>CP125976.1:191689543-201689543 GCA_030063025.1 Avena longiglumis
CCTCTGCCTCCAGGCTGCGAGAATCACGAGCTCGAACCCCTCTGCTCCGACGAGCTTCTCCAGCAAATTCTGGAGCCGTCCAACCGCCCCTTGCCTCCCACTGCACGCAAGCTTACTCCCCAGTCTTGTGCGCACCTTCCCGTGTGCTCCACTCACCTGCGCGAGTCCCCTAGCATCGGCAACCTCGACACCTGAGCGCCACCGTCGTCTGTCGTTTCTCTGGCGAGCTCCCCTGGTAAGCACAGACCGCCCCGAACCCTCTCGATGATGCTCCTGTAATCCCCACCCTCTCCCGTGTCTAACAGCATGCCTTGTTTGTCTTAGCGCGCCCCCAAACTTCGCCCCCGACGACAACCAGAGACATCCGACGCCGCCACTGACTCCGGCGAGCAATCCACACAGCTCCAGTGCGCCCCTCGAATAGCCGACCACGCCTTGAGCTTCGCCTCACTCCTGCGAGCACGGTGAGCATTCTCCCCCTCTCACGTGCGACCTAGTTCACCGGCAAGCTCACTGGCCAAGCATGCTTCGCCGCCAGCCGCCGCTAGCGCCGCCCAGTTATGGTCTGGCCGCAGTGATCCGTAGGATGCGATTTGTCTGGCTAGGATTAGATCTAGGCGAAGAGGTAAGTTTGATCCAGAGCCGCACGATCTAATTAAGATCCAACAATCCCCAGAGCGCAATCCGCACGAACTGGTACGCGCCAGTAAGAATTAGACATGTGTCCAGAGATTGATTTAAAACAGAAATTTGATCTATTAGATTTGCAAACTTGTAAAATTCATAACTTTAATTCTACACGTCCAAATTTTGCAAATTTTATATCAATAGAATAAGCAGAACAAGTACTTTGTAACCATGCACTTTGTTTAATGTTTTGCTTCTGGAAAATTGGTTGAAATTGCAGAAACTTGTGTAGGCATAATTTGAATATAAAAATTGTTCTAGATATATTTTTAAGGTGAAATCTTTGAAAAAGGATTGTTTTGAACCTACTGACCATAGGAACCAACTTATGGATTTAAAAATGTATTTTGTGAGGTTAAGGAATAAATATTTGAATTAGCACATTTCTAGTCAAATAAAAATATTGTTTATGGCTTAGAAATGAATTTTGAGTAAAACATTTGGGAAATGATTTGATTCAAACCTTCTGACCCTAAACACCAATCTTTGGGATTAAGAACATATTTGATGAACCATATAAAGTTATTGCTTTGCTAAAAGATATTTTCAACAACATAAAATATCACCTTAGCATAATATTTGGTTTATGAGATAAAACCTTTTGCAAATGGTTTTACCACTTTAGTAAATGACCAATGTGAGACTGAAAATGTGTAGAGCCTAGTAGAAACCACTTTTCCAAATAAAACTATCTTTTGCATGCTTGCATGCATGACCTTGTTTTTGTTATTTTATGTGGTGAAATGGTTTGAATGCTAGTTGAATTTGTGTTTGCTTGATTGAATTGTAGTGAAGTTAGAAGAGTGTGATATTTGCAAGATCAATAAGTGAACCAACATTCTCTACTAAAAAGGCAAGTGACACTATCATCCATGTCCTACTATTTTCATTACACTTAGTGGATTTTTTGTAACATGCATGATAAGTACTACTATATTTTATGCTATGCTAAATCCTAATAGGATACCCTTATATCTTCCTTAGTGAAAACATTGTAGTTGTAGTAAGCTTAGCCCTACTATATATTTGGGATGGGATACATGATATGAATATACAAAGTGTTGGAAAGATATATGTTTTATATAATAAAACAAATACTCAATGAACCACCTGGGTGGAAAATGATACTCAAGTTTTGGACAAGGTGGCAACAAAGGGAACCATGTTTATATGGCTATCTTTTTGTATGTGCACTAGAAGAAAACCACCCAGGGACTTAGAGATTGAACATGTTTCTCGTACAGTGGCTTCCGTGTACAGCCACATGCTAAATGGGCTTTGGCTTAGTCAACTACATAGTGGAAGACCCATGCATTGGCATCTTCAGGTTAACTAGAATTGTGTATTGGAAATATATCCATACATTGGTGCCTGGTTGACAAGCTAGCATTGTGTATTGGGAGAACTTCTATGGAAAGACTTTGTCACATTCTCGATCTGCCAGTACTCCATCTTGGTGAGTACTTATTCAACGGCCACTGGTGGCATCAAGACGAGATTGTGTCATGTGGGTAAACTGTACAACTTCTGCAGAAGATCAAATGCTAAATACTTAGCCGTGTCCCCGGTTATGGACAATTCTGAGCAACTAAGGCCTGAAGCTATGGAAGATCTCAACATTCCAATTTCTCAAAGTAAAACTTGGTGGTGACAACAAGGGATTAGAAGCACTTGGAGTTCTCCAAGGAGTTCAGAAAGATTTGACAAAAAGATCAAAACTATTTTGAAAAGATAGGATAAAACTATTTGCTTTCTGCAAAAGAGCCTAAACCCTACTTAGCCAAATATGCATGTAATGATAGGATCCACTTATTTCTACATAGTAGTGTAACTTTCCAATACAATTCAAATGTATTGGCCCTTGTGGATGCAACTTATTATGTTGCAGGTTTGTTTGATGTTAGTGAAGTGTGTTGAATAGGATTACAAGTCTACAACCAACATGATTGCCTGTGGCACTTTGAAGATGAAGGACTCCATGCTATATATTCTGCTGCATTGTAATGTGATAGCCAAATGGGCTATGTAAGATGTAATGAATTATTTTATTCCTGGTTATAAAGTGTATTATGACCTTTGTTTCTTGATATTACATCTTAATTGTGGATGCTAGCTATTGATCCAGGGACTAGCATTGCAAATACAGTGATCTCTACCTTATTAAAGGTTGGGAACCTTACAGAGTTGCTATGTTTTGAACCTTCTTTGTAAGAAGTTGATTTCTCTCTCTTTAACCTAGAGTGTTCTCTGGATCTTATGTAAAAAGCCGAATTGTAATCTATAGTCAGTTGGACCTGCTTTGTTTCTGTTGTACCACCCTGAGGGATGTAACACTAGTGAACGGTGTTTCATTGGTGTTATGTCAATGACTATAGTGTACTACATTATGCAGTGGTATGCTGGGTCACCGCATCAAGCCTCTCCAAATTGGGAGGACATGTTCCCGCAAAGGATGGAGATGATGAGGCAAGCAGATCAGATAAGGAGCAAGGATGAGTATCTCCCTAATCCTTACCGTCACAATATATGATATTACTATAAATCTCCTCTTAGTCTGCCACCTCTTAAACCGAAGAAGGTGCGACAAGATGAGATTCATGATAAGATCTATCAATTATAAAAAGCTTCAAAGGCATGTGTTGAAACTATTGGAGAAGGGATTGACTCCTACTAGATGATGAGCAAAGACCTTGACATAAAGGTCAATGACATCGATGGTAGAGTTGGTTTCATGATTAAAACTATTTTTGAGTTGACAGATGAGAAGAAATTCCTTAAGAGGAAAATTTTGAAGCTTCAATACGACATGACCGAGCTCAACATACGCCTCGCAAGCATAGCTAAAGTTAGCAACAAAGGAGAAGAAGACAACACTCTTCCTACCCAGGAGGAGGAATAGGTACTGGCAAGGAGTTATTTGATCCCGCCTGGCTTGATTCCAAGCTTGGTGATATCTCTAAAACCTTGTACTCAGTCTTATAAGTTTATTATTTTTAGTTTCACATTAGTTCGAGCTATAAATAAAGTTTGCATCATTAGAATTCCCTTCAGGAATAGTCCATCCCTCTTATGAAATTCTGAGTCTATTATAATATATGGAGCACTATTGAGTTTAAAATTTTCATATTGGATATATGAATGGCTTGAGTATGATTTTACTTGCACTTGATGATAGCAATAGGAGTCTTCCACACCATTGGCATTAACAGAACATACAAAGATAATTTGAACAATATGTTGTAGGTCAATGGTTTGATTTACAAAAAGGAGAGATTATCCAAGTAACTAAGAAGAAAAAGAAAAACCTTGAACAAAGGAGAAATTATAAGTGCTATCAAATAGAGTGAGAACAAGTTGAGGTAGAATATTCAAGTTATAAAGATGCTTCATATATATTTGAAATTTAGTAATTGAGATCGTTAAACTTTGAATTCCTACATGAAGTGGAATATATGGCTAGATCCTTTGCATAACACTTGAACAAAAGTGTGAGCATGAATATATATAGAGAAAGAAGAAAAAGAAAAAGATGTAGAAAGAGAGTGAGTGTGCAAATAGCAAATAGGCATATACCACTATATTGTAGTAAGACAAAGAGACATTTGATATTTTGAACCCCAAGTGAATATATTAATCCTAAAACACTTGGGACTACTTCACTAACTCATTCGGTTGAACCGAATACTTTTACATCATGTAGAGAATAGTATTTTGTGAACTATTAATTTCTAAGGTGTGGAAGTTTGCTAATATTATTTGGATGGTTCGAGTAAGGTACTATTTATGAACTTATTTATACGTATCCTTTATGATAAACACATGCTGCAACTGCCTCATTTATTTTATCGACTCAGCTTCATGAATATGAGAATCGCATCCATTAAGCTAAATTTGCTCAGGACGAGTAAGAGTCTAAGCTTGGGGAAGTTGATGAGTGCATATTTGCATCATGTTTTACATTATTTGCATTGTAGTCATTGGATCTTGATATTTTACGGAGTTCGCACGCACCTTTTATGTTTATTTTCACCAGGATCGGGACAGATGATGGATCCGATGGACACAATTCTTGGACCAGTTATATTGGAGTGAAAAGGAGCCAAAACAACGTAAATCATTTATTTGGGAAATATCAATAATACCAGAAGAAACCCTGAAGCGATGGGAGGATACAGAAGAGTTAACGACCAACTATACGGCGGGAAAAGTTTTTCGGTCATATAGTTCTCGTCGTATAGTTGGCGCCGACACTGCCTCCTCAAACAGTTTCACCCCATCCAACTGGATCGGAGAAACGACACACAGAACACCTAGAAATTGCCGAAAACCTCACATCTAGAAGGGATCTAGAGGGGGAACTTGCCCTAGGGATCCATCTTCGCCCTAAGAATATCTGGGAGGCCAAGGCATCGATCTCCGTCTTCATCAACTGCTGCATCTTCATCACCACCATCATCGCCATCCATACCATCTAGATCATGTTGTAATTCTTGCACTAGTTGTGGATTTATATAAGTAATATTCACCGATAATCGTTTCCATTACCATTGCCATGATGTTGTTTGCCTCCATGTCCGAGTAGATCATTAGTTCTTGGGGAGATGGAGAAACCCTAGTATATGATTGAGATGAAATAGGGATTATTATGTTATACATCAGTATATGTATGTGTTAATTGTCTTCATATTGATGTTGGGAGTTGTGCACCTCCTTAATATTTGCCTCTCACGGGAACTTGATGAAGGGGATTAATTGTTGGTAGACGGAGGGATGGTAGCACTTACTGTGACTATAAATTTATTGTCATCGTTTACGTACTAACTTGGGGAAGCAAGGAGAACTCATTAAACCATGTCCATGCCTCAGGAGAAATCCCTTAATATCGGGATAATACGATTGCTGTCGTTTATCTGTCAGCTATGGTTATGAAGGATGGTGTGAGCAGTGATTGCATCCATATATGGAGCTCCTCACACATAAATTCATATCATGAGAATATTCGTTATAATAATCTTGATCACTTAGTCTAAATTGCTAGCGGTGTATCCACCTCTCCCCGAGAACGTCTTTCTCCTATTGCAGTTTCAATCTTTCTTACACACGCGATTTCTACTTTCTGCATTAAAGTTTTACTTTATTTTACTTTACTATTTCACTCAACCAAAAACCCAAAAACAATTCTACTTTTCTTGCATCTTAGAATTATTCCTTAAGTACTTCATTTAGTTTTAGTTAAAAGCATTTTAGTCTTTCGCCTACTGCTCCCTGTGGGATCAATATCTTTATTTAGAAACTAGATACAAACGATCTGTGCACTTGCAGTCATCAACGAGTGAGGACAAAGTGCGTAGAAAAGACTAGTGTTGATCTGTGGGACCAGTCTAGAGATCCTATTAAGCTGCCAGGAGTGACACTCCTAGGGCCAAGAGGGATCAGGGTGCTACAAGTGGTATTAGAGCCAATCCTCGCGGTTACACGGGTGTGCGGGTCAGTGGAGGGACATGTGGAGCATGGCACGTGTGGCCCAGAGTGGACACAGTATGGCACATGTGCCGGCACTGGATGCACAAACGTGTGCCAAGAGGGGACATTCCTGGGATGTGATTGATCTATGAGGGCATCGATCTTCTAAAGGGTGGGTGTGAGATCCATGCACATGGCTTAATAGGATTGACAGGATACTCATACCAACAAGTTGCAACTTCTTTTCCGGGAGCTTATCTGAAAAGTACTCTAAGGTTAAGTGTGCTTGTTCTAGAGAATTTCAGGATGAGTGACCAACTGGGAAGTGGGTACCAGGTGTGCACGAGTGAGGACAAAGTGCATATAAAAGACTAGTGTTGGTACGTGGGGCTAGTCTAGAGATCCTATTAAGCTTCCAGGAGTGACACCCCCGGGGACAAGAGGGAACAGGGTGCTACATGGCCCCCGACAGATATAGGGGTTGTCTTGTCCGCTAGATCACAGAGTATCAACGGTTGGTGGGCACGATCCGCGTGACAACTATCTTGACCAATCACCAAAATAAGAACATGTGTGAGAGTTTGTGACTAAGAGAGAGGGAAAAACTTAGTAATACTAAAAAACCAAGGGCAAAGCTAACAAATGTATTCAAATATAAAATAAAAACAAATTTAAAAAAAAAAGAAAATGCTTGTTTTATACAATGAAATACATCTTGGCATACATCAAATTATTTCAATTAAAATATACGTGCATGTGCCAATTATTGGCTCATTAAGACAAACTATATTTTGGATAGGGATGTTTTGGGAAGGGGTTTGAGTAGAAAGCCATGAACCTTCATAGATATAGATGATTTGAGAAGTGGTGATTTAGGTTAAAACTTGATTTCTATACGTTTCTTATGGTGGCAGGTCACATAAAAATACTCCATGGGTAGGTGCCACTATGTTTTGGTATTTTTGAATTTGTTGTGCATAAAATGAGTCAATTAGCTAGCTAAACCCCATCCGTTGACTCTCTATTAACCAACCACCAGAGGATAAAACTAAGTATATTGCACGCAGCAGTGTTAGTACTGGAGGGAAAAACTGAGTACAACCAAATTTCCAGTGTTACTCTCGAGGGTATAACTGAGTACACCTAAATCGCCAGGGTTAGACACGAGAGAAAAAACATGATACACACTACGCGTGTCGTGGTGCACGAGGAGGTAGCGGACGTGTGTGGGCATGAACGATGCAGTAGTGTATGCAGTTACGTCGTGCACGATGGTACAACGAAATGTCCCTTCACCTTCATAGAGGCCCTCTCCCTCTCCGCCTCCTCACTCTCACTCACTCACTCACTTACTCGCTCACTCATGCAATCGTCTCCACTGTCCCATCACCTTCTGCAAACCCCTAAGAAAACCCCAACCCCGTTGACGATGGAGAATAATGGCGTGGTGGCCATTGTCACTTCCAACGGCACCGGCGAGGCGGCGTCCATCCCCATCCAGGCCCTCATCAAGGCATCAAAGGCAGCCGTCGTCCCTACTTCTTCTGTAATCGCCGACAAGGAGGCCCCTGCCGGTCGCGGGCAGATCCCGCTGTACTGGGACCCCTACGAGAAGGAGGAGTACATCTAGCCAGAGAACCCCTATGACACCAACATCGTCGTCCCATGGTCAAAGGTAACTAGGGTTTTATCCCCTTCCCTTGTTCTTTCCACATTCCCATTGTTGGATGCTAGACCGTGTGTTATTAGGGTTTGGATGTTCATATTTTTAATAGTTGGATGCTAGATCTTTTTATAGAAGCTAATCCTCTTATGTTAGATCTCGTGTTTTGATGAATCCCTCTGTTCGTATTTCAATAATATTTTATTTGTCCTCCGAGTTGTAGTTAAGGAATTCCCTAGTTCGTGCTAGTGTCGATCTGTAGTTGGGACCAGTATTTGATTTTGTTTGAGATTTGGGGACTGGGAAATTTAACCCAGACGGTTAATTTATGCAAATAGTCAGGAGATCTCAATCGGTTAATTTGTGCAAATAATCAATCTCAATAATCAAGGTATCTCAATCATGTCCTTATTGCATGTATTATTTTTTCCAACAGGTGGATAATAATGACGTTTGTAGCGACGACAAGTCCAAGAACACCAAGACTCGTCAAGTGCCGAGGAATATGAAGTTCAGTAGGTATGACACCTACTTCACAAGCAATGTCTATAGGTGCCCCTTCTACAAGAGGATAATTGGCGCCACCGACTTCAACTGCCTCGTGATGCATGCCAAGGATGTGAGCTCCTGCAACCCCAACGTCGGCTAGACCATGAACGTTCATGCCTTTAGAGCCAAGCACAAGGCGCTCAGCTTTCACCTCCGCAACCTCCAGAAGATGGCCATCGAAGAGGTCGCATGCCCCCGATCAAGACCAAGGATCCCAAGGTCAAGGGTCTGGCATCAAGAAGTGGAGGAAGCGCCAGAGAGAGGAGGCGGAGGCCAGGAGGGTGGATGCCAAGAGGTATCACTCATATTGTGTGCTGCTGCTGTAAAGCGACTTCTTTTATTTTGTCTGTGTTGAACTTGTGAGTCTGCTGCTGAGCAGCCAAATTGTCGAACCTCGTTAAGTACCGTACTATTTATCCTATATTAGCTGCTTTATCTACATCTGCTTTCTTTACTGAATGTATTTATGTTGCTAGTTAGATTTTTTGTTTTAGATTTGCTACCAGATTGGGTAAAAATGAGGGGCAAAAGGAACAATGAATGAAGAGAGAAGTTGCTCTAGATTCACTACCAATTTGAAAAAACATAACTGTTAGCGAGAGAGAGAGAGAGAGAGAGAGAGAGAGAGAGAGAGAGAGGGAAAAGCGCACTTAAAAGGGCCAATTGTAACAATAAAAAGAAAGAAAGCTTCCAATTTAGATGAGAGGTGCGCATATAACTACCAAACATGCCCCACATGGTCCCATTATGTCCCCCACATCAGCATAACGCGGTCCCAACCAACCAGCCCCACGCGGTCCCACATGGAACGGACCAACACATCAGCATAACACGTTCCCGACCAACGGTCAAACTGACGGCAATTGCCGTTCGAGCTCTTGATGAGTTTCAGAGGAGCTGGGCAAAAGTAAGTAAAAATTAAGCGGCTGGGGAAAATTGAGTACAGGTAACGAACCAAGGCCCCAAAATAAAAATATCATTAATAAAATACATTTTAGCGATTCAATTAGGAAAGCAGTATCTCATAACGGCTCCTCTATGTTCCAATGGATATTTTCCAAGAGAACACGATCACCTCTCTCAAGGATACAACAACTCTTTCATCTTGCCTATATATGCTTCTGATGGGAAGAATCACAACAACCACCTCTCCCAGACCTATCCCCTTCACACGCTTCTTCCATTTGTGTAACAATGTTCGTTGTTCCCTCTGGGAGACATTTGACCGCTCTTCATGTTGGAAGAAGCACATGATTGGCAGATAAGGGGAAGAATCACCTTTTCCTAGGATGTGCAGACAAGCCGCACTCTTCCCCGTGCTCTGTACATAATTCATGGCACCCCCTTCAATTACTCTTTCCAGGGGGGCCTAGAGGTTGGATGAAATATGGACAAAGCAAAGGGCTAGAATCACCATTACCTAGGTTGTGCAGAAAAGCCACGCTCTTCCCCGTGCTCTGTCCATGTGTCTCCCCGCCCTCAATTTCTCTCTCGAGGAGAGGCCTAGAGGGTGACGAATATATTGTCACCACGGGAACCGCCACCGCCGTTGAGGACAAAGAGAAGGAGGAGATGCTCTAGATTTAGGTTTAGGTTTATAAATACAACCATACTTCTCTCTGCACCCTGGGAGTGGAGGACAAAAAATTCTTTCATGAGAAAATTGGTCAACACCTCGGCGAGTCCATCCTCGCGTCTCAGATGATACAATATAATAGTTCTGTCATACACATTTTGATTGCTAAATGGATATTGCACAACAATGCTTACTTAGACAATGTCTAAGTAAAACATTAGACGAAAGGAACATATACAATATGTAAATATAAATAGAAAATATTATTATATAATAGAAAAATAGCAAGCACTCCCGATAACAAATGACTGGAAGCTCTAGGGACACGAATATAAGCTACTTTGACCATCTACGTTCTACTCATCAAGCCGTCTGGTGGAGCATTGTTCTATTCTTTTCATCCTAAGCTAGGGTGAGCTTGATTCTCTTGATGGCACCTGATGAGTGGAATTTTTGTACACTTTTATAGAAATATTTTATGCATATCAACCATACATCGCATGCTTTATCTGGCCACAGTTAAGCCTAATATGCATGGTTTTTGTTTTCATTCATTTTCATATGAGCTTTGCACATTTAGTAGTTTGGGTAGAATTTTATCCCTCTTCCTTATCTTTGACATGTGTGTAGGTGTTGATGATGATTATGGATAAAACAAAGGCAAAAGGAACAAAGAGAGCATATTATGGAGGAGTTACAGGGACCAGACTTAGCCAAAATAAAGATACAAGACCACTAGGTTGTAGCCCTCATCGATACGAATCCAACGAGTCAAAAAACACCCATATCAGAGTTCGTATGAAGAAACGGCGGCCAAAACACTGCGACACCCGAAAGTTTAATGACCAACTATACGGCCGGAGCCATTTTTCGAGCCGTATAATTTTGGCCGTATAGTTGGGAAAACGATCGGAAACGACTCGTTTTCGACCCTGGACTGCTCCAGAACCATCCCTAAGCCATATGACGATATTAGGGGCGATCTAGGGCACTTCTAAGGCCTATATAAAGGTGGGAGGAGTCAAGAAACAAGAGAAGAACACCATAGCCCTTCAGAGGCGGAGCCCTGCCGCCGCCACCCATCCGATCTCCATGGCGGCGTAGCTCTTCCTCAACCACACCTCCGAGATCTAGATCTCCCTCAACACCATCACCATCAAGGCATCCAAGCAAGAAGAAGAGGAGAAGAAAGACATCACCACCACCACGCATTGATCTCCATCTCTCTCTCTCTCTCTTGTGTTTAGTAATTGTAAGATTGAACATAGTTGTGACATCATTATATATTTATATATGTTTTGCTATTCATCCATGTGTGAGTGATTGATTCAATTCTAGGTTAAGGTATGATCTAGTGTGCTAAGTTATAATTTATTATGATCTAAGATGAGTTTATGTGATCCTTTGGTCCGAAAGTACCTTTTTGCCTTGCGGCGACGCGCGAGAATCATGCATAGTGCACACAGAGTGACAGCCCGGTAATTAAATGGGGAACATTTATTTGTCTGAGGAATCTCTTATAGATCACACACATATTTTCCATCTAGTACTAGTGAGACCGAAGCCTAGAAGCCCTTTCTCATTCTATTCAATCCTAGAACTACAATCTCTTTAATTCAGTTTATATTCATGTTTACTTTCCGTCTTAGTTTATTTGTTCTTGTTAAAAGTTCTTTGTTATTAGATACTTTAATCCTCTCTCAATTATCGTTGTTCTAGTAACTTATAGAATAGGATATTTCCAAACCACGGTTTGGGTGCGAAACGTGGCCACATTGACAATGTGGTTGCGGGGTCGTGTTGTTTCCCATTCGTCGATCTCCCATCGGTACAAACTCTTAAATATTTGCTCCTACAAGTACTGCTATAACCCTGTTGTTGGTGCAGAATCCAGTCATCAGCACCTCCGTGGCCTAATTCTCTTAATGTCACCTCCACAACCTGCTCTTTATGGCACCTGCGGCAGCTTGACCATCTACCTTCTACTCTAGCCATCTGGTGGAGGATTGTTCTTGGCTAAGCTTGATACTTTTGATGGCACGTCCATCGCCTGATTCTGTTGATGGTACCTCTACGGCCTGATTCTCTTGATGAAACCTCCATAGCCTGATGCTCTTGATGGCACCTCCACGGCCTGATGGTGTTGATGACACCTCCAACGCCTGATGCTCTCGATGGCACCTCCACGACACCTCGCCATTGCATCCTTCGTGTTCTTCGACTGGCACATATGGTCTTACTCCATAGGTCGTCGGTACGGTATGCCATCCCGTCCCCGCTTTGGCACGAATCTCTTACATGCTCCGCCGGACAACAGTGAGAGAAGATGAAGAGTAAGACGACACTGTGTAGTCAACATCATCTACAGGAATAAGATAAAAGAGGCATTTGTGGAATTCTTAGGCAAGAGGCTTACTCAATGCGAAAAAACTAGGTATACATAATGGCAAAGAAGAGGAGAGGAGTTTACTCTATGCAAAGATAAGGATGTATAAATAATGGCAGAGAAGAGGAGGAAGAGGAGACGAGACGTATCGATTGCTCTAGTAAAAGCTCTATCACGCCGGACAGAATCTGAAACACGTATCGGGTCAAGCGGTACAAACGAACGATCACTAGGCTGACCGACAACACACTTAGAAGGCTAGGATTTTCCTGCAAAACTTGAGAACCGTGATGGTGGCTGTAAAGGAATTAGGTTACTATGTATCAGAAAGCTTATAGCAAATGAACTATATTAAATGACTTGATCTTTATGCTACGCTTAACTATAGGAGTATGTCCATCACATCATTCTCCTAATGATATGACCCTGTTGTTAATAACATCTCTATGTTCATGATCAGGAAACCATGATCATATATTAACCAACAAGCTAGTTTAACAAGAGGCTTTACTAGGGACTCTTTTATGTTTACAAATCACACAATATTAATGTTTCCGGTTAATACAATTATAGCATGGCATGTAAACATTTATCATAAGTATGAAGATATGATAATAACCACTTTATTATTGCCTCTTGGGCATATCTCCAACAGGTGGTGGCGGCTATAGACGGTTTCGTGTAATTTTGATCGGGTCCTCAGGGTTTTGGCATCAGGGGTCTTTATAGGCGAAGAGGCGAGGCAGGGGGCGGCCATGGTGGTCACCCCGTCCCAGGCGCGGCTAACCCTAGCCCATGTTGCCAGGGGTGTGGCCCCCTGGTGCCTCCCTTCCATCTTATACTCTGGCTCTTTGTTCCCCATGGTAAAATATTGACTTTGTCTTTTGTCACATCCAATTCCGAGAATATTGATTTTCTGCCTTTCTAGAACCAAAAACAGAAGAAAACATGCAACTGGCACCGTGGCATCTTGTTAATAGGTTTGTGCCAGAAAATATATAAAAACACCTCAAAGTGTAGACAAAGCAAAGGAAAGTAGATAAGAATCAAGCATGGAACATCAAAAATTATAGATATGTTTCCGACTTAGCATGAAGTTGGGCTAACAGTCTAACATTTTCATTAATAGTAACTTGTATGGCATGAGTAGCAGCAAAGGTACTTTCCAAAGTTTCAGGTTTAGCAGTCATTTTATTAATCAAAGAGGAATGTGCTTCAAACAAAGAGGAAATATTTTTCTCAGTACTCAAAATTTTTGACTATAAACTACGAATTTCTCTATTCAAGTTCTCAAGATGATGACTAATATTTTTCAAGATAGCAGATTGTTCTTCCATTGTTTTAGTGAATATCTTGTTTTGCTCATATTGCATTTGCATAAAGTTTTTAGTGGATCTTTCAACTTCTAGAATCCTATCTTCACTAGGCATTCCAGATCTACCATGATAAGTATTGCCATTATTAGGAGGATAAGGCTTATAGTTATTACCATAAGCATTATTGCCAAAATTATTATTCCTAATGAAGTTCACATCAACTTGCTCTTGTTGAGCAACCAAAGAGGCTAAGGGAACATTATTTGGATCTATATGAGCTTTTCCATTAACAAGCATAGCCATGATAACACCAATCTTATCACTCAAAGAGGAGGTTTCTTCAACAGAATTTACCTTCTTACCATGTGGAGATCTTAGTGTGCTATTCAGAATAATTAACCATCATATTGTCAAGGATTTTTGTTGCACCACCCAAGGTGATGGTCATAAAGGTACCTCCAGCAGCTGAATCCAACAGGTTTCTTGAAGAGAAGTTCAAACCTGCATAAAAAGTCTGGATAATCATCCAAGCAGTAAGTCCATGAGTGGGAAAATTCTTAACCAAAGATTTCATTCTTTCCCAAGCTTGAGCAACATGTTCATTATCAAGTTATTTAAATTTCATAATATCACTTCTCATATATATAATCTTAGCAGGAGGGTAGTACTTTCTAATAAAAGCATCTGCACTTAATCCAAGAATCAATACTATTTCTAGGCAAGGATAGCAACCATTCTTTAGCTTTTCCTCTCAAGGAGAAAGGAAACAACTTGAGCTTAATAATATCTCCATCTACATCCTTATATTTTTGCATCTCACAAAGTTATTGAGGTGGGAAGAAGCATCATCAGAACTAGCACCAGAAAATTGCTCTCTCATCACAAGATTCAACAAAACATGCTTAATTTCATAAAAGGTAGCATCAGGAGCAGGTGGGGCAATAGGAGTACTTAGGATATCATTGTTGTTTGTGCTAGTGAAGTTGCACAACTTGGTGTTCTCAGCAGAGTTCATTTTGGCAAAAATGGAGCAAGCCAACAGCAGCAGCAACTAGAGCAGGAACTATTTTTTTGTGTTTTTGATAAGAGAAAGCAAACCAAACTAAACTAATTTTTTTGGAGTTCTTGATAAAAAGATGCAAACAAAACCAAGCAAAAGAAACTAAGCAAAACAAAAACAAAGTAAAGAGAAAGGTTGTGAAGGATTCCCCTTGTGAAGACATCCTTAGCCTCCCCGGCAACGGCGCCAGAAAATCTTGTTGGCGTGTTATTGACGCCTCGTTGGGAGACCCCAAGAGCAAGGTGTGATGAGCACAATAGAAAGTTTTCCCTCAGTAAGAAACCAAGGTTATCGAACCAGTAGGAGGAAGGAAACGACTCAAAGGTGTTGCTAGCAACTTGGAGACCTGCACAACACAAACTCAAGACTTAAGATAACAAAGGACAGTGAGGTTGTCAATCTCACCGGTTGCTGTAACAAAGGATTAACTGTATGGTGTGGAAGGTAATAGTGGTTTGCAAGAAGTAAACAGTAACAATGGAAGAAGTAACAATGGTAATGATTGGACCGGGGTCCATAGTTCACTAGAGGTGTTATCCTTAAGATAAACAAACATGGCATGCTGGGTAAACAAATTACAGTAGGGAAATTGACAGGACTGAGCAAGGCATAATAATGCAATACTAGACATTCATGATCCTATGAGATTCGATTGGGCAATACAACAAGATACATAGACCGCCATCCAACTGCATCTATGACTAGAAATCCACCTTCAGGTTATCATTCGAACCCCCTCCAGTATTAAGTTGCAAGGAACATATAAATTCTTTAAGCAAAGTGTGTAAGGTAAAAAATCCACTTGTTCCATGAAAAAGAGATTGTTGTTTTCTCCGTAGTGGCAACAACACATCTACAATCTTAGAGATTTTTGTCACTTACCTTAGATTAAATAGAGGCATGAACCCACTATCTAGCATAAATACCCCCTCTTGGAGTCACTAGCATCTACTTGGCCAAGATAGCTACTAGAAACGGAGAGCATGCAAGATCACAAACAACACAGACATGATAGAATCAATAAGACAAAACTATTAATCAATCTGACATAGTAATCTCAATATCCATCGGATCCCCGCAAACACAACATGCATGATTACAAATAGATGATTTTGATCATGAACGGAGCTCACAAGATCTAAACATGGTAGCACAAAGGAGGAGATACAACCATCTAGCTACTACATGGACCTGTAGTCCAAGGTGGAATTACTCACGCTTCACACCGGAGGCTGGCATGATGAAGAAGAAGGCCTTCAGGATGATCTCTCCTCCGGCAGGGTGCCGAGAAGAGCTTTAGATCCCCCCGATCTAGGGACGATGGTGGCGGCGGCTACAGACAGTTTCGTGGAATTTTGATCGGGTCCTTAGGGTTTTGGCATCGGGGGGTCTTTATAGGCGAAGAGGCGAGGCAGGGGCGGCCAGGGTGGTCACAACCCCCCTAGGCGCAGCTAACCCTAGCCCGCGCCGCCAAGGGGTGTGGCCCCCTGGTGCCTCCCCTCCATCTTGTACTCTGGCTCCGTGTTCCCCATGGTAAAATATTGACTTTGGCTTTTGTCCCGTCCAAGTCCGAGAATATTGATTTTGTGCCTTTCTGGAACCAAAAACAGAAGAAAACAGGCAACTGGCACTATAGCATCTTGTTAATAGGTTAGTACCAGAAAACATATAAAAACACCTCAAAGTGTAGACAAAGCAATGTAGATACTAAACAAGCATGGACCATCAAAAATTATAGATATGTTTCCGACGTATCACCTGTGTGTAGAAATCACTACATCTTCCCTCCCTAGATCCCACTAGTGCACATTGGCCCTAACTTAAGCCTACTCATGGCATCTGCCATGCCACCACCATGACACGGACACTCTGGGTGGATTCGGCTGGACTGTCCAGTCCTGCCGGAAACTCCGGGTAGTGTCTGATGTGGGCTACCATATGACTACGCCACATGGCTTCTCGAGTGGGCCGGACAGTCCGTGTGTACTTGGTCGGACACTCCGGTCTTCTCTGGATGTTTGGATCCCTTCTTTATGATCTTCCCTCACGCCTTCCTCCCGCTCTTCCCTCGCGCATCCTTGGGCGATCATCATGTTATGCTCCATGTGCTTCAGCTCCTTGCTCCGTGCTACGCCTTCTTCTCCCATGTACCTGATCATACAATAGCACAATGACTTAGGCGGTATAAAGTTCTCATTAATTAAAATATTAGGTTCATTAAGAAACAAGTTCACATGTTTTTCTAGTAGCTTAGAACGAGCTCTTGTAATAGGTCCAATTATAATCTCATTGGACTGAACCTTCTTTGCAGCAATTGGAACATCTTCAGTAGTAGTTGGGGAACTCCATTCACAACTGGTATAATATGCAAAGTACGTTCTTTTCAAACTTCGAGGAAAAATACAGGAGGTCTTGCACAGTCAGAGACTTGCAGCGTTGCACTCAAAGACCCGAAGAAACTTGTCGGGATTACCTCGGACGCTAGATCGACATGAAGAACTCGTGTGAGGGATTAAATAAGCAAATTGCGATTGAAGCTGAAAGATCATGTATGCTGCCTAGAGGGGGGTGAATAGGTGGTTTAAAACTTTTACTAGATGGGCTTAACAATGGCGAAATAAAACTAGTGTTTTCTTTTGTTAAACACAAAGCCTATATATACTAAGGTTCACCAATCTGCACTAACAACTTATGCTAAGCAAGACAAGAAACAATGTGATAGCAATATAGATTACTTCAAGCACGAAGGCTATCACAATGTAAAGTGCATAAGTAAAAAGCTCGGGTATAGGGATAACCGAGGCACGCGGGGATGACGATATTGTAACGAGTTCCTTCCAACATGAAAGTACGTCTCGTTGGAGGGGTGGGTGGTACTAAGACCACCAACACCACAAAAGGCCTCACCCTATTCTTCCGAGCACCCATTGCACGGCAAGCACCCAATCCACTATGGGACACTTGAGGGCGGTCACCAAACCAGTACAAGATTGGGACAATCTCCACAACTTAATTGGAGGCTCCCAATAAACTCCACCAAGGCCACTAGCTTAAGGATATCTCTAAAACTTAATTGGAGGCCCCAATAACACACCCCAAAGGCCACACAACCGTCTAGGGTTCCAAGAACCCAAGAGGGACAAGCTTCTTGAATATCACGAACCAAATCCTCCGAGGAGAACTCAAATCGATGCACCGAATGCAAATGGAAAGAACACCACAAAGATGATCCAATCCTTCACTATCAAGTTCCAACAAATCTACTAAAGTTATGGAGAACAAGAGAGGAAGAACCAAAGGGGAACACAAAATCCTCCAAGATCCAGATCCCAAAGATTCACTCACAAAGAGATTATTTGGTTTGGTCAAAATGTAGATCTAGATCTCCTCAATATTCCTCTCAAATAGGAAAGAATCATAGGAGGGCAAGAATCTAATCAAGCTTGAGAGAGTAAGAACAATGGGGCAAAGCTTGAGAGAAAATAGGGAGAAGAAGCAACTAAAAAGGATAAGGAAAAAGGCTTATATAGAGGGCTCAGAATTTCTGCCTATAGGGGCCTTTTCGACCTGGGTCGGCCGGTAGTACCGGAATGGGCTGGTACTATCGGACCCAGCGAGCACACAACGTAGGAAATGAACAAGGCGGGCAGCAGGCAAGCGAGAGAGAGAGAGCGTGTGCTAGGAGAAGGGGATCGGGGCGGATGACGCGCGACGGCTGGAGCGACCAGTCTTGCAATGATGAGGATCGGTAGCGTCAAGGGAGCCAGGCGAGCGAGGAGCCTTGGCTGGTTGAGCGGCCTGCAATGCAAGCAGCGGCTGGAACCAAATCGAGCCAGGCAGGCCGGCCCGGTACTATCGGCCCACCCGGGCGGTAGTAACGCTTTGGCCGGTACTGCCGGCCAGGCCCAACCGGGAGAGGCACAACGGATGGAGGCTGCACAGGGGCGACTGGAAGCAACCCGCGGTACTACCGCTCGGCCCGCAGTAGTACCGGACGGCCCAGGAAAAGCTTTTTTAAAAAAAAAATAAGGGCAAACTTTAAATATAGGTTACCACCAAGTGAGAATAATTCATGTATTATAATGTGAGATATCTTCCTTGGTTAAAAACCGGAAAACCACCAAGATCAAAAACACGATAAGATACAAATGGGAAATCCGTTTTGGATGAACTAGAGCTTGTCATGAATATTACCACAAGCTCTAGAGCCTCGCATGAATAACATCCAAATAACAACCAAGAATGATGATGCTAAGTATGCAAAGGTTTGAGCTCTCTCTGAACAATAAGATCGAGTTACTCACTCGATAGCCCCTCTTGATAGTACGACTATCTATCCTAAACCCGGTCTCACAATTAAAAACATGAGACCGACAAAAGGGAAAGCTATCAAGATTATACCTTTTCCTTGAGCATTCCACTTGAGCTCGATGTAGACGATCTTGTCCTTCTCAAGATGGACACCTTTCTTGATTCCTCTTTATTGATCCATGACCATCGAGGATGGCAAGCATCAAACATGAGATCTTCTAGAGATGGCGCATTTTGAGCTTGCACAACACTTCTTCTTCATTTCTTCTACCTTGAAGCCAACACATGCTCCAAGCGATGCCAATGGACAAATCCTACAAGTGAAACTTTAATACACACATTAGTCCATAAATAGTGTCATTAATTATCAAAACCACACATGGAGTCCACATGCTCTTTCAGAAGCTTTCATTGCAGGACTCCTAGTCGGATTATTGCGTCATAGACTGAAGCGTGACCATGTCACAGACCTGGGAGAGATAGAAACGGCGAGCAAATATGCCGATGTGGATGATGATTTAGATGGACTGTTGAATATTCTAGCCAATCCACATGCGTCCAAGCAACAAAAGAAAAAACTCAGAAGCGAAAGAATACCTTGAAAGATAAACCGGCTCCGGACAACACAACTGTCAATGCAACATTCGGATCCGGAGGACGAGGAGGGCGCGGAGGCGAGCGGGGACGAGGTCGCGGAACTTTCCGGGTCCAGGGTAGAGGAGATCAACAACCCAGGAAATCATACTCCGGGGTCGACATTTCCAATAACCCTTGTGTACATCATACTCCTGCAGCTCGGTGTATCCATAACACTGGGGACCTAGAGGCCCCGCGGTCTTCTCTCGTTCGCCGCCATCGTGCTCGTCGCTGTCGTCGCTCCAGAACTTGACGATGGCTCCATCTCGCCGGAGGTGGTCGAAGATTGGCGGTGCTGGGTTTTTTTGGGTGTGTGGAGGAGTACGAGGAGGCAATGAAAGCAGTGAGGAATGAACTTGGGAGAGAGAAGTCTCTAACTTATTAACCTCCGCGCCAAGATTTGGGTTGGATCCGCGCGATTTGCACCACGCATATAGGAGAGAGAGAGAGAGGAGGCTTCCTCGTGACGCCTCCGCCCTCTCGATTCATGGGCGGGCATTGAAACGGTGTTATGTTCCGTGTAAAACGGACCCACCAACGGTCGTGCTGACAGGATGTTTGTCAGTGACAAGGCCTGACCTAAAAAGTTGTCAGACAGGGCGACACGGTTTAAATCCGGCTCATGTTTTGAATCGAGTAAGGAAATGGTTGAAGTCAAGGATACATATCGTCCGACTCAGATGAGACTCGGAATCCTACACTACTGGATGAAGTTTTCGGGGACCCTTCAAGATTCTCAAGACGAAGAAACCATCAAATGAGACGATTTATCCGACTTTGAATCTTGGAGACTTCCGGGGGCTACTGTTGGGGATATACTTTCCGAGTATACCCATAGGACTCGCTGACCAGGATGGTCCATCAACGGGTTAGAGCTTTTCTCCACGGGCGGTCCAGTAAGAGAAAGAGGAGTCACTTCCGGCTACGACAAGGCCTAGAAGACTTACCTACTTAGGCATGTAGTATTACTTGTAGTCCAAGGTGTATCTAGTTACCGACTCTATAACGTAGCCGGATAGGTCTCTCCTGTAACCCTAGGTCCCGATGACTATATAAACCGAACTTGAGGGATACTTTAGGGCACCAGATCATAGATCAATCACAACCAACTCGCACATGCGAACCTCTTTTATAATCCGATGTAACATCCGACTCTCGTCGATATATTACTGGGTTGCTAGCAGGAATAGGATCCGATCACCGCAGTCGAATCTGAACCTGTGTAAACTTGTGCTCACCACTTCCGAAACACCATACGGATCACGTCACATCTTCTTAACGCCTTCAGGACCCCCTATGGCGTACTTGTCGAAAATCCAACGACAGACAATCTAATTAAGGGCACCAAGGAGTACTAAGTGCTTATCATTGCCGGGGAGGCGGTCTCCGCCAATACCACACATATACATGGCGAAGGAAATAATATAATGTGCTGATCAGTGACGAACATAACCACATTGAAAGAACCTGAGAAGTCGGAGTCAAACTCCAGCGTGTCTAAATCGGAAATCTAGATTTTATTTCCGGTGCAAGCATGGGCATTTGTACTAGTTTTTTGTTAAAGAGGAACCGACTCCTAATTTTAACGGCATGCATTGTGCAGGACTTTTCTTACAGTTTTCGTAGTGAGCTTGCAATTAATTCGTTGGCTATATAGCGGAAACCTCTGAGAACCTTCTTTCAGCTTGCCGTGGCCACACACTGACATGTGTGTACAACAGTACAAGTACATGTTATGAATCTTATGACACGGTTTTCGGACTTTTGAGTAGTTGCAACCTCACACATGATCATGTGCTCCGTATTTGGAGTATCTCCTTCACTCTGTGCTTAAATTGTAGGCGCCGCAGTTTGGCACGAGTTGCCGGCGTACATCAGCGACCGACACACCCCGCATACGTATGCTGCGCGTCTGGTTTGTTAGTTGACTCGTGCTTAACTACACCGGAAATCTTCTGCTACTTGGAGAGCGATAGTTGCAGGAAGGGAGGCTTTGCAGCTTGGTGTGATCAAGCGAATTGGGAATGGCTTGACAGTGTCCGTGTGGAATGACAGATGGATTCCTGGACTAAGAACGATGCAACCATTAGCCCAGCTCACTACGTCAGCACAGATTATTCCTGATAATATTAATATGGTGTCAGATTTGATTGACCATGATATTGGTACTTAGAAAATTGATATGGTCAGAAGAAACTTTATTTCTCCAGAGGCAGATGCCATTTTAAATATTCCACTAAGAGGAGGGGGAGATGATATTTGGACTTGGTCTCTTGAGAAGACATGAAACTATATAAAGACGGCGTATCACGCTCTAGTGAGTCGTAACGAGCATGCGGCTCTAGACGAAGGGACGATTACCGAAATGTCATCTACTAAAAAACAGTTGTGGTCTGTCTTATGGAATCTCAATGTGATGCCTAAAGTTCGTGTATTCTGGTGGAGAGTGTTGCGAGGCATCCTCCCAGTTGAAGCCGTACTAAAGCATCGACATGTAGCTCAAATTAGCAGATGTAAAATCTGCTTAGCTGCTGACGAGGATCTGGTGCATGCGTTGATTTCATGTGACCATGCACCGATAGATTTTGGGAGGAAGCGCAAGTATGGATGGATTTCTCTTTACCAAGAATTCATCCGCGTACCTGGGCACGAGATATTCTCTGTGGTGAAAGGTTCTCAAACACTGATCGCCGGAAAATTATCACGGTCATGTGGGTAACATGGAACTCGAGGAATAGCTGGACACATAACAGAGGAAGCTATGATCCAGCTTAGTCTGTAAAGATGGCCAAAGAAGCATTGGTGGTGATTGAAGTGCCAAAGAGGTTCATAGTAATAATGACTGGACATGGATGGAGACCACTTGAGGAAGATACCATTAAAATTAATATCGATGGTGGCTTGTCTTTAGATGCTCGCCGCGGTGGTGCTGGAGGGGTGGTGAGGTCACACTCTAGCTATCTAGATGCGTGGAGTAAACCCTACGAAGGGGTGACTGATCCTCTAATCGCTGAAGTCTTGGCATTACGCGATGGCGTTATCTTCGCTAATTTACGAGGTTTTTCCAAGGTGGTGATGGAGACTGATTGCCTGGAGGTCGTTAATCTCTGAAACACTCGTCATGGATCTCGTTCAACCGTGGCGCCTATTCTCCAAGAAATAGGAGAGCTTGTTTTAAATTTTTCTTCAGCATGTTGTAAGATCAGCAAACGATTCTGCCCATCTCTGTGCAAAGCTTGCTTGAACTTTGATGGTGACTAGTAGCTGGATCGATCGTACACCTGACTTTTTGATCCTTAGTCCTATGGATGATAGATCAGGCTCTTTTTGAGTTGAATAAAAAGCTTCGTATGTTTTCTGCAAAAAAAAAACTACACCAGAAAAAGCTTCCGGCCCTCGTGGCAGTGAACGGTGGCCCACGACACGGGCATGTTGCAGGCTGCTTCAACCCTTACGTTTGCTTGACATAGATTAGTCCTTCTGTTTCATAATATAAGCCTTTTCAAAAAGTTGTTTTAGTTTGTTAAAAAAAATGGAACAGAGGTAGTATCTCTGTTTGCTTTGGGTCTTCAAAAGTACAAAATGTCGGGAGTTTGGAAAGGTCTATCCACACCGGCATCTCCAACCATCTGTGCCCCGACGATCAACAGCCAAAATAAATTCAAACTTTAATAAATTGTATTCAAATTTTATAAATGTTACATAGTTTAAATGAAATTTGTTCTAAAACAAACTAAACACTACTAGCAGCGGCAAAGAGGGTTTGTGCCGCCACAGCCTACTTATCATCGGAGGCGAGGTTGATCCTCTCCGACGCCAGCCAGGGGAATGTCACTGGCCGCTGGTGTTGGACGGGCGGCGACGGAGGAGGATTCCCCATGGCCATCACGGACTCGCACAGGGAATCAAATGTGCCTGCCTAGAGCGCCTCCTCCTTAAGGCGCGCCTCCTCCTAGGCCTGCGCAATGGCGAGGCAGAGAGCTTCCTCCTCGTCGAGGTCCGGCGACATGAGGGGCACCTCCTGCTCTGCCATGTAGGCGAAGAGGCCTTTGTAGTCGGCGATGTCATATCGTGCTTCCTCGCGCTCCTTATTTTTGACAGAAACAGCGCTTTATTGATCAAATAACATCAATACAAAGAGTTCGCCGGATGCAATCCGGAGCAGAATAAAGAACCTCACTAGAGTTTAAACTATTACAAGATTTAGCTAACAAATGCGCTGCTTCATTCAACGCCTGTTTTACATGAATAAACGATGCTGAATTGAGATCCTTCACCAGAAGTCTGATATCATCCACCAAGACTCCAACTTGAGACCGGTCAGTAGTTGTGGAGTGAAGCCGTTGAATCAGCGATAAACAATCAGAAGCAAAGTTACCTGATTCAGCCCTTCATCCCGAGCAAGTGAAACTGTCCGATGAAGCGCATAAGCTTCAGCAAGCTCCGGCTCCGGAAGCATCTCCATATACTGTCGACATGCAACAATACAGGCTCCCAGGTGATCCCGATCCACGACACCAGCTCCCATTGCTCCAGAATCTTTGAAGATCGTTTGCATCAGATTGTACCAGAACAGTTCTCGGCGGCGGTGGTGTCCATTTCAGCGGTGAAGGAGTAGACACACACCTTTGTTCCGTTTCCTGCTTGAAGAGTTGCGATCTAATCAAATCCACATAAGAAAGGATCTTCCCACATGTGCGTATTGGGTTGGGCATTTCTCCAGAATTGCGAACATCATTTCGAGCCTCCCAAATGTGCCAAAAACCCACACCTAGGGTAGTCGCTTGCAGTACGCTTGCCCGAGCGAGGAAGTCGAATAGCTAGCCACTGTCTATGCGAGACAAACTCCTTTCTTTTCAGTTGCAAATAAACTGTCTTCTTGACCTCACGCCAGACACTCGCGAATTGGCAAGTGAGTAGAGCATGCACAATGTCTTCCGACCTATGACAAAACACGCACGGCCCAGTATTAGGGACCTGGCGTTTGATCAGCTGGGTACCACTCAGAAGGCAATTATGGGCAAAGCGCCACAAATGTATAATCATCTTGCCTGGTGCCTTTACACGCCAAACTGATTTCCAATATTTCTCTGTTTCCTTTGCATCCGACGTGTTCCCTCTTCCCGCTGTTCCCTGAGCTAGGAAGAACTTGTTCGAGCGGGCGAAATAGTACGCTGAGCGAACCGTGTAATTCCCATGCTTCGTGAGCGGCCAGCATGCAAAGTCTTCCCCACCACGCCGTGAGATCGGAATTTGCAGGATCTGGTTTGCCACATCTGGACTAAAGAAAGCCTCAACGGTCTTCGAGCACCAACCTGTACCATCATCATTCAACAAGCAGTGTACCTTCGCCGATGCCGGAATTGGTGATAAAGGCACAAGGAGACCTAGACGGAAGTTAGGCACCCAGTTATCACTCAGGATCTTGACCATCTTACCCTCTCCAATGCCCCAACGGACACCCTGAAGAAGGAGGTCCCTTCCATGCAATATGCTCCGCCAAGTATATGAAGAAGATCTTGGCTTAGGGGCGTGCCAAAAGTCTGTGTCCGGGAAGTACCTTCCTTTAAGAACTCTAGCACAAAGAGAAGCCGGGTCAGTTAACAATCGTCATCCTTGTTTAGCGAGCATAGCCTGATTGAAGAGCGCAAGGTCCCGAAAGCCCATGCCTCCCAATGCTTTTGGGGATGATAACCAAGCCCATGATCTCCAGTGAATCTTTTTCTTTCCGTCTTCCTCGCCCCACCATCGGTTTGCAATAATAGACTTCATCCTATCACAATTGGTGAGTGGTAACAGAAAACAACTCATGACAAAGACTGGAATTGCTTGAATAGTTGACTTTAGCAAAGCTTTATAACCCACCCTAGAGAGGGGTCTGTCAGATAACCCATTGATGCACTTCCACATCCGATCATAGAGGAACTTGAATGCAGCGGTTGGAGAACTACCCACCAAGGTAGGCATACCCAAGTAGAAATCATTCAGTACTTCACTCTGAACTCCCAGCCTCAACTTCACGTCATTTTTCACATGATCATCACAACGAGGACCAAAGAAAACCGAGGACTTTTCAAGATTCAATTTCTGACCGAAGCCGTCACAGTAGATCTTGAGAGTGTCTTTAAGAGCTTCCACACTCCTTTTATCACTTCTAGCAAAGAAGATGCTGTCACCTGCAAACAGTAAATGGGAAATGGGAGGGCCGAGTCGACCATTGCGAATACCATAGAGCTCACCTCGATCCTCCCTTTGTTGCAACAAACATGACAGACCTTCAGTACATAGCAGAAATAAATACTGACTGATTGGATCTTCTTGTCGAATACCCCTAGATGGAACAACAGGCTCAGTTACTGAGCCATTCACCCAGACAGCATAACGAACCTCAGTCACACACCTCATCACCGACTGAATCCGTCGGGGGTAAAAACCAAGCTTGCATAGACAACCATGAAGGTAGTTCCACTCAACCCTATCATACGCTTTCATCATATCAATTTTCAAAGCGAAGAAAGGTTTCTTGGATTGTTGGTTGCGAATCGTATGCAAGCACTCAAAGGCAATCAAGGCATTATCAGTGATCAATCTTCCAGGAACAAAGGCACTTTGTTTTTCAGAAATAATATCCGAAAGAATTACCTTGATCTTATTTGCCAGAACTTTGGAGGCGATCTTGTAGAGGACGTTGCACAAACTAATAGGCCGGAAATTCTTGAGTTGTTTTGGTTTGGCAACCTTTGGAATCAGAACAATAATAGAATCACAAAGCCCCTCTGGGATCTCACCTCCACCCAAAAAGATCCTAACCGCATTGCAAACCTCATCTTTGAGGAAATCCCAATGGGTTTGATAGAACAGCGCCAGAAAACCATCTGGTCCTGGCGCTTTCGTAGGCCCCATCTGAAAAAGGGCAGTCTCAATCTCCTTGTCAGTATAGGCTTTACAAAGCTTCGAATTCATATCATCTGTAACTTTGACCAGAATAGAACCAAGAACTACATCCACGGAGTCACATGGTTCTGAAGAAAAAAGGTGTTCATAAAACTTGTGCAGCATACCTTTAATCTCCCATTGGTCCTCACACATAGAACCATCTTCACGCATAAGAGAAGAGATTTTATTCGTGCGCCGTCGTGCAGATGCTCTCGCATGGAAAAAGGCGGTGTTGCGATCACCCTCGCGGAGCCACTCCACCCATGAACATTGACGCGCCATAATTTCTTCACACTCAAACAGATCACAAAGCTTGCGTTCAATGTCACGTCCTCCTTCACATTTGATTCAGAAACCGGTTGGCCACATAGAAAGAAAAGTTGCTGCTCTAACTTCCGGATCTGCTTGTGAACAGAGCCAAAAGTAGCTCGGCTCCAATCCTTCAGCGTGGGCACCATCCGTTTCAAGTTGGCCTAGGTCGAGCCTAGAGAAGGAGTGCTCTCCCTCCCGGCCGACCAGGCTGCCTCCACCACCTCCGTGTAGTCTGGAGCCTTTCGCCACATCGCTTCATAGCGGAAACCATGTGACACAGGTTGATTACCTTGACGTCTCACATCCTTACCAAGGGTAACCAAAATTGCATAATAATCCGAGGAGGTTGTGATGATATTCTCCATGTTGCAGTCCTCAAAGAGACTAAAAAATTCCCCATTTGCAACAGCCCGGTCAAGTCTAACTCGAACATTTGAGTTAACCTCCTGCCGGTTTGTCCACGTGAATTTAGGTCCATCAAAACCAAGATCCATCAGACCAGTCCTGCAAGCAGTCCTGGAAAGCCATAATATGTGCATCTGTGCGCTCACGGGGGCCAATATGCTCATCTTGGCTAAGCACTTCATTGAAGTCGCCACAGCAAATCTACGGCCCAGTCCAGGTAGATCGCATGAAACGAAGGAGGTCCTAAAACTCATGTCGAAGATCACGTTTTGGTTACCCGTAGACGAAGGAAGCCCTCCATGTCACTCCCACCTCCGATGTAACAAGAGCATCAATGCATCTGTTGTTAAAACCTTGAACTGAAACGGACTGAGAGGACGACCAGAAAAGACCCAAACCACCGCTCAAGCCAACACTGCTGATAGCAAAACAGCCAGAGTAACCAAGTGACCACATGAAGTTTCGTACTCTAGAATCCCTCATCTTTGTCTCGGAAAGAAAGAGGAGGGCGAGAGGATGAACCCGCACTAACCAGCGGAGTTCGCCAACTGTCGCGTCAATCCCAAGCCCACGACAGTTCCAGCATAGGATGATCATTGCGTGCAGCAGGGCTAGTCCACAGCACCCGCCTGATCCGCCGATCCAGAGTCACCATTCTTTTTCAGTTTCTTGTTTGAATCATTGCTCCCAACTTCCCCTTCATTAGGAACTGAGTTGACATTTTCCATTGAGATATTTTGGTGCACCACCAACGCAAGGGGATTAGCTTCCGTAGTCACAGCAGTAGCCTTAGCTACGTAAGCCACCTGTGATTTTCTTTTTGTGCCCACGGTCAGAGTTCCATCTCCTTGGGTAGTCACCTTGGTTTTGCCATGGCCTCTACTAACCTTGGTATTATTGGTGCGGGCACCCTGCAGTGGTTTCTTCACCGGAGAGGACACTTCACTCTCACCCTGCTTCTTTTGGTGCCGCATATCCCCAGCTTTGTTAGACGAATGGTCAGGAACCTCATAAGTACGTTGAGAGAAAGCTTGTCCCTGGCCATTCGGCCCTGATCCACTCGATGATCTTGCCCCTTGACTTTTCTTCTTCCTCTCATCAGGAGCCACCAAATGATCTGCTGAATAGGTTAATTTCCCCTCATTGTCTCGCTCTCCTAGGTTCTTGCATTCAATGGAGGAGTGACCCACAATTCCACAAGAAAAACAATAATGGGGTAAATGCTCATACTGAACCTCAAACCATTATGTGGCTTGGCGGCGTTGGGAGAATACAGTAACTCCCCGTAGCAACGGTTTGTTTATATCCACCTCAACCCGCACCCTCATGAAGCTGCCCCAACATCTCCCTGTGTCATCACAGTCAACTATCGGAGAACTTCCCTCAATGCCGAGAGAACCGGCAATCAAAGCGCCCCAACGCTTGTGCATATACCCAAATGGTAAGTTGATTATCAGAGCCTAGATTTTTAAACCATTGAACACCATCTCACTAGGTCTCTGATCCACATTGAAATCCTAGAGGAGAACAGCATGCTTACCGACGACCCACCGAGGCCCATCTACCACTCTCTCCTTATCCATCTTGGTTCTGAATTCTGCCACAAAGAGGTTGTCTCCTTGAATTGAGAACAAGACCATGGGGTTGCCCCACGCCGCCTCAGCCGCAAAGAATCGCATCGATGTCTGGCGTGTTTGGGGACAGCACCTTGCCAACGACCGCCCATGGAGAATGGACCGGAGCATCATTAGCACTGTCATCCAGCACCACTGCCGCAGACTCTGCTGCCGTTAGGCGGAGACGTCCCATCATCTCCGAGACATGATCATTGGATCCGGTCGCCGCTGCCGCATCATAAGGGGAAGCCAGAGGATCACTCCCCATCGAACCACCAGGCTCCACCGTTGGAGCCGGCACCACCGATTTGCCACCACCACTCGACTTGGAAGGGCCCGTCATCGGCAATCTCCGCCAATCCCGCAGCAAGGGCCAAGGGTGGGCGGCAATCACAGGAGAGCCCCGAGTTCACCCCGAGTTCTCGCAGGGATCAGAGAGATCTTCTAGGGCACTTTGAGGGAAGTCGGGAGGCACGAAGAGGAGTCGCCCCCACAGGAGCGAATCAAAGGAGGTTTCAAACCCTAGGCTGGAGCGATCGCCATTGGGATCGCCAAAACCTAAGAGAGAGAAACAAAACGGTTTCACATGATTTAGATGGTTGCTTCCTCGCGCTCCTGATGGAGGAGCGCCACCCACAGTCATTGTCATTCTAGGCCAGGTCGCCTTGCGTGGGCGGCAGAAGCAACGACCGGCGCGAGGGAGCGGTTGGATGGGACGGGCCATCGTTGGCGATGATCCAACCACAGGGGAGCCACCAGTGTGGCAGCACAAGCAGGTTGTTCTCGTGCAGCACGGTCGTCTCGTCGATGTTCAGGTTGCGTGTCCGAGCGACACGGTTGCTGCAGTGAGGTGGAGAGCGGAGCAAGGGGACCAGCGCGACCAGTCATTAGTTGCCCACGGTCTAAACCCAGCCCCTGCGTGCCAGGGCGGCAAGGATATGCCGAACAATTTCCTAAGCCGCTCCAGTTGCTAGCACATGTTTGGGGTGCCGGTGCAGGCCATTTTTCCGCCGCAACAGCCAAAGCCTTGTGGGCGGGTGCCCGGGTGGGGTGGGCGTGGTAATGTACTGGCATCACGGTGATGCAGGTTCCCACTGGCTGGAGGTTGAGGGACGCTGGTAGAAAAGGAAAATGTTTAAAGGATACCAATAGAAATGTTTCTAGTACTACCATTTTCCACACTGGCTTTTCTATTTCATTTCACACACATTAGTGCACATGGATTGATGGATCGTCAATGGCTACGTACACCAGAAAACTACATGCATCCAGTACTGGTATGCAGCAACGCAGGCTTCCCTTGTTAGGGAACCAACACAGGACAAGACAGTATAAGGTCTTCCTATTTGTAGTATATAATATACTCCTCTGATGTTTGGTCTTAGGAAAATACTGTATATTCAAAGAAACCTTTAGTTGTGCTCTTAGTCTTAGCGATTTCAGCCTGGTACCGCAAACTTCATATGGCGGCCAGAAGCCTGCAATAAAACAACAGAATGTCAGGAACCTAGAGGAAACCCAAGGCATCATGTCACGGGAACAAAAACAAAGTTCCCAATGCAGGCATGTTTTCCACTCCAACAGAATGCAATTCTAGTTTTGCTACCTTCACTGGAAATGAGGCATCCTCTTGCATCATCATGATATAATAATGAAAATAAAAAACTACTCGTAGCAGTTAGCAGCATGCCTTTGCTCCACCAATCTATATTCAAATGCTGTTCATATTGTAATCAAAATAGGAACAGCAAACCTCCAGAGAGCAAGTATGAGCATGCCTGACTAATCAAGCCAACCAATTTACTCCCAAAAGGGAAGTGCAAAAAAACACGTTGTAGCGACTATCTATGTCATCAACAGATGAGGGAACACATAGAGAAGGACTACCTCTTGTACCAGAACATTTTACGGACAAAAAAACAGTGAGCTATGCGGATGAGCATTTTAGTGAAGGAGTGATGCGGATAGGTTGACATTTTTTTAAGAGCAGATATACAACCTAAGAAGAAGCATTCCTTGAACTAGTTAACTGCTTACTACTGATTTCATGTGCCTATTTTATCTTCAAGGCATCCAATGGGATAATTGCAAACATCTTTTTCGTTTTTCTTAAGATAGCACATGTATATAAGATTTTCTCTATGTTTATCATCCATGAAATTTAGCGGTGAAGAGAAGCAATAATGTGTGGCCATGACATCTAAAAATATAACCAAACCGCAATTAAAATACCAGTAGTGTGTGCTTCAATATCGTTGTTGTGCAGATATTGCTCCCACGATCACGAGAGATCATCAAACGAATATGTGGAACGGCTTTCCAGCTCTCACCAAGGGCAGGCTTAGGAGCTCCATTCCCAGCGACCATATGATTTGTTACCTACGGCAACACAAAATGGTTAGTAGATGGATGGGTTGGATAACTGCATTTTTTTTTCACATCTGACAGAAATTATAAAAATCTAACAGTTAGGCCTAATATTTCGTGAATGCCTGCAGGAAATCAATTGCTGACCGAACAGTCCAACTGCCCGAAGGTTCATATAGTCTAATGAACTGTCAGAAACCAAAGTTTGAGCCGATGTCCTTGATTGTGAGTATATCAATAGTTCACATTCAAGACTCTACGGCAGATACAATACCTTAGAAATGAGGGAAACTAGAGAAATATTTTGTACATGTTTTCTTGTGGATTCCTGCAAAGTGCCATAGCAGTTCCATCTTCAAGATCTTGCATTTTGGATACAGTAGATCTGTGAGTTGGATATTACTTAAACTGCTTAAGCAATGGAAAATAATTTGGTATTTGTACAAAAGTACCCATCAGCGGCCACCTACTCTGGTGATTATATACAGAGAATACTAGAACTAGAGAAAAGAGATACTATGTGATTACTAGATAAGATCTAGCAGTTAGTCTCAATATTTTTTAGAAAGTTCCTTGTTTTCCATTAAAAAACACCTTTTGAAATCCTTGATGCAGAATCGCAGAGTCGTATTAGAAGTAGTGCTTAGAAACCATTTAAGGTTTTTTTTTCATCCAGGTGGATTCTTTATATTTCGTGGGACTTGAATCATGATGCAGAAGTGCAAGGCTCTTTGCTAAGATAAAATTACATGACCTTTTACTATTAGCTCCAAACGAGTATGGCTCTCCCTAGGGTCTGAACCCTGACAGACAGGTAAATTCAGGGACTACAGTTTACTCTAAAACTGGATGTGCACATGGACAAATACACCCTACTCAACATTTTACAACAAACTACTCTCTAACAAACTGAAACCAGAACAAATTAACCCATGGGAATACTCCAAATGCATGGCACATCTAATTCTATAAAAAGATGGCATGCTGAATTAGTAAATGCTGGGAACTGGTCAATGATGTATACACAATAAATTGGTTATTACGATGAAAAAGTATTCATAAAAAGAGGCTGGTGCATCCACTTAAGGGTCGACTAGGGCTGTGCTCACTAAACAAAATTTGAACATCGAACATTCCCTCGATTTTCCCCAGAACATTCAGTGTGACACTGAAATCTGGGTGGCTTTCACAACTAAATGCCATATAGATGCTTCATTTGAGACCAAGTGATAAGCACATTAAATCCATGCGTTCACTCCAAAGATCAGAACAATATTTTCAGAAAGGCAGTAACACTATGCTCAAATCCAAAGCATACACTTTACATGCCATGAATGGCAACCAATCAAGTTAGAGCAGGCAGAATTACCAGAACAGATAGATTATGCTTATCTGCCAACTTCTTAAGAATCATTGCCACTGATATCATCATCGACCTCCCTGCCAGGTTATTAATACATGTTCAGACAAAAGAAGTGATATTTTATTAATTCAGGCTACAGTTCAAGAATGATTGATGCCCCTCTCAGCAAGCAAGCAATCATGTCAGAAAATAATGTATCCAGGAGCTCAAATCATCGACAAAGGCGCAGTGAATTATGATCAACTCAAATGATCAACATCAGGCTGCATATTTATCAATTAGTTGCACTGCATTGCTTAAGTTAAATAATCTATGTTACCGAATCTGATCGCTACACCAATTTTCTACATTTTGTAACACACATTATCATACATATTATGTGGCTCTCAGGACTTTGATCTTTAACACCTGATTTAGTTCTAGTATAGCTGAAGTGCTAAGATGTATCATATACGATACAAAATAATCTATTAGACAAGGCAATGCAAGAACCTTGTGAATACTTCCCGCCGATGATGGGAGCAAGTAGAGATGATATAGAGTCAATGATAAGCAGGCATATCTTGTTACCGCCATTGTTTACCTATTAAGCTTGCGATGTGAGAGGAGTGTTTAGGACAATAAAAAGGGAGACAGAAGACTCCCCTAGTTCCCTTCATACTAACCTTGTCATTCAGTGAGACCTCAAGTTGATCTAGTACTTCAAACAAAGCAAATATATCAAATACAGACTCACAGATGATACTGCTCATGACCCTCTTAAGCCTCACGTCCTTTGGCTGCAAGTTGAAAATCGGGTTCTTAGAACTCAAATGATTAAGAATTTTTAGGGTAATCTAATGATTGCCAACACAAATGTCATTCCTCTTACACCACACGAGTGAAAAAAAGATATGACAACCCCTGAAGACAATAGGTAGGTAAGGGCAGGGCAGGGCAAGGAGCATGGATCATTGTTTCATTATTACTAACCTCTTTGATCAAAGAGCCGGGAAGTTCATCCAGAATACGAGCAATTCGGCTAGGAGAGAATGAATTACTAGTATCCAAGTACAAAACAGCACCCTTATGCCTGGCTGCAACATGTGAAGCAGAATATAGGCAGGCCTGCAGTTGACAGTACACAGGGTAAATAACATCATGCTTATACATGCATTATGCTCTGCAGTTTTTACATGGCAACTATATTCACAATTAAGCATATTAAGTACTCCCTCCGACCCATATTAGTTGATTTGGATTTCTCTAGATTCGGATGTATCAAGACATGTTTTAGTACTAGATACATCCGAATCTAGACAAATTTAAGTCAACTAACATGGGTCGGAGGGAGTATCTTAAGAAAGATCGATCATGTTTTCACCTGTGTTTTACCAGAAGACGACTGTCCAGTTATTTCTGTCAACTGACCTTTGCGCAGTCCGCCTCCAAGAAGTGTGTCAATGCTGGGAATTCAGGGCATCATAAATTATAAAACAATCAGCTTCTTTAAGGTAAAGTAATTTTCTGCATGGTGATCGGGACGTCCTCTAGACAGAGACCAGCAGGTTCATGACACAAGAAGCGGTATCAATAGAGAGGGAAAGATAACATTCAAGATAGGAGTACCCTTCAAGTCCGGTAGGGAGGAAATGTTTTCTTTCTGCCGCATCTTTGAGCAAGTCCATCCCATCATACCATAGTACGCCACCATTTTCGACAGGAGGTCGACCTTCATTCATGTCCTGTATCATGTGGCATAAATGACATTACCATGAGATAACTGCATTTGGCAGAAATTGCTAGTGATCTTAATCGTACCAAATCAGCCTGCGGCAGAGGGGGTCGGTCTCATGAGGAGGATCGCGGGGAGAGGAGAGCAGGATGTCAGGCGGCGAGTGACTCCGGGAAGGGACGGTTGGTGCAGGCACCAGCCGGCCATCGATCCGTTCAGGGAGCTAGGGTTTGTGGAGAGGCGCTGGCCCATGGCTACGGCCTACGGGCTTTTCCGTAAGTAGCCGAGGCTGGATCGGATAGAGATCGGACAGCTGAGAGTAGCTCACCAACACGTCGCCCCCCCAGAGTCCAGAGAATCCTTGAATCAGAATCAACACCCTCCCCTCTCTCCCTCTCTCTTCTCTCGGGTACTGCCGACTCCGGCGGCCGCCCAACTCAGGATGCAGACGGACGCGTGGACGGAGTCCGTTGTTTCTACTGACTGAGCCGTGTAAACAAATTTAGCTGTCCATGGAGTCCATGTAATTGCATTCAGCTGCCCACAGAAATCCAGTGGACAATACGGACCATACGCACTAGCTAGCTTAGTATAGCTTGTATACGTATCTTCTTTGATAAAAAGCTTGTTACACTAGCTAGCTTAACATCAGCCCTGTCCACTAGCTAGCTTGCATTACATACTCTAACTTATGTACTGTCTCCATACCGAAAGGGATGTCGAATATTTGTCTAAATATACATATATCTAGATGTATTTAAGTGTATAAATACATGCAAATCTAAAAATATATATACGACACCTTTTTCGGGATAGAGAGAGTACACAAAATGATCACAAAATTTATATACTTCAGTGTACATATCCCAGTAGTCAATAGCTGAATTAGTAGCTGGTACAGATGTTCAGAACCTGAACTTCAGATACATAAATAACTCATAGTAATGTAGCTGCACAAATGCAACCTAAACTAACCAAGTAACCATCAGCTTCTTTAATCAACAAATTCTTTGACCAAGTTTAATTATTAGCTACGTAGATCATCCAAAATTCTACTTGGTACGATTAGTCTACTTAGCAATGATAGCTCATATATCAAACTCAGCTCTTTCTCCCTGCTAAGACTATGCACCTAGAAATAATGCATGGAACGTACTAGGAACATGAGCTTGCCATGCCATCATAATAGTCTGCTAGCATCTTATTTTGTGTTAGTCTTCAGAATTAATTGTTCAGCTGACTAATAACCCTATGAAAAGAAAAATAACGGTTCAACCATATGATGTAGAATGGAAACACCAGAACCAGAACTAGAATCAAATGGTAGTACAGAATAATGAAAGATCAAGGCCTCTCTTTCAACATAACAAACATAGGTAGGCAGCCAAACAAAAGCAGCTGATCCAGGATCCGCTGATACCACAAGGTCTATTTTAACTATCATCCATTTCATCCATCCATCATCCTAATAACCCTAGGAGCTCGGCTACAGATCTCTACTACTCATCATCAGCAACCTCCACTACCACTACACTGTTCACATACAAATTCTGACTGAACCTGCATATGGTGTATATGGTGATTGCAGAATGTGATTAACATGCTCAGTTTATTACTGCACTGCATATGGTGGATCAGTTAACTATATGTGACTGGCTCGTTTGTTAGTTTGCTCTAGGATCATCACTGTCATGGTGTTGAGACGAACATGTTTTCAAAGGTACTATGGGACCCTAAATCTTATACACATCTGTTAAGATTAGTGTTATACAGTACTGTGCCAGCAGCACAGATCAAGATGTTGCAGTGCGGACCATGTGAAAACAAACCTTCTTACACTGTGTTTGGATGCACTGAATTGTAGCTTGGGATTGAATTGTGGTGAAATTCCAAATCTAAGGTGGAAATGAAATGACTTCCAATTCAAATTCTCTTGTTTGGTATGCTTGGAATTTGATATTGGAATCGAAGGGCGATACCCAATTCTAATTCCTGTTTGGATGTACAAATCATAGAATTCGATTCATTATTGTGTTTGGACAATATAAACTTGTGTACATGTATGAGAAATATCATGTGTATATTTTTTATATACTACTATACTATTTTCACACAATTTTGTGTAACAAAATAAACAAGATATAGCCTAACTAATTAAGGCAACAACCAGATTACAAAAAACTCTGATATGATCCTGCTGCTCGGTCTCAGAAGAAAAGCCGAGCTGCTCACACAATAGACTAGGTCAAATAAGCCCTCTTCTCAAGAAAAGCCGAGCTGCTCAAGACCGTTGATCCCTTCAAGAAGAAACTTAGAGGCTCCAGGTTAGCACCAGATCCATTTGGCTATACACTTGGCATCACCATCAGTAGATTGTAACAAACCAGCGTACCTTGCAAACAAGGTAAAATATGGGAACAATATTTCATCAATGAGACAGAAATTCAGAGTAGTTCAAACTGTTAACTCGGGCTTTCTCGGGCAAACAGAAGACAACAAGAAGAAATCGATCATGGACTGAAACATTTGTGTGTCCGAATAAGAAATCACATCCACAACCATATTCACACTAGCCACCACAACCATATTATCACAAGGTACGGGAGCAATCACCTCTGAATCAACAGTAAACATGTCAACAGTCTGTTGGAACATCTTCCGTGAAGCTTCTTTGTACTCAATTGGACTCAGATCTCATGAAATATCCTTGGAATCTGACATAGAACACCAAGAAATTTGATTGGAGGAATCACTGGGAAGAAGATGGACAATAAAAATAGGCCCAGAACGACACATGGTCACCAGTCCGTCAACGATGTTCACCCTTTCAACGGCGCCTTTGACCCTCCCACCGCCGGACTACCCATCTCCACGATTTAGGGTTCATAAGGCTGGGATTGGGACGGCCAGGGAGAGGCCATGGACGGGGCTCGCAGCCAGGGGAGATGGAACGAGTGGGGTGGCGATGGGGAGATGGAAAGGAGAGGGCGGGTACAAAGAACAGAGCCAATACCTGCGCCACCGCCGTTGATGTCCAGGTCGCGGGCGAGGGAGGAGAGAGATGTTGTCGTGAGTAGTGGCGAGCAAGCTGTACCGCTTCCTAGGCGTTTCCGAGGTCCAGAGCTACGAATTGGCCTACGCAAGTTTCACACACGACCCGCCCCCGCGTGGAATTGGTTCCAATTTCCCATGCGTGATTCTTAGTCCATCCAAACACCGGAATTAGAGGCCCAAATTCCAATTCCTTAATTCCATGTCCAATTCAGTGCAACCAAACACAGTGTTACTGAATTTGAGGGGGAGAGAGAGATAGACACAAGAAATGATTCGACAGTTAGGATATTGCAGGATTCTTTGCAATGAGGGGGGAGATCAGACCTGCTCCTTGCCCTCTAGGTTGATGCCGATGTCGTCCCGTCCGCTTGCCAAATACTTCTCCTTCTCCACCGCCAGGTTCTTCTCCTCCTCCGAAGTCGGCTTATTTCCTCCCTCCACCGCCGCCTGTTCTACCTCCACCGTGCTGGACATCTTGCTCGGCACCTAACTCATCAGACGACGATGGTAAGGGCACCGACGCCGAGGCAGCGCAGCCGGATACGCGAAGGCGTGCGCATCAAAGGGATACAGCGACGACAACCGGGGAACGGCAGCGGCCGGTGGCCAGGCGCATGCGGTGGGTGGCAAGATCTTGCGTGCTGCCTCTGCAAGGAGCTTTTTTTTAACAAGCCAAGGAGCATGTTAACCACGGACAGAACGGGCCGAGCGGGCTCCGTGAACCTGTCCGGCAAACCTGATTAAATTATTCAGATGGTCCACGATGCCGTTTAGACAATCTATCTAAACTCCGTGGACGCCGTTTAGACGCGTGGGCCGAGTGGGCTCCGTGGACACGGCCAGACGGACTCGCCGACCTCCCTGTCCATCCTTATCCTGACGCCCAACCCTCTTCTCGTCGGCGCTGTAGAGAAAGCTTTCGGGCCTCTCTTCCGGCGTCCGCACCTCCTTCCTCCGCTCAGCTCTGCATTGGGGTGAACTGGACTGGGAATCCATCGGCCTGATTTTTTTTCGAGGTACGGACGCCCTAACCTTCTGCGAGTATTTTGTACTTTGGTTCGGTCAAGACGAATCGAGAGGCATGAGAGCACCCTACCTAACCAATCCGGCCGCGCCGCCTTCACCCTTCCTCGCCTCCGTCGCCCCACTCCATGGCCTCCTCCCTAATGGCGGACGAGAGATGATGGCTCCGACGACCCAATCGAAGAAGAGCATGGCGCACCCTGGGAAGTCCCCAAGAAGAAGCGCCCGCGTGGACCTCTTCGGAAAAGCATCGGGCCTACATACCAACTTCGCCAAGTGCTTGGTCACCCCGATCGCCTGCACCGATGTCGAAGCCTAGGGGGCAGCAGGGGTGATGGAGTGCCAGCTGGTAGACTTCCCTGTCAAGTGCCTCGGTATCCCCCTCTCCGTTCGAAGTCTGTCCGCAGCCGCACTCCGGCCCTTAGTAGACCGTATAGCTGACCACCTTCCATTGTGGAAATCATCCATGATGACCAAGGTTGGCGGCTTGACCTTGGTGAAGTCTGTCCTGTTGGCGATCCCCCTACACCACATCATCGTGCTGGCACTCAACAAGAAGACCCTCAAACAAATCCAGAAGATCTGTAGAGGCTTTTTGGCAGGCCGATACGAGCGGTGACCGCCATGTCAATCGGGACAGGTGCGACGACTCAGATTGGCGGCACGGATTTGGAGGATGCATGACACCGACCGCGACCTTGGCGCAACCGATATGCACTTCTCGTGACCGAGCTCCGTGTTCGACGCCCACTATGATCTTTGGTGGGGACGGTAGGACGACCCTATTCTGGACGAACAGATGGCTAGATGGCAGGAACACTGAGGAGATAGCGCCAGAGCTTCACGCGCTAATCCCTACCGGCCGCAAGATCCGCAGACGGCGTGGCGCCCTTCAGCCGATGGATCACCGACATCCGCATGCGTCTCGGCAAGATGTCCACGGATCTGGGTTCGGGACTTCCACTTGTCAGACGAGGCGGACACCCTCCTCTGGCGTTGGACGACGGATGCGCAGTATACCTCCAAGTCTTGCTATGAGTTCCTCTTCGAGGGAGCACTGCTATCGAGCTCTTGGAAATTGAACTGGCGCGCCTGGGCACCGCCACGGGTCAAGTTTTTCGTCTGGCTTGCCTGCCAAGACCGCCGAGAGATCGGCGAGGGCTTCCCACCCTCGCCGCCTTTGTGATCAGTCGGTCGAGACCATGAGGCACCTACTTGTTGGATGCCCCTTCTCAAGATCGGCTTGGCACGAGGTGCTGTCCTGGATCCGATCTACCCCTCGCGCCTTGCGTAAAGGCACGTCATCCCTCGTGATGTTGACGGCGTGGGAGATCTAGAAACATAGGAATCCGCCGTCTTCGTAACATCTCCTACCTCGGGTCTCTTAGATACGATTCAACCGAGGCTCGATCTCGGGCGCCAAAGGGGCTGAGGGCCCTGATACCCACGGCGTAGATCTAGAGGTTGAGTGGGTTGAGTTGTACGGGATGTTCGCTTGTCATGAGCGTGTAAATATTTGTACAAAACTCTCCTTTTCTATCAATGAATCGAAACGCAAGCTTTGCGTTTTCATGAAAAAACAGTTAAATCCACAGCCTTCCTCCTTTCCTAGTTGCCTCAATCCAACTAGGAGATGGCGAGTTTGACTTGGTTTTATCTTTTCTAACTGGCTCCATACTGCAAGTCTAGTGTGTTGCTTGATGCAATCTCAATTGCAGTTACAAACAAGGAGGCCAGATTTCATTGCCACATAGAGTATAATTGACTTCTAGTCCCAAGGGTACAAGGGTTTAGGAGAGAGATAGGTTCACATCTTGGATATAGTTGATTCATTAGGAGTGGGATCTGCTTCATCTTATATGGGCATGGTACATGTCTTAATGTCTGTTTGGAAATAGTTCCATTCTTCATGTCTTTGGAGGATGGGACCCTACCATTCCTTAGTTTGCATTCATTTGAAACCAGGACTGTTATGTTCACTACTTCAGTACATTCCCCCCTCCCTGTCATCAGTCTATTTCTTGCTATCTCCATGTCCACTGTGGCATCTATTATTTTCTGTAGCCTTAATTGAAACAACTAGGAATTTCAAACGCATAATCAAAAAAAGGAGTTTAAACATGTCCCGCTTAAACTATTTGAAACCAGAGTTGTTATGTTTTAATTCCCCCTCCCTGTCATCAGTCTATTTCTTGCTATTTCCATGTCCACTCTGTAGCCTTAATTAAAACAACTAGGAATTTCAAATGCATAATTAAAAAAGGAGTTTAAACATGTCCTGCCTAAACTTAGAAGCCAAATTCATATCCTTAACTCATACTTTGTTGTTCTGTTCTATGTAGGCAGAGTCACGGGTAGACTTACTATCAATAATGTCAGATCCTAGCAAGAGTAGCAATATGCAGCAGCTAGTTCCAATGGCACCACCAGCAAGTGTTTCTGGTGGTGACAGCGGGAAGGAACTGATGGCAAAGGCTTCTGGTGGGGGCAGTGGGAAGGAATTGGTGCTGGCGGAGGGTGGAGGAAAGACCTCAGGAGGGGTCAAGTTACGGGAGGACGAGGAGGACCTAGAGGTCAAGCTCAGGCGCATCATGGAGCATGTTCCTGTCCGTGTCAGCAACACCTCTGGGTCCTCTGCTGGCTCCGGCTCTGGCGATTTCCACCAGGTATTCTTTCTCTCTCCCGCACGATGTTTAAATTACTCTCGATTCTTGAATCTCAAGAGCACAAGTTGGTCTGGTTATTAAAGTACCAACATGAATATGAAAATGAAAAGAACATTTTGATGGCATCATTCATCAGTGACAAATGGCTACTCTGTGATGAACGGTGAATGTCAATTAAATTATGATGAGATATAAGAGAAGTGGTCAGATACAAGATCTTTGTATCTATGGTTGAACCAGTAATCATAGGTATTGTCACATCATGATTCAAAGCTCCAGTGGCTTATGAGCTCTGAATTAAAAGGAAGGGCAGAATAGCTACAAGCAGCCCACCAGGAGAAGATTTAATGTTTTCCATGGATGCTATTTACATTTAGGGTAGTTTCCGTGGGTACTTGAAGAATTCAGAAAAACTAGGATGCGAGTAACAAACAAGAAGTAATATAGAAAGTAGATCTTAATATGAGGGTTTTGTCTCTCGCTCTTGTCGGATGTTCTAGAGCATAGGGGCTCTCTTTTTTTAATTGACATGTTTCCGGTGTGATCAGTATTGGCATAATCAGTAATGACACATAATGTGAACCCTATTGGTAGTCATTTACTTCAAAAGGTGTTTCTGATTATGTAATTTTTGTTAAGTGTCACCTGATGAGATAGATGTTGAAGATTCCAAGACATGCATAGACAGCCTCATTATTTGGATGATGGTATTTTTCATGTTCAAAATATACATAATGGTCTCTGTCCTTGCATAGTTTCAACCTTCCATTCTGTAACTGGAAACTGTTGAATTTGTGATAATGATAGATATTTTAGGCTAGTTAAAACATTTGTGTAGCTTAAAGAATTTTGTTCTGCCGATGTAAAAGAAATAGCCGTATTGCTCCTAGCTTATTTCACACGGCTCTGTTTGTTACTCCTGACTCTTCATTTGAGTTATGGAGTACTGCTGTTGACTTGTGGACACAATCCTAATTTAACTTTTAAAACTGCTAATATTGACTTGACTTGTATTTGGGTTCAGTTAGACGCATACAATCCACTGTCAGTGACTTGGTGGAATTGTTATCTCACATACTTGTATGTATCAGGTTACATCATAGACTCATAGCAGCTGAAAATCATGAGTTATGTGTTAGTTCCTACGGTTGCACCATTTACTGGGTTTAAAGCAAACTTTTTAATGTACTCTTATACCATCTTATTTACTGAACCTTTTTAATATTCAAATCTAACTCCAGATTTCTCAAGTTTCATGAATCACTTTTTTGAGTCTTGCATTAATGGTCTTATGGTTTATAACTATATAAGCATTCTTGTTTCGACAGTATCGGCAAATGAGGAGAAGGGAGCAGGACCGAATAACAAGGATGGAAAGTGATTACGAAAAGAGGAAACAGGTAGCTGAGTTCAATCTGCGGAGAGAGGAAAGGCTAAAAGCGTTCGAGGAGCGAACATCCAAGAAGCGCCTGAAACGCCAAAAGAAGAAGCAGCGCAAGAAAGAAAAGCAGACTAAAACTAGCGTCCGAGGAGCGAACATCCAAGAAGCGCCTGAAACGCCAAAAGAAGAAGCAGCGCAAGAAAGAAAAGCAGACTAAAACTAGCAGTGTTGGCGAAGAAGAACCCAACAGAGAAATACCTAACCGAGTGGAGTCCTCGGATGACGACGATGAGGGTTCGGATTACGAGGGTGACGACAAGTTTAAGCAGTGCCTATGAAGTTCCTATTAAACTGCAACCCACCATTTCCTGGATATTAGTTACTTTTCACTGGTAGAGATTCTTGATGATATGGGAGACCCCTGGTTTGGCTCTGGGTATGACTTATTAGGGGGAGGGGGAGGCCATGGAGGTGGGCGACGCTGCCGGAGAGGCGGGCGGCGAGGAAGGGTGGGCGCCGGCGCCGGAGTGGGTTGGGGGTAGGGTGCTCTCATGCCTCTCGATTCGTGCCGACCAGCTCCAAAGTACAAAATACTCGCAGAAGGTTAGGGCGTCCGTACCTCGAAAAAAAATCAGGCCGATGGATTCTCAGTCCAGTTCACCCCAATGCAGAGCTGGGCGGAGGAAGGAGGTGCGGACGCCGGAAGAGAGGCCCGAAAGCTTTCTCTACAGCGCCGGCGAGAAGAGGGTTGGGCGTCAGGATAAGGATGGACAGGGAGGTCGGCGAGTCCGTCTGGCCATGTCCATGGAGCCTGCTCGGCCCACGGAGTCTAAACGGCGTCCACGGAGTTTAGATAGATCGTCTAAACGGCGTCGTGGACCATCTGAATAATTTAATCAGGTTTGCCGGACAGGTCCACGGAGCCCGCTCGGCCCGTTCTGTCCGTGGTTAACATGCTCCTTGGCTTGTTAAAAAAAAAGCTCCTTGCAGAGGCAGCACGCAAGATCTTGCCGCCCATCGCATGCGCCTGGCCACCGGCCGCTGCCGTTCCCCGGTTGTCGTCGCTGTATCCCTTTGATGCGCACGCCACAGATCCGGTCATACCGCTTTGGCCGGCGTCGGTGCCCTTACCATCGCCGTCTGATGAGTTAGGTGCCGAGCAAGATGTCCAGCACGGTGGAGGTAGAACAGGCGGCGGTGGAGGGAGGAAAGAAGCCGACTTCGGAGGAGGAGAAGAACCTGGCGGTGGAGAAGGAGAAGTATTTGGCAAGCGGACGGGACGGCATCGACATCTACCTAGAGGGCAAGGAGCAGGTCTGATCTCCCCCCTCATTGCAAAGAATCCTGCAATATCCTAACTATCGAATCATTTCTTGTGTCTATCTCTCTCTCCCCCTCAAATTCAGTAAGAAGATTTGTTTTCACATGGTCCGCGCTGCAACATCTTGATCTGTGCTGCTGGCACAGTACTGTATAACACTAATCTTAACAGATGTGTATAAGATTTAGGGTCCCATAGTACCTTTGAAAACATGTTCGTCTCAACACCATGACAGTGATGATCCTAGATCAAACTAACAAACGAGCCAGTCACATATAGTTAACTGATCCACCATATGCAGTGCAGTAATAAACTGAGCATGTTAATCACATTCTGCAATCACCATATACACCATATGCATGTTCAGTCAGAATTTGTATGTGAACAGTGTAGTGGTAGTGGAGGTTGCTGATGATGAGTAGTAGAGATCTGTAGCCGAGCTCCTAGGGTTATTAGGATGATGGATGGATGAAATGGATGATAGTTAAAATAGACCTTGTGGTATCATCGGATCCTGGATCAGCTGCTTTTGTTTGGCTGCCTACCTATGTTTGTTATGTTGAAAGAGAGGCCTTGATCTTTCATTATTCTGTACTACCATTTGATTCTAGTTCTGGTTCTGGTGTTTCCATTCTACATCATATGGTTGAACCGTTATTTTTCTTTTCATAGGGTTATTAGTCAGCTGAACAATTAATTCTGAAGACTAACACAAAATAAGATGCTAGCAGACTATTATGATGGCATGGCAAGCTCATGTTCCTAGTACGTTCCATGCATTATTTCTAGGTGCATAGTCTTAGCAAGGAGAAAGAGCTGAGTTTGATATATGAGCTATCATTGCTAAGTTAGTGGGTGTGTTTGGTAGGTCGGGTCACCCCAACAAGTGTTTCCCACCTAAGACAAGCTGAGTTGAGATTTTGTGTTTGTTTGGTAGCCTGTATCTGTTGAGAAAGTTTGGGTCTAGATGTTGTTTGGTTCAGAAATCTGCGTTGAGATATGCTGAGCCCTAATTTCTACACAAAAGTCCCAAAGAGCAAAAGAAAAGGCAATCGGGTCCTTGTACAATGGTGGAGGCGGGCGATCTCTTGGTACCGTTGCTGGTGGAGCCGTGGCCGTGGCGTGGGCGTAGGAGGCGCCCTGGTGGTGCCGGTGCTCGCCGAGGAGAGAAGGGGCGGCGCCGACGTCGAGGAGGTGTGGAGCTCGCCAAGGGACGACCAGGTCCGGAGCTCGTCGAGGGCGGCCAGGTCCGGAGCTCGTCGACGGCGGCCAGGTCCGGATCTCATCGAGGGGCAGCCATGATCGGAGCTTGTCGAGGAGCGTCCATGCTAGGTGCTCGTCTAGGGGCCGGGATGGAGGAGGCTGGGAGGGCCAGAGAAGCACCACCGATGGCTCGTCGGCCTGGGAGGAGGACCGGCCTAGCTTGGGAGGAGAACCGGACTGGGCACCGGGAGGAGGGTCGGCCTGGGCTCCGCGACGGTGCATCTCGTCGGTGGCCGGGCCGAGGGCGCAGGGTTGGGTCAGGGACGCGGCGTTCTTCCTCTGCAGGGATGGAGAAAACGAGGAAAATATCAGGTGCGGGTGGGGGTCGGGGGGGGCACGGGCTGCCTCTACAGTGTTTTGCGGGATGGATTCAACCGAGCTCATCTCAGAAGCTCGATTTGAGCTTCGCATCTCGACCTGGCTGAGCGCTTGTTTTCGTATGAGGTCGGCACTGCCGCGTTGAGACGAGCCGGGCTAACAAACAATAAATAGTTGGTATACCTCGGTTGAGATGAGAATATCTGGGTTTCCCCAGGCTACCAAACACACCCTAATCGTACCAAGTAGAATTTTGGATGATCTACGTAGCTAATAATTAAACTTGGTCAAAGAATTTGTTGATTAAAGAAGCTGATGGTTACTTGGTTAGTTTAGGTTGCATTTGTGCAGCTACATTACTATGAGTTATTTATGTATCTGAAGTTCAGGTTCTGAACATCTGTACCAGCTACTAATTCATTCAGCTATTGACTACTGGGATATGTACACTGAAGTATATAAATTTTGTGATCATTTTGTGTACTCTCTCTATCCCGAAAAAGGTGTCGTATATATATTTTTAGATTTGCATGTATTTATACACTTAAATACATCTAGATATATGTATATTTAGACAAATATTCGACATCCCTTTCGGTATGGAGACAGTACATAAGTTAGAGTATGTAATGCAAGCTAGCTAGTGGACAGGGCTGATGTTAAGCTAGCTAGTGTAACAAGCTTTTTATCAAAGAAGATACGTATACAAGCTATACTAAGCTAGCTAGTGCGTATGGTCCGTATTGTCCCTTTGGATTTACGTGGGCAGTGAATGCAATTACATGGACTCCATGGATGACTAAATTTGTTTACACGGCTCGGTCAAGAAACAACGGACTCGCCCACGCGTCTGTCAGATCTGAGTTAGGCACGAGTCGGGCAGCGAGAGAAGAGAGAGGGAGAGGAGGTGTTGATTACGATTCAAGGATTCTCCGGACTCGGGGCGGCGTGTTGGTGAGCTACTCACCTGTCCGATCTCTATCCGATCCGGCCTACTACTTACGGAAAGCTGAGGTCGTAGCCATGGGCGGCGCCTCCACAAACCCTAGCTCTGAACAGATCGACCGGCCACGGGTGCCTGGACCAACCGTCCCTTCCCGAGTCACTCGCCCGACATCCCGCTCTCTCTCCCGCGATCCTCCTCATGAGACCGAATTCTGCCACAGCTGATTTGGTACGATTAAGATCACTAGCAATTTCTGCCAAATGCAGTTATCTCATGGTAATGTCATTTATGCCACATGATACAGGACATGAATGAAGGTCGACCTCCTGTCGAAAATGGTGGCGTACTATGGTATGATGGGATGGACTTGCTCAAAGATGCGGCAGAAAGAAAACATTTCCTCCCTACCGGACTTGAAGGGTACTCCTATCTTGAATGTTATCTTTCCCTCTCTATTGATACCGCTTCTTGTGTCATGAACCTGCTGGTCTCTGTCTAGAGGACGTCCCGATCACCATGCTGAAAATTACTTTACCTTAAAGAAGCCGATTGTTTTATAATTTATGATGCCCTGGATTCCCATACATACAGAACTATCTATATCTACCCCCCGCTAAATCCATGATTGGGCAAAGTTTCATGTAGAAAAACTCACGCACAAGTCTTAAAAAAACACATGTCAAAAACGTGAGCAGTTTGACAAATCCATGCCTACAAAAAGATATTCGGCTGTACAGATTGTGAATGAACCCTAGATGGGCATAGAAGTGTCTGAAGAAAATGGCTACATGATAAAAAAATGCTGATAGATTCGTGTACCCTGTAGCAATCATCAATATATGGGTATCTACAATACCCATATATGGATTATACTCTTAAATTTTCTTTTCCCTATGTCGAATTCCCGTCCACAATAAGCAAACCGCCCGACGAGCCCCGTAATGTCAAACGCGTTAACAACAGAATTAATCGCACAGAAATCAGCTTCACGATCTATACTAGATAACTAAACGGGAAGAAAATATAGATCTGGAGACGAAACGAACCACGAGACAGCGAAGACAAGGCGCGGAGGGGGCGGAGAGGGAGAAGGTGATGCCTGTCAGGAGGCAGATAGAGGAAGCCCAACCTGCGGTCGGCGTGGATGCGGCGCGGGAGGCGATCGATCGGAGTCGGAGAGGAGAGTGGGCGCGTTCCTGAGAGAAGCGACGGGGGTCAGGCAGCTGGGACCTGAGAGAGGCTGGGTGACCCCATGCGGCCATGCGCGTGCGTCCTCTCTTCGCAGGACGGGTGCAGTGCGACCGAAGGTTTAGATCACGCACGCTCGTGAATTAGGATGTTCAGACGCAGGGGTGTAAATAAAACACCAGTCTATACTCGTTCCGATCCATATTAATTGACTCAAATTTGCTTAGATTTAAATTGTGGCATCCCGCAAAAACCACTACTAAAAAATCGCGTTGTTTTTGTGATTGAATCACCATGACATCATCATGCATCTTTGGCTCTCAGAATATTGTAGCTAAAAACTATTTTGTCTGATACAATACCTCTTCTCTTATTTCAAAACAAGTCTTATAATTATCTGTTAAATTAATTGCCTAAAAATTATCTTGCTAAAAAGATTTAAAACAAGACAACACCATAAATATTTTACAAACTAATAAAGACCCAAACCCTAATCTATTCCTACCCAAACCTAGCCTACCCACCAACCACAGCACGCCACCTCACCTTTCCCTCCACCTCATCACACCCACCGCCACCTCACCAATCCACCAGCCACCACCCCACCTTCCCCGGTTCCACCGTCCCTCACTCCCTCTCTCACACACGCACGCACATGACACACAGCCCAACCCACCCCTCTCTCTCCCACTGGACCCACCTCTCAGCCCCCCTCCCTCCACTCCCCCCGCGCGGCCCACACGCGCCACCCTCCCCTCTCCCTGGCCCCATCCCCACCGACGCACCCCCTACTCACCCCTGGCCCACCCCGACCCCGCCTGTCCCCAGCCTCTCTCCCCGACCCGCTCGCTCGCTTCCTCCCTTCCCCAACCTTCCACCGCCACCGGCCTCTCTCTGCTCCGCCTCCGCCAACCACCACCATGGCTGCTCCTCGCCCTTCTTCATGGAGCTCCTCCCATCTGGGAGCTCACCATCTCGTGTCGCTCCGGGCCACCACCTCGAGGCCGTCCCTACCCGAGCACCTGCTTCCCATCGCTCACCCGCCGCCTGCCGCCTTGATCTCGCCGCCCGCCTCCTCCGTGGCGTCGGCCACCTCGACTCGCATGGCCTCCAAGGCCGCGCCTGCGCCACCCGAGCCTGGCCGCCATTGCTTTCCGCACCAGACTCCGCCTCCTGCCGCCATCAAGCCCTGCGCCAGCGGCCGCCGCCGGTTCTCCTCCGAGCGTCGCCGCTCCCGAGAGGGGCCCTCGACCCCGCCGTCGCCTCCTGCTTGCCCCGCGTCGGCCCTGCCTCGAGACGCCGCCCCGTCTCCAACTTAGGCCGCCTCGAACTCGCCGCTTCTGTCACCGTCCGCGTGCCACCGTGGTCGCCCCTTTTTCGTCCGCTCGCCGCGTACCGCATGGCCTCCGGATGTTGCGGCGTCCGTACACATGTGCATGTCGATGTATGTGTTTGGTCTGTGGCATACCTTGAGCTTTTGGTGCATCGGCTCACGACCAGTTCGGCCATCTGTGCAAAGCACCACGAGATCTTCGTCAGGGAGCCTCAAGACCACCGGAATAGAAAGCCAAAGACACCGAGAACCTGCGGTACCCGGAAGTCGTCACCGGACCAGAACATCAAGAGCTTCGTGGAATGCCAAGATCGCCGACGCGAATACGCCAAGTTCGTCTTCCCGGACACCGTGCGACAAGATCTACTTCACGGGTTCGAAGGTTCACAGACGCCGAGACCCGGAACGCCAAGTTCTTCGACCCCGGAGACCAATTCATCGGGACGTCAAGACCTCCTTCCGAACCCAAGTTCTCCTCCTGTATCCGATCTCGTCGAGCCGTCCTCCCGTCAAACCCTGAGACCGAACCCCGAACCCCTCGGAGCCCAAGTTCGTCCGAACCCAGATGTGTGACCCTTATCCGAGAACTGTGGCATCCCGCAAAACCACTACTAGAAAATCGCGTTGTTTTTGTGCATTGCATCATCATGACCGCATGCTCATGTCATCATGCCACATTGCATTTGAGCATCGTCATCATCTTGCATTTGCTTGCGTAAAACTATTTCGGAAAAACCTGTTTGTGTTTTCTAAACGCCCCGTCTTTGTTCAAACGCAAACCCCGGGTCACCGGATTATTTTATTTTGTCTGCTATCGGTTTGCAAAAGCCATGTTTGGAATATATAAAACCTTTAATTTTTTTTAGTGGGGCAGTCGAACGGGCCGATTCAACCCGAACGACCACCCCCAGAATAATCGGTCCAACCTAGAAACCTTTTTCTACCAATCCTAATCTACCCACCCCTCCAGCCACCTCACCCCACCCAATCCGCTCTCGGCACCTCACCTCTCTCCCTCCCTCCACCACTCCCTAGCTGCCACGTCACTACTCCCTCTCTCACCCCCAACCTCCCCAACCCACCCAGGACACACACGCCTGGCCACAGCCTCACCCGGCCAACCCCTCCCACCGACCGCCTGGTCCCACATGGGTCCCACCACCCGTCCCGTGCCCCTGTTCTTCTTCCCCCTCTCCCCCCCCCTCTCCTTCCTCTCCCCAGCCTGGCCCTCCTCGCCCTCGCTCTCCTCCCTCTCCCACCGCTCCCCGCCTTTTCTTCCTCAGCTCCAGTCGCCGCCCTCCGGCCGACCTCGCTCCCTCCGGCCTCCACATCCCCCCGCTCACCCCGCCGCTCGAGCTCGTCCCTCTGCCTCCTCCCAGGCGCCCGCCTCGCCTTGGCACACCTCCCCGAGATTCCTCTCGCCCGCCCTCCCTCTCGGCCCGTCGCCCGCTGTCCTCCTCCTGGCAGCCGCCACTTGCCAGGCCCTCCTCCGCCGCCCCGCCGCCTCCTCCGTCCGCCGCTCGTCCTCTCCCCGCCGCCACCCGCTGCCTCGCGGCTCGCCGTGGCCGGCTCCCACTCGCGCGCCTCTGCTCCTTCCTGCCGTCGGCCTACCTCCACCATGACCGCCGGCCCGAGCCAGTGCCGCGTCCTCCTCGCTGCCAGCCCGCGCCGTCGCCCTCTGCAAGCCCGGCCCCGCATGCCTCCAGGACGTCGCCGCCACGGGTCGTCCACTCCTCTGCAAGGCCCCGCTCCCAAGCTCGACACCGTCGCCGGGTCTGCGTCACCCCTGCCGTCCCGAGCCTCAGGCTACAAGATGGAACTCGCAAGAATTGAACCCGAGGATGTGACAAGATCTCCGGTCCCGATGAACCACATCAAGCATCTGCGTGCTCCATAGACCGTACCGTACCCGATGGCCGAGACGTTGAAGACCCCGTTCCCGGAGGCGAAGTCCGAACCCTGACACGCCAAGCTCTTCTTCACGGAGGCCGAAGGCCGTTGTCCGAGACCCCGAAACAGATCCCCGGAACGACAAGTACTCCCTCGAGGACGCCGAGTACTTCACCCCGGACACCGAGACCCCGGTGCGTCAAGTACTTTACTCGAACGCCAAGACCAGCTACCGTAGGTCGCGGGCCCATAGAATCCCCGGACGACGAGTTCTTCTACCCGGACCCGAAGACCATATGTGCGACAAGTACTCCTTCTCGGACGCGATGCTCGAGAACACGGACGGTACGAACATCGACGCGGAACGCCAAGATCTTCATCCCGGACGCCAAGACCGACCTGATGCGTGGGCCTGACAAGATCGACACCAACCAGGGGAAAGTCCGATGCGCCCCCGGCACCAAACCAAGTCCTGCTACCCGGATGCGACAAGATCTGCCCCGTTGTTCGAGAATGTTTCTGTCGAGACCGACCCCGTCGCACCCTGAACCCTGAGACCAACCCCGAACCCCGGAACCCCAAGATCGTCGAGACCCCTAATGTGTGAACCCCTTTCTCGAGCCCTATTTTCTAAATGTAATAACAACTTGTTGCATATTAATTGCCATACTTGCATGCATATTTGTGTGGTTTGGGGGCCTTATGCCGATTCACCTGATAATTAAATATGGGGCCATATGCGGGCAAATCCAGTCTCATATCGGCCTCATTTAAACTTGTGTAGCGAACCGGTGATATATTCTGCCTTGTTAAACAACATTTAAATTGCGGGGTAGTTAAATAACTTGAACCGTTTAATTAATTGCCGGGACCCGGTTCCACTTAATATTGACCTAATTGCATTGCACCCTTGCCATGTCATACATCATACATGCATCATGCCCGATCTTATGCCGTAGTATTAAATATTGCATCCGGTGTTTATTCTAGTGTTTTGCTTCTTCGCGGATAAGGCCGTTGAATTGATGCGAGTGCCGACCCGATCTTCGGTTGAACCTTCGACAATGTTTTCAGGCGAGCATCTCCCCCTTTCTACCTATCTTACTTTATAGTATTTATTCCCTCCTATTGATCTATTGCTATCTGTGTTGCGATGCTTTAGTTTCCATACCCGTGATATCCCCTTGCAGCCATATATTGCCTTGGACACCTCCTATTACCTGTTGTTTGGTAGATAGTTGGACTTGCGCGTCGTAGTCGCTTGCTCAAGTGCTGTTGCGTGTCGTCAAATGCCACAGTTGTTGGTGTATTGCCGCATGTTGATGTTGAAGATTATCATGGCTTTACTTATCGTTCACTTTAATTCCTGTTTAACAACTAAAATTGAAGTAAGTAAGCAGAGGCATCGGTGGGTGATAGATAATATTTGGTTTCCGACCGCCCACTTGTGTCCCGTAGGATCCCGAGTACTTGATACCTGTTCCTTGATTTATCGCGCTATCCACATCCGGGAGGATTATGGGACCCCCCTGAGCCAGAGCATGATTCATTCTTATTTCTTGGGGCCACAAACTAGTTTGAGGTTTTATTACTATCTCACGTATGCCATGCTACGCTTTATTTACGATTGTGCGAGGAGCACCTGCATCTTTAGGATCGTGTACGATTCCGCGGTGTCGACAAGCCCAGTTTTGGGTTCCCGGTCATTCACCGTCCCCACAACCTTGAGTCCGTCTCGAGCGGTCGGCTTTGTTATGGTCTACTTTAAGGTGGCCCCGAAATATTTCTGAATCCTGTGATTGCTTTGTCGTGAAGGCCTCGTTGGGTTTTGATTTGGTTTTTCCGAGGTTGATCGAGCGTGTGTTGCTATTGGTGCACCCCGGCCGGGTAAAACTTTTTGAAAGCCGTGTCCGCGGTTATGGACGACTTGGAGCACAGTATCTAGATCATAGACAAGTATAACTAAAGTAGTGCTATAAATTTGACTTTATAATGACTAGTAATCAGCTTCACTAAAATGGAATGGCTAAATAAAACTGCCAACAATTGCTTGTTTGGTTTGTCGCTTGCGACAATTGTATCTGACTAGTAAGTATTGCAACTACAACGGAATGGCTAAATAAAAGTACCAACAACTGCTGGGTTTTGGGATATCTCATGCAAACTGTATCTGACTAGTAAGTGTTGCAAGTACAACGAAATGATTAACTAAAACGGCCCACTGCTTATTTTATCAGGATGATTATCTACACGTGACTAGTAATTGTTGCAACGATAACTGAATAATAAAACTGCCAACTGTGTGAGTTCCTCGGTTGACTTCCTCGTTTGGTCTCGAGGGGGAAACGCCAGGATGGGTTTGCTTGATGGTAGAGTCAGGTTGGTTCCGAATAGGTCTTTCTTACCCCTCTCTGATAGCCGCCAGTTATATCGAGTCTCTATAGGTTGTTTAGTGCATGCTGCCGCTGCCGCTTCAGTCCACCATACCTATATAGGCGAGGACCGCCGAATTCTAGCCTCGCCGTCTTGGCCTCGATCTTGACGCCTCTTTTCCCTTTGCCCTTTGTCACCCCTTTGTTTAAGGTGTTTTGAGATGCGACGTCGTTAGCAGGGTTACCCTTCCGGCTTGGCCTGGGCAGGGTTATGGACGCCATTGGTTATTCTTCAGGGCTCTTAGCCCCATTTGCATCTTGTCCGTAGTCGGACGCTCCATCCTTTCAAGGTCATTTGGATCTTTGTACCGTATCTGTATTTTTGACTCATGGAGTCGTGTTGTATATATATCTGTTCTGGGGTCCCATCGAGGACTGTTGTGTAATATTATTACTTCATTTTCCACCCGCACGAAAGTGCCTGGTGGGCACCTTTGAATCGCTTCTATGCGGGTTTGGCGGGTTTCGCTCAAACTTGCATAGGGCCGATTCTGAGGGTGTTACAAGAACCCTATTTTATAAATTGTCAACTATATGAATTGTTGCATTAAATCATTCTTTTCGCATGCATATTGTCATGTGGTTTGGGGGCCTTATGCCGATTCACATTATAATTAAATATGGGATCCATATGCGGACAAATCTAGTCTTGTATTGGCCTCATTTAAATTTGTGTAGCGAACCGGTGCTATATTTTGCCATGTTCAAACAACATTTAAATTGCGGGGGTTCTAAATAACTTGAACCGTTTAATTAATTGTCGGGACCCCCGGTTCCGCTTAATATTGCCTAATTGCATCGCATCTTCGCCATGTCATACATCATACATGCATCATGCCCGATCTTTTGCCGTAGTATTAAATAGTGCATCCGGTGTTTCTTTTAGTGTTTTGCTTCTTCGCGGATAAGGCCGTTGAGTTGATGCGAGTGTCGACCGGATCTTCGGTTGAACCTTCGGCAATGTTTTCAGGCGAGCATCTCCCCCTTTCTACCTATCTTACTTTTATAGTATTTATTCCCTCCTGTTGATCTATTGCTATCTGTGTCGCGATGCTCTAGCTTTTGTACCCGCGATATCCCTTGCCGCCTTATATTGCCTTGGACACCTCCTATTACCTGTTGTTTGGTAGATAGTTGGACCTACGCGTCGTAGTCGCTTGCTCAAGTGATGTTGCGTGTCGCCAAGTACCACAGTTGTTGGAGTATTGCCGCATGTTTATTGTTGGAGATGATCATAACTTTAATTACTGTTTAACAACTAAAATTAAAGTAAGTAGCGAGAGGCACAGTGGGCAATAGATGTTATTTGGTTGTTAACCGTCCACTTGTGTCCGTAGGACCCGAGTACTTGATACTGTTCCTTGAATTTTCGCGCTATCCACATCCGGGAGGATTATGGGACCCCTGAGCCGAGCTTGATTCATTCTTATTTCGGGGCCACAAACTAGTTTGAGGTTTTATTTACTATCCTGCTTATGCCATGCCTTCTTGCTTTATTTACGATTGTGCGAGGAGCACTGTCTTGTTAGGATCGTGACCCATTTACGCGGTATCGACAAGCCCGTTTGGGTTCCGGTCGTTTACCCGGCCCCAAACCTTGAGTCCGTCTGAGTCGGCTAACCGTTCTGGTGTACTCAACGGGGTGGCCCCCGAAAATATTTCTGAATCCTGTGATTGCTTTGCCGTGAAAGCCTCGTTGGGTTTTGATTTGGTTTTTCCGAGGTTGATCGAGTGTGTGTTGCTATTTGTGCACCCCTGCAGGGTAAAACTTTCTGAAATCCGTGTCCGCGGTTATGGACGACTTGGAGCACAGTATCTCGATCATAGACAACTATAACTAAAGTAGTGCTATAAATTTGACTTTATAATGACTAGTAATCAGCTTCACTATAATGGAATGGCTAAATAAAACTGCCAATAATTGCTTGCTTGGGTTGTCGCTTGCGACCATTGTATCTGACTAGTAAGTATTGCAACTACAACGGAATGGCTAAATAAAAGTACCAACAACTGCTGGGTTTTGGGGTATCTCATGCTATTTGTATCTGACTAGTAAGTGTTGCAACTACAACGGAATGGTTAACTAAAAGTGCCCCACTGCTTATTTTATCAGGATGATTCTCTATACCTGACTAGTAATTGCTGCAACGATAACTGAATACATAAAACTGCCAACTGTGTGAGTTCCTCGGTTGACTTCCTCGTTTGGTCTCGAGGGGGAAACACCAGGATGGGTTTGTTTGATGGTAGTATCAGGTTGGTTCGAATAGGTCTTTCTTACCCCTCTCGATAGCGCGGTTGTATCGAGTCTCTATAGGTTGTTTAGTGCATCTTTGCCGCCGCTTGATCCACCATACCTATGTGGCGAGGACCGCAATTCTAGTCTCGCCGTGTCTTGGCCTCGATCTTGACCGCTCTCTTTTACTTTGCCCTTTGTCGGCACCCCTTTTGTTTAAGCGGGTTTTGAGATCGGCGTCGTTAGCGGGGTTACCCTTCCAGCTTGGGCAGGGGTTATGGACGCCATTGGTTATTCTTGAGGCTCTTAGCCCCATTTGCATCTTGTCCGTGGTTGGGCGCTCTATCGTTTTCAAGGTGATTTGGATCTTTGTATATTATATCTGTATTCTTGACTCTTGGAGTCATTTGTATATATATCTGCTTACGTAGGTCCCATCGAGGACTGTTGTGTAATGTTATTACCGTTTTCCACCCGCGAAAGTGCTGGTGAGCACCTTTGAATCGTTTCTATGCGGGTTTTGGCGAAGCCTGAAACTTGCATAGGGTCGATCTGAGGGTGTTCTGAGTGGTATCGAGCTCGGCGGTTGCGATACCCCTGAAGTCCACTGTAGGATAACCTAGCTAACCCGAAGTAGAGTGTCAAAACTATTTTGCAAAATCGGTTGGATAGATCTGGTTAGGTGCGCTTTTATTCCTTACCCTCCGCTATTCTCCTCTTACCTCTACGTGTTTTGAATCCGCTCTCGTCTCTTTCTTGAGTCGAGAATTCTCGTGGTGGGTTTAAATCGTACCTTGAGGTATCGCTTCCTTCCGGTAACGATGCTTCTACATCCGGTCTTCATGCTATCCGAGGAACCCTTCGTCGTGGACTTCTCTTTGTTCCTTCTCGTGCCTTCCGGTTTTCCGACGCGACGATATCATCTACGCCAGATCCGATGCGATGCGCATCCTCCTTTGTTTAGAACCTCGTTTGTCGAGATCTTGATCGATTCCGAGTTGGTTGCATAATTCGCCTATTCGTGTGCAGAGTAATGGTTTGGGTGCGCGATGGACTGATCACCATCCGACTACTCTTATCATTCGCTCTTGTACATCGAATCAGTGGATCCAGCAATTTTACTCCGTCCACGGGAGCTAGAGGTGGCTTTATTTGTTGATACCTCTACCTTCGACCTTTTGTTCCCTGAGTGTTCCCTCGACGATCACGGACAACGACCTCTTGTTAGTGGTGTCGCGAGGATCTACACGAAGCGCGAAGACGCAGATCGTCGACCTTCTTCCCGGTACCATGAGGCGGATCTCGGGGGCGAGATCCATTGTTAGTGGTGTCGAATTGTGGCATCCCGCAAAAACCACTACTAGAAAATCGCGTTGTTTTTGTGCATTGCATCACCATGACATCATCATGCATCTTTGGCTCTCAGAATATTGTAGCTAAAAACTATTTTGTCTGATACAATACCTCTTCTCTTATTTCAAAACAAGTCTTATAATTATCTGTTAAATTAATTGCCTAAAAATTATCTTGCTAAAAAGATTTAAAACAAGACAACACCATAAATATTTTACAAACTAATAAAGACCCAAACCCTAATCTATTCCTACCCAAACCTAGCCTACCCACCAACCACAGCACGCCACCTCACCTTTCCCTCCACCTCATCACACCCACCGCCACCTCACCAATCCACCAGCCACCACCCCACCTTCCCCGGTTCCACCGTCCCTCACTCCCTCTCTCACACACGCACGCACACAGCGACACACACAGCCCCAACCTACCCCCCTCTCTCTCTCCCCGACAGCCTGGACCCACCTCTCAGCCCCACTCCCTCCACTCCACCCGCGCGGCCCACACGCGCCACCCTCCCCTCTCCCTGGCCCCATCCCCACCGACGCACCCCCTGCTCACCCCTGGCCCACCCCGACCCCGCCTGTCCCCATCCTCTCTCCCCGACCCGCTCGCTCGCTTCCTCCCTTCCCCAACCTTCCACCGCCATGGCCCTCTCTCTGCCTCCGCCTCCTCCAACCACCTTCCGCTTCCCCTCTGTGGCTCGCCCTTCCTTCATCGCTGAGCTCCCTCAGCCCCGGGCTTCCGGAGCCCACCATCTTAGGTCGCTCTCCTCTCTCCGCCGGCCACCACCTCGAGGCCGCCCCTCCCAGAGCACCCGTTTCCCCCATCGCCGCTCACCCCGCGTGACCCCGCTGCCCGGCCGCCCTTGCTCCCCGCCGCCTCTCCGGGCCCGCACCTCCTCCGACCGCGTCGGCCACCCTCGGCAGCTACCCGCCTCGCGAGCTCCTCCGCCGCCCAAGACCGCGCCTGCGCCACCCGAGCCCGGCCGCCGCCCGTTCTCCTCGGCACCAGCGCTCCTCTGCCCCGCCGCCATCAAGCCCTGCGCCAGCGGCCGCCGCCGGTTCTCCTCCGAGTGCCGCCGCTCCCGAGAGGGGCCCTCGACCCCGCCGTCGCCTCCTGCTTGCCCCGCGTCGGCCCTGCCTCGAGACGCCCGTCTCAACTTAGGCCGCCTCTCGCCGCTTCGCTTGTCACCGTCCGTGCCACCGTGGTCGCCTTTTTCGTCCGCTCGCGCTGCGTGCATGGCCTCCGGATGTTGCGCGTCCGTACATGTGCATGTCATTGTATGTGTTTGTTTGGTCTGTGGCATACCTTGAGCTTTTTGGTGCAGCCGCTCCACGACCAGTTCGCCATCTGTGCAAAGCACCACGAGATCTTCGTCAGGAGCCTCAAGACCACGGAATGAGAAAGACACCGAGAACTGCGCACCGGAGGTCGTCACCGACCGAACATCAAGAGCTGTGGAATGCCAAGATCGCCGACGCGAATACGCCAAGTTCGTCTTCCCGGACACCGTGCGACAAGATCTACTTCACGGGTTCGAAGGTTCACAGACTCCGAGACCCGGAACGCCAAGTTCTTCGACCCCGGAGACCAATTCATCGGGACGTCAAGACCTCCTTCCGAACCCAAGTTCTCCTCCTGTATCCGATCTCGTCGAGCCGTCCTCCCGTCAAACCCTGAGACCGAACCCTGAACCCCTCGGAGCCCAAGTTCGTCCGAACCCAGATGTGTGACCCTTATCCGAGAACCCTATTTTATAAATTGTCAACTATATGAATTGTTGCATTAAATCATTCTTTTCGCATGCATATTGTCATGTGGTTTGGGGGCCTTATGCCGACTCACATTATAATTAAATATGGGATCCATATGCGGACAAATCTAGTCTTGTATTGGCCTCATTTAAATTTGTGTAGCGAACCGGTGCTATATTTTGCCATGTTCAAACAACATTTAAATTGCGGGGGTTCTAAATAACTTGAACCGTTTAATTAATTGTCGGGACCCCCGGTTCCGCTTAATATTGCCTAATTGCATCGCATCTTCGCCATGTCATACATCATACATGCATCATGCCCGATCTTTTGCCGTAGTATTAAATAGTGCATCCGGTGTTTCTTTTAGTGTTTTGGTTCTTCGCGGATAAGGCCGTTGAGTTGATGCGAGTGTCGACCCGATCTTCGGTTGAACCTTCGGCAATGTTTTCAGGCGAGAATCTCCCCCTTTCTACCTATCTTACTTTTATAGTATTTATTCCCTCCTGTTGATCTATTGCTATCTATGTCGCGATGCTCTAGCTTTCGTACCCGCAATATCCCTTGCCACCTTATATTGCCTTGGACACCTCCTATTACCTGTTGTTTGGTAGATAGTTGGACCTACGCGTCGTAGTCGCTTGCTCAAGTGATGTTGCGTGTCGCCAAGTACCACAGTTGTTGGAGTATTGCCGCATGTTTATTGTTGGAGATGATCATAACTTTAATTACTGTTTAACAACTAAAATTAAAGTAAGTAAGCAGAGGCACAGGTGGGCAATAGATGTTATTTGGTTGTTAACCGTCCACTTGTGTCCCGTAGGACCCTGAGTACTTGATACCTGTTCCTTGAATTTTCGCGCTATCCACATTTGGGAGGATTATGGGACCCCCCCTGAGCCAGAGCTTGATTCATTCTTATTTCCTGGGGCCACAAACTAGTTTGAGGTTTTATTTACTATCATGTACTTATGCCATGCCTTACTGCTTTATTTACGATTGTGCGAGGAGCACCTGTACTGTTTAGGATCGTGACCCGTTTACGCGGTATCGACAAGCCCAGTTTTGGGTTCCCGATCGTTCTGACCGCCCCACAAACCTTGAGTCCGTCTCGAGTCAGCTAACTTCGTTCTTGGTGTACTCAGCGGGTGGCCCCGAAATATTTGAATCCTGTGATTGCTTTGTCGTGAAAGCCTCGTTGGGTTTTGATTTGGTTTTCGAGGTTGATCGAGTGTGTGTTGCTATTTGTGCACCCTGCAGGTAAAACTTTCGAAATCCGTGTCGCGGTTATGGGCGACTTGGAGCGATCTCGATCATAGACAACTATAACTAAAGTAGTGCTATAAATTTGACTTTATAATGACTAGTAATCGACTTCACTATAATGGAATGGCTAAATAAAGCGCCAATAATTGCTTGCTTGGGTTGTCGCTTGCGACCATTGTATCGACTAGTAAGTATTGCAACTTCAACGGAATGGCTAAATAAAAGTACCAACAAGCTTTGGGTTTTGGGGTATCTCATGCTATTTGTATCGACTAGTAAGTGTTGCAACTTCTACGGAATGGTTAACTAAAAGTGCTTACCGCTTATTTTATCGGGATGATTCTCTATACGACTAGTAATTCTGCAACGATAATGAATACATAAAAGCCAAGCATGTGAGTTCCTCGGTTGACTTCTCGTTTGGTCTCGAGGAAACACCGATGGGTTTGTTTGATGGTAGTATCGTTGGTTCGAATAGGTCTTTCTTACCCCTCTCGATAGTGCCATTGTATCGAGTCTCTATAGGTTGTTTAGTGCATCTTTGCCGCTTGATCCACCATACCTATGTAGGCGAGGACCGAATTCTAGTCTCGCTGTCTTGGCCTCGATCGACCGCTCTCTCTTTTCCTTTGCCCTTTGTCGGCACCCCTTTTGTTTAAGCGGGTTTTGAGATCGGCGTCGTTAGAAGGGTTACCCTTCGGCTTGGCAGGGTTATGGACGCCATTGGTTATTCTTCAGGGCTCTTAGCCCCATTTGCATCTTGTCCGTAGCTGGACGCTCTATCGTTTTCAAGGTGATTTGGATCTTTGTATATTATATCTGTATTCTTGACTCTTGGAGTCGTTGTTGTATATATATCTGTTCTATAGGTCACATCGAGGACTGTTGTGTAATGTTATTACTTCGTTTTCCACCCGCACGAAAGTGCCTGGTGGGCACCTTTGAATCGTTTCTATGCGGGTTTTGGCGGGAAGCGCTGAAACTTGCATAGGGTCGATTCTGAGGGTGTTACATAAATAAATGTAGACACTATTTAGTATATAAGTTTATCAAAATTTTAACAAATCGAAATCAATTAATATGGATCAAAAGGAGTATGGTCCTTGTGTGACTTTTCTTTTTTGAAAGCAAGTCCTAGCAAAACAAGTTGAGCCAGCGTGTTTTTTTCTTTGGACAAACTCTCAATTTGTTGGGAGAACGTCATAGCGGAGATGAGATAATATGAGTTGAACCAAGATTAGAAATCATCCTATATAGGTTTTTTGGTCAGGAAAGAGAACTTTATTTAAGCATAGGTAGAGTTACAATTGTTGGAATTTGGTGTATATTGAGCTGTTGGCCCATTAGACATTCTGAAATTATTTTTGACTTATTTTTATATGGAAACATATGGCTGTGCTAGTGATACAGTTTAGTCCCACATTGCTAGTGGAAGGGAAGTTGGACCACCTTATATAGTAGAGTGTTGCACCTCACTAAGGTGTGACAATGAGAAGCCTCGCACTCCTCCTCCGACGCCGTCGCCTCGCCTCGTCACGGCCAGCTGGGTTGCGGCGCATGACCATTTCGCTTTTATGGACGTGGGCTATTACCGACTTGGACGTGGGCTGTGTCCCACGATCTCCCTGACCTGCACTATATAAGCGTCTGTGCTAAACCTAATCGATAATCAATCCACCTACCTCCAGAACCTTGCGTCACCGCTTTCGTCTTTCCCATCCTGGTTTGCAGCGTGCACCGCAGATCGGGACAGTAGCCCTCTGGAACCCCGCCTCGTGAACCTGTACGGGTGAGGGACGATCAGGTTTTTGGGGAGCGCTCAAGCGCAACTACTGGCAACCAAGACGTCGTCCGAAGACGATTTCCCAAACGACAACTTCTTCCCGGACGTCAGCGACCTCTTCAGCAACCTCAACATGGGCGACAACTCTGCTGCTGCTATCGCCGCGACTACTGTCGCAACTGCATCGTATGTGATCTCAATCTCTCTCTTTCGGATTATGCTAGAGTTTTTAGTTTTAGCGTTGGCATAGATGTGATAGATTTGTCATAGATGCAATACTTTGTTGATCTGTATGATTGGTTTTACTACTGTTTGTATGATCATGTTTTATCAGTTTATTATTCGGATTAAATCATATGGATTATTGCTTATATTTTCAACAATCCCAAAACCTGATTATAGGCAACTGAATTCCACTGGTGTAGCCGCGGCTACTAGGCCGCCTCCTTTTGATGGCATGCGCTATAAGAGATGGCGCAAGAGGGCAGTTCTCTGGTTTGAAAACCTAAACTGCTATAGCGCCACTCTTGGCAAGCCTGAACGAGATCTTTCTGCTGAACAGGAAGCGACCTTAAGAAAGCCGATACCATGTTTATGGCGGCTTTGTTCAGTGTTCTTGGGGACAACATTATTGACCCGTATATGTCATTTGATAATGGCAAGGACGCATGGGAAGCGCTCGAGGACAAGTTTGGGGTCTCGGACGCTGGCACTAAGTTGTATGTCATGGAGCAATTCTATGACTACAAGATGGTTGATGAGCGCTCCGTCGTTGAGCAAGCTCATGAGATACAATCACTTGCCAAAGAACTTGAGCAGTTCAAGTGTTCCTTGCCGGACAAATTTGTGACCGGTGGCATTATTGCCAAGCTTCCTCCCTCGTGGAGGAACTTTGCAACTTCTCTGAAACATAAGAGACAAGAGTTTTCCGTTACGGATCTCATTGGGTCTCTTCATGTGGAAGAGAAGGCGAGAGAAAAGGACAAAACTGCTCGAGGATTTGAGGGAGGTTCTACTGCCAATTTGGTGCAGAGGAAAAACTTCCAATCCCACAAGTTTAAGAATAAGAACAAAGCTGAAGGAAAGGGGAAGTTTGATGGCAAGAATAAGGCCGCGCACTCAGCCAACTTCAAGAAGAAAAATGATAAGAGGAAGGGCTCTTGTCACGTCTGTGGTGATCCTAATCATTGGGCTCCTAGCTTCCCTAATCGCTTTGACAAGCGTCAACATGGGAACAGCGGCAAGACCGCTTATGTTGTTATTAGCGATACTGAGATGAAGGATGGTGGATATGGTATTTTACCTACTATCCTTTTAGTATGGCATTCTCCTGATTGGTGGATAGACACGGGTGCTAATACACATGTATGTTCTGATATTTCCATGTTTTCCTCTTATCAGGTCTCAAGGACTTCTTCTGTGCTGATGGGAAACGGCTCACATGCTTCTGTTCATGGTGTTGGTACGGTAAATCTGAAGTTTACTTCGGGCAAGACCGTACAGCTGAAGAATGTGCAGCATGTTCCCTCCATCAATAAGAATCTCGTCAGCGGATCGCTTTTATGTCAAGATGGCTTTAAGTTGGGTTTTGAGTCCAATAAAGTTGTAATTTCTAAGTATGTACAATTTGTTGGAAAGGGTTATGAGTGTGGAGGTCTGTTCCGCTTGTCTTTGTCAGACTCATGTACTAAAGTTATTAATCATATTTGCAATGATAATAAGTCCAATGTTTGGCATTCACGACTCTGTCATATTAAATTTTGTTGCATGACGCGGCTAGCCAATATGAGTTTAATTCCAAAATTTACCACTGTCAAAGGTTCTAAGTGCCAAGTTTGTGTGTAAGCAAAGCAACCCCGCAAGTCTCATACGATTGCGGAACCGAGAAACTTAATACCGCTAGAACTTATACATTCAGATCTTTATGAGATAAATGGTGTGTTGACAAAAGATGGAAAAAGATATGATATGACGATTGATTGATGACTCCACTAGATACTGCTATGTTTATCTTCTAAAATCTAAAGATGAAGCTTTGAACTACATCAAAATCTATAAAGCTGAGGCAAAAAACCAACTTGATCTTAAAATCAAGCGGCTAAGGTCGGATCATGGTGGAGAGTACTTTTCAAACGAATTTGATTTATTCTGTATGGAACATGGTATTATACATGAGAGGATGCCTTCCTACTCACCTCAGTCAAATGGGGCGGCCGAAAGGAAGAACCACACTCTAACTGATTTGGTTAACGCCATGTTAGATACATTGGGTCTTTCCAAGGAATGGTGGGGGGAGGCGCTAATGATTATGTGTCATGTCCTAAACCATGTTCCTGTAAGGATAAAACCATGACTCCATTTAAGGAATGGGAAAAATAAAAGGCTTAAACTCTCTTACTTACGAACTTGGGGTTGTTTTGCGAAAGTCAATATGCCAATACCCAAGAAGCGAAAGCTTGGACCAAAAATCGTTGATTGTGTTTTTCTGGGATATGCTTTTCATAGCATTGGCTATAGATTTTTGATAGTAAAATCTGAGGTATCTGACATGCATGTTGGTACAATTATGAAGTAGAATGATGCGACTTTCTTTGAGGACATATTTCCTATGAAAGGTATGTCTAGCTCATCAAATTAGTGTAGGGTTCGCAACATAGAAAACAAAAAGTTTCCTACGATGGGAACAACTATGTACCAAGATCTATCTACTAGATACAAGCAACGGACGGATGTATATCCGTAGAGAACATACCCTTGAAGACCGACAAAGCTTAACGAGTTAAACTCGTGGTTGATGTAGATGATCTCTTGCCGATCTCAAGATCGAGAGAAAGTCCTAGCGCCGCAAAACAGCGGCGCATCCGTGCTTGCACACACGTACGAGGCACCGAGCAACCTCCGCCTCCTCACTCCAGTGATGCAGCGGAAACATAACTCTTTCTTGCCGAATAGCCACCGGGAACATGTATCTCGCTAGTCCGAGACCATGGGGGATAAATTCTAGAGGGGGAGAGATCCTTCACGAGGAGGTGTGCTTTGAGAGGATGAGACGGGGCCTTTTACAGGGGAGAGGGGGGCACCCAAGGGGCATGGAACCCAGCCATGGGGCTGCCCCCACCTCTTCCACATTCATGTGGGTGGACACTCCACTCACCCAAATGCCTTTCAATTCCCTCCACTCAAAATCCCACTCAAATTCCCATTAAATTTCCACCAAATTTAATGCAAACTCTCATTAAATAAAACTCCTTTTATTTATTCAGAATTTTGTCAATTACTTTAATGAAAAACATTCACATATAACCCCTTGCTAGTATTTCCTTTCACATGCAGAAACACATTCTATAATTTCAGCCGAAAACCCGTTTCGGTATCTAGTGAAATAAATTCTTGCGCTTGTTATTCTTTCCGGCATAAAAGTTTTGCTCCAATTGGATGTCGGTGTATCTTAAGTGTGCCACCCTACAGTTCGTGAATAATGCGGACATGATCAAGACCCTGTTGGGCCACGTAGAGATAAAACAAAAAATTCCCCTCTAACGTGGTGATCCCAAGAACTAGCTGAGGTAGAAGGCCATGAGGTTTACCACTAGACGCGCAGTTGCAGATTACTAATGAAGCACGTCAGTTGATGCAGTGCAGTCCTTAGTGATCCGATCGTCCTGGTGCTGATCGTACATCACCTCTACTGGTATCCACACGTGCAAGGAGGAGCACCGGCGGCGAACTGCTAGGTTCGTTACGATGGCAGGATTGCTGTGGAGCTAGGGTTTCCAACACATGGAATGACCTAACCGATCAATGATTAACCTTTCTGGGTTACGATGATCCACTATATATAGGGAGTGAACATGGGATCTGCTCGCGCGGCCCATTCACTAAAGCTCATATAATATTAGTCCCTGTGAGTCTGACTCACTGACTCAGTCCAAATCAGGCTCGGGTCCAACCCAACCAGATTTCCAGTTCAGATCCAATCTGAACTTGATCCCGCTCTTAAGTGTGTGACCCGGCAGGCTCATGGCTACTTGGACACGATTGGAGTCCGACTCACAATCGATCAGTTGGCAGCGGCTCCTAGCAGAACGTGTCGACTCCCAAGTACCAAAGAGTCATGACGACTTGCCTTTCCAATGTGACTTGCGTCTGAGTCTTTTTTGCCTCACGATATACCTTGTCAGACATAGGCGAATATATGTCATCTCTTAAATAGTCCGACTCTCTTCTCGATCCGAGATAAGTGATTCACCTGACTAACTCTTAGTCGATCGCCTCGGTTAACACTTAACCGAGTCGTGCATGGCCATGCTTTCTGAATCAATCTCACAAGAGGGCCTAGAGAATATCTCTCCGAGTGGAGGGGAAAAATCCCATCTTGGTTATTCACATCACGCAGCTTGATTCTCAGTCGACGCGAACCCTGCCTTTATAACTGCCTAGTTACGGATCAACGTTTGACAGAACCTAAGTCAGTGATCCTCAACTCGGACTATGCAACAACCTCAGGTCTAAGGATTACATTGATTGAGATATACAAATCACAACTTGTTCGTTGTACCTCAATATGGGTCAATCCGACTCGCTAAACTCTTTAGCCGAATCTGTGTAAGTCGGAATGGCATCTCCATGCCCATGGCAAGTGGAACCGAGTCATCAAGCCGACTTTCACATTGGTCTAATTTGTGTGTCTAGCACAACCTCAATGACCAAGGACATTTAGTACAAACAACATGAATGCATAGTTCCACAACCGAATAATATACTCAATGATACACATCAGATGTTCATACAAGGACAATTTTATATCTTTATGAATACAATGGGAAATCTCATCATACATGATTGCTTCTAGGGCATATTCCCAACAGACCCTTCTTCGATCAATATTCACAAGCGGGATCTGGAGACCCATACTGACTCCCACACATTCAACAATGACTTTATTGTGATCGTCGGAACATTTTACGCTAGTATCTTAATCCTTTTGTTTCACGATATATTACATGTCCGAGATTCGATCATCGGTATCTCCATACCTAGTTTGATCTCGTTACTGACATGCACTCTTTTCTCGTTCCCGTGATATAACATTCTAGTGATCAAATCACTTGCTTGTAGAAACACAAGGTTTATCCTCACACCTCTCCCTCCCGATACCTCTCCCTCCCTTGTCGCCCCCGCGTGGCGACAGGGGGAACCCTAGATCTAGGCGTCGCCGCCACCTCCCCCCTCCCCCTCCCTCGCCGCCGCTAGGAGGGCGCAGCTGGGCGAAGCCCGGCCGACGCCGGCGGTGGCGGGGCCTCCTCATCTCCTTTCATGGGGTTGCTCGCGCGGGGTGGAACCACTGGGCTTGGACGTGGCTCTGGCGCTGGGAGCTTTGGCGATGGCGCGGGGATTGCCCTGCTGTGGGTCGCGGCGGGCGGTGCAAGTCAAGGGGATGGTACACCGTGCTTCAGGGATGGCGGACGGCAGCGGCCAGCGGCCTAGGCAGTCGGCGGTGGGAGGTCGTAGGTAGGGGCTGCGTTGTCCTCCCGGCCTCGGCCTCCAGATAGTGATGGCAGGAGCGTGTTGATCCTGATCTCGACTGTTTCCTAGGGTCCCTCTTGTGTGGAGATGATCACCTTCTTGAGGATGGTTCTTGATTTGGGCGGAGTGGGGAGTTCCGGAAGGCTCCACCGGTGAATGTACCAGCGCTTCTATGCCTGCAGTTCGCTGGATCGGATGGTATTAGGTCATGGTCACCCATGTTTTATTCCGACCATTTGGTTCAGGAGGGAGCGCCGCGAAGCTCTGTCCTTTGTTGCCACCAGGCGACTGTCGATCCATGGTGAATTCAGAGGTGGAGAATTCATGAAGGCCGGGTTTGGAGATCTATCTATGGAGGTTTGAGTCGCCGTACAATTGAGGGACTTGCTTGGTGTTCTGGGCTAAACAGCAGCCGTATGTAAGTGGGGGCGGCAACACAGGTGAATTCCAGAATCTTACCTTTCAGGGTGAAAACCCAAGGTCTGGCCTTAGCTGGTTGTGCCTGGCAATGGCCTTGTTGAAGGCATTGTTTTGAGAGTGAGGATTATCTTCAGGGTGAAAATCTAGATCTTTGATCGGGCGACGACGGCGCTTGTGCACCGTTCCCTTCTTGGAGGCGTCGCTTTTGAAGAGCCTGGAGTTCAGGTGTTGTATTGGTGGTGGTTGTACTGTTGCTACTAGGACCTAACAACGTAGCCAGTCTTTTTTCTTAGTTTTCTTTATATTTTGTTGGTTGTGTGCATCCGTAATGCCAATAGGGTATTGCGTTGTTGCAGAGGCCGAGTGTAATTGGTATCTCTTGATATTAATATATGCTCCTTTTAAAAAAAATCACTTTCTTGCAAGATAATCAATGTGATATCACCAAGAGGGCCCAGAGCATATCTATCTGTCATCGGGATGAACAAATTCCATTCTCGATCCATGGGCCTCAACATAACACTTTAGTAGTCCTGAACCCATCTTTATAATCACCCAGTTACGGTGTGACATTTGATGTTATCAAGAAACTCTTCCGGTGTTAGTGATTGACATGATCTCATGGTCTAAGGATTAGGATCACTTCGTAAGTTGTTATAGCAATATAAACTCAATGACTTTGATCGTAATGCTATACTTCGGATGAATGTTCATCACACCATTACACTAATGTCGTGACCTCGTTATTAACAACATCCAATGTCCATGATCAGGAAACCTTGATCATCTTGTTAATCAACGAGCTAGTTTATGAGAGTGGCATAACTAGGAACTTTCTGTTTGTTTATTAAACACACATGTATTAACGTTTCCGTATTAATACAATATAGCATGCAAAATAAATATTTATCATAAAAAGTAATACGATAATAACCACTTTATTATTGCCTCTCGGGCATATTCCCTTCTGTCTCCCACTTGCACTAGAGACAATAATCGAGTTTGAAAACTTTGCGTATTGAACACCTACGTCTTTCCGGTGTTCTATATACGCGATTGCAAGTGGTTAACATAATCTACGGATCTGACGCTTCAGGTCCGTGTGTATTTGCATGTCTTTGCGTCTTCACGCATCACTCATTCTCCAATGAGATGGCATTGTATAAATTTGGTCTTTTGGTGAGATCTTTAGTTTAATGGGGTTAAATCATGTCGATACTATTGTCGTACAATATATATTTAGTGTTAGCCCATTGCGAACCACACCTTAGTTTGATAACAAACTACTTGACACAAATTCTCTCCTTTACTGCTACTATAGCAGTCATATACTTAGCCTTTTGTTGTAGTATCCGTCACAATGTGTTAACTTTGGAATTCATCCAAATCCATCATGGAAACTTTCTTTCCATTTCATTGTGCCACTCATAGTCTAAATTGAGATAAACTTAATTTTGTATCTTGTGACAAAACTAGTATCAATGCGACCGAAGGTTTAGATCGCGAAAAGATACGAACAAGAAGTCCGTCCCGTGCGTGACGGTTAGGCGATCCGTAATTCCCGCGCGCGATTTTGAGGCGATCGTCACCGGAGCCTGATCGTCGCCGTCCAGATCTCACGAGCGCCGGCCACCGTAGATAGTTCCCACGCCCGTCTCTGGACGAGGTAGTTCTGGTGCAGGGTGACATACAGCTCGTCGTCGTCCCATCCATAGAGGCCTTCCCTGTGTGTCTAGGGCACGGGGTCGTAAGACACCTACCTAGGGTTTGATTCTTTTCGTGTTCGTGTGGTGGAGGCTGTAGCGATGGAGCAGGTTGAGGAGATGTTGGGAGGTCTGAAGCTAACAGAGCAGGAGAGGTCGGCTGTGAAGATCGGATGGAGGGGCGGCGGGAAGGTTGGAGTTATGGGTTTGAAGGCGATCGACAAACTTTTGGCTGATAAACCTGCTCTGGAGGAGGCGTTGGAGAAAGCCCTGGGACCTGTCTGGTGTCCGATGAAGGGGGTGGATTGCAAGGATCTAGGTGAGAATGTCTTCCTCTTCACTTTTGGTACTGAGGGAGGACGGAAGAAGGCAGTACACGGTGGACCATGGATGTTTGAGAAAGACCTTTTGGTTATGGAGGATTTTGTACCGAAGAAACTGATCGAGGAATACACGTTCTCGCATATTCCCATCTGGGTGCATGTGTTCAGGTTACCTTTGGGCAGGATGGATAGAGAAACCACAGAATTACTGGGAGACCAGATTGGTGAATTTCTCGCGGTGGATGGTCTTGAGAATGGGCTTGCTATGGGCAAATTCCTTCGAATTAAAGTGAGGCTGAATATAAAGGAACCACTTATGCGAGGCTCCATGGTGCAAATCAACGAGCATGGGAAGATGGTATGGTGTCCGTTTGAGTACGAATATCTACCTGATTTCTGCTTTATCTGTGGAGTGCTTGGGCATCTTGAAAAAGACTGCTCAATCAAATTGAGGAGAGGTGAGGAACCGCAGTATGGGAAGTGGCTCAAGTGGTTTCCTCCGAAGAAGGTTCCACTCCTGGAGGGTCGTAGAGGGTGGAGTGATAAAACGGAGAGGCGTGGCTTTAGCTATGGCAGTGGGGGAAGTTCTGGTAGTGATGCTCCTAGGTGGCGCAAACCGGATGATAGTTCTAAAAAGGGAAGTAGGGTTACAAACGGGAGTGATCAGGAAGTCAATAGTCCTACGAAGCTAGCCTTGAAGGGGAGAAGGGAGAGTATTGTGATGCCAAATACAGGGGGAGGTAGAGGTAGTGAGGGTTCTAGTGGCCATAGCCAGAAGGAGCTGTAGTTTCAGGGGTCTGCGAAGGTGGGAGGTGGCTCGTCAGCAAGTGCTAATGTGGTACATAACAAGGAAGGGCAGGCCAAGGGAGTCATGTTGGTGGATGTGGTGGTTCAGGAGATGGTGAAGGTTGATGGGGGAAGTGCACAGAAGGTAGGAGGCGAGAAGGTGGGAGCTGTTTCGGAGAACGTGGTGGGACAGCCCACAATAACAAAGAAAGGGGGTACTTTCAAGCGAAGGCAAAGAGAGCAGAAGGGAGGGAAGGTGGAGAAGGGTCAAGCAGAGGAAAAGAAGTGAAAGATTGATGCTATGGAAATTGATGGGCTAGCAAAGCAAAAGAAGAACAAGAGAGGTTGGAAAGAAGTGAACACTGTGGTAATAGGTGGTGCCATTGTTGAAGCGGGGCTGTTAGAACAGCCCTGCGAGTCCAAATGAATCTAGGAATTTGGAACGGTAGGGGTTTGGGGAATGGCCCTGCCATTAGTGGTCTTCTGGATCTCCAGAAGAAGGAGGACCCCGATGTGCTGTTCGTGTCCGAAACCAAGTTGGAAGAGGCGAAACTCGAATGGCTCAGGTGGAAACTATGTATGCCTAATATGATTGTGAAGGATTGTGTGGGGGCAGAGTGGTGGTTTTGTTTTGTTTTGGAAGAATGGTATTAACGTGAAGCTCATCGGATTCAAGTCCAAGTATCATATTGATACCGAGATTACTGAGGATGATGGCTTTGTATGGAGGTTCACAGGGATTTATGGTGAGTCGAAGAAGGATGAGAAGGAAAAAACCTGGCAGCTTCTACGGATAAAAAAAATCGAACACTAGGCCTTGGGTTATGTCTTGGTGACTTTAATGAGATTTTGTATTCTTGGGAGAAAGAAGGCGTGCAAGGGCCCAATCTTGTATGGACGGTTTAAGGAAGCTTTGGAATTGTGAACTAGATGATCCGGCCGTTGGAGATAGTTTCACGTGGAGAAACCATAGTCATGTCAGCCGATAGGTACGCTCGAGAGATCGGACAAGGTCGCTACACAAGCCTGGAGAGACCGTTTCCCGGGTTACAAAGTGGTTAACGGTGATCCTCGCCATTCGGACCATAGACCCATTATTGTTGACACTCATGGTGCTCTGCGGCCGCGACATAGCCCTGGCAGGAGATCGTCGCCACGATTTGAGGCAAAGTGGCTCGATGAGGCTGATTATGTAGCGGTGGTGGAGAATGCATGGTCTGTTGCAACCGATATTTATCATATGGATGTGGCGGGAGCAGTGAAGGGGGTGCTAGGAGATCTTAGGGACTGGAGCAAAAACGTCCTTAGTGATCTGGACCATAGAATCAACAAGGTAAAAAAGGAGCTTGAGGTGTGGAGGCGGAAGGGCATTGGTCCTGAACAAGTGCGGAGGTAGGGGCTCCTTCGGTTTAAGTTGCAAAGGCTGGAGGACCAAAAGGAAACATACTGGAGACAACGTGCGCATGTAGAGTGGATGAAAGGGGATGACCGTAATACAAAGTATTTTCATACGGTGGCTTCAGAACGGAAAAAACGAAATCAAATTACAAAACTGAGGAAGGATGACGGGAGTGTGGTGGAGGATGGGGAGGCCATGAAAGATGTGGTTACTAACTACTTTTTAAACCTCTTTACTTCTAGTGCAGGTGCTCGGGCGGAGGAACTTTTGATTCATGTTGAGCCTCGAGTAACAACACAAATGAATGAATTGCTTTGCAAGGAGTTCAATGAAGAGGAGGTGAGAGCTGCTCTGGATAGCATTGGGGACCTCAAGGCCCCGGGACCTGATGGCATGCCTTCAATCTTTTATAAAAGGTTCTGGGGGAATATTGGGAGTAAGGTGACTCAAGAGGTGCTAGGGGTCTTAAATGGTGGGCCGATGCCGAAGGGCTGGAATGAAACGTGTGTGGTACTCATCCCCAAGGTTAAGCATCCAGAAAGTATGAAAGACTTACGTCCCATCAGTATCTGTAATGTTGTGTACAAGCTGGTTTCAAAAGTCTTGGCTAACAGGTTGAAGAAGATCCTGCCTGAAATTATCGCTCCAAATCAGAGCACGTTTGTTCCAGGGAGACTCATCACGGACAACATACTGCTTTCGTATGAATGTACCCATTTTATGAAGACAAAGATAAGTGGACGAGATGGTTTTGCGGCTATCAAGCTGGACATGAGTAAAGCGTATGACAGGGTGGAGTGGTGTTTCCTGGAAAAGATGATGAGTAAGTTGGGCTTTGATGAGAGATGGACTGATCTGATTATGCTTTGCATCACTACGGTAAAATACCAGTTCAAGGTTAATGGGGAATGTTCTGATGTCCGTTTACCCCAGAGGGGCCTGAGGCAAGGTGATCCTCTCTCCCCCTATCTGTTCCACCTTTGTGCCGAGGGGCTGTCGGCCTTACTGAATAAAGCTGATGCCGATGGAAGCCTAGAAGGTATCAAAGTTTGTACAAATGCTCCGAGTGTGAACCATCTGTTGTTTGCAGACGACTCCCTGGTACTTATGAAATCATCAAGTGCGAGTGACAGAACTCTGCAGAATATTCTACATCTTTATGAGGTTTGCTGGGGTCAGACTATAAATTTTGACAAATCTTCGGTGATGTTTAGTAGAAATACTAGTACTGCAAGAAGGAAGGAGGTGCTAGAGGAGCTGAATATTAGTGAGGATTCCAAAACTGAAAAGTATTTGGGCTTGCCGGTGTATGTTGGGAGATCCTGTTTTAAAACGTTTGAGTACATTAAGGACAAGGTGTGGAAACGGATTCATGGGTGGAAGGAGAGATTTTTGTCAAAAGCGGGAAATGATATTTTGACCAAAGCGTGCGCCCAAGCAATTCCTACCTATGCGATGTCATGTTTTGATCTTACCAGATCTCTATGCGAGCAAATGAGCACTATGATCTACAGGTTTTGGTGGGCACAACAGGATAAAGAGAATAAAATGCACTGGCCCAGCTGGGAAGTGTTGACTAGACCAAAAAAGGAGGGAGGTTTAGGGTTTAGAGATCTCTATGGCTTCAACCTAGCGATGTTGGCTAGGCAGGCTTGGCGCATGCTCAACACACCAGACTCCCTTTGTGCAAGGGTGCTAAAGGCTTTGTATTTCCCGAACACCTCCATCTTGGAGGCACAATCCATCACGGGTATGTCCTACTCTTGGAGAAGTATATTGAAAGGAGTTGAGCTACTAAAGGCAGGAGTGGTCTGGCGAATTGGTGATGGCACTGATGTCAAGATCTGGTCTGATCCGTGGTTAAACAGAATTGATGCTGCAAGACCGATCACCCCGAGAGGCCAGTGCTTGCTTACAAATGTGTGTGAACCGATTGACCCTGCCACCAATAATTGGGATGAGCAGTTAGTCTGCAATACTTTCGGGGAGATCGATGCAAAAGTCATATTAGCTATCCCGTTGCGGGAGGATTTCGAGGACTTCTATGCTTGGCAATATGAAGAGAGTGGTCTGTTCACGGTCAAGTCTGCTTATAAACTGTATGTTCGATTAAGGGACGGCCCGAGACAGTCGAGTTCCAACCTTGAGTTATCTGAGAGCTTCTGGAAAGGAATTTGGAAAGTGGAGTGTACCCCAAAAGTAAAGCAATTCATCTGGCGTCTCGCACATAACAGCTTACCGTTAAGGAAAAACCTTGAACGGAGAGGAATTAAGAGTGAAACGTTGTGTGTATGCTGCGGACGGCTGGATGAGAATGGATGCCACCTCTTTGTGAAATGCAAAATGGTCAAGCAAATTTGGGAGAAGCTTGGACTAGCTAAGGTGCGGGAGCGCATGTGGAATACACAATCAGCGAAAGAAATGATCGAAATTGTCTTGGCCTTGGAGTCAGAGCAGAGGGTCCTGGTTTGCTGCCTGCTATGGCAGTGGTGGACGAACCGAAACAAAGTAAATGCAAAGGAAAAGGGAAAGGAGGTTAATGAGCTGATCTCACACATCAGATATTGGACATGTGAATCCCTACAATACGGCCGGAATCTGCCAGGGAGCTCCGCAGGAAGAAACGCTGTTAGATGGGAGGCACCGGGGGAGGATGTGATCAAAATTAATACTGATGCAAGCTTCATTGCAGATGGGAGTCTGGGTGGCTGGGGGTTTGTCGCTAGGGATCACCATGGCGAGGTGCTCGGAGCTGGGGCTGGCAAACTGACGAAGGTAGCCAATGCGGCTAGTGCAGAAGCGCAGGCGTGTGCTGAGGCCATCCAGTATGCATCGATGTGGGGAATGAATAAAGTGATCATTGAATGTGATGCCCAGAACCTTGTCAATGCAGTACAATCGACTCGGTTTGATCTAGCTCCTGAAGGTGTCATCTACAGAGATATTAGATCTTTTGCTCAGTTGCATTTTTCGTCTATTAGCTTTTCTTACTGTCCACGAGTCTGTAATAAAGTCGCACACGCTCTAGCTGCGAGAGGCGTAAGTGATCACGTGGATCGTACTGTGTGGGTGGATGATCTGCCAAACAATGTAATGATGCTGGTGGCTAGCGATGTAGCTATGCCTGCAAGTGAATGTAATGAGGCTGTTCCATCTCAGAAAAAGAAGGTTTAGATCGCGCACGCTCGTGAATTAGGATGTTCAGGCGCGGGGTGCAAATAAAACACCAGTCTGTACTCATTTCGATCCATATTAATTGACTCAAATTTGCTTAAATTTAAATAAATGTAGACACTATTTAGAATATAAGTTTATCAAAATTTTGACAAATCGAAATCAATTAATATGGATCGGAAAGAGTATAGTCCTTGTGAGACTTTTCTTTTTTGAAAGCAAGTCCTAGCAAAACAAGTTAAGCCAGCGTGTTTTTTTCTTTGGACAAACTCTCAATTTTTTTGGGAGAACGTCATAGCGGAGATGAGATAATATGAGTTGAACCAAGATTAGAAATCATCCTATATAGGTTTTTTGCCAGGAAAGAGAACTTTATTTAAGCATAGGTAGAGTTACAATTGTTGGAATTTAGTGTATATTGAGCTGTTGGCCCATTAGACATTCTGAAATTATTTTTGACTTATTTGTATATGGAAGCATATGGCTGTGCTAGTGATAAAGTTTAGTCCCACATTGCTAGTGAAAGGGAAGTTGGACCACCTTATATAGTAGAGTGTTGCACCTCACTAAGGTGTGACAATGAGAGAAGCCCTCGCGCACTCCTCCTCCGACGCTGCCCGCCTCGTCACGGCAGCAGCGCCATGTTTCTGGCGCGTCTGATGCTTCAGTTATATGGACGTGGGCTATTACCGACTTGGACGTGGGCTATTACCGACTTGGACGTGGGCTGTGTCCCACGATCTCCCTGACCTGCACTATATAAGCGTCTGTGCTAAAACTAATCGATAATTAATCCACCTACCTCCAGAACCTTGCGTCGCTGCTTTCGTCTTCCCCATCCTGGTTTGCAGCGTGCACCACAGATCGGGACAGTAGGCCTCTGGAACCCCGCCTCGTAAACCTGTACGGGTGAGGGGCGATCAGGTTTTTGGTGAGCGCTCAAGCGCAACTACTGGCAACCACGACGTCGTCCGAAGACGAGTTCGCAAATGACAACTTCTTCCCGGATGTCAGCGACCTCTTCAACAACCTCAACATGGGCGACAACTCTGCTGCTGCTACCGCCACGGCTACTATCGCAACTGCATCGTATGTGATCTCAATCTCTCTCTTTTGGATTATGCTAGAGTTTTTAGTTCTAGCGTTGGCGTAGATGTGATAGGTTTGTCTTGTATATATGCAATATGTCCATCTACTTTGTTAATCTGTATGATTGGTTTTACTACTATTTTTATGATCATGTTTTATCAGTTTATTATTCGGATTAAATCATATGGATTATTGCTTATATTTTCAACAATCCAAAAACCTGATTATAGGCAACTGAATTCCACTGGTGTAGCCGCGGCTACTAGGCCGCCTCCTTTTGATGGCATGCGCTATAAGAGATGGCACAAGAGAGCAGTTCTCTGATTTGATAACCTAAACTGCTATACCGCCAGTCTTGGCAAGCCTGAAGGAGATCTCTCTGCTGAGTAGGAAGCGACCTTTAAGAAAGCCGATACCATGTTTATGGCGGCTTTGTTCAGTGTTCTTGGGGACAACATTGTTGACCCGTATATGTCATTTGATAATGGCAAGGACGCATGGAAAGCGCTCGAGGCCAAGTTTGGGGTCTCGGATGCTGGCACTAAGTTGTATGTCATGGAGCAATTCTATGACTACAAGATGGTTGATGAGCGCTCCGTCGTTGAGCAAGCTCATGAGATACAATCACTTGCCAAAGAACTTGAGCAGTTCAAGTGTTCCTTACCGGACAAATTTGTGACCGGTGGCATTATTGCCAAGCTTCCTCCCTCGTGGAGGAACTTTGCTACTTCTCTGAAACATAAGAGACAAGAGTTTTCCGTTACGGATCTCATTGGGTCTCTTCATGTGGAAGAGAAGGCGAGATAAAAGGACAAAACTGCTCGAGGATTTGAGGGAGGTTCTACTGCCAATTTGGTGCAGATTAAAAACTTCCAATCCCACAAGTTTAAGAATAAGAACAAAACTGAAGGAAAGGGGAAGTTTGATGGCAAGAACAAGGCCGCGCACTCAACCAACTTCAAGAAGAAAATTGATAAGAGGAAGGGCTCTTGCCACGTCTGTGGTGATTCTAATCATTGGGCTCCTAGCTTCCCTAATCGCATTGACAAGCGTCAACATGGGAACAACGGCAAGACCGCTTATGTTGGTATTAGCGATACTGAGATGAAGGATGCTGGATATGGTATTTTACCTACTATCCTTTTAGTATGGCATTCTCCTGATTGGTGGGTAGACACGGGTGCTAATACACATGTATGTTCTGATATTTCCATGTTTTCCTCTTATCAGGTCTCGAGGACTTCTTCTGTGCTGATGGGAAACGGCTCACGTGCTTCTGTTCATGGTGTTGGTACGGTAAATCTGAAGTTTACTTCGGGGAAGACCGTACAGCTGAAGAATGTGCAACATGTTCCCTCCATCAAAAAGAATCTCGTCAACGGATCGCTTTTATGTCGAGATGGCTTTAAGTTGGGTTTTGAGTCCAATAAAGTTGTAATTTCTAAGTATGTACAATTTGTTGGAAAGGGTTATGAGTGCGGAGGTCTGTTCCTCTTGTCTTTGTCAGACTCATGTACTAAAGTTATTAATCATATTTGCAATGATAATAAGTCCAATGTTTGGCATTCACGACTCTGTCATATTAACTTTGGTTGCATGACGCGGCTAGCCAATATGAGTTTAATTCCAAAATTTACCACTGTCAAAGGTTCTAAGTGCCAAGTTTGTGTGGAAGCAAAGCAACCCCGCAAGTCTCATACGGTTGCGGAACCGAGAAACTTAATACCGCTAGAACTTAAACATTCAGATATTTGTGAGATAAATGGTGTGTTGAGAAAAGGTGGAAAAAGATATGTTATGACGATTGATTGATGGGTCCACTAGATACTGCTATGTTTATCTTCTGAAATATAAAGATGAAGCTTTGAACTACATCAAAATCTATAAAGCTGAGGCAGAAAACCAACTTGATCTTAAAATCAAGCGGCTAAGGTCAGATCGTGGTGGAGAGTACTTTTCAAACGAATTTGATTTATTCTGTATGGAGCATGGTATTATACATGAGAGGATTCCTTCCTACTCACCTTAGTCAAATGGGGTGGCCGAAAGGAAGAACCACACTCTAACTGATTTGGTTAACGACATGTTAGATACATTGGGTCTTTCCAAGGAATGGTGGGGGGAGGCGCTAATGACTGCGTGTCATGTCCTAAACCGTGTTCCTGTAAAGGATAAAACCATGACTCCATTTAAGGAATGGGAAAATAAAAGGCTTAAACTCTCTTACTTATGAACTTGGGGCAATATGCCAATACCCAAGAAGCAAAAGCTTGGACCAAAAACCGTTGATTGTGTTTTTCTGGGATATGCTTTTCATAACATTGGCTATAGATTTTTGATAGTAAAATATGAGGTATTTGACATGTATGTTGGTACAATTATGAAGTAGAATGATGCGACTTTCTTTGAGGACATATTTCCTATGAAAGGTATGTCAAGATCATCAAATTAGTGTAGGGTTCGCAGCATAGAAAACAAAAAGTTTCCTACGATGGGAACAACTATGTACCAAGATCTATCTACTAGATACAAGCAATGGACGGATGTATATCCGTAGAGAACATATCCTTGAAGACCGACAAAGCTTAACGAGTTAAACTCATGGTTGATGTAGATGATCTCTTGCCGATCTCAAGATCGAGAGAAAGTCCTAGCGCCGCAAAACAGCGGCGCATTCGTGCTTGCACACACGTACAAGGCACCGAGCAACCTCCGCCTCCTCACTCCAGTGATGCAGCGGAAGCACAACTCTTTCTTGCCGAATAGCCACCGGGAACATGTATCTCGCTAGTCCGAGACCATGGGGGATAAATTCTAGAGGGGGAGAGATCCTTCACGAGGAGGTGTGCTTTGAGAGGATGAGAGGGGGCCTTTTACAGGGGAGAGGGGGGCACCCAAGGGGCATGGAACCCAGCCATGGGGCTGCCCCCACCTCTTCCACATTCATGTGGGTGGACACTCCACTCACCCAAATGCCTTTCAATTCCCTCCACTCAAAATCCCACTCAAAATCCCATTAAATTTCCACCAAATTTAATGCAAACTCTCATTAAATAAAACTCCTTTTATTTATTCAGAATTTTGTCAATTACTTTAATGACAAACATTCATATATAACCCCTTGATAGTATTTCCTTTCACATGCAGAAACACATTCTGCAATTTCAGCCGAAAACCCGTTTCGGTATCTAGTGAAATAAATTCCTGCGCTTGTTATTCTTTCCGGCATAAAACTTTTGCTCCAATTGGATGTCGGTGTCTCTTAAGAGTGCCACCCTACGGTTCGTGAATAATGCGGACATGATCAAGACCCTGTTGGGCCACGTAGAGATAAAACAAAAATTTCCCCTCTAACGTGGTGATCCCAAGAACTAGCTTAGGTAGAAGGCCACGAGGTTTACCACTAGACGCGCAGTTGCGGATTACCGATGAAGCACGTCAGTTGATGCAGTGCAGTCCTTAGAGATCCGATCGTCCTGGTGCTGATCGTACATCACCTCTACTGGTATCCACACGTGCAAGGAGGAGTACCGGCGGCGAACTGCTAGGTTCGTTACGACGGCAAGATTGCTGTGGAGCTAGGGTTTCCACCACATGGAATGACCTAACCGATCAACGATTAACCTTTCTGGGTTACGATTCTCCACTATATATAGGGAGTGAACGTGGGATCTGCTCGCGCGACCCATTCACTAAAGCTCATATAATATTAGTCCCTGTGAGTCTGACTCACTGACTCAGTCCAAATCAGGCTCGGGTCCAACCCAACCAGATTTCCAGTTCAGATCCAATCCGAACTTGCTCCCGCTCTTAAGTGTGTGACCTGGCAGGCTCATGGCTACTTGGACACGATTGGAGTCCGACTCACAATCGATCAGTCGGCAGCGGCTCCTAGCAGAACGTGTCGACTCCCAAGTACCAAAGAGTCATGACAACTTGCCTTTACAATGTGACTTGCGTCCGAGTCCCTTTTGCCTCACGATATACCTTGTCAGACTATAGGCGAATATATGTCATCTCTTAAATAGTCCAACTCTCTCCTCGATCCGAGATAAGTGATTCACCTGACTAACTCTTAGTCGATCGCCTCGGTTAACACTTAACCGAGTCGTGCATGGCCATGCTTTCTGAATCATATCTCACAAGAGGGCCCAGAGAATATCTCTCCGAGTGGAGGGGCAAAATCCCATCTTGGTTATTCACATCAGGCAGCTTGATTCTCAGTCGACCCGAACCCTGCCTTTATAACTGCCCAGTTATGGATCAACGTTTGACAGAACCTAAGTCGGTGCTCCTCAAATCGGACTATGCAACAACCTCAGGTCTAAGGATTACATTGATTGAGATATACAAATCACAACTTGTTCGTTGTACCTCAATATGGGTCAATCCGACTCGCTAAACTCTTTAGCTGAATCTGTGTAAGTCGGAATGGCATCTCCATGCCCATGGCAAGTGGAACCGAGTCATCAATCCGACTTTCACATTGGTCTAATTTGTGTGTCTAGCACAACCTCAATGACCAAGGACATTTAGTACAAACAACATGAATGCATAGTTCCACAACCGAATCACATATTCAATTATACACATCAGATGTTCATACAAGGACAACTTTATATCTTTATGAATACAATGGGAAATATCACATACATGATTGCCTCTAGGGCATATTCCCAACAGACCCTTCTCCGATCAATAACCACAAGCGGGATCTGGAGACCCATACTGACTCCCACACATTCAACGATGACTTTCTTGTGATCGTCGGAACATTTTACGCTAGTATCTTAATCCTTTTGTTTCGCGATATATTACATGTCCGAGATTCGATCATCGGTATCTCCATACCTAGTTTGATCTCGTTACTGACATGCACTCTTTTCTCGTTCCCGTGATATAACATTCTAGTGATCAAATCACTTGCTTGCAGAAACAGAAGGTTTATCCTCGCACCTCTCCCTCCCGATACCTCTCCCTCCCTCGTCGCCCCCGCGTGGCGACAGGAGGAACCCTAGATCTAGGTGCCGCAGCCACCTCCCCCCTCCCCCTCCCTCGCTGCCGCTAGGAGGGCGCGGTTAAGCCCGGCCCGGCCGGCGTGAGGCCTCTTGTCTCCTTCACTGGGGTTGCTTTCATGGTGGAACCACTAGGCTTGGACGTGGCTCTGGCGCTGGGAGCTTCGGCGATGGCGCGGGGATTGCCCTGCTGTGGGTCATGGCGGGCGGTGCAAGGCAAGGGGATGGTACACCGTGCTTCGGGGATGGCGGACGGCGGCGGCCAGCGGCCTAGGCGGTCGGCGGTGGGTGGTCGTAGGCAGGGGCGGCGTTGTCCTCCCGGCCTCGGCCTCCGGATGGTGATGGCAGGAGCGTGTCGAGCCCGATCTCGACTGTTTCCTAGGGTCCCTCTTGTGTGGAGATGATCACCTTCTTGAGGATGGTTCTTGATTTGGCCGGAGTGGGGAGTTTCGGAAGGCTTCGCCGGTGAATATACCAGCGCTTCTATGCATGCAGTTCACTGGATCAGATGGTATTCGGTCGTGGGCACCCATGTTTTATTCCGACCGTTTGGTTCAGGAGGGAGCGCCGCGAAGCTCTGTCCTTTGTTGCCACCAGGCGACTGTCGATCCATGGTGAAGTCAGTGGTGGAGAATTCATGAAGGTCGGGTTTGGAGATCTATCTATAGAGGTTTGAGTCGCCGTACAATTGAGGGACTTGCTTGGTGTTCTGGGCTAAACAGCAACCGTATGTAAGTGGGGGCGGCAACATAGGTGAATTCCAGAATCTTACCTTTCAGGGTGAAAACCCAAGGTCTGGCCTTAGCTAGCTGTGCCTGGCAATGGCCTTGTTGAAGGCATTGTTTTGAGAGTCAGGATTATCTTCAGGGTGAAAATCTAGATCTTTGATCGGGCGACGACGGCGCTTGTGCACCGTTCCCTTCTTGGAGGCGTTGCTTTTGAAGAGCCTGGAGTTCAGGTGTTGTATTTGTGGTGGTTGTACTGTTCCTGCTAGGACCGGAACACTATAGAAGGTCTTTTTTTCTTAGTTTTCTTTATCTTTTGTTGGCTGTGTGCATCCATAATGCCAATAGGGTATTGCGTTGTTGTAGAGGCCGGGTGTAATTGGTATCTCTTGATATTAATATATGCTCCTTTCCAAAAAAATCACTTTCTTGCAAGCTAATCAATGTGATATCACCGAGAGGGCCCAGAGCATATCTATCTATCATCGGGATGAACAAATTCCATTCTCGATCCATGGGCCGCAACATAACACTTTAGTAGTCCTGAACCCATCTTTATAATCACCCAGTTACGGTGTGACATTTGATGTTATCAAGAAACTCTTCTGGTGTTAGTGATTGACATGATCTCATGGTCTAAGGATTAGGATCACTTTGTAAGTTGTTATAGCAATATAAACTCAATGACTTTGGTAGTAATGCTATACTTCGGATGAATGTTCATCACACCATTACACTAATGTCGTGACCTTGTTATTAACAACATCCAGTGTCCTTGATCACCTTGTTAATCAACGAGCTAGTTTCTGAGAGTGGCATAACTAGGAACTTTTTTTATTAAACACACATGTATTAACGTTTCCGTATTAATACAATTATAGCATGCAAAATAAATATTTATCATAAAAAGGAATACGATAATAACCACTTTATTATTGCCTCTCGGGCATATTCCCTTCTGTCTCCCACTTGCACTAGAGACAATAATCTAGTTTGAAAACTTTGCGTATTGAACACCTATGTCTTTCCGGTGTTCCATATACACGATTGCAAGTGGTTAACATAATCTACAGATCTGATGCTTTAGGTCCTTGTGTATTTGCATATCTTTGCGTCTTCACGCATCACTCATTCTCCAATGAGATGGCATTGTATAAATTTGGTCTTTTGGTGAGATCTTTAGTTTCTTGGGGTTAAATCATGTCGATACTATTGTCGTACAATATATATTTAGTGTTAGCCCGTTGCGAACCACACCTTAGTTTGATAACAAACTACTTGACACAAATTCCCTCCTTTACTGCTACTATAGCAGTCATATACTTAGCCTTTTGTTGTAGTGTCCGTCACAATGTGTTAACTTTGGAATTCATCCAAATCCATCATGGAAACTTTCTTTCCATTTCATTGTGCCACTCATAGTTTAAATTGAGATAAACTTAATTTTGTATATTGTGACAAAACTAGTATCAATGCAATGCTTGACAATAAAATATTTGTAATTGTTTGTCACCTCTACATAAATATATTCTTAGTTCTTCCAAAAGATCATAAGAATATCCTTACTATCGTCGAATGATCATTTTATGATTCATTCTGGTATATGCTCATAACACTTAGAGCATAGGACATATCTGGATGTGTACATATCATGGTATGATTGATCAAAACATTCTCGTGATTTCACTCATCAAGTGTCAAAGCACTTGAATCTTGTTTCACTTATCAAGTGTCGATACACTTGAGTCTTGATTCAATTCCTTTCCATGCGACAAGAACTATTTCTTTGTATTTTCTATATTGAACTCCTTCAATATCTCATATATGTACGTTTGTCACAACCATATTAGCGTCACAGTTTATCCACTATAGACATTCATGCTAAATATTCGGGTTTTGTGTCACATCCCAAGATTTTCCAAATCTTGTAATGTGAAAAAATAAATAAACAAAATAAATTATTGTTGAAAATTAGGGTAAAAAGAAACTTTTGTTTTTAAATGGAAACTTAAAATCCCATCTTAAACAAACTTTAATTAAAGTTTGAAATTCAACAAAATTCAAATCAAGTGGAATGCATTCCTCATAAGATGCATTTTGAAATTTAAACACTTGGAAAATAAATCCAAACCCTAAACCCTAATGGAATAAGAATCATTTCCAAGTTATCTCCAAGTCTATGGATTTGATCCATATAAAAATCTGTCAACAAACATTTACAAATGATCAATAAAGACAAATGGAAATATTATAAAACCATAGAAATTGATTTCACTTAATTTGGAACCATAGATAAAATCTTATGAATTTAACAAGATAAGGAAATTGATTTCCCAAAGCTAATAAAGCAACCACCTAGAAATCCATACCAAATGGTGAGCAAATAATCATAAAGATATTTAAAAAGATAAATAAACATTAAATAAGATTTTACAAATTGGAATCACCAAGTTTGGATCTATAAATAAAAAGATATGGATTTTATAAGATAAAGAAAGAAATATTAAATAAGGAGTATTTAAAGACCAAATTAAATTGGCCTAATCCATTAAGCAAATGGAATGAATAGAATCCAAATCCAAATAAAATAAAAGGATACGGAATTTCCAAAATAAAATAAATGGCATTAACCATTCTATCCCTATTTTAATAAAGATAAATCTCTAATAAGAATAACTATATAATTCATGAGAAAATAGTATTTTGGAATTTACCCAAGTGGAATAAAATTTGTTTAATTAACTTAAATAAAATAAATCTTCCAAGTAAAATTTAGGGAATTAAAACTATATTTAATTCCATTGGAATTAAAACAAATACCCAATTCAAATGATTATGAATCATATTAAATACTTTCCAAATAATTCAAGATGAATTATTTGACACCCTATTAAACAAATAAAAACCTACTGAAAAGATTTGGAAGGTTTAAGAATTCAAATGGTGTTTTGAAAATGTTATTAAATCTTATTTTGATTTAAAACAAGAGCCTTTTTGAATAATTAAAAGACCCCCAAAATAATAAAATTTTATTCAAAAATTGACTTCAGATTATATTACTAATCAGTATTTAAACCTACACAAATTTTGGTTGAGGTTTGAATTCAAATTGATGTTTGAATTAATTAAGCAAAATCAAAATAGAAATAAGAAATGGAAAAAGAAAAACAAAGCAGTACAAAAAAAATGAACTAAGCGGCCAACCCAACATGGCCCAGCAAGCCCATCTTTCCACCCCACCCGCAGCGAAACGTTTTCACTCAAGTTTTGACCCACGGCGTCGCTGACGACCTGGACCCACTTCCCCTCTCTCCCTCACGCTGACAATGGACCCCATCGCCACGTCGTCATCTTCTTCACCCACCCCGCTGACCACGCCCTCCTCCCGGCCGTTTCCTGCCGTTAACTCCTCGGAGTAAATACGCTGCAATGGCTCGACGATTAATCCCGTGATCACGCCTGATAAATCCCCTCCCTCTCCTCTTCTTTTCCCCTCAAACCCCGCTGCCAGAGAGCCACCAGGCTGCCCCCATTTTGCTTTGCACTGCCGCTGTCTCCTGCGAGCTTCACGAGCGATTCCGGCCAGTCGACGTCGCCCCTCGCCCCCTCGACCACACACGCGTGCTCCACAGACCCTGGCGCACCTTCCAGTGGCATCAGTTCGCCCCCGTGCGCCCCAGAACATCGACAACGTCTCCACCAGTACGCCACCGACGACCCCCGCAACTCCGGTGAGCTCTAGAACTCGACTCCGTGCGCGCCTCGACCAGTGAATCATGCCGTTTGGTTCGTCTGTGTCTTTTGCATCTCCAGGTGCTCGCCAATCACTCGCGCGTGGCATGCAGCCTCGCCTCCGACGACTTCCGAACGTGCTGACGCTAGGAGCATCTCCGGCGAGGAATTCTAACTACACCCGTGTGCCCCTCGACTGAAGAAGAACACGTTGAGCATCAGTGCGTCAAGGCGATTATGGTGAGCCATTCCCCTTGTTCCCTTGCTTCCTATTTCGCCGGCTCCGCCGCTAGCCGAGCACCGCCGCCGCGCGCCATCGTCGTCGCACCACCAGTTAGTGGCAGGTTGATGACAGCCGTCCGATCTAGATCCTAGAGACTCGATAGAATGACTAACCGAAGCGGTATGGATCCATCCACACCGTGCGATTTCATTTTAATCCAACGTCTCATAGCACGCGATCCAACTGAACCGTTTTTGTCCAATCAAAACAAGACAAGTGTCCTAGAGTCTGTTTTAAAAACAAGAATTGTTCTATTAGATGTGCCAATTTTAAAAATACATAACTTTCAAACCACACGTCTAAATTTTGCAAATTTTATATCAATGGATTCAAAAAAACAAGTACTTTCTGATCATGCACTTTGTTTAGTAAAATGCTTCTGTTAAATTGATTGTTTTTGCAGAAACTTGTGTATGCATGTTTAGAATATAAAAATTGTTCTAAAATGATTTTTGATATAAAACCTTTGGCAAATGGTTTGTTTTGAACCTACTGACCATAGTAATCAATTTGTGGTTTCAAAAATATATTTGGTGAAGCAAAAGAATAAACTTTTGATTTAAACCATTTCTAGTCAAATAAAAGTAATGTTTATTTAATTAAAAATGCTTTTGGGAGAAAATCTTTGGGAAATGTTTTGGAATAAACTCTCTGAACCCAAGCACCAAGTTTTATGATTTGAAAATGTATTTTTTGAACCCTATAAAAATTATTACATTGCTAAAGATATTTTTAACCACATAAAATAATGACTTAGTTTAAAAATGGTTTATGAAGTGAAATCTTTTGCAAATAGTTTTGCCACTTTATAAAATGACCAATAAGTGTTTTAGAATGTTTATAACCTATTATAAATCACTTTTGTAAATAAAACAAAGTTTGGCATGCTTGCATGCATTGTTTTGTTTCTATTATTTTATGTGATGTTTTCTTGAATGGTAGATTGAAATTGTGCCTTCCTTGATTGAATTGTAGTGATTTGGAGAGTGTGATCATTGCAAAGACAAGGAGTGAACTCATATTCTCTACCAAAAAGGAAAGTGATGCTTCATACTTTTGTCCCATTATTTTCACTATGCATTAGTGATATTTCTACGTAGGACTTGCATGGAATTTTTGCTAAGTATAAACTATGCCATGGGAAATCCTAGTAGATGAAACCTTAGTAGAAATTTCCTAAGTTAAGATTCCTACTACTATCATGCTTATCTTAGCTAATAGAAAACAAGGGTGGAATATATATTCATACTATGGAATATTTCCAAGTCAAGGACTTGTGTTTTGTTTAATAAAACAACTAAGTGAATGAATCACCTGGGTGGAATGGAAGGAATGGTTTATGTTGAGTGGTTCACAAGGCCCATTTCTATGGTTTACCTTGTGTATCTCACTTGTGGATGGCCACCCAGGAACAAAGAGATTTGAGAGGTCAAATGTTGAGAAGCTCCAAGTGCAGCCACTTGGCATTATGGGCTCTGCCTGGATCATATAGGTTGCAATAACTTAGCCAAATGGACAGTTGGTGGTAGGGGATGATAGGTTGGAACGCGTCCATTCTGGTCTAAGGGAAGGCTTCTGAAAGATCTTGTCTTGGTGAAACCAAGTCTTGTGGGGAAAGTGCACCACCTCTGTAGAGTGTAAAATCTAAGTACTTAGCCATGTCCCTGGTAAAGGACAATTTGAGCATCAAGACATGGAAGCTATCAAGAATCTCCTCATCCCAATTTCTAAGTTAAAACTTTGTGGTTGAACAAGGGTTGAAGGATCACCAATTTCTGTTTTGAGATGCCTTGGGTGATTTTTGACAAACAAAAACTTAGTGCTTTTCAAATGGTAAGGAAAAATCTATTTTGAGCAAAGCAATCCTAAACTCCACTTAGCCGAATGCATATAGATGATAGACTCCACTATACTACCATAGTAGAACTTGCCAATACAATTCAAATGTATTGACCCTTGTGGCTGTAACTTATTATGTTGCAGGTTTGTTTGATGTTAGAGAAGTTTATTGATTAGGATTACAAGTCTACAACCAACATGTCTGCCTGTGGCACTTTGAAGATGAAGGACCCCATGCTATTGTTATATTCTGCTGCATTGTAATGAGATAGACAAATGAGCTATGTAAGATGTAATAAATTATTTTATTCCTGGTTATAAAGTTGTATTATGACCTTTGTTTCTTGATATTACATCTTAACTGTGGATGCTAGCTATTGATCCAGGGACTAGCATTGTAAACACAGGGATCTCTACCTTATTAAAGGTTGGGAACCTTACATTTTGCCTAAGTCTTTCATGGAAATGAAATTATTAACCTTTGTCAATAAAAGATACATCATTTATAATCAACAAGATGTCATCCACATAATGTATTAGAAATGTGTCTTAATGCTCCCACTTAATTTCTTGCAAATGCAAGCATCTTCATCGTCTACTGATGAAATTAAACTTCTTTAACAGTTTCATCATGGTGAAGATTCCAACTCCGCGATCCTTACTTCAACCATTGAAGTTTGCATTCCCTTTTAGCATCCTTTGAATTAACAAAACCCTTTTGGACTATGTCATGCACACGTCCTAGGTAATCATTCTATTAGAAGAACTTTGTTTTGTTTTTTCTTCTACCATATACCAAATTACATATAGTGGTTGCTACATTAATCCGTAAAGACTAAATATCGCTATGAAAAATCAAATCTTGTCATAGTCAACTCCTTGAACATTGTCGTAAAATACTTTATCGAAATGTCGACTATTTCATAGATGTGAAACATCCATGTCTGTTTCTTTATAGATCCAAATACGACCGATAGATTTTTACACTTTTCCGGAGGGTCTTCCAAGTTCAAAACTTGATTTCTCGTGTATGGAACTATCACGGATTTTATGGCTTCAAGCCATTTGACGGAGTCAGGACCCATCATCGCTTCTTTGTAGTCGGTTAATCATTGTCAAACAATAATGATTTACTCTCAAATCTCAATCATTTGATTGTTTATCCGACCTTCTTGGTTCAATATGAACTTTAGACCTTCATGACCGCAACCTTTGAGGCACGTGATCCATGAGCATTATGGCTGCCTCCGGAACATTTTCCGGTGCTGCGCAACTCAACACATATAGCTAAGGTTCGTTAATCTTATTAAAGTTCTATTGTCCTCCCACTTAACCTTTTATGAAAAACTTATTTTTCAAGAAACTTCACGTTTCAAGCGACAAACCCTTTTGTCCTTGGTGTTATGGAGGAATACCCAATGGTTATTCGAAATAACCTACAAAGACATGCTCATCCGACTTTGGTTGTAAACATCTTACTTATGCTTAGCAAACCAAAATTTAAGAAATGACAATTTGGGTTTTTACCCCAAACCATAACTTCCATGGTGTCATTTCAACGGATCAAGATGGAGCTCTTTTCAGTGTAAAAGCGGTAGTCTCTAAAGCTTTTAATCTTTTAAAACATAATGGCAGTTTTATGAATAACACCTTTGATCCAACCATGTAAAACAAGGTTTCATTAAAAATCTCAAACACTCCATACTCCTATGGTGTTTCGGGAGATGTAAATGTAGGTGTTTTGCTAAACTTGCAACTCAAATAAATCCCTTGATGATAAATCATAATACATTTATTTTTCTTGTTACACTTGTAACTCAAATAAATCCCTTTATGATAAAATCGTAAATCATTTATTTTCTTGTTATAATGATTTTCCACTTCATCTTGAAAGTCTTTGAACGTTTTCAAATATTTCATACTTCTTTCTCATTAAGTGAAAATTCACTCAAATTTCCGGAGAAAGCATATGAAGTTGAAATTCATCGCTTACGACTATACATAATGGACTACATACATCGATATGTATAATTCCAATATTTTAGTCGTTCGTTCTTCTTTGGCCTTTGAACGAAGTTTCAATTATCCAGAGGAAAGTCTCACAAGCGTCACTTGATCAAATCAAAGACTCCAAAAATCCATGAAAATTGAGATTCTTCATGTTTTCTTTCCAATATAATTTAAACAGCGATGTCACTTCGTAAGTGATCTTTCAATCATTTGTCTTGCGACATTTTAGCATTAATTTTTATGGATGTGATTTCTACAACAAGATTTGTAAATCATACATCTTATATGGAATACGGTAATTATTTGAACAACCTTTGTTCTCATAATACCTGATTTAAATAATAATTATTAAAACAAATCTTGAAGTCAAGATTTGATGTCAACGAGAAATATAAACAATGGTTTGTTTGTTTTCGATGAACATTATCACATATTCTCTTGCTAGTTATTTAGTCCATTGTGGTTTATGAATTGCGTCGTTCTGTATGAAATTTCATACCAACCAATCCGGTATCCAATACCCAAGAACCACATTGTTAACAAGCAAAGAATACAACCATAACATGTATATTATCCATATACCTAAATTGGATAGTTCCAATCTTTTCTTTTCTGCCAAGTATATTTTATAGATTCTCTTTCAGCATTTCCTTTTCCCTTTTAAAAGAATCTATCAACATCAACAATGGCGCCATATACATGACACATAGTCCAAAGCGTGTATATTCAAATAATAATACCTTTGGACTTGCACTTTGAAGTAGATCACCATCATCAAATGATCGGTATTCTTTCAAAATCCATTCTTTAGTAATCTTTTAGTGTAGTAAACACTTACATACATCTTCTATTCATCCTTATCATGACTACTTTCATGATCAAGCTAATGTAGCTTATAAAGATGAATCGTGAGTATAACGTTACTTTCCAAAAACCCTTTTGGATGATTAGGATGTCTAGCATCTCCAACCTTTGCAACTTTTCATCCAATATGAGAACATATATTATACTCTATCATATTGCAACCAAAACATTGTTTCAGATATTGTTATATCTGCCACACATGATGGTTTCTGAAACAATTCTTTTAGCTCCTAGATAAACTTGATATTAAAATAATCAAGAATCATAGAGGCAAACATGATACTTAAGATACTAACACTGGAATTGTTACTCTGGATTTAATACTAATTATTAAACTTCACGGAGTAAACAGAGTTTGTTGAAAGTTTGCAATACGACTTTAAACTTTGATTGACACTCAACACAATACGATACCAGTTTGTAAAGTAAATATCCAGAATTCTATAGTTCTATTATCTCAATTACAACTAAGCATAAGGTGGTGAACGAATGCCAATGACTACAACAAATTATGCAAATTCACTTTCATTTAATTTATGATAAATTGAGTTATACTAATCCAAATTAGAAATGAACTCCCACTCAAAAACGACATCCCTCATGCCTTTTTGGTGATTACATGAACCAAATCCACTACACCAAGTCCGATCATCACGTGAGTCTGTGTAGCTTCAAAGGCGAGCATCCATATGGTCATCATATCAAAACATATGACTCATACTTAACCTTTCGGTCCGTGTTCCGAGGCCATGTCTGTACATGCTAGGCTTGCCAAGTAAGAACCTTAGTATTCGCGTGCGTAACTGTCTTACACCCGAGATATGCTCGTGGATTCAAGTACACCCGATCATCACGTGATGTCTTGAAGCGACAAAATATTGTCGGTGCATAATTAAGGAAGAACACATTTTTATCTTGATATCTAAATGAGGGATCATCTTATTATGCTGATAAAATGCCAAACAAGCAATATAAGATGCAATCAAACATCACATGTTTGTAAGTGAAATGATATGGTTCCCGCATATGATCTCCATCATGTGCACCATGGTATGTTCTCTATCATACCTCTTTGTGTAAGGCCAAGGTCTATGGAACCTACACGTTATGTGTGTTGTAAGAGTATCTTCTTATACTTCTACTTACAACATCACCATATCATAACACTAGCCCAGCAACAATCTAAACTAGACGCCTCTAATTTATCCATTGCAAGTTTTATGTGGCTTAGGGCTTTCGAAGATAGAACCATTCTTACCTACGAACATGAACCACAACGAGGATAATCAAATTGTTGACAACTCGTTGCAAATTAGATATTGAGGGTGTGTTTGGGACAGCTCCACTCCACCAAACGAGAGGTGGAGCTGCCGAAGCTGCCCCAAACGCCCTAAATCCACCGAACAGCCGGAGTGAAGCCAACCAAGTTGCTAGTTCATTTTGGTGAAGCAGCGGAAGAGGTACTCCGCCTGCTTCACTTCACCTCCCACGCCCCTCTAATATCTATTTGGTCCTATAGTCAACTTGTATTTACCCACCAATGCCACTGAACTACCCCCAAGCCTCAGTCCATCGCGAAAAGTTTTTCTCCAGTTCGATTCCTCTCCCGATGGGAATGAGGCTACTAGGGCACGCCGCCGCCACCATCTCCGGCACGATAGCTCCCATATGGAGTAGCTCTAGCGACCCTCCTTGTTCCCCACGACGTGCGCCTAGATCCCCTCCCTCCTTGCCCTCCCGCCCTTCTCCCCTATGCCCCTCTCGTCCGTGTCCAGAACCATGGCGACTGAAGGATTTTCAACCACGCCGCTGGAAGGAAAGCTTCCTTTGGCAGTTTAGCTCACTGGAAGTTATCCAATAGGAGGTCGCCGTTGTATTGTTCCCGATAAATCTCCGCCCCTGCTTGTGTCCTACATGCACGACCTGCTTGTGGCCTGTCTAATTTGACCGCTTGCCTGTTCAAGGAGCAAACCGCTGACCTTCAGCATCAATTCTTCTCCAACGCGACAACCAATCTTGACAGGGGATCTCCACCGAATGTGCCTGCTTGTACCAGTTAGCTGCCTCACTTTATTCTTATTTGATTTTCACTCTCTGTTCATATGCTATTTCTACTTTGGTATTTCTGCTGTATATGCATATTGATCAGTACTCCCTCCGTTTAGAAATATAAGATGTTTTAGGTTTGTGAAGTAGATGTATCTAGACACCTTTTAGTATATAGATTCAAATAAACGGAGGGAGTACGTGGTAAACAGATGGTAATACATGATATGTTCTTGGTACTGTTTGTACATATATGCAGTGATAAACATAATATATTCTCCTCGTTACTTGATTACGTATGTGTATTGAGCAAGATGGTAAGGTTTCTGGTATGATCTGAACATGAACAAGTAGTACTATTGGTGGATGTATATGCATTGATCAATATATGGGTACTGTTTTTCTACGACATCTGCTGTATATATGTTTTTGGAGTGGCGGATCTTGCTAAAGATGCCTAGCTATTCAATGGAGAAGCAAACAATGATTGTGGCGATGGATCAGCGTCAAAAGAGAACAAGGCGATTACGGATGTCTTCCGCAACAAGCTTATTGATTTTTCTGTTCATTTAGGAGAATGCCTATTGCTTTTGGTGAACTCATCTATGTCAAATTTTGTGTCGAGAATGTTGTTTATTCCACAAATATATTAGCAACTGTATGTTTATTGGATGACTAGGCATGTGTTGAAAATAGCTATCATCATTCACTCGTACAAACTTTAGGTGTAGGAAACATTGCACGTTATCATGCAAAGCCAAAGAAAAGATTTTACATCATCATCACACGTGATGATATTCTAATGCAAAGCCAGAAGAAAAGATCGGTTCAATTCTCATATGTGACACGGTGTTGTACTACCGATCGGCAGGAGAAAGATAGCAGAGAAAACAATATACGCGAGGGCAGCCTGGTCAATTCACAGTAGGTTCTATCTTATCTGAATCTGGAGCTATCAAATGAGCCAAACGCCTTTGGACTGCTCTAGAGCTAGTTGGTGGAGTGGAGTTTAGATATGGAGTGGAGTGAAGTGGAGTGGAGCTCTCTCAAACACACCCTGAATATAGTAGGAGAGATAGACACCCGCTAGCCACTTATGCAAAACTAGTTGCATGTCAAGCGTGGAACAGGTCTCATGTGCGAGGACATGTAAAGTTTGTCTGGGTCGCTTCATCCCACTATGCCACCAATATTCAAAGTACAACTAAGAAGCAATAAAATGATCATCATCGCCCACATACTCATATGTGTAATACCCGTGCAAAGCATCTATGCATAGAACTGGCTCTGATACCACTGTAGGGTTCGCAGCATAGAAAATAAAAAATTTCCTACGATAGGAACAACTATGTACCAAGATCTATCTTCTAGATACAAGCAACGGACGGATGTATATCCGTAGAGAACATACCCTTGAAGACCGACAAAGCTTAACGAGTTAAACTCGTGGTTGATGTAGACGATCTCATGCCGATCTCAAGATCGAGAGGACCGACAAAGCACACACGTACGAGGCACCGAGAAACCTCCGCCTCCTCGCTCCAACGATGCAGCGGAAGCACAACTCGTTCTTGCCGAATAGCCACCGGTAATATGTATCTCGCTAGTTCGAGACCATGGGGGATAAATTCTAGAGGGGGAGAGAGATCCTTCACGAGGAGGTGTGCTTTGAGAGGATGAGAGGGGGGCCTTTTATAGGGGAGATGGGGGCACCCAAGGGGCATGGCGCCCAGCCATGGGGCTGCCCCCACCTCTTCCACATTCATGTGGGTGGACACTCCACTCACTCAAATGCCTTTCAATTCCCTCCACTCAAAATCCCACTCAAATTCCCATTAAATTTCCACCAAATTTAATGCAAACTCTCATTAAATAAAACTCCTTTTATTTATTCAGAATTTTGTTAATTACTTTAATGACAAACATTCACATATAACCCCTTGCTAGTATTTCCTTTCAAATGCAGAAACACATTCTACAATTTCACCCGAAAACTCGTTTCGGTATCTAGTGAAATAAATTCCTGCGCTTGTTATTCTTTCCGGCATGAAACTTTTGCTCCAATTGGATGTCGGTGTCTCTTAAGTTTGCCACACTATGGTTCACGAATAATGCAAACATGATCGAGACCCTTCTTCGATCAATAATCAGAAGCGGGATCTGGATACCCATACTGACTCCCACACATTGAACGATGACTTTCTTGTGATCGTCGGAACCTTTTACGCTAGTATCTTAATCCTTTTGTTTTGCGATATATTACATGTCCGAGATTCGATCATCGGTATCTCCATACCTAGTTTGATATCGCTACTGACATGCACTCTTTTCTCGTTCTCGTGATATAACATTCTAGTGATCAAATCACTTGCTTGCAAGCTTATCAATGTGATATCACCGAGAGGGCCCAGAGAATATCTATCCATCATCGGGATGAACAAATTCCATTCTCGATCCATAGGCCTCAACATAACACTTTAGTAGTCCTGAACCCATCTTTATAATCACCCAGTTACGGTGTGACGTTTGATGTTATCAAGAAACTCTTTCGGTGTTAGTGATTGACTTGATCTCATGGTCTCATGATTAGTATCACTTCGTAAGTTGTTATAGCAATATAAATTCAATGATCTTGATCATAATTCTATACTTCGGATGAATGTTCATCACACCATTATACTAATGTTGTGACCTTGTTATTAAGAACATCCAATGTCCATGATTAGGAAACCTTGATCATCTTGTTAATCAACGATCTAGTTTATGAGAGAGGCATAACTAGGAACTTTATGTTTGTTTATTAAACACACATGTATTAACGTTTCCGTATTAATACAATTATAGCATGCAAAATAAACATTTATCATAAATAAAGAATACGATAATAACCACTTTATTATTGCCTCTCGGGCATATTCCCTTCAATCAGGAGATGACTAGTTCATCTAGTCAGGAATTTTCTATAATTCCTGAACCCACTATACCGATAGAACACTCTGATGATCCTGTGGAGGACAACAATGAATCTCCCAAAAGGAGCAAGAGACAAAGGACTATAAAGTCATTTGGTGATGATTTCATTGTGTACCTTGTGGATGATACTCCCGCTTCTATTTCAGATGCTGACTACTGGAAAGAAGCTGTCCGAAGCGAGATGGACTCCATATCAGCTAATGGTACTTGGGAAGTCACTGATCGTCCTTATGGGTGCAAACCTGTAGGATGTAAGTGGGTGTTCAAGAAAAAGCTTAGACCTGATGGTACTATTGAAAAGTACAAGGCATGTCTTGGGGCTAAGGGTTATACCCAAAAGGAAGGTGAAGAATTATTCTATACCTACTCACCTGTAGCCAGATTGTAGCCAGATTGACCACTATTCGAGTACTACATTCCTTGGCTGCCTCACATGGTCTTCTCGTTCATCAAATGGACGTTAAGACAATTTTTCTAAATGGAGAGCTAAATGAGGAAATTTATATGGAGCAGCCTGACGGATTTGTAGTAGATGGTCAAGAAGGAAAGGTGTGTAAGTTAGTGAAGTCTTTGTATGGTCTTAAGCAAGCTCCTAAGTAGTGGCACGAGAAGTTTGAAAGAACTTTAACTGCTGAAGGATTTGTTGTAAATGAAGCTGACAAATGTGTGTACTATCGCCATGGTAGGGGCGAGGTAGTTATTATGTGTCTCTATGTCGATGACATATTGATATTCGGGACCAATCTCACTGTTATCGAGGAGGTCAAATAGTTCCTATCTTGCTGCTTTGAGATCAAGGACTTGGGAGTGGCTGATGTAATTTTAAACATCAAGCTACTAAAGTATGACAATGGTGGGATTACACTGCTTCAGTCTCACTATGTGGAAAAGATATTGAGTCGCTTTGGGTATAGCGGCTGCAAGTCTTCTCCAATGCCTTATGATCTGAGTGTGCTACTTCGAAAGAATCGAAGGATTGCTAAATATCAATTAAGATATTATCAAATTATCGGCTCGCTCATGTATTTAACCAGTGCTACTAGACCTGACATCTCCTTTGCTGTAAGCAAACTGAGTCGATTTGTGTCAAATCCTGGAGATGACCATTGGCATGCTCTTGAAAGAGTTTTGCGCTATTTGAAAGGCACTGTGAGTTATGGTATTCACTATACTGGGTATCCACGCGTACTTGAGGGTTTTAGTGATTCAAACTGGATATCTGATGCTGATGAGATTAAGGCCACAAGTGATTATTTGTTTACACTTGGTGGCGGCGCTATTTCCTGGAATTCTTGCAAGTAGACCATCTTAACGAGGTCAACAATGGAAGCAGAACTCACAGCATTAGACACATCCACTATTGAAGTAGAGTGGCTTCGTGAGCTTTTGATGGACTTACCTGTGGTTGAAAAACCAATACCCACCATCCCAATGAACTATGATAATCAAACTATGATCGTCAAAGTAAACAGTTCTAAGGACAATATGAAGTCATCAAGGCATGTGAAGAGGAGATTGAAATCTGTCAGAAAACTGAGAAACTCCGGAGTTATTGCGTTGGATTATATCCAAACATCTAAAAACCTGGCAGATCCCTTCACAAAAGGTTTATCATGCAATGTGATAGATAATGCATCGAGGGAGATGGGTTTGAGACCCACGCTATGAGTTGATCCAGTGGCAACCCACTCTATGTGATCGAAGATACCGTGAATTAGAGCTGGGAGACAAGCTGTTGATCAGCTGAGAGGAGAGTATTCCCATATTATATTTACATCTCCATAAAGATGCAATTATCTCTTAATCTGCATGGCAGGTTGATATTTATCTTAATATCTTCCAAGTGGCTTTTATAAACGGAGATGTTGTCCTGCAAAACATCTCTTGAGGAACACACCTATATGAGTCTCGATCACAAACGTCATGATCCGTGAGAGTTGGGTGCTCTCTAATAAACTCATGAAAGGCCCTGGAGTATGACGCATAAGCTCCAAACCGCGGGGAAGCGGACGGTAGCCCTGTACCGGTCTAGATTTTGTGTGAAACTAGCGCGCAGAAAACTTGTAGTTCAAGGCATAGTCCACTATTCAAGTTGCTAGCTAGTGTAGCATGAAGTTTAACGTGGAAGTTCAACTTAACAGTCTCCACTACACACCGGTATATTAAACAATGCTCTGGAATAAAAGTGATGTGATGTGCCAATGAGACTTTGTGGGGGATTGTTGGAATTTGGTGTATATTAGGCTGTTGGCCATTAGAGAAATTCTGAAATTCTCTTTGGCCCACTTGTATATGGCAGCATATGGCTGTGCTAGTGGTGCTAAAGTTTAGTCCCACATTGCTAGTGGAAGGGGAGTTGGACCACCTTATATAGTAGAGTGTTGCACCACTCACTAAGGTGTGACAAGGAGAGAAGCCATCGCGCACTCCTCCTCCGACGCCGTCTGCCTCTCCTTGCCACGCCTCGTCATGACGCGCGCGCGCCGTGTGTTGCGTGCCGAGACGATCTTTGTTTTGCTGGTTGGGAAAACTAATTATGAGTCATTAACGGACGTGTTAATTACAACTGTTTCCAGTTTTTATGGACGTGGGCTGTGTCCCACGATCTCCCTAACCTGCACTATATAAGCGTCTGCACTAAACCTAATCGGTAATTAATCCACAACACACACCTACCTCCAAAACCTTGCGCCGCCGCTTTCGTCTTCCCCATCCCGACTTGTGGCGTGCACCACAGATCGGGACAGTAGGCCTCCGGAACCCCGCCTCTCGTGAACCTGTACGGGTGAGGGGCGATCAGGTTTTTGGGGAGCGCTCAAGCGTGACTACTGGCAACCACGACGTTGTCCGACGATGAGTTCCCGGACGAAGACTTCTTCCTGGACGTCAGCGACCTCTTCGGCAACCTCAACATGGGCGACAACTCTGCTGCTTCTACTGCCGCGGCTACTGTTGGGAATATGCCCTAGAGGCAATCATGTATGATGATATCTCCCGTTGTATTAATAAAGATAATAAGTTGTCCTTGTATAAACATCTGATGTGTATCATTGAATATGTGATTCGGTTGTGGAACTATACATTCATGTTGTTTGTACTAAATATCCTTGGTCATTGAGGTTGTGCTGGACACACAACTTAGACCAATGTGAAAGTCGGCTTGATGACTCGGTTCCACTTGTCATGGGCATGGTGATGCTATTTCGACTTACACAGATTCGGCTAAAGAGTTTAGCGAGTCGGATTTACCCATATTGAGATACAACGAACAAGTTGTCATTTGTATATCTCAATCAATGTAATCCTTAGACCTGAGGTTATTGCATAGTCCGAGTTGAGGATCACCAGCTTAGGTTCTATCAAACGCTGATCCGTAACTGGGTAGTTATAAAGGCAGAGTTCGGGTCGACTGAGAATCAAGCTGCGTGATGTGAATAACCAAGATGGGATTTTGCCCCTCCACTTGGAGATATATTCTCTGGGCCCTCTCAGATGATATGATTCGGAAAGCATGGCCATGTAAGACTCAGTTAAGTGTTAACCGAGGCGATCGACTAAGAGTTAGTCGGGTGAATCACTTATCACGGATCAAGAAGAGAGTCGGAGTATTTAAGGGATGACAAATATTCGCCTATAGTCTGACAAGGTATATCGTGAGGCAAAAGGGACTCGGACGCAAGTCGCATTGGAAAGGCAAGTCATCATGACTCTTTGGTACTTAGGAGTCGGCATGTTCTGCTAGGAGCCGCTACCGACTTATCGATTGAGATTCGGACTCTAATCGTGTCCAAGTTGCCAAGAGCCTACGGGGTCACACACTTAAGAGCGGGAGCAAGTTCGGATTGGATCTGAATTGGAAATCTGGTTGGGTTGGACCCAAGCTGGACTAGGACTGAGTCAGTGAGTCGGACTCATGGTGACTAGTGGTATATGGGCTTTAGTGAATGGGTCACGAGAGTGGAGCCCACGTTCACTCCCTATATATAGTGGAGCACAGTAACCCAGAAGGGTTAAACGTTGATCGATTAGGTCATTCCATGTGTTGGAAACCCTAGCTCCACATCAGTCCTGTCGTTGTTACAAACCTAGCAATTCGCCGCCGGTGCTCCTCCTTGTACGTGTGGATACCAGCAGAGGTGATGTACGATCAGCACTAGGACAATCGGATCGCATAGGACTGCACTGCATCAACTGACGCGCTTCATCAGTAATCCGCAACTGCGCGTCTAGTGGTAAACCTCGTGGCTTTCTACCTCAGCTAGATGTTGGGATCACCACGTTAGAGGGAACATTTTGTTTTATCTCTTCGTGGCCCAACAGTGGTATCAGAGTGATAGCTTCTGGTTTTAGGCTCGAGATCTCTCATATGTGATATGTGGTTGGCTGTAGATGAGATCTATGTGCTGTTTTGGTGGTCGATCTATGAGATAGATCAATTTTGTACGAGGTTGATTGGATCAACTGTACTCGGGAAATGGTAGATCTGATTTCCGTGATCATACTGCTGAGGTCATGGAATGACATACCCTTACCAATCGGCTTCCTCCATCGGGGTAGACTGTGACACATAAATCCAGAGGCGGTGATCGAAGATCAAAAAGTTTGATCGAATCGGAATAATGGTCGGAATCCATGTCCGGATCGTAGATGAGATCTACGTTTTCAGAAAAATCGTGAGGCAAAAGGGACCGCCGTCTTTGCCCTGTCGTAGCGCGTTAGACGTTGTTGCGAGTTTCATAATGCCGGTAGATATCGTATCTATGCATAACTTGTTTTTGAAGGAAGTTGTGAATGATATGGTTCATGTGCATGTGATGTATGTGTGTAATCCATACGTGATCTGCGAATCACGGTTTTTTTCAGCCGGCTGGAGCCTAGGTGCTGTCATTTTATTGTATAACGACCTGCATGTCGGATTCTCTATGTAATTTACTTTACTAAGCTAGTGTAGCTATTTGGAGAATCCGGATGACATGCAAGGCGATGTACATGTCGGCGACATGGAGTAAGACGACAAGTGACAAGAGTTGGCACGAGTCGGATTACAGGCTTTGTGGAGATGGAGATCGCCATGAAGGGAGCCATACCATTTCACATTATAATTGCTTTATTTTGTGTTATTGTTATGTCTCTGTTTTACCTCTATTAGATAGTCGGTAAAATTGAATCCCTCAAAGAAGGTCTAGTCGGTTTTCCCGCCAGTGTTTGCACAATCACAAGTCAGACATTTTTGGTAGTGGCCTCATAAAATTGAGTTGCTGCCAATTCTTTCCGACTAGGTGGGTTCGATTCGGACTCTTACTGCGGAAACACTCGGTAAGCTAGATGGGTCTATCACAACGATTGTGGGACTCGGGGAAAAGTCGGATGGGAGCCGGGGCATGTGATGCCACCCGTCCAACAGGAGTCGTATGAGATACGATTGACAAGGAGTTGTATACCTAGATCACTTGGCGGCTAGCGGTGATGCTAAAGCGCACTAGCCGACTTGCTTATTTAGGATCCTGAATCACTAATCAACCATCAGAGGGGTGTTGGTTCTAGTGGGAGCATAAAATATTAAAGTGTTTAATATGCTTGATATTTTATGAATACATGACTTAAGTGTTTTGCATATTTCTGTTGTAGATCATGGCACCAAGTAGCGGTCACTCTCAGATATCCGATTTTGCATTGAGAACTATCCTTGAGAAATATAAACTAAACGACACTAATTTTACCAACTGGTATCAAAATCTGAGAATTGTTCTCAAACAAGAAAAGAAGGGCCATGTCCTAGACAACCCACTTCCAGATGAGCCGAATGAGAATGCGACTGTCGCTGCCACCAATGCCTACTGTCGGGCTAAGCATGAGTCCACGGATATTAGATGTCTTATGCTTGCTCACATGGAACCGGACTAGCAAAAGCAGTTCGAGAATGTTGAGGCCTACGATATGATCGAAAGCCCCAAAAGTATGTTCGAGCTCAAAGTAAGAGAGGTATCAAGTCTCTCAGGCTTTGCTGAGTTGCAAGCTTAAGGATGGTGATCCACTGAGTCCTCATGTGATCAAAATGGTTGGTTATGTGCAGTCTCTGGAGAGGCTTGGATACCCCATTAGCGAAGAGTTCGCTATAGATATAATTCTAAACTCTCTTCCTAATGCATATGGGCAGTTCATTTCGAACTACCACATGCATGGTATGGATAAGAAGCTCACTGAGTTACATGGGATGCTCAAGCAAGCAGAGGAGGATCTCAAGAAGGGCGCCAGTCAAGTGTTGATGGTGCAGAATAAGGCTAAGTTCAAGAAGAGTTCTTGGACTAAGTCGGGAGGAAAGCAGGCTCAGGACCCGGTCCCAAGCGCTTCCTCAGGGACTAAGCCATCTCCTTCGGACGGATCCACTTGCTTCTACTGCAAGGCGGATGGCCACTGGAAGAGGAAATGCAGCAAGTACTTGGCCGACAAAGGCAAGAGTGGAGGTATGACTTATGACTCAGGTACACTTGTTTGCAATGTTATAAACATATATCTTGCTGATGCACCTAATAGTTCTTGGGTATATGATGCCGGATCATTAATTCACATCTGTAACTTGTTGCAGGGACTGGTAAGAACTAGGAGCGTAGCAAGAGGCGAGGTTGATATTCGAGTCGGCAACAAAGCAAGAGTTGCTACGTTGGAAGTCGGCACGATGCAACTTCATTTACCTTCTGGATTCATTATGGAACTGAATAATTGGTATTATGTTCCTGTGCTCAGTCGAAACATTATTTCTACTTCATGTTTGATGAGGCAAGGCTACGAGTCGAATATCAAGAATAATGGTTGTTCTTTGTATTTGAATGATATGTTTCACGGCTTTGCACCCGTACAGGACGATTTATTTATTTTGAATCTTGATGGTGAGTCGGTTTATAGCATAAATGTTAAAAGGTTGAAACCAAATTATCTGAATATGACTTACTTTTGGCACTGTCGGCTTGGTCATATAAGTTGGAAATGCATGAAGAAGATCCATGAGGATGGACTCCTAACTTCTTTCGACTTGGAGTCGTTCGAGACATGCGAATCTTGCCTACTCGGCAAAATGACCAAGACACCTTTTGCAAAGAGTTGTGAAAGGGCGTCCGACTTGTTGGGACTAATACATAGTGATGTATGTGGACCAATGAGCACGACAGCCAGGGGTGGTTATGAGCACTTCATTACCTTCACTGATGATTTGAGTCAGTATGAATATATCTACTTGATAAAACATAAGTCAGAAGCCTTTGAAAAGTTCAAAGAATTCCAGAATGAAGCATAGAATCAACTCGGCAAGAAAATAAAGTTTCTTCGGTCGGACCGAGGAGGCCAGTTGTAGCACCCCGGGTAAAACCACTACTATAAAATCGCTTGGTGTTTTTATTTTGTGCATCATCCTGATATCATACTCATGTCAGCATGTCACCTTGCATTTGAGCATCATATAAAACCCCTCTATTTGGTTCTTATCCCATATGCATTATTTATTGCGTTACTTGTATTTGCCTCTTAATATATTGTATTTGCTTCTTGATAAATTGCTTAATGCCCAAGTTGAGTTGTGGGCATATCTTTTACAACTCCACCACCTTTCCTTGTCACAACCTTATAAATTCCACCATCCTAAATAATATGAGCAATTGCATTTCTTTTGACTTTCAATTCTAGCTCATATAGTTTTGGGGTGGATTCAATTCTATTATACATGTTTCCATGCATGGTCTAATATTGTTTTCACAATATTGGTTATGGGAGCCTACATGGCCACTTTCACATGCTATATAGTGTAGAATTCCTTTGGTCTTCTGTTCAAGGTTTTATTCAAGATTATGAGTATACTTGATCTGATAAGGCTGTATAATCCTTGGTGGATCATACACCCTATTCTTGATCATCTACTTCAAATGTACCATTTTCTAAATGGAATCATGAGAGGAAGTTGCTTGGGTTCCAAACATGGAAATTGTACATGCCAGGGAAGTGTAGTGGTTTTCACCACCACACCATGCGTGCATGGCCTCTAGGTTTTTCCCTAAGGTTATGAGGATTTTATCCAAATTATGGGACAAGAAAATCCTATGGCAAGCACCTACTTATTCCAACCTTCTCCCTCTTTTCTGTCTTTGTTGCTATTGCATGCTTGGGATTTGAATCAAGTTTGAAAGGAAACCAACAAATCAAATAAAAATAAATAGTGAAGCAAAAAAATAGAGGGAGAGAGCAGTCCTTCCCTAGCCCATCCCGGCGGCCCGATACCCCTTCGTTGAAAGCGTCACAACGCCGTCCTGTTCATTGTCTCTTTCCGTGAATCCGTCATTGTCTCCCCTCTATGCAAGCGCTCGACGGAGCAGGTGCCCGTCTGCCCGCCGTCATCCTCGTCAATCCACTGCACGGTGTAAGCATGCGCGCCTCCTTCTTATCCCCTTGTTTTCTCTGAACCCTAGCCTTCCTCCCTTCTGCTCTTGCGCCGCTAGCTCCCCTCTCGAAAGCTACCGACGCCCACCTCTGTATCCGCCGCCTCCTCGCCACCATGGGCAGGAGCGGTCCTAGTGAAGCTGCTTTCGCTGCTATCTTCATCCGCGTCGAGCCGCCCCGCCAGGAAGGAGATGGAACTGCTTGGCACTGCCTCCCCGTCATCGTGCTTGTTGAGCCCGAGGAGAGCCACTTCGTCCGCCGTCATCCTGTGCGTCTGCGGCCCCCGTTTCCGTTGGGAATTGATCAAGGTGAGTCCCAATTCCCCGTTCCCGCTCTCCCTTCTCTTGACGTTGCCGGTAGCTCGACGTCGTTGCTGGAATTCCACCGCGCATGTATGCTGTCGATCCGGTTCAGTATCTTGCTCAAACTTTTCGTCAGCAGCAGCAACAGCACGCACATCAGCCCTATTTTCCGCCACCGTTCTCCACAAGCGTGCTTCGCCTCCAGATCTCTCCAGCTCTAGATATTTGCACCACTGCGTAGCCTGGTGTGTCCTCTTTCCATCAAGCCCGACCATGCCCAAAACGGAGGTCCACGGCTCCACCACTCTTCGTCGGAAGATCGACGTTTTCTGTGTTCGCAGTTTCAGTTCTGATTTTTTCGTCAGCCTGAAACCAGCTGCATACCCATCTGTTTTCGACAGGTTTCCAAGAGCTACCGCCCAGATCTGGCAAAGTCACCTTAACCAAAGTGGTAGTCCATCGTCCCCTCTCCAACTTTCATCTTTGTGGCTTGTTCAAATTCACAAAGGATTTGTAACACCCTCCGGATCGGCCCTCTACAAGTCTCAGCGATTCCCGCCAAACCCGCATAGAAACGATCTAAAGGTGCCCACCAGGCACTTGCGTGTGGGTGGAAAACGAAGTAATATCATTACACATTAGTCCACGATGGAACCCACAAAACAGATATATACAACAGCGACTCATCAAGTCAAGGATACAACATACAATACAAAGATCCAAATCACCTTGAAAACGATACAGCGTCCGAGTACGGACAAGATGCAAATTAGGCTAAGATCCCTGAAGAATAACCAATGGCGTCCATAACCCTATCCAGGCCAAGCCGGAAGGGTAACCTTGCTAACGACGTCGATCTCAAAACCTGCTAAGACAAAAGGGGTGCCGGCAAAGGGAAAAGGAAAAAAGAGAGCGGTCAAGTACTGAGGCCAGTACACGGCGAGAATAGAATTCGGCGGTCCTCGCCTACACAGGTATGGTGGACTGAAGCGGCAGCGCAACATGCACTAAACAACCTATAGAGACTCAATACAACTGGCGGCTATCAGATAGGGATAAGAAAGACCTATTCGGATCCAACCTGAAACTATCACCAAGCATACCCATCCTGGTATTTCCCCCTCGAGACCAAACGAGGAAGTCAACCGTGGAACTCACACAGTTGACAGTTTATTCATTCCGTTATAATTGCGACAATTACTAGTCAGATATAGATAGCAAGAGTCATCCTGATTTAATAAGCAGTGAGCAGTTTTAGTTAACCATTCCGTTGTAGTTATAGTACTTATTAGTCAGATACATATAGCATGAGACATCCCAAAACACAGCAGTTGTTGGTACTTTTATTTATCCATTCCGTTGTAGTTGCAATACTTACTAGTCAGATACAATGGTAACAGGTGACAACTCAAACCAGCAATTGTTGGCACTTTTATTTAGCCATTCCATTATAGTGAAGCTGATTACTAGTCATTATAAAGTCAAATTTATAGCACTACTTTAGTTATAGTTGTCTATGATCGAGATACTGTGCTCCAAGTCGTCCATAACCGCGGACACGGCTTTCAGAAAGTTTTACCTAGGGGCACAAATAGCAACACACGCACGATCAACCTCGAGAAAACCAAATGAAAACCCAACGAGGCATCATGATGAGCAATTGCAAGATTCATATAAATTTCAGGGGCCACCCACCAAGCTACCCTGAAGCCACGGTTGGCTAGCTCGAGACGGACCCAGAGGTTTGTGACGGCAGAAACGATCGGAACCCGAAAGTGTGACTGGGCTTGTCGATACCGCAAAAACGTGGCACGGGGTTCCAAAACAGTACAGGCGCTCCACGCGCAATCATAAATAAAGCAGTAAATCATGGCATAAGTACAGGATAGTAATAAAGCCCCAAACTACTTTGTGGCCCCAAGAAATAATATATGACTCAAGCTCTGGCTAGGGGGATTCATGGTCCCACATGCGGATAGTGCGAATATTCAAAGAACATGTATCAAGTACTCGGGGTCCTACGGGACACAAGTGGACGGTAAAAACCAAATAACATCTATTGCCCACCTGTGCCTCTTCATTATTTACCTACTTCAATTTTAGTTATTAAACGGTAATTAAAGTCATGATCATCTCCAACATAAAGCATATGGCAGTCTTCCAATAACTATGGTACTGGACGACACGCAACAGCACTTGAGCAAGCGACTATGATGTGCAAGTCCAACTATCTACCAAACAACAGGTAATAGGATGTGTCCAAGGCAATATAAGGCTGCAAGGGATATCACGGGTACGAAAAATAGAGCATCGCAACACAGATAGCAATAGATCAACAGGAGGGAATAAATACTGTAATAGTAAGATAGGTAGAAAGGGGGAGATTGCTCGCCTGGAAAACATTGCCGAAGGTTCATCCAAAGATCAGGTCGACACTCTCATCAACTCATCGGCCTAATCCGTGAAGAGGCAAAGCACTAGAGGAAACATCGGATGCACTATTTAATACTATAGCAAAAGATAGGGTATGATGCATGTATGATGTATGACATGGCAAGGATGCAATGCAATTAGGCAATATTAAGCGGAACCGGGGCCCCGATGATTAATTACTAAGTTCATATTGTTTAGATACCCCGCAATTTAAATGTTGTCTTAACATGGAAAAATATATCACCGGTTCGCTACATAAATTTAATTGGGGCCAATATAAGACTAGATAAGCTCGCATATGACCTCCATATTTAAGTATGAAGTGAATCGGCATAAGGCCCCCAACCGACTCAATTTGTATGCGAGTATGAATGATTAGGTGCAACAAGTATATATCATTTGTAAAAATAGGGGTCTCGGGAAAAGGGTCACACATGGTGATCGAAGATCTTGGGCTTCGGGGGGGGGGGGGGTCGAGGAGGATCGGTCTTTGGATCGGGGCTTCGGTTTTCTGTGTGGCGTTCTTGGCGTACGGGAAGGAGATCTTTATGTTCCATGACGACGCTCTTCGGCCATCTGTTTCATGACGGTGACTTCGGATACGGTAAACCCATGATGAAGATCTGGGCGAGGCAGAACATGGCGACAACAATAGTACCATATTGATGTTCCGCGGGACACCGAATACAAACACCTCACATTAGCAGAAACTCAACATGGCTGCAACACGAACTGCTGGGCACAGAGCCAAACCCAACAGGGACGCAAGCACACTCGAAAAGAGGACATCAACAGAGGAGGCCATGGGATGACCATGGCGCACGCGGAGGTCACCGCGGATGGCGGCGAGGACGGGCCGCTGGAATGCGCTTAGGAGGCCGGGTACAGCGGACAGATACGAGGCTTGGTCCCGGAAATGGAGGAGGACCGGCCCTGACCTCGCGTGCAGGCGGCAGCGTCCTGGGAGGTGGGAGGCCGAGGCGGGGAGGCGACGACCTGGCGGTGGGAGCAGGGCGCGGTGGAGCATGGCGGACAGCGTCGAGGCCATGTCCACGCGGCGCTGCTGGAGAGCCGGGGCGCCTGGAAGGTGACGGCAGGTGGCCGGGCTTGCTGCCGGAGCGGGTCGGCACGCACGATGAAGACAGGCGGGGACACGGTGCTCCTGCAGGAGACCGGGTATGCTGGCGAGAGAGAGACGGGCGAGGTCGGGGCGAGGCGACCCGGTCGACGAGGTGGCGGCTTCCAGGGCGCTGCGAGGCAGCGTCGGGGTCCCCGACGGGGAGACGGCGGAGCTCTGCGACACAGGGGGAGGGGCTTGGGGAGGCCGGCGGTGGCAGTTCTGCTCGGGAAAGAATACGTAGAAGGGAGGAAACCAATGGCGGGATGCAGAGAGGAAGACGGGGTGGGGAACCGGTTGGTGAGCTAGAGGTAGGAGACGGGGGAAGGGGTTCGATCGGGCAGGGGAGCGGCGTGCGAGAGGACAGGAACAGGTGGGGCCAGGGAGTGGGTCCAGGGCAGGGTCAGCGCGCAGGTGGGACTAGTGCTTCCGCTAGGTGGAGTGCTGGCGGCGACGGATGGGGTGAGGGAATTGGATAGGGTTAGGCTAGGGTTTATTTTGCTGGGTTGTAGGTGGAATCTGGTCGGGCCATTGGGCCTGGCCGGTTGTCTGCCTTCCTAGGGTGTTTTAATAAAATATTTATATTTAAAATTTATTTGTCTTAATTTTTATAAAAGATTTTTAGATAGTTTTAGACATATAAAAATATCAAGAGAGATTGGAGTTTTAATTTGAAATGACGAAGGGAAGTAATGTCAAACAAAATAGGGTTTTCACAAAATAGTTTTATGAACAAACATGCATGATGGTGTCAAGATGATGCACAAAGTATAAACAACAGCGATTTTCTAGTAGTGGTTTTACCCGGGGTGCTACAGGATTCATCGCCAACGTTCGCCGAAGTTCGCACGATATCCCTGCATTTATGCTCTTATTCTGTCCGTCCCGTTAGTAGCGTGCACCTCTGATCCCCTCCGTTTTCCCATCTTTTTGGACCTTCCCGGCGAAACTCAAAACACTAAACTTTCTACCTAACATCCCCTCTACAGTTTGTTTTCTTAAGGCGTCGCAAAATCTATAGTAGATTGCTCTCAATATTCCTCCGAAGTCGAGTTCAGCTAGCCCTATTTCGTCAAATTCAGTTCCGTTCAACAGATCCAATCACGCAACCATCCATGTAGGTTTTGCAATCTAGCCCCTCCGCTTTCCAGGCCTAAACCCGCGGTCCCTCCTTCTGCCACTTGTCGCTGCCTGGTTCGCTCGCCCGCGCAGTGGCATCTCCACTAGCTGGCCCACCAGTCGATGACCTTGGGTAGAGCGGCCAGGTGTGAGAAAAGTCACAGGATTTGCTAATCAATTAGAAATTTCAGGAAAATGAATATGTATCAAATAATTCATATCTTTGAATCCATTTGGAATTTGGGAAAATTTGCAAAACGAAATATGAATCTTTTTCAAATGTGAATCCATCTGTGTTTTCAAATTTGACCAGATTTGACTCTATCTAGTCAAACCTTTGACTTTAACCCCTCTTTAATATGTTTGATTTAAATATTGCTTTAAAATTATAAATCCAAATAATATGTTTAATATATGTTTATGAATTAGAAAAACATGAGGGTTATGAATATGCTATTTATAATATCATTTGAACAATTTAAAATTTCGAAATAATTTAATTGTTAAAAAATGCTTTTTCTTAATAAATTCATAACTTTAAATTCGTAAATCCGAATTCGACAAATGATATGTCTAAATCGATCAGTGCGACGAGACCTCTCCAACCATGATATCCATGTTATCATTTGCATCATGCATTAAGAGCAGTTTTATAATTATGTCACATCCCAAGATTTTCCAAATCTTGTAATGTGAAAAATATTGAATAAAATAAAATTTTGTTTGATTTTTAGGGCCAGAAGAAACTTTTTGAATTCAATTGGAACTTCAAACCTATTTGGATTAAATAAAATCCTAAAGGGATTTAAAAATATAAACATTTTAAATAAAGGAAAATAAAATATTTTGGAAATACTATTTTGGATCTTTTAAATAAAAGGATTTGGTTTTCAAAAGAAATAGAAGTTTTATAAATAAGGATTATTTTGTAGAGCCAAATTAAACCTTGGCCAAGCTTTTGAAATAAATTTTTTTGATTTGATAAAAGTGGTAAAGGTTTTATTTAAAATAAATTAATAAGGATTTAATATCCAAGTTTTATTAATAAAGGTTTTACTATTTCCAAAATATCAAAACTTATTTATTTATTTATTTAAAAATAAGTTTTCCAAATATTTTATATTCCCAAATAAAACCTACTATTTTGGTTTTGAAAATAATTAGATTTCAAAATGGAGTTTTAATATAAACATCAAATTCTATTTTTATTTAATAACAAAGGTCTATTTATTTAATTAATAATGGACCCTAAATAAAAAAAGTATTATTTCATTTTGGACATTGGTTTATGTGTTAAACAGAACCAAATCCAAATGAAAAGTTTGATGATTGTTTGATTTGTTTTGTTTGTTTGAATTGTTGTTTGGTTTTCAAAACAGAAAATGAGAACAGAAAAGGAAAAACATTTTGGAAGAAAAAAATAGAACCTGGACCAGCCCAGTCGACTAAGCCCAATAAGCCCAGGAACCAGCCCAGCTTCCCCTCCCCGAAGAAAAAACGCTTCGCACTCGTTTCCTGACCCATGCAGTGAATGACTGGTGGGCCCTCCCCTCACTCCTTTTCTCACTGACCACCCAACTTTGCCGTCATCGCCTAACTCATCCATGACAGTTCCTCCCCTCGTCATTGCTTCCTCTAATTACTCGCATCAATTCGAGTAAATGGTTGAATGAATTCTCCCAGTAACCTCACACATTTAATCCCCCATGCTCCCTCCTCCTTTCCCCTCAGAACTCATTCGACCAGAGCCACCAGGCTGCTCGGAATTTGTCTGACACCACCCTCTGCTCCGACGAGGTCCGGTGCCGATTCCGGCGACTCAACACCGCCCCGTGCCTCCCTGAGCACACTAGGAGACTCCCCACTCCCAGACGCTTCTTCCCGTAACACCCATACGACCGCGGGCGCCCCAGAGCAACGTCTGCAACAAGCTCTGAACGACGCCGCCGTCCGCTCCAACTCCGACGAGCCCCACAGGTAGTTTCCGACCGCCCCTATTCCTCTCGTTCACGCACACACCTACACCATGTCCTAGTGCGTCTAACCGTACCCTCGGTTTACTTCCTTGCGATCTGTAGCACCCACCCCGACCACGAGCAGGACCATCTGACGCCAAGAGCAACTCCGGCGAGCGATTCAAGACTACCCCAAGCGCCCCTTCGACGGAGACGACCACGTTGAGCACAAGCATTCCACGGCGAATCTAGTGAGCATTTTCCCCACTCCTCTCGCTTCCTGTTCTCGCCGTTACGCCGTAGCCAGAGCACCACCGCCGCGCGCCACCGTCGTAGCGCCGCCAGTTCTTGGCCAGGCATTAGCAGTCGTCCGATCCAGATCCGAGGCACGCGAGTGAATGACTTATCGAAAGGGTAAGATCGATCCTGTGCCGCACGATACGCTTCAGATCCTGCGGTCCACGTTGCCGATCCGGCCGAACCGGTATCATCCAACCAGAACGCGCCGCGTGGCCAGGTTTCGTTTTAAAAACAGATTTGAATCTGTTATAGATTCAATTTTCAAACCGTTGTAACTTTTGATCCACACGTTCAAAATTCACAAATTTGATATCGTTGGAATCAGTGGAACAAGCCCTAGCCAACCATGCCATTTGTTTGGTAAATAGTATCTGTTAGATTAGTTGTTTTTGCAGAAACATTTGAATGCTTGTTAAGACTAGAAAAATGATTCAAAAATGTTTTTAAGTTTGAAACCTTGGCAAACTAGTTTGTGGTGAACTTACTGACCCTAGGAACCAACCCATGATTTTGAAAATGGATTTGGTGAAGTTTAGGATAGATTAATTGGTTTAGCCCATTTCTAGCCAAATAAAATTATTGATTTTATTATGAGAATGTTTTTGGAGTAAAAACTTTGGGAAAATGTTTTGGACCAAACCTACTGACCATAAACACCAAGTTTTGTGAATCAACAACTTATTTGGTGAACCACTTAAAGTTGTTGCTTGATAAAAATGTTTTTCCACCACATAAAATGTTGAATCGATTTAAAAATGGTTTTTGGACAAAACCCTTTTTGCAAATGACTTTGCCACTTAGGAAAATGACCACCTTGGATCTTTACAAAATTTAGAAGCCTAGAGGAGACAACCTTTGCAAATAGAACCATCCCTTGCATGCTTACATGCATGACTTAGATCCCATTGTTTTATGTGTGTGAATTGTTGGTTGATTCTTGGTTTGGAATGCTAGTTGATTTTGTGTTTGCTTGATTGATTGTAGCGAAGCTAGAAAAGTGTGAGACTAGCAAGATCAAGGAGTGAACCAACATCCCTACCAAAAGAAAGGCAAGTGACACTATCATCTAAAGTCCTACTATTTTCATTATACTTAGTGGATTTTTTAAAACATGCATGAAAAGAATTTCTATACTTATGCTATGCTAAATCCTAATAGGATACCCTATACACTCCTTAGTGAAAATAATGTAGTTGATACATGCTTAGCCATGCTATATTTTGAAAAGAGTTACATGTTGAGATTTTTATGAGATTGAGAAAAGACTTATGTTTTATATAATAAAACAAGGACTCAATGAACTACCTGGGTGGCCAATGATACTTTGAGTTTTGGAGAAGGTGGCAACAAAAGGAACCATGTCTATGGCAATCTCTTTGTGTTGTGCTCCAAAGGAAAACCACCCAAGAAACTTAGAGATTAAACATGTTTCTCGTATAGTGGCTTTCGTGTACAGCCACATGCTAAATGGGCTCTGGCTTAGTCAACTACATAGTGGAAGTCCCAAGCATTGGCATCTTCAGGTTAACTATATTTGTGTAAGGGAGCAACCCTACATTTGTGCCTGGTAGAAAAGCTAGCATTTTGTATTGGGAGGACTCCTATGGAAAGACTTTGTCACATTCTCAATCTGCCAGTACTCCATCTTGGTGAGTACTCATCCAGCGGCCACTGGTGGCATCAAGATGGGATTGTGTCATGTGGGTAAAGTGTACAACTTCTGCAGAAGATAATAAAATCTAAGTACTTAGCTGTGTCCCCGGTTATGGACAATACTGAGCAACTAAGGCTTGAAGCTATGGAAGATCTCGACACTCTAATTTCTAAAAGAAAACTTTTAAAACTTGATGCACTTGGGGTTACCAAGGAGCTCAAGAGATTTTGACAAAACTTGATGCACTTGGGGTTACCAAGGTGCTCAAGAGATTTTGACAAGGACTTGAACACTTGAGTTTTTACCAAGGAGTTCAAGAGATTTTTGAAAGGAGATTTGACAAAGGACCAAAACCATTTTGAAAAGATAGGATAAAATATTTCTTTATGCAAATCAGCCTAAAACTCTACTTAGCCAAATTTGCATGTAATGATAGGATCCACTTATATTATACTTAGTAGTGAAACTTGCCAATACAATTCAAATGTATTGACCCTTGTGGCTGTAACTTGTAATGTTGCAGGTTTGATTGATTTTAGTGAAGATTGATTGATTAGGATTACAAAGTCTACAACCAACATCTACCTGTGGCACTTTGAAGATGAAGGACCCATGCTTATAGTTATTCCGCTGCAATGTAATGTAATAGCCAAATGAGCTATGAAAAGATGTAATAAAATTATGTTAATCCCGGTTATAAAGTTATATAATGACCTTTGTTTCTTGATATTACATCTATACTGTGGATGCTAGCTATTGATCCAGGGACTAGCATTGTAAACACAGGGGACTCTACCTTATATTGTTTAAAGGTTGGACACTCCCTTTACAAATTAGTACTGTTTATGCAAAGAAAACATGATAATTAAAATTCAGAACTAATTGTTTCTTATTAATAATGCCTCACGAATGCTAAATCATCAATGTTCTATGCCCCTAATACTTTTTCGATATAGTTTGCATCATTAACTTGCCATGTCATGCATCATATCATGATCATGCCGATTCTTCCACATTAGTTGTAATTGCCGCATCGCTTGTTCCTTTTAGTGTTTTGCTTCTTCCCGGATAGGACGATGAGATGTTGTGAGCTTTGACAAGTTCTTCGATTATGAAACTTCGGCATTGTTTTCCAGGCGAGCATTCTCCCCCTTTCTACCTATTTTACTTTTCTAGTCTTTATTTCCTCCTGTTGATCTATTGCTATATGTGTTGAGATGCTCTAGTTTTCGTACCCGTGATATCCCTTGCAGCCTTATATTGCCTTGGACACATCCTATTACCTGTTGTTTGGTAGATAATTGGACTTGCGTGTCGTAGTTGCTTGCTCAAGTGTTGTTGCGTGTCATCAAGTACCACAGTTGTTGGAAGACTGCCATATGCTTTATGTTGGAGATGATCATAGCTACAGTTTAATAACTAAAATTGAAGTAGGTAAATAATGCAGAGGCACAGGTGGGCAATAGATGTTATTTGGTTTTTAACCGTCCAGTTGTGTCCCGTAGGACCCCAAGTACTTGATACCTGTTCTTTGAATATTCGCAATATCCGCATGTGGGACCATGAATCCCCCTAGACAAAGTTTGAGTCATATATTATTTCTTGGGAACACAAACTAGTTTGGGGTTTTATTACTATCTTGTACTTATGCCATACTCTACTGCTTTATTTACGATTGCGCGTGGAGCGCCTGTACTATTTAAGAATTGTGATACATTTATGCGGTATCGACAAGCCCAGTCACACTTTCGGGTTCCCAGTCGTTTACAACCGTCGACACAAACCTCTGGGTCCGTCTCGGAGCCGGCCAACTTCGTCGCGGGTAGCTTAGTGGGGTGGCCTCCTGAAATATTGTATGAATCTTGCAATTGCTCTGTCGTGATGCCTCGTTGGGTTTTTATTTGGTTTTCCCCGAGGTTGATCGTGCATGTGTTGCTATTTATGCCCCCCTGCAGGGTAAAACTTTCTGAAAGCCGTGTCCGCGGTTATGGACGACTTGGAGCACAGTATCTCGATCATAGACAACTATAACTAAAGTAGTGCTATAAATTTGACTTTATAATGACTAGTAATTAGCTTCACTATAATGGAATGGCTAAATAAAAGTACCAACAACTGCTGGATTGGGGTTGTCACCTGTTACCATTGTATCTGACTAGTAAATATTGCAACTACAATGGAATGGTTAACTAAAACTGCCCACTGTTTATAATATCAGGATGACTCATGCTATCTATATCTGACTAGTAATCACCGCAACTATAATGGAATGAATAAAACTGCCAACTGTGTGAGTTCCTCGGTTGACTTCCTCGTTTGGTATCGAGGGGGAAATACGAGGATGGGTATGCTTGGTGATAGTTTCAGGTTGGATCCGAATAGGTCTTTCTTATACCTATCTGATAGCCGTCAGTTGTATTGAGTCTCTATAGGTTGTTTATTGCATGCTGCGCTGCCGCTTCAGTCCACCATACCTATGTAGGCGGGGACCGCCGAATTCTAGTTTCGCCGTGTACTGGCCTCAATACTGACCACTCTCTTTTTCCTTTGCCCTTTGTCGGCACCCCTTTTGTTTAAGAAGGTTTTGAGATTGACGTCGTTAGCAGGGTTACCTTCCGGCTTGGCCTGGACAGGGTTATGGACGCCATTGGTTATTCTTCAGGGCTCTTAGCTTAATTTGCATCTTGTCCGTAGTCGGATGCTGTAACGTTTTCAAGGTGATTTGGATCTTTGTATTGTATATCTGTATTCTTGACTCATGGAGTCGTTATTGTATATATCTGTTCTGTGGGTTCCATCGTGGACTATTGTGTAATGATATTACTTCATTTTCCATCCGCACGCAAGTGCCTGGTGGGAACCTCTGAATCGTTTCTATGCAGGTTTGGCGGGAATCGCTAAAACTTGCATAGGGACGATACGAGGGTGTTACACCAGTACATGAGCCATGAGTTTGATGACCATTTGAAAAGTTGTGGAATAGTTCCTCAACTTACTTCGCCAGGAACGCCACAAAGGAATGGTGTTTCGGAAAGGCGGAATCGGACCTTGTTGGACATGGTACGATCAATGATGAGTCGGACGGATCTGCCTTTATCATTTTGGGGTTATTGTCTAGAAACATCAGTGTTCACACTAAACAGAGTACCATCAAAATTGGTAGAGAAGACACCTCATGAGATGTGGACAAGCAAAAAGCTGAGTTTGTCTTTTCTTAAGATTTGGGTTGTGAAGCATTTGTCAAGCGACTTCAGTCGGACAAGCTTACTGCCAAGTCGGATAAGTGTATTTTCGTGGGGTGTCCGAGGGAAACCTTGGGTTACTACTTCTACAACCGAGAAGAGGGCAAAGTGTTTGTCGCTCGAAATAGTGTCTTCCTTGAGAAAGAGTTTCTCAATCGGGGAGTCAGTGGGAGCACAGTGCAGCTCGAAGAAATTCGAGAGGAACCGGCTAGTAGCGAGTCGGCAAAAACCTTGGAGGTCGATACGGTCATGGTAGATGAGCCGGCAACAACACCTGCACTACGAAGATCAACGAGATTCCGAAGTGTTCATGATGTATTACTGTTAGACAGTGATGAGGAAAATTATTCGGAAGCGATGGTGGGATCTGATTCCGAGTCATGGCTTGGAGCCATGAGATCCGAGTTAAAGTCCATGGATGAAAATCAAGTTTGGAATTTGGTTGATCTGCCAGACGGTGCAAGACCCGTCGAGTGGAAATGGGTCTTTAAGAAGAAAACTGGTATGGATGGAAATGTTTTGTCTATAAAGCACGTCTTGTCGCGAAGGGGTTCCGACAAGTTCAAGGAGTTGATTACGACGAGAATTTCTCGCCTGTAGCGATGCTTAAATCAGTTCGGATCATGTTAGCTATAGCAGACTATTTCGACTATGAGATATGGCAGACGGATGTCAAAACGGCTTTCCTTAACGTAAAATTAACCGAGGACGTGTATATGATACAACCCGAGGGTTTAGTCGATCCAGCTAATGATGACAAAGTGTGCAAACTTCAGAAATCCATTTATGGGTTGAAGCAATCATCTCGGAGTTGGAATGTTCGCTTTGATGAGGTAGTAAAATTATTTGGCTTCATCAAGAGTGATCATGATTCTTGTTTATACAAGAAGTTTAGTGGGAGCAAAGTAAACTTTCTAATCTTATATGTGGATCACATATTACTGATTGGAAATGACATCCAGATGTTGCAAGATACTAAGGAATCATTGGAAAGGAGTTTCTCAATGAATGACTTGGGTGAGGCAACATATATTCTTGGAATCCGGATATATAGAGATAGATCAAGAAGGCTCATTGGACTGAGTCAGAGTACATATTTGGACAAAGTGTTGAATAAGTTCAACATGGAATTGTCTAAGAAGGGGTTCTTACCGATGTCCCATGGGATAAAACTTAGCAAGACTAAGGATGAGCGAAGTCGGGCGAGTGCGGTTCTGTATGCTTCTGCAGTTGGATCCATCATGTATGCCATGATTTGTACTAGGCCGGATGTTTCATATGCTCTAAGTGTTGTGAGCAGATACCAGGATGATCCTGGAGAAATCCACTGGACAACGGCTAAAAATATCCTAAAGTACTTGAGAAGGACTAAGGATATGTTTTTGGTTATGGTGGTAAAGATGAACTCAGTGTAAAGGGTTACAGGGATGCGAGTTATCTTACCGACTCTGATGATTCTCGTTCGCAATCCGGATACTTGTTTATTATAAAAGGAGGTGCTGTGAACTGGAAGAGTTCCAAGCAAGATACTGTGTCTGCATCTACAACAGAGGCTGAGTATATTGCCTCGGGCGCAAAAAGGAAGGCTTTGGATGAGGAATTTCCTCATAGATCTTGGTGTGGTTCAGGGCTCGTCCAATCCGTTAGACATGTATTGTGACAACAATGGTGCTATTGCACAAGCCAAGGAACATAGATAACACTAGAAGAATAAGCACATACTCATGCGGTACCACCTGATTCGCCAGTTCGTGGATCAGGGTGATATCAAGTTATGCAAGGTACACACGGATGCAAATATTGCGGATCCGTTGACAAAGACGTTACCACAGCCGAAGCATGAGGCGCACCTGAGAGCCATGGGTATTAGATGCTTAGAGATGTGATGTCGGAAGATTGACTCTAGTGCAAGTGGGAGACTGTTGGGAATATGCCCTAGAGGCAATCATGTATGATGATATTTCCCATTGTATACATAAAGATAATAAGTTGTCCTTGTATAAACATCTGATGTGTATCATTGAATATGTGATTCGGTTGTGGAACTATACATTCATGTTGTTTGTACTAAATATCCTTGGTCATTGAGATTGTGCTAGACACACAACTTAGACCAATGTGAAAGTCGGCTTGATGACTCGGTTCCACTTGTCATGGGCATGGTGATGCTATTCCGACTTACACAGATTCGGCTAAAGAGTTTAGCGAGTCAGATTGACCCATATTGAGATACAACGAACAAGTTGTCATTTGTATATCTCAATCAATGTAATCCTTAGACCTGAGGTTATTGCATAGTCCGAGTTGATGATCACCGACTTAGGTTCTGTCAAACGCTGATCCGTAATCAGGCGGTTATAAAGCGAGTTCGGGTCATCGAGAATCAAGCTGCGTGATGTGAATAACCAAGATGGGATTTTGCCCCTCCAGTTGGAGAGATATTCTCTGGGCCCTCTCAGATGATATGATTCGGAAAGCATGGCAATGCACGACTCGGTTAAGTGTTAACCGAGGCGATCAACTAAGAGTTAGTCAGGTGAATCACTTATCTCGGATCGAGAAGAGAGTCGGACTATTTAAGGGATGACAAATATTTGCCTATAGTCTGACAAGGTATATCGTGAGGCAAAAGGGACTCGGACGCAAGTCGCATTGGAAAGGCAAGTCGTCATGACTCTTTGGTACTTGGGAGTCGGCACGTTCTGCTAGGAGCCGCTACCGACTGCTCGATTGAGAGTCGGACTCTAATCGTGTCCAAGTTGCCAAGAGCCTGCGGAGTCACACACTTAAGAGCGGGAGCAAGTTCGGATTAGATCTGAACCGGAAATCTGGTTGGGTTGGACCCAAGCTGGATTAGGACTGAGTCAGTGAGTCGTACTCACGGTGACTAGTGTTATATGGGCTTTAGTGAATGGACCATGAGAGTAGAGCCCACGTTCACTCCCTATATATAGTGGAGCACAGTAACCCAAAGGGTTAATCGTTGATCAATTAGGTCATTCCATGTGTTAGAAACCCTAGATCCACAACAGTCCTATGTGATCTCAATCTCTCTCTCTTTCATATTATGCTAGAGTTTCTAGTTCTAGCGTTTGGCGTAGATGTGATAGGTTTGTCTTGTATAGATGTAATCTGTTCATCTACTTTGTTGATCTGCATGATTGGTTTTACTACTGTTTGTATGATCATGCTTTATCAGTTTATTATTCGGATTAAATCATATAGATTATTGCTTATATTTTCAACAACAATCAACAACTACAAGTGAGCAAACTTCTGAGGGGAAATTGCCCAGCCACACAGTTGTTTGGGTTCCTCCCTACGTATCCTTGCTAGAACATGACTAATAGTGTTGATGTTTCTACTAATCCTAGCAATACTAATGTCCCTCTCCTTTAAAAGTTTTCGGATAACATGAACTCGTGTCACATGGATCGAGGTGTTCGGCGTCGTCTCCTTCAGTAACAAACATGCCTCAGAACAGGTTCTCGACACAAAATGGCAAAGCGACCAGTGAAGCACCAGGTCGATGCCTTCCTCCATTGCCACTAGTTCTGCATCTACCGCATCAGAGAATTGTCATAGTTGGCAGCACGCGGCAAAGATAGTCGCGCCTTGGTTTTCCCGTGGTACCATTCCGGCGCCAGCTGAACTATCATTCATATACGAGTCGTCCATGTTGAGATTTGCATGGGTTGCTGGCGGCGCCACCCATTTTTCAGGCAGCAGCGAGGCTCCCCACACGTCTTCTTGGTACACTCTTGCATCCCGCGATCGTGATCAATGGTCTCCTTTCCTTTCCCGGGAGTAAAATTCGGGTGTTGCTTCAGAAGCATGAGAGAATCAAGGTAGCTTTGCATGAAGCGTGTTGATCCGTCAATAGACGGTAGCAGCTTATCATGTGTTATCTCATTGTGAGCATGCCACACTCACCAAAAGATCATCAATACTTTGCCACGCTGAGTATTGGTAAGGTTCTACAGCAGGTTCAAAAGCCATTCCGTCCTCGTGTTTTAGATGCTTTCAGCTGTTGGCAAATCCCATTCACATGCTAATCTTTGACATAGGTTTAGTGCATGGGGGCATCTAAGGAGTACATGGAAGGTTGATTCTGTTGGAGATATGCCCAAGAGGCAATAATAAAGTGTTTATTATCATATCTTTATGTTTATGATAAATGTTTACATCCCATGCTATAATTGTATTAATCAAAAACTTTAATACCTGTGTGATTTGTAAACATAAAAGAGTCCCTAGTAAAGCCTCTTGTTAAACTATCTTGTTGATTGATTAATGATCATGGTTTCCTGATCATGAACATTGGATGTTATTAATAACAAGGTCATATCATTAGGAGAATGATGTGATGGACATACTCCTATAGTTAAGCATAACATAAGATCAAGTCATTTAAATAGTTCACTTGCTATAAGCTTTCAATACATAGTAACCTAAATCCTTTTACCATGAGATCATGTTAATCACCATCACCGGATGGACACTTTGATGACATCGAACACCACTACATAACTGGGTGGTTATAAAGATGACATTTAGTATTCAGAAAGTATGTGTTGAGGCACATGGATCAAGAGTGGGATTTGTCCATCCATATGACAGATAGATATATTCTGGGCCCTCTCGGTGAAATGTCATCCAATTAGCTTGCAAGCATGTGACTGGATCACAAGGGGTCACATATCACAGGAACGAGTAAAGAATACTTATCAGTAACGAGGTTGAACTAGGTATGCAGAGATACCGACGATCAAACCTTTGATAAGTAAGCATGCACGTTAGGAACAATCTCACACGACACCACCAAGCGAGTAGTCTGAATAGATAGGACACATAACAGGCTGGGTGCAGCATCATGTTTCACTGAGCAACAAAACCCATGAATACCAGCATTACACGGTCGTTAGATACACGAGCGGGCGCAACAGGAAAAAAGGCTACCGAGCTATGCTGTTGCGACGACGGCCATACCATCGATATCGATATTGATATCAGCACGACACGTTCATCAAACACATGAATGGGAGAAACAGGGGGAAAAGGCTAATAAGCTATGCTCGCGTAGAGCTTGGCACGTCACCATCGATGTCATGCTGAATCGTTCGTCAGATACGCTGGTGGGCAAGACATAGAAAAAAGTTTGCCGAGTTATCCTGCCGAGTCAAGCTATCTGAACATGTAGGCTAACCCTACAACAATGGTAGAGTCTGGGTAAAATCGGACCCTAATTCTTTAAAAGTCAGATAAAATATATACGACAATACTTGCTTGCACACATAGTCCGTCACGAGTCGTCTCGTCTGATCGTTTCCGGCAAGGTTTAGACAGTATATATGGACAGACCAGAAAAAGTAACACTAGTCATCTCTCTTTACATTTTATTTGCAGCCTATAATTATCTTTTCATATAAAGGATGTGTCGTACCTCTGTACAACTTATGTAGAATTATTTCTTTAGGATTTCGTTTATTTAATGTTTGCACCTCATTGTAATTTTCTCGTTATTTTGCCTTTCTCGTTTCAGTGTTGTGTTATTCAGGTACTTTGTCTACTACGTGACATCACGCTAAAAGGTTTTGTGGAATTTCCGTTCAAACTTATTTGTCGTTTTTTCATGTCTCTTGTTGTCACATACCAAGATTTTAGAAAATTGGGACTAGATTTTTTTTTTTGCTTTTTGCATTGCATTGACATGGCATTTTGCATTCATGAGAATTTTTTAATGTAAAACACTATATTCAAACCCCTAAATTAAATTATTAAAATGCATCCGCAAAGAGAATATACAAGGGATTTATAAATCCTCTAATTGCAAACTAGTGAAAAGATTACAAATATGATTCCATGTAGATCCTCTGAATTTTAGAAAAATATGAAGACAAAAGTCTGTTCATTTGGAACTCTAAATAAAAAGATATCAAAGAAAATAGAAAAATAAAAAAGAATAAAAGAAACAAAAAAACCTAATCTACCCAGTGAGCCACCCTCATGAGCGATGCATAGCAGCAAGCGCATCCGCGCCAGCATCCCACCAGCAGCCCAACCCCACACGCGCCCCCTCTCTCTATACCACTGCCATGCGGGACCCACCGGGTCGTCCTCCACCTCCAGGAAGAGACCGAGCCAGAACGAACCCCCCGACCCCGACACGAATTCCGTCAAAATAGGGCCAAATGCGTTCGGATTTTTTGCCCCTCTGCACGTAATCGAGCCCCTCTTAAAACCCCGCACCCGAGCCTCTCGTTTTTTTTTTTGCCAAATCGCAAACCCTAGCACCAAGACAGAGGCCGCCCGATCTCGCCGTCGCCGTCCGCCATTAGAGCTTGCAGATCGAGCTCGAGGACGAGGATCCATCGCGCCCGTGCCTCCCCTTTTACCCCTACCCTCTTACCCTCCTTGCACCGTTTCAGCCCGCCCTCTCTGTCTCTCCGCGGGACCGCCAGAGCGCCTTGGAGAAGACGCCGGATCCCGCCGTCGATCGGGAACCTCCAGTCGACCGCCTCTGCCGCCCGAGAAAGCGAGATGCCGCGCCAGTACCTCCAGGGAGCTTGCCGTCCCCTCCCGCTTCATGTGGACAAGATCTCCGCCGCCATAGAATGCCAGAGACGCCACCTGCACCATCGTTTGACGAGCCCCGCCGCCGCCACGTCATCCTCGCCCGTGAGCTCGCCACGGTCAACCAGAACCATCCATCCGACATAAAATATGATGGTCGGAATCCATCCCGGTACCGAAAGGGTACCGGCGAACCAGGAGTCGCCACGTCGCGCGGAATATACCCTGAGAATATTCCCTCATATTAGAAATCGTTAAAAATTGCAGAAGCTGTATTACCCTTGTAAAATTCATATAAAAATAATTGTAGATCCAAAAATAGCATATAATATACCATTGGAAAGCTATTTCCATATAGATTACTAATTTGCAATTCATGCAGGCATTTACTGTATGGTTTTGATCGTAATTATTTAAATGGATTAATGGACTTTTTTGGAGTAATAAATTCATAAGAAAATAAATATTGTTCAGAAAATTGAAAATAATATGTCTATGAAATCACAAGAAAGAGTAGAACCTGTTTCTGAATTAAAATTGTAGGTTTATAGTATATATAATTTTAGGTGTATTAAAATGCTTTAAGTATTATTTTAATTATATAAGAAGATATGTAAGTCCTTTTGGCGTGATTCCAGTTGCCCTGGCTATAAATTGGTTTTCTACACAGCAGCATTTTACCTAGATTTTATAACATTGTACATGACATGGGCTTAATAATTGCTTAAAAACCTATTAAAGGGATCACCAACTCTTAACAAATGGTTTTATTGCATTAAAGCTTTTCCATGCATGTCATCAGGATTCATAATGAACAGAGAACATGCAAATGCTACTAAAGTTTTTGATTAAGATGCCATACATGTATTTGTGCATTTGTCTATGATTGTGTATGGATTGTTTATGTGTTGCAATTGTGCTGTGTAGATTGTGACGAGTGCAACGCTTGCTCGTGTGAGGATTGTTCTTTCGACCGCTGTAGCCAAGGCAAGTAGATGCTATTTTGTTCATGATATTGTCCTACTATTTTTAATGAATTGTGGTGTATTTTGTAGATGCATGAATAGGAACTACTATCACTATGATATGTCCTATTATGTTGTAGAGATCTCTTGTAGTTGAGCCACCATTGGTAGATGTGCTTAGCCGTGCTATGATAGGGGAGGGCTGGGTTACATCACTTGAAAGTTGTTTCTAAAGTATTGGTTTATGAAAACTGAAAACAACTTAATCAATGAATCTCCTGGGTATGATGGAATTACCATTTTTTGGTGATATCATTGCTAAAAGGTATCTAGGTACCTAGAGAAAATGATTGACTTCTTTATTTGATAGCTTATGTGTACAACCAGGTGCCAATAATAAAATGTACGGTTGGTTGAACTTAGTAGGTTGTGGTAACCCGAACCCACGTAGCCAGAGATGTAGTATTTTGGTAGGGTGGTACGGTGCGTGTCGGGTTTGGGGAGCTACTTCTCAAACGGTCCCATCTTGGACTTCTCCCTATCATCACACAATATGAGAGTGGTGATACGAGCTGGGCTGGCCAGGTCACATGGGTAAAGTGTATAAACCCCTACAGGGTGTAATCTATGTACTTAGCCGTGTCCCCGGTTATAGACAATTTGAGTTGCTTGATATTGAGTTCATGGCATGTTTATAGTTCATTCCAATATCCTAATTGTCTTAATGTTGATGGGTTAATTTAATTGGGATCTATTAAAAAAATCAAAAATTATTTATGAAAGTAGGACAAAGGTATTTAAAAATGCAAGCTAGCCAAAACTCTACTTAGCCAAATAAGCATGTAGATGGTAGGATTACTTGTCTTCTTATTTATCTCTACTTGTCATACATTCCATGTATTGAACCTTCGGGAATGCTACGTTTTTATGTTGCAGGATGTTTTAATTCTGAGTGAACGACTAGGTTGCGATACTCAACTCAACAGTTGTTCGCCTATGGCACAATTAAAGATGGAGCCTATTAATTGTTTATGTTTTCGTATGATACTTGATATTTGAGCTAGCCTTGAGCTAAGCGTTATATAATAATTGCAAATTCTAGATCATTTGATATAATAATAATGCATTAAAATTGTTTGGTATTCATCTGTATTGTATGTGCTAGTGAAACGATCCAGGGATTGGCACTATACACATGAACTCAGCCTTATCAGGCGAGGGTGTTACACTTGTTCGTGGGTGTGCTGGTGAGCAGCGAAGAAGAAAGATAAAATATTCTTACCTTTTTAATAAGGCTAAAAGAAGTAGAGCACTTGGGGGCATAGAGACACGAAAACGTAAAAAAGGAAGGAAAGAATGACTTTTTTCTATTTCTCAAATCCGATTTTGCAAAGACAGAAAGAAAAAACCAAAGAATAGGTAAAAGAGAGCGATAAATGCAAAAGCCTACAAAAAAATAAAAGGAAAAGACGCTAGAACAAAACTTAGACAGACGAATATGGTCGCTACCGTCGTGTCTAGCAGATCCTATAACCACACATTAGTACGGGATGCCACAACAAACCAAGGAGGAGGCAACGTACAATGGCCCTCACGTCGTAAGCGACGCGCAGTCGACTGGCATATTGGTACAAAATGGAATAAAAAATGAATATGAAAGAAAGCAAGAAGCTATAATGGCGTATAAGAAAGAGTAAAAAGTCAACGAAGAACATAAAGTAAAGAAAATATCAAGAAGTGAATAAAAAAGATCGAAAAAGGTAGAAAACATAGAAAAAATAGGGATAGATGAAAAAAGACACGCTGAAGAAAACCAAGGTCGTCGCTTCATATAGTGCTTTAAATTGTGACATTTTGATGGTTATGTCATATGATAGTGCTTTAAATTGTGACATTTTGATGGTTATGTCATATGATAGTGCTTTAAATTGTGACATTTTGATGGTTATGTCATATGATGTGTTATACCATAGTTACCCCTTCATATAGTGCTTTAAAAATGTAGTAATCAAGTGAGTCTATTTTTTGGCTCTTGAAATGCCATTCATCTGAGGTATTTCTCTAGGCATTAATTGCTTTATACCATTGGTTACTTTGGTTTGTAGATTTGGAATGCGTGGGATTGGATTCTAATTTTTAGGGATTTTAGGTCTGTGTTGTGCTGCCTTCTTCTCCACCCCTGATGCACTCCTTTTTACCCGACAAGCACTAGATTGGGATAAGATGCTTGATTTTGGTTCGTGCTTGTAGATTTTGTTGGGTTAAATTATGAATTAGAATTTTTTGTTGACTACGTAGATCCAATTCTTCTAGTCTTGACATGCATGCCAATGTTGGTCACAATCTCACATGTTTTGATTATTATAAACACAATGTTGACTATGACATGTTTTAATTAAACATAATATATATTAACACAATGTACGCTATGACATGCTTTGATTGAACACCATGAACACATATGAACATACTATGCCATGGCTTAGTGCTCGTATCAGTCCATATAGGCTCAACCGGCCAAGTGATAGGAGAGCCCAAAATCAATCCAAGTAACCAAATATGCCCATAAGAGATACCCTCATGAGTGGCCTGAATTTATTTCATCTAAACTAGCGTACGCATTGACTTCAATCAGGTAAGGTAAATTATACTTGAGATTTTCCATATTTAACTCCTAGTTATATTTTATATGTGGAATAGCTTATCCTACTCGAGGCCCGCTATTTTTTGACAAATAAAATATATTAATATCACAAAAATATTAACTAGACCCAACCTCTATGTAACTACCTCGGTGAATTACGCTCCTAGATACAAGTCTGGATGAACGGTAGTGGTTGAAATAGTACGGTGGGGCCCCAAAAGCCACTCACGGGTAGACCTTTCGGCCGTCCCAACCACTTCCAATTCATCGGGACCTGTACGGGCGGCGTAATCGGCAGGCGAAGGGATCAACTACATACACAAATGAGTATGTATGCAAGCCACCATACAAAAGTACATCAGAGCCATTCCATCTAGAAAGAATATAGCAACGCCATACAGCAAGATTCAAATGACCTAGATAGATATAATATTTTAGGATAATTCCTCATACATCACACATCAGAGTATCAAGCGGAAGCGGCAAAACAAAGTCCGAGTACGGATAAGAAGCAAATCGGCATAAGATGCCATAGAAATAAGCACATCCCGCCCACAGATCTCACGGATCCCGTTCTCGGAATCTCTACACGAGCGATCGTTGCCCACATCATCGCCTCTTCCACCCAAAGATCCGTCCTGCGAGTGTACTGTTCATCCGAACCAATAATTTATCGTGTGAGACCCTAAATTTTCGGCAAGTCTTTATGCCTCTAAAGGGACACAACCTGGGGTGACGCAATTGCAGCAAAAGATAAACCCTAGCAGTTCTATAGATACTGCTAACCATCCGCCTAACCAAAGATAGGCGGATGTCCGTGAATTAATGACAATAGTTATAACGTAATTTCATCGGATCCATCCTCCTCCTCGCTACCAACGAGGAAGCGGACGAACAACCCCCATCATTGGCCATTTTATTAACCATTCCATGAGTATTGCACTATTTACTAGTCAAATTACTTAGTCAGATTAAAGCGGTACTTTAGTTATGCTTGTCTATGATCGAGAAACTGTGCTCCAAGTCGTCCATAACCGCGGACACGGCTTTCAGAAAGTTTTACCTAGGGTGCACAAATAGCAACACACACTCGATCAACCTCGGAAAAACCAAATCAAAACCCAACGAGGCCTTCACGACAAAGCAATCACAGGATTCAGAAATATTTCAGGGGGCCACCCCTTAAAGTAGACCTGCAACGAAGCCGACCGGCTCCGAGATGGACTTAAGGTTGTGGGGACGGCTGTGAACGACTGGGAACCCAAAACTGGGCTTGTCGACACCGCAGAATCGTGCCACGATCCTAAACAGTACAGGTGCTCCTCGCACAATCATAATAAAGCAGTAAAGCATGGCATAAGTACAGGATAGTAAACAAAACCTCAAACTAGTTTGTGGCCCCAAGAAATAAGACGGAATCAAGCTCGCTCGGGGGTCCCATAAGCCTCCGGATGTGGATAGCGAATAATCTTGGAACAGGAATCAAGTACTCGGGGTCTTACGGGACACAAGTGAGCAGGAAAACCAAATAGCAGATGTTGCTCACCGGTGCCACTTTCATTAGTTATCCCATTACTACTCAGGTTAAGTTGTTTAGGTACCTCGTTATCCATCAGACTCTCACATACCCTACACATGCTGTTCTACGACTCGCATGGCTCAAACAACTCCTGTAGTAATGGCTCATGGGATGGAGGAACAAGCTTGGTGGGGTTTAAAGTAAAGGCTATGCAATACTTGGGATTCAATTTAATGCAATCGCGACTCAATGATGCAAGAATAAGATAGAGGCAATAGGTACTGTATGTATGCAAGCATGTGGTAGTGCTTGCCTGGCAACTCAGTTGAAGCGAGAGACGGATCTGGGTAGTGCTCCTGGTTCTCCTGATATATCCCCTGCTCAGCGTCTATTCGAAGAAGAACCAAACAAACAAGGGCCAACATAAATAAAGATCGCAAGCATATGAATAAAATGCGACAAGCAAACAATCATGCCATGATGAATGATGCACAAGTTGCATGGCAATAAAGTAGCATGGCATGGGTGAGGTGTAGAACACAAGAAATAACATTTTTACGGGGTTTTGGTCCCATTTTATTGTCATAATAGTTGCTGTATACTTTATATTTATATGATGCATGCTGCAATTGAAGTCATGGATAGCATGAACAGAAAGGTCTCGTCGAGCTGATCATTTTAGACATATCATTTGTTAAATTCGGAGTTATAAATCAAAAGTTATTAATTTATTAAGTTCCAGTGGCATTTGTTGTAATTTACTCATCTTGGAATTTTAAATGTGCAAAAGGTGATTTGAATAGCATATTTGAAATCCTCACATTTTTCTGATTCAAATTCATATATCATTTGCATTATTTGGATTTATAATTGAAAAGTTATTTGAAATCAGATTGATATTTGAATTTGAATTAATTTGAATCAGTTTTGAATTTAACAGACAAACAAGTAGACTTTTTATACCCAGCCAGAGCTAGCCCTAGATGCTAACGACAGCTCTGGTCACACGCTGTGACGTTAGACACCGTGGCCTGTGCTAGCCCCTGGACAACAGATGGGACCCGGCATTGCGAGCCCACACCTTGTTGACGCGGGCCGAACACGTGGCCCAGGGGGGGAATGCGGGTTGGTTTTGAGAAAAGTGGGGAGCCTTTTTGCAAATGTGCATACGACGCTGACGAGTGGGCCGAAGGGACTGCGGTTTGAGCGGCAAAAAGCACAGGGGTGAAAGCGCAAAATGCAATGCCTTTGTTTTTCTTCTCTGTAGCAGACGGCGCCATGAGCGGGTGGGGATCGAACCTGCGTCGGCGCGGTTGAGCCGCTAGGCTGGCTCAGGGTTGGTGTCAGGGAGGGTCGCGTGGCCTAGGTAAGCGCTATGCGACGCGAGCGAACAAGCAGGCGCCAGCGAGCGGCGGCGCGCGCAGGCTGCTCGATGAAACGTGCGGCGCCGGCAGAAACGGGCGAGCGGAGCGTGTCCGGGTTGGGGCTTCTGGCGAGGAAGTTGGCGTGGTCGACGGGCTCGGGGGTGGTCGCGATCGTCGGCGAGGCTGGCATACCGGCGGGGCTAGGGTTTCGTCGGTACGTCGGCGGGGCAGGGGTTCTGGGGCTTCTCCTCTGCGTCGGGGTGTCCAGGGCGAAGCAGGGGCACCTCGTCGTCTTCCTCGACAGCCTCAACAACTCGCCAGCCTCCTCGTACTGCAGATAGACGCCAAAGCCGACGGTGGCCAGCGATGGTGGTGAAGAAAAGAGGGGCAGAGGGGAACGAGGCAGGGCCTCTGGGTGGGATCTGGGGGAGGATAGAGGGGCGAGGAAGGGGTAGATAAGAACGGGGGCAGGTGAGGCTTGCGTGGGGAGGGGAAGGTGATAAAGGTGGCCTCGGTGCCACCTTTGTCCTTCCTCACGTGATCGGCCAGGGGCAGGGTAGCTAGGCATGGGAATGGGGCTGCAGTGGGGCTGGGGAGGACGCCTCGGGTGGGGCACGCCCGTGAGAGAGAGAGAGAGAGAGAGAGGTGGATCGGGTGTGGTTGTAGCTAGGTTGGGTGGGCTCGGCTAGGGTTTGTGGGAAGAGAGAAAGAGAGAGAGCTGGGGTGTGGGGCCAGGGAGAGGGTGGCCAGGTGGGGCCGGCATGGTAGAGAGAGGGGGGCCGAGAGAGAGAGAGTTAGGGCATGGTCTAGGGTTTGGATTAGAGGGTTCGGCTTAGGGTTGTTGAGAGGAGAGATGAGAGGGTAAGGGAGATGCCCATGTTTAACACATGACAATGGCATCACAAGGTCAAGCACAAGGTGTGGTGGGAGGTTAAGAGAGGGGTAGGGGGTTTAGGGCTTATGCACACCCACATGATCACATGTGCATGCATGGATGGGGGATGGTGATTAGGGTAGGGTTTAACTAGAGGGGGAGAGGGAGAGATAGAGGGTTTGGTGGGGTATTATACAAGCCAAAACAAGATCAAGCAAAGGAAAGGGTGATCCATGCAAGCAAAGCAAAAATAACATTCAAAAGTCAAGTAAAAGGTTGCACTTGCATGGGCCATGCAAAAACATTAAATGCCATGTATCATACTTGTGATAACAAAAATAATAAGCATGGCATTATTTATTTGCATCCTCACAAGATGGAGTAAGGCCCAAGCAAAAAGAATGAAGGAAAAGTTCCATGTGGAGTGAATGAGGGGAACCATATTTGAATAAAGATGGGACATGCTAGTGTGTAGGTGCCACTAGATATTTTATAGTCCCAAAATATCCCAACATGATAATAACCCCAAAACAACCCATATGGAGACTAAGAAAAAGGTTCCACTCACAAGGCATGCAAAGGTGGCCATGTGGCTCTTATATACCAATATTGTGAAAACAACATGGTGCATACATGGGAGCATGTGGAGCTAGAATTTTGATCCATCCCAACCCACATGAGCTAGAGGTAAAACCAATAAGTTGCCATGCTCATGAAAGGTGGAATGGTGGAAAGATGGGGTGATGACAAGAAAGGTGGTGGAGTCAATAAAAGATATGCCCCCAACTCAACTTGGGCATTTAAGCAATATATCAAGAACCAAATACAATATCAAGAGGCAAATACAATTTACGATGCATATGAGAGTAGAACCAAAACAAAAGGTTTTTATATGATGCTCAAATGCAAGGTGACATGATGACATGAACATGACATGATGATGCAACCATTATTTGTAGGAAGTGGCCCTTTTATTACTAGATCAAGTAGCATTACAGGTGTTAGACAACTGGGATGCTACAACTCTCCCCCACTAACAGGAATCTCGCCCCGAGATTCTAGGAAGAAGAAGAAGACACAAAGAGGGTAGGATAGTTGGCACGTAGTTCATCTTCACGTTCCCAAGTGGCTTCATCAACAGAATGGTGTGACCACTGCACCTTGCAGAACTTGATGGACTTGTTGCGAGTCCTTCTTTCTGCGGTCTCAAGGATTTTTGTGGGGTGTTCTTGATAAGACAGGTCTTCTTGGAGATCGATTAGCTCATGATCCACGGTCCTGCCGGGATCTTTGAAGCACTTCTTGAGCTGAGAGATGTGGAAAACATCATGGACTTTGAGTTTTTCCGGAAGCTCAAGGGCATAATCAACTTCTCCTCTTCTACCACGAATCTTGAAAGGACCGATGTATCTAGGAGCCAACTTTCCTTTGATACCGAAGCGGTGTGTGCCTCTCATGGGAGTGACACGAAGGTAGACGAGATCACCAGGGGCATACACCATATCCGTGTGCTTCCTGTCATAGTTGCTCTTCTGACGACTTTGAGCAATCTTCAGGTTCTCAAGAATGATATGCACCTTCTCCTCTGCTTGAGTTACAATGTCAGGGCCAAACCAGATTCTTTCGCCTGCACCTGACCAACCAATCGGAGTTCTGCACTTGCGACCATAGAGAGCCTCAAATGGTGCCATCTTTAGACTCTTTTGGAAGCTGTTGTTGTAGGAGAATTCAGCATAAGGAATACATTCCTCCCACTTCATGCCAAAGGAGATGACGCAAGCACGAAGCATATCCTCCAGAATCTGATTGATCCTTTCGACTTGTCCTTGCGACTGAGGGTGGTAAGCAGTGCTGAAGTTCAACTTTGTTCCCAAAGCATTTTGGAAACTCTCCCAGAACTTTGAAGTGAAGATGCTTCCACGTGCGAACGATCTCAAGCGGAACCCCATACAGAGAGACAATTACATTGATATAGAGCTCGATAACTGAATTCGAAATTGTTTCCTTGACGGGAAGAAATGAGCCACTTTAGAAAGCACTGTCGATGACAACAAAGATTGCATTGTTGCCCTTCTGCGACCTTGGAAAGCCGGTGATGAAGTCCATCTCTACTTTCTCCCATTTCCATTAGGAGGTTTCAACGGCTGTAGAAGACCGAAAGGTTTCTGATGGACAGCTTTCACTCTGCGGCAGACATCACACTCCGAGACATACTTGGCACAATACCGTTTCAAACCAGGCCACCAATATTGTGTTTTCAAGTCCATGTACATCTTTGTGCTGCCAGGATGGATAGAAAGAACAGAATCGTGCGCCTCCTTGAGAACTTGCTCTCTCAAACCCGGGTAGTTTGGCACAAACATCTGGTGTTCAAAGAAAAGAGTGCCTTGATCATCCACGTGGAAGGACTCATACTTCGGAAGCTCAAGTTTAGAGATGATCTTTTTAGTGTGCGGATCACCAAGCTGACGAGAGCGAATCTTTTCTTCCAAGAGAGGAGTAGCCAGAAGGTTCAGGATATGCCCTTGTTCCACAATTTCCAGGTTGAGCTGACGGAATTCCTCGCACAAGAGAGGTTGTTGCTCTTCCATCATGAGGTTGTTGACATAAGCTTTGCGGCTGAGAGCATCGGCCATGACATTAGCTTTGCCCGGTGTGTAGTTGATGGTCAAATCAAAATCATTGATTGCTTCAATCCATCTCCTCTGCCGAAGGTTGAGATCAGGCTGAGTGAAGATATACTTCAAACTCTTGTGGTCAGAAAAGATCTCACATCGGTTGCCAAGCAAGTAGTGCCTCCATAGCTTCAAAGCAAAGACCACTGCTGCGAGCTCGAGGTCATGTGTGGGATAGTTGATCTCATGCGTCTTCAACTGACGAGAGGCATAAGCAACCACCTGTTTCTCTTGCATAAGGACCGCACCCAATCCTTGCAAAGAGGCGTCGCAGAATATCTGGAAAGGCTTAGATGTATCCGGAGGAACCAAGACTGGTGTGGAAGTGAGCTTCTCTTTGAGTGTCTCAAAACTTGCTTGACATGCCGGAGTCCACAGGTATTTCTTGCCTTTCTTGAGGAGATCGGTAAGAGGTTTCGCTATCTTCGAGAAGTTACGAGCGAGGCGGCAATAACTAGCCAAACCAAGAAAACTCCGCACTTCTTTGACATTAACAGGAGGAAGCCATTCAACAATTGTCTTCACAGTTTCCGGGTTGACTGCAATGCCCTTGGCAGAGATGACATGGCCAATATAAGTTACTTCAGGTAGCCAAAACTCACACTTGGATAACTTTGCATACAAGCGGTTCTCACGAAGCTTGCTTAGGACACACCGCAGGTGTTCTTCATGCTCTTACTTAGACTTGGAATAGATTAGGATATCATCCAGATAGACCACAACGAACTTATCAAGGTACTCCATGAAAACCGAGTTCATAAGCCTCGAGAAGGTAGCAGGTGCGTTGGTGAGACCGAAAGACATGACCGTGTACTCATACAGGCCATAGCGGGTGGTGAAAGCTGTTTTAGGCACATCTTCCTTGCGAATCTTGATTTGGTGATAACCACTTCTCAAGTCCAGCTTAGAGAACACCACAGCTCCAGCTAGCTGATCGAAGAGATCATTAATCCGCGGGAGGGGATATTTGTTCTTGATGGTTTTAGCATTGAGAGCCCGGTAGTCAACACAAAGTCTATCGGTTACATCACGCTTCTTCACAAAGATTGTTGGGCTACCCCAAGAAGAAATCTTGTGTTGAATGAAACCCAACTTCTCTTGTTCATCAAGTTGTCGTTTGAGTTCATCCAACTCGAAGGACCCATTTTATAAGGCCGCTTGGAGATAGGCGCCGTTCGAGTTCAAGCTCAATTACAAACTCAACCTCACGATCCGGAGGCATACCCGCAACTCTTGGGAAAACATGGGAACTCACGGACCACGGTACACTCTGAATAGCTTCCATAGCATCATCATTGAGCCGCCAAAGAAGAGCTGAGCAGGAGTCGGACTTGGAGAAAAGACTATATGGCCTTGAGAATCTTGAGAGAGGCGTTAAGCACAATCAATCACAGCTGCATTTTCTGTCAACCAATCCATGCCCAAGATGACATCAATGTCAGAATTGCCCAGAAGAATTAAGGACGCTGAGAACGAAGAGCCACCAATCTCAATTTGATTGCCATGGCTGATATAAGCAGCCCTCAGGTTTGAACCAGGAGATAGGACCATTAACTTCTTAAGGAGAGGATCCAGAGTTAACACATTCTCATTTGCAAACTTGTGAGAAACAAAAGAATGCGATGCACCAGAATCAAACAAAACTCGTGTCGGGACTGAGTTAACGGAAAGCATACCCATCACAACTCCAGGTGCATGCTCAGCTTGAGTGGCGTTGATACAGTTGGCACGAGCAATAGTAGACCCGGGCTTAGTGTTGATGTTGAGAGCCTGAGGTGGTGGTGCACGAACCATAGGAGAGCTTGCCGCAGATCTTGGAGGGGGTGGAGGAAGAGCTTTGTTCTTCAACGGATAGTTCCAGTTTAGATGTCCAGGATCTCCACACGTGAAGCAGGCACCAGGTGGACGTGGAGCAACGTAGCCAGGGACTCCGCCAGGCGCTCCAGGGTAGTGGTGGTTGTAGCCCACAGGAGCGGAGTGATGGAGTTTAGTGGCCTTGACGTGTAACTTGCAGGTCTTGGTGGAGCCGGGAGCGACGGTGGGGTGTTAGGAACCCAGACACGCCGCTTAGAAGGAGCTGCCATAGCTGAAGAGCTTGATGCATCCCAGTTGTGTTTCTTGGACTCCTCAAACACTTGCCGACTTGCTTCCTCTTGCAGAGCTGTGTGTTGGAGTTCCAGGAAAGATGCATGCCTTGCATGTGTGATTGCATACTTGATCGATGCATTGAGCCCTTGCCTGAACCTCTTTTGCTTCTTCTTGTCATCAGATACCTCATCGCCACCATAACGAGAAAGATTCATGAAGTTCCTGATGTAGGTGTTGACGTTATCATTTCCTTGCTTAAGGTTGAGAAATGCTTCCTTCATCCTTTCCATTACAATCTCTGAGAGAAACTGCTCTTTGAAACCTGCAGTGAACCTTTCCCAAGTAGGCTGAAAACCAGTGCAGCTTGCCTTCAAGTAATTCTCCCACCAGAGAGCTGCATATCCCTTCAGAAGGTGAGTAGCACACTTGACCCACTCTCGGGAACATCGGCGGTCTCGAGCAACCTTGACATCTCACGCAACCAATCATCCGCGTCCGGTGGTCGATCGAAACATCAAGCTGGCGAGGTTGAATTTCGGAAGCTTTTGATGTCTCCTCGCTTGGGAGGTGGAGGTAGTGGAGCAAACTCGTTCCTCGAACACTTTCCTCAAAGCGCTGCTGTTCTGCATTGCTTTGCCAAAGCATTAGCGATGTTTGACGGAGCCTAGTTCGTGGTATGTCCTCATCCGAGCAGTGGTGGAGCCATCCTGAGATTGATATAAAACACACGTCAGTACTATAATGGAGAATAATAATAATCCAAAATAGTACCAAGATGGAATTAACCAAGATTAAAGGATACAATTTACTGAGATGATATTAAAATATCAACAAAGTTCAAAGCACCTAGAAGATATTAAGCATATCGCACACGACTGAAGAGGAGTGTGGTACACAAATATATCAAAGAAAAATTTTCCACAAATTTTGGCATTAAAATACCAATAGATGCGCAAAATTACTTAACGAATCAAGATTAGTGACTCTACCGATTCAATATACAAAAGCGAATGATAAGAGTAGTGGTATGGTCGCGACTCCATCCCGCACTCAAATCATTACTCCGCACATGAACAAGTGGAACACATATCCTAACCCCTTCTTCTCACGTTGAACCTAAGATTGGTAACTACGGAAACGAACACCCCAAACAAGATAACGTCGGATACAAAGAGTAAGACAGATTGCGTCGGTTTGCAAAAGTCTGTCGGTATGGAATGTACCAACAGTTGATAACCAAAGGCTGATTAGATAACAACTTGGATGCAACAGATAGACAAGGGATTACACACACACACACACACAACCTATGGTACTACGGAAACCCAGAACACGTGAATCCTAGTTTGAATTTTTAAGAAGAGGATTGAAAACGTTGCACTTCCTTACCAGAAAAGGGTGGGTGGGTGGGTAAGAAAAAAGTGGAAGCAGTCCTACTCTCGCGTTTTGTTTTTCCCTAGTATACATAACTACCAAAATATTTGCTAGACTGACAACGACCGTTTGGCTGAGACCCTGAAGGTCGGGATGGCTCTGATACCAATTGTAACTACCTCGGTGAATTACGCTCCTAGATACAAGCCTGGATGAGCAGTAGTGGTTGAAATAGTACGGTGGGGCCCCAAAAGCCACTCACGGGTAGACCTTTCGGCCGTCCCAACCACTTCAATTCATCGGGACCTCAGGCGGGCGTAATCGGCGGCGAAGGATCAACTACATACGCAAATGAGTATGTATGCAAGCCACCATACAAAAGTACATCGAGCCATTCCATCTAGAAAGAAAGGAAATATATAGCATACATACGGCAAGATTCAAATGACCTAGATAGATATAATATTTTAGGATAATTCCTCATACATCACACATCGAATATCAAGCGGGCGGCAAAACAAAGTCCGAGTACGGATAAGAAGCAAATCGGCATAAGATGCCATAGAAATAAGCACATCCGCCACAGATCTCACGGATCCCGTTCCGGAATCTCTACACCGAGCGATCGTTGCCCACATCATCGCCTCTTCCACCCGATGTCCGTCTGCGAGTGTACCTGTTCATCTGAATCAATAATTTATCGTGTGAGACCCTAAGGGTACTCAGCAAGTCTTTATGCCTCTAAAGGGGACACAACCTGGGGGTGACGCAATTGCAGCAAAAGATAAACCCTAGCAGTTCTATAGATACTCGCTAACCATCCGCCTAACCAAAGATAGACGGATGTCCGTGAATTAATGACAACAGTTATAACAGTAATTTCATCAGATGCATCCTCCTCCTCGCTTACCAACGAGGAAGCGGACGAACAACCCCCCCACCCGTTGGCCATTTTATTAACCATTCCATGAGTATTGCACTATTTACTAGTCAAATTACTTAGTCAGATTAAAGCGGTACTTTAGTTATGCTTGTCTATGATCGAGAAACTGTGCTCCAAGTCGTCCATAACCGCGGACACGGCTTTGAAAGTTTTACCTATAGGGTGCACAAATAGCAACACACACTCGATCAACCTCGGAAAAACCAAATCAAAACCCAACGAGGCCTTCACGATAAAGCAATCACATGATTCAGAAATATTTCAGGGGCCCACCCCTTAAAGTAGACCATAGCAAACGGCCGGCTCCGAGACGGACTTAAGGTTGTGGGGACGGCTGTGAACGACTGGGAACCCAAAACTGGGCTTGTCGACACCGCGGAATCGTTCCACGATCCTAAACAGTACAGGTGCTCCTCGCACAATCATAATAAAGCAGTAAAGCATGGCATAAGTACATGATAGTAAACAAAACCTCAAACTAGTTTGTGGCCCCAAGAAATAAGACGGAATCAAGCTCTGGCTCAGGGGGGTCCCATAAGCCTCCCGGATGTGGATAGCGCGAATAATCTTGGAACATGAATCAAGTACTCGGGGTCTTACGGGACACAAGTGAGCAGGAAAACCAAATAACAGATGTTGCTCACCGGTGCCACTTTCATTAGTTATCCCATTACTACTCAGGTTAAGTTGTTTAGGTACCTCGTTATCCATCAGACTCTCACATACCCTACACATGCTGTTCTACGACTCGCATGGCTCAAACAACTCCTGTAGTAATGGCTCATGGGATGGAGGAACAAGCTTGGTGGGGTTTAAAGTAAAGGCTATGCAATACTTGGGATTCAATTTAATGCAATCGCGACTCAATGATGCAAGAATAAGATAGAGGCAATAGGTGCGTATGTATGCAAGCATGTGGTAGTGCTTGCACGGCAACTCAGTTAAGCGAGAGACGGATCAGGTAGTGCTCTGGTTCTCTGATATATCCCCGCTCAACGTCCTATTCAAGAAGAACCAAACAAACAAGGGCCAACATAAATAAAGAGCGCAAGCATATGAATAAAATGCGACAAGCAAACAATCATGCCATGATGAATGATGCACAAGTTGCATGGCAATAAAGTAGCATGGCATGGGTGAGGTGATGAATACAAGAAATAACATTTTTACGGGGTTTTGGTCCCATTTTATTGTCATAATAGTTGCTGTATACTTTATATTTATATGATGCATGCTGCAATTGAAGTCATGGATAGCATAAACAGAAAGGTCTCGTCGAGCTGATCATTTTAGACATATCATTTGTTAAATTCGGAGTTATAAATCAAAAGTTATTAATTTATTAAGTTCAAGTGGCATTTGTTGTAATTTACTCAACTTGGAATTTTAAATGTGCAAAAGGTGATTTGAATAGCATATTTGAAATCCTCACATTTTTCTGATTCAAATTCATATATCATTTGCATTATTTGGATTTATAATTGAAAAGTTATTTGAAATCAGATTGATATTTGAATTTGAATTAATTTGAATTAGTTTTGAATTTAACAGACAAATAGGCAGACTTTTTATACCCAGCCAGAGCTAGCCCTAGACGCTGACGAGTGGGCCGCTCTGCTGACTGGGTCTGTGACGTTGAACACCGTGGCTGTGCTAGCCCAGAGACAACAGATGGGACCAGTGCATTGCGAGCCCACACCGAATGGTACGCGGCGAACACGTGGCCTGGGGGAATGCGGGTTGGTTTTGAGAAAAGTGGGGAGCCTTTTTGCAAATGTGCATACGACGCTGACGAGTGGGCCGAAGGGACTGCGGTTTGAGCGGCAAAAAGCACAGGGGTGAAAGCGCAAAAGGTACAGCGGCACTGTTTTTCTACGGACGGACGGGCAGCGTGAGCGGGGTGGGGGATCGAACCTGCGTCGAGGGCGGAGCCGCTGCGCTGGCTCAGGGTTGGTGTCAGGGAGGGTCGCGTGGCCTAGGTAAGCGCTATGCATGGCGAACAAGCAGCGCCAATGACGGCCAAGCAGTCGCTCGATGAAACATGCGGCGCCGACACGAAACGAAGCAGATCCGGAGCGTGTCCAGGGGGTTCGGTGGCTTACCGTGAGGAAGTTGGCGTGGTCGATGGGCTCGGGGGTGGTTGCGATCGTCGGCGAGGCTGGCGTACCGGCGGGGCTAGGGTTTCGTCGGTACGTCGGCGGGGCAGGGGTTCTGGGGCTTCTCCTCCGCGTCGGGGTGTCCAGGGCGAAGCAGGGGCACCTCGTCGTCTTCCTCGACAGCCTCAACAACTCGCCCGCCTCCTCGTACTGCAGATAGACGCCGAAGCCGACGGTGGCCGGCGATGGCGGTGAAGAAAAGAGGGGCAGAGGGGAACGAGGCAGGGCCTCTGGGTGGGATCTGGGGGAGGCTAGAGGGGCGAGGAAGGGGTAGATAAGGACGGGGGCAGGTGAGGCTTGCGTGGGGAAGGGGAAGGTGATAAAGGTGGCCTCGGTGCCACCTTTGTCCTTCCTCACGTGATCGGCCAGGGGCAGGGTAGCTAGGCATGGGGATGGGGCTGCGGAGTGGGGCCAGGGGAGGGCAGCTCGGGTGAGAGAGAGCAAGAGAGAGGAGAGAGGTGGATCAGGTGTGGTTGTAGCTAGGTTGGGTGGGCTCGGCTAGGGTTTGTGGGAAGAGAGAAAGAGAGAGAGCTGGGGTGTGGGGCCAGGGAGAGGGTGGCCAGGTGGGGCCGACATGGTAGAGAGAGGGGGGCCGAGAGAGAGAGAGGTAGGGCATGGTCTAGGGTTTGGATTAGAGGGTTCGGCTTAGGGTTGTTGAGAGGAGAGATGAGAGGGTAAGGGAGATGCCCATGTTTAACACATGACAATGGCATCACAAGGTCAAGCACAAGGTGTGGTGGGAGGTTAAAGAGAGGGGTAGGGGGTTTAGGGCTTATGCACACCCACATGATCACATGTGCATGCATGGATGGGGGATGGTGATTAGGGTAGGGTTTAACTAGAGGGGGAGAGGGAGAGATAGAGGGTTTGGTGGGGTATTATACAAGCCAAAACAAGATCAAGCAAAGGAAAGGGTGATCCATGCAAGCAAAACAAAAATAACATTCAAAAGTCAAGTAAAAGGTTGCACTTGCATGGGCCATGCAAAAACATTAAATTCCATGTATCATCCTTGTGATAACAAAAATAATAAGCATGGCATTATTTATTTGCATCCTCACAAGATGGAGTAAGGCCCAAGCAAAAAGAATGAAGGAAAAGTTCCATGTGGAGTGAATGAGGGGAACCATATTTGAATAAAGATGGGACATGCTAGTGTGTAGGTGCCACTAGATATTTTATAGTCCCAAAATATCCCAACATGATAATAACCCCAAAACAACCCATATGGAGACTAAGAAAAAGGTTCCACTCACAAGGCATGCAAAGGTGGCCATGTGGCTCTTATATACCAATATTGTGAAAACAACATGGTGCATACATGGGAGCATGTGGAGCTAGAATTTTGATCCATCCCAACCCACATGAGCTAGAGGTAAAACCAATAAGTTGCCATGCTCATGAAAGGTGGAATGGTGGAAAGATGGGGTGATGACAAGAAAGGTGGTGGAGTCAATAAAAGATATGCCCCCAACTCAACTTGGGCATTTAAGCAATATATCAAGAACCAAATACAATATCAAGAGGCAAATACAATTTATGATGCCTATGAGAGTAGAACAAAAAAAAAGGTTTTTATATGATGCTCAAATGCAAGGTGGCATGATGACATGAACATGACATGATGATGATGCAACCATTATTTGTAGGAAGTGGCCCTTTTATTACTAGATCAAGTAGCATTACAGGTGTTAGACAACTGGGATGCCACACTCTACACCAACAAGATGTCCGAAAACACCAAGGATGCACACAACCAATAACAAAATAAAAAAGAGAGAAAATAAAAACAAAGACCATGTCATGGTGTACAAGCACTCACAACATAAGAACCTCTAACCACCACCGAAGACAACACCCGTCCTGCAAACAAGACTCTCCAAAAGCAACGGCTCCAAGAAGAAAACAATGGACAAGCGTTGTCATCGCTCGGTCGATGAACTTGGATTTTGACACTAAGTCCGACTTTCCAAAATAATGCCTTCATCAAGGTCATTGTCAGGTACAACCAATAAAGACCAAACCTTGAGTTTTCACCCTAAAAATCGAGACTCGGTACTCAAGGAGCACCACCAAAAATGTAGTCCACATGTGTTGCACCCCCGCTAGCCAAGGCTGCTGGTGCAAGGTGTCGTACAACCAACACACAGAAAGAACATGTGTCGTAATATCTTCCTCACAACCAGCACCCTCGCTGCTATTGCCAACCTCTAATCATAACCACCATGAGTTTCTTATCTTCTATCGGTTCCATGAAAATCTATATTAAGACACGCCCCGCTATGTGATACGCCCAATTTGCATCACCATTCTATATCACAATTTACCTCTATTCATTGAAATTTGTCTTATTATAAGGTATTACTTATGGATTTTCATCTGTTTATGCATGTTGGATGATTCCTGGAGGATGGAATGTCGGAGTCTGGATTCTGATGGAAAATAAGGCGTTTCGGTGCAATTTCACGAAGATCAGAAAAATACCAGAAAAATATGGAAACATATTATTTTACCAGAAGACAAAGGAAGCCAGAAGGAGGGACGAAGTAGGCCTCAGGGGGCCCACACCCCCTAGGTGCGAGCCCACCTGACCCCGCGCCTAGGGCAGGTGTGGCCCACCTGCCTGGCCTCCGACTCTGCCCCTTCGCCTATATCTTCCCTACGGAACCCTAATACCAGGGGAGCGACCACAGATAGATTTCCGCCACCTCTAGGGGGGACACTGAGAGAGAAAGATCTCTCCGGTAGACAGATTTCTGCCGGGGGAATTCCTTCCCGGAGAGGGAAGACCGTCGCCATCAACACCGTCATCAAGCTAGGCTTCATCGGGATCATCATCATCATCCACACCATCATCTCCACCAGCACCATCATCACCACTCCATCCCGCTGTAACAATTGTGTTGGATATTGCTTTAGTTCTTAGGGGAAACTTTCTCGGTGTTAATTACTATTGTAGTTGATGCTTGTGAGTGGAACCATTGGATTATTGTTTATATTCAGATTCTTATCCATTACCATATCATCTTTGATCTTGATCCATATGATGTCTTGTGAGTATTTCGTTTAGTTCTTGAGTACATGGGAGAAGTCATGTTGTTATTAGTGGATCTGTGATGAGTTATTATTCAATGGTTTAGTATTTAAGTTGTGGTGCTATTCTTCTAGTGGTGTCATGTGAACGTCGACTACATGAAACTTCACCATTTATGGGCCTAGGGAAATGCATTGTGTATTTGGCTACTAATCATGGGGTTGCCGGAGTGATAGAAACCTGAACCCCCGTTAGGACACCTTTGCACAGGGAGTGTAGGATCTCGGAGTTTAAGGCTGTGGTTAGATTTATATCTTAATTACTTTCCTGTAGTTACGGATGTTTGCAGGGGGTTTAATCACAAATATGTATTAGTCCTAGGAAGGGCAGTATGTTAGCACAGGTTCACCCACACAACACTTACAACACCGAAGAAGAGTACTTAGCTATTTGAAGCGAAAGCACTTGACAGAATTCCCATGTGTCCTCGAGAACGTTTGGTCCTTATAAGTATTTCACAGGCTTGTCCTTTGCTAAGAAAGGATTGGGCCACTTGCTCCGTTTGTTTGTTACTCTTGTTACTTGCTCCTTGTTTTGTTGCCTTGTCAGAAAACCACTAAAAATCTGTTTGTTAAGTATTCACAGGGATTTCCTGCTCCATACCACTGTTTAGCACCTTCTGCTCCTCGTTGGGATCGACACTCCTATTTATCGAAAGTACTGCGATACACCCCCTATAGTTGTGGGTCATCAAGACTATTTTCTGGCGCCGTTTCCGGGGAGTGAAGCTCTATTGAAGAGTGGAACTAGTAAGGGAAACTTTTACTGTGAGTATTGCTTTTGTTACTTCTTGTTACTTTTGTTTCCAATATGGATAACCCACTTGGTTTTCTGTTTGGGAAAACTACTACCGCTGGTAGGGTAGTAGATGAACCACCTCCTGTCGAGATCGATCCTTTTAAGATACCTACAAGTATTGTTAATCGTGTTATGGATAATTATTATTTTGGGGATGGAACTGTCCATCCTGGTGATCTTGCTTTTTATCCATGAATTATGCGGTTTGTTTAAGTGTGCAGGTATCACAACTAAACACGTGCAGAGGAAGTTACTCTCCATATCCTTGAAAGGGAGAGCTGAAGCATGGTATAAGATGCTGAAGAACGAACAATCCATGGAATGGGAGGAGATGGCATCTCTCTTTTACTCTAAATTTTACCCTCCCAGTGAAATCCATAAGGATAGAAGTCTTATATATAACTTTTGGCCTCTTGATGGAGAGAGTACAGCTCAATCTTGGGGGGGATTGAAGTTACTAATGCTTAAATGTCCTATTCATGAACTCCCTAACAATATTATTCTCAATAACTTTTATGCTAGGCTTTCTCTTCCTGATAAAAATTTACTAGTTGCTTCTTATGTTGGATCATTCACACATATGAAGGAAGAAGCTAAATGGGATATCTTAGACCGTATTCAAGAGAATACTGAGGCTTGGGAGAATGAAAAAGGAATAAAGTCAGGTATAAACTATGATTATGAATGCATTAAATCTTTTATGGGTACTAATAACTTCCGTGATATTTGCAATAAGTTTGGCATTTATCCCCAAGTTCTTGCAAAGTTTATTAATGCCTTTGCTTCTTATATTGAACTTCCCAAGAAAGAGTGGGATAAGTACCATGTTCCTTATAAAGACACTGTCACCCATGTTCCTGCTAGTATAGAGGTTTGTACTGTTGATCCTATTTTGCCTGAACCTTATATTGATAAAAACTCCTTTTCCTTCCAAGGTGAGGGAGCATTCTATTATGGATACTGTAGTTAGCAAAAGTACAAAGAAAATTGTAGGGTCCGATGAGCTTATTGATATTGATCCTGTGGTAGCTATTGTGAAAGATCTTGTCACTAGAAAAATAGAGGATGAGCATATTCTCTTCTATGAAGACGCTACTAACATTGTTTCTCATCCTAAGAAAGTTAGAAAAGCTAGTGTTCCTGTGATTTCTGTTAAAATAGGTAGCCATAGCTATTATGGTTTATGTAATATTGGTGCTAGTTCTAGTGCTATTCCTTATGAGCTTTACAGGGAAATTATGCATGATATTGGTCCTTGTGAGCTTGAGGATATTGATGTGGTTATTCACCTTGCTAATAGAGAGCAAGTTTGCCCCATTGGTATTGTAAGAGATGTGGAGGTCCTTTGTGGTAAGATTAAATATCCTGCTGATTTTCTAGTACTTGGGAAAGAAGCTAGTAAAACTTATCCTATCATCTTTGGTAGACCTTTCCTTAATACTTGTGGGGCTATCATAGATTGTAGGAAGGAAAAAGTTTTGACTAAGTTTGCTAGAGAATCTTATGAGTTTAATTTTTCCAAATTTGCCAAAACTCCTTATGAAAATGAATTACCTGATGAGTATTCAAGGTTGAACAACTGTCTTCTATTTCTCTTGCTCCTAACAATGCTTTGCAACAGTTCATGGAAGATCATGAAAGTGATGTCTTCATGAAGGAAAGAAATGAGATTGACGAAGTTTTTCTTCGTCAGCCGGAACAGCTTAAGCACAATCTACATGTGGAAGATTTGGATACCACACTACCACCTAAAGGGGATCCTGTTTTCGAAATAAAACCTTTACCTGATGATCTTAAATATGTTTATCTTGATGATAAGAAGATATATCATGTTATTATTAGTTCTAAACTTTCAGGGAAGGAAGAAGAAGGTTATTGGAGGTATTGAAGAAGCACCGATGAGCTATGGGTTATACTCTTGATGATTTAAAAGGAATTTCTCCTACTATATGTCAGCATGCTATTAATATTGAGCCTGATGCAAAACCAGTTGTTGAGCACCAACGCCGTCTAAATCCTAAGATGAAGGAAGTGGTAAGAAATGAGGTATTAAAACTCCTTGATGGTGGTATTATTTATCCTATTGCTGATAGTCAATGGGTTAGCCCTGTTCATTGTGTTCCCAAGAAAGGGGGAATAACTGTTGTGCCTAATGAGGATAATGAGATTATACCCCAAAGAGTAGTGGTTGGGTATAGAATTTGCATTGATTTTAGAAAGATTAATAAAGTTACTAAGAAAGATCATTATCCTTTCCCCTTTATTGATCAAATGCTTGAGAGGCTATCCAAAAAGACTCACCTTTGCTTTCTTGATGGTTATTCTAGGTTTTCTCAAATCGCTGTGAAAGCACAGGACCAGGAAAACCCACTTTCACTTGTCCTTATGGTACTTATGCTTATAGGCGTATTCCTTTTGGTTTATGTAATGCTCCTGCTACCTTTTAGAGATGTATGTCTGCTATCTTTCATGGTTTTTGTGAACAAATTGTGGAGGTTTTCATGGACGATTTTTCCGTCTATGGAACTTCTTTTGATAACTGTTTGCAAAACCTTGATAAAGTTTTGCAAAGATGTGAAGAAACCAACCTTGTTCTTGGACATAAGATCTCTGAAAGAGGCATTGAAGTTGATAGAGCCAAAATTGAAGCAATTGAGAAGATGCCTTGTCCTAGAGATATCAAAGGTATTCGTAGTATCCTTGGTCATGCTGGTTTCTATAGGAGGTTTATTAAAGATTTCTCAAAAATTTCAAAGCCCCTTACTAATCTTCTTCAAAAAGATGTACCTTTTTTTATGATGATTGTAAGGAAGCTTTTGAAACTCTGAAGAAAGCTTTGACAACTGCTCCTATAGTCCAACCACCTGATTGGAGTTTACCTTTTGAAATTATGTGTGATGCTAGTGATTTTGCTGTGGGTGCTGTCTTGGGAAAACATGTTGACAAGAAGTTAAATGTCGTTCATTATGCTAGCAAGACCTTGGATGCTGCTCAAAAGAATTATGCTACTACTAAAAAGGAGTTCTTAGCTGTAATCTTTGCTTGTGATAAGTTTAGACCTTATATTGTTGATTCCAAGGTTACTATTCATACTGATCATGCAGCTATTAAATACCTTATGACGAAGAAGGACGCTAAGCCTAGGCTTATAAGGTGGGTATTGCTTTTGCAAGAGTTTGATCTGCATATTGTGGATAGGAAAGGTGTTGATAATCCTGTTGCTGATAATTTATCTCGTTTGGAAAACATTTCTTTTGACCCTTTGCCTATTAATGATAGTTTTCCAAATGAACAGTTAGCTGCAATAAGGGTAAGTCCACATGAGAGTCCTTGGTATGCTGATTATGCTAACTTTATTGTTTCCAAGTATTTGCCTCCAACCTTTACAGCCCAGCAAAGAAGGAAATTCTTTTATGATCTAAGGCATTACTTTTGGGATGACCCACACTTATATAAAGAAGGAGTAGATGACATTATGCGAAGATGTGTTCCAGAATTTGAACAACAAGAGATTTTGAGAAAATGTCATGGCGGTGCTTATGGAGGACATCATGCTGGAGATAGGACTGCACAAAAGGTTTTACAATATGGATTTTATTGGCCTACTCTCTTTAAAGATGCTATGAAGTTTATCTTATCCTGTGATGAATGCCAACAAGTAGGTAACATCTCTAGACGCAATGAAATGCCTATGAATTATTCTCTTGTTATTGAACCTTTTAATTGTTGGGGATTTGACTTTATGGGGCCTTTTCCTCCTTCAAAAGGGTATACTCATATTCTTGTTGCTGTTGATTATGTTACAAAGTGGGTAGAAGCCATACCTAGAAGCAGTGCTGATGGTAAGACCTCTTTGAAGATGCTCAAAGATGTTATTTTTCCTAGATTTGGTGTGCCTAGATATCTCATGACTGATGGGGGATCTCATTTTATTCATGGGGGTTTTAGAAAAACTCTCGCTAAGTATGATGTAAACCACAGAATAGCTTCATCTTATCACCCCCAAACTAGTGGGCAAGTAGAACTTTCCAATAGGGAAATCAAATCTATCTTGCAGAAGACTGTCAATAGATCTAGGAAAAATTGGGTTAAAAAGTTGAATGACGCTTTGTGGGATTATAGAACTGCTTATAAAAATCCTATGGGGATGTCCCCTTACAAAATGGTCTATGGAAAAGCTTGTCACTTGCCTTTAGAATTAGAACACAAAGCTTATTGGGCAGTGAGAGAGTTGAATAGAGATTTTAGACTTGCTGGTGAAAAAAGACTGCTCGATTTAAGTAATCTAGATGAGTGGAGAGGGCAATCTTATGAAAATGCTAGGCTCTTTAAGGAAAAAGTAAAAAGATGGCATGACAGGAGAATTCTCAAGAGGGAGTTCCATGTTGGTGAGAAAGTTCTTTTGTATAGGTCTCGTCTCAGATTTTTTGTAGGGAAACTACTTTCCAAATAGGAAGGACCTTTTGTTATCAAGGAAGTGTACCGTTTAGGTACCATACAAATTTCTTCTCTGAAGGATGACACAACACAGGTGGTGAATGGCGAAAGACTAAAACATTATATTTCTGGAGATTCTTATAACGAAGATGTAGATGTCATTCAAATGATAACTCCAGAAGAATTTATCAGAAGCCAAACACCAGAAACTGCAGAGTTCATCTTTAAATAGGTAAAAGTGGTAAAAACAGAAGGTTCGTGAAACTCCAATATTTTTATATTTTTGATGTTTTTAATACATAAGGAAGACTACGAGACAAAACTAAAGAGGAAACGGAGCCCGGGGTGGACAAACCCACCCTAGGCGCGGGCCCAGCCTAGCCGCGCCTGGGAGGGGTTTGACTCCCTCGAACACCTTCTCCGCCTCGTTTCCGTGTCAGTACCTTCCTTATGCCTTGAAACTTCGTAATATATAACCCCCAGACCCCCGAGGTTCTTGCATCGTGTTCTCGTCGTGTTTTCGTTTCGATCTATTTTCTGTCAGGAAAGTTCTCAGATTTGGAGCCTCAATGTCTTCCTCTGGATCACCCATAGAGGATTCATCTGCGGAAGTCCTCAACCCGTACATGTATGAGTTGAGGATTCATCCCGAAGAGTTGATTCTCACGGAGGGGAAGGTGCAGATGAAAGAAGTTCAAGGCCCTAAAGGAGAAGGCAGTCTAGAAGACATGATGTAAGCATTGGAACAGGAAGTTTTCAGGTACAAGAAGATGGCAGAACGCGAGGTGGATATCATTCATAAGATAAGTTCAGAACTCATCACCAAGCACGAGGGAGAAGTTTCTGATCTCCGATAAGAGATCTTTTCATTTCGTCAGACCACCAACCAATTGCAAGCACAACTTTATGACATACATAACCAAAATTGTGAGTATGAGGCCTGATTTGATCGCATAAGCTATGTTGTTAGTTTCAGGATTGCAGAGACAAGGACATCCTTTTTGGATGGGGAACCATTGCCTTGGAAGTTTTATGATGACAAGAGAACACCACCACCACCGAGGGAGTAATTCGTCATCAGGTTTGGCATCCCCTTGGTATCACCACCATTATCTTTTATCTTTTACCTTTTTAGTGTATTCATATCTGTGGTAGAGAGTTATTTTATAGTTTGGCTTATATGTGGAAGTATCTATCCTTTAGTTGATTATCTTTGTATCCCTTGGTGTGAGTGCCTTTATTTGATTATTAATGAGAAGTCTCATCTTTTACTTTTTGCACTTCTTATTTTAGTTTGCAATCTCTATTATATGATGATCTTTTTGTTTAGTATTGGCACCACTTTGGGATCATCAAGTGGATCTAAATTGGTTTTGTCAAACTAAGTTATGTTCAGTGGATTTAGTCTGAAAGAAAAAGAAAGAAAGAGCTTACAGGTATTTGGTATCATTTGTTTTCTTTCTTGTTGGCTCATAAGCTTAGTATTCTTTTTTTTAAGATTCTTTTGTGTCTTCAAGGAAGATTGCATGTTTGGATTTATTACTTGTATGTTTGCTTGTTTCTTTCAACTCTCTTTCTTGCTACCCAGCCTTGTTAGCCAAAAACCTGTTTTGAGAAAGCATACTTCTCATGTTTCCAAAATCCTTTGAACACAAAACTTTTGCCACTTGTGTCCACCTTATCTACCTAGTAGCTTTTGCTATTCCTAGCAAATTATCAAGCTTCATCTATCTTTCAAATTAAAAAGTATTTTGTTATGTGAAAACTAGTTAGTAAAGCTCTCACGAACTTGATGGCACACCTTATTTACTTGCCCCTAATAGACTTGAACCATTGTGGACATCGAAGTTGTATATGCTTGCATCTATACATTGGAATTAGTAGAACCGTGCTGTCATGGGGAACGTTTTCAACATTGCACTTATACTTTGTACATAGTTGATATCATGCTCTTTTGTCTATGGATGTCAACGGTGTGAAATAAAAAGGGAACTTGTAAGTCCATTGTGGCATCCCGCAAACCACTACTAGAAAATCGCGTTGTTTTTGTGCATTGCATCATCATGACCGCATGCTCATGTCATCATGCCACATTGCATTTGAGCATCGTCATCATCTTGCAATTGATTGCATAAATCTATTTTCGAAAAGCCCGTTTTGTTTTCTAAAACGCCCCATCTTTATTCAAAACCAAAACCCGAGTCTCCGGAATATTTTATTTTGTCCGCTATCGGTTTGCAAACGGTGTTATTAAAACAAATAAAATTTATTTTATTTTTAGTGGGGGCAGTCGAACGGGCCGACCCGACCCGAACGACCACCCCAGGATTTTAAAACGGTCCAACCTAAATCCTAAGGCTACCAGGAAACCTACCCAACCCTCTGGCCACCTCACCCCAGCCAATAGCCCCTCGCCACCTCATCTCCCCTCTCTCCCTCACCCAATCCCCAACTGCCACCTAATACCACCAGCCACACCCCTCTCTCTCTCTCTCCCCACTCTCACACCCCACCCAAACCGACACACACGCTGGCGCCTCCCCTCGCCACTGGCTCCCACCCCAGACCCCAACACCCCACGCTTCCACCGCGCCTGCCTGGCCCCACACCCCCGGGCCGCGGCCCCACCCTGCCGCCCGCGTCCCATCCGCCCCACCATCTTCCTTCCCTCCTCGCTCTCGGCCCCCTCACCGACGACGCGACCGGCCCGACCCCATCCTCTCCTCCCTGGCGCCTCCCACCCACGCCGCCCCTTCGCCCAGCGCCGCCGTGCTCTTCCTCCTCTCCGCCAGATCCCTGCACCCACCTCGCCCACAGCTCCTCGGCGTCCTCCTCCGCCTCGGCAGCTCTCCACGTCGCCGACCTCCTCCAGCGCCGCCCGGCTCAGCGCCTCCTCCCGACCCAGGCCCCAGCGCGCCCGTCGAGCTCCCCTCGCGCCTCCTCCCGAGCTCGCCCCGCCTGGCCCGGCAGCTGGCCGCGGACCTCCGCCGCCTCGCTTCTCCGCCTCGCCCGCGTGGCCTCCTCTGCCCGGCTCGCTGCGGCCGCCCCGAGCTCCTCCCGGTTCCCCTCCTCCGTCGCCCGCCTCGGCTGTCGTCTTCCCTCCGGGCCGCCGCCGTCCTCGGGACCAGCCGCCAAGCGCCGCCACCTCCTTGCTGCATCAACCGCCGTCCGCCCCGCCGAGCACGCGTCGTCTCTGCCTCGGTGTTGGACCATCTGGCAGCTGCTGCTCGTGGTGCTAGTGTGCCTGTTGAAGTTTGACTGGGGTGCTCCTGATATCGCGACGTGTTGTCCATCATCGTGACGGGTTACACCCTAGTTTTCCGCCCTTGTGCTCTTGGTAATGCAAGGCCGTCTTCGGAAGATCTTCTATGCCAAGAACAACTGAACTCAGGTTACACAGACAAGGCGTCGGGATCCCCTCGACAAGGCCGGCTCGGTGCCGATGTTTTGAAGGATGTACATGGTGCTACGCGGATACCCTGACATTAATCTCAAGATCTCCTTCACGAACGCCAAGACCTTCTTCCCGGAGTCCAAAGGCCGAACCTCGTCGAACCACCTCAAACCCCAAGATCTACCGAAGACTTTCGGAGACATGAACCCCGAAGAACGACCTCACCGAACCCGGCGCCGTTCCAAGATCTCCTTCCCGGGGTTGACGACCGCCAAGATCGCCACCGGTACGACAAGCACTTCGCCGTGGAACGCCAAGTTCATCTCCCCGGGGCACCGTGCGACAAGATCTACTTCACGGATCCGAAGACCCCGGTACCCGATCCACTCAAGTTCGCCATCGTCGACAAGATCGACACCGACCAGGGCGAGTCCGATGCGCCCCCGACGCCGACCCAAGTCCTGCTTCCGGAACGCCAAGATCTACCTCAGTTGCCCGAGAACGTTCCGTCGAACCCTGAGCCCCTGTCGAACCCCGAGACCCGACCCCGAACCCCTCGGAGCCAAGCTCGTCGAACCCTAATGTGTGAACCCCTTCCCGAAACCCTAATTTATAACATAACAACAACTTGTTGCATATTAATCATTCATCTCGCATGCATACCTTTGGTTTGGGGGCCTTATGCCGATTCACCTAATAATTAAATATGGGGCCCATATGCGGCAAATCTAGTCTCATATTGGCCTCATTTAAACTTGTGTAGCGAACCAATACTATAATCTTGCCTTGTTAAAACAACATTTAAATTGCGGGGGGTTCTAAACAACTTGAACCATCTAATTAATTGTCGGGACCCCAGTTCCGCTTAATATGACCTAATTGCATCGCATCTTTGCCATGCCATACATCATACATGCATCATGCCGATCTTCTGCCTTTGTATTAAATAGTGCATCCGGTGTTTATTCTAGTGATTTGCTTCTTCGCGGATAAGGCCGTTGAGTCGACGCGAGTGCCGATCCGATCTTCGGATGAACCTTTGACAATGTTTTCAGGCGAGCATCTCCCCCTTTCTACCTATCTTACTTTTATAGTATTTTACTCCTTCCTGTTGATCTATTGCTATCTGTGTTGCGATGCTCTAGTATTCATACCCGTGATATCCCTTGCAGCCCTATATTGCTTTGGACACATCCTATTACCTGTTGTTTGTTAGATAGATGGACTCGCGCGTCGGAGCCGCTTGCTCAAGTGATGTTGCGTGTTGTCAAGTGCCACAGTTGTTGATGTATTGCCGCATGTTGTTGTTGGAGATGATCATAGCTTTACTTACCGTTCACTTTCATTCCTGTTTAACAACTAAAATTGAAGTAAGCAGAGGCATCGGTGGGTGATAGAAAATATTTGGTTTCCGAACGCCCACTTGTGTCCCGTAAGACCCCGAGTACTTGATACCTGTTCCTTGATTTATCGCGCTATCCACATCCGGGAGGTATATGGGACCCCCGAGCGAGCTTGATTCAGTCTTATTTCTTGGGGCCACAAACTAGTTTGAGGTTTTATTTACTATCCTGTACTTATGCCATGCTACTTATGTATTTACGATTGTGCGAGAGCACACTTTATTAAGGTAAGCGGAGTGATTACGCGTATCGACACCCCGAGTTTTCGGGTTCCCGATCGCTTCTGACCATTGTCGCAAACCTTGAGTCCGTCTCGAGCTTGCTTACCGTTGGGTAGACTCAAGGGTGGCCCCAAATATTTCTGAATCCTGTGATTGTTCACCGTGAAAGCCTCGTTGGGTTTTGAGTTGGTTTTTCCGAGGTTGATCGAGCGTGTGTTGCTATTGGTGCACCCCGGTCGGGTAAAACTTTCTGAAAGCCGTGTCCGCGGATATGGACGACTTGGAGCACAGTATCTCGATCATAGACAAGCATAACTAAAGTTTATTGCTATAAATTTGACTTTATAATGACTAGTAATCAGCTTCACTCTAATGGAATGGCTAATAATACTGCCCACAATTGCTTGTTTGGATTGTCGCTTGCGACCATTGTATCTGATTAGTAAGTATTGCAACTACAACGGAATGGCTTCATAAAAGTACCAACAACTGCTGGGTTTTTGGGTTATCTCATGCTATCTTTATCTGATTAGTAAGTGTTGTAACTATAACGGAATGGTTAACTAAAAGTGCCCACTGCTTACTTTATCAGGATGATTATCTAAATCTGACTAGTAATTGCTGCAACGATAACTGAATGAATAAAACTGCCAACTGAGTGAGTTCCTCGGTTGACTTCCTCGTTTGGTTTCGAGGGGGATATACCAGGATGGGTTTGTTTGGAGTTAGATCAGGTTGGTTCCGGATAGGTCCATCTTACCCCTCTCTGATTGGAGCCAGTTGTGTCGAGTCTCTATAGATTGTTTAGTGCACGCTGCCGCTGCCGCTTCAGTCCACCATACCTATGTAGGCGAGGACCGCCGAATTCTAGCCTCGCCGTGTACTGGCCTCAGTACTAACGCTCCTCTTTTTCCTTTGCCCTTTGTCGGCACCCCTTTTGTTCAAGCAGGTGTTGAGATCGACGTCGTTAGCAGGGTTACCCTTCCGGCTTGGCCTGGGCAGGGTTATGGACGCCATTGGTTATTCTTCAGGGCTCTTAGCCCCATTTGCATCTTGTCCGTAGCTGGACGCTCTATCATTTTCAAGGTGATTTGGATCTTTGTATATTATATCTGTATTCTTGACTCCTTGAGTCGCTGTTATATATATCTGTTCTGTGGGTCCCATCGAGGACTGTTGTGTAATGTTATTACTTCGTTTTCCACCCGCACGAAAGTGCCTGGTGGGCACCTTTGAATCGTTTCTATGCGGGTTTGGCGAATTTTGCTCAAACTTGCATAGGTCCGATTCTGAGGGTGTTACATCCATGGAGTTTGTATTCTGTGTTAGAGAAACGTCTGGGCCGCTAGCCTAAGCCATGCTTAATCATGGTGGAAACTTGCAGTATCACCATAGTGAGTCATCTATGAAGCATCCTCAATAAAAAGTTATGCATATGGTAAATAAAAAGATTGCTGAGATGCTCATTGTCTGCTTGCCTTGTCATTTTGGTTATGGGAAAGCTCCTGTGCCATGTGCAAGGGGTACCCCGTTGGCGGTTCTCAATCATATGCAAATACTTACAATGACAAGAACTTACCTGGACCCAAAGTTGAGTATGCATGAGGAGTGGCCCTCATATTCAAGGGACATGAGATTGCCAACTTATATTTCGTCAAGCATATACTCCATCTTTGTTCACTTTAACCTTAATCATATCAAGATGCTTATGATAGGGGCAATGAGGGCTCAAAGCTAGTAAGTACCATAATATTTTGGAAGCTCTTTATGACTTGTAATCCCTGCTACCCTCTATAAAGGGACCTTTATCCTAGCTACCAGTTGAGTTAGTAAACCTACTTCCTCTCTTTCTCTAGCAAGCTTTTGAGTTGTTGTGTTTCAAGCGTTCATATGGTGATTTATTTAATCATGTTCTTCATCTTCCTTGTTTGCACAAAACTCTTATCTACTGAGTATTACTTTGAAAGCCTTCACTTGTGAAAAAACCTTTTTGAGCAAAGAGTGCTCCAGTTTTGAAACTTCTACAAAAAGCTTTTGTGAAAATGTTTGCCAGGTGTTCTCTAACCAAGAACAAGTTTGCCAATTCCAATTATGATTTATCTTTATGCATCTCTATTGTGACTGTTGTACTTGGTTGCAAGCTAAGTTATATAATGGTGAGTTGCTTTCTTTTATGAGTTGTGCATTGGTAAGTGTGATGCTTCTTGTTCGTATTATTTTATCGACACTTCACTCCATAAACATGTGGACATGTTTACTGAGCTCAGTTTTCTCTTGGGGACAAGCGAAGTCTAAGCTTGGGGGAGTTGATACGTCCAATTTGCATCACCATTCTATATCATAATTTACCTCTATTCATTGATATTTGTCTTATTATGAGGTATTACTTATGGCTTTTCATCTGTTTATGCATGTTGGATGATTCCTGGAGGATGGACTGCCGGAGTCTGGATTCTGATGGAAAAGAAGGCGTTTTGGTGCAATTTCGCGAAGATCAGAAAAATACCAGAAATATATGGAAACATATTATTTTACCAGAAGACGAAGGAAGCCAGAAGGAGGGACGGAGATGGGCCTCAGGGGGCCCACACCCCCCTAGGTGCGGCCCACCTGACCCCGCGCCTAGGGCAGGTGTGGCCCACCTGCCCGGCCTCTGACTCCGCCCCTTCGCCTATATCTTCCATACGGAACCCCAATACCAGGGGAGCAACCACAAATAGATTTCCGCCGCCTCTGGGGGCAGAAAACACCGAGAGATAAAGATCTCTCCGGCAGACAGATTTCTGCTGGGGGAATTCCTTCCCGGAGAGGGAAGACCATCGCCATCAACACCGTCATCAAGCTAGGCTTCATCGGGATCATCATCACCATCATCCACACCATCATCTCCACTAGCACCATCATCACCACTCCGTCCTGCTGTAACAATTGTGTTGGATATTGCTTTAGTTCTTAGGGGAAACTTTCCCGGTGTTAATTACTATTGTAGTTGATGCTTGTGAGTGGAACCATTTGATTATTGTTTATGTTCAGATTGTTATCCATTACCATATCATCTTTGGTCTTGATCCATATGATGTCTTGTGAGTAGTTCGTTTAGTTCTTGAGGACATGGGAGAAGTCATGTTGTTATTAGTGGATCTGTGATGAGTTATTATTCAATGGTTTAGTATTTAAGTTGTGGTCCTATTATTTTAGTGGTTTCATGTGAACGTCGACTACATGACACTTCACCATTTATGGGCCTAGGGAAATGCATTGTGTATTTCGCTACTAATCGTGGGGTTGCCGGAGTGATAGAAACCTGAACCCCCGTTTGGACACCTTTGCACAAGGGAGTGTAGGATCTCAGAGTTTAAGGCTGTGGTTAGATTTATATCTTAATTACTTTCCTGTAGTTACGGATGTTTGCAGGGGGTTTAATCACATGTATGTATTAGTACTAGGAAGGGCGGTATGTTAGCACATGTTCACCCACATAATACTTACAACACCGAAGAAGAGTACTCAACTATTTGAAGCGAAAGCACTTGACAGAATTCTCATGTATCCTCGAGAACGTTTGGTCCTTATAAGTATTTCCACCGGCTTGTCCTTTGCTAAGAAAGGATTGGGTCATTTGCTCCGTTTGTTTGTTACTCTTGTTACTTGCTCCTTGTTTTGTTGCCTTGTCAGAAAACCACTAAAAACCCGTTTGTTAAGTATTCACAGGGATTTCATGCTCCATACCACTGTTTAACACCTTCTGCTCCTTGTTGGGATCGACACTCCTATTTATCGAAAGTACTGCGATACACCCCCTTTACTTGTGGGTCATCACTATGGCATATGCGTTACTAATTATCGTAGTCAAAGGAAGGCAACAAAAGGCAATGCAACTAGTCATACTACCTCCATTGCTAGAAACAAAGTGTATAGTTTTAGTCAAACCCGAATGTCCTTCAAGTTTGATCAATATTGTTAAAAAAATAAACATCAACTGTATTTATTAAATATACTATGGAGATATATACTACATGGATATATGGATATTGATTTGGTATACTAGACGTTAATACTTTTTCCTATATGATTAATCAATCTTACAATACTATTTTACTTTTAACTAACAGACAAATAACTCTTATTTTTGGTAACGGAGAATGAACAAAAAAGAAGAAGTCAAAGGATCAAATCAATATGAAAGAGACCAAAGATGGGGGATTACATTTTAATTACAGTTCTACTTGTTAGATGAAACTTAATATCTTGATTTACATGTGAATTACTCTAAAATAACATTCGACCTTAGATACATATACATTTGACATAATTAGCAAGAGCCGCAATCTTATTGTCAAAAAAGCTAGAGCCGCAATCTCCCGTACGTAGATGGATTAGCGTTGCTCATCAACAACCATTAATTAGTTTAACTGGTAGGTATGTCAACGGTAATCTGGTTTGTCGCTGGTGTAGTCTTTAGTCTAGTCCCAAAACAATGTGAACCCGGAGCTTCGCAGCCCCTTCCTTTTGGTTACTACACCACTTTTAAGTCTAGTCGCACTCGAACCACGCCTACTGAACCCGGCCGATCAGTTAGAGATGATTTACCTAATTAAATCACATTCAAAATCATGCGGTCTAATTGCTTCTCCCCACGCGGCTCGCGCGCTTGCGCGCTTGATATATCCACGTCCGAGGAAGCCATTACGACCTATCTTCTCCGTCGACCCCCTTTGAAACACTAGCCAGCCAAGACAAAATTAAAGCTCTCGAACCCAGCTTCCCCTGATCCATGGCTCGTGCTACTTGTACATCTCTCGCGTTGCTGATCTTCTTCCTCTCCCTCGACGTCCGCGTCGACGCGGCCACGGCGATCCTGGCGCAAGGTCAGTCGCTGGCGGGAGACGCAACGCTCACGTCTTCCAACGGCGCATTCTCGCTCTCCTTCTTCACGCCTCACGGCAGCGACGGGTCACGCCTGTACCTCGGGGTCCAGTACGCCAAAGCCGTGGAGCAGACCGTGCCGTGGGTTGCCAACCGCGACGCGCCGGTGCGCGCCGCGGCCTCGTCGCACTCCGCCACCTTGACGGAATCCGGCGACCTCCAGGTGCTAGAGGGGGAGCGCATCGTGTGGCGGACGAACACGTACTCGTCGGCGGGTAACTTCACGCTCACCCTCCAGGACAACGGGAACCTCGTGCTGACCGGCGGCGCGCAGGCGGTACAGCTGTGGCAGAGCTTCGACTACCCGACGGACACCTTCGTCCCCGGGATGAGAATCACACTTGATCGGCTGAACGGCGCCGTGGCCGGGCAGACGCTGTTCACGTCGTGGAGGAGCCCCGACGACCCGGCCCCAGGCAACTTCACGCTCGGGCAGGACCCGCTCGGGTCGGCGCAGCTCTACATATGGCGCAGCGGCCAGGACGGCAAGAACACCACGTACTGGCGGTCCGGGCAGTGGGCGAACAACAACTTCGTGGGCATCCCGTGGCGGTCGCTGAACCTGTACGGCTTCCAGCTCGCCGGCGATCCGTCCAAGAGCAGCGGCGCCATGACCTACACGTTCAACACGTTCAACTCCTCGCTCTACAGGTTCGTGCTCCAGCCCAACGGCACCGAGACCTGCTACATGCTCCTCGACGCCACCGGCGCCTGGGAGGTGGTCTGGTCGCAGCCCATCGTCCCGTGCCACGGCTACAACGCGTGCGGCCAGAACGCCGAGTGCTCCACCGGCGACCATGGCCAGGCCGTCTGCACCTGCCTCAAAGGTTTTGAGCCGACGACATCCGCAGGGGAGGGGTGCGTGAGGAGCAGCCAGCTGACGTGCAGCGAGAGGAACGTGAGCATGAGCGGCGGCGACAGGTTCGCCGAGCTTGGGGGCGTGAAGCTGCCTGACATCGCCACGTGGGAATCGACGGTCAGCAACACGGAGTCGTGCAGGCAGTGGTGCTTGGCCAACTGCACGTGTGTCGCGTACAGCTACAGCAGCGGCACCGGGTGCTTGACCTGGAACCAGGAGCTGGTGGACATCTACCACTTCCCCACCACCGGAGAAGGGTACGACCTGTTCATCAAGGTCCCTGCTTCTGTATTAGGTACGTTTTTGTTTACTCCATTTATTAATATAATGGTTAATATCATTTCTTTAATTGGAACTTCTAAATTCAGTTTGAAAAACTGAGTAGATAGAGAGCTGCTCGGTTCTTCGGGAAATACTTGTTCGTTTTGTTGTTCACTTGTGCCAAGACCTGCTTGATTGACTTGGCTACGTGCCAAAAAGGCATACCACTTGACTTGGCCAAAGAAAGAAAACAATGACACTTTGTCCCTTTTCAGTACGACCTTAGCCGTGTTGAGAGTTCGACAAAATGACAAAACTTTGGAATCTTTGATTAGTTGCTACCCAGTGTAAATGCTCGCAAATTCTCTAGTCAAACGGAATAAAATTCTCCAGTGTGTAGACGAGTAGAAGATGGTTGCGAATTTTGACTAGTAGTAAAGAGTTATCGTGAAGGGTGAAAAAACTACAGTAGCTAGGAAGCTTGGTTAAATTTTGACATGCGTAGCGTCAGTTCCCATTTACTTTTTATCACCTGTTTTTATTCTGTAACGCATTAAGACAACTAGAAGAGTTAAAAGGATTTGCATATTCGAAAGCCTGCAAAGGAAGAAGAAAGTGACACAGACTTGTGAATATATGCAAGCCGTTTATGGCTTCATGCCATATGCTGACTTCTGAGGAAGGGTTAAAGATTTTTCTGCGACAACGACGTATTCTAAATCTTTCATCAACTAGAACATTTTTAAAGGAAGAAAAAAGAAACAAAGAGAAAACATTGTCATATGTCTGCTTCATGAAAAAGACCCGACATGGTTTGTTCTTTCATTCTCTCAAAGATTTTGATGAATCCGGCAGTGACATGGACATGGAGTATATATTGCGTGTAGCACACATGGAACATGTCTCTTGGTTGACGGACCATTAGTGGTGATTTTTATATGTTTTTATATTACTTTATCTAAAAATGCATGTGCGGCTTTGGATAACTACACGACGGGCGCACATGGTTTGCGCCTTGCACTAAGCTGACCGTTGAAACTTTGGTCAATTCTTGAAGTGTTCTTCTGTGATCCGGTAGATTCGTGGATATAGTACTGTATACTTTTCCTCACTGTAGAAAATTGACAACTGCTCAGGGCTGATAGTGTTATTTTTACCTGACCAGATTCAGACTCAGACTCCAAACGGAGGCGATGGACAAGGGTCATTGTCAGCATAGTGATCGCCGTGGCGTTTGTACTGGCGGCATGCGGGTTTCTTCTGTGGAAATGCAGAAGAAGAATCAGAGGTGGGCGATCAGAAACCTGAACTGCAGGAACGTTTCCTTTTTGTTGAGGCAACAACATTTGCCTAAAATGCTAAGTAATAATTTGGTGCAGAGAAACTGGGCGTCGTCGGCGGCGGCGAAAAGAAGACGGGAGCATCGTTGATGCTGCGTCCGGGCAGGGAAGCCAAAAAGGAATTCTCAGGGCCCAAGCAGCAGGCCGAGCATGAGGAGGACGCGGAGAAGAGCGAGCTGCCGCTGTTCTCCCTGGAGACGTTGGCGGCGGCCACGGGCGGGTTCAGCGAGTCCAGCAAGCTCGGGCAGGGAGGTTTTGGGCTCGTGTACAAGGGGAGGCTTCCCGGCGGCGAGGAGGTGGCGGTGAAGCGGCTGTCGAAGAGCTCCGGGCAGGGGTGCGAGGAGTTCAAGAACGAGGTGATCCTCTTCTCCAAGCTGCAGCACCGCAACCTGGTCAGGATCCTGGGGTGCTGCATCCAGGGGACCGAGAAGATGCTGGTGTACGAGTACATGCCCAACAAGAGCCTCGACGCCTTCCTCTTCGGTACGCTCCACTCCATTACACTTTGGTTGTGGCACGAACAAAAAGTTGCGGTTAAAAGCCTGAATTTCTGACGATGTGCAGATCCGGAGAGGCGAGGTCTCCTGGACTGGAAGACGAGGCTCCACATCATCGAAGGGATCGCGCGGGGGCTCCTGTACCTCCACCGGGACTCGAGGCTCCGCGTGGTGCACCGCGATCTCAAGGCCAGCAACATCCTCCTGGACCGCGACATGAACCCAAAGATATCGGACTTCGGCATGGCCAGGATCTTCGGCGGTGACCAGAACCAAGAGAACACCAACCGCGTCGTCGGCACCATGTAAGTACAGTAGTACATTGTTAATGTTACGAACCTGCATATATAGACAATGCCATGCGCATTTTGCTAAAGTTCTTGTTCCGATGTGTGTCCTTTTTTCTTCTTCTCCTAGAGGCTACATGTCGCCGGAGTACGCGATGGAGGGCATGTTCTCGGTGAGGTCCGACATGTACAGCTTCGGCATCCTCATCCTGGAGATCATCACCGGCCAGAAGAACAGCAGCTTCCACCACATGGAGGGCTCACTCAACATCGTAGGCTACGTAAGCTCCTCGCGTCCTCACCAGCCACCATCTACAGTACAATACAGCTCTGTTCTTCTTCTCTTCTCTGAACTTATCGCTGACATGCGAGCGTGCTGTGTGTGTGTGCAGGCGTGGCAGATGTGGAACGCGGACAAGGGGGAGCAGCTGATGGACCAGTCGATCCGGGCGTCGAGCTCGGCGTCGGCGTCGCGTGAGGCGCTCCGGTGCGTCCACATGGCGCTTCTGTGCGTGCAGGACCACGCGGGAGACCGGCCGGACATCCCGTACGTGGTCTTGGCGCTGGGAAGCGACAGCTCCCTGCTGCCGATGCCCAGGCCGCCTACCTTCACCCTGCAGTGCACGTCGTCGGACAGGGACACCTTCATCAGGCAGAGGGGTGACGAGTCCTACTCCACCTGCGATCTCACCGTCACAATGCTTCAAGGGAGGTAGCTACACTAGACAAGGATGCCATGCGATTGGGTGGTTTAGCTTCTTCTAGAGATTGTTTCCCCTTGCTCTGTACATGCCGCAATTTTTGTAACTGTTTGTTACTGGGAAGCTAAAATTTGTCTAGTCAATTGTTAACAGCCAAGTGTACATATATTTGAGTTCTTTTTAGAGCACATATATTGGAGTCAGAGCATCTGTAACCCATCACAAAAAACTTTAGAGGGCTAAAAGCATCCCTATACCTTAACTTCCTATATTTGATCCTCAAAATAATTTCCGCAGAACCGATCTTGTATATTTAACTCCCTAAAACTTATATTTGGCTCAAACATTATAACAAACACTTACCTAGCACACTTTGCTTACTCGGATTTGCTTTGTCTCAAAATACGAAAGTCTATCGGTGGGTGTAATTCTAAAAAATTAACTCTAAGTCGAGCCCAACACGGCCATGAGACAATGCAGGAGCGTCGTTGTCCGGAATCTGTAGGTGTCGAATAGCAGCTTCGCAATCAGCGGCGAGGTCGAGCGTGGTGGTACGGTCAGTGACGGATTCCAAGAGCCAAAAGATCAGCGAGGGCGGATACGGGCCCCGTGTATAGCGCCTGCTAGTATATTTCGTTAACAGACAAGTATACATATATTAGAGTTTTTTTTTGAAACAGCCAGTATATTTTATTAATAGAAAATCAAGTTACACGAACAAACAAAAAAGCAAACAAACGTGGAAAATAAGAGACATATCACAAAAAACAGTTTCCGGAAAACTTTACAGATAGAACCCTAAATGATAAAAAAATACAGAACAATCCTTAGGGTTTCTGCATTCGCTGAAGCTAGCAGTCGCCGCCAACCTTCGGCGACGCCTAGATGCACGCTGGAAGAGACATCGAGCCTTCACCATTGCCAGATCTAAATAAGCATCATCACCAACAAGCCTTTGTGAGTCGATGAACAGCCCGCTGCAAGAAGCGAGGGCACGTGTTGATGTGCCACATCAACCAGGGACGTCCCATGTTGTCTTGGACACATATCCATCGCATCCTATCGACAGATTCACAACCTTCGGAACAACTTCCTCGCTCCAGAGCATCCACCTCGCCCTGGCCCCCGGCACCGTCATGGATAACAGCAAGCGCCTTTGACACACCGAGAAACCGATCTTGCCAGATCCGGAGAATACCAAGAAGACCAAGCTATCGATCTGAATGACTAACGAGCACACATTTCCACCAACTCCATAGCACCACCGTGAAGGTCATCGCCATTGTAGAGGCAGATTTATTCACCCGGACGCTGCTCCCACCACCCAACAACGTTGTACCACAACAAACAATACCTAGCCCTAACTACTAGGCCAGAACGGAGGAACGAGGTCCCCCTCACTCCTATCGCTAGAGCGGCAAGTGGAGGGAGCGGTGACCAACACTAACTCCCTGGACGATGTGAGATCAAGAGGAGTTGGGTCGCCGCCTCGCGAGAGCAGGAAGAGGCGAAAAAGTTTCCATGTGTACATATTGGAGTTATGTAGGTAGAGGTATGTTGTAATTTTTGCGAGCACAACAAGGATTTGAATTAGAACAAAGCCTGCCAAACTGGTAAGAGGCAGAAGAGAGGCGCTTCCGAGGCGGCGGCTAAAACCCATATAGGATTCCTTCCCCCTCTTCGGCAATGCCACCGGTCTATCCTGCCTCCGGTGGACTTAGGGCCTTGGAGGCATGGCGGACCACGACCCCTCGTCAGCGGGAGTTCTCATGTTTCATTTAGACTATTTTCAGTGTCTTCGCGATGTTGAGGTGGTAGCTACGTCCCGAAATCAAAATAAGGTCCTTACTGCCCTATCCTTGCTCTCGTGGTGCATCTAGCATCGACGAAGGATGCATGGAGTCGTGTGTCCAGCGGATCTCTTAGGATCTAGCCATTTTTCGTATTCATTGGTGTTGTTTTAGCTTTCTATTATCTAATAACAAGTTCCTTAGACCATGAAATCATGTTACTCCCTAATACCGTAAGAACACTCTGTGGGTATCAATCATCACTTCATAATTGGGTGATCATTGATGGCTATGAAAATAGCCATATTTCTCCGCGTTTAATTCATATTTTAAGTCAAATAATTGACCACGTATCTCTCTAGTCTTGCTACTAATGACTAATTATTACAAAGATATGTAATCCTTTGTTTTAAATTGTGTTGTGTAGGGAATCACACTTTTAAGGAGAAATCAAGAGCATTTATTGAAGATTATCATGTTGCCTAGCAGCCAAGTCAACCGGGTCGAAAAGGACCTTTCTTGAAGCTTAACGACTTGCAGTACGGGCAAGGCCTGCCCTTACAGCTCGCTCATACCATGTGGCGACGGCTCCGCTAGGTCAAACCTTGCAACTCTCATGAAGGCGCCTATATATTTCAAGACTCCATCCACTGTGCACAAATCCGCCATTCTAAGATTGTATCACAACACAACCGAATGAGATCCACCATCATAGGTCATATCCTCTATCCCCCATCCACTCCATAGCCATAGCCACCATCTTGTACTTGAGATATCCTTGTAAATTAACGACCATTGTAAGAATATTTGATTTTAATCTAAGTATTTTGAATAATGTTTTCTATCCTTAATATTATTTTTATGAGTGAATAGTCCTCATGGGCTGCGGTTTGGGGTGAAACCTCACAACGATGATGTGCATCTAATACATGGGAATATTGTGTGGTGATTGAATAGGATATATGTATCTTTGTCTCTGCATGGACTTGTAGGTACCCAAGATCCTAGGGATTGATAAAGGCTTGAGGTGAGATGAGTGGTGAACGGCGACTTCACGCGAAACCTAGTGACAACAAGTGGAGTACGGCCTTCGTTTAGGAATCCACTTGGGAGTAGCCGCAACATCACCATTCTAAGGATTTGATCTGTATTTTACTTAATAATTGTTATAGCCTAGTGTTTCGTGGTATAACGGTTGAATCAAAAGACTATTGCTATGCTTTTGGTTCACAAAGGCTTTAGTATATTTGGATATGTTGCCCACAACCCTATCTATATTAGATCATTACACACATGATTGTGCTTATTATTATCTTTATTCCATATGTATGTGCAGTTGTAGGTGAATCTTCAACCCTGACCTATTTCCATCCATTGCAACAACCAATGATTCAAAGTAAACTAGAAAGATCCGGTAAACGTAAGTTAAAACTAATAAACAAGTCTTATAGACGTCTCTCATATTTTCCATATAACATTGTTTCCCAAGGTTCGATAAACCAAGGTCTACTAGGGAAAAAACTACTATACTACATCCGAAAATTCTGAAAGAAGGTATCAACCCTTTTTCTGCCGTCGTTGTTGGGGAAGAAATTCGCTATCCTGGTGAGGTCACTAGAGACCTTGTTATTAGTTTTAATTTTGTTTAGTTTATTTCTTATTATCAGTGTTATCTATTGAAAACCCCTAAAAAATTAGTTACTTACTTGTTTGTCTTATTTCAAAATTACCAAAATGAAAATAGCCATGGCTCGAAAAAAACTTGGGGAGTATGCTATTCTCAATGATGATTTTATTTGTGCACCTATTACTCAGCCCGCCGTTGGCGCAGAAACTTATGAAATTAAGCCTAACCTTTTGAGTTTGATTCAACAGAATAAATTTGGAGGCTTAGGTGTTGAGGACTCAGGTTTGCACCTAAACACATTCACTGAGATTTGCCACATGATGCGCATTAAATATGTTTATCCCAATGCGATGAAATTATGTTTATTTCCTTTATCTTTAGGAGAAAATGCTAAGGATTGGTTTCTAGCTTTGTCTGAAGGCACTACTAGATCTTGTGAGGAATGTACTAATCTTTTTATGACTAAATTTTTCCCTCTAGATAAGACTATGCAGATAAGATCCAACATAACAAGATTTAGACAAGAAGACCACGAGCCACTAGCGCTTGCTTGGAAGAGAATGAAGAAATCGGTCATGAACTGTCCTAGTCATGGGATGGAGGAATGCTTATATTACATTTATTTTATAATGCTCTTAACCCAATGTCTAAGTCTATGATGGAGCTGGATACCGCAGCTGAAGGAACCTTCTGTTGGAGACATGCCTTAGAGGCAATAATAAAAGTAGTTATTATTATATCTTTGTGTTTATGATAAATGTTTACATTCATGCTATTGAAGGGTTTCGCGGCATAGTAAATCAAAATTTTCTACGGATGCAAACAGAGGGAAAGCCAAGATCTAATCTAGGAGATGCAATCAACGAGAGAGATTGGATTAGATCTTCATACCCTTGAAGATTCGCACAGCGGAACATTCGTCGGAACGTGGGTGATGTAGTCGTACTCGCATCTCCTCCTCGCGATCCGATCCGATCTAGCACCACAAGTGGCGGTGCCTCCGTGAGATGCACACGTGCAGCACCTCGACGTCTCCTCCTTCCTCGGACCAACAAGTATGGTGGAGAGAGAGATTGGATCTATAGCACGACGGCGTGGTGTATATGGTGTAGAGTTTCTGCAGCAGGGCTTCGCCTACAAACAGTCGGGAGGGAGAGAGGAGGGTAGCAAGGCAACTAGGATTGGAGGCAAGGTGTGGGGGGGAGGGGCGCACCAGCCCTCTATTTATAGAGGGGGGGAGGCCAGCCCTTGCCCCTCCTCCAAGCCTTGGGCCGGCGGCCAAGGGAGGGAGGAGTGGGGGGCAAGGACTCTCCCTCCTTCTAGAAATTCTATCCCTAGTTTAAACGATTTAAACCCTATAGAATCGGCTGGGCCCTATGGGGCCTTGTGCCCCTGGCCCAATGCGGCCAGGACACACCCTCATAGGCCCATGCCCCCTCCCGGAAGGTGGGGCCATGTTGGCCCCCTTCCGGAAGGTTCTAGAAGCTTCCGGTACAATACCAATTAACCCGGAACAATTCCAAACTCCAAAAACTGCACTGCCTTATATGAATCTTATTCTCCGGATCATTCCGGAACCTCTCGTGATGTCCCGGATCCGACTCCGAACAAAAACTCATAAACCAATTATCCAATCTATCCTAGCGTCGAGACACGTTAAGTGTGTGACCCTGCGGGTTCGAGAATATGCAGACATGATCTTCTATCAATAATCAACAGTAAGTGCAGGCACCCATATCGACTCCCACATATTCATCGATGATCATATCGGATGAACCACGATGCCAGGATTCAATCAATCCCATATATATATTCCCTTTGTCTCGCGATATTTTACTTGCCCGAGATTTGATCGTCGGTACCGTCATACCTAGTTCAATCTCGTTCACAGCAAGTACTTTACTCGTTCCGTAATCCGATATCACTTTGTGATTAACTCCTTAACCACATGCTTGCAAGCGGTGTTCATATCGATTACCGAGTGGGCCCGAAGTATATCTCTCCGACTTGGGAGGGACAAATTCCATCTCGATACATACAACCCAACAGATACTTTCCGATCACCTGAGAGACACCTTTATGATCACCCTCTCATAGGATGACGTTTGATGACCTCAAAGCTTTCTTCCGATACCAGGGAGTTGTATTATCTCATTGTCTAAGGAATACAATATTTGACATAGGAAAAGCTACGCAAAGATGAACACGATGATACGATCTAATTGCTTCGCTTAGTTTGGGTCTGTCCATCATATCATTCTCCAATGATATGATCTCATCATCAATTTACAACTCATGTCTATGGTTAGGAAACCTTAACCATCATTGATCAATGAGATAGTCCATAGAGGCGTACTAGGGACACGGTGTTGTTTACAAACCACACAAGTATTAAAGTTTCCGCTTAATACAATTCTAGCATGGAACATAAACTTTATCATGAACAAGAATTATAATAATAACATCTTTATTATTGCCTCTAGGGCATAATTCCAACAGTCTCCCACTTGCACTAGAGTCAGTAATCTAGTTTACATTTGGCAACAATCTCACACCCATGGCACTGAGGTGCTGATCATGTTTTGCACGTGGAAGAGGTTTAGTCAATGGATCTGCGACATTCAGATCTGTATGTACTTTGCTAATCTTCAGATCTCCATCTGCTATATAATCTAGGATTATATGAAACTTGCGGTTGATATGCTTGGTCTTCGGATGATATCTTGGTTCCTTAGCAAGTGCTATGGCGCCAGTGTTGTCACACAATATCTCCAGTGGGTCCAATGCACTTGGAACCACGCCAAGCTCGGTGATGAAGTTTCTGATCCAAACTCCTTCACTTGACGCTTCTGCAGACCATGTATTCCGCTTCCTTTGTAGATCCCGCGATCACGCTTTGCTTGCAGCTTCTCCACTCCATCTCCTCCATTCAAAATATAAACGTATCCTATCCGAGATTTGGAATCATCCTTGTCGATTGTCGAAACTAGCGTCGACGTAACCTTTACGACAAGCTGTTCATCACCCCATAGACTAAGAACATTTCTTTAGTCCTATTCGGTACTTTAGGATGTTCTTCACGGCTGTCGATGTTCCACTCTGGATCACTTTGATATCTGCTCGTCAAACTAAGAGCATTGGACACATCCGGTCTAGTACACACAAGATGGCATACATGATGGAACCTATGGCGAGGCATAAGGCACTTTTCTCATAGTTTCCCTATCATTTACCGTGGCTGGACCTTTGAGCCTTGCTCAATATCTTACACGACAACATAGGCCTTGAACCTTTCTTTGCCTTATCCATTCTGAACCTTTTCAGAACTTTGTCTAGGTATGTACTCTGGCTTAAAGCTATCAGGTGTCTTTGTCTATCTCTATAGATTTTGATGCCCAATATATAAGCAGCTTCACCTAGGTCTTTCATTGAAAAACACTTGTTCAAATAACTCTTCACATCGTTAAGCATGTTGATGTCATTTCCAATAATCAATATGTCATCCACATATAGTACCAGAAACGTCACCGAGCTCCCACTCACTTTCTTGTAGATACAAGCTTCGTAGCAATTTGGAACAAATCCAAAGCTCTTGATCACTTGATCAAAACGAAGGTTCCAACTCCGAGATGCTTGCTTCAGTCCATAAATGGAACGCTGAAGTTTGCATACTTTACTAGCATCCTTAGGATCGACAAAACCTTCGGGTTGCATCATATACAACTCTTCATCAATGTTGCCATTGAGGAACGCAGTCTTGACATCCATCTGCCATATTTCATAATCATGAAACGCAACAATTGCTAATAAAATCCGAATGGACTTAAACATCGCTATGGGAGAGAAAGTCTCATCGTAGTCAACACCTTGAACTTGTCGAAAACCTTTTGCGATAAGTCGTGCTTTATAGACGGTAACATTACCATCCGCGTCCGTTTTCTTCTTGAATATCCATTTGCACTCAACGGCCTTTCGGTCGTTAGGAGGGTCCACCAAAGTCCATACTTGGTTTTCGCACATGGATCCCAATTCGGATTTCATGGCTTCTAGCCATTTCTCACAGTTTGGGCTCATCATCGCTTCCTCATAGCTCGTAGGTTCACTGTCTTCTACTAACAAGACAGTCAAGACAGGGTTGTCGTACCACTCAGGAGGGGCACGCGACCTTGTCGACCTGCGACGTTCGATGTGACATCGTCCGAAGCTTCATGATCCTTGTCATTAGCTTCCTCTATTGTTGGTGCGGTGACCTTTGGAACAATTTCAGGTCTTTCTACTCTCAATTCAAGAGAAGGTTCAATAACCTCGTCTAGCTCTACTTTCCTCCCACTCACTTCTTTCGAGAGAAACTCCTTCTCAAGAAAGGAACCGTTCTTGCGACAAACACTTTGCCTTGGTTACGTGATAGAAGGTATACCCAATAGTTTCCTTAGGGTATCCTATGAAGACGCATTTCTCCGCTTTGGGTTCGAGCTTGTCCGGCATCAACTTCTTGACGTAAGCTTCGCATCCCCAAACTTTAAGAAACGACAACTTAGGTTTAGCACCAAACCACAGTTCATACGGTGTCGTCTCAACGGATTTAGATGGATCCCTATTTAAAGTGAATGCAGCGGTTTCTAATGCATAACCCCAAAATGATAATGGCAAATCAGTAAGAGACATCATTGATCGGACCATATCTAATAGGGTTCGATTCCGGCGTTCAGACACACCATTGCGCTGTGGTGTTCCGGGTGGCGTGAGTTGTGAAACGATTCCACTTGCTTTAAGATGCGTGAGAAAATCATAACTCAAATATTCACCTCCACGATCGGATCGTAGAAATTTAATCTTTCTGTTACGATGGTTCTCCACTTCACTCTGAAATTCCTTGAACTTTTCAAATGTTTCAGATTTATGTTTCATTAAATAGATATACCAATACCTACTTAAGTCATCGGTAAAAGTGAGGAAATAGAGATATCCACCGCGCGTCGAAACACTCATCGGTCCGCATACATCGGTATGTATGATTTCCAACAAGTTTGTTGCTCGCTCCATCATACCGGAGAACGGGGTTTTGATCCTCTTGCCCATGAGGCATGGTTCGCATGTGTCAAATGATTCAAAATCAAGAGACTCCAAAAGTCCATCAGAATGGAGTTTCTTCATGCGCTTTACACCAATATGACCTAGACGACAGTGCCACAAATAAGTAGTATTATCACTATCTACTTTGCATCTCTTAGCCTCAATGTTATGGATGTGTGTTTCATCCCTTTCGAGATTTAGAAGAAATAAACCATTCACAAGAGGTGCATGACCATAAAAGATGTTACTCATATAAATAGAACAACCATTATTCTTCGATTTAAATGAATAACCGTCTTGCAATAAAAACGATCCCGAAATGATGTCCATGCTCAACGCAGGCACATAATAACATTTATTAAGGTTTAAAACTAATCCTGAAGGTAAAACTAAGGAGAGCGTGCCGACGGCCATCACATAAACTCTTGATCCGTTGCCAACGCGCATCGTCACCTCATCCCTCGTAAGCCGCTGTCTATTCTATAGCTCCTGTTTCGAGTTACAAATATTAGCAACTGAACCGGTATCAAATACCCAGGCACTACAACAAGGGATAGTAAGGAAAACATCAATAACATGTATATCAAATATACCTTTGATGGTGCCAGCCTTCTTGTCCGCTAAGTACTTGGACGATTGCTTCAAAGTGACCCTTGTCCTTGCAATAGAAGCACTCAGTGTCCGGTTTAGGACCAGACTTGAGCTTCTTCTCAACAGGAGCATTGCGCTTGCCGCCGCCCTTCTTGAAGGTCTTCTTTGCTCCCTTACCTTTCTTAAATGAGGGTTTGTTGACCATCAACACATGATTATCCTTCTTGATGTCCACCTCATGACCTTGACTCTGCGAAGAGCTCGGTGATCGTATCAGTGGAACCAATCTGATTATGAGTTACTACAAAACTTTTGTAGCTGGGAGGGAGTGATTGCAGAACTCTGTCAATCTTGAGCTCCTCTGGAATCGTGCATTCCAGTTTCTCAAGGCGTTGAGTGTAGCCCGACATTTTTATGGCGTGCTCACTAACGAAACTCCCTTCCTCCATCTTGCAGTTAAAGAACTTCTCAGAGATCTCATATCTCTCAGAACGGGCTTGAGTCTGAAACATGGTTTTCAGCTCCTCGAGAATCTCAAAGGGCAGGATAGGTTTCAAAACGATTTTGAAGTTCGGTTCCATAGCAAACAACATGGTGCTCTTAATCACACCATAATCATCTTTCTTGATCGATAGATAGCTTTCTCATCGGTAGCGATTGCGCAGGGGTCACCTAACGCTTTCCCAAGGACATAGTCCTTTTGTCCATGAACGAATGATTCTTAGATTGCGGAACCAATTGGTGAAGTTAGACCCATTGTTTCTAAGCTTTTCTTTCTCAGCAAAAACGTTGAAGTTGAAGTTGGACTTGGCCATGTGATCTACAGTATTTGCAAGTACAATTTAGACTATGTTCATGATAAATAGTTCAACTTAATCAAATTACTAGATGAACTCCCACTAAATTCAACATCCCTCAAGTTGTTTAGTGAACACGATCCAAATTCACCACACCTAATCCGATCATCACGAGAAGAGATGTGGTTTCAATGGTGGACAACAAATGTCGATCATATAATTCATATGACTCATGCTTAACCTTTCGGTTCTTGTGTTCCGAGGCCATATGCATACATGCTAGGCTCGTCAAGCTAGACCCAAGTATTTCCGCGTGTGCAAAACTGGCTTGCACCCGTTGTATGTGGCGTGAGAGTCTATAGCACCCGATCATCACGTGATGCTTGGGCACGACGAACTTCATAGCGGTGCATACTTGGGGAGAACACAGTTTTATCTTGATCTTTAAGTGAGGAATCATCTTATAATGCTACCGTCGCGATCTAAGCATAATAAGATACATAAAAGGATAAACATCACATGCATATAACTTTATGTGACATGGTATAGCCAATCTTCGCAATGATCGCCATCTTTATGCGTTCCAAGCATGATCTCCATCACTCCACCATGATTGCCTCCACCACGAATAGCAACTACAACTATTGCTAACTACTTAGCGATAAAGTAAAACTATTACATGGCGCATAAGAAGTTGACTCAGGTCATACACAATTATAAAGACAACCATATGGCTCCTGGGTTGTGTACTCATCGACATGCAAGTCGTGAAACATTACAAAACATGATCATCGCATACATTATACACATCACATCTTGGGCCATACCATATCACGAAAACACTCCTGCAAAAACAAGTTAGACGCCTCTACTTTGTTGTTGCATGTTTTACGTGGCTTATGGGAGTAGATGCTAAGAACGATTCTTACTCTGAAAGCCACAACGGTGATATTATGGTTGCCAAACTCGGTGTTAATCCCATGACAACTATAGTGAGAAACCGGCATCCAGGCCGCATGTGTGGTACAAGTCACACGTCAAGTGCGAGCCGGTCTCGCGAACGACGTCGCGTAAGGTTGGCTGGACCGCTTCAATCTCACTATCCGCGTCATAAGAAGAACACAAACAAGAGGCTTGCAACAGAAAACATTAACGCCCGCAACAACCATGTTGCGTTCTACTCGTGAAACACATCTACGCATAGATCTAGCTCTGATACCACTGAGGGGTTTTGCATCATAGTAAATCAAAATTTTCACGGATGCGAGCAGAGGAAAGCCAAGATCTAATCTAGGAGATGCAATCAACGAGAGATTGGATTAGATCTTCATACCCTTGAAGATTCGCACGGAGCGTTAAATCGGAACGTTGGTGATGTAGTCGTACTCGCTTCTCCTCCTCGCGATCCGATCCGATCTAGCACCACAAGTGGCGGTGCCTCTGTGAGATGCACACGTGCAGCACCTCGACATCTCCTCCTTCCTCGGACCAGCAAGTATGGTGGAGAGAGAGATTGGATCTACAGCACGACGGCGTGGTGTATATGGTGTAGAGTTTCTGCAGCAGGGCTTCGCCTACAAACAGTCGGGAGGGAGAGAGGAGGGTAGCAAGGCAACTAGGATTGGAGGCAAGGTGTGGGGGGGGAGGGGGCGCACCAGAACTCTATTTATAGATGGGGGGAGGCCAGCCCTTGCCCCTCCTCCAAGCCTTGGGCCGGCGGCCAAGGGAGGGAGGAGTGGGGGGCAAGGACTCTCCCTCCTTCTAGAAATTCTATCCCTAGTTTAAACGATTTAAACCCTATAGAATCGGCTGGGCCCTATGGGGCCTTGTGCCCGTGGCCCAATGCGGCCAGGACACTCCCTCATAGGCCCATGCCCCCTCCCGGAAGGTGGGGCCACGTTGTCCCCCTTCCGGAAGGTTCTAGAAGCTTCCGGTACAATACCGATTAACCCAGAACAATTCCAAACTCCAAAAACTGCACTGCCTTATATGAATCTTATTCTTCGGACCATTCCGGAACCTCTCGTGATGTCCCGGATCCCATCCGAGACTCCGAACAAAAACTCATAAACCAATTATCCAATCTATCCTAGCGTCGAGACACGTTAAGTGTGTGACCCTGCGGGTTCGAGAATATGCAGACATGATCTTCTATCAATAATCAATAGCGGGGTCTGGGCACCCATATTGACTCCCACACATTCATCGATGATCATATCGTATGAACCACGATGCCAGGATTCAATCAATCCCATATATATATTCCCTTTGTCTCGCGATATTTTACTTGCCCGAGATTTGATCGTCGGTACCGTCATACCTAGTTCAATCTCGTTCACAGCAAGTACTTTACTCGTTCCATAATCCGATATCACTTTGTGATTAACTCCTTAACCACATGCTTGCAAGCGGTGTTGATATCGATTACCGAGTGGGCCCGAAGTATATCTCTCCGACTTGGGAGGGACAAATTCCATCTCGATACATACAACCCAACAGATACTTTCCGATCACCTGAGAGACACCTTTATGATCACCCTATCATAGGATGATGTTTGATGACCTCAAAGCTTTCTTCCGATATCAGGGAGTTGTATTATCTCATGGTCTAAGAAATACAATATTTGACATAGGAAAAGCTTCGCAAAGATGAACACGATGATACGATCTAATTGCTTCGCTTAGTTTGGGTATGTCCATCATATCATTCTCCAATGATATGATCTCATCATCAATTGACAACTCATGTCTATGGTTAGGAAACCTTAACCATCATTGATCAATGAGCTAGTCCATAGAGGCGTACTAGGGACACGGTGTTGTTTACAAACCACACAAGTATTAAAGTTTCCGCTTAATACAATTCTAGCATGGAACATAAACTTTATCATGAACAAGAATTATAATAATAACATCTTTATTATTGCCTCTAGGGCATAATTCCAACAGCTATAATGGTATTAACTAGAAACATTAATACTTTTATGATTTGTAAACTAATTAGAGTCCATAGTAAAGCCTCTTTAAATACTATCTTGTTGGTTGATAGATGATCATGGTTTCCTGATCATGAATATTGAGATGTTATTAACAACAAAATCATATCATTAGAAGAATGGTGATGGACATACTCCTATAGAAAAGCGTAGCATAAAGATCAAGTCATTTAATTAGTTCGTTTGCTATAAGATTTCTGATACATAGTAACCTAATTCCTTCGACCATGAGATCATGCTAATCACCATCACCGGATGGATACTTTGATGACATCAAACACCACACTGTAACTGGGTGGATATAAAGGTGGTATGGAGTGTTCGGAAAGTATGTGTTGAGGCACATGGATCAAGAGTGGGATTTGTCCATCCATATGACGAATAGATATACTCTGGGCCCTCTCGGTGGAATGTCATCCAATTAGCTTGCAAGCATGTGACTACCTCATAAGAGATCACATATCACATGAACGAGTAAAGAGTACTTATCGGTAACAAGGTTAAACTAGGTATGCAGAGATACCGACAATCAGACCTTGGATAAGTAAAATATCACGAGACAAAGGGAAATTGGTATCGTATGTAAATGGTTCATTCAATTGCAGAGTAATCATAGAAATATGTGGGAGCCATATGTATTTCCACATTCCTCTATTGGTTATTGATCAGAGAAGAGTCTCGGTCATGTCAACATAATTCACGAACCGTAGGGAGACACACTTAAGGATTCGATGTTGTTTAGTAGATATAGAATGTAAGTAGGGAGACAGAATGTTGTTCGGAGTCTCGGATGGGATCTGGGATATCACGAAGAGATCCAAAATGGTCCGGAGAATAAGATTCATATAAGGAAAGTCCAATTCCGAAGTTTGGGAATAATTCCGGTGTTTTGACCGGAATGATCTAGAAGGGTCTAGAAGGTTCACCGGACCGGAAGGGGAAGGGTACATGAATGTGTCATGACTGAGTGGAATGATTGCATCATGTCCTAGGTCACTTGGCTGGGCGTTTGAAATAAATTAAACTCCAAAATTGAAAGTCAAAAGGCAAGTTTGAAAAATCAAACTAGGACAATGTTTCCTGGTGGAGGAAGGAGAGAATCCGTCTCTCCCTCCACCACGCGCCTAGTAGGAGAGGGAGTTGGGGAAGGATTCAAACTCCCCTCTCCCAAGCTGCCCCTCCCTCTCATAAATAGAGGGGAGGGGGTGCTCCCCAAGAACACAACTAGCACCACCCCTCCAAGCCGCCGCCGCCCTAGCAGCCGCCAGATCCACCTCCTCCTCTCTGGCTTCTAAACCCTAGATCACCGGGGAAACCCTATTTCTCCACCATAACCCGCTCCGGCTTCGGCAAAGCCCTACAAGATCTTCCTTCTACTTACGACACCACACCGTCGTGCTGCCATAAACATGAGGAGAGAACTACAACCTCCGCGGCCTACTGGAACAAGGGAGAGGAAGGTGTTCATAGAGTATCGAACATGTGACCGGTTGCGGAGGCGCAACCGGAACGCATCGCCGGAAGGATCGTCTACGCGATCTTGAGATTGGGAAGTGTACGACTACATCACCCACGGGAATCTGCTCTCGTTAACCACTTTGGAATCTTCGAGGGTGAGTACTCTATCAACTCATTGCTACAATCTAGTAGATAGATCTTGGCTTGTGTGTGTTCATACGGTAGAATTTTTTTGTTTTCCATGCTACGAACCCCTATAGTGGTATCAGAACCGTGTCTATATGTAGATCTGTTGCACAAGTAGAACACAATGGTCATTGTGGGAGTTGATGCTTTTGTTGTCGATTGCTTCTTGTGTACTTTGCATCTTGCGGGATGGTGGGATGAAGCGGCCCGAGCTAACCTTACATGACATTGTTCGTGAGACTTGCTCCACGCTTGACATGCAACTTGTATTGCATAAGTGGCTTTGTGGGTGCCTATTTCTCCGAACATAGTGAAGATTCAATTTACAACGGGTGATTGACAATACTAGTATCAACGTTGTGCTTCTTGTTCGTAAGTTAGAACGACACTTATTGAAAGCCCCAAACCACGTAAAACATGCAAAGAAAATTAGAGGCGTCTAACTTTGTTTTGCAGGGGTGTGCTGTGATGTGATATGTCCATGATTGTGATTATATGTGATGTATGCAATGTTCCTTATTGTAAGTCGGCAACCGGCAGGAGCCTTATGGTTGTATTTTTAATTTCGTTAAGACCTGCGTGTCTATTATTCAAAGTTGTTGTAATAGTTGATGCTGGTGGACGACAACCATGAAGCGACGCCATTGACCTTGACACCACGTCGGTGATGATGGAGATCATGTTCGTTCTTGAAGATGGTGATCGGAAGCACAAGAAGAAAGACCATATAATATCACATATTATAAATTGCATGTGATGTTAATCCTTTTATGCATCTTGTATTGCTTAGATCGTGACGGTAGCATTATAAGATGATCCCTCTCACAAAATTATCAAGCAAAGTGTTCACCCTTAGTTAGAACCATTACCAAGACTCGTCATTTCGAAGCACCGTGTGATGATCGGGTGTGATAGAATCAACATGTGCATATAACGGGAGCATGCCAGATTTGCTCATGCAGAAACTAAGGTTAATCTTGATGAGCCTAGCATGTACAGACATGGTCTCGGAACATGGATCGCTGAAAGGGAAAACATGAGTCATATAGTAGATATGATGAACATGATGATTGTTCGCCTTTGAAATTACATCATATCTCGTGATGATCGGATTTGATGTAGTGGCTTTTGTTCAAGTAATCACTAAAACAATGTGAGGGATATTGTTTTGAGTGGGAGTTCACCTAGATTAATTTAACTATTAATTAGAACTCAATTTGTCATAAACTTAGTCTAAACTATTGCAAATATGTTGTAGATCAATGGCGGCCCCTATCATCAATTTTAATGCATTCCTAGAGAAAGAAAAGTTGAAAAATAATGGAAGCAACTTCGCGGATTGGTTCCGCAACTTGAGGATTGTCCTCAATGCTGGTAATTTGACCTATGTGTTGGATGCACTGCTGGGTGACCCACCTGCAGCTGACGCTACCGATGAGGTGAAGAATGTTTTCTCACTCGGAAGAATCAGTACTCCACAATTTAGTGTGCTATCTTGTATGGTCTAGATTCGAAGCTTCAGAAAATGTTTGAGAACTTTGACCCACATGATATTGTCCATGAACTAAAAATAATATTTGAGGCTCACGCGGCAGTTGAGAGTTATGAGGCTTCTGAAAAGTTCCTTAACTGCAACATGGAAGAGGGCAGCTCCGTCAGTGAGAATGTGCTTAAGATGTCTAGGCACGCAAGTAAGCTACAAAGCTTGGGTATAGTGATTCCTAATGCTTTGGGTATTGATATGTCATAAACGTATCTATAATATTTGATGTTCCATGCTTGTTTAGTATCCACTTTGCTTTCCTTTGTCTACACTTTGAGGTATTTTTATACGTTTTCTAGGACTAACCTATTAACAAGGTGCCATAGTGCTAGTTGCCTGTTTTCTGTTGTTTTTGGTTCTAGAAAAGCCAGAAAATGAATATTCTCGGAATTGGACGGGACGAAAGACAAAGTCAATATTTCACCGAGGAGAACACGGAGCCAGAAGACGAGATGGAGCTGGGCCATGAGGGTCCCACACCCCTGGCCACGTGGCTAGGCCTGGCCCGCTCCTGGGGGTGCGACCGCCTCAGGCACCCCCTCGGTCTCCCCCTTCGCCTATAAGAAGCCCCGATACCTAAACCCTAAGGACCCGATCAATCTTCCATGAAAACAGTCTGTAGCCGCCGCCACCATCGTCCCTAGATCGAGGGGATCTGAAGCACTTCCTGGCACCCTGTCGGAGGGGAGAGATCATCCTGAAGGCCTTCTTCATCACCATGCCAGCCTCCGGTATGATGCGTGAGTAGTTCCACCTTGTACTATGGGTCCATACAGTAGCTAGATGGTTGTTTCTCCTTCTTTGTGCTATCATGTTAAATCTTGTGAGCTCCATTCATGATCAAGATTATCTATTTGTAATCATAAATGTTGTGTTTGCGGGGATCCGATGGATATTGAGATTACTATGTCAGATTGATTAATGATTCTATCTTATTGATTATATCATATCTGTGTTGTTTGAGATCTTGCATGCTCTCCGTTTCTAATAGCTATCTTGGCCAAGTAGATGCTACTGACTCCAAGAGGGACTATTTTTGCTCGATAGTGGGTTCATGCCTCTATTGAATCTGGGGAAGTGACAAAAATCTCTAAGGTTGTAGATGTGTTGTTTCTACTAGGGAGAAAACAATGATCTTTTGTTCATGGAACAATTGTATTGTTTACTTTACACACGTTGCTTAAAGCAGTTATCCGTTGCTTGTAACTTAATACTGGAGGGGGGTCGGATGATAACCTGAAGGTGGATTACTAGTCATAGGTGCAGTTGGATGGCAGTCTATGTATATTGTTGTAATGCCCAATCAAATCTCATGGGATCGTGAATTTCTAGTATTGCATTGTTATGCCTTGCTCTATCCTGTCAATTGCCTTGCTGTAATTTGTTTACCCAGCATGTTATGTTGTTTATCTTAAGGAGAACACCTCTGGTAAACTGTGGACCCCGGTCCAATATTTACCATTGATACTTCTTCCATTGTTACTATTTACTTTCTGCAATCTACCATTACCTTCCACACCATACGTTTAACCCTTTGTTTTCAGCAAACCGGTGAGATTGACAAACTCACCGTTCTTTGGGGCAAAGTATTGAGTTTGTGTTGTGCAGGTTTCCAAGTTGCTAGCAACACCTTTGAGTCGTTTCCTTCCTCCTACTGGTTCGATAACCTTGGTTTCTTACTGAGAGAAAACTTATTGTTGTACTCATCATACCTTCCTCTTGGGGTTTCCCAACGAATCTCTACAGTGATCTGAGCCGCATCAAGACGTTTTCTGGCGCCGTTGCCGGGGAGGCTAAGGACGGCTTCACAAGGGTAGTCCTTCACAACCTTTCTCTTCACTTTGTTTTTGTTTTGCTTAGTTTCTTTGGCCTTGTTTTTTTCTTCTTTTATCAAAAATTCCAAAAAATTTAGTTTCGTTTGGTTTGCTTTCTCTTATAAAAAACACAAAAAAATTTAGGTCCTACTCTAGTTGATGCTGCTGTTGGCTTGCTCCACCTTTGCAAAAATGAATTCTACTGAGAACACCAAGTTGTGTGACTTTACTAGCACAAACAACAATGATTTCCTGAGTACACATATTGCTCCACCTGCCCCTGATGCCACCTTTTATGAAATTAAGCCTGCTTTGTTGAATCTTGTGATGAAAGAGCAATTTTCTGGTGCCAGTTCTAATGATGCTGCTGCCCACCTTAATAACTTTGTTGAACTTTGTGAGATGCAAGAATATAAGGATGTAGATGGAGATATTATTAAGCTCAAATTGTTTCCTTTCTTCTTGAGAGGAAAAGCTAAAGAATGGTTGCTATCCTTGCCTAGAAATAGTATTGATTCTTGGATTAAATTCAAAGATGCTTTTATTGGAAAATACTAGCCTCCTGCTAAGATTATATCTATGAGAAGTGAAATAATGAAATTTAAACAACTTGATAATGAACATGTTGCTCAAGCTTGGAAAGAATGAAATCTTTGGTAAAGAATTGCCCCACTCATGGACTGACTGCTCGGATGATTACCCATAATTTTTATGCAGGGTTAAACTTCTCTTCAAGGAATCTGTTGGATTCAACTGCTGGAGGTAACTTTATGACCATTACTTTGGGTGCTGCAACAAAGCTTCTTTATAATACGATGGTCAACTATTCTGAATGGCACACTGAGAGAGATCTAAGAAGGTAAATTCTGTTGAAGAAACCTCCTCCTTGAATGATAAAATTTATGTTATCATGGCTATGCTTGTTAATTAAAAAGCTCATATTGATCCAAATAATGTTCCTTTAGCCTCTTTAGTTGCTCAATAAGAGCAAGTTGATGTGAACTTCATTAGAAACAACAATTTCAACAACAATGCCTATAGGAATAATTTTGGTAGTAACAATAATTATAGGCCTTATCCTCCCAATAATGGTAATACTTATGGAAATTCCTACAAAAATAATAGAAGTGCTCCCTCTGAACTAAAGTTTTTGAATGTTGAGAAAAATATTTCATCTTTGTCTGAAGCATAGTCCTCTTTGATTAATAAAATGGCTGCTAAACATGATACCTTGAAAAGTACCTTTGATGCTACTCATGCTATACAAGTTACTATTGATGAAAATTCTAGTCTATTAGCTAAATTACATGCTAAGTGGGAAAGAGAAGCTGAAATTGCTAGAAACAATAGTGTTTGTACTATTACCACCACCAATATGGATGCTAGCAAACCACAAGAAGTCCATATTCCTCCTATAACAATGCCTAAAACCAATAAGTCTACTACCTATGATGCTAGGTTTGATTTTGATCTTGATGGTTGCAATATCTCTGAAGTGATTATGTTCCTACAAAAGCTTGCTAGAAGTCCTAATGCTAGTGATATGAATATGGCTTTCACAAAACATATTACAGATGCTCTCATTAAAATTAAGGAAGAAAAGTTGAAACACAAAGCTTCTATCATTAATATGCAAGTGAATGACTTTGATCTCAAAGCTTCATGTGACCTTTGTTCTAGTGTCTCTATTATGCCTAGAAAGATTTATGAAATGCTTGATTTGCCACATTTGGAAGATTGCTATTTGGATGTCCCACTTAATGATAATGCTAAAAAGAAACTAATAGGGAGTGTTAATGATGTTATTATTGTGGTTAATAATGCCTATGTCCTTGTTGATTTCTATGTTTTGGATGTTGAATGCAATGCTTCTTGTCCTATTACTTTGGGAAGATCTTTTCTTAGAACTGTTGGTGCCATTATTGATATGAAAAGAAGGAACAATTAAATATCAATTTCCATTCAAGAAAGGTATTGAACACTTCCCTATGAGGAGATAGAAGTTACCCTTTGCTCCTCCTTTGAAAGCAAAATTTGATGTTAATGCTTCTTCATTTGAAATACTTGATTCTTGCTTCTTGTGCCTAACTTAAAGGCATTAAAGAAAAGTACTTCTTGGGAGATAACCCAATAGTTTTCTTAAGTCTTGGAAGTTATTACTTCTGTAATAACCTCTCATTATCCTTTTTATTTTATTTTTGTGCTAAGAATAACCTCTAATGATAGGGGAGAAAGATTTGGGGAAGTGCTGTCCCGAAACAGATTTTTGTGCTCCACTCAAAAAATTCTTGAAAACTCTATGTATGTTAGATTGAGCTGTAATTTTCTGACTAAATCCCCCAGGTTGTTAGCTAACTTTTGTTAGTTCAACACTTTTTGATTTTAGCAACAAAAGGTCTTTGAAAAAATCGCTTTCTACCTGATGGTCTGTTTTGACAGATTTCTGCCATTATTTGCATTTGCCTTTTTATTGATTCCTTTCTGGGTTCTCTTTGGGAAATTGAGATTTTTGAGGGAATTGCTACAATAGATTTTGTCTTTAATGAAAGTTTTTCTGTTTTGAAACTAAACCCAAAGGTCTATTATCTTTTGAATGCACTAATGTTGCTAATGAAGATTGTGTGAAGTTTTGTATGAAGGAAAAAATTCAGGTGTAAGGGAAGAATGATGTAATGAGATGAAGAATGGACAAAAGCTCAAGCTTGGTTATGCTACTCTGTGCCACCACAAGAAATATTCAAGAGGTACAAGCGTAAAAGCTTGGGGATGCCCAAGGCATCCCCTTCTTCATCAATAAAAATCTCATGTCTTTCTAGACACTTTGTTTTTATTGTTTCATGCACAGTTTTGTTGTTCTTGGAGCATCTTAGTTTTAGTTTTTTGGTTTTCTTTGCTTAGTTTGCTTGAATAAAGTAGTTGGACCCCCGCTTTCACTGTGTTGTTTTAAATAAGTTGATTGGTGTTGGAAAGGAGTAGAAAGTTCTTGCTTTAGTAGTACAAGAAGGTGTTTGCTTTGACTGTGACTTAGACTTTATCATGTCATGCTAGATGGACCTTATTCTTAGTGATTATTGATGTAGCATGACTTTTTCCAAACAATTAGGATTGCTTAATGTGCCTTGAAAGAATCATGCGTTGTTTTAGCATACAAAAGCATAGTACTATGGTATTCTCCTTTGATGCTTTGTTTGGGTTGACTTGGCACATGCTCACACCATGTTATGACAATGAACCAGTCACCTTAGCCTCTATGATTGATGGCTCATTGTTGACGTGGATCGCTTCGTCGGAAAACCCCAAGACCAAGGTGTGATGCAGCACAGTAGCAAGTCTTCCCTCAGTAAGAAACCAAGGTTATCAAAACAGTAGGAGGAAGGAAACGTCTCAAAGGTGTTGCAAGCAACATGGAAACCTGCACAACACAAACTCAAGACTTTTCCCCAACGAAGAGTGAGGTTATCAATCTCACCGGTTGCTGTAACAAAGGATTAACTGTATGGTGTGGAAGGTCATGATGGTTTGGAGCAAGTAAACTGTAATAGTGGAAGATGTATCAATGGTAAAGATTGGACCAGGGTCCATAGTTCACTAGAGATGTTCTCCTTAGATAAACAAACATGGCATGCTGGGTAAACAAATTACAACATGGCAATTGACAGGACTGAGAAAGGCATAACAATGCAATACTAGACAAAAAGATCCTATGAGATTCGATTGGGCAATACAATAATATACATATACCACCATCCAACTGCATCTATTACTAGAAGTCCACCTTTGGGTTATCATCTGAACCCCCTCCAGTATTAAGTTGCAAGCAATAGACAACTGCTTTAAGCAAAGTGTGTAAGATAAACAATCCACTTGTTCTATGAACAAGAGACCATTGTTTTCTCCCTAGTGGCAACAACACATCTACAACCGTAGAGATTTCTTTCACTTCCCTTGATTAAGTAGAGGCATGAACCCACTATCAAGCATAAATACCTCCTCTTGGAGTCACTAGCAACTACTTGGTCAAGATAGCTACTAACAACGGAGAGCATGCAAGATCACAAACAACACAGACATGATAGAATCAATAAGACAAAACCATTAATCTATCTGACATAGTAATCTCAATATCCATTGGATCCCCGCAAACACAACATGCATGATTACAAATAGATTAGATCTTGATCATGAACGGAGCTCACAAGATCTCTGTAACACCCTCAGAATCGGCCCTATGCAAGTTTTAGCGAAACCCGCCAAACCCTCATAGAAACGATTAAAAGGTGCCCACCAGGCACTTTCGTGCGGGTGGAAAACGAAGTAATAACATTACACAACAGTCCTTGATGGGACCCACAGAACAAATATATATACAACGCGACTCGGTGAGTCAAGAATACAGATATATATATACAAAGATCCAAATCACCTTGAAAATGATACAGCGTCCGAGTACGGACAAGATGCAAATTGAGCTAAGAGCCCTGAAGAATAACCAATGGCGTCCATAACCCCGCCTGAGACAAGCGGAAGGGTAACCCCGCTAACGACGCCGATCTCAAAACCTGCTTAAACAAAAGGTGCCGACAAAGGGCAAAGGAAAAGAGGAGCGTCGATCGAGGCCAAGACAGCGAGACTAGAATTCGGTCCTCGCCTACAAAGGTATGGTGGATCAAGCGGCGTGACAAGATGCACTAAACAACCTATAGAGACTCGATATAACTGGCGGCTATCAGAGAGGGGTAAGAAAGACCTATCCTGAACCAGCCTGATACTAACACCAAACAATCCCATCCTGGTATTCCCCCTCGAGACCAAACGAGGAAGTCAACCGAGGAACTCACACAGTTGGCAGTTTTATTTATTCAGTTATCGTTGCAGCAATTACTAGTCAGGTGTAGATAATCATCCTGATAAAGTAAGCAGTGGGCACTTTTAGTTAACCATTCCGTTATAGTTGCGACAATTACTAGTCAAATACATTTAGCATGAGATAACCCGAAAACCAGCAGTTGTTGGCACTTTTATTTAGCCATTCCGTTATAGTTGCAATACTTACTAGTCAGATACAATTGTCGCAAGCGACAAACCAAACAAGCAATTGTTGGCAGTTTTATTTAGCCATTCCATTATAGTGAAGCTGATTACTAGTCATTATAAAGTCAAATTTATAGCACTACTTTAGTTATAGTTGTCTATGATCGAGATACTGTGCTCCAAGTCGTCCATAACCGCGGACACGGCTTTCAGGAAGTTTTACCCGACCGGGGTGCACCAATAGCAACACACACTCGATCAACCTCGGAAAAACCAAATCAAAACCCAACGAGGCCTTCACGACAAAGCAATCACAGGATTCAGAAATATTTTAGGGGGCCACCCCTTGGAGTACACCCACAACGAAGTTAGCTGACTCCGAGACGGACCCGAGGTTTGGGTGACGGTCGTGAACGATCGGGAACCCAAATCGGGCTTGTCGACACCGCGAAAACGTGTCCCGATCCTAACAAGACAAAGGTGCTCCTCGCACAATCGTAAATCTGAGTAGCATGGCATAAGTACGGATAGTAAATAAAACCTCAAACTAGTTTGTGGCCCCAAGAAATAAGACCGAATCAAGCTCGCCTGGGGGTCCCATAATCCTCCCGGATGTGGATAGCGCGATAAATCAAGGAACAGGTATCAAGCACTCGGGGTCCTACGGGACACAAGTGGACGGTTAACAACCAAATAACATCTATTGCCCACCCGTGCCTCTGCTTACTTACTTCAATTTTAGTTGTTAAACAGGAATTAAAGTGAACGATAAGTAAAGCCAAGATCATCTCCAACATCAAACATGCGGCAATACACCAACAACTGTGGCATTTGACGACACGCAACAGCACTTGAGCAAGCGACTACGACACGCAAGTCCAACTATCTACCAAACAACAGGTAATAGGATGTGTTCAAGGCAATATAAGGCTGCAAGGGATATCACGGGTACGAAAAACTAGAGCAACGCAACACAGATAGCAACAGATCAACAGGAGGGAGTAAATACTATTAAAGTAAGATAGGTAGAAAGGGGGAGATGCTCGCCTGAAAACATTGTCGAAGATTCAACCGAAGATCGGGTCGAAACTCGCATCAACTCAACGGCCCAATCCGCGAAGAAGCAAACACTAGAATAAACATCGGATGCACTATTTAATACAACAGCAGAAGATCGGCATGATGCATGTATGATGTATGACATGGCGAAGGTGCGATGCAATTAGGCAAGATTAAGCGGAACCGGGGGTCCCGACAATTATTTAAGTGGTTCAAGTTGTTTAACTACCCCGCAATTTAAATGTTGTCTTAACATGGCAAAAGATAGCACCGGTTCGCTACACAAATTTAAATGAGGCCAATATGAGACTAGATTTGCCCGCATATGGGCCCCATATTTAATTATGAGATGAATCGGCATAAGGCCCCCAAACCACATGATAATATGCATGCGAGTATGACAATTCAATATGCGACAAGTTGTATTATATGATAAAATAGGGTTTCGGGAAGGGGTTCACACATTAGAGGGTCTCGACGAACTTGGGGTTCCGGGGTTCGGGGTTCGGTCTCAGGGGTTTAGGGTCTTCGGATCGGGAAGTAGATCTTGTCGCACGAGCGTCAATGCGTCCGGGAAGGGGAACTTGTCGTCCAGGGTCTCGGTGTTCGGGGTGAAGTGCTCGGCGTCCTCGAGGGAGTACTTGGCGTTCCGGGTGGGCGACCTCCATAGCAACCGGGTTCTCGGGCATCGCAACCGGGAAGGAGAATTGTCGCACATGTGGTCTTCGGGTCCGTGTAGATGGTCATGGCGTGCCGAGGGTTCGGTCTCGGGGATCGGTCTTCGAATCCGTGAAGATCTTGATGTGGCGTCGGGTACAGGAAGGAGTTCTTGTGGTTTCCGAGAAGGAGGACTTGACATTCTGCGACAGGGATCCTCGGGTTCAGTTCTTGTGGGTTCCAACTTGTAGACCTTGACAGCGGTCTTCGTGATCAACTGCATCTCCCCAGCACGCTATTGTGCCTCCTCCAGGACGTTCATCGAGCAACACCGAATGCCGAAACAAACATCGCGAACAGGGGCAGCGAGCAGGTGGGCACCCACGCAGGAGGTAGGCGAGCTTCGAGCGAGAGCGACACGGTGGTAGCTCCGGTGAGCCGAACGCGGCCGTGCGGACGACGGTGAGATGGGGCCAGCGGAGGTCGACGGGGCCGGCGCGGCGATAGGGGCTCCGGCGACCGCGGCTCAGGGGCGGAGCGCGAGCGGAGGCATGCTCGGAGGCGAGGCTGCGGGGCGGCAGGGGCGACGCAGACCCGGCAACGGAGAAGGCGAGCCGCGGGAGCTATGGGAGGAGAGGTAAGGCCGGGCGCTGGCGTGGGGCGTGAGCTCGAGCGGCAAGGCTGGGACGGCGAGGAGGACGGCAGAGGGGCGCGGGCGAAGCCTGCCGAGGAGGTCCGCGATGGGGAGAGGAAGCAGCGGAGGAAGGCGCGGAGGCGGGCGTGGGAGGCAGTGGCGGGAGGAGAGGCGGACGCCCGGGAGGAGAGGCGGGCTGAGCCGGGCGGGTCGGCCGACGGAGGAAGTGGGCGAGGCCGAGGCGCCGAGGTCGAGGGGGAGGAGGCGGAGGAGGCCGGTGACGCAGGAGGACGCGGGCGGGCGAGGCGGGAGGAGGCGGGGGCGAGGAGGCGCGAGGAGGTGGCTGTGAGCCACGGAGGAGGGAGGGCTGGCGAGGGACGCGGCTCACGGAGGAAGGTGGTGGTGGCCGAGGAGGAGGAGGGCGAGATGCTCGCCCGAGAAGCGAGGAGGGGGGAGAGGCGCGGATGGTGTCGAGCGGGAGGAAGAGGGAAGGGTGGGAAGTGCGTTGGGAGGCGAGCGGGGAGGCGGGTCCCGCGGTGGGGCCGGGGTGTGGGTGGGAGTGTGGGTCGGTTGGGGCTGAGGCGGTGGCTGCGTGGTGGGTGGGGAGTGGGGTGAGAGGAGGTGGGCCAAGTGGCAGGCTGGGATTGGGTAGAGGGAAGGAAGAGGGTGAGGTGGCAGCCAGAGATTGGTGGGGGTGATGTGGTTGGATGGGTGGGTAGAATAGGATTGGTAGGATTAGGAATTTAGGCGGACCGTTTATTCTGGGGTGGTCGACTGGGTCGATTCGGCCCGTTCGACTGCCCCCACTAAAATAATTAAAACTTTTATTTGTTAAACCGGGCTTTTACAAACCATTAGCAGACAACACAAAATAATCCGGAGACCGGGTTTTGAATTAAAGACAGGGCGTTTAGAAAACAAAACCAGGCTTTTCAAAAGTAGTCTTATGCGATTAGATGCAAGATGATGACGATGCTCAAATGCAATGTGGCATGATGACATGAGCATGTGGTCATGACGATGCAATGCACAAAACAACATTGATTTTGCGGGATGCCACAATCTAGACATGAAAGCACAAGGAGGAGATACAACCATCTAGCTACTACATGGACACATAGTCCAAGGTGGAACTACTCACGCTTCATACCAGAGGCTGGCATGATGAAGAAGAAGGCCTTCAGGATGATCTCCCCTCCGGCAGGGTGCCGGGAAGAGCTTCAGATCACCCCCAGTCTAGGGAAAATGGTGGCGGCTACAGACGGTTTGTGGAATATTGATCGGGTGCCTAGGGTTTCTGCATCGGGGGCTTCTTATAGGTGAAGAGGCAAGGTAGGGGGCCACCAGGGCGGCTACACCCCCCAGACGCAGGGTGGGCCCACCCGCGCGGCCAAGGAGTGTGGCCCCTGGTGGGTCCCCTCTGTCACGTACTCCAGCTTCGTGTTCCCCACGGTAAAATATTGACTTTGGCTTTTGTCCTGTCCAATTCTGAGAACATTGATTTTCTGCCTTTCTGGAACCAAAAACAGAAGAAAACATGCAACTAGAACTGTGGCAACTTGTTAATAGGTTAGTACCAGAAAACATATAAAAACACCTCAAAGTGTGGACAAAGCAGAGTAAAGTAGATAGTAAACAAGCATGGAACATAAAAAATTATAGATATGTTTCCGACGTATCAAGCATCCCCAAGCTTAACTCATGCTCGTCCTCGAGTAGGTAAGTGATAAAAGAATAATTTTTGAGGTGACATGCACCATCAAAACCAAGATCAAAACATTTGCAAGTATTGAAAGCTGGGATCAAAGAACTCTAAACATGTGCATGAAAGATGGAGTTCTAACAATAAGACAAAGTAACTATGCATGCAACATGAAAGGCTACAAACAAATATCATGAATAACATGCATTGAAAAACATTTGTTTGTTTCACATACAGAAAACATAGCATAGTGGGATTCATCTTGTCCCTCATAGAGTAGCAAATAGATGCATAGGACACCTTCAAAGTTCATAAGAGTGACTAGCTACAAATAGCACAAGAGCAAGCAATATCAACAATATGCATCAATCAATAAGTTTTGGGACACTGCACATAGAACTAAGAATGGCAACTATGCTCTCTTAACTGGTGCCTAAAGGTAGAAGGTGGAGACTCAATATAATAGTGGAAGAAAGGCCCTTCATAAAGGGAAGCAGGGATTTCAAGTTTCAAAAAGAGCTTCCAAAAATTATGGTACTCGTTAGCTTTCATCCCTCATTGCCCCTATCATAAGCATATTGAAGTGATTAAGGTTAAAGTGAACAAACTATGGAGTATATGCTTGACAAAGTATAAGTTGGCAATCTCATGTCCCTTGAATACGAGGGCTACACCGCATGCTACTCAATTTTGGTCACCTGTAAGTTCTTGTCATAGTAAGTACATGTGTACAATATAGAACCGCCAATGGGGTACCCCTTGCACATGGTACAGGATCTATCCCATAACCAAAATGACAAGGCAAGCAGACAATGAACATCTCAGTGATCTTTTTATTTACTATGTGCATAGATTTTTATTGAGGATGCTTCACAGATTGCTCATTATGGTGATGTTGCAAGTTTCACCATGATTAGGCATGGCTTAGGCTAGCGGCCCAGGCGTTTCTCTAACACAAAATACATAACTCCATGGAATTACAAGCCCCCTCTTTATTTCACACCGGCGACATCCATAGACAAAAGAGCATGATACCAAGTGTGTACAAAGTACAAGTGCAATGTTGAAAACGTTCCCCATGACAACATGGTTCTACTAATTCCAATGTATAAGTGCAAGCATATACAACATAGATGACACAATGGTTCAAGTTTATTAGGGGCAAGGAATATAAAGTGTGCCATCAAGTTTGGGACGACTTTAATCACTAAGTTTTCACATAACAAAATACTTTTTAATTGGAAGATACATGAAACAAAGAATATACTTGGAATGGTGTAACACACCATGCATAGGAATTTATAGTGGACACTTTGGAATAACTTGGTTTCTTGGGAGTTGGAAGCATGAGTAGATCTTACTCATATAAGTGGAGGCTAGCAAAAGACTGGGATCAACCAACTAAGAGAGCAATAATGGTCATAATCATGCAAAGCGACAAACATTACTAATCAAAGCATAGAGTGGTACTACAAGTCAAGTACTAAATGATCATAGAGGCTATGGTGACTTGTTCATAGTCATAACATAGTGTGAGGATGTGCCAAGTCAACCCAAACAAAGCATCAAAGGAGAATACCACAATACTATGCTTTTGTATGCTAAAACAACGCATGATTCTTTCAAGGAACACTAAGCAATCCCAATTGTTTGGAACAAGTCATGCTACAGCACTAATCACTAATCATAAGGTCAAAACAACACCTAGCATGTCATGCTAAAGTCTAAGCCACAGTCAATGCAAGCTCCTCTTGCACTTTCAAGCAAGAACTTTCTACTCCTTTCCAACACCAATCGACTTATTTGAAACAACACAGGGAGAATGGGGGTCCAAACTACTTTATTCAATCAAACTAAGCAAAGAAAACGAAAAATAAGACGCTCCAAGAACAACACAACAGTGCATGAAACAATAAAAACGAAGTGTCTAGAAAGACCTGAGCTTTTTATTAATGAAGAAGGGGATGCCTTGGGAATCCCCAAGCTTTGACGCTTGTACCTCTTGGATATTTCTTGCGGTGACACCGGGGTGGCATACCCAAGCTTGAGATTTTGTCCATTATTCATCTCATTACATCATTCTCTCTCTACACCTGGATTTTTTTCCCTCATACAAAACTTCACACAATCTTCATTAGCAACATTAGTGTATTCAAAAGATAATAGACCTTTGGGTTTAGCTTTAGAACAGCAAAATTTTCAATAAAAACACAATCTACTGTAGCAACTCCTTCAAAAAGCTCAATTTCCCAAAAAGATCCCAAAAAGGAATCAATAAGAAGCAAATGCAAATAATGGCAGAAATCTGTCAAAACAGACCAGTAGGTAGAAACCGATTTTTTTCGAAATTCTTCTGTTGCTCAAATAAAAAAGTGTTGAACTAACTAAAGTTAGATAATATACTAGGGATTTATTCATAAAATTTATCTCAATCCGACTTACATAGACTCCTCACGAATTTTTATGGTGGAAGACATAAATCTGTTCCGGAACAGCAACTTCCCAAATCTTACTTCCCTCTCATTAGAGGTTATTCTTGGCACAAAAAGAAAACAAAAAGGATCAGAAGAGGTCATTACTGAAGTAATAACTTCCAAGACTCAAGAAAACTCTTGGGTTATCTCCTAACAAGTACTTTTCTTTAACGCCTTTACATTAGGCTTGATAGCTTGAGAAGATGCTCACATAAGAAATATTAATTTAAGTAAAAGAGAGCATCAAGAAGCAAATTCAAAACACATTTAAGTCTAACCCACTTCCTATGCATAGGAATCTTGTATGCAAATAAATTCACAAAGAACAAGGTGACAGGCATAGGAAGATGAAACAAGAGTAACTTCAAAACTTTCAGCGCATAGAGAGGTGTTTCAGTACCATGAAAACTTCTACAACCATATTTTCCTATCTCATAATAATTTTCAGTAGCCTCATGAATAAACTCAACAATATAGCTATCACATAAAACATGCTTTTCATGATCTACAAACACATAATTTCTATCAATCTTAAAAATAGTGGGATTAAAACCTTCACAGGTTTTACTCAAAGTAGATATTTCAAAAGGATCCATAGGAGCATAACATTCATCCTCCTTTGGTAAGCATGGGGGACAATCAAATAATGTAAGAGATAAAGAGTTACTCTCAGAGAAGGTAGGCATGGGTAGATAATCGATTCTTCCTCCTTTTGTTCATCACTCTCCTCTTTTTCATCTAATGAGCTTCCAATTTCAACAATTTCTTCTTCCATAGGCTCCTGCAAGTCATTAGTCTCTTCCATTTATGGAAAGCACCTATTAAAATATTCAATAATACAGACATTTTCTTCCTTTTAATTATCAAAGCAAAATTTAAGTATCTCATAAACCTCATATTCATAAGGTGCATCATCAGTATTTTCAAGCAAGCTGGCAAGTTCAAAAGCACCCTTGAAGGCAATAAATTCTTCAATTCATTCCACATCATAAAAATCATAATTTCCTTTAACATAAGAAGATATGGTAACATTATCATTGTACTCACATTGAAAAGGCAGGTGTTTATACCTCCTACAGCAACAAGATTTATCAAAGCAATAAGAAACATTATAAGTAGAGCACACCTCTCTAGCTATAGTATTCAATTTATCAATTTTTTCCCATAGGTGTTTCACTTTTTGCGACAAACGGTGTTCCTTATAAAAATACTTTTTTTCTTCCGTGAACCCACCTTGCCAATAAGAACTAGTTTCAAAGAAACCATCCATTGATATAAAGCATGACCAAGCAAGGCAATAACAGACCACCAACTAGAGTAGGAACTAATTTTTTTGTGTTTTTGATAAGAGAAAGCAAAACAAATTAAACTATTTTTTTGGAGTTTTTGATAAAAGGAGGCAAACAAAACCAAGCAAGAGAAACTAAGCAAACTAAAAACAAAGTAAAGAGAAAGGTTGAGGAGGACTCCCCTTGTGAAGACGTCCTTAGCCTCCCAGACAACGGCGCTAGAAAACTTGTTGATAGCTCCTTGTTGACGTGGAGCGCTTCGTCGGAAAACCCCAAGAGCAAGGTGTGAAGCAGCACAACAGCAAGTCTTCCCTCAGTAAGAAACAAAGGTTATCGAACCAGTAGGAGGAAAGAAACGTCTCAAAGGTGTTGCAAGCAATGTGGAAACCTGCACAACACAAACTCAAGACTTTTCCCCAACGAACAGTGAGGTTGTCAATATGGTGTGGAAGGTGATGATGGTTTGCAGCAAGTAAACAGTAACAATGGAAGATGTATCAATGGAAAAGATTGGACTGGGTCCATAGTTCACTAGAGGTGTTCTCCTTAGATAAACAAACATGGCATGTTGGGTAAACAAAATACAGCAGGGCAATTGACAGGACTGAGCAAGGCATAACAATGCAATACTAGAAAAAAATCCTATGAGATTGTATTGGGCAATACAACAATATACATAGATCTCCATCCAAATGCATCTATGACTAGAAGTCCACCTTTGGGTTATCATCCGAACCCCCTCCAGTATTAAGCTGCAAGCAATAGACAACTGCTTTAAGCAAAGTGTGTAAGGTAAACAATCCACTTGTTCCATGGACAAGAGACCGTTGTTTTCTCCCTAGTGGCAATAGCACATCTACAACCGTAGAGATTTCTGTCACTTCCCTTGATTAAGTAGAGGAAGGAACCCACTATCGAGCATAAATACCCCCCTCTTGGAGTCACTAGCAACTACTTGTCCAAGATAGATACTAACAACGGAGAGCATGCAAGATCACAAACAACACAGACATGATAGAATCAATAAGACAAAACCATTAATCTATCTGACATAGTAATCTCAATATCCATCGGATCCCCGCAAACACAGCATGCATGATTACAAATATATTAGATCTTGATCATGAATGTGAAGGGTTTCGCGGCATAGTAAATCAAAATTTTCTACGGAGCGAACAGAGGGAAAGCCAAGATCTAATCTAGGAGATGCAAACAACGAGAGAGATTGGATTAGATCTTCATACCCTTGAAGATTCGCAATGAACGCGTTAATCGGGCGTGGGTGATGTAGTCGCTTCTCCTCCTCGCGATCCGATCCGATCTAGCACCACAAGTGGCGGTGCCTCCGTGAGATGCACACGCAAAGACTCGACGCCTCCTCCTTCCTCGGACCAGCGAGTATGGTGGAGAGATAGATTGGATCTACAACACGACGGGCGTGGTGTATATGGTGGAGAATTTCTGTTGTAGGGCCGCCTACAAACAAATGGGAGGAGAGAGGAAGGTAGCAAGGCTGCTAGGGCTTGGAGGAAGGTGTGTGTGGAGGGCGCACCACCCTCTATATATAGAGGGGCGGCCAGCCCTGCCCTCCTCCAAGCCTATCTCTAGTTTAAACAATTTAAACTCTCCTTATCTAGAAATCCTATCTCTAGTTTAAACGATTTAAACTTTCCCTTATCTAGAAATTCTATCCGAGATTTAAACGAGTCAAATCTCTCTAGAATCGGCTGGGCCCTATGGGGCCTTGTGCCCTGGCCCAATGCGCCAGGACACTCCCTCATAGGCCCATGCCCCTCCCGGAAGGTGGGGCCACGTTGGTCCCCTTCCGAAGGTTCTAGAAGCTTCGGTACAATACCGATTAACCGGAACAATTCGAACTCCAAAACTGCTTGCCTTATATGAATCTTATTCTCGGACCATTCCGAACCTCTCGTGATATCCCGGATCCCATCCGAGACTCAACAAAAATTCATAAACCAATTATCCAATCTATCCTAGCGCCAAGACACGTTATGTGTGACCTCGGTTCGAGAATATGCGACATGATCTTCTATCAATAATCAAGCGGGTCTGCAGGCACCCATATTGACTCCCACACATTCATCGATGATCATATCGGATGAACCACGATGCCAGGATTCAATTAATCCCATATATATATTCCCTTCGTCTCGCGATATTTTACTTGCCCGAGATTCGATCGTCGGTACCGTCATACCTAGTTCAATCTCGTTCATAGCAAGTACTTTACTCGTTCCGTAATCCAATATCACTTTGTGATTAACTCCTTAACCACATGCTTGCAAGCGGTGTTGATATCGATTACCGAGTGGGCCCGAAGTATATCTCTCCGACTTGGGAGGGACAAATTCCATCTCGATACATACAACCCAACAAATACTTTCCGATCACCTGAGAGACACCTTTATGATCACCCTCTCATAGGATGACGTTTGATGACCTCAAAGCTTTCTTCCGGTACCAGGGAGTTGCATTATCTCATGGTCTAAGGAATACAATATTTGACATAGGAAAAGCTTCGCAAAGATGAACACGATGAAACGATCTAATTGCTTCGCTTAGTTTGGTCCGCCCATCATATCATTCTCCCAATGATATGATCTCATTATCAATTAACAACTCATGTCTATGGTTAGGAAACCTTAACCATCATTGATCAATGAGCTAGTCCATAGAGGCGTACTAGGGACACGGTGTTGTTTACAAACCACACAAGTATTAAAGTTTCCGCTTAATACAATTCTAGCATGGAATATAAACTTTATCATGAACAAGAATTATAATAATAACATCTTTATTATTGCCTCTAGGTCATAATTCCAACAGTCTCCCACTTGCACTAGAGTCAATAATCTAGTTTACATTTGGCAACAATCTCACACCCATGGCACTGAGGTGTTGATCATGTTTTACACGTGGAAGAGGTTTAGTCAATGGATCTGCGACATTCAGATCCGTATGTACTTCGCGAATCTTCAGATCTCCATCTGCTATATAATCTCGGATTATATGAAACTTGCGGTTGATATGCTTGGTCTTTGGATGATATCTTGGTTCCTTAGCGAGTGCTATGGCGCCAGTGTTGTCACACAATATCTCCAGTGGGTCCAATGCACTTGGAACCACGCCAAGCTCAGTGATGAAGTTTCTGATCCAAACTCCTTCACTTGACGCTTCTGCAGCAGCCATGTATTCCGCTTCTACTGTAGATCCCGCGATCACGCTTCGCTTGCAGCTTCTCCAGCTCACAACTCCTCCATTCAAAATATACACGTATCCTGTCTGAGATTTAGAATCATCCTTGTCGGTGTCGAAACTAGCATCGATGTAACCTTTTACGACAAGTTGTTCATCACCCCCATAGACTAAGAACATTTCTTTAGTTCTATTTAGGTACTTTAGGATGTTCTTCACGGCTGTCCAGTGTTCCACTCCTGGATCACTTTGATATCTGCTCGTCAAACTAAGAGCATTGGACACATCCGGTCTAGTACACAGCATGGCATACATGATGGAACCTATGGCCGAGGCATAAGGCACTTTGCTCATAGCTTCCTATCATTTATCAGAATGGACACCGAGCCTTGCTCAATATCTTACCCGACAACATAGAATCGAACCTTTCTTTGCCTTATCCATTCTGAACCTTTTCAGAACTTTGTCTAGGTATGTACTCTGGCTTAAAGCTATCAGGCGTCTTTGCCTATCTCTATAGATTTTGATGCCCAATATATAAGCAGCTTCACCTAGGTCTTTCATTCAAAAACACTTGTTCAAATAACTCTTCACATCGTTAAGCATGTTGATGTCATTTCCGATAATCAATATGTCATCCACATACAGTACCAGAAACGTCACCGAGATCCCACTCACTTTCTTGTAGATGCAAGCTTCGTAGCAATTTGGAACAAATCCAAAGCTCTTGATCATTTGATCAAAACGAAGGTTCCAACTCCGAGATGCTTGCTTCAGTCCATAAATGGAACGCTGAAGTTTGCATACTTTACTAGCATCCTTAGGATTGACAAAACCTTCGGGTTGCATCATATACAACTCTTCATCAATGTTGCCATTGAGGAAAGCAGTCTTGACATCCATCTGCCATATTTCATAATCATGAAACGCAGCAATTGCTAATAAAATCCGAATGGACTTAAACATCGCTATGGGAGAGAAAGTCTCATCGTAGTCAACACCTTGAATTTGTCGAAAACCTTTTGCGACAAGCCGTGCTTTATAGACGGTAACATTACCATCCGCGTCCGTTTTCTTCTTGAATATCCATTTGCACTCAACGACCTTTCGGTCGCTAGGAGGATCCACCAAAGTCCATACTTGGTTTTCGCTCATGGATCCCAATTGGTTCATGGCTTTCACCATTTCTCAGTCTGGGCTCATCATCGCTTCCTCATAGTTCGTAGGTTCACCGTCTTCTACCAACAAGACAGTCAAGACAGGTTGTCATTACCACTCGTGAGGGGCACGCGACCTTGTCGACCTGACGCTCAAGATAAGATCGTCCAAGCTTCATGATCCTTGTCATTAGCTTCCTCTATTGTTGGTGCAAAGCGACTTGGAACAATTTCAGGTGCGCTTCTCCAATTCAAGAGAAGGTTCAATAACCTCGTCTAGCTCTACTTTCCTCCCACTCACTTCTTTTGAGAGAAACTCCTTCTCAAGAAAGGAACCGTTCTTTGCGACAAACACTTTGCCTTCGTTTCTGTGATAGAAGGTATACCCAATAGTTTCCTTAGGGTATCCTATGAAGATGCATTTCTCCGCTTTGGGTTCGAGCTTGTCCGCATCAACTTCTTGACGAAGCTTCGCATCCCCAAACTTTAAGAAACGACAACTTAGGTTTAGCACCAAACCATAGTTCATACGGTGTCGTCTCAACGGATTTAGATGGAGCCCTATTTAAAGTGAATGCAGCGGTTTCTAATGCATAACCCCAAAATGATAACGGCAAATCAGTAAGAGACATCATTGATCGGCCCCTATCTCATAGGGTTCGATTCCTGCTCGAGACACACCATTCATTGTACTGGTGTTCCGGGTGGCGTGAGTTGCGAAACAATTCCGCTTGCTTTAAGATGCGTGAGAAAATCATAACTCAAATATTCGCCCCCACGATCGGATCGTAATACGATGGTTCTCCACTTCATTCTGAAATTCTTTGAACTTTTCAAACGTTTCAGATTTATGTTTCATTAAATAGATATACCCATATCTACTTAAGTCATCAGTAAAAGTGAGGAAATAGCGATATCCACCGCGCGTCGAAACACTCATCGGTCCGCATACATCGGTATGTATGATTTCCAACAAGTCCGTTGCTCGCTCCATCATACCGGAGAACGGGGTTTTTATCATCTTGCCCATGAGGCATGGTTCGCATGTGTCAAATGATTCAAAATCAAGAGACTCCAAAAGTCCATCGAATGGAGTTTCTTCATGCGCTTTACTCCAATATGACCTAGACACAGCAGTGCCACAAATAAGTAGTATTATCACTATCTACTTTGCATCTCTTAGCCTCAATGTTATGGATGTGTGTTTCATCCCTTCGAGATTTAGAAGAAATAAATCATTCACAAGAGGTGCATGACCATAAAAGATGTTACTCATATAAATAGAACAACCATTATTCTCCGATTTAAATGAATAACCCTCTTGCAATAAACACGATCCGAAATGATGTTCATGCTCAACGCAGGCACATAATAACATTTATTAAGGTTTAAAACTAATACCAAGGTAAAACTAAGAGAGCGTCTGACGGCCATCACATCAACTCTTGATCCGTTGCCAACGTGCATCGTCATCTCATCCTCGCAAGCCCGCTCATTCCGTAGCTCTGCTTCGAGTTACAAATATTAGCAACCGAACCGGTATCAAATACCTGGGCACTACAACGAGGGCTAGTAAGGAAAACATCAATAACATGTATATCAAATATACCTTTGATGGTGCCAGCCTTCTTATGTCGCTAAGTACTTCGGACATATGCTTAAAGTGACCCTTGTCCTTGCAATAGAAGCACTCGAGGTCCGGTTTAGGACCAGACTTGAGCTTCTTCTTAGCAGGGCAACGCCTTTCTTGAAGGGCTTCCTTGCACCCTTACCTTTCTTAAAGGTGGGGGCTTGTTGACCATCAACACATGATTATTCTTTTTGATGTTCACCTCCGCTACTTTCATCTTAGCAAAGAGCTCAGTGATCATATCAGTGGAACCAATCTGATTGTGATCAACTACAAAACTTTTGTAGCTAGGAGTGTCAATCTTGAGCTCCTCTGGAATCATGTAGTCCAGTTGCTCAAGGCGTTGAGTGTAGCCCGACATCTTAATGGCGTGCTCACTAACGGAACTCCCTTCCTCCATCTTGTAGTTAAAGAATTTCTTAGAGATCTCATATCTCTCAGAACGGGCTTGAGTCTGAAACATGTTTTTCAGCTCCTCGAGAATCTCAAAGGGCCCGGCGAATTCCTCAAAACGATTTTGAAGATCTGATTCCATAGCATACAACATGACGATCTTAATCAAATCATAATCATCCTTGCGCGACTGATAAACATCTTTTTCATCAGCCGGCGCATCTACGGCAGGGGGGTTACCTAACGCTTTCTCAAGGACATAGTCCTTTTGTCCGCCAGACAGAATGATTCTTAGATTGCGGAACCAATTGGTGAAGTTAGACCCATTGTTTCTAAGCTTTCTTTCTCAGCAAAAACGTTGAAGTTGAAGTTGGACTTGGCCATGTGATCTACAGTATTGGCAAGTACAATTTAGACTATGTTCATGATAAATAGTTCAGCTTAATCAAATTACTAGATGAACTCCCACTAAATTCAACATCCCTCAAGTTGTTTAGTGAACACGATCCAAATTCACCACACCTAATCCGATCATCACGAGAAGAGATGTGGTTTCAATGGTGGACAACGAAGTGTCGATCATATCATTCATATGACTCATGCTTAACCTTTCGGTTCTTGTGTTCCGAGGCCATGTCTGTACATGCTAGGCTCGTCAAGTTAGACCCAAGTATTTCGCGTGTAAACCGGCTTGCACCCGTTGTATGTGAGCGTAGAGTCTATAGCACCCGATCATCACGTGATGCTTGGACACGACGAACTTTCGCAACGGTGCATACTTGGGGAGAACACAGTTTTTATCTTGATCTTTAAGTGAGGAATCATCTTATAATGCTACCGTCGCGATCTAAGCATAATAAGATACATAAAGGGATAAACATCACATGCATATAACTTTATGTGACATGGTATAGCCAATATTCGCGCAATGATCTCCATCTTGTGCGTTCCCGCATGATCTCCATCACTCCACCATGATTGCCTCCACCACGAATAGCAACTACAACTATTGCTAACTACTTAGCGATAAAGTAAAGCTATTACATGGCGTATAAGAAGTTGACTCGCAGGTCATACACAATTATAAAGACAACCATATGGCTCCTGCCGGTTGTGTACTCATCGACATGCAAGTCGTGAAACATTACAAAACATGATCATCGCATACATTATACACATCACATCTTGGGCCATACCATATCACAGAAAACACTCCCTGCAAGACCAAGTTAGACGCCTCTACTTTGTTGTTGCATGTTTTACGTGGATTTATGGGAGTAGATGCTAAGAACGATTCTTACCTACGGAAAGCCACAACGGTGATATTATGGTTGCCAAACTCCGGTGTTAATCCCATGACAACTATAGTGAGAGAAACTGACATCCACCAGCCGCATGTGTGGTACAAGCCACACGTCAAGCAAGTGAGCGGTCTCGCATGACGACGTCGCGTAAGGTTGGCTGGACCGCTTCAATCTCACTATCCCGCCATAAGAAGAACACAAACAAGAGGCTTGCAGAAAACATCAACGCCCGCAACAACCATGTTGCGTTCTACTCGTGAAACACATCTACGCATAGATCTAGCTCGATACCATCAAGGGTTTCGCGGCATAGTAAATCAAAATTTTCTACGGAGCGAGAGGGAAAGCCAAGATCTAATCTAGGAGATGCAAACAACGAGAGATTGGATTAGATCTTCATACCCTTGAAGATTCAAGACGTGAACGCTCGTCGAACGTGGGTGATGTAGTCGCATCGCTTCTCCTCCTCGCGATCCGATCCGATCTAGCACCACAAGTGGCGGTGCCTCCGTGAGATGCACACGCAGCACTCGACGTCTCCTCCTTCCTCGGACCAGCGAGTATGGTGGAGAGATAGATTGGATCTACAACACGGCGTGGTGTATATGGTGGAGAATTTCTGCAGGCTTTGCCTACAAAATCGGGAGGGAGAGAGGAAGGTAGCAAGGCTGCTAGGGCTTGGAGGAAGGTGTGTGTAGGGAGGCGCACCACCCTCTATATATAGAGGGGGCGCCATCCTCCCTCCTCCAAGACTATCTCTATTTTAAACAATTTAAACTCTCCTTATCTAGAAATCCTATCTCTAGTTTAAACGATTTAAACTTTCCTTATCTAGAAATTCTATCCCGAGATTTAAACGAGTCAAATCTCTCTAGAATCGGCTGGGCCCTATGGGCCTTGTGCCCTGGCCCAATGCAGCCAGGACACTCCCTCATAGGCCCATGCCCCTCCCGAAGGTGGGGCCACGTTGGTCCCTTCCGGAAGGTTCTAGAAGCTTCCTACAATACCGATTAACCGAACAATTCGAACTCCAAAACTGCCGCCTTATAAAAATCTTATTCTCGGACCATTCCGAACCTCTCGTGATATCCCGGATCCCATCCGAGACTCGAACAAAAATTCATAAACCAATTATCCAATCTATCCTAGCGTCAAGACACGTTAAGTGTGTGACCTGCGGTTCGAGAATATGCGACATGATCTTCTATCAATAATCAACAGCGGTGCAGGCACCCATATTGACTCCCACATTCATCGATGATCATATCGGATGAACCACGATGCCAGGATTCAATTAACCCATATATATATTCCCTTCGTCTCGCGATATTTTACTTGCCCGAGATTCGATCGTCATACCTAGTTCAATCTCGTTCACAACAAGTACTTTACTCGTCGTAATCCGATATCACTTTGTGATTAACTCCTTAACCACATGCTTGCAAGCGTGTTGATATCGACACCGAGTGGGCCCAAGTATATCTCTCCGACTTGGGAGGGACAAATTCCATCTCGATACATACAACCCAATGATACTTTCCGATCACCGAGAGACACCTTTATGATAACCCTCTCATAGGATGACGTTTGATGACCTCAAAGCTTTCTTCCGGTACCAGGGAGTTGCATTATCTCATGGTCTAAGGAATACAATATTTGACATAGGAAAAGCTTCGCAAAGATGAACACGATGAAACGATCTAATTGCTTTGCTTAGTTTGGGTCTGTCCATCATATCATTCTCCCAATGATATGATATCATTATCAATTGACAACTCATGTCTATGGTTAGGAAACCTTAACCATCATTGATCAATGAGCTAGTCCTTAGAGGCGTACCAGGGACACGGTGTTGTTCACAAACCACACAAGTATTAATTTTTCCGCTTAATACAATTCTAGCATGGAATATAAACTTTATCATGAACAAGAATTATAATAATAACATCTTTATTATTGCCTCTAGGGCATAATTCCAACAGTCTCCCACTTGCACTAGAGTCAATAATCTAGTTTACATTTGGCAACAATCTCACACCCATGGCACTGAGGTGTTGATCATGTTTTACACGTGGAAGAGGTTTAGTCAATGGATCTGCGACATTCAGATCCGTATGTACTTCGCGAATCTTCAGATCTCCATCTGCTATATAATCTCGGATTATATGAAACTTGCGGTTGATATGCTTGGTCTTTGGATGATATCTTGGTTCCTTAGGGAGTGCTATGGCGCCAGTGTTGTCACACAATATCTCCAGTGGGTCCAATGCACTTGGAACCACGCCAAGCTCAGTGATGAAGTTTCTGATCCAAACTCCTTCACTTGACGCTTCTGCAGCAGCCATGTATTCCGCTTCTACTGTAGATCCCGCGATCACGCTTCGCTTGCGACTTCTCCACTCACAACTCCTCCATTCAAAATATACACGTATCACGTGCGAGATTTAGAATCATCCTTGTCGGTGTCGAAACTAGCATCGATGTAACCTTTTCGACGATAAGTTGTTCATCACCCCATAGACTAAGAACATTTCTTTAGTTCTATTTAGGTACTTTAGGATGTTCTTCACGGCTGTCCAATGTTCCACTCGGATCACTTTGATATCTCGTCACAAACTAAGAGCATTGGACACATCCGGTCTAGTACACAAGATGGCATACATGATGGAACCTATGGCCGAGGCATAAGGCACTTTGCTCATAGCTTCCCTATCATTTACCAGTAGGACACCGAGCCTTGCTCAATATCTTACCGACAACATAGGCACGAACCTTTCTTTGCCTTATCCATTACGAACCTTTTCGAACTTTGTCTAGGTATGTACCGCTTAAAGCTATCAGGCGTCTTTGCCTATCTCTATAGATTTTGATGCCCAATATATAAGCAGCTTCACCTAGGTCTTTCATTCAAAAACACTTGTTCAAATAACTCTTCACATCGTTAAGCATGTTGATGTCATTTCCGATAATCAATATGTCATCCACATACAGTACTAGAAACGTCACCGAGCTCCCACTCACTTTCTTGTAGATGCAAGCTTCGTAGCAATTTGGAACAAATCCAAAGCTCTTGATCATTTGATCAAAACGAAGGTTCCAACTCCGATATGCTTGCTTCAGTCCATAAATGGAACGCTGAAGCTTGCATACTTTACTAGCATCCTTAGGATTGACAAAACCTTCGGGTTGCATCATATACAACTCTTCATCAATGTTGCCATTGAGGAAAGCAGTCTTGACATCCATCTGCCATATTTCATAATCATGAAACGCAGCAATTGCTAATAAAATCCGAATGGACTTAAACATCGCTACGGGAGAGAAAGTCTCATCGTAGTCAACACCTTGAATTTGTCGAAAACCTTTTGCGACAAGCCGTGCTTTATAGACGGTAACATTACCATCCGCGTCCGTTTTCTTCTTGGATATCCATTTGCACTCAACGGCCTTTCGGTCGCTAGGAGGATCCACCAAAGTCCATACTTGGTTTTCGCTCATGGATCCCAATTCGATTTCATGGCTTCCACCATTTCTCAGAGTCTGGGCTCATCATCGCTTCATCGTAGTTCATCGGTTCACTGTCTTATACCAACAAGCCAGTGAAGAAAGCGGTGACGTACCACTCAGGAGGGGCACGCGACCCTGTCGACCGCGACGCTCAAGAGCAAAGATCGTCCAAGCTTCATGATCCTTGTCATTAGCTTCCTCTATTGTTGGTGCAGGCGGCACTGGAACAATTTTAGGTGCTGCGCTACTCTCCAATTCAAGATAAGGTTCAATAACCTCGTCTAGCTCTACTTTCCTCCCACTCACTTCTTTCGAGAGAAACTCCTTCTCAAGAAAGGAACCGTTCTTTGCGACAAACACTTTGCCTTCGGTTCTGTGATAGAAGGTATACCCAATAGTTTCCTTAGGGTATCCTATGAAGACGCATTTCTCCGCTTTGGGTTCAAGCTTGTCCGGCATCAACTTCTTGACGTAAGCTTCGCATCCCCAAACTTTAAGAAACGACAACTTAGGTTTAGCACCAAACCACAGTTCATACGGTGTCGTCTCAACGGATTTAGATGGAGCCCTATTTAAAGTGAATGCAGCGGTTTCTAATGCATAACCCCAAAATGATAACGCAAATCAAGAAGAGACATCATTGATCGGACCATATCTAATAGGGTTCGATTCCGCTCGAACACACCATTGCTACTGTGGTGTTCCGGTGGCGTGAGTTGCGAAACAATTCCGCTTGATCTAAGATGCGTGAGAAAATCAAAACTCACATATTCGCACCCACGATCGGATCGTAATACGATGGTTCTCCACTTCATTCTGAAATTCTTTGAACTTTTCAAACGTTTCAGATTTATGTTTCATTAAATAGATATACCCATATCTACTTAAGTCATCAGTAAAAGTGAGGAAATAGCGATATCCACCGCGCGTCGAAACACTCATCGGTCCGCATACATCGGTATGTATGATTTCCAACAAGTCCGTTGCTCGCTCCATCATACCGGAGAACGGGGTTTTTATCATCTTGCCCATGAGGCATGGTTCGCATGTGTCAAATGATTCAAAATCAAGAGACTCCAAAAGTCCATCAGAATGGAGTTTCTTCATGCGCTTTACTCCAATATGACCTAGACGACAGTGCCACAAATAAGTAGTATTATCACTATCTACTTTGCATCTCTTAGCCTCAATGTTATGGATGTGTGTTTCATCCCTTTCGAGATTTAGAAGAAATAAATCATTCACAAGAGGTGCATGACCATAAAAGATGTTACTCATATAAATAGAACAACCATTATTCTCCGATTTAAATGAATAACCGTCTTGCAATAAACACGATCCGGAAATGATGTTCATGCTCAACGCAGGCACATAATAACATTTATTAAGGTTTAAAACTAATACCGAAGGTAAAACTAAGGAGAGCGTGCCGACGGCCATCACATCAACTCTTGATCCGTTGCCAACGTGCATCGTCATCTCATCCCTCGCAAGCCGCCGTCTATTCCGTAGCTCCTGTTTCGAGTTACAAATATTAGCAACTGAACCGGTATCAAATACCCAGGCACTACAACGAGGGCTAGTAAGGAAAACATCAATAACATGTATATCAAATATACCTTTGATGGTGCCAGCCTTCTTGTCCGCTAAGTACTTCGGACAGTTGCGCTTCCAGTGACCCTTGTCCTTGCAATAGAAGCACTCCGTGACCGGTTTAGGACCAGACTTGAGCTTCTTCTTAGCAGGGGCAACGCGCTTGCCGCCGCCTTTCTTGAAGGGATTCCTTGCACCCTTACCTTTCTTAAAGGTGGGGGGCTTGTTGACCATCAACACATGATTATTCTTTTTGATGTTCACCTCCGCTACTTTCATCTTAGCAAAGAGCTCAGTGATCATATCAGTGGAACCAATCTGATTGTGATCAACTACAAAACTTTTGTAGCTAGGAGTGTCAATCTTGAGCTCCTCCGAATCATGCAGTCAGCTGTTTCAAGGCGTTGAGTGTAGCCCGACATCTTAATGGCGTGCTCACTAACGGAACTCCCTTCCTCCATCTTGTAGTTAAAGAATTTCTTAGAGATCTCATATCTCTCGTAATGGCTTGAGTCGAAACATGTTTTCAGCTCCTCGAGAATCTCAAAGGGCCCGGCGAACTCCTCAAAACGATTTTGAAGATCTGATTCCATAGCATACAACATGACGATCTTAATCAAATCATAATCATCCTTGCGCGACTGATAAACAGCTTTTTCATCAGCCGGCGCATCTACGGCAGGGGGGTTACCTAACGCTTTCTCAAGGACATAGTCCTTTTGTCCGCCAGACAGAATGATTCTTAGATTGCGGAACCAATTGGTGAAGTTAGACCCATTGTTTCTAAGCTTTCTTTCTCAGCAAAAACGTTGAAGTTGAAGTTGGACTTGGCCATGTGATCTACAGTATTGGCAAGTACAATTTAAACTATGGTCATGATAAATAGTTCAGCTTAATCAAATTACTAGATGAACTCCCACTAAATTCAACATCCCTCAAGTTGTTTAGTGAACACGATCCAAATTCACCACACCTAATCCGATCATCACGAGAAGAGACGTGGTTTCAATGGTGGACAACGAAGTGTCGATCATATCATTCATATGACTCATGCTTAACCTTTCGGTTCTTGTGTTCCGAGGCCATGGCTGTACATGCTAGGCTCGTCAAGTTAGACCCAAGTATTTCCGCGTGTGCAAAAACTGGCTTGCACCCGTTGTATGTGAGCGTAGAGTCTATAGCACCCGATCATCACGTGATGCTTGGACACGACGAACTTTCGCAATGGTGCATACTTGGGGAGAACACAGTTTTTATCTTGATCTTTAAGTGAGGAATCATCTTATAATGCTACCGTCGCGATCTAAGCATAATAAGATACATAAAGGGATAAAAATCACATGCATATAACTTTATGTGACATGGTATAGCCAATCTTCGCGCAATGATCTCCATCTTGTGCGTTCCCGCATGATCTCCATCACTCCACCATGATTGCCTCCACCGCGAATAGCAACTACAACTATTGCTAACTACTTAGCAATAAAGTAAAGCTATTACATGGCGTATAAGAAGTTGACTCGCAGGTCATACACAATTATAAAGACAACCATATGGCTCCTGCCGGTTGTGTACTCATCGACATGCAAGTCGTGAAACATTACAAAACATGATCATCGCATACATTATACACATCACATCTTGGGCCATACCATATCACAGAAAACACTCCCTGCAAGAACAAGTTAGACGTCTCTACTTTGTTGTTGCATGTTTTACGTGGATTTATGGGAGTAGATGCTAAGAACGATTCTTACCTACGGAAAGCCACAACGGTGATATTATGGTTGCCAAACTCTGGTGTTAATCCCATGACAACTATAGTGAGAGAAACTGACATCCACCAGCCGCATGTGTGGTACAAGCCACACGTCAAGTGCGGAGCCGGTCTCGCGAACGACGTCGCGTAAGGTTGGCCTGGACCGCTTCAATCTCACTATCCCGCGTCATAAGAAGAACACAAACAAGAGGCTTGCAACAGAAAACATCAACGCCCGCAACAACCATGTTGCGTTCTACTCGTGAATCACATCTACGCATAGATCTAGCTCGATACCAATCAAGGGTTTCGCGGCATAGTAAATCAAAATTTTCTACGATAACAGAGGGAAAGCCAAGATCTAATCTAGGAGATGCAAACAACGAGAGATTGGATTAGATCTTCATACCCTTGAAGATTCGCACATCGGAACGCTCGTTTAACGTGGGTGATGTAGTCGTACTCGCTTCTCCTCGCGATCCGATCCGATCTAGCACCACAAGTGGCGGTGCCTCCGTGAGATGCACACGCAGCACCTCGACGTCTCCTCCTTCCTCGGACCAGCGAGTATGGTGGAGATAGATTGGATCTACAACACAACGGGCGTGGTGTATGGTGGAGAATTTACTGCAGGCTTTGCCTACAAACAGTCGGGAGGGAGAGAGGAAGGTAGCAAGGCTGCTAGGGCTTGGAGGAAGGTGTGTGTAGGGGGAGGGGGCGCACCACCCCTCTATATATAGAGGGGGGCGGCCATCCCTTTCCCCTCCTCCAAGTCTATCTCTATTTTAAACAATTTAAACTCTCCCTTATCTAGAAATCCTATCTCTAGTTTAAACGATTTAAACTTTCCCTTATCTAGAAATTCTATCCCGAGATTTAAACGAGTCAAATCTCTCTAGAATCGGCTGGGCCCTATGGGGCCTTGTGCCCCTGGCCCAATGCAGCCAGGACACTCCCTCATAGGCCCATGCCCCCTCCCGGAAGGTGGGGCCACGTTGGTCCCCTTCCGGAAGGTTCTAGAAGCTTCCGGTACAATACCGATTAATTAACAATTCCGAACTCCAAAACTGCACCGCCTTATATGAATCTTATTCTCCGGACCATTCCGAACCTCTCGTGATATCCGGATCCCATTCGAGACTCAACAAAAATTCATAAACCAATTATCCAATCTATCCTAGCCAAGACACGTTATGTGTGACCTCTGAGTTCGAGAATATGCGACATGATCTTCTATCAATAATCAACGGGTGCGGGCACCCATATTGACTCCCACACATTCATCGATGATCATATCGGATGAACCACGATGCCGGATTCAATTAATCCCATATATATATTCCTTCCTCGCGATATTTTACTTGCGAGATTTGATCGTGACCGATCATACCTAGTTCAATCTCGTTCACAACAAGTACTTTACTCGTTCCGTAATCCGATATCACTTTGTTATTAACTCCTTAACCACATGCTTGCAAGCGGTTGATATCGACACGAGTGGGCCCAAGTATATCTCTCCGACTTGGGAGGGACAAATTCCATCTCGATACATACAACCCAATGATACTTTCCGATCACCGAGAGGCACCTTTATGATAACCCTCTCATAGGATGACGTTTGATGACCTCAAAGCTTTTTTCGGTCAGGAGTTGCATTATCTCATGGTCTAAGGAATACAATATTTGACATAGGAAAAGCTTCGCAAAGATGAACACGATGAAACGATCTAATTGCTTCGCTTAGTTTGGGTCTGTCCATCATATCATTCTCCCAATGATATGATCTCATTATCAATTGACAACTCATGTCTATGGTTAGGAAACCTTAACCATCATTGATCAATGAGCTAGTCCTTAGAGGCGTACCAGGGACACGGTGTTGTTCACAAACCACACAAGTATTAATGTTTCCGCTTAATACAATTCTAGCATGGAATATAAACTTTATCATGAACACGAATTATAATAATAACATCTTTATTATTGCCTCTAGGGCATAATTCCAACAGAATGGAGCTCACAAAATCTAGACATGAAAGCATAAGGAGGAGATACAACCATCTAGCTACTACATGGACCCATAGTCCAAGGTGGAACTACTCACGCTTCATACCTGAGGCTGGCATGATGAAGAAGAAGGCCTCCGAGATGATCTCCCCTCTGGTAGGGTGCAGGAAAGAGCTTCAGATCCCCCCGATCTAGGGATGATGGTGGTGGCGGCTACAGACGGTTTTGTGGAATATTGATCGGGTGCCTCGGGTTTCTGCATCGAGGGCTTCTTATAGGCGAAGAGGCGAGGCAGGAGGCCACCAAGGCGGCTGAACCATCCAGGCGTAGGGTGGGCCCACCCGTGCGGCCAGGGGGTGTGCCCCCTGGTGGGTCCCCTCCGTCTTGTACTCCGGCTTCATGTTCCCCACAGTAAAAATATTGACTTTGGCTTTTGTCCCGTCCAATTCCGAGAATATTGATTTTCTGCCTTTCTGGAACCAAAAACAGAAGAAAACATGCAACTAGAACTGTGGCAACTTGTTAATAGGTTAGTACCAGAAAACATATAAAAACACCTCAAAGTGTGGACAAAGCAGAGCAAAGTAGATAGTAAACAAGCATGTAACATAAAAAATTATAGATACCTTTTCGACGTATCAATGGTCATTTAGTTTTTGACTTGTGGTACCACTTTATGCTTTGATTATTAATGTTTTGTCGCTCTGCATGATTATGGCCATTATTGCTCTCTTAGTTGGTCGCTCCCAGTCTTTTGCTAGCCTCCACTTGTATTGAGTAAGCTCTACTCATGCATCCAACTCCCAAGAAACTAAGTTATTCCAAAGTGTACACTATAAATTCCTATGCATGGTGTGTTACACCATTCCAAGTATATTCTTGTTTTATCTACACTCCAATTAAAAAGTCACTTTGTTATGTGAAAAATTAGTGATTAAAGCTCTCACAAACTTGATGGCACACTTAATTTTTCTTCCCCCTAATAAACTTGAACCATTGTGTCATCTATGTTGTATATGCTTGCACTTATAAGTTGGGATTAGCAGAACCGTGCTGTCACGGGGATCGCTTTCAACACTTGTAAATATCTACTCAGTTGATATCATGCTCTTTTGTTTATGGATGTCGTCGGTGTGAAATGAAAGGGTAGCTTGTAAGACCATGGAGTTATGTATGTGTGTTAGAGAAACGTTTGGGCCGCTAGCCTAAGCCATGCCTAATCATGGTGGAAACTTGTAGCATAACCATAATGAGAAATCTATGAAGCTTTCTTCTTATAAAAAAGAGATACATATTGAAAAGAGGAAAGAGAGCAAAAAAACACCATTTTCCCATGGTAAATAAGAAGATTGCTGATATGCTCATTGTCTGCTTGCCTTGTCATTTTGATTATGGGATAGCTCCTGTATCATGTGCAAGGGGTACCCCGTTGGCGATTCACTATGATACGCATGTATTTACTATGACAAGAACTTACCGGTAACTAAAGTTGAGTAGCATGAGGAGTGGCCCTTGTACTCAAGGGACATGAGATTTCCAGTTTATGGTCTATTAAGCATATAACTCATATTGGACCTCACTTTCACCTTAACCATCTAAAGATGCCTATGATAGGGGCAATGAGAGCTCAAAGCTAATGAGTACCATACTTTCAACATTTGTAAGCCTTTCAAACTTTTCAAAACCTTTTCACTTCCTTATTGAGTCACCACTTATTCTATGAGCACCTTCTTGAGAGCATAGTTGTCATTCTTAGTGTAATGTGCTTGTCTCAAAGCTTGGTTAATTATATCATGACTTTGATGCTTGTATCTTTGATATCTTTACTTCTAGTCTTCACTTGAACTTCAGAGGTGCCTTGGCATTTATGTTGTGCTCTACAAACAAGGCAAGCGAGATACCACTCTATCATACCTTCTTATGAGCACTGAAATGTTGCTTATGTTTATGTTTCATGCTACTTTTTATTATTGAGTTGGAATCTTTTCATAGCTTGCAATGACTATTAAGTATACTTAGTTGCATACTCCTTATTATGAATTGTCTAAGTATCTACTCATGTGCTGGGAATCTTTACATCATATGAAGCAAATGTGTTCATGAAAGATCTTTTATCGCACTCAGTTTTCAAATGAATTGCTTGAGGACAGGCAATAAGCTAAGCTTGGGGAGAGCTGATACGTCCAAAACGTATCTACTTTCCCGAACACTTCTGTTATGGTTTCTCCTCTAAACTTCTGTGATTTGGATACAAATAACACGGACTGACGCTTTTTCAGCACAATTTCATTGATTTCTAGTTTTTATGTAGAAAATCAACTTTCAGGAAAAATCCCGGAAAATATGCCAAAAATCCTATTTCACCAGAAGACTCACAGAGCCAGAAGACGAGAAGGAGTGGGGCTCCGAGGGGCCCACACCCCTGGCCGCGCCTGGGGGGTGTGGCCGCCTCGGGCACCCCCTCGGCCTCCCTCTTCACTAGGTTGCCTTCTGACCTAAAAACTCATGGGTTTTCGACATTTTTCCAGAAAGAGTTCTGATGCGCCACCACCACCAGAAACCGCGATTCGGAACCAGAAACTCCTTTCTGGCACCCTTCTGGGACGGGGAATTTGGAGAGGATCATCGCCATCATCATCACCAACGCCTCTCCATAAACCATCCATGTTTCCCCCATCCATGAGTGAGTAATCCCCCGCTATAGGCTATGGGGATGGTAGGGATTGGATGAGTTCTATCATGTAATCGGATAAGATTGTTAGGGCATGGTGCCTAGTATCTTTGTTAGTGCTATTTGACTTTGTTGCAAATTTTTGTGCTTAATGCTTGTCACTAGGGCCCGAGTGCCATGATATCAGATCTGAACTTATTATTGATTCATGATGATAGTATTGTTTGTGATATTATCTGCAAGTTGTGTATACATATCATTGTCCGAATCCAAAGGCCCGAAGTGATAGAAATTGGGACAGCTGGAGTGTTAATGCTTTGCTCGGATACTCCATTAAAAGGAGTACCTTAATTGCTAGTAGATTTTCTTGAGGCCCCGCTGCCACGGGCTGGCTGGACAAAATATGTTGTGCAAGTTCTCATTGCGAGCACATATGACTATATATGGAACACATGCCTATGATTGTTTAGTACTTGGATGCTTTATCTTATCTATCTACAATTTCCCTAGATCTTGAAGTTACATGTTTAGACTTGTCCATGCAATACCCGTCCATCCATACCTATGCCTAGCGCACTCATATCCTACTGTTTGCTACTATTGTTACTACTGCCTTCGTATTACTGCTACTGTTACTTTGCTATTGTTACAACAAAACTATTGTTACTGATAAACTACTGTGAGCAAGACTATTTCGAGGTGCAGCTGAATTGACAACTCAATTGTTAAGGCTTATAAGTATTCTTTGGCTCCCCTTGTGTCAAATCAATAAATTGGGTAATACTACCCTCGAAGACTGTTGCGATCCCCTATACTTGTGGGTCATCACCACTCCCAATTGGTATGATCCCGTTATGAGTGTCATGTTGGTAGATAACGCCGATGACCCTGCGACATATGAGGAAGCGATGATGAGCCTAGATTCCAATAAATGGCAAGAAGCCATGAAATCTGAGATTGGATCCATGTACGAGAACCAAGTATGATCTTTGGTGGACTTATCGGATGGTCGAAAGGCTGTCGAGAACAAATGGATTTTCTAGAAGAAAACAAATGTTGATGATAACGTAACCGTCTATAAAGCTCGACTTGTCACAAAAGGGTTTCGACAAATTCAAGGAGTTGACTACGATGAGACTTTCTCACCGGTAGCAAAGCTAAAGTCTGTGAGTATTTTGTTAGCTATTGCTGCATATTATGATCATGAGATATGGCAGATGGATGTCAAAACAACATTCCTCAATGGTGACATTGATGAAGAGTTGTATATGGTACAACTCAAAGGTTTTGTCGATCCTAAAGATGCTAACAAGGTATTCAAACTTCAACGATCCATTTATGGATTAGAGCAAGCATCCCGAAGTTGGAATCAATGTTTTGATAAGGTAATAAAAGTTTTGGATTTATACAAACTTATGGAGAAGCTTGTATTTACAAGAAAGTGAGTGGGAGCTCTGTAGCATTTCTAGTACTATATGTGTACGACATATTGTTGATTGGTTATGATATAGACCTTCTTAAAAGTGTCAAGGATTATTTGAATAATAGTTTTTCAATGAAAGATCTTGGCGAAGCTTACATATTAGGCATAAATATTTATAGAGATGGATCGAGACGCCTAATATCAGTGTCACAGAGTACATATTTGGACAAAGTTCTAAAGAGTTTTGGAATGGAAAATAGCAAGAAAGGGTTCTTGTCCATGTTTCCAAATACGACCTTGAGTAAAACTCAAAGTCCTGCTACGACAGAAGATAGAGAAAGGATGAGTAAGACTCCCTATGCCTTAGCCATAGAATCTATCATGTATGCCATGCTATGTACTAGACCCGACATTGCACATGCTGTTAGTTTAACTAGCATATATCAAAGTGATCCAGGAGTGGATCATTGGACAGCGATTAAAAACATACTTAAGTACTTGAGAAGAACTAAGGATATGGTTCTTTATTATGGAGGTGACGAACATCTCGTTATTAACGGTTACACCGATGCTATTTGGAACACCGATCCGGATGATTCTAAATCTCAATCTAGATACGTATTTACTTTGAATGGTGCAGTAGTGAGCTAGAGGAGTGCAAAGCAAAGCGTTGTGGCAAGATCTTCAACTGAATCAGAATACATAGCTGCTTCAGAGGCTTCACAAGAGGCGATATGGATGAAGGAGTTCATTACAGATCTTGGTGTGGTTCCCAGTGTGCTGGACCCAATGCCTATCTACTATAATAACATGGGCGCCATAGCCAATGTGCAAGAACCAAGGTCGCACAAGAAGCTGAAGCATATCAAGCTACGCTTTCATGCTATTCGAGAGCATGTCCAAGATGGTGACATAAAGATTTGCAAAGTACACAGAGATCTTAATATGGAGGATCCGTTGACTAAACCTTACCCGAGGGCAAAACAGGACCACCACCAAACCGCCATGGGTGTTAGGTATATTACCATGTAATCTAGATTAGTTAACTCTAGTGCAAGTGGGAGACTGTTGGAGATATGCCTTAGAGGCAATAATAAAAGTATTTATTATTATATCTTTGTGTTTATGATAAATGTTTACATTCATGCTATAATAGTATTAACTAGAAACATTAATACTTGTGTGATTTGAAAACTAATTAGATTCCCTAGTAAAGCCTCTTTATAATACTAGCTTGTTGGTTGATAGATGATCATGGTTTCCTGATCATGAACATTGTGATGTTATAAACAACAAGATCATATCATTAGGAGAATGGTGTGATGGACATACTCCAATAGAAAAGCGTAGCATAAAGATTAAGTCATTTCATTAGTTTGTTTGCTATAAGCTTTCTTATACATAGTAACCTAATTCCTTCGACCATGAGATCATGCTAATCACCATCACTGGATGGATACTTTGATGACATCAGACACCACACCATAACTGGGTGGCTATAAAGGTGGCATTGAGTGTTCGGAAAGTATGTGTTGAGGCACATGGATCAAGAGTGGGATTTGTCCATCCATATGATGGATAGATATACTCTGGGCCCTCTCGGTGGAATGTCATCCAATTAGCTTGCAAGGATGTTACTGGCTCATAAGGGATCAAATATCACAGGAACGACTAAAGAGTACTTATCGGTAACAAGGTTGAACTAGGTATGCAGAGATACCGACGATCAGACCTCGGATAAGTAAAATATCGCGAGACAAAGGGAAATTGGTATCGTATGTAAATGGTTTATTCGATCGCAAAGTAATCGTAGAAATAAGTGTGAGCCATATGAATTTCTAGATTCCTCTATTGGTTATTGATCGGAGAAGAGTCTCGGTCATGTCTGCATAATTCACGAACCGTAGGGAGACACACTTAAGGATTCGATGTTGTTTAGTAGATATGGAATGTAAGTAGGAAGACCGAATGTTGTTAGGAGTCTCAGATGGGATCCATGATATCACGAGGAGATCCGGAGAATAAGATTCATATAAGGAAAGTCCAATTCCGGAGTTCGGGAATAATTCCCGGTGTTTTCACCGGAATGATCTAGAAGGGTCTAGAAGGTTCACCGGACCGTAAGGGGAAGGGTACATGAATGTGTCATGACTGAGTGGAATGATTGCATCATGTCCTAGGTCACTTGGCTGGGCGTTTGAAAGAAATAAATTAAACTCCAAAATTGAAAGTCAAAAGGCAAGTTTGAAAAGTCAAACTAGGACAATGTTTCCTGCTGGAGGAAGGAGAGAATCCTTCTCTCCCTCCACCACGTGCCTAGTAGGAGAGGGATTTGGGGAAGGATTCAAACTCCCCTCTCCCAAGTTGCCCCTCCCTCTCATAAATAGAGGGGAGGGGGTTCCCCCAAAGAACACAACTAGCGCCACCCCTCCAAGCCGTCGCCGCCTGCTGCCGCCGTCGGCTCCACCTCCTCCTCTCCGGCTTCTAAAGCCTATATCGCCCGGGAAACCCTATTTATCCACCATAACCCGCTCCGGCTTAGGGGAAGCCCTATGGTATCTTCCCTCTACTTCCGACACCACGTCGTTGTGCTGCTGGAATCACGAGGAGAGAACTACAACCTCTGCTGCCTGCTTGAACAAGGGAGAGGAAGGTCTTCATCGAGTACCGAACGTGTGACCGACTGCGGAATAGCTACCGGAATGCAGCGCCGGAAGGATCGTCTACGCAATCTTTAGATCGGCAAGTGTACGACTACATCACCCATGAGAATATGCTCTCGTTAACCGCTTTGGAACCTTCGAGGGTGAGTACTCTATCTACTTGTTGCTACAATCTAGTAGATAGATCTTGGCTTGAGTGTGTTCATGCGGTAATTTTTTTTTGTTTTCCATGGTACGAACCCCAACACCTTCATGGGGAAGCAAGTGAATGTTGAAAAACAACTACTTGATGATATCCAAAGCAACTATGCCCAATGGCATGTAGAGAGAACCTCCTCAAAAGTGTGAACTTAATCACCAAGGATCACAATGAAGAGCTTACTGCAAATATAGATGAGCTAATAAATATTGTAAACGGTAAGAAAGATAGCCAAGTTAATTCTATCACTACCGATGCTAATTAAGTTAATTTTATAGCTCGTAATCCTTATAACCCTTCAGGAAAGAGTCAAAATTATGGCTCAAACTATCAAAAACAATATTCTAATCTTGCAAGTTCTCCAAATAATAATAACTATGATAATTATGATGGAGCAAATCAGGGTAATCTCCCTTTTAGAATTCTTTTAGAACCTTGATGCAAGCACAAAATATTCAAAATAATATTCTGATTAAAATAATGAAGAACCATGATAATATTATTGGAAAATTATTTAACTAGCCCATTGCAATTAAAAATGATGTGCAGGCTCTATAGGAAGGAACCAAGACCGTGGCGGCAAAATTGGGCAAGATAGCCAAGAGTAAAACTCTTGTACTTGCAAGATTTACTAGAAAGCCCGAGCCAAACCCGGTAGAAGACCTCAAAACAATGAGGGTAGAAGAAAAAAAATGAGAAACTTGAAGGGTTATACTACAACAATGTGCCATCACTAGACTATATCATGGAAGAGCTTCTGAAAATGATCACCATGAAAAATCCCAATATTGAACAAGGTAATGATGTCATGTACCAACAATTTATAAAGGAAGTAGCATCTAAGGTACATAAGCTAGATATGGAATATAAGAGGCTAGCCGATAAACTTCCAGCTAAGCTAGATTATATATTTGAGCCCACTATTAAAATTAAAATAAGAGTTAATGAGATAGCTACACCTTGTAATCTTAGTGCAAGCGTCTCAATAATTTCTCAGATTTTATTTGATAAACTAAACCTATGTCCATTTGAATCTACTGAAATGGGAATCCATCTTGCCGATTCAACTTATAAACAAGTTGTATGGATCAAAGAAAATATAGTAGTTGAAATTAAAGGATATATTGCTCTTATTGATCTTATTATAGTGGACATGCCTGAAGATCCTATAGCACCTATGATTCTAGGTAGGCCATTCCTAAGAACTATTAAAGATTTGATTAGTTTACATGAAGAAAATGTGAGAATAAGACTACCATCTAGAGATCCTTTTATAATCTACTTCCCTAAAAAAAGGCCAAGCCTAATGATGATGGTGTAATCACTTTAAAAGATAACTACTTTATAGTGGGGATTCACTTCCAAAACCTAAATTATCACCGTCTTGGTCAAGCTAATTGACCTTAACTAGAAGCGCTTCATGAGAGGCAACTCTTGTGAAATAAAGTTTTACTTGTGTTAGTTTTGTTTTGTTTTTGTTTTATTTGTTTTTTCTTTTCATAAAGAGTGTTCAATAAGGTCCTTTAAAGAGAGGAGAAGAAATCAAGGTAATCCTCACTCTATGATATTTTTTAACACATGGCCAAAATATAGTGCATTTTTTATGAAATATATTTGTTGTCATTGTATTATTAAATTAGATGCACAAAGGCATATGAAGTTTTTACTGATTTTTTAAGTTTTCAAGTTTACAGCGTGTCCAACGGCTAGCCGTACGACTGAAGTAAGGCCGTATCGGGCACCCGTACCACATATCGACACAAAAGGATGGATTTTTATATTTTTGTTGCAGGGTATAGAAGGTTTAATGACCTGGAGTATGACCAGAGGCTACCGTATCGCCCTCCCATACCGTACCTTGGAGCAAAAAATCAGAAAAATGAAGCAAAGTACTGCGTGCTTGGGCGTTCTTAATGACCTAACGGAAAGTACTGCCCACGTGCAAGGCTTGCATGTTGGGAGCTTCTTGGCATTCACATATGATGGAGACGATGGGCTCACCATCAAGGTGATCGACGAGACCATTTTCCGCCGCCACTACCACATCGACGATGAGAAGGAGGAGGACAACGACGATGGTGAATAGGCCATGAAGGCCACTAGTGGTGTTTTATTTATCTGTTTTAGGATACTATGTTCATTTTTCTAATGCAACTATGTTTGGGGATAATTTGGGGTTCCACCGGTGTGGAAAGGTCATCCCAAAATGTTGGCATGCTGATCCGACACGGCAATAGCGCATGTCCTGCACTGCAGCCGGACATACTTTGGGGCGACCTAGTAGATATGCTCTTTGTCATCACCCCCACGATGTGCAACCCATTTAGCTGCATAATCTATCATGTTGCGGTACTTGTCTGAAAAATGATAGATAATATGTTTTTTGTATCCTAGTGTTTCAAATAATTTTAATTGGTGAGCATTATACTAGGTTTGATGTTTCCTTTAGGAAATTCAAGGACAAGATTGCAGTGTAAATAATATATGCCAATGGTACTACTCAATATTTCCATGTGCAAGATGTATTCTTAACCAATTCCCTTGTTTTCTCATACCATTGCCTATTCTTAGCTGACTTCATAAAGCCATTACTTTAAGTGTTCGCAGATAGACGGATAGTTACATGTCATCGCCTTCGTCTTTAACCCTGGGTTGTAATCATTTGGCAAGTCGAAGTTGTTGGACACCATTCTCCTTGCAAGAAGCATATGTTTTCAGAGATGGTAAGTGTTTCCATGGCTGACCGATTGGTAAACTTGAACTTCAGATTCTACAAATTTGAAGGATTGGTTGTAAAAATGGAAGTGGGAGCAATATACAACCCCAAAACCTATACACGAATTGAACACTTGAATTGCTGATGAAGATTGTACTGCCATAATTCCCTAGAGCTAGCACGCTGATGTGCCCTCCCGATCTGATGCTAGGTTGAACTTGAATGAAGAGTTGCCCGCTGACTACATTAATACCTACTACTAATAGTAAATATGGCCTTTGAGATGATTATCATACCGAGGTGAAATATATGCACCTATACTTGACGCGTTATTTCTTTTAACATCTAGTACTTCCAAGCCTGATGGTAAGTCTGACGGTATATATTGAAAATTTGATACTTTGTAAACACTACTAGAAAAAACGCTATCAGTGACTCACCAAATTGGAATTATGTGGCGTATATGGGAGTCGCCACTAAATTCTCGTCACTAAAATTCAACATTCTGTGGCTAATTCTGTGGCGCATATGCCATATGCGCCACCGAATTTTGTCTTAGGATTTTTAAAAAAAATACCAGAATACAGCAGAAATACACAAAAAATATACCAGAATACAACAATATATCACAAAAATGCATAAAACTCACAGGAATACCCAGAAACTCACTGAAATTCATACAAAGTGACAAAATACATCAATATAGAGAGTCCAAGTGTTACCCATAAGTCATTGGAGAGTACAAGTTCGAAATCACACAATCGCACGAATTCACGATTGACGCAGATTTGACTGCTCCATACGAGCCCCCTCAGCCTCTATCTCCTGAATGAATTGCAGATAGAACGAGTCGAGCTCCACTCTGCTCAACCTTGGGGACGCTCGCTGGGCATGGGTGGAAGCCAGTAGGTGGACCGCGCTCTGTTGCTCCACGGCCATCAGGCACTGCTCCGAGGTGCTGGTGTCTCTGACCATCAACACCACCGAGTGTTCCGCCGATGGCAAGTCGGCTGACGCAGCCTGACGCATCTCCGCCACGACATCATATCTCACCGCTAGGGCCTGCAACAGTCACCCACCAGAGTCCCTCTAAGTCAGAAGCGGCCAGCCCCGCACCTTGCATCTCTTCAAGATCTCCTCCAAGGCAGCTGCTTGCTGATGCAGAGGCCGCTGCATCGCGTGGACCACCTCAGAGGTCATATTCCGGAAAAATCGCCTTGCGGAACCTCTGTCCTCGCCCGGTATCACCTCCGCGAGCACCAGCAGGGTCTTCACTCCTTCCCTCTCCGACGCGGCCGACTGCTGCATCGAATCCCTTTTCCACCTATTAATTCACCATAAAAATAATGGATCCTAAGCACAAGTGTTAACTGAACAAACAATTTACCAAGTGGTGGTAACCAACTTGATTGAAAAATGAAACAACTTAATAACTTTAATAAAGCAACTTGGATATATAAATGTGCAGATCTACACATTTATATTTAAGCTATTTCATTATCTCCTTATCTAAACAAACTACATCATGACAGTGCCAGCAAGTAAGCCCCAAACTCAACTATAAGAAACTGATTAGTTCCTGTACTATGCAGAGAGAGGCTCGGGAGAGTTTATTTGAAATCTAAAACTATTTAAATTCATTTATTTGTTAAATCCTCAAAACCTTCTTTATAAAGGAAAGTTTGTTTTTATCCAAATAACCTTGCCAACTGAAGGCACATTTGATGCCTATATATCTTATCCTATCTTTCCATCTCAAAAATAAATATTTTTGAGATGCTCTATTATTTATTTTTGCCATTTCTCTTAAAATGGCAGAAACAAGAAATAATTCTTTATAAATACTTTCCCATTCCAATAAATTACAATAAAATTCTCTAACATGTGATATGGTTCTTAGTACCTTCTCGCCTAAAAAACTCACCTTTCCCAATGTAAAAATATCAACTTAGCTTCTTTAAACCATTTCTGCACTTTTTGAATAGTTGATATAAAGTGGACCAAAAAGCATCCAATAAATCCCAAATAAATCCTATGGAAGTATCTTGACGTCTCCTTCACACCAGTACCATCTCCCCATCCTGTCCAATGCAAATTCTTGGACTTCCTTCATAACCCTTGTTTGGAGAAAATTATGCCAACCCCTTAAACCATGAGTCAAACCAACTCCAAACCCAAACCAATATTGCCAAATAATTCACCACAGCACCCACCGTCTCTCATGATCGAACTACACTGTAGCTTGGCACTATTCACCCTTGTACTATAGCTCTTTGAGAGAGGAGAAAGATATGTGCGGCCCAAACATTTGTCTAGCAAAATATCTCCACTCACATCACTCCACTCACCCCTCTGCCCCTCCAAGAGCCACTGCTGCATTGCCCATGACACCCAATGGGAAGCCCATGGACCTTCCATCTTTCCTCCATGAGCCATGCTCATCATAGACCACATAACCTTGGTTTATAATGAAAACTGGCACACCAACTCTCCCCCTTCGCCTCATTTTCTCCCTTCCACTCCACTCACCTCCCAGAGCTACCTCTCCCTCCCCCCTCCTCTGTAATTCCCGAAGGAAGGAGGAGAAAAAGATTTAGCCTCCCCCTTTATTTTTAGCAAGGCCCCCTCTCCCGAGCCTCCCTCTCTCTGCATGTCACCGTGTCGTGCTCTACACTATATTCTACGAGTGCATTACAGTCTGAACATCTCCCAAATTCAACTATAAGAAACTGATAGTTCCTGTACTAATCAACTAATATAGCAACTGGCATTTGACATTCTAATCCACAGTATTACAACTCATGATGCAGCAACTCTGTTAGCAATCACTGCAAAGAACAAGGAAGCACCACCAGTTCATACCTGCAGGGGCGATGGAGAGCAGCTCGTCGTGGAGGAAGGAGGTCTGGCGGGGTAGCGGTTCCTAGACGAGGCAGTTGGCAAGGTCAGCATGGACAGAGAGGAAGGGGGCACAGGGAAGGCGGGGAGGGGGTCACCTGCGCGGGGTGTGGTGGCAGTGGTGGTCCTGGACGCCGGCGGAGCCTCCTCCTCCTCCTCCTCCTAGTGCTCTGCGCGCAACACGGCGAGGTCAGCGTGTGGACAGAGAGGAAGGGGGCAGGGAAGAAGGAGGGGATGAGGGCCGAGGGTCACCTGTGGGGTGGTGGTATGGCGATGGTGGACGGCGGGCGCGACACGACGGCATGGCGGGGCAAGCGCGACACGACGGCCAGATCGAGCGAAGAGAGTAGCGAGGCGGCACAGCTAGGGTTCGACGATTGGCGGGGCAAACGTTTGGGGAAGAAAGAGGCGCGGCGCGTCTCAAAAACGTAAAAGTGTGGGAATTCTGTGGCGCATCAGCTCAGAATGCGCCACGGAATTTTGACATTCTGTGGCGCATATAGCCATATGCGCCACAGAATTCTAGCATGCCCATGTGCTGGGTCAGGCCCACGGAAATTCTGTGGTGCATATAGCCATATGCGCCACAGAATTCTAACTTTCTGTGGCGCATATAGCTATATGCGCCACAGAATTGCAAGAATTATGTGGAGCATTTGCTATATGCGCCACAGAATAAATTTTAGTAGAGCATTTTTCCTATATGCGCCATAGGATTAAAATCTACCTATAATCGTTTTCCTAGTAGTGAAACTGAAACATATGCGATTTGTGCATCTAGTCAATTAAAGATGAGCCACAAACTGGTCCAAGCTTTATACAATCTGGAACTTGCTTAGATTAAAGTAACAACATGCATAATTTGCTTGGAATCTTTAACAGTGCACAAGCATCACTGGATATGTCATTTTTACCATTCTTATGCTTTTAACTTCATTTGAATGTTGTATAGATGTATTAGCATTGATTTTTAGATCAAAAGGGATTTTCCTCCCATGTTCCCTTTCATAACAGAAAATAAACACCAGGTTCACAATCCAAAGTAGCTAGGAAACCAATACAAAAAATAGAAACAAGAACTAAAGCCATTATATTTCTAGGAGCTAAAACATGACAACTCAAAAGCCAGACAGGCTCAAAAGACCACCACTACACTATAGAGGGTGGAAGAACAGAGTACAACATGCAACGACCAACGCTTTAGGCCACCACATCGATGGATTCATATTCACTTCAGTGATTCTGCAGGTAATCCAGTGACACCCTCCCATCATGAACCTTGCTCAAAGTTGTGGTCTTCCAAGAGGAAACCCAGCCAAAGTCCGAACAGGTCAGCATGCGGGCAACCTTAGTGGTCTTTTGAGATTTTGTAGGAGGCATTCCATGAAGCAGGCAGTTTCCCCTCCTTCTAGAATTTTGAAGGGCACCTTCCAATTTCTTAGATAGGATAGCACCAGATGCTAGACCCGTTTCATATTAATCTAGGTAGTTCTATTAAATACCAGGCTATTTCTAGAATTCCATGGTCCCTAGAGGACATTTGTAGAAACTACATTAAAATGTAACTTTTTTGTTACATAACCATCTACAAGCTACTGATTCAAAGTCAGAAACCTGGATATTAAACACGTTATAGACTTCTGAACAGAGAAGTTTAGCAACAATACATTCAAACATCAGACGATGCACAAATTCAAAATCCTTACATAATTCATGTTCTAAAGGTTTTGGGATGCCTCTAGCCCTAAGATTATATTTAGTCATAATTTCATTCTGGGAGAAAAGCCACACAAAAACCTGAACCCTAGGTGGAATTCAATTTCCACATAGCAGGCAAGAAAATTTGTTCAACACCCCTAAAATTAATAATAGAATATGCATGGAACTAGAAGAGTAAACTCCTTTTGATTCATGTTGCAAGATGAGTTGATCATCCCGATCAATAAAGGAGATACTTCTAGCAATAACCAATAACTCTTGCCACTAGACCATTAGACTTTCAGAAAAGGTTCTTATAAAGGTCCCTCTAATCTGAGGCCCATCCCAAAGCTCAGCCATGGTTTGAGTCTTCTGGTTGGAGATGAAACATATATCCCAAAATTGGACATCTAAAGGGGAGTTACCAAACCAGATATCCTCCCAAAAATTAATTGGTCTACCATTCCCTACCTTCCACCCATACCCTATCTTAACTGTCTTAGAGGCCCACATCACCCCTTTCCAAAAAGTGGAAGGATGAATATCATGGCTAGAAATAATATTGGGTTTCCTAGTTTCATACTTAGCATCTATAACTTTCCTTCACAAGGAACCCCCTGGATATACCTCTTGATCCAGGAACCAATCAAACATATGTTCAAGTCTTGGATATTTGGAATACCCAAACCACTATACTCTTTTTTCATGCAAGCAGAAGGCCAATTATCTAAGTGTAATTTGTGGTTTCCCTCCTCATCATTCCACATGAAATTGGCCATATGAGAGTTAAGCAGTTTTAGGGCCCACTTAGGGAATTTAAAGAAAGAAGATAAACAGGAATACTAGCTAAAGCAGACCGAATAAGATTCCTTTTAGCAGCAGAGGAGAGTAATCTACCTCTCCATCCAGAAATTATAGCAAGGATATTCTTAAACAAGGGTTGCAGATCCTCCCTATTAAGCATATCAAAAATGGAGGGGAATCCATAAGTTCTTTACAGGGAAATCTCCAGCTACACATTGAAAAAATCCAATAAGGGATTTAACTCCTCCTAACTAAGGTTTATAGGGAGATATTCACTCTTATGGAAATTGATTCTCATACCAGAAATCTATTCAAACCAAGTAAGGATCCACTTTAAATTTCTAGCAACCCTAGTAACATTTTCTAGAAAAAGCATAGTGTCATTAGCATATTTCAAGCTGATCATCCCACCTGGAATAAAGTTTGGACACAATCCCCTAATTATATTATGTTGGGAACCCTTAATCAACATCCTAGAGAACACATCTACAACTAAATTGAAAATAAGAGGAGCAATAGGATCCCCTTGCCTTAAACCTTTACCAGTATAAGGAAAAAATTACTCTCTTCATCATTAATCTTAACTCCAACAGAACCCCTTTAGTAATTTTCTTAAATATTCTAATGAAGGTAGGATTGAACCCCCTGCAAACCAGCATCTCATAGAGAAAATCTAGATTAACTTTGTCATAGGCTTTTTCATAATCCATCTTAAGAACCAAGACTCTATCTTTCTTTCTATGAACCTCATGAATAATCTCATGATAAGTAACCACACTTTCCAAAATAAATCTACCTTTTATAAAGGTAGATATGAAAGAATAAATCAATCTCCCGATAACCCTAGCATATCTTTTAGTTAACACCTTAGTAAAGATTTTAAAAGAACAATTAAGTAAACTAATTGGTCTAAACTTTTTCATATATGTAACATCATTCTCTTTAGGAATAAGAGTGATGATAACAAAATTTAATCTATATATATCTAGTCTTGGGACCAAGCGTCAAACATGGTTAACAAGTCATTTTTATAATGTCCCAGAACTGCCGGTAAAACATGAAGGAAATACCATCAGGGCCAGGAGCTCCATATGAATAAGAATCAAACAGAGCAGTTTTGATTCTTCTTCATAGAAAGCATGTCCTAGAATAATATTTTCTTTAACACTAAATTTTTCCTCATCAGAGAAAAAATCATGCCTAAGATTAATATCAGGTCTAGCTTCAAAACAAAAAAGATCTATAAAAATCTACAGCTACCTTTAACATATCTTTGGTTTCAGTAACAGGACCTTCTGGACCATTAAGTACTAAGGGCCTGTTTGGATTGTTGCCGGCAGTTACCTTGCCAAAATTTGGGCGTTGACTGATAGCATAGGTTGCCTTTTGGTTTAGAGCCCGATCATCGCAACCCTACCAATTTTTTGCTCAATACTCTAGTTTTCACGCCCACGCGCGGGCAAAACGATGGCGGCCAAATCCTGCGCCAAAATATTGGCGCGCCCTGAATTTAGTATGGCGTACATGGACACAAACCAAACAAGCCCTAAAATCCTTTTCTTCCTCCTCCTCTTATTAGCTACAGTATGACAGTATGGTGTATTCCTATCACCTTATAAAATATCTCTCTAGAGATCTTTGCCTAGCTTTAATCTCTTACATAACCCAGAAGTCATTTAGATCCTTGAGAATAAAGTCAAATCTATCTTTTTGTTCAACACCAAGGGTAGAATTCTCATATTTAATATCAAGAATATCATATTCTTTTATCAAATCTTTCTTTTCTTTCCAAAGGGCAGCCTCTAAGTTAGGATTCCGCCCTTTAGCTAATTTCCTAAAATACATAATCTTGGTATGCCAGATATCTACCATATCCAGACTATTAACTTGAATATCCAAAGCTTTTTGGACTACATTTTTGAAATCTGGTCTAGGAAGCCACCACTTTTCAAACTTAAAACTTTTTTTCCTAGGAATATGGATTTCACCTGACTCCCAAATAATGGGGGTATAATCACTCCCAATCCTAGTAAGCTCTAGCACTAGACAAAGAAAAAAAGCTCTTAGAATTAGTAGAGCAAAAATCCTATATGTCTTACTCATAATAAGATTCTCCTGGTTGTTACCATAGGTGTAAGCTCTACCGGTTAGACCTATTTCCATAAGGGCCCACAACTCAATCCACTCATTAAATTTATCCATCCACCTAAAATCTATATTACCATTACTCTTATCACTAGGGGACCTAATTAAATTGAAGTCACCAATAATCATAGCATGACCATCCCAATTAATAAAAATCTCATGAAGCTCAGAGATAAACTCTTGATTCTTATCTTCATAAACTGAACCATAAACAGTAGTAATTCTAGAAATAACACCTGATACTTTATTTCTAAGGACAACACTTACTGAAAACTGCCTAATACCCCAGCTAGTGATTTCAAACAAATCACAATTAATACCTACAAGGATACCACCTGCAGTACCTACAACAGGTTGTATTAGCATTGATTTCTTAAATTTTTAGTGTAAATCCTAATTCAACCTCATTTTTCTTAGTCTTATTTATGTGTTTCATTGTTTCTGCAGATATCAGTTTCTGTTATTTTGGAGGAGCTTTCTTAGATAAAATTTTGTAGTTTCGGATACAGGTTTCCCCGCAAGTATCCAGTCAACACGTGTATGACAGTGCAAGTTCCATGTTGCCAAGATTTCTTCCACCAAGATCTGCCCTTTTTTGGGAAATGAGCATATATTAATATCACACGGATACCAATTACACCCAGCCTCTGCAATAATACATACCCTATTGGCAATATGGATGCACACAACTGAAGAAAGGAAGAAGAAATACAAAAAAAAAAGTCCTGCTACAGCGATTAGATCCCTAGTAGCAGCGACACTAACCCCACTAGAAGTTTAACATCTCCAATAGTGACGCCTTTAAGAAGGAAACAGATCACAAGAACCATCATTGCCTGATCAAAGATCATTGATTTTCGTCCTGGAGAAAGTCCTCGCTCACAAAACAATGCCTTCAACATGGTCATTGCCAGACACAACCAATTAAGGCCATACCTTGGATTTTCACCCTGCAAGGTAAGACTGTGAGCTCCTCCTATGCTGCTGCCCCCACTTTCTGATGCCGCTGCTACAATTCACGAATCACCAAGCCAATTTCTCATTTCCACCAGGACTCGAGCCACCATGGCTAGTCCACAAATCTTGGCTACCATGACATTCTGCGCATACTGACTTCACCATGAAACTAAAGACATGTTCCACGATAGCAATAGACTACAGAGCTTTGCCTCGCTCCCTTTGAAACCAAACGGTCAGAAACACAATGGTTGCGCGCGACTGAATCCCACCCGTTTCAGCAATCTCCAGGTATAAATTTCCCATAGGAGTCCTCGGCGGAGCCTTCCAGAACACGACGCTGCTACCAGATCTGTGGAAACATGCTGAAGGCAGATCTTCGTCTTGGCATGAGAGAAACCATAGGACCACGCCCCTGCCAGCAGATGTGACCCGCACCACCATCCGCCGAGGGAAAACCGCCATCAAAGCCCGAGGCTGCCGCCCCGTCTTCCAGACCCTATCGCCATCAAATCTCCGTCGAGGTGACAACCATCGAGTGCCCAAGGGGCTCCCTGCGGGGGAGTGACCACCACGCGAGGAGGCAGCCCCGCCGCCACCGTCGGTCGGCCGTGCTTAGCCCGTCGGCATCCTCCGGTGGCAATGGGGGAGGAGCCGGAGGAAAATTCATGGGAGGCGGAAGCTTAGGGTTCTGCTCGTGCCCCCCCCCCCACCCCCGAGAGCGGCGTGTGCGGCGGTTCTGCCCATAGGCCAGTAGCGGATATTTCATGTTCTCTCCATACTGCTTAAGTCACGTTCAATAAAAAAACTGCTTTAGTTTGACAATAGATCATGCTATTTCCAGGGCATTTAGAAAACGGGTTAATTTGATAGATGCCACTATAATTTCTGCCTATTTGAGAAATGCCATTATAACTTTTATCTTTTGACAAACGTCACTGCAATTCTCGATACATTTCATGAACGCCATTGGGCCTAGTTAAACACATATACCGACCAATATACACTCGTATGTAACATGGTGGGCCTCACTCTAATAAGCTAAGGGAGGTAACTATGATAGAATAAAATTGAAGAAAATAATAGGAGTGATGTAAATTGTATTACGTCTTTTTAATATCTATTTGCAATATCGTACAAGTTTTTTTCATATCATAATTAAATCCGAATATAAAACAACTCATGGGACTCCGAAACTTTCCAGTTTTCAGTTTTCATTTTTACAATTTAACATGCAAACAACTGCAGCATGTTAGGCAAAAATCCATTACACTAGTAGTGTAATTAGCAGTAAAACACCTGTCATACGAATTAACACCGATTCCTTAATATTTAGAATTAAGTTAGCATTAAATAACAATAAACTGCAGTACAAATTTCCGGCAAGAATACCGATCACTACCATCATATGAGGAATTGCATAAAAAACAAACTCAAAATTCGTTAGTATAATGCAACACCGGTGGATAACAAGAACTCATATTTATACACTACTAGTGCAATGGACATTTTTCCTAATGTATGTTGGTTTGCATGTTAAATTGTTAATGAAAACCGAAAAGTTTCAGATGTCTTGCACCATGAGTTGTTTTATATTCGGGTTTGATTATGATTAAAAAAATCATTGTATAATATTGCAAACAGATATTAAAAAGATGTGATACAATTTACTCCACTCCAATTATTTTTCAATTTTATTCTGTCACAGTTACCTTCCTTAGCTTATTAGGGTGGGGCCCACCTTGGATGCTTATGTACGGCAGAAATACGAGTGTATTTTGTACGGTATATGTGTTTAAGTGGGCATAATGACGTTTATGGAATATATTGAGAATTGCAGTAGTATTTTTCTAAAGATAAAAGTTATAGTGGTGTTTCTCAAATAGGCAGAAATTATAGTGGCATCTATCCAATTAACCTTAGAAAAAAATAGACGATCATTTTAGTCTAGAATGACGATTATGATGACAAAAATCCATGCTACAGCTGATGCTATCTGCCTATCCTTCACGCTAGCCCATTGTTTTGCTCCAAGGCGTTGCTTGCTAAATTTTCGTACACTTCAACACTAGTAGCGGATCAGAAAGCATACTTCGTCAATCTTAAGACCCGTCGTTCAATCTCTCGAAAGTGTTTATAGGAGTAGAATACGTGCGTGTGTTTATAGGGATGAGTGTATGTACGCGTCTACGTTTAAGAAAGCAAAGGGACCAAGCATGTATCCTGTTCGCAAGGATTAGGGAGTGTAGACGCTTAGATGAGAAAAAACACACCATAAAAGCAGATTAAGCGTCTGGTCTCGCAACGCAGATCGCTAGCGACAAAAAAAAAGGCCTGTCGCCCGACGTTTCTTTCCGCGTGGATGTGGACGCAAGGGAAAATCCAAGAATAAGATTGGATTCGAGTCTAACTAACTAACTAACTAACAGGATCTCTATCCCAGCATCCGTGGATAGAGCCCGCATTATGGCCAGCATATAAAGAGGCGGTCGACCTAGTTGGGCCATCGCATCAAACTCCATCGACGCCATTAACCATCTTCCCCATGTGTGAAAAGAAGAAGAAATGCCATCTAGATCTAGATCTTTCGTGGCCGGTCCTTCCCGACCATGTCGTGGAGGAGATCTTCTCTCGGCTGCCGGGCAAGCAGGTGGTCAGGCTCCGCTGCCTCTCACGCGCCTGGGCCGCCACGCTCTCCTCCGGCGGTTTCGACGACCTCTATCGACGCGCCGCCAACCTCCACGGCAGCCCTAGGATCATGTGCATGATGCAGGACGCTGAGGACGGGGAAAAACTAAAGGTGCTCCCGTCGTCGCTCGACGGCCCCGGCGGAGCACCGTTCCTGGACGCCCCAAGCGTCGTCACCGGGGACTGTTACCCACCCCTCATATGGCCGGACATGGAAGATTACCCGCACTACAAGAGAGGCCCGCACCTCACCACGCAAACTTGCCGCGGCCTCGTCATCCTCGAAGCCCTGGAAGCAAGGCTCTTCCATGTGTACAACCCATCCACCCGCCAGATTGCGACCCTCCCAAAGGGCCGAACGACGGGCCCCAGAGACCGCTACTTCTACGCATGCTTCGGGCTCGGCTATGACGCGCGCACCGGCAAGCACAAAGTTGTCCGTGTTCATTACCGCGGTCTTGCCGGGCGACTCCCACTGTCCACCGGAGCAGGATGCGAGGTCTACGATATAAACAGCTCCAACTCCAAATCCGAGGGGTCATGGCGCACCATCATCGGCGCCAAGCCGACGTGCTGGATACAAGACTCGTTCACCACGAGCGTCTTTGCACAAGGGCACTGCTATTGGTTAGCACACCGGAAACTGTGCCCTAAAGAGGATGGCGATCTGCTCCTTCTCTCCTTCTCAATCAGCGACGAGACATTTGGGACCGTGCCGGTACCGCCCAGCATGCCCAACACTCTGTTTCAGCCGCATAGCATCAACAGACATGACTTGACGAAGCTCAATGGAAGACTATGTGTTTTCTGCATTTACTCCAATCGCCATGACCAGTACGACGTTTGGCTCCTAGACGGACATGGATCGGCTGCAGCTTGGCATCTGCACCGTAGAATTGACCTAGCCAGGGCCTTCCCGGAGCTTAGGAAGCTCATGTTCATGCGCGGCGACGAGAACATCACATTTCCCTTGGCACCACTTGCCATTATCGATGAATGCCGCCGCATCCTGCTCGCAGAACATGATAATCCAAGCAAAATATGTGCATACACGACCGACACCTGCTACATTGAGAGCCTCGTCGACACGAGCTCCACCACCGTAAACCTGGCCGCAGTGTACGAGGAAAGTATCGCCTCTCCTGGGTGCCAGCCGTCTGAGGAAATCGCCTTACTTTCCTCAGCATCTACACAGGCCCTGCAGACAGTATTACGTCTGCTGCCGGAGCACACCCATGAAAAACTTAAGCTTGTGTGTCGGAGCTGGCGATGTGTCATCGAAACTGACACCTGGCGCCACATCCTACGCCGCCCGAATTAGTTAGGCTTATATATGTCACTTTGTGCCTTTGTGAGAGACATCTCATGCGAATTATGCATTACAATCTACCGTATATTGTTTTTAGTTATAACTAGCACAGTTGCATGTGCACCACTTCTGGAAAAAGGGTCTTCGGTTCGATATGTACAATGCCAGCAGTCTCGGCCTGTCACAGCCCGCGACTAGCACTAGTCCCGGGCCTTGAGGCCTCTAACGGTTAGAAATGGCCGTAGACACTAGTCCCGGACCGGACCAGATCTCTAGTGCCGGTCCGTAATACGGTCCGGGACTAATAACCTGGAGACCAGCCTTTCCGTGGACTATTTTCGGGTCGTATCACGTCCCGGGACTAGTTGTCCACCACTATATATTCTGCTTCCTGTCCAGCTGCCCTAAAACATATGGTGGCTATTTTTCTCAAAAAAGCAAGCGAGTTTATACCATTTTTTCTCAAGATTTAGTTTGCAACCCATAAATCCAAAGCTTTAAAAGGTTAGAACTTCATTATTTCATCTCTTATTGCTACTTTAGCTCTATAATGCTCTAGAAGTATAGAGATATGGATCAATGCATGCATGCTCTAGAAGTAGAAGGATTTTGATATATATGTGTAACAAATTTTGATTAGGCACATAGTTACTGAGAATTGAAATGTGTAATTTTAGAGTTTCAGAGCTTCTTCTAAAAAATCTTTTTCTGCGAGAAAATCAATTTTCATAACCTGAAAATTGGCCAAAAATAAAGTTCCCGAAAAATTTCAGAAAATTCATATTATTTTTTTCCTCGAAAAAAGGGACAGAGTGACACCTAGAATGGACCGGGGGGACCCACCAGGCCAGCACACCCTCTGGTGGCGCGGCCAGCCCCAGGGCGCGCCTGGCCTGGGTGGGGCCCACCTGTGGCACTCCAAGTTTTCTCCCTCCAGCCACTTCTTTCTCTCTCTTAAAAAACACCAGAAAACTTTCTCAAGCTCGAGTTAATGCTGTTCTTGCTCCCGATTTTCGATCTCCTTGCTCATCCCATCTCTGTTGCTAATTTTTAGAGGGATTGCTCCTTGGTATGTGCCTCCTCCGCTTGTCCAATTAGATTTGTGATTGGTAGATTATATCTTGAGTATTTTGCCGCTATAGGTGACAGGTTGTGTGATCTTGCATGCTTGTTCTATGCTTAGAGATTTCATTTTGATGCATGTTTAGCCCTCTAGAAAGTTCCTGTAGTAGTTCATCATCATTTATCAACTTGGAAATCACTTGGTTTGATATTTGTCTAAAAATTTGAGAAAGGAAGATGAGTGCATACAAACTGAATCAACGTGATTTGATGGTGCCTGAGCCAATGAAAGTCCATCGTGAGGAATAAGTCACCCCTTCCATATATCCACGCCCTGAATTTATGAGAGCCACGGGAATCTTCCAGGATTTCCATACTATGATTACTAATGCAGGGTTGGAACACTTTGTTGAAGAGGAACCAATTTCATTATGTTAAGCTAACCATGGCTGTGGTGCAGGACTTCCGGTTTATTTGGTCCTCGTCTAACCCCATGGTCCATTATAAAATCTATAATATAGCTGCCGACCTGCCTTTTGCTGATTTTTGTGCAGCTATTAGAGTGCTGCATTGGGGATCTTGTGAGAAGATCAAGGAGAGGCCTAATCCACTTATGGATTTATATGATGAAATTTGCCAAGGTTGCGAATTCTCAAAGGAAAGTGGTAAATTCGGAACATTCAGTTTCCATCCATTAGATATTTTGCCTATTTCATTACCAAGTGTGTTCTTGCTAGAAATACGTCTAGAAAGTTATCTTCATTCGATCAAGTTTTTATCTCGGCTGCTTTGAATAGGGATAGATCTTATAACCTGGGTACTTTGATAGCTTACCGTCTTACCACTAACCGCGAGAAGGGTGGAATTTATGGAGGCCTCATTGCCTCTCGTTTGCTAGCTTTTCATGGTTTAGAGCCTCACCATTCAGATTATCGGTTTCCCATAGAAAGACTTGATCTTAATTCCATGGTTCAACATAATTTTATTTCTTCTTGGGCCTCTATGATAGATTTACCATATGAGATATCCTTTGCCAAGCGTGGTTGGAGAAGGGGTAGGACTAAGAAAGTAGTCTATTTTCCTGCACCTGCTTTGTTTAATTTTGATAACAGGTAAGGATGGTCGCTCACGGAGGAAGAGTTTGACACATACGTGGCGGAGCTTTCCCAGCAAGAAGAGAATGTTGGAGAGGATGCCGAAGATGATTCGGTTCAGCCCTCCAACATGGGGGAGTCTTCATACCAGCAGCCCTCCTATGATTGGAGCGCAACTTCTTCTTCACCGCAAGGGCCTGATTATGATCATTCTTATGATGACCCACCAGCTTGGGGTTACTACCCGTGCTATTGAGCCCCACTTAGGCCAAAAGCCTAAGCTTGGGGGGGAGTTCTTTGTAGGGTTCAGCAGTCCTCAGTGGAGTTTGGTTTCATGTTATTATTCAAGCCACACAAGTGAAGAGTAATAATTAAGATTTATGACAACTCGAGGTGCGGTAAGAGGCTGGTAATGCACTCTACTTGTTTTCATTTTTGTACATATACTCATCATTGTGAGAATGCTTATTCTGTTCATGTAAGGTGTATGTTCTTTATGGATGCTTAGTAGTTCTTGTTTTCTTATGATTAGCTCCAGCTTGCTAATAGTTTATAGCGTGTCATATGAATGTTCGCTTGCATTGTTCTATTCATAACTTGGTATGATATTGTGGTATCCTTCTCTAAATGTTTCATTTGAATCGACTTGGCACATGCTCACGTATGCATATGACTAAATAATAGTCAGTAAGCCTCGATGATTTATTTTGCCTCAGAGTTCTTATATCATTTTTATGCCATAATTAGTCATGTTTTGTTGCAAACATGATTATGACAGCTATTGCTCTCTCGTTTGTTGCTCCCTATCTATTGCTAGCCTTCACTTGCACTGAGTATGTGCTCTACTTGTGCATCCAACTCCCCAAAACCAATATTGCCAATAGCGTCCATCATACCTACGTACTAGCATTATTTGTTATTCCGTGTATATTCATTATGCCTTGTTTTCTTCCAAATAAAATGTTTTCCTATTTTGGGAAAACTAGTTAGTAAAGCTCTCACGAACTTGATGGCACACTTTATTTCTTGCACTTAATAAACCTGAACCATTGTGACTGCCCATGAAAGTTATATGCTTGCAAATTATATGCTGGGAGTTAGCAGAACCGTGCTGTCATTGGGAACGCTTTCAACATTGCACATGTACTTTGTACCCAGTTGATATCATGCTCTTTTGTTTACGGATGTCGTTGATGTGAAATAAAAGGGGAGCTTGTAAGTTCATGGAGTTATATATATGTGTTAGAGAAACTCCTGGGCCACTAGCCTAAGTCATGTCTAATCATGGTGGAAACTTGCGGTATAACCATATGAGCAATCTGTGGAGCATCCTCAATAAAAATCTATGCAAATAGCAAATAAAAAGATCACTGAGATGCTCATTGTCTGCTTACCTTGTCATTTGGTTATGGGATAGCTCCTGTACCATGTGCAAGGGGTACCCCGTTGGCGGTTCTCTATGATACGCATGTATTTACTATGACAAGAACTTACCGGTAACTAAAGTTGAGTAGCATAAGGAGCGGCCCTCGTACTCAAGGGACATAAGATTTCCAGTTTATGGTTTGTCAAGCATATAACTCATATTGGACCTCACTTTCACCTTAACCATGTAAAGATGCTTATGATAGGGGCAATGAGAGCTCAAAGATAATGAGTACCATACTTTCAGCATTTGGAAGCCTTTCAAACTTTTCAAAACGTTTTCACTTCCTTGTTGAGTCACCACCTATTCTATGAGCACCTTCTTGAGAGCATAGTTGCCATTCTTAGTTTAATGTGCTTGTCTCAAACCTTGGTTAATTATGTCATGACTTTGATGCTTGTATCTCTGATATCTTTACTTCTAGTCTTCACTTGAACTGCAGAGGTGCCTTGGCATTTATGTTTTGCTCCACCATCAAAGGCAAGCGAGATACCACTCTATCATACCTTTTTATGAGCATTGTGATGTTGCTTATGTTTATGTTTCATGCTACTTATTATTATTAAGTTGGAATCTCTTCATAGCTTGCAATGACTATTGAGTAGACTTAGTTGCATACTCCTTATTATGAATTGTCTAAGTATCTACTCCTGTGCTAAGAACATTTACATCATATGAATAAAATGTGTTCCTGAAAGTTCTTTTATCGCACTCAGTTTTCAACTGGATTTCTTGAGGACAAGCAATAAGCTAAGCTTAGGGGGAGTTGATACGTAGAAAACGTATCTACTTTCCCGAACACTTTTGCTATTGTTTCTCCCCTAAACTTGTGTGATTTGGATACAACTAACACGGACTGACGTTGTTTTCAGCAGAATTACCTTGGTGTCTAGTTTTTGTGCAGAAAATCAACTATCAGGAAAAATCCCGAAAAATATGCCAAAAATCCTTTTTCACCAGAAGACTCACGGAGCCAGAACACGAGACAGAGTGGGGGCTTGAGAGGCCCACAACCCCTGCCGTGCGGGCCAGGCTTGGACGCTCCTGGAGGGGGGTGGTCGTCTCAGGCACCCCCTCGGTCTCCCTCTTTGCCTATAAGTTTCCTTCTGATCTAAAAACTCAGGGGGATTCGACGTTTTTCCAGAGAGAGTTCTGCTGCGTTGCCACCACCAGAAACAGCGATTCGGAACCAGAAAATCCGTTATGGCGATCCAATCCCTACCATCATCATCACCAACGCCTCTCGATCAACCATCTATGTTTCCCTCATCCATGAGTGAGTAATCCCCCGCTGTAGGCTATGAGGATGGTAGGGATTGGATGAGTTCTATCATGTAATCAAATAAGATTGTTCGGGCATGGTGCCTAGTATCTCTATTAGTGCTATTTGGCTTTGTTGCAACTTGTTATGCTTAATGCTTATCACTAGGACCCGAGTGCCATGATCTCAGATCTGAACTTATTATTGATTCATGATGATAGTATTGTTTGTGATCTTATCTGCAAGTTGTGTACACGTATCATTGTCCGGATCCAAAGGCCCCGAAGTGACATAAATTAGGACAACCTGAGGGGATAGCTGTGATGTAAGGATCTCATGTGTTCAGGAGTGTTAATGCTTTGCTCTGTTGCTCTATTAAAAGGAGTGCCTTAATTGCCAGTAGTTCCCTTGAGGCCCCGCTACAACGGGCTGGCGGGACAAAAGATGTTGTGCAAGTTCTTATTATGAGCACGTATGACTATATATGGGACACATGCCTAGGATTGTTTAGTACTTGGATGCTTATTCTTATTTATCTACAGTTTCCCTAGATCTTGAAGTTATATATTTAGACTTGTCCATGCAATGCCCGTCCATCCATCCCTATGCCTAACACACTCTTATCCCACTGTTTGCTACTACTTTTACTATTGCTTTTGTTTTACTGCTGTTGTTACTTTGCTATTGCTACTACAAAACTGTTGCTACTAATAAACTCCTGTGAGCAATACTATTTCTAGGTGCAGCTGAATTGACAACTCAATTGTTAAGGCTTGCAAGTATTCTTTGGCTCCCCTTGTGTCGAATCAATAAATTGGGTAATACTACCCTCGAAGACTGTTGCGATCCCCTATACTTATGGGTCATCACATAGGCAGCCGAACACACGTAGGTGGTCATAGGTAGGGTGTACGCCGTAGATAATGAAGTGTGGTGTGTTGCATTGTAGAGCTGCAGAGGGACGAATATTGAGGAGGTATATCGCAGTGTGGAGGGCTTCTGCCCATAGGTTGGATGGCATGGAGGCTTTAAAGAGAAGTGATCGTATGACATCGCTGATTGTGTGAATGGAGTGTAACACCCTCAGAATCGGCTCTATGCAAGTTTTAGCGAAACCCGCCAAACCCGCATAGAAACGATTCGAAGGTGCCCACCAGGCACTTTCGTGCGGGTGGAAAACGAAGTAATAACATTACACAACAGTCCTCGATGGGACCCACAGAACAGATATATATACAACACGACTCCATGAGTCAAGAATACAGATATAATATACAAAGATCCAAAACACCTTGAAAACGATAGAGCGTCCGACTGCGGACAAGATGCAAATGGGGCTAAGAGCCCTGAAGAATAACCAATGGCGTCCATAACCCTGCCCAGGCCAAGCCGGAAGGGTAACCCTGCTAACGGCGTCGATCTCAAACCTGCTTAAACAAAAGGGGTGCCGACATAGGGCAAAGGAAAAAGAGGAGCGTCAGTACTGAGGCCAGTACACGGCGAGGCTAGAATTCGGCGGTCCTCGCCTACATAGGTATGGTGGACTGAGCGGCAGCGGCAGCATGCACTAAACAACCTATAGAGACTCGATACAACTGGCGGCTAGCAGAGAGGGGTGAGAAAGACCTATTCGGAACCAACCTGATACTACCAACAAACAAACCCATCCTGGCGTTTCCCCCTCGAGACCAAACGAGGAAGGCAACCGAGGAACTCACACAGTTGACAGTTTTACTTATTCAGTTATAGTTGCGGCACTTTACTAGTCAGGTTTAGATAATCATCCTGATAAAGTAAGCAGTGGGCACTTTTAGTTGACCATTCCGTGATAGTTGCAGCACTTACTAGTCAGGTACAATTAGCATGAGATAACCCCAAAACCCAGCAGTTGTTGGTACTTTTATTTAGCCATTCCGTTGTAGTGAAGCTGATTACTAGTCAAATCGGATACAAGGCAGTTTATAACAGTAAACTTTAGTTATAGTTGTTTATGATCAAGCACTGTGCTCCAAGTCGTCCATAACCGCGGACACGGCTTCTCGAAAAGATTTAACCCTGCAGGGGTGCACCAAAGTATCCACAGGCACTTCGACCCTTTTTGCCAGATCAGTTAACATACACCCATCGGTATGTCGGTGGGCCTAAGTCACGACGTTCCTGCACCCAAAACAAGTACGTGGGGCCACCCACCAAGTCGACACCGCAACGAAGTCGGCCGGTCTCCGAGACGGACTTGGGGTTTATGCTGGTCAGTGACAAAGCAAGTCCCCAATCGGGACCGCTGACAACGAAAACATCAAGGCTTCCTAAACAAAGACAACAGTGCTCCTCACACAATCGTAAATAAAGCAGTAAAGCATGGCATAGGTACAGGATAGTAAATAAATCCTCAAACTAGTTGTGGCCCCCAGTACAATAATTTGAAATCAGGTAATAATCGATGGGGGGCCCATATCTCCCCACCTGTGGTTAGCGCGCTCAATCTCGGAACAGGTGTCAAGAACTCGGGTCCTACGGGACACAAGTGGGCGTCAGAAAACCAACATTACCTATCACCCACCGATGCCTCTGCTTAATTCAATTTTAGTTGTTAAATAGTAATTGAAGTGAAACAGTAATTAAAGCCATGATCATCTCCAACATCAACATGCGGCAATTCTCCAACAATTGTGGTACTTGACGACAAGCAAAACACTTGAGCAAGCGACTACGACTCGCGGGTCCCACTATCTACCAAACAACAGGTAATAGGATGTGTCCAAGGCTATATATGGCTGCAAGGGATATCACGGGTACGAAACTAGAGCATCGCAACACAGATAGCAAAGATCAACAGGAGGAAATAAATACTAGAAAAGTAAGATAGGTAGAAAGGGGGGAGATGCTCGCCTGAAAACATTGCCGAAGGGTCAACCGAAGATCGGGGCGAAGCTCACATCAACTCAACGTCCTTATCCGCGAAGAAGCAAAACACTAGAAGAAACATCGGATGCACTATTTAATACAACGGCAGAAGATCGGCATGATGCATGTATGATGAATGACATGGCAAGGGTGCAATGCAATTAGGCCATATTAAGCGGTACCGGGGTCCCAACAATTAATTAGATGGTTCGAGTTATTTAGAAACCCCGCAATTTAAATGTTGTATTAACATGGCCAAAATATGGTACCGGTTCGCTACATCAATTTAAATGAGGCCAATATGAGACTATATTTGTCCGCATATGGGCCCCATATTTAATTATTAGGTGAATCGGCATAAGGCCCCCAAACCACATGATATGCATGCGAGATGAATGATTTGACATGCAACAATTATATTATAAAATTAGGGTTTCGGGGAGGGGTTCACACATTAGGGTTCGACGATCTTGGTTTCCGGTGTTCGGGGTTCGGTCTCAGGGTCCAGGGTTCGACGGAACGGTCTCGGCGGAAACGTTCTCGGACTCCGGGATCGTTCTCGGATATCGGGTGTAGTTCTTGTCGCGTCCGGGAAGCAGGACTTGGGTCGGTGTCGGGGGCGCATCGGATTCTCCCGGTCGCTGTCGTTCTTGTTGCATTCGTGGTCTTCGGGTCTGCGTAGACGGTCATGGCGTTCAAAGTGGCGAGCTTGGCGTTCCGTTTAAACGACCTTGGCGTCCTTGTCGGAGTTTCTCGGTGGCGATGTCGGTCTTGGTTCGGCGCCGGCGGATCCTGGCGACCTTTAGGCTCGGGTCCTGGCGTGGCCCTTGGATCACCGGGATCGGGCTTCGGGATCGCGGTCCTCAGATCTGTGAAGGAGGTCTTGGCGTGCCGAGGGCCTCGGTGGGATCGATCTTCGGTTCTGAGGTCTCAGGGTTCTTAGCATTCCGTGACGAAGATCTTGAGGATCCGGTGCCGGTCTTGGTCTCTTGGCAGGCAACATCTTCTTATCCTCGTACCACACCCGCTCAGTACCAACACCACCTTTTACTCGGAGAACGTGGATCAGCACCGGAGACAGGAGGTGGCCATGACGTGCTCGGGGACGGGGCGTGGAGGACGGGGCCGGGACTCGTCGCAGGCGAGGCAGGCCGGGCGGCGACTCATGAAGGCGCAGTGGCCGAGGATCGGTCGCATGGAGCAGGACCGGTGAAGGAGGGTCGCCGAGCCGAGGCAGCGGCGACTCATGGCTCGGGTGGAGGAAGCAGGCGAGGAGGCGGTGGCGGCCGGGCTCGAGCTGAGCGGGCGAGGCGACGCGGAGGAGAAGAGGGCCATGAGGGAGGTCGCGTCAGGCGCGGTGGCCCGGGCGAGGATGCGGGGACGGGAAGGCCCATGAGCGAGGCGGGAGGCGAGCTGGTGGCGGTAGGCGGCCTCCAGTGAGCGGAGGACGGCGCAGGCCGACGCAAACGGGCAGAGGAGAAGGGTGTGAGAGGTAGGAGCAGGCTGGAAGGCGGAGGTTGGGGCGGGTCGCAGGCGGTTGGTGGCGTCAGGCGATGGGGAGGATGGGTGAGAGACAGAGCCGGGTCGGCGCGCGTCTTTGGATGGCAGTGGGCAGTGGGGCAGGCCAGGCCGGGCAGTGCGTGGGGTGGGGCTGAGGTGGGGCCAGCGTGGGGAGGCGTGGTGTGCGTGCGGGGTTGGTTCAGCAGGCCAGTGGGCAGGCGGTCAGGAGAGGGTGGGAAAAGAGAGAGAGGGATGGGATGGTGAGGGGGTGAGGAGAGGAGGTGAGGGGGCAGCGCATGGTTGGCTGGGGGGTTGGGCAGGGTGACGTGGCGGCCTAGGATTGGTCCGGGTGAGGTGGCCAGAGGGGTGGGTAGAGTTTTAGGTAGCTGTAGGATTTGTCTGGTGGACCGATTTAAAAATGGGGGTGGTCGTTCGGGTCGATTCGGCCCGTTCGACTGCCCCCGCTAAAACAATTAAACTTTTTATTTGTTTTAAATGGGCCGTATGCAAACCGATAGCGGCCAAAATAATTAATCCGGAGAACCGGGCTTTGCGTTTGAATAAATATGGGGCGTTTTAGAAAACAAAACGGGCTTTGCGAAATAGTTTTAGACAAACAACACATGATGATGACGATGCAATGCACAAAAACAACGCGATTTTCTAGTAGTGGTTTTGCGGGATGCCACAATTCGACACCACTAACAAGGGATCTCGCCCTCGAGATCCGCCTCATGGTACCGGAAAGAAGGTCGGCGATCTGCGTCTTCTCGTTTCGTGTAGATCCTCGCGACACCACTAACAAGAGGTCGTTGTCCGTGATCGTCGAGAGAACACTCCGGAACAAAAGGTTGAAGGTAGAGGTATCAACAAATAAAGCCACCTCTAGCTTCCGTGGACGGAGTAAAATTGCATCGATCCACCATTCAATATACAAAGCAAATGATAAGAGTAGTGGTATGGTCGCGACTCCATCCCGCACTCAAAGCATTACTCTGTACACGAACAGATGGGTTATACAACCAACCCTCAGGATTCAGACTGAAGATCTCGACAAGCGAGGTTCGGAAAAAAGGAGTGATGCAGACTCTGCATCGGATCTGGCGTAGAGGATGTCGTCGCGTCGGAAAACACCGGAAGGCACAAACAAGGAATAAAGAATGGTGACACCGTAGACGGATTCATCAGGCAGCTTGAACACCAGATGTAGCAACACCGTTATCAAAGGAGGAAGCGAAACCCTGAAGGTACGACGGAACCCAACCACGAGAAATCCTGGACTTGAAGAAAGGTAAGAGAGTGGATTCAAAACACGCAGAGGTGAGGGGAGAGCAGCAGAGGGGTAAGGAGTAAAATCAGACCTAATCAGAACTATCCAACCGATTTTCAAAAATAGTTTTGACACTCTACTTCGGCCGTTAGCTAGGTTATCCTACAGTTGGACTTGTGGGGTATCGCAACTAACGAGCTCGATACCACTCAGCACCCTCGAATCGGCTCTATGCAAGTTTTAGCGAAACCCGCCAAACCCGCATAGAAACGATTGAAGGTGCACCAGCACTTTCGTGCGGGTGGAAAAGCAAGTAATAACATTACACAACAGTCCTCGATGGGACCCACGCAGATATATATATACAACACGACTCCATGAGTCAAGAATATGATATAATATACAAAGATCCAAAACACCTTGAAAGCGATAGAGCGTCCATTGCGGACAAGATGCAAATGGGGCTAAGAGCCAAGAATAACCAATGGCGTCCATAACCCTGTGCCAAGCCGGAAGGGTAACCACCGCTAACGGCGTCGATCTCAAACCTGCTTAAACAAAAGGGTGCCGACATAGGGCAAAGGAAAAAGAGGAGCGTCGATCGAGGCCAAGACACGGCGAGGCTAGAATTTGGCCCCTCGCCTACATAGGTATGGTGGTGGCGGCAGCGGCGGCATGCACTAAACAACCTATAGAGACTCGATACAACTGGCGGCTAGCGAGAGGGTGAGAAAGACCTATTCGAACCAACCGATACTACCAACAAACAAACCCATCCCGCGTTTCCCCTCGAGACCAAACAAGGAAGGCAACCGAGGAACTCACACGCTGATGACAGTTTATTCGATTATAGTTGCGCACTTTACTAGTCGGGTTTAGATAATCATCCGATAAAGTAAGAAGTGGGCACTTTAGTTGACCATTCCGTGATAGTTGCAGCACTTACTAGTCGGTACAATTAGCATGAGATAACCCCAAAACCCAGCGCTTGTTGGTACTTTTATTTAGCCATTCCGTTGTAGTGAAGCTGATTACTAGTCAAATCGGATACAAGGCGTTTATAACAAGAAACTTTAGTTATAGTTGTTTATGATCAAGCACTTGCTCCAAGTCGTCCATAACCGCGGACACGGCTTCGAAAAGATTTAACCTGCAGGGTGCACCAAAGTATCCACAGCACTTGACCCTTTTGCCGATCGGTTAACATACACCCATCGGTATGTCGGGGCCTAAGTCACGACGTTCCTGCACCAAAACAAATGCGTGGGGCCACCAACCAAGTCGACACCATAGCGAAGTCGGCCGGTCTCGAGACGGACTTGGGGTTTATGGCTGTAAACGACAAGTCCCCAATCGGGACTGCCGACACAATAAACACTCCGCTTCCTAAACAAGACATCGTGCTCCTCACACAATCGTAAATAAAGCAAAAAGCATGGCATAGGTACAGGATAGTAAATAAATCCTCAAACTAGTTGTGGCCCCAGACAATACTTTGAAATCAGGTAATAATCGATGGGCGGCCCATATCTCCCCCACGTGGTTAGCGCTCGATCTCTAACAGTGTCAAGAACTCGGGTCCACGGGACACAAGTGGGCGTCGGAAAACCAACATTACCTATCACCCACCGATGCCTGCGTAATTCAATTTTAGTTGTTAAACAAGAATTGAAGTGAAACAGAATTAAAGCCATGATCATCTCCAACATCAACATGCGGCAATTCTCCAACAATTGTGGTACTTGACGACAAGCAAAACACTTGAGCAAGCGACTACGACTCGCGGGTCCCACTATCTACCAAACAACAGGTAATAGGATGTGTCCAAGGCTATATATGGCTGCAAGGGATATCACGGGTACGAAACTAGAGCATCGCAACACAGATAGCAAAGATCAACAGGAGGGAATAAATACTAGAAAAGTAAGATAGGTAGAAAGGGGGGAGATGCTCGCCTGAAAACATTGCCGAAGGGTCAACCGAAGATCGGGGCGAAGCTCACATCAACTCAACGGCCTTATCCGCGAAGAAGCAAAACACTAGAAGAAACATCGGATGCACTATTTAATACAACGGCAGAAGATCGGCATGATGCATGTATGATGAATGACATGGCAAGGGTGCAATGCAAGTAGGCCATATTAAGCGGTACCGGGGTCCCGACAATTAATTAGATGGTTCGAGTTATTTAGAAACCCCGCAATTTAAATGTTGTATTAACATGGCCAAAATATGGTACCGGTTCGCTACATCAATTTAAATGAGGCCAATATGAGACTATATTTGTCCGCATATGGGCCCCATATTTAATTATTAGGTGAATCGGCATAAGGCCCCCAAACCACATGATATGCATGCGAGATGAATGATTTGACATGCAACAATTGTATTATAAAATTAGGGTTTCGGGGAGGGGTTCACACATTAGGGTTCGACGATCTTGGTTTCCGGGGTTCGGGGTTCGGTCTCAGGGTCCAGGGTTCGACGGAACGGTCTCGGCGGAAACGTTCTCGGACTCCGGGATCGTTCTCGGATATCGGGGGTAGTTCTTGTCGCGTCCGGGAAGCAGGACTTGGGTCGGTGTCGGGGGCGCATCGGATTCTCCCGGTCGCTGTCGTTCTTGTTGCATTCGTGGTCTTCGGGTCTGCGTAGACGGTCATGGCGTTCAAAGTGGCGAGCTTGGAGTTCCGTTTAAACGACCTTGGCGTCCTTGTCGGAGTTTCTCGGTGGCGATGTCGGTCTTGGTTCGGCGCCGGCGGATCCTGGCGACCTTCAGGCTCGGGTCCTGGCGTGGCCCTTGGATCACCGGGATCGGGCTTCGGGATCGCGGTCCTCAGATCTGTGAAGGAGGTCTTGGCGTGCCGAGGGCCTCGGTGGGATCGATCTTCGGTTCTGAGGTCTCAGGGTTCTTAGCATTCCGTGACGAAGATCTTGAGGATCCGGTGCCGGTCTTGGTCTCTTGGCAGGCAACATCTTCTTATCCTCGTACCACACCCGCTCAGTACCAACACCACCTTTTACTCGGAGAACGTGGATCAAGACCGGAGACAGGAGGTGGCCATGACGTGCTCGGGGACGGGGCGTGGAGGACGGGGCCGGGACTCGTCGCAGCGAGGCAGAGGCGGGCCGGCGACTTCGCGGAAGGCGCAGTGGCGAGGATCGGGGTCAAGCAGGACCGGCGGAAGGAGGGTCGGGAGGGCGGCCGAGGCCGGCGACTCGCGGCTCGGGTGGAGGAAGCAGGGCAGAGGCGAGGAGGCGGTGGCAGCTGGGCTCGACAGAGGCGAGGCAGGAGGAGAAGAGGGTCACATGAGGTCGCGAGGTCGTGGCTGGCGAGGATGCGGGGACAGGAAGGCCCGCATGAGAGGCGATCTGGTGGCGGTTGAGGCGGGCCTCCGTGAGCGGAGGACCAAGGGCGAGCCTGAGCAGCGAGGCGCGGGAGAGAAGCGGGTGTGGAGAGGTAGGGAGCGGCGACACCGGGGAAGGCGGAGGTTGGGGGCGCGGGTCGCGGGCGGTTGGTGGCGTCGGGGCGATGGGGAGGATGGGTGAGAGAGAGACAGAGGGGGCGGGCGTGGCCGCGTCTTGGATGTGGCAGTGGGCAGGTGGGGCAGGCGGGCTGTGCGTGGGGTGCGGGGCCAGGGGTGGGGCCGGGCGCCGCGTGGGGAGGCGTGGTGCGTCTGAGGGGGTTGGTTCAGCGGGGCAGTGGGCCAGGCGGGTCAGGGAAAGGGGTGGGGAAAAAGAGAGAGAGAGGGTGGGATGGCTGAGAGGGGTGAGGGAGAGAGAGGAGGTGAGGTGGCAGCGCATGGTTGGCTGGGGGGTTGGGCAGGGTGACGTGGCGGCCTAGGATTGGTCCGGGTGAGGTGGCCAGAGGGGTGGGTAGAGTTTTAGGTAGCTGTAGGATTTGTCTGGTGGACCGATTTAAAAATGGGGTGGTCGTTTGGATTCGATTCGTTCATTTCCCTTAAAACAATTAAACTTTTTATTTGTTTTAAACGGGCCGTATGCAAACCGATAGCGGCCAAAATAATTAATCCGGAGAACCGGGATTTGCGTTTGAATAAAGATGGGGCGTTTTAGAAAACAAAACGGGCTTTGAGAAATAGTTTTAGACAAACAACACATGATGATGACGATGCAATGCACAAAAACAACGCGATTTTCTAGTAGTGGTTTTGCGGGATGCCACATGGAGCATTCAGCTTTGCCATTCTGTTGAGAAGTGTATGGACAGGAGAATCAAAAAAGTGTGCCACGTTTTGTGAAGAACTCGTTGAGTTTAAGATTATCGAATTCTTTTCCATTGTCGCATTGGATGGTGAGTATAGATAATTGAAAATGAGTTGTGAAAAAGTCATGAAATGCAACGAACGTGGCAAAGACATCAGACTTTTTGCGAAGTGGAAAACTCAAAAAATAATGAGAGAAATCATCAACTATGATAAGATAATAAACATATCTGGTGGAGCTCGGAACAAGCGAGGTCCATAAATCACAATGTAAGAGTTCAAACAGACGACTAGTGGTGTATTGTGAAGAATAAAACGGGAGCCTAACATGTTTGCCTAATTTACATGCATGACATAGAGAATGTCTTGATTTATTGGTGGAGACCATCTTGGATGGATCATGGATGGAGGGTCGTCATGGTGTAGTGGCTTGGGTGTCCAAGACGGCGATGCCAGGTGTCGTAGGAGGTTGTGACGAGGTGGGCTTCAGCGTGGGTGGAGTCGCATAGGGTGTATAGAGGACCGAGGCTGTCACATCTGAGGATCACGGTCCTGCTAGGAAGAGCCTTCACCGAAAAACCAAAAGGATCAAATTCAATTGAGCAAGAATTGCCGGTTGTAAATTGACCAACAAAGATAAGATTCTTGATGATATGAGGAACTAATAATATGTTGTGTAGGTAGAGATTTTTGGATGCAGATTGAAGAGTTTTGGAGCCTATGTGGGTGACAGTAAGAGTGGCACCATTACCAACGGTGACAGATTGTGGAGGGGAGGGACAGAGGGAGTGAAGATTGCTAGGGTTGGATGCCATATGAAAGGAGGCGCCGGTGTCCATGCACCAATCGTTGCCAGGTATCTGCATGTTGTTGAGGGCAACGAGTAGGGCGGGGTCAATCTGTTGCTGCTGAGGGAGAGCTTGGCCTTGGGTGGCGTAGGCCTGGGGCATCATCCCAGTGTTGGGATTCGTAGCATGAAAAACAAAAAATTTCTATCGCATACAAACAAACAAGCCAAGATCTATCTACTAGATTGTAGCAACGAGTCGATGGTATAACTTACCCTCGAAGATTCCAAAGCGTTTAACGAGAGCGGATTCTCGTGGGTGATGTAGTCGTACTCTTTCCGATCTCAAGATCGTGTAGACGATCCTTCCGCGCCACGTTCCTGGCGCTCATGATCGGTCACACGTTCGGTACTCGACGAAGACCTTCCTCTCCCTTGTTCCAGTAGGCAACGGAGGTTGTAGCACTCTCCTCGCAATTCCGGCAGCACGACGGCGTGGTACCAGAAGTAGAGGGGAAATCCTTGAGCTTCGCCTTAAGCGGTAGTATGGTGGAGCTTATGAGAGAGGCTATTAGTGGTCTAGTAATTAGACACACCAATTAGAAGGCTCTAAACCAATTAGAAGGCTCTAAACCGCTGGCTAAAGCAATTAGAAGCTCTAAACCAAAACGGCTCTAAACCGGAGATTTAGAGGTAGAAAGTTGTGTGTCTAGGAGGAGCCCTGCCCCTCCTTATATAGGTGGAGGGGCCTTGGCGCGCCAGGGGAGGGAGGGAGTCCCTCCCCAACTCGGCCTAGGGCTGGGCGCCGGCCTGGAGGAGTCCAACTCCTCCTCCAGGTTGGTTCCAACTCCTCTTGCTTGTTTCCCACAGTTTCCTGTTTTAGCCGTTTGACTTTCAAACTGGCAATTTGACTTTCATGTTTTTGGAACAGCAAGAACACTTAGTACATGATGCAATCATTCCAATATGTAATGACACATTCATGTACCCCTCCCCCCCGGAGTGCCGGACAATCCGGAACCTTCTAGAACATTCCCGATGAAAACACCGGAATCATTCCCGAACTCCGAAACGGGACTTTCCTTATATGAATCTTATTCTAGGGACCATTCGGATCACCTCGTGATATCCGGATCCCATCCGATACTCGAACAACATTCGGTCTCTTTCTCATAATACCATAACTACTCAAACAACGTCGAATCCTTAAGTGTGTCTCCCTACGGTTCGTGAATTATGCGGACATGATCGAGACACTTCTCAGAACAATAACCAATAGAGGAATGGAAATTCATATGGCTCCACATATTTCTACGATTACTTTGCGATCGAATGAACCACTTACATACGATACCAATTTCCCTTTGTCTCACGATAGTTTACTTATCCGAGGTTATGATCGTCGGTATCTCGCATACCTAGTTCAACCTCGTTACGATAAGTACTCTTTATATCGTTCCGTGATATGTGATCCCTTGTGACCAAGTCACATGCTTGCAAGCCAATTGGATGACATTCCACCGAGAGGGCCGAGTATATCTATCCGTCATGTGGATGGACAAATCCCTCTTGATCCATGTGTTTCAACCAATACTTTCCGAACACTCAATGCCACCTTTATAGCCACCCAGTTACGGTGTGGTGTTTGATGTCATCAAAGCATCCATCCGGTAAAGGTGATATGCATGATCTCATGGTCGAAGGAATTATGTTACTATGTATCAGAAAGCATATAGCAATTGAACTATTGAAATGACTTGATCTTTATGCTACGCTTATCTATAGGAGTATGTCCACCATATCATTCTCCTAACGATATGATCTTGTTGTTGATAACATCTCAATGTTCATGATAGGGAAACCACAATCATTAATCAACCAACAAGCTAGTGAAGTATAGAGGCTATACTAGGGACTTCAAATTAAGTTTACAAATCACACAAGTATTAATGGTTTCCTTGTTAATACTATTATAGCATGAATGTAAACATTTATCATAAACACAAAGATATAATAATAACTACATTTATTATTGCCTCTAGGGCATATCTCCAACATCTCCCACTTGCACTAGAGTCATCTAATCTAGATTACATGGTAATATACCAGAACACCCATGGCAGTTTGGTGTTGGTCATGTTTTGCCCTCGGGAGAGGTTTAGTCAATGGATCCGCCACATTCGGATATGTGTGTACTTTGCAAATCTTTATATCCCCATCCCGGATATGTTCTCGAATAGCATGAAAACGAGCTTGATATGCTTGACTTCTTGTGTGACCTTGGTTCTTGCGCATTGGCTATGGCGCCCATGTTATCACAAGAGATAGACATTGGGTCCGTAGCACTTGGAACCACCCAGCTCTGTAATGAACTCTTTCATCCATATCGCTTCTTGTGAAGCCTCGAAGCGACCATGTATTCCGATTCAGTTGAAGATCTCGCCACAACGCTTTGCTTTGCACTCCTCCATTAGCTTCTGCATTCAAAATAAATACGATCCGGATTGTGATTTAGAATCATCCGGATCGGTGTTCCAACTAGCATCGGTGTAACCATTAACAACGATGTTCATCACTTCCATAAGAAAGAACCATATCCTTAGTTCTTCTCAAGTACTTAAGGATGTTTTGATCATTGTCCAATGATCCACTCTGGATCACTTTGATATCTGCTAGTTAAACTAAAAGATATGCAATGTCGGGTCTAGTACATAGCATGGCATACATTAGAGATCTTATGGCTGAGGCATAGGAGTCTTACTCATCCTTTCTCTATCTTACGCCGATGTCGGACTTTGAGTTTTACTCAAGGTCGTATTAGCAACATGGGCAAGAACCCTTTCTTGCTTTCTTCCATTCCAAATCTCTTTAGAACTTTGTCCAAATATGTACTGTGACAATGATATTTGGCGTTTTGATCTATCTCTATAAATCTTTATGCCTAATATGTAAGTTGCTTCCAAGATCCTTCATTGAAAAACTATTATTCAAATATTCCTTGACACTATTAAGAAGGTCTACATCATTCCCAATCAACAATATGTCATCCACATACAGTATTAAGAATGCTACTGAGCTCCCACTCACTTTCTTGTAAATACAAGCTTCTCCATAAGTTTGTATAAAACCAAAACTTTGATGATTACCTTATCAAAACGTTGATTCCAACTTCGGATGCTGCTTCAATCCATAGATGGACCGTTGAAGTTTGCATACCTTGTTAGCATCTTTAGGATCGACAAAACCTTTGGGTTGCATCATATACAACTCTTCATCAATGTCTCCATTGAGGAATGTTGTTTTGACATCCATCGACCATATCTCATAATCATAATATGCAGCATTGCTAACATAATCCTCACAGACTTTAGCTTCGCTACGTGAGAAAGTCTCATCGTAGTCAACTCCTTGAATTTGTCGAAACCCTTTTGCGACAAGTCGAGCTTTATAGAGTGAACATTACCATCGGCATCTGTTTTCTTCTTGAAAATCCATTTGTTCTCGACACCTTCCGCCATCCTAGAAGTCCACCAAAGTCCATACTTGGTTTTCGTACATGGATCCAATCTCGGATTTCATGGCTTCTTGCCATTTATTGGAATCTGGGCTTATCATCGCTTCCTCATATGTCTCGGGGTCATCGGTGTTGTCCACCACCATGACATTCATAACGGAATCATACCAATCTGGAGTGGTACGAGTTCTCGTTGACCTCCGAGGCTCAGAGCAACTTCAACCAAGTTTCATGATCATCATCATTAGCTTCCTCTCTTATTGGTGGAGGCACCACAGAACTTCTTCCGTCTTGCGCTACTCGCAATTTCGAGAGAAGGTTCGACAACCTCGTCGAGTTCTACTTTCCTTCCAAATACTTCTTTCGAGAGAAATTCCTTCTCTAGAAAAGATCCATTCTTGGCAACGAAGATTTTGCCTTCGGATCTATGATAGAAGGTATACCCAATAGTTTCCTTCGGGTATCCTATGAAGACGCATTTTTTCCGCTTTGGGTTCAAGCTTGTCCGGCTGTAACTTCTTTACATAGGCTTCACATCCCCAAACTTTAAGGAACGACAATTTAGGTTTCGTCCCAAACCATAATTCATATGGTGTCGTTTCAACGGATTTAGACGGTGCCCTATTTAAAGTGAATGCGGTTGTTTCTAATGCATAACCCCAAAATGATAGCGGTAAATCTGTAAGTGACATCATAGAACGAACCATATCTAAGAGAGTTCGATTACGACGTTCAGTACACACCATTACTGTTGTGGTGTTCCCGGTGTCAATTGTGAAAGTATTCCGCACTTCTTTAAATGCTCGCCAAACTCGTAACTTAGATATTCACCTCCACGATCGTAACGTAGAAATTTAATCTTCTTGTTACGTTGATTCTCTACCTCACTTTGAAACTCCTTAAACTTCTAAAAGTTTGGACTTATGTTTCATGAAATAGATATACCCATATCTACTCAAGTCATCTGTGAAGGTAAGAACATAACGATAACCATCACGATGCTACACTCATTGGACCACACACATCGGTATGTATGATTTCCAATAAGTCCGTAGCTCGCTCCATCATACTGTAAAATGGAGTCTTAGTCATTTTTCCATCGACATGCTTCGCATCTTTCAAGTGATTCAAAATCAAGTGATTCAAGAAGTCCATCGGAATGGAGTTTCTTCATACGTTTCACTCCGATGTGACCAAGACGATAGTGCCACATATAGGTCGAATTATCGCTTGATTTCAAACGTTTAGCCTCAATGTTGTTGATATGTGTATTTCCACTATCGAGATTCAATAAGAATAGACCATCTATCAAAGGTGCATGTGCATAAAACATATTACTCATATAAATAGAACAACCATTATTCTCGGATTTAAACAAGTAACCGTCTCGCAATAAACAAGATCCCGATATAATGTTCATGCTCAACGCAGGCACCAAATAACAATTATTTAAGTATAAAACTAATCCCGATGGTAGATGAAGGGTAGCGTCCGACCGCGATCACATCAACCTTTGATCCGCTTCCCACGCCGCATCGTCACCTCGTTCTTCGCTAGCTTCCGTTTATTCTGCAAAGACCTGTTTGAGTTACAAATATGAGCAACCAACCAAGATCAAATACCCAGTGCACTACTACGAGTACTAGTGAGATACACATCAATAACATGTATATCGATATACCTTTCTTCTTGATGTTGCCGTTCTTCAAATCCGCCAAGTACTTTGGGCAATTCCGCCCAAAGGACCTTCTCCCTTGCGGAAAAGCACTCAAGATCGTGCTTAGGTCCAGCCCTGGTCTTCTTCGTCGGCGTGGTAGCTTTCTTACCACCCTTCTTGAAGTGTCCCTTTGCTTAGACTTGCCTTTCTTGAATTTGGTGGTCTTATTGACCAACAACACTTGGTGCTCTTTCTTGATCTCCACTTCTGCAGATTTCAACATGGCAAAGAGTTCGCAACGTCTTGTTCATGTTCGCATGTTTTAGTTCATCACAAAGTTCTTGTAACTTGGTGGTAGTGATTGAGGACACGGTAAATCCCCAAAGCATTAGGAATCACTATACCCAAGCTTTGAAGTTTGTTTATGCCTGACATCTTAAGCACATGCTCACCGACGGAGCTGCCTCTTCCATCTTGCGGTTAAAGAACTTTTGAAGCCTCATAGCTTTCAATTGCCGCATGAGTCTCAAAATCAATTTGAGATCTTCGACAATATCATATGGGTCTCAATCCTCAAACCTTTTCAAGCTCCGATTCCAAACCATACAAGATAGCACACCGAACTATGGAGTACTGATTCTTCCGAGCGAGGTAAACATTCTTTACTTCATCGGAGCATTGGCTCAGTGGGTCACCCAATGTGCATCCAAAGACATAGGTCAAATTACCAGTTATGAGGACAATCCTCAAATTGCGGAACCAATCCGCGAAGTTGCTTCCATTGTTTTTCAACTTTTCTTTCTCTAGGAACGCATTAAAATTGATGGTAGGGGCTGCCATTGATCTACAACATATTTGCAATAGTTTAGACTAAGTTTATGACAAATTGAGTTCAAATTAATAATAAAATTAAACTAGGTGAACTCCCACTCAAAACAATATCCCTCACATTGTTTTAGTGATCACATGAACCAAATCCACCATATCAACACCGATCATCACGAGAGTTGACATAGTTTCAATGGCGAACAATCGTCATGTTCATCATATCTACTATATGATTCATGCTTTACCTTTCGGTGATCCGTGTTCCGAGACCATGTCTGTACATGCTAGGATCGTCAAGATCAAACCTTAGTTTCTGCATGAGCAAATCTGGCTTGCTTACGTTGTATACACTTGCAGAATCTAACACACCCGATCATCACGTGGTGCTTCGAAACAACAAGCTTTAGCAACGGTGCTAACTAAGGGTGAACACTTTATGATTTGAAATTGATGTGCATGAGGGATCATCTTATAATGCTACCGTCGTCTACTAAGCAATACAAGATGCATAAAGGATTAACATCACATGCAATTCAATATATATGTGATATGATATGGCCTTTCTTCTTTGTGCCTCCGATCTCCATCTTCAAGCACGAACATGATCTCCATCATCACCGGCATTGCATCAAGGTCAATGACGCTTCTCCATGGTTGTCGCCCACCGCTTCAACTATTACAACTACTTTGAATAGACACGGGTCTTAACATAAATTAAAGACAACCATATGGCTCTCGCCGTTGCCGACTTACAATAAGGAACATTGCATACATCAAATATAATCACAATCATGGCCATATCACATCATCAGACACCCCGCAAAACAAAGTTAGACGCCTCTACTTTCTTTGCATATTTTACGTGGTTTGGGGCTTTCAATAAGTGTCGTTCTAACTTACGAACAAGAACCACAACATTGATACTAGCATTGTTGATCACCCGTTGTAAATTGGATCTTAACTATGCTAGGAGAAACAGCACCATAAAGCCACTTATGCAATACAAGTTGCATGTCAAGCGTGGAGCAAGTCTCATGAACGATGTCATGTAAGGTTAGCCCGGCCGCTTCATCCCAACATACCGCAAGATGCAAAGTACACAAGAAGCAATCGAAAATAAAGCATCAACGCCCACAATGACCATTGTGTTCTACTCGTGCAACAGATCTACATATAGACACGGCTCGATACCCTGTTGGGATTCGTAGCATGGAAAACAAAATTTTCTATCGCATACAAACAAACAAGCCAAGATCTATCTACTAGATTGTAGCAACGAGTCGATGGTATAACTTACCCTCGAAGATTCCAAAGCGTTTAACGAGAGCGATTCTCGTGGGTGATGTAGTCGTACTCTTCCGATCTCAAGATCGTGGTAGACGATCCTTCCGCCATGCTCCGTTAGCCCCGCATGATCGGTCACACGTTCGGTACTGACGAAGACCTTCCTCTCCTTGTTCCAAAGAAAATGGAGGTTGTAGCACTCTCCTCGCGATTCAAGAAGACAACGGCGTGGTACCGGAAGTAGAGGGGAAATCCCGCAGGGCTTCGCCTTAAGCCGGTGCGAGTATGGTGGAGCTTATGAGAGAGGCTATTAGTGGTCTAGTAATTAGACACACCAATTAGAAGGCTCTAAACCAATTAGAAGGCTCTAAACCGCTGGCTAAAGCAATTAGAAGCTCTAAACCAAAACGGCTCTAAACCGGAGATTTAGAGGTAGAAAGTTGTGTGTCTAGGAGGAGCCCTGCCCCTCCTTATATAGGTGGAGGGGCCTTGGCGCGCCAGGGGAGGGAGGGAGTCCCTCCCCAACTCGGCCTAGGGCTGGGCGCCGGCCTGGAGGAGTCCAACTCCTCCTCCAGGTTGGTTCCAACTCCTCTTGCTTGTTTCCCACAGTTTCCTGTTTTAGCCGTTTGACTTTCAAACTGGCAATTTGACTTTCATGTTTTTGGAACAGCAAGAACACTTAGTACATGATGCAATCATTCCAATATGTAATGACACATTCATGTACCCCTCCCCCCCCGGAGTGCCGGACAATCCGGAACCTTCTAGAACATTCCCGATGAAAACACCTAATCATTCCCGAACTCCAAACGGACTTTCCTTTTATGAATATTATTCTCGGACCATTCCGGATCACCTCGTGATATCCGGATCCCATCCGAGACCAACAACATTCGGTCTCTTTCTCATAATACCATAACTACTCAAACAACGTCGAATCCTTAAGTGTGTCTCCCTACGGTTCGTGAATTATGCGGACATGATCGAGACACTTCTCGAACAATAACCAATAGAGGAATCTGAAATTCATATGGCTCTACATATTTCTACGATTACTTTGCGATCGAATGAACCACTTACATACGATACCAATTTCCCTTTGTCTCACGATAGTTTACTTATCCGAGGTTATGATCGCTGGTATCTCTGCATACCTAGTTCAACCTCGTTACCGATAAGTACTCTTTTCTCGTTCCGTGAAATGTGATCCCTTGTGACCAAGTCACATGCTTGCAAGCCAATTGGATGACATTCCACCGAGAGGGCCCAGTATATCTATCCGTCATGTGGATGGACAAATCCCACTCATGATCCATGTGTTTCAACCAATACTTTCCGAACACTTAATGCCACCTTTATAGCCACCCGCCACGGTGTGGTGTTTGATGTCATCAAAGCATCCATCCGGAAGGTGATATGCATGATCTCATGGTCAAGGAATTAGGTTACTATGTATCGTAAAGCATATAGCAATTGAACTATTGAAATGACTTGATCTTTATGCTACGCTTATCTATAGGAGTATGTCCACCATATCATTCTCCTAACGATATGATCTTGTTGTTGATAACATCTCAATGTTCATGATAGGGAAACCACAATCATTAATCAACCAACAAGCTAGTGAAGTATAGAGGCTATACTAGGGACTTCAAATTAAGTTTACAAATCACACAAGTATTAATGGTTTCCTTGTTAATACTATTATAGCATGAATGTAAACATTTATCATAAACACAAAGATATAATAATAACTACATTTATTATTGCCTCTAGGGCATATCTCCAACACCCAGGTCGGGGGCCGAGAAGACCAGTGGGGGTGCACGCCATGGCGGTGGAGCAGGTAGGCGTGGCTGCCACTGAGCCTGTTGGAGCTGCCGTTGATAGGCGCGGGTGGGTGCGCCTGTCCACGGGTTGTACTGCCAGGGCGTGTCGCGACCGCGGCCACGTTCTCCACGACCGCCTCCATGTCCACCGTGATCGCCGCGGTTGAAGGAGTTGGTGTTGAAGCCGCCGCCCCGTAGCCGTAGCCACGTCCGCCGCCCCCGCCCCCGGGGTGATCATAGTTGGAGCGATCGCCCCCGGAGTTGGTGCGGCCGGTGCTGACGGGTTGTGCGTGTTTGCGTTCGGCGATAACACTGTTGCTGCTGGCCCAAACTGTTGTAGAGGCCGTGTTCCGGGCGTCGGTGTGACTCTGCGTCTCCTCAAGGATGAGCGCTAAGCGCGTATGGAGAAATGATGGGAAGGGAACCTGAAACGGGAGGAACGAACGCAGATGGGCATAAGTATCGTTGAGACCACGGAGGAGGGTCAGAACCAGTGTCTCGTCGCTGATGGGTCGGCCGGCGTCGCTGAGGGAGTCGGCTAGGGTCTTGAGCTTCGCGCAGTAGTCACTGATAGAGAGATCGCCCTGGGAAGTGTTGCGGAAGTCCACCTCGAGCTGGATGGCGCGATGCTTCTTGTTGTCGTGGAACAGATTCTCGATGGCGTCCCCGATCATCCGAGCGGTGGAGCCCGGGCGCATGACGATGCCGAGGAGGTCGATGGAGATGGAGCCGTAGATCCAGGAGAGGACGTGAAGTCGTCGTGTCCCCAATCCGAGGTAGGGGAGGTGTCGGAGGGCGTGGCCTCCCCCATGATGTGGGCCGACAGTCCGTAGCGGGCGAGAGCAATGATGAAGAGTTCACACCATGGGGTGTAGTTGCCGTTGTTGAGGTCGAGCGTGATAGGAACGCGGAGTTTGATGGAGGTGGCATAGGTGGAGGGGCTAGGCTAGGCCGCTAGGGAGAGGTGTCGTGGTGGGATTAGGGTTTGGGATGGGGGTGATGGCAGCCGCCAGGCCTGTGTCGTCGGTTGTGGGGGCAGTAGTGGTAGGAGAGTTGGCTAGTTGGGACAGCCTGGCCTCACGAGCATCAAGCTCGGCGGCACGGGTGGCAAGTTCTCGCTCTTTTTCAGCGAGTTCATCGGGATTCATGGCGACGGTGGAGGAGGGAGGGAGTTTTTAGGGTTTTGGGCAGGGAGAGTTTAGGCTTGGGATACGGCCTGCTCTGATATCACGGTTTGCAAAACAACTCGGGCTGCTCAATGGCACGCCACGAGATCTCCCTCCTCATTATATAGACACGTTACAAGTGTTGGAATTGAAATCCAAGTCAAGTTACAAGAATTGTTGTACAAGAAATAATCCTAACTAAATTAGGTAGGCAAGATCATGTGTGATCCTTGCCGTCTCTGTAACAATATACTCCTTTCCTGCGAGAATTGTAATATCCCTGGTACGCCAAACATGTTGAAGATCTGAAATAGAGACAAGTTTAGACTTTAGGGTGCCAATTTTAGAGATTATGAGTTTAGGTTCGGTTTAGCTTTCGTATGTGAATTGAAGGCTTTTTTTTAGATGATGAATTGAAGGTTTGTACATGGAGTAGCTGGCCCGACCGATGGCGACGCGAAAGCAGGAGCAACTGGCGTGCCAGTGTCGCCCGGAGGAACAGGACGTGCGCCTCGCACCGGATGTCCATACACATCGGGGCGCAGCAAGCAAAACTAGCTAGACGTACCTCTGCTTCCAGACGTGACAAGCTAGCGGCTGCTTCAAGATTGGTGCGGGAACGCTACCTGGATCAATCTGGAAGGCCCCTCCCCCATAAAACGACAAAGAAAAAGATCACCAGTTTACCACCACGGTCCACGGACGGAGCGCAATTTTCCCTTGCTCTTCCACGCCGGCCTGTCCTCTCTCTGCCGAGCGCGGCGTGACTGGACAGCTGGTGCTTGGGCTGTCTGTCTACATTGGCGAGGACGGTGGGGCCACCCCTCCCCCTCGGATACCTCTGCCCCCACTTTATTTGTTGCTGAGGTCACCACGGGCGCTGGTGGAGACCGGAGACTGACCGAGTTTGAACCGGCGTTTTGGGGGAGAAGGGGGAAGCGGTGCTAGACGATAAAAACGCCAACACCGAACCCCGGCGCTCCATTCTCTTCACGCCTTTCCACCTCGCCACCACCTCCTCTCCTCTCCTCTCCTCTCCCCCATGGCGTCCCCCAACCCCGCCGCCGCTGCCGCCGCCGGCGCCGCCGACCCGCAGCGGGAGCGCGAGGTCTGGATGGCATGCGCTGGTCCGTTCGCCAGCCTACCCTCCACGGGAGCCCAAGTATACTACTTCCCAAGACGTCACGCCGACCAGTGCGGCGGCGTCCACCACCTCGCCGATACGCCCCTCGACGAGGGCATACCCTGCATCGTGTCCTCCGTGGAGCTTCACTACCGGGCCGCTGGTTGACCCTTACGCCATGATTACACTACAGCGTGATCAAGGGCCAGCGCAGCCCACCGCGGCACCCGAACGCCAGGAGCCCACCGCCATGATCTACTACGTAAAGCAGCTGGGAGGCACCTTCGGCGACTCTCCGTTTGCAGTTCCCAAGTCCTGCGCCGATGAGATCTTCCCAACGCTGGTCCGCGTCGGCAACGAAAGAGCGAGCCAGACCCTGGAGATGGTGGATGTGCACGGCGTGACCTACGAGTTCAACCACATCCTCAACGCTCGTGGCGCTAACACATTGGCCAAAGACTGGAACAAATTCCACCAGCATACGGAGTTGGAGATGGGTAAGGACGCCGTCGTCTTCATGCGCAGCGGGGAACGCGAGCTCCTCATCGGCTCGCGGCGCGGCGGGCCAAATAGCAAGCTCGGGCTGCAGCTGGTCGACCACGTCCGCGACGCCGCGGTGAGCGCGGCAGGAGACCAGCCGTTCACCGTCATCTACTACCCGCGGCAGGGCTGGCCCTTCGTCGTGCCGAGGAAGGAGGTGGACGACGCGCGCGTCCTCAACATCAACTGGCGTCCAGGGATGGATGTTCGCATGGCCATCCCAGTGGACGCCCATGAGCACATCGCTAGCAGGCGTGGGACTCCCAATTTCTTCCACGGCGTCATCAGCGTGGTAAACAACAACAACCAGTGGTGCAAGCTCCAGGTTTGTTATGATTAAGTTTGCATGTACGCACTATCTGACTATCTGATGATCCACCATCATACGATTCTATGTTATCACCACGCGTCCCTTTTCTGATGGTTTGTACACACAATGGTCCACCAATGCTCTTTGTCATACTTTCCATTAAAACATCATTAGAAGATTGTGTCACACATGATCCTTAGTATCGGATGTTGATGCTGGATGATGATTAGGGAACTTATATATCTTCCACGCTGCCACACCGTTCCTTTGGTTATTAGGAGGCTCTGATGTAGCAGACCCTCTGCCCATGTAACAGCGAGTTCCTACTGTTTTTCTGCCAATGTAATTAACAGCGAGTTCCTACTGTTTTTCTGCCCATGTAATTAACAGCGAGTTCCTACTGTTTTTTCTGCCCATGTAACAGCGAGTTCCTACTGTTTTCTTGCTATCCTTTCTTTGAAATCACTCCACTATGTGCACTGACAGACATGCGCTGGAAAATCGCATTCTGTTTGACAGAAACATTAGGCAAGCATGTAGGAGGAACAATGGATATTGCGGTCGATCGTAAGTGGCCAGCCTGTATCCTGCCTACGAGTGGCGGCGTGTTCTCTTCGGATCCTTCTGATTTTAGTTATAACTTTGTACCCAGTAACTGCATCTTCGTTCTAGTTTTGATTGCCTTCGTAATCTTTATTAGATGCTTCTGGCGAAGATTGTAGGTTCTGTGTTTCCTCCATTTGCATGTTCTGTGCCTATCACTATATATACACATTATGCTCATGAGAAGAGCACAGCAAAATGGAGTTTGAAATTTCAGATTTTTGTTTATCAGAACTGAAATATCCAAACATCTCCAACTACTTGTGCCAACTGCTGCAGGATTAGCATACTTCTTAGTCCATGATTGGGCATTTATGTCGAAAACTTGTCTGCTGTATGTGTACTCTCCACTATGTCACAGCAAACGATATCATGGTTATGATAATTGATATGCCTTCTATTGCCACACGCATGGTCTTGGAAATTTCAAAATTACAAGCTTGATGAATTTGCCTTTGCGTTTGCAGGTGGATTGGAATGGATCCTCTACCCCAAATAGCAATGTGAATGTTTGGCAGGTGGAGGCCATGGAGCCATCTTCGAAAAAGCGTAAAGCTTCAGATGCAGCGTCCTCATCGGGTACAGGATCTACATTGTCTGGCCCTGGGGTAAAGACTGAGTGAAGAAGCTGCGGCAGAAGAAACTATCCGATCAAGATTAAAATGCCTCGTTCCATTACTTGCTTTTTTTGGTGGACAATCCTTTGACCTAGACGTTGTGCTGAGATGCGTACTTGGTACTCTTGTGTACTTCTGGTTAAGAAACTTAAATCGTCTTGTTCGTCTGAAACCCCACCGGCTTGTTCGTCCGAAGTTTTGACTTTTCCCATAATGCATTCAACTTGAGAAGTTATTGGCGTATTTCCTCAGGGTTTCACCGGGGGCGGCACACTGACCTAAATAATTTCTCACCCAGCTCATTGAGAAGGATGTCACTACTGATGAGAGCCTCCCATGTAACCGGAGTGTCTTTTATCCTAAACTCTTTGGCAAAACCTAAAAGGTGACCTGACACCCACTTTGGAAACCTACGATCAGAAGGAAAACCCGACATATGTAGGAGAGGAAAATGCTTGTCTTCTTATAGAACTCAGTGAGGAGGGGGTTTTATAGAGTGAAAAGAGAAGAAATGGCGGGAACTATCGTCGAGAAAAAATTAGGAGTAATAAAAATGGCGGGAAGAAATTGGAGGGAACTCATAACCGGGAAGAAAAATGATGGGAAGACTTTGGCAACAACGGTCTTTATCATGACTTGAACTAAAGATACATTGTGTCTGAAAATTAGGATACATATCTACACTAAAATTGAAATTAAGATACATCGTGACACTTATGCTGAAATTAAAATATATCATGAAACTACAACTGAAATGAAGATACATAACTACTGATACATACATCTACTTCTCTCGAGTCCAGCATGGGTATTTTTTGGTCTTGTGCCGACGTTCTTATGATCCATGTGCCTCATCAACCTTTCTTTTAATCTCTGTCTTTCCGCCGCATAGGCCTCTGAAAGGGCATGTATGCCCCCATGTGTGGTTTTGGTAATTAATGACAATCTCTATGGACTAATGTGCAAATTGAGTTTCACTTGTAGGCTTGTCCATTGGCATCACTTGGGCCATGTGTTGGTCTCAAGGTTGGAAGATGAAGAAATGTCCAAGGGCTTTGTGCCCATTGGAATCATGAAGAAAGAAGGAGCTTGAAGGTTGATCAAGACATGTGCAAAGAGTTGCATCAAGATGGATCAACCTCAAGTAGGGATGAAGAAGGGCGAGCTCAAGATGCGCCATCTCTAGAAGATCTCATGCTTGAATATTGTCATCCTTGTGCTCATGGAATGATGAAGACAAGTTCAAAGAAGAGGTTTCCCCATAAAGAATGGGGGAGCAATTTGCAAGTCTTCATCTTCATCAAGCAAGAGCATCCAAGAAAGGTGTTCCCACTATAGAAGAACAAGACGGTCTACATCAAGTTCAAGTGGGATTCTCAAGGCAAAGGTATGTTCTTGATAGGGCTTCTCTTTTGCCGGTCTCGTATTGTTAGTTGGGAGACCGGGTTTAGGATAGATAGCCGTTCTATCAAGAGGGGCTCTCAAGCGGGTGTCTTGTTTGCATTGTTCGGAGAGAGCTCAAACCTTTGCATTCATAGCATCATCTTTCTTGGTTGTTATTTGGTTCTTGTCCATGAGAGGATCTAGAGATTTTGGTCATCATCATAACAAGCTCTAGTTCATCATCTAAGGATTTCACTTGCATATCTTATTGCGGTTTTTGATCTTGCGAGTTTTCCGGCTCCACACCTTGGGGGATACTTCACATATATATTCATAGTATTTTCTCCCAAGGTGATACCCAATATTTCTAATTTTTGTTGGATTCTGTTCGTCATTATCTTTCCAACAAAATTGGTTTCATCCCAATCTGAGTTTCCAAGCTCAACTTCTTGTGTTTTGGGTTTTGGAGGTTTTACCGGTTCATCGCTTCTAGGGAGGTCATATCTTTCTCAATTTGGTTTTATACTTCCATGCTGGACTATTATTTTTCTTTGAAAAATCTTGTAAAACTTTTCGTTCTCTTCAAACGAGCCCAAGATCATCAAAAACGGAGTCCGGGATCAAAAGTTATTGAAGTTTTCGTGCAATGTTGTCCTGTGTTTTTGCTTGAGCGGAAGTTCCGGCCCAAGTTCCGACCCAAGTTCCGGCCCAAGTTCCGACCCAAGTTCCGGTCAGGTTCAGTAACTTGTGTTTATATTTGCCGGAAGTTCCGGTGGGGGCGCGAATCTGGCCCAAACGGTCAGTTTTTCCTTGTCCTATTTAAGGGGGGCTTCTTCCCCAATGGTTCCCCATCTTTTGAGCTCGTTTTCCCCACCATTGTTGACCTATTTGAGCTCTCTTACTCCCTCTCCCTCCCATGATTCTTACATCTTTTTGAGGGAAAAGTGAGAGGAGATCTAGATCTACAATCGCACCAAGTCAAATCCCTTCTTTGTGAAGGAATCATTGGGATCTAGATCTTGGAGAATTTTGTGTTCTCCTCTTGTGTTCTTCCTCCCTTATTCCCCTAATAGCTTTTGTAGCTTTGTTGGAATTTGGGAGAGAAGGAATTGCCCTTGCATTTGGTGCATAGGTTTGAGTTATCCTCTTGTGTTCTTCCTCCCTTATTACTCCAATAGCTTTTGTAGCTTTGTTGGAATTTGGGAGAGAAGGACTTGCCCTTGCATTTGGTGCATAGGTTTGAGTTCTCCTTGGAGATTCTGTGAGTACAAGCTTGTGGGATTGTTACTCTTGGGTTCTTGGAACCCTAGACGGTTGTGTGGTTGGGTTGTTGACCTTTTGTGGTCTTATAGCCTCTTGTGGCTTTGTTGGCCTTTTGTGGCATTGTAGCCTTTTGTGGCTTTGTTGTTGGGAGCCTCCAATTGAGTTGTGGAGTTAGCCCCAATCTTGTACGGGTTTGGTGACCGCCCTCAAGCGTCCCATAGTGGAGCAAGTGCCCGTCTTTTGTGGTGCGCACTTGGGAGAATAGGGTGAGCCTTTTGTGGCGTCGGTGGGTTGCGTGCTTCCGCATCCGGGGTGAGGCCTTGTGTGGCGTTGGGTGAGCATCGAGCCACCACACCTCGAAGTGAGCCATTTGTGGCATTCGGAGAGCATTGCGCCATCACACCTCTCCAACGGAGACGTAGCTTCTTTGGAAGTGAAGTTCGGGAAACAAATCTTCGTCTCCGCGTCCATCGGTTATCTCTCAACCGAGCCCTTTACTTATGCACTTTACATTGTGATAGCCATCGTGCTTGAAGTATTTATTTCTTGCTATCAACTTGTTGCTTGTATTGCTTAGCATAGGTTGTTGGTGCACTTAGGTAAACTTAGTGGCTAGGTTTTATGCTCAATAAATTAAACGTTAGTTTTATTCCGCATTTACTTGAGCCTAAAACGTAATATTTTTAAAAGCCTATTCACCCCCCTATAGGCGACTTCCTTTGTACTTTCAATTGGTATCAGATCAAGGTCTCTCGCTTTTAGGCTTCACCGCCTCGAGAGTAAAGATGTCTCCTAGGGGTTTAGTGCACTCTCGCACATTTACTTTTGATGGCACACATTATGATGTTTGGCGTACTCGCATGCTTAGTCATTTCCGGGCCATTGACCCAAACATTGAGCGCATTCTAGATATGGGCTTGTCTCCTCCTAAGGATCCCCAAAATCTATCTTTGGAGGAGAAGACAAACTCTTATCTCGAAGCTCAAGCATCTAATGTGCTTGTTAATGTTGTGAGCTTTGTAGTTCTTTCCTCAATCATGCCTTTCCGGAATGCTCATGATATATGGACCAAGCTTCAAGCAAAATATGATGTGTCCAAGCTTAATGAGGATGATTGTGTTCCATCCACCTCCGGCCGCGATGAGTTCTCATCTCCTTCCACTAGACCAACATGTGAGTTGTCACAAGGTAATGATATGGTGAGTGGTGATAGAACTTGCAATGTAGATAGTGATATTTCCATTCATGATTCTTTGTCTCTATCTCATTGCAATGTTGTATCTTTGGGCATGGACACTTGTAATACCATATGTGATTTACATCCTAGTGTTGATTGCCCTTGCATATCTTGTAGAAATGAATTGGATATATCTCATGATGATATGCTTGCTTTGCCTTGTTGCCATGATAAATGTGCTTCCATTTCCTCTAGTTCTTGTGTTGCTAACCATGTAGAGGAAAGTGAATAATGTGTGGGCCAAGGCAAAGTTGTCATTAGAGCTTCATGTGTTCCCTCATTATCATCTTCTTCCAATGTTCACTTGTGCCTCATGGCTAAGGGTTCAAAGGTAACCTCTCCTTTGTACTCCAATATATCTCATGATGATGTGAATGTTGATCATGTAGAAGTAGATAATGATGTTGCTTCTCTAAAAGAGAAGGGGGTCTAGTCCTTCGTGCTCTTCATCCTAATAAAAATGCTTGCTCTACTTTCATTGAAATCTTGACTTGTGCTATTGAAAGTAGGCAAATAATATATGAGCATGAGGACAAAATAGATAAAATAAGTAGTCTTGAGCGTGAGTATGCTAATGAAATTGCCAACCTAAATGAAGATCTTGAAGAGGAAAAAGCCACTAAGGAATCTCTTTAGGAGACCTTTGCTCTAGAGCTATCTAGAGTGAAGAAATCCATGATAGAGATTTTGAGGTGGCATGTTCCCTTCAAATTAAAAATGATGAACTTGAAGTTGCTTATGCCAAACTCCTTGAGGATTTTGAGCACCATAACAATGGCTCTAGGGTCATCAAGGGGGAGCTCATCAAACTCACCGAGTCACATGAGCAACTTAAAGCTTCTTATTCTAAAGAGCTTTCCAAGTTAAGCTCGCCTCTTGCTTTAAATGATGATGCTTGTGCTACTAACTCTATTTCTTGTGAAGCATCTATCTTGAAGGAGAATGTTGAGATAAAGGCTCAACTTGCTTTGCTAACGAGCAACTATGGGAAATTAGAAGAAAGTCATGCCAAGCTCTCAAGCTCGCATGAGGATCTTCTAGTCTCCCATGGTAGGCTAAGGTTAGCTCATGAGGCCATTATGTCAAAGGTAACATCTAGTGGGCCTCATGTGGACATTAGCACTATATCTACTCCAAATGTTATATTGCCATGTGCTAGTCCTTGTAATTCATCCTCTCACAACCATGCTAAATCTTGTGATGAATTGCATCCTTTGCCTTGTTGCTCTAACAATGAAGCTTCTACTTCCTCTAGTATTGTTGTTGATATTAACCATGTAGAGGAAGTCAAAGAGCTCAAGGCTCAAGTCACTTCTTTGAAGAATGACTTGAAAAGGTGTCATGAAGGGAAGACCACGCTCAAGAATATGTTGAGTGTGCGACGCCCCCCAAGTGACAAGAGTGGGCTTGGATTCAACTCCAACACCAAGAGCAAGTCCACTATCTCGTTGAAGCACAAGGGCAACACGAATAAGGGCCAAGGACAAGTGAAGAATCCGGCCAACATTGTGTGCTTCAAGTGCAAGGAAGAAGGGCATCATGTGAGGGATTGCCCATTGAAGAAGAAGCCTCTTAGTGAGAAGCAACGGGGGAAGCGGCCTCAAGCTCCTCCACAAGCTCAAGATGGGACACTTCCCAAGAAGCCTCAAGCTCTTCTTCATGGTGCAGCTCCTCCCAAGAAGAAAGACGGCAAGAGAAGAACTTGCTACATATGTTGTGAGAAGGGGCACCTTTCTTCCTCATGCACCATGGGTATATCCTCATCCCATCCTATCTTGTTTGATGATGCTTATTCACTTCGTAAGGATGAGAGTGGCAATGTGTTTGCCAAATTTGTTGGTGCCCAAAGTGGTGTCAAGAAAAGAACCATTTGGGTGGCCAAGCCTATTGTGACTAACTTCTTAGGACCCAACTTGGTTGGGGACCAACAAGCTAAAACTTGATCAATAGGTGTTTTTGGAGGGCATTGGAGACTTGGCTATCTTATGAAGAGTTGAGAGATCTTCATTATATTCTTGTTGTCAAAGTCAAGTCATTGGTTATCATGCTTCTATTCCTTATCCAATGTTCCTCCTTCCGGTAACTTGTGCTAAACTCCTTTACATTTATAGTTACTTGCTCCCTTGTGCATGTGTTGGTTTTGTACCTTGCATTGGCTTGTACATGTTGTGCTTCCCACTTACTTATATTGACCTATGAATTATCTTTGTGTATGTTGGTTGGCACACCATGTATTTGTGTTTCTTGGTTTTGAGCCTTTATTGTTTCTAGTAGGTATCTTATTTGGCTCTTGTGAGGGATTAATGGACTATTCCGTTTTGGGGGAGTGTCATGCTTGGGCATTCCACAATCCTAAAATGTGTGTACATGAGAAAAACCACTTAGTAGTCATTTTGTTGTCTCTATGTGGTTTGTCTCTCTCATGAGAAACTCAAGTTTCCATAATGTCCATTAATACCTCTAGTTTGATCTTTTTGCCTCTTGTTGAGATTTTTTGGTTTATCACATTATGGGGGAGTCATATGCTTTGTGCATATTACAAACCTAGAAAATGTGGACATTTGAGGTAGTGCCACTTAGATTTGATATTGAGAATTATCTAGTTCCTATGTGGCACATTTGGTCATACAAGTTCCAATTTGCTTAAATGTTTTTATTGCTCATCTTTTGGATCTTGTTCGTGATAGTGATTCTTGGTATGTGCTTCCTCATATTTGGATCTATATATCCTCATGGGAACCACTTGCTTCTATTTAATCCAATCACTAGTGATTGTGTGACTATTTTAAGCAATCAAGAATCTCTTTCGAAGCATCAAGTTTAATTCCTATCTTGTTATATGCTTCTTTGTGTGAATATGATCTTGGATATCCTTGCAAACTACCTCGGGAAAATTTACCTATTACTTCTTGTCCTTGGACAATTAGTACTTAATATATGGTAGAATTAATTGATCATATTCATTTTGGACTTTTCCTTTTTGTCTTATCTTTGGCCAATAAAATGTTTGTCTAGTTGCTCCCAAGCTTTCCTTGCCTCTTGTGGATCTTCTTATTTTATTTATTTTCCCTTGTGTTTTACTTAGTGTAGGTAGTAGTGATGATCTCATTCGTGGGCATTTTGCATTCAAAGGCAAAATTATATATAATGCTCTACTTATGGGGGAGCTCTCCTATATTATCTAGAACATTGTTTTATGCTTCTTGATTTGATCCGTTTTTTTTGCTTGGAAGCTCGATCCTTTTAGTGTTGGTACTTTGTGTGCCATAATGAAAAGTGTGAAGAATTTGTTTTGGTTATTATTTCCTTGCTCTCGTCGGGAGTTGGCTTTATCTCATTCTGTTTCACTTGTTTTGTTCTTTTAGGATGAGATAATCCTTGAGCCTTGGTATTTTTCTTATCCTTTTTGTTTGGCTCTTTCGAGTTCATTTGTTGAACTTCTGTTCTTTCATGTGTTGATTTGGCTCTTCGATACAATTTGGACACCTTTTGTCGAGTCACAAATTTGTGTGTGTCTTATTGGTTTACATGGTGTTTTTGTTTAAATTGTATCTCCTTTTGGTTCTTGAAAGCCTATGCATGCATATTTACTTCGTGTATATACTATGGCATGCTTGCTTCCTTTGATCCAATATATAGGGGAAACTCCACCAAATCCTAATAGGCTAAGATGTGCATGAAATTCAATTTCATATCAATATGCACATATTTGTGTGGGGGCTCTCCTATGTATTGTAGTTTCACTAACTACTTTGGACCCAATGTGTTTGGGGACCATAGTGTAGTTAATTGTGTTTTAGGTACATTGGAGATATATATTGGGTGCTTGTATCTTGAACAAGGAAGAAGTGGCGTCTACATGTCAGTTGGATGCAAGCTAGGATGATCAACGAATTCATATCTTCTTCATCCTACCAATTATATCTCGGTAACAAGTATCTCTCTCATGCATACATATCTTGTTCCCAACCTTGTGTAGGTTGCTTGTTGGCATGAATTTGTGTTCTTCCATATGTAGGATTTCTTGCTTTGGCTTTGAAGAGTTCTCTCCATTGCAAATGTGTGTTTGTTGAGATGAGTCCATATAATGGGGACTATACTAAATCATGCTCATGATTCACTAATCCCAAATATGTCAATCTAGCAATTTTGTTGCATATTGTTTCCTCAATATCTCTCATGTGCAATAATGAGTATTTTTGCCAAGTTGATTTCTATCTTGTGATACTTGTTGCCTTTCTCCATATATTCCTCCTATCCTCTTCTTCCCTTGAGAATAGTTGTGTTGTATGGTGTATGTTGGTGTTTGAAGCTCATTGATGTACAATAAGATATATTTGAGCCCTTGGGCATGCTTTCAAGCAAAACATCTTATTGGTATATTCTATGACTTTTTTTGGGTCTTCATGTGCTTTCTTGAGTATCTATCTTGTGTGTGCATGTTTATTTGTGGTTATATGTCTTTGTGATATTTTCCACCTAAAAATTTATACACACAAGAGAAGATCAATATTTGGTTGTTTTTGCTTTTCTTGGAAATCATCTCTTACTTCATTTTGATTCTTCGGTGGTTTCCAAATTATTGTATTTTGTGTGCATTGTTAAATGGTTTTGGAGGAGTTGGGATTCCATGGTTGTGCACATTGTTTCCAAATATAATTACTATAATTGGTGCACAATTTTTGGGGAGCTTCTATAATTCATTTAATGATGCACATGTTCCTTCTTTCTCGTTTCTTGTGGTTTAAATGCTTATGGGGGAGCAAGGATACCATATTTGTGCATATTGTATTCAATACAAGTATTCTAATCTTTGCACAAAGTTTGGGGAGCTTCTCTATTTTTATTTAAACACTCTTTTGGTTGTTGTTCCCTTTTGACATCATTTGATGGTGTTTCAATTGTTTCTTTTGGATCTTTTGATTGCTCGCTTCATTTGTTGAAGCCCTTTTCTTTTCTTTATTTTCTTTTTGCTTTCTTTGGTTCCTCAATATATTTTTACTTCCTCCCTAGTTCTCATCATTTGACTTGTGCATATGCACACCTTTGGAGGAATTCTCACTATGTTGACCGTCTATAACTTTTCACCCATTTTGGCAATCGATGCCAATGGGGGAGAAGTTTTGGAGGGTTTAAGGGAAGTTGGGCTTTGCTTTGAGTGTGTTTTAAGCATTTGCCTCTCATGATCTTGCATCTTTGTGTTTGCTTTGCATGTTGAATATATAAAGGAAACTCAACCAACGGTAACGGTTGGCAATCTATGCAATGAAATTCAAATTCATCACACATGCATAGATTGTGGGGGAGTTTGCTCTATATATTGTGGTTGTACCAACATCACATACTTGTGTAGTATTTGATGTTGGGGCAACTGCTTTGGTCGTTAATTGTCATATTTAAACCCTCGCTAAGGGATTGTCATCAATTACCAAAATGGGGGAGATTGAAAGGTCATGTATGCCCCCATGTGTGGTTTTGGTAATTAATGACAATCTCTATGGACTAATGTGTAAATTGAGTTTCACTTGTAGGCTTTTCCATTGGCATCACTTGGGCCATGTGTTGGTCTCAAGGTTGGAAGATGAAGAAATGTCCAAGGTCTTTGTGCCCATTGGAATCATGAAGAAAGAAGGAGCTTGAAGGTTGATCAAGACATGTGCAAAGAGTTGCATCAAGATGGATCAACCTCAAGTAGGGATGAAGAAGGGCGAGCTCAAGATGCGCCATCTCTAGAAGATCTCATGCTTGAAGCTTGCCATCCTTGTGCTCATGGAATGATGAAGACAAGTTCAAAGAAGAGGTTTCCCCATGAAGTATGGGGGAGCAATTTTCAAGTCTTCATCTTCATCAAGCAAGAGCATCCAAGAAAGGTGTTCCCACTATAGAAGAACAAGACGGTCTACATCAAGTTCAAGTGGGATTCTCAAGGAAAAGGTATGTTCTTGATAGGGCTTCTCTTTTGCCGGTCTCGTATTGTTATTTGGGAGACCGGGTTTAGGATAGATAGCCGTTCTATCAAGAGGGGCTCTCAAGCGGGTGTCTCGTTTGCATTGTTCAGATAGAGCTCAAACCTTTGCATTCATAGCATCATATTTCTTGGTTGTTATTTGGTTCTTGTCCATGAGAGGATCTAGAGATTGTGGTTATCATCATAACAAGCTCTAGTTCACCATCTAAGGGTTTCACTTGCATATCTTATTGTGGTTTTTGATCTTGCGAGTTTTCTGGCTCCACACCTTGGGGGATACTTCACATATATATTCATAGTATTTTCTCCCAAGGTGATACCCAATATTTCTACTTTTTGTTGGATTCTATTCGTCATTATCTTTCCAACAAAATTGGTTTCATCCCAATCTGAGTTTCCAAGCTCAACTTCTTGTGTTTTGGGTTTTGGAGGTTTTACCGGTTCATCGCTTCTAGAGAGGTCATATCTTTCTCAATTTGGTTTTATACTTCCATGCTGTACTATTATGTTTCTTTGCATAATCTTGTAAAACTTTTCGTTCTCTTCAAAACGAGCCCAAGATCATCAAAAACGGAGTCCGGGATCAAAAGTTATTGAAGTTTTCGTGCAATGTTGTCCTGTGTTTTTGCTTGAGCGGAAGTTCCGGCCCAAGTTCTGACCCAAGTTCCGGCCCAAGTTCCGACCCAAGTTCCGGTCAGGTTCAGTAACTTGTGTTTCTATTTGCCGGAAGTTCCGGTGGGGGCGCGAATCTGGCCCAAACGATCAGTTTTTCCTTGTCCTATTTAAGGGGGGCTTCTTACCCAATGGTTCCCCATCTTTTGAGCTCGTTTTCCCCCACCATTGTTGACCTATTTGATCTCTCTTACTCCCTCTACCTTCCATGATTATTACATCTTTTTGAGGGAAAAGTGAGAGGAGATCTAGATCTACAATCCCACCAAGTCAAATCCCTTCTTTGTGAAGGAATCATTGGGATCTAGATCTTGGAGAGTTTTGTGTTCTCCTCTTGTGTTCTTCCTCCCTTATTCCCCTAATAGCTTTTGTAGCTTTGTTGGAATTTGGGAGAGAAGGACTTGCCCTTGCATTTGGTGCATAGGTTTGAGTTATCCTATTGTGTTCTTCCTCCCTTATTCCTCCAATAGCTTTTGTAGCTTTGTTGTAATTTGGGAGAGAAGGACTTGCCCTTGCATTTGGTGCATAGGTTTGAGCTCTCCTCGGAGATTCGGCGAGTACAAGCTTGTGGGCTTGTTACTCTTGGGTTCTTGGAACCCTAGACGGTTGTGTGGTTGGGTTGTTGACCTTTTGTGGTCTTATAGCCTCTTGTGGCTTTGTTGGCCTTTTGTGGCATTGTAGCCTTTTGTGGCTTTGTTGTTGGAAGCCTCCAATTGAGTTGTGGAGTTAGCCCCAATCTTGTACGGGTTTGGTGACCGCCCTCAAGCGTCCCATAGTGGAGCAAGTGCCCGCCTTTTGTGGTGCGCACTTGGGAGAATAGGGTGAGCCTTTTGTGGCGTCGGTGAGTTGCGTGCTTCCGCATCCGGGGTGAGGCCTTGTGTGGTGTTGGGTGAGCATCGAGCCACCACACCTCGAGGTGAGCCATTTGTGGCATTCAGAGAGCATTGCACCATCACACCTCTCCAACGGAGACGTAGCTTCTTTGGAAGTGAACTTCGGGAAACAAATCTTCGTCTCCGCGTCCATCGGTTATCTCTCAACCGAGCCCTTTACTTATGCACTTTACATTGTGATAGCCATCGTGCTTGAAGTATTTATTTCTTGCTATCAACTTGTTGCTTGTATTGCTTAGCATAGGTTGTTGGTGCACTTAGGTAAACTTAGTGGCTAGGTTTTGTGCTCAATAAATTAAACATTAGTTTTATTCCTTATTTACTTGAGCCTAAACCGTAATATTTTTAAAAGCCTATTCACCCCCTCTAGGCGACTTCCTTTGTACTTTCAGCTTCCTTGGGCACCTCTTCCATGCTCTCCTCTTCCTCTCTCCTCCTCCTCTAAGCATCTCACGGTTTCGAGTTTGTTCCGCTCTTAGTTCTTTCATATCTCTCTCTCTCTCTCTCTCTCTCTCTCTCTCTCTCTCTCTCTCTCTCTCTCTCTCTCTTCTCCTATGCGGAAATCCTTTTGGCATGTTCCTCAACGTGAAAGCTAGCCCATGCACATCGTTCCTATCTGCAATCTCCTGTAGGGCCCAAGTTGGCTGCTCCGTGTTAATCCAATGGTACCACTTGCATATAGGAGGAGGAGGAGACTGCAACCACATTAATGGCATGAATAAAAGAACATAAATGTTGTAAAATAGGCATATTCATCATGCTTTTAGAACATACCGGAGGCCTTTCGTACGACAAACTTGCTTGCCTAGGTGGGCTTTGGTCATAGTTGACACACATGAAAAACCTCATGCCCATCTTGTTAGAGAAATCCTTGCTCTCCTTCATCTTGGCAAGATGGCCACACCAACACCGCTCCGCTCTCACCCTCAGTGGCAACCTTGCATATTTCATCTTCCTTGGCCTATAGTTAGGGTACGAATAAGGCACACTCATGATGGAATCTCATGGCGATACAAAGAGGAGGAACATATGAACTGGTGAATGAAAACATATTGGTTCCCGGATTTATAGAAGCACTCAAAAAATTGAGGCGGGAGAAAATGGCGGGAATCAGTGGCGAGAGAAATTGGCGGGAACCGGTGGCGGGAGAAATTGGTGAGAGAGAAGAGGGCAGGAGAATAGGATGAATTGTGTTAGGGTTTCAATATAACCATGATCATGCATTCAAATAAGCCTAAACACACACGTCATGGTGAGCGTGCATGATCAATGCAGGCTTCGGCTGGAGAGGCAGCTAATTTGCACACGGTGTGCCGATAAGTGCTATCGGCACACAGTGGCCCGACTAGTGTCTGACCCGGCGTTGCGTCCAGCCGACAGGCATGTCGGCCCATGGTGAGACGAGTGTCCATCGGCACCCGATGCGCCGCAGCCATGCTAGATCTCAAAATTCTTATTTTATGTATTATTTTCCGAATTGAATAACAAAATGTATTATTTTTAAAAAATAGCTCCCTAGTACTACTGCTCTATGAACTATTTTGCATTGTTTCGCCGTTATTTTCTTTTTAGCCGGTTTGCTGAGATTTATAGTAGTAGTAGTAGCATGTTTGTTCAGTGTTCACGTCTTACAAAAAAAATCTCTTTGTAAGTTCAAAAGAGTACGGTAATTGTTTAATTATTTTCTTGTGCTGAATTTTTAAATTTCAAGCATGCTAACACAAAATGTGTGCAAACAAATTTACATCATTATTGACATGAGCATGAAGTATATTGGCAAAAAATAGAATACTCCCAAGAGGCAGAAAGTAATATTTCTTCAGTATTGACACAATCCTATCAAGGAAGGCTCAAATTAAAGGAGTAAGGATATGCCCAATAAATGAAAGAATAAAGCAAACACTAGTGGCGTGGCGAGGAGGGAAGCGGTGAAGGAAAAGACACCAAGAGAAAATAACCATAGAGTTCAAGAAAAGATGTTTACAGGATTTTTTTTAAAGAAATATTTGTGCAGTTCAAAAAAGTGTTTATGTAGTTCTACAAAATTATCCGTAGAGTTATAGAATGTCCATGTAGTTCAACAAAATTATCTAGAGTTAAAGAATGTTCATGTAAAAAATAACTATATGTGTTCATGTAGTACACAATAGTTGTTCAAGAGGTTTTAAAAAAGTCCACGAAGTTGAAGAAATGTTTGTGCAGTTCGAAAGAATCATCCATAGGGTTAAAAATTGTTCATGTGAAAGAAATATATGTTCACATAGTACAAATAGTTGTTTGTGAGGTTTATCAGAATAATGTTTAGTTAAGAAATTCTGGTAGTTCAAGAAAATTGTTCGTGGGTTAAAAAATGTCCGTACGAGAAATATATGTTCAGGTAGTATAAAATAATTGTTCATAGGTTAAATTTATTTGCTCCATGTGAAATGTATAACCGTTAAAAAAATTAGTTACCTTGAGGCTCATCTAGGCTTCGGCAAATTACTGTGTCCGCCACTGACCGGCAATGTACTGTCTTCTATAAATCTTTTGCCAAGGCGCATCTGGCATGTCATGGCGCCGACCTCCTCGCCACAGAAGCTAAAGACACGGCGCACCGTGAGTTTGGTCATACGGTGGAATGCATTCCAGAACGACACCATCGACCGGGCAGCACTCGCCCATGGTGACGCCAATACAGGGCATTGTACGGGAACAACTGGAATACGCAACGGGTCCAACATGTCGATCATCATGGGCGTGTTTGGTTGCTCGTGGCTTTTAGTCGCACCTGAAGATCATGGCTCCACGGAAGCTGCGTGTGGCAATGCAACCTCTCGTGCCAAAAGGGCCATCCGTTTGGTTCCATGTATTCTTATTTTCCTAAGGGTTTGGAAGCCTGATGGCTGTTAGATATAGCCATCCACATCCATATTTAAACTAGATATTATTCATACTTTTGATGAAATATCTCTCTAAATCCTGCCACTAATGGCTAATGATCAAAGGGGTATACATTCCTGTCTTTCTATTTTTCCCTTCGCATGAAATGACATTTGATGATGGGAACCACAATATTAAAGTCAAAGATACGAGATTTCCAACAACCCAAAGAAACCAGGGGTCGTGAAGAGGAAACATAAGGTTTAACGACCAACTATACGACAGGAATAAAATTTCAGCCGTATAGTTCTTGCCGTATAGTTTCCACCGACACCGCTAGGTCAAATAGAACAACTTTCGTGAAGGGATCCCTACATAAAAAGACCTCTCGCGACAAGAAAAGGGAGCCAAGCCAGAAACACAACACCGAAGAGCCGTCGTAAGAATAGATCTAGATCCAATCTCACAACCCTTCTCCACCACCATAGCCATAGTCCACCACTTGTAATAGTAGATCTCATCTCCAATTGGCGATATTGTAAGACTACTATATCAATCTCATGATTTCCAATACAATGCTTATGATTGTTGATCTCATCTCTATGTGTGAGTAATTCTCCTTGGACTAAGGGCTTCGGCCTAGCCATGTAGTTTGTGCATGTTATTTATCATAGATGAGATCGTGTATTAGTTTGTAAGACATAATGATTATTGTATCCTCTCTTGCCTCAATCTAAGGACTTGTCAGGTACCCAAGACCCGAGGATTGATCCAGGTATAGGGAGTATGAGTAATGACTAATCTGCAGGATGGGCCCCCAGTGACAGAAAGGGTAGTCGTGCTGTATGTGAGGGATTTACTTGGGATTAACGGTGACGTCACTCTGCATATCATTAGTTCTCTTTATTCTATGGATGAGACTAATAGGTTATTACTATAAGCGGTTGCGGAGGCAATAGCAGTTATGGATACACTGCCCACATATAATTATCTTGCTCTAACAATTACATGCGTACTTTATTATTATCTTTTATTCTCATCAGATGTTTTGCATAGCTACATGTGAAACCGAACGCCCCAGGCCCTCTCTCTCCATCATCGACAACAACAAAAGATCGCAAACTCTTGGTCTGGTAAAACACAAAAAGAATTCTAAAACTTCCGAAGGTCCATTAAAATAACTTCACCAAGCTTTCTGCTTCCCGAGGATTCAATAACCTAGGTCTACTAGGGAAAAAGAGCTATACTACGTCCATAATCCGGATCGAAGGTATCAACCCTTTTTCTGGCGTCGTTGTCGGGGAAGCAATAGCTACCCTGGTAAGGTTATTAGGAACCTTGCTAGTTTTAATTCTTGTTTTTAATTTTATTAGTTTCCTTTCAATCTTTATTTGTAAAACCAAAAAAATAGTTAGCCTTTAATTTCTTGTTTTCACTATCATAAGTTTTTGTTTAGAAAACCCAAAAACATAGGTAATATGGATGAAAGAAACTTAGAAAGTTTGCAACTCCCAACAATGACTATTTGTGTACTCCTATTACCCAGCCAGCAATTACTGCTGGGGATTATGAAATGAAGCCCCACTATTTAAGTTTGGTTCAACAGAATCAATTTGGAGGCTCTGTTGCTGAGGACGCATGTATGCACTTGAACACTTTCACTGAAATATGTGATATGATGCACATTAAAGATGTTGACCTCGATGCGGTCAAGCTATGTTTATTCCCTTTCACTCTTAGAGGAAGAGCAAAAGAATGGTTGCTATCTTTGCCTAGAAATGTTATTGCATCATAGGTGGAATGTACTTCTTTATTCATGACTAAATTTTTCCCACCTGCAAAGACTATCCAACTAAGATATAGTATTACTGGTTTTAGACAAAAAAAGAAGGAGCCACTAGCGCTTGCGTGAGAGATAATGAAATAATGCATGAGAAACTGTCCCAGCCATGGGATGGAAGATTGGTTAATTTTCTATTTATTTTATAATGCTCTTAACCCTGTGTTTAAGTCTATGCTTGATACTGCAGCTGGAGGAACATTTATGGGCAAACAAATTGCTGAAGCAAAGAAGCCGCTAGACAATATGTAAGACAACCATGCCCAATGTTATGTGGAAAGATCAAACAAAAAGAAGGTGAACTCCGTCACACCGGAGGAAAATGAAGAACTCACTGCTAAGCTGGATGAGCTCATATTATCCTTCAAGGGTAAGAAAACCCAGGTAAGAGCTATCCCAGAATCAAATATTCAAGAAATAGACTTCATAGCTCGTAATGATTATAACCCTGCTTGGAAGAAGAACTATAATCCAAATTTCCAAAAACATTATTCTAGCCCTGTAGGTAACTCTAATAATAATATTGGATCAAGTAATGGTAGTCTCCAAGAATCACTTAAGTCCTTTATGGACTCGCAAACTGAGCAAAATAATATCCTTGTTAAGATAACAGAGAACCATGATAATATGCTTGGAAAATTGTCTAACCAATCTGTGAGTTTGAGGAATGATTTGCAGGCCCTTCAAGAAAGAACAAGGATTGTTGAGGCACAACTAGGTAAGATAACCGAGAGTCAAACTCTCATTCTAGCTAAATTTGCAGGTAAAACTGAGCCCAGTCCGGTTGAAGACATCAAGATGATAAGAATCCAAATGGAGGAGCTTAAAGAACTTGACTATAGCAGTGCCCCTTCATCAAATTACACGGTTGAAGATGTTGTGAAAAGGATCAATATCAAGATTCCGGTAATTGAAGGAAATGATGAAGCTATGTATCAACATTTCGTTAATCGGGTAGCAATAAAGGTACGTGGGCTTGAAGATGAATATAAGAAAATTTCTAAAAAATTACCTATTAAGCTTGATGATATATTTGAGCCTACTATTAAAATTAAAATTGGGACTAGTAAGATAGCTGCACTTTGTGATCTAGGTGCAAGTGTTTCAACAATTTCAAAAAATCTTTTTGATAAGTTAAATCTTCGCTCTTTTGAAATCACTGAATTAAAATTACATTTAGCAAATTCTACCTACAAACAAGCTGTAGGAATTAAGTAGAATACTTTAGTATACATTAAATGTTGTCCTGCTCTTATTGATTTTGTTATATTTGACATGCCTGAAGATGCTACCGCTCCTATCATATTAGACCATTCATTCTTAAAAACTATTAAGGCTTTGATTAACCTACATGAAGGAAACGTGAAGCTTCAATTGCCTTCACGGGATCATTTTGTTGTTCATTTCCCCAGAAAGAAGAAAGCCAAGCATGATGAGAAGGAGGCCATCACTTTGAAGGCCAACTATTTTGGAGTGGGTGTTCCACTCATTTAGTCTAAGTGAATAACATCATGGTCAAACTATTGACCATAAAAGAGCGCTTCATGGGAGGTAACCCATATAAAATAAAGGTTTGAGTAAAGTTTTAGTTTAAGTTTCATGTTGAATAAAGAGTTCTAGAAAACTCCAGTTGAGGAGGAGAAGATCGGTGGTACTAAAATTTTGTCTTATACATGCTGTTGTTGGTCGAAAAATTATTCTGTTATTTTCTTTCAAAACATGGTGTTTCGCTAAGTTTTAGGTTAAGAAATAATTCTCGAAAAAGCAGTTAAATTTTGGCCACTCCAGAAGGTTTAACGACCAACTATACGGCGTGAATAAAAATTCTAGCAGTATAGTTCCGGTCGTATAGTTGTTTCGACATCACCCCTTCAGTTTTCAAAAGGTACCAAAAGTTTAACGACCAACTAGACAGCGGGAATAAAACTTTCGGCCGTATAGTTGCGGCCGTATAATTATTAATGCCTTCATCAAATTTATTTTTCGGGGTACTGTAAGTTCAACGACCAACTATACGGCAGGAACAAAAATCCCGGCCATATAGTTCTGTCCATATAGTTTGCACCAGCAGGAAGAAACCCTAAAATATTACCGTCAGACCAACTATACGACGGAAATACACATTCCAGTCGTATAGTTTTGGCTGTATAGTTCGTGCGACCACAAAAACTCCATGGAAAGATACCCCTAACACCAAAACTTCAATCCTTTCTCTCTCTTCTACCTCCAAACTCTCTCAAAACCTCAAGAGATCTTCATCTCTACTCAATTCCGTTCGATTTCATCGCACACAAGTGATCTACGGTATGTTTCTCCTCCGATCCTCCAACTACTTTTTGCAAATTCATCTCGGCATCTATTGTCATGATCAATCTAGGGTGAGACCTATTTCAAACTAATTGCCATGTTTCTCTTGCCTAGATTATTATTTTTAGGAGATTCTTTAGTGTGCTATGATGAGGAGTATGTTATGTTTATTACTATTGGATCAAAAAGTTTTATTTTTGTCTTTTCTTATTATTTTATATGATGAATACAAGGATCCAAACGCCTGCTCGTGCCGCCATGAGATCTTCTCGGGCTGCTGCTGCAGGTCAGGACCGCATGAGGATACGGTTTAGTAATGAGCTCCAACGTGATCGCTTCGACAGGATCAAGAACTAAGAAGTAAATACAACCAAGTGGGCTTGTCCCATTATATTGAATCAACTCGGTATTTCTAATGACTTCAATTTACTTTGCAATAGAGTTTGCCTACAAAACTTTGTATTCCAATATGCGCCTACTTATCGCCGGTTAACTCTTGAATTTTAAGTTCTTTGAAAAGCACCGTTAAAGCATGGCATGGAGAGGACATGATTTATTTCCGACTTATGAACAAAAATTATACATTATCACTTGATGAATGGGGAAATTATTTTAATTTACCAAACAATGATGTTAATGTTTTACACACATCTTTTGCCCCTAATTATTATTATAATAGAATGAGTTTCACTTCTAGAGTCAACAAGGGGAAGAATATTCAGCATCCTGCTATTCGCTATGTGTTCTATGTTATTGCTAACACCTTGCAGGCACGAAATGAGTTTACAAGACTCAATGAGGAGGACATTTTGGTGCTCGCAAAAGCTTCTTTCAACAACAACAAATTGTCACTCAACTTGGGCACAATTCTTGTGCGCTACTTAGAGCACCAATCCTCCCAAAGCCAAGGGTCAATCACATGTGGAGGCGTCATCACTGTGCTTGCCATTTCCTTGGGCGTCGACCTAGGTGAGTTGCAACCATTGCTAGTTGAGCAACATGTTGCTTTCTATAATTTAAAATCTTGTGGAATACTCACTAGGAGGGGTGGTAGTTATTACTTGCATATTGATAGAGATGGGCGTGCCTACCCTGCTTCTTTGCCTAATGGTCTTTTCTCTATCAAGAAAGGACGTTTGCTATATGATTTGCAGTTTGAACAACACCAACCCGAGGAGGAGATTCCAGATGAGGATGAAGACTAAGAAGAGGAGTAAGAAGTTCCTGATCAAGAGGAGCATCCACTCAACTGGTTCGCTACATATCAAGATTTCCAAGACCTTGGAGGAACTATGGAGGGGATGCATAATCTCGCCCTAAACCTCCGAGAAACCACTAGTAATTTATCAACTCAATTTGAAAACTGGAGCTACAACTTTTTCTCGCCACCACAATAATTTGAAGGGCTTGAAAAATCCTAAACTTGGGGAAGTCTCCCCATAATCTTCATTTGGCCTTTGTTTTTAATATTTCGAGGTTATGCTTTTAGTTAGACTTTATAAGCACTCGTGTTGGTTTCCCCAACACTTTATCTTTAGTCATTTTTATTTGTTTTCGAGACTTTCTAGACGATCTTTGTCACCAATTTTATATTCTTTAATTCCCTCTCTTAAAAACAATAAAAATATTTTTCCATTTACCTTTATTTTCCCTCTTCCTTTTTTCTATTCTTCTTGTGGTTATCACATATTTGAAGGAGAGTGATTGACTTTGAGTTTCCAAGAAACGAATCAAAGGGGAAGAAAGAAGTGGAACCAATCATCAGAGGTATGCCTTATGATTCCCCACTTTTGAAGTTTGAGAAACCCATTGTAACTACCTCGGTGAATTACGCTCCTAGTTACAAGCCTGGATGAGCGGAAATGGTTGAAATAGTACGATGGGGCCCAAATGCCACTCACAGGTAGACCTTTCGGCCGTCCCAACCATTTCCAAACATCGGGACAAGAACGGGCGGCGTATTCGGCAGGCGAAGGGATTAACTACATACACAAATGAGTATGTATGCAAGCCACCATACAACAGTACATCAGAGCCATTCCATCTAAAAAGAAAGGAAATATAGCAACGCCATACGGCAAGATTCAAAAGTCCTAGATAGATATAATAGTTTAGGATATCTCCTCATACATCAAACATCAGAGTATCAGGCGGAAGCGGCAAACAAGATCCGAGTACGGATAAGAAGCAAATCGGCATAAGATGCCCCATAAATAAACACATCCCGCCCACAGATCTCACGGATCCCCGTTTCCGGAATCTCTACACCGAATGATCGTTGCCCACATCGTCCGCCTCCTCCACCCAGTATCCCTCTTGTGAGTGTACATGTCCATCTGAATCAAACAATTTATCGTGTGAGACCCTAGGGGTACTCAGCAAGTCTTTATGCCTCTAAAGGGGACACAACCTGGGGTGACGCAATTGCAGCAAAAGATAAACCCTATCAATTCTATAGATACTCGCTAACCATCCGCCTAACCAAAGATAGACGGATGTCCGTGAATTAAAGACAACAGCTATAACAGTAATATTAACAGATCCATCCTCCTCCTCGCTTACCAACGAGGAAGCGGACGAACAACCCCCATCCGTTGGCAGTTTTATTATCCATTCCAGGAGTGTTGCACTATTTACTAGTCAGTTACTTAGTCAAATTAAAAGCGGTACTTTAGTTATGCTTGTCTATGATCGAGAAACTGTGCTCCAAGTCGTCCATAACCACGGACACGGCTTTCAGAAAGTTTTACCCTGTAGGGGTGCACAAATAGCAACACACACTCGATCAACCTCGGAAAAACCAAATCAAAACCCAACGAGGCCTTCACGACAAAGCAATCACAAGATTCAGAAATATTTCAGGGGGCCACCCCATTAAGTATACCCGCAACGAAGTTAGCTGACTTCGAGACGGACTCAAGGTTTGTGGGGCCGGCTGTAAACGACTGGGAACCCGAAAGTGTGACTGGGCTTGTCGATACCACGAAAACGGGTCACGATCCTAAACAGTACAGGTGCTCCTCGCACAATCGTAAATAAAGCAGTAAAGCATGGCATAAGTACAGGATAGTAAATAAAACCTCAAACTAGTTTGTGGCCCCAAGAAATAAGAATGAATCAAGCTCTGGCTCAGGGGGGTCCCATAAGCCTCCCGGATGTGGATAGCGCGAATATTCAAGGAACAGGAATCAAGTACTCGGGGTCCTACGGGACACAAGTGAGCAGGAAAAACCAAATAGCAGATATTGCTCACCGGTGCCACTTTCATTAGTTATCCCATTACTACTCAGGTTAAGTTGTTTAGGTACCTCGTTATCCATCAGACACTCACATACCCTACACATGTTGTTCTACGACTCGCATGGCTCAAACAACTCCTGTAGTAATGGCTCATGGGATGGAGGAACAAGCTTCGGTGGGGTTTAAAAGTAAAGGCTATGCAATACTTGGGATTCAGTTTAATGCAATCGCGACTCAATGATGCAAGAATAAGATAGAGGCAATAGGTACTGTATGTATGCAAGCATGTGGTAGTGCTTGCCTGGCAGCTCAGTTGAAGCGACAGAAGGATCGGGGTAGTGCTCCTGGGTTTCTTGATATATCCCCTGCTCAGCGTCTATTCGAAAAAGAACCAAACAAACAAGGGCCAACATAAATAAAGTGCACAAGCATATGAATAAAATGCGTCAAGCAAACAATCATGCCATGATGTATGATGCACAATTTGCATGGCAATAAAGTAGCATGGCATGGGTGAGGTGTGGAATACAAGAAATAAACTTTTTATTGAGTTTTGGTCACATTTTATCCTCATATTAGTTTCTGTATACTTTATATTTATATGATGCATGCTGCAATTCATAACATGGAATGCATAAACAGAAAGGTCTCGTCGAGCTGATCATTTTAGACATATCATTTGTTAAATTTGGAGTTATAAGTCAAAAGTTATTAATTAATTAAGAAAAGCGCATTTTATTGTAATTTAATTCAACTTGAAATTTTAAGTGCCCAAAATATATTTTGGATGGCATAGTTGAAATCCTCACATTTTTCTGATCTAAAAACATATATCATTTGTATTATTTGGATTTGTATTTTAAAAGTTATTATAAATCTGATTTGAATTTGAATTGATTTAAATTTGAAAAGATTTGAATTAAAAACAGAAAACAGAAAAACTTTTTCTACTCAGGCTAACTTAGCCACAGACGCTGACGGGTGGGACCAGGCTGACTAGGACACACAGCGCGCAGAAAACTTTTCTTACCAAAGACAGAGGCTAGCCGGAGGTGACGGTGGGACCCGGCTTGTGCCCACGCCAGCGGGTGCACCGTGCAGAGCCACGTGGATCAGCGAAGGACCGCGGGTTGAGTGTTCGAAAAAGCGAGGGGGGGGTTTGCAAAAAGGTAGAGAGGCTGGATGGTGGGGTCGAAGGGGGCGCGGGTTGACGGAATAAAAAGGTCGGGGGGGTTTACTGGAAAACGGCGCCATGCATCTTTTCTCTTCCTTTCTCTGCCTCGAGCGACAGAGCGGTCTTGGCGGCGGGATCGATCCTCGACTGGGCTCATGAAGCGTGCGGTGGCTTAGGCTTGGTGCTAGGAAACAACAGCGCGGCCAGATGAAGGTTTATCGCGCAATGAACGCTGACGGCATGAGCAGCGCCTGCAGAGTGTTCGGCGAAAGGATCTACGTGTCCAGGAAGCACGAGGCCGAGAGAGGTTGTCCGGGGGGACCAGGGGCTCACCGGGAGTGCGTCGGTGGGGTTGGTGCGACCGGGGAAGCAGCGGATCGGCGGCGTTGCTGGCGCACCCAGGGTTAGGGTTTCGGGTCGGCGTCGTGGACGTGCAGGGGTCCTGGGCCTCCTCCTCCTCGACGGCGTGTACGGGGCGACGCAGAGGGTCCTCCTCGTCCTCCTCGATCACCCCCACGACGAGCTTGACGGCCGGAACGACGAGGACGGCGAGGTACTGGCGGTGGGCGGCGTCGCCCGTTGGTGGTCGGAGAGGAAGAAGGGAGGAGAGGGCAGGGCCCTGGGGCGGATCTGGGGAAGGTAGCGGCAAGGGAGAGGGGGTAGATAAGTACGGGGGGAGGAGAGGGGTGCCGTGGGGAGGTGGTGGTGATAAAGGTGGCTTCGGCCACCTTTTCCTCCTCCTCCCATGTGCTCGAGCTGGAGGGGAGGCAGGCACGGGTGGGGCTTCCAGGTGGGGCCAGGGAGCATCCAAGGATGGGAGGCTCGATGTGGGGCACGCTTGGCAGAGAGAAGGAAAGGAGAGAGGAGAGGGGAGGCTCGGGCTAGGGTCGGGTGTAGCTCGGTTAGGAGCTAGGGTTGGCTAGGGGAGGGGTAGATGGGGTGGTTAGGGAGAGAGGGTGGCTAGGTGGGGCCTGCAAGGCAGAGAGAAGAGAGAGGAAGGGTGTGGCATGGAGCTAGGTTAGGAGGGGGCTCGGGTTAGGTTTGATGAACTAGGGTTTAGGAGAGAGGGGGGTATGGCTCGGGTTAGTGAGAGGTGAGGTGAGAGGGAGAGGGAGAGGGAGGTGACCATGAGCAAGCACAAGGGTTTTGGTTTAAGGCAAGACCAAACTAGATCAAACAAAACATAAAGAAGGAAGATGAAGAGATGAGAGAGGGGTGGTTAGGATTGGCTTAGAGCTAGGGTTTGGATACTTGCATGTATCTAGCTAGCTCTTACAAGAATGGGTGGAAGAGGTGGTGATGAATGGAAAGGATTTTACATGACCATGCATGGCATGCATATGTGAGAAGAGCTTGATGAACCCTAGGCAAAAAGAAATAAACCAAACAAGGTGTAAGATTTGAGAGAGAAGGGGGAGCATCCAAAAGATATACACCACTCAAAAATTCATATGAAAACCCAAAGACTAGAATGTGGTGGTGCTTGCATGGCCCATGAAAAATATTTAATGCTAGGTTTCATCTTGTCAAAACAAAATAAATATCCATAGCATTCATACATATGCATTCCCAAGAAGTGGAATAAAGGCCAAGCAAAAGGATTTTTAGAATTGGACCCACCCTATCTCCCATGAGCTAGATTAAACACCAAAAGAAAAATAATTACAAGCTTATGGATAATGGGATGGTGGAATTGTAAGGTGGTGAAAGAAAGGTGGTGGAGTTGAATAAAAGATATGCCCCCATCTCAACTTGGGCATTTAAACAATATATCAAGAACCAAAAACAATCTCAATAGGCAAATACAATTTACAATGCATATGAGGGAAGAACCAACACAAAAAGGGTTTTATATGATGCTCAAATGCAAGGTGGCATGATGACATGAACATGATATAATTATGATGCAACAATTATATATAGGAAGTAGCATTTATATAGACTAGGCTAGTAGCATTGCAATTGTTAGACAATTGGGATGCTACAACTCTCCCCCACTAAACAAGAATCTCGCCCCGAGATTCCTAGGAAAAAGAAAACAACACAAGGAGAGGCGGGTGTTCGAACGAAGATGACCCTCACGTTCCCAAGTTGATGAACAACGGAATGGTGCGACCACTACACCTTGCAAAACTTGCTAGACTTGTTGCGAGTCTTGCGTTTTGCTTGAGAAACAACGGGTTAGAAGAGTTGAAGGATTGTCATGAGACAAGAAAGATATGATGGACATAGCTCCGGTTTTCCCAAGAAACATGATAAAAGAATAGAACCACTTGTGAAAGGAAAAGAAAAGATGATGTATCATGAACAAAGAAAGACACACCGTTAAGATTAAAGATTTACTGATACTAGCGAGGATGAAATCTTTGTATCGCCGGAAGAAAGGAGCTAGATTGGAGAGGTTTTGAACCACTATTACAATAGCATCGTATCTTCTCTCGGATTTGAGAAATGAAGTTCGGAAACAATATTGCCTTCAAACAATAGAGTCCCTTGATAACAACAGAAATATTTAGTTAGACATCGTCGGATTAGATTCTTGTTGCGCCGGTAAGAACCAAGGATCACGCAATTTAGGTGCGCAGATATAACTCCAGAGATGGATGTGAAGCCAGATCATGGTGGAATCCCGAGAAGCAAAGAATATGGAGGATCTGGAGTTTATTGTAGAGATACTTATTGCTTTCTTTAGCCTTGAGGATAACGCAATAGATTTGCGGCTGATGGCATCAACCATAATTGGCTTTACCACAGAAAAGAATTGATGAAACAAAGAGAGAGATAGCTTCCTTTCATCTTGTTTGGGGATGTAGAGCATCGGTAGAAAGACGAGGATAGAGAAAGGTTTGCGTTTGTTTCCACCAGATAATTGAGGATTTTGCTCCGTGTAGAAAGGGTGAGATCACCAACAAGAGATTATTGATTACTTTCTTCGAAAGAGCACTCCGGAAAAACAAGGACGGAAGTAAAAGTATCAAGGGATAAAGGCCACTTCTAACTTCCGTGGAATGAGTGAAATCACATTAAATTCACCAATTCAATGTACAAGAGCGAATGATAAGAGTAGTGGTATGGTAGCTACTCCATCCCGCACTCAAAGCATTACTCCGCACATGAATAAGAAAATCATGCAACCCAACTACCGAAACAGACTGAAGGTGTTGGCAAAAACTCATAGAACTCCGTTAGAAACAAGGATAGATGCAAACGATTCGCCGGATTCATAGATAGATAAAGTTGATGATGTTGTCGTCATGTCGGAAGTACCAAGCCACCGGAAAGATATAACGGAAGATCACGGAGACAACTGCAAAATTTCACAGATATAGAAAAAGATAGCACCACTTGAACCAAAGGAATACAAGATCTGGAAGGTCTTCATGGCCTCCGGTGGATTGAGCATAGATGATAGAACGAGAGGGTTTCAAGAGATTACTTAACGAGATGGAGGTGAAAGAACTCCATGTTCTTCTTGAAAAGATTGAGAGAGATTTAGCAGTCTTGAGGAAATCTTCGGCGGAACGACGATGATAACTCGCCAACAAGGAAAACTCCGGGTTTGATTGAAGATGGAAGATGGAATTAACCATGAACTTGCTGATTCCAGAATTGGAGCGATCTATTTAGCAGAAGGACGTGGCCGAGATAGGTGACTTTGAGAAGTCAAAATTCTCACTTTGAGACTTTGCACACATGCAGTGCTCACGAAGCTCGAGAGAAAGAGACACAGATGATCGTCCATGTCCTTCCATAGATATCGAATAGGCGAGCATATTATCAACATATACCACCATGGATTAACAAGATATTCCCAGAATGCCAAGTTCAAGAGGCGGGAGAACGAACAAATGCTCGAAACACTTTCTGAGCTCAACGCTCTTAGAAAGATCAACGTTACGAGTAAGGATTCCGGTTGAAGAAGATGCGCTGACAGAATAGGTTAACTGGTCCTTCGGAAGAAAAAGAGATGTCACCTGGTTCACATTGTCGATCGGATCACCGGTTACAAAGATAAAGAGATCTTGGATAAGAACCGATGATAGCTCATACCTTAAGCAAAGCTATCAGAGACGAAAAGATGCAATTCCCTCGTATCCAGGAGAATTGTGCAGATATGGAGTTCAAAAAGATGTGCAGCATGATGGACAGATGATAGACCGCCGTAGTGCTTGGAGAAACTCCGGATTGCCAAAGATGCTTGAATATGCATAGATATGATCGCGGTGTACTCAAAATCACAGGAGATAACCGTCACCATTTGGAGGATAGAGTTGATAGCATTTTCCATATTCCACTCATGATAAGTGTCATATAGCTATGCCGAGAACCAAATTACAATCACCAGCATCGGATCGACACATGTTATGTAATTAGCCCAAGAGAATTGGAGATGAAATAAAACCCCAGGATTAAGCGCCGGTGACAAAAGAATGAGTTAGCATGGACAAGCTGATAAAAGGGAGATAGATAATGTTTCACACACGACTGGAAAGGAGTGTGGAAACACAGATGTATCAAAGAAAAATTTTCCGCATTTTTCAGCATTAAAATACCAATAGATGCGCAAAATCGCTTATCAGGTAGAGATTAGCAACAGATGCTTACACAGAATGTGGAGTTTCTAGAAGGAAGGACACCCTAAAGAAGATGGCACCGGTTAGCAAGGAGTCGGATAGATCGCGCCGGTTTTCAAAAGCCTGTCAATATGGAATGTACCAACAGTTGATAACCAAAGGCAGATAAAGATAACATGTTGGATGCAACAGATAGACAAGGAATTACACACACACACACACACTTTCTATGGTACTACGGAAACCCAGAACACGTGAATCCTAGTTTGAATTTTAAGAAGAGGATTGAAAACGTTACACTTCCTTACCAGAAAAGGGTGGGTGGGTGGGTAAGAAGAAAAATGGAAGCAGTCCTACTCTCACTTTTTGTTTTTCCCTAGTATACATAGCTACCAAAAATATTTGCTAGACTGACAACGACCATTTGGCTGAGACCCTGAAGGGCGGGATGGCTCTGATACCAATTGTAACTACCTCGGTGAATTACGCTCCTAGTTACAAGCCTGGATGAGCGGAAATGGTTGAAATAGTACGATGGGGCCCAAATGCCACTCACAGGTAGACCTTTCGGCCGTCCCAACCATTTCCAAACATCGGGACAAGAACGGGCGGCGTAATCGGCAGGCGAAGGGATCAACTACATACACAAATGAGTATGTATGCAAGCCACCATACAACAGTACATCAGAGCCATTCCATCTAAAAAGAAAGGAAATATAGCAACGCCATACAACAAGATTCAAAAGTCCTAGATAGATATAATAGTTTAGGATATCTCCTCATACATCAAACATCAGAGTATCAGGCGGAAGCGGCAAACAAGATCCGAGTACGGATAAGAAGCAAATCGGCATAAGATGCCCCATAAATAAACACATCCCGCCCACAGATCTCACGGATCCCCGTTCCCGGAATCTCTACACCGAATGATCGTTGCCCACATCGTCCGCCTCCTCCACCCAGTATCCCTCTTGTGAGTGTACATGTCCATCTGAATCAAACAATTTATCGTGTGAGACCCTAGGGGTACTCAGCAAGTCTTTATGCCTCTAAAGGGGACACAACCTGGGGTGACGCAATTGCAGCAAAAGATAAACCCTATCAATTCTATAGATACTCGCTAACCATCCGCCTAACCAAAGATAGACGAATGTCCGTGAATTAAAGACAACAGCTATAACAGTAATATTAACAGATCCATCCTCCTCCTCGCTTACCAACGAGGAAGCGGACGAACAACCCCCCATCCGTTGGCAGTTTTATTATCCATTCCATGAGTGTTGCACTATTTACTAGTCAGTTACTTAGTCAAATTAAAAGCGGTACTTTAGTTATGCTTGTCTATGATCGAGAAACTGTGCTCCAAGTCGTCCATAACCACGGACACGGCTTTCAGAAAGTTTTACCCTGCAGGGGTGCACAAATAGCAACACACACTCGATCAACCTCGGAAAAACCAAATCAAAACCCAACGAGGCCTTCACGACAAAGCAATCACAAGATTCAGAAATATTTCAGGGGGCCACCCCATTAAGTATGCCCGCAACGAAGTTAGCTGACTTCGAGACGGACTCAAGGTTTGTGGGGCCGGCTGTAAATGACTGGGAACCCGAAAGTGTGACTGGGCTTGTCGATACCACGAAAACGGGTCACGATCCTAACGATCTGGTGCTCCTCGCACAATCGTAAATAAAGCAATAAAGCATGGCATAAGTACAGATAGTAAATAAAACCTCAAACTAGTTTGTGGCCCCAAGAAATAAGAATGAATCAAGCTCGCTCGGGGTCCCATAAGCCTCCCGGATGTGGATAGCGAATATTCAAGGAACAGAATCAAGTACTCGGGGTCCCACGGGACACAAGTGAGCAGAAAAACCAAATAGCGATATTGCTCACCGGTGCCACTTTCATTAGTTATCCCATTACTACTCGGGTTAAGTTGTTTAGGTACCTCGTTATCCATCGACACTCACATACCCTACACATGTTGTTCTCGACTCGCATGGCTCAAACAACTCCTGTAGTAATGGCTCATGGGATGGAGGAACAAGCTTGTGGGGTTTAAAAGTAAAGGCTATGCAATACTTGGGATTCAGTTTAATGCAATCGCGACTCAATGATGCAAGAATAAGATAGAGGCAATAGGTACGTATGTATGCAAGCATGTGGTAGTGCTTGCTCGATTGAAGCGACGGAAGGATCGGGGTAGTGCTCACGGTTTCTTGATATATCCACCTTTCAGCCTATTCAAAAAGAACCAAACAAACAAGGGCCAACATAAATAAAGTGCACAAGCATATGAATAAAATGCGTCAAGCAAACAATCATGCCATGATGTATGATGCACAATTTGCATGGCAATAAAGTAGCATGGCATGGGTGAGGTGTGGAATACAAGAAATAAACTTTTTATTGAGTTTTGGTCACATTTTATCCTCATATTAGTTTCTGTATACTTTATATTTATATGATGCATGCTGCAATTCATAACATGGAATGCATAAATGAAAGGTCTCGTCGAGCTGATCATTTTAGACATATCATTTGTTAAATTTGGAGTTATAAGTCAAAAGTTATTAATTAATTAAGAAAAGCGCATTTTATTGTAATTTAATTCAACTTGAAATTTTAAGTGCCCAAAATATATTTTGGATGGCATAGTTGAAATCCTCACATTTTTCTGATCTAAAAACATATATCATTTGTATTATTTGGATTTGTATTTTAAAAGTTATTATAAATCTGATTTGAATTTGAATTGATTTAAATTTGAAAAGATTTGAATTAAAAACAGAAAACAGAAAAACTTTTTCTACTCAGGCTAACTTAGCCACGCACGACGGTGGGACCAGTGACTAGGACACACAAGTGAGAAAACTTTTCTTACCGACAGAGGCTAGCCGGAGGTCGACAGTGGGACCAATGCAGCCACGCCCACGCCAGGTGCACCGTGCAGAGCCACGTGGATCAGCTGAGGACCGCGGGTTGAGTGTTCGAAAAAGCGAGGGGGGGTTTTGCAAAAAGGTAGAGAGGCTGGCTGGTGGGGTCGAAGGGGGCGCGGGTTGACGGAATAAAAAGGTGGGGGGGTTTACTGGAAAACGGCGCCGCGGTACTGTTTCTCTTCCTTTCTCTGCCTCGAGCGACAGAGCGGTGCGCGGCGCGGGCGGGGATCGATCCCTGGACCTGGGGCTCGCGCGCGGAAGCGGTGACCACTGCGGTGGCTTAGGCTTGGTGCTAGGAAACGACAGCGCGGCCAGATGAAGGTTTACTGCGGCGCAACAGCGGAAACGCGAACGGCGAGCAGCGCGCCCAGAGAGTGTTCGGCGAAAGGATCTACGTGTCCAGGAAGCACGAGGCCGAGAGAGGTTGTCCGGGGGGACCAGGGGCTCACCGGGAGTGCGTCGGTGGGGTTGGTGCGACCGGGGAAGCAGCGGATCGGCGGCGTTGCTGGCGCACCCAGGGTTAGGGTTTCGGGTCGGCGTCGTGGACGTGCAGGGGTCCTGGGCCTCCTCCTCCTCGACGGCGTGTACGGGGCGACGCAGAGGGTCCTCCTCGTCCTCCTCGATCACCCCCACGACGAGCTTGACGGAGCACGACGGCGGCGGTGGGCGTCGCCCGTTGGTGGCCTGGAGAGGAAGAAGGGAGGAGGGGCCAGGGGCGGATCTGGGAAGGTAGCGCAAGGGAGAGGGGTAGATAAGCACGGGGAGGAGGGGTGCCGTGGGAGGTGGTGGTGATAAAGGTGGCTTGGCCACCTTTTCCTCCTCCTCCCATGTGCTCGAGTGGAGGAGGCGGGCAGGTGGGGCTTCCGGTGGGGCAGTGGAGCATCCAAGGATGGGAGGCTCGATGTGGGGCACACTTGGCAGAGAGAAGGAAAGGAGAGAGGAGAGGGGAGGCTCGGGCTAGGGTCGGGTGTAGCTCGGTTAGGAGCTAGGGTTGGCTAGGGGAGGGGTAGATGGGGTGGTTAGGGAGAGAGGGTGGCTAGGTGGGGCCTGCAAGGCAGAGAGAAGAGAGAGTAAGGGTGTGGCATGGATCTAGGTTAGGAGGGGGCTCGGGTTAGGTTAGATGAACTAGGGTTTAGGAGAGAGGGGGTATGGCTCGGGTTAGTGAGAGGTGAGGTGAGAGGGAGAGGGAGAGGGAGGTGACCATGAGCAAGCACAAGGGTTTTGGTTTAAGGCAAGACCAAACTAGATCAAACAAAACATAAAGAAGGAAGATGAAGAGATGAGAGAGGGGTGGTTAGGATTGGCTTAGAGCTAGGGTTTGGATACTTGCATGTATCTAGCTAGCTCTTACAAGAATGGGTGGAAGAGGTGGTGATGAATGGAAAGGATTTTACATGACCATGCATGGCATGCATATGTGAGAAGAGCTTGATGAACCCTAGGCAAAAAGAAATAAACCAAACAAGGTGTAAGATTTGAGAGAGAAGGGGGAGCATCCAAGAGATATACACCACTCAAAAATTCATATGAAAACCCAAAGACTAGAATGTGGTGGTGCTTGCATGGCCCATGAAAAATATTTAATGCTAGGTTTCATCTTGTCAAAACAAAATAAATATCCATAGCATTCATACATATGCATTCCCAAGAAGTGGAATAAAGGCCAAGCAAAAGGATTTTTAGAATTGGACCCACCCTATCTCCCATGAGCTAGATTAAACACCAAAAGAAAAATAATTACAAGCTCATGGATAATGGGATGGTGGAATTGTAAGGTGGTGAAAGAAAGGTGGTGGAGTTGAATAAAAGTTATGCCCCCAACTCAACTTGGGCATTTAAACAATATATCAAGAACCAAAAACAATCTCAAGAGGCAAATACAATTTACAATGCATATGAGGGAAGAACCAACACAAAAAGGGTTTTATATGATGCTCAAATGCAAGGTGGCATGATGACATGAGCATGATATAATTATGATGCAACAATTATTTATAGGAAGTAGAATTTATATAGACTAGGCTAGTAGCATTGCAATTGTTAGACAATTGGGATGCTACACCCATGCTAGTTAGTAGTAAATGTTAAGATATTATATTGGTGGAGTGAGTCTTTATATTGAAGTAAATTTTGTTTGCATGGGTATTTAGTTGAGTATGTTTTGTTCCAGCTCTTGTAGTTAACCAAGTATTGCCTAAATTTTTTCTAAACAATTGTAATAAGAAAAGTCTCACAATTGAAGGCTTAGGTGTTGTAGTGTTTAGTCTTGAAAGTTTATTCCTAGAGACACTCAACACCATAGAAAATAATGATTGACTTGATAGCTCTCTTTGAAAGGATTTGTTCAATAGAATTAACGTTTAGCAGTTTTTGTGAGCATGCCAAAGTTTGGCTTGTGAATCATAAGAATGATATAGCTTTATGCGTATCAAAATTCATGGGATTCCAGCAACTCCGCTAGCCTACGAACTATCTTCATGGGGGAAACTCCAAGATTTTGGCTATGAGTTGATTAAACATTTGTAGCAGCAAAGCTATAATGGGTAAGATTCTTGGCATCCTTGAGTAGTTGTGTTCATGATGGAACCACTCCTCTGGCTGATATGAGTGATCATTATGCAAAGGGAACAAAAACCTTGGTAATGCCACGAGTGTCCATCATAGTCCGATAAACTAATTATTTGTTTTGGCATGCTCTCAATTACTTAAGAACTGAAATTCTTTAAGGACAATGAATAGAAAAGTAGTGCTTGAAAAGTCTTGACTTATTGATGTGGGAGAATTGAGATACTTTAGTCTATATGGTTTTCATGAAAAACTCTCACACTCTCAATTTTACATGATTATACTTTATTGTTCAAAGGCAAGCTTATGAGTTGATTACATGACATGGAATAGAGTTTACTCATTTGAATCATCCATGCTAACAATAAACTTGCTACCCTATAAGGATTCATTAAAACCCATATGATATGCTTTCCATTACTCTATCTATGCTAAGTTTTCTAGATTAATAAAGTGGAGGAAACATGAGACTACCTATCATGAGTAAGATCATCATCTCGTTATTTCAGTTTAAATGTTGAGTTCCTTTTTGATTTTGGTTTTCTTGCTCAAGGACTATCAAGTTTAAGCTTGGGGAGGTTGATGGCTGTGAAATATAGACATCCACATCCACATTTAAACTATATATTATTCATACTTTTGATGAAATATCTCTCTAAATCCTGCCACTAATGCATAATGATCAAAGGGGTATGCAATCCTGTCTTTCTATTTTTACCTGAGCAGGAAATGACGTTTGATGATGGGAATCACAACATTAAAGTCAAAGATACGAGATTTCCAAGAACCCAAAGAAACGAGGGGTCGTGAAGAGGGAATAGAAGGTTTAATGACCAACTATACAGCGGCAATATAATTCTGGCCGTATAGTTCTGGTTGTATAGTTTCCATCAACATTGGTAGGTCAAACAGAATAACTTTCGTGAAGGGGCCCCTATATAAAGAGACCTCTCGCGACGAGAAAAGGGAGCCAAGCCACACAACACCGAAGACCCGCCGGAGGAATAGATCTAGACCCAATCTCACAACCCTTCTCCACCACCATAGCCATAGTCCACCACTTGACATGGTTATACCCTACGGGTACACTACCTTAGCATACCTGGTCCAGCCCAAGGAAGGCCCACGAGAATATGCGCCAGCCATGAAGACTTTCGGGTGGCCAGGGCCCATTACGCCTTCAGATCCTTGGAGAACAAGACTAGAGTAGATAGAAAATTCAAAGGGGTAAACCCTAAAACCTGTAATCGACTCGACCTGTGCCTGGGACCTGCCTATCTCTATATAAAGGCCAGGAGGGCATGACGAGGAGGCTCTCTTACAATCTCTCGCACACCACCGCATACACACCTCCACGCCAGATTGCATCTGTGCACCCTGTAACCTTCGGTTCCACCATAATCAGAGCAGACAAGCAGGAGTAGGGTTTTCCCTCCGGGGGCCTGAACCTGGGTAAACCTCGTGTCCCCTTGTTGCTTGTTTGCTAACCGTTCCGCGATCTCCAGCATCCCCATCTTCTCCAAAACCCAAGTCCATAACAATGGGCATTGACGAGATTAAACCTCGTCACCACTTGTAATAGTAGATCTCATCTCCAATTGACGACATTGTAAGACTACTACTATCAATATCATGATTTCCAATACAATATTTATGATTGTTGATCTCATCTCTATGTGTGAGTAATTCTCCTTGGGTTATGGCTTCGGCCTAGCCATGTAGTTTGTGCATGTTATTTATCATATATGAGATCATAGTATCCAAGACCCCAAAATGTAGTTTGTATGACATGATGATTATTGTATCCTCTCTTACCTCAATCTAAGGAGTTGTCAGGTATCCAAGACCCCGAGGATTGATCCAAATATAGGGATTATGAGTAATGACTAAACTGCAGGATGGGAACCATAGTGACAGAAAGGGTAGTACGGCTATATGTGAGGGATTTACTTGCGATTAACGGTGACGTCATTGTGCATATCATTAGTTCTCTTTCTTCTATGGATGGGACTAATAGGTTATTGCTATAAGCGGTTGCAGAGGCAATAACAGTTATGGATGCACTGCCCACATATAATTATCTTTATAACATCCCAAAAATATAAAACAATGATCATCAAACTCTAATCACTAAAATTAGGTTTAACAAAAACTTTGATTAATTTAAATCATATGAATGCATGTGTGAATGTGATGATTTGATAAATGCATGAATGAACTTGTTGGATTAACCTAAATAGCAAGAAATGGTTTAAAGATGAATATAACATCATATAAAACAATTCCAAGGAGAAACAAATAAAGAGAAAATCAAAAACAAATCAAATAAAGCAAATGGTCATTTTTGCCAATTTTGCTCACTAGATCACTTTGAGTGTTTCTAGTCCAAGTTTCAAACAGGAACTTTTCCAATTCTTTTCACCCCTTGCTAGACCAATCAAAAGTGAAGCAAAGCCCACCTTTCAAACCTGCAGAAACATTTGACAACCTCATTCAAATGACAATTCAAAATTGAATCTTTATCATATGTGAAGATCACACATTTTCAAAACCCAACCAAACTAGTGCCCCTTGACTAATCCAACTAACCATAGACTCCCTAGTATGTGCCTAGAAAACCCACCAAGTTTGAATCCAAAATTCAAATTTGAATCTCTTGCGGCCATTTCATCAAACACCTTGCTGTCATCAAACAAACAAACAACAAACACTATAATGTGCAGTGATTTTGGCCAACCTTGTTCCCTCTCTAGCTCACTCTATACTCTCAGTAGATGAACTAGCCAAATTAACAAGCCTTAGCACCACTGTGATCTTGGCATAGCCATTAATGGTGACGATGCCGAGCCCATTTGCCAACCCCAATGACGCCAGCGAGCTAGAGGAAGAACTAACCCCGCCAACCTTGTCTGGAACACGCAACACCGTCCACCGCCACTCCCTGTCCCAGCCCCGAGCGCAGCCAGGCCCTGGACCACCAGCCAAGCACACGCCCAGTTTCTCTGCGGCCATGCCAAGAGCGCGCCAGAGCTCCTCGCTCGACACGCTCACACAGACCGCACGCCACTTGTGTGCGTGATCACCACCGCCCCAGCAACCCCACAGACATGCCCGTTCACCGCCGCGCGGACCACGCACGTTGTGCACCATTAAAATCGCCGTCGGACCCACCCAGAGTGTCGACGTGTTCCGATCGATCAGCACCGCCCCACGCCTCGCCACCACGTCGTTGAGCTTCGCCAGGGAGCAAAGCACCGCCCCTATCATCGCCTAGGCCATTAGCCCTCTGTGTCGTGACCACGACGAGCTCAGCCCGCAACCTTCGGTCCCCTCGCCGCACTATAAAAGGAGACCTCCCCCGCTCGTTTTCTTCACACCAGTTCATTCCCCACCTCTCACTGATCACACCCACGTACTCCCGGAGCAAGGCGAGCACCAGGTGGTCGGAATTTCACCGGAGTTCGCCGCTGCAGAGGAGGAGAGATGCCGTCGATTGGAGCCGCCCCAGGAGAAGCTGCTGGTACCAGGAGGATTGTTGTCGTCGACTTCGTCGTTCGCCCCCGTCTCCGACCATCGCCGGAGCCCCGGTGAGCCTCCCACGACCCCTACTGGTCGAGCTAGGGTTCGTGCTCGTCGCGTCCTGTTCAGGCGTGGACGATAAACTTGAGCCATTCGATTAGAATTAGATCCCACGATCCACATTGCCCCGTACCGCTTCGCCCCTCACAGTCTCACTGACACATGGGGACAGCCACTTAACCAGCCCGCGTGTGCATAGTGGGCCGGCCCAGCTAAACATCCCGCGCGACCCAACAATTCAAAATTACTTTTATTCATTTAATTTCAAACCCAGTTCTGTACCTATATTCAAAAATCAATCCAGCTCGATTCACTGAACCAAAATACATGAAACCAATTTTTTTAGAAAGGTACTGGAATGCTTAATCCAAGCCCGTTGGATTCAAACTATTTAGATTTGTAGATTACTCATGGTAAAAATAACAAGGCAGAAGATTTTCTGTATTCAAACATTTTTCAAAATTCAACCACAAAAGCTTTTGAGTTTATTCCAACTCTCAAAAATCACATTTAACTATACCTTTCAGAATATATAAAAATATATAGGTTTACTTATAGAAATAATGTTCAAGTAATAAAAGAATGCCACATAGGCATTTCTAGTCACTTTAATTAAATAAAAAGGTTAAACCTTATTAAATGGTGACACCACTTTAAATCACATTCCCATGTACTGAAATATGTGGTGATGACATGTGTCAACATGATCCCATGTTTGAGTTAGAGAATATTAAATCTTAAGTAGTTTTTCAATGACTAGAAATTACTTTCCTCAAAATAAAATAAATGGGACAAGTGCTTTAATCTTGTAATGTTAGTGATGATGCTAGATCACCTAGTGTGAACCTTTGTGTGATGATTAGAAATAGTTAAGTATTGTTTGGTGATTGTGTACCTCGTATTTATTTATAGATGCTAGTACCGACCAAGGATACGAGAAGGAAGGAGGATACTACGAGGAAGAAGCCGAGGAGAACTTCAACCACTACTCTGCACAAGGCAAGCTAACACTTGCAACTTAGCAAGCTTATACTGATATCTTAGCAAGCCAATATTTGCAAGCCTAATACTACTAGTTGAATTAGCAAGCTTACACCACTTGATACCCAATCCTAGTTTTACTTGCAAGCTTAATACTTTATTTTCCTTATCAAAGCTTTCTCTTAGAGTTTACTTAGTGACGTATAGATTCTAAGAAGATAATTGAAGGTAGCATAAAACTTGGCCTAAGCTAGATAATCTTGATGTCATCCTACGGTATGAGATTGAACTTAGCTAATCCCCATTTGTTTATTACCCATCATTAGTATTTACCTCCACTTGTAGATTCTAGTGCTAAGCATAAAACTTAATCAACTTTAGATGGGAATACTTGGTGAAAATGGTTATGAAAACCTTAGAATGATGAGTCATTCTACTGAAATGTTTTGACATGTGTTCTTGAACACCAGATGATTTTGATGATGAAAATGTTGAGGCATGAGCCTTAGCCATTTATAAAATTGATGGTTGTCTGAATGCGATACCATTCCAATTTTACCGTACAACCACAATACCCGAAATTTGGGTAGGGCTTGACTGGAAATTTATATACCTTAGTATGGGTTCCCTTGCGGCCAAGGTCTGAGCTGAGGCTACCTTGTGAAGATTGTCCACTTGTGTAGTACCCAAGATGACAGTTGGTCATTGTTGGGAGGCCAAACTCACAGGAGAGGTGCCTATACTAGGGCATGTAATTGAAAGGTTAGGATTGATTATCCGCATACCGAGTATGGTGAATTCAGGAATTGTTCCTGACGGATGTATCGAATGTTGTGGTAAAAGTGTACAATCTCTGCAGAGTGTCAAACTATTTGAATAGCCGCGTCCGCGGTTATGGACAGTTGGAGTGGCCATACTGTTCCCCCGTCAGATGTTTTCAAAACAACTTGTGAAATTATTTGTGACTTTGACTTGACCACAAAAGAGTCGTGATATGAAATTCAAGTTCCCACTTAGGTGTTATAAAACTTTCAACTAGCTTTCTTTGCTTTTGAACTACTAGAGGTAAATCTGGCTTTTTACAAAACAACCCTAGAGCTTAGTATCCTACCACAGACCCCCCCTTAACTTGTTAGTATTAGTTTGCGAGTACTTAAAGAGTAATCATGGCTTTGTCCCTGGCTATTCCCGTGGCCAGACTATGAAGAGGAGTATCAGGATGACGGACCACAGGAAGTTTACGACAACTAGGATCATCTCCCATCGTCAGCATTGCCTGTGACCATGAAGATGGAGCTTCGCCTACGCTATTGTTACTATTACGTTATTCCGATGCTTGAATTGTATTAAGAACTGGATCATGAGATCCTTATTTATGTAAGACCTTATGTATTGTTTGTAATGGATGATGTACTGTGATATCCAAATCTGTTATGTGTCGCAAAAATGGTAATCTTGGGATTGCGATGTATGGCATAACAGGCATCTGGGATTAAAAATCCGGGTGTTGACAATCTTGCTCTAACAATTACATGCGTACTTTATTATTATATTTTATTCCCATCCGATGTTTTGCATAGCTACAGGTGAAACCAAATGCCCCAGGCCCTCTCTCTCCATCATCGACAACAACAAAAGATCGCAAACTCTTGGTCCGGTAAACACTAAAAGAATTCTAAAACTCCCCAAGGTCCATTAAAATAACTTCACCAAGCTTTCTTCTTCCCGAGGATTCGATAACCTATGTCTACTAGGGAAAAGGAGTACTAAATCCGTTATCCGGATCAAAGGTATCAAAGCCAAGCCCCAGTTGTTTGGTTCCATGCATTATTAATTTTAGCAAATTGGTACTTGTTTGGATAATTGCATTGTCCCTGATAGTATTACCTCCTCTCTAGTGAGGTGAGCTTACCCAATATCAGCGAGGGAGAAAACAAAGTTTAAACAATTACAATTCAGAGAACCACTAGCTTATATTAGGACTAAATCGACATAATCAGTCATGGTGTGTGTGCTACAGCACGAGTTCACGAACAACTGTCCGTGATACAGCACAAGTTCATCACATACAGAGGGTTTACAACTGAATACCACCTCCCAAAATATACAGACCATAGTTCAGGGGTCACCGTAACCAAAGTTCATCAGCCTAGCTACTCCTAAATACACATCACAGCCATCATCATCAACACCGCTACCAGCACCTCCTTGAACAACTCAGTCCGCTGCTCAGAGGTAGTGCTTGTTCAGAAAGGTCGTGAGCAATCTCAACCTGTGCTCAGGGGTCATGGCAAGATACCTGGTCGCATGTCCACCGTTCTCCATCAGGTGGCTAAGAGCACGGTGTATCACGGTCACAAAGATGGGTGCAACGGGATGCGAGGACCGTAGATAATCTTCATGTGAGCATAGTTCTTAATGGGCTTCTTGACCAACTCGGTGTCCGATGGCTAATCCTACATGAGAATCATAGTTAGCTCAAGACATGTAGTTCATATGTAAGCTTTACAACTACTGATACAAGTGCAAATATATCAAATCTTGACGTGCACATAGTAATTATCATCGTCCATCATGATAGCAGAGGCCTCCTCAACCCGTCCCATGTTCTCAAGCCTCTTGATCCTAAGCACTTGAACTCACCTAACTCTCTAGTGCCTCATGTGGTTTTACACTGGTTCGAAGTGACTGTCCGGCCACAGAACTTGAAGACATCCTCTGCAATCAAGCGCATGTCCGCCTGTCTGAATCCCTGAACTACTAAACCCTCTTTCTTGATCAACTGGACGACCCGATTTAGGACGAAGGTGGACAGAGATGCTGGCCATGACATGGACAACTTCCTCTTGGTCACCGTGTCAGGAATCGACACATAACGCGGAGGCAGCATAGAGGTTGTGGAAAGATCAGGGGACAAAACCTTCTCTTACGGCACCAGAGATAATGTGTTCAGTTATAGGGATAAATCTATACTCCCTTGCACGCGCTTGTGCATCTTCTCTGCGAGCGCAAGAATAATTTGGCTCCATAGAAGCGCCTGATTTAAGCGTTTCTTCCGGATCAGGCTCAGTGGAGCTTTAAAACTCATGCGGTGCAAAAATTTCTTCACCCATATGAAACGAGCGACCAAACATGCCTAAGGCTGCTCATAGTGGGGTAACATGAGTAGTAATATAGATGCCACATAGACTAAAATGATAATGTGGCAAACAATTAATGAAGAGAGAGAGAGAGACAAATGGAGTAACATAAGGCTGGTCATAGTGGAGAGTAACATGCATAAGTTACTAGTCTATGTTACTACCTTCATAGTGGAGAGTAACATGCAAGTGGTGTCATGCAAAGTATCATTTATTAGGGAATACCCCTATACGTATACTAGCTTTATTAATCTTATCCATTCCATTTAACCAATTCCCAAACATATTAGTAATATTGGTCGGAGGTGGAAGGTTATAAGCAAATAAAACAACATGCCAGATAATTTTAGCAAAGGGGCATGAAATAAACAAATATTCAATTGTCTCCTCTCCATCACAAAAGCAACATTTCTTACACCCATTCCAATTTCTTATTAATAGATTATCTTTTGTTAATAAAACCTTTTTTGTAGAAACCACATAAAGATCTTGATTTTTAGAGGTAATTTAAGTTTCCAGAGAAAATTCTTAAGGGGATTTTGATGATCATTCATCAAGTCCTCATACATAGATTTTACCGTGAACCTCCTATTTGTGGTCAGATTCCACCAAAATAGATCCGGTTCATTAGTTAAATTAACTTGCATCAGTCTCTGACATAAATTCAGCCATGCATCCCATTTTGTCCCGTCCAAATTCCTCCTAAAGCTAATATTCAGAGGATTAATAGAGAGTACATACTTTATAGAGACGTTCTTTCTATGCACAATATTATAGAGATTAGGATATTGTTGGGCAAGTGGCACATCCCCTAACCAAACATCTTCCCAAAAGCGAGCTATAGCCCCGTTCCCCACTTTAAAGACCCCTCTAGTAAAAAAACCATCTTTTACATGCATTAGGCCTTTTCAAAAAGGGGAATCCGTAGGCTTAGCTTGAACTTCTTCCAGTGTTTTGTTTCGCAAATACTTATTATTAAAAAGTTCCTCCCATACCCCTTGCTCGGACAGTAGTTTATATAACCACTTGCTTAGGATACATTTATTTTTATTTCCAATACCTCAATTCCCAAACCCCCCTCATCCTTGGGCCTGCATATAATATTCCATTTCGTTAGCCTATTTCTTCTTATGTTCATCACTTTGCCAAAAGAATCTTGAACGGTAGAAATCTAATCTTTTCCTAACCCCCTTTGGGATCTCCAAGAAAGATAACATGAACATAGGCATACTAGTTAGCACAGAGTTTATTAGCATTAATCTATCTCCATAAGATAACAATTTTCCTTGTCAACAACCTAACTTTCCTTGAAAACGATTCTCTACCGGGTTCCACTCTGAGTTTCTGAGTTATCTATGATGGATAGGCACCCCTAGGTACCGAAAAGGCAAGGAGCCTGACTCACATCCGAATATATCTCTATATTCATGTTCATGATCCTTTGCCTTACCAAAACAAAAAAAATCGGTTTTGTGAAAGTTAATTTTGAGTCCCGACAGTTGCTCGAAAATGCAGAGGATGAGTTTCATGTTTACCGCTTTCATAAGATCATGTTTCATAAAAAAAATTGTGTCATCAGCATATTAAAAAATGGATATCCCTCCATCAACAAGATGAGGTATGAGACCACCAATCTGACCTTCTTCCTTAGCTCTAGCTAAAAGAATGATCAGCATATCAACAACAATATTAAATAACATAGATAATAACGGATCCACTATGAAAATAATAACTTAGACTAGTAACATGTACATGTTACTAGTCTAAGTTACTATGCACCATAACGAGCCTAAGTCGAGCTGTAACTAGACGCACCATGCTTCTGGCGTGACCACGCATGACCAGCTGGCTCATGCTTCAAGATTGGTGCTGATAGGGCCCTCCCCCATAAAACGACAAGCAAAGACCACCGCTACGGATCGCAACTTTTAGTTCCTCTTTCACGCAGGCCTCACCTCACCGCCTCCTCTCTCGGAGCATCTCCACTCGTCGAGCGTACCCAGGCTAAAAATTGGACCGATTTTCGGTCGGACGAATCGCGTTTTCGTCCTGGGTACGCCCACTCGCCCACTCGCGTATCCAGGCCGCGTTTCCAAGTTCGGCTAAATTCACTCAAACTCGGCGAAATATGGGTGAATATAGGTGGAATTTCATTAAAGCAGGCGAGGAGGTACATAGTATTATAACTAGGAAAGGACGCCGTCGTGGTGACGCCGCCGTGGTCGACGCAGGACGCCGCAACTACAGGCCGATGCGGGGGTTGTTACCGGCCTCGATGTGCGCCATGACTCCGGCGAGAGTCCGCCCTAGAACGCTCCACCAGCGGCGGCTGTAAGCCATATTGTTACGTGGCGGCGGCGGCGAGCCCGGCGGTCCGTCGTGTCAAGCGAGTTCCTCAAGGCGCCTTTCGGCGAAAAAACTGCCTCCAGAAGACCAAGTTGCCCTGATCCTCGAGATCCGGGTCTTGCATGGCCTCGATGGCGGCCTGGATCTCTCCAGCGAGGTCTGGGTCTTCCATGGCGGCGATAGTCGCCTGGATCTCTCCGGCGAGGTCCTGTCCGTCAGGCACCGGCAGGGATCCCGCTGGCGCTGAGTGTCCAGCCTCGAGGGAGGCAAGTGTCCGGCGGGGCCGTATAGCGCGCCTCCCGGAGGAGCCGGGCTTCCCATGGCGACAGCGTGCGGCGGCCAGCCATGGCTTCTCGGCGGAGCTGGCGAGGAAGCAAGGTGCGAATGCCCGAAGTTCGCTGGAGTTGTGATGGTGTGAGAAACTGTGAAGAGAGACGACGAGATGTACGGCTTTATATAGGCCGGAAAAATGGCGGGAGGGGTGTAGCGGCGAGGGTGGGAAAAGTGGAAACGGCGGGAACTTAGTGACCGCCGGTCCGACGCGGGAGCCGAGGCGGCGACGGTGGCGCCGTAAATCTGCGACGCGTGGGACAGTTATTGCCCGGCGGTCTCCGCGTGATTCCGAGGATGACGACGACTCGGCTTCCTTCACTGACTCGGCGGATATCGCTGACGCCGGCGTTCCTGGGGCATACCCGGAGACCTGGGTTCGGCCTGCCTAGTCCGGACCAAATATGGCCGAAATCCGACCGAAAACAAGTCCTTAGATACGCGATTAGACCGATTTTCGGCGTTCGGACTAAAATTCGGCGTCCGGATCGGCCTCCTGAACATGCGAGTGGAGATCTCTCAGCGTGCAGTCCTTCGCCGCCGCCGCTGCCATGGCCGACCCGCTGATGGAGCGAGCGGTCTGGCTAGCATGCGCTGGTCCGTTCGCCAGGTCCCCTTCATCGGCACCAAGGTGTACTAGTTTCCAAGAAGTCACGTCGACCAGTGCCGTGGCGCCGTCCTCCCCCATCTGTCCCACGACGCCGCGGATGCTGATACTGGATAACTATTAGGGACTTAGCTGCCATTGTTCCTTTGGTTATTAGGAGCCAATGATGTAACAGAGTTTCTGCCCATGTAACTGCAACTTCATTCTTTTTTCTTGGTATTCTCTCTTTAAAATCGCTCCACTATCTGTACAGCTGCATACATGCTTTCCGAAGTAGTAGCATTACTAGGGAATTTAGGCGCGTCGACACGCCGCGCCCGTGTTCGACGCCGCGACCGTGTTCTTCCCCAATCCTGTATACCGAATATAGTCAAGTTCAGTTAACCGTAATCTATGTGGTGATAAAGGGGAGTAGTTTTTATGTCAACACAGAGTTGTATAGTAGATCAGAGTGACATCCTCCGCGTGTATTGACAGTACTGGTAATCTAGATTACTCATAATGTGCTTGGCGAGCTGTCTTGGTGTTGAAACATGCTTGAGCTGGTTGGTAAGATTACACCTGTTACCGCAGGCACATATTCACCGTGCTGGCCGTAGCCAGACGGCAGGCGTATTTATACTACAGTGGTTTACATAAGGGAGAAAATAGTACTGCTAATTAATCTATCTTGCTACACTGCGAGCTACACCTGGTTCTGCAGATGAGGTCTCCTTGGGTGAGTGTGTAGGCCGAGATGTTCTTCGCTTTTACAGTGGATGGCAGACCACTTCCTTGGCGCTGGGAAGGCGAGGACGACGCCGGTGAGAAAGGGGTTGTCGGCTTCGTGTTGCTATCCGGCGCGGTCGTCAGCAGGCACCTGTGGTTGAGCCATTCTGCTGGGTTTGGCGGCGGGGAACTGACCTGGTGTCTCATCGTCGGCGAGATCAACGAAGGAGTCTTCTTGCATCTCCTTCTCGTTGAAAGGCAGTTCGAACGGCTCGTCTTGACCGGCTTCTTGTCTAGTGTGTTCTCCATTGATATCTGCACGGTCATGTCTTTACATATAGCAATTTTCTGTGATGGCATCAATTACTGTGTCGGTTGGTAGTATTTGAAAGATAGGTTTGATTATGCAGGTACAATGCAGTCGTCTACACACCCACGAATTCTATTGTGCATCTACCATAAAGATTTCCATTGATTCAAGTTGCCGATGCAGAGCATTTAAGATAATTAAGTGTAACCGAGGATACAAAGGAAATGTAAATGCAACGGATACCATTATGCAAAAATAAGAGAAGCTGACTATGGAAATGAAGCAAATGTAAAGGCAGCAGATATCATTATGTAAAATTAAGAGAATCTGGCTATGGAAATAAAATGGTGGATATATATAGACTGAACCACAAATATTCATTTTATTTATCAGAGTGGAATGTGTGGGAGAAATTTATATAAACAAATTCTATGAGAAATGAGTTGCTAATAGTTTTTTTCTAAATTCAAAATATTTGTGCCGCAAGCTTCCTTAGACTAATCCTAACTAATAATATAGCTATAGATGGTCAAAATATGCCATGGCATTAAGGAGGAGAACAGAACATCCACGTATAAAAAAGGAGAAGGTAGCAGATATTGTAAACAGAAGTTTGAGAAGAACATACCAACACAGGAAATCAGGAGCCGCTCCACGCCGTCGAACAGAACTACAGAATAAGGAAAAAATCCGTCTTTGGCAGAAGGACAACAAAGAACAGAAAAGCAGAAGGTAAGATTAAGAGGAAGAACTTTGGTACCAGACAGAGCGTTATGAGCAGATATGAAAAAATGAAATTAAATCATAGTCGATTAGCATTGCTTTGTATCACTTAACATGCATAAGGATGTTTTTTCCTGACAGGAAACATATTATTTACCTTAGTCAAGAACGGATAAGAATGAAAAAAAATCTAACCTAGTGCATGTTAGCCTGGCTAGTCGGTATCACACTGCTTGGAGTTTTGCAAGTGGGAATTGCAGCAAATAAACTACTATACAAAGTCAAAAGTAAGCAGTCAGCAAGGAAACTTTGCATCCCTAGCTGTTCATATGGCGATGACAGAATAATTAAGATAGAGCTAATAAGTAATCAGTGCCATTCTAGATAGGAATTAGAAGCTGTCATTATAGAGGTCCCCTGTTACCCAAATTATGACTTGATCTGCATATTCGTAAGGAGTCTGTACCAATGCAGATTTGCATACTTTCTACATGACATGGATGACAGAAACACTACTTCGGGCAAACAAACATATTCCAAATGAACCTCCTCGTGACGTTTTAAATTTGTATAACAACATATGAACCTGTTCATGAGGCTTTAAATTTGAAAAACAGCTTACGAATCTGCTGATGACGCTTTAACCATGTAGATCCAAAACCAAAATACCTTTCCCAACTTAGATCCACTATTTACAAATGATGCATATAGTATTTCAGGGGAAAAGAATGCGTACCTACAGTGCTTCTACGGTACCTACTGCAGTGCCTCTATAGTAAGCACGGTGCTACTTATATCAAATTAACCCCACTATATATACTTGTAAATTAAGTGGTACTATCAGATACTAATATATTCCCCTCCCCCGTTGCACAAGCTTGAAGCTTTTTCTGAAGGGAAATTTCATCTCAGGTTTATCGATGTAGAATTCAGATTATAAGTACTGCACGTATATTCTTCCTTTATTCTCCTCCCACCATAGATGGGCCTTCAGTTCCGCAAACTTATAACTGTATAAAATCAAAACCAAAATTCAAGAAGATAAAAGTTTGTCTGTACCGGATCACCACATCGTGCACAAAATAAAATCAAGAACACCACAAGAAGAGATCATATGGTACTCAGTACTCCAAGTAAAGGAGACCGTCTGAAAATTATGGCTAGTTCGGGAGGAGGAGATTCAGAACCTGAAGCTGCGGAGCTCGTTGACCCACTCGGCCGCCTCCACCTCGCTGGCGTTGCTGACGGACACATCGTCCCGGCAGAAATCCGAAGTGGTCGCCTGCTTCACCGCCTCCGTCTCCATGCTGCCTGTCTGTCATAGCTGATGGCAGAGGCAGCTCGACGGTTTGGACGACGACGGGGATAGCGGGCCACGGAGCTCTGCTGCCTCCCTGCGCCATCGCTGCCATTGCCCGTACTACCGAACAACGGCGGCGCAAAAGCCCAAGTCGGTACTGGCGTCGTGGTCGGGCTGCTCGCCCGCGGTGGATTCACCTTATGACTGCGCGTAGAATGATTCCCTCTCTTGCGGCTCGCCGCTGTCGCCACTATGGGAAGGATGGCCGGCAGCGCCTGGCGCCTGGTCGTAGGAACAGGAGGAGGCGTTAGACAAATGAAAAAAAGGTACGGACAGAAGACGTCGGCGCCTGTAACCGTAGAGCCGAGCACGCCGCCGACCGCTGAGTGCTAGGCTGCTCAGATTCGGGGATGGAGTCCCCCGGGTCAGCCGCGCTAGCTCCCACACACCTGGGGAAGAAAGAGCACGTGTGGGGATCGATATATCCAGGGTGCAGGAGAGGAATAGGAGTAATTTAGGAAGAATCGCGACGGGGAAGAGGAAAAGCGGTCCAACCGTGCGAGGATAAGGTGCATGCGTGGCACCAATCGTGAAGCAAAAGAAAGAAGGAGAGGGAAAACAGGAACCGGTACCGCTTTGACCAGGTATAGATCGACTCAACTAATCGCAACACACATGACCACCGAATAAGCGTGCACTGTAGAAGTGCTAAATTCGTGCATCTACAGTTGAATGCAATGACGTGGACGCACACTAAGCTCGCTGAAGTGCTTCACTTTTGTATAGATAGTTATGTTTGACAGAATCACAGAAACATCAGGCAAGGATGTAGTAAGAACACCGGATATTTCCGTTGATTATATTGTAGGAGGCCTGCCACTGCATCCTGCTTCAGATCATTCAGATTTTAGTGATAACTTCTTGATTCGTAGTCCTTACTAGATATTTCCGGGAAAGATTCTAGGTTCTGTGTTTCCTCCATTCGGATGTTCTGTGCATATCAGAGATTCAGAGTACACATTAATAAGGTCGTACAACGCCACATCAAAGCAGAGATCGAAATTTCAGATGCTTGTTTAGCTGTTTACCATAACTGAAACATCCAGAAAACTCCAACCACTTGTGCCGACTACTACAGGATTAGCATACTTCTCAGTCCATGGTTGGGCATTTATGGCAAAAACTTGTCTGTTGTATGTGTACTCTCGACTCTGTCACAGAAAACAATAGCATGGTTGAGTTATGTTACGTTATGATTTTTGGGTCATACTCCCCATTTCAAAAAAATGATTTTTGATATGCCTGCTATTGTCACACAAATGCTCTTCAAAGTTTTAAAAGTACAAGGTTGGTGTAAAATTTGCATTTGCGTCGTTTACAGGTGAATTGGGTTGGATCCTGTACTCCAGACAGCAATGTGAATGTTTGGCAGGTGGAGAATGGATGCCGTGGAACCATCTTTGAATGCACTATCATCATCATCATTGGCTGCAGGATCTTCATGCACCATCGTCGTCATCATTGGCGCCTACAGATTTTTTTTTTTGAAACGGCGCAAAAGCTTTGCACCAATCTATTAATTAAGGAGAAGTTTTACAATAAAGAAAAAAAATCAAAATATACATAGGAGTTACTCTGGCGGCATGAATTCATCCAAGCGCTTAGTTACTGCGTTCACCCACAAGAGCGCTTTACGTTTAATTCTATCTAAGACTATGAGGGACGGCGCAATCTTTTTATTGAAAACTCTATCATTGCGCTCGTTTCAAATCTACGACGCAATCTTTTTATTGAAAACTCTATCATTGCGCTCGATTCCAAATCTCCCACGAGGTGAGGAGGGTAAATGTAGCCATGGCTTGGTGGTTTGGAATAGGGCCATCCATCATTTTTTCCCCACCAATTCCTTATGGAGAGCCCCATCCATTAAGATTGATCCATTTTGGGAATACCGACTCATTCCTTCAAGTAAGCCCAAATTCGTTTGGTGAATCGACACGTGACAAAAAGATGGTCCACCGTCTCCGTAGTTTGCTTTCATAGCGGGCAAAGGCCACAATTGTTCCAACCCCTCTTGGCCAAACAATCCATCGTCTAAATTCTATTTTGTGTGGCAAGCCAAGCAGAAAGTTTCACTTTCGGAGGAGCCCAAGCTTTCCAAACTAACTTTTTCATGTTTGAGGTGACGGAGACCAAGAATTACACCTCATAGGTAGATTTAGCCGTGTATTCACCATTTGTAGCATCCCGGGTAAAACCAATACTAGAAAATCGCGGTTGTTTTTATGTTGCGCATCATCATGACATCATCATGCATGTGTTTGACTAAACCTATTCCCCAAAAGCCTATATTGTTTTCTAATTATCCCCTTTTCTATTTCAAATTGAAATCTCAGTCTTTTCCGAATATTTTGTTTTTCCTAAAATTATTTACAAAAGGCCTCATAAATAAAACAGGAAAAATATTAAACGTAAATATTTTGTTCGGGGGAGGCAGCCGCGGGCTAGGCCCAAAAGCCCAGCCCACAGCCACCTACCACCCCTCTAATCAAACCCTAATTCTCAAACCCTAATCTAACCTACTCCTATCCCCATCCCTCCAGCCGCCGCCACCCACACACGCCATGCACGCTCCCGCTCGCTAGGGCCCACCCCGTCCCCACCTCCTCACGCGTGCCTCTCACGTGTGCCCCTCCCTGCCTCGCGTTCCTCTCTTCCTCTCCCGCAAACCCCGCCGCCTTCTTTCCTCGATTCGCTCCTGCCCGATGCCATCGCTCCCTCAATCCCCTTTCCCATCATGATGACGCCCAGCTCGGCGCTTCTCCGCTGCGTCCCACCTTCTCGTAGCACCGCCGATCCCATCTCCGTCTCGCCCGCCACCGGCCGTCTCGAGCGAGTGTACTGCCACCGTTTACCCCGACCGAAGCCGCTGCCGCACCTCCGCCGGGCTGCTGGAGGATCCCCGCCGTAACCCCGCCTCGAGCCCACTCGCCTCGGTCTCCGGTCCGGCCGCTCTCGTGGCGTGTCGACGCCCCGACGACAATCGACACCGCTGTTGCCTCCGCGAGCGCCTCCTTCAACCTTCCGCCGCAGCTGGCTGTGGCGTCTCCTCCGTGCGCCCATCACCGTCCCGCTCCGCCTTGACCAAGTCAGGCCCGTCGTCATCCCGTCTGTCCTCACCGCAGGACGCCACTGTCTCCGGCCAGTGCTCCACGAGCGCGTTGGTCTGCCTCTGCTATACATTTTGTCCAAGTTCATCGTCGGCTGGTTCCTTGACTAGGCTCTGTCCTAGTGGTATTCCTCGCATGTGCTCCTGATGTCTGATGTAGTCCTGTTAAGGTAGTGGTGGTCATGTTGGTATGTTGGTTCGGGCATTTACAGATCCCTGAGGTGATGTATATGTTATGCTCATCCTCCGCTCGAGCCAAGACCGTCGATGTGGAACCCTGAACCCGGATCAACAAGGAGCGACTCTCCTGGAACTCAAAGACCGAACCCTAGACACGCCTAGATCGTGTCCCCGTACGCCATGACCTCCTTCACGGAACCCCAAGGCCGTTGCTCTGAAAACCGATCCCGGTGTTCAAAGCCCAAACCCGTCGAACCCTCGATGAACCCCAAGATCGTCGAGCCCCTAAGTGTGACCCCTATTCGAGATCCCTATTTTATAAATGTCATATATATAAATTGTTGCATATTAAATTGTTCATACTCGCATACATATTGTGGGTGTTTGGGGGTATTTTTCCGATTCACCTAATAATTAATATGGAGACCATATGCGGGCTTTTTTAGTCTAAGATTGGTCCCATTTAAATTTGTGCATCAAACCGATGACATATTTTGCCTTGATAAGACAATATTTAAATTGCGGGGTATCTAAACAACTTGAACCTATTAAATAATTGTCGGGACCCCGATTCCGCTTAATATTGCCTAATTGCATCGCATCTTTGCCATGTCATACATCATGCATGCATCATGCCCGTTCTTATGTCATAGAATTAAATAGTGCATCCGGTGTTTGTGCTAGTGCTTTGCTTCTTCACGGATTAGGCCGATGAGTTGATGCGAGTGTCGACCCGATCTTCGAATGAACCTTCAGCAATGTTTTTCAGGCGAGCAATCTCCCCCTTTCTACCTATCTTAATTTTATAGTATTTATTCCCTCCTGTTGATCTATTGCTATCTATGTTGCGATGATCTAGTTTTCGTACCCGTGATATCCCTTGCAGCCTCATATTGCCTTGGACACATCCTATTACCTGTTGTTTGGTAGATAGTTGGACTTGCGTGTCGTAGTCGCCTGCTCAAGTGTTGTTGCGTGTCGTCCAGTACCACGGTTGTTGGAAGGCTGCCATATGCTTTATGTTGGAGATGATCATGGATTTAATTACCGTTTAATAACTAAAATTGAAAGTAGGTAAATGCAGAGGCACCGGTGGGTAATAGACAATATTTGGTTTTTAACCGCTCACTGGTGTCCCGTAGGACCCCGAGTTCTTGACACCTGTTCCAAGATCGAGCGCGCTAACCACAGGTAGGGTGTGTGGGCACCCCATCGATTAGTACCTGATTTCAAAGCATCATCGGGGCCACAAAGTAGTTTGGGGCTTTATTACTATCCTGTGCTTATGCCATGTTTTACTGCTTTATTTACGATTGCGCGTGGAGCGCCTGTACTGTTTTGGAACCAATGTAGAATGTTTTCGCGGTATCGACAAGCCCAGTCACACTTTGGGGTTCCCAGTCGTTTACAGCCATTGTCACAAACCCTGGGTCCGTCTCGGAGACCGCCGACTTCACATGGTATCTTAGTGGGTGGCCCCATGTGCTTGCTTTGGTCCGGGAAACGCCGTGTCCAAACCCCGTCGACATACCGTTGGGTGTATGTTTTGTGATCTTGTACCTACCGATCCGACAACAAGGGTGTAGGTGCGTGGAAACTTTGGTGCACCCCGCAGGTTAAATCTTTTCGAGAAGCCGTGTTCATGCGTTATGGACGACTTGGAGCACAGTTCTCGATCAAAGACAACTATAACTAAAGTTTACTGTTATAATTTGACTTGTATCCAATATGACTAGTAATCAGCTTCACTACAACAGAATGGCTAAATAAAAGTACCAACAACTGCTGGGTTTGGGATATCTCATGCTAATTGTATCTGACTAGTAAGTGTCGCAACTACAACGGAATGGTTAACTAAAAGTGCCCACTGCTTATTATATCAGGATGACTATCTATACCTGACTAGTAATTGCCGCAACTATAACAGAATAAATAAAACTGCCAACTGTGTGAGTTCCTCGGTTGACTTCCTCGTTTGGTCTCGAGGGGGAAATACCAGGATGGGTATATTTGGCGGTAGTATCATGTTGGTTCCGAATAGGTCTTTCTTATCCCTCTTTGTTAGCCGTCGGTTATATTGAGTATCTATAGGTTGTTTAGTACATGATGCGCTGCCGCTTCAGTCCACCATACCTATGTAGGCGAGGACCGCCGAATTCTAGTCTCGCTGCATCGCCTCAAGATCGACCGCTTCTTTTTCCTTTGCCCTTCGCACCCCTTTTGTTTTTAGCAGGTTTTGAGATCGACGTCGTTAGCAGGGTTACCCTTCCGCTTGGCCCGGTAGGGTTATGGACGCCATTGGTTATTCTTCGTGGCTCTTAGATCAATTTGCATCTTGTCCGCATTTCTGACGTCAGTATCGCTTTCAAGGTGATTTGGATCTTTGTATCAGATATTGTATTCTTGACTCGTGGAGTCGTTGTTGTATATATATGTTCTGTGGGTTCTATCGTGGACTATTGTGTAATGGTATTACGCTTTCCACCCGCATTTAAAGTGTCCGTGGGCACCTTTGAATCGTTTCTATGCGGGTTTGGCGGGGATCGCTGAGACTTGCATAAGGCCGATTCTGAGGGTGTTACAGAGTGGTATCAGAGCTCAGCAGTTACGATACCCATCGGTCCAGCCTGTAGGATAACCTAGCTAATGACCGATGTAGAGTGTCAAAACTATTTTTGGAAAAATCGGTTGGATAGATCTGATTAGGTCTGCTTTTACTTCTTACCCCTCTACTATTCTCCTCTTATCTCGACGTGTTTTGAATCTGCTCTCTTACCTTTTCTTCGAGTCCAGGATTTCTCGTGGTTGGGTTTCCGTCGTACCTTTAGGGTTTCGCTCCCTTCCTCTTGTAACGGTGCTTCGACATATGGTCTTCATGCTATCTGAGGAATTTTTCTCTATTGTACCTTTTAGTGGACCAAAAATTCACTAATTTTTTTCTTTGTATCTTCCGGTGTTTCTCAACGTGGCGACTTCATCTGCATTAGAACCGATGAAGAGCCTACAACATTCCCTTGTTCCCAAACGTCGCTTATGAAGATCTTCAGTATGAATTCTTAGAGTTGGCTGCATAATTCGTCTGTTCGTGTACAGAGTAATGATTTGAGTGTGGGATGGAGTCGCGACCATACCACTACTCTTATCATTCGCTCTTGTGCATTGAATCGGTGGATCAAGCAATTTTACTCCTTCCACAGAAGTTAGAGGTGGCCTTAACTTTTGATATCTCTACCTTCGACCTTTGTTTGTCGGGAGTGTTCTCTTGATGAACGGGAGCATCAATCCTTGTTAGTGGTGTCGTGAGGATCTACACGAAGTGAGAAGATTCAGAACGTCGGCCTTCTCCCCCGTACCATGAGGCGGATCTCGAGGGCGAGATCCATTGTTAGTGGTGTCGAATTGTAGCATCCCGGGTAAAACCAATACTAGAAAATCGCGGTTGTTTGTATGTCGCGCATCATCATGACATCATCATGCATGTGTTTGACTAAACCTATTCCCCCAAAGCCTATATTGTTTTCTAATTATCCCCTTTTCTATTTCAAATTGAAATCTCGGTCTTTTCCGAATATTTTGTTTTGTCTAAAATTATTTACAAAAGGCCTCATAAATAAAACAGGAAAAATATTAAACATAAATATTTTATTCGGGGGAGGCAGCCGCGGGCTAGGCCCAAAAGCCCAGCCCACAGCCACCTACCACCCCTCTAATCAAACCCTAATTCTCAAACCCTAATCTAACCTACTCCTATCCCCATCCCTCCAGCCGCCGCCACCCACACACGCCATGCACGCTCCCGCTCGCTAGGGCCCACCCGTCCCACCTCCTCACGCGTGCCTCTCACGTGCCCCTCCCCGCCTGCTCCTCTCTTCCTCTCCCGCAAACCCCGCCGCCTTCTTTCCTCGATTCGCTCCTGCCCGATGCCATCGCTCCCTCAATCCTCTTTCCCATCACGATGACGCCCAGCTCGGCAGTGCCTCTCTGCCGCGTCCCCACCTTCTCAGAGCACCACTCGATCCCATCTTCGTCTCTGCTTCGGCCGCCATCCGTCTCCCCGAGCGAGCTCTGCCACCGTCTTGTCTACCCCGACCCCGAGCTCGCCCCGTCGCACCTCCGCTCGGGCCGCTGCCGTCGCCAGGAGGATCCCCCGCCGCCAGAACCCCGCCTCCTGAGCCCACCTCGCCTCTCGGTCTCCGGTCGCCGTCTCCTGTGGCATGTCGACGTCCCCGACGACAAATGACACCGCCGTCGCCAGCGGGCCCCTCCGCGAGCGCCCCTCCCTGCAACCTCCTTTCGGCCGCAACGTCGTGGCCGCCCTTGCGTCTCCTCCGTGCGCCCATCACCGTCCCGCTCCGCCTTGACCAAGTCAGGCCCGTCGTCATCCCGTCCGTCCTTACCGCAGGACGCCACTGTCTCCGGCCAGTGCTCCACGAGCGCGTTGGTCTGCCTCTGCTATACCTTTTGTCCAAGTTCATCGTCGGCTGGTTCCTTGACTAGGCTCTGTCCTAGTGGTATTCCTCGCGTGTGCTCCTGATGTTTGATGTAGTCCTGTTAAGGTAGTGGTGGTCATGTTGGTATGTTGGTTCGGGCATTTACAGATCCCTGAGGTGATGTATATGTTATGCTCATCCTCCACTCGAGCCAAGACCGTCGATGTGGAACCCTGAACCCGGATCAACAAGGAGCGACTCTCCTGGAACTCGAAGACCGAACCCTCGACACGCCTAGATCGTGCCCCCGTACGCCATGACCTCCTTCACGGAACCCCAAGGCCGTTGCTCTGAAGACCGATCCCGGTGTTCAAAGCCCAAACCCGTCGAACCCTCGATGAACCCCAAGATCGTCGAGCCCCTAAGTGTGACCCCTATTCGAGATCCCTATTTTATAAATGTCATATATATAAATTGTTGCATATTAAATTGTTCATACTCGCATACATATTGTGGGTGTTTGGGGGTATTTTGCTGATTCACCTAATAATTAATATGGAGACCATATGCGGGCTTTTCTAGTCTAAGATTGGTCCCATTTAAATTTGTGCATCAAACCGGTGACATATTTTGCCTTGATAAGACAACATTTAAATTGCGGGGTATCTAAACAACTTGAACCTATTAAATAATTGTCGGGACCCCGATTCCGCTTAATATTGCCTAATTGCATCGCATCTTTGCCATGTCATACATCATACATGCATCATGCCCGTTCTTATGTCATAGAATTAAATAGTGCATCCGGTGTTTGTGCTAGTGCTTTGCTTCTTCACGGATTAGGCCGATGAGTTGATGCGAGTGTCGACCCGATCTTCGAATGAACCTTCATCAATGTTTTTCAGGCGAGCAATCTCCCCCTTTCTACCTATCTTACTTTTATAGTATTTATTCCCTCCTGTTGATCTATTGCTATCTGTGTTGCGATGCTCTAGTTTTCATACCGGTGATATCCCTTGCAGCCTCATATTGCCTTGGACACATCCTATTACCTGTTGTTTGGTAGATAGTTGGACTTGCGCGTCATAGTCGCCTGCTCAAGTGTTGTTGCGTGTCATCCAGTACCACGGTTGTTGGAAGGATGCCATATGCTTTATGTTGGAGATGATCATGGATTTAATTACCGTAAATGCAGAGGCACCGGTGGGTAATAGACAATATTTGGTTTTTAACCGCTCACAGGTGTCCCATAGGACCCCGAGTTCTTGACACCTATTCCGAGATCGAGCGCGCTAACCACAGGTGGGGTGTGTGAGCACCCCCATCGATTAGTACCTGATTTCAAAGTACTGTACCGGGGGCCACAAAGTAGTTTGGGGCTTTATTACTATCCTGTGCTTATGCCATGTTTTACTGCTTTATTTACGATTGCGCGTGGAGCGCCTGTACTGTTTTGGAACCAATGTGGAATGTTTTCGCGGTATTGACAAGCCCAGTCACACTTTTAGGTTCCCAAGCATTCGACCATTGTCACAAACCCCGGTCCGTCTCGAGACCGGCCGACTTCGTACGGGTATCTTAGTGGGTGGCCCCATGTGCTTGCTTTGGTCTGGGAAACGCCGTGTCCGAAACCCCGTCGACATACCGCTGGGTGTATGTTTTGTGATCTTGTACCTACCTGATCTGACAACAAGGGTGTAGGTGCGTGTGGAAACTTTGGTGCACCCCTGCAGGGTTAAATTTTTTTGAGAAGCCGTGTCCGCGGTTATGGACGACTTGGAGCACAGTTCTCGATCATAGACAACTATAACTAAAATTTACTGTTATAATTTGACTCGTATCCGATATGACTAGTAATCAGCTTCACTACAACGGAATGGCTAAATAAAAGTACCAACAACTGCTGGGTTTGGGATATCTCATGCTAATTGTATCTGACTAGTAAGTGTCGCAACTACAACGGAATGGTTAACTAAAAGTGCCCACTGCTTATTATATTAGGATGACTATCTATACCTGACTAGTAATTGCCGCAACTATAACGGAATAAATAAAACTGCCAACTGTGTGAGTTCCTCGGTTGACTTCCTCGTTTTGTCTCGAGGGGGAAATACCAGGATGGGTATGTTTGGCGGTAGTATCAGGTTGGTTCCGAATAGGTCTTTCTTATCCCTCCCTGTTAGCCGTCGGTTATATCGAGTCTCTATAGGTTGTTTAGTGCATGATGCGCTGCCGCTTCAGTCCACCATACCTATGTAGGCGAGGACCGCGAATTCTAGTCTCGCCGTAATCGCCTCAAGATCGACCGCCTCTTTTCCTTTGCCCTTTGCCGGCACCCCTTTTGTTTTTAGCAGGTTTTGAGATCGACGTCGTTAGCAGGGTTACCCTTCCGGCTTGGCCTGGGTAGGGTTATGGACGCCATTGGTTATTCTTCAGGGCTCTTAGCTCAATTTGCATCTTGTCCATACTCGGACACTGTATCGTTTTCAAGGTAATTTGGATCTTTGTACTGTATATTGTATTCTTGTCTCATGGAGTCGTTGTTGTATATATATGTTCTGTGGGTTCCATCGTGGACTATTGTGTAATGGTATTACTTCGTTTTCCACCCGCACGAAAGTGTCTGGTGGGCACCTTTGAATCGTTTCTATGCGGGTTTGGCGGGGATCGCTGAGACTTGCATAGGGCCGATTCTGAGGGTGTTACACCATTTTCCGAAAGTTTCCACGCAATATTGTCCTCCACTTCCTCATTGATATGCATGTTTTGAAGAAGAGACCAAAGGTCGACACATTGTCTAAGATGCTCACGGGAGAAGCTATCTCCCAATTTAATCTTCCCAATGGAAGCGTTGTTCCTTAAGGCTTGATTGACCTTCCAAGCTTTCCTTATTGACGCGTAAAAATGAGTTGCACAATATCTTTTGGCTTTCTTCCCTCGAGCCAAGGCGCATGCCAAAACGAGGTCTTGCACCCATTCCCCATGGTGATAGTGGTCGCGACGTAGAAAATTCACATGTACTCCTCGGAGCATGGGTTGCCGGAGCCAACCCAAATTTTATCGGGGTCTTTCCACTCGAGCCAAAGCCATCTCAAACGAAGGGTCGTCACAAATTTATCAATGTTCTTGATCCCAAGCCCTCCAAGATTTTTAGGTCTACACACCGTTTGCCAATTTACTTTACACTTGGCACCGGTAGTCTTGTCCTTGGCCGACCATAGGAAAGCCCTTTCTATTTTGTTGATGAACCTTATAGTGCCCGGAGGAACAACAAGTGAGGTGATATAATAGGTTGCTTGTGAGGTGATAACCGACTTAGCTAGCTCATTACGCCCGGCCATCGTGATGAACTTCCCATTCCAAGTTGGTAGTTTGCCGGCGCATTTATACTCAAGGTGATGAAAATCCACCCTCTTAAGATGCCAAACCGAAAGTGGAAGCCCAAGGAACTTCAAGGGGAATGAAGCCCTAGTCAACGGTAGGCCATCAAGGATGTGTTGTAAGTTGATGTTTGCACACCTAATGGGAACGACATTACTCTTTGGGAAATTTGTACATAGGCTGGTGACCTCCCCAAAGCTTTCAAGAATTATGGCTAAATTATGAATGTCCTCTTTGATTGGAGCCACAAACAACTCTGCATCGTCGGCATATGGAGATGTTCGCGAGATTGCCCCTCCCTCTTAGCTTATGCAATATCCCATGAATGGTAGCTTGTTCAAAAAGTTTGGAGAGCGGGTCAATGGCAAGGACAAAAAGTAGTGGTGAAAGAGGATCTCCTTGCCTCAATCCCCTCCCATGGATAATAAGGGAACCCGCCATGTCGTTGAGGAGAACACATGTTGAAGATGTAGAAAGCAAAGTGGCAATACAATCAAGGAACCGGCTCGAGAAGCCACGCCGATGTAGAAGTTCAAGAATGTACTCCCAACGGATTGAATCAAAATCTTTACGGATGTCAAGTTTGAATAAAAGCGTCGGGGTGTTACCTTTATGGAATCTCTTGGCAAGGTTTTGTACATAAAGAAAGTTATCGTGGATGCTCCTCTTTTTTATAAATACACTTTGAGAGTTTGAAACCAATTCATCCATGAACGGTCCAAGACGGAGAGCAATCATCTTGGAGATAATTTTTGCAATGGCATGAATCAAGCTAATGGGGTGGTAGTCGGCTACCCCTTCTGCTCCATCCTTTTTTGGCAACAGAACAATATTTGCGGAGTTAAACCAATGAAAATTGGATAATTGGAGACTCCCAAATAGGTTGATCACTCTCATAATGTCATATTTTATTATGTCCCAACACTTCTTGAAAAAGGTGCCTGTGAAGCCGTCCGGTCTGGGGGCTTATCCCCTAGCATTTGATTGATAGCATCCTTCACTTCATCCTTGGTGAAAGACTCTCCAAAGCTTTGAAAGTCCGGATCTTCAAATTGTAGTTGATCTCAATTTAAATCTTGCTTCCTATGTTCACCTCGGCCAATAAATTCCTCAAAATGTTTGTGGATAATCTCTTCTTTATCTTTGTGATTGGTTACCCATCCATGATTTTGTTTTAGGTGGTAAATATGGTTCTTTCTTGTTCTCGCGCCTACAGGATCAATTACGTTGTTTGGCAAGATCTTGAAACCGGTGTGTGAAGCCTGAGTGAAGATGCGGCGGCAGAAAAAAACTATAGCATATTCCACTTGGTTTTTTGGACGACATCCTTTATATAGACGTTATGCTGAGATGCGTACTTGGTACTCTCTTGTGTAGTTTTAGCTATGTAACTAGCATCATCTAGGACTTCCCTCGACTTTGTTCCCCTCTTGTTAGGGTTTCCCTACTCCCGCCGACTTCGTCAATGTTGAGAAACTCCCCCGACTCTCTCTCCTCTCCGATCGTGACCTTGTCGTGGCACTGCATCAGGTTGGGGTAGGGTTTTTGGGGTTTGGTCTTGGATCTCTATGATGGGATCAAAAGCATCGGGATCTGGCCCAAAGGGCCAGGGTAAGAAAGATTTGGATACAATGACGAGGATATTGGGTCTACGCGAGGAAGATCTAAACGATGTGGAGGTTGATGAGGCTACGCTACCGCCAGATGCAAACCGGTGGCTTGTTATCGCTAGGGTTTTCACAGAGTGGGAGTTTAGCGATTTGTGGTTCTACAAGAACATGCGTAATGCGTGGGATCTTGCTCAACCAGTCAAGTTCTGCTCGTTGGGTGACAATCTGTTCACTATGCAGTTCACATGCCTAGGCGATTGGGAGAAGATAATGGAGGGGGGTCCATGGACTTTCCGAGGACACCCAGTGCTCATGGCGGTGTGTGATGGGTTCACAAAACCATCAAAAATTGATATATTCACGTTCAAAATATGAATCCAAATCCATGATGTTTTGGATGGATATAAGTTGTTGGTGGAAGCTTTGGCTGGCAAAGTGGGAGAGGTCGTTGCATCTGAACCATCCTCGGGGGACTTTGTAGGGAACTTCTTCAGAGTCAGAATTCAGTTTGATGTGAGGAAGCCTTTAAACATTGTCACTTCTATCATCCGTGCCGGGAAGAGGCAGTTGTTCTTAGTTAAATATGAGCGTTTACCTGACTGGTGTGCTTTTTGTGGATTCATTGGCCATTTACACAATGAACATGGTGATGGAGTTCATCCACCAGATTTGCTGGTATTTAAAGATTTAAAGGCAGAATGGAGCATGCGTGGAGAGGGCAGAGGCAGAGGCTGTGGTAGAGGCACTGGTGGTCGAAGCCGCAGTGGTCGTGGGTTTGGTTATAAGAATGATCTCTATTCTGAATCAGATAGGGAGGATGATAGCATGGCGGTGGATCAGGGTAAGAACAAGTCGCAAGCGACCTTTGATACGTCGGAAACGTATCTATAATTTTTAATGCTCCATGCTTGTTTACTATCTACTTTGCTTTGCTTTGTCCATACTTTGAGGTGTTTTCATATGTTTTCTGGTACTAACCTATTAACAAGTTTTCACAGTGCCAGTTTCCTATTTTCTTCTGTTTTTGGTTCCAGAAAGGCAGAAAATCAATATTCTCGGAATTGTATGGGACAAAAGCCAAAGTCAATATTTTACCGTGGGGAACATGAAGCCGGAGTACGAGACGGAGGAGACCCACCAGGGGGCCACACCCCTGGCTGCGTGGGTGGGCCCACCCCACACCTGGCGGGTGCAGCCTCCCTGGTGGCCCCCTGCCTCGCCTCTTCGCCTATAAGAAGCCCCCGATGCAGAAACCCTAGGCACCCGATCAATATTCCACGAAACAGTCTATAGCCGCCACCATCGTCCCTAGATCTAGGGGATCTGAAGGTCTTCCCGGCATCCTGCCAGAGGAGAGATCATCTCGGAGGCCTTCTTCTTCATCATGCCAGCCTCCGGTATGAAGCGTGAATAGTTCCACCTTGGACTACGGGTCCATGTAGTAGCTAGATGGTTGTATCTCCTCCTTGTGCTTTCATGTCTAAATCTTGTGAGCTCCGTTCATGATCAAGATCTAATCTATTTTTAATCATGCATGTTGTGTTTGCGAGGATCTGATGGATATTGAGATTACTATGTCAGATTGATTAATGGTTTTGGCTATTTGATTCTAGCATGCCTGTGTTGTTTGTGATCTTGCATGCTCTCCGTTGTTAGTAGCTATCTTGGCCAAGTAGTTGCTAGTGACTCCAAGAGGTGGTATTTATGCTCAATAGTGGGTTCATGCCTCTACTTAATCAAGGGAAGTGACAGAAATCTCTACGGTTGTAGATGTGTTGTTGCACTAGGGAGAAAACAATCTTGTTCATGAAACAAGTGGATTGTTTACCTTACACACTTTGCTTAAAGCAGTTGTCTGTTGCTTGCAACTTAATACTGGAGGGGGTTCGGTTGATAACCCAAAGGTGGACTTCTAGTCATACATGCAGTTGGATGGAAGTCTATGTATATTGTTGTATTGTCCAATCGAATCGCATAGGATCTTTTTGTCTGGTATTGCATTGTTATGACTTGCTCAGTCATGTCAATTGCCCTGCTATAATTTGTTTACCCAGCATGCCATATTTGTTTATCTAAGGAGAACACCTCTAGTGAACTATGGACCTCGGTTCAATCTTTATCATTGATACATCTTCCACTGTTACTGTTTACTTGCTGCAAACCATCATCACCTTTCACACCATACAGTTAATCCTTTGTTACAGCAACCGATGAGATTGACAACCTCACTATTTGATGGGGAAAAGTATTGAGTATGTGTTGTGCAGGTTTCCAGGTTGCTTGCAACACCTTTGAGATGTTTCCTTCCTCCTACTGGTTCAATAACCTTGGTTTCTTACTGAGGGAATACTTGCTGCTGTGCTGCATCACACCTTGCTCTTGGGGTTTCCCGACGAAGCGCTCCACATCAACAAAGAGCCATCAACAAATTTTCTGGCGTTGTTGCCGGGGAACATACAGGACAGCTTCAATCTCTTCCTCCCCGTCAACAAGTTTTCTGGCGCCGTTGCCGGGGAGGCTAAGGACGTCTTCACAAGGGGAGTCCTCCTCAACCTTTCTCTTTACTTTGTTTTTAGTTTTCTTAGTTTCTTTTGCTTGGTTTTGTTTGCCTCTTTTTATCAAAAACTCCAAAAAAAATTAGTTTAGTTTGGTTTGCTTTCTCTTATAAAAAACACACAAAAAATTAGTTCCTACTCTAGTGTCTGGTATGTTCATGCCTTGCTTGGTCATGCTTTCTATCAATGGATGGTTTCTTTGAAACTAGTTCTTATTGGCAAGGTGGGTTCACGGAAGAAAAAAAGTATTATTATAAGAAACACCATTTGTCACAAAACGGGAAACACTTATGGGAACAAATTGATAAGTTGAATACTATTGCTAGATACGTGTGCTCTACTTATAATGTTACTTATTGCTTTGATAAATCTTGTTGATGCAGGAGGTATAAACACCTTCCTTTTCAATGTGAGTATAATGATAATGTTACCATATCTTCTTATGTTAAGGGAAATTGTGACTTTTATGATGTGGAACAAATTGAAGAATTTATTGTTTTTAAGGGTGCATTTGAACTTGCTAGTTTGCTTGAAAATACTAATGATGCACCTTATGAACATGAGGTTTATGATATACTTAAATTTTGCTTTGACAATTACAAGGAAGCAAATGGCTATATTCTTGAATATTTTAATAGGTGCTTTCCACAACAGGAAGAGACCAATGCCTTGCAGGAGCTTATGGAAGAAGAAATTGTTGAAACTGGAAGCTCATTAGATGAAAAAGAGGAGGAGAGTGATGAACAAAAGGAGGAAGAATGGATCTACCCATGTCTACCTTCTAATGAGAGTATCTCTCTACCTCTTATATTATTTTATTGTCCCCCATGCTTACCAAAGGAGGATGAATGTTATGTTCCTGTGGATCCTTTTGAAATATCTACTTTGGGTAAAACCTGTGAAGATTTTAATCTCACTATTTTTGAGCTTGATAGAGATTATGTGTTTTTAGATCATGAAAAGCATGCATTATGTGATTGCTATATTGTTGAGTTTATTCATGATGCTACTGAAAATTATTATGAGAGAGGAAAGTATGGTTGTAGAATTGTTCATGGTAATGAAACACCTCTGTATGTGCTGAAAGTTTTGAAGTTACTCTTGTTTTATATTCCTATGCTTGTCACTTTGTTCTTTGTGAATTTATTTGTGTACAAAATTCCGATGCATAGGAAGTGGGTTAGACTTAAATGTGTTTTGAATTTGCTTCTTGATGCTCTCTTTTACTTCAATTCATATTTCTTATGTGAGCATCTTCTCAAACTATCATGCCTAACTTTAAGGCGTTAAATAAAAGTACTTGTTGGGAGATAACCCAAGAGTTTCATTGAGTCTTGGAAGTTATTACTTCAGTAATGACATCTCCTTATCCTTTTTGTTTTCTTTTTGTGCCAAGAATGACCTCTAATAAGAGGGAAGTAAGGTTTGGGGAGTTGATGTCCCGAAGCAGATTTCTGTCCTCCACCATAAAACTTCGTGAGGAGTCTCTGTAAGTCGGATTGAGCTGAAACTTTACGAATAAATCCATTAGTATGTTAGCTAACTTTCGTTAGTTCAATAATTTTTGATTTGAGCAACAGAAGATTTTCGAAAAAATCGGTTTCCTGTTGGTTTGTTTTGAAAGATTTCTGCCATTATTTTAATTTGCTTCTTATTGATTCCTTTTTGGGTTCTTTTTGGGAACTTAAGCTTTTCGAAGGAGTTGCTACATTAGCTTGTGTTTTTAGTGAAAAGTTTTGTTGTTCTAAAGCTAAACCCAAAGGACTATTATCTTTTGAATACACTAATGTTGCTAATGAAAATTGTATGAAGGAAAAATTTCAGGTGTAGAGAGACAATGATGTAATGAGATGAAGAATGGACAAAAGCTCAATCTTGGGGATGCCACCCCGGTATCACCCCAAGAAATATCCAAGAGGTACAAGCGTCAAAGCTTGGGGATGCCCAAGCCATCCCCTTCTCCATCAATAAAAAGCTCGGGTCTTTCTAGACACTTCGTTTTTATTGTTTCATTCACTGTTGTGTTGTTCTTGGAGCGTCTTAGTTTTTGTTTTCTTTGCTTACTTTGCTTGAATAAAGTAGTTTGGACCCCTGTTCTCGCTGTGTTGTTTCAAATAAGTCGATTGGTGTTGGAAAGGAGTAGAAAGTTCTTGCTTGAAAGTGCAAGAGGAGCTTGCATAGACTGTGACTTAGACTTTAGCATATCATACTAGGTGTTATTTTGACCTTATGCTTAGTGATTATTGCTGTAGCATGACTTGTTCCAAACAATTGGGATTGCTTAGTGTGCCTTGAAGAAATTATGCGTTGTTTTAGCATGCAAAAGCATATTATTGTGGTATTCTCCTTTGATGCTTTGTTTGGGTTGACTTGGCACATGCTCACACCATGTTATGACTATGAACAAGTCACCATAGCCTCTATGATCATTTAGTCCTTGACTTGTAGTACCACTCTATGCTTTGATTAGTAATGTTTTGTCGCTCTGCATGATTATGGCCATTATTGCTCTCTTAGTTGGTTGCTCCCAGTCTTTTGCTAGCCTCCACTTGTATGAGTAAGATCTACTCATGCTTCCAACTCCCAACAAACCAAATTATTCCAAAGTGTCCACTATAAATTCCTATGCATGGTGTGTTACACCATTCCAAGTATATTCTTGTTTTCATCTATCTTCCAATTAAAAAGTACTTTGTTATGTGAAAACTTAGTGATTAAAGCCCTCACAAACTTGATGGCACACTTTATATTCCTTGCCCCTAATAAAATTGAACCATTGTGTCATCTATGTTGTATATGCTTGCACTTATACGTTGGAATTAGCAGAACCATGATGTCATGGGGAACGTTTTCAACATTGCACTTGTACTTTGTACATAGTTGATATCATGCTCTTTTGTCTATGGATGTCGCTGGTGTGAAATAAAGAGGGATCTTGTAAGTCCATGGAGTTATGTATTTTGTGTTAGAGAAACGCCTGGGCCGCTAGCCTAAGCCATGCCTAATCATGGTGGAAACTTGCAGCATCACCAAAATGAGCAATCTGTGAAGCATACTCAATAAAAATCTATGCAAATAGTAAGTAAAAAGATCGTTGAGATGCTCATTGTCTGATTGCCTTGTCATTTTGGTTATGGGATAACTCCTGTACCATGTGCAAGGGGTACCCTGTTGGTGGTTCTCTATGATACACATGTACTTACTATGACAAGAACTTACAGATGACCAAAGTTGAGTAGCATGCGGTGCGGCCCTCGTATTCAAGGGACATGAGATTGCCAACTTATACTTTGTCAAGAATATACTCCATCTTTGTTCACTTTAACCTTAATCACTTCAAGATTCTTATGATAGGGGCAATGAGGAATGAAAGCTAACAAGTACCATAATTTTTGGAAGCTCTTGTTGAAACTTGAAATCCCCGCTTCCCTTTATGAAGGGCCTTTCTTCCACTATTATATTGACTCTCCACCTTCTACCTTTAGGCACCAGTAACAGAGCATAGTTGCCATTCTTAGTTCTGTGTGCAGTGTCCCAAAACTTATTGATTGATGCATATTGTTGATATTGCTTGTCCTTGTGCTATTTGTATTTAGTCACTCTTATGAACTTTGAAGGTGTCCTATGCATCTATTTTCTACTCCATGAGGGACAAGCTGAGTGCCACTATGCCATGTTTTCTGTATGTGAAACAAACAAACGTGTTTCAATGCATGTTATTCATGATCTTTGTTTGTAGACTTTCATGTTGCATGCATAGTTACATTGTCTTAGTGTTAGAACTCCATCTTTCATGCATATGTTTAGAGTTCTTTGATCCCAGATTGAAATGCTTGCAAATGGTTTGATCTTGGTTTTGATGGTGCATGTCACCTAAAAAATTATCCTTTTATCACTTACCTTCTCGAGGACGAGCAGGAGTTAAGCTTGGGGATGCTTGATACGTCGGAAACGTATCTATATTTTTTGATGCTCCATGCTTGTTTACTATCTACTTTGCTTTGCTTTGTCCACACTTTGAGGTGTTTTTATATGTTTTCTGGTACTAACCTATTAACAAGTTGCCATAGTGCCAGTTGCCTGTTTTCTTCTGTTTTTGGTTCTAGAAAGGCAGAAAATCAATATTCTAGGAATTGGACGGGACAAAAGCCAAAGCCAATATTTTACCGTGGGGAACATGAAGCCAGAGTACGAGAGGAAGGAGACCCACCAGGGGGCCACACCCCCTGGCCACGCGGGTGGGCCCACCCTGCGCCTGGGGGGTGAAGCCGCCCTGGTGGCCCCCTACCTCGCCTCTTCTCCTATAAGAAGCCCCCTATGTAGAAACCCTAGGTACCTGATCAATATTCCATGAAACCGTCTATAGCCACCGCCACCATCGTCCCTATATTGGGGGGATCTGAAGCTTTTCCCGACACCTTGAAGGAGGGTAGATAATCCCGGAGGCCTTCTTCTTAATCATGCCAGCCTCAGGTATGAAGCGTGAGTAGTTCCACCTTGGACTACGATTCCATGTAGTAGCTAGATGGTTGTATCTCCTCCTTGTGCTTTCATGTCTAGATCTTGTGAGCTCCGTTCATGATCAAGGTCTAATATATTTGTAATCATGCATGTTGTGTTTGCGGGGATCCGATGGATACTGAGATTACTATGTCAGATTGATTAATGGTTTTGTCTATTTGATTCTATCATGTCTGTGTTGTTTGTGATCTTGCATGCTCTCCGTTGTTAGTATCTATCTTGGCCAAGTAGTTGCAGTGACTCCAAGAGGGGGTATTTATGCTCGATAGTGGATTCATGCCTCTACTTAATCAAGGGAAGTGACAGAAATCTCTACGGTTGTAGATGTGATGTTGCCACTAGGGAGAAAACAACGGTCTCTTGTTCATGGAACAAGTGGATTGTTTACCTTACACACTTTGCTTAAAGCAGTTGTCTGTTGCTTGCAACTTAATACTGGAGGAGGTTCGTACGATAACCCAAATGTGGACTTCTAGTCATCTATGCAGTTGAATGGCGGTCTATGTATATTGTTGTATTGCCCAATCGAATCTCATAGGATCTTTTTGCCTGGTATTGCATTGTTATGCCTTGCTTAGTCCTGTCAATTGCCCTGTTGTAATTTGTTTACCCAGCATGCCATGTTTGTTTATCTAAGGAGAACACCTCTAGTGAACTATGGACCCTGGTCCAATATTTATCATTTGATACATCTTCCACTGTCACTGTTTACTTGCTGCAAACCATCATCACCTTCCACAACATACAGATAATCCTTTCTTACAGCAACCGGTGAGATTGAAAACCTCATTGTTCGTTGGGGCAAAGTCTTGAGTTTGTGTTGTGCAGGTTTCCATGTTGCTTGCAACAGCTTTGATATGTTTCCTTCCTCCTACTGTTTCGATATCCTTGGTTTCTTACTGAGGGAAGACTTGCTGCTGTGCCGCATCACACCTTGCTCTTGGGGTTTCCCGACGAAGCGCTCCACATCAACAAAGATCCATCAAACTTACTCACTGATGGTACCTTGATGTCTACGCACTTATATTCTTGTAGACAGTTGTTGGGCCTTGTCGGGGGGATAACCCCCGGGTGGGGAAAGCCAGACATAAGTAGGCTGGATCCAGAAGATGCAGGCCGCCTGGCCTCCAAGAAATACAACTCTAACCGTCTGGCAAGCAAGCCCGGCTGGGCTTATAACCTTCCTGTCTGGCCCGTCTAGCCGGTGGCCAGAAGAACCGGCCGGGTGGCCATTCCCACCCGGCTCACCTTGGATTCGATGGAGATCACAAAAGGACTGGCGCTCCGTGCGGGGTACGCTTCTGGTTCTCCCTCGTCATCAAGGAAGTTGGCATGCCGTCATGACCAGCGCTACCAGACAAAGATAAAGCAAGATGGTCGGCTGGACTGGCGAAAGCGGTCCGGGTGACCATTAAATCAAGGGTGACGCCCCAAAGGAAGCCCGGGTGACCGCTAAAGAGAAGGATGACGCTAAAAGAAGGGCATATTGTGTCCTGGCCCACCGGCTGGGCCCTGCAGCCGGCCCTGCCCTGTAAACCCATATCCAAATAATAAACCCTAGGAACCAATCTGTAATATGCCCCCGGACCAGTATATAAGGGAGGGTAGAGCCAGGGTTCTAGGTAAGGAACAACCGTAGAAGAAGAGAAGTGTTAGCATCTAGCTCCCATCTTCCTCTAGCGTCGATAGTAGCTAAGGAAGCACCTCAAGGAGAACTTGTACTGAGCATCGAGCTCCCATACATAGTTCATCTTGCAGGAGTAGGGGTGTTACCTCGCCAAGAGGGCCCCGCACCTGGGTATGTCCCTGTGTTTGTGTTTGCAGTGCATCGTGCCCAACCCGTTGCGTGAGCCACCGAATGCATCTGTGTGTCCCTTCTTTGCCATCCCCGATGGCTCTGCCGTGTTCCACACCACGACAGTTGGCGCCCACCGTGGGGCACATCGCTTCGGCTGGGATCATCTTCCGCACGGGACTTCCGATCGTCGCCGGCGAACGCGTGGCCTCTGGCCTCGTGCTCACGCTCGGTGCCTTTGACTACATCATCGACAACACAGCGTGTTTTGCTGGGAACACCTTCCCCGCCGGCAGCTCCATCATGCATTTTGGAGACATCCGCATCTATGTCACCACTGTCGCTGAGGGTTTTCCCAGCGTGGTCACCCCCTTTCTCGACGTGCCCCTCGCCCGCGTCCCAGCCGCATGGAGGGTTTACGTCGAAGTCATGATGGTGAACGCTCGCGAAAATCATCGGCAGCCTCAAGAATCTCGTGCAGGAGGACAAAACTCCACGCCTGAGCCGAAGCAAGACCCGCTCATCGCCTCCATCCAGCACCTGCGCGATCCGGTCGTTGTCGAGACGGATCCAGCGGCTGCGGTGGCAGCACTCGAAGCTACACGCCAGAAGCTCCTGGAGGAAGCCACCAAGGTCGCGGCTAACTAGTGTCGGCTGAACGCCACCGTGCATGATTACAATGCTGCCCATGGCTTCGTCAGAAAGATCCAGCACCGAGGGCGCGACCTGGCGTCAGAACTGGATCGCGCCGCTGACTCACATGCAGGTGTGACGCGACCCGTCTACATCACTCCTGCCAAGAACATGAGGGCGGCCGAGACGGCAGCCGCGGAGCTGAAGCACCTGGAGGGCGAGGAACTTCGTCGCCAGCAGGAGCGTGTGTAGATCCTCGTGGCTACCGCTAACAAGCAGTAGGCCGAGGGCGTTCCTCACTACTAGGAAAATGGTCGTTTGTGGCGCACCTGAAAGGCCCATCCGTGGCGCACCAGTAGTGCGCCACGGGCCTTGCGCTACGGCTATCTCTCAGCCGTGGCGCACTGCCTAGTGTGCCACGCCATGTAGAGATAGGCGAGCGCACCAGCCAGTGCGCCAGAAGTTTGGCATGGTGCGCTACCTTTTATCTTCGTGGCGCACTACCCAAAGGCGCCACTAAACATCCATGGTGCGCTTTAGGGTAGTGCGCCATGTAAGGTAAAACATGTGCCACAGATGTATTTTTTGTTTTTTTAATTTCCATGCCGATTATATGCACACAGATTATATACAATATTACAGATATACACACACGATACAAGATATACAATTATATATATAAATACCGATATGAAAACAAGATTGAAACAAATACATATAGATAAGTCTCATACATGAATACATAGTCCAAGTTACATTGTTTTGATCATGTTACAAAGTAGTAGTTGGTGACATGCGAATACATGTGTCGATCGAACAAGTTAGAGCTCTAAGCTCGCTTAGACATCTAAACTAGCTAGCTAGACACAAACGCTGGATAAATACCCAAAGAAGATAAGCATGATCACCGCCACGAAGGTGTAGGTCTTCATCCGGTTCCTTGTCCTAACTCCCGCTAGATAGCGCGTGTATCTATCTTCCGCCTCCGCCATAGTGTTGTACCTTTGTAGCTATTGTCACAAACGGTGCACTGTCCCAGCCTTCCCAATCATCGAGACTCAGGGAACCGTCCCTTGTACACGACGTACCACGTCATCTACAAGTTGACAATAATAACTAACGTGATTGAAAAAACATGTATAATTAAATTATATGAAGATACACTTATAGAAAGTACTCTTAAATCAAAAAGAGCAAACTCAAAAGCATGCCTCATATATAACTAGCTAGGTCGTTGGACACAGAATTGCTTATGACGGGACCGTTAGCCAAGTAGGATGCACAATTCACGGACTTGTGCATATCACAAAATAACAATCCGTCATAGCACATTCATATATATTGTGCCACGACATTTCAATCATCGGCATATTCTCGAAAAAGACAAAAATAACTCGAAAAGCATGCCTCATATATAACTAGCTAGGTCGTTGGACACGAATTGCTTATGACGGGATGCTAGCCAAGTAGGATGCACAATTCACGGACTTGTGCATATCACAAGGCTAACAATCCCGTCATAGCACATTCACATATATATTGTGCCACAACATTTCAATCATCGGCATATTCTCGAAAAGACAAAAATAACTCGAAAAGCATGCCTCATATATAACTAGCTAGCTAGGTCGTTGGACACAGAATTGCTTATGACGGACTGTGAGCCAAGTAGGATGCACAATTCTGAACTTGTGCATATCACAAGGCTCAAAATCCCGTCATAGCACATTCACATATATATTGTGCCACGACATTTCAATCATCGGCATATTCTCGAAAAAGACAAAAATAACTCAAAAGCATGCCTCATATATAACTAGCTAGGTCGTTGGACACAGAATTGCTTATGACGGAATTGTTAGCCAAGTAGGATGCACAATTCACGGACTTGTGCATATCACAAGGCTAACAATCCCGTCATAGCACATTCACATATATATTGTGCCACGACATTTCAATCATCGGCATATTCTCGAAAAAGACAAAAATAACTCGAAAAGCATGCCTCATATATACATAGCTAGGTCGTTGGACACAGGAATTGCTTATGACGGGACTGCTAGCCAAGTAGGATGCACAATTCCTGGACTTGTGCATATCACAAGGCTAACAATCCCGTCATAGCACATTCACATATATATTGTGCCACGACATTTCAATCATTGGCATATTCTCGAAAAAGACAAAAATAACTCGAAAAGCATGCCTCATATATAACTAGCTAGCTAGGTCGTTGGACACGATTGCTTATGACGGACCGTGAGCCAAGTAGGATGCACAATTCACGAACTTGTGCATATCACAAGGCTCACAATCCCGCCATAGCACATTCATATATATTGTGCCACGACATTTCAATCATCGGCATATTCTCGAAAAGACAAAATAACTCAAAAGCATGCCTCATATATAACTAGCTAGGTCGTTGGACACGGAATTGCTTATGACGGGTTGTCGGCCAAGTAGGATGCACAATTCTGGACTTGTGCATATCACAAGGCTCACAATCCCGTCATAGCACATTCACATATATATTGTGCCACGACATTTCAATCATCAAGCATATTCTCGAAAAGACAAAAATAACTCACACTTGTCGTCCGAGAACCAAAGAGTAAGCAAAAAACCAAAGAGTAAGCAAAAACCAAAGAGTAAGCAAAAAACCAAGCATTGATTGATATATAATAATAATAAGCAAAATAAGTAAGCGGTGATACATAAACCTAATAAGATAAGTACACTTGTCGTCCATGTACACACACACAAAGGTCATCTATAGTTTGCAACTACAACTAGGCCAACATCAAGCCTTCGCTCGGCTTAGGGAACGGAGGACGCTGCCTCGTCATGAACTTCCTATAGTCACCCCGCATCTCTAGGCGATCTTCTATGTCACGGTTATTCGGGATATTTCCTCCGTAGAAGATCCCCAAGTCATGACATCACGAAGATGATTGCCCCAAGCTGCTGGATGCGATACATCTCTTGTCTAATATCCGAATCATTGATCTTGGCCTTTGCTTCGCCCACTGTTTGAGATGATCCGGCAGCGAATTACGCTGGTCAAGGAACGCCTCATGTGATGGAGTGCGAGTAGGCTTCCTTCATCGTTTTCCGCCGCTTCACGCAGGGAACTCATTACGTGGTTGAAGACGTGCTGCCAAACTTGACCTTCTTACGCACAAGCTGGTGCCTTCCGTCGAGGCAAAGCCGTGAGAGCATCATCCGAACTTCCTTGATCTTGTCGTAGTTTTTCTTCTTTTCTAGACTCCCGAGTCGAAATACGTGGCGTGGGAATGCTTGGCGATAAGGAGATGAGCGCAGTGTTCATCTCTGCAAAAATTCAAATGGAATGTGTTGAAAAAGAATGATGATGATCTAATAAAGCCAATCGACGGTGGCGATGAATAACGACTTACTCGGGAAAGTAAGGCACGAGAATGTATTCCTTTGTCTTGTTCGCCACGAGGATTCTTTTTAGGCACGAGGCCACGATACGTCGTTCGGGGAACCCAAGCAGCCGTCACGCATGTAGTAGGGTCCACTATAGCGATGCCCGTGTGTTCTCTCTAATGATCTGCGTGGCGGTGAGAAAAAGACGGACCATGGTATAGTGCGGGTATAGGTGGAACATATTGAAGATGTCCTCGAACGCAGGAAGAACAGATCCGGGGAAGTGTCGACGAATCCCAAGCTCGGTGGCACCTTAACCACGAATACCGGGTGCGAGGATCTTTCTCCGATAGAAGGCGTCTCTCTATCGCCAAGACGCCGTCATGCACACTCTGCGATTCGAATGGCGAAGCTTCGCAAATTCTTAGGTAGCATGGGCTCACCCGCCACATGAATCCTCCACATAATACCCTCGGGTCTTGGTGGCCCGTCCGAAACCTGATCGGATTCGCGATTGTTGACGCCACCGCTGGCTCGAGCTGCTAGATTTTCTTTTCTGCCCTTTTTCCTTTTGGAGCGGGCAGGCACATAATCGAGCACCGGCGCCCTATGTAGTGTCGGGCTTAGAATAAAGGGCGGTTGGTTGTATCACCGGCTCAGTAAGGCGCAAGCTGAGGCGTCTCGAGAACCAAGCAGACGCTTGGTGATAGTGGCTTTCTCGTGGGGCCACCAGCTAGGTCTTCTTCGTTGCCAACCGAGTCTTGAAGAAGTGATCATTCCGGTCTTAAGTCCTCGGCGGATCTGCGCCATGTGCATATCATCAACATGATCATCCGACCCACCGCGTGGAGGTGACGGCGGTAAGGGGCCTTGCCACCGCTTGTCGCCGGCACGACGGCGGTCTTGTTGTCTGTGGCGTGATGGCCCCGCCGTCCCCAAACGGATCATGCTCTTTGGCCATAGCATGAACAAGCGAAGCAACTTCCGAGACGACTCTTCTTCATCCGCTCACGGGGTTGAATGGGAGGTTCAGTCGTCGCCCCTTAGCACCGACTAATTTTAACCTGTGCACGCTTATCCGCATCGGCTTTGAGTGGAACGTCTGCAAGGGTTGAACGATGGTACCTTGGCAACATCCCCATTTCACCGTTGTTCACGTAGCATAAGAGAGTGCAAGGAACATCCGTCTGCGGAAAACATGTCTGGCGTCGTCGGGCGAGATGCCACAAGAGTAATATATAGATGGCATGAAAGGCGGTAATTAAAGCAATTTGTTTACCGTGATGGCGCCGAGATCGGCTAATGTCGACGCACCGCATCTGGCGACAGGCGTGCAAGAGACGGAAGGGCTGCTTGATGGCGCGGTCTGGCGCGGTGTATTCTCCCTACCGACGGTGCTTGAGCTCCGGTGCCGCCGCGGCGATGGCGGGGCACCAACATGTACTCGGCGCGCGGTGATGGCAGGAGTCACCAACACTTGCGGCGCCAGCGGTGCTGGCGGATTCACGAACACGTAGTTCGCTGATTCGGCGCCGCGTTGTTCGAGTGGCACGACCATGCTTGGAATCGGGCACGGCCCTACTCGACCACCCGCACTCCAGTTCGCTATTGACTCCACCAAGGTAGGTAGGAAGGACGTAAGGGTGATTGCCAGGTTGTCTTGGACGATCTGCGGGATCCGCGCCACTTGTGCCTTAAGTTCTTGAACCTCTCTGTTTTCCTCCTCGCTCCTTCCCAACGGCGCCACATGCGTCCTCGGCGGTGGACCAAAATGATCCACCCAATTCTTACCCGAGGCGGCAGACGGCGGCCGACGGCAACGGCTTCTTCAGAATCGGCTCTATTTTCTTGGCCCGGTTCGCCATACTGTTAAAGGGTTATCCCACCGGTGGCCGCCGTCGACCCACAGGATGAGGAACCACAGGATCCATGACTAGCAACAATTTCCTCCTCCTGCGGAAGAAGTAATGAATCATTTAGATCATCGATTAGATTGCAATCGTGTTGATCACCGTAATTAGATTATACTTACCACAATTTCTCGAATTCCTTCACCGCAGATCCGCGGTGAGTTGTTTGGTTTTGGGTCCACATGGTAACGGGCCTCGATGAAGTTCGAACCTGCGGGTTCGAATTTAGCAAAGGGTTTTCTATCCCTTGGATCTATACTCTTCGTCCTCCTTATTCCATTTGTCCTCCGCGGTTCAGTATCCACGGATCCGAGATGGTGATGACCTATATTCATCGCTGCGGCACCTTTCCCGATTACTATTGGCGTGGCTCTTTCGGATTCACACCTCTCCTTGAACTCCGGAACTGATCTTGGTGATCTGCGGGTCAATCTTCCGGATCTCCTCGAGACTTTTGCCTTCTTTATAGATCTTCTTCTTTATCCGGGCTCTCCGGTGGCAGGCGGTGCTCATCTTTGTGAGGGCTGATTTGTTTACTTCGTTCCCATGATAATTTTTGTTCGATACTTAGCGGGAACTTGTATCCGGCGTGACTTCTCGAAGGAGGTGTGCAAGTGGCCATTATCTTTATGCCGGAGATTCTCGGTGTTGATCGAGATGGTTGTCCGGTGATCGCCGCCACTTGCCCACCATACCCTTTGACGACAAGGCGGGCTCAAAGGAACCTGATGGGCTCACTTGGTAATTTCCTCCCGACCGTGCCGACCGTGTTCGGGCGCCGGTCCTTGGCTTCTTCTTAGGAGGTTGCTACCACTCCACGTGCCCTCGCCGCCATCGGTGGTTTCATCGTCCGCGTTCCTTGGCTTCTTCCTCCGTCTTCCATCTTATCATCCTCGCCTCCGAAGGATGGTATTCTTCATCGCCTTCTAGGCTGGGCGCCTCCCGAATGTCAATTGTTTATTCGAGTTCGAGTTCTCCTTCAGCTGATGCGCTTAGAACATCCAGCCTCGTCGTTATCACACATCTTTGCACTAATAAAAACAAATAATTGGTTAAATGCGGAAAAATCCGGCATGACCTTTGCTAATTTTTTAAACTAGAGTGCCCGATTTACGCCAAAACGGAAGTTAATCAACATTCCAAAAAATGGGACTCGTTCATACAAGAACACCGCATACGACATAATAAAGTAGCTCCTGTATATCACATCAATCAAGAAATACTTCGCAAATGCTGGACATTCTTGTGTCAAGACTAGCACATTCTTGTGTCCGAATTTAACTTTTGTAGGCCGGTACTAGCACTAGCACTAGCAAAGTTTGTGTCAATTTAACCAGAGGTACTGTACTGGTACTAGCACTAGCACTAATTGGTACTAGCACTAGCACTAGTCAACACTAGCACTAGCACTAGCACTAGCACGGTAATCGGTACTAGCTATAGTTCCGTGGAGTTCCAAGGCAAGGTCAAGGAGGAATAACCAAAGAATCTGAGACACTAGGGTAGCAGCAACAACACAAGGCAACAACAACACAAGGTAAACCTCCAATCTTTTGATCCAACACTTGATCACATACATGTATATACAATAGTTGGGAAATATCCTCAAGAATCATGCAAGAGACATGGTCTACACATCATAGGATCTTTAAGAAAAGGCAAGAAATAGCACTTGTTCAAACTTCACCTAGGTCTCGTGTGCATCAGACCCAAGTTGATACTTTATAGTTTTTAAACTAGATACCAGCCATTACAAAAATGGTCACCAATAGAAATGCTACGGTGTCGATCGATTTCGACTTTACATCTCAAACAAATAGTCTCTTGAAAACAATTGTACAGCCTAGGATTTTATTTATTATCGCACATCGCGAGTTTTCCATCTCATTAGAAGTATATGAATCTAATGTTTCTTGGCCTAACGAGCTGCTTATTCTTCACACAGGATGTGAGCACCAAGAAACATACATCGGTTTCCATGAGAATGATCATGCAATGCTATTTTCCGGGCTTCACCAAACCACAATTAATGATGCAGATTTTGACTTAAACCACAACAGTTATGCTTGACATCGGTACAATATTGCTGTTGTATAATCTATGCTATGTACTTGGCTCTAAAGAATATCCAGAGCATTTGGTCTCCATTTTATTTTGCTCTACACAAAATGAACTAGCTAGCTGCTTGGTGTTTGGCTAGTTGTATATACTAAGGTTATGCATAATAACCTGCATAATAATGCCAAGCCATATGGATCTTCACTAGTCGGACCAAGTAAGAGGAAATCGAACCAAGGAATATGCCACAGTTCAAAACACTTGTAGAAACACCACCAAGTAGATAAATGGCGTAAGAGGGTCGAGTGAATATTTGCACACCTAGCTTGCATAGACTTTGAAGGCCATGATGTGCTCTTGGTAATTTAAATCAACATGACTGGAGAATGCACTAAAAGTCACCTGAATTTTGTCACGACAAAGGAAAACAACCACGAATATCAAATTCCTTGCTCATTCACATTCTCGCCATCCAAAATAGGGCGAAAACAACTAAGCAAAACCCATTGACCGCTTGCCATGACCATCTCAACAAGAACTCCTCTAAACCCTAACCTCTAATCGTGCGAACCTAACCTAATCCTCCGAACCCTAACCTCGGCAAAGCAGCGGTTACCTCTAAGATGGAATGGATGCGAGAGAGGCGAGAGGGAGAGAGGGAGGGCGAGGCTCACCTCTAAGATGAGGACGACGGCGGTCTCCTCCACGGCCTCCTCCTCCTCGAGCCGCAGCCTCCTCCTCCTCGAGCGACGGCGCTGGGATCCTCCTCCTCGAGCACGGCCTCCTCCTCGAGCGCGACGGCAGTGGCCTCCTCCTCCTCTGGCGTGGCTGGGATGCGGCGGCGGTGGCGTCGAGATGCGGGCGTCGATGCGCGTGTCGGAGGACGATGGGGATGGGATATGCGGCTAAGGACGATGGAGTTGTTGATTAGCTAGTCATACTTCATGAAGGCGCACTGGCAAGCGCCACGGATAAGAAGCACTTGCCTGTGGTGCGCCACGCCTAAGTGGGTACGACTACTTAGATAAGAGGGCTGCCACCCCTTTGCTAACACTAGCACCGCTTACCCCAGGTTCCGCCTAATCGGTCTATTCTAAACTTAGCACCTGTGTTCGAATCTGGTGTCCACATTTTTATTTTTATTTTAAAATACTTTTAAATATTCCAAAAATGCCCAAAAGTGGTGATATATGCTACAAAAGTTTTGTTTTGTTTTAAAATACTTTTATATATTCCAAAATGCCCAAAAGTGATAATATATGTCATAAAAGTGGTACAAATTAAATATGCTTCAAATATGTCATAATAATTTGTCCATAAATATTACAATCTTTTTGACCACGCTGCTTTTACAATATTTTTGAGCTAGCGTTTTTACAATATTTTTGAGCTAGCTTTTACAATCTTTTTCCCTTCTTTGTCGCGTTGAATAATTTAGCCCCAAGACTTTAATGTTTCTTCTTTCGAACGGGCTACCTTTTTGGGTAGGGTTGTCCTTTTCTTCTTGTGATGTATGTTGTCGCATCGTAGTCGCCGTCATCTTCAATCTTTGATCGCCGCATCGGTCAATTCTTGCTCATTGGCGACTCCATCCATTCCGATGATGTTCCTTTTTCCTCTCCTCACGACAATACGGCTAGGCTTTGTCGGTCGGTAATGAAAAACATTGGTCCACTTTGGTAGCCAAGACTACGGTTCATTTTTCGCCACGCTTTGCACCGGCCTTGGATTTGGCCGGGTATAACCATGGTTGTGAAATACCGGTCTTCTCTTCGACGTTCTTTGCCCATCCGACACGGAACATCGCACCTTTTCTCCAGAGTCGAGCTCCAGATCTCCTCGATTCTTCCAGAATCTTTCCTTCACGTTGTCATCGGTGTAGAATTCGACGCTACCGAGTTCGATAATCACACTTGTTGTCCTTTTCCTCCGTAGAATGTGTAGCCGCTGATATCATACGCCGATAGGTCACCAGGTTTTGCATCGGTCCTCGCGACAAGGTGAATATGATCTTTCCGTGTCGTAAGAATGCGAGCGGGATTATCAAGGAGCGTCTGCCTAAACCAACGCGTGAAATCTGAGTTGTGCTCTTTGATTATTTCTCCTGCGTCCTCGTATGCCCCGGCCATCGTACTTCTTCTCGATTAACCTTTTGTGCTTCGCACCCAAGGATCGACTCGGTTCTAAATGTCTGAAGCGACGAGGTTTGCTCGATCAAAGTCTCGCGTCGAAAATCAAGTCCGCATGCAAGATGCGACCCTCTCGGTGACCAGATCCGTCGAGCTTGCCAAGGTGTTCGTGACGGAAGACCGATGTGGTTCTCGATGTTCAGATAATTCGTGCGAAAGAGATGCACTCTTCGCCGTAAAGCCCTTGGCTATGCTTCCATCCGGACGGGACCTGCGAAATGTATCCTTTGATGTGTCCGCTCATCCTTTCGAACGCCATCATGTTGCGGAGAAACATCGCCCGAGTTATGATGTCCTCCATGACATGGACCAGCAGATGCACCATAATGTCGAAGAATGCGGTGGGAAGTAGACCTCAAGCTCACATAGTATCACCACGATCTCCTCCTGTAGCCTTCCGAGCTGATTCAAGCCAATCGACTTCCTAGAGATGACGTCGAAAAACTTGCATAGGCCAAATAACGTTTCCCGGACGTGCTCGCCCATTATCCCTCTTAGTGCGACCGAAGTACTGCGTCATTAGCACGGCATACCATGAGACTTCATGCCATCGAACCTCGTCGCTTCGCCTAGGTATCCGCTTATCTTGCCCGAATGTAAGGAAATTTGACTCCTAGAAGGCACTTGAAAACTGTTTGATCTCATCCGGCTTAGAGTGAAGCAAGAAGGAGGGCGAATATTTGTTCTTCTTGAACTTTTTACCCTTCCGACGACCTTGTGTCGCCTCCGACTCATGATCATCGTCATCTTCCCGATCATCGAGTAGCGCGTCCTCCGTGAAGCTCCTTCCGGATACCCAAGCATATCAGTCGCGGCCTTGCTTTGGACCATCTTCGTCCTATCGGCATGTTGATTATGGTGGCGACGACTCGCACACGCTTTTCGTGATATGCATGATGTCGAGGCTATGAGGCGTATGCGAGAAACTTCCAAGATGGCAACTCCCGTAAAATGACCTTGTTTTCCATACCTTCATCGGGGCTTGTCTTGTTGCTGCCTCTTTCGCTTCTTTCCGTGCTTAGGACAATCTTTCCAGCTTTTCAGCAACTCTTCCACTTCTTCGCTGCTCCTACGCCCGGGATTCCTCGGGTCTCGATTTGCCATCGAACAGGTCTCCACGCTTTCTCCATGGATCATTCTTGCCGAGCCACCTCCGGCGCCATGAACACGGTTTTCGATGACCCCGGATCTTTCTCTAGTTGGAGATAGCTTGTGTTATCCATGCACCTAACGCATGCGTGGAATCCTTGGATAACCTGCCCCGAGATATACCCGCAACTGGATAGTCTTGCAATCAGTGACCAACGCTCTCATAGTGAAATAATCTTGTGCGGCGTCGTAAGTATTGGCTCGATTCCCATAACGTGGCTAGCTCCTCTTTCAACAGCCCGAGATATGATTGATGTCGGTACCAGTTGTTTCGCCCTTGAATTAGCATACTCATTTGTATGTACTTCTTCTTCATGCACAACCATGGAGGGAGGTTGTACATCCATACAAACACAGGCCAAGTGTCAGGCGTGCTCTCGCTACCGAACGGATTGAGTCCATCGGTGCTCGCACCAAGCCCGATGTTCCTCGAATCTCCACAATTTGGGAATTCGAGGTCCAATGCTTTCCACCGCTAGCATCCAAGGGTGCGCCGCCAGCTCATCCTTTCGGGTCATCATCATCTCCGGCTTCTTCCTTTCCGCATGCCATCGCATGAGCTTCGCCTTAGGGTCCGCGAAATAGCGCCGCAGACGAGGGTGATAGGAAAGTACCATACCACTTTTCGAGGTGCTTTCTTCCCTTTCTTGTATCGACTCACGCCGCACACCGGACATGTGGTTTTCTCCGCCCTCGCTTCGATAAATGATGCAATCGTTGATGCATACGTGATATCTAACGTGCGGTAGATCGAGAGGATGACGATTTTCTTGGCATCCTCGATACTAGTTGGACATGTGTTCTCCGGAGACGATCGTGCTGTAATGCCATCATATCGCCGGCTTGCGCCGCTCAATTTGTGCTTTGCCTTCATCTCCATAGCCTTGAGCGTTACATTCAACCGGTATCATCGGGCCTGCATCCTTCATACAATGGAGTAACCGCGTCTTTCTCAAGTTGCGCAAGCTTGGCTTTCTCTAGCGGCAGCCTGGCGTTACTAAATGCGCTTGAGAAGCAGCTTGCACATAAGGGTCCCGCACCCACCGACGTTGTTCCATCGCCGCCCCGCTCCTCCGCCATCTAGATCATCATCATCCCGATGCCCGTACCTTCACCATCTCCAGGAGCCTCTTCATCATCTCGCCGTTCTCGCCGTGATGATGATCACCGCTCCATCATCTACGCCATCGCTTATCCAACGAGTGTATCCATCCATGAAACCATGGCGAGCAGTGCGCAGATTCCCGGAACTGGGTCGATCACCCAGCTTGAGTTTGCATCTTCCGCACGGACATCTTATATCCGCCTTGTTATTTCGTATCATGTCGGCCGTCACATTTCAAAAATCTAGCCACAATGCCTTCGCTCATTATGCGGACCATTTTGCTGCACGATGTACACGGTACAATTTTGAAGTCTATTAGAACCACATAATGAATGCATGCATGCAATGGTCGATAGAAAATTTCGCATGACCTATCCTAAAATTAGGACCTTTGAATGCCAAAGTCTTGCCAAAATGGAAATGAATCAACATTTTGGCAAAACAATGGCAACTTGTTCACATACAAACACAAGAGAGAGAGAGACCGATCCATACACACATGAACATATCATTATCCTCTCCATACACACATGCATGAGCATCATCGATACTCTCCATATAATCACACATATGACCATCGATCCTAGCTCTCCACACATACACACATCATGACATGAGCATCGATCATCTACATACATATGAGCACATGCATCATCCATATACACATGAACACATCCTTACATGGACAACTTACCGAGATGAGAGACCGATCGCGAGAAAGATGGAAAGGAGAGGTGCGCGCGTCGACCGGAGACGGATAGATGAGAGACCGGAGACCTCCTCTATTACTTATGTAACATCCAAAGCAAGTTTTACATGCTAAAAATGGTGAATGTGTGGAGAAATTGAGGTGGGAAGGAGAAGATCCCGACTAGATCTAAGGAGGAAGAAGAAGGGCAAAGTGAAGTGTGGGGTGGTGGATGTGGTCACACATGTGCACATAAAGTGCTGTCTTAAAAAAATCGACATCCGTGGCGACACGGCAACAAAGGCGCCATGTGAGTACAAAACGTGGCGCACTAGGCGAGTGCGCCACAGATGTTTTAGTCCCTGTGGCGCACTAGGCGGAGTGCGCCACGGTTAGTGGCCGTCAGCGTAGGTGGGCATGGCTGCCAGAAGCACCATGCACCATGCACGGCGCCACAGATGACCCTAACAACCGTGGCGCACGTGTGCATGGTGCGCCTGAAGTTTGGCGTAGGGCCACAGGCCTGCACATATCTGTGGCGCACTAGGGTCATGTGCGCCACGGATGTTCTAGTTATTAGTAGGGCACTGCCCACAGGTGAGCCACGCCTGTTTTAGCCGTGGGGCACTTCAACCATGTGAGCCACGGATGTGCTGATTACCTATAGCCGTTTTCCTAGTAGTGCCTAGCCAGGTGGGAAACTCCCACGACATCTTCGTCTGTAAAGGCGCTGACCAGACGTCGCATGGAGGAAGCAAACATCAACAGGCCTCTTCTCCAGGAGGGGTCGGGCAAAACAGTCGCCCGCGTGGCGAATCTGGCAACCGCGGTCGCCACAACCGAGACACCGCCGCCTCCAGCGTTAGTCGCGCAGGCAGAGCCTCCTAGGGGAAAAAGACACGAGCACCGGAGGAGGAAGCGGACGCGAACTAGGACCCGCCTACGTCACGTATGAAGGGTCGGCTCGGTCCCCGAGAACCAGCTGACACGCGGGAGCGCATCGACCTCCTGGTGCAGTCGCACACCTTGGAGGAGGAAAGTCCGACTGGCCCAAAGTGTTTTGGCCCGCGCATCCGGAACGAGCCGTTTCCGAAGGTATTTTCGCTTCCAAGAGACACGCCAAAATACAACGGGACCGTCAAGCCTGAGGATTGGTTGGTCGATTACACCACCGCGGTGGGAATAGCCAATGGCAACCTCCGCTTGGCCGTCCGCTATGTCCCCATCATGCTCGTCGACTTGGCGAGAACGTGGCTCAACAGCCTCCCCGACAACAGCATCAACGCGTGGCTAGACTTTGAAGAGGTGCTCATCCGCAACTTCACCGGAACATACAAACGGCCGGGTCGACCTCGCGAGCTCGCCCTCTGCGTGCAAGGAAAGGACGAGTCAGATCACGCCTACCTCACCCGGTGGACCAGCATGCACAATTCATGCGAAGGGGTGCGTGAGCACCAGGCGATAGACTTCTTCACCAACGGATGCCAGGATGGCACCATGCTGAAGCATAAACTCAGCCGGGAAGACCCACAAAGCATGGCTCAGGTCATGGCCATCGCAGACAAGTACGCCACCGCGGATGCGGCAATGAAGAAGCCCATCGTGGTGGATGACCAGGGCCAAATCGTCACGGACGAGCAGGCGGAGCATCGTCAGCCGGGCGACCATCATCCCAGGCGGCACGGTCACGACAACCGCCATGGCAAGATAAAAAATGACCAGTCGGATAGCTGGTATGGTACCAAATAGGTAGCCGCGGTGCATGAGGATCCGGCTGCAGGAGGCAGTCGGAGGAAGAGGCCGGATGATAGGACGCCTCGGCCCAAGTACACCATCGAGTCCATGCTCGATGGGCCATGCAAGTTTCACAGTGGCGGCAACAAGCCCGCGAACCACACGACGTGCCAATGCAGCTGGACAAAGAAGATGGCCGAAGTCGGTGGGCTCCCACCACCACCTCCATCGCCAGCCGGAGGCCCACCGGATAACAGGGAACGACGCAACCGCCGCGAGGATGACGAAGATGGCTACCCGCGGCAGGTGGGTAATTACCACATATTCCTGGCGGAACCGGAAACGAAGCACGCCAAGCGGAGACGTGAGGCGGAGGTGAACACAATCGTCCCACCCATCCCCCAGTACCTGCACTGGTCCAATCAGGCGATCACCTGGAGCAGGGAGGATCAGCCAGCCGTGTTACCAAGCCCTGGTAGCTACGCGTTGGTCCTGGACCCCATCATCATCTCAAAGAAGCATTCATGCCGCTTCTCTCGAGTGCTGATCGATGGAGGGAGCAGCATCAACCTCCTTTACCGGAGCAGCCTCGAGAGGCTGGGCATTAGTGAGTACCAGCTGGAACCTTCAAGCACTTCGTTCCATGGAGTAGTGCCGAGGCCGTCGCACTCCCCAATCGGCAAGATCCGGCTGGACATCATCTTCGGCAGCAAGAACAACTTCCGCCGCGAGCCAATTTGGTTCGAGGTCGTGAATCTCTCTAGCGCCTACCACGCCATACTAGGGCGCCCAGCTCTGACCAAGTTCATGGGAGTATCGCACTACGCATACCTCAAGATGAAGCTGCCAGGCCCAAAGGGAGTGATCACCATCGATGGATGCTACAAGCGTTCGATCGAGTGCACCTCAGACGGCTCTAAGCTGGCCGAAGCAATGATCATCGTTGAAGAGAAGCTCGTCATAATGCAGAACGTGGCGGCTCTGAAGAAGGACATGCCGGCTGGAGAACCCAAAACAGCTAGAGAATCGCAGTTCAAGCCCTCGCAGGGGACAAGGAAGATCCTGCTGAACGAGGAAGACCCAAGCAAGTTCGTCCTGGTCGGAGATGGCCTGGACAGCAAATAGGAAAGCGCGCTCGTCGATTTCCTCCGGTGAGAATCGGGACATTTTCGCATGGTGCCCCAAAGACATGCCAGGTGTCCCGAGGGAACTCGCCGAGCACTCCCTTCATGTTCGACCGGACGCGAAGCCTGTCAAACAATCTTTATGTCGCTTCGCAGAAGAAAAAAGAAGAACCATTGGTGAGGAGATCACACGGCTGCTTGCGGCCGGCTTCATCATGGAAGTTTTCCACCCGGAATGGCTAGCTAACCCGGTGCTGGTGCTGAAGAAGAACAAGACATGGCGCATGTGCGTCGACTATACTAGTCTCAACAAGGCTAGCCCCAAGGATCCTTTCGCCCTGCCGCGAATTGATCAGGTCATCGACTCCACTGCCGGGTGCGATTTGTTGTCTTTTTTGGACACTTACTCGGGCTACCACCAGATCAAGCTCAATGTAACCAACCAAATAAAGACATAGTTCATAACCCCGTATGGAGCATACTGCTACACCACCATGCCCTTCGGACTGAAGAACGCAGACGCAACCTATCAGCACTGCATGCAGAAATGCCTACAGACGCAGATTGGAAAGAACGTACACGCTTACGTCAACGACGTCGTCATCAAGACCAAGGAATGGCACACGCTCCTTGAGGATCTGAAGGAAACATTCAACAACCTCTGCCATTTCCAGATCAAAATGAACCCGGAGAAGTGCGTGTTCGGTGTCCCAGACGGCAAGCTCCTTGGCTTCCTCGTCTCCGAGCATGGAATCGAGGCGAACCCGGAGAAGATCGGGGCCATCAAGCGCATGGAGCTGCCACATAACCCGCGCGACGTACAGAAGTTCACCGGGTGCCTCGCTTAACTCAGTCGGTTCGTTAGCCGGCTAGGAGAAAAGGCCCTCCCCCTGTACCAGCTGATGAAGAAGACAGACAAATTCGTCTGGACAGCTCAGGCGGATGAAGCCTTCCGAGATCTCAAGCGCATGCTCACCTCGCCACCCGTCCTGGCGGCGCCAGCCTCAAAGGAGCCCATGCTGATGTACATCGCTGCCACAAACAGAGTGGTCAGCGTGGTACTGGTCGTCGAGCGGCCAGAGGAAGGAAAAGCTCAGATGGTCCAGCGCCCCGTATACTACCTGAGTGAGGTGATCTCGCTATCCAAGCAGAACTACCCTCACTACCAGAAGCTGGTGTACGGCGTGTACATGGCCGCCAAGAAACTCAAGCATTACTTCCAGGTGCATTCCATCCGGGTGGTAGCATTGGCCCCACTCGCGGAGATCATTGGCAACAAAGATGCCACGGGCCGCGTGGCGAAATGGGCCATCGAGCTCTCCGCGCATAACATCCAATATGAGCCGCGCACAACAATCAAGTCGCAAGCATTGGCTGATTTCATCGTCGATTGGGCGGAGACACAATACATGTCCCCAGTGCCGGACTCAACTTACTAGAAGCTACACTTCGACAGGTCGAAAATAAGAGGAGGACTCAGAGCCCGAATCATGATAACCTCGCCCAAGGGCGACCGGCTGGAATACGTTCTCCAGATCCACTTCAAAGCTTCCAACAACGTCGCCGAGTACGAAGCACTCATCCACAGGGTCAAAATGGACAAGCAGATAGGCATTCAGAGGGTGCTGTGCTTTGGAGATTCGGACTTGGTGGTGCAACAAGTATCTGGCGAATGGGACGCCAGGGACGCGAACATGGCCCTCTACCGCTTCTTCGTCCAACAGTTGTGCGCTTGCTTCGAAGGATGTGAGTTTCACCATGTACCCAGAGCCAACAACGGTTACCGACGCTTTTGCTGTGGTCGGGTCAACAAGACAAGCCATACCGCCTGAGTCTCTCTTGAGCACTGAAGCCCTCCATCGCCTCACCGTGTCCGACCATCGTGCTCGACGCGGATCCAGGAGCAGCCGGTGCCGCGCCGCACCCGGGGACTGCTTCACCGCACCCGTGGACTGTCGTGCCGCACCCGGGGACTGTCGCACCGCACCCGGGGTCTGCTTCACCGCACCCGGGGACTGCCCCGCCGAATCCAGAAACTGCCTCGACGCAGCCTGCGGTCGACATCGGCACCCCTCCACCCGGCAGACCTCCCGACGCTCCGGAGCCGGTCGTCCGCGAGGAGATCAAGCTCATCATACAGACGGTGCACACCATACGGGAGGCGCCCAACTGGGTGAAGCCGTTCATGGATTTCCTGTCCAAGGGTGAACTCCCAACAGAAGAGGTGGCAGCACGACAAGTGTGACGAAGGGCAAGCGCCTACACCATCATCAACAACGAGCTGTAAAAGCGCAGCGTCGGAGGCATCTACCAGCGATGCGTCAGTCGAGAGGAAGGAGCCAAGCTTCTAACGGACACACACCAGGGTGAGTGTGGCCACCATACCTCGTCAAGGGCAATAGCAGCCAAGGCTCTTCGGCATGGCTTCTATTGGCTGACGGTGCTGAAGGACGCCGAAGAAATAGTCAAGACATGCAGCGGCTGCCAGCGGTTCAGTCAGTTGAAGCACACGCCGTCTGCGGCGCTCAAGATAATACCGATCACCTGGCCGTTTGCAGTCTGGGGCCTGGACATGGTTGGGCCATTCAAGACAGCTCGATTCGGCATGACGCACCTGCTCGTCACCGTGGACAAGTTCACCAAGTGGATCGAGGCGAAGCCAATCAAGAAGCTGGATGGGGCGACGGTGATCAAGTTCTTCACAGACATCATCATCCGGTTTGGCTACCCTCACAGCATCATCACTGACAATGGAACCAACTTTGCGAAAGGAGTCTTCGCTCGTTTCTGTGGAGAAAAAGGGATCCGCCTGGATCTGGCATCGGTCGCACACCCACATTCCAACGGACAATGCGAGCGCGCTAATGGTTTGGTGCTATCTGGAATCAAGACGAGGCTCATCGAACTGCTCATCAGGTCACCTGGATGCTGGATAGAGGATCTGCCAGCAGTGTTCTGGAGCCTACGCACCACCCCAATCGCTCAACCGGCTTCACGCCGTTCTTCCTCGTCTATGGGGCAGAAGCCATTCTCCCCACAGACATCCAGTTCGACGCACCTCGCAAGCATCTCTACACGGAACAGGAAGCCAAGGAGGCAAGGGAGGACAGCGTGGACCTGCTCGAGGAGGCATGCGAGTTGGCTCTGTCCAGATCAGCAATTTACCAACAAGACCTGCGCCGATACCACGCCGGCCGGATCCGGCCCACCTCTTTCCACGAGGGAGACCTGGTGCTGCGCCTGGTCCAGAGCACCAAAGGAATGCACAAGCTGTCCACGCCATGGGAAGGCCCATTCATCGTCAGCCGAGCACTCCACAACAATTCGTACTACCTGATCAATGCACAACAGCCGATGAAGAACAAGGCAGATCGCTCAGACGAGGAGACAGAGCGCCCATGGAATGCCAGCCTGCTCCGGCCATTTTACACTTAGAAAAGTTCACAAGTTGGCAGAAAACAAGGTAGCCAAGAGAGCTTCGCCCCGGCTGGCTACCCCAGCCGGCCCGAACCTCGGGGACTACACCCAGTGGACGCGCTCCCGCGCACCCACAAACTCAAGGCAAGGTAGCCAAGAGAGCTTCGCCCACTGCTACCCAATGGCCCAAACCTCGGGGACTACACCCAATGGACGCGCTCCCGCGCACCCACAAACTCAAGTCAAGGTAGCCAAGAGAGCCGCCCGGCTACCCCACCGCCCAAACCTCGGGACTACACCTGGACGCGCCCGCACACCCACAAACTCAAGTCAAGGTAGCCAAAGAGCTTAGCTGCTACCCCTGCAGACCCGAACCTCGGGGACTACACCCAGTGGACGCGCTCCCGCGCACCCACAAACTCAAGTCAAGGGAGCCAAAAGAGCTTCGCCTCGGCCGGCTACCCTAACCAGCCTGAACCTCGGGGACTACACCCAGTGGACACGCTCCCGCGCACCCACAAACTCAAGGCAAGGTAGCCAAGAGAGCTTCGCCCCGGCTGGCTACCCCAGCCGACCCGAACCTCAGGGACTACACTCAGTGGACGCGCTCCCGCGCACCCACAAAACAGAGTGAAGACGGCAAAAAGAGCTCGAACCCGGGTGGCTATCCCATCCGGCGCGAGCATAAAAGACCACAAATGACGAAGACACAAACAAAGATTAGCAAAAGGCACCAAGCCATAAAACGGAGCACGAAGACTCCGCACAGATTAAAAGATCGGCGACAGAAGTCAGCCGAAGTGTAGCACATCAGAGTAGCAATTTTCACAAATACACCCGACATCCGTGGATCAAGAGTCAGGAGCTTGCGAAGTAGAAGGAGCGGTGGCGGGATCAACAGGGGCGGCGCCGGCGTTAGCAGGAGGAGGCTGGCTGCTGGAGGCTACGTCAATGGGATTCCAAGGCTTCGGCTCCCAGTGGAACGGCCGTGGCTCTCCGGAGGCGCTGAAGTCACACTCCAGGTCCATATAGGTGCCGATCTTCACCCCGCAGGCCTGGAGCGCAGGAAGGCTCTCGCGAAGACCCTCGTAAGTCGTCCCAAGGCGAAAGACGCGGTCGACCACGCTTAGATCGACACCGGGATACCATGACTTCACCATCGCAAGCGCCATCTCCGCCCTGCCTCGAGCAGCCCACTCCTTGTGCACGTCCAGCATGTCGATGCCCTTGGACAGCGCCACGGACAGGCCCGCGTCCGACCAGATGTAGTGGAAGATATCATTGCCAACGGCACGCAAGCCGTTGCTCTCCTCTGCCACCACCTTGACCAGGTCGAGGGCGGTCAGGTCACGACCAACCTCTTCCAGCGGCAGCTTCTCCGTGGCCATCTCGGTCGCCTCAGGATATTGAGCTGCAGCCAGAAACAAAGCAGAATAAACTGACAAGATCGAGCAAGTCGCGGCACAACAGAAGAGAGTAGCTGAAAAACTTACTGATGACCATCTCCGAGATGTTCTGGAGGTGCTGATTGAGCTCCTCCTCCCTGCGGCGAAGAGACTGGATTGTCCCCTCCTGCTGGGTGCAGATCGTCTCAAAGTTCTTCAGCGCCTCCCGGATATCGCGCCTTCTTGCCCGCTATACTAACCTCAAGCTGGTGTTTGGCCACGGCGAGCTGATCAAACTGCGCTTGTCGCGCCTTGTTCGACTCTTCCAGGCGGGCAACCTCAGCCTTGAGGCGTTCCAGCTCCTTCTCCTTGTCCTGGATCATGGCTGTAGGAGGATACCCGATGGTCAACAAAAAGCGGTAAAAGGGAGGCAATCGCCAAGACAGATCTGAAGAAGCAATCTTACGGCCAAGGTCCTGGGTGTTCTTCACCGACTCCATAAACGCTTTCTGCAGCAAGAAAGCAAATGAGCAACAAAGGAGCAAACCGGGTGAAAGAACGGAAAACGTTTGAAGGGCAACGACTCACCTCCATCAAAACAGACAATTTTTTGGCCTCGCCAAGGCCCTGTTCCATTCCTTCAACCAGGTGGCAAACTTGGTTGAGCGCGACGGGTGCCGAGCCGGAGAGCTGGGCAAGGATCGCAGCCGGCGTCAGCACAACCGGAGCTGGACTCGAGCCGGTGACGACAACCTCGTCATCATGGGCAGCTGCACGTGAAGGCATAGCCACCACCAACTCCCTCCCAGCCGGTTGACCGCCATCCGGCTGGCCAGCATCCGCCGCAGCCGCCTGTGCGTCCCCCGCTCCCTCCATCACCTCCATAATGATGGGCCTGGCGGAACTGCTTGGAGCATCGCTCCAAGCCGGGTTCACGCCAGCCCTTAGGAGAGGGAGGGGGTCTCCGGGTCCTGCGCAGCCACAAACAGCTGGCCCAACCACGAAGACGCAGGGGCCTGGTGTAGCAGCCCCGTGGTCGGAGATCCCTCAGCGCCTGGAGAGAGGGCTGCCGATGCAGCTGGTTGGTCAGCCGGGCAATGGCAGCCAGAGCACATCCGGTGTCCTCGCCACCTCTTCAACTAGAGGAGGAGGTGGAGGAGGCATGATGGTGGCACCTCCATCGCCGAGCACCATGGCCTCGCTGCACGAAACGAAGAGTCAGAGGAGAAGCAAACAAAGACGCAGAGTGGCAAGCAAGGGAAAGAGAGATACTAACCCGACAACGGAGGGTGGAGCAACAACCTGACGCCCTCGGCGCGTCTTTTTAATCTCAACTGGAGCGGGAGCGGCAACAGGTGCCGCCCTCTTTTCCCGGGCTCTCGCCGCGGGTTTTTCTCGGGCACCCTCCTCGTTGGTGACATCAACTGCGGCACAAGAAAAGAGTAAAGACCATAACCTCAAGAACAAAGGTGAAAGAAAAAGCTGCGAATAACAACCTACCATGAGGATCCGGGGGGCCATCGTCCCCCTGGACGGGAAACCCTTAGGGTTCTGTCTGGGGGGTACTTCTTCGGCTTCCTGTCCTCCAAGAAGGACGGAAGCGGGAAGTCACCCATGCCATCCTCGGCCAGCTGCGCCGTGAACAACTAATCAAAAAGGGGGGCATAAGGCACCCAAGGAAAGCTAGCAAATACAAGAGGCGAGGCGCAAAGCAACCAGATAAGAACTTACCGACGGCGGCAGGCGGCCGCGATGGTACGGGGGGAAGGAGTATGCCCAGTTGGCCTCGATGCGGAACTTGGAGATCATGGAAATTCAGTTCCGCAGGTCCTGGATGGGCACATCCATCCGCGACGTCCTCGTCGGATCATTGGCGGTCGAAAGATGGCACATCTTGTGCGACCGCTTCTGCAGCGGAAGCACGCGACGCACCATCCACGACAAGGTGATGTCCCGCGCGGTGAGCCTCTCCGTCCCCACCATAATCTCCACCCGGGCGGCCATCCAATCGAGGTCCGCCACCGCTCCCATGCTCTTCGTCGTCCAGTGTAACTACCTCGGTGAATTACGCTCCTAGATACAAGCCTGGATGAACGGTAGTGGTTGAAATAGTACGGTGGGGCCCAAAAGCCACTCACAGGTAGACCTTTCGGCCGTCCCAACCACTTCCAATTCATCGGGACCTGTACGGGTGGCGTAATCGGCAGGCGAAGGGATCAACTACATACACAAATGTAGCATCCCAGTTGTCTAACACCTGTAATGCTACATGTTATAATAATAAAATGGGCCACTTCCAACATATAATTGTTGCATCATCATTCATATCATGCTCATGTCATCATATCACCTTGCATTTGAGCATCATATAAAACCCTTTCTTGTTTGGTTCTTATCTCATGTGCATGATTAATTGTAGTTGCCTCTTGATATTGTATTTGGTTCTTGATATATTGTTAAATGCCCAAGTTGAGTTGAGGGCATCTCTCTTATTGACTCCACCACCTTTTCTTTCACCACCTTGTAATTCCACCATCCAACTAATCTGAGCTTGGCATTTTGTTGATTTATCTCTAGCTCATGATTGGTTGTTTGGATTACACCCCTAATCTTTGCTTGGCCTTGGCCACCTTTTGGGAATGCATATGAATAATGCCATGTTAAAATTATTGTTTTCACAAGGATAAATTTTGGCATTAATTATTTTGCATGGGCCATGCAAGTGCCACCTTTGCTAGTATTTGGTTTTTACTTGAATTCTAAGTGGATGATCAAGGCACGCTCTTCTTTGAACACCGGATGTTTGTTCCAAACTACCCGGGTCTGAGAGACCAAGTTCTCAAGGAGGCACATGATTCGGTTCTTTCTATCCATCCTGGCAGCACAAAGATGTACATGGACTTGAAAACACAATCTTGGTGGCACTGGTTGAAACGGTATTGCGCCAAGTATGTCTCAGAATGTGATGTCCGCCAGGGTGAAGGTCCATCGAAACCATTTGGTCTTCTACAGCCTTTGAAACCTCCGGAATGGAAATGGGAGAAAGTAGAGATGGACTTCATCATCGCTTTCCAAGGTCGCAGAAGGGCAACAATGCAATTTTGTTGTCATCGATGTGCTTTCTAAAGTGGCTCATTTCTTCCCAAATAAAGAAACAATTTCGGAATTCAGTTGGTGAGCTCTATATCAATGTAATTGTCTCTTTGTATGGGGTTCACTGGAAATCAGTTCTGCACTGGGAGCATCTTCACCTCAAAGTTCGGGAGAGTTTCCAAAAGCTTTGGGAACAAAGTTGAACTTCAAAGACTTACCACCCTCAGTCGCAAGGACAAGTGGAGAGGATCAATCAGATTCTGGAGGATATGCTTAGAGCTTGCGTAATCTCTTTTGGCATGAAGTGGGAGGAATGCCTTCCTTATGCTGAATTCTCCTACAATAACAGCTTCCAGAAGAGTCTGAAGATGGCACCATTCGAGGCTCTCTATGGTCGCAAATGCAGAACTCCGATTGGTTGGTCAGTGTGAGAAAGAATGGTTTGGCCCCGACATTGTAACTCAAGCGGAGGAGAAGGTGCATATCATTCGAGAACTCAAGATTGCTCAAAGTCGTCGGAAGAGCAACTATGACAGAAGCACAGATATGGTATATGCCCCGGTGATCTCGTCTACCTTCGTGTCACTCCCATGAGAGGAACACACCGCCTGATCAAAGGAAAGTTGGCTCCTAGATACATCGGTCCTTTCAAGATACGTGGTAGAAGAGGAGAAGTTGCTTATGCACTGGAGCTTCCGGAAAAACTCAAAGTCCATGATGTTTTCCACATCTCGCAGCTCAAGAAGTGCTTCAAAGATCCCGGCAGGACCGTGGATCATGAGCTAATCGACCTCCAAGAAGATCTGTCTTATCAAGAACACCCCACCAAAATCCTTGAGACCGCAGAACGAAGGACTCGCAACAAGTCCATCAAGTTTTGCAAGGTGCAGTGGTCACACCATTCTGTTGATGAAGCCACATGGGAGCGTGAAGATGAACTCCGTGCCAACCATCCTTCTCTCTTTGTATCTTCTTCTTCTTCCTAGAATCTCGGGGCGAGATTCCTGTTTAGTGGGGGAGAGTTGTAGCATCCCAGTTGTCTAACACCTGTAATGCTACATGTTATAATAATAAAATGGGCCACTTCCAACATATAATTGTTGCATCATCATTCATATCATGCTCATGTCATCATATCACCTTGCATTTGAGCATCATATAAAACCCTTTCTTGTTTGGTTCTTATCTCATGTGCATGATTAATTGTAGTTGCCTCTTGATATTGTATTTGGTTCTTGATATATTGTTAAATGCCCAAGTTGAGTTGAGGGCATCTCTCTTATTGACTCCACCACCTTTTCTTTCACCACCTTGTAATTCCACCATCCAACTAATCTGAGCTTGGCATTTTGTTGATTTATCTCTAGCTCATGATTGGTTGTTTGGATTACACCCCTAATCTTTGCTTGGCCTTGGCCACCTTTTGGGAATGCATATGAATAATGCCATGTTAAAATTATTGTTTTCACAAGGATAAATTTTGGCATTAATTATTTTGCATGGGCCATGCAAGTGCCACCTTTGCTAGTATTTGGTTTTACTTGAATTCTAAGTGGATCATCTTTGCCTTTGCTTAAATCTTGTTTTGGGCTTGTAGTTTCTTCATCAAATCATCTACCTCTCTTCTCCCCTTTAGCTAAACCCCTATCCCCATTCTCCATGCACACACATGTGCTAATGTGGCATGCCCAAACCTAAACCCACCTCTTCTCTTGGTCCTTGCTTGGTCATTGTTGGGGCATGCATGGACCAAAGAGAAACACCCCATCATCACATGATCATCTCTCTCTCCCTCTTCCTCTTTTTCTTGCCTTGATCTTGTTAGGGCTGGTTTGAAGCATGCTTGATCAAGTGGAGCACCCCACCTCTTTCTTACCCATCTTAGATAAAACCCTAAAATCTACCCCATGCCACCCCCATCCTAGCTAACCAAAACACTAACTACACCTACCCTAAACAAAACCCTAACTAACCCTCCTCTTCCCTACTTCCTAGCTTGGCCACCCCAAACCACGCCTACCGCCACCCTCTCTCCCTACTCTAGCTTGGCCCCCCTCTCCTGGCCCACCTAGCTACCCATCGAGGACAAACCCTAGCACCACCGGCCGTGTCCTCTCCCTTTCCTCCGATCTCCGCCCACGCCCACGAGTTCCCTGTACACCTGCCAGCCTCTCTCCCTCCCCAGCTCTGCCACGTAACCCCCCTGGCCCCTTGCCGAGCACGTGAGAGGGAAAAAGGTGGCACCGAGGCCACCTTCCTCTCCTCCACGCAAAGCCCCCTCCTGCCGTCCTTATCTACTCCCCACGGCACCCCGCTCCCTCTCTGTCCCTATCCACCCACTGCCGCCCAGATCCCCAGATCCACCCAGGCGCCCTCTCCCCTCTCTTCTCCATCGCCACTGCCACGCCATCGCCAAGAACCCTCGCCCCCTACACTGTTCCAAACGACAAGCACGTCGGGAGGTGATCGAGGAGACCAAGACGAGCCCCTACACCACGCTGTACACGCCGTCGAGGAGGAGACGGACCGAGCCACTGTAACCTGCCGAGGCGAAAACCCTAGCCGCCGTCCGCCGCTTCACCGACGATCTACCGCCTCGCCGATCGACCACGCCAACGCCACCTCGGTGAGCTCCTAACCCCCGACATGGTCGCCCGCCGCTTCGCGCTAGGTCGCCGGACGATTCGTCGTGCACCCTCGGTGCACTGACGAAGCCTGCCGCTTCGCGGCCGCGCAAACCCTACCTAGGCCCGTCCACCTCCTAGCAGCAACGCCCTATCCAGCGGTCATCGCTGCCAGCGATGCCTGGTCGCTGCGTTCAAAGCCCCACAAGGCATTGTCCTCGGTCAGCGCGGCCCGATCGGTCGTCGAGGAAGATCAACAAGCGATGCAGCCTTTTGCGCGTAACCTGCTAGTTTTTACGCTTAACCCACAGATGCGTTTTGGCCCACCGATCGCCGAGCAAACTTCAAAAGAGCCCCCGCTTCTCGGTGCTCAATCCGCTCCCTCAGCGCGTGGCACCCACTGGTCGCCACTGTCGCGTGGGCTCATGGTCGGTTGCCCTTTGTCATCCTCTAGGGCTAACTCAACCAGCGGTGACAAAACTTTTCCCGTGGCGTGTGTCCGAGTCAGCGATGACCCCACCGACAGCGTCTGCGGCTAGGTTAATCTGAGTATAGAAAGTATTGCTGCTTACATTTTAAACTCAAATCTTTTCTAATTTTTCAAATTCAATTTTCAATTCAGATTTTTAAATAACTTTTCCTTTGTAATTCCAAATTTGACAAATAATATATGTTTGGATATCAGAAAAATGAGAGGATTCCAAATATGACCTTCAATTTGCCTTTTGCACAATTAAAATTCCAAGTTTATTTAAATTACACTAATTGCCACTAGAATTTAAATAATCAATAACATTTGTTTTATAATTCCAAATTTAGCAAATGATATGTCTAAAATGATCAGCTCGACGAGACTTTTCTGTTTATGCTATCCTTGACTTCAATTGCAGCATGCATCATATAAAAATATAGTGAACAGCAACTATTATGGCAACAAATGTGATCCAAATCCCCATTAAAATGTTATTTCTTGTCCTCCACACCTCACCCATGCCATGCTACTTATTGCCATGCAACTTGTGCATCATTCATCATGGCATGATTGTTTGTGACGCATCTTATTCATATGCTTGTGCTCTATATTCATATTGGCCTTGTTTGTTTGGTTTTCTCGGATAGACACCGGCGGGGTTATATCAAGAGAACCAGGAGCACTACCCAGATCCGTCCCTCGCTTCAACTGAGTTGTCAGGCAAGCACTTCCACATGCTTGCATACATACAGTACCTATTGCCTCTATCTTATTCTTGCATCATTGAGTCGCGATTGCATTAAATTGAATCCCAAGTATGCATAGCCTTTACTCTTAAACCCCACCAAGCTTGTTCCTCTATCCCATGCGCCACTACTATAGGAGTTGTTTGAGCCATGCGTCGAGAAACAGCATGTGTAGGGTATGTGAGCGTCTGTTGGATAATGAGGTACCTAAACAACTTAACCTGAGTAGTTCTGGGATAACTAAAGAAAGTGGCACCGGTGAGCAACATCTGCTATTTGGTTTTTCCTGCTCACTTGTGTCCCGTAAGACCCCGAGTACTTGATTCCTGTTCCTTGATTTATCGCGCTATCCACATCCAGGAGGTATATGGGACCCCCCTGAGCCAGAGCTTGATTCCTTCTATTTCTTGGGGCCACAAACTAGTTTGAGGTTTTATTTACGATCTTGTACTTATGCAATGCTACTTTTTGTATTTAAATTGTGCGAGGAGCACACTGTACTGTTTAGGTAAGCGGAGTGTTTTCGCGGTATCGACAAGCCCAGCCACACTTTTGGGTTCCCAGTCGTTTACAGCCACTGACGCAAACCTTGAGCCCGTCTCGGAGTCAGCTATCTCCGTTGCGGGATCTACTTAAGGGGTGGCCCCCTGAAATATTTCTGAATCCTGTGATTGTTCAGTCGTGAAAGCCTCGTTGGGTTTTGATTTGGTTTTTCCGAGGTTGATCGAGCGTGTGTTGCTATTGGTGCACCCCGCCGGTAAAACTTTCGAAAGCCGTGTCCATGGATATGGACGACTTGGAGCACAGTTTCTTGATCATAGACAAGCATAACTAAAGTACCGCTTTAACCGACTAAGTAACTTGACTAGTAAATAGTGCAATACTCATGGAATGGTTAATAAAATTGCCAACGGATGGGGTTGTTCGTCCGCTTCCTTGTTGGTAGCGAGGAGGAGGATGGATCGATGAGATTACCATTAAAACTATTGTTCTTAATTCACGGACATCCGCTATCATTGGTTAGGCGGATGGTTAGCGTTTATCGTAGAACTGCTAGGGTTTATCTTTCGCTGCAATTCGTCACCCTGTGTTGTGTCCCCTTTAGAGGCATTAAGACTTCTTGAGTACCCTTAGGGTCTCACACGATAAATTCTTGATTCAGATGAACAGGTACCTTCACGGATCTTTGGGTGGATGAAGCCAAGATGTGGGCAACGATCGCTCGGTGTAGAGATTCCGGAACGGGATCCGTGAGACCTGTAGTTGGGATGTGCTTATTTCTATGGCATCTTATGCCGATTTGCTTCTTATCCGTACTCGGATTTTTTTTGCCGCTTCCGCATGATACTCTGTTGTGTGTTGTATGAGGAAGTATCCTAAAAGATAGATCTATCTAGGTCATTTGAATCTTGCCGTATGGCGTTGCTATATTTCCTTTCTTTCTAGATGGTATGGCTCTGATGTACTCTTGTATGGTGGCTTGCGTACATACCCACTTGTGTACGTAGTTGATCCTTCGCCGATTCACGCCACCGTCTGAGTCCCGTTGAGAGGGTAGTGGTTGGGACGTCTGAAAGGACTACCAGTGAGTGGCTTTTGGGGCCCCACCGTACTATTTCAACCACTACCACTCATCCAGGCCTGTATCTAGGAGCGTAATTCACCGAGGTAGTTACAATTGGTATCAGAGCCATCCCGACCTTCAGGGTTTCAGCCAAACGGTCGTTGTCAGTCTAGCAAATATTTTGGTAGTTATGTATATTAGGGAAAAACAAAACGCGAGAGTTGGACTGCTTCCACTTTTCTTCTTACCCTCCCACCCACCCTTTTCTGGAAAGGAAGTGCAACGTTTTCAATTCTCTTCTCAAAGTTCAAACTAGGATTCACGTGTTCTGGGTTTCCGTAGTACCATAGGTTGTGTGTGTGTGTGTGTAATCCCTTGTCTACCTGTTGCATCCAAGTTGTTATCTTATCTGCCTTTGGTTATCAACTGTTGGTACATTCCATACAACAGCTTTTTGCAAACCGACGCAATCTATCTTCCTCTTGGTATCCGACGCTATCTTGTTTGGGGTGTTCGCTTCCGTAGTTACCAATCTTTAGGTTTCACGTGAGAAGAAGGGGTTAGGATATGTGTTCCACTTGTTCATGTGCGGAGTAATGATTTGAGTGCGGGATGGAGTCGCGACCATACCACTACTTTTATCATTCGCTTTTGTATATTGAATCGGTAGAGTCACTAATCTTGATTCGTTAAGTAATTTTGCATCTATTGGAATTTTAATGCGAAATTTGTGGAAAATTTTCTTTGATATATTTGTGTACCACACTCCTTTTCATCATGTGCGATATGCTTAATATCTTTTAGGTGCTATGAACTTTGTTGATATTTTAATATCATCTCAAGAAATTGTATCCTTTAATCTTGGTTAATTCCATCTTGGTACTATTTTGGATTATTATCATTCTCCATTATAGTCTTGACTTGAGTTTTATATCAATGACGGATGGCTCCCCACGCCGAGGAGGACATACCTCGGGCTGGGCTCATTGTCAAACATAGCTAATGCTTTGGCGGCAATGCAAGAGAACCAGGCGCTTTGAGGAGAGCGTCGGAAGGAATGAGTTTGCTCCACTTCCTCCACCTCCCAAGCGTGGAGACATCAAGAGCTTCCTCAAGTTCAACCCTCGGGTTTGATGTTTCGACCGACCTCGGACGCGGATGATTGGCTGCGTGAGATCTCAAGGTTGCTCGAGGCTGCGATGTTCGAGCAGAGTGGGTCAAGTGTGCTACCCACCTTCTCAAGGAGATGCAGCTCTTTGGTGGGAGAACTACTTGAAGGCAAGCCTGCTGGTTCCACCTACTTGGGAGAGGTTCACTGCAGCTTTCAAAGAGCAGTTTCTCTCGGAGATTGTGATGGAAAGGATGAAGGAGGCTTTCCTCAACTCAAGCGAGGAAATGATAACGTCAACACCTATATCGGGAACTTCATGAATCTGTCCCGTTATGGTGGTGATGAGGTATCGATGACAAGAAGAAGCGTAAAAGGTTCGTGCAAGGGCTCAATGCGTCGATCAAGTATGCAATCACACATGCAAGACCGGCAACCTTCACGGAACTACTGACACAAGACCGCAAGAGGAGGCAAGGTGCAAATGTTTGAAGAGTCCAAGAAACACAACAGGATGCATCAAGCTCTGCGATTATGGCAGCTCCTTCTAAGCGGCGTGTTCGGGTTCCTAACACCCCACCGCCGCTCCGGCTCCACCAAGACCTGCAAGTTTGCGTCAAGGCCACCAAACTTCACCATCATGGCTCCTGGGGCTACAACCACCACTACCCTGGAGCGCCTGGCGGAGTCCCTGGCTACTCTGCTCCACGTCCTCATGGTGCTTGTTTCACATGTGGAGATCATGGACATCCCAACTGGAACTGCCCAATGAAGAACAAAGCTCTCCCTCCACCCCCGCCAAGATCTGCAACAAGCTCTCCTTCGGTTCGTGCACCACCGCCTCGGGCTCTCAACATCAACACTAAGCCCGGGTCTGCGGTTGTTCGTGCAGCTAATCGTCTAACGCCTCCAAAGCTGAGCTCGCACCTGGAGTTGTAATGGGTATGCTTTCAGTTAACTCAGTCCCTGCACGAGTTCTCTTTGATTCTGGTGCATCGCATTCTTTTGTGTCTCACAAGTTTGCAAATGAGAATGAGTTAGACTTGGTCCCTCTTCAAAAGAAGTTAATGGTCCTTTCTCCTGGAGAGAAGATGGCAGCTTCTAAGATCAGTCATGGCAATCAGATTGAGATTGGTGGTTCTTCATTCTTGGCTTCTTTAATTCTTCTGGGCAACTCTGACATTGATGTCATCTTGGGCATGGATTGGTTGACAGCAAATGCAGCTGTGATTGATTGTGCTGAACGCTCAGTGTCTCTGAAGATTCCTGAAGGCCATATAGTCTTTTCTCCAAGTCTGACTCCTGCTGTCCAGCTCTATTCCTTGGCGGCTCTGAATGATGATGCTATGGAAGCTATTCAGAGGGTACCAGTGGTCTGTGAGTTCCCGGATGTCTTTCCTGAAGAGTTGCCAGGTATGCCTCCGGATCGCGAGGTTGAATTCGTGATTGAGCTTGAACCTGGAACGGCTCCTATCTCCAAGAGGCCATACAAAATGGGTCCTTCTGAGTTGGCGGAACTCAAACGACAACTTGATGAACAAGAGAAATTGGGTTTCATTCAACATAGCACTTCTTCTTGGGGTAGCCCAACAATCTTTGTGAAGAAGCATGACAGAACCGATAGGCTATGTGTTGACTACCGGGCACTCAATGCTAAAACCATCAAGAACAAATATCCTCTACCAAGGATAAATGATCTTTTTGACCAGCTAGCAGGAGCTGTGGTGTTCTCTAAGCTAGATTTGAGAAGTGGTTATCACCAAATCAAAATTCGCAAAGAAGATGTGCCCAAAACAGCTTTCACCACCCGCTATGGCCTGTATGAGTACACGGTCATGTCTTTCGGTCTCACCAACGCACCTGCTACCTTCTCGAGGCTGATGAACTCCGTTTTCATGGAGTACCTTGATAAGTTTGTCGTCGTATATTTGGATGACATTCTGGTTTATTCCAAGTCTAAGGAGGAGCATGAAGAACACCTGCGGTGTGTCTTAAACAAGCTTCGTGAGAACCGCTTGTATGCAAAGTTCTCTAAGTGTGAGTTTTGGCTCAAGTAACATACAGGTCATGTTATCTCTGCCAAGGGCATTGCGCAACCCGAAACCGTGAAGACAATAGTTGAATGGCTTCCTCCCGCTAATGTCAAGGAAGTGCGGAGTTTTCGCTTGGCTAGCTATTGCCGCTTTGTTCGTAACTTCTCAAGATAGCAAAGCCTCTTACCGATCTTCTCAAGAAAGGAAAGAAGTACTGTGGACTCCTGCATGTCAAGAAAGTTTTGAGACACTCAAAGAGAAGCTCACTTCCACACAGTCTTGGTTCCTCCGGATACATCTAAGCCTTTCCAGATATTCCTGACGGCGCCTCCTTGCAAGGATTGGGTGCGGTTCTTATGCAAGAGAGATGTGGTTGCTTATGCCTCTCGTCAGTTGAAGACGCATGAAATCAACTATCCCACACATGACCTCGAGCTAGCAGCAGTTGTCTTTGCTTTGAAGCTATGGAGGCACTACTTGCTTGGTAACCGTTGTGAGATCTTCTCGGACCACAAGAGTTTGAAGTATATCTTCACTCAACCGGATCTCAACCTTCGGCAGAGGAGATGGATCGAAGCAATCAATGACTTTGATGTGACCATCAACTACACTCCAGGAAAAGCAAACGTCATGGCAGATGCGCTTAGCCGTAAAGCTTATGTCAACAACCTCATGGTGGAAGAGCAACAGCCTCTCTTGTGCGAGGAATTCCGTCAGCTCAACCTTGAAGTTGTGGAACAAGGGCATCTCCTGAACCTTCTGGCTACTCCTCTCTTGGAAGAACAGATTCGCTCTCGTCAGCTTGGTGATCAAAACACCAAAAAGCTCATCTCTAAGCTTGACCTTCCGAAGTATGAGTCCTTCCACGTGGATGATCAAGGCACGCTCTTCTTTGAACACCGGATGTTTGTTCCAAACTACCCGGGTCTGAGAGACCAAGTTCTCAAGGAGGCACATGATTCGGTTCTTTCTATCCATCCTGGCAGCACAAAGATGTACATGGACTTGAAAACACAATACTGGTGGCCTGGGTTGAAACGGTATTGCGCCAAGTATGTCTCAGAATGTGATGTCTGCCGTAGGGTGAAGGCTGTCCATCAGAAACCATTTGGTCTTCTACAGCCTTTGAAACCTCCGGAATGGAAATGGGAGAAAGTAGAGATGGACTTCATCACTGGCTTTCCAAGGTCGCAGAAGGGCAACAATGCAATTTTTGTTGTCATCGATGTGCTTTCTAAAGTGGCTCATTTCTTCCCCAAAGAAACAATTTCGGAATTCAGGTCGAGCTCTATATCAACGTAATTGTCTCTTTGTATGGGGTTCCGCTGAAATCAGTTCGCACTGGGAGCATCTTCACCTCAAAGTTCGGGAGAGTTTCCAAAAGCTTTGGGAACAAAGTTGAACTTCAAAGATCGCTTACCACCCTCGTCGCAAGGACAAGTGGAGAGGATCAATCAGATTGGAGGATATGCTTAGAGCTTGCGTAATCTCTTTTGGCATGAAGTGGGAGGAATGCCTTCCTTATGCTGAATTCTCCTACAACAACAGAAGAGTCTCAAGATGGCACCATTCGAGGCTCTCTATGGTCGCAAATGCGTAACTCGATTGGTTGGTCAGTGGAGAAAGAATCTGGTTTGGCCACGACATTGTAACTCAAGCGAGAGGAGAAGGTGCATATCATTCGAGAACTCGAAGATTGCTCAAAGTCGTCGAAGAGCAACTATGACAGAAGCACACAGATATGGTATATGCCCTGGTGATCTCGCCACCTTCGTGTCACTCCCATGAGAGGAACACACCGCTTGGTATCAAAGGAAAGTTGGCTCCTAGATACATCGGTCCTTTCAAGATACGTGGTAGAAGAGGAGAAGTTGCTTATGCACTAGAGCTTCCTAAAAACTCAAAGTCCATGATGTTTTCCACATCTCTCACTCAAGAAGTGCTTCAAAGATCCGGCAAGACCGTGGATCATGAGCTAATCGACCTCCAAGAAGATCTGTCTTATCAAGAACACCCCACCAAAATCCTTGAGACCACGTAACGAAGGACGCAACAAGTCCATCAAGTTTTGCAAGGTGCAGTGGTCACACCATTCGCTGATGAAGCCACATGGGAGCGTGAAGATGAACTCCGTACAACCATCCTTCTCTCTTTGTATCTTCTTCTTCTTCCTAGAATCTCGGGAGATTCCTGCTTAGTGGGAGAGTTGTAGCATCCCGGTTGTCTAACACTGTAATGCTACATGTTATAATAATAAATGGGCCACTTCCAACATATAATTGTTGCATCATCATTCATATCATGCTCATGTCATCATATCACCTTGCATTTGAGCATCATATAAAACCCTTTCTTGTTTGGTTCTTATCTCATGTGCATGATTAATTGTAGTTGCCTCTTGATATTGTATTTGGTTCTTGATATATTGTTAAATGCCCAAGTTGAGTTGAGGGCATCTCTCTTATTGACTCCACCACCTTTTCTTTCACCACCTTGTAATTCCACCATCCAACTAATCTGAGCTTGGCATTTTGTTGATTTATCTCTAGCTCATGATTGGTTGTTTGGATTACACCCCTAATCTTTGCTTGGCCTTGGCCACCTTTTGGGAATGCATATGAATAATGCCATGTTAAAATTATTGTTTTCACAAGGATAAATTTTGGCATTAATTATTTTGCATGGGCCATGCAAGTGCCACCTTTGCTAGTATTTGGTTTTTACTTGAATTCTAAGTGGATCATCTTTGCCTTTGCTTAAATCTTGTTTTGGGCTTGTAGTTTCTTCATCAAATCATCTACCTCTCTTCTCCCCTTTAGCTAAACCCCTATCCCCATTCTCCATGCACACACATGTGCTAATGTGGCATGCCCAAACCTAAACCCACCTCTTCTCTTGGTCCTTGCTTGGTCATTGTTGGGGCATGCATGGACCAAAGAGAAACACCCCATCATCACATGATCATCTCTCTCTCCCTCTTCCTCTTTTTCTTGCCTTGATCTTGTTAGGGCTGGTTTGAAGCATGCTTGATCAAGTGGAGCACCCCACCTCTTTCTTACCCATCTTAGATAAAACCCTAAAATCTACCCCATGCCACCCCCATCCTAGCTAACCAAAACACTAACTACACCTACCCTAAACAAAACCCTAACTAACCCTCCTCTTCCCTACTTCCTAGCTTGGTCACACCAAACCCGCCTCACCGCCACCCTCTCTCCCTACTCTAGCTTGGCCCCTCTACCCCGGCCCACCTAGCTACCCATCGAGGACAAACCCTAGCACCACCGGCCGTGTCCCTCTCCTTTCCCTCCGATCTCGCCCACCGCCCACGAGTTCCCTGGGCCACACCGCCAGCCCTCCTCCCCCAGCTCTTCCACGCAACCCCCCTGGCCCCCATGCCGAGCACGTGAGAGGGAAAAAAGTGGCACCGAGGCCACCTTCCTCTCCTCCACGCAAAGCCCCCCCCCCCCGGCCTTATCTACTCCCCACGGCACCCCCCTCTCTGTCCCTATCCACCCACTCCCGCCCGGATACCCCAGATCCACCCAAGGCGCCTCTCCTCTCCCCTCTTCTCCATCGCCACCGCCACGCCATCGCCAAGAACCCCTCGCGACTACACTGCTCCAAACGACAAGCACGTCGGGAGGTGATCGAGGAGACCAAGACGAGCCCCTACACCACGCATGTACACGTGCCGAGGAGGAGACGGACCGGAGCCACCAGAACCTGCCGCGCCCGAGCCGAAAACCCTAGCCGGCCGTCCGCCTGCTTCACCGACGATCTACCGCCCCTCTGCTCGATCTGACCACGCCAACGCCACCTCGGTGAGCTCCTAACCCCACGGACATGGTCGCCGCTTCCGCTAGGTCCGCCGGACGATTCGCCAGGCACCCTGGTGCACCGACGAGCTGCGTGCTGCCGCTTCAAGGCCAAGAACCCTACCTAGGCCTGGCCCACCCTCCTAGCAAAGAACCCGCCCTAGCCCAGCGGTCATCACTGCTGCTGTGTCGCTGTCAAGCGTTCAAGGCTGGCCTCGGTCGCCACCGGGCCCGATCGATCGTCGAGGAAGATCAACGATGGCGGCCTTTTGCAGAACCCCTGCTAGTTTTTACGCTTAACCCTCAGTACGTTTTGGCCCACCAGTCAGTCGCCGAGCAAACTTCCAAAAGAGCCCCCCCGCTTCTCGGTGCTCAATCCGCGCTCCCTCGCTGCGCCACGTGGCACCTTCGGTCGCCATTGTCGCGTCACAAGTCGGTTGCCCCACCTGTCATCCTCTAGGGCTAACTCAACCAGCGGTGACAAAAACTTTTCCGTGCGCGTGTGTGCTGAGTCAGCGCGTGACCCCACCTGACAGCGTCTGCGGCTAGGTTAATCTGAGTATAGAAAGTATTGCCTGTTTCTGTTTTAAACTCAAATCTTTTTCTAATTTTTCAAATTCAGTTTTCAATTCAGATTTTTAAATAACTTTTCCTTTGTAATTCCAAATTTGACAAATAATATATGTTTGGATATCAGAAAAATGAGAGGATTCCAAATATGACCTTCAATTTGCCTTTTGCACAATTAAAATTCCAAGTTTATTTAAATTACACTAATTGCCACTAGAATTTAAATAATCAATAACATTTGTTTTATAATTCCAAATTTAGCAAATGATATGTCTAAAATGATCAGCTTGACGAGACTTTTCTGTTTATGCTATCCTTGACTTCAATTGCAGCATGCATCATATAAAAATATAGTGAACAGCAACTATTATGGCAACAAATGTGATCCAAATCCCCATTAAAATGTTATTTCTTGTCCTCCACACCTCACCCATGCCATGCTACTTATTGCCATGCAACTTGTGCATCATTCATCATGGCATGATTGTTTGCTTGACGCATCTTATTCATATGCTTGTGCTCTATATTCATGTTGGCCTTGTTTGTTTGGTTTTTCTCGGATAGACACTGAGCAGGGGTTATATCAAGAGAACCAGGAGCACTACCCAGATCCGTCCCTCGCTTCAAGTTGTCGGGCAAGCACTTCCACATGCTTGCATACACAGACTATTGCCTCTATCTTATTCTTGCATCATTGAGTCGCGATTGCATTAAATTGAATCCCAAGTATGCATAGCCTTTACTCTTAAACCCCACCAAGCTTGTTCCTCTATCCCATGCGCCACTACTATAGGAGTTGTTTGAGCCATGCAGTCGTGAAAGACATGTGTAGGGTATGTGAGCGTCTGTTGATAATGAGGTACCTAAACAACTTAACCGAGTAGTGGGATAACTAAAGAAAGTGGCACCGTGAGCAACATCTGCTATTTGGTTTTTCTCACTTGTGTCCGTAAGACCCCGAGTACTTGATTCCTCGCCTTGATTTATCGCTATCCACATCCGGAGGTATATGGGACCCCCGATCCAGCTTGATTCCGCCTATTTCTTGGGGCCACAAACTAGTTTGAGGTTTTATTTACGATCTTGTACTTATGCCATGCTACTTCAGATTTAAATTGTGCGAGGAGCACACCATCGCTTAGGTAAGCGGAGTTTTCAGATCGACAAGCCCAGCCCACACTTTCGGGTTCCCGTCGTTTACCATCGACGAAACCTTGAGCCCGTCTCGAGTCCCATCTCCGCTATGATCTACTTAAGTGGCCCTGAAATATTTCAATCGTGATTGTTCGCGTGAAAGCCTCGTTGTTTTGATTTGGTTTTCCGAGGTTGATCGAGCGTGTGTTGCTATTGGTACCCCGCCGGTAAAACTTTCAAAGCCGTGTCCATGATATGGACGACTTGAGCGCTTTCTTGATCATAGACAAGCATAACTAAAGTACCGCTTTAAACTGACTAAGTAACTTGACTAGTAAATAGTGCAATACTCATGGAATGGTTAATAAAATTGCCAACGGATGGGGGGGTTGTTCGTCCGCTTCCTTGTTGGTAAGCAGGGAGGAGGATGGATCTGATGAGATTACCATTAAAACTATTGTTCTTAATTCACGGACATCCGTCTATCATTGGTTAGGCGGATGGTTAGCGTTTATCTAGAGAATCTAGGGTTTATCTTTCGCAATTGCGTCACCCGTGTTGTGTCCTTTAGAGGCATTAAGACTTCTTGAGTACCCTTAGGGTCTCACACGATAAATTCTTGATTCGGATGAACAGTACCTTCACAGATCTGACATCGGGTGGATGAAGTCAAGATGTGGGCAACGATCGCGGGTGTAGAGATTCGAACGGGATCCGTGAGACCTGTAGTTGGGATGTGCTTATTTCTATGGCATCTTATGCCGATTTGCTTCTTATCCGCACTGTTTTGTTTGTCGCCCGCATGATACTCGTGTGTTGTATGAGGAAGTATCCTAAAATATAGATCTATCTAGGTCATTTGAATCTTGCCAGTATGTTGCTATATTTCCTTCTTTCTAGATGGTATGGCTCGATGTACTCTTGTATGGTGGCTTGCGACATACCCACTTGTGCACGTAGTTGATCCCTTCGCCGACACGCCACCCGACATGTGTCCCGTTGAGAGGGTAGTGGTTGGGACGTCTGAAAGGACTACCAGTGAGTGGCTTTTGGGGCCCCACCGTACTATTTCAACCACTACCACTCATCCAGGCCTGTATCTAGGAGCGTAATTCACCGAGGTAGTTACAACAAATGAGTATGTATGCAAGCCACCATACAAAAGTACATCAGAGCCATTCCATCTAGAAAGAAAGGAAATATAGCAACGCCATACGGCAAGATTCAAATGACCTAGATAGATATAATATTTTAGGATATTTCCTCATACATCACACATCAGAGTATCAAGCGGAAGCGGCAGAACAAAGTCCGAGTACGGACAAGAAGCAAATCGGCATAAGAAGCCACAGAAATAAGCACATCCCGCCCACAGATCTCACGGATCCGCTCCGGAATCTCTACACAACGATCGCTGCCCACATCATCGCCTCCTCCACCCAAAGATCCGTCTCCGCGAGTGTACCTGCTCATCCGAACTAATAATTTATCGTGTGAGACCCTAAGGGTACTCAGAAGTCTTTATGCCTCTAAAGGGGACACAACCTGGGTGACGAATTGCAGCGAAAGATAAACCCTAACATTCTATAGATAAACGCTAACCATCCTCCTAACCAAAGATAGACGGATGTCCGTGAATTATTGACAACAGGTAACAAGAATATCCATGATCCATCCTCCTCCTCGCTACCAACGAGGAAGCTGATTTAACCCCCATCCGCTGGCAATTTTATTGATCATTCCATGAGTGTTGCACTATTTACTAGTCAATTACTTAGTCAAGTTAAAAGCGGTACTTTAGTTATGCTTGTCTATGATCAAGAAACTGCTCCAAGTCGCCCATAACCGCGACACGGCTTTCAAAGTTTTACCGTAGGTGCACAAATAGCAACACACACTGATCAACCTGGAAAAACCAAATCAAACCCAACGAGGCCTTCACGACAAAGCAATCACAGATTCAGAATATTTCAGGCACTTATTGCTACCCGCAACGGTTAGCCGACTTCGAGACGGACTCAAGGTTTGCGCGGTGGCAGTAAACGACGGGAAACGAAAATGTGATGGGCTTGTCGATACCGCGAAAACACTCGCTTACCTAAATAAAGATGGTGTGCTCCTCGCACAATCCTAAATAAAGTAGTAGCATGGCATAAGTACAGGATCGTAAATAAAACCTCAAACTAGTTTGTGGCCCCAAGAAATAAGAATGAATCAAGCTCTGGCTCAGGGGGGTCCCATAAGCCTCCCGAATGTGGATAGCGCGAATATTCTTGGAACAGAATCAAGTACTGGGTCTTACGGACACAAGTGAGCAGAAAACCAAATACAGATATTGCCCACCGTGCCACTTTCATTAGTTATCCCATTACTACTCAAAGTTAAGTTGTTTAGGTACCTCGTTATCCCAGGACTCACATACCCTACTCATGTTTCATTTACTCGCATGGCTCAAACAACTCCTGTAGTAATGGCTCATGGGATGGGGAAAACAAGCTTGGTGGTATATAAAAGTAAAGGCTATGCAATACTTGGGATTCTTTAATGCAATCGACTCAATGATGCAAGAATAAGATGGAGGCAATAGGTGCTGTATGTATGCAAGCATGTGGTAGTGCTTGCTGGCAACTCGCTTGAAGCGAGACGGATTCAGGTAGTGCTCGGTTCTCTTGATATATCCCCCTCAAAGGTTCATTCAAGAAGAACCAAACAAACAAGGGCCAACATAAATATAGTGCACAATCATAGGAATAAATGCGTCAAGCAAACAATCATGCCATGATGAATGATGCACAAGTTGCATGGCAATAATGTAGCATGGCATGGGTGAGGTGTAGAATACAAGAAATAACATTTTTATGGGGTTTTGGTCCCATTTTATTGTCATATTAGTTGATGTATATTATATATTTATATGATTCATGCCGCAATTTAAGTCATGGATAGCATAAACAGAAAGGTCTCGTCGAGCTGATCATTTTAGACATATCATTTGTCAAATTCGGAGTTATAAAACAAAAGTTATTGATTTATTAAGGTCCAGGGGCATTTTGTTGTAATTTAATTCGACTTGAAATTTAAAGTGTGCAAAACAAATTTTGGATGGCATATTTGAAATCCTCACATTTTTCTGATTCAAAAACATATATTATATGCATTATTTGGATTTATAAATTAAAAGTTATTTAAATCAGATATGAATTTGAATTTGGAATTAGTTTGAATTAAATTTGAACTAAAATGCATAACAGACTTTTTACACTCAGTGAGCCAGCCACACCGCAGCAGATGGGGCCATCTACCGGGTCGACACGACGCAGATCTTTCCACACCGTGGCTCTCTAGCTCATGAGACCGACAAGCGCCGAGCGACCTCGGGGCCACACGCTGGCCAACGTCTTCGGACACGTGGGCAAGCCGGGGCGCGGGGGGGGGATCGGTTCGTGATGGACTGGGTTTTCCGGGGGTCTACTTGCAAAGGGTAACGAGGTCGGTAGGGCCTTGGGGACGCGGGTTTAGCGGAGATTTTGCAGGGCCTAAGCGCAAAAACAACGGCATTGTCGGAATCGGGCGCTGGCCTTCTGCAGGCACCGATGAACGCCATGTTTGGTCGACGCTACAGCAATCCACCGGAAAAACGGAATGCCGCAAAGCCCAAAAATGGAGAGGGCTTCACGGGCTACATGTTCCGTTCAGGTGGCCTCGCCAGTGGAGGGCTACAGCGCGCGGGGCGGGCGACGAACAGAGTCGGAACGAGCCGCCGCTGCCGCTTGTCGGTCAGCGTGACGTGGCGGCACGCAGAGCGCCGGAAGGCGGCGGCGATGCAAGGAGGGGAGGGAGACAAGGTTCAGGGGAAGAGGGCTCACCAAATGACTTGTCGGTGGGGTTGGCGGTCGGCGAAGCAATGGATCGGCGAGGCGCAAGCGACGGTTAGTTTGCGCCGCCAGCTCCGGCCCGGGGCTTCCTCTTCGCTCGCACGGCCGCCAGGGTCTTCGTGATCCTTCCACACCTTGACCACGCCTCCGGATAAGGGGAAGGTAGGGCGAAGTTTTTGTGTCGTGTCGGTGTGGCGTGAAGGAGAAGAGGGGAGCGTGGGCGGCGCCTGGGTGGATCTGGGGCTGGGCGAGAAGTGGTGGGGTGTAGATAAGGATGGGGAGAGGTGGGGATGGCGTGGGGAGGGAAGGTGGCTTCGGCCACCTTTACCTTTCCTCTCACGTGCTCATGCTGTGCATGGGCAGGGGAGGGGTAGGCAGGTGTCTGGGGAAGGGCTGCCGGTGGGCCAGTGAGAGGGGCTTGGGGTGGGGCAGGCAGAGAGAGAGAGCAAGAGAGAGAGGGTAGGCTCGGCTAGGGTAGTTGGGTTTGGGGTGGAGAGAGAAGATGTCGTGTGGGGCCAGGGGGAGGATGCAAGGACGGTGGGATCATGCATGGTGAGAGGGAGAGAGAGGCCGAGAGAGGGGAGGGGGTTAGGGCTAAGCATGCCCACATGTTCACACATGGCTTGGGGATGGTTTAGAGAGGGGGTAGGGTTTAGGATTGGATGGGGTATGGTAATTAGGGGGGGTTAGGTTTTTAGAGTTAGCTAGAGAGGTAGAGAGAGGAGGGGTGAGGTTGAGTGTTGGACAAAGACAAAGCAAGATCAAGCAAAGGAAAAGAGATGATCCATGCAAGCAAAACAAATAAAATTCAAATGACAAGTAAAAAGGTGGTGCTTGCATGGCTCTAGCTAGATCAAGCAAAAGAAGGAGAGAGAGAGTATGACCCACTCCAAGAATTTCAAATAAAAACCAAATGACCTAGATGTGGTGGTTCTGCATGGCCCATGCAAATAATAAATGCCATGTATTCATATTGTGAAAACAACATAAAATCACATGGCATTATTCCATGCATTCCAAAAAGGTGGAATAAGGCCAAGCAAAAAGGGACAAGCATTGGATCCACCCAACCCACATGAGCTAGGTAAACTCAAATAAATGCCAGCTCATATTAATTGGATGGTGGAATTTATAAGGTGGTGAAGAAAAGGTGGTGGAGTCGATAAAAGATATGCCCCCAACTCAACTTGGGCATTTAACAATATATCAAGATCCAACTACAATATCAAGAGGCAAATACAATTAGCAATGCATATGAGATAAGAACCAAAACTCAATGGTTTTTGTATGATGCTCAAATGCAAGGTGGCATGATGACATGAGCATGATAACATGATGATGCAACAATTATATGTAGGAAGTGGCCATTTTATTACTAGACCAAGTAGCATTACAGATGTTAGACAACTGGGATGCTACAACTCTCCCCCACTAAACAGGAATCTCGCCCCGAGATTCTAGGAAGAAGAAGAAGACACAGAGAGGGTAGGATAGTTGGCACGGAGTTCATCTTCACGCTCCCAAGTGGCTTCATAAACAGAATGGTGCGACCACTGCACCTTGCAGAACTTGATGGACTTGTTGCGAGTCCTTCTTTCTGCGGTCTCAAGGATTTTTGTGGGGTGTTCTTGATAAGACAGGTCTTCTTGGAGATCGATTAGCTCATGATCCACGGTCCTGCCGGGATCTTTGAAGCACTTCTTGAGCTGAGAGATGTGGAAAACATCATGGACTTTGAGTTTTTCCGGGAGCTCAAGGGCATAAGCAACTTCTCCTCTTCTACCACGAATCTTGAAAGGACCGATGTATCTAGGAGCCAGCTTTCCTTTGATAAGCGGTGTGTGCCTCTCATGGGAGTGACACGAAGGTACACGGATCACCAAGGGCATACACCATGTCCGTGTGCTTCTGTCATAATTGCTCTTGGCGGCTTTGAGCAATCTTCGTGTTCTCAAGAATGATATGCACCTTCTCCTCCGCTTGAGTTACAATGTCGGGGCCAAACCATTCTTTCTCCGCACCGACCAACCAATCGGAGTTCGCACTTGCGACCATAGAGAGCCTCAAATGGTGCCATCTTCGACTTTTCCGAAGCTGTTGTTGTAAGAGAATTCAGCATAAGGAAGACATTCCTCCCACTTCATGCCAAAGAGATAACGCAAGCACGAAGCATATCCTCTAGAACTGATTGATCCTTTCAACTTGTCCTTGCGATCGAGGGTGGTAAGCATCTTTGAAGTTCAACTTTGTTCCCAAAGCATTTTGGAAACTCTCCCGAACTTGGAAGTGAAGATGCTCCCACGGTGCGAATCGATCTCAAGCGGAACCCCACAGAGAGACAATTACATTGATGTAGAGCTCATCCAACTGAATTCCGTAAATTGTTTCCTTGACGGGAAGAAATGAGCCACTTTAGAGAGCCTGTCAATGACAACAAAGATTGCATTGTTGCCTTCTGACCTTGGAAAACCGTGATGAAGTCCATCTCTACTTTCTCCCATTTCCATTCCGAGGTTTCAATGGCTGTAGAAGACCGAAGGTTTCGATGGGCAGCTTTCACTCTGCGGCGTACATCACACTCCGAGACATACTTGGCACAATACCGTTTCAAACCAGGCCACCAATATTGTGTTTTCAAGTCCATGTACATCTTTGTGCCGCCAGATGGATAGAAAGAATGAATCGTGCTCCTCCTTGAGAACTTGTCTCTCAAACCCGGTAGTTTGGGACAAACATCCGGTGTTCAAAGAAAAGCGTGCCTTGATCATCAACGTGGAAGGACTCATACTGGAAGCTCAAGTTTAGAGATGATCTTTTGGTGTGCGGATCACCAAGTCGACGAGAGCGAATCTTTTCTTCCAAGAGAGGAGTAGCGGAAGGTTCGGAGATGCCCTTGTTCCACAATTTCGTGTTGAGACGGAATTCCTCGCACAAGAGAGGTCATTGTTCTTCCATCACGAGGTTGTTGACATAAGCTTTATACCGAGAGCATCGGCCATGACATTAGCTTTGCCGAGTGTAGTTGATGGTCAAATCAAAATCATTGATTGCTTCAATCCATCTCCTCCGCCAAGGTTGAGATCAGCTGAGTGAAGATATACTTCAAACTCTTGTGGTCGAAAAGATCTCACAACGGTTGCCAAGCAAGTAGTGCCTCCATAGCTTCAAAGCAAAGACAAGCTGTGCGAGCTCGAGGTCATGTGTGGGATAGTTGATCTCATGCGTCTTCAACTGTCGAGAGGCATAAGCAACCTGCTTTCTCTTGCATAAGGACCGCACCCAATCCTTGCAAAGAGGCGTCCACAGAATATCCGGAAAGGCTTAGATGTATCCGGAGGAACCAAGATCGGTGTGGAAGTGAGCTTCTCTTTGAGTGTCTCAAAGCTTGCTTGACATGCAGGAGTCCAAAGGTATTTCTTGCCTTTCTTGAGGAGATCGGTAAGAGGCTTCGCTATCTTGAGAAGTTCTGAACGGCGGCAATAACTAGCCAAACCAAGGAAACTCCGCACTTCTTTGACATTAACAGGAGGAAGCCATTCAACAATTGTCTTCACAGGGTTGACTGCAATGCCCTTGGCAGAGATGACATGACCAAGATAGGTTACTTGAGGCAGCCAAAACTCACACTTTGAGAACTTTGCATACAAGCGGTTCTCACGAAGCTTGTTTAGGACACACCGAAGGTGTTCTTCATGCTCTTCCTTGGACTTAGAATAGACCAGGATGTCATCCAGATAGACCACAACGAACTTATCAAGGTACTCCATGAAAACCGAGTTCATCAGCCTCGAGAAGGTAGCAGGTGCGTTGGTGAGACCGAAAGACATGACCGTGTACTCATACAGGCCATAGCGGGTGGTGAAAGCTGTTTTAGGAACATCTTCCTTGCGAATCTTGATTTGGTGATAACCACTTCTTAAGTCAAGCTTAGAGAACACCACAGCTCCAGCTAGCTGATCGAAGAGATCATTAATCCGCGGGAGGGGATATTTGTTCTTGATGGTTTTAGCATTGAGAGCCCGATAGTCAACACAAAGTCTATCAGTCCTGTCACGCTTCTTCACAAAGATTGTTGGGCTACCCCCAAGAAGAAGTACTGTGTTGGATGAAACCCAACTTCTCTTGTTCATCAAGTTGTCGTTTGAGTTCAGCCAACTCAGAAGGACCCATTTTATAAGGCCGCTTGGAGATAGGAGCCATTCCAGGTTCAAGCTCAATTACAAACTCAACCTCACGATCCGGAGGCATACCCGGCAACTCTTCAGGAAAGACATCTGGGAACTCACAGACCACGGTACACTCGAATAGCTTCCATAGCATCATCATTCGTGAGCCGCCAAAGAGAAAAGTCGGACAGCAGGAGTCGACTTGGAGAAAAGACTATATGGCCTTCGTGAATCTTGAGAAACCGAAGCGTCAAAGACAATCAATCACAGCTGCATTTGTCAACCAATCCATGCCCAAGATGACATCAATGTCGAATTGCCTGACAATTAAGGAAGCCGAGAATGAAGAGCCACCAATCTCAATTTGATTGCCATGGTCGACTTTAGAAGCCATCTTTGCTGGAGAAAGGACCATTAACCGCTTGAGGAGAGGAACCAATGCTAACCCATTCTCATATGCAAACTTGATAGAAACAAAAGAATGCGATGCACCGTAATCAAACAAAACTCGTGGCAGGAGTTAACGGATAGCATACCCATCATAACCTGTGCATGCTCACTTGAGCGGCGTTGACACAATTGGCACGAGCAATGAGACCGGGCGCTTGGTGTTGATGTTGAGAGCCCGAGGTGGTGGTGCACGAACCAAAGGAGAGCTTGCTGCAGATCTTGGCGGGGGTGGAGGAAGAGCTTTGTTTTTCAACGGACAGTTCCAGTTCAGATGCCCAAGGTCTCCACACGTGAAGCAAGCACCAGGTGGACGTGGGGCAACGTAGCCAGGGACTCCGCCAGGCGCTCCAGGGTAGTGGTGGTTGTAGCCCTGGGAGCAGCAGTGATGGAGTTTAGTGGCCTTGACGCGTAGCTTGCAGGTCTTGGTGGAGCCGGGAGCGACGGTGGGGTGTTAGGAACCCAGACACGCCGCTTAGAAGGAGCTGCCATAGCTGAAGAGCTTGATGCATCACGGTTGTGTTTCTTGGACTCCTCAAACACTTGCCTACTTGCTTCCTCTTGCAGAGCTGTGTGCTGAAGTTCCAGAAAAGATGTCGGCCTTGCATGTGTGATTGCATATTTAATCGATGCATTGAGCCCTTGCCTGAACCTCTTTTGCTTCTTCTTGTCATCAGATATCTCATCACCACCATAACGAGGAAGATTCATGAAGTTCCTGATATAGGTGTTGACATTATCGTTTCCCTGCTTGAGGTTGAGAAAAGCTTCCTTCATCCTCTCCATGACAATTTCGACAGAATCGCTCTTTGAACGCCTCCCGTGAACTGTTCCCAAGTAGGCTGGAAACCAAAGACGGATTTGCCTTCGTAATTCTCCCACCGAGAGCTGCATCTCCCTTAAGGTGAGTAGCACACTTTACCCACTCTTGCTCAGAACATCGGCAGTCTCGAGTAGCCTTGACATCTCACGCAACCAATCATCCGCATCCAAAGGTCGATCGTAAACATCAAATTGGCGAGGGTTGAATTTCAGGAAGCTTTTGATGTCTCCTCGCTTGGGAGGTGGAGCGTGAGCAAACTCATTCCTCCGAACACTTTCCTCAAAGCTGTTGGTTACATTGCATTCTTGCCAAGGCATTGGCGATGTTTGACGTGGATCCTAGTTCGGTGGTATGTCCTCATCGTAAAGCATGGTGGAGCCATCCTGTGATTGATATAAAACACAAGTCGACTTTATAATGGAGAATAATAATAATCCAAAATAGTACCAAGATGGAATTAACCAAGATTAAAGGATACAATTTACTAAGATGATATTAAAATATCAACAAAGTTCAAAGCACCTAGAAGATATTAAGCATATCGCACGATCGAAAAGGAGTGTGGTACACAAATATATCAAAGAAAAATTTTCCACAAATTTCGGCATTAAAATACCAATAGATGCGCAAAATCACTTAACGAATCAAGATTAGTGACTCTACCAATTCAATATACAAAATCGAATGATAAGAGTAGTGGTATGGTCGCGACTCCATCCCGCACTCAAATCATTACTCCGCACATGAACAAGTGGAACACATATCCTAACCCCTTCTTCTCACGACGAACCTGAAGATTGGTAACTACGGAAACGAACACCCCAAACAAGATAACGTCGGATACAAAGAGTAAGACAGATTGCGTCGGTAAACAACGAATCAGATAGATCGCGTCGGTTTGCAAATGCCTATCGGTATGGAATGTACCAACAGTTGATAACCAAAGGCTGATTAGATAATAACTTGGATGCAACAGATAGACAAGGAATTACACACACACACACACACACATCCTATGGTACTACGGAAACCCAGAACACGTGAATCCTAGTTTGAATCTTTAAGGAGAGGATTGAAAACGTTACACTTCCTTACCAGAAAAGGGTGGGTGGGTGGGTAAGAAGAAAAGTGGAAGCAGTCCTACTCTCGCGTTTTGTTTTTCCCTAGTATACATAACTACCAAAATATTTGCTAGACTGACAACGACCATTTGGCTGAGACCCTGAAGGGCGGGATGGATCTGATACCAATTGTAACTACCTCGGTGAATTACGCTCCTAGATACAAGCCTGGATGAACGGTAGTGGTTGAAATAGTACGGTGGGGCCCAAAAGCCACTCACGGGTAGACCTTTCGGCCGTTCCAACCACTTCCAATTCATCGGGACTGTCTGGCGGCGTGTCGGCAGGCGAAGGGATCAACTACATACACAAATGAGTATGTATGCAAGCCACCATACAAAAGTACATCAGAGCCATTACATCTAGAAAGAAAGGAAATATAGCAACGCCATACGGCAAGATTCAAATGACCTAGATAGATATAATATTTTAGGATATTTCCTCATACATCACACATCACAGTATCAAGCGGAAGCGGCAGAACAAAGTCCGAGTACGGACAAGAAGCAAATCGGCATAAGATGCCACCGAAATAAGCACATCCCGCCCACAGATCTCACGGATCCCCGTTCCCGGAATCTCTACACCGAACGATCGTTGCCCACATCATCAGCCTCCTCCACCCAAAGATCCGTCTCCGCGAGTGTACCTGTTCATCTGAACCAATAATTTATCGTGTGAGACCCTAAGGGTACTCAGCAAGTCTTTATGCCTCTAAAGGGGACACAACCTGGGGTGACGCAATTGCAGCGAAAGATAAACCCTAACAGTTCTATAGATAAACGCTAACCATCCTCCTAACCAAAGATAGACGGATGTCCGTGAATTATTGACAACAGTTGTAACAGTAATATCCACAGATCCATCCTCCTCCTCGCTTACCAACGAGGAAGCGGACGAACAACCCCCCATCCGTTGGCAATTTTATTGATCATTCCATGAGTGTTGCACTATTTACTAGTCAATTACTTAGTCAAGTTAAAAGCGGTACTTTAGTTATGCTTGTCTATGATCAAGAAACTGTGCTCCAAGTCGTCCATAACCGCGGACACGGCTTTCAGAAAGTTTTACCCTGCAGGGGTGCACAAATAGCAACACACACTCGATCAACCTCGGAAAAACCAAATCAAAACCCAACGAGGCCTTCACGACAAAGCAATCACAGGATTGAAATATTTGAGGCCACCCCATTAAGCTACCATAGCGAAGTTAGCTGACTTCGAGACGGACTCAAGGTTTGCGCCAGTGGCTGTAAACGACTGGGAACCCGAAAATGTGACTGGGCTTGTTGATACCGCGAAAACACTCCGCTTACCTAAACAGTACAGTGTGCTCCTCGCACAATCCTAAATAAAGCAGTAGCATGGCATAAGTACAGGATCGTAAATAAAACCTCAAACTAGTTTGTGGCCCCAAGAAATAAGAATGAATCAAGCTCTGGCTCAGGGGGGTCCCATAAGCCTCCCGAATGTGGATAGCGCGAATATTCTTGGAACAGGAATCAAGTACTCGGGGTCTTACGGGACACAAGTGAGCAGGAAAAACCAAATAGCAGATATTGCCCACCGGTGCCACTTTCATTAGTTATCCCATTACTACTCAGGTTAAGTTGTTTAGGTACCTCGTTATCCGACAGACTCTCACATACCCTACTCATGCTGTTCTACGACTCGCATGGCTCAAACAACTCCTGTAGTAATGGCTCATGGGATGGGGGAAAACAAGCTTGGTGGGGTATAAAAGTAAAGGCTATGCAATACTTGGGATTCAGTTTAATGCAATCGCGACTCAATGATGCAAGAATAAGATAGAGGCAATAGGTACTGTATGTATGCAAGCATGTGGTAGTGCTTGCCTGGCAACTCAGTTGAAGCGAGAGACGGATCTGGGTAGTGCTCCTGGTTCTCTTGATATATCCCTTGCTCAATGTCTATTCGAAGAAGAACCAAACAAACAAGGGCCAACATAAATATAGTGCACAAGCATAGGAATAAATGCGTCAAGCAAACAATCATGCCGTGATGAATGATGCACAAGTTGCATGGCAATAATGTAGCATGGCATGGGTGAGGTGTAGAATACAAGAAATAACATTGTTATGGGGTTTTGGTCCCATTTTATTGTCATATTAGTTGATGTATATTATATATTTATATGATGCATGCTGCAATTTAAGTCATGGATAGCATAAACAGAAAGGTCTCGTCGAGCTGATCATTTTAGACATATCATTTGTCAAATTCGGAGTTATAAAACAAAAGTTATTGATTTATTAAGGTCCAGGGGCATTTTGTTGTAATTTAATTCAACTTGAAATTTAAAGTGTGCAAAACAAATTTTGGATGGCATATTTTAAATCCTCACATTTTTCTGATTCAAAAACATATATTATATGCATTATTTGGATTTATAAATTAAAAGTTATTTAAATCAGATTTGAATTTGAATTTGGAATTAGTTTGAATTAAATTTGAAATAAAACAGACAACACAGACTTTTTACACTCAGGCTGAGCCAGCCATAGCCATGACGAGATGGGGCCATCTTGTTGGTGACACGCACGCAGATCTTTCCACAGTGGCTCGTTTAGCTCATGAGGCCCGAAGCGGGCAGGCGACCTCGGGGCCACTGCTTGCAACGCGTCTTGGACACGTGGGCAAGCCGGGGCGCGGGGGGGGATCGGTTCGTGATGGACTGGGTTTTCCGGGGGTCTACTTGCAAAGGGTGAGGTGGCGGTGGGCATGAGGGACCTGAGTTTAAGCGGAGATTTTGCGAGGCCTAAGCGCAAAACAACGGCGGTATCGGAGCTGCGTGGCCTCAGAGGGCACCGATGAACGGCCGGGGTTTGGTCGACGTTGGCGAGCAATCCACTGGGAAAAACGGAATGCCGCAAAGACCAAAAATGGAGAGGGCTACACGAGCTGAGTTCCGTTCGGTGGCATCGCCCGATGGAGGGCTACTGCTGGGACGGGCGGCGTAGCAGAGTCGAACGAGCTGCTGCGGTTCTGTCGGTCGGCGTGGCGTGCACGCAGAGCGCCTTCGCAGGCGGCGGCGATGCAAGGCGGGAGGGAGAGGCGGTGTCTAGGGGAAGAGGGCTCACGCGACTTGTCGGTGGGGTTGGCTGGTCGTGACGGCGGATCGTGGCGGCGGGGCAGCGGCTAGGGTTTGCGTCGGCCGCGTCGGCTCCGTGGGATTCCTCTTGGCGTCCGTGCACGGCACTCTGAGGTCTTCGTGATCCTTCTCCACACCTTGGAGCACCACGCCTCCGGCTGGATAAGGGGGGGAAGGTAGGGGCCGAAGGTTTTTGTGCCGGCGTCGGTGTGGCGGTGAAGGAGAAGAGGGGAGCGTGGGCGGGCGCCTGGGTGGATCTGGGCATTGTGCGAGAGAAGTGGTGGGGTGTAGATAAGGATGGGGAGAGGTGGGGATGGCGTGGGGAGGGAAGGTGGCTTCGGCCACCTTTACCTTTCCTCTCACGTGCTTTCATGGCGGTGCATGGGCGGGGAGGGTAGCTAGGCGGTCTGGGGAAGGGCTGCCGGGTGGGCAGTGAGGGGGCTCGGGGTGGGGCAGGCCAGGCAGAGAGATAGAGCAAGAGAGAGGAGAGGGGTAGGCTCGGCTAGGGTAGTTGGGTTTGGGGTGGAGAGAGAGAAGATGCCGTGTGGGGCCAGGGGGAGGATGCAAGGACGGTGGGATCATGCATGGTGAGAGGGAGAGAGAGGCCGAGAGAGGGGAGGGGGTTAGGGCTAAGCATGCCCACATGTTCACACATGGCTTGGGGATGGTTTAGAGAGGGGGTAGGGTTTAGGATTGGATGGGGTATGGTAATTAGGGGGGGTTAGGTTTTTAGAGTTAGCTAGAGAGGTAGAGAGAGGAGGGGTGAGGTTGAGTGTTGGACAAAGACAAAGCAAGATCAAGCAAAGGAAAAGAGATGATCCATGCAAGCAAAACAGATAAAATTCAAATGACAAGTAAAAAGGTGGTGCTTGCATGGCTCTAGCTAGATCAAGCAAAAGAAGGAGAGAGAGAGATAGAGAGTATGACCCACTCCAAGAATTTCAAATAAAAACCAAATGACCTAGATGTGGTGGTTCTGCATGGCCCATGCAAATAATAAATGCCATGTATTCATATTGTGAAAACAACATAAAATCACATGGCATTATTCCATGCATTCCCAAAAGGTGGAATAAGGCCAAGCAAAAAGGGACGAGCATTGGATCCACCCAACCCACATGAGCTAGGTAAACTCAAATAAATGCCAGCTCATATTAATTGGATGGTGGAATTTATAAGGTGGTGAAGAAAAGGTGGTGGAGTCGATAAAATATATGCCCCCAACTCAACTTGGGCATTTAACAATATATCAAGATCCAACTACAATATCAAGAGGCAAATACAATTAGCAATGCATATGAGATAAGAACCAAAACTCAATGGTTTTTGTATGATGCTCAAATGCAAGGTGGCATGATGACATGAGCATGATAACATGATGATGCAACAATTATATGTAGGAAGTGGCCATTTTATTACTAGACCAAGTAGCATTACAGATGTTAGACAACTGAGATGCTACATCCAGGCCCTCTACGATGAGGGCACATCAGTGAAGGGCGGTAGGCATATCCAATCAATCTTCATGGCATTGCTCACATAGAAATATATATGTGCGCTGCCACAACTTGACGGTGTCGGGGAGCTCGAAACGTGGCATCGGCGAGGAAGTCCGCGGGTAGATGGCGCAGCAGCCCGTCCGCGTCAGCGATCCACTCTTGGTGATGTTCTGGGCCTTGAAGTGGAAGAACTTGAGAAAGTTCGCTACCTCAGGCCACACCCCAAGATACGACTCGCAGCAGGCCGCAAAATGCGACAGCTGCGCCATGGCGTTGGCGCCAAGGTGGTGAAGCTGGAGGTCGAAGAAGCCGAAGAGCTGGAGGAGGAACGGGCTGACGGGGAGGCCGAAGCCGTGCGCGAAGTGCACGAGGAAGACGACGCGCTCCCCCGGCCGAGGGTTCGGCACCCGCTCCCCCTCTGGCGCAAGCCGGTGCTTCACAAGCAACGACGAGGGAAGAAACCTCCCCCGCCGATACTTGTTGATAAGATCATCGGTCATGAAGGACCCGCACCAACCGCCGCGTTGCTCCGGCAGCATTTCGGAAGAGGAGGCCGTGGTTGGCGAGAAGAAGGTGGCCGGCGGCGACAGGGAGAGGGCGCGCAAGAACAAGGAACGCAAGGGCACGAGGAGAAGATGAGACGAAGGATGGACAAGTGTGGGAACCGATCCCCTCGGAACCCTATTTATCCCCGCAAGCGGCAACGTCGCCCCTTCGGCTTCTGCGCGACGCGTGGCATCACGGTGTCACAGATGCACGACGCTTCGGCTCCAGATCCCTTGCGCCGTCGTGATTGCCACAGAAAATCCCCGGGCTTCCGCGGGAGGCGAGGCGTGCGCCCTTGCCCCGGGGAAACGCTGCGGCAAGTTTGCGTGCGCAGTTGCCAAAAAACTGACGCAGCGACGCGGGAGCCAAACTGACGCGACGTGCGCCAGAGCCATAGGCGTGGGTGACGGCATCAATGACGTCATCTAACCAAACGTTTCGTCTTCAGCTCCGGCAGCCGGTACCTGCCTTCGCTGTTTACACCCAGTGGACGACCATCGATTACGTAGCCGGTTGACTCCAGCCGGAAAGCAAAAGCAAAAGCCGCAGCCGTAGAAAGTAAAGCAACCTCTTAGGAAAGGAAGGAGCACGGAAGATCTTGCCCACCGGCCAAGCCCATACGTGCTCGGGGACTCGTGTCGGGGGGATAACCCCCGGGTGGGGAAAGCCAGGCATAAGTAGGCCGGCTCTAGAAGATGCAGGCCGCATGGCCTCCAAGAAATACAACTCTAACCGTCTGGCAAGCAAGCCCGGCTGGGCTTATAACCTTCCCGGCTGGCCCGTCTAGCCGGTGTCCAGAAGAACCGGCCGGGTGGCCGTTCCCACCCGGCTCACCTCGGATTCGATGGAGAGCACGGAAGGACTGGCGCTCCGTGCGGGGTACGCTTCTGGTTCTCCCTCGTCATCAAGGAAGCTGGCATGCCGTCATGACCAGCGCTACCAGACAAAGATAAAGCAAGACGGTCGGCTGGACTGGAGAAAGCATCCCGGGTGACCATTAAAGTAAGGGTGACACCCCAAAGGAAGCCCGGGTGACCGCTAAAGAGAAGGATGACGCTAGAAGAAGGGCGGACTGGGTCCTGGCCCACCGTCTAGGCCCTACAACCGGCCCTGCCCTGTAAACCCATATCCAAACAGTAAACCCTAGGCCCAATCTGTAATCTGCCCCCGTACCAGTATATAAGGGAGGGCAGATCCAGGGTTCTAGGTAAGGAACAACCTTAGAATAAGAGAAGTGTTAGCATCTAGCTCCCATCTTCCTCTAGCCGTCGATAGTAGCTAAGGAAACAACTTAAGGAGCACTTGTACTGAGCATCGACCTCCCATACATAGTTCATCTTGCAGGAGTAGGGGTGTTACCCCGCCAAGAGGGCCCCGAGCCTGGGTACGTCCCTGTGTTTGCAATGCATCATGCCCAACCCATTGCGTGAGACACCGAATGCATCCGTGTGTCCCTTCTTTGCCATCCCCGATGGCTCTGCCATGTTCCATGCCACGACAGGCCTCCAAGTGTAGAGGTTTGTAGAACAGCAGCAAGTTTTCCTTAAGTGGATTACCCAAGGTTTATCGAACTCAGGGATGAAGTGGTCAAAGGTATTCCCTCTCAAGCAATCATGCAATCAAGATACAATAAGTCTCTTGTGTCCCCAACACACCCAATACACTTGTCAGGTGTATAGGTGCACTAGTTCAGCGAAGAGATAGTGAAATACAAGTGGTAACGGTACCAGAAAATAGCTTCTGACTTGTTATTGACGTGGGGTAACGTGTGTGAGTGAGGTAAAGACTAAAACAAGCAAACATGCAACAGATCTAGATGCAAATAGTGTTTCGATGTTTAAAAACAAGGCCTAGGGATCATACTTTCACTAGTGAACACTCTCTCATATAAATATCCTCTCTTCATGATACTACTCTTAACTACTCTCCGGTTGGACACTCTAATCCAAGGTAGGGCTATAACAGCACACCTCAAAGTCCGCCTTCCCCAATCTAGATAACCCCACACTGTCACCTTGAGCGCTAGATGGTTCCAACAAACACCACAATTTCATAGAGACATCCAACTCCAAATATAACTCATAACAAATATTCAATTTAGCCAAAGTGACACACACGGTATGCACGCTGTCACTTTCACACACGTGGGGAAAAGCATAGATCTATTAAAGCACAAAGAGCATTTATGTAGACTCAAGCCTAAGTGCCACCATGGCATGCATGCTGTCACTTTCACACACATGGGGAGAGCAGAGATCTAATGAAGCACTTGAGTAGCAAGGTAGATCTACTTGATTACAAAGCTCATGACCACAAGATCATGCATAGAGAGAGAGAGAGATGAACACATAGCTACCGGTAGAGCCCTTAGCCCTCAGGAAGAACTACTCCCTCCTCATCATGGGAATCAACAACGATGATGGAGAAGGTGGTGGAGATCGATGGAGATGGATCCGGGGGCACTTCCCCGTCCCGGCAGGGTGCTCGAACAGAGACTTTCTATCCCCTGAATCTCCCTTTCGGTGGCGGTGGTGCTATAGAGGTTTTCGTGGATTTCTTCTGGATTATTTAGGGTTTTTGGGTCGGAGGCTTCATATAGGCGCATGAATCAAGGTCGATAGGGGTCCTGGGGGCCCACACCCCCTGCAGACGCCCCCAGGGCTTGCCCGCGCCTAGGGGGTTTGGCCACCCTATGTCCCCCCCTCCGGCTCTGCTTCGTGGTTCCGTGTTGCTCCAGGAAAAATAATAAATTTGGATTCTGTCCCATCCAATTCCGAGAATATTGATTTTCTGCCTTTCTGGAACCAAAAACAGAAGAAAACAGGAAACTGGCACTATGACAACTTGTTAATAGGTTAGTTCTATAAAAGATATAAAAACACCTCAAAGTGTAGACAAAACATAAGACAAATGATACAAAAAAAGCATGGAGCATCAAAAATTATTGATACGTTTCCAACGTATCAAGCATCCCCAAGCTTAACACTACTAGAAATCCCCAGAAGGCCGACGGTGAAAAGACATGGCCGACAGCCCGTCGGTTATATGCTAATAGGCGAGGGTGAAAGATATATCCGACGGTTTAAAGATACCACTCGGATATTACCTATAATATCATAAATGACCGTTTTCCTCGGACACTCGGCTATCTCACGAAGACACCCGACGGCCACGTAAAAAACCGTCGATGATTAGGACATCTGATAGTGTTTCACTACTATCGGGTTTTGTTTCTTCAATGGCCTGCTACCTTACATTTCTTGCGTAGATTTTTTAATAGAATAATTTTGTTTTATTCATGCGCGCGAGCCTGGGTGAATGAACAAAAATATCTGCTTCAATGTTTTACCCACAAAAAATATGTTTTGTTCGCTCCTTTTTTCTCGCTGAAATCCCGATTTATCTCACCCACTCCTCATATTCAGCACCACTACCCCCACTCCTCACGTGCAGGACAAGTCCACCTCTCTGCAACCCTAAATCAGTAACTCCCCTTCCCAAAATTGTGCCGCCGCCGCTCTATCCGCTCTCTCGCCGGATGAATTCACGCCACCGTGCGTGTCTCCCTCCTCCTCCCCCGTACACCAACCAGGTCACCCAAATCAAGGCACTGAAGGTCACGGAGATGTGTCTCGGGCGCTAGATCTAGCGCGTATCTGCTCCTACCCCGATCCCAATTCGCTAAGCCATGAAGGAGAGGGCACTGAGCGCCAGATTTAAGCAAAGCTCTCGTGCTCTAGGTACGGGGCTAGGCGTGGCCCGCGCCTACCAGGTACAGGTTGGACGGCTGCTGCCCCTTGCGCATTGCAGCTCTCCAGGTTTGGACGACATGTTCGCCTCAAATTCGTTTTCAGTTTGCTTGGCTATGCATTTTAGTTCTCTATTCTTGATTACTGTATGATGGTCTCTCGAGTTTGATATGTGTAGTTGTTCAAGTTTCGTAACAACAATTTTACTTTTAGGAAGTTAGGAAACATCAAGGATTTTGCATGGTTACTGCTCTGTTAGTATGTATGTCCATTACCTACAAATAGGAGATCTTAAATTTGCCAAGCTCTGCTCCATCAATAATAACTTCTAGGGACAACAGGTACTCAAAAGCACATTGGAAATTGAAATTCGATTTTGACTGTGTAAATGATTTTTGAAAGGCTTTGCATTCTGTTAAGTGAAATCAGTTTGTTGAACATTTACATTCTGCTGTGTCCTAGATTTCGAACTGGTTCATAAACACCCGTACAAGTATGTCCGCTGGTGGTAGAATTGCTCTGGAAGCTATGACAGAATGGTAAGGTACCACATATATGAAGTAAGGTTTTTGCTAAAAAGCATCTTGTTCTTGTTGTAATACTACGGAAGTGTAATTTAAAAGAAGATTAATTGTATTGTTGGGCTAGTCCTAGCATTAATTATAGCTAATAGCATTTTTTAAAGAAACTATTATCCATTACAATAGAAACGGAGTGCCAGGAAATGTAGATTTAGAGCATTTATTTGACGATGGAGCCATTACTTAGGACAACAAAGGTAGTAGAATGCTCATATTGTAGTGTTATAGTTGGTAATGACTTATTCCGCAGTACGAAAGGTTGTGACACTTCCTGTGCCATTAAGCATATGTATCTTGAAGGCAATCTTTGGTCTTATTGTAACATGTGCAGAATTTATTCATGTAGGATAATTTAACCTTCTGAGTTGGTAATATTTCATGAATTGGCAGCCAAAGAATGTTTGGACTTTTATACATTATAATTCAGCAAGGTGTGATTGAGCTGGTAAGTTTTGCAGCAATAGACATCAATGAGGTTCTATTGAGCAAGTCATAATTATCCTCCTACAATGTTGAAGAAACATTAAGTTTTTCTACTATTTCATATATAGTCAAGGTTTGTTGCGTCCTTTCGGGAATTATTTCTCTTGTGTTTGATATTAGCTTGGTAAGCAGTCCTTTGTTTTTGTTGTAAATTCATCAACACTTACTTAAAGATGGCTACTATAACCTGTACTAGGAATTTCTTTGGTAATAGTGATTGAGCATAAGTGCATAACTAAAGTTTAGTTTCTGGATAAAACTGTATATTTGAACTTGTCAGACCAACCACCTATTTGGACGAGCAGCCACTTAGTCAAATGTTGTTGGAAGATTGTGAACTAGACTACTCCATTATACCATCATGCTTAGATGACAAAACGTGAGTGTTCGAAGTATTACAACCCAGCTATTTTACACGTTCCATGTTTTTCAAACTTGACTTAAATTATTTCATCTTGCTTTATGTAAGCTAGCTAGCCGTTTCTCAAACTTATACAAAGTTCAACTCTTAAGCTTTCTGTGACTATACAGGCTTGTCGTATTTCATCTTGGAATGACGAAGATGACAAGACGGTACATTAATGATGCTATCCTTGGCGAGGATTACAAAAGAAGTACTTCGGAGTTTGGAAGAGTCATCGCGTAGTGATGTTGTATGACATTTTCAGAGTAGATTTTTCTGTTTCTTGCGTAAGAAATGTTCGGTAGTCGGTAGTTTAAATCTCCTACTGTGAACTTGTTTGAATAATAAAATATGTACTAGTGTTGTATGTACATTCTGGTGTGGAACATATTATCCTATGATCCCTTTTCATAATTCTTTATTTAAATCCGTGTTATGTTCCGATTAAAAAACCCAATTAAATTGGAGGGAAGGGGGTTGGAATAAGGAATGATCCAGTCACCATAATTACATTCTTGACTTTCATAAACATTGCCTACGGTGGTATACTAATAACCGATGGTTTCTATGACCCCCTTAGTTATGATTAATCTCACGGAAAACTCTCGGCAAATCCTTTAGGCAACAGCGAGGGAAAATACTAGCGACCAATATATGTTTGACAGTGCACCGTCGGCCTTATGTCCTCAGCTAACCTATTCACTGACAGTACTGTCGGTCAATATTGTAATGGCCGATCGAGCATCACCGACGGTAGATGTCCGACGGTGACCCGTCGGTTGTAGGCTTATCTGACAGTGAACTCAAATGCCCGATGGTATTTTAACCCTCGGTTAAATGGGGATACCTAGTAGTGTAACTCTGGCTCGTACTCGAGTAGGTAAGTGGTAAAAAGAATAATTTTTTAGGTGACATGCACCATCACAATCGAGATCAAACCACTTGCAAGAATTTCAAGCTAGGATCAAAAAACTCTAAACATGTGCATGAAAGATGGAGTTCTAACAATAAGACAAAGTAACTATGGATGCAAAATGAAAGGCTACAAACAAAGATCATGAATAACATGCATTGAAAAACGTTTGTTTGTTTCACATACAGAAAACATGGCATAGTGGCATTCAGCGTGTCCCTCATGGAGTAGCAAATAGATGCATAAGACACCTTCAAAGTTCACAAGGGTGACTAGAAACAAATAGCACAAGAACAAGCAATATCACAATATGCATCAATCAATAAATTTTGGGACACTGCACATAGAATGGCAACTATGCTCTCTTAATGGTGCCCAAAGGTAGAAGGTGGAGACTCAATAATGGTGGAAGAAATGCTTTTTTGTAAAGGAAGCAGGGATTTCAAGTTTCAGAAAGAGCTTCCAAAAATTATGGTACTTGTTAGCTTTCAGCCCTCATTGCCCTTATCATAAGCATCTTGAAGTGGTTAAGGTTAAAGTGGCAAAGTTGGAGTATATGCTTGACGAAGTATAAGTTGGCAATCTCAAGTCCCTTGAATACGAGGGCCACACCTCATGCATACTCAACTTTGGGTCCACGTATGTTCTTGTCATTGTAAGTATTTGCATATCATTGAGAACCGCCAACGGGGTACCCCTTGCACATGGTACATGAGCTATCCCATAACCAAAATGACAAGGCAAGCAGACAATGAGCATCTCAGCAATCTTCTTATTTACCCTGGGACTATGGTGCTTTTTTCTCTCTTTCCTCTTTTCTCAATGTGTCTCTTTTTTTATAAGAAGAATGCTTCATAGATGTCACTATGGTGATGCTGCAAGTTTCCACCATGATTAGGCATGGCTTAGGCTAGCGGCCCAGGCGTTTGTCTAACATAGGATACAAACTCCATGGACTTACAAGTTCCCACTTCATTTCACACCGGTAATATCCATAGACAAAAGAGCATGATATCAACCGAGTACAAAAGTACAAGTGCAATGTTGAAAACATTCCCCGTGACAACACGGTTCTACTAATTCCAACTTACAAGTGCAAGCATATACAACAAAGCTGTCTCAATGGTTCAAGTTTATTAGGGGCAAAGAATATAAAATGTGCCATCAAGTTCGTGAGGGCTTTAATCACTAAGTTTTCACATAACAACATAATTTTTAATTGGAAGATAGCTGAAAACAAGAATATACTTGGAATGGTGTAACGAACCATGCGTAGGAGTTTATAGTGGACACTTTGGAATAACTTGGTTTCTTGGGAGTTTGAAGCATGAGTAGATCTTACTCACACAAGTGGAGGCTAGAAAAAGACTGGGAGCAACCAACTAAGAGAGCATAATGGCCATAATCATGCAGTGCAACAAAGCATACTGATCAAAGCAAAGAGTGGTACTACAAGTCAAGGACTAAATGATCATAGAGGCTAATGGTGACTTGTCATAGTCATAACATGGTGTGATCATGTGCCAAGTCAACTCAAGCAAATCATCAAAGGAGAATACCACAATACTATGCTTTTGCATGCTAAAACAACGCATAATTTCTTCAAGGCACACTAAGCAATACCAATTGTTTGGAACAAGACATTCTACAGCGATAATCACTAAGCATAAGGTCAAAACAACACCTAGAATGTCATGCTAAAGTCTAAGTCGCAGTCAATGCAAGCTCCTCTTGCACTTCAAGCAAGAACTTACTACTCCTTTCCAACACCAAGCAAACTTATTTGCAAAAAAAACTCACAAATATAATAACCAATAAAGGTCAGTGAGCTTGTCTCACAAATTCACAAAGAAGAACTAAAAAGTTCTAAGCTGAAAGCACAATAAAACTAAGGCTGAACGCAGTGCTAGCAAAAGTGAACACTCATAAAACAATAAGAGTGAAAACTAGAGTGTTCTAGGCAATGGAAACAGAGTGTGTATCTCTCCAAAAGAAGTGTGGTGTAACCAACCAACTTACTCAAGCAAACTAAGCAAACGAAAACCAAAAGCGAAAACTAAGACGCTCTAAGAACAACACAACAATGCATGAAATAATAAAAACGAAGTGTCTAGAAAGACTTGAGTTTTTTTATTGATGAAGAAGGGGATGCCTTGGGCATCCCCAAGCTTTGACGCTTGTACCTCTTGGATATTCCTTGGGGTGACACCATGGTGGCATCCCCAAGCTTGAGCTTTTTTCCATTCTTCATCTCATTGCATCATTCTCTCTCTACACCTAATTTTTTTCCTTCATACAAAACTTCACACAATCTTCATTAGCAACGTTAGTGTATTCAAAAGATATTAGACCCTTAGGTAAGTCTTTGGAACATCAAGACTTTTCACTAAAAACACAAGCTACTATAGCAACTCCTTCAAAAATCTCAATTTCCCAAAAAGAACCCAAAAAGGAATCAATAAGAAGCAAATGCAAATAATGGCAGAAATCTGTCAAAATAGACCAGCAGGTAGAAACCAATTTTTTCGAACATCTTATGTGGCTCAAATCAAAAAGTGTTGAACTATAGAAACTTATCTAACATACTGGGGGATTTATTCGTAAATTTTCAGATCAATCCGAGTTATAGAGACTCCTCACGAATGTTTTTTTGTAGAGGACAGAAATCTGTTTTGGGACAGCAACTCCCCAAATCTTACTTCCCTATCATTAGAGGTCATTCTTGGCACAAAAATCAAACAAAAAGGATAAGGAGAGGTAATTACTGAAGTTAGAACTTCCAAGACTCAAAAAAACTCTTGGGTTATCTCCCAATAAGTATTTTTTTAACGCCTTTAAGTTAGGCATGATAGTTTGAGAAGATGCTCACATAAGAAATATGAATTGATTTAAAAGAGAGCATCAAGAAGAAAATTCAAAACACATTTAAGTCTAACCCACTTCCTATGGATAGGAATCTTGTAAAGAAACAAGTCATGAAAGCACAAAGCATCAAGCATAGGAAAGCAAAACAAGTGCAACTTCAAGATTTTCAACATAAAGTGGGGAAACTTAATATTATTGAGATGCATAAAACCATGTTTCCCTCTCTCATAATAACTTTTAGTAGCATCATGAATAAAATTAACAATATAACTATCACATAAAATATTCTTATCATGAGCCACATGCATAAAATTATTATTACTCTCCACATAAGCATAGTCATTCTTATTAATTGTAGTGGGAGCAAATTCAACAACATAGCTATCACTATTATTCTCATCACCATAATCATCAAATATAGGAGGCATATTGTAATCACAATAAATTTTCTTCTCAATAGTAGGTGGACTAAAAATATCATACTCATCATTGCAATCATCATAAATTGGAGGTTTGGTATCATGATAAGCAATATAATAGCTATCTTCCAAAGCCGGGGGACTAAAAATATCATTTTCATCAAAACTAGCTTCCCCAAGCTTAGACTTTTCCATAGCATTAGCAATAATGGTGTTCAAAGAATTCATACTAATAACATTTCTATTAGCATGCAAATAAAGTTCTATAGGTTTTTTAATTTTCTCTTCAAACACTTTATGTCCTAACTCAAGATAGATACTATAAAGATCTCTAGTTTTTTTGTTGTTTTCCATTAAGCCTAACTAGTGAAAACAATAAATAAAAAGACAAAACTGTAGAATCTAAAGAAAATAACTTCGAGCACTCACACCGGAGGATGTGAGTACCTTTTACCTTACCTCCCCGGCAACGGCGCCAGAAAAGAGCTTGATGTCTACGCACTTCTATTCTTGTAGACAGTTGTTGGGCCTCCAAGTGCAGAGGTTTGTAAAACAGCAGCAAGTTTCCCTTAAGTGGATTACCCAAGGTTTATCTAACTCAGGGAGGAAGTGGTCAAAGGTATTCCCTCTCAAGCAATCCTGCAATCAAGATACAAGAAGTCTCTTGTGTCCCCAACACACCCAATACACTTGTCAGGTGTATAGGTGCACTAGTTCGGCGAAGAGATAGTGAAATACAAGTGGTAACGGTGCTTCTGACTTGTTGTTGACATGGGGTAACGTGTGTGAGTGAGGTAAAGACTAAAACAAGCAAACATGCAACAGATCTAGATGCAAACAGTGTTTCAATGTTTAGAAATAATGCCTAGGGATGATACTTTCACTAGTGAACACTCTCTCATATAAATATCCTCTCTTCATGATACTACTCTTAACTACTCTCTGGTTGGACACTCTAATCCAAGGTAGGGCTATAACAGCACACTTCAAAGTCCGCCTTCCCCGATCTAGATAACCCCACACTATCACCTTGAGAGCTAGATGGTTCCAACAAACACCACAATTTCATAGAGACATCCAACTCCAAATATAACTCATAACAAATATTCAATTTAGCCAAAGTGCCACACACGGTATGCACGCTGTCACTTTCACACACGTGGGGAAAAGCTTAGATCTATTAAAGCACAAAGAGTATTTATGTAGACTCAAGTCTAAGTGCCACCATGGCATGCACGCTGTCACTTTCACACACATGGGGAGAGTAGAGATCTAATGAAGCACTTGAGTAGCAAGGTAGATCTACTTGATTACAAAGCTCATGACCACAAGATCATGCATCGAGAGAGATGAACACATAGCTACCGATAGAGCCCTTAGCCCTGAGGAAGAACTACTCCCTCCTCATCAAGGGAATCAACAACGGTGATGGAGATGGTGGTGGAGATCGATGGAGATGGCTCCGGGGGCACTTCCCTGTCCCGGCAGGGTGCTGGAACAGAGACTTTCTGTCCCCCGAATCTCCCTTTCTGTGGCGGTGGTGCTACAGAGGTTTTCATGGATTTCTTCTGGATTATTTAGGGTTTTGGGTCGGAGGCTTCATATAGGCGCATGAATCAAGGTTGGTGGGGGTCCAGGGGGCCCACACCCCCTCCAAGCGCCCCCAGGGCTTGCCCGCGCCTAGGGAGGTTTGTCCACCCTATGGCCCCCCTCCGGTTCTGCTTCGTGGTTCCATGTTGCTCCGGGAAAAATAATAACTTTGGCTTTTGTCCCGTCCAATTCTGAGAATATTGATTTTCTGCCTTTCTGGAACAAAAAACAGAAGAAAACAGGCAACTGGCACTATGGCAACTTGTTAATAGGTTAGTTCCAGAAAAGATATAAAAACACCTCAAAGTGTAGACAAAACATAAGACAGATGATACAAAACAAGCATGGAGCATCAATAATTATAGATACGTTTCCAACGTATCATACCTCAGCAGGGCTTACTGACTTGGTTACCTAGTTTCAGTCAAATGCAGATGTGAGGACACCTCTGAGTCCACCCCCCAAGAGGGATATGAAAAGGAAGAAGACTATTAATGGTACTATTGTGGCAGCGAAGGATGTATTTGGTGCTAAAAAACTAAACTTGGCGGGGTCTGTGAAGGAGCGCCACCCGGGTCAATGAATCTACTAAGTTTGAACTGTCGGGGGGGGGGATCCCTCAGACAGTTCGAGATATTGCGACCATTCTTCAGTCGCACTCCCCCAACCTGGTGTTTTTATCAAAGACAATGCAGAAGTCTGATAAACTGAGAAGATTAAGAAGTCGATTTGGACTAAAGGGGTTTAAAGGTGTAGATTCTGAAGGGCAAAGTGGTGGACTTGCACTTTTTTTTGGCATGAGTCCTTTGCAAGTCTCAGTGGAGGATCACAGTGGACGGTTCATCGATGCTCTTCTGCATGATCCGGGGCTGGAGCTTAACTAGAGGCTGACTTGCGTGTATGGTGAACCATGAGTCGAGCTTCGTCATTTTATGTGGTCTACCTTATGTGATTTGCACTTGCGGCATGATACTCAATGGTTAGTGGTGGGTGATTTTAAAGAATGCATGTGGGGTTTTGAACACTTCTCGGCATCACCTAGAGCAGAGAGTCAAATGGTTGCATTCAGAGATACTCTGGAAGTATGCAAACTGGTAGACCTTGACTTCATTGGTGTACCCTTCACATATGATAATAGGATAGCAGGCAGTGCTAATGTAAGGTTTAGATTGGATAGGGCCATTGCATCCAATTCATGGAGGAATATTTTCCCATTCTACTCAGTAAAACATGTGGTTACTCCATGTTCTGATCATGTGGATCTTTTGATTAAGGGCGATGTGGAGGGTCCGCAACATAGACCAAAAAAGTGTAAACAATTTTAAATTATGTTGGAAAGAGATCATAACCTTTCTGAAGTTGTTAAGCATGCATGGGAGTCAGTGGAGAATATCACCGATCTTGGTGATGTTGGTAGGGCTCTCGATACCACTATGAAAAGGTTGCATGGATGGAGTAGGAAGAAGTTTGGTAATGTTACTGAAGATCTACAAAAATCAAGGTCTCAGCTGGAAGAACTAATGCACATGAATGCCGATAGAAAATAAATACGAGAAGTAACAGACAAGATGAAGGAAATGCTCTATCGGGAGGAGATGATGTGGTTGCAAAGGTCACAGATAACATGGCTAAAAGAGGGAAGTAGAAATACTAAATACTTCCGTAGCAAATCAGTGTGGAGGGCGAGGAAGAACAATATCGTAAGCTGGCTAATGATGATGGTGTGTGTCATACCAATTTAAATACCCTGCAGCATATGACTACCGACTATTTCCAAAAGTTATTTACTGAGGATGCCAGTCTTGATTCAAGGTCGGTGGTGGATCTAGTAGATTGCTAGATCTCGGATGAAACAAATGATCTCCTATGTGGGGATTTCTCGGGAAAGGAGATATCAGATGCCCTTTTCCAAATTGGACCGTTAAAGGCCCCGGGTCTAGATGATTTTCCTGCTAGATTTCTCCAGCGTAATTGGGGTACTTTGAAGGAGAAGGTAATATGTGTTGTTAAAGCTTTTTTCAGTACTGGTGTTATGCCAAAGGGTGCTAATATGACATCGATTGTTCTTATCCCAAAAACGGCTAGCCCAGCCAAACTTGCTGACTATCGTCCAATTAGCCTCTGTAATGTGATTTATAAAGTGGTGTCCAAGTGCCTAGTGAATAGAATGAGACCTATGTTGGATGATATTATTTCTCCTGAACAGAGTGCCTTTGTACCTGGGAGGATGATTACTGATAATGCACTCCTGATATTTGAATGTATCCACCATATAAAATAGGAAAAAGACCCCACAAAGAGCTTCTGTTCATATAATATAGATCTTTCAAAGGCGTATGATAGGGTTGATTGGTCGTTCTTGAGGCAGGTGATGCAAAAGTTGGGTTTCTCTCATCGATTTGTGGAATGGGTTATGGATTGTGTCACTTCGGTGAGATATGCAGTTAAATTCAATAGAACCCTCTTGGATTCATTTGCACCGACGCGTGGGCTTCGGCAAGGTGACCATTTGTCCCCGTTCTTATTCCTTTTTGTCGCTGATGGACTTTCATGTCTTCTGAAGAAGGGTATAATTGAGACATCCATCTCGCTGATCAAGGTGTGTCGCGAGGCCCCAGGGGTTTCACATCTTATTTTTGCCGATGATACTCTATTGTTCTTTGAAGCAAACCAAAACTAGGCTAATTATGTGAAGGGGGTTCTTGATGTTTATGCTTCTACTACTAGACAATTTATCAATGCATCAAAATGCTCTATACTATTTGGGGAGGCATGTAGTGTGGTGGCACATGAGGAAGTTAGACAAGCTTTAAATGTGACGTCCCTACTGTTTGAGGAGAAATGTTTGGGATTGCCAACACCAGATGGGCGTATGTCAAAAGGAAAATTCCATAATATACAGGCTCAACTCACCAAGAGTCTGCTCTTATGGGGATATGGACATCTGGATCAAGCTGGTAGGGAGGTATTCATCAAATCTGTGGCTCAGGCCCTACCTACATATCTCATGGGGGTCTTCAAACTCCCCTTCTCGGTATGTGATGATCTTACGAGGCTAGTAAGGAACTTTTACTAGGGATCAAAGGATGGTAAATGGAGAACCCATTGGCGCTCATGGGAGAAGTTGCAGAGGCAAAAAAAAGCAGGGGGGTCTGGGTTTTTGCGACTTCAGGGCTTTTTACCAAGCCCTATTGGCTAGACAAGCTTAGAGATTGATCATCAAGCCTAATAGCTTATGTGCGCGTGTTCTGAAAGCCAATTATTACCCAAATGAATCCTTGGTTGACACTGTCTTTAGCGGCAATGCATCATCTACCTGGAATGCTATCTCCTATGGATTAGAGCTGGTGAAAAAAATATTAATCTGGCGCATGGGGAATGTGCAGAATATTAGAATTTGGAGACATTAGTGGATACCAAGACCTTCGTTGTATAAACTAATCTCACACGAAGGAAAATGTAGAATCTGGTATGTCTCTAAGATGATCGATCAATATGGATGTTGGAGGATCGATTTAATTAATCAATATTTTCACTCTGCTGATGTCCAAGAGATATTGGGTATAAATCCATCTTCTAGGCTGAACTTGGATGTGATTGCATGGGTGCCTAGCAAGAATGGGAAGTTTTTGGAGTTCTTATGGTCTGGCCATGGATGAGACCTGGCGATCGACGACCCAGTCCACTAGCTCAGCACCAGATGGTAGAAGGAAGATATGGGATTCCATATGGAAGACTGATGTCCCACCAAAGGTTCAGCATTTCTCTTGGCATTTGGTGACTTATTCATGGCCTACTTGGAGGAACAAGTTTAATTGCTCACTGGAGAAGACTGATATATGCCCTCTTCATAGAGTGGAACCGGAGGACAATTACCATGCTTTCATGAGGTGCAATCTAGCCAAGTAGCTTTGGTCTCATATGACAGAGGTATGAGAACTCCCAGATTTACATAGCATCCAGAACACGGGGACTGAGTGGCTTCTATCCTACCAAAATAATTTGTCAAAGAATATGGGTGGAATGATGCTTATGGTACTATGGAGGATTTGGCATGTTAGGAATGAGGTTGTACATGAGAAGACACCACCTCCGGTTAAGGCTTTGAAAAGGTTTCTGTGTAGCTATTGGGAATCGACTATGAGAAGACACCACCTCCGGTTAAGGCTTTGAATCTGCCATGTCTTCTAAATGGGTGTCGCCCCCTCAGGTTCCTACAAGCTGAACACGGATGGTTCGTTTGACAATGGGCATGCTGGAGCCGGGATGATTGTGCGTGATCATATTGGAGATATTATCCTATCTTCTTTCCACCAACTGTTTCATTGTTGTAGCCCCTTAAACGTAGAACTACATGCGGTACGAGAAGGACTAGCTCTTGCTTTGCATTGGTGTACAAGTCCTTTACTGATTGAGGTGGATAGTGTGGAAGCTGTAGCAATGCTGAAGAAAGGAGAGGTGGATCGGTCTGATTTTAGTCAGATTATTGAAGAAATCAAAGCCTTAATGAAGGTCCGTCAGACTAGTATTACTCATATTGAGAGATGTTAGAATAGTTGTAGTCATTTCTTAGCTACATATGCTAGACTCAATAGCCGAAAGGCAGTATGGCTCGCCTCGTTCCCCGAGGAAATGTTGAGCATATGCCAATCGGATTGTAATACCTGTTCATCTTGAGTAATACAAGTTTTCACTCGCAAAAAAACTAGCATCATCTAGCACCAAATGCAGTTGAACATTCTGAATTAACTTTTGTTATAAACGGGCAATGATTTTGGGGAAGAGATTTGCAAGTAAAAGGCCATCAGTTATCTTGTATGCATCGTCAAGTGGATATAAAGTGGCTCATATCACAGAAAATGGAGGAGAACTTATGTGCTTCAACACACATTTTATGTGCAAATATCATTATAGCACGCTCTTGTTTTACCTATCATTAGACAATAGCTATAGCTCCTCAATTTGCATGCTGACACAGGTATGCTCAGCTATTAGTATTCAAAGTTAAAATAAAAAGGCGGAATGCTAAGAATAGTCATCAGTATAATTAAACCAAAAGTCAGTCTCTCATATAGACTACACATATAGGATAGCTCGTACAGTACTACATAACTTTAGATATAACTGAGAACCAAGCACCGGCTTGGTGGCAAGGCTAGTGAGTGCGCAGTCAGCTCATCCGGATTCGAGTCCCCATGGGGACCAAATTAAACAAGATTGTATCCAAACACGTGTAATCCGTTGCTGGTGAGGTCTCATCTACCTAACAACGTATACTCCACGTGGAATCATTCCCCGAGGGTCAAGGTCAACGTTTTTTTTGAACTCTAGATATAACTTACCCGTAGCCTGTCAAAACCTCCAATTTTGATTCAGCTAGACTAATCAATACAGTGTTTGTATCTCTAGTCCACAACAGACAAATCTTAGGTTTGACACCGTGATGTTTGATAGAGGTGGTGTTTTGGCTCCGAGGTAAATAAACCTATTATAAAAAATACATTAAAAATAAAATTTAAATTGTCAAAAAAATCTGAACAAAAATTTCACATGTACATCTAGACATTCTATGTCCATACACAACTCTTCAGAAAAAATGAACACTTTATGTGGCTTGTATAAAAAATACAAAAAACATGTTTGTGAATAGACACGATGGAGCACTAAAATTTGTCTATTTTACATGTGACACCTAAAATATTCTTTTCACCTGCAAACTTATGTATGCACATATAATGTTCGGATATACGTGCAAATATTTTTTTTAGAAGTTTTTGATATTTTAAAATGTGTTTTCACACAATAAATTCATTTGCACCCGTGAGCCGAATTGGTTTTCCGATGTTTGATGTGCTATATTGCTTGGAGAAAACTTTTTCAAAGTGCCCTTAAAGCCCTACCGTTGCCTAGTGGTTTAAGTAGTATTTATTTAATTAATTACTTAAGTCGTGAGCAAAACCAACGCCTCTTAGGCCACTTGCCGTGCGTATTGCGGTCTGTTGTCTCTGCGTGTAGACCTTGCCTTGCGATGGTTCGGTCAAAGCGGCCGTCCCTTTCTCATAATTCTATCAATGTTGAGGCTCTTTTTTGGAAGCCAAAACCAGGGTCTCTCCCCATCCTCACTGTCTTGGTTTCCTTCCCGTCCTCGGCCGCCCCGCGTTGGATAAGATTAGGTCGCCGTCGGCCTAGCTTCCCACCCAACCACATCCTCTGTCACCTCCTCCCTATCTCGTGGCCTTTCCTGGACTGCACCACGCGTCCCCCGTCACGCCGTCTGTGTCGAGAGGCCGGCCACAGGTGGCCAGAATCAAAGGCATGCGGCAAGATGAGCAGGCGCGGGAGGTTGACAACAACGCGGTGAAGTTGGCCGGCGATGGCCACCTGCGCGCTCAACCACTGGTGGTGGCGGGCGACGAGGACCGGAGGGGGAGCGGCCACGGCCTCCAACCGACGGCGATAGCGCTGGGGTTTGAGGGGGCGGGCGGCGAGAGGCCGAGCTCGCTGGTACTTGTTTCCTCTTCCTCCAACGCTTCCTGGCGGAGGTGCGGGCCATCGACACACCCTCCAAGGAGGGCTTTCTCCCAACCGCTGATATCGCGGGAAGACCGTCGGACCTCCTGCAGAAGGCCGTTGTATCCCCTACAAAGCTCTCTGGTATGTATTAGCCCTCCCGGGCAGAACTTCCTCAACATTATCAACAAATTGCGCCGGGTTGCTTCTCACCATAACGTTGGACAAAATTCTTGGGCATGTTCAATATAGGTTTCGTCCATGCTCGATGAGGAAATGAGACTCGAGGTTCTAGGAATCCTTGGGCATGTTTTAACTGACTTCTGTGCCTAGAAGACAAAGGAGTTGATCTAACAACTACTTGCTGGACTTCTTTTCCTAGAAGAAAAAGAAATTGTATAGTTTTTTTATTAACTGCACTTTGTTGTGCTTAGTTTTTGAATAAAAATATATAAAAGATTTTGCTCAGTTATTCTGCATCCTACTTTCTGAAACTCCATCCATACTATTTGTTCCATATGTTATAGCAGGATGTGATGTCTCTTGAACAATGATTACAAGGTAAATCATCATAATAATTTTTTATTTCTAGGATTCTTGCAGAAGTCCCGACACTCAACTGAATATTACGTAGCAAAATTCCCGCATTTTGGATTATTGTGTGTTCTTGATTTACAGATTTCTGTCTTCCTTAGTTTATAGGACGTTGATATCTCTCACTTGTGATTACTGGTATGCAACCTGGGCGGTGGATTATATATGGATCATGTGGACGATGATGTCAGTTTCCTCGCAGCAAAAGCTGCTGGATGAGGTTGTTACGATACCACACCCGTAAGTATGGTTGCACAGAGGTTGGATCGCAAGCGGAGCGGTCCGTCTAGGTTGTTTTCCTTCCTCTTGATATGGTTCATGTTTTATGAATGACATCGGCCATCTACACCTTATTGTATTATGTTCTCTAAAATATTATTTATGTTCATGTAAAACTCACAAGCATGCGGTTCAAGATAGAGGCGCTCAATTCCTAGGAGATGCCTGTGAAGTCAAAGCTGGTTACCTTTGTTCAGTGACTCTCAGGATAATAGTTGCTCCGGTTCGCAGAAACATTTTTTTCTGAATCTACTATGTTATGATTTTCTATGACATGACTGAACATGTTAAAAGAGAATTGCATCAATTATTATTAGGTCCCATGGAGCAGACATGGCCAAGAGCCATTCTTGGTTGTTCTTGATCCTATTTTTGTATTAGCTGAACCGGAAACAAATGTTGAAAGGTTACAGTAGGATAGTGTCTAAGAAGTCAAACGAAATAGAGTTAGGGTGAGGAATTTGTGATGCACTTAAGTTATTTTGACGGTTGTTGCTTGAACCATGTATTAATGACAATTTGTTTATTGAAACAGGAAATGTGAATGGAATTATTGGAGAGCTAGCAACAACTTAGCACTGGTACATATTGGTTCTTGGCCTTTTTACAATTGTGTAAGTATTTCTGTTTTATGATGATTATCTACTGAGTGTCTTGCATAGTAGATCATGTTTTGCCTCCTGTTGTGTGGTTTTGGACTGCTATGTTAGGGTTCTTACGCTTATTAATTTTGTACTTTAACTTATCATCCTCAAAGAATTTGTTACGGATCGGGTCTTTTACCGTAAATGGAAACATCAAGTTGTCCATTGGCAATATCTGTATTAGATACAAAGACATAGGGATATCTAGACTCATGTTTAGTGGATAATAAATGCATACCATGTATTTTTTTCACTAACAATCCAAGCCACCCTTTCGCGGTAGGTTTGGTACTCCCAAGGCTGTCAGCAGCTATTGTGGATGACCATGGGAAGAAAACTTGTGCCACTTGACGAGATTTGGAGCGAGTGAAGAAGGCATATTCTCCTAACTTCACAACATTTTTGCTTGGTCATTATTTTGGCTAAGAAATTTTCATACGCCATTATTTACTTGATTAGGAAGTATTTACGTGTTTCCAGTTCCCATAATAGCATTCCTGATTCAAGCGCATTCTGGTATTTGATAGATCATCTTTTCTAAGTTTATGTATGCTAGATTACATGCAGATTTAAGTTTGGGGGATATTTTTCTTTTGGATTTAGATGGTTACAACGTCATGTGAAAGTACAGACACTCTGATACAAATCGAAGTTCCAAGATTTATAAATAGGATTCTTCCAGGTGATTTTCCTATCTTACTTTACAATGTCTATTATTGATATCACCCTGTCTTACTGTTATTTTTGCAACATCATCGTTGTTAACTACAATCTTTTGAACATAAAGAGGGTAAAAGGCATGGTGGTGGCATGTATTTTCTGGAACATATGCATGTACTTATCATGATCTAATTAGCGCTGATAAGGTTTTACAACGTTCAATACTTGACAACATGTTTGAGCCTATTCTTTTTATGGCTAATATTCCTTTCTTACTTTTATGGGGAATATTATTTACGGAATTAGGCGTGAATAGTAAAAGCATTAGCAATGAAGAAACCAAATTGTTCTCTTAAGTATATTGTCAAGTCTAACTGAAATTCCTATGCGACCCTTCCCATGTGTGCTTTTGCCTTTTTGCCATCTCAATGAACCACATTAGTAGAATAAATTATATGTCTTTACATGCCAAATTAACTCTGATGCTGATTCTCTTCTGTCTAGCATCTAACTTGGTGATTTCTTTATAGTGAATTGGATGGCATCAATGAACTGCTCCCCCGTCTTATGATTTGTGTTTTTGTTTCAGACTTCTTGCTTTCAATTGCATGCTTTGCATGAATAATCTGAACATGCACTCTAAAAATCCCACGACTGATGCCACTTTGCTATTCACTTGGTATGTTTCAGTACTTGACAGTCCGTTCTCAATTTCTTCCTTCTTGATTTTTCCTGAACTGTTCACTGCATGCTAATTTTGTGTGAGGATTTGCTTCCAGATGCAAAAATGTTTATGACAACAGATAGAAAAACATAAACATGACTTCATCTGAAAAGATTCTTGGAATTTTTGTAAGTTCAGGGTTAATCTGAATTCATCATGAACATTGGGTATGGCATGGTAATAAAGAGGATTATTCTTTTTTTAATCTGTATGTATGAGATGGTCAGGAACATCAAATATTCCCTGTAACAATAATCTCTATGCTAATTACTTTCATGTATTCGGGTAATCTATTCTTGAAACATATTTGTCTCAAACCAAAATATAGGTGCTATGCAATTAATATGTGATAAAAGCATGCAGTTTTAAAATGAGAACTAATTTATAAGTAGTAGTACAGAACTACATACCCAATTAACTAAGGTAAATTGAGAATCTGCAATTTGAGATGACAATTAGTATGCAGAGAGCTAATCTTCTTAGGTCCTAACTAGATTAGCATGCTTTTGCCGATATTGCAGGTACGAAATAATCTGCAAGAATTCAGTAAAGTAATTGCAGAATAAACTTGAAAGATAAGCTGGCAGTAACGTTTTCTAGATCAATAAATTATTTAGAGAACTTGCAATTTTGGATTCTTATTGTTGTGGAGGCATGCCAACAACAACCATATGCTAATAATTATGTTGAAATAGAAATGGACTAGGCATACATTTTTTTCATGCATTAGCATTAGTTTTTTGTGCTAAGCCTCTTGAACTTACATGCATATTTGGTGCTTCCAGGTGCAATAGAATTCAAGCACACTGCATTGCTCCAGTGCAAAGTCTTTGTGGGTCGAGATTTCAACAATAATTTTATTTTCAGGAAGGGATGTAGATGTACCTGTCATTTGTAAGGTTAGCAATGTACAGTGGCATACCTATTATCTTTTTAATGGATGCGCTACGAAAAAAATGAGGTAAACGGCATCTAGAACAATAATTTTTGGCAAAACGATTATTTCAGAATGCATATCTAATGTATATTTCTGGAGAATATTCAAACAGTAACTTGTGAATGCACATGGAAAAACTTAGCTACTTGTGGTTTTCATAACACAACGTCCATCGATTTGTTGTCCAACTTAGCTAAATGCTTGTTGATCCTTAACTTCTTATTATGATGCACAGAGGCAGTGGCGCTTCCAGTGTCTTGGTTTCTTTAACCATTCTTTCTTCTGAAACAATGTTCATGTTTATGTATGCTCTAATTTCGTTGCATGGCACTGCGCCACATTTATAGCACACTACGCACCCCTTTGTACCGTCCTGCTATCGTACGTGTGATGTTTGAAAATGTGGCCATGCAAACATTCTATACTCTATTATACCACATTCATATTTGGTTATGCAAATATTTAATACTCTGTTAGTCTACATTCATGTTTGAAAATGTAATTGTAGTCTTGCGATCATGAACATCAAGTATAAAACCTTTTATGGCTATGTTCATGCACATCAAGTATAAACCTTTTGTGGCTATTTTCTCATGTCCTTGTATAAAATATTCATGTTTGGTTATTGCTTTTAAGTTATTTGGATGCTCCAAAAATGATAACGCACAATGTAATTACAAATCTAAGATGAATGATCTATTCAGTGGGTACATGTAAGCTAGATTGTGATAAGGTATCCTCAATAAGATGTTCATCCTAAAGAAAACCTGGTTGAATTTATGGTGCATAGAGTTGAGGTAGATGTCATTAACTATGACAGTTGGACATTAAAGTTGATGCTCAAATTTTTTAGATAAGAATTGAGGTAATTGTTAGCCACTTGACGAGGCTACATTTTGACCGGTTTATATGTATATGTCATTGAGACAAAATATTAAACAATCTAACATGTCACACCTGTTTGTGTCACAAGATGAAAACGCCCGCAAATCTCCACCTTGGCCATGCTGTGTGAGAACGGGATGCAGGCGACGAGGCGAAGCTCGCCTTCCCACCTAGTTTTTCTTATGCATGTACACACGAAAATGCTTTCACGTGTTCTTTCTCGTTAAAAGAAATTACAACAAAAGATAACTTATTTATCCTAGACCATATTCCTTACTTCTTATGCTGATATTTTAATTATCAATCATTATAAGTAGAAGGCATCATAATTGACAGGGTAATTTTTTTTGTTTGGTGAAATTTGTGGTACATAGATACCCATGTATTTCTGGTGTCCATCATCCATCTTATTGGCATTGTAATACTAATTTACAATTTATTACTAAGAATCAACCCATAATTTGATGGCTAGGAGTCTAGGATAGTGTTTGTACCTCTAGTCCACGATAGACAAATCCTAGGTTTGGCACCTTGTGTTTTATTAAGAGGATTACCATTTTTTGTGGGAGGGATGTTCCACTTGATATCGAGACCGAGTGGTGGTTTTTTCAGTCTTAAAGCTACACAACTTTGGCCTTGATTATCCCTTTTGTGAAATCTTGCAACTTTGCGACATAGTTTTATTCTTTCAAAGGATATATTTTTACGACTGGAGATCAACCCAGCATATTGGACTTACCTCTGTAGAGTCATTTTTAATCTCATGTTCTAGAGAAAATGCATTTTTGGACTTCATGTTAGATTATAAGTCGGTTTGCTTTTACTTGTAATATAAGTTAGGGTTTGCCCAGCCGGCCATCTATATATACCCTTTGTAATCTTTTAAACAATATCAATAATTATAAGACAATTATATTTCTACATGGTATCAGATTAGTTCGATCTTAGGGCATGGCCCAACCACCACCGTCGCCACTGTCCGGCTATTTCGAGTGGCGTGCTGCCGTCGCCGCCTCGAAACAAGCTTCTACCGTAGCCATCTCTGCCTCCACCGCGGCCTCTCCCTCCTCTCCTTTTTTTTCCCCAGCAATCTCCACCACCATCCACTATGCTGATACTATCTACGATGTTAGCTCGTTTATTCCACTCACCTTAGATCTTCCAAAACACAACTACTACCATTGGCGTCATCTCTTCAAAGTTCATCTCGGCCGATGCAATCTCCTTGGATACGTCGACACCGACTCTATTCCCAGCCCTCTGATACTTGCTAGGTGAAGGACGACCTCGCCATCATCCAATGGATCTACCAACAGGTGTCCACCGAGATATTCAATCTCGTCTTCCGTGACGCCTCCAACTCCGCCGCGCTATGGGCGACCCTTTGTCAACTCTTCCAGGATAATGTCGATGCTCGCGTCACCACCCTCCACACCGAGATCCGCAACACCATTCAAGGCGACTCTCGAGTGAGGGTGTACTGCTAGCGGCTCAAGTCTCTCGCCGACGAGCTCCATGAACTCGGCGACCCCATCGACGATCGTCAACTCATCAATGTCCTCCTCATCGGGCTAAGTGAACATTTTGAGAAGCAAGCCTCCTTCATCCCCATGATGAGGCCACGACCCTCCTTCGCCGAGGTTCGCTCTATGCTGCAATGGGTCGATCACGCCATCACCAACAAGGAGTCTCGCCCCCAAGTTTTTGCGGCCATCCCATGACCGCCCGTACATGCCACAACTACGCCGCCTCCTCCGACATCGGTGAAACCGCCTCTCGGCAGGCGCCCTAGTATTAACTACCGTGGCACCAGGCCGATCTACCGACCTCCATGATCTTCATCAGCATCATTGGCCCTGGATCCTCCAAGTGGCGTGCCACCTTCAGCTCCCGCGCCTCTAGCGTCACCCATCTAGCGCCCTCCACCTGATCCATGTACATGACTCGTGCAGGCCCGATCCATGCCTTGGGCTGCCCCCTCTCCGACTAGCGCTCCACCGACCTACTCCGGCTCCTGGATGCCGGGCATGCGCCCTCACACCGGCTCTCTCGGACTGCTCGGATCTCGTCCGTCGTCAGAAGCCTACGTTGCTGCACCATCCTACTACTCCTACGGCGCCCCGTCACCAACAAACTACAATACCTCAGCAGGCGGCCACTATCCGATGTACTAGTTGTCGCCACCACCGATCGCGCCAACACTGCCATCTCCACCGACTCCGTCTGTTGCACCAACGCCAAGCTAGGACAAAGCTGCTTTCCTCTAGGCCATGAAAAACTTCGCTACTTAAGAAAACTCAGGTATGGATTGCATTTTCGATTCCGGTGCTTCTAGTCACATGTCTTCTTCGCATAATATGCTATCATCATGCACTTCTTCATCTTTTTCTTCTATTACTCTTGGAGATGGTTCTTTGATTCCTATTCACTGTGTTGGTCAAACCCATATTCCTTTCGCTTCTAAACCACTCCTTCTTTGAGATGTTCTTGTTGCACCTGCTCTCATCAAAACCTTAATTTATGTCCGTCAATTTACTCGTGATAACCTGATCTCCCTCGAATTTGACTATTTTGGCATGTCTGTGAAGGATTACCTGACCAAGGCGGAGATCGCACGCTTCAGTAGTTCCAGAGATATATATTCCATCAACGGAGCTCCTACCACCACCCAACCCTCATCCATGGTTGCTTCGGTGGATCTATGGCATGAAAGATTAGGAGATCCTCAAGCCGCTACACTATCGCGTCTTCTTAGTGAATTTTCAATTCCATGTAATAAAGATTTTCATGATCCCTTGGTTTGTGAGTCATGTCAATTAGGCAAACATGTTCGTCTTCCCTTTAGTTCCTCTCATTCTTCTAGTACCTCCCCGTTTGAATTACTACATTGTGATTTATGGACATATCCCATGCAAGCGTATCTGGTTTTAAATACTATCTTGTCATCCTAGACGATTTTACTCACTTTATTTGGACTTTTCCAATGCACAAGAAATATGATGTACACACTATATTTATAAACTTCCAACGATGTGTCTGCCCACTTGTTTCTACCTATAAGATTTTATCCAATGCGACAATGGTTGTGAATTAGAAAACATTCAAAATCGAAATTATTTCCTTAGCCATGGCATTCTACTGCGTTTTTTCTGTCCCTATACCTCCCCTAAAAATAGCAAGGCTGAACGAGCTCTCCGCACAATCAATGATATAATTCACTCTCTTAATTCATTCATCCATGCCTCCAAAATTTTGTGCTGAGGCCTTACGCACCGCCACATATTTACTCAACATAATACCAACTAAATCAAACCCACACACTACTCCATATTTTTCTCTTTTTCGCTGGCATCCCGATTAATCCGAGCTACGTGTTTTTTGTTTCCTTTGTTTTGCAAACATGTATGCCACATCCCCTACCAAACTAGCATCCCGGTCTATCTCTTGTGTTTTCCACGGATACTCCGACGAACACAAGGGCTTTCGTTGTCTCGACTTTCTCTTCGCCCGTATTCACATCTCTCGTCACGTCACGTTCATAGAACACGTATTTCATTTTTGCAACACACACCATCTCCCGAACCCGAGTCCTCTACACTGCCGCCCCCTACCCGATGAGCCGTCCTACACCCTCTCCATAGCATTCCTGCCTCATCCCAACCAACCCACAACCCTACCCCTACCACGGCAGAAATTGAACCCCTTTTCCTGTCGTGGCAGCATCCGATAACACCCGCCCCCGACAAGCGCGCTCTGCCGTGGAGCCAAAACGGCTAAAAACTCCGCCACGGCAGACTTCTTTGCAGCGCAACCTGAGCCTCCCTCCCCTTCGCCCGAGTCTTCCTCCCTTTCGTCCGAGTCATCCGCTGCATCGGGCTCTGCCTCTTCCCCCCTACACTCAATCCTCCGGCCCATGCCATGCCTACTACTTAATCTACCAATGATCATGTTATACGTACTCGTGTAAAATTATGATTTCGCTTACCCACTAAAAAACTTAATATCGACGTTACTCCATCTATCTCTCTCGTTCCCAGAACTTACAAATCAGCTCTTCTCGATCCTCATTGGACTTCTGCTATGCGTGAATAATTCCAAGCACTCATTGATAACAATACTTGGAAACTCGTTCCTCGTCCCATGGGTGCAAATGTAGTTTTGGAAAATGGGTTTTTCATCAAATTTTTTACTCCGATGGTACTCTCTCTCATTATAAAGCTCGTTGGGTCTGTCATGCTTTTTCTCAACAACATGGTCTTGACTATGATAAAACTTTATCTTCCATTGTTAAACCTAGTACAATTCGAACAATTCTTAGTCTTTCAGTTTCTTTGTCTTGGCTCATTCATCAACTTGACGTTAAAAATGCTTTTCTTTATGGATCACTAAATGAAACCGTTTACTGTCAGCAACCTCTTAGTTTTGAATATATAACCAATCCCAATCATGTTTGTCTTCTCAAAAAATCACTATATGGTCTCAAACAAGCTCCTTGTGCATGGTTTCAACGATTCTCTACCTTTCTTCCCACTATCGGTTTTCAACCATCTCCCTCAGATTCCTCTATTTTTGTCCATCACACTACCTCTCACACAGCCTACTTACTCTTATACGTAGATGATACTGTCCTAACAGCCTCCACTCAGTATTTTGTCGATCACATCATTTCCTTACTTCGCTCTGAATTTTCCATGACTGATCTTGGTATACTTCATCACTTCTTAGGAATTGCTTTCACTCGTGATACCCATGGTGTTTTTCTATCTCAGCGATAATATATTCTTGATCTTCTAACTAAATCAGATATGCTTGACTATCAACCGTCTAAAACCCCGGTAGATACAAATACCAAACTTTCCTTCTCAGGTGATGTTTTTCCCGATGCCACACTCTATCGTAGTATAACCGGTGCTCTTCAATATCTCAGTCTCACTCGTCTAAAAATTTCTTTTGCCCGTTCCACAAGCCTATCTCTACATGTATGATCCTCACATTTCACATTATAATCATGTTTAACGTGTTCTTCAATATCTCAAAGGTACTATTGATCATGGTCTCCACATATATTCATCATCTCCAAACACTTTGACAGCATATTCTGATGCAGACTAGGCTGGTTGCGTGGATACTCATCGGTCCACATCCGGATACTGTGTTTTTCTTGGTAACAACTAGATTTTATGGTCTCAAAACGACAGGTTACAGTTTCACGTTTGGCTTTGGGACAAGTTCACGTTTTTCATGTTCCAACCACTGCTCAATTTGCAGATATCTTCATAAAGGGTCTTTCAACAGCATCATTTACCAATATTTGATTTAGTCTCAACTCGTTGGTGAACCACAAGTTGACACTTTGGGGATGTTAAATTATAAGTCGGTTTGATTCTACTTATAACATAAGTTGGGGTTTGCCCAACCGGCCATCTATACCCTTTGTAATCTCAAACAATATCAATTATTATAAGACAATTATGTTTCTACACTTCCAACCCCTTACGCACGAATAGATCTTGACGAGATGGACAAACATCGCATGTTTCATTCTCAAAAGAAAGAAAGAAAGAAAGAAAGAAAGAAAGAAAGAAAGAAAATCTACCTACTTTTCAAAGGTAACACATCTGTGATATTTAAAAAAAAAGTAACGCATCTGTGGACTATGTTTTTTTGTATTTTGGTAGTCACTGACTCACTGTTAATGAACTGATGTAGCGGTCAAGTTCGTCTTCCTAGTTCTGACATCCATGCTAATCGAACACAAGAACATTCCACGGGAGCAAGCGAGCTGAGTAAAACGACCCGTACCGATGGAGTTAGACTTTCAGTTGGGGACGGACGGGTGGTGAGCTGTGAGTAGCGAGTGCTTTCAGTTCAGGTACGCCACAATTACAAAGAGCCATGGCGACCAGCGTGCTTGCCTTAGCTCTTCTGTTCCTTCACCTTCTCTTCTCCATTACCTCCGCAGCTGATAGTATCACTGCAAACTCTTCCATCGCCGATGGCCAGACGCTTGTTTCATCTGGTGGAGTATTCGAGCTCGGGTTCTTCACCCCACCGACCTCGACGGCGAGGTTCTTGGGCATCTGGTACAAGGACATCGCTCCTCTTACTGTTGTCTGGGTCGCCAACCGCCAGGCTCCGATCATCGGCACCACCGCGAGCCTGGCCATCAACAGCACCGGCAGCCTGGTACTCGCCGACCGGTCAGGACACATGTTCTGGTCGCCGGCACCGTCGAACGCCGTGACCAGTGGCAGCACTCCGGTGGCCCAGCTCCTGGACAGCGGCAACTTCCAGTTTCAAGACGGCAATGGCACGGGGCCAGTTCTGTGGCAGAGCTTTGACCACCCGTCCGACACTCTGCTCCCGGGCATGAAGCTGGGATGGGACCTGACCACCGGGCTCGACCGGTATCTGACGACGTGGGCGAGCCCCGCCGACCCGTCGCCTGGCGACTACAGGTTCGAGATCGACATCCGCGGCGTGCCGGAGGGGTACATCTGGTACAACGGCACGTCGCCGGTGTACCGGAACGGGCCATGGAACGGCCTGCGGTTCAGCGGCGAGCCGGAGATGGAGCCCGACAACGGTAACTTCCTGTTCGAGTTCGTGGCCAACAGCACCGACGTCTACTACACGTTCCTGGTTGACGGCGGCGGCGACGTCATCTCGAGGTTCGTGCTGAACCAGTCGACCCTGCAGCGCTACGTGTGGCTGCAGCAGCAGCAGACGTGGAACCTCTACTGGTCGCTGCCCAGGGACCAGTGCGACCGCTACGCGGAGTGCGGCGCCTACGGCGTCTGCGACGCCAGCGCCTCGCCGATGTGCGGCTGCCCCGCCGGGTTCACGCCGGCCTCGCCGCGGGACTGGGCGCTCAGGGACGGCTCCGCGGGGTGCGCGCGCACGACCAGGGTCAACTGCACCGGGGACGGGTTCCTGGCGTTGCCCGGCGTCAAGCTGCCGGACGTGACGAACGCGACGGCGGACGCCAGCGTGAGCCTCGATGAGTGCAGGCAGAGGTGCCTGGCCAACTGTTCTTGTCTGGCGTATTCTGCCTCGAGCATCAAGGGAGGCGAGAGCGGCTGCATCCTCTGGACCTCGCCGCTGATCGACATCAGGCAGTTCGAATCCGGCGGGCAGAATCTGTTTATCCGTCTGGCGGCATCCGATCTACGTATGAATCCCTCTTCCCCTTTCCTCTCGTCCGTCTCCTTTTTAATCTGTATATAATTTTTCATTTACTTATGTCGCAATAACGTAAAGTTCAGGGTTCAGGTCTAGACGTCAGAATCTGAATGTGCAAAAAGATGTGCAGTAGTATTCTTTTTTTGTTTACAAAATAGAACAGACGGAAGATATATTGTCGGCTTCTCATATTGTCTTGCGCCTCTGCATCATCAGATGCACAATATCGAACGTGCAGTCTTCTAGAGGATATAAACATCTAGACCATTTAGTCTTGATTGATATTTTCAACAATCGGCTGGTTGGATTTTCTGAAAAGGGAATCATTTACTTGGACTGTCCATGACGCTTCTAGAGGATATGAACATTTTGTGAAGATATATCGAATGTGCAGTCTTTCTAGAGGATATGAACATCTAGAACATTTAGTCTTGATTGATATTTTCGTTAACTAGCTGGTTGTATTCTTCTGAAAAGGGAATCAAGTACTTGGACTGTCCATGACGCTTTAGACTTAATTGTAGAAAAGGTCACTCGTGAGGCGGCTATTTTCTGGCTGCTATGGCCTGACCAGAAAGACTGCATTCGTTCTATGACTGAACTGACTAGTCCTCTGCAAAACTGGAACACGTCTGAACTTTTTGGTTGGCAGTTGTTGCATTCTTTGACAAGTAACCAGGACTGGTGAAGTACCATTTGACTACACTTCCATGTTTAGGTCTTGATCTTTCATATGGATTATATACCTTATGTTAGTCGTAAACCAGTAATCAACAAAAATATATACATGGACATATTTTGCAAAGATGTACAGTGGTAAACAAGGATTGAGGAGTGTTGTCCAAGATGTAGTTTCTTCAGATGCAACAGATGTTTCCACTTTCCAGTCAGTCATAATCATTACTGTGACTGAAAATTTAAGGGGTTTGTTTTTTTCTTTGAAACAAGAAATTTAAGGGGTTTGTTGTTTTCAGAGCAACCCAAGTCAGACGTCTAGTTATCGATGAAACAAATTCATCTAGTAGCACACTGGATATGACTAAGTGGTTCACTAACCTTTCCAATTTGACCCCTGGCACTGGCAGCCTCCAATGGTGACAATTCCAAGAAGAAAAACACAGCACTTGCCGTTGTCCTAAGCTTAATCGGTCTTCTCCTTTTCGGGTTAGGTGGCTTCTTCACATGGACCAAGTTTTTCAGAAACAAAGGTGCGCCTAATTTTATTCTCTCATTCTCTTTTCCTGTAAATCCGTTTGTACTATATGCAAATAATGTCGTATGTGTGAAAAATTTCACCTTGTGCACTCCAGGGAGGTTTCAGAGCACGCGAAGGCTCACCTCGTTTGACTCGAGCAACCCACTTTATCCGGTCCAAGACAGAAACACGGAAGATGAACCCAGTCAGAGAAAAGGACTAGTGGACGTCACTCTCTTTGACATGGCCACGATTGCCTTGTCCACCGACAACTTCGCGACGTCGGCGAAGCTCGGGGAGGGCGGCTTCGGCGCGGTCTACAAGGTAAAAACATTGCAACATTTCCACAGGGGTATTTGAATTGAGGTCAGAAAATGATAACAACTGATGTGAAGTGAAACAAACGGTCATGGATGCTGCTTGCAGGGTGAGCTGGGTGGAGGGCAGACGGTGGCGGTGAAACGGCTCTCCAAGTACTCGACGCAGGGGTTGGACGAGTTCAAGAACGAGGTGGTGCTCATCGCCAAGCTCCAGCATGTGAACCTCGTCAGGCTGCTGGGTTGCTGCGTCCACGGGGAGGAGAGGATCCTGGTGTACGAGTACATGGAGAACAAGAGCCTCGACACGTTCATCTTCGGTACATATACACATCGATCAAACCTGTCGATCATCTACACACATTATGGGTTGCATTGCAACTTGCAAGTCTGTAGCCAGCTTTAATTAGATTTTTTTGGTGGATTTATGGATCGGGTTATTGTGATTGAGCAGATAAGGCTCGATCGGCGCAGCTGAACTGGTCGAAGCGGTTCGACATCATAGTGGGCGTCGCACGCGGGATCCTGTACCTGCACCAGGACTCGAGGTTCAAGGTGATCCACAGGGACCTCAAGGCCGGCAACATCCTCCTCGACGGGGACATGAACCCCAAGATCTCCGACTTCGGCGTGGCGAGGATCTTCGGTGCTGACGGCGCCGACTCGCACACCAGAAGGGTGGTCGGAACATAGTAAGTCTATAGGATCTCTGCTTCATTCTGCTGACATCTAACGGCAAACTGATCGAGACGTTCGTGCATGCAGCGGGTACATGTCCCCGGAGTATGCCATGGACGGCGTCTTCTCGGTCAAGTCCGACGTGTTCAGCTTCGGCGTGCTGGTCCTCGAGATCGTCAGCGGCAGGAAGAACCGGGGAATGTACAGCAGCGGCGAGCAGACGAGCCTCCTCAGCCACGTACGTCACTACTCAGAACCAATCCTCTGCTCATGTACTTTCCCTTTCTATCTAAGAATCACAAGAGAATGCTGTGGTAACTGATGAGTAGGCATGGAAGCTGTGGAGGGAGGGCAACGCGCTGGCGCTGCTGGACGATACGGTGGCCGGCGAGTGCATGGACTCGGAGGAGGTGCTGCGGTGCGTGCAGGTCGGGCTGCTGTGCGTGCAGGAGCGACCAGAGGAGCGGCCGCACATGGCCACGGTGTTCCTGATGCTGGGCAACCAGAGCGCGGTGATGCCGCCGCCGAGGCACCCGGGCTACTGCAGCGACCGGGGGTCCGCCTCCACCGACGGGGAGTGCTCGTCCACCACATGCACCGTGAACGACATCACCGTCACCGTCGTCGAGGGCCGGTGACGACGCGTGGCCCTGGTGACTGACGATGGAGGGCTTGCTGCTCTACCTAGTAATGTCTCATACCACGAACAAGAACAGTTATAAATTTCTAATCATTGGGCAAAGCAGCATACTGAACACGGCACACAAAATAAAAACGGAAGCAAAACTTAGAAGTTCGTAGGATAAGTTTTGAAGGGGAGTATCGGTAGAAATAAAATTCAATTTGACTCTAGCATTTGGAGTTGGACGACACATATTATTGTAGATTTTCTCTTGCACGACCGTGTTGAGTGGAGAATGAGGGCACGCCGTAATCTTGACACTTGTAAATTGCGGTGCCCTGCATATGCATAGTGTAGGAATTCCACCTCGTCTCTTCTGCTCCAGTGAATGATTCGATTTCGATCTCTTCAAGGGTATCTATCTGTCCTACAACTCTGTGGTGAGCGGCATGGACAAGCTAGCGAGCAAGGACGGCGATGCTGGAAAATAAGTAAACTTAGTGTGTTAAACAATATTATATATTCAAATTATCTAAGATGGCTTCAATTTTAAAAGGAAAAAATATTTAACTATTTTCAATAATTAAGGAATTTTGGAGGCTTTAGACCAATTTATCGTTGACCTCAGGCTCTCACCATATAGCAACAGTTGAAAATGAGATAAATCTCTAGAAGATGCCCATAATAGCCCAACTAGAACACTCGGCCGTATTCCGGTTTTGGACCGATTTCATGCCTCGAACAGATCCCTGAAAAAAGGCCGGTCTAGATAAGGTTATCCGGGCACCTCGGTCCACACCCCCTCTATATACCCGGACCCTGGAGGGCGATTCAGGGTTTCATTCACTGGGCCCCTCCGTTGCAATCCGTGTTCCTCCATCACACCACCCGTCCCCCTCCGGTGAGAAATTTTCTTCAATTCCAATGTGCGCTTGTTCGGGCAACCGGAGTGTAGAGGACCAAACCTAATAAGGTACAAGTCTCTGTGTTTACAGTGCTAGTCAATGGATCGAATAGCTAGCACCCACAGTTAATATGTAATATCAAGAAACAAAGGTCATATTACATAGCAATATCCAGGAATAAAATAGATCATTACAACTTACATAGCTCATATGGCTATCTTATTACAGAGCAGCAGATATAACTATAAAGCATGGAGTCCTTCATCTTCATGTGCCATAGGCAAACATGTTGGTTGCAGACTCATAATCCCTACTCATCAAACTTCACTATCATCAAGTAATCCTGCAACATGATAAGTTACATCCATAAGGGTCAATACATTTGAATTATTTTGGCAAGTGATACCATATTGGTATAGAGAACCTAACATCTACATGAATATATGGCTGAGTGGAGTTTTGGCTGGCCTTTGCATAAAGTAAGATTTTCCTATCCTTTGTAAAATATTTTTTCTCTTTTTCATCAACACTTCATCAGACTTGTCACTCTGGATACCCTCCAGGTGCTTTCCTTGTTCATCCAACAAGTTTTAACTTAGAAAAATTAGAATGATGAGATTCTTGATTCTGCATCATTGTCTTGATGCTCAAAAATTGTCCATAATCGGGGACACGTCTAAGTATTTAGTTTTACCCTCTTGAGAGGTGGTGCACTTTCCCCACGAGACTCGATATGCATCGAGACGAGACTTTTCAAAAGCAATCCCTCGGACCACCACAGACGCGTTCCATCCTATCATTACTACCACCCTCTGTCCGTCTGGCTGAGTTCTCGCAACTTAGTTGGTCAAGGCAAAGCCCATATGCCATGTGGCTGCACTGGAAGCTTTCATGACAAGAACGTCTCCAATCTCTTTGTTCCTGGGTGGCCATCCACAAGTGTGATACCTCAAAATAAACCATAGAAATGGGCCTGGGTAACCACTCAACATAATCCATACAAGTCTCATTTCCACCCAGGTGTTTAATTAACATCAGTTGTTTTTGTTTGACACGAGAAAAATGTACTAGAACACCTCCGCGAGCATATGCGGGAGCGGTAGTTTCTCTCATGCGTGCCGGGGTACGGTAAGATTAAGGGAAGGTGCGGGCGTGCCAGTGTATAATAAATACACAAAGAAAACAAAATAGGCGGGAACAGTATTTCATTAATCATTTGAGATAACAAATACAATTCCCGAGGATTTGCACTCCATGGCCTACTAGCGTGGCCAGCGTGACAACGGCGATTGTGTGATCTCCTGGTTTCCGGGGCCTCGGAAGGCTCCCGGTTAATTACTCCCGCGGGTTACGCCACGAGACACCTCCGATTAAGCCGCGTGGTCGTCTTTGTCGTCTTCGCTTCACGTCCTGCATGTATATGATGGTAGTGGTGTGTGTGTATGGGCAGCGGCAGAGCCCGTGTCCTCGTCGGTACACGCGCCGCTGAAAGCGTGGCCTTTGCTCCGGCCTCGCCCGCCCTCGTCGTTACGCCTCGTCGATCTTGAACGGCGATGAAGAGTTGTTGATGTAGATGGATGCAGTCTGCTTGGCTGGGACTTCTTGACGACTTTGCGGCTTCGTCGGGGTGTGCAAGGGGTATGCCTTGCGGGAGTATTTTATAAGGAGACCAGTGTCGTCCATATCAGCATGGCCGGCGTGGTCAGCTCCTTCGTCTCGGCGCAGCGCCGAGTTTACGGCAGCCGGCGTGACTAAAGGCACTGTCTCACGAGGGCTCATCTCGCCTCCAAGGAGAGCGCATGGCCATGGTGACCCGGATGATTGGCCGCGTACATGGTCGCACGCAGTACTCCAATGTGCATGGGACATGCACTAATGCATCACGTGTAGGCTCCGTGCACCGAACTAGTAGCTAGCTTATGCGCGCCTCTTGGTTAGTATTCGTTGCTCTGCTTCTCTTCACGCCACGCTACGCTCGCCTTGCTCACGTATGGCCGCCCGCTGCCCGCAAGAGTCGACGGTGCACCTTGGAGTAACGCCGGCGCCTCGACATCGCTCTCGGACGCGCCCGCCGCTGTACGTCACCATGTGCCTGTCCGCTAGGGAACGTGCGATGTGCCTGTCCGCTAGGGAACGTGCGATGTTCAACCTGTACGCCGTCTTGGTCCTGCAAGTCTGGCCTTGGCCCGCTGTCCGCAGGAGTCGAAGGTGCACCTCGGCGTAACGCCGGTGTCTCGGCGTCGCTCTCGGACGCGCCCGCCGTTGTACGTCACCATGTGCCTGTCCGCCGTCTTGGTCCTGCAAGTCTGGCCTCGGGCAGTATACTCTCGCCGGGAAGAGCGCACATGTCCACCTGGAAAAGATTGTGCAGAGGATGGCGTCATCGTTGCGCGTCGGCGACACGACGTCGCTCCTGCACTTGTAGGCCGGGCTGTGCCGTGCTAGCCAAGCCGACTGGTTGTCTTGAACCTGCACGCCGGTAGAGCACCAGCCCGCGCATGGTTGAGACCTCCTTCATCCTTGCGTCCGGCCTCCGGGCCTGAACTCTATGGCTGTGACAGCCGCACGGGCTGCAATGAGGAATCCTGCGGCGTCGGGATGCACGTCCGCAACACCTCGGCGTCGTCGTCTTGGCCCTAGCTCATGTAGGCGGAGGCAGTTTCGGGCTGCTTGCCGGCAGCTCCGGTGCAGCCATCTCTTCTTCGCCTCTAGCAGTGAAAGGCCGTGAAGAGGGTGGCAATCGGCGGCGGCGCGTGTGCTGGAGATAGAGAAAACAAGAGATTGGTAGATTTTATCAACCATGATTCTCACCGGTAGGAAGAATCAGCTGCTTCGTCTTCATGGTCTGGATGCGATCTCCGCCACCTGCCTTTGCTCTCTTCGTGAGTTCTTCTCCTGAGCTCGCTGTCCGTCTAGCTGTGCTTCTCTCAGTTCCGATCCTCTCTGCCCTGTTCGTCTCCTGCCAGATGTTCTTTGCTCCTAGATTCTTTTTCCCCCTCCCTTCTCCAGATTGGGAGTTCCTTTATATAGGCAGCGGCGTGGCGTCAGATAAAGACGAGTCCGTGACTTTCGCCCGTAATCCTTTCGACCGCACGTCTTATCTCTTCTGTAACCGTTCAAAAATATTATCTCAAGCGCTTCTAGAAGGTCCTCATGACTCGAGAAAATTACAAAAAAACCACCACAATTGGGTCTAGGTTTTCAAAAGACCACCAAAACTTTAAAAAATTTCAGATAGCACCGTTTTTGGGGCGAGAGGTTTCAGAAAGCCCTGATCCGCCTCTGACTCGGAACTAATGACGAAACTGACAGATGGGACCCGGTTATCAGGCTGACGTGGCGTTGTTTTTTACAAGAAACACCTCCAGACTTTATAAATTCTAATCCTACGTCCTTTTTCTCTTTTTTCAACTCCTTCTCATAAAAATTCTTTTTTATTTCTTTATTCTTTATTTTAATTAGTTCATACATCTGAGCAGAGCAGTTCATACATCTAAGCAGAGCCGTGAGCCCGTGAGGACGGCCGAAATACAGGTCGAAGCCAGACGGGCGTGGAGCAGCGCATGGTCAGCGCGTGGCGAACGGACAACCACTACGGCGGCAGGCGGCCACGGCGGCCGGGCGTCCGGCAAGGCCACAGGTCGAGCGGCTGGACTTCTCGGCTTCGCCGCAGCTCCACCGTCGCCTCCTTCGACCCGGCAGGCGGCGAGCTCCTCGTCCTCGACACCCTCCAGCCACGTCGCCGACCGCCGCCCTCTCCGCGCGCAGCAGCCGGGCAGTACTCTCGCTCGCGTTCTCCAAGCTCACAGGCGCCGTTGTGTCTCGGGCGCGGCCTTCCGCGACGCCCTGCCAGGCCCCATCGCCCGCGCTTTCGGGCCCCGCCGACCGCCCGCCGCCGACCTCCTCGCCGCGCCGTCAAGCTCAGCGTCCTCAACGCCGTCTCCCTCGCTTCGCCGCTTGGGATCTCACGCGCCGCCCTTACGCCGCCTCCCGCCTCCTCGGCTCGGCAATGCCGATGCTCCACGCGCGCGATTCACGCGCTTCTGACGATCGCGGCTGTTCCCGACGCCGGCTCCGGGCGGAGCTCAGCAGACCTCTGGGCGAGATCGCCGAGGAGGACGAGGCGGCGTCGATTCGTAACCCGAGGCCGTGGCGTCCGTCGGCGAGGCGCGGGCGACGTCGTGGAGCACGCCGAGCGCTGCCAGCCGCGCGCTTCGAGGGCGACCTGGCCTCTCGGCGGTGCGCGTGTTCCACAGCGTGGTCGCCCGGCTGGAGGTCGTCGCGTTACATCGAGCACAGCTTCGGCGCAGCGCCTGGTCCGCCACGTCGGCGCCTCGCCTCGCGCGCGGTCCATCGGCGTCAGCAACTTCTCTGCGGCCAAGATGGAGCGCCTGGTGTCCCTCGCCGCCCTGCCTGTGGCATCCCGCAAAAACCACTACTAGAAAATCGCGTTGTTTTTGTGCATTGCATCATCATGACCGCATGCTCATGTCATCATGCCACATTGCATCTGAGCTTCGTCATCATCTTGCATCTGTTTGCATAAAACTATTTTGAAAAGCCTGGTTTTTGTTTTCTAAACGCCCCGTCTTTAATTCAAAACCAAAACCCGGGTCTCCGGAATATTTTGTTTCGTCTACCAACGGTTTGCAAAAGCCCTGTTTTAAATAAATAAAATATGTATTTATTTTAGGGGCAGCCGAACCGGGCCGATCCGACCCAGTCGGCCACCCCAGTACAAAATCAGCCTGTCCTAAAACCTTTTTCTACCAATCCTATTCTACCCACCCAACCAGCCACATCACCTCCACCAATCTCTGGATGCCACCTCACCCTCTCCCTTCCTCCCTCCAATCCCATGCCGCCACCTCACCCTATTCCCACCTGCCTAAATCCCCTCTCTCTCTCACCCCTGCCGCCCCACCCCACGCACGCGACACGGTCCTGCTCCGATCCCCACGCACACCTGCCCCAATCCCAGCCCCCTGGCCCCACCACGCTCCTCTCTCTCCCCACGTTCCTCTCGCCCTCTCGGCTCTCCCCACGACCCCTGTTTCTCGCTTCCCCAACCCTCGTATCCTCCCTCGCTCTTCGGCCGCCTGCGCCGCCGCCAGCCTCACCTAGCCGTCGCCGTCCCCGGCCTCGCGGCAACTGCTCCTGGATGATCTCCTCCCCGCTACAGAGCCTCCTCTCTCTCCCCGCTCAGTTCCTCCTCGCGCCGCCAACCTATGTGGCTATGTCGCCAGGCCCCTACTGTCGCCGTGGTCGAGCCGCCACTGCGTTCGGCAGCAGCGACTCTGCCTCGCAGATCCCCTTCCCAGCCCGGAGCCCCGCTCACTCCCGCAACCGCCCCAGCACACCCCGTCGCCTCGTGACCAAGATCTTCGGCCTCCTCCGCCCTACAACCGCGGCTCGCTGCCATCCCGTCAGCGAGCTCCTCCACCGTCGTTTTCCCCGCCTCTGTTGCCAGCGTGCCATGCCCCGCTGCCAAGCCCGGCCTCCTTCTGCCCTGTCCCTGGTGGGCCCTAGGCCGCGCGAGCCCGCCTTGTCCGCCACCTCCCCGCGTCCCTCTTCACCCCACCTCCGGTCGTTGATACCTTGTCCTCGCCTTCGATCCCCTCAGGTAGCGCCTCCCGTTCTCCATTGCTAGGGCCGCCGCCATCGTTCTCTGCGAGCAGCACCACAGTCCCTCCTTTTCATCGAGCATCATCGCCGTCCGTTCAAGACCCTGCCTTGGTTCCACACGTTTTTGAGATCATGTGTAATTCCAAGTTAGGGCGCTCGCCTTTGACGCATCTTCATGTCTTATGTTGACCGATGCCAAATCTCGCCAGGGCATATGTGCTACCACGGCCACATCCTTACACGTCTTCTCGTCGGTGATCTATTCATGTCTCGCCAGAATGTCCGGATCGTCGCCCTGATGGCCGTTTGACATCGAGTTCTACTTCTGGTTCCAGCAAGATCTACCGAAGACTTTCGGAGACATGAACCCCGAAGATCGTCGCCACGGACGCCAAGACCGAACCCGAACCTTGGTGCCGATCCCAAGTTCGCCACCGGTGAATAAGGTGGTACCTCAAGGCCTTCGTCACGGGACGCCGAGACCCCGAAGAACGACCTCACCGAACCCGGCGCCGCTCCAAGATCCCCTTCCCGGAGTTGATGACCCGAAGGCCGCCAAGATCGCCACGGAACGGCAAGCTCTCCATCCCGGATACGCCAAGTTCTTCGTCCCGAACGCCAAGACCGACCTGATACGCGGGCCCGACAAGATCGACCGAACCCCAGGTCCGGACCCTGAGACCCAACCCCGAACCCCTCGGAGCCCAAGTTCGCCGAACCCCAAAGTGTGACCCTCTTTTCCGTGACCTATATTTTATAAATAATATTACTTGTTGCATATAAAATTGTCATACTTGCATACATGTTGTGGGTTTGGGGGCATTAAGCCGATTCACCTTATAATTAAATATGGGGCCCATATGCGGGCAAATCTAGTCCAATATTGGTCCCATTTAAATTTTTGTAGCGAACCGGTGCTATCTTTTACCATGTTAAGACAACATTTAAATTGCGGGGTATCTAAAACTGTAGGGGTTCGTAGCATGCAAAAACAAAATTTTCTATCGCATACAAACAAACAAGCCAAGATCTATCTACTAGATTGTAGCAACGAGTCGATGGAATAACTTACCCTCGAAGATTCCAAAGCGGTTAACGAGAGCAGATTCTCGTGGGTGATGTAGTCGTACTCTTTCCGATCTCAAGATCGTGTAGACGATCCTTCCGGCGCTGCGTTCCGGCAGCGCTCCCGCAGTCGGTCACACGTTCGGTACTCGACGAATACCTTCCTCTCCCTTGTTCCAGCAGGCAGCGGAGGTTGTAGCACTCTCCTCGCGATTCCGGCAACTGGCGTGGTACCTGGAAGTAGAGGAGATCATGAGGGCTTAAGCCGGAGCGAGTATGGTGGAGTATGAGAGAGCGCTATTAGTGGTCTAGAGATTAGACACACCAATTAGAAGGCTCTAAACCGCAGGCTAGAGCAATTAGAAGCTCTAAACCAAAACGGCTCTAAACCGGAGATTAGAGGATAGGAACTTGTGTGTCTAGAGGAGGAGGCCCTGTCCCTCCTTTTATAGGTGGAGGGCTGGCGCCGAGGGAGGAGGAGTCCCTCCCAACTCGGCCTAGGCTGGCCGGCTTGGAGGAGGGACTCCTCCAAGTTGGTTTCAACCTCCTCTTGCTTGTTTCCCACAGTTTCTGTTTTCCACAGTTTCTGTTTTAGCTTTGACTTTCAACTGGCAGTTTGACTTTCAGTTTTGGAACAGCAAGAACACTTAGTACATGATGCAATCATTCAATGACACATTCATGTACCCTCCCCGGAGTCTTGGACAATCCGAACCTTCTAGAACATTCCGATGAAAACACGGAATCATTCTGAACTCAAAGCAGGACTTTCCTTATATGAATCTTATTCTCCGGACCATTCCGGATTACCTCGTGATATCCCGGATCCCATCCGAGACTCCGAACAACATTCGGTCTCTTTCTCATAATACCATAACTACTCAAAACAACGTCGAATCCTTAAGTGTGTCTCCCTATGGTTCGTGAATTATGCGGACATGATCGAGACAATTCTCCGAACAATAACCAATAGAGGAATCTGGAAATTCATATGGCTCCCACATATTTCTAGGATTACTTTGCGATCGAATGAACCACTTACATACGATACCAATTTCCCTTTGTCTCACGATAGTTTACTTATCCGAGGTTATGATCGTCGGTATCTCTGCATACCTAGTTCAACCTCGTTACCGATAAGTACTCTTTTCTCGTTCCCGTGATATGTGATCCCTTGTGACCCAGTCACATGCTTGCAAGCTAATTGGATGACATTCCACCGAGAGGGCCCAGAGTATATCTATCCGTCATATGGATGGACAAATCCCACTCTTGATCCATGTGTTTCAACCAATACTTTCCGAACACTCAATGCCATCTTTATAGCCACCCAGTTACGGTGTGGTGTTTGATGTCATCAAAGCATCCATCCGGCAAAGGTGATATGCATGATCTCATGGTCGAAGGAATTAGGTTACTATGTATCACAAAGCATATAGCAATTGAACTTTTTGAAATGACTTGATCTTTATGCTACTCTTATCTATAGGAGTATGTCCATCACATCATTCTCCTAATGATATGATCCTGTTGTTAATAACATCTCTATGTTCATGATCAGGAAACCATGATAATATATTAACCAACAAGCTAGTTTAACAAGAGGCTTTACTAGGGACTCTTATTTTAGTTTACAAATCACACAAGTATTAATGTTTCCGGTTAATACAATTATAGCATGGTATGTAAACATTTATCATAAGTGTGAAGATATGATAATAACCACTTTATTATTGCCTCTTGGGCATATCTCCAACAGTCTCCCACTTGCACTAGAGTCAATAATCTAGTTTCAAACCTTTGTGTATTCAACACCTATGGATTTCCGGTGTTGTATGTACACGATTGCTAGTGGTCAACTGATCTCCGGATCTGACACTTCCAGGTCCGTGTGTAATTGCATGTCTTTGCGTCTTTACGCATCACTCATTCTCTAATGAGATGGCTTTGTATAAATTTGGTCTTTCGGTGTGACCTTTAGTTCTTTGGGGTTAAAACATGTTGATAATATTGTTGCACAATATATCTTCATAGTATTATCCCACTGTGAACTACACCTAGTTTGATAACAAACTACTTGACACAAATGCCCTCTTTTGCTGCTAAAATAGCAGTCATATACTTAGCCTTTTGTTGTAGTATACATCACAATGTCTTAACTTTGGAACTCATCCAAATCCATTATGGAACTCACTTTCCATTATATTGTGCCACCCTTAGTTTAGATTGAGATAAACTTAATTTGTACTTTGTGACAAAACTAGTATCAATGTAGTACTTTTACAATGAACTAACCATCTATTTGTCACTTCTACAAATAATATACTCTTAGTTCTTCCACAAGATCATAAGAATATCCTTACTATTGTCCAATGATCATCTTACGAATCATTCTGGTATATGCTCACAACATTTAGAGCATATGACATATCTGGATTTGTACATATCACAGTATGATTGATATAAATACTCTTTGTGATTTCATACATCAAGTATCAATCTATACTTGATTATTTGTTTCACTTTACCAAATGTCAATACACTTGAATATATATCATCAACATTGAACTCATTCAATCCTTACGTGTGTGACAAGAACCTCTCTTGTAGTTTCTATATTGAACTCATTCAATATCTTGTCTATGCACTTCTGGCACAACCATATTAGCGTCTATTGATGCCAAATATTTGGGTTTTGCCTAAGTCTTTCATCGGGATGAAATTCTTAATATGTGTTAATAAAAGATACATCTTTTCTAATCAACAATATGTCCTCCACATAATGTATTAGAAATATGTCTTAGCGCTCCCACTTAATTTCTTGCAAACGCAAGCATCTTCATTGTCTTTGATGAAATTAAACTCTTTTAATAGTTTCATCATAGTGAAGATTCCAACTCCGTGATGCTCACTTCAACCATTGAAGTTTGCATATGCTTTTAGCATCCTTTGAATTAACAAAACCCTATGGACCGTGTCATGCACACGTCCTAGGTAACGATTCTATTAGAAGAACTTGTTTTGTTTATTCAACTACCATATAACAAATTATATGTAGTGGTTGCTATATTAATCCGTCTAGACTAAATATCGCTATGAAAGATTAGATCTTGTCATAGTCAACCTTTAAACATTGTTGTGAACTCTTTCCCAACATGTCGACTATTTCATAGATGTGCAACATCCATGTCTATTTATTTATAGATCCAAACACAACTGTAAGGTCTTACACCTTTCTCGAGGGTCCTTCAAGTTCAAAACTTGATTTCTCGTGTATGGAACTATCACGGATTTTATGGCTTCAAGCCATTTGACGGAGTCAGGGCCCATCATCACTTCTTTGCATGTAGTCCGTTCATTATTCTCAAATAATGATTCACCCCTCAAATCTTGGTATTTGATTGTTTACTCGACCTACTTGTTTCAATAGGAACTTAGATCTCTGTGACCACAACCTTTGAAGCACGTGAGCCACGATCATTGTTGCTGCCTCCGAAACACTTTTCGGTGCTGCGCAACTCTGCACATATAGCTAAGGTTCTTTTAACCTTATCAAATTTCTATTGTCCTCCCACTTAACTTTTCACGAAAAATTCCTTCTCAAAGAAACTTGACGTTCTAAGCAACAAACACTTTTGTCTCCGGTGTTTATGGAGGAATACTTAACAGTTTATACAAAGACAGGTTCATCCGACTTTGGTTGCACACATCTTTCTTATGCACAGCATACCAATGTTTAAGAAAGGACAACTTGGGTTTTATCCCAAACCATAACCTTATATGGTGTCATTTCAACGGATTATGAAGCTCTTTTCAGTGGAAATCGGTAATCTCTAAATGTAACACCCTCAGAATCGGACCTATGCAAGTTTTAGCGAAACCCGCCAAACCCGCATAGAAACGATTCAAAGGTGCCCACCAGGCACTTTCGTGCGGGTGGAAAACGAAGTAATAACATTACACAACAGTCCTCGATGGGACCCACAGAACAGATATATATAACGGCGACTCCATGAGTCAAGAATACAGATATACGGTACAAAGATCCAAATCACCTTGAAAAGATGGAGCGTCCGACTACGGACAAGATGCAAATGGGGCTAAGAGCCCTGAAGAATAACCAATGGCGTCCATAACCCTGCCTAGGCCAAGCCGGAAGGGTAACCCTGCTAACGGCGTCGATCTCAAACCTGCTTAAACAAAAGGGGTGCCGACAAAGGGCAAAGGAAAAAGAGGAGCGTCAGTACTGAGGCCAGTACACGGCGAGGCTAGAATTCGGCGGTCCTCGCCTACATAGGTATGGTGGACTGAAGCGGCAGCGGCAGCATGCTCTAAACAACCTATAGATACTCGATACAACTGACGGCAATCAGAGAGGGGGAAGAAAGACCTATTCGGAACCAACCTGTTACTAACACCAAACAAACCCATCCTGGTATTCCCCCTCGAGACCAATCGAGGAAGTCGACCGAGGAACTCACACAGTTGGCAGTTTTATTTATTCAGTTATCGTTGCAGCAATTACTAGTCAGGTGTAGATAATCATCCTGATAAAATAAGCAGTGGGCACTTTTAGTTAACCATTCCGTTCTGGTGGCAACACTTACTAGTCAGATGCAATTACATGAGATAACCCAAAACCCAGCAGTTGTTGGTACTTTTATTTAGCCATTCCGTTGTGGTTGCCATACTTACTAGTCAGGTACAATGGTCGCGAGCGACACTCCAAGCAAGCAATTGTGAGCAGTATTATTTAGCCATTCCATTATAGTGAAGCTGATTACTAGTCATTATAAAGTCAAATTTATAGCACTACTTTAGTTATGCTTGTCTATGGTAGAATCGTGCTCCAAGTCGTCCATAACCATGGACACGACTTTCAGAAAGTTTTAACCGGGGGTGCACCAATAGCAACACACGCTCGATCAACCTCGGAAAACCAAATCAAAACCCACGAGGCCTTCACGACAAAGCAATCACGAGATTCAGAAATATTTCGGGGCCACCCTTAAAGTAGACCATAGCAAGCCGTCGGCTCCGAGATGGACTTAAGGTTGTGGGGGTACTGTGAACGATCGGGAACCCGAAAGTGTGGCTGGGCTTGTCGACACAGCGGAATCGTGCCACGATCCTAACATGCAGTGTGCTCCTCGCACAATCGTAAATACAAGTAGCATGGCATAAGTACAGGATCGTAAATAAAACCTCAAACTAGTTTGTGGCCCCAAGAAATAAGATCGAATCAAGCTCGCTCGGGGTCCCATATACCTCCGGATGTGGATAGCGCGATAAATCAAGGCAATTATCAAGTACTCGGGGTCCTACGGGACACAAGTGGGCGTTCGGAAACCAAATATTATCTATCACCCACCGATGCCTCTACTTACTTCAATTTTAGTTATTAAACAGGAATTAAAGTGAACGATAAGTAAAGCCATGATCAACATCAACATCAAACATGCGGCAATACTCCAACAACTGTGGCACTTGACAACACGCAACAGCACTTGGGCAAGCGACTACGACGCGCAAGTCCAACTATCTACCAAGCAACATGTAATAGGATGTGTCCAAGGCGATATAGGGCTGCAAGGGATATCACGGATACGGAAACTAGAGCATCGCAACACAGATAGCAATAGATCAACAGGAGAGAATAAATACTATAAAAGTAAGATAGGTAGAAAGGGAGATGCTACTTTGAAAACATTGTCGAAGGTTCAACCGAAGATCGGGTCGACACTCGCATCAACTCAACGGCCTTATCCGCGAAGAAGCAAAACACTAGAAGAAACACCGGATGCACTATTTAATACTACGGCAAAAGATCGGCATGATGCATGTATGATGCATGACATGGCAAGGGTGCGATGCAATTAGGTCATATTAAGCGGAACCGGGGTCCCGACAATTAATTATACGGTTCAAGTTGTTTAGCTACCCCGCAATTTAAATGTTGTCATAACATGGCAGAAGTTAGTACCGGTTCGCTACACAAATTCAAATGAGGCCGATATGAGACTAGATTTGCCCGCATATGGGCCCCATATTTAATTATTAGGTGAATCGGCATAAGGCCCCCCCAAACCAATGATATGCATGCGAGATGAATGATTAACATGCAACAAGTTGTTATTATGTTATAAAATAGGGTTTCGGGAAGGGGTGCACACTTTAGGGTTCGGCGATCTTGGGGTTCCGGGGTTCGGGGTCCGGTCTCAGCGGAAGCGTTCTCGGATTACTGGGGTAGATCTTGGCGTGCCTAGGGTGCGGGGACATCGAATCCATGAGGGGGTACTTGTTACTCTGCCTTTTGTCGCAGTCGAACTTCATCTGTCAGGGCCGATCTTGGCGTCGCGAAGATCTTGTCGTGTCCTCGTGTCGGGTCGGTCTTGGCGTTCGGGGTGAAATACTTGGCGTCCACGAGGAGTACTTGGAGAATCCGTGTCGACGTCCTTAGCGTCCGGGTTCTCGGGCATCAGATCCGGGAAGAAGTGCTTGTCGCACCGGGGTCTCGGTGTCCGCGGATCCGATTGAAGGTCTTGTCGCTCCGCGGGTTCGGTCTTCGGGCGTCAACGACTCCATAAACCTTGCCATAACGCTTACATGACGGAGTCGATCTTGTCAACGGGGAGATCTTGTCAGGGGGGGTCGGCACCGAAGAACTGTCGAAACTCATAGGCCGAAACGGACAGAAAACATGCGCGGAAAGAATATGGGCATTTATCGAACAGATGCAAGACGGCTGCATCTAGGCACGCACAAACAAAAATCAAAGCGGAGCTTCACAGCATGTTGACGGGGACCAAACCAGCCCGTAGACGACCACGGCGCTGCGATACAAGGGAAAGAGGCGGCCTGGTCGGCATGGGCGACGCTGGGAGCCGCTGAACGGGAGGGCGCGGCCAGGGCGGCGGCGTGCAGGGGTTCCTGCGGAAGGGGACCGGAGGCGAGCTCATGCGGGTGGCGGGGTCGGCAGCCGAGGAGGGCTCGCAGACGGGGCGCTGCAGGGGGTTGTGGCCGACGCGGCGGGGACGCAGGGCCCGACGGAGACAAGGCAGAGGCGGGGAGGAGGGGGTCGCCGGCGCGGAGGCGGCCGGAGGAGCTTCGTGGGCGGCGGGGCCGCCGGAGGAGGGGTCCAGGCGGCCAGGGGCCTCGGCGAGGAGGAGCGCGCGTCAGGCGGGCAGCGCGGCGGAGTAGTGGGGCGGTGGAGGCGGGCGGCAGGCGAGGCAGTGAGGCGAGCTCGGGAGAGGGGGAGGAGGAGCGGGGCGAGCGCGGATGGTGGCGGGGCCAGCGAGGATGGTGGGGCGAGCGGAGGGTGGGGGCGCCGGCGGCGAGGGGGCCGGTCGGTGAGAGGAGTGGAGGCGGGAGAGCGGCGGCGTCGGCGGACGCGCGGCGGGAGGCTCGAGAGGGGCCGGCGCTGAGAGAGGGAGGGAGGAGGAAGAAGGACGCGGGGTGGGGGAGGCGTGGTCGCGCGGGGGTCCGGGGTGGGCCACAGGCGGGGATTCCGAGGGGGCCTGTCGGTGGGGGGAATCGTGTGTGTGGTGTGCGTGTGTGCTTGTGTGGCTGTGTGTGTACTGGTTGGTGGGGTGGGGAGTGGAGAGAGAGTTAGGGGAGAGGGCTGGCTGATGTGGCAGCTGCTGATTGGAGGGGATGAGGGAGAGAGGTGAGGTGTCAGGTGGGGATTGGGTGGGGTGATGTGGAGGGGGTGTGGGTAGACTAGGACAGGGTAGACTAGGATTTTGGTAGACCGTTTTGAACCGGGGATGGTCGTTCGGGTCGGATCGGCCCGTTCGACTGCCCCCACTAAAAATAGTTTAATATTTTATTTGTTTTAAACGGGCCGTTTGCAAACCGATAGCAGACAAACACAAAATAATCCGGAGACCCGGGGTTTGCGTTTGAATAAAGACGGGGCGTTTAAAAACAAAACCAGGCTTTTCCGCAATTAGTTTTATGCAAGCAAATGCAAGATGATGACGATGCTCAAATGCAATGTGGCATGATGACATGAGCATGCGGCCATGATGATGCAATGCACAAAAACAACGCGATTTTATAGTAGTGGTTTTGCGGGATGCCACAATTCGACACCACTAACAAGGGATCTCGCCCTCGAGATCCGCCTCATGGTACCGGAAGGAAGGTCGGCGATCTGCGTCTTCTCGCTTCGTGTAGATCCTCGCGACACCACTAACAAGAGGTCGTTGTCCGTGATCGTCGAGAGAACACTCCGGATAAACAACGGACGAGGTTAAAGGTAAGGCCACCTCTAACTTTCATGGAGGGAGTAAGAGTTGCATCGATCCACCATTCCATATACACAGCAAATGATAAGAGTAGTGATATGGTCGCGACTCCATCCCGCACTCAAAGCATTACTATGTACACGAATAACAGATTATGCAACCAACTCTCAGAATTAGACTGAAGGTCTCGACAAGCGAGGTTCGGAAACAAAGGAGGGATGCAGACTCTGCATCGGATCTGGCGTAGATGATGTCGTCGCGTCGGAAAACACCAGAAGGCACAAACAAGGAACAAAGAATGGTACCACAGACGAAGGATCCCTCGGATAGCATGAAGACCAGATGTAGCAACACCGTTACCAAAATAGGAAGCGAAACCCTGAAGGTGCGACGGAAACTCAACCACGAGATATCCTGGACTCGAAGAGAGAGAAGAGAGCGGATTCAAAACACGCAGAGGTAAGAGGAGAATAGCAGATGGGTACGGAATAAAACCAGACCTAACCAGAACTATCCAACCGATTTTGCAAAATAGTTTTGACACTCTACTTCGGCTGTTAGCTAGGTTATCCTACAGGCTGGACTTGTGGGGTATCGCAACTGCTGAGCTCTGATACCACTCTGTAACACCCTCAGAATCGGACCTATGCAAGTTTTAGCGAAACCCGCCAAACCCGCATAGAAACGATTCAAAGGTGCCCACCAGCACTTTAAATGCGTGGAAAGCAGTAATAACATTACACAACAGTCCTCGATGGGACCCACGAGCAGATATATATATATATAACGGCGACTCCATGAGTCAAGAATACAGATATCTGGTACAAAGATCCAAATCACCTTGAAAAGATGGGCGTCCGACTACGGACAAGATGCAAATGGGGCTAAGAGCCACGAAGAATAACCAATGGCGTCCATAACCCTGCGGGCCAAGCGGAAGGGTAACCACGCTAACGTCGATCTCAAACCTGCTTAAACAAAGGGGTGCCGACAAAGGGCAAAGGAAAAAGAGGCGTCAAGATCGAGGCCGATGCAGCGAGGCTAGAATCGGCGGTCCTCGCCTACATAGGTATGGTGGTGAGCGGCGGCGGCAACATGCTCTAAACAACCTATAGATACCGATACAACCGGCGGCAATCGAGAGAGGGAAGAAAGACCTATTCGAACCAACACATACTAACACCAAACAAACCCATCTCGGTATTCCCCTCGAGACCAATCGAGGAAGTCGATCGAGGAACTCACAGTTGGCGGTTTATTTATTTAGTTATTGTTGCAGCAATTACTAGTCAGGTGTAGATAATCATCCTGATAAAATAAGCAGTGGGCACTTTTAGTTAACCATTCCGTTCTGGTGGCAACACTTACTAGTCAGATGCAATTACATGAGATAACCCAAAACCCAGCAGTTGTTGGTACTTTTATTTAGCCATTCCGTTGTGGTTGCCATACTTACTAGTCAGGTACAATGGTCGCGAGCGACACTCCAAGCAAGCAATTGTGAGCAGTATTATTTAGCCATTCCATTATAGTGAAGCTGATTACTAGTCATTATAAAGTCAAATTTATAGCACTACTTTAGTTATGCTTGTCTATGGTCGAGATACTGTGCTCTAAGTCGTCCATAACCGCGGACACGGCTTTCAGAAAGTTTTAACTCGGCCGGGGTGCACCAATAGCAACACACGCTCGATCAACCTCGGAAAAACCAAATCAAAACCCAACGAGGCCTTCACGACAAAGCAATCACAGGATTCAGAAATATTTCAGGGGGCCACCCCTTAAAGTAGACCCGCAACGAAGCCGGCCGGATCCGAGACGGACTTAAGGTTGTGGGGACGGATGTGAACGACTGGGAACCCGAAAGTGTGGCTGGGCTTGTCGACACCGCGGAATCGTGCCACGATCCTAAACGATGCAAAGGTGCTCCTCGCTGTCGTAAATCTGTATAGCATGGAATAAGTACAGGATCGTAAATAAAACCTCAAACTAGTTTGTGGCCCCAAGAAATAAGACTGAATCAAGCTCTGGCTCAGGGGGTCCCATATACCTCCCGGATGTGGATAGCGCGATAAATCAAGGAACAGATATCAAGTACTCGGGGTCCTACGGGACACAAGTGGGCGTTCGGAAACCAAATATTATCTATCACCCACCGATGCCTCTACTTACTTCAATTTTAGTTATTAAACAGGAATTAAAGTGAACGATAAGTAAAGCCATGATCAACACCAACATCAAACATGCGGCAATACTCCAACAACTGTGGCACTTGACAACACGCAACAGCACTTGGGCAAGCGACTACGACGCGCAAGTCCAACAATCTACCAAACAACAGGTAATAGGATGTGTCCAAGGCGATATAGGGCTGCAAGGGATATCACGGATACGGAAACTAGAGCATCGCAACACAGATAGCAATAGATCAACATGAGGGAATAAATACTATAAAAGTAAGATAGGTAGAAATGGGGAGATGCTCGCCTGAAAACATTGTCGAAGGTTCAACCGAAGATCGGGTCGACACTCGCATCAACTCAACGGCCTTATCCGCGAAGAAGCAAAACACTAGAAGAAACACCGGATGCACTATTTAATACTACGGCAAAAGATCGGCATGATGCATGACATGGCAAGGGTGCGATGCAATTAGGTCATATTAAGCGGAACCGGGGTCCCGACAATTAATTATACGGTTTAAGTTGTTTAGCTACCCCGCAATTTAAATGTTGTCATAACATGGCAGAAGTTAGTACCGGTTCGCTACACAAATTCAAATGAGGCCGATATGAGACTAGATTTGCCCGCATATGGGCCCCATATTTAATTATTAGGTGAATCGGCATAAGGCCCCCCCAAACCAATGATATGCATGCGAGATGAATGATTAACATGCAACAAGTTGTTATTATGTTATAAAATAGGGTTTCGGGAAAGGGTGCACACTTTAGGGTTCGGCGATCTTGGGGTTCCGGGGTTCGGGGTCCGGTCTCGGCGGAAGCGTTCTCGGATTGCTGGGGTAGATCTTGGCGTGCCTAGGGTGCGGGGACATCGAATCCATGAGGGGGTACTTGTTACTCTGCCTTTTGTCGCAGTCGAACTTCATCTGTCAGGGCCGATCTTGGCGTCGCGAAGATCTTGTCGTGTCCTCGTGTCGGGTCGGTCTTGGCGTTCGGGGTGAAATACTTGGCGTCCGTGAGGAGTACTTGGAGAATCCGTGTCGACGTCCTTAGCGTCCGGGTTCTCGGGCATCAGATCCGGGAAGAAGTGCTTGTCGCACCGGGGTCTCGGTGTCCGCGGATCCGATTGAAGGTCTTGTCGCTCCGCGGGTTCAGTCTTCGGGCGTCAACGACTCCATAAACCTTGCCATAACGCTTACATGACGGAGTCGATCTTGTCAACGGGGAGATCTTGTTGGGGGGGTCGGCACCGAAGAACTGTCGAAACTCATAGGCCGAAACGGACAGAAAACATGCGCGGAAAGAATATGGGCATTTATCGAACATATGCAAGACGGCTGCATCTAGGCACGCACAAACAAAAATCAAAGCGGGGCTTCACAGCATGTTGACGGGGACCAAACCAGCCCGTAGACGACCACGGCGCTGCGATACAAGGGAAAGAGGCGGCCTGGTCGACATGGGCGACGCTGGGAGCCGCTGAACGGGAGGGCTCGGCCAGGGCGGCGGCGTGCAAGGGTTCATGCGGAAGGGGACCGGAGGCGAGCTCATGCGGGTGGCGGGGTCGGCAGCCGAGGAGGGCTCATGAGCGGGCGCTGCAGGGTTGTGGCCCGGCAGCGGGGGACGCAGGCCGACGGAGACAAGGCGGAGGCGGGAGGAGGGGTCGCCCGGCGTGAGGCGGCGGAGGAGCCGTGGGCGCCGTGGCAGAGGAGGGTCGAGGAGGCTGACGGGGCCTCGCCGAGGCAGGAGCGACAGGCAGCGGGCCAGGCGGGCGGAGCGAGGCGGGAGGCGGTGGAGCGGCGGCAGGCCGAGGCAGTGAGCTCGGGAGAGGGAGGAGGAGGCGGATGGTGGCGGGCCAGCGAGGATGGTGGGGCGGAGGTGGGGCGCCATGGCGGGGCAGTCGGTGAGGAGGGAGGCGGGAGAGCGGCGTCGGCCAGATGGCGGGAGGCTCGAGAGGGGCCGGCGCTGAGAGAGGGAGGGAGGAGGAAGAAGGACGCGGGGTGGGGGAGGCGTGGTCGCGCGGGGGTCCGGGGTGGGCCACAGGCGGGGATCCCGAGGGGGCCTGTCGGTGGGGGAATCGTGTGTGTGGTGTGCGTGTGTGCTTGTGTGGCTGTGTGTGTACTGGTTGGTGGGGTGGGGAGTGGAGAGAGAGTTAGGGGAGAGGGCTGGCTGATGTGGCAGCTGCTGATTGGAGGGGATGAGGGAGAGAGGTGAGGTGTCAGGTGGGGATTGGGTGGGGTGATGTGGAGGGGGTGTGGTGTAACACCCTCAGAATCGGACCTATGCAAGTTTTAGCGAAACTCGCCAAACCCGCATAGAAACGATTCAAAGGTGCCCACCAGGCACTTTCGTGCGGGTGGAAAACGAAGTAATAACATTACACCACAGTCCTCGATGGGACCCACAGAACAGATATATTTAACAGCGACTCCATGAGTCAAGAATACAAATATAATATACAAAGATCCAAATCACCTTGAAAACGATAGAGCGTCCAGCTACGGACAAGATGCAAATGGGGCTAAGAGCCCTGAAGAATAACCAATGGCGTCCATAACCCTGCCCAGGCCAAGCCGGAAGGGTAACCCTGCTAACGGCGTCGATCTCAAAACCTGCTTAAACAAAAGGGGTGCCGACAAAGGGCAAAGGAAAAATAGGAGCGTCAGTACTGAGGCCAGTACACGGCGAGGCTAGAATTCGGCGGTCCTCGCCTACATAGGTATGGTGGACTGAAGCGGCAACGGCAACATGCACTAAACAACCTATAGAGACTCGATACACTGACGGTTATCAGAGAGGGGTAAGAAATACCTATTCGAACCAACCTGATGCTACCATCAAACAAACCCATCCTGGTGTCTTCCCCTCGAGACCAAACGAGGAAGTCAACCGAGGCACTCACACAGTTGGCAGTTTTAGTTATTCAGTTAGCGTTGCAGCAATTACTAGTCAGATATAGATAATCATTCTGATAAAGTAAGCAGTGGGCACTTTTAGTTAGCCATTCCGTTATAGTTACAACACTTACTAATCAGATACAATTAGCATGAGGTAAACCCAAAACCCAACGGTTGTCGGTACTTTTATTTAGCCATTCCGTTGTAGTTGCAATACTTACTAGTCAGGTACAATGGTCGCAAGCGACACTCCAAACAAGCAATTGTGGGCAGTATTAATTAGCCATTCCATTATAGTGAAGCTGATTACTAGTCATTATAAAGTCAAATTTATAGCAATAAACTTTAGTTATGCTTGTCTATGGTCGAGATACTGTGCTCCAAGTAGTCCATATCCGCGGACACGGCTTTCAGAAAGTTTTACCCGGCCGGGGTGCACCAATAGCAACACACGCTCGATCAACCTCGGAAAAACCAAATCAAAACCCAACGAGGCTTTCACATGAACAATCACGAGATTCAGAAATATTTCAGGGGCCACCCTTGGAGTCTCCATAGCAAGTAAGCAAGCCCGAGACGGACTCAAGGTTTGGGTATACTGTGAGCATTGGGAACCCAAAGCTGGGCTTGTCGACACCGCGAATCGTGTCCCGATCCTAAGCGATCAGTGTGCTCCTCGCACAATCGTAAATACATAAGTAGCATGGCATAAGTACAGGATCGTAAATAAAACCTCAAACTAGTTTGTGGCCCCAAGAAATAAGACGAATCAAGCTCGCTCGGGGTCCCATATACCTCCCGGATGTGGATAGCGCGATAAATCAAGGAACAGGTATCAGGTACTCGTGGTCCTACGGGACACAAGTGGGCGTTCGGAAACCAAATATTATCTATCACCCACCGATGCCTCTGCTTATTTCAATTTTAGTTGTTAAACAGGAATTAAAGTGCGCGATAAGTAAAACTATGATCATCTCCAACATCAACATGCGGCAATACATCAACAACTGTGGCACTTGACGACACGCAACAGCACTTGAGCAAGCGACTACGACGCGCAAGTCCAACTATCTACCAAACAACAGGTAATAGGATGTGTCCAAGGCAACATAAGGCTGCAAGTAATATCAATGGTACGGAAACTAGAGCATCGCAACACAGATAGCAATAGATCAACAGGAGGGAATAAATACTAGAAAAGTAAGATGGGTAGAAAGGGGGAGATGCTCGCCTGAAAACATTGTCGAAGATTCAACCGAAGATCGGATCGACACTCGCATCAACTCAACGGCCTTATCCGCGAAGAAGCAAAACACTAGAAGAAACACCGGATGCACTATTTAATACAACGGCAGAAGATCGGCATGATGCATGTATGATGTATGACATGGCAAAGGTGCGATGCAATTAGGTCATATTAAGCGGAACCGGGGTCCCGACAATTAATTAGGTGGTTCAAGTTATTTAGAACCCCCGCAATTTAAATGTTGTTTAACAAGGCAAGATAAGATACCGGTTCGCTACACAAGTTTAGATGAGGCCGATATGAGACTAGATTTGCCCGCATATGGGCCCCATATTTAATTATGAGGTGAATCGGCATAAGGCCCCCTAACCACCGATATGCATGCGAGATGACAATTAAATATGCAACAGTTGTTATTATATTATAAAAATAGGGTTCAAGAGTGGGGTCGCACATTAGGGTTCGGCAGATCTTGGGGTTCCGGGGTTCGGGGTCGGTCTCAGGGTCCAGGGTTAGGGTCTTCGTATCGGGGCAGATCTTGGCGCTCGGTGTCCGGGTAGGCGATCTTGTCGGTTCAGCGGTTTCAATTGTCGGTGTCGGACTCGGGGCTCGGTACTGGAAGATCTTGGTGTTCTATGCGGTCGATCCTGCCGTTCCGGGATGGAGAACTTGTCGTCCGGGGGGAAGTACTTGGCGTTCCGGACTCTTGACGAACCTTGGCGTCCGAGAAGAAGATCGTGTCGGTCCGCAGCGTAGATCTTGGGGAGGTTCGGGTTCCACGGGTTCGGCTCGACAACTGGACTCCGGGAACGGGGTCTTCAACGTCTCGGCCATCGGGTACGGTTCGGTCTACGGAGCACGCGGATGCTTGACATGGTTCATCGGCCCGGAGATCTTGTCGCATCCTCGGGTGCCATTGTTGATGTCGAACTTGGAATTAGCAGCGCGTGTTCGGGTGGTTTTATCGGGGTACTAGTCCGGCTTGCAGCTCTTGTACTGGTCTTTCCTGCGGTATAACATGGTCACACTTGGCTCAACGGAGGCTAGAATTCGGTACTCCTGGAGAACGCACGGTCAGGTCAACCAGAGGAGGAGGCCGACGCATGCTGCTCGGAGGACGCAGGCGGAGGTGTTGAGGTGGGGCAGATGGGAGCAGGCGGCCAGAGCCTGGGCGGCCTGCAGAGGAGACAGGCAGAGGTGCTTGTGGCTCATGGACAAGCGGGCTCGGGAGGGTCCCCTGCAGGAGAGGAGGGCCTTCAGGCGGGCGGCTCATGAAGTGGGGGCGCGGAGAAGGTGTGGCGGTCATGGAGAGCGGCCATGGCGCGACTGAGGCGGTGGCGACTAGGAGGGGCGACAGGGTAGGCGGCGGGGTCGGGAGCCGTCTGAAGGGCGGGTCTGGAAGCGGCGGGGCAGGCGGTTGGCGGTCGTCAGGCGACGGGCAGACGAGGGAGCCTCGGGCTCCCGAGGAGGTTGGGAAGAAGGCGCAGGCGTGAGGCCGGAGGTCGCCGAGCAGGGGCGGACCGGGCGGGGAAGAGCGGCGGCCTCGAGGACGGACTCGATCTGAGGAGGCGGAGGAGGCCGGGCGGTGCGGCATGGAAGCGAGGAAGGTGGAGCAGGCGGTCTTGAGGAGGGTGGCGGAGGAGGAGGGAGCAGCTCCGGCGAGGGACTGGGAGGTTGTCGGGGTTGGAGAGGTTGGAGGAGGGAGGAGGAAGAACGTGGGAGGAGGCTGGCGGGTGGGGCCAGGAGATCCAGGAGCTTGTCGGTGGGAGGGCAGGCTGTGGTGGTGTGTGTGTGGTTGGGTAGTGGGGCCAGGTGGGCTGAGTGGGAGGTGAGAGAGAGAGGAGGATTAGGTGGCGGATAGGATTGGTTGAGGGAAGGAGAGGGTGAGGTGGCGAAGATGATAGGGCTGGGGTGAGGAGTGGAGGGCTGGGTAGGTAGTTTGGTAGGTTTAGGAATTAGGTGTACCGGTTGGTTGGACCGATTAAAATTTCGGGGTGGTCGTTGGTCAATCGGCCCGAATTGCCTAATAAAAATAATTTAATATTTTATTTATTTTCAAATATCTTTTGTAACTAGTTTTAGACAAACAAAATATCCGGAACATCCGGGGGTTTAATTTAAAATAGAAGGGGGGGCTAGTTTCGGAAACCATAGTCTTTCGCAACATAGTTTCAGGTAAAATTAATATGCATGATGATGTAATGATGATGCAATGCACAAAAACAACGCGATTTTCTAGTAGTGGTTTTTGCGGGATGCCACATGTGGGTAGACTAGGACAGGGTAGACTAGGATTTTGGTAGACCGTTTTGAACCGGGGGTGGTCGTTCGGGTCGGATCGGCCCGTTCGACTGCCCCCACTAAAAATAGTTTAATATTTTATTTGTTTTAAATGGGCCGTTTGCAAACCGATAGCAGACAAACACAAAATAATCCGGAGACCCGGGGTTTGCATTTGAATAAAGACGGGGCGTTTAAAAACAAAACCAGGCTTTTCCGCAATTAGTTTTATGCAAGCAAATGCAAGATGATGACGATGCTCAAATGCAATGTGGCATGATGACATGAGCATGCGGCCATGATGATGCAATGCACAAAAACAACGCGATTTTCTAGTAGTGGTTTTGCGGGATGCCACACTAAAGCTTTTAATCTTTAAAATATAATGGCAGTTTTATGAATTACACCTTCGATCTTACCATGTCAAACAAGGTTTAATTACATATCTCGAACGCTCCATACTCTTATGGTGTTTCGGGAAAATTCAAATCCACGGAACGATTCCTTTAAACCTTAGGTATTATGCTAAACTTGTAACTCAAATATCTTCCTTTATGATCTTATCATAAACTATTTATATTCTTGTTACAATGATTTTGCACTTCATCTTGAAAGTCCTTGAACTTTTCAAATGTTTCACACTTCATCCTTATTAAGTAAATATTCATATATTCACTCAAATTTTCGGAGAAAGCACATGAAGTTGAAATCCATCACTCTTGACTATACATAATGGACTTCATACAACAATATGTACAAGTTCCAATAAGCTAGTCTATCGTTCCCTTTTGGCCTATGAACGAAGTTTTAATTATCTCTAGGAAAGTTTCACATGCGTCATTTGATCAAAATCAAATAGACTCCAAAATTCCATCCATATGGATTTTCTTCATGTTTTCTTTCCAATATAATTTAAACGGCGATGTCACTTCCGAAGTGATCTTTCAATCAATTTGTCTTTCGACATCTTTAGCACTAGTTTTATGGATGTGATATCTCCAAGGAGATTTGCAAATCATCCATCTTTTATAGATTACGGCAATTATTTGAACAACCCTTTTGTTCTCATAATACCTGATAAAACAAATCTTGGAGGCAAGCTTTGATGTTTAACGAGCAACACAATAACCCTTTATTTTGTTCTCGATGAACATCATCACATATTCTTTTGCTAGTTACTTAGGCCATTGTAGTTCATGAATTGTGTTGTTTCGTATGACGATTCACACCAACAAATTCAGTATCAAATACTTAAGAACCACATTGTTTGATAAGCAAAGAATATAGCCATAACATGTATATCATCTATATACTTAAACTGAACAATTCTAGTATTTTATTTTCTGCCATATACTTATGAGATTCTCTTTGACTATTTCCTTTTCTGTTTGAAAGAATCTATCAACATCAATTAGTGGAGTCATTCATATGACACATAGTCCAAAGAGTGTATAGTTAAATACCAATGTCTTTGGACTTGCACTTTGAAGTAGATCACCATCATCAAATGTTTGGTGTTCTTTCAAATTCCTTTCTTTAGTAATCTCTTGGTGTAGTAAATATTTTTCCTACATCAAATATTCACCCTTATCATGGAATTATCCATGATCAAGCTACTATTAGCTTGTAACGGTGAATCGTGAGTATAATGTTGCTCTCCCAAAAACTTTTGGAGGTTTAGGACAACTAGTGTCTCCAACCTTTTGCAAATTCTCATCAAATATGAGAACATGACTTTAGCCATATTATACTCTATCATGTTGCAACCAAAACTTCGTTTCAGATATCACAATATCTTCCACAAATCATGGTTTCGTAAACAACTCTTTCAGAGCCTTAGATAACCTTGATATTAGGAGAATCCTTTGAATATCAAGAATCATGGAGACAAACATGATACTTATATACTAACACTTTGAATTGTTACTCTTGATTTAATACTAATTATTAAACTTCATGGAACGGAACTTCTTGAAAGTTTGCAATAGGACTTTTAAACTTTAGATTAACACTTCAAAACAATACGATACCAGTTAAAGTAACTAACCAGAATTCTATAGTTCTATCATCTCAATTATAACTAAGCGCAAGGTGGTAAACGGATGCCAATGACTACAACTATGCAAATTCACTTTGATTTAGTTTATGATAAATTGAGTTCTAATTAATAATTAAATTAATCTAGGTGAACTCCCACTCAAAACAATATCCCTCACATTGTTTTAGTGATCACACGAACCAAATCCACCACATCAAAACCGATCATCACGAGAGTTGATATAGCTTCAATGGCGAACAATCAACATGTTCATCATATCTACTATATGACTCATGCTCTACCTTTCGGTAATACGTGTTCTTGAGGCCATGTCTGTACATGCTAGGCTCGTCAAGATCAAACCTTAGTTTCTGCATGAGCAAATCTGGCTTGCTCACGTTGTATACACTTGCAGAATCTAACACACCCGATCATCACGTGGTGCTTCGAAACAACAAGCTTTAGCGGTGCTAACTAAGGGCGAACACTTTATGACTTGAAATTCATGTGCATGAGGGATCATCTTATAATGCTACCGTCGTCTACTAAGCAATACAAGATGCATAAAGGATTAACATCACATGCAATTCAATAATATGTGATATGATATGGCCTTTCTTCTTTGTGCTTCCGATCTCCATCTTCAAGCACGAACATGATCTCCATCATCACCGGCATTGCATCAAGGTCAATGACGCTGCTCCATGGTTGTCGTCCACCGGCTTCAACTATTACAACCTCTTTGAATAGACACGCGGGTCTTAACATAAATTAAAGACAACCATATGGCTCCTGCCGGTTGCTAACTTACAATAAGGAACATTGCATACATCAAATATAATCACAATCATGGCCATATCACATCACTACACACCCCTGCAAAACAAAGTTAGACGCCTCTACTTTCTTTGCATATTTTACGTGGTTTGGGGCTTTCAATAAGTGTCGTTCTAACTTACGAACAAGAACCACAACATTGATACTAGCATTGTTGATCACCCGTTGTAAATTGGATCTTAACTATGCTAGGAGAAACAGCACCATAAAGCCACTTATGCAATACAAGTTGCATGTCAAGCGTGGAGCAAGTCTCATGAACGATGTCATGTAAGGTTAGCCCGGGCCGCTTCATCCCAACATACCGCAATATGCAAAGTACACAAGAAGCAATCGACAATAAAAGCATCAACGCCTACAATGACCATTGTGTTCTACTCGTGCAACAGATCTACATATAGACACGGCTCTGATACCACTGTAGGGGTTTGTAGCATGGAAAAACAAAATTTTCTATCGCATACAAACAAACAAGCCAAGATCTATCTACTAGATTGTAGCAACGAGTCGATGGAATAACTTACCCTCGAAGATTCCAAAGCAGTTAACGAGAGCAGATTCTCGTGGGTGATGTAGTCGTACTCTTTCCGATCTCAAGATCGTGTAGATGATCCTTCCGGCGCTGCGTTCCGGCAGCGCTCCCGCAGTCGGTCACACGTTCGGTACTCGACGAAGACCTTCCTCTCCCTTGTTCCAGCAGGCAGCGGAGGTTGTAGCACTCTCCTCGCGATTCCGGCAACTGGCGTGGTACCTGAAGTAGAGGGAGATCCCAGGCCGCCTTAAGCCGGAGCGAGTATGGTGGAGTATGAGAGAGGGCTATTAGTGGTCTAGAGATTAGACACACCAATTAGAAGGCTCTAAACCGCAGGCTAGAGCAATTAGAAGCTCTAAACCAAAACGGCTCTAAACCGGAGATTAGAGGATAGGAACTTGTGTGTCTAGAGGAGGAGGCCCTGCCCCTCCTTTTATAGGTGGAGGGGCTGGCGCGCCAGGGAAGGGGAGGGGAGTCCCTCCCCAACTCGGCCTAGGCTGGCCGCCGGCTTGGAGGAGAGGGACTCCTCCTCCAAGTTGGTTTCAACCTCCTCTTGCTTGTTTCCCACAGTTTCCTGTTTTCCACAGTTTCCTGTTTTAGCCGTTTGACTTTCAAACTGGCAGTTTGACTTTTCAGTTTTGGAACAGCAAGAACACTTAGTACATGATGCAATCATTCAATGACACATTCATGTACCCTCCCCCCCGGAGTGCCGGACAATCCGGAACCTTCTAGAACATTCCCGATGAAAACACCGGAATCATTCCCGAACTCCGAAACGGGACTTTCCTTATATGAATCTTATTCTCCGGACCATTCCGGATCACCTCGTGATATCCCGGATCCCATCCGAGACTCCGAACAACATTCGGTCTCTTTCTCATAATACCATAACTACTCAAAACAACGTCGAATCCTTAAGTGTGTCTCCCTACGGTTCGTGAATTATGCGGACATGATCGAGACAATTCTGCGAACAATAACCAATAGAGGAATCTGGAAATTCATATGGCTCCCACATATTTCTACGATTAATTTGCGATCGAATGAACCACTTACATACGATACCAATTTCCCTTTGTCTCACGATAGTTTACTTATCCGAGGTTATGATCGTCGGTATCTCTGCATACCTAGTTCAACCTCGTTACCGATAAGTACTCTTTTCTCGTTCCCGTGATATGTGATCCCTTGTGACCCAGTCACATGCTTGCAAGCTAATTGGATGACATTCCACCGAGAGGGCCCAGAGTATATCTATCCGTCATATGGATGGACAAATCCCACTCTTGATCCATGTGTTTCAACCAATACTTTCCGAACACTCAATGCCATCTTTATAGCCACCCAGTTAGTGTTTGATGTCATCAAAGCATCCATCCAGCAAAGGTGATATGCATGATCTCATGGTCGAAGGAATTAGGTTACTATGTATCAGAAAGCATATATCAATTGAACTTTTTGAAATGACTTGATCTTTATGCTACGCTTATCTATAGGAGTATGTCCATCACATCATTCTCCTAATGATATGATCATGTTGTTAATAACATCTCTATGTTCATGATCAGGAAACCATGATCATATATTAACCAACAAGCTAGTTTAACAAGAGGCTTTACTAGGGACTCTTATTTTAGTTTACAAATCACACAAGTATTAATGTTTCCGGTTAATACAATTATAGCATGGTATGTAAACATTTATCATAAGTGTGAAGATATGATAATAACCACTTTATTATTGCCTCTTGGGCATATCTCCAACAAAAACAACTACCATCATACACTTAATTGTCGGGACCCCGGTTCCGCTTAATATTGCCTAATTGCATTGCACCTTTGCCATGCCATACACCATACATGCATCATGCCCGATCTTTTGCCGTAGTATTAAATAGTGCATCCGGTGTTTATTCTAGCGTTTTGCTTCTTCGCGGATAAGGACGTTGAGTTGATGTGAGCTTCGCCCCGATCTTCGGATGAACCTTCGGCAATGTTTTCAGGCGAGCATCTCTCCCTTTCTACCTATCTTACTTTTATAGTATTTATTCCCTCCGGTTGATCTATTGCTATCTGTGTTGCGTTGCTCTAGCTTTCGTACCCGTTATATCCCTTGCAGCCTTATATTGCCTTGGACACATCCTATACCTGTTGTTTGGTAGATAGTTGGACCTGCGCGTCGTAGTCGCTTGCTCAAGTGTTGTTGCGTGTCGTCAAGTCCCACAGTTGTTGGAGTATTGACGCATGTTTAATGTTGGAGATGATCATGGCCTTAATTATTGTTTAATTCAATTACTGTTTAACAACTAAAAATTGAAGTAGGTAAATGCAGAGGCACCGGTGGGTGATAGATAATATTTGTTTTCCGACCGCTCACTGGTGTCCCGTAGGACCCCGAGTTCTTGACACCTGTTCCGAGATCGAGCGCGCTAACCACAGGTGGGGAGATATGGGCCCCCCATCGATTAGTACCTGATTTCAAAGTATTGTACTGGGGGCCACAAACTAGTTTGAGGTTTTATTTACTATCATGTACTTATGCCATGCTTTACTGCTTTATTTAAATTGTGCGATGGATAGCACCTGTACTGTTTAGGATCGGGACACGATTTCGCGGTGTCGACAAGCCCAGTTTTGGGTTCCCAGTCGTTCACAGCCGTCTACCCAAACCCTGAGTCCGTCTCGGAGACCGGCCGACTTCGTTGCGGGTGTACTTAGTGGGGTGGCCCCCCGTGCTTGCTTTGGGTCTGGGAAACGTCATGACTTAGGCCCCGCCGACATACCGATGGGTGTATGTTAACTGATCTGGCAAAAAGGGTCGAAGTGCTTGTGGATACTTTGGTGCACCCCTGCAGGGTTAAATCTTTTCGAGAAGCCGTGTCCGCGGTTATGGACGACTTGGAGCACAGGTCTCGATCATAGACAACTATAACTAAAGTTTACTGTTATAAATTGACTTGTATCCGATATGACTAGTAATCAGCTTCACTGCAACGGAATGGCTAAATAAAAGTACCAACAACTGCTGGGTTTGGGGATATCTCATGCTATTTGTATCTGACTAGTAAGTGTTGCAACTACAACGGAATGGTTAACTAAAATTGCCCACTGCTTATTATATCAGGATGACTATCTATACCTGACTAGTAATTGCCGCAACTATAACGGAATGAGTAAAACTGCCAACGGTGTGAGTTCCTCGGTTGACTTCCTCGATTGGTCTCGAGGGGGAAATACCAGGATGGGTTTGTTTGGTGTTAGATTCAGGTTGGATCCGAATAGATCTTTCTTATCCCTCTCTGATAGCCGACAGTTATATCGAGTCTCTATAGGTTGTTTAGTGCATGCTGCCGCTGCCGCTCAGTCCACCATACCTATGTAGGCGAGGACCGCCGAATTCTAGCCTCGCCGTGTACTGGCCTCAGTACTGACCGCTCTCTCTTTTTCCTTTGCCCTTTGTCGGCACCCCTTTGTTTAAGCAGGTTTTGAGATCGACGTCGTTAGCAGGGTTACCCTTTCGGCTTGGCCTGGGCAGGGTTATGGACGCCATTGGTTATTCTTCAGGGCTCTTAGCCCCATTTGCATCTTGTCCGTAGTTGGACGCTCTATCGTTTTTAAGGTGATTTGGATCTTTGTTCGGTATATCTGTATTCTTGACTCATGGAGTCGTGTTGTATATATATCTGTTCTGTGGGTCCCATCGAGGACTGTTGTGTAATGTTATTACTTCGTTTTCCACCCGCACGAAAGTGCCTGGTGGGCACCTTTGAATCGTTTCTATGCGGGTTTGGCGGGGTTCGCTAAAACTTGCATAGGGCCGATTCTGAGGGTGTTACACTGCCGCCGGCGGTCAACCAGGTGGAGCTCAACGTCGGGTGCAGGCGAGAGAATTTATAAAATCTGGGGGTGTTTCTTGTAAAAAACAACGCCACGTCAGCCTGATAACCGGGTCCTACATGTCAGTTTCGTTATTAGACCCGAGTTAGAGGCGGATCAGTGCTTTCTGAAACCTCTCACCCCAAAAACGGTGCTATCTGAAATTTTTTAAATTTTTGATGGCCTTTTGAAATGCGAGCCCCAATTGTGATGGTTTTTTGTAATTTTCTCTCATGACTCTGGCCGGTCAGATATCCTGGCTTGGTCCGGCAGCGTCAAGGCTAAGTCCGTTTAAACCAGCAGATTAAGCGGCACGGGATTCCTCCTCTGAATAATAAAAATGTAACGTCAATAGGTCTGCTGCTTGGCCGATCGATTAGGCACACGCACGGTCGACGAGTCAGACTCGTATACGTGCAGGACCTTCACTTGGACTCGTGTACACGGAAAATCCATCAGCTTGCCAGGCGTATACGTACAGAACCCATCGACCTTTACTTGGACTCGTGTAGATGGAAAATTCATCAGCTTGCTAATGATACATATATACGCGTATACGTTGTTTTTGTGGGATTCTCCGGCCGACCGACGTATATGTACATATCCCGCTGTGTCGAAATCTGAATTTGAGCACAAAATTCTATCAAATAAATTGCCCCCTTAGCAAGTAAAATTCGAGCGCAAAGCAGATCGGATTTTAGCTTGGTAAACTTTTAATTGCCTTGTATTCTGGCTGTGGCGTTGATCAACCGGCTTGTCAGCTGTTGTTCGCCCTGGCCTCCCTCGCATGAACTTGGGTAAAAGTTTCATTATCTTCAGCTAGCAACAGCTCATTGGACCTGCCATAAAAAAGAATAGAAAACAAAACCAAATATTACACTTGACTTGCTCTTCGGGCAGTCAGGAATCGGGCGTGTGCGGCCGGCCGGCAACTCCATCGCCCCTGCAGTAGCTCTGTTGCCGCACTCCTTAGTTCTTGGGGTGCGTCGATGATGGTCTCACCATTTGATGGCTTGGCGATTCACATCATATGGAGTCAGTACATACCCATACTGATAGTACGTGTACGCCCTAATTCCTCTTTTAAGTCTTCACGTGAAGCCTCTACATAAGAGAGACATTCTCCTTGCATGCACAGCTGTGCGTCCTTATACGCCGGGACTTTCGTGAGCAGTTATTGGCATCGGAGACGGGATGCGTCACGCGGTTTGTCCATCCCATTGATAGGGTTCGGGGAGTGTACTAAGCTGTTGTCGGCGTAGACAACCTCCAAGCTTTGAGGCGGCATGTTGGCGATGCCATCCCCTGATCAAAGTCGTCCGTGCAGGAATATACATCTGCACTTGAGTAAGCTAGTCGGGACCATGTATGGTGCCAGCCAACCAGCCATCTTCGCTTCATCTTCAACCTATGGCGGAATAACGTGTCGTGTCTTGAAGAAAGTTTATTAACCTAGTCGTGACCGTCTAAATGCTACGGTGCCAGCCGACTAGACCAAAAGGTTTTACAGATTCGTGCTTGCCGCACTGGCGCACGCCACTGCTCCTGTACCTTGACGTGTTGATGTAGATGGGCGCCGGTAAGCCGTCGGCGTAGAGACTCCATCCTTAAGGCGGAGAGAGCGTCGTCCCATGGGCATCACCATTGATGACGAGGTGTCTGTCGCCGAGGGCAAGGAACGCAACCAATATTGTTGATGTAGGGCTGCATTGGGCCCTCTCAACGATGTACCTGCTCAAGCTTGATGGACAAAGCAACCAAGACAAAATAAAAGAAGCGAGGGACAACATCGATAAAACATGGTTTTGGGTTTGTGTTTTTTTTTTAATGTTGGCTTTCCCGTTATACACTTGCTATATGTGTGATATCCGAAAAAGCCGCCAAAGGACTTATCATTGGGAATCGTCGCAAGACCATGACGATCATAACTTGTCCTTCCGTGTGCGTGTGTGGAGATGCCGTCTTCGGAGATGCTCCCGAGAGGCAGCGGATAGTCATGCCCTAGATCATCGCGGTACCGAGGAACCCCACAGCTCAACGATGCCCCCGGCGCGATGCCATACGAACGCAGAGACTTGGGAATGGTGGATGATGGTAAATGGGTTTTGGGATGAAAATTTGAGGTTTTCCATGCCTTCTTGAGGGGTGGTGAACAATAACCTTCCTCCTTCTTTCCATGATTTGCTTGATATTCGGAACCATTGGACTTGATTCTTGAACTTCTGGATATTCGCCCTCTTGAGAGGATTGCTTGAATGGACCACTTGGGTGGTCATGGATTTTATTGATTTCTTGAACTTGTGATTTTTTTTGGCTTGAACTTCCTTTGGATTTCTTGCTTGCTTGTGGACCTCCACGAGAACTTGGAAGGCAACCATTCACCTTGGTGGATTACGTCACCCTTTGGCGCTTTATCTGGAGCTTTTAACGCCACGCCCCAGAGTTGTCATGCGGCTACGCATTGAATCGGGCAGCCTTTTCATGATCTTTTCCTATGGTCTTCCTTGGGGCGTGAGTCCCTGTGAGCGTGTGGCCCGCCTGAAAGCATGAGGAGTGTGGAGCATGATAAGGGAAAGACTTTTTTTGTTGTTGGGGAAAATAAATATCCATGTTATGCAAAAAAGAATGCATCATGGATCCGAGCCGACCGAAGAATTCCCCATTAAAAAAACGAAAAAAGGCAACAGAAGAGGCAAATCTTTTAGCAAAAATACTTGTTGAGAAACCTTCCGTTAATTGGAGGCATAGGCCGGGAACCTTGGGGATCGACCAGCTGGTATGCACCTTCGTCGTAGACTTGCTCGATGGCGTAAGGTCCTTCCCACTTAGGCTCGAATTTTCCCTTCTTCTTGTGCGTGACGACGATGGGACGCCTTAGCACCAGGACTAGTTCGCCCTTCCGGAAGACACACTGCTTGACGAGCTTGTCGTAGGATCTCACCATGTTCCGGCGATAGAGCTCCAGGTTTTGCACGACATTGAGTCGATCCTCTTCTAGGGCGTCGAGCTCCTGGAAACGGAGTTGTACCTGTTCATCTTTGGTGAGTTCGTCATGGATGGCCACCCGTAGAGAGGGTAGCTCGACCTCCAATGGTAAACTGCTTCACAACCATAGACAAGAGAATATGGAGTAGCTTGAGTTGGGGTACAGACGGTAACGCGGTACGCCCATAGAGACTCGTAGAGACGGTCCGGCCAATCTCTTCTGTGGCGAGTAACCGTCTTCTTGAGTATCTTGCCCAGCGTCTTGTTGAAGGCTTCAATTGCTCCGTTGGCTTGAGGATAGTAGCCGGTTGAGTAGTTCCACTTGATCTTGTATTTCGCCATGAACCTAAACATCTTATTGGACTTGAATGCCTTGCCTTTGTCGGAGGTGATGCGGTGTGGTATCCCAAAGCGATGGATGATATTTCGCTCTAGGAAGTTGATGACTTTGTCACTCTTCACTTCCCGCAGCGGGACAGCCTCCGCCCACTTGGAGAAGTAGTCCGTCACTGCAAGGATGAAACGATGGCCCCTGGAAGCTGGTGGGTCAATGGGGCCGATGACGTCTATCCCCCAAGCGTCGAACAACCATGAGGGAATGGTAGGGTGTAGAGGAACTGGAGGTTGGTGCTTGAATTCGCCATGGATTTGGCAACCATGGCATGACCTGGCTACCCGAAGGCAGTCCGTCATGATACCGGGCCAATAGTATTGTAACACCCTCAGAATCGGAACTATGCAAGTTTGGGCAAAATTCACCAAACCCGCATAGAAACGATTCAAAGGTGCCCACCAGGCACTTTCGTGCGGGTGGAAAACGAAGTAATAACATTACACAACAGTCCTCGATGGGACCCACAGAACAGATATACATAACAGCGACTCAAAGAGTCAAGAATACAGATATAATATACAAGATCCAAATCACCTTGAAATCAGTAGAGCGTCCGACTACGGACAAGAAGCAAATGGGGCTAAGAGCCCTGAAGAATAACCAATGGCGTCCATAACCCTGCCCAGGCCAAGCCGGAAGGGTAACCCTGCTAACGGCGTCGATCTCAAAACCTGCTTAACAAAAGGGGCGCCGACAAAGGGCAAAGCAGAAAACAAAAAAAAAGGAGCGTCAGTACTGAGGCCAGTACACGGCGAGGCTAGAATTCGGCGGTCCTCGCCTACATAGGTATGGTGGACTGAAGCGGCAGCGGCAGCATGCACTAAACAACCTATAGAGACTCGATATATCTGACGGTTATTAGAGAGGGGTAAGAATGACCTATCCGGATCCAACCTGAAACTAACACCAAACAAACCCATCCTGGTGTTTCCCCCTCGAGACCAGACGAGGAAGTCAACCGAGGAACTCACACGGTCGGCAGTTTTACTTATTCAGTTATAGTTGTGGCACTTTACTAGTCAGATTTAGATAATCGTCCTGATAAAGTAAGCAGTGGGCACTTTTAGTTAACCATTCCGTTGTAGTTGCAGCAATTACTAATCAGATATGAATAGCATGAGATATCCCATAAAACCCAGCAGTCGTTGGTACTTTTATTCAGCCATTCCGTTGTAGTTGCAAGATTTACTAGTCAGGTACAATTGTCGCAAGCGACAACCAAACAAGCAATTGTGGGCAGTATTAATTAGCCATTCCATTATAGTGAAGCTGATTACTAGTCATTATAAGTCAAATTTATAGCAATAAACTTTAGTTATGCTTGTCTATGATCGAGATACTGTGCTCCAAGTCGTCCATAACCGCGGACACGGCTTTGAAAGTTTTAACCCGCGGGTGCACCAATAGCAACACACACACGATCAACCTCGGAAAAACCAAATCAAAACCAACGAGGTCTCACGACGAGCAATCGCAAGATTCAGAAATATTTCAGGGGCCACCCCATTAAGCTACCATAACGAAGTAAGCTAGCTCCGAGACGGACTCAAGGTGCGTCGATGGTCAGTAACGATGCAGATCCCCAATCGGGGCTGTCGATACCGCGAAACATCCCGCTTCAAAAGATGCAGTGTTGTACCTCGCACAATCGTAAATAAAGCAGTAAAGCATGGCATAAGTACAGGATAGTAATAAAGCCCCAAACTAGTTGTGGCCCCAAGAAATAAGACGGAATCAAGCTCTGGCTAGGGGGGGCCCATACTCCCCATATGTGGATAGCGCGATAAATCAAGGAACAGGTATCAAGTACTCGGGGTCTCACGGGACACAAGTGGGCGTTCGGAAACCAAATATTATCTATCACCCACCGATGCCTCTGCTTATTCAATTTTAGTTGTTAAACAGAAATTAAAGTGACGATAAGTAAAACTAGCATCATCTCCATCATCAACATGCGGCAATTCATCAGCAACTGTGGCATATGGCGACACACATCAGCACTTGAGCAAGCAACTACGACGCGCAAGTCCAACTATCTACCAAACAACAGGTAATAGGATGTGTCCAAGGCAATATAGGGCTGCACGGTATATCACAGGTACGGAAACTAAAGCATCGCAACTCAGATAGCAATAGATCAACAGGAGGGAATAAATACTATAAAAGTAAGATAGGTAGAAAGAGGGAGATGCTCGCCTGAAAACATTGTCGAAAGGTTCATCCGAAGATCGGGGCGAAGCTCACATCAACTCAACGGCCTTATCCGCGAAGAAGCAAAACACTAGAATAAACACCGGATGCGATATTTAATACACGGCAGAAGATCGGCATGATGCATGTATGATGCATGGCAAGGCAAGGTGCGATGCAATTAGGTCAGTATTAAGCGGAACCGGGGTCCCGACAATTAATCAGATGGTTCAAGTTGTTTAGCTACCCCGCAGTTTAAATGTTGTTTTAACAAGGCAAGATAAGATACCGGTTCGCTACACAAGTTTAAATGAGGCCAATATAAGGCTAGATTTGCCCGCATATGGGCCCCATATTTAATTATTAGGTGAATCGGCATAAGGCCCCCAAACCACATGAATGAATGCATGCAAGACAATTAAATGTGCAACAGGTTGATATCATGTTATAAAATAGGGTTCGAGGAAAAAGGGTTCACACATTAGAGGGTTCGGCGATCTTGCTAGGGTTCCGGGGTTCGGGGTCGGTCTCAGGGTCCAGGGTTCGACGGTTCCGTTCTCGGCTCCGGGGTAGGTCTCGACGCATCCGGGTGCGGGACTTGGGGTTCGACACCGGGGTCCTTTGGAACCTTGAGGCGGTCTTGGCGTTTGTCGGCTCGGGCGTCCGGGAAGGAGTACTTGTCGACGGTTTCGTGTTCGTGTAGACGGTCATGCGTTCTCGAGGTACTTGTTGTATTCGTGTCGTGGCTCTTGTCGGGGTTCGGTTCCGTGTCGATGATCCCGCCGTCCGGCGTCGGGGTCTGTGGTCTTGACGGCTTGGTCGAGAGGGAGATCTTGGCGTCGGGGTTTCCGCGAAGATCTTGTCGTCTTGCGACATAGCCCTTAGTTTCGTGGCGCGACCGGTTCAGTCCAACCTCGACCATCGTGGTCCGAATGAAGATCTTGGATTAGGCGCCACTTTGGTTGGTGTCGAGCTTGGCGTTCCTTGAACACGGGCCGTTCGGGTAGAGGAGCGGTCTTGGGCCGGGCGGAGGGTCTCGTGGCCACGCACGGCGACGGTGCTCGAAGCGAAGCGGGCGGGCGGGTCCAGCTGTAGCCGGACATAGAAGGCGAGGGACGAGGCACGCGAACCGACGAGGCGGGCCAGCTCGCCAGCAGAGGAGGCGACGAAGTTTCGGTCGGCCGCAGGTGCCGGAGGAGACGGACGTCAGGCGAGGGGTATCACGGGAGACGGCGGGAGAGGCGTCGAGGCCACCGGGCGGGAGGAGAAGCGACGCGCGGCGGCGGAGGAGAAGCGACGCAGCGGCGAGCGGGCCCTGCGGCGGCGAGGTACGCGGAGCTTGGTGGCGGGCCAGGCGGTTCTGAGGCGAGCACGGGAACAGGGGTGCGGAGGCAGGGGTCCGAGGACGCGGCGGCGGGAGGAGAAGCAGATGGCGGCGCGGCGCTTCAGGCGCTGGCTGGCGGGCGAGCCAGGCCGGGAGGGCTTATGGGGTCGTGCTGGCGAGCTTGAGGGCTAGGCGGTGGGGGAGACGAGGTGGGCGCGGCGCGGCGAGGTGGAGCAGCGGGTCCATGGGGCTGGCATGGCCTGGCGAGCAGTGGAGACGGGCGAGGCGGCCTGGAGAGGAGGGGCGGAGGGCGGCCTGGGCGGCAAGCGGGACCAGCGGGCGGCGAGGGCCGAGGCAGGGCGGTGGAGGCGGTGAGGAACTCTGGGAGGAGGGGAGCAGGGCACGCGGGCTGGGAGGAAGAAGGGGAGAGAGGAGAGAGCGGTGGGGACGTGGGCAGGTGCGGGTCCCACGGGGCTGGAGAGAGAGTGGCCAGGGGAGGATCGGCGGGTGGTTGGGCGTCTGGGGTGGGGTGACCGCGTGCGTGGCGTGCGTCTTCTTGGCGGTGGGCCAGGCGAGATGGGGGCCCTACAGCGATCCTGGTGGCCTGGTGCATGCGTGTGTGTGTTTTGGTGTGGGTGTGGGTGGGGTGAGTGTTGGGGTGTGCTTAGCACAGGTGGAGGGTTGGGCTGATGTGGCATGCAGGGAGTGGGTGAGGGAGAGAGGAGAGGTGAGGTGGAGAGATTTGATTGGAGGGAGTGATGTGGAGGTTGGGTTGGGGTAGTTTTCTGGGTAGTCTTAGGATTTAGATGGGGCAGGTTGGTGGACCGATTTAAAATAAACAGGGGTGGTCGTTCGGGTCAATCGGCCCGTTCGACTGCCCCGCAAAAATAAATATAAATTTTATTTGTTTTAAAAACACCATTTGCAAACCGATAGCAACAACAAAAATAATTCCGGAGACCCGGTGTTGGCGTTTGAATAAGATGGGGCGTTTAGAAAACAAAGACGGGTTTTCGAAAATAGTTTTGGGCAAACAATGCAGGATGATGACGATGCAATGCACAAATTCAACGCGATTTTCTAGTAGTGGTTTTGCGGGATGCCACAATTCGACACCACTAACAAAGGATCTCGCCCTCGAGATCCGCCTCATGGTACCGGGAGGAAGGTCGGCGATCTGCATCTTCTCGCATCGTGTAGATCCTCGCGACACCACTAACAAGAGGTCGTTGTCCGTGGTCGTCGAGAGAACTCTCCGGAAACAACAGGTCGAAGGTAGGGGTATCAACAAATAAAGCCACCCCTAACTTCCGTGGACGGAGTAAAACTGCTGGATCCACTGATTCGATGTACAAGAGCGAATGATAAGAGTAGTGGTATGGTAGCTACTCCATCCCGCACCCAAACCATTACTCTGCACACAAATAGGCGGATTATGCAACCAACTCTCGGAATTAGACTGAAGATCTCGACAAGCGAGGTTCGGAACAACGGGTGATACAGACTCTGCATCGGATCCGGCGTAGATGATGTCGTCGCGTCGGAAAACACCGGAAGACACAAACAAGGAGCAAAGAATGGTACCACAGTAGACGGATTCCTCGGATAGCATGAAGACCAGAGGTAGCAACACCGTTATCGAAGAAGGAAGCGAAACCCTGAAGGTACGACGGAACCCAACCACGAGAAATCCTGGACTCGAAGAAAAGATAAGAGGTGGATTCAAAACACGCAGGGGTAAGAGGAGAATAGCAGAGAGGTAAGGAATAAAGTCAGACCTAACCAGAACTATCCAACCGATTTTTTTTTTTTTCAAAAATAGTTTTGACACTCTACTTCGGCCGTTAGCTAGGTTATCCTACAGGCTGGACTTGTGGGGTATCGCAACTGCTGAGCTCTGATACCACTCTGTAACACCCTCAGAATCGGAACTATGCAAGTTTGGGCAAAATTCACCAAACCCGCATAGAAACGATTCAAAGGTGCCCACCAGGCACTTTCGTGCGGGTGGAAAACGAAGTAATAACATTACACAACAGTCCTCGATGGGACCCATGAACAGATATACAAGCGACTCAAAGAGTCAAGAATACGATATAATATACAAGATCCAAATCACCTTGAAATGAGAGCGTCCGACTACGGACAAGAAGCAAATGGGGCTAAGAGCCCCAAGAATAACCAATGGCGCCCATAACCTGCCCAGGCCAAGCCGGAAGGGTAACCTCGCTAACGCGCCGATCTCAAAACCTGCTTAACAAAAGGCGCCGACAAAGGGCAAAGGTAAAACAAAAAAAGGAGCGCCAAGATCGAGGCCAAGACAGCGAGGCTAGAATTCGGCGGTCCTCGCCTACATAGGTATGGTGGACTGAAGCGGCAGCGGCAGCATGCACTAAACAACCTATAGAGACTCGATATATCTGACGGTTATTAGAGAGGGGTAAGAATGACCTATCCGGATCCAACCTGAAACTAACACCAAACAAACCCATCCTGGTGTTTCCCCCTCGAGACCAGACGAGGAAGTCAACCGAGGAACTCACACGGTCGGCAGTTTTACTTATTCAGTTATAGTTGTGGCACTTTACTAGTCAGATTTAGATAATCGTCCTGATAAAGTAAGCAGTGGGCACTTTTAGTTAACCATTCCGTTGTAGTTGCAGCAATTACTAATCAGATATGAATAGCATGAGATATCCCATAAAACCCAGCAGTCGTTGGTACTTTTATTCAGCCATTCCGTTGTAGTTGCAAGATTTACTAGTCAGGTACAATTGTCGCAAGCGACAACCAAACAAGCAATTGTGGGCAGTATTAATTAGCCATTCCATTATAGTGAAGCTGATTACTAGTCATTATAAGTCAAATTTATAGCAATAAACTTTAGTTATGCTTGTCTATGATCGAGATACTGTGCTCCAAGTCGTCCATAACCGCGGACACGGCTTTCAGAAAGTTTTAACCCGGCCGGGGTGCACCAATAGCAACACACACACGATCAACCTCGGAAAAACCAAATCAAAACCCAACGAGGTCTCACGACAGAGCAATCGCAAGATTCAGAAATATTTCAGGGGGCCACCCCATTAAGCTACCCGCAACGAAGTAAGCTAGCTCCGAGACGGACTCAAGGTCTGCGTCGATGGCTGTAAACGACAGCAGATCCCCAATCGGGGACTGTCGATACCGCGAAAACATCCCGCTTCCAAAACAGTACAGTGTGTTGTACCTCGCACAATCGTAAATAAAGCAGTAAAGCATGGCATAAGTACAGGATAGTAATAAAGCCCCAAACTAGTTGTGGCCCCAAGAAATAAGACGGAATCAAGCTCTGGCTAGGGGGGGCCCATACTCCCCATATGTGGATAGCGCGATAAATCAAGGAACAGGTATCAAGTACTCGGGGTCTCACGGGACACAAGTGGGCTCGAAACCAAATATTATCTATCACCCACCGATGCCTCGCTTATTCAATTTTAGTTGTTAAACAGAAATTAAAGTGACGATAAGTAAAACTAGCATCATCTCCATCATCAACATGCGGCAATTCATCAAGAATCGTGGCATATGGCGACGACACATCAGCACTTGAGCAAGCAACTACGACGCAAGTCCAACTATCTACCAAACAATGTAATAGGATGTGTCCAAGGCAATATAGGGCTGCACGGTATATCATGTACGGAAACTAAAGCATCGCAACTCGGATAGCAATAGATCAACAGAGGGAATAAATACTATAAAAGTAAGATAGGTAGAAAGAGGAGATGCTCTTTGAAAACATTGTCGAAAGGTTCATCCGAAGATCGGGGCGAAGCTCACATCAACTCAACGGCCTTATCCGCGAAGAAGCAAAACACTAGAATAAACACCGGATGCGATATTTAATACACGGCAGAAGATCGGCATGATGCATGTATGATGTATGGCATGGCAAGGGTGCGATGCAATTAGGTCAGTATTAAGCGGAACCGGGTCCCGACAATTAATCGATGGTTCAAGTTGTTTAGCTACCCGCAGTTTAAATGTTGTTTTAACAAGGCAAGATAAGATACCGGTTCGCTACACAAGTTTAAATGAGGCCAATATAAGGCTAGATTTGCCCGCATATGGGCCCCATATTTAATTATTAGGTGAATCGGCATAAGGCCCCCAAACCACATGAATGAATGCATGCAAGACAATTAAATGTGCAACAGGTTGATATCATGTTATAAAATAGGGTTCGAGGAAAAAGGGTTCACACATTAGAGGGTTCGGCGATCTTGCTAGGGTTCCGGGGTTCGGGTGGTCTCGTGGTCCAGGTTCGACTGCTTTCGTTCGGGTAGGTCTCGACGCATCCGGGTGCGGGACTTGGGGTTCGACACCGGGGTCCTTTGGAACCTTGAGGCGGTCTTGGCGTTTGTCGGGTACGGTGTCGGCGTCCGGGGAAGGAGTACTTGTCGCACGGTTTCCGGTGTTCGTGTAGACGGTCATGGCGTTCTCGAGAGGGTACTTGTTGTATTCGTGTCGTGGCTCTTGTCGGGGTTCAGGGTTCCGTGTCGATGATCCTGTCGTCCGATGTCGGGGTCTCCAGGGTCTTGACGGCTTCGGGTCCGAGAGGGAGATCTTGGCGTCGGGGTTTCCGTGACGAAGATCTTGTCGTCTTGGCGACATAGCCCTTAGTTTCTGTGGCGCAGTACCCGGGGTTCAGTCCAACCTCGACCATCAGGGTCCAGAATGAAGATCTTGGATTAGGGCGCCACTTTGGTTCGGTGTCGAGCTTGGCGTTCCTTGAACACGTGGCCGTTCGGGTAGAGGAGCGGTCTTGGACGCGCGGCGAAGGGGTCTCGTGGCCACGCACGGCGACGGTGCTCGGGCGAACGGGCGACGGCGGGCGGGTCCAGCTTGTAGCGGACATAGAAGGCGAGGGACGGACGAGGCACGCAAATCGACGCAGGCGGGCCGGCAGCGCTCCGCCAGCAGAGGAGGCGACGAGGTCGGGCCGCAGTGCCCGGGAGGAGACGGACGTCGGCGAGGCGAAGCAGGGGGTATCACGGGAGAGGGGCGGCCGAGGCCACCGGGCGCGGAGGAGAAGCGACGCTGGCGGCGACGGAGGAGAAGCAGACGCGGCGACGGCGGGGCCTGCGGCGAGGTACGTGGAGCTTGGTGGCGGGCAGCGGTTCGAGGCGAGCACGGGAACAGAGGCAGGGGTCCGGGACGCGGCGGAGGAGAAGCAGATGGCGGCGGCGCTGGCGGCGGCTGGCGCGGGCGGAGCGAGGCCCAGGCCGGAGGGCTTATGGGGTCGTCGGGCGAGCTTGAGGGCTAGGGCGGCGCGCGGGGGAGACGAGGTGGGCGCGCGGGCAGCGGGCGAGCTGGCGCGACGCAGTGGAGACGGGCGAGGGCGGCCGGAGAGGAGGGCGAGCGGAGGCGGGCGCGCGCTGGGCGGCGTGACGCCGAGCGCCGGAGGCGAGGCAGGGCGGTGGAGGCGGTGAGGAACTCTGGGAGGAGGGGAGCAGGGCACGCGGGCTGGGAGGAAGAAGGGGAGAGAGGAGAGAGCGGTGGGGACGTGGGCAGGTGCGGGTCCCACGGGGCTGGAGAGAGAGTGGCCAGGGGAGGATCGGCGGGTGGTTGGGCGTCTGGGGTGGGGTGACCGCGGGCGTGGCGTGCGTGCTGCTGGCAGGTGGGCCAGGGCGAGATGGGGGCCCACACGGCAGTCGCTGGGTGGCCTGGGTGCATGCGCGTGTGTGTGTTTTTGGTGTGGGTCAGGTGGGGTGAGTGTTGGGGTGTGCTTAGCACAGGTGGAGGGTTGGGCTGATGTGGCATGCAGGGAGTGGGTGAGGGAGAGAGGAGAGGTGAGGTGGAGAGATTTGATTGGAGGGAGTGATGTGGAGGTTGGGTTGGGGTAGTTTTCTGGGTAGTCTTAGGATTTAGATGGGGCAGGTTGGTGGACCGATTTAAAATAAACAGGGGTGGTCGTTCGGGTCAATCGGCCCGTTCGACTGCCCCGCAAAAATAAATATAAATTTTATTTGTTTTAAAAACACCATTTGCAAACCGATAGCAACAACAAAAATAATTCCGGAGACCCGGTGTTGGCGTTTGAATAAGATGGGGCGTTTAGAAAACAAAGACGGGTTTTCGAAAATAGTTTTGGGCAAACAATGCAGGATGATGACGATGCAATGCACAAATTCAACGCGATTTTCTAGTAGTGGTTTTGCGGGATGCCACAAGTATCCAGCCAAGCGTATGGCATGGTACATTTTGGCTCCGCCCTGGTGGCCACCGCAGACACCGTGGTGCACCTCCTGCAAAACCTTCTCGGCCTTGCTTTGGTTGACGCACCTGAGAAGAAGCTCATGTCCATGAGACCGCCTGTACAAGACACCAGCCTTATAGACATAGAAGGGCAATCGTCGTTGTAGTTGGCGCCTCTTAGCAAGGTTGTCGGGGAGGCTGCCATCCTTGAAGTAGTTGAGGAAGGGTCGCAGCCTTGTTCACCCATGGTAATTTGGATTGATTGCTTCTGGGTCCAAGTTGATCCTCTTCTCATTGACGGCCCTTTGGATCCATTCTTTGAATGCGACACAGTCCTTGATTACATGACCCACATACCTGTGATATGGGCAAAATAAAGCATTATCATTCATCCTCACCTAATCCGGTCTTTGAGGTTCTGGTAGGTTCAAGGCTCGGTGTTCAATCAACTAGTTGAACATGTCCTCCACTAGCTCCCTGCAGAAGATGTATTCCTTCTTGAGGAGCTCTTGCATTGTTGGTTGTTGCCTTCCTCCAGCTTGCTCGCCTCTTGCGCCCAACATGGGCACATTGCCCTGTGGTGTAGAAGAGAAGACTCTTGTGGCGTTCGCCTCCATCGGTGCCTTCATCTTGTCACTGTTATTGCTTGGCTTGGATGTCGAGGTGAAGTGCATGGACGATTCGAATGCACTGGCATTCTTGTAGAGCTCCATGATCTGCGGTGATTTCTCAAACTCGAGCTTTGTCGCTGCCACCGCCGTGCTTAGAGCACTAAAGGTTCTAGGCTCGCGGCGAGAGACCTCAAGTGACCAATATTGCTGCATCCCGTGGACACACATCTCGATGGCATCCTCGAGGTGCATCTCTCGGGCGAGCTGCACATAGCTATTGTGGAAGCGAATGACGTAGTCATTGATGGACTCATCTCGTCGCTGACGAACTTGTGCGAGCTCCACTACCTAGAAGTCCTTCTTCATGGCGACGAAGTGCTTCTTGAAGACTTCCTTCATGCCTGAACAGCTTCCGATGGATCCAACCGGTAGACGGCTATACCAATGAAAGGAAGGGCTGGTTAACGATCCTGAAAATTGTCGAAGGAGAAGGGACGAGTTGTTTACGGTGTCGCCGCACGACGCCTCGAAGTATGTCAAGTGCTCCCTTGCATCGCCCGTCCCATCAAATTGACGGAACTTTGGTGGGTGCCACCCTGTAGGGAATGGCACTAGGTCGTGCCATGATTCATAAGGCTTCTCCAGCTCGCTTCCTGTGGTGCGAGGAGCATTATCGACCTTTAATTGCCTGAATCTCTCGTCCACTGTAACTACCTCGGTGAATTACGCTCCTAGTTACAAGCCTGGACAAGCGGAAATGGTTGAAATAGTACGGTGGGGCCCAAATGCCACTCACAGGTAGACCTTTCAGCCGTCCCAACCATTTCCAATCGTCGGGACAAGAACGGGCGGCGTAATCGGCAGGCGAAGGGATCAACTACATACACAAATAAGTATGTATGCAAGCCACCATACAATAGTACATCAGAGCCATTCCATCTAAAAAGAAAGGAAAATATAGCAACGCCGTACGGCAAGTTTCAAATGTCCTAGATAGATATAATAGTTTAGGATATCTCCTCATACATCAAACATCAGAGTATCAGGCGGAAGCGGCAAAAAAGGTCCGAGTACGGATAAGAAGCAAATCGGCATAAGATGCCCCATAAATAAGCACATCCCGCCCACAGATCTCACGGATCCCCGTTCCCGGAATATCTACACCGAACGATCGTTGCCCACATCGTCCGCCTCCTCCACCCAGTATCCATCTTGGGAGTGTACCTGTTCATCTGAATCAAATAATTTATCGTGTGAGACCCTAGGGTACTCAAAGAAGTCTTTATGCCTCTAAAGGGGACACAACCTGGGGTGACGCAATTGCAGCAAAAGATAAACCCTAACAGTTCTATAGATACTCGCTAACCATCTGCCTAACCAAAGATAGACGGATGTCCATGAATTAATGACAACAGTTAGGACATTAATATCCACAGATCCATCCTCCTCCTCGCTTACCAACGAGGAAGCGGACGAACAACCCCCATCCGTTGGCAATTTTATTAACCATTCCATGAGTGTTGCACTATTTACTAGTCAGTTACTTAGTCAAATTAAAAGCGGTACTTTAGTTATGCTTGTCTATGATCGAGAAACTGTGCTCCAAGTCGTCCATAACCGCGGACACGGCTTTAGAAAGTTTTACCTGCAGGGTGCACAAACAGCAACACACACTCGATCAACCTCGAAAAACCAAATCAAAACTCAACGAGGCCTTCACGACAAAGCAATCACAGGATTCGAAAATATTTGGGGCCACCCCATTGAGTACACCATAGAACGGTTAGCTGACTCAGACGGACCCAAGGTTTGGGTGGACGGTCAGAACGATCGGGAACCCAAAACTGGGCTTGTCGATACCGCGAAATCGTGTCCGATCCTAAACAGTACAGGTGCTCCTCGCACAATCGTAATAAAGCAGTAAGGCATGGCATAAGTACAGGATAGTAAATAAAACCTCAAACTAGTTTGTGGCCCCAGGAAATAAGACTGAATCAAGCTCTGGCTCAGGGGGGTCCCATAAGCCCCCCGGATGTGGATAGCGCGAATAATCAAGGAACAGGAATCAAGTACTCGGGGTCCTACGGGACACAAGTGAGCAGGAAAAACCAAATAGCAGATATTGCTCACCGGTGCCACTTTCATTAGTTATCCCATTACTACTCAGGTTAAGTTGTTTAGGTACCTCGTTATCCATCGGACTCTCACATACCCTACACATGTTGTTCTACGACTCGCATGGCTCAAACAACTCCTGTAGTAATGGCTCATGGGATGGAGGAACAAGCTTCGGTGGGGTTTAATAGTAAAGGCTATGCAATACTTGGGATTCAATTTAATGCAATCGTGACTCAATGATGCAAGAATAAGATAGAGGCAATAGGTACTAAATGTATGCAAGCATGTGGTAGTGCTTGCCTGGCAGCAGCCTCGATTAGAGAGAAGGATCTGGGTAGTGCTCCTGGTTCTCTTGATATATCCCCTGCTCAGCGTCTATTCGAAGAAGAACCAAACAAACAAGGGCCAACATAAATATAGTGCACAAGCATATGAATTAAATGCGACAAGCAAACAATCATGCCATGATGAATGATGCACAATTTGCATGGCATTAAAGTAGCATGGCATGGGTGAGGTGTGGAATACAAGAAATAAGCATTTTATTGAGTTTTGGTCACATTTTATCCTCATATTAGTTGCTGTATACTTTATATTTATATGATGCATGCTGCAATTTAAGTCATGGATAGCATAAACAAAAAGGTCTCGTCGAGCTAATCATTTTAGACATATCATTTGTTAAATTTGGAGTTATAAATCAAAAGTTATTAATTAATTAAGGTGAAGGGCATTTTCTTGTAATTTTAGTCAACTTGAAAATTTAAGTGTTCAAAATATATTTTGGATGGCATATTTGAAATCCTCACATTTTTCTGATTCAAAAACATATATTATTTGTATTATTTGGAATTATGAATTTAAATTTATTTAAAAGTCAAAATTATTAAATAGGGTCAAAGTCAAAGGTTGACTATTTAAATTAATTCTGAAAATATTTGAATTAACATTCAAAAACAAAACATATTTCATATTAAGTTTGAATTCAAATTCCAACCCATTTGAAAGTTATGAATTCATATAGGTTTAAACAGATTTGAAATTTGAATTGAATTGAATTAATTTGAAAAGATTTGAATTCAAAACAGATACAGAAAAAAATACTTTTTGCACTCAGGCAATCCTAGCCCTAGTCTCTGACAAGCGGGCCACATGCTGACTGGGCAAAGGACTGGTGGGGTTGAGGACCGCGGGTTTGTTTCCAGAAAAACGAGGTGCCTTTTTATAAAAAATGCCGGCTGGGGGGGCTGCGGTTGAGGCTGGTAACAGGCAAGGGGCTAAGTGCAAAAGAGGACGGCCGGCGCTACCTGAATCAAAACCTGTCTTTGAAACTCGACAGGCAGCAGGGCGACGGTGACGACTTCAGGTGAGGTTGGCGGCGGCCGTGGTTGACCAAGAAGGGCGCGGTCGGTGGCTACGGGAAGCTGGAGGTGCGGCCTACGCCTGAGATTCCTCAGAGGAGTCTGGTGCTAACTAGGAGAGAGCGGACCTTGCGATGAAGTCGCGGACAGAGAGGGGTGCAGCAGCGGCTACTACGAGCGACGGAACGCGCACGCAGAGGAACCAAGACGACGGTGGCTATAGCTAGGCGATAGGGGAAGATACAAGGAGGAGTAGGGGCGGGAAGGGGTGCTCACCTAGACCGATTCCCAGAGGAATCGAGGATGGGGGTGGTCGGAGGTGGTGACGGCGACGGCGGTGTTGTTCTGTGCTTGGTCAAGAAGAAGGGGAAGCAGAGGCGCCACGCCCAGCTCCTCCTAGAGCTCACGAGGTGGTCAACGAAGACCGCCTGCACGCCCTTCGGCTCCAGAAGGTGATCAAGGCGGCCAATGGCGCTCTCCTTGTCACATTACTCGGGCAGGGTGAAAAATAGATGGGAGCAGAAGTAGGGGATGGCGGCGGAGAGGAGGGGAAGAGGGAGGCTAGGGTTCGAGGAGGCCTCCGCGGCTTGGGGGATAAGGAGAGGAGGGAGATGACGCGACTGACGGTGGGAGACGGTCACCTGCCTCCTCCGTTTTCTGCTGCAGAGAGGAGGAAGGCGACTGAAAGAAGAGGAACATGAGACGACGTCGGGTGAAGGGGTACTGGGCCAGCGAGAGGGAGGAGGGAAGGTTCCTGGGCTGCTGCGGCTGGGCCCAAGGTGGGCTGCGGCGGCTAGGAAAGGCCCAGGTATGTTCTTTCTCTCTTTTTATTATTCCCTGGTTTGTTTTATTTAGTTGTTTGTTTGACTTGGTTCAATTTCAAATAACCTTTCTTGTGAATTCTTTTCAGATATTTTAAATAGAAGATTTTAGCACTTAAATGGAGAAAAGGGGGAGTAGAAGAATAGAGAGGATATGTCCATGAACCAATTTGGACATGATGCAAGAATAAAGAGATTTTGGCAAACAAAATAGGGATGAGGTTAATCAAAACATTTATAATTTTAAAATAATGGTGCTCCCCATTAAACAAGAAGGGGCCCCTAATGAATGGATCATGCAAAACATTAGACATGTGCATGGGAGCATGTAGAATACAATGGATCAATCCATTTAGCATGTGGGTATGATTGACAAACACAAATCCAAATAAAAGAATCCACATGCTATAGGAATGGTGAACTACCCACAAGATCATGTAGGCAAAGTGTAGTGGAACAAAGGTGACAAGAATCCACACATTGTACATGGGCATGATTTAAATATAAACAAGACAATTAGAAGCCCACATGTACATGCATGGTGGAATCTAGAGAAACATTTATCACAAGGGGCCATATTATGAACATTAGGTAGAATGATTTAGAGAGACATGCCCTCAACTCAATTTGGGCATTAAACAATATATCAACAACCAAATACAATATCAAGAGGCAAATACAATTAATAATGCATATGAGATAAGAACCAAATGGAAAGGGTTTTATATGATGCTCAAATGCAAGGTGGCATGATGACATGAGCATGATTGAATGATGATGCAACAATTATATATAGGAATTAGCTATTATATTACTAAACCAAGTAGCATTAAAGTTGTTAGACAAATGGGATGCTACAACTCTCCCCCACTAAACAGGAATCTCGCCCCGAGATTCTAGGAAGAAGAAGAAGACTCAAAGTGGGTAGGATAGTTGGCACGGAGCTCATCTTCACGCTCCCAAGTGGCTTCATCAACAGAATGGTGCGACCACTGCACCTTGCAGAACTTGATGGACTTGTTGCAAGTCCTTCTTTCTGCGGTCTCAAGGATTTTTTGTGGGGTGTTCTTGATAAGACAGGTCTTCTTGGAGATTGATTAGCTCATGATCCACGGTCCTGCCGGGATCTTTGAAGCACTTATTGAGTTGAGAGATGTGGAAAACATCATGGACCTTGAGTTTTTCTGGGAGCTCAAGAGCATAAGCAACTTCTCCTCTTCTACCACGAATTTTGAAAGGACCGATGTATCTAGGAGCCAGCTTTCCTTTGATACCAAAGTGGTGTGTGCCTTTCATGGGAGTGACACGAAGGTAAACGAGATCACCAGGGACATACACCATGTCCGTGTGCTTCCTGTCATAATTGCTCTTCTGGCGACTTTGAGCAATCTTCAGATTTTCAAGAATGATGTGCACCTTCTCCTCCGCTTGAGTTACAATGTCAGGGCCAAACCAAATTCTTTCTCCTGCACCTGACCAACCAATCGGAGTTCTGCATTTGCGGCCATAGAGAGCCTCGAATGGTGCCATCTTCAGACTTTTCTGGAAGCTGTTGTTGTAAGAGAATTCAGCATAAGGAAGACATTCTTCCCACTTCATGCCAAAAGAGATGACGAAGAACGAAGCATATCCTCCGTAATCTGATTGATCCTTTCAACTTGTCCTTGCGATCGAGGGTGGTAAGTCTTTGAAGTTCAATTTTGTTCCCAAAGCATTTTGGAAACTTTCCTAGAACTTGGAAGTGAAGATGCTCCACGGTGCGAATCGATCTCAAGCGGAACCCCATACAGAGAGACAATTCTGTTGATATAGAGCTCAGCCAACTGAATTCCAGAAATTGTTTCCTTGACGGGGAAGAAGTGAGCCACTTTAGAGAGCCTGTCAATGACAACAAAGATTGCATTGTTGCCCTTCTGCGACCTTGGAAAACTGTAACACCCTCAGAATCGGACCTATGCAAGTTTTAGCGAAACCCGCCAAACCCGCATAGAAACGATTCAAAGGTGCCCACCAGGCACTTTCTTGCGGGTGGAAAACGAAGTAATAACATTACACAACAGTCCTCGATGGGACCCACAGAACAGATATATATATACAACACGACTCCATGAGTCAAGGATACAGATATACAGTGCAAAGATCCAAATCACCTTGGAAACGATAGAGCGTCCAGCTACGGACAAGATGCAGATGGGGCTAAGAGCCCTGAAGAATAACCAATGGCGTCCATAACCCTGCCCAGGCCAAGCCGGAAGGGTAACCCTGCTAACGACGTCGATCTCAAAACCTGCTTAAACAAAAGGGGTGCCGACAAAGGGCAAAGGAAAAAGAGGAGCGTCAAGATCGAGGCCAAGATGGCGAGGCTAGAATTCGGCGGTCCTCGCCTACATAGGTATGGTGGACTGAGCGGCAGCATGCACTAACAACCTATAGAGACTCAAAACAACTGGCGGCTATCAGAGAGGGGTAAGGAAGACCTATTCGGAACCAACCTGATACTATCATCAAACAAACCCATCCTGGCGTTTCCCCCTCGGGACCAAACGAGGAAGTCAACCGAGGAACTCACACAGTTGGCAGTTTTATTTGTTCAGTTATCGTTGCAGCAATTACTAGTCAGGTATAGATAATTGTCCTGATAAAAGAAGCAGTGGGCCCTTTTAGTTATTCATTCCGTTGTAGTTGCAGCAATTACTAATCAGATACAGATAGCATGATGTAAACCCAAAACCCAGCAGTTGTTGGTATTTTTAATCAGCCAATTCCGTTGTAGTTGCCATACTTACTAGTCAGGTACAATGGTCGCAAGCGACACTTCAAACAAGCAATTGTAGGCAGTATTATTTAGCCATTCCATTATAGTGAAGCTGATTACTAGTCATTATAAAGTCAAACTTATAGCAATAAACTTTAGTTATGCTTGTCTATGGTCGAGATACTGTGCTCCAAGTCGTCCATAACCGCGGACACGGCTTTCAGAAAGTTTTACCCGGCCGGGGTGCACCAATAGCAACACACGCTCGATCAACCTCGGAAAAACCAAATCAAAACCCAACGAGGCTTTCACGATTGAGCAATCACAGGATTCAGAAATATTTCAGGGGCCACCTTGGAGTACACCCAACGGCAGTAAGCAAGCTCCGAGACGGACTCAAGGTTTGGGTAGATGGTCGTGAACGCCGGGAACCCGAAAGTGTGGGGCTTGTCGACACCGCGGAATCGTGTCCCGATCCTAAACAGGACAGTGTGCTCCTCGCACAATCGTAAATACATAAGTAGCATGGCATAAGTACAGGATCGTAAATAAAACCTCAAACTAGTTTGTGGCCCCAAGAAATAAGACTGAATCAAGCTCTGGCTCAGGGGGGTCCCATATACCTCCGGATGTGGATAGCGATAAATCAAGGAACAGTATCAAGTACTCGGGTCCTATGGGACACAAGTGGCGTCGGAAACCAAATATTTTCTATCACCCACCGATGCCTCTGCTTACTTCAATTTTAGTTGTTAAACAGGAATTAAAGTGCGCGATAAGTAAAACTAGGATCATCTCCAACAACAACATGCGGCAATACATCAACAATCGTGTAATCGAGCGACACGCAACATCACTTGAGCAAGCGACTACCACGCCGCAAGTCCAACTATCTACCAAACAATGTAATAGGATGTGTCCAAGGCAATATAAGGCTAGGGATATCACAGTGCGGAAACCAAGCATCGCAACACAGATAGCAATAGATCAACAGGAGGGAATAAATACTATAAAAGTAAGATAGGAAGAAAGGGGGAGATGCTCGCCTGAAAACATTGCCGAAGGTTCAACCGAAGATCGGGGCGAAGCTCACATCAACTCAATGGCCTTATCCGCGAAGAAGCAAAACACTAGAAGAAACTGTTGCCTGCCAAAACCCACCGGCGAGCAGCGACTGGCAACACGGAGAGCCGGGAGGCTCCAGATCTGGTGGCCTGGTCCCTCGGCGACGGCCCGCAAAGCTCCGCACACGCCCCGCTTGGTTCGAGTGCCACCGACCTATACCTGATCAGAAGGTGAAGGATTGCTCGATTGATTTCTGCATGATAAACAAGTATACGTAAATTCGAGCCGTAATCGGCTCCGGTTTCAGAATCGGCTCCTAAAGCCGATTGCCCCATGGTTCTGCGTTAGATTTATGATAACATGGGGTTTTGCTTGATCACTACAAGTTAAATCGATCTACGATAGTCTAATGTTTTCACCACGTAATCGGAACATCCTACGCGTGATTGAGCACGTATGCGTACAAAGATGAAGAATATTAACCCTAGAGGAGGCCTAATAACCAACGTAAAGCCAATTACGGAACATCCTCTCTAGAACGAATAAGCCACGTCCTTATGCATTCTTGGATCGTTCAACCCGCTTGTAAGGCCTGATTACGTAGATATTAAACTAAACCTTGGCGAACAAGGCACAACTATAACAGATCGAATCGACTAAATAAAGATCAAGGTGCTACCCTTGCACTTTGGGAAAAGGTGCAAGGGTAGCGAGATAGCTAGAGGTAGCATAACTTCGACGATAGTAATGAAAAAGCACCGATGCTAGCCTCAAACAATCTATGATAATGGTATTACTCGCCATCAACAACGCTTCAGTACGAGTAAAACCAGGTAACGAATAAGTAGATACTGCCTAGATCGCGAGATGCGATCTAGGCAACATGGCACTTACCCGAAAGAAACCCTAGAAACAAGGGGTGGCGATGCGCCGAGATTGTGTTTGTTGTGAACGTGGTTGTCCTCCTCTTTCAATAACCCTAGGTACATATTTATAGTCCGGAGACTCTCTACTTTTGGAATAACTCTACAACTCTATCTTTACCTAAACATAAACGGAACCTAAACAAACACGAAACCTACTATGATACAAGATACACGGGCAATTTAGCCCAAATCCACACACTAGGCCGATCCAACAACTCGTTGAATATATGTATCTTCCAAGCCCATCTTGATCACGCCCATCTCCGTCTCCGCCAAAATACGGTGATAACACATGCCCCTGGTTTTGGCAATGATAATTCCAAAACCACTCTGTGTGTTTTTCCTCTTCTTCTCCTCTTTTTTTATCGGGTTGCGCGAGACGTATCGCGTGGCGAGAACCGCCACGCTACCCCTTCATCATGATGCCTGCCTTCTCAACTCCTGCAATTGCATGATTTGACGATTTTGGCGGTGTAACTGGGGAACCACTATGGCATTGAACCGTCTCCACTATTCCCTTATTTAAATCAGCTGAGTTCACAGCCCCCATCTTCCTCCAGTTGCGAAAAACCCTCTCCTTGCTGGAAAAACCCTCTTTCTCGCCATGGCCTCCTCTGCTTCCTCGGTGTGTCCTCCCATGCCTCCAACTCGATTAGCGCATCGAGAGATGACGCCAAGACGATGCCGGGCCAGCGAAGACAACGAAGAGGACGGCGGCGGATTTAAGACGGCGACCTCGGCTTAGATTAGGAATCGAGTAGCAATAGAAAGTAGTAGGCCCCTTTTGTAATCGATCGTCCTGTAAGCAATGATCTTTTGAATGAATGAAAATCTGTCTCCCAAATATTGTTCCTCTTTGCTTCGATTTTGCCAACAACCGAAATAGGCCGATGCTTCAGAAGTCGATGACACTGTATCGGCTTTCGACATACTGCACACATACAGTCAAACAAGTCAAATCGCACAGAGCCGATGACTACCCATCGGCTTCTCCCAAAAAACCGTTGACAGGGTCAACCTTCGGTTGCATCCTTAGACACATTACAACGGCCACTTCTTGGTTTCAAATGATGACCTGCGACCTTCCTCAACACGGGCGACCCAAATCTCCAATTGCCCATCGAAAAACGTGCCCCGCACAAACGACTAGTGATAAGCAAAGATGAAGATGACTAAGCTGAGATCGCCAAGGTGGACCTGTATGTAACATGTGTGAACCTCTAGAGTCGATGACCGTGCATCGGCTATATATCTCCTTTTTTTGTTTTTATTCGGCCGATTTTTAGCATCGGCCCCCATATTTTTACTGTCCATCATCTCACGTGCCTTTACTTAGCCGATTTCATGTATCGGCCCCTCGTATTTTCACTGTCCAACATCCCACATGCTTGGGAAATATTTCTTGAGATGTTGCCCGTTGACTGCCACTGGGAACTTTACGCCATCCAACTGCTCGAGCATGTATGCGTTTCCTCTTAAAACTTGGTCAACCCTGTACGGACCGTGCCAATTTGGAGACCATTTACCATATGTCGCATCCTTGGTCCCCAAGGGCAACACAGCTTCCCATACCAGATCACCAACGTGGAACTCCTTTGGCTTCACTTTCTTGTTGTATGCACGAGCTACTTTGGCTTTATTCTCTTTGATTTTCTCGAGTGACCATAGCCTGAGCTCGGTTAAATCCTCTACACTGTCACTCATCAGGGCTGCGTATTCTTCAGTCGTTAGATCGTCCTGAAAAGTGACGCGTCTTGATCCAGCCGTAATTTCCCAGGGTAGGACGGCTTCTTGTCCATATACTAGATGGTATGGTGAGGTTTTTATTGCTCCATGGCATGACATACGATAAGCCCATAACGCCTCGACAAAACCTCGTACAACGCCTTGGGTGCTCATCGACTTTTCTCTTGATCAACTTGATGAGGCTCGATTGACGCCTTGCTGCCCATTTGCTTGAGCATAGTATGGAGATGATCTAATCAGCTTAATCCCCATGTCCTCGCAGAACTTTCTAAACTCCTGAGAAATAAAGACCGAACCTCCGTCGGTCGTGATAGTTTGGGGAATCCCGAACCTATGGATGACATGTTCTTTTACAAAATTTATAACATCCTTCGAGTTTACTGACTTCATCGGGACAGCTTCCACCCATTTAGTGCGTCAGTAATGGCCAGAATCCACATGTGGCCTTTACTCGAGGGAGGATTGATTTTTCCGATCATATCCATGCCCCAACCTCGGAATGGCCAAGGCTTGATGATGGGGTTCATTGCTGACGCGGGTACCATCTGGATTTTCCCAAATTTCTGACATGCTTGACACCCTTTGTAGTAGTTGAAACAGTCTTCAAGCATGGTGGGCCAATAAAACCTCGATCACCGATCAACCATTTCATCTTATGAGCCGATTGGTGAGTTCCACAGCGCCTTTCGTACCTCGTGTAGGAGCTGATTGGCCTCGGTGACCGAGCATTTGAGCAATAGCCCTTCCAGAGTCCTCAGAAACATGTCGTCCCCAATAAGCACGTTTCATGGCTTTGTACCTTATCCGTTTAGGTGCCCCGAGCCGAATCTTTCAAGTAATTGAAGATATCGGCTCTCCGATCCGCTTCCGTGAACTGCACCAACGTCGGCTCCTTCTACCACGTCCTTGTATCCAAGCCATCTGCAAGATCGTTTCCTCGGTATTCTGCGATCGTGGGATCCAAGTGAAGTTTACGCATCGAATTGCCATCAGCTCACGGCAGGCAGCCATAATGGGAAGAGGGACTCGCTCAAGACTTGTAGTCCTCCGTGAGCTGGGAAATCACCAACTTGGAGTCTCCAAAATTTCCATCGCTCGCTCAGCCGAGGAGTAACTCCATCCCTTGCATATCGCCTCGCATCGGTTACATTGTTGGTGCGAGGTAGACAACTGATGGAGAAGGAAAATGTTGCCCCGGGCGACACGAGTAAAATGCCGATGCCGCCGTCGTCACAAACCGATCCGTCGAAAAACATAGCCCATGCTCTTATGGACGGTGCTGCTATGTTGGTGTTGATCCTTTCAGCGATAAGATCGCCAGCGCCCCTTAATCGCTTCGGCGGGTTGATAACGGATGTCAAACTCGATAATGCAAACATCCATTTGCCCACCGGCCTTTTAACATAGGAGCCGACAAAGATGTGCTTTATGACGTCCCGATTTGCATATGATGATGATCTCGCCGATAGCAAAATGTGGCGCAACTTGGTGCGGTGAAAAAGCAGAGGCACAACTTATCGATATCGTGGTACCTCGTCTGGCCCAAAGATCCTCCTCGCTTATGTAAAAGACGACCCGCCCAGCCCATCATAAACTTGCACCACTACGAGGCAATGGACGGTCGGCCATCGACAAGTAAATGTAGAATGGCCCGTCTAAGGTGGAATTAACACGCGGCTTTGTCAAATACTCTTTGATCTCGTCAAAGGCTCGTTGTTGTTCGCCCCCGAATTCCTCGATTTGATTTTACTAGTCCCATGAACGGCTCAATCCTTCCCGACAGATTGAGATGAATCTTCCGACGGTTGATCTTGCCGATAAGGGACTGCAGTTCTTTCTTCGTGGTGGTGGCTTCATCGTCAGACCGCCTCGACTTTTCAGCCGATCTCAATTCGCGTTCATGGACCAAGAAACCCAAGAACCGACCGGCCACCTCAAGGCACACTTCTTGATTCATCCGTAGGCCGAATTTTCTTGTTCGGTCCAGACGCTGAGATCGTCCAAGTGTCCGTGGCGCTGAAGGCACTTGACCACCACGTCATCGATGTAGATTTCCACCATCTTGCCGATCAGGTCATGGAAAATATAATTCATGGCCCTTTGGTACGTGGCGCCGGCATTTTTCAGACCAAACGTCATGACTACATATTCAAATAACCCCACGGACCCTGGGACTCTGAATGCAGTCTTGTGTATGTCTTCTGGAGCCATGAAGATCTGGTTGTACCGCATTGCCGTCCATGAAGCTCAAAATTTTATGACCAGCCTTTGCATTGATTAATGTTTACGCCAAGCATCGGATATTCATCCTTTGGGGTAGCTGTTGAGATCTCGAAAATCTATAGCAACACGCCATTGGCCACCCTTCTTCTCTGAGTGCACGATACTAGAAATCCATTCAAAGATACCGCATGGCCCGATCAACTTGGTCAACATTTTCTCGACCTCTTTCTTGACTTCTTCCGAATTTCGCCTTCATTTGTCGTGCTCATTCTGAAACGGCCGAAATCCTTTTTAGCGGAGCGATGTTCGATGATGCTCTGTCCAACCTGCATCTCTGTAGTCCTGTGCGGCACCGATATTGTTTCAACAGGGCTATCATCGGGCCCCGCAGACTCGGCTCTAACTTTCTGCTGATAAATGTTGGTCGTGGCTTATCCCCAGGACCAATGTCGATCTCTTCTAGCTCATCAGCTGATGTAAACCCGTACCCTAGCTTTCCGTCACCTGTCAAATCGACGCTAAACACAGGGCAAACGGTGGGTGAGGACAACAAAAATAATTTGGGCCGATCGCTTGAATCGGCCCCCTTTTTGCTTGTATCAGTCAAGGACGGTTTACACCTTATTATTTTACAGTGGCAGAGCATCTCTCTGCTACGACTACATGAGCTGTTTGTCGTATGATCGCTGCTTTTTATTTTTTGTGGCCGATCGCAGGGATCGGCCGTACCCCGGATGATCGTGGGCTCTTCTACTCTGTAAGGCCAGTGGATAAGACCAGCCTCACCCCGTTTTTTGTAGCTTCAATACGCTCGCAGCCGTCTAGATTGATTCTAGAGATCGGCTCTTGGTCTTCGCTTCTGCACGCTTCATGCCAGCTATGGAGATCTCGATAGAATCGCTGCGGATGACCTCCACTGCCTCCATCCCATCGATCGATCGATGCATTGTGGACGGATGCAGCAATTAGCGTGAATCCAATCCTTCCTAGCAAGGCGGTGTAACAGTAAGTGCTTTGCTGTCCACGACGAAGAATGACGTGGTACGGTTTTCCTGCCCACCGTCAAGTCCACGCTCAAGACGCCTTGCGTTCAAGACCGACTGCTGAAGTCGCCAACGTGACGTTGGTTTTGATCGATCTGCGTGGAGCGCCCCAAACGTCGTAGCATGGAGTATGGCATGATATTGATCGCCGCTCGGTGTCCACCAACATCTTGCCGACAGTTGCCCATTGATGTAACCTCGCAGTACAGTGGCTTTCGATGTTTGTAATCCTTCTCACGTGGCTTCTCAAAGATAACCGTGGGCCGCAGTCAAACTGTGCCACGGGTAGCTCATCGGTTCTTGGCGCGCAGAATTCTGACGGGAGTACGAACACCATGTTTGCGCTAGCCGATGTCTTTGCATCGGCTTTTACCGGTTTGGGGCGCCACTCTTTCCTGGTCCGGCGTCTTCATTTCCACTGCGCTTCACTTTGACGGCCGATTAGCGGCTTTCTTCAAAGCGTGAGATATCGCGCTCAGCTTCCTCTAAGTTACGCAGCCGCTGCACTCTACGCTTCTGGGTGTGTCTGAGTCCGTCGGGGCACCACCTTGGACGGTGATACCTGTCTTCGCCCTTGCCATCCTTTGGCTCCTCGAGGTCTTCGCCGGCGACTCCTGTGACGGCCTGAAGAGGCCCTAGACATTTGAATACTGACACTGGCCTCGTGTCTTCCTTTTGCTGACCGCATTCCGGGCAGTTGTCGATTGTAGGCAATCGGCTCATTCCCGCGCCCCAGCAATACCTGAAGAAAGGACAATCCCAATGCCTGTCTGTGCCTTCCTTCTTTTTCGACGGCCCCCTAGCAAGGTGCTCATATCCTTTGTCGTCTCTGCCGCGCCAGCGACGTTGGTCATACTGGCGTTCATACTTGTTAAGGAGATGCGTAGAATGTGGCTTCTGATATCGCACTCTCCTCACTTGTTCTTATGTTAAGTACCGCCTGTCATTGTGGCTGGGCCGGTCGCCTGGACTAGCCTCCTTTCTTTCCTTGCCCCGAGAGCGACCACCGTCCTCCTTGTACGTATCATGGTGGTACCCCGACCCTGCCATATTAACGCCGAACGGGAAATCCAGCTTACGTCTCATGAGCGGCCGAGTTCTACCATGTTGACGCCGGAAATGGGTTTGTGTCCACTTTCATGGCGAATCGCCCAAGGATCGACGGCCTTGTTCTATAGCCATTTGGATTTGGCGAAGCTCTTGCACTCGTTGGTGGTGTGAGTGAACGAATGATGCCACTTGCGATGGTCTCCGCTCATTTCTGAGCCGTAGGGATTTTGTGGCCTTCGGTAACCTCACCGCTTCTCCTTCAAAGAAGAGGTCGAATATCTGCTCAGCTTTGCTCACATCAAGTCGAACCCTTTCGCAGGCCCTTGCTGTTTCACCCATTTGCGTGCCAGGATCGCCCCCGAGCCCATTCAGCCACGCCACCTCCCCGTCTGCGTAGGATCTTCTTCTTCGCATCGACCAGGCTTATCGGACGCTTGAATTTGTCTTGGTACAACTCGTGGTGGCGCTGCTCATACATCGCCGATCGGGCCATGTGCGCTAATGAGTTGTATTCTACCCGAACGCCAGATCCTTGATGGGTGCCGAGACCCAACACCGCCACCGATCGCTTTTTCTCGATTAAACGAGCCGAGTAACATCGGTTCTTGATGTCCCGGTTACCTGGATGTACTCGCCTCGCTTCTCCGCACTTTGCTGCCAGTGCGCAATGCCACCTCAAGAGCCTCGAATGGTACCGGATGTGGAACGCTCTTCCGATTGCTTCGGTATGAATTGAATCGTGGTAGTGAGGTGTACCACCCAAAGGCTGGTCTGTCGAGATTGCGCAAAGAATCTTACGCGATCCGATCCGATGTCAAATCATGCCTAGTTGTGCGGTATCGGCTTATGTGCTCGATCGAGCTTGACCCTTCCGACCATCAACCTTGAGAACTCGGGGAGCTTATACTTGGGTGGCAGCGAATTAGATCAAACTTCGTTAGTACGGCTTTGAATAGCCGATTGTCCTTCTCTTCGCACGGTTTAACCGGTCCCTTAAGATGGTACCGATTTGCTCCAATCGCTTGAGCCGTAGGGCTAAATTCTCATGACTTGTCCCAGTGGCATACTTGGCTAGCCACGCTGTTTGTCGGCCTATCCCGCCATCGCTGCTCAGGAACACGCCCTCAAGATCTGTCCCAAGCACTCTGGCGCAGAAACTCCGCGGTTGCAATCTGTTTGGTGCGTGTCGTTATTGCATCCGACGAGGGCGCATATATATCCGTGGGATCTCCTTAGGTGGCTCAAACAGGAATTGGCAATCGCCTCGCCTCGACCTTGTAGACGACGAAGCCGCTGCTCTGGCGGCTGGAGCGGCAAGTGCGAACGGGAGCCGTGGCTGGTTTGGAGCGGTCTTTCTCCTGGTGAGTCCCTAAAGTAGGTCCCGACGAGAGTACTGATGCTTCATGATCTCCTGAACTACGCGCACCGCAACCTGCTCGAAAGCGTTCACCAGGCTCTCAGAATGGCGGTGCAAAGAATGAGCCACCATGTAGTTGACTTCGCCGTCAGGGCTCAGTGCGCTCCTCAAGGAATGCAGATCCACCTCATTAAGAGCGCCCGGGGAGAACCCTTTCCACCGATGCCATGCGACGGTCCTCTCAAAAGAGCGATGAGGTCTTCCTCGAAGAGGGCCTTGATCTCGTCGACTTGGCCTTGTGCTCGTTAGCGATCGTCGTAAGTGACCGGTCTGTTTCTCCATCGCAGCGTCGGGTGTTGATGTAGACGTTGTTGAAGGTCCCACCGGCGTGCGAATGTGTTGCCGCCAAAACCCACCGGCGAGCAGCGGCGGGCAACACGGAGAGCCGGAGGCTCCAGGATCGCCGTGGGCCTCGGTCCCTCGGCGACGGCGCAAAAAGCTCCAGACACGCCCCGGCTTGGTTCGAGGGCGTGCACCGACCTATACCTGATCGGGAAGGTGAAGGATTGCTCGATTGATTTCTGCATGATAAACAAGTATACGTAAAATTCAAGACGTAATCGGCTCCTGGTTTCTCAGAATCGGCTCCTAAAGCCGATTGCCCCATGGTTCTGCGTTAGATTTATGATAACATGGGGTTTTGCTTGATCACTACAAGTTAAATCGATCTACGATAGTCTAATATTTTCACCACGTAATCGGAACATCCTACGCGTGATTGAGCCCGGCACGCATACAAAAGATGAAGAATATTAACCCTAGAGGAGGCCTAATAACCAACGAAAGCCACCGGAACATCCTCTCTAGAACGAATAAGCCACGTCCTTATGCATTCTTGGATCGCTCAACCCGCTTTGTAAGGCCTGATTACGTAGATATTAAACTAAACCTTGGCGAACAAGGCACAACTATAACAGATCGAATCGACTAAATAAAGATCATAAGGTGTGCTACCCTTGCACTTTGGGAAAAGGTGCAAGGGTAGCGAGATAGCTAGAGGTAGCATAACTTCGACGATAGTAATGAAAAAGCACCGATGCTAGCCTCAAACAATCTATGATAATGGTATTACTCGCCATCAACAACGCTTCAGTACGAGTAAAACCAGGTAACGAATAAGTAGATACTGCCTAGATCGCGAGATGCGATCTAGGCAACATGGCACTTACCCGAAAGAAACCCTAGAAACAAGGGGTGGCGATGCGCCGAGATTGTTTTTGTTGTGAACGTGGTTGTCCTCCTCTTTCAATAACCCTAGGTACATATTTATAGTCCGGAGACTCTCTACTTTTGGAATAACTCTACAACTCTATCTTTACCTAAACATAAACGGAACCTAAACAAACACGAAACCTACTATGATACAAGATACACGGGCAATTTAGCCCAAATCCACACACTAGGCCGATCCAACAACTCGTTGAATATATGTATCTTCCAAGCCCATCTTGATCACGGCCCATCTCCGTCTCTGGCCAAAATACGGTGATAACAGAAACATCGGATGCAATATTTAATACAACGGCAGAAGATCGGCATGATGCATGTATGATGTATGGCATGGCAAAGGTGCAATGCAATTAGGTCATGTTAAGCGGAACCGGGGTCCCGACAATTAATTAGATGGTTCATGTTATTTAGCTACCCCGCAATTTAACTGTTGTTTAACAAGGCAGAATATATCACCGGTTCGCTACACAAGTTTAAATGAGGCCAATATAAGGCTAGATTTGCCCGCATATGGGCCCCATATTTAATTATAAGGTGAATCGGCATAAGGCCCCCAAACCACATGATAAGATGCATGCGAGTATGACAATTTAATATGCAACAAGTTGTTATTACTTTTATGAAATAGGGTTCTCGGATAAGAGGTCACACATTGAGGGGGGCTCGACGAACTTGGGGTTCCGGGGTTCGGGGTCGGTCTCAGGGTCCAGGGTTCGACGGAAACGTTCTCGGACTCCGGGATCGTTCTCGGATATCGGGGGTAGCTCGTGTCGCGTCCGGGAAGCAGGACTTGGGTCGGTGTCGGGGCGCATCGGATTCTTCCGGGTCGGTGCCGTTCTTATCGTCGCGAGGATCTCGTCGGGTCCGCGCCATCGAGTCGATCTTGGCGTCCGGGATGCAGAACTTGGTGTCCGGGACGGAGTACTTGTCGCACCGGGGTCTTCGGATCGGGCTCCGGGATCGGTCTTCGGTTTCCACGGATCGGGGGTCTTCGGTCTCCGTGTGGGCGGTATTGGCTACCGTGTAGAAGACCTTCGGTCATCGGATCCGTGTCGGCGCACCCGGGGTCTCGGCGGTACTTGTCGTCTCGCGAGTACAACCGTCACGCCACGACCTTGAAGGAGATCTTGGCGGTTGCTGGCTTCGGTTCCAGGACGGAGATCTTGGGGTACCGACTTCCATCTTGTGGTTATGAGAGTACCATCTTCATGTACACGTACGAAATCACCACTAGCACCTTCTCACAAGTCCTCGCGGTACAACCTGCTGAGTCCAACACATGGGCATAGGCAAGTTCGTCGAGCACCTTGAAAGCGAGGGCAGAGACGCGGCGACTCGCGGGCGGAGGCGGGCAGGGAGCCACGGCGCATGCTCGGCCGGCGGCGACGCGGGCCCGGCGACGGCGAGCAGCAGGGGGGTCGAGGTGGTCGGCCGCCGCAGAAATGGGCGAGCTCGAAGGGCACGGGCAGACCGGCCATGCCAGAGGCGGCGGGGTCCGGGACGGCCAGCGGTTGTTGGCGCAGCCGGCGGCGAAGCGGGACCGTCTGGGCAGCTGCTCGGGAGGTGAACGGCGGGCGCCTCGGAAGGAGGACGCCGGCGACGCTGGCGCAGCAAGCGCAGCGGGAGGCGCCGGCGAAGCTCGAGCTGCCGCGGCTCGGGGAAGGGGAGGGGCTCGGCGGCGCGGGGCTGGAGAAGGCCGGAGGGTGCTGGTGGCCGCGGAGCTGGCGGGGGCCGCAGGCGGCGAGGGAGGCTTGGAGGCGAAGAGCTCCGGCGAAGGGAGGAGGCAGGCGGCGGAGGGTGAGGTCCTGGCGGCGGCGGAGGGTGCTTGGGGCGAGGCGCGCGCGCGGGCTAGAGGAGGCGAGGGTTGCCGTCGACGGATCCGGTGGCGGGCAGAGGGGGCTCGGGGAAGAAGGCCCGGCGGCGCGCGAGGCCCAGGAGAGGAGGCGGCGAGGAGGACTGGAGGGGCGGGATCCGGTTGGCCGGAGATCGGGAGGTTGGGCGGCGGGGAGGAACGGAGGGCGACGCGGGAGGTCAAGGAGGTGGGTTCGGGAGGCGAGCGGGAGAGCGTGGTCGCGTGGGGAAGGAGAGGAGAGAGGAAGAGGGAGGTGCGGGGGACAGGGGTGCCAGGGGTGGGGCCCGTGGTGGGACCGCGCCGCGTGGGGGGGCTGTGTGCGCGTGAGTGCGTGCGTGCTGGCGTGTGAGTGGGTGTGGTGGGTGTGTTTAGAGAGAGAGGGAGTGTGTGTGGTGGTGAGGGAGTGGGTTAGGCCAGGTGAGGTGGCATAGTGTGATAGGCTGAGGGGGAGGGGAGAGATGACGTGGCGAGTTGCTATAGGGTGGGGTGAGGTGGAGGCTGGGGTGGGTAGGATAGGATTGGTAGCTGTAGGAATTAGGTGGACCGATTTAAATTTCGGGTGGTCGTCGGGTCATTCGCCTGCCTGACGCCACTAAAATAATAAATATTTTTATTTGTTTTACAAACACCGTTTGCAAACCGATATCAGACACACAAAAATAATCCGGGGACCCGGGGTTTGATATTTGATTAAAGATGGGGCGTTTTAGAAAACCAAACGGGCTTTGCGAAAATAGTTTTAAGCAAACAATGCATGATGATGACGATGCAATGCACAAATTCAACACGATTTTCTAGTAGTGGTTTTGCGGGATGCCACAAAAACCAGTGATGAAGTCCATCTCTACTTTCTCCCATTTTCATTCCGGGGGTTTCAATGGCTGTAGAAGACCGAAAGGTTTCTGATGGACAGCTTTCACTCTGCGGCAGACATCACACTCCGAGACATACTTGGCACAATATCGTTTCAATCCCAGCCACCAATATTGTGTTTTCAAGTCCATGTACATCTTTGTGATGCCAGGGTGGATAGAAAGAACAGAATCATGCGCCTCCTTGAGAACTTGCTCTCTCAAACCCGGGTAGTTCGGAACAAACATCCGGTGTTCAAAGAAAAGCGTGCCTTGATCATCGACGTGGAAGGACTCATACTTCGGAAGCTGAAGTTTGGAGATGATCTTTTTGGTGTGTGGATCACCAAGCTGACGAGAGCGAATCTTTTCTTCCAAGAGAGGAGTAGCCAGAAGGTTCAGGAGATTCCCTTGTTCCACAACTTCCAGGTTGAGCTGACGGAATTCCTCGCACAAGAGAGGTTGTTGTTCTTCCATCATGAGGTTGTTGACATAAGCTTTGCGGCTGAGAGCATCGGCCATGACATTAGCTTTGCCCGGAGTGTAGTTGATGGTCAAATCAAAATCATTGATTGCTTCAATCCATCTCCTCTGCCGAAGGTTGAGATCAGGCTGAGTGAAGATATACTTCAAACTCTTGTGGTCAGAAAAGATCTCACAACGGTTGCCAAGCAAGTAGTGCCTCCATATCTTCAAAGCAAAGACAACTGCTGCGAGCTCGAGGTCATGTGTAGGATAGTTGATCTCATGCGTCTTCAACTGTCGAGAGGCATAAGCAACCACTTGTTTTTATTGCATAAGGACCGCACCCAATCCTTGCAAAGAGGCGTCACAGAATATCTGGAAAGGCTTAGATGTGTCCGGAGGAACCAAGACTGGTGTGGAAGTGAGCTTCTCTTTGAGTGTCTCAAAGCTTGCTTGACATGCAGGAGTCCAAAGGTATTTCTTGCCTTTCTTGAGGAGATCGGTAAGAGGCTTCGCTATCTTCGAAAAGTTCCGAACGAAGCGACGGCAATAACTAGCCAAACCAAGGAAACTCCGCACTTCTTTGACATTAAGGAGGAAGCCATTCAACAATTGTCTTCACAGTTTCTGGTTGATCGCAATGCCCTTGGCAGAGATGACGTGACCAAGATAGGTTACTTGAGGCAGCCAAAACTCACACTTGGAGAACTTTGCATACAAGCGGTTCTCACGAAGCTTGTTTAGGACACACCAAGGTGTTCTTCATGTTCTTCCTTTGACTTAGAATAGACTAGGATGTCATCCAGATAGACCACAACGAACTTATCAAGATACTCCATGAAAACCGAGTTCATAAGCCTCGAGAAGGTGGCAAGCGTTGGTGAGACCGAAGACATGACCGTGTACTCATACAGCCATAGCGGGTGGTGAAAGCTGTTTTAGGAACATCTTCCTTGCGAATCTTGATTTGGTGATAACCACTTCTCAAGTCAAGCTTAGAGAACACCACAGCTCAAATAGGCGATCAAGAGATCATTAATCCGCGGAAGGGGATATTTATTCTTGATGGTTTTGCATTGAGAGCCCGATAGTCAATGTAAAGTCTATCGATCTCGCTTCTTCACAAAGATTGTTGGGCTACCCCAAGAAGAAGTACTGTGTTGAATGAAACCCAACTTCTCTTGTTCATCAAGCTGACGTTTGAGTTCAGCCAACTCAGCAGGACCCATTTTATAAGGCCGCTTGGAGATAGGAGCCGTTCCAGGTTCAAGCTCAATTACAAACTCAACCTCACGATCCGGAGGCATACCCGACAACTCTTCAGGAAAGACATCTGGGAACTCACAGACCACCGGAACACTCTGAATAGCTTCCATCGCATCATCATTCAGAGCCGTCAAAGAGAAAAGCTGGATAGCAGGAGTCAGACTTGGAGAATAGACTATATGGCCTTCAGGAATCTTTAGAGAAACCGAGCGTTCAGCACAATCAATCACAGCTGCATTTGCTGTCAACCAATCCATGCCCAAGATGACATCAATGTCAGAATTGCCCAGAACAATTAAGGACGCCGAGAATGAAGAGCCACCAATCTCAATTTGATTGCCATGGCTGATATGAACAGCCCTCATGTTTGCTCCAGGAGAAAGGACCATTAACCGCTTAAGGAGAGGAACCAAGACTAACTCATTCTCATTTGCAAACTTGTGAGAAACAAAAGAATGCGATGCACCAGAATCAAACAAAACTCGTACAGGGACTGAGTTAACGGGAAGCATACCCATCACAACTCCAGGTGCATGCTCAGCTTGAGAGGCGTTGACACACAGTTACGCCAACAAGAGACCCGGGCTTGGTGTTGATGTTGAGAGCCCGAGGTGGTGGTGCACGAACCAAAGGAGAGCTTGCCGCAGATCTTGGAGGGGGTGGAGGAAGAGCTTTGTTTTCCATCGGACAGTTCCAGCTTAGATGCCCAGAGTCTCCACACGTGAAACAAGCACCAGGTGGACGTGGAGCAACGTAACCAGGGACTCCACCAGGCGCTCCAGGGTAGTGGTGGTTGTAGCCCCGGAGCAGTGAGGAAGTTTGGTGGCCTTGCCGCGTAGCTTGCGTGTCTTGGTGGGAGCCGGAGCGGTGGGGTGTTAGGAACCCAAACACGACGCTTAGAAGGAGATGACATAGCTGAAGAGCTTGGTGCATCACAGTTGTGTTTCTTTGACTCCTCAAACACTTGCCTACTTGCTTCCTCCTGCAGCAGAGATGTCAAGTTCCAGAAAAGACGCCTTGCATGTGTGATTGCATATTTAATCGATGCATTGAGCCCTTGCGGAACCTCTTTGCTTCTTCTTGTCATCGATATCTCATCGCCACCATAACGAGAAAGGTTCATGAAGTTCTGATGTAGGTATTGACATTATCATTTCCACGCTGAGGTTGAGAAACACTTCCTCGTCCTTTCCATGACAATTTCTCGAGATACTACTCTTTGAATGCTCCAGTGAACCGTTCCCAAGTAGGCTGAAAACCAGTGCAGTTTGCCTTCAGGTAATTCTCCCACCAGAGAGCTGCATCTCCCTTCAGAAGGTGAGTAGCACACTTTACCCATTCTTGCTCAGGAACATCAGCAGTCTCTAGTAACCTTGACATCTCACGCAACCGATCATCAGCATCAAGTGGTTGATCAGAAACATCAAATTGGCGTGGGTTGAATTTCAGAAAGCTTTTGATGTCTCCTTGCTTGGGAGGTGGAGGTAGTGGAGCAAACTCATTCCTCCTGACACTTTCCTCAAAACGCTGCTGGTTCTGCTGCATTACTGCCAAGGCATTGGCGATGTTTGACAACGCGGACCCCAGTTCAGGTGGTATGTCCTCATCAGAACGGCGTGGTGGAGCCATCCTGTGATTGATATAAAACACAAGTCAGTACTATAATGGAGAATAATAATAATCCAAAATAGTACCAAGATGGAATTAACCAAGATTAAAGGATACAATTTACTAAGATGATATTAAAATATCAACAAAGTTTAAAGCACCTAGAAGATATTAAGCATATCGCAGACGACTGAAAAGGAGTGTGGTACACAAATATATCAAAGAAAATTTTTCCGCAAATTTCGGCATTAAAATATCAGTAGATGCGCAAAATTACTTAACGAATCAAGATTAGTGACTCTACCAATTCAATATACAAAAGCGAATGATAAGAGTAGTGGTATGGTCGCGACTCCATCCCGCACTCAAATCATTACTCCGCACATGAATAAGTGGAACACACATCCTAACCCCTTCTTCTCACGATGAACCTAAAGATTAGTAACTACGGAAACGAACACCCCAAACAAGATAACGTCGGATAACAAAGAGTAAGACAGATCGCGGCGGTATACAATGAATCAGATAGATCACGTCGGATTCGAAAGCCTGTCGGTATGGAATGTACCAAAAGTTGATAACCAAAAGGCCGATTAGATAACAACTTGGATGCAACAGATAGACAAGGAATTACACACACACACACACACACACACACACACACACACACACACACACAAACACACAACCTATGGTACTACGGAAACCCAGAACACGTGAATCCTAGTTTGAACTTTTAAGAAGAGGATCGAAAACGTTACACTTCCTTACCAGAAAAGGGTGGGTGGGTGGGTAAGAAGAAAAGTGGAAGCAGTCCTACTCTCACGTTTTGTTTTTCCCTAGTATACATAACTACCAAAATATTTGCTAGACTGACAACGACCATTTGGCTGAGACCCTGAAGGGCGGGATGGCTCTGATACCAATTGTAACTACCTCGGTGAATTACGCTCCTAGTTACAAGCCCGGACAAGCGGAAATGGTTGAAATAGTACGGTGGGGCCCAAATGCCACTCATAGGTAGACCTTTCGGCCGTCCCAACCATTTCCAATCGTCGGGACAAGAACGGGCGGCGTAATCGGCAGGCGAAGGGATCAACTACATACACAAATGAGTATGTATGCAAGCCACCATACAATAGTACATCAGAGCCATTCCATCTAAAAAGAAAGGAAAATATAGCAACGCCATACGGCAAGATTCAAATGTCCTAGATAGATATAATAGTTTAGGATATCTCCTCATACATCAAACATCAGAGTATTAGGTGGAAGCGGCAAACAAGGTCCGAGTACGGATAAGAAGCAAATCGGCATAAGATGCCCCATAAATAAGCACATCCCGCCCACAGATCTCACGGATCCCCGTTCCCGGAATCTCTACACCGAACGATCATTGCCCACATTGTCCGCCTCCTCCACCCAGTATCCATCTTGGGAGTGTACCTGTTCATCTGAATCAAATAATTTATCGTGTGAGACCCTAGGGGTACTCAGCAAGTCTTTATGCCTCTAAAGGGGACACAACCTGGGGTGACGCAATTGCAGCAAAAGATAAACCCTAACAGTTCTATAGATACTCGCTAACCATCCGCCTAACCAAAGATAGACGGATGTCCGTGAATTAATGACAAGAGTTAGGACAGTAATATCCACAAATCCATCCTCCTCATCGCTTACCAACGAGGAAGCGGACGAACAACCCCCATCCGTTGGCAATTTTATTAACCATTCCATGAGTGTTGCACTATTTACTAGTCAGTTACTTAGTCAAATTAAAAGCGGTACTTTAGTTATGCTTGTCTATGATCGAGAAACTGTGCTCCAAGTCGTCCATAACCATGACACGGCTTTGAAAGTTTTACCCTGCAGGGTGCACAAATAGCAACACACACTCGATCAACCTCGAAAACCAAATCAAAACCCAACGAGGCCTTCACGACAAAGCAATCACAGATTCAGAATATTTCAGGGGCCACCCCATTGAGTACACCAAGAACGGTTAGTGACTCGAGACGGACCCAAGGTTTGGGTGGACGGTCAGAACGATCGGGAACCCAAACGGGCTTGTCGATACCGCGAAATCGTGTCCCGATCCTAAAAGACAGTGCTCCTCGCACAATCGTAAATAAAGCGTAAGGCATGGCATAAGTACAGATAGTAAATAAAACCTCAAACTAGTTTGTGGCCCCAAGAAATAAGAATGAATCAAGCTCGCTCGGGGGGTCCCATAAGCCTCCGGATGTGGATAGCGAATAATCAAGGAACAGGAATCAAGTACTCGGGGTCCCACGGACACAAGTGAGCAGAAAACCAAATAGCAGATATTGCTCACCGTGCCACTTTCATTAGTTATCCCATTACTACTCAAGGTTAAGTTGTTTAGGTACCTCGTTATCCATCGGACTCTCACATACCCTACACATGTTGTTCTACGACTGCATGGCTCAAACAACTCCTGTAGTAATGGCTCATGGGATGGAGGAACAAGCTTGGGTGGGTTTAATAGTAAAGGCTATGCAATACTTGGGATTCAATTTAATGCAATCGTGACTCAATGATGCAAGAATAAGATAGAGGCAATAGGTACTAAATGTATGCAAGCATGTGGTAGTGCTTGCTGGCAGCCGAGTAGAGAAGGATCAGGTAGTGCTCTGGTTCTCTTGATATATCCCCTCGCCGTCTATTCAAGAAGAACCAAACAAACAAGGGCCAACATAAATATAGTGCACAAGCATATGAATTAAATGCGACAAAACAATCATGCCATGATGAATGATGCACAATTTGCATGGCATTAAAGTAGCATGGCATGGGTGAGGTGTGGAATACAAGAAATAAGCATTTTATTGAGTTTTGGTCACATTTTATCCTCATATTAGTTGCTGTATACTTTATATTTATATGATGCATGCTGCAATTTAAGTCATGGATAGCATAAACAGAAAGGTCTCGTCGAGCTAATCATTTTAGACATATCATTTGTTAAATTTGGAGTTATAAATCAAAAGTTATTAATTAATTAAGGTGAAGGGCATTTTCTTGTAATTTTAGTCAACTTGAAAATTTAAGTGTTCAAAATATATTTTGGATGGCATATTTGAAATCCTCACATTTTTCTGATTCAAAAACATATATTATTCGTATTATTTGGAATTATGAATTTAAATTTATTTAAAAGTCAAAATTATTAAATAGGGTCAAAGTCAAAGGTTGACTATTTAAATTAATTCTGAAAATATTTGAATTAACATTCAAAAACAAAACATATTTCATATTAAGTTTGAATTCAAATTCCAACCCATTTGAAAGTTATGAATTCATATAGGTTTAAACAGATTTGAAATTTGAATTGAATTGAATTAATTTGAAAAGATTTGAATTCAAAACAGATACAGAAAAAAATACTTTTTGCACTCAGGCAATCCTAGCCCTAGTCTCTGACAAGCGGGCCACATGCTGACTGGGCAAAGGACTGGTGGGGTTGAGGACCACGGGTTTGTTTCCAGAAAAACGAGGTGCCTTTTTATAAAAAATGCCGGCTGGGGGGGGGCTGCGGTTGAGGCTGGCAACAGGCAAGGGGCTAAGTGCAAAAGAGGACGGCCGGCGCTACCTGAATCAAAACCTGTCTTTGAAACTCGACAGGCAGCAGGGCGACGGTGACGACTTCAGGTGAGGTTGGCGGCGGCCGTGGTTGACCAAAAAGGGCGCGGCCGGTGGCTACGGGAAGCTGGAGGTGCGGCCTACGCCCGAGATTCCTCAGAGGAGTCTGGTGCTAACTAGGAGAGAGCGGACCTTGCGATGAAGTCGCGGGCAGAGAGGGGTGCAGCAGCGGCTACTACGAGCGACGGAACGCGCACGCAGAGGAACCAAGACGACGGTGGCTATAGCTAGGCGATAGGGGAAGATACAAGGAGGAGTAGGGGCGGGAAGGGGTGCTCACCTAGACCGATTCCCAGAGGAATCGAGGATGAGGGTGGTCGGAGGTGATGACGGCGACGGCGGTGTTGTTCTGTGCTTGGTCAGGAAGAAGGGGAAGCAGAGGCGCCACGCCCAGCTCCTCCTAGAGCTCAGGAGGTGGTCAACGAAGACCGCCTGCACGCCCTTCGGCTCCAGAAGGTGATCAAGGCGACGACGCGGCGACGCTCTCCTTGCTGTTGCTCTCGGGCAGGGTGAAAAATAGATGGGAGCAGAGGTAGGGGATGGCGGCGAAGAGGAGGGGAAGAGGGAGGCTAGGGTTCGAGGAGGCCTCCGCGGCTTGGGGGATAAGAAGAGGAGGGAGATGACGCGACTGACGGTGGGAGACGGTCACCTGCCTCCTCCGTTGTCTGCTGCAGAGAGGAGGAAGGCGACGGAAAGAAGAGGAACATGAGACGACGTCGGGTGAAGGGGTACTGGGCCAGCGAGAGGGAGGAGGGAAGGTTCCTAGGCTGCTGCGGCTGGGCCCAAGGTGGGCTTCTGCGGCTAGGAAAGGCCCAGGTATGTTCTTTCTCTCTTTTTATTATTCCCTGGTTTGTTTTATTTAGTTGTTTGTTTGACTTGGTTCAATTTCAAATAACCTTTCTTGTGAATTCTTTTCAGATATTTTAAATAGAAGATTTTAGCACTTAAATGGAGAAAAGGGGGAGTAGAAGAATAGAGAGGATATGTCCATGAACCAATATGGACATGATGCAAGAATAAAGAGATTTTGGCAAACAAAATAGGGATGAGGTTAATCAAAACATTTATAATTTTAAAATAATGGTGCTCCCCATTAAACAAGAAGGGGCCCCTAATGAATGGATCATGCAAAACATTAGACATGTGCATGGGAGCATGTAGAATACAATGGATCAATCCATTTAGCATGTGGGTATGATTGACAAACACAAATCCAAATAAAAGAATCCACATGCTATAGGAATGGTGAACTACCCACAAGATCATGTAGGCAAAGTGTAGTGGAACAAAGGTGACAAGAATCCACACATTGTACATGGGCATGATTTAAATATAAACAAGACAATTAGAAGCCCACATGTACATGCATGGTGGAATCTAGAGAAACATTTATCACAAGGGGCCATAGTATGAACATTAGGTAGAATGATTTAGAGAGACATGCCCTCAACTCAATTTGGGCATTAAACAATATATCAACAACCAAATACAATATCAAGAGGCAAATACAATTAATAATGCATATGAGATAAGAACCAAATGGAAAGGGTTTTATATGATGCTCAAATGCAAGGTGGCATGATGACATGAGCATGATTGAATGATGATGCAACAATTATATATAGGAAGTAGCCATTATATTACTAAACCAAGTAGCATTACAGTTGTTAGACAAATGGGATGCTACATCCACCATGTCCTTAAGCATATCATGATAGCCTTTTAGCATGCTTTGTTGTGGCACTTCGGTGGCTGGGACGGTGGGTGTAGCCCAATGTCGAGTGTGTGCACTTGTTCCTTCATGTTGTCGTTCCTGATTGGATGGCGCAGTTGCTAGAGTGCCAACCTGCAGCTCCTCCACTTGCGGGTCTACCACTCCTTGTGGTACGCTTGGGGGTGGAACACCGTTGTTGTTGCTGTTGTTCATCATGAGCTCGATGAATTGGTCGAGCTTTGACGTCAGTTGGTCAATCTTTTGGCGTTGCTCCTGAATCTTTTCTTCAAGTGCGGTTTCTCGTGCGACCGTCGTACTTGCTTCGTCGCCCTTTCCACCATCTACCGCCATGCGGGCATGTGCGGTATGAAGATCTTCAAGGCCATCTTCACAATCGGATGGCACAGACGGTGCAAGCTCATGATATGGAGGAGAGTTTGGAAGCTTCTCCAATGAGGATGAAGAAGAAGAGTCGGATAAGCTCCCTTCATCATCGATGTAGTCGTCCAGTCCTTCCTATCTAGCTAATCCATCTATCACACTTCAAAGTGCAACAGACTTTAGCCGTGTCTTGGCCCTAGGTCGACTCACCATTTGCCATATCTTGTTTGAATTCTGAGGAAGTCGTGAGTTGATGTCGGTGTAGCGACGCGGTGATATGTCCGGATGATATCCTGCATCTCCTTCGGAGAGTGAGCCCTTCCCCATCGTGATAGGAAGGCATGGGGCTGTCGATCTCGCTCCATCTCGAGACGAGGATGTGGTTGGCCTTGATTCTGTATCGGCGCCTTTGAACCATGAGCGTACATGGACAAGGCGTGGTAGGAATGCCTTCTTGAAGTATGGCTTCGGATTCGGCACAATCTCCTCATCCGAGGGATAGCCTAATTCATGAGTGACCTCCGGAGGTTGCCATCCATCGCTTGACTCCATCCCCGGGCGCACCGCCAAAGTGCCGCATGGGGCGAGGTTCTTTTCTGTCATATCTTTCTCCTTGTCTTGTTCTACACATGCAAGGGAAACAAGAGAAGGTAGCACGTGGAGCGTCGCGCCTTGTCCTGGGGCAAAATTAGTTGTAGCCCCATGAACCTCTTCATGGTTTGGGGAGGTCGTGTGGTGAGACTCCTCCACACCCTCCATTGGCGTGGCCGTTGATGAGGGTGTCTTTTGCTTCTCGGAAGATGAGGCTATGACGGCAGCCTTCACATGTTCACTGCCTTGCCGTGCGGTTGCTTGAGGGGGCGAGGGTGGAGCCTCTATGTTCTTCTCCCCCGCATGCCGCGATGATGGCTTGTGTGGCTTCGTTGTTAGGCGACTGAGCAGGTAATTGTACCGCTCGTGTCGCTCCAACTCAAGAGAGATGCGGAAGCTGATCCTGTCATTTTCTTGCACAACCCCACCATCGGGTCGTACACAGACTTGGGTATACCGAAGTACCAAATCTTCTAGTTCTTTGTATAGAACTCGTCGGTTCCTTCGACGCCTCTCCCGTTTGCGCTGGTTCTCCGTGGCGGCCTTGGAAGTTACGCGAGGTGTGGGCCGAAGATGTGGTGCAGCACGAGAAGCGGACGTAGACGTTTCCTGTGGTGGCTGCATTTGGAGTTGATCTCCCCGCCTCGAAGGAGAAGAGGGTCATGGTGGAAGTGGAGCTCGCGGAGGATCCCTTGGTTGCCACACTTGGGTGGGACGAGAGTTCCTCTCATCTCCTTGATGGCATGACCATTGATTCCACCGTGGGGGCATATTAGGATGCCTCCCACGAATGGGACGAGTTGGTGAAGGCGGACATTGTGGCGCCAAGGTACGACGCTCATGTTGAGGACGATAGCTCGGGGCTTGCCATGTCTTCCTGCCCCCAGCTCGTGTCGGTGATGTATGTGGTGCTTCTTGATGATGGAGCCGCCTCTGGATGTTGTCCATTTGCTTCTAGAGTTAGCGAAATTCACGCCGTAGGTTCTCGTTGCGTGGAGCAGGTGCCTCGTTTCGAAGAACAGCAAACCTGTTATCATTTGGAAATGACCGTCCTTCAACCGTCGAAGTGTGGAGGCATGGTGCCCACATGCCTCCCCGAGAAGCATTGTGGTTGATGGCGATCGTAGGGCCTGGAAGAATGGGCTCCTTGCGTGAGCGCCGCTTCCAGAACTCCTTCATGATGGTGCGTCGCACCATCTGCTTGACCTTCAGTGGTTTGTTCGCCCATTCATCGGGGAACAAGTTGTAGGGTGGGGTGATGGTGTTCGCATAGGTGAACACCTTGTCGGCCAGGTCCCCAACACCAAGGGACCAATCCTCCTCGGGCACCGCGCATTGAACGACGCGCGAGCTTATCTGTTGTTGGAGTCGTTGTACCTTGCGGTACTTTCTCCTGTAGTTCCGAAGCGGGTGCGGGCTATCTGACAAGCATGCGCTTGCCATCAGCCTCCTCAAGTGGTAGGAGGCGGCCTCCAAACCCTCGATGAGTTCCACCTCGGTGCGCCTAGTTGTCGGTTTAGGCAGCGTTGGTGGTGGTGTCGAGGTAGGCGCGCAAAGTGACGCCGCACCTGTCCGTCTATTGGCGGCCTTGATGCGGAGGCGTTGAGCTGCCTCCACGTCTCCTTTGATCTCGGCCCTTATTAATTCCTTCAACAGGGCGCGTGCCTCGAGTATCAGCTCGCGGTGCTCCTTCTTTGCTTTGGTGGCCGCTCGCTTTTGAGCCTTCTTGTTCTTCAAGACCTGGAATTGCGCAGGGTCTTGAGCTTCGTGCATGTACACCTTGGTGCCCATCTCAAAGAACACCATGGGCGGCCGCGACCCGAACTGGATCGTCATAGGCTCGGTGTACTTGTATGGTCCTTCTACATGAACATGATCAGCGGGACTCAAAACTTGTGCCTTGTCGTGCAGTATGATGTGCAGGTGGATGAACGGGCCAAGACGATTCCGACGACCACGGCGAAGCAAAGATGGGAGGAGAACCACGTCCCACCGGGCGTGCCGATTTGTTTGACACGAGAAAAACGTACTAGGACGCCTCCGCGAGCATGTGCGGGAGCGGTAGTTTCTCTCATGCGCGCCGGGGTATGGTAAGATAAAGGGAAGGTGCGGGCGTGCCAGTGTATAATAAATACACAAAGAAAACAAAATAGGCGGGAACAATATTTCATTAATCATTTGAGATAACAAATACAATTCCCGAGGATTTGCGCTCCATGGCCTACTAGCGTGGCCAGCCTGACAACGGCGATTGTGTGATCTCCTGGTTCCCGGGGCCTCGGAAGGCTCCCGGTTAATTACTCCCGCGGGTTACGCTGCGAGACACCTCCGATTAAGCCGCGTGGTCGTCTTCGTCGTCTTCGCTTCACGTCCTGCATGTATATGGTGGTAGTGGTGTGTGTATGGGCAGCGGCAGAGCCCGTGTCCTCGTCGGTACACGCGCCGCTGAAAGCGTGGCCTTTGCTTCGGCCTTGCCCGCCCTCGCCGTTACGCCTCGTCGGTCTTGAACGGCGATGAAAAGTTATTGATGTAGATGGATGCAGTCCGCTTGGCTGGGAGTTCTTGACGACTTTGCGGCTTCGTCGGGGTGTGCAAGGGGTATGCCTTACGGGGGTATTTTGTAAGGAGACCAGTGTCGCTCATATCGGCATGGCCGACGTGGTCGGCTCCTTCGTCTCGATGCAGCGCCGAGTTTACGGCAGCCGGCGTGACTAAAGGCACCGTCTCACGCGATCATGAAGTGCTCGTTGTCGAGGGCTCATCTCACCTCCAAGGAGATCGCATGGCCACGGCGACCCGGATGATTGGCCGCGTACGTGGTCGCACGCAGTACTCCAATGTGCATGGGACATGCACTAATGCATCACGTGTAGCTCCGTGTGCACCGAACTAGTAGCTAGCTTATGCGCGCCTCTTGGTTTGTATTCGTTGCTGCTGCCCGCAGGAGTCGACGGTGCACCTTGGCGTAACGCCGGCACCTCGACGTCGCTCTCGGACGCCCGCCGCTGTACGTCACCATATGCCTGTCCGCTAGGGAACGTGCGATGTTCAACCTGTACGCCGTCTTGGTCCTGCAAGTCTGGCCTCGGCTTGCTGCCCGCAGGAGTCGACGGTGCACCTCGGCGTAACGCCGGTGCCTCGGCGTCGCGCTCGGACGCGCCCGCCGCTGTACGTCACCATGTGTCTGTCAGCTAGGGAACGTGCAATGTTCAACCTGTACGCCGTCTTGGTCCTGCAAGTCTGGCCTCGGGAAGTATACTCTCGCCGGGAAGAGCGTACGTGTCCACCTGGAAAAGATTGTGCAGAGGATGGCGTCATCGTTGCGCGTCGGCGACACGATGTCGCTCCTGCACTTGTAGGCCGGGCTCTGTCGTGCTAGCCAAGCCGACTGGTTGTCTTGAACCTGCACGTCGGTAGAGCACCAGCCCGCGCATGGTTGAGACCTCCTTCGTCCGTGCGTTCGGCCTCCGGACCTGAACTCCATGGCTGTGACAGCCGCACGGGCTCTAATGAGGAATCCTGCGGCGTCGGGATGCACGTTCGCAACACCTCGGCGTCGTCGTCTTGGCCCTAGCTCATGTAGTCTGAGGCAGTTTCGGGCTCCTTGCCGGCAGCTCCGGTGCAGCCATCTCTTCTCCGCCTCTAGCAGTACAAGGCCGTGGAGAGGGTGGCAATCGGCGGCGGCGCGTGTGCTGGAGATAGAGAAAACAAGAGATTGGTTGATTTTATCAACCATGATTCTCACCGGTAGGAAGAATCAGCTGCTTCGTCTTCATGGTTTGGATGCGATCTCCGCCACCTGCCTTTGCTCTCTTCGTGAGTTCTTCTCCTGTGCGTCAGTTCGTCCCGGCCGGCCGCGAGCTCGCGGTCCGTCTAGCTGTGCTTCTCTCCGTTCCTATCCTCTCTGCCCTGGCCGTGTCCTGCCAGATGTTCTTTGCTCCTAGATTCTTTTTCCCCTCCCTTCTCCAGATTGGGAGTCAGATATGCGCGTTTCGCCGCGCCATTTACAATGTATTTGAACATTGTGTGGTAGGCGTGTTGATTTATTTGGGCATTGTGTGGTAGACGCGGTGTTTGAGCGACATCGCTCTAAGTACCACGTCTAGTTTTTCTGCTTTGTTACGTTGTGCCAGGAATAAATGCCACTAATACTTTCGAGTACTTACATGTTTTTACGTTAGCTGATTTGCCTTAGTCTAGGTGTGTGAATTAGTGTCCAGAAAACCAAAAAAGACCAGTAATAATCAAATTATCTATACATACTATACTAATCATATGCATTTTCTTTAAATAAATACCTCTTTTGTTCTAAAATAAGTGACCTCACTTTCTCTAGATACACATGTATCTAACACTAAAACATCCCTATATACATGTGTATCTAGATAAAATGAAATCGGAGGAGTATTTATACATAATGTATTATTCATATATTATTCACCGGTTCAATAAAACACACAAGAAATGATTCATGCTCCTGGCACACACATGTATGAATTATTTTTACGTCTCTCTACCAATGGGCGGCTTACATAATATGAATGTAAACGCCCAAAAAAGTTTTTTATGCCAGGAGCAATGGATCAATCCTAATATAATGGGTGACCTAGGATATCCATCGATACATTAGTTGTGGTAATAAAGAAACATAAGGATAACCTTTTTTGAACAAACATAACTTCAAATGTGAAACGCATATTCTCTATTTGACTACACATCATTTTCACCGGGACTGGACTTATCATTTGATTGGCCAAAATAGAGAGTAAGCTTAAAAGCAAGTTTAAAACTACAAACATGTGCATGGAACTAAAAAACAATAATATTAATTGTTCATGCATGGCAATTATAACCCCTTTCTACGCAATCAACAGTAAGAGACATGCAGCTGAAAACAAATGGTTTAGGTATAGATATGCCTTAAATAAGACTTAACACATTGACACACTACTCTGCACTTCCGAGTACTGATTACTAAATTCTGGTGAAGAGCCAAAACGAACCCTCCAAGATCGATCTCAGGCCATTGTTGTCATCATCTGCTTCACAACTCCATTCTCGCAACAACTCCTAGAGATCCTGCTTCAGTGCATCATCCAATAAAACATGATTCAGGATGCAAGTGGAACTCAACTGAGATCAATAGAATTCACACCAATGCTTAGCATGGTGATATCGCGTGTAGACATAAGTATGAAAATAATGAATTAGCTCAAGAATGCCCTACTTATGTGGCAACATGAAGCATTGAGTAGACAACTCTAGTGGCAACCCAAGGTTCCCACTCAGACCAAGGGGTTTGTTTCCTAGCCATGACACAACAAAAATACTCGATGTAGTACTGTCAGCTATCCTACTGCATGGGGCAACCATAACTGAAAACAACACTACATAGACATTATTTGTTCTCTTCCCATAGTACGGCTTAAAATGCTAGGGAAATTTGAGTACATGAGTTTCTTTACTACATGGCTACATATGAATGAAAAGATCGACTTAAAAGGTCAATCCCATGTCATATTTGGTAAACAAATATAGGACTACAACTTAGCACATGCAGATAGCCCTCACTACCTCAAAAAAATTTGAACAGAAAGTAGCGGAGCGCAATTTACCAAACAAAAAAGGCACTAATCTAGGAATGTGAACCGACAGGCTTGCAACTTAAATTAGTTCTTGGTTAAGTGGACTAATCGTATCGCTCTATCCTAGTATTTATAGATGGACATTTACACACAACAGGGCATGAGCCAAACCTAACCTACATCAATGGACTAATAATTAATAAACAGGTATATTCAAATATGTAAAGTCCATCTAGAAAGATAAAAATCTTCGAGGCCATGTCTAACCATCAGGGAAGGCTAAAGAAAGGGAATCGAAACTAAGATATTAGGAAGGAGCTAATCAAGGAATGAAGAAAGGAACTACAACTACACTTCAGGCTTATCTTCATAGTAACAAACCATAAACACAAAGAATAAGTATATAAGGTTGCACAATCCTCACCTTTGATCATCCAAGGACAACGAATCATGATGTATGCGAATGCATCATAGTATTAGTAGGACTTGTCCTCTTCATGTCTCTTAATCAGATAGCTTGGAAAAGAACTTCCTATCTCCTAAGATCAAAATTCTAAGTGTTATTTGAGAACTGCAATACGATCTCCTAACACTATGGGTAGTGATGAAGTAATTGTACCTTTGGTAGATGCGATAGTTGATCCTTGAAATGTCCAGCTGTATCGGCCAAAGGTTGTTGGCGCAGATTAGGCACACCTAAAAAAAGTCATCCAATCATCATGGGGACAAATCCAAACAAAATCAAATAATAGCTATTGCTCACCACTCATGATGTTTCTTAATGCATCATGCATTCTCTTTAATTCATTGGCAACCCAGCGTAACACACGGTTTTTGTTGAAACCATCAATGCACCAAATATGTTAATTGGTACCCAAAACCTTATATTTTCTCCAAGAAATTTTCAGCAAGTAGTAATTCTTCCTTTTCACATGCTAACACTGGGAATTTCGCTGTAGCTTTATTTATTCTAAATACTTATGGTATAATTTAGAAATCCTTTTCATGCAATTGATTATGAGAATGCCCAACAAAACAATTCACGCATGTGTTAAGTACTGAAACATATGTTATGTCTTATGTGTACTCAAACAAACAGTACAAAGAGTAATTAATATGGTATATGTTCATTATAGAACAAATAGATATTTTATTTAACCAGTTGCAAATACTTTTCACTCGGAGTAAAGAGCAGAATATATTGAGGTATATCTCCTATTAAATCGTGCAAAGACAGGGCTTTTATGTATAGTGACAGATGGCTGAGCACAATGGCCAAAACTACTGACCATGGTATCAAATTCTGATCTTTGAGTTGCCCTCTCATCGACATGCAATTCAAACTATTGTACTTCAGTAAGAGGTATCCGCTCCTTCTTTGGTAGAGGAATAGGATCCCTGAAACAAAATTAGAAGGCTATTATTAACCTTCCTCCCAGATAATCAAGAGGTCTTAGAAGAAGGAATTGCATATGCTACGTACTCCTTAAGTATAGGTTGTGCCTTGGCAGTTCTCTTTTGAGCCTCTTCCTTCACAATCCTCTCTGTTTCTTCCATCAACCTTTGCTGCTTCATTTCATGTCTCACCAAGCTCTCAAGCTGAAAACCTTCTGGCCTCGTGCGTGGTTTTGATTTAGACTTTGGTGGCACCTAAAAGTAGAAAATATAGCTGTATGTTAAGAGATGGCCTACAACCAGGATATACTCAGCATATATCACTTTGCACATACCACTGGATAGCCTATGGTGTAGGGGTAGGGATTAACCTTGAATTTTCTAGCCTTCTCTTGTGCCTCTAGTTGTCTTTCCTTGTCATGCACTTTTTCCTGTAACATGTGTATACCAATCTTATTTTCTTGCAGTAAAGATGGGGAAGAATGCTAACGTTGTTAAGTGCAAACACATTTCACACACATCTATATGTAGATTGAAAGGGTTGGGTATTGTTAGTCTTAGCGCATCTTTCTTGTCATCTACGAAGAAGATTCAGAGTACAAAGAAAGCTGCAAAATAGACGATACATTGAAAAAGGTAAGAAAATCCCTAAGAAGGCTACGTCACTTTTATGATTTGCACCTACCTTATAAAAAATATCCACAATTACAGGAAAACCCAAGCGGTCATCAGTATGTAAATGGAACTCCTTGGGCATTGTTGCCTGAGACTTTGAATGGGCAAAAACACCAATAGCGCCCTTGCTCTCAAGAATCTGCAAGGCATGATGTTTATCAGACTGATGCTCCAGAGCATAATACAGTTATGTATAAGCTCTAGATGTGATTAAAACCTTCGGAGGCTTGGCCTTGAACTTGGGGGCATTCTCCAATTCCCCGAGTTCCAATTCCTGAGAATTTTTCGTCCTGACATTTAATTTTCTGCAGCTCTTGGAAGAATTCAGTTTAGTTACTGCAACATTTATTTGCATGAAGCAGGTGCCTTGAATCGATGACAAAAAAATTATAGCCCATGCCTCCCAAATTTAATAGGAAGTGGCAACCATCATCGCTTGCTTCTTAAACTTGCTGAATATCCCTCTGTTATATCCCTGAATATCCTTCAAGAAGCGTGAATATCCCTCTATTTTTACCTTCTTACACAGGGAATGGAGCAACTCAAAGTGAATCAGTTCCTCAACAAAATCATGATGACAAAATAAAACAAATATACAGTTCAGTATTTAAAAAAAAATGATAAATGCATTTCATTGCAAAGGTAGAGTGTTCAGATATACAAGCCTCCTAGGAGGTGGAGTCAGCATAGTGGCCAACTAATCAAAACATGGTCGTTAGTGTGGCCAACTAATCATACATAGAAGACCATTTAAAAATCGTGAACTAAATAAACCATTTGTTTTCTATATGCATTCAATGTCGGGGCTTTACAATCATATTAGAAATCCATGTGGGGGAATTGAAGAAATGTCTATATATGTGAATGCATTCACGAGAAATTTAGAGAACACAGTTGCAGGGTGAAAATGGAGGGCTTCCATGGAGATTACGCCCTCTCCTTGATATGTGAAGAGGAGCATGACGAGGTGCACCATTTCAGAAGAAGATAACATAGGGATATTCAGAAAGTTTAAGTGCAAGAACCAAATCACTTAATATACATGAGCAGACCTGGGAATCCTCTACGTGCTAGCACACCGGCCTCCTTCCCTAGATTCAGATGAAGATTCTCTCACCAGCGCGCCTCGGCCTCGTCCTGGAGGAGATCTTGGTGAAGGCAAGATGGGAAGGCGAGGTGGGGCTCGGGTTCGGGCCTCCATCCCCCAAGACGTGTCGCCGCTGCTCCCATCTACCAGCGACAGAGAGAGGACGGGGAGGAGCGGGCGTTATGCCCTAGGACGGGAATGAAGCAAGGGAGGGTCGATGAAGCACGGGAGGGCACGGATGGGGGCGGGCAGCAGTTCCCGGGAGGGTGCCATCTACGACTGGGTGAAGCACCAGAGGGCGCCGGCGAGGCAGGATAGGCGGCGTGGGGGCGACGGGGAAGAGAAGAGATGGCGGCGATGGGCGAGGGAAGGCAGCACGTTTCCTATCCGACGGGTGATCCACCGATGACAACGCTGTCCGCCCCGTTTGCCAGCCTCAGCATTGCTAGGGCCGCTCCAGCCTCGCCACCGGCCCCGCGCACGCGTCCTGGCCATGAAGAGAAAAATGAGGATGAGGAAAGAAGGAACTAGAAGAAAACGCGTGTCGAAACCCACCGTCCAGCCGTCCAGGCCAGCGAGACTGCGAGAGGTGACACAACGACGAAAGATCGCCTCACCAGGCCCACATACAGCGACAGCACAGACGGCCTCACGACTCGCAAGTACCCTGAAAAGCCTCCCTTTCTCTCAGGCTTAAGCAATTAGATAATAGGTAGCGGCGTGGCGTCAGATAAGGATGAGTCCGTGACTTTCGCCCGTAATCCTTTCGACCGCGTTCAAAAATATTATCTCAAGCGCTTCTAAAGGTCCTCATGACTCTGGCCGGTCAGATATCCTGGCTTGGTCCGACAGCGTCAAGACTAAGTCCGTTTAAACCAGCCGATTAAGCGGCACGGGATTCCTCCTCTGAATAATAAAAATGTAACGTCAATAGGTCTGTTGCTTGGCCGATCGAGTGGGCACATGCACGGTCGACGAGTCAGACTCGTATACGTGCAGTACCTTTACTTGGACTCGTGTACACGGAAAATCCATCAGCTTGCCAGGCGTATACGTACAGAACCCATCGACCTTTACTTGGACTCGTGTACATGGAAAATTCATCAGCTTGCTAGTGATACACATATACGCGTATACGTTGTCTTTGTGGTATTCTCCGGCCGACCGACGTATACGTACATATCCCGCTGTGTCGAAATCTGAATTTGAGCATAAAATTCCATCGAACAGTTTTTATTAGTCCAAAAATACTCATATTTCCATAAGACATCATATCATGATTTCCACCCATGAATCTATATAGCAAGACTAAGCATTCTAATCTTACGATGTCTCCTACCTTTAGGAAATACTACCAAGGTAGATACTATAGGATTAGCATAGCATATATACATAATAGTCCTATCATGCACACTACAAAAACATCACTAATGCAATATAGAAAAGATAGGACTTTTGATGACCAAAGTATCACTTTCCTTTATATTAGAATATTTAGGTACTCTTCTTAATCTTGTAAATAGCACACTCCTCAAATTCTACAACAATACAATCAAGTAAAAAAGCACACACTCAAAACTACAACACAAAACAACAAAACAATATAATGGAATGCATGCAAGCATACAACAAGATCATTTTTCTTTTGAAATTGTTATAGCAAGGTTCTAAACATTACAAACACCCTGGTCCTTTTTATAAAGGTGGAATTCCAATTGGAACCAAGTTAGTGCCATTAAGTTATTTAAATTATTTTTCTTTTACTAGAAAAGCTTTATTCAATGGGATATTTTTTTAGTGCCAACAAATTATACGTTTAATTTCAAATGTTAATGTTTATGGTCAGAGGGTTAAATACACAACCATTTGCAAAAGGAATCACTCAAAAATAATTTTCGCAACAATTTTTATACTCAAAATACTCCACAAATGGTTATGCCTAAAACTCAGTTTTTACTTAATTTATTGAACAAAATGAGGTCTCAGTAGTGAAGCTATCATTTTTCTGAATCCATGGACACCAAGTTTATATTTTTCTGAATTGTGGATCAAAATTTATTGAATTTCTAAGTTTAAACATCTATTTAAAATAAATTTGGATTTAATCAGATAACCTGGTCACGTGGCCTATTCTTACTGGTTGTTACCGATTCGGCTGGATCGGCAGCATGAGCCATTAGATTTAAATGAAAACGAGCGAGCCAGATCTGCTGATACCGCTTCGGTAAGTGATTTAATCTAGGCCCTAGGATGCAGATCCGATGGATCATAGCGATTGGCCACAAACTGGCGGTGCTGCTCACTGCGCGCAGTGGCGGCGTGTCGGGTGAGCGGCGCTCCGGCGATTATAGAGGGGTAAGGGGTGTGTGGGCTGTTACCAGAGGTTGCGGTGGTCGAGGCGAGCTCAGGGGTTGTCGTGGTTGAGGAAGGGGCGCTCGGGTTCGTCCTTGATCCCTCGCCGGTGTTGCGCTTGCGGGCGGCGCTTGCAGACGAAGACGATGTCGAGCGTCTGGGGCTCGAGAAAGCAAAATAGGTCATTAGTGGGGTGCGCAAGGACCTGGGTAGGAGCTCTGTGGCTAAAACAGGGCGGAGGAAGAATAGGGTTTACCACCGTGGCGACGGCCTAGGGCAGGATAAAGCGAGTGGAGGGGATTAAGAGGTGCGTATGAGGATGGCGAATATCACATGACAGAAAAGAGGGCATGGGTTACTCAGTTCTCATCGGAATCGTCGCCGGAGTCCGTTGGTGCCGTGGCGGTGCGAGTTCAAATTCGAACAGCCTGGTGGCTCTCTAGTGGCGTGGTTTGAGGGGAAACGGAGAGGAGGCAGTGGGGATTAAGAATCAGGGTTCGGGGGAGGGAGTTACTCTCACAAACGCGTGAATTTACGCGAATTAAAATGAGAGGAAACGGCAGAGAAGGGGGAAGCAGTTTGAGCGCAACGCTGAAGACAACGACGACATGGTAGTGGGGTCGGCTTGACATCAAGTGGGTGTAGATAGGGGTGGGTGAGAAAAGAAACCGGCGGGAAAGAGAGGGAGTGTCAGGTGGTCTGCAGTGGGCCGAGGTTGTTGGGCCTAGAGGTTTGGCTGCTGCTCTCTTTTTTTATTCCTGTTCTTTTTCTTTTCTATAATATGTTTTTATTCAAATCAACCGATTCAACCTCCAAATTGATCCAAATTTGTATGAAACATTTTTAGGTAAAAATTATTTAAAATATAAGTTGGTTATTTAGTCCAATTAGAGAATTTAAAATATTTTTATAAATTATTAATCATTTAAAAATTGAGTGTGGCACATTGGCATTATTTAATAAATTTTAAATATGGTACCTAAGCCCATATAATTTTATTTAATAATCATTTGTCCTTTTATATTATTTAAATATACTTTTATTCCATTCGCTTGTCATGGCTTAAATTGATTTTGCAATATGTCTTATTTATTTTTCTTCTTGTCTTATATAAATCATATCTTTTTATCCATGGCTCCAAATAGAGTAAAAACAATTCCCATGGTTTTGTAATATTGTTGTTTACCATTATTGATTATTTAGGAATGATGTTGCTAAATTTGTATATGAAACATAGCCATAGTCTTGGAGTGAACTTGATGATCATTTCTCTTATTAGGGTTTAGGTTTTAGGTTTATCTTTTCCAAGTGCTCAATATCAAGATACATTCCATGCATGAATACAAAAAGTTTCTTTTCCCCCTAAATTTCATCATTTATTTCTTTTGTTTGTTTATTTTTCATATTTTAAAATTTGGAAAATTTTGGGATGTGACACGGAGGCCTTGGGGAAGCTCCAAGGCGCATGCCCACGCCGAGTCGCCAACAACATAGAGGTGAGGAGATCAAGTGCAACACCACCCATAGGTTGCGGAGAAAGCAAGCACTAGCGCTCTTTGCAGGTGTAACACCCTCAGATCGTCCCTATGCAAGTTTAGCGATTCCTGCCAAACCCGCATAGAAACGATTCAAAGGTGCCCATCAGGCACTTGCGTGCGGGTGGAAAACAAAGTAATATCATTACACAATAGTCCATGATGGAACCCATAGAACAGATATATACAATGACACAGACATACAGTTCAAAGATCCAAATCACCTTGAAAACGATACAGCGTCCGAGTATAGATAAGATGCAAATTGGGCTAAGAGCCCTAACGAATAACCAATGGTGTCCATAACCTTGCCTAGGCCAAGCCGGAAGGGTAACCCAGCTAACAACGTCGATCTCAAACATGCTTAAACAAAAGGGGTGACGACAAAGGGCAAAGGAAAAAGAGAGCGGTCAGTACCGAGGCCAGTACAAGGCGAGTCTTAGAATTCGGAGGTCCCCGCCTAAATAGGTATGGTGGACTAAAGCGGTAGAACAACATGTACTAAACGACCTATAGAGACTCGATACAACTGGCGGCTATCAGAGAGAGATAAGAAAGACTATTCGGATCCAACCTGAAACTATCACCAAGCATACCCATCCTGATATTTCTCCCTCCAGACCAAACGAGGAATTCAACCAAGGAACTCACACAGTTGGCAGCTTTATTCATTCCATCATAGTTGCGGCAGTTACTAGTCAGATACAGATAGCATGAGTCATCCTGATATAATAAGTAGTGGGCAGTTTTAGTTAACCATTCTGTTGTAGTTGCATTACTTACTAGTCAGATACATATAGCATGAGACATGTAAAAACCAGCAGTTGTTGGTATTTTTATTTAGCCATTTCGTTATAGTTAAGCTGATTACTAGTCATTCCAAAGTTAAATTTATAGCACTACTTTAGTTATAGTTGTCTATGATTGAGATACTGTGCTCCAAGTAGTCCATAACCGTGGACACGGCTTTCAGAAAGTTTTACCCTGCACGAGGGCACAAATAGCAACACACGCACGATCAACCTTGGAAAAACCAAATGAAAACCTAACAAGGCATCACGACAAAGAAATCACAAGATTCATATAATATTTCAGGGGGCCACCCAACTAAGCTACCCGCGACGAAGTTGGCCGGCTCCAAGACGAACCTAGAAGTTTGTGTCAATGGCTGTAAATGACTGGGAAACCGAAAGTGTGACTGGACTTGTCGATACCGCAAAAACATTCCACTTACCTAAACAGTATAGGCGCTCCACGCGCAATATTAAAAGCATGGCATAAGTACCGGATAGTAATAAATCCCCAAACTACTTTGTGGCCCCAAGAAATAAGATATGACTCAATCTCATGCTAAGGGGATTTATGGTCCCACATGCGGATAGTGCGAATATTCAAGGAACAGGTATCAAATACTCGGGGTCATACGGGACACAAGTGGATAGTTAAAATCCAACTAACATCTATTTCCCACATGTGCCTCTGCATTATTTACCTACTTTTAATTTTAGTTATTGAACTATAATTAAAGCCATGATCATCTCCAACATTAAGCATGAGGCATTTCTCCAACAACTGTGGTACTTGGCGACAACTGAGCAAGCAACTACGACTCGCAAGGCCGGATATCTACCAAACAATAGGTAATAGGAAGTGTCCAAGGCAATATAATGGCTGCAAGGGATATCACGGGTACGAAAACTAGAGCATCACAACACAGATAGCAATAGATCAATATGAGGAAATAAAAACTATAAAGATAAAATAGGTAGAAAGGGGGAGAATTCTCACCTGAAAACATTGCCGAAGATTCATCCGAAGATCGGGCCGACACTCGCATCAACTCATCGGCCTACTCCGTGAAGAAGCAAAGCACTAGCACAAACACCGGATGCGCTATTTAATACTACGGCAGAAATCGGGCATGATGCATGTATGATGTATGACATGGCAAATATGAGATGCAATTAGGCCATATTAAGCGGAACCAGGGTCCCGACAATTAATTAATAGGTTCATGTTGCTTAGATACCCCGTATTTTAAATATTATCTTTACAAGGCAAAACATGGCATCGGTTCGCTAAACAAATTTAAATGGGACCAATATTAGACTAGATTCATCCGCATATTAGCTCCATATTTAATTATTAGGTGAGCCAACAAAATACTCCCAAACCAAAATATGTATGCAAGCGTGAACAATTTGATAGGCAACAATTCATATAGGTGGAAATTTATAAAATAGGGCTCGGATAAAGGGATCACACCTAGGGGTCGACGATCTTGGTTCGGAGCGGTTCGGGTTTGGTCTTCGGGCGCTAGGAACGGGGCCTTCGGGTTCCGGGAGAGATCTTGGGGTTCCATCTTGTTCATCGATGGCAGACTTGGTTTCATCGTCGGGTCTTGGAGTGGCATCACGGTGGTTCTCGTCAGTCTCGGCGTCGGCCGATCTCGGTATTGGTGGAGGTATCCCTCCTGGCGTCGGTCGAGCTTGTTGAAGAGATGGTACACAAACACGAAAGGGCTTGCACGGAGGAACACATACATCATCGCAGGAACAGATCACATGCAGTGGAGGAGCTCATGGTAGCAGGGAACACGGATGCAGCACCGTCCGTAGCAGGAGGCGCTCTGGCGGCCAGAGAACAGCGACGAGGCCGCTAGGCACGCGGGCAGGGGCGTTTGGTGCACAATCCATGGCGTCGGAGACTCATGGCGAGCTCGAGAGGACCATGGCAGGGAGGGGCGGCGGCGACGCTAGTGGCCATCGAGATGGACCGACACCTGCAAGGCACGACTGAGAGAGGGTAGAGGCGGCAAGGTCGAAGTGGACCCGAGGGCCGCGTAGAATAGGGACGCGGGTGCTCGCCTGAGATACTGCAGAGGAGGGACGGGCGCGGTTGAGGAGAGTAAGGGGAGGCGCTGGAGAAAGGGGCGAGCTTGACGACGACGTCGCGTTCTCAATAGGTCGACGTCGCTCGCGTGGAGAGGTCGACGGAGGGGAGGCGGCCGGCTCAGGAACAACGAGGTGTGCGGGGTGATGCGAAGGCGCGGGGTCGATCTGCTGCCTACAGAGGAGGAGGCGGGGTCTTGGACGATGAGCAGGGGGGCTCCTAGCGGCTGAGATTGGTGGGCGGCGGTGGTGGTTGCAAGGGAGCCTGGTGGCGGTGGCGCAGAGGCGATCGAGGGGAGGCGCGCGAGGATTGCGGCCAGAGATCGACGGGGTGGGGGCCGCGCGATGGAGCGGGTCGCGTGTAGCATACGCGGGGTGGACGCGGGATCGGGGATGGTTCAAGTGGGCCCGGGGTGAGCGACGCGGGGTGGGGCGAGGGAGTTGCGAGCGGAGCAGCGTCACGGGGTGGGTGAGTCGTGTCGATGTGTAGGTCCAGGGGACGGGGTGGGGTGTGTGTGGTGTGTCGTGTACGCGCACAAGAGAGGAGCAGCGTTGGGATGGTTGGCGTCTAGCGGCAGGAGCGGGTGCTGGTGGGGCCGCACGGGGTGGGGTGGCAGCAGCTGGATGGAGGAGAGAGGGGTGGGGTTCTAGGGTTAGGTTAGGTCAGGGTTGCTATACAGTTGGGCCTGGGGTTGTAGGCTGGACCTTTTGGCCTGGTCGGCTGTCTCCCCCAGGTTTAACAAAAATAGTTTCAATTTTTATTATTTTGTCTTTATTGTTATAAAATACTTTTGTATAAAGTTTTAGACAAACAAAATATCTAGAAAAACCTGATTTATAAATTGAAATAGATAAGGGTGTATTTAGAAAATAAAGATAAGCTTTTGGTGTAAATTTTTAGTGCAAAATATGCATGATGTCATGATGATGCATAAAGTGCAAACAACATGCGATTTCTAGTAGTGGTTTTACCCGGGGTGCTACAATTCGACACAAATAACAATGGATCTCGCCCTCGAGATCCGCCTCATGGTACGGGGAAGAAGGCCGACGACCTGAATCTTCTGGCTTCATGTAGATATTTGCGACACCACTAATGAGGATTCTTTCTTCGTCTTAAAATTGGCGACACCGCCAACAAAGGGTCGTTGCACAAGTTTGTCGAGAGAACACTCCGGATAAAGAAAGGATGAAGGTAGAGGTATCATAAGATACGACCACCTCTAACTTCCGTGGGAGGAGTAAATTGCATTGATCCACCGATTCAATGTATAAAAGAGAATGATAAGACTAGTGGTATGGTCGCGACTCCATACCGCACTCAAAACATTACTCTGTACACGAGCAGCGAACTATGCAACCAACTCTCGTAATTCAGACTGAAGATCTTGACAAACAACATTACGAAACAAAGGAGTGATGCAGGCTCTTCATCAAATCTGATGCAGATGATGTCGTCGCGATGATAAACACCAGAAGATACAAAGAAAAAATTAGTGAAATTTTGGGTCCACTGGAAGGTACAACAGATGAAACATTCCTCAGATATCATGAAGGTTGAATGTCGAAGCACTGTTACAAGAGGAGGGAGTGAAACCCTGAAGGTACAACTGAATCCCAACCACAAGAATTCCTGGACTCGAAGAAAAGATAAGGGTAGATTCAAAACATGCAAAGGTAAGAGGAGAATAGCAGAGGGGTAAGGAGTAAAATCAGACCTGATTAGATCTATCCAACTGATTTTCCAAAATAGTTTTGACACTCTACATCGACCGTTAGCTAGGTTATCCTACAGTCTGGACCAGTGGGGTATCGTAACTCCTAAGCTCTGATACCACTCTATAACACCCTCAGATCGGCCCTATGCAAGTTTTAGCGATTCCCGCCAAACCCGCATAGAAACGATTCAAAGGTGCCCACCAGGCACATGCGTGCGGGTGGAAAACGAAGTAATATCATTACACAAAAGTCCATGATGGAATCCACAGAACAGATATATACAACAACGACTCCATGAGTCAAGAATACAGGCATACAGTACAAAGATCCAAGTCACCTTGAAAATGATGCATCATCCGAGTACGGATAAGATGCAAATTGGGCTAAGAGCCCTAAAGAATAACCAATGGCGTCTATAACCCTGCCTAGGCCAAGCCGGAAGGGTAACCCTGCTAACGATGTCGATCTCAAACCTTCTTAAACAAAAGGGGTGACGACAAAGGGCAAAGGAAAAAGAGAGCGGTCAGTACCAAGGCCAGTACACGGCGAGTCTTAGAATTCGGCGGTCCTCGCCTAAATAGGTATGGTGGACTGAAGCGGTAGCACAACATTCATTAAACGACCTATAGAGACTCGATACAACTAGCGGCTATCAGAGAGAGATAAGAAATACCTATTCGAATCCAACCTGAAACTACCACCAAGCATACCCATCCTGATATTTCCCCCTCTAGACCAAACGAGGAAGACAACCAAGGAACTCACACAGTTGGCAGTTTTATTCATTCCGTTATAGTTGCGGGAATTACGAGCCAGATATAGATAGTATGAGCCATCATGATATAATAAGTAGTGGGCAGTTTTAGTTAACCATTCTGTTGTAGTTGCATTACTTACTAGTCAGATACATATAGCATGAGACATCCCAAAACCAGCAGTTGTTGGTATTTTTATTCAGCCATTCCATTGTAGTTAAGCTGATTACTAGTCATTCCAAAGTCAAATTTATAGTACTACTTTAATTATAGTTGTCTATGATTGAGATACTGTGCTCCAAGTCGTCCATAACCGCGGACACGGCTTTCAGAAAGTTTTACCTTGTAGGGGGGCACAGATATCAACACACGCGTGAACAACCTCGGAAAAACCAAATAGGCATCACGACAAAGAAATCGCAAAATTCATGTAATATTTCAGGGGCCACCCCACTAAGCTACCCGCGATGAAGTTGGCCGGCTCCGAGACGGACCCAGAAGTTTGTGTCAATAGTTGTAAACGACTGGGAACCCGAAAGTGTGATTGGGCTTGTCGATACCGTGAAAATATTCCACTTACCTAAAAAGTACAGGCGCTCTACGCGCAATAGTAAATAAAGCAGTAAAGCATGGCATAAGTACCGGATAGTAATAAAGCCCCAAACTACTTTGTGGCCCCAAGAAATAAGATATGACTTAAGCTCATGCTAACGGGATTCATGGTCCCACATGCGGATAGTGTGAATATTCAAGGAAGAGGTATCAAGTACTCGGGGTCCTATGGGACACAAGTGGACGGTTAAAAACCAAGTAACTTCTATTGCCCACTTGTGCCTCTTCATTATTTACCTACTTTCAATTTTATTTATTAATCTATAATTAAATCCATGATCATGTCCAACATTAAGCATGAGGCATTTCTCCAAGAATAGTGGTACTTGACGATATTGAAACAACAATTGAGCAAGCAACTATGACTGGCAAGGCTAGCTATCTACCAAACAACAGGTAATAGGAAGTGTCCAAGGCAATATAATGGCTGCAAGGGATATCACGGGTATGAACACTAGAGCATTGCAACACAGATAGCAATAGATCAACATGAGGAAATAAAGACTATAAAGGTAAAATTGGTAGAAAGGGAAAGAATGCTCGCCTAAAAACATTGTCGAAGATTCATCCGAAGATCGGGCCAACACTCGCATCAACTCATCGGCCTACTCCGTGAAGAAGCGAAGCACAAGCATAAACACCAGATGCACTATTTAATACTACGGCAGAAGATCGGGCATGATGCATGTATGATGTATGACATGGAAAATATGCGATGCAATTAGGCCATATTAAGCGGAACCATGGTCCCGACAATTAATTAGTAGGTTCATGTTGTTTAGATACCCCACATTTTAAATATTGTCCTTACAAGGCAAAACATGGCATCGGTTCGCTAAACAAATTTAAATAGGGCCAATATTAGACTAGATTCGCCTACATATGGCCTCCATATTTAATTATTAGGTGAGCCGACAAAATATTCCCAAACCAAATATGTATGCAAGCGTGAAAAATTTGATATGCAACAATTCATATAGTTGGCAATTTATAAAATAGGGCTCGGATAAATGGGTCACACACAGGGGTCGACGATCTTGGTTCGGAGCGGTTCGGGTTTGGTCTTTGGGCGCCGAGAACGGGGCCTTCGGGTTTCGGGAGAGATCTTGGGGTTCCATCTTGTTCATCGATGGCGGACTTGGTTTCATCGTCGAGTCTTGGAGTGGCATCACGGTGGTTCTCGTCAGTCTCAGCGTCGGCCGATCTTGGTATCGGTGGAGGTATCCCTCTTGGCGTCGGTCAAGCTTGTTGAAGAGATGGTACACAAACACGGAAGGGCTTGCACGGGGGAACACATACATCATCGTAGGAACAGATCACAAGCAGTGGAGGAGCTCATGGTAGCAGGGAACACGGATGCAGCACCTTCTGTGGTAGGAGGCGCTCCGGTGGCCAGAGAACGGCGACGAGGCCTCTAGGCACGCGGGCAGAGGCGATTGGTGCACATTCCATGGCATCAGAGACTCACGGGCGAGCTCGAGAGGACCACGGCAAGGAGGGGCAGCAGCGACACCAGTGGCGATCGAGGTGGACCGGCACCTGCAAGGCATGGTCGAGAGAGGGAAGAGGCGGCGAGGTCGAAGTGGACCCGGGGCCGCGTAGAACGGGGACGCGGGTGCTCGCCTGAGCTGCTACATAGGAGGGACGGGCGCGGTTGAGGAGAGGAGAGGAAGGCGCTAGGGGAAGGTGATGGCGCCCGGTGTTGATGTGGGATCGCTTCGTTGGAAACCCCAAGAGCAAGGTGTGAAGAGCACAACAACAAGTCTTCCCTTAGTAAGAAACCAAGGTTATAAAACCAGTAGGAGGAAGGAAACGTCTCAAAGGTGTTGCAAGCAATGTGGAAACCTACACAACACAAACTCAAGACTTTGCCCCAACGAACAGTGAGGTTGTCAAGCTCACCGGTTTGCTGTAACAAAGGATTAACTGTATGGTGTGGAAGGTGATGATGGTTTGCAACAAGTAAATAGGTAACAGTTATTGTGGTTGTGGCACGGCAGATGCCATGGGTAGGCTAAAGTATGGGGCCAATGGATGCTAGAGGGATCCGGGGAGGGAAGATGCGGTGATTTCTACACTCAAATGACTAACATATAGATCTTTCTTTCTCCTTACAAGAACTACAAGTGCTCCTTGAGCTGTTTGCAGGAAGAAGAGGACTACTCACGAGCCTTATGGTCCAGAATGAATCCATCCCTTCTCAGGACCCCGCGTCTCCCCTTATAAAGGGGTGCCTTGGTTCCTCCTAGGGCTGACGTGGTAAGCATATTCGAGGAATATGCTTGTCCCAATATGGTGCCTCGGCGACCTCCTTTCCGTGTCCCCCTTCTATCGACGGCAATGTTCCAGAGAGACCCACATGCGTGACTCGGGCTCCTTGACTGTCACCTCTTTGACCTTCTTCTGCCCTTCAGCTGCTCTGCTCCTTGTCCCTTATGCTTGGCTCTGTTTAGATTCCCCTAGCTAGCGACTAGGGTTTGACTATAGGCACCTCCTTCTCCTGCAAGCTTCGTGTTACTCGGCCTTGTCTCGCATAACTCGGCCCGGTCACCTGCATTCAAGTTAGTCAGACTCACACGGCCGACTTAACTCATATGTCGGCTGGATGAGGTGTTTCTCCTTCCGTAGCTGTCATGGCCTTGCTTATCTCGGCCGACTCTTACATGACTCGGCCGATATAAATAGTAACTCGGCATATGACAAGGGAGACTCCTTTCGTCCTTCCCCTGTCTTGACCCTATCCGGGGTCACCTCCCCAGCATTAGTCCCCGAAGCTGGTGTGGTCCTGCCTGTAACCTCGACCGGGCCACATCAGTTTCCCAACATACGTCTCTCCTTATTTCTGAGTTACTTTTTCTGTCCGAGGTATCCGCGCAGCTTCCTGAGCACGCCTCGTCCTACGTGTATCACTCATCATTATTCCTCTAGTTTTATCTTCCTCTATAGTGCCCACTGACAAGCTACAGTGATTACTGCGACCGTCGCGTCGGCGCAGTGACGCCTCGAGTACCACATCGGTCAGGGGGCCCGATCCTCTCCTGCACCGTGTGGTCTTCGGTGTGGCTCCACTCAGCTGCGAGCGGTTCCGCCGCACGCATGATTTACACGGTTAGCGTGCACACGCACAATCCCACTACCGCCAGGACTGCAAGGTTATAAGGAGGGGTGCGGGGCTAGAGGATTTACTTTCCCCCTTCGCTCACCATTCCTCTTCTTCCTTCGCGCGCCCGTGCCTCTGTTCGTGCGCTGGTGGATGCGCCATTGTCGATCTCCTCGACGGCGACGCTGCAGTCCTTCTGCTCCGACGACCTCACCGCCGTGTGCTTGCTCCGGCGCCTCCGCCGGTGAGTTTTTCTACGGTCCCGTCGTTAGGTTCCTTCCCTAGGCGCATCTTCTGCTTTTCTAGATTTCTTGCGGCGGTTCCTTTTTGCTCCGCCGCCGTGCTTGCTTAGAATCACGACGGGCCCCTGCGCCTCTAAGCCTCTCCCCACCGCTAGTTTTTCCTCCGTTGATTCCTCTGGCGAACCCATGTCTAGTTCTGCCAGTGGAGCGCTCGTCGAAGATGACGACGTTGCGTCCGGTCCAGAGCGGGGTTCCTGGCAGGGCTCCTCTGTCACTCGTCATGAGATTGAGTGGCTAATTAGGACACGTCTGATTCCTGCCGAGGTAAGCTGTCGCTTGCCCGACAAAGAATCCTCTCCTGTACTCAACGAAGGCGAGTACGTTGTCTTCATGTCCCACTTTGCTCATGGGTTTGGCCTCCCCCTTAGCGATTTTGCTAGGGAATTCCTTGATTACTTCGGCCTCCAGCCGCATCACCTTCCGCTAATGCTATCGCCTCCTTATCTACTTATATCTCGGCCTCGGAGGGTACTTCGGCCTCTGGCCCTCCGCCGTCTGGTCTAAATTTTTCCAGATCCGATCTAATGTCATTCCAAACAAATCTCTTCAACCCTCCGAGAAATCCCTTACCCAGTGTGGAGCCGCGTCCATTACACCTCGGAGAAAGTCCGAGTTCCCTCGTGTCTCCGGCCTCGAGTCTTGCAAGAAATGGCATAGATCATTTTTCTATGTCAAGAATACTGGAAAAGAAGACAAGATTCGGCTCCCTGCCTTTTATATTGGCACCCCTTCCAAGAAGAATTGGAACTACAATCCCAGGAAGAGCCATGCTTTGGCCGAGGCATTCGAGATTCGGCTCAAGGAGTTGATCCGCGTCGGGCTCCGTGGTGAGGATCTGATGACCACATTTGTCAGAAGACGAATCTGTCCTTTCCAGCTTCGCTCTCACAAGATTTGTTACATGAGTGGTCCTCTCGATCCCAACCGAGTTTCGACGGTTGAGATCGATGACTATCTTATTTACAAGCGTGTCCGAGCTATCTTCAAGACTGATATGCTGGAGGACTGGACATGGGGACTGAATCCATTCACTCGCGGGAATCCCCCTCCTGAGGTAAATTTACGCATTTGCGTTTGTTTCCGAGTCGCGTTTGTGACTATTCTTTTGCTAACTCTACTTTGTTTCTTTTCTCGTGGAGGTTTGCGGAGCAAAAGAACAAGGATGCCGAGGTTCTGGCTCTTCCGTGGACCGCAAATCGGAATACCCCGGACAGCGGGGAACCTGACTCGGAAGAGTTTGTCCCTAAGTCGGATGTTGCTCCGGCTCGCACCCGTGGCAAGACCTCGGCCCATGGGGATGAAGGTGAATCGGACGACGTCCAAATTCTTGAGGTAGTTGCCGCGATTCCTATCTCTTACGCATTTCCGGCTCCTACTTTCCCAGCTAATCCATCCAGTCAGGTGCACAACGCCGAGCCTCTTGCTTCTCGAGCTCCTGCCGCCTCGAAGAAACGCACCGCTCCGACAGGTCCCTCCGACGCTGCTCCGAAGAAGTGAGTGAAGAAGTCTGCCCAGCATATTCCGAGGCGTAAAACCATGCCTGGGGTTACTGGGTGAGCTTTATTTTCATTCATATTTCTTGTTTCTCTTTTCTGTCTTTTGATTCGACTTTTTGTCCTTTGCAGAGCTCTTCTTTCTGCCAAGCCAAGTGGTCCGAGTATGACAAGCCATACAACTCGGTTGCCTTCTCCTCCGCCCCCTGAAGACACTCGGGCTCCTAGTCCCTCTCATGTTGATTCCCCTCCTGTGCCGACTCAGTCATCACCTCGGCGAGATGTACTCACAACTCCCACTGTTACCGCCGACATAATTCTGCTAGTAGATCACCCTATTGAACCTGTTGCCCCTGCTATGACCACTGAGGTTTCCCCCGTTATTCCTTTGACCACCATAGTTCCAGCCGCTACTTCAACTCCAGCCGAAGATATCACCATCTTGGCCCCCTTGGAAACCATAGTTCCTCCTGCATCCAAAGATGCCACTCCTAGTGCCGAGGTTGTTGCCCCTACCGAAACCTCTTCTAAGACTAGAAAGGTTGTTGTCACCAAACCTTCAGCATCTCAGAAGGGTCCGGCTAGCTCTTCTCAACCCAACATAGCTGATGCACTCCGCAAGGGGGCTTCCTCTGCTAAGCCCGTCGTCACCCCGGCCGCTGATACTCAGCTTACTCTCCACAAGAGTCCCGCGGCGGCGGTAGTTACGCAACGGGTCCGAGGTAAAGTGCTGACTCGTACTGAGAGTGAGAACAGCCTGGGCTCTCTGGTGGAATATGCCAACAATTGGAACCCGCCGATCATCTTGAGGGCAATCCGAGTAACCAACCATTTCAGCTTTCCAACATCAGCAGTCGTTTGCATATGGCTGCCAAGATTGTTCTGGAGAGCGATAAGATGAACGAGGTAAGCGCTTCTGCTGATATTTTGTCTATTATTCAAATGATAGTATATATACACTAGTCCCCGAAGCTTGCAACCGAATAACTTGTTGTTCGTTTGGAAGCTTTGTTAGGCTTCAAATGCGTTATTTGCTAAGTTAATTTCTTGTATGACTTGGATTGATCGTGGTTCATCCATATTCCAAATTAAGCATTGATTAATCCGGATCTATTTCTGCTTTGATTATCCAGCCACTGAGATTCGAGTTAAGTTTCACTTAATTCGGCTCTGTTCTAGTTCTGAATATCCAGCCACCTAGATCCGAGTTAAGTTTTGCTTGATTCGGATCTGTCTTAGCTTTGAATATCTAGCCACCTAGATCCGAGTTAACTCTTGCTTGATTCGGATCTGTCGTAGCTTTGAATATCCAACCACCTAGATCCGAGTTAAGTCCTGCTTGATTCGGATCTGTCTTATCTTTGAATATCCAGCCACATAGATCCGAGTTAAGTTTTGCTTGATTTAGATCTGTCATAGCTTTGAATATCCAGTTGTGTAATTCATTTTGGTACTTAGGTTGCCCATGATCGGCGGACTGTCTAATTTCAAAGGTTGCTCTTTGCACACAAGAAATTGGAAGAGAAATATGAGAAAGTTCTCCCCGTGGTGAAGAAAACTGGTAATTTAATAAATGTTTGTATTGTTCCTTAAGTTCTTAATATTTTCGACTTGATGTGATAATTCATTCTTTGCTGGTATGCAACTAATATCAATAATCTTAATATCCGCCTTACCAAGAAGGTCAAAGCTCTAGAAGGTTAGTTATTCTTCTCGTCTATTGATTTTCGTTCGAGACTAATCCTAGGTTTCTTATAACCTTCTGGCTTTGGTATAGCCGAGTTACAAACACTTGCAGCGTCGCATCAAGAATGCATATCCCTGCCTGATATGATGCTGCATTTTTAGAACAAGCCGCCACTCATTCGACGCAGCTTAAAGAAAAGGATGATGAGATAACCCGGTTACGTGCCGAGGTCGAGTCTCTCAAGCTCATGCAGAAATACGAATTGGAAAAAGTTGATCAGGAGTTCTCTAAAGAAAAGAATCAACTAAGCCTGCAATTGCAGAAAGAGAAAGAACTCCTCGATGTTGCCGAGCTGAAGAACCGGATGATGGGCGAGGAAATCACTCGCTTTGAGAAGAATAAGGCCGACTGGACCCAGGATCTCCAGAAAATGCTGATTTATATTCATCGTAAGTTTTCGACCGTGGCCAAGTTATCTTCTTTTCTTTCTTATTTTTAACTGATATATTTTCATTTCGCGTAGATCATTTTCCGGGAGCTAGACCCGTGAGCTCTAAGGCAGTGATTTCTGCTCGTCAGCGCCGAGGTGTCCCCGCAGATTCGAGTCCAGAATACTCAATGGAAGACTTCTTGATTGCCATCGGAGCTGCTATTGGACCAATGAAGATTATGGGCAGGGATCTGGTGCAAGCAGCCATTCGGGCCTACCATGTTCTTTGGCCGAATATTTCTGGAACTCCTGATATTGACGAGGTCAAAATACTTGTGGAGAGGTTAATGGCATCTCAGACCCAGTTAAATTTCTGGAGGGAATCTGCTGGGAAGGCTGGTGCTGATATGGCACTTACAACCGTTCTGTCTTGGTACGAAGACATCTCGCTCGACACTTTGATGAATCTGCGCACTGGCTCTCGTTGGGTTGAGGATCCAAAGTTCGTCGCTCGCCGCCAAGCTCGTGCCTTCCAGCTTTTTGAGTATGCTGACATACATAATTGGATTGAAGGGCCGAGTTTTCTTCCCAATCTAGCAGATGATGTCGAAGTTGAAGATGCCTCTGATGATGATTCGGCCGATCAGGATGAGTCACAGGGTGACTCGGACAACTCCCGTGACTCCAATGCAAGCTCGGATGAGGATGGTGATGCACGATCTTCGTCTAAAGGGACTGAGCATTCTCGAGCTCAAGCTAATGTTTTTCAGCAGCCGAGGCTCTCCCCCGAGGCTACCATTGCTTCTGTTGAAGGCGAAGTAACTTCGGCTGAGGTGCCGTCTACCTCGGAGCGCCCAGTTCCTGAAAATATTTCTGCCCTCGAGACCGAGTTCGCCCCGCCATCATCCGAGATAGCCATTCCCGATGCTCCTGATCATGTTGCTGCCCCTTAAGGGTGCTCTGGCCCATTTCGCTGTTTAGATTCAAAAAACTCTTAAGTTATTTTCAGTCCCCGGTATGCCGGGCGTATGATGTCTGTGGAAAAATTGTCCAGCTTTTGGTGTGGTGCGAACCTTTTTGCCTTTCGCCACTGAGGCATGGGTGATGGTAATTATCATTACTTTGTTTAAACAAGTCTCATTGCTTTATATCTTTGCTTTGGCAAACTTTGATTTCGTAGGTTCGGATTGTATTTTTCCATGTGGCTGACCTTAGTTCGGCATTTATCTTGCCTTCCCTTTATAAACTCGATAGCGTAGCTGTTGTGTTTTCAACTTTTATCTGAAGTACAAAGCCCGAAGTCCATATCTGGTAAAGTGATACAATAGGTTGCATCCCTTATCATACTTCGGTTTGCTGGGTTTGTTATTCTTTTTTGCATTATCCTTAGAAATCTTTGTTTGTTTTCGCTTTGCTATTCCTCTGATTATTCAGACAAGTTTATATCATATCTTGCAAATTATGACCCTCAATTTTTGGGAGTCTCCAAGTCTGTAGCTGAGCTATGGAGCTTTTATGTGTCTGGCGACAAACAGTGGGTAATACAAGTTAGTCCCTGAGTTATCACTTGGGTAATCAAGTTCTTGCGTGTGCTCAAAGACTTATCTCGGATAATGCGGCAGTCCCCGAGTTACGAACTGGGTTGCAAAGCATAATTCATGGGTTGACGCAGAGAATACTACGGGGTAGTCCCCGGGTCATCGCTCAAGGTGCCGAAGTTTAATACGCATTTTTAGAACAAGAAACCATCATGGGGCAGTCCCCGAGTCAATGCTCAAGGTATCGAGGTTTTAATGCATAATCCGAAATAAGGGAAAATACGGTATAGTCCCCGAGTCACTACTCGAGGCGCTGAAACTTAATACATAATTTAGGAATAATAAATAACACGGTACAGTCCCCGAGTCACTGCTCGAGGTGCCGAGGTTTAACACATAATTCAAAATAAGAAATAACACAGGGCAGTCCCCGAGTTACTGCTCGAGATGCCGAGGTTTACTACATAGTCTTAAAAAATAGAAACAACATTGTGTAGTCCTCGAGTCGCTGCTTGAGGTGCCGAGGTCCAATTCATGCTTGATACTCCAACTTGATGCGTCATATTACGACGTAGAACATATAGCTCCTAAGTGTAGAATGGGCGAAGTAAAGCTATGTTCCATAGTCTTTTTGATTCGTCGCCGGCTTTGTTTGCCTTGTTCTTTTCTGGTGACTGAGCATCGATTAGGTAATATGCATCATTGTGCAAGGCTTTACTCACGATGAATGGTCCTTCCCATGGGGGTGATAGTTTGTCCATGCCGGCTGTGCGCTGTACTAGCCGAAGAACCAAATCCCCTTGTTTAAAACTCTTGGATTGACTTTCTTGCTGTGATATCATCGTAGGTCTTGCTGATAAATAGATGATCTTGATAGTGCCAATTCCCTGGCCTCTTCTAGTAAATCAACATCGTCTTGCCAAGCTATCTCATTTACCTCAGCAGTTGTGTACTGGGTCACTCGCGGCGAATCATGCATTATGTCGGCTGGAAGCACGGCTTCTGCCCCATATACCAGAAAAAACATGGTATATCCTGTCGACCTGGTTGGTGTAGTCCTGAGGCTCCACCGTACTGCTGGTAGTTCCTCGATCCAACATCCTGCCGATCTTTGCAAAGTTTCGACAAGCCAGGGTTTTATTATGGATAATACCAGCCCATTTGATCTCTCTACTTGCCCGTTTGATGCTGGGTGAGCCACCGAGGAAACATCTAGTCTTATGTGTTTCTCTTGGCAGAATCTAAGCAAAGGCTCCTTCAGCAAAATTTGTGCCATTGTCTATAATTACACTGTGTGGATAACCGTATCTTAAGATAATATCTTTGAGGAATTTTACTGTTGTTGGTCCATCACATTTTCTTATTGGTTTTACTTCGATCCACTTTGTGAATTTATCCACCATGACTAGAATGTGGGTCATACCGCCCCGTGCTGGCTTGAACGGACCTACCATATCCAAGCACCATACAGAAAATGGCCAAGTAATTGGTATTGTCTTTAATTCGGATGAGGGCATATGTATCTTGCTGGCGTATCTCTAGCAACCATTACATTTTTCTACTAATTCTTTTGCCTCCTTCAACACCGTCGGCCAATAAAATCCATGCCAGAATGCTTTGGCTACTAAAGCTCTGGACGAGGCGTGATGCCCGCATTCCCCCTGATGTATATCTAGGAGTATTTCCTGGCCTTCTGCCGAGTCAACACATCTTTGCAACACGCTTGTGATGCTTCTCTTATACAACTCATTGTTTATGATTGTGTAAGCTTTTGCTCTTCTTATTGTCTGTCTAGCCAGTACTTCATTACTCGGCAAGGTTGCGCCCTTAAGGAAGGAAAATATGGGTTGCGCCCATGTCGGCGTGATTTTCTCTGGGACATTCTCACTGTCAATTTCCATGTTTTCTTCCGACATAACAGCTTCGGATTTTTCTGTATTCATTCATGTGATGGCCGAGTTCATTTTCAAAAAGCCCTGGTTGCATTCTTTGTCGATTTCCATTGGCACACTTCATTCTTTCAATTATGCCGAGATATGAATTCACTCGGACTCTGGTGATGGTGTAATCGATGGTTTTATCAGGTGCTCTAGGGCAATACCTGGGGGAATTGACTGCCTAGTTGATCCTAATTTTGACAGTGTGTCCGCAGCGTCATTTTCCGCCCGAGGTATATGATGAAACTCGCATCCATCAAAGTATCCACTGATTTTTTGCACATGGAATCTATATAGGGCCATATTTGCATCTAGTGCGTCCCAATTGCCTGACACTTGCTGTACTACTAGATCAGAATCCCCGTAGCATAGGATCCGATGTATACTAATTTCCTTTGCCACCTTTAACCCATGGACGAGTGCTTCATACTCGGCTACATTGTTTGAAGCGGCGAAATGTATTTGCAGCACATATTTCAGCTGATCTTTTTTCGGTGAAGTTAACACTATCCCTGCCCCCAAGCCATTTCTCAGCTTGGATCCGTCGAAATGCATTATCCAATAATTCGGATCTGGTAATGGTGGTTCATATTGTACCTCGGCCCATTCCACAAAGAAGTCGGCCACTGCCTGAGATTTGATTGCATCTCGCCTATCGAATTGCGGAGCATAAGGTGATAACTCGATTGCCCATTTCGCTATTCGGCCACTTGCATCTTTGTTGCTCAATGTCTCGGCTATGGGCGCTTCACAAATCACTTTTATCGGATGTTCTTCGAAGTAATGTTTAAGTTTTTTCGCCGACATGTATACTCCATAGGCCATCTTCTGGTAGTGCGGGTAGTTCTATTTTGAGGCCGATAGTACCTCGCTTAGGTAATATACCGGCCTTTGTATTGACTTATCATCTTCATTCCGTTCCACAACAACCACCGCACTTACCACTCTGTTAGTGGTAGCTACATAAAGTAACATAGGTTCTTTTGACAGTGGAGAGGCCAGGATTGGTGCTGTGACCAACATCTTTTTTAATTTATGAAATGCATTATCTGCTTGCGGTGTCCAAATGAACTTATCAGACTTTTTCATCAGTTGATACAGAGGTAATGCCTTTTCCCCCAGCCGACATACAAATTGACTCAGTGAGGCCAGGCAGCCCGTGAATTTTTTGCACATCATTTAGACACCTCGGCAATTCCATTTTTTCAACTGCTCGTAGTTTAGTTGGATTTGCCTCTATACCTCGGCTGGATACGAGAAAAACGAGTAATTTCCTAGCCGGCACACCGAAGGTACATTTTTCCGGGTTAAGCTTCATTCGGAACCTTCTCAAGTTTGCGAACGTCTGTCGAATATCCTCCAGGAGCGTTTTGCTCTCTTTGGTTTTTATAACCACATCGTCTACATAGACTTGTACATTTTTTCCTATCTGGTCATGTAGACACTTTTGCATGCATCTCTGGTATGTTGCTCCTGCATTACGCAGGCCGAATGGCATGGTGCGATAGCAATAAGCCCCGTACGGGGTAATAAACGCAGTCTTTATTTGATCGGGCGGATTTAACGGTATCTGGTGGAAACCAGAATACGCATCTACAAATGACAACAGCTCACAACCAACGGTCGAATCAATGACTTGGTCTATCCTAGGTAAAGGAAAAGGATCTTTGGGACACGACTTGTTTAGGTTCGTGTAATCGATACACATTAGCCATACGACAGCTACATTTGGGTCATCCTTTTTCTTTTCTACTAACACCGGATTTGATAGCCAATCCGGATGAAGTACTTCCATGATGAACCCGGCCATAAGGAGCCGAGCTATCTCATCCCCTATTATTTTTCTCCTGTCTTCGGCGAAGCGGCGGAGAGGTTGCTTCACCAGCCTTACTCCTGGCCATACATGCAAAGAGTGCTCAGCCAACTCCCTCGGCACACCTTGCAGGTCTTGAGTTGACCATGCAAAGATATCCCAATTCTCACGGAGGAAGTTGGTGAGCTCGCCTTCCTATTTGGCATCTAGGCCGGCACCAATCGTGATGGTGCGCTCTGGGAACTGCTCATCTATCTGGACCTTTTTTGTCTCTTTAGTCGGCTGGAAAGAAACACTTCCATGTGGGTTGGCTAATGCTGGCATATTCAGCTGTGCCGACTGAGCGAGTGGCGCTACCTCCTGAATCCTTCTTTTCTCTCTTGCAATCACCAATGACTCAGCCAGGTTTGATCCGGCCGAAGCACATTCCATCGACTTCCTATAATCTCCGGCTACTGTTATCATCCCTTGTGGTCCGGGTAACTTCATTTTCAAGTAAGTAATGTGGCAGCTGCTCATGAATTTGGCCAATGTTGGCCGTACGAGTAAAGCATGATAGCAACTTTCTAGGTCCACCACTTCAAACTCCAAATTTTCCGCTCTGCAATTCTCCCTTGTGCCGAATAATACATCTACTCGGACTTTCCCAATGGGTTCGCACGAAAGTCCCGGCACTATTCCATGGAATGTGGTTCTTGTGGATTGCAGCATATTCTGCGCTATTCCGAGTTTATGCGTCGTATCTTTGTACATGATATTGATACTGCTCCCATTGTCAATGAGTACTTTTGAAAATTTCACATTAATGCTGGGCCCGACAAATGTCGGATCTAGTACGAGTGCGTACGACCCTGGATTCGACATTATTTTCGGGTGATCCTTTATGCTCCAGGTAATTTCCTGATCTGACCAAGGCACATATCTTGGTATCGCCGGCATACCCGCATTTACCTCCATATGCTGGCGTTGTACACTTTGTCTTTCTTGCTGTTCTGTTGTGAACACACAATATGATTGATGATGTTCCCTGTAATCATTACGTCCATTATTTCCGGGGTTTGCCCTTCCATCCTGACCTTGATTTATCACTTGATGCACTGCATCTCTCCGGTCCAAGTTATCATACCTCGGAGGAGGTGGGGGTAACATTAACTGCTGCGCATTTTCTCCAGTTAACTGTGGCTGCTGTTGTTGATGCGCTTGATGAGGAGGCGCTTGCATGGTCGTCGGGTTCCCCATTGCGTTTTTCATCCAAGCACACTTCCGAGTCGTATGATTAGCCGGCTTGGCTGGATTTGGAGTATGGAACTTACACGGTTGATCCAACATGGACTCAAACGTCTATTTCGGTCTATCCTGCCACTGCTTCTTCTGTTCTGGTGTCCACTGTCTTTTCCCTTCGTTCCTCGGTGCCCACTGCTGAGGACCATTTTTCTGCCGTTGACTGTTTCCGTGACTCGGCTGATCTTGCACTACCGCTGCCACCTGATTGGATGCATATCTGTACTCCGGTCTTTCCTCTCTTCTTCTACCTCTGAACTCATTGCGCCTCGATGATCCGGCTGCATCTCTTGCATATTGATCTTGATGCTCCTGATGCTCTGCTGACATTAGTTCTTGTTGTGTCGGATCCCCCAATGCATACGAATCTGCTATCCTGATGGTTTCTGCCAAGGTGGTCGGCATATCTCTTTGCAGCCTCTGCCACAATACACTGGCGTATCGGCAGCCTTGAGCAAACCAAGATATTGCTTGAGATTCTATAACCCCTTCACATGAGTTTCTAAGGTTACACCACCGAGTCAGGAATTCTCTATCTGTCTCATTCGGCCTCTGCTTGCACATATCGAGCTGTTGTGGCCTGTTTGGACTTTTGTAGGTACTGGTGAAGTTGCTGACAAACATCTCTTCAAAATCTAGCCAACAGTTGATACTGCCTACTGGCAGATTGTTCAGCCATACTCTGGCTGGTCCTTCCAGCATTTGTGGGACATACCTCACCGCCCATCGCAAGTTTCCACTAGCTATTTTCACTAAAGTGGAATAGTCAATCAACCAATCTTGTGGTTTTGTGCTCCCATTGTATGTTTTTGTGCCCCTTGCCAGTTGAAAGTTAGGCACTGGTGGCTCGCCCATGATCCGAGGTCCGAAAGACGCCGGACCAGGCGGACCCTATTCCTCTAACAACTCGGACCGATACAGCCTGTCTAATTTTAATCTTGCATCATTTGATGGTAAGTTTCTGTAAATGATTCTCTCCTGCATTCCACAATGGTTATTTCCACCATGTCCTGCATACTCCATATCTGAGTAACCATCATTGTACCTCTCGTTCGCCTGATTGTGGTGAGCTGGTCTCACTTCTCGCTCTTGCCGTGGCTCATACCTCGGCTGAGGATCGGGCGCCTGGTCTCTCCTTCCCTCTGTCGGGTTATTGTTCTCATGATTTCCTCTTCCGAGGTCTCCATTACCTCGGCTTCCGTTGCCTTTGTTGGCACGGCTGGGGTTTCTTTCGCCACTGTTACCTCGGCTTCCATTGCCTCTGTTCTCATTGACCTTTTCGGCCACTGACGGATCATATGGAACAATTTGCTTATTTCTTTTTCCTAAAGTTACTGCTCTATCTTTTCGTGCGTTATTTCCGGGTGAGGATGCTGCTGCCACTGATAGTGCGGGCGCTGCTCCAGCCGAATGAACCATACGCGAGGCTCCCGGTCTTGCCGGGTCAGCCCTAAGCATTTCTTCATTCTGCTGGTTCGCAATGTGTACCAGCTCATTCACTCTTTCTTGCTGTTTCTGTCGGGCTTCGCCGTTTAATCCTTCTAACTCCAGTGCAGCGACATTTGCCGCCCTTAGGTTCTTTGTCGGGGTGCTATACCTCGGCAAGCCTAGATCAACTGAATCTGCCTTATGAGTCTCATGCTCTTTGTTGATATCATTCATGAGGTTTTTTCCTATCAATCTTAATTCATCTACCCGCTCGGGGGCAACATCTAGTTTATTTGCCTTGGCATACTCTCGCAGGGTCCTGTTCAAGGACTCCCGCAAGGCCGACACCATTTTTGCCTCTACCAGTGCTTTCTGCCTAGTCTCTTATAACTCAGCCTGAGCATTAGCCAGATCAAGTATCAGCGCCATAGGCATGGTCAGATTATCTATAGTTTCCTGGAGAATATTTTCTGGTCTTTCCAGAGGTGTCCATCTTACCTTGCTACCTTTGGGGTTGTTTCCTGCACCTCGGCTGACTTGGCTGCTGACGGATCTACCTCAGTGGGCTATGGAGCTGCTTGCTTCGTGGTCACCTGTCCCCCTGCCGCCAGGTCCTTGCTTCATCCGGCGCCTTCTCCTGCCGCCTGTATCGCGGCTGTGACCATCACCTCGACGCTGCTGACGGGGCGTGCTCCACGCGGACCGTTAGCGGCACTGAGGGGAGGTTCTCCTGCATCAACAACTTGGTGAGGATAAACGCAGGAGGTGTCGACACCGACGTAGACCTTGTGCGTGCCCAAGTTGATGAAGACGCCGTTACGCGGAGGCGCTTTCCTCCTGAAGCTGCCTGTGTTGTCGTTGACATAGTCCCAGAGATCGAATCACTGGACTAAGCTAGAGACAACGCGCTCGCCGGTGTGGATGAATTTTCCCGTTCGGATCTTGACTCCAGCTAGCACCGCTGCTGGCCCCATGGTGGGCGCCAACTATCATGGTGGTGGCATGGCAAATGCCATGGGTAGGCTAAAGTATGGGGCCAATGGATGCTAGAGGGATCCGGGGAGGGAAGATGCAGTGATTTCTACACTCAAATGACTAACATATAGATCTTTCTTTCTCCTTACAAGAACTACAAGTGCTCCTTGAGCTGTTTGTAGGAAGAAGAGGACTACTCACGAGCCTTATGGTCCAGAATGAATCCATCCCCTATCAGGAGCCCGCGTCTCCCCTTATAAAGGGGTGCCTTGGTTCCTCCTAGGGCTGACGTGGTAAGCATATTCGAGGAATATGCTTGTCCCAATATGGTAACTCGACGACCTCCTTTCCGTGTCCCTCTTCTATCGACATAAATGTTCCAGAGAGCCCCACATGCGTGCCTCGGGCTCCCTGACTGTCACCTCCGTGACATTCTTCTGCCCTTCTGCTGCTCTGCTCCTTGTCCCTTATGCTTGGCTCTGTTCAGATTCCCCCTAGCTAGCGACTAGGGTTTGACTATAGGCACCTCCTTCTCCTACAAGCTTCATGTTACTCGGTCTTGTCTCGCATAACTCGGCTCGGCCTTCACCTGCATTGAAGTTAGTCAGACTCACTCGGCCGACTTAACTCATATGTCGGCCGGATGAGGTGTTTCTCCTTCCGTAGCTGTCATGGCCTTGCTTATCTCGGCCGACTCTTACATGACTCGGACGATATAAACAGTAACTCGGCATATGACAAGGGAGACTCCTTTCGTCCTTCCCCTGTCTTGACCCTATCCGGGGTCACCTCCCCAACAACAGTGGAAGATGTATCAATGGTAAAGATTGGACCGGGGTCCATAGGTCACTAGAGGTTCTCTCCTTAGATAAACAACATGGCATGAAGGGTAAACAAATTACAGCAGGGAAATTGACAGGAACTGAGCAAGGCATAACAATGCAATACTAGACAAAAAGATCCTATGAGATTTGATTGGTCAATACAACAATATACATATACCGCCATCCAACTGCATCTATGACTAGAAGTCCACCTTCAGGTTATCATCCGAACCCCCTCCAGTATTAAGTTGCAAGCAACAGACAACTGCTTTAATCAAAGTGTGTAAGGTAAACAATCCACTTGTTCCATGAACAAGAGACCGTTGTTTTCTCCCTAGTGTCAAGAGCACATCAACAACCGAAGAGATTTCTATCACTTCCCTTGGAAACTAGATGCATGAACCCACTATCGAGCATAAATACCCCCTCTTGGAGTCACTAGCAACTACTTGGCCAAGATAGCTACTAACAACGGAGAGCATGCAAGATCACAAACAACACAGACATGATAGTATCAAATAGACAAAACCATTAATCAATCTGATATAGAAATCTCAATATCCATCGGATCCCCGCAAACACAACATGCATGATTACAAATAGATTAGATCTTCATCATGAACGGAGCTCACAAGATCTATACATGAAATCACAAGGAGGAGATACAACCATCTAGCTACTACATGGACCCGTAGTCCAAGGTGGAACTACTCACGCTTCATACTGGAGGCTGACATGATGAAGAAGAAGGCCTCCAGGATGATCTCCCCTCTAGCAGGGTGCCGGGAAGAACTTCAGATCCCCTCTGATCTAGGGACGATGGTGGCAGCGGCTACAGAAGGTTGATACGTCAGAAACGTATCTATAATTTTTGATGTTCCATGCTTGTTTAGTATCTACTTTGCTTTGCTTTGTCTACACTTTGAGGTGTTTTTATATCTTTTCTGGAACTAACCTATTAACAAGTTGCCACAGTGCCAGTTGCATGTATTCTTCTGTTTTTGGTTCCAGAAAGGCAGAAAATCAATATTCTCGGAATTGGACGGGACAAAAGCCAAAGTCAATAATTTACCGTGGGCGACACGAAGTCCAAAGGGGATACGAAGAGGCGAACCAGGGCCGCCGCACCCCCTAGGAGCGGGTGGGACCCACCCCACGCTTGGTCGGGGTGTGGGGCCCTGGCTGCCTCCCAGCCTCGCCTCTTCGCCTATAAGAAGCCCCCGATGCAGAAACCCTAGACACTCGATCAAAACTCCACGAAACCTTCTATAGACGCCGCCACCGTCGTCCCTAGATCGGGGGGATCTGAAGTTCTTCCCGGTACCCTGCCAGAGGAGAGATCATCCCAGAGGCCTTCTTCTCCGGTATGATGCGTGAGTAGTTCCAGCTTGGACTATGGGTCCATGTAGTAGCTAGATGGTTGTATATCCTCTTTGTGCTTTCATGTATAGATCTTGTGAGCTCCGTTCATGATCAAGATCAAATCTATTTGTAAGCATGCATGTTGTGTTTGCAGGGATCAGATGGATTTGAGATTACTATGTCATATTGATTAATGGTTTTGTCTATTTGATACTATCATTTATGTGTTGTTTGTGATCTTGCATGCTCTCTGTTGTTAGTAGCTATATTGGCCAAGTAGTTGCTAGTGACTCCAAGAGGGGGTATTTATGCTCGATAGTGGGTCCATGCCTCTAGTTTCCAAAGGAAGTGACAGAAATCTCTTCGGTTGTAGATGTGATATTGCCACTAGGGAGAAAACAACGGTCTCTTGTTCATAGAACAAGTGGATTGTTTACCTTACAAACTTTGCTTAAAGTAGTTGTTTGTTACTTGCAACTTAATACTAGAGGGGGTTCGGATGATAACCTGAAGGTGGACTTCTAGTCATAGATGCAGTTCGATGGCTGTCTATGTATATTGTTGTATTGCCCAATCGAATCTCATAGGATGTTTTTCTCTGGTATTGCGTTGTTATGCCTTGCTCAGTTCCTGTCAATTGTCCTGCTGTAATTTGTTTACCCTTCATGCAATGTTGTTTATCTAAGGAGAGCACCTCTAGTGAACTATTGACCTCGGTCCAATCCCCATTGATACATCTTCCACTGTTACATGTTTACTTGCTGCAAACTATTACCTTCCACACCATACGTTTAATCCTTTGTTACAGCAAACCGGTGAGCTTGACAACCTCACTGATTCGTTGGGGCAAAGTCTTGAGTTTGTGTCATGCAGGTCCCCGCGTTGCTTGCAACACCTGTGTGACGTTTCCTTCCTCCTACTGGTTCGATAACCTCGGTTTCATACTGAGGGAAAACTTGCTGCTATGCTGCTTCACACCTTGCTCTTGGGGTTCCCAACGAAGCGCTCCTACATCAACTCAGAGCTGCATCAAAGGTTTTGTGGAGTTTTGATCGGGTGCCTAGGGTTTCTGCATCGGGGTCTTCTTATAGGCGAAGGGGCGCGCCAGGGGGGCACCAGGGCGGCTGCACCCCTCCCCCCAGGTGCGGGGTGGGCCCACCCGCGCGTCCAGGAGGTGTGGCCCCCTGGTGAGCCTTCTCCGTCTCGTCTTCTAGCTTCGTGTCGCCCACGGTAAAATATTGACTTTGGCTTTTGTCCAGCCTGATTCCGAGAATATTGATTTTCTGCCTTTCTGGAACCAAAAACAGAAGAAAACAGGCAACTGGCACTATGGAAACTTGTTAATAGGTTAGTTCCAGAAAATATATAAAAACACCTCGAAGTGTAGACAAAGCAAAACAAAGTAGATACTAAACAAGCATGGAGCATCAAAAATTACAGATACGTTTCCGACGTATCAAGCATCCCCAAGCTTAACTTCTGCTCGTCCTCAAGTAGGTAAGTGATGAAAATAATAATTTTTGAGGTGACATGCACCATGAAAACCAAGATCAAACCATTTGCAAGCATTGAAAGATAGGATCAAAGAACTCTAAACATGTGCATAAAAGATAGAGTTCTAACAATAAGACAAAGTAACTATGCATGCAACATGAAAGGCTACAAACGAAGATCATGAATAACATGCATTGAAAAACGTTTGTTTGTTTCACATACAGAAAACATGGCATAGTGGTATTCATCTTGTCCCTCATGGAGTAGCAAATAGATTCATAGGACACCTTCAAAGTTCATAAGAGTGACTATATACAAATAGCACAAGAACAAGTAAAATCAACAATATGCATCAATCAATAAGTTTTGGGAGACTGCACATAGAACTAAGAATGACAATTATGCTGTCTTAATGGTGCCTAAAGGTAGAAGGTAGAGACTCAATATAATAGTGGAAGAAAGTCCCTTCATAAGGGAATCAGGGATTTCAAGTTTCAACAAGAGCTTCCAAAAATTATGGTACTTGTTAGCTTTCAGCCCTCATTGCCCCTATCATAAGCATCTTGAAGTGATTAAGGTTAAAGTGAACAAACTATGGAGTATATGCTTGACAAAGTATAATTTGGCAATCTCAAGTCCCTTCAATACAAGGGCCACATCTCATGCTACTCAACTTCAGTCACCTGTAAGTTCTTGTCATAGTAAGTACATGCGGATCATAGAGAACCGCCAACGGGGTACCCCTTGCACATGGTACAAGAGGTATCCCATAACCAAAATGACAAGGCAGGTAGACAATGAGCATCTCAGTGATCTATTTATTTACTATGTGCATAGTTTTTTATTGAGGATGCTTCATAGATAGCTCATTATGGTGATGCTAAAAGTTTCCACCAAGATTAGGAATGGCTTAGGATAGCGGCCCATGCGTTTCTCTAACACGAAATACATAACTCCATGGACTTACAAGCTCCCTCTTTATTTCACACCGGTGACATCCATAGACAAAAGAGCATGATATCAACTGTGTACAAAGTACAAGTGCAATGTTGAAAATGTTCCCCATGATAGCATGGTTCTGCTAATTCCAACATATAAGTGCAAGCATATACAACATAGAATACACAATGGTTCAAGTTTATTAGGGGCAAAGAATATAAAGTGTGCCATCAAATTTGTGAGGGATTCAATCACTAAGTTTTCACATAACAAAATACTTTTTAATTGGAAGATAGCTGAAAACAAGAATATACTTGGAATGGTGTAACACACCATGCATAGGAATTTATAGTGGACACTTTGGAATAACTTGGTTTCTTGGGAGTTGGAAGCATGAGTAGAACTTACTCATACAAGTGGAGGCTAGCAAAAGACTGGGAGAAACCAACTAAGAGAGCAATAATGGCCATAATCATGCAGAGCAACAAAACATTACTAATCAAAGCATAGAATGGTACTACAAGTCAAGGACTAAATGATCATAGAGGCTATGGTGACTTGTTCATAGTCACAATATGGTGTGAGCATGTACCAAGTCAACCCAAACAAAGCATCAAAGGAGAATACCATAATACTATGCTTTTGTATGCTAAAACAACGCATGATTCTTTCAAGTCACACTAAGCAATCCCAATTGTTTGGAACAAGACATGCTAAAGCAATAATCACTAACCATAAGGTCAAAAAAACACCTAGCATGTCATGCTAAAGTCTAAGTCACAGTTAAAGCAAGCTCCTCTTGCACTTTCAAGCAAGAACTTTCTACTCCTTTCCAACACCAATTAACTTATTTGAAACAACACAGCGAGAACGGGGGTCCAAACTACTTTGTTCAAGCAAACTAAATAACTAAGCAAACCAAACTAAAATTAATACGCTCCAAGAACAACACAACAGTGCATGAAACAATAAAAACAAAGTGTCTAGACAGACCTAAGCTTTTTATTGATGAAGAAGGGGATGCCTTGGGCATCCCCAAGCTTTTACGCTTGTACATCTTGGATATTTCTTGGGATGACACCAAGGTGGCATCCCCAAGCTTGAGCTTTTGTCCATTATCCTTCTCATTACATCATTCTCTCTCTACACCTGAAATTTTTCCTTCATACAAAACTTCACACAATCTTCATTAGCAACATTAGTGTATTCAAAAGATAATAGACCTTTGGGTTTAGATTTGGAACAGCAAAACTTTTCACTAAAAAACACAAGATACTATAGCAACTCCTTCAAAAAGCTCAATTCTCCAAAAGAGAACTCAAAAATGAATCAATAAGAAGGAAATGCAAATAATGGCAGAAATCTGTCAAAACAGCTAACAGTTAGAAACCATTTTTTTCGAAAATCTTAGGTTGCTCAAATCAAAAAGCGTTGAACTAACAGAAGATAGCTAACATACTTGGGGATTTATTCATAAATTTTCAGATCAATCCGACTTACAGAGACTCCTCACATTTTTTTATGGTGGAGGACAAAAATCTGTTTCGGGACAGCAACTCCCCAAATCTTACTTGCCTCTCATTAGAGGTCATTATTGGCACAAAAAGCAAACAAAAAGGATAAGGAGAGGTCATTACTGAAGTAATAACTTTCAAGACTCAAGGAAACTCTTGGGTTATCTCCCAATAAATACTTTTCTTTAACGCCTTTAAGTTAGGCTTGATAACTTGAGAAGATGCTCACATAAGAAATATGAATTGAAGTAAAAGAGAGCATCAAGAAGAAAATTAAAAACGAATTTAAGTCTAACCCACTTCCTATGCATAGGAATCTTTTATGCAAATAAATTCACAAAGAACAAAGTGACAGGCATAGGAATATGAAACGAGAGTAACTTCAAAACTTTCAGCACATAGAGAGGTGTTTCAGTACCATGAAAACTTCTACAACCATATTTCCTCTCTCATAATAATTTTTAGTAGTCTCATGAATAAACTCAACAATATAGCTATCACATAAAGCATGCTTTTCATGATCTACAAACACATAATTTGTATCAAGCTCAAAAATAGTGGGATTAAAACCTTCACGGGTTTTACCCAAAGTAGATATTTCAAAAGGATCCACCGGAACATAACATTCATCCTCCTTTGGTAAGCATGGGGGACAATAAAATCATGTAAGGTATAAAGAGTTACTCTCATTAGAAGTTAGGCATGGGTAGATAATCCATTCTTCCTCCTTTTGTTCTTCACTCTCCTCCTCTTTTTCATCTAATGAGCTTCTAGTTTCAACAATTTCTTCTTCCATAGGCTCCTGCCAGGCATTAGTCTCTTCCATTTGTGGAAAGCATCTATTAAAATATTCAAGAATATAGCCATTTTATTCCTTGTAATTATCAAAGCAAAATTTAAGTATCTCATAAACCTCATATTCATAAGGTGCATCATCAGTATTTTCAAGCAAACTGGCAAGTTCAAATGCACCCTTAAAGGCAATACATTATTCAATTTGTTCCACATCATAAAAGTCATAATTCCCCTAACATAAGAAGATATGGTAACATTATCATTATACTGACACTAAAAAGGAAGGTGTTTATACCTCCTAGAGCAACAAGATTTATCAAAGCAATAAGTAACATTATATGTAGAGCACATGTCTCTAGCAATAGTATTCAACTTATCAATTTGTTCCCATAAGTGTTTCCCTTTTTGTGACAAACGGTGTTCATTATAATAATACTTGTGTTCTTCCGTGAACCCACCTTGCCAATAATAACTGGTTTCAAAGAAACCATCCATTGAGAAGAATGGCCAAGCAAGGCAATAACAGACCAGCAAGTAGAGTAGGAACTAATTTTTTTTGTGTTTTTGATAAGAGAAAGCAAACCAAACTAAACTAATTTTTTGGAGTTTTTGATAAAAAGAGGCAAACAATACCAAGCAAAATAAACTAAGCAAACTAAAAACAAAGTAAAGAGAAAGGTTGAGGAGGACTCCCCTTGTGAAGACGTCCTTAGCCTCCCCGGCAATGGAGCCAGAAAAACTTGATGGCGCCTGGTGTTGACGTGGGAGCACTTCGTTGGAAACCCCAAGAGAAAGGTGTGAAGAGCACATCAGCAAGTCTTCCCTCAGTAAGAAACCGAGGTTATCGAACTAGTAGGAGGAAGGAAACGTCTCGAAGGTGTTGCAAGCAATGTGGAAACCTGCACAACACAAACTCAAGACTTTGCCCCAACGAACAGTGAGGTTGTCAAGCTCACTGGTTTGATGTAACAAAAGATTAACTGTATGGTGTGGAAGGTGATAATGGTTCGCAGCAAGTAAACAGGTAACTGTGGAAGACGTATCAATGGTAAAGATTGGACCGGGGTCCATAGTTCACTAGAGGTGCTCTCCTTAGATAAACAACATGGCATGAAGGGTAAACAAATTACAGCAGGGCAATTGACAGGAACTGAGCAAGGCATAACAATGCAATGTAGGGTTCGCAGCATAGAAAACAAAAATTTTCCTACGATGTGAACTATATACCAAGATCTATTTATACTAGATACAAACAACGGGCAGATGTATATCCGTAGAGAACATACCCTTGAAGACCGACAAAGCTTAACGAGTTCAACTCGTGGTTGATGTAGACGATCTCTTGCCGATCTCAAGATCGAGAGGAAGTCCTAGCGCTGCAAATCAGCAGCGCATCCGTGCTCGCACACACGTTCGAGGCACCGAGCAACCTCCGCCTCCTCGCTCCAGCGATGCAGCGGAAGCACAACTCTTTCTTGCCGAATAGCCACCGGGAACATGTATCTCGCTAGTCCGAGACCATGGGGGATAAATTCTAGAGGGGGAGAGAGATCCTTCACGAGGAGGTGTGAGTGAGAAGTGAGAGGAGGGGCTCCTTTTATAGGAGGAGGGGGGCATCCCAAGGGGGCATGGCCGCCGGCCATGGAGGGTGCCCCCACCTCTCCCTCATTCATGTGGGTGGACACTCCACTCACAAAATGGCCCTTCAAAATTCTCCACTCAAAAACCCACTAAAAAATCCCATTAAATTTCCACCAAATTTAATGCAAACTCTCATTAAATAAAACTCTTTTATTTTATTCAGAATTTTGTCAATTACTTTAATGACAAACATTCACAAATAACCCCTTGCTAGAATTCTATTTCACATGCATAACCACTTTATGCAATTTCACCCGAAAACCTGTTTCGGTATCTAGTGAAATAAATTCCTGCGCTTGTTCATTCTTTTGGCATGAAACATTTGCTCCAATTGGATGTCGGTGTCTCTTAAGTGTGTCACCCTATGGTTCGTGAATAATGCGGACATGATCGAGACCCCTCTCGGATCAATAATCGAGCGGATCCGAGACCCATCGACCCACACATTCAACGATGACTTTCTTGTGATCGTCGGAACCTTTACGCTAGTATCTTAATCCCTTTGTTTCACGATATATTACATGTCCGAGATTCGATCATCGGTATCCCCATACCTAGTTTGATCTCGTTGCGACATGCACTCTTTTCTCGTTCTGTGATATAACATTCTAGTGATCAAATCACTTGCTTGCAAGCTAATCAATGTGATATCACCGAGAGGGCCGTGAGTATATCTATCCGTCATCGGGATGAACAAATTCCACTCTCGATCCATGAGCCTCAACATAACACTTTATTAGTTACGAACCCATCTTTATAATCACCTTATTACGGTGTGACGTTTGATGTTATCAAGAAACTCTTCCGGTGTTAGTGATTGACATGATCTCATGGTCTAAGGATTAGGATCACTTAAGTTGTTATAGCAATATAAACTCAATGACTTTGATCGTAATGCTATACTTCGGATGAATGTTCATCACATCATTACACTAATGTTGTGATCCCGTTATTAACAACATCCAATGTCCATGATCGTGAAACCTTGATCATCTTGTTAATCAACGAGCTAGTTTATGAGAGAGGCTTAACTAGGAACTTTCTGTTTGTTTATTAAACACACATGTATTAACGCTTTCCGTATTAATACAATTATAGCATGCAAAATAAACATCTATCATATACTTGGAATACACATAATAAACACTTTATTATTGCCTCTCGGGGCATATTCCTTGATCTCCCACTTGCACTAGAGACAATAATCTAGTTACATAGTGATATATCTAACACCCATTGAGTTCGTGTTGATCATGTTTTGCTCTAGGGAGAGTTTTAGTCAACGGATCTGCTACATTGAGATCCGTATGTACTTTACAAATCTTTATATCTCCATCCTTGACATGCTCGCGGATGGAGTGAAACCGGCGCTTAATATGCTTGGAATGCTTGTGAGACCTTGGCTCTTTGGCATTGGCAATGGCACCATTGTTGTCACAATAGATCACCATTGGGTCCATCGCGCTTGCCACAACTCCTAGTTCGGATATGAACTCCTTCATCCAAATCGCTTCCGAGAGCCGCTCAAGCAACATATTCGCCTCCATTGTTGATCCGCTACCACAGGTTGTTTGGAGCTCCTCCAACTAACGCTCCCATTCATGAGAAATACGATCCGGATTGAGACTTAGAGTCATCCGGATCGGTGTCAAAGCGTCGACATAACACTTAGCGACGAGCTCTTCTTCACCTCCGTATACAAGAAACATATCCTTAGTTCTTCTTAAGTACTTAAGGATATTCTTGACCGCTATCCAGTGTTCCGAACCTGGATCCGATTGGTACCTACTAGTCAAACTAATAGCGTGTGCCACATCCGGTCTTGTACATAGCATGGCGTACATTATAGAGCCTATGGCTGAAGCATAGGGGACTTTGTCCATTATCTCTCTTTCTTCCGCTGAAGCCGGACTTTGAGTCTTACTCAATGTCTTGCCTTGCAACATAGGTAAGAACCCCTTCTTACTTCCGTCCATTTTAAACTTCTTTAAAATCTTATCAAGGTATGTACTTTGCGATAGCCCTATTAGGCGCCTAGATCTATCTCTATAGATCTTTATGCCTAATATGTATGACGCTTCACCTAGGTCCTTCATTGAAAATTTGCTGTTTAGATAACTTTTAACACTGTTTAAAAGTTCTATATCATTTCCGATCAATAATATGTCATCCACATATAATATCAGAAATGCCACATTGCTCCCACTCACTTTCTTGTAAATACAAGCTTCTCCATAAGTTTGGACAAATCCAAACTCTTTGATCACCTCATCAAAGCGGAGATTCCAACTTCGCGATGCTTGCTTCAATCCATAGATGGATCGCTGAAGCTTGCACACCTTGTTAGCATCATTAGGATAGACAAAACCCTTTGGTTGTATCATATACAACTCTTCTTCAATATTACCATTGAGAAACGCGGTTTTGACATCCATCTGCCATATTTCATAATCGAAATATGCAGCAATTGCTAACATAATCCTAACTGACTTTAGCATCGCTACGGGAGAGAAAGTCTCATCGTAGTCAACTCCTTGAATTTGTCGAAACCCCTTTGCGACAAGTCGAGCTTTATAGATGGTCACATTACCATCAGCATCAGTTTTTCTTTTGAAAATCCATTTGTTCTCCACGGCCTTTTGGTTGTGAGGTAATTCCACCAAGTTCCAAACTTGATTTTCATACATGGATTCCATCTCGGATTTCATGGCTTCTAACCATTTGTTGGAATCCGGGCTCATCATCGCTTCTTCATACGTCGCAGGGTCATTATTTTCATCAACCATGAAATTTATGACAGGATTTCCGTACAGCTCGGGAGCTGCACGCGTCCTGTTTGACCTGCGAGGTTCGGTAGTACTCTCTTTCGGAGTTTCATGATCATTATCATTAGTTCCCTCTTCATTAGTTCTCTTTCGGAGCCGGGAAGAACTTCAGATCCCCCGATCTAGGGACGATGGTGGTGGCGGCTACAGAAGGTTTCATGGAGTTTTGATCGGGTGCCTAGGGTTTCTGCATCGGGGGATTCTTATAGGAGAAGGGGCGAGCCAGGGCGTCTGCACCCCCCAGGCGCAGGGTGGGCCCACCTGTGCGGCCAGGGGTGTGGCCCCCCTGGTGAGCCTTCTCCGTCTCGTCTTCTGGCTTCGTGTCACCTACGGTAAAATATTGACTTCAGCTTTTGTCCCATCCTATTCCGAGAATATTGATTTTCTGCCTTTCTGGAACCAAAAACAGAAGAAAATATGCAACTGGCACTGTGGCAACTTGTTAATAGGTTAGTTCTAAAAAAGATATAAAACACCTCAAAGTGTATACAAAGCAAAGCAAAGTAGATACTAAACAAGCATGGAGCATAAAAAATTATAGATACATTTCTGACATATCAGAAGGGGCGAGCTTGACGACGACGCCACGTTCTCGAGAGGTCGACAACGCTCGCGGGGAGAGGTTGATGGCGGGGCGGCGTCCGGCTCAGGAACGACGAGGCGCGCGGGGTGCTGTGAAGGTGCGGGGTCGAGCGGCTGCCTGCATAGGAGGAGGCGGGGTCCTGGGCGATGAGCAGGGGGCTCCTGGCGGCTGAGATTGGTGGGGGGCGGCGGTGGTTCCAAGGGATCCTGGTGGCTGTGGCGCAGAGGCGATCGAGGGAAGGCTCGCAGGGATTGCGGCCAGAGATCAACGGGGTAGGGGCCGATCGATGGAGCGGCTCGCGTGCAGCGTACGCGGGCTCGGGGAAGGTCGAGGTGGGCCCGGGGTGAGCGACATGGGGTTGGGCGAGGGAGTTGCGAGCGGAGCAGCATCGCGGGGTGGGTGAGTCATGTCGATGTGTAGGTCCAGGGGACAGGGTGGGGAGCGTGTGTGTCTAGGTGTGTGTGGTGTGTTGTGTAGGCGCGCAAGAGAGGAGCGGCGTTGGGATGGTTGGCGTCTAGCGGCAGGAGTGGGTGCTGGTGGGGCCGCGTGGGGTGGGATGGCGGCGGCTTGATGGAGGAGAGAGGGGTGGGGTTCTAGGGTTAGGTTAGGTCAGGGTTGCTATACAGTTGGGCCTGGGGTTGTAGGTTGGCTGGCTGGGCCTTTTGGCCTGGCCGGCTGTCTCCCCCAGGTTTAACAAAAATAGTTTCAATTTTTATTATTTTGTCTTTATTGTTATAAAATACTTTTGTATAAAGTTTTAGACAAACAAAATATCCGAAAAAACCCGGTTTATAATTTGAAATAGATAAGGGTGTATTTAGAAAACAAAGATAAGCTTTTGGTGTAAATATTTAGTGCAAAAATATGCATGATGTCATGATGATGCATAAAGTACAAACAACATGCGATTTCTAGTAGTGGTTTTACCCGAGGTACTATAGCAGGCTTGCAACCGCGATGCCCTCTCCCAGAGAAGTGGAGCAGTAGCATGGAGGGCCACCACTGGCGTGTCCTCGAGGAAATATTCCTTCTGGAGGAGAGCACATCAATGGACCGCCCCATGAAGCGGTAGGAGAAGGTGGAGAGGTGACCCGACGAAGTTTTCATGTGTTCGGTCGGTCAAGGAGGCGTGGGAGGAGTTCGAACTCCTCAAGGATATCCGCATATCCCTCTAGGAGGCACATGGGTTCAACGGGAAGTAAAAGTCAGAGACCACCTCGGCCCCAAGAAAGAAGCATCGTTGAGCATCATGGTTAGCCTTGGTAGATCTAGGGTTAGGGTTAGCACGTTTTGGGTTAGATCTAGCTAAGTACCTACATCAGCTAGCTTGTTTGTATGAACTAGTTTGTGTATATGAACTTGAGGTTTGATGAAGAAATTATTTCTCAAATAAAAGTGCCAATCAGTTTTCTAAATTTCTAGTATCATATCTAGCATCTGCTCTACCACAAAGAATGTTTATACTGGAAAACTCTTTTCAAGCTTCCCTGAGCCGACTTTTACGGGTTTGGTTTATACAATGTCTTCTAGAGATGCTCTAAGTCGTCTGTCTCAGAAAATTCCTCCCGGAGTGGAATAGAATACTATTTGGACACTCACCTCCCCAGAATCCGTGTGCCCTCCAAATCCCATTTTTGAAAAGCTAGCCAAGCCAGACAAAATTTACATTACGGTAACAAAACTTTCCAAACCACGGGAAGCATGTTAATAGTCATAGTGTCTGCAAATTAGATATTATAGGCCGATGCCGCAATGTAGAAGCCATTGTATGTGACTTTTCATCTCATCACATCATGTGTTCAGCTGTACTCAGGGAGATAGCTGAATGTTGCTTACTCTTCTCATAGCATATAAAATAGTTGCATGTGCTCTAAAGACAAGCCATGCTACAAGTTGATTTGAGACACCCACATATTATTGTATATAGTTTCCATTATTATTCTTTGATTCTTCTCTAAAATTTTATAAATTTGGTGGCTAAATCTTTAGATCTAATCCAGTCGATGCGTGTGAAATCCAAAAAAAAACTTGTCCTTCATTCCATCACCCACTGTGACCAACTAGTTGACTAAAAATATATGTGTTTCACTTCATGCATGGGTTCCCAAGGACAAGATCCAAGATTTTGAGTTGACCATCCGTTGGGACCATGACCAACGGACACACAATTAATGTTGAAGAGAATTAAAATGATGGATTTCAAGCCCTTGTGTTCATTTGGTTTACATGCCATCCCCCAATTAATTTCGCCACTTGCACCATATGATCTTATCACACCTCACACAATGGTAAGTTCTTATCATATTGTCAATTAATTCCAAGACATCACCTAGAATGTTAAGATGTATGTGGCATATGTCAATGGAGATGAGGACTTTGACATGCACCATTTGGGCCGATACTTTCCCCTCCATGCCACAATTTTTTATCAACCTTTTATCAAGAATTTTTAGCCTATTAACTGAAAAAGAGAGACCAAGATATTTGGTAGGAAGTTTGTGCGAACTTTTGGGAAACATTGAAGGAGTTAAGTCATATTAAGGTCGCATATAACAGGGATGAAAAAGGCTTTTATAGAAGTTTTTATGAAACCCGATAACATTCCCAAAGGAAGCAAGAATGTTTGTTCCCATAACCATGCTTGATCCATGGGTATTCCACCCTATTGAGAAACACTATAGAAGATCCGGCCAATAGGAGAAACAAAATCTAATGAGCATATTTTCTCAAGGCACCAATGTGGCAAGCCGGTCAAGTAGTTCCATCTTAAGGTGTCGAAATCCTTTTGTTATCCATCTTGAAAAAAGGTTGTTATCTTTGTATGATACATCCATCTCTCTATTAGCGTCCACTTAGTCTAACTTAGCACTCGACCCATTTTTTGGACATTTATGCGCATATGGCCCAACATTCAGCAGAGAGTCCATTCCATCTCAAAATCCTAGACTAATAAGATGGGTGTGGCCTCCTTCCGCAGGAGAGGTGGCACTAAACCAAGTAGCCTCCACCAGTCCTATAGGAGCCCTAACTTCCTATCCCCCGAGAATCCCCTCAAGAAAGCATGGCGATGTTGGATCTAATACCAGATGTTAGTGTCCACTTAGTCTAACCAATCACTCGACCCATGTTCTAGACTTTTATGCGTACACTGCCAAACATTCAGGGCTTCTTAGGGGGATGATATGTTAGGCTGCTGTTGACCGGTGGAGGCCTTCCCAGGTTTAGTCCCACCTCGCCTATGGGAGGAGGCCACACCCAGCTTATAAGGGAGAGGTTTATTCCTCTCACCAGTCAAGGCTTTTGAGATGGAGTGAGTTCTCTACTGAATGTTGGGATGTGTGTGCATAAACATTCAAAACATGGATCAAGTGCTAGGCTAGCCTAAGTGGATGTAACATCTGGTATCAGAGACAACATCGTCATGTTTTACTAAGGGGGTTCTCATGGGGATGGGATGTTAGGGATGTTATAGAACTGATGGAGACTGCTTGGTTTAGTCCCACCTTGCCTATGGAAGGAGGCCACACCCAGCTTATAAGGGAGAGATTCCTTCGTCTCACTAGTCTAGGCATGATGTTAGGGATGCTACAGGACCATCTTATAAGAGAGATTCCTTCCCCTCATCAGTCTAGGATTTTGAGATGGAGTGGGCTCTCTGCTGAATGTTGGACCATGTGGGCATTAACATCCAGAACATGTGTCGAGTGCTGGGTTAGACTAAGTGGATGCTAACATTTGGTATTAGAGCCAGCATCATTATGCTTTCCTGAGAGCTTCTCGATGGATGAGATGTTAGGGTTACCGTAGTACCGGTGGAGGCTGCTTGGTTTAGTCCCACCTCGCCTATAGAAGGAAGCCACACCCAGCATATAAGGGAGAGATTCCTTCCTCTCACTAGTCTAGGCATGATGTTAGGGCTGCTACAGGACCAGTGGAGGCTGCTTGGTTTAGTCCCACCCATAGTTTAAAAAACCGGTCCGACGATCGAACCGGTGAGGTCCTCGGTTCATGGTTAACTGGTTGGACCTCTGGTTCAAACCGGTTCGGTGCTGGTTTATTAAGGAAAATAATATGTATGGGAAAGTACTAATATGTTAGAAAATAGAAACATATTTAGAGTATACATGAAGTGCTTTGATACGAACACTGGTCGACCCAGTTGGCTAGCCCATTAAAGTATTTGTTAGCGCGACTTGGGAGGTCTTGGGATCGAATCTTGATCGCGGTGCCAAATTTTCTTCCGTGGACGGTTTTCTACTGGTCGCACCGCTGACTGGTTTTCTACTAAATGTTGGTTCAAACGTTTTTTGTCTGGTTTTTACTGGTTCGTTAGCTAGACGGTCCAGTGCGCTTAAAAAGTCGATGAGGCCTCTGGTTTCGGTTTTTTCCGGTTTAACCAGTGAACCGGTTCGGTTTTTAAAACTACCTCGCCTACGGAAGGAGTCCACACCCATCTTATAAGGGAGAGATTCCTTCCTCTCACCAGTCAAGGATTTTGAGATAGAGTGGGCTCTCTGCTGAATGTTCGTCTGTGTGCTAAAAACGTCCATAATATGGGTCGAGTTCTAGGCTAGACTAAGTGGACGCTAACATCTGGTATCAGAACCAGCATTATCATGCTTTCTTGAGGGGATTCTAAGGGGTATGGGATGTTAGGGATATTGTAGGACCGATGGAGGATTCTTGGTTTAGCCCCACCTCGCATACAGAAGGAGGTCACACCTAGCTTATAAGGGAGAGATTCCTTCCTCTCACTAGTTTAGGCCTTTTAAGATAGAGTGGGCTCTCTAATGAATGTTGGGCCATGTGCGTATAAACATCCAGAACATGGGGCAAGTGCTAGGATAGACTAAGTGGACGCTAACACTCTCTAAGTTCCAAATATACATGAAATTGTTTTCAATAGTATTTTTTATGAAACACTTTGCACAATGGATACCAAGATGTCCATGAACTGTGATAGACATGTTACTATCATCTTGGTGACAAGTGGTGGAGCTGGAGCACAAGCAACTAGGGTGCCATGTCGTAGAATATTGTGCCACAAGAGAGGAAAAACTTGTTTTTCATGGTGTACATGTGGTGAAAAGTTTCTATTTAACAAATAATATTTCTAGCGAGTATCTAGTGCACCCCCATGGGTACACATGTATCCACCACTGTTGGCAACTAAGAAGGCATTTTGTCGGATATTGTATTGGTGTCAATGTAATCTTGATGGTTCAACTAAGCGAACTTTTATGTCGACTACTATGTATGATTAACACACGTCATGTGTCACATCAAGGAGATAGCGATGGTTGAAACATGTGAGTTTTACTGTTCCATGGCAATGTTCTTGCACCCCTTTTCTATTCTTTCACAGACCCCATGTACGCCCTTCTCCTCACCCTTTCTCCCTCCCAAGTAAAGCTAGCTTTGTGAAAGAGCAACATGAAGCTATGTATGGGGTGTGTTCCCTCATATATGACCACCTTCCCCCTTGATCTATGCTTACTTTATAGAAATTTGAGATCTTTCTCCCACAAGCATGATCAACATGCCATAGTGCAAATGTTGTCATTACTAGGATCATTAAGTGTGTCCCTCACATCTCTTAGACTTTGACAGAGCAAGTAGGATGAGTACATGATCAAGTAGGGACCGACAATGAGGCTATGTTAGCTGATTTTAGTGCTAAGTATTTCAATTTTATTACGATGTGTCACAATTGTTTTGACACATGATTTGATACATACATTGTTTTGTTGCAATGTAGTACGACATGTGTTCTAATCCTACCAGTTTTGTTGCATTCTCTCACAAGCATACTAGAGGGATACACATAATTCTCCCTTCTTTTGATTGATTTTGTTGCAACACCTTATTTATATTTCTTATGAAAGGAGGAAGGTTTATTTATCATTTCACCACCAATTTTAGAAAAATAACCCGCATCCTAGGAATATGAACGTCATCCTCCCAGCCTATTTTGTAAGCATTGATTTAGTTGAATGCTAGCGGCTCGAGAACTCTCATGTGTCTTGCTCATCTTCCCTAGCGACGATCTCCCCCCTCCCCCACACATACACATCTCTGCTTGCCATGGTATCTATTGGTGAGTAGGGTGAGGTAGGAGTGTTCCTAATTAGTGTATTTAGTAGGTTTAGCTACATAGAAGCCATTGGTGAGAGGGAGTGACATGGGCATGACCCTTCGGGTGCCCACTATTGGCATATACGGTACGACTCAATGCAAGACACACTCGAAGATATGTCAAGATCCATGAAGCCCATGATGGTTTGGCTGATACGAACCCTAAAAAAAGGATACCAACTTCAATCATACGAGACATAGAAAGCCAATATTAGACTATATACAAACTCTAACTTGTAACCTACTTGTATTGATACCCGAGATCTAGCCTCCCCATATATCAAAGCTAGGAGTGTCCAATGTGGAGGGCACTCGACCCCATAATAGATCTAGAAAATAGACGTTAGATACACACGCCTCTCACTCTCTAAGAGAGATTGCATCTAGTCGACTCAACAAGTTTGTACTCTCCATTGATAATACAAGCAGACATACAAGAAGTAGAGTTTCCGCGTACGAGGGCCTGAACCTGGGTAAATCGCCTCCCATGTTTTTCTGTTAAGCCGATAAAATCACTAGCGCTCTCCTTTCTCTAAAAGCCAAGCCCATATCCCTTGTCAATTGGCACCGTATGTGGAAAGCCTGAGCGTCGGCTCCATGAATACGGTTGCTCCCTCTTCACCAAGAAACAATCCGACGATTAAAGTCGGTGAGATCCGGTATGATCCCATCAATCTTGATCCATGCCCTCCCAACCTCTTTCGGCCTCTAGAGACTTTGATCGGGAGATAGATCTAATGATCGGGTGCTTCCACTTCCGCATAGGGGCAACCAAGAACCTTTGCCTTGTGGCCCCGATCTACTCGGTTCTGTCGGCCGCAATCACAGCGCCTATGGCGACAACTGCATCTTCTATCGGTTCCACTAGAAGGGCCGCATCACAATCGACGAACGTAGATGCAAGCCACGAACATACCACGGATCTGGGAGATTTGGCTGATCTTTGAGATGACCGCTTCTTCGGATCTGATACTGAGTTAACACCACTTCATGTCAGAGACCTGATGAACATCATCAACGTTGAATATGGAGAAAGCGTCGACTCCAGGATCAAGAAGACTATTTTGACTCTACTGCAGAATGTTTCGACTCTGTCATGAACCATATCTATTTCCACTATACACAGGGGTTTGATTTTAGCATTTCCCTCGCACTAAAAAGTTCTAGTTCAGCCGATTCGCCGGATTGGTGCTCAACACGGTTGATCTGCTTGAATTGGTACTTGACACTCAGAAGTTATAGTCCCGTATGTGTCTGGCAGAAAAAGTATGCCTATAGTATAGTCGATACAAAATCGATTGGAAGATTGAGGTCACCCGAGCAAACCTACTTGAACTCTAAATTGGACATGTTCCTAACGGGTCAACACCAGCAAATCAACATCAGCAGATTAAGTCCCGATGATTTAAATCCACATCGGATACGTCTATTGTATAATCTCAGGCGCTGACATCAAAGCATCTAGCAAGGTTACTTGCAACACTTTTAACTCAGAGAAAAAATTATTAAGATCAACATCACGCGACTCCTTATAAGTAAAAGCTTCTGCAAAAATAGTACAAGATTTGCGTAGCTTACTATCATCCAAATACTTTAGCTTACTTGAGTCGAATAAGAAACCAAACACCTTTTCAAAAGCCTTTAGCTGCTCAAATCGACTAGATAATGAAGAAATTACGGTGTCAACAATTACAAGAAATTATGTAACTGAAAGTACCGACTTTGATACGACTAGAGGTGGGTGAATAGGCGACTACCAATTTTTAATTTTTTTCACACTTTTAGGCTTAACGAGAAGGAAAGTTATCTAGATGTCCAACTAGGTGGACAACCTATATGCAAGATAACTTACAACAACCACAAGAACGGTAAAGGATAAGAAGTAAAGGAAGAGAACGAAGTAACCTGAGCGGGGACGCGGAGATATAATTTCCGTAGTTCACTCCCAAGGAGCTACGTCTATGTTGGATAGGTGTCGGGGCCACACAAGGTCACCCGAGCGCCACAAAGGCCTCACCTTCTTCTCCGGTGAGCTCCCCCACAAAGGAGGCCTCACAATCCACTAACCAGTGACCTTGAAGGCGCCAACCAAAACCTTTACAACAAGGTTGAGAGGGAAGCTCCACAACTCAATTGGAGTCCCTCAACGACACCAAGGAGCCTTGCAAAACATGCCCTTAGCTCCGAGGATGCTCTACACCGTCTAGGGTTTCAACAAACCCAAGAGCAACAAGATCCACAAAGGATGGGTGGGGGAAATCAAATCTTCTTTGATGGAAGTGTAGATCTAGGTCACCTCCCTCACCTCTCAAAAGATCAAGTCATTTGAGTGTCTAGAGCGAGAGATCTAGTGAGGTGAAGCTCAAGCATTAATGGAGGAGAGAGAAAATATTCAAGATAGGTGGGAGGAAGAAGGAGGGAGCCTTAAATAGGCCCCCTCCGCATTGAACTGTTACAGCCCACGTGACTTCACCGGAACTTCCGGTGAGGGGGCGGAAGTTCCGCCCAGCACGGCTCCAACGGTCATCGGCCCGTTGATTCCCGCTCCAAAAGCTCGACCGAAAGTTCCGGTCAAACTGACCGGAAGTTCCGACCGAACTTCCGATGCAAGTTCTGGCCCAAGTTCCGGCAAATAGACCACTTCATACAGAAATGTACTGACCCTTCAGCGGAACTTGGAGCGGAACTAGGGGCGGAACTTCTGGGTCGCGAACCAAGTCTGACCGGAAGTTCTGGTGTTTGGGCGGAAGTTCCGCTCAGGAACTTTCTGGCAGGAAAACTTTCGATGCAACTTCCGGTGGAACTTCCGGCAAATAGAGCATACCAAAACAGAGAGTTCTGGGAGCTCACCGGAAGTTCCTGCGGAACTAGGATCGGAACAAAGGCCAGATCGTCCCGCAGAAAAATCTTGAGTGGAACTTCCGGCGCCTGGCCGGAAGTTCCGATCAGACAAAGAGGGCTCCAACAGAACAGAAACTCGCTCTCTCATGGAAGAGTAGGATGGCTGTGGCAGTGCATATGGGGTTTGTGCAAGAACAAGTGATTTCCCACAGCCTTCTGAGATGGACCCCCTCTTAATAGTACGGCGACCTAAAACAATAAAAGGAGAGAAACTAGAAGAAAACTACAGGTCACCGTCTTCATGAGATCCTAAAGAGAGCATCCACACAGTTTAAGGAAACATCAACAGCATTTTTCCTGAAACTCAAGCACACCGTTAGATCACAAATGGGATTGTCACTATCACCAAAAAAGGCATGGGAAAATATAGTCCTTTCAATCTCCCCCTTTTTGGTGTTTGATGACAATCCCAAAGATTTGCATAAGATAGAGGCAATCTTTGCAATGGATGGAACAAGCTCCCCCTATATGTGTGCAAGGTAGAGAAAAGTCTCTAAGGACAAGACTGGCACACATACAAGGAGGCCCCCCCTTCCTATTGCAAAGATAGCACAAGTGCAAGGTACAAGAAAGGATAGAGATCATACCAGGCACCAACCAAACGTGGTGGAGACAATAAGAGTAATAATAACAATAAGAGCTATGAGGCTCCACCACCATACGCATATGCCCATAAGATGACACCAAGAATACCACACACTCGGCATTGCATAAGATACCACATAGATACCACATAGTCTCATACATAACATGGTCCACAAGCACACATAAGTTCACAGACATAAAGAGGTCCACAAGCACACAAATAAACTAGAGAGTTCGCGAGCTAGAAAAGATCAAAGACAAGAACAAGCTCGCGACTCAACCCATGCAAATCCCTAGAGACAACCTAATAGACATATTTCTCCCCCTTTGGCATCGAGACACCAAAAAGGAAGAGAAGATCACTCTAATCTCCCCAACAATGAAAGGGAGGAGGAGCGGGCTTAGGGATCCAAGAATCCCATGCAGGCGGCGGACCAGTGACTTCCTCCTCAGACTCATCCTCAGACAAACGGCAGTTGTCGCGAATCCAATCATCCCTGGGAGCAGTGATAGAGCTAGTGACCGGAGAGCAAGGTATGTTGAGAGAAGTCATGATGGCCTTCTGGAGCTGAACACTGTGACGCTGGTCGACATACGCCCGATACTCGTGGTTCTGGAGAAAGCAGAAAGTCTTCTTCACCTTCCCAAGCAGCTTCTTTGCCCAAGATGGCTGCCTCTAGAGAGAAGGACCACTAGCACTAGAGCCACCAGGAGCAGAGGAGGGACCACCAGCTTCATCTCGAGCCTTCTGGAGAGCTTCTTCCCTTTCTTCTTGAGAACGAGGCTTTTGGTGTTTACTCACACGCAGCTTCTTCTCCTCATGAATGGTGATGTGGGCTTCAGAGAAACGAGTACCAGTCAGCTCAAGCCACTTGTGATTGATGAGAGTCTGAATATAAGGAGCGTAGGGGCAGGAGCGCTTGTCAACAATAGCCTGCCACATCTCTATGTAGATAAAGTGCATGAAATCCATTGGCCTGTCAGTGTCACGACGAAGATAAGTCTGATGCATGAGATCAACTTGATAGGCATGAAACTGATCAAAGTTGCCAACCTTGGGAGAGATGGTGTTCAAGTACACCCTACGCATGATGTCATAAACTGGCTGCAAATGATTCACAAAACCAACAGTGCCCCACCCTTCAATGTAGAGAGGCTCCAGGACCTCAAGATCAGCAGTTTGGGCGGTATGAACACGCCAACCATTTGATCCTTTGCCAGGCTGAATGGGATAGCCAAGAAGCACAGCAAACTCGGACCAATTGGTGGTAAGAAGCACGCCATTAGTCATCCACTTCATCACACCTTTAGTAGAGGAGCTCATGTTCAAGTGAAGGGTTGTATAAAACTGAGAAACAACAGTCTCATCGTAGTTCTGATGGTGCTCCATGAGGGGAATCATCCCAAACCTCCTTCAAATATCGAGAGCCTCGCCAAAATATGCATGTTTCTCTTCCATGTGACCCACATTGATGTACTTCTGAGGAGAAACCACAAACCTTGTCTTCATAGCATAGATCTCAGCAAAGATTTGTTCCTGACGGCAGTTGTGGAAAAGTGGATCCAAGAAGAGACGGTCACGAGGAATGAGGTAGGGATCCTTACGCCTGAATTCAGAGTAGGTCTTCTGAGACCATAGAGTGCCTTATTGAGCTTGTAGACATGGTTCGGTAAAAGTGGATCCTCAAAGCCTAGAGGTTGCTTGACGTATACCAACTCTTTCAAAAGACCATTAAGAAAAGCACTCTTAACATCCATTTGATGCAACTTGAAATTATGATGAGTAGCAAAAGCAAGAAGCATATGAATGGATTCAAGGCAAGCAACGGGGGCATAAGTTTCACCGTAGTCGATGCCCTCAACTTGTGAGTATCCTTGGGCAACTAACCTTGCCTTGTTGCGCACGACAATTCCATACGCATCACACTTGTTCTTGAAAACCCACTTGGTTCCAATGACGTTTTGACAATCTTTAGGCCGCTCAACAAATGTCCAAACATTGTTCCTCTTGAAGTTGTGAAGTTCTTCGTTCATAGCATCAAGCCAATCATCATCTTCAAGAGCCTCAAAAACTTTGTGTGGTTCCACAAGAGAGATAAAAGCATGGTGAGAGCTAAAGGAGGCTAGTTGCCTCCTAGTAGTGGAACCTTTATTGAAATCTCCATAAACATTATCAAGGATATGGCCATCTCGAACAAGCTTGGTGAGCCGATAGGCTTTACGGCGGGCTTGTGCTTCAACACGAGATTCTTGAGCTACCACTTGGTCATTGCCACCATTTGAGCCCCCGCCTTGACTATAAGCACGAACACGAGGATCATCTTCATCAATCTCCACTTCAGGGGAGTCATCATTTGGAGTGGAGCCTTGAGTATCATTGACTTGCCCTTGATCTTGACGAGCTTGACCTTCAGGAGAGCCGTGACCTTGAGGAGGAGCCCCATCTTGGGGAGGTTGATGTAGTTGATGAAGAGCTTGACCTTGGGAGCTGCCTTGAGAAGGAGACCCATCTTGGGGAGGTTGATGTTGTTGATGAAGAGATTGATCTTTGGAGCTTGGAGAGCCATGAGAATGGGAAGCTTCGGAAGAGCTTGAGGGAGCTTGAGCCAAAATGGTAGGTCCGTGAGAGGCAAGATGATCTTGTGAGGGTGAGGGTGTTGGAGATATGCCCTAGAGGCAATAATAAATGTAGTTATTATTATATCTTTGTGTTTATGATAAATGTTTACATTCATGCTATAATAGTATTAACAAGGAAACATTGATACTTGTGTGATTTGTAAACTTAATTTGAAGTCCCTAGTATAGCCTCTATACATCACTAGCTTGTTGGTTGATAAATGATTGTGGTTTCCCTATCATGAACATTGAGATGTTTTCAACAACAAGATCATATCGTTAGGAGAATGATATGGTGGACATACTCCTATAGATAAGCGTAGCATAAAGATCAAGTCATTTCAATAGTTCAATTGCTATATGCTTTCTGATACATAGTAACCTAATTCCTTCGACCATGAGATCATGCATATCACCTTTACCGGATGGATGCTTTGATGACATCAAACACCACACCGTAACTGGGTGGCTATAAAGGTGGCATTGAGTGTTCGGAAAGTATTGGTTGAGACACATGGATCAAGAGTGGGATTTGTCCATCCATATGACGGATAGATATACTCTGGGCCCTCTCGGTGGAATGTCATCCAATTGGCTTGCAAGCATGTGACTAGCTCACAAGGGATCACATATCACGGGAACGAGAAAAGAGTACTTATCGGTGCGAGGTTGAACTAGGTATGCGAGATACCGACGATCATAACCTCGGATAAGTAAACTATCTTGAGACAAAGGAAATTGGTATCGTATGTAAGTGGTTCATTCGATCATAAGTAATCGTAGAAATATGTGGGAGCCATATGAATTTCCAGATTCCTCTATTGGTTATTGTTCGGAGAAGTGTCTCGATCATGTCTGCATAATTCACGAACCGTAGGGAGACACACTTAAGGATTCGACGTTGTTTGAGTAGTTATGGTATTATGAGAAAGAGACCGAATGTTGCTCGGAGTCTCAGATGGGATCCGGGATGTCACGAGGTGATCCGGAATGGTCCGGATAATAAGATTCATATAAGGAAAGTCCCGTTTCGGAGTTCGGGAATGATTCCGGTGTTTTCATCGGGAATGTTCTAGAAGGTTGCGGAATGTCCGGCACTCCGGAGGGGAAGGGGTACATGAATGTGTCATTGCATATTGGAATGATTGCATCATGTACTAAGTGTTCTCGCTGTTCCAAATAAAGGATTAAATTGAATCCTAAATTGAAAAGTCAAATAGCAAGTTTGAAAAGTCAAACGGCTAAAATTGGAAAGAGGAAAGAGGAAGGAGAGGAACGAGTTGGGAGGAATCCTCCTCCAACCGGCGCCTCCTCCAAGCCGAGTTGGGGAGGTCTCCTCCCTCCCTTGGCCGCCCACTCCACCTATATAAGGAGGCAGGGCTCCTCCTCTAAACACACAAGTCCTCACCTCAAACCCTAGAAAGCTGCAGCCTCCATAGCCGCCACCACCTAGGGTTTTGCCCTAACCACGACTTGGGGATCCCCGGAACCCTAGCCTCTGGCTCTAGCCCCTCCTCCTTGGTGTGTCTAAACCCTAGATCAACGAGGAGCTCTCATACTCCACCATACTCGCTCCGGCTTAAGGCGAAGCCTGCGAGATCTCCCTCTACTTAGGTACCACGCGTTGTCTGGAATCACGAGAGTGCTACAACCTCCATTTGCTGGAACAAGGGAGAGGAAGGTCTTCGTCGAAACCGAACGTGTGACCGACTGAGGCGCTGCGGAGCAGCGCCGGAAGGATCGTCTACACGATCTTGAGGCTGGGAAGAGTACGACTACATCACCCGAGAATCCGCTCTCGTTAAACACTTTGGAATCTTCGAGGGTAAGTTATTCCATCGACTCGTTGCTACAATCTAGTAGATAGATCTTGGCTTGTTTGTTTGTATGCGATAGAAATTTTTGTTTTCCATGCTACGAAACCCTACAAAGGGTATCGAGCCGTGTCTATATGTAGATCATTGCCTGAGTAGAACACAATGGTCATTGTGGGCGTTGATGCTTTTATTGTCGATTGCTTCTTGTGTACTTTGCATCTTGCGGTATGTTGGGATGAAGCGGCCGGGCTAACCTTACATGACATCGTTCATAAGACTTGCTCCACGCTTGACATGCAACTTGTATTGCATAAGTGGCTTTATGGTGCTGTTTCTCCTAGCATAGTTAAGATCCAATTTACAACGGGTGATCAACAATGCTAGTATCAATGTTGTGGTTCTTGTTCGTAAGTTAGAACGAAACTTATTGAAAGCCCCAAACCACGTAAAATATGCAAAGAAAGTAGAGGCATCTAACTTTGTTTTGCAGGGTGTCTGATGATGTGATATGGCCATGATTGTGATTATATTTGATGTATGCAATGTTCCTTATTGTAAGTTGGCAACCGGCAGGAGCCAGATGGTTGTCTTTAATTTATGTTAAGACCCGTGTATCTATTCAAAGTAGTTATAATAGTTGAAGCCGGTGGACGACAACCATGTAGAAGCGTCATTGACCTTGATGCAATGCCGGTGATGATGGAGATCATGTTCGTGCTTGAAGATGGAGATCGGAAGCACAAAGAAGAAAGGCCATATCATATCACATATTATTGAATTGCATGTGATGTTAATCCTTTATGCATCTTGTATTGCTTAGTAGACGACGGTAGCATTATAAGATGATCCCTCATGCACATGAATTTCAAGTCATAAAGTGTTCACCCTTAGTTAGCACCGTTGCTAAAGCTTGTTGTTTCGAAGCACCATGTGATGATCGGGTGTGTTAGATTCCGCAAGTGTATACAACGTGAGCAAGCCAGATTTGCTCATGCGGAAACTAAGGTTTGATCTTGACGAGCCTAGCATGTACAGCAATGGTCTGAGAACACGGATCACCGAAATGTAAATCATGAATCATATAGTAGATATGATGAACATGATTGTTCGCCATTGAAACTATATCAACTCTCGTGATGATCGGTGTTGATGTAGTGGATTTGGTTCGTGTGATCACTAAAACAATGTGAGGGATGTTGTTTTGAGTGGGAGTTCACCTAGTTTAATTTCATTATTAATTTGAACTCAATTTGTCATAAACTTAGTCTAAACTATTGCAAATATGTTGTAGATCAATGGCAGCCCCTACCATCAATTTTAATGCGTTCCTAGAGAAAGAAAAGTTGAAAAACAATGGAAGCAACTTCGCGGATTGGTTCCAATTTGAGGATTGTCCTCACATTGGTAATTTGACCTATGTCTTTGGATGCACATGGGTGACCCACACTGATCTGCCGATGAAGTAAAGAATGTTTACCTCGCTCGGAAGAATCAGTACTCCATAGTTCAGTGTGCTATCTTGTATGGTTTGGAATCGGAGCTTCAGAAAAGGTTTGAGAATTCAGACCCATATGATATTGTCGAGGATCTCAAATTGATTTTTGAGACTCATGCGGCAATTGAAAGTTATGAGGCTTCTGAAAAGTTCTTTAACTTCAAGATGGAAGAGGGCAGCTCCGTCAGTGAGCATGTGCTTAAGATGTCTGGGCACGCAAACAAACTTCAAAGCTTGGGTATAGTGATTCCTAATGCTTTGGGGATTTACCGTGTCCTCCAATCACTACCACCAAGTTACAAGAACTTTGTGATGAACTACAACATGTAGAACATGAACAAAGAGTTGCCAGAACTGTTTGCTATGTTAAAATCTGCAGAAGTGGAGATCAAGAAAGAGCACCAAGTGTTATTGGTCAATAAGACCACCAAATTCAAGAAAGGCAAGTCTAAGCAGAAGGGACACTTCAAGAAGGGTGGTAATAAAGTTACCACGCCGGCGAAGAAGACCAAGGCTGGACCCAAGCCTGATACTGAGTGCTTTTACTGCAAGGGAGAAGGTCACTGGAAGCGGAATTGCCCAAAGTACTTGGCGGATCTGAAGAACGGCAACATCAAGAAGAAAGGTATATCTGATATACATGTTATTGATGTGTATCTCACTAGTACTCGTAGTAGTGCCTGGGTATTTGATACTGGTTCGGTTGCTCATATTTGTAACTCGAAACAGGTGCTGCAGAATAAACGGAAGCTAGCGAAGAACGAGGTGATGATGCGCGTGGGAAACGGATCAAAGGTTGATGTGATCGCGGTCGGCACGCTACCCCTTCATCTACCATCGGGATTAGTTTTATACTTAAATAATTGTTATTTGGTGCCTGCGTTGAGCATGAACATTATATCGGGATCTTGTTTATTGCGAGACGGTTACTTGTTTAAGTCCGAGAATAATGGTTGTTCGATTTATATGAGTAATATGTTTTATGCACATGCACCTTTGATAGATGGTCTATTCTTATTGAATCTCGATAGTGGAAATACACATATCAATAACATTGAGGCTAAACGTTTGAAATCAAGCGATAATTCGACCTATATGTGGCACTGTCGTCTTGGTCACATTGGAGTGAAACGTATGAAGAAACTCCATTCTGATGGACTTCTTGAATCACTTGATTTTGAATCACTTGAAAGATGCGAAGCATGTCTGATGGGAAAAATGACTAAGACTCCATTTTCTGGTATGATGGAGCGAGCTACGGACTTATTGGAAATCATACATACCGATGTGTGTGGTCCAATGAGTGTAGCATCATGATGGTTATCGTTATGTTCTTACCTTCACGGATGACTTGAGTAGATATGGGTATATCTATTTCATGAAACATAAGTCCGAAACTTTCGAGAAGTTTAAGGAGTTTCAAAGTGAGGTAGAGAATCAACGTAACAAGAAGATTAAATTTATACGTTCTGATCGTGGAGGTGAATATCTAAGTTACGAGTTTGGCGAGCATTTGAAGAAATGCGGAATACTTTCACAGTTGACACCGCCGGGAACACCACAGCGTAATGGTGTGTCCGAACGTCGTAATCGAACTCTCTTAGATATGGTTCGTTCTATGATGTCACTTACAGTTACCGCTATCATTTTGGGGTTATGCATTAGAAACAGCATTCACTTTAAATAGGGCACCGTCTAAATCCGTTGAAACGACACCGTATGAATTATGGTTTGGGAAGAAACCTAGATTGTCGTTCCTTAAAGTTTGGGGATGCGAAGCCTATGTAAAGAAGTTCTGTAGGACAAGCTTGAACCCAAAGCGGAAAAATGCGTCTTCATAGGATACCGAAGGAAACTATTGGGTATACCTTCTATCATAGATCTGAAGGCAAAATCTTCGTTGCCAAGAATGGATTCTTTCTAGAAGGAATTTCTCTCGAAAGAAGTATTTGGAAGGAAAGTAGAACTCGACGAGGTTGTCGAACCTTCTCTCAAAATTGCGAGTAGCGCAAGACCGGAAGAAGTTCATGGTGCCCGCACCAATAAGAGAGGAAGCTAATGATGATGATCATGAAACTTGGTTGAAGTTGCTCTGAGCCTCGGAGGTCAACGAGAACTCGTACCACTCCAGTTGGTATGATCCGTTATGAGTGTCATGTTGGTGGACAACACCGATGACCCGAGACATATGAGGAAGCGATGATGAGCCCATTCCGATAAATGGCAAGAAGCCATGAAATCGAGATTGGATCCATGTACGAAAACCAAGTATGGACTTTGGTGGACTTACCGGATGGCGGAAGGCTGTCGAGAACAAATGGATTTTCAAGAAGAAAGCAGATCTCGATGGTAATGTTCTGTCTATAAATCTCGACTTGTTGCAAAAGGGTTTCGACAAATTCAAGGAGTTGACTACGATGAGACTTTCTCACCAGTAGCGAAGCTAAAGTCTGTAAGGATTATGTTAGCAATCGCTGCATATTATGATTATGAGATATGGCAGATGGATGTCAAAACAGCATTCCTCAATGGAGATATTGATGAAGAGTTGTATATGATACAACCCAAAGGTTTTGTCGATCCTAAAGATGCTAACAAGGTATGCAAACTTCAACGGTCCATCTATGGATTGAAGCAAGCATCCCGAAGTTGGAATCAACGTTTTGATAAGGTGATCAAAAGTTTTGGTTTTATACAAACTTATGGAGAAGCTTGTATTTACAAGAAAGTGAGTGGGAGCTCTGTAGCATTCTTAATATTATATGTGGATGACATATTGTTGATTGGGAATGATGTAGACCTTCTTAATAGTGTCAAGGAATATTTGAATAATAGTTTTTCAATGAAGGATCTTGTGAAGCAGCTTACATATTAGGCATAAAGATTTACGAGATAGATCGAACGCCAAATATCATTGTCACAGTACATATTTGGACAAAGTTCTAAAGAGGTTTGGAATGGAAGAAAGCAAGAAAGGGTTCTTGCCCATGTTGCTATCGACCTTGAGTAAAACTCAAAGTCCGACATCGCAGAAGATAGAGAAAGGATGAGTAAGACTCCTATGCCTCAGCCATAGGATCTCTAATGTATGCCATGCTATGTACTAGACCCGACATTGCATATCTTTAGTTTAACTAGCAGATATCAAAGTGATCCAGGTGGATCATTGGAATGATCAAAACATCCTTAAGTACTTGAGAAGAACTCAGGATATGGTTCTTTCTTATGGAGGTGATGAACAACTCGTTGTTAACGGTTACACCGATGCTAGTTGGAACACCGATTTGGATGATTCTAAATCACAATCTGGATACGTATTTATTTTGAATGGTGCAGATTAGTGGAGGAGTGCAAATCAAAGCGTTGTGGCGAGATCTTCAAGCGAATCGGAATACATGGCTGCCGGAGGCTTCACAAGAAGCGATATGGATGAAAGAGTTCATTACTGGGTGTGGTTCCAAGTGCCTTTGGACCCAATGTCTATCTCTTGTGATAACATGGGCCATAGCCAATGCGCAAGAACCAAGGTCACACAAGAAGCTGAAGCATATCAAGCTACGTTTTCACGCTATTCGAGAACATATTCAAGATGGGGATATAAAGATTTGCAAAGTACACACAGATCTGAATGTGGCGGATCCGTTTACTAAACCTCTCCCGAGGGCAAAACATGACCAACACCAAACTGCCATGGGTGTTCGGTATATTACCATGTAATCTAGATTAGATGACTCTAGTGCAAGTGGGAGACTGTTGGAGATATGCCCTAGAGGCAATAATAAATGTAGTTATTATTATATCTTTGTGTTTATGATAAATGTTTACATTCATGCTATAATAGTATTAACAAGGAAACATTGATACTTGTGTGATTTGTAAACTTAATTTGAAGTCCCTAGTATAGCCTCTATACATCACTAGCTTGTTGGTTGATAAATGATTGTGGTTTCCCTATCATGAACATTGAGATGTTTTCAACAACAAGATCATATCGTTAGGAGAATGATATGGTGGAAATACTCCTATAGATAAGCGTAGCATAAAGATCAAGTCATTTCAATAGTTCAATTGCTATATGCTTTCTGATACATAGTAACCTAATTCCTTCGACCATGAGATCATGCATATCACCTTTCTGGATGGATGCTTTGATGACATCAAACACCACACCGTAACTGGGTGGCTATAAAGGTGGCATTGAGAGTTCGGAAAGTATTGGTTGAGACACATGTATCAAGAGTGGGATTTGTCCATCCATATGACGGATAGATATACACTGGGCCCTCTGGTGGAATGTCATCCAATTGGCTTGCAAGCATGTGGTGGCTCACAAGGGATCACATATCACGGAACGAGAAAAGAGTACTTATCGGTAACGAGGTTGAACTAGGTATGCAGAGATACCGACGATCATAACCTCGGATAAGTAAACTATCGTGAGACAAAGGGAAATTGGTATCGTATGTAAGTGGTTCATTCGATCAAAGTAATCGTAGAAATATGTGGGAGCCATATGAATTTCAGATTCCTCTATTGGTTATTGTTGAGAAGTGTCTCGATCATGTTTGCATAATTCATGAACCGTAGGGAGACACTTAAGGATTGACGTTGTTTGAGTAGTTATGGTATTATGAGAAAGAGACCGAATGTTGTTAGGAGTCTCGGATGGGATCCGGATATCACGAGGTGAACGGAATGGTCCGGAGAATAAGATTCATATAAGGAAAGTCCCGTTTGAGTTCGGGAATGATTAGTGTTTTCATCGAATGTTGTAGAAGGTTCCGGAATGTCCGGCACTCCGGAGGGGAAGGGGTACATGAATGTGTCATTGCATATTGGAATGATTGCATCATGTACTAAGTGTTCTCGCTGTTCCAAATAAAGGATTAAATTGAATCCTAAATTGAAAAGTCAAATAGCAAGTTTGAAAAGTCAAACGGCTAAAATTGGAAAGAGGGAAAGAGGAAGGAGAGGGAAACCGAGTTGGGGAGGGAATCCCTCCTCCAACCGGCGGCGCCTCCTCCAAGCCGAGTTGGGGAGGGACTCCCCTCCCTCCCCTTGGCCGGCCGCCACTCCACCTATATAAGGAGGGGCAGGGCTCCCTCCTCTAAACACACAAGTCCCTCACCTCAAACCCTAGAAAGCTGCAGCCCTCCATAGCCGCCGCCACCACCTAGGGTTTTTGCCCTAGCCGCCGACTTGGGGTCCCCGGAACCCTAGTCGCCGGCTCTAGCCCCTCCTCCTTGGTGTGTCTAAACCCTAGATCGCCGAGGAGCTCTCTCATACTCCACCATACTCGCTCCGGATTAAGGCGAAGCCCTGCGAGATCTCCCCTCTACTTCTGGTACCACGCCGTTGTGCTACCGGAATCACGGGGAGAGTGATACAACCTCCGTTGCCTGCTGGAACAAGGGAGAGGAAGGTCTTCGTCGAGTACCGAACGTGTGACCGACTGCGGAAGCGCCGCCGGAACGCAGCGCCGGAAGGATCGTCTACACGATCTTGAGATTGGGAAGAGTACGACTACATCACCCACGAGAATCCGCTCTCGTTAAACACTTTGGAATCTTCGAGGGTAAGTTATTCCATCGACTCGTTGCTACAATCTAGTAGATAGATCTTGGCTTGTTTGTTTGTATGCGATAGAAAAATTTTGTTTTCCATGCTACGAAACCCTACAGAGGGCTCCACTTGAGTAGAGCTTGGTCCTTCTCCTTCGTCCACAAGGGGATCCTCAATGGGGAGGTGGAAACCCACACCCATTCTTCTTATGTCCTTAGGAGGAATTTCATCACTTGGATCACAAACACCGTCTTGCGTAACAAGGGACTCATGATTTTCATCAAACTTCACATTGCTCGTCTCTTCAACTCTTCCATTGGCATTGTTGTAGACTCTATAAGCATGGGACTGATTTGAGTAACCAACAAAAATTCCTTCTTGATCCTTGGATTCAAACTTGGACAAACGAACTCCTTTCTTGAGAATGTAGCACTTGCAACCAAACACCCAAAAGTAGCTAACATTTGGCTTTTTCCCGGTGAGGAGCTCATAGGGGGTCTTGTTCTTTTTCTTGCGTAGATAGAGCCGGTTGGTTGCATGGCAAGCGGTGGAGATGGCCTCGGCCCAAAAGTTGTATGGAGACTTGAATTCAGCTAGCATAGACCGAGCCACATCCATCAAAGTGCGATTCTTCCTTTCGGCAACTCCATTTGGTTGAGGGGTATAGGGAGTGGAGTATTGATGCTTGATTCCTTCATCACTGAGAAACTCATCCAAGGTATAGTTCTTGAACTCGGTGCCATTGTCACTTTGAATTGAGAGAATGGTTGCATTGTGTTTCCGTTGAACCTCATTAGCAAAATCGATGACGGTTTGTTGAGTCTCACTCTTGTACTTGAAAAGGAACACCCAAGTGAATCTTGAGAAATCATCCACAATAACCAAGCAATACTTCTTTCCTCCAAGACTATCATGAGAGAGTGGACCAAACAGGTCCATATGCAAGAGCTCCAAACATCTCTCCGTGGTGATTTGATTGAGCACTTTGTGAGGAGTTTCATGCATCTTCCCTTCAATACAAGACCTGCAAACACAATCTTTGGCAAAAGAAACATCGTTAAGTCCAAGGATGTGGCCCTCGGAGTGAAGTATTTGCAAAGTTCTCATGTTAACATGGGCTAGGCGGCGATGCCACAACCAGCCCTTGTCGGCTTTAGCATAGAGACATAGAGCATGAGGAGTAGTGGTCCCTGAAAAGTCCACCACATACAAGTCATGCTCTACATATCATACGAAAGCCACCTTGGGAGACTTGCTCCACATGAGGACCACGGAATGAGCATTAAATAAAGAAGAAAGACCCATAAGAGCAAGTGCACGAACTGAGAGTAAATTGTAACCAAGAGTTTTGACAAGCATGATGTCAACCAAGGATACATTCGGGGTTACCACCACTTTGCCAAAACCAAAAACCTGGGAACTTGTTTTATCACCGTAGGAGACCATGGTGTTGGCAATATTTGGCCTCATCTCTGTCATGATAGACTTGCTTCCGGTCATATGACTTGTGGCACCACTATCAAGCACCCATTTTGATCCACCGAAAGCAAAGTACTACAAGAAAATCAAGCTTTGGTTTTAGGTACCATTTTGCAATGGGTCCCCTTTTGTTAGTAACAAGAGCCTTTGGCACCCAAATAGCCCAATGATAATCATGCGTGTAAGAAGTTCCCACATATCTAGCATATACATGAACATCATATGATTTTGTCACATCCCAAAATTTTCCCAAATTTTGTAATGTGAAAAAAATAAATAAACAAAATAAATAATTGTTGAAATTTAGGGTGAAAATAAACTTTTTTTCCTAAATGGAAACTTAAAATCCCATCTTGAACAAACTTTGATTAAAGTTTGAATCCAACTAAATTCAAATCAAGTGAAATGCATTCTTCTTAAATGCATCTAGAAATTTAAACACTTGGGAAATAAACCCAAACTCTAAAACCCTAATGGAAGAAAAACATTTCCAAGTTATCTCCAAGATCATGGATTGGATCCATATAAAATTTGTCAACAAACATTTATAAATGATCAAGAATTACAATGAAGTGGTTTCACTTAATTTGGAGCCATAGATAAAATCCTATGAATTTAATAAGATAAGGGAATTGAATTTCCAAAGCTAATAAAGCACCTATCTAAAACTCCATACCAAATGGTGAGCAATTAATCCTAAAGGTATTTAAAAGGATAAATAAATATTAAATAAGATTATACAAATTGGAATCACCAAGTTTGGATCTTTAAATAAAAAGATATGGATTCTATAAGATAAAGAAAGAAATAATAAATAAGGAGTGTTTTTAAAATCCAAATTTGGCCAAGACCATAAACAAATGGAATAAACATAATCCAAGTTCAAATGAATTAGATAAATAAATATATGGAATTAAAATAATATGGCCTTAACCAAATTCTATTCCATTGGATTAAGACAAATTCCCTAACAAGAATGATTAATTAAATCATGGGAAAATAGTATTTGGAATTTACCTACGTGGAATAAAAGTTGTTTAACTAACTTAAATGGGATCAAAGAAATCAACTAAATAAAATTTATGGAATTAAACCCATAATTAATTTCATTGGAATAAAGATAAATACCCAATTTAAAATGACTAATAGATCATATTAAAAATATTCCAAATAATTCAAGGTGAGTTATTTGACACCCTAATAAATAAATAAAACCTACTGAAAAGAGTTTAGTGAAAAATTGGAATATAAATAAAGGTTTGAAAATATATTCAAATATTATTTGAATAAATGCATATGCTTATTTTAATAAGGAATAAAACATAAGTAAAATAGAATAACAATTCCTAAAATAAGTATTTAAAATACATGTTTAAATAGTATGGTAATATACTGAACTTTTGGAAAAGGATTGAATTCAAAATAAGTTTGAAATCATTTAATCAAAATCAAAACATATAAAGAGAAAAAGGAAAAGGAAAAACAACCTGTACAAAAAAATGAAACAAAGTCAGCCCAGCCAGCAGGCCCAACCCAGCCCAGCAGCGCAGCCCATTTCTTTCCCTCCCCAGAACCGTTTTCCACTCAGAAGCTTACCCGCATAGTGGATGACATCTGGACCCCACCTCACCCCTCTCTCTCTCTCTCACTGCCACCATACCCCACCTACCAGCTCCCCTTCTTCCCCACCACGACCAGTTCATCCCCAACCCCCGCTGCCGTTTGCTGCACTGATTCTCTGCTTGAATCCTCTTCAATGCACGCTTAACTCGCCTAGTGATCACGCCCTGATAAAACGCCCCCCTTTCCTCTCCATTTTCCCCAGACACCACACCCCGAGAGCCACCAGGCTGCCACAATTTGAGCTCGCGCCCTCACTGCTCCGACGAACTCACCGACGGATTCCGGCCAGCCACCATCGCCCCTCGCCTCCTCGACCACACAAGCGCACTCCCCATCACCTGGCGAACCTCTCCGTAGCCTCCACTCGCCCGCGCGCGCTCCACATCGTCGGCAACGACCAAAGACCGAGCGTCACCGACGACCGCATCCACTCCAGCGACGTTTCCCCATAAGCCCCGTCCTCCCCTCTCTCTCCCGATGACGCTCCCATGCTCGCGACTCTCTTACGCAACTAACGGTGCCTTCGGTTTGTCCTAGCACGCCCTACATCATCGCCTTCGCCGCGAACCCGACTCCGTGAGCTCCAGCAATCCACGTCGAACCAGAGCGCCCCTTCGCCAACCAAGGATACGACGAGCATCAACAAGACCATGCGATTCTGGTGAGCTACTCCACTTCTCCCTCGCCTTCTCCTCTCCTTACGCGCCGCCGCCAGTCGCCGCTAGTAAATGGCCAGTGCTTGTGCGCCGTAGGATTTAGATCCAATGCACACGATAGAACATAAGCGAAGAGGTACATTCCAATTTGAATCGTACATTGCATCTTAGATCCAACGCCTCGCATCGCTTGATCCACCCGAACCGGTATGGCCCAATGAGAAACAAACACGTGGCCTGGAATTTGTTTTTAAAACAAAAACTTGTCTATTAGTTGTTTGGTTTTGTAAAATTCATAACTTTCAATCCACACGTCCAAATTTTGCAAATTTTATATCAATAGAATCATCAGAACAAGTACTATCCAACCATGGACTTTGTTTAATGAATTTCTTCTGGTAAAATAGCTATTTTTGCATAAACTTGTGTATGCATATTTTGAATATAAAATTCATTCTAAAATTGTTTTTGTGATAAAATCTTTGGAAAATGATTTTTTTTGAACATACTGACCATATAAACCAACTTGTGGATTCAAAAACATATTTTGTGAAGCAAAGGAATAAATCTTTGATTTAGAACATTTCTAGTCAAATAAAAATGTGGTTTATATGTTAAAAATTCTTTTGGAAGAAACCCTTTGGGAAATGTTTTGATTTAAACTCTCTGACCCTAAACACAAAGATTTGTGATTTGAAAATATATTATGTGAACCCTATAAAAATTATTACTTTACTAAAGGCATTTTCAACCACATAAAATATTGATTTGGTTTAAAAATGGTTTATGGGTAAAATCTTTTGCAAATTGTTTTGCCACTTTTATAATAGGATCAATAGGTGTTTTAGAGTGTTTATAACCTATTAGAAACCACTTTTTCAAATAAAACAATCTTTGGCATGCTTGCATGCATAGTTTTGTTTCTATCATTTTATGTGATATTTCTTGATTAGTGGATTGAATATTGCTTGCTTGATTGAATTGTAGTGATTTGAAGAGTGTGAGTATTGCAAGATTAAGGAGTGAACTTATATTCTCTACCAAAAAGGCAAGTGATGCTTCATACTTTTGTCCCATTATTTTCACTATGCATTAGTGATATTTCTAAGTAGGACTTGCATGGAATTTTTGCTAAGTATAAACTACGCCATGGGAAATCCTAGTAGATGAAACCTTAGTAGAAATTTCGTAAGTTAAGATTCCTACTACTATCATTCTTAGCTTAGCTATTAGAAAATAAAGGTGGATTATATTCATGCTATGGAATATTTATAAGTCAAGGACTTGTGTTTTGTTTAATAAAACAACTAAGTGAATGAAACACCTGGGTGGAATGGAAGGAATGGTTTGTGTTGAGTGGTTATACAAGGCCCATTTCTATGGTTTACCTTGTGTATCTCACTTGTGGAATGCCACCCAGGAACAAAGAGATTTGAGATGTCAAATGTTGAGAAGCTTCAAGTGCAGCCACATGGCATTATGGGCTCTGCCTGGATCATATAGGTTGAAATAACTTAGCCAAATGGACAGTTGGTGGTAGGGGATTGATAGGTTGGAGCGCGTCCATTCTGGTCTAAGGGAAGGCTTCTGAAAGATCTTGTCTTGGTGAAACCAAGTCTTGTGGGGAAAGTGCACCACCTCTGCAGAGTGTAAAATCTAAGTACTTAGCCATGTCCCTGGCAAAGGACAATTTGAGCATCAAGACATGGACGCTATCAAGAATCTCCTCATCCCAATTTCTAAGTTAAAATTTTGTGGTTGAACAAGGGTTGAAGGATCACCAATTTCTATTGGGAGATGCCTTGGGTGATTTTTGACAAACAAAATCTCAGTGTTTTTCAAAGGATAAGAAAAATCTATTTTCAGCAAAGAAAGCCTAAGCTTCACTTAGCCAAATGCATGTAGATGATAGACTCCATTATACTACCATAGTATCACTTGCCAATACAATTCAAATGTATTGACCCTTGTGGCTATAACTTATTATGTTGCAGGTTTGTTTGATGTTAGTGAGATGTGTTGATTAGGATTACAAGTCTACAACCAACATGTTTGCATGTGGCACTTTGAAGATGAAGGACCCCATGCAATAGTTATTTCTGCTGCATTGTAATGAGATAGCCAAATGAGCTATGTAAGATGTAATAAGTTATTTTATTCCTGATTATAAAGTTGTATTATGACCTTTGTTTCTTGATATTACATCTTAAATGTGGATGCTATCTATTGATCCAGGTACTAGCATTGTAAACACAGGGATCTCTACCTTATTAAAGGTTGGGACCTCTACAGATTTGCAAAGAATATAAGATGGATTGTTCTTTCCGGCAAAGTTGTCATTTTGCAAGATGGTTGGGCCATTAGAGGGCCCTTGATCCATGCCCTTGTTCTTTTTCTTATTCTTGTTCTTCCTCTTCTTCTTCTTAGTCTTGGCAAGTTGATCCTTCAACACCTTGATCTCCTCAATGAGATGCTCATGCTTGCAACAAGGGTTAGGAGTGCTAGACAAGTCTATAATTTGCACAGCGGAAGACTTAGCATGTTCACAAGTTAGTTGAGTTTGAAGTTGTTCATGGGCTTCGAAAATATTTGAGATTTTTCTCTCCAATTCTTTGTGTTCCTCTTTGAGTTTCTCAAGATCTTCTTAAGTCCTATCATGACCAACCACAAACTCACCTTTTTCTTTCTTAAGCACCTTAACAAAAGAAAGAGCATGATCATGTTCTCTAATTAGAGAGCACATGGTGTTGTTATGATCATCTACAATCTTAGACACACTTTCTTCAAGATTAATTCTCATATTTTGTTCATCCTCAAGACTTTGAGTGAGAGAAGCAATTTCATCGGTGGCATCTCTTTCGTTTTTACTTAGCAAGTCAAGAAGTTCTTCCTTCTCAGCTAAATCATCCCTAACATTGTCAAGTTGTGCAAGCAAGGACTCAAAGCAAGTTTTAGTTTCTTCATCCAAGGTAGCAACAAATTCACACATGTCAATCATCTCTTTATTCACCTCTAGACCAACAAGATCAAGAGAAGAAGGCTCACTAGAGATGGGTTGAGGAGTGGGTTTAGATGTTACCTCGGTGGCCTTGGCCATGAGACACTTTTGGTTGGAGGAGATGACGTTTTCATTTGGTGAGTCGAAGAGGGATAGACGTGGAGCAGAGGTAGTGGCAATAGCAGCAACTCCCACAATCTCTCCACCATGGACTTCATCATCATCATCTTCATCCGTGCCTGAAAGGTATTCTTCATGGACCACTATTGCTCATTCCTTGTTGGTGACGTTCTTGATGGTGTAGTTCTTGTTCAAGGGATGAGGAGGTCTTGACTTGATCTTGCGAATGAGACGACCACCATTGTCTTCACAGTTCTCAGAGGGACACTTGGCCACGAAGTGACTCTTGTCGTTGCAATTGTAGCATGACCTTGACTTGGGAGACTTGTTGGGTGAGTTGAATCTTGAGTTGTCCCTTGACCTTGACTTGAGCCCGGACTTGTTCCAAAAGGCCCTCGAAGCGAGAGCAAGATGTTTGTTGAAGGCACACTTGAGATCTTCTTGAGACCACTCACTTGATGTATCATCATCAACTTCAATAGCCTTGGCCTTCAAAGCAATATTCACTTTGGTTGACCTAATGGCCCTAGAACGGGCGGACTCCGCATTCTTATTGGCAATGGTCATGGAAATTACTTCACTCAAGACTTTTTGGGAGGTCATTAGGTGAAAGTTGGTTGTTCCCTTGATAGAGTTGAGCTTTTGTTCTTCAAACGGAAGGAGAGCTTAAATGAACTTCCTCTTCATGAACTTTTCGTCAACATAGGTGGCCCCAAGATCCCTCATAGTGCAACAAAGGACCTTGAGCCGCCTATACATGTCTTCGGGGGTCTCATCATCTTGCATAGCGAAACCATCGCACTTGTTGTTGACTTCATCAAACTTGGAGCTTTGGATGCTTGTATTCCCAACAAAGAGCTCGGTGAGTTGATCCCATGCTCCCTTGGCGATGTCGAATTGGCGAATGTGAGCAAAGTCCTTTGGAGTCAAAGCCTTTTGGATCATCCCCAAAGCTGTGGCATTGAGTTGCTTGTCCACCACTTCACCTCGTGTCAACTTATTTGGGTCATATGGAGAGAACCCATCCTCCACAATCCACATTAACTCAATAGAAGAGCTGGAAATATGAGAGCGCATTAGATATTTCCAATTGGCGAAATTTGAAGTGTCTAGCATAGGTGGTGCTCCTTGAGTAATAATGTGTGGCATGGGAATGGGTGGATCCGGAGTGTACTTTGGTGGTGGGGGTACCGCCGAGTAGTCCTATCCTCCATTTTCCTCTTTGGAAGTTGAGTTCTCGGGATCCTCAGTGTTCTCACTTGGAACCTTGGTAGATGTTTGAGCAACAAAACCAAGTCCCAAGTGAGTGGTGACAGCCGTGGGATTCACCCCGAGGGCGGTCACCGTAACAGTGGGAGGAAGCTCAGTGGTTTGGGGTGTGTCAAGAGCAACCATGGGTTTTGGCTTGAGAGACTGCAAGATAGTCATCATTTCCTCGAACTTGGACATCATGGATGACTCCAATTGCTTGAGGTCATCCATAGTGACCAAGCTCTTGGGGTTTTCGGTTTCACTACCCCCTTCGTCGGCCATTGTCTCTTAGGCGGTAAAGCTCGAAATAAGAGTCTTGGCTCTGATACCAATTGAAAGTACCAACTTTGATACGACTAGAGGGGTGGTGAATAGGCGACTACCAATTTTTAATTTGTTTCACACTTTTAGGATTAACGAGAAGGAAAGTTATCTAGATGTGCAACTAGGTGGACAACCTATATGCAAGATAACTTACAACAACCACAAGAACGGTCAAGGACAAGAAGTAAAGGAAGGGAACGAAGTAACCGGAGTGGGGACGCGGAGATATAATTCCTATAGTTCACTCCCAAGGAACGTCTACGTTGGAGAGGTGTCGGGGCCACACAAGGTCACCCGAGCACCACAAAGGCCTCACCTTCTTCTCCGATGATCTCCCCCACAAAGGAGGCCTCACAATCCACTAACCGGTGACCTTGAAGGCGCCAACCGAAACCTTTACAACAAGGTTGAGGGGGAAGCTCCACAACTCAATTGGAGGCCCTCAACGACACCACGAATCTTTACAACACAAGCCTTAGCTCTGAGGATGCCTACACTGTCTAGAGTTTCAAGAAACCCAAGAGCAACAAGATCCACAAAGGATGGGTGGGGGAAATCAAATCTTCTTTGGTGGAAGTGTAGATCTAGGTCACCTCCCTCACCTCTCAAAATATCAAGTCATTTGAGTGGCTAGAGAGAGAGATCTAGTGAGGTGAAGCTCAAGCATTAATGGAGGAGAGAGAAAATATTCAAGATAGGTGGGAGGAAGAAGGAGGGAGCCTTAAATAGGCCCCCTCCGCACTGAACCGCTACAGCCCATGCGACTTCACCGGAACTTCCGGTGAGGGTCCCGAAGTTCCGCCCAGCACGGCTTCAACGGTCATCAGCTCGTTGAAGCCCGCTCCAAAAGCTCGACCGGAAGTTCCGGTCAAACTGACCGGAAGTTCCGGCCGAACTTCCGATGCAAGTTCCGGCCCAAGTTCCGGCAAATAGACCAACATACAGAAAGGTACTGACCCTTCAGCGGAACTTGGAGCGGAACTAGGGGCGGAACTTCTGGGTCGCGAACCAAGTATGACCGGAAGTTTTGGTGTCTGGGCGGAAGTTCCGCTCAGGAACTTTCTGGCAGGAAAACTTTTGATGAAACTTCCGGTGGAACTTCCGTCAAATAGAGCATACCAAACAGAGAGTTCTGGGAGCTCACCGGAAGTTCCAGCAGAACTAGGATCGTAACAAAGGCCAGATCGTCCCGCAGAAAAATCCTGAGCGGAACTTCTGGCGCCTGGCCGGAAGTTCCGATCAGACAAAGAGGGCTCCAATAGAACAGAAACTCACTCTCTCATGGAAGAGTAGGATGGTTGTGGCGATGCATATGGGGTTTGTGCAAGAACAAGTGATTTCCCATAGCCTTCCGAGATGGACCCCCTCTTAATAGTACGGTGACCTAAAACAATAAAAGGAGAGAAACTAGAATAAAACTATAGGCCGTCGTCTTCATGAGATCCTAAAGAGAGCATCCACACAGTTTAAGGAAACATCAACAGCATTTTTCTTGAAACTCAAGCACATCGTTAGATCACAAATGGGATTGTCATTATCACCAAAGAAGGCATGGGAAAATATAGTCCTTTTAGTAACTCTAGAGGATTCAATAACTTACAGTTGCAGTTCTTCATCATTGATTTTATCAAAATGCTTCTTCCTTTTACTTTGTGTTTTGTACGGAATTTTGGTTCTATGTCCATATCCAATGCAATGGCATTGGCACTCTCAATACTTGAATGGAAATCTTCATCTCTAAACTTCTGAAAAAATGTAATGACCCCTTCAATGTGTTGGAGAGTAGCATCGATGTACACAATTTTGCCATATCACAAAGAGTGAGATTCAAACTATGACATGCACATGGCATATATAATGCTTTGGGGTTAAATAGAAGCAAACGATTCTAGACACCTTGATGTTTCTTCTTCATGTTGGAACCGTTGTAGTAACCTTGACCTCTCACATCAGCAATGTCCAAGTCAAGGGAGTACAATGTATCCATCAACACATTAAAAAGCCCCAACCATGATGTGTCATCAACCTGTAAAATCTCTAGAAAAAACTCCTCCACTCTTGGAATGTTATTTGACATATTGACACAATGCACAATTAGCGTCATTTGTTCTTCATGGCTTACATCTGGGGTACAGTCCAATATAATAGAAAAATACTTAGCATCCTTGATGGTTTTTAAGATAACCTTTTTCATTGCATTACCAAGAAGTGAGATCAACTCATTCTGAATACCGTGTCCAAGATAATGACGATGTATCTCATTATTTTGAATGCGCCTAATATGCTCTTGCATCATAGGATCAAATTCAGAAATCATTTCAACCATGCCCAAAAAAATTACCATTGCTATCTTGATATAACTTCTCATTTGTTCCTCGAAATGCCAAATTATGTTTTGTAAGAAACTTCACTGCAGAAACTATTTTTAGCAATACCTGTCTCCAACGCTCTTTTTCCTTTGCAACCTTCTACTGCATCTCATCATCAATTATTTGATTTGTACCTAACCTTAATCGTATCTCATTCCGTGTATTCATGTTGGTAAAGTGCTCAAAACTATTCTCATGTTCTCTGAGTCTTACACTGATACGCCTCCAGTCCATCAGATGCTAGCAAAGACCTGTTCTGAGTTCATTTGAATAACTTGCAACAAAAACAATAAACTTTGTCAACCTCTTTAGAGTAAACCAACCACTTCCTATCAGTAACCTCAAGATTAGCTAACTTTCTGGTGTAGTGAGAATATGAAAAATGTCTACCAGTAGCATTCTCTCACATGCCCCTTTTCAATTAAAATATCTCTTTTGCTATTGTCAAGATTATCCCATGTTCTAGGATCAAATAACAATAAAAGAGAATAATGTTTTCATCATCATTCCGAATATCACACTAGTAGAAAAAGGTGCTTCGGTTCGGTCCAGAGTCTAACAATAGTCCCGATTTATTATGGGCAGGGACTAGTATGAGCACTAGTCCTGGTTCATACCATTTTCAACGGCTAGGAGCCCGAAAAAACTCTAGTCCCGGGTCATTCCGGACCTTTAGTCCCAGGTCGTGATACGGCCCAGGATTAAAGGAGTGTGGGCGCGGGCAACACCCTTTTGTCTCGGGTCGTGATACTGCCCGAAACTAAAGGGGTGTGGGCTCGGGCAACTTAAAATGGCTATAACTTTTGCGTATGATGTCGAAAAAAACGTACAACCTATCAATGCGGAAAAAATCGAGTTTGATTTTTTGTGAGGAATGACCGCAGGAGAGTCTCCTACTGTGTTTATATATAAGTAAAGAAATATTTACATCGTTTGTACAACTGGTCCCTTTAGGGATGACCAAGCCCAAACAGCGAGAGGAATTTGACTACTACAAGGGTTTCCCTTTTACAAGTGAATATATGCTATAATCCCTCTAAGAGGTTCCTGTAGATACTCCTTGATCCTACACTCTAGGATAGAAAGGTCCTCCTTAAGTTGTCTCCGCAAGTTTTCAATGTGGGCTGCACCCCTTCAAAATATGCTCGGTTCCATATTTTTCAGATGTTCCATGCGTATAGAATCATTGTTTCTCCTCAAATTTTGAGTTCGATTTCAACAGCCTTATTTGGATTCCTCACATTTTTAGATTTTTAAAATTCTAAATAATGGATTCCTCACATTTTTCCGATTCTTTTACATTTTTAAAATTCGAAAGGGAAAAAAGTTATTTTAAAAAATAATTTTTTTAGCAATTTTTTATGCCATATTTTGATTCGTCACATTTTTCTGATAATAATGGATATATTATTTGTCGAATTTCAATTAACAGATTTAGATATTATTTATGCCATATTAAATGAATAAATGGCAAAAAATGAATAAAATATTATTTTATTTAGTTTTTTACTTTCATTAGATTAAAATATTATTATTACTTATTTATTTATTGTTATTTACTTAAATAGTTGTTTATAATTTCAAAAAAATAAAGATGTATGATATATTGATATGGACTAATAAGATTGATATGGTAGTGTTGACAACAAGGTATAAATGGGCTTCGTGCAAGGACATCCTGATGGAACAGAGAAGCTAAGCGTGTCGGGGATGGAGTAGTGCTAGGATGGGTGACCAACCGGGAAGTTTGACCACAATTGTAATTTGACCTAAGATTAAGTATAGTTAGTGTTAAAAATGTTCCAAGTGAGAGGATTAACGAGTCAAACAATTCAAAAGTTCAAGAAAAAAATCTGAAAACAAATTTTGGAAAATAAATTAAAAAACGGCTATGCGACATCCTCTAGTCCCGGGTTGTAGCAAACCGGGACTAAAGGTAGGGGCCTTTAGTCCCGATTTCACAGTCCCGGATGCAAAACTGGGACTAAAGGCCCTTACACCCCGGGACTATAGGCCCTTTTTCCACTAGTGTCACGTGAAGGCTACAAATTTTCATCCTCTGTATTGTCCTCAGAAACATCAAGATCTACATTTAATTAAATTAAAGAAACTATAGTTAGTTAGTTACTTGCTTATACATAAATCGAAACTATTTAGTTACTTGCCCACATCTGAGGACTGTTCATTGATATGATCATCAGCATTTGAATTATGATCATCATCTTGTTCGGGTTCAAATTCTTGATTCTGATTATTGTCATTGACATTAACACTACTTGCTGCCAGAAAATACTTTTCTAAAGCACCTTTTTGTGATTGAATAAGTTCAATCTCTTGTTTTCATTTATTCCTTTTTGTAGCACTAGACATCTGTCTTGGCGCCATATCACCTTAAATAGCGAAGGAATCGACTACATCATGATCATGTAAAGAATTAAAAACAAAAATAGAATAATAAAAGGCAAAAGACACGCAAGTTGAGATTTAATATACCATTACCATCATATCGAGGCCTATCATCTGTGGTATGTGTCGACTAGCGACTGTCGTATGAGGAGTGAGGATTAGGGCCTGCCGCTGGACGCCGGTGAATTGGTGATCCACGATAGGCGATAGATGACCCGCAAATCTGCGATCGACTCAGGGCGCCAGGGCCCTAGAGATCTAGGCGGAGTCTGGCCGATTCCCGAAGAGTCGAGGAGCTGGAGAAGATAAGAGAAGAGAAGGAGATCGCGACGCGTCGTAACCCATGCGACCAGCATCGTAATGCGTCATAAGCCTGGTGCGTCGTGTTGTAGTGAGCCTTTTTGATTTCTTGCTTGTGTGACACATTGTGCCCTGCTGGTTTCTCACGTCATGGGCTCTGGGCAGCAGCCAGAAGGTTTCTGGCACCGATCATATATATACCCGTATATACTCAAGTGAGTACAAATTTTTGGGCCCCCCGGCCATGGGCCCCTAGATGCCAGGGTCGCGATCCCTCAGAACAGGCCTGTACCATCCTCTAGTATGATCGCTAGCAAGGTGGGATGATCTTTCGTGAAGAGGAAGTAAGAACAAGGGGGAGAGAGAGAGAACTGTCTCACTTTTTCATTCATTCAGATCATAGTCAAATACAGTTTTGACTCTTCCTTCAGTAGACGACACACACATAATGCCATGGATCCCATGCCCACCTGTCATTCCCACCCGTGCGCCACTTCCATTACAGCCAGGCCTGTGGCGCATCCGGAACTCTATGGTGTGGCGTCGTGCATGACAACACCCCTTGGAGGAGAACTTGCTTGTTTCCAAGCAAGCATGTCGGTAAAACTAGTGGTGATGACATTCCAGTCTTCCCAGGTGGCTGACTCCTCTGGTATTGCGGTCCACTTGATCAATGCTTGAGTCACAGTCGCTCCTCCTTTCTTCACCATGCGACGATCAAGAATGCATTCGGGAACTGTGTCAGCAACATCACCAGCTGGTACATTGGGAAGTTCGGAGAACAACGAGGTGTAGTCCGGGTGATATTCTTTCAGTTGAGAAACATGGAACACATGGTGTATGAGGCTGCTGTCAGGAAGTTGGAGCTTGTATGCCACCTTACCCACCCTTTACAGAATCTCAAAATGCCCAAAGTACTTGTATGCCATCTTGGGAAAAGGTCTGTTGACCACTTATTTTTGGGCATATGGTTGTAGCTTGAGAAGAACTCGATCACCTAACTGGAATTCTTTTTCAGTGTGATTTCGATCAGCTTTTAGCTTCATTCTATTTGGGGTGTAGCTAAATTTTTCTTCAGCATTTCTAGTTGGACAGCTCTGTCTGCTAGAATGTCAGGAACTGGGTCGGAAGTCACCGGTGGTAGGGCACCCATATTTGGCTCATGGCCATAGAGAGATTTGAACAGAGAGCCACCCAGAGCACTGTGAAAACAAGAGTTGTAGTAGAGTTCTGCAAGAGGTAGCCAACTTCTCCATTGTTTAGGGTTTTCTTGTATGCCGCAGCGGAGGAACATCTCCATGCTCTGGTTCACTCTTTCACTTTGCCCGTCAGTTTGCGGATGATAGGCGGTGGTGAATTTTAACTTGGTGTCCAGCTTGGTGAATAGCAGACGCCAGAAAATACAGCTGAAGATACGGTCGTCATTTGACACAATGGAACGCGGCATTCCATGTAATTTGACAACAGAATCCACAAATACACGAACCACTTGATGCGCCGCGAAGGGATGTTTGAGAGGCGGAAAATGGCGTACTTGGTGAAGCGGTCGACTACCACAAGGATGGTGTTAGCACCATCCGAGAGTGGCAGACCTTCCACAAAATCCATGGTTATGTCTTGCCATGCACCAGCAGATATGGGTAAAGGTTGTAGCAGACCTTGCGAGTGTTGGTTGGAGTGCTTGGCATGCTGACAGACGTCACATTGTCGAATGAATTCAGTAATGGCGAGCTTCATACCTTGCCATGCAAACAGCCTTTTCAGTCGTTGGTATGTGGCCTGAACTCCCGAGTGCCCACCCACTGCGCTAGAGTGAAATGCAGAAATCAGTTTTGTCTGAATCGCTGAATTGGCGCCGAGCCAGACTAGCCCATGAAACTTGATCAAGCCATATTATAACACATAGCCATGCTCGTCTAGACTTGCGAGAGCCAACTTAGTGAGGCAGCTTTGTGCGCCAGATAGGAATTGATCACCTCATGTATCCATGTTGGCTGGACCTTGGCGCGAGCCTGAATAGCCATCAGGTGCCCCACTCAGGATAGAGAATCTATAGCTAAATTTTTTGATCCTTTGTGATAAATGATCTTGAACTGTAAGCCCATCAACCTAGCCATGGAATTGCGTTGCAGCGGTGATTGGAGGTTCTGATCATCCAAATAACAGAGGATCGGGTGGTCTATTATGATGATGAACTCCCCTTGCTGCAGGTATGGTCGCTAGCGCTCCATGGCCATCAGCAGAGCTAGAAACTCCTTGTCGTAAATCGATAGGCGCTGATGTGAGACACTTAAAGGTTTGCTCAGAAAGGCTAGAGGATGTTGGTCCTGCATCAGTACTGCACCAATTTCCAGAGCACAAGTGTCAGTCTCAACCACAAACTGTTTGTCGAAATCTAGTAATTGTAGACACTTAAAGGTTTGATTAGAAATCTCGGAACTCCTTCGATATGAAGTTCGAGCTGTTGTTTGTTATGATGCTATGGGGCACTCCGAACAGGGTACACAATAGACTCGAAAAATTTGACGACATTTTTGCCGCTTTGATTGGTGACGGGCATGGCCTCGATCCACTTCGAGAACTTGTCGACTGCTACCAGGAGGAGGACGTGGCCCCCTGGCGAGGACTTTGGCAGTTTGCCGATCATGTCGAGGCCCCACTGTGCGAAAGTCCAAGCCACGGGGATATTCCACAGCTCTGATCCTGGCGCGTGTGTCTTGTCCGCATACCTCTGACAGACGTTGCATCTCTGGACTATCTTCTTGGCGTCGTTCATTGCGGTTGGCTAGTAGAACCCAACTTGTAGAGCTTTGGAGACCAGGGCGTGGATACCTGTGTGATGGCCGCAGATATCCTCGTGGATGTCTAGGACAATTATTTTTCCATCACTGATGGTGACGCATCGTTGGAGCACACCCGAAATGATGCGCTTGTACAACTCGCCATTGATGATGGTGAAGGCCTTTGATCTGCGAGATATGCGCCGGGCATCTATCGGGTCCTCAGGCAGCTGATTGTTTATGAGGTAGCGGAAGTATGGTTGCGTCCTGTTTCATCAAACGCCATGACCTACATAAGGCTTACCAACTCGACCTCCGTGTCAAGATTTTTGGTCCTTCTTGTCCTTGGGGTAGCGCAACCCCCGAGTGCTCTTTTTCTTATGTTGAGCCTTTTGGGAATTTCCTATTGATGGAGGGTACACAGATTTACTCGATGAACACTCCTGGTGGTACCCGAGCGCAGGTTGATCTGATGTTGCCGAGCTTGTCGGCCTCCTCATTACTATCCCTTCCAACATGCCGAAGTTCGCAGCCGTCAAAGTCCCTTTCGAGTGAATTGTAGAGCGCACAATATGCGATCATGTTGGTGCTATGGGCGTCGCACTCGTTCATCGCCTGCTGAACAATGAGGTTCGAGTCACCGTAGATGACAAGGTGTGTTGCGCCGCACACCTTGGCCAAGCTCATGCCGTGGATGAGGGCCTCGTATTCGGCCTTGTTGTTAGAGGCGCATAATTTCATCCGAAGGACATACTTCATTTTGTCGCCTTGAGGGGACGTCAGTATGACGCCGGCCCCTACTCCAGCCTCACGCTTGGAGCCGTCGAATTGCATCATCCAGGACTGCGACATGTCTGGAGTATCCGGCAGCTGGAGCTCCATCCAATGGACAAGGAAGTCAGGGAGTACCTATGATTTTATGGCGGTGTGTCGCTCGTAGATGATGTCTCGAGGAGACAACTCGATGCCCCACAGGGGTACGGGCCCCATGGCTTCGGGGGGTTTCAGGATGTTCGACAGTGGGGCATCGTTGACGACCACGATCTGGTGCTCCTGAAAGTAGTGGCTTAGCCGACACGTCGTTGATGTCTACGCATGCTTCTATTCTTGTAGACAGTGTTGGGCCTCCAAGTGTAGAGGTTTGTAGAACAACATCAAGTTTCCCTTAAGTGGATCAACCAAGGTTTATCGAACTCAGGGAGGAAGTGGTCAAAGGTATCCCTCTCAATCAGCCCTGCAATCAAGATACAAGAAGTCTCTTGTGTCCCCAACACACCCAATACACTTGTCAGGTGTATAGGTGCACTAGTTCGGCAAATACATAGTGAAATACAAGTAATATGGATGATTATAAGTGGTAATTGCAATCTAAAATAAAGATGGAAGCAAGCAAACATGTAACATGACTGATTATAATGGTGTTTCAATGCTTAGAAACAAGGCCTAGGGATCATACTTTCACTAGTTGACACTCTCATATAAATATCTTCTCTTCATGACGCTACCCTGGACTACTCTCTGGTTGGATAACTCCAATCCATGGTAGGGCTACAAAATCTCTCCTTAAAGTTCTCATTACCCATCTAGGTAACCCCACACTGTCACCTTGAGCACTAGATGGTTCCAACAAACACCACAATTTCATAGAGACATCCAACTCAAAATATAACTAATGATAAGTATTTATGTAATCTTTAGCCTAAGTGCCACACGGTGTGCACACTGTTAACTTCACAAACATGGGGATAACCGGAGATTACAATTAAAGCAGTTGAGTAGCAGAGTAGATATACTTGATTACAAAGCTCATGACCACAATAAGATCACGCATAGAGAGAGATGAACACATAGCTACCGATAGAGCCCTTAGCCTCGAGGGAGAACTACTCCCTCCTTATCATGGGAGTCAGCAACAACGATGGAGATGGTGGTGGATATCGATGGAGATGGCCCCGGGGGAAATTCCCTGTCCCAGCAGGGTGTCGGAACAGAGACTTCTGTCCCCCGAATCTCATCTTTGGTGGCAGTGGCGCTACAGAACTTTTAGTGGATGGAGACTGATTGATATAGGGTTTCCGCATCGGAGACTTTATATAGGCGGAAGGGCGAAGTTAGGAGATGGACCAGGGGCCCACACCACACCTCGGCGCGGCCAGGTGGCGCGCCACCAGGGGGTGTGGCTGCCTCCAGGACCTCCTCCGTCTCTTCTTTGGACTATGTGTCGTGTCTGGTAAAATAATGACTTTCGCTTTTGTTTCGTCCAATTCCGAGAATATTTATTTACTGTAAGGGTCCCAACCTTTAATAAGGTAGAGTCCCCTGTGTTTACAATGCTAGTCCCTGGATCAATAGCTAGCATCCACAGTTAAGATGTAATATCAAGAAACAAAGGTCATAATACAACTTTATAACCAGGAATAACATAATTTTATTACATCTTACATAGCTCATTTGGCTATTACATTACATTGCAGCAGAATATCTATAAGCATGGGGTCCTTCATCTTCAAAGTGCCACAGGCAGACATGTTGGTTGTAGACTTTGTAATCCTAATCAACACACTTCACTAAATCAAACAAACCTGCCACATAACAAGTTACAGCCACAAGGGTCAATACATTTGAATTGTATTGGCAAGTGATACTATGGTAGTATAGTGGAGTCTATCATCTATATGCATTTGGCTAAGTGGAGTTGAGGCTTGCATTGCTCAAAATAGATTTTTCCTTAACATTTGAAAACTCTAAGTTTTTGCTTGACAAAATCATTTCTCCCAATCAAAGATTGGAGATCCTTTAACCCTTGTTCAACCACAAGTTTTTAACTTAGAAATTTGGATGATGAGATTCTTGATAGCTTTCATGTCTTGATGCTCAAATTGTCCTTTACCAGGGACATGGCTAAGTACTTAGATTTTACACTCTGCAGAGGTGGTGCACTTTCCCCACAAGACTTGGTTTCCCAAGACAAGATCTTTCAGAAGCCTTCCCTTAGACCAAAATGGACGCGTTCCAACCTATCAAACTCTACCACCAACTGTCCATATGGCTAAGTTCTTGCAACCTATATGATCCAGGCAGAGCCCATAATGCCAAGTGGTTGCACTTGAAGCTTCTCAACATTTGACATCTCAAATCTCTTTGTTCCTGGGTGGCCATCCACAAGTGAGATACACAAGGTAAACCATAAACATGGGCCTTGTGAACCACTCAACCAAAATCCACCAAGCAATTACCAATCCACCCAGGTGATTCATTAACTTAGTTGTTTTATTAAACAAAAACACAAGTCCTCAGACTTAGAAATTTTTACATAGTGTGAATATATATCCACCCTTGTTTTCTATTAGCTAAGCTAAGCATGATAGTAGTAGGAGTATTAACTTAGGAAATTTTACTAAGGTTTCATCTACTAGGTTTTTCCATAGCAAGGTTTATACTTAGCAAAATTCCATGCAAGTTTTACTTAGAGAAAATCACTAATGCATAGTGAAAGTAATGGGACAAAAGTATGAAGCATCACTTGCCTTTTTGGTAGAGTATAGTTTCACTCCTTGATCTTTGCAATGTTCACACCTTCAAGTCACTACAAATAAATCAAGCAAACAATAATTCAATCTACCATTCAAGCAATTCATCACATAAAATAATAAAACAAACAACACATGCAAGCATGCAAAAGGGTTGTTTTATTTGTAAAAGTGGTTTCTAATGGGTCATAAACATTTGGGTACTCTTAATGGTCATTTTATAAAGTGGCAATGTCATTTGCAAAATGGTTTCACTTTATAAACCATTTTCAAAACAAGGTATCATTTTATGTGGTGTAGAAATGTTTTTACCAAGGCATAAATCTATAGGGTTCACCAAATATGTTTTCAAACCATAAAACTTGGTGTTTGGGGTCAGAGAGTTTAAAACAAAACATTTCCCAAAAGTTTTCTTCCAAAACCATTTTTAATAAATAAACTATATTTTTATTTGTCTAGAAATGGTTTTAAATCAAAAAATCATTCTTTTGTTTCACCAAATACATTTTTGAATCCACAAAGTGTTTCCTATGGTCAGTAGGTTCAAAAAACACCATTTTCAAAAGATTTCAACCATAAAAACATTTTGGAAAAAATTTTATAACCTAAACAAGCATACAAATGTTTCTGCAAAAACAAACATTTTACCAGAGGTTTTTTACTAAACAAATTGCATGGTTGGCTAGGGCTTGCTCCACTGATTCCAATGGTATAAAGTTTGCAAAATTTGGACGTGTGGAACTAAAGTTATGGAATTTACAAAATGGACATCTAATAGAAAGTTTTCTGTCTTTTAAATCAACTACATGCCACGTGTCGGGTTTTTACTCGCTGATACCCGCTTCGTCTGGATCACGTGCTGCAGGCCGTTGGATCTAACTGATATCGCACGGCGCAGGTTCACTCTTACCCCTTCGCTCTCTTTCTATCCTAGCCGCTGGATGATGATCTAACGACTCACAGGAGGTTGACCAAAGTCCGGCCAGCCGGCGATATCGGCAGCGGCGAGGTCAGATGGTGGCGGCGCTGGTGAAACAGGAAGCGAGGGAGGATGGGAAGATGCTCACCGCGTTCGCAGTAGCGTGGGGAAGCTCAACGTGGCGGTATCTCGTCGAGGGGCGCACGGAGGTGAGGGTAATGGCTCGCCGGAGTTGCTCCTGGCGTCGGGTTCGCTCGGGCGTCGTTGGAGGCGGGGCTACGGTGCACGCTAGGACAAATTGGAGACAGGGTCAGACGCACAAAGCTATGGCGACGATGTGTGCGTGAAGGAGAAGGAGAGGCGCGGTCAGAAACTACCTATGGGGCTCGTCGGAGTTGGAGCGGACGGCGGCGTCGTTCAGTCGAAGACGAAGTCGTCGCTGCAGAGCACGCGCGAGCGAGGGGAAGGCACTGGCAGGTGCAGGAGATGATGGCGAGCAAGCCAGTGTGCTCTGGAAGCAGTGGGGCTGGCGGTGGTGGCCGGAATTTGAACGGAAACTCGCCGGAGACTGTGGTGGTTCGGGGAGGATTCCGAGCAGCCTAGTGGACGAGAGAGCCGGGCGAGAGAGGGGAAATGGAGAGGGGGAGTGGGCGCTTAAGTGAGCGAGGTTACCGTGCAGAATCAACGCTGCAATAAAGTGAATTTACTCGGGGATTGATTGACAGAGAACGGCAGCGAGGTCTGGGGAAGAACAGGTCGCGGGTGGGGAAGATGACCGCGTGGCGGTGGGGTCCACTGGTAGCGAGAGAGAAGGAAAGGGAACGGGGTCCACCAGTCAGCGTCTTTGCGGGTTTCTTTCGCGGTGAAAAACGATTCGCTCGCTGAGAGGGAGAGGTGGGCTAGGTTGGGCTGTTGGGCCAGATTGGGTTGGGTCAGGTTTGTTTTCATTTTTTTCTTTCTGAATGTTTTATTCTTTTCCAATTCTGTTTTCTGTTTTGAATTTCAAACAACAATTCAAACATTCAAAACAATTCAAAACACTTCCAAACTTGTATTGAGTTTTGGTTCTGTTTAAAAACAAAAACCAAAGTCCCAAAATAAAATAATTTTATTCTTTTTAGGATCTATTTAATAATTAAATAAAATAGATCTTAATTAATAATTCAAATAGTTTTTGATTTATTTAATAAAATCTCCATTTGAAAACTAAATATTTCCAAAACCAAAACAGTAGGTTTTATTTGAGAATATAAAATACTTGGAAAAAATAAATAAATAATTTTTGTGTTTATTTAAAAATGGGAAAAGCCTTTACTTAAATAAAATTGGATATTAAATCCTTATTATTTTATTTAAATAAACCTTTACTATTTTTATCAAAACAAAACATTTTATTTCAAAAACTTGGCCAAGGTTTAATTTGGCTCTATAAAAATAGTCCTTATTTATATTTCTACCTTTTCATTTGAAAACCAAATCGTTTTATTAAACGATCCAAAATAATAATTCCAAATATTTTTAACTTTATTGTTTATTTATCTTTTTAAATCCCTTTAGGATCCTATTTGATCCAAATAGGTTTTGAAAGTTTCCAAATGGATTCAAAAAGTTTCTTCTCACTCTGAAAATCAACAAAGTTTTATTTTATTCATTTATTTTTCACATAATAAGATTTGGGAAATCTTGGGATGTGACATTTACTAGCTTTTCTGAAACAAAAAACAGCAGAAAACAGGCAACTGGCACGGCGACATCTTGCCAATAGGTTAGTTCCAGAAAATGTATAAAAATGCCACAAAGTGTAGACAAAAAATAAGAAAGTCGATACAAAACAAGCATGGAGAATGAAAAATTATAGATACGTTTACGACGTATGAATCATCCCCAATCTTAACTCCTGCTCGTCCTCGAGTAGGTAAGTGATAAAAAAGAATAGTTTTTGAGGTGACATGCACTATCACAATCTTGATCAAAATATTGTAAAGCATTGATAGTTGGGATCAAAGTAATCTTAACATGAGCATGAAAGATGTAGCTCTAACAATAAGACATAGTAACTATGTTGTAACATAAAAAGGTACAAACAAAGATCATGAATAACAATGCATTGAAATACGTTTGTTTGTTTCACATATATAAAAAATAGCAAGAGTGGTATTCAGCTTGTCCCTCATGGTGTAGCAAAACATAAATGCATAGGACACCTTCGAAGTTCATAAGGGTGACTAGATACAAATAGTTCAAGAACAAGCAATATCAACATTATGAATCAATCAATAAGTTTTGGGACAATGCATATAAAACTAAGAATGACAATTATGCTCTCTTAATTGGTGCATAAAGATAGAAGGTGGAGACTCAACATAAAAGTAAGAAGAAAGGCCCTACACAGAGGGATGCAGGGATTTCAAGTTTCATAAAGAGCTTCCAAAAATTATGGTACTTATTAGCTTTCAGCTCTCATTTCCCCTATCATAAGCATCTTGAAGTGATTAAGGTTAAAGTGAAACAAATATGGAGTATATGCTTGACAAATCATAAGTTGGCAATCTCATGCCCCTTGAGTACGAGGGTCGTTCCTCATGCTACTCAACTTTAGTCACAAGCAAGTTCTTGTTATTGTAAGTATATGTGTATCATAGGGAATCGCCAACAGGTTACCCATTGCCCCATGACACAGGAGCTATCCCATATCAAAATGACAAGCCAACAGACAGTGAGCATCTCAGCAATCTTCTTATTTTCCATGGGTATGGTGCTATATTTTTTTCTCTTTTTTTCTAAAGATGATTCATGTATTGCTCACTATGGTGATGCTGCAAGTTTCCACCATGATTAGGCATGGCTTAGGCTAGCCGCTCAGGAGTTTCTCTAACACATATATAATACTCCATGAACTTACAAGCTCCCCTTTTATTTCACACCACCGACATCCGTGAACAAAAGATCATGATATCAACTAGGTAATATGTACATGTGTTGTAAGCGTTCCCCATGACAGCATGGTTCTGCTAATTCCCAACTTATAAGTACAAGCATATACAACATAGATGACACAATGGTTCAAGTTTATTAGGTGCAAGAAATAAAGTGCGCCATCAAGTTCGTGAGAGCTTTAATCACTAATTTTCACATAACAAGTTTAATTTGGAAGATAGATAAAACATGAATATACTTGGAATGGTGTAACACACCATGCATAGGAATTTATAGTGGACTCTTTGAAATAACTTGGTTTCTTGGGAGTTGGATGCATGAGTAGAGCTTACTCAATACAAGTGGATGCTAGAAAAATACCGGGAGCGACCAACTAAGAGAGAAATAGTGGCCATAATCATGTAGAGCGACAAAACATTATCAATTAAAGAATAAAGTGGTATCATAAGGCAAAAACTAAGTGATAATAGATGCTAAGGTGACTGGTTCATAGTCATAACATGGTGTAAGCATGTGCCAAGTCAACCCAAACAAAGCATCAAAGGAGAATACCACAATATTATGCTTTTGTATGCTAAACAATGCATGATTCTTGCAAGGCACATTAAGCAATATCAATTGTTTGAAACAAGTAATGCTACAACAATAATCACTAAGCATAAGGTCAACGCAAAATCTAACATGACATGATAAAGTCTAAGCCATAGTCAAAACAAGCTCCCTTTTGTACCACTATAAGCATGAAACCTTCTACTCTTTTCCAACACCAATCAACTTATTTGAAACAAAGTACGAAAGCGGGGGTCCAAATAATTTATTCAAGCAAACCAAACAAACGAAAACCAAAAAGGAAAACTAAGACGCTCCAAGAACAACACAACAATGCATGAAACAATAAAAATGAAGTGTCTAGAAAGAGACCTGAGATTTTTATTGATGAAGAAGGGGATGCCTTGGGCATCCCCAAGCTTTGACGCTTGTACCTATTGAATATTTCTTGGGTTGACATGGGGTGGCCTACCCAAGCTTGAGATTTTTTCCATTATTCATCTCATCACATCATTCTTTCCCTACACTTGAAAATTTCCTTCATACAAAACTTCACACAATCTTCATTAGCAACATTAATGTATTCAATATAATAGGCCTTTGGGTTTAGTTTCAACACAAGTAAAACTTTCATTAGAACACAAGCTACTATAGAAATTCCTTTTAAAAGCTCAAGTTATCAAGGAGAACTCAAAAATAAACCGATTAAGAGGCAAATGCAAATAATGGCACAAATCTATCAAAACAGACCAGCAGGTAAAAAACGATTTTTTCAAAGACCTTCTATTGCTCAAATCGAAAAGTGCTGAGCTAATGGAAGTTAGATAACAACCTGGGGAATAATCTCAGAAAATTACAGCTCAATCTGATGTACTGAGATTTTTCACGTATTTTTATAGTGAAGCACAAAAATCTGTTTCGGGACAACAACTTCCACAAATCTTACTTCTCTCTCATTAGAGGTTATTCTTGGCATAAAAATCACACAAAAAGGATAAGAAGAGGTTATTAAATAAGTAATAACTTCCAAGACTCAACAAAAGAAAAACCTAACGAAATTTGGGTTATCTCCCAATTAGTACTTTTCTTTAATGCCTTTAAGTTAGGCATGATAATTTGAGAAGATGCTCACATAAGAAATATGAATGGAAGTAAAAGAGAGCATCAAGAAGAAAATTAAAAACACATTTAAGTCTAACCCACTTCCTATGAAAAATAATATTGTAAAGAAACAAGTCATGAAAGCACAAAGCAATAAGCATAAGGAAGCAAAACAAGTGCAACTTCAAAAATTTCAATATAAAGAGGGGAAACTTAATATTATTGAGATACATAAAACCATGTTTCCCTCTCTCATAATAACTTTTAGTAGCAACATGAATAAAAATAACAATATAACTATCACATAAAACATTCTTATCATGAGCCACATGCATAAAATAATTATTACTCTCCACATAAGCATCGTCATTCTTATTAATTGTAGTGGGAGAAAATTCAAAAAAATAGCTATCATTATTATTCTCATCACCATAATCATCAAATATAGGAGGCATATTGTAATCATAATTAATTTTCTCCTCAATAGTAGGTGGACTGAAAAATATCATATTTATCATTGTAATCATCATAAGCAACAGAATAGCTATCTTCCAAAGTGTGTTCATTTGTAAACATATCATCATTGGAAAGAACATGGATAGTACTAATAGCACAATAATTATTAATATCATCATTTTCAGAATTGGTACCAAAGAGATTTTCAATATCAAAAGTAGTGTGTTTTTCCCAATCATGATCACTAATATATGTAACAGGAATAGGAACATCATCTAGTTCAGACTCACCAACAAAAAATATGATAGGAGCAATATGCTTAGGGGAAGATATTGTTTCCTCTCTCCTTTTACTCCTCTTCTTCTTCTTCCACTCTTTAGGAGGGAGAGGCTTGAAAGGAAGCTTCTCCACATACCCTGGTTTATTGTTAGAGACAATAGAAGAAACTTTGGAGGATTCCCTCTTTTCATTAATAAGAACAAAACATATATCAGTCCTGTCATATTTTGGTAAAATATCATATTTTATAAGATTTTGTATGTAAGTATTTGTGTGGCAGTTTTCAACACAATAAAGATGACAACCATGCAGGACGCTATTCATATCAAAAGTACTGATGTCTACCAAAGAAGGTTTTTTTGATAACTCTTCACACCCCAAAAATAATGTAAGTTCGTCATGTTGATTATAAGTGATCGATTATAAGTGATAAAGTTATCATAATACAAATTTGTAGTACTCATTGTATTAGAAAGGTCATTATTATGGCTTGAGCATTCAAAATTGAAATGACCCACTTCAAAGAAAAGTTCACAAATAAAAGGATAGAGGGCACAAACTTTTTTACCAAGATCATTTAGAGCCTTATACCACGTTCTAATTTTTTCATTCCAGTGGGTGATACAATATTATTCTTCGATTTGATTCTTTTCACAAGGTCTATGTATTCCACAAAAATTAACATGCTTATAAGAAATAGTACTTTCAGAAGTTTGAGCATGTTTATTGCAATCATTAATAATAGTTTCATTTTTCATGCAAGTGTATTTAAAAGGTTCATGATACATGTCCTACTTTTCTTTAGGATCATTAATATGAGAAGTAAAAGCTCTACAACAATCAACAAGAATTTGAGGATCAAGACCATAATTAGCACTAAGCTCTTGAAAATCAGCAGTTTCAGCGAAAGACTTAATGCAATCATACTCATAGTTTATACCTGGGTTTTTTTTACCTTTGTCATTATCACAATCTTCGGTGTTGCTTTGAATTGTTTCAATAAGATCCCACTTAGCTTTGACCTCCTTACTTGTGAAGGTTCCCTCTAAACAGGTATCTAGATAGTCCTTGTAATGTCCTGAAAGCCTTGCATAAAAATTATTAATAATAATATTACTGGGAGCTCATGAATGGGACATTTGAGCACCAGTGACTTCAATCTCCCCCATGCTTGGGCAATACTTTCTCCATCATGAGGATAAAAATTATAAATATACTTCCTATCTTTATGAATTTCATGAGGAGGATAAAATTTAGAGTAAAAGAGAGATTCAAGTTCCTTCCACGCCAAATGATGAGGCTCATCTAGTAGCTCATACCACTCCCTTGATTTGTCCTTAAGTGATAAAGAGAATAGCTTCCTCTTAACTTGGTCCATTGAAATACATGCACACTTGAACAACTCGCATAATTCATGTATAAAGAGTAAATGATCACCAGGATGGACAGTTCCATCTCCAAAATAGTAGTTATTCATAACACGTTCAACAATTTCCATAGGTATTTTAAAAGGGACATTTTCAATATGTGGCTTTAAAATATCACAAGCATCATTAGAATTACCACATATGGGAGATAAAGTATCATCAGAGCAGATTTTCTTCCCTAAAGCTAGGGAACTAAAAAGATCTTTTTCATAAAAACTAGCTTCCCCAAGCTTAGACGTTTCCATAGCATTAGTAAAAATGGTGTTCAAAAAATTCATAATAATAACATTGCTATTAGCATGCAAATAAAGTTCCATAGGTTTTTTAATTTTCTCTCCAGACCATTTATGTTCTAAATCAGGAAAAATACTAAAAAGCTCTCTAAGTTTTTTGTTGTTTTCCATTAAGCCTAACTACTGAAAATAAAAACAAGAAACAAAAAGATATAATTGCAGAATCTAAATGAAACAACTTCGAGCACTCACACACCAGCAACAGTACTAGAAGATAGCTTAGTAGCCAGAGGATGTGAGTACCTGTAACACCCTCGGATCGACCCTATGCAAGTTTTAGCGATTCCCGCCAAACCCGCATAGAAACGATTCAAAGGTGCCCACCAGGCACTTGTGTGCGGGTGGAAAACGAAGTAATATCATTACACAATAGTCCACGATGGAACCCACATAACAGATATATACAACAACGACTCCATGAGTCAAGAATACAGATATACAATACAAAGATACAAATAACCTTGCAAACGATACAACGTCCGACTATGGACAAGATGCAAATGGGGCTAAGAGACCTGAAGAATAACCAATGGCGTCCATAACCCTGCCCAGGCCAAGCCGGAAGGGTAACTCCGCTAACAACGTTGATCTCAAAACTTGCTTAAACAAAAGGGGTGCCGGCAAAGGGAAAAGGAAAAATGAGAGCGGTCAGTACTGAGGCCAGTACACATTGAGTCTTAGAGTTTGGCGGTCCTCGCCTACATAGGTATGGTGGACTGAAGCGGCAGCACAGCATGCACGCAACAACCTATAGAGACTCGATACAACTGTCGGCATCAGAGAGGGATAAGAAATACCTATTCGGATCCAACCTGATACTAACACCAATCGTACCCATCCTAGTGTTTCCCCCTTGAGACCAAACGAGTAAGATGTACCGAGGAAACTCACACAGTTGGCAGTTTTATCCATTCCATTATAGTTGCAGCACTTACTATTCATATATAGATAGTATGAGTCATCCTGATATAATAAGCAGTGGACACTTTTAATTAACCATTCCGTTATAGATGCATAATTACTAGTCAGATACATATAACATGAGACATTCAAGAACCCAGCAGTTGTTGGCACTTTTATTTGCATTCCATTATGGTGAAGCTGATTACTAGTCATCACATAGTCAAATTTATAGCACTACTTTAGTTATAGTTGTTTATGATCGAGATACTATGCTCCAAGTCGTCCATAACCGCGGACACGGCTTTGAGAAAGTTTTACCCTGCAGGGGGGCACAAATAGAAACACACGCACGATCAACCTTGGAAAAACCAAATGAAAACCCAATGAGGCATCACGACAAAGAAATCACAAGATTCATATAATATTTCAAGGGGCCACCCCACCAAGCTACCCGCGACGAAGTTGGTCGGCTCCGGAACGGACCCAGAGGTTTGCGTTAATGGCTGTAAACGACTGGGAACCCGAAAGTGTGACTGGGCTTGTCGATACCGCAAAAACACTCTGTTTACCTAAACAGTACAGGCGCTCCACGCGCAATAGTAAATAAAACAGTAAAACGTGGCATAAGTACAGCATAGTAATAAAGCCCCAAACTAATTTGTGGCCCCAAGTAATAAGATATGACTCAAGCACATGCTAAGGGAATTCATGGGCCCACATCCGAATAGTGCGAATATTCAAAGAACAGGTATCAAGTACTCGGGGTCCTACGGGACATAAGTGGATGGTTAAAAAACAAATAACATCTATTGCCCACTTGTGCCTCTGCATTATTTACCTACTTCAATTTTAATTATTAAAAGGTAATTAAAGCGATGATCATCTCTAACATTAAACATGCAGCATTACTCCAACAACTGTGGAAGATCGACGTCGCGATGCATCACGTGCGCAATCAACTACGACTCGCAAGGCCGACTATCTATCAAATGATGGTGCTGACGTGGAGCACTTCGTTGGAAACCCCAAGAGCAAGGTGGAACTACTCACGCATCATACAGGAGAGAAGGCTTCCGGGATGATCTCCCCTCCGGTAGGGTGGGTCTGGCCACCCTGGCCGGCCCCTCCGGCCCTCCTCTAGACTTCTTGTTCCCCACGGAAAGTAATTGACTTTGACATTTGTCCCGTCCAATTCCTAGAATATTTCTTTACTAACTTTTCTAAAACCAAAAATAGCAGAAAAATAGGCATCTGACACTGTTGCAACTTGTTAGTAGGTTAGTACCAGAAAACATGTAAAAATCACCTCAAAGTGTGGACAAGTAAAGCAAAGTAGATACTAAACAAGCATGGAGCATCAAAAATTATAGATACGTTTTTGACGTATCAAGCATCCCCAAGCTTAACTCCTGCTCGTCCTCGAGTAGGTAAGTGATAAACAGAATAATTTTTGAGGTGACATGAACCCTCACAATAAAGATCCAACCATTTGCAAGCATTGAAAGCTAGGATCAAATAACTCTAAACATGTGCATGAAAGATGGAGTTCTAACAATATGACATAGTAACTATGCATGCAAGATGACAAGCTACAAACAAAGTTCATGAATAACATGCATTGAAAAACATTTGTTTGTTTCACATACAGAAAACATAGCATGGTGGCAATCAGCTTGTCCCTCATAGAGTAGACAATAGATGCATAGGACACCTGCAAAGTTCACAAGGGTGACTAGAAACAAATAGTACAAGAACAAGTAATATCACAATATGCATCAATTAATAAGCTTTGGAACACTGCACACAGAATTACAACTATGCTCTCTTAATGGTGCCTAAAGGTAGAAGGTGGAGACTCAAATAATGGTGGAAGAAAGGCCTTTTTGTAAAGGAAGCAGGTATTTCAAGTTTCCAAAAGAGCTTCCAAAAATTATGGTACTTTTTAGCTTTCAGCCCTCATTGCCCCTATCATAAGCATCTTGAAGTGGTTAAGGTTAAAGTGGCAAAGCTAGAGTATATGCTTGACGAAGTATAAGTTGGCAATCTGAAGTCCCTTGAATATGAGGGCCACACCTCATGCATACTCAACTTTGGGTCCAGGTAAGTTCTTTTCATTGTAATTATTTGCATATCATTGAGAAACGCCAACGGGGTACCCCTTGCACATGGTACAGGAGCTTTCCCATAACCAAAATGACAAGGCAAGCAGACAATGAGCATCTCAACAATCTTTTTATTTACCATATGCATAGCTTTTATTGAGGATGCTTCATAGATAGCTCATTATGGCGATGCTGCAAGTTTCCACCATGATTAGGCATGGCTTAGGCTAGCGGCCCAGGCGTTTCTCTAACACAGGATACAAACTCCATGGACTTACAAGTTCCCTCTTTATTTCACAGCGGTGACATCCATAGACAAAAGAGCATGATATCAACTGAGTACAAAGTACAAGTGCAATGTTGAAAACGTTCCCAATGACAAGACGAGTTACGCTAATTCCAACTTATAAGTGCAAGCATATACAAAAAAGTTGTCACAATGGTTCAAGTTTATTAGGGGCAAAGAATATAAAGTGTGCCATCAAGTTCGTGAGGGCTTTAATCACTAAGTTTTCACATAACAAAATAGTTTTTAATTGGAAGATAGTTGAAAACAAGAATATACTTGGAATGGTGTAACACACCATGCATAGGAGTTTATAGTGGACACTCTGGAATAACTTGGTTTATTGGGACTTGGAAGCATGAGTAGAGCTTACTCATACAAGTGGAGGCTAGCAAAAGACTGGGAGCAACCAACTAAGAGAGCAATAATGGCCAAAATCATGCAGTGCAACAACGCATACTAATCAAAGCAAAGAGTGGTACTACAAGTCAAGGACTAAATGATCATATAGTATAATGGTGACTTGTCATAGTCATAACTATTGGAATTATGCCCTAGAGGCAACAATAAATATGTTATTATTATAATTCTTGTTCATGATAAAGTTTATATTCCATGCTAGAATTGTATTAAGCGGAAATTTTGATACTTGTGTGGTTTATGAACAACACCGTGTCCCTAGTACGCCTCTATGGACTAGATCATTGATTAATGATGGTTAAGGTTTCCTAACCATAGACATGAGTTGTCGATTAATAATGAGATCATGTCATTAGGAGAATGATATGATGGACAGACCCAAATTAAGCAGGGCAATTAGATCTGTCATCGTGTTCATGTTTGCAAAGCTTTTTCCTATGTAAAATGTTGTATTCCTTAGACCATGAGATAATACAACTCCCTGGTATCGGAAGAAAGCTTTGAGGTCATCAAATGTCATCCTATGTGAGGGTGATCATAAAGGTGTCTCTCAGGTGATCGGAAAGTACTTGTTGGGTTGTATGTATCGAGATGGAATTTGTCCCTCCTGATTCGAAGAGATACTTGGGCCACTCGTGTCGATATCAACACCGCTTGCAAGCATGTGGTTAAGGAGTTAATCATAAAGTGATATCGGATTACTGAACGAGTAAAGTACTTGCTGTGAACGAGATTGAACTAGGTATGTCGATACCAACGATCGAATCTCGGGCAAGTAAAATATCGCGTGACGAAAGGAATACATATATGGGATTAATTGAATCATGGCATCGTGGTTCATCCGATATGATTATCGATGAATGTGTGGGAGTCAATATGGGTTTCTAGATCCCGCTGTTGATTATTGATAGAAGATCATGTCTGCATATTCTCGAACCCGTAGGGTCACACACTTAATGTGCATCGACGCTAGGATAGAATGGATGATTGGTTTATGAGTTTTTGTTTGGAGTCTTGGACGAGATTCAGGACATCACGAGAGGTTCCGGAATGGTCCGGAGAATAATATTCATATAAAGGAAAGCAGTTTTTGGATTTCGGAATCGTTTCGGAGTTTATCGGTATTGTACCGGAAGGTTCTAGAAGGTTCCGAAGTGGGACCAACATGGGCCCACTTGTCGGAGGCCTGCATAGGCCTAAGGGGAAGTTCCCTGGCCACTTTGGGCCAGGGGCATAAGGCCCCCAAGGCCCAGCCGGCCAGCCCTAGGGGAAACCCTAGGGAAACCTTCTAGAAGGAAGGAGGAAGACTTGCCCCCCACTCCACCCTTGGGGCCGCCGCCCTAGGGCTTGGAGGAGGGGCCAAGGGGGCCGACTAGCCCCTTATATAAAGAGGGCAGGGGCGCACCCTCCCCCTCCTACTCCTCCAACACTAGCCGCCGTCCTGCTGCCCCCTCCACCTCTCTCTCCCGACTGCGCGTAGGCGAAGCCCTGTCGCAGAAACTCTCCACCATAAGAACCATGCCGTCGTGCTACAGATCCAATCTATCTCTCCACCCTACTTGCTGTACCGAGGAAGGAGGAGACGTCGCGGCACCGTACGTGTGCATCTCTCGGAGGCGCCGCCACTTGTGGCGTAGGATCGGATCGGATCGCGAGGAGGAGACGGCTAGTACGACTACATCAACCACGTTCTGTTGAACGTTTCCGCTGTGCGATTTCTTCAAGGGTATGAAGATCTCATCTATTTATCTCGTTGATTGCATCTCCTAGATTAGATCTTGGATTTCTTGTTCGCATCCGTAGGAAAATTTTGATTTACTATGCTGTGAATCCCTTCAGTGGTATCAGAGCTAGATCTATGCGTAGATGTGTTTCACGAGTAGAACGCAACATGCTTGTTGCAGGCGTTGATGTTTTCTGTTGCAAACCTCTTGTGTTGTATTTCTTATGGCGCGGCATAGTGAGATCGAAGCAGTCCAGGACAAGTTTACGCGACCTCGTTCGCGAGACCGGCTCCGCACTTGACGTGTGGCTTGTTCCACACATGCGGCTGGTGGATGCCAGTTTCTCTCACTATAGTAGTCATGGGATTTACAACGGATGTTGGCAACCATAATATCACCGTTGTGGCTTTCCGTAGGTAAGAATAATTCTTATCTTGTTACTCCCATAAGCCACGTAAAACATGCAACAACAAAGTAGAGGCGTCTAACTTGTTTTTGCAGGGAGTGTTTTGTGATATGGTATGGCCCAAGACATGATGTGTATGAGATGTATGCAATGAACATGTTTTGCAATATTTCACGACTTGCATGTCGATGAGTTCACAACCGGCAGGAGCCATATAGTTGTCTTTATAATTGTGTATGACCTGTGTGTCAACTTCTTATACGCCATGTAGTAGTTTCACTTTATCGCTAAGTAGTTAGCAATAGTTGTAGTTGCTATTCGTGGTGGAGGCAATCATGGTGGAGTGATGGAGATCATGCCGGCACGCACAAGATGGAGATCATTGCGCGAAGATTGGCCATACCATGTCACATAAAGTTATATGCATGTGATGTTTATCATTTTATGTATCTTATTATGCTTAGATCGCGACGGTAGTATTATAAGATGATTCCTCACTTAAAGATCAAGATAAAATTGTGTTCTCCCCATGTATGCACCGTTGCGAAAGTTCGTCGTGTTCAAGCACCTCGTGATGATCGGGTGCTATAAACTCTACGTTCACATACAACGGGTGCAAGCCAGTTTTGCACACGCGGAAATACTTGGGTTTGACTTGATGAGCCTAGCATGTACAAACATGGCCTCGGAACACACGAACCGAAAGGTTAAACATGATTCATATGAATGATATGATCGACACTTTGTTGTCCACCATTGAAACCACATCTCTTCTCGTGAAGATCGGATTAGGTGTGGTGAATTTGGATCGTGTTCACTAAACAACTTGAGGGATGTTGAATTTAGTGGGAATTGATCTAGTAATTTGATTAAGTTGAACTAGTTATCATGAACATAGTCTAAATTGTACTTGCAAATTTTGTAGATCAAATGGTTAAGTCCAACCTCAACTTCAACTTTTTGCTGAGAAAGAAAAACTTAAAAACAATGGGTCTAACTTCACCAACTGGTTCCGCAATCTGAGAATAATTCTCGCTGGCGGACAAAAGGACTATGTACTTGAGAAAGCGCTAGATGAAAAAGCTATTTATCAGTCACGCAAAGATGATTATGGAGTGATTAAGAGTACCATGTTGTTTGCTATGGAACCGGAACTTCAAAATCGTTTTGAGGAGTTCGCCGGGCCCTTTGATATACTTGAGGAACTGAAAACCATGTTTCAGACTCAGGACCGTTCTGAGAGATATGAGATCTCTGAGAAGTTCTTTAACTGCAAGATGGAGGAAGGGAGTTCCGTTAGTGAGCACGCCATTAAGATGTCGGGCTACACTCAACGTCTTGAGCAATTGGACTACAAGATTCCAGAAGAGCTCAAGATTGACAGAGTTCTGCAATCACTCCCTCCTAGCTACAAAGGTTTTGTAGTTACTCACAATCAAATTGGTTCCACTGATACGATCACTGAGCTCTTCGCTAAGCTGAAAGCTACGGAGGTGGATATCAAGAAAGATAATCATGTGTTGATGGTCAACAAGACCCCTAGCTTTAAGAAACGTAAGGGTGCAAAGAAATCCTTCAAGAAAGGCAGCGGCAAGCGCGTTGCCCCTGCTGAGAAGAAGCTCAAGTCTGGACCTAAGCCGGACACTAAGTGCTTCTATTGCAAGGACAAGGGTCACTGGAAGCGCAATTGTCCGAAGTACTTAGCAGACAAGAAGGCTGGCACCATTAAAGGTATATTTGATATACATGTTATTGATGTTTACCTTACTAGCGCTCGTTATAGTGCCTGGGTATATGATATTGGTTCAGTTGCTAATATTTGTAACTCGAAACAGGAGCTACGGAATAGACGGCGGCTAGCAAGGGATGAGGTGATGATGCGCGTTGGCAATGGATCAAAATTTGAAGTGATGGCCTTCGGCACGCTCTCCTTAGTTTTACCTTCGGGATTAGTTTTAAACCTTAATAAGTGTTATTATGTGCCTGCGTTGAGCATGAACATTATATCTGGATCATGTTTATTGCAAGACGGTTATTCATTTAAATCAGAGAATAATGGTTGTTCCATTTATATGAATAACATCTTTTATGGTCATGCACCTGTTGTGAATGGTTTATTTCTTCTGAATATCAAAAGCAATGAAACGCACATCCATAACATTGAGGCTAAGAGATGCAAAGTAGATAGTGATAATCCAACTTATTTGTGTTGGAATTATGCCCTAGAGGCAATAATAAAGATGTTATTATTATAATTCTTGTTCATGATAATGTTTATATTCCATGCTAGAATTGTATTAAGCGGAAACTTTAATACTTGTGTGGTTTGTGAACAACACCATGTCCCTAGTACGCCTCTATGGACTAGCTCATTGATTAATGATGGTTAAGGTTTCCTAACCATGGACATGAGTTGTCGATTAATAATGAGATCACATCATTGGGATAATGATATGATGGACAGACCCAAACTAAGCGAAGCAATTAGATCGTGTCATCGTGTTCATCTTTGCGAAGCTTTTCTTATGTCAAATATTGTATTCCTTAGACCATGAGATAATACAACTCCCTGGTATCAGAAGAAATCTCTGAGGTCATCAAACGTCATCCTATGAGAGGGTGATCATAAAGGTGTCTCTTAGGTGATCAGAAAGTATCTGTTGGGTTGTATGTATCAAGATGGGATTTGTCCCTCCCAAGTCGGAGGGATATACTTCGGGCCCACTCGGTAATCGATATCAACACCGATTGCAAGCATGTGGTTAAGGAGTTAATCACAAAGTGATATCGGATTACGGAACGAGTAAAGTACTTGCTGTGAACGAGATTGAACTAGGTATGACGATGCAAGCGATCAAATCTCGAGCAAGTAAAATATCGCGAGACGAAGGGAATATATATATGGGATTGATTGAATCCTGGCATTGTGGTTCATCCGATATGATCATCGATGAATGTGTGGGAGTCAATATGGGTTTCCAGACCCCGCTGTTGATTATTGATAGAAGATCATGTCTGCATATTCTTGAACCCGCAGGGTCACACACTTAACGTGTCTCGACGCTAGGATAGATTGGATAATTGGTTTATGAGTTTTTGTTCGGAGTCTCGGATGGGATCCGGGAAATCACGAGAGGTTCTGGAGTGGTCCGGAGAATAAGATTCATATAAGGCAGTGCAGTTTTTTGGAGTTCGGAATTGTTCCGGGTTAATCGGTATTGTACCGAAAGCTTCTAGAACCTTCCGGAATGGGACCAACGTGGCCCCACCTTCCGGGAGGGGGCATGGGACTATGAGGGAGTGCCCTGGCCGCATTGGGCCAGGGGCACAAGGCCCCATAGGGCCCAACCGGCCAGCTAGGGTAAAACCCTAACTAGACCTTCTAGAAGGGGGGTTTCCTTGCCCCCAATCCTCCTCCTTGTGGCCGCCGGTTTGGACTTGGGGGAGGGGCTAGGGCAGCCGCCCACCCCTCTATATAAATAGTGCTGGGGGCGCACCACCCCCCCCCACACACCTTCCCTCAAGCCAAGTCGCCCTGCTGCCCTCCTCTCTCTCTCCCTCCCGACTGCGTGTAGGCGAAGCCCTGCTGCAGAAACTCTCCACCATATACACCACGCCGTCGTGTTGTAGATCCAATCCGTCTCTCCACCATACTTGCTGGACCGAGGAAGGAGGAGAAGTCGAGGTGCTGCACGTGTGCATATCACGGAGGCACCGCCACTGCTGGTGCTAGATCGGATCGGATCGCGAGGAGGAGAAGCGAGTACGACTACATCACCCACGTTCCGACGAACGTTCCGCTGTGCGAATCTTCAAGGGTATGAAGATCTAATCCAATCTCTCTCGTTGTTTGCATCTCCTAGATTAGATCTTGGCTTTCCCTCTGTTCGCATCCGTAGAAAATTTTGATTTACTATGCCGCGAAACCCTTCAGTGGTATCAAAGCTAGATCTATGCGTAGATGTGTTTCACGAGTAGAACGCAACATGGTTGTTGCGGGCGTTGATGTTTTCTGTTGCAAGCCTCTTGTTTGTGTTCTTCTTATGACGCGGGATAGTGAGATTGAAGAGGTCCAGGCCAACCTTTCGCGATGTCGTTCGCGAGACCGGCTCCGCACTTGACGTGTGGCTTGTTCCACACATGCGGCTGGTGGATGCCAGTTTCTCTCACTATAGTAGTCATGGGATTTACAACGGATGTTGGCAACCATAATATCACCGTTGTGGCTTTCCGTAGGTAAGAATCGTTCTTAGCTTGTTACTCCCATAAGCCACGTAAAACATGCAACAACAAAGTAGAGGCGTCTAACTTGTTTTTGCAGGGAGTGTTTTCTGTGATATGGTATGGCCCAAGATGTGATGTGTATAATGTATGCGATGATCATGTTTTGTAATGTTTCACGACTTGCATGTCGATGAGTACACAACCGGCAGGAGCCATATGGTTGTCTTTATAATTGTGTATGACCTATGTGTCAACTTCTTATACGCCATGTAGTAGTTTCACTTTATCGCTAAGTAGTTAGCAATAGTTGTAGTTGCTATTCATGGTGGAGGCAATCATGGTGGAGTGATGGAGATCATGCCGGCACGCACAAGATGGAGATCATTGCGCGAATATTGGCTATACCATGTCACATAAAGTTATATGCATGTGATGTTTATCCCTTTTATGTATCTTATTATGCTTAGATCGCGACGGTAGCATTATAAGATGATTCCTCACTTAAAGATCAATATAAAAACTGTGTTCTCCCCAAGTATGCACCGTTGCGAAAGTTCGTCGTGTCCAAGCATCATGTGATGATCGGGTGCTATAGACTCTACGCTCACATACAACGGGTGCAAGCCAGTTTTTGCACACGCGGAAATATTGGGTCTAACTTGACGAGCCTAGCATGTACAGACATGGCCTCGGAACACATGAACCGAAAGGTTAAGCATGAGTCATATGAATGATATGATCGACACTTCGTTGTCCACCATTTAAGCCACATCTCTTCTCGTGATGATCGGATTAGGTGTGGTGAATTTGGATCATGTTCACTAAACAACTTGAGGGATGTTGAATTTAGTGGGAGTTCATCTAGTAATTTGATTAAAAGTTGAACTAGTTATCATGAACATAGTCTAATTTGTACTTGCAAATATTGTAGATCAAATGGCTAAGTCCAACTTCAACTTCAACGTTTTTTCTGAGAAGGAAAAGCTTAAAAACAATGGGTCTAACTTCACCAATTGGTTCCGCAATCTAAGAATCATTCTCTCCGGCGGTCAAAAGGACTATGTCCTTGGGAAAGCGTTAGGTGACCCCCCTGCTGCAACTGCGTCGGCTGATGAGAAAGTTGTCTCTCAGTTGCGCAAAGATGATTATGGTGTGATTAAGAGCACCATGTTGTTTGCTATGGAACCGGAACTTCAAAATCGTTTTGAAGACTATCCCGGGCCCTTTGATATTCTCGAAGAGCTGAAAACCATGTTTCAGACTCAGGCCCGTTTTGAGAGATATGAGATCTCTGAGAAGTTCTTTAACTGCAAGATGGAGGAAGGGAGTTCCGTTAGTGAGCACGCCATTAAGATGACGGGCTACACTCAACGCCTTGAGCAACTGGAATGCACGATTCCAGAGGAGCTCAAGATTGACAGGGTTCTGCAATCACTCCCTCCCATCTACAAAATTTTTGTAGTGACTCACAATCAGATTGGTTCCACTGATACGATCATCGAGCTCTTCGCAAAACTGAAGGTTGCGGAGATGGACATCAAAAAGGATAATCATGTGTTGATGGTCAACAAGCCCACCTTCAATAAAGGTAAGGGAGCAAAGAAGCCCTTCAAGAAGGTCGGCATCAAGCCGCCGCCCTGAGAAGCTCAAGTCTGTCCTAAAATGGACATCTTTGAGTGCTTCTATTGCAAGGACAAGGGTCACTGGAAGCGCAACTATCCGAAGTACTTAGCGGACAAGAAGGCTGGCACCATCAAAGGTATATTTGATATACATATTATTGATGTTTTCCTTACTAGCCCTCGTTGTAGTGCCTGGGTATTTGATACCGGTTCAGTTGCTAATATCAGTAACTCGAAACAGGAGCTACGAAATAGACGGCGGCTTGCGAGGGATGAGGTGACGATGCGCGTTGGCAACGGATCAAGAGTTGATGTGATGGCCGTCGGCACGCTCTCCTTAGTTTTACCTTTGGGATTAGTTTTAAACCTTAATAAATGTTATTATGTGCCTGCGTTGAGCATGAACATTATTTCTGGATCGTGTTTATTGCAAGACGGTTATTCATTTAAATCGGAGAATAATGGTTGTTCTATTTATATGAGTAACATCTTTTATGGTCATGCATCTATTGTGAATGGTTTATTTCTTCTAAATCTCGAAAGGGATGAAACACACATCCATAACATTGAGGCTAAGAGATGCAAAGTAGATAGTGATAATACTACTTATTTGTGGCACTGTCGTCTAGGTCATATTGGTGTAAAACGCATGAAGAAACTCCATTCCGATGGAATTTTGGAGTCTCTTGATTTTGAATCATTTGACACATGCGAACCATGCCTCATGGGCAAGATGATCAAAACCCCGTTCTCCGGTATGATGGAGCGAGCAACGGACTTGTTGGAAATCATACATACCGATGTATGCGGACCAATGAGTGTTTCGACGCGCGGTGGATATCGCTACTTTCTCACTTTTACCGATGACTTAAGTAGATATGGGTATATCTATTTAATGAAACATAAATCTGAAACGTTTGAAAAGTTCAAAAAAATTCGGAATGAAGTGAAGAACCATCGTAACAGAAAGATTAAATTTCTGCGATCCGATCGTGGAGGTGAATATTTGAGTTATGATTTACTCACGCATCTTAAAGCAAGTGGAATCGTTTTGCAACTCATGCCACCCAAAACACCACAGCGCAATGGTGTGTCTGAACGCCGGAATCGAACCTAATTAGATATGGTCCGATCAATGATGTCTCTTACTGATTTGTCGTTATCATTTTGGGGTTATGCATTAGAAACCGCTGCATTCACTTTAAATAGGGCACCATCTAAATCCGTTGAGATGACACCGTATGAACTGTGGTTTGGTGCTAAACCTAAGTTGTCGTTTCTCAAAGTTTGGGGATGCGAAGCTTACGTCAAGAAATTGATACCGGATAAGCTCGAACCCAAAGCGGAGAAATGCGTCTTCATAGGATACCCTAAGGAAACTGTTGGGTATACCTTCTATCACAGAACCAAAGGCAAAGTGTTTGTCGCAAAGAACGGTTCCTTTCTTGAGAAGGAGTTTTTCTCGAAAGAAGTGAGTGGGAGGAAAGTAGAGCTAGACGAGGTTATTGAACCTTCTCTTGAATTGGAGAGTAGCGCAGCACCTGAAATTGTTCCAGTGCCGCCTGCACCAACAATAGAGGAAGCTAATGACAAGGATCATGAAGCTTCGGACGATGCTGCTACTGAACGTCGCAGGTCGAGAAGGTCGCGTGCCCCTCCTGAGTGGTACGGCAACCTTGTCTTGACTGTCTTGTTGGTAGAAGACAGTGAACCTACGAACTATGAGGAAGCGATGATGAGCCCAGACTCTGAGAAATGGCTAGAAGCCATGAAATCTGAACTAGGATCCATGAGCGAAAACCAAGTATGGACTTTGGTGGACCCTCCTAGCGACCGTAAGGCCGTTGAGTGCAAATGGATCATCAAGAAGAAAACAGACGCGGATGGTAATGTTACCGTCTATAAAGCATGGCTTGTCGCGAAAGGTTTTCGACAAGTTCAAGGTGTTGACTACGATGAGACTTTCTCTCCCGTAGCGATGTTTAAGTCCATTCGGATTTTATTAGCAATTGATGCGTTTCATGATTATGAAATATGGCAGATGGATGTCAAGACTGCGTTCCTCAATGGCAACATTGATGAAGAGTTGTATATGATGCAACCCGAAGGTTTTGTCGATCCTAAGGATGCTGATAAAGTATGCAAACTTTGGTTCCATTTATGGGTGAAGCAAGCATCTCGAGTTGGAACCTTCGTTTTGATCAAGTGATCAAGAGCTTTGGATTTGTTCCAAATTGCTCTGAGCTTGCATCTACAAGAAAGTGAGTGGGAGCTCGGTGACATTTACGGTACTATATGTGGATGACATATTGATTATTGGAAATGACATTAACATGCTTAACGATGTGAAGAGTTATTTGAACAAGTGTTTTTCAATGAAAGACCTAGGTGAAGCTGCTTATATATTGGGCATCAAAATCTATAGAGATAGACAAAAGGCCTGATAGCTTTAAGCCGAGTACATACCTAGACAAAGTTACGAAAAGGTTCGAATGGATAAGGCAAAGAAAGGTTCGGTGCCTATGTTGTCGGTAAGATATTGAGCAAGGCTCGGTGTCCACTTCTGAAATGATAGGGAAACTATGAGCAAAGTGCCTTATGCCTCGTCCATAGGTTCTATCATGTATGCCATGCTGTGTACTAGACCGGATGTGTCCAATGCTCTTAGTTTGACGAGCAGGTATCAAAGTGATCCAGGAGTGGAACACTGGATAGCCGTGAAGAACATCCTAAAGTACCTAAATAGGACTAAAGAAATGTTCTTAGTCTATGGGGGTGATGAACAGCTCGTCGTAAAAGGTTACGTCGACGCTAGTTTTGACACCGACAAGGATGATTCTAAATCTCAGGCATGATACGTGTATATTTTGAATGGAGGAGCTGTGAGCTGGAGAAGCTGCAAGCAAAGCATGATCGCGGGATCTACAGTAGAAGCGGAATACATGGCTGCTGCAGAAGCGTAAAGTGAAGGAGTTTGGATCAGAAACTTCATCATTGAGCTTGGTGTGGTTCCAAGTGCATTGGACCCACTAGAGATATTGTGTGACAACACTGGCGCCATAGCACTCGCTAAGGAACCAAGATATCATCCAAAGACCAAGCATATCAACCGCAAGTTTCATATAATCCGAGATTATATAGCAGATGGAGATCTGAAGATTAGCAAAGTTCATATAGATCTGAATGTCTCAGATCCATTGACTAAACCTCTTCCACGTGTAAAACATGATCAGCACCTCAGTGCCATGGGTGTGAGATTGTTGCCAAATGTAAACTAGATTATTGACTCTAGTGCAAGTGGGAGACTGTTGGAATTATGCCCTAGAGGCAATAATAAAGATGTTATTATTATAATTCTTGTTCATGATAATGTTTATATTCCATGCTAGAATTGTATTAAGCGGAAACTTTAATACTTGTGTGGTTTGTGAACAACACCGTGTCCCTAGTACGCCTCTATGGACTAGCTCATTGATTAATGATGGTTAAGGTTTCCTAACCATGGACATGAGTTGTCGATTAATAATGAGATCACATCATTGGGAGAATGATATGATGGACAAACCCAAACTAAGCGAAGCAATTAGATCGTGTCATCGTGTTCATCTTTGCGAAGCTTTTCTTATGTCAAATATTGTATTCCTTAGACCATGAGATAATACAACTCCCTGGTATCGGAAGAAAGCTTTGAGGTCATCAAACGTCATCCTATGAGAGGGTGATCATAAAGGTGTCTCTCAGGTGATCGAAAAGTATCTATTGGGTTGTATGTATCGAGATGGGATTTGTCCCTCCCAAGTCGGAGAGATATACTTCGGGCCCACTCGATAATCGATATCAACACCGCTTGCAAGCATGTGGTTAAGGAGTTAATCACAAAGTGATATCGGATTACGGAACGAGTACAAGATTACTTCGTGAACGAGATTGAACTAGGTATGTGATGCAAGACGATCAAATCTCGAGCAAGTAAAATATCGCGACGAAGGGAATATATATATGGGATTGATTGAATCCTGGCATCATGGTTCATCCGATATGATCATCAATGAATGTGTGGGGTCAATATGGGTTTCGGACCCGCTGTTGATTATTGATAGAAGATCATGTCGCATATTCTCGAACCCGCAGGTCACACACTTAACGTGTCTCGGCTAGGATAGATTGGATAATTGGTTTATGAGTTTTTGTTGAGTCTCGGATGGGATCCGGGACATCACGAGGTTAGGAGTGGTCGGAGAATAAGATTCATATAAGGCGGTGCAGTTTTTGGAGTTGAATTGTTCCGGGTTAATCGGTATTATGCGGAAGCTTCTAGAACCTTCGGAAGGGGACCAACGTGGCCCCACCTTCCGGGAGGGGGCATGGGCCTATGAGGGAGTGCCCTGGCCGCATTGGGCCAGGGGCACAAGGCCCCATAGGGCCCAACCGGCCAGCTAGGGTAAAACCCTAACTAGACCTTCTAGAAGGGGGGGTTCCTTGGCCCCCACTCCTCCTCCTTGTGGCCGCCGGTTTGGACTTGGGGGAGGGGCTAGGGATGCCTCCCACCCCTCTATATAAAGAGGGCTGGGGGCGCACCACCCCCCCCCCCACACACCTTCCCTCAAGCCAAGTCGCCCTGCTGCCCTCCTCTCTCTCTCTCCCTCCCGACTGCGTGTAGGCGAAGCCCTGCTGCAGAAACTCTCCACCATATACACCACGCCGTCGTGTTGTAGATCCAATCCGTCTCTCCACCATACTTGCTGGACCGAGGAAGGAGGAGACGTCGAGGTGCTGCACGTGTGCATCTCACGGAGGCACCGCCACTTGTGGTGCTAGATCGGATCGGATCGCGAGGAGGAGAAGCGAGTACGACTACATCACCCACGTTAACGAGCGTTCATTTGTGCGAATCTTCAAGGGTATGAAGATCTAATCCAATCTCTCTCTTTGTTTGCATCTCCTAGATTAGATCTTGGCTTTCCCTCTGTTCGCATCCGTAGAAAATTTTGATTTACTATGCCGCGAAACCCTTCAATTTGTGGCACTGTCGTCTAGGTCATATTGGTGTAAAACACATGAAGAAACTCCATTCTAATGGACTTTTGGAGTCTCTTGATTTTGAATAATTTGACAAGTGCGAGCCGTGCCTCATGGGCAAGATGATCAAAACCCCGTTCTCCGGAATAATGGAGCGAGCAACGGACTTATTGGAAATCATACATACCAATGTATGCGGATCAATGAGTGTTTCGACGCGTGGTGGATATCGCTATTTTCTCACTTTTACTGATGACTTAAGTAGATATCGGTATATCTATTTAATGAAACATAAATCTGAAATGTTTGAAAAGTTCAAAGAATTTCAGAACAAAGTTGGAAACCATCGCAACAAGAAAATTAAATTTCTACGATCCGATCGTGGAGGTGAATATTTGAGTTATGATTTTCTCACGCATCTTAAAGCAAGCGGAATCGTTTCGCAACTCACGCCACCCGGAACACCACAGCGCAATGGTGTGTTTGAACGCCGGAATCGAACTCTATTAGATATGGTGCGATCAATGATGTCCCTTACAGATTTGCCGTTATAATTTTGGGGTAATGCATTAGAAACCGCTGCATTCACTTTAAATAGGGCACCATATAAATCCGTTGAGACGACACCGTATGAACTATGGTTTGGTGCTAAACCTAAGTTGTCGTTTCTTAAAGTTTGGGGATGCGAAGCTTACATCAAGAAGTTGATGCCGGATAAGCTCGAACCCAAAGCGGAGAAATGTGTCTTCATAGGATACCCTAAGGAAACGATTGGGTATACCTTCTACCACAGATCCGAAGGCAAAGTGTTTGTTGCAAAGAACGGATCCTTTCTTGAGAAGGAGTTTCTCTCGAAAGAAGTGAGTGGGAGGAAGGTAGCGCTAGACGAGGTTATTGAACCTTCTCTCGAGTTAGAGAGTAGCGCAGCACCTGAAATTGTTCCAGTGTCGTCTGCACCAACAAGAGAGGAAGCTAATGACGAGGATCATGAAACTTCGAACGATGCTACTACTGAACTTCGCAGGTCGACAAGGTCACGTGCCACTCCTGAATGGTACGGCAACCCTGTCTCAACCGTCTTGTTGTTAGACAACAGCAAACCTGCGAATTATGAGGAAGCAATGATGAGCCCAGACTCTGAGAAATGGCTAGAGGCCATGAAATCCGAATTAGGATCCATGAGCGAAAACCAAGTATGGACTTTGGTGGACCCTCCTAGCGACCGTAAGGCCATTGAGTGCAAATGGATTTTCAAGAACAAAATGGACGCGGATGGTAATGTTACTATCTATAAAGCTCGGCTTGTCGCAAAAGGGTTTCGGCAAGTTCAAGGTGTTGACTACGATGAGACTTTCTCTCCCGTAGCGATGTTTAAGTCCATTTGGATTTTATTAGCAATTGCTGCATTTCATGATTATGAAATATGGCAGATGGATGTCAAGACTGTGTTCCTCAATGGCAACATTGATGAAGAGTTGTATATGATGCATCCCGAAGGTTTTGTCGATCCTAAGGATGCTAATAAGGTGTGCAAACTTCAGCGTTCCATTTATGGACTGAAGCAAGCTTCTCGGAGTTGCAACCTTCGTTTTGATCAAGTGATCAAGAGTTTTGGATTTGTTCCAAATTGCTACGAATCTTGTATCTACAAGAAAGTGAGTGGGAGATCGGTGACATTTTTAGTACTATATGTGGATGAAATATTGATTATTGGAAATGACATTGGCATGCTTAACGATGTGAAGAGTTATTTGAATAAATGTTTTTCAATGAAAGACCTAGGAGAAGCTGCTTATATATTAGGCATCAAAATCTATAGAGATAGACAAAGACGTCTAATAGCTTTAAGACAAAGTACATATCTAGATAAAGTTCTGAAAAGGTTCAGAATGGATAAAGCAAAGAAAGGTTCATTGCGCATGTTGTCAGGTAAGATATTGAGCAAGGCTCAGTGTCCAGCTACGGTAAACGATAGAGATACTATGATCAAAGTGCCATATGCCTCAGCCATAGGTTCTATCATATATGCCATGCTATGTACTAGACCGGATGTGTCCAATGCTCTTAGTTTGACGAGCAGATACCAAAGTGATCCAGGAGTGGAACACTGGACAGCCGTAAAGAACATCCTAAAGTATTTAAACATGACTAAAGAAATGTTCTTGGTCTATGGAGGTGATAAGCAGCTCGTCATAAAAGGTTACATCGACGCTAGTTTCGACACCGACCCGGATGATTCTAAATCTCAGACAGGATACGTTTATATTTTGAATGGTGGAGCTGTGAGCTGGAGAAGCTGCAAGAAAAGCGTGATCGCGGGATCTACAACAGAAGCGGAATACATGGCTGCTTCAGAAGCATCAAGTGAAGGAGTTTGGATCAGGAACTTCATCACTGAGCTTGGTGTGGTTCCAAGTGCCTTGGATCCACTGGAGATATTGTGCGACAACACTAGCGCCATAGCACTGGCTAAGGAACCAATATATCATCCAAAGACCAAGCACATCAACCGCCGTTTTCATATAATTCGAGATTATATAGCAGATGGAGATCTGAAGATTAGCAAAGTTCATACGGATCTAAATGTCGCAGATCCGTTGACTAAACCTCTTCCATGAGCAAAACATGATCAGCACCTTAATGCCATGGGTGTTAGATTGTTGCCAGATGTAAACTAGATTATTGACTCTAGTGCAAGTGGGAGATTGTTGGAATTATGCCCTAGAGGCAATAATAAAGATGTTATTATTATAATTCTTGTTCATGATAAAGTTTATATTCCATGCTAGAATTGTATTAAGTGGAAACTTTGATACTTGTGTGGTTTATGAACAACACCGTGTCCCTAGTACGCCTCTATGGACTAGCTCATTGATTAATGATGGTTAAGGTTTCCTAACCATAGACATGAGTTGTCGATTAATAATGAGATCATGTCATTAGGAGAATGATATGATGGACAAACCCAAATTAAGCAGAGCAATTAGATCGTGTCATCGTGTTCATCTTTGCGAAGCTTTTTCCTATGTCAAATATTGTATTCCTTAGACCATGAGATAATACAACTCCCTGGTATCGGAAGAAATCTTTGATGTCATCAAACATCATCCTATGTGAGGGTGATCATAAAGGTGTCTCTCGGGTGATCGGAAAGTACTTGTTGGGTTGTATGTATCGAGATGGAATTTGTCCCTCCCGAGTCGGAGAGATATACTTTGGGCCCACTCGGTAATCGATATCAACACCGCTTGCAAGCATGTGGTTAACGAGTTAATCACAAAGTGATATCGGATTACGGAACGAGTAAAGTACTTGCTGTGAATGAGATTGAACTAGGTATGTCGATACCAACGATCGAATCTCAGGAAAGTAAAATATCGTGTGACGAAGGGAATACATATATGGGATTAATTGAATCCTGGCATCGTGGTTCATCCGATATGATCATCGATGAATGTGTGGGAGTCAACATGGGTTTCCAGATCCCGCTGTTGATTATTGATAGAAGATCATGTCTGCATATTCTCGAACCCGTAGGGTCACACACTTAACGTGCATCGACGCTAGGATAGAATGGATGATTGGTTTATGAGTTTTTGTTTGGAGTCTCGGATGAGATACAGGACATCACGAGAGGTTTCGGAATGGTCTGGAGAATAAGATTCATATAAAGAAAAGCAGTTTTTCGATTTCGGAATCGTTTCGGAGTTTATCGGTATTGTACCAGAAGGTTCTAGAAGGTTCCGGAGTGGGACCAACATGGGCCCACTTGTCGGAGGCCTGCGTGGGCCTAAGGGTAAGTGCCCTGGCCACTTTGGGCCAGGGGCACAAGGCCCAGCCGGCCAGCCCTAGGGGAAACCCTAGGGAAACCTTCTAGAAAGAAGGGGGAAGACTTACCCCCCACTCCACCCTTGGGGCCGCCGTCCTAGGGCTTGGAGGAGGGGCCAAGGAGGCCGGCCAGCCCCCTATATAAAGAGGGCAGGGGTGCACCCTCCCCCTCCTACTCCTCCAACCCTAGCCGTCGTCCTGCTGCCCCCTCCACCTCTCTCTCTCTCTCTCTCTCCCGATTGCGCATAGGCGAAGCCCTGCCATAGAAACTCTCCACCATAAGCACCACGTCGTCGTGCTGCAGATCCAATCTATCTCTCCACCCTACTTGCTGGACCGAGGAAGGAGGAGACGTCGCGGCACCGTATGTGTGCATCTCTCGGAGGCGCTGCCACTTGCGGCATAGGATCGGATCGTATCGCGAGGAGGAGACGGCTAGTACGACTACATCAACCACGTTCTGTTGAACGTTTCCGCTGTGCGATTTCTTCAAGGGTATGAAGATCTCATGTATCTCTCTCGTTGATTGCATCTCCTATATTATATCTTGGCTTTCTTGTTCGCATCCGTAGGAAAATTTTGATTTACTATGCTGCGAATCCCTTCAATAACATGGTGTGAGCATGTGCCAAGTCAACGCAAGCAAAGCATCAAAGGAGAATACAACAATACTATGCTTTTGCATGCTAAAACAACGCATAATTTATTCAAGGCACACTAAGAAATCCCAATTGTTTGGAACAATACATGCTATAGAAATAATCACTAATCATAATTCCAAAACAACACCTAGCATGTTATGCTAAAGTCTAAGTCACAGTCAATGCAAGTTTCTCTTGCACTTACAAGCAAGAACTTACTACTCCTTTCCAACACCAAGCAAACTTATTTGCGAAACAATATAGCAAGAACGGGAGTCCAAACTACTTTATTCAAGCAAACTAAACAACCTAAGCAAAGCAAATGAAAACTAAGACGCTCCAAGAACAACACAACTTTGCATGAAACAATAAAAACGAAGTGTCTAGACAGTCCTGAGCTTTTTATTGATGAAGAAGGGGATGCCTTGGGCATCCCCAAGCTTTGACACTTGTAGATCTTGGATATTTCTTGGGGTGACACCATGGTGGAATCCCCAAGCTTGAGCTTTTGTCCATTATTCATCTCATTGCATCATTCTCTCTCCACACCTAAAATTTTTTCCTTCATACAAAACTTCACACAATCTTCATTAGAAACATTAGTGTATTCAAAAGATATTAGACCTATGGCAAAGCTTTAGAACAGCAAGGATTTTCACTAAAAACACAAGCTACTGTAGTAACTCCTTCAAAAATCTCAATTCACCTAAATAGAACTCAAAGAGGAATCAATAAGAAGCAAATGCAAATAATGGCAGAAATCTGTCAAAACAGATCAGCAGGTAGAAACCGATTTTTTCTAACATCTTCTGTTGATCAAATCAAAAAGTGTTTAACTAACGAAAGTTAGCTAACATACTAGGAGATTTATTCATAAATTTTGAGCTCAGTCCGAGTTACAGAGCCTCCTCACGAATGTTTTGGTGGAGGACAGAAATTTGTTTCGGGACAGCAACTCCCCAAATCTTACTTCCCTCTCATTAGAGGTCATTCTTGGCACAAAAAGCAAATAAAAAGAATAAGGAGAGGTCATTACTGAAGTAATAACTTCCAAGACTCAAGGAAACTCTTGGGTTATCTCCCAACAGTACTTTTCTTTAACGCCTTTAAGTTAGGCACAAGAAGCAAGAAGAATCAAGTATTTTCAAATGAAGAAGCATTAACATCCATACTTGCAAAGTCTTCAACTATGAAAGGTATCTCATCCAAATGGGTTTTGGAGGATCCCTTCTCATCTCTCTTTGGTCTACTACCTTCATCAAAAAGATTTTCAGGAGCAATCTAATCAAAAAAAATTCAAATGCTTCATGCATTCCAACAAGCTTAAAGGGTATGGGTATCTTAAAATCTTCTCTCGTCTTAGTTTTATCAAAAATATCCATAACATATACACTTGATCCTAGCATATTTAAACACTCAAATACCTTTTTGGCTTCCCTAGCAACATCATGAATTTCTTTTGATAAAGTTTCAATGATGAATTCTCTCTTTTCAGCATTCTTTTCTTCTTTTAGTTTTAGGAACAAAAATTGCATGAAGGGGTTAAGGCTAACAAACCTAGCCTCCAACATATGAACTAAAGAAGCCGCGGCAATCTCATAATTAGGAGCAAGCTCTGCTATAGATTTATCCTCAATATCCTCATGCTTGCTAACATAATTAAAGAATTCTTCAATATTATCTTTCCCAATTATGGAACCAGTACCTATTGCAAGATCTTTCAGGGCAAACTTGGGGAGCAACATGGTGAGCTAGAGCAAGGTGGAAACTAGAGCAGGAACTAATTTTTTGGTTTTTTTTAAAAGAGGCAAACAAAACCAAACAAAAGAAACAAAGCAAACAAAAAACAAAGTAAAGAGAAGGAAGTTAAGGACTCCCCTAGTGAAGACGTCCTTAGCCTCCCCGACAACGGCGCCAGAAAACTTGTTGATGGTGCTGACGTGGAGCACTTCGTTGGAAACCCCCAGAGCAAGGTCGAACTACTCACGCATCATACCGGAGAGAAGGCCTCCAGGATGATCTCCCCTCCAGCAGGGTGTCGGGAAGAACTTCAGACCCCCCGATCTAGGGACGATGGTGGCGGCGGCTATAGACGGTTTCGTGGAGATTTGATCGGGTGCTTAGGGTTTCTGCATCGGGGGCTTCTTATAGGTGAAGGGGGAGACCGAGGCGGAGGCCAGTGGTGCCAAACCCTAGCCAGGCGCAGGATGGGGCCCACCTACGCCTAGGGTGGGTCTGGCTACCCTGGCCGGCCCCTACGGCTCTCCTCTAGACTTCTTGTTCCCCACGGAAAGTAATTGACTTTGACGTTTGTCCCGTCAAATTTCGAGAATATTTCTTTACTAACTTTTCTTAAACCAAAAACAGCAGAAAACAGGCATCTGGCACTGTTTCAACTTGTTAGTAGGTTAGTACCAGAAAACATGTAAAAGCACCTCAAAGTGTGGACAAGTAAAGCAAAGTAGATACTAAACAAGCATGGAGCATCAAAAATCATAGATATGTTTCCCACGTATCACCAAACAATAGGTAATAGGATGTGTCCATGGCACTATAGTGGCTACAAGGGATAGATCAACAGAAGGAAATAAAGACTATAAAAGTAAGATAGGTAGAAAGGGGGAGAATGCTCGCCTGAAAACATTGCCGAAGGTTCATCCGAAGATCGGGTCGATACTCGCATAAACTCATCAGCCTAATCCGTGAAGAAGCAAAGCACTAGAAGAAACACCGGGTGCACTATTTAATACTATGGCAGAAGATCGGGCATGATGCATGTATGATGCGTGACATGGCAAAGATGTGATGTGATTAGGCAATATTAAACGGAACCAGGGTACCGACAATTAATTAGGTGGTTTAGGTTATTTAGATACCCCGCAATTTAAATGTTGTATTAACAAGGCAATACATGGCATTGATTCGCTACACAAATTTAAATGGACGAAATATAAGACTAAAAAAGCCCGCATATGGTCTCCCTATTAATTATGAGGTGAATCAGCATAAGGCCCCCAAACCACACCATATGTATGCGACATGAACAATTTAATATGCAACAAGTGAAATTATCATATATTAAAATACAGGGGTCTCGGATAGGGGTCACACATTGGTATCGATGATCTTGGGGTTCGCCGAGGGTTCGGAATAGGTCTCCGGGGCCTCGGCGTCCGAGAACGGGTCTTGGTCTTCGAATCTTCGGATCCGAGGTCTTGACGTTCCATGAAGGAGGCCTAGATGCTTCAGTCCGATGTCGATCTCCGGTACCGCGGTTTCCCGACATGGTTCCCTCGGGTGTCGTTGGGGTTCGGCATCAACGGTCTTCGCATTTGCATACACCATTTCACATCATCTATAGCAAACCACCACATACCATCGTCGCATCATCTGTACTCTACCTCCTTGTTGTGCCACGCAGAGATAAAACAAAACTTTTCCTCTAACGTGGTGATCCCAAGATCTAGCTTAGGTAGAAGGCCACGAGGTTTACCACTAGACGCGCAGTTGCGGATTAATGATAAAGCACGTCAGTTGATGCAGTGCAGTCCTCACAATCCGATCGTCCTGGTGCTGATCGCACAACACCTCTGCTGGTATCCACACGTACAAGGAGGAGCACCGGCGGCGAACTGCTAGGTTTGTTACGGCGGCAGGACTGCTGTGGAGCTAGGGTTTCCAACACATGGAATGACCTAACCGAACAACGATTAACCTTTCTGGGTTACAGTGCTCCACTATATATATGGAGTGAACATGGGCTCTGCTCGCGCGACCCATTCACTAAAGCCCATATAACACTAGTCACCGTGAGTCCAACTCACTAACTCAGTCCTAATCCGGTTTAGGTCCAACCCAACCAGATTACAAGTTTAGATCTAATCCGAACTTGCTCCCGCTCTTAAGTGTGTGACCCCGCAGGCTCATGGCTACTTGGACACGATTGGAGTCCAATTCTCAATCGATCAGTCGGTAGCGGCTCCTAGCAGAACGTGCCGACTCCCAAGTACCAAAGAGTCATGACGACTTGCCTTTCCAATGCGACTTACGTCTGAGTCCCTTTTGCCTCACGATATACCTTGTCAGACTATAGGCGAATAATTGTCATCCCTTAAATAGTCCGACTCTCTTCTCGATCCGAGATAAGTGATTCACCTGACTAACTCTTAGTCGATCGCCTCGGTTAACACTTAAACGAGTCATGCATGGCCATTCTTTCCGAATCATATCTCACGAGAGGGCCCAGAGAATATCTCTCCAAGTGGAGGGGCAAAATCCCATCTTGGTTATTCACATCACGCAGCTTGATTCTCAGTCGACCCGAACCCTACCTTTATAACTGCCCAGTTACGGATCAGCGTTTGACAGAACCTAAGTCGGTGATCCTCAACTCGGACTATGCAACAACCTCAGGTCTAAGGATTACATTGATTGAGATATACAAATGACAACTTGTTCGTTGTACCTCAATATGGGTCAATCCGACTCGCTAAACTCTTTAGCCTAGTCTGTGTAAGTTGGAATAGCATCTCCATGCCCATGACAAGTGGAACCGAGTCATCAAGCCAACTTTCACATTGGTCTAAGTTGTGTGTCCAACACAACCTCAATGACCAAGGATATTTAGTACAAACAACATGAATGCATAGTTCCACAACCGAATCACATATTCAATGATACACATCAGATGTTTATACAAGGACTACTTAATATCTTTATGAATACAATGGGAAATCTCATCATACATGATTGCCTCTAGGGCATATTCCCAACAGTCTCCCACTTGCACTAGAGTCAATCTTCTGAAATCATACGTCTAAGCATCTAATGCCCATGGCTCTCAGGTGCGCCTCATGCTTCGGCTGGGGTAACGTCTTTGTCAACGGATCCGCAATATTTGCATCCGTGTATACCTTGCATAACTTGATATCACCCTGATCCACGAACTGGTGAATCAGGTGGTACCGCATGAGTATGTGCTTGTTCTTCTGGTGCTGTCTAGGTTCCTTGGCTTGTGCAATAGCACCATTGTTGTCACAATACACGTCCAACGGATTGGACGAGCCACGAACACCAAGATCCATGAGGAAATTCCTCATCCAAACAGCTTCCTTTGCTGCCTCCGAGGCGGCAATATACTCAGCCTCTGTTGTAGACGCAGACACAGTCTCTTGCTTGGAACTCTTCCAGCTCACAACACCTCCATTTATAATAAACACGTATCCGGATTGCGAACGAGAATCATCGAGTCGAAGATAACTCGCATCCGTAACCCTTTACACCGAGTTCATTTTCACCACCATAAACCAAGAACATATCCTTAGTCCTTCTCAAGTACTTTAGGATATTTTAGCCCTATCGATGGATCTCTCCAGGATCAGCCTGGTATCTGCTCACAACACTTAGAGCATAGGAAACATCCGGCCTAGTACAAATCATGGCATACATGATGGATCTGACTGCAAAAGCATATGGAATCGCACTCATCTGACTTTGCTCATCAGTTGTCGAAGGACACTGAGTCTTGCTAAGTTTTACACCATGGGACATCGGTAAGAACCCCTTCTTAGACGATTCCATGTTGAACTTCTTCAACACTTTGTCCAAATAAGTACTCTGACTCAATCCAATGAGCCTCCTTGATCTATCTCTATAGATCCGGATTCCGAGGATGTATGTTTCCTCACCCAAGTCTTTCATTGAGAAACTCCTTTCCAATGATTCCTTGGTTTCTTGCAACATTTGGACATCATTTCCAATCAGTAATATGTCATCCACATATAAGATTAGAAAATTTACTTTGTTCCCACTAAACTTCTTGTACAAACAAGAATCATGATCACTCTTGATGAAGCCAAATGATTTGACTACCTCATCAAAGCGAATATTCCAACTCCGAGATGCTTTCTTCAACCCATAAATGGATTTCTGAAGTTTGCACACTTTGTCAGCATTAGCTGGATCAACAAAACCCTCGGGCTGTATCATATACACGTCCTCGGTTAAATTTTCGTTAAGGAAAGCTGTTTTGACATCCATCTGCCATATCTCGTAGTCGAAATAGGCTGCTATAGCTAACATGATCCGAACTTATTTAAGCATCGCTACGGGCGAGAAAGTCTCGTCGTAATCAACTCCTTTAACTTGTCGGAACCCCTTCGCGACAAGGCGTGCTTTATAGACGGAAACATTTCCATCCATATCAGTTTTCTTCTTAAAGACCCATTTGCACTCGACGGGTCTTGCACCGTCTGGCAGATGAACCAAGTTCCAAACTTGATTTTCATCCATGGACTTTAACTCGGATCTCATGGCTCTAAGCCATGACTCGGAATCAGATCCCACCATCTCTTCCGAATAATTTGCCGGCTCATCACTGTCTAACAGTAACACATCACGAACATTTCGTAATCTTGCCGATCTTCATAGTACAGGTGCTGCTGCCGGCTCAGCTGCCACGACCGGCTCAACCTCCAAGGTTTTTTCCACTCGCTACTAGCCGGTTCCTCTTGAATTTCCTCGAGTTGCACCGTGCTCCCACTTACTCCCCGACTGAGAAACTCTTTTTCAAGGAAGACACCATTCCGAGCGACAAACACTTTGCCCTCTTCTCGGTTGTAGAAGTAGTAACCCAAGGTTTCCCTCGGATACCCCACGAAAATACATTTATCCGACTTGGCCGTAAGCTTGTCCGACTGAAGTCGCTTTACAAATGCTTCACAACCCCAAATCTTAAGAAAAGACAAAATCGGCTTTTTGCCTGTCCACATCTCATGCGGTGTCTTCTCTACCGATTTTGATGGTACTCTGTTTAGCGTGAACGCCGCTGTTTCTAGATAATAACCCCAAAATGATAAAGGCAGATCTGTCTGACACATCATTGATCGTACCATGTCCAACAAGGTCCGATTCCGTCTTTCCGAAACACCGTTCCTTTGCCGCGTTCCTGGCGGAGTAAGTTGAGGAACTATTCCACAACTTTTCATATGGTCATCAAACTCATGGCTCATGTACTCACCTCCTAGGTCCGACCAAAGAAACTTTATTTCCTTGCCGAGTTGATTCTGTGCTTCATTCTGGAATTCTTTGAACTTTTCAAAGGCTTCCGACTTATGTTTCATCAAGTAGATATATCCATACCTACTCAAATCATCAGTGAAGGTAATGAAGTACTCATAACCACCCCTGGCTGTCGTGCTCATTGGTCCACATACATCACTATGTACTAGTCCCAATAAGTCGGACGCCCTTTCGCAACTCTTTGCAAAATGTGTCTTGGTCATTTTGCCGAGTAGGCAAGATTCGCATGTCTCGAACGACTCCAAGTCGAACGAAGTTAGGAGTCCATCATCATGGAGCTTTTTCATGCGTTTTCAACTTATATGACCAAGCCGACAGTGCCAAAAGTAAGTCATATTCAGATCATTTGGTTTCAACCTTTTAACATTTATGTTATAAACCGACTCACCATCAAGATTCAAAATAAATAACCCGTCCAGGACGGGTGCAAAGCCGTGAAACATATCATTCAAATACAAAGAACAACCATTATTCTAGATATTCGACTCATAGCCTTGCCTTGTCAAACATGAAGCAGAAATAATGTTTCGACTGAGCACTGGAACATAATAACAATTATTCAGTTCCATAATGAATCCGGAAGGTAAATGAAGTTGCATCGTGCCGACTTCCAACGCAGCAACTCTTGCTTTTTTGCCGACTCGAATATCAACCTCGCCTCTTGCTACGCTCCTAGTTCTTACCAGTCCCTGCAACGAGTTGCAGATGTGAATAACTAATCCGGTATCATATACCCAAGAACTATTAGGTGCATCAGCAAGATATATGTCTATAACATTGCAAACAAGTGTACCTGAGTCGGAAGTCATACCTCCACTCTTAGCTTTATCGGCCAAGTACTTGCTGCAGTTCCTCTTCCAGTGGCCATTCGCCTTGCAGTAGAAGCAAGTGGATCCGGCTGAAGGAGATGGCTTAGTCCCTGAGGAAGCGCTTGGGACCGGGTCCAGAGCCTACTTTCCTCCTGACTTAGCCTTCTTCTTAGTCCAAGAACTCTTCTTGAACTTAGCCTTATTCTGCACCATCAACACTTGACTGATGCCCTTCTTGAGATCCGCCTCTGCCTGCTTGAGCATCCCATGCAATTCAGTGAGCTTCTTATCCATACCATGCATGTGGTAGTTCGAAATGAACTGCCCATATGCACTAGGAAGAGAGTTCAGAATTATATCCGTAGCGAACTCTTCGCTAATGGGGTAGCCAAGCCTCTCCAGAGACTGCACGTAACCAACCATTTTGATCACATGCGGACTCAGTGGATCACCATCCTTAAGCTTGCAACTCAGCAAAGCCTGAGAGACTTGATACCTCTCAGTCTTCGCCTGAGCCTGGAACATACTTTTGAGGCTTTCGATCATATCGTAGGCCTCAACATGCTCGAACTGCTTTTGCAAGTCCGGTTCCATGTGAGCAAGCATAAGACAGCTAATATCCGTGGACTCATCCTTAGCCCGACGGTAGGCATTGGTGGCAGCGACAGTCGCATTCTCATTCGGCTCATCTGGAAGTGGGTTGTCTAGGACATGGTCCTTCTTTTCTTGTTTGAGAACAATTCTCAGATTTCGATACCAGTTGGTAAAATTAGTGTCGTTCAGTTTATCTTTCTCAAGAATGGTTCTCGACGCAAAACCGGATATCTGAGAGTGACTGCTACTTGGTGCCATGATCTACAACAGAAAATATGCAAAACACTTAAGACATGTATTCATAAAAGAGCAAGCATATTAAACATTTTAATATTTTATGCTCCCACTAGAACCAACACCCCTCCGATGGTTGCTTAGTCATTCAGGATTCCAAATAAGCAAGTCGGCTAGTGAGATTTAGCATCACCGCTAGCCGCCAAGTGATCTAGGTAGACAACTCCTAGTCAATCGCATCTCATGCGACTCCTGTTGGACGGGTGGCATCACATGCCCCGGCTCCCATCCGACTTTTCCCCGAGTCCCACAACTGTTGTGATAGACCCGTCTAGCTTACCGAGTGTTTCTGCAGTAAGAGTCCGACTCGAACCCACCTAGTCGGAAAGAATTGGCAGCACCTCAATTTTATGAGCCCACTACCAAAAATGTCCGACTTGTGATGGTGCAAACACTGGCGGGAAAACCGACTAGACCTTCTTTGAGGGATTAAATTTTACCGACTATCTAATAGAGGTAAAACTGAGACATAACAATAACACAAAATAAAGCAATTATAATGTGAAACGGTATGGCTCTCTTCATGGTGATTTCCATCTCCACAAAGCCTGTAATCCGACTCGTGCCAACTCTTGTCACTTGTCGTCTTACTCCATGTCGCCGACATGTACAACGTCTTGCATGCCTTCCTGGTTCTCCAAACAGCTACACTAGCTTAGTAAAGTAAATTACATAGAGAATCCGACACGTAGGTCGTTATACAATAAAATGACAGCACCTAGGCTCCAGCCGGCTGACAAAAACCGTGATTCGCAGATCACATATGGATTACACACATGCATCACATGCACATGAACCATACCATTCACAACTTCATACAAAAACAAGTTATGCATAGATACAATATCTATCGGCGCTGTGAAACTCGCAACGACATCTAAGGCGCTACGACAGGGCGAAGCCGGCGGTCCCGATTCGATCTACGATTTTTCCGAAAACGTAGATCTCATCTACGATCCGAACATGGATGCCGACCATCGTTCCAATTCGATCAAACTCTTTGATCTTCGATCACCGCTTTTGGATTTATGTGTCACAGTCTACCCCGATGGCGGAAGCCGACCGGTAGGGGTATGTCGTTCCATGACCTTAGCAGTATGATCACGGAAATCAGATCTACCATTCCCCGAGTACATTTGATCCAATCAACCTCGTACAAAACCGATCTATCTCATAGATCGACCACGAAAACATCACATAGATCTCATCTACAGCCTACCGCATATCACATATGCGAGATCTCGAGCCTAAAACCAGAAGTTATCGCTCTGATACCACTGTTGTGCCACGCAGATATAAAACAAAACTTTTCCTCTAACGTGGTTATCCCAAGATCTAGCTTAGGTAGAAGGCCACGAGGTTTACCACTAGACGCGCAATTGCGGATTACTGATAAAGCGCGTCAGTTGATGCAGTGCAGTCCTCACGATCCGATCGTCCTGGTGCTGATCGCACAACACCTCTGCTGGTATCCACACGTACAAGGAGGAGCACCGGCGGCGAACTGCTAGGTTTGTTACGGCGACAGGACTACTGTGGAGCTAGGGTTTACAACACATGGAATGACCTAACCGAACAACGATTAACCTTTCTGGGTTACGGTGCTCCACTATATATAGGGAGTGAACATGGGCTCTGCTCGCGCGACCCATTCACTAAAGCCCATATAACACTAGTCACCGTGAGTCCAACTCACTAACTCAGTCCTAATCCGGTTTAGGTCCAACCCAACCAGATTACAGGTTCAGATCCAATCCGAACTTGCTCCCGCTCTTAAGTGTGTGACCCCGCAGGCTCATGGCTACTTGGACACGATTGGAGTCCGACTCTCAATCGATCAGTCGGTAGCGGCTCCTAGCAGAACGTGCCGACTCCCAAGTACCAAAGAGTCATGACGACTTGCCTTTCCAATGCGACTTACGTCCGAGTCCCTTTTGCCTCACGATATACCTTGTCAGACTATAGGCGAATAATTGTCATCCCTTAAATAGTCCGACTCTCTTCTTGATCCGAGATAAGTGATTCACCCGACTAATTCTTATTCGATCGCCTCGGTTAACACTTAACCGAGTCGTGCATGGCCATGCTTTCTGAATCATATCTCACGAGAGGGCCCAGAGAATATCTCTCCGAGTGGAGGGGCAAAATCCCATCTTGGTTATTCACATCACGCAGCTTGATTCTCAGTCGACCCGAACCCTACCTTTATAATCGCCGATTCGGATCAGCGTTTGACAGAACCTAAGTCGGTGATCCTCAACTCGGACTATGCAACAACCTCAGGTCTAAGGATTACATTGATTGAGATATACAAATGACAACTTGTTCGTTGTACCTCAATATGGGTCAATCCGACTCACTAAACTCTTTAGCCTAGTCTGTGTAAGTTGGAATAGCATCTCCATGCCCATGACAAGTGGAACCGAGTCATCAAGACAACTTTCACATTGGTCTAAGTTGTGTGTCCAACACAACCTCAATGACCAAGGATATTTAGTACAAACAACATGAATGCATAGTTCCACAACCAAATCACATATTCAATGATACACATCAGATGTTTATACAAGGACTACTTAATATATTTATGAATACAATGGGAAATCTCATCATACATGATTGCCTCTAGGGTATATTCCCAACACTCCTCACAACCAAACATCAACAACATGGAATCAGCATAGCATTTTACACCACTGAAGCCACACAGGAACCAAAGAAGAGATACACAGCAGGAGGTGCCCACCAACACGGTTACCCTTTGAAAAAAACAAGCTCATGCTCTCGAGAAGATTCAAGCCTGGAGACGCGGAGGTGCTGGACGCGGGATCGAGGCCGAGCTAGAGGCCATGAGCGTTGTTGAGGTGGCCAAGCTCGGCGAGGAGGGGCGGCGCCGGGGAAGACGACTGGCAGCAGGGGAAGGGCGTCATGGCGGTGGGGTGGCTCGTCGGCGAGGCACATGGAGCACGACGGCGGGGGATCCCGGCAGTGGAGAGAGGAGGCCCAGGCCAGGGTCGTCGCAGAGGAGGCCCATGGCGACGTGCGGCAGGGGCGGCCGTTAGCTGCAAGGTGGAGGTGCCTCTCGCGGCGGAGAGGATAAGATCGAGGGGAGCGGGGTGGGTAGGAGCGTGCGGGAGGAGAGGGCGAGGCGACGGGGTCGGGCTCGCGTGTGGGCAGGGGCACGCGGGGCCGCTGGCTGGTGGGGCCGTTGGGTTGACCAGATCAGGAAGAGGTGAGTGGGGTACGTGTGGGTTGGTGGTGGTGGCTGGGAGAGGGAGTGGGTGAGGGGTCAGGTTAGGGCTAGGGTTAGGCTAGGATTTGATCTACCGGCTGGGCCTTTTGGGACTGGCCAGTTTAGGTCTAGGTCCAAGTTTAGGTTTATTTATTTTGATAAGACATTTTATTTTGTTTTGATTTGTTATAAATATTTTTAGCAAATAGTTTAGCAGATAAATATAGGATTTTATTTTGAAACAAGAGGAGAGGTATTGTAGTAAACAAAAATAGCTTTAGCTAAACTATTTTGAGAGGCAAAATAAATGCATGATGCAATGATGGTGCACCAAATAGGTGACAACATGCGATATTAAAATTAGGGTTTACCCGGGGTGCTACAGTACCTTTTACCTTACCTCCCCGGCAACGATGCTAGAAAAGAGCTTGATGTCTATGCACGCTTCTATTCTTGTAGACAGTGTTGGTCCTCCAAGTGTAGAGGTTTGTAGAACAACAACAAGGTTCTCTTAAGTGGATCCCCCAAGGTTTATCGAACTCGGGGAGGAAGTGGTCAAAGGTTTCCCTCTCAAGCAACCCTGCAATCAAGATACAAGAAGTCTCTTATGTCCCCAACACACCCAATACACTTGTCAGGTATATAGGTGCACTAGTTCGGCGAAGAGATAGTGAAATACAAATAATATGGATGATTATAAGTGGTAATTGCAATCTGAAATAAAGATGGCAGCAAGCAAACATGTAACATGACTGATTGTAACGGTGTTTCAATGCATAGGAACAAGGCGTCGGGATCATACTTTCACTAGTGGACACTCTCATATAAATATCTTCTCTTCATGATGCTACCCTGAACTACTCTCCGGTTGGACAACTCCAATCCATGGTAGGGCTACAAAAGCTCTCCTTAAATTTCGCATTCCCCATCTAGGTAACCCCGCACTGTCACCTTGAGAGTTAGATGGTTCCAAAAAACACCACAATTTCATAGAGACATCCAACTCAAAATATAACTAATGATAAGTATTTCTGTAATCTTTAGCCTAAGTGCCACACGATGTGCACACTGTTAACTTCACAAACATGGGGATAACCGGAGATTAAAATTAAAGCACTTGAGTAGCAGAGTAAATATACTTGATTACAAAGCTCATGACCACAATAAGATCACACATATAGAGAGATGAACACATAGCTACCGGTAGAGCCCTTAGCCTCGAGGGAGAACTACTCCCTCCTCATCATGGGAGTCAGCAACAACGATGGAGATGGTGGTGGAGATCGATTGAGATGGCTCCGAGGGAAATTTCCCGTCCCAGCAGGGTGCCGGAACAGAGACTTCTGTCCCCCGAATCTCCTCTTCGGTGGCGGCGGCGCTGCGGAACTTTTTGTGGATGGAGGCTGATTGATCTAGGGTTTCCGCATCGAAGACTTTATATAGGCGGAAGGGCGATGTCAGGAGGTGGACCAGGGGCCCACACCACACCCCGACGTGGCCAGGGGCGTGCCATCAGGGGGTGTGGCTGCCTCCTGGACTTCCTCCGTCTCTTCTTTGGACTCTGTGTCGTGTCTGGTAAAATAATAACTTTCGCTTTTGTTCCGTCCAATTCCGAGAATATTTATTTAGTAGTTTTCTAAAACCAAAAACAATAGAAAATAGGAAACTGGCACTACGACATCTTGTCAATAGGTTAGTTTCAGAAAATGTATAAAAATGCCTCAAAGTGTAGAAAAAATATAAGAAAGTCGATACAAAACAAGCGTGGAGCATCAAAAATTATAGATACGTTTACGACGTATCAGCCATCATGAATACGCCGTAGGCGAGCTTCTAGTAATGAGGGTACCTTTGCTTTGTCGGGGTCAGTACCTCGCTGAGGTATTAGATTGGGCGTTAGACCCCATGGGTCTTGCCATCTTCGGGTCGCTCGACCACGAGTGCAGTGCTGACCACCTGATGTGTGGCTACTATGTACATCAGCAAAGGCTTCCGCTCCTTTGGCGTGACCAGGATAGGTGATGTGGAGAGTAGCCGTTTGAGGTCCTCGAACACATCGTCTGCTTCGGGTGTCCATTCGAATTTGTCCGTCTATGATAGGTTCCTAACATGAGATACACAGTACAATGAGTAGTACCAAATTTCAGGACCTACTATGTATGCATGCCTGGAATGTAGGTTCGTCGGTTATTAACTTTAAGGGACCTATACGCAAAAGAAACTTCATTCAACCATTAACATAACAACACGAGTTTACATATATAGGACTCGCTGCTGAACTAGTCAGGTCCGACGTCTCCTAGCACCTAGTCCTGCGCCGCCAGTGGCAGCTCGTTAGACACCAGCACCAATGCCAGCTCCAGCGACACCGCCAGCTCTTGACCCATCGACACCTCCTGATAAGCCGGCGCCACCTTAGGATAAGCCGGTGGCACCTCCTGATCCATCGGCAGCTCTGAGAGGACCCTGTGGTGAAGTTGGCGTTGTTGGGGAACTGGTCCTAGTAGTTGGTGAAGATGTTGGCATCGGTGAACACCACCATATCATAGCCACAGTGGAAGGCCTGGCCGTAGAGGAGACGAACGTCCCTAAAGTTGACAAACTTGACCATCAACGTCCCATCCGCATTGTTGTAGAGGCTGTAGATACAGTACCTGCGACGACCATAGCCGGCATCGAGGAAGGCACACGCCAGCTGCTACGGTGTTCTCTGCGAGGATAAGGCCCAAATGTGCAGAGCATTGTCCTCCTCTGTGGCGATGTTGTTGTCTTTGCACTCCGGTAGGCGAGCAACAACCGGAAGGTGGCCATGGATGACTGATGGGGACAAAGATGGTTACTGGAAGCTGGGGATTGGAGATGCTTTGATTCTCTAGGATCATGGGGAAGGGGAGAGAATAAATAGGAAGGAGTTGATCCGAGATTAACATGGCAGATTAGCCGAACCGAGGGGACGATCAATGTCACTAATAAAAACCTATGTGTGTGGCAAATGACGCTGACGAAGACTAGGGTAAGACGATGGGACGGAACGCCGAATCCGCTTCCCGAATTCGATGGGCACAATCATAATTTTGGGTTGCCTCTGAGGCGACCACGACCCGCCCATATATGAAAGGCGGACTGGGATTCGGTAGCCTGCACACAGCATGGCACGGATTGCCATGCCCCTCTCATCCACCCTCCATAATCCATTCACAATATTTTTTGTTGCATCAAACATTTCATATAAGAGACTCATTTTTCTTGCCAAAATGTAAGAGACTCATTCATATAAAACGTCAATGTTTACACAAAACTAAATACAGTGAGGGCATCTCCACCGGGTCGACCCAACTTGTTTGAGTGCATCCGCGTGGATGCACGGGGCGTGCGCGGTGCCCCAGCTACACGACCCATCCGGACCGACACGTCCGGCTCGACCCACCTATGCACCAAATTTGGGCAATGGTTGTGTCGTCCTGGACGCGGGCGGACCAAGGGTGTGTCCTCCCGTGCGTGCCACTGGCCCACCCGTCAGCCACCGCTTAGCGCGACAATGATTCAGACATATGCAACGACACCGATTCAAACAAAACCGCGAGAGCGATTCAGAGGAACAGACGGAAGGCTGACCGACGATAGCCTATGCCATCCATTCAGACCATAACCCGCCAAATTTGGCTAACACAAAGATATGAAATCCATTCAGGCCATAATCTATGTCTACCTGCCACCGAGGTTGGGGAGGAAGGGGGACGTGATCGCTGCTGGGAGTAGCTGGTCCCTCCTGAGTGTGTGGAAGGATAGAGATGCCCCTAGAGGGAAGGGGGGTTGAATAGGCAATTTAAAAACTATTACAACTTTTGCTTGAAAAAATGCGGAATTAAACTGATGATTTATTTTATAAGCACAAAACCTAAATAAGCTAGGCTCAACTAATTGCACCAACCAAGAAGTTAAGCTAAGCAAGATAGCACAAGATATAAATACTTTAAGCTCGATGGCTATCACAAGGAAGTAAACTTGGGTATAGAGATAACCGAGGCATGTAGAGACGAAGATGTATTCCCGTGTTCCCTTATAAGTAAGGTATGCCACGTTGGAGAGGTGTGGGATCCCATGAAGGATTTCCTAACGCCTAGAAGCTCACCTTATTCTCTAAGCCTATCCCGCGAAGGATATGTGCCCTTTCCTCATGGCTAGCTTTTCCTCCACTCCGGAGATGACAAGCTCCACAACCATTTCACAAATCCCACGAAGGAGAAAGCCCGGGCCTCTTCACAATCTTTCACGAAGAGGTCACCGCAACACCAACCGCCAAGCCAACTAGGAGGTCACCCCCAAGAGTAACAAGCTCATGGTCTTTCACTCGAACATATCGTAATGGAGAGCTCAACACTTATGCAAGAATGCAAAGCAAGAACACCAAGGGTGCTCAAATCCCACCAAAGCAACACGTGCTAGGGAGGGATTAGAGAGGAAGAACAATGGTGCAGGACAACTAATGACTCCAAGATCTAGATCCAATGGGTTCCTCTCACTTAGAGGAGAAATTGATTGGTGGGGATTGTTAGATCTAGATCTCCTCTTTCAAAGCCCTTAAAGATGCAGGACTCATAGAAGGGTTGGAAGAGAAAACAAGCTCAATAGGTTCAACAATGGTGGTAAAAAATGTGCTCAATAACCCTAACCAAACAATGGGGAAGAAGTCCCTTTTATAGGAAAAAAGCAAATCTTCCTGTTGGGGCCAAAAACGAGCAGTCTAGGCAAAACCGGCGGCAAGTCCGGCGGAGCCGAACCGGTGACAGATCCAGCGGAGCTGAACCGACGATAGATCCGGTGGGTTGGTTTGCCCGCCGAACGAACCGGTGCCGCGCCGAACTGCTCCTCGGTATAGCTGCTCGGTAAGGCCGGTTTGCACGTTGTTTTTCTAGACAGAAAATAGTGCTGACGAAAACGGTGATAACTTTTGCATCCAAACTCCGATTTTAGCAAACTTGGGCTTTTTGAAAAGCTAAGAACAAGCTCTATCTAATAGCAAAACTGGAAATCCCAAGAAAGAGCAAGAGGTAAAAAAGAAATAAGGAGAGGTATGAAACCTCCCTAAATGAAGAACCGGTGAAAACCTCCAAAGTCAAAAACGCAATAGAAGATGCATGCAAATTCCGTTTTCGATGAACTTGGGCTTGTTGAAGAGCTAGCAACAAGCTCAGGAACCTCACACGAAGAAACACCAAGAAGCAACAAGAATAAAGGGATGCAAAGTATGTAAAGGATTGAGCTCTCTAAGACGATGTGATCAAGTTACCCAACCGAAAGCCCCTCTTGATAGTGCGGCTATCTATCCTATAACCCGGTCTCCCAACAACCACCTCGACACCGATAAAAGGAAAACCTACTAAGGCCATACCTTTGCCTTGCGCATCCCGCTTGATCTTGGTGACAACGCTTCAAGCTCCATTCAAGAAGGAATGCTTCACTTGATCATTGCTGCTTCGTGAAGACTCATAATTTGCTCCCCCATACACCAAGACACATCTTCACATGCCCATTATCATAGAATGGACAAAAAGATTCAAGCATATGATCTTCTCAAGATGCTTATCTTGAACTTACCCTTCTCAACCTTGATGACGATCACCACTTGATGTCATCCATTCACGGGCTATATGAAATCTTTACTTTTGATGCATGCCCATGGAAGAATACCTAACCCACATAGATAACACAAAGACATATATAATGGGTTAGTTCATGAAGCATAATTGACAAAGCTTACCATACCACAAGATCCCATGTGGTACATTTTTATGCTTCATGTGTTGACCAACTTGAATCCAATCTTCACTCTTTGTATTGGTCAACCATGTATTTTCTCATGCTCTATCTAAATATCTTGAGATACATAAAGAACTCTTTATTTTATTGCATGCTTTAAATCTTAGTCAACCATAGCTCAACTCGTGAGACTATCATGACACCGACTTAGAGCCATATCTTGATCTCAAGATCTTTATCATCCATTGCTTAACACGTAAGCTTAGAGCATGGCTAAATTGAGTTCCACACAAGAACTCCATCTTCATTTCTTCTTGATCATATCATATTATTCTCCTCAAATCGATGATCTTGATGCCAACACTCAAGGTATATCTTTATCTTCATGGCGTCCATACTTGAATCCAACAATTCCTTCATATAAAACTCAATGAAAACATTAGTCCTTAGGGATTGTTATTTATTACCAAAACCACACATAGGGGCAATGTACCCTTATAGTGTGTGTGGCCCACGCTCATGATGGACAAAGGTAGAAGAGGTGGTGGGAAGCCCGGAGGACGAGGGAGAGCATTATCAAGTGCTTGCGGCGGCGGCTGCAAATATGATCTGGGACCACATGTTGATGAGCTAGGACATTTTCTGAACAAAAAGAGAGAGCAGCTTGCGGCGGCGGCTGCAAATATGATCTGGGCCCACATGTTGATGACCCAGGACATTTTCCTAACAAAAAGAGCCCCTTTTATTCAAAGAAGGTTTCACCTACAGGTAATGGCTGCAAATGGCAAAGAAAAAAAAGAACCAGTGGCATTTAAAAGTAGTAGCACACTCACAAGTCCAGAAGAGAATAGTGGCATTGACATAAATTTCCCTATGTTTTATTTGTAATTATTACGTAACTATAGTATATGTTTGTCTAATAGTGACCTTTTCGTTAATGGATTTTGGAGCACATACAAATTGTATTTTGGCAAGGATCCCCTAACTAATTTAAGACGCTATTTTTTTTTCCAAAAAAGGTAGCTAAAACCCTGAGGGAGACCTGACTTAGTGGAGTTTTCATGTACCTACCTAGTAGCTACTTGCATGCTTAATTTAAGAATCAACCGTACAATTTGTGTTTGGTAGTAGACTTTTTTTAGCACAAATTCTGTTATTATGCTTGCAGATAATTTAATTTTGTGGCAACTAAAGACTAAACTTAAATGCATTTCAGGTATTTCAAAAGATTACATATCTGAATGATGAACATCCTGAGTTGGTTGAACAAGCAAATCTGATCCTAAAGAAGTGTGATGGACTTCCCCTCGAAATTGTCACCATAGGTGGTTTCTTGGCAAACCAACCTAAAACCGCTTTGGTGTGGGCGAAATTGAATGACCATATTAGTGCCGAGTTGGAGTTGAATCCAGAGCTTGGGAGGATAGCAGCAGTTCTTAACAAAAGCTACGATGGGTTACCCTATCGTCTCAAGTCATGTATGCTGTATTTCTCCATTTTTCCCCAAGATAACAAGGTTAGCCGGAGACGTCTAGTGCGTCGGTGGACTGCAGAGGGATACTCAAGGGAGGTGCGTGGCAAGTCGGTGGAGGAAATAGCAGAGAGCTACTTCATGGAACTCATAAGCAGGAGCATGATCCTACCATCTCAAGATTCCATTCATAGTAGAACAGGAGTTGACTCCTGTCAAGTCCATGATCTTATCTGGGAAATCGGTATCTCAAAATCAATGGAGGATAATCTTGTTTTCACATTGGAAGATGGCTGTGGGTTAAATAGCCGGGGTACGATACGCCATCTTGCCATAAGTAGCAGCTGGGAGGGAGATCAGTGTGAGTTCGAGAGCATAGTGGACATGTCTCATATACGAACCTTAACAGTGTTTGGGAAGTGGAGACCATTTTTCATGTCTGAGAAGATGAGGTTGCTGCGGGTGCTGGACTTAGAGGGCACATCAGGTCTAGTTGATCATCACCTTACAGACATTGGGAAGCTTCTTCATCTAAGGTACCTTTCTTTAAGAGGATGTGATGATATTTACCACTTGCCAGACTTGTTGGGCAACCTGAGGCAGCTGCAAACACTAGATGTTATGTATACAAGCATAATCAAACTACCAAGGAGCATTATCAAGCTTAGCAAGCTACAGCATATTCGTGCTGGGGGCATCGGAAGTAACGATGGTGGTACACATGAAACATATGCAGACACCCTATGCATTTTGACTTTGTCGTCAATGGCTTATTGTGTGGCGTGTTGCGCACCACAGATTCTGAAAGAGTTAATGGATATGGATGGTGAGCCTAACAGGCGTGATGTATGCACTGGGTGTTGCTGCAATAAATTACCTTCTGTGGCAACATGCCAAAGTCCAAATGGTGTTGAAGTGCCAAGAGGGACTCGTAGACTGAAAGCCCTAGAGACACTGGGTGTTGTGAACGTCTCAGGATCAAAGGGTAAGGCTACTCTAAACGACATAAAAAGTCTTGCTAGGTTGCGTAAGTTAAGAGTGACCGGCATCAACAAGACAAATTGTCAAGAGTTATGTTCAGCCTTGTCACAACTCAGTTGCCTGGAATCGTTGTTAGTGCGTTCAGAGGGAAACCCTGGTTTATCTGGCTGCTTGGATGCCCTATCGTCGCCCCAGAAAAAACTACAGAGCCTGAAGCTGTACGGTAACCTGGTAAAATTGCCTGAATGGATCGAGAGGCTCCGAAACCTTGTGAAGATGGAGCTACGGAGCAGCAGGATATTGGAGGTCGATGAAGCCCTTCACGTCCTTGGAAATTTACCAAACCTGGCCATACTACGTCTGTTAAGGCACGCATTTGCTGGCGAGAAACTTCGTTTCAATTTCGATTGGAACACATCATTCCCAAGTCTAGTGGTGCTGGAGCTCAGTCTCCTGGATGACCTCGAAACAGTGGAGTTCCGAGGAGGAGCAGCACCTAAGGTTGAGTTGCTGCAGTTTCGTGGATGGCGTTACAAAACCAACGCTGTGTTGTTTCCTGGACTGCCATCTCTCCTGAGCCTCAAGGAAGTTTTGCTCAAGGGTCGGTATGAGGATGTCTTCATTGATGACTTGCGGATCCAGCTTGCAGGGAACCCAAATCGTCCTGTTCTGAAGGTCAACTGAACTATGCTTCAAACTAGACTAACATGATTGACTGATGAAACTTGCTCCTAGTATCTGCTGTATCTATATTCGTGTTGCTCATAGTACTATGCATGTTCAGTTGTAAGAGTACAGGAATAAAACTTGCAAAATTTCTTGAAGTACTTCCTCTGTTTCAAAATATAAGATGTTTTAGGTTTGTGAAGAAAATGAATCTAGACTTCTTTTTTGTGTAGATTCATCCTAAAGTTAAGTGAACCTATATATTAAAACAAGTCTAGATACATTTGCTTCACAAAACTAAAACATCTTATATTTTAAAACGGAGGGAGTATTAGGTGTCTCTTAATTTACTACTTCCTCCTTCCACTAATGTAAGACCTTCTAGCTTTTCTTAGAAATGCATGTATCTTGATATGCTTTATTAATTAGGTTCACCTATTTTAGTCTGAATCTAGTCTACTTTAAAATGTACCAAAATATTTGCTCATCAAACATTTAATTTGTGAATGCTTTATTTGTTTATAATAAACTTGTTTTTTAACATAAATTGTTTATACATAAGGTTTGACCTTTCATTTACATAACTATATCTCCAATGAAGATTTTTTTTCAAACTATCAGATGATCAATTCTCTCATGAAAGCACTCAGTGATTTATTTAGTGTCACTAGTATTTATTTTGGAGACTAAATAGAAAAAACATTTCTATGTAAATAATTTATTTTTTTAAGAGCAAGCACGGTAAATATGGCTCGGAATGCCATAAGCGGTTTCCAGACTAAGTTTGGACCATGTTTCATTTACGATTATCAAATTTTATGAGTTCTCAAGCTTTCTAGCTAACTTCACACATTTAAGCTATCCGATTTGCCAATATCATGTAAAATTTGAACTACAAGTTAGTGAAAGATTGCTCTTAAAGTTATACAATTATCTTTTAAAGGTTACAATGTTTACTAGTAGTTTTCAAGCTTTCTAGACCACGCCCACTTAAATGATATTCTATCGATTTATCAAAATTAGATTAAATTTGAATTACAAGTTAGTGTGATAGATAATTTTAAATTTCGGGCAGCGCTAGGAATCGGTGCCCGATATGTGCTTCCTATCGGACTGCTCCTTTGCCGTAGGATACAATCAATTTAGAGCGTCCGATGATGGCAACTAAAACCAGCGCCTGGATAGTAGGATGGGATTTGCACTAATTGTTGTTGGTTAACGGTATCTGCCTCCGTAAATAGCGTCAATTTTTGAAGCTAATTACGTGAGAAGCTAATTATTTACGCCCTATTTTGAACTCTTCTTCCGTAGTTTTAGGAGATAACTAACGGGCTTTAGGCTGGTCCTAGTGGTAGTATCATACTACTAGTATCATGCATATGATACTAGTATATGATACTATGTCTCTAGTGCATTGTATCATATAGTAGTATCATAGTAGTAGTATATTTATTGATTTGTAGAATCTTTATGTAAAACGTGTGTACAAGATTTATTTGCCATTATGATTTCTAGTTTTACGTGCTATGATACAGTATCTACCTATGATACACTAACCACCTCTCTCTTCATTAATTATGGCGTCACATTAGATTTTTGCCAAGTTGGCATGCATGATACACCTTATGATACTAGCACTAGGACCAGCCTTAAGGCAACATATTTATGCAGTTTGCTTCCTTGTAAGCAAATCTTTTTGGTTTGCTTCCATACGAATTAGACTTGTTTCCAGTGTTATTCCATTGTGCTTCCAGTGTAACACTGGTAGAAAACGCCCCATGCGTCCCGGTTGGTAAGGGCCATTAGTCCCGGTTGCCCAACCGGGACGGGGCAATCGGGACTAAAGCTCCAACCATTAGTCCCGGTTGCCCCACCAACCGGGACAAATGGGGGCACACGTGGCGGCATCAGAGCGCGAGGGGGGTGGAGCATTAGTCCCGGTTCGCCGCGGCAGAGATTTGGCCCATTTCTCTGCCGCGGCAGAGAATTCATTTTGGCACATTTTGTTGCCGCGACAGCATTTTCGTCACTTTTTGTGCCGCGGCAGAGAATTCATTTAAGTTGTTTTATTGTTTATTTAGTGTTTTGCACTTATCAATGAAGGAACCTTATATTACACAAGATCATCATGACAACATTACATTCAATACACAGATCGAGTTCATGCACTACATGCAAAAGTTGCTATTCGATGCTACCGGCCAATTTCTTGAAAGTTGCTATTTTTACAATTCCTATTGTCTATACACAACCGAGTAGTATTCCCCTTGTGTGTTTAGGACTTCTGCATCCAAGAATCCCGCAAATTCCTCCTGTATTGCTCGTATGCGATCCTTTGGCAGAAGACCGTCCCGTAGACGTTCGATCTGATTTAAAAAAGGAGTCAGCCTATATGAATATGAAACTAAACACAATTTGATTGTAATTAAAAACTATAGAAATTGTTTACGTACGTGGAGTTGCTCTAAATTCCTGCCCTTCTCATCGCACGTCTGCCGGATGAACTCGCATACATAGTATCCACATAGATTGTTACCTGGTCCCTGCGTCAGGCACTTTACAACAACAGAGTTCAATCAAAATAATAATCAAGCATGATAATAACTGTATCAAAACTAGAATCAAAGAGATGCGCGGATATAGCTAGTGGTGCTTACATCTAGTGGTTGAAATGTAAGCTCCTCTTTCCAAACACCCCTAGCCTTCTTGGTGAACTGTTTCCAAAGCTGCCCGCGAGAAAAGCGAATAAAATAAGTTATTAAGTACTTGATATCATAAAATTCACGAACGTTGCCGATATAGTGTCGTAATGATTAGAATTACCGCTGGAGAAGTATCTGCATGTCCTTCCACGTCTCAAGGGGTTTATGTTTCGAGTCCATGACTAGTACACGCCCTTTGTCAAGTTGAATGATTAACAGAATATAGTGGTACCTGCGAATGCAGAACTAATTAATTATATACTTAACATCGAGTAAGCGAAATAGAAAGTGTATACAAGACAATAACACTCACTAGAAGTTGTAAGGAAATAGTATTTCCCTTTTGGTTTCTTGAAACCTTAACGCGTGTACTATATTATCCTCCGTATCCTGGGGGCTTATTTTGAGATTAGCTTCATGAACCCAATATGGGTCAATGAAGCCAATGTCATAGATTTGTCCTCTGCTGCATTCAAGAATCTTCATTCTGCATATTAAAGTATGATTATATACATGCAATAAACAAAATATTATAGATGGAGACTAAATTAATTACAGAATTAGTACTTACAGACAATAGGCACTCATGATCGATTTGTCCAAGGCGTCTTGATTGAATAATTGAAATAGTTCATCAAATTCAATGGATACCATGTCATCGTTTTCTTTCCCATGATGCTTTTTTGTAACCCTCAGCACTATCCAGTTAGCCCCGGCCCTTGTGGCATGCATGTACCAGTTATGCAATCTTCGCATTTTTGTTGGAAGATTGTTTACCTCCTCAGGTTTGATGAGAGGTTTTCCGTCTTGGTATTGGTATGCTACTTCACTCCGGGAAGAACTCTAATCAGGATAAGTCTTGGGCAATACTCATACCTTGAGCAGCGGCGACTTCTCCGACAGTGCAACTACCTCTGGATCATACGCTCTTCGCCCCATATTTGCTCGACCCCACATTGGTTTGAGAAATCACCTTGAGAGGGGCGCAAGTCTGTTTGCTTGTTCTCCGAGCTGGGCAACAGATTTCCGCTTGCATCAAGTTGCTCTTTGAGGCTTTTTGTCTTGCATGTGACTTGAGAATAGAACGCTCATAGTCGATGACAGCTTTGGCTCGGGTTGATGAAGAGTCTTTAGCATTTTCAACACTTTGGCTTTTTCTTCTTTGGTCTTTGGGAACTCGCTCTTCGGCCGCCTCGGCTTAGCGGCTGTCGTTTCCGCATCAACGATCGCCCAGATCTCCTCTTCAAGATCATAAGCTCTCTTGGGAGGAACCTGGTACTTTTGGAAGAGGCTCTTGTTTACGTTTGGCGATCGCTTGACGACAAGATAGCGGTACGCTTACGCTTTTATCCCGAGGCGCCGCGATGGCTCCATGGCGATGGCTGCACCGGAGATTGGTGAGGCGACGGGTGAGGCGACGGCGGGTGAGGCGACGAGCGGCTGCATGGCGGCGACCTCGCCGGAGACGGGTGAGGCGGCGAAGATGGCCTTGGCGTGTGATTTGAAGCACGATACAATCCTTCGGCCATAGAATGGTGACGTTTTTGCGTCACCCACCGCGATCACATCCCTTCACCGGCGGGTAGTGAAGATCCAAAACCTCAAAGGTGGGCATGATTTAATCCACGCCGACAACAGCGTAGCCCTATGGAACTGGACGACAGTGGTAAGTTGGCGTGGGTCCAATTGGTAAGGCATAGCCGACCGCCACCTTCATTGATATGTTCACAACTTTGACATGTAGCTCGCAGTGTGTCATCTTTGTGATATCATCCACTGGGTAGCCAACAGGAGCCATCGTCGGTACACCATCGGCATCGCCATTGTCATCACCCGGGACCTCGGTGGAAGCCACACTGCTTTTTTGATTATTCAGTAGACCGGTAGCATCGAATGCAGTGTCACTTGAGATGGGGCGCCGTAGTACTTTTGCTCTTTAAGTGAGTTAATTTCATCTTGTTGTTGCTTTAATCGTTCTTCAATTAAACGCATTCGCTCTTTCGACTTTCTGCTTCAACCGCCTGTCCTTACTCCTCTAACGGCTTCTATCGGATATTTCTTCCTCTCTTGAAACCCAGTCCTCCATGATTGGGAGCCTATTGTGCCTCGTGTTCGTCCATCATGTTCCTTATTTCCAAGGCGAGTGTGAGCTCATCATTCTCTCTATCGGGAATGAAGTCCCCATCTTTAACAGCCTTTATCGCTTTTCTCATCCTCTCGATTGGCAAGGGGTCTTCTTTATGTCGTATGGTATATATACACCTCCTTCCGAGTCCAACGTGCCCCATGCCCGTAAAACCAATTCCTTGCACGTTCTACCCAATCGCATCTGCTCGGGTGATATTTTTATCCAGTTCTGCTCAAGTTTCTCCCACTTAGGAATGCCACCAGAGCCACCTTGCCCCATAGTATGGTGATACTTCTTGTTAGCACATTCACTTATTCGTTTCGGACATTTTCTTAGCTTTTTCTGATTTCTTGTATTCCACAAACTCATCCTGAATGGTTTTATCTTCTCAAACTGAATATTCTTGAAATCGAGTCTTCTTTTCACGACATAGTCAAGGTGCAATATTTTCTTCCAGTTGGTGAAACACCGGGCCATCTTCTTCAAAGCCCACTCCCTGACCTTAGCCTCCATGGATCTCCCATGTTGTAAGGCGTCCTCAACTGGATCCTCCGCATTTGGATCCAGCTCTATCTTCGTAGTTTGAAATTAACCATGAGCCTCTTCCACAAGAAATCTTTGGCGTGGTTAGGGACAAATAAACATGTTCCCTCTTCATCCGCATTAGCAGGCCTATTCCAATTTCTAATGGTGATCGGATTAAGTCCCTAACGATTACTCCGCATTGTGCCACAAATTTGGTTGCGATAACTTCGAGCCGCTTGCTGTCTCACGACATCTTCGATCTGAACCTCTCATGGTCTTGCAACTTTTGGTTGGGCCTCGTTCGCTCTTTTCAAGAGATTCCTTCGATCCGGAGGGCTAAAAGAAGAAAGCTCGCCACATTATTTCTATATAGATAGCAGATGATTAATTAATGAATTGATTTATATTACATGCACCTTGCCGAGCGGTCGCCTTCGACATAAAAGGCATCGCTTCTCCTCACGGAAGGCAACACCTTCAACCTCAAACAAGTTGTCTACTCCGGTAAAAAGAGGATCACCCTCACCGAGTTGTTCGAAACGTTGATACGCCTAAATTATCTTCCCACGGATCACACCTTGGATCAACTCTTCCTTTTCTTTGTCTCGACGTGTGGGTCCATATTTTCACTGGTGGAAAACGAATAAGTCAAAGCGGCTAAAGGAGAAAGTTAAGTACGGTGTTGAGAGATATAAACCCTAATTCAGAGAAACCCTAATATATACATACACAATAATAAAATGGAGATAAAGGGAAACCGTAGTAGATAGGCACATCGTCGAACCCACATGCACCTAAGTTGCTTGACAATGTGAATCGGTCTGGGCTACCCACATTGATGACCAAAGGGTGAATACCAATAATACCAAACTAATTAATAAACCTAATAATACCTAACTAATAATAAACCTAATAATCGAAACACCAAAAAGAAAGGGAAACAATCAACACATGGCATCGATGCAATGCTCAAGCAAGTATGATGATATGACAAGTTAATTTGCATTGAATGTAACCCTAAGACATGCTCGACGATTTAATCGGGGTTCGACGGTGAAAACCCTAACTCGGGAAACTCCTAACATATGAGAGGGGTGCATTTGTTCTTCTAATTATACTTGTCATTTAAATTGTTGAACTTGCATTTTGGTTTAATAAAGAAAGAACAAATCAAACCCTAAACCCTAACTTCCCCCTCCATTTGAAAACCATTCAAATGAGTTTTGTATTTAAACAACTAACTACATGAGTTGAGCCCAAAGTGTATAAAAGGGTCTCACACTATTTCATATACTTTATAAAAGTTTCTGTAAGTTGAAAAGATTCAAAACAGATTTGAAATTCAAATTACAAAAGGGAAATCAGAAATAGAAATAGAAAAAAATTTCTGGAAATAAAAAATGTATCCAACCTAGCTACTGGGCCGAGCCCATCTCTCCTTCTCTCTCTCTGGCGCTAGCAGGAAGCCCACCCGGGGCCCAAGAGCAGCCCAGCCAGTCTGCACTTCGGCCTTCGCTTCGTCTTCTTCTCCTCGACGCAGCAGCTCATGGTGGCTCGCCGCCGGCCACCCGATGCGCCGCCGCATGCCAAGATCATAGCCGCCGCCCCCGCGAGCCTATAAGAGCTCCAAATACCATCAACAACCCTAGCTTCTCTTCTTCCCGCTTTTCCCTTGCCCAACCCTAGTCTGAGGTGTTGCGTCGCCCGCCGTCTCACACCTCACGGCGGTCGAGGTCTGTTGGAACCGCCTCATCGCGAAGATCATCTCCACCGGAGGAATCAGCCCCGCGTTCTTCGAATCGTCGCCATCGACCTCTTCTCGACGACGACGACGACGGTGAGCGGCGGTGGTGGCAGGGAGTCGACGGGGAGGATGAACCAGAGCGAGAGGGGGCAAGAGAGAGGGTCCACGAGGACCAGCAGATACCAAAGGTGGTGGTGTCGGGAGGCGAGGCGAGGTCGAGCCGACGAATCGACGGCGGGCGATCGTCGGGCTCGAGGGTCGCTGGCGATTGGGAGCGAAGGGGCCGATTCCTTCAGGAGAAGCCTCGGGCGACGAGGCGAAGCTTCGCATGCTTGGTGGGCGAGGGAGGCGGAGGGGCGTGCACGGCGGCGGGCAGCTGACGGGCTGCAAGGCGCGAAGAGAAGAGGAGGTGAGATGGGGGAAGAAGAGGAGGGGCACCGGTTATAACAAAGGACCTTTAGTCGGTTGGTGGCTCCAACCGGGACTAAAGAGATCGTCCGGTTGGAGCCACCAACCGGGACCTATACTCCAATATTTTCAGCCAAGCGTTGCCATAGGGTCTTTAGTCCCGGTTGGTGGCTCCAACCGGGACATATTCCCCTGATTTCAAATTTTTTCAGGTATTTTCTCTCTGTTTCCGCCTTATTTTTTATTTTTGGGGTTTAAATTTGTATTGTTTTTTAAATGATAATTAATTTGGAATTTACAAAAACTTTAAACATAAGAAGTGTTTGGATTTGAATAAATAATTCAAAAACATTTTCTGTTTTAAAAAATAATTAATGTAACCATTTAAAATATGAACCATTTACAATTAAAAATGAATTAACTTATATTTTTTAATATCAATTTGGAATTTAGAAAAACTTTAAACATAAGAAGTGTTTGGATTTGAATAAATAATTCAAAAACATATTCTATTTTTAAAAAATAATTAATGTCACCTTTTAAAATGAATTAACTTATATTTTTGAATATTAATTTGGAATTTAGAAAAAATTTAAACATAAAAAGTGTTTGGATTTAAATAAATAATTCAAAAACATTTTTTGTTTTAAAAAATAATTAACGTAACCATTTTAAATATGAACCATTTACAATTAAAAATGAATTAACTTATATTTTTTTAATATCAATTTGGAATTTAGAAAAACTTTAAACATAAGAAGTGTATGGATTTGAATAAATAATTCAAAAACATATTCTATTTTTAAAAAATAATTAATGTAACCTTTTAAAATGAATTAACTTATATTTTTGAATATTAATTTGGAATTTAGAAAAATTTTAAACATAAAAAGTGTTTGGATTTAAATAAATAATTCAAAAACATTTTCTGCTTTTAAAAATAATTAATGTAACCATTTAAAATATGAACCATTTACAATTAAAAATGAATTAACTTATATTTTTTAATATCAATTTGGAATTTAGAAAAATTAAACATAAAAAGTGTTTGGATTTAAATAAATAATTCAAAACAAAGGTTTCGACCACTTCCCGATTCGGCAGACATTTGTCCTTTTACCGGATGGACGAAAAGGTTTGAGATGTACCGGTTGGGAGATAGTCCATGTAAGGTGGTCTAGTATTTTAGGAAAATGGGACGGTAGCATTGTGAAACGGCATTTTGGTGGTTACTTCAAAAGCGATTTTTTTGCTCGGAGAAAATGGAAAAGGGCTTTTCCTATGCGACAAAAAGGAAAACTTCCTCCGCAACATTGTTCTCCATACCAATGTCCACACACATGCATAATATGGGCACAACATCACAAACTATGCCGTGATTCAAGACATAACATCGGTCATTTGGACCAAAGCCATGAAACCTCGAACATGATAGGTCATTTTGTGAAGGTTTTTCAAACATGATCAATATACCAAGTCTGGTATTTTTCCTTTCAACTATGTAACATAATATGACACCACGTGAAGGATTTTCATTGTTCGGATTTTTTGAATTTATTATGCCCGCTTTGAATTATCCGAATTTCTAACTATGGTCGAACCGGTGTGCATGAAGATAGGGACGGCATCGTTAGAACTTGCATTGGATCTCTGAAGAAACCACATATTGCGAGTCTAAAATGATTTTTTTCAATCACGGGCGATAGATCATGTACTGTAGTACAAACCGGACCCACTTCCCGCCGATTCTAGACATTTGTCCTTTTACCCGGATGGACGAAAAGGTTTGAAATGTACCGTTGGGAGATAGTCCATGTAAGGTGGTCTAGTATTTTAGGAAAATGGGACGGTAGCATTGTGAAACGGCATTTTGGTGGTTACTTCACAAACGACCTGCTTTTTTGTGCTCGAAAAATGGAAAAGGGCTTTTCCGTATGCAAAAAGGAAAACTTCCTCCGCAACATTGTTCTCCATACCAATGTCCACACACATGCATAATATGGGCACAACATCACAAACTATGCCGTGATTCAAGACATAACATCGGTCATTTGGACCGAAAGCCATGAAACCTCGAACATGATAGGTCATTTTGTGAAGGTTTTTCAAACATGATCAATATACCAAGTATGGTATTTTTCCTTTCAACTATGTAACATAATATGACACCACGAAGGATTTTCATTGTTCGGATTTTTTTGAATTTATTATGCCCGCTTTGAATTATCTCAATTTCTAACTATGGTCGAACCGGTGCATGAAGATAGGGACGCATCGTTAGAACTTGCATTGGATCTCAAGAAACCACATATTGAGTCTAAAATGATTTTTTCAAAAATCACGGCGATAGATCATGTACTGTAGTACAAACCGACCACTTCCTGCCGATTCGGCAGACATTTGTCCTTTTTACCTGGGATGGACGAAAAGGTTTGAGATGTACCGGTTGGGAGATAGTCCATGTAAGGTGGTCTAGTATTTTAGGAAAATGGGACGGTAGCATTGTGAAACGGCATTTTGGTGGTTACTTCACAAAACGACCCTTTTTTGTGCTCGGAAAATGGAAAAGGGCTTTTCCGTGCGACAAAAAGGAAAACTTCCTCCTGCAACATTGTTCTCCATACCAATTTCCACACACATGCATAATATGGGCACAACATCACAAACTATGCCGTGATTCAGCACATAACATCGGTCATTTGGACCGAAAGCCATGAAACCTCGAACATGATAGGTCATTTTGTGAAGGTTTTTTCGAAACATGATCAATATACCAAGTCCGGTATCTTTCCTTTCAACTATGTAACATAATATGACACCACGCGAAGGATTTTCATTGTTCGGATTTTTTTGAATTTATTATGCCCGTTTTGAATTACTGAATTTCTAACTATGGTCGAACCGGTGTGCATGAAGATAGGGGACGGGCATCGTTAGAACTTGCATTGGATCTCTGAAGAAACCACATATTGCGAGTCTCAAAATGATTTTTCAAAAATCACGGCGATAGATCATGTACTGTAGTACAAACCGGACCCACTTCCTACCGATTCTGCAGACATTTGTCCTTTTACCCGGGATGGACGAAAAGGTTTGAGATGTACCGTTGGGAGATAGTCCATGTAAGGTGGTCTAGTATTTTAGGAAAATGGGACGGTAGCATTTTGAAACGGCATTTTGGTGGTTACTTCAAACGACCCGTTTTTTTTGCGGAAAATGGAAAAGGGCTTTTCCGATGCGACAAAAGGAAAACTTCCTCCTGCAACATTGTTCTCCATACCAATGTCCACACACATGCATAATATGGGCACAACATCACAAACTATGTCGTGATTCAAGACATAACATCGGTCATTTGGACCGAAAGCCATGAAACCTCGAACATGATAGGTCATTTTGTGAAGGTTTCTTGAAACATGATCAACATACCAAGTCCGTATTTTTCCTTTCAACTATGTAACATAATATGACACCACGAAGGATTTTCATTGTTCGGATTTTTTTGAATTTATTATGCCCGTTTGAATTATCTGAATTTCTAACTATGGTCGAACCGGTGTGCATGAAGATAGGGACGGGCATCGTTAGAACTTGCATTGGATCTCGAAGAAACCACATATTGCGAGTCTAAAATGATTTTTCAAAAATCACGCGATAGATCATGTACTGTAGTACAAATCGGACCCAGTTCCGATTCGGCAGACATTTGTCCTTTTTACCCGGGATGGAAGAAAAGGTTTGAGATGTACCGGTTGGGAGATAGTCCATGTAAGGTGGTCTAGTATTTTAGGAAAATGGGACGGTAGCATTCTGAAACGGCATTTTGGTGGTTACTTCACAAAACGACCCGTTTTTTGCGCTCGGAAAATGGAAAAGGGCTTTTCCGTGCGACAAAAAGGAAAACTTCCTCCTGCAACATTGTTCTCCATACCAATGTCCACACACATGCATAATATGGGCACAACATCACAAACTATGCCGTGATTCAGCACATAACATCGGTCATTTGGACCGAAAGCCATGAAACCTCGAACATGATAGGTCATTTTGTGAAGGTTTTTTCGAAACATGATCAATATACCAAGTCTGGTATTTTTCCTTTCAACTATGTAACATAATATGACACCACGAAGGATTTTCATTGTTCGGATTTTTTTGAATTTATTATGCCCGCTTTTGAATTATCTGAATTTCTAACTATGGTCGAACCGGTGTGCATGAAGATAGGGACGGGCATCGTTAGAACTTGCATTGGATCTCTGAAGAAACCACATATTGAGAGTCTAAAATGATTTTTCAAAAATCACGGGCGATAGATCATGTACTGTAGTACAAACCGACCCACTTCCTGCCGATTCGCAGACATTTGTCCTTTTACCCGGATGGACGAAAAGGTTTGAGATGTACCGTTGGGAGATAGTCCATGTAAGGTGGTCTAGTGTTTTAGGAAAATGGGACGGTAGCATTGTGAACGGCATTTTGGTGGTTACTTCACAAAACGACTGCTTTTTGCGCGGAAAATGGAAAAGGGTTTTTCAAACATGATCATTGTTCAAGACAAATTTAGTCCGGATGTATTCAAACCGGGACTAAAAATATTTTCCGCCATTTCCCACCTCTTCCCGCCAAGTTTTCCGCCTTTCCTTTCTACTAGAGCTTTTAGTCCCGGATGTAGTCACTAACCGACTAAAGATATTTCCGCCATTTCCCAAAGCTTCACGCCAAGTTTTCCGCCTTTCCTCTATATTTAGGGTGATCGTGTCATGGCTATCCACACATCCACACCTTCCTCTCTTAGAACAATGGACAACGCCATCGGGCCATTCGACCCTCGAGGAGACCGAGGCCAGGCGCCCAACTACCCTTGTCCACCGGGTACCGCCCCACGGCATTGGATCTCGAGCTGGAGGGGTTCCTGTCCCTCCTGTCCCTCAAGGTTCCGCACGTCAGGCGGCCATCACAAACCACTTCTACCACGAGCTCACGCCGGAGCAGCGGATGGATCCCCAGTGGGATCCCGACAACTATGACACCTGGAATGCCTTCTTCGCTAATAGGCGTGAAAGGGAGCTCGCCAGGTACGAGGGTGATGGCCCGCCACCGGTGAACCACAACGAAGTCGGCCGTCGTCTGTGGTGGGAGAACCGTACTATCATCGAAGTGATGCGCTACATCGCCGGGGGAGACCATCCTCGCCTACGGTGCCCACGAGTCCACCCGCCACAGGCCCCACACTGTCCCGGCGGTAGCGGCATCGTCTTCCAGGAGACCCCTCTCCCACCCGCCGTGAATCCGAGGCTGGAATGGCCCCTGGTATATGCCATGGATGGGCTGAGGATCCCCGGAGTGGCAGGTGACGATGACGATGATGATGACGACGATGAAGACCACAAGGCTGCATTATAGGACTAGGCATGATTATGACTAAAGGGGCGCTTTAGGCCTGAGTGTTAGCTAGTCCCGATTTGTCCCGGTTTTTAATATTAATAAATGTCTTAAGTGTTACCTAATAAATAGAGGGAAATGCCTATATAAAGAGAGGTTTCATATTTAGTCTCGGTTGGAGAAACCAACCGCGACTGAAGGATTATGCAGAGTGGGCGACAACACTAATAATAGGGGTGAGTGTCGACATTATGTCGTATGGCATACCTTGTCCCGGATGGTGTCACCAACCGACTAAAGATGAACCTTTAGTCGGTTGGAGACACCAACCGGGACTAAAGATGAGTCAGCACTAATAATAGGGGTGAGTGTCGACATTATGTCGTGAGTGTCGACATTATGTCGAGTTGCTTGTACTATAAATATGCATCCTTGTGAGTCCAGTCCTCCAGCCAGTTTGAGGCATCTCCAAGATGGTTTTAGAGCAGGACACCACTACGGCGATTCAGGGAGATGCGACGAGCGGGCCTCCCGGCATCTCCGAGAAATCGGTCATAGAGGCACTCCTAATATGTGAAATTAGTTAGCTCGAGGCGTATTGATCTAGTTAGTGAAGTTACAAGCTGCAAGATGGTTTTCGAGCAGGACACCACTGCGGCCAGTTTCAGGAGATGCCGACGAGCCTGGCCTCCGGCATCTCCGAGAACTGGTCATAGAGGCACTCCTAATATGTGAAATTAGTTAGCTCCGAGGTATTGATCTAGTTAGTGAAGTTACAAGATGCAAGATGGTTTTCGAGAGCAGGACACCACTGCGGCCAGTTTGTGGAGATGACGAGCCCAGTCCTCCGCATCTCCGAAAAACTGGTCATAGAGGCACTCCTAATATGTGAAATTAGTTAGCTGAGGCGATTGATCTAGTTAGTGAAGTTACAAGCTGCAAGATGGTTTTTAGAGCAGGACACCACTGCGGCTAGTTTCGAGGAGATGCCGACGAGCCCAGTCCTCCGCATCTCCGAGAAACGGTCATAGAGGCACTCGGTCCAGCCACAAATGGGACTAACACTCAAGACATTTATTAATATTAAAACTCGAGACTACAAAACCGGGACTAAAGGCCACAAACATGAAGATATCCTTGGTCAAGCCACAAACCGCGAAAGACATGAACTAGAGTTACATAATATGAGCATGAACTTCTTGGCATATGTCATTCCTTATGACCGCTTCAGACGTAACCATGGAGCATCTTCTTTACTTAACGGAATGCTTGGGTCGTTTTCACCGTGAAGGGCGGAATTTCATCAAACTTATTATAATCTTGACATGTCTGTCTTGTCCTCGATTCCCACGATGTTTCTTTTCCGAAAGAACTATGTGACGCTTTGGCTCATCATATGATGTATTCGTTTGCATATTTTTTCTTTTTTCGATCCGGAGGACATGTCCTTCACATAGAAAACCCGAGACACATCATTGGCTAGGACGAATGGTTCATCTCTATAACCAAGATTGTTGAGATCCACTGTTGTCATTCCGCATAACTGGTCTATCTTTACCCTTCCCCATTCAGTTGACCCATTTGCAAAACAAAGGGACCTTAAAAGAGACTCCATAGTCTAGTTCCCATATCTCCTCTATGTAACCATAATATGTGTCCTTTTGTCCATTCTCGCCTATTGCATCAAAGCGGACACCACTATTTTGGTTGGTGCTCTTTTTATCTTGGGCGATCGTGTAGAATGTATTCCCATTTATTTCGTACTTGGAAATTCAATACTGAGAAGATGGTGACGCGCCAACAAGTATAGCTGATCTCCAACAGGTGTCATTCAAGAGATGTGTCCGCATCCAACCACCGAAATACTTCATGTGTTCATCTGTAATCCATGATTCAGCTTCCCCGGTTTTTGAGCGCATAATATTCTTGTGTTCCTCCATATAATGGAGCTGCCAAGGTGGAATTATGTAGAACTGTGTAGTGTGCTTTAGTGAAAGAATCCCCGTCCCTACATATCATTGCTTTCTTTCCCAGCGTGCCTTTTCCACTTAGTCTTCCCTCATGCCGCGAGTCAGAAACACCAATCGGCTTAAGGTCGGGAATAAAGTCAACACAAAACTCAATGACCTCCTCTGTTCCATATCCCTTGAGATGCTTCCTTCGTCTAGTCACGGTTATGAACATATTTCTTTAAGACTCCCATGAACCTCTCAAAGGGGAACATATTGTGCAGAAATACCGGACCGAGAATGGCAATCTCTTCCACTAGATGAACCAGGAGATGCGTCATAATATTGAAGAAGGATGGTGGGAACACCAATTCAAAACTAACAAGACATTGTACCACAGCCTTCAGAACCTTGGCGTAATATCCGGATTGATTACCTTCGAGATATTGCATTGAGGAATGCACACAGCTTCACAATGGGTACTCGAACATTTTCAGAGAAGCTCCTCAATGCAATCGGAAGCAATCGGCTCATAATCATGTGACATCATGAGACTTCAGGTTTTGGAACTTTTTCTCGCCATATTTATTATCCCTTTATATTAGATGAGAAGCCCGACGCACCTTGATCTGTAAGGACTTCAAAAAGATTTCCTTCTCTGCTTTGGTAAGAGCATAGTGGCACGACTTAAGTGACGCCTTTATCCGCCTTGTTATCTCATGCATGTTCTTTGGGTCTTTCATAATTTGTTGGTCCTCCGTGCTTCAGGTGTATCTTTTGTCTTACCATACACGCCTAGGAATCCTAGCAGTTCACGCAGAGATTCTTCGTCACGTGCATCACGTCGATTGAAGAGCGGACACGCAGGACTTTCCAATATGGCAGCTCCCAAAATATAGATTTCTTCTTCCACATGGGTGCGTGTCTGTAGCGACGTCGTTCGAACTAATTGACCGGGACCCTTTCCAAAGATTACTTCTATGTCCTTGACCATACCAAATACATCATCACCAGTGAGGAGTACAGGCTTCTTCCAGTGATCTGCCTCACCTTTAAAATGCTTGCCTTTCTTTCTTACGGGATGATTGGTCGGAAGAAATCGTTGATTCGCTAGGTACACAACCTTCTTGCATTTATGCAAATATGTACCTTCGGTCTTATCTAAACAGTGGGTGCATGCCTTATATCCTTTGTTTGTCTGTCCTGAAAGGTTACTAAGAGCAGGCCAATCATTGATGGTTACGAATAACAACCCTCGTAGATTAAATGGCTCCAGTTTGTTCTCATCCCACGCACGTACACCTGGTTTGCCCCACAACTGTAAGAGTTCTTCAACTAATGGCCTAAGGTACACATCAATGTCGTTGCCCAGTTGCTTCGGGCCTTGGATGAGCACTGGCATCATAATGAACTTACGCTTCATGCACAACCAAGGAGGCAGGTTGTAGATACATAGAGTCACGGGCCAGGTGTTGTGACTGCAGCTCTGCTCCCCAAAAGGATTCATGCCATCCGTACTTAGACCAAACCATAAGTTCCGCACACCGCAAAGTCCGGGAAGTCTCTCGATTTTTCTCCTGTGACCCATCAGCAGGGTGTCTCAACTCCCCGTCTTTCTTACGGTCTTCTTTGTGCCATCGCAACAACCTGGCATGCTCTTTGTTTCTGAACATGCGTTTCAACCTTGGTATTATAGGAGCATACCACATAACCTTAGCAGAACCCTTCCGAGGGGATCTCCTCAACATCACCGGGTCATCTCCTCTCGATCTTATACCGCAACGCGTTGCATACCGGCATTTATCTAAATTCTCATACTCCTTATCATGTAGAGGATGCGATCATTAATGCATGCATGTATCTTTTGCACATCTAATCCCGAGGATGAGAGTCTTCTTTGCTTCAGAGGTACTCTCGGAAGTTCGTTATGTTTTGGAAACTTCGGCTTCATTATTTTCAGCATCTTTTCAAATGAAGAGTCAGTTAGACCACACTCTGCCTTCCATCGCAACAATTCCAGTGTGGTACCGAGCTTTGTGCTGCCATCTTCACAATTGGGTACAACAATTTCTTGTGATCTTCTAACATGCCCTCTAACTTCAACTTCTCATTTTCATTTCACGTCTCGCTTTGCATCAGAAATGACCCTACCAAGTTCATCAGCCGGCTCATCTGATGCCCGTTCTTCACCTTTTTCCTCTCCATTGTCTTCCATTGCAGTATCACCGTATTCAGGAAACATATGATGATAGTTGTTATCATCATCTTCTTCTTCACCATCTTCCATCATAACCCCTCTTTCCCCGTGCTTGGTCCAGCAATTATAGTTGGGCATGAAACCTTTCATAATCAGGTGGCCGCGAATGATTTTCGAGGAAGAGTACTCCTTGTTGTTCCGACATTGAACACATGGACAACGTATAAATCCATTCTCTTTGTTTGCCGTAGCCACATCGATAAATTTATCCATGCCTTTGATATACCCGGCTACCCGCCGGTCATCGTACATCCATTCCCGACCATTCATCTGCATCATATAAGTAAGTTTATCAAAAAACATGACATCATAAATAGTGAAATAATCAATTCACACCGACACATGAATTGTATCAATGACCTAGAAAAGATAGGATTGCTAACCTCGATCGAGGGAAATAAAGAGGAGAAAGCTCAAGTGCGTCTCGGACACCTTCTATATTTTTGTTCTATGAGAAATTCAACTGGATTTTTCACTCAAACATTTCAACAAACACCTTCAATGCATGCATGAGAAAAAACTAGCACACACCCTCACACCTTACACCATTCGAAAAAACAGAGTGGAGGGAGGGCTGGGCGTTGCATTTATAGAGGGCAGGGTCTTTAGTCGGTTGGACAAGCAACCGGGACTAAAGGTGCGTACACGCCACGTGGCTGTGGCCAAACCTTTAGTCCCGGTTGGCTCCAACCGACGCATGCCTCTACCAACCGGGACCCATGCCCCTGGCCCGTTCGCTCCAACCGACGTGCCAGCATTAGTCCCGGTTGGTGGCGCAACCGGGACTAATGCTCCGAGGGGTCGCGAACGGATGGCCCTTTTTCCTCTAGTGTAATAAGAATTACCTTCGACATGATATGACATTATATATAGTGTAATGTTTTGTTCTTATTCAGCAAATTCATGCTTCCCCATCCGACGAACTTGCTTCTATGGTGAACTGGAATTGCTTCAATTTAATAGATATTTACCATGTAAAAATAACTTTTTGTTTCAAAACAACCATGAATTGCTTCTAAGCGAATATGCAAAGTTTTTTTTGGCATTAGAAAGAACCATTAGCACGAATATACATGCTTCAAAAGAATATGGATGTGCTTCCAACTTTCATATACTCCGGTCCATGCTTGTGCTTCAAACAAAATGAACGTTGCTTCCAACTTCAGCGGCCAAATGAGTCGTTGTCTTCGGGGCGCGCAGCTGTGACACAGTGGGACAGCGTCGTCACCGTAGCACAGCATGCCGATCTGCTTCCTTCAAATATGAGATGTGCTCATCGTGTGTGTCATTGATGCCGGCAGATCCCGACTGGAGACACAGTGGATGAGGAAGCCAGCAGCACGTCGGCCACACCTTCACGCGTGGACACAGTCTCGTGGCTGTGGCGGCCAGCAGCACAGCGTGCGCGCCTTCGTCGCATGTACATGGTTCCACCTCCGATCTCTGCACCGTCGGTCGCAACTGCGTCGGCGTCGGCCGGCCGCATGATAGGTACATCGAGCAGCAGCGGCGACAGTTCGAAACTCTGGTCTACATTGGCGGCGAGCCGGCGAGCAGGCCGGCGCTGACGAAGAGCAGAAAGTCGCAGCAAGGCGAGGCTGTGGCGAGTAGCAATGAAACGGGCGGCAGCGTGGGAACCTCGGGTGGAGGAAATTAGGGACGTGACATCGAGGGGATTATACAGGGAGTAAAATACTAGGGTGTCAAAGTGGGATTCCATCAAAATCCCACTTTTAGTTTAATTTAAAAAAATCTAGTGTAAAATTTTGTTCAAAATTTAAACTAGATTTTGGCAAATAAACTAAAGGTGGGACTTTGATGGGATCCCACTTGATACCCTATAAAATATATGGTTGGTCCACAAATTTGTCATCGAAGTTCACTTCGGTCACCATACTTCAAAAATACCGTTTTACGGTCACGAAATACGCACAAAGGTTTATCTAGATCATTGGTCATGGGTATAGGCTTGTATTTGATGATGTGGCACTTTGCTGACTAGTCTCATCGGTACATTATTTTGCAAACAGACCCCTCAACTACAAAACAACAATAGCCTACCCTTCATTCACCTTTCATGTCTTAAACATGAATAAAATGCAAAAGACCTTTCTTTCTTGGCAAGTGCTAGGCGTCCTCCGGACGATGGGGAAGCTCCCATCGTCCCGCTTCCCGTGCTGTCACGTGTCCAAGAAAAGATCCCAAATCCCGTTTTTGCTGCAAAACATCCCGCTTTTGCTACATATGTCCCTGTTTTTGCTTCTTTGTTCCAAAAATAGAACGTCCCGCCGGAGACCTCGCCGGAGACCATGCGGCAAAAACAATTGTGTTAATGCAGCAAAACCGACTTCGTCGGAGACATCTTCGAAAAAAACTCGCTGGTGACTCTCGCCGGAGACCTTGTAGCAAAAAGTTGACACTGTTGTAGCAAAACCACAAGACGGTTGTAGCAACAAAGTTCTCTTGATGTAGCAAAAAATTGACTTCGCCGGATACATGGCTAGAGATTTTAGCCGGAAGATCTCACCGGAGAACTTGTAGCAAAAACTTTACGGTATTATAGCAGACCCAAAAAACGGAGGTAGCAAAATAAATGTATCAATGTAGCAAAAATAGAAGACCAGCCTTTGTAGCATCGTCCGCCTTAGTTTACAGCTCCGATGAGCATCGCCATCCTTAGTTTGTAGCTCCGGCAACCACTACTCACAACAACACCGTCCTGTAGGGCCACGCGGAGATAAAACACCGTCCTCTAACGTGGTGATCCCAAGATCCAGCTGAGGTAGAAGGCCACGAGTTTTACCACTAGACGCGCAGTTGCAGATTACTGATGAAGCGCGTCAGTTGATGCAGTGCAGTCCTCACGATCCGATCGTCCTGGTGCTGATCGCACAACACCTCTGCTGGTATCCACACGTACAAGGAGGAGCACCGCCGGCGAACTGCTAGGTTCGTAACGACGGCTGAACTGCTGTGGAGCTAGGTTTCCAACACATGGAATGACCTAACCGAACAACGATTAACCATTCTGGGTTACGGTGCTCCACTATATATAGGGAGTGAACGTGGGCTCTGCTCGCGCGGTCCATTCACTAAAGCCCATACAACACTAGTCACCGTGAGTCCAACTCACTAACTCAGTCCTAATCTGGAGTAGGTCCAACCCAACCAGACTACCGGTTCAGATCCAATCCGAACTGCTCCCGCTCTTAAGTGTGTGACCCCGCAGGCTCATGGCTACTTGAACACAATTGGAGTTCGACTCTCAATCGATCAGTCGGTAGCGGCTCCTAGCAGAACTTGCCAGCTCCCAAGTACCAAAGAGTCATGACGACTTGCCTTTCCAATGCGACTTACGTCCGAGTCCCTTTTGCCTCACGATATACCTTGTCAGACTATAGGCGAATATATGTCATCCCTTAAATAGTCCGACTCTCTTCTTGATCCGAGATAAGTGATTCACCCGACTAACTCTTAGTCTATCGCCTCGGTTAACACTTAACTGAGTCGTGCATGGACATGCTTTCTGAATCATATCTCACGAGAGGGTCCAGAGAATATCTCTCCAAGTGGAGGGGCAAAATCCTATCTTGGTTATTCACATCACACAGCTTGATTCTCAGTCGACACAAACTCTACCTTTATAACTGTCCAGTTACGGATCAGCGTTTGACAGAACCTAAGTCGGTGATCCTCAACTCAGACTATGGAATAACCTCAGGTCTAAGGATTACATTGATTGAGATATACAAATGACAACTTGTTCGTTGTACCTCAATATGGGTCAATCCGACTCGCTAAACTCTTTAGCCGAATCTGTGTAAGTTGGAATAGCATCTCCATGCCCATGACAAGTGGAATCGAGTCATCAAGCCAACTTTCACATTGGTCTAAGTTGTGTGTCCAGCACAACTTCAATGACCAAGGATATTCAGTACAAACAACATGAATGCATAGTTCCACAACCGAATCACATATTTAATGATACACATTAGATGTTTACACAAGGACAACTTAATATATTTATGAATATAATGGGAAATCTCATCATACATGATTGCCTCTAGGGCATATTCCCAACACGTCCCGCCTCGCAGCTAGTGAGCCAGCGGAGGTGCTTGGCGTCGGGGGCCAGCACTCAACAGCTCCTCTTGGAGGCACGCGGCGTGGGATTTCGATGGCAGCACAACAGCGGCGAAGTCCAGCCCGACGACGGGGATCCGTGCTGGCCGGCAGCGAGGAAGGCATTCCAGCCCAGCGGCAGGGAAGGCACTCCGACCAGCCATGGGGAGAAGGGGGCCCGGCAAGATGAAGACATGGAAGAGGAACCATCCGGGGAGGAGAATAACCGAATGAAGATATAAGGTATTGGGTCCCACAGTCGCTGACTGTGCGAGGCGCACGAACGGACCCAGACGATGCGAGTGACGCAATCGTCCAGGGGAACTGGATCATTTTCCATACCTTATATCTTCGTTCAGTTCTTCTCCTCCCCGGCCGGTTCTGTTGGGTTTAAACACGACGGCATGTCATGTAGTGCAAGTACTCCACCCTAGTACTATATATATGCTTGTAAAAACCCCTGTAAACTCTAGTCCGAAAATATCAAAAGCAATACAAGATCCTGGTCCGACACGGGCCAGTTGCAAACCAATCTGTGTCGTGTGCCGCGTGCGTGAGTAGTGTTCTTCCTCTGGTGAATTTATTGTGCAAGTATCGATCGTATCTATCAGTTGGTATCAGAGCCGAGGTACTGCGTTCTTGATCCTCGGAAAGAACCCGAGAGGTCATGGCGCTGGTGGTGGGAAGCAGCGCGGCAGCTGCAGCGCCGAAAGAACGGGCGACAGTGGGGGCGATGCTATACCCCTACCTAGATCATACGGACTACGCCCTCTGGGCGATAAACATGGAGGTTTCCATGGAGGAGCAAGAGAACAGGGAAGCAGTAGATCCTGGTGGCGCTGAGTATGTCAAGGGTGGGCCGAAGTACGTGAAGGATCGTCAAGCCCTAACTGCTCTGTACTCCGTGGTACCTCGAGACGTCATGCATCATCTATTCGGAAAGAAAACGGCGAAGGACGCATGGGAGGAGATCAAGGTATTGCATGAGGGCCATGATCGAGTAAAACATGCGCATCTCCAATCTCTGATGAAGGGCTATGAAAATCTGAGCATGGGATTTGACGAAAGCATAGATCAGTTCTCAGCCCGGGTTGTTGCCATGGTGAATTCAATCCGTGGTTATGGAGAGAAGCTGCAAGATGTGTCAGTAGTAAGCCGGTTCTTGCGTGCAGCCCCAGCATGTTATATACAGATTGTCACGTCGATTGAGCAGTGTGTGGATCTGAAGACTGACAATAGAAAATCTAGCCGGCCGATTCAAAGCTCACGACACAAGGGTTCACATGAGTGTGAATGATTCAGAGGAGGGTGAACATCTGATGCTCACAAAGAAGCAATGGGAGGCCTGGTCGAGAGAAAAGCAGGGCAGCTCAAGTAACAATTTAGGAGAATGGCAAAAAGCAGTGGAAACCGAAAGCACCCAAGAAGGGCAATGGAGAGCAAGAGGAGGGCGCAGCTCAGCCAAAGAGAAAATTTGACATCAAGAAAGTAAAGTGTCACAATGGTGGTATTTATGGCCACTTCAAGTCTGACTGCCGAAAGCCCCTACAAGAGAGAGCTTTAGTTGCTGAAAAGGGTGATGATCATGACGGTCTGATGATGCTAGAAGTGTGCGAACTGCATGAGGAGGGAGTGAAACCTTCAGAGGCGCAAGTTGCAGAAACAGTCACTCTTGTCGAAGAAAAAGTATATCTTCATGACAGAAAAAGGGGGCAGACCGGCAGCAGTATTTGGTACCTGGATACTGGCGCCAGTAATCACATGACTGGGGAGAAGTCTCAGTTTGTTGAACTGTATCCCATGGTAGGAGGAACAGTGCGCTTCGGTGATGGGACAACTGTTGAAATTGCTGGACGAGGTACAGTTATGTTTGTTTCAAATAGTGGTCATCATAAGGTGTTAAGCGATGTGTACTATATACCCAAACTCAAGAGCAACATCATAAGTCTAGGCCAGCTTGAAGAACGAGGGTGCAAGATTGTGCTTGAAGATGGATATATATGGGGATATGATCAGCAGAGGAACTTGCTGTTGAAAGTAAAAAGGGCAAGGAATAGGATGTACATCCTTGATATAGCACATGCCGATCCAATTTGTCTCCTGGCCAACATGCAAGAAGTGGCATGCTCATTTTGGGCATCTAAATTTTCAAGCACTACGCCAACTTGGGATGAAGAACATGGTGAGAGGACTACCTAGTGTAGATCATGCATAGAAGGTGTGTGTAACATCCCAAAAATATGAAACTTGGATCATCAAACTCTGATCATCAAAATTTAGGACTAACAAAAACTTTTCTAAATAAAAATATGAAAGCATGCATGTGTGTATGCATTCCAATTTGGATTCTTTTGAATTGCCTTGCTTGTGTGATTCTTTGCTTGTAAAAGGATTCTTAGGTGAAATAAACATCATCTAAACAATCCCCACACTTTTCCCAAAGGCAAATAAATCAAAACAAACAAAATAAGGGAATGGTCACTTTGGCCAATTTAACTCCCATGTCTACTTTGGCTGTCTCTAACTTTCAGAACTTAACAGAAACTTGTTTGGATCTGTGCACCCCTTGATAGTACTCATAACAAAGTACCAAGGACCACTGTGTGATCATCCATAAACATCTGAATGCATAGTTTAAAGGATAGTCCAAAATTGAATCTATATCATATGGGAAGATCCCACTTTTTCAAAAACCACTCAAACAAGCTCAACTTTCAAAACCCAAGCATCCACAGACTCACTAGCACATGCCTAGCACACCCACCAAAAATATTTTCAAAATTCAAAACTTGAATTCATGCGGCCATTTCATCAAACACCTTGCAGATTCAAATCAAACAAAATCAAAACACTATAGTGTGCAGTGTTTTGAGCCTAACTTGTTCCCTCTCTGGACACCACTAGCCTTAGTAGATCATCTAATGACCCTAACTAATCTCTAGCACCACTGTAAGCTAGCCTTTGTCATCAATGGTGAACAACCCGAGTGCACCATTGTCACCCCAGTGTGGACAGCAAGCTACAAGCAGCAGTAGCCTCACCAACCTTGTCTGGGAGCAAGCTAGCACCCCACCGCCACTCCCTGTCCCAGCCGCGAGCGATGCCAGCCCCTGGACCACACGCACAGACCATGCCAAGCCGCTCTGCAACCATGCCGAGAGAGTGCCCCGTGCGCCACGCTCGACAGACGCCCACAGACCGCACGCCGCCCTCACCGCATGCATACACGATCACCACCGTCCTAGAAACCCCGCAGACACGCCCGTTCGCCGCTGTGCGGACCACGCGCGCTGTGTAAATCTTTCGACGGACCAGCGCAGAGCACCGCAGCGTTCCGACCAATCCGCACCGCCCCACGCCTCGCCACCATGCCGTGGAGCTTCGCCAGGGAGCACAACACTGCCCCCTACCGTCGCCCACGCCGATAGCCTTCTGTGCCGTCGACCACGACGAGCCCAGCTTGCGCCCGTTGGTTCCCTCTCGCCACTATAAAAGGAGGCCTCCCCCTCTCAAACTCTTCACACCATTCCACTCCCCTCTCCTCACTAATCATTCCACCCCGTTCCCGGAGCAAGGCGAGCAGCGCATCGCCGGAATTTCACCGGAGCCCGCCGCTGCTAGAGAAGAAGGGAGCCAACGATTGGAGCCGCCCAGGAGAAGCTGTCGGTACCAGGAGGTTCGCCATCGTCGACTTCGTCGTTCGCCCGCATCGCCGACCCTCGCCTGAGCCCCGGTGAGCCTCCCACGACCCCCACCTTCCGCGTTAGGGTTACATCTGCGTGGCGCCCGACGTGGACGATGAACCAGAGCCATTGGATTAGAATTAGATCCAACGCACCACGTTGCCCCGTACCGCTTCGCACCCCCGTCTCACTAACGCGTGGGGACATCAACTTAACCATCCCGCGTAGGCGCCGTGCATAGCAGGCCGGCCCATTTTCTCTTCCCGCGCAGCCCACTCGTTTGAATTTGGATTTTTCCATTTTCATTCAAACACAGTTCTGTACCTAGTTTCAAAAATCAACCCAGCTCGATTCAGTGAACCAAATTGAATGAAACCAATTTTGTTATAAAGGTCTGGAAATTCCGAATCCAAGCCCATTGGATTCAAGTCATTTGGATCTGTAGATCACCCTTGGTAAAAATAACAAGGCAGAAGCTTTTCTGCATTCAAACATTTTTCAAATTTAAACCATAATAGCTTTTGAGTTGATTCCAACTCTCAAAAATCACATTTAACCATACCTTTCAGAATATATAAAATATATGGGTTTACTTATAGAAATAATGTTCAAGTAATAAAAGGATGCCACATAGGCATTTCTAATCACTTGATTTAATTAAAATAAAAAGGTTAAACCTTATTAATTTGTGACACCACTTTAAATCACATTCCCATGTACTGAAATATGTGGTGATGACATGTGTCAACATGATCCCATGTTTGGTTTGGAGAATATTAAATCTTAAGTAGTTTTTCAATGAGTAGAAATTACTTTTCTAAAAATAAAATCATTAAGCCAAATGCTTAGTACTGTAATGTTAGTGATGATGCTAGATCATCTATAGAACCCCTTTGTGTGATGATTGAGAGTAGTTAATTATTGTTTGGTGATTGTGTACCTCGTATTTATTTATAGACGCTAGTACCGACCAAGGATACGAGGAGGAAGAAGGATACTACGAAGAAGAAGCCGAGGAGAACTTCAACCACTACTCTGCACAAGGCAAGCCAATACTTGCAAGCTATTAACTTAGCAAGCTTATACTGACTGATGCAAGCCTAATATTACTAGTGGAATGTGCAAGCTAACACTTGCAAGATCCTCTACTTTAGCAAGCCTTGTCGTGCCAACCATATGCCTTTAAGCATATGTGGTTATACCCACTTGACAAACCAATCCTATTTTTACTTGCAAGCTTTCTACCTTTTTTCTTTACCAAAGATTTTTGCTTAGAGTTGACTTAAGTAACTTGTAGATACTAGAAAGATAACTGAAGGTTGCATAAAGAGCATAAAATTTGGCCTAGGCTAGATAATATTAATGTCATCCTAAGGCATGAGATTAACTGAGTTAAACTCCACTAGTTTACCACCCCTCATTAGTACTCACCCCCACTTGTAGATGGTAGTGCTAAGAATAAAACTTGATCAACTTTAGATGGGAATACTTGGTGAAAATGGTTATGAAAACCTTAGAATGATGGATCATTCTACTGAGATGTTTTGACATGTGTTTCCGAACACCAGATGATTTTGATGATGAAAATGTTGAGGCATGAGCCTTAGCCCTTTATAAAACTGATGGTTGTCTGGATGCGATACCATTCCAATTTTACCGTACAACCACAATACCCGAAGATTGGGTAGGGCTTGACTGGAAACTTATATACCTTAGTATTGGTTCCCTCACGGCCAAGGTCTGAGCTGAGGCTACCTTGTGAAGATTGTCCACCTGTGTAGTGTTGGAGATATGCCCAAGAGGCAATAATAAAGTGGTTATTATCATATCTTCACACTTATGATAAATTTTTACATATCATGCTATAATTGTATTAACCGGAAACATTAATACTTGTGTGATTTGTAAACTAAAATAAGAGTCCCTAGTAAAGCCTCTTGTTAAAACTAGCTTGTTGGTTAATATATGATCATGGTTTCCTGATCATGAACATTGAGATGTTATTAACAACAAGATCATATTGTTAGGAGAATGATATGGTGGACATACTCCTATAGATAAGCGTAGCATAAAGATCAAGTCATTTCAATAGTTCAATTGCTATATGCTTTCGGATACATAGTAACCTAATTCCTTCGACCATGAGATCATGCATATCACCTTTTCCGGATGGATGCTTTGATGTCATCAAACACCACACCGTAACAGGGTGGCTATAAAGGTGGCATTGAGTGTTCAGAAAGTATTGGTTGAAACACATGGATCAAGAGTGGGATTTGTCCATCCATATGACGGATAGATATACTCTGGGCCCTCTCGGTGAAATGTCATCCAATTAGCTTGCAAGCATGTGAATGGCTCACAAGGGATCACATATCACGGGAACGAGAAAAAAGTACTTATCGATGTGAGGTTGAACTAGGTATGCAGAGATACCGATCATAACCTCGGATAAGTAAACTATCGTGAGACAAAGGGAAATTGGTATCGTATGTAAGTGGTACATTCGATCGCAAAGTAAATGAGAAATATGTGGGAGCCATATGAATTTCAGATTCCTCTATTGGTTATTGTTCGGAGAAGTGTCTCGATCATGTCCGCATAATTCACGAACCGTAGGAGACACACTTAAGGATTCGACGTTGTTTGAGTAGTTATGGTATTATGAGAAAGAGACCGAATGTTGTTCGAGTCTCGGATGGGATCCAGGATAACACGGTGATCCGGAATGGTCCGGAGAATAAGATTCATATAAGGAAAGTCCGTTTGAGTTCGGGAATGATTCCGGTGTTTTCATCGGGAATGTTCTAGAAGGTTCCGGATTGTCCGGCACTCCGGGGGGGAGGGTACATGAATGTGTCATTACATATTGAATGATTGCATCATGTACTAAGTGTTCTTGCTGTTCCAAAACTGAAAAGTCAAACTGCCAGTTTGAAAGTCAAACGGCTAAAACAGGAAACTGTGGAAAAGCGAAAGCTGGGAAACAGGAACTGTGGGAAACAAGCAAGAGGTGGTTGAACCGACTTGGGGAGGAGTCCCTCCAAGCGCACGCCAACCAAGGCCGACTTGGGGAGGACTCCTCCCTTGCCGCCCCTCCCACCTATAAAAGGAGGCGGGGCCTCCTCCTCTAGACACACAAGTTCCTATCCTCTAATCTCCTGGTTTAAAGCCGTTTGGCTTAGAGCTTCTAATTGCCCTAGCCTGCGGTTTAGAGCCTTCTAATTGGTGTGTCTAATCTCTAGACCACTAATAGCTCTCTCTCATACTCCACCATACTCGCTCCGGCTTAAAGGCGAAGCCTCAGGATCTCCCTCTACTTAGGTACCACGCCGTTGTCTGCCGGAATCGCGAGAGAGTGCTACAACCTCCGCTTTCTGGAACAAGGAGAGGAAGGTCTTCGTCGTACGAACGTGTGACCGATTGCGGAGCTGCGGAGCATGGCCGGAAGGATCGTCTACGCGATCTTGAGATCGGAAAGAGTACGACTACATCACCCACGAGAATCTGCTCTCGTTAACCGCTTTGGAATCTTCGAGGGTAAGTTATTCCATCGACTCGTTGCTACAATCTAGTAGATAGATCTTGGCTTGTTTGTTTGTATACGATAGAAAATTTTTGTTTTCCATGCTACGAACCCCTACAGTGGTATCAGAGCCGTGTCTATATGTAGATTTGTTGCACGAGTAGAACACAATGGTCATTGTGGGCGTTGATGCTTTTATTGTCGATTGCTTATTGTGTACTTTGCATCTTGCGGTATGTTGGGATGAAGCGGCCCGGGCTAACCTTACATGACATCGTTCATGAGACTTGCTCCACGCTTGACATGCAACTTGTATTGCATAAGTGGCTTTGCGGGTGACTGTTTCTCCTAGCATAGTTAAGATCCAATTTACAACGGGTGATTGACAATACTAGTATCAATGTTGTGGTTCTTGTTCGTAAGTTAGAACGACACTTATTGAAAGCCCCAAACCATGTAAAACATGCAAAGAAAATTAGAGGCGTCTAACTTTGTTTTGCAGGGGTGTGCTGTGATGTGATATGGCCATGATTATGATTATATATGATGTATGCAATGTTCCTTATTGTAAGTTGGCAACCGGCTGGAGCCATATGGTTGTCTTTAAATTCTGTTAAGACCCGCGTGTCTATTCAAAGTAGTTGTAATAGTTGAAGCCGGTGGACGACAACCATGGAGCAGCGTCATTGACCTTGATGCAATGCCGGTAATGATGGAGATCATGTTCGTGCTAGAAGATGGAGATCGGAAGCACAAAGAAGAAAGGCCATATCATATCACATATTATGAATTGCATGTGATGTTAATCCTTTATGCATCTTGTATTGCTTAGTAGATGACGGTAGCATTATAAGATGATCCCTCATGCACATGAATTTCAAGTCATAAAGTGTTCACCCTTAGTTAGCACCGTTGCTAAAGCTTGTTGTTTCGAAGCACCACGTGATGATCGGGTGTGTTAGATTCTACAAGTGTATACAACGTGAGCAAGCTAGATTTGCTCATGCAGAAACTAAGGTTTGATCTTGACGAGCCTAGCATGTACAGACATGGCCTCAGGAACACGGATTACCGAAAGGTAGAGCATGAGTCATATAGTAGATATGATGAACATGTTGATTGTTCGCCATTGAAGCTATATCAACTCTCGTGATGATCGGTTTTGATGTGGTGGATTTGGTTCGTGTGATCACTAAAACAATGTGAGGGATATTGTTTTGAGTGGGAGTTCACCAAGATTAATTTAATTATTAATTAGAACTCAATTTATCATAAACTAAATCAAAGTGAATTTGCATAGTTGTTGTAGTCATTGGCATCCGTTTACCACCTTGCGCTTAGTTATAATTGAGATGATAGAACTATAGAATTCTGGTTAGATACTTTACAAACTGGTATCGTATTGTTTTAAGTGTTAATCTAAAGTTTAAAAGTCCTATTGCAAACTTTCAGTAAAGTTCCGGTTACTCCATGAAGTTTAATAATTAGTATTAAATCAAGAGTAACAATTCCAAGTGTTAGTATATAAGTATCATGTTTGTCTCCATGATTCTTGATATTCAAAGGATTCTCTTAATATCAAGGTTATCTAGGATCTGAAAGAGTTGTTTCATAAACCATGATGTGTGGAAGATATTGTGATATCTGAAACGAAGTATTGGTTACAACATGATAGAGTATAATATGCCAAAAGTCATGTTCTCATATTTGATGAGAATTTGCAAAAGGTTGGAGACACTTGTTGTCCTAATCCTCCAAAAGGTTTTGGATAGCAACATTATACTCATAATTCATCGTTATAAGCTAAAAGTAGCTTGATCATGGACGATTCCATGATAAGGGTGAATATTTGATGTAGGTAAAATGTTTACTACACCAAGAGATTACTAAAGAAAGGAATTTGAAAGAACACCAAACATTTGATGATAGGTGATCTACTTCAAAGTGCAAGTCCAAAGACATTGGTATTTAATTATACACGCTTTGGATTATGTGTCATATGTATGACTCCACTATTGATGTTGATAGATTCTTTCAAACAGAAAAGGAAATACTGAAAGAGAATCTCATAAATATATGGCAGAAAAGAAAAGACTAGAATTGTTCAGTTTAAGTATATGGATGATATACATGTTATGGCTATATTCTTTGCTTATTAAACAATGTGGTTCTTAAGTATTTGATACTGAATTTGTTGGTGTGAATCGTCATACGAAACAACAAAATTCATGAACTACAACGGCCTAAGTAACTAGCAAAAGAATATGTGATGATGTTCATCGAGAACAAATAAAGGGTTATTGTGTTACTCATTAAACATCAAAGCTTGCCTTCAAAGATTTGTTTTATCAGGTATTATGAGAACAAAAGGGTTGTTCAAATAATTGCCGTAATCTATAAAAGATGGATGATTCACAAATCTCGTTGGAGAAATCACATCCATAAAACTTGTGCTAAAAATGTCGAAAGACAAATTGATTGAAAGATCACTTAGGAAGTGACATCGCCGTTTAAATTATATTGGAAAGAAAACATGAAGAAACTCCATGTGGATGGAATTTTAGAGTCTTTTTGATTTTGATCAAATGACGCTTGTGAAACTTTCCTAGAGATAATTAAAACTTCGCTCATAGGCCAAAAGGAACGAATGACTAAGCTTATTGGAACTTGTACATATTGTTGTCAGAAGTCCATTATATGTAGTCAAGAGATGGATTTCAACTTCATATGCTTTCTCCGAAAATTTGAGTGAATATATGAATATTTACTTAATATGGATGAAGTATGAAACATTTGAAAATTTCAAAGACTTTCAAGATGAAGTGCAAAATCATTGTAACAAGAATATAAAGTTTATGATAAAGATCATAAAGGAAGATATTTGAGTTACAAAGTTTAGCATAATACCTAAGATTTATGGAATCGTTCGGATTTGCATTTCAAACACCATAAGTGTATGGAGCATTCGAGATATGTAATTAAACCTTGTTTAACATGGTAAGATCAAAGGTATAATTCATAAACTGCCATTATATTTTAAAGATTAAAAGCTTTAGAGATTACCGCTTTTCCAATCGAAAAGAGCTCCATCATAATCCGTTGAAATGACACCATATGTTATGGTTTGGGATAAAACCCAAGTTGTCCTTTCTTAAACATTGGTATGCTATGCATAAGAAAGATGTTTGCAACCAAAGTCGGATGAACCTGTCTTTGTTAAGTATTCCTCCATAACACCGGAGACAAAAGTGTTTGTCACTTAGAACGTCAAGTTTCTTTTAGAAGGAATTTTTCGTGAAAAGTTAAGTGGGAGGACAATAGAACTTTGATAAGGTTAAAAGAACCTTAGCTATATGTGCAGAGTTGCGCAGCACCAAAAAGTGTTTCGGAGGCAGCAACAATGCTCATGGCTCACATGCCTCAAAGGTTGTGGTTATGAAGGTCAAAGTTTCTGTTGAACCAAGTAGGTCGAGTAAACAATCAAATATCAAGATTTGAGGGTTGAATCATTATTTGAGAATAATGAACGTACTACATGCAAAGAAGCGATGATGGGACCTGACTCTGTAAAATGGCTTGAAGACATAAAATCCGTGATAGTTCCATATACGAGAGATCAAGATTTGAACTTGAAAGACCCTCTAGGAAGGTACAAGACCTTACAGTCGTATTTGGATCTATAAAGAAATAGACATGGATGTTTCACATCTATGAAATAGTCGACATGTTGGGAAAGAGTTCACAACAATGTTCAAAGGTTGTATATGACAAGATTTGATCTTTCATAACGATTTTTAGTCTAGACGGATTAATGTAGCAACCACTACATATTGATGGGGATATGCCTACCGGGGTATACCTAGCAGGACGTTTCCGGCTGGCTCAAGACCTGGCGAGTGGGCCTGCAGAACGGCGAGTGGATCGAAGCCCAGAGTTAAGCGATCGGAAGTCAAGGCCCAAAGTAGTAGATAGGCCCAGTCGGATTAGGTTAAACGACCATCAAATCAGAATCAATCGGTTGAGATATGTAAACCCTAGGGGAGGTGAACCTATATAAACCTCTCAATAGGGCGAGTAGAGGCACGTCCCCTCATACACCCAAGCGACTCGCCGCCTAGCCGCCGAGCTCGCCCATTGTAACACCTCCATAATACAATCTAGCAGGAGTAGGTCTTTACCCTCCCGGGGGCCGAACCTGGGTAAAGCCCTGTGTCTTTGCCCTCATCTCGCACCGCAGATGGCTGACCGCCCTTGCCCCTCGTTCTACTACTCGCTGCCGATTGCAGCGTCTGCCGTGACAATTCCCATGATAGTGGCGCCCACCGTGGGGCCTGGCCGGTCTGGCCGGTGTTCTGCGGCGAGATCCAATCTTCCCATCAACGAGACGGTCGCCACCGGCCGCATGATAGCGATCCGCGAGATGCTCCAGATCTTGCCGAGCAGCTACGTCCCGGCGGCGCGACCCGTCACGCACAGTGTGATCCTGCCTATCGGCACGATCAGCCTCTTCGTCGGCCTCACCGACGTCATCGTCTCGGAGGACTCGGCTCGCATCCGCGAGTCGCCGCCACGCGATCGGCTCTCCGAGAGCCAGATCCGCACGATCCACCCCCTCCGAGTACAACTCGCCCACAACGACGTGGCGGAATTCATGCCGCAGGATGCCCTCACCGACGACGCCGACTGGCGACCCGGCCACTCGCGGATCCATCACCGCTGCCTCATCTGCAGGCTCCATCGCCTGTGTCCAACGGGAGATTTCGAGGACCCTCCATCCTGGATCTTCGACTCGACCGGTCGGCAAACTCCGCCGACCTCTGGAACCGTCGCCACGCCGACCTACATGGCACCGGCGCCGATCCGCCAAGGATCCTTTCTCCACCCCAATCCTCCTAACGCCACGCAACGGAGGTCGAGGAACTCCGTGAAACCGGCGGAGGCAGAAAGAAAGGGCCGAGCGAAAAATTTCGCCGAGCAGGTGACGGCGCAGAGCTGTCACGCTACCACCAGCAGCGGATCAGGTCACGCTGAAGCCCACCGCTCGTGGGCGCCCCGAACCGACGACGAATCGACCCGCCCGCGTGGCCGAGCGCGATCTGCGAGAACGCGCCCCGTGAGGAAGCGCGCCCCGCCAGATCAACAGCAGGGCGCCCACCTCCACCCAACGGCACCCTCCTGTGACCAGCCGAATAGTAGTCTCCTCACGGAGCGAGACGCGAACGGCCTCCCACCGTTCTCTCCACCCCAATGGACAACCTCGTGGCAGGTCGAAAGCAGCCGACGCCATCACCGCCACCGCGACGGTGCCCCAGATCCAATACGTTAGGGCCTGCCGCAAAGGCCGCCGAGCAGCAAAAGCGGGCGCCGACTCGGCAGGCGAGTATACTCGCGTTCGGGAAGCGAGGCCAAGCGCCCAGCCGCGGCAAACACCTCAATCGCCACCACCGAGCCGCGCTCCAAAGACCGACTCGCAACGCGGCACTCTCCACCAACGACCCCAGGCCGGCAACCAACCTTGTCGCCGCCAACGGGCAACCCATCGACACCCGCACCCACATCATCAACAAGCAAAGCTGGCGCGCACGCCAGCCCGACGACTTGCGGCACACCCTAACTAATCGCCGCGACGGTGAGCCTATGGGGTCGCTCAGTCGACTCGGACCCAAGTTCTTCGGACCAATGATCCGAGGCGAGAAGTACCCGCCAAACTTCAAGGCGCCAAAAGAGATAGAAAAGTACGACTCCTCGTACGACCCCGCCGTCTGGCTCGACACATACCTCATGGCAATGGGGATCGCGGGTCACACTGACCTACTCGCCGCCGTTACCTCCCGATGATGGAGGGACATGCAGTGCGGATCAACACTCTCCCCGTGATGATCGACTCACGGGAGGAAATGCGCGACGCCGTCAGCACTTCGAGTGCTCCTACGCCGCCACCACTATTGAGGACTGAACGGTGCCCAGGACCCCGTGAGTCGACCCGCAACTGGGTCCCAACGGTGGCAAGAGCTTTGGTACAACGCGGTCGGCATCCACCCGGACACCGCGATCCATTGCTTCAAGACCTCGTGCCGCTACGAGCCTCTAGTCGCCAAGCTCAAGCGACACTCCCGCACACTCGATAACATCCCCAACCTCCTCGAGATCGCCAAACGGTAGGCCGAGGAAGATCCGAACCAGGAAACTGACGACGAGTCAGGAGGTCAACGCCGCACGGGCGGCAACGACGGCGGACGCCGAACCGACGAGCGCAGCGGCACTTCGCCTCACCGCAAGCGCCGCGAATGACGGGCGAGTCGACTTCGTCGCCAACGCCGGGCACGCGCAGCACGAGCCCAAAAGCTTCCGCCGTTACGGAGGGCAACGCCGCGACGGCGGCAACTACAAGAACAAGCCAAGGTTCGACCCCGCGGCCCTCCTTAACCAACCATGTGCGTTCCATAGCAGGGAAGGAAGCCCGAACGCACACAACCGCCGACGCCCACACCTCGTGGAAATCGAGAAGGCACGGCAGCGCGGGAGGACCTCGACAATGATCCGCCAAACGGCGAAAATTCGCAAAGTAGCTCGCTCCACACCTTCATAGGCTTCAACACGGCGCGAAGAAGGTCATCGCCAGCGCCGCCGCCGCCAATGGCCCGTGGCCCAAACAGACGTCCCCGTTTCTGAGGTCGGAGCAGCCCATCACCGGAGCCGGCAAGACCACTGCGCGCAAGTCGAGTACCGTGACGAGTCGCCTTGGTGGTCAAGCCCAAGGTTGGCGACTACTGGCTCCCCAAGACACTGATGGACGGCGGCAGCTCCATCAACATCCTCTACCTCGACACCTTCAGGCGGCTGCGGCTCCCGCAGTCGATGATCGAGACGACCCACACCACGTTCCACGGCATCGTCCCCGGTCGGAAGGCGTACCCGATCGGCAAAGTCACACTGCCAGTCACCTTCGGCACACCGGCAAACTTCCGCACCGAGCGGATCGTCTTCGAGCTGGTGCCCTTCGACAGCCCCTACCATCAAGGCCTGGGCGCCAGCGCTAAATTCATGGCAGAGCCCCACTACGCGTACAACGCGATGAAGCTCCCCGGGCCGTGCGGCGTCATCACCATCAACGGCGACCCCGACATGGCCGCCGAGTGCGAGGCCAAAGGAGCCGAGCTCGCCGACGCCGTCATCACGGCGGAGACCAACCACGCCGACGAGCTCGCCAAGTACGCGAGCGGGGTCAACAACGACGACCCCACCATACTCAAAAAGCCCAACTCAGAGGGCGCAGGCACCTCAACCTTTGAGGCCACGACACACACGCGCACCGTCGAGCTGGTACCAGGCGACTCCAGCCAGACGGTGACGATCGGGACGGGCATGAGCCCAGCGTAGGAAGGCGCGCTCATCGAGTTCCTCCGTGAGAACAGGGACATCTTCGCATGGAAACCTTCCGACATGCCCGGTGTCCCTAGGGAGCTCGCTGAGCACAAGCTAAACGCCGACCCCAAAGTGCGACACAAGCGCCGCGCGCCTTCAATGAAGAACGCCGTCGAGCAATCGCCGAGGAAGTGCAGCTACTCGCTGCCGCTTCATCCGCCAATCAAGTACTCAAGTGGCTGGCAAACCCAGTCGGTCGAGAAGAAAACGGGACTGGAGAATGTGTATCGACTACACAAACTGAATACCGCCCAAAGGAGCAGTTCGTCCTCCCGCGGATCGACCAAATAATCGATTCGACCGCGGGCTCGGAGTCGCTATGTTTCCTCGACGCCTACTCTGGGTACAACCAGATCAAAATGGCCGTCGAAGACGAGGAGAAGACGGAGTTCATCACGCCTTTCGGAGCCTTCTGCTACACCGCCATGACCTTCGGCCTAAAAAACACCGGGGCGACCTACCAGCGGTGCATGCAAGAATGCCTCGCGAGCCAAATTGGCCGCAACATCCACGTCTACATCGATGACATAGTCGTGAAGTCCACTCGCCAAGGCGACCTCCTCACCGACCTGGCGGAAACTTTCGCCAACCTGCGAAGATACAAGATAAAGCTCAACCCAGGCAAGTGCACCTTCGGTGTACCCGCCGGACAACTATTGGGGTACGTCGTCTCCAAACGAGGGATCGAGGCGAACCCCACAAAGATCGACACGATCGCCCGGCTCGGCAAACCCGAGTGCTCGCGACGCCCGCTGGCCGGGCGAGTAGCGGCTCGGCCGCTTCATCCTGGGCGGTAAAGGCGATGCCCCTATACCGCCGACAAGCAAGAACCCCACCTTCGGTGGGACAAGGAGGCGGACGACGCGCCCGCGACCTAAAAGGTGCTACTCGCCGACCACTACTCGCCGCCGACAAAGAACCCATGCTGGTTTACGTCGCGGCGTCGAGCTGCGTCGTACCGTGATGGTCGAGAAGCGACCAGAGGAAGGAAAGGAGCGCCGGTTCAGCGGCCGTGTACTACATCAGCGAGGTCCTCACCGATCGCGCCAGCCGTACCCGCAGTCAAAAGCTAGTATACGCGGTCTTCCGGCTCAGCGCCGCCGCCGACTACTTCCAGAACACCGATCACGGTCGCCTCCTCAGACCACGCAAGACATCATCCGCAATCGCGAGGCGCAGGCGAAGTCGCCAAGTGGGCCGAGATCGGGCGTCCACAACATCAAGTATGAGCCACGAAGGCGATCAAGTCACTGCACCGCAGACTTCATCGCCGATCGGGAGGAGGCCCAAGAGAGAAGCCGCCGTACTCCACCATCGGAGCCTGCACTTGACGGCTCCAAGAACGCGGATGGCGCAGCGAGGATAGTGTTGACTTCACCAAAGGGCGACAAGCTCCGCTACATCCTCGCCTCGACTTCACGCCTGCACCAACAACATAGCTGAATACGAGGCCCTACTCCACGGCATGCGAGCCGCCAAGGAGATGAACGCCAATCGCCTCCGCTGCTACGGAGATTCCGACCTCGTCGCGGCAAGTCGCCGCACCGCGACGTCCTCCCTACCATGGCGGCATCGCCAAGCGGTGGATAAGTTGGGCGCCACTTCACCGCCATTCCGCCGAGTGGATCGACAGCGGAAAACGAGGAGGACGACGCCTATCTCGCATCGGGTCGGCTCGACTCGCACCACCACGCTGCCTCGATACAATCTCCAAGCCGTCAGTCTATCCCCCGAGGGAGATCGACATCGGAGTCCCACTCCAACCAGAGGCAGCCTTGGTCGCACTCGTCACCGAGCCAGACGACTGGACCAAGCCCTACATCACCTACCTGGAAGCCGGCACCTTGCCAGCAGACGAGACAGACGCTCGAATGATCACTCGTCGATGCAAGTCCTACACCATCATCGACGGAGAGCTCCACAAGCGTCACCGGCGTGTTCGGCCAAGGCCCAACCAGGTGAAGGACGAAAATCCTCCACGACATTCACTCGGTGATCGCGCCACCACGCCGCCGCCGCCCTCGGTCGCCAAGGCTATGCGACACGGCTTCTCTGGCCCACCGCACACGCAGACGCTGTCGACATCGCCAGCGATGCGCGGTGCCGGCACGCCAATCGACGCACGCATCGAGATCGGCGCCAAAACAATCCCCATCACCGCCATTCGCCGTGGGGCATGGACATGGTAGGCCCCTTCAAGAAGGCCCCCTCTGGCTACACCCACCTGCTGGTCGCCGTCGACAAATTCACGAAGTGGGTGGAGGCCAAGCCAGTCCGGAAATGCGACGGGAAGACCGCCACTAAATTCCTACGCGAGCTCATATATCGCTACGGGTTCCCCAACAGCATCATCACGGACAACGGCACCAACTTCGCCAAGGGAGCCATGGCCGAATTCTGCGAAGAGCACCATATCCGGCTCGACCTCGCGTCAGTCGCCCACCCGGAATCCAACGGCCAGGCAGAACGAGCCAACCAGAGCATCCTCCACGGCCTGAAGCCGCGACTCCAAGTACCACTCGAGCGCACAGCCGGGTGCTGGGTCGAGGAGTTGCCCTCTGTCATCTGGGGGATCCGGACCTCCGTCAACAGATCGACGGGATTCACCCCCTTCTTCATGGTCTACGGTGCCGAAGCAGTCATGCCCACCGACCTCGAACACGACTCGCCGCGAGTCGTCCACTATACGGAGGCTGCAAACGAGCTGGCCCGCCAAGATGGGGTCGATCAGCTCGACGAAGCACGCGACCTCGCTCGGTCACGCACCGCCATCTACCAGCAAGGACTTCGCCGCTACCACAGCCGGCGGGTGAAAGCTCGCACCTTCCAGGAAGGCGACCTGGTGCTACGCCTCATCCAGGACAAGAAGGGGATGCACAAGCTTTCCCCTCCGTGGGAAGGCCCATTCGCTATAGGGCGCGTACTAGGAAACGACGCCTACTACCTCATCGACGTCCGCGGGGACGGCGAACTCGACGTAAAGCGACCATGGAATGTAAACCTCCTCCGGAAGTTCTACTCCTAGAACCCCGCACATGTACTCTCCGGTCGCTATGAAATAAAAAGAAATGGTTACCGCAATTTGTGCTTACTCTCCATGACTTGTGCCACTCGCACTCGTAAAAACAGCGTTATGCTAAACGCAGAAGTCAACCTTTGGTACAGCGATCGGAGCGGCTAAGTAGTGCGGTACAAGAGCACTGAATCACTTCAGGTCTTGCATCGTCCACGAATAACGCCAACCCGGAGCCCCATTGGAGTCGCCTAGCTCGACTGGTTCTACGAGCCAAGACAACTGCCCTCGCTTCTCACAGCGACCCTGGTCCTCCGCATCCTCGGCATAGCGACTCGAACGGCTAAGTACCACGCCGGGATCAAGACCAGTTCATCACGAGCGTCGGGAAAACTCCAAGTAGGAGAGCATGCCCAGACTCGCGCTGATCGACCCCACGGGCCAGCAGAGTGACGCTCACACCAACGCTAAGTCCTCAACCACCCTTGAGTCGCACCTAGAACTACCAAGTACCACGCCGGGACTCGCCACCCGACCTCGTCACAAGACGGAAAACGGTAAAGTACAGAGCACTCAAGGGAGTCGCCTAGCGGCTGGCTCTTCGAGCTCGGGCGAGTCGACTAAAACATCAAAACACATAACAACAACACATACATCATATACGAGGTAAACCCCACAAAAGGGCAGACGCGCTTGGGGACTCGTCCAAACTCAATCAAAAGCACACAAACAAATATCAAAATAGACACGACGTCTCATTCAATCACATGTCGCATTGTTTCATGTTACAAAATATGCCTGCGTGGCAGAACTGCTGCTAACGCCACAAGGCAAACTACTCTACTCTGCAGGCTTCGAAGACGACTCGCCAAAGATCCCGGCGATCGCGATGAACGCCGTGTATGGGTTGGATGGATACGTTGTCAGTTCACCCGCCATCGCCGCGCGAAAAGGCTGCTCGACCTTGAAGTCACAATGCGGCGGCTCGGGTCGTTTACGCGACAACCGCCTCTCGCACGGCAGAGGTCGCCCATCGCCCGACGCGTTCGAGTATGTGGCGACGCTTTGCAACTTGAGGACCTCGACAGCTCCACCGCCCATCAATCAGCGATGGATACCCACTGCCACATCGTCAATGTCCTCCGGGAAGTGGGCGAGTCCAAGGCTCAAGATGCCGACGCCCACGCCAAACGCCGACCTGGCCATGAACTCAACAATGCGGGCGCCTTCTCCAAGTACCTCCACACCTCAACGAGGTCGCTAGGAATCACTTACGATATTTCTTGGAGGTAGGCGGATGCATCGCCGCCGACAACGCCGCCGAATCGACGAGCATGCTTACGCATTCCCTTGGCCGGCGAGCTCGCCTTCTTCGCTATCAAGGACGCGACCTAAGTAGAAGACAATGATAAGTATGACGGACACCACAAAACCACAACTATTATAAAGGGAGATGCACTCACCAAGCAACGGGCGGCAAGTCCTGATGAAGCAATCAAGCGGCGGTGGTCGCCCCAAGCCCAGCAATAAGGACTTCCGACACCTTTATCCTCTTGCCGCCGCAATGGCGGCCTTAGCTCGCCCGTCCGCCGAGCTCGCTTCTTCTCTTGCCTCTCGCAGTTCGCGCTCGAGGTCGGCGATCCGTTGTTCAGCGGCACCCAGAGCAGATCGCGCCGCCACCAACTCACCAGTGGGGACAAGCCCCTGGCGAGCTTCCTCTGCTTTCATAGCAGCAGCCTGAAGCCCCTTGTTCGCCTCCTGGATGATGGAGAGCTCCTTCTCCGCGCGCTGCTTCGCGGCCAATCGATCCGCCGACTCCAGCTGCAGACCCTGCACATCACCAAAAACATTAGGCGATCAAGAAATTCCTAAAGTGCCCACTCGCTGAAATTCAGCGAGTGCGCACTCGGGGACTGGCGATCAAGAAATTCCTAAGTGCCCATTCGCTGAAATTCAGCGAGTGCGCACTCGGGGACTGGCGATCAATAAATTCCTAAGTACCCACTCGTTGAAATCCAGCGAGCGCGCACTCGGGGACTGGATGCGAAAATAATATAAAAAAACGAGAAATTATAATAATCAAGCCGCTGCAAAGCACCGACCTGATCCTCGGGGACTGGATGTGAAAATAATATAAAAAAAACGAGAAATTATAAGAATCAAGCCGCTGCAAAGCACCGACCTGATCCTCGGGGACTGGATGTACCTGGATGGCCGCGCCAAGCATGCCATGGAGTTGTATCGCGTCCACGGACGCGAGCAACGCCGGCGTATGCCCACGACGTTGGTCGACTTCAGCTTCGGCGGTCCCAGGAGCGTGGCTCGAGGGCGTAGCCTCACTCGCCGTGGCCGCCTTGGTCACGAAGCGGGGGAAGGTAGCGATGGAGGCACCTGCTCCAAGGGAGGTCGCCTCCGCCGCTGCAGGCAAGGAAGCACCCTCCTTCGCAGACGCGGCTGCTTCCACCACGGGCCCGGCCGGTGCGACCGTCGCGTCGTCAGAAATCGTGACGACGTCATCGCCCTTGGCCTTCTTGCTACCAACCGCTGAGGCGTCGACCTCGTCCGCCTTCCTCTTGCGGGAAGGGTCCTCCTCGCTTGTGGCGGAGGATACCTTGGCCACGGTCGGGTGGCCCATCCTTTTCACCCCGGTCCTGTGCATTAATCAAGTCAACAGAGACAATTGGAATAGTTATGGAAAATAAGAAAGGGTGAGCGCACTCACTTGGCGACTGGGATGAAACGCAGCCCCGTACGAAGGCCGGCCGGTTTTTCGATTCAGGCCCGGTCTGATCGATCCCCAGTTCCAGGACGTCGTGTGCCCAAGACACGGAAGGCTTCTTCGTCGTTGAGGCCGCGGCTGGCGCCTCTGGGACATCCTCGGCGGGAGCCTCCTCGCGAGTTGGGGCCGCTGTACCCGGAGCCTCCTCGCGAGGCGAAGCCGCCGCAGTCGGATCCCCCTTGCGAGGTGAAGTCACCGTAGTCGGAGCCTCCCCCAGCCCAGAGACTGGGGCGAACGGCGGAGGCATTGAGGCCAGCGGCACCTCCACGGTCGCCGCGTCCAGCGCGGTTGTCGCTGGAGGCGCGTCGTCACCGGCTGGGCTGGAAGCATCAGAGCTGCTCGCCGAGTGTGGCGGTGAGGCCGTCCTCGACAGCCTCGTTTTCTTCTTCGGGGAGGCCCTAGCCTCCCTTTCCTTCTTCTTCTTCTTATTTGACGGGGTGGCTTGACGGCGCGAGGTGGTCTCTGGAAGCTCGTCGTCATCGTCATGACGTTCGAGGCTTCTGCTTGCCTCAATCTCGCGCTGTCGTTGCCCGCGGGTCTTTCGGACCAGTGGGGCGACTTCTTCTTCGGACTCGTCCTCGTCGTCTTCGTTGCCCTTGGAAGGCGGCGATTCGCCTATGTCCGGGCCCAAGCTCTCATCGTCCGAGGGTGGGAGCCACCCTTCTACCACTTGGAATAGCTGCAACAAATACAAGACGAAATCAGGATTACCGCGACTGCTTTTACAGCGACTGCGAGCAAGGTAAAGGAATTACCGTGGGAGCCGGACGCTTCGCGGTATAGGGGGCGACCCCAGCCTGCGCGTCCAGGTACACCGCCTGGGTAATCTTTTTCAACGCTGGGAGATAGTCCTCCAGCTTCCACTCGTCGAGACAGGCCTTCGTCGAGTCTCCCCGTCTATGTATTGGTACATGTAGTGGTCGCGGTGGGCGAGTGGGACGAGCCGTCGCCCGAGCCAGCAATTGTACAAGTTTATGGTTTGAAGGCCCTTCTTTTTCAGACCGCGGATGGTCTGGAGCATCTCGTCGACGACCATCCTCTGGTCGCCGGGGAGCTTGCCGACTTGAAGATTGCGCGGTTCGGAGCGATTGGCGGAGTACCGCGGGATCGCCGCCTCGCCCTCCGGGGTCGCCTCGGCCACGTAGAACCACGACTTCTTCCAGTCGCTCGCTGCCTTGGCGGGTAGCATCAGGTCAAAGAAAGAGGCTTTGGACTTGAGCTGAACGCTGTCGCCGCTGGCAAGCATTGTCGCTTGCCTCCTCGCCGATCCGTCCGTGGAGCAGATCTTGCCACAAGGGGAAGTAGGTCCGAGCCCAAGCATTCGCAGAACGCCACGAAGATGGCGAGCCCGATGCTATGGGGACCTGATCCGAGGCTGGATCCGTAGTAGGCGTAAGCGCCGGAAGAATAGGGATATGGGAAACCCTAGCCCCGCCGAGATGAGTGAAACAGATGAATTCCCTCTCTCGGGTTTGGGGTCGATTCTCCGCTGGGATACGCCAACAGCCGGCTCGAGGACCCCGCCTCCTCGAAGGAGGCCACCGTGCTTGTGCACTTGGACCTACCCCACGGTGGAAAGGGCCATGGCTGAGATATTGGTTGGAGATCGAAGATTGGTCGGCTGGATCGTGGAGCGAAGGGAAGAAAATGCGCGCAATCGGAAGAAGTGGTGAGGAGTTGGCTCTACGACTACCTGCCATTCCCCTTATATAGCGGGAGTTACCCGCCAAATCAGGGATCCGTTACCGCGCGGTGATTACGCCAAAAGTTACCGTTGGATTACCCAACGGCTAGTTTGACCACGCTTGACGGTCCAACTGCGGCCACTCGGGTCGCCGACCCAATCACTAAGACATCGTTCACCGACTCGACTCGCCAAGCTGCGACTGGTCATTGGTTGTTTCCTCTATACAGGAGCCCGCCGACGATTCGACTGGACGCCTACTCTGAAGCCGCATACTCCGACTGCCGGCAGCCACCCACGCCTAATCGACGACGGCCTCGGGGACTACTGATGGGGATATGCCTACCGGGGTATACCTAGGTGACGCTTCCGTGGCTCAAGACTGGGCAGTGGGCTGCGCAACGAGTGGATCAAGCTCAGCCAGAGTCAAGCGATCGAAGTCAAGGCCCAAAGTAGTAGATAGGCCCAGTCGGATTAGGTTAAACGACTACTGAAACTGTAACCTAATCGGTTGAGATATGTAAACCCTAGGGGAGGTGAACCTATATAAACCTCTCAATAGGGCGAGTAGAGGCACGTTCCCTCATACACCCAAGCGACTCGCCGCCTAGCCGCCGAGCTCGCCCATTGTAACACCTCCATAATACAATCTAGCAGGAGTAGGTCTTTACCCTCCGGGGGGCCGAACCTGGGTAAAGCCCTGTGTCTTTGCCCTCATCTCGCACCGAGTAGGAGTAGGTTCTACTACTCGCTGCCGATTGCAGCGTCTGCCGTGACAATTCCCACGACACATATAATTTGTTATATGGTAGTTGAATAAACAAAACAAGTTCTTCTAATAGAATCGTTACCTAGGACATGTGCATAACACGGTCCATAGGGTTTTGTTAATTCAAAGGATGCTAAAAGCATATGCAAACTTCAATGGTTGAAGTGAGCATCGCGGAGTTGGAATCTTCACAATGATGAAATTGTTAAAAGAGTTTAAATTCATCAGAGACGATGAAGATGCTTGCATTTGCAAGAAATTAAGTGGGAGCGCTAAGACATGTTTCTAATACATTATGTGGAAGACATATTGGAAATAATGTATCTTTTATGAACACATATTAAGAATTTCATCCCGATGAAAGACTTAGGCAAAACCCTAATATTTGGCATCAATAGACGCTAATATGGTTGTGCCAGAAGTACATAGACAAGATATTGAATGAGTTCAATATAGAAACTACAAGAGAGGTTCTTGTCGCACAAAAAGGATTGAATGAGTTCAATGTTGATGATATATTCAAGTGTACTGACATTTGGTAAAGTGAAACAAATAATCAAGTATAGATTGATACTTGATGTATGAAAACACAAAGAGTATTTATATCAATCATACTGTGATATGTGCAAATCCGGATATGTCCTATGCTCTAAATGTTGTGAGCATATACCAGAATGATTCGTAAGATGATAATTGGAAAATAGTAAGGATATTCTTATGATCTTTTGGAATAACTAAGAGTATAATATTTGTAGAAGTGACAAATAGATGGTTAGTTCATTGTAAAAGTACTACATTGATACTAGTTTTGTCACAAAGTACAAATTAAGTTTATCTCAATCTAAACTAAAGGTGGCACAATATAATGGAAAGTGAGTTCCATAATGGATTTGGATGAGTTCCAAAGTTAAGACATTGTGACAGATACTACAACAAAAGGCTAAGTATATGACTGCTACTATAGCAGCTAAAGAGGGCATTTGTGTCAAGTAGTTTGTTATCAAACTAGGTGTAGTTCACAGCGGGATAATACTATGAAGATATATTGTGCGACAATATTATCAACGTGTTTTAACCCTAAAGAACTAAAGGTCTCACCAAAGGACCAAATTTATACAAAGCCATCTCATTAGAGAATGAGTGATGCATAGAGACGCAAATACATGCAATTACACACGGACACGAAGTGTCGATCCGAGATCAGTTGACCACTAGCAATCGTGGTACATACAACACAGGAAAGCCATAGGTGTTGAATACACAAAGGTTTGAAACTAGATTATTGACTCTAGTGCAAGTGGGAGATCTGGAGATATGCCCAAGAGGCAATAATAAAGTGGTTATTATCATATCTTCACACTTATGATAAATGTTTACATATCATGCTATAATTGTATTAACCGGAAACATTAATACTTGTGTGATTTGTAAACTAAAATAAGAGTCCCTAGTAAAGCCTCTTGTTAAAACTAGCTTGTTGGTTAATATATGATCATGGTTTCCTGATCATGAACATTGAGATGTTATTAACAACAAGATCATATCGTTAGGAGAATGATATGGTGGACATACTCATATAGATAAGCGTAGCATAAAGATCAAGTCATTTCAATAGTTCAATTGCTATATGCTTTCTGATACATAGTAACCTAATTCCTTCGACCATGAGATCATGCATATCACCTTTTCCGGATGGATGCTTTGATGTCATCAAACACCACACCGTAACAGGGTGGCTATAAAGGTGGCATTGAGTGTTCAGAAAGTATTGGTTGAAACACATGGATCAAGAGTGGGATTTGTCCATCCATATGACGGATAGATATACTCTGGGCCCTCTCGGTGAAATGTCATCCAATTAGCTTGCAAGCATGTGACTGGCTCACAAGGGATCACATATCAGAACGAGAAAAGAGTACTTATCAAGAACGAGGTTGAACTAGGTATGCAGAGATACCGACGATCATAACCTCGGATAAGTAAACTATCGTGAGACAAAGGGAAATTGGTATCGTATGTAAGTGGTTCATTCGATCGCAAAGTAATCGTAGAAATATGTGGGTATACATATGAATTTCAGATTCCTCTATTGGTTATTGTTCGAGAAGTGTCTCGATCATGTCCGCATAATTCACGAACCGTAGGGAGACACACTTAAGGATTCGACGTTGTTTGAGTAGTTATGGTATTATGAGAAAGAGACCGAATGTTGTTCGAGTCTCGATGGGATCCGAATATCACGGGTGATCCGGAATGGTCCGGAGAATAAGATTCATATAAGGAAAGTCCTGCTTGAATTCGGGAATGATTCCTGTTTTCATCGGGAATGTTCTAGAAGGTTCGATTGTCCGGCACTCGGGGAGGGTACATGAATGTGTCATTACATATTGAATGATTGCATCATGTACTAAGTGTTCTTGCTGTTCCAAAACTGAAAGTCAAACCGCCATTGAAAGTCAAACGGCTAAAACAGAACTGTGGAAAACAGAACTGTGGAAACAGAAACTGGGAAACAAGCAAGAGGTGGTTGAACTGACTTGGGGAGGAGTCCTCCAAGCCGGGCGCGCCAACCAAGGCCGACTTGGGAGGGACTCCCCTTGGCCGCCCCTCCCACCTATAAAAGGAGGGGCAGGGCCTTCTCCTCTAGACACACAAGTTCCTATCCTCTAATCTCCGGTTTAGAGCCGTTTTGGCTTAGAGCTTCTAATTGCCCTAGCCTGCGGTTTAGAGCCTTCTAATTGGTGTGTCTAATCTCTAGACCACTAATAGCTCTCTCATACTCCACCATACTCGCCCGGCTTAAGGCGAAGCTCAAGGGATCTCCCTCTACTTCGGTACCACGCCAGTCAGCCGGAATCGCGAGGAGAGTGCTACAACCTCCGCCTTTCTGGAACAAGGAGAGGAAGGTCTTCGTTGAGTACCGAACGCAGGACATCATGAAGCGCTGCCGGAACGCAGCGCCGGAAGGATCGTCTACGCGATCTTGAGATCGGAAAGAGTACGACTACATCACCCACGAGAATCTGCTCTCGTTAACCACTTTGGAATCTTCGAGGGTAAGTTATTCCATCGACTCGTTGCTACAATCTAGTAGATAGATCTTGGCTTGTTTGTTTGTATGCGATAGAAAATTTTTGTTTTCCATGCTATGAACCCCTACATGTAGTACCCAAGATGATAGTTGGTCATGGTTGGGAGGCCAAACTCACATGAGAGGTGCCTATACTAGGGCGTGTAATTGAAATGTTAGGATTAATTATCCGCATACTGAGTATGGTGAATTCAGGATTTGTTCCTGACGGATGTATCGAATGTTGTGGTGAAAGTGTACAATCTCTGCAGAGTGTCAAAATATTCGAATAGCCGCGTCCGCGGTTATGGACAGTTGGAGTGGCCATACTGTTCCCTCGTCAGATGTTTTCAAAATGACTTGTAAAATGACTTGAGACTTTGACTTGACCACAACCGAGTTGTGGCATGAGATACAAGTTCCCACTTAGGTGTTATAAAATTTGACTAGCGTTCTTTTGCTTTGGAACTTAGTAGATGTAAATCTGGATTTTTGCAAAACAACCCTAGAGCTTAGTGTCCTACTACAAAAACCCCCTTCACTTGTTAGTATTAGTTTGGGAGTACTTAAAGAGTACTCATGGCTTTGTCCCTGGCTATTCCCGTGGCCAGACTATGAAGAGGAGTACCAGGATGATGGACCCCAGGAAGGTTACGACAACTAGGATCATCTCCCATCGTCAGCATTGCCTATGACACCGAAGATGGAGCTTCGCCTACGCTACCTTTATTATTACGTATTTCCGCTGCTTGAGTTGTATTAAGAACTGGATCATGAGATCCTTATTTGTGTAAGACCTTATGTATGGTTTGTAATGGATGATGTACTGTGGTATCCAATTCTGTTATGTCTCGCAAAAATGGTAATCCTGGGATTGCGATGTATGGCATAACAGACATCTGGGATTAAAAATACGGGTGTTGACAGTGTGTGATGGGTGTCTTATTGGAAAGCAAAGGAGAGCACCTTTCCCTCGAGAAGCCATATTTAGAGCAAACAAAGTGTTAGAACTCATGCATGGTGATTTGTGTGGACCTGTCACACCCGCGACTTCGGCATGAAACAAGTACTTTCTACTAGTAGTTGATGACTTCAGCAGGTACATGTGGATTGTGCTGATAAAAACCAAGGATCAAGCTCTTGATGCGTTCAAGAAAATTAAAGTTGCAGCGGAGGTCGAGGCAGAAGCAAAGCTGAAGGCGTTCCGCACGGATCGGGGAGGTGAATTCACATCAAACGAGTTCAACTCATACTGCGAGGCACATGTCATCAAACGGTTCCTGACTGGTCCATATTCCCCACAGCAAAACGGAGTAGTGGAGCGCAGAAATCAAACAATAGTTTCCATGGCGAGAAGTATGATGAAGAGCAAATGGGTTCCTGGAAGATTTTGGGGAGAATCTATGGTGACAACAGTCTATCTTCTCAATAGAGCACCTACGAAAAGTGTTGTAGGGATGACACCGTATGAGGCATGGTGCGGGCGCAATCCTAGTGTTGATCATCTTCGCACGTTTGGATGCATAGCACATGTGAAGATAGTTGGAGGACATGTTGGCAAGCTAGCAGATCGCATCACACCGATGATTATGATTGGGTACGAGTCCGGTTCGAAGGCATACCGTGCTTACAACCCCTCTACCAAGAAGGTGCGCGTAACGCGTGATGTAGTCTTTGGGGAGGACAGGTCATGGAACTGGGATGCATCAGATCTGAATCAGTCTAACTCTAATGAAATATTCCATGTTGTCTATAGCTATGTTGAACAGGCGGAGCGTGCAGCTGATCATGGTGATCTAGGGACTCAAACAGCGCGTGGCAGCGACAGTACTACAGCCACGGCAAAAAGGGGAGGTGATACTCCTGCCGCGACAGAAAAAATGGCTCCAAATGCTGCCGCGGCAGGCTTTTCCGTGATGGCAGAAAAACAGCACCAAGATGCTGAATTGGCAGAAGGAGAGCATGCCCTAGACACATCGACGACGGAGGCTTCCTCTCCAGCAAGAACCGGGCCTCCTATACCTATAAAATTACGGCCCGTGTTGGATTTATATCCAGAAGATGCACTTCGCACGATAAATCCTGTCAAAGTACAAAGAAAAGGTCGGTGTCTTCTAACTGAAGATGAAGAACCAACCAAATTTGAAGAAGCCAATTCGGTGGAAAATTGGCGTCGTGCGATGGATGAGGAGTTGGGATCCATACATGATAATGAGACATGGACTCTCGTTGATCTTCCCAATGGACATAAGGCGATTGGACTCAAATGGGTTTATAAACTAAAGAAAGATGCTGAAGGAAAAGTGATCAAGCACAAAGCAAGATTAGTAGCAAAGGGATATGTACAAGAACAAGGAATTGACTTCGAGGAAGTGTTTGCTCCAGTTGCACGTATGGAATCCGTGAGGTTGTTAATTGCATTCTCAGCTCAGGAGGAGTGGAAATTGCATCATATAGATGTGAAGACGACATTTCTCAATGGTGAATTAGAAGAAGTGTATGTGAAACAGCCGCCTGGTTACAGTAAAAAAGGAGTTGTACACAAAGTGTTGAGGTTGAGGAAAGCATTGTATGGCCTGAAGTAGACACCCCGTGCTTGGAATATGAAGCTTGATCGAACATTAAGTCTCTCGGTTTTGAAAAGAGCCCACTTGAGCATGCAATGTATAAGAGAGGTAAAGGAACAAGTTGTTTGCTAGTTGGTGTATATGTAGATGATTTGTTGATCACAGGTGCCGATGAAGGAGAAATTGCAAAATTCAAGCTACAAATGAATTCAAGATGAGTGATTTGGGTCTACTAAGCTATTATCTTGGCATAGAGGTACAACAAAAATCAGGAGCTATAACTTTGTGTCAGGAGTCATATGCAAAGAAAATTCTTGAAAGATGTGGTATGGAGGACTGCAATCCCTCCCAGGTGCCTATGGAGCCTTGCTTGAAATTAAGTAAAAAGAGTGAATTGTCAGAAGTTGATGCAACTGAATACAGAAGTATAGTTGGGAGCTTGAGATACTTGGTGAATACAAGACCTGACCTGGCATATTCATTTGGTATTGCGAGTCGCTATATGGAAGCGCCCACAACTGAGCACATGAGTGCTATAAAGCATATACTCCGATATATTAAAGGTACTACAAACTTTGGTTGTGTGTCGTGGTATTGCCGACGAGTACGCCATGGAGGGGTCCTCACAGTGCGTGTTTAGAGACGTGGGGTAAGGCGGACGGTTGACGGGTACGAGGTAACACAGCTTACCCAGGTTCAGATCCCACAACGGTGGCGGAATCCTACTCCTGCTATAAATCACTATAAGGGCAATACGCCGAGTTACAGAGATAGGTTCGCTGTGCGAGGTGCGTGTAAACGATACTAAGTTGTGCCCTAAAGGCTCCCATAGGCCCGACTTATATAGTCGCCAGGTCCTAGGGTTACAGGGAAAAGTCCTAGCCGGACAGGTTACAGAGTTCTACACCGTCTATTACTAGTCTTGTGTATCTTGCACTCCAAGGCTCCGGGTACGCTGGTGACTCCACCGTAGCCTTCCTTTATCCATCATGGGCCTCCCTTCTGGATCCACCTAACTGGGCCGCCCAGCAGGTCACAGGCCATGCTACCGACTATGGGACACCCGGGTTAGTCGGATAAGAGACATGCTATGAGGATACCCATATAGCATATCCCCAATAGGAGCCCCCGGAGAACTCCGAGATCTTGCGCCATATTGCCTCTTCCCGTGGAATGCTCCGTCTAGGTGGATGTCGGCAAATCGTCAAGCAATATCTTGTAGTCCTCCCAAAGAACCCTGCAAAGGTTTCTCCGTCTTCTATGAGTAAGTCGGAGAAATGCTGAATCTTCCATCGTACGCTCCCGTTGTCGGATTAAATCCGTCCATGCCGGAATCTTCGATGGGACGGCTCATCTACCATGTCAGTTATGCCGACGTAGGCTGTAGATCAGCGACGCCTCGTAACTCACACATGCAGAGAACGCAGTCATATCTGATTTTCCTGCGCGAGCGATGCGAACCGTTGGCGGCGGCGGTTGGAGACGTGGCGAAATTACCGCGCACGTTCACGAACACGTCGTCTACGCGGCAACCGTCTGATTAGCTACATGAATCTTGAGGCAGAGTAAGATAAATAGTAAACGTGGGACACTTGCCACTTTTTCACCCCATTCTCTCGCGTCATCGTCTTCTTCCTCCAGCCGCACGCCTCCTCGAGCTCTCTGTGGAAAACCTCGAAAAACCCTAGCCTCTCTCTGCACCAGTCGCTTCCTTCCATTCCTTCCATGGCTAGCAGCAGCTCCTCCCCGTCGATGGAGGCATCGAGCGAAGCCACGGCGAAGCCGGCGAGCTCCGTCGTCGTGCCCCCAGAGAGCCTGGTCATCCCTGCGTCGGCGGTGATTGAAACCACCGGCGGCGACCACCATCTGGCGGCGCTGGAGCCCCTGTAAGAGGAGCCAGACTCGCACAAAGGCGACTGGCGTGGCTCGGACATCACCGGCCACGACATCCAAGAGATGGTCGCTGAGGGTTACCTCCCCGTGACGGAGGGGCTCGCCTGGCGGGCGGCGCCGGCCGGCGAGGTGACGCCTTCTTCCCAAGCCGGAGAGAAAGTGTACCTCAAGGCGCAATTGGTACGCGGCGTTTCTCTGCCCATCTCCCACTTCTTTCTGTCTGTCTTGAATCACTTCAAGGTCCAACCCCATAACCTCTCCCCCAATAGTATCTTAGTGCTTAGCAACTTCGCGACACTTTGTGAGGGTTACCTAGGGATTAGGCCTAGGTTAGATTTGTTTGTGTATTTCTTCACCGTCAAATGTGAAGCCGGACACAGTAGGGAGGAGCTCAGGAACTACGGCACCATAAGCTTCAAGATCCGACCTAGCCGGCGGTTCCCTGACATAGTCGGCCATGAGTCGTGCAAAAACTGGCAGCGGACGTACTTCTACGGCCCCGACATTCCTTTGGAGGGCCGAGAAGTAACGTACTCGGACTTCGTGGATGGAGCCGCCGCTGAAGTCTCCACATGGCGGTCCCATGCCTCCCTTCCCTCCGACCTCGACGCTTCTCGCGCAATAAGGCGGATTGAGTGGTTCGTAGAGACGGGTCTAACCGTCTTGGACATAGCCATGTGCTGGTTCATTAGGCGGATCCAACCTCTGCAGCACCGCACGAAGTATATGCACGAGTACACCGGCGACCGAAGGGATACCCTCCGGATCTCTGAGGACAACTTCTCGAGAGACTCCGTCAAGTTCCGCCTCAAGGACATCGTCAAGGTGAAGGATAAGAAGTGTGGCTTCACCCTCACCTACGACATGTTCGTAGACGGAAAGTGCCCAAAGGTAGATATTTATTTTCCGTGTATGACATTGCTCCAGCTTTTCTGTCTTGCCGATACCATCTTGTCTAACACGATGATTTCTCACTTAACAGCTTAGCGATCTAGAGGAGGGCAACCTGGCTGCCCAAATCTACGATCCAAAGATGAAGGAAGTCACGGTCGTGTTCGACGACGATGCCCCGTTGGCGCGAAAGCGGAAGAGCTCCACCTCTGACGTTGCCGACAGAGGTAAGAAGAAGAAGACGGAGGGTGGAGCCTCCAAAAAGAGTACTGCCGCCCTGAAGGCGGAAAAGAAGAAAGCCACCAGGATGTTTGCCAAAGCGCCCCCCTAGTGTAAGCCTCTCATCCTCCGACATCATCTCATTTATCTGTCTTATTACTGTACTTATGCATTTTGCACGTTTCAGGAAGAAAGCCACAACCAGCCTCAAGAAGTCCTCCAAGACTCTTGGGGCTTCTAGAAATATTAAAGATATGCTGCATCGCGACTCTTCTCCCGCCATCGCCCCTGCCACTCCTGCCGTCAAGCCCTCCTCCACCCCAACAAGCTCTCAAGTCCAGGAGGCACCAGGCCCTTCCGCCATGGAAGTGGACTCTGGCGCCTCAACCGAGATTGCTGTTGTCGGCGAGAAGGCGACGCAGGAGAGATTTGAGATGTTTAGTGTTGAGAATCTTCTAGTGCAACCACATGGCATATGGGCTCTGCCTTGACCAACTAGGTTGCAAGAATTCAGCCAGATGGACAGTTGGTGGTAGGGTTGATAGGATGGAACGCGTCCATGGTGGTCTGAAGGAATGCTTCTGAAAAGTCTCGTCTCGATGCATGTCGAGTCTTGTGGGGAAAGTGCACCACCTCTCGAGAGGGTAAAACCTAAGTACTTATCCGTGTCCCTGGTAACGGACATTTTGAGCATCAAAGACATTGAAATGATCAAGGATCTCCTCATCCCAATTTCTCTAAGTTAAAACTTGTGGTTCAACAAGGGTAAAGGTTCACAAATGTCTATTGGTGGTTCCTTGGGTGTTTTTATCAAACAAAAACTTAGTGTTTTCAACTAATAAGAAAAACCTTATTTTGAGCAAATCCGGCATGAACTGCACTTAGCCAAATTCATATAGTTACTAGATGTTACTATATTACTATGGTATCACTTGCCAATACAATTCCAAATGTATTGACCCTCTGTGGCTGTAACTTATGATGTTGCAGGTTACTTTGATGGTGACTAGGGTTATGAGTCTACACTCAACTTGTTTGCCTGTGGCACATGAAGATGAAGACTTTATTTATTTTGTTAAGTATTGTGAACTCTATATATTAGTCTTGAGCTAATGAGTTGTAAGGACTATGTTTCTCTGGATATTACGTTGTAATAATGACCTTTGTATCTGTGTACTTCATCTTAAACTGTGGATGCTAGAAATTCGATCCAGGGACTAGCATTGCAATCTCAGGGTCCTTTACCTTAAATAGTGAGGTCTTACAGATGGTATGAGAGCATTGTGTTGCCTGTAGGATTATGACCCTAAGATGGATTAGACTAAGGAAACCACTAGGAAAATTCAAACTCCTTTAAAATTTTCCACACTGTCTCTTTTCATCTCGTAAAACTTCCCCTAATCTTCTTCCTCATCTCTATTTATAGATGGATGCCATCAACGAAGCCGTCAAGAGGGGACCACTCATGACCATGACCTTAGAGTGTGAGACGGAGTTTCCCAAGGAACTTAAGAACCTTATAGTTACCATGGAGATACATAGTGCAGCAGTGTACACAGGATTCCCCGTGATGGATGAAGGAGAAGAGTATTGGTGGGTATAACTCCACTTGTACAAAAACAAGGAGGATAACCGCAAAGAGTCGGGATTCTGCATGGTCACCAACTCAGAAATGCACATGTCATTCTTTGACTCCGCAAGAAATGCTGCATGGAATGCCATCAAGGAGCTTGGTGAAAGAATTAAGTGTAGAATGATCAATACTCAAAATGACCTCAGAGAGGATAAGAAACATACACAAGACTTAGAGACCGCCATAAAACGTCTAAGGGAGGATATCATAGACTTAGCATATGGGTGAGAGTTGTGACGTACTCCAATAGTTGGACCACCATACTTGTCGTTTTCTCGCGTTATTAATTTTGATCATACCAACCTATGTGATATGGCAAAATTTTGTCTAAGTTATGTTTGAACCTTAGTGCTTGTGATTGAATATTGTATGCCATGACTTGTGTGTTTGAAGTAATTCATGTGTTTGTTGTAAGCTTTTGTTTCTACTATCTTGTGTTCTTCTCATTACTTGTGTTGTTTCTAATTTTTCTCCCTATGCAATAGATGCCTAGCTTTGTTCTCACCACCGTCGAGGATTTCAATGGAACTCATTTTGGATCTCGTCGTGCAGCTTGTCAGTGTGCTTGGTCTCCCCCTCCCTAGCATTAAGGGACTTCAGCTCCGGAAGTTTGAGAAAAAGGACTTATGGGGATTTAAAGTCTCTCAGCCAGGACGCCAGTCAATGCCCCCTACCGAGGATATTGCCTTCAAGATAATGCATGATGACAAGGAGAAGGGACTCGACGTCGCCATGCAGGAGCTACTTGGACGCCTTTGTGGATGCCACTCCGCCGAGCTCATGGGCCTCTACTTCCACCCATTTAGGAGATGTGACAAGGAGGGAGAGGCGATAGAGTTTGATGATGCCACTAGGGAGAATATTGAGCCAGTGCGTCTCTATCTTCAGGACCTAGAGGGCCTTCTTAGACACCTCGATACTGATAGGACCAACGTCATGCTTAGCAATGAGGAGCTACAAGTCCACTTGAGGGAGAAGGACAAGGCCTTCGCGGAGCAGGATGAGAGCATCAAGGAGATGGAGGCTAGGTTCAAGAAGCAAGACAAGAGGTTCAAGAACCAAGAAAAGAGAGTGCAGGATAGGAACAAGAAGATCAATGAGATGAAGGCCGAGATAGAGCTCAAGGATCTTGAGCTAGAGACATAACAGGGAGTGATAGAGAGGCTGTGCTCGTAAAAGAGAGATCTTCGGGCAAAGGTTGATGCTTTGACCACCAACATGGAGGACTACAAGGCAGCAAGACTTGCTCTAGTAGACGAGGAGGTCGACATGGTGGAGTAGTGTTGACTACTTGGCTACCTATCTATCTATCATCCTTTTATTTATCGAGTCACATTGATCATCCAACATGTGGATGACTGCTAGTGTGTTTACTTTTCCAAAACTTGTTGTTCACATTGTTTAAAATCTAAGTTTATTGTGCTTGCTTATTGTGAATGTTGTTATGTATTGTGATGTGCATGTTAGTATTTATGGGTTATATCTCATTACTTATCCTTATTGAAACCACAGATGCCTTCCTGTTGTGCCAATACCAACTCTAACAACACTAACAACAATGGCAATGAGATGCAGTAGCTGATGACAGCCCAGACTTAGTTGATGCAAATGATGACCCAGTTTATGGCGAATCAACAACAACAACAACAACAACAACAACAACAACAACAACAACAACAACAACAACAACAACAACAACAACAACAACAACAACAACAACAACAACAACAACAACAACAACAACAACAACAACAACAACAACAACAACAACAACAACAACAACAACAACAACAACAACAACAATCAAAACAACAACAACAACAACAACAACAATCAAAACAACCCACCAGCCTTTGATATGCTTACAAGGTTTTTGATATTGAGGCCTGCTAAGTTTTCAGAAACCACTGATCTTATGGTAGCAAATGATTGGCTATGTTCTGTGAACAAGGACTTGGTCAATGTTGGCTGCACTGATGAGAAAAAGGTTAGATTTGCAACACATCTGCTTGAAGGACCAGCAGCTACATGGTGGGATAATTTCCAAATCACCACTCCTATTGAAGATGTGACTTGGGCAATATTTCAGGATGGATTCCGCACTGCTCATATCTCTTCAGGAGTGATGGGTTTGAAGAAGGAATTTCACAACCTTAAGCAATGCATCGTAGTGTGGCAGAATATATTGAGGAGTTCAACAATCTGGCACGCTATGCACCAGATGATATTGACACTGATGCTAGAGGAAGGAAAAATTCTTTGAAGGGCTGAATCATGAGATGTGCATGCAGCTATCTGTTGCATATGCTCCAACTTATCAATCATTGTGTGACAAAGCCACCATCTTGGAAAGCAAGATGAAGTAGGTGGAGAGCAGGAAGAGGAAGCACCACTTTGATAAGCATGGATCGGGATCGTCTCACAAGCATTTCCATGGTGAAGATAGTGGAGGTTCTGGATCCCACAAACACGGGAAATATAATAGCCACCACAACAGTAACCGTCACCATGATAACAAGAACCACCGTAGTCATGACAATGGTGGATATAAGAAACACAAGAGTGGACACAAGAGCTATTGGAATTTTTGTCTAAATAGGCCCAGCCCATTTATTATATGCCAATAAATTCCTGAAATCCTAGAGGCCCATTTGGCCCATTCATGCAAGGCAAAAGCTGGGACAAATGTTTAGTCCCACATTGCTAGTTGAGTGGAAGTTGGACCAGCTTATAAGTGAGCTCTTCCACCACTTGTACGAGCTTGAGAAGAGAAGACATATATACGCGCGCTCCTCCTCCTCCTCGCTCGCCTCGCCACGCCATGCCTCGCCTCGCCTCGTCACATGACGTCACGTCACGTCATGACGCGCGCGCCGTGGGTTGCGGGAATCTTGCCGAGCCGAGCTTTATTTTGCCACGCATGAATGGTATATGAACAGTCGTACAGAAGCTAAAACGTTTTGCTTGAGTGGAATTTTAATACGAGCTAAATAAATAGAAACTGAGTGGAGGCTATCCGTGATGCCTTTCACTTCAACTTCGTCTGCTCGTTTCATCTTCTCGTGCATCGCCCCGCTTCCCTCTGCGTTTATATAAGAGAGAGGTCGCGCCTCCTCTCATATACACTGCCATGCATCCTTAGCGCCTCCAGTTCCAGAGCACTGCGCTACTTAGATCTTCCTCATCCCGTCTTGCGGCGTGCACCGCGAGCCGGGACAGTAGGCCTTCGAGACCCCGCTGCTTTGAGTCCTGTACGGGAGAAGGGCGATAAGGTTTTTGGGGAGCACTACCGGCGCGACTACTGGCTTTGTCACGGACTCCCTCACGGATAGCGATTGAGGATACGTCTTCCCCGACGAGGACTTCTTCCCCGACATCAGCACCCTCTTCCTCGACTGATGGGGATACGCCTACTGGGGTATACTCAGCGGGACGTTTCCGACTGGCCCAAGGGCTGGCGAGTGGGCCTGCAGAACGGCGAGTGGATCAAAGCCCAGCAAGGTATCAAAGTATCGGAAGTTGAAGGCCCAAAGTGACAGATAGGCCCAGTCGGTCTAGGTTAAATGATTACCGAAGTTGTAACCAAATCGGTTGAGATATGTAAACCCTAGGGGAGGTGAGCCTATATAAACCTCCCTATGGTGTGAGTAGAGACACGTTCCCTCATACACCCAAGCAACTGGCCGCCTAGTCGCCGAGTTCACCTATTGTAAACACCTCCATAATACAATCTAGCAGGAGTAGGTCTTTACCCTCCGGGGCCGAACCGGTAAAACCGTGTCTTTGCCTCATCTCGCACCGCAGATGGCTGGCCGCCTTGCCCCTCGTTTCTACTACGCCGCCGATTGCAGATTCGCCGTGGTCATTCCCACGACATTGGCGCCCACCGTGGCCTGGCCGGTCCGGCCGGTGTTCTCGGCGAGATCCAATCTGCCCATCAATGAGACGGCCGCCACCGGCCGTATGATAGCGATCGGCGAGATGCTCCAGATCTTGCCAAGCAGCTACGCCCCGCGGCGCGACCCGCCACGCACAGTAATCTTGCCGATCGCACGATCAGTCTCTTCGTCGGCCTCACCGACGCCATCACCGGAGGACTCGGCTCGCATCCGCGAAGTCGCCACCACGCGATCGGCTCTCCGAGAGCCAGGTCCGCACGATCCACCGCCTCGCCCGAGTACAACTCGCCCACAGCAACGCGGGCCGAGAACTCGCCGCAGAAGATGCGCCCTCACCGACGACGCCGACTGGCGACCCGGCCACTCGCCGGATCCATCACCGCTGCCTCGTCCGGGCTCCATCGCCAGTCTCCAACGCTGGAGATTTCGAGGACCCTCCATCCTGGATCTTCGAGTTCGACCGGTCGGAAAACTCCGCCGACTTCCACGACGGAACCGGTCGCCATGCCGCGACCTGGCCACCGCGCCCGATCCGCCGGAGGATCCTTTCTCCATCCCAATCCTCCTAACGCCACGGCAACGGAGGTCGAGGAACTCCGCCTGAAATTGGCGGAGGCAAGACGCAAAGAGCATGCCGAGCGAGAAATTTCGCCGAGCAAGTGACAGCAGCAGAACTGCCACGCTACCACCAGCAGCCGGATCAGGTCACTCGAACCCCACCGCTCAGGGCGCGCCTGAACTTCGACGACGAACGACCCGCTCAGATAGCCGAGCGATTCGCGAGAACGCGCCACCGGAGGAAGCGCCGCCCCGCCAGATCAACGGCGATGGGTGCCCCACCACCACCCAACCGCACCCTCCCGAGACCAGCCGCGATAGTCGTCTCCTCACGGAGCGAGACGCGAACGGCCTCCCATCGTTCTCCACCCGATGGACAACCTCGCAGGCCGAGCAGCAGCCGATAGCATCGCGCCACCGCGACGGCCTTACAGATCCAAGACGTCAAGGCCCTGCTCGCAAAAGCCGTGGAGCAGCAAAGAGCGGGCCGACCGCAAGGGCGAGTATACTCGCTCCTCGAAGCAGGCGGCCTCAGCGGCCAGCGAAAAACACCCTCAATTGCCCGCCACCAGAGCCACTACAGCTCCAACGCCGACCCGCGAACGCGGCACTCTCCACCAACGATCCCAGGCCGGCGACCAACTTCGTCGCCGCTAACGGAGAACCCATCGACGCCCGCACTCACATCATCAACAACCAAAACTGGCGCGCACGACAGCCCGACGACTTGCGGCACACCTAACTATCGCCGCGATGGCGAGCCTATGGGGTCGCTCAGTCGACTAGGGCCTAAGTGCTTCGGACCAATGATCCGAGGCGAAAAGTACCCGCCAAACTTCAAGGCGCCAAAGGAGATAGAAAAATACGACTCCTCGTACGACCCCGCAGTCTGGCTTGACACATACCTCATGGCAATGGGGATCGCGGGTCACACCGATCTACCGCCGCCTGCTACCTCCCATCGATGATGGAGGGACGCAGGCAATGGATCAACACGCCCCCGTGATGATCGACTCGGGAGGAAATGCGAGACGCCTTCGCCGTGCACTTCGAGTGCTCCTACACCGCGCCACCACCATCGAGGACCCGGAGCGATGCGCCCAGGGACCCGCGAGTCGACAAGAATCGGGTCCAACGGTGGCAAGAGCTGCATAACGCGGTCGGCATCCACCCGGACACCACGATCCATTGCTTCAAGACCTCGTGCCGGTACGAGCCTCTAGTCGCCAAGCTCAAGCGACACGCCCGCACACTCGACAACATCCCCGACCTCCTCGAGATCGCCAAACGGTACGCCGAGGAGGATCCCAACCAAGACGTTGACGACGAGTCGAGGGCAACGCCAAGACGGGCGGCAACGACGGCGACGCCGAACCGATCTACGCTACAGCGCACTACCAGTGCAAGCGCCGCGAACGACGGGCGAAGTCGATTGCCGCTAACGCTGGGCACGCATAACGCGAGCCCAAGAGCTACCGCCGACGGAGGGCAACGACGCGATGGCGGAACTACAAGAACAAGCCAAGGTTCGATCCCGCCCCTCCTTAACCAACCATGTGCGTTTCACAGCAGGAAGGAAAGCCCGCCACGCACACCACCGCCGATCGCCACACCTCGTGGAAATCGAGAAGGCACGCACGCACGGAAGACACCGACAACGACCAGCCAAATGGCGGAAAATTCGCAAAGTAGCCGCTCGCTCCACACCTTCACAGTGCTTCAACACGGCGAGAAGAAGGTCATCGCCCGCGCCGCCGCCAACGCGGTGGCCCAAACAGACGCCCCCGTTCCTCAACTGGTCGGAACAGCCCATCACCGAGCCGCAAGACCACTCGCCACGCATCGAGTACCCGTGACGAGTCGCCTTGGTGGTCAAGCCCAAGGTTGGCGACTCTGGCTCCCAAGACACCGATGGACGGCGGCAGCTCCATCAACATCCTCTACCTCGACACCTTCAGCGGCTCCCCGCGTCGATGATCGAGACCACCCACACCACGTTCCACGGCATCGCCCCGTCGGAAGGCGTACCGATCGGCAAGGTCACGCTACCCGTCACCTTCGTATTCGCAAACTTCCGCACCGAGCGGATCGCCTTCGAGCTGGTGCCCTTCGACAGCCCTTACCATCGCCCTAGGGCGCCAGCGTTCGCCAAATTCATGGCGGCGCCACTACGCCAGATAACGCGATGAAGCTCCCCGGCGTGGCGTCATCACCATCAACGGCGACCCGACATGGCCGCCGAATGCGAGGCCAAAGGAGCCGAACTCGCCGACGCCGTCATCGCGGCAGAAGCTAATCACGCCGACGAGCTCGCCAAATACGCGAGCGGGGTCAACAATGACGACCCCACAATACTCAAGAAGCCCAACTCAGAGGGCACAAACACCTCAACCTTTGAGGCCACGACGCACACTCGCACCGTCGAGCTGGTCCCAGCGACCCCCAGACGGTGACGATCGACAGGCATGAGCCCAGCATAGGAAGGCGCGCTCATCGAGTTCCTTCGTGAGAATAGGGACATCTTCGCATGGAAACCCTCCGACATGCCTGGTGTCCCTAGGGAGCTCGCTGAGCACAAACTAAACGCCGACCCCAAAGTGCGACCCGTCAAGCAGTCGCTACGGCCCTTCAACGAAGAACGCCGTCGAGAAATCGCCGAGGAAGTGCAGCGCCTGCTCGCTGCCGGCTTCATCCGGCCAATCAAATACTCCAAGTGGCTGGCAAACCCAGTCCTGGTCGAGAAGAAAAACGGGACCTGGAGAATGTGTATCGACTACACAACCTGAAGCCGCCGCCCAAAGGAGATTCGTCCTCCCGCGGATCGATCGATAATCGATTCAACCGCTGGTTCGAGTCGCTATGTTTCCTCGACGCCTACTCCGGGTACAACCAGATCAAAATGGCTGTCGAGGATGAGGAGAAGACGGCGTCATCATGCCATTCGAGCCTTCGCTACACCGCCATGACTTTCGCCTCAAGAACGCCGGGCAACCTACCAGGTGCATGCAAGAATGCCTCGCGAGCCAAATTGGCCGCAACATCCACGTCTACATCGACGACGTGGTGTGAAATCCGCCAAGGCGACCTACTCGCCGACCGCGGAGACCTTCACAAATCTGGAGGTACAAGATAAAGCTCAATCCAGCAAGTGCACCTTCGTGTACCCGCTGGCAACTACTGGGGCTGCTCCAAACGAGGGATCGAGGCAAACCCAACGAAGATCGACACGATCGCCTCTCCGGCAAACCCGAGTGCTGCGCGACGCCCGAAGCTGGCCGGGCGTAGCGGCTCGCCGCTTCATCCCCCGCCTGGGCGAAAAGGCGATGCCCCTATACCGCCTGATGCGCAAGAACCCCACCTTCCAGTGGGACAAGGAGGCGGACGACGCGCTCCGCGACCTTAAAAAGGTGCTACTCGCCGCACCACTACTCGCCGCACCACGACAAAAGAGCCTATGCTGGTTTACGTCGCGGCGAAGGCCGTTGCCGTGAATGGTCGCCGAACGACCGAGGAAGGAAAGGAGCGCCGTCCAGCGGCCGTGTACTACATCAGCGAGGTTCTCACCGAGTCGCGCCAGCGATACCCACAGATACCAAAAGCTGGTATACGCGGTCTTGAGGCTCAGCCGCGCCAAGACTACTTCCAGAGCACCCGATCACGGTCGCCTCCTCAAGACCACTACAAGACATCATCCGAATCGCGAGGCGACCGGGCGGGTCGCCAAGGGCCGCCGAGATCGGCGTCCACAACATTAAATACGAGCCACGGCGGGCGATTAAGTCGCAGACCGCAGACTTCATCGCCGACCGGGAAGAGGCCCAAGAGCCAGAGAAGCCGCCGCATTCTCCATTATCGAGCCTGCACTTCGACGGGTCCAAGAACGCGGACGGCAGAGCGGGATAGTCTTGACCTCACCAAAGGCGACAAGCTCGCTACATCCTCCGCCTCAATTCACGCCTGCACCAACAACATGGCTGAATACGAGGCCCTACTCCACGGCATGCGAGCCGCAAGGAGATGAGCGCAATCGCCTTCGATGCTACGGAGACTCGACCTGCAGGGCAAGTCGCCGGCACCTGCGACGCCGTCTCCCCCACCATGGCGGCGTACCGCCAAGAGGTGGACAAGCTGGGCGGCCACTTCACCGGCTACTCTATCGAGTGGATCGACAGGAGGAAAAACGAGGAGGCCGACGCCCTCTCCCGCATCGGGTCGGCTCGACTCGCACCACCCGCCGGCGTGTTCCTCGACACAATCTTCACACCATCGCCTCCCCAAAGGAGATCGACATCGAGTCCCGCTCCAACCAGAAGCAGCCTTGGTCGCACTCATCACCGAGCCGCACGACCGACCAAGCCCTACATCGCCACCCGAAACCGCACCGCCAGCAGATTTAAACAAATGCTCGAATGATCGCCGCCGATGCAAGTCTTACACCATCATCGACGGCGAGCTACACAAGCGCAGCGTCACCGGCGTTCCAACGCGGCCCAACCGTCAAGGACGCAAAATCCTCCACGACATCCACTCAGCGATCGCGCCACCACGCCGCCGCTTCCCTGGTCGCCAAGGCTATGCGACACGGCTTTCATCGCCCATCAGACACGCCGACGCTGTCGACATCGCCCAGCGATGCGCCGGTGCCGGCACGCCAATCGACGACGCATCGAGCTCGGCGCCAAAACAATCCCCATCACCGGCCATTCGCTGTGGGGCATGGACATGGTAGGCCCTTCAAGAAGGCCCTCTGGTTACACCCACCTGCTGGTCGCCACGACAAATTCACGAAGTGGGTGGAGGCCAAGCCAGTCCGGAAATGCGACGGGAAGACCGCCACTAAGTTCCTACGCGAGCTCATATACCGCTACGGGTTCCCAACAGCATCATCACGGACAACGGCACAAACTTCGCCAAGGGAGCAATGGCCGAATTTTGCGAAGAGCACCACATCCGGCTCGATCTCGCGTCAGTCGCACACCCGGAATCCAACGGCCAGGCGGAACGAGCCAACCAAAGCATCCTCCACGGCCTGAAGCCGCGACTCCAAGTACCACTCGAGCGCACCGGATGCTGGGTCAAGAGCCCTCCGTCATCCGGGGAATCCGCACCGGTCAACAGTCGACGGATTCACTCCTTCTTCATGGTCTACGGCGCCAAGGCAGTCATACCCACCGACCTCGAACACGACTCGCTGGTCGCCCACTATACGGAGGTGAAACGAGCTGGCCCGCCAAGATGGGCTCGACCAACTCGACGAAGCACGCGACCTCGCCGATCGCTGTTCCATTTATCGCAAAGGGCTCCGCCGCTACCACAGCCGACGGTGAAAACCCGCACCTTCCGTGAAGGCGACCTGGTGTTACGCCTCATCCAGACAAGAAGGGCATGCACAAGCTCTCCTCCGTGGAAGGCCCGTCGCCATCGGGCCAGACTGCAACGACGCCTACTACCTCATCGACGTCCGCGGGAACGGCGAACTCGACAAGCGGCCATGGAATGTAAATCTCCTCCGGAAGTTCTATTGCTAGAACCCCACATATGTACTCTCCAGTCGCTATGAATAAAAGAAACGGTTACTGCAAAATTCGTCTACTCTCCATGCCTTGTGCCACTCGCACTCGTAATAAATAGCGCCATGCTAAAATACAGAAGTCAACCCTTGGTACAGCGCATCGCACGGCTAAGTAGTGCGATGTAAGAGCACCGAGTCATTTCAGGTCTTGCATCGCCCACGAAAACGCCAACCGAGCCCCATTGAGTCGCTTAGCTCGACTGGTTTTACGAACCAAGACAATCGCCTCGCTTCACAAATGACCTTGGTCCTCCGCATCCTCGGTAGCGACTCGAACGGCTAAGTACCACGCCGGGACTGAATACCAGTTCGTTGCGATCGGACAGGGAAAACGCCAAGTAAGAGAGCATGCCTAGTACTCGCCACGCGACTGACCCACCGGGCCAGGCAGGAGTGACGCGCTCACACCAACGCGCTCAGTCCTCAACCACCCTCGAGTCGCGCTTGAACTACCAAGTACCACGCCGGGACTCGGCACCGCCCGCTCACAGACGGGAAAACGGTAAAGCATGAGCACTCAAGGAGTCGCCTTGCGATCGGCTCTCCGAGCTCGGGCGAGTCGACTAAACTAACAACACACATGATAACAACAAAACATCATATATGAGGTGAACCCCACAAAAGGGCGGACGCGCTCGGGGACTCACCCAAAATCAATCAAAAACACACAAACAAATAGCAAAATGAACACAACGTTCCATTCAATCGCATATCGCATTGTCTTACATTACAAAATATGCCTACTCGGCAGAACTGCTGCTAACACATCTATGCAAACTACACTATTCTGCAGGCTTCGACGACGACGCACGAGCATCCCGGCGCCTACGGATGAACGCGTAATACGGGTTTGACGGATACGTCCGCTCACCCGCCATCGCCGAGCGGAAAGGTTGCTCAACCTTGAAGTCGCGATGCGGGCTCGGGTCGCTTTGGCGCGACGACCGCTTCCTGGTAGGGAAGGAGGTCGCCCATCGCCAGACACGCCCGAGTACGCCGGCACGCCTCGCAGCTTGAGAACCTCGACAGATCCACCGCGCACGACGACGGATACCCACTCGTCACATCGTCGAGATCGAAGTCCTCGGGAAGTGGGCGAGTCCAAGGCTCATATCGCCGACGCTCGCGACGAAACGCCGACCGCGGCCATGAACTCTACGACCGCGGGCGCCTTCTCCAAGTACTCCCACACCTCAACGAGGTCACCGAATAACCTCCGTGGGCGACATCTCTTGAAGGTAGGCGCGATGCATCGCCGACAGCGTCCGCCGAAGTCGACGAGCATGCTTACGCATTCCCTCAAGAGAGTTCGCTTTCTTGGCAGCCAATAACACGACCTGTAGAAGGTGACAAGTATGAGTACCATGGAAACCACAAACAATACAACCAAAAGACAGGGAAGACGCACTCACCAAGAAATGGGCGAGCGAGTCCCGTGATGAAACTTTGAAGCGATGTATGATCGTCCTGAAGCCCAACAATGAGGGCTTCCGACACCTTTCGGTCTTCCTCCGCGGCGCAATGGCGGCCTTCGCCGCCTGCTCACGAGCTTGCTTCTTCTTTGCCTCCGCGAGCGCCGAGGTCGGCGATCTTCGCCGGCGGTTTAACGCAGATCGACCGCCACCAGCTCACCAGCAGGGACAAGCTCTGGCGAGCCACCTCCGCATGCAACAACAGCTGAAGCTCCTTGTTTGCTTCTTGGATAGCGGCCAGCTCCTTCAAAGACGCCGTTGCAGCCAATCGCTCCGCCGACTCCACCGCAGACCAGTACATCTTCAAAGTCAGCACACATGAATATCGGTGCCCACCCGCTAAAATTTAGCGGTGCGCACTGGGACCGGCGATCACGAATTTCTCGGTGCCCACCCGCTAAAATTTAGCGGTGCGCACTCGGGACTGGCGATCACGAAAATTCCTCGTGCCCACCCGCTAAAATTTAGCGGTGCGCATCGGGACTGGCGACCACGAATTCTCGGTGCATACCGCTAAAATTTAGCGATACGCACGGGGACCGGATTCGAAAGTACAAACAAGTAATTATAAGAATGCCGCCGCTAAGCACCGACCTGATCCTCGGGACCGGAGGTACCGGATGACCGCACCAAGCATGGCGTGAAGTTGTACCGCGTCCACAGACGCAAGCAGCGCCGGCAGCCCGCGACGCTGGTCGATTTCAGCCGGTGGTCCTCGGAGCGGGCGGGTCGCAGCCCACTCGCCGTGGCCGCCTTTGGTCATGAAACGGGAAGGTAATCGAGGCGCCCGCCCAAAGGAAGTCGCTTCCTCCGTCTAGGCAAGGAAACGCCTTCAGAGACGCGGTTGCCTCCACTGAGGGTCCAGCCGGCGCAGCCGCCGCGTCATCAGAGACGGCGACGATGTCGTCGCCCTTGGCCTTCTTGCTGCCTTCCGTTGAGGCGGCGACCTCGTCACTTTTCCTCTTGCGGGAAGGGTCTTCCTCGCCAGCGGCGGAGGATACCTTGGCCACGGTCGGGTGACCCATCTTTTTCACTCCGGTCCTGCACATCGAATCAAATCAATAAAAGACAATCAAAGTACTAAAGGAAAGTAGAGAAGGCCGAATGTGCTCACTTGGCGACTGGAATGAAACGCAGCCCTGTAGAATGCCGGCCGGTTTTTCCAGCTCAGGGCCTAATCGGCGACTAAGCCCCAGTTCCAGGACGTCGGGGGCCCAGGATACGGACGGCTTCTTTGACGTTGAGGTAGCGGTTGGCGCCTCCGGGGCGCCTTCGGTGGAGGCCTCCTCGCAAATTGGGGCTACCGCGGCCAGAACCTCCTTGCGGGGCGAGGCCACCGCACTCGGGACCTCCTTGCGAGGCGAAGTTGCCACAACCGGAGCCTTCCCTAGCCCAGAAACCGGCGCGAATGGCGGAGGCATTGAGGCCAGCGGCGCTTCTGTAGATGGCGCATCTAGCGCGGTTGTCGCCGGGACTGCGCGGTCACCGGCCGAGCTGTGGGCATCAGAGCTGCTCGTTGAGTGCGGCGGTGAGGCGCCGCGGCTTCGCCTTCCTTCTCGGGGCCTCGCCTCCTTCTCCTTCTTCTTCTTCTTCGCGGAGTATTCGACGGCGCGAGGTGGTCTCTGGGAGTTCGTCGCCATGACGCCGAGGCTCGCCGCTTCGATCTCTACCGACGTTGCGCGGTCTTTCGGACCAGGGGCAATCTCCTTCGACTCGTCCTCGTCGTCTCGTTACCCTTGGCGGGTGGCGACTCGCTTATCCCGGGCGGATGGCCCGGGCTCGTCGTCGGCGGTGGTAACCACCTTCCACCACTTGGAACATTGCGTTAAACACGAAACAGAGTTAGAGTTACCGCGATCGCACATCATCGCGAACAAGATAAAAGATTACCGTCGAGCCGACGCTCATGGTGTGGGAGGGATCCCACCGCGATCCGCGTATGCCGCTTGGGTGATCTTCTTCACCGAGAGGTAGTCCTCCAGCTTCCACTCGCCGAGGCAGGCTTTCGCCGAGTCTCCCCGCCCGTAATCGCTTACATGTAATGGTCGCTAGCATGAAGCGAGCCGCCGCCAAGCCAACAATTGTACAAGTTTACCGTCGGAGCCCTTCTTCTTCGCATCATGGATGGTCTGAGCATCTCGTCGACGACCATCCGCTGGTCGCCGGGAGCTTGCCGACCGGAGATGGCGTGGCTCGAACGATTAGCCGAGTGGGATCGCCGCTTGTCTTCCGAGTCGCCGTCACATAGAACCATGACTTTTTCCAGCCGCTGCTTTGGCCGGCAGATCAGGTCAAGAAGGAGGCTTTGGATTTGAGTTGGAAAGTTAAGCCAGCGGCTAGCATTGGGTCATAGCCTCGCGGCTGATCCGTCCATGGAATAGATCTTGCCACAAGGAAAGTAGGGCCGGCCCAGTAGCACTCGCAACGCCACGAAGATGGCGAGCTGCTCGATGCTGTGGGGACCCAGATCCGAGGGCTGGATCTGAGTAGGCGCAGTAAACGCCGGAAGAACAAAGATGGGAAACCCTAACCCCGCCGAGGTGACTGGTGAAACAGACGAACTCTCTCTCGCGGGTTTGGGGTCGCTTTCCGGCGATGGGATACGCCAAAGAGCCCAGAGGATTCCGCCTCCTCGAAGGAGGCCACCGCGCCTGTGCACTTGGATCTACCCCAAGGTTCGTGGAGAGGGCCATGGCTGAGGATTTGTTCGGAGGTCGGAGGATTGGGTCGGTTGGATCGCGGAATCAAAGGAAGGAAGATGTGCATTCGGAAGAAATGGTGGGCGGTTGGCTTTGCGATAGCCTACCATTCCTCTTATATAGCGGAGATGCCCGCCAAATCGGGGCCGTTATCGCGATGATTACGCCAGAAGTTACCGTTGAGTTACCTTAACGGCTAGTTTGACCACGCCTGACGGTCCAACTCTAGCCACTCGGCTCGTTAAGTCACTCGCCGAGACCGCGTCCTGTTGGCTCGACTCGCCCAAGACGCGACTCGGTTCACCGGGTTTTTTCCTTTATACAGGAGCCCGCCGACGATTCGACTGGATGCCAACTTGAAGCCGTATACTCGATCGCCAAGAGCCACTCACGCCTAATCAACGACGGCCTCGGGACTACGATGGGGATACGCCACTGGGGTATACTCGGGACGCTTCCGACCGCCCAAGGGCTGGTGAGTGGGCTCGTAACGGCGAGTGGATCAAAGCCCAAGAAGGTATCAGCGATCGAAGTTGAAGGCCCAAAGAGCAGATAGGCCCGGTCGGTCTAGGTTAAATGATTACCAAGTTGTAACCAAATCGGTTGAGATATGTAAACCCTAGGGAGGTGAGCCTATATAAACCTCCCTATGGGGTGAGTAGAGACGCCTCATACACCAAGCAACTCGCCGCCTAGTCGCCGAGTTCACCTATTGTAAACACCTCCATAATACAATCTAGCAGGAGTAGGTCTTTACCCTCCGGGGGGCCGAACCTGGGTAAAACCCTGTGTCTTTGCCCTCATCTCGCACCGCAGATGGCTGGCCGCCCTTGCCCCTCGTTCTACTACTCGCTGCCGATTGCAGCATCTACCGTGGTCATTCCCACGACATCGACGACATGGCTAATGATGGTTCCAACACCGGCGGTTCCTCTACTGCTACTGTCGTGTATATTTTCTTTCTCAACCTTGTTCTGATCGCATCTAAAGTTTTACGCCTTGCAGTCTGTTTGGTTATGTGCCTTAATATGTATTCGCTATTTCACATGATTAGTATATTGCATATTATTCTAATCATGTTTTATCTAGCATTTATTATGGGTAATTCGCTTGGTAAATTTCTCTTTTATTCAACTATCCAAAAACCTTATTTCAGGCAATTTGCCCCAAGTGGTTTTGTTGCTTCTATGAAGCCACCTGTGTTCGAAGGTGTCAATTACAAACGATGGCGTGCGAGAGCAGTGCTCTGGTTTCAGACCATGAGCTTCTATAATGCCATCTATGGCGCACCTAAGGGAGAACTTAATCCCGCTCAGGAAGAGGCGTTCCAAAAACTTGATACCACTTTCAAGGCTTCCTTGATCAGCATTCTTGGCGACAATATTGTCGATTCATATCTGTCATTTAGCAATGGCAAGGATATGTGGGATGCGCTTGAGAGAAAATTTGGAGTCTCCGATGTTGGCAGTGAACTGTATGTCATGGAACAATTCTATGACTATAAGATGGTTGAGGACCGTCCCATTGTGGAGCAGGCTCATGAGATACATTCACTTGCTAGGGAGCTTGAGCACTTCACTTGTGTGTTACTGGACAAGTTTGTTGACGGAGGCATTATTGCCAAACTTCCTCAGTCATGGAGGAATTTTTCTACTTCTCTAAAGCACAAGAGACAAGAGTTCTCCGTGACGGATCTCATTGGCACTCTTGATGTGGAAGAGAAGGCAAGAGCAAAAGACACACATGCTCGAGGTACCGAGGGGGGTTCTAATGCCAATCTGGTACAGAAAAGGAACTTCCAGCCTCACAAATTCAAGAACAAAGGCAAGTTTGACGGTCAAGGAAAGTCCGATGGAAAGAACAAGGCCTCACAGTCTACCAGCTTAAAGAAGAGGACTGATAAGAGGAAAGGTGCTTGTCATGTGTGCGGTGATCCTGATCATTGGGCTCCTGCTTGTCCCAACCGCTTTGATAAGCGCTAGCATGGGAAGGGCAGCAAGACTGCTAATGTTGTCATGGGCGACGTTGAGATGAAAGATGTTGGGTATGGTATATTACCTATTGTTCTTTCATTATGTCATTCTCCTGATTGGTGGATTGACACGGATGCTAATGTACATGTCTGTTCTGATATTTCCATGTTTTCTTCATATCAGGTCAGAGGGACTCAAACCATGCTGATGGGAAACGGTTCGCATGGTTCTGTTCATGGTGTTGGTACGTTTGATCCGAAGTTCACTTCGGGAAAGACTGTGCGTCTGAAGAACGTGCATCATGTTCCCTCAATAAATAAAAATCTTGTTAGCGGATCTCTTCTGTGTCGGGATGGCTACAAGATTGTATTCAAGTCCAATAAATTTGTAATTTCAAAGTATGGAACCTTTGTTGGTAAAGGCTATGAGTATGTAGGCTTGTTCCTCTTATCTCTGTCAGACATTTGTAATAAAGTTGTTAATCATATTTACACGAATTTTGAATAAAATGTCTGGCACTCTCGTCTTTGTCATATTAATTTTGGTTGTATGACGCGACTAGCAAAAATGAATTTAATCCCTGATTTCACAACTGTTAAGGGATCTAAGTGCCAAGTCTGCGTGCAAGCTAAACAACCTCACAAGTCGCATACGACTGCAGAAGTGAGAAATTTAACACCACTAGAGCTCATACATTCTGATCTTTGTGAGATGAATGGTGTATTGACAAAAGGTGTAAATAAATATTTCATGACTTTGATCGATGACTCTACGATATATTGTCATGTGTATCTTCTGAAATCAAAAGATGAGGCTTTGAGTTTCTTCAAAATCTATAAAGCTGAGGCAGAAAATCAACTTGATCGGAAGATTAAGAGGCTTAGGTATAATCATGGTGGATAGTATTTTTCCAACGAGTTTGATTCCTTTTGCGCGGAACATGGCATAATTCATGAGAGGACGTCTCCCTACTCACCCCAGTCAAATGGAGTAGCCGAAAGAAAGAACCGTACTCTAACAGATTTGGTTAACGCCATGTTAGACACATCGGGCCTCTCTAAGAAATGGTGTGGGGAGGCACTATTGACTGTGTGTCATGTCCTAAACCGAGGTCCCACAAAGAACAAAGAAATTACTCCATTCGAAGAATGGGAGAAGAAACGATTAAAACTCTCTTACTTACATACTTGGGGTTGTTTGGCAAAGGTTAATGTACCAATCCCCAAGAAACACAAGCTTGGACCAAAAACCATTGATTGTGTTTTTCTGGGCTATGCTTTTCATAGCATTGGTTATAGATTCTTGATAGTAAAATCTGAAGTGCCTGACATTCATGTCGGTACAATCATGGAGTCGACTGATGCGACTTTCTTTGAGGATATCTTTCCAATGAAAGATAAACCTAACTCATCAAATCCGGAGATACCTAGTTCGTCTAATCAGGAATTTGCTACATTCTCTGAACCTACCATTCCAATTGAACACTCTGAAAGTCCTAAGGAGGATGATAATAAAATTCCTAAAAGGAGCAATAGATAGAGGACTACAAAGTCCTTTGGTGATGATTTCATTGTGTACCTTGTGGATGACACTCCCACTTCCATTTCAGAAGCATATGCATCTCACGATCTCGACTCGGAAGGAAGCCGTCCATAGTGAGATGAATTCCATCTTAGCTAATGGAACATGGGAGATCACTGATCGCCCTTATGGGTGCAAACCTGTAGGGTGAAAGTGGGTGTTTAAGAAAAAGCTTAGACCTGATGGTACTATTGAGAAGTACAAGGCATGGCTTGTGGCCAAGGGATATACTCAAAAGGAAGGTGAAGACTTCTTTGACACTTACTCACCTGTTGCCAGATTGACCATCATTCGAGTATTACTCTCATTGGTTGCCTCTCATGGTCTTCTCGTTCATCAAATGGACGTTAAGACAACTTTCCTTAATGGAGAGTTGGATGAGGAAATTTACATGGATCAGCCAGATGGGTTTGTGGTAAATGGTCAAGAAGGAAAGGTGTGCAAGTTGTTGAAGTCTTTATATGGTCTAAAACAATCCCCTAAGCAGTGGCATGAGAAGTTTGAAAGAACTTTAACTGCTGCAGGCTTTGATGTAAATGAAGCTGATAAATGTGTGTACTATCGCCATGGTGGGGGTGAGGGAATCATCCTTTGTTTGTATGTTGATGACATACTAATTTTCGGAACCAACCTTAATGCAATTAAGGAGGTCAAAGATTTCCTATCTCGTTCCTTTGAGATGAAGGATCTGGGAGTAGATGATGTCATCCTGAACATAAAGCTATTGAGAGATGATGATGGTGGGATTACATTGCTTCAGTCCCACTATGTGGAAAAGATCTTGAGTCGTTTCGGGTATAGCGACTTCAAGTTTTCTCCTACACTCTATGATCCTAGTGTGTTGCTTCGAAAGAATCGAGGAAATGCTAGAGACCAACTGAGATACTCTCAAATTATTGGCTCGCTTATGTATTTAGCTAGTGCCACGAGGCCTGACATCGCCTTTGCTATAAGCAAACTCAGTCGATTTGTTTCAAATCCAGGAGATGATCACTGGCTTGCTCTTGAGAGAGTTATGCGCTATCTAAAAGGCACTACAAGCTATGGCACACACTATACCGAGTATCCGAGGGTACTAGAGGGTTATAGTGATTCAAATTGGATATCTGATGCTGACGAGATAAAGGCCACGAGTGGATATGTATTCACACTTGATGGTGGCGCTGTTTATTGGAAGTATTGCAAGTAGACCATCTTAACGAGGTCAACTATGGAAGCAGAACTCACAGCATTAGACACAACCACTGTTGAAGCATAGTGGCTTCGTGAACTCTTAATGAACTTACCTGTGGTTGAAAAACCAATACCCGCAATCCTTATGAAATGCGATAATCAAACTATGATGTTCAAGGTAAATAGTTCTAAGGATAATATGAAGCCATCAAGACATGTGAAGAGGAGACTGAAATCTGTCAGGAAAATGAGAAACTCCGGAGTTATTGCATTGGATTATATCCAAACATCTAAAAAGTGGGCAGATCCCTTCACAAAGGGTCTATCACGCAATGTGATAGAAAATTCATCGAAGGAGATGGGTATGAGACCCACAAATAGAGCTTACCACAGTGGTAAACCACTCTATGTGATCGGAGATCACGTAAATTAGAATTGGGAGACAAGCTGTTGGTTAGCTGAGAGGAAAGTATTCCTACTTTAATAAACACCACTCCATAAAGATGCAATACTTTCCTATTCTGCACGGCAGGTTGATTTATTATCTTAATGTGTTCTAAAGTGGCTTATCCTAAGCAAAGATGTTGTCCTACAGAACATCTTTTGAAGAACACACATATATGAGTCTGACTGTTAAAACGTCGCAGTCTATGAGAGTAGGGTGTTCTCTAATAAACTCATGAAAGGTCATGGAGTATGACGTATAAGCTCCACCCGCGGGGAATTTTTGTCTAAATAGGCCCAGCCCATTTATTATATGCCAATAAATTCCTGAAATCCTAGAGGCCCATTTGGCCCATTCATGCAAGGCAAAAGCTGGGACAAATGTTTAGTCCCACATTGCTAGTTGAGTGGAAGTTGGACCAGCTTATAAGCTGAGCTCTTCCACCACTTGTATGATCTTGAGAAGAGAAGACATATACACGCGTGCTCCTCCTCCTCGCTCGCCTCGCCACGCCACGCCTCGCCTTTCCTCGTCACGACGCGCGCGCGCCACGGGTTACGGGAATCTCGCCGAGCCGAGCTTTATTTTGCCACGCATGAATGTATATGAACAGTCGTACTGAGTGGAGGTTGTCCAGTGGGTTACCGCATGTTCGCTTCAACTTCCGTCTGTTCGTTTCATCTTCTGCGCAGCCTGTCTACCTTCCCCTCTATGCCTATATAAGAGAGAGGTCGCGCCTCCTCTCATACACACTGCCACACATCCTTTGCGCCTCCAGTTCCAAGCACTGCGCTACTTAGATCTTCCCCATCCCGTCTTGCGGCGTGCACCGTGAGCCGGGACAATAGGCCTCCGAGACCCCGCTGCTTCGAGTCATGTATGGGAGAAGGGCGATAAGGTTTTTGGGGAGCGCTACCGGTGTGACTACTGGCTTCGTCACAGAGCGACTGCGGCGACATCTTCCCCGACATCAGCACCCTCTTCCTCGACGACATGGCTAACGACGGTTCCAACACCGGCGGTTCCTCTGCTGATACTACCGTGTATATTTTATTTCTCAACCTTGTTCTGATCGCATCTAAAGTTTTACGCCTTGCAATCTGTTTGGTTATGTGCCTTAATATGTATTCGCTATTTCACATGATTAATATATTGCATATTATTCTAATCATGTTTTATCTAGCGTTTATTATGGGTAATTCGCTTGGTAAATTGCTCTTTTATTCAACAAGAGCCACCATGATAGTAATAGCAAAGGGAATCAGCCAGCTAAGAGGGACATCAGTCAGGTTGAATGCTTTAAGTGCAATAAAACTGGGCACTATGCAAATGAATGCCCAGAAAAGAAGACTGATGGAGCCAAACCCATTTCAGAAGGGTCATGTGAACCACATCACTGTGGAGGAAATCTATGAACCACATCACTGTGGAGGAAATCTATGAGGAATCTGATGCCATGGCTGGTAAGTTTAAGATTAATTCTATTCCAGCACCTGTCCTTTTTTATACCGGCGCATCGCATTCATTCATATCAAGAGCATTTGTAGACAAAATTAGACTTCCAGCTGAAACTATTGGGTGTCCTATTAAAGTGAGCTCTCCAGGTGGAGAGATGTTAGTGAATTTTGGATGTCATGATCTAGTAATAGAGTTTGGAAAGTATAAGTTTCCAGTTAGTCTAATAATCCTAGATTCCCAAGGATTGTATGTAATTTTGGGCATGGATTGGATGACTAAGTATGATGGAGTAATAGATTATGCCAATCATACTGTTACACTCACAACCCTGGATAAGAAACGGATTAAGTTCAAGTCTAACTTTGAATCCAAAGGGAGTAAGCTAAATTCTCTTAAGGGGTTAGCATAGACAGTGTACCAGTAGTGAAAGAGTATCCACATGTGTTTCCGGAGGAATTACCGGGAATGCCACCAGATAGAGATGTGGAGTTTTTGATTGACTTACTGCCAGGATCTGGACCCATAGCAAAGAGACCCTATAAGATGTTAGTTGATGAGTTAAAGGAGCTCAAGAAACAGCTTGGAGAACAGTTGCAGAAAGGATTTATCCAACCAAGTTCTTCATCTTGGGGTGCACCAGTTCTGTTTGTTGAGAAGAAGGACAAAAGTCAAAGGCTATGCATAGACTATCGATCACTTAACGAAGTGACTATAAAGAACAAGTATCCTTTACCTAGAATCAACGATCTATTTGATCAGCTAGAAGGAGCCCGTGTGTTCTCAAAAATTGATCTCTGATCAGGCTACTTTCATCTAAAGATTAGAGAACAAGACATACTTAAGACTGCTTTTACCACTAGGTATGGATTGTATGAGTATACTATAATGCCATTTGGATTAACAAATGCACCAACTTATTTCATGAACATGATGAACAAGGTGTTCATGGAGTTTCTTGACAAGTTTGTTGTCGTATTCATCGATGAAATATTGATCTATTCTAAGAGCAAAGAAGAGCATGAAGAAAATTTGCGTTTGATTCTTGAGAAACTCAGAGAGCACAAGTTGTATGCCAAGTTCAGTAAGTGTGAATTTTGGTTGAGTGAAGTTGGATTTCTTGGACATATTGTGTCAGGAGATGGTATAGCTATCGATCACGCAAAGGTGTCAGCTATAACGGAGTGGGAATCTCCCAAGTCAGTTAAAGAAGTTCGTAGTTTCCTAGTCTTAGCAGGATACTATAGAAGGTTCATCGAGAATTTCTCGAAAGTGGCTAAGACAATGACGGAATTACTTAAGAAAGAGAAGAAGTTTGATTGGACTGAAGGATGTGAAACCAGTTTCCAAGAATTGAAGAAAAGACTTGTGTCAGCACCAGTCTTATGGGTGGAGTATTAATGCAGAGTGTCAAACTATTCGAATAGCCGCGTCCGCAGTCATGGACAGTTGGAGCGGCCATACTGTTCTGTCATCAGATATTTTCAAAATGACTTGTGAAATGAACTATGACTTTGAATTGACCACAACAGGGTTGTGAACATGAAAACTAAGTTCCCACGTAGGTGTTGTAGAACATTAAACTAGTTTTCTTTACTTTTGTACTCAGTATGAAATAAACCTGGCGTTTTGCAAATAAACCTAGAGCTTAGGATTCCAACTTGAACTACTTTACCTATTAGTGATAGTTTGCGAGTACTTAAAGAGTACTCATGGCTTTGTACCTAGCTATTCCCATGGCCAGACTATGAGGAGGACTACCATGATGATGGACAACAGGAGGTCTATGACAACTAGGATCATCTCCCATCGTCAGCATTGCCTGTGACCCTGAAGATGAAGCCCCGCTATGTTTAATTTCTGCTGTGTTGATTATATTAAGACTGGATCATGAGATCCTTTATTTGTAAGACCTTTATTATGGTTTGTAATGGATGATGTACTGTGGTACCAATTCTGTTATTGTGGCATCCCGCAAAACCACTACTAGAAAATCGCGTTGAATTTGTGCATTGCATCGTCATCATCATGCATTGTTGCCAAAACTATGTTGCAAAACCCGTCTTTGATTTCTAAACGCCCATCTTTTTCAAACACCGGAAGCCGGGTCGCCGGACTATTTTTGTTTTGTCTGTTATCGGGTTGCAAAAGACTTGTTCGAAAACAAATAAAAATTATAATTATTTTAGTGGGAGGCGTCGAGCGGGCCGAACGACCACCCCAGAAAATATAAAACGGTCCACCCCAACCAGCCCCATCTAAATCCTAAGACTACCCAGCTTCCTACCCACCCCAGCCTCCACATCACTCCTACCTATCAGAACACGCCACCTCACCTTCCCTCACCCCTCACCCACTCAGAATCTGCCACATCAGCCGGCCCACCCAATCTCTCTCTCACCCCTCTCTCACACGCAGCACACCGCCGCTCCCCACGCTCTCGTCCCCGCGCCCCAGTCCCTCTGTCCCGTGGCCCCCACACCCCAGCGGACCCACCTCGCTAACGCGCCCCGCACACACGCCTACACGCACGCGACCCTCCTCCCTCAGTCCTCTCTTCCCCACGCCCGATCCCCCGCCGCAGCTCTTCCCCAGCGCTCGGGCCGCCCGCCCGCAACCCTCTCCTCGCTGAGCCCCTACCTCGGCGCGGCTCCCGCGACCTCGCCCCCGTCCCACAGCAACGCGTCGCGCGGCCTCCCTCGCCCGTCGCACACCTCCCTGCGCCTCCCCTGGCGCCCGCGAGCACTCGCCTTCCCCTCTGCCCGACTGGCGCCCCAGCGCCTCAGCTGCCGCCGCCGCCAACCGCCGCGCCCTCGCCCTCGGCGCTCGCGGCCAGCACCCGTCGCCTCCACACCCTGCGGCCTTCCGCCCTCGTGGCGTCGCGTCGCTCTCTCCGCTCCCGGGCAGCGCCCGTCTGCCCCGCGCGCCGCCTCCGCCGCTCGCCTCCGTCGACCCGGCCACCCGTGTCGTTCTTCACCGCGCGCCTCCCGAGAGGCCCCTGCAGCAGCGCCGCCAACGGCTCCCTCCCTGCAGTCCTCGTCCTGCGTCTCCGTGATCCCCTCCTGCGAATGCCGTGGTGCTGCTTAGTGTTGATCCATGCGTGTATGTGCTAGATGCTCGATGTCCAACGCTCTTTTTTTCTCGTGTGGTGTTTGATGTTGTGAATCAAGCCTTCCCGGCAAAGCAAACCCGATCATGTTCTCCGCCAAGAACTCCTTCACGGATCCGATAGCGAACCCAAGACCGATCCGGAGATCCTCGGACCCGAGAACCCGACGCCAAGATCGCTTCAAGAACCCGAACTCGCCGGTTCCACAAGATCTTCCCCACGAGCGAAGACCCGGTCTCGAGGATCCGATATCCTGAACCCGACCGGAACACCAAGATCTTCATCGCTACGAGAACTCCGCGCGGTACCCGAGAGTCTCCTACATGGAATCATCGTCGCCACACCCGAGCCCGACACCCGACAAACCCCAAGGTCGCCAATCGGGACGCCAAGTTCGCCACCGGTGCATAAGGAGGAAACCCCAAGGACTTCGGCCCGGAGCGGCAAGATCGCCTCCCGGAATCCGAAGCACGGACCCGACAGGTTCTGCGCAACGACAAGATCGGCACCGACCAGGGCGGATCCGATGCGCCCCGGCACCGAACCAAGTACTCCTCTCCGGACGCCAAGTCCGCTGAGGACCTGGATGCGTCAAGATCTGCCCGATGTCCGAGAACGAGCCGCCGAGACCGTTCCGTCGAACCCTGAACCCCGAGACCGACCTCGAACCCCGAACCCCCGGAACCTCAAGATCGTCGAGACCCCTCATGTGTGAACCCCTTCCCGAAACCCTATTTTATAACATAATATCAACCTGTTGCATACTTAAATTGTCATCCCGCATGCATATCTGTGGTTTGGGGGCCTTACGCCGATTCACCTAATAATTAAATATGGGGCCCATATGCGGGCAAATCTAGTCCCATATCAGCCTCATTTAAACTTGTGTAGCGAACCGGTATCTTATCTTGCCTTGTTAAAACAACATTTAAATTGCGGGGTATCTAATAACTTGAACAATATAATCAACTGTCGGACCCCGTTTCCACTTAATCTTGACCTAATTGCACCGCACCTTGCCATGCCATGCATCATACATGCATCATGCCGATCTTCTGCCGTTGTATTAAATGTTGCATCCGGTGTTTATTCTAGTGTTTTGCTTCTTCGCGGATAAGGCCGTTGAGTTGATGTGAGCTTCGCCCCGATCTTCGGATGAACCCTTCGACAATGTTTTCAGGCGAGCATCTCCCCTTTCCACCTATCTTACTTTTATAGTATTTACTTCCCTCCTGTTGATCTATTGCTATCTGTGTTGCGATGCTTTAGTTCCCGTACCTGTGATATCCCGTGCAGCCCTATATTGCCTTGGACACACCCTATTACCTGTTGTTTGGTAGATAGTTGGACTTGCGCGTCGTAGTTGCTTGCTCAAGTGCTGATGTGTGTTGTCAAATGCCACAGTTGCTGATGTATTGCCGCATGATGTTGATGTTGGAGATGATTCTAGTTATACTTATCGTCACTTTAATTTCTGTTTAACAACTAAAATTGAAATAAGCAGAGGCATCGGTGGGTGATAGATAATATTTGGTTTCGAGCAGCCACTTGTGTCCGTAAGACCCAGTCTGGATACTTGTTCCTTGATTTTATGCGCTATCCACATCCGGAGGTATATGGGACCCCAGCGAGCTTGATTGGTCTTATTTCTTGGGGCCACAAACTAGTTTGAGGTTTTAGTTACGATCTGTACTTATGCCATGCTACTTTACGTATTTAAATTGTGCGAGGAGCACCTTTGTCTTTTAGGAAGCGGAGTGATTACGCTGTCGACGTCCCGATTGGGGACCTGCTGTCGCTTACAGCCATTGTCGCAAACCTTGGGTCCGTCTCGGAGCTTGCTTACTCCGTTGCGGGTATACTTCAAGGGGTGGCCCCCTGAAATATTTCTGAATCCTGTGATTGTTCAGTCGTGAAAGCCTCGTTGGGTTTTGATTTGGTTTTTCCGAGGTTGATCGAGCGTGTGTTGCTATTGGTGCACCCCGGCCGGGTAAAACTTTCTGAAAGCCGTGTCCGCGGATATGGACGACTTGGAGCACAGTATCTCGATCATAGACAAGCATAACTAAAGTTTACTGTTATAAATTTGACTTTATAATGACTAGTAATCAGCTTCACTATAATGGAATGGCTAATAATACTGCCCACAATTGCTTGTTTGGAGTGTAATGCGACCATTGTACTGACTAGTAAGTATGGCAACTTCTAGGAATGGCTGAATAAAAGTATCAACAACTGCTGGGTTTTGGGTTATCTCATACTATCTGTAACTGATTAGTAAGTGCTGCAACTATAACGGAATGGATAACTAAAATGACCCCTTGTTTATTTTATCGGGATGATTATTTAAACGACTAGTAATTGCCGCAACGATAACTGAATAAATAAAACTGCCAACTGTGTGAGTTCCTCGGTTGACTTCCTCGTTTGGTCTCGAGGGGGAAACGCCAGGATGAGTTTGTTTGGTGATAGCTTCAGGTTGGATCCGGTTAGGTCATTCTTATCCCCCTCTGATATCCGCCAGTTGTACCGAGTCTCTATAGGTTGTTTAGTGCATCTTTTGCCGCTTGATCCACCATACCTATGTGGCGAGGACCACCGATTCTAGCCTCGCCGTAATCGGCCTCGATCGACGCTCCTTCTTTTTCCTTTGCCGGCACCTTTTGTTTAAGCAGGTTTTGAGATCGGCGTCGTTAGCGGGTTACCCTTCCGCTTGGCACAGGCGGTTATGGGCGCCATTGGTTATTCTTCGGGCTCTTAGCCCCATTTGCATCTTGTCCGTAGTCGGGCTCTATCATTTTCAAGGTGATTTGGATCTTTGTATATTATATATGTATTCTTGACTCATGGAGTCTGTTATATATATATACATTACGTGGGTCCCATCGAGGACTGTTGTGCAATGTTATTGCCGTTTTCCACCCTTGCGAAAGTGCTGGTGGGCACCTTTGAATCGTTTCTATGCGGGTTTGGTGAATTTTGCCCAAACTTGCATAGGTCCGATTCTGAGGTGTTCAGAGTGGTATCGAGCTCGGCGATTCACGATACCCCACAAGTCCAGCCTGTAGGATAACCTAGCTAACGGCCGAAGTAGAGTGTCCAAAACTATTTTTGCAAAATCGGTTGGATAGCTCTGATTAGGTCTGATTTTACTCCTTACCCCTTTGCTATTCCTCTCTTACCTCTACGTGTTTTGAATCCGCTCTCTTCTCTCTCTTCGAGTCCAGGATTTCTCGTGGTTGGGTATCCGTCGTACCTTTAGGGTTTCGCTTCTCCCTTTTGCAACGGAGGTGCTACGATCATCGATCTGCAACTTGTCTGTTGTACCCTTCATCCGATCTTTTGGTTCTTGAGCTCTTAATCCAGATGTGTTCCTTGCTGGATATCAGTGTCGTTGAAAACATATGAGAAGGACGAGCTTTGGTGAAGTTGGAGTCGACCTTGAGCACGTGTTGTTCATGCCAACGGAACCATCTCGAAACCTAATCAGCGTGTCTTTCATACGATTTCTGCTGGCAGCATCCCTTTGTTCCGGATACCACCTATGAAGATCTTCAGTCTAAAATCCGAGAGTTGGTTGCATATCCGTCTACTCGCGTGCAGAGTAATGGTTTGAGTGCGGGATGGAGTAGCTACCCTACCACTGCTCTTATCATTCACTCTTGTACGTTGAATCAGGGGATCCGGCAGTTCACTCCGTCCATGGAAGTTAGGGGTGGCTTTATCTGCGATACCTCTACCTTCGACCTTTTGTTCCCGGAGTGTTCTTTCGACGATCAGGAACAACGACCCTTTGTTGGTGGTGTCGCCGATTCCCAGATGAAGAAGGAACCCTCGTTAGTGGTGTCGCGAGGATCTACACGAAGCGAGAGGATCAGACCGCCGACCTTCCTTCCGGAACCATGAGGCGGATCTCGAGGGCGAGATCCCTTGTTAGTGGTGTCGAATTGTGGCATCCCGCAAAACCACTACTAGAAAATCGCGTTGAATTTGTGCATTGCTTCGTCATCATCATGCATTGTTGCCAAAACTATGTTGCAAAACCCGTCTTTGATTTCTAAACGCCCATCTTATTCAAACACCGGAAGCCGGTCGCGGACTATTTTGTTTTTATGTATCGGGTTGCAAAAGACTTGTTAAAACAAATAAAAATTATAATTATTTTAGTGGGGGCGGTCGAGCGGGCGGCGACCCGACGACCACCCAGAAAATATAAACGGTCCACCCCACCAGCCCCATCTAAATCCTAAGACTACCCAGCTTCCTACCCACCCCAGCCTCCACATCACTCCTACCTATCGAACACGCCACCTCACCTTCCCTCACCCTCACCCTCAGAATCTGCCACATCGGCCCACCCAATCTCTCTCTCACCCTCTCTCACACGCAGACACCGCTCCCCACGCTCTCGTCCCTTGATCCTCTGTCCCGTGGCCCCACACCCCAGCGGACCCACCTTCTTGACGCGCCCAGCACGCCTACACGCACGCGACCCTCCTCCCTCAGTCCTCTCTTCCCCACGCCCGATCCCCGCAGCCGCTCTTCCCCTGGCCGCTCAGCCCGCCCGGCAACCCTCTCCCTACTGAGCCCCTACCTCGGCCGGCGCGCTCATGACCTCGCCCCATCGTCCCTGGCAACCGCGTCCGCGCGGCCTCCCTCGCCGTCGCACACCTCCCGTGCGCCTCCCATGGCTGGCGCCCTGAGCACCTCGCCCCTCTGCGCAACCGCGCCCTGGCGCCTCAGCGTCGCCGCCACACCTGCGAACCGCCAACGCCGCCTCGCCCTCCGGCTTCCGGCCAGCACCCGCCGTCGCCTCCACCGCTGCGGCCCTTCCGCCCTGTGCCGTCGCGTGCGCTCTCGCTCCGCGGGAAGCGCCGTCTGCCGCCGCAAGGCCGCCCTCAGCCGCTCGCCTCCGTCGACCCGCGGCCACCCGTGTCGTTTCCCCTTCACCGGCGCGCCTCCCCGAGAGGGCCCCTGCAGCGCCGCCAACCGGCTCCCTCCCCTGCAGTCCTCGTCCTCGCGTCTCCGCTCGTGACAGTCCCTGTGCTGCAGATGCCGTGGTGGTGCTGTTTTCGTTTAGTGTTGATCCATGCGTGTATGTGCTACAGATGCTCCGATGTCCAACGCTCTTTTTTTTCTCGTGTGGTGTTTGATGTTGTGAATCAAGCCTTCCCGACGAAAGCAAACCCGATCATGTTCTCCGCCAAGAACTCCTTCACGGATCCGATAGCCGAACCCCGAAGACCGATCCGGAGATCCTCGGACCCGAACCCGGCGCCAAGATCGCTTCAAGATGAACCCGAACTCGCGGTTCCACAAGATCTTCCCACGGAGGCGAAGACCCGGTCTCGAGGATCCGATATCCTGAACCCGACCCGAACACCAAGATCTTCATCGCTACCGAGAACTCCGCGCGGTACCGGAGTCTCCTACATGGTATCATCGTCGCCACACCCAGGCCCGACACCGACAAACCCCAAAGGTCGCCAATCGGGACGCCAAGTTCGCCATCGGTGCATAAGGAAACCCAAGGACTTGGCCGAGCGGCAAGATCGCCTCCGGAATCGAAGCACAGACACGGAGTTCTCAAGAACGACAAGATCGGCACCGACCAGGCGGATCCGATGCGCCCGACACGAACCAAGTACTCCTCTCCGGACGCCAAGTCCGCTGAGGACCTGGATGCGTCAAGATCTGCCCGATGTCCGAGAACGAGCCGTCGAGACCGTTCCGTCGAACCCTGAACCCCGAGACCGACCTCGAACCCCGAACCCCCGGAACCTCAAGATCGTCGAGACCCCTCATGTGTGAACCCCTTCCCGAAACCCTATTTTATAACATAATATCAACCTGTTGCATACTTAAATTGTCATCCCGCATGCATATCTGTGGTTTGGGGGCCTTACGCCGATTCACCTAATAATTAAATATGGGGCCCATATGCGGGCAAATCTAGTCCCATATCAGCCTCATTTAAACTTGTGTAGCGAACCGGTATCTTAACTTGCCTTGTTAAAACAACATTTAAATTGCGGGGTATCTAATAACTTGAACAATATAATCAACTGTCGGACCCCGTTTCCACTTAATCTTGACCTAATTGCACCGCACCTTGCCATGCCATGCATCATACATGCATCATGCCGATCTTCTGCCGTTGTATTAAATGTTGCATCCGGTGTTTATTCTAGTGTTTTGCTTCTTCGCGGATAAGGCCGTTGAGTTGATGTGAGCTTCGCCCCGATCTTCGGATGAACCCTTCGACAATGTTTTCAGGCGAGCATCTCCCCTTTCCACCTATCTTACTTTTATAGTATTTACTTCCCTCCTGTTGATCTATTGCTATCTGTGTTGCGATGCTTTAGTTCCCGTACCTGTGATATCCCGTGCAGCCCTATATTGCCTTGGACACACCCTATTACCATTGTTTGGTAGATAGTTGGACTTAGCGTCGTAGTTGCTTGCTCAAGTCTTGATGTGTGTTGTCAAATGCCACGATTCTTGATGTATTGCCGCATGATGTTGATGTTGGAGATGATTCTAGTTATACTTATCGTCACTTTAATTTCTGTTTAACAACTAAAATTGAAATAAGCGGAGGCATCGGTGGGTGATAGATAATATTTGGTTTCGAGCCCACTTGTGTCCCGTAAGACCCCGAGTCTTGGATACTGTTCCTTGATTTTCGCGCTATCCACATCCGGAGGTATATGGGACCCCACGAGCGAGCTTGATTGGTCTTATTTCTTGGGGCCACAAACTAGTTTGAGGTTTTAGTTACGATCTTGTACTTATGCCATGCTACTTTACGTATTTAAATTGTGCGAGGAGCACCTGTCTGTTAGGAAGCGGAGTGATTCTGTATGTCGGTCCCGATTGGGGACTCTTTGTCGCTTCTGACCATTGTCGCAAACCTTGGTCCGTCTCGAGCTTGCTTACTCCGTTGGGTATACTTCAAGGGTGGCCCCTGAAATATTTCTGAATCCTGTGATTGTTCGATCGTGAAAGCCTCGTTGGGTTTTGATTTGGTTTTCGAGGTTGATCGGCGTGTGTTGCTATTGGTGCACCCCGGGGTAAAATTTTACGAAAGTCGTGTCGCGGATATGGGCGACTTGGAGCCTGATATCTCGATCATAGACAAGCATAACTAAAGTTTCTTGTTATAAATTTGACTTTATAATGACTAGTAATCAGCTTCACTATAATGGAATGGCTAATAATACGCCACAATTGCTTGTTTGGAGTGTCGCTTGCGACCATTGTACTGACTAGTAAGTATGGCAACTTCTAGCGGAATGGCTGAATAAAAGTATCAACAAGCTGGGTTTTGGGTTATCTCATACTATCTGAATCTGATTAGTAAGTCTGCAACTATAACGGAATGGATAACTAAAATGACCCACTTGTTTATTTTATCGGGATGATTATTTAAACGACTAGTAAATCTGCACGATAATCGAATAAATAAAGCGCCAATGTGTGAGTTCCTCGGTTGACTTCCTCGTTTGGTCTCGAGGGGAAACGCCAGATGAGTTTGGTTGGTGATAGCTTCAGTTGGATCCGGTTAGGTCATTCTTATCCCTCTCGAAATCCGTGGTTGTATCGAGTCTCTATAGGTTGTTTAGTGCATCTTGCCGCTTGATCCACCATACCTATGTAGGCGAGGACCGCGAATTCTAGCCTCGCTGTCTGGCCTCAAGATCGACGCTCCTTCTTTTCCTTGCCCTTTGTCGGCACCCTTTTGTTTAAGCAGGTTTTGAGATCGGCGTCGTTAGCGGGGTTACCCTTCCGGCTTGGCAGGGTTATGGACGCCATTGGTTATTCTTCAGGGCTCTTAGCCCCATTTGCATCTTGTCCGTAGTCGGGCGCTCTATCATTTTCAAGGTGATTTGGATCTTTGTATATTATATCTGTATTCTTGACTCATGGAGTCGCTGTTATATATATATATATATCTGTTCTGTGGGTCCCATCGAGGACTGTTGTGCAATGTTATTACTTCGTTTTCCACCCGCACGAAAGTGCCTGGTGGGCACCTTTGAATCGTTTCTATGCGGGTTTGGTGAATTTTGCCCAAACTTGCATAGGTCCGATTCTGAGGGTGTTACAATTATGTCTCGCAAAAATGGTAATCCTAGGATTGCGAGGTATGGCATAACAGGCATCTGGGATTAAAAATTTGGGTGTTGACAGAAACCCACCTATGTCGGGCATAGGTCCCGTAGCTCCTCCAAAGGCACCAAAACCGGACATAGATCCAATGCCTCCTCCGAACAAACTCATGCCACCCATCCCTCCATAGCCGGCCAGCGGTGCACTTGGCGCTCACATGACATTCATGCCTCCATAGCCACTCGGCGGTGCACTTGGCGCTCCCGTGGCATTCATGCCTTCGTAGCCCTTTAAGTAGTTTTTCAATTCTCTTTTTTTAACACTTCATCGCGAGCAAGGTTGACATACTCCTTTTGCCTTTCATCCATGTTGGAAGTCCTTGAAAAAGAGCTCCCTCTCTTCTTCCACAAGGCGTTGATACTCTGCCATGGCCACCTTCCTCTCCTCCAATGTCGCCATCCTCTCTTGCAATGCGTTCCTCCGCGCCTCAACCTCCGCCTCCGCGGTCCTAGCTGCCTTCCTGTCTTGATTTTCTTCAAGCCTTGCACTAACCAAACTCTCCATTGCCTTGTCTATGTCATCATCTCCGGCTTTCTTGCCCTTTTGATCTTTGGCGGCCTTCTTACCAAGCAAGGGTCTTTTTGATTTGGCAACGGAATGTGGAGTGGAGCTTTGCTTGTGGTCAACACTTGTTGCATCTTCGTCCTTCAAATTGATGGTGGCTTCGGCGGCACCATTATTTGCAAAAGCATCAACCCCGTCACGTCTCTTCCACTTCTCCTCATTGCAAAGCAACTCATAGCAATGGAAAAACACAAAAAGCCTCGGCGGTATGGGCGTCCCCTTCTTGTTCGTCTTGCCCTCTTCCTTGAACAAGATTTGGCCCATGGTAAGCTACATTGTCAAAAGAGAACAAATTAGTACAAGAAACATATGAACATGACAACAACAACAAGATTTGCAACTTACCCTATCCACTTCATTTGTGTCACTTGGATTAATTTTGTCAATATCGGATTGCACGGCCGACCACTTTTGACAATCGGCATTGATGAGTGACCAACAGGACCGAAGAGAACGGTCAGTTCTATCATATCCACTTGTGTTGTTTGCGTCAAAGTAGTCCTTCATCCTCGCCCAATAAGTATCTCTTGTTTGATTTATGACAATCGCGGGATCCATGCTAATCTTCAACAATGTTTTGCAAAGCAACCTATCCTCATCAACAGTGTAGTTCCCCGCCCTACCCTTCGGCGCCTCAATCAAACCCTCTCCATGCTCATCTACTTGATAGGTTTGTTGATGAACTTGGTGCTCCTCCTCTTGTTGATAGTGGTGATCCACAAATGAGGAGCCAACATTCATTGTGTCCAAGAAGGTATCATTGTCAACACTATATTGCAATATAATGATCATGCCAAAAAATAATTATTTCCCACCATCTAACTCTAAAAACAACAAACAAAAGCAAAATTGACCTTGTAGCCATATTGTCGAGCACTTGGCGCGCGCCGGATGTGGTAGCTGCGGCCGATGGCGCCCTTGCCGGTGGCCCGTGAGCCGAAGTAGCTGGCGGCACAAGGAAGTCCGGCAGCGCGCCCCGCCCACCATTTTTGCACGCCGTTGTCCTCTTGGTCGGCTTCTTGGCCGGCTTTTGGCCACCGGTCGTGGTGGCGCCCGATCGGCGCCGTGCCTCGCCGCCGGCGGCGGTGGTGGCGGCATCTGCTGGCGCCGCGTTAATACCGTGTGGCGGCACGAAGAGCTTCATGACATCGCCCGACGGGCGCTAGGGTTTGGCAACATCTGCGCGGGAGGCAGGGACCGAGTAGGAAGGAGTTGGTGGCGCTCCGCCGGCCCCATCCATCGCCGGAATAGCGCCGGCCGCCACGCGCGGGGGATGGCAGCGAGGAAGGGGGAAGGAGAGGCGCAGACGCGGGAGAATTTTTAGAGCGGTTGCATTGTCGTAGCTCTGCTGCGCGCTCCTGTCGACGCAGCAAATTTTGGGCGCAGAATAGCGCAACGCCCATGACAAAAATTTAGTGCGCTTCTGCTTTCCATGTTCTGGGAAAATCACTTGTGTGTATATCGACAGTTATTTTAGCGGTATTTATTTTAGCCATTGCTTGAAGATGCTCTAAGAAAGAGATAGAGGTTAGGAGAGATAAGGACGGGGTGGTCCCACTCACATGCAGAGCTGTGTCCTTTCGCGTAGATCAAAACAGCCTAAGAAAGAAATAGAGTTTAGGCCTTTCACAATGGTTGTCTCTTAGCTTGTTATTCTAGGTAGTGGTGTATCTTAAGAAACAACTAGTACAATGGATTGTATCTTAAGTGTTGTATCTACATTTAATAATTTTGGATACATGTATGCATTTGATTGGGCTAACCATGTATTTTGCCTATGATACCATGTAAGGCTTGTAGCTAAGCTAAGATATAACCTTACCTTCTCTCTTTATTAACTTCTCTCTTTATTAACTATAGTGTTATATAAGCAATTTGCCTATAATACCTTGCTAAAAAACACCCATTTAAAAAGACCTTAGGAGAGATAAGGACGGGTGGTCAGAGATAGAGGTTAGGAGAGATAAGGACGGGGGTTCCCACTCACATGCCCCGGGGAGTGAAATCATTTTCCAAAAAGTAACCCACTCACATGCCTGGGGGAGTGAAATCATTTTCCAAAAAGTAATGCACTTTTGATGTAATATTTTCATTATGTAAGGGCAGGAGCAGCTTGCTAGTAATAAAAAAATAAAAAGAAAGGTGAAGTTAGCACAAGAGTGTACATTGTAGGCAGTTTATTGTTGCAAGGTAAGAGTTATTCCCTGCAAGTACATCAATGCAATGCAGGCAGCAGCAGCACCAAGGTGTTCTGGACAAGTTGTAGCCTGAATGCAACTCAACAACGCACTGATAACGAAGTTTAAATTATACCTAGTGCCATATGTTACAGACACAAGTACACGAAGGACACGAAGGACACGAAGGAGCAGTACCCAGCGGGCAACATCAAATAAACAAGTGACTACAATTCTGTAACAAGTGGAACAGTTCAAGCCACACGCACACTAGATTATAATTGCATCCCTTCCTCGACAATTTATTGGAAAATGACTTCCAATTGGTGGCATAAATTGAGGACAAGCAATTTGTGATTGATAGGAACTATCTAGAGTATTGATAACCAGATGACTGTGTCCCAGATGATTGGGGTGGCTGCTGGGCTTGTCTCTCCTTGGCATACTCCGCAAATATCACCCAACCATCGAGGAACTACACAAAACATGGACTAGTGTCAATAGCAGATAAAAACGAAGTCAGTTGCTAGGCTACAGTGTAGACAATGTTTAGTATCACCCCTAGAACGAGATTCGTAACAAAAATCAACCAATAACTGATCTACTGTTTCCGAGTTTCCATGAGAACACTGGTGCATCTTTGAATGCACTGATTAATAGAAGGCCTCACCTTTTGTGTAGGTTAGTTCAAGAATCATCAACTAATACTCTGATTAACAGAAGAACTCACCTTCCCATCCATGCCTTTGATGCCCTCACCAGCTTCCTCTACAGTTGCATATTTAACAAAGCCAAACCCTCTGGAGTATCCTGATATTCTATCAGTGATGACTCTTGCTGCAAACATAGTGACAAATGGATTCAGTGGTAGTAGAAAGAGGAACGAATTACAGAGGCTAGAACCACTTACCTTCAGTAACATGACCAAATTTCGAGAAGGCTTCCCTGAGTCCGTCAGTTGTTGTCCGCTTGTTCAAGCCTGCATAGGCACACTTGTTTAATATTAAAAGAAACCAATATAACTTAGCATCTCAATATTTCTTGTACAATGTACAATTGTACATATAAAACATGACACATGCTCGTTATAGTGACATTTTCATCGCAGCAACTACATGGAGAAGAACAAATTTCAAAACAACACCAATCAAGCTCCAGAGGAAATTCATATATTAGCTTACTTCTATAAACAAAAGGATGAATTATTGACATCCAAAACCAGATGAACTATTGGCATCCCAGTAGTTGAACTATAGGAAATAAAACAGTTTTTGAGATACTACCTTTTGTTTTTCCACAAAAGATGTTCAGTAGTTAAAGTAGTACATAGGATAGAGAGCTGCAGTGAACAGAATCAAACATAGTAAACTTTAGCCTAAGGCTTATTACTTTGAACTATTTTGTTTGTTTGTCATATCAATTAAGATAGTGAATATTTTGGAAAAAGATTATGTTCCTCTCTGATTTTACTTTGTTAAAAAAAGAGCAATAGTAAAAAAGGATGCACCTAGAATACCTGGTAGGTGATCAATTAGATACTTACAACTATACCATTGATCCCTTTACCCCCAAAAGGTGTTTCCAAAGAGAATGAAAAAGGAGAACCATGTCTTTTGAACAGTAACAACATATTAATCCACCTGTATATTAAAAATATATACAGTATACGTGTACGGTGAAAGCTGACAGATCCTTGAAGCTCGAATTCTTGTAGTGCTCAGTCACATTTACTTTCACAGAAGGACCAACGACTTAACTGAGCCTTGACTGTTTTCTTTGGGTCGGATATTTTTCGTCTGTGTCAGCGACATCTGTCTGCTCTTTAGGGTGAGAACCCTTCCCTCGGTAATATGACACAACAATACTACAGCACACATACACAAGAAATTGATGTTCATGGGGAGGTTGTAGTGGTGTCTCGCTGAAGGAATGAGCAGTAAACTATTGCACCATTCGTGCCACTACCATTTGCAAGGACAGGGACCGTGGAGAAATGCAACTCCACGAGGCCAGGAGAGTTTGTTGACATTAGAGTGGTGGAGGCAGTCAAGGTGTCGCTCATGTTGGCTGGGAATTCGGGATACGGCTAAGGAAGGCGAGGATCAGTTCCTATTATACCGTATAACAAAATAGATTATGTAACTCTGACAATTTACATTCATTCAAGTGTACGGATGTTTATACAACAGTACATGAGAAGAATAAGAGCGTACATGAGCACGTCAGCTAGGCATACACTAGACTCGGACAATCCTGATGCAACAGCGATCCAACCTACGTGTTATGGTCATGTAAAACTGATTCTGGTAGTTGAGGTGCATTCCATTAGTTGGCCAACAGAATCTATCTTGGTTCTCACCTTATATACTAACTAGTTTAGAAACAGCAGATGATTAGTTTTTCCTGTGACTTAATTTTCATGCAATCTAAAATCAAGAGGATCATCAGTATTCTGGATAATTCAAAATATAAACAGAGTGCACTGTGAGTTATTTATCCTTGTGTAAAATGACCCATATGCTAGTTCTGGAGATGGTACTCAGGCAATTAATCGTGACAACAACCATTTGTTTGCCCTACTCTAAATTTTCGATTTAAAAGCTGCTTATTCAAAGACTATTGTGGACGGTATACATGTATATTGTTTGTCTGCTATATCCGTGATGTTTGGTGTACAGTGATGTTTCCATAATGCATTTTTTTCTCATATGAAACATAAGATGGTATTTCCTGCAATATATTTTGTCTAATTAGCATCCCGCTGATTTTGAATTCAGTAGCAGACAGATTTTCATCATTTCAGTATTGCGCGGGACAGTGACACAAAAAATAGTGTGATGCTTGCGAGATTGAGCAGATCATCTGACAGGCAAGAAGTCTGAATAATTCCGAATTAAAAATCAGTTAGCTGCTAATTAGCAAAGGTGTATATATATTTCAATTTGCCCAACTCTCTCAACATTAGAAGAAAATACAGTGACAAACGGTTCTTAATCAACCAGCCAAGCATGTAGTTAATATCGGCACACATCCGACCACAGGTAGTTAATATCGGCACAAGCCTTGAATCTAGAAGGCAAAGGAAGAAACAATACAGCGGATTTTACAGCGAAAGAATAAGGGGGGAGTTGAGAGACAAGGGAAGAGGAGTTGCCTGAGACGAAGAGGTTGTTGCAAGGCTCCGCCGCGGGGCGGGCAGCCGGGGGAGGCGGGGGAGCGAAGGCGGATACGGAGAACATCCGCCGGAACCCGGCGCGAGCAGCACCGGCACGGGCAGCGACCGCCGCCATGTTGTATCAATGAGTCGGTGGCGAGAGCGGCGCTACGGGTGGAGGGCTGGAGGCTTCGCTTGTTTGCGACGGAAAGGGTTTGTGTTTGTTCCAAGGTAGCTTTAAGGCTAATTTGGGTGGGCCGAGAATTCGGCTGGTTCCTGGCCCGGCAAATCCATTTTCGTCCATTCACACGTAGAATTAGTTAAACTTCTTTCTCTTTTCGGATTCGGATGAGATCAAAAAACGGTTTTGCTAATTCTTGGTCGATCGAGAGTTGAATTAGAGCTCAATCAGGTTCTAACCTATTATATTTGAATGCAATTCAATCATAACTGAGATTTTCAATTGCAAGTAGAATTACAACTCATATTAGATGACACCACTAGATCAAGAATTAAGTTAATATTAATCGGCTTAGATTTAGATGCGCCCATTAAAAAATGGTTGGAACGAGATCACCAGCAGATTACCTATATTTAGTTTACCTAAAACTTTTTATACATAATAAGATTTTTTTCAGAATTTATTGGTGCTCTTTTCTAGGAGATTAGATATAATTGAGTTTGCTTTTACCTCTCGTTTTGTTGTGCATATACACACAAAATTAATTATATATTTAATCATACTCCCTCCGTCCAGAAATAAGTGACTTGCATTTTATATTTCTAATGGTTCATAACACAAATAGGAGATCCACTAAGACAATATTCCTTATATTTCAAGCAAGTCTTGTATGCTATCGGAGAGCTCAGATAAGATATGATCAAGCCACCATCTAGTCAAACTCCATCCAAGATATGAGAAAGCTACAGATGGTATTCACATTTCAATGTGAGTAACTCTAGCTAGCTTGTATTTCATGACATGAGTGTATTGCACTAAAACTTAACAATTTGTTTATGTCAGAATTGTTTTGGGACAATTGATGGTACTCATATGACTGCTAGAGTTTCTAGAAGCCAAGCTCTAGCATACAAGGAAAAGCACTATACCAACCAAAGTGTGCATGCTGATGTTGATTTTGATCCAAAGTTCACATATGTGTTAGCTAGATGGGTAGGATTATCATATGATGCAAGCATTATATCTGATAGCTTGGTTCAACCTAATGGGCTCAAAATCCCAGAAGGTAAGTTCTACCTAGTAGATGCATGATATGATTTCTCAATAAGTTCTCTAGTATTCTTCCGCCCTTCAGGTAAATAAGGTACAATCAATGAATTATCTGCAAGGAACTATTGTTGGAATTTGGTGAGTTTGGGGTTGTTGGATCATTAGACAAATTATGATTCTCTTTGGCTCACTTGTGTATGACAACATATGGTTGTCCTAGTGGTGCTAAAGTTTAGTCCCACATGCTAGTGGAAGGGGAGTTGGACCATCTTATACAATAGAGTGTTACACCATTCACTAAGGTGTGATAAGGAGAGAAGCCCTCGCGCACTACTCCTCCAACACCGCCCGCCTTGCCTCGCCTCATCACGACGCGCGTGCTCCGCGGGTTTTGGGAATCTTGCCGAGCCAAGCTTTATTTTGCTGTTTGGGAAAATTAATCATGGATTAAATATAAGTCATTAACGGGCACGTTAATCAATCAGTCGTTTCCAGTTTTTATGGATCGTGGGCTGTTACCGACTCGGACGTGGGCTATGCCCCACGATCTTCCTGACCTGCGCTATATAAGCGTCTGCGCTAAACCTAATCGGTGATCTACCCGACACACGCGCCTATCTCCAGAACCTTGCGCTGTCATCTTCGTCTTCCTCACCCCGGCTTGCGGCGTGCACCGCAGGTCGGGACAGTAGGCCTATGGAACCCCGCCTCTCGTGAACCTGTATGGGTGAGGGGCAATCAGGTTTTTGAGGAGCGCTCAAGCGCGACTACTGGCAACCACGACGTTATCCACTACTAGATATTACATTTTAGTCGAGGTCCAAATTACCGTCAGAAATGTTAGTTCACTGTCGGATACATGTATACTCGACGGTTCACCGTCGGAAATATCACGTCGGCCTTGCTCGGTCGACCATTACCTTAATAGCCGACGGTACCCTCGGGTAATATCTTGCCCTACGGTAAAAAAGTGACGGTTACCTGTCGGGCATGTTTTGCACACGAGCCGCCTCGCTATAGCTCAACAATGCTTATAGTCGACAGTGTCCGGTCAGGGATTTATTTTCCGACCGTTGTGACCTACCGTCGGTCTTGTAATACTCGACTGTACGTCCCACAACGAGTTCTCTAACGACGACTTCTTCCTGGACATCATCAACCTCTTCGACAACCTTAACATGGGCGACAACGTTGTTGCGACTGCTGCAGCTGCTACTGCCGCCGCTGCTATTCAGCCTATACTGTATGTGATCCTCAACTATCTTTTTTAGATTCTCCTAGAGTTCTTTGTTCTAGCATTTGGTGTATATATGATAGATTTATCTTATATAGATGTAATTTGTTCGTCTACTTTGTTGATCTGCATGATTGGTTTTAGTACTGTTTGTATGATCATGCTTTATCAGTTTATTATTCAGATTAAATCATATGAATTATTTATTATATTTTCAACAACTATCCCATGACAACCAATGAATTTTTTTAATCTCATACACTCTAGTCTTAGAGTAAAGATTGAGAAGACATTTGTTGCTCTGAAGAATTAATTCAAGATCCTTGATCAGAAGAATTTACATTCTTTCCTCATTCAAGTTAAACTTATTTTTGCATGTTGCATTATCAATAAATGAATGTTAGGCTTTGGCATTAATAAGTTTTTTCAGAAGAGAGTGAGGTGAGGCATGACAGCACGGAACAAGCCATGGTGTCCCTCTACAAGATAATAAAGTTTGGAAAACAAGAGACAGAAGTGGTGCGACACAATGTATGAAAACACGGTGATGTCGTTCTGTTATATGAATTACCCCTAGCGGTGTGTATAACTGCTATTTTCTAGCAACTAGGTACTATTGTGCAGAACTAAGATTTGGTTATTAGTTAGGGTTAAAATAACGTTAAATTTTATATTGCTTGTTATACTTATATGCGTAGTAGTGTATGGTAAATTCATCACTTGTAAGAAAAAGTAACCACAACAGTTGGTTGTATGCATCCAAACGAGCTGAATCTTCATGATCCCAGGCATAGACATCGTTTGCTACCAACATAAAAAAGTTTGAGAAATGTGCCCTAAATAAAATACAGGCAACCAATTAAGATGCACATCCAGGATTTGGATATGCATATCTCAGCAGCTCTATGACGATCTGATTGGCATATACGCCTAAGGTCGAGAAGAACTAAGCTGACACGGTTCTTTGATACACTTAACCAAGCTAAGCTTCGAAGTGTCATTTTAAAATCAGGCTTAGGGATAGCAATGGGTACCCATTTCCCACGTATTCGGCGGATAAATACCTATTAGTAGTATGACTATGTGACTAAAATTACCCATGGGTATGTAAATCAAAAATATCGGACCCATCGGCATCCAACTCTTCTCTTTCATAAGCAAGGGGACTTTAAACGAGATAGGGAGTTGTACAATTACATGGCTACGCTTGCTTGATTGGATCAAATATATGTGTCCTAGAAAAGAGGGAGATCACTGCTCCTATTATGGCTTTGCCTGATTCGACCCACTTTTGAAATAGATGCATCAGGTGGTTATGTCCTCATGCAACAAGATTGACCAATTGCTTATTTCAGTAAACCCCTTGGAGCGTGGCTTTAAAGCTCCTAAGTCGTCCACTATACAATATAAAAGAATCGAAGCAAGAGGAAACAAGTGAAGGTGGATCAGAGATTCCTTTTCAGGTGGTTCCAAAACTAGAAACTATTCCTCTGAGTTGAAAGAAGAAATCAAGAGACAATGCTCCTGTTCCATTTGGGGTTCAGATGGCTTTCATACACAGATATTTCCTTTATTTTGGTCATGCGCATGATTCAACTCAACTGAATACATTACATAACATATTTTTGATAGATCGGTTCTTCTTGTCCGCAAGGGCAATAACTTTCTAAAGATGGGTACGATCGGTTGCACAACCATAACTCAAAATGGAGTATTTCTTGATAGAGCGGTTATGGGATTGTAGAACTCATCCCCGCGTACTTGAATTTGACCACTGAGAATCTGTTTAACGTACTTAATGTTCCCTAATCAAGCATTGACGTTAGCTAGGTCGAATCTCACGCTTTATAGTCCCACAATCATTGGTAGGTTAGTTAGAATCGCTTCACCTCCAATCTCGTGATTGTCATAGTCCATATAATCTTTACGTGATCACATCCCGATTCTCGAGTGATCAATATCAATCTCGTATGTCTCCTCTCCATAGCAACTCGAAGTGTATGACTATGTGTTGTTTATGATTATGAGATGTTGTTTATTATTTATAATGTGGTTGTTGTTTGTGAGCAAGTGTTGTTGTTTCGATAATGTGCTATTGTTCATAACTTCATATGTATGTGCCTTTGGCGTGTGTTTATAATGTGTTGTTGTTTATGGTTATTTTTTCGATTTGATGTGTTGTAAACACATGCATTTTTATCCGTGGTTACACATTTACCCTACAAGGGGTATGGGAAATACCCATTGGCAGGTATGGACACCCTGCAACTGTCATCCCTAGATTTGTGTTGGAGCCGTATTTGGCGTTCGTCTATACCTACAAAGGTGAAAGTATTTGCCTAGAGGGCTCTCTTTCAACGCCCTCGCCACGGAAGGGAATAAATTGAGAAGGAAGTTTCTAGTTACTGTAGCTCGCAAAATTTGTAACGTGGAGATAGAAGATGTTGCGCATGCGCTTGCACAATGTCCTCACGCGAGACGGCTATGGAGCTCGATGAGGAATTCATGGCAGTATGCATACAGTTGCTTCATAAATCTAAAACATCTTATATTTTAAAACGGAGGGAGTAGTTCAAAAGAATGGTTTTGATTGTCGTTGTTATCTTCCCCTGGTCATATGATTGATCAATATCCTGCTGGTTACATGGAGGGCTTGGTTTGAGTGCAACGAGTTTACTCATGAGAAACCGATTTGCGACGACGCAGCATACCACTGCATGATGTAGTACACTATAGTCGTTGACATAACACCAATGAAACATCGTTCACTAGTATTACATCCCTCAGAGTGGTACAACAGAAACACAGCAGGTCCAAGGCATGACTATAGGTTACAACTCGACTCTTTACATAAGATCCAGAGAACACTCTAGGTTTAAGAGAGAGAAATAAACTTCTTACAAAAAAGAATCAGAAATAATCAACTCATAACCAACATACTAATAGACTAGCATCTGAATTATTGGGCTTGCATTGCTGCTATTGCAATACTCTACAGAAGTAGGTTCTATGGCTAGAGATTATATTTCTATCTAATCAGCAACTTCGTCTTCACTTGAGTAGAGGTATATGTTGATTTTCTTGGCTTCATTGAAGAGCTTGGGCTTTTGATGATGATTCCTGGAGCATAACTTGATGTAGACGTCGTCTGTATTGGCTTCAGAATCTATCAAGGGTTAAGAAGATACATTGAGTACGAGCGTACTCAGCAAGTTCTCTAGAAAAAGAGTGTTTGATGCACTATATCTACAGCCTCAGACCATAGGTTGTAGGCAATGCAAGTTTTCGTAAACATTTCTTCGAAGGTTGCTTTTATTCTGAAAAGCAATGTCCGTCAGCCTTCATGGGTTTACCAGAACTTTCATGGAGTTCCTTTCCCGCCGTTCGTAGATCCTTCCAGGAACAGGGAGTAACAAGTTACAGTTCTTACACTCTGCAGAGGTGCGTTACTTTACCCATAAGAGATCTTAGCTTTGTTGCACAACCAAGTCATGAGATTGTCCATACTTCCTTGGTATGGGACCTAGTCTAAGATCCAAGCCAATCATTGTCCTTCTCTGCGACCCCGCATACCCGACGGATTGCACATCAGGCCTAGGATAAAACTTGTTTCCATTATCAGCCTAAGGTGTACAACCCTCATAGATACCAGAAGCCGTGGGACATTGAGGGATCCCACCCATAACCTGCCAACCCTCTACAAGAGGAGTTGCAACAACAGCCCGGTCATCCGTTGGCATGCGAAAGGGAGCCGATCCAGCTCACTTCTTCGTCCCATTCCAAATCTCATGGTTAACGCGTAATATACGGCGCAAGAATAACTGGCGACATTGGTTGTTAAGTCCTAGGTAATATGTTCCTTTACCACTGGAACTTTCGTAGTAGGTTATTACCTCATGGTAAATAACCTATAATCATATTATTATGAAAATAGTGTTTTCTGACCTTTTTGAAATGCAGGTGATGACAACACTGGATTTGCAGAAAACTTTACAGAAAATAATCAAAGGACATGAGCAAGTGTGAACTTGCCTTTTGTGATTGCAAGATTATGCACTCACGGTCTTTGATACAATATAAGATCCAATATCTAAAAACAACATCATTGGTCCGGTAAGGACTAATGTTTAAAGAATAAAGATTCTATTATGCATAAGTAATGTAATGCAATTTGATAAACTCGAATCCCCAAAATAAGCGTTGATCTAGGGTTTGGAAACTGGAAATGGTTCCTTTAGAATGTGTTGTACTTTTAGATAAGCTTCACACTTGTGTTTCTTATTAAGGCTTGTGAGTGTATGTGAAACAACATGTAATTACAATACCATACAACAATAATATACACAAATGTGGAATGCTACTCAGAGACTACTTATACAAGAATTGCCTTATCTTAAAATCTTACTTTACAAATATTGGCATTTATAAGGAGCTTAGGTATTAACAATCCTAAGTATACAAGTAAAGTATAAAGTAATGTGATTATTATTAATTATCATCTGTTGTCTATGATGAAAGTCCTTGATTTTAGTTGTTAGGAGTTGGGGATATTATTATAAGATTTTTTGTTTGAAGTGGCAAAAAGAATAACTTTTGAAGAAAAGGTTTCTTTACTAAGGTTTAAACAATCCTAATAGCTTTTAGAATATGATTGATAGAATGTGATTGATGCTGTTTACGCTTGCTTGAATAGTTTGGATTTGAAATTCTTTACGTCTTAATTAAAATAGACCAAAGTTAACTATAAAGCATATAATAAAGTCTTTAGCATTATATTTAAAGTCTTGTAGACTAAAGTTAACTTTAAGAACATATATGGATTTAAGATGTAAATATTATGATAATTGTATTTTGTTCACTTCATAAGGTTTCTTTAAAGTTAACTAGGGATGGTACTACTTTTATTTGAGTAGTGGTCTTTCCAATATTATAATGGAATAGAATCATTTAGCTTTTTATAAATGAGTGGTTATAGTTTGTAAACAAGGAAATAATATTATTTAACTACTTATGGATTCACTATAGTGTTTTGATATGTTTATAAACTTGTGGTTGAAGTAATGGAAAAGATTTTATTTAGTCACAAACTATCCTTGAAGATTTTATATTGGATAAGAATCTTTTTAGAAATTAATCTACACTTATGGTTGAATGATAATTCAATAAAATTTCATTTAAAATGTGTTGAACCATTTTCATATTATCAATATTTAAGACTAATACTATTTATTAGACTCAATAAGCTAATTTTAGATATTAGCAAAAAAATTTACCCTTATATGAATTATCAACTAAGGAAATAGGTTTAAATTCAAGTTATTAAAGTGTTTAAATTTTTATCTACCTCAAAAATGGAATATTATATTTTTAACATGTAGGTATTATTTTTGTGATCATTTTAGTATATTACATTTATTTTTGTGACTTATAAATAATAAGGTATGATTTTTATAAGATTTATTATTTTATAAACACTTAATAAATAATAGATATTTAATTAAGTGGAATAATAATACATGATTATGCTATTGAGTTATAGTTCTTATTTTTCTGACAATTTTGGTATATTATTTATATTTTTAGCATTTTCCATTATTAAATTATGAATTATCAAAGTATTCAGTATTACCTATAAAATCTTCATTAAATAATATGTATTTAAATAGTTAGTATAATAAGGTTTGATAATAGTTTTAAGTTGTAGAATTTATTTTTCTGGAAATTTTCATATATTAAACACATTTTTCTGAATTATAAAACAATAGTTATTGAATTTATAAGGTTTATTCATTTCCTAAATTAATAAATTAAAACAACTAAATTAATTACTACATCACTGCTAACATCATCTCCTCTCTTAAACTTTATACACCGCACCCTAACCTAGCCCCCAGTCACTGACTGGTCGGGTCATTGCTACATAGGGTTGCCACCTCAGCGAAGTGGACCAAGTCAAGTGGCTGACGTGGCTGGGAATGACACGGGCATGACGTCACGCTTACGTCAGCCGGTGATGATCCTCAGATCATCGATCGATCCTTCGATCGAGGGCACACGAGGATGCGCGTTTGAGCTAACTAGGTAGAGCGCGATGAGGTGAGTGCAACGGTAGCGGCGGCGCCCGAATATTGTCACCAGAGGATGGCCGGCGGCGAGCTACATCTGCGGAATGGTCGGGATCATGTGAGGCGAGTACTACAGAGACCTAGAGACAAATCAGAAAGGACCACGAGGTTCATAGGCTCACCAGGAGCACAATGAAGGGCTTGGCGAAGCCTGAGGTGGTCGAAATCAATGATTATCCACGATGGCCGGCGGTGTTGGTCGTCGGGGATAGGGTCGATGCAGACGATTAAGAGCTCGTCTGCTCGATTCCTTCTTGCTGGAGATTCTACACACCATGGCAAAGCTTGTGGTATGCTCGGCTAATCGTGGGGTGGTCTTTAACGATGACGGAACGACTTCGGCGAGCAAGGTTTTCAGGCAGAGGAAGAAATGGGGAAAGTGTAGGGTTTTGTAGCATGGAAAACAAAATTTTCTACCGCATACAAACAAACAAGCCAAGATCTATCTACTAGATTGTAGCAACGAGTCAATAGAATAACCCACCCTCGAAGATTCCAAAGTGTTTAACGAGAGCGGATTCTCGTGGGTGATGTAGTCGTACTCTTCCCGATCTCAAGATCGCAGAGCGATCCTTCCGCCATGCTCCTAGCGCTCAAGATCGGTCACATCGCTCGGTACTCGACGAAGACCTTCCTCTCCTTGTTCCAAAGAAAATGGAGGTTGTAGCACTCTTCATGATTCCGCAAAGACAACGGCGTGGTACCGGAAGTAGAGGGGAGATCTCGTAGGGCTTCGCCTTAAGCCGGAGCGAGTATGGTGGAGTATGAGAGAGTCCCTCGACGATCTATGGTTTAGACACGCCGAGGAGGGGCAAGCCAGCGGCTAGGGTTTACCTAGGCGGCGGCGGTTTGCCCTAGGGCCGGCGGCGGCTATGGAGGCGGCGGCGGCTTGGTACTAGGGTTTAGAGGTAGGAACTTGTGTGTCTAGGAGGGGAGCCCTGCCCCTCCTTATATAGGTGGAGGGGGCCGGCCAAGGGGAGGGGAGTCCCTCCCCAACTCGGCTTGGTGGTGCGCCGACGGTAGGAGGAGGAACTCCTCCCCCAAGTCGGTTTCCACCTCCCTCTCCACTTCCCAAAACTAGCCGTTTGACTTTCAAACTTGGCGTTTGACTTTTCAAACTAGGATTTGAATAAACCCTCTATTTTGTTCAGCGATGATACCGAGTACATAATGCAATCATACCAACTTGATATAACACATTCATGTACCCTTCCCCTCCGGAGTGCCGGACATTCCGGAACCTTCTAGAACATTCCCGATGAAAACACCGGAACCATTCCCCAACTCCGAAACGGGACTTTCCTTATATGAATCTTATTCTACGGACCATTCCGGATCTCCTCGTGATATCCCGAATCCCATTCGAAACTCCGAACAACATTCGGTCTCTTTCTCATCATTCCATAACTACTCAAACAACGTCGAATCCTTAAGTGTGTCTCCCTACGGTTCGTGAATTATGCGGACATGATCGAGACACTTCTCCGAACAATAACCAATAGAGGAATCTGGAAATTCATATGGCTCCCACATATTTCTATGATTACTTTGCGATCGAATGAACCACTTACATACGATATCAATTTCCCTTTGTCTCACGATAGTTTACTTATCCGAGGTTATGATCGTCGGTATCTCTGCATACCTAGTTCAACCTCGTTACCGATAAGTACTCTTTTCTCGTTCCCATGATATGTGATCCCTTGTGAGCCAGTCACATGCTTCCAAGCTAATTGGATGACATTTCACCGAGAGGGCCCAGAGTATATCTATCCGTCATATGGATGGACAAATCCCACTCTTGATCCATGTGTTTCAACCAATACTTTCCGAACACTCAATGCCGCCTTTATAGCCACCCAGTTACGGTGTGGCGTTTGATGTCATCAAAGCATCCATCCGGTAAAGGTGATATGCATGATCTCATGGTCGAAGGAATTAGATTACTATGTATCAGAAAGCATATAGCAATTAAACTATTAAAATGACTTGATCTTTATGCTACGCTTATCTATAGGAGTATGTCCACCATATCATTCTCCTAACGATATGATCTTGTTGTTAATAACATCTCAATGTTCATGATAGGGAAACCACAATCATCTATTAACCAACAAGCTAGTATTATATAGAGGCTTTACTAGGGACTCTTATTTTAGTCTACAAATCACACAAGTATTAATGTTTCCTTGTTAATACTATTATAGCATGAATGTAAACATTTATCATAAACACAAAGATATAATAATAACTATATTTATTATTGCCTCTAGGGCATATCTCCAACAGTCTCCCACTTGCACTAGAGTCATCTAATCTAGATTACATGGTTATATACCGAACACCCATGGCAGTTTGGTGCTGGTCATGTTTTGCCCTCGGGAGAGGTTTAGTCAACGGATCCGCCACATTCAGATCTGTGTGTACTTTGCAAATCTTTATATCCCCATCTTGGATATGTTCTCGAATAGCGTGAAAACATAGCTTGATGTGCTTCAGCTTCTTGTGTGACCTTGGTTGTTGCGCATTGGCTATGGCACCCATGTTATCACAGTAGATAGACATTGGGTCCAGCGCACTAGGAACCACACCCAGCTCTGTAATGAACTGTAGCATCCCAATTGTCTAACAATTGCAATGCTACTAGCCTAGTCTATATAAATGCTACTTCCTATATATATAATTGTTGCATCATAATTATATCATGCTCATGTCATCATGCCACCTTGCATTTGAGCATCATATAAAACCCTTTTTGGTTTGGTTCTTCTCTCATATGCATTGTTAATTGTATTTGCCTCTTGATATTGTATTTGGTTATTGATATATTGTTTAAATGCCCAAGTTGAGTTGGGGGCATATCTTTTATTCCACTCCACCACCTTTTCTTTCACCACCTTATAATTCCACCATCCAACTAAATATGAGCCTTGCACTTTATTTGGTTTTACCTCTAGCTCATGTGGGTTGGGATGGATCCAATTCTATCTCCACATAATCTCATATATGCACCATTTTGTTTTCACATTATTGGTTTATAAGAGCCACATGGCCACCTTTGCATGCCTTGTGAGTGGAACCTTTTACCTAGCTTCATATGGATTATCATGGATTTATGCTCATGTTGGGATATTTATGGGACTATTAAACATCTAGTGGAATAAACACACTAGCAAGTCCCATTTTTATTCAAATATGGTCATCTCCATCTACTCCACATGGGGCATCCTTTCACTTCTTTTAGCTTGGCTTATTCCATATTTTTGGAATGCATATGTATAAATGCTATGGATATTTATTTTGTTTTCACAAGATGAAACCTAGCATTAATGTTCATGCATGGGCCATGCAATCATAACCCTTGGCCTTCTTCTCTTTGTTTTGTTTTATCTTGGTTTGAGCTTTACTTTTATATTCAAACTACATGTTTCCTTGTTTTTTTTTGAATCTCTTTAACCATATCATAAACCTACCTCTTTGGTTGGGCTAAACCAAACCATCTCTATCCCTAGTTGCCTCTCTTTCTTCTAACCCTAGTTCTAAACCAAAACCCTAACCAAGCCCCCCCTCTATCATCTCTCCTCTCTATACCATGCTGGTCCCATCTAGCCTCCTTAAACCCCTCTCTCCTTTTTCTATCTCTAAACCCTAAGCACCCTACCTCATCTCTCTCTCATCTCACCCTCTCTCTTTGTCCTCTCTCCTAACCCTAGCCCCCTTTAACCTAACCCGAGACCACCTCTCCTCTCTCTAGACCTAGCTAACCCGAGCCTCTCCTAACCCTAGCCCTACCTAACCCGAGCTACCCCTCCCCTCTCCCTCTCGCTTGGCTTCCCCCTCTCTCCCTACCAGGCAGGCCCCACCACGTCACCCTCATCTGCCCCACTCCTTTCTTTGGCTTCAAGACAAAGAGAAGAAGGAGGGAGAGACCTAGCCCGATCACCCCTCCTCACCTTTTACAAGAGACCACCCCATGTGCTCTCCCCTCCTCCCTCATCTACCCCACCTCAAATCCTATCCAGGAGGCGCCCAGGTCCCTCTCTCCCTCCCTTTTCTCCCTCTCCTTGCAGCCTCCCATGGCCATGGTCTTCCCCATGCCGAACCCAAACCCTAGAACCATCTACCTCCTGGCCTCGTCGGTCTGAAGCTCCCCAAGGCGATCCAGGAGCACCGGGGGCGTCCTCTGCTTCCTCTTCGACGCCTAGGCCGCGGGGTAGTACCAGGACCACGCCGGAGCAGCCTAGCTGTGGCATCCCGCAAAAACCACTACTAGAAAATCGCGTTGTTTTTGTGCATTGCATCATCATGACCGCATGCTCATGTCATCATGCCACATTGCATCTGAGCATCGTCATCATCTTGCATTTGTTCGCATAAAACTATTTTCGGAAAAACCTATTTTTGTTTTCTAAAAACGTCCCGTCTTTGTTCAAACACAAAACCCGGGTCTCCGGATTATTTTGTTTTGTCTGCTATCGGTTTGCAAAAGCCCTGTTTGGAATAAATAAAATATTTAATTATTTTTAGTGGGGCAGTCGAACGGGCCGATTCGACCCAGTCGACCACCCCCGAAATTAAAACGGTCCACCTACACCAGCCTACCCGAAATCCTATTCCCACCTAGTCCTAATCTACCCACCACTCACAGCTCGCCACCTCACCCCTTCCCCAATTCCCTACCCACCTGCCACCTCATCAATCCACCCTCTCTCCCCCTTTTTCTCTCACCACAGCCCCATCTACCCACCCCCACTTACACCCGGGCCCCACACCCCCACCTGCCTCTCTCCCCCCGGCCCCACCGATCCCTACCCACACGCCCAACACACACACGCCAGCCCCACCCGACCCCGTTCACCCTCACCCTGGCCCCACCCGACAGCCCTGTCCCCGGGCCCCACCCCGCTCCCCTGGTCCCGCAGCACCCCCACCACACGCGTCTCCCACGCGGCTCTCTCTCTCCCGACGCATCTCCCTTCCTCCTCTCGCCAGACCCCCTCCGCGACCGGCCCGTCCCCGCCACGCGTTTCGCCGAGGGCCCTCTCAAGCCGCCGCCAGCCGCCTCCTCGCCCGCTCTCCACCCCCGACGCCACCCTACCTTCTCCCTCCTCTCCGACGACCCCTCGCCCGCGTCCGCCCCGCCCGCCGCATAGCTCCGCCACCACCTCCTCTGGCCGCCCGCCGACCGCTCCTCCTCTCGCCGCGTCGCCTCGACGCCCGAGCCCCGCCTCGGCCCTCTCTCCGCAAGGCTTCCGCCTCGCCGCCTCCTCCCGTCTTCCGCTGGCCCGTGCTCCGGCGGCCCCTCGAGCTCCGCCGCTCCCTCTCGCCAACGTCCTCCCCGCCTCCACCGCGACCTCCACGACCTCGCCGACCTCTCGCGTGCTCCTCCGCCGCGACCGGCCTCCGCCGTGCAGCTGTGGCACTCAAGGCTGCCCGCCTCGCCGAGCTCTCCTGCGCCACGGCCCTCCTCCTCCAGCTCCGCCGCCTCAAAGCTCCAGCTCCGCCTCGGCCTCTCTCGAGCCCCACGAGCCCCACCACAGCGAGCTTCCCCTGCCTCCATGTACCGTTGCCATAGGCGTCTGTGTGCTAGCCCATCAAGACGAAGACCGAGGGGTCGAACCTTAGCCAAGAGCGACATCTCGGAACGCCATGGTCCCCTTCGCAAAAACTGATGCCAAGAACAACCGGACGTGGAGAACCCCGACAAAGCGGCAAGGTCTTCATCGACGACAGGACCGTCCGCACCAACCTCGATCCGCCACCGAAGGGCGAACCTCAAGACTTTACCCAAACCCTCGGAGCCACAAGATCGTCGAGAGAGAACCAGCGGCCCCTGTCTCGAGGACTCGATGCCCGGACGTCAAGACCGCCACATGGAAAACCCAAAGGACTCGAAGACCGATTCCGCCGAACGCCAAGTTCTCCCTCTCGGACCCGAAGACGCCAAGACCCCAGGTCCCAAGATCTCCGCCGTGAGACGACAAGACCGTCGACCGCGGATGCGACAGGACCGTCCCCGGAACGCCAAGTACTTCCCTCGGACGCCAAGGCCCGAACCCGAAGACCGTCAAGATCGCCACCGAACGCGAAGTCCTTCTTCCCGGATGCGACAAGATCTACTCTGTTGTTCGAGAATGTTCCCGCCGAGATCGAACCCCAGATCCGAACCTTGAGACCGAACCCCGAACCCCGGAACCAAGATCTGCCGAACCCTAATGTGTGACCCTTTTCTCGAGCCCTATTTTATAAATGTAATAACAAATTGATGCATATTAAATTGTCATACTCGCATGCATATTTGTGTGGTTTGGGGGCCTTATGCCGATTCACCATATAATTAAATATGGGGCCCATATGCGGGCAAATCTAGTCTTATATTGGCCTCATTTAAATTTGTGTAGCGAACCGGTAACTCATCTTGCCTTGTTATTACAACATTTAATTTGCGGGGTAGATAAATAACATGAACCATTTAATTATCTGTCGGGACCCCGGTTCCGCTTAATATTGCCCAATTGCATCGCATCTTGCCATGTCATACATCATACATGCAACATGCCCGATCTTTTGCCGTAGTATTAAATATTGCATCCGGTGTTTATTCTAGTGTTTTGGTTCTTCGCGGATAAGGCCGTTGAGTTGATGTGAGCTTCGCCCCGATCTTCGGTTGAACCCTCGGCAATGTTTTCAGGCGAGCATCTCCCCCTTTCTACCTATCTTACTTTTATAGTATTTATTTCCCTCCTGTTGATCTATTGCTATCTGTGTTGCGTTGCTCTAGTTTTCGTACCCGTAATATCCCTTGCAGCCCTATATTGCCCTGGACACATCCTATTACCTGTTGTTTGGTAGATAGTTGGACTTGCGCGTCGTAGTCGCTTGCTCAAGTGCTGTTGCGTGTCGCCATGTACCACAGTTGTTGGCGTATTGCCGCATGTTTGATGTTGGAGATGATCTTGGCTTTACTTATCGTTCACTTTATTTACTGTTTAACAACTAAAATTGAAGTAAGTAAGAAGAGGCACAGGTGGGCAATAGATGTTATTTGGTTGTTAACCGTCCACTTGTGTCCCGTAGGACCCCGAGTACTTGATACATGTTCCTTGATTTATCGCGCTATCCACATCCGGGAGGATTATGGGACCCCCCTGAGCCAGAGCTTGATTCATTCTTATTTCTTGGGGCCACAAACTAGTTTGAGGTTTTATTACTATCCTGTACCTATGCCATGCTTTACTGCTTTATTACGATTGTGCGAGGAGCACACTGTACTGTTTAGGATCGTGGCACGATTCCGCGGTGTCGACAAGCCCAGTTTTGGGTTCACAGCCGTCCCCACAACCTTGAGTCCGTCTCGGAGCCGGCCGGCTTGCTATGGTCTACTTTAAGGTGGCCCCTGAAATATTTCTGAATCCTGTGATTGCTTTGTCGTGAAGGCCTCGTTGGGTTTTGATTTGGTTTTTCCGAGGTTGATCGAGCGTGTGTTGCTATTGGTGCACCCCGGCCGGGTAAAACTTTCTGAAAGCCGTGTCCGCGGTTATGGACGACTTGGAGCACAGTATCTCGATCATAGACAACTACAACTAAATTAGTGCTATAAATTTGACTTTATAATGACTAGTAATCAGCTTCACTATAATGGAATGGCTAAATAAAACTGCCAACAATTGCTTGTCTGAGTTGTCGCTTGCGACCATTGTACCTGACTAGTAAGTATTGCAACTACAACGGAATGGCTAAATAAAAGTACCAACAACTGCTGGGTTTTGGGTTATCTCATGCTAATTGTATCTGACTAGTAAGTGTTGCAACTACAATGGAACGGTTAAATAAAAGTACCCACTGCTTATTTTTATCAGGATGATTATCTATACTTGACTAGTAATTGCTGCAATGATAACCGAATAAATAAAACTGCCAACGGTGTGAGTTCCTCGGTTGACTTCCTCGATTGGTCTCGAGGGGGAAACACCAGGATGGGTTTGTTTGATGGTAGCATCAGGTTGGTTCCGAATAGGTCTTTCTTATCCCTCTCTTATAACCGCCAGTTGTATCGAGTCTCTATAGTTTGTTTCGTGCATGCTGCGCCGCTGCCGCTTCAGTCCACCATACCTATGTAGGCGAGGACCGCCGAATTATAGCCTCGCCGTGTACTGGCCTCAGTACTGACGCTCCTCTTTTTCCGTTGGCCCTTTGTCGGCACCCCTTTTGTTTAAGCAGGTTTTGATATCGACATCGTTAGCAGGGTTACCCTTCCGGCTTGGCCTGGGCAGGGTTATGGACGCCATTGGTTATTCTTCAGGGCTCTTAGCCCCATTTGCATCTTGTCCGTAGTCGGACGCTCTATCATTTTCAAGGTGATTTGGATCTTTGTATATTATATCTGTATTCTTGACTCATGGAGTCGTGTTGTATATATATCTGTTTTGTGGGTCCCATCGAGGACTGTTGTGTAATGTTATTACTTTGTTTTCCACCCGCACGCAAGTGCCTGGTGGGCACCTTTGAATCGCTTTATGCTGCGGGTTTGGCGAAGAGCTAAAACTTGCATAGGGTCGATTCTCGAGGGTGTTACAGTGGTATCGAGCTCGAATTGCGATACCCCACAAGTCCAGCCTGTAGGATAACCTAGCTAATGGCCGAAGTAGAGTGTCAAAACTATTTTTGAAAATCGGTTGGATAGTTCTGATTAGGTCTGATTTTACTCCTTACCCCTCTGCTGCTCTCCTCTTACCTCCACATGTTTTGAATCCGCTCTCTTCCCTCTCTTCGAGTCCAGGATTTCTCGTGGTTGGGTTCCGTCGTACCTTCAGGGTTTCGCTCCCTCCTTTGATAACGGTGTTCTACCATCCGGTGTTCATGCTGCCTGAGGAATCCGTCTACTGTGGTACCATCCTTTGTTCCTTGTTGTGCCTCCCAGTGTTTTCCGACGCGACGACATCATCTACGCCAGATCCGATGCAGAGTCTGCATTACTCCTTTGTTCTGCACCTCGATTGCTGAGATCTTCAGTCTAATTCCGAGAGTTGGTTGCATAATTCGCCTATTCGTGTGCAGAGTAATGATTTGGGTGCGCGATAGACTGATCACCATCCGACTACTCTTATCATTCGCTCTTGTACATCGAATCAGTGGATCCAGCAATTTTACTCCGTCCCCGGAAGCTAGAGGTGGCTTTATTTGTGGATACCTCTACCTTCGACCTTTTTGTTCCCGGAGTGTTCTCTCGACGTTCACGGACAACGACCTCTTGTTAGTGGTGTCGTGAGGATCTACACGAAGCGCGAAGGATCAGATCGTCGGCCTTCTTTCTGGTACCATGAGGCGGATCTCGAGGGCGAGATCCATTGTTAGTGGTGTCGAATTGTGCCACCTTCCGTCGAGCAGCCTCCGTGCGCCGCTGCGCGTCGCGCTCTGGCTGACAACAGTAGCTGCAGCAGCCGTTCTGCCTCTGTTTCTCGTCGTGCCCCGCGCGCTGTAGGCCGCCTCCGTTCGAGCTTGCTAAACGAAAATTGTAGCCCGCACCACCCTCTCCATCTTCCCTTTTTGCGGCTTGGCGAGATTCGCCGCCGTTTGGTCGCCATCGTCGTCCAAACTCCGGCCAGATCCACCGCCGTCAGAGCGTCCGGCGTCGTCGACCGTGACCGTTTTGCGCTTAGCACCCTCCCCTTTTTCCCGCCTAAACCCGCGGTCCTCGTGGCCCACTAGTCAGCCGCCCGACCAATCTTGCAGAAAACACCCCGCAGATCTGAACGCCTCAACCCGCAGTCCCCTGGATCGGCCACGTGTCAGCTGCCCGCTGGCCGCGCGCGCGCTGTGGCCCCGCCCCTCGTTGGCCCACCAGTCGGTGAGTGAGGGTAGACTAACCCTGGGTGACAAAAGCCTTTCTGTGCGCGTTTTGTCCCAGTCAGCCGCTGGCCCACTTGTCGGTGTCTGTGGCTAGATCTGGGTGAGTGACAAAAGGTTTTCCGATTTTCTGTTTAATTTAAACTTTTCAAATTTGTTTTAAATTCAAATTCAAATCTGTTTTTAAATAACTTTCCAAATATAATTCCAAATTAAACATATAATACAAATGATATATGTTTTTGAATCAGAAAAATGAGAGGATTTCAAATATGCCCTTCAAAATATATTTTGGACACTTTAATTTTCGAGTTGATTAAAATTACAATAAAATGCCCTTTTTCTTAATTAATTAATAACTTTTGTTTTATAACTCCAAATTTAACAAATGATATGTCTAAATCGATCAGCGCGACGAGACCTTTCTGTTTATGCATTCCATGTTCTGAATTGCAGCATGCATCATATAAATATAAAGTATACAGCAACTAATTGGAGTATAAAATGCGACCAAAACTCAATAAAATGCTTATTTCTTGTATTCCACTCCTCACCCATGCCATGCTACTTTATTGCCATGCAAATTGTGCATCATTCATCATGGCATGATTGTTTGCTTGTCAAATCTTATTCATATGCTTGTGCACTTTATTTATGTTGGCCCTTGTTTGTTTGGTTCTTCTTCGAATAAACGCTGAGCAGGGGATATGTCAAGAAAACCAGGAGCACTACCCAGATCCTTCTCTCGCTTCAACTGAGCTGCCAGGCAAGCACTACCACATGCTTGCATACATATAGTACCTATTGCCTCTATCTTATTCTTGCATCATTGAGTCGCGATTGCATTAAACTGAATCCCAAGTATTGCATAGCCTTTACTTTTAAACCCCACCAAAGCTTGTTCCTCCATCCCATGAGCCATTTGAAGGGTTCGCAGCATAGAAAACAAAAATTTTCCTACGATGTGAACTATATACCAAGATCTATTTATACTAGATACAAACAACGGGCGGATGTATATCCGTAGAGAACATACCCTTGAAGACCGACAAAGTTTAACGAGTCCAAACTCGTGGTTGATGTAGACGATCTCTTGCCGATCTCAAGATCGAGAGGAAGTCCTAGCGCCGCAAATCGGCCGCATCCGTGCTCGCACACGTTCGAGGCACGAGCAACCTCCGCCTCCTCGCTCCAGCGATGCGGCGGAAGCACAACTCTTTCTTGCCGAATAGCCACCGGAACATGTATCTCGCTAGTCCGAGACCATGGGGATAAATTCTAGAGGAGAGAGATCCTTCACGAGGTGTGAGTGAGAAGTGAGAGGAGGGCTCCTTTTATAGGAGGAGGGGGAACCCCAAGGGGTGGCAGCGCATGGGGCTGCCCTTGCCCTCCCTCATCATGTGGGTGGACACTCCACTCACAAAACTCCTCCAAATTCCTCCACTCAAAATCCCACTCAAAGATCCCATTAAATTTCCACCAAATTTAATGCAAACTCTCATTAAATAAAACTCTTTATTTTATTCAGAATTTTGTCAATTACTTTAATGACAAACATTCACAAATAACCCTTGCTAGAATTCTATTTCACATGCATAACCACTTTATGCAATTTCACCCAAAACTGTTTGGTATCTAGTGAAATAAATTCCTGCGCTTGTTTATTCTTTTCGGCATGAAACTTTTGCTCCAATTGGATGTCGGTGTCTCTTAAGTGTGTCACCCTACGGTTCGTGAATAATGCGGACATGATCGAGACCCTCTCGGATCAATAATCGAGCGGGATGGAGACCCATCGACTCCCACACATTCAACGATGACTTTCTTGTGATCGTGAACCTTTTACGCTAGTATCTTAATCCCTTTGTCTCACGATATATTACATGTCCGAGATTCGATCATCGGTATCTCCATACCTAGTTTGATCTCGTTGACATGCACTCTTTTCTCGTTCCGTGATATAACATTCTAGTGATCAAATCACTTGCTTGCAAGCTAATCAATGTGATATCACCGAGAGGGCCCAGAGTATATCTATCCGTCATCGGGATGAACAAATTCCACTCTTGATCCATGAGCCTCAACATAACACTTTATTAGTTCTGAACCCATCTTTATAATCACCACATTACGGTGTGACGTTTGATGTTATCAAGAAACTCTTCCGGTGTTAGTGATTGACATGATCTCATGGTCTAAGGATTTAGGATCACTTCGTAAGTTGTTATAGCAATATAAACTCAATGACTTTGATCGTAATGCTATACTTCGGATGAATGTTCATCACATCATTACACTAATGTTGTGATCCCGTTATTAACAACATCCAATGTCCATGATCAGGAAACCTTGATCATCTTGTTAATCAACGAGCTAGTTTATGAGAGAGGCTTAACTAGGAACTTTACTTGTTTATTAAACACACATGTATTAACGTTTCCGTATTAATACAATTATAGCATGCAAAATAAACATCTATCATATACTTGGAATACACATAATAAACAATTTATTATTGCCTCTCAGGGCATATTCCCTTCACCATTACTACAGGAGTTGTTTGAGCCATGCGAGTCGTAGAACAGCATGTGTAGGGTATGTGAGTGTCTGATGGATAACGAGGTACCTAAACAACTTAACCTGAGTAGTAATGGGATAACTAATGAAAGTGGCACCGGTGAGCAATATCTGCTATTTGGTTTTTCATGCTCACTTGTGTCCCATAGGACCCCGAGTACTTGATTCCTGTTCCTTGAATATTTGCGCTATCCACATCCGGGAGGCTTATGGGACCCCCCTGAGCCAAAGCTTGATTCATTCTTATTTCTTGGGGCCACAAACTAGTTTGAGGTTTTATTTACTATCCTGTACTTATGTCATGCTTTACTGCTTAATTTAAATTGTGCGAGGTACTGCACCTGTACTGTTTAGGATCGGGACACGATTTCGCGGTATCGACAAGCCCAGTCACACTTTCGGGTTCCCAGTCATTTACAACCGTCCACCCAAACCTTGATTCCGTCTCGGAGCCGGCCAGCTTCGTTGCGGGTATACTTAATGGGGTGGCCCCCTGAAATATTTCTGAATCCTATGATTGCTTTGTCGTGAATGCCTCGTTGGGTTTTGATTTGGTTTTTCCAAGGTTGATCGAGTGTGTGTTGCTATTTGTGCACCCCTGCAGGGTAAAACTTTCGGAAAGCCGTGTCCGCGGTTATGGACGACTTGGAGCACAGTTTCTTGATCATAGACAAGTATAACTAAAGTACCGCTTTTAATTTGACTAAGTAACTGACTAGTAAATAGTGCAATACTCATGGAATGGATAATAAAACTGCCAACGGATGGGGGGTTGTTCGTCCGCTTCCTCGTTGGTAAGCAAGGAGGAGGATGGATCTGTTAATATTACTGTTATAACTGCTGTTATTAATTCACGGACATCCGTCTATCTTTGGTTAGTGGATGGTTAGCGAGTATCTATAGAATTGTTAGGGTTTACCTTTTGCTGCAATTGCGTCACCCCAGTTTGTGTCCCCTTTAGAGGCATAAAGACTTGCTGAGTACCCCTAGGGTCTCACACGATAAATTATTTGATTCAGATGAACAGGTACACTCACAAGATGGATACTGGGTGGAGGAGACGGACGATGTGGGCAACGATCATTCGGTGTAGAGATTCCGGGAACGGGGATCCGTGAGATCTGTGGGTGGGATGTGTTTATTTATGGGGCATCTTATGCCGATTTGCTTCTTATCCGTACTCGGATCTTGTTTTCCGCTTCCGCCTGATACTCTGATGTTTGATGTATGAGGAGATATCCTAAACTATATATCTATCTAGGATATTTGGATCTTGCCGTATGGCATTGCAATATTTCTATTTCTTTTAGATGGAATGGCTCTGAGGACTGTTGTATGGTGGCTTGCATACATACTCATTTGTGTATGTAGTTGATCCCTTCGCCGATTACGCCGTTCTTGTCCTGATGTTTGGAAATGGTTAGGACGGCCGAAAGGTCTACCTGTGAGTGGCATTTGGGCCCCACCGTACTATTTTAACCATTTCCGCTCGTCCAGGCTTGTAACTAGGAGCGTAATTCACCGAGGTAGTTACATGAACTCTTTCATCCATATCGCTTCTTGTGAAGCCTCCAAAGCAGCCATGTATTCCAATTCAGTTGAAGATCGCGTCACAACGCTTTGCTTTGCACTCCTCCAGCTAACTGCTGCACCATTCAAAATAAATACGTATCCAGATTGTGATTTAGAATCATCCGGATCGGTGTTCCAACTAGCATCGGTGTAACCATTAACAACGAGTTGTTCATCACCTCCATAATAAAGAACCATATCCTTAGTTCTTCTCAAGTACTTAAGGATGTTTTTGACCGCTGTCCAATGATCCACTCCTGGATCACTTTGATATCTGCTAGTTAAACTAACAGCATATGCAATGTCGGGTCTAGTACATAGCATGTCATACATTAGAGATCCTATGGCTGAGGCATAGAGAGTCTTACTCATCCTTTCTCTATCTTCTGTCGATGTCGGACTTTGAGTTTTACTCAAGGTCGTATTGGGCAACATGGGCAAGAACCCTTTCTTGCTATCTTCCATTCCAAACATCTTTAGAACTTTGTCCAAATATGTACTTTGTGACAATGATATTTGGCGTCTCGATCTATCTCTATAAATCTTTATGCCTAATATGTAAGCTGCTTCGCCAAGATCCTTCATTGAACAACTATTATTCAAATATTCCTTGACACTATTAAGAAGGTCTACATCATTCCCAATCAACAATATGTCATCTACATATAGTATTAAGAATGCTACAGAGATCCCACTCACTTTCTTGTAAATACAAGATTCTCCATAAGTTTGTATAAAACCAAAACTTTTGATCACCTTATCAAAACGTTGATTCCAACTTTGGGATGCTTGCTTCAATCCATAGATGGACCGTTGAAGTTTGCATACCTTGTTAGCATCTTTAGGATCGACAAAACCTTTGGGTTGCATCATATACAACTCTTCATCAATGTCTCCATTGAGGAATGCTGTTTTGACATCCATCTGCCATATCTCATAATCATAATATGCAGCGATTGCTAACATAATACTCACAGACTTTAGCTTCGCTACTGGTGAGAAAGTCTCATCGTAGTCAACTCCTTGAATTTGTCGAAACCCCTTTGCGACAAGTCGAGCTTTATAGACAGTAATATTACCATCAGCATATGCTTTCTTCTTGAAAATCCATTTGTTCTCGACAGCCTTCCGGCCATCCTGTAAGTCCACCAAAGTCCATACTTGGTTTTCGTACATGGATCCAATCTCGGATTTCATGGCTTCTTGCCATTTATTGGAATCTGGGCTCATCATCGCTTCCTCATATGTCTCAGGGTCATCGGTGTTGTCCACCAACATGACACTCATAACGAGATCATACCAATCTGGAGTGGTACGAGTTCTCGTTGACCTGCGAGGCTCTGCAGCAACTTCAACCGAAGTTTCATGATCATCATCATTAGCTTCCTCTCTTATTGGTGCAGGCACCACAGGAACTTCTTCCGGTGCTGCACTACTCGCAATTTCGAGAGAAGGTTCAACAACCTCGTCGAGTTCTACTTTCCTTCCAGTCACTTCTTTCGAGAGAAATTCCTTCTCTATAAAGGATCCATTCTTTGCAACGAAGATTTTGCCTTCGGATCTATGATAGAAGGTATACCCAATAGTTTCCTTCGGGTATCCTATGAAGACGCATTTTTCCGCTTTGGGTTCAAGCTTGTCCGGCTGTAACTCCTTTACATAGGCTTCGCAACCCCAAACTTTAAGGAACGACAATCTAGGTTTTTCCCAAACCATAATTCATACGGTGTCGTTTCAACGGATTTAGATGGTGCCCTTTTTAAAGTGAATGCGGCTGTTTCTAATGCATAACCCCAAAATGATAGCGGTAAATCTGTAAGTGACATCATAGAACGAACCATATCTAAGAGAGTTCGATTACGACGTTCGGACACACCATTACGCTGTGGTGTTCCCGGCGGTGTCAATTGTGAAAGTATTCCGCATTTCTTCAAATGCTCGCCAAACTCGTAACTTAGATATTCACCTCCACGATCAGAACGTAGAAATTTAATCTTCTTGTTACGTTGATTCTCTACCTCACTTTGAAATTCCTTAAACTTCTCGAAAGTTTCGGACTTATGTTTCATGAAATAGATATACCCATATCTACTCAAGTCATCCGTGAAGGTAAGAACATAACGATAACCACTGCGCGATGCTACACTCATTGGACCACATACATCGGTATGTATGATTTCCAATAAGTCCGTAGCTCGCTCCATCATACCAGAAAATGGAGTCTTAGTCATTTTACCCATCAGACATGCTTCGCATCTTTCAAGTGATTCGAAATCAAGTGATTCAAGAAGTCCATCAGAATGGAGTTTCTTCATACGCTTCACTCCAATGTGACCAAGACGACAGTGCCACATATAGGTCGAGTTATCGCTCGATTTCAAACGTTTAGCTTCAATGTTATTAATATATGTATTTCCACTATCGAGATTCAATAAGAATAGACCATCTATCAAAGGTGCATGTGCATAAAACATATTACTCATATAAAATCGAACAACCATTATTCTCGGACTTAAACAAGTAACCGTCTCGCAATAAACAAGATCCCGATATAATGTTCATGCTTAATGCAGGCACCAAATAACAATTATTTAAGTATAAAACTAATCCTGATGGTAGATGAAGGGGTAGCGTGCCGACCGCAATCACATCAACCTTTGATCCGTTTCCCACGCGCATCGTCACCTCGTTCTTCGCTAGCTTCCGTTTATTTCGCAAAGACTGTTTCGAGTTACAAATATGAGCAACCGAACCAGTATCAAATACCCAGGCACTACTACGAGTGCTAGTGAGATACGCATCAATAACATGTATATCAGATATACCTTTCTTCTTGATGTTGCCGTTCTTCAAATCCGCCAAGTACTTTGGGCAATTCCGCTTCCAATGACCTTCTCCCTTGCAGTAAAAGCACTCAGTATCAGGCTTAGGTCCAGCCTTGGTCTTCTTCGTTGGCGTGGTAACTTTCTTACCACCCTCCTTGAAGTGTCCCTTCTGCTTAGACTTGCCTTTCTTGAATTTGGTGGTCTTATTGACCAACAACACTTGGTGCTCTTTCTTGATCTCCACTTCTATAGATTTCAACATGGCAAAGAGTTCTGGCAACGTCTTGTTCATGTTTTGCATGTTGTAGTTCATCACAAAGTTCTTGTAACTTGGTGGTAGTGATTGGAGGACGCGGTAAATCCCCAAAGCATTAGGAATCACTATACCCAAGCTTTGAAGTTTGTTTGCGTGCCCAGACATCTTAAGCACATGCTCACTGACGGAGCTGCCCTCTTCCATCTTGTAGTTAAAGAACTTTTCAGAAGCCTCATAGCTTTCAATTGCCGCATGAGTCTCAAAGATCAATTTGAGATCCTCGACAATATCATATGGGTCTGAATTCTCAAACCTTTTCAAGCTCGATTCTAAACCATACAAGATAGCACATCGAACTGGAGTAATCGAGTCTTCGAGTGAGGTAAACATTCTTTACTTCATCGGCAGCATCAGTGCAGGGTCACCAATGGCGCATCCAAACATAGGTCAAATTACCAATTGTGAGGACAATCCTCAAATTGTGGAACCAATCATGAAGTTGCTTCCATTGTTTTTCAACTTTTCTTTCTCTAGGAACGCATTAAAATTGATGGTAGGGGCTGCCATTGATCTACAACATATTTGCAATAGTTTAGACTAAGTTTATGACAAATTGAGTTCAAATTAATAATAAAATTAATCTAGTTGAACTCCCACTCAAAACAATATCCCTCGCATTGTTTTAGTGATCACACGAACCAAATCCACCACATCAACACCGATCATCACGAGAGTTGATATAGTTTCAATGGCGAACAATCGACATGTTCATCATATCTACTATATGATTCATGCTTTACCTTTCGGTGATCCGTGTTCGAGACCATGTGCGTACATGCTAGGCTCGTCAAGATCAAACCTTAGTTTCCGCATGAGAAAATCTGGCTTGCTCACGTTGTATACACTTGCGGAATCTAACACACCCGATCATCACGTGGTGCTTCGAAACAACAAGCTTTAGCAACGGTGCTAACTAAGGGTGAACACTTTATGACTTGAAATTTATGTGCATGAGGGATCATCTTATAATGCTACCATCGTCTACTAAGCAATACAAGATGCATAAAGGATTAACATCACATGCAATTCATAATATGTGATATGATATGGCCTTTCTTCTTTGTGCTTCCGATCTCCATCTTCTAGCACGAACATGATCTCCATCATCACCGGCATTGCATCAAGGTCAATGACACTTCTTCATGGTTGTCGTCCACCGGCTTCAACTATTACAACTACTTTGAATAGACACGCGGGTCTTAACATAAATTAAAGACAACCATATGGCTCCTGTCGGTTGCCAACTTACAATAAGGAACATTGCATACATCAAATATAATCACAATCATGGCCATATCACATCACTGCACACCCCTGCAAAACAAAGTTAGACGCCTCTACTTTCTTTGCATGTTTTACGTGGTTTGGGGCTTTCAATAAGTGTCGTTCTAACTTACGAACATGAACCACAATATTGATACTAGTATTGTTAATCACCTATTGTAAATTGTATCTTAACTATGCTAGGAGAAACAGGCACCCGCAAAGCCACTTATGCAATACAAGTTGCATGTCAAGCGTGGAGAAAGTCTCATGAGAGGGGAGTAGAGGGGAGATCTCGCAGGGCTTCGCCTTAAGCCGGAGCGAGTATGGTGGAGTATGAGAGAGTCCCTCGACGATCTATGGTTTAGACATGCCGAGGAGGGGCAAGCCGGCGGCTAGGGTTTACCTAGGCGGCGGCGGCGGTTTGCCCTAGGGCCGGCGGCGGCTATGGAGGCGGCGGCGGCTTGGTACTAGGGTTTAGAGGTAGGAACTTGTGTGTCTAGGAGGGGAGCCCTGCCCCTCCTTATATAGGTGGAGGGGGCCGGCCAAGGGGAGGGGAGTCCCTCCCCAACTCGGCTTGGTGGCCGCAGGAGGAGGAACTCCTCCCCCAAGTCGGTTTCCACCTCCCTCTCCACTTCCCAAAACTAGCCGTTTGACTTTCAAACTTGGCGTTTGACTTTTCAAATTAGGATTTGAATAAACCCTCCATTTTGTTCAGCGATGACACCGAGTACATAATGCAATCATACCAACTTGATATAACACATTCATGTACCCTTCCCCTCCGGAGTGCCGGACATTCCGGAACCTTCTAGAACATTCCCGATGAAAACACCGGAACCATTCCCCAACTCCGAAACGGGACTTTCCTTATATGAATCTTATTCTCCGGACCATTCCGGATCTCCTCGTGATATCCCGAATCCCATTCGAGACTCCAAACAACATCCGGTCTCTTTCTCATCATTCCATAACTACTCAAACAACGTCGAATCCTTAAGTGTGTCTCCCTACGGTTCGTGAATTATGCGGACATGATCGAGACACTTCTCCAAACAATAACCAATAGAGGAATCTGGAAATACATATGGCTCCCACATATTTCTACGGTTAATTTGCGATCGAATGAACCACTTACATACGATATCAATTTCCCTTTGTCTCACGATAGGTTACTTATCCGAGGTTATGATCGTCGGTATCTCTGCATACCTAGTTCAACCTTGTTACCGATAAGTACTCTTTTTCTTGTTCCCATGATATGTGATCTCTTGTGATCCAGTCACATGCTTCCAAGCTAATTGGATGACATTTCACCGAGAGGGCCCAGAGTATATCTATCCGTCATATGGATGGACAAATCCCACTCTTGATCCATGTGTTTCAACCAATACTTTCCGAACACTCGATGCCACCTTTATAGCCACCCAGTTACGGTGTGGCGTTTGATGTCATCAAAGCATCCATCCGGTAAAGGTGATATGCATGATCTCATGGTCGAAGGAATTATATTACTATGTATCAGAAAGCATATAGCAATTGAACTATTAAAATGACTTGATCTTTATGCTACGCTTATCTATAGGAGTATGTCCACCATATCATTCTCCTAACGATATGATCTTGTTGTTAATAACATCTCAATGTTCATGATAGGGAAACCACAATCATCTATTAACCAACAAGCTAGTATTATATAGAGGCTTTACTAGGGACTCTTATTTTAGTCTACAAATCACACAAGTATTAATGTTTCCTTGTTAATACTATTATAGCATGAATGTAAACATTTATCATAAACACAAAGATATAATAATAACTATATTTATTATTGCCTCTAGGGCATATCTCCAACAGAAAGAGAGGTTGCTGGAGCGAGTGAGAGGGGAATGAAGAGATAAGGACGAGGGAGACGTGCTCGGCTAGTCTTATCCTTGCTCCTCGTGACGACGGGCATCGCGAAGCGGTGGTGATCGACGGCGGTCGAGGCGCCAGGCAGTTGCTTCGCCGGTACTGCCTTCTGGCGAGAGGAAGAAGAAAGAAAACAAACGAAAAGGTACGTGGGCCGCACTGGGCCGAAGTGGGCTGCAGCCAAGGGGGCGAAAGAGGAAGGGTGCTGCTACTGGGCGATAAATAGGTAGAGAGGGAAATGGGCTGCAGCCTGGTTGCGCTTTTTTCCTTACTGTTTTCCTTTTCTCTTTTCTGTTTTGTTTTCAGATTTGTATATTACACATTTGTTTGAAATTTCCTTTATAGAATTTATTTGTTAAATAGTTGAGCAATAATGAATGGTATTTAAAGTCATTTTGTGAGCTTTTATTATATAGTGTTATTTTTCTTTATTTGGTTCATATAGATCCTTTTAATATTTTGTAAGGGCCTTTGTTATTAATTTTCTTTCCATAATAAACCATGGATTTATTATATGATATTTCCTTATTCATTTAAAAAACTTAGTTCTAGTTAACTTATAGTTTGGAGGGAAACTTTTATATAATGATCCTATATCTTTATTTGATGCATGCTATTCTAAGGAATTAATATGCTTAATATTATTCCCATGAATCTAGGAAATACCAAGGTATATATTTTATTATAACTAATATTGGAGTTAGGGTTTGAAATTATAAATGTCTACCATGAGTTCTAGGAAATTAAATACACTTATATCTTTTTATTGATGTGAATAAAGATTAGTGGTTAAGACCTCTTGTCTTTATGCTTGTGATAAAAAAATGATATCACCACCTAAAGTAAAATAGTAAGATTATCCTTTAGAATGATTTAAAAGATATAATTGATAATTATAGTTTCTAGGCACATAAGATTCTAATGTTTTGTAGTGGCAAGATATGCTCAACTGATCTGCTATAGGAAATATTCCTGTAAGCCACTGTGGAAATAGGATGACTTATTAAACATATGAAATGGATATTATGTTTGGTTATTGAATTAAGGTTGAGTGTTTACCAAGAATTCCTATCTTCCTTACTTCATAATTCTTGACTTTTAATTAAGGAATTCCTTTCCTAGATATATTACCCCTTCATATCCATCATCATGTGTTAACATGATGAGCTTTACTTCACAAGAATATTCCTATCAATACTTTCTTCTTCTAGATCCATTTGTAAATCCAATGAGCTTGGCACTAAAGCTCTATATAATCTCCTTATATAGATAATTCTCATCTCTAGAATATTTCTTATAAATCTAATTCCCCTTGGATGATTACTCTCTTACTTCCCAAATTACTCTGTATTCTCACTTATAAATCTTATAAGCTTGCCACTGAAGCTTTTCATAAACTTCTCATATCTATACTTGGTTATATCATCTACTTCACTAATGCTCACCTCTAATCCATTAAGTAGTTTCTTCTAACTCCTTTCGTATACTTCCTTTATCCTCATCACCAATATTACTCCAGTAGATGTATAAATCAAACTACTTTCCTCAAAATCTTACTATCCTTTAAGAGTAATAACACTACTTCCATAACTCCATGCTACTCTAGCTTCAGCTTAGTCATACTATCTTATATCTACTTAACTCCAGTATCTTATTTCCCAACTTCTCCTTATACCATTATGACTTGTCATGACTAATCTAGGGTAACATATATGTACTAGGGTTTGATCAGTTCTATCCACCAATGTCACTTATACATGACATAATCATTCACTCTTAGTGACTTGAGCATGATCATAATAATCCTTTGATCATTTATGGTTTGGATTTCCAGTTGGCTAATCAAGGCCTTCATCAATACAACATTACAGTTGTATTGTAATTATCTGCTCAGTACCTCTAACTAAATAGAAGATATTACTCATTGACTATACCTGCTTGATCCAATAGGATTACTCCTGGTAACTATCTTCAGAATTTATCCTTGTAATCTTCTTTGTTTCCATATAAATATATATTCTAGATAACTCTTTTATCCATTCAGGAGTGAGTTAACTCCATCAATTATCATATTGATTTGATTCTCCTCAAACACTCCCATCCTATAGATGATATCTAAAACTAGTATTACCACTTTCCTCTTCTTACTTCTTTCTCTATAGGACTTAAGTAAATGCTATGATAAGGACAAGAGTTGATAGATCAAGAATTGATAGGTTAAGACTTGATAAATCAATAGTTAATCACTCAACATTGATGATCAATAGATATTAGGATATGGTTCAGTAAAGATGATAAGGATTGATATGGAAAGAAAGATATGTGGTGAATGGTCTTGACTTGATTTCCTTCCTACTTAACAAGTGATAAGGAATTAGTTGTTAAGAACTACCATGATGCTCATGGTAGGAATGTATAAGAATGATATAGGTCAAGACTTAGTTATTGAATTCTTGTTACTTGGGTTATATTCTTAACTTGGTATTCAGGGTTGTGTAATGAATACTATGATATGATTACTTAAGTATCTGATATTAACCATTAAGCAATGTGTGGTGGTTTAGTTTTATTACATTTGATCTATCCTTAGATCAAATCATCTTTACCCAAAAAATAAGGTTTTAGCAAAGGTCATATTGAAACTTATCGCAGTCAACTTGATGATTTACTTCAATTTCATCAAGTTGAGAGAAGCTTCAATCACTTTGACAAGTTTTGTTCAAAAGCGCAAAAATTATTCGGATTTTCTATGCATGAATGAAATGCACACATCTGGGTTCAGCTTATTTCTAAACTCTAATGCTGGAATGTTACACGATTCCAACTACCGAAGGGTCCAAACGGTTTCTCTGCAGCTATGCCAAGGTTCTGGGATCACTCGCTGCAGCGTCAACTGATGATATCTTAAAAGGGAAGCTTCCCTTGGTCTCTGTACGTGAGGTCGTGAGCATGAGGTGAAGATCAAGAAAGCCCCCGATAAACCTTGGTACCGCCCTCCCTCTGGATGGGTCAATCTGTCGAATGATGGTTCGTAGAAAGCTGGAAGATAGTTCTGCGGGCACCTGCATGATCCTTCAGGATGAAACTGGTGCGGTTATTTTCTCAGCATGTCGATCGTCACTGCGAGGATGTGCTTGAAGCTGAACTGCAAGCATGTCTCGAAGGATTGGACCTTGCTCTACACATGAGTGAGCTCCCGCTGATTATTAAAACTGATTGTGTTCAGCTGATCTCAGACGTTCTGACTGAGGGGCAAACCAGATCGTTTCATCTGCATATTGTTTTGGATATCCAAGTTTTAGTTTGAGGCTTGAGAGTTTGTTGAAAGAATGCAAGTGAGGAGAGTTGGTGTGCGACTCACGCACAGTTTTCTGTATGTATTCATCTCAACATGTACATGCTATTTATAGAGAAGTACTCCCTCCGTTCCAAAATATAAGACGTTTTAGGTTTGTGAAGAAAATGAATCTAGACTTTTTTTAGTGTGTAGATTCATTTTAAAGTTGAATAAACTACATACTAAAATAAGTCTAGATTCGTTTTCTTCATAAACCTAAAACGTCTTATATTTTGGAACGGAGGGAGTACATGAGATGGGAGAGAGAGGACAACGCACGCACTGCTAACTAAATCAACGGAATTCCAGGAAAGCTGCTATAGGGAGCCCCTTTGTAAAGATGTTGGCGAATTGGGAGGTCGTGGGTACATGAAGCACACGGACTTCACCAACTTGCACCTTGTAGCGGACGAAGTGGATGTCAACCTCGATGTGTTTGGTACGCTGGTGCTACACAGGATTAACGGACAAGTATACAACAGACACATTATCACAATACACAACAGTGGACCTGTTAATTGGATGATGAAGCTCCTGCATAAGATGACGGACCCAACAACTTTCAGCAACCACATGAGCGATGGTACGGTATTCCGCTTCAACACTCGACCTGGACACGGTTAGTTGGCGTTTGGAGGACCACGAAATCAGATTATCGCCAAGGTAAACACAAAAGCCAAAGGTAGAACGACGGGTATCGGGGTAGCCGGCCCAATCCGCGTCAGAGTAAGCAACAATATAGGTGGTAGAGGAGGGAACGATAATTGTACCGAGATCCAAAGTACCCTTAATGTAACGAATAATGCGTTTAACAAGGTTTAGATGAGAGGAGTGTGGAGCGTGCATGAACAAGCATGCTTGTTGCATGGCGTAGGAGATTTCCGGGCGAGTCAAGGTCAGATATTGGAGGGCACCGGTGAGGCTACGGTAGTGAGTGGGGTTGTCAAGAAGATCGCCATCGTTGAGAGAGATCTTGGCGCCGTAGTCGATAGGGGTTTTGGCAGGATTGCAATCATGCACCCTGCGCGCTGAATAATCTCATTGACGTACTGCCACTGAGAGAGATGAAGGACAACAGAGGATCGTGTGACAGTGATGCCGAGAAAGTGGCTGAGAGGACTGAGATCCGTCATTGAGAATTCAGAGGTGAGAGTGGAGATGATTTTGCGAAGAAAGATATCGGAGGAGGCTGTTAACACGATATCGTCTACGTATAACAGAAGGTAGGCGACCTCGGAGTTAGAGCGAAAAATAAAGAGGGACGAGTTGGACTTAGAGGATAGAAAACCGATGGAGTGAAGGAAAGTAGCAAAACGGGTGAACCACGCACGGGGAGCCTGTTTTAAACCGTACAACGATTTTTGAAGCGCTGGTCGGGATAAGAGGGGTCTTCGAAACCTTTTGGTTGTTGGTAGAAGACAGTCTCAGAAAGATAGCCGTGAAGAAAAACGTTTTTCACATCAAGTTGGTGGATGGGCCAGCGAGAGGAGGCGGCGAGAGAAAGGACAACGCAGCACGCACGCACTGCTAACTGAATCAATTAGTGATCCTAGGTACAAGGCCGCACGTTGTGCATACGATGATAAGCACAGTAGACTCGGTAGTAATCTTCAGTCTAACATTTGTAAATTCGCTAAAGTAGACCATTGTCAGGTGGGGATTAGCCACTATCTAGCTAATTGGGCTAGGACAGAGAATGAACATTGCTTTGGATTGGTTCAGGCCCTGATTTTGTTCTTCAGACGCTTGAGGCTAAGCTCCATTTAATCCTCTCTGATTAATAAAGGTCTGTTTTACCCGGGAAGAAAAAAAACAACGGGTAGTGCTTACTCTGCGAAAAAACAAGCGTAGTGCTCTCGCCTGCCACCAAGGAACGACCCGAATGTTTAACATTCTACGCGGACATCTTCAAACCAATAATGCAGTAAAGAGTAGTACAATATGATTTTTGTACTCATCTCGATCAAGTTGATTTCAGGGACGCATAGAGATTGGTACTACCAACCGGAGAGTACACTGTTAAATCGACTGCCGAACTAAGTTGCAAAGAATAACAAACACGTCCAGACTGCACGCCACACCGCCAAAGCTTTTTGGCAAACTGTTTTCATGTACCACCGCAGGATAGACAAACCAATCGCGCACACGCGGACTTGCGAGAGTGGAACAGTAGTGTCCTTTATGGCGACTGGCGACAATGCCATCTCTCCACCTAATCTCTCACCTCTTCATTCAATTCCCAAGATCTCCAACCACCCTCGTTCTCATCTTCCCCCGATTCAGAGCGCTTTTTTTCTCTCCACTCATTCATCTTCGCCAAAAATCCCCACCAAAATCTCTCTTTCTACCCACATGATGGAAGAAGAACAACAGCCAGATGAGCATAAGGAGGAGGAGGGGCATCGATTGGTGCGCTACTCAGGCGGGATGTCAGATCTAGCAGCAACCCTCCAGACCATGAATCTCTCAGATCCAGGACTCTGCAAAGTTCAGGATCATCAAGTGATTCAGGATCAGCAGTTGTACTTTTCCCACTGTCTATTGATGAAAGTGGCTTGTACTGGAGGTACTCCAAGGAAAATTTCTCAGCAAGTTGTTGAGCAATCAATGGCAAAAGCTTGGAAGAGCAGCTTCCTTGCAATATCCCAGGTATCCAATACTGTCTTTATGGCTCACTTTAGGAATCATGAAGACATGTTCTCTGTCTACTCTAGGCAACCCTGGGTGGTGAACTCTGAAGTTATGCTATTAGATTGGTTTGATCCTCTTCACTCTGTTTCTTCCAAGGAGGATTATAAGTTTGATCATATTCTAGTTACAATCAGAGTTTATGGAATCCCTAGGAACAGGAGATCTCTGAGCTTGTTGGAAAGCATTTTAAATCAAGTGGGAACTGCTTCGGAATTTCATATTTTACAAGATAGCAACCTCTATGCGAGCCAAGACTATATCTGGGGGGTAGCTAAACTGAAAGTAGATTCTCCAATCAAGGATAGAGTGATTGTCAACTATTCAGATAACTCCAATGGGTTAGTGTATTTGCACTATGAGAAGATAAGGAGAATCTGTTTATTTTGTGGCGTTATGTTCCACACAGCTCAAAATTGCAATCTGAGGAACAATCTAATCTCAGAGAGATCGAGAAGCAACCAATCTGAACTCCACATTCCCACTCAGAGATTTGGACAATGGATAATAGATGAAGAATACATTCCTTCAGAAGTTTTCCAAGGCTCTACTTTTGGGCATTCTGATAACAGTCAATCTGGGAATACCATCCTGAGCAGGCTCCAAAAATTGTTTGCTGAAGATCCAAAAGGAAAAGCAAGAGATTCTGCAGATCAGTATCAAGCAAACAACAGACAAGCAAGCTATGGTTTCCAAGGGCATTTTAGTCATTCTGAAAAATTGGCCAATAGTACTAAACGCTCTCTTAATCAGTGGACACTTCCACACTATTCCTCAGGTACTGTGCTTCAGTCCTCTCAGCTTGAGCAGGAAATAGGTGTCACTGCCAGGAACTTCCAGGAAAGTGCAGAAGGAAGGAAAAAGGGAAGTACGCATCCAGGTTTTTCCCAGTCTGCAGAAAACAGGAGAATCCACACCCTTCCAGAAAGTGCAGTCTCAGAAGGATTCTCTGGTTCGCCTGGGACTTTTTTGGGCCAGCATCCCAGAACTGGCCTGATCCAACAACTTTCTGAATATTCTATTCCACAACCCAACGTTTCGTCTTCAACCCCAGATACCTTTCGTCAGCAACAACACCCTTTCCCAACCTCCTCGACTGATTTCTTGCCACTGTCTCTGCAAAACCTGAGCTCCCATCACATCCAGCAGCCCTCTACCACCCTACCCCTACAACTCGCCATGAATCCTTGTGCGCAGTCGTTCTTTCACACTGAGCCCTCTCAAAACCCCCACTGCTCCTCTCCAGCGCAGTACCTTGCCCCCACTATTCCTCTCACTACATCCCCTCCTCCCAGATGCTCATCCACACCCTTAGCTCCTGAGCCTCAGCTTCCAGCCAAAAGGGTCTCTCCGGGGCACAATGGATTCCCCGGAGATCCGCCGTCGCAAATCCCTCCCTCCCGGTGCGAACCCCCCTCTCATCACTCCTCCCCACCAGCGATGGCACTCTGCCCCGGACACAAGGAGCTTGGGGAGAGACACAACCTCCCCCCCACACATCTGCATCCAGATGGAGCTGCTGGGAAGGGAATCCATGAAGAAACCCTGAGAAGAGAAGAAGAAGCAGGAAGAAATCTTGGAGGAAGAGGACATGCAGAATATGGGGAATCTGGAGCCGAAAAGGGATCTGATGCCTCATCTCCCATTCCAGAAAGCAGGTCTGGCGATTGGCCTCGTGGAAGCACCCAAGGTAGAGCTCACATCTCATCTCCTTTGGGGACTGATTTCCATAAGCATGACAGTTCCACTACAAGAACTGGTCAAAGGAACATCAGGCTGGGGAGTGGCGGGCCTGACCGCAGAAGCAGGAGCATGTCTGTGGAACGCATGGTGCACCCCTATGCTGCAACATCTCGCAAATCGCCTCCAAGAGTCAGCCCTGAGGATCCAGGTGAGTACAACCCCTGGCCTCTCAGGCCTACCTCGCCGACTCTGTCAGATGACTCAGAGGACTCTAGGTATGGGGCTTTCTCACCTCCTAGGATGGTTGGCGACTACTATGTGGCTCCGGATGTTGGTTTTAGCCATCATGGAGAAGGAGGCCAGGAAGAGGACAGAGGTGAAATACAATCTGGAACCAGCCTTAGTGAATCTCACTCTGTTTGCATGCAAGATCATGACAAAGAGGAACATAGCAGGGACATGGACTTGGATGAAGAGGCAATGGCGCCAGCCTCTAAGGCGCCACAGGCGCCATGAGAGCTCTGGCCTAGAACTGCCAAGGCATGGGCAAGAGCCTAGGCAGTCCAAAAATGTGCCATCTTGCCAAGATGATCTATGCTACTAAGTCCCAGGTAACCTTTGTTTCGGAAATTAAATCCTCTAAAATTAATTCACATGATCTTGCTGCAAGATTTAATATGAATGATGCTATTGTAGTGCCTTCTCGAGGACGATCGGGAGGCCTCTGGTTGATGTGGACAGATGATTTACAAGTTCTAGTTCACTACTACAATCAGCATATCATCTTAGCCACTAGTATCTTTAGAGGTAGCAACCACCGTTTTGGGCTTGTTTGTATATACGGTGACCCCTACCATAGAACTACTGAGCAAATCTGGGATCAGATTGCTTCTTTTGTGTATGATAATGCTAATATTCCCATTATGTGCATGGGAGATATGAATGAGCTCCTGTATGATATGGACAAGAACTCCTCTAATATAAATCGTTCTCGTATGAATGCCTTCCGCCTAATGATTAAAAATTGTGGTATGTTTGATTTGGGGTATAGTGGACCGGCATATACTTGGACAAATAAGAGATTTTCTTCTAAGCCAACTTATGAGAGGCTGGATAGATGCCTAGTAAATGCTGAATGGTGTTCAAATTACCCAAATTCCAATGTTTATAATATGCCACTCATTCACAGCCTAAGTGATCATGCCCCTATTCTCCTCTCCACGGAAGGCCAAACTAGGAGAATTAAGAGATCTTTCAAGTTTGAAAATTGGTGGCTAAAGGAAAAAGATTTCCAGCAGCATGCTAAAGATGTCTGGTCTTCCAGGACAAACTCCCCTTTCTCTATAAGGACTAACCATCTTGCAAGGGCGTTGAGAATCTGGAGCAGAAAGAAGAAGCCAATCCAGCAGGAGCTAAATGAGATTGAAGAAAAGCTTAAAGAAATCCAGCAAAAGCCATTGCTAGACCAGGACCATACATTAGAGGCAAATCTGGTTGAGAAATATGAACAAAATCTGATTAAATTAACAGACTTTTACATGCAGAGAGCCAAGAAGAATTGGATAAAGGATGGAGACAGGAATACTTCATTCTTTCACAAGGCGATTGCAAAAAGGAGAAGAAGAAATACAATTGTGTCAATCAAGGATGAAAACAATCTCCTCCAATACATGCCTGACAAAATCGGTAACACCTTTGTCAGATATTTTAGAGAAATCTTTGCCTCCTCCAACCCTAACAATGGCAGGCCTTATCTATGTACCAGTGTACCAGAGCAAAATAATGACCACACCTACACTATACCCGACAAGAAGGAGCTCCTGGATACCCTCAAAGATATGAAAAGGAATGCTTCTCCTGGCCCTGATGGTTTCAATGTGGAATTTTATTTAGCAACATGGGACTGGATAGGTCAAGACGTGTATGATCTGGTTGAATCATTCTTCAAGACAGGTATTCTCCCCTCCCATGTCAATGATACTCACATAGCTTTGATACCCAAAAAGCTCGTCCCTATGGTGCCAACAGATTACAGACCTATAAGCTTATGCAATGTCATTTATAAGCTCATTGCAAAATCTCTAGCAAACAGACTCAAACCCCACCTTCCTGATTACATCCATCCTACCCAACAAGCTTTCATAGAAGGGAGACGTATAAGTAATAACATTGTCATAGCTCAGGAAATCACTCATTCCTTTAATCTATCCTCCTGGAAGAGCAAAGCCTTTATGTTAAAAATAGACCTAGCTAAGGCTTTTGATAGAGTGGAATGGAGCTTTATTATTCGTGCTCTCGCACGTAAAGGGCTGCATGGTCATTTCATTAATTTGATACACGCATGTGTTTCTTCGCCGACATTCTCTGTCATTATTAATGGCCAGCCTTTTGCGAAGTTCAAAAGCAGCAGAGGAATACGACAAGGATGTCCTCTCTCTCCGTACCTTTTTGTCCTGGCTATTAATGAATTATCTATTGAGCTACAGGAAGCTATGACTAACCTTTCTCTGAGTGGCATCACTTTTGGATCAAACTGCCCGCCTATCCACTCTCTACTCTTTGCAGATGATCTCCTTATCTGTGGTAAAGCGGATATCAACGAAGCCTCCACAATAAAGAATGTTTTGGACTCCTTTTGTAAGCAGTCTAGTCAAACTCCAAGTTGGCCTAAATCAGGTATTATCTTCAGTAAGCTAGTGGATCAAAATACTGTTGAAGCAATTAAAAATATCTTCCCTGTTCCTGAAATGGACCCATCCTTCATCCATCTTGGGCATCCTCTTATCTTTCCAAGCAAAAATAGAGCTGCAGCTTATAATTTTGTTGTTGAAAAATTCAAAAACAAGCTCACAACCTACAAGGCTGACCATCTGTCACATGCAGCTCGACTCACCCTTATTCAATCTGTTTTTGCCACTATTCCTGTCTATTACATGTCAAATATCATATTTCCAAAAAGCTTCATTTCAAAACTCAATGCTATTGTTAGAAATTTCTGGTGGACAGGAATCTCTCAAGACAAAACAAGCAAAGCCCTTTGCCTAAAAGCTTGGAAAGATGTGTGTGCCCCAAAAAAAGAAGGAGGCCTGGGCATTAGGAATTTCCAAGCCATCAACTATAGCTTGATCCTAATGGCTGCTTGGCGCATTGCTTCCAGCCCTGACGATTTTCTCCACCAAATCCTAAAAGCCAAATATTTCCCAAACACTACAATCTGGTGTCCATCCCCCAATATCCCAAAATCTGCATTCTGGTCCTCCATTCTGAAAGTTCTGCCTATCCTTAAAGCACACTGTTCTTACCAACTCACTCAAGGCAATATTTCTATATGGAACAACCCTTGGTGCAACCAATGGGAAAGGATCTATGAATGCTTAATTATTCAGGATAAGAACTATACCTACCCAGCAAAAGTTAGGGATCTGTGGTGTTAAAATGGAAAAGCTTGGAATATGCATCTTATTGAATCCCTTTTTCAACAACCCTTGGCAGATCAAATAATACAAACAACTATTATTCCTTTCGGAAAAAGATCTTCTATCTTTGGAAGCTTACTCCAACAGGAAGTGTAATTCTAAGAGTGCATATTATGCCTGCCTGCACTATCTACAAGACAAAGGTGAACCTAAGCCAAGGCAAGCTCCTACAACCATCATTAACCTTCTGAACCAGATTTGGAAATCTAAGCAGATTCTTCCTAGAGTGCAAACCTTTGCTTGGAGACTCCTGCAGAAGGCTATCCCTACGGGACAAAGGGCAGGGGAATATTCTAAACACATAAGTAAGTACTGCTGCAGATGTGGTATGGAAGAAAGTGATATGCACATCTTCTTCACATGTCACTTTGCAAAAGCAGCATGGTTTCTAGCACCATGGCACATAAGGATAGAGAGTATCACTCAGACTAACCAGTCTCTGGCAGATGTCATTTTGTGTCTTCTAAACATGAAGCACCCACATATCTCTATCCACAATGTTTTCACGTTTCTTTGGTGCTTATGGAAAGCTAGAAACAGTTGTCTTTTTGGCAGAAATCCTGGGAAGCCCCACCAAATCATTATCAACTCCCAAGCTCTTTTAAAATCCGTGCAGTTTATTGAGACCACCAGCAAACTAGCCAGGGATGTTGATTGTCAACAAGGAGCTGGGAATAAAGTAGTGCAATGCACACTGGGATGCCAAAAAATTTCAGACAAAAACGAATGTGGTGTTCATATTTACTCAGATGCATCCTGGAAGAAAGAAGATGGGAGTAATGCATCAAGCACTGGAATCACTGGAATTGGCATCTTTATTCAAGCAAAGGATGGGATTTTCCCTTATCAGCTGAAAATTCAAGCTTCCTCCTCATCTACTGCTATTTCAGCTCTCCAGGCAGAAGCTATGGCCTTGCTACTAGCTACACAAATTGCAGATGCACTTGGAATAGAAAGGAATACTTTCTTTACTGATAACAGCATGTTGGCTAGGGCCGTCAATAGCGACAAGATTGACTCAGAGTTCATTCACTGGAACTCCAGGATCACCCTAGCAAAAATTCTGAATGTCATTAGAGAAACTAAGGCTAGAGTGATCCACATTAGTAGGAATCTTAATCAGGAAGCTCATCAATGTGCTCACAAGGTACAAAGAAACCTTTCTTCAGTACCTATCCTTAGATGCTCATCAGCAGCTCACACTCCCTTCTCCTGCCCAATCACCTCAATGTTTAGAAATGGTACTTGGCAGGACTTTGTAATTCATGATGTACACTGTTGTTGAGCTTCAATGAAAATTTGGTGACTCTGGCACCATCAGTGTCAAAAAAAAAAAAAAGAGAGTACACTGTTGACAGTCCAGCGCAGACGTTGACACGCCGCCACGCAGAGACAAATCTGGACCGAAACATTGGCCGTCGCAGCTCCCACCCCCTTTCCTCCCGAAAATCCCTACGCAACTGCTCCTCGTCAGCGTCCGCTATTTATACATTCAATCAACTTCCTCGGTCCCCTCTCATCCCCCCTCACATCCTTCCCTCCACTTCCAAGATCCGATCATCTCAGGTGCGTGCCGCGTCCTAGCTGAGCTCCATTGATTTCTGTACCTGGTTGCGTAGCCCAGTCCCGTATCCTACGCCATTCTATTGTTTTCTTCGTCTGGGTGTTTTTAGCTTGGAGCGATTTTAGGGAGAGGAGGCGGAGAACGTGCGTGTGTGGTGTTTAGCTTGCTGGAGCGATTTCCGAAAAACCTAACTACACTGCTACTCCCTCCATTTGGAAATATAAGATGTTTAGGTTTGTAAAGAAGATGTATCTAGACACATTTTAGTGTCTTGATTTATTTGAACCAATACACTAAAAGGTGTCTAAATACATCTCGCTCACAAATCTAAAACATCTTATATTTCTAAACGGAGGAAGTAGATGCATATGTGCCGTTAGCTTGTTCGTCTGAATGGGTTGTTAATCAGAAAAAAAAAGTACTGTATAAGCTGTCAGGATCATATCACTACCACAGAGCAAGCAACTTGATACGGCAGTCTTACTAAGATTACATCGCGGAATTGATCTGAATTAATAATGCAAAATGGTAAAGTTGATGCTGGGGGAACCACCACAATCATCTTGCTGGTTAAGTTGTTCTGTCAATTGAGTTCTGATGGACATGGGAGTGGTGCAAATTGGTCAGCAATTTTCACCTAGTGCGGTGCACATTCATATTTTGGTCTACCGCAGAAGATTATATTTATCAGTATTACAAAGGAATCTGGGCATGCCTGTTGCAGTGCAACTAAATCTTGACTCTTCGATTACACAAACAACCCGTGTGCTGTTTTTTCCGGCTTTCTAGTCATTTATTTATAGCCATAGCCCAGCACTTTTGTCACGTCCTACTCAACATAGTAAGCTCATCCTCCCCCTTATGCCAGAATCTGCCCCACAAGGCAAGGAAGCTCATCTCAACAAAGGTAAGCTCCTATTTCTTCGAATGATGCTAACCCCAAATTCCGTCTCCCCCTCTTGAATGGCTAATCTGTTTGCTCTCTTCATTCAGGGTTGCCGTGGTGACCGGTGGGAACAAAGGGATCGGGTTGGAGATATGCAGGCAGCTCGCGCATCTCTTCTACCTCCAAGACTGAGGCCTTTCTCGGGTGCTTCGGCGGCGCTCAACGCCCTCTCTCTACCAAGTGGTTGCGTCCCCGGCGAGAGGAAGGGTGGCCGACGGTGGCTCCCTGCAAGCGGCGGTGGAGAAGAGGGTAAGGGACCTGATTGCTTTTTTTCACTTTTTTCCCAGGGTCCTCTGTGTTGTTTGCTGGGGTTTTACCGTAATTTCTTTCTTTGCAGGGCCTTGATGCCTATTTGTAACCCACCGACAGTATTAATGATGTAGCACTTGGCCCCTCGGGGCCTTCCCATTTCAAAAAAAAAATCATCTTGACGGCCAGAGACGAAAAGAGGGGCGCCGCAGCTGTCGACGCGCTTCGAGAACTCGGGCTGCCAAATGTCATGTTTCATCAGCTAGACGTGCGCGAGCCGTCGAGCGCTGCTCGTTTGGCAGATTTAATTAGGGATTAGTTTGGCAAGCTAGACATACTGGTATGTGCTCGTCACCCCCGCGAGGCGACAGGGGGAACCCTAACTTTCTCACCGCCGCCGCTCCCCACACACCCTCTCCCCCCCCTCGCCGCCGCCACGAGGGCACGCCTGGGCGAAGCCCGGACGGCGGCAGCGGTGGGAAGCTCTCGTCTTCTCCCTCGGGGGGAGTGGTCGCGGGGGCGCCCGCTCGGGGCAGTTCGTGGCGCTGACGCCGGGCGTCATGGCGGCGCTGCTGTGGTGGCGTGACGGGCGGCGGGGCAGTGGTCGTGACCTGGGCTGGCGGTGGTTGGCCTGGGCGGCGCTGGTCGTGGCCGGCTCCCTCTATTGCAGTGGGGAGAGGCCCGTCGCGGAGATGGAGGGTTGTTCGAGCCGACGGCGACACTCCAGCCACGGCGACTCCAACAGAGGCAGTGATGGGGGCGACGGGGCTGCTCCCTGGACAGCGGCGGTGCGAGGGTGCCGACGGCGCAGCCAGATCTTGGGGCCAGGCGGGCCCCGATCTGGGCCTCGCGGGCCTTGCCCTGGGCCAGGCGGGCCTAGGGAAGGTCAACGTCAGCGTGCCCTTGCAACGCCGTTATAGTCGACCCGGGCCAGGTGGGCCAAGGTCTGGCGGCTCTGGCAGCAGTTTCGGGCGGTGGCTTCGATGCATCTGTCTAAATCGCGGCGGTGTTGCTGGGTGCCGATGCGGGTTCGAGCATGCGGATGCCGGGGCGGCGGCCCCGGAAGGTGGTCTGCGCGGGCGTTCCTCTGGCGGAGGCGGCTCTGGGAGGTGGCTTGCATTGGTGTGTCTCGGATCGGTGGCGGTCCGGCTAACCCGGGTGCGCACGGTGGCGATGGTGTTGCTGCTTGGTGGCAGAGATCTGTAGTGGCGACAGATTTTTCGGTGGTCAGAGGAGTAGGTACTAGGGCTAAGGTTGGTGTTGTTAGCGGCACCCTTGCTGCAGTGTGGCGGCGGGGCTTCACGGGCCCATTCGGGCTCGGCCAGGCCAGAGAGGGCCTGGTTTGCCCTTGCCGCGGCATCCGATCGGTTACCGTCTTTCGGCGGTGGAGGCTGTTCCCTCCCGCGTGCTTCTGTAGCGTCGACCCTCGCCTAAGTCCTCTCCTTTCTGGATTTTCGGCCTCGCATCGTGGGTCATGGTGCGGCGACGGCGGTGGCTGCAAGACCGTGGTGGCGCGTGCTGGTGGACGGCGAGAGTGGTGGAGCAATCTGGAGCGTCCGGGAGTGTGGTTTTTTTGAGGGGCCGGGAGAAATCCTTGTCTTCTTGACACCGACACGGTAACGCCTGTGGGTGTTGCCGTCCTTCCTGAAGGGCGTCGGGGGTACCTCTTCCCCACCTCCCGCCGCGTATCGGGGGAAACCCTAGGATCAGTCCGGGCAGCAGCGTCGGTGTCGTCACTTTCCTTCTTGGAGGTGCTGCTTTGTACGCGACGTTTTGGAGCGCTAGGATAGTGGTGGTCATTCTCCGGAGGGCGCAGCGGTGGCGGGTCACCCTCGTTTTCGTCGAGCCGCTGCTCTCGACCTTATTTTCTCTTCTTTTTCTTTGAACTTTCGTTTGGGCATTGTGCTGTCTGACCCAGCAGCGGTCTCAAGTTGGTTGTTATATTTATATAGCTGGGCGTATGCATGTTTCGAGAAGACATACTGGTATGTAAGCAAATTTATCCGAGTTGTTTTCGTCAAAATAGCATGTTATACGCGGCAAAGGTTCTGTTGCTAGTTCTCTTGTACAGTGTGAAGATGGTTTATGTTGTGATAACGAATTCTTCATGGTTTGCAAGTGAATAACGCAGCAATCCTGGGGGTGACAGTGGACACCGGAGACCAAGACCCAGCAGCTATTCAGGAAGTGGTTGGCTTAGTTCCTTTTGTTTCTTAGACGTTGCTAATTCAAAAAAATACAGAGTAAATTAAGACTAGAGATAAGATACTAGAGATAAGTTACTAGTACTTCCTCAGTTCATGAAAAGAAGAATTTGATAAGTAGTCCCTCCATTCCAAAAATATAGGTTTGTGAAGCGAATGTATCTTTTAGTGTGTAGGTTCACCACGAATCTACACACTAAAAATGTCTATATTTATTTGTTTCACAAAAGCTAAAACATTTTATATTATGAAACAGAGGAAATAATATACAAAAACCTACTTAGATTCGTCGCATAGGTATGATATCAGTACATTTATTAGCTTCCCTCAAAACAAAGTGCTAGATTTATAATTACAAGTACTTTTGCAATGGAATCGTAGGTTGCATCAGAAAAGTTTGCAAGCATGAGCGCAACGGAGAGGCTGGAGTGGGTGGACCAGCGGTCAACAGAGAATTACGTGCAAGCTGAAGAGTGCCTAAGAACAAACTACGGCGGCACCAAGAATGTCACAGAAGCGCTGCTTCCTCTGCTTCTAGCCTCCACCGATGCAAGAGTCGTTAACCTCTCATCTTTCATTGGGTTACTACGGGTACTCTCTCCAATCTAAAAAACCATATATAAGTCACTGAGGGTATTTCATGAAGTAACATTCATTTCCAAAACCATATTTTCAGTGGAGAAGAACTTAAGCAGGAGTTAACGACATCGACAAGCTGTCTTAAGAGAGGGTGGACAAAGTGTCAAAACTGTTCCTCGAGGACTTCAAGAATGGCCAACTGGATCAGCGTGGATGGCCAGTCGAGAAAGGGCCCTCGGCCTACAGAGTGTCCAAGGCCCCGATGAATGCCTACATGAGGGTTCTCGCGAAGAAAGCAGGCGCGCATCAACTGCGTGAATCCTGGGCATGTCAATACCGACGTTGCGGAAGGCCTGAGAGGCCCCGTGAGTGTGGCACTTGCGCCGAACACTATGTCACCGTAGATTATTAGGGGCACTTTGGTAGAGACATTTTTAAAAATTGCTTAGAAAGACTATTTAGAGGCACTTTTAAAATATGCCTACAAAAAATTGTTTTTTACTGGCATTTTTTGAATTCCCTGTAAAAATAAGATTTTAAAGGCATTTTCTAAAATACCTGCAATAGTCTGATTATTTAAGTCACTTATAAATATGCCTGCAAAAGTCTATTTTCTAAGGCACTTTTCAAAGTGCTGGCTGGTACCCCCACCGGCACGGAATGACAACTGGAAGGAACCATACCACGCTAGAAAAAACCGGTCAAATACCATCCCCTCATCTCTCCATAGAAGATTAGAAGAGAGAAGAGAAATACGATCCCTGAACATGATCCCCTTCTCTACACAGCCTCCTCAGCCCTGTTGCACCGCAGATATCAGCTCCTACCGCGCTGCCATGGCAGCTCCGGCAGTCGGCCTTCCCATCGCCTGCTGCTGACGAGCTTTAATCTCGTCAATGCCCATTGTTATGAGCTTGGATTTTGGAGAAGATGGGGGTGCTGGAGATCACGGAACGGTTAACAGACAAGCAACTAGGCGACACGGGATTTACCCAGGTTCAGGCCCCCGGAGGAAAAACCCTACTCCTGCTTGTCTGCTCTTGATTACGGCGGAACCGAAAGTTACAGGGGTGCGCAGATGCAATCTGGCGTGGAGGTGTGTATACGGTGGTATGAGAGAGAGATGTCCTCCTCGTCGTGCCCTCCTAGCCTTTATATAGAGGTAGGCAGGTTCCGGGCATAGATTGAGTCGGTTACAGGTTTAGGGTTTGCTCCCTTTGAATATTCTATCTGTTCTAGTCTTGCTCACCAAGGATCTGAAGACGTCATGGGATTGGGCCATCCGAAAATCTTCATGGGCCGCGTATATTCTTGTGAGTCTTCCTTGGGCTGGACCAGGTATGCTAATGCCGTGTACCCGTAGGGTATAACCATGTCAGTAGCCCCCGAGTGTTCAGTCGAATCATAGATTCGGCTAAGAACTCTTCAATCTTTTGGGTGCAGCTGTTTCTGTTCATTAGAGAATGATTTTAGTATGTAAGGATTGTTGATGCGTGTGCCTGACTCTCCCGACAGATCAGTGTCAGTTAACTGTCTTAGGACAAAACAACACGATCTTCTTCAGATTCGAGTCCCTCGACTCGAACCCGGAACAGATGCTGGCGCAATTCAACTCAGGCCGTTGAGGTCTTACAGGAGTCGAATCCCAATAGTTTTCGAATGATGTACCCAACACATCCGTCGGGATTTTCATCGCGCTTGTTGGCACGGATTTTTACTAGTAAAGCGCATTCAGGTGTGTTACCAGGCCATCAGATGGTATCTGTAGGTCTTATCTTTGCGTCGCAGACACAGCATCCGAAATTTTATCACCGCGGAGGTGCTTCAGGTGGCCAAGGAGAGCGTTACTCACTTAGCGTTGGTTGGGGCAAAGTTGCCAAAAAGTTTTTGCATCCTGATCCGAAGGATCGCAGTCGAAGATTCATAGGGTGCGCGACCAGCGCTCCCTATGGGAGTAGCCCCCGAGTGTCTGTTCGAGTCCTAGACTCGAGCAGAGACTTTAATTCAGCCATTGTTAGTCCCCGAGTCCGTAGTGGAGTCGTAGACTCGACGTAGGATTCAAAGAATAGATCATTAGCGTAGTACGTTATTCATGCTTCGGGTGCGCGGCCAGCGCTCCTAATAGGAGTAGCCCCCGAGTAGTTGCTCGAATTGTAGATTCGAGTGAGTATTTTGGCTGTTTAGCCGAAGTTTTGTAACCGTTGCCAGTATGGCCTTGATGACGTCAGTGCTGACGATCGGTGATCTCAATCGTCTACGGCGCCAAAGGTGACGTGACTAGACGAACGTGGGTCCCACTTTCTGACTTGGAGTTGACTGGTCATGCGCGACGTGGCGAGAATTATGGCGTCTCCTCGGTTTCCGTGCGTACTGGGCGGTGTGCGAGCGACGGTTCGCTGCTGTGCTGACACGTGGATGGTTGGATTTGATGCTGGCGCTAGGGCTTCCAGATGAACGGTCTCTGTTCATCGTCTTCGTCCTTATAACTGTGGGGAAAAATTGTGGTTTGTTTTCAGCGCAGCCACTTGCTTTCTACTTCTTCCATTTTCTTGAGCTTTTCTCGCCGCGCGCTGGAAATTCTCCGATCGTTTCCCTCCTCTTTCCTGCGCTCACACCGCCGCCGTCATCGCGCTGCAATGGTGAAATCGAAGAAGACCTCCACCAGTGCTGCTGCCGGCGGCAAGAAGGGCACCGCCGCCACTCGTGTCACCGATGGTGGGTGGAGGCATACGGAGACGCATGAGGGCGACATGCGCAAGCTTCGTGAGCGGGGTTTAATCCCGCAGGACAAGGAGGCCGTCAAGATCCCCGGCGACGAGGTAATTCCCCGTCCACCCGCAGGGTTTTGGGTCATGTTTGTCGCCTTTGTTCTTCGGGGCCTCTCGCTCCCAGTCCACGATTTTATCCGTGGACTGTTGTTTTTCTATGTCATCCAACTCCATCATCTCTCGCCCAATTCTCTGTAGGGTTCGCAGCATAGAAAACAAAAATTTTCCTACGATGGGAACAACTATGTACCAAGATCTATCTACTAGATACAAACAACGGCGGATGTATATCCGTAGAGAACATACCCTTGAAGACCGACAAAGCTTAACGAGTCCAAACTCGTGGTTGATGTAGACGATCTCTTGCCTATCTCAAGATCGAGAGGAAGTCCTAGCGCCGCAAAACAGCAGCGCATCCGTGCTCGCACACACGTTCGAGGCACCGAGCAACCTCCGCCTCCTCGCTCCAGCGATGCAGCGGAAGCACAACTCTTTCTTTCCGAATAGCCACCGGGAACATGTATCTCGCTAGTCCGAGACCATGGGGGATAAATTCTAGAGGGGGAGAGAGATCCTTCACGAGGAGGTGTGAGTGAGAGAGAGGGAGGGGGGCTCCTTTTATAGGGAGAGGGGGGCACTCAAGGGGCCATGCGCCCAGCCATGGGGCTGCCCCCTCCCCTCCTTTCATTCATGTGGGTGGACACTCCACTCACACAAAATCCTTTCAATTCCCTCCACTCAAAAACCCACTCAAATTCCCATTAAATTTCCACCAAATTTAATGCAAACTCTCATTAAATAAAACTCCTTTTATTTATTCATAATTTTGTCAATTACTTTAATGAAAAAATTCACATATAACCCCTTGCTAGTATTTCATTTCACATGCAGAAACACTTTCTGCAATTTCACCCGAAAACCCGTTTCGGTATCTAGTGAAATAAATTCCTGCGCTTGTTATTCTTTTCGGCATGAAACTTTTGCTCCAAATGGATGTCGGTGTCTCTTAAGTGTGTCACCCTATGGTTCGCGAATAATGCGGACATGATCGAGACCCCTCTCGGATCAATAATCAGAAGCGGGATCTGGAGACCCATCGACTCCCACATTCAACGATGACTTTCTTGTGATCATCGGAACCTTTTATGCTTGTATATTAATCCCTTTGTTTCGCGATATATTACATGTCCGAGATTCGATCATCGGTATCTCTATACCTAGTTTGATCTCGTTACTGACATGTACTCTTTTCTCGTTTCCGTGATATAACATTCTAGTGATCAAATCACTTGCTTGCAAGCTAATCAATGTGATATCACCGAGAGGTGCCCCAGTATATCTATCCATCATCGGGATGAACAAATTCCACTCTCGATCCATGAGCCTCAACATAACATTTTATTAGTTACGAATCCATCTTTATAATCACCACATTACGGTGTGACGTTTGATGTTATCAAGAAACTCTTCCGGTGTTAGTGATTGACATGATCTCATGGTCTAAGGATTAGGATCACTTCGTAAGTTGTTATAGCAATATAAACTCAATGACTTTGATCGTAATGCTATACTTCGGATGAATGTTCATCACACCATTACACTAATGTTGTGACCCCGTTATTAACAACATCCAATATCCATGATCAGGAAACCTTGATCATCTTGTTAATCAACGAGCTAGTTTATGAGAGAGGCATAACATGAACTTTCTGTTTGTTTATTAAACACACATGTATTAACGTTTCCGTATTAATACAATTATAGCATGCAAAAATAAACATTTATCATAAACAAGGAATACGATAATAACCACTTTATTATTGCCTCTCGGGCATATTCCCTTCAGTCTCTCACTTGCACTAGAGACAATAATCTAGTTTGAAAAGTCTGCGTATTGAACACCTATGGCTTTCTGGTGTTCCATATACGCAATTGCAAGTGGTTAACATAATCTACGGATCTGACGCTTCAGGTCCATGTGTATTTGCATGTCTTTGCGTCTTCACGCATCACTCATTCTCCAATGAGATGGCATTGTATAAATTTGGTCTTTCGGTGAGACCTTTAGTTTCTTGGGGTTAAATCATGTCGATACTATTGTCATACAATATATATTTAGTGTTAGCCCGTTGCGAACCACATCTTAGTTTGATAACAAACTTCTTGACACAAATTCCCTCCTTTGCTGCTACTATAGCAGTCATATACTTAGCCTTTTTGTTGTAGTATTCGTCACAATGTCTCAACTATGGATTTCATCCAAATCCATCATGGAATCTCCTTTCCATTACATTGTGCCACCCATAGTTTAAATTGAGATAAACTTAATTTGTATATTGTGACAAAACTAGTATCAATGTAACGTCTTACAATGAACTATTTGTAATTGTTTGTCACCTCTACACAAATATATTCTTAGTTCTTCCAAAAGATCATAAGAATATCCTCACTATCGTCCAATGATCATTTTATGATTCATTCTGGTATATGCTCATAACACTTAGAGCATAGGACATATCTGGATGTGTACATATCATGGTATGATTGATCAAGACATTCTTGTGATTTTACTCATCAAGTGTCAAAGCACTTGAATCTTGTTTCACTTATCAAGTGTCGATACACTTGAATCTTGATTCAATTCCTTTCCATGCGACAAGAACCGTTTCTTGTTGATTCTATATTGAACTCCTTCAATATCTCATATATGTACGTTTGGCACAACCATATTGGCGTTACAGTCTATCCACTATAGACATTCACGCTAAATATTCGGGTTTTGCCTAAGTATTTCATCAAAATGAAATTCTTAACCTTTGTCAATAAAATATACATTATTTCTAATCAACAAGATGTCCTCCACATAATGTATTAGAAATATGTCTTAGCTCCACTTAATTTCTTGCAAATGCAAGCATCTTCATCGTCTCCTGATGAAAACTCTTTTTCATCACGGTGAAGATTCCAACTCCGCGATGCTTACTTCAACCATTGAAGTTTGCATGCCCTTTTTAGCATCCTTTGAATTAACAAAACCCTTTGGATCGTGTCATGTACACGTCCTAGGTAACCATTCTATTAGAAGAACTTTGTTTTGTTTATTCATCTACCATATACCAAATTATATGTAGTGGTTGCTACTTTAATCCGTTCAGACTAAATATCGCTATGAAAGATCAAATCTTGTCATAGTCAACTCCTTGAACATTGTCGTAAAATATTTTTACGACATGTCGACTATTTCATAGATGTGAAACATCCATGTACATTTCTTTATAGATCCAAATACGACCGATAGGTTTTTACACCTTTCCGGAGGGTCTTCCAAGTTCAAAACTTGATTTCTCGTGTATGGAACTATCACGTATTTTATGGCTTCAAGCCATTTGACGGAGTCAGGGCCCATCATCGCTTTTTTGCATATAGTCGGTTCATCATTGTCAAACAATAATGATTTACTCTCAAATCTTAGTATTTGATTGTTTATTCGACCGACTTGGTTCAATAGGAACTTAGATCTCCGTGACCGCAACATTTGAGGCACGTAATCCATGAGCATTCTGGCTGCCTCCGGAACATTTTCCGGCGCTGCGCAACTCAGCATATTTAGCTAAGGTTCGTTAACCTTATCAAAGTTCTATTGTCCTCCCACTTAACTTTTACGAAAAAATTCCTTTTTCAAGAAACTTCACGTTTCAAGCGACAAACCCTTTTGTCCTTGGTGTTATGGAGGAATAACCAATTGTTATTCGAAATAACCTACAAAGACATGCTCATCCGACTTCGGTTGTAAACATCTTACTTATGTTTAGCATACCAAAATTTAAGAAATGACAACTTGGGTTTTACCCCAAACCATAACTTCCATGGTGTCATTTCACCGGATCAAGATGGAGCTCTTTTCAGTGTAAAAGCGGTAGTCTCTAAAGCTTTAATCTTTTAAAACACAATGGCAGTTTTATAAATAACACCTTTGATCCAACCATGTCAAACAAGGTTTCATTACAAATCTCAAACACTCCATATTCCTATGGTGTTTCGGGAGATGTAAATCTAGGTGTTTTGCTAAACTTGCAACTCAAATAAATCCCTTTATGATAAAATCGTAATTCATTTATTTTCTTGTTACACTTGTAACTCAAACAAATCCCTTATGATAAAATCATAAACCATTTATTTTCTTGTTACAATGATTTTCCACTTCATCTTGAAAGTCATTGAAACATTTTCAAATATTTCATACTTCATTCTCATTAAGTGAACATTCACTCAAATTTCCGGAGAAAGTATATGAAGTTGAAACCCATCGCTTATGACTATAAATAATGGACTACATACATCGATATGTATAAATTCCAATATTTTAGTCGTTCGTTCTTCTTTGGCCTTTGAACGAAGTTTTAATTATCCCGATGAAAGTCTCACAAGCGTCACTTGATCAAATCAAAGACTCCAAAATTCCATAAAAATGGAGTTTCTTCATGTTTTCTTTCCAATATAATTTAAACGGCGATGTCACTTCGCAAGTGATCTTTCAATCATTTGTCTTGCGACATTTTAGCATTAGGTTTTATGGATGTGATTTCTCCAACTAGATTTGTAAATCATCCATCTTATATGGAATACGGTAATTATTTGAACAACCTTTGTTCTTATAATACCTGATTTAAATAACAATTATTAAAACAAATCTTGAAGTCAAGCTTTGATGTCAACGAGAAATACAAACAACGGTTTGTTTGTTTTCGATGAACATCATCACATATTCTCTTGCTAGTTACTTAGGCCATTGTGGTTCATGAATTGCATCATTCCGTATGAAATTTCATACCAACCAATTCGGTATCCAATACCCAAGAACCACATTGTTTAACAAGCAAAGAATACAACCATAACATGTATATCATCCATATACCTAAATTGGATATTTCCAATCTTTTCTTTTCTGCCAAATATATTTTATAGATTCTCTTTCAGCATTTCCTTTTAAAAGAATCTATCAACATCAAAAGTGGCGCCATATACATGACACATAGTCCAAAGCTTGTATATTCAAATAATAATACCTTTGGACTTGCACTTTGAAGTAGATCACCATCATCAAAATGATCGGTATTCTTTCAAAATCCATTCTTTAGTAATCTTTTAGTGTAGTAAACACTTTACATACATCTTCTATTCATCCTTATCATGACGACTTTCATGATCAAGCTACTGTAGCTTATAAAGGTGAATCGTGAGTATAATGTTGCTTTCCAAAACCCTTTTTGGATGGTTAGGATGTCTAGCATCTCCAACCTTTGTAAATTCTCATCCTATATGAGAACACATATTATACTCTATCATATTTCAACTAAAACATTGTTTCAGATATTGTTATATCTGCCACACATGATGGTTTCTGAAACAAATCTTTCAGCTCCAAGATAAACTTGATATTAAAACAATCAAGAATCATGGAGGCAAACATGATACTTAAGATACTAACACTAGAATTGTTACTCTCGATTTAATACCAATTATTAAATTTCACGGAGTAAATAGAGTTTGCTGAAAGTTTGCAATAGGACTTTAAACTTTGATTGACACTCAACACAATACGATACCAGTTCGTAGAGTAAATATCCAGAATTCTATAGTTCTATTATCTCAATTACAACTATGCATAAGGTGGTGAACGAATGCCAATGACTACAACAAATTATGAAAATTCACTTTGATTTAATTTATGATAAATTGAGTTCTACTAATCCAAATTAGAAATGAACTCCCACTCAAAAACGTCATCCCTCGTGTCTTTTTGGTGATTACATGAACCAAATCCACTACACCAAGTCCGATCATCACGTGAGTCGGCGTAGCTTAAAAGGCGAGCATCCATATGGTCATCATATCAAAACATATGACTCATGCTTAACCTTTCGGTCCGTGTTACGAGGCCATGTCGTACATGCTAGGCTCGCCAAGTAAGAACCTTAGTATTGGCGTGTAAGCATCTTACACCGAGATATGCTCGTGGATTCAAGTACACCCGATCACCACGTGATGTCTTGAGCGAAACATTGTCGGCATACTTAAGGAAGAACACATTTTTATCTTGATATCTAAATGAGGGATCATCTTATTATGCTAATAAAACGCCAAACAAGCAATATAAGATGCTATCAAACATCACATGTTTATTAGTGGAATGATATGGTTCTCGCATATGATCTCTATCATGTGCACCGTGGTATGATCACTATCATACCTTTATCTGTAAATCCAAGGTCTATGGAGTTTACACGTTATGTATGTTGTAAGAGTATCATCTCATACTTCTACTTACAACATCACCATATCATAACACTAGCCCAGCAACAATCTTAACTAGACGCCTCTAATTTATCCATTGCAAATTTTACGTGGCTTAGGGATTTCTAAGATAGAACTGTTCTTACCTACGAACATGAACCACAACGAGGATAACCAAATTGTTGACAACTCGATGCAAATTAGATATTGACTATAGTAGGAGAGACAGACACCCGCTAGCCACTTATGCAAAACTAGTTGCATGTCAAGCGTGGAACAGGTCTCATGTGCGAAGAAATGTAAAGTTTGTCCGGGCCGCTTCATCCCACTATGCCACCAATATCCAAAGTACAACTAAGAAGCAATAAAATGATCATCATCGCCCACATACTCATGTGTACTACCCGTGCAAAGCATCTACGCATAGATCCGTCTCTGATACCACTATAGGGTTCGCAGCATAGAAAACAAAAAAATTCCTACGATGGGAACAACTATGTACCAAGATCTATCTACTAGATACAAACAACGGGCGGATGTATATCCGTAGAGAACATACCCTTGAAGACCGACAAAGCTTAACGAGTCCAAACTCGTGGTTGATGTAGACGATCTCTTGCCGATCTCAAGATCGAGAGGAAAGTCCTAGCGCCGCAAAACAGCGATCATCGTTTTCGCACACACGTTCGAGGCACCGAGCAACCTCTGCCTCCTCGCTCCAGCGATGCAGCAGAAGCACAACTCTTTCTTGCCGAATAGCCACCGGGAACATGTATCTCGCTAGTCCGAGACCATGGGGGATAAATTCTAGAGGGGGAGAGAGATCCTTCACGAGGAGGTGTGAGTGAGAGAGAGGGAGGGGGGCTCCTTTTATAGGGAGAGTGGGGCACCCAAGGGGCCATGCTCCCAGCCATGGGGCTGCCCCCTCCCCTCCTTTCATTCATGTGGGTGGACACTCCACTCACAAAAAAGCCTTTCAATTCCCTCCACTCAAAAACCCACTCAAATTCCCATTAAATTTCCACCAAATTTAATGCAAACTCTCATTAATTAAAACTCCTTTTATTTATTCAGAATTTTGTCAATTACTTTAATGACAAACATTCACATATAACCCCTTGCTAGTATTTCATTTCACATGCAGAAACACTTTCTGCAATTTCACCCGAAAACCCGTTTCGGTATCTAGTGAAATAAATTCCTGCGCTTGTTATTCTTTTCGGCATGAAACTTTTGCTCCAAATGGATGTCGGTGTCTCTTAAGTGTGTCACCCTACGGTTCGCGAATAATGTGGACATGATCGAGACCCCTCTCGGATCAATAATCGAGCGGGATCGAGACCCATATCGACTCCCACACATTCAACGATGACTTTCTTGTGATCGTCGAACCTTTTATGCTAGTATCTTAATCCCTTTGTTTCACGATATATTACATGTCCGAGATTCGATCATCGATATCTCCATACCTAGTTTGATCTCATTCTTGACATGTACTCTTTTCTCGTTCGTGATATAACATTCTAGTGATCAAATCACTTGCTTGCAAGCTAATCAATGTGATATCACCGAGAGGGCCCAGTATATCTATCATCATCGGGATGAACAAATTACACTCTCGATCCATGAGCCTCAACATAACACTTTATTAGTTCTAAATCCATCTTTATAATCACCCACATTACGGTGACGTTTGATGTTATCAAGAAACTCTTCCGGTGTTAGTGATTGACATGATCTCATGGTCTAAGGATTAGGATCACTTCGTAAGTTGTTATAGCAATATAAACTCAATGACTTTGATCGTAATGCTATACTTCGGATGAATGTTCATCACACCATTACACTAATGTTGTGACCCCGTTATTAACAACATCCAATGTCCATGATCAGGAAACCTTGATCATCTTGTTAATCAACGAGCTAGTTTATGAGAGAGGCATAACTAGGAACTTTCTGTTTGTTTATTAAACACACATGTATTAACGTTTCCGTATTAATACAATTATAGCATGCAAAATAAACATTTATCATAAACAAGGAATACGATAATAACCACTTTATTATTGCCTCTCGGGCATATTCCCTTCATTCTCTTCTCCACATCGCCTATTTCACCACTTTTTGCCAGTGCTGGCTCGGTATCGAGCCGCACTTTGTCCTCTTCCGGAAGCTCTATTCCGTGAAGAGGCAGTCCGGCTCCGACGGATTTTATCCGATCGGTGGCTGCATCATTTCCCTTTGATCCAATTTTCTCTTATTTTCTTTTTCTATGTCTGAGTCCGTCCAATACTGGAAGAAGAGGTGGTTTTATATCTGCGATTCCACAGTGGACGGGCAGGACTTCGGCCTTGCCCCTTTCGACTCCACCCAGAAAATCCTGCCGAAGAGGTCCTGGAAGAACCATATCCTGGAGGGTGAGGTGGAGGAGATAGAGGAGCTCTACCGTCGGGTGGAGGACCTCCAGGTGATTCCAGAGAAGGAGGTGAATGGTGTGGATATCATCCGCACCTTCCTCAAATGTCGGGTGCAGCCACTGCAGGCTAGGGCGCACCCGATGTTCCTTTATTCTGGCCGTCGCGACCCAACGATAGTTGCGGATGAGGAGCTCTCCAAGGGGGATCTCGACAGAGTTCTTTGGCCGCTGCTGAAGTACAAAGCTGACGAGGACGTTCCGTGGAAGTCGCGGACCTCTCCGTTCAATGCCTCTCGACCAAGTGCGTAGGTGTAGATCTGGGACGTGCGCGTAGCGCTTTTTCCGAGTGCGTTTTCTTGTACTTTCCGGTTCTGAAAGTTTGTCTTCATTGTGCAGGAGTTCAAGGTACCTGGCATGGTGCCTCCACTACCTGAACGGTTTCCGGATGCACCGGACAACGAAGTCGTGGACTCTGTGTCTGAGCTTCCCCCGGCGCAGTCACCGACTGAGGAAGCCCCCGAGGCGATCGAGGGGCAGACCCGAAAGCGGGCACAGAGCTCGAGCGAATCTTCGGATGCCTCGACTCCACCAACACCTAGGGATCCGCCGTGCCTTATCCGTCACAGTGGAGGTGATAGTGCCTCTTCCTCTCCCATACCGTCCGTTGCTGTGCAGGCTGTAGCACCACAGCCGCCGGCGAAGAGGAAGAAGGAAGAGAAGATAGGCCATAGGGCCCTGCCTGTTTTTAACTTGAGCAACATGGACTCGTAAGTTCCTTCGAATGCCTTTTGCTTATTTTCTTGTATTCTTGTCTTTTGACTGGTGCTTTCCTTTGTAGCCACTCTTCTGAGGGCTCTTTTAGTGATGCCACTCAAGAGATGGTAGGGGAGTCAAAGATGACGCCTCCTCCCTCTTAGACGGTGGCCACCTCTGGGGGTGCTGCTCCGAACCCCTCTCCGCAGGAGGTTCGGGTGATCGTCTCCCAAAAGACTACAGCCGGACCTTCGAAGTCTCCGTCTGAGCATGTAAGTGTTTTATCTCTTGCTATGGGGGGGGAGCCCCCGAGCCATATTTTTGTATGGTCTGTTGATCGTTGCTTCTTCTTTGCGTGTCTCGGGGGGAGCCCCCGAGTGTTTTTCATGTGTTTGATCTTTTTCTCATTTCTTGGGCGCAGCCCCCGAGCCCTTGACTTGACAAGTTGTTTCTTCTTGCAGCCTTTTGTGCTAGGTGCAAACCAGCTGGTGAAGCAGCACCTGGCATTGGAGGCCAGCCTGCGGCAGCTTCAAGGTACATCCACAACTAATCCTCTGTTTTTTCGTCTGCTTGCTAGCTTGTTGAGCTCACGTACGTTCTTTGTTGCTTTTTGAAAACGAGAATAACACTGCCCTTCGCAAGTCTGATGCTCTCAAAAAGAGCCTTGGGCGAGGGGAAAAGAAGGCCGAATATGCCGTTGGTGCGAAGGAGCGCCTCCAGCGGGACCTAGCTGGTGCAACTGCGGCCAAGGAGCGCCTGCAGCTGGAAGCTACGGACCACGAGGAGCAGCTCGCCACCGCCGTGGATTCGCGCGAGAAGGAGGTGGCCGATAAGTTGATGGCTGCCGCCAAAGCTATTTCGGGTGAGTGATTTCGCCTGTATGTTCTATTTCGGCTGCCTTGCCTCTGTGCCTTTGTTCGATTCTTACTATATTTTTTCCATTTTCTCTAGATGCCGCAGGCATTGAGATCAATCGCAGTGCCCTGGACCACGGTAGTGCTTTGGATGATGCTATTGCGGCAGTCGAAGACCACTGCAGTACTGTGGTTGGCTCTCTTGCCAAAGCCAAGGAGGTCCTCGGGTGCTTCTACAAGGAGCTCGTTCCCAAGGGCGTTGCCCTTGAGGATGTCGACTTTTTGGCGGATGCGTTGTCAGTGGATGCGCCTATAGCCTATAAGCGCAAGCAGAACGGCATCGGCGCATCCATGGGGCTGGCAATGGCCATGGCGTCCGGAGTGGTGCAGGATCTTCATCAGGTCACCTCCCAGATGCCAACGACTCCCGACGGTTCCGAGGTAGCCTTTGCTCTCTTCGCCGCTCGCTGTAAGTGCTATGGGCCGAAACTTATTGACCTCCTGGCGGAGTATGCGGCGAAGCAGCAGGAGGAGGTCAAGGGCAGGCGCTCTGGCTCCGAGGCCACTCAGGATGCAGCTGCTTAGACTTTGTATTTGTTGTTCTAGGATAGTTACCTTCTACCTTTGCTGTAATATCTTGATGAACACTTCATGTGCCACGCAGTGGCCTTTTGTTGTATATAATGAGCCTTCGAGTTGTTGCCCAATCATGTGTTGTTTATATCCTTTCTGTTTTCCTTAGGAACCTTCGGGTGATGAACACATCGATACTTTGTCTGCTCCGCAGCCGCGACCATCCTTGGATGATGCATCGCAGCTTGTTTTTTCATGAACGCGTCCGCAGTCTTGAGAAGGAGTTGCTTGGCATCCGAGGCCATGCAGACGTTTGGAAGTCGAAGGCGGAGCGAGCTGCCGCCAGAGAGGAATATCTGATGGGGGAGCTGCGGCAGTTGGCCGAACAACTACAGTGTAAGTTTCTTCGAGCTGCTGCTCATTTTCGGATGCGCCTGTTGGCGAACCATCTTACTTTGTAGTTGTTGCAGGTGCTAACCTTGTTCCAAGGGAGGAGAAGGAGTGTGTTGTAGTTCGGATCAATTGCTTGACCCAGCAAGATATGGAAGCCGGTGGCTTTTTCTGGATGGATTGCGACCGTTCCACGGTCCTTGCGACTGTGCAGGATCATGCCCACCAGGTTTCACGGGTGCTGCGGCAGGTGAAGACTTATCTTGTGTCAATTTTGCACATCATGTTTCCCCTTGATGAAGCGCCATCGACTCTTCGGGGCTTGCTAGCGAAGTTTCGAGATGTGTGTCACGTCAGGGAGCTGGTGAAGCACCAGTTAGTTGCGGGGTTGAAGGCCGCCCTTTCTCTCATGCGGCTGCATCGCCCTGATGTGGATCTTGCGGCTGTGGAGGCTGGGCTGCCCCCTCGACCAGATGGTGGACTATGGGACATGCGCCCGCACTATGAGGCTGTTAGGCAGTATGCCGAAGAAGTTGTAGATCTCTTTGAGCATCGCGCGCAGGTGATCCTTCAGAATAGGTAGTTCCTGTAAAAACGATAGATGTAAAACTTGTATATATTTTGACTGGGCGTGTTGTGCCCTTTATTTGTAAAGGTTCATGTGTTAGCACGTGGTGCTTGGTTGTATGCATGCCCTTTTCGTTAGCCTGACGTGGTCAGCTACTCAGGTGTACATGCGTTATCCTCAGTCGACGAGGTCGTGAGGTGAGGGGGAGCCCCCGAGTGCGTTGTAGCATAAAGAAATGCGAGTAAAAGATAAAATTTTCGGGCGAGACACTTAGCTTTATTCATATCGTAATGAGGAGGTACATTGTTCGGTTGAGTAGCCTTGGTTGAATAGCCTTATTGAAAGTAAGGGGGGATTGCTAGGGGTAGAAGTGTCGCAGTTGTGCGACGTTCCATGGGTTGGAGTATGCGACTCTAGACTCCACGTGCTTGAGGCGGTAGGCGCCACCTGGGATGACTTCGGTGACGACGTATGGTCCTTCCCAGGGTGACTCGAGATTTTTCGGCCGCTCTTGCTTGAGTCGTAAGACGAGGTCTCCTTTGAAGAAGGACCTTGGTAGTAGCCGACAACTGTGATAGTTGCGGAGGCTCTGCTGGTAGACCGCCGATCGAGCCACGGCGATGTCGCGTGCCTCGTCGAGTGTGTCTACGGTGTCTTCGAGTGCGGCCGTTGATTCGGCTTCCCTATAGACGACGACCCGTGGGGCCTTATGGCGTACTTCTACAAGCAAAACGGCTTCGGCTTCGTGCACCATGAATAAAGGCGTGTAGCCAGTTGAGCTGTTTGGCGTTGTGCGCAAGCTCCAGAGGACGGAGGGTAGCTCTTCTGCCCATGCTCCCGCAAGCCGCTCGAGTGGGCTTAGTAGGTGCTTCTTGATGCCGCTGCCGACGAGGCTATTGCATTTTTTAACCTGCCCGTTGGTTTGCGGGTGCGCCACAGAGGCGTATGATATGTTGATCCCGAGGCCTTCGCAGAAGTCCTGGAATTCTTTGGAGATGAAGTTCGACCCGTTGTTGGTGATGATGTTGTGCGGCACGCCGAACCTGTAGACTATAGATTGGAAGAACTTCACGGCTGTTTTACCCTTTTGGTTGGTAACGGGCATGGCCTCGATCCACTTGGTGAACTTGTCGACTGCGACCAGGAGGTAGACGTTGCCTCCTTTCGAGGACTTGAGCAGTTTGCCGATCATATCGAGGCCCCATTGGGCGAAGGGCCAGGCCAAGGGTATGTGCCTGAGCTCTCATCCTGGTGCATGCAGTTTGTTTGCGAACCTCTGGCACCCGTTGCACCTTCGGACGATGTCTTTGGCGTCGTTCATGGTCGTTGGCCAGTAGAGACCAGATCGTAGATCTTTGGCGACGAGAGTGCGGCTGCCCGCGTGATGGCCGCAGATGCCCTCGTGGATGTCTTGGAGGATGGTTTTGCCGTCACCGATGGTGACGCACCTTTGGATCATACCCGAAATGCTGCGCCTGTACAACTCGCCATTGATGATGGTGAAGGCCTTGGACCGGCGAGATATGTGTCTGGCATCTGTCGGGTCATCAGGCAGTTCCCTGTTTATCATGTACCGCAGGTATGGATGTGTCCATGTTTCTTAGATTGCCATGACCTGCATCAGGTTGACCACCGCGACCTCTGTGTCGAGCTTTTCGGGTCCTTCCTGTCCTTCGGGTAGCGTAGCCCCCGAGTGCTCTGCCTCTTCGGGTGATCCCTTGGGGAATTTACTTTTGATGGATGGCACACAGATCTGTTCGAGGAACACACCTGGTGGAACCCGCGCATAGGTGGATCCGATGTTGGCGAGTCTGTCGGCTTCCTTGTTGCTTTCTCTTCCAACGTGCCGAAGCTCACAGCCGTCAAAGTCTCCTTCGAGTGAGTTGTAGAGCGCGTGGTATGCGATCATGTTGGCGACATGTGCGTCACACTTGTTCATCGTCTGCTGGACGACGAGGTTCGAGTCACCATAGATGACCAGGCGCGTTGCGCCGCAGATCTTTGCCATCCTCATGCCGTGGATGAGGGCCTCGTATTCGGCTTCGTTGTTGGAAGCTCGAAATTTCATCTAGAGGACGTACTTCATCTTATCGCCCTGCGGGGATGTCATCATGACTCCGGTTCTTGCTCTGGCCTCACGTTTGGAGCCATCAAAGTGCATCGTCCATGACTGTGTCATGTCCGGGGTGTCCGGCAGCTACAACTCCATCCAGTGGACGAGGAAGTCCGACAGGTCCTGCGACTTGATCGCATGGCGTTTCTCATAGACTATGTCTAGAGGGGACAGCTCGATGCCCCACAGGGCCACGCGTCCTATGGCATCTGGGTTGTTCAGGATGCTATTCAGGGGTGCCTCGTTGACAAACATCACCTGATGCTCCTGTAAGTAGTGACTCAGCCGACGAGCCGTCATGAACACGCCGTAGGCGAGTTTCTAGTAGTGATGGTACCTCTGTTTTGTTGGCGTCAATATCTCGCTGAGGTAATAGATAGGGCGTTGGACCCCATGAGTCTTGCCATCTTCGGGTCGTTCGACCACGAGCACGGTTCTTACCACCCGATGCGTGGCTGCTATGTACAGCAGTAGAGGCTCGTGTTCCTTTGGCGTGACCAGGACACGCGAGGTGGAGAGCAGCCACTTCAGATCTTCAAATGTGTCGTCCGCTTCAGGTGTCCACTCGAATTTAACTGCTTTGCGTAGCAGCTGGTAGAAAGGCACGGCCTTCTCACCCATGCAACTGATGAACCTGCTCAGCGCCGCGATGCGTCCAGCGAGCTGCTAGACCCCTTTGAGGTTCTTCGGTTTCTCCATGGCCATTATGGCCCGCATTTTGTTTGGGTTTGCCTCAATCCCTCGTTGGGAGATGAAGTAGCCAAGCAGTTGGCTAGATGGGACGCCAAAGGCGCACTTTTCTGGGTTAAGCTTGATCTTGTAGCGATCAAGGTTGTCGAACGTCTCGCGGAGATCGTCGATCAGTGTCTTGGCCTTCCTTGTTTTGATTACTATGTTGTCGACATAGACTTGTATGTTGCGGCCAATATGGCTCTTCAGGCATGCCTACATGCACCGCTGGTACGTGGCACCTACGCTCTTCAGCCCGAAGGGCATTGTGTTATAGTAGAACACTCCGAACGGCATGATGAACGCCGTTTTTTCCTGGTCTTCGACCTTCAGTCGAATCTGATTGTAGCCTGAGTAGGCATCGAGGAAGGAGATTTTATCGCATCCTGCAGGCGAGTCGATGATCTGATCGATCCGAGGGAGAGGGAAGTGATCCTTCAGGCAGTGCTTGTTCAGCGATGTGAAGTCCATGCACATCCGCGGGATGTCCGTGTCCTTTTTAGGGACCATCACGGTGTTGGCCAGCCACTCGCTTTCCTTGATCTCCCTGATGAAATCAGCGTCGAGTAGTCTGTTGACTTCGACTCCGATGGCTTCAGCCCGTGGCTCAGACAATCGTCGGATGGATTGTATGACGGTCTTGGCATCTGGGAACACATTGAGTGCATGCTCGGCGAATTCCCTGGTAACTCCTGGCATGTTCGTAGGACACCAGGCGAAGGTTTCCCAACGCTCACAGAGGAATTCGACGAGCGCGCTTTCCTATACGGGGCTGAGGTCGTTGGCGATCAGCGCCGTCTTGGAGGCGTCCGTCGGGTGGACCTGCACCTTCTTCGTGTTGACTGTTGAGTCGAACGACATGTCGGGTGCATTTTGCCTCGAGACTGGGGGTGCCCCATTGTCTGTCACTTCTCGGAGCCTTATGAGCTCCTCCTGCATGCCAAATGACTGGGAGATTCTGTTGAAGTCCCTGTCGTAGTGATCCGACCGGGTGAAGCTCCCGTGGACCGTGATGACGCCCCTAGGTCCTGGCATCTTGAGTAGCAGGTACGCATAGTGCGGTACTGCCAGGAACCTTGCGAATGCACACGCCCGAGGATGGCGTGGTATTGTGATGGCCAATCCACCACTTCGAACTCAAATCGCTCGCATCGAAAGTTGTCGGGCTTGCCGAAGATGACGTCGAGCCATATCTTTCCTAGGGGGAATATGCCCTTCCATGGGACGATGTCGTGGAACGCTGTGTCGGATTGTTCCAAACTGCACAACGGGATCCACATTGCTGCTAAGCTGCTAGCGAACATCAGGTTGATGCCGTTGCCGCCATCCATGAAGACGTGGCTCATCTCGAACCCTCTAATCTACGCATCGAGCACCAGGGCAGCATGCGGTGACCCAACAAACCACTTCATGATGTAGTATACTATAGTCGTTGACATAACACCAATGAAACACCGTTCACTAGTATTACATCCCTCAGAATGGCACAACAGAAACACAGCGGGTCTGATACAAGGCTAAAGGTTACAGCTCACTCTTTACACAAGATCCAGAGAACACTCTAGGTTAAAGAGAGAGAAAGAACTTCTTACAAAGAAGGATCAAAGATGAACAACACAAGAACTAATATGCTACTAAGAATGGTATCTTAACTAAAGAGCTGACATTGTATTACTGCAATGCACTACAGAAATAGGTTGTTTGGTTAGAGAGTATATTCCTGTTTAATTAGTAATTTCGTCTTCACTTGAGTTGTGTAAGGTTCCCAACCTTTAATAAGGTAGAGATCCCTGTGTTTACAATTCTAGTCCCTGGATCAATAGCTAGCATCCACAGTTAATATGTAATATCAAGAAACAAACGTCATAACACAACTCTATAACCAGGAATAAAATAATTTATTACATCTTACATAGCTCATTTGGCTATCACATTACATTGCAGCAGAATATCTATATAGCATGGAGTCCTTCATCTTCAAAGTGCCACAGGCAATCATGTTGGTTGTATACTTGTAATCCTATTCAACAAACTTCACTAACATCAAACAAACCTGCAACATAATAAGTTGCATCCACAAGGGTCAATACATTTGAATTGTATTGGCAAGTTTCACTACTATGTAGAATTAAGTGGATCCTATCATTTACATGCATATTTGGCTAAGTAGGGTTTAGGCTCTTTTGCAGAAAGCAATATAGTTTTATCCTATCTTTTCAAGATAGTTTTTGATCTTTTGTCAAATCTTTCTGAACTTCTTGGAAAACTCCAAGTGCTTCAAATCCCTTGTTGTCACCATCAAGTTTTACTTTGAGAAATTGGAATGTCGAGATCTTTCATAGCTTCAGGCCTTAGTTGATCAGAGTTGTCCATAATCGGGGACATGGCTAAGTACTTAGAATTTGATCTTCTGCAGAAGTTGTACACTTTACCCACATGACACAATCTCGTCTTGATGCCACTAGTGGCCGCTGGATAAGTACTCACCAAAATGGAGTACTGTCAGATCGAGAATGTGACAAAGTCTTTCCATAGAAGTCCTCCCAAAACACAATGCTAGCTTGTCAACCAGGCACCAATGTAGGGATAAATTTCCCTTACACAATTCTAGTTAACCTGAACCTGAAGATGCCAATGCATGGGTCTTCCACTATGTAGTTGACTAAGCAAGATCCCATTTAGCATGTGGCTGTACACGGAAGCCACTATGCGAGAAACATGTTCAATCTCTAAGTCCCTGGGTGGTTTTCTTCTAGTGCACACACAAAAAGATAGCCATATAAACATGGTTCCCTTTGTTGCCACCTTGTCCAAAACTTGAGTATCCTTGTCCACCCAGGTGGTTCATTGAGTACTTGTTTTATTATATAAAACATATATCTTTTCAACTCTTCATATAATCATATCATGTATCTCATCCCAAATATATAGCAGGGCTAAGCATACTACAACTACAATGTTTTCACTAAGGAATATATAAGGGTATCCTATTAGGATTTAGCATAGCATAAAATATAGTAGTCCTTTCCATGCATGTTACAAAATCCACTAATTGTAATGAAAATAGTAGGACATGGATGATAGTGTCACTTGCCTTTTAGTAGAGAATGTTGGTTCACTTCTTAATCTTGCAAATATCACACTCTTCTAACTTCACTACAATTCAATTAAGCAAACACAAATTCAACTAGCATTCACCATTTCTCACACATAAAATAAAAAAAACAAGGTCATGCATGCAAGCATGCAAAAGATAGTTTTATTTGCAAAAGTGGTTTCTACTAGGCTCTAAACATTTTAAAGCTCAAAGTGGTCATTTACTAAAGTGGTAAAACCATTTGCAAAAGGTTTTATCTCATAAACCAAATAATATGATAAGGTGATATTTTATGTAGTTGAAAATATCTTTTAGCAAAGTAATAAATTTATATGGTTCAACAAATATGTTCTTAATATCAAAACTTGGTGTTTTAGGGTCAAAAGGTTTGAATCAAATCATTTCCCAAAGGTTTCACTCAAAAATCATTTCTAAACCATAATCAATATTTTTATTTGACTAGAAATGAGCTAATTCAAATATTTATCCCTTAACCTCACAAAATACATTTTTAAATTCATAAGTTGGTTCCTATGGTCAGTAGGTTCACAACAATACATTTTGCAAAGTTTTCATATTAAAAATATATCTAGAACAATTTTTGTATTCAAATTATGACTACACATGTTTCTGCAATTTCAACCAATTTTACAGAAGCAAAACATTAAACAAAGTGCATGGTTTTAAAGTACTTGCTCTGCTGAATCCATTGATATAAAATTTTCAAAATTTCGACGTGTAGAAATAAAGTTATGAATTTTACAAGTTTGCATAACTAATAGATTCTAATTTCTGTTTTAAATCAAAACTCTATCCACGTGGCGTGATTCTATTGGACGGTACCGCTTCGTGCGGATCAGCCTCTCTGGACCGCAGGATTTCACTTAAATCGCACGACGCAGATCCAACATACCCTTTCGATTAAATGAGTCTATCCTAGCCATCGGATTGAGATCCAACGGATCACAGCAGCCAGACCATTTCTGGGCGGCGCTAGCGGCGGCTGGCGGCGGCGCACGCTCTGGCGGTGGCATTGGCGGCGATTTAGGAAGCAAGGGAGGGAGTGAGGATGCTCACCGTGCTCACAGAGACGCTCTGATGCTCAAGGTGCTCGTCGTTGGGCAGGGGGCGCATGGGGAAGATGGGAATCCCTCACCGGAGTTCTTGCCGCTGTCGGACACGCACGTGTCTCATCGCTGGCGAGGCTACAGGCCACGGGAAGGAAAAATAATGACTGTGTTAGATGCGTACGGGGTCGGCGATCATGTGTGCATCATTCATAGAGACAGTAGAGGACAGAGCTTACAGGGAAGAGGTCGTCGGAGAAGCAGGCGACGATGGCGCCGATGTCAAGGTTGCGGCGTTGAGGCGGTAGCGGTCAAGAAGTTGACACTGGGAGGTGCGCCAGGCGATGGGGAATAAGCTCGTGTGCAGTGGGAGGCGAGGGACGGCGAGGTGTGGCCGGAATCGGTGCAGAGGCTCGTCGGAGACAGTGATGCTCGAAGATCTGCTTGGGGAAATGAGAGGGGAGAGGTGCGTTGATGTATGCGTGGTCACGACGAGGAATAACTCAATCATCAACGCGAATTAACGCCATTGATTCGCGACAGAAAACGGCGAGGGGACGTGGTCGCGGGGTTGAAGACGACGTGCTGGCGGTGGGGTCTGTCTGTCAGTGAGGTGGAGGAAGTGGGAGTGGGGCCTGCTGGTGGGTATTTGCTTGAGATCTTTGGGTAAGAAAACGTTTCGCTAGGGGTTTAGTTGGGCTGCTTCTTTGGGCTTAGTTGGGTCTGATTCATTTCATTTTTTATACCAAATGTTTTTCCTTTTCTATTTTGAATTTCCTGATTTGATTTTCGTTCAAATAATTCCAACAACAAATCAATTCAAACCACCACCAAACTTTGTACCGATTTTAATTCGGTTTAACAACACCTTTCAAAGTCCAAAATAAAATAATTCTTTTATTATTTTAGGATCTATTTAATAATTAAATAAATAGACCTTAGTCTTTATTTCAAATAGGGTTTAATTTATTTTAAAACTCTATTTGAAATCTAAAATAATACCAAACCTTTTCAGTAGGTTTCTTTTGAAAAAAAAACAAAACACTTTGGAAATCTTATTTAAAATATTTTAACAAGTTTTAGTGTTTATTTTAAAAGGGAAAAAGCCTTTACTTAAATAAAATTGGATATTAATAAATCCTTATTATTTTATTTAAATAAACCTTTACTCTTTTATCAAATAGAAATATTTTATTTGAAAAGCTTGGCCAAGATTTAATTTGGCTCTATAAAATAATCCTTATATATATTTCTACCTTTGCTTTTGAAAACCATATCTTTTTATTAAAAGATCCAAAAATAGTGATTCCAACTTTATAATTTTATTTATTATTTGTTTATCTTTTTTTAAATCCCTTTAGTATTTTATTTGATCAAAATAGGTTTTGATGTTTCCAATTGGAATCAAAAAGTTTCTTCTCACCCTAAAAATCAACAATTATTTATTTTGTTTATTTATTTTTCACATTTCAAAATTTGGAAAAAATTTGGGATGTGACAGGCTACCACCCTTAAAAGAAATCTCGTCCCGAGATTTGGGAAGGCTAGGGTTACAAATTGGCTTCAAAGCAACTAGGGTACTACCACCCTTAAAAGAAAGTCTCATAGGGTTACATTGATGGTTCACTTGACTATGGGTTCAACACTTGATATCCAGACAAGGAATCTTTATTTGACTCAACTGAGTTATCTAATTCCTGACATCCACTTCTTCTATCTATTCAAAGTTTCCATCCATGTCAGTGTGGTTCACATGTCCTTTCTGGGTCACATTGGAGTCATTTCCTTTGGCTCTTCTAGCATCCTTTTTCTTTTTCTTCTCAGGACAGTCTGATGCATAGTGTCCAAGTTCCTTACAATTATAACACTGCAACTGGCTAATGTCTTTCTTCCTGAAAGTGTCATGTTGGTTCTGACCAAGGTCATCTCCATTGTCAGTATCATTTCCATTATTATCACTTCCATTGTTATTGTGGTGATACTGATGTGGTTCAGAATATTCCTTGATCTTTTTGAATGAATGCTTCTTTTGTGATGATCCTAAGTGATACTTGAGTTTATGCTTCCTCTTTCTATTCTCAACTTGATTCATCTTGTTTTCCAAAATGGTGGCTTTGTCACAAAGTGATTGATAAGTTGGGACATAGGCAACAGCTAGCTGCAGGTTCAACTGATCATTAAGTCCTTCAAGAAATTTCTCCTTTCTCTTAGCATCTGTATCAACTTCATCCGGTGCATAGCGTGCCAGATTGTTGAATTCTTCAATATACTCAACCACACTGAGGTGACGCTGTTTTAGATTGTGGAATTCCTTTTTCTTCAAGTGCATCACTCCAGGTGAGATGTGAGCTATACGGAAACCATCCTCAAAAATAGCCCAAGTCACATCTTCAAGGGGAGTGGTGATCTGAAAGTTGTCCCACCATGTTGCTGCTGGTCCTTCAAGTAGAAATGCTGCAAACCTAACTTTTTCTTCATCGGTGCAATAGCAGTCACTAAGTCCTTATTCACCGAACGTAACCAGTCATTGGCTTCCATTGGATCAGTTGTTCCAGAGAACCTTGCAGGCCTAAGTTTCAGAAACCTGGTGAGCATATCATGTGCTGGAGGATTATTCTGATTATTGTTGTTGTTGTTGTTGTTGTATGAACATGGTCATCTCCTGCATCAGTTGTGTCTGAGCTGTCATCATCTGCTGCATCTCAGGAGTGATGTTGTTGTTTTGGTTGGGGTTGGCATGACGGGGAGGTATCTGTTGGTTTGATAGGGATAAGTAATGATGGATAGGTCTAAAGAAGTTCTAACACACAACTCAAAACAACCAAGTTCAATCAAACATTCAATCAATCAACAAGCAACTATTCACTTAACAACTTTTGAGCTTGACTCATGAGTTGAAAGTAACAAGTTTTCTTGAAATAATTAACCTAGTATAGTCATACCTCATAGGTAAATATGATCCATACTCTAACTTGATATCAATGTCTTGGTAGGCAATCTAATGTCTCTTAGTTTTCACTTGTAGTCCTTAGTGATGTCTAAGTTAAAGTCCTTTGTGAAATTAAAGTTGAAGTCATTGGTCATGGTGAAGGCTTTGTCCATCAAGTTGAAAAGGAAGAGATGTAGAATCAAAACCAAAAGGTTGAGGAAAAGAGTTTACAAGATTGTTTGTAAATAAGTTTTGGAACAAATACAACTCCTATTTTTCTAAGGGGTTTTGTCCAATCCTAGGGTTACAATTCTACAGGCAACACAATGCTCTGATACCATCTGTAAGGTTCCCAACCTTTAATAAGGTAGAGATCCCTGTGTTTACAATGCTAGTCCCTGGATCAATAGCTAGCATCCACAGTTAAGATGTAATATTAAGAAACAAAGGTCATAACACAACTCTATAACCAGGAATAAAATAATTTATTAGATCTTACATAGCTCATTTGGCTATCACATTACATTGCAGCAGAATAGCATGGAGTCCTTCATCTTCAAAGTGCCACAGGCAATCATGTTGGTTGTAGACTTGTAATCCTATTCAACAAACTTCACTAACATCAAACAAACCTGCAACATAATAAGTTGCATCCACAAGGGTCAATACATTTGAATTGTATTGGCAAGTTTCACTACTATGTAGAATTAAGTGGATCCTATCATTTACATGCATATTTGGCTAAGTAGGGTTTAGGCTCTTTTGCAGAAAGCAATATAGTTTTATCCTATCTTTTCAAGATAGTTTTTGATCTTTTGTCAAATCTTTCTGAACTTCTTGGAAAGCTCCAAGTGCTTCAAATCCCTTGTTGTCACCATCAAGTTTTACTTTGAGAAATTGGAATGTCGAGATCTTTCATAGCTTCAGGCCTTAGTTGCTCAGAGTTGTCCATAACCGGGGACACGGCTAAGTACTTAGAATTTGATCTTCTGCAGAAGTTGTACACTTTACCCACATGACACAATCTCGTCTTGATGCCACTAGTGGCCGCTGGATAAGTACTCACCAAAATGGAGTACTGTCAGATCGAGAATGTGACAAAGTCTTTTCATAGAAGTCCTCCCAAAACACAATGCTAGCTTGTCAACCAGGCACCAATGTAGGGATAAATTTCCCTTACACAATTCTAGTTAACCTGAAGATGCCAATGCATGGGTCTTCCACTATGTAGTTGACTAAGCCAGAGCCCATTTAGCATGTGGCTGTACACGGAAGCCACTATGCGAGAAACATGTTCAATCTCTAAGTCCCTGGGTGGTTTTCTTCTAGTGCACACACAAAAACATAGCCATATAAACATGGTTCCCTTTGTTGCCACCTTGTCCAAAACTTGAGTATCCTTGTCCACCCAGGTGGTTCATTGAGTACTTGTTTTATTATATAAAACATATATCTTTTCAACTCTTCATATAATCATATCATGTATCTCATCCCAAATATATAGCAGGGCTAAGCATACTACAACTACAATGTTTTCACTAAGGAATATATAAGGGTATCCTATTAGGATTTAGCATAGCATAAAATATAGTAGTCCTTTCCATGCATGATACAAAATCCACTAAGTGTAATGAAAATAGTAGGACATGGATGATAGTATCACTTGCCTTTTAGTAGAGAATGTTGGTTCACTTCTTAATCTTGCAAATATCACACTCTTCTAACTTCACTACAATTCAATCAAGAAAACACAAATTCAACTAGCATTCACCATTTCTCACACATAAAATAAAAAAAACAAGGTCATGCATGCAAGCATGCAAAAGATAGTTTTATTTGCAAAAGTGGTTTCTACTAGGCTCTAAACATTTTAAAGCTCAAAGTGGTCATTTACTAAAGTGGTAAAACCATTTGCAAAAGGTTTTATCTCATAAACCAAATAATATGATAAGGTGATATTTTATGTAGTTGAAAATATCTTTTAGCAAAGTAATAAATTTATATGGTTCAACAAATATGTTCTTAATCTCAAAACTTGGTGTTTTAGGGTCAGAAGGTTTGAATCAAATCATTTCCCAAAGGTTTCACTCAAAAATCATTTCTAAACCATAATCAATATTTTTATTTGACTAGAAATGAGCTAATTCAAATATTTATCCCTTAACCTCACAAAATACATTTTTAAATTCATAAGTTGGTTCCTATGGTCAGTAGGTTCACAACAATACATTTTGCAAAGTTTTCATATTAAAAATATATCTAGAACAATTTTTGTATTCAAATCATGCCTACACAGGTTTCTGCAATTTCAACCAATTTTACAGAAGCAAAACATTAAAAAAGTGCATGGTTGCAAAGTACTTTCTCTGCTGAATCCATTGATATAAATTTTTCAAAATTTGGACATGTAGAACTAAAGTTATGAATTTTACAAGTTTGCATAACCAATAGATTCTAATTTCTCTTTTAAATCAAAACTCTATCCACGTGGCGTGATTCTATTGGACGGTACCGCTTCGTGCGGATCAGCCTCTCTGGACCGCAGGATTTCACTTAAATCGCACGGCGCAGATCCAACATACCCTTTCGATTAAATGAGTCTATCCTAGCCATCGGATTGAGATCCAACGGATCACAGCAGCCAGACCATTTCTGGGCGGCGCTAGCGGCGACTGGCGGTGGCATTGGCGGCGATTTAGGAAGCAAGGGAGGGAGTGAGGATGCTCACCGTGCTCGCAGAGACGCTCTGATGCTCAAGGTGCTCGTCGTTGGGCAGGGGCGCACGGGGAAGATGGGAATCCGTCACCGGAGTTCTTGCCGCTGTCGGACACGCACCTGTCTCATCGCTGGCGAGGCTACAGGCCACGGGAAGGCAAAATAATGACTGTGTTAGATGCGTATGGGGTCGGAGATCATGTGTGCATCATTCATAGAGACAGTAGAGGACAGAGCTTACAGGGAAGAGGTCGTCGGAGAGAAACAGACGACAGTGGCGCTCGGTGTCAAGGTTGCCGATGTTCGGGAGCGGGCGCGGACAAGAAGTTGACACTGGGAGGTGCGCCAGGCGATGGGGAACAAGATCGCGTGCAGTGGGAGGCGAGGGGCGGTGAGGTGTGGCCGGAATCGGTGCAGAGGCTCGTCGGAGACAGTGATGCTCGAGCTCGAAATTGGAGCAGCCCGGTGGCAGGGAGGAGATGCTGCTTGGGGGGAATGAGAGAGGGGAGAGGGGCGTTGATGTATGCGTGGTCACGACGAGGAATAACTCAATCATCAACGCGAATTAACGCCATTGATTCGCGGCAGAAAACGGCGAGGGGACGTGGTCGCGGGGTTGAAGACGACGTGATGGCGGTGGGATCTGTCTGTCACCGAGGTGGAGGAAGTGGGAGTGGGGCCTATTGGTCAGTGACTGCGCATGCGAGATGCTGGGTAAGAAAACGTTTCGCCAGGGGGGTTAGTTGGGCTGCGCTGCTGAGCTTAGTTGGCATGGCCAGTTGGGTCTGATTCATTTCATTTTTTTATACCAAATGTTTTTCCTTTTCTGTTTTGAATTTCCTGATTTGATTTTCATTCAAATAATTCCAACAACAAATCAATTCAAACCACCACCAAACTTTGTATTGATTTTAATTCTGTTTAACAACACCTTTCAAAGTCCAAAATAAAATAATTCTTTTATTCTTTTAGGATCTATTTAATAATTAAATAAATAGACCTTAGTCATTATTTCAAATAGGGTTTAATTTATTTTAAAACTCTATTTGAAATATAAAATAATACCAAACCTTTTCAGTAGGTTTCTTTTAAGAAACACTTTGGAAATCTTATTTAAAATATTTTAACAAGTTTTAGTGTTTATTTTAAAAGGGAAAAAGCCTTTACTTAAATAAAATTGGATATTAATAAATCCTTATTATTTTATTTAAATAAACCTTTACTCTTTTTATCAAATAGAAATATTTTATTTCAAAAGCTTGGCCAAGATTTAATTTGGCTCTATAAAATAATCCTTATTTATATTTCTACCTTTGCTTTTGAAAACCATATCTTTTTATTAAAAGATCCAAAAATAGTGATTCCAACAATTATAATTTTATTTATTATTTGTTTATCTTTTTTTAAAATCCCTTTAGGATTTTATTTGATCAAAATAGGTTTTGATGTTTCCAATTGGAATCAAAAAGTTTCTTCTCACCCTAAAAATCAACAATTATTTATTTTTTTATTTATTTTTCACATTTCAAAATTTGGAAAAAATTTGGGATGTGACAAGTTGAGGTATTTGTTGACTTCCTTATCTTTGTTGAAGAGCTTTAACTTTGAATGATGATTCCTGGAGCATAACTTGATGTAGATGTTGTCTATCCCGGCTTCAGAATCTAGCAGGGGTTAAGAAGATACTTTGAGTACGAGCGTACTCAGCAAGTTTGCTAGAAAAGGAGTGTTTGATGCACGATAACTACAGCCACAGACCATAGGTCGTAGGCAATGCAAGTTTTAATAAACATTTCTTCAAAGGTTGCTTTTATTCTGAAAGACTATATCCATCAGCCTTCACGGGTTTACCAGAACTTTCATGGAGTTCCTTTCCCGCCGCGTTCGCAGCTCCTTCCCGAAATAGGGAGTAACAAGTTACAGTTCTTACACTCTGTAGAGGTGCATTACTTTACCCATGAGAGATCAACTCTTTGTTGCACAATTGGGCAGCTTATTCCCGTCCACAATTCCATGATGTGGGGCCCAGAAGATGATCCAAGCCAATCACTGCCCCCTTCGCGACCTTGCATGCCTCCTTGGTGTACACCTTGCCCACATATTGGATCACTACTAGGAAAACGCCTATTCTTGGCGCACCTGAAAAGGCCTACCGTGGCGCACCTGAAAAGGCCTCGCGCTATGGCTATCTCGTAGCCGTGGCGCACTGCATGGTGTGCCACGGTTGTGTCGAGATAGGCGTGGCGCACTACCAGGTGCGCCACCGCTAGGGGTACAGGGTGCGCCACGGATGTGTTTTTCAAAAAACAAAAAAAATGCAAAAAACACCCTCGTTTTGAATTGCAAAAGCAATGGGGTCCGTGCGCCGCCGCCGTGTCGCCTCGCCAGAGCATGGTCGTGGCCACGACCTACCACCGCAGGGAGGTGCGGGAGGCCATGCCCGTGGTAGTCCTTGTCGGCATCGAGGAAGTAGATGGTTGGAGAAGGGGAGGTACGACAAGAGGGAGGAAGAGAAGAAGAGAGGGAGGAAGGGAGGTAGGTGAGGAGAAGGAGGCCGCCGTCGCCTGTCGTCGCTGCGAGGAGGAGGAGGAGGACGATGTCGCCAGTCGTCGCTGCGAGGAGGAGGAGGAGGCCGTCGTCGCCCGTCATCGCTGCGAGGAGGAGGAGAAGGCCGTCGTCGTGCCACCGTCACTTGAAGGAGAGGAAGAGGCCGAAGCAAGGACGCCGGAGCAAGGTGGCCAGAGATAGGTGAAGGGGAAAAATGGGAAGGAGGAGAAGGAGGAGAAGGAAGAAGGAGAAGGAGAAGGAAAAGAGGGAGGGAAAGTTGAGGGGTAGGTAGGCGGGGTGGTGATTCAAATTTGCATCCCGCCCAAGCTTATCCGTGGCGCACTAGGTGGTGGTGCGCTACGGGTAAGTTACCCTCTATTTTTTTTCTGCAGGAAAAAACGGTCTTTTGACCGTAACATTTTACTCTTTTCGAATTTTGAAAATCTAAAAAATCGCTAAACGAGCAGATGCGAAATCTCGTTCTCGTCATTTTGGTATATTATATGATTTTTTTCGATATCGTATGCAAAAGTTACGGCCTTTTTACCGTGGCATTACTTTTTTTTGCAGAAAAAGTGGAAACTCATGTTTGTTAATTTTCCTAGAAACTATACCACATTACCTACCTAAAGATGAAAGGATTTTATTTTTTGAAGTGTTTATTATTTTCTTTTATTTTGTGCAAAACCTAAAAAGACGATCCACGGGGGTGGGGGGTGGAGTTGGTGCATGCCACTTAGCCGTAGGGCACTAGGGCAGAGTGCCCTATGGCTAAGTTGACCCAGCTACAGCAGCAAACATGCCCGTAGCGCACTAGGTCAAGGTTCCCTACGGATAAGTGACACATCCGTAGCGCACCTTGACCTAGTGCGCTACGGGTATGTGTGATGTGGCCACATGTGCCCTGGCCCACACATAGCCGTGGCGCACCACCTCCATGTGCGCCACGCTTATGACAGTTAGCCGTAGGGCACCTGTGGGCAGTGCGCCACGCCTATTTTATCCGTGGGGCACTACTAGCAAGTGACCCACATAAGTGTGGATTACCTATAGCCGTTTTCCTAGTAGTGGATTGCGGCAGTGGTTTGTACAAACCCTTAGATGCCAGAACTATCGTGGGACGTCGAGGGTTCCCACCCATATGCTGCATATCCTCTACGAATTACCAATTAATATGCACGCTATGAGGATAACAACCACGACCTGCACATCAGGCTTCATGCGAGAGGAAGAAGATAGAGCTGACTTCTCTATCCCATTCCAAATCTCATGGTTAACGCATAATATATGGCGCAAGAATCACTGGCGACATTGGTTGTTAAGTCCTAGATAATATGTTCCTTTACCACCGGAACTTTTATAGTAAGTTATTACCTCATGGTAATAACCTATAATCACATTATTATGAAAATTGTGTTTTCGTACCTTTTTCAAATGCAGGTGATGTCCACATTGTATTTGTAAAATACTTTACAGAAAATAACCAAAGGACATGAGCAAGTGTGAACTTGCCTTTTGTGATTGCAAGATTGCACTCACTGTCTTCAAGATGATATAAGATCAAATATCTGAAATCAGCATCATTGGTCCGGTAAGGACTAATGTTTAAAGAAGCAATATGTTCTTATGCATAAGTAATGTGATGCATTTTATAAACGTGAATCCCGGGGATAACTTTGATTTAGTGTTTGGGTACTATAAATGATGTATTTGAAATGTGTTGTACTTTTGGATGAGTTTTATACTTGTGCTTCTTATTAAGGCTTGTGAGTGTGTGTGAAACAATCATATAATTACAATATCATAAAACAATAGGACACACATAAATGTGAGATGCTACTCAAGATTGCTTATATAAGAGTTCTTGTTTGAAGTGGCAAAAAGAATAACATTGGAAGAAAAGATTTCTTTTCTAAGGTCTAAACAACCTTTGTGGTTAGTTGAGTCTGGTTGATGTTATTTGTGCTTGCTTTAATAGTTTGGGCTTGAGATGCTTTATGACTTAACTATATCAGACCAAAGTTAACTATAAAACGTCTAATAATGTTTATAGTATTATATTTAGAGTCTTGTAGACTAAAGTTAACTTTATAACATAGATAGTTTGAAAGTATAATGCTTATAACATTTGTACTTTGTGTACTTGGTAATGTTGCCTTAAGGTTACTTAAGAATGGTTATATTTTTCTTTGATGTGGTGGTTTTCTTGATTTTATAATGGAATAGTATCACTTATCCCTTTTATGGATGAGTGGTTATAGTTTGTAAATCATGGAGTAATGTTACTTAATTTCTTATGAGTTCAATATAGTGTTTTAGTATGTTGATAAACTTGTGATTGAAGTAAAGGAAATAAGTTTTTATTTAACTACAAATTATTCTTGATGATTTTATATTTGATAAGGATTCTCTTTAGAAAATATGACACACCTATGGTTGAGGAGAATTCAATAAAATTGTAATTAAAATGTGTTTAACTATTTGGACTTCATATTATTAATGTTGAAGACTAATACTAATTATTAGACTCAATTGGTTAATTTTAGACATATTAGCAATTTTTATTTACCTTTATATGAATTATCAATTAAATAAATAAGTTTAAATTTGATTTATTAAAGTATTTGAATTTTTATTTAACTCAAAAGTGGAATATTATATTTTTGAACATGTACATATTATTTTTGTGATCATTTTGGTATATTACATTTATTTTTGTGATATATAAATAATAAGATATGATTTTGACAATTCTTATTACTTTATACTTACTTAATAAATAATAAATATTTAATTAAGTGAAATAATAATAATACATGATTATAGTTTTTTAAAATATTATTTTTATTTTTCCAAGATTTTTGGTATTTATTTATATTCTTAACATTTACCATTATGAAAATAGGAACTATCAAAGTTTTATTACCTTTAAAATCTTTATTACATAATAATTATTTAAATTGTTAATATAATATTGTTTAATAATAGTTTGAAGTTATAGATTTTATTTTTCTAAACATTTTCATATATTATACATATTTTTCTGAACTATAAATCAAATGTTATAGATTTAACAAGTTTTAATCATTTTATTTAATTTCTGGAATATGTATATTTGGATTTATATCTTTTATTCTTTCTTAAACAGGAAATAACTTTTTACACCGCACCCATACCTAGCCCTAGTCACTGACTAGTGGGCCAGAGGCCACCTCAGCTCTCAGATTAATAAATGTGTTTGTTACTGACCCTAGTTCTACTCCTAGACAATGACATATGGGCCCTGGGCCACGTCACTGCCACGCGAGACAAATACCAGGTCAAACAGAGGACTGGTTCTAGGGTGGCGTCGGCGTGACGTCGCTATGGCGTCAGCACCACCACCGCCGTCAGTGGGTGGTCGCCGGCGACGATCTACTGCGCCCTAGCAAACGAAATTAACCTAGTTTGAATCATCGCAACTCGTTGAACCCTAAAGTGGCAGCGCCGCTCGGAAATGGGCATCGGAGCCTCAGCTTTGACGAGCTCCGATGGTGGTCGGCGATGGCACAAGGTGAGACGGCGATTCACATCGAGATAAGGCGATTTAAGGATATTGGAAGGTTCAGGAACTCACCCTGATGATGATAGAGAGATCGGCGAGGACAGCCATGGTCGGAGGCGAGCTCTCCGACAAGATTTCCGACGAACTACCGCAAAGAGGAACGACAAAATTCGTCTACTCTAGTGTTCCCTTTGATGCAAGATTTCATCCAGAGGATCTACGGAGGACGGGGCTTCTCCATGGATACTTGGAAGAGTGTGGGGAGGTGGGGTTCGACGGCAAGGTGTGGCTCCAATGAGCTAGGGTTTCGGCCCCATTCGAATCAGTGAGGATAAGGAGGGATTGTGGATAGGGATTAAGGCAGGGCATCACGGTGGCCTTCTTATCCCCCTCTGGAACGACGGCGAGCATCTTGATGCACGGCTGACGACGATGACAGCATCGAGCGGCGGCGAGCTTCCTATGTTCGTGAGGATGATGATGACGTCTCTTTTGCGGAAAACCCCCTGGTGAATCTTTCAGCTCAACCCGTAGTCCTTATTCGTTCCCACTTGTCAGTCACAGATGAGAAAGAGCTGGACTGGCTGCTGGGCTTTTGTGGGCTGCACATGGGTATCAGATAAGGAAAGAGGAGTTGGGCCACGACCAGGTTTTGTTTTTTATTTGTTTTCTCTTTTTCTATTTCTGTTTTCCTTTTCAGATTTGTATATAATCTTTAATTTGAACTTTTCTTAGTAGAATTAATTTGCTGGATAATTGTAGTAGTACTAAAATGTATTTAATATCATTTGTGAACTTCTATTGTATAATGTTATGTTTTCTTTATTTTCTTTATGAATATACTTTTCCTATTATTATTTGTAAGGCTTTTAATATGCATTTAATCGTGCTAATATCCATAAACTTATTATAGGATGCATTATTATTAACTCATGAGATTTGATTCTCATTAACTCATAATATTTAGGATATTTTTATATGGTGATCCTTTATTTTTATTTGATAAATTGAATTTCTAGGGAATTAATATGATTAATATTATTCCATGAATTTAGGAAATAACAATGGATATATATTTTATTATAATTAACATAGAAGTTAGGGTTTGAATTGTAAGTGCTTACCCTAGAGTTTAGGATTCTTAATTTACTTATATTCTTTTGTTGATGTGAGTAAAGATTTAATAGATAAGCATATTGTCTTTTGTTTGTGATCTTTAATGATATCACCTTTTAAAATAGAAAGTTATTAACTAAAATGTCTTATGAAAATTTTTAATATAATTAACTCCTAAGCACATATGGTTATGATAATTGGAAATGACAGAGATGTGCTTAAGTGATTTGCTATAGAGAAATTTTCCTATAAAACATTGTGAAGATAAAATGATTTATCCAACAGATGAGCTGGATGTTAAGCTTGATCATAGATTTAGGGTTTAGGGTTTTACTAAGAATTCTTATCTTCCCCAATTCATAATTCTGGACTTCTGATTAAGGAATTCCTTTCCTAGATATACTACTTCTTCCTATCTATCATCATGGTTAACATGATGAGCTTTACATCACAAAAAATATTCTTATTCACCTATTATTCTTCTAAACTCATTGATAAATCCAATGAGCTTGACATTGAAGCTTTTATAGTTTCCTCATATCCATACTTTGTTATATCCACTACTCTACTGTTGATAACCTTCCATCCAACAAGTAGTTCCTTCAAACTCCACTCATAATCTTCGTTAATCATCCATCACTAATATATATCTAATAGATGTATGCATCCAACTACCTTTCTCTAAATCTTACTATCCTTTAAGATGAATAACACTACTTCCATAACTCCATGCTATACTAGCTTTAATTGAATCATACTATCTTACATTTACTTTACTCTAATAACTTACACTCCAACCTCACATTATATTAATGTGGATTGTAATGACTACTCTTGGATAACTTATCTATACTAGGGTTTAATCATGTTCTACCCACCAATATCACTTATACTTCATATAAGTTTCCAATCTTGGTGAGCAAGTATGATCATTATAATCCTTTAATCATTTATAGCTTAGGTTTCCAATTGGATAATCAAGACTTCATTAATACAACCTTACATTTGTATTGAAATTATCTTCTCAATATCTCTAATTGGATTAAGAATGTTATTCATGGACTATGCCCACTTGGTCTAATAGAATTACTACTGGTAACTATCTTCAGGGTTCATCCTAGTAATCTTCTTTACTACCACCTATAACTCATTTCAAATAACTCTTCTATCCAACCAGGAGTGAGTTGAACCCCTTCAATTATCACCTTGAGTTTATTCTTCTTCAATCACTCCCATCCTATAGATAATATCTAAGACTAGCATTACTATTTACCTCTACTTAGTTGTTTCTTTATAGGCACTTAAGTGTAAACTATGATATGGTCAAGAGTTGATAGATTGAGATCTGATGAATCAATAGTTGATTTCTCAACATTGATGAACAACAGATAATGGAATATAACTCAATAGAGATGATAAGGATTTATATAGAAAGAAAGATATACGGTGAATGATCTAGACTTAGTTTCTTCCCTTCCCAATCTCAGTAAAGAGTTAAGGTTAGGTATTACCATGATACCCGTAGTAAGAATATATAAGAATAAGATAAATTAGGATTGGTCATGACATTTTTATTACTTTAGTTGTAATCTTAACTTGGCACTTATGAGTTGTTGTGCTGAATATTATGGTATGATCCCTTAAGGATCAGATATTAATTATTTAATCAATGTATTATGAGTAACATTTTATTATGTCTGATCTACCCTTAGATCAAATCATGTTTACCCAAATAAGGTTTTAGAAAAGGTTATATTGAAACTTATCACAGTCAACTTGATGATAAACTTCAATTCCATCAAGTTGAGAGCAGCTTCAATCACTTTGACAAGTTTTGTTTAAAAGCGTGAAAACTATTAGGATTTTCTATGCATTAATGCAATGCACAAATCTGGGTTCGGCTTATTTCTAAGCTCTAATGCTGGGATGTTACAGACTCTCCCCCTTAAAATAAACTTCGTCCTCGAAGTTCACAAACTCTCACATTTCAGAGTAAGGAATTGACTTGTAGGGTTTGCTACATTTCTCCACTCCATGATGACCTTAAATGTAACTATTTTTAGTATTCTATAACTTGATTAGATATCCTAATCCAATTGTTTTTATTTTATCATCAAACTTGATTACTATGTTAAATACAGTCTAGAGAGTCTCACTAAAACAAGTTTTAAGTTTCTATATGCCCGTGTTTGTGGTTAGAAGACTATGTTTCTATTCTTGTCATAGTATAGTTGATACTGGTACTCCTTCCAAGATTGGATTTGAACTCAATTCGTTCATACCCATTGGAATTTCTTATTCTTGTCCAATTGGGTGTTCTCTATTACTTCTTAAGGGTTACTTAAGAGTTGTTTCTTCTAGAATTAGTCGGTTAGGATTAACCTTTATCACCTTCAAGCTTTTACTTTATTAATTTTTTAGATAATATTTCATTATTACCTATAGTACTTCTTAAACTTTCATTCCTAATGTCTACTCTCCCCCTTAGGGTTTACTAATAGTCTTTAAATTGTATATATAGCATTTATTGGCTTTATAACTAGAATGTTGGTTTCTATTCAGTTTATACTTTACCTAATTAGGGTATGATGAAAGATTGTATGGTGTATCCACATAGTGGTGGATCTCCGAAGCAGATCTTTCAGCATTACCTGATGTACTTAATATTGGACATTTTCGCTGGGATAAGTCTGACTTTGCGAAGCATCTTGAAACACGATCGCCTTAAATGTTTATACTTCCTTAGGTCTTATTTAACTTTAGACCAAATTTTATGCTCTTTATGCAACCATTAAGATGATCTGGTTAACTATGTCAACCACACCAGCTGCGAACAAGATACCAACTGTGGATCAGAATACCGACTATGGATGAAATTACCAGCTACGGATCATCCTAGGTTGTATGTATTACCCTACGGTTTCCGACCTACTACTGGCATTCTTTCTGAATTGTTAGATCTTACATATCATTTTGCTCCACAACTTCATCTTTGTACTAGTTCATGATACTCCCATGAACTTGGTGTAACTACTTTATTAACTTCTTAGCATCTTACCTACTTTGAATGAGCTTTAAGTTTATTACTTCTTGTTGCTCCATACATCTTTTACACTAAACTTCTTTCTTGAATCTGACTAAGAATAGTCTATGTTTTATCTATCCTCCAAATGGTGTTAATACTCCTTATATCTTGCTTCATCCTTAAAGTAAGTCTTCCTTTTAATCTTTAAAACTCGTCACTCCCTTACACGAATTCCCGTTCCTATCTAGATCTATAACATCAAGTCATAACTGGGTGTTACATCATGCATTTGCACACCTAATTAACTTTATGTATAGATCTAGTCAATCAATAAGATTCAAGAAGATCAAAAGTCGATAAACAACAAAACATATACCATGTATTATACATAGGTTTTAAATAATTTACAAATGTACTAGATGTCCCAACGGTTTGCTCCACACCTATTTACACAACTATCTTACAAGAACTTCTTGTTCTTGTGAGTATATCCTCACTTATTTCGGCAAACCTTTCAAACTACAATACGCATTACCTTCTATATACCTTATTCAAGCTCTCATCCCTTGGGATGTCGTTCCTTTCTTACATTCATCTTCCTCTAGTGCTTCCTGGAGTTCCCTCCATGATGACGTGAAGTCCTACGACTGCCTTCTGGAGCATAAGATCATCCAGGTGGTGCATATTCTTGATTAGAAGTACCGAGACTGAGATTAGTCATTGAAAAATGACTAGAGTTGGTGTAATCCTCTATAGAATATTCCTGGTTTTTCGGCAACGCTTCCTCATAGTAAGTTGGCTCCTTAGCTTTTTCTTGGATCCAGTCGTACATATTGGCATAGTAGCTATCGGAATACTCTTCTAAGCCAATTGGATTGGTATCACCCCCATATGGTCCATAAGGCTCTCTATGGTTATAGTTGGTCTCTTCTTCAATACCTGTATCACAAGGTATAGGATTTCCTATGGTTCCACCTTGAGATTCTACTTCCCATCCATACTTGTTTGGCTCAGGGTTATTTGGAATAATTCTATTCCATACCTATTGTTCGGAGTTGTACTTGGTCCATAGGTCTTCAGGTGGCTTGAATTCATTTTGGTAGTAGGCATAATTTTCCGAGTTTGGGTCATCAAACTCAGTTTCCTCATACACTTCTCCTGAGGTATGTATTTGGGATGCCTAGATTCTTTATCTAAATTCTTCCTACTTGCCATTGCTTTATTAGGATCAGTAAAATCCTCAATGACCGTATCCAGTTCCTGAGCTAAGACTTGGTGAGTGTTTTTATGATAAGTGTTTAGCAAAGACCGATAACGATCCATATACTCTACAGCTAGAGTAGGTTCTGCTTGAACTAGAGTAGAGTGATCTAACTCATGCTCTGGGTTTGAGGTTTCATGTGGTATAATTGTATGAGTACTACCTTCTAGAGCTTGGGATTTTTGTTCTCGGATCATGGTTATGGCTGCTGCTACGGCAATCTGATATGCAGATGCCATGCACCTTGCCTCTCCTGATGGCATTTCTCCCTTAAGTCCTAACTTCTTGGGTAACATGATCATGACACGGTATTTAGCTAATACCTGCCCATCATAGTAACTGTAAATCTTGACCAAAAGTCTTGATTCACATTCCAAACTCCATAGAAGTTGTCAGAGATTATCTGTCCAATCCCCTCCATAGTCATTGAGTGTCATGTTCATCACTTGAACATTCTGGGGTGGATATCGAGGTGCCATGTGGAACTATGGATAAGAAATTATCATCAGTCACATATAGTTAAAACTCTTGGGTAATGATCGGATTTGCAATCATACTAAAGAATTATCGCACTAGCAACATGACAGGATTATTCTCAAGTGAATATCCCTCATATCACTAGAGAACTCTTTATTCTTGCAAGTATAAGTCCTACAGGTTCTACCCATTTACTAGGTTTCCAACCTAAGTTCAAAGCATATGCTCTGATACCAACTGCGGTGACCCAGCATACCACTACATGATGTAGTATATTATAGTCGTTGACATAACACCAATGAAACACCGTTCACTACTATTACATCCCTCAGAATGGCACAACAGAAACATAGCGGGTCCAATACATGGCTAAGTGTTACAACTCACTCTTTACACAAGATCCAGAGAACACTCTAGGTTAAAGAGAGAGAAAGAACTTCTTACAAAGAAGGATCAAAGATGAACAACACAAGAACTAATATGCTACTAAGAATGGTATCTTAACTAAAGGGCTGACATTGTATTAATGCAATGCACTACAGAAATAGGTTGTTTGGTTAGAGAGTATATTCCTATTTAATCAGTAATTTCGTCTTCACTTGAGTTTTGGTATTTGTTGACTTCCTTGTCTTTGTTGAAGATCTTTAGCTTTGGATGATGATTCCTGGAGCATAACTTGATGTAGATGTTGTCTATTCTGGCTTCAGAATCTAGCAAGGGTTAAGAAGATACTTTGAGTACGAGTGTACTCAGCAAGTTCACTATAAAAGGAGTGTTTGATGCACGATAACTACAGCCACAGACCATAGGTCATAGGCAATGCAAGTTTTAATAAACATTTCTTCAGAGGTTGATTTTATTCTAAAATACTATGTCCGTCAGCCTTCACGGGTTTACCAGAACTTTCATGGAGTTCCTTTCCCGCCATGTTCGGCGCTCCTTCCCGGAACAGGGAGTAACAAGTTACAGTTCTTACACTCTGTAGAGGTGCGTTACTTTACCCATGAGAGAACAACTCTTTATTGCACAACCGGGCAGCTTATTCCCGTCCACAATTCCATGATGTGGGGCCCAGAAGATGATCCAAGCCAATCACTGCCCCCTTCGCGACCTCGCATGCCTCCTTGGTGTACACCATGCCCACATATTGGATTACGGTAGTGGTTTGTACAAACCGTTAGATGCCAGAACTATCGTGGGATGTCGGGGTTCCCACCCATATGCTGCATATCCTCTACGAATTACCAATTAATATGCACGCCATGAGGATAACATCCACGACCTGCACATCAGGCTTCATGCGAGAGGAAGAAGATACAGTTGACTTCTCTGTCCCATTCCAAATCTCATGGTTAGCGCGTAATATACGGCGCAAGAATCACTGGCGACATTGGTTGTTAAGTCCTAGATAATATGTTCCTTTACCACCGGAACTTTTATAGTAAGTTATTACCTCATGGTAATAACCTATAATCACATTATTATGAAAATTGTGTTTTCGAACCTTTTTCAAATGCAGGTGATGTCCACATTGTATTTGTAAAATACTTTACAGAAAATAACCAAAGGACATGAGCAAGTGTGAACTTGCCTTTTGTGATTGCAAGATTATGCACTCATGGTCTTTAAGATGATATAAGATCCAATATCTGAAATCAGCATCATTGGTCCGGTAAGGACTATTGTTTAAAGAAGCAATATGTTCTTATGCATAAGTAATGTGAGGCATTTTATAAACATGAATCCCGGGGATAAAGTTGTTTTAGTGTTTGGGTACTAGAAATGATGTATTTGAAATGTGTTGTACTTTTGGATGAGTTTTATACTCGTGCTTCTTATTAAGGCTTGTGAGTGTGTGTGAAACAATCATATAATTACAATATCATAAAATAATAGGACACACATAAATGTGAGATGCTACTCAAGATTGCTTATATAAGAGTTCTTGTTTGAAGTGGCAAAAAGAATAACATTTGAAGAAAATATTTCTTTTCTAAGGTCTAAACAACCTTTGTGGTTAGTTGAGTCTGGTTGATGTTATTTGTGCTTGCTTGAATAGTTTGGGCTTGATATGCTTTATGACTTAACTATATCAGACCAAAGTTAACTATAAAACGTCTAACAATGTTTATAGTATTACATTTAGAGTCTTGTAGACTAAAGTTAACTTTATGATAGTTTTAAAGTATAATGCTTATAACATTTGTACTTTGTGTACTTGGTAATTTTGCCTTAAGGTTACTTAAAAATGGTTATATTTTTCTTTGATGTGGTGGTTTTCTTGATTTTATAACGGAATAGTATCACTTATCCCTTTTATGGATGAGTGGTTATAGTTTGTAAATCATGGAGTAATGTTACTTAATTTCTTATGAGTTCACTATAGTGTTTTAGTATGTTGATAAACTTGTGATTAAAGTAAAGAAATAAGTTTTTATTTAACTACAAATTATTCTTGATGATTTTATATTTGATAAGGATTCTCTTTAGAAAATATGATACGGCTATGGTTGAGGAGAATTCAATAAAATTGTAATTTAAATGTGTTAAACTATTTGGACTTCATATTGTTAATGTTGAAGACTAATACTATTTATTAGACTCAATTGGTTAATTTTAGACATATTAGCAATTTTAATTTAACTTTATATGAATTATCAATTAAATAAATAAGTTTAAATTTGATTTATTAAAGTATTTGAATTTTTATTTAACTCAAAAGTGAAATATTATATTTTTGAACATGTACATATTATTTTTGTGATCATTTTGGTATATTACATTTATTTTTGTGATATATAAGTAATAAGATATGATTTTGACAATTCTTATTACTTTATAATTACTTAATAAATAATAAATATTTAATTAAGTGAAATAATAATAATACATGATTATAGTTTTTTTTAAATATTATTTTTATTTTTCCAAGATTTTTGGTATTTATTTATATTCTTAACATTTACCATTATGAAAATAGGAATTATCAAAGTTTTATTACCTTTAAAATCTTTATTACATAATAATTATTTAAATTGTTAATATAATATTGTTTAATAATAGTTTGAAGTTATAGATTTTATTTTTCTATAACATTTTCATATATTATACATATTTTTCTAAACTATAAATCAAAAGTTATAGATTTAACATATTTTAATCATTTTATTTAATTTCTGGAATATGTATATTTGGATTTATATCTTTTATTCTTTCTTAAACAGGAAATAACTTTTTACACCGCACCCATACCTAGCCCTAGTCACTGACTAGTGGGCCAGAGGCCACCTTAGGTCTCAGATTAATAAATGCGTTTGTTACCGACCCTAGTTCTACTCTTGGACAATGACATATGGGCCCTGGGCCACGTCACTGCCACGCGAGACAAATATGTCACATCCCAAAATTCTCCTAATTTTTGATGTGAAATAAATAAATAAGTTTGATTAATTTTTGACTATGTTGAAAATTCTCAAAGAGAAGAAACTTTTTGCATAGAAATTCCTCTCAACCTTGAATTCAAAATCTTAATATTCTTTTGTTATGATCTAAGTAGTCATATATGCAAAAGGGTATGGATTGATTATGGATTGTAGAATTGGTCTGTAAGATTTCAAAATGAAAATCATGAAGCCTTCATAATCATTTCATTACATCCATGCAAAGATCTCACAAACTGAATCCAAATCCTGGTATCTAAATCCTATAGTTGATTTGCCCAAATGTTCCTAAAGGTAATTAAATTGACTTTATAAAACCCACTATTGCTAAGGCAGAGATTATTGCTAAATTATAGCCTAAAGAGATCCAATTAATATTACAAAATTTTAGAAACAAAATTGAGCTCATTTGGAGCAATTATAAAAAAGTTATGGAATAAATACAAACAAATAAAGATATAAATAAAATGAAATATACAAGGATTTATAAACCCACTACTTACAAACTAGTAAAAATATTGTAAATATGATCCTACCATGATCTATTCGATTTAAAAAAAAATTAGAAACAAGAATCATATCATTTGGAGTTCGTATGCAAAATATATGAGGAAAACAAGTAAATAGAAAAAGAAAAAAAACCTAAACGGGCCGGCCCACCCGGACCGACCTGAGAATCCACAACCACGTAGGTGACCGATCGATGCATGGTTGCTTTACAATCCGTGCGAATCAGTTTTTCTCTAACCTATCTCTATTCAAACTCTCGTAACTTTTTATCTACAATTCCGAATCGACTTCCGTTTGTTTCTACTTGTTCCCTAATTCAAGGCCTATCTCTACACCATCCTAAATCTCCATATAAACTCGTGGAACCACAGATGTACGAGTTTCCCTTCTCAAAATCCCGAATCTACACATGCCCGAATCTTATTTCGCTTTTTAACCCATCTAGACTTCGTCGTTTGCCTTCGGTCAAAAAATGAAAATTGTAGAACTCGTCGAAATCTTTCAATCCCGACAAACCTCACCTCTTTTTATCCACCACAGCCGGAGAATTTCGTATCGCAATATTTCAGATCTTACGGTGTAAATCCAAGATGTACTCGCGCTCGTTTCTTCAAATCCAAATTCCTTTGGTGAGAAGGTAGAAATAATGATTCCCCACAACTTTCGTGTTCTAAGTTTTTCAATTTTACCTACATATTTGTCTCTCTAACACAGATCTGTTTCTTGTCTATTCTGAGCCAAAATCGGGTCAATCTCTTCTTCTAGCCACCAGATCCTATCCAAACGGTCGAGATCCAATCAAACCGGTGTGTGCCATGTCATCATCCCGGTCAGCTTCCTCATCAATGCCACGTCAACGTTAAGTCAACATCTAGTCCCAGTCAGCATGCAAAGTCAACTTGTCCAGTCAGCGAAATATTCTCTAGAATATTCCGTTCGAATTCAAAATTGCATATTATAGGTCTAACTTGTAAAATTCATTAGAAATTCATAACATGTCCAAAAATTGCGTATAATATATCAAATTGAAGATAATTTTACGTAGAATCATCTTATCAGAATAGATCCAACTTTTACTGTACGTGGTTACTGCAGTAATTTAATTTGTTTTAATGGTCTTTTATGTTAATAAATTCATAAGAAATTATCTGTAACTCCAAAAAATATGAACAATATATTAAATTGAAGCTACTATAATGTACATTAATAATATCTGGTTGGATCTAGCCTTTGCCGACTATTTAACACGTAGCAATTTAATTAGTTTTAATGGCTTTATAAATCATTAAATTCATAGTAAATTAATTGCTCGTGACAAAAATATAAATGATATATCGATGGAAATATGGTTCCATGTAGATCATCAATATGCAATTAGTTCAGCCTTTGACTGTAAGGTTTTGCTGTGAAGATTTAAATGGTTTAATGTCTTATTTAGAGTAATAAATTCATAAGAAAATAAATACTATTCAGAAAATTACAAATAATATGTCCCTGAAATCACAATTCCGTGGAGATTACAGATATAATTTTAGTTTGATTTTTATACAGCAGAAACTATATGAATCATATAAAAACCATTAAACACTATTTAAATCATACAAAAGATCTATAACTCCGATTAGGGTGAATCCAAGTGCTAAGGTTTTGTATTGACAATATCTATATAGAGAAATTGCATGACAAATTATTTGGTACTTTTAAAATAGAAATTCATACAGAAATATTTAAACCCATTGAAATAGTGTTTTAATCATAGGAAAATATCTATAACTCCTTTTTAGGTGATTCAAATTGCCAATGTCTCTAAATTGCATTACCTCTATCCAGTAGCATCTAGTTCACAATTTAATACGACATAAACATATTTAGTTCAATTAAAGTGGTATACACCATATTAAATCGATACAACTTTAGTAATAATCTAACTATGTTCAGAACACTAAATGCACCCATTGTGACTCATTAAATCTTCATGCATGCATCTGTTCATCATTGTTTTCTTGTAATGTTGCACTGTTGTATGTTTGCAATGTTTTGAATGGTGTTTGTTGTGTTTGCTTCAAACGTTAGATTGCGAGGAGTGCAACTACTATGATTGCAAGTATTGTGGTTATTAAGAAATAGGCCAATATAATTGTAAGGATTATCTAATCGACTACATCTATAACAAAGGAAAGTGGTGCTATCTTGGTCATAAATGTCCTGTTGTTTTCCTATGCATTGTAGATGCTTTTGTAGAATTGCATCTGTAGGAATTGATGTGTATATGCTATGCTATATTCCATATTATTCCCTAGTATTCCTTGTTTATGAGCCATCGTATTGGTAGATTGCTTAGCTATGTTATTTAGACGAGGAAGGGAATCACATCATGAAAAGTTATATGTTTTGAAAGGCTTATGTTTTTCTAAATGACAAACCAACGTGTTTTAATGAACCACCTTGTCGGAATGGCATTGATTGGGTCATCGAGTGTGGATTATGGTGGGGAATGCCGCCCAGGACACTGAGAAAGGATTGGTTTCTTTATTTGGTAGCTTACGTGTACAACCATGTGCCAATAATAAAATGGGCGGTTGGTTGGACTCAGTAGGTTGTGAACTCGAACCCACGTATCCAGAGATGTAGAATAGTGTAGTTTGGATCGGTGCGTGTCGGGTTTGGGGAGCTACTTCCCGAATGGTTCCTTCTTGGACTTCTCCCTATCATCACCCAATATGAGAGTGGTGGTACGAGCTGGGCTGGCCAAGTCACATGGGTAAAGTGTACTAACCCCTGCAGGGTGTTAAACTAAGTGCTTAGTCGTGTCCCCGGTTATGGACAATTTGAGCGACCTGATACTGATGCTATGATATTTCTCGCTCATCCTTATTTCTTAATTACTTAAAACTTGTTGGGTGAACATAATTGGGTAGGAGCACCTGTGAGTGAACCAGAGTGTCCTATTTATCGTATTGGAAAACTATTTTGTTACAAATGTTAGGATAAAACTGTTGCTTTATGCAAATGAGCCTGAATTCCACTTGGCCAAATAAGCATGTAGTTGATAGATCTGTTGATAACCACTTTAGACTACTTGCCATATATTCAATGTATTTACCATTCGTGGCTACAATTATTCATGTTGCAGGTTATATCGTATCTGACTGATCGTTTATAGGTCGCGAGACTCCACTCAACAATTGTTCGCCTATGGCACATTTGAAGGATGGAGATCTACCTTGTATTCGTTTTCCGCTGTGTACTTGAATAAATAATGTAAATTTTGGATCATATTCGTTGTATTTATGATGCATAATTATATTTGGTATCATTTTGTACTGCGTGTGCTAGTGAACCGATCCAGGGATTGGCACTATACACATGAACTCAGCCTTATCAGGCGAGGGTGTTACAATATGGTATCAGAGTTGTGTGTAGACTGTAGGATCGTGACCTTAGAAATGGATTAGCAATAGGAGACCTCTATTAGGAGAACTATCATATTCTCTACTTATTAGAGTTCTTATATTCTTTGTCTATCTTTTCTAGAACCTCTTCCTATTCAAACATTTATAGTTGTCCATTCATTTGATACCTATATGAGAGTTAGATAAGTAAAATAACAAATAAGATGATACATATGAATATCTCACCAAGTTTGGTTAGGTCTAGACCACCATGTTCCATCTTTTTAGGAGATCATCGCTATCGTGTTAGCATATTGTTCTTACCAACTTATGTGGTATGACAATATAGGTTGCTTTCTTGTTTGTACTGAACCATATCGTGTGATGCCCTGTTTAGGATCTGTTGTTTTGAAACTCTAAAGTTTCTGGAGTTTTCGTGTGGTTTTAAAATTATTTTAATGGAGTGAATTGATTGAAATTCGTGGGATTACTGCGATTTTTACTGACCATTGTACATAGCGATTTTTCATATTTTATTAGTAACTCAGAAAAATCTAAAACAATAGGATCTTGGGCGTAATTACCATACATGCACAAAAATTGGCTAAAATTCCTGATGAGTTTGGGTCGGACAGAAAAATTCGTGAAGTCTGCTGTACCGTTTTGACAGATTTTGTTTATTGCTTATATGTTGCTCTATTTTACTCTAGTATTTTTCCCAATGCTTTCAAACTATTTTGTGGTTGTATACTAATAAGTTTATACACCTGTAATGTTATTATACAAGTGTTTGCTTGTGTGTTGATTCCTTATGATTGTTTGCTTGTTTGTGACATTGAATGCTTCATATAGCTATGGGTAGGATTTATTTTCTTAGTCATTTCTTTCCTATAGAATCTATTCTTTCCTATCTTGAACCCTTGGAGATATAATGATGTGTTAAGTGGAAGGTTTGACAACACAATGCATTTAGGAAGGAGAATGCTTTATCTAATGGAAAAAAAGAGATGTGAGAGTATGAAGTGTTAAAATAATGTTATGTAGTAGATTACGCAACCTGAAAGTTGAAGTATCGATAGTTCAGTTTTAGTAGTAGCTTTGTTGATTGAATACATGGGAGTATACATATAGCATTAGTTCTTGCCCATGGAAACATTCTTCAAGGCAAGTGAGAATGCCCGAGTGATTGAAAAACGTGATTCACCTATCCTCATACAGGGTAATGATTTGGGTGCAGGATGGATTGATCACCATTCCTACTACTCTTATTATTTGCTCTTGTACTGTTGGCTTTGTGGATCTTGAGTGTCTTTTCAACCCTAGCAGAGAGCCGGCGTTAAGCCTAGACCTTAGAATGGTATATTTCCCCCTTTATAAAAGAACCCAGTGCTTAGCGTAGGAATATACGGTAAGAATGAATCTCAACCATGATTAATGGGTACCGTGAAGTAAACATCCCCTAATTGACCACCATGAGAGTTTTGCTAGTTTAAGAAGAGCTTTCTCGAAAACTATCAATCATGATGTTTAGAATGTGCTAGAGACATTGTGCCAATAAAAGTCTAAAGGAGAATCAATCTGAGCTAAGTGAATCCTCGAGAAATGACCTAGTCAATTTTCTTTAAGGGTGGTAGCATCCTAATGGATTCCGAACCTTCTTTCTTTCTAGCCTTCCCAAATCTCAGGACGAGATTTCTTTTAAGGGTGGTAGTCTATCACATCCCAAAAATCTCCTAATTTTGGAATGTGAAATAAATAAATAAGTTTGATTAATTGTTTGACTATGTTGAAAATTCTCAAAGAGAAGAAACTTTTTGGATAGAAATTCCTCTCAACCTTGAATTCAAAATCTTATATTCTTTTGTTATGACCTAAGTAGCCATATATGCAAAAGGGCATGGATTGATTATGGATTGTAGAATTGGTGTGTAAGATTTCAAAATGAAAATCATGAATCCTTCATAGGCATTTCATTACATCCATGCAAAGATCTCACAAACTGAATCCAAATCCTGGTATCTAAATCCTATAGTTGATTTGCCCAAATGTTCCTAAAGGTAATTAAATTGACTTTATAAAACCCACTATTGCTAAGGCAGAGATTATTGCTAAATTATAGCCTAAGGAGATCCAATTAATATTACAAAATTTTAGAAACAAAATTGAGCTCATTTGGAGCTATTATGAAAAAGTTATGGAATAAATACAAACAAATGAAGATATAAATAAAATGGAATATACAAGGATTTATAAACCCACTACTTATAAACTAGTAAAAAGATTGTAAATATGATCCTACAATGATCTATTCGATTTTAGAAAAATTTAGAAACAAGAATCATATCATTTGGAGTTCGTATGCAAAAGATATGAGGAAAACAAGTAAATAGAAAAAGAAAAAGAAAAAAAACTAAACGGGCCGGCCCACCCGGACCGACCTGAGCATCCACAGCCACCTACTGAGTGATCGATGGATGGTTGCTTTACAATCCGTGCGAATCAGTTTTTCTCTAACCTATCTCTATTCAAACTCTCGTAACTTTTTATCTACAATTCCGAATCGACTTCCGTTTGTTTGTACTTGTTCTCTACTTCAAGGCCTATCTCTACACCATCCTAAATCTCCATATAAACTCGTGGAACCACAGCTGTACGAGTTTCCCTTCTCGAAATCCCGAATCTACACATGCCCGAATCTTATTTCGCTTTTTAACCCATCTAGACTTCGTCGTTTGCCTTCGGTCAAAAAATGAAAGTTGTAGAACTCGTTGAAATCTTTCAATCCCGACAAACCTCACCTCTTTTCATTCACCACAGCTGGAGAATTTCGTATCGCAGTATTTCAGATCTTACTGTATAAATTCAAGATGTACTCGCGCTCGTTTCTTCAAATCCAAATTCCTTTGGTGAGAAGGTAGAAATAATGATTCCTCACAACTTTCGTGTTCTAAGTTTTTCAATTTGACCTACGGATTTGTCTCTCTAACACAGATCTGTTTCTTGTCTATTCTGAGCCAAAATCGGGTCAATCTCTTCTTCTAGCCACCGGATCCTATCCAAACGGTCGAGATCCAATCAAACCGGTGCGTACCATGTCGTCATCCCGGTAAGCTTCCTCATCAACGTCACGTCAACGTCAAGTCAACATCTAGTCCCAGTCAGCATGCAAAGTCAACATGTCCAGTCAGCGGAATATTCTCTAGAATATTCCGTTCAAATTTAAAATTGTATATTATAGGTCTAACTTGTAAAATTCATTAGAAATTCATAAAATATCCAAAAATTGCGTATAATATATAAAATTGAAGATAATTTTACGTATAATAATCTTATCAGAATAGATCCAACTTTTACTGTACGTGGTTACTGCAGTAATTTAATTGGTTTTAATGGTCTTTTAGGTTAATAAATTCATAAGAAATTATCTGTAACTCCAAAAAATATGAACAATATATCAAATTGAAGCTACTGTAATGTACATTAATAATATCTGGTTGGATCTAACCTTTTCTGACTATTTAACCCGTAGCAATTTAATTAGTTTTAATGTCTTTATAAATCATTAAATTCATAGTAAATTAATTGCTTGTCACAAAAATATAAATGATATACCATGGAAAGATGGTTACATGTAGATCATCAATATGCAACTAGTTCAGCTTTTGACTGTAAGGTTTTGCCATGAAGATTTAAATGGTTTAATGTCTTATTTAGAGTAATAAATTCATAAGAAAATAAATACTATTCAGAAAATTACAAATAATATGTCCCTGAAATCACAATTCCGTGGAGATTACAGATATAATTTTAGTTTTATTTTTAGACAACAGAAACTATATGAATCATATAAAACCCATTAAACACTATTTAAATCATACAAAAAGATCTATAACTCCGATTAGGGTGAATCCAAGTGCTAAGGTTTTGTATTGACAATATCTATACAGAGAAATTGCATGACAAATTATTTGGTACTGTTAAAACAGAAATTCATACAGAAATATTTAAACCCATTGAAATAGTGTTTTAATCATAGGAAAATATCTATAACTCCTTTTTAGGTGATTCAAATTGCCACTGTCTCTAAATTGCATTACCTCTATCCAGTAGCATCTAGTTCACAATTTAATACGACATAAACATATTTAGTTCAATTAAAGTGGTATACACCATATTAAATCGATACAACTTTAGTAATAAAAGCTTTAGTGCAATAAATGACTTTCCACATGCATCATGTAATCTAACTATGTTCAGAACACTAAATGTAACCATTGTGACTCATTAAATCATCATGCATGCATCTGTTCATCATTGTTTTCTTGTAATGTTGCACTGGTGTATGTTTGCAATGTTTTGAATGGTGTTTGTTGTGTTTGCTTCAAACGTTAGATTGCGAGGAGTGCAACTACTGTGATTGCAACTACTATGATTGCAAGTATTGTGGTTATTAAGAAAGAGGCCAATATCATTGTAAGGATTATCTAATCGACTACATCTACTACAAAGGCAAGTGGTGCTATCTTGGTCATAAATGTCCTATTGTTTTCCTATGCATTGTAGATGCTTTTGTAGAATTGCATATGTAGGAATTGATGTGTATATGCTATGCTATATTCCATATTATTCACTAGTATTCCTTGTTTGTGAGCCATCGTATTGGTAGATTGCTTAGCTATGCTATTTAGACGAGGAAGGGAATCACATCATGAAAATTTATATGTTTTGAAAGGCTTATGTTTTGCTAAATGACAAACCAACATGTTTTAATGAACCACCTGGGCGAAATGGCATTGATTGGGTCATCGAGTGTGGATTATGGTGGGAAATGCCGCCCAGGACACTGAGAAAGGATTGGTTTCTTTATTTGGTAGCTTACGTGTACAACCATGTGCCAATAATGAAATAGGCGGTTGGTTGGGCTCAGTAGGTTGTGTTAACTCGAACCCACGTATCCAGAGATGTAGAATAGTGTAGGTTGGACCGGTGCGTGTCGGGTTTGGGGAGCTACTTCCTGAACGGTTCCTTCTTGGACTTCTCCCTATCATCAACCAATATGAGAGTGGTGGTACGAGCTGGGCTGGCCAAGTCACATGGGTAAAGTGTACTAACCCCTGCAGGGTGTATAAACTAAGTGCTTAGTCGTGTCCCCGGTTATGGACAATTTGAGCGACCTGATACTGATGCTATGATATTTCTTGCTCATCCTTATTTCTTAATTACTTAAAACTTGTTGGGTGAACATAATTGGGTAGGAGCACCTGGGAGTGAACCAGAGTGTCCTATTTATCGTATTGGAAAACTATTTTGTTACAAATGTTAGGATAATACTGTTGCTTTATGCAAATGAGCCTGAAATCCACTTGGCCAAATAAGCATGTAGTTGATAGATCTGTTGATAACCACTTTAGCCTACTTGCCATACATTCAATGTATTGACCATTCGTGGCTGCAACGTTTCATGTTGCAGGTTATATCGTATCAGACTGATCGTTCATAGGTCGCGAGACTCCACTCAACAATTGTTCGCCTGTGGCACATTTGAAGGATGGAGATCTACCTTGTATTCGTTTTCCGCTGTGTACTTGAATAAATAATGTAAATTCTGGATCATATTCGTTGTATTTATGATGCATAATTATATTTGGTATCATTTTGTACTGTGTGTGCCAGTGAACCGATCCAGGGATTGGCACTATACACATGTGTTGGAGATATGCCCTAGAGGCAATAATAAATGTAGTTATTATTATATCTTTGTGTTTATGATAAATGTTTACATTCATGCTATAATAGTATTAACAAGGAAACATTAATACTTGTGTGATTTGTAAACTTAATTTGAAGTCCCTAGTATAGCCTCTATACTTCACTAGCTTGTTGGTTGATTAATGATTGTGGTTTCCCTATCATGAACATTGAGATGTTATCAACAACAAGATCATATCGTTAGGAGAATGATATGGTGGACATACTCCTATAGATAAGCGTAGCATAAAGATCAAGTCATTTCAATAGTTCAATTGCTATATGCTTTACGATACATAGTAACCTAATTCCTTCGACCATGAGATCATGCATATCACCTTTACGGATGGATGCTTTGATGACATCAAACACCACACCGAATCGGGTGTCTATGAAGGTGGCATTGAGTGTTGGAAAGTATTGGTTGAAACACATGGATCAAGAGTGGGATTTGTCCATCCATATGACGGATAGATATACTCTGGGCCCTCTCGGTGGAATGTCATCCAATTAGCTTGCAAGCATGTGATGGGTCACAAGGGATCACATATCACGGAGCGAGAAAAGAATACTTATCGGTAACGAGGTTGAACTAGGTATGCAGAGATCGACGATCATAACCTCGGATAAGTAAACTATCGTGAGACAAAGGAAATTGGTATCGTATGTAAGTGGTTCTCGATCAAAAGTAATCGTAGAAATATGTAGAACCATATGAATTTCAGATTCCTCTATTGGTTATTGTTAGGAGAAGTGTCTCGATCATGTCCGCATAATTCACGAACCGTAGGGAGACACACTTAAGGATTCGGACGTTGTTTTGAGTAGTTATGGTATTATGAGAAAGAGACCGAATGTTGTTGAGTCTCGGATGGGATCCGGGATATCACGAGGTGATCCGAATGGTCCGGAGAATAAGATTCATATAAGGAAAGTCCCGTTTGAGTTCGGGAATGATTAGTGTTTTCATCGGGAATGTTCTAGAAGGTTCGGATTGTCCGGCACTCCGGGGAAGGGTACATGAATGTGTCATTGAATGATTGCATCATGTACTAAGTGTTCTTCTGTTCCAAAACTGAAAAGTCAAACTGCCGGTTTGAAAGTTAAGCAGCTAAAACAGAGCTGTGGAAAACAGAAGCGTGGGAAGCAGGAAGCTGTGGGAAACAAGCAAGAGGAGGTTGAAACCAACTTGGAGGAGGAGTCCCTCTCCTCCAAGCCGGTGCCCACCTAGGCCGAGTTGGGGAGGACTCCTCCCTCCCCTGGCCTGGCCCTCCACCTATAAAAGGAGGGGCAGTGCCTCCTCCTCTAGACACACAAGTTCCTATCCTCTAATCTCCGGTTTAGAGCCGTTTTGGTTTAGAGCTTCTAATTGCTTTAGCCTGCGGTTTAGAGCCTTCTAATTGGTGTGTCTAATACCTAGACCACTAATATCCCTCTCTCATACTCCACCATACTCGCTCCGGCTTAAGGCGAAGCCCTGCGGGATTTCCCCTCTACTTTCGGTACCACGTTGTCTTTGCCGGAATCGAGGAGAGTGCTACAACCTCCGCCACTTTGGAACAAGGGAGAGGAAGGTCTTCATCGAAAATCGAACGATGTGACCATCATGGAAGCGCTTAGGAATCTTGTTGGAAGGATCGTCTACGCGATCTTGAGATCGGAAGAGTACGACTACATCACCCACGAGAATCCGCTCTCGTTAAACACTTTGGAATCTTCGAGGGTAAGTTATTCCATCGACTCGTTTCTACAATCTAGTAGATAGATCTTGGCTTGTTTGTTTGTATGCGATAGAAATTTTTTGTTTTCCATGCTCTGAACCCCTCAAAGGGTATCGAGCCGTGTCTATATGTAGATCTGTTGCACGAGTAGAACACAATGGTCATTGTGGGCGTTGATGCTTTTATTGTCGATTGCTTTTTGTGTACTTTGCATCTTGCGGTATGTTGGGATGAAGCGGCCCGGGCTAACCTTACATGACATCGTTCATGAGACTTGCTCCACGCTTAACATGCAAGTTGTATTGCATAAGTGGCTTTATGGGTGCTGTTTCTCCTAGCATAGTTAAGATCCAATTTACAACGGGTGATCAACAATGCTAGTATCAATGTTGTGGTTCTTGTTCGTAAGTTAGAATGACACTTATTGAAAGCCCCAAACCACGTAAAATATGCAAAGAAAGTAGAGGCGTCTAACTTTGTTTTGCGGGGTGTCTGATGATGTGATATGGCCATGATTGTGATTATATTTGATGTATGCAATGTTCCTTATTGTAAGTTGGCAACGGCGAGCCATATGGTTGTCTTTAATTTATGTTAAGACCCGTGTCTATTCAAAGTAGTTGTAATAGTTGAAGCCGGTGGACGACAACCATGGAGAAGCGTCATTGACCTTGATGCAATGCCGGTGATGATGGAGATCATGTTCGTGCTTGAAGATGGAGATCGGAAGCACAAAGAAGAAAGTCCATATCATATCACATATTATTGAATTGCATGTGATGTTAATCCTTTATGCATCTTGTATTGCTTGGTAGACGACGGTAGCATTATAAGATGATCCCTCATGCACATCAATTTCAAGTCATAAAGTGTTCGCCCTTAGTTAGCACCGTTGCTAAAGCTTGTTGTTTCGAAGCACCACGTGATGATCGGGTGTGTCAGATTCTGCAAGTGTATACAACGTGAGCAAGCCAGATTTGCTCATGCAGAAACTAAGGTTTAATCTTGACGAGCCTAGCATGTACATACATGGTCTCGAAACACGGATCACCGAAAGGTAAAGCATGAATCGTATAGTAGATATGATGAACATGACGATTGTTCGCCATTGAAACTATATCAACTCTCGTGATGATCGGTGTTGATGTAGTGGATTTGGTTCGTGTGATCACTAAAACAATGTTAGGGATGTTGTTTTGAGTGGGAGTTCACCTAGTTTAATTTCATTAATTAATTTGAACTCAATTTGTCATAAACTTAGTCTAAACTATTGCAAATATGTTGTAGATCAATGGTAGCCCCTACCATCAATTTTAATGCGTTCCTAGAGAAAGAAAAGTTGAAAAACAATGGAAGCAACTTCGCGGATTGGTTCCGCAATTTGAGGATTGTCCTCACAGCTGGTAATTTGACCTATGTCTGGATGCATTGGGTGACCCACTGCGGTGATGCTCCCGATGAAGTAAAGAATGTTTACCTCTCGGAAGAATCGGTACTCCATAGTTCGATGTGCTATCTTGTATGGTTTAGAATCGGAGCTTGAAAAGGTTTGAAGAGTCGACCCATATGATATTGTCGAGGATCTCAAATTGATTTTTGAGACTCATGCGGCAATTGAAAGCTATGAGGCTTCGAAAAGTTCTTTAAGCGCAAGATGGAAGAGGCAGCTCCATCGGTGAGCATGTGCTTAAGATGTGCAGGCACACAAACAAACTTCAAAGCTTGGGTATAGTGATTCCTAATGCTTTGGGGATTTACTGTCCTCCGATCACGCCACCAAGTTACAGAACTTTGTGATGAACTACAACATGCGAGAACATGAACAAAGAGTTGCGAGCTGTTTGCTATGTTAAAATCTGCGAAGTGGAGATCAAGAAAGAGCACCAAGTGTTGTTGGTCAATAAGACCACCAAACTCAAGAAAGGCAAGTCTAAGCAAAGGGACACTTCAAGAAGGGTGGTAAGAAAGTTACCACGCCGTGAAGAAGACCAAGGCTGGACCCAAGCACAGGCGAGTGCTTTCTTGCAAGGGAGAAGGTCCTTTGAAGCGGAATTGCCCAAAGTACTTGGCGGATCGAAGAACGGCAACATCAAGAAGAAAGGTATATCGATATACATGTTATTGATGTGTATCTCACTAGTACTCGTAGTAGTGCACGGTATTTGATCTTTCGGTTGCTCATATTTGTAACTCGAAGCGGTCTTTGCGAATAAGCGGAAGCTAGCGAAGAACGAGGTGACGATGCGCGTGGGAAAGCGGATCAAAGGTTGATGTGATCGCGGTGACACGCTACCCCTTCATCTACCATCGGGATTAGTTTTATACTTAAATAATTGTTATTTAGTGCCTGTTGAGCATGAACATTATATCGGGATCTTGTTTATTGCAGACGGTTACTTGTTTAAATCGAGAATAATGGTTGTTCGATTTATATGAGTAATATGTTTTATGCACATGCACCTTTGATAGATGGTCTATTCTTATTGAATCTCGATAGTGGAAATACACATATCAACAACATTGAGGCTAAGCGTTTGAAATCAGCGATAATTCGACCTATATGTGGCATGTCGTCTTGGTCACATTGGAGTGAAGCGTATGAAGAAACTCCATTCGATGGACTTCTTGAATCACTTGATTTTGAATCACTTGAGAGATGCGAAGCATGTCGATGGGAAAAATGACTAAGACTCCGTTTTACGGTATGATGGAGCGAGCTACGGACTTATTGGAAATCATACATACCGATGTGTGTGGTCCAATGAGTGTAGCATCGTGGTGGTTATCGTTATGTTCTTACCTTCACGGATGACTTGAGTAGATATGGGTATATCTATTTCATGAAACATAAGTCGAAACTTTCGAGAAGTTTAAGGAGTTTCAAAGTGAGGTAGAGAATCAACGTAACAAGAAGATTAAATTTCTACGTTACGATCGTGGAGGTGAATATCTAAGTTACGAGTTTGGCGAGCATTTGAAGAAATGCGGAATACTTTCACATTGACACCGGGAACACCACAACAGTAATGGTGTGTCCGAACGTCGTAATCGAACTCTCTTAGATATGGTTCGTTCTATGATGTCACTTACAGATTTACCGCTATCATTTTGGGGTTATGCATTAGAAACAACGCATTCACTTTAAATAGGGCACCGTCTAAATCCGTTGAAACGACGGTATGAATTATGGTTTGGGAAGAAACCTAAATTGTCGTTCCTTAAAGTTTGGGGATGTGAAGCCTATGTAAAGAAGTTACAGGACAAGCTTGAACCCAAAGCGGAAAAATGCGTCTTCATAGGATACCAAGGAAACTATTGGGTATACCTTCTATCATAGATCCGAAGGCAAAATCTTCGTTGCCAAGAATGGATCATTTCTAGAGAAGGAATTTCTCTCGAAAGAAGTGACTGGAAGGAAAGTAGAACTCGACGAGGTTGTTGAACCTTCTCTCGAAATTGCGAGTAGCGCAGCACCGGAAGAAGTTCCTGTGGTGCCTGCACCAATTAGAGAGGAAGCTAATGATGATGATCATGAAACTTCGGTTGAAGTTGCTACAGAGCCTCGGAGTTCAACGAGAACTCGTACCACTCCAGATTGGTATGATCCCGTTATGAGTGTCATGTTGGTAGACAACACCGATGACCCCGAGACATATGAGGAAGCGATGATGATCCCAGATTCCAATAAATGGCAAGAAGCCATGAAATCCGAGATTGGATCCATGTACGAAAACCAAGTATGTACTTTGGTGTACTTACCGGATGGCCGGAAGGCTGTCGAGAACAAATGGATTTTCAAGAAGAAAACAGATGCTGATGGTAATGTTACTGTCTATAAATCTCGACTTGTCGCAAAAGGGTTTCGACCAATTCAAGGAGTTGACTACGATGAGACTTTCTCACCAGTAGCGAAGCTAAAGTCTGTGAGGATTATGTTAGCAATCGCTGCATATTATGATTATGAGATATGGCAGATGGATGTCAAAACAGCATTCCTCAATGGAGATATTGATGAAGAGTTGTATATGATGCAACCCAAAGGTTTTGTCGATCCGAAAGATGCTAACAAGGTATGCAAACTTCAACGGTCCATCTATGGATTGAAGCAAGCATCCCGAAGTTGGAATCAACGTTTTGATAAGGTGATCAAAAGTTTTGGTTTTATACAAACTTATGGAGAAGCTTGTATTTACAAGAAAGTGAGTGGGAGCTCTGTAGCATTCTTAATACTATATGTGGATGACATATTGTTGATTGAGAATGATGTAGACCTTCTTAATAGTGTCAAGGAATATTTGAATAAAAGTTTTTCAATAAAGGATCTTGGCGAAGCATCTTACATATTAGGCATAAAGATTTATAGAGATAGATCGAAACGCCAAATATCATTGTCACAGAGTACATATTTGGACAAAGTTCTAAGAGGTTTGGAATGGAAGAAAGCAAGAAAGGGTTCTTGCCCATGTTGCCCAATACGACCTTGAGTAAAACTCAAAGTCCGACATCGGCAAAAGATAGAGAAAGGATGAGTAAGACTCCCTATGCCTCAGCCATAGGATCTCTAATGTATGCCATGCTATGTACTAGACCCGACATTGCATATGCTGTTAGTTTAACTAGCAGATATCAAAGTGATCCAGGAGTGGATCATTGGACAGCGGTCAAAAACATCCTTAAGTACTTGAGAAGAACTAAGGATATGGTTCTTTCTTATGGAGGTGATGAACAGCTCGTTTTTAACGGTTACACCGATGCTAGTTGGAACACCGATCCGGATGATTCTAAATTACAATATGGATACGTATTTATTTTGAATGGTGCAGCGATTGGAGGAGTGCAAAGCAAAGCGTTGTGGCGAGATCTTCAACTGAATCGGAATACATGGCTGCTTCGGAGGTTTCACAAGAAGCGATATGGATGAAAGAGTTCATTACAGAGCTGGGTGTAGTTCCTAGTGTGCTGGACCCAATGTCTATCTACTGTGATAACATGGGCGCCATAGCCAATGCGCAAGAACCAAGGTCACACAAGAAGCTGAAGCATATCAAGCTGCGTTTTCACGCTATTCGAGAACATATCCAGGATGGGGATATAAAGATTTGCAAAGTACACACAGATCTGAATGTGGCGGATCCGTTGACTAAACCTTTCCCGAGGGCAAAACATGACCAACACCAAACTGCCATGGGTGTTCGGTATATTACCATGTAATCTAGATTAGATGACTCTAGTGCAAGTGGGAGACTGTTGGAGATATGCCCTAGAGGCAATAATAAATTTAGTTATTATTATATCTTTGTGTTTATGATAAATGTTTACATTCATGCTATAATAGTATTAACAAGGAAACATTATACTTGTGTGATTTGTAAACTTAATTTGAAGTCCCTAGTATAGCCTCTATACTTCACTAGCTTGTTGGTTGATTAATGATTGTGGTTTCCCTATCATGAACATTGAGATGTTATCAACAACAAGATCATATCGTTAGGAGAATGATATGGTGGACATACTCCTATAGATAAGCGTAGCATAAAGATCAAGTCATTTCAATAGTTCAATTGCTATATGCTTTCTGATACATAGTAACCTAATTCCTTCGACCATGAGATCATGCATATCACCTTTACCGGATGGATGCTTTGATGACATCAAACACCACACCGTAACTGGGTGGCTATAAAGGTGGCATTGAGTGTTCGGAAAGTATTGGTTGAAACACATGGATCAAGAGTGGGATTTGTCCATCCATATGACAGATAGATATATTCTGGGCCCTCTCGGTGGAATGTCATCCAATTAGCTTGCAAGCATGTGACTGGGTCACAAGGGATCACATATCACGGGAACGAGAAAAGAATACTTATCGGTAACGAGGTTGAACTAGGTATGCAGAGATACCGACGATCATAACCTCGGATAAGTAAACTATCGTGAGACAAAGGGAAATTGGTATCGTATGTAAGTGGTTCATTCGATCGCAAAGTAATCATAGAAATATGTGGGAGCCATATGAATTTCCAGATTCCTCTATTGGTTATTGTTCGGAGAAGTGTCTCGATCATGTCCCCATAATTCACGAACCGTAGGGAGACACACTTAAGGATTCGACGTTGTTTTGAGTAGTTATGGTATTATGAGAAAGAGATCGAATGTTGTTCGGAGTCTCGGATGGGATCCGGGATATCACGAGGTGATCCGGAATGGTCCGGAGAATAAGATTCATATAAGGAAAGTCCGTTTGAGTTCGGGAATGATTAGATGTTTTCATCGAATGTTCTAGAAGGTTCGGATTGTCCCAAGACTCGGGGGAAGGGTACATGAATGTGTCATTGAATGATTGCATCATGTACTAAGTGTTCTTGCTCTTCCAAAACTGAAAAGTCAAACTGCCAGTTTGAAAGTCAAACGGCTAAACCAGGAAACTGTGGAAAACAGGCAACTGTGGGAAACAGAAGCTGGGAAACAAGCAAGAGGAGGTTGAAACCAACTTGGAGGAGGAGTCCCTCTCCTCCAAGCCGGCGTCCAGCCTAGGCCGAGTTGGGGAGGGACTCCCCTCCCCTTCCCTGGCGCGCCAGCCCCTCCACCTATAAAAGGAGGGGCAGGGCCTCCTCCTAGACACACAAGTTCCTATCCTCTAATCTCCGGTTTAGAGCCGTTTTGGTTTAGAGCTTCTAATTGCTTTAGCCTGCGGTTTAGAGCCTTCTAATTGGTGTGTCTAATCTCTAGACCACTAATATCCCTCTCTCATACTCCACCATACTCGCTCCGGCTTAAGGCGAAGCCTCGGATTTCCCTCTACTTCGGTACCACAGTTGCCTTGGAATCGCGAGGAGAGTGCTACAACCTCCGCTGCCTGCTGGAACAAGGGAGAGGAAGGTCTTCGTCGAGTACCGAACGTGTGACCGACTGCGAAAGCGCTGCCGGAACGCAGCGCTGGAAGGATCGTCTACACGATCTTAAGATCGGAAAGAGTACGACTACATCACCCACGAGAATCCACTCTCGTTAAACACTTTGGAATCTTCGAGGGTAAGTTATTCCATCGACTCGTTGCTACAATCTAGTAGATAGATCTTGGCTTGTTTGTTTGTATGCGATTGAAATTTTTTGTTTTCCATGCTACGAACCCCTACAACATGAACTCAGCCTTATCAGGCGAGGGTGTTACAAAAGACCAGGTCAAACAGAGGACTGGTTCTAGGGTGGCATCGGCGTGACGTCGCTATGGCGTCAGCACCACCACCTCCGTCAGTGTGTGGTCGCCGGCGACGATCTACTGCGCCCTAGCAAACAAAATTAACCTAGTTCGAATCAGGGCAACTCGTTGAACCCTAAAGTGGCGGCGCCGCTCGGAAATGGGCATCGGAGCCTCAGCTCCGACGAGCTCCGATGGTGGCAGACGATGGCACAAGGTGAGACGGCGATTCACATCGAGATAAGGCGATTTAAGGATACTGGAAGGTTCAGGAACTCACCCTGATGACGATAGAGAGGTCAGGGAGGACAGGCATGGTCGGAGGCGAGCTCTCTGACAAGATTTCCGACGAACTGCCGCAAAGAGGAACGACAAAATTTGTGTACTCCAGTGTTCCCTTTGATGCAAGATTTCACCCAGAGGATCTACGGAGGACGGGGCTTCTCCATGGCTACTTGGAAGAGTGTGGGGAGGTGGGTTCGACGACGAGGTGTGGCTCCGATGAGCTATGGTTTCGGCCCCATTCGAATCAGTGAGGATAAGGAGGTATTGTGGATAGGGATTGAGGCAGGGGGTCGTGGTGGCCTTCTTATCCCCCTCTGGAACGACGGCGAGCATCTTGATGCACGGCTGACAACGACGACAACATCGAGCAGCGGCGAGCTCCTCTAGAGATCTTCCTGTGTGCGTGAGGATGACAATGACGTCGCTCTTGCGGAAAACCCCCTGGTGAATCTTTCAGCTCAACCCGCAGTCCTTCTTCGTTCCCACTTGTCAGTCACAGATGAGAAAGAGTCAATGGGCTTTGGGCTTTGTGGCTGCACATGGGCCGAATAAGGAAAGAGGAGTTGGGCCACGACCAGGTTTTGTTTTTTATTTGTTTTCTATTTTTCTATTTTCTGTTTTCCTTTTCAGATTTGTATATAATTTTTAATTTGAACTTTTCTTTATAGAATTAATTTGCTGGATAATTGTAGTAGTACTAAAATGTATTTAGTATCATTTGTGAACTTCTACTGTATAATGTTATGTTTTCTTTATTTTCTTTATGAATATACTTTTCCTATTATTATTTGTAAGGCTTTTAATATGCATTTAATTGAGCTAATATCCATAAACTTATTATAGGATGCATTATTATTAACTCATGAGATTTGATTCTCATTAACTCATAATATTTAGGATATTTTTATATGGTGATCCTTTATTTTTATTTGATAAATTGAATTTCTAGGGAATTAATATGATTAATATTATTCCCATGAATTTAGGAAGACTAGCATTACTATTTACCTCTACGTAGTTGTTTCTTTATAGGCACTTAAGTGTAAACTATGATATGGTCAAGAGTTGATAGATTGAGATCTGATGAATCAATAGTTGATTTCTCAACATTGATGAACAAGAGATAATGGAATATAACTCAATAGAGATGATAAGGATTTATATAGAAAGAAATATATATGGTGAATGATCTAGACTTAGTTTCTTCCGTTCCCAATCTCACAAAAGAGTTAAGGTTAGGTATTACCATGATACCCATAGTAAGAATAAGATAAGTCAGGATTGGTCATTACATTTTTATTACTTTAGTTGTAATCTTAACTTGGCACTTATGAGTTGTTGTGCTAAATATTATGGTATGATCCCTTAAGGATCAGATATTAATTATTTAAGCAATGTATTATGAGTAACATTTTATTATCTCTGATCTACCCTTAGATCAAATCATGTTTACCCAAATAAGGTTTTAGCAAAGGTTATATTGAAACTTGTCACAGTCAACTTGATGATCAACTTTAATTCCATCAAGTTGAGAGAATCTTCAATCACTTTGACAAGTTTTGTTTAAAAGCGCGAAAATATTCGGATTTTCTATGCATGAATGCAATGCATAAATCTGGGTTTAGCTTATTTCTAATTTCTAATGCTGGGATGTTACACAGCATGACCTGGGCGAGAGATCTGGCGGGGGTGATCCGAACGGCTGAATGTCATGCAGGACGCCGAACCGCTGAGGTACTCAGGGATGGCGGGTGGAGCGGTCACAACCAAGCTGACCTGGCGGGTGATCTTCTTTTGCACCCTGTTTGTTGGGCGCCCCTTTTGGATCATCAATGACCCTTTCGGCGCGGGGTACCCGTTTCCGCTGTTGTTCTGCGTGGGTGCGATCGGGTGATTCGAGGGTCCCACGGGTGGTGGTGGAGGAGCTTCTAGGGAGATGTCACCTGGTGCGGGTGTGTGCCCGTAACCAGTGTTCGTGGCTTGCTGTCTGATCTGGGACAGGCTCTCGTTGAGTTTCTAGAACTCGCGGTAGTCTTTGAGCATGTGGTTGGCCTTCTTTTTTCCATCTTGCTTGTCGATGTAGAAGTGGATGGTGCATGGGCCCGAAAATTTGTCGTATGTCGAGGGCTCGTTGTCGCGGATGCGGCGTTGCCACGTTTGCGTTAGGCGTCCTCCATCGCAGAAGTTGTTTCCACGGTATCCTCCGCTGCTGCGGTTACTTTCGTTGCGGTGGTCGACGTAGCCAACCGCGACCATGTCGGGTTCGTCGCGATCGTCGTAGACGCGCGATCTTCGCTTGCTACGGTGCTCACGTCGGAGACCGTAGTCATCTTCCTCCTTCAAATGTGCTCGGTGGACGGAGTCCTCGCCATCTGTCCACCTGTTGGCGATGTCCATGAGGTGGTCGAGTGTCTTGGGCTTGACGCGCCCAAATTCTTCCTTGAAGTCTTGGCGTTTGACACCATCTTTGAAGGCGTCGATTGTTCTCTCCTCAGAGATGTGTGTCGTGGAGTTCTTGATGTTGGACCAGCGTAGTATGTACAAGCGAATGGATTCGCCCGTTCGTTGGGTGCAGGCCCATAGCTCTTCAATCGAGGCTGGCCTCTTGCTGGTACCCTTGAAGTTTCGGATGAGACTGTACGCCAGTTCCTCCTAGCTTCGGATGGATCCCGAGGATAGGCTGCTGAGCCAGATCCGAGCTGCGCCTGTTAGCTGCAGCTGAAGGCATTGCAGGGTGGTATTTTTGTTGCCGCCGTGCAGCTTGACGGACGACAGGTGGTCGCTGAGCCACGCCTTAGGGTCCTGCGTGCCGTCAAACTTCGAAGTGTCCGAGGGAAGCTTGAAGTTCCTCGGCATCCGTGTCCTCCGAACATATCTGCTGAAGCATCAAGCCCCGCAAAGTTCTCCTTCATCGTCATCCTCTTCGGATTCGGATGAGCACACGTGTTTGGCGCGTGCCTTGTCGATCTTGCCTTCAGTGAGTTTGCTTCGAGCGTCGTAGTCGCGGCTGCGACGTCATGAGCTCTTGTGTCTTCGAGGTAGGTCGTGTTCCTCCTCATCGGATGAGGGTGTGGGGCTGTGGTTGAACCTGACCGCAGCCTTCTTTTTAGGCTCCGCGGGAGGTTCCCCGTGGAGCGCATCTCCAACGAGTCCGAGTCCGGCTAGTGCGGAATTGTGCATGGCCCTATTTGGGTCCCCCTTCGGAGGTGGATGGGACGCAAGGTATGTGGTGGCTGCCATGATCACAACTTGTGGTGTCTTCGAGATGACGTTGTCGTTGGCGTCCATCTTCATGAAGGAGGTGTTGAGGGTTCGGGTCACCTCGCGTCGTGCAGCGGGATCCATGTTCTCTACGCGAGAATGATGCTTGTTGGCGTTGTTGCCATGCGAGCTGGAGCCACCAACGGCGGAGAGCGCAGCTCGCCGTGCACTAGACTCCGAGGCCGCTTGCTTGCGTTTGTCGAGTACCTCTTGCATCTTCACCTGCTTTTTGTGCTCTTCGATGAGGCGCATGTGGTATGCCATCAGTAGGTCCCGTGAGGAACCCACAGGCAGGATCTTGTTGCCCGCCATGGCTTCGCATTCTTGTTTCCATCCTTCCTCGCTGAGGTGGATTACTCGATTGGCGTTAGGATCGTCCCTGCTGGGCGGGGGGATGGCTGCCTCCTGTTTTCGCCGTTTCTACCATGTGGGTTATGCGGCGGCGCGTGTGCACCCGATTTCGGTGGTTTCTCCATGTCGCTTTGGATGACTGCGGCGCATTGGTAGCGTCAGTAGGTTGGATCGCTGCTGCCGCAGCTTTCGGATCCGGAACCGTAGTTCCTTCATCCGATGGGGGGTCGCACATATCTGAGTTGCAACTGCTGCTGTCATATGACTCATCTGCTGATGTTGACGTGCGTAGCACGGGATGCGGGGCCCATGAGGCGGGCCTAATTGATGGCAGATGAACCCGCTCTGGGAGGCGGAGTGTGCCGGTCTGACCCACCTGAAAGCAGAAGCTTCCGAATAGGATCTCGAGCCCGTCGCCAACGGGCTTGAAGTCCTTCAGGGTGGCTGGCGAGTGTGCGGTGAAGTCGAAAGCGCGGAAGAGGAGATGGCTCTCTGTCGCCGAGGAATTGTAGATCGCTTTGGTAGGAACCGTCACGATCGCACAATCAGCGTCCCTAGTTCCCACAGACGACGCCAATTGACGAGGTTTAATCTCGTCAATGCCCATTGTTATGAGCTTGGGTTTTAGAGAAGATGGGGGTGCTGGAGATCGCGGAACGTTTAACAGACAAGCAACCAGGGGACACGAGATTTACCTAGGTTCAGGCCCCCGGAGGGAAAACCCTACTCCTGCTTGTCTGCTCTTGATTACGGCGGAACCGAAAGTTACAGGGGTGCGCAGATGCAATCTTGCGTGGAGGTGTGTATGCGGTGGTATGAATATAGAGGTAGGCAGGTTCTGGGCATAGATCGAGTCGGTTACAGGTTTAGGGTTTGCTCCCTTTGAATATTTTATCTGTTCTAGTCTTGCTCTTCAAGGATCCAAAGACGTCATGGGCTTGGATCACCCGAAAATCTTTATGAATCGCGTATATTCTTGTGGGACTTCCTTAAAATGGACTAGATATGCTAATGTCGTGTACCCCATGTCAGCCGCGCCACCTCCCCTATTACCCAGCGTCTCCTCTCCAATTCCCTACCTCCTCTTCGTGTCACTCTCGATCCAAACCAATTCTCATCTCTCTGCCACTCCGCCTGCAACTTGGGCTCTCTAGCGTAGGCCATGGAGGTAGAGCTCGGGCTCCTCTCGCCCAGCGCCTCCTTTGAGGGCTTCGGTCGTCGATTTCTGCATCGCCGCCGGAGAAGCTGCTCGACTCGCCCTCGTCATGCTTCTCCAGGGGCCGCTACGTCTTGCCACTTCGCGTATTAGCAGGGCGGGAGAGCGAGGTGCGTGAGGCGGGTCGGCTCCTATGGGCGATCTCCGAGTCCTACGACTACTGCTACCTGCGCATGCCCGATGCCACGGCCGACGGGTGTTCTATAACGGCCGCCAGCCCTGACGCTATGAATCGGTGACCAGTAGGAATGGATTGACACCAAGTACGTCTACACTTGCTTCAAGGAGCCACGACAAGGTATGCGCCTCTCTGGTTTTGGGTTCTATCTCCTCTAAATCCTTGGTATGATAGCTTCAAGCAGTTCGTGCGGATTGTGCTTGTGATTGTTTGTGTGTCGTGGACAACACTTGTTTTTAAGCTGTGTGCTCTATTGTGCCGATTGATGTGGATGATACAGTAGAGTGATGTTGATTGAATGCAAATCCGTGTTACTCTGCATAAATTGTTGCTGTGAATTAGTGAGTAGTGGATTGTATCTTCATGTGGATTTATGCCATTTTACCTTGAAGAACAAAACCTGCTAATTACAGTCCATCTACGGTATTGCAGCCTTAAAGGTAGTTCGGGCTTTGACAATTTACGTGGTTCTGATTATTCAACTTAGAATAAAGTATGCACATTGCTGTCATACCAAACTGCTTGATGTGCATTCATCTTGTTGGATAGTCACATGTTCAGTTCACTAAGAGTAATTCATTGATTAACGTTTTTTGGTTGGCAGAGATGCAAGTACAAAGCATAATTATAAATGTGATAGTTTCAAAGTTATTACTGGATGTCCTCTATGCAGATGTTTAAAAGTCGCATCAAGTTTTTAAATCAGCGCTAGCAAGTTAGACGTAAATGGTCAGATTTTTTTTTTGAAGTAAGTAAATGGTCAGATTTGGCTCTTGCATTAACCAGAAATCTCAGTTGGGCCTTGTTTGGAAAGATATGATAAGTTCAGATATTTTAAATTGGGGCTCCTAACCTGAATTTCTTTTATCGTTATGAATGATTCCATCAGCATTGGGTTGGATTTCGTCTCTAGAATTTGTTGATAAGAAGGATCGTATATCAGAATAGTACTCACAATTTATTTTGATGAAAACTTCACATGTGTTGCTCACTACTATTCTACCTTGGTATGACACGTTCAGAGGAAATATGCTCTGCTGATCTCCTAATTGACAAGGCACAACCAGAACCAAATTGTGTGGTCTTCTCAACCAGAACCAAATTGCAGATTTATCATTTATCCCCTGTACGTGTACGTAATAGTGCAGCAGTCTAACAACATTCAGATTCCAGCTTCCTGATCAAACTAATGTCACTGTTCTGATGTGTAGCTTACAATCTAGATTATCATCTTCCTATTTGAGTAGAACTAGCTAGGACTTGCTACTGCATCTAATCCATGTCCCTCGATGTTCTTTACTCTGTAGAATTTTTTCCTGAACTATAATGCAACGACTTCTGGAGGCACAAATTAATGACCTTGAACTGATGTGTTAATTCTATGATTGTGTCCAAGCTGCCAAGGTGACTGTTCCTGATTTCCCTGGCTACTCTGACCCTAGGATCTTCTAATTACAGTATGTATTCTGCATCATTTATTTTCTGCTCAATTTATGTGTAAAACTGTTCTCTACGTAAGTTGATATAAATCAGTGATATCCGAAGTAAGTCAAAGCAAGATATCAAAAGAGTTGTTTTCAATTCTCTTCTCCTGTTGTATATTTCCATAGTTTTTTTTAAAGGGATGTCCATAGTATTGGAATTTGGTGAGTTTTGGGCTGTTGGCCCATTAGACAAATTCTGAAATTCTCTTTAGCCCACTTGTATATGGCAGCATATGGCTGTGCTAGTGGTGCTAAAGTTTAATCCCACATTGCTAGTTGAAGGGGAGTTGGACCACCTTATATAGTAGAGTGTTGCACCACTCACTAAGGTGTGACAAGAAGAGTAGCCCTCGCGCATTCCTCCTCCGACGCCGCCCGCCTCGCCTCGACGCGACTCGACTCGACGCGCCGCGGGTTGCGGGAATCTCGCCGAGCCGAGCTTTATTTTGCTGGTTGGAAAAACTAATTATGAGTCATTAACGGACGCGTTAATTACAGCCGTTTCCAGTTTTTATGGACGTGGGATGAGCCCACGATCTTCCTAACCTGCACTATATAAGCGTCCGGGCTAAACCTAATCGGCACGGAATCAATACACATACACGCCTACCTCCAGAACCTTGCCGCGCTTTTCGTCCCATCCGGCTTGCGGCGTGCCGCAGATCGACGATGAGCCTCAAACCCGCCTCTCGTGAACACATGCGGGTGAGGCGTCAGTTTTTGGTGAGCACTCAAGCGCGACGTCGTCCGGCGAGTTCCTAACGACTTCTTCCCGGACGTCAGCGACCTCTTAGAAAACCACAACATGGGCGACGCTGTTGCGACCGCTGCGGCTGCTATTCAGCCTACACTGTACGTGATAGTCAACTGTCTTTTTTAGATTATGCTAGAGTTCTTTATTCTAGCGTTTGGTGTAGATGTGATAGGTTTATCTCCCATAGATGTAATTTGTTCATCTACTTTGTTGATCTGCATGATTGGTTTTACTACTGTCTGTATGATCATAATTTATCAGTTTATTTATTTGGATTAAATCATATGGATTATTGCTTGTATTTCCAACATTCCAAAAACCTGATAATAGGCAACTGAATTCCATGTGTAACCGTGGCTACTAGGCCGCCTCCTTTTGATGGCATGCATATAAGAGATGGCGCAAGAGAGCAGTTCTCTGGTTTAAAAACCTAAACTGTTATAGCGCCACTCTTAGCAAGCCTGAAGGAGATCTTTCTGCTGAGCAGGAAGCGAGCTTTAAGAAAGCCGATACCATGTTTATGGTGGCTTTGTTCAGTGTTCTTGGGGACAACATTATTGACCCTTATATGTCATTTGATAATGGCAATGACGCGTGGGAAGCGCTCGAGGCCAAGTTTGGGGTCTCGAACGTTGGCACTGAGATGTATGTCATGGAGCAATTCTATGACTATAGGATGGTTGATGAGCGCTCCGTCGTTGAGCAAGATCATGAGATACAATCACTTGCCAAAGAACTTGAGCAGTTCAAGTGTTTCTTACCGGACAAATTTGTGGCTGGTGGCATTATTGCCAAGCTTCCTCCTTCGTGGAGGAACTTTGCTACTTCTCTGAAACATAAGAGACAAGAGTTTTCCGTTACAGATCTCATTGGGTATTTTCATGTGGAAGAGAAGGCGAGAGCAAAAGACAAAACTGCTCGAGGACTTGAGGGAGGTTCTACTGTCAATTTAGTGCAGAGGAAAAACTTCCAATCCCACAAGTTCAAGAATAAGAACAAAACTGAAGGAAAGGGAAAGTTCGATGGCACGAACAAGGCCACACACTCAACCAACTTCAAGAATAAAAATGATAAGAGGAAAGGCTCTTGCCACGTCTGTGGTGATCCTGATCATTGGGCTCCTAGCTGCCCTAATCGCTTTGACAAGCGTCAACATGGGAACAACGGCAAGACCGCGAATGTTGTTATTAGCAATACTGAGATGAAGGATGCTGGGTACGGTATTTTACCTACTATCCTTTCAGTATGTCATTCTCCTGATTGGTGGATAGACATGGGCGCTAATACACATGTATGTTCTGATATTTCCATGTTTTCCTCTTATCAGGTCTCAAGGACCTCTTCCGTGCTGATGGGAAATGGCTCACGTGCTTCTGTTCATGGTGTTGGTACGGTAAATATGAAGTTTACTTCGGGGAAGACCGTACAGTTGAAGAATGTGCAGCACGTTCCCTCCATCAATAAGAATCTCGTCAGCAGATCGCTTTTATATCGAGATGGTTTTAAGTTGGTTTTTGAGTCCAATAAAGTTGTAATTTCTAAGTATGTACAATTTGTTGGAAAATGTTATGAGTGCGGAGGTTTGTTCCGCTTGTCTCTGTCAGACTCATGTACTAAAATTATTAATCATGTTTGCAATGATAATGAGTCCAATGTTTGGCATTCACGACTCTGTCATATTAACTTTGGTTGCATGACATGGCTAGTCAATATGAGTTTAATTCCAAAATTTACCACTGTCAAAGGTTCCAAGTGCCAAGTTTGTGTGCAAGCAAAGCAACCCCGCAAGTCTCATACGGCTGCGGAACCGAGAAACTTAGCACCGCTAGAACTTATACATTCAGATCTTTGTGTGATGAATGGTGTGTTGACAAAAGGTGGAAAATATACTTTATGACGTTGATTGATGACTCCACTCGATATTGTTATGTTTATCTTCTGAAATCTAAAGATGAAGCTTTGAACTACTTCAAAATCTATAAAGCTGAGGCAGAAAACCAACTTGATCTTAAAATCAAGCGGCTAAGGTCGGATCGTGGTGGAGAGTACTTTTCAAACGAATTTGATTTATTCTGTATAGAACACGATATTATACATGAGAGGACGCCTCCCTACTCACCTCAGTCAAATGGGGTGGCCGAAAGAAATAACCGCACTCTAACTGATTTGGTTAACGCCATGTTAGATACATCTGGTATTTCCAAGGAATGGTGGGGGGAGGCGCTAATGACTACGTGTCATGTCCTAAACCGTGTTCCTGTAAAGGATAAAACCATGACTCCATTTGAGGAATGGGAAAAGAAAAGGCTTAAACTCTCTTACTTACAAACTTGGGGTTGTTTGGCGAAAGTCAATATTCCAATACCCAAGAAGCGAAAGCTTGGACCAAAAACCGTTGATTGTGTTTTTCTGGGATATGCTTTTCATAGCATTGGCTATAGATTTTTGATAGTAAAATCTGAGGTATCCTACATGCATGTTGGTACAATTATGGAGTCGAATGATGCGACTTTCTTTGAGGACACCTTTCCTATGAAAGGTATGTCTAGCTCATCAAATCAGAAGATGACTAGTTCATCTAGTCAGGAATTTTCTATAATTCCTGAACCCACTATGCCGATAGAACACTCTGATGATCCTGTGGAGGATGACAATGAAGCTCCCAAAAGGAGCAAGAGACAAAGGACTGCAAACTCATTTGGTGATGATTTCATTGTGTACCTTGTGGATGATACTCTCACTTCTATTTCAGAAGCCTATGCATCTCAAGATGCTGACTACTGGAAGGAAGCTGTCCGAAGCGAGATGGACTTCATCTTAGCTAATGATACTTGGGAAATCACTGATCGTCCTTATGGGTGTAAACCTGTAGGATGTAAATGGGTGTTCAAGAAAAAGCTTAGACCTGATGGTACTATTGAAAAGTACAAGGCACGTCTTGTGGCTAAGGGTTATACCCAAAAGGAAGGTGAAGACTTCTTCAATACCTACTCACCTATAGCCAGATTGACCACTATTCGAGTACTACTTTCCTTGGCTGCCTCACATGGTCTTCTCGTTCATCAAATGGACGTTAAGACAACTTTTCTAAATGGAGAGCTAGATGAGGAAATTTATATGGAGCAGCCTAACGGATTTGTGGTAGATGGTCAAGAAGGAAAGGTGTGTAAGTTAGTGAAGTCTTTGTATGGTCTTAAGCAAGCTCCTAAGCAAGGCACGAAGTTTGAAAGAACTTTAACTGCTGAAGGCTTTGTTGTAAACGAAGCTGACAAATGTGTGTACTATCGCCATGGTGGGGGCGAGGGAGTTATTATGTGTCTCTAAGTTGATGACATATTGATATTCGGGACCAACCTCACTGTTATCGAGGAGGTCAAAGAGTTTCTATCTCGCTGCTTTGAGATGAAGGACTTGGGAGTGGCTGATGTAATCTTAAACATCAAGCTACTAAAGGATGATAATGGTGGGATTACATTGCTTCAGTCTCACTATGTGGAAAAGATATTGAGTCGCTTCGGGTATAGCGACTGCAATTCTTCTCCAACACCTTATGATTCGAGTGTGCTACTTCGAAAGAATCGAAGGAATGCTAAAGATCAATTGAGATATTCTCAAATCATTGGCTCGCTTATGTATTTAGTCAGCGCTACTAGACCTTACATCTCCTTTGCTGTAAGCAAACTGAGTCGATTTGTGTCAAATCCTGGAGATGATCATTGGCATGCTCTTGAAAGAGTTTTGCGCTATTTGAAAGGCACTGCGAGTTACGGTATTCACTATACTGGGTATCCTCGAGAATTTGAAGGTTATAGTGATTCAAACTGGATATCTGATGCTGATGAGATTAAGGCCACAAGTGGTTATTTGTTTACACTTGGTGGTGGCGTTGTTTTCTGGAAGTCTTGCAAGCAGACCATTTAACGAGGTCAACAATGGAAGCAGAACTCACAGCATTAGACACAGCACTGTTGAAGCAGAGTGGCTTCGTGAGCTCTTGATGGACTTACCTGTGGTTGAAAAACCAATACCCGCCATCCCGATGAACTGTGATAATCAAACTGTGATCGTCAAAGTAACAGTTCTAAGGATAATATGAAGTCATCAAGGCATGTGAAGAGGAGATTGAAATCTGTCAGGAAACTGAGAAACTCCGGAGTTATTGCGTTGGATTATATCCAAACATCTAAAAACCTGGCAGATCCCTTCACAAAGGGTTTATCATGCAATGTGATAGATAATGCATCGAGGGAGATGGGTTTGAGACCCACGCTATGAGTTGATCCCAGTGGCAACTCTATGTGATCGGAGATCCCGTGAATTGGAGCCGAGAGACAAGCTGGTCGGTGAGAGGAGAGTATCCCCATATTATATTTACATCTCCATAAAGATGCAATACTCTCTTAATCTGCATGGCAGGTTGATATTTATGTTAATGTGTTTCAAGTGACTTTTTATAAGCGGAGATGTTGTCCTGCAGAACATCTCTTGAGGAACACACCTATGTGAGTCTGACTGTCTAACGTCGCGATCAAGTGAGAGTTGGGTGCTCTCTAATAAACTCATGAAAGGCCACGGGTATGACGCATAATCTCCAAACAATGGGAAGCCGGTAGCCTGTCTTGGTCTAGATTTTTGTGAAACTAGCGCGCAGAAAACTTGTAGTTCAAGGCATAGTCCACTATTCAAGTTGCAAGCTAGTGTAGCATGAAGTTTAACGTGGAAGTTCAACTTAACAGTCTCCACTACACACCGGTATATAAAACAATGTTTTGGAAGAAAAGTGTTGTGATTTGCCAATGAGACTTTGTGGGGGATTGTTGGAATTTGGTGAGTTTTGGGCTGTTGGCCCATTAGACAAATTCTGAAATTCTCTTTGGCCCACTTGTATATGGCAGCATATGGCTGTGCTAGTGGTGCTAAAGTTTAGTCCCACATTGCTAGTTGAAGGGGAGTTGGACCACCTTATATAGTAGTGTTGCACCACTCACTAAGGTGTGACAAGAAGAGTAGCCCTCGCGCACTCCTCCTCGCCTTGCCACGCCTCGCCTCGTCACGACGCGCGGGCGCCGTGGGTTGCGGGAATCTCGCCGAGCCGAGCTTTATTTTGCTGGTTGGGAAAACTGATTATGAGTCATTAACGGACGCGTTAATTACAGCCGTTTCTAGTTTTTATGGACGTGGTTGTTACCGACTCGGACGTGGGCTGAGCCCACGATCTTCCTAACCTGCACTATATAAGCGTCCGGGCTAAACCTAATCGGCACGGAATCAATACACACACGCACCTACCTCCAGAACCTTGCGCCGCCGCTTTCGTCTTCCCCATCCCGGCTTGCGGCGTGCACCGCAGATCGGGACAGTAGGCCTCCAGAACCCCGCCTCTCGTGAACCTGTACGGGTGAGGGGCGATCAGGTTTTTGAGGAGCGCTCAAGCGCGACTACTGGCAACCACGACGTCGCCCGACGGCGAGTTCCTGAACGACGACTTCTTTCCGGACGTCAGCGACCTCTTCGACAACCACAACATGGGCGACGCAGCTGCGACCGCTGCGGCTGCTATTCAGCCTACACTGTACGTGATAGTCAACTGTCTTTTTCAGATTATGCTAGAGTTCTTTATTCTAGCGTTTGGTGTAGATGTGATAGGTTTATCTCCTATAGATATAATCTGTTCATCTACTTTGTTGATCTGCATGATTGGTTTTACTACTGTTTGTATGATCATAATTTATCAGTTTATTATTCGGATTAAATCATATGGATTATTGCTTATATTTCCAACACATAGCTTGTTAGGTATAACAATTCGTTGCTTCACAATTTATGTCAAACTAAGTTTGTCTTGAGGCTACCTTCTCATTTTTTCTGGAAAGTTAGGATCAACTGCCATTGTGATCATCTAATTACTAACTGTCGTATCAATAAGTTGTTGTGGATGTGCTGGCAGTTGGCTTTATACATAATGGTCATGGCGTTAACTTTGTGGTATTTATCAATCGTTCTATACTTAGTTAGAGCATATTCCCTTGCTATGACACCTACATATTCCCAAATTATGCATGATGTTGATTCAGAGGTGATGCTTTATGGCCCGTCTTTCTGGTCCATATGTGCTAGAATAGTTTCTAATTTAATATGCAATGCTTCTACTGCAGGATTTTAGAGATTAGCATTCATTGAAGATGGCTACAAGTTGATCATTGTTCCTATCATAAGTTAATTGAGTTATTTAGGTTGTGTCATTGCATAGTTTAAAAGTTGTTGAATTCTGTAATCAATTGTACGTGCAAACGGTTGCCACTTGAAAGATATTGCACAGTTTAAAAGTTGTTCATGAGTTTTTTTTTTGAGAATTCATGAGTATTATATATGAAATGTAAAAAGCATGCAATGTAAGCTTGAATTCATGTATAGTACCTACAATTTTTTTATAGGTATTATTGTATAATACCTAAAAATATTTTCAAGACATTTTTTAAAAATGCCTAAAATTAATTTTTGAGACACTTTGTAAAGTGCCAACAAAAATTATTAGAGGCATTACTCAAGAGTGCCTTAAATTACAGTATAAGGCAGTTTTTGAAATGCCTCAAAAAATAAATCTTTTGAGGCACTTCTAAAAGTGCCTTAAAAGATCTATTATTCGAGGCAGTTTTAGAAAATGCTTTAAGTGACTTTTCTCTACCATATTTGATGCGGCACTTTTTTTAATGCCTTCAAAGATTTTTAAAGACACTAATGGCATTTTTTAAGGCCCTTTTGTGTACCTCAAATAACCAACCGTGGTATAGTGGAAGGGAGGACCAACATGAGCGTACTTTGATGGAACAGAAGAGACCTCTTTTGTGTAAGGGTGTGTAGCTTAGTACCAAGGACTCGAAACAATATCGAGTAGTGTATCATGGGGATCTAGTGATCATGACAGAACACCGTGCAAATAAACACCATGAGCCGGGCTTTAAACGGTCAAAATTTAATTGTAATGCTTGCGTTTAGAAAATTTTGAGATTAAATACATGGATGGCCTCTATCGGTGATATAAGAAGGTGTATGTTACGCACAAAGGTCTGATCATAGAATATATTTCTAACATGAAGAGTTTAACTCAAGGAAAAAATAGCGCGCTATTTAATTTAGCGTGGCTTTTCTCTAGAAAAGTTGTAGCATGCTAATAGCGAGAATTGCATTGCAGCTCACCGGTGCCACACCCACCGATGTCCCTCGTCTACTTGTGTCCCCCGGGTCCACTATAATTTGTTGTATCAGGCATCTATTATGAATTGCATGGAACATTTATTCCCTTCTGAACAGTAGCGTATTTCCTAGTACCTCCGTACATCCTGGTCCACAACATTCATTGTTCTGCTCTTAGGCCGGTTATCAAAGTCTTCGTGCCCGTTGGAGGTAGTTGCACTTGCACGCAATCCTCTCCACACTATTCCTCTCCCTTCTTCATTGCTGCGTCAGAGAGTAGTTCATCCTTAGGTACTAAACACCTCCTCCCTTCCTACAAGTTCCTCCTTAGGTACTAAACACCTCGATTCATAGAGTTGGCTGATGGATCTTCTCTTTTGCTCAAGGATGTTCTTTTTGTTCCTTCAATTCATAGAAATTTAATAAGTGTGTCGTGCTTGGACAAAGATTCTTATGAGTGTTATTTTGGAAATGGCAAATGTGCCATTTGGTTAAAAGATATTTGTGTGGGTGTTTCTACCCTACATGACAAGTTATATTTATTATCTTTGCATGAGAAAGTATTTTCTGTGTGTGATGTGAATGAAAAAGTTCCCTTGTCGAACAAAGAACAAAAGAAAAGAAAATGAACTCTTGACTCATCGAAGTTATGGCACTACAGATTAGGCCATATTTCGAGGGGAAGAATAGAAAGCCTCGTTAAAAATGACATTCTTCCTCCGTTAGAGTTCTCAGACATAGAACAATGCATAGATTGCATTAAAGGAAAGTATGTAAAACAAATTAAAAAGGGTGCAAACCGAAGCATAGCTACACTCAAAATAATCCACAAGGATATTTGTGGACCGTTTCCGGTGAAAAGTGTGGATGGCTATGATTCATTCATAACATTCACAGATGATCACTCCCGGTATGGTTATATTTATCCAATTAAAGAAAGATCTGAAGCATTGGATAAATTTAAAATTTTCAAAGCTGAAGTAGAAAATCAGCATGATAAAAGAATTAAGATAGTTCGGTCTGATCGTGGGGGGGGGAGTACTACGGTCGGCATACTCCATATGGTCAAGTACCAGGACCCTTTGCAAGGTTCCTGCAAGAAAATGTAATAGTCGCCCGGTATTCTATGTCGGGCGAACCTCGGCAAAACGGAGTAGTTGAAAGGCGTAACCGTACCCTTATGGATATGGTGCGCAGCATGATGAGCTATTCCATCCTCCCATTGGGATTGTAGATGGAGGCGCTTAAAACCGCCATTCACATTCTCAACAGAGTACCAAGTAAGTCGGTGCCCAAAACACCGTATGAATTGTGGACAGGCAGAGTCCCCTCTCTACACCACTTGAGGGTCTGGGGGAGCCCAGCTGAGGCAAAAGTTTTCAATCCAAACATTGCAGAGTTAGACCCCAAAACAGTATCTTGCCACTTTATTGGCTATCCAGATAAGTCAAAAGGCTATCGTTTCTACTGTCCCGACAGATACACAAAGTTTGTAGAAATGATACATGCAGTCTTCTTGGAGGACGAATTGATGAGGGGGAGCACGGTAGCTAGGAAAATTGATCTTGAGGAGAAGAGGGTGCATGCACCTAATCCGATGACTCAGGAGCCATTTTCCTTGCTACCTGTTGTGCCACCATCTACAACCCCTGAGGTTGTGGTGCCGGCACCTGTTGTGACTCCACACGTGATAACAATGGGCGAAAGTTCGGAACCTGTCCATCAGGAGCCACCTGAACCCACTGTTGAGCACGAAAGGGAGCCAGAACAGCCTCATACTGTAAATGTTCCTGAACCCGAGGCAAGAAATGATGAAGAGTCTGATGAACTCAGAAGGTCTAAAAGAGAACAAAGACCAGCCATTTCCAAAGAAATTTACAAGTCTACAATGTAGTTCATATGGAGGACAATCCTACCTCATATGAAGAAGCCATGAGTAGCCCTCACTCAGCCAAGTGGGTGGAGGCAATGGAAGATGAAATGAATCAATGAGTTCCAACAATGTTTGGGACCTAGAGGAAATCCCTAAAGGAGCCAAAACAGTAGGATGCAAATGGGTCTACAAAACAAAGTACGACTCCAATGGGAATGTAGAAAAGTACAAAGCTAGACTTGTGGCAAAAGGCTTTACGCAAAGAGAAGGCGTAGATTACAATGAGACTTTTTCTCCGGTCTCATGTAAGGACTCCTTCAGAATCATAATGGCACTAGTTGCACATTTTGATTTAGAGTTACATCAAATGGATGTTAAGACGGCATTTCTAAATGGAGATTTAGAAGAAAATGTTTACATGAAACAACCCAAGGGTTTTTTCATGGAGGGGAAGGAACATACGGGATGCCGCCTAAAGAAATCCATTTATGGGTTAAAGCAAGCCTCTAGGCAGTGGTATTTAAAGTTTAATGATACCATTAAAAGATTTGGATTCAAATAAAATGTTGAGGACAACTGCATTTATGCAAAGTTCAAAAGTGGGAAATATATTTTCCTAATTCTATATGTGGGTGAAATTCTGCTTGCTAGCAGTGATGTTAGTCTACTACTAGAGACAAAGAAGTTCTTGTCATCAAATTTTGACATGAAAGACCTTGGTGAAGCCTCTTATGTTTTGAGCATAGAAATTCACCGAGATAGAAAGAATGGAGTGTTAGGACTGTCGCAGAAAGCGTATTGTAAAAATATTTTAAAGAAATACAATATGCATGCGAGTAATTCAACACATGCTCCCATAGTCAAGGGCGATAGTTTTGGGAAATCCCAATGTCCAAAGAATCAATATGAGATCGATCAAATGAAGTCAGTACCATACGCCTACATTTGGAAGCTTACGGTATGCACAATGCACTCGCCACGACTTAGCATTTATCACCGGGTACTCGGTAGATATCAAGAGAATCAAGCATGAAACCTTTGGAAGATGGTAAAGAAAGCTTTGCATTATGTGCAAGGCATAAAAGGCCTCATGCTAACATATAGAAGATCTGATTCCCTAGAGATAAAAGGGTATTCAGATGCGGATTTTGCGGGAGATAAAGACGACCGAAAGTCCAGGACAGGGTATGTCTTTACTCTCGTAGGAGGTACTATTTCGTGGAGAAGCGTCAAACAGTCGATAGTTGCATCATCTACGATGTATGCAGAATTTATAGCATGTTATGAGGCCATGGGACAGGCGTTATGGTTAAAAAAATTTTTGCCCGACTTGAAGTGGTTGATTGCATCAGCAGACCACTAAAGATGTACTGTGACAATGAGCCCGCAGTATTCTATGCTCACAACAACAAGTCGAGTAATGCTACAAAGTCTATAAATATAAAGTATTATGTTGTGAAGGACAAAGTCCAGGATCAAACTATAAGACTCGAGCATATAAGGACAAAGGATATGCTTGCGGATCCGCTAACGAAAGACTTACCACCCAATGTGTTGAAGGAACACATAGTCGGCATGGGTTTAACAGGAAGCCTATGATTCCTGGACCATAGAGGCCCAAAAGTAACAGGATTTGTTTCAAAACGTGAAGGTATATAGTGGCTGTCTGATTCTATCGGCAATTGAGCTGAGATGATGAAACATGCTCTATGTATCGTTATGTGATGGAATAAGTAAAGAACAAGGTTAAAAGTAAAGTCGAGATCAAGGGGGAGAATGTTAGATAGATCTCTCCCCATTCGAACTACTGACGGAGTCCCTTATCCGCATACGATCGGGCGCCCACCTCATCTGGTGGGTGGGTCCATGTCGCCAGCGCTATACAAAGAGGTGGGGGGCCGGCAGCACGCCTTACGAGGTTAGCCGTGCCCTAGCCGCCCCCACCTACAAGCCCTACCCGATCTAGGCTAGCGCTGCGCCGACGAGAAGCTCACCCACCAGATGAGGTGGGGCGCCCCCGATCAGGACGTGATAAGGGACTCCGTTCGGCCGTTTGGCTCGAACGGGGAGAGATCTATCTAACACTAAACACCTCCTCCCTTCCTACAAGTTCCTCCTTAGATACTAAACACCTCGATGGAAAACAAGTTATACTAGAGTATAGAGGATCAGATGATGCGGCCCCAAGCTGATGCAGCTCCAAGGCGAAGACACATGAATCTCACATCTAAAGTATTTTATGTTATTTCCATAGTGCAAGGAGGTAGCGTCCATGTTTTACCTAATACTAGTATCTACTGTAGTGCAATCTGTATTTGGAATTGTCGGTGGCCGGTGTTAGAGATTTTGCGTACCAAATGACACCCCGTCCATAATCTCATTTAGAACTGTAATCTCTATTTTTGGCTCTGCATGATTTTCAGTTCAGCTAATCCCAATCACTAGTACTAATCAAACAAACCTTGTTCGGAATAACTAAACAAAATAATAACCCAAATTCTAATTATTGCTTGGGCACGTTCTAGTCTTACACAGTGCTCGCGCCTCGCGCGCGTCAGATCATGATCCGGTGGCTCAGACAAAGCGATGCAAGCGTAAAAAAACGAAGACTCCCCTTTGACTTTTTTATCTTATCCCCATCAACTCTCCTCTCTCTCCCCTGCGTCGCGATCCTCTCGCTCCCGCATTGATCTCCCCATTAAATATTCCTCGTCGGCGACGAGCGGTCCTTCGGGAAATCACGAGGAGGCTCTCATGGTTGATGGGAGCAGTGGTGGAGGAGCTTCGGCGACGCGGATCGACGCATCCAAGGCATGCGGCCGGGGTGCGAGGTGTCGTCGAGAGAGCTCCGGTGGCGTGGTGTTGCGTCCAAAGACTCCAAACTATGGCGGTCTTTTGTAGATTTTTGAGCTGGTGAGTGCTTCGATCTAGGTCGTTTTCCCTTCGTTGTTGCATCCGCTTTGCTATTTTGATCGACTGGCGTTCGATTTAGTGGTGGAGATACAGCCCGGCTAGCCAGGTCAGCTGCATGGGCTCTGTCGGCTCATCCTCCGTCGATTTTAGAACTTGCAGAAGTTGTAGCTCTCTGGCTTTGCCCGGGATCTACGAACGAGCTGGCTCCCCGCTAGCCCAGAGGATCCATGGACGAGCTGGCTCCCGCCACTAGTTCGATTTATTCTCCATCATCTGGCCATTGTGGTGCATAGTGTTCAGTTTATCTTCCATAAGTTCAGTTTCTCTGTTTAGAGGCGTAGTAGCCCATGTATTTTTGGTTCAATAGTTACATACACATGATCCTTACCGCACTATTTATGATTAAATTTATTGTGCCGAGATATACCATAGTGTTCTCTTAATATTTTTTTTCCAAACAATATTTTGTGTGATGTTGAAAATTTGAGAGGAAACTAAGGATGAGCATCACCAGTTTAACCGGCTTCACCAAACCAGCTTAAACTCAGTGGATTAGACAATTTGGTTTTCGTCGGGTTCCCTGAATAATCCATACACAGGATGTATGTTTTTACACCTGAACTTTTTGATCATAATTATACAGTGGGGGTTACTGTGTATTATCATCAGATGTAAATTTTGAACAATAAATACATCCCGTTAACATGGTTATAGTGTTTTCCTGTACATAGAAGGTATTCTTATACTCAAAATTTTCCATATGATATGGTAATGCAGTCGGTTTTTCAAGTGCTTATGGATGTGACAAAACCATAAAATCATTAGTATTGTATGGAATATACTATGTATAGGATGTATTCATGTACGCATGATTCCTTTTTATCATATTATATAGTGAGGCGCTTACTAAATAACGGTAAGATGTAAAATTTGGACAATAAATACATCTTGTACAGATGGTTGCACTGTTTTTCTACACACCGGATGTATTTTTTTATACTCCAAAGTTTCCATAAAGTTGTACAGTAGGTTTTTTCATGTGCAACCCTAGTGATTCATGCCATGCTTATCAGGCTGTAAGTTATAACAGGGAGTATTCTAACCTTTTCTAGTAATTTTTATTTTATTACATGCCATCATGTTAGTCTGTAGGATGACAATATATTTTATTCCTGTCCTATATACACATTGGATGTAGCATTTGTAGTAATTTTAGATTTTCTTACATGCCAACATATTATTCTTTTTTATTTCCATCCTATGAATGCCTAGGGCGTAACTTTTTTTAAGTAATTTTAGATTTCGTACATGCCAACATGTTATTCTTTTTTATTTCCATCCATAGGACGTAGCATTTATACTAGTTTTATATTTTCTTACATGCCAACATGTTATTCTTTTTTTATTTCCATTCATAGGACGTAACATTTATACTAGTTTTAGATTTTCTTACATGCCAACATGTTATTCTGTTCTTATTTCCTTCATATCAATATACATAGGACGTAACATATGTAATAAATATAGATTTTCTTACATGCCAATATGTTATTCTGTTTTATTTCCATCATAGTTCCTATGAATATATAGGACGTACCATTTGTAATAAATTTAGATTTTCATGACATTGAAGGAAGTACACTGTTATATCAGCAATAGAATGTACTTTTCTGAACTGGTTTAAGTCTGCAAAATTACATATGCTACTGTGCTTCCATTTGAGTTTTACAAGCAATACAATCCAGCTACTAACTTTTTGTCTCTGTCTTTTTTTTACAGTTCATAAAAACATAGTTTCTACTTCATCCTATGGAGCATTCATGTCCCCTGCAATCGGAGTTAGCAACACTAAGATAGATGTTCTTTGTCTCATTCACGTCATTGGAGGGGTTGTACAAAGTTTGGATCTCACAAACTTGTGAAATACTAGATGTCCTTTTGTTCATGGTTTTCACCATAAACATTTTTATATATCCTAATCTTTTGTTCCTGCTACTATGCATACAAGTTCCTGCTACATTTTTGTTTGGACATGAGATTTGGATGCTTGATTCCATTCGGATATATTTTGTTACATCTACTTTCTGTAAGCCATGCTCTTTTTCTTATTGGGATTGGGGTAGGAGGTGGGTTAGGTGATCCAGATGATTCACCAACATTTTTTTACATTTAAGCTATTCTAGACAATAGAATCTATTCTACAGATCAGGTTCTTGAAAAGCAGATGGACTGGATCCTATTTGTGCAGCTATTTTTTCTAGTTTAGTTGCATGTATTTTCTGTTCTACGAACTGGAACTGTGAAGGATTTTTTTGCCGCCGGCGAGTAGGTCAGGTTTCTGCTTTGGGATCTTCGGTCGTACTTAGTTACAGGCAGATTTATTTTCCTGATGTAGTTATATGGAAAGAGAGATGATCTACATACATTTTACATGTACTTTTTTCTTGGGGTTTGCCGATAGCAGATGTGGATCCATTTTTTTGCACACTTGCTATTTTTCTGACCACAAACTTGCACCGCCTGTGTGGGGAGGCGTAGGCTGTGATGTTTTTTTCAAGTGAAGACAAATTAGCACTCTAGTGGTAGGGCTGGAATTATAACTCGAAACTCGCGAGCTAAATAAGTAACTCGTGACACAACTCGACTCGACTCGAACTCGGTGTCTAACGAGTCGAGCCAAGTTTTTGATTTGAGCTTGTTTGTTCACCCAAGCTAAATGAGCTACTCGCGAGCTACTCATTTAGCTTGTTAAACTTGTTCAAATATAGAGTTTGAAAATTTTCATAGATAAGTGACATAATATGAATGTTCCTTGAACCTGTAATGGTGTAGAGCTACTATATTTTTCATTGATATTGCTTCATGTTATTATGGAAGTACTATTGTTGTTCTAGTTTCAAATTAGTAGGATAATTACTAATTTTTCTTATAAGTGCTCATATTGATAACTTATAACAATCTAAACGAGCTGCTCGCAAGCTACTCGTGAGTTTACCGAGTCGAGCCGAGTTTCAAATATGAGCTCGTTCTGTAAACGAGCCAAGTCGAGCTAACTCGTTAGTTGAACGAGCTTTAGCGAGTCGAGCCGAGTTGGCTCGGCTCGGCTCGAATTCCAGCCCTATCTAGTGGAACACGTGCCGACAGAACTTTTCTATTTATGGAAAGCTTAGGACACGATACCTGCTTCTTTTCTATTTTTAGGAGGGGCACCGCGTAGAGCAGAACGGTGCGCGCGCACCATGTAGCAACGCCCAAATAATAATATACATCGTCTCTCCCAGAACTCCATGAGATTTGACGTGGCCAAGACATAGGCCAAGTCACAGCTACATTACTCTGAAATAGCCACTCCAAACCATCGGATGGAAAATCAACTTCACGGATAAATCCACTTCACTAATTCACGGTATAGAATTGATGTCACGATTAGGCTGGTCCTAGTGGGAGTATCATAATACTAGTATCATGCATATGATACTAGTGTATGATACTATGTCTCTAGTGCATTGTATCATATAGTAGTATCATAGTAGTGGTATATTTATTGATTTATAGAATCTCTATGCAAAATGTGTGTACAAGATTTATTTGTCATTATGATTTTTAGTTTTACGTGCTATGATACGGTATCTAGCTATGATACTCTAACCACATCTCTCTTCATTAATTGTGATGCCACATCAGATTTTTGCCAATCTCTCTTCATTAATTGTGATGCCACATCAGATTTTTGCCAAGTTGGCATGCATGATACACCTTATGATACTAGCACTAGGACCAGCCTTACACACCGTTTAGGGCAAAATTAGCATGGATGTCTTGACTTATGAACGTCAGAGAACTAGGATCCTTCCACAATGGCAAGCAATAGATTCTTTTGCCACCCACATATATGCACAAGCATTTATCACAAAATCAACCCCCTAATAATTGTGTGGGCAGCATTCAATTTAGTGGGAGGTCGCAGTTGAAAGGGCATTTATTGCCATAATCACTTTTGGTGTTCGTTAACAACAAATAGATCATTTTACAGTTTGTCACTGTCCACAGGTTGATATTATGATAAGTGAAAAGCACCCTCACACTTGGGAAAAGTCCACACTCATTCGACACATTTCTAGAAACTCCGGACCGGAGTCTCCGGTCTGCCAAGACCGGAGTCTCCGGTGTGGTCCGGAGTTTCCGGACGTGTCTCCGGTGGGGTCTTCAGGATCTGGGCTGAGACATTCTGACTAGGGGTCCGGAGCCTGCACCGGAGGATACTACGGAGTCTCCGGACCTTGTTTAGTCCGGAGTCTCCGGTGTTGGAAGACCGGAGTCTCCGGTGTTGCTGGGTCAGGATTGTTCTGGGTCATTCAGATGGGCGGTCTGGACGCTAGTCTGGAGATTGGCCGGAGTCTCCGGTCTGACTTTTCTACAACGGTCAGAAAACGGTTCGTGGAGGGGGCTGCCTATAAAAAGGGACCCTTATCTTCTTCCTCCAGGTGCTCGAGCTGCTCAAGAACACCAACCCCATTAGAGCCACCAAATCTACAAGGTCTCTTCATCCAACCATCCAAAGTCATTGATCTTTGGAGAATCGAAGGAGGAGGCCTTGATCTACATCTTCACCAAGAGAGATCTTCATTTCCCCCTCATTCACTTGAGGGCCCCCAAGCTCTAGTGTTTCATTGGAAACCCTAACTTTGATTTGGTTCTTACAAGCTTGTCTTTGATTTGTCTTGACAGCTTGCTTGCATTTGGGAGCCTCCAATTAAGTTGTGGTGTGTGCCCTGAACTTGTTGTAAAGGTGTCGGCTTCCACCTCGAAGGTTGCCGATATAGTGGAAGGTGAATCGAGCCCGTTGGGGTGAGATTCATCGGAGAAAAAGGGAGGCCTCTCGTGGCGTTGGTGGTTTGAAACCACCCCCTCTCCAAACGTAGACGTACTTCCCCTCAAAAGGAAGGAACTACGGGAAACAAATCCTTGTGTCTTCGCGTCCACTCCTTTGGTTACTTATCCTTTACTGCACTTTACTTATTTGTTCTTGCTTAGTGTTGTGTTAGCTTGTGCTTGGTTGACATATAGGTAAATTCACCATAGTTGCATATTCTAGAGAATTTACCTTTCTTGTCAAACCCTAATTTGAAAAAGAGTAAAATTTGAAGTAGCACCTATTCACCCCCCCCCCTCTAGGTGCCCATATGATCCTTTCAATTGGTATCAGAGCCTCGGCTCTTTATTTGGGCTTTACCGCCTAAGAGAATATGGGTAGCCAAGAAGGGGATGGTGGTAGTGAGCCGACCACGGTGACCATGGAAGATCTCAGAAACTTGGAAACAAGATTGAGCTCTTCCTTGGTCAACAAAGTCAAGAAGATGCTAGAGAAACTTCTTAAAGACAAAGATGGCTCATCACCCCCATATCCTCAAGAGGATCTACCATCCGTTGTACCTAAAGGGAATACTTCGGTATCCCCCGAGGGTATGATGGTGGGGGGTAAACAAGACAACGCTAATTCCTCCACACAACTTGATGGGGGGAAGGGTGAGCACCATGATTCTTGGTACTCTCCTGATCCTCCCATCCCTCACCCTCATGTGTACAATAGAGGTAACCCACCTAAGCTTGAAGAGTCTACTACTTTTGCTCAATGGCAATCACTAATGAGAACTCATGTGCGCAACTCTTGCATTGCACTATGGAACATCATCGAGCATGGACTCTTTATTGGGGATCCAACCAACTTGACAAGAAGAGAGATTGTAAACAGTCAACTCAATGCCACTGCCTTGCACATGATTCAACAAGGATTGGGTAAAAAGAATTATCCACACATTGAGCACTTTAGCATTGCCAAAGAAGCTTGGGATGCCCTCACGGTATTGTTTGTTGGAAATGAGAGTATGAGGAGGAATCGATATGATGCTCTAAGCAATGAAGCCGAAGGCTTCTATATGTTGGAAGGAGAAGATCATGAAGACATGTACCGAAGGCTAAAGACCACCGCCACCGCTTTTAGAAATGTGGGTGCCTCACATGTGGATGATGCATGGATAAAAAGGAAATATGTGAGTGCACTCATGACCTTTGAGCCCACGGACTTGAAGAGCTTACAAGGAAGACACAACTACCATCTCATGACCTCCAATGAAGTTATGCAAGAGATGGCCGCTTTCAAGGTTGCCGCCAAGAATGCCAAAGATGCCCGTGCTCGTGCCCTTGGTATGAGCAATGTTGTCAATGTTGCTTTGAAGGCCAAAGTTGTGGATCATGGGGATGAATATGATAGTGATGAAGGACTGTCCATCGACCATCCCGATGAAGTCAAGATTTCTCATAGTCAATACATGTACTTCTATGCAAAGAACTTTTGGAAGAACCCCGCCAAGGCCAAGATGGAAATGCAACGAAGAAGCAACTCAAATGGGAAAAGAGAAAATACTACTAGATTGAGAACTTGCTTCAATTGTGGTGACCGCTATCACTTTGTGGAAAGTTGTCCCTATGAGAAGAGAGAAGACCATTGGGGTAAGCTTGTGTTGAAGAAGACTCTCAAATCACCTTACAAGAAACCCTTCATCAAGAAGAATCCCATCAACAAAAAGTCAGAAGAAATTGTCTTGATCACTCATGAAGAATACTCCTCCGACAATGAATATGATGAAGATGAGGAAGAGGCAACTTCTAATGGTGTGGCAGCTCTAGCCACTACTTCTTCTCCGACATTCTCACTCTTCGATTCTCCAAATGAGAACTCTCCCAGCAAGAACGTCACTTGTCTTATGGCAAGAGGAACGGAGGTATCCTCATCATCTCACTCTACTCCCTTAGACAATGATGAAATTGATGATGAGATGTCTCTTGATGTTAAAAAGGAATTAATTGCCTTTGATGAGTTTATGAATAACCTACAAGGAGATGCTAAGATACATTTTGGAAACATCTTAGATCAACTTCCCCATACACAAGAGCTTCTAGATGTAAGATGTAAACTTGGGCATGAACACATGATTGAGCTAGAGGCTTTAAACAATGCTCTAGAAGAAGAACAAGAAACTAGGTTGTCACTTGAATTAAAACATGAAGGGCTTGATGAGGCCAATGACACTATTGTTAACAAACTCATCAAAGAGCGTGATCATGCTATTGCTAAATACAAAAGGGCTAAAAAGGACAAGATTGAGTTTGTTGTGGTTCATGAAAAACTTTCCGAGGACTTTAGTTTGCTTAACAAGGCCCACAAGGCCTTGGAGAGTGAACTCTTGTCTCTCACAAAGTCCCATGAAACGCTTCAAACTCAATTGGCCAATATTCCTTCACCTAGTAACTTCATTCCATCTAGTAGTACAACTATTCTTGAAGAGAATGCTAGGTTGAAGGGGGAGCTTGCTAAGGCCACATTTCCACAAGGCAACAAGTCCATTGATGATCTTTTGAGCAAGCAAAGGCCTAGTGGTGATAAAGGAGGCATTGGTTTTGTCTCTAATACTAAGAAGAAGAACAACAACAACAATAATAAGAAGGCCAAGCTCACATGAGAGACTAACAAGGCCATTGTGGATAGTAAGTCCACAAGTGGTAAAACTATGTCTCATGATGACTTTGCAGGAAGTGCGAACCCTCACTATGTTCTAATGCATGATTATTATGGTGATGTGTATGCACAATATGTTGGCCCATATGATGGTTATATTGTTTGGTCTATTTGGGTTCCCAAGACCCTTGTTGCTAACAAAAGAGGACCCATTAAAAAATGGGTACCTAAAATTTAGCTTGATCTTTTGTAGACATATGGTTCCAGGGGTTCAAAGTGGGTGCTTGATAGTGGCTGCACAAGTCATATGACCGGAAGCTCGTCTATTGTCAAGGACTTAAAGCCAAATGATGATCAAATCACCGTGACATATGCCGATAAGTCAAAGTCTAAGGTAATGGGTTTCGGCAAGGTTGTGGTTGCTCACGACATTACACTCGTGAACGTCATGCTTGTTGAGACCCTTGGATACAACTTACTTTCAGTCCGTGCTCTTGGAAAGATGGGTTTTGCCATCTTTGTTGATGATGATATTGTGGTCCTCATGTGGAGCAAGTCTCTCAAGGTCGCTTTTGTTGGGTACGTAGAACATGACTTGTATGTGGTGGACTTTTTGGGGAAAGTCACTATAGGTCCGATGTGCTTATTCGGAAAGGCCGATGTGGGTTGCCTATGGCATCGCCGACTAGCCCATGTCAATATGAGAACTTTGCAAAGTCTCCACAAGGAGGGCCATATTGTTGGACTAAAAGAAAATGTTTCCTTTGCCAAAGATCGTGTTTGTAGGGCATGTGTTCTAGGGAAGATGCATGACGCTCCTCACAAGCCTAAGAACCGCATCAAGTCTACCAAGATCTTGGAGCTCCTCCATGTGGACCTTTTCGGTCCACCATCTCATGCAAGTCTTGGTGGGAAGAAATATTGCTTGGTGATCGTTGATGACTATTCAAGATATTCTTGGGTATATTTCTTCAAGTTGAAGAGTGAGACCCAAGAGACCTTCATCGACTTCATCAACTTGGTCCAATGTCAATACAACCTTCCCGTATTGATCATAAGGAGTGACAACGGCACCGAGTTCAAGAACTACACCTTGAATGATTTCCTTAGTGATGAGGGGATAAAACACCAATATTCTGCTGCATACACCCCTCAACAAAATGGTGTGGCCGAAAGGAAGAACCGGACTCTTATTGAGATGGCTAGGACCATGTTGGCAGAGTTTAAATCCCCATACAACTTTTGGGCCAAATCCATCTCCACCGCTTGCCATGCTTCGAACCGGCTCTACCTCCGCAAAGAAATCAACAAGACTCCATATGAAGTACTTACCGGTAACAATCCCAACATCTCCTACTTCCGGGTGTTCGGTTGTAAGTGTTTCTATCTCATAAAAGGTGTCCGGTTGTCCAAATTCGAGTCTAAAGCATTAGAGGGTATTTTTGTTGGCTATGGTCTCGAATCTCACACTTATAGAATCTATGATAAACTCTCCGGAGTCATCATAGAATCTTGTAGTGTGACTTTCGAAGAATATGATGGTCCCCAAGGGGGGCGTGTTGATGCTTGTGATGCAGATGATGAAATGCCTCAGGAGGCCATAGGAAGAATGGGTGTGGGATTTATCCGCCCCGTTGAGGAACCCCTTATGGCGGATCGAGAAGAACTATGCTCCACTCAAGTGGAGCCCTCATCTTCACAACATCAACAAGCTCCATCCACCGAGGAGGGCAATGTCACAAGCCAAAGACAAGATATGGACCCTTAACATGATGATCTTAGTGACAATTCTAGTCAAGAGGATCTTGATTCATTCGCAAGGGTGTCAAGTGGTGCCAAGGCAATTGCACAAGGAAGATCCGTTCAAACTGCTTTGAAACAAGCTCAGATTGATGTAAGAAGGGCACTTGATCAAGATCAAGGTCAATCTGTGTCTCTAAATGAAGAGAATGATTCCAATGATGATGAAGGTCAAGTTAATGGTCAAGACGAGGATCAAAATGATGAAGAGGGTCCCCAAGAAACAACACGGAGATCCACGCTCGTCGCGAAGCTAGAAAGGAAAGAATGTTGGAATTAAGAGAACACTCTCTACAAAATGTAGTTGGTGATCTAAGGAAAGGTATTTCCACAAGAGCACAATTGAAGAGGTTCAGTGAACACCAAGCACACATCTCCATGATTGAACCAAAGAAAGTGTGGGAAGCTCTTGAAGATTCGGATTGGTTAGAAGCTATGCACAAAGAACTCAACAACTTTGAGAGAAACAAAGTATGGAAGTTAGTAGAGAAGCCAAAGGATTGCCGCAATGTTATTGGAACAAAGTGGATATTCAAGAACAAGCAAGATGAGCATGGAATCATAGTAAGAAACAAGGCTAGATTGGTTGCACAAGGGTTCTCTCAAATTGAAGGCATTGACTATGGAGAGACATATGTTCCCGTGGCTCGCCTTGAGTCCATTCGTATCCTTCTTGCTTATGCGGCACATCATAACTTTAAGTTGCAACAAATGGATGTAGAAAGTGCATTTCTTTATGGCCCATTAAATGAATTGGTATATGTTAAGCAACCCCCAGGATTTGAGGACCCCAACTTCCCAAATCATGTCTACAAACTTGATAAGGCGCTCTATGGGCTCAAGCAAGCCCCAAGCACGTGGTATGAGCACCTTAGAGAGTTATTGTTTGACCGTGGCTTTGCGGTTGGGAAAATAGATCCCACTCTTTTTACTAAGAAAGTCAATGGGGAGCTTTTTGTATGTCAAATATATGTTGATGATATCATCTTTGGCTCATCTAACAAAGCTTTTAATGATGAATTCTCAAATCTTATGACTAGTAGGTTTCGGATGTCTTTGATGGGAGAGTTGAGAGTATTTCTTGGCTTTGAGATCAAGCAAGTTAGAGGAGGGACATTCTTCAATCAAGCCAAGTATACTCAAGATATGCTCAAGAGATTCAAAATGCAAGATTTAAATGGAGCACCTACTCCCGTGCCTACAAAGACCCATCTAGAACAAAATCCAAATGGTAAAGATGTGGATCAAAAGGTATAGCGGTACATGATTGGTTCTTTGATTTACCTTTGTGCATCTAGACCCGATATTGTGTTGAGTGTAGGTGTGTCTGCAAAATATCAAGCGGCTCCTAAGGAAAGCCATTTAATGGCGGTCAAGAGAATCTTTCGATATTTAGTTCATACCCCATTTTATGGTCTTTGGTATCCTCGAGGCTCAACATTTTCTCTTTGTGGATACACGGATTCGGATTGGGCGGGGGACAAGGATGATAGAAAATCAACATCTAGGGATTTCCAATTCCTTGGTAGGTCCTTGGTATGTTGGTCTTCCAAGAAGCAAAACTGTATATCTCTCTCCACCGCCGAAGCCGAGTATGTGGCAGCTGCTAGTGCTTGCACCCAATTGCTATGGATGAGGCAAACTTTAAAGGAATACGGTGTCCATTGTGACAAAGTGCCTCTTCTATGTGACAATGAAAGTGCCATCAAGATTGCTTACAACCCGATGGATCACACAAGGACAAAGAATATTGAGATTCGCCATCACTTTATTAGAGATCATGTTGCTCGAGGTGATATTGATCTATCATATGTATCAACCAAAGATCAACTTGCCAATATCTTCACGAAGCCACTTGATGAAGCAAGGTTTTGCTACTTGAGGAATGAACTAAATGTCGTAGATTCAAGGAGCTTGACTTGATTTTCTTGCACTCTCACCTATGTTTCAACTCATATTTGGTTTAGGTGTAGGCATGGATATAGGGGGAGTGCGATCCTAATTGATTGGACCATCCCTCCCCCCATTATGCCCAAAGCAATCAAATTCATTCCTCTTAATATCATTTAGTGATATGTGAGATTAATGATGAGTTTTGGTAATGGACCCAAGATATATCTTCGTGGTGCCAAGCCAAGTATACTCAAATATGGTGGCCTAGGCCACCGCCCTCTCTCATTTGAGAGGTTGGTACTTACTCATGTTTGTCATTTGCTTGATTCTAGTCTCTTGGAGCTTTTCTGAATATTTTTGTGAATTCCTATGGCTCTTGTTGGTTCTTCACAGTTTGATGTCTCAACCCAAGCCCTATCCCTATCTTAAAAACCATCTATCTCTCATATATGTCCCCAAACACTTTTCTGAACTTTTGGTGGGAGGACGAGTCTCGGTGTACATACAGAGTCTCGATCAGGCAGTTTACATCACTTAACGAAGTGCAGGGGTGGGTGAACATGGTTCCTCATTCTTCACCTCGTCCCCTACCTCCAAACCCGTCGCCTCCTCTTCCAAAACTCCTCCCCGGAGGTCAAGAAGCCCCCGGGATCCGCCGTGTCACCGGCCAACCTTCCCCTCTCCTCCATTGGGTCATTCCCACCGGAGGAATTGATCCCATGGACAGATCTGGTACCTCTCCTCTATTTTTTCTCCTAGGGTTCATCTCTAGATGTGTTTTTTTGAGGATTGTTTCTGATTTGTCCATTGGAATCACTTGTTTGCGTGCACTCTAGTACTTTAGCCTTGTTGCATTGCCCGATCTACTAGATTCACCCTCACCAGCATCTTCCCATCTCAGGCCCGAGCCTCCTGACCGGAGATTCCGGACTTAGGTACGGAGACTCCGGTCCCCAGGACCAGAGACTCCGGTCTAAGCCGGAGACTCCGGTCCCCAGGACCAGAGACTCCGGTGTTGGGTGAATCAAAATAGTCCAGAAATGCATCAAAGCTCTTGTACTGCATTATTGGGGCATATATACTCATCTCCATGCTATCTCCCTCACTGCTGTTCACAGGTGATGGTTCTAGTCGTCCTCGTCGTACCAAGGCCAAGTCCCAAAGGGGAAATCCTCGCTATGATGAAGCTTAGGGTCAGTTTATCGTACCTCCGTCCAACCGGAAACAGCGGGCACGTGATGCAGCTTACATGAAGAGGGATCAGGAGAGGGATGAATGGGAGGACCGTGCCAAGAGGGCCAAGTATGACAACCTTCAGTCCTTAGCCAAAATGTCTAAAGAGGAGTACCGTGAGCTAAGAAAGACAGATTTCTATGCGCTGCCTCGTACCAGTGAGGACCCTCGTTATTGGAGGAAAGAACAGGCTGTGTTCATGAAGGATGTGTATGGTGTACTCACCAAATCACCTGTCTACCCTCAGAAGTTCATGAGTGTTGAGCAGATGCGCCAGAGCCCTTACTTCAATGATGCCCTGTGGATCTGTGAGAAGCTGGGTCTCTACAACTTGATGGAGCTGCGTGAAGACTACAATGTCCACCTTGTACAACAGTTCTATGCCACAGTTGTGTTTGGGTCTGATCTTGACCGGACCATGGTGTGGATGTCTGGCACCACTCGCTGCACGGCTACATTTCATGACTTTGCCAACGTCATCTTTGAGACCTTTTATGGAGTATCCACTCCTATGGGGCTGCGCATGCACTCAACAGCTTTGGGTGAGAACAAGTTGAAGCTAGCACCTCTGTATGATGATGGTGTTGTGGGGGGTTCCAAGGGACTCAAGACCCTCTACAACCTTATGCTGAGGATCTTCCGTCACACTATTGCACCAAGTGCTGGAAATGATGATGCAATTAGGGGTCGGCTTGTCAACCTCCTGTACCATACTCACCGGACCTTCAATGCTGGACCTGAGGCAGATGCTGAACCTATTGATGTGATGGACTTTATTTTCGAGGAGATGTTCCATGCCATTCTCTACAAGAAGTCTCCTCCATATGCACCCTTGATTATGAGGCTCATCAACCCCCAGGAGCATGATTCTCCACTTGGCATACCACCACACCTCACTGAGCACACTCTGGTCACTCTGCAGCAGAAGGGGCGTATGGGGCCTGCTCCAAGGCGTCGCTATGGGGATGATGATGAGGAGATTGAGATGGAGAGGGCTCCCTCCCCACCTAGAGTTCGGAGGAAGAATGCCTCCAATGCCCCTATGCCTACTATGACTCGAGACTATGTGCATGAGCGGGTCAAGAAGGCCAGCTTTTGGGAGAGGACCCTTTGTTGCATGAACATCGACATACGTAAGCAGCAGCATGCATCCTACCAAAGAAAACGCCGCATTGAGAAGCTCCTTGTAACTACCTCGGTGAATTACGCACCTAGTTACAAGCCTGGATGAGCGGAAATGGTTGAAATAGTACGGTGGGGCCCAAATGCCATTCACAGGTAGACCTTTCGGCCGTCCCAACCATTTCCAAACATCGGTACAAGAACGGGCGGCGTAATCGGCGAAGGATCAACTACATACACAAATGAGTATGTATGCAAGCCACCATACAACAGTACATCAGAGCCATTCCATCTAAAAGAAATAGAAATATTGCAACGCCATACGGCAAGATCCAAATATCCTAGATAGATATAATAGTTTAGGATATCTCCTCATACATCACACATCAGAGTATCAGGCGGAAGCGGCAAACAAGATCCGAGTACGGATAAGAAGCAAATTGGCATAAGATGCCCCATAAAATAAACACATCCCGCCCACAGATCTCACGGATCCCCGTTCCCGGAATCTCTACACCGAATGATCGTTGCCCACATCGTCTGTATCCTCCACCCAATATCCATCTTGTGAGTGTACCTGTTCATCTGAATCAAATAATTTATCGTGTGAGACCCTAGGGGTACTCAGCAAGTCTTTATGCCTCTAAAGGGGACACAACCTGGGGTGACGCAATTGCAGCAAAAGATAATACCTAGCAATTCTATAGATACTCGCTAACCATCCGCCTAACCAAAGATAGACGGATGTCCATGAATTAATGACAACAATTATAACGAAGAATATTAACAGATCCATCCTCCTCGCTACCAATGAGTAAGCGGACGAACAACCCCATCCGTTGGCAGTTTTATTATCCATTCCATGAGTGTTGCACTATTTACTAGTCGGTTACTTAGTCAAATTAAAAGCGGTACTTTAGTTATGCTTGTCTATGATCGAAAGAACTGCTCCAAGTCGTCCATAACCGCGGACACGACTTTCGAGAAAGTTTTACCCTGAGGTGCACAAATAGCAACACACACTCGATCAACCTCGGAAAAACCAAATCAAAACCCACGAGGCATTCACGACAAAGCAATCACGATTCAGAAATATTTGAGGGCCACCCATTAAGCTACCGCAACAAAGTTAGGCGACTCAGACGGACTCAAGGTTTGGGTGGACGGTAAGCATGACGGGAACCCGAAAGTGTGATTGGGCTTGTCGATCAGCCAAAACGTGTCCCGATCCTAAGCATACAGTGCTCCTCGCAATCGTAAATAAAGCGATAAAGCATGGCATAAGTACATGATAGTAAATAAAACCTCAAACTAGTTTGTGGCCCCAAGAAATAAGAATGAATCAAGCTCGCTCGGGGTCCCATAATCCTCCCGGATGTGGATAGCGAATATTCAAGGAACATGAATCAAGTACTCGGGGTCCCACGGGACACAAGTGAGCATGAAAAACCAAATAGCGATATTGCTCACGGTGCCACTTTCATTAGTTATCCCATTACTACTCGGGTTAAGTTGTATAGGTGCCTCGTTATCCATCGACACTCACATACCCTACACATGCTTTTCTACGACTGCGCATGGATCAAACAACTCTGTAGTAATGGCTCATGGGATGGAGGAACAAGCTTGGTGGGGTTTAAAAGTAAAGGCTATGCGATGCTTGGGATTCAGTTTAATGCAATCGCGACTCAATGATGCAAGAATAAGATAGAGGCAATAGGTACTATATGTATGCAAGCATGTGGTAGTGCTTGCTGGCAGCTCGATTGAAGCGAGAGAAGGATCTGGGTAGTGCTCCTGGGTTTCTTGATATATCCCCTGCTCAGCGTCTATTCGAAGAAGAACCAAACAAACAAGGGCCAACATAAATAAAGTGCACAAGCATAAGAATAAAATGCGACAAGCAAACAATTATGCCATGATGAATGATGCACAATTTGCATGGCAATAAAGTAGCATGGCATGGGTGAGGTGTAGATTACAAGAAATAAACATTTTATGGGGTTTTAATCATAGTTTATACTCCAATAAGTTGCTGTAATCTTTATATTTATATGATGCATACTGCAATTCAGAACATGGAATGCATAAACAGAAAGGTCTCGTCGAGCTGATCATTTTAGACATATCATTTTTTAATTTTGGAGTTATAAAACAAAAGTTATTAATTAATTAAGGGAAAAGGGCATTTTATTGTAATTTTAATCAACTTGAAAATTAAAGTGTTCAAACAGTATTTTGAAGGGCATATTTGAATTCCTCACATTTTTCTGATTTCAAAACATATATTATTTGTATTATTTGAATTCATATTTTAAAAGTTATTTAAATACTGATTTGAATTTTGAATTTAAATTAATTTGAAAAGTTTGATTTAAAACAGAAAAGAGGACTTTTCTACTCGTGCAAACTTAGCCACGTGACACGGGTGGGACCGCTGCTAGCGGGCGTGGCAGTGAAAAGCTTTCCTCACCATGAGTTGATCTAGCCGCATGAGGTGACCCGATGGGCAGCAGCGTGACCACGCCCGATGGTTGGCCGCATCTGTGACACGCGGACCTGAGGCTGCAGGTTGAGTACCGTAAAGTAGCGGTGCCTTTTATAAAACCGCCTGAGGCGAGCGGTGGGGTCGGAGGAGTGCGGGTTGACGGATAAAAGGTTGGGGTTATTTGCAAAGTGCACACAGACTCGCTTTCTCTTCTCTGTTTCAGAAAAGCCGCGCCGCCTGCAGAGGAAAAACAGGCGACCAGGCTCGAACACGACACAGGCGTCTTGGCGGGCGGCTACTGGCCAGGCTAGGGCAGGGTTGGTGTTAGGAGGTGGGCGGGGCCTAGACAGGGCTTACGCGACGAGGCGCCGAGGCAGCGGCGGCGGCGCACGGTGGGCGTTCGGCAAGCGAGCAGCGAAAGCGGCGACATGGCGCCCATGTCGAGAGACGGAGGCTCACCGCAAGGCTGTTGACAGTGGTGGTTCGGGCAGAGGCGCCAGCGATCGTCGACGAGGCAGGGGCCGAGCGAAGCTAGGGTTTCGTCGGGGCGGTGCTGGTTCTGGGGCTCCTGGGGCTTCTCCTCCTCGCTGGCGTGTACGGGGCGACGCAGCGGGTCCTCCTCGTTCTCCCAGACCACCTCCACGTTGATCTTGACGGCCGGATCGTCGAGGCGACGCGGTGCTGGCGGTGATCGGCGAGAGAGGGTGGGCGTTGGTGGAGAAGGAGGGGAGGAGCGGCGCCTGGTAGATCTGGGGAGGCGTGGCGAGAGAGGGGTAGATCAGGACGGGCGAGGAGGGGGGGGGCCGTGGGGGGGTGGTGATGATAAAGGTGGCTTTGGCCCCCTTTTTCTCCTCTACCCCCATGTGCTCGAGCTGGAGGGGAGGCAGGCACGGGTGGGGGCGTCAGTGGGGCCGAGGCGTTCAAGGAGGGTTTGCTCGGGTGGGGCTCTTTGTGGAGAGAGGAGCTAGAGAGAGGAGGTGAGTGGCATGGATCTAGGGTCGGGGTAGCCTCGGGTTAGGGTTGGTTTTAGGGTTGGGGTAGATGGGGTGTGGGACCAGGGAGAGGGGGGTAGCCAGGTGGGGCAGCAAGGGGGCTCGGCATGGAGAGACCAAGGGGAGGGTAAGGTGAGAGAGGTGGAGATGGGGTGGTGTAACTAGGTTTAGAGCTTGGGTTAGGGTTAGAGAGGCTAGGGTTTGGGGAGAGGATAAGTGAGAGGGGTAAGAGATTAGGGTTTAGAAGAACTAGGCTAGGAGAGAAAGAGAGAAGAAAAGAATAAGCCTCATATGATCAAGAATAAGAGTTTTATTTAAAAGAAAAGATATGGGTGAGATAATGGGGTGATGGAATGGATGGAGATGGGTGTAGGGTTTTAGATGCTTGCATGCATCAAGCAAGATCAAGCATGAAGAGGGGGTAAGAGAGAGATATGGGGATGATCCACTCAAAGATTCAAATAAAAACAAAGGAGGACCAAAGTTGGAGAAGGTTGCATGGCCCATGCATAAGCATTAAATGCCCCATTGCTAATTGTGAAAACAACTAGAAATACACATGGCATTTATATCATGCATGCACTCAAATTTGAATACTACCATGCAATATGGAAAATATTGATCCTATGCACATATATGGAGCTATATGACCATACTAGTGTGTGTTTCTCCACTAGATCATCACATGGCCAAATTATAGCTTCATGCATGTACACATATAGGATAGTTCCCACATGGAAGCTAGTAGAGGCAAATGCAACATAGCATGCAAAGGTGGCCATGTGGCTCCCCACATATCAATAATGTGAAAACCACATGATGCTAAGATGAGAGCATGTGGAGATAGAATTGGATCCATCCCAACCCACATGAGCTAGAGGTAAAACCAAATAAGTTGCAATGCTCATATATAGTGGAATGGTGGAATGATGGGGTGATGACAAGAAAGGTGGTGGAGTCAATAAAAGATATGCCCCCAACTCAACTTGGGCATTTACACAATATATCAAGAACCAAATACAATATCAAGAGGCAAATACAATTTACAATGCATGATGAGAAGAACCAAATCAAAAGGGTTTTATATGATGCTCAAATGCAAGGTGGCATGATGGCATGAGCATGATATAATGATGATGCAACAATTATATATATGAAGTAGCCATTATATTACTAGATCAAGTAGCATTACAGTTGTTAGACAATTGGGATGCTACAACTCTCCCCCACTAAACAGGAATCTCGCCCCGAGATTCTAGGAAGAAGAAGATTACACAAAGAGGGTAGGATACTTGGCACGGAGCTCATCTTCACGCTCCCAAGTGGCTTCATCAACAGAATGGTGCGACCACTGCACCTTGCAGAACTTGATGGACTTGTTGCGAGTCCTTCTCTCTGCGATCTCAAGGATTTTTGTGGGGGGTTCTTGATAAGACAGGTCTTCTTGGAGATTGATAAGCTCATGATCCACGGTCCTGCCGGGATCCTTGAAGCACTTCTTGAGTTGAGAGATGTGGAAAACATCATGGACCTTGAGTTTTTCCGGGAGCTCAAGAGCATAAGAAACTTCTCCTCTTCTTCCACGAATTTTGAATGGACCGATGTATCTAGGAGCCAGCTTTTCTTTGATACCAAAACGGTGCGTGCCTTTCATGGGAGTGACACGAAGGTAAACGAGATCACCAGGGACATACACCATGTCCGTGTGCTTCCTGTCATAATTGCTCTTCTGGCGACTTTGAGCAATCTTCAGATTTTCAAGAATGATATGCACCTTCTCCTCCGCTTGAGTTACAATGTCAAGGCCAAACCAAATTCTTTCTCCTTTTGACCAACCAATCGGAGTTACGCATTTGCGGCCATAGAGCCTCAAATGGTGCCATCTTGACTTTTACGGAAGCTGTTGTAAGAGAATTCAGCATAAGGAAGACATTCCTCCCACTTCATGCCAAAGAGATGGCGCAAGCACGAAGCATATCCTCCAGAATCGATTGATCCTTTCAACTTGTCCTTGCGTTGAGGGTGGTAAGCTGTCTTTGAAGTTCAATTTTGTTCCCAAAGCATTTTGGAAACTTTCCCGAACTTGGAAGTGAAGATGCTCCCAGTGTCCGAACTAATCTCAAGCGGAACCCCATACGGAGAGACAATTCATTGATATAGAGCTCGATAACTGAATTCCGAAATTGTTTCCTTGACGGGAAGAAGTGAGCCACTTTAGAAAGCCTCAATGACAACAAAGATTACATTGTTGCCCTTCTGCGACCTTGGAAAACCAGTGATGAAGTCCATCTCTACTTTCTCCCATTTCCATTCGGGGTTTCAATGGCTGTAGAAGACCGTAAGGTTTCGATGTCTGACTTTCACTCTGCGAGACATCACACTCCGAGACATAATTGGCACAATATCGTTTCAATCCGGCCACCAATATTGTGTTTTCAAGTCCATGTACATCTTTGTCTTTGCCGGGGTGGATAGAAAGAACAGATTCATGCGCCTCCTTGAGAACTTGCTCTCTCAAACCCGGGTAGTTTGGAACAAACATCCGGTGTTCAAAGAAAAGCGTGCCTTGATCATCGATGTGGAAGGACTCATACTTCGGAAGCTGAAGTTTTGAGATGATCTTTCTGGTGTGCGGATCACCAAGTTGAAAGGAGCGAACCTTTTCTTCCAAGAGAGGAGTAGCCAGAAGGTTCAGGAGATGCCCTTGTTCCACAATTTCAAGGTTGCTGACGGAATTCCTCGCACAAGAGGTTGTTGTTCTTCCATCATGAGGTTATTGACATAAGCTTTGCGGCTGAGAGCATCGGCCATGACATTAGCTTTGCCCGGAGTGTAGTTGATTGTCAAATCGAAGTCATTGATTGCTTCAATCCACCTCCTCTGCCGAAGGTTGAGATCAGGCTGAGTGAAGATATACTTGAGACTCTTGTGATCGGAAAAGATTTCTAGCAGTTGCCCGACAAGTAATGCCTCCATAGTTTCAAAGCAAAGACAAGCTGCTGCGAGCTCGAGGTCATGTGTAGGATAGTTGATCTCATGCGTCTTCAACTGTCGAGAGGCATAAGCAACAACTTGTTTTCTTGCACAAGGACCGCACCCAATCCTTGCAAAGAGGCGTCCAGAATATCTGGAAAGGCTTAGATGTGTCCGGAGGAACCAAGGCGGTGTGGAAGTGAGCTTCTCTTTGAGTGTCTCAAAGCTTACTTGACATGCGAGTCCAAAGGTATTTCTTGCCCTTCTTGAGGAGATCGGTAAGAGGCTTTGCTATCTTGAAAAGTTACGAGCAGCGGTGGCAATAACTAGCCAAACCAAGGAAACTCCGCACTTCTTTGACATTAACGGAGGAAGCCATTCAACAATTGTCTTCAGTTCGGGTTGACTGCAATGCCCTTGGCAGAGATGACGTGACCAAGATAGGTTACTTGAGGCAGCCAAAACTCACAATTGGAGAACTTTGCATACAAGCGGTTCTCACGAAGCTTGTTTAGGACACATCGAAGGTGTTCTTCATGTTCTTCCTTTGACTTAGAATAGACTAGGATGTCATCCAGATAGACCACAACGAACTTATCAAGATACTCCATGAAAACCGAGTTCATGAGCCTCGAGAAGGTGGCAGGTGCGTTGGTGAGACCGAAAGACATGACCGTGTACTCATACAGGCCATAGCGGGTGGTGAAAGCTGTTTTAGGAACATCTTCCTTGCGAATCTTGATTTGGTGATAACCACTTCTCAAGTCAAGCGTAGAGAACACCACAGCTCCAGCTAGCTGATCGAAGAGATCATTAATCCGCGGAAGGGGATATTTATTCTTGATGGTTTTAGCATTGAGAGCCCGATAGTCAACACAAAGTCTATCAGTCCTGTCTCGCTTCTTCACAAAGATTGTTGGGCTACCCCAAGAAGAAGTACTGTGTTGAATGAAACCCAACTTCTCTTGTTCATCAAGCTGACGTTTGAGTTCAGCCAACTCAGCAGGACCCATTTTATAAGGCCGCTTGGAGATAAGAGCCGTTCCATGTTCAAGTTCAATTACAAACTCAACCTCACGATCCGGAGGCATACCCGACAACTCTTCAGGAAAGACATCTGGGAACTCACAGAACACCGGAACACTCTGAATAGCTTCCATAGCATCATCATTCAGAGCCGCCAAAGAGAAAAGCTGGATAGCGAGTCGGACTTGGAGAAAAGACTATATGGCCTTGAGGAATCTTGAGAGAAACCGGCGTTCAAAGACAATCAATCAGTTGCATTTCTTGTCAACCAATCCATGCCCAAGATGACATCAATGTCAGAATTGCCCAGAACAATTAAGGACGCCGAGAACGAAGAGCCACCAATCTCAATTTGATTGCCATGGCTGATATGAACAGCCCTCATGTTTGAACCAGGAGATTGTACCACCAGACGACGTGATAAGGGAACCATATCCAGATCATGCTCATGCGCAAACTTATGCGAAACAAAAGAATGCGAAGCACCAGAATCAAACAAAACTCGTGTAGGGACTGAGTTAACGGGAAGCATACCCATCACAACTCCAGGTGTATGCTCAGCTTGAGCGGCGTTGTCTGATTGGCACGAGCAACGATGAACCGGGCTTGGTGTTGATGTTGAGAGCCATGGTGGTGGTGCACGAACCAAAGGAGAGCTTGCCGCAGATCTTGGAGGTGGTGGAGGAAGAGCTTTGTTTTCATCAGACGGTTCCAATCTTGATGCCAGTGTCTCCGCAAGTGAAACAAGCACCGGTGGGCGTGGAGCAACGTAGCGAGGACTCACTTGAGCGCTCAGGTAGTGGTGGTTGTAGCCCACAGGAGCAGCGGTGAGGAAGTTTGGTGGCCTTGCGCGTAGCTTGCAGGTCTTGGTGGAGCCGGGAGGCGGCGGTGGGGTGTTAGGAACCCGGACCACGCTTAGAAGGAGTTGACATATGAAGAGCTTCTTGCATCGCGGTTGTGTTTCTTTGACTCCTCAAACACTTGCTTACTTGCTTCTTCTGCAGGTGTATGCTGAAGTTTCGGAAAAACGCCGGCCTTGCATGTGTGATTGCATATTTAATCGATGCATTGAGCCCTTGCGGAACCTCTTTTGCTTCTTCTTGTCATCGGAGATCTCATCGCCACCATAACGAGAAAGGTTCATGAAGTTCTGATGTAGGTATTGACATTGTCATTTCCACCTTGAGGTTGAGAAACACTTCCTTCATCCTCTCCATGACAATTTCTCGATGACATCTTGCTCTTTGAACGCTCAGTGAACTGTTCCCAAGTAGGCTGAAAATCGTGCGGTTTTCCTTCGGTAATTCTCCCACCAGAGCTGCATCTCCCTTGAAGGTGAGTGGCACACTTTACCCATTCTTGCTCAGGAACATCAGCGGTCGTCAGTAGCCTTGACATCTCACGCAACCAATTATCAGCATCAAGTGGTTGATCAGAAACATCAAATTGGCGTGGGTTGAACTTCAGGAAGCTTTTGATGTCTCCTCGCTTGGGAGGTGGAGGTAGCGGAGCAAACTCATTCCTCCGAACACTCTCTTCAAAACGCTGCTGGTTCTGCTGCATTGCTGCCAAGGCATTGGCGATGTTTGACAACGCGGACCCCAGTTCAGGTGGAATGTCCTCATCAGAACGGCGTGGTGGTGCCATCCTGTGATTGATATAAAACACAAGTCAGTAATAAAATGGAGAATAATAATAATCCAAAATAGTACCAAGATGGAATTAACCAAGATTAAAGGATACAATTTCTTAAGATGATATTAAAATATCAACAAAGTTCAAAGCACCTAGAAGATATTAAGCATATCGCACACGACTGAAAAGGAGTGTGGTACACAGATATATCAAAGAAAAAATTTCCGTAAATTTCGGCATTAAAATACCAGTAGATGCGCAAAATCACTTAACGAATCAAGATTAGTGACTCTACCAATTCAATATACAAGAGCGAATGACAAGAGTAGTGGTATGGTCGCGAATCCATCCCGCACTCAAATCATTACTCCGCACATGAATTAGTAGAACACATATCCTAACCCCTTCTTCTCACGATGAACCTAAAGATTGGTAACTATGGAACGAGCACCCCAAACAAGATAACGTCGGATAACAAAGAGTAAGACAGATCGCGGCGGTATACAACGAATCAGATAGATCGCGTCGGTTTGCAAAAGCCTGTCGGTATGGAATGTACCAACAATTGATAACCAAAAGGCCGATAAAGATAACAACTTGGATGCAACAGATAGACAAGGAATTACACACACACACACACACACACACAACCTATGGTACTACGGAAAGCCAGAACACGTGAATCCTAGTTTGAATTTTTAAGAAAAGGATTGAAAACGTTACACTTCCTTACCAGAAAAGGGTGGGTGAGTGGGTAAGAAGAAAAGTGGAAGCAGTCCTACTCTCACGTTTTTTTTTCTAGTATACATAGCTACCAAAAATATTTGCTAGACTGACAACGACCATTTGGCTGAGACCCTGAAGGGCGGGATGGATCTGATACCAATTGTAACTACCTCGGTGAATTACGCTCCTAGTTACAAGCCTGGATGAGCGGAAATGTTTAAAATAGTACGGTGAGGCCCAAATGCCACTCACAGGTAGACCTTTCGGCCGTCCCAACCATTTCCAAACATCGGGACAAGAACGGGCGGCGTAATCGGCAGGCGAAGGGATCAACTACATACACAAATGAGTATGTATGCAAGCCACCATACAACAGTACATCAGAGCCATTCCATCTAAAAGAAATAGAAATATTGCAACGCCATACGGCAAGATCCAAATATCCTAGATAGATATAATAGTTTAGGATATCTCCTCATACATCACACATCAGTATCGGTGAGCGGCAAACAAGATCCGAGTACGGATAAGAAGCAAATTGGCATAAGATGCCCCATAAAATAAACACATCCCGCCCACAGATCTCACGGATCCCCGTTCCCGGAATCTCTACACCGAATGATCGTTGCCCACATCGTCCGTCTCCTCCACCCAGTATCCATCTTGTGAGTGTACCTGTTCATCTGAATCGAATAATTTATCGTGTGAGACCCTAGGGGTACTCAGCAAGTCTTTATGCCTCTAAAGGGGACACAACATGGGGTGACACAATTGCAGGAAAAGATAATACCTAGCAATTCTATAGATACTCGCTAACCATCCGCCTAACCAAGGATAGACGGATGTCCGTGAATTAAAGACAATAGTTATAACAGTAATATTAACAGATCCATCCTCCTCCTCGCTTACCAACGAGGAAGCGGACGAACAACCCCCATCCGTTGGCAGTTTTATTATCCATTCCATGAGTGTTGCACTATTTACTAGTCAGTTACTTAGTCAAATTAAAAGCGGTACTTTAGTTATGCTTGTCTATGATCGAGAAACTGTGCTCCAAGTCGTCCATAACCGCGGACACGGCTTTGAAAGTTTTACCTGCAGGGTGCACAAATATCAACACACACTCGATCAACCTCGGAAAAACCAAATCAAAACCCAACAAGGCATTCACGACAAAGCAATCACCAGATTGAAATATTTGAGGCCACCCATTAAGCTACCATAGAAGTTAGGCGACTCGAGACGGACTCAAGGTTTGGGTGGACGGTCAGCACGATCGGGAACCGAAAGTGTGGTGGGCTTGTCGATACAGCAGCGTGTCCCGATCCTAAGCGATGCAGGTGCTCCTCGCACAATCGTAAATAAAGCGATAAAGCATGGCATAAGTACATGATAGTAAATAAAACATCAAACTAGTTTGTGGCCCCAAGAAATAAGAATGAATCAAGCTCGGCTCGGGGTCCCATAATCCTCCGGATGTGGATAGCGAATATTCAAGGAACAGGAATCAAGTACTCGGGGTCCCACGGGACACAAGTGAGCATGAAAACCAAATAGCAGATATTGCTCACGGTGCCACTTTCATTAGTTATCCCATTACTACTCGGGTTAAGTTGTATAGGTGCCTCGTTATCCATCGACACTCACATACCCTACACATGTTTTTCTCGACTCGCATGGCTCAAACAACTCCTGTAGTAATGGCTCATGGGATGGAGGAACAAGCTTCAGTGGGGTTTAAAAGTAAAGGCTATGCAGTACTTGGGATTCAGTTTAATGCAATCGCGACTCAATGATGCAAGAATAAGATAGAGGCAATAGGTACTATATGTATGCAAGCATGTGGTAGTGCTTGCCTGGCAGCTTAGTTGAAGCGAGAGAAGGATATGGGTAGTGCTCCTGGGTTTCTTGATATATCCCCTGCTCAGCGTCTATTCGAAGAAGAACCAAACAAACAAGGGCCAACATAAATAAAGTACACAAGCATAAGAATAAAATGCGACAAGCAAACAATTATGCCATGATGAATGATGCACAATTTGCATGGCAATAAAGTAGCATGGCATGGGTGAGGTGTAGATTACAAGAAATAAACATTTTATGGGGTTTTAATCATAGTTTATACTCCAATAAGTTGCTGTAATCTTTATATTTATATGATGCATGCTGCAATTCAGAACATGGAATGCATAAGCGAAAGGTCTCGTCGGAATGATCATTTTAGACATATCATTTGTTAAATTTGGAGTTATAAAACAAAAGTTATTAATTAATTAAGGGAAAAAGGCATTTTATTGTAATTTTAATCAACTTGAAAATTAAAGTGTTCAAACAGTATTTTGAAGGGCATATTTGAATTCCTCACATTTTTCTGATTTCAAAACATATATTATTTGTATTATTTGAATTCATATTTTAAAAGTTATTTAAATCTGATTTGAATTTTGAATTTAAATTAATTTGAAAAGTTTGATTTAAAGCAGAAAGAAACAGGACTTTTTCTACTCGAGCAAACTTAGCCACAACTGACGGTGGGACCGCCGCTAGCTGGGCGTGGCAAAAAAGCTTTCCTCACCATGAGTTGATCTAGCCGCGGAATGACCAGTGAGGCGCGAAGCCGCGCCTGATGGTTGGCCGCATCTGTGACACGCGGCGGACCCAGGGACTGCGGGTTGATTATCGCAAAGTAGCGGTGCCTTTTTATAAAACCGCACAGAGGCAGACAGGTGGGGTCGGAGGGGAGTGCGGGTTGACGGGATAAAAAGGTTGGGGGTTATTTGCAAAGTGCACTGCGACTCTGTTCTCTTCCTCTGTTTACGTGGCGGCGGCCTTCTGCGGAGGAAAACAGGCGACCAGGCTCGGGCTCGCGACACAGGCGTCGGCGTGAGGCGGCTACCGGCTGGGCTAGGCGGGGTTGGTGTTAGGAGGTGGGCGGGGCCTAGGCAGGGGCTTACGCGACGGGGCGCCTGAGCAGCGGCGGCGGCGCGGTGGGCGTTCGACAAAACGAGCGACGAGCACAGCGACGCGGCGCACCATGTCGAGGCAGGAGGCTCACCGCGAGCCGCTGACGGTGGTGGTTGAGGCGGGCGTCGGCGATCGTCGGCGAGGCCGAGCGAAGCTAGGGTTTCGTCGGGCGGTCTGGTTACAGGGCTCTGGGGCTTCTCCTCCCATTGGCGTGTGCAGGCGGCAGCGGGTCCTCCTCGTTCTCCCAGACCACCTCCACGTTGATCTTGACGGCCGGATCGTCGAGGCGACGCGGTGCTGGCGGTGATCGGCGAGAGAGGGTGGGCGTTGGTGGAGAAGGAGGGAGGCGGCGCCTGGTAGATCTGGGGGAGGCAGTAGGCGAGAGAGAGGGGTAGATAAGGACGGGAGAGGAGAGGGGGTGCCGTGGGGGGGTGGTGATGATAAAGGTGGCTTCGGCCACCTTTTTCTCCTCTACCCCCATGTGCTCGAGCTGGAGGGGAGGCAGGCACGGGTGGGGGCGTCCAGGTGGGGCCAGGGAGCGTTCAAGGAGGGTTTTGCTCGGGTGGGGCTGCTGTGGCAGAGAGGGAGCTAGAGAGAGGGAGGTGAGTGGCATGGATCTAGGGTCGGGGTAGCCTCGGGTTAGGGTTGGTTTTAGGGTTGGGGTAGATGGGGTGTGGGACCAGGGAGAGGGGGGTAGCCAGGTGGGGCAGCAAGGGGGCTCGGCATGGAGAGACCAAGGGGAGGGTAAGGTGAGAGAGGTGGAGATGGGGTAGGGTGTAACTAGGTTTAGAGCTTGGGTTAGGGTTAGAGAGAGGCTAGGGTTTAGGGGAGAGGATAAGTGAGAGGGGGTAAGAGAGATTAGGGTTTAGAAGAACTAGGCTAGGAGAGAAAGAGAGAAGAAAAGAATAAGCCTCATATGATCAAGAATAAGAGTTTTATTTAAAAGAAAAGATATGGGTGAGATAATGGGGTGATGGAATGGATGGAGATGGGTGTAGGGTTTTAGATGCTTGCATGCATCAAGCAAGATCAAGCATGAAGAGTTTTGAAGATAGAGATATGGGGGATGATCCACTCAAAGATTCAAATAAAAACAAAGGAGGACCAAAGTTGGAGAAGGTTGCATGGCCCATGCATAAGCATTAAATGCCCCATTGCTAATTGTGAAAACAACTAGAAATACACATGGCATTTATATCATGCATGCACTCAAATTTGAATACTACCATGCAATATGGAAAATATTGATCCTATGCACATATATGGAGCTATATGACCATACTAGTGTGTGTTTCTCCACTAGATCATCACATGGCCAAATTATAGCTTCATGCATGTACACATATAGGATAGTTCCCACATGGAAGCTAGTAGAGGCAAATATGCAACATAGCATGCAAAGGTGGCCATGTGGCTCCCCACATATCAATAATGTGAAAACCACATGATGCTAAGATGAGAGCATGTGGAGATAGAATTGGATCCATCCCAACCCACATGAGCTAGAGGTAAAACCAAATAAGTTGCAATGCTCATATATAGTGGAATGGTGGAATGATGGGGTGATGACAAGAAAGGTGGTGGAGTCAATAAAAGATATGCCCCCAACTCAACTTGGGCATTTACACAATATATCAAGAACCAAATACAATATCAAGAGGTAAATACAATTTACAATGCAGATGAGAGAAGAACCAAATCAAAAGGGTTTTATATGATGCTCAAATGCAAGGTGGCATGATGGCATGAGCATGATATAATGATGTTGCAACAATTATATATATGAAGTAGCCATTATATTACTAGATCAAGTAGCATTACAGTTGTTAGACAATTGGGATGCTACACTCCTCAAAGAGATCAAGGAACAAGGTGCCGAGGATAATGAGGAAGGTGAGGATGAATAAAATGATGAGCATGGGGCTCAGCAGTCCACAGAGTCTGATCATACACTCTCATTTGGGGCATGGAATTCCCAACAGGATAGTCTGGTGGATTGGAAGACGTTTGCTGATGTCACCTCTGGGTTCGGGTACCAGGGTACTTCCTCTTCTCGCCCTCACGGCAAAGGGCCTGCTGTCCCTGAAGACGATGATGATGACTATGATCAGGATGATGATGACCAGGAGGAGGATGAGTATGACGAGGATGATGATGACTACTGAGCTGTTGGGGCGCTAGTGTAGGTCTTTTCCCTTTTCGGTGTTTCGATGCCAAAGGGGGAGAAGACATTCTCATCGGTTTGCATGGGGTTTTTGGGATTTGCGACTATCTGCCTTTATTTATTTGCCTTTGATTTGCCATATTCGAACTTGAACTTTATGTGTGTTATTTGCTGTTCATGTGTGTGACTATGACTATGTGCTTGTGTGCACCATCTATTGTAACTCATGTGAGATTTATGTGATTTATGTGTGATAATATATATCTTGCATGATTTACTTAATTATCTCGTTGCACATAGTCAGGGGGAGTCCCATATATACTTTATTCCATGCAAATCACTTGTTGTCATCGAACACCAAAAAGGGGGAGATTGAAAGGGCATTTATTGCCATAATAACTTTTGGTGTTCGTTAACAACAAGTAGATCATTTTACAGTTTTTCACTGTCCACAGGTTGATATTATGATAAGTGAAAAGCACCCTCACACTTGGGAAAAGTCCACACTCATTCGACACATTTCTGGAAACTCCAGACCGGAGTCTCTGGTCTGCCAAGACCGGAGTCTCCGGTGTGGTCCGGAGTTTCCGGACGTGTCTCCAGTGGGGTCTTCAGGATCTGGGATGGGACATTCTGACTAGGGGTCCGGAGCCTGCACCGGAGGATACTTCGGAGTCTCCGGACCTTGTTTATTCCGGAGTCTCCGGAAGACCGGAGTCTCCGGAAGACCGGAGTCTCTGGTGTTGCTGGGTCAGGATTGTTCTGGGTAATTTAGATGGGCGGTCCGGAGGCTGGTCCGGAGATTGGCCGGAGTCTCCGGTCTCCGGTCTACAGACCGGAGTCTCCGGTCTGACTTTTCTACAACAGTCAGAAAATGGTTCGTGGAGGGGATGCCTATAAAAAGGGACCCTTATCTTCTTCCTCCAGGTGCTCGAGCTGCTCAAGAACACCAACCCCATTAGAGCCACCAAATCTACAAGATCTCTTCATCCAACCATCCAAAGTCATTGATCTTTGGAGAATCGAAGGAGGAGGCCTTGATCTACATCTTCACCAAGAGAGATCTTCATTTCCCCCTCATTCACTTGAGGGCCCCCAAGCTCTAGTGTTTCATTGGAAACTCTAACTTTGATTTGGTTCTTACAAGCTTGTCTTTGATTTGTCTTGACAGCTTTCTTGCATTTGAGAGCCTCCAATTAAGTTGTGTATGTGTGCCCCGAACTTGTTGTAAAGGTGCCGGCTTCCACCTCGAAGGTTGCCGATATAGTGGAAGGTGAATCGACCCCGTTGGGGTGAGATTCATCGGAGAACAAGGGAGGCTTCTCGTGGCGTTGGTGGTTTGAAACCACCCCCTCTCCAAACGTAGACGTACTTCCCCTCAAAAGGAAGGAACTACGGGAAACAAATCCTTGTGTCTCCGTGTCCACTCCTTTGGTTACTTCTATCCTTTACCGCACTTTACTTACTTGTTCTTGCTTAGTGTTGTGTTAGCTTGTGCTTGGTTGACATATAGGTAAATTCACCATAGTTGCATATTATAGAGAATTTACCTTTCTTGTCAAACCCTATTTGAAAAAGAGTAAAATTTGAAGTAGCACCTATTCACCTACCCCTCTAGGTGTCCATACGATCCTTTCAGCAGTGGTATCTGTCAGGTGCGCGTACAAGTATAGCTCTGTATTCACATTACTCTCCTTTTAAAACGATTTTTCTTACTTACTTTGGTCTCATCTCAAAGTGAACCTATGCGGTGGATATATGGGGGAGGGTATCACCCATAAGCCAAAAGTTCGGGTTAGCTAATAACGCGCTATTTTACAAAATAAAATTTTCTAAAATATCAAAAAATATAATAAGTATATCATGAATATCAAAGATTTTAGAATCTAATGAATTGGTCAAAGCAACACTTATACATGCATAGCCAATTCCGGCGCTATCCAATTTGGAGAAGAACCCGTAGGGCGGAAGCTAGGCGCAACATCAGGTGCTGCTATAGGAGACGGCGGCTTGACACGACCACTTAAGTTTAACAATCAATTTTTATTATTATATGTTTGCTTACTTTATACCCTCATCATACGTTCGCTTATTCCACACCCACCAAAAAAATAACGTGCTATACTTGAAATAGCGCTAACGCTATAATGTTTTAGTGCGATATAGCAAGATATTTGGAAAATAGGACCATAGCGAGCAAAAGCGTGATAAAATAGCATGGGCTCTCCAAATACGCGCTAACTAACACGCTATTTTTTCTATGGTTTAAATGCAGGAGAGCCGCATGCATATATTAAGAGAAACAAGACGCAGAAAAAAACAAAGTACAAATAACATAGAGGGAGCAACCCGACTAAGCCAAGCGACAAGCCACTAGATGGGAGGAAAAGAAGAAAAAACAAAAGGGAAAAAATAAACGACTAGGCCTACTCATAAACAGACAAAACAAACAGAACTGAAAAACTAGAAAAATCAGCCTACCAACTACTGCTAACCAAAGCCAAGATCTACAAGTCAGGCAAATTGAAACGACCCCTTGCTGACGATAGCCCACATCTTGGCATTCAAATTAACCTTCTGGATAATCATGCCTATTGGCTTGTAAGCGTTATCGAAATCCCTTCTGATCCTTTCATGCCAAATACTTCAAGTGACCAACATAATAAGGTAGTTAAACCTCGCATGACTTTCTCCTTCAAATCTTGAGCTGGTCAATTGCCACCAATCGCCAAGAGTCGAACCAATAGCTGGAATGGACCGGGATAAATTAGCCCAGGCAAGAGTCGATCCCCAAATGATATTAACAATGGCACACCCAGTGAGCATATGGTTCAGATTCTTCACCGTCGTTTTGTAGAAAACACACAAATCGATGTGCGGTAGGTCTATTTTCTTAATCCGATCAGCAGTCCACTATCTTCCTTTCATGAATAGCCACTGAAGGGAATATGCCTGAGAGGCAATAATAAAGTGGTTATTATCGTATTCCTTGTTTATGATAAATGTTTATTTTACATGCTATAATTGTATTAATACGGAAACGTTAATACATGTGTGTTTAATAAACAAACAGAAAGTTCCTAGTTATGCCTCTCTCATAAACTAGCTCGTTGATTAACAAGATGATCAAGGTTTCCTGATCATAGACATTGGATATTGTAAATAACAAGGTCACAATATTAGTGTAATGATGTGATGAACATTCATCCGAAGTATAGCATTACGATCAAAGTCATTGAGTTTATATTACTATAAGAACTTATGAAGTGATCTTAATCCTTAGACCATGCGATCATGCCAATCACTAACACCGAAAGAGTTTCTTGATAACATCAAACGTCACACTGTAACTGGGTGATTATAAAGATGGGTTCAGAACTACTAAAGTGTTATGTTGACGCCCATGGATCGAGAATGGAATTTGTTCATCCCGATGACGGATAGATATGCTCTGGGCTCTCTCGGTGATATCACATTGATTATCTTGCAAGCAAGTGATTTGATCACAAAAATGTTATATCACGGGAACGAGAAAAGAGTACATGTCAGTAACAAGATCAAACTAGGTATGGAGATACCGATGATCTAATCTCGTACATGTAATATATCGCGAAACAAAGGGATTAAGATACTAGCGTAAAAGGTTCCGACGATCACAAGAAAGTCATCATTGAATGTGTGGGAGTCAGTATGGGTCTCCAGATCCCGCTTCTGATTATTGATCCGAGAGTGGTCTCGATCATGTCCGCATTATTCGCGAACCGTGGGGTGACACACTTAAGAGACACCGACATCCAATTGGACCAAAAGTTTCATGCCAGAAAGAATAACAAGCGCATGAATTTATTTCACTAGATACCGAAACGGGTTTTCGAGTGAAATTGCAGAAAGTGTTTTTGCATGTGAAATGAAATACTAGAAAGGGGTTATATGAGAATTTTTGTCATTAAAGTAATTGACAAAATTCTGAATAAATAAAAGAAGTTTTATTTAATGAGAGTTTGCATTAAATTTGGTGGAAATTTAATGTGAATTTGAGTGGGTTTTTGAGTGGAGGAAATTGAAAGGCTTTTGTGTGAGTGGAGTGTCCACCCACATGAATGAAAGGAGGGGAGGGGCATCCCCATGGCTGGGCGCATGGCCCCTTGGGTGCCCCCTCTCCCTATAAAAGGAGCCCCCCTCCCTCTCTCTCTCACTCACACCTCCTCGTGAAGGATCTCTCTCCCCCTCTAGTATTTATCTCTCATGGTCTAGGACTAGCGAGATACATGTTCCCGTTGGCTTTTTGACAAGAAAGGGCTGTGCTTCCGCTGCATCGCTGGAGCGAGGAGGCGGAGGTTGCTCGGTGCCTCGGACGTGTGTGCGAGCACGGATGCGCCGCTGGTTTGTGGCGCTAGGACTTCCTCTCGATCTTGAGATCGATAAGAGATCGTCTACGTCAACCACGAGTTTGGAATCGTTAAGCTTTGTCGGTCTTCAAGGGTATGTTCTCTACGGATGTATATCCGTCCGTTGCTTGTATCTAGTAGATAGATCTTGGTACATAGTTGTTTCCATCATAGGATTTTTTTTTTGTTTTCTATGCTACGAACCCTACAACCACATCGCAAGTTTTTTTTGGAAATGGGCGCATTTATTAATATAAAGTTTAATGTTTACACCCGGCCTCTGCATAACCAAGATGCACATAGCCATACGAACGACATAACTAAGAAAAAAAGTAGACAAGCATTACAAAAAAGCACTATCAAAATAATTGTCTTCAATCTAAGGTATATCAATCCTCAAATCACGCGGCCATCCATGTCGAGAGAAAATATCCCTCGCCGTGTCCTCCAATCACGTACATCCCTCCATAAATAAGTCGCGAAACTCCATGCGTTGGAGAATAATCCATGATCGGAATATAGCTGTGACTCGATAAATAACCTGTAGAGGAGAAGACACAATGTTATTAAAAATCGTGTTATTTTTACAAAGCCATAGCGATCATATAATGCAAGCGCTCCCATCCTCAACAAAAATCTGTACTTATCAACAATTCCATGCAACCAATTACCAAAAACATTAGTTACACAACGTGGAGGAGATAGACCAGAAGCTATTTGTATGAATAACCATATAGAGCGAGAAAATTTGCAATGGAAGAATAAATGACGAATTGTTTCATCTTTATGACAAAAAACGCATTGTGTATTCCCATGCCAATTCCTCTTTGCAAGATTATCTTTTGTTAGAATTACCCCTTTTCGTAGATACCATGCAAATATCTTCGTCTTAAGGGGTATTTTCATTTTCCAAATTTTACTATTATCATCGACCGGGATATCAGGTTGGACCAAAGATCTATATAGTGAGCCAACAGAAAATTTACCACTTTCAAGTAATTTCCATTTGAACACGTCAACACCGTCCGATAATTGTATCGTGGATACTCGTAATAGTAGATTGTTCCAAGATACCAGTCGAGGTCCAATGAGACTTATTCTAAAAGACACATTAGGAGGATTGTCTTCCATCACTGTGGAAATTGTATCCCCTTTGTGTCTAACAAGCGAATATAGAGCTGGATATTGTTCGTGAAGAGTAGTTTGGCCAAGCCACCTATCTTCCCAAAACCTAAATTGTGATCCATTCTTAATCTCGAAAGCACCAAAACGAAAGAAATATTTTTTGGTGGCCATAAGACCCGCCCAAAAATGTGAGTCACCGGGTTTCCAAACCACTTGAGACACAACTTTGGACCCCACATATTTCCTCCATAACATGGTTTGCCAAACACCCTCTTCAGTAAGTAGTTTAAAAAGCCATTTGCCCAGAAGCGCTGTGTTTTTGACTTGCAAATCATGTATACCCAGTCCACCAAACTCCTTCGGACGGCAAACCACATTTCCATCTGGCCAGTCGATACTTCTTTTTCTCACTGTCCCCTTGCCAAAAGAATCTTGAACGGAAATAATCCACTTTGTTTAAGATTCCTTTTGGTAATTGGAAAAACGAGATCATATACAGTACCATGTTAGTAAGTACTGAATTTATGAGTACTAGTCTTCCACCAAGAGATAGCAATTTGGCTTTCCAAATATTAAGACGTTTTTATAGTCTTTCCTCAACAAGTTTCTATTCAGCTATTGTGAGACGCCGATAATGAATAGGTATTCCCAAATAATTGATTGGAACTGCCTCCGACCACAGCCGAAAAGTTTAGCATATAACGATCGCATGCTTATACCGAAGGGGTGTCCGGGATCTCCAAATCAGGCTCGCGGTACCACTTAGAGTAGATGGAGCGAAGTGTAAACAATATACCGATTTGGCCGAGAAATCACCATTAGCTTCCCACGACCAGGTCTAATTATTTGCCAAGCTTGGGGTGAGATGAAAATCCCCAACCACCTCTCATAAACTGGTAGCCTGAATGAAGCTCTGAATTGTTATGGTTTTATTTTATATCATCAATCGAGAAACTATTGTCGACCGCCAACGCAACAGTTCTTCTAGCTTTAACGAGTGGAGGGACGTTTAGATATACTGACGGTGCAACATCTTCCACTGATTTCCTGTTGATCCATCCATCGGTCCAAAAAAGATTCTTTATTTGATTTATTAAAAGCTAAAAAAGGCTTTATTATTACAATTTACAAAGTCCTATGTAATCCTGACTGAAATTTTAGTTTCCTGCCCACGGAGCATTGACCAATGAACACGAGCCCCCTACCCAAACTGAACACGAGCCCCCTACCCAAACCAAGTCAAGTTTCTCACACTGTAGCTGCAAACACAGACAGAAACAAACGCCCGTCGCAGCCAACTTCTCTCGTTCCCTTTTTAAAATAGGCTTTCGCTCCGCTATATTAATATACCAATCACAAGATACAACTAATGAGTTCCGATATGAACGAAAATGCTGGGCCAACTTCTCTCGTTCCCCAGGAGGCGGCCAGAAGCTTAGAGAGCTCTCGTGAATATCGTGTGTCAGCAAGCATGATCAAATTAGCTTCCTCTCATAAAACTTATCAAAGAATGAAGTGTGTAAATATATCTATCAATTCTGAGAAAAAATGAATGCAATTATGTATAGGTAGTATTTACCTTTACATAAATGGTGCTTCTTACTTCCTTTCCGCGGCCAACAACAATGTCAGAGGAAAGTAACACTGCCCGTGGGCACTTTATTACATCGAGCATGAAATAGCTGAGATTATTTATTATACTGTATACTTCAACGGTTCCATAAATCAAATAGCAACAGGATATACTGGACAAAATTCTTCGACGTCTCACATTCACAATCATCATTTTACCATTATGAAAAACGGCATGGGGCTCTGTGGATACAATGCTTTATATAAATATAAAACTTCTTGGTCTTAGGCCTCTTCTTTTCAGCTTCTTGGCCAGCTTCTCCCAGAAGCTACCCTCGACCAGCTTCTTTCAGAATCTCATCTTCAAAATTCATTCAAACTTCTTAACTAGTAGTTTCAATGTCAATTTAAAAGTATAAACGATTTTGGCAGATAAAATTCTGAGAGAAGCTGATCGGGGATAGCTTCTGGAAGGGCATGTTTTATAGTACCTTTTACTGCTTAGAGAAAAGGACAAGTATGATTTGAGCGGACGGTTCAGATTAAGCAGCGAATATTAGGCCCGGGAGGTCCAGCAAGACGCAATTACTGGAAAAAAATTGTGAAACTAATCAGGCCCAGATCCATCAAGTGTCGAAGCGACGCAGCACCAAGAAAATCCCCACGCCGCCGCCTCCAGCTAGCGCGCGAGCACGCCGCCTCCTCCACACGAACCAGCCACGCCGCCGCCTCCCACATGGCCGATCACGACGCCGCCGTCTCCACCAACGACGACGCTGGCTTCACGTCGCACGCGGCCACCGACCCAAACAACCGAGCACTCCACCGCCAGCTCGGCAGTGTTCCTTGTCCCCTCTACACCGGAGGCCTCATCCGTGGGCTTTGCAGGACACCGCCGAACCCCCTCTCCTGCACGGAGCCGGCTTTTACGTCACCCCTTCGATTTATCGTTTTACTTGCAAGGTGCGTTACTGGGTGTCTCGTGGTCATACTAATTGTATTTTCCTAGCAGATATGAGCACCCAATTAGATGAGCCAGGATTGCATTCAAGTATGCAGATTGCTGTGATGCTCTGACTCTGCTTTGAATTGCCTGCATATTTATATTACTGCAAGCATCATTGAAATGGAAATAAATTAGAGGTATCACATTATGAATTAAGCAGGTTGATGTTTGAGAAATTTATCAGAGCCTGTGGCACAACTAGTAATCATGAAACCCCAACAGCCGTTGGTGTATGTAGATGATATGACAGTCATCTCTTTTAGTTTTTTGTTGCATTTACGGAAGTGTTCTGTTACTTAATTCTGCAAATGATTAATCAACCCATCCTAGTTATCAATTCTAATTACTCGTTTCAGTACCATCGTATCAGGCCCTAGTATATGTTATGTTCTCACTGGATATGATGCTGAAGAAAACTAAGTGGAGAAAAGAAAGGAGTGATAACTGGTAAGGCATTTAAAGTGAAAATTCTCAGTGTCTAATGCATGTAAAATATGAAGGAACTTCAGTATGATTCTTTTTAGTACCATTTGCTAGTACTCCTAATAAAGGGTCACATATGAATTTGTGCAAGAAAAGGATTCCATATGAGAATAAGATTGTAGTAATGATTGCAAAGAAACAAAGTTTTGAACTGATACATTTCTCCTGTAGCGTGAAGTATATTATGAAGTTTTTTTCTAGACATGATTTACTTGATTGGTAACATAAATCTTTCTTTGATGACTATAATTTTCATACATGGAGCATGAGGCGCATGATGGGCATCTCCACGTGGTTAGCAAGACCTTCAGAAGAAGGATGAAGCAAGGAATGTTGTTTCCCAGGCTCTAAATCTGAAGCTTTCTTTTGGTTGGGGAGAACATAGAGCTGATCATGAGGCAGCTGGGTATTTTGCATGTGGAGGTCCTGATGAAGTCATTGTTGACGTGAAATGTTAACCTAGTTCTAAGATATGTCAATCACGTTTTTTCTCAAGGACCAAATTAGTTGCTGAAATCTGGTGTTTTCTGGCATTACTATTTCTGAGAATTGTATGTGTCATCGTTGGTACTACTCTAGTACTTCTCAAGGACAACAATATTACTGATACAAAAGCTACTTCTACTTTTCATTTGTATTGAGAATGAATAACATAGTGCAAGTAACATTTGCATGATCATTCAAGTCTTCATGAGAAGCACCATTGGTCCAAGTATGAAGAAAAAGCTTGAAGGTAGAGATGATAAATATAAGCTGAACTATATGGCGTCAAAGGAAGACAATGCTGCAGTCTTTTTCTACAGATATAGCACTTACAGTGAAGGCCATATGAGAAACATTTTCTGGGCAGATGTACAGTCGCTGTTGGACTATGAGGCGTTTGGGAGTGTCCTGTCTTTGACAGCACGTACCTTGAAGAGTGATACATGTGTGGGGGAATAGTTGCGGATACAAGAGTTGTACTATGTCAAATTAGAGAGCTCAAACGATATCTTCTTTTCAATTAGGAAACTTTTCAAGAAAAACAAACGGTAGTCAACTACCTGTCTGTATGTGAGTAATGTACAGATAAATAACCAGATGATCTGGGGCGTTTTTGAAGCTTGATATCTTGTACATATTATTTAGCCTAATGTTGAGCCAAACAGTATCATCTACTCCCTCTGTTTGGAAATATAAGATGTTTTAGATTTGTGAAAGAGATGTATCTAGACATATTTTAGTGTCTAGATTCATTTGAACCTATACACTAAAGCGTGTCTAGATACATCTTTTTCACAAACCTAAAACATCTTATATTTCTAAACGGAGGGAGTATATTTGATGGAGGAATAAATAAAGAAAGCAGACTGTTGGCCTTATTCAACTTCTAGGGCTATTCAATACCACTTTAGTCTTATATAAGCACAACAACAAAAGTTTCAAACACATACTCACAGTATCGGCATGCACTTGAGAACTCATGCTCTTGAAAAGCAAGCTAAGCTACATGTTAAGTTCCGCGAATATTTTAGTAAACATGTGAAGTATATATTGTATGCACGAGCATTATGATCAAGAAACAGCTCGGGTGCCTCATCTCATTTGCTGTGCTGAGTGAATTACATTTGTCTAATGCAATATAAATGTTAGTTGAACTTATGATTATGTGCATAATTCATGTTCTAATTCTAATTATATCAAAGAAAAGCTAATTAAATGTGCTTGGTGATACAAAGGTTAGCAGTTGACCAATACCTAGCACCTTCAATAATCTGCAGGCGTTACCTGTTATGACGCATATAAGGTCTTGAACTCTTTATGAATTTATCTGCTTTTGGTTTCTAGTTAAGGCAAAGAAAATTGCTTGTTCTCTAAAAAACTGGAGAACCAAAACATGTTACTCTAACAACACTTACAGTATCATATATTATGTTCAGTTTTAGCATAACAAAATAGCAAGTGATGCTTAATCAAGAAGCGATGGTTAAGAACCTTACCGAGTAACAAACCAGAACTTCTCAATCAAACCAAAAAACTAGAGTGGATATAATACATTAGAGCTACTGCTATAGTGGCATGACATATGTACAGAGCTACAGAATAGCAAGTGTCTTTCTCCCTGTATTTCTCGTAGAGATGACCCAGTTCAGTGTAGTTAGAATTTGTCAGACCACTGCAGAGATACGAACTCAGGTGGCATTTGCTGAGTGCTGCTGCTGGCGGTGGTGCGTGTCCAATTCGCGCGCTTGTCCACGTCGCCGGCCCGCCGTCACCGTCACCGCCGGGAGGGCCAGCACCACCGCTCCGGCCGCCTTGCAGAGGGAGGGGCGCGGACGCGGCCCTGGCGGGGGACAGAAACGCTTTGGCGTCGGGAGTATCCGCCACGCAGGCTGCAAGGCGATCGGTGATCCGCAGGCCGCAGCTTTGCCATCGAACGACGAGCACCGCCGGGATCTGGCACTCCACCCGGTTCCACATTTCAGATCGATTTAGAGTTCGTGGACAAGGACCATGCAGTCTGGTACCAGCCACATTGGCCCTCCAGTCGATCGAGACTAGTTTGACTGTCCTGGGCCGGGTCCATTACGGCCTGTTTATGAGATTTCCCGGTGAGGTAACGATTTTGGCATAAGTACGAATCATACTGCTCACCATTTTAGCACCGGTGTGAAGTATTGTGAGCCTTTGGATGGATAGAAATAAAAGGCTATTATTCATTTAAGGGTACCACAAAAGTCCTAGTGGTAGACCTCAAGGCGAAGGACCAACGATGTTAAAAAACTCATGACGAAGTAAGGACGGGCTCCCAACTCTGCGAGCAGAAGCTCTCCCTCGGTCCAAAGCATGCTAGCTTTCTGTAAGCTTAAAGCTCCCTTCTTTTCAGCTTCTTGGCCAGCAACGGAAGCCGCAGCACTCAGGCTGTTTGTGTAATCAAAGGCTTCAGATTCATTTGTACTGCAACAGGCATGTCATATTCATTCATTTGTACAACTGATAAATATCATTTTCAGTGGTGGACCAAAGCATGAATGTGCACCAGACACTGGGTGAAAATTGCTGATCAATTTGGACCACTCCCTCGTCCATCAAAATTCAACTGATAGAATCACTTAACCGGCTACATAGTTGTGGTGGTACTGGTACCCAACATTAACTCTACCTTTTGCCTCGGTACCACCCTTCTGGCCACTTAAGGCTTTGTTTGGTACTAGTGTTTTAGTAGAGATTAGAGGAGATAATCTCCAAGGAGATTGGGTGACACCCACACCCACACCCACACCCAAAACCTTCAAATCTCCATAAAACCTCAATTCCCACTAATCCGCTGGGTAGGGGTAGTGTATTGGATGTAGGAAAAAATATACTAGAATTTAGGAAAAAGTAGAAATTAGTGGGGATTAAATCAGTCCAATACTATAGAACCTAACATACTATTTAAAGTAAGTGAGGATTTGGGGTTTGGTGGGGATTATCTCCTATAATCCCCACAAATACTTTAGTACCAAGCAATGCCTAAGTAGCCCAGCATGTCAGCGTCCCGGGCCCAGCTCCACACACTCGTGTTGCGTTTGGACGTTTTCTGGCCCACGGCCGCGCACACGGCACAACATTCAGCGGAGAGCCCACTCCATCCCAAAAGCCCGGACTGAAAGGAGGAGGGAAACTCTCCCTTATAAGCTGGTCGTGGCCTCCTCCCGCTAGTGAGGTGGGACTAAAGTCACCGGCAACGCTTGGTACCTAACACCCCATCCCCAGGAAGCCCCCAGCGGCATGGCGTGCTGGCTCGATACCAATTGTCGTCCGGGCCCAGCTCACACGTGTTGCGTTTGGACGTTTCTACGGCACGCCCAACATTCCGGAGAGCTCCATCCAAAGCCGATCGAAGGAGGAGAAACTCTCCCTTATAAGCTGGTCGGCCTCCTCCGCTAGCGAGTGGGACTAAAGTCACCGCAACGCAGCCCAAACGCAACACGTGTGTGGAGCTGGGCCCGGACGACAATTGGTATCAGAGCCATGCCACCTGGGGCTTCCTAGGGATGGGGTGTTAGGTACCAAGCGTGCCGGTGACTTTTCCCCACCGCTAATGGAGGAGGCCACGACCTTATATGAGAGTTTCTCCTCCTTTCTGGCTGGAGCGCCTCCGAATGTTGACGTCGCCGCGGTAAACGCCCAAACGCAACACGGCAGGTGTGTGGACGCTGACACAGCACTTGTGTCAAATCCGGCTCAACTGATTGACTTCCTCCTCCTCCATCCACCAGAATCTCCCCCAATGGAAGGAAGCTTCATCAGCTCGTCTGAACAAAGGTAAAGCTTCCATCTCCTAACAAATTATGTGTCCCCCTCTTGAATGGTTAATCTGTTTGCTCTCTTCGTTCAGGGTTGCCGTGGTGACCGGCGCGAACAAAGGGATTGGGCTGGAGATATGCAGGCAGCTTGCGTCCAAAGGAGTGATCGTCGTCTTGACGGCCAGAGACGAAAAGAGGGGTGCTGCAGCTGTCGACGCGCTTCGAGAGCTCGGGCTGTCAGATATGGTGTTCCATCAGCTGGATGTGCGCGAGCCGTCGAGCGCTGCTCGTTTGGGAGATTTCGTCAGGGATAAGTTTGGCAAGCTAGACATATTGGTACGGTTTGGTTTTCCTTTCCATCCTCTGAAAAATTATCCGAGTGGTTTTTGCCATGTTTGGTTTTCTTCACAACCTTGTGGGAGTGTGGGGTGTGCTAATATGGAGTTATATATGTGCGGAAAAAGTTTAATTGTTCGTTTTACTGTGCAGTACTATGCAGATTGCCTATGCTACGATAACTGAAATTCTTCATGTTTTGCAGGTCAATAACGCAGCAATCCTCGGGGTGACGACAGTAGACATCAGAGGCCCAGAGCCAGCAGCAATTCAGGAAGCGGTTGGCTTATGTTTCTTAGACGTCGCTAATTTAAAAAATGCAGAACAAATTAGAACGGAGATGAGTTTATACTTCCTCAATTCATGAGAAGTAGATTTATAAGTAATACACGCAGAACTATTTTGATTTGTCGCATAGCTTTAATATCAGTTCATTTATTTGTTTCTCTCAAAACAGAGTAGATTTATCATCAAAAGTACTTCCGTAGCCATATTTCTCCTGTGCTTGGAATCTGCCTAAGCATATTGGTTGTGTAACATCTTATATCATGTTACAGAGGGAGTATTTACTAACGATTCAACTTTGAAATGGAATCCTAGGTTGCATCAGAGAAGTTTTTGCAAGCATGAGCGCGGCGGAGAGGCTCGAGTGGTTGAACCAGCGGATAACCGAGACTTACGTGGAAGGAGAAGATTGCCTAAGAACAAACTACGGTGGCACCAAGACTATCACGGAGGCGCTGCTTCCTCTGCTTCTAGCCTCCTCCAATGCAAGAATTGTTAACGTGTCCTCTTCTATGGGATTACTACAGGTACTCTCTCCAGTCTGAAAAAAGAGTGCCATATAGTATAAGTTACTGAGGATTTTTATGCAGTATAATATTCAATCTCCAAAATAGCTTTTCAGTGGTGAAGAACTTAAGCAGGAGTTTAACGACATCGACAAACTATCTCTAGAGAGGGTGGACGAACTGTCGGAACTGTTCCTGGAGGACTTCAAGAATGGCCAGCTGAATCACCGTGGATGGCCAGTCGAGAAAGGGCCCTCGGCCTACATAGTGTCCAAGGCCCTAATAAATGCTTACACCAGGGTTCTTGCAAAGAAGCACACGGCGCTGCGCATCAACTGTGTGAATCCAGGCCATGTTGATACCGATGGCAGCTTCCACACTGGGGATCTAACTGTCGCGGAAGGCGCGAGAGGCCCTGTGAGTCTGGCACTTGCGCCGAGGGGAGGGCCAACAGGAGCATACTTTGACAGAACAGAAGAAGCCTCTTTTGTGTAAGGTTGTGTTCGAAGGACTCGAAACTATATTGAGCAATACTATCCTAGCCTCCTAGGAATCTACTAGTGAATAAAGAAGAACACCGTGCAAAAGAAAACCATGAGCCAGGCTTTCAAACAATGTTTGCGTTAATTGTAGTGCGGATATATGAAGGTGTATGTAGTGCAGATAATTAATTTTAGCAACAATGGGGATAGTAATTAAAACATCGAAAAGTCTAGATGTCGACTCTTTCATAGAAAGGTCTAATTGTAGAAGACCGGTCATTGTAGAATATATTTCTAAAAGGAAGAGCAAGCAGCCGGCTTGGGCAATCACCGTGGTGTACTGGGCAATTTGGTTGTCAAGAAATACGAAGGTGTTCGGCGATGTTCAGGTCCCTACACTGGCAGTGCAGTGCATCGACATGGATGAGCTTTGGGCTAGCAGGACAGGAAGACAGGACATTCACTGGATTGAAGTGTTGCAGTAGCGTTGTTCTATCCCTGCTACTTTGTTATTGGCTTTCTGCATCTTTCCCAACTGCAATCCTCTCATTGTAAAACCCCTTTTGAGTCCTCCTGACGATTCAGTTTTAGAGGAGTTCATATTTTCATAAGAGGTCAAAAAAATTGCTCCGCTACATTTACAAAAGCATATGTAAGCCCGAATAATATTTACTTTCTTGCCAACATAGCCCTGTAAAATGAGCACGAGCCCCCTACCCTAGGTCCAACCAAGTACAGTTTCTCACACTGGAGCCACAAACACAGACAGATACAGACGCCCCAGAAACAAACACCCATCACAGGCCACAGCAGACAGCACCACGCCACCGCCCCATTCTCCGGCTTGCCTCCGGCTTCTCTCTCGTGCCCCAGGAGCCACTGAAAGCTCAAGGCCTCTTGTGAATACCTTGTCGGTGGGCATGGTCAAATTCACTTCCTCTTATAAAAAAATATAGTGCGATATAACAACAGGAAATTGACAAAAAAACCCAAAGGCATGCTACAACAACCAGTTAAAAAATTAATACAATTTACATAAATGATGCTTCTTACTTTCTTTCCTCTGCATGGGGTTCTGTGGATCTAATGCTTCATGTAAATACAAAACTTCTTGGTCTTAAGCCTGCAGGAAGCTAGCACACTTGGCGCCGAGGAAGAGCCTCTGGACACAAGGAAGGAGTTCTTCCTAACTTCAGCATTGTCATGGTTCATGAGTTTCATTACACGGTCCTTCACCTTGAGGTCTGCCACCACTAAGTGGCCAGAAGGATGGTACTGAAGGAACTGAGAGAGATCATAGCAGGCGACTGCAAGAGCAGTAGTGTCGGTTGAGGTGTCGATGACTGTCATCAGGGCACGCAAGATCTGCAAAACTGAAGGTGTCTCCACGGTACAGAAAATATAGACTGAAGCTTGATTGGTGCTAAATGCAAACATGGAAAACAGTGTGGTGTTGGGTGTCAGAAACATAGCTGGGTTGGAGTCAAATAGTAACTAACTTGCATATTTATACTTGCCTATGCATTCTGGAAAAGGGTCCATAAATCTACTTACCGGTATGAAAGAACACTGCAACAGGAGTAAAAGTGCAATCTAGGGTGTTTTGTGCACTGGTGTCTTAACTTGCTGCATTGTTACCGAGCATAAGGGCGTGTTTGGTTGCTCGTGCTTTTTACTCGCACCTGAAGATCATAACTTCACGGAAGCTGCGCGCGGCAATGCAACCTCTCGTGTCAAAAGGGCCATTCGTCTGGTTCCTTGTATTCTCATTTCTTTAGGGGGTGAGAAGCCTGTTGAGTAAAAGAGCAATTTACCAAGCAAATTACCCACAATAAACGCTAGATAAAACATGATTAGAATAATAGACAATATACTAATCATGTGAAATAGCGAATACATATTAAGGCAGATAACCAAACGGACTGCAAGAACTTGAAATGCGATTAGAACAAGATTGAGAAAGAAAATATACACGATAGCAGCAACAGAGAAACCGCTGGCGTTCGCATTGGCACCGTCGTTAGCCATGTCGTCGAGGAAGAGGGTGCTGATGTTGGGGAAGAAGTCGGCGCAATCGCTATCCATGAGGGAGTCCGTGATGAAGCCAGTAGTCACGCCGATAGCGCTTCCCAAAAAACTTATCGCCCTTCTCCCGTACAGGACTCGAAGCAGAGGGGTCCCGGAGGCCTACTGTCCCGGCTCGCGGTACCGCAATGCTCTGGAACTGGAAGCGTAAAGGATGTGTGGCAGTGTATCTGAGAGGAGGTGTGACCTCTCTCTTATAGGCACAGAGGGGAAGGCAGACAGACTGTGCAGAAGATGAAACGAATGGACGGAAATTGAAGAGACAGCCTCCAATTCATGTGTGGCGTGGCGTGGCGTGGCGAGGAGGAGGAGGAGGAGTGCGCGTGTATATGTCTTCTCTTCTCAAGCTCGTACAGGTGGTGGAAGAGCTCTCCTTATAAGCTGGTCCAACTTCCACTCAACTAGCAATGTGGGACTAAACATTTGTCCCAGCTCTTGCCTTGCATGAATGGGCCAAATGGGCCTCTAGGATTTAAGGAATTTATTGGCATATAATAAATAGGTTGGGCCTATTTAGGTAAAAAATCCAACAATCCCCCACCAGATCCCAAAGGCACATAAAGTTTGCCTTTGGTTCCAAAACATTGTTTATATACCAGTATTGTAGTGGAGACTGTTAAGTTAAACTTCCACCTAGAGCTTTATGTTTTACTAGGCTGCAACTTGTACAGTGAACTATGCCTTAAATTGCAAGTTTGCTGCGAACCTAGCTTCACAAAAAGTCTTGACCGATACTAGGCTACCATGGTACTTTCCCGTGGGTGGAGCTTATGTGTCATACTCCATGACCTTTCATGAGTTTATTAGAGAGTACCCTACTCTCATAGATTGCGACGTTTTAATAGTCAGACTCATATAGGTGTGTTCTTCAAAAGATGTTCTACAGGACAACATCTTTACTTAGGATAAGCCACTTAGAACACATTAAGATAATAAATCAATCTGCCGTGCATAATAGGAAAGTATTGCATCATTATGGAGTGGTGTTTATTAAAGTAGGGATACTTTCCTTTCAGTTAACCAACAGCTTGTCTCCTAATTCTAATTCACGGGATCTCCGATCACATAGAGTGGTTACCACAGTGGAAAGCTCAAATTGTGGGTCTCATACCCATCTCCTTTGATGCATTTTCTATCACGTTGCGTGATAGAACCTTTGTGAAGGGATCTGCCAAGTTTTTAGATGTTTGGATATAATCCAATGCAATAACTCCGGAGTTTCTCATTTTCCTGACATATTTCAGTCTCCTCTTCATATGTCTTGATGACTTCATATTATCCTTAGAACTATTTATCTTGAAAATCACAGTTTGATTATCGCAGTTCATAAGGATTGCGGGTATTGGTTTTTCAACCACAGGTAAGTTCATCTAGAGTTCATGAAGCCACTCTGCTTCAATAGTGGCTGTGTCTAATGCTGTGAGTTCTGCTTCCATAGTTGACCTTGTTAAGATGGTCTGCTTGCAAGACTTTCAATAAACAAAGCCACCGACAAGTGTGAATACATATCCACTCGTGGGGCCTTTATCTCGTTAGCATCAGATATCCAATTTGAATCACTATAACCCTCTAGTATCCTTGGATACCCGGTATAGTGAATGCCATAGCTCGTAGTGCCGTTTAGATAACGCATAACTCTCTCAAGAGCATGCCAGTGATCATCTCCTGGATTTGAAACAAATCGACTGAGTTTGCTTACAGCAAAGGCGATGTCAGGCCTCGTGGCACTAGCTAAATACATAAGCGAGCCAATAATTTGAGAGAATCTCAATTGGTCTCTAGCATTTCCTCGATTCTTTCGAAGCAACACACTAGGATCATACGGTGTAGGAGAAAACTTGAAGTCACTATACCCAAAACGACTCAAGACCTTTTCCACATAGTGGGAATGAAGCAATGTAATCCCACTGTCATCATCTCTCAATAGCTTGATGTTCAGGATGACATCAGCTACTCCCAGATCCTTCATCTCAAAGGAACGAGATAAGAAATCTTTGACCTCCTTAATTGCATTAAGGTTGGTTCCGAAAATCAGTATGTCATCAACATACAAACAAAGGATGACTCCCTCACCCCCACCATGGCGATGGTACACACATTTATTAGCTTCATTTACAACAAAGCCTGCAGCAGTTAAAGTCCTTTCGAACTTCTCATGCCACTGCTTAGGGGCATGTTTTAGGCCATATAAAGACTTCAACAACTTTCACACCTTTCCTTCTTGACCATTTACCACAAAGCCATCTGGCTGATCCATGTAAATTTCCCCATCCAACTCTCCATTAAGGAAAGTTGTCTTAGCGTCCATTTGATGAACGAGAATACCATGAGAGGCAGCCAATGAGAGTAATACTCGAATGGTGGTCAATCTAACAATAGGTGAGTAAGTTTCAAAGAAGTCTTTACCTTATTTTTGAGTATATCCCTTGGCCACAAGCCGTGCCTTGTACTTCTCAATAGTACCATCAGGTCTAAGATTTTTCTTAAACACCCACTTGCATCCTACAGGTTTGCACCCATAAGGGCGATCAGTGATCTTCCATGTTCCATTAGCTAAGATGGAATTCATCTCACTATGGACGGCTTCCTTACAGTAGTCAGCATCAGGAGATGCATATGCTTCTGAAATGGAAGTGGGAGTGTCATCCACAAGGTACACAATGAAATCATCACCAAAGGACTTTGCAGTCATTTCTCTCTTGCTCCTCCTTAGGACTTTTAGGAATTTCATTATCCTCCTCCTTAGGACTTTTAGAGTGTTCAATTGGAATGGTAGGTTCAGAAAATGTAGCAAATTCCTGATTAGATGAACTAGGTATCTCCGGATTTGATGAGTTAGGTTTATCCTTCATAGGAAAGATATCCTCAAAGAAAGTCGCATCATTCGACTCCATGATTGTACCGACATGAATGTCAGGTACTTCAGATTTTACTATTAGGAATCTATAACCAATGCTATGAAAAGCATAGCCCAGAAAAACACAATCAATGGTTTTTGGTCCAAGCTTGCGCTTCTTAGGGATTGGTACATTAACCTTTGCCAAACAACCCCAAGTATGTAAGTAAGAGAGTTTTAATCTTTTCTTCTCCCATTCTTCGAATGGAGTAATTTCTTTGTTCTTTGTGGAAACTCAGTTTAGGACATGACGCGCAGTCAATAGTGCCTCCCCCCATCATTCCTTGGAGAGACCCGATGTGTCTAACATGGCGTTAACCAAATCCGTTAGAGTCCGGTTCTTTCTTTCGGCTACTCCATTTGACTGGTGTGAGTAGGGAGGCGTCCTATCAGGAATTATGCCATGTTCCGCACAAAAGAAATAAAACTCGTTGAAAAAATAATCTCCACCATGATCATATCTAAGCCTCTTAATCTTTCGATCAAGTTGATTTTCGGCCTCAGCTTTATAGATTTTGAAGAAACTCAAAGCCTCATCTTTTGATTTCAGAAGATACACATGACAATATCTCGTAGAGTCATCGATCAAAGTCATGAAATATTTCTTTCCACCTTTTGTCAACACACCATTCATCTCATAAATATCAGAATGTATGAGCTCTAGTGGTGTTAAATTTCTCACTTCTGCAGTCGTATGTGACTTGCGAGGTTGTTTAGCTTGCACGCAGACTGATGGCGCCCAGCACTTGTCGTGGGACACTTCGTTGGAAACCCCAAGAGCAAGGTATGAAGCAGCACATCAGCAATTTTCCCTTAGTAAGAAACCGAGGTTATCGAACCAGTAGGAGGAAGGAAACGTCACATAGGTGTTGCAAGCAACGCGGAGACCTGCACAACACAAACTCAAGACTTTGCCCCAACGAATGAGTGAGGTTGTCAAGCTCACCGGTTTTCTGTAACAAAGGATTAAATGTATGGTGTGGAAGGCAATGGTTTGCAGCAAGTAAACAAGTAACAGTGGAAGATGTATCAATGGTAAATATTGGAACGGGGTCCATAGTTCACTAGAGGTGCTCTCCTTGGATAAACAACATGGCATGAAGGGTAAACAAATTACAGCAGGGCAATTGACAGAAACTGAGCAAGGCATAACAATGCAATTACTATTCAAAAAGATCCTATGAGATTCGATTGGGCAATACAACAAGATACATAGACCGTCATCCAACTGCATCTATGACAGGAAGTCCACCTTCAGGTTATCATCCGAACCCCCTCCAGTATTAAGTTGCAAGCAACAGACAACTGCTTTAAGCAAAGTGTGTAAGGTAAACAGTCAACATGTTCCATGAACAAGACACCGTTGTTTTCTCCCTAGTAGCAATAACACATCTACAACCGAAGAGATTATTGTCACTTCCCTTGGAAACTAGAGGCATGAACCCACTACCGAGCATAAATACTCCCTCTTGGAGTCACTAGCAACTACTTGGCCAAGATAGCTACTAACAATGGAGATCATGCAAGATCCCAAACAACACAGACATGATAGAATCATAAAGACAAAACCATTAATCAAACCAACCTAATAATCTCAATATCCATCGGTTCCCCGCAAACACAACATGCATGATTACAAATAGATTAGATCTTGATCATGAACGTAGCTCACAAGATCTATACATGAAAGCACAAAGGAGGAGATACAACCATCTAGCTACTACATGGACCCATAGTCCAAGGTGGAACTACTCACGCATCATACCGGAGAGAAGGCCTCCGGGATGATCTCCCCTCCGGCAGGGTGCCGGGAAGAACTTCAGATCCCCCTCCCGATCTAGGGACGATGGTGGCGGAAGCTACAGACGGTTTCGTGGAGATTTGATTGGGTGCTTAGGGTTTCTGCATCGGGGGCTTCTTATAGGCGAAGGGGGAGGCCGAGGTGGTGGCCAGGGGCCCCACACCCTGCCTAGGCGCGAGGCATGGCCCACCCGCACCTAGGGGGTCTGGGCGCCCTAGCCCGCCTCTCCGGATCCCCTCTGGACTTCTTGTTCCCCACGAAAAGTAATTGACTTTGACGTTTGTCCCGTCCAATTCCGAGAATATTTCTTCACTAACTTTTCTGAAACCAAAAACAGCAGAAAACAGGCAATTGGCACTGTGGCAACCTGTTAATAGGTTAGTACCAAAAAACATGGAAAAAGCACCTCAAAGTGTAGACATGCAAAGCAAATTAGATACTAAACAAGCATGGAGCATAAAAAAATATAGATACGTTTCCGACATATCAAGCATCCCCAAGCTTAACTCCTGCTCGTCCTCGAGTAGGTAAGTGATAAAAAGAATAATTTTTGAGGTGACATGCACCCTCACAATAAAGAACCAGCCATTTGCAAGCATTGAAAGCTGGGATCAAAGAACTCTAAACATGTGCATGAAAGATGGATTTCTAACAATAGGACATACTAACTATGCAGGCAACATGAAAGGCTACAAACAAAGATCATGAATAACATGCATTGAAAAACGTTTGTTTGTTTCACATACAGAAAACATAGCATAGTGGCAATCATCTTGTCCCTCATAGAGTAGCAAATAGATGCATAGGACACCTTCAAAGTTCACAAGGGTGACTAGAAACAAATAGCACAAGAACAAGTAATATCACAATATGCATCAATCAATAAGCTTTGGAACATTGCACACAGAATGACAACTATGCTCTCTTAATGGTGCCTAAAGGTAGAAGGTGGAGACTCAAATGATTGTGGAAGAAAGGCCTTTTTGTAAAGGAAGCAGGGATTTAAAGTTTCAAAAAGATCTTCCAAAAATTATGGTACTTGTTAGCTTTTAGCCCTCATTGCCCCTATCATAATCATCTTGAAGTGGTTAAGGTTAAAGTGAACAAAGATGGAGTATATGATTGATGAAGTATAAGTTGGCAATCTCAAGTCCCTTGAATACGAGGTCCACACCTCATGCTACTCAACTTTATTCACCTGTAAGTTCTTGTCATTGTAAGTATTTGCATATCATTGAGAACCGCCAACGCGGTACCCCTTGCACATGGTACAGGAGCTATCCCATAACCAAAATGACAAGGCAAGCAGACAATGAGCATCTCAGCAATCTTCTTATGTACCACGGGAATATGGTGCTTTTTTCTCTTTTTCCTCTTTTCTCAATGTGTCTCTTTTTTATAAGAAGAATGTTTCATAGATGTCACTATGGTGATGCTACAAGTTCCCACCATGATTAGGAATGGCTTAGGCTAGCGGCCTAGGCATTTCTCTAACACAGGATACAAACTTCATGGACTTACAAGTTCCTTCTTTATTTCACGTCGGTGACATCCATAGACAAAAGAGCATGATATCAACTGAGTACAAAGTACAAGTGCAATGTTGAAAACGTTCCCCGTGACAGCACGGTTCTGCTAATTCCAACGTATAAGTGCAAGCATATACAACATAGAATACACAATGGTTCAAGTTTATTAGGGGCAAATAATATAAAGTGTGCCATCAAGTTTTTAAGTGCTTTAATCACTAAATTTTCACATAACAAAATAGTTTTAATTGGAAGATAGCTGAAAACAAGAATATACTTGGAATGGTGTAACACACCATGCATAGGATTTTATAGTGGACACTTTGGAATAACTTGGTTTCTTGGGAGTTGGAAGCATGAGTACAACTTACTCATACAAGTGGAGGCTAACAAAAGACTGGGAGCAACCAACTAAGAGAGCAATAATGGCCATAACCATGCAGTGCAACAAAGCATTACTAATCAAAGCAAAGAATGGTATCAAGTAAAAGAATAAATGATCATAGAGGCTAATGGTGACTTGTGAAAGTCATAACATGGTGTGAGCATGTGCCAAGTCAACCCAAACAAAGCATCAAAGGAGAATACCATAATACTATGCTTTTGCATGCTAAAACAACACATAATTTTTTCAAGGAACACTAAGCAATCCTAATTGTTTGGAACAAGACATGCAACATCAATAATCACTAAGAATAAGGCCAAAAAAACACCTAGCATGTCATGCCAAAGTCTAAGTCACAGTCAATGCAAGCTCCTCTTGCACTTCAAGCAAGAACTTACTACTCCTTTCTAACACCAAGCAAATTATTTGCAAAACAACACAGTGAGAACGGAGGTCCAAACTACTTTATTCAATCAAAATAAACAACCTAAGCAAAGAAAACAAAAACTAAGACTCTCCAAGAATAACACAACTGTGCATGAAACAATAAAAACGAAGTGTCTAGACAGACCTGAGCTTTTTATTGATGAAGAAGGGGATGCCTTGGGCATCCCCAAATTTTGACGCTTGTACCTCTTGGATATTTCTTAGGGTGACACCATGGTGGCATCCCCAAGCTTGAGCTTTTGTCCATTATTCATCTCATTGCATCATTCTCTCTCTACACCTGAAATTTTTCCTTCAAACAAAACTTCACACAATCTTCATTAGCAACATTAGTTTATTCAAAAGATATTAGACCTCTAGCAAAGCTTTGAAACAACAAGGCTTTTCACTAAAAACACAAGATACTGTAGTAACTCCTTTAAAAAGATCAATTCACCTAAAGATAACTCAAAAAGGAATTAATAAGAAGCAAATGCAAATAATGGCAAAAATCTGTCAAAACAGACCAGCAGGTAGAGACCGATTTTTTCGAACATCTTCTGTTGCTCAAATCAAAAAGTGTTAAACTAACGAAAGTTATCTAACATACTGGGGGATTTATTTTTAATTTTTTAGCTCAATACGAGTTACATAGACTCCTCACGAATTTTTTTGGTGGAGGACAGAAATCTGTTTCGGAACAGCAGCTCCCCAAATCTTACTTCCCTCTCATTAGAGGTCATTCTTGGCACAAAAAGCAAACAAAAGGATAAGGAGAGGTCATTACTGAAGTAATAACTTCCAACACTCAAGTAAACTCTTGGGTTATCTCCCAAAGTACTTTTCTTTAACGCCTTTAAGTTAGGCACAAGAAGCAAGAAGAATCAAGTATTTTCAAATGAAGAAGTATTACCCCTCTTGTTCTTTCCTTTCTTACCTTTCTTCTTATCTTTAGGGAAGATATGATTTCTTAATGGAGGAGCAAAGTGCATAATGCCTTTTCCTACATCTATTACTGCTCCAAAGTGTTTCAGTAGGGATCTTCCAAGTGTAATCTGTCCCTTGCCTACACATTCAATAACAAGATAACCAGTAGACACTATTTTCCCTGAAATTTTTGTAAACACACCTTCAGATATTCCAATGGGCAATATAGTGGCATTGTTGGTAAGAGGGATTTCCTCTCCTCCTTCACTAAGCCCCCAAAGACTCAAGGAATCATAAATATCTTTAGGCATGAGACAAAATTCAGACATGATATCACAGCGAGCATCAAAAAGTGTAGTGTTTATTGAGACTTTGATTGTGGGAAACCACTTTGAAGGCTCAGAATTTATGGGAACATAATCATGGTAAGCCCTAAGCGTGTGATAACAACTATTCATAGCAGCAATACCGGTCTCAAGGGTGTTCAACCTAGCAAAAATATTTGTGAAAGAGGAACAGACTTGCCAGGTGTACCATAAATCATGATTAGTTTCTTTATGGAATCAAAAGCTTCATCCTCAATACATAGCAAAAAATCTTTCTCAGCCACAGCATCCAAAGCATATCTATAACGAAGAGCAATACCGCGGTAGAAACTATCAATAACCAAGCTAAGGCTCACCTTAGGCTCAGTTTCCCTCTGTAAAGCAAAGATTCTGGACCAAGCTTCTTTAAAACTTTCTTCACTTTTTTGCTTAAAAGTGGAGATTTCTACCATAGGGGAAATAAAGGTTGGTCCAAAACCAAACATGGTAGCAACTAAAGTAGGAACTAATTTTTTTGTGTTTTTGAAAAAAGAAAGAAAACCAAACTAGACTAATTTTTTGGGTTTTTTTGGAAAGAGGCAAACAAAACCAAGCAAAAGAAACAAAGCAAACTAAAAACAAAGTAAAGAGAAAGGAAGTGAATTACTCCCCTAGTGAAGACGTCCTTAGCCTCCCCGGCAACGGCGCCAGAAAATAGCTTGATGGTGCCTAGCACTTGTCGTGGGACGCTTCGTTGGAAACCCCAAGAGCAAGGTATGAAGCATCACAGCAGCAAGTTTCCCTCGGTAAGAAACCGAGGTTATCGAACAAGTAGGAGGAAGGAAATGTCACACAGGTGTTGCAAGCAACACGGAGACCTGCACAACACAAAGTCAAGACTTTGCCCCAACGAATCAGTGAGGTTGTCAAGCTCACCGGTTTGCTGTAACAAAGGATTAAACGTATGGTGTGGAAGGTAATGGTTTGCAGCAAGTAAACAAGTAACAATGGAAGATGTATCAATGGTAAAGATTGGAATGGGGTCCATAGTTCACTAGAGGTGCTCTCCTTGGATAAACAACATGGCATGGAGGGTAAACAAATTATAGTAGGGAAATTGACAGGAACTGAGCAAGGCATAACAATGCAATTACTAGTCAGAAATATCCTATGAGATTTGATTGAGAAATACAACAAGATACATAGACCGCCATCCAACTGCATCTATGACTAGAAGTCCACCTTCAGGTTATCATCCAAACCCCCTCTAGTATTAAGTTGCAAGCAACAGACAACTGCTTTAAGCAAAGTGTGTAAGGTAAACAGTCCACTTGTTCCATGAACAAGAGACCATTGTTTTCTCCCTAGTAGCAACAACACATCTACAACCGAAGAGATTATTGTCACTTCCCTTGGAAACTAGAGGCATGAACCCACTATCGAGCATAAATACTCCCCCTTGGAGTCACTAGCAACTACTTGGCCAAGATAGCTACTAACAACGGAGAGCATGCAAGATCACAAACAACACAGACATGATAGAATCATAAAGACAAAACCATTAATCAAACCAACATAAGAATCTCAATATCCATCGGATCCCCTCAAACACAACATGCATGATTACAAATAGATTAGATCTTGATCATGAACGGATCTCACAATTTCTATACATGAAAGCATAAAGGAGGAGATACAACCATCTAGCTACTACATGGACCCATACTCCAAGGTGGAACTACTCACGCATCATACCGGAGAGAAGGCCTCCGGGATGATCTCCCCTCCGGTAGGGTGCCGGGAATAACTTCAGATCCCCCCGATTTAGGGACGATGGTGGCGATGGCTACAGACGGTTTCGTGGAGATTTGATCGGGTGCTTAGGGTTTCTGCATCATGGGCTTCTTATAGGCGAAGGGGGAGGCCGAGGTGGTAGCCAGGTATCGTGGTATTGCCGACGAGTACGCCATGGAGGGGTCCTCACAGTGCGTGTTTAGAGACGTGGGGGAAGGCAGACGGTTGACGGGTATGAGGTAACACAGCTTACCCAGGTTCAGATCCCACAACGTTGGCGAAATCCTACTCCTGCTATAAATCACTATAATGGCAATAGGCCGAGTTACAGAGATAGGTTCGCTGTGCGAGGTGTATGCTAATCGCTACTTGGTTGTGCCCTAAAGGCTCCCATAGGCCCGACTTATATAGTCGCCAGGTCCTAGGGTTACAGGGAAAAGTCCTAGCCGGATAGGTTACAGAGTCCTACACCGTCTATTACTAGTCTTGCGTGTCTTATACTCCAAGGCTCTGGGTACGCTGGCGACTCCACCGTAGCCTTCCTTTATCCGGCATGGGACTCCCTTCTGGATCCATCTAACTGGGCCGCCCAGCAGGCCATGGGCAATGCTACCAACTGTGGGCCACCCGAGTTATCCGGATAGGAGACATGTTATGAGGATACCCATATAGCATATCCCCAACAGTAGCCCCCCGAGAACTCCGAGGTCTTGCGCCGTCTTGCCTCTTCACGTGGAATGCTCCGTCTAGATGGATGTCGGCAAATCATCAAGCAATATCTTGTAGTCCTTCCAAAGAACCCTGCAAGGTTTTCTCCGTCTTCAACTTTATAAGTCGGAGAATTGCTGAATCTTATATCGTACTCTTTCGTAGCCGAACTGGATCCGTCCATGCCGGAATCTTCTGATGTGATGGTTCATCTGCCTATGTCAGCTAGGGCAACATAGACGTAGGTCAACAATGCCTCGTAACTCACAGATGCAGAGAACGCAATCATGTCCACTTTTCCCGCGCGAGTGATACAAACCGTTGGCGGTGACGGTTGGTATGTGGTGAAATTTCCGCGCACGCCTCCGCACACGTCGTCTACGCGGCAACCGTTCGATCAAGCTGCACGAATCTTGAGGCTGGGTATCATAAATAGTAACTGCGGTGGAAAATTTACTTTTTCACCTCATTCTCCCCTGCATCTTCTTCTTCCTCAGGCAAGCGTCTCCTCGAGCTCTCCGCGCCTCGCACGAAAAACCCTAACTCCCAATCTCGCCAGTCACTTCCAAACGCTCGCAATGGCCAGCAGCAGCTCTTCTCCTTCGATGGCGGCGTCGGCAAAGCCGCGGCGAAGCCGGCAAGCTCCGTCATCGTGTCCCCAGAGGGCCTGGTCATCCCCATCTCTGCGGTGGTCGAGGCCACCGGCGGCGACCATAATCCAGCGGCGCTGGAGCTGCCGGAGGAGGAAAATGACTCCCACAAAGGCGACTGGCGCGGTTCGGATATCACGGACCGCGACATCAAAGAGTTAATCATCGAGGGCTACCTCCCCGCGACGGAGGGGCTCCCCTGGCGGGCGGCGCCGGCCGACGAGGTCATACCTTCTCCCCAAGCCGGATAAAAGGTGTACCTCAAAGCACAGATGGTACACAACGTCTCCCTGCCCATATCTAACTTCTTCCTTGCCGTCTTGAACCATTACCAAGTCCAGCCCAAAAAACTCTCTCCCAATAGTATCCCAGCGCTTAGCAATTACGCGGCGCTTTGCGAGGGTTACTTAGGGATTAAGCCTAGGCTAGACCTCTTTATATATTTCTTCACCGTCAAGCGCGAAGCCGGAGCCAGCAAGGACGAACTTAGAAATTGTGGCACTATTAGCTTCAAGATCCGACTTGGCCGGCGCTTCCCCGACATCGTCGGCCACGATTCCTGCAAGAACTGGCAGCGTACTTACTTCTACGACCCAGATATCCCTCTGGCCGGCCGAGAAGTAATGTACCCGGACTTCGTCGATGGAGCAGCCACTAAAACTTCGACATGGAGATCTCAGGCCTCCCTTCCCTCTGACCTTGACACTTCCCGTGCTATAAGGCACATAGAGTGGTTCATAGAGACGGGTTTGACCGGCTTGGACCTGGCCATGTGCTGGTTCATCAGGCGAATCCAGCCTCTGCAACACCGCTCGAAGCTGATGCACGAGTATACCAACGATAGAAGGGATAGCCTCCAAATCTCAGTGGACAATTTCTCGAGAGACTCCTTCAAGCTCCGCCTCAAAGACATCGTCGAGGTGAAGGACAAGAAGTGTGGCTTCACCATCACCTACGACATGTTTGTAGAGAGCAAGTGCCCAAAGGTAACTGTTTATTTTCCGTGTATGACTTATACTCCAGTTCTTCCGTCTAGCCATTACCATCTCATCTAACACGGAGGTTCTTCACCTTAACAGCTTAGCGACATAGACGAGGATAGCATGGCTCCTCAAATCTATGATCCAAAGATGAAGGAAGTCACCGTCGTGCAACCATGCTCCGTTGGCGCGAAAGTGGAAGAGGTCCACCTCTGACGCTGTCAGCGGAGGCAAGAAGAAGAAGATGGAGGGTGGAGCCTCCAAAAAGACTAATGCCGCCCTGGAGGCGGAGAAAAGAAAGATTACTAGGATCCCCTTTGCCAAAGCACCCCCTCTTGTGTAAGCTTCTTTCTCTCCGACATTGTCCATTTTTCTATCTTATTCCTGTACTTATGCATTTTGCACGTTTTAGAAAGAAAGCCACGACCAGCTTGAAGAAGACCTCCAAAACATCGGGGGCTTCTAGAACCATCAAGGACATGCTGCATCGCGACGCATCTCCCGCCATCGCCCCTGTCACTCCTACCGTCAAGCCCTCGTCTGCCCCGACAAGCTCTCAAACCAAGGAAGCAGCTGGCCCTTCCGCCATGGAAGTGGACTCAGGTGCATCTACCGAGCTTGCTATTGTCGGCGAGCAGGCGACGCAAGAGAGTACCGCACACCAAATGGCTGAAGCTCCGGCTAAGGATGCCATCGGTAGCGGTAAGGCGGTGGTGGAAGCTGGTACTTCTGTCGAAGGCGGCGCCCCCGCACCCAAGAAAACCATAGAGTATCCGAAGATAGTCTATCCGGTACTTACACCGGGTAGCACTGCTCTGGTTCCTGGTGTGGCACCGACATCTCCAACTTGCGGTCTATAGGAGCTTCTCCGGCAAGCAGAGATCTTGCAAGGAAATAGCGTATCCTTCAGCAAGCTGCTGGCTGAGAGTGCTACTAACCTCAAGATCATTGCACTTGTAAGTTTTATTTGCCTTTTTGCATTTCATATGAATATCCCACTGTAGCCCCCGAGGATTTTAGATGGAAAACCATAGGTTTTTGCGCCTAAATGATCTAAGAGTGACTAAGCTAGAAAACTTCTCACTATATCCCCCAAGCATATAGGTGGAATGAACTATTCCGACTAGATGCTGTAAGAGTAGCATACGCAGTGTTTATAAATTTCGATACTGTAGCCCCCAAGCTTCTAGTTGTAACTGAATTAGTTCCGACTAGATGCTTAAAGAGAAGCTAAGCATACATCTGAGTTAAAAACTTTATACTATAGCCCCCAAGCTTCTAATTGAAAACTGAATTAGTTCCGACTAGATGCTTAAAGAAAGACTAAGCATATCTTTAAGTTAAAAACTCTCGCTGTAGCCCCCGAGCGTCTAGGTGGAATTTTTTTCGGCTAGATGCTCCAAGTAGACGAAACAACGTTTAACTTTTATTTTTTCCACAGAACGAGAATGCTCGGAGGGGCATGGCCAACGACAAGTACCAGAAGATGCGCGCGGACTTGGAAGCCGAAAAAGGGTAAAACTACCTTCTTTAAGGAACATAATCAATGAAAGCCCTGCAGGACTCCGCCACCGAGGAGATGAACCGCTTGAAGGAGGAGATCTCGATCTTAAGAGATCATAAGAAAGCTACCGATGAGCAGAATCAACACCATCATGAAGCGTACAAGCTCCTCCAACAAGAACGGGACTCCTTGGTGGATACCCTCTAGCAAGCTGAGGCTAGCATCTTCAGTTAGTGATTCTCCGTCTTGGATTTCTGTAGTCTAGATACTCTGAATTTTTGAACTCATGTGCTCCTTTGTCGGAAATTCGCAACTCCTATGGGTTTAACCCGATCGCCTCCTCTGGCAAAGGAATGCATGGTTCTTGACGGCAACTTTATCAACACCGCCATTGTGCAAGCCAAAGAGATTGCCAAGCCCCTCCAGATCAATATCAAGGCATCGGACTCTGTGGCAAAGTTCTCGGAGATCCTGCGCCGATCCCCCGAGCGTATCACAAGCTGGAAAGCTTCATGTGCACGGGCCGGTGCAAGGATGGCGCTTTCCATGGTAAAGGCACATTACGAGGATGCCGACATCGACACTGTAACCTCTGGCATTCCAACGTAGATGAAGAAGGCAAGGAGATAAATCACGAATCTATCTTGTCGTCACTCATGGGTTATGACACTAGAGTTGCCGAGTTAGTCTATGTCAATGTCTTCGTGCCGATGAATACCATCGATGGCAGCAACCAAAGATCCTCTGAGTCTCTTCACACTGCCGACTTCGAGGGTGACTCTCCTGCTGCCGATGACGTTGCTTCCAAGTCGCCTGCGCCAAAGGAATCAAAAACAATTTGTAATATTTGTTTCCTCTGTGATGCGTATGCGGAAAAAACTATGTATTAACTTAAGGCAGAAAACAATGATGTATGTCCTGCTACTTAAGAACTAGTTCCAGCATGTATATATTTTTTAAGCAAGTGCTGGCTTATCCATTACTTTGGTTATTATGCTTGACTCTTCATGAGTCGGAAGACTCGTTGTCGGAACCATCCGCTCAGGTGATGATGCCCAATGGAACCGTCAATAACCTAAGCAAAAAATCGCCGACAATAAGTGCCAAAAGTCTACTCCAGAATCCACATAAAAACGACAAAGAACGTGTAGACCAGAAAACTTAAGCTAACGCCCATAGGCAGAATTTTCACAAGTGCAATCGCAAAGCTTGTGCATAAATGTTTTATACGATCCAAAAATGAACACTAAAGGAGGTAAAAGACTCAGAAATATGAGTGAACAAAAGAGCTTTATTTCATCGATCATATAAGAGGTACACAATTAGATAAAAAATGCTAAGTGTAGAAAGGACGTAGCTGTGCTATGTTCCATGGACGATCAAGCTCCGGGTAGTCATCATCCGGGTCACGTCGCTTACGCTTATGATCCTCGTTGGGTCTATCCTTCAGTTCACGATTGTCAACGAGGTAGTAAGACCCATTGAGTAGCACCTTGCTTATGATGAATGGTCCTTCCCATGGCGAGGATAATTTGTGTGACTTCTTCTGCTTAAGTCGGAGCACCAAATCCCCCTCTTTAAACGAGCGATGCCGAACGCGGCGACTATGGTAGCTGTGTAGCTTCTGCTGGTAGATGGCGGATCTTTGGCATGCCAAAACGCGCTCCTCGTCGAGAAGGTCCACATCTAGGCGTCTAGATTCTTCAGCGTCATCTTCGTCGTAGGCAGCAACCCTTGGTGCATCGTGAAGTATGTCGGAAGGTAGGATGGATTCTGCTCCATATACCATGAAGTAAGGGGTGTATCCGGTGGATCTGTTGGGTGTAGTTCGTACCACAGCACAGATGGCAGTTCTTCCGCCCAGGCTCCAGCTGCTCTATGTAGCGGTGCCTCAAGACGTGGCTTTATTCCCTATAGAATTAATCCATTGGCTCGCTCAACCTGACCATTGGACTGTGTATGTGCCACAGATGCAAGGTCAAGTCAGATGCCCTTCTCCCAACAATAGGCCTCCACTTCTTCGAGTGACAAGTTGGTACCGTTGTCAGTGATAATGCTATGTGGGAGACCAAATCTCACCACTAGATCCCGAACAAACCTAAGGGCAGTTGCCCCATCAAGATTTCTTATGGGTTTAGCTTCTATCCATTTAGTGAATTTATCAACCGCTACCAGCAGATGCGTAAATCCACATGGTTCCATCTGTAACGGTCCCACCATGTCTAGCCCCTAGACTGCAAAACGGCCAAGTTATTGGTATTGTTCGCAATTTTTCAGCAGGAACATGTGGTTGTCGGGCATAATACTGGCATACCATGCATGTCTCAACCAGCTTGTCGGCGTCCGCCTTCGCGGTCAGCCAGTAGAATCCTTGTCGGAAGGATTTCGCGACCAACGATCGAGGAGCGGCATGATGCCCGCAATCTCCGAGATGGATTTCGCGTAGGATTTCCATACCTCTAGCTGGGAAACACACTTAAGGTATACACCAGTAGTGCTCCTTTTGTAGAGCTATCCATTGATTATGGTATAGCCCTTTGCTCGTCGTACTATTTTCCATCTTTTGACTTTGTCGTTGGGCAAAGTTCCGTGTTCGAGATATTCCATGAACGGTTTTGTCCAAGCCGGAGGGACCTTTGCCACAATGTGGACAAAAGAGTCAACTCTATCCGGGTTGTCAATGTCGGCTCCCTTCATGGATGGTGTCCGCAGATGCTCTAGGAAAACTCCTGGCGAAATTCGTTTGTGCCCTGATCCAAGCTTAGACATCAGATCAGCCGCCTCATTTTGCTCCCTAGGCACATACTTGACTTCGTAGCCCAAGAAGCTTTTGGCTATCTCGTCCACTTCGTCTCGATATGCCGCCATCATAGGGTTCCGTGCATTCCGGGTGCCAGCCACCTGCTGGGCAACCAAGTCGGAATCTCCATAGCAAACTATGTGCTTGATGCCAATATCCTTGGCTACGCGTAATCCGTGAATGAGTGCTTCATACTCCGACATGTTGTTCGTAGCCTCGAAGTGGATCTGCAGAACATAGTGTAGCTTGTCCCCAGTTGGTGACTGTAGCAGTAGCCCCCGAGCCATTGAGCAGCTTTGATCCGTCAAAGTGCATCACCCAGCACTCTGTTTCCGGCAACCGAGTATCAACTGGCATCTCCGTCCAATCTGCGATAAAATCCACCAAGGCTTGTGACTTGATAGCATCGCGTCTCTTGTAGGTGATCTCAAAGGCGGCAAGCTCAATGCCCCACTTCACGACCCTTCTCGTAGCGTTACTGTTGTTGATAATGTTGGACAGTTTAGTCTTGCTCACCACTATGATTGTGTGCTCCTGAAAGTAATGCCTCAGCTTCCGAGAAGTAAGGAATACTCCATAAGCTATCTTCTGGTAGTGCGGGTAATGCTGCTTGGACTTCGTCAAGACCTCGCTTACATAGTAAACTGGTCGTTGAACTCCGTGCTCATAGCCTGGTTCCTTCCACTCTACCATGACGACGATGCTGGTTACCCGGTTGGTTGCCGACATGTAAATTAACATGGGCTCTCCAGGCTCGGGTGCTGCAAGGATGGGCGCTGAGGAAAGAATCTCCTTGAGCTGCTTCAATGCTGCATCTGCTTCGTCCGTACACATAAATTTGTCCGCCTTCTTCAACAACTTGTACAGTGGCAGGGCCTTCTCTCCAAGTCGGCTGACGAACCGACTAACTGCTGCAACACAACATGTTAGTCGTTGAATGTCCTTTAGGCATGTCGGACGGTTAATGTTTAAGATGGCCTTGATTTTCTCTGGGTTGACCTCGATTCCACGCTGGGAAACGATGAAGCCCAACAATTTGCCGGCTAGAGCCCCGAAGACGCACTTCTTAGGGTTAAGCATCATGTTGTATTTCCGGAGATTATCAAAGGTTTCTTTTAAGTTGGAGATTAAGTCATTTGACTTTTTAGACATCACCGCGATATCGTCCACATAGGCATGAACGTTCCTACCAATTTGGTCATGAAGGCAACGTTGCATTGTCCACTGGTATGTAGCACCTGCGTTTTCAGCCCAAAGGGCATCGTAACATAGCAAAACGTGCCGTATGGGGTAGTGAACGAAGTGGCCAATTGGTCCGACTTCCTCATCTTGATCTGGTGGTATCCTAAGTATGCATCGAGAAAACATAAAAGTTCCGAGCCAGTCATCGAGTCAATGACTTGGTCAATGCGAGGAAAAGCAAACGGATTTTTGGGGCATGCCTTGTTCCAGCCGGTGTAATCAACGCACATTTTTAATTATTTGGTTCCCTTTTGGGGACAAGTATAGGATTGGCCACCCATTGGGTGTGAAGGACTTCTCGGATAAAACTAGCTTTAAGTAACCTAGCTATCTCTTTGCCTATGGCGCGTCTCTTCTCATCTCCAAAGCGTCGTAGAGGTTGCTTCACTGGTCTGCATTTTGGGTCAATGTTTAAGCTGTGCTCGGCAAGTTCCCTAGGTACACCTTTCATGTCGGCAGGTTGCTAGGCAAAGATGTCCCTGTTCTCATGGAGGAAATCGACGAGCGCGCTTTCCTATTTGGGATCCAGGTTCGTCCCAATGGCGGTGGTCCTGGAGGCATCGCCTACCACAAGTTCCACCGGCTTGGTCTCGATGGCGGCCTTGAATGCAGGAGCGGAGTCAGAGATATGTTTCTCCGACGCGGGAATCTCTGAGTCATCGACCTTGCTCTAGATCTCCTTGAATTCTTCGATGTAGAGGACAGCTTCTGCGAAGGCTGCTTCATTAATCTCGCAGTCCCTTGCTTTGGTAAAGCTTTCGGATACGGTGATGACACCGTTTGGTCCGGGTATCTTGAGTTTGTTATAGACGAAGCATGGCTTGGCCATGAAGGTGTGGAATATCTCACGGCCGAATATGACGTGGTACACGCTCTTGAAGGGGACCACCTCACAGATCATGCGCTCTTGGCGGTAATTATTAACATCGCCAAAGGCAACCTGAAGTGTGATGCACCCAAGGGACCGAGCCTCCCGACCAGGAACTACGCCGTGGAAGATGGTATTGGTCCGCCTTAGGTTTGCCTCCGTCTAGTTCATCTTCTGCAGTGTATCCAGGTACATGATGTTGATGCTGCTTCCACTATCCACCATACACTTGGTGAACTCCACGCCGTCAATCAAGGGGTTGATGACCATGGCGTATTGGTTCTCCGTAGGGATGAGGTCTGGGTGATCCTTCCTGTCCCAAGTAATTGGAACCTCCGACGAGCGCAGGTACTGGGGAACTGGGGGTAGAGTGTCCATCAGTATCCTCATAGAGGTCTTCTATTGTCGGACGGTGGGGGTGCCAAGGAAATTGTGGTAGACTAGCGCCTTCTTCACGAAGGGGGTCTTGCCTTTGTCATCGCTCTTGGCGGCGTGCTTGGGGTCAACATCCTCGTCCATGTCACTTGAATCCTTGGACTCCTCCTCCTTCTTCCCCTTGCCCTTGCCCCGCGGTCTGTTCTTCCGCATTTGCTTGTAGCCGGACTCCGGGTCCTCCTTGAGGTCGTTGACGAACTTGCAGTGTCAATTGGTATGGGTGGCCTTGCCATTGACATCGAGGTGTACGAGGAACGGCATATCGCGGTACTCTTCGTAGGTTTGGGGAACGCGGAGCGCTGCCGAGGTAGTTTCACTTCCTCGCTGCTGCCCACGACCAGCTCCCCGTCCTCGGCCAAGTTGTCCACCATCACCTCGTCCTGCAAAGGTCATGGCGACCATGTCGGGAGATTTATTTTCTTCTGGAGCGGTTTTCCGCTTTGTAGTGCTGTTCCTCCGAGCTTGAGTTGGAACGGCCGTTGCCAACAGAGAGCCGCGAGCATCGTCGTCGGCAGTTGTGAAATCACTAGCCAACTGAATCATCTGGTTCAAGTCAAGCTGGTGATTGTCCTGCAAGCGCTTCAGCTTATGTCGGAGCAACGTGCCCCTTTCCAAACCATCGATGAAGGCGGCCTTGGCGGTCTGAGCGTGCACTCGTGCGCAGGAATTCTTCATATCCAGCCAGCGGGAGAGGTAGGCGCGAGATGTCTCGTCTTTCTCTTGCACGCACCGCTGTAGATCGCCAACAGTGCAGGGACGTTTATACGTACCGTCGAATTTCTTGGTGAACGCCTCTTGCATGTCCAACCAATTGCAGATGGATTTCTCCGGCAAGTCGTCAATCCATTGACGGGCTGTGCCCGCCAACATCAATGGGAGGTACTTGACGGCAACGTTGGGGTTACCCCCGGCAATCTCTACCGCGTTGTCGTAATCCTGCAACGATGTAGCTGGCTTAGCGGTGCCGTCATAGGGTTTGATGGTCTTGTCGATCCGAAAACCTTTGGGGTAAGTTGTCGACCGTATCGCGGGTCCAAAGCAACGTGGTCCCAGGTATGGTCCTTCCCGGGCCTCGTGGATCTTATCGATCCGCGAACGTGCATCGTAGGGCTCCGGGTTTTTATTCTTCTTGTCAACAGGGGATGGGCTGCGTGAAAGACGCGAGCCTCCTCCGCCATGGTGACTGCTAGGTGGCGACGGAGGTGGAGGTGGCGGTGGGTTAGCCTTCTTGCTATTACCCTCTTGCGACGCCTCACGCTTGTCGTGATTGCTTGCCGGACATGGAGGGTCATGGCGCAACCTGCTCTTGTGTCCTTGGTTGCGCTCTCCGTCATGACGGGTCTGCTCCGCGTTGTCGCGGATGACGATGCCGCTTTGCGTTGGCGGGGGCATATCCGTACGATGGTGAGCCTTGGAGTCTTCGCGATGTCGGGGGAAGCGGGGCGGTGGTGATGGGCGACGATGTCGGGCCTTTTCTCCATGGTCGAAGGATATGGGGATAGCATCCTTCCTGTTGCGCGCGTCCCTCCTTTGTTCTGATGAACCCGTCTGAGACCCGACATCAAGAGGAGATATGTCCCTTGGCGGCTTAGGCTGGCTAGACTGGCAAAATGTTGGGTCGGACTCAAGCCTCTAAGAGGTGGACTTTTCCTACTGCTTCACCGCCTTGGCCACTAGGTCATAGACCTGGTCCACTGCCTCGGGCGATCTATCCTGCTCTAGAAGGGTCTTGGCAACAACGAGGTTCAGGAGTGGAGTGGGCATCACCTGTCTGCCTTCACTGTCAATGTATGGCTTGGCTTGTGCCGGCTGCGGGGGAGCCTATCCTCGGTTTCACCATACACCAGGATCGTTGATGATGCGAGCTGGAGCTTTCTTGGCCTTCTGCTGCTGCAACGGAGTCTTGTACTCCGCCTCCATTGCTCTAGCTTTCTCTATGGATTTCTGCGCGTTGACCAGATCTCGATCTAGCTTAGCGCCTTGCTCCGCGATGGCATGCGCTTCCTCCAGCAGCTATTGGCGCTTCTCATCAAGTTGGGTCACGTTCCGGATATGGGCTACGGTCAGTGGCTCGACGAGGAGATTGTCGTACATCACTCTATCAGCTGGAGTAACTTGGGCAGCAGCAGACATAGATGCCAGAGGCGGCAAGTTTGCGGTGTTGTTGTTGCTCGGGCCGGTGCCGAGTTCCTGCGACTGTTGCACTGGATTAGGCAGAGGGGGCATGACCTTTGCACGATCAATGTCGTCAGCAATAGGTGGTCCCTTCCCTTTGTCCAGAGTTGTAGGAGGAGCTCGTCCGGGTTGATCTTCATCCATCGCCGTCCCAATGGTGATGAATACCTCTCGACACGTGACGGTGTTGTTGGCTTGCTCGTCGTGCGTGTACTCCTCCTCCATCTCCTGCATGGTGGAGTCTAGTTCCTCTGGACTGAAATCTATCTCCTCTGAATCTGCACTGAAGTCGGTGTATAGCGCATCAATCACAGAGTCAGAGGGTGCCAGGACTTCCTCGATGACGGGGGTTGGAGGTGCAACAGCAGTGACGACGAGTGGAGGTGGTGGCGCAGCTGCGGCGATGGCGGCCGGAGGCGGTGGTGGCGGTGGTTGAATCGGAGGGGCTCCGTCAATGAGCGCAAGAGCTGTCTGAGCTGCCGCTTCAGCCTCCGCGTAGTTTTTTACGGTGTTCACCATGCTTTCGAAGGTAGGGCGTCCTGACGCCTGCTGCCGTCTTAGAGAATGCTAGAGAAGCGTGCCATGGTCCAGTCCTTCCACAAAGTGATACATAGCGTCATCATTGGGGTAGTGGGCCAGATCGGCTCGTATACGGAGCCACCTGGCCAGGTAATCGCGGGGGTTTCGCCCTCTCTCTAAACGCAACACGCCAGATTGAAGATGGTAACCATGCCGATGAACTTGGATCTCTGCTCTCCAGACGCATGGACGAAGCCGGCGGACTTGCAGTGATCTTGCATCGTTATATCCTATACAGGGGCGGTTTGGGTGGGCCTTGAATTTTTCCGATCTTTGCCGGCAAACTCTGAAGAGATATCCGACATCGATTCTTTCGCGAACATATCCTGCCCGTAGGCGGTCCCTACGGGTCTTGATGCTCCTCCGACTCCCAGGGAACTAGTGCCCAAGTCGGTTTCGCCAATGAAGAGGTGGATGTCTCCGATAGGAACGATCGAACACCGCGTAGGGTTCGTCTTTGCCGGGATCCAAAACTCGTCGGGAGGGATGATCGGAACGTTTCCGGAGAAGAGAACGCGACCGATGGCTACGGTTTCGCCGATTCCCGCGAAGATCTTGTTCCTCGCCCGCTGAAGAGCCAAAGCGCCTCTTTCCCCACGGTGGGCTCCAACTGTCGTGGTATTGCCGACGAGTACGCCATGGAGGGGTCCTCACAGTGCGTGTTTAGAGACGTGGGGGAAGGCAGACGGTTGACGGGTACGAGGTAACACAGCTTACCTAGGTTCAGATCCCACAACGGTGGCGGAATCCTACTCCTGCTATAAATCATTATAATGGCAATACGCCGAGTTACAGAGATAGGTTCGCTGTGCGAGGTGTATGCTAATCGCTACTTGGTCGTGCCCTAAAGGCTCCCATAGGCCCGACTTATATAGTCGCCAGGTCCTAGGGTTACAGGGAAAATTCCTAGCCAGACAGGTTACAGAGTTCTACACCGTCTATTACAAGTCTTGCGTGTCTTGTACTCCAAGGCTCTGGGTACGCTGGTGACTCCACCGTAGCCTTCCTTTATCCGGCATGGGCCTCCCTTCTGGATCCATCTAACTGGGCCGCCCAGCAGGCCATGGGCCATGCTACCAATTGTGGGCCACCCGGGTTATCCGGATAGGAGACATGCTATGAAGATACCCATATAGCATATCCCCAACACCAGGGGCCCCACACTCTGCCTAGGCGCGGGGCAGGGCCCACCCGCGCCTAGGAGGGTCTGGGTGCCCTAGCCCGCCTCTCCGGCTCCCCTCTGGGATTCTTGTTCCCCATGGAAAGTAATTGACTTTGACGTTTGTCCCGTCCAATTCCGAGAATATTTCTTTACTAACTTGTTGGAAACCAAAAACAGCAGAAAACAGGCAACTGGCACTGTGGAAACTTGTTAATAGGTTAGTACCAGAAAACATGTAAAAAGCACCTCAAATTGTAGACAATCAAAGCAAAGTAGATACTAAACAAGCATGGAGCATCAAAAATTATAGATACGTTTCCGACGTATCACAGACTTGGCACTTAGATCCCTTAACAGTTGTGAAATCAGAGATTAAATTAATTTTGGCTAGCCGCGTCATACAACCAAAATTAATATGACAAAGACGAGAGTGCCAGACGTTTGATTCAAAATTCGTCAAAATATGATTAACAACTTTATTATAAATGTCTGACAGAGATAAGCGAAACAAGCCTCCGCACTCATAGCCTTTACAAACAAAGGTTCCATACTTCGAAATTACAAATTTATTGGACTCGAATACAATCGTGTAGCCATCTCGACATAGAAGAGATCCGCTAACAAGATTTTTATTTATTAAGGAAACATGATGCACGTTCTGCAGGCGCACGGTCTTTCCCGAAGTGAACTTCAGATCGACCATACCAACACCATGAATAGAAGCATGCGAGTCGTTCCCCATCAGCATGGTTTGAGTCCCTCTGACCTGATATGAAGAAAACATGGAAATATCATAACAGACATGTACATTAGTGCCCGTGTCAATCCACCAATCAGGAGAATGACATAATGAAAGAACAATAGGTAATATACCATACCCAACATCTTTCATCTCAACGTCGCCCATAACAAAATTAGCAGTCTTGCTGCCCTTCCCATGCTGGCGCTTGTCAAAGCGGTTGGGACAAGCAGGAGCCCAATGATCAGGATTACCGCACACATGACAAGCACCTTTCTTATTATCAGTCTTCTTATTGAATCTGGTAGACTGTGAGGCCTTGTTCTTTCCATCGAACTTTCCTTTGCCGTCAAACTTGCCTTTGTTCTTGAACTTGTGAGGATGGAAGTTCCTTTTATGTATCAGATTGGCATTATAACCTCCCTCGGTACCTCGAGCATGTGTGTCTTTTGCTCTCGCCTTCTCTTCCACATCAAGAGTCCCAATGAGATTCGTCACGAAGAACTCTTGTCTCTTGTGCTTCAGAGAAGTAGCAAAATTCCTCCATGACTAGGGAAGTTTGGCAATAATGCCTCTGGCAACAAACTTGTCCGGTAATACACAAGTGAAGTGTTCAAGCTCCCTGGCAAGTGACTGTATCTCATGAGCCTGATTCACAATGGAGCGGTCATCAACCATCCTATAGTCATAGAATTGTTTCATGACATACAATTCACTGCCAGCATCGGAGACTCCAAATTTTCTCTCGTGCACATCCCACATATCCTTGCCATTGCCAAATGACAGATATGAATCGACAATATTGTCGGCAAGAATGCTAATCAAGGCAGCCTTGAAAGTGGTATCAAGTTTTTGGAACGCCTATTCCTAAGCAGGATTAAGATCTCCCTCAGGTCCGCCATAGATGGCGTTATAGCATTTCATGGTCTGAAACCAGAGCACTGCTCTCACACACCATCGTTTGTAATTGACACCTTTGAACACAAGTGGCTTCATAGAAGCAACAAATCCACTTGGGGCAAATTGCCTGAAATAAGGTTTTTGGATTGTTGAGTAAAAGAGCAATTTACCAAGTGAATTACCCATAATAAACACTAGATAAAACATGATTAGAATAATAGACAATATACTAATCATGTGAAATAGCGAATACATATTAAGAAAGATAACCAAACAGATAGCAAGACGTAGAACTTGAGATGCGATCAGAACAAGATTGAGAAAGAAAATATACACGACAGCAACAGCAGAGGAACCGTCGGCGTTCGCATTGGCACCGTCGTTAGCCATGTCGTTGAGGAAGAGGGTGCTGATGTCGGGAAAGAAGTCCTCGTTGGGGAAGACGTCGACGCAATCTCTATCCGTGAGGGAGTACGTGATGAAGCCAGAAGTCGTGCAGATAGCGCTTCCCAAAAACCTTATCACCCTTCTCCCGTACAGGACTCGAAGCAGCGGGGTCCCGGAGGCCTACTGTTCCGTCTCGCGGTGCACGCTGCAAGACGGGATGGGGAAAACTAGGTAGCACAGTGCTCTGGAACTGGAGGCGCAAAGGATGTGTGACAGTGTATCTGAGAGGAGGCACGACCTCTCTCTTATAGGCACAGAGGGGAAGGCACACAGACTGCGCAGAAGATGAAACGAATAGACGGAAATTAAAGCGACTGCCTCCACTCAGTTCGTATTAATTTAGTTTGTATTAAAAGTCCACTCGAGCAAAACGTTTCAGCTTCTATACAACTGTTCATATACCCTTCATGCGTGGCAAAATAAAGCTCAGCTCAGCGAGATTCCTGCAACCCGCGCGCGCGTCGTGACGAGGCGAGGCGAGCGAGGAGGAGGAGGAGCGCGTGTGTATATGTCTTCTCTTCTCAAGCTCGTACAAGTGGTGGAAGAGCTCTCCTTATAAGCTGGTCCAACTTCCACTCAACTAGCAATGTGGGACTAAACATTTGTTCCAGCTCTTGCCTTGCATAAATGGGCCTCTAGGATTTCAGGAATTTATTGGCATATAATAAATGGGCTAGGCCTATTTAGGCAAAAATCCCAACAAAGCCAAGCCCTAGTCATTTGGTTTCATGCATTCTAAGATTTCAGCAAATTGATGCATGTTTGGAGAGCTGCATTGTCCCTGCTAGCCTTACCTCCTGGCTAGTGAGGTGAGCTTACCCAACATCATTAAGCAAGAGAATAAAGTTCAGAAAACTGTAATTCATAGAACTACTAGCTTATATTAACACATGTTCAACATAATAAGTCGTGGCACGAGTTAATGAGCAACTACACGTGATGCAACACTAGTTCATTATATACGGAGGGGTTATAACTGAATACCAACTCCCAAAATAAATAGACCAAAGTTCAGGGGTCACCGCAACCATAGTTTATCAGCCTAGCTACTCCCAAAATACACATCACAGCCATCACCATCAACACCGCTACGAGCACCTCCTCGAGCAGCTCAGTCGGCTGCTCAGAGGTAGTGCTTGTTCAGGAAGGCCGTGCACCAGCTCAACCTGCACTCAGGGGTCATGGCAAGGTACCTAGTCTCCTGTCCGATGTGCTCCAGCAGGTGGGTAAGAGCACGGTGTATCGGCGTCACAGAGACAGGTGCAACGGGAATGCGAGGACCATAGATCATCTTCATCTGAGCATAATTCTCAATGGGCTTGTTGATCAACTCGGTGTCGAATGACTGAGCCTACATGAGAATCACAGTTAGTTCATGACATGTAGTGCATATGTGAGCATTACAAAAACAGACGCAACTGCAAACAGATCATGTCTTGATGTACTCATAGCAAGCTGCATCGTCCATCATGATAGCAGAGGTCTCCTCAACCCAGCACACGTTCCTAAGCCTCTTGATCCTTAGCACCCGAATCCATCACACTCTCCAGTGCCTCATGTGGTTGTACACCTAGTTTGGAGTGATTGTCCGACCACAGAACTTGAAGACATCATCTACAACCAATCGCATGTCCACCTGTCAGCATCTCCTCTCTACTGAACCCCCTTTCTCGACCAACTGGACGACCCGATTCAGGACGAAGGAGGACAGAGATGCTGGCCATGACATGAACAACTTTCTCCTAGCCACTGCATCAGGCATCAATACATAACGCAGAGGCAGAACAAAGGTTGCAGACATATTAGGGGACGCAACCTTCTCCTACGACAGAAGGAATAATAATATATTCAGTTCAAAGCGAAGAACTATACTTATAACATTAATCCTATCTACAACACATGGCAATCCTTACATGACAACATGAAAACTGACTGCCAGAATGCTCATGTCCAAATCTACAACACCAGCTCACAACTTAGAACTATGAGCTAGAACATGGAAATAGATCTAAGCTGCGAGCTAGGGGTTAGGTGTTTCTTACCACAATCTCAATCTTGCGTGACGAGGACGACATGTCCGACATAGCCGAGGAGGAAGATTTGGCGAAGATGAGCTAAACCCACCGGAGTAGGAGGCGCCGCTTACCTTCTTGTCGGTGAGGAAGAGGATCTAGAGGGAGAGCTTGAAATTGGGGGAGGTGGTGGCGGGGATTTTGGATTCGGCGGAGGGACGGTGTAAATAGCCGCGGCGGATCAGCGAGCGGTAACCCCAATTTCTCCCGCCGGATTTTGCGAGCTCCCGTCATCCCTCCCTTGCACGAGAGCGTGCAGCTTCTTCCCCCACGAGCGCGAAAAGAACTTGGCTCCATGGAAACGCCTGATTTCGGCATTCCTCCAGGGCCTGGCTGAGGGGCGCTTTAAAACTCGTGCGGTACAAAGATTCCATGTGCTGCGCGGAACCAAACGTCCTTATTTCTTTCCTCTTCATGCGAGAAATAAGAAAACGAGCAACCAAGCACACCCGAAGTGGAAAAGTGTTAATACATGAGAACTGGACCAAATTTAAATTAGACCGGTAGGTTACTTTGGATTATACAAGGATTTATCTCCTGATATGACATAGAAGGGGCAGTTTAACATGCAGTTCTACAAGATATTCTCAATTAGTTATACTTCCATTCAAGAAATAACAGGACATACATGGAAATCATTTTCCTCAAAATTGGTAATATTCTCTCGCCAGAAAGTTGGGTCTTTGTACATTGGAGACCAATCGAGATGGCCAAGAAGAACTTGCTATTTGTACTTATCGAATGATCTCAACCTCTTAAGGTTCTCTTTGAGGCCTACTTCAAGTCAGTGGCGGACCCAGAAATTTTTTGAAGTCTGGACAAACATTAAGATTTCATTTTTCGGACAAATTTTAATTTGTACGAAATCATGTAATGGTAACTGTTGCGCTTGTGTCAAGGCTGGGCAGCCGCCCGGGCTGGAGGGACCTTGGTCCGCCTATGATAGCATATGATCCGGTCATTATCCCTATCTTAGATGAACGTATCTGGACCCGTTATTGGGAAGTTGTGGGGCTTGCAAGCCTTTCAGGTTGTTTGAAAATCTTGACTTTGATTGCCGTTTCAAGGGAAAAAAGGATAGATCATCGATTCTACTTGGAAGATTAAAGGTACACCTCAAAACATGCTTTCGTCCCGCTTTGTAAATAAAGCAACATCCCGATACAAACCAATTCCACCACAACACAAATGGCCATAGCAACATCCGCTAGGGCCCACAACATATATAAGACAGTCCAAAGAAAAATAAAGTAAAAGGAGGAGAGCTAAGAGGAATCGCGTCAACCTCGAGGGAGCGTCGGGGGAGAGAGGGGCGGGGGGGGGGGAGGGGGCGAGAAGTGATCCACTGCCACTCTTAGTGATCGCATGCATAGTGTATGGGCAAGGTGACATAATCTTAAATGCTCTCCACCCCCGCTCTATCATATGCCTCCCACCACATGAGATCACCCTGACTCCTTCATCAAATCTATTGACCCTATGTTGTGCCGTCAATAAATTTGTCCTTATTATCCTCTTCGGTGTTGAGCCTCGGTTTGTATTTTTTTTATAAAAAGCATACATTAATATCACGGAGATATCAATTACACTCAGGCTCTGAAACAATGCATGCCCTAGCAGCCTTACAAACGCATACTGCCCAAAAAAAATAAGAATTGCAAAAAAAGTCCCACTATAGAGAACAATTCCTTGTAGCAATGATACTAACACCATTAGTCCAACCACTCTAATAGTGACGCCTTCAAGAAGTCAATAGTGCACAAGCGTCATCGTCAGATCAAAGATCATAGGTTTTCATCCTAGAGAAAGTTCTCTCTAAAAAAAATGTCTTCAACAAGACTATGCCAGACACAACCAATTAAGGTCAGACCATGAATTTTCACCCTGCAAGGTAGGATTGTGAACTCCTCATGCGTTGTCGCCCCCATAAACAATCGTTGTTGTGAATCACAGATCACGTAGCCAGTTTCTCATCGTCACAAAGACTCGCATCACCATCGCTAGCCCTCATGTTCATGCTTTCATGACATTCTCCGCATTTGACTTCACAATGGATCGTCTAAAATATGACACATGAAGGTAACAGATAGCAGAGCTTCGCAACGCTTCCTCTGAAACCAAAAGGCCAGAAAAACATGGGTACGGACGACCAAATACCTTCCGCAATCTACATGCATGATACGTCCATGGAAGTTCGCCAACGGAACCTTTCGAAACTTGCCTCTCTAGGCTAGAAAATGAGGGAAAACATCAAGCAGATCATCTTCGTCTTCGCGCATAAGAAACTCTAGGACCACCTCCTTTATTGATGCCGATGCATCGGTCCCCACACCGCCGGCCGGCTTCCAGCAATCAAAACTAGTAGATCGAGCCCAATTCCGCAAGATCCCAATAGCAGGCCGCCCACTCTCTGCATCGCCTCAGTCCCAACCTCCCTCTGCAATGGAAAGTCGACAAGACGCATGAAGGGGGCGCCCACCTCCTTCAAAGGAGAGATGTGGCTGCCGCCGCCACCACCAGCGCCGTGGTTGCAGCGGCCGAAGAGGATCACCAGAGAAAGCTTTGTAGGTTAGAGCCAGCAACTCTGGAGTCGCCCACACGCGGACGGCCCAGGAGGTAGAGGACGGTGGGAAGGTCTGGCCGGCGGTGGGCTAGCGGCTAGGGTTGGGTTGGCTGCTAGGGTGGGCTTGCGGCTAGGGTGAGTTATTCTCTCATGACCACGAGCACCTTCATTTGGGATCTTGGTTCTCGCCTCGATTTATATATGGGTGCTGCCCAGTGCCCAATAAAATCTTGTTGTTCTCGGGGATGTGAGGTGGTCTTTTCAAAATGAAAATTTTACTATTCAGTTCACATAACACAAGCACACATGTTGTGTTTTCATGTGTTCCATCTTTAGTCCTTGCACTTAGGGTAAACCTTCTGAAGCAACTATCTGAATCGGACTTGTCAAAAAAAAAAAAACTTTCTGATCGGAAGAATGCCCTACCTTGCTATCTGTAGCCTGAGAACAAGCAAGCAGGCCCAAAGAGATCGCGTCGGTCGCAGCCGGAATCCTGAAAAACGAGTTCGCCCACCGCCTTACTGCCAGTCCGGAGCTGTCTCGGAGACGCCGATTGCTCGACCGATCGATTTACAGGAGCATGGAGGCGCACAGTCGCTTTCCTTATTTTCTTGCCCTGATCCCGATCCGACTCGCAATCCAAACGCGCGAGATCCAGCTGCAACGCCAAGCTAGGGCATCGCTACTGCCGCCGCGGCGCCCCGTCAAGGCCGCCGTCGCGCGCCGCGAGGACGAAGGTCGCTGCACCCCCGAGAAGAAGCAGTACCGTCGCCGCGATGCAGGCTGCCAAGAAGACCAACACCGCGCGGTCGCGCGTGCCGGCGACGGTCCAGAAGCCTCCGGCGACCACCATGACCGTGAAGGCCGCGCACCGGCGGTTCGCGTGCGGGGAGGACGTCGAGGTGCGCAGCAGGTTCCCGCAAGTCCCTGGCAAGAAGCAGCTGGTGATCTACGCCCGGGCCAAAGTCGTCTCCGCGTCCGTCGGCACTGACTCCTACGTCGTCCGCTACCCCGCCGTCAGCAGCATCCCCAGCCGCACCGCACGAGTGCCAGCCTGGGACGTCCGCGCGGCCCGTCCTGTTCCACCACCCCCGGCCGCTGGCGTCGCACGGCCGCCCAGCTCCAAGAGGCCACCGCCACCGGACCAGTCGGGGAGCGACGGTGACTGTCGCAAGAAGGCGAGGAGGACCGGCCGAGGGATCCCTGAGGACGCGCTGCAGCGGTTCATCGCCGAGCACGAGAAGAATGAAGAAGCCAAGAAGCACAAGGCCCGGGAACACGATGACGACGTGTTGCAGCTGGTGCCCAAGTTGCGGCTCAATACTAGGACGATCAACATGATCGATCGAGCATGCCCTGCTTTCGTTTCAGCTCTCTCGTTGTACTAGAATTTTTGCTCCTTTTCCTAGTTCCTATATATGCCTAATTGGCATGAAGAACTCAAGTGATGATTTGTAGTATGATCACTTGGGATGAGAGATTGATGTATACACTGATATGCGGCAACTTCAATTATTAATTGTAATTGTATGCAATATTGCTTCTCGCTTTCGTGAGATCAAATTGTGATTGTTTTTAACATTGGTTCTTGAGACCAAAGTGTGTAATAGAGAGTGGATTTCCCTAGCGTAGGAGGGGCCCCCGGCACCATCTGTACCGTCTATTTGTTGGAGATTCATGCGGAGTCAACTCGGTCATCCCCGCTAAACATTTGTATTTAGGCCCTCCTGCTATTTCGAATTTAACCCTCTGTTCAGAAGAGAGCATGACCACCCAGCCCCAAACCAAAATCACATGAACACGTAGTTCTTCTCCCGATCTGGATCAGGGACCTTTCCACCCTTTTCTCCAGGAGCTTGCGCCGCCTCCCTCTACTCCCTCCCGCTCTCCTGCTGTTCTTCCCCGATCTCTCGCTCCATGGCCCTCCCCTGCTTGATCTATTTTTTCTTTCCACGAGGCAACTATGAAAGGCATGATCTAGCCACGGAGGTCACGGATCTAGACCTCAATCTGAGCAAGATTGAGAGGGGCAGCACGAGGAGGAAGGTGTGATCTAGGCATGGAAGCCTGGATCTGAGCTGGACCGCCTCCAATCCATTTTTTCCTTTCTTGTTCCTTCAAGTTTGTTAGTGATTCCTTTTATTTTTCTAAAGTTTTTTAGTGATCTATTTTTTCTTGACATTTTGAGTTGAATCTATGATTTATTTTTTGAGGTAAGAGTTGAATCTGTGTTGATATGGTTATGAATCACTATATTATTTGTGATACCTCTAGAAAACTACTATGAATTTGAGTTGAATCTATGTTTATACAGTTGATAATCTGATGTGCTTCTCGAATAAAACAGAGGAGATTGAGTACATAGTTGAATATACTATATGAACTATTTATGAATCCTCGAGGAAATATGTATAAGATATGCTATATTTTGTTCTTGAATTTTTTATGGTTTATTTCTTTTTTATTTCCTTGTCCGTGGCATACACCAATGTCCGGACATAGATTATTCTTCGAGGAAACGTGTATAAAGTCTGTTACATTTTGTTCTTGAAAGCATACACCGTCTATTGGATTATTCTGTTTGAGAGACACAGATTTGAGTTCATGTTCAACTTTTTTTCTAGATCTTGTTGTTTGTTCTATGAAACATGTAATTTATTTAGATTGATCTTTGTATGAAACATCCTTCAAATTTTTTTGTATGGATCATGGTATGAATCTTCTATGTATCTATGTATGAAACATAAAAAAAAGGGAAAACGAAAATAATTTCGGTCAAGAATCTGAGGGAAATGTTGTTTTCTATGAAAAAAATATATGAATGAGATTAGAAATTATGAGTAATCTCGTGAATCTTGTGTGTATCTTGTATGAAACGTTCTTGTTATTAATCTTATTCCTGACATGTACATAACAAAATTGTTGATTATTCCTGAAATTTTGCGAGAAAAAATGAGGTAAAAAAGAAACAGACATTATGTAAGTATTCTGTGGAAAATTTATATGAATATCTCTCGACGCAGAAACAAGTTTGTAAAACATGTGAATTTTGTATGAAATTTCTGAATCTAGGATGAAACAAATTAAGAGTGACTACATATTGTTAAATAAAAAGTACAAAAATAAAAATTATTAAATGAGATTGTTGAAAAAACAAATTATGCATGTTTCATTTTCACAATTAAAAATGTACATAAAAAATTGTTGAGTATTGCTATCGAAAATATTGGCACCTAAATTATCTTGTATGAATCAGTCAAGATCAAACATAGTTTTAGTTCTCTGTTTAAATAACCTTGGACTAATTCCAGTTTATCCAAATTGCTTTCCTCAAATTTGGAAGTACGAATATTCTGGGGTTCTTGTATGTATCTTCTATGAATCTTGACACACTTGAAAATCCGTCGTGAATGATAAAAATTCTTTTAAATTTGTATGAAAATTGCTTCAATCCCGAATGAAACGTCCATACTTTTGTAGAAATAATCCAAGAATATTATTCCTAAAATATCCTATATAAATATGAATATTATTCCTATGAATCTTGAATAAATATTATTCCTAAAATATCCTAGAATATTATTCCAATGAATCTTGGATGAATTTTATTCCTGAATATATCCAAGAATATTATTCCTGAAATATCCTAGTATGTATCCTATATGAATATTATTGCCTATGAATCTTGAATGAATCTGTGTTGGAAGGTTTCAAATATTTGGAAAATATCCATACTTTCGTAGAAATAATCCAAGAATATTCAACCTGCATATTGGCATGTTTCATTTTCAGAATAAAAACTGTACATAAAAAAATGTTGATTATCCCTGACATTATGCATGTATTCTGTGAAAAAATTATATGAATATCTCTTGGCAGAAACAAGTTTGTAAAACATGTAAATCTTGTATGAAACTTCTAAATCTAAGATGAAACAAAGTAAGAGTGTCTAAATATTGTTAAATAAAAAGTAGAAAAATAAAAATTATCAAAAGAGATTGTTGAAAAAATAAATTATGCATGTTTCATTTTCAGAATAAAAAATGTACATAAAAATTGTTGAATATTCCTGAAATTGTACAAGAAAAAATGAGGTGAAAAAAAACAGGAACATGTAGAAGACTATCGGTTGTGAGGAGACAAACAAGCGACAAAAAATGAATATCCGAAAACATTAGGGGTTAGATAGAAAAACTACAGCAGACCTAAAAGATGAGGTGGGAGGGCTATTTTGTAAAACGAACAAAACGAATCTCCAACAAATGGAGAGCAGAGATGGTGCCGGGGGCCCCTCCTACGGAAAAATTGCATTGTCCGTGTGTAATAGGTTCGAGAAAGCAGGGCATGATTTTTATCTTCAGTTTACGCTGATGTTGTAATAGTAATTACTCTAAGCTATATGCCCGTGGGTATCAGCAAGCGTTCTCAGTCCATCTGGAGTATCGTAACGTCAAGGAGAAAGCATCCAGTGGAAACCTATCTTCAATGGATGTAGTTGACTCAGTGCATCCAATAAATCCTGGGCGCACAGGTTCTAAAATGTCAGTTCAAAGAGGTAATAACCAGGCTCAACTGAATGCAGGACAAACTAAATAATTCCACGCATATTTATGTTTGCATCGGGTTCCCAAGTTCCATAGAATATTTTCAAGATTCCCTAATCTCACATGCATCGTATCATCCTAACATTATATTACGAGTATATAGTATAAAACCACCACTTTTCTGTTAAATTTTGGAAAACCATCACTTTACATTTGGATGACAAAAACAACCGAATTTTGGACTGTTTTTTTTGTGCAGTGTGTGCTAATTCCGAATTGAGGACGAAATGATGCGCAAACTGATAATAGGACCCACCAGAAAGCTGACATGGCACGTTGTTTAGCAGCTGCTTGAGTTTTCTTGTTCAGAGATAAATAAGCATGTTCTTGTTGTCCTTGCTTGCCAGTAAGCTGTCTTGAGAGTTGCTGGTTGGTGGCTCTTAACAAAATGTTTAATGCAGTCCTTTAATCCACTAATAAGTCTGAGCAGGAACAAGTTGTCAGTCAGATATGGATGATCTCTGTTCATTTGAAACATGTATTCCTCAAAGGTGTAAATATATTGGTTGACTGATCCACCTCGCTTCAGAGTATGAAATTTCTCCATTGATTCATGCTCACACTGCTAGGAAATATTTCTCATAATAATTCATAAAATTGAGGCCAGTTCAAGAGATATGTGCTAATGTTGCTACTCCTCAGCCATGTCTCTGCTTTGGCACGAATATGGGCATTTTCCCACTTCAGTTCTGAATCATTCTGAATTCCAGCCAAAGTGAATATGCTTTCACATTCCTCAATCCAAGATATCTCCATAAAACGGAGGTAATTCGATGGAAGGGGTTCTTAGGTAAGGTTCTGATTTGTTTGGTTTTGTTGAGGAGTTGCTTGGGGTGGATTTGTGGTAGGGAGGTAAGAGCATCTCTAGCAGACACCGTAAAAGGGCAGAATCGAGAAAATAACCGCCACTTTTCGGTTTCGCGTAAAAAAAGTGGCCAGAACAGATGCCTCAAAATCAACCGAACTGAAAAAAAATTAGGACCCCCGAAAAAACACCCCCGCGAAACCAGAAAAATTCAGTTTTTAAGCCCGGCCTGGACGCAAACCATATCCTCCGTTTTCGTTGGCGGGAGAGAACTTTCAGCCGTGCCATTCCTTCCGCCGCCACACTCGATCTCCGGTCCCTACCCCTCCCACCTGCGTCGAGCACCACGAAAGGCCGCCATGGACGTCCAGCAGCCGCCGCTGAGCTCCTGCGAGGTCGCGCTGACGCAGGCGAACCCTTCGACTGGTCTGCCAGATCTGACAGTCATCGTCGTCTCCGTCCGCGTCGCCGGTCCCCCAGCCGAGGCGTCTGCGAAAGCTGCTGCTGCGATGAAGCGGAAGTGGCAGGGATCTGTCCTCATCCATGATGGCAGCGTGGGCGCTCCGGCCTCTCCCACCGATCCCGCTGCTCCCCACGATGGTGGACATGGTTCTCCGGGAAGTGATGGTGGCCATGGTGGTGCTTCGGCAAGTGGTGGTGGCGGTGATGCTTCTTTTGGCTTCGATGCTTGATGATCATCGTGGGTTGTGATGATGATTCATATTTTGGATGATGTTCTGCGACGTGGTAGCGAGATACGTTGTTAAATTTTCTTAAAACTTGATGATTGTCACGGTTGAACGGTCGAATTTGTTTAAATTATGTCATTTGTGGTTTCGTTTTATGGTTTCGTATTGTTCTTTCCCTGGCAGAAACCGTGTGCACGAAACTGTTAAAAGGAAATATTCTCTTTTGTGGTTCGGTTTTGAGGGATCTGTTTCGCCCCGTTACTCGCGGCCTCTAAAAAACGTGCCAAACGCGACCTGGGAACGCGTTTTCCAGTTCGCAATTTTCCGGTGTCTGCTAGAGATGCTCTAAGTAGGTGTTGGTGTAATTGTGGGTCGGGAAGGGATGTAGTGTGGGGGAGGTGGTTGGTAAGGTTCTCTCGAAATAGGCTTGCTCCCCGCTATATTCATATAGAAAATTACCGATACAAGAACACCACCGCTGGGGAAAAACAGCACAATCTGAGCCCAAGAGAAACAAAAAAGAACGAAAGAGAAAACAATGCCGAGAACGGTGGTTCGACGAAAACAAAGAGGATCCTCCACTGCTGCGCCCTCCGAAAAAATTCCACCACGCTGCTATCGCTCCAAAGCGAGTGCACCAAGAAACACCTCCAAGAAGGGAAGCGACGATGACACCACTGCTGCCCGGATCGTTCCAAGGGATATCCCCAGAACCAATCCTAGGGTTTCCCCAGGTCCACAACGGGGGATGGGGAAGAGGGATCTCTGACGCCCTTCGAGAAGGGAGGTGACACCCGCAGGCGTCACCGCGCCGGTGCCGAGACAGGGATTTCTCCCGACCCCCAAAAAAACCACACCTCCGGGCCCTCCGGAATGTCCACCAACCTTGCCGCCCATGTAACATCCCAAAAATATTAAACACGATTATCAATTTATAATCACCCAAGTTTAGGGTTAACAAAAACATTTGTTATTAAAATTAATATGAATGCATGTGTGAGTGTGATGAATGCATGAATGCTTGCAATTGCCATGTTTGATTGCTATGAATGCTAAGAATTGGTTTAAAGATGAAAACAACATCATCTAGATCATTTCCAAGCAGAATCAATTAAAGAGAAAATCAAATATAAGACATATAAGAAAATGGTCATTTTTGCCAAACTTGTTCACTAGACCAATTTGGGTGTTCCTAGTCCAAGATTTCTACCAGAAACAAATCCAATTCTTTTCACCCCTTGCTAGACCAAGTAAAAGTGAACCCAAGCCCACTTTGCAAAACAACATAAACAATTTCCAAATCTATTTAAAGGACAATTGAAAATTGAATCAAGTATAGGTACTAAGATCACTATTTCTCAAAAACCAATCAAACCACGTCACCTTACCAAACCCAAGCAACCAGATACTGCCAAGTATGTGACCAGAGCACTCACCAAAATTTAGCCAAAAATTCAAATTCAAATTTCATGCGGCCATTTCATCAAACACTTGGTAAGCACAGAACAAACTGCCTAACTTCTACTGTTCTTGATCAATGCTTTGTCCTCTACTTGTCGCCACTACTAGCCCTTGTCTCCCCTAGTGACCACCATTGCATTGAAGCCACTACCTCTTCACTGCTTGCACCAGTGCCATGCCACCCGAAGCCACCATTGCCGGCCGACAGTGGACAACACGCAGGAGGATACACCGCGCCCGTCCACGATGTCCAGGAGGCAGGCCATCGTCCACCGCCACCCCCTGTCCAACCCTCGAGCGCAGCCAAGCCCTGGACCACCGAGAACAACCACGCCCATTTTTATCTCTGCCATGCCTAGAACGCGTCAGAGCGCCGCAGCCGACACGCGCGCACACGCCGCGCCTCGCCCTCGTTGACCATAACTACACTCTACATGCCCCTAGCTACCTCCCAGACACGATCATTCGCCGCTGCGCGACACGAAGCACCTGTACGTCATCTAAAACGCCGTCGGTGTCGCGCAGAGCATCGACCCGTTCCGACCGTTCTCGACCTCCCCGTGTCACGCCATTAAGACAGTGACGATTGCCAGGAGACACTGCACCGCCCTACGCTCTTCTCCATGCACGTAGCACGCTGTGCCGACGTTGCTAGAGGAGCCTGACCATGCCGCACTGCCCCTCTCGCCGATGTATAAATCGAGGCCCCCTCTACCTCGATTCACCACACCACCTCACTCCCCACTCCTCTTAGAACCTCCCTAACCCTTCCACGGAGCAAGGCAAGCACCAGCCCACCGGAATTTGGCCGGAGCTTGCCGCTGCAAATAAGGAGAAGGGTCGTTGATTGGAGCCACCCTAGGAGCCGCCACGACCACCGCTCGAACCGTCGTCGTCGACAACGTCGTTCGCCCCCATCACCGACCCTAGCTAGAGCCCAGGTGAGCCGCCGCGTACTCCAACCGTTGCTGTTAGGGTTCAATCTCGTCGGAGCTGTTCGGCGGAGACGACGAACCACAACCGTAGATTCTAGTCTAATCGCACGGCCTAGATTGAAACATACCCCTTCGCTTAGACTGAGCCGCTAACACATGGGACCCCCTGTTAGCAGCCCGCTACGCGCGCTGTGCAGTTGGGCTGGCCCGGTAACATTCCCGCGCGCGTAGTCCAGTAATTCAAATAGTTATTTTCCATTTTATTAAAAACCTAGTTCTATCAGTAGATTCAAAAATTAATTCAAGAATATTTACTAAACCAAATGATCTCATTCCAATTTTGTTAAAAAGATATTGAAATTATTAATCCAAGCCTGTTGGATTCAAACCATTTGAAATTATAGATCACTTATAGTAAAAATAACAAGACAGAGACTTTTTTACATTCAAAATTTTTTCAAAACTCAACCATAAATGCTTTTGAGTTGATTCCAACTCTCAAAAATCAAATTTGACAAGATCTATCTGAATATGTAAAAATATTTAGGTTTACATGTAGTGATCTTGTACTAGTACTAAAAGAATACTATATGGGCATTTATAGTCACTTTAATTATTTAAAATAGTAATTTTAAAATTTCTAAAAAATAACCCCCACTTTAAATCACATTCCCAAGTATTAAAAATATGTGGTGATGACATGTGTCAACCTGATTCCATATTTTAATTGGAGAATATTAAATCTTAAGTAGTTGATGGTGCTGACGTGGAGCACTTCGTTGGAAACCCCAAGAGCAAGGTGTGAAGCAGCAAGCAGCAATTCTTCCCTCAGTTGAGACCGAGTTTATCGAACCAGTAGGAGGAAGGAAACATCACATAGGTGTTGCAAGCAACGCGGAGACCTGAACAACACAAACTCAAGACTTTGCCCCAACGAATAAGTGAGGTTGTCAAGCACACCGGTTTGTTGTACAAATGATTAAACGTATGGTGTGGAAGGTAATGGTTTCCAGCAAGTAAACAAGTAATAGTGCAAGATGTATCAATGGTAAAGATTGGACCGAGATCCATAGTTCACTAGAGGTGCTCTCCTTAGATAAACAACATGACATGAAGGGTAAACAAATTATAGGAGGACAATTGACAGGAACTGAGCAAGGCATAACAATGCAATTACTAGTCAGAAATATCCTATGAGATTCGATTGGGCAATACAACAAGATACATAGACCGCCATCCAACTGCATCTATGACTAGAAGTCCATCTTCAGGTTATTATCCGAACCCCCTCTAGTATTAAGTTACAAATAATAGACAACTGCTTTAAGAAAAGTGTGTAAGATAAACAGTCCACATGTTCCATGAACAAGAGACCATTGTTTTCTCCCTAGTGGCAACAGCACATCTACAACTGAAGAGATTTTTGTCACTTCCCTTGAAAACTAGAGGCATGAACCCACTATCGAGCATAAATACCCCCTCTTGGAGTCACTAGCAACTACTTGGCCAAGATAGCTACTAACAATAGAGAGCATGCAAGATCACAAACAACACAGACATGATAGAATCATAAAGACAAAATCATTAATCAAACCAACATAATAATCTCAATATCCATCGGATCCTCGTAAACACAACATTCATGATTACAAATAGATTAGATCATGATCATGAACGGAGCTCACAAGATCTATAAATGAAAGCACAAAGGAGGAGATATAACCATCTAGCAACTACATGGACCCATAGTCCAAGGTGGAACTACTCACGAATCATACAAGAGAGAAGGCCTCCGGGATGATCTCCCCTCCAGCAGGGTGCCGGGAAGAACTTCAGACCCCCCGATCTAGGGAAGATGGTGGCGATGGCTACAGACGGTTTCGTGGAGATTTGATCGCGTGATTAGTGTTTCTGCATCGGGGGATTCTTATAGGAGAAGGGAGAGGCCGAGGCGGTGGCCAGGGGCCCCACACCCTGCCTAGGCGCGAGGCAGGGCCCACCCGCGCCTAGGGGGTCTGGGCGCCCTAACCCGCCTCTCTGGTTCCCCTCTGGACTTCTTGTTCCCCATGAAAAGTAATTGACTTTGACGTTTGTCCCGTACAATTCTGAGAATATTTCTTTACTAACTTTTCTGAAACCAAAAACAACGGAAAACAGGCAACTGACACTGTGGCAACCTGTTAATAGGTTAGTACCAGAAAACATGTAAAAAACACCTCAAAGTGTAGACAAGTAAAGCAAAATAGATACTAAACAAGCACGGAGCATTAAAAATTATAGATACGTTTCCAACGTATCAACATCCCCAAGCTTAACTCCTGCTCGTCCTCGAGTAGGTAAGTGATAAAAATAATAATTTTTGAGGTGACATGCACCCTCACAATAAAGATCCAACCATTTGCAAGCATTGAAAGCTAGGATCAAAGAACTCTAAACATGTGCATGAAAGATGGAGTTCTAACAATAGAACATAGTAACTATGCATGCAACATGACAAGCTACAAACAAAGATCATGAATACCATGCATTGAAAAACGTTTGTTTGTTTCACATACAGAAAACATAGCATAGTGGCAATCAGCTTATCCCTGATAGAGTAGCTAATAGATGCATAGGACACCTTCAAAGTTCACAAGGGGGACTAGAAACAAGTAGCAGAAGAATAAGTAATATCACAATATGCATCAATTAATAAGCTTTGGAACACTGCACACAGGATGACAAATATGCTCTCTTAATGGTGCCTAAAGGTAGAAGGTGGAGACTCAATAATGGTTCAAGTTTATTAGGGGAAAAGAATATAAAGTGTGCCATCAAGTTCGTGAGGGCTTTAATCACTAAGTTTTCACATAACAAAACAATTTTTAATTGGAAGATAGTTGAAAACAAGAATATACTTGGAATGGTGTAACACACCATGCATAGGAGTTTATAGTGGACACTTTGGGAAAACTTGGTTTCTTGGGAGTTGGAAGCTGATATGTTGGAAACATATATATAATTTTTGATGCTCCATCCTTGTTTGATATCGACTTTCCTTTACTTGTCTACACTTTGAGGTGCTTTTTACATGTTTTCTGGTACTAACCTATTAACAAGTTGCAACAGTGCCAGATGCCTGTTTTCTGCTGTTTTTGGTTTCAGAAAAGTTAGTAAAAAAATATTCTCGGAATTGGACGGGACGAAAGACAAAGTCAATAACTTTCCGTGGGGAACAAGAAGTCTAGAGGAGAGCCCGAGGGGCCGGCCAGAAGGGCCAGACCCCCCCAGGCGCGGGTGGGCCCTAGCCCGCTCCTAGCTAGGGTTTGGCCGCCCTGGCGGCCACCTCGGTCCCCCCCTTCGCCTATAATAAGCCCCCTATGCAGAAACTTTCAGTACCCGATCAATATTCCACGAAACCGTCTGTATCCGCCGGCACCGTCGTCCCTAGATTTGGGGGGCGGGTCTGAAGCTCTTCTCGGCACCCTGCCGGAGGGGAGATCATCCCGGAGGCCTTCTCTCTGGTATGATTCGTGAGTAGTTCCACCTTGGACTATGGGTCCATGTAGTAGCTAGATGGTTGTATCTCCTCCTTTGTTCTTTCATGTATAGATCTTGTGAGCTCCGTTCATGATCAAGATCTAATCTATTTGTAATCATGCATGTTGTGTTTGCGGGGATCCGATGGATATTGAGATTATTATGTTAGTTTGATTAATGGTTCTATCTTTATGATTCTATCATGTATGTGTTGTTTGTGATCTTGCATGCTCTCTGTTGCTAATGGTTATCTTGGCCAAGTAGTTGCTAGTGACTCCAAGAGGGAGTATTTATACTCGATAGTGGGTTCATGCCTCTAGTTTTCAAGGGAAGTGACAATAATATCTTTGGTTGTAGATGTGATGTTGCTACTATGGAGAAAACAACGGTCTCTTGTTCATGGAACATGTGGACTGTTTACCTTACACACTTTGCTTAAAGCAGTTGTTTGTTTCTTGCAACTTAATACTGGAGGGGGTTCGTATGATAACCTGAAGGTGGACTTCTAGTCATAGATGCAGTTGGATTACGCTCTATGTATATTGTTGTATTGCCCAATCAACCTCATAGGATCTTTCTGGCTAGTAATTGCATTGTTATGCCTTGCTCAGTTCCTGTCAATTGCCTTGCTGTAATTTTTTTACCCTTCGTGCCATGTTGTTTATCTAAGGAGAGAACCTCTAGTGAACTATGGACCCCGGTCCAATCTTTACCATTGATACATCTTCCACTATTACTTGTTTACTTACTGCAAACCATTACCTTCCACACCATACGTTTAATCCTTTGTTACAACAAACCGGTGAGCTTGACAACCTCACTGATTCGTTGGGACAGAGTCTTGAGTTTGTGTTGTGCAGGTCTCCACGTTGCTTCCAACACCTGTGTGACGTTTCCTTCCTCCTTCTAGTTTGATAACCTTGGTTTCTACTGAGGGAAATCTTGTTGTTGTACTCTTCATACCTTTCTCTTGGGGTTTCCAACGAAGCACTCTTCTTCCCTGTTGAGTGTAGCATCAGAAGCATGAGTAGAACTTACTCATACAAGTGGAGGCTACCAAAAGACTGGGAGCAACCAACTAAGAGAACAATAATGGCCATAATCATGTAGTGCAACAAAACATACTAATCAAAGCAAAGAGTGGTACTACAAGTCAAGGACTCAATGATCATAGAGGCTAATGGTGACTTTTCATAGTCATAACATGGTGTGAGCATGTGCTAAGTCAACCCAAGCAAAACATCAAAAGAGAATACCACAATACTAAGCTTTTGCATGCTAAAACAACACATAATTTCTTCAAGGCACACTAAGAAATCCTAGTTGTTTGGAACAAGATATGCTACAACAATAATCACTAAGCATAAGGTCAAAAAAACACCTAGCATGTCATGCTAAAGTCTAAGTCACAGTCAAGGCAAGCTCCTCTTGCACTTCAAGCAAGAACTTACTACTCCTTTCCAACACCAAGCAACTTATTTGCAAAACAACACAGCGAGAACGGGGGTCCAAACTACTATATTCAAGCAAACTAAACAACCTAAGCAAAGCAAACGAAAACTAATACGCTCCAAGAACAACACAACTGTGCATGAAACAATAAAAATAAAGTGTCTAGACAGACCTGAGCTTTTCATTGATGAAGAAGGGGATTCCTTGGGCATCCCCAAGCTTTGACGCTTGTACCTCTTGTATATTTCTTGAGGTTACACCATGGTGGCATCCCCAAGCTTGAGATTTTTTCCATTCTTCATCTCATTGCATCAATCTCTCTCTACACCTAAAATTTTGCCTTCGTACAAAACTTCACACAATCTTCATTAGCAACATTAGTGTATTTAAAATATGTTAGACCACTAGAAAAGCTTTGAAACAACAAGGCTTTTCACTAAAAATACAAGCTACTATAGTAACTCCTTCAAAAAGCTCAATTCACCTAAAGATAACTCAAAAAGGAATCAATAAGAAGCAAATACAAATAATGGCAGAAATCTGTCAAAACAGACCACCAGGCAGAAACCGATTTTTTCGAACATCTTCTGTTGCTCAAATAAAAAAGTTCTGAACTAACAAAAGTTAGCTAACATACTGGGGGATTTATTCATAAATTATGAGCTAAATATGAGTTACAGAGACTCCTCACGATTTTTTTATTGGAGGACAGAAATCTGTTTCAGGACAGCAACTCCCCAAATCTTACTTCCCTCTCATTAGAGGTCATTTTTGACACAAAAAGCAAACAAAAAGGATAAGGAGAGGTCATTACTGAAGTAATAACTACCAAGACTCAAGGAAACTCTTGGGTTATCTCCCAACAAGTACTTTTCTTTAACGCCTTTAAGTTAGGCATGATAGCTTGAGAAGATGCTCACATAAGAATTATGAATTGAAGTCAAAGAAAGCATCAAGAAGCAAATTCAAAACACATTTAAGTATAACCCACTTCCTATGCATAGGAATCTTGTATGCAAATAAATTCACGAAGAACAAAGTGACAGGCATAGGAAGATGAAACAAGAGCAACTTCAAAACTTTCAGCACATAGAGAGGTGTTTTAGTATCATGAAAACTTCTACAACCATACTTTCTGTCGTGGTATTGCCGATGAGTACGCCATGGAGGGGTCCTCACAGTGCGTGTTTAGAGACGTGGGGGAAGGCGGACGGTTGACGGGTACGAGGTAACCTGGCTTACCCAGGTTCAGATCCCACAACGGTGGCGGAATCGTACTCCTGCTATAAATCACTATAAAGGAAATACGCCAAGTTACAGGGATTGGTTTGATGTGCGAGGTGACTAGAGAGTCTAAGTTAACGTGCAAGGCTCCCATAGGCCCAACTTATATAGTCGTTAGGTCCTAGGGTTACATGGAAAATTCCTAGCCGGACAGGTTACAGAGTCCTACACCGTCTATTACTAGTCTAGCGTGTCTTGTACTCCAAGGCTCCGGGTATGTTGGTGACTCCATCATAGCCTTACTTTATCCGGCATGGGACTCCCTTCTGGATCCATCTAACTGGGCCGCCCAGCAGGCCATGGTACATTCTACCAACTGTGGGCCACCCGGGTTATCCGGATAAGAGACATGCTATGAGGATACCCATATAGCATATCCCCAACAGTAGCCCCCGGAGAACTCCGAGATCTTGTGCTGTCTTGCCTCTTCATGTTGAATGCTCTGTCTAGATGGATGTCGGCAAATCGTCAAACAACATCTTGTAGTCCTCCCAAAGAACCCTGTAAGGTTTTCTCCGTCTTCAATTCGTAAGTCGAAGAATTGCTGAATCTTCCATCGTACTCTTCCTTAGCCGGACTGGATCCGTCCATGCCGGAATCTTCTGATGTGATGGTTCATCTGCCTATGACAGCTAGGGCGACGTAGACATAGGTCAGCAACGCCCCGTAACTCACACATGCAGAGAACGCAATCATATCCACTTTTCCCGTGCGAGCGATACGAACCGTTGGCGGCGACAGTTGGTACGTGGCGAAATTTCGGCACACGTCGTGTACGCGGCAACCATTCGATCAAGCTGCACGAATCTTGATGCCGGAGACCATAAATAGTAACTGCGGTGGAAAATTTACTTTTTCACCTCATTTTCCCCTACCTCGTCTTCTTCCTCCAGTGAGCGCCTCCTCGAGCTCTCCCCACAACGTGCGAAATTTTTCACCTCATTCTCCCCTTCATCGTATTCTTCCTCCAGCGAGCGCCTCCTCGAGCTCTCCCCACAACGTGCGAAAAAGCCTAGTTCTCCAATCTTTCCCAGCCACCGTCGAACACACCCAATGGCTAGCAGAAGCTCCTCCCCTTCGATGGCAGCACCGGGCGATGCCGCGGTGAAGCCAGCGAGCTCCGTCGTGGTGCCCCCAGAGGGCTGGTCATCCCCAAGTCTGCGGTGGTCGAGGCCACCAGCGGCGACCAAAATCTAGCGGCGCTGGAGCTGCTGGAGGAGGAGTACGATTCGCATATGGGTGACTGACGTGGTTCGGACATCACGGACTGCGACATCAAAGAGCTGATCAACGAAGGTTACCTCCCCGCGACGGAGGGGTTCGCCTGGCGGGCGGCGCCAGCCGGCGAGGTCACACCTTCTCCCCAAGCCGGAGAAAAGGTGTACCTCAAAGCACAGATGGTACGCGACGTCTCCCTTCCCATCTCCAACTTCTTCCTTGCTGTCCTGAATCATTACTGAGTACAACCATAGAACCTATCCCCCAATAGCATCCTGGTGCTCAGCAATTATGCGGTGCTCTGCGAGGGTTAGTTAGGAATCAAGCCTACGCTAGATCTCTTCATATACTTCTTTATCGTCAAGCGCGAAGCCGGAGCCGGCAAGGACGAGCTTAGGAATTGTGGAACCATTAGTTTTAAGATCCGGCCTGGCCGGCGCTTCCCCGACATTGTTGGCGACGAATCCTGCAAGAATTGGTAGCGGACGTACTTCTACGGCCAGATATCCCTCTGGCTGGCCGATAAGTCACGTACCCGGACTTTGTCGATGGAGCAGCCGCTGAAGCTCTGACATGGAGATACCAGGCCTCCCTTCCCTCCGACATCGACGCTTCCCACGCTATAAGGCGGATAAAGTGGTTCGTAGAGACGGGTTTGACCGGACTGGACCTAGCCATGTGCTGGTTCATCAGGCGGATCCAGCCTCTGCAGCACCGCTTGAAGCTAATGCACGAGTATTCCAACGATAGAAGGGATAGCCTCCGCATCTCCGAGGATAACTTCTCAAGCGACTCCATTAAGCTCCGCCTCAAGGACATCATCAAGGTGAAGGACAAGAAGCATGGCTTCGCTATCACCTATGACATGTTCGTAGAGAGCAAGTGCCCAAAGGTAACTGTTTATTTTTCGTGTATGACATGTATTCCAGTTCTTCCGTCTAGCCATTACCATCTCATCTAACATGGTGGTTCTTCACTTTAACAGCTTAGCGACATAGATGAGGATAGCCCTCAAATCTATGATCCAAAGATGAAGGAAGTCACCGTCGTGTCCGACGACGATGCTCCATTGGCGCGAAAGCGGAAGAGCTCCACCTCTGACGCTGCCGACAGAGGCAAGAATAAGAAGGAGGGTGGAGCCTCCAAGAAGACTACCGCCGCCCTGGAGGCGGAGAAAAAAAATGTTACTGGGATCTCTTTTGCTAAAGCACCCCCTCTTGTGTAAGCTTCTTTCACTCCGACATTGTCCATTTGTTTGTCTTATTCATGTACTTATGCATTTTGCACAATTTAGAAAGAAAGCCACGACCAGCTTGAATAAGACCTCCAAAACTTCAGGGGCTTCTAGAACCATCAAGATATGCTACATCGTGACGTATCTCCCTCCATCGCCCCTGTCACTCCCATCGTCCAGCCTTCGTCCGCTCCAACTAGCTCACAAGCTAAAGAAGCATCTGGCCCTTCCGCCATGGAAGTGGACTTAGGCGCCTCTACAGAGCTCGCTATTGTCGGCGAACAGGCGACTCAGGAGAGTGCTGCACACCGAATGGCTGAAGCTTTGGCTAAGGATGCCATGGGTAGCGGTAAGGCGGTGGTGGAAGTTGGTACCTCTACCGAAGGCGGCGCCCCCGCACCCAAGAAAACCATAGAGTTTCCGAAGATAGTCTATCCGGTACTTACGCTGGGTAGCACTCTCTGGTTCCTGGTGCAGCGCCAACATCTCCAACGTGCAGTCTCGAGGAGCTTCTCCGGCAAGCAGAAATCTTGCAAGGAAACAGTGCATCCTTCGGCAAGTTGCTAGCTGAGAGTGCTACCAACCTCAAGATCATTGCACTTGTAAGTTATATTTTCCTTTTGCATTTCTTATGAGTATCCCACTATAACCCCCGAGGATTTAGATGGAAAACCATAGGTCTTTGCGTCTAAATGCTCTAAGAGTGACTAAGCTAGAAAACCTCTCACTGTAGCCCCAAGCATATAGGTGGAATGAATTATTCCGACTAGATGCTTTAAGAGTAGCATACGCAGTGTTTATAAATTTCAGTACTGTAGCCCCCAAGCTTTTAGTTGTAACTGAATTAGTTCCGACTGGATGCTTAAAGAGAAGTTAAGCATACATCCGAGTTAAAAACTTTATACTGTAGCCCCAAGCTTCTAATAAAAAACTGAATTAGTTCCGACTAGATGCTTAAAGAAAGACTAAGCATATTGCTAAGTTAAAAAACTCTCGCTGTAGCCCCCGAGCGTCTAGGTTGAAATTTTCTGGCTAGATGCTCCAAGTAGACCAAACAACGTTTGACTTTCTTCTTTCCACAGAATGAGAATGCTCGGAGGGGCATGGCCAACGACAAGTACCAGAAGATGCGCGCGGACTTGGAAGCCAAACAGGGTAAAACTGCCTTCTTGAAGGAACAAATCATCAAGAGCAAGCGTCTGTTTTTTCCTTTCTTTTTTGTATTCTGACTTGATCTTGTGTATTCTCCGAGTACTCACTGTGTACTTTGCTTTCTCCGACTTGCAGCAACCATTGCCAAGTCTAAGGACATTGTCGAGCAATCCAAGCATATTCAGGAGCTGGATAGCGAGAACAAGATCCTTAAGAAGGAGAGGGAGGAGATGCTGAAAATGCATGAAGAATCAATGAAAGCCCTGCAGGACTCCTCCACCGTCGAGATGAATCGCTTGAAGGAGGAAATCGCGATCTTAAAAGATCAGAAGAAAGCTGCTGATGAGCAGAATCAATGCCATCATGAAGCGTATAAGATCCTCCAACAAGAACGGGACTCCATGGCGGATACCTTTTGACAAGCTGAGGCCAGCATCTTTAGTAAGTGATTCTCCGTCTTGGATTTTTGTAGTCTAGATACTTTGTTTTTTTGAACTCATGCGCTCCTTTGTCGGCAATTCACAGCTCCTATGGGTTTAACCCGGTCGCCTCCTCCGCCAAAGGAATGCATGGTCCTTGCAGGCAACTTCATCAACACCGCCATCATGAAGACCAAAGAGATTGCCAAATCCCTCCAGATTAACATCAAGGCATCGGACTCTGTAGCGAAGTTCTCGGAGATCCTACGCCGAGCCCCCGAGCGTATTTCAAGATGGAAAGCTTCATGTGCCCGGTCCGGCGCCAGGATGGCATTGTCAATGGTGAAGGCACACTACGAGAATGCCGACATCGACACGGTAACCTCCGGTATCCCCGACGTAGACGACGAAGGCCAAAAGATAAATCACGAATCTATCTTGGCGTCGCTCGCGGGTTATGACACCAGATTCGCCGAGTTGGTCGACGTTAACGTCTTTGTGCCCATGAACACCGTTGAAGACAAAGGCCAAAGCTCCTCCGAGTCCCTCAATACTTCCGACTTCGAGGGAGGTGACTCTCCTACTGCTGGTGATGTTGCTTCCAAGTCGCATGCGCCAGAGGAATAAAAACAACTTGTAATATTTGTTTCCTCTGTAACTTGTTATGAGGAAAAAATTATGTGTTAACTTAAGGCGGAAAACAATGGTGTATGTCCTGCTACTTAAGAACTATTTCTAGCATATATATATATATATTTTAAGCAAGTGCTGGCTTATCCATTACTTTGGTTTTTATGCTTGACTTTTTGTGAGTCGAAAGACTAGTTGTTGGAACCATGCGCTCAGGTGATGATGCCCAATGGCACTGTCAATAACCTAAGCACAAAATCGCCGACAATAAGTGCGGAAAGTCACTACTCTAGAATCCACATAAAAACGACAAAGAACGTGTAGACCAGAAAACTTAAGCTAACGCCCGTAGGCGGAATTTTCACAAGTGCAATTGCAAATCTTGTGCATAAAGGTTTTATACGATCCAAAAATGAACACTAAAGGAGGTAAAAGACTCAGAAATATGAGTGAACCAAATACCTTTATTTTATTGATCATATAAGAGGTACACAATTAAATAAAAATGCTAAGTGTAGAAAGGATGTAGCCGTGCTATGTTCCATGGTCGATCAAGCTCCGGGTAGTCATCATCCGGGTCATGTCGCTTACGCTTATGATCCTCGTTGGGTCTATCCTTCAGTTCACGATTGTCAACGAGGTAGTAAGACCCATTGAGTAGCGCCTTAATTATGATGAACGGTCCTTCCCATGGCGGGGATAATTTGTGTGACTTCTTCTGCTTAAGTTGGAGCACCAAATCCCCCTCTTTAAACGAGAAATGCCGAACGCAGCGACTATGGTAGCTGCGTAGCTTCTGCTGTTATATGGCGGATCTTTGGCATGCCAAAACACGCTCCTCCTTGAGAAGGTCCACATATAGGCGTCTGGATTCTTCAGCGTCATCTTCGTCATAGGCGGCAACCCTTGGTGCATCGTGAAGTATGTCGGAAGGTAGGATGGCTTCTGCTCCATATACCATGAAGTAAGGGGTGTATCCGGTGGATCTGTTGGGTGTAGTTCGTAAACTCTACAGCATAGATGGCAATTCTTCTGCCCAGGCTCCAGCTGCTCTATGTAGCGGTGCCTCAAGACATGGCTTTATTCCCTACAGAATTAACCCATTGGCTCGCTCAACCTGACCATTGGATTGTGGATGTGCCACAGATGCAAGGTCAAGTCGGATGCCCTTCTCCCAACAATATGCCTCCACTTCTCCAAGTGACAAGTTGTTGCCGTTGTCGGTGATAATGCTATGTGGGAGACCAAATCTCACCACTAGATCCCGGACAAACCTGAGGGCTGTTTCCCCATAAAGCTTTCTAATGGGTTTAGCTTCTATACATTTAGTGAATTTATCAACTGCTACCAGCAGATGCGTAAACCCACATGGTGTCGTCTGCAACGGACCAACCATGTCCAGCCCCCAGACTGCGAACAGCCAAGTTATTGGTATTGTTCGTAATTCTTCAGCAGGAACATGTGGTCGTCGGGCATAATACTGGCATCCCATGCATGTCTCAACTAGATTGTCGGCGTCCGCCTTTGCGGTTAGCTAGTAGATGTTGGAGATATGCCCAAGAGGCAATAATAAAGTGGTTATTATCATGTCTTCATACTTATGATAAATGTTTACATATCATGCTATAATTGTATTAAACGGAAACATTAATACTTGTGTGGTTTGTAAACATAAAAGAGTCCCTAGTAAAGCCTCTTGTTAAACTAGCTTGTTGGTTAATATAAGATCATGGTTTCCTGATCATGAACATTGAGATGCTATTAACAATAAGGTCATATCATTAGGAGAATGATGTGATGGACATACTCCTATAATTAAGTGTAGCATAAGATCAAGTCATTCAAATAGTTCACTTGCTATAAGCTTTCTAATACATAGTAAACTAATTCCTTTGACCATGAGATCATGCTAATCACCATCACCGGAAGGATGCTTTGATGACATCAAACACCACACCGTAACTGGGTGTCTATAAAGGTGGCATTGAGTGTTCGGAAAGTATGTGTTGAGGCACATGGATCAAGAGTGGGATTTGTCCATCCATATGACAGATAGATATATTATGGGCCCTTTCGGTGGAATTTCATCCAATTAGCTTGCAAGCATGTGAATGGATAACAAGGGATCACATATTACGAGAACAACAAAAGAATACTTATCGGTAACAAGGTTGAACTAGGTATGCAGTGATACCGACAATCAGACCTCGGATAAGTAAACTATCACGAGACAAAGGGCAATTGGTATCGTATATAAATGGTTCATTCGATCACGAAGTAATCGTTGAAATTTGTAGGAGCCATATGAATTTCCAGATTCCTCTATTGGTTATTGATCGGAGAAAAGTCTCGATCATGTCTGCATAATTCACGAGCCGTAGGGAGACACACTTAAGGATTAGATGTTGTTTAGTAGATATAGAATGTGAGTAAAGATACTGAATGTTGTTAAGAGTCTTGGATGGGATCCGGGATATCACGAGGAGATCCGGAATGGTACGGAGAATAAGATTCATATAAGGAAAGTCCAATTTTGGAGTTCAGGAATGATTCTGGTGTTTTCACCAGAATGTTCTAGAATGGTCTAGAAGGTTCACCATTCCGGAAGGGGAAGGGTACATGGATGTGTCATGACAAACTGTAATGGTTGCATCATGTCCTAGTTCACTTGGCTGGACACTTGGAAGAGATAAATCAAAATATAATTTGAAAGTCAAAAAAAGGCAGTTTGAAAAAGTCAAATCCCAACATGGTTTCCGAGTTAGGGAGGGTTTCTGAGTTAGGGAGGGTTTCCACCTGGGTTGTGAACACCCTTGGACGCCCCCACCTATATAAGTAGGGGTGGTGGCGCACTCCAAGGTATCCCCCTTGCCCTAGGCGCCCAAGAAACCCTAGGTTGACCGCCGCCCCCCTCTCTAGTTGCGACCAATATAGATCTCCTCTAAACCGCTACCGACTAGCTAAACTCTAGTTGCTAGATACCTCTAAACCTCAGCACTCTAAACCCTAGATCGCCGAGGCTCCCTCTACTCCACCATACTCATTCCGGCTTAGGTGAAGCCCTACGGGATCTCCCCTCTACTTCCGACACCATGCTGTTGTGCTGCCAGAATCGCGAGGAGAGAGCTACCACCTCCGCTTCCTCCTGGAACAAGGGAGAGGAAGGTCTTCATCAAGTGCATGCGTGTGACCATTGCGGAGCGGCTAACGGAGCAGCTCGGAAGGATCGTCTACACGATCTTGAGATCGGCAAGTGAACGACTACATCACCCATGAGAATCTGCTCTCGTTAACCGCTTTGGATATTTGAGGGTTAGTACTCTATTGACTCGTTGCTACAATCTAGTAGATAGATCTTGGCTTGTGTGTCTTCACGCGATATAATTTTTTTGTTTTCCATTCTATGAACCCCTACAGTGGTATCAGAGCCGTGTATATATGTAGATCTGTTGCACGAGTAGAACACAATGGTCATTGTGGGCGTTGATGCTTTTGTTGTTGATTGCTTCTTGTGTACTTTGCATCTTGCGGGATGGTGGGATTAAGCGGCCCGGGCTAACCTTACATGACATCGTTCATGAGACTTGCTCCACGCTTTACATGCAACTTGTATTGCATAAGTGGCTTTGCGGGTGCCTGTTTCTCCCAATATAGTGAAGATTCAATTTACAACGGGTGATTGACAATACTAGTATCAACGTTGTGGTTCTGGTTCGTAAGTTAGAACGATACTTACTGAAAGCCCCAAACCACGTAAAACATGCAAAGAAAATTAGAGACGTCTAACTTTGTTTTGCAGGGGAGTGTTGTGATGTGATATGGCCATGATTGTGATTATATATGATGTATGCAATCATCCTTATTGTAAGTCGGCAACCGGCAGGAGCCTTATGGTTGTCTTTTAATTTCGTTAAGACCTACGCATCTATTATTCAAAATAGTTGTAATAGTTGATGCTGGTGGACGATAACCATGGAGTGGTGCCATTGACCTTGATGCCACGCCGGTGATGATGGAGATCATGTTCGTGCTTGAAGATGGAGATCGGAAGCACAAGAAGAAAGGCCATATCATATCACATATTATGCATGTTATGTTAATCCTTTTATGCATCTTGTATTGCTTAGATTGCGACGTTAGCATTATAAGATGATCCCTCTCACAAAATGTCAAGTTATAGAGTGTTCGTCCTTAGTAGGCACCGTTGCCAAAGCTTGTTGTTTCGAAGCACCACGTGATGATTGGGTGTGTTATATTCTGCGAGTGTATACAATGGGAGCAAGCCAGATTTTCTCATGCGGAAGCTAAGGTTTGATCTTGACGAGCCTAGCATGTACATACACGGTCTCGGAACACATAATACCGAAAGGTAAAGCATGAGTCATATAGATGATATGATGAACATGATGATTGTTCGCCTTTGAAACTACATCATGTCACGTGATGATCGGACTTGGTATAGTGGATTTGGTTCATGTAATCACTAAAACAATGTGAGGGATATTGTTTTAAGTGGGATTTCAACAACAATATGATTAAAAGTTGAACACTATTTATCATAAATTAAATCAAAGTGAATTTGCATATGTTGCCTGCCAAAACCCACCGGCGAGCAGCGACTGGCAACACGGAGAGCCGGGAGGCTCCCAGGACTGCTGGTGGGCCCTGGTCCCTCGGGCGGACGCCAAAAAGCTCCGACACGTCTGGCTTGGTTCGCGTGCCACGACCTATACCTGATCGGAAGGTGAAGGATTGCTCCGATTGATTTCTGCATGATAAACAAGTATCGTAAAATTCGAGCCGTAATCGGCTCCCAGGTTTCCCTGTAAATCGGCTCCTAAAGCCGATTGCCCCATGGTTCTGCGTTAGATTTATGATAACATGGGGTTTTGCTTGATCACTACAAGTTAAATCGATCTACGATAGTCTAATGTTTTCACCACGTAACTGAAACATCCTACGTGATTGAGCACATGCGTACAAAAGATGAAGAATATTAACCCTAGAGGAGGCCTAATAACCAACGTAAAGCCAATTACCGGAACATCCTCTCTAGAACGAATAAGCCACGTCCTTATGCATTACTGGATCATTCAACCCGTTTGTAAGGCCTGATTACGTAGATATTAAACTAAACCTTGGCGAACAAGGCACAACTATAACAGATCGAATCGACTAAATAAAGATCAAGCAAGGTGCTACCCTTGCACTTTGGGAAAAGGTGCAAGGGTAGCGAGATAAAGGCAGCATAACCCGGCGATAGTAATGAAAAAGCACCGATGCTAGCCTCAAACAATCTATGATAATGGTATTACCGCCATCAACAACGCTTGATGCAGTAAAACCGGTAACGAATAGTGAATCGCCTAGATCGCGAGATGCGATCTAGGCAACATGGCACTTACCCGAAAGAAACCCTAGAAACAAGGGGTGGCGATGCTTGAGATTGTGTTTGTTGTGAGCGTGGTTGTCCTCCTCTTTCAATAACCCTAGGTACATATTTATAGTCCGGAGACTCTCTACTTTTGGAATAACTCTACAACTCTATCTTTACCTAAACATAGACGGAACCTAAACAAACACGAAACCTACTATGATACAAGATACACGGGCAATTTAGCCCAAATCCACACACTAGGCCGATCCAACAACTCGTTGAATATATGTATCTTCCAAGCCCATCTTGATCACGGCCCATCTCCGTCTCTGGCCAAAATACGGTGATAACACATGCCCCCCTGGTTTTGGCAATGATAATTCCAAAACCACTCTGTGTGTTTTTTCCTCTTCTTCTCCTCTTTTTTTATCGGGTTAGCGTAGAATGCGTGGCGAAACGAACGTCACGCTACCCCTTCATCATGATGCCTGTCTTCTTCTCAACTCCTGCGCGATGCATGATTTGGCGATTTTGGCGGTGTAATGGGGAACCGCTATGGCATTGAACTCTCCACTATTCCCTTATTTAAATCAGCTGAACAGTTCACAGCCCCATCTTCCTCCAGTTGCGAAAACCCTCTCCCTTCGGAAAAACCCTCTTTCTCGCCATGGCCTCCTCACTTCCTCCGGTGTGTCCTCCGCCTCCAACTCGATTAGCGACGAGAGCCGGCTTGAGCACCCGCTGGCGTCTGATACTTCGCCCCACGATGGTGGGGCGAAAGGACTGAGATTTCGCCGTCTGGTCGAGGAGGATGATCGTCCTGACGGCGAAGAGAGCCTGATTCCTCGTCGGCAGAGGCTGGAGGCGGCAACGGCGCTCGGTCGTGGACGGCGTCGACTCTTCCGACGAGGAGGAGGAATCGGAGGAGGACACCTCCTCCCAGTATCCGGCGAAGCGCTTCCGTGCGGGTCCAGCGAAGACATGAAGATGACGGCGAGGCGAAGAGGTCCCGCTGGTTTCTTCGGCGGCAGCGAGGGCGATGCAGCGGCGCTGAAGACAAGAAGGGGCGGCGACGACAGCGGCGACGACGACCTCGGCTTAGATTAGGAATCAGTAGCAATAGCCGTAGCAGTAGTAGGCCCCTTTTGTAATCGATCGTCCTGTAAGCAATGATCTTTTGAATGAATGAAAATCTGTCTCCCAAATATTGTTCCTCTTTGCTTCGATTTTGCCAACAACCGAAATAGGCCGATGCTTCAGAAGTCGATGACACTGTATCGGCTTTCGACATACTGCACACATACAGTCAAACAAGTCAAATCGCACAGAGCCGATGACTACCCATCGGCTTCTCCCAAAAAACCGTTGACAGGGTCAACCTTCGGTTGCATCCTTAGACACATTACAACGGCCACTTCTTGGTTTCAAATGATGACCTGCGACCTTCCTCAACACGGGCGACCCAAATCTCCAATTGCCCATCGAAAAACGTGCCCCGCACAAATGACTAGTGATAAGCAAAGATGAAGATGACTAAGCTGAGATCGCCAAGGTGGACCTGTATGTAACATGTGTGAACCTCTAGAGTCGATGGCCGTGCATCGGCTATATATCTCCTTTTTTTGTTTTTATTCGGCCGATTTTCAGCATCGGCCCCCATATTTTTACTGTCCATCATCTCACGTGCCTTTACTTAGCCGATTTCATGTATCGGCCCCTCGTATTTTCACTGTCCAACATCCCACATGCTTGGGAAATATTTCTTGAGATGTTGCCCGTTGACTGCCACTGGGAACTTTACGCCATCCAACTGCTCGAGCATGTATGCGTTTCCTCTTAAAACTTGGTCAACCCTGTACGGACCGTGCCAATTTGGAGACCATTTACCATATGTCGCATCCTTGGTCCCCAAGGGCAACCTGACTTCCCATACGGATCACCAACGTGGAACTCCTTTGGCTTCACTTTCTTGTTGTATGCACGAGCTACTTTGGCTTTGTTCTCTTTGATTTTCTCGGTGACCATAGCTGAGCTCGGTTAAATCCTCTACTTCACTCATCGAGGGCTGCGTATTCTTGATCGTTAGATCGTCACGAAAAGTGGCGCGTCTTGATCCACCGTAATTTCCCGGTAGGGCTTCTTGTCCATATACTAGATGGTATGGTGAGGTTTTATTGCTCCATGGCATGACATACGATAAGCCCATAACGCCTCGACAAAACCTCGTGCCAATGCCTTGGGTGCTCATCGACTTTTCTCTTGATCAACTTGATGAGGCTCGATTGGGCGCTTGACTTGCCCATTTGCTTGAGCATAGTATGGAGATGATCTAATCGACTTAATCCCCATGTCCTCAGAACTTTCTAAACTCACGAGAAATAAAGACCGAACCTCCGTCGGTCGTGATAGTTTGGGGAATCCGAACCTATGGATGACATGTTCTTTTACAAAATTGATAACATCCTTGAGTTCTTGACTTCATCGGGACAGCTTCCACCCATTTAGTGAAGTAGTCGATGGCGGAATCCACATGTGGCCTTTACTCGAGGGAGGATTGATTTGCCGATCATATCCATGCCCCAACCTCGGAATGGCCAAGGCTTGATGATGGGGTTCATTCTTGGTGGTACCATCTGGATTTTCCCAAATTTCGACATGCTTGACACCCTTTGTAGTAGTTGAAACAGTCTTCAAGCATGGTGGGCCAATAAAACCTGATCGCGATCAACCATTTCATCTTATGAGCCGATTGGTGAGTTCCACAGCGCCGTGTACCTCGTGTAGGAGCTGATTGGCCTCGGTGACCCGAGCATTTGAGCAATAGCCCTTCGAGTCTGTAAAACATGTCGTCCCCAATAAGCACGTACTTCATGGCTTTGTACCTTATCCGTTTAGGTGCCCAGGCGAATCTTTCAAGTAATTGAAGATATCGGCTCTCCGATCGTCGCTTCCGAGGCATGCACGAGCGTCGGCTCCTTCTACCACGCGTCCTTGTATCCTGAAGCCATCTGCGCAAGATCGTTCGCCTCGGTATTCTGCGATCGTGGGATCCAAGTGAAGTTTACGTCGGAATTGCGTCATCAGCTCACGGCGATTAGCCATAATGGGAAGAGGACTCGCTCTCGCACTTGTAGTCCTCCGTGGTGAAATCACCAACTTGGAGTCTCCAAAATTTCCCTCGCTTCGCTCCGAGGAGTAACTCCATCCCCTTGCATATCGCCTCGTACTCGGTTACATTGTTGGTGCGAGAAGTAGATAATCTGATGGAGAAGGAAAATGTTGCCCCCCGGGGCGACACGAGTAAAATGTCGATGCCGCAGCCGTCGTCACAAACTGATCCATCGAAAAACATATCCCATGCTCTTATGGACAGTGCTGCTATGTTGGTGTTGATCCTTTCAGCGATAAGATCGGCCAGCGCCTGCCCCTTAACTGCTTTCGCGGGTTGATAACGGATGTCAAACTCTGATAATGCAAACATCCATTTGCCCGGCCTTTTTAACATAGGAGCCGGCATGTGCTTTATGACGTCGATTTGCATATGATGATGATCTCTGCGATAGCAAAATGTGGCGCAACTTGGTGCGGTGAAAAAGCAGAGGCACAACTTATCGATATCGGTACCTCGTCTGCGTCCGGCATCCTCCACCTTATGTAAAAACGACCGCTCCAGCCCATCATAAACTTGCACCACTACCGAGGCGATGGGCGTGTCGACCAGCGACAAGTAAATGTAGAATGGCTGTCGGTGAGGTGGAATTAACTTGGCGGCTTTGTCAAATACTCTTTGATCTCGTCAAAGGCTCGTTGTTGTTACGCCCCGGTTGCCGAATTCCTCGTCGGTTGATTTTTACTAGTCCCATGAGGCTCAATCCTTCACGGCAGTTGGAGATGAATCTTCGGCGAAGTTGATCTTGCCGATAAGGGATTGTAGTTCTTTCTTCGTGGTGGGTGGCTTCATCGTTCGCCTTGCCTCGACTTTTCGAGCCGATCTCAATTCGCGTTCATGGACCAAGAAACCCAAGAACTGACCGGCCGTCACCGAAGGCACACTTCTTGGATTCATCCGTAGGCGAATTTTCTTGTTCGGTCCAGACGCGTTGCAGATCGTCCAAGTGTCCGTCTGAAGCGACTTGACCACCACGTCATCGATGTAGATTTCCACCGGTTTGCCGATCAGGTCATGGAAAATATAATTCATGGCCCTTTAGTGCGTGGCGGCATTTTTCAGTCAAGCGTCATGACTACATATTCAAATAACCCCACGGACCACAGGACTCTGAATGCGATCTTGTGTATGTCTTCGGAGCCATGAAGATCTGGTTGTACCGGCATTGCCGTCCATGAAGCTCAAAATTTTATGACCCGGCTTGCATTAATTAATGTTTACGCCGGCATCGGATATTCATCCTTTGGGGTAGCTCTGTTGAGATCTCGAAAATCTATAGCAACACGCCATTGGCCACCCTTCTTCTCTCTGAGGCGATACTAGAAATCCATTCACATACACGCATGGCACGATCAACTTGGCATCAACATTTTCTCGACCTCTTTCTTGACTTCTTCGAATTTGGCCTTCATTTGTCGTGCTCGGCTTTGAAACGGCGAAATCCCTTTTAGCGGGCCGATGTTCGATGATGCTCTGTCCAACCTGGCATCTCTGTGTAGTCGAGCGAATGCGGATATTGTTTCAACAGGGCTATCATCGCCGGGCCCCAGACTCGGCTCTAACTACTGGCGATAAATGTTGGTCGTGGCTTATCCCGGGACCAATGTCGATCTCTTCTAGCTCATCGGTGATGTAAACCCGTACCCTAGCTTTCCGTCACTGTCAAATCGGCGCTAAACACAGGGCAAGCGGTGGGTGAGGACAACAAAAATAATTTGGGCGATCGCTTGAATCGCCCCTTTTGTCGATCAGGGCGGTTTACACCTTATTATTTCTGATGGCGAGCATCTCTGCCTACGACTACATGTTGTTGTCGTATGATCGCTGCTTTTATTTTTTGTGGCGATCGCGAGGATCGGCGTACCCGGATGATCGTGGGCTCTTCTACTCTGTAAGGCCGATGGATAAGACCAGCCTCACCCGTTTTTGTAGCTTCAATGCGCTGCCATGCGTCTAGATTGATTCGGAGATCGGCTCTTGGTCTTCGCTTCCCGGACGTTCATGCCAGCTATGGAGATCTCGATAGAATCGTAAATGCGTGGATGACCTCCGCCGTCTCCATCCTTTGGATTAGGCATCGATGCATTGTGGACGGGATGCAGCAATTAGCGTGAATCAATCCCTTCCTAGCAAGGCGGTGTAAGTGCTCTTGCTGTCCACGACGAAGAATGGCGTGAGTGCGGTTTTCCTGCTTTGTCAAGTCCACGTTCGATGCTTGCGTTCGAAGACCGTTGAAGTCGCTCAACGTGGCGTTGGTTTTGATCGGATCTGCGGTGGGCGTCCCAAGCGTCGTAGCATGGAGTATGGCATGATATTGATTGCCGCTCGGTGTCCACCAACATCTTGGCGACAGGTTGCCCATTGATGTAACCTCGCGGTGCAGGGCTTTCGGATGTTTGTAACCCTTCTCACGTGGCTTCTCAAAGATAACCGGCCGTGGGCGCGATCAAGCGTGCCACGGGTAGCTCATCGGTTCTTGGCGCGCAGAATTACGGAGAATCGAACACCATGTTTGTGCTAGCCGATGTCTTTGCATCGGCTTTTACCGGTTTGGGCGCCACTCTTTCTGGTCGGCGGTCTTGTTTCCACGATGCGCTTCACTTTGGCGGCAGATCGGTGCTTTCTTCAAAGCGTGGAATCTGCGCTTGACTTCCTCTAAATTACGCCGCTGCACTCTCGCTTACGGGTGTGTCTGAGTCCGTCGGGGAACCACCTTGGACGGTGATACCTGTCTTCGTCCTTGCCATCCTTTGGCTCCTCGAGGTCTTCTGCTCGAGCGGACTCCCTGTGACGGCCCTGGGGCTGAAGAGGCCCTAGACGTTTGAATACTGAAACTGGCCTCGTGTCTTCCTTTTGCTGACCGCATTCGGGCGGTTGTCGATTGTAGGCAATCGACTCATTCCGCGCTTCAATACGAAGAAAGGACAATCCCAATGCTGTCTGCGCCTTCCTTCTTTTCGACGGCCCCTAGCAAGGTGCTCATATCCTTTGTAGTTCTGCGCCATGACGTTGGTCATCTTGGCGTTCATACTTGTTAAGGAGATCGTAGAATGTGGCTTCGATATCGCACTCTCCTCACTTGTTCTTCTGTTAAGTACCTTTGTCATTGTGGCTGGGCGTCGCTGGACTAGCCTCCTTTCTTTCCTTGCCCGAGGCGACCACCGTCCTCCTTGTCGTATCATGGTGGTACCCGACCACGCCATATTAACGCCGAACGGAAATCCAGCTTACGTCTTGCGGGCGGCCAGTTCTACCATGTTGGCCGGAAATGGGTTTGTGTCCACTTTCATGGCGAACTGCCCAAGGATCGACGGCCTTGTTCTATAGCCATTTGGATTTGGCGAAGCTCTTTGCACTCGTTGGTGGTGTGAGTGAGCGAATGATGCCACTTGCGGTATGGTCTCCGTTCATTTCACGCCGCGTAGGGATTTTGTGGCCTTGGTAACCTCGGTGCTTCTCCTTGATGGCAGTCGAATATCTGCTCAGCTTTGCTCACATCAGTCGAACCCTTTCGCGGCCCTTCTGTTTCACCCATTTGCGAGCCACGAGATCGCCCCGAGCCCATTCAGCTCGGCCACCTCCTGGTCTGCGTAGGATCTTCTTCTTCTACATCGACCGGGCTTATCGGACGTTTGAATTTGTCTTGGTACAACTCGGTGTGGCGCTGCTCATACATCGCCGTTTACGGGCCATGTGCGCTAATGAGTTGTATTCTACAGAACGCCAGATCCTTGATGGGTCTTGAGACCCAACTGCCAGCTCACCGCTTCTTTCTCGATTAAGCGAGCCGAGTAACATCGGTTCTTGGCGATCTGAAGCTGGATGTACTCGGCTCAGATTTCTCCTCGCCTGCCTTTTGTGCAGTCTGCAATGCCGACCTCATAGCCTCGAATGGTCTGGATGTGGAACTGCTCTTCCGATTGCTTCGGTATGAATTGAATCGGTGGTAGTGAGGTGTACCACCCAAAGGCTGGTCTGTCGGAGATTGCGCAAAAGAATCTTACGGCGCATCGATCCGATGCGAAATCATGCCTAGTTGTGCGGTATCGGCTTGTGCTCGATCGAGCTTGACCCTTCCGACCCGTGAACCTTGAGAACTCGGGAGCTTATACTTGGGTGGCGGAATTAGATCAAACTTGTTGAATGCGGCTTTGAATAGCCGATTGTCCTTCTCTTCGGCACGAAGCCGAACTGGTCCCTTAAGATGGTACCGATTTGCTCCACTGTTTGAGCCGTAGGGGCTAAATTCTCATGACTTGTCCCAGTGGCATACTTGGCTAGCCACGCCTGTTTGTCAGCGTCTATCCCCGCCATCGCTGCTCCAGACACGCCTGCCCCTGAAGATCCTGTCCCAAGCACTCCTGGCGCAGAAACTCCTGCGGTTGCAATCTGTTTGGTGCGTGTCAGGTTATTGCAGTCCGGCACGTAGGCGCATATATATCCGTGTGGGATCTCCTTAGGTGGCTCAAACAGGAATTGGCAATCGCCTGGGTCGCCTCCAGCCTTGTAGACGACGTAAGCCGCTGCTCCTGGCGGCTCTGGAGCGGCAAGTGCGAACGGGAGCGGTTTGGAGCGGTCTTTCTCCCTGGTGAGTCCCTAAAGTAGGTCCCGACGGAGAGTACTGATGCTTCATGATCTCCTGAACTACGCGCACCGCAACCCGCTCGAAAGCGTTCACCAGGCTCTCAGAATGGCGGTGCAAAGAATGAGCCACCATGTAGTTGACTTCCTGTCGTAGGGCTCTGGTGCGCTCCTCCGAAGGAACAGATCCACCTCATTAAGAGCGCCCTCGAGAACCCTTTCCACGATGCCATGCGACGGGTCCTCTCAAAAGAGCGATGAGGTCTTCCTCGAAGAGGCCTTGATCTCGTCGTGCTTGGCCTTGTGCTCGTTAGGCGGATCGTCGTAAGTGGTGATGCATTCTCCATCGCAGCGTCGGGTGTTGATGTAGACGTTGTTGAAGGTCCCACCGGCGTGCGAATGTGTTGCCTGCCAAAACCCACGGCGAGCAGCGGCGGCAACACGGAGAGCCGGAGGCTCCGGGACTGGTGGGCCCTGGTCCCTCGGCGACGGCCCAAAAGCTCCGGCACACGTCCCGGCTTGGTTCGAGGCGTGCCACCTATACCTGATCGGGAAGGTGAAGGATTGCTCGATTGATTTCCTGCATGATAAACAAGTATACGTAAAATTCGAGCCGTAATCGGCTCCCAGGTTTCCCTGTAAATCGGCTCCTAAAGCCGATTGCCCCATGGTTCTGCGTTAGATTTATGATAACATGGGGTTTTGCTGATCACTACAAGTTAAATCGATCTACGATAGTCTAATGTTTTCACCGTAATCTGGAACATCCTACGGCGTGATTGAGCACGAAATGCGTACAAAGATGAAGAATATTAACCCTAGAGGAGGCCTAATAACCAACGTAAAGCCAATTACGGAACATCCTCTCTAGAACGAATAAGCCACGTCCTTATGCATTCTTGGATCGTTCAACCCGTTTGTAAGGCCTGATTACGTAGATATTAAACTAAACCTTGGCGAACAAGGCACAACTATAACAGATCGAATCGACTAAATAAAGATCAAGCAGGTGCTACCCTTGCACTTTGGGAAAAGGTGCAAGGGTAGCGAGATAGCTAGAGGCAGCATAACCCGACGATAGTAATGAAAAAGCACCGATGCTAGCCTCAAACAATCTATGATAATGGTATTACTCGCCATCAACAACGCTTGAAGACGAGTAAAACCAGTAACGAATAAGTGAATCGCCTAGATCGCGAGATGCGATCTAGGCAACATGGCACTTACCCGAAAGAAACCCTAGAAACAAGGGGTGGCGATGCGCCGAGATTGTGTTTGTTGTGAACGTGGTTGTCCTCCTCTTTCAATAACCCTAGGTACATATTTATAGTCCGGAGACTCTCTACTTTTGGAATAACTCTACAACTCTATCTTTACCTAAACATAGACGGAACCTAAACAAACACGAAACCTACTATGATACAAGATACACGGGCAATTTAGCCCAAATCCACACACTAGGCCGATCCAACAACTCGTTGAATATATGTATCTTCCAAGCCCATCTTGATCACGGCCCATCTCCGTCTCTGGCCAAAATACGGTGATAACAGCATAGTTGTTGTAGTCATTGGCATCCGTTTACCACCTTGCGCTTAGTTATAATTGAGATAATAGAACTATAGAATTCTGGTTAGTTACTTTACGAACTGGTGTCGTATTATTTCGAAGTGTTAATCTAAAGTTTAAAAGTCCTATTGCAAACTTTCAGTAAGTTTCGGTTACTTTGTGAAGTTTAATAGTTGGTATTAAATTAAGAGTAACAATTCCAGTGTTAGTATATATAAGTATCATGTTTATCTCCATGATTCTTGATATTCAAAAGATTGTTTTAATGTCAAGGTTATCTAGGATCATCATATGTGGAAGATATTGCGATACCAGAAACGATGTTTTGATTAAAACATGATAGAGTATAATATAGCGTAGTTTATGTTCTCATATTTGATGAAAATTTTCAAAAGGTTGGAGACGCTAGTCGTCCTAATTATCCAAAAGGTTTTAGAGAGCAACATTATACTCACAATTCACCATTATAAGCTGAAGTAGCTTGATCATGAATAGTTCCATGATAAGGATGAATATTTGATGTAGGTAAAATGTTTACTACTCTAAAAGATTACTAAAGAAAATGGAATTTGAAAGAACACCAAACATTTGATGATGGTGATCTACTTCAACGTGCTAGTCCAAACACATTGGTATTTAACTATGCATGCTTTGGACTATGTGTCATGAGTATGGCGTCACTGTTGATGTTGATAGATTCTTTTGAAAGGATAAAGAAATACTGAAAGAGGAATCTAAGAAATATTTGGCAGAAGATAAAAGACCAGAATTGTTCAGCTTAGGTATATAGAATATATACATGTTATGGCTATATTCTTTGCTTGTTAAACAATGTGGTTCTTAAGTGTTAGATATTGAATTTGTTGGTCTGAATCGCCATACGAAACAACACAATTCATGAACTATAATGGCCTAAGTAACTATCAAAATAATATGTGATGATCTTCATCAAGAACAAATAAAGGGTTGTTGTGTTGCTCGTTAATATCAAAGCTTGCCTTCTAGATTTGTTTTATCAGGTATTATGAGAACAAAAGGGTTGTTCAAATAATTTCCGTATTCCATGAAAGATGGATGATATACAAGTCTAGTTGGAGAAATCACATCCATAAAGATAATGCTAAAAATGTCAAAAGACAATTGATTGAAAGATCACTTAAGAAGTGACATCGCCGTTTAAATTATAGTGTAAAGAAAACATGAAGAAACCCCATACTTGATGTAATTTTGGAGTCTTTTGATTACGATCAAATGACGCTTGTGAAACTTTCCTAGAGATAATTAAAAATCCGTTCATGGGCCAAATGGAACGAATGACTAGCTTATTGGAACTTGTACATACTGTTGTATGAAGTCCATTATGTGTAGTCAAGAAGCGATGGATTTCAACTTCACATGCTTTCTCCAAAAAAAATTGAGTGAATATATGGATATTTACTTAATGAGGATGAAGTGTGAAACATTTGAAAAGTTCAAAGACTTTCAAGATGAAGTGCAAAATCAATGTAACAAGAAAATAAAGAATTTATGATAGGATCATAAAGGAAGATTTTTGAGTTACAAGTTTAGCATAACACCTAAGATTTGAGAAATCGTTCCGTGGATTTGCGTTTCCCGAAACACCATATGAGTATGGAATAATCGAGATATGCAATGAAACCTTGTTTGACATGGTAAGATCAAAGGTGTAATTCATAAAACTGCCATTATATTTTAAAGATTAAAAGCTTTAGAGACTACCGCTTTTCCACTAAAGAGCTCCATCATGATCCATTGAAATGACACCATATAAAGTTATGGTTTGGGATAAAACCCAAGTTGTCCTTTCTTAAACATTGGTATGTTATGCATAAGTGAGATGTTTACAACCAAAGTCGGATGAACATGTCTTTGTATGTTATTTCGAATAACCGTTGAGTATTCCTCCATAATACCAAAGACAAACATGTTTGTCGCTTGGAACGTCAAGTTTCTTTGAGAAGGAATTTTCCGTGAAAAGTTAAGTGGGAGGACAATAGAACTTTGATAAGGTTAAAAGAACCTTAGCTATATGTGCAAAGTTGCGCAGCGCCGAAAAGTGTCCCGGAGGCAGCAACATTGCTCATGGATCACGTGCCTCAAAGGTTGTGTTCACGGAGGTCTAAGTTCCTATTGAACCTAGTAGGTCGGGTAAACAATCAAATACTAGGATTTGAAAGTAGATCATTGTTATTTGATAATGATGAACCGACTGTATGCAAAGAAGCGATGATAGGACCTGACTCCATTAGATGGCTTTAAGCCATAGAATCTGTGATAGTTCCATACACAAGAAATCAAGATTTGAACTTAAAAGACCCTCGAGAAAGGTGTAAGAACTTACAGTCGTGTTTGGATCTATAAAGAAATAGACATGGATGTTTCACATTTATGAAATAGTCGACATGTTGGGAAAGAGTTCAAAACAATGTTCAAAGGTTTACTATGACAAGATTTGATCTTTCATATCGATATTTAGTCTAGACGGATTAATGTAGCAACCACTACATATAAATTTGTTATGTGGTAATTGAATAAACAAATCAAGTTCTTCTAATAGAATTGTTACCTAGGACGTGTCCATAACACGGTCCATAGGGTTTTTTTAATTCAAAGGATGCTAAAATGCGTATGCAAACTACAATGGTTGAAGTGAGCATCGTAGAGTTGGAATCTTCACCATGATGAAACTGTTAAAAAAGGTTTAAATTCATCAAAGACGATGAAGATGCTTGCATTTGCAAGAAATTAAGTGAGAGCGCTAAGACATATTTCTAATATATTATGTGGAAGACATATTGTTGATTGGAAATGATGTATCTTTTGTTAACACAAGTTAAGAATTTCATTTTGATGAAAGACTTAGGCAAAACCCGAATATTTGGCATCAACATCTATATAGATAGATTGAGACGCTAATATGGTTGTGCCGAAAGTACATATATGATATATTGAATGATTTCAATATAGAAACTACAAGAAAGGTTCTTGTCACACAGAAAGGATTAAATCGAAATTCAAGTGTATCGACACTGGATAAGTGAAACAAATAATCAAGTATTTTTTATACTTGATGAATGAAATCACAAAGAGTATTTTTCCAATCATACTGTGATATGTACACATCCAGATATGTCCTATACTCTAAATTTTATGAGCATATACCAGAATGATTCATAAGATGATTATTGGACGATAGTAAAGATATTCTTATGATCTTTTGAAAGAACTAAGAATATGTTGTTTTTGTAGAGGTGACAAATAGATAGATAGTTCATTGTAAAGAGTTACATTGATACTAGTTTTGTCACGAAGTACAAATTAAGTTTATCTCAATTTAAACTATGAGTGACACAATGTAATGGAAAGGAGATTCCATGTTGGATTTGAATGAGTTCCAAATTTAAGACATTATGATGGATACTACAACAAAAGGCTAAGTATATGACTGTTATTGTAACAGCTAAAGAGGGTATTTGTGTCAAGTAGTTTGATTATCAAACTAGGTGTGTTCAAAGCGGGCTAGTACTATGAAGATATATTGTACGACAATATTATCAACATGTTTTAACCCCAAGGAACTAAAGGTCTCACCAAACGACCAAATTTATACAATGCTATCTCATTAGAGAATGAGTGAGGTGTAGAAACGCAAATACATGCAATTTCACACAGACCTGTAAGTGTCAGATCCGAAGATCAGTTGACCACTAGCAATCATGTAAATACAACACCAGAAAGCCATAGGTATTGAATACACAAAGTTTTGAAACTAGATTATTGTCTCTAGTGCAAGTGGGAGACTGTTGGAGATATGCCCAAGAGGCAATAATAAAGTGGTTATTATCATATCTTCGTACTTATGATAAATGTTTACATATCATGCTATAATTGTATTAAACGGAAACATTAATACTTGTGTGGTTTGTAAACATAAAAGAGTCCCTAGTAAAGCCTCTTGTTAAACTAGCTTGTTGGTTAATATATGATCATGGTTTCCTGATCATGAACATGGAGATGTTATTAACAATAAGGTCATATCATTAGGAGAATTATGTGATGGACATACTCCTATAGTTAAGCGTAGCATAAGATCAAGTCATTCAAATAGTTCACTTGCTATAAGCTTTCTGATACATAGTAACCTAATTCCTTCGACCATGAGATCATGCTAATCACCATCACCGAAGGATGCTTTGATGACATCAAACACCACACCGTAACTGGGTGGCAATAAAGGTGGCATTGAGTGTTCGGAAAGTATGTGTTGAGGCACATGGATCAAGAGTGGGATTTTTCCATCCATATGACAGATAGATATATTCTGGGCCCTCTCGGTGGAATGTCATCCAATTAGCTTGCAATAATGTGACTGGCTCACAAGGGATCACATATCACGGGAACGAGAAAAGAATACTTATTGGTAACGAGGTTGAACTAGGTATGCAGAGATACCGACGATCAGACCTCGGATAAGTAAACTATCACGAGACAAAGTGAAATTGGTATCATATGTAAATGGTTCATTCGATCACGAAGTAATCGTTGAAATATGTGGGAGCCATATGAATTTCCAGATTCCTCTATTGGTTATTGATCGGAGAAAAGTCTCGATCATGTCTGCATAATTCACGAGCCGTAGGGAGACACACTTAAGGATTAGATGTTGTTTAATAGATATAGAATGTGAGTAAAGATACCAAATGTTGTTAAGAGTCTTGGATGGGATCCGGGATATCACGAGGAGATCCGGAATGGTACGGAGAATAAGATTCATATAAGGAAAGTCCAATTTTGGAGTTCAGGAATGATTCCGGTGTTTTCACCGGAATGTTCTAGAAGGGTCTAGAAGGTTCACCGATCCGGAAGGGGAAGGGTACATGGATGTGTCATGACAAAGTGTAATGGTTGCATCATGTCCTAGGTCACTTGGCTGGACACTTGTAAGAGACAAATCAAACTCTAATTTGAAAGTCAAAAAAAGGCAGTTTGAAAAAGTCAAATCCCAACATGGTTTCCGAGTTAGGGAGGGTTTCTGAGTTAGGGAGGGTTTCCACATGGGTTGTGAACACCCTTGGACGCCCCCCACCTATATAAGGAGGGGTGGGGTGCACCCCAAGGTATCCCCCTTGCCCTAGGCGCCCAAGAAACCCTAGGTTGGCCGCCGCCCCCCTCTCTAGTTGCGACCAATATAGATCTCCTCTAAACTGCTACCGACTAGCTAAACTCTAGTTGCTAGCTACCTCTAAACCTTGGCACTCTAAACCCTAGATCGCCGGGGCTCCCTCTACTCCACCATACTCGCTCCGGCTTAGGCGAAGCCCTGCGGGATCTCCCTCTACCGACACCATCTTTGTCGTCTTCTTAGGAATCGCGAGAATAGAGCTACAACCTACGCTGCCTGCTGCAACAAGGGAGAGGAAGGTCTTCATCGAGTACCGTACATGTGACCGACTACGGGAGCGCTGCCGGAACGCGGCACCAGAAGGATCGTCTACACGATCTTGAGATCGGCAAGTGAACGACTACATCACCCATGAGAATCTTCTCTCGTTAACCGCTTTGGATCTTCGAGGGTTAGTACTCTATTGACTCGTTGCTACAATCTAGTAGATAGATATTGGCTTATGTGTGTTCACGCGATAGAAATTTTTTGCTTTCCATTATACGAACCCCTACAGTAGAATCCTTGCCGGAAGTCTTTCGCAACCAACGATCGAGGAGCGGCGTGATGCCCGCAATATCCGAGATGGATTTCGCGTAGGATTTCAATACCTTATAGCTGGGAAACACACTTAAGGTATACACCAGTAGTGATACTTTTGTAGAGCTGTCCATTGATTATGGTATAGCCCTTTGCTCGACGTACTATTTGCGGTCTTTCGACTTCGTCGTCGGGCAAAGTTCCGTGTTCGAGATATTCCATGAACGGTTTTGTCCAAGCCAGAGGGACCTTTGCCACCATGTGAACGAAAGAGTCAGCTCTATCCGGGTTGTAGATGTCTGCTCCCTTCACGTATGGTGTCCGTAGATGCTCTAGGAAAACTCCTGGTGGAATTCGTTTGCGCCCTGATCCAAGCTTAGACAGCAGATCAGCCACCTCGTTTTTCTCCCTAGGTACATACTTGACCTCGTAGCCCCAGAAGCTCTTGGCTATCTCGTCTACTTCGTCTCGATATGCTGCCATCATAGGGTTCCGTGCATTCCAGGTGCTAGCCACCTTCTGGGCAACCAAGTCGGAATCTCCACAGCAAACTATGCGCTTGATGCCAATATCCTTGGCTACGCGTAATCCGTGAATGAGTGCTTCATACTCTGCCATGTTGTTCGTAGCCTCGAAGTGGATCTGCAAAATATAGTGTAGCTTGTCCCCAGTTGGTGACTGTAGTAGTACACCAGCCCCCCGGCCGTTGAGCATCTTTGATCCGTCAAAGTGCATCACCCAGTATTCTGGTTCTGGCAACAGAGTAGCATCTGGTATCTCCGTCCAATCTGCAATATAATCTGCCAAGGCTTGTGACTTGATAGCGTTGCGTATCTTATAGGTGATCTCGAAGGCGGCAAGTTCAATGCCCCACTTCACGACCCTTCCCATAGCGTCGCTGTTGTTGATAATGTCGGACAGTGGAGTCTTGCTCACCACTGTGATTGGGTGCTCCTGAAAGTAATGCCTCAGCTTCCGAGAAGCAAGGAATACTCCGTAAGCTATCTTCTAGTAGTGCGGGTAACACTACTTGGACTATGTCAAGACCTTGCTTACATATTAAACTGGTCGTTGAACTCCGTTCTCATAGCCTGGTTCCTTCCGCTCTACCACGACGACGATGCTGATTACCCGGTTGGTGGCCGCCATGTAAATTAACATGGGCTCTCCAGGCTGGGGCACTGCAAGGATGGGCGCTGAGGAAAGAATCTCCTTGAGATACTTCAATGCTGCATCTGATTTGTCCGTCCACATGAATTTATCTGCCTTCTTTAGCAACTTGTATAGCGGCAGAGCCTTCTCTCCAAGTTGGCTGCCGAACCGACTAACTGCTGCAACACAACATGTTAGTCGTTGAATGTCCTTTAGGCATGTCAGACGGTTTATGCTTAAAATGGCCTTGATTTTCTCCGGGTTGACCTCGATTCCACGCTGGGAAATGATGAAGCCCAACAATTTGCCGGTTGGGAACCCAAAGACGCACTTCTTAGGGTTAAGGATCATGTTGTATTTCCGGAGATTATCAAAGGTTTCTTTTAAGTCAGAGATTAAGTCATTTGATTTTTTAGACATCACCGCTATATCATCCACATAGGCGTGAACATTCCGACCAATTTGATCGTGTAAGCAACGTTGCATTGTCCGCTGGTACGTAGCACCTGCATTTTTCAGCCCAAAGGGCATCGTAACATAGCATTGACCAAAGCATGCCCCAAAGGATTTTTCAGCCCAAAGGATCTTTGGTTCCCTTTTTGGGTACAAGTACAGGATTGGCCACCCATTGGGTGTGAAGGACTTCTTGGATAAAACTAGCCTTAAGTAACCTAGCTATCTCTTTGCCGATGGCGCGTCTCTTCTCATCTCCAAAGCATCGTAGAGGTTGCTTCACTGGTTTGCATTTTGGATCAATGTTTAAGCTGTGATCGTCGAGTTCCCTAGGTACACCTTTCATGTCGGTAGGTTGCCAAGCAAAGATGTCCCTGTTCTCATGGAGGAACTCGATGAGCGCGCTTTCCTATTTGGATCCAGGTTCGTCCCAATGGCGGTGGTCTTGGAGGCATCGCCTACCACAAGTTCCACCGGCTTGGTCTCGATGGGGGCCTTGAATGCTGGAGTGGAGTCAGAAATCTGTTTCTTCGACGCGGGCATCTCTGCGTCATCGACCTTGCTCTGGATCTCTTTGAATTCTTCGCTATAGAGGACAGCTTCCGCGTAGGCTGCTTCATTAATCTCACAGTCCCTAGCTTTGGCAAAGCTTCCGGATACAGTGATGACACCGTTTGGTATGGGTATCTTGAGTTTGTTGTAGACGAAGCATGGCTTGGCCATGAAGGTGTGAAATATGTCGCGGCCGAATATGATGTGGTACACGCTCTTGAAGGGGACCACCTCAAAGGTCATGTGCTCTTGGCGGTAATTATTAGCATCACCAAAGGCAACCTGAAGTGTGATGCACCCAAGGGACCGAGCCTCCCGGCCAGGAACTACGCCGTGGAAGATGGCGTTGGTCCGCCTTAGGTTTGCCTCTATCAAGTTCATCTTCTGTAGTGTATCCAGGTACATGATGTTGATGCTGCTTCCACTATCCACCATACATTTGGTGAACTCAATGCCGTCAATCAAGGGGGTTGATGACCATGGCGTATTGGTTCTCCGTAGGGATAAGGTCTGGGTGATCCTTCCTGTCCCAAGTAATTGGAAACTCCGACCAGCGCAGGTACTGGGGAACTGGGGGTAGAGTAGCCATCAGTATCCTCATAGAGGTGTTCTATTGTCGGACGGTGGGGGTGTCAAGGAAAGTGTGGGAAACTTCCGCCTTCTTCTCGAAGGGGTTCTTGCCTTTGTCGTCGCTCTTGGCGGCGCGCTTGGGGTCGACATCCTCGTCCATGTCAGTTGAATCCTTGGACTCCTCCTCCTTCTTCTTCCCCTTCCCCTTGCCTCACGGTCTATTCTTCCGACTTTGCTTGTAGCCGGACTCCGGGTCCTCCTTGAGGTCGTTGACGAACTTGCAGTGTCGATTGGTATGGGTGGATTTGCCATTGACATCTAGGTGTATGAGGCACGACATATCACGGTAATCTTCATAGGTTTGGGGAATGCGGAGCACTGCCAAGATAGTTTCACTTCCTCGCTAGTGCCCATGATCAGCTCCCCGTCTTCGGCCATGTTGTCCGCCATCACCTCGTCCTGCGAAGGTCATAGCGACCATGTAGGGAGTTTGCTTTTATTTAGGAGCGGTTTTCCGCTTTGTGCTACTGTTCCTACGAGCTTGAGTTGGAACGGCTGTTGCCGGCAGAGAGCCGCGAGCATCGTCGTCAGCAGCTGCGAACTCACTAACCAACTGAATCATCTGGTTAAATTCAAGCTGGTGATTGTCCTGCAAGCGCTTCAGCTTATGTCGGAGCAATGTGCCCCTTTGCAACCCATCGATGAAGGCGGCCATGGCGGTCTGAGCGTGCACTCCTGTCCAGGAATTTTTCATATCTAGCCAGTGGGAGAGGTAGGCGCGATATGTCTCGTCTTTCTCTTGCATGCACCGCTGTAGATCGCCAATAGTGCAGGGACGTTTGTACGTACCCTCGAAGTTCTTGGTGAACGCCTCTTGCATTTCCTACCAATTGCAGATGGATTTCTCCGGCAAGTCATCAATCCATTGACGGGCTGTGCCCACCAACATCAATGGGAGGTACTTGACGACAACGTTGGGGTTACCCCCGGCAATCTCTATTGCGTTGCCGTAATCCTGCAACCATGTAGCTGGCTTAGCGGTGCCATCATAGGGTTTGATGGTCTTGTCAATCCAGAAACCTTTGGGGTAAGTTGCGGACCGTATCGCAGGTCCAAAGCAATATGGTCCCAGGTATGGTCCTTCTCGGGCCTCGTAGATCTTATCGATCCACGAACATGCATCGTATGGCTCCGGGTTTCTTTTCTTCTTGTCAACATGGGATGGGCTGCATGAATGACGTGGGCCTCCTCCGCCATGGTGACTGCTAGGTGGCGATGGAGGCGGAGGTGGCGGTGGGTTAGCCTTCTTGCTATTACCCTCCCGCGACACCCCACGCCTGTCGCGATTGCTTGCCGGACGCGGAGGGTCATGGCGTGACCTGCTCTTGTGTCCCTAGTTGTGCTCTCCGTCATGACGGGTCTGCTCCGTGTTGTCGCAGATGACGATGCCGCTCTGCCTTGGTGGGGGCATATCCGTATGATGGTGAGCTTTGGGGTCTTCGCGATGTTGGGGGAGCGGGGTGATGGCGATGGGCAACGAGGTTGGGCCTTTTCTCCGTGGTTGGAGGATATGGGGATAGCATCCTTCCTGTTGCGCGCATCCCTCCGTCTTCGTTCTGATGAACCCGTCTGAGACCCGACATCAAGAGGAGATCTGTCCCTTGGCGGCTTATGCTGGATAGACTGGAAAAACGCTGGGTCAGACTCAAGCCTCTGAGAGGTGGCCTTTTCCTGCTGCTTTACCGCCTTGGCCACTAGGTCATATACCTGGTCCACCGCCTTGGGAGATCTATCCTGCTCCAGAAGGGTCTTGGCGACGACGAGGTTGAGGAGAGGAGTGGGCATCACCTGCCTTCCTTCATTGTCAATGTATGGCTTGGCTTGTGCCAGCTTCGGGGGATCCCATCCTAGGTTTCACCGTACACCAGGATCATTGATGACGCAAGCCGGAGCTTTCTTAGCCTTCTGCTGATGTAGCAGAGTCTTGTACTCGGCCTCCATTGCTCTAGATTTCTCTATGGATTTCTGCGAGTTGACCAGATCTCGATCTAGCTTAGCGCCTTGCTCCGCGATGGCCTGCGCTTCCTCCAGCAGCTGCTGGCGCTTCTCGTCAAGCTGGGTCACGTTCCGGATATGAGCTACGGTCAGTGGCTCGATGAGGAGATTGCCGTACATCACTCTATTAGCTGGAGTAACTTGGGCTGCAGCAGACGTAGATGCCGGAGGTGGCAAGTTTGCGGTGTTGTTGTTACTCGGGCCGATGCCGAGTTCCTGCGGCTGTTGCACTGGGTTAGGAGGAGGGGGCATGACCTTTGCGTGATCATTGTCGTCAGCAACAGGTGGTCCCTTCCCTTTGTCCAGAGTGTAGGCGGAGCTCGCCCGGGTTGATCTTCATCCATCGCCGTCCCAATGGTGACGAACACCTCTCAAGACGTGACGACATTGTTGGCTTGCTCGTCGCGTGTGTACTCCTCCTCCATCTCCTGTATGGCGGAGTCTAGTTCCTCTGGACTGAAATCTATCTCCTCTGAATCTGCACTGAAGTCGGCGTATACTGTGTCAATCACAGAGTCGGAGGGTGCGAGGACTTCCTCTATGACGGGGGGTGGAGGTGTAACAACGGAGACGATGACTGGAGGTGGTGGCGCAACTACGGCGATGGCGTACGGAGGCGGTGGTGGCGGTGGCTGAATCGGAGGGGTTTCGTCAATGAGCGCAAGCGTTGTCTGAGCTGCCGCTTCGGCCTCCACGTAGTTTTTGCCGGTGTTTACCATGCCTACAAAGGTAAGGCGTCCCGAAGCCTGCTGCCTCCTTAGAGAATGCCAGAGAAGCGTGCCATGGTCTAGTCCTTCCACAAAATGATACATGGCATCATCATTGGGGTAGTGGGCCAGATTGGTTCGTATACGGAGCCACCTGGCAAGGTAATCGTGGGGGTTTTCGCCTTCTCTCTGAACGCAACACGCCAGATCAAAGATGGTAACCATGCCGATGAACTTGGATCTCTGCTGTCCAGACGCACGGACAAAGCCGGCGGACTTGCAGTGATCTTCCACCGTTATATCCTGCACAGGGGCGGTTTGGGTGGGCCTTGAATTTTTCCAATCTTTGCCGGCAAACTCCAAAGTGAGATCCAACATCGATCCTTCCGCGAACGTATCATGCCCATAGGCGGTCCGTGCAGGTCTTGATGCTCCTCTGACTCCCAGGGAACTAGTGCCCGAGTCGGTTTCGCCGATGCAGAGGTGGATATCTCCGATAGGAACGATCGAACACCACGTAGTGTTAGTCTTCGCCGGGATCCAGAATTCGTTGGGAGGGACGATCGGAACGTTTCCAGAGAAGAGAACGTGACCGATGTCTACGGTTTTGCCGATTCCCGTGGAGATCTTGGTCCTCCCCGCTGAAGAGCCTGAAGCGCCTCTTGCCCCACGGTGGGCGCCAACTATCGTGGTATTTCCGATGAGTACGCCATGGAGGGTCCTCACAGTGCGTGTTTAGAGATGTGGGGGAAGGCAGACGGTTGACGGGTACGAGGTAACACAGCTTACCCAGGTTCAGATCCCACAACGGTGGCGGAATCCTACTCCTTCTATAAATCACTATAAGGGCAATACGCCGAGTTATAGGGATTGCTTTGGTGTGAGAGGTGACTAGAGAGTCTAAGTTATCGTGCCCTAAAGGCTCCCATAGGCCCGACTTATATAGTCACCAGGTCCTAGGGTTACAGGGAAAAGTCCTAGCCGGACAGGTTACAGAGTCCTACACCGTCTATTACTAGTCTAGTGTGTCTTGTACTCCAAGGCTCCGGGTACGCTGGTGACTCCATCGTAGCCTTATTTTATCCGGCATGGGCCTCCCTTCTGGATCCGTCTAACTGGGCCGCCCAGCAGGCCATGGGCCATGCTACCAACTGTGGGCCACTCGGGTTATCCGGATAAGAGACATGCTATGAGGATACCCATATAGCATATCCCCAACACTTTCCTCTCTCATAATAATTTTCAGTAGCATCATGAATAAACTCAACAATATAGCTATCACATAAAGCATGCTTTTCATGATCTACAAACACATAATCTCTACCAAGCTCAAAAATAGTGGAATTAAAACCTTCACAGGTTTTACCCAAAGTAGAAATTTCAAAAGGATCCATAGGAACATAACATTCATCCTCCTTTGGTAAGCATGGGGGACAATCAAATAATATAATAGGTAAAGAGTTACTTTCATTAGAAGGTAGACATGAGTACATCCATTCTTCCTCCTTTTGTTCATCACTCTCCTCCTCTTTTTCATCTATTGAGCTTCCAGTTTCTAATCTCTTCTTCCATAGGCTCCTGCAAGGCATTAGTCTCTTACATTTGTGGAAAGCACCTATTAAAATATTCAAGAATCTATCCATTTGCTTGCTTGTAATTGTCAAAGCAAAATTTAAGTATCTCATAAACCTCACATTCATAAGGTGCATCATCAGTATTTTCAAGAAAACTAGCAAGTTCAAATGCACCCTTGAAAGCAGTAAATTCTTCAATTTGTTCCACATCATAAAAGTCATAATTTACTTTAACATAAGAGGATATGGTAACATTATCATTATACTCACATTGAAAGGGTAGGTGTTTATACCTCCTACAGTAACAAGCTTTATCAAAGCAATAAGTAACATTATAAGTAGAGCACACGTCTCTAGCAATAGTATTCAACTTATCAATTTAATCCCATAAGTGTTTCCCTTTTTGTGACAAACGGTGTTCCTTATAATTATACTTTTGTTCTTCCGTGAACCCACCTTGCCTATAAGAACTAGTTTCAAAGAAACCATCCATTGATAGAAAGCATGACCAAGCAAGGAAACAACAGACCAGCAACTAGAGCAGGGACTAATTTTTTTATGTTTTTGAATAAAGCAAGCAAACCAAACTAGACTAATTTTTTTTGGGTTTTTTGAAAACAGGCAAACAAAACCAAACAAAAGAAACAAAGAAAACTAAAAACAAAGTGAAGAGAAAGGAAGTGAAGGACTCCCTTGTGAAGACGTCCTTAGCTTCCCCGGCAACCGCGCCAGAAAACTTGTTAATGGTGCTGACGTGGAGAACTTCGTTGGAAACACCAAGAGCAAGGTGTGAAGCAGCAAGAACAAGTCTTCCCTCAGTAGAGACCGAGGTTATTGAACCAGTAGGAGGAAGGAAACGTCACACCGGTGTTGCAAGCAACGCGGAGACCTGCACAACACAAACTCAAGACTTTGCCCCAACGAATCAGTGAGGTTGTCAAGCTCACCGGTTTGCTATAACAAAGGATTAAACATATGGTGTGGAAGGTAATGGTTTGCAGCAAGTAAACAAGTAATAGTGGAAGATGTATCAATGGTAAAGATTGGACCGGGGTCCATAGTTCACTAGAGGTGCTCTCCTTAGATAAACAACAAGGCATGAAGGGTAAACAAATTACAACAGGGAAATTAACAGGAACTGATCAAGCCATAACAATGCAATTACTAGTCAAAAAGATCCTATGAGATTCGATTGGGAAATACAACAAGATACATAGAACGCCATCCAACTGCATCTATGACTAGAAGTCCACCTTCAGGTTATCATCCGAACCCCCTCTAGTATTAAGTTGCAAGCAACAAACAACTGCTTTAAGCAAAGTGTGTAAGGTAAATAGTCCACATGTTCCATGAACAAGAGACCATTGTTTTCTCCATAGTGGCAACAACACATCTACAACCGAAGAGATTTCTGTCATTTCCCTTGTAAACTAGAGGCATGAACCCACTATCGAGCATAAATACCTCCTCTTGGAGTCACTAGCAACTACTTGGCCAAGATAGCTACTAACAACGGAGAGGATGCAAGATCACAAACAACACAGACATGATAGAATCATAAAGACAAAAACATTAATCAAATCAACATAATAATCTCAATATCCATGGGATCCCCGTAAACACAACATGCATGATTACAAATAGATTAGATCTTGATCATGAACGGAGCTCACAAGATCTATACATGAAAGCACAAAGGAGGAGATACAACCATCTAGGTACAACATGGACCCATAGTCCAAGGTGGAACTAGTCACGCATCATACCGGAGAGAAGGCCTCCGGGATGATCTCCCCTTCGGCAGGGTGCCGGGAAGAACTTCAGATCCCGCCGATCTAGGGACGATGGTGGCGGAGGCTACAGATGGTTTCGTGGAGATTTTATAGGGTTCTTAGGTTTCTGCATTGGGGACTTCTTATAAGTGAATGGAGAGGCCAAGGCGGCGGCCAGGGGTGCCAAACCCTAGCCAGGCACGGGGTGGGGCCCACCCGCTCCTGGGGTGGGTCTGAACACCCTGGCTGGCCCCTCCGGCCCTCCTCTGGACTTCTTGTTCCCCACAGAAAGTAATTGACTTTGACATTTGTCCCGTCCAATTCCGAGAATATTTCTTTACTAACTTTTCTAAAACCAAAAACAGTAGAAAACATGCATCTAGCACTGTTGCAACTTGTTAATAGTTTAGTACCGTAAAAAGCACCTCAAAGTGTAGACAAGTAAAGCAAAGTACATACTAAACAAGCATGGAGCATCAAAAATTATAGATACGTTTCCAACGTATCAGTAGTTTTCAATGACTAGAAATTACTTTTCCAAAATAAATAAATAAGACAAGGTCTTTATTTCATGTGATGAATTTGATGATGCTAGATCATCTAGTGTGAGACCTTGTGTGATAAATAGAAGTAGATAAGTATTGTTTGGTGATTGTGTACCTCGTATTTATTTATAGACGCTAGTACCGACCAAGGCTACGAGGAGGAGGAGTAGTACGAAGAAGAATAAGAGAACTTCAACCACTACACCAATCAAGGCAAGCTAACACTTGCAAGTTTCTTAACCATGCAAGCTAGATAAACTATGCAAGATGCATTAGGCATGCTTTGCTTATGCAACCCTGATTACAACAATCCTAGATTTACTTGCAAGCTTTATTCTTTTATTTTCTACCAATTTTTTTATTACTTTTAGTTAGTGCTTTGTGAGTTTTGGAAAGATATTATAGGTAGCATAAAGAGCATAAAACTTGGCCTAAGTAGTTAGAACTGGATGTCATACTGAGGCATGAGATTAGATTTGGATAATTCACACTTGATTAGCACCCCTCATTAGTGATTACCCTCAATTTTAGTGGCTAGTGCTAAGCATAAAAGTTGATCACTTTAGATGGGAATACTTGGTGAAATGATTATGAAAACCTTGGAATGAAGATTCATTCTAATGAAATGTTTTGACATGTGTTATGAACACAAGATGATTTGATGATGAAAATATTGAGGCATGAGACTTAGCCCTTTTATTAAAAAATGATGGTTGGGTTCGGATGCGATACCATTCCAATTTTACCGTACAACCACAATACCCAAATTTGGGTAGGACTTGACTGAAAGTTTATATGTCTTAGTATGGGTTCCCTTGCGGAAGAGGTTTGAGCTAAGTCTACCTCGTGATGAATGTCCACCTGTGCAATTCCCAAGATGACTGATGGTCATGGTTGGGAGGCCAAACTCATAGGGGAGGTGCCTATACTAGGGTGTATAATTGAAAGGTTAGGATTGATTAGACGCATACTAAGTATGATGATTCAGAATTGTTCCTGGCGGATGTATCGAATGTTGTGGTGAAAGTGTACCACCTCTGTAGAGTGTCAAACTATTCGAATAGTCGTGTCCGCGGTTATGGACAGTTGGAGTGGCCATACTGTTCCGTCGTCAGATGTTTTTAAAATGACTTGTGAAATGAACTATGACTTTGACTTTAGCACAATAGGGTTGTGAACATGAAAACTAAGTTCCCACTTAGGTGTTTTAGAACATTACATTAGTTTTCTTTACTTCTAAACTCAATTAGAGATAAACCTGGCTTTTTGCAAATAAACTTAGAGCTTAGGATTCCTACTCGAACTACTTTACTTGTTAGTGATAGTTTGAGAGTACTTAAAGAGTACTCATGGCTTTGTTCATGGCTATTCCTATGGCCAGACTATGAGGGGGACTACCAGGATGATGGGCAGCAGGAAGTCTATGACAAATAGGATCATCTCCCATCGTCAGCATTGCCTATGACCCTGAAGATGGAGCTTCGACTATGCTACCGTTATTATATTATTCCGCTATGTTGATTGTATTGAGACTGGATCATGAGATACTTATTTGTAAGACCTTTATTATGGTTTGTAATGGATGATGAACTATGGTACCAATCTGTTATGTCTCGCAAAAATGGTAATCCTGGGATTGCGATGTATGGCATAACAGACATCTGGGATTAAAAATCCGGGTGTTGACAAGTTGGTATTAGAGCCATCCTGACCATAGGAGACCCTATTTAGAATGGACGCTTGAATCAAAAACTTAGTTTCAAAACAAAAGAAGTAATTATTTATGAAAACCTATTCTCATTCTTATCACTAAGATTCTTTCAAGGAAATTTATGTTCCTCCAAATTTTTTTTGGCAATCCTACAAAAAATTTGACACACTTGATCACCTCACTAACTTACGCATCCTACATTCTTATAGATGGAAGTCAAGTATAGGAAGTTCTACCAGTTGGGCAACGGAGGAGAGATCATCTTCGAGCGCGATTGAAACCAACTCTCGAAACTTCTTGAGAAGCCACACCCCAAGTTCTTCGAAGCACAGCTCAATGATTAGCAAGGAGGAGAACTACAATGGCTGATCGTTGCGAATCTCAGAGGCAATATGGAGGCACCCACCTCAGAGGGGATCCAATTCAGCTTGAGGGAGAACAACTGTCTAGATGGAATCGCCAGGGCTATGCAGGAAGCTCTTGCCCATCTGTGTGGGAAAAGCATCAACCAGATCAAGGGCACTCTCTTTGAGTAGTACGCAAGGCGTGATGCTATGGGACAACCATTAGAAGTACCAGGTCATCTGGAGCTAAAGCATCAAGTGAATCATCTCGACTTCATGTTGTATGACAGGCAGAAGGAGTTGGACAACGCCCGTGCCTACACCAACCACAAATATGCCATTGCAGTCAAGAAGGACCAGACCCTCGCCATCCTCGTGAAGGAGCGCAAGTCACTTCGCCGTCTGCGTGACAAGAAGGATCGCATCATTTCCCGCCTTCGTCACAAAGTGTCAGACGTGGAGGAGACCATCCATGAGCGGGACATGCATCTTGAGGAAAGGGAGAATGAAAGGGAAGATAACCGTGGAGATCCTAATCGTACCTCAGCGATGATGATGACTACCTAGAGGACCTCGACATGTACTTCCACACTGATGATGATGATTCCACCTTCATTTATGATGAAGAAGCCACCGATTCTGATGAGTAGTAGCACTTGAGCACTATCGTAGGTGTGAGTTGTACCCGGTCCCACTGTACCGTAGCTTCACAGAATGGTTCCTAAAACCATCTGTTAACTTAGTGTGGTGTGTGTTTGTATTGGGTGCTATGAATGAATGAATGAAAAGAAAGTTGCTAGTTGGCAAAACCAGAGTCAGACTAAGTTTAAAAGCTTTTCAAAAACAAATCCATGAACCTTCGAAATTTCCCTCTTGTCTCACTATCTATCTCAATCTTCAGAAGACTCGCGGAGGGAGCAGTTCATCTCACGACCCAATGCTGCAAATCTTGCAAATGTTGGTTGCTGACCATGTAGCTGGAAGAGCTTAACGCCAAGCTAATTTAGCCACCCTTCAACAGATAACTCAGATGTCCAATAACAATCAAGGCCATGGAAACCAGGACAACCATGGATCCAAGCTCAATAACTTTCAAAACACCAATCCCCACATATTTAGTAAGTCTGAGGAGCCATTAGATGCTGATGACTGGATGCAGACCATGGAGAACAACTTAAAAGTCGCAGGAGTGGAGGCCAATGAGAAAGTACTGTTTTCCACCCATTATCTGGCAGGTGATGCAAGAGCTTGGTGGAATAGCATTCGTACCATGAATGGAGGACAGATGATGGCTTGGGATGAATTCAAACTCAAGTTCAGCCGAACCCATGTGCGGTGACCCAGCATACCACTGCATGATGTAGTACACCATAGTCGTTGACATAACACCAATGAAACACCGTTCACTAGTATTACATCTCTCAAAGTGGTACAACAGAAACACAGCAGGTCCAAGACATGACTATAGGTTACAACTCAACTCTTTACACAAGATCCAGAGAACACTCTAGGTTAAAGAGAGAGAAAGAAACTTCTTACAAAGAATAATCAGAAATAAATAACTCAAAAACTATCATACTATTAAGACTAGTATCTTAACTAATGGTCTGGCATTGCTGCTATCGCAATACCCTATAGAAATAGGTTCTATGGCAAGAGATTATATTCCTGTCTAATCAGTAACTTCCTCTTCACTTGAGTTGATGTATATGTTGACTTTCTTGACTTCATTGAAGAGATTTAGCATCTGGTGATGATTCCTAGAGCATAATGTGATGTAGACATTGTCTGTACTGGCTTCAGAATCTAGCAAGGGTTAATAAGATACGTTGAGTACGAGCGTACTCAGCAAGTTCACTAGAAAAGGAGTGTTTGATGCACTATATCTACAGCCACAGACCATAGGTCATAGGCAATGAAAGTTTTTGTAAACATTTCTTCAAAGGTTGCTTTTATTCTGAAAAGCTATGTCTGTCAGCCTTCACATGTTTACCAAAACTTTCATGGAGTTCCTTTCCCGCCGCGTTCATAGCTCCTTCCTGGAACAGGGAGTAACAAGTTACAGTTCTTACACTCTGCAGAGGTGCGTTACTTTACCCATGAGAGATCATATCCTTGTTGCACAACCGGGCGATCTTCCCCGTCCACACTTCCTATGGTGTGGGGCCCAGTATATGATCCAAGCCAATCACTGCCCTCTCCGCGACCTCATATGTCTGCACGATCCTTCGGGGCCGGCTCATCTCTGTTAAGCCCCCTTTTGGGCAGGCTAAAACCTTGATGAGTTCCCGAAGACTCTATGACCTGGTGATGCCCTGATGAGTATCATTTAAATGGACTATATCCCTAAACACCATTCATAGATAATCTAGACACCAAAAGTGTGGGGCGTAAGGGTGCCCACCCATATGTTGGATCCGCACAAGGAATCACAACGTCACGTTAAGGTCGTCTTGCCTCCATACGAGAGGAAAAGGATACAACTGACTTCTTCGTCCCATTCTCATGGTTAACGCGTAATATACAGCGCAAGAATCACTAGCGACATTGGTTGTTAGGTCCTAGATAATATGTTCCTTTACCACCGGAACTTTCATAGTAGGTTATTACCTTATGGTAAATAACCTATAATCATATTATTATGAAAATAGTGTTTTCTGACCTTTTTCAAATGCAGGTGATGACAACACTGTATTTGCAAAATACTTTACAGAAAATAATCAAAGGACATGAGCAAGTGTGAACTTGCCTTTTTGTATTGCAAGATTATGCACTCACGGTCTTCGAGACAATATAAGATCCAATATCTGAAATCAGCATCATTGTTCCGGTAAGGACTAATGTTTAAAGAAGCAAGATGTAGTTATGCATAAGTAATGATATGCATTTTGTAAAACTCCCAAAGTGAATCATCTATGCTTTGAGTGAAGTGAATTTAGGTGATTATTTTAAGAGTTGGTTTATCTTCAAATTTTACTTTATAAGTAATGACATTTATAAGGAACTTAAGTGATAATAATTCTAAATATACAAGTAAAGTATAAAGTAATGTGATTATGTTTGATTGTCATTTGGTGACTATGATAAAAGTCCTTGGTTTTAGTTGTTAAGAGTTGAAGAATTTATTATGAGATTATTGTTTGAAGTGGCAAAAAGAATAACATTTGAAGAAAAGATTTCCTTCCTAAGGTTTAAACAACTCTGATAGCTTTTAGAATATGATTGATAGAATGTGATTGATGTTGTTTATGCTTGCTTGAATAGTCTGAACTTGAGATGCTTTATGTCTTAATTGAAATAGACCAAAGTTAACTATAAAAACATAAGTGGTGTATAAGACTTGATGTTTATAAGCTTTGAGACTAAAGTTAACTTTAAAAGGTTAAGTAAACTTAAGATGTAATGTATTTTAATTATTCCCAAGTTTTAGATTTATGATAGATATAACTAAGTTGTGGAATTATTCACTTTATATTTAAGTGAATGATTAGATTAATTTTTTTTCTTATTAAGAAAATAATATGTATTTATTTAATGGAAGCATAATTAGATGATCTTAGTAATTTGTTAGAATTTGAAATTATGTTAATAATGGTTAAGATATAATGATTATTCATCATATTATATATATATGAGTGATACCCAATAAGATTTTTAAAAGAATACCTTAAAGTTAAAAATTATACTTAAGTTCGAGTATGAATTTAATTTGTGAGTTTGGGATTAGTACTTAGACACTAATTTCTCAAGGTTTTATACAAAAATGTGATTATTTCTTACTTAAGAATTGCTTTTAAAGAATTTACAAAATAAGTAATAGATAAGGATTTAATATTTTTAAATTTTAAAAACTTTTCGAATCATATATTTAATACTTTTTAGTGTAATATATTTATTCAAGATCTTAAAAATGATTTTTATTTGTTTTTAAGTATTATTTTTATGTTTATAAAATTCCATAAAAGATTAAATGTGTTTAAATATTTACTTCAAATTTTATTTATAAAAAAAATTGAGTTAGTATTTTTATAAAAGAGTGGATTTATTTTTATACACAAAACTCATTTTTCTTTATTTTTAGGATTTTTTCCTTATTTATTATAATTTCTTGAGAATTACAGTCACCTTAACAATTAATGGTATTTTATTTAACTTAAACGATTAGTTTTATATTTTTCTTAGGTAGATATTATTTTTGTGAACATTTTGATATATTTTATGTATTTTTAGGGATTTTCTGTATTTTATTGGACTCTTAGAAATTTGTAGGGTTATGTTGGAAAATTCTAATTGTTTTTCTTTTCTTATTTTATTTAACTTGGCCTATTTGGTTGGCATGGGCCAGCTTGGCCTAATCGGACCTGGCTCGGTTCATTCAGACCACAGCCCATGTCACCCCTCCCTCTTATCTCCCACACACATGCACACACACCCCTTCTCTTCCCTATTCCTCTGCTCCTCCCACACACGCCACCGCCGGTGCCTCCCCGACCAACGCCGGCCAAATCCATGCCACCGGCTATTGCCGTGTGTGGGCGCTGGCTCACCACTACCTCCTCTTCCCTTCTATTTGTCGATTGGGTTCAAGCGTGGCCTCGCACGCGACTGGCCAAAACCCTAGTTCTTGTTTGGTCTCCCCGCGGTTGATTCCGGTGGTGCTGCTGCTTGGCTATGACACTCACCGCGCGCTACAGCCACTGTTGGGACGGCTCGGCGTGGTGCAGGCACCTCGGTGCCCACCGTGCCTCCGTGTTGCTACACTTTGTTGCCTCTGTCTCCTCTCCGGCGAGCTAGGACTCGCCCCAGGTAGGTGCTCCTTCTCCTCTCTTTACATCTTCTTTCTGTTACCCATTTCTACTGAATATCCTAGGTCCCCAATAATATTTTCTGAAACTTTATGTGGTGACATCCTCCTTATCTTTGATCTGTAAGATCCTTTAAAGGGTGCCAATGATTATTCACTAATGTCAACTGCTTGTGTTTAGATTTCTGGTATGGTTTATGAGAAAAAGGTCATGTGATAATTAAGTGGTCCTCTTTGATTGTTCTATTCTAACCATATACAATTGTGCCTGGGCTATCACTATTATGCTCAGCTGTGTGAGAAATAAGACTAATTTGATAATACTATAGCTTCCTATTATTTTGGGCAGTGAGTACATATGTGCTTAATTCCTGAATTTGTAGTGAGGTAGATGATGTTTGGCTATCCATGTTGACAATTAGAGTTAAATATGATTTCTTTAAGAAAGCATTCAGGAAGATGATTTAATTATTGAGGATGTGCTTGCTGCAAACACCCAATAATTGTTGTTTTGATAGAGGTTTACTGCTGTGATGCCTCTCAGTTAGAGTGTACACAACAGTGAAATCTTGACAACATGATGTGCTGTTTTGAACCAGTGATTTGTTAGCTTAACTGAATCTTTGTTTCAATGTTGTGCATGGTTGAGTTTAAAGTTCAGTGATGATTCTGAATTTATATTGATAATGTGATACTTACTCTTCAATGATTACTAGGTAATGGACTAGGAAAATGATTAAAGTGGTTACCATGCATTCTTGTAGAGATAATATGGCCCTTTTAAGTTGAAAGGAACTTGATGTATCATTTGTTGAAAACTATATTAAGCAGGCTTAGATGCTGTGGAGCCTCCATCTTGGAGTGTGCAAATCATCAGGTATAATGTAACATGACTTGCTATGAGCAGATATGTGTTTGGGTGGTTCTAGTGGCCTCTTTTATCTGCTAGAAATCTGCTAGTTACAGACTAGTTTGGATCTGGTTGTTAGAATATTTATTTAGATCCCTCTGGTGGCTTCTGTTACCTGGAGGTTTTTGCTGTGGTACCTCCTTTTGGAAGGTGCACAACAATCCTTTAGGTGGCATGATCTGTTGATATCTGTTTGGCTGTACTAGATGGGGCTATCCTTTCTATGATTAAATGATGGAAATATTTGGAAAGAATCCCTGTCTATGATGCTAACGCTGAGACCATTTTATGGAAAAAATTACTGTGTTGACCTCAAGATTTCTATGATGATTTTGCAAAGCATTTCTTTGCAAAACTGAGAAAATCTTTCTCTAAAAATTCCTTTCCTTAGTCTCTAGTGCTGATATAAACAGATATGAATACACTACTTCTATTCCAAAGTTTCTACTACTCTACCTTGGCTTCCTGGAGCTTGTTCTATTGTTGGACCTTGATCAGTTGTTGTTGTATCTTGATATCCTGCTCCCCTCTCCTTTTGCTACTCCACCCACTACAACAGCTATAGCATGGCCTTCTCCACCTTGTCCTTGCCATTGGATGGCTTCTCGAAGCAACCATGGTACAAGTGGTGTGGTGGTGATCTAGGTGGCTCTTGTGGTGTTATGTGAGCAATCTGTTCTTGAGGTGTGATAAACAGAAAGGAGATAAGAGAATGGGTGTTGTGCTATCTAGTGCTACTAGTGAGTGCTATGGTTGTGCTCTCTCCTTTGTACTCCAAGTGAAGCTTCCTATGTCGACAGCACATTACTTGCTTGTTATGACAGTGCTGCTGTCAAGTGGTCCTGATGTGGTGCAAGTTTCAACCCTTGAAATTTGTGTTTATCGATCACTTCGGCAGATTTGGGTATTATCCTATTCAGACTATTTCCTGGTACTAAAAATGGTGAAACTTGCCTAGGCCAGTGATGCATGAGTCTGAGGCCAAATTTTGGATAAGAACAGATTCTAAAATGGCCTTTTTTCTTGAATACTCGATGATGACATATAGCTTAGCATTACTAAGCTAACTCTGAGAGTATCACTAACCCCCAAAACTAACCCTTCTTTTATTCTTTATTGTTTTTTCGTTATCTTTTGTGTTGTTTTGCAGGGATCAAGAATCAGGAATATAAAGAGTGTATTTTAGAAGATGAAGAAAATGAAGATGACTTTAGTTGTAAATTTTTCTTTATTCTTTTGTAATCTACTTTTTATTTTGTGAAATGTAAAGCATTGTAATAAAGGAATTATTTTTTATTTATTCATTCTTCTTTTGTAAAGAATATTGTATTGTTTATTTTATTCAATAAAGTATACTAGTTTTCTTTTTCTTTTATAATACATTTGCAAAGACAATGTAATATTTATATCTGCTTGTAATAAGAATCTTTTTAGTTCTTTATTTATGTATTTTTTTTATAATAGTGCACTTTTATTCTTTTATTCATTATTGTAATTCTTCATTTGTTTGGAACTTAATAAAAATAGTGGAATGTTTGTATTATTGTAATAAAATGATTCCTCTCTATTTCATTATCTTATTATCCCTTTGGTTCATAATTGTAAAGATAATATAATAATGTGTAATGTAAATAAGATTATTCTTTATCAATTCTTGTTTATTATGTCATTATTGTAATATCATATTCCATTACTCATTTAATCATTTCATTTTATTTAAATTCCCACTATCTTTTTATTTGAATAAAAGATTATACCTTGTTTATAAATAAGAGTTCAACTCTTATTTTCTATTACAATTTAGTTTCCAATTATTATTCCATTTCAAATTCTTTTAGAATTCAAATTCACCAATTGAATATTCAAATTTGAATTTCCTTCCCCTCAAACACAAAAGTACAATAGAGGTCATGTCGAAATCCATCGCACCTGTCCTGGTGTTTCCATCAGAACAAGAGAGATCGCGATCCCTCTACAGCTTCTTTAGTTATGCGCGAAAATTCCTCGGATTTTCTTATGCGTGAATGCAATGCACAAACATGTGTCCTGTCTATTTCGAGGTGCTAATCCTGGGATGTTACAGACTCTCCCCCTTAAAATATACTTCGTCCTCGAAGTTCGTATACTCCCACATTTCAGAATAAGGAATTGCCATTGTATTGATCACGACACTTCTCAACTCCATGATAACCTCAAATGGGAATAATTGTAATATCCCATATCCATACCTTTTCTTGAATTCTTACTATTCCTATGAATCCCAACTTGTTGTCTTCAATACCCCAAAGTTCCTTTTACTTTCCCCCTTTAGAGATATGTCCTTATTATAACTCCTTAATTTGGGGTCTCTTCTTTAGTTCCTTATTCTGATTAGGTATCATAATCCAATTCTTTTAATTTATCATAAAACTTCCTAGCTATACTATATAAGGTCTAGGAAGTCTTACTAAATTAGGGTTTTAACTCTATTAAACAATAACTATGGTCAAAAGACTAACTTTTGATTTGTGATGGTATGGTTTATATTGGTAGTCCTTATGAAGATTCGATTTGAACTCATTTAGTCCATACCCATTGAAATTTCTTATTTCTCTATCCATGACCAATTGGATGTGTTTTATTCCCTCTCAAGGATCACATAAGAGTTGTTTCCTTTAGAATTAGTCTGTTAGGACTATTCTATTTTATTACTTCAAGCTTTTACCGTCTCAAGCTTTAGACAATCTATTATTATCACCTTAAGTACTTCTTCAATTTCTTTATAATAATTGCCTTAAGGTTTGAGTCCTACTACCTTGAAATAAATTTCGATCTTTCATCCAGACTTACTTGAGAGAGTACTTTTCTGATGATTTCTTGTTAACCTTATAAAATAAAGCTTATTGTTGTTGTAGGTTAGTCCTTCTTCTCCAACATTTATTCGGAAAGTCAGATAATGATACTTTCATTTCTAATGTTTTACTCTCCCCTTTAGGGTTTACTAATAATCTTCGAACTGTCTATATAGTAACCATCGACTTCATACTTAGAATATTGGTCTCTATTTAGATTATACACTACCTAGTTAGGATCTTATGAAAGATTGTACAGCGTATCCACACAATTGTGGATCTCCGAAGTGAATCTTTCATCATATTTGTCTTACTTACTATTCGGACATTTTCGCTTTGATGGACCTGACTTCGCGAAGTGTCTCGAAAGACGATCGCCTTATATTTTATACTCATATATGTCTTAATTAACTTAGGCCAAGTTTTATGTTCTTTATGCAACTATTAAGATGATCTGGTTAACTATGTCAACCATCACCGGCTACGGACAAGATACCAACTATGGATTAAATACCAGCTGCGGATCATCCTAGGTTGTAGGTATTACCCTACGACTTCCAACATCCTTATGGCATTCTCTCTGAACTGTCAGAGCTTGAATACCAATTTGGTTCCGAAGCTTCTTCTTTGCACTTATTCATGATACTTCCATGATATTGGTACAACTACTTCATTAACTTCTTAACAGCATTTCCTATTTTGGGTGAGATTAATTTCATCACTTCTTGTTGCTCCATACATTTTCCACACTAATCTTCCTTCTCATAGCTGGCTAAGAATGATCTGAGCTTGATCCATCATCCAAATTGGATTCATACTCCTCATATTTGGCTTTACCCTTCATGTAGGTCTTCATCTTGGTCTTTGGAACTCGTCACTCCCTTACACGAATTCCCATTTCTATCTAGGTCTATAACATCAAGTAGTAACTGGATGTTGCAACATGCATTTGCACACCAAGTCAAACTTCATGTACAGATCTAGACAATCAAGAAGATCCAAGAAAAACAAATAAATCCAAATGTGGTACATATAACACACAATATTCTAAGCCCAGAACATAGTAGTTGAGTATAGTATCTCTAGAATTCAGGCTTAGTTGTGTAGTATATGACAACTCCTCGTATAGGTTTACATCATGATACTTAGCACTTAGGGTCAAACTATATTTGGTCTCAACATTTACCCAAATTGCTCAATTGCAATAGGATAATCTTAAGCAAAGTGGTCTCAATTTGGTTTTAATTAAACTTCTGTCTCACTTTTAGAATGATTCATATAACCAACCTATCATTATTTAGTAAACTAACCTCACATGATCACTTCAAATGACTAATCAAATTCTATTTACTAACTTAATTTTATAGATTAGGAGAATTTTCTATCACTTATGACTTCTATCATAGTTCTACCAGGTTATTATCTTACTTCTACCTCAAGATAATCAATTAATTACTTATCATATTTATACCGACATCATGGTTTCAGAGCTAATCTCACCATGATCTTGTTATGTTTTACCTCTTTATCATGATTTAAGAGCTAATCTAACCATGATGACTTTGCTTCTCACTACACTTTTATTAAGTCTTATCATAATTTCACTTCACCACATAGAATTCTCAAGTGAATCCCACATGACTACTATTCATTACATCAACACTTATCCTAATGATATGCATCATGTTGTCTTTGGTTATTAACTAACCATAAGATTCCACTGTCTTACATGAATTCTAGGGTTAGGCTACACCATTAAGAGTTCTTCAATTGGTGTCTTAAACTTGATCCTAATCTACTGTGACCAATTAGCTTTCCTAAAGTATCTTAGTGGATTATGTCTCCTTCGGAAGACACTAAATAGCACTATACTGAGAAAGGTTAAAATAATTACTCCTAATAATTATGACTTAAGCATTTTGTGGCAAGGTTTATCCTCAAGTGGATACTCATCACCAGTCATAAGATCATTTGGTTTAGATAAGATGGCTCCTATAGTCACGATCCAACCTACAGATCTTCCTAAAAGGGTTTCAATCCTAAGGTCAAAGCATATGCTCTAATACCAACTGCGGTGACCCAGCATGCCACTGCATGATGTAGTACACTATAGTCGTTGACATAACACCAATGAAACACCGTTCACTAGTATTACATCCCTCAGAGTGGTACAACATAAACACAGCAGGTCCAAGACATGACTATAGGTTACAACTCAACTCTTTACACAAGATCCAGAGAACACTCTAGGTTAAAGAGAGAGAAAGAAACTTCTTACAAAGAAGAATCATAAATAAATAACTCAAAAACTATCATACTATTAAGACTAGTATCTTAACTAATGGTCTGGCATTGCTACTATCGCAATACCCTATAGAAATAGGTTCTATGTCTAGAGATTATATTCCTGCCTAATCAGTAACTTCCTGTCGTGGTATTGCCGACGAGTACGCCATGGAGGGGTCCTCACAGTGCGTGTTTAGAGACGTGGGGGAAGGCAGACGTTTGACGGGTACGAGGTAACACATATTACCCAGGTTCAGATCCCACAACGTTGGCAGAATCCTACTCATGCTATAAATCACTATAAGGGCAATACGCTGAGTTACAGAGATTGGTTCGCTGTGCGTGGTTGTCTGAAGTTGTCTATGAACGTTCCCTAAAGGCTCCCATAGGCCCGACTTATATAGTCGCCAGGTCCTAGGGTTACAGGGAAAAGTCCTAGCTGGACATGTTAGAGAGTCCTATACTGACTATGACTAGTCTAGCTTGTCTTGTACTCCAAGGCTCCGGGTATGTCGGTGACTCCAACCGTAGCCTTCCTCTATCTGGCATGGGACTCCCTTCTGGATCCATCTAACTGGGCCGCCCAGCAGGCCATGGGCCATGCTACCAACTGTGGGCCACCCGAGTTATCCGGATAGGAGACATGCTATGAGGATACCCATATAGCATATCCCCAATAGTATCCCCCGGAGAACTCCGAGATCTTGCGCCGTCTTGCCTATTCACGCTGAATGCTCCATCTAGATGGATGTCGGCAAATCGTCAAGCAATATCTTGTAGTCCTCCCAAAGAACCCTGCAAGGTTTTCTCCGTCTTCAATTTGTAAGTCAGAGAAATGCTGAATCTTCCATCGTACTCTTCCGTAGCCGGACTGGATCCGTCCATGCCGGAATCTTCTGATGTGACGGCTCATCTTCCTATGTCAGCTAGGATGACATAGACGTAGGTCAGCGATGCCTCGTAACTCACACATGCAGAGAACGCAATCATGTCCGATTTTCATGCGCGAGCGATACGAACCGTTGGCGGCGACGGTTGGGGATGTGGCGAAATTTCTGCGCACGTTCGCAAACACGTCGTCTACGCGGCAACCGTCCGATTAAGATGCACGAATCTTGATGCTGGAGATGATAAATAGTAACTGCGGTGGAACTTTTTACTTTTCACCTCATTCTCTCCTCGCATCGTCTTCTTCCTCCAGCGCGTGCCCCTCGAGCTCTCCGCGCAAACTCGTGAAAAACCCTAGACCTAATTCTCGCCAGTCACCTCCAAACTCACTCCATGGCTAGCAGCAGCACTACCCCTTCCATGGCGGCATCGAGCGAAGCCGCGGCGAAGCCGGCGAGCTCCATCGTCGTGCCCCCGGAGGGCCTGGTCATACCCATCTCGGCGGTGGTTGAGTCCACCGGCGGCGACCATAATCCAGCGACGTTGGAGCCACTGGAGGAGGAGCTTGACTCTCACAAGGGCGATTGGAGCGGTTCGGATACCGCGACATCAAGGAGCTGATCGCCGAGGGCTACCTCCCTACGATGGAGGGGCTCGCCTGGCGGGCGACACCGACCGGCGAGGTGACACCTTCTCCCCAATCCGGAGAAAAAGTGTACCTCAAAGCCCAACTGGTACACGGCGTCTCCCTGCCCATCTCCAACTTCTTCCTTTCCGTCTTAAACCACTATAGAGTCCAGCCCAGAACCTTTCTCCCAATAGCATCTTAGCGCATAGGAATTACGCGGCTCTCTACGAGGGTTACCTAGGGATTAAGCCTAGGCTAGATCTCTTCGTGTATTTCTTCACCGTCAAGCATGAAGCCGGAGCTAGCAAGGACGGACTTAGGAATTTCGGCACCATAAGCTTCAAGATCCGTCCTGGCCGGCGGTTCCCCGACATCGTCGGCCACGAGTCCTGCAAAAACTGGCAACGTACTTACTTCTACGGCCCAAATATCCCTCTGGCTAGCCAAGAAGTAACGTACCCGAACTTCATTGACGGAGCCGCCGCTGAAGCCTCGTCAAGGAGATCCGAGGCCTCCCTTCCCTCCTACCTCGATGCTTCCCGCGCCATAAGGCGGATAGAATGGTTCGTAGAGACAGGTTTGACTGGCTTGAACCTAGCCATGTGCTGGTTCATCAGGCAAATCCAACCTCTGTAGCACCGCGCGAAGCTCATGCACGAGTATACTAGCGATAGAAGGGATAGCCTCCGCATCTCCGTGGACAATTTCTCGAGTGACTCTATCAAGCTCTGCCTCAAGGACATTGTCAAGGTGAAGGACAAGAAGCGTGGCTTCACCATCACCTACGACATGTTCGTAGACGGAAAGTGCCCAAAGGTAGTTATTTATTTTACGTGTATGACATATACTCCAGTTCTTCCTTCTAGCAAATGTCATCTCATCTAACACAGTGACTTCTCACTTAACAGCTTAGCAATCTAGAGGAGGACAGCATGGCTTCCCAAATCTACGATCCAAAGATGAAGGAAGTCACGGTCGTGTTCGACGACGATGCTCCATTGGCGCGAAAGCGGAAGAGCTCCACCTCTGACGCTGCCGACGGAAGCAAGAAGAAGACGGAGGGTGGAGCCTCCAAGAAGACTACCACCGCCCTGGAGGCGGAGAAAAGAAATATTACCGCAATCCCCTTTGCCAAAGCACCCCCACTTTTGTAAGCTTCTTTTCACCCGACATTGTCTATTTATCTGTCTTGCTCCTGTACTTATGCATTTTGCACGTTTCAGGAAGAAAACCACGACCAGCTTGAAAAAGACCTCCAAATCATTGGGGACTTCTAGAACCATTAAGCCATAGAATATCCAAAGATAGTCTATCTGGTACTTACACCGGGTAGCACTGCTCTGTTCCCTAGTGCGGCGCCGACATCTCCGACGTGGGGTCTAGAGGAGCTCCTCCGACAAGCAGAGATCTTGCAAGGAAACAGTGTGTCCCTTGGCAAGCTGCTGGCCGAGAGTGCTACCAACCTCAAGATCATTGCACTTGTAAGTTTTTATTTTCCTTTTGCATTTCATATGAGTATCCCACTGTAGCCCCCGAGGATGTAGACGGAAAACCATAGGTCTTTGCGTCTAGATGCTCTAAGAGTGACTAAGCTAGAAAACCTCTCACTGTAGCCCCCAAGCATATAGGTGGAATGAATTATTCCGACTAGATGCTTTAAGAGTAGCATAAGCAGTGTTTATAAATTTCAATATTGTAGCCCCCAAGCCTCTAGTTGTAACTGAATTAGTTTCGACTATATGCTTAAAGAAAATCTAAGCATATATCCGAGTTAAAAACTTTATACTGTAGCCCCCAAGCTTCTAATCGAAAACTGAATTAGTTCCGACTAGATGCTTAAAGAAAAGCTAAGCATATTGCTAAGTCAAAAACTCTCATTGTAGCCCCCGAGCGTCTAGGTGGAAATTTTCCAGCTAGATGCTTCAAGTAGACCAAACAACGTTTTAACTTTTTCCTTTTTTCCATAGAACGAGAATGCCCGGAGGGGCATGGCCAACGACAAGTATCAGAAGATGCGCGCAGACTTGGAAGCTGAAAAGGGTAAAACTGCCTTCTTGAAGGAATAGATCATTAAGAGCAAGCGTCTGTTTTTACTTTCTTTTTCGTATTCCGACTCGAATTTTTGTATTCTCCGAGTACTCACTGTGTACTTTGCCTTCTCCGACTTGCAGAAATCATTGCCAAGGCTAAGGACATTGTAGAGCAATCCAAGCACATTCAAGAGCTGGATAGCGAGAACAAGATCCTTAAGCAGGAGAGGAAGGACATGCTGAAGATGCATGAAGAATCAATGAAAGCCCTGCAGGACTCCGCCACCGAGGAGATGAACCGCTTGAAGGATGAGATCTCGATCTTAAGAGATCAGAAGAAAGCTGCCGATGAGCAGAATCAACGCCATCATGAAGCGTACAAACTCCTCCAACAAGAACAGGACTCCTTGGTGGATACCCTCTGGCAAGCTGAGGCTAGCATCTTCAGTTAGTGATTCTCCGTCTTGGATTTCTGTAGTCTAGATACTCTAAATTTTTGAACTCATGTGCTCCTTTGTCAGAAATTCGCAGCTCCTATGGGTTTAACCAGGTCGCCTCCTCCGGTAAAGGAATGCATGGTTCTTGCCGGAAACTTTATCAACACCGCCATAGTGCAAGCCAAAGAGATTGCCAAGCCCCTCCAGATCAATATCAAGGCATCGGACTCTGTGGCAAAGTTCTCGGAGATCCTATGCCGAGCCCCCGAGCATATCACAAGCTGGAAAGCTTCATGTGCACGGGCCAGTGTAAGGATGGCGCTTTGCATGGTAAAGGCACATTACGAGGATGCCGACATCGACACTATAACCTCTGGCATTCCCAACGTAGATGACGAAAGCAAGGAGACAAATCACGAATCTATCTTGTCGTCACTCACGGGTTATGACACTAGAGTTGCCGAGTTAGTCGATGTCAACGTCTTCGTGCCGATGAATACCATCGATGGCGGCAACCAAAGCTCCTCTGAGTCTCTTCACATTGCCGACTTCGAGGGTGACTCTCCTGCTGCCGATGACGCTGCTTCCAAGTCGCCTGCGCCAAAGGAATGAAAAACAATTTGTAATATTTGTTTCCCCTATGATGCGTATGCAGAAAAAACTATGTATTAACTTAAGGTGGAAAACAATGATGTATGTCCTGGTACTTAAGAACTAGTTCCAGCATGTATATATTTTTTAAGAAAGTGCTGGCTTATCCATTACTTTGGTTATTATGCTTGAATTTTCATGAGTCGGAAGACTCGTTGTCGGAACCATTTGCTCAGGTGATGATGCCCAATGGAACCGTCAATAACCTAAGCACAAAATCGCCGACAATAAGTGCCGAAGGTCACTATTCCAGAATACACATAAAAACGACAAAGAACGTGTAGACCAGAAAACTTAATCTAACGCTCGTAGGCGGAATTATCACAGTGAAATCACAAAGCTTGTGCATAAATGATTTATACGATCCAAAAATGAACACTAAAGGAGGTAAAAGACTCAGAAATATGAGTGAACCAAAGAGCTTTATTTCATCGATCATATAAGAGGTACACAATTAGATAAAAATGCTAAGTGTAGAAAGGACGTAGCTGTGCTATGTTCCATGGCTGATCAAGCTCCGGGTAGTCATCATCCGGGTCACGTCGCTTATGCTTATGATCCTCGTTGGGTCTATCCTTCAGTTCACGATTGTCAACGAGGTAGTAAGACCCATTGAGTAGCGCCTTGCTTATGATGAACGGTCCTTCCCATGGTGGGGATAATTTGTGTGACTTCTTCTGCTTAAGTCGGAGCACCAAATACCCCTCTTTAAACGAGCAGAAACCATTGCCAAGGCCAAGAATATTGTCGAGCAATCCAAGCACATTCAAGAGCTGGATAGCGAGAACAAAATTCTTAAGCAGGAGAGGAAGGACATGCTGAAAATGCATGAGGAGACAATGAAGGTCCTGTAGGACTCCGCCACCGAGGAAATCAATCGCTTGAAGGAGGAGATCTTGATCTTAAGAGATTAGAAGAAAGTTGTCGATGAGCAGAATCAACTCCATCATGAGGCGTATAAGCTCCTCCAACAAGAGAAAGAATCCTTGGCGGACACCCTCTGGCAAGCTGAGGCCGACATCTATAGTAAGTTTTCTCCGTCTTGGATTTCTGTAGTCTAGATACTCTGAACTTTTTGAACTCATGTGCTCCTTGTTGGAATTTGCAGCTCCTATGGGTTTAACCCGGTCACCTCCTCCAGCCAAAGGAATGCATGGTTCTTGCCGGCAACTTCATCAACACCGCCATCACGCAAGCCAAAGAGATCGCCAAGCCCCTCCAAATTAATATCAAGGCGTCGAACTCTGTGGCGAAGTACTTGGAGATCCTGCGCCGAGCCCCCGAGCGTATCACAAGCTGAAAAGCTTCATGTGCACGGGCCGGTGCAAGGATGGCATTGTCCATGGTCAAGGCACACTATGAAGATGACGACATCAACACGGTAACCTCTGGCATACCCGACGTGGATGACGATGGCAAAGAGATTAACCACGAATCTATCTTGTCGTCACTCGCGGGTTATGACACTAGAGTTGCCGAGTTGGTCGATGTCAACTTCTTTGTGCTGATGAACACCATCGATAGCGGCAACCAAAGCTCATCTGAGTCCCTTCACACCGCCGACTTCGAGGGTGGTTCTCCTGCTGCTGATGACGCTGCTTCCAAGTCGCCTGCGCCAAAGGAATGTAAAACAATCTTGTAATATTTGTTTCACCTTTGATGCGTATGCGGAAAAAACTTATTTATGTAACTTAAGGCGGAAAACAATGTTCTATGTCCTGCTACTTAAGAACTAGTTTCTAGCATGTATATATTGTTTAAGCAAGTGCTGGCTTATCCATTACTTTGGTTCTTATGTTTGACTTTTCATGAGTCGGAAGACTCGTTGTAGGAACCATGCGCTTAGGTGATGATGCCCAATGGCACCGTCAATAACCTAAGCACAAAATCGCCGACAATAAGTGCTGAAAGTCACTACTCCAGAATACACATAAAAACAACAAAGAACGTGTATACCAGAAAACTTAAGCTAACGCCCGTAGGCGAAATTTTCACAAGTACAATCGCAAAGCTTCTGCATAAAAGTTTTATATGATCCAAAAATGAACACTAAAGGAGGTAAAAGACTCAGAAATATCAGTGAACCAGAGAGCTTTATTTCATTGATTATATCAGAGGTACACAATTAGATAAAAAAGCTAAGTTTAAAAAAAAGGACGTAGCTGTGATATGTTCCATGGTCGATCAAGCTCCGGGTAGTCATCATCCAGGTCACGTCGCTTACGCTTATGATCCTCCTTGGGTCTATCCTTCAGTTCACGATTGTCAACGAGGTAGTAAGACCCATTGAGTAGCGCCTTGCTTATGATGAACAGTCCTTCCCATGGTGGGGATAATTTGTGTGATTTCTTCTGCTTAAGTCGGAGCACCAAATCCCCCTCTTTAAACAAGCGATGCCGAACGCGGCGACTATGGTAGCTGTGTAACTTCTGCTGGTAGATGGCGGATCTTTGGCATGCCAAAACGCGCTCCTCCTCGAGAAGGTCCACATCTAGGCGTCTGGATTCTTCAGCATCATCTTTGTCGTAGGCGGCAACTCTTGGTGCATCGTGAAGTATGTCGGAAGGCAGGATGGCTTCTGCTCCATATACCATGAAGTAAGGGGTGTAGCCAGTGGATCTGTTGGGTGTAGTTCGTAAACTCCACAACACAGATGGCAATTCTTCCGCCAAGGCTCCAGCTGCTCTATGTAGCGGTGCCTCCAGACGTGGCTTGATTCCCAGCAGAATTAATCCATTGGCTCACTCAACCTGACCATTGGATTGTGGGTGTGCCACAGATGCAAGGTCAAGTCGGATGCCCTTATCCCAACAATAAGCCTCCACTTCTCCGAGTGACAAGTTGCTGCCTTGTCGGTGATAATGCTATGTGGGAGACCAAATCTCACCACTAGATCCCAGACAAACCTGAGGGCAGTTGCCCCATCAAGCTTTCTAACGGGTTTAGCTTCTATCCATTTAGTGAATTTATCAACTGCCACAAGCAGATGCGTAAACCCACATGGTGTCGTCTATAACGGTCCCCACCATGTCTAGCCCCCAGACTGCAAACGGCCAAGTTATTGGTATTGTTCGCAATTCTTCGGCAGGAACATGTGGTTGTCAGGCATAATACTGGCATCACATGCATGTCTCAACCAGCTTGTCGGCGTCCGCCTTCGCGGCCAGCCAGTAGAATCCTTGCCAGAAGGCTTTCGCGACCAATGATCGAGGAGCGGCGTGATGCCCGCAATCTCCGAGATGGATTTTGCGCTGGATTTCCATACCTTCTAGCTGGGAAACACACTTTAGGTATACACCAGTAGTGCTCCTTTTGTAGAGTTGTCCATTGATTATGGTAAAACCCTTTTCTCATCATACTATTTGCCGTCTAACTTTGTTGTCGGGCAAAGTTCCGTGTTCGAGATATTCCATGAACGGTTTTGTCCAAGCCAGAGGTACCTTTGTCACCATGTTGACGAAAGAGTTAGCTCTATCCGGGTTGTCGATGTCGGGCTCCCTTCACGGATGGTGTGCGCAGATGCTCTAGGAAAACTCCTGGCGGAATTCGCTTGCACCCTGATCCAAGCTTAGATAGTATATCAGCCGCCTCGTTTTGCTCCCTAGGTACATACTTCACTTCGTAGCCCAAGAAGCTCTTGGCTATCTCGTCCACTTCGTCTCGATATGCCGCCATCATAGGGTTCCGCGCATTCCAGGTGCTAGCCACCTGCTGGGCAACCAAGTCGGAATCTCCATAGCAAACTATGCGCTTGATGCCAATATCCTTGGCTACATGTAGTATGTGAATGAGTGCTTCATACTCCACCATGTTGTTTGTAGCCTCGAAGTGGATCTACAGAATGTAGTGTATCTTGTCTCATGTTGGTGACTGTAGCAATACACCAGCCCCCGAGCCATTGAGCAGCTTTGATCCGTCAAAGTGCATCACCAAGTACTCTGGTTCCGGCAACGGAGTAGCATCTGGCATCTCCGTCCAATCTGCAACAAAATCCGCCAAGTCTTGTGACTTGATAGCGTCGCGTCTCTTGTAAGTGATCTCGAAGGCGACAAGTTCAATGCCCCACTTCACGACCCTTCCCGTAGCGTCGCTGTTGTTGATAATGTCGGACAGTGGGGTCTTGCTCACCACTGTGATTGGGTGCGCCTGAAAGTAATGCCTCAGCTTCTGAGAAGCAAGGAATACTTCATAAGCTATCTTCTGGTAGTGCGGGTAACGCTGCTTGGTCTCCTTCAAGACCTCTCTCACATAGTAAACTGGTCATTGAACTCCGTGCTCATAGCCTGGTTCATTCCGCTCTACCACGACGACGATGCTGATTACTCGGTTGGTTGTCGCCATGTAGATTAACAGGGGCTCGCCAGGCTCGGGCGCTGCAAACATGGGCGCTGAGGAAAGAATCTCCTTGAGCTGCTTCAATGTTGTATCCGCTTCGTCCATCCACGTGAATTTTTGCCTTCTTCAGCAACTTGTTAAAGCGGCAGAGCCTTCTCTCCAAGTCGGCTGACGAACCGACTAACTGCTGCAACACAACCTGTTAGTCGTTGAATGTCCTTTAGGCATGTTGGATGGATTATGTTTAAGATGGCCTTGATTTTCTCTGGGTTGACCTCGATTCCGCGTTGGGGTAGTGAACGAAGTGGCCAATTGGTCCGACTTCCTCATCTTGATCTGGTGGTATCCTGAGTATGCATCGAGAAAACACAAAAGTTGCGAGCCAGCCATCAAGTCAATGACTTGGTCAATGGGAGGCAAAGCAAACGGATCTTGTGGACATGCTTTGTTCAAGTCGGTGTAATCAACGCACATTCTTGATTCATTGGTTCCCTTTTTGGGGAAAAGTACATGATTGTCCACCCATTGGGTGTGAAGGACTTCTCGGATAAATCTAGTCTTAAGTAACCTAGCTATCTCTTTGCCAATGGCGTGTCTCTTCTCATCTACAAAGCGTCGTAGAGGTTGTTTCACTGGTTTGGATTTTGGGTCAATGTTTAAGCTGTGCTCGGCAAGTTCCCTAGGTACACCTTTCATGTCAGCAGGTTGCCAGGCAAAGATGTCCCTGTTCTCACGGAGGAACTTGACGAGCGCGCTTTCCTATTTGGGATCCAAGTTCGTCCCAATGGCGGTGACCTTGGAGGCATCGCCTACCATAAGTTCCACCGGCTTGGTCTCGATGGCGGCCTTGAATGCAGTAGCGGAGTCGGAGATCTGCTTCTTCGACGTGGGCATCTCTGAGTCATCGACCTTGCTCTGGATCTCTTTGAATTCTTCCCTGTAGAGGACAGCTTCCGCAAAGGATGTTTCGTTAATCTTGCAGTCCCTGGCCTTGGTAAAGCTTCCGGATACGATGATGACACCGTTTGGTCCGAGTATCTTGAGTTTGTTGTAGACGAAGCATGGCTTGGCCATGAATGTGTGGAATATGTCGCGGCCGAATATGACGTGGTACACGCTCTTGAAGGGGACCACCTCAAAGGTCATGCGATCTTGGCGGTAATTATTAACATCGCCAAAGGCAACCTGAAGTGTAATGCACCCAAGGGACCGAGCCTCCCGACCAGGAACTACGCCGTGGAAGATGGCGTTGGTCCGCCTTAGGTTTGCCTCCGTCAAGTTCATCTTCTGCAGTGTATCCAGGTACATGATGTTCATGCCGCTTCCACTGTCCACCATACACTTGGTGAACTCCACACCGTCAATCAAGGGGTTGATGACCATGGCATATTGGTTCTCCGTAGTAATAAGGTCTGGGTGGTCCGTCCTGTTCCAAGTAATTAGAACCTCCGACCAGCGTAGGTACTGGGGGACTAGGGGGAGAGTAGCCATCAGGATCCTCAAAGAGGTCTTCTGTTGTCAGACGGTGGGGTGCCAAGGAAAGTGTGGTAGACTGGCGCCTTCTTCACGAAGGGGTTCTTGCCCTTGTCGTCGCTTTTGGCGGCGTGCTTGGGGTCAATGTCCTCGTCCATGTCACTTGAATCCTTGGACTCCTCCTTCTTCTTTCCCTTGCCCTTGCCTCGCGGTCTGTTCTTCCGACTTTGCTTGTAGCCGGACTCCGGGTCTTCCTTGACGTCGTTGACGAAGTTGCAGTGTCGATTGGTATGGGTGGCCTTGCCGTTGACGTCGAGGTGTACGAGGAACGGCATATCGCGGTACTCCTCGTAGGTTTGGGGAACGCAAAGCGGTGCCGAGGTAGTTTCGCTTCCTCGTTGCTGCCCACGACCAGCTCCCCTTCTTCGGCCATGTTGTCCGCCATCACCTCGTCCTGCAAAAGTTATAGCGACCATGTCGGTAGATTGCTTTTCTTCTGGAGCGATTTTCTGCTTTGTACTGCTTTTCCTCCGAGCTTGAGTTGGAACGGCCATTGCCGGCAAGGAGCCACGAGCATCGTCATCGGCAGCTGTGAACTCACTAGCCAACTGAATCATCTGGTTCAAGTCAAGCTGGTGATTGTCCTGCAAGCGCTTCAACTTATGTCGGAGCAACGTGCTCCTTTCCAACCCATCGATGAAGGCGGCCATGGCGGTCTGAGCGTGCACTCATGCGCAGGAATTCTTCATGTCCAGCCAGCGGGAGAGGTAGGCGCTAGATGTCTCGTCTTTCTCTTGCACGCACCAATGTAGATCGCCAACAGTGCAGGGACGCTTGTATGTACCCTCAAAGTTCTTGGTGAACTCTTCTTGCATGTCCATGTTGGAATTATGCCCTAGAGGCAATAATAAAGATGTTATTATTATAATTCTTGTTCATGATAAAGTTTATATTCCATGCTAGAATTGTATTAAGCGGAAACTTTAATACTTGTGTGGTTTGTAAACAACACCATGTCCCTAGTACGCCTCTATGGACTAGCTCATTGATCAATGATGGTTACGGTTTCCTAACCATAGACATGAGTTGTCAATTGATAATTAGATCATATCATTGGGAGAATGATATGAAGGACATACCCAAACTAAGCGAAGCAATTAGATCGTTTCATCGTGTTCATCTTTGCGAAGCTTTTCCTATGTCAAATATTGTATTCCTTAGACCATGAGATAATACAACTCCCTGGTATCGGAAGAAAGCTTTGTGGTCATCAAACGTCATCCTATGAGAGGGTGATCATAAAGGTGTCTCTCAGGTAATCGGAAAGTATCTGTTGGGTTGTATGTATCGAGATGGAATTTGTCCCTCCCAGGTCGGAGAGATATACTTCGGGCCCACTCGGTAATCTATATCAACACCGCTTGCAAGCATGTGGTTAAGGAGTTAATCACAAAGTGATATCGGATTACGGAACGAGTAAAGTACTTGCTGTGAACGAGATTGAACTAGGTATGACGATACCGACGATCGAATCCCGGGCAAGTAAAATATCGCGAGACGAAGGGAATATATATATGGGATTGATTGAATCCTGGAATCGTGGTTCATCCGATATGATGATCGATGAATGTGTGGGAGTCAATATGGGTGCCTGCACGCTGTTGATTATTGATAGAAGATCATGTCGCATATTCTCGAACCCAGAGGGTCACACACTTAACGTGTCTTGACGCTAGGATAGATTGGATAATTGGTTTATGAATTTTTGTTCGAGTCTCGATGGGATCCGGATATCACGAGAGGTTCGGAATGGTCCAAGAATAAGATTCATATAAGGCAAGTGCAGTTTTGGAGTTCGAATTGTTCCGGTTAATCGGTATTGTACCGAGCTTCTAGAACCTTCCGGAAGGGGACCAACGTGGCCCCACCTTCCGGAGGGGGGGGCCTATGAGGGAGTGTCCTGGCCAGATTGGGCCGGGGCACAAGGCCCCATAGGGCCCAGCCGATTCTAGAGAGATTTGACTGCTTAAATCTCGGATAGGATTTCTAGATAAGGGAGAGTTTAAATCGTTTAAACTAGAGATAGGATTTCTAGATAAGGGAAAGTTTAAATTGTTTAAACTGGAGATAGGCTTGGAGGAGGGGCAAGGCTGGCCGCCCCCCTCTATATATAGAGGGGTGGTGCGCCCCCTCCCCCTACTACTACACACCTCCCTCCAAGCCCTAGTAGCCCTGCTGCCTTCCTATCCCCCTCCCGACTGTTTGTAGGCGAAGCCCTGCAACAGAAATTCTCCACCATATACACCACGCCGTCGTGTTGTAGATCCAATCTATCTCTCCACCATACTCGCTGGTCCGAGGAAGGAGGAGACGTCGAGGTGCTGCACGTGTGCATCTCACGGAGGCACCGCCACTTGTGGTGCTAGATCGGATCGGATCGCGAGGAGGAGAAGCGAGTACGACTACATCACCCACGTTCGACGTAACGTTCACTGCGAAATCTTCAAGGGTATGAAGATCTAATCCAATCTCTCTCGTTGATTGCATCTCCTAGATTAGATCTTGGCTTTCCCTCTGTTCGCATCCGTAGAAAATTTTGATTTACTATGCCGCGAAACCCTTCAGTCCAACCAATTGCAGATGGATTTATCTGGCAAGTCGTCGATCCATTGACCGGCCGTGCCCGCCAACATTAACGGGAGGTACTTGACGGACGTTGGGGTTGCCTCCGGCAATCTCCACCACGTTGCCGTAGTCCTGCAACCATGTGGCTGGCTTGGCGGTGCCGTCATAGGGCTTGATGGTCTTGTCAATCCGGAAACCTTTGGGGTAAGTTGCGGACCGTATTGGAGGTCCAAAGCAACATGGTCCCAGGTATGGTCCTTCCCGGGCCTCATGGATCTTATCGATCCGCGAACGTGCATCATATGGCTCTGGGTTCTTCTTCTTCTTGTCCACATGGGATGGGTTGCGTGAACGACGCGGGCCTCCTCCGCCATGGTGAATGCTTGGTGGTGACGGAGGCGGAGGTGGCTATGGGTTAGCCTTCTTGCTGTTACCCTCCTACGACGCCTCACTCCTGTCACGATTGCTTGTCGGACGCGGAGGGTCATGGCGTGACCTTCTCTTGTGTCCTTTGTTGCGCTCTCCGTCATGACAGGTCTGCTCCGTGTTGTCGCGGATGACGATGCCGCCCTGCCTTGGCGGGGGAATATCCATACGATGGTGAGCCTTGGGGTCTTCGCGATGTCGGGGGGACCGGGGCAGTGGCGATGGACGATGAGGTCGGGCCTTTTCACCGTGGTTGGAGGATATGGGGATAACATCCTTCCTGTTGCACGCATTCCTCCATCTTCGTTCTGATGAACCCGTCTGGGACCCGACATCAAGAGGAGATCTGTCCCTTGGCGGATTATAATGGCTAGACTGGCAAAGCGCTGGGTCAGACTCAAGCCTCTGAGTGGTGGCCTTTTCCTGCTGCTTCACCGCCTTGGCCACTAGGTCATAGACCTGTTCCACTGCCTCGGGCGATCTATCCTGCTCCAGAAGGGTCTTGGCAACGGCAAGGTTAAGGAGTGGGGTGGGCATCACCTGTTTGCCTTCACTGTCAATGTATGGCTTGGCCTGTGCCGGCTTCGAGGGAGCCCATCCTAGGTTTCGCCATACAACAGGATCGTTGATGACGCGAGCTGGAGCTTTCTTGGCCTTCTGCTGCTGCAGTAGAGTCTTGTACTCGGCCTCCATTGCTCTAGCTTTCTCTAAGGACTTCTATGTGTTGACCAGATCTCGATCTAGCTTAGCTCCTTGCTCCGCGATGGCCTGCGCTTCCTCCAGCAGCTGCTGGCGCTTCTCGTCGAGCTGAGTCACGTTCCGGATATGAGCTAAGGTCAGTGGCTCGATGAGGAGATTGACGTAAATCACTCTATCAGCTGGAGTAACTTGAGCTGCTACAGACGTAGATGCCGGAGGCGGCAAGTTTGCGGTGTTGTTGTTGCTCGGGCCGGTGCCAAGTTCCTGCGGCTGTTGCACTGGGTTAGGCGGAGGAGACATGACTTTTGCGCGATCATCGTCAGCAGCAATAAGTGGCCCCTTCCCCTTTTCCAGCGCTGTAGTCGGAGTTCGTCCGGGTTGGTCTTCATCCATCGCCATCCCAATGGTGACGAACACCTCTCGAGACGTGACGGCATTGTTGGCTTGCTTTTCGCGCGTGTACTCCTCTTCCATCTCCTGCATGGAGGAGTCTAGTTCCTCTGGACTACAATCTATCTCCTCTGAATCTGCACTGAAGTAAGCATAAAGTGCGTCAATAACAGAGTCGGAGGGTGCCATGACTTCCTCGATGACGGGCGGTGGAGGTGCAATAGCAGCGACGACGACTAGAGGTGGCGGCGCATCTGCGACGATGGCGGCCTGAGGCGGTGGTGGCGGTGGCTGAATCAGAGGGGCTCCGTCAATGAGCGCAAGCGCTGTCTGAGCTGCCACTTCGGCCTCCGTGTAGTTTTTGATGATGTTCACCATTCCTTCGAAGGTAAGGCGGCCTGACGCCTGCTGCCGTCTTAGAGAATGTCGGAGAATCGTGCCATGGTCCAGTCCTTCCACAAAGTGATACATAGCATCATCATTGGGGTAGTGGGCCAGATCGGCTCGTATACCAAGCCACCTGGCCAGGTAATCGCAGGGGTTTTCGCCCTCTCTCTGAATGCAACGCGCCAGATCGAAGATGGCCACCACACCGACGAACTTGGATCTCTGTTGTCCAGACACACGGGCGAAGCCGGCGGACTTGCAGCGATCTTCCACCTTTATATCCTGCACAGGGGCGGTTTGGGTGGGCCTTGAATTTTTCCGATCTTGCCAGCAAACTCCAAAGAGAGATCCGACATCGATCCTTCCACGAACTTATCCTTCCCGTAGGCGGTCCGTGCAGGTCTTGATGCTCCTCTGACTCCCAGGGAACTAGTGCCCGAGTCGGTTTCGCCAATGAAGAGGTGGATGTCTCCGATAGGAACCATCGAGCACCGCGTAGGGTTCGTCTTCGCCGGGATCCAGAACTCATCGGGAGGGACGATCGGAACGTTGCCGGAGAAGAGAACACGACCGATGGCTACGGTTTCGCCGATTCCTGCGAAGATCTTGGTCCTCGCCCGCTGAAGAGCCTGAAGCGCATCTTGCCCCACGGTGGGCGCTAACTGTCGTGGTATTGCTGACGAGTACGACATGGAGGGGTCCTCACAGTGTGTGTTTAGAGACGTGGGGGAAGGCGGACGGTTGACGGGTACGAGGTAACACAGTTTACCCAGGTTCATATCCCACAACAATGGCGGAATCCTACTCCTGTTATAAATCGCTATAAGGGCAATACGCCGAGTTACAAAGATTGGTTCGCTGTGCGAGGTTGTCTGAAGTTGTCTATGAACGTGCCCTAAAGGCTCCCATAGGCCCGAATTATATAGTCGTCAGGTCCTAGGGTTACAGGGAAAAGTCCTAGACGGACAGGTTACAGAGTCCTATACTGACTATGACTAGTCTAGCTTGTCTTGTACTCCAAGGCTCCGGGTATGTCGGTGACTCCAACCGTAGCCTTCCTCTATTCGGTATAGGCCTCCCTTCTGGATCCATATAACTGGGCCGCCCAGCAGGCTATGGGCCATGTTACCAACTGTGGGCCACCCGGGTTATCCGGATAGGAGACATGCTATGAGGATACCCATATACCATATCCCCAACACTTCCTCTTAACTTGAGTTGATGTATATGTTTACTTTCTTGACTTCATGGAGGAGCTTTAGCTTCTGGTGATGATTCCTGGAGCATAACGTGATGTGCACGTCGTATGTACTAGCTTCAGAATCTATCAAGGTGTGGCATCCCGCAAAACCACTACTAGAAAATCGCGTTGTTTTTGTGCATTGTATCGTCATCATCATGCATTTGTTTGTCTGAAACTATTTCCAATAAGCCTATTTTTGTTTTCTAAAAATACCCTTCTCTTATTTCAAAATAAGTCTTATATTTATCTGTTAAATTATTGGCCTAAAAATTATTTTGCTAAAAGGAATTAAAACAAGACAACACCCTAAATAATTTACAAACTAATAAAACCCAAACTCTAAGTCCTATTCCCACCCAATCCTAGTCTACCCACCAATCCCCTCCCTCCACCTCACCTTCCCTCCACCTCATCACACCCACCGCCACCTCATCAATCCACAGCCCCACCTACACCCCTCTCTCTCTCACACACTCCCCACTCCTACCCCCTCTCCCTTACAGCCTGGCCCCACCCCAAACCGCTGCCACCTCACCCCCAACTCCCTCCCTCACCCCCACACCGACCCACTCCCTCTCTCCTCCCTGCCACCCCGGTCCCACCGCCCCTGGCCCGACCCCACCACGCGCCCCACCCCCGCTCTCTCCCTCCTCCCTCTGCCCCAACACGCGAGCCCACCCAGCCATTCCACCACCCCGCCGAGCCTCCCTCGCCGCCCCTTCTCCTCCTCCCGAAGGCCAGCCGTGGCTCCGCCTCCCGCGCTCCTCTTCCCCCACCTCGGAGCTCCACCGCATCCTCGCCGCCGCCAGCGCCCCTTCGCCTCGAGCTCCGGCGCCCCCTCCCCTCTTCGCGGCCGGCTGTCGGGCCGTCCTCGCCTGCCCCGGCGCCCCTCCGCTGGCCGTGACCCCGTCGTCCCCGCCGGCCCGCACCTTCCCCACCTCCTACCCTCCGGCCCACGAGCCGCCACCGCCGACAGAGGGCCCCGGGTCCCCCGTCACCGCGCTCTCCCTCCTCTCCGGCCGCCGCTCGTCGCCATCGTCCCTCGCCACGCCGTCCTCCCCTCTCCCCCGGCATTCGGCCGCCTCTCCCATCCTCGCCGCCGTGCCCTCCTCTCCATCGGCCGCCAGCTCGCCCTCCTCCGGCAAGCTCCCTCCGCCACCAGCACCTCCACGTCGAGCTCCTCCGTTCCGCCTTCCCTCTCCGCCTCCCGCACCGCAGCAGCGGGCCCTGTCACCGTTGTCGGCCCCGTCCTCAAGCCATCGATGATGGCAGCGAGCCCGCCGCCCGAGGCTATCCTTCTCCGGCCGAACTTCTTCCTGAGCTCGCCCGTCGCCGTCTTCCGTCCTTGCGAACCCAACATTGGCCAGGAGCATGCGACCGCATCGCCTGGGGTTTTTCCTGTCGCTTCCTACATGCCTCCTCTCTGTAGTTGAGCACATGACTGCGTGTATGTTTGTGCCGTCCACCGTTCTGTTTCCGCTTCCGGTTGTCTTGCCGCTGCAACGAGCCGTCTCCCTTACGCTCAGATCGGCAGGATGTATGTGCTGTTGTTCTAACAAGACAAGGTCGCCATGAACTGCCAAGTTCGTCCACCACTAGGGCCACTCGAGACCGACAAAGACAACGGTCGTCGGAACCCCAAGATCTCCTCCACAGATCTGATGACCGAGATCCCGAAGCCCGATCCCGGTGATCCAAGGGCCACGCCAGGACCCGAGCCTGAAGAACGCCAAGATCGCCGACGCGGATACGACAAGTTCTTCACCCCGAATGCCAAGACCGACTTGATGGCGCGGACCCGACAAGATCTTCGCAACGACAAGATCGACCGCTTGGAACCAAGATCTCCGACCCCCGATGTGTGAACCCTTTTTCCCGAGCCCCTATTTTATAAAAGCTATACATAAAACCTGTTGCATAATAAAATGTTCATGCATGCATATTTGTTTGGTTTTGGGGCATTATGCCGATTCACCACATAATTAAATATGGGCCCATATGCGGGCAAATCTAGTCTTATATTGGCCCCATTTAAATTTGTGCATCGAACCGTTGTCATATTTTTCCTTGTTAAGACAACATCTAAATTGTGGGGTACCTAAACAACATGTACCATATATTTAATTGTCAGGACCCCGGTTCCGCTTAATATTGCCTAATTGCATCGCATCTTGCCATGTCATACATCATACATGCATCATGCTCGATCTTTTGCCGTAGTATTAAATAGTGCATCCGGTGTTTATTCTAGTGTTTTGCTTCTTCGCGGATAAGGCCGTTGAGTTGATGCGAGTGTCGATCCGATCTTCGGATGAACCTTCGGCAATGTTTATCAGGCGAGCACCTCCCCCTTTCTACCTATCTTACTTTTATAGTATTTATTCCCTCCTGTTGATCTATTGATATCTGTGTTGCGATGCTCTAGTTTTCGTACCCGTGATATCCCTTGCAGCCTTATAACGCCTTGGACACCTCCTATTACCTGTTGTTTGGTAGATAGTTGGACTTGCGCGTCGTAGTCGCTTGCTCAAGTGCTGTTGCGTGTCGCTAATTGCCACAGTTGTTGGAGTAATTGCCGTGTGTTTATGGTTGGAGATGATCATAACTTTAATTACTGTTTAACAACTAAAATTGAAGTAGGTAATCAGAGGCACAGGTGGGCAATAGATGTTATTTGGTTGTTAACTGTCCACTTGTGTCCCGTAGGACCCCGAGTACTTGATACCTGTTCCTTGAATATTCGCGCTATCCACATCCGGGAGGATTATGGGACCCCCCTGAGCCAGAGCTTGATTCATTCTTATTTCTTGGGGCCACAAACTAGTTTGAGGTTTTGTTTACTATCCTATACTTATGCCATGCTTTACTACTTTATTACGATTGTGCGAGGAGCACCTGTACTGTTTAGGTAAGCGGAGTGTTTTCGCGGTATCGACAAGCCCAGTTTTGGGTTCCTAGTCGTTTCTGACCATCGATGCAAACCTTGAGTCCGTCTCGAGTCACTAGCTTCGCTATGGTGTACTCAATGGGGTGGCCCCCTGAAATATTTATGAATCCTGTGATTGCTTTGTCGTGAAAGCCTCGTTGGGTTTTGATTTGGTTTTTCCGAGGTTGATCGAGTGTGTGTTGCTATTTGTGCACCCCTGCAAGGTAAAACTTTCTGAAAGCCGTGTCCGCGGTTATGGACGACTTGGAGCACAGTATCTCGATCATAGACAACTATAACTAAAGTAGTGTTATAAATTTGACCTTATAATGACTAGTAATCAGCTTCACTATAATGGAATGGCTAAATAAAACTGCCAACAATTGCTTGTTTGGGTTGTCGCTGGCGACCATTGTATCTGACTAGTAAGTATTGCAACTATAACGGAACGGCTAAATAAAAGTACCAACAACTGCTGGGTTTTGGGTTATCTCATGCTAATTGTATCTGACTAGTAAGTGTTGTAACTACAACGGAATGGTTAAATAAAATTGCCCACTTCTTATTATATCAGGATGACTATCTATACCTGACTAGTAATTGGTGTAACGATAACCGAATAAATAAAACTGCCAACTGTGTGAGTTCCTCGGTTGACTTCCTCGTTTGATCTCGAGGGGGAACCACCAGGATGGGTTTGTTTGGCGTTAGGATCAGGTTGGATCCGAATAGATCTTTCTTATCCCTCTCTGATAGCCGCCAGTTGTATCGAGTCTCTATAGGTTGTTTAGTGCATGCTGCCGCTGCCGCTTCAGTCCACCATACCTATGTAGGCGAGGACCGCCGAATTCTAGCCTCGCCGTGTACTGGCCTCAGTACTGACGCTCCTCTTTTTCCTTTGCCCTTTGTCCGCACCCCTTTTGTTTAAGCAGGTTTTGAGATCGAAGTCGTTAGCAGGGTTACCCTTCCGGCTTGGCCTGGGCAGGGTTATGGACGCCATTGGTTATTCTTCAGGGCTCTTAGCCCATTTGCATCTTGTCCGTAGTCGGACGCTGTATCATTTTCTAGGTGATTTGGATCTTTGTATTGTATATCTGTATTCTTGACTCTTGGAGTCGTGTGGTATATATATATCTGTTCTGTAGGTCCCATCGAGGACTGTTGTGTAATGTTATTACTTCGTTTTCCACCCGCACGAAAGTGCCTGGTGGGCACCTTTGAATCGTTTCTATGCGGGTTTGGCGGGAATCGCTGAAACTTGCATAGGGTCGATTCTGAGGGTGTTACAGAGTATCGGAGGTCGAGGTTGCGATACCCACAAGTCCAAATGTAGGATAACCTAGCTAACGGCCGCAGTAGAGTGTCAAAACTATTTTTGCAAAATCGGTTGGATAGATCTGGTTAGGTCTGCTTTTACTCCTTACCCCTCTGCTATTCTCCTCTTACCTCTACGTGTTTTAAATCTGCTCTCTTCTCTCTTCGAGTCCAGGACTTCTCGTGGTTGGGTTTCCGTCGTACCTTCAGGGTTTCGCTTCCTCCTTTGGTAACGGTGTTGCTACATCTGGTCTACATGCTATCCGAGGAATCTTTCGTCTGGTGGACTTCTCTTTGATCCTTCTCGTGCCTTACGGTGTTTTCCGACGCGTCGACATCACCTACGCCAGATCCGATGCAGAGTCTGCATCACTCCTTTGTTTCTGAACCTCGCTTGTCGAGATCTACAATCTGAATTCCGAGAGTTGGTTGCACAATCCGCCTATTCGTGTGCAGAGTAATGGTTTGGGTGCGCGATGGACTGATCACCATCCGACTACTCTTATCATTCGCTCTTGTACATCGAAGCAGTGGATCCAGCAATTTTACTCCGTCCACGGAAGTTAGGGGTGGCTTTATTTGTTGATGCCTCTACCTTCGACCTTTTGTTTCCGGAGTGTTCTCTCGACGATCACGAACAACGACCTCTTGTTAGTGGTGTCGCGAGGATCTACACGATGCGAGAAGATTCAGATCGCCGCCTTCTTCCCGGTACCATGAGGCGGATCTCGAGGGCGAGATCCATTGTTAGTGGTGTCGAATTGTGGCATCCTGCAAAACCACTAGTAGAAAATCGCGTTGTTTTTGTGCATTGCATCGTCATCATCATGCATTTGTTTGTCTGAAACTATTTCCAATAAGCCTATTTTTGTTTTCTAAAAATACCCTTCTCTTATTTCAAAATAAGTCTTATATTTATCTGTTAAATTATTGGCCTAAAAATTATTTTGCTAAAAGGAATTAAAACAAGACAACACCCTAAATAATTTACAAACTAATAAAACCCAAACTCTAAGTCCTATTCCCACCCAATCCTAGTCTACCCACCAATCCCCTCCCTCCACCTCACCTTCCCTCCACCTCATCACACCCACCGCCACCTCATCAATCCACAGCCCCACCTACACCCCTCTCTCTCTCACACTCCCCACTCCTACCCCCTCTCCCTTACAGCATGGCCCCACCCCAAACCGCTGCCACCTCACCCCCAACTCCCTCCCTCACCCCCACATCGACCCACTCCCTCTCTCCTCCCTGCCACCCCGGTCCCACCGCCCTTGGCCCGACCCCACCACGCGCCCCACCCCCCGCTCTCTCCCTCTGCCCCAACACGCGAGCCCACCCCGACCGCACCCACCACCCCGCTCGAGCCTCCCCGCTCGCCCCGCCCCTTCTCCTCCTCCGGCGAGCCGCCGCCGTCAGCGGGCTCCTCCGCCTCCCGCGCTCCTCTTCCCCCACCTCGGAGCTCCACTGCATCCTCGCCCGCCCGCCCGCCGCCTCGAGCTCGGCGCCCCTCTCTTCGCGGGCTATCGCCGTCCTCGCCTTGGCGCCTCTCCTGGCCGTGACCCCGTCGTCCCCACCGGCCCCCACCTTCCCTACCTCCTACCCTCCGGCCCATGAGCCGCCACCGCCGACAGAGGGCCCCGGGTCCCCCGTCACCGCGCCCTCCCTCCTCTCCGGCCACCGCTCGTCACCATCGTCCCTCGCCACGCCGGCCTCCCCTCTCCCCCGGCGTTCGGCCGCCTCTCCCATCCTCGCTGCCGTGCCCTCCTCTCCGTCGGGCCGCCAGCTCGCCCTCCTCCGGCGAGCTCCCTCCGCCACCAGCACCTCCATGTCGAGCTCCTCCGTTCCGCCTTCCCTCTCCGCCTCCCGCACCGCAGCAGCGGGCCCTGTCGCCGCTGTCGGCCCCGTCCTCAAGCCATCGATGACGGCAGCGAGCCCGCCGCCCGAGGCCGTCCTTCTCCGGCCAAACTTCTTCCTGAGCTCGCCCGTCGCCGTCTTCCGTCCTTGCGAACCCAACATCGGCCAGGAGCGTGCGACCGCATCGCCTGGGGTTTTTCCTGTCGCTTCCTACATGCCTCCTCTCTGTAGTTGAGCACATGACTGCGTGTATGTTTGTGCCGTCCACCGTTCTGTTTCCGCTTCCGGGTTGTGCTGCTGCCTGGCAACGAGCCCGTCTCCCCGTTCTGTACTCTGTCGGCAGGATGTATGTGCTGTTGTTCTAACAAGACAAGGTCGCCGTGAACTGCCAAGTTCGTCCACCACTAGGGCCACTCGAGACCGACAACGACAACGGTCGTCGGAACCCCAAGATCTCCACAGATCTGATGAACGAGATCCCGAAGCCCGATCCCGGTGATCCAAGGGCCACGCCAGGACCCGAGCCTGAAGAACGCCAAGATCGCCGACGCGGATACGACAAGTTCTTCACCCCGAATGCCAAGACCGACTTGATGGCGCGGACCCGACAAGATCTTCGCAACGAAAAGATCGACCGCTTGGAACCAAGATCTCCGACCCCCGATGTGTGAACCCTTTTTCCCGAGCCCCTATTTTATAAAAGCTATACATAAAACCTGTTGCATAATAAATGTTCATGCATGCATATTTGTTTGGTTTGGGGGCATTATGCCGATTCACCATATAATTAAATATGGGCCCATATGCGGGCAAATCTAGTCTTATATTGGCCCCATTTAAATTTGTGCATCGAACCGTTGTCATATTTTGCCTTGTTAAGACAACATCTAAATTGCGGGGTACCTAAACAACATGTACCATATATTTAATTGTCGGGACCCCGGTTCCGCTTAATATTGCCTAATTGCATCGCATCTTGCCATGTCATACATCATACATGCATCATGCTCGATCTTTTGCCGTAGTATTAAATAGTGCATCCGGTGTTTATTCTAGTGTTTTGCTTCTTCGCGGATAAGGCCGTTGAGTTGATGCGAGTGTCGATCCAATCTTCGGATGAACCTTCGGCAATGTTTATCAGGCGAGCACCTCCCCCCTTTCTACCTATCTTACTTTTATAGTATTTATTCCCTCATGTTGATCTATTGCTATCTGTGTTGCGATGCTCTAGTTTTCGTACCCGTGATATCCCTTGCAGCCTTATAACGCCTTGGACACCTCCTATTACATGTTGTTTGGTAGATAGTTGGACTTGCGCGTCGTAGTCGCTTGCTCAAGTGCTGTTGCGTGTCGCTAATTGCCACAGTTGTTGGAGTAATTGCCGTGTGTTTATGGTTGGAGATGATCATAACTTTAATTACTGTTTAACAACTAAAATTGAAGTAGGTAAGCAGAGGCACAGGTGGGCAATAGATGTTATTTGGTTGTTAACCGTCCACTTGTGTCCCGTAGGACCCCGAGTACTTGATACCTGTTCCTTGAATATTCGCGCTATCCACATCCGGGAGGATTATGGGACCCCCCTGAGCCAGAGCTTGATTCATTCTTATTTCTTGGGGCCACAAACTAGTTTGAGGTTTTGTTTACTATCCTGTACTTATGCCATGCTTTACTACTTTATTACGATTGTGCGAGGAGCACCTGTACTGTTTAGGTAAGCGGAGTGTTTTCGCGGTATCGACAAGCCCAGTTTTGGGTTCCCAGTCGTTTACAGCCACTGACGCAAACCTTGAGTCCGTCTCGGAGTCAGCTAGCTTCGTTGCGGGTGTACTCAATGGGGTGGCCCCCTGAAATATTTATGAATCCTGTGATTGCTTTGTCGTGAAAGCCTCGTTGGGTTTTGATTTGGTTTTTCCGAGGTTGATCGAGTGTGTGTTGCTATTTGTGCACCCTCAGGTAAAACTTTCTGAAAGCCGTGTCCGCGGTTATGGACGACTTGGAGCACAGTATCTCGATCATAGACAACTATAACTAAAGTAGTGTTATAAATTTGACCTTATAATGACTAGTAATCAGCTTCACTATAATGGAATGGCTAAATAAAACTGCCAACAATTGCTTGTTTGGGTTGTCGCTGGCGACCATTGTATCTGACTAGTAAGTATTGCAACTATAACGGAATGGCTAAATAAAAGTACCAACAACTGCTGGGTTTTGGGTTATCTCATGCTAATTGTATCTGACTAGTAAGTGTTGTAACTACAACGGAATGGTTAAATAAAATTGCCAAGTGCTTATTATATCAGGATGACTATCTATACAGGACTAGTAATTGGTGTAACGATAACCGAATAAATAAAACTGCCAACTGTGTGAGTTCCTCGGTTGACTTCCTCGTTTGGTCTCGAGGGGGAACCACCAGGATGGGTTTGTTTGGCGTTAGGATCAGGTTGGATCCGAATAGATCTTTCTTATCCCTCTCTGATAGCCGCCAGTTGTATCGAGTCTCTATAGGTTGTTTAGTGCATCTTTGCCGCTGCGCTTGATCCACCATACCTATGTAGGCGAGGACCGCCGAATTCTAGCCTCGCCGTGTACTGGCCTCAATACTGACGCTCCTCTTTTTCCTTTGCCCTTTGTCGGCACCCCTTTTGTTTAAGTAGGTTTTAAGATCGACGTCGTTAGCAGGGTTACCCTTCCGGCTTGGCCTGGGCAGGGTTATGGACGCCATTGGTTATTCTTCAGGGCTCTTAGCCCATTTGCATCTTGTCCGTAGTCGGACGCTGTATCATTTTCTAGGTGATTTGGATCTTTGTATTGTATATCTGTATTCTTGACTCTTGGAGTCGTGTGGTATATATATCTGTTCTGTGGGTCCCATCAGGGACTGTTGTGTAATGTTATTACTTCGTTTTCCACCCGCACGAAAGTGCCTGGTGGGCACCTTTGAATCGTTTCTATGCGGGTTTGGCGGGAATCGCTGAAACTTGCATAGGGTCGATTCTGAGGGTGTTACACAAGGGTTAAGAAGATACGTTGAGTACGAGCGTACTCAGCAAGTTCACTAGAAAAGAAGTGTTTGATGCACTATATCTACAGCCACATACCATAGGTCGTAGGCAATGCAAGTTTTTGTAAACATTTCTTCAAAGTTTGCTTTTTTCTGAAAAGCTATGTCCGTCAGCCTTCACGGGTTTACCAGAACTTTCATGGATTCCTTTCCCGCCGCGTTCGTAGCTCCTTCCTGGAACAGGGAGTAACAAGTTACAGTTCTTACACTCTGTAGAGGTGCATTACTTTACCCATGAGAGATCAAATCCTTGTTGCACAACCGGGCGATCTTTCCCGTGCATACTTCCTATGGTGTGGGGCCCAGTAGATGATCCAAGCCAATCACTGCCCTCTCCGCGACCTCATATGTCTGCACGATCCTTCGGGGCCGGCTCATCTCCGTTAAGCCCCCTTTCGGGCAGGCTAAAACCCTGATGAGTTCCCAAAGACTCTATGACCTGGTGATGCCCGGACGAGTACCATTTAACTGGAATATATCCCTAAACACCATTCATAGATAATCTAGACACCAAAAGTGTGGGGCGTAAGGGTGCCCACCCATATGTTGGATCCGCACAAGGAATCACAACGTCACGTTAAGGTCGTTTTGCCTCCATACGAGAGGAAAAGGATACAACTGACTTCTTCGTCCCATTCTCATGGTTAACGCGTAATATACGGCGCAAGAATCACTAGCGACATTGGTTGTTAGGTCCTAGATAATATGTTCCTTTACCACTGGAACTTTCATAGTAGGTTATTACCTTATGGTAAATAACCTATAATCATATTATTATGAAAATAGTGTTTTCTGACCTTTTTCAAATGCAGGTGATGACAACACTGTATTTGCAAAATACTTTACAGAAAATAATCAAAGGACATGAGCAAGTGTGAACTTGCCTTTTTTTATTGCAAGATTATGCACTCACGGTCTTCGAGACAATATAAGATCCAATATCTGAAATCAGCATCATTGGTCCGATAAGGACTAATGTTTAAAGAAGCAAGATGCAGTTATGCATAAGTAATGATATGCATTTTTTAAAAATCCCAAAGTGAATCCTCTATGCTTTGAGTAAAGTGAATTTAGGTGATTCTTTTAAGAGTTGGTTTATCTTCAAATTTTACTTTATAAGTAATGACATTTACAAGGAACTTAAGTGATAATAATTCTAAATATACAAGTAAAGTATAAAGTAATGTGATTATGTTTAATTGTCATTTGGTGACTACGATAAAAGTCCTTAGTTTTAGTTGTTAAGAGTTGAAGAATTTATTATGAAATTATTGTTTGAAGTGGCAAAAAGAATAACATTTGAAGAAAAGATTTCCTTCCTAAGGTTTAAACAACTCTGATATCTTTTAGAATATGATTGATACAATGTGATTGATGTTGTTTATGCTTGCTTGAATAGTCTGAACTTGAGATGCTTTATGTCTTAATTGAAATAGACCAAAGTTAACTATAAAAACATAAGTGGTGTATTAGACCTGATGTTTATAAGCTTTGAGACTAAAGTTATCTTTAAAAGGTTAAGTAAACTTAAGATGTAATATATTTTAATTATTCCAAGTTTTAGATTTATGATAGGTATAACTAAGGTGTGGAATTATTCACTTTATATTTAAGTGAATGATTAGATTAATTTTTTTTGCTTATTAAGAAAATAATATGTATTTATTTAATGGAAGCATAATTAGATGATCTTAGTAATTTGTTAGAATTTGAAGTTATGTTAATAATGGTTAAGATATAATGAATATTCATCATATTATATATATATGAGTGATACCCAATAAGGTTTTTAAAAGAATACCTTAAAGTTAAAAATTATACTTAAGTTTGAGTATGAATTTAAGTTGTGAGTTTGGGATTAGTACTTAGACACTAATTGCTGAAGGTTTTATAAAAATTGTGATTATTTCTTACTTAAGAATTGTTTTTAAAGAATTTACAAAATAAGTAATAGATAAGGATTTATTATTTTAAAATATTAAAAACTTTTCTAATAATATATTTAATATTTTTCTAGTGTAATATATTTATTCAAGATCTTAAAAATGATTTTTATTTGTAATAGATAAGGATTTATTATTTTAAAATATTAAAAACTTTTCTAATAATATATTTAATATTTTTCTAGTGTAATATATTTATTCAAGATCTTAAAAATGATTTTTATTTGTTTTTAAGTATTATTTTTATGTTTATAAAATTCAATAAATGATTAAATGTGTTTAAATATTTACTTCCAATTTTATTTATAAAACAATTGAGTTAGTATTTTTATAAAATAGTGGATTTATTTTTATACACAAAAATGATTTTTATTTATTTTTAGGATTTTTTCCTTATTTATTACAATTTCTTGAGAATTCCAGTCACCTTAACATTTAATGTTATTTTATTTAACTTAAACGATTAGTTTTATATTTTTCTTAGGTAGATATTATTTTTGTGAAATTTTTGATATATTTTATCTATTTGTAGGATTTTTCTGTATTTTCTTGGACTCTTATGTATTTTATATTAGGATTTTGATATATTTTATGTATTTTTAGGATTTTTCTGTCGTGTGTGGGCGATATCTCGCCACTGCCTCCTCTTCCCTTCTCTTTGTCGATTGGGTTCAAGCGTGGCCTCGCACGCGACTAGCTGAAACCCTAGTTCTTCTTTGGTCAGCATGATTGATTCGGCGGTCCTTGCCAGCTACGACACTCACCATGACTCTGACCCTTGTTGGGACGGCTCGACGCAGTGCAGCGCCTCGGTGCCAACCGTCTTTAGTGTTGCTCCACTTTGTTGCCGCTTTCTCCTCTCCGACGAGCTAGGACTCGCCACAGGTAGGTGCTCCTTATCCTCTCTTTACATCTTCTTTCTGTTACCCATTTCTACTGAATATCCTAGATCCCCAATAATATTTGCTGAAACTTTATGTGGTGACATCCTCCTTATCTTTGATATGTAAGATCCTTTAAAGGGTGCCAATGATTATTCACTAATGTCAAATGCTTGTGTTTAGATTTCTGGTATGGTTTATGAGACAAAGGTCATGTGATAATTAAGTGTTCCTCTTTGATTTTTCTGTTCTAAGGATATACAATTGTGCCTGGGCTGTCACTGTTATGGTCAGTTGTGTGAGAAATAAGACTAATTTGATAATACTATAGCTTCCTATTATTTTGGGCAGTGAGTACATATGTGCTTAATTGCTGAATTTGTAGTGAGGTAGATGATGTTTGGCTATCCATGTTGACAATTAGAGTTAAATATGATTTCTTTAATAAAGCATTCAGGAAGATGATTTAATGATTTGGGATGTGCTTGTTGCAAACACCCAATAACTATTGTTTTGATAGAGGTTTACTGTTGTGATGCCTCTTAGTGAGAGTGTACACAACAGTGAACTCTTGACAACATGATGTGCTGTTTTGAACCAGTGATTTGTTAGCTTAACTGAATCTTTTGTTCAATGTTGTGCATGGTTGAGTTTAAAGTTCAGCGATGATTCTGAATTTATATTGATAATGTGATACTTACTCTTCAATGATTCCTAGGTAATGGACTAGGAAAATGATTAAAGTGGTTACCCTGCATTCTTGCAGAGATAATATGGCCCTTTTAAGTTGAAAGGAACTTGATGTATCATTTGTTGACAACTATATTAAGCAGGCTTAGATGTTGTGGAGCCTCCACCTTGGAGTGTACACATCATCAGGTAGGATGTAACATGACTTGCTATGACCAGATATTTGTTTTGGTGGTTCTAGTGGCCTCTTTTATCTGCTAGAAATCTACTAGTTACAGACTAGTTTGGATCTGGTTGTCAGAATATTTATTTAGATACCTCTGGTGGCTTCTGTTACCTGGAGGTTTTTGTTGTGGTGCCTCCTTTTGGAAGGTGCACAACAATCCTTTAGGTGGCATGATCTGCTGCTATCTGTTTGGCTGTACTAGATGGGGCTATCCTTTCTATGATTAAATGATGGAAATATTTGGAAAGAATCCCTGTCTATGATGCTAAGGATGAGACCATTTTATGGAAAAAATTACTGTGTTAACCTCAAGATTTCTATGATGATTTTGCAAAGCATTTTTTGCAAAACTGAGAAAATCTTTCTCTAAAAATTCCTTTCCTTAGTCTCTGGTGCTGATATAAACATATATGAATACACTACTTCTATTCCTACTCTACCTTGGCTTCCTGGAGCTTGTTCTATTGTTGGACCTTAATCAGTTGTTGTTGTATCTTGATATCCTGCTCCCCTCTCCTTTTACTACTCCACCCACTACAGCAGCTATAGCCTGGCCTTCTCCACCTTGTCCTTGCCATTGGATGGCTTCTCGAAGCAACCATGGTACAAGTGGTGTGGTGGTGATCTAGGTGGCTCTTGTGGTGCTATGAGAGCAATCTGTTCTTGAGGTGTGATAAACATAAAGGAGATAAGAGAATGGGTATTGTGCTATCTAGTGCTACTAGTCAGTGCTACGGCTGTGCTCTCTCCTTTGTGCTCCAAGTGAAGCTTCTTGTGTCGGCAGCACATTACTTGCATGTTATGACAGTACTGCTGTCAAGTGGGCCTGATGTGGTGCAAGGTTTAACCCTTGAAACTCGTGTTTATCGATCACTTTGGCTGATTTGGGTATTATACTATTCAGACTATTTCTTGGTACTAAAATGGTGAAACTTGCCCAGGCCAGTGATGCATGAGTCTGAGGCCAAATTTTGGATAAGAACAGATTCTAAAATGGCCTTTTTTTCTTGAATACTCGATGATGACATATAGCTTGGCATTACTAATCTAACTCTGAGAGTATCACTAACCCCCAAAACTAAACCTTCTTTTATTCTTTATTTTTTTTGTTATCTTTTGTGTTGCTTTGCAGGGATCAAGAATCAGGAATATAAAGAGTGGATTTTAGAAGATGAAGAAAATGAAGATGACCTTATTTGTAAATTTTTCTTTATTTTTTTGTAATCTACTTTTTCTTTTGTGAAATGTAAAGCATTGTAATAAAGGAATTATTTTTTATTTATTAATTCTTCTTTTGTAAAGAATATTGTATTTTTTATTTTATTCAATAAAGTATACTACTTTTCTTTTTCTTTTATAGTACATTTTGAATGACAATGTAATATTTATATCTGCTTGTAATAAGAATCTTTTTAGTTCTTCATTTATGTATTTCTTTTTTATATTTATTTGTTTTATAATAGTGCACTTTTATTCTTTTATTCATTATTGTAATTCTTTATTTGTTTGGAACTTAATAAAAATAGTGGAATGTTTGTATTATTGTATTAAAATGATTCCCCTCTATTTCATTATCTTATTATCCCTTTGGTTCATAATTGTAAAGATAATATAATAATATTTAATGTAAATAAGATTATTCTTTATCAATTCTTTATTATTATGTCATTATTCTAATATCATATTACAGTACTCATTTACTCATTTCATTTTACTTAAATTTCCACTATCTTTTTATTTGAATAAAAGATTATACCTTGTTTATAAATAAGAGTTCACCTCTTATTTTCTATTACAATTTAGTTTCCAATTATTATTCCATTTCAAATTCTTTTAGAATTCAAATTCACCAATTGAATATTCAAATTTGAATTTCCTTCCCCTCAAACACAAAAGTGCAATAGAGGTCATGTCGAAATCCATCGCACCTGTCCTGGTGTTTCCATCAGAACAAGAGAGATCTCGATCCCCCTACAGCTTCTTTAGTTTTGCGCGAAAATTCCCCGGATTTTGTTATGCATGAATGCAATGCACAAACATGTGTCCTGTCTATTTCGACGTGCTAATCCTGGGATGTTACACCATGTGCCCCCGGGTTTGATTCTACAGATGAGGGAAGAATTCAAGGAGCTGAAGCAGGGAAGGATGACTATAGTAGAGTACTGCGACATATTTCTATCTCTGTCTAGGTATGCCCTTGATGAGATTAGTACTAAAGCCAAGAAAAAGGAGAGATTCTTGAATGGTCTGCATGATGAGATGCAGATAGTGCTGGTCAACATTCCCTTCGCTGTCCTTAAAGCCTTAGTGGATTCAGCAATCCAGATGGAAGGCAAGATCAACCAAGCCAATGAGAATCGCAAGCGTAGAATGATGCATCAACCAGGAACCCACCATACCCCGAAGTATCTCCCCAACCCGTCTGCAGGATATGCCCCAAGAAACAATAGACCCCCTATGACCCGTACTAACTATCCCAACCGTGGAGGAAACCCAAGGCCCGGAGGAAACCACAACAACAACACTGGCAACTCCAAAAATTTCAACCGTGTATCGCCCAAGTCCACCAACAACAATAACCCCAACAACAACAATACTTCCCCAAGGAGTGGAAGCAATGTTGTGCCTGTTGCAGGAAAAGACAAGTCTCAGGTTACTTGTTTTGAATACGGAGTTAAGGGTCACTACTCCAATGAGTGCCCCAAGAAGCTTGCAGCAGCCAATGTGAATGCCCCAGCTCAACAGCAGTGCCGTGACCAGCCTGGAAGGAGGTTTGCCCCAGAGAACTCACTCAACCACAACGGCCGTCTTTTTCACATGAATGTTGAAGAAGCTCAGGAAGCGCCAGATGTCATGCTGGGTATGTTTTCTGTTAACTCAGTACTTGCAAGAGTGTTGTTTGATTCCGGAGCATCGCACTTGTTTGTTATAGAAGAATTTGCATGCACTAGTAAGATTCAAACCAACAAAATTGAAGCATGTTATGATAGTTCAAATGCCCGGTTCAACCACCAAAGCTAGACAAATTTGCAAGGCCGTACCTATCAGAATCCATGGAATAGATTTTTATTCTAATCTATTAGTACTTGGAACCAGAGGTTTGGAAGTAGTACTAGGAATGGATTGGATGTCGAAACATAAATGATTAATCGACTATGCCAAGAAGGCCAAAACCATGACTAGTACTACTGGAGTATCAGTAGAGCATGTATCTAAAACTTTGCCCCGTCAATTCAAGTGCAACAAGAGTCTAGCCATTGACCAAGTCAGAGTAGTCTCTGAATACCCCGACATATTCCCATAAGTATTGCCCGGTATGCCCCCAGATCGGGATATCGAGTTTATCATTGAACTAATCCCTAGAACTGGACCCATAGCTCAGAGGCCTTATAGTATGAACCCGTCTGAATTAGTGGAGCTAAAGAAGCAACTAGATTCTATGATGGAGATAGGTCTGATTCAACAAAGTGTGTCTCCATGGAGATCACCTATTTTGTTTGTGGATAAGAAAGATGGAGGTAACCGTTTATGTACGGATTATCGGAAGCTGAGTGATTTCACCATTAAGAACAAGTAACCACTGCCGAAGATAGAAGATTTGTTTGACCAGTTGACCGGTGCCAAAGTGTTTTCTAAGATTGATCTTAGAACTGGTTATCATCAACTCAAGATTCGATATTCCAAAGACTGCCTTCACCACTAGATATGGATTGTATGAGTACACTGTAATGTATTTTGGATTAACCAATGCCCCCGCTTATTTCATGAACCTGATGAATAAGATTTTTATGAACTTCCTGGAGAAGTTTGTCATTGTTTTTATCGCTGATATTCTGATCTATTCCAAATCAGAAGAAGACCATGAGCTATACCTAAGGTGTGCGGGTACACGATCTTAGCATACCTGGTCCATCCCAAGGAAGGCCCACGACAAATATGCGCCGTCCCATGAAGATTTTCGGGTGTCCAAGGCCCATGATGCCTTCGGATCCTTGGAGAGCAAGACTAGAGTATATAGAATATTCAAAGGGGTAAACCCTAAAACATGTAACCGACTCAGTCTTGTACCCGGGACCTGCCTACCTCTATATAAAGTCTAGGAGGGTACGACCTAGATCTCTCTCTCGCACACCACCGCATACACACCTCCATGCCAGATTGCATTTGTGCACCCCTGTAACCTTCGGTTCCACCATAATCAAGAGCAGACAAGCAGGAGTAGGGTTTTCCCTCCGGGGGCCTGAACCTGGGTAAACCTCGTGTCCCCGTGTTGCTTGTTTGCTAACCGTTCCGCGATCTCCAGCATCCCCATCTTCTCCAAAACCCAAGTCCATAACAATGGGCATTGACGAGATTAAACCTCGTCAATTGGTGCCGTATGTGAGAATTGGGGGCGCTGATTGTGCGATCATGAAGGTCCCAACCAAAGCGAGCTACAACTCCGCGGCGACAGAGAGTCATCTCCTCTTTGGCGCTTTCGACTTCACCTCCCACTCGCCGGCCACCATGAAGGACTTCGAGCCCGTTGGCGACAGACTCGAGATCCTGTTCGGGAACTTCTGCTTCCTGGTGGGGCAAACCGGCACCCTCCGCCTCCCAGAGCGGGTGCCCCTGCCATCGATCAGGCCTGCTTCGTGGGCCCCACACCCCGTGCTACGCACATCGCCATCGACAGATGAGTCCTATGACAGCAGCAGCTACAACTCAGATCTATGCGAGTCACCATCGGAGGAAGTGACCTACAGTACCGGATCCGAAAGCTGCGGCAGCAGCGATCCAATCTACGAGTGCTACCAATGCGTCGTAGTCATCCAGAGTGACGCGGAACATCACGCACCCAACCCGCCACCTAACCCATAGGGTAGAAACGGCGGGAACAGAAGAAGCCAGTCCCCCCACCCAACAGGGATGACACCGATCGGGTCATCCGCCTCAGCGAGGAAGGATGGGCTCAAGCTCGCGAAGTCGTAGCAGGCAACAAGATCCTGCCTGTGGGGGCCTCACGGGACCTGCTAATGGCATACCACATGCTCCTAGTCGAGGAGCACAAGAAGCAGGTGAAGATGCAAGAGGTGCTTGACAAACGCAAGCAAGCAGCCTTGGAGTCCAGTGCGCGGGCATTGGCTCCAGCTCGCACGGCAACCATGGCAACAAGCACCATTCTCGGACGGAGAACTTGGACCCCAAGGAGCGTCGCGAGGTGACCCGGGACCTCAACGCGTCCTTCATGGAGATGGATGCCGACGGCAACGTCATCCCGAAAATGCCGCAAGCTGCGATCATGGCAGCCACCGCGTACCTCGCGTCCCATCCACCTACGAAGGGGGACCAGAAAAGGGCCATGCAGAAGTCCGCGCTTACCGGACTCGGACTCGTTGGAGCTGCGCTCCACGGAGAAGCTCCTGCGGAGCCAAAGAAGAAGGCTACGGTCAAGTTCAACCGCAGCCCCACACCTTCATCCGAAGATGAAGAGCACGACCTTCCTCGAAGGCACAAGAGCTAGCGCCATCGCAGCCGCGATTACGACGCTCGAAGCAATCTCACCCAGCGCAAAATCGACAAAGCGCGTGCCAAGCGCACATGCTCGTCTGAATTCGAGATGGACGAAGACGAAGGAGAACTCTGCGGAGCCCGATGCTTCAGCAGATCTGTTCAGCGGACACGGATGCCGTGGAATTTCAAGCTTCCTTCGGACACTCCGAAGTTCGACGGCACACAGGACCCCAAGGCGTGGCTCAGCGACCACATGTCGTCCGTCAAGCTACACGGTGAGAACAAGGACACCGCACTGCAATGCCTTCAGCTGCAGCTGACAGGCACAGCCCGAATCTGGCTCAGCAGCCTATCGTCGGTATCCATCCGAAGCTGGGAGGAACTGGCATACAGTTTCATCCGAAACTTCAAGGGCACCAGAAAGAGGCTAGCCTCCATCAAGGAGCTGCAGGCCTGCACCCAACGAACGGGCGAATCCATTCGCTCGTACATACTGCGCTGGTCCAACACCAAGAATTCCGAAGCGCACATCTCTGAGGAGAGAGCTATCGATGCCTTCAAGGACAGCGTCAAACGCCAGGACTTCAAGGAAGAACTTGGGCGCGTCAAGCCCAAGACACTCGACCACCTCATGGACATCGCCAACAGGTGGGCCGACGGCGAGGACTTCGTCCACCGAGTGCACTCGGAGGAGGAAGATGACTACGGCTGGCTACGTGAGCGCCGTAGCAAGAGAAGACCGCACGTCTACGACGATCGCGATGGACCCAACATGGTCGCGGATGGCTACGCCAACCGCCGCAGCAACGGCAACCGCAGCAGAGGCGGATACCGTGGAAGCAACTTCCACGACGGAGGAAGCCCAACGCAGTCATGGCAACGTCACGACCGTGACAATGGACCCTCAGCATACGACAAACTGTCGGGCCCATGCACCATCCACTTCTACATCGACAAGCAGGATGGTAAGAAGAAAGAAAGTCACATGCTCAAGGATTGCTGCGAGGTCCAGAAACTCAGCGAGAGCATGGCTCAGATGAGGCAGCAAGCCCCGAATCCTGGATACGGGAACGCACCCGCACCAGGTGAGATCGCACACGGAGCTCCTCCACCACCACCTGCGGGACCTTCAAACCACCCAATCGCACCCGCACAGAATAACGGTGGGCACGGGTACCCCGCGCCGAAGGGATCACTGATGATTCAAAAAGGGCGCCCAACAAACAGGGTGCAGAAGAAAATCACCCGTCAAATCAATCTGGCCATGACCGATCCACCAGCCATCCCTGAGTACCTCAGCGGATCAGAATCCTGCATCACGTTCAGCGCAGATTGGAGGATTTGACATGAGCCGCTTCTTCATGGACGGCGGCAGCGGCATCAACCTAATGTTCGCCAGTACCTTAGCAGCAATGCGGATCCCGCTGTGCAGCCTGGACCATTATGACACAACGTTCCACGGCATCGTCCCAGGGAAGGGCGTATTCCCCCTGGGAAAGATATAGATCGACGTCATCTTCGGCAAGCCCGATAACTTCCGGTGTGAGCGGCTCAAGTTCGAAGTGGTGGACTGGCCATCACAATACCATGCCATCCTCGGGCGTGTGTCATTTGCACGATTCCTAGCAGTACCGCACTACGCATACCTGCTACTCAAGATGCCAGGACCCAGGGGCGTCATCACGGTCCACGGGAGCTTCACCCGATCGAACCACTACAACAGGGACTTCAACAGAATCTCCCAGTCATTCGGCATGCAGGAGGAACTCATAAGGCTCCGCGAAGTGACGGACAACGGGGCACCCCCAGTCGCAAGACAGAACGCACCAGACATGTCCTTCAACTCCACCGTTAACACAAAGAAGGTGCAAGTCCACCCAACGGATGCCTCCAAGACGGCACTGATCGCTAACGACCTCATCCCCGCATAGGAAAGCGCGCTCGTCGAATTCCTCCGTGAGCGTTGGGAAATCTTCGCCTGGTGTCCTGCGGACATGCCAGGAGTTCCCAGGGAATTCGCCGAGCACGCACTCAACATCTTTCCAGAAGCCAAGCCCGTCAAACAGTCCATCTGACGACTATCCGAACCTCGGGCCGAAGCTATAGGAGTCGAAGTCAATAGACTACTCGACGCAAACTTCATCAGGGAGATCAAGGAGAGCGAATGGCTCGCCAACACCGTGATGTTCCCCAAAAAGGACACGGACATCCTGCAGATGTGCGTGGACTTCACATCGATGAACAAGCACTGCCCGAAGCATCACTTCCCTCTCCCTAGGATCGATCAGATCATCGACTCGACTGTAGGATACGAGAAGCTCTCCTTCCTCGACGCCTACTCAGGCTACAACCAGATTCGACTGAAGGTCGAAGATCAGGAGAAAACAGCGTTCATTACGCCGTTCGGAGTGTTCTGCTACAACACAATGCCTTTCGGGCTGAAGAACGCAGGTGCCACGTACCAGCGGTGCATGCAGGCATGCCTGACGGACCAGATCGGCCGCAATATCCAAGTCTATGTCGACGACATAGTCATCAAAATAAGGGAGGCGAAGACGCTCATCGACGATCTCCGCGAGACGTTCGATAATCTTGATCGCTACAAGATCAAGCTAAACCCAGAAAAGTGCGCCTTCGGCGTCCCATCTGGCCAGCTGCTCGGCTACTTCATCTCCCAGCGAGGGATCGAGGCGAACCCGAAGAAAATCGGGGCCATAATGGCCATGGAAAAACCGAAGAACCTCAAGGGCGTCCAGCAGCTTGCCGGGCGAATCGTGGCATTGAGAAGGTTCATCAGCCGCATGGGCGAAAAAGCTCTGATGTTCTATCAGCTGCTACGCAAAGCAGACAAATTCGAGTGGACGCCCGAGGCGGACGACGCATTCGAAGATATAAAGCGGTTGCTCTCTACCTCGCCGGTCCTGGTCACGCCAAAGGAGCGTGAGCCTTTACTACTATACATAGCAGCCACACACCAGGTGGTAAGCACTGTTCTGGTGGTCGAGCGACCCGAAGAAGTCAAGACTCATGGGGTCCAACGTCCAATCTACTACCTCAGCAAGGTATTGACACCGAAAAAGCAGAGGTACCCTCACTACCAGAAACTCGCCTACGGCGTGTTCATGACGGCTCGTCGTCTGAGCCACTACTTCCAGGATCACCAGGTGATGGTCGTTAACGAAGCACCCCTGAATAGCATCCTGAACAATCCGGAGGCCACAGGACGCGTGGCCCTGTGGGGCATCGAACTATCACCTCTAGACATCGTCTACGAGAAGCGCCACACGATCAAGTATCAAGTCCTCCCGGACTTCCTCGTACACTGGATGGAACTGCAACTGCCAGACACCCCAGACATGACACATTCATGGACAATGCACTTCGACGGCTCCAAGCGTGAGGCCGGAGTAGGAGTCGGGGTCATACTGACCTCCCCGTAGGGCGACAAGATGAAGTACGTCCTCCGGATGAAGTTTCGAGCTTCCAACAACGAAGCCGAATACGAGGCCCTCATCCACGACATGAGGATGGCCAAGATCTGCGGCGCAACGCGCCTCGTCATCTACGGTGACTCCAACCTCGTCGTCCAGCAGACAATGAACGAGTGTGATGCGCACACCGCCAACATGATTGCGTACCGCGCACTCTACAACACACTCGAAGGAGACTTCGACGGCTGCGAGCTTCGGCACGTTGGAAGAGAAAGCAACAAAGAAGCTGACAGACTCACCAACATCGGCTCCACCTGCGCATGAGTGCCACCAGGTGTGTTTCTCGAACAAATCTGCGTGTCGTCCATCAAAAGGAAATTCCCCAAGGGATCACCCGAAGAAGCAGAGCACTCAGGGGCCGCGCTACCCGAAGGACAGGAAGGACCTGAAAAGCTCGACACAGAGGTTGCAGTGGTCAATCTGATGCAGGTTATGGAAGTCGAAGAAACGTGGACAAGGCCATACCTCAGATATCTGATAGATGGAGAACTGCCCGACAGCCCGACAGACGCCTGGCGCATATCTCGCCGGTCCAAGGCCTTCACCATCATTAATGGAGAGTTATACAAGCGCAGCATTTTGGGTGTACTGCAAAGGTGCGTCACCATCGGTGACGGCAAAACTATCCTCCAAGACATCCACGAGGGCATCTGCGGCCATCATGCGGGCAGCCGCTCCCTCGTCGCCAAAGCTCTACGAGTTGGATTCTACTGGACAACGGCCATGAACGACGCCAAGGACATCGTCGGAAGATCCAATGGGTGCCAAAGGTTCGCAGATAAACCACACGCACTTGGATCAGAGCTCAGGCCCATACCTTTATCCTATCCCTTTGCCCAATGGGGCCTCGACATGATCGGAAAACTGCCAAGGTCCTCGAAAGGAGGTCACGTCTACCTCCTGGTCGCAGTCGACAAATTCACCAAGTGGATTGAGGCCATGCCCGTCACTAACCAAAAAGGAAAAGCGGCCGTCAAGTTCTTCGAATCCATTGTCTACAGGTTCGGCGTGCCGCACAACATCATCATAGATAATGGGTCGAACTTCATCTCCAAAGAATTCCAGGACTTCTGCGAAGACCTCGGAATCAACATCACATACGCCTCCGTGGCGCAACCGCAAACGAACGGGCAGGTCGAAAAGGCCAATGGCCTCGTCGGTGCTGGCATCAAGAAGCGCCGAATGATCCCACTCGAGCGACTCGCAGGAGCTTGGACACAAGAGCTACCCTCGGTCCTGTGGAGCCTGCGCACAACGCCAAATAGCTCAACTGGCTACATGCCTTCTTCATGGTGCACGGAGCCGAAGCCGTGCTACCAGCAGAGGTACGCCACAAGGCCCCACGGGTTGTCGCTTACAGCGAAGCCGAATCGATGGCCGCACTCGAAGACGCCGTCGATACACTCGACGAGGCGCGTGACATAGCAGCAGCTCGATCAGCGGTGTACCAACAGAGCCTCCGCAACTACCAGAGCCGACGGCTGCACCCAAGGTCCTTCGTCGAAGGAGACCTCGTCTTGCGACTCAAGCAAGAGCGACCGAAGAAATTTGAGTCACCATGGGAAGGACCCTACATCGTCACTGAAGTCATCCCAGGTGGCGCCTATCGCCTCAAGCACGTGGAGTTTGGAGTCGCATACTCCAACCCATGGAACGTCGCACAACTGTGACACTTCTACCCCTAGCTACCCCCCTCCTTTTACTTTCAATAAGGCTACTCAGCCGAACAATGTACCTCCTCCTTACGATATGAATAAAGCTAAGTGTCTCGTCCCAAAATTTTCACCTATTGTCTGCATTTCACTCCATGTTACAACACACTCGGGGGCTCCCCCCACCTCACGACTTTGTCGGCTGAGGATAACACGTGTACACCTGAGTATCTGACCACGTCAGGCTAACGAAAAGGACACGTATACAAACAAAGCACCACGTGCTAAACAACAATAAACCTTTACAATAAAGGGCACAACACGCCCAGTCGAACACACACAAATTTTACATCTATCTTTTTTATAGGTCCTACCTATTCTGAAGAATAACCTGCGCACGTTGCTCAAACAGATCTACAATTTGTTCGGCATGCTGCCTTACAGCCGCATAATGTGGACGCATATCCCACTCGTCACCATCCGGCCGAAGAGGCGGCCCAGCCGCTACAGCAGACACTACATCAGGACGATGTAACCGCACAAGGGAAAGCGCGGCCTTCACCCCTGCGACAAGCTGATGCCGCACCAGTTCCCTGACATGATGCACATTTCGAAACTTCGCCAGCAGGCCCCAGAGAGTCGACGGCGCCTCATCTAGCGGAAACATCACATGCAGAACTGATGCCAACAAAGACTTCGCCTGACGCAGCACCCGCGATACCTGGTGGACACGATCCTGCACAGTCGCAAGGACCATGGCATGATCACGGTCCATCCAGAAGAACCCGCTGGCCTCCATGTCCTGCTGGGTCAGGCAGTTGATCCGAACAGCAACACGCTCCTTTTCCTCCTTCGGAGCAAGGTTAGCACCTGCAATACTTGCAAAAAGTAAGATGAAAGGCCAACAGGCGCATCCAAAACAATGTGCAGTAGCTCGCGAAACTCACATTGAAGTTGTTTGGACAAACGACGCAACTCCCCCATCAAATACTCCTCTCTGGCAGCGCCTCGCTCTGCCTTCGATTTCCAAACATCGGCGTGGCTACGCACTCAGTTCTTTCTCAAGACTATGGATGCGGTCTCGAAGAAACACAAGTTGCGACGCGCCATCCAAGGATGGCCGTAGCTGTGGTGCAGACGAAGTGTCAACGGGATCATCACCCAAAGGCCCCTAGAGTAAAAGAACACAAGGATATGAACAAGCAGACGAATGAACACAGAACTCGGAATTTCATTATGTGCAGCAAAAAGCCACTGCGTGGCACAAGGACTGTTCATAGATATAATTACAACAAAGGAAACAAAAGCTATCTTCAACTACAAGCCCTAAGAGGCTGCATCCTGAGTAGCCTCGGAGCCAGATTGCCTGCTCTTGGCCTCTCCCTACTGCCTCAACGCGTACTCAGCCATCAAGTCAATCAACTTCGGCCCATAACGTTTATAGCGGGCAGCGTAGAGGGCGAAGGCTACCTCGGATCCGTTAGCAGCCGTCGGCATCCGAAAGGTGACCTGATGAAGATCCAGATCCGCTCCAGACGCCAGGGCCATCGCCAGCCCGACGGACGCACCAATGCCTTTCTGCTTGCGCTTGTACGCCGCAAGTGCTTCGGCTGACAGCGCATCCGCCAAGGCATCGACATCCTTGAGGGCGACGCCCTTGGGGACGAGCTCCTTATAGAAGCGCCCGAGAACTTCCTTGTCCTTGGCAAGCGAGTCGACCACGGTACTGCAGCGGTCTTCGACCGCCACAGTGGCATCATCCAGAGCACCCCCGTGCTCCAGAGCATCACGGTCAAACTCGATGCCTGCGACATCTACAGAAATAAAAGGGGCAACATGAATACAAAGCACAACAAGAAAAGACAAGGAAGCTGAAAAAGGGAAAGACGAAGCCACTTACCCGAAATAGTCTTGGTAGCCGCCATCAGCTTGCCGGCTACCTCCTTCTCGCACGAGGCCGCAACGGTGGCGAGTTGCTCCTCGTGGTTCGTCGCCTCCTGCTGCAGACGCTCCTTCGCCGCAGCTGCGTTGGCTAGCTCCTGCTCGAGGCGCTCCTTCGCACCTACGGCGTCCTTGGCCTTCTTATCCGCTCGCCCAAGGCTCTTTTTGAGAGCATCAAGCTCGCGGAGGGTGGTATTGTTGTCCTCTGCAATCAGCAGAACACTTATCAGATCGCAGAAAAAGAAGCAAAAAGATCAACTCGTGAACGTACCTTGAAGCTGCTTGAAGCTGGCCTCCAGCACCAGGTGCTGCTGCACCAGCTGGTTGGCGTCGTGCACAAAAGGCTGCAAAAGATACTACTCGTCAAAAGAAAGGCTCGGGGGCTACGCCCAAAGAACGAGCAAAACAAGTTATACATACGAAAAACGCTCGAGGGCTCCCCCCGAGACTCAAAGAAAAATGATCAGTAGATCATCCTACAGATGCTCGGGGGCTCCCCCCGAGACAAGAAGCAAAAACAAAAGTGATCAGCAGATCACCCTAAAACGCCCAGGGGATCCTCCCGCGGCAAGAACGAAGAAACTTATGTGATCATACAGCGACTTCGAAGGTCCAGCCGAAGTCTTCTCGGGGACAACCACCCGAGCCTCCTGCGGAGAAGGGTTCAGAGCAGCGCCCTCAGAGGTGGCCACCGTCTGAGGAGGAGGAGGAGGAACAACCTTCGACTCCCCCACCATCCCTCGAGCGCCATCGCTGAAGGAGCCGTCGGTGGAGTGGATACAAAATAAAGTGTCAGATAAGTACAAGCAAGCAAAAACAAGCGAGAACAAATCAGCAGCTAGATCAACTTATGAGTCAAAATCGCTCAAGTCGAAGATAGGCGGGGTCCTCCTGCCCTTCTTCTCCTCTTTCTTCTCTTCCTTCTTTCTCTTCCTTCTTCTGCTTCGCCGGCGGGTGCGGCGCCACAGCCCGCATGGGCACGGCTGGAATAGGAGAGGAAGAGACCCCATGACCTCCACGGTGACGCTCAAGGCACAGCGGGTTCCTAGGCGTCGTCGGAGTCGAAGCATCTGACGATTCGCTCGAACTCCTTGTCCGCTTTCGAGTGTGCTCCTCGCTCGACTCGATGGCTTCTTTGGCCGGCGACCGCGCCGACGGAAGTTCAGACATGGAGTCCACTATCTCATTGTCCGGTGCATCCGGGAACAATTCGGGCAGTGGAGGCGACATGCCTGGCACCTTGAATTCCTACGCAAGAAAGAAACAAATTTTTAGCACAAAAAAGTACAAGGAAAACGCAGTCAAAAACAGCGCTACGCGCACGTCCCAGATCTACACCTGCGGAACCGGACGAGAAGCAGAGAACGGAGAAGTCAGCGACTTCCCCGGGATATCCTCTCCAGCCTTGTATTTCAGCAGCGGGCGAAGGATCCCGTCGAGATCCCCCTTGGAGAACTCCTTAGCCGAAACCCTATTCGGATCGCGGCGACCAGAATAAAGGAACATCGGGTGCGCCCTAGCCTGGAGCGGTTGCACCCGACGTTTGACAAAGGTATGGTGATATCCACACCGTTCACCTCTTTATCCGGAATCAGCTGAAGATCCTCCACTCGATGATAGAGCCCCTCTATATCCACCACCTCGCCATCCAAGATCTGGTTCTTCTAGGACCTCTTCGGCTCGATATTCTGGGACGGGTTGAAAGGAGCAAGACCAAATTCCTGTCCGGCCACCGTGGAGTCGCGGATGTAAAACCATCGCCTCCGCCAGTACTGGACAGATTCGGATATAGAAAAGGAGAAGAAAAGAAGGTTGGATTTGAGGGAAATGATGCAGCCCCCAATGGGATAAATACCATCGGAGCCAGATTGCCTCTTCACGGAATAGAGTTTCCGGAAGAGTCCAAATTGCGGCTCGATATCGAGCCAGCACTCGCAGAACGTGATGAAACAGACGACATGAAGAAGAGAGTTTGGCGAAAGATGATGAAGCTGGATGCCATAAAGAAAAAGCAATCCATGGAGAAAATCGTGGATTGGGAAGGAAAGGCCCCGAAGGACAAAGGCGATGAACATAACCCGAAACCCAGCGGGAGGACGGGGAATTACCTCGTCACCGAGAAGTTTGACGGCCTCCCTACCTACGGGATCAGGCCCCGCTCACGGATCTTGTGGAGGTCACCCTCACGCGTCTCCGATCGCCGCCAACCACCGTCGGTGACGCGGGTGGCGGCGGAACCCTTCTTGCCACCGACGGCAGCACTAGTACCACCTGCGGTAGAGGCCTTCTTGGACTTCCCCATTGCAGTGCGGCAGCGACGACGACGAGCACGAAGAAACAAGTAAGTAAAGGCTCGGGGAAATTCCAGTGCGCAGTGAGAAAAGCTCAAAGAAGATGGGAGCAGTGACACAGGAATGGTTGCGGTGAAAACAAACTAACTTTTCCCCAATGATTATAAGGACGAGGACGATGCACGACGACCGTCCATCGGGAAGACCTAGAGACAACATCAAGATCTGACCGTCCACGTGTCAACACAGAAGCGAACCGTCGCTCCCACGCCGTCCACTACGCACGGTAATCGAGGCGACGCCGTAATTATCTCCACGCCGTGCATGACCGGTCAACTCAAAGTCAGAAGGTGGGACCCATGTTCGTCCAGTCATGTCATCTCTGGCGCCGCAGACGCTTGAGATCACCGATCGTCAGCACTGACGTCATCAAAAGCTATACTAGCAACGTTTACATTTCTTCGGTTACAAAGCTAAGAGTACTCACTCGAATCTACGATTCGACTAACTACTCGGGGGATACTCCTATCAGGAGCGCTGGCCGCGCACCTGAAAAATAATCAAAGCACTATACCATGGAACTATTCTTCGAGTCCTACGTCGAGTCTGCGACTCCACTACGGACTCGGGGGCTACTCCCATAGGGATGATGGATTCAAGCATCCGAAAAATTTGTGTCCTACGGACCTTAAGCCAAAAACACGGCTGAATCAAAGTCTCTGCTCGAGTCTACGACTCGAACTGACACTCGGGGGCTACTTCCATAGGGAGCGCTGGTCGCGCATCCTATAGCATTTTCGAGCGCGATCCTTCGGATCAGCATGTAAAACTTTTCGGCAAATCTGCCCCAATTAACGCTAAGTGAGTAGCGTACTCCTTGGCCACCCGAAACACCTCCGTGGAGATAAACTTTCGGATGCTGCGCCTGCGACGCAAAGATAAGACCTACAGATACCATCTGGTGGCCTGGCAACGCACACGACTGTGCTTTGCTAGTAAGAATCCGTGCCAGCAGGCGCGATGAAAAATCCCGACGGACGTGTTGGGTACCTCACCTAAAAGTTCAATGGAATTCTACTCCTATAAGTCCTCCGCGGCCTGGGTCGAATTACGCCAGCATATGTTCTGGGTTTGAGTCGAGGGACTCGAATCTGAAGAAGATCGTGTTGTTTTGTCCTAAGATAGTTAACTGACCCTGATCTGACGGGAGATTCAGGCACACATATCAACAATCCCTACACACTCGAATTGCCGCACCCGAAGGATTGAAGAGTCCTCAGCCGAATCTACGATTCGACTGAACACTCGGGGGCTACTGACATGGTTATACCCTGTGGGTACACGATCTTAGCATACCTGGTCCAGCCCAAGGAAGGCCCACGACAAATATGCGCCGGCCCATGAAGATTTTCGGGTGGCCAAGGCCCATGATGCCTTCGGATCCTTGGAGAGCAAGACTAGAGTAGATAGAATATTCAAAGGGGTAAACCCTAAAACCTGTAACCGACTCGGTCTTGTACCCGGGACCTTCCTACCTCTATATAAAGGCTAGTAGGGTACGACCTAGATCTCTCTCGCACACCACCGCATACACACCTCCATGCCAGATTGCATCTGCGCACCCCTGTAACCTTCGGTTCCACCATAATCAAGAGCAGACAAGCAGGAGTAGGGTTTTCCCTCCGGGGGCCTGAACCTGGGTAAACCTCGTGTCCCCGTGTTGCTGGTTTGCTAACCGTTCCGCGGTCTCCAGCATCCCCATCTTCTCCAAAACCCAAGTCCATAACAATGGGCATTGACGAGATTAAACCTCGTCATAAGGACCATCCTTGAAACCCTTAGAGAGCATCAGTTGTATGCCAAGTTTAGAAAATGTTAGTTCTGGTTAAAGGAAGTAGGATTCCTAGGACATATCGTGTCGGCGGGAGGAATTGCTTTCGATCCCGCCAAGATTAAGGATGTCGAAGAATGGAGAGCACCAACCACTCAAACTGAAGTTCGCGTATTTCTCGGATTAGCGGGATATTATCGCAAGTTCGTAGAAGGATTCTCGAGCATCGCAAGACCCATGACCCAATTATTGAAGAAAGATAAGAAGTTTAAATGGACGGACAAATGTGAATCAAGTTTCCAAGAGCTCAAGAAGAGATTGATTTCAGCCCCAATCTTGTTATGCCGGATATTACGAAGCCTTTTGACGTGTATTGTGACGCATCCAAGATTGGTCTCAGATGTGTGTTGATGCAAGAAGGCAAAGTCATATCCTATCTATCCCGACAACTGAAGCAACATGAGCAGAATTACCCTACCCATGACCTTGAACTAGCAGCCATAGTTTTAGGCTTGAAGACATGACGGCATTACCTCATGGGTAACCATTGTGATATTTATTCGGATCACAAGAGTCTGAAGTATATTTTTACGTAGAAGGAGCTAAATATGAGGCAAAGGAGATGGATAGAGCTAATCAAGGACTATGACCTTGACATTCACTATCACCCCAGCAAAGCCAATGTGGTAGCATATGCTCTTAGCAGATTGCCGTATCGATTGAACACCATGATAAAAGAAGCCCAGCCAAGTTTGTATGAGGAGATGGAAAATTTCAGAGTGGAGCTAGTTAGTGAAGGATTTTTGGCTAGCATAGAAATTCAAACCACCTTGATAGATCGGATCAAGGAGGCGCAGAATGGAAATGCTAGTATCGACGGGATCAAACATCGTATCGGTATAGGGAAGGTACCCGGATTCACCAAAGATGAAGAAGGAGTTTTGTGGTACAAAGGACATATCAGTGTACCAGCAGATTTAGGGTTGAAACAAGGTATTTTGCAAGAAGCCCATGATACTCTTTGTTCTATCCACCCGGGAGGAACGAAGATGTATCGGGATTTGAAGGAGCAATTTTGGTGGCATAAGATGAAGAGAGAAATCGGAAGCTACATAGCCAAATGTGATATCTGTCAGAGAGTCAAAGCAGGACATCAGAGACCCGGAAGACTTTTGCAACCTTTGCAGATCCCAGAATGGAAATGGTATTCAGTTGGATTGGATTTTATCACCGGTTTGCCTACATATAGTAGGGTAAATGATTCTATTTGGGTCATAGTGGACAAACTGTCCAAAGTAGCCCATTTCTTACCGGTCAAGATCACTTATCAGAATTCGAAGCTAGCAGAGTTGTACATTGCTAGGATAGTATGTTTGCATGGAATCCCCAAGAACATTGTGTCGGGTCGAGGAACCCAGTTTACCTCGAGATTTTGTAAGAAAGTCCAAGAAGGATTAGGAACCAGACTGGATTTTAGCACAGCTTATCACCCACAGACTGATGGACAAACGAAGCGAGTAAACCAGATACTCGAAGATATGTTGAGATCTTGTGTGTTGGAATATGGATCAAAATGGTAAGACTGTCTGCCTTTCGCAGAATTCTCATACAACAACAGTGACCAAGCTAGTTTGCAAATGGCCCCATTTGAGTTTATGTATGGAAGGAAGTGTCGTACCCCGTTGAATTGGTCGGAAGTAGGAGAGAGTCAGATTTTCGGACCCGACATCCTAAGATAAGCCGAAGAGAAAGTTCACAAGATCCGTGAGTACCTCAAGAGCGCCCAATCCAGACAGAAGATTTATGCCGACAAGAGACATTGAGATCTAGCCTTTGCTATCGGAGATTTTGTGTATCGGGGAGTATCATCCTTGAAAGGAATTCAACATTTCCAACTCAAAGGAAAGTTAGACCCCAGATATATTGGACCCTTCAAGATTTTGAATCGCCGAGGAGAACTATTGTAACACCCTCAGAATCGGACCTATGCAAGTTTTAGCAAAACTCGCCAAAACCCGCATAGAAACGATTCAAAGGTGTCCACCAGGCACTTTCGTGCGGGTGGAAAACGAAGTAATAACATTACACAACAGTCCTCGATGGGACCCACAGAACAGATATATACAACAACGACTCAGAGAGTCAAGAATACAGATATAATATACAAAGATCCAAATCACCTTAAAAATGATAGAGCGTCCGACTACGGACAAGATGCAAATGGGGCCAAGAGCCCTGAAGAATAACCAATGGCGTCCATAACCCTGCCTGTGGCCAAGGGTAACCCCGCTAACGGCGTCGATCTCAAAACCTGCTTAAACAAAAGGGGTGCCGACAAAGGGCAAAGGAAAAAGAGGAGCGTCGATCGAGGCGACACGGCGAGTCTAGAATTCGCGGTCCTCGCCTACATAGGTATGGTGGATCAAGCGGCAAAGATGCAATCGAACAACCTATAGAGACTCGATACAATGGCGGCGATCAGAGAGGGTAAGATAGACCTATCCGGATCCAACTGAAGCTAACACCAAACAAACCCATCCCGTGTTTCCCTCGAAACCAAACGAGGAAGTCAACCGAGGAACTCACACAGTTGGCAGTTTTACTTATTCAGTTATCGTTGCAGCAATTACTAGTCAGGTGTAGATAATCATCCTGATAAAATAAGCAGTGGGCACTTTTATTCAACCATTCCGTTGTAGTTGCAGCAATTACTAATCAGATACAGATAGCATGATATAATCCCAAAACCCAGCAGTTGTTGGTACTTTTATTCAGCCATTCCGTTGTAGTTGCAATACTTACTAGTCAGGTACAATGGTCGGAAGCGACAATCCAAACAAGCAATTGTGGGCAGTATTATTTAGCCATTCCATTATAGTGAAGCTGATTACTAGTCATTATAAAGTCAAATTTATAGCAATAAACTTTAGTTATGCTTGTCTATGGTCGAGATACTGTGCTCCAAGTCGTCCATATCCGGACACGGCTTTTGAAGTTTTACCCGGCCGGGGTGCACCAATAGCAACACACGCTCGATCAACCTCGAAAACCAACTCAAAACCCAACGAGGCTTTCATGTGAACAATCACAGGATTGAAATATTTCGGGGCCACCCTTGAAGTCTACCATAAGTAAGCTAGCTCGAGACGGACCCAAGGTTTGGGTGGACGGTGAACGCATCGAACCCAAACTGAGCTTGTCGACACCGGAATCGTGTCCCGATCCTAAGCAGTCTGATGTGCTCGCACAATCGTAAATACATAAGTAGCATGGCATAAGCAGGATCGTAGATAAAACCTCAAACTAGTTTGTGGCCCCAAGAAATAAGATGAATCAAGCTCGCTGGGGGTCCCATATACCTCCGGATGTGGATAGCGATAAATCAAGGAACAGGTATCAAGTACTCGGGGTCTTACGGGACACAAGTGGGCGTCGAAACCAAATATTTTCTATCACCCACCGATGCCTCCGCTTATTTCAATTTTAGTTGTTAAACAGAATTAAAGTGAACAATAAGTAAAACTAGGATCACCTCCAACATCAACATGCGGCAATTCATCAACAATGTGGCAATCGGACAACACGCAATTGAGCACTTGAGCGACTAAGACGCGCAAGTCCAACTATCTACCAAACAACAGGTAATAGGATGTGTCCAAGGCAATATAAGGCTAGGGATATCACGCACGAAAACTAGAGCATCGCAACACAGATAGCAATAGATCAACAGGAGGGAATAAATACTAGAAAAGTAAAATAGGTAGAAAGGGGGAGATGCTCGCCTGAAAACATTGTCGAAGGGTTCATCCGAAGATCGGGGCGAAGCTCACATCAACTCAACGGCCTTATCCGCGAAGAAGCAAAACACTAGAATACACACCGGATGCAATATTTAATACAACGGCAGAAGATCGGCATGATGCATGTATGATGCATGGCATGGCAAAGGTGCAATGCAATTAGTTCATATTAAGCGGAACCGGGGTCCCGACAATTAATTATGTGGTTCAAATTATTTAGAACCCCCGCAATTTAAATGTTGTTTAACATGGCAGAAGATAGCACCGGGTTCGCTACACAAATTTAAATGAGGCCAATATAAGGCTAGATTTGCCCGCATATGGCCCCATATTTAATTAGAGGTGAATCGGCATAAGGCCCCCAAACCACATGACAAATATGCATGCATGAACAATTATTATGCGACAAGTTGTATTATATTGTAAAATAGGGTTTTCGGGAAGAGGTTCACACATTAGGGGGTCTCGACGAACTTGGGGTTCCGGGGTTCGGGGTTCGGGGTCGGTCTTGGGGTTCAGGGTTCGGCGAGGTCGTTCTCGTACTCCAGGGTAGGTCTTGGCGCAGCAGGGTTCTCGGGTCATGTTGTCGGTCATGGCGTTCGGGACGAAGCACTTGTCGCGTCGGGGTCTCCGTGTCGGGGTAGATCTTATCGGTCTTGGCGTTCGGGTAGACGAACTTGGCGTGGCGTAGGGGCGCATCGGTCTCGCCCTGTACGGTGTCGTACTTGTTGTCGCGTAGGTCTTGGCATTCGGGGTGAAGTCCTTGGCGTTCCTTGTCTTGTCGAAGGCCTTGTTGCTCTACGGCGAAGAACTTAGCGTCATCGGGGTCCGGGGAGGAATTCCTGTCGCCTTCGAGGGGTACTTGAAGTCCGTGATGGAGATCTTGACAGCTTCATGAGGGCGGCCTTGATGCTTCGGTTCGATGTCGACCTTCGGGTATCGGGGTCTCACAGCATGTTTCCCTCGGTCCAAGCGCCAAGTTTATTGCGGTTCCGATGGTTTCACGTGGCGTCCTCCGGGTACCGAGTTGGAGTGCAGGGTTCGGAAGGTGCCACGGCGGCGGGGACGGTGGAGAGACCCGGCGGCGAGCGCGGTCGGCGGTGGCGCAGATGCGGTCAGGGCCGGCCAGAGCAGAGAAGCGGGCGAACGCCCGGCGACGAGGCGGCGAAGCGGAGGACGGACTGGCGGTGGCTCGCAGGCGACCGGGCGTGGCAGGTGAGGGGCGTCTGGCGGTGGGGACCTGCGACGAGCACGCGGCCGAGGCGGGCAGATGATGCGGGCCGCACGCCGCGACGGGCCGGAGAGGCGGGCGCCGCGACGGGAAGCTCAGCGACAGCCATGGAGGAGGGCAGAGCCGGGGAGGCGGCGGCAGACGCTGCGGGCGCTTGGCCGGAGGCGGCGGAGGCCGGGATGCGAGGTCTGGCGCGGGCTCTGGCGATGGCGAAGGTGGGGAGGCGACGGCGGCGCGGGCGGCATGCAAGGAGACGGGGCGGCGGGCGCAGTCGCTTGGGAGGAGAGGCGGTGAGTTGGCGGTGGCGACCGGAGGGCGGCGAGCGAGCGCGGAGAGGAGAACCGTGGCGGAGAGGGGAGAATGGCGCGGGCGGAGAGAGCCGCGTCGGGCGTGGTCGGGGCGTGGGAGCGTGGGAGAAGAAGCCAGGGAGGAGAGAGAGGGTGGGGGGACAAGCGGGGCCACGGGGTGGGTCCCGCGTGGGCCAGGGGCGCAGGCGGTTGGTGGGGATCTGGACGCTGCGTGCGTGTGCGTGGGTTGTGTGGATGTGTGGGAGTTGTGTACTGTGTGGTGGGGTGTGGGGCTGGGTTGAGAGGAGAGAGAGGGGGAAGAGGGGGAGTGGCTGACGTGGCAGTTTCTGGTTGGTGGGAGGAAGAGGAGAGGGTGAGGTGGCAGCGTGTGAGTGGCCAGGGTGATGTGGAGGCTGGGTTGGGGTAGATAGATGGGTAGGTTTAGGATTTGGAAGGGCAGGTGTAGTTGGACCGATTTGAAAAATGGGGGTGGTCGTTCGGGTCGATTCGGCCCGTTCGACTGCCCCCGCTAAAACAATTAAAGCTTTTATTTTGTTTTAAACGGGCCGTGAGAAAACCGATAGCGGCCAAAATAATTAATCCGGAGAACCGGGCTTTGCATTTGAATTAAGATGGGGTGTTTGGAAAACAAATCGGGCTTTGCGAAAATAGTTTTAGACAAACGATGCATGATGATGACGATGCAATGCACAAATTCAACGCGATTTTCTAGTAGTGGTTTTGCGGGATGCCACAACTATCATATCAACTGGAACTGCCGGAGGAGATGCCAGCCATGCATGATGTGTTCCATATCTTGTTACTTCGCAAATGCCTAGAAGTCTCGGAGAAGAACGAAGTTTTCAAGAATATTGATCACAGAACCATAGAGATCAACGAGGACCTAACTTATCCTGAAGTAACCATTTAAATTTTGTAAGAAGCCTTCAGAACCACCAGGACCAGGAGCATCAAGTTTCTCAAGATCCATTGGAGTAACCATACTGAAGAAGAAGCTACTTGGGAACGAGAAGATTACATTAGGACCGAATTTCTAGATCTCTTTAGTTCCTAGTTTTCTTTTTCTTAAATATCAGGATGGGATTTTGTTTAAGGAGGGAAGGTTTGTAACATCCCAAAAATATTAAACAAGATTATCAAGTTCTAACCACCCAAGTTTAGGGTTAACAAAAACTTTTGTTATTAAAATTAATATGAATGCATGTGTGAGTGTGATGAATGCAAGAATGATTGCCATGTTTGGTTGCTATGAATGCTAAGGATTGGTTTAAAGATGAAAACAATATCATCTAGATCATTTCCAAGCAGAATCAATTAAAGAAAAAAAATCAAATATAAGACATATAAGCAAATGGTCATTTTTGCCAAACTTGTTCACTAGACCAATTTGGGTGTTCCTAGTCCAAGATTTCTAACAGAAACAAATCCAATTCTTTTCACCCCTTGCTATACCAAGTAAAAGGGAACCCAAGCCCACTTTGCAAACCAATAGAAACAATTTCCGAATCTATTTAAAGGACAATTGAAAATTGAATCAAGTATAGGTACTAAGATCACCATTTCTCAAAAACCAATCAAACAACTTCAACTTGACAAACCCAAGCAACCAGATACTACCAAGCATGTGACCAGAGCACTCACCAAAATTCAGCCAAAAATTCAAATTCAAATTTCATGCGGCCATTTCATCAAACACTTGGTGAGCACAGAACAAACTGCCTAACTTCTACTGTTCTTGATCAATGCTTTGTCCTCTACTTGTCGCTACTACTAGCCAATGTTTCCCCCAGTGACCACCATTGCATTGAAGCCACTACTTCTTCATTACTTGCATCAGTGCCATGCCACCCGAAGCCACCATTGTCGGCCGACAGTGGACAGCACGCAGGAGGAGACACCGCGCCCGTCCACGATGTCCAGAAGGAAGGCCATCGTCCACCGCCCCTCCATGTCCAACCCTCAAGCACAGCCAAGCCCTGGACCACTGAGAACAGCCGCGCCCATTTTTCTCTCTTCCATGCCGAGAGCGCGCCAGAGCGCCGCAGCTGACACACGCGCACATGCCGCGCCACGCCCTCGCTGCACATAACTACACTCGACATGCCCCTAGCTACCTCCCGGACACGATCATTCGCCACCGCGCGACACGAAGCTCATGTACGTCGTCTAAAATGTTGTCGGTGCCACGTAGAGCATCGAACCGTTCCGACCATTCTTGACCGCCATGTGTCCCGCCATTAAGCCAGTGATGATCGCCAGGAGACACCGCACCGCCCTATGCCCGTAGCTCGTTGTGCTGATGTCACCATAGGAGCCTGACCATGCAACACGGACCCTCTCTCCGGTGTATAAATAGAGGCCCCCTCTGCCTCGATTCACCACACCATCTCACTCCCCACTCCTATCAGAACCTCCCTGACCCTTCCCCGGAGCAAGGCGAGCACGAGCCTGCCGGAATTTGGCCGGAGTCCGCCGCTGGAGAGGAGGAGAAGGGTCGTTGATTGGAGCCACCCCAGGAGCCACCACGACCACCGTTCGAACCGTCGTCATCGACAACGTCGTTCGTCCCCATCACTGACCATAGCTGGAGCCCAGGTGAGCCACCGCATACCCCCACCGTAGTTGTTAGGGTTCAGTCTCGTCGGAGCTGTTCGACGGAGACAACGAACCACATCCATAGATCCTAGTCCAATCGCACGGCCCAGATTGAAACATACCCCTTCGCTTAGACTGAGCCGCTGACGCATGGGACCCCTGTTAGCAGCCCGCTGCGCGCGCGTTCTGCAGTTGGGCCGGCCTAGTAAAATTCTCGCGCGTAGCCTAGTAACTCAAATAGTTATTTTCCATTTTATTCAAAACTAAGTTCTGTCAGTAGATTCAAAAATCAATTCAAGAAGATTTACCGAACCAAATGACCTAATTCCAATTTTGTTAGAAATATATTGAAATTATCAATCCAAGCCCGTTGGATTCAAACCATTTGAAATTATAGATCACCTATAGTAAAAATAACAAGACAGAGACTTTTTCACATTCAAACATTTTTCAAAACTCAGCCATAAATGATTTTGAGTTGATTCCAACTTTCAAAAATCACATTTGACAAGAACTATCTGAATATGTAAACATATTTAGGTTTACTTGCAGTGATTTTGGACTAGTACTAAAAGAATGCTATATGGACATTTCTAGTCACTTTAATTATTTAAAATAGTAATTTTAAACTTTATAAAATATAACCCCCACTTTAAATCACATTCCCAAGTATTGAAAATATGTGGTGATGACATGTGTCAACCTGATCCCATATTTTAATTGGAGAATATTAAATCTTAAGTAGTTTCCAATGTGTAGAAATTACTTTTCTAAAATAAAATAAATAAGACTAGGTCTTTATTTCATGTGATGAATGTGATGATGCTAGATAATCTAGTGTGAGCCCTTGTGTGATAAATAGAAGTAGATAAGTATTGTTTGGTGATTGTGTACCTCGTATGTATTTATAGACGCTAGTACCGACCAAGGCTACGAGGAGGAGGAGGAGTACTACGAAGAAGAAGAAGAAGAAGAAGAAGAAGAGAACTTCAACCACTGCACCAATCAAGGCAAGCTAAAACTTGCAAGTTTCTTAACCATGCAAGCTAGATAACCTATGAAAGGCTCATTAGACATGCTTTGGTTATACAACCCTGATTACAACAATCCTAGTTTTACTTGCAAGATTTATTCTTTTATTTTCTACTAAATTTTTGTATTACTTTTAGTTAGTGCTTTGTGAGTTTTGGAAAGATATTATAGGTAGCATAAAGAGCATAAAACTTGGCCTAAGTAGTTAGAACTAGATGTCATACTGAGGCATGAGATTAGATTTGGATAAGTCACACTTGATTAGCACCCCTCATTAGTGATTACCCTCAATTTTAGTGGATAGTGCTAAGCATAAAAGTTGATCACTTTAGATGGGAATACTTGGTGAAAATGATTATGAAAACCTTGGAATGAAGATTCATTCTATTGAAATGTTTTGATATGTGTTATGAACACAAGATGATTTGATGATGAAAATGTTGAGGCATGAGTCTTAGCCCTTTTATTAAAAATTGGTGGTTGGGTTCGGATGCGATACCCTTCCAATTTTATCGTACAACCATAATACCCGAATTTGGATAGGGCTTGACTGAAAGTTTATATGTCTTAGTATGGGTTCTCTTGCGGAAGAGGTTTGATGTGAGGCTACCTCGTGATGAATGTCCACTTGTGCAGTTCCCAAGATGACAGATGGTCATGGTTGGGAGGCCAAACTCATAGGGGAGGTGCCTATACTAGGGTGTATAATTGAAAGGTTAGGATTGATTATCCATATACTAAGTATGATGATTCAGGATTGTTCCTAACAGATGTATCGAATACTGTGGTGAAAGTATACCACCTCTGCAGAGTGTCAAACTATTCGAATAGCCGCGTCCGTGGTTATGGACAGTTGGAGTGGTCATACTGTTCCGTCGTCAGATGTTTTCAAAATGACTTGTGAAATGAACTATGACTTTGGCTTGATCACAACAGGGTTGTGAACATGAAAACTAAGTTCCCACTTAGGTGTTTTAGAATATTACATTAGTTTTCTTTACTTCTAAACTCAGTTAGAGATAAACCTGGCCTTTTGCAAATAAACTTAGAGCTTAGGATTCCTACTCAAACTACTTTACTTTTTAGTGATAGTTTGTGAGTACTTAAAAAGTACTCATGGCTTTGTGCTTGGCTATTCCTATGGCCAGACTATGAGGAGGACTACCAGGATTATGGGCAGCAGGAAGTCTATGACAACTAGGATCATCTCCCATCGTCACTATTTCCTGTGACCCTGAAGATGGAGCTTCGACCATGCTACATTATTATATTATTCCGCTGCATTGATTGTATTAAGACTGGATCATGAGATCCTTATTTGTAAGACCTTTATTATGGTTTGTAATGGATGATGAACTATGATTTCAATCTGTTATGTCTCGCAAAAATGGTAATCCTAAGATTGCGATGTATGGCATAACAGGCATCTGGGATTAAAAATCCGGATGTTGACAGCCCACCAGCGCGCGCCACCACGGTTTTGCAATCACCCCCGCCATCTCACCGAGGTCCACGTCGCGAGGCCGGTAAAGACAAGAGGCAAGGAGCACCGGAGAGGGTCAGTGGTATAGCGCCACCCGAGAGGGAACTACCTCCAGCACCACCGTCGCCGGGAGGCGGTAGCCGACCGGGTGTAGCAGCAGGACACACCAGGCCCGTCCGCCCGGTCGAGCCCGTGAAGTCTCGCCGCAACACTGCAGCAGGGGCAGCGCCGCCGCCACCAACCCATGCCCAAGCTCTGCTACCTCATCCACCAGAGAAGCCACAGCCGCGCCAGGCATGGCCCACCTAGGCCCAGATGGAGCCCTTTTGGGCCCAGATCTGGGCTGGTTGGGCTCTGTCGGCCGCTCGCTGGCGACCAGCCGGCCATGCTTCCTCCGCAGCCCCCTGCAGCCAACGGCCGCGCCGCCGCACCGCCACCACCCGGTCGCGGGTCTCACGCCGCCGAGCCAGACCGTCCACCGCCGTGGAGCACCGGCGCCGTCGGGAGGCCCTGCCCTCTGTTCTTTTGTCAAGAAGAAGCCGACCCACCGCCGCCCCGCAGCGAGAGGCCAGCGACTTACGCCCGGCGGCAGGGGAGGGAGAGGGTGAGAGGGTGGCGGGTTCGCCTGTCGCAGGGGGCGAGCTTAACGGTCTTTGACTTCGTTGGTAAGGTTAAGGTGTCGCGCCCCTTCTTCTCTCTTGGAGTAGTAACCGGCATGCGGCAACTTCTCTTCGCCCTTGTCCCTCGAGCAGCGCTGCCGCCACCGCCGGCTGACGCCACGGAGGGGCGGCCTGCTGTTTTTAGTGGTACATTATGGAACCTTCCCAAGTTACAGCTGCTGTTTTCTTCAATCTATTTTGAGTTAATAGCATAGGACTACCAGTTTCTGGGCAAAATTCCGAAAATCTACCGGTTTACGTTTTCGCAGCAAAAATCTGCCACATTTGGCGTCTGTTTTCGCAAATCGCACTAAACTCGTCGATTGACCGACACGAAGCGACAAGGCAACCCACGTCGGTGACGGCAGCGCAAGACTGTGTGCCGTCTGCCGTTTTGCATGTAGGTCCTCAAGTTTTGACAGAAAATTGCGCAGAAGTTCCTGGCACTATTAAAACCTTCATAACTCTTGAATACGAATTCAAATGGAAAAAGTTTAAATACGAAAAGTGCTCAGAATTGTTTGAATCTTTTTTTACAAACTTTATTTATTATTTTGTATAATTTAAATATAAAAAATATTTTATTAATTATAAGAAATTATTTTGTTAATTATACAAAAACTTTGGAAATTCATAACTTTAACTATATAACTCCAAATAATATAAATAATATGTCTAAATTTATTAGAAAAATCTAAGGAATCCATTTATTATATTTATAATGCATGAATCATATCCGTTCCTCTCGGATATTTTAATTATGCAAGTGATCATAATAATAAATGTGTCCATTTTATTTATTCTTGCATATTTGTAGACATATTATCATGCAAAAGTATGCAACCAGCGTCTCCCTCACGAACTCCAGTCCCTGCATGGGCTGCGCGTCACGTTTCTGCTGTGTCTGCAAGCGGCTAAGCTCGATCTGGAGCTCGGCCTCCATCTTGTTCTGGTCCATCGCGATGACGGCGCGGCGGTCCGCGGTCCGGGCGACGGAGCAGTTGTCGGACAGCGCGTCGTCGGCGACGCCCGCGCGGGCGATGGGGTCACTGATCGCAGTGGATTCTTGCGAGGTGGCCGGAGCAGAGGCGGCCTGCTTCTCCTTGCCGGTGGCCTCCTGCCTAATCTCCGACACGAGCGCCTCCATCTGCGAGCGGAGCTCCACCATCTTGTTCAGCTCCACCGCGCTCTTGGACAGCAGCAGCACCAGGCTCGCGCCCAGCCCAAGGTTCATCGACATCAGCTCCTCCTCCGGCTTCTTCCTCCCTGTACATGCAAGGACCCCAATCAACAATGTGTGCGCAGCTTGGCAAGGCGATAACACCAATTGGCATTCACTGAATTATACTAGTACGCTCTTACTATCTGTACCTAGAGAACTCCGCGGCGTGTCGACGGGCAGCTCCGGCGCGCGCCCCACGACCTTCACCCTGGCACTGGCAACGCTGCCGACGTCGTCCGCCAACCGCTCGAAGACGGCGCTGCTGTCGTCCTTCCTAACAAACGAGGCACTGCTGGTGCATACTTATTATTATTATTATTATGATTACAAAGTTCGGGTTGTTGAGGGACGAGAAGTTCGCGAGGGAGACGCTGGTTGCATACTTTTGCATGATAATATGTCTACAAATATGCAAGAATAAATAAAATGGATTATGATTACTTGCATAATCAAAATATCCGAGAGGAACGGATATGATTCATGCATTATAAATATAATAAATGGATTCCTTAGATTTTTCTAATAAATTTAGACATATTATTTATATTATTTGGAGTTATATAGTTAAAGTTATGAATTTCCAAAGTTTTTGTATAATTAACAAAATAATTTCTTATAATTAATAAAATATTTTTTATATTTAAATTATATAAAAAAATAAATAAAGTTTGTAAAAAAAGATTTAAACAATTCTAAGCACTTTTTGTATTTAAACTTTTTCTATTTGAATTCGTATTCAAAAGTTATGAAGGTTTTAATAGTGCCAGGGACTTCTGCGCAATTTTCTGCCAAAATTTGAGGACCTACATGCAAAACGGCAGACGGCACACAGTCTTGCGCTGCCACGTCAGCCTGACGGGTGGGCCAGCCTTGTCAGTTTCCGTGTCAATTCGCGATCAGGACGAGTTTAGTGCGATTTGAGAAAACGGACGTCAAATATGGCAGATTTTAGCTGTGAAAACGTAAACCGATAGATTTTCGAAATTTTGTCCAGAAACTAGTAGTTCTATGCTATTAACTCATCTATTTTCGCCTGAAATTGCGTTCTGACGAAATCTTGCAACGGTTCTTTTCACCCAACACGTACTGTATTTGATTCCGTTGAGATAAATGGAACGCTAGAATCTATGCTAATGAGGCATTCGATTTAACTTGACCTGCATCCAATCGCGAACGCAATGCAATTTCAGGGGCGCGATTGAAGGGAACTGGGGAGTATTTCCCCCCATCGCTCTGATGTTTCCAGCCTGTAATGCGCCCTGAACATAGAACCCACCTGGTATTTTCCCTTCGCTGGCACATGGATGCTAACTTCTGTCACTTTCGTTTCATTGATTAGTGCAATGTGACGGGGGGCAAGGAAACCCCCATCTTTCTGAAAACATCTGGGGATTTGTTACTGTCATCATGTAACTAACTGGTTTCATGCGATCCAGTCTTTTTAAGTTCAGGTTCGGTTGCTGTATGGATGAATTATTACCACCCAAAGTTTAGTACAGTAAATTGACATAATGGTGAATTATGACATAAATTCAGAGCTCACAGGTTCATTGCGTGTCTGTGTTCAATTTCAACACAAAATTCAGACTTATCCCCGTCAGTTTTTTGTCAGATCAACATGTATCTCTGTATGCTCCCTACACAAACACTATCACACACTAAGAGTACTTTCTTTCTAAAAGGAGGAGGTCTTTCCACAGAACCATGTGCGTGTTCTCTAACATGAGTTCTGTGAGTTATTGTTGGCTAGAGCCTCCGAGAGTCAAATGCTCGGAACCTCCACGATACCGGACAGGAGGTTCCTGAGCTCCACCATCACAACATCCTGCTCACCCTTCACCTGCACATGGAGACATAGAGAAAGAAGCCGGTCGCCTTATCAGAAGACTATATAACAAGAACATGCTTAGAAGTTCAGTCGAACATATTGCCAAATTGTGATGGTAATTTACCTCAATGGAGAAGAAACTCTCGGCGTAGCCATAGAAGGTGATGGTATTGAGGCTAAGCACCTGTACATTGTAGCTGTAGAGTGCCTCCAGCACCTTGGTGAAGAGGCCTGCCCTTTTGGTCCAGAAGATCTTGAGGTTGTACTTGCACGACCCCAGAGGTATCAGCTCCACCTGACCCTGTGAACATTTGCAGCTCAGCTCTGTGAGTCTCAAAACTACACTTTGGCAGATAAATGGGGATGTATGTATTAGCAGGATATATCACAACTAAACCTGGGCATATCTGATGCTTTCTTTTATATTCCTTCCACAATCATGTTTTACTTATAAATTTGGCTACTTGAGATTCTTTGGTTTCGAATTTTACTGTGCTAAACCAAATAAAAGTGTTAATTTCTCGCCTTTGTTTAGCAGTATTTAGGAGGATATTGGAATAAAGAGTAGTTTCTTAATTTATTGGATACGCAAGTGGCCATCAATTGATAACTCGTACTACTTGTCAGTGTGATGAAGTAGAGCAATTACATTCTACAGATTGTGGCACTGAATGATCTGAATTTTATGTACCAGAGAGGTGCAATATAGTTGATCATAATAGATCAAGACAAGCCCGGCGCTCTCTTACATTCTACATGTAGTCTGTTAGTTTACTACATAGCAGCAGGTACTAGTACCTGATAATGGACGTTGTCGGCGGGGACGAAGGATTCGGAACAGGACGCGCTGCCTTGCTTCTCCCTGGCCTCACCAGGCGAGTCAGCGAGCTGGGTCTGCAGCTCAAGGACCTCGTTCTGGAGCTTCTTGATGTGATCGATTGCGTCCGACAGCGTGGACTCCTTACTCATCTGAAAACACCAGGCAGGCGAACCAACAATGGGTGCGTGTCAGAGAGTGGCAACTGGAATTTTCTCCCAGGAGGAAGCGGTTCAGATTAGTTTCTTTATGTGTGCGTGCTTGCAGACATGAGACAGATTAGCCAGGAGGAAGCAGGGGCATGAAGAAGGCTAATTTCGGTGGTGTGATCATCAGTGCAGCTAATTAAATCGCTGCTGGGAAGGAGGAAGCAGGGGCATGAAGAAGGGGCACCTTGGTGATGTTGGGCACGACGGCCCTGAGCGCGAGGATGTTGTTGTTGAGCCTGCTCCTCCTCCGCCTCTCGGCGTCCAGGTTCTTGGACTTGTACTCCGTCGCCTCCCCAGGCGGCGGCAGCTGCTCCCCGTCCTCGCTCTCGTCGCCCCCGCCGCCGCCGAAGTTGAGCATCGACTCCACGAAGTCCTCCATCTTCACCTCCTCGGCAGTGCCGCCGCCGCCGCCGCCGCGGGCAGCTCTCGGACGGCGCGGCATTGTTGCTTGGGACGGGCCGCGAGGCGAGGGCGGAGGACCGAAGGAGGAAAAAAGACGAGTCTCGCTGCCTGCCTCCCGTTCTCCCACCGAACGAGCGAGGGGGCGTTGAGTGGTGCAGTGTGGCTCACTCTCACTCCAACTCTCGCTGTGCCGGTGCCGGTGCGGTGCCTTGTGGGCATCTTGCGCCTCAGGCGGTGGCTTATATGGGTGGGCTGGGACTGGGACTGGGAGGAGGATGGCTGAGGAATCTCGCCTCGCGGAGAAAGCAACCGCCAAGGAAGGGCTCCAACGCAAGTGCGATGCTTCTCCATCCTCCCTCCCTCTCTCTCTCTCTCTCCTCGTGCCTGTGTGTGGGAGTTGGTTGCAGCGGCACCTGATGGGTTGGTTACGCTGTTGACTACCGCCGAGGTACCGTACTAGCGAGGAGTGAGAGCATCTTGCTCGCTTCCTCCATGGCTTCACCTTCTGGTAACTGAAAAAAAAAAGGCGCTAAAGCTTCAGGTGTGATTGTGTCATTTCGAATCCAGGCATGTCCATGAATTCGGAAGGAAGAGAAGAAGGAAATGCAAATTCGACTAAAATGCAGTTCCCTGCCGCCATCTAACTTGCCTCTGACGTGCAAAATAGTATTTGGGTTCTGAACTCAATTGCATATGACAACAGGAACCCGGCCGACGGCATTTTACTGAGATTTTGAATATAGGTGTAGACACTGCACTGCGGGCATCTTTCATGATTATCATTCGGAAATACTGGCCATGTTAGGGCCACGAAGCTACAGGGATTCTGAGATTTGCACAGCACAGATGATTGTACATTTGTACAGCAAGATCTCTGAAGCACCTCCTACGATTTCTTTCTTCCCGGTACAAGATGCTGTATGTTCGGCAGAACAATGAGCACGGCGTCATTTGATCGGAACTCGGGAGGGACTCTCCGGCCAATCTCTATATTCTGGTAACCGAACAAGACGTAGTGTGGCTGGATCGCTGGATGGACCAGCGTATGTGTGTGTGTGTGTACGTTCAGGCAGGATCATGGAAATTCGCAAAAGGAAGAGCGGTACAAGCAGATATATATCTACTCTACTCCTATCCTGTACTACGCAGTGGATACATCAAAATCTCTACAACTTTATCCTCCATCCTGTCCCGATTTCTTTTGCGTACGGTTACTGCATCTCAGTGAGTACACTGGAGTACCGGAAACTGTGCGCAGATGCTCTGCTTGGTTGGAGTTCCGCAGGCTATCTGAACTTTTTTTTTGTTCCTCTATCTCTGAGGTCGTTCTTCCTTACTGTGTTTGCGTCAGTGCAGCTTATGCTATGTCCATCAGTGGTCCGGAAAAAAAAAATCCATCAAGATCTTCCAATCTCTGCTGCTCTTCGACAGCAAAGATGTTACGGCTTATTGCAACTCTATGCATATCTGGAAGTGGAAGTACAAGTGAAGAACTTTTTTCGAGGGTGAAAAGGTGAATGAACTACGCAGGGGTGCGCCGCTTCTGTCAGAATTTTTGTAATAAAAATTATGGTACAATGTTAAATTGTTCAGTTTTTTCCTATTATTAGGCTGTGTTTGAAACACATGGATATTTTGCAGATCATACAAATATGTGAAATCCCAAGCTCCAACTGGCATTAAGTTGCATTTTCCTGCTATACAATATTAAGATGTATATTTACTCGTCTATTAAGGTTAAACCGGAAAACTTATAACACATAAGTTGTGTGAAATTGCGAGATGGAGGTATTCCTCGAAGAAATTTTCAAATGTTAGACCGGGTGCGACAAATTTGATAAAATTTATCCATAGAAGCTACAAACATGAACATTAATTTTTTATTAAAAATCATTGTTTTAAAAACAACATGGACATGGAATAGAAATCTAAAAGGTCAATGAAACTAGGAACTGATCACGAGAATGGAATCAAAAACATCGATGCACTAATTTTTCATGTAGGACTTATCTCGAATAGAAACACCTTATGTGGGTTACAAGAGATTATGTGATGTAGATTTGAAAAGCAAAAGGTTAAGTATGAAGCTGATTTAAGAAGTATGTTGTGCAGCTATTCCTTTTAGCATGGACAGCCAAACGGTTGCAAAAGGGCCAAATGTTGGCTCCCTTTAGCCTGCTTTAGTTTCCATGGACAACCAAACTCGTCCGTGGTACCGGTTGATGTATATTAATTCGACACACGAGTTAGGTGTATCCGGGTGGAATCAACACACATCATGCATGTGTTTCTGTTTAGTTAAAACTATTTACTCGAATACAACGAATAATGGTCAAACTATCCGCATGAAATATATTTCAATATATCATAAAGATTAATATCTTTGTTTGATATCTTTGTAAGGTGTAATTTTAATGAAAGACAGCTTAGCTAAAAGATGTAAAAGTAGTAGCAAAAGGTGTTTCTATTGCAACCTAGATGAGACGATTCAACATCTCTTTGTACACGCCTGGTGCAACTTCATTGGGAATTGTTCTTATGGCATACAATGCTCATCCTCTAACCATGGTCTCAAATATATTTAGGAATTGGTTGAAAGTAGTAGTAATAAACAGCTTGTCTAGGATATGACCCTAGATACCTCAGAGTTGAGTAATAGAGGATTCAGTAGAAGACATGTAGAAAAGAGACATATGTCGAAATAAGAGAGGAAATCAAATAAAGACAGACAAAATACGTAAACATGCCGACTTAGAACAAACTCGGCATGTTCAAGTGCTCTCCTAGGTAGGATTTATCATCACTGGGCCGACATTGCCTAAAATTCCAAGATACCCAGTGCCATGTTCCCCGGCTGGGCCGAGTATCACAGCTAGCCTATCTCGGTGTCACCTCAACGCCACCCTTACGCCTCACCTCCTCGTTGCATGTTCCCGTGATTGCCTCGCCACCTCGCCTCGCTTCACCCGGGTGGGCCGGCCTAGGGATGACTCGGCCCACCCCGGGCTGACCACACAGTCGCCTTTCTCTCCTCTGGGTGGACCGACACCGAGTCAGCTTAGCCCACCCCAGGCCATCTCCCCTTGCCGAATCAAAGAAGACCTGGATGGGCCGTTTCCCCCCAGCGGGTCTTCATCTTTTATCCCGGACGGGCTCAGTCACCCAGGCCGGTATTGTGTAACCCGGCTGGGCCACTCTCTACCAACCCACGGCCACATCTACTCGAGGCCGACTCAGCCCAGACTCGGCTGGGCCACCACCTTCCACCCCGGCCGACTCAGGGAGACCCTGGCAGGGCCCTTTCTCTCCCTGGGCCGAATCATGTCACCCCAGGAGCTCCTTCATCGCCAGGCTAACCCAGATGACTACCTCAACTTCGACATACAACAAGCCCCTCTGTCATATGCTAGTATTAGGACGCCCATGTCTCAGAGTGGCACGTGCGGCATCGTAAGTCCAAGATGCTCTCGGTATCTCAGGAGATGCTACAGGATATGTTCCCTGGTTCTCAGGAAGAGATAAAACCAATGACTAGAAGATGCTAATGATAAACACTACAAGACAAGCCAAAGGACTAACAAGACCTAACAAGGTCCATGCTTTGTCAGTTAACAAGACCCCCGTAGTCATGTCATGAACAGTTGACAAGACCCTATTAGTCAACTCAGGAACAGTACATGTGGGACATACCTTGTCCCTTGGGCTTCCCTTTATAAGGAGCACCGGGGGGATCATTCAGGAGAGACCGCTGGGTTGATATTTTCTTCTCTTCTCACGTACGAGCCTTACTTCTTCCTCTAGCTCTCTCACGGAAGGCCATTAGAGGCATAGAATGAACATCTCAAGGAGCACCAATGTAGCTACAGTAAATGGCCAGGTAATATGATTTGACAAGAAGGAGTAAGGGTTTTATCTCGCTAGGAGAGCCCTGAACCTGGGTACATTGTGTGTGCTTATGTTTTCTCTTTATTCTTTGTGTGCATATTCACTGCATCATCCCTCCCTAGATCCTCTAGTGTCTATTCAGCCCCAACATAAGCCTACCCATAGGCATCTGCCATGACACCACCACGACAGTTGGCGCCCACCATTGGTCCAGCAGCGGAGCTGGCTGGGATTTCATTCGGACGATACCATCTTCATAAACCTCTGCTTCACCATCGTTGTAGCAGCTTCAACATCCTCTTCCCCAAAATACAGAGGTGTTAGGGGCTTGGCAGGAAAGCCTTTCCCATTGACACATCTCAAACTCAACTTCATCACCAAGTATATTGTAAGTATCAACTGACTCAACCATCAACACACACATGAGATAACCCCAAATTTCACTCGAGTGCTATCACCCTCTATCACTTAGTTTTTTTACCTCACGAAAGAGTTATCTCAACCCGGTGGCTAGCCAGCATATCAGGTATAAAACCACCCATAGGCAAGAAAAGTATCTTGGAGACTCGGTCATTATTTAACCTAGAATCCCCATGTATAGAACTGATATTTAGAGTAAACATAAGATATGTCATCTGTTATGTCTTCGTGTATGCCAACTGTGGCTATCTCTTTTGTTGAGTCATTTTATGTTGAGGCTACAAGTATGTCATCTGCTCTATGTCTTTGGCTATGTCTTATTTTATGTAAACCGCTAGGTTTTGAACATATGTTTTGAGTATATGTTGACTAATACTTTCACTTTGAATGTTTATCACTGATAAAACTTACCCCCAAGTCATCACAACATAAATAATATCTCGGATTACTGTTTGCCAATATATATTATATCTCGAATCACTATTTAAATCAGTTTGCCAGGTTATTTCATATTATATCTCGGATCATAGTTTATGGCAGTTTGCCAGCATATCATAGAATCATATTATATCTTGGATCACAATTTATGATAGTTTGCCAGCATATCGTAGAATAATATTAAATCTCAAATTTATATCTCGGATCACAATTTATGGCAGTTTTCCAACACATCATTAATTCATCATATAATATGTCAAATTATATCTCGGATCATCGTTATGTCAGTCTACCAGCATGACAAAGTTTCATCATATTATGTCTCAGATCACCGTTTATGTCGGTTTGCCAGAATATCATGGCATTGTATCATATGCCAAATCATGGTCTATGTCGATTTTACAATATATCATAGCATCGAATACTCTCAATTCATCACTTATCTTGGCCTGACCGAATATCATCAACATCTATATTAGATTCCCTATAACTCAATTGCCAAATATCTTAAATATCGATATATGTCGAATTCATATGTCAATGACTAAGTGACGATGCACGCCATAAGTCAAATTTATATAACTCGAGTTTTGAGTCATATGACTCGGATTTGTGACATATATGTCGAATTCATATGTCAATGACTAAGAGACCATGCAGGCCATAAGTCAAATTTATATAACTCAGATTTTAAGTCATATGACTCGGATTTGGGACATATATGTCGAATTCATATGTCAATAACTAAGTGCCCATGCAGGCCATAAGTCAAATTTATACAACTCGGATTTTGAGTCATATACCTCGGATTTGAGTCATATAACTCAGATTTGTGTCATATAACTCGGATTTTGAGTCATAACTCGGATTTGGTACATATACATAAAAAATATATGTCAATTTGCCCAATGAAGCTATATGACAAATGAAGGGAATATGCCCTAGAGGATGATATGTCGGAAACGTATCTATATTTTTTATGTTCCATGCTTGTTTAGTATCTACTTTGCTTTGCTTTGTCTACACTTTGAGGTGTTTTTATATGTTTTCTGGAACTAACCTATTAAGAAGTTGCCATAGTGCCAGTTGCCTGTTTTCTTCTGTCTTTGGTTTCAGAAAGGCAGAAAATCAATATTCTCGGAATTGGACGAGACAAAATCCAAAGTCAATATTTTACCGTAGGCAACACGAAGCCAAAAGACGAGACGGAGAAGGGCCTCGAGGGGTCCACACCCCTTGGCCGCATGGATGGGCCCACCCCGCGCCTGGGGGTGCGGCCACCTCGGGCACCCCCTCGGACTCCCTCTTCGCCTATAAGAAGCCCCCGATGCAGAAACCCTAGGCACCCGATCAAAACTCCATGAAACCATTTGTAGCCGCCACCACCATCGTCCCTAGATCGGGGGGATCTGAAGTTCTTCCCGGCACCCTGCCGGAGGGGAGATCATCCCGGAGGCCTTCTTCTCCGGTATGAAGCGTGAATAGTTCCACCTTGGACTACGGGTCCATGTAGTAGCTAGATGGTTGTGTCTCCTCCATGTGCTTTCATGTATAAATCTTGTGAGCTCCGTTCATGATCAAGATCTAATCTATTTGTAATCATGCATGTTGTGTTTGCGGGGATCCGGTGGATATTGAGATTACTATATCAGATTGATTAATGGTTTTGTCTTATTGATTCTATCATGTCTGTGTTGTTTGTGATCTTGCCTGCTCTCCATTGTTAGTAGCTATCTTGGCCAAGTAGTTGCTAGTGACTCCAAGAGGGGGTATTTATACTTGATAGTGGGTTCATGCCTCTAGTTTCCAAGGGAAGTGACAAAAATCTCTTCGGTTGTAGATGTGTTGTTGCCACTAGGAAGAAAACAACGGTCTCTTGTTCATGGAACGAGTGGATTGTTTACCTTACACACTTTGCTTAAAGCAGTTGTCTGTTGCTTGCAACTTAATACTGGAGGGGGTTCGGATGATAACCTGAAGGTGGACTTCTAGTCATAGATGTAGTTGGATGGCAGTCTATGTATATTGTTGTATTGCCTAATCGAATCTCATAGGATCTGTGGTGGTGGTGGCATGACATATGCCATGGGTAGGCTTAAGTTGGGGGCCGAATGGGTGCTTGCGGTCACCAGGGAGGGAGTGCATGGTCGAGCCATGCACGAAGACCAAGAAGAACTCTCCAGACTTAGTAATTTGATTGATACCTCAAAGATTACAAGTGCTCCTTGAGCTGTATAAGCTAGAGTTCATAGCACTAGTTCCCTACTTGGTCCAACCTCCTTCTACTACTGCTATGCCCTCCCTTATATAGGCAGTGCTAGCTAGCTAATACCCCTTTGGGTTCTAGGGTTTACGGTTTGGATCTTGGTCCCTACAATGTGGGCCGGGTCATGGGCTTGCCCTAAGCCCAGAGGCCCGATCCATAAAGCTTGACAACTAACGGTCTTCTGGTACGCTGCTTCTTGTGATTTTTGGCGTCATGCTGTTACTTTGCACGTCAGCGCATGCTTTGGGCGTCACCCGGCTCCTTTTGTGTCACCCAGCTTCGCCCTTCTCTTTTGACCATGCTTTACCATGGTCCCTCCTGAACCTTACTCGGAAAGGTGCCACGCGTCCTCCTTGACTCGGCCCTTCCTCGGAAGACTCGGCTCGTTGGTTCCTGCAATGGTTACAACTTTGTCCTACGCAGGCCGACATAGTTTGTATGTCGGCTTTCTTGTTTATCTTACCCAGCCGTTCTTACCTGGCCTGGTTCTCTCTTTACTCGGAGCCAACCTAGCTGCGCTATGTTTCCCCTCTCATGACCCTACCGGGGGTTATCCCCCCGACATTAGTCCCCGAAGCTGGTGAGGTCTAGCAGTTCAAGCTGTTAGGCGTCCCCAGGTTCCTTTTGTGTGAGTGGAACTTAGTTTTTTGTCTTTATTTGTCGCAATTTCGCACCTTGCCGGGTCAGTCTGACAATTTCTGGGTCGACTCTTTGACTTCTTGGCTCATTCTTGCCTCGAGCCGAGTTATTTTGGCCAATTCCGAGTCATTTTCGGCGCGCTTCAGTCACTGACAGCTGGTAATCATGATTACTTGCCTCAATTTTTGTTCCAAGCTCTGGCGGCACAGTGATGGTTGCGCAGTTATTCCCCGTCACTTTGGTAGTCCCATCGACCTGCGCCTCTTGTCCTTCTAGTCATGACATGGCATGGGATTTTTCGTGTATCCTTGGCTACGTGGCGCTTGCTGACTGGCTTTCCCGACCTGGTACACGGCCACACACTGGCCGCACGGCACAGATAGATCCCACGACCGGGGTTTTTACTGCCCTTAAGTAGGGGTTGGGGGTTTCCACTTCCCCCACGCCCGTTCAGTTTTCCCTTGCCCTTTCTTCTTCCTTGCGCCCGCAAAATCGAACTTCCCCCTTTGCGGTTCCTTCTTCCTCCTGTTCTTGTGTTGCGATTGCCCCTTTTGTTTTTCCATTCCAGTACGGGTCCACGCTGTTCCAAGCCTCTTCCAACCGCGGAGGAGACTGACTCTGCTCATCTCATGGATGCTTGTGACGGCGCTGATGGTGCTGAGGAGCAGGAGATTCCCGCCGGCGAGCGCGGCGGCTGGGAAGGCTCAGAGGTCTCTGCTGAAGAGGTGGAGTGGCTCCGCTCCACTAGACGCATTCCACTGCAAGTGGATTGCCGTCTCCCCACCGGTGAGATTTCTCCCAAACCTCAAGCTGGCGAGCGGGTGGTTTTCCTTTCTCATTTCGAACGCGGTTTTGCTCTTCCTATGAGAACCTTCTTCTCCTCGTTTCTTTCCACCTTCCATCTGCAGACCCACCATCTTCCTGCAAATGCGATTGGCTCTCTTTCTTGTTTCATCTCCGCTTGCGAGGCCTACCTTGGAATTTGGCCTACAGTTTCTTTGTGGGCAAAATATTTTCTCTTTCAGGTTCAGGTTGTTCCCCAGCCTGGTGCTCCCCGTGCCGAGAATAAGCCGACTCGGTGCGGTGCTGCTAGCATCACGCCTAGGAGAGACTCCATTTTCCCTCGGGTTGCTGGGCTTGATTCTTGCAAGAAGTGGCATAGAACCTTTTTCTATGTCAAAAACAGCGGGTCCACTGATAACATCCGGCTTCCCCCTTTCTCGGATGAGGTCCCCAACAAGAAGCACTGGCAGCTTGACCCGCGCGACCAAGACGCTGCGGTAAACAAGGCTAACGCATTCTTGGAAAGGTTGTTGTCGCCGGATGAAAACTTTCATCTCGCCGACTCTGACCTCATGTGCACCTTCGTCGCATGCCGGGTAAGCCCCATCCAAGCGAGGAGCCACAAGATGTTCTTCATGAGTGGCTCCCACGATCCCACTCGGCACTCCACTAAGGAGCTCACCCAAGATTCCATTACCGGCGGAGCAAGCTCAATCTTTAAATTAAACTTGGCGGATGAATGGGCTTGGAGTTTCCCACCGTTTAGACGGGTCAGGCCTGTCCCCTAGGTAAGTTTTCCGAATCACTTTCTCACTGAGTAGGCTTTAGCTCTTTTGCCCCTCTTAGTTTAGTTTTTTAGTTTCTCATTTTGTTTGTCCTTCGCAGAATCTCCTTCACCAGGCTGATGACAGTATTGTCCCTCCTGCTGGTTATAACGGGGATCGCTCCGACTCGGATGAGGTCGAGTATGACCTGGAATGCTTCATGCCTATCCCACACGCTGCGGCTGCTTCAGCTTCGGGTAAGAGTCAATCTCGCAATCCCTTACAAGATTGGTCTGATGATGATGAGGATGATGATTGTATGCTTTTGGAGGTATATGCCTTGTGACCTTAATCTCCCAGCTTATCCGAGTAAGCCCGTTATTTACTTATGCAGCTGTCCAGGTACATGACACTCCTCCCCTCGGTGTGGGTGGAGTCGGCAAGATCCACGTTGCCAAGCCAAAGCGACACGGAGCTTCCTCCAACACCCAGCAGGCCAAGAAGAGGAAGCTCACTGTGGCATCTCCTGTTGCCTATGTTGTTGCCAACCTGGATGATACTCGCCAAGCTGCTGGGCGCTGAGTCACACGCCGAGTCGTTCGTGACCCGGTTGTCACCAGGTAAGCTTTTTGTACTCTGCTCTCTCCGTTCTTTTCTTTTTTATCACTGACGTTCTCTGATATGTGTCTTGTTGTTTTCAGTGCCGCACCCTTGACGGCGAACCAGGCTGCTTCTAGCATTGCCTCGCCGCTTAGGCCTGCGCCTCCTCTAGCTGACTCGGCGGCGCCGAGTCCCGTTCGGGTTGAGGCTCGCACTGTTGAGGCTCACGCTTCTCAGTGTCAGTCAGACCCGGTGGGTCATTTGGCTAGCGCCCCTGGAGCTGGCCAGGAAAAACTTCCTGATCTTGGTGCCCGTGAATCTGGCGCCGAGAAACCTTCTGCCACCAGTTCCTCTGGCATCAGCCCTCAAGCTGATGTGAATGAACAACTTCCTGATCTTGGAGCCAGCAAAACTGCTCAGCCCAGTCAGGTGACTCCATGTTCTTCTCCAAATCCTTCTGCTCGTTCTTCAATTCTGTCAAAGGGCCAGACCCAGCCCAAGGCTTCTGGCTCTGCTCGCCCCTCATCTGGAAAATCCACCTCCTCTAAGCAAACAACGCTAGTCTGCGCTCTGGGTTCTGCTCCTCAGATCCAGCCTCCGACGTTTGCGAAAATGATCGCTTCAACGGGTAAAGGGGACGAATCCACGACTGCCAGGTCAGGTGATGGCTCCAGGGCTATTACCCTCCATACTTCTGCTGCTACGACCCATGCCAATGTGGGAACCGCCCCGAAAACGAGTCAATTTCTCACTCGGACACTCAGTGGAAAGAGCCTAGGTTCGGATGAACCTTACGCCATGGCATGGAATGCAGCTGGAGAGCAGGAGGTCAGCACCCGTGCCGACAAAAAGCTGAAGCTGGGCCCCAAGGCCGTCTCCGACATGACCCAGCAGGCCATTACTTTGATGGCCCATGCCGACGAGGTGAACGAGGTAAAGTAACTTCTTACTCTTTTGTATTATTGAGTATTTCCTTTATACATATCACCTAGTCCCCGAGGTTGCAGCCTACTCGGCTGTAAGCTCTTAAGCTCTTTGATTTATTTATGCCAAACTCGTGTTAGAGCTTCAATCCCTAGCCCTCGAGGTTACTGTCGAGTAAGGAACTTACTCGGCTATAAGCTCTTAAGCTCTTTGATTCAGCCAGCTGTTTGACTTGACCTTTCTTTATTGTATATCCTCTTTGTTTAGCTCACGCATAACGAGTGCACCAAGGTGCACCAAGCTCTCGTCCTGGCGCATCGCAAGCTCGAACTTGCGTATGAGAAGCTATAGACTGACACCCACAGCCAAGGTAATATCTTTATCTGTCCTTTTTCTTTTCGGCGTTCTTTTCTTTGGTTCGTTATATCAATCCTTCCTCGTTCTTTTTTTGCAGCCTCCGCTCAGTCCACAATAAATGCTCTTCACTCGTAGATCAGCGAGGCCGAGAGTAAGTTTCTTGCTTAATTGATGTGATAGCTAAAATTTTCTGCTGGTGCTGACAAGCAATCTTTTCGAATAAGCAGAGAAGCACCAAACCGAGCTCCAGAAGGAGCGAGACGAGGTGACTCGGCTGAAGAAGCTGATTGCCGAGTCAGAGCAGAAACACTTGGCCGAGGTGAAAGGGTTGAGGGAGGAACTTGCAGAGAAGAACGAGCAGCAGGCCGCCAGCGCCGAGAAAACCAAGAGGCTGCTCGACGAGGCCGAATCATCGGTCGAGTCGGCAAATCTGAACTTGGACGCCCTGCAAGCCAAGGCCAAGATTTGGCATAGCAAACTCGCCGCCATCAACTTCTTTCTAGGTAGTGAGTCCTTACTATTTTTGCACTGTATAAGTCATTCTGTACTTCTTCCATCTGCCCTTGTTATTTTCTAACTTTCTCTTTTGCTTGCAGAGAATTTTCCCGAGGCCAACATGTTTCCATCCGAGCCATGAAGAAAGTGAGAGCCGAAGCTGGTGCTCCTGCTGACGGCAAGGTGTCTATGGAGGAGATTCTTGAAGCAGTGTCTGAATGGGTCAAGACCCTCAGGTCTTGCGGTGTGGATCTGCTCAAGTCGGCTATCCACGCCTTTCGCATGCTCTGGCCGGATGAATATGCACCCAATCTCATTGATCCCCTTGCCGAAAGACTGTTCCGTACTGAGGACTGGCTGGATCAATGGCGTGAGTCTGCCGGCCGAGCTGCAGCGGACAAGGCTCTCTCCTTCGTGCTTTCATGGTACGAGGGCATCAACCTTGATGTTCTTGCTCGCATAAGGGGGGATGGCAAATGGCTGAATGAACCGGAGCTGATCAAGAAGCTCCAGGAGCGAGCTGATGCCATGATCGAGTACACCATGGTGCACGCTTGGTGTGAAGGGCCCAGCTTCCTCGACCTTGCCGACCCGCTCGTCGAAGTTGCTGATGAAGAGGGTGGCAACAGCGAAGCAACCGAGTCAGATGATTCGGATGACCCGTCCACGGATGCCCCTCACCCGGCCGATGCTCCAAGCACTACTCCTGGATCCGAGAGTGCTCCTCCGAATTCTTCTGCTCCTTAGGCTAAGCAACACTCGAACTTTGATCAGATCCCCGGTATGCCGGGTACATATGTAACATACATTGCACTTTTAAGTTTGATTTTGCACCTGTTAATGGGCTTTATATATTTGCGTTATGTTCTGAGTGCGAATCATTCAAGGGAAAGTCCCCGAGTTTCATTTTGCAGTGTCACCTTTCCTTGCCTTTGGCCCTTGTCTACCTTTTTCGGTGTTCAACATTAGAGTCTCAAAGTACTAAGGATATAGTTAATGGGTATGAAACTTGGATCACTTGGCCGAGATTACTCGACACGTAGTATAACGCGACCTACAGAAAGTTAGGCAAAAAACTAAATCCGACTCGCGTTTCTCCTTCGTTTTTATTCGGCGTTCGTGTTTACCCGTCTTACATCTTTTTCTCTTCCTTGCCATGAAGCCGTGTTTTTAGACAACAACATAGTCGAAGAGTTGATTTCTTCCGAGTAAACAGTACTTGTTCCGAGATAAATTTCGGGTATCATGCCAGCCGACATAAAATAATTGAGATGGAAAACTTAAGGGGTAGTCCCTGAGTCAGTTTTTCGAATCATACCATTTTATTATCAGCACATAGCCGGCAAACACGTCCGACATATGAGAGTTCGAGTGATACATGCACTGCTTCTCCCAAGTATAGAAGGGACGAAGTAGTGCCACATTCCATGGCCTTTTAGTCTCATCTCCTGACCTGTCCGCCTTGTTCTTTTGCGCTTCACGAGCGTCTATGAGATAATAAGAATCATTGTGCAATGCTTTGCTTACAATGAACGGACCTTCCCATAGGGGTGATAATTTATGCATTCCTGATGTGTGCTGCACCAGCCTGAGTACCAAATCCCCTTCTCGAAAAACATGAGGTTGCACTTTACGGCTATGGTAGCATCGGAGATTTTGTTGATATATAGCAGATCTGCATAATGCTAGTTACCTTGCTTCTTCGAGTAAGTCTACTCCATCTTCTCGAGCCTCTTTTACCTCGGCTTCCGAGTATTGCCTTATCCTTGGCGAGTCATATTCTATGTCGGCAAGCAAAACTGCTTCAGCCCCATATACGAGGAAAAATGGCGTATAACCAGTTGACCGATTCGGAGTTGTTCTTAGGCTCCACAGTACCGAGGGTAGTTCCTCTATCCAACAACCAAGTGATCACTGGAGTGGTTCCATTAAGCGGGGTTTTATCCCTGACAGAACTAAGCCATTAGCCTGTTCAACTTGTCCATTTGATTCTGTATGGGCGACCGATGCTACATCGAGTCTTATTCGGTGTTTCCCACAGAAACGAGCAAAATATCCTTCGGCAAAGTTCGTGCCATTGTTAGTGATCACACTGTGTGGGTAACCATATCTGAGGATTATATCCCTTAAGAATGTGACAGTTGTTTTACCGTCCAATTTCTTGATTGGTTTCACTTCTATCCACTTGGTGAACTTATCAATCATGACCAAGATATGAGTCATGCCTCCCCTTGCTGGTTTGGATTGTCCAACCATATCTAGGCACCATACTGCAAAAGGCCAAGTGATTGGTATAGTCTTCAATTTAGACGCTGGTAAATGCGACTTGGATGCATAGTGTTGACATCCACTGCATCTTCCGACTAACTCTTGCGCTTGTGCCAATGCGCTTGGCCAGTAGAATCCATGTCGGAATGCCTTGGCTACCAATGCTCTTGCTGACGCATGGTGCCTGCACTCTCCTTGATGGATATCTAATAAGATCTTCTGGCCTTTCTCTGGGCTGATGCAACGCTGCAGTACACTTGTCACACTTCGCTTGTAGAGTTCCTTGTTTGCCTTGCCAATATTTCATCACTCGGCAAGGTCCCATCTTTCAAATAACTCAATATTGGTTGTGCCCACGTTGGTATTAGTGGTTCCGGGTCTGCTTCAACATCAATATCCATTGGTTCCACCGACATGACCTGAGGAATCCCCGAGTGTGATTCAGCGATCCCTGAATTGAACGGATCAGTCCTCGAGTGACTCGAACCTACCCCTGAGTCGATGTCCATTGGCACTGCATCTAATTCCTGACTCGCTGGGATGACCCTGATTGATTCAGACTCTGGTGACGGCTTGATCGATGGCTTCCTGAGATGCTCCAGCACTACCCTGGTGGTATTACTTGCCTAGATGATCCTAGTTTGGATAGTACATCTGCTGCCTCATTTTCTGCTCTAGGAATGTGATGAAATTCACAACCGTCAAAATATCCCGCAATTTGTTGCACGTGGAAACGATATAATGCCATGTTTGCGTCCAGTGCATCCCAATGTCCAGACACTTGCTGAATCACCAAATCCGAATCGCCAAAACACATGATCCTTTTGATACCAATTTCCTTGGCTACTTTAATGCCATGGACAAGTGCTTCATACTCGGCAACGTTGTTAGAAGCAGCAAAATGAATCTGCAACACGTACCTCAGTTGATCCCTCTTTGGAGATGTGAGCACTATCCCGGCGCCCAGACCCATTTTCGTCTTGGACCCGTCAAAATGCATTTTCCAGTAATTCGGATCTGGCAATGGTGGTTCGTACTGCATTTCCATCCATTCTACAAAGAAATCTGCAACGGCTTGAGATTTTATTGCATCTCGCCTATCAAATTGTAGAGTGTATGGTGCCAATTCAATTGCCCATTTGGCGACTCGGTCGCTGGCATCTTTGCTGCCCAATATATCCGAGATAGGTGCCTCGCATATTACCCGGATTGGGTGTTCTTGAAAATAATGTTTCAGCTTCTTTGCTGCCATATATACCCCATATGTCATCTTCTGATAATGCGGGTAATTCTATTTCGAGGCAGAGAACACTTCGCTCAAGTAATACACTGGTCTTTGGACTGATTTGCCCCTTCTTCACGTTCGACCACTATTACTGCACTTACAACTCTGTTGGTTGCGGCGACATAGAGCAAAATTGGCTCCTTAGATAATGGTGATGCTAATATTGGTGATGTTGCCAACATTTTATTTAATCATGGAAAGCGCTATCAGCTTGCTGTGTCCATGTGAACTTGTCTGATTTCTTCATCAGCTGATATAGTGGTAGGGCTTTTTCACCTAGCCGACTAACAAACCTGCTCAACGAAGCCAGGCATCCAGTAATCTTCTGGACATCATTGAGGGTTTTTGGCAATTCCATTCTTTTGATGGCCCTGACCTTTGTCGGGCTGGCTTCGATTCCTCGGCTGGATACAAGGAATCCGAGTAACTTGCCAGCCGGGACGCCAAATGTACATTTTTCCGGGTTAAGCTTCATCCGGAATCTTCTCAAGTTTGCGAATGTTTGACGCAAGTCCTCAATTAGAGTATGACTTTGTTTGATTTTTATTACCACGTCATCGACGTATACTTGAACATTTTTGTCCAATTGATCTTGCAAGCATTTTTGCATGCATCTTTGATATGTTGCGCCTGCATTTATCAATCCGAATGGCATGGTGCGATAGCAATAAGCCCCGTACGGGGTGATAAAAGCTTCTTTATTTTATCATTTGGATTCAGTGGTATCTGATGGAATCCTGAATACGTATCCATAAACGACAACAACTCACACCCAGCAGTAGAATCTATGACTTGATCGACCCGAGGCAGGGGAAATGTATCTTTTGGACACGCCTTATTGAGGTTCGTGTAATCAATACACATGCGCCATACCACTGCTACGTTTGGGTCATCTTTTTTCTTCTCGACCAAGACTGGATTTGACAACCAGTCCGGGTGCAGTACTTCCATGATGAATCCAGCAGCTAAAAGTCTTGCAATCTCGGTAGCTATTACTTTCCTCCTATCTTCGGCGAAGCAGCAGAGGGGTTGCTTCACCGGCTTGGCATCTAGTCTCACATGAAGAGAGTGCTCAGCCAGCTCCCTCGGAACTCCTTGCAGATCTTGAGTGGACCATGCAAAGATATCCCGATTCTCACAGAGGAAGCTGGTGAGCTCGCTTTCCTATTTGTCTGTAAGGCCAGCCCCAATGGTAAGTATGCGCTCTGGGAAAGTTTCATCCACTTGCACCTTCTTGGTTTCTTTGGTAGCTTGAAATGATACACTGCCATGAGGGTTGGTGAGTGCCGGCATGGACACTTGTGCTGCTTTGGCCAATGCTGCCACTTCCAACATCTGACTTTTCTCTTGTGCTATGACGAGTGACTCGGAGAGTGAAGATCCGGCTGAGGCACAAGCAATAGATATTTTGTAGTCCCCTTCAACTGTGATCACCCCACATGGGCCTGGCAGCTTCATCTTTAAGTAATCCATATGGGTAGTAGCCATGAATCTTGCCATAGACGGCCTGCCGAGTAAGGCGTGATAAGATCTGACCAAATCCACTACCTCAAACTCTATGGCCTCAGTGCGACAGTTCTCTCTGTTGCCGAATAAGACATCGACCCAGATCTTGCCAATTGGATCACAGGACAATCCCGGCACAATTCCGTGGAAAGTGGTCTTAGTCGGCTCCAGCATGTTCATGGTAATGCCCAACTTGAGCATTGTATCCTTATACATGATGTTGATGCTACTGCCACCGTCAATCAGCACTTTTGAAAACTTGACATTGATATCAGGGCCCATGAATGTTGGATCCAAAACCAGAGCATATCCTCCTGGGGTTGGCATGATCTTGGGGTGATCTTTTTTACTCTAAGTTATCTCTTGCTCAGACCAATGCATGTACTTGGGGATTGCAGGCATCATGGCATTCACCTCCATCATTCGTCGCTGCTGGATCTTTTTGTCATTTGGCTCTGTGACAAAGACAGCATAACTCTGGTGATGTTCTCTATACTCATTTCTAGTTCCATGACCGACATGAGCATCGTCACCTCTTGGATTGTGCACCTGGTGCGCAACTTCTCTTCTTTCTTGATTCTGATACCTCGGCTGCCTGTTTTCATATCTGTTGTCTACTACCACTATCTGAGCATTCCCTACTGTAAGTGGTAGAGGGGGAGGTGGTGGAAGCTTCTTATTCGGCGAGTCCACTCTATCTCCTTTATGAAACCAAGTGCATTGCCTCGTCGTGTGATTGGCTGGCTTACTCGGACTAGGCGTGTGAAACTTACACGGCTGATCCAGCATCATCTCATAGGTGTATTTTTGTCAGTCTTGATACTGCTTCCTCTGATCGTATGGCCTTTTGCCGTCATTATTTGGCACCCATTGTTGTTTTCCATTTGTCCTTTGACGCTGACTGCTTCCAGCATCAGGATGATCCTGACTCACAGCCGCAACCTGAGTCGAACCATACCTGTAATCTAGTCTTTCGTCTCTTCTCTTGCTTCTGTATTCGGATATTTCCCGGCGCCTTTGCGATCCGGTAGCGTCATAGATTTAAGTCTCAGTCATCCCGTCTGCCGACATGAGCAGCGACTGAGTCGGATCTCCTAACACATACGAGTCTATGATTCTTATCGTCTCTGCCAGGCTTGCCAGCATATCTCTTTGTAACCTTTGCCACAACACACTTCCATGTCTACATCCTTGTGCAAACCATGTGATTGCTTGTGACTCGATTACCCCTTCACAAGAGTTACGCATCGTACACCACCTTGTGAGGAATTCCCTGTCTGTTTCATTCGGTCTTTGCTTGCACATCGCCAGTTGGTGTGGGCGATTCGGCCTCTTGTAAGTGCTCGTGAAATTGCTCACGAAGGCGTTGTGAAAATTGATCCAACTGTTGATGCTTTCGGGTGGCAAATTGTTCAACCATACTCGAGCTGGTCCTTCTAGCATCTGCGGCACATGACGTACTTCCCATCTCAAGTTTCCCTGCGCGATCTTCATAGCGGTTCCATAATCTATGAGTCAGTCCTCTGGCTTTGTGCTTCCATCATACGTTTTTGTCCCTCTAGCCAACTGGAAATTTGGCACCAATGGCTCCTTCATGATCCCTGGGACAAAGCACGGTGGACCCTGCGGACCTTGCGATTCAATTATCTCTGCCATTTTTATGCGATCAAGCTTCAGCCTTGCATCATCCGGCTGAAGGTTCCTGCCTCCGAATCTTGCTCCCATTGCTTGATATGCATGATCTGGCAGTTCATACCCGTCATTTACCATAGCCGAGTAACCATCATTATACTTATTCGTGTTCGGGTCAGCAGGCTATTGAACTGCTTTTCTCGCGCTTTGCTGTCTTCTTTCTGGCTGAGCTGGCGCGTTATTCGGAGCTGGATTTCCTCCTCCTGCCGAGTGAGTTCCGCGCCTAGCATGAGGTGCAAAATTTTGCCCTCAGTTGTCATTTCTTTGTCCTGCTTTTTCCTGGTTTTCATTTCCTTGGGGATTATTTCTTTTTGCCCCTTGCGCATGCTCCGGGTTTCCTTGAACCATTGTCAGATCATAGGCGACCATCTGCTTGTTTCTTCCAGAATCCACACTTTTTTCTTTTCTCGGCCTAGGCGCCGCTCCGGGTGAGGATGCCGTGTGCCCAACCGATCTCGCTGGGACAGGAGTCGCCGAGTGAACCATCTATGACCTCCCTGCTATACCCGGATTTGCTCTGTAATACGCCTCATTCAGCATGTTGGCTGATTTTACTAGTTCATTGACTCGTTCTTCTTGCCTTTTCTTTGCTTCCCCCTCCAAGTGGGGTAATTCTGCCATTGATGCTTTTGCTGCTCGCAGATTAGCTGTTGTTGTGTTATATGTTGGACGCATGGCTGTCTCGTTGCTGTTCTCCGGTGTTATCTTTGATGTCGCATCTGCCAGCTCTTCGTTGAGGTTCCTTCCTCTCAATCTCATTGGATCAAGCCAGGTCTTTGCGCCCTTGACTCGATTTGCCGAGTTAAGCTCTCGGATGGTGATATCCACGTCCTGCTGTAACTATGCTAGCTCTTTGGATTTCTCCAGGACTTTTATCCTGGATTCCTCCAACTCGGCTTGCACACGTGACGGGTCAGTTGCATGTGCCACTAGCTCTGCCAACTTGTTTATCGCCTCTTGCAGCTCCTTAGCCCTCTTGCTCCTAGCTATGTTCTCTGGTTTTTCCAGCGGCGCCTTTGCTGTTCTGCAGCCCTTGGCGTTTCCTCATGATTTCCTCCCACTGTGTTCTCATTCACTACTGGAACTACTGGGGGAGTTGCGGGGTTTGGGGCTGTCATCATTACCTCCATGGAGACGAGCTGGTGTGGTTTCCCAGCGACAGGAGCCGTTGGAGGATCCGGCGCCAGGACGACGTGCTCAGGATATGCGCGCTCCACGCGCACCGCGACGTAGACCTGGTGCTCTCCGAACTTGATGAAGCAACCACCTCTACGGAATGGCTTGGTCCCGAAGCAGCTCGCGTTGTCGCTGATGAAGTTGAGCGCTCCAAACCTCTGGATGAGGCCGGAGTAGATGCGCTCGCCGGTCTTGGTGATGATGTTGCCCGTCCGGATGAAGACTCCATCAAGCACCTGCTTCTGCCCCACGGTGGGCGCCAACTATCGTGGTGGTGGCACGGCAGATGTCATGGGTAGGCTTAAGTTGTGTAGCATCCCAATTGTCTAACAATTGCAATGCTACTAGCCTAGTCTATATAAATGCTACTTCCTATATATAATTGTTGCATCATAATTATATCATGTTCATGTCATCATGCCACCTTGCATTTGAGCATCATATAAAATCCTTTTTGGTTTGGTTCTTCTCTCATATGCATTGTTAATTGTATTTGCCTCTTGATATTGTATTTGGTTATTGATATATTGTTTAAATGCCCAAGTTGAGTTGGGGGCATATATTTTATTCCACTCCATCACCTTTCTCTGCCACCACCTTATAATTCCACCATCCAACTAAATATGAGCTTTGCACTTTATTGGGTTTTACCTCTAGCTCATGTGGGTTGGGATGGATCCAATTCTATTTCCACATGCTCTCATCTTAGCATCATGTTGTTTTCACATTATTGATATGTGGAGCCACCTTTGCATGCATTATGAGTAGTGCTCCTTTTTTCCTAGCTTTCATATGGATTATCATGGATTTATGCTCATGTTGGGATATTTTTGGGACTATTAAACATCTAGTGGAATATACACACTAGCAAGTCCCAATTATAATCAAATGTGATCATATCCATCTACTCCATCTGGAACTTTCCTTTAAATTCTTTTGCTTGGCTTAATTCCACTTTCGGGAATGCATAGGAATATTGCCATGTAAATATTATTGTTTTCACAAGAATGAACATGGCATTAATTATTTTGCATGGGCCATGCAAGAACCACCACATTCTAGTCTTTTGGGTTTTATTTTGATCTTTGGAGTGAAACATCCATCCCCCTCTCTACCACTCTTTTGGCTTGATCTAGTATGGTCTTGCTAAAATCCACCACCACATCTCTATCCCTCTCTTCCACTCCTTTTTGTTGACCTTGTTTGCGCTTGCTAAACCCTACACCTCTTCCACCTATTCTTGTTGATCTAAGCTTGGTGCATGCAAGTATCTAAACCCTAATCCCTCTCCCTAACCTCTCCTCTCTTTTGACACCCCTTGTTTTGGTCTTGTTTCAAATCCTAATTACCACATCACCCTCCTCTCTATCCACAAACCTAACCCTAATCACCTAACCCACTACCACCATCTACCATACCACCCCCTCTAGCCTAAACCGAGCCACCCCCACCCCAAACCAAACCCTAACCCGAGCCACTACTCCTACTCCAACCCTAGCTCCATGCCACCCCTCTCTCTCTCCTCTCTCTCTTTCTCTCTGCCAGCAGCCCCACCCGAGCCTACCTCCTTGGCGCTCCTGGTCCCACTGCAGCCTCCACGACCCACCGCCTCCCTACCGAGCACGTGAGGAGAGGAAAAAGGTGGCACCGAGCCACCCTCCTCTACCCCCTGCCTCAGCGGATCGCCTCCCCCTCCCTCCTTTTTCCTCCTCCCCCATGGCACCCCTTCCTCTCCCAGATCTCCCCAGGCCGCTCCCCTTTCTCCCTGCCTTCCCCTACGACCACCTACCCCCATCGCCGGCCACCATCGGCCTCCACCTCTCCTACTCTTACCAGCCGGTGGCGTGGCGATCAAGGGTGTCGAGTAAGATCATGCGGCTCCCCTGCTTCACCTCGTACGCGCCAGCGAGGAGGAGGAGGACCCCAGGCTCGCCAGGACCGAGATGCCACTACAAACCCTAGCCGCCAGTTCGCCTGCGTCCTCGCCGCTCCGTCGCCCTCCTGCACGATCCGACCCCACCAACCAACCCACGGTGAGCGCCCTGACCTCCCTGACATGGTCCACCTCTTTACCGTCGCCCTTGCCTCATGGGACCTTTCGTCGAGCGATCTCTGCTGGCCTCCGTGCGCTGTCATTGCTCGCGCTCGCCAAGCATAGCGCCATATCTAGACCATGCCACCTCCCTAACGACTACCCCTCCCTACCGCAGTGGCCGCCGCCTCCGCGCGCGCACGCCAGGTCTTGGGTTCGATTCCCCGCGCCGCGCCTGCGTCGGTCGCGCACCGATCGGTCGATCGCGGAGAAGATCCACAGTACGGGCGCCCTTTTTGCAGATCCCCCCTCGGTTTTTCTCTGCTCAACCCGCGCTCCTAGAGGTCCCACCTACCAGCCTCCTCCTCCTTTTTGCAAAAACCTCCCCGCTGTTTCGAACACCCAACCCGCGCTCCCTCTCTGTGCCGCGTGGCAAGCCCCCTCTCGCCCACTGGCGTGTGGGTCAGCGGAGCCTCGGACCCCACCTGTCATCCACTGTGGCTGGGCGTGCTCGCGGTGACAGACGGTTTTCTGCGCGCTGCGTCGTCCAGTCAGCAGATGGCCCACCTGTCATTGTCTGTGGCTAGGATTGCCTGAGTGTAAAACGTTTTCCGGTTTTCTGTTTAATTTAAACTTTTCAAATTGTTTTAAATTCAAATTTCAAATCTGTTTTCAAATAACTTTTGAAATATAAATTCAAATTAAACATGTAATATATGTTTTGAAATCAGAAAAATGTGAGGATTTCAAATATGCCATCCAAAATATATTTTGAACACTTTAATTTTCGAGTTGATTAAAATTACAATAAAATGCCCTTTTGCCTTAATTAATTAATAACTTTTGTTTTATAACTCCAAATTTGACAAATGATATGTCTAAATCGAAAAGCTAGACGAGACATTTCTATTTATGCATTCCATGATCTGAATTGAAGCATGCATCATATAAATATAAAGTATACAGCAACTTATTGGAGTATAAAATGTGACCCAAACTCAATAAGATGCTTATTTCTTGTATTCCACACCTCACCCATGCCATGCTACTTTAATTGCCATGCAAATTGTGCATCATTCATCATGGCATGATTGTTTGCTTGTCGCATTTTATTCATATGCTTGTGCACTTTATTTATGTTGTCCCTTGTTTGTTTGGTTCTTCTTCGAATAGACGCTGAGCAGGGGATATATCAAGAAACCCAGGAGAACTACCCAGATCCTTCTCTCGCTTCAACTGAGCTTCCAGGCAAGCACTACCACATGCTTGCGTACATATAGTACCTATTGCCTCTATCTTATTCTTGCATCATTGAGTCGCGATTGCATTAAACTGAATCCCAAGTACTGCATAGCCTTTACTTTTAAACCCCACCGAAGCTTGTTCCTCCATCCCATGAGCCATTACTACAGGAGTTTTTTGAGCCATGCGGGTCGTAGAACAACATGTGTAGGGTATGTGAGTGTCTGATGGATAACGAGGTACCTATACAACTTAACCTGAGTAGTAATGGGATAACTAATGAAAGTGGCACCGGTGAGCAATATCTTCTATTTGGTTTTTCATGCTCACTTGTGTCCCGTAGGACCCCGAGTACTTGATTCCTGTTCCTTGAATATTCGCTCTATCCACATCCGGGAGGCTTATGGGACCCCCTGAGCCAGAGCTTGATTCATTCTTATTTCTTGGGGCCACAAGTAGTTTGGGGCTTTATTACTATTCTATACTTATGCCATGCTTTACTGCTTTATTTAAGTTTGTGCGAGGAGCACTGTCTTTTTAAGCGGAGTGTTTCGTGGTATCGACAAGCCATCACGTTTCGGGTTCCCGATCGTTTCTGACCAGCGCAAACCTTGAGTCCGTCTCGAGTCGGCTAACTTCGTTGGGTAGCTTAATGGGTGGCCTTGAAATATTTCGAATCCGTGATTGCTTTGTCGTGAATGCCTCATTGGATTTTGATTTGTTTTTCGAGGTTGATCGAGTGTGTGTTGCTATTTGTGCACCCTGCAGGTAAAACTTTCAAAGCCGTGTCATGGTTATGGACGACTTGGAGCAGTTTCGATCATAGACAAATATAACTAAAGTACCTCTTTTAATTTGACTAAGTAACTAACTAGTAAATAGTGCAACACTCATGGAATGGATAATAAACTGCCAGCGGATGGGGTGGTCCGCTTCCTCGTTGGTAGCGAGAGGAGGATGGATCTTAATATTCTTGTTATAACTGTTGTTATTAATTCACGGACATCCGTCTATCTTTGGTTAGGGATGGTTAGCAGTATCTATAGAATTGTTAGGTATTATCTTTTGCTGCAATTCGTCACCCGGTTGTGTCCTTTAGAGGCATAAAGACTTCTTGAGTACCCTAGGGTCTCACGATAAATTATTTGATTCGATGAATGGTACACTACGAGATGGATCTTTGGGTGGAGGAGGCGACGATGTGGGCAACGATCATTCGGTGTAGAGATTCGGGAACGGGATCCGTGAGATCTGTGGGCGGGATGTGTTTATTTATGGGGCATCTTATGCCGATTTGCTTCTTATCCGTACTCGGATCTTGTTTTCCGCTCACGATACTCGATGTTTGATGTATGAGGAGATATCCTAAACTATATATCTATCTAGGATATTTGGATCTTGCCGTATGGCGTTGCAATATTCTATTTCTTTTAGATGGAATGGCTCGAGGACTGTTGTATGGTGGCTTGCATACATACTCATTTGTGTATGTAGTTGATCCCTTCGCCGATTACGCCCGTTCTTGTCCCGATGTTTGGAAATGGTTAGGACGGCCGAAAGGTTCACTGTGAGTGGCATTTGGGCCCCATTGCATTATTTTAACCATTTCCGCTCGTCGGCTTGTAACTAGGGCGTAATTCACCGAGGTAGTTACAATTGGTATCGAGCCATCCCGCCCTTCGTGGTCTCGACCAAATGGTCGTTGTCAGTCTAGCAAATATTTTTGGTAGCTATGTATACTAGGGAAAAACAAAACGCGAGAGTAGGACTGCTTCCACTTTTCTTCTTACCCACCCACCACCCTTTTCTGGTAAGGAAGTGTAACGTTTTCAATCCTCTTCTTAAAATTTAAACTAGGATTCACGTGTTCTGGGTTCTGTAGTACCATAAGTGTGTGTGTGTGGGTGTAATTCCTTGTCTATCTGTTGCATCCAACATGTTATCTTTATCTGCCTTTGGTTATCAACTGTTGGTACATTCCATACTGACAGGCTTTTGAAAACCGGCGCGAGCTATCTGACTCCTTGTTAACCGGTGCCATCTTCTTAAGGGTGTCATTCCTTCTAGCAACTCCACATTCTGTGAAACCATCAGTTGCTAATCGCTACCTGATAAGTGTTTTTGCGCATCTATTGGTATTTTAATGCCGAAAAATGCGGAAAAATTTTCTTTGATACATCTGTGCTTCCACACTCCTTTTCAGTCGTGTGTGAAACATTATCTATCTCCCTTTTATCAGCATGTCCATGCTAACTCATTCTTTTGTCACCGGCGCTTAATCCTAGAGTTTCATTTCATCTCCAATTCTCTTGGGCTAATTACATAACATGTGTCGATCCGATGCTGGTGATTGTAATTTGGTTCTCGGCATAGCTATATGACACTTATCATGAGTGGAATATGGAAAATGCTATTAACTCTATCCTCCAAATGGTGACGGTTATCTCCTGTGATTTTGAGTACACCGTGATCATATCTATGCATATTCAAGCATCTTTGGCAATCCGGAGTTTCTCAAGGCACTACGGCGGTCTATCATCTGCCCATCATGCTGCACATCTTTTTGAACTCCATATCTGCAAAATTCTCTTTGAGACAAGGGAATTGCATATTTTCGTCTCTGATAGCTTTGCTTGAGGTATGAGCTATCATCGGTTCTTATCCAAGATCTCTTTATCTTTGTAACCGGTGCTCCGATCGACAATGTGAACCAGGTGACATCTCTTTTTCTTCCGAAGGACCAGATAATCTATTCTTCCAGTGCATCTTCTTCAACACGAACCCGTGCTCTTAATATTGATTTTTCTAAGAGCGTTGAGCTCAGAAAGTGTTTCGAGCATTTGTTCGTTCTCCCGCCTCTTGAACTTGGTATTCTGGGAATATCTTGTTAATCCATGGTGGTATATGTTGATAATATGCTTGCCTATTCGATATCTATGGAAGGACATGGAAGATCATCTGTGACTCTTTCTCTCGAGCTTCGTGAGCACTGCCTGTGTGCAAAGTCTCAAAGTGAGAATTCTGACTTTTTGAAGTCACATATCTCGACCACGTCCTTCTGCTAAATACATTACTTCAACTCTGGAATCAGCAAGTCCATTGTTAATTCCATCCTCCATCTTTAACCAATCCGTAGTTGTTCCTTGTAGGCAAGTTATCATCGTCGTTCTGCTGAAGATTTCCTCAAGGCTGCTAAATCTCTCTCAATCATTTCAAGAAGAACATGGAGTTCTTTCACCTCAATCTCGTTAAGTAATCTCTTGAAACCCTCTCGCTCTATCGTCTATGCTCAATCCACCGGAGGCCATGAAGACCTTCCAGATCTTGTATTCCTACATTCAAGAGGTGCTATCTTTTTTCTATATCTGAAATTTTGCAGTTGTCTCCGTGATCTTCCTTTATATCTTTCCGGTGGCTTGGTACTTCCGACATGACGACAACATCATCATCTTTATCTATCTATGAATCCGGCGAATCGTTTGCATCTATCCTTGTTTTCTAACGGAGTTCTATGAGTTTTTGCCAACACCTTCAGTCTGTTTCGGTAGTTGGGTTGCATGATTTTCTTATTCATGTGCGGAGTAATGCTTTGAGTGCGGGATGGAGTAGCTACCATACCACTACTCTTATCATTCGCTCTTGTACATTGAATTGGTGTATTAATGTGATTTCACTCATTCCACGGAAGTTAGAAGCCACCTTTATCCCTTGATACTTTTACTTCCGTCCTTGTTTTTCCGGAGTGCTCTTTCGAAGAAAGTAATCAATAATCTCTTGTTGGTGATCTCACCCTTTCTACACGGAGCAAAATCTTCAATTATCTGGTGGAAACAGACGCAAACCTTTTTCTATCCTCGTCTTTCTACCGACGCTCGATATCCCCAAACAAGATTAAAGGAAACTATCTCTCTCTTTGTTTCATCAATTCTTTTTATGTGGTAAAGCCAATTATGGTTGATGCCATCAGCCGAAAATCTATTGCGTTAGCCTCAAGGCTAAAGAAAGCAATAAGTATATCTACAATAAACTCCAGATCCTCCACATTCTTTGCTTCTCGGGATTCCACCATGATCTGGCTTCACATCCGTCTCTAGAAGTTATATCCGCGCACCTCAATTGCGTGATCCTTGGTTCTTACCGGCGCAACAAGAATCTAATCCGACGATGTCTAACTAAATATTTCTGTTGTTATCAAGGGACTCTATTGTTTGAAGGCAATATTGTTTCCGAACTTCTTTTCTCAAATCCGAGAGAAGATACGATGCTATTGTAATAGTGGTTCAAAACCTCTCCAATCTAGCTCCTTTCTTCCGGCGAGACAAAGATTCATCCTCTCTCGTATCGGTAAATCTTTAATCTTAATGGGGTGTCTTTCTTTATCCATGATACATCATCTTCTCCTTTTCTTTCACAAGTGGTTATATTCTTTTATCATGATTCTTGGGAAAACCGGAGCTATGCGCATCCTATCCTTCTTGTCTCACGACAATCCTTCAAATCTTCTAACCCGTTGTTTCTCAAGCAAAACGCAAGACTCGCAACAAGTCTAGCAAGTTTTGCAAGGTGTAGTGGTCACACCATTCCGTTGTTCATCAACTTGGGAACGTGAGGGTCACCTTCGTTCGAACACCCGCCTCTCCTTGTGTTGTTTTCTTTTTCCTAGGAATCTCGGGGCGAGATTCTTGTTTAGTGGGGGAGAGTTGTAGCATCCCAATTGTCTAACAATTGCAATGCTACTAGCCTAGTCTATATAAATGCTACTTCCTATATATAATTGTTGCATCATAATTATATCATGTTCATGTCATCATGCCACCTTGCATTTGAGCATCATATAAAACCCTTTTTGGTTTGGTTCTTCTCTCATATGCATTGTTAATTGTATTTGCCTCTTGATATTGTATTTGGTTATTGATATATTGTTTAAATGCCCAAGTTGAGTTGGGGGCATATCTTTTATTCAACTCCATCACCTTTCTCTGCCACCACCTTATAATTCCACCATCCAACTAAATATGAGCTTTGCACTTTATTGGGTTTTACCTCTAGCTCATGTGGGTTGGGATGGATCCAATTCTATTTCCACATGCTCTCATCTTAGCATCATGTTGTTTTCACATTATTGATATGTGGAGCCACCTTTGCATGCATTATGAGTAGTGCTCCTTTTTCCTAGCTTTCATATGGATTATCATGGATTTATGCTCATGTTGGGATATTTTTGGGACTATTAAACATCTAGTGGAATATACACACTAGCAAGTCCCAATTATAATCAAATGTGATCATATCCATCTACTCCATCTGGAACTTTCCTTTAAATTCTTTTGCTTGGCTTAATTCCACTTTTGGGAATGCATAGGAATAATGCCATGTAAATATTATTGTTTTCACAAGAATGAACATGGCATTAATTATTTTGCATGGGCCATGCAAGAACCACCACATTCTAGTCTTTTGGGTTTTATTTTGATCTTTGGAGTGAAACATCCATCCCCCTCTCTACCACTCTTTTGGCTTGATCTAGTATGGTCTTGCTAAAATCCACCACCACATCTCTATCCCTCTCTTCCACTCCTTTTTGTTGACCTTGTTTGCGTTTGCTAAACCCTACACCTCTTCCACCTATTCTTGTTGATCTAAGCTTGGTGCATGCAAGTATCTAAACCCTAATCCCTCTCCCTAACCTCTCCTCTCTTTTGACACCCCTTGTTTTGGTCTTGTTTCAAATCCTAATTACCACATCACCCTCCTCTCTATCCACAAACCTAACCCTAATCACCTAACCCACTACCACCATCTACCATACCACCCCCTCTAGCCTAAACCGAGCCACCCCCACCCCAAACCAAACCCTAACCCGAGCCACTACTCCTACTCCAACCCTAGCTCCATGCCACCCCTCTCTCTCTCCTCTCTCTCTTTCTCTCTGCCAGCAGCCCCACCCGAGCCTACCCTCCTTGGGCGCTCCCTGGTCCCACCTGCAGCCTCTCCACGACCTACCTGCCCTGCCCTGCCGAGCAAGCACGTGAGGAGGAGAGGAAAAAGGTGGCACCGAGCCACCCTCCTCTACCCCCTGCCTCAGCGGATCGCCTCCCCTCCCTCCTTTTTCCTCCTCCCCCACGGCACCCCTGCCTCCCCCAGATCTCCCCAGGCCGCTCCCCTTTCTCCCTGCCTTCCCCTACGACCACCTACCCCCATCGCCGGCCACCGTTGGCCTCCACCTCCCCTACTCTTACCAGCCGGTGGCGTGGCGATCAAGGGTGTCGAGGAAGATCACGCGGCTCCCCTGCTTCACCTCGTACGCGCCAGCGAGGAGGAGGAGGACCCCAGGCTCGCCAGGACCGAGACACCACCGCAAACCCTAGCCGCCAGTTCGCCTGCGTCCTCGCCGCTCCGTCGCCCTCCTGCACGATCCGACCCCACCAACCAACCCACGGTGAGCACCCTGACCTCCCTGACATGGTCCACCTCGCCGTACCGCCCTTGCCTCGCCGGACCTTTCGTCGAACGATCTCTGCGCGGCCTCCGTGCGCCGCCGCTCGCTGCTGTCTGCTCGCCCTCGCGCCGCATAGCGCCATATCTAGACCACGCCACCTCCCTAACGACTACCCCTCCCTACCGCAGTGGCCGCCGCCTCCGCACGCGCACGCCAGGTCTTGGGTTCGATTCCCCGTGCCGTGCCTGCGTCGGTCGCGCACCGATCGGTCGATCGCGGAGAAGATCCACAGTACGGGCGCCCTTTTTGCAGATCCCCCCTCGGTTTTTCTCTGCTCAACCCGCGCTCCTAGAGGTCCCACCTACCAGCCTCCTCCTTTTGCAAAACCTCCCTGTTTGAACACCCAACCGCGCTCCCTCTGCATGCGGCGTGGAAAGCCCCTCTCGCCTTTGGCGTGTGGGTCGTGAACCTCGGACCCCTTTGTCATCCACTGTGGCTGGGCGTGCTCGCGGTGACAGACGGTTTCTGCGTTCGTTAAATCCATCAGCAGATGGCCCACCTGTCATTGTCTGTGGCTAGGATTACCTGAGTGTAAAACGTTTTCCGGTTTTCTGTTTTAATTTAAACTTTTCAAATTGTTTTAAATTCAAATTTAAAATCTGTTTTCAAATAACTTTTGAAATATAAATTCAAATTAAACATGTAATATATGTTTTGAAATCAGAAAAATGTGAAGATTTCAAATATGCCATCCAAAATATATTTTGAACACTTTAATTTTTGAGTTGATTAAAATTACAATAAAATGCCCTTTTGCCTTAATTAATTAATAACTTTTGTTTTATAACTCCAAATTTGACAAATGATATGTCTAAATCGATCAGCTCGACGAGACCTTTCTGTTTATGCATTCCATGATCTGAATTGCAGCATGCATCATATAAATATAAAGTATACAGAAACTTATTGGAGTATAAAATGTGACCCAAACTCAATAAGATGCTTATTTCTTGTATTCCACACCTCACCCATGCCATGATACTTTAATTGCCATGAAAATTGTGCATCATTCATCATGGCATGATTGTTTGCTTGTCGCATTTTATTCATATGCTTGTGCACTTTATTTATGTTGGCCCTTGTTTGTTTGGTTCTTCTTCGAATAGACGCTGAGGAGGGGATATATCAAGAAACCCAGGAGCACTACCCAGATCCTTCTCTCGCTTCAACTGAGCTGCCAGGAAAGCACTACCACATGCTTGCATACATATAGTACCTATTGCCTCTATCTTATTCTTGCATCATTGAGTCGCGATTGCATTAAACTGAATCACAAGTACTGCATAGCCTTTACTTTTAAACCCCACCGAAGCTTGTTCCTCCATCCCATGAGCCATTACTACAGGAGTTGTTTGAGCCATGCGGGTCGTAGAACAGCATGTGTAGGGTATGTGAGTGTCTGATGGATAACGAGGTACCTATACAACTTAACTTGAGTAGTAATGGGATAACTAATGAAAGTGGCACCGGTGAGCAATATCTGCTATTTGGTTTTTCATGCTCACTTGTGTCCCGTAGGACCCCGAGTACTTGATTCCTGTTCCTTGAATATTCGCGCTATCCACATCCGGGAGGCTTATGGGACACCCCTGAGCCAGAGCTTGATTCATTCTTATTTCTTGGGGCCACAAGTAGTTTGGGGCTTTATTACTATTCTGTACTTATGCCATGCTTTACTGCTTTATTTAAGTTTGTGCAAGGAGCACCTGTACTGTTTTGGAAGCGGAGTGTTTTCGTGGTATCGACAAGCCCAGTCATGTTTTCGGGTTCCCAGTCGTTTACAACCACTGACGCAAACCTTGAGTCCGTCTCGGAGTCGGCTAACTTCGTTGCGGGTAGCTTAATGGGGTGGCCCCCTGAAATATTTCTGAATCCTGTGATTGCTTTGTCGTGAATGCCTCGTTGGGTTTTGATTTGGTTTTTCCGAGGTTGATCGAGTGTGTGTTGCAATTTGTGCACCCTCAGGTAAAACTTTCTTAAAGCCGTGTCCGCGGTTATGGACGACTTGGAGCACAGTTTCTCGATCATAGACAAGTATAACTAAAGTACCGCTTTTAATTTGACTAAGTAACTGACTAGTAAATAGTGCAACACTCATGGAATGGATAATAAAACTACCAACGGATGGGGGGGTGTTCGTCCGCTTCCTCGTTGGTAAGCGAGGAGGAGGATGGATCTGTTAATATTACCGTTATAACTGTTGTCATTAATTCCCGGACATCCTTCTATCTTTGGTTAGGCGGATGGTTAGCGAGTATCTATAGAATTGTTAGGTATTATCTTTTCTGCAATTCGTCACCCGGTTGTGTCCCTTTAGAGGCATAAAGAATTGCCGAGTACCCTAGGGTCTCACACGATAAATTATTTGATTCGGAGATGAGCAGTACACTCACGAGATGGATACTGGGTGGAGGAGACGGACGATGTGGGCAACAATCATTCGGTGTAGAGATTCCGGAAACGGGGATCCGTGAGATCTGTGGGCGGGATGTGTTTATTTATGGGGCATCTTATGCCGATTTGCTTCTTATCCGTACTCGGATCTTGTTTTCCGCTTCCGCCTGATACTCTGATGTTTGATGTATGAGGATATATCCTAAACTATATATCTATCTAGGATATTTGGATCTTGTCGTATGGCGTTGCAATATTTCTATTTCTTTTAGATGGAATGGCTCCAAGGACTGTTGTATGGTGGCTTGCATACATACTCATTTGTGTATGTAGTTGATCCCTTTGCCTGCCGATTACGCTGCCCGTTCTTGTCCCGATGTTTGGAAATGGTTAGGACGGCCGAAAGGTCTACCTGTGAGTGGCATTTGGGCCCCACCGTACTATTTTAACCATTTTCGCTCGTCCAGGCTTGTAACTAGGAGCGTAATTCACCGAGGTAGTTACAAGTTGGGGGGCCGAATGGGTGCTTGCGGTCACCGGGGAGGGAGTGCACGGTCGAGCCATGCACGAAGAACAAGAAGAACTCTCCAGACTTAGTAATTTGATTGATACCTCAAAGATTACAAGTGCTCCTTGAGATGTATAAGCTAGAGTTCACATCACTAGTTCCCTACTTGGTCCAACCTCCTTCTACTACTGCTATGCCCTCCCTTATATAGGCAGTGCTAGCTAGCTAATACCCCTTTGGGTTCTAGGGTTTACTATTTGGATCTTGGTCCCTACAATGTGGGCCGGGTCATGGGCTTTCCCTAAGCCCAGAGGCCCGATCCATAAAGCTTGACAGCTAACGGTCTTCTGGTACGCTGCTTCTTGTTCTTTTTGGCGTCATGCTGTTACTTTGCATGTTAGTGCATGCTTTGGGCGTCACCTGACTCCTTTTGTGTCACCCGGCGTCGCCCTTCTCTTTTGACCATGCTTTACCATGGTCCCTCCCGAACCTTACTCGGAAAGGTCCCATGCGTCCTCCTTGACTCGGCCCTTCCTCGGAAGACTCGGCTCGTTGGTTCCTGCAAGGGTTACAACTTTGTCCTATGCAGGCCGACATAGTTTGTATGTCGGCTTTCTTGTTTATCTTACCCGGCCGTTCTTACCCGGCCTGGTTCTCTCTTTACTCGGAGCCAACCTAGTTGCGCTATATTTCCCCTCTCGTGACCCTACCGGGGGTGATCCCCCCGACAGGATCTTTTTGTCTAGTATTGCATTGTTATGCCTTGCTCAGTTCCTGTAAATTGCCCTGCTGTAATTTGTTTACCCTTCATGCCATGTTTGTTTATCTAAGGAGAGCACATCTAGTGAACTATGGACACCGGTCCAATCTTTACCATTGGTACATATTCCACTATTTACTTGTTGCAAACCACTCATCACCTTCCACACCATGTAGTTAATCCTTTGTTACAGCAATCGGTGAGATTGACAACCTCACTGTTCGTTGGGGCAAAGTCTTGAGTTTGTGTTGTGCAGGTTTCCACGTTTCTTGCAACACTTGTGTGACATTTCCTTCCTCCTACTGGTTCGATAACCTCGGTTTGTTACTGAGGGAATACTTGTTGCTGTGCTGCATCACACCTTGATCTTGGGGTTTCCCGACGAAGCGCTCCTACATCAACCAAGTGCATCAACAAGTTTCCTCGCGCCATTACCGGGGAGGCTAAGGACGTATTCACAAGGGTAGTCCTCCTCAACCTTGCTTTTTTACTTTGTTTTTAGTTTGCTTAGTTTCTTTTGCTTGGTTTTGTTTGCCTATTCTTATCAAAAACTAAAAAAAAATAGTTTGGTTTGGTTTGCTTTCTCTTATCAAAAACGCAAAAAAATTAGTTCCTGCTCTAGTTGCTGTTCTGTTATTGCCTTGCTTTGTCATGCTTTCTATCAATGGATGGTTTCTTTGAAACTAGTTCTTATTGTCAAGGTGGGTTCACGGAATAAGAAAAGTATTATTATAAGGAGCACCGTTTGTCACAAAAAGGGAAACACTTATGGGAACAAATTGATAAATTGAATACTATTGCTAGAGAGGTGTGCTCTACTTATAATGTTACTTATTGCTTTGATAAATCTTGTTGCTATAGGAGGTATAAACACCTGCCTTTTCAATGTGAGTACAATGATAATGTTACCATATCTTCTTATGTTAAAGGAAATTATGACTTTTATGATATGGAACAGATTGAAGAATTTATTGCTTTCAAGGGTGCATTTGAACTTGCCAGTTTGCTTGAAAATACTGATGATGCACCTTATGAATATGAGGTTTATGAGATACTTAAATTTTGCTTTGATAATTACAAGGAAGAAAATGGCTATATTCTTGAATATTTTAATAGGGGATTTCCACAAATGGAAGAGACTAATGTCTTATAGGAGCCTATGGAATAAGAAATTGCTAAACCTGAAAGCTCATTAGATGAAAAAGAGGAGGAGGGTGATGAAAAAAAGGAGGAAGAATGGATTAGCTACCCATGTCTACCTTCTAATGAGAGTAACTCTTCATCCCTTACATTATTTGATTGTCCTCCATGCTTACCAAATGAGGATGAATGTTATGTTCCTGTGGATTCTTTTGAAATATCTGCTATAGGTAAAACTTGTGACAATAGTTATGTTCCTGTTATCTATGATAATCCTATATTTGTGCCTAACTTCAAAATGCATGGTACTAAGGAGTTTTACTTCGAAAATGTTTATGATAAAGCTCTAGATGATGGTCCTATGTTGAATGATCAGTTACCTTATTATAAAATTTCTAAAAGTGGGTTTGAAGGTTTTAATCCCACTATTTTTGAGCTTGATAAAAATTATGTGTTTGTAGATCATGAAAAGCATGCTTTATGTGATAGTTATACTGTTGAGTTTATTCATGATGCTACTGAAAGTTATTATGAGAGAGGGAAACATGGTCTTATGTATCTTAACAATATTAAGTTTCCCCTCTTTATGTTGAAAATCTTGAAGTTGCACTTGTTTTGCTTTCCTATGCTAGTTGCTTTGTGCTTCTTTGATTTATTTTCTTACAAGATTCCTATGCATAGGAAGTGGGTTAGACTTAAATGTGTTTTGAATTTGCTTCTTGATGTTCTCTTTTACTTCAACTCATAGTTCTTATGTGAGCATCTTCTCAAACTATCAAGCCTAATTTAAAGGCGTTAAAGAAAAGTATTTGTTGGGAGATAACCCAAGAGTTTTCCTTGAGTCTTGGAAGTTATTACTTAAGTAATAACCTCTCCTTATCCTTTTTGTTTGCTTTTTGTGCCAAGAATGACCTCTAATGAGAGGAAAGTAAGATTTGGGGAGTTGCTGTCCCCAAATAGATTTCTGTCCTCCACCATAAAATTCGTGAGGAGTGTCTGTAAGTCGGATTGAGCTGAAAATATATGAATAAATCCCCCAGTATGTTAGATAGCTTTCGTTAGTTCAACACTTTTTGATTTGAGCAACAGAAGATTTTCGAAAAAATCGGTTTCTACCTGCTGGTCTGTTTTGACAGATTTCTGCCATTATTTGCATTTGCTTCTTATTGATTCCTTTTTGAGTTCTCTTTTGGGGAATTGAGATTTATGAAGGAGTTGCTACAGTAGAATGTGTTTTTAGTGAAATTTTTTGTTGTTCCAAAGCTAAGCCTAAAGGTCTATTATCTTTTGAATACACTAATGTTGCTAATAAAGATTATGTGAAGTTTTGTATGAAGGAAAAATTTCAGGTATAGAGAGAGAAAGATGTAATGAGATGAAGAATGGACAAAAGCTCAAGCTTGGGGATGCCACCCCGGTGTCACCCCAAGAAATATCCAAGAGTTACAAGCGTCAAAGCTTGGGGATGCCCAAGGCATCCCCTTCTTCATCAATAAAAAGCTCAGGTCTGTCTAGACACTTTGTTTTTTATTGTTTCATGCACTGTTGTGTTGTTCTTGGAGCATCTTAGTTTTCGTTTGCTTTTCTTAGTTTGTTTAGTTTGCTTGAATAAAGTAGTTTGGACCCCCGTTCTCGTTGTGTTCTTTCAAATAAGTCGATTGGTGTTGGAAAGGAGTAGAAAGTTCTTGCTTGGAAGTGCAAGAGGAGATTGCATTGACTATGACTTAGACTTTAGCATGACATGCTAGGTGTTGCTTTCACCTTATTCTTAGTTATTATTGATGTAGCATGTCTTGTTCCAAACAACTGGGATTGCTTAGTGTGCCTTGAAGAAATCATGCGTTGTTTTAGCATACAAAATCATAGTATTGTGGTATTCTCCTTTGATGCTTTGTTTGGGTTGACTTGGCACATGCTCACACCATTTTATGACTATTACAAGTCACCATAGCCTCTTTGATCATTTAGTCCTTGACTTGTAGTACCACTCCATGCTTTGATTAGTAATGTTTTGTCACTCTGCATGATTATGGCCATTATTGCTCTCTTAGTTGGTTGCTCCCAGTCTTTTGCTAGCCTCCACTTGTATGAGTAATCTCTACTCATGCTTCCAACTCCCAAGAAACCTAGTTATTCCAAAGTGTCCACTATAAACTCCTATACATGGTGTGTCACACCATTCCAAGTATATTCTTGTTTTCAGCTATCTTCCAATTAAAACGTATTTTGTTATGTGAAAACTTAGTGATTAAAGCCCTCACAAAATTGATGGCACACTCTATATTCTTTGCCCCCAATAAACGTGAACCATTGTGTCATCTATGTTGTATATTCTTACACTTATACGTTGGAATTAGCAGAACCATGTTGTCATGGGGAACGTTTTCAACATTGCACTTGTACTTTGTACACAGTTGATATCATGATCTTTTGTCTATGGATGTCACCTGTGTGAAATAAAGAGGGAGCTTATAAGTCCATGGAGTTATGTATTTGTGTTAGAGAAAAGCCTAGGACGCTAGCCTAAGCCATGCCTAATCATGGTGGAAACTTGCAGCATCACCATAATGAGCATTCTGTGAAGCATCCTCAATAAAAAGCTATGCACATAGTAAATAAAAAGATCGCTGAGATGCTCATTGTCTGCTTGCCTTGTCATTTTGGTTATGGGATAGCTCATGTACCATGTGCAAGGGGTACCCCGTTGACGGTTCTCTATGATACACATGTACTTACTATGACAAGAACTTACAGCTGGCTGAAGTTGAGTAGCATGAGGTGTGGCCCTCGTATTCAAGGGACATGAGATTGCCAACTTATACTTTATCAAGCATATACTCCATAGTTAGTTCACTTTAACCTTAATCACTTCAAGATGCTTATGATAGGGGCAATGAGGGATGAAAGATAACAAGTACCATAATTTTTGGAAGCTCTTTTTGAAACTTGAAATACCTTCTTCCCTTATAAAGGGCCTTTCTTCCTCTATTATATTGAGTCTCCACCTTCTACCTTTAGGCACCATTAAGAGAGCATAGTTGACATTCTTATTTCTATGTGTAGTGTCCAAAACTTATTGATTGATGCATATTGTGATATTACTTGTTCTTGTGCTATTTGTATCTAGTCATTCTTATGAACTTTGAAGGTGTCTTATGCATCTATTTGCTACTCTATGAGGGACAAGCTGATTGCCACTATGCCATGTTTTCTGTATGTGAAACAAATAAATGTTTTTCAATGCATGCTATTCATGATCTTTGTTTGTAGCCTTTCATGTTGCATGCATATTTACTTTGTCTTATTGTTAGAACTCCATCTTGCATGCACATGTTTAGAGTTCTTTGATCCCAGCTTTCAATGCTTGCAAATGGTTTGATCTTGGTTTTGATGGTGTATGTCACCTCAAAAATTATTCTTTTATCACTTACCTACTCGAGGACGAGCAGGATTTAAGCTTTGAGATGCTTGATATGTCGGAAAAGTATCTATAATTTTTGATGGTCCTTGCTTGTTTAGTATCTACTTTTCTTTTCTTTGTCTACACTTTGAGGTGTCTTTATATGTTTTCTAGAACTAACCTGTTAACAAGTTGCCATAGTGCCAGTTGCCTGTTTTCTTCTATTTTTGGTTCCAAAAAGGCAGAAAATCAATATTCTCGGAATTGGACGGGACAAAATCCAAAGTCAATATTTTACCGTGGGCAACACGAAGCCAGAAGATGAGATGGAGGAGGGCCTCGAGGGGGCCACACCCCTGGCCGCGCGGGTTGGCCCACCCCGCGCCTAGGGGGTGCAGCCGCCTCGGGCACCCCCTCGACCTCCCTGTTCGCCTATAAGAATCCCCCGATGCAGAAAACCTAGGCACCCGATCAGAATTCCACAATATCGTCTGTAGCCGCAACCACCATCATCCCTAGATCAGCGGGATCTGAAGTTCTTCCCGGCACCCTACCGGAGGGGAGATCATCCTGGAGTCCTTCTTCTCCGGTATGAAGCGTGAGTAGTTCCACCTTGGACTACGGGTCCATGTAGTAGCTAGATGGTCGTGTCTCCTCCTTGTGCTTTCATGTATTGATCTTGTGAGCTCCGTTCATGATCAAGATCTAATCTATTTGTAACCATGCATGTTGTGTTTGTGGGGATCTTATGGATATTGAGATTACTATGTCAGATTGATTAATGGTTTTATCTTATTGATTCTATCATGTATGTGTTGTTTGTGATCTTGCATGCTCTCCGTTGTTAGTATCTATCTTGGCCAAGTAGTTGCTAGTGACTCCAAGAGGGGGTATTTATGCTCGATAGTGGGTTCATGCCTCTAGTTTCCAAGGGAAGTGATAGAAATCTCTTCGGTTGTAGATGTGATGTTGCCACTAGGGAGAAAACAACGGTCTCTTGTTCATGGAATGCGTGGATTGTTTACCTTACACACTTTGCTTAAAGCAGGTGTCTGTTGCTTGCAACTTAACACTGGAGGGGGTTCGGATGATAACCTGAAGGTGGACTTCTAGTCATAGATGCAGTTGGATGGCAGTCTATGTATATTATTGTATTGCCCAATCGAATCTCATAGGATATTTTTGTCTAGTATTGCATTGTTATGCCTTGCTCAGTTCCTGTCAATTGCCCTGCTGTAATTTGTTTACTCTTCATGCCATGTTTTTTTATCGAAGGAGAGCACCTCTAGTGAACTATGGACCCCGGTCCAATCTTTACCATTGATACATCTTCCACTGTTTACTTGCTGCAAACCACTCATCACCTTCCACACCATACAGTTATTCCTTTGTTACAGCAACCGGTGAGATTGATAACCTCACTGTTCGTTGGGGCAAAGTCTTGAGTTTGTGTTGTGCAGGTTTCCATGTTGATTGCAACACTTGTGTGACGTTTCCTTCCTCCTACTGGTTCGATAACCTCGGTTTATTACTGAGGGAAGACTTGCTGTTGTGCTGCATCACACCTTGCTCTTGGGGTTTCCCGACGAAGCGCTCCTACATCAACCAAGCGCATCAGAGGCAAATAATAAAATGTTTATTATTGTCATATCCCAATACGTTCGTAATAGTTTCATATTATGATATAACTGTATCAAGTGGTGATACAAGTGTGATATGAAACATATGTCCTTAGTAGCCTCTATTAATACTAGTTTGTTGGTCAATTGATGATAAAGGTTTCCTAATCATGTTGGTTCTTCGGCACCAGTTAAATATGAGGTCATATCATTGGTGAATGATGAGATGGACATTCCTCAAAGATTGCGACACAATCAAGGCATGAAGTTCATCGTTGCAATAGTCAGAAACGAAGTCTCCTTCTCCTTAGACCGTGAGATCATATTAATCACTATCTCCCGAGGCTTCTTTCAATGCATCAAACGTCACTTAGTGAAATGGTGATTATAAAGGTGTATGTTGGGTATCCAGAGGAACAGGTTGAGGCCTATGCATCAAGACCGGGATTTGTTCACTCAGTGAAGGGTAATATACAGTTAGGGCGACTTGGTGAGATTACATCCATAATGTTGCAACATGTGACTAGGTCATGGGCATGTAATATCACGGTAACAATTGAACAGTACTTGTCGGTAACGAGATTGAATAAGGTATGCAGATGGCTAACGATCGGATCTCGGACAAGTAGTACCGAAGAAACAAAGGGAATTGGACTCGATGTTTATGGTTCAAACGACATAGTCATCTGGAATGTATAGTGGTCATCATGGGCATCTCGGTCCTATTGTTGATCATTGGTATAGATCATTTTTATGCCATTCCCGAGCCGTGAGGGTATCCACTTAAGGGTACGATGATCTAGAGATCTTCCGTAAGTTGGAATCATAGTAGAGAAAGAGAATGCCAGAATTGTTCCAGGAGAGAGATCTGAAGTTGTTCGGAGAAAGAAAGGAAACCAGAAAAATTCCGGTGAGAGGACCGGAATTGTTCTAGGAAGTTCCGAAGTTTCTCGGAGGATGTAGAAGGGGAACCAAAAGGTGTTTCGAGACAAAATGGATTTTTTAATATGTATTTACATATTAATTAATGTAATTAATATTAAATATAATATTAAAATCTAATTTGAAAGGTTATTCCACTAATGGGCCAAGTTTCCTAGGGAAAAGGGGCCCATGTGGGAAGCCACAAGGGAGAAGGGTATTGGCGCCTAGGGTTTGGGCGCCTAGGGATGCCTCCCACCCTTGGCCGCCGCCTCTCCCCATTGGCCACCGCCTGGTTGGCTTGGGAGAGGGGCAAGCCTGCCCCCTCCTCCTCCTCCTCCTCTCCAATCTCTCTCTCTAGTTGTCTCCACGCGTTGGCACGACCCAAGGCTATTCACGCAAGATACAATGCACCAGCAACACACCGTTGCACTACGGGGATTCCAAGCCGGAGATCTACTTCTGCACTTTCAGTGGGATCAGGAGACGGCGGTCTTGTCGTATACCGTATGTATATGAAGCCATGAGGTGCAACACTTGGGGCACTTTGGATGTGGTGAGCCAGACTGCTGCATGGTGATGGAGCAAGGGGTGACTTGCGAGGAACTTCGTGACAAGTCGGCTGCGAGCATGACTACTTCAACCACGTTCCCCTCGAAATGTTAACCACTTTTGGATGACCAGGGTATGTGATGGCTCAAATATGTAGAGCTCGTTGGGAACCCCAAGAGGAAGGTATGATGAGCACAGCAGCAAGTTTCCTTCAGTTATGAAACCAAGGTTATCGAACCAGTAGGAGTAAGGAAACAACTCCAAGGTGTTGCTAGCAACTTGGAACTTGCATAACATAACCATAGAACTTTGCCCCAACTTACAGTGAGGTTGTCAAACTCACAGGTTTTAATGAAAACAAATGATTAAACGTATAGTGTGGAAGATAGTAATTGCTTGAAGAAAGTAAACAGTAAATAGTAGATGGAATATCAATGGTAAAGGAATGGACCGGGGTCCACAGTTCACTAGAGGTGTTTCTCCTTAAGATAAATAGCATGCTGGGTGAACAAATTACAGTTGGACAACTGACAGATTGAAAATGCATAAATATACATGTACAAGTCATGATGATTCCTATGAGATTCGTTTGGTCATTAAAACATAATACATAGACCGTAATTCAACTGCATCTATAACTAATAATCCACCTTCAGGTTATCATCCGAACCCCTTCCAGTATTAAGTTGCAAGCAACGGATAATTGCATTAAGCAAAGTGTGTAAAGTATACAATACAATTTCCCTTAGACAAAGTATTGTTGTTTTCTCCCTAGTAGCAACAGCACATCTACAACCTTAGAAGTTTCTAGCAGTCTCCCAGATTATCAGAGGCATGAACCTACTATCGAGCATAAATACTCCCTCTTGGAGTTGCAAGCATCTACTCGGTCAAAACATCTACGAACAACGGAGAGCATGCAAGATCACAAATAACACAAATATGATAGAATGAATAATCAATCTTGAATATAGTACTCAATATCCATCGGATCCCAACAAACACAACATATATTACAAATAGATGATCTTGATCATGAACGGATCTTACAAGATCTAAACATGATAGCACAAAGGAGGAGAACCAACCATCTAGCTACTGTATGGACCCATAGTCTAAGGGCGAACTACTCACGCATCACTTGGGAGGCTGGCATGGCGATGAAGAAGGCCTCCGGAATGATCTCTCCCCTCCGGCAGGGTGCCGGGAAGAGCTTCGGATCCCCCCGATCTAGTGATGGAGATAGCGGCGACTACAGACTATTTCATGGAGATTTAATCGGGTGTATAGGGTTTTTGCATAGGGGTTCTTTTATAGTTGAAGGGGCAAGGTTGGTGGGCGCCTGAGGGGCCCACACCTAGGGTTGGCGCCCCCCCCCCTTGGCCGCGCCACCACATGGTGTGAGCTGCCTCGTGGCCCCACTTCGTCTCCTCTTCGGACTCCATGTTCCTTCTGGTAAAATATTGACTTTGGCTTTTGTTCTGTCCAATTCCGAGAATATTTCCTTACTAGCTTTTTTGAAACAAAAAACAGCAGAAAACAGGAAACTGACACTACGGCATCTTGTCAATAGGTTAGTTCCAGAAAATATATAAAAATACCTCAAAGTGTAGACAAAATGTAAGAAAGTTGATACAAAACAAGCATGGAGCATCAAAAATTATAGATACGTTTACAACGTATCAGTATGTATATGAAACCTCTTAGCCGTTACTGCATTACTAATAGATAGATCTTGGGCATTAGGGTGATCCGACATAGGATTTTTTTTGTTTTCTGCACCGAAACCCCAACAGTGGTATTAGAGTCGATCTATATATAGTAGTGTTGTACGTCCAATACGCATATATGTTGTGCGGTCATTGATGCCAAACCTGGCCAAGGAGCTAGCCCAGGCCCGGCACGGCCCAGGCCCGACACGCACTAAATGGGCCTAGCCCGGCACGGCCCGCCAAGCTCACGTGTTGGGTCGGGCCGGCGCGCGTTCTCGGCTTGGCGGCCCGAGCCTGACCCCAGCGCCTGGCGGGCCGACCCATGGCACATTAGTCTTGCATGGCTTGTTCTGGCCCGTTTAGTCTATTTTTGCTGTTTTTCTTCGGTTTGACTCTGAAAAAAGCTAAAAATGTCAAAAAATGCAAAAAAATAGTAAAATGACACAAATTTTCATATGGGATAAAAAGTGAGCTTTATTAATGCTGCCTCATTAAAAAACCTTACATCCCTAGCAAGGAAAAACGTACAACCCGCTCGAAAAGGAAAAAATTATATCGACTAATTAGTTCCCTCCGCCTTGTCTCTGATGAAACAGGACATGCCTATGCAAGTGAACTGTTCTAGTTGAACGATACAAGATGAACAAATGGCCACATCTTTTGCCCCTAGCTTCCTTCACTTGGACACCATCTACGTCATACACTTCTACATTGAAGTGCTCCAAAATGCGGCTTACACTTCTTGGTGGATGGAGTCTAGGTGGATTTGCTCCAAAGTTGAGACGAGCACCGATAGCACATCCCATGCAAATATGGAAAGTACTGAATACGTTGACCTTTTATCCTGCCACCACTGAATTATGTCGAATTCGTCGTCATCATCATTAGTAGCAAATGTTGCATTGGTTAGATACTTTGCTAACTCCCCTCCACCTTAAAGCACGGGAGTTTGTGTAGAAGAGCTCAGCGTGGCCGTGGAAGTACCAAATATTTTTCCCCCACGCTTTTTTCTTACCCCTATCGGCTGCTGGTACTGCTGGAGGTCTGTGTAGCACAACTGGGCCATACTTGAGCTTATACTTACCATAAACATCATGTAGCTTATCCTTTACCCCAAGTGAATATTGATCATAGCTAACATTTATGGTATAACTTAAGAGTGAAATAACCCCACTAAACCCTTCCATTTTAGCCATAGGATCTAAAATAAATGCGATAGCTTAGAGCAAAGGTATAGTTTTCCAATATTTGAGAAATTTTAGTTTTATGTTATGGACATCTACTAGTAAAGTGGCATAATTTTCAAACTCTTTCAGGTGTAGGGTAATTTCTAAAATATGATGCACAATCATATGAGATGTGGGATAATAAACCCAGGATAAAGTGACAGTTGATTAATAAAATGTTTCCAGAAACTTAAAGATCAGCAACATGCCAAGTATATTCACCAAGTAGATGATACCCTCGTCTTGTAGAAAATGTGCATTAACAGATGCAGAAAATTGAATCTTGTCACGTATAACTAACTGAAGCATCATATATGTAGAATTCCATCTAACTGGCATGTCTAGATGAAGACCATGGCATGGCACATTAATAACAGCACAATAATTTCTATAGTTTCCAATTCTGGTATTAGAAGCATTCAACCATGATATTGCCATACACAATCTCTCAGTGTGTGGTTCTAGATCATCTAAAGCACTTTTAGCAATAAGATTAATTATATGACAAGCACAACTTTGTTGAAGTAGAAATTTTGATGCATATACTTCAAATGTAGGAATGAGATTAGTCATTGCACTAGTATTTGCACAAGCATTATCCAAAGTTATTGCAAATATATTTTCGGTAAGATCAAACTCAGTAACAACTTTAAGTATAGCATTAGCAATATTCTCACCATTATGTGATACATCGATTAACTCAAATCCTATTATCCTTTTATTAAATTCCCAGGATGAGCTAACATAATGAGCAACAACAGTTTTATAATCTTGCTTAGCAAGGCCACTCCAAATATCAAAAGTTATGAAGAATGAAAAATTTCATGATCCTAGTTGTTCTTTCATGGCATCATGACCTGCTTTGGCTAGTTTTTTCATATCCCTAGTTGTAGTTTTTCTAGAGACTGGTGTAAAACTAGGGGTGTGAGAAGTTCTAATATATTCGACAAAACCAGGTTACTCGCCAAATCCTAATGGTAAATAATTCATGGCAATCAATGTTGCTAGAGCATCTCTTTGACAAGCTGAATCATAGAAAAATATACCTCGGGAAGTGTCGTTGGGGTTGAAGTTGATCCTACTCTGGATTGTCGCGGCCGCTCCATCTGCCTTGGTGTGGGTCGCCGTGTGCCTCATCATGTGGTCATTCCATCCTCCCATATTCAGAGAAAACATGCTCGAGTAACTCGGATGCAGGCACCGAGATCTCATCTTTGCACCATCGTCGTCAACATATTCTTCTTCCTCAAAGTGCTGCCAGATCTTCGAGGGTTTTTTCTGCCGCTTGCTACCGGTAGCGGTCGAATTTTGGCTAGCAGATGTGAGGATGTATCAGGAGAACTCGTGTTTGTTAGTGTTGGATGATCGGATTGGGTATATGGAAATTGCATGGTGTCGATGTTGTCGTTATCGTGGAAGGGAGAAGTATTAAAGTTGGGAGGAATTTTGACCCCCAAATCTTCGACATAAAAAATAAACTGGTTGGGATTAGCCATGTGTTGGTGTAGGATATGAGAGAGGTGTTGGATGGTGTGGAGATTGAGAGGGGTGTGCTGCCCTTTTTATAGAAAAAATTGGTCAAATTCGGACTAAAAATACCCTTCCCAATGACCTAAAACCCTAAGAATACTAAAAAAGACCAAAATGCCCCCAAACCCTCCCAACGGCAAAAAATGGCCACTCCCGCTCGCCCCGCTCCCCTGGGACCCGAAATTTTGAAATCCCGCCACTCCCGCACCCCTGGGCCCCACAAATTTTGAAATAGCGTGCCCCCTGCTCCCCCACTCCCTCCTCGTGGAGGGCCTCCGGCATGCCTGGAGGGCCGGCCCGCATGCCTGGCAGGCCGGCCTGCGTGCCCCGCTAAATGGGCCATGTCAGGCCTGGCCCGCGTGCTCAGGGAGGCGGCATGGGCACGACACTCGCATGCCATAGGCCAGCCCCAGCCCGTCGAGCCACGTGCCGTGTCAGGCCGTGTCGGGCCAAATTCGCGTGCCGCGGGCCGGCCCACCACAGGCATGGCTCGTTGGCCAGGTTTGATTGATGCTATAGTTGTTACCCTCCGACATGGACTTGTTTATATCGCGGGATTGTTTGATGAAGCAGCCCGGACCGACCTTACGCATAATTTTACGGGAGACTAGTTCCATGCTCGACATACGACTTGTTCTGTATAAGTGGCTAGACGGTGTCGTCTCTGTTACAATAGTTGGTATAGCATTTACAATGGAGAGCCCCAAAAGGGGTGTAGTAGAGACAACTGTATAGATCCATGTTATGGTTGGAAAGTTCATAGATTAGAAACGATTCTATTGCGAAAGCCCTAACAACCACATAAAACTTGCAATAGATAAAGTAGAGGCGTCTAACTTTATTTTGTAGGAGGGGAATGTGATTTTATATGGTCATGGTCGTTACAAAGGTAAAGTAGTTTACTTTTATGTTACTAAGTAGTGTAGTAATAGTCATTGTTCTGACGGATGACCTACTGGTGGCGCCGTGGACCTGGCGTCAAAACCGGTGGCACGATGGAGATCATGCCAGTGGCAAGATAGAGATCATGTCGGAGCGCTCGATGGAGATCAATGCTCAAGAAGTACCATATCATATCACAATATACATGTGATGTTGATACCTAATTTGCATCTTATTGTGTGCTAGTATTAAATACTCAACTGTAGCATAGATAATATGATCCCTATTAATACCAATATTGTATTCTCCCTTAGTGGTAAACACCAAGAAATTTCGTCGTTATGAAGCCGGCCATGACGATCGGGGCTAGAAATGACTACATTTGCATACGGTGTGGGTTACAAACCATGTATGTGCCACGCAATACACTAAGGTTGAATTGGTGAGCCTAGCATGTGCATACATGGCCTCGGAATATTTTGTTTTCCCTAATTCCATTGATAGTGTTCCCCTTGTGTGTGCACCACCAAGAAAGTTCTTTGGTATGAGGCAGGCCGTGATGATCGGGTGTCAGACATACCTACGTTCCCATACAGTGGGTGTAAGAAAGGTTACACTGCAATACACACAAGTTTGAGTTGGCGAGCCTAGCATATACAGACATGGCCTCAGAACACAAGAGATCGAAAGATGATCACGAGTCACATGGATGATGTGATTGACATTGCAGAATGTCTACCTTTGAAGCTATGTTGTCGGACATGAAGACCGGAGGTTGCATAGTGAATTAGGGTCGTCCGATCGCTAAAATTATGAATTGAACTCATATTATGAACTAAGTTTAGATGTCTATTTGCAAATATATTAGTATATCATCGCCTATCTCATTGAGGTCCTATGCGACCATGAGAAATTTCTTGCTAGAAATGGAACTTAGCAAAAGGGTCCAACTTCATAGAATAATACCCACGCCCGAGGGATGTTCTCATAATAAGTTGATCTTCTCTTCCTAATACAATAACAATTAGGAGATTGAAAGTAATTTGCCAGAGAGGCAATAATGAAGTGGTTATTATGCTATTCCATGTTTATGATAAATGTTTCTTTCTCATGCTAGAATTGTATTAATAGGAAATATTAATACATGTGTGATTTATAAATAGATAAGGTTCCTAGTAAAGCCTCTCTTTATACTAGCATGTTGATTAACGGATGATCAAAGGTTTCCTGATCATAACATTGGATGTTGTTAATAATAGGGTCATATCATATGAGAATGATATGATGAACAGTCACCTGTATTAGATGTAGCAGTACGATCATATCATCAAGTTTAAATTGCTATCACACGTAGTAATTCAATGTCCTTAGACCATGAGATCATGTTAATCACTTTCACCAGAAGAGTACTTTGATTACATCAAACGTCAAATTGTAACAGGGTGATTATAAAGGTGTCGTCGGGTATTTGGAAAGTATTAGTTGAGGCTCGTGGATCAATATTGGGATTTATCCATCCAGATGACGAAGAGATATACTCAGGGCCCTCTTAGTGATATCACATTGACATAGCTTGCAAGCAAGCGATTTGATCACTAGAATGCCATATCATAGGAACGAGAAAAGAGTACTTGTCAGGAAAAATATTAAATAAGGTATGGATGATACCAAGTGATCGTATCTCGGACAAGTAAAATATCGCAAGACCAAAGGAATTTGATTACAGCGAAAGATGTTCGGAAAATCATGAGATCTTCAAGGAACTAGTGGGAGTCATTATGGATCTCTAGGTCCCAATAATGATTATTGATCGGAGAAAGTCTAGATCATGTCTACATAGTTCTAGAACCCGCGGGGAGACACACTTATGGTAAATCAACACATTTGAGTGGATAGGGAATACATGGGAAGTCAATGGACATTGTGCAAAATTGTTCTACTTTAGAAAATTATTCTGCCAAAATAGTTTTGGGGTATCGAAACAAAGCAAGGGATTGAATTGTTAATATGTTCATTAAATTGATTTGCATTAAAACAAGAGAATTAAAGTGCTTTAATGGAAAGACCTTTGGTTTTTGAGTGGAAATTGAATGGGAGATGAGTGGAGCTAAGTGGGTATGGGTGGAGTGTCCACTCACATAATTAGAGGAGAGGTGGGGGAAGCACCATGGTTGTGCTCCATGCCCCCTTGGGATTCCCCCTCACCTATAAAAGGCCCCCTCCTCATCCTCCTCTCATCACACACTCACTTTCCCCTTTCATATGCCCTTTGGTTGAAATCTTCTCCCCCTTGCTTGCCTTGCCTATTGCCACTAGAAAAGATGCTCGGTGAAGCCCTGCTCTAAACCTTCCCCTCCACCACCACTACCATGGCATAATACTGTTGGAGTTCCCAAGGATCTGCACGTGTTAGTAGCGAGGTTTCGGGAGTCATTGGCGTACCGTATGTTTGACCGATTGTGGAGGCACTGCCTGTTTATGGCGTAGCGAGGGTTTGGGAGTTGTTGGCATACCGTACGTGTGGCCGATTGCTGAGGCGCTGCCTGTCATTGTATTGTATACAAGTACGCCATAGGGGGTCCTAACGGCGTTGAGAAGATGGGGTGTGAGACATTGGATGTTCCAGGAGTGGTGAGCACAAGTTTACCCAGGTCAGATCTGACTACAGTGATCGGATCCTACTCCTGGTAGCAACCCAGTAATATATTGGCGTAAGCCAGATATTACAGCAGATTGCAAGAGAGGTTCGCCTGTGCGAGTTGTGATTGTGGTTATTTCTATGGTTGTGCCCTAAAGGCTCCCATAGGGCTGGTTTATATAGTCACCAGGACCTAAGGTTACAAGAGAGACCTATCTGGCTATGTTACAGAGTCGATAACTAGATATAGCTTGGACTAAAAGTAATACTATAGGCCTAAGTCGGTAACTCTTCTGGGCCTTGTCGTAGCCGGAACTGGATCCTCCTCTTTCTCTGACTGGGCCGCCCATGAAGCAAATCTCTAACCCGTTGGTGGGCCACCCTAGTCAGCGAGTCCTATGGGTATACCCGGAAAGTATATCCCCAACAGTAGCCCCAGAAGTCTCCAAGATCCAAAGTCGGATAAATAGTCTAGCTTGATGGTCTTGAGAATCTTGAAGGGTTCCCGAAAACTTTATTCAATAGTGTAGGATTCTGAGTCAGCTGAGTCAGATATGTTTTGTTCTGACCTTTAGTCTTTTCCTTGCTCAGTTTGAAACATGAGCCAGATTTCAAACAGCGGCATGCGGGCTGACAACTTTTTAGACCAGGTCCTCTCACTGACAGGAGTCTCGTCAACACGAGCATTGGTGGTTCCGCTCCCTATGGAACAGAGCATCATTTTAATGCTCATGCGAGAATCAAGGGGGTGGAGGAGTCGCGAGGAAGCCACCTCCCTCTCTCATATACGTGTGGCGTAAATCATGCGATTGAAGCACGAATCTTGGCGTAGAGGCAAATAAAAGAGAGGAGAAACCCTTCTCTCCCAGATTCATCTCTCCACCGTTCTCACTTATTTCCTCCTCGTACTCCTCGAGCCCTCCACATCCACTCTCACCTACACGCCGTGAGAAAAAAACTCCTTCCCCCACCAATCCTTCATCTTCCCTAGAGCGATGGCTTCTGCATCTTACTCTGGAGCGGCGGCAGACGAAAGGAAGTTGCAGGGCCTCTGGGTCCCAAGCGTTATGGACAACACTGAGCTCCAGGTCATAGAGGACGAGGGCTACATCGTCGTCGGTGCGTGGCGGAGCACCTCGGGACATGCCACTCCTGCATCGCGCGACAATAATTAGGACAACCGGAGGGGATGGCTGTGGTGCGATGATCACATGTGTTCATGGAGTGTTAATGCTTTGCTTCGGTGCTCTATTAAAAGGAGCTACTGTTTCACTGTTGATGTTGCTACTACCAAACTATTGCTACTGATTAACTTCTGTGAGCAAGAACTATTTCCAGGTCTAGCTGAACTGACAACTCAGTTGTTAAGGCTTGCAAGTATTCTTTGGCTCCCCTTGTGTCGAATCAATAAATTGGGTAATACTACCTGCGAAGACTGTTGCGATCCCCTATACTTGTGGGTCATCAATCATCATTGGCATCAGCGTATTTGATTGCCGTCTCTATCATCTCTCCCAAATCTGTGACGTGGTCACGCTTCAATCTGTGATGCAAAAGTCCGACTAGGAGTCTTGCGATGAAAGCTTCTATCGCAGTTTTCTTGTTTATTCCCTCACAGGAGTTATTCGTGTCAATCCAGCGTCCGAGGTAATCCCGGCAAGTGTCTCCGGGTCTTTGGGTGCAACGATGCAAGTATCCGACTGTAAAGGGACTCCTGTATGTTCCCTCGAAGTTTGAAAAGAACTCACTTTTTTGCATATCATACCAGTTATGAATTGAATTTTCTAGCAGTTCATTGAGCCATGATCGAGCCGTCCTCCTCAGCATAAGAAGGAGATATCGGACTGTGACCAAGTTGTTTCCTCCTTTGGCGATGCAGCAGGCCTTGAAAAAATCCTGGAGCCAGGTATCTGGCCGAGCCACGCCGTCATAGGGATGGATGTGTTTAGCCATACCAAAGTCAACCAGAAATTTTTTCTGACGGATGCATGGGCCAAAGCACTTGGGTCCCACGTACACGGCTTATTCCTTGTACTGTCGCACCTCTATGTTTGAATCAATGTGGTGGCAAGCGTCGTTTGGTGAGAGAGATCTGCGCCTTGGAGGCTCACGGCTTCTGTGCAGCGGAGTCGGATTTCTGCTTCTCCTCTCACCATTGCCGCCTTCTCCCCTCTGGTGACATGGTTATACCCCGCGGGTGCATGACCTCAGCATACCTAGTCCAGCCCAAGGAAGGCCCACGACAAAAGTACGTCGGCCCTTGAAGACTTTCGGGTGGCCCAGGCCCATGGTGCCTTCGGATCCTTGGAGAGCAAGACTAGAGTAGATAGGAAATTCAAAGGGGTAAAACCCTAAAACCTGTAACCGACTAGGACTATGCCCGGGACCTGCCTAAGTCTATATAAAGGCCAGGAGGGCATGACCTAGATCTCTCGACTCATACTTTCGCATACACACCTCCACGCCAGATTGCATCTGCGTACCCCTGTAACTTTCGGTTCCGCCATAATCAAGAGCAGACAAGCAGGAGTAGGGTTTTCCCTCCGGGGGCCTGAACCTGGGTAAACCTTGTGTCCCCGTGTTGCTTGTTTGCTAACCGTGCCACGATCTCCAGCATCCCCATCTTCTCCAAAACCCAAGTCCATAACAATGGGCATTGATGAGATCAAACCTCGTCAATTGGCGCCGTCTGTGGGAACTGGGGGCGCTGATTGTGCGATCGTGACGGTCCCAACCCGATCGATCTACAACTCTGCAGCAACGGAGAGTCATCTCCTCTTTGGCGCTTTCGACTTCACCGCCCACTCGCCGGCCACCATGAAGGACTTCGAGCACATGCGGCGGACTCGAAATCCTATTCGAAGCTTCCAGGTGGAACAAACTGGCACCCTCCGCCTCCCTGAGCAGGTGCCCCTACCATCAATCAGGCCCGCTTCATGGGCCCCACATCCCGTGCTACGCAGAACATCATCAGCAGATGACTCCTACGACAGCAGCAGCTGCAACTCCGATCTGTGCGATCCGCTATCGGATGCAGGGACCTACGGTTTCGGATCTGAAAGCTGCGGCAGCAGCGGGCCAATCTACAAGCGCTACGAATGCGCCGCAGTCATCCAAAGCGATGTGGATCAACAAGCACCCAACCCGCCGCCTAACCCGCCAGAACAAAACGGTGGGAACAGAAGAAGCCAATCTCCCCCACCCGAAGGGGAAAACAACAGCGGCCACGTCATCCGCCTTAGCAAAGAAGGATGGACCCAGGTCCGCGAAGCTATGGCAGGCAACATAGTACTGCCCACAGACGCCTCGCGAGATATGCTGATGGCCTACCACCTGCTCCTAATCGAGGAGCACAAGAAGCAGGTCAAGATGTAGGAGGTGCTTGACAAACGCAAGCAAGCAGCCTCAGAGTCCAGCACGCGACGAGCCGCGCTCTCCGCCATGGGCATCGGCTCCAGCTCGAACGCCAACCCAGGCAACAAGCACCGCTCTCGGATGGAGAACATTGATCCCAAGGAGCGCCGCGAGTTGACGCGAACTCTCCACACATACTTCATGGCGATGGACGCCGACGGCAACGTCATCCCGAAAACGCCGCAGGCTACGATCATGGCAGCCACTGGGTACCTCGCGGCCCACCCACCTCCCGAGGGGGACCCGAAGAGGGCCATGCACAAGTCCGCACTTACCGGACTCGGACTCGTCGGAGCCGCGCTCCACTAGGAAGCTCCCAAGGAGCCGAAGAAGAAAGCTCCGGTCAGGTTCGACCGCAGTCCCACCCCTTCATCCGAAGAGGAGGAACATGACCTTCCCCGAAGGAAGAAGAGTTCGCGACGCCGCGACCGCGACTACGACGCCAGAGATGCGCTCACACAGTGCAAAATTGACAAAGCGTGAGCTAAGAGCGCATGCTCGTCTGAATCCGAGATGGACGAAGACGAAGGAGAACTCTGCGGAGCTCGATGCTTCAGCAGATCCGTCCGGCGGACACGGATGCCGCGAAATTTCAAGCTTCCTTCGGATACTCCAGTTCGGCACTCAAGACCCAAAAGCTTGGCTCGGATCACTTATCATCCATCAAACTACGGTGGAAACAAGGAGACCGCCATGCAATGCCTTGCGGTGACGGTAGCGACGAATCTGGATCAGCAGCCTATCCTCAGGGTCCATCCGAAGCTGGGATGAGCTAGCTTACAGCTTCATCCGAAACTTCAAGGGTACCAGCAAAAGGCCCGCCTCAATCGAAGAATTGCAAGCCTGCACTCAACGAACGGGCGAATCCATTCGCTCGTACATACTACGCTGGTCCAACACAAAGAACTCCGCATCCCACATCTCCGAAGAGAGGGCCATCGACGCCTTCAGGGACGACGTCAAGCGCCAAGACTTCAAGGAGGAGCTTGGGCGCGTCAAACCCAAAACGCTCGATCACCTCATGGACATCGCCATGTGGTGGGGCAGCGGAAGACTCCATTCACCGAGCACAATCGGAAGAAGAGGACGACTATGGTCGACGGCGAGAGCGCCGTAGCAAGAGAAGATCGCGCGTTTACGACGATCGCGACGGACCCAACATGGTCGCGGCTGGCTACGCTGATCGCCACAACGACGCCAACCGCAACAGCGGAGGATACCGCGGAGGAAACTTTCGCGATGGAGGACGCCCAGCGCAGTCGTGGCAACGCCGCGACCGCGATAACGGACCCTCAGCATACGAAAAGCTTTCGGGTCCATGCACCATCCATTTCTACATCGACAAGCAGGATGGCAAAAAGAAGGCGAGCCACATGCTCAAGGACTGCCGCGAGTTCCAGAAGCTCAGCGAAAGCATGGTGCAGATGAGGTAGCAAGCTCCAATCCCTGCATTCGGAAACGCACACGCGCCAGGTGAGATAGCGCATGGAGCTCCTCCACCGCCACCTGTAGGAGGCCCGAACCAATCGGCCGCACCAGCACAGAACAACGCTGGAAACGGGTATCCCCCGCCGAAAGGAGCACTAATGATCCAGAAGAGGTGCCCTACGAATAGGGTGCAGAAGAAAATCACCCGACAGATCAACCTGGCCATGGCAACTCCACCCGCCATCCCTAAGTACCTCAGCGGATCAGAGTCCTGCATCACGTTCACTCGTTCGGATCACCCTTGCTAGATCCCTCGCCCAGGTCATGCTGCCCTGGTGCTGGAGGCGCAGATCGGAGGTTTCGAGATGAGTCGCGTCTTCATGGACGGCGGCAGCGGCATCAACCTGATGTTCGTAAGCACTCTAGCAGCAATGCGGATCCCGCAGTGCATCCTGGAACAATCAGACACAATGTTCCACGGCATCGTTCCAGGGAAGGGCATATTTCACCTGGGCAAGATATGGCTCGACGTCATCTTCGGCAAGCCGGACAACTTCCGACTGGAACGGCTTGAATTCGAAGTGGTGGACTGGCCATCATAGTACCACGCCATCCTCGGGCGTGTAGCATTCGCAAGGTTCCTGGCTGTCCCACATTATGCATACCTGCTACTCAAGATGCCAGGACCGAAGGGCGTCATCACAGTCCACGGGATCTTCACCCAATCGTACCAATGCGACAGAGATTTCAACATAATCTCCCAATCATTCGGTATGCAGGAGGAGCTCCTTAGGCTCCGCGAGGTAACGGACAATGGGGCACCCCCACTCGCACGACAAAACGCACCTGACATGTCTTTCGACTCCATGGTCAACACAAAGAAGGTGCAGGTCCACCCGACGGATGCCTCCAAGACGACGCTGATCGCCAACGACCTCAGCCCCGCATAGGAAGGCGCGCTCGTCGAATTCCTCCGTGAGCGCTGGGAAATCTTCACCTGGTGTCCTGCGGACATGCCAGGAGTTCGAGGATTCGCCGAGCACGCACTCAACGTCTTTCCGGACACCAAGCCGTCAGCGGTCCATCCGAAGACTATCCGAGCCACGAGTGAAGCTATCGGCAAGGAAATCAACAGACTACTCGCTGCAGACTTCATCGGAAATCAAAAGCGAGTGGCTTGCAAACACAGTCATGGTCCCAAAGAAGGACACGGACATCCTGCGGATGTGCGTGGATTTCACGTCGCTAAACAAGCACTGCCCAAAGGACCACTTCCCCCTTCCTCGGATCGACCAGATCATCTATTCGACTGCAGGTTGCGAGAAACTCTCCTTCCTCGACGCCTACTCAGGCTACAACCAGATTCGACACAAGGTTGAAGATCAGGAGAAAACGGTGTTTATCACACCGTTCGGAGTATTCTGCTACAACACAATGCCTTTCGGGCTAAAGAACACATGTGCCACGTACCAGCGATGCATGCAGGCCTGCCTCAAGGACCAGATCGGTCGCAATGTTCAAGTCTATGTTGACTACATAGTCATAAAAACCAGGGAGGCAAAGACACTTATCGACAATCTCCGCGAGACATTCGACAACCTTAATCGCTATAGTATCAAGCTCAACCCCGAAAAGTGCGCCTTCGGCGTCCCATCGGGTCAGCTGCTTGGGTACTTCATCTCTCAGCGAGGGATCGAGGCGAACCCGTAGAAAATCAGAGCCATCATGGCGATGGAGAAGCCGAAAACATCAAGGGTGTCAAGCAGCTCGCAGGACGAATAGCGGCATTGAGCAGATTCATCAGCCGCATGGGCGAGAAGGCCTTGCCATTCTACCAGCTGCTATGCAAGGCAGATAAATTCGAGTGGACGCGAGAAGCCAGCGATGCATTCGAAAGCCTCAAGCGGCTCCTCTCCACCTCGCCCGTCTTGGTCACGCCAAAGGAGCGCGAGCCTCTGCTGCTGTAAATAGCAGCCACACACCAGGTGGTCAGCACCGTACTAGTGGTCGAACGACCCGAAGAAGGCAAGACCCACGGGGTCCAGCGCCCAATCTACTACCTCAGCGAGGTACGGACACCAACAAAGCAGAGGTACCCTCACTACCAGAAGCTCGCCTACGGCGTGTTCATGACGGCTCGACGGCTGAGCCATTACTTCCAGGAGCACCAAGTGATGGTCATCAACGAGGCACCCCTGAACAGCATCCTGAATAACCCAGAATCCACAGGACGCGTGGCCCTATGGGGCATCGAGCTGTCACCCCTGGACATCATCTACGAGAAGCGACTCGCAATCAAGTCTCAAGTCCTCCTGGACTTCCTCATGCATTAGATGGAGCTGCCAGACACCCCAAACATGTCGCAGTCATGGACCATGCACTTCGACGGCTCCAAGCGAAGGCTGGGCGAGCAGGGTCATACTGACCTCCCCGCAAGGCGACCAGATGAAGTACGTCCTCCAGATGAAATTCCGAGCCTCCAACAATGAGGTCGAATACGAAGCCCTCATCCACGGCATGAGAATGGCAAAGATCTGCGGCGCAACGCACCTGGTCATCTACGGTGACTCCAACCTCGTCGTCCAGCAGACGATGAACGAGTGCGACGCACACGCCGAAAATATGATCGCGTACCGCGCACTCTACAACGCACTCGAAGGAGAATTCGACGGCTGCGAGCTTTGGCACGTTGGAAGAGAAAGCAACGAGGAGGCCGACAAACTCGCCAACATTGGCTCTACCTGCGCAAAGGTGCCACCGGTTGTGTTCCTCGAACAGATCTGCGTGCCATCCATCAAGCGAAAATTCCCCAAGGGATCACCCGAAGAAGCAGAACACTCGGGGGCTACGCTGCCCGAAGGACATGAAGGACCCGAGAAACTAGACACAGAGGTCGCCATGGTAAACCTAATGCAGGTCATGGCAGTCGAAGAAACTTGGACGCGACCAGACCTCTAGTTCTTGATAAACGGAGAACTGCCTGACAGCCCAACAGATGCCCGGCGCATATCTCGTCGGTCAAAATCCTTCACCATCATCAATGGCGAGTTGTACAAGCGCAGTATTACGGGTGTACTACAAAGGTGCGTCACCATCGGTGACGGGAAAGCCATCCTCCAAGACATCCACGAGGGCATCTGCGGACATCACGCAGGCAGCCGCTCCCTTGTCTCCAAAGCTCTACGAGCTGAATTCTACTGGCCAACGGCCATGAGCGACGCAAAGGACATCGTCCGAAGATGCAACGGGTGCCAACGGTTCGCCGACAAACCGCACGCCCCCGGGTCAGAGCTCAGACCCATACCTATAGCCTGGCCCTTTGCTCAATGGGGCCTCGACATGATTGGCAAACTGCCAAAGTCCTCGAAAGGGGGACACGTTTACCTCCTGGTCGCAGTCGACAAATTCACCAAGTGGGTCGAGGCCATGCCCGTCACCAACCAAAAGGGAAAAACTGCCGTCAAGTTCTTCGAGTCCATTGTCTATAGGTTCAACGTACCGCATAGCATCATCACCGACAATGGATCGAACTTTATCTCCAAGGAGTTCCAGGACTTCTGCGAAGGCCTTGGGATCAACATCACGTACGCCTCAGTAGCACACCCGCAAACAAACGGGCAAGTGGAAAAGGCCAACGGCCTAATCGGCGCTGGTATCAAGAAGCACCTCATGAGTCCACTCGAACGGAAAGCTGGAGCCTGGACGAAAGAGCTACCATCCGTACTGTGGAGCTTACGGACTACACCAAACAGCTCCACCGGCTACACGTCGTTCTTCATGGTACACGGAGCCGAGGTCGTGCTACCAGCCGAAGTACGCCACCAGGCTCCCCGGGTCGTCGCCTACAGCGAAGCCAAATCCACGGCTGCACTCGAAGATGCCGTCGACACACTCGACGAAGCAAGAGACGTAGCAGCAGCTCGATCAGCGGTGTACCAGCAGAGTCTCCGCAACTACCACAGCCGCCGGCTACGCCCAAGGTCCTTCGTCGAAGGAGACCTCGTCTTGCGACTCAAGCAAGAGCGACCGAAGAAATTCGAGTCGCCATGGGAAGGACCCTACATCATCACCGAAGTCATCCCAGGTGGCGCCTATCGCCTCAAGCACATGGAGTCTGGAGTCGCATACTCCAACCCATGGAACATCGCACACTTACGGCGATTGTACCGATAGTTACCTACCCCTTTACTTTCAATAAGGCTTTTCAGCCAAGGCTATTCAGTCGAACAATGTACTTCCTCCATTATGATATAAATAAAGTTAAGTGCCTTGCCCCAAAAATTTTGTTTCGTTATTTGCAACTTTACTTTATGCCACAAACGCACTCGGGGGCTCCCCCCACCTCACAATTTCATCGACTGAGAATCACACGTGTACACCCTGAGTAGCTGACAACGTCAGGCAAACGAAAAGGACACGTACTAAAAGAAAGCACTGCGTGCTCACAATAAACATAAACCTTTATAACACAGGGCACAACACGCCCAGTCGAAATATACAAATTTTACATCTACCTCTTTTACAGGTACTACCTATTCTGAAGAATCACTTGAGCACGCTGCTCAAACAAATCTACTACCTGTTCGGCATACTGCCTTACAGCCGCGTAATGCGGACGCATATCCCACTCGCCACCATCCGGCCGAAGAGGGGCCCAGCTGCTACAATAGACAAATCTACATCAGGACGGTGCAGCCTCACAAGGGACAAAGTAGCCTTCACGCCCGCAACGAGCTGTTGCCGCACCAACTCCTTGACATTACTCACACTTCGAAACTTCGACAGAAGACCCGCAAGGCTTGTTGGTACAGCATCCAATGGAAACATGACATGCAAAACTGAGGCAAGCGACGTCTGCACCTGACGAAGCACCCGCGAAACCTGGTGCACACGATCTTGCACCGTCGCTAGCGCCATGGCGCGGTAACGATCCATCCAGAAGAAGCCGCCAGCCTCCATGTCCTGTTGATTCAAGCAATTGACCCGAACAGCGAGACGCTCCTTCTCTTCCCTCGGAGCAAGGTTAGCACCTGCGACAATTGCACAAAAAATAAGAGGAAAGGCCAGGAGGCTCATTCGAAGAACTGAGCTGCAGCTCGAAACAAAGAACAACTTACATTGAAGCTGCTCAGATAGCCGAAGCAGTTCCGCCATCAAGTACTCCTCTCTGGCTGCACCACGATCCACCTTGGACTTCCAAACATCGGCGTGACCTCGCAACCCAAGCAACTCCCTCTCAAGACTATGAACATGATCCCGAAGAAAAGCGAGTTGTGAGGAATCATCCAAAGATGGGCCTTGATTCTTGCTTGGCGAGGTGTCAACGGGGTCAGCACCCGAAGGAACCTAGCACAGCAGAAAAGCAAAGGACTTAAACATTCAAACAGAGAAGAGCACAACTCAGAAGAGTTCATTAAGCATATAAAGGCCACTACGTGGCATAATGATTTCTATTCCTCAAAATAGTTACAAGCAAAAGAAGACTACAAACTATCCTACAGATACAACGCCTAGGACGCGGCACCCTGAGTGGCCTCGGAGCCGGACTGCCTCGCCTTGGCCTCCCCCTGCTGCCGCAGTGCATACTTGGACAGAAGATCAATGAGCTTTGGCCCATATCGCTTGCAGCGAGCATAATAGGCAGCAAAGGCTACCTCGGATCCGTCTGCAGTCGTCGGCATCCGGGAGGTGATCTGGGGAGGATCCAGCTCCGCTCCAGCCACCAAGGCCATCGCCAGCCCGACAGACGCATCGATGCCCTTCTGCTTACGCTTGTATGCCGCAGGCGCTTCGGCCGACAAAGACTCCGCCAGGGCGTCAACATCATCCAGGGCCGCGCCCTTGGGGACAAGCTCCCTGTAGAAGCGGCCAAGGACCTCCTTCGCCTTGGCAAGGGAGTTGACGACGGTGCTGCAGCGATCTTCGACCGCTGCAGTAGCATCATCTAGAGCACTCCCGTGCTCCAGAGCGCCGCGGTCAAACTCGATGCCTGCGGCATCTGAGACAAAAAAAGATAAGGAATGAAGAAAGTAACACAGAAGAAAGACAAGAAAACGACAAGAAAGGAGCAAAATAAGGTGCTCACCCGAAACAGCCTTGACAGCAGCCATGAGCTTGCCCGCCACCTCTCTTTCACGCGCAGTCGCAGCCATGGCAAGCTGCTCCTCGCGGTCCGTAGCCTCCTGCTGCAGACGCTCCTTAGCCTTGGCTGCCTTGGCTAGCTGCAGCTCAAGGCGCTCTTTCGCACCAGCGGCGTCCGCAGCCTTCTTCTCCGCTTGACCAAGGATATTTTTGAGAGCATCAATCTCACGGAGGGAAGTGTTATGCTCCTCTGCACTCAAAACATACAAACGTCAGAAAGCAAGACAACAATGCAAAAAGAAAGAGGTACCAAAGCGTACAGGTACCTTGAAGCTGTTGGAGGTTGGCCTCCAGCACCAGGTGCTCTGCACGATCGCAGCATCTGCACAAAAGGCTACAGGAAGAAGAACTACCAGTAAGGACAAGGACTCGGGGGCTGCGCCCACCACGAAGGAACAAAAAGCAAAATTTGCACACGAAAACGCCCGACGACGACCCCGAAGACTTGAAGAAAGAATAAGACAGAAAAATATTTTTCAGACGCTCGGGGGCTCCCCCCGTAGCAGGAAATAGAATACTTACATGCTCCGACGACGACCCCGAAGGCCCGCTGGCAGCCTTCTGAGGCGCAACCACCTGATCACCCTGCGGAGAAGGGACCGGCGCAGCACCCTCAGAAGTGACCACTATCTGAGGAGGAGGAGACGCAAACTTCGACTCTCCCATCATCTCCCGAGCGCCATCGCTGGAGGAGTCATGGGAGGAGTGCCTGCACACGAAATATTTAGCACAAGCACAAAAGTGAACAGGAAAAGGACAGCAGTATAAAAGAAAAACTTACGAGTCCAGGGAACTCAGGTCGAAGACAGGAGGAGTCCTTCGGGCTCTCTTCTCCCCCTTCTTCTCTTCCTTCTTTTCTTCCTTCTTCCACTTTGCTGGTGGGTGCGGCGCTACAGCCCGCACAGGAATGGCAGGAAAAGGGGAAGAAGAGCCTCCATGCCCGTCACTATGACGTTTAAGGCACAAAGGGTTCCTAGGAGTCGGAGGAGTCGAGGCATCCGAAGACTCGCTGGAGCTCCACGATCGTTTGCGTGTGTGGTCCTCGCTCGACTCGTTGGCATCTTCCGGAGATCGCGCCGACGGCAGCTCGGACACGGAATCCACCACGTCATTATCCGGAGCATTCGGAAATAACTCAGGCAATGGCGGCACCATGCCCGGCACCTTGAAGCTCTGGAAAAAGAAGGTACTTTGTTAGAAAACCAAGGAAAACAAATATGCAGTCGAAAAAAAGCGCTACGCGCACGAATCTACACCTGCGGAATGGCCAGCGTCGAAGAAAACGGAGGAGTCAGCGACTTCCCCGGGATTTTTTCTCCGGCCTTGAACTTCAGCAGCAAGCGAAGGGCCCTGTCAAGATCTCCCTCGGAGATTTTCTCAGCCGAAACCCTCGTCAGATCACGGCGCCCAGAATAAAGAAACATCGGGTGCACCCTCGCTTGGAGAGGCTGCACCCAACGCTCGAGAAATGTGCGGATAATATCCACGCCATTCACTTCCTTCTCCGGAATCAACTGGAGATCCTCCACCCGACGGTAAAGGGCCTCTATCTCCTCTGTCTCGCCATCCAAGATCTGGTTTTTCCAGAATCTTTTCGGCTCGATTATCTGGGAGGGGTCGAAAGGAGCAAGACCAAAATGCTGCCCAAAGAATCAGAGAGTCGCGAATGTAAAACCGCCTCCGCCAAGATCTTGGACAGATTCGGACATAGAGAAAGAAAAGAAGAGAATATTGGCTTTGAGGGAGATGATGCAACCCCCAATGGGATACACACCATCCGAACCGGATTGCCTCTTCACGGAATAAAGTTTCCGAAAGAGGCCAAAATGCGGCTCGATGCCGAGCCAGCACTCGCAAAAAGTGATGAAACAAGCAATGTGAAGAAGAGAATTGGGCGAAAGATGATGCAGCTGGATGCCATAGAGAAAAGCGATCCGAAGGAAGTCGTGGGAAGAAAACCCACGCATATGAAGGCAAGAAACATAACCCGATACCCAGCGGGGACGGGATTACCTCATTCGGAGTCCGACCTCCCTATCTTGCGGGATCAAACCCCGCTCGCGAAGCTTGCGGAGATCACTCTCCCGCGTCTCTGATCGCCGCCAACCACCGCGGTGACACGGGTAGCGGTGGCGCCTTTCTTTCCTCCGGCGGCGCTGGTACCAACTGCAGATGATGATTTCTTCGGTTTCCCCATCGCTACGGCACCGGTGAAAGCGAAGGAAGATGGAAATGTGGAAGGAAATCCTAGCGTGCAGCAAGAATCGCTAGAGCACAAGGAGGCAAAAGAAGCGATGCGGTGAAAACAAACGGCAGCTTTCCCCAATGATTAGAACGGCGAAGGCGGCGCTGCGGCAGCCGTCCATCCGAAGACCTAACGCCAACGGCAGATCGACCATACGCGTGTCGACATCTGGCGAACCGTTGTTACCACGCCGTCCACTACGCGCAGAAATCGAGGCGACGCCGTAATTATCTCCACGCCGCGCGTGACCGGTCAGTTCAAGGTCAGCAAGTGGGACCCATGTTCGTCCAGTCAAGTCACCTCTGGCATAGCAGACGCTTGAGGTCATCGATCGTCAGCACTGATGTCATCAAAATCTATACTAGCAACAACTACAATTTCTTCGGCTTCAAAGCTAAGGAGTACTCACTCGAATCTACGATTCGATCAAATACTCGGGGGCTACTCCTATTAGGAGCGCTGGCCGCGCACCCGAAAGATGAATAAAACGAACTACTTTCTTCGAGTCCTACGTCGAGTTTACGACTCCACTACGGACTCGGGGGCTACTCCCATAGGGAGGATGGATTTAAGCATCCGAATTTTTTTTGTGTCCTACGGACTTAACAACTGAACAAAGTTCAAAGTAAAGTCTCCGCTCGAGTCTACGACTCGAACAGACACTCGGGGGCTACTCCCATAGGGAGCGCTGGTTGCGCACCCTATGAATTCTTCGACTGCGATCTTTCGGATCAGTATGTGAAAACTTTTCGACAGCTCTGCCCCAATAGAACGCTAAGTGAGAAACGTTCTCCTTGGCCACCCGAAACACCTCCGCGGTGATAAACGTTCGGATGCTGTGTCTACGACACAAAGATAAGACCTACAGATATCGTCTGATGGCCTGGCAACACACACGACTGTGCTCTGCTAGTATAAAACCCGTGCCAACAGGTGCGATGAAAAATACCAACGGACGCGTTGGGTACATCAATTAAATTCACTGGAATTCAACTCTTGTAAGTCCTCCGCGGCCTGAGTTGAATTACGCCATCATATGTTCCAGTTTCGAGTTGAGGGACTTGAACCTGAGGAAGATCGTGTCGTTTCGTCCTAAGACAGTTAACTGACCCTGATCCGTCGGGTGAGTCAGGCACACGCATCAACAATCCCTACACACGAACTATTGAAATACATAGTTGCACCCGAAGGATTGAAGAGTCCTCAGCCAAATCTACGATTCGACTGATCACTGGGAACTCTTGACATGGTTATACCAGGTGCATGACCTCAGCATACCTAGTCCAGCCCAAGGAAGGCCCACGACAAAAGTACGTTGGCCCATGAAGACTTTCGGGTGGCCCAGGCCCATGGTGCCTTCGGATCCTTGGAGAGCAAGACTAGAGTAGATAGGAAATTCAAAGGGGTAAAACCCTAGAACCTGTAACCGACTAGGACTATGCCCGGGACCTGCCTAAGTCTATATAAAGGCTAGGAGGGCACGACCTAGATCTCTCGACTCATACTTTCGCATACACACCTCCACGCCAGATTGCATCTGCGTACCCCTGTAACTTTCGGTTCCGCCGTAATCAAGAGCAGACAAGCAGGAGTAGGGTTTTCCCTCCGGGGGCCTGAACCTGGGTAAACCTTTTGTCCTCGTGTTGCTTGTTTTCTAACCGTCCCAAGATCTCCAGCATCCCCATCTTCTCCAAAACCCAAGTCCATAACAATGGGCATTGATGAGATCAAACCTCGTCATGTGGCTTCCATGGCTATGACATGATCCTTCATGGTCGCTGCCTGGGGGTGATGGTGGCCCTGGTGGATTGTTTCTGGCCGGGTTACGCGGTGGTGGTGGTGGAGCCTCATTATGCTGACTCCGATGCTGGTTTCTTCGAGCTCTGTCCCTACTTGATTCTGGACGATCTAGATCATCTCTTCGTCTGTTGTTACCAGCCGGACGGCTTGGTGGTGGCATTCTTAGCCCATCTTGCTCTCGTTAGCGGTGCACTTCTGGGTCTTCTCTATGACGGTTATTTTGCCGACGATGGTCCTAATGGGAAACCCTTGCCCTGATGGCGTCTTTGGACGCAGCCGGAATAACTCTTGCCTAGTCACGTACAGTCCTGCGAGAGTGGCCATTTGAGCCGGTTCTTGAATTCTCTTCTTCTCCCCGGGGACGATAGCATTGATCTATATCCCTGCGGGGTCTTTCTTCAGCTCTTTGGTTGACGTCAGTGTTGCAAAATTCTGATTTTGAGGCCAGCTTGCCACTGAATGACGCGTCCGTTTTCTGCGGCTTTAATCCTTTGTCTAGCAACGCAACACATTGCCGGACTTGCTCTAGAGACGGATTATTGGCGAGGATAGCTCGAGCTGCTACAGCATTTTCCAACGGCGTGCTGTAGACTCGGATATTCTCTCCAATTTTTCCGTCGAATAGATCTCTATGGATATCCGGGTTCTTATTGGCAAGAACCGTACCTCCTCTTGTCTTCTTTGGTAGTCGCTTGAAATCTGACTGATATTTGGCAGGATCAGTGTCTAACAACTGTTTAAGTTCGATGATGCACACGGCCTCTTTGAGTAAAAACAAGCGGTGCTTTTACAGGTCTGCAACCCTTTTCTCTAGCGCATCTGGAGTAAGATCCGAAGCCGTTGGTATTGTAATTGTGAGAGCATCTCCGTAAATTTCACGTGCATCCTTGGTGACAACGTGTCCATCCACGGGAGGGTCGATTGGCGTGGTATTAATCGGATCTCCTGCTTGATTCTCCATCTCGATCTCTTCATCAACTTTTTCTTTGTTGGTTTCCTCGACCTCCGGCTCTACCAGTGTCAAATTCTTGTTCTTCTTCTTCTTTGAGTGCCCAGTAACCTTAACATGTGTACCGGTGGCAAAGACGGCAATCAGTCCGGTACCGGGGGATAAACTTCCGTCGGTACTTTCCGTAGTGGTTGGCTTGTGGACCTCGGACGAATCTCCGGTGTCCATGTCATCCTGCGAGGTGTAGCCTTCATCCATGCTATCATATGGACTAGGGGGATTTTTTGGCTCACCTTGCACTGGTTTGGAGGCGTGTTCTTCTTCATACTCCTCAATCTCCTTCTCAAAGTCCCGAAGTTCCTGCGACATTATTGACTCCTGAGGGGAGGCGGGTAAGTCGGTGTTTTCTTCGATCGCGTCGAGAACTGATTCGCTGCCGGCTCCAACATCGACAGATTCGGATCCAGAGCTTATGTGGTACACGAAACAGTTCTTGTTCTTGTTCATGTTCTTAAGGTAGTGGCACAGCTGGGTTTCTGCCTCCTCCATCTCAAAGATTTCCTTGATATCAGCGATTGCTTCGTAATCGATGTAGGGGCGTCTTGTCATCTTCTTTATCATGCTCCTCAAGAGTTCTTTTTCTGCTACGGCTTCGGTAGGACTAGACCCGTAGAAGATATATTCATTGTCCGTGTATCCGATCTCGACAAGGAGATCAGATCTAGATTTTTCCTCCACCTCTTCTTCCACTACAGGAGTGGGCTGGGTGGGTTCGATTTTTCCGGGATCTTGAACTCTTCCGCCTCTGCGGACAAAGCGGATCCGTATTTTTCTTCCGCCATGGTCATCACCTCAAGGATGGGTTGGGCGGGTTTAGCAAAACCGAGGTAAATATTGATCTCGCCGATAGACATGATCGTGTAGGTTATCACGGGTTTGCTAGCCGGAATCCAAGTCTCATCAAGTAGAACGAGAGGGACATCACTGACATAGACCACGCAACCCATGGTGATTGTTTTGCCGATTCCTGCACGTGCAGATTCCACCTGGAACAAAGCTCCAAAAGTAACCTTCCCCACGGTGGGCGCCAACCGTATTTGGATTATCGACAAGTATGCCATAGGGGGTCCTAACGGCGTTGAGAAGATGTGGTGTGAGATGTCGGATGTTCCAGGAGCGGTGAGCACAAGTTTACCCAGGTTTAGATCTGACTGCAGTGATCGGATCCTACTCCTGCTAGCAACCCAGTAATATATCGGTGTAAGTCGGATGTTACAGCGGATTACAAGAGAGGTTCGCATGTGCGAGTTGTAATTGTGGTTATTGCTATGGTTGTGCCCTAAAGGCTCCCATAGGGCTGGTTTATATAGTCACCAGGACCTAGGGTTACAGGAGAGACCTATCCGGCTATGTTATAGAGTCGGTAACTAGATACAGCTTGGACTACAAGTAATACTACATACCTAAGTCGGTAAATCTTCTGGGCCTTGTCGTAGCCGGAACTCGCTCCTCCTCTTTCTCAAAGTTCTAACCCGTTGGTGGGCCACCCTGGTCAGCGAGTCATGTGGGTATACCCAGAAAGTATATCCCCAACACTGCCCGTTTGTGGTGCTAATCGTCTACATGTCCTTGAGGACGGTCAAGTACATCTACATCAACCATGTTTGTTTGCGGGAACATTTTCCCGCTTACGTCCTACAAGGGTGGGTCCATCTATAACTGTTACAAGTATCGCCTAGATATGATATTGGCAGTTGCAACGGTAGGAAAATTTTGTTTCTTTGCAACGAACCCCATCAGTGGTATCAGAGCTATGTATATGTGTAGATGCTTTTTACGGTTAGAACACATGGAGATGTGGGCATTGATAGTCTTGTTATTACAAATATTTTTTACTTCGGATATTGGTGGCATAGTGGGATGAAGCGGCCCAGACAAACTTTACATGTCCTCGCACATGAGACTTGTTCCACTCTTGACATGCAACTCATTTTGCATAAGTGGCTAGAGGGTGTCTATCTCTCCCACTATAGTTGATATCTGATTTATAACGGTCTGCTTAATAACTTGGTTATCACCGTGGTGGCTGAAGTTCGTAGGTAGAACAGTTCTTTCCTAGAAAGCCCACAGCCGTGTAAAATATGCAAAAGATAAATTAGAGGCATCTAGATTTTTTTCTGGGCTTTTGTCATGATATGGTAATGTTATAATTTGTAGTATAGATTGATACCATTGAAAATTATAATATGCCAAAGTGTAAGCGCCATAGACCTTGGAGTGACAAAAATGGAATGATAGAGATCATACCATGATGCACAAGATAGTGATCAAGTGCAAGAACCATATCATGTCACTCTTACAGATGGTGTTTGTTTGCATCTTATTTATGCTTATGTCTAGATTAGAACTTGGCGGTACCATTATAGGATGATCCCTCCTACTGAATATCAAGATAATAATATGTTCTTCCATAGTATTCATCGTTAAGAAAGTTCGTCGTTTCGAAGCACCACATGATAATCGGGTGTGATAGACTCTACGTTCGCATACAACGGGTGTAAGACAATTTTACACAGCGAATACTAAGGCTCTTACTTGGCGGGCCTAGCATGTATAGACATGGTCTTGGAACATGAACCAAAAGATAAAGCACAAGTCATATAGATGATATGATGCCCATATGATGCTCGCCATTGGAGCTACGCCACTACTCGTGATGATCGGCCGTGGCGTAGTGAATTTGGTTCGTGTAATCACCAAAATGACTAGAATGAAGTCATTTTAAGTGGGAGTTCAAATAGTAATATGATTAAAGTTGAACTCAATTTATCATAAACTTATTCGACGTGAATTTGCATAATTCATTGTAGTTAGTGGCATTTGTTTACTACCTTGTGTTTATTAGGTATGATTGAGATAATATAACTATATGATTCTGTAATTTTTACTTTATGAACTGGTATCATATTGTTTTATGAGTGTCAATCTAAATTTTGAAGTACTATTACAAACTTTCAGAAAAATCTCACTTATTCCATGAAATTCAATAAGTAGTATTGAATCAAGGGTAACAAATTCCAGCGTTAGTATCTAAGTATGATGCTTGCCTCCATGATCTTTGATATTTGAAAGTTATTTCAGTATCAAGGTTATCTAGGAGCTAAAAGAATTGTTTCAGAAACCATCATGCATGAAAGATATTGTAATATCTGAAACAATGTTTGGTTGCAATATGATAGAATATAACTTTAGTAAGATACATGTTCTCGTATTGTATAAGAATTTGCGAAGGTTGGAGACGCTAGGCGTCTTGATCTCCCAAAAAGGTTTTGGGAACTAACACTATATTCACGATTCACCTTTATAAGATATAGTAGCTTGATCACGAAAGTTGTAATGATAAGGATGGATAAAAGATGTAGGTAAAATGTTTACTACATTGAAAATATTACTAAAGGAATGAAATTTAAAAGAATGCCAAACATTTGATGATGGTGATCAAATTCAAAGTACGAGTCCAAAGGTAGTAGTATTTGACTATACACACTTTGGACTATGTGTCATATGTATTACACCACTATTGATGTTGATAGATTCTTTTAAAAGGAAAGGAAATGCTGAAAGAGAATCAGGTAAATATTTGGCAGGAAGGAAAAAGACTAGAAGTGTCCAGCTTAGGTATATATGATATACACGTTATGGATGTATTCTTTGCTTGTTAAACAATGTGGTTCTTGGGTATTGGATACCAATTTGTTGGTATGAACTGTCATACAGAACAACACAATTCATGAACCGCAATGGCCTAAGTAACTAGCAAAAGAATATGTGATGATGTTCCTTAAAAACAAATAAAGTGTTATTATGTTTCTCGTTGACATCAACTTGCCTTCAAGATTTGTATTGATAATTGTTATTTTGTTCCAGTATTATGAGAATAATGGCTATTCAAATAATTACCGTATTCCATAGTGGATGGATGAACTTTTAAAAATCTAGTTGGATAAATCACGTCTAAAAACACTAATGCTAAAAAGTTGCAAGTCGAATGATTGAAATATCACTTACTGAGTGACATCACTGTTTAAATTATATTGGAAAGAAAAAATAAGAAAACTCCATGTTTATGGATTTTTGGAGTCTTTTGATTTTGATCAATTGACGCTTGTGAAACTTTCCTAGAGATAATTAAAACCTTGTTCATAAGCCAAAGAAGAACGAACGACTAACTTATTGGACATAGTGCATGTTGATGTATATTGTCTGTTATATGTAGTGGTGAGCGATGGATTTAAACTTCATATGCTTTCTTCAAAATTTTAGTAAATACATGTGTATATTTACTTAATAAGGGAGAAGTATGAAACGTTTGAAAATGTTCAAATGATTCAAGATGAAGTGGAAAATAATTGTAACAAGAAATTAAAGAATTTATGATTGGATCATAAAGGAAGATATTTGAGTTATAAGTTTAGCAAACCACCTAAGATTTGAGGAAACGTTCCATTGACATGCGTTTCTCGAAACACCATAGGAGTATGGAGTGTTCACGAAATGTAATCAAACCGTGTTTGACATGGTAGGATCAATGGTGTTATTTATAAAATTGCCATTATATTTTAAAGGTTAAACTTTAGTGACTACTGATTTTATAGTGAAAAGATCTCCATCATGATTTGTTGAAATGACATCATATGAGTTATGGTTTGGGATAAAATCCAAGTTGTCTTTTCTTAAATTTTGGTATGCTAGGCATAAGTAAAATGTTCACAACCAAAGTTGAATGAGCATGTCTTTGTAGGTTATTCCAAATAACCGTTGGGTATTCCTCCATAGCACCAAAGATAAAAGTGTTTATCGCTTAGAACGCCAAGTTTCTTGAGAACCATTTTTTCACGACAAGTTAAGTGGGAGGATAATAGAACTTTGATAAGGTTATTGAACCTAAGCTATATGTGCTGAGTTGCGCAGCGCCGAAAAGTGTCCCGGAGGCAGCCACAATGCTCATGGCTCACGTGCCTTAAAGGTTGTGTTCACAGAGATCTAAGTTCTTATTGAACCACGTAGTTTGGATAAACAATCAAATACTAAGATTTGAGATTGAATCATTATTGTTTGACAATGATGAACCGACTATATGCATAGAAGCGATGATGGGCCCTGACTCCGTTAAAGCCATAAAATCCCTGATAGTTCCATACACGAGAAATCAAGTTACCGAACTTGTAAGACCCTCTGAAATGCATGAAGCCTATCAGTTGTATTTTGATCTATAAAGAAACAGACATGGATGTTTTACATCTATGAAATAGTCGACATGTCAGTAAAGAGTTTACGACAATGTTCAAGGAGTTGAATACGACAAGATTCGATCGTTCGCAGTGATATTTAGTCTGGACGGATTGGTGTAGAAACCACTACATATGCCAATTGTTGAATATGCTAGTTGAACAAACAATAAAACATTCTTCTAATAGAATGGTTTCCTAGGATGTGTACGTGACACAGTTCGAATGGTTTTGTCAAATCAAAGGATGCTAAAAAAGGCATGCAAAGTTCAATAGTTGAAATATAAGCATAGCAGAGTTGGAATCTTCATCATGATGAAATAGTTAAAAATGTTTAAATTCATAAAAAATGATGAAGATGCTTGTTGCAAGCAATTAAGTGGGAGCGTTGAGACATGTATTCAATACATTGTGTATAAAGACATATTTTTAATTGGAAATGATGTATCTTTAATTTGACACAGGTTAAGAATTTCATTGAAATTAAATTTGAATGAAAGACTTATGCAAAATCCGAATATTATGCATCAATGTCTATTTGGATAGATTGAGAAACCAATGTGGTTATGCCAAATGTACATAGATGAAATATTGAATGTGTTCAATATGGAAACAACGAGAAAGGTTCTTGCCTCATGGAAAAGGTTAAATCAAGATTCAAGTGTTTTGACACTTGGTGAGTAAGATCACATGGATATCTTGATAAACGAGATTCAAGCGTTTTAACACTTGGTGAGTAAAATCACATGAATATCTAAATTAATCATTCCATGAGATGTACATATCCAGATATGTCCTATGCTCTAAATGTTATGAGCATATACCAGGATGACTCATATGATGATCATCGGACAATAGTAAGGATATTATTATGACATTTGGAAGAACTAAGAATATGTTTTGTACATAGAAGTGACAGATAGTTCATTGTAAGGTGTTACATTGACACTATACAAATAGTTCATTGTAAGGAGTTACATTGGTACTATACAAATATTTCATTGTAAAGTGTTATATTGGTACTTGTTTTGTCACAAGATACAAACTTTATCTCAATTTAGGCTATAGGTTAAGGTGGCACAATATAATGGAGGGAAGTTCCATGGTGGATTTGGATGAGTTCCAAAGTTATGGATATTGTGACGAATACTACAACGAAAGGCTAAATATAATACTGCTATTGTAGCAACAAAGTAACTAGGTGTGGTTTGATGGGCTTGTAATATGAAGATATATTGTATGACAATTATACCAACATGTTTTTAAACCCAAGGAACTAAGGTCTTACCAAATTTATACAATTCCATCTCATTTGAGAATGAGTGATGCGTGGAGACGCAAAGACATGCAAATACACACAGATCTGAAAGTGTCAGATCTGGGGATTATGTTTTCCACTGGCAAACACGTATATGCAACATCAAAGTGCCATAGGTGTTGAGCGCAAGTTTTTCAAACTAGATTACTGACTCTAGTATAAGTGGGAGACTGAAAGGCCCGAGAGGCAATAATAAAGTGGTTATTATGCTATTCCATGTTTATGATAAATGTTTATTCTCATTCTAGAATTGTATTAATAGGAAACATTAATACATGTGTGATTTATAAACATATAAGGTTCCTAGTAAAGCCTCTCTTTATACTAGCTTGTTGTTTAACGGATGATCAAAGGTTTCTTGATCATAACATTGGATGTTGTTAATAACAGGGTCATATCATTGGAGAATGATATGATGAATAGTCACATGTAGTAGATGTAGCAATACAATCATGTCATCATGTTTCAATTTCTATGACATTCGTAGTAACTCAATGTCCTTAGACTATGAGATCACGTCAATCACTTTCACCGGAAGAGTACTTTGATTACATCAAACGTCACACCATAACAGGGTGATTATAAAGGTGTTGTCGAGTATTTGGAACGTTTTAGTTGAGGCTTGTGGATAAATATTGGGATTTGTACATCCGGATAACGAAGAGATATACTCAGGGCCCTTGCGGTGATATCACATTGACATAGCTTGCAAGCAAGCGATTTGATCACTAGAATGTCATATCACAGGAACGAGAAAAGAGTACTTGTTACAAACGACATTAAACAAGGTATGGATGATACCAAGTTATCGAATCTCGGACAAGGAAAATATCGCGAGACCAAAGGAATTTTATTCCAACGAAAGAGGTTCGGACGATCATGAGATCTTCGAGGAACTAGTGGAAGTCATTATGGATCTCCAGGTCCCGCTAATGATTATTGATCGGGGAAATTCTCGATCATGTATAAATAGTTCTCGAACTCGTAGGGAGACACACTTAAGGTAAACCAACGCATTTTAGTGGATAGGAAACATAGGGGAAGTCAATGGACATTGTAGAAAATTGTTCTGCTATAGAAAATTGTACTGCTACAGATAATTGTTCTGCCGAAATAGTTTCGGGCTATTGAAACAAAGCAAGGGATTAAATTATTAATGTGTTCATTTATTGAAGTGCTTATTAAATGAAGTACTCATTAAATGAAGTGTTCATTAAATTGATTTATATTAAAATAAGATAATTAAAGTGCTTTAATGGAAAGACCTTTGGTTTTTTTAGTGGAAATTGAATGGGAGATGAGTGGAGCTAAGTGGGTGTGAGTGAAGTGTCCACTCACATAATTAGGGGAGAGGTGGGTGCAGCACCATGGTTGTGTTCCATGCCCCCTTGGGCTTTCCCCCTCACCTATAAAAGGCCCCCTCCTCCTCCTCTCATCACACACCCACTTTCCCCTCTCATATGCCCTTTGGTTGGCATCTTCTCTCCATTGCTTGTCTTGCCTATTGCCACTAGAAAAGGTCCTCGGGAAAGCCCTGCTCTAAACCTTCCCCTCCACCACCACTACCATGGTGTAGCTATGTTGGAGTTCCCAAGGATCCTCTACTTCCGCTGCCCGTCTAGAGCAAGGGTTCAGGAGTCGTTGGCACACCGTACGTATGACCGATCGCGGAGACGCTGCCCATTTGTGGCATTGGTCGTCTGCACATCCTGGAGGACGGTCGTGTACATCTACATCAATCACGTTTGTTTGCGGGAACGTTTTCCCGCTTACGGTCTACGAGGGTGAGTCCATCTGTAACTGTTACAAGTATCGCCTAGATATGATCTTGCAGTTGCAATCGTAGGGATTTTTTTGTTTTTTTTCAATTAACCCCATCAGAGATAATGCGGTGACTCCAACAGTTTGTGTTTTCTCCATAAATCATCAAAAAGGGGCCATTCTCCATTCGATGGAGAGTTGGGCTGCAATTTTGTATTCTAAAAAAACAGGCACATAAAGTATGAGAAATTTGATGAGTTTTCTTCTATGGTGGATGAAAACGGAATATTTGGAGAATCACTTAGCAATCTTGCAATAGAGTTAAGAACTCTCAGAATGGCTTGATTGAAAAGTGGGTCATGGATGAAAAGGGTATATGACAGATATAAAAAGTTTTAAATGTAATTCTTGCAAAACTCATTGCAGTTTACAAAGTATTGGATACTTGTACTGTTTTGTGAAAACAGGATTGTCTGGTTGAGAATTGCTAGAAATGAGGCAATGTGGCTTGATGATGTCAAACAAACTAGTTGATGGCCGACATCACTCCTTCCCTCAAAGTTTATCATTTGGATTAGTGGAATTGAATAAAATTTTATAATTCTTGTATGCGTGTCTTGCTTCTAGCGAGACGATTATTCATATAAATAACTTACAATCCAGTTGTACTCTTCTTATGAGTAATACCTTTATGGTCACATTATGATTATAAATAAGTTACTCTCATCACTATGTTAATGATAATAGGCTAAGCATTTATAAAGGATTAGAATGCTAAAAGATATCCAAAGGTTAATAATAACATGACACTATTGTTTTAAGTCATGATGGTTATTGCATGTTTTTAATTCTAAGTGAAGATCGGGGTCTTAGATATTTGACCTAGAGACTTTGCAAAACCATGCCTCGTTTGGCAAGATGACTAAAACTCCGCATTCTGGAAAACAGTGATATGCAAAGAAATGTTGAATTTTATACATAGTGATGTATCGTATTTTTGACAAATAGTGTAAATCACTATTTCATTATGGACTTAAGTGAATAAGTGTATTTACTTAATGAAACAGAAGTTTTGAAATGATTTGGATTGTTCAAACAAGTTCAAAGCAAAGTGGGATATGAAATTAACAGGAATACAAAGTCTCTATGAAATATTGGTATAAAGGGACTTGCGGAAGATGTTTCACAAATTATGATAATTGGACAAAATCAAGGTGTTGATATGTCTAAACATCATAATCATATTGTATTAGATATATGTGGTCTAATATTATCTCTTATCAGGGTTATGGTTGTCGTTTAGAGTTACAAATATAAATAAGCAAACACTCATTTGAAATAAAAGGAACATCGTAAAAATTCGTGGAAACAACACCATAAGAGTTATGGCATGTTTGAGTGTCTGGATATTTCGATGATTCGAAATCGTGGCGAATAAACAAGTCTTTGTATTGTATTCCTAGACAACTATGAATACACGTTCCACAAAGGGCAAACCCGCTGGTGTCCTAAGTTTATGTGTCGTGATGAAGATATAGGTGGAAGAAAGTAAAAGTTCAAAACAAGGTATTTGAACTTATCTCCTGATTGTTGAGTGGCGCAACGAATTTTTTCGTGAAACCGAACTCTACAAATAGAGGAGAAACTAATGATAGTGATCATAAAGTTTTAGCGAATACTTTTACAAAAGAAAGTAGGATTCAAGAATATATTATGTAAGTCAACGGAATTATATTATTGATTCACTTGTCATGTTTTTGAACAAGATATACCTATGAAATACAAAGAAGCGTGATGGACCTAAATGCGAGAAATGACTAGGAGTCATAAAATCCTATATTAAGTTACATTCAAGATTGAAAAGTAGTGTGTTACTTGATATTATTAAGTAAATATGTTTACTTAATATTTCTAAATGACTTCAAAATCATGAGAAAGAAATGAATGAAAGACATAAAGCTCTATTTGTCACAAAAGTAGTTTGGAAAAATTCAAGGAGTTGACTACAAAAGTAGCGATGCTTGAGGCTATTGGATTTACACCAGCAATATATGGATATTGGGAACTCGCAGCTAGAATTATAAATTTGATGATGATCAAAGAATTTTGGAATATCCAAGATTATTGAGTGGACTTGCATTTGACTGGGATCTTAATGGCTTGGCTTAGACTCAATATGTAGGAGACATATTTTGAGTGGGAGATAAGTGAAATCCCTGGATCTTATATATGGATACCATATTAGAGTGGGAGTGTGTCATCATTCTGAAATATGTGGATGACATATATGAATGATGTGAATGGTATTAATAGTATTTAAGCTAGTAAATATGGATGAAGTTGAAGAAGTTATTAAATAGTGCAATCTATCAAGATAGATTGGTAAGTTTAATAAACATTATTGTCGAATGCTTCCTGGACTTGCTTCTGAAGATGTTCAGAATGTCCTAGGTAAGATTCTGAAGGAATTCAGAATGGAACAAGATAACAAAGTGGTTCTTACTTGTATGAAGCATTGAGTTAGTATCACTATTACAACTATGGTTGAAAGAAAGAAAGAGATGTGTGACATCTCCTATGCCTCAGTCATAGGTTCTTCCATATAAAACTATTGTATAACCGACATAATATGACCAAAGGATTTGGTTGGCTGAACCAAAGTTAAGTTTGTTCTTGAATTGTGATACGTCCAAAACGTATCTACTTTCTCGAACACTTTGCTATCGTTTCTTCTCTAAACTTGTGTGATTTGGATACAACTAACACAGACTGACGCTGTTTTCAGCAGAATTACCTTGGTGTCTTGTTTTCGTGCAGAAAATGAACTATCAGGAAAAATCCCGAAAAATATGCCAAAAATTATATTTCACCAGAAGATCCACGGAGCCAGAAGAAGAGACGGAGGGGAGGCCTGGGGGGGCTAGACCCACCCTAGGCGCGGGCCCACCTGACCCGCGCCTGGTGGGGGTGTGGCCACCCCAGGCATCTCCTCGACCTCCCTCTGCGCCTATAAGTTGCCTTTCGACCTAAAAACTAAGGGGGTTTGATAGTTTTCTAGAAAGAGTTCCGCTTCGCCGCCGCCACCAGAAACCAATATTCGGGTCCAGAAACTCCATTCTGGCACCCTGTCGGGACAGGGAATTTGGAGAGGATCATCACCATCGTCATCACCAAATCATCTCCATAAACCAAAGATGTTTCCCTCATCCATGAGTGAGTAATCCCCCGCTGTAGGCTTGGGGATGGTAGGGATTGGATGAGTTCTATCATGTAATCGAATAAGATTGTTAAGGCATAGTGCCTAGTATGTCTTGTGCTATTTGACTTTGCTGCAACTTGTTATGCTTAATGCTTATCACTAGGGCCCGAGTGCCATGATCTCAGATCTAAACTTATTATTGAATCATTATGATAGTTTTTTTTGTGATATTACCTGCAAGTTGTGTACACATATCATTGTCCGGATCCAAAGGCCCCAAAGTGACAATAATTGGGACAACCGGAGGGGATGGCTGTGGTGTGAGGATCACATGTGTTCACGGATTGTTAATGCTTTTCTCCTTAATTGCCAGTAGTTCCCTAGAGTCCCCGCTGCCACGGGCTGGCTGAACAGAAGATGTTGTGCAAGTTCTCATTGCGAGCACGTATGACTATATTTGGAGCACATGCCTAGGATTGTTTAGTACTTGGATGCTTGTTATTATATATATGCAATGCCCTAGATCTTGAAGTTACATGTTTAGACTCGTCCATGCAATGACCGTCCATCCATCCCTATGCCTACCGCACTCGAATCCCACTGTTTACCATTACTGTTAATATTGCTCCTGTTTCACTATTGTTGTTGATGATGTTGTTGCTTCGCTGTTGCTACTACAAACTGTTGCTACTGATAAACTTCTGTGAGCAAGAACTATTTCCAGGTGCATCTTAACTAACAACTCAGTTGTTAAGGCTTGCAAGTATTCTTTGGATCCCCTTGTGTCGAATCAATAAATTGGGTAATACTACCCGCGAAGACTGTTGCGATCCCCTATACTTGTGGGTCATCAAGAATATTTTCTGGCGCCGTTGCCGAGGAGCATAGCTTTATTTGTAAGTTCACTTGGATCAATTATTGTTCACTGCTACTCCTTTCAACATGGGGAAGTCTTGTGATGGAAAGTTACCTATTTTACCATCCACTACAAGAAGAGGTACAGTCCTAAACACCTCTGCTGCTCTTGATTCACCGTATGTTATAAGTAAGCTTGTTACACCACCACCACATACACATGCTACATGCACTGCTACTACTACTAAGTCTGAAACTTCTTTTGATGCTCATGATGTTACTTCTACTGTGCTTGATGCGAGTGGTTCACTAGGTCCTTTTCTAGATGCTACTATGGTTAGTCTAGGAAATACCAAAACTCCTAGTGAAGACACTGTTACACCTATTAGCTCACCTGGGCCTAGTGAGAGTTATGATATTAATGATGGTTACATTGAGTTCACTGATGATTTTGTTGAAGAGTGCCGAAACACACATGGTACTAGTGCTATTAAGAGTCTCCTTGCTAGACGTACTATTATGCCTAAGTTGTCCTCTGATCCTAAGTTTGCCACCTCTCCCATAGATATTAAAGACGAAGATTATGATTTCTCTCTTGATTTATCTTATTTAGATATTGTTGAGAAAGAACCTTTTTGTGGGACTGAAAATGAGAGTGATGTGGCTCATATGAATGAGCTTTCTACTATGAGTGATTTATGCTCTGATGATTTTAAGATGCGCAAGTACTTTGTTACTAAGATCTTCCCTTTTTCACTAAAAGGAGAAGCTAGGGCTTGGTTAAATAGATTACCTCGTGGTTCCATTGATAGCCCTAATTGCTTGATTGCTTCTTTCTTCCAGAAATATTTTCCTCCCAGTGCTAGACATGATGCTTTGTAGAGACTTTTTTATTTTAAACGGGGAGAAGAAGAGAAATTGCCTGAGTCATGGACAAGGTTCTGTTCCTTGATTCATGCACATCCAGGATGTCCATTACCTAAGAATGAGCTTCTTGATATTTATTATAATGGACTAACTGATGATTCTAGGACCTACCTAGATAGCTTTGTTGATTGTGTTTTCAGGAAAAGGACTCCTACAGATGCTGAAAAATTAATGGCTAAGATAAGCAAGAATTATGATGATTGGACTTCAACTGAGCTGAATGCACCTGAGCCTATTGCTCCTGAAACAGATGTTCCTGAACCAGTTCCAACACCAACACCAACACCAAAGAAGAGGGGACTTATTGCATTAAATGATGAAGTGATGAAGGAAGCTAAGAAGTGTCTAAAGGAGAAAGGTATTAGAGATGAAGATGTGAATAATCTACCTCCTATAGAACAATTTTGCAAGCCGATTCCCCACTCATCTACTATTGAGGTACACTCTCTCCAACACTTTGATGAAGGTGATATTCCTTATGGTAAGCCTCCTGATCAATGTTTAGAGGAACTTGACACATTTATTGTTAAACAAGAGTATTTTAATAAATAAGTTCAGAATCATTTATTGGAAAACTCTAGAGCTATCCATGAGTTGAAAGATATTGTGGAAAGAACTTCTAATGATATTAAAATGCTTTGTAAACACTTGATCAACTTGCTAAGGTGCAAAAGGATATGCTAGTTAATGCTTCAGGAGATAAACATGCTTATGGAATAAGAACTGGGAGTGGTATAGCTACTCAAGATCATTTATATCCTGAAGGACACCCTAAAAGAATGGAGCAGGATTCCCTACAAGGTGAAGATAGTGGTAGTCCCTGTAAGAGAAAAAACATAAGATAGTTGAGGAACCACTTGAACTTGTTGTAGATAATAGTATATCTGTCTCTGATGCTGAAACTGAGAGTGGTAATGATAAAAATGAGTCTCCTAATAAGGAGGAAAGTGAGGAAGAACCTGAGAAGAACACTAAGAACACCAGGTACACAAAGGAAGATTTTATTGCTAATAAAAATGGTAAAGAGAGAGAACCTTGGGTGTAGAAACCTATGCCTTTTCCAGGTAAGAAACACAAGCCAAATGAGGAAGAACACTACAACAAGTTTTGTGAGTGGATGAAGCCTTTATTCTTGCAAATTCCTTTGACTGATGCTATTAAGTTGCCTCCTTATTTAAAGTATATGAAGGATATTGTCTCTAATAAAAGGAAGATTCCTAATGAGGAGATTTCTACTCTACTTTCTAATTACTCCTTCAATGGTAAGGTTCCAAAGAAACTTGGTGATCTTGGTATACCAACTATTCCTTGCTCCATTAAAAATAATTATGTTAGAACTGCTTTATGTGATTTGAGAGCTGGAGTTAGTGTTATGTCTTTTTCTCTCTACAAGAGGCTCCAGCTAGAAAAGTTGATACCAACTGATATATCTTTGCAAATGGCTGATAAGTCAACTAATATTCTTGTTGGTATATGTGAGGATGTTCCTGTTCAAGTAGCTCATAATTGCATTGTTTTAACTGATTTTGTTGTGCTTGAAATGCCTGAAGATGATAATATGTCTATTATTCTTGGGAGACCTTTTCTTAATACTGCAGGTGCTGTCATCAATTGTAATCAAGGGAAAGTAATATTTAATATTAATGACAAAGAGCACACTGTCTATTTCCCCAAGAAGGTTGCTAAGAGCTATTGCCTGAATTCTATTGAACATATTGAGAGCATAAAGGTTGGAGAAATATATTGTCCCATTCCACAAGAAAATTTGAAACTATTATGATTGGGACCATTGCTATCAAGTATGAGGTAACATAATCACCTTGTGGAATGCAAAGTTTTGTTTCATATCAGATTGTTTTGGTAACAAGACTTGATCAACCTTGTTAACAAAAGGATTTTAATGAACAAAATAATGCTTTCATTGTGGTTATACTTGCTCACTTTTATTTTTCTCCTTTCCAATCTTTGCTCTTCGTCATGCCTAACTTAAAGGCGTTAAAGAAAAGAACTTGTTGGGAGATAAACCAAGATTTTACTTGAGTCTTGGAAGTTATTACTTCAGTAATGACCTCTCCTTATCCTTTTTGTTTGTTTTTTGTGCCAAGAATGACCTCTAATGAGAGGGAAGTAAGATTTGGGGAGTTGCTGTCCCGAAACAGATTTCTGTCTTCCACCATAAAAATTCGTGAGGAGTCTCTGTAAGTCGGATTGAGCTGAAAAGTTACGAATAAATCCCCCAGTTTGTTAGATAACTTTCGTTAGTTTAACAATTTTTGATTTGAGCAACAGAAGGTCTTCGAAAAAATGAGTTTCTACCTGCTGGTCTGTTTTGACAGATTTCTGTCATTATTTGCATTTGCTTCTTATTGATTCCTTTTCGGGTTCTTTTTGGTAAATTGAGCTTTTGAATGAGTTGATACAGTAGCTTGTGTTTTTAATGAAAAGTCTTGCTGTTCCAAAGCTTTGCTACAAGTCTAATATCTTTTAAATAAACTAATGTTGCTAATGAAGATTATGTGAAGTTTTGTATGAAAGAAAAATTTCAGGTGTAGAGAGAGGATGATGTAATGAGATGAAGAATGGACAAAAGCTCAAGCTTGGGGGAGCCACTCCATTTCACCCCAAGAATTACTCAGAGGTACAAGCGTCAAAGCTTGGGGGTGCCCAAGGCATCCCCTTTTTCATCAATAAAAATCTCAGGTCTTTCTAGACACTTCGTTTTTATTGTTTCATGAACAGTTGTGTTGTTTTTGGAGCGTCTTAGTTTTTGTTTTTGGTTTTCTTTTGCTTCATTTTGTTTTGTGTTGGTTGCCTTCTAAAAAAATCGAAAACACCAAAAATATTTGTTGCTCTTCTTTGGTTTTGTGAGTTCTTTGTAGGATTCATCTGTCCTCGGTGGATTTTGGTTTTATGTTAATTATTCAAGTCACGCAAGTGAAGGGAAATAATGAAGATTAAGACAACTCGAGGTGTGGTAAGAGGCTGGTAACAAACTCTATTTGTTTCACTTTTGTACATGTACTCATCATTGTGAGCATGCTTAGCCTATTTGTGTAAGGTGTATATCATTATGGATGCTTAGTAGTTCCTGCTTGTCTATGATTAGCCCGAGCTTTCTAATATTTTGTAGAATATCATATGAATGTTTGCTTGCATTGTTTTATTCATACTTTGGTATGATATTGTGGTATCCTCCTCTGACTGTTCATGTGAATCGACTTAGCACATGCTCACACATGCATATGACTAATAAATAGTCAGTAATCCTCGATGATTTATTTTGCCTCAGAGTTCTTGTATCACTTTCATGCCATAGTTAGTCCTGTTTTGTTGCAAGCATTATTATGACAGCTATTGCTCTCTCGTTTGTCGCTCCCTCTCTATTGCTAGCCTTCACTTGCACTGAGTACATGCTCTACATGTGCTTCCAACTCCCCATAATCAATATTGCCAGTTGTGTCCATCATACCTACCTATTAGCATCATTTTCTACTTTAGTGCATATTTTATATATGCCGTGTTTTCTTCCAAAATAAAATGTTTGTCTGTTTTGAGAAAGTTGGTTAGTAAAGCTCTCACGAACTTGATGGCACACTTTATTCCTTGCGCTTAATAATACTGAAGCATTGTGACTAGTCCATGAAAGTTATATGCTTGCTAATTATATGATGGGAGTCAGCAGAACCGTGCTGTCACGAGGAACGCTTTCAACACTTTTTGGATATTTCATCCAGTTGATTCCTTGCTCTTTTGTTTACGGATGTCGACAACGTGAAATAAAAGGGGAGGTTGTGAGTTTATGGAGTTTATATATTGTGTTAGAGAAACGCCTGGGCCGCTAGCCTAAGCCATGCCTAATCATAGTGGAAAATTGCAGCATCACCATAATGAGCATCTATGAAGCGTCCTAAATAAAAAGCTATGCATATGGTAAATAAAAAGATTGCTGAGATGCTCATTGTCTGCTTGCCTTGTCATTTTGGTTATGGGAAAGCTCATGTACCATGTGCAAGGGGTACCCCGTTGGCGGTTATCGATGATATGCATGTATTTACAATGACAAGAACTTTCAGGTGACCAAAGTTTAGTAGCATGCGAAGCGACCCTCGTACTCAAGGGACTTAGGATTTCCGGTCTATGGTCTGTCAAGCATATGATTCAAAGTGGACCTCACTTTCACCTTAACCACATGAAGATGCCTATGATAGGGGCAATGAGAGCTCAAAGCTAATGAGTACCTTCCTTTCAGCATTTGGAATCCTTTCAAATCTTCACAAAACCGTTTTCACAACTTTGTTGAGTCACCACATATTCTATGAGCACCTTCTTGAGAGCATAGTTGTCATTCTTGTGTTTGTTCCAAAACTTGGTTAATTATGTCATGACTTTGATGCTTGTATCTTTGATATCTTTACTTCTTGTGTGAACTTCAGAGGTGCCTTGGCATTTATATTGTGCTCTTCAAACAAAGGCAAGCGAGATACCACTCTATCATACCTTATTATGAGAATTGCAATGTTGCTTATGCTTATGTTTCATGCTACTTATTATTATTGAGTTGGTTTCTCTTCATAGCTTGCAATGACTATTGAGTAGAATTAGTTGCATACTCTTTATTATGAATTGTCTAAGCATCTACTCCTGTGCTGAGAATATTTACATCATATGAAGCAAAGTGTTCGTGAAAGTTCTTTTATCGCACTCAGTTTTCAACTGAATTTCTTGACGACAAGCAATAAGCTAAGCTTGGGGGGAGTTGATACGTCCAAAACGTATCTACTTTCTCGAACACTTTGCTATTGTTTCTTCTCTAAACTTGTGTGATTTGGATACAACTAACACGGACTGGCGTTGTTTTCAGCAGAATTACCTTGGTATCTTGTTTTTGTGCAGAAAATGAACTATCAGGAAAAATTCCGGAAAATATGCCAAAAATTATATTTCACCAGAAGATCCACGGAGCCAGAAGAAGAGACGGAGGGGAGGCCTGGGGGCGCAGACCCACCCCAGGCGCAGGCCCACCTGACCCCGTGCCTGGTGGGGGTGTGGCCACCCCAGGCATCTCCTCGACCTCCCTCTGCGCCTATAAGTCTCCTTTCGACCTCAAAACATGGGTGTTCGATAGTTTTCTAGAAAGAGTTCTGCTCCGCCGCCGCCACCAGAAACCAAGATTCGGATCCAGAAACTCCGTTCTGGCACCCTACCGGGACGGAGAATTTGGAGAGGATCATCGACATCGTCATCACCAACGCATCTCCATCAACCACCGATGTTTCCCTCATCCATGAGTGAGTAATCCCCCGTTGTAGGCTTGGGGATGGTAGGGATTGGATGAGTTCTATCATGTAATCGAATAAGATTGTTAGGGCATAGTGCCTAGTATCTCTTGTTCTATTTAACTTTGTTGCAACTTTTTGTGCTTGATGCTTGTCACTAGGGCCCGAGTGCCATGATCTCAGATCTAAACTTATTATTGAATCATTATGATAGTATTGTTTTTTATCTTACCTGCAAGTTGTGTACACATATCATTGTCCGGATCCAAAGGCGCCAAAGTGACAATAATTGGGACAACCGGAGGGGATGGCTGTGGTGTGAGGATCACATGTGTTCAAGGAGTGTTAATGATTTGCTCCGGTGCTCTATTAAAAGGAGCACCTTAATTGCCAGTAGTTTCCTAGAGGCCCCGCTGCCACGAGCTGGTTGGACAGAAGATGTTGTGCAAGTTCTCATTGTGAGCACGTATGACTATATTTGGATCACATGCCTAGGATTTTTTAGTACTTGGATGCTTGTTATTACTTATCTGTAATGCCCTAGATCTTGAAGTTACATGTTTAGACTCGTCCATGCAACGCTCGTCCATCCATCCCTATGCCTACCGCACTCAAATCCCACTGTTTACCGTTACTGTTACTATTGCTCATGTTTCACTATTGCTGTTGCTCCTGTTGTTGCTAATACAAACTGGTGCTACTACAAACTGTTGCTACTGATAAAATTTTGTGAGCAAGAACTATTTCCAGGTGCAGCCGAACTGATAACTCAGTTGTTAAGGCTTGCAAGTATTCTTTGGCTCCCCTTGTGTTGAATCAATAAATTGGGTAATACTACCCGCGAAGACTGTTGCGATCCCCTATACTTGTGGGTCATCAAATTGAAAGAAATGAGGTTAGGCACATAGTTGCATGCTATGCACTAGGATCTACATAAAGATTAAATTATATTTTTGCTAAAAGAAGTTCGACTTATGCTAAGTGTGTTTTAAAGGTTTGCATGACAATAGTGAAAGTTAAATTGACTCAACGACCGTCATTATAAACAATAGAAACAAAGTCTCACTCGCCAAAAACGAATACTTTAACTCATTATTAGATAATGAGGGAATGTCAAAATTAGGAAAACATTAATGATTTGCAAAATACATGCTGATCTGGTAAAATAGAATAGATATATGACGTTACCCATGAGCGTGCATGATCAATAAATACATATGTGATATGGTTTATGATTAGAAAATGCAAGCTAGATTATTTGTACTCTAGTGCAAGTGGGAGACTGAAGGTAATATGCCCTAGAGGCAAATAATAAAAGGTTTATTATTGTCATATCCCAATAAGTTCGTAATAGTTTTATATTGTGCTATAATTGTATCAAGTGGAAACATTGATACATGTGTGATATGAAACATAAGTCCCTAGTAGCCTCTATTAATACTAGTTCGTTGGTCAATCAATGATCAAGGTTTCCTGATCATGTTGGTTCTTCGACACTAGTTGACAACGAGGTCATATCATTGGTGAATGATATGATGGATATTCCTCAAAGATTGTGACACGATCAAGTCACGAAGTTCATTGTTGCAATAGTTAGAAACGAAGTCTCCTCCTTAGATCGTGAGATCATATTAATTACTGTCTCCCGAGGCTGCTTTTACTGCATCAAACGTCACTCAGTGAAATGGTGATTATAAAGGTGTATGTGGGTATCCGAAGGAACAGGTTGAGGCCTATGCATTAAGACCGGGTTTTTTTCACCCAATGACGGGTAAGATACAGTTAGGCCGACTTGGTGAGATTACATCCATAATGTTGCAACATGTGACTAGGTCACGGGGATGTAATATCACGGTAACAAGTGAACAGTACTTGTCGGTAACGAGATTAAACAAGGTATGGAGATGCCTAACAATCGGATCTCGGACAAGTAGTATCTAAAAACAAAGGGAATTGAACTCGATGTTTATGGTTCGAATGACATCGTCATCTACAATGTACAGGGGCCATCATGGGCACCCCATTCCCGCTGTTAATCATTGATAGAGATCATATTTGTGACATTCCCGAGCCATGAGGGGATCCACTTAAGGGTACGATGAGCTGGAGATCTTCCATAAGTTGGAATAATAGTAGATAAAGAGAAAACTGAAATTGTCCCGGGGAGAGATATCCGAAGTTGTTCGGAGAAAGAAAGGAAAACAGAAAAGTTCTGGCGAGAGGACTGGAATTGTTCTGAGAAATTCCGAAGTTGTTTGGAGGATGTAGAAGGGGAACCGAAAGGTGTTTTGGGACAAATCGGATTTTGTAGTATGTATTTACATATTAATTAATGTAATTAATATTAAATATAATATTAAAATTTAATTTGAAAGGTTATTCCACTAATGGGCCAAGTTTCCTAGGGAAAAGGGGCCAATGAGGGAAGCCACAAGGGAGAAGGGCCTTGGCGCCTAAGGTTTGGGCGCCTAGGGATGCCTTCCCTGGCCGGCGGCTAGGATTAGGGTCTGGGGCACCCTAGGGCTACCTCCCACCCTTGGCCGCCGCCTCTTCCCCCTTGGACGCCACCTGGTTGGCTTGGGGGAGGGGAAAGCCTGCCCCCTCCTCCCATATATAAAGAGGCCCCCCTCTTCCCCTTGGAAAAACACACCAACACGATTGGATACCATGAGTTGGGAGCTCTCCTCTGTCCACAATCTCTCTGTAGTTGTCTCCACGTGTTGGCATGGCCCAGGGTTGTTCACGCAAGAGATAATGCACCTGCAGCACGCCGTTGCGTTGTGGGGATTCCGAGCTGGAGATCTACTTTCGCACTCCTAGCGGGATCGGGGAGACGGAGGTCTCGTCATACACCGTATGTGTACAAAGCCACGAGGTGCAACACTTGGGGCACTTTGGATGTCATGAGCCAGACTGCTGCATGGTGATGGAGCAAGGGGTGACCTGCGAGGAGCTTCACGGCCTTGAGGTCGGCTGGAAGCAAGACTACTTCAACCACGTTCCCCTTGGAATGTTAAATGCTTTCGGACTATACGAGTATGTATCTAAAAGTTCTCGACCGTTACTGGATTACTAATAGATATATCTTGGTCATTATGGTGATCCGACGTAGGATTTTTTGTTTGTTTTCTGCACCGGAACCCCAGCAACAAATGCCATGAAGGCTATATGTCAAATTTGCTCATACATGCTATATAATGAATGCTCATTAAGGCTATATGTAAAATTTTCTTAATAAAGGCTATATGACAAATGCCCATGAAGGCTATATGTCAAATTTGTCTATGCAGGCTATATGATATATTAAAAATGCCCATGAAGACTATATGTCAAAATTTTCCATACAGGCTATATGACAAACACCCATAAAGGTCATATGTCAATTTGTCCAATGAAGGCTATATGACAAGTACCCATGAAGACCATATGTCAATCTAAGCCTATTCAGGCAAAGAACAATATTGGTACAACCCAAGTGAGTCGTATGACGAATTTGAGACTACAGATCACGTATCAACTAAGCCCATTCAGGAAGATGAATAATACCGGTGCAATCCATACCGATTATATATTACAATAGAGGAAAAAGACTATATGTCTATAAACCACTCTGGGAGAGGGGGTTATTTTTATATGAAGCCTATGTGTGACTCTATGAATCCCACATAGCCTCAGGGGCTAATGTCGGGGATATGAGCTCAAATACCCCAGAGTTGAGTAATAGAGGATTCAGTAGAAGACATGTCAAAAAGAGACATATGTGGAAGTAAGAGAGGAAATCAAATAAAGACAAACAAAATACTTAAACAGGCTGACTTATAACAAACTCAGCCTGTTTAAGTGCTCTACCAGGCAGTATTTATCATCACTTGGCCGACATTTCCTAAAAGTCTAGGATACCCTGCGCCATCTTCCCCGGCTGAGCCGAGTATCCTAGCCGGACCATCTTGGCGTCACCTCAATGCCACCCCGACGCCTCACCTCCTCGTCGCTGATGCATGTAAAATGCATCCATAAACTTTTTCATTTATTGCTCCAAAATACTTATTATTTGCAACTTTATTATATTTATTGAAACTAACCTACCAATAGTTGCAAGTTCTTGTTTTACACTTTGTTGTGTAGGAAAAAGATGAATATGGAAGAAAATCGCTCAATATGGCAATATTTGGAGTTTCCTGAAATCTGTCTTGCTAAACACTTTTTAAAGATTGACTCGGAAGAGCTTCAAGATGACATAAAATGAAAAAGTGATCAACATGAAAGTTGTAGGGAATTTCAATACGTATGATTTGGAAATAAAATCCATCCCAATATAAATCCATATACATTTTTCATGGCCCGATTACTGAAGGGTAAGCAGTTCCGGGATTTCAAAATTTGTTGACGTGGTTAACTCAAACTCTTGACAAATGGGATCATTTCGGCCAAGCCACAAATTTTGGGACTTATGGGCCTTTATAGGAGCCATCATGAAGGTTCTAGAGGTTCCCAAGAGCACTTGGATCTAAGGGTTTTGATCCGATGGTTCCGTTGAAGCTTCCGCCACCATGTATTGAGGGGGAACCCGATTTTTGGCGGCATCCACCCATAGCCACGATATTCCCCCTCCTTGGAAGTCCCCAAGGAGGGGGAGAAGCCCCTCCATTGATGCACTATCTCCAAGGAAGAAGAAGAGCCAAGGGGTCGGTGCCCCCAAGGGCAGCCGCCATAGGAAGGCGCTGGGGCCTCCCTGCCACTGGTGCCGCCTCCCTCCATGCTGGTGCCGCCTCTCCCCCTTGGGGAGGCACATCTCCATCACCATCTACAGCGAGATACCCTCCATATACCTACTATAATCTCTTGGAAAACATGATGTGTGGTACAATCTATTACTTTCCCATGATCTATTGTATCTATGTCTAAGTTTGAGTAGTGATTGTTATGGCAATTGTGATATAATTTGTTGATTGGTTGCATACAAGTTTGTTATCTTCTATGATGATCTTGATGTACCAGCATATGAGTGCACACATATGTTTGGGGATTCACAAGGTTGTCACTATTGCATATTGTTAGGATGAGGGATAGACGGAGTTCGATAGAAGCCGAATCCCTAGTTAAAGAAATATGTGTAGTATTAATTCATAGTTAATAAACATGGGTATTATCCTAGGGACCTTAGATCTAAATGCGGTGGTTAGACTTTATGTCTTAATATTCCCTTGTTTGTTCTTAATTGGCCTTGGGATCAATCACTAGTGGTGTATTTGTTCATATATATGGCTACACCTAGTTATGACTCCTCCTAGAAGAAACGATAAAAATACTATCTATATGATTCACTAATTGTGTCAACCAAATGAATGAAATAACAATTTGCCTAAACATTTACTCCCTTGAGAAAACTTTCCATCACTCCACTTCACTAGATCTATTTTACTTGCAATAGTTTACTTATAATATTTTTATCCAATAATTTACCATTTTCTAATAGTAAAAACAACCACACACACAAACTCTCTAGATCCTAGCTTTGCATACAAGGTCATATAAGTGGGTTATATGGCTTTAGAGAATAGATAGTTTACCTTCAGCTCCTTGTGAATTCGACACTCAAATACTTATCGAATTGTACTACGGTGATCTCCTGCACTTGGGGGTTATCAATTACATGTTCCCGCAATCTCCTCGCCACCTCGCCTCGCTTCACCTGGGTGGGCCGGCATAGGGATGACCTCGGCCCACCCTGGGACGACCACACCGCCGCCTTTCTCTCCCTAGGTGGGCCGACGCCGAGTCAGCTCAACCTATCTCAGGTCATCTCCCCTTGCCGAATCAAAGAAGACCCGGATGGGCTATTTCCCCCGGCGGGCCTTCATATTTTATCCCGGCTGGGCTCAGTCACCCAGGCCAGTATTGTGTAACCCGGATGGGGCACTCTCTACCAACCCATGACCACATCTGCTCCAGGACGACTCAGCCCAGACCCGGCTGGGCCACCACCTTCCACCCGGGCCAACTAGGGGAGACCCTGGCAGGGCCCTTTCTCTCACTGGGCCGAATCATGTCACCCCAGGAGCTCCTTCATCGCCAGTTTAACCCAGATGACTACCTCAACTTAGCCATACAACAAGCCCCTCTGTCATATGCTAGTCTTAGGAGGCTCATGGCTCAGAGTGGCACGTGCAACTCATAAGTGCATATTCGTGTTAGGGGTTTTGCTTTATGTTGGGTAATGGTTAACCATTAAAGACACTATTTTTAACAAAGGAAATTTTTTTAATTTCTTGCGGGTTATTTCTAAAGCTATGCATTAAATACGTACATGGTGCTCACTGCAGCAGCGTGTGGAGGCGCAAGAATAAATCCCTATGAGTTGTACTCTTTAGTCCTGGATGGATTTTGGCATTTCATTGAGATTTTTTTCTTTCAAAACCTTTTGTATGAATATAAAGTTGCAATAAAATTGTCTTATTGCATCAAGTTATGCACAAGCCATGCTCACCCTTTTAGAAAATTGAAACAATCTAAAGTCCACATACTAATGCCTCCAACACGTCTCTTGCCCCGCACATCTCCTCTCTTCGTATCAACATGTGCCTCATACTTCTCCCTTGTGTGGCTTTGTCTCCCTCACAATTACTCCATGTGAATCTAGTTTATTCACAGTTTTCATCTATTACTAGATTCTTTCTCTCTGGATGTCCATTTTCTTCCATATATATTGCCAATGGATATTTTTGTGCTATGGATGGGTGACTCCATGGTAGAGCTCGACTTCATGTCACCGAGTTTCACGAAAGCACTATGAATATGGAAATGGTGGATCAATGGTTGCTTGATACATCGTCGAGGGTGCTCTGACGAGATGGATTTGTGGCACATGATCTTGAATCGGCGAAGTCAGTGCCTTGTTGATGGACAATGTCTAGTAATTTTCGGAAAATGTCTGACTCTTTTCTCTAATCTAAAAAAGTAGAAAGGATGGAGTAAGTAACTATCCAACATAAATACGCACTGGTGTTTAAGTGCATGTACAATAGGGCAATGCCAATCTTTTTTTAGAGTAGCCATAGTAGGATTTTGCTTAGTCAAAGGAGAGAATTAAAAAAGAGAAGTTTGTATTCTCTTAGCTAAGAGATGATCTTTTAAAACAAGAGAAGAGCATTATTTATAGTACCACATGTCTTTCCTTAGCAACACAATTTCATTCTAAATTTAATTAATTCTTATTAATTATTAGGAATGACAATAAGAGATAATATACTATATGTACCCATTGTGTTCTCTTAACGTGAAGGGCTAAAAAAGGTATGCATTCTCTGCCATTATACATGTTCTATGAAAAAGGTTCAATTTATTTTCGTAATCACCCACTAAACACCTTGCATCTTACATGGCCTAAGAATCATTCGGTGATATTTTTCTTCTCCGATGACAATGAAGGAATTGGATCCTTGATAGTTGCGATGAGGACTATTTGCAGTAGTACATCCGCTTGGTTGCTCCTTGTTTTCTGTTGCTTGTAGGTGTGCCTTCTCTGTATTATTAGGAATACACATAATATATGTCTACGGGCGTACATATTCAATAAATTGTAGACAATTATAAAAAAGAGACAATTAAACATTTATTTTATCAACGTAATTCCCGTTTGTTTTATATGATCAATCATACAAATAGCTTCTAGACTATCTCCTTCCCGCTTTATTGCTAATGTATTTGATAATTGATTACATAGGGTTGCTGATAAATATAAAATTTTGTTTAGGATGCTCTTATCATTATTTAGTCGCTATGACTATGTAAAAATAATAAGATTTTTAATGATAAATTGTCTTTTCATCTATAGGTTATCTACGGTAGCACGGCTACTCTCTATTTATGATCCTTTCTACAACGTATGGAGTTTTGACGCCTGTTTACGCAGGAACATACATGTTTGAAGGATACGATAAGAGAAATATTTTTTCGATATGAATGTCAGCGTAATCTACGGATTGATCTGCCATCTACCTATATGTTTTGTTTTATCAGACGGGTTGTATACTTTTCGCCTAGTTATTTTTATTTTTGTTTTCTAGTAAATGATTGTTAGGTGTGTACACCTTGATTATGCGGAGGCTGAATGAAAATATTACTATAAATAATAAGACACATTTAGAAAAAAAATATTAAAAAATGTACTCCACTCCATCCCTGAAAAGGAAAAATATCTAACTCCAATCCAGCCCGAGAAAAAGAATTGGGATCCCGTTTGCCAGGCTCCAGCCTGAACCCGAACAAATCGTGCAAACCCCATTCGTGGCGGCGCCAGGGTTAGACTCACCCAACATCCTCGCCGTCGTCTCCACGGCTCCACCTCCTCCTAAACCCAACCCACTCACCGAGGCAGGGTTTAGCTCCCATGGCGGCCTGTCGGGCTCTCCTCGCCCGACTCTCCCTCCTCCGCCCCAAGATCCTGCCTCTCTCCTCACCCCTCTCCTCCGCCCACGCCCTTCTCCGGGGAGGAAGCCCTATGCCACTGCCGCCGCTGCCGCGGCCCTTCGGCGACTGGAGGCGCGCGTTCCACGACGGGCGACCACGCGGGCCGCTGTGGCGGAGCAAGAAGCTCATCGGGAAGGAGGCCCTGTTTGCGATCCAGGGGCTGAAGCGGTTCAAGGGGGACGAGGAGAAATTCAAGGAGTTCGTCAAGCGACACGTGGCGCGGCTGCTCAAGGCAGACAAGCTCGCCGTGCTAGGCGAGCTGGAACGCCAGGAGGAGGTCGACCTGTCCGTCAAGGTAAGGAGGCATTTTGCTGCTCCCCTCTTTGATTTCTGCGACGGAGAGCAGCTGGAAGCACGTAATTTCGCCCAGATGTTTGTTTGGCGTAGGTGAACTAGAGGAACATTTCGTGCCCTTAAATTGAATTTATTAGTTATACTGAAATGTTTGTTACTTGCCTGAGAATACTGGATAGATAGCTGTGGTGAATGAATTGAGCGGTGATAGGGGGTACATTTGGACATCAGGCTGTTGAGGCGAATTTTATTTAGTAGGTGGGGATACCTATTGTGTTTACTCTATGAGGATTAATTTATGCTCTATAAGGAATAATTTATGCTTCGAGGAATGTGTGCCGCCACATTGTATTTCTTTTCCAAGGGCCAAGATCGGATTAGTTTTACTCCAAAATGTGGGGAATTAGCTTCTGTATGCATGGACGATTTTTGTGATTGCTTGATATAAATTAAAATTTGCGCATTGTATGGTTCAAGAAGTGGAAAGTGGTTATTTTGGTCCATGATGAGACAAATGCTGTGTACAGACTCCCAAATATTTGATTTCTTTTCTGTCTTATCAATTGTGTTTTTTTTCCGGGAAAATAAACTATGTCGCAAGACAAATTTGTCAAATATGTTAAACTCTCATATTGTTTAATCTGTATTTTTCTTTGTTTGTGCATGTTTATCTGGTTGAATGTATTTGCCAGTTCGATTATGTAAGGCGGATCCAGTTTGGACTATAGCCTGGTAAGATAAGTCTTCAATGACTAGTGCAGATGAAATTGGTATCTGCTCTATCTGAAATATAAGTGTAATAGTGTATGCACTGATATGAAAATCATACACTAATATAATGCTAGTTAAATAAGTCTGCAAACTCCAGATAATTGTGTGATCTTGATTGAAGATCATCGATTTTTCTATTTATCATATGATTTTCATCAGAAAGGACTGTTGGCGGGTACAACCCGAACAGTGAATTTGGGGCACCCTGGTTTAATCACGAGGACCAACCGCTGAGTGCCCTTTGGGAATCGAGCGTGACGCCCTTGGACCTTCGCCACTATGAGGTTCCCTTGGCATGATGCACGAGGACTCTAGGGGTATCAGTTCACCTGAAGGGAGGAGGACACACACACGAGGACTCTAGGGGTGTCAGTTCACCTGAATTTAGGGCACCCTGGTTTAATCACGTGAATGTATACAGTGATGCACACAGCCATTTATGAAATTAAACAAGTTTTTAGTTTCATACAAAGGAGTCTCAGCCATAAATAAGCAATGGAATGCCGTACCAAATACAAGTCAAGCATCACATAGAGTATTACTACGCCATCCATACTGGCTGAACAAATGCCAAGAGACCGTCTCCAAGTGGCTGCAGCACAGTAGCCAAAGATTCCTGCACCTCAGCACAGTAGCCAAGTAGTGCAATGGGTTGCCAAATGAATGAACCTGCAAAATGGGAGCTATCTTTTTGTTAAAGCAATATCGTTCTGCAATTCCAAATAGACCAACAAATAGCATATTCTCCCACTAGAATCAGTGCCCGAAGTGATGTATTTAACCCTGATAGCCATTTCCCAAACAAATTAGAAATACTAAGAGGGAATCAGTTACCTCAGTGATGTACTTGACCCTGATAGCCATTTCCCAAATATATTAGAATTACTAAGAGACGGAGGAAGGTTATAAGCTACAAAAGTGACCTGCCAAACCGACTGCGTAGACTGGTACCGGAAGAAAAAAAAATGCTGATTGTTTTTTCCTAATCATAGAAGCAACACTTCTTTCCTCCCTTCAATTCGTTTTTCTTTCTAACCATGCAGGAGAACTGCATGTCATATATTAGAAGAAGAGAAAGCCAAAGGCAAAGTCTACAGATCAAGGCCCTTCAGGCCAGAAAGGAAGAAAAGAAAAGACACAGTCATTCCCTATACAAAAGTTTAATTGTAGGCACTGAGCAAACAACTAGGACACGGCAAGGTAAAATGACCAGCACTAGCTAAGGTCCATTGCTTCGCTTTGTCTTTGATTTGATCAGTGATGATGTGAGTTAGCTTGAAAGAGTTTTTGAAAACTCGCCCATTCCTTTCCCGCCATGTGATGAGCATCACCAGCGAATCCAGTCTAGATTTGCTTGCGCTCTGCAGATTGGATCTAACTAATTGCCACCATGATTGGAGAGATTTGTCCATGGTAGGAATGACCTGGTGGAGTCCAGCCCAGTTTGAAACTGAACCCCAGATTATACTGACGATGCGCAGCCAACGAACAAGTGCTCAGCATCTTCTTCAGTCATGTTGCAGAAAACACATTTCTCGTTATGAGGTAGTTCCTGTTTTGCCAATCTATCTGCCGTCCAGACCCTTCCCCAGATGAACAGACAAACACCAATCTTGCATCGAAGGGAGCCCCGAGATTTTCATATTGCCATCGCTGAATCACATAGGGTTTTTGTTTGGAAATGAGCTTGGTATACCGACTTGGTTGAAAAGCCCCCCTTTGATTCCCATGGCCACGTCCATCGATCATCTTCTTTCGGCTACAGATGAAAGTAATTGACTTCCTCCCAGATCGCTAATACTTGGAGGAACATACGAATTGAGAGGTATCACACTAATTTTAATTTTAGGGGTATTTTGATTTCCAAATAATTCTTGTATGAAATTGACAGTGGTGTTTATCAAAGCTGTGTACTTAGACTTTACCGAGAACTATCTAGATGAGGTAGCTTCCAATGGAACACTTCTGCTCCTGGCTAAGAGTGATAATGGCAATCCGACCAACAAGGTGATTCCAAACCACCCACCCACTAAGACTATCTAATATTCAGCGGCACTGTTCATCACCTTTAAACTCTTGCATGGCAATGTTAACCGATCAAAACTAAACAGATTTTTTTTTCACAACACGGAAATTAATGTAGACCTGTAATAGTAAATATTAGCAAATTTAGTCAACTTAACCTTGTTCCTTCATATTCAAGTTTGAAGACGACATTTTCTGATGCTTACATTGATGTATTGACCACTTTATGAACATTTGTCTTGCAGATGTTTAGGATCATACAAAAGGAGGACTGGTATAAGCCAGATGTTTACATGTATAAGGACTTAATTATTGCTCTAGCCAAGTGCAAGAAGATGGATGAGGCAATGGAAATCTGGGGTAACATGAGAGATGAGAAACTGTTTCCTGACTCACAGACTTATGCTGAAGTCATAAGAGGATTCTTGAGATATGGTTCCCCATCAGATGCAATGAATATTTATGAGGACATGAAAAGGTCACCTGATCCACCGGAAGAATTGCCATTCAGGGTATTACTGAAGGGTCTTTTACCTCATCCACTATTAAGGAACAGAGTGAAGCAAGATTTCGAAGAGCTGTTCCCAGAGAGGCATATCTATGATCCCCCAGAAGAAATATTTGGAATGCACTAAGGTCGCATGAACCTGCTGAGCTCAAGATTTAGTCAGACCAGCCAGTTACTCCACTGATTATTGGATACCAGTATCACAAAAAATCCAGATTTTGATGTTTGGGGTGAAATTTGTCAGGTGATATACAGAGAATTTATAGATGGTCTTATTGCAATAAGAAACAAAAAGATCGTTCTGTTGCCAGATTAGTTGTGTCCATGGTTACACAAATTCCCTTGTTCAGACGATCTCTTTAAATATCAGGTCATTTATTTACCTCAACAACTGCCACTGTGTGTCCTTGTAATCCAGGTTCTTGTGAGAAGTGCTAGTAGCATTCAACAATGACCCTTTTTTGGGTCCACTTGTATGATTAGGTTGTTAGAATAGTACACTGCTCACTTTTCATGATGTTTCCTTCTCTAACCACTTTAGGAACCTACTTTTGATGAATATGCCCGCATCTTTATTTCCTGGACATGAATTTCTGATTGTGGTCAGGTGAGCTCTGAATGACTAGAGGCTAACCAGCTAACAGAATAAAGTGAAGCAGATGGATTAGAAGTTAGAACAGGCTAACACTGGCTTAAGAAACTGTTGCCTGTTGGTATTAAAATGACAAAACAAGCAGTGTAGCTCTGTTTTTTTGACATACTAGCTATCTGTTTCTTCTTTATGTGGTTCTTTGGAACTTTGAACATTAAAGCTTTCTAATGTTTTATTTGCGCTACAAGTTATATCTCTATCAAGCATTGTATTAAGCAAATACAGGTCTATCGCTAGGTTTTATGCAGTTATACTATCTGCGTTCTCTACTAATTGTGCTCCAGAATCTTTACCATCGTTCCCAACCATAGTGATCATTGCCTAGTCACCACTGACTAATTATTGTTATTGATATTGTTATTATTACTTGACAGGGTCACTGACTATTTTTCACCTTCTAGGATTGTGTTAGCGCTGAACAAATTTTACTGGCCTTGCCACCAGGATGCATGTGTTCTTGCCTTCTTTTTATTTGTTTTATATATGTGTGTCAAAACGCACACATGTTTCTTACAAATAGTCATAGTAAAGCAGATAATTACTCCATGGATGCTTCCGGTTTTGAGCGTAAATTGCCTCTTAATGTAATATCATGCTCAATTTGCCTCTTCACGTTGTTTTACCACGTTCCTGTTTTAAGATCTCGAGGCAAGTCAGAGTTGTGTGCCATTGAGAATGAAACCATCACATTGATAACATGAACGGACTCGCAAGTGGCAAAGCCCAAGTTGATCACATGATATACAGCCGTACAGTGAGAGTACATCCACTTGTGTCAAATCTAACTGGTATTTCTGCACTTTACCATGGAATCTCTTCTTAGATTACCAGGCTAGCAGTTAGTCTAAAATCGGCCATTTTTGTCGCCAAGTTGTGTTATTGCCTTCTTCGTAGAGAGAACATGAGTCTGTAGTGCTTAGACTAGATCATATATATGAAAACATCAACATGTTTTATTAGTGTGGATGCTTAAGTTTTCAGGATATTATGCCTCTTATTGAAGTTTTATGCTCAAAGTTTGCCTCTTCCTGGCATTCCTCTGCGACCGTCGGCAGTAATATGCCCGTTTGATGATCCGAGTTGTACCGCGAAACCGCGAGTAAGATTGTTACCCATCTGCAGACACCTAGTACAGCATCTCAACTGATACTGAACCAGCCCTCTTGAGGTACGTCGAGTTCCCTACCGTTGACAATGAACCTATCACATGGATAACATAACCGGACCTTCCAGTGGCATGGCAACCGGCGAGGGAGGCCAAGTTGATCATATGATACACAGCAGCAGCAGCTTCTTACAAGTACAGTGAATGCATTTCCACCTGCTGTCGAATCTAAGTGGTACTTCTGCACTTCACCATTCTCAGATCTGAAATCAAAGCTTTCCTACATTTTCTTTGTGTTGCAACTTGTTTATCCGTACTACATTGAGCAAATAATATTGTTTCAGAAAAACATTGAGCAAATATATTCCTCACACTCAGTCGCAGTACTCTTTCGATCTGCAGACAGCTACTACAACACTTCAACTAGTACTGAACCAGCCGTCGAGATACGCGGAGTTCCTTACCGTTGACAATGAAGCTCCCACATGACATGGATGACCGGACTCGGCCGTGGCAACTGGCAAAACTCAAGCTGATCACGTGTTACAGCACCATCCACCTGTGCCTGTGTCAAATCTATCTAACTGGTATTTCTGCACTTCACCAGAGAATTTCTTCTCATCAGATTATAACAGAATAACAGTTGGTCCAAGACAAACAAAAAGATCTGTCTCTGGTGGAGATCTTTAACAGACGCCATTCTCGTCCGTGATAAGCAGGTTAATCATGCCCAAGAAAGATCATTGGTACTGAACCCAATGACAGCTCACTCTTGCTCTTCCCAGTTCACAAAACAATTGAACATCTGAACTGGACAAACGAATCGAATTTTCCTGCAGTTTTCAGTTTTGGCTGTCGGCGAGCTGGTCGTTTCCAGAGCGTGGTGCAGGGATGGTTCATCATGTCTCAATAATTGATTTCCGCCACGCATTCGTGTGTCTCACAGCTAAAATTATAGTGACATTAGCTCCCATGATTTGGTACAGAAAACCTGAAGAGGGGAACACGTACCCGCTCCTCAGATTCCTGCTTGAATATAACCAAGGGGACACCTGGAATACCAAAAACCTGCACAACATGCGTGGTTCAGAATCACACATTCAGACAGCGTTTCAAAGTTTGTTTGTTGTTTGTTTCAGGAGCATCGGGTAACATCTAAAATTATAGAATTCCAAAGTCCTGTCCTGTCTCCGTGTATTCAGAACAATGGTTTACATGCTAGTAGTGGGTGAATGAATTTTGGTGGAAAAACTTGTTTTTATATTCATACTAGTAAGCCTGCACGTGCAACACACGCATACCATTCGATCTTAGCTTAGGTATAACAAATTATTAATGTATTACAAGCACAAGAATTTAGAAGTTATAAAACTTAGTTTGGGTTGGGAGCATTATTTTTATTTTTATTTTAAGAGCATCATCACTAGTTCTTTGTCATGCTCAGTATAACTGGGACTACCAAATATGTTCAGTTCTTTGCCGTACTCAAATTTGAGTTGTTTGTCAGGTTCAATACAATTGCTTAGCTCTATGACGGTAAAACAGAAGAGTTACTCATATTGCAAATTTGCCACATACGTAATCAAATTCACATATCAAATGACATGCCCTAAATCGAGGGTTATCTTGTTGTGGATGAAAATAGAATAGTATTATATATATATAATAATAATGGCATCGCTGGTTGGATGGTTTCTTAAGCATTCGATTACCGAGCCAAATTTATTAAATGAATAGAGGAGGAAAAAGCCACACTGAAAAAGAATTAGGGTCTATATCAATTGTTCACCGCAATCTGCACATTTTGCATGTTAAACAAACTATTTGAACTCTAGAAGAATGATGGACACCCAACAAAGTTGTTACTACAACTCGTTCTAGGGCCCTTTCAGGTGCAGCCAGCATGCTAAGACATTGGTCTACAACTTTGAACTTTCAAAGTTGTGTCGTCGTTCGACATGGGGATTTATAAGCTTACATGGCCATACTTCAACCAACCTTATCAAGTAGGAAACAAATAAAAAGGGTCTTTAGGAACCACTTGCTTACATCGATATGGCGATTTATAAGCTTACATGACCATACTTCGAACTAAGTTTGACTACAATTACAACAAACTGATGGACAAGTCAGTTGTCTATTGGATGCAAGGTACGTAGAAATTCCCACCTGACATTTCATCAAAGAAACAAATGTATGTATTTCAAGTTTCTTGCAGTGACCATGTACTCAGTGACATGCATCTTTCATTTCTTGCCATTTTCATAATAATAGTGCCCGGAACTCCACAACATATAGCCTAGAGGTTCATAATGGACATTTATTAGCGAGTTAAGTATTGTATATCAGAAAATCGACAAAAATGCAACATATTATCAGATAAAAGAAAAGGGATAGAGCAACCTCCTGTCAAGGAAGAGAAGCAGAATTCAGCGGTTTGGCAATCCATTGAACAATTCCTGGAATTGTAATTCCATCGTTAGAACCCCCCCCAGAATAATAACAAGATAAAGCTCATTATTGTTTGGAATAGAAATGTCTTAAGGCACTGTCAGCAAGCAAGTAAGAGAGACAATCATGAATTAACCAGGACGGAGGGTTGTTCCTAGTTGTAACGAAATGGTCTAAAGGTAATAGTGAACTTGACCAAAGAAAATAAATATCTAAGCATGCACTTCCACAAATGTGCTCATGAAAAATGATATAATCAATAGAAACAAAGATAATTTTCACATATCAATCGACTATTTTTTTAATCTTCTGACTATGATCGATAAATTAAATTGGGTAATATTAATACAAATTATTTTGTAGACATAATATCGATTAATCATGGTCCTGTTACATAACACAATTCAAAGAATTACAGCGAAAAATTATCTGAGGGACGAAGCTTCAGAACTTATCTCTTTCATCTCCTCGATGTCGTAGTCCACCTAGAAGAAATGCCAGCTCGTCTCGTTGATTGCATGGGCGAACCTGCCCTCGTCATCCACAGTCCTGGCCTTGTTGACGCGCGACAAGATTGGTCTTTGCAGCTCGGTCCGCGAGGCTCTCATCTGCATGGAGAGCATAGTGCCGAAAGCTGTTGCCGAGCATAGAGGGCGGGGAGTGTAGGCACGGGTCTCCCTCTTAACAGATTCAAGTCAGATGGAGCAACGCAAGACCAATGAAACATGCATCAATAGTAGAGAAAATAAACTAAATGGATTTTTCTAGACCTCGTGAAGTTTAGTAGTGTAAAAACTAACGGAACCTGAAGTTCTTAAGTAAACCTAAAAGCTTCTCTGAAGTCTATGAGGTATCACAATCATTCACATGGCTACACCGTTTCTTTTCAGAACATGGGATGCAAGACACGCCCATCGGCAGAAGAGAAAAACGCATACAGTTGAACAATAAGAGTAATTAGGAATCAACGGGCATGGAGAAATTTAGCGACGCATCTCGGAGAAGCCCCTCACCGCCAACAAAACAGAGTCCATCTGCAGCACGCGAGAGAAGATGTGGGTTCCATGAGCGGCGGCGGCAACCGGTCAAAAGGTTGGTCATGGCGGATGCGTTCGGAAGGAGGAGATATCCGAGGACATCCCGGCCGCGGCATGGAAGTCAGAGGCGCGAGAGGCAGCTGGCGGCGTACAGGAGAGGTGGGCTGGCCGTCGGGTCCTTCGCAGTGGCCTGATCAGACGATGTTGCACGGTGATAGGTGCTTGCTGCTGCTCGACGCTCGGCGCAGGTCAGATCCTCGGATCGGTCGCTGATCTGGGCCGACGACGCCGGCATCTGCTCCCGGTGCTCTTCGCCGGCAGTCACGAAGAGAGGTTCAGGAGGACGGGGCGGAAGGCAAATGGGGGAAAGGCATCCCAGAGGTGGAGGAATCAGGGAGGAGTTCTCGGCGGCGCAGTGGGGGGAGGGTGCGACGTGTCCAGATTGGAGGCAGATGCAGTTTTATTTTACTCCCAATCACGGAAATTACTTCTGAGGACAGAGTATCGTCCGTCGTTACTAATCGCTAAGTGCACCCAGGACATTAGATTAGATTGATTTAGGCCGTTAGATCTGTTTAAGTGGGATAATCTGATGGTATTACTGTGGCAAAGGAGACCTAACGGGGTGACTCTAAGAAAGATTATGTTTGCTCTTTTAGAAGTAGTGTAGATGTAGATATCAAAACATCAACACGTTTTTGTTACTCTATTGGATGCTTAAGTTTTGAGCATATTATGCCTCTTTACTTTTTTTTTTTGCAGGGAGTATATTATGCATCTTGCTGAAATTTTATGCTGAAAGCTCGCCTCTTCCCGGCATTCTTCTGTGATCGTCGGCAGTAATACTCCCGTTTGATGACCCGAATTGTACGGCGAGGAAGATTATTTACCGATCCGCCGACGGCTAGTAGTGCATTCACTTGATCACCGAACCAGCCCTCTCGTGGACTTCCCTACCGTTGACACTGCAACATCCACATCACCACATGGACCGACCGACAGTGCCAGTGGTAGGCAACTGGCAAGTCCAAGTTGATCACAGATATCACAGCAGCAGCGTCTTATGTAGTAACTGATGTTTCTGCACCTTACCAAGGAATCTCTTCCAAGATTTACCAAGATACAGAGTAACGGTTAATCTAAGACAAACCAAGAAGATCTGTCTCTAATGGAGATCTTAACAGAAGCAATTTTTGTCCGGTGATAAGCAGGATCATGCCCAAAAAAGATCATTGGTACTGAACCGAATGACAGCTCACTCTGGCTGTCCGGTTTAGAAAACAATCGGGACGTCTGAACTGGACGGCGACCACGACGATTGGGAAGATCTCTGCAATTTTTAGTTTTGGTTGCACGAGGGGCTGGTTGGTTGTTCCAGAGCGTGGTGCATGGATGGTTCATCATGTCTTGATAATTGTTTCGCGGTATCACTTGATTTGTTTGTTTTCTCTAACGTACTAAACGTTGTCGTCCTGCTCCATCTTCGCAGCGAAAATCCTGCTGACCTTAGCTCCCATGACCTGCTCCTTAGATTCTTGATTGGATCTAACCAAGGGGACATCCGGAATACCAAAACCTGCGTAACATGCGTGGTTCAGTGTCTAGACATTCAGATTATATCCGGATGCTTTTCAGTCTTGTTTGTTTCTTTCAGGAGCAACGGGTAACATATAACATCATCGAATTCCAGGTCCTGGCCTGTTTTCGCCTGTTCAGTGGTTTACGTGCTGGGTGAATGAATTATCTGGTGGTAACTAAGTATTTTGAATATATACTCCCTCCGTCCAGAAATAACTACTCCCTCCGACCCATATTAGTTGAGTTGGATTTCTCTAGATTCGAATAACCTAGACACTGTTTAGTATATAGGTTCATCCAAATTTTGACAAATTCACGTCAACTAATATGGATCGGAGAGAGTACTTGAATTTGTCTAAATTCGAATGTATCTATACGCATTTTAGTATATAGGTACATTCAAATCTAGACAAATCCAAGTCAATTATTCATGAACGGAAGGAGTATGTTGTTTGTTGTCGGCCGGAAGAGGAGGAGAGTGATCTGTGCTTGTTTTGACTTGCGTTCTTGAGACACAACAGTCAGAAGTTGGGAACCCAGAAGCTTCTACCTCCTATCCCTATGCTCCCTACATCAAAGCAAAGTGGCATCATCTAAGACCAGACGAGCCGACGAATTCAACAGCTGGGGTGCGCATTGTTCGCCTCCTGCATGACACGAGCGATGAGGTATTCTGAAACACGTAGTATTAAAATGGAGTTCTTGTCTGAGCTCTGTCCGGCGATTCCTCTGCACATGTAGTGGCATGTTGAGAGCATCTGAAGTCTGAACTGATCACATGGTCGAAGGTTGTATAAAATCAATGTGGCAACTTTGCTCCCTGAAAATCATTAGTTGGTGTTTTCCATCATGACCGCCCCTCCATCATATATATTCTCTGGTTAAGGAACTCTCTTGATGTTGCTCCATAATTTTTTGCTAATAATGAGAAAATCCAAGCTGTATTTCCAGTGGCCAATATTGCTGTAATTCGTTATGCTCTAGTCAAGGTTCTAAATACTAGCTTGAAGTAGCTCCATTTTAGCTTTTTGGACCCTGATCATGCTAGTGATGGACGAATAACTTTGCGATTTGTCGTAGCTCATAGCTAGCAGTAGCCTACACCCCTGAAACCCTCCTCCCCAACCCAGCCGGCACCCCTCCTCCCCCACCCAGTCTCCTCTCCCGTCACCGTTGCCCTGGGCGTCGCCGGGCAAAGCCCGTGCGGCGACGGCTCGCCTTGGCCATCTGCAGCAGAGGTGACTGCGCAGTGGCGGCAGGGTGCTGCTCCGGCGTGTCGGTGGCGGCGCAATGAGGCGGCGACCGAGATGCGTCTTTGAATCGGCGGCAGACGGCAGCGGCGGCGGTGGATGGGCTTGTTTTGGGCCTAGATGGGTTCGGACAGGCTCGATCTCTAATGCCAGATGCATCTCCTTTCTCCGACGACGACACGAGATCTCGGGGCCTCCCACACGGCACGGGGACGCCTAGGGCAGCAGCCCTAGGTATGATGGTGGTGGTGGCCTTCTTCGTCGGAGTGGCCGGCCGGGTGGTCTTACCATCGTGCGGCGGATCCTGCTAGTTTCCGGCGGGTGGCGTGGGGCTGCTAGCTCAGTTTCAATAAAGGAGGTGGTCTTGGATCCCTCTCAATCCAAGACGGAGATCCGTCGGGTGTTGGTCTTCATTGATCTGCTTTCTATGTCATGTTTCGAAAGACTCCGCTGGCGAACTCCATAGTGCGTTCATGCCGTGAGTTTGCTGGACCGGATTGGATTCGGTCGTGCGTATGCATGTTTTACTCTGACCGTTTGGTTTTAGAGGGTGCGCTTTGAAGCTATGTTGATTGTTATTATCATGGATCATGTTCTCGTTTCATGGTGCTGACGGAGAAAGTCACGGAGACCGAGATCTGAGGACTGACAATGATAGGTCGAGTTTTAGTGGTGATGAGGAATTGTCTAGATGACTTGTAAATTAGAGTAGTGGCATGCAAATGGGGGCGACTACACGTAAGAGGTTCATGGTCCTAACTTTCAGGGTGAAAACCCAGGGTATGGCCTTAATTGGTTGTGCTCGGAAATGACCTTGTTGAAGGTATTGTTTGGAAAGCGTGGACTTTCTTCAGGGTGAAAACCTAGATATTTGATCGGGCGATGACAATGTTTGTGCAATATTTTCTTCTTGGAGGCGTCGTTTTTGGAGAAGCTGAACTTCTGGTACTGTCTTGATGGTGGTAGTACTGTTGTTTCAATGAATGAGTCATTGTAGAGGAACATTTCTTTTTTGTAATTCTTCTTTTGTTTTGGTTGTGTGCATCCGTATGGCCGTTATGACGATATGTTGTTGCAGAGGCTGGGTGTAATTGATATCCTTTGATATTAATATATGCTCCTTTAAAAAAAAGCATTAGCCTATGGGCATTTTTTCTCACATTAAAGTTAATATTCAACTTCATTCAAAGTTTTAAATACATCTTAGAAGCTAAATTAAAATAAAATATATCCAAACTCAGTTTCTATTTTTAACCACTCATAAATCCATATTATTTTAGTGACTAAATACTTTGTTGTAAAAGAAATGTCAATGGTCAAGGATGTAGAGGGGAGTTAAACCGGCAGCTGCAACTTACCATTTTTTGTTGATTTTAGGGAAATAAATTCCTAGTTGGGTTTGGTCTACACAAATAATATTTCCTGATTTTCTTTGAGCTAACAACACATGCACCAATGTATAGTTGGTATGAAAAATAAAATGCCTAGATCCTTTTTCAGCATTGTTGTTTAACATTGTGGTTGATATTGCTGGCAATTCACATTACTAGAGAAAAAGAGGATGACCAAGTGGGTGGTCCTATCCTTCATTTAGTTGAGGCATGCGTGTCCATCCTCCAATATGTTGGATGGTACTATTATTTTCATGGAGCATGACTTAGAGAAAGTCGTGAATATGGAACTCATGCTTAGTGAAAGTCGTGAATATGAAACTCATTATTACATATTGAACAACTATCTTGTCCAAAGATAAGCTTTTAAAAAGGTGAGATTTGTTTTGGGAAGGAAATGGAGGATGAGAATCAGTATAAAATGTTATTTGGTTTCAAGGCTTTTTTAAAAAGGAATGTGGTAGGGGAAACCCCTACGAGGAGTTTTTTTAAGAAAGTTGATAAGTGTTAGGAATAGGCAACTTGTATTCCTCTTGGGCCAAAGGTCACAATATATAGTACATGTATAGGTGGAAATATGCAGGAAAACTCCCTAACAAGTGGGGACATACAATATACAAATATACATCTAACACCCCCCTCAAACTCATGGTGGCTCGACAATACTGAGTTTGGAGAGAAAGAAATTATGATGCGCAATGGTCTGTTCTTTCGTAAATAAATCCGTCAACTGTAACTCTGAAGGCACATACTGAAGCGCAACAACCTGAGCCTGCACCTGAGCACGTGTATAGAAAGCATCAACACCAATATGCTTGGTAAGCTCATGCTTGACCGGATCACGTGCAATACTAATCACTGTCTTTGTCGAGACAAAACCAGAGTGGGTGTGGTAATAGAGACCCCAAAATCCGCAAGCAACCACCATAACCAGGTCACCTCAGCAATCAACAAGGCCATAACACGCAACTCAGCCTCAACACTCGAACGGGAAACCGCTGTCTGTTTCTTCGTCTTCCAAGCAATGAGCGAACCACCAAGAAACACACCGTAAGCAGAAATTGAACGGCGATACGAAGGATCACTCGCCCACGTAGCGTCCGAATAGCACTAGAGCTGGAGGGAGCTGGAACAAGGAAAGAAAAGACGACGATTGATCGTGCCACGAAGATAACGAAGAACACGGAGAAGATGACTATAGTGAACAGTGGTAGGGGCGGAAACAAACTGACTCAAAATATGAACATGATAAGATATGTAAGGACGAGTGATAGCAAGATAAACAAGACTCCCAACAAGATGGCGATAGCGCATCGGATCAGGAAGAGGATCACCATCAGTAGGGTGAAGCTTAACATTAAGCTCCATAGGGGTCTCAACAGTGCGCTCATCCCCAAGAGTAGCACGAGCAAGAAGATCCTGAATATACTTTTCCTGGGAGATGAAAAAGCCATCAGAAGTAGAGGAAACCTCAATACCAAGAAAATATCAAAGAGGACCAAGATCAGTCATAAGAAACTGATCACGAAGAAGAGCCTTAACAAAGTCAATATACTCAGGATCATCACCAGTAATGATTATATCATCAACATAGAGAATAAGAAGAGTGCGTCCATGAGGAGAAATGTGAACAAACAGCGCTGGATCATGAGCACCAGGAGAGAAACCAGCAGCAGTCACCACAGAGGCAATGCGCTCAAACCAGGCACGTGAAGGGAATATGCCCTGAGAGGCAATAATAAATTGTTTATTATGTGTATTCCAAGTATATGATAGATGTTTATTTTGCATGCTATAATTGTATTAATACGGAAACGTTAATACATGTGTGTTTAATAAACAAACAGAAAGTTCCTAGTTAAGCCTCTCTCATAAACTAGCTCGTTGATTAACAAGATGATCAAGGTTTCCTGATCATGGACATTGGATGTTGTTAATAACGGGATCACAACATTAGTGTAATGATGTGATGAACATTCATCCGAAGTATAGCATTACGATCAAAGTCATTGAGTTTATATTGCTATAACAACTTACGAAGTGATCCTAATCCTTAGACCATGAGATCATGTCAATCGCTAACACCGGAAGAGTTTCTTGATAACATCAAACGTCACACCGTAATGGGGTGATTATAAAGATGGGTTCGAACTAATAAAGTGTTATGTTGAGGCTCATGGATCGAGAGTGGAATTTGTTCATCCCGATGGCGGATAGATATACTCTGGGCCCTCTCGGTGATATCACATTGATTAGCTTGCAAGCAAGTGATTTGATCACTAGAATGTTATATCACGAACGAGAAAAGAGTGCATGTCGATGCGAGATCAAACTAGGTATGGAGATACCGATGATCGAATCTCGGACATGTAATATATCGTGAGACAAAGGGATTAAGATACTAGCGTAAAGGTTCCGACGATCACAAGAAAGTCATCGTTGAATGTGTGGGAGTCGGTATGGGTCTCCGGATCCCGCTTCGATTATTGATCGAGAGGGTCTCGATCATGTCCGCATTATTCACGAACCGTAGGGTGACACACTTAAGAGACACCGACATCCAATTGGAGCAAAAGTTTCATGCCGAAAGAATAAACAAGCGCAGGAATTTATTTCACTAGATACCTAAAGCGGGTTTTGGTGAAATTGCATAAAGTGGTTATGCATGTGAAATAGAATTCTAGCAAGGGGTTATTGTGAATGTTTGTCATTAAAGTAATTGACAAAATTCTGAATAAAATAAAGAGTTTTATTTAATGAGAGATTGCATTAAATTTGGTGGAAATTTAATGGGATTTTGAGTGGACTTTTGAGTGGAGGGAATTTGGAGGAGTTTTGTGAGTGGAGTGTCCACCCACATGAAGAGGGAGGGCAGGGGCAGCCCCATGCAAGCCACCCCTTGGGGTTCCCCCTCCTCCTATAAAAGGAGCCCCTCCTCTCACTTCTCACTCACACCTCCTCGTGAAGGATCTCTCTCCCCTCTAGAATTTATCCCCATGGTCTCGGACTAGCGAGATACATGTTCCGGTGGCTATTCGGCAAGAAAGAGTTGTGCTTCCGCTGCATCGCTGGGCGAGGAGGCGGAGGTTGCTCGGTGCCTCGAGCGTGTGTGCGAGCACGGATCTTGCTGATTTGCGCGCTAGGACTTCCTCTCGATCTTGAGATCGGCAAGAGATCGTCTACATCAACCACGAGTTGAACTCGTTAAGCTTTGTCGGTCTTCAAGGGTATGTTCTCTACGGATATACATCCGCGTTGTTTGTATCTAGTATAAATAGATCTTGGTATATAGTTCACATCGTAGGAAAATTTTTGTTTTCTATCTGCGAACCCTTGATGGTATCGAGCGGATCTATGCGTAGATACTTTACGGGTAGTACACATATGAGTATGTGGCGATGATGATCATGTTGTTGCTCCTTTCTTGTGATTTTGGATATTGGTGGCATAGTGGGATGAAGCGGCCGGACAAACTTTACATGTCCTCGCACATGAGACCTGTTCCACGCTTGACATGCAACTAGTTTGCATAAGTGGCTAGCGGGTCTGTCTCTCCTACTATAGTCAATATCTATTTTGCAAGCGAGTTGTCAACAATTTGATTATCCTCGTTGTGTTCATGTTCGTAGGTAAGAACGGTTCTATCTCGAAAGCCCTAAGCCACTTAAAACTTGCAATGGATAAATTAGAGGCGTCTAGTTTAGATTGTTCTTTGGGCTAGTGTTATGATATGGTAGTGTTGTAAGTAGAAGTATGAGATGATACTCTTACAACACACATAGCGTGTAAAATCCATAGACTTTGGATTTACACATATAGGTATGATAGTGATCATACCACGATGCACATGATAGAGATCATCTGCGGGAACCATATAATTTCACTAATAAACATATGATGTTTGATTACATCTTATTTTGCTTGTTTAGCGCTTTGTTAAGCATAATAAGATGATCCCTCATTTAAATATCAAGATAAGAATGTGTTCTTCCTTTAGTATGCACCGATTATGTTTTCGTCGCTCCAAGACATCACGTGATGATCGGGTGTTCTTGGATCCTCGACCATACTTGGTGTAAAAGCAGTTACACGCAAATACTAAGGTTCTAACTTGGCGAGCCTAGCATGTCAGACATGGCCTCGAACACAGAACCGAAAGGTTAAGCATGAGTCATATAGTTGATATGATGCCCATTTGATGCTCGCCTTTGAAGCTATACCGACTCACGTGATGATCGGACTTGGTGTAGTGGATTTGGTTCATGTAATCACCAAAAGGACACGAGGGATGTCGCTTTTGAGTGGGAGTTCATTCGTAATATAGATTAGTTGAACTCAATCTATCATACACTTAGTCTAAACTTTACAAATTCATTGTAGATGGCACCACACTTTTAATTTCAATGCGTTCATGGAGAAAGAAACTAGCAACAACGGTAGCAACTTTACTGAATGGGCCATGAATTTGAGGATTATCCTCTCTGCTGCACAAAAGCAATATGTGCTAGAAGCGCCGTTAGGCTCCCCACCTTTTGATGATGCCCCTGACGAGGAGAAGAATGTCTATCAGACTCGTCAGGAGGACCACAACTTAGTTCATTGCGGCATATTGTATGGGCTAGAGCCGGAACTTCAAAGCGTTTCAAAAGCGGCAATGCATTTGATACAATGGGTGAGTTGAAAATGATTTTCGACACACATCTTTCAGAGAAACTACAATGCTTGAGAAAAGTTCTTTAGGCATGATGGAAGAGCACGACTCCGTTAGTGAGCATGTACTCAAGATGTCGGTTCTGTGATAAGCTTGTGTCCTTGGGAATAACGATTCCCATTGACTTAGGCATCCATCGTGTTCTGCAGTCTCTGCCACCTAGCTATAAGAGCTTCGTGATAAACTATAATATGCAAGGCATGAAGAAGTCTCTCCCGAGCTTCATCAATGCTTAAAAGCTGAGTGGAGATCAAAAGGAACATCAAGTGTTGATGATCAATAGGAACACTGGTTTCAAGAAAGACAAGAAGGAAAAGCGGAAGGGAAGTAAGGCGGCAAGCTGTTGCAGCGCTGAAAAAGCCCGAGTTGGACCCAAGTCCGATACCAGTGCTACTATTGTAAGGGGCCCAACCTTTGGAAGCGCCCCAAGTATCTGGCGGCAGACAAGAAGGCGGCAAGGCAAACAAAGGTATATATGATATACATGTTATTGATGTGTACTTGACTAGTGCTCGCAGTAGCACACGGGTATTTGATACGGTTCGGTTGCTAATATTTGTAACTCGAATCGGGGGCTGCGGAACAGTGACCGCTAGCAAGGGTGAGGTCAAGATGCGTGTCGGCAATGGATCAAACGTTGATGTGATCGCCGTCGAACGCTCTCTCCACTTACCGTCGGGATTAGTCATAAACTTAAATAAATGTTATGTGGTGCCAGACCTTGAGCATGAACATTGTATCGGATCATGTTTGATGCAAAGTGGTTATTCATTTAAATCGAGAACAATGGTTGTTCCATTTATATGAATGAAATCTTTTATGGTCATGCACCGATGATGAATGGTTTATTTCTGTTAGATCTCGATGATAATGTTACACATATTCATAATGTTGATGCTAAAAGGATTAAACTTGATGATGATATATCCGCATATATGTGGCCTTGCCGTCTAGGTCATATTGGCATTAAGCATGAAGAAGCTCCATTTGGATGGACTTTTAGAATCACTTGATTATGAATCATTTGATACATGTGAGCCATGCCTTATGGGCAAGATGACTAGAACGCCGTTTTCGGTTCAATGGAGCAGGACAGATTTATTGGAAATCATACATTCGATGTATGTGGTCCAATGAGTGTGTCATGAGGTGGATATCGTTATTTTGTTACTTTCACGGATGATTTGAGTAGATATGGTTATATCTACTTGATGAAACACAAGTCTGAAACCTTTGAAAAGTTCAAGGAATTTGAATGAAGTGGAAAATCATCGTAATAGAAAGATCAAATTTCTGATCGACCGTGGAGGTGAGTATCTAATTCTGAGTTTAGCACTCACATGAAAGTGTGGAATTGTTTCACAACTCACACCTGCCGGAACACCACAATGAAATGGTGTGTCGAACGTCGTGTCGTACTTTATTAGATATGGTTCGATCTATGATGTCTCTGCGGACTTGCCATTGTCTTTTGGGGTTATGCACTAGAAACTGCTACATTCACTTTAAATCGGGCACCATCTAAATCCGTTGAAAAGACACCGTATGAATTATGGTTTGAAACAAACCTAAGCATCATTCTTAAAGTTTGGGGTTGCGATGTTTATGTGAAGAAACTTCAACGGATAAACTCGAACCCAAAGCGGAAAAATCGTCTTCATAGGATACCCTAAAGAAACTATTGGGTATTCCTTCTATCAGAATCCGAGGGCAAGGTTTTGTTGCCAAGAATGGATCCTTTCTAGAGAAAGAGTTTCTCGCGAAAGGTGTGAGTAGTCGGAAGGTAGAACTCGAAGAGATTATGGAACCTTCTCTTCAAAGTATGGCGAGTAGCGCAGCACCGGAAGTTGTTCCGGAGTTGGCTCCACATTGAAGAGGGAACTAATGATAATGATCATGAAACTCCAAAGAGAGTACTACCGAACCTCGCAAGTCAAGCAGACGCGTGCAGCTCCGAGTGTCACGGAAATCTGTCATAAATTTCATGGTTGATGAAAATAATGACCTGCTGACGTATGAAGAAGCGATGATGAGCGGATTCCAACAAATGGTTAGAAGCCATGAAATCCGAGATGGAATCCATGTATGAAAATCAAGTTTGGAACTTGGTGGAATTACCTCACGACCGAAAGGCCGTGGAGAACAAATGGATTTTCAAAAGGAAAAGCGTCTTGATGGTAATGTGACCATCTATAAAGCTCGACTTGTCGCAAAGGGGTTTCGACAAATTCAAGGAGTTGACTACGATGAGACTTTCTCTCCGTAGCGATGCTAAAGTCGATTAGGATTATGTTAGCAATTGTTGCATATTTCGATTATGAAATATGGCAGATGGATGTCAAAACCGCGTTTCTCAATGGTAATATTGAAGAAGAGTTGTATATGATACAACCAAAGGGTTTTGTCGATCCTAAGGATGCTAACAAGGTGTGCAAGCTTCAGCGATCCATCTATGGATTGAAGCAAGCATCACGAAGTTGGAATCTCCGCTTTGATGAGGTGATCAAAGAGTTTGGATTTGTCCAAACTTATGGAGAAGCTTGTATTTACAAGAAAGTGAGTGGGAGCAATGTGGCATTTACGATATTATATGTGGATGACATATTATTGATGGAAATGATATAGAACTTTACAAGTGTTAAAGTTATCTAAGCAACAAATTTTCAATGAAGGACCTAGGTGAGCGTCATACATATTAGGCATAAAGATCTATAGAGATAGATCTAGGCGCCTAATAGGGCTATCGCAAAGTACATACCTTGATAAGATTTTAAAGAAGTTTAAAATGGACGGAAGTAAGAAGGGTTCTTACCTATGTTGCAAGGCAAGACATTGAGTAAGACTCAAAGTCCGGCTTCGGAAGAAAGAGAGATAATGGACAAAGTCCCTATGCTTGACCATAGGCTCTATAATGTACGCCATGCTATGTACAAGACCGGATGTGGCACACGCTATTAGTTTGACTAGTAGGTACCAATCGGATCCAGGTTGAACCTTTGGATAGCGGTCAAGAATATCCTTAAGTACTTAAGAAGAACTAAGGATATGTTTCTTGTATACGGAGGTGAAGAAGAGCTCGTCGCTAAGTGTTATGTCGACGCTTAGTTGACACCGATCCGGATGACTCTAAGTCTCAATCCGGATACGTATTTCTCATGAATGGCGAGCGTTAGTTGGAGGAGCTCCAAACAACCTGTGGTAGCGGGATCAACAACGAGGCGAATATGTTCTTTGCTTGGCGCGGAAGCGCTTTTGGATGAAGGAGTTCATATCCGAACTAGGAGTTGTGGCAAACGTTGGACCCAATGGTGATCTATTGTGACAACAATGGTGCCATTGCCAATGCCAAAGAGCCAAGGTCTCACAAGCATTCCAAGCATATTAAGCGCGGTTTCACTCCATCCATGAGCATGTCAAGGATGGAGATATAAAGATTTAGAAGTACATACGGATCTCAATGTAGCAGATCCGTTGACTAAAACTCTCCTAGAGCAAAACATGATCAACACCGAACTCAATGGGTGTTAGATATATCACTATGTAACTAGATTATTGTCTCTAGTGCAAGTGGAGAGAAGGAATATGCCCGAGAGGCAATAATAAATTGTTTATTATGTGTATTCCAAGTATATGATAGATGTTTATTTTGCATGCTATAATTGTATTAATATGGAAATGTTAATACATGTGTGTTTAATAAACAAACAGAAAGTTCCTAGTTAAGCCTCTCTCATAAACTAGCTCGTTGATTAACAAGATGATCAAGGTTTCCTGATCATGGACATTGGATGTTGTTAATAACGGGATCACAACATTAGTGTAATGATGTGATGAACATTCATCCGAAGTATAGCATTACGATCAAAGTCATTGAGTTTATATTGCTATAACAACTTACGAAGTGATCCTAATCCTTAGACCATGAGATCATGTCAATCACTAACACCGAAAGAGTTTCTTGATAACATCAAACGTCACACCGTAACAGGGTGATTATAAAGATGGGTTCAGAACTAATAAAGTGTTATGTTGAGGCTCATGGATCGAGAGTGGAATTTGTTCATCCCGATGACGGATAGATATACTCGGGGCCCTCTCGGTGATATCACATTGATTAGCTTGCAAGCAAGTGATTTGATCACTAGAATGTTATATCACGGGAACGAGAAAAGAGTGCATGTCAGTAACGAGATCAAACTAGGTATGGAGATACCGATGATCGAATCTCGGACATGTAATATATCGTGAAACAAAGGGATTAAGATACTAGCGTAAAAGGTTCCGACGATCACAAGAAAGTCATCGTTGAATGTGTGGGAGTCGGTATGGGTCTCGGATCCCGCTTCTGATTATTGATCTGAGAGGGGTCTCGATCATGTCCGCATTATTCACGAACCGTAGGGTGACACACTTAAGAGACACCGATATCCAATTGGAGCAAAAGTTTCATGCCGAAAGAATAAACAAGCGCAGGAATTTATTTCACTAGATACCGAAACGGGTTTTCGGGTGAAATTGCATAAAGTGGTTATGCATGTGAAATAGAATTCTAGCAAGGGGTTATTTGTGAATGTTTGTCATTAAAGTAATTGACAAAATTCTGAATAAAATAAAAGAGTTTTATTTAATGAGAGATTGCATTAAATTTGGTGGAATTTAATGGGATTTTTGAGTGGACTTTTGAGTGGAGGGAATTTGGAGGAGTTTTGTGAGTGGAGTGTCCACCCACATGAAGAGGGGAGGGCAAGGGGCAGCCCCCATGAGCCGGCCACCCCCTTGGGGTTCCCCCCCTCCTCCTATAAAAGGAGCCCCTCCTCTCACTTCTCACTCACACCTCCTCGTGAAGGATCTCTCTCCCCCTCTAGAATTTATCCCCCATGGTCTCGGACTAGCGAGATACATGTTCCCGTGGCTATTCGGCAAGAAAGAGTTGTGCTTCGCTGCATCGCTGGAGCGAGGAGGCGGAGGTTGCTCGGTGCCTCGAACGGTGTGCGAGTGTCAACGGATGCGCCGCTGATTTGGCGCTAGGACTTCCTCTCGATCTTGAGATCGGCAAGAGATCGTCTACATCAACCACGAGTTGAACTCGTTAAGCTTTGTCGGTCTTCAAGGGTATGTTCTCTACGGATATACATCCGCCCGTTGTTTGTATCTAGTATAAATAGATCTTGGTATATAGTTCACATCGTAGGAAAATTTTTGTTTTCTATGCTGCGAACCCTTCAGCACGAGGGGCCTGTTTCAGGCTATAAAGAGAACGCAAAGACAGCAAACCATCCCAGCGGGAACAGAATACCTAGGAGGAGGGTGCATATAAACCTCCTCACTCAACTCACCATTGAGGAATGCATTCTCAACATCAAGCTGGGACATGGACCAGTGACGAACAGAAGCGACAGCAAGAAGAGTACGCACAGTGGTCATATGAGCCACAGGAGCAAAGGTCTCATCATAGTCACGACCGTGCTCCTGCTGAAAACCACGAGCCACAAGACGCGCTTTATAGCGCTCAAGAGATCCATCAGAGAGGGTCTTAATTTTATAGACCCACTTACAAGTGATAGGACGAACACCGGGAGGGGGAGAAACAAGATCCCAGGTGCCAGTGCGCTCAAGCGCAGCAATATCCTCAGCCATGGCCATCTTCCATTCAGGATGATGCTCAACATCCCGATAAGAAGTCGGCTCGGAGGCAACAGAAAGACCATACTGACTAGGAGAGTAATGGTTGGGGGCACGACGCTGACGAACATGACGAGTAGAGGGAAGCTCATCAGAGGAAGAAGACTCATGAGACGACGATGAAGAAGGAATAGCAGAGGAAGGCTCCGGAGAATGAGAAGAACTAGGGGAACTAGATGGAGCAGAGGAGGATGGTGTCGAAGAAGAGACATCAGGGAGAGTGGGTCCTGAAGAATACACGATAGGAGTAGAAGGAGGTGTGTTAGGAAAAAGAAGAAAACGAGATATCTTCCACCGGGTAGGTACCAGCGGTGGAATGAGGATAGAAAGGGCGCGTCTCATCAAAGGTAACGTTGCGAGAGATATGCATCCTACGACCAACGAGGTCCCAACAGCGATAGCCCTTATGCTCATCACTGTATCCAAGAAAGACACACTCAACAGACTGAGTGGTCAGTTTTGTGCATTCGCGAGGGGCAAGGAGAACATAGCAAACACAACCAAACAAGCGAAGCATGGAGTAGTCTCGAGAATGACCAGATAGGCGCTCAAGAGGGATACCACCCTGCAGAGTGGCAGAGGGACGAATATTGATGAGGTAAGCCGGCGTAGCGACAGCCTCAGCCCAAAAATGCAGCGGAAGGGAAGAAGCAATCATCATGGCACGAGTAGTCTCAAGAATATGGCAGTGATTACGCTCAGCAACGCCATTCTAGGCATGTGCGTCGGGACAGGAGAACTGAGCAAGGGTACCCTACTCAGCAAGAACACCTCGCAACATCTGGGAGATATATTCACCAGCAGAATCGGAACAAAACAAACGAATGGGTGTAGAATATTGAGTATGGACCATGGCCGCAAAACGCTGATATATAGAGAGCACTTCACTGCGAGAGCACATAAAATACAACCAAGTGTACCGAGAAAAATCATCTATGAATAAAATATAGTAGCGATGGCCCCCCTTCGAAGCGAAAGGAGCCGGACCCCAAACATCGGAATGAACTATATCAAAAGGTCGCTGAGATACAGACGCGCTAGTAGGATAGGAAAGCTGAATCTGTTTGCCCAACCTACAACCCTGACAATGTAAAGAACCATCTCCTGAGACAGACCCCAGAAGACCACGATGAACTAATGATGACAGGTGAGAGTCACAAAGGTGACCAAGAAGATGATGCCACTACTGAAAAGAGCTGGTAGCAGAGGCGAAGACCGAAGAAGAACTGGCAGATGAAGTGGCAGCGGAAGGAACACGAAGCCAGTCTAACTCCCAAAGTCCTGAAGAGTCACGGCCGCGAGGGCCAGCTCCAACCAGGGCCTATGTGCGACGATCCTAGACAACACAAGAATCAGCATCAAGAATGACGCGATAACCAGAGTCAGTAAGGTGGCTAGTAGAGAACAGATTCATCTTAAGACGAGGAACATGAGAAATATCAGGAACAAAAAAAGAAGTAGAAAGGGTGCCCCGACTAGAAACATGAAGATAGGTACCATCGTCCGTGAGAACACGGACATGAGAAGGGAGAGAACGAATAGCAGACATAAGAGAAGACTCAGAGGTCATATGAAAAGAAGCTCCAGAATCTAGATACCACGGAGACGTACCTGACTATGTAGAGGGTGGTGGTCGCGCAGTGCCTGAAGAATCAATCACAGAACCAGCAGTGCCCGTGGAAGAAGAGCACAGCAGCAAGCGCGCATCGAAGACTCACGATAATGTCCCGATCAGAGAGAGAACCTAGCGACCACGACCACGAGGCTGACTGCCCACGACTGACCTGGAGAAGTGGGTAGGATCGGCGATGGCACAGAGGACCGTGGCTGAGTCGAGGGAGCAAACGGCAGAGGAGGACCACGAGTAGCAAGCACATACGGAACCGCAAGAAGACCAGCACCACGTAGACGAGTCTACTCATCCAGAAGCTCAGATAACACCTCAGAGAGAGGAACACGACCACGAGCATTCAACTGAGCACGGCGGGGCTCGAACTCCTGGCGGAGCCGAGACAGAAACTCATAAATGCGGTGGAACTCCAAATCCGAGCGCACAATCTGGCAGCACGGACATGTGCCACAAACAGTAGTACGGAGAGAATCAAGCTAATGCCAGATAGCAGCACTCTGAGTATAGAACTCATCAATAGTGGAATCACCCTGCTGAAGAGCATGCTCCTGGCGAACCACGGACAGGTAAAGAGCATCCCCAGACGGCTGATAGCGCTAACGAAGATGTGCCCACTGAGCGGCAACAGTAGGGAGACTCATGAAGTCGGCAACAAACTGGGGTAGAACACTGGAGGTGAGAACAGCAGCAGCACACGCATCCTCATCGATCCACTGAGTGTAGGCGGTTAGATCGTGACGATAGGTCTCAAGATCAGTAGAGTACTATTTGAACTTCAGCTCATAAGCAGCATTAACACTATCATCGGCACTCTGAGAAGCATCCTTGGCCTCCTGAGAAGCATCAGCACCAAGAACAATCGGCGTCGGCGGGAGAGGAGCCACAGAGGGGGGGAGCCAGGAGAGACCTCGCCGGAGAGCACACCCCAAAGACGGAGACCGCGCATGTGAACATGCATAAAGGCAGCGAAATCAGGATAATTCGCGGCATCGAAGATCACCAGGCAGCGAGGAATCACAACATAGCCTGATGCAAAAGACATCTTCTCTCTCTCTCTCACTTTTTTTTGGTCAACGCTCGAATCAGAAATCGATCTAGACATAGTCGATTCCAACGAGGCAGAGGAGGCCGACAGGAGGCGGAGCAACTCGAGGCCGGCGGAGGAAGGCCGGAGACGGGGTGGATGGCGGCGGCCTTGGCAGGCCGACGGTTGGCGATGCAGAGGCGGCGACGGGCGATGCAGAGGCGGGGTCGACGGGCGGAGTCGACACAGACGGCCGGTGGCGGCGGCGAAGGTCCGGCGGCGGGCGGCTGGGGAGAAGCTCCGGGTGTGACCGACGGGCAGAGTCGACGCAGAAGCTTAGGGAGATCAATCCGATCTGGGTGAAATCGGGGCAGATCTGGACCGAAACAAAATCAATCGGGGCAAAAACGGGTGGCGACCGGCGGCGGCGACGACGGCAAAGCCGGCGGCGAAGGCACGGTGGCGGCTACGGCGACGAAGTTGTGAGGAGAGGACGAGGCTAACTTGGCTCTAATACCATGTTAGGAATATGCAACTTACATGTATAGGTGGAAATATGCAGGAAAACCCTCTAACAAGTGGGGACATACAATATACAAATATACATCTAACAATAAGAACCCAAATCTATATCCGTGAGGGCTTGAACCTTGGTGGTTGGGCTGTATATCCATTTTTTTATTTGGTTTTGAGGATAATTCTTTACCCTTTAGATACTTGGGTGTCCTTGTCTATATAGAAGTTTGCCTACTGGAAAGGAAAGTTTCTCTCATATGGGGATCATCTTATTCTTATAAATCCCGTTCTTACTAGCTTGTAGATGATCATGTTGTCTTTTCACAAAATAACAAGGGGTTTGGAAAATAACGGCTGACTAAGTGGACCATCATACGTACACCAAAAGATCAGGGGTGTGGTAGGGGCAGGCCCTGGGTGGGGGGTGGGGGAAGGATTGGGAGAGTAGAGGTATGTGATGTAAAGATTAAATGTTTACAGAACAAGTAGTAGTTTAAACTTTGAGCGAGGATATGTGACAAGAGTTGCTACATAATAGGTACATTTACTCCGGTGCTTTTCTCAGGTAAAACCTTGAACCTCCATGAACCTACCGATTCTTCTTTTTGAGGACTCGTGTGAGTTAAAGAGGAGTTTTTATTTATTTTTTGGAGCAACCGGCAGGAGCCCTGTCTTTTCTATTAGAAGAGAGAAAAACGCGACCATAATACAGAGAGACATGTTTATATTAAAAGTGAATTCCACTTTTTACCTCATATTTCTGAATTTGTAACACATATTACTCCATTTAGTTGAGATTTTACGAACATATCCAATCTAGAAGGCTTTAAACATGGTTTTGCCACATTTTAGCATTTTTCTTGTTTTTGTTAGATAGGACCGACATGCTACGTCGATGTGGCGCGAAAAAATGTGTAAAGATCGGAGGACGCCATCCACAATCATGTCTAGACTTTTCTCATCCACATGTCCCATTCCTTTTTGTTGTTTTGATATTTTTAAACCCCTTCATCACCTCACACCTTACCCAATGGATATGCTCTAGAAAAAAGGTTTTGAAGCCTCTAAAAGGTGCAATTTAAATGAATTTGCACTCTAAGGGGTAATATGTGTCACAAATACAGAAGTAAGGGGTAAAAAGTGGAATTCACTCTTATATTAAAGTGCGAACATGCCAAAGCCACCGAAAGAACTGAAAGAAACAAAAATGGTTAATCTGGCACAACATAATTGTTATGTGGTTTCTATTAAAAAGTACCATTCACTAAGGATAACCCCGCAAAACAGAACTAGAGCGGGAAACAGAAATGCCGTTTTTGTGACTCAGACAAAACGATTTGTATTTTAGTTTGGAGAGCACTACGCGTCCCTCGGGGGATAACTCCCCCTGATCCCCCGGGTCCCCTGCGTGACACTTGTTCTCATTTTTTGTCCAGATTCCCACTTTTTCTATAAATTATTCTGATTTGCTATAAAATATCCCGCTTTTGCTACATGTAGCGGCCTAGAAAATAGAAAAACAGAGTGGACCTCGCTGGAGATTTCGCCGGAGACCTCGTCGGCGATCGCATAGCAAAATAGTTGTGCTAATATAGCATATCTGACCTCGCCGGAGACTTTCGCGGGTAGACCTCGCTGGAGTTTCGCCGGAAACTATGTAGCAAAATAATTGTGCTAATGTAGCAAAATCGGAGAACAATTGTAGCAAAATATTTTTATTAGTATACAATATTTTTTTTCGCTAGAGACATCGCCGGGATCTCGCAGAAATTCATAGGTGCGGAAATAAGTGTAGCATTTGGAGAACATCAATATAGCAAAACCGAAACGAATACATAGCAAAACATCGTAGCAAAATTAGCCCCCGCTTCGCCCAAGGTAGCAACATCATGCACTCATGGTAGCAACATCGTAGACCCAAGGTAGCAGAGTCGTATGCCATCGGTAGCAACGGTTTATACCCGGGGTAACAAAAGTCACACGCCATCGGTAGCAACGTCGCCGACCATGGGTAGCAACAGTGACGACCGTCGGTAGCAAAATCCATCATTCGTAGGTAGCATGCACGAGATGCGCCATCTCGAATCGCCGGTGTCGTGGTATTGCCGACGAGTACGCCATGGAGGGGTCATCATAGAGCGTGTTTAGAGACGTGGAGTAAGGCGGAAGGTTGGCGGGTATAAGGTAACACAGCTTACCCAAGTTCAGATCCCACGACGGCGGCGAGATCCTACTCCTGCTATAAATCACTATAATGGCAATACACCGAGTTACAGGGATCGGTTCGCTGTGCGCGGTATGAGTTGATTGGTCCCCTAAATGCTCCCATAGGTCCGACTTATATAGTGGTCAGATCCTAGGGTTACAAGCAAAGTCCTTGCGAGACAGGTTACAGAGTCCTACACAGTATACAACTAGTCTAACGTGTCTTGCACTCCAAGGCTCCGGGTACGTCGGTGACTCCTCCGTAGCCTTCCTTTATCCGGCATGGGCCTCCCTTCTGGATCCATCTAACTGGGCCGCCCAGCAGGCCATGGACCTTGCTACCAACTGTGGGTCACCCGGGTTTATCCGGATTAGAGACATGCTATGATGATACCCATATAGCATATCCCCAACAGTAGCCCCCGGAGAACTCCGAGATCTTGCGCCGTCTTGGCTCTTTAGGTCGGATGCTCCGTCTAGATGAATGTCGGCAAATCGTCAAGCAATATCTTGTAGTCCTCCCAAGAACCCTGCAATGCTCTCCGTCTTCAAATTTTAAGTCGGAGAACTGCTAAATCTTCCATCGTACTCTTCTCGTAGCCGGACTGGATCTGTCCATGCCGTAATCTTTCGATGGGATGGTTCACCTGCCCGTGTCAGCTAGAGCAACGTAGACCATAGGTCAACGATGCCTCGTAACTCACACATAAAGATAACACAATCATGTCCGTTTTTCCCGCGAAGGATACGAACCGTTGGCGGCGGTGGTGGGAACGTGGCGAAATTTCCACACACGCGCTGTCCACGCAACAACCATTCGATCACTTTGCACAAATGTTGACGCCGAGTGTTATAAATTACAACCGTGGTAGATTTTATCTTTTCACCGCATTCTCCCCCGTGTCATCGTCTTCCTCATGCGAACACCTCCTCGAGCTCTCCGTGCGCACGGGAAAAACCCTAGTTCTTCCCCAATCTCCCAGTCCCCTCTCCTCCTATTCCAATGGCAAGCAGCAGCTCCACCCCTTCCATGGCGGTGATGAACGAAGCTGCGGCCAAGCCGGAAGGCTCCGTCCACGTGCCTCCAGAGGGTGTGGTCGTGCCACGGTCCGTGGTGGTGGAAACCACCGGCGATGACCATATTCTAGCGAGGCTGGAACCACTGGAAGAGGAAAGCGACTCCCACAAGGGAGAATGGCGTGGCTTTGATATCGCCGATGGCGATCTCAAGGAGTAGCTCGCCTAAGGATACCTCCCCGTGATGGAGGGGCTGGTCTGGTGGGCGGCACCGGCCGGTGAGGTCACCCGTTTTCCCCAAGCCGGAGAGAAGGTGTACCTCAAAGCGCAAATGGTACGAGGCGTCTCCCTCCCAATCTTCGACTTCTTCCTTGTTTTCCTTAGCCATTATCGGGTTCAACCTCAGAACCTATCTCCGAATAGCATCCTAGCGCTTAACAACTATGTAGCGCTTTGCGAGGGCTATCTAGGAATTAGGCTTAGGTTAGACCTGTTCATCTATTTCTTCACCGTCAAGAGGGAAGCCGGAGCAAGCAAGGAGGAGCTTAGAAACTGCGGAACTATTAGCTTCAAGATCTGGCCTGGCCGGCGGTTCCCCGACATTGTAGGCCATGAGTCCTGCAAAAAATGGCAGCGAACGTACTTCTACGACCAAGATATCCCTCTGGCCAACCGAGAAGCAACGTACCTGGACTTCGTCGACGGGGCCGCCGCTGAAGCCCCGACATGGAGATCCCAGGACACCCTTTCCTCCGACAATGACACTTCCCACGCCATAAGGTGGATCGAGTGTTTTGTAGAGACGGGTTGACCGGATTGGACCTGGCCATGTGCTGGTTCGTCAGGCGGATCCAGCCTCTACAGCACCGCGCGAAGCTGATGCACCAGTACACCAAGGATAGGAAGGATAGCCTCCGCATCTCCGAGGACAACTTTTCGAGTGACTCCATCAAGTTCTGCCTTAAGGACATCGTCAAGGTGAAGGATAGGAAGCGTGGATTCACCATTACCTATGACATGTTAGTTGACGGCACGTGCCTAGAGGTATGTATTTATTTTCCGTGTATGACATATACTCCAGTTCTTCCGTCTAGCCATTACCATTTCATCTAACACTTCAGGATTTCACTTAACAGCTTAAAAGTCTAGATGAGGATAGCATGGCTGTCCAAATCTATGACCCCAAGATGAAGGAAGTCAACGTCGTGTCCGACGACGATGTTCCGTTGGTGCGTAAGCGGAAGAGATCCACCTCTGACGCTGCCGACGAAGGCAAGAATAAGAAGACGGAGGGTGGAGCCTCTAAGAAGTCCACCGCCTCCCTGGAGGCGAAGAAAAGAAGAATTAACGACATCCCTTTCACCAAGGCCCCCACCGTTGTGTAAGCTTGTTATCATCTGACATTGTCTTTTTGCTTGTCCTATTCCTGTACTTATACATTTGCACATTCCAGGAAGAAGGCCGGTTTGAGTTTGAAGAAGACCTCCAAAACACCGGGGGCTTCTAAAAATATCAAAGATATGTTGCACCAAGCATCTCCCGCCATCGTCCCTACTACTCCCATCGTCCAGCGTGCTGCTATACCAACAAGCTCTCCGGCTAGGGAAGCATCTGGCCGTTCCGCCATGGAAGTGGACCCAGGTGTCACCGTGGATCTTGTTGTTGTCGACGAGCAGTCGACACAAGAAAGCACCACGTCCAAAGTGGTTGTAGCTCTGGCTAAGGATGCCACTAGTAGCGGTAAGGCGATAGTGAAAAGCGGAACATCTGCCGAAGGCAGCGCCACTGCATCCAAGAAGCCAGCAGAGCTCCCGAAGATTGTCTACCCGGCGCTTATGCCGAATAGCTCAGCTCTGGCTCCTGGTGCAGCGCCAACTTCTCTGACATGCGGCCGTGAGGAGATGCTCAAGCAGGCGGATATCTTGCACGGAAATAGTCTTTCCTTCAGCAAGATATTTGTCAAGAGCGCCACCAACCTCAAGATCATCACACTTGTAAGTTTTGTTTGACTTTTGCATTTCATAAGTAGTATCCCACTATAGCCCCCAAGGATTTAGACAGAAAATCATAGGTTTTTGCATATGAATGCTCTAAGAGTGACTAAGCTAGAAAACTTCACACTGTAGCCCCCAAGTATTTAGTTTGAATGAATTATTCCGACTAGATACTTTTAGAGTAGCATACGCAGTGTTAGTAAATTTCAATACTGTTGCCCCCAAGCATCTAGTTGAAACATAATTAGTTCTGACTAGATGCTTAAAGATAGACTAAGCATATTGTCAAGTTAAAAACTCTCACTGTAGCCCCCAAGCCTCTAGGTGGATATTTATCCAGCTAGATGCTTGTGGCATCCCGCAAAAACCACTACTAGAAAATCGCGTTGTTTTTGTGCATTGCATCATCATGACCGCATGCTCATGTCATCATGCCACATTGCATTTGAGCATCGTCATCATCTTGCATGTGCTTGCATAAAACTATTTTCGGGAAAATCTAATTTGTTTTCTAAACGCCCCGTCTTTATTCAAACGCAAAACCCGGGTCTCCGGATTAATTTGTTTTGTCTGCTACCGGTTTGCAAACGGTCCGTTTAAAACAAATAAAATCTTAAATTATTTTAATGGGGGCAGTCGAACGGGCCGATTCGACCCGAACGACCACCCCCAGAATAAAAATCGGTCCAGCTTAGACCCCACCCCAAATCTTTTCTTACCCCAGTCCTATCTAACCACCCCTCCAGCCACCTCACTCCCTCCAATCGGCTCTCGCCACGTCACCCTGCCCCTTCCCCCTAACCTATCCCAGGCCGCCACCTAATCCTATCCCTTTCCCCACCTCTCTCTCTCTCCCCACAACCCCCACCCCTGCCACGCCTCCACGCAACACACACCGACACACACGCACGCCTCCCCTGCGTCTGACCCACCCCGGGCCCCACACCCCACCTCCCAGGCCGTGCCCCACCTCGCGAATCCGCATGATGCTCATGCCCTCTCCTGACGCCTCCGCTCCCTCAATCTTCTCTGGTTCCTCCACCACCGCCAACCGCCTCTGCAAGCCCCCGCCGCCGGCCTCAGAGTCCCCGCCGCCGCTCGGTTCTCCTCCCAGTCCGGCCGCCGGCCCCGACCCCGCGCCGCCGACCACCTCCGTACCTGTTATCACCATATTTTGGCCAAAGGCGGGGATGGGCCGTGATCAAGATGGGCTTGGAGGATACATTATTCAACGTGTTGTTGGATCGGCCTAGTGCGTAGATTTGGGCTGAATTGCCCGTGTATCTTGTATCTTAGTAGGATTCGTATTTGTTTAGGTTCCGTTTATGTTTAGATAAAGATAGAGTTGTAGAGTTATTCCAAAAGTAGAGAGTCTCCGGACTATAAATATGTACCTAGGGTTATTGAAAGAAAAGGACAATCACGTTCACAAACACAATCTCACAAGATCGCCACCCCTTGTTTCTAGGGTTTTTCGGGGTAAGTGCCATGCCTAGATCGCATCTTGCGATCTAGGCGATTTACTCTATGCGATATCCGGTGTTACTCGTCTTGAAGCCTTGTTGATGGCGAGTAACACCTTTACTGATTTGTTAGAGCTAGCATCGATACTTTTACTATGATTGCTTATTTATGCTACCTCTAGCTATCTCGCCGTCTTTGCACCCTCTCCGGGTGTGAAGGTGGCATCTTGCTTTTTCGCTAGTCGATTTGATCATTATAGTTGTGCCTTGTTCATCAAGGTTTAGTTTAATATCTACGTGATTAGGCCTCACAAACGGGTTGAACGATCCGCAATACGAAGGTATGGTTTATTGATCTTAGAGGGACGTTAGGAATTGACGTTATGTTGGTTTTAGGCCTTCTCTAGGATCGGTTTTCTACTATTTTTCGTATCTATTAGGCTTAACTACACGTGGGGCGTTCGGTTGCGTGGTGAAAACACCAAACTATCGTAGATCGATTTAGCTTGTAGTAATTAAGCAAAACCCCATGTTATCATAGATCCAATGCGAGCCATGGGGATAATCGGCTCGAAGCCGATTCTGAAACACGGAGCCGATCACGGCTCGAATTTTACGATACTTGTTTACCGTGCGAAACCAATCGGACAATCCATCACCTTCGACCAGGTATAGGTGTGGCATCTCGAACCAAGGCAGGACGCGTGCGTGCGGAAGATTGCTTGGCCGTTGACCGAGGACCAGGGCCCACCAGCTCTGGAGCCTCCGGCTCTTCGTGTTGCTCGTCGCTGCCCGGTGAGTTTTGACAGCAACACATTCGCGCGCCCGGTGGGACACTCAACAACGTCTACATCAATGTCAAGCTGCGATGGAGAACAGGCGGTCACGTCGACGAGCTTCTGCTGAGCACAAAGCGGTATGGCGAGATCAAAGGGCTCTTGAAGCCGACCTCATCGGCTCTTCCGAGGACCCGTCTGGCGTGGCATCAAGTGGAAGGGATTCTCCCCCGAGGGTGCTCTCGATGAAGTAGATCTGTCTGTTCCTTCGGAGGAACGCTCCAGGGCTCTACGACAGGAGGTCAACTACATGGTGGCTCATTCTCTACACCGCCACTCTGAGAGCCTGGTGAACGCTTTCGAGCGGGTCGCGGTTCGCGTGGTCCAGGAGATCATGAAACATCAGTACTCTCCGTGGGGCCCACTTTAGGAACCCACCAAGGAGAAAGACCGCTCCACCAGGCCAAGCGCCATTCACACTCGCGGCTCCAGGCCGCCAGGATCAGCGGCATACATTGTCTACAAGGCGGGCGATCCAGTGATTGCCAATTCCTGTTCGAGCCACCCAAGGAGATCCCGCATGGGTACATATGTGCCTACGTGCGGACTGCAACAACTTGGCGCGCACCAGCGGATCGCAACGCAGGAGTCTCCGGAAGGGGTTCCCTGCGGGATCTTGAGCGGCGTTCTGGAGCAACGATGTCCGGGATGGACTGACAACAGCGTGGCTAGCCAAGTATGCCACTGGAACAAGCCATGAGAATCCAGCCCTGCAGCTCAAGCAGTGGACCAAATCACTACCATCTTGAGAGATCGGTTCCCCGTGCGAAAAGGCGCCAATCGGCTACTCAAAGCCGTACCCCAGTTTGACCTGATTCCTACCGCCCAAATATAAGCTCCGAGTTCTCAAGATTCAGCGGTCGAGGGTCAAGCTCGATCGAGCACGTGGCCGATACAGCACAGCTAGGCATGATTTGACATCGGATCAAATGCGCGTGAGATTTTTTGCACAATCTCTAACAGGACCAGCCTTTGGGTGGTACACCTCGGCCACCGATTCGATTCGCACTGGAAGCAACTAGAAGAACAGTTCCACATCCGGTACCATTCGGAGGCTACCGAGGTGGCATTGCGAACTGGCGCAAATGCGGAGCGAGCTGGCGGCGAATACATCCGGCCGCAGGACCATCAAGAACAGATGTTACTCGGCTCGTTTAAGCGAGAAGGAAGCAATCGGTGGCGGTGTTGGGACTCTTAGCACCCATCAAGGATATGGCTTTCGGTGGAGTACAACTCATCGCACACATGGCCCGGCGGCGATGTATGAACAGCGCCACCAAAGTTATACCAAGACGGTTCAAGCGGCCCGTAAGCCTGGTCGTTCTGAAGAAGATGATCCTACACAAGACCAGGAGGTGGCCGTGGCGAGTGGGCTCGGGGCGAACCCGTGTCCTGCAAGTGGGTGAAACAGCGGGGCCTTGAAAGGGTTTGACTTGACGTGAGCAAAGCCGAGCGGATATTCGATTCTTCTGAAGAGAAACAAGCGAGGTTACCCGAGGGCCACAAAATCCCTACCGCTCGGAGATGAGCGGAGACCATACGCAAGTGGCATCATTCGTTCACCCACACCACCAATGATTGCAAAGAGCTACGTCGCCAAATCCGGATGGCAATAGAACAAGGCCGCTGATCCTCGGCCGATTCGCCATGAAAGTGGACACGAACCCGTTCCCGGTGTCAACATGATAGAGCTCGATCGCTCGCGAGACGTCAAGCTGGACTTTTCGTTCGGTGTCAACATGGTAGTGCAGGTACCACCATGGCACGCGTATAAGGAAGGTGATCACTCTCGGGGCAAAGAAGAGAGAAGGCTGGTCCACGCGACCGGCCCGCCACGATAACGGCGATACTTAACATAGGAACAGGTGAGAAGTGCGGTATCGGAAGACACATTCCGCATCTCCTTAATAAGTATGAGCGTCGGCATGATCAAGCGCCAACTCGATGGAGGCAATGAAAGACATGGGCACCTCGCGGAGACCACCCAAAGAGAAGGAAGGCGGAGACAAACATTGGGATTGCCCTTTTTCAAACATTCTTTGGGACGTGGGAATGAGCCGATTGCCTCTGATCGACAACCGCCGAGAATGTGGACAACAAAGAAGGACACGAGGCCGATGTCGGTGTTGAACGTCTAGGACCTCCAACCTCAGAGCCGTCCCAAGGAGTCCACTCGGGCAAAGGGCTTTGGGAGGCCCAGGGATGACAAAGAAGAAGACAGGTTTCACCGTCCAAGGTGGTGCCCCGATGGACTCAGACACACCCAGAAGCGTAGAGTGCAACGGCTGCGTCACTTAGAAGAGGCTGAAGCGCAGTATCTCCACGCGCTAAAGAAAGCACGGCCTGATCTGGCCGTCAAAGTAAGGCAGACTACGGAGACGGAGGGCCGCGCGCCAAGGAAAGAGTGGCGCCCCAAGCCAATAAAAGCCGATGCACAGGCATCGGCTGGCACAAACATGGTGTTCATACTCCCGGCGGAGTTCTGCGCGCCACGAACCAATATGCTACCAGTAGCACAGTTTGACTGCGGCCCACGGCCAGTTATCTTTGAGAAGCCACGAGAAAAGGGTTACAAACATCTGAAAGCGGCGTACTGCGGCTACATCAATGGACAACCCGTCGGCAAGATGTTGGTGGACACCGAGCGGCGATTAATATCATGCCATACTCCATGCTACGACGTTTGGGGACGCTCCACTGCGGACTGATCAAAACCAACGTCACGTTAAGCGACTTCAACGGCGGTCTTGAAGCAAGGCGTTACGAGCGTGGATCGACCGTGGGCAGGAAAACCATACCCACGTCATTTTTCGTCGTGAACAGCAAAAGTACCTCGCCGTCTTGCTAGGAAGGATTGGATCCACGCTAATCGCTGCATTCCATCCACGATGCACCGGTGCCTGTCTGATGGGGACGGGGTGAAGTGGAGGTCGTCCATGCGAGCGATTCTATCGAGGTTTCCATTCTTGGCATGAACATCGGGAAGCGAAGACCAAGAGCCGATCTGGAATCAGTTTGGGCGGTGTGGCGCATTGAAGCGTCAAAAACGGGGTGAGGCTGGTCTTATCCGCGGCACAGAGTAGAAAGGTCCACGATCATACGAGTACGGCCGATCCTCGCGATCGGCCACAAAAAAAAAGCGATCATCGACAAGCGGATCATGTAGTCGTAGCGAGGCATACGCCATTGTAAAACCATGAGGTGTACGCCACCCTCGACTAACGCAATCAAAAAGGGGGCCGATTCAGGCAATCGGCCCAAATTATTTTTGTTGTCCTCACCTACTGCTTGCCCTGTGTTTAGCATCGACCTGACAGGTGACGGAAAGCTTGGGTATGGGTTCACATCCGCTGATGCACTGTCCATAAAAGCGTGGGCTATGTTTTTCGACGGATCAGTTTGTGACGATGGCTGCGGCATAGGCATTTTGTTCGTGTCGCCCCGGGGGGCAACATTTTCCTTCTCCATCAGGTTGTCTACCCTTCGCACCAACAATGTAGCCGAGTACGAGGCAATACGCAAGGGGATGGAGTTACTCCTCGAAGCGGGCGGAGGCGGTGGAAATTTTGGTGACTCGAGTTGGTGATTTCCCAACTCACGAGGAGTACAAGTGCGAGAGCGAGTCCCTCTTCCCATTATGGTTGCCGCTTGGTGAGTTGATGGCACGATTCCGATCGTAAACTTCAGCTGGATCCCGGTCGCAGAACATAGAGGCAAATGATCTTGCATGAGATGGCTTGAGGCTATAAAGAGGCGTGGAGGGAGCCGATATTCGGTCTGAGCTCACGGAAGCCGACGATGGAGAGCCGATATCTTCAATTACTTGAAGGATTCGGCTGGGGGCACCTAAACGGATAAGGTACAGAGCCATGAAGTATGTGCTTATTGGGGACGAAATGTTTCTGAGGCCTGGAAGGATTATTGCTCAAATGTGCAGGAACGGCCGAGGCTAATCGGCTCCTACACGAGGTACATGAAGGCGCTGTGGGACTCACCGTCGGCTCATAAGATGAAGTGGTTGATCGAGCGATCGAGGGTTTTATTGGCCTACCATGCTCGAGGACTGTTTTAAGTACTACAAAGGGTGTCAAGCATGTCAGATATTTGGAAAAATCCAGATGGTACCCGCATCAGCAATGAATCCCATCATCAAGCCTTGGCCATTCCGAGGTTGGGGCATGGACATGATCGGCAAGATCAATCCTCCGTCAAGCAAGGGCCACATGTGGATCTTGGCCATCATAGATTATTTTACCAAGTGGGTGGAAGCCGTCCCTATGAAGTCAGTAAGTTCAAAAGATGTCATCGATTTCGTGAAAGAGCACGTCATTCATAGGTTTGGGATTCCCCAGACTATCACAACCGATGGAGGTTTGGTTTTTATTTCTCACGAGTTCGAAAGTTACGTGAGGACACGAGGATTAAGCGATACGGTCATCTCCGTACTACGCTCAAGCAAATGGGCAAGCGAGGCGTCCAACCGAGTCTTATCAAGCTGATCAAGAGGAAAATCGATGAGCACCCTAGGCGTTGGCATGAGGTTTTATCGGAGGCTTTATGGGCTTATCGCATGTCGTGCCATGGGGCGATAAAACCTCTCCGTACCATCTGGTCTATGGCAAGAAGCCGTATTGCCTTGGGAAATTACGCTGGATCGAGACGTGTTGCTTTTCGGAATGAGCTAACGGTGAAGAATATGCAGCTTTGATGAGTGATGTGGAAGATGTGACCGAGCTTAGGCTGTGGTCGCTGAGAAAATAAAAGAGAACAAGGCTAAAGTAGCTCGTGCCTACAACAAGAAGGTGAAGCCAAAGGAGTTCCACGTTGGAGATCTGGTATGGGAAGTCATGTTGCCCTTGGGTACTAAGGACGCATCATATGGTAAATGGTCTTCAAATTGGCACGGGCATAAGGTCGACCAAGTTTTAAGAGGGAACGCGTACATGCTTGAGCAGTTGGACGGTGAAAAATTTCCAGTGGCAGTCAATGGCCAGCATCTCAAGAAGTATTTTCCAAGCATGTGGGATATGGGACAATAAAAACTTGAGGGGCCGATACGTGAGATCGGCTAAGTCGATTGGCAGTAAAATATGGGGGCCGACGTTGAAAATCGGCCGAATAAAAAAAAACATCGGCATAAGTTACCAACAGTTGCCAGCCTGCACATGCAAGCTACTGAGGAAATGCCTTGAGGGCGTGGAGAGCGTCAGCACGGAACTCAGTTATTTCAGCTTCGTCATCATCATCCTTGCTGGTCGATAGTTGTTCGTTCAGGGCACATTTTTCGATGGGCAATTGAGGTTTGGATCGCCCGTTTTGAAAAAAGAAGGACACAGGTCGCCTATTTTGAAAAAGGGTCGCAGGTTACCGTTTCAGACCGAGAAGTGGCCGTTTTGATGTGCCTAAAGATGCGACCAAATTTTCACCAACGTTCGTGACGCTAAGGATGGGCATGCAATGAAACCATACGGTGTCAACGTTTTGGTTTTCGGAGAAGCCGATGGGTGGTCATCGGCTCTTTGCGGTTGAACCTGTTGGACTTAATACGTGTAGTATGGTGAGAGCCGATACGGTGTCATCGACTCTTTGGGCAGCGACCTATTTTGGCTATCGGCGAAATTAGGGGCAAACAAGCAAGGAAAAGCTTTGGGGAACGGATTCTCATTCATTTGAAGATGATCGATTGCAAAAGGATGGTCGATTACAAAAGGAGTCCTGCTACTACTAATGCTACTGCTACTAAATCCTAATCGAGGCCGAGGTCGTCGTCGCTGCTTCCGCCACCGTCCTCCTCGCTGTCTTCGGCGCTGCTACCAGCGTCGTCTTCGCTGCTGCTACTGAGGAAGCCGGTAGGGGCCTCCTCGTCCTCGTCTTCGTCATCGTCGTCGTCTTCGGACCCGGCACGGAAGTACTTCACCGGCTGGTACTCCTCGGAGGAGGTGTCCTCCTCCTCCTCTTCTTCTTCCTCTTCTTCAGAGGAGTCGACGCCATCCCAGGACATGGCGTCATCGCTGCTGTCCGCCTCCAGCTCCCCATCGGCGAGGAACTGAAGGTTCTCTTCGCCGTCTGTCAGGGACGCATCGTCCTCTGACCAGACGGCAAAGTCCCAACCCCTCTCGTCCCACCATTGTGGGGCGAGAGTGTTGTACGCCGCTGTCGGCGGGTGCTCCGGAGTTGGTTCGCGGTCACTGAGGCTATTGGAGGCGTGGGAAGACAGACCGGAGGAAGCAGAGGAGGCCATGGCGAGAAAGAGGGTTTTTTCCGGTGGAGAAAGAGGGTTTTCTGGCTACGGGAGGAAGATGGGGACTGTGAACTGTTCAGGCGGATTTAAATAAAGAGGGATAGTGAAGAAACGGTTCAATGCCATAGCAGTTTCCCAGATTGTGCTGCCAAAATCGTCAAATCATGCACTGCGGAGGAGTTGAGAAGACAGGGCATCATGATGAAGGGGTAGCGTGACGATCCTGTTCTGCCACGCGTTCTGACGTACGCGTAACCCGATAGAACAAAAAAAAGGGGGAAAACCCAGGAAGAAAAACACATAGAGTGGTTTTGGAATTATCATTGCCAAAACCAGGGGGGCATGTGTTATCACCATATTTTGGCCAAAGGCGGGGATGGGCCGTGATCAAGATGGGCTTGGAGGATACATTATTCAACGTGTTGTTGGATCGGCCTAGTGCGTAGATTTGGGCTGAATTTCCCGTGTATCTTGTATCTTAGTAGGATTCGTATTTGTTTAGGTTCCGTTTATGTTTAGATAAAGATAGAGTTGTAGAGTTATTCCAAAAGTAGAGAGTCTCCGGACTATAAATATGTACCTAGGGTTATTGAAAGAAAAGGACAATCACGTTCACAACAAACACAATCTCAAGATCGCCACCCCTTGTTTCTAGGGTTTTCTCGGGTAAGTGCCATCTGCCTAGATCACATCTTGCGATCTAGGCAGTATTACTATGCGATATCGGTGTTACTCGTCTTTGAAGCCTTGTTGATGGCGAGTAACACCTTTACTGAATTTGTTAGAGCTAGCATCGATACTTTTACTATGATTGCTTATTTATGCTACCTCTAGCTATCTCGTGTCTTTGCACCCTCTCCGGGTGTGAAGGTGGCATCTTGCTTGATTTCGCTTAGTCGATTTGATCATTATAGTTGTGCCTTGTTCATCAAGGTTTAGTTTAATATCTACGTGATTAGGCCTCACAAGCGGGTTGAACGATCCGTAATACGTAAGGTATGGTTTATTGATCTTAGAGGACGTTAGGGAATTGACGTTATGTTGGTTTTAGGCCTTCTCTAGGATCAGTTTTCTACTATTTTTCATCTATTAGGCTTAACTACGTGGGGCGTTCGGTTGCGTGGTGAAAACACCAAACTATCGAGATCGATTTAGCTTGTAGTAATTAAGCAAAACCCCATGTTATCATAGATCCAATGCGAGCCATGGGGATAATCGGCTCGAAAGCCGATTCTGAGGAAACACGGGAGCCGATCACGGCTCGAATTTTACGTATACTTGTTTACCGTGCAGGAAACCAATCGGAGCAATCCATCACCTTCCTGACCAGGTATAGGTCAGGTGGCACGCCCTCGAACCAAGACAGGACGCGTGCGTGCCGGAAGATTTGCGGGCCGTTGACCGAGGGACCAGGGCCCACCAGCCGCTCTGGGAGCCTCCCGGCTCTTCGTGTTGCTCGTCGCTGCCCGCCGGTGAGTTTTGACAGGCAACAGTACCCCCCCTCGCCGGCCCTCCTCCATCTCCCTCATCGCCGGCGTCCTCTCCGCACGCCCCGCCGGCCCCGCCCCTTCCCCCCGCGAGCTCTCTCCGTCCGCCGCCTTCTCTCTGCCCGAGCGCGCGCCGACGCCACGGGAACCGCCGCCCTCGACCTCGCCTACATCCCGCCGGCCGTCGTCCTCTAGCCCTGCCCTTGGCGCTTCGACCTCGCGTCCGGCCGCTCCAGCGTCGCCCCGCTCAGCTCGTCCCACCGGAGATCCACCCCATGCCTCCCTGCCAGCCCGTCGAGCTCGCCGCCCGCTGCAGGGTGGCCCAGCGCCTCCTCGGGTCGTCGCCGTGGCTCCCCTGGCCGTGAATTCCTGCTCCCGCTCAGCATCCTGCTGCCTCGAGCCCCGTGTCGCCTGGACGCCTCCTTCTACCCGGCCCGTGTCCCGTCGCCAATCCGCTCGAGCCCCACGGCCCTGAGCGCTTCCATGGCACTGCACCGGCGCCGCTCGAACCTGTACCTCCGCTTTCTCCTCGGCTGCGTAGCGTCGCTCGGATACCCATCGCCAAGTTCTGCTTCGATCGCCTCGAGTGGATGCCTCTGCTTGTTGCGGGTACGGCTCCAAGGACGCACGCGGTCTGCTCCAGTTTCGGGTCGTCGTCATCTTTCAGGCTATTCTACTCGTAGTACATTTGTTGCCGACCAAGGTCTGCTAGTGAACAAGCCCAACAGATTAGACAAGGAGGTCCATCGACAAGTTTTCCAAGATCCACTCGAGCTGCCGCCTGTTTGACCAAGGTCGACACCGAACCCAAATAGCGCCCTATTACAAGATCTTCGTCCTAGGCCAACAAGATCTCCATCGCGGGCTCAAGTTCCCCTCGGATGCACCAAGATCTACTTCACGGATCCGAAGACCGATCCCGAACCCGGCGCCATGCCAAGTACTACTTCCTGAACCCTACACGCCAAGTTCCCCTTCACGAACGCCGAGTCCCCGGATTCAAAGGCGTCGAGATTCCGAAGACCGATCCGAAGTGCCAGGACCAGAACCTGAAGAACACCAAGATCGCCACGAGGACGACAAGTCCTTCTTCCTGGACGCCAAGACCGACCCGATACGAGGACACGACAAGATCTTCGCGACGACAAGATCGACACCGACCCAGAAGAATCCGATGCGCCCCAACACCGAACCAAGTTCTCCTTCGCGGAAGCATCGACGCTCGTGCGACAAGATCTACTTCCCCGATCCGAAGACCCTAAATCCCGGAGTCCGAGAAGGATTCCGTCGAACCCCGACCCTGAGACCAACCCCGAACCCCGGAACCCCAAGTTCGTCGAGACCCCTAATGTGTGAACCCCTTCCGAGACCCTATTTTATAATATAATACAACTTGTCGCATATTAATTGCCATACTTGCATGCATATTTGTGTGGTTTGGGGGCCTTATGCCGATTCACCTTATAATTAAATATGGGGCCCATATGCGGGCAAATCTAGTCTCATATTGGCCTCATTTAAATTTGTGTAACGAACCGGTGATATATTTTGCCTTGTTAAAACAACATTTAAATTGCGGGGTAGCTAAACAACATGAACCATCTAATTAATTTTCGGGACCCCGGTTCCGCTTAATATGACCTAATTGCATCACATCTTTGCCATGCCATACATCATACATGCATCATGCCTATCTTCTGCCGTTGTATTAAATATTGCATCCGGTGTTTATTCTAGTGTTTTGCTTCTTCGCGGATAAGACCGTTGAGTTGATGCGAGTGTCGAACCGATCTTCGGATGAACTTTCGGCAATGTTTTTAAGGCGAGCATCTCCCCCTTTCTACCTATCTTACTTTTATAGTATTTATTCCCTCCTATTGATCTATTGCTATCTGTGTTGCGATGCTCTAGTTTTCCGTATCCGTGATATCCCTTGCAGCCTTATATTGCCTTCGACACATCCTAATACCCGTTGTTTGGTAGATAGTTGGACTTGCGTGTCGTAGTCGCTCAAGTCTTTGTCGTGTCGTAAAGTGCCACAGTTGTTGGTGTATTGCCGCATGTTGATGTTGGAGATGATCATGGTTTTACTTATCGTTCACTTTAATTCCTGTTTAACAACTAAAATTGAAGTAAGTAAGCAGAGGCATCGGTGGGTGATAGATAATATTTGGTTTCCGACCGCCCACTTGTGTCCCGTAGGACCCCGAGTGCTTGATACCTGTTCCTTGATTTATCGCGCTATCCACATCCGGGAGGATTATGGGACCCCCCTGAGCCAGAGCATGATTCATTCTTATTTCTTGGGGCCACAAACTAGTTTGAGGTTTTATTTACTATCCTGTACTTATGCCATGCTACTGCTTTATTTACGATTGTGCGAGGAGCACACTGTACTGTTTAGGTAAGCGGAATGTTTTCGCGGTATCGACAAGCCCAGTTTTGGGTTCCCAGTCGTTTACAGCCATTGTCGCAAACCTTGAGTCCGTCTCGGAGTCAGCTGGCTTCGTTGCGGGTCTACTCAATGGGGTGGCCCCCTGAAATAATTCTGAATCCTGTGATTGCTTTGTCGTGAAGGCCTCGTTGGGTTTTGATTTGGTTTTTCCGAGGTTGATCGAGTGTGTGTTGCTATTGGTGCACCCCGGCCGGGTAAAACTTTCTGAAAGCCGTGTCTATGGTTATGGACGACTTGGAGCACAGTATCTCGATCATAGACAAGCATAACTAAAGTAGTGCTATAAATTTGACTTTATAATGACTAGTAATCAGCTTCACTATAATGGAATGGCTAACTAAAACTGCCCACAATTGCTTGTTTGGTTTGTCGCTTGCGACAATTGTATCTGACTAGTAAGTATTGCAACTACAACGGAATGGCTAAATAAAAGTACCAACATCTGCTGGGTTTCAGGTTATCTCATGCTAATTGTATTTGACTAGTAAGTGTCGCAACTACAACGGAATGGTTAACTAAAAGTGCCCACTGCTTAATTTATCAGGATGATTATCTATACCTGACTAGTAATTGTTGCAACGATAACTGAATAAATAAAACTGCCAACGGTGTGAGTTCCTCGGTTGACTTCCTCGTTTGGTCTCGAGGGGGAAACACCAGGATGGGTTTGTTTGATGGTAGCATCAGGTTGGTTCCGAATAGGTCTTTCTTATCCCTCGCTGATAACCGCCAGTTGTATCGAGTCTCTATAGGTTGTATAGTGCATGCTGCCGCTGCCGCTTCAGTCCACCATACCTATGTAGGCGAGGACCGCCGAATTCTAGTCTCGCCGTGTACTGGCCTCAGTACTGACCGCTCTCTCTTTTCCTTTGCCCTTTGTCGGCACCCCTTTTTGTTTAAGCAGGTTTTGAGATCGACGTCGTTAGCAGGGTTACCCTTCCGGCTTGGCCTGGGCAGGGTTATGGATGCCATTGGTTATTCTTCAGGGCTCTTAGCCCCATTTGCATCTTGTCCGTAGTCGGACGCTCCATCGTTTTCAAGGTGATTTGGATCTTTGTACCGTATATCTGTATTCTTGACTCATGGAGTCGTGTTGTATATATATCTGTTCTGTGGGTCCCATCGAGGACTGTTGTGTAATGTTATTACTTCGTTTTCCACCCGCACGAAAGTGCCTGGTGGGCACCTTTGAATCGTTTCTATGCGGGTTTGGCGGGAATCGCTAAAACTTGCATAGGTCCGATTCGAGGGTGTTCTGAGTGGTATCGAGCTCGGTTGCGATACCCACAAGTCCACTCAGAGGACAACCTAGCTAACGGCCGAAGTAGAGTGTCAAAACTATTTTTGAAAAATCGGTTGGATAGTTCTAATTAGGTCTGATTTTACTCCTTACCCCTCTGCTATTCTCCTCTTACCTCTACGTGTTTTGAATCCACTCTCTTCTCGCTCTTCGAGTCCAGGATTTCTCGTGGTTGGGTTCCGTCGTACCTTCAGGGTTTCGCTTCCCCTTCGATAACGGTGTTCTACCATCCGGTGTTCAAGCTGTCTAAGGAATCCGTCTTCTGTGGTACCATTCTTTGTTCCTTGTTTGTGCTATCCGGTGTTTTCCGACACGACGACATCATCTACGCTAGATCCGATGCAGAGTCTGCATCACTCCTTTGTTTCCGAACCTCGATTGTCGAGATCTTCAGTCTGATTCCGAGAATGGTTGCGCGCTTTTCTACTGATTGTGTAGAGTAATAGTTTGGGTGCGTGATGGACTGGCCCCCATGCCGACTACCCCTTCTATTCGCTTTTGTACATTGAAGTGGATGAGAATTCATCGGTTCTCTCTTTCCATCGAAGCTAGAGGTGGCTTTATTTGTTGATACCTATACCTCGACCTTTTGTTTTCCCGGAGTGTTCTCTCGGCGGTCACGGACAACGACCTCTTGTTAGTGGTGTCGCGAGGATCTACACGAAGCGAGAAGGCGCAGTTCGCCGACCTTCCTTCCGGTACCATGAGGCGGATCTCGAGGGCGAGATCCATTGTTAGTGGTGTCGAATTGTGGCATCCCGCAAAAACCACTACTAGAAAATCGCGTTGTTTTTGTGCATTGCATCATCATGACCGCATGCTCATGTCATCATGCCACATTGCATTTGAGCATCGTCATCATCTTGCATGTGCTTGCATAAAACTATTTTCGGGAAAATCTAATTTGTTTTCTGAACGCCCCGTCTTTATTCAAACGCAAAACCCGGGTCTCCGGATTATTTTGTTTTGTCTGCTACCAGGTTGCAAACGGTCCGTTTAAAACAAATAAAATCTTAAATTATTTTAATGGGGGCAGTCGAACGGGCCGATTCGACCCGAACGACCACCCCCAGAATAAAATCGGTCCAGCTTAGACCCCACCCCAAATCTTTTCTTACCCCAGTCCTATCTAACCACCCCTCCAGCCACCTCACTCCCTCCAATCGGCTCTCGCCACGTCACCCTGCCCCTTCCCCTAACCTATCCCATGCCGCCACCTAATCCTATCCCTTTCCCCACCTCTCTCTCTCTCCCCACAACCCCCACCCCTGCCACGCCTCCACGCAACACACACACGCACGCCTCCTGCGTCGACCCACCCGGGCCCCACACCCCACCTCCTGTGCCCCACCCATGAATCCCGCATGCCCCACCTCATGAATCCGCATGCCCGCCATGCCCTCTCCCAGACGCCTCCCGCTCCCCTCCCTCTTCTCTGGTTCCTCCACCACCGCCAACCGCCTCTGCAAGCCCCCGCCGCCGGCCTCAGAGTCCCCGGCGCCGCTCGGTTCTCCTCCCAGTCCGGCCGCCGGCCCCGACCTCCTCCATACCCCCCCTCGCCGGCCCTCCTCCATCTCCCTCATCGCCGGCGTCCTCTCCAGACGCCCGCCGCCCTTCCGCATGAGCTCTCTCCGTTCGCCTTCTCTCTGGCCGGCGCTCGGCCACGCCGCCCTCGACCTCGCCTACATCCCGCCGGCCGTCGTCCTCTAGCCCTGCCGCCGCAGGCGCCCCCGACAGCCTCACGTCCGGCCGCTTCAGCGTCGCCCCGCTCACCTCGTCCCACCGGAGCTCCACCCCATGCCTCCCTGCCAGCCCGTCGAGCTCGCCGCCCGCTGCAGGGTGGCCCAGCGCCTCCTCGGGTCGTCGCCGTGGCTCCCCTGGCCGCGACTTCCTGCTCCCGCTCAGCATCCTGCTGCCTCGAGCCCCGTGTCGCCTGGACGCCTCCTTCCACCCGGCCTGTGTCCCGTCGCCAATCCGCTCGAGCCCCACGGCCCTGAGCGCTTCCATGGCACTGCACCGGCGCCGCTCGAACCTGTACCTCCGCTTTCTCCTCGGCTGCGTAGCGTCGCTCGGATACCCATCGCCAAGTTCTGCTTCGATCGCCTAGAGTGGATGCCTCTGCTTGTTGCGGGTACGGCTCCAAGGACGCACGCGGTCTGCTCCAGTTTCGGGTCGTCGTCATCTTTCAGGCTATGCTACTCGCAGTACATTTGTTGCCGACCAAGGTCTGCTAGTGAACAAGCCCAACAGATTAGACAAGGAGGTCCATCGACAAGTTTTCCAAGATCCACTCGAGCTGCCGCCTGTTTGACCAAGGTCGACACCGAACCCAAATAGCGCCCTATTACAAGATCTTCGTCCTGGGCCAACAAGATCTCCATCGCGGGCTCAAGTTCCCCTCGGATGCACCAAGATCTACTTCACGGATCCGAAGACCGATCCCGAACCCGGCGCCACGCCAAGTACTACTTCCTGAACCCTACACGCCAAGTTCCCCTTCACGAACGCCGAGTCCCCGGATTCAAAGGCGTCGAGATTCCGAAGACCGATCCGAAGTGCCAGGACCAGAACCTGAAGAACACCAAGATCGCCACGAGGACGACAAGTCCTTCTTCCTGGACGCCAAGACCGACCCGATACGAGGACACGACAAGATCTTCGCGACGACAAGATCGACACCGACCCAGAAGAATCCGATGCGCCCCAACACCGAACCAAGTTCTCCTTCGCGGAAGCATCGACGCTCATGCGACAAGATCTACGTCCCCGATCCGAAGACCCTAAATCCCGGAGTCCGAGAACGATTCCGTCGAACCCCGACCCTAAGACCAACCCCGAACCCCGGAACCCCAAGTTCGTCGAGACCCCTAATGTGTGAACCCCTTCCGAGACCCTATTTTATAATATAATACAACTTGTCGCATATTAATTGCCATACTTGCAAGCATATTTGTGTGGTTTGGGGGCCTTATGCCGATTCACCTTATAATTAAATATGGGGCCCATATGCGGGCAAATCTAGTCTCATATTGGCCTCATTTAAATTTGTGTAACGAACCGGTGATATATTTTTCCTTGTTAAAACAACATTTAAATTGCGGGGTAGCTAAACAACATGAACCATCTAATTAATTGTCGGGACCCCGGTTCCGCTTAATATGACCTAATTGCATCGCATCTTTGCCATGCCATACATCATACATGCATCATGCCGATCTTCTGCCGTTGTATTAAATATTGCATCCGGTGTTTATTCTAGTGTTTTGCTTCTTCGCGGATAAGACCGTTGAGTTGATGCGAGTGTCGACCCGATCTTCGGATGAACCTTCGGCAATGTTTTTCAGGCGAGCATCTCCCCCTTTCTACCTATCTTACTTTTATAGTATTTATTCCCTCCTGTTGATCTATTGCTATCTGTGTTGCGATGCTCTAGTTTTCCGTATCCGTGATATCCCTTGCAGCCTTATATTGCCTTCGACACATCCTAATACCCGTTGTTTGGTAGATAGTTGGACTTGCGTGTCGTAGTCGCTTGCTCAAGTGCTATCGCGTGTCGTCAAGTGCCACAGTTGTTGGTGTATTGCCGCATGTTGATGTTGGAGATGATCATGGTTTTACTTATCGTTCACTTTAATTCCTATTTAACAACTAAAATTGAAGTAAGTAAGCAGAGGCATCGGTGGGTGATAGATAATATTTGGTTTCCAACCGCCCACTTGTGTCCCGTAGGACCCCGAGTGCTTGATACCTGTTCCTTGATTTATCGCGCTATCCACATCCGGGAGGATTATGGGACCCCGAGCGCAGCATGATTCATTCTTATTTCTTGGGGCCACAAACTAGTTTGAGGTTTTATTTACTATCCTGTACTTATGCCATGCTCTCGCTTTATTTACGATTGTGCGAGAGCACACTGCATCGTTTAGGTAAGCGGAATGTTTTCGCGGTATCGACAAGCCCAGTTTGGGTTCCCGATCGTTCTGACCATTGTCGCAAACCTTGAGTCCGTCTCGAGTCGGTGGCTTGCTTGGGTCTACTCAATGGGGTGGCCCCCTGAAATAATTCTGAATCCTGTGATTGCTTTGTCGTGAAGGCCTCGTTGGGTTTTGATTTGGTTTTTCCGAGGTTGATCGAGTGTGTGTTGCTATTGGTGCACCCCGGCCGGGTAAAACTTTCTGAAAGCCGTGTCCGCGGTTATGGACGACTTGGAGCACAGTATCTCGATCATAGACAAGCATAACTAAAGTAGTGCTATAAATTTGACTTTATAATGACTAGTAATCAGCTTCACTATAATGGAATGGCTAACTAAAACTGCCCACAATTGCTTGTTTGGTTTGTCGCTTGCGACAATTGTATCTGACTAGTAAGTATTGCAACTACAACGGAATGGCCAAATAAAAGTACCAACAACTGCTGGGTTTTGGGTTATCTCATGCTAATTGTATTTGACTAGTAAGTGTCGCAACTACAACGGAATGGTTAACTAAAAGTGCCCACTGCTTAATTTATCAGGATGATTATCTATACCTGACTAGTAATTGTTGCAACGATAACTGAATAAATAAAACTGCCAACGGTGTGAGTTCCTCGGTTGACTTCCTCGTTTGGTCTCGAGGGGGAAACACCAGGATGGGTTTGTTTGATGGTAGCATCAGGTTGGTTCCGAATAGGTCTTTCTTATCCCTCGCTGATAACTGCCAGTTGTATCGAGTCTCTATAGGTTGTATAGTGCATGCCGCCGCTGCCGCTTCAGTCCACCATACCTATGTAGGCGAGGACCGCCGAATTCTAGTCTCGCTGCATCTTGGCCTCAAGATCGACCGCTCTCTTTTCCTTTGCCCTTTGTCGGCACCCCTTTTGTTTAAGCAGGTTTTGAGATCGACGTCGTTAGCAGGGTTACCCTTCGGCTTGGCCTGGGCAGGGTTATGGATGCCATTGGTTATTCTTCAGGGCTCTTAGCCCCATTTGCATCTTGTCTGTAGTCGGACGCTCCATCGTTTTCAAGGTGATTTGGATCTTTGTACCGTATATTTGTATTCTTGACTCTTGGAGTCGTGTTGTATATATATCTGCTCATGGGTCCCATCGAGGACTGTTGTGTAATGTTATTACTTCGTTTTCCACCCGCACGAAAGTGCCTGGTGGGCACCTTTGAATCGTTTCTATGCGGGTTTGGCGGGAATCGCTAAAACTTGCATAGGTCCGATTCTGAGGGTGTTACAATGCTCCAAGTAGACTAAGTAACTTTAAATTTCTTTCCACAGAATGAGAATGCTCGGAGGGGCGTCGCCAACAAGAAGTTCCACAAGATGTACGCTGAGCTAGAAGCTGAAAAGGGTAAAACTACATTCTTGAAGGAACAAATCACCAAGAGCAAGTGTCTGTTTTTCTTTCAGTTTTGTACTCAAACTTGGTCTTGTGCTATAACTCTCCGACTACTCATTGTGTGTTGTTATTTCTCCGACATGCAGAAGCTATCGTCAAGGCCAAGGACATTGTCGAGCAATCCAAGCACATTGAGCTGCTGGATAGAGAGAACAAGATCCTTAAGCAGGAGAGGGCTAACACTTTGAAGATGCATGTGGAATCCATGAAGGCCTTGCAGGAGTCTTCCAACACGGAGATGAACCGCTTGAAGGAGTAGATTGCGATGCTCAAGGAGTAGAAAAAAGCTGCCGATGATCAGAATCAGCGCAACCTTGAGGCTTAAAAGGTTCACCGACAAGAACGGGACTCCATGGCGGAGACACTCTAGCAAGCAGAGACGAGCATCTTTGGTAAGCAATCTCCGTCTTGTGCTTCTGTAAGCCAGGTACTCTGAACTTTTTGTATTATTGGACTCATGTGCTCCTTTGTTTGTCGGAAATGCAGCTCCTATTGGTTTGACCAATTCGCCTCCTCTGCCAAAGGAATGCATGGTTCTCGCCGGCAACTTCATCAGCACCGCCGTCAAGCAAGCCAAAGAGATTGCCAAGCCCCTGAACATTAGCATTAAGGCGGTGGACTCCGTGATGAAGTACTCGGAAATTCTGTGCCAAGCCCCCGAGTGTATACTAAGCTAGAAAGGTTCATGTAATTGGGATGGTGCAAGAATGTCGTTGGCAATGGTCAAGGCGCACTACGAGGATGCCGACATCGACACGATGACCTCGGGTCTGCCCGGCGTAGACGATGAAGGCCAGAAGATAGATCATAAAGCTATCTGGGCATCGCTCACGGGTTTTGACACTAGGGTTGCCGAGTTGGTCGATCACAATGTCTTTGTGCCGCTTGAGATCATTGACGGTGACCATCACAGCTCCTCCGAGTCCCTCAAGACCACCGACTTCCAAGATGAGCAGGATGGCTCTCCTGCTGCCGACGATGCTGCCTCAAAGTCTCCTGTGCCAGAGGAATGAAAAACAATATGTAATATTTGTTTCCTCTGGGTTTATGTATGCGGAAAAGTAATGTGTTAAGATTAAGGCGGAAAAACAATAGTTATATGTTTCCTGCTACTCAAGTACTATTTCCATCATATATATATTTTTTAAGCAAGTACTGGCTTATCCATTTCTTTGGTTTTTATGCTTGACCTTTCGTGAGTCAGAAGACTCGTAGTCGGAACCATGCGCTCAAGTGATGATGCCCAATGGCACCATCAAAACCTAAGCACAAAGTCGCCGACTTCAAGTGCCAAAAGTCACTACTCCAGAATCCACATAAAGACAACAAAGAACGTGTAGACCAGAAAACTTAAGCTAACGCCCGTAGGCGGAATTTTTACAAGTGCAAATGCAAAGCTTGCGCATAAAGGTTTTATACGATCCAAAAATGAACACTAAAGGAGGTAAAAGACTCAAAAATATGAGTGAACCAGAGAGCGTTATTTCATTGATCATATAAGAGGTACAAAGTATATAAAAAATTCTAAGTGTAAAAAGGACGTAGTTGTGCTATGTTTCATGGACGATCAAGCTCCGGGTAGTCATCATCCAGGTCACGTCGCTTACGCTTATGATCATCGCTGGGTCTATCCTCAAGTTCACGATTGTCAACGAGGTAGTAAGACCCATTGAGCAACGCCTTGCTTATGATGAACGATACTTCCCATGGCGGGGATAATTTATGTGACTTCTTTTGCTTAAGTCGGAGCACCAGATCCCCCTCTTTAAATGAGCGATGCCGAACGCGGCGACTATGGTAGCTGCGTATCTTCTGCTGGTAGATGGTGGATCTTTGGCATGCCAATACGCGCTCTTCCTCGAGAAGGTCCACATCTAGGTGCCTGGATTCTTCAGCGTCATCTTTGTCGTAGGCGACAACTCTTGGTGAATCGTGAAGAATGTCGGAAGGCAGGATGACTTCTGCTCCATATACCATGAAATAAGGGGTGTAGCCGGTAGATCTATTGGGTGTAGTTCGTAAACTCCACAAAACAGATGGTAATTCCTTCGCCCAGGATCCAACTGCTATATGCAATGGTGCCTCCAGACGTGGCTTGATTCCCTGGAGAATTAACCCATTGGCTCGCTCAACCTGACCATTGGATTGTGGATGTGCCACAGATGCTAGGTCAAGTCGGATGCCCTTCTCCCAACAATAAGCTTCCACTTCGCCGAGTGATAAGTTGCTGCCATTGTCGGTGATAATGCTATGCGGGAGACCAAATTTCACCACTAGATCCCGGACAAACCTAAGGGTTGTTGCCCCATCAAGCTTTCTAATGGGTTTAGCTTCTATCCATTTGGTGAATTTATCAACTACTACTAGCAGATGCGTAAAACCACAAGGTGCCATTTGTAATGGACCAACCATGTCTATCCCCCAGACTGCGAACGACCAAGTTATTGGTATTGTTTGCAATTCTTCAGCTGGAACATGTGGTTATCGGTCATAAAACTGGCATCCCATGCACATCTCAACCATCTTGTCGGTACCCGCCTTCGCGGTCAGCCAGTAGAATCCTTGCCGGAAGGCTTTGGAGACCAACGATCGAGGAGCAGCGTGATGCCCGTAATCTCCGAGATGGATCTCATGAAGGATTTCAATACCTTCTTGCTGGAAAACACACTTGAGGTATACACCAGTGGTGCTTCTTTTATAGAACTATCCATTGATTATGGTATAGCCCTTTGCTCGACATACTATTTGTCTATGCTCGATCTCGTTGGCGAGCAAAGTTCCATGTACGAGATATTCCATGAACAGTTTTGTCCAAGCCGGAGGGACCTTTGTCACTGTGTGAACAAAAGAGTCAACTCTATCCGGGTTCTCGGGGTCCGCTCCCTTCACGGATGGTGTCCGTAGATGCTCTAGAAAAACGCCTGGCGGAATTTGTTTGCACCCTGACCCAAGCTCTGACAGTAGATCAGCCACCTTATTTTCCTCCCTCGGGACATAATTGACTTCATAGCCCAAGAAGCTCTTGGATAGCTCGTCCACATCATCTCGATATGCCGCCATCATAGGGTTCCGCGCATTCCAGGTGCCAGCCACCTGCTGGGCAACCAAGTCGGAATCTCCACAGCAAACTATGCGCTTGATGCCAATATCCTTGGCTACACGTAGTCCGTGAATGAGTGCTTCATACTCTACCATGTTGTTTTTAGCCTCGAAGTGGATCTGCAGAATGTAGTGTAGCTTTTCCCTTGTTGGTGACTGCAGTAGTACACCAGCCCCCGAGCCATTGAGTAGCTTTGATCTGTCAAAGTGCATCATCCAGTATTCTGGCTCTGGTATAGGGGTAGCATCTGGCATCTCCGTCCAATCTGCAATAAAATCTGCCAAAGCCTGTGATTTGATAGCGCCGCGTCTCTTGTATGTGATCTCGAAGGCGGCAAGCTCAATGCCCCACTTTACGACCCTTCATGCAGCGTCGCTGTTGTTGATGATGTCGGATAGTGGAGCTTTGCTCACAACTGTTATAGGGTGCTCCTGGAAGTAGTGCCTTAGCTTCCGAGAAGCAAGGAACACTCCATAAGCTAGCTTCTGGTAGTGCGGGTAACGCTTCTTGGACTCCGTAAAGACCTCGCTTACATAGCAAACTGGTCGTTGAACTCCGTACTCATGCCCTGGTTCTTTCCGCTCTACCACGACGACGATGTTGATTACCCGGTTGGTGGACGCCATGTAAATCAACATAGGCTCCATAGACTCGGGTGCTTCAAGTATAGGTGCCGAGGAGAGAATCTCCTTTAGCTGCTTCAGTGCTGCATCTGCCTCGTCCGTCCATGTGAATTTGTCCGCCTTCTTCAGCAACTTGTACAACGGCAGAGCCTTCTCTCCAAGTCGGCTGACGAACCGGCTTACTGCTGCTACGCAGCCTGTGAGCCATTGTATGTCCTTCAGGCATGCCAGACGGTTTATGTTTAGGATGGCCTTGATCTTCTCTGGGTTGACCTCGGTTTCATGTTGGAAAACGATGAAGCCCAACAATTTGCCGTTTGGAACCCCGAAGACGCACTTCTTCGGGTTAAGCATCATGTTGTATTTATGGAGATTATCAAAGGTTTCATTTAAGTCGGAGATTAAGCCGTTTGACTTTTTAGACATCTTTGCTATATCATCCACATAGGCGTGAACGTTTCGACCAATTTGATCGTGGAGGCAACGCTGCATAGTCCGCTGGTACGTAGCACCTGTGTTTTTCAGCCCAAAGGGCATCGTGACATAGCAAAACGTGCCGTAAGGTGTGGTGAACGAAGTGGCCAATTGGTCCGACTTCCTCATCTTTATCTGGTGGTATCCAGAGTATGCATCAAGAAAACACAAAAACTCCGAGCCAGCTGTCGAGTCAATGACTTGGTCAATGCGAGGCAAAACAAACGGATCTTTGGGACACGCTTTGTTCAAGCCGGTGTGATCAATGCACATTATTAATTCTTTGGTTCCCTTTTTGGGGACAAGTACAGGATTGGCGGCCACCCATCGGGTGTAAAGGACTTCTCGGATAAAACTAGCCTCAAGTAACCTAGCTATCTCTTTGCCTATGGCGCGTCTCTTCTCGTCTCCGAAGCGTCGTAGAGGTTGTTTCACCGGTTTTCATTTTAGATCAATATTCAAGTTGTGTTCGGCAAGTTCCCTAGGTACACCTTTCATGTCGGCAGGTTGCCAGGCAAAGATGTCCCTATTCTCATGGAGGAACTCGACGATCATGCTTTCCTATTTAGGGTCCAGGTTCGTCCCGATGGCGGTGGTCTTGGATGCATCGCCTACCACAAGTTCCACTGGCTTGGTTTCGATGGCGGCCTTGAAGGTTGGGGCGGAGTCAGATATCTGCTTCTTTGACGCCGACATCTCTGTGGCATCAACCTTGCTCTGGACCTCCTTGAATTCTTCGCTGTAGAGGACAACTTATGCAAAGGCTGCTTCTCCAATCTCGCAGTCCCTTGCCTTGGTAAAGCTTACGGATACGGTGATGATGTCGTTTGGTTCGGGTATTTTGAGCTTTTTATAGACGAAGCATGGATTGGCCATGAAGGCGTGGAAGATGGCACGTCCTAATATGACGTGGTACACGCTCTTGAAGGGGACCACCTCGAAGATCATGCGTTCTTGGCGGTAATTGTTAACATCGCCAAAAGCGACCTGAAGCGTGATGCACCCAAGGGACCGAGCCTCTCGGCGAGGAACTACGCCATGTCACGGTGCTGGTCCGCCTTAGGTTGACCTCCGTCAAGTTCATCTTGTGCAGCGTATCCAGGTACATGATGTCGATGCTGCTTCCACTGTCCACCATGCATTTGGTGAACTCGTTGCCGTCAATCAGGGGTTGATGACCATGGCGTATCGGTTCGCCGTAGGGATGCGGTCTGGGTGGTCCTTCCTGTCCCAAGTGATTGGAATCTCTGACCAGCGCAGGTACTGGGGAACTGGGGGTAGAGTAACCATCAGTATCCTCATAGAGGTTTTATGTTGTCGGACAGTAGGGGTGCCAAGGAAAGTGTGGTAGACGACAACCTTCTTCTCAAAGGGGTTCTTCCCCTTGCCATCGCCCTTGTCGGCGTGCTTGGGGTAAACATCCTCATCCATGTCACTTGAATCCTTGGACTCCTCCTCCTTCTTCTTCCCCTTGCCCTTGCCGCATGGTCGATTCTTCTGATTTCGCTTGTAGCTGGACTCTGGGTCTTCCTTAAGGTCGTTGACAAACTTGCAATGGCGATTGGTGTGAGTGGCTTTGCCATTGGCATCGAGGTGTACGAGCATGGCATATCACGGTACTCCTCATACGTTTGGGGAACATGGAGCGTTGCTAGGGTAGTTTCACTACCGCGCTGCTGCCCACGACCAGCCCCCCGTCCTCGGACACGTTGTCCGCAATCACCTCGTCCTACAAATGTCATGGCGACCATGTCGGAGGTTTGCTTTTCTTCTGTCTGAGCTGCCTGCTCAGCTGTCGCGTAGTTGTTGACGGTGTGAACCATGCCCTCGAAAGTGAGGAGACCCATGGCCTATTGCCGTCTTAGCGTATGTCGGAGAAGCGTTCCGCGGTCCAGTCCTTCCACAAAGTGATAGATGGCATCATCATTGGGGTAGTGCTCCAGGTCGGCCCATATACGGAGCCACCTGGCTAGGTAATCGCAGGGGTTTTCACCCTCTCTCTGAACTTAACACGCCAGATCGAAGATAGTCACCACACCGACGAACTTGGATCTCTGCTGTCCAGACGTACGGGCGAAGCCGGCGGACTTGCAGCGATCTTTCACCATTATATCCTGCGCAGGGGCGGTTTGGGTGGGCCTTGAATTTTTCCGATCTATGTCGGCAAACTCCGAAGAGAGATGCGATTTCAATCCTTCAGCGAACTTATCCTACCCGTAGAACGTCCATGCGGGTCTTGACGCTCCCCCGACTTCCAGGGGACTAGTGCCCTAGTCGATTTCGCCGATGAAGAGGTGTATGTCTCCGATTAGGACGATCGAGCAGCGGGTGGGGTTCGTCTTCACCGGGATCCAGAACTCGTCGGGAGGGACGATCGGAACGTTGCCGACAAAGAGAACGCGACCGATGGCTACGGTTTCGCCGATTCCCGCAAAGAGTTTGGTCCTCGCCCGTTGTAGATCCTGAAGCGCCTCTTGCCCCACGGTGGGCGCCAACTGTCGTGGTATTACCGACGAGTACGCTATGGAGGGGTCCTCACAGAGCATGTTTAGAGACGTGGGGTAAGGCAGAAGGTTGGCGGGTACGAGGTAACACGGCTTACCCAGGTTCAGATCCCACGATGGTGGCGGGATCCTACTCCTGCTATAAATCACTATAATGGCAATAGGCCGAGTTACAGGGATCGGTCCGCTGTGTGCGGTATGAGTTGATTGGTGCCCTAAAGGCTCCCATATGTCCGACTTATACAGTCATTAGATACTAGGGTTACAGGCAAATTCCTTGTCGGACGGGTTACAGAGTCCTACACAGTATACAACTAGTCTAACGTGTCTTGCACTCCAAGGCTCTGGGTACGTCAGTGACTCCTCCGTAGCCTTCCTTTATCCGGCATGGGCCTCCCTTCTGGATCCATCTAACTGGGCCGCCCAGTAAGCCATGGGTCTTGCTACCAACTGTGGGACACCCGGGTTATCCGGATTAGAGACATGCTATGATGATACCCATATAGCATATCCCCAACAGCCGGTCCCTCCGGAGTTGGGAGAGAGGAGAGCACCTCCGCGGTGAAGTCCATCTCCGGCGACAAACGGGAGCACCACCGTCATGGCCTCCCTGTCGGCGCAGCGGCGCGCATGTCCTAGGCGAATGGAGGGGGAGGGTGGGCTCCGACGGCCTACTTCGGCCGCGGTGGTGGCGGAGGGCGGAGCTCGGCGACGGCACGTGGCGGCGGGAGGCGGCGGCCTACTCCGGCCGCGGTGGTGGCGGAGGGCGGAGCTTGGCGGCGGCTCGTGGCGGCAGGAGGCAGCGGCCTATTCCGCCGCGGTGGTGGCGGAGGGTGGAGCTCGGCGGCTCTGCGTGGCGGAGGGCGGCGGCTGCGCGCGGCAGGAGGCAGCGGTTGTGCGTAGAGGTGCGAGCGGTTCACGGAGGGATAAGGGAAGGAAGAGAAGAGAACCCGTGGTGGCGTGGTGGGCCTCACGTACGCGTACGGAGGTTGCGAGGAGCGACGAGCCGGGATCGAAACGTTCCATCCCTCGGAGGATGTGTATCATTTTCCTTTTAATTTCACCTTTGTATTCGACAAGAAATACATCTAGCCGAAGCCGACACTTTCCCCTTTCCGATGTTACACCAGGCCGGTCGTCTTATTTACCAGACAACACCTCCAGCAGGTCTGCAACCTGGGGTGGTTCAATTTCACCTTCCAAGAACCTGCACCCAAATGCACAAGCTCCATGTCAACACACTTCTGAACACAAGGTCCTTCCTGGACACAGTTGTAAGCTGATAGCTGACTTTTTTCGAACAGCATGCGTACAGAGAGATTCTCCGCTTGCGAAATTGCCAATTAGGAGGACATTGCAGTTGCAGGTGTCAGCTGCTCATGGCCTCACGCTCACATCCACCTGTGCCATGACCCAAATGATTCCTAGAAAGCCACCACCCTCCTATCAATTTTTTTACAGCCACCAGCCAACAAATCAAGATCCATAAAGAGTGGGCGCGCGCATGCACGAGCCCAGTTCCCCGATTTTTCTTTATTTTAGATCATTGAGCAAACTGAACCGCAGTTCGAAGTTCCAACAGCACACAGCCTTGGCGTCTCCTATATATAAGAGCCCCCTCCTGGCCATCATCATCGACATCACCATTCACCACCAAGTCCCCTACCTGTGAAAGCTAGCAAGGCTCTCCTTGGCAGCTAGCTCAAACTGATCTGCCCATCTTCTATACTACACACATCCATTCTCCTGAGTCCTGATCCCTCCAACCAAAGATGGCTCGCCTGCTCCTCTTCTGCCTGGTGTCTAGCCATCTCGCCGCGACCGCCGTCATGGCGCGGCAGTTCCCGGTGGACGGCGGCCGCGTGAGCGCCATCACGGCAGACGCTCCTTCCGCTGCCGCGGCTGGTTATCGGCTGCATGTCCATTCCCTTCTGGAATCCACGTTCGCTGCGTCGCCGCTGGGCTCGTCACGTCACCACACACGGCACCACCCCTTCGACAGAAACTTCGCCGGGGGCAAGATCATACTGGCGGGCCTCGCGGCGGCGATCATCGCCTCCGTGTTCTGCTACATCCGCATCACGAGGGCGAAGAAGATCGTCGAGCCCAAAACTTAACCTCTGTACCTCTTCTTGCATACTACTTCCTCTGTTGCTTTTTAATTAAAGACTTTTTGGAAAGCTTATTAGTAGCTTCTTAAAGCGTCTTATAAAAGGATACAGAGGGAGTACGTGCTTTTTTTCCCCTTTATTTGTAGAGTGGATATGTGAAGAGAAACAACAAGCGTACGATAGCCCCATAGGTTTGTTTGTTATAACATGTGCAAAGAACAGTTTTAGTTGCTTCTGGTGGTGTGGTGGCTTAGGCCAAATGTGCTATGTATTTAATTTTCTTGCTGAAATCCTTCTCTCTCTCTCGTCCAATTAACTGTACCTGAAATGGATCGTAGTGTTCTGAGAGTGCATGAATGATGCAATACTGGATTAATATTACAGGACAGTTAAGATGTGCTTTTTGAGGACTTGAGTTTTGGACGGTGATGGGTTGCTGTCCTAGAACCTAAAAGATACTTTCTCCGACCCATATTAATTGACTTGGATTTGTCAAAATTTAGATAAATCTATATACTAAATAGGGTCTAGATTCATTTAAATCTAGACAAATTTGAGTCAATTAATATGGGCCGGAGGGAGTATGTTATTTGTGATCTAGAAGTTAATGCAGGCACGTGATCTGTCATCAGCTTCCCCTCAATATTAGCTATGCACTTAGAAAGCCCTAAACTCTAGCCAAATCCGGTAAGAAAAGCAAATCCTTGGCCGCTAAAGTCTTCGAGGCCCATTCTAAGTCTAAATCTTCTCATGTCTCATCTTTCATGACATTATCCTGGCTGGCCGTTAGACTGTTAGAGGATGCACGACCAAACTTACCAGCTTTGTTTGAGGACTGCCCTTTACCAAGAAAGTTGGGCAACTTCCTCCCGAAAAGTGACAAGACCCCCGCGACGACCCGAAAAGTGACCAGATTGAAATGAACTCATCTATATCAAGGCTGCCCATTCTGCCTTTGAGGACATCAACCTTACCACTGTCCAACTTGTATCGCCTGATCACGGGCTGATTTTGATAAGAACGTGGTTCATTCGAGGGATCAACGACGTACTGTTTGTAAATTATCCTTTCTCTCTTAATATAAATAAAAGCAGCGCTCCTGTAGTTGCTTGGGTAAAGGATCAACCTTCTTATTTATTTCTCAAAAAACAAAAACAAAAACTAGCACGACGGATCTGTGTCTGCTATCATCTGACGTTTGCTTCATTATAGGCTGATAACACCACCTAATTATCAGAAGGGAGAAGGTGGCACATCAGAGTTGCAGGATCCGTATGAAGGACCACACACCGATCTGTTGAGCCACGGCATGTGCAATAATTCTTGCTAACTAACATACTACCAAGTCCTCTGCTTTCTGGTAGTAACGAGGAGATGGATTCAGTCAACTGCTAGTACAATCGCTTTTGTATCTTCTTAAGCATCCTTATTTCCTCACGCAAAAGAAGCATCATTAATTCCACATTGCCCTTTCTGTTAGGGCTACTGATGTTTGTTTCAATGTCTAGGCCGGCGATTGCGCTTTCTTGTTTAGAATCACCACATTTTAATTTGGCACGGTGTTTTTTTACTATGCATAGGTACATTGAGCCTCATAGAATATTTTCCGTGAGCGGTAACTCGTACTGGCACCGTCGACTGAAGCATTTTTATGTAGGGTGCATTTGCCACGACCCATTAACAGTACAACTTTTGCCTCGACCCATTAACAGTACAACTTTTACCACGACCCAATTTAAATAATGCAAAAAAATGTTCATGTATGGTGTTGTAAATAGGTTCACCCGTATCACAATAAAGTTTGCATAGTCGGAAAAAAATTATATACATCCCCAAATTTGTTCTCATATGTCAAAAAAATCTTCATAACTATTAAAATATGTGCACCATACAAATAACAAATGTTCATGTGTTACAGTATGGTGTAGTGTATATGTGATAAATGTTTATGTATCCCATAACGTACATACTAAAAAGGAAATACATAAATAAAATGTAACGTGGACACAAAAGAAATTTGTCTTCACATTTCCCGGTCTCTTTTGTGAAGAACTCTCTAGGCCGGCGAATTATATTTGTCTTTTCAAAATGTATTTACAAATAAAGTAGAAATGTGAAGAACTTTGTCATTCGCGCAACCCTTCCAATAGGGCCGCGGTCACAAGAGAGAGAGGGGGATGGAGGACACTTGGAGGGAGAAATCTCAAGCTTGGGATTTATTGTTGTGTTTAAATCCCTCCCTGTGACCTCCTTTATATAGGAGTAGGGGAGTCACCACCTTCCTCAAAGTCCCGGGGTGGGACTAAACAAGAGGGAGGATGGGAGGAGGCGCACCGGCCAACCCCACCCCCCCCCCCCACATGGGCCCCACGTGGTGGGAGGCCTACTAGGGCTGGCGTCCCTCCCTTGGCCTTCCCTAGGGCGCGGCCCCTCTTGGGCCTCCTCTAGTGAGGCTCAATTGTAGGGGTTCGTAGCATGGAAAACAAAAAATTTCTACCGCATGAACACACAATCAAGATCTAATCTATGATCAAGCCAATATCTATCTACTAGATTGTAGCAACGAGTCAATAGAGTAATAACCCTCGAAGATCCAAAGCGGTTAACGAGAGCAGATTCTCGTGGATGATGTAGTCGTACACTTCCGATCTCAAGATCGCGTAGAGCGATCCTTCCGCCACGTGCCGGCAGCTTCCGCAATCGGTCACATCGTTCGGTACTCGATGAAGACCTTCCTCTCCCTTGTTCCAGAAAATGGAGGTTGTAGCACTCTCCTCGCGATTCCGGCAGCACGACGGCGTGGTACCGGAAGTAGAGGGGAGATCTCGCAGGGCTTCCCCTTAAGCCGGAGCGAGTATGGTGGACTATGAGAGAGCCCTCGGTGTACTAGGGTTTATACACACCAAGGAGAGGGTGCTAGGGCCGGCGGCTAGGGCTTGGAGGTGCCCAAGTCGGAGGCTAGGGGAGAAAACCTAGGCGGCGGTGGCTAGGGTTAGGTTTAGAGGGTGCAATCTTGTGTGCTAGGAGGGGAGCCCTGCCCCTCCTCTTATAGGAGGGAGGCGCCAGCCAAGGGGAGGGGAATCCCTCCCCAAGTCGGATCCCAAGTGGGCCGGCGGTGGAGGAGGGACTCCTCCCCAACTCGGTTTCCACCTCCCTCTCCACTTCCCAAAATTAGCCGTTTGACTTTCAAATTGGCGTTTGACTTTTCAAACAAGGATTTGATTAAACCCTCTATTTTGTTCAGCGATGACACTTAGTACATGATGCAATCATACCAACTTGATATAAGACATTCATGTACCCTTCCCCTCCGGAGTGCCGGGCATTCCGGAACCTTCTAGAACATTCCCGATGAAAACACCGGAACCATTCCCCAACTCCGAAACAGGACTTTCCTTATATGAATCTTATTCTTCGGACCATTCCGGATCTCCTCGTGATATCCCGGATTCCATCCGATACTCCGAACAACATTCGGTCTCTTTCTCATCATTCCATAACTACTCAAACAACGTTGAATCCTTAAGTGTGTCTCCCTACGGTTCGTGAATTATGCGGACATGATCGAGACACTTCTCCGAACAATAACCAATAGAGGAATCTGGAAATTCATAGGGCTCCCACATATTTCTACGATTACTTTGCGATCGAATGAACCACTTACATACGATACCAATTTCCCTTTGTATCACGATAGTTTACTTATCCGAGGTTATGATCGTTGGTATCTCTGCATACCTAGTTCAACCTCGTTTCCGATAAGTACTCTTTTCTCGTTCCCGTGGTATGTGATCCCTTATGAGCCAGTCACATGCTTGCAAGCTAATTGGATGACATTCCACCGAGAGGGCCCAGAGTATATCTATCTGTCATATGGATGGACAAATCCCACTCTTGATCCATGTGTCTCAACCCATACTTTCCGAACACTCAATGCCATCTTTATAGCCACCCAGTTATGGTGTGGTGTTTGATGTCATCAAATCATCCTTCCGGTGATGGTGATAAGCATGATCTCATGGTCGAAGGAATTAGGTTACTATGTATCAGAAAGCTTATAGCAAATGAACTATATTAAATGACTTGATCTTTATGCTACGCTTAACTATAGGAGTATGTCCATCACATCATTCTCCTAATGATATGACCCCGTTGTTAATAACATCTCTATGTTCATGATCAGGAAACCATGATCATATATTAACCAACAAGCTAGTTTAACAAGAGGCTTTACTAGGGACTCTTTTTATGTTTACAAATCACACAAGTATTAATGTTTCCTATTAATACAATTATAGCATGGTATGTAAACATTTATCATAAGTATGAAGATATGATAATAACCACTTTATTATTGCCTCTTGGGCATATCTCCAACAGTCTCCCACTTCACTAGAGTCAATAATCTAGTTTCAAACCTTTGTGTATTCAACACCTATGGCTTTCCGGTGTTGTATGTACACGATTGCTAGTGGTCAACTGATCTCTGGATCTGACACTTCCAGGTCCGTGTGTAATTGCATGTCTTTGCGTCTGTACGCATCTCTCATTCTTTAATGAGATGGCTTCGTACAAATTTGGTCCTTTGGTGTGACCTTTAGTTCTTTGGAGTTAAAACATGTTGATAATATTGTCGTACAATATATCTTCATAGTATTATCCCGCTGTGAACTACACCTAGTTTGATAACAAACTATTTGACACAAATGCCCTCTTTAGCTGCTATAGTAGCAGTCATATACTTAGCCTTTTATTGTAGTATCTGTCACAATGTCTTAACTTTGGAACTCATCCAAATCCATTATGGAACTTACTTTCCATTATATTGTGCCACCCTTAGTTTAGATTGAGATAAACTTAATTTGTACTTTGTGACAAAACTAGTATCAATGTAGTACTTTTACAATGAACTAACCATCTATTTGTCACTTCTACAAATAATATACTCTTAGTTCTTCCAAAAGATCATAAGAATATCCTTACTACTGTCCAATGATCATCTTATTGTGGCATCCCGCTAAAACCACTACTAGAAAATCGCGTTGTTTTTGTGCATTGCATCGCCATCATCTTGCATTGTTTGTCTGAACTATTTCGAAAATCCTAGTTTTGCTTTGTACAAATACCCCTCTTTATTTCAAATGCAAAACCCCGATCGTGTCGGATATTTTATTTACCTATAAATTATTGCTAAGTAGTCTTGTTTTAAAAATAAACAAAACAAAACAAACACACATTCTAAACCAGCCCCCTCTAAATCCATTTCCCACCCAAATCTATCCTACCCAGCTCTCACAACTCGCCACCTCACCCCCTGGACCCTTTTCCTACCCACCTGCCACCTCACCGATCCACCACCCGTTTCTCTATCTTTCACCCAGCCCCCTCCTACCCTCTCTCCCTTACAGGCCGACCCCACACCTCCCTGCAGGCCCGCAGCCCCTCTCTCCCTCACCCACCACCCAGCCACCCCTCCCTGACCCTGGGCCCCCACCTGCCGACCCCCCCTGGCCCACCTGCTCCCCGACGCGCCCTCCCCGCGTGTCCTGCCCCACCAACCGCGTCCCCAACCTCCCTCCTCTCCCTCTGCACGCCACCGGTCCTCTTCCTCCTCTGCCTCTCTCTCTCCCCGACGAGCCACCCCCTCGCCGGCCCTTCCCTCTCCGTCAGCCTGGCGGGCGCCCGCCTCACCTCTCTGCGACCACCCGTTCTCCTCTCTCCTCCCGCCGCCATCCACCCGACCGCCCCTCGAGCTTCCTCCACCCGAGCCCGCGGTCACCGCCACGCCTCCCTCACGCCGCGCCGCCTGTGCTGCCGCCCGCTCCTCTGCATCCGCCAAGCCTCCTCCCTGGCCGCTCCTCTCGCCGCCCCGCCCCGCCTTCCTCCACTGGCGCCTGGCACCCTCCCGCCGCCCTCTCCCTCGGCCTCACGCTCTTCTCCCTTTCCGGCGCCCGGCCCCTGCCACAGCTACCGCCTCCTCTTCCTCTTCCTCCTCCCGCCACCGGCCGCCTCCAGCATGGCCTCGACGCCGACGCTCCTCCCGCCGGCCCCGAGCTCACCGGCCCGGCCCCGAGCCCTGCCTCCGTCGGCCTCCTGCAAGCTCGCCACGCAGCCCCCTCGTCGTGCTCCTCGCGCCATTAGCCGCCTCGGCTTGTGTCCTCGAGCCGCTTGGACGTGTAGGTTCGTAGCATGGAAAACAAAAATTTTCTATCGCATACAAACAAACAAGCCAAGATCTATCTACTAGATTGTAGCAACGAGTCGATGGTATAACTTACCCTCGAAGATTCCAAAGCGTTTAACGAGAGCGGATTCTCGTGGGTGATGTAGTCGTACTCTTCCCGATCTCAAGATCGTGTAGACGATCCTTCCAGCGCCACGTTCCGGCAGCGCTCCCGCAGTCGGTCACACGTTCGGTACTGACGAAGACCTTCCTCTCCCTTGTTCCAGAAAATGGAGGTTGTATCACTCTCCTCGCGATTCCAAAGACAACGGGCGTGGTACCTAAGTAGAGGGAAATCCGAGGCTTCGCCTTAAGCCGTGCGAGTATGGTGGAGCTTATGAGAGAGGCTATTAGTGGTCTAGTAATTAGACACACCAATTAGAAGGCTCTAAACCAATTAGAAGGCTCTAAACCGCTGGCTAAAGCAATTAGAAGCTCTAAACCAAAACGGCTCTAAACCGGAGATCTAGAGTAGAAAGTTATGTGTCTATGGAGGAGCCCTGCCTCCTTATATGGGAGGGGGTCCTTGGCGCGGGAGGGAGGAGTCCCTCCCAAATCGGCCTAGGGCTGGCCGCCTGGAGGAGTCCAACTCCTCCTCCAGTTGGTTCCAACTCCTCTTGCTTGTTTCCCGAGTTTCTTGTTTTGCGCTTTGACTTTCAAACCGGACATTTGACTTTTCTGTTTAGGATTCAATTTAATCCTTTATTTGGGACAGCAAGAACACTTAGTACATGATGCAATCATTCAATGAGCAATGACACATTCATGTACCCTTCCCCGGAGTCTTGGACAATCCGGAACCTTCTAGAACATTCAGATGAAAACACCTAATCATTCCCGAACTCCGAAACGGGACTTTCCTTATATGAATCTTATTCTCGGACCATTCCGGATCACCTCGTGATATCCGGATCCCATCCGAGACTCGAACAACATTCGGTCTCTTTCTCATAATACCATAACTACTCAAACAACGTCGAATCCTTAAGTGTGTCTCCTACGGTTCGTGAATTATGCGGACATGGTCGAGACACTTCTCCGAACAATAACCAATAGAGGAATCTGGAAATTCATATGGCTCCACATATTTCTACGATTACTTTGCGATCGAATGAACCACTTACATACGATACCAATTTCCCTTTGTCTCACGATATGTTACTTACCCGAGGTTATGATCGTCAGATATCTCGCATACCTAGTTCAACCTCGTTCTTGATAAGTACTATTTTCTCGTTCCGTGATATGTGATCCCTTGTGACCAAGTCACATGCTTGCAAGCTAATTGGATGACATTCCACCGAGAGGGCCCGAGTATATCTATCCGTCATGTGGATGGACAAATCCCACTCTTGATCCATGTGTTTCAACCAATACTTTCCGAACACTTAATGCCACCTTTATAGCCACCCGCCACGGTGTGGTGTTTGATGTCATCAAAGCATCCATCCGGTAAAGGTGATATGCATGATCTCATGGTCGAAGGAATTAGGTTACTATGTATCAGAAAGCATATAGCAATTGAACTAATGAAATGACTTGATCTTTATGCTACGCTTATCTATAGGAGTATGTCCACCATATCATTCTCCTAACGATATGATCTTGTTGTTGATAACATCTCAATGTTCATGATAGGGAAACCACAATCATTAATCAACCAACAAGCTAGTGAAGTATAGAGGCTATACTAGGGACTTCAATTTAAGTTTACAAAACACACAAGTATCAATGTTTCCTTGTTAATACTATTATAGCATGAATGTAAACATTTATCATAAACACAAAGATATAATAATAACTACATTTATTATTGCCTCTAGGGCATATCTCCAACAGTCTCCCACTTGCACTAGAGTCATCTAATCTAGATTACATGGTAATATACGAACACCCATGGCAGTTTGGTGTTGGTCATGTTTTGCCCTCGGAGAGGTTTAGTCAACGGATCCGCCACATTCAGATCTGTGTGTACTTTGCAAATCTTTATATCCCCATCCCGGATATGTTCTCGAATAGCGTGAAAACGCAGCTTGATATGCTTGACTTCTTGTGTGACCTTGGTTCTTGCGCATTGGCTATGGCGCCCATGTTATCACAGTAGATAGACATTGGGTCCAGTAAGACTTGGAACCACACCCAGCTCAGAATGAACTCTTTCATCCATATCGCTTCTTGTGAAGCCTCAAGCAGCCATGTATTCCGATTCAGTTGAAGATCTCGCCACAACGCTTTGCTTTGCACTCCTCCAGCTAATCGCTGCACCATTCAAAATAAATACGTATCCGATTGTGATTTAGAATCATCCGGATCGGTGTTCCAACCAGCATCGGTGTAACCATTAACAACGAGCTATTCATCACCTCCATAAGAAAGAACCATATCCTTAGTTCTTCTCAAGTACTTAAGGATGTTTTTGATCATGTCCAATGATCCACTCACGGATCACTTTGATATCTGCTAGTTAAACTAACAAAGATATGCAATGTCGGGTCTAGTACATAGCATGGCATACATTAGAGATCCTATGGTCGAGGCATAGGAGTCTTACTCATCCTTTCTCTATCTTACGCGCCGATGTCGGACTTTGAGTTTTACTCAAGGTCGTATTAGCAACATGGGCAAGAACCCTTTCTTGCTTTCTTCCATTCCAAATCCCTTTAGAACTTTGTCCAAATATGTACTCTGTGACAATGATACTTGGCGTTTCGATCTATCTCTATAAATCTTTATGCCTAATATGTAAGCTGCTTCGCCAAGATCCTTCATTGAAAAACTATTATTCAAATATTCCTTGACACTATTAAGAAGGTCTACATCATTCCCAATCAACAATATGTCATCCACATACGATTAAGAATGCTACAGAGCTCCCACTCACTTTCTTGTAAATACAAGCTTCTCCATAAGTTTGTATAAAACCAAAACTTTTGATTACTTTATCAAAACGTTGATTCCAACTTCGGGATGCTTGCTTCAATCCATAGATTTACCGTTGAAGTTTGCATACCTTGTTAGCATCTATAGGATCGACAAAACCTCTGGGTTGCATCATATACAACTCTTCATCAATGTCTCCATTGAGGAATGCTGTTTTGACATCCATCTGCCATATCTCATAATCATAATATGCAGCGATTGCTAACATAATCCTCACAGACTTTAGCTTCGCTACTGGTGAGAAAGTCTCATCGTAGTCAACTCCTTGAATTTGTCGAAACCCTTTTGCGACAAGTAAGTCGAGCTTTATAGAATGTAACATTACCATCAAGATCTGCTTTTCTTCTTGAAAATCCATTTGTTCTCGACCTTCCGCCATCCGTTAAGTCCACCAAAGTCCATACTTGGTTTTCGATATGGATCCAATCTCGGATTTCATGGCTTCTTGCCATTTATTGGAATCTGGGCTCATCATCGCTTCCTCATATGTCTCGGGTCATCGGTGTTGTCCACCACCATGACATTCATAACGGAATCATACCAACTGGAGTGGTACGAGTTCTCGTTGACCTCCGAGGCTGTAGTAACTTCAACAAGTTTCATGATCATCATCATTAGCTTCCTCCTTATTGGTGCAGGCACCACAGAACTTCTTCCGTGCTGCGCTACTCGCAATTTCGAGAGAAGGTTCAACAACCTCGGAGTTCTACTTTCCTTCCAGTCACTTCTTTCGAGAGAAATTCCTTCTCTAGAAAGGATCCATTCTTAGCAACGAATGTTTTGCCTTCGGATCTATGATAGAAGGTATACCCAATAGTTTCCTTGGGTATCCTATGAAGACGATTTTTCCGCTTTGGGTTCAAGCTTGTCCTATTGTAACTTCTTTACATAGGCTTCAGATCCCCAAACTTTAAGGAACGACAATTTAGGTTTCTTCCCAAACCATAATTCATACGGTGTCGTTTCAACGGATTTAGACGGTGCCCTATTTAAAGTGAATGCGGTTGTTTCTAATGCATAACCCCAAAATGATAGCGGTAACTGTAAGTGACATCATAGAACGAACCATATCTAAGAGAGTTCGATTACGCTCGGACACACCATTACTGTGGTGTTCCGGCGGTGTCAATTGTGAAAGTATTCCGCACTTCTTTAAATGCTCGCCAAACTCGTAACTTAGATATTCACCTCCACGATCGTAACGTAGAAATTTAATCTTCTTGTTACGTTGATTCTCTACCTCACTTTGAAACTCCTTAAACTTCTCGAAAGTTTCGGACTTATGTTTCATGAAATAGATATATCCATATCTACTCAAGTCATCCGTGAAGGTAAGAACATAACGATAACCATCACATGACGCTACACTCATTGGACCACACACATCGGTATGTATGATTTCCAATAAGTCCGTAGCTCGCTCCATCATACCGTAAAATGGAGTCTTAGTCATTTTTCCCATCGACATGCTTCGCATCTTTCAAGTGATTCAAAATCAAGTGATTCAAGAAGTCCATCGAATGGAGTTTCTTCATACGCTTTCACTCCGATGTGACCAAGACGATTGCCACATATAGGTTAATTATCGCTGATTTCAAACGCTTAGCCTCAATGTTGTTGATATGTGTATTTCCACTATCGAGATTCAATAAGAATAGACCATCTATCAAAGGTGCATGTGCATAAAACATATTACTCATATAAATAGAACAACCATTATTCTCGATTTAAACAAGTAACCGTCTCGCAATAAACAAGATCCCGATATAATGTTCATGCTCAACGCAGCACCAAATAACAATTATTTAAGTATAAAACTAATCGATGGTAGATGAAGGGTAGCGTCGACCGCGATCACATCAACCTTTGATCCGCTTCCCACGCCGCATCGTCACCTTGTTCTTCGCTAGCTTCCGTTTATTCGCAAAGACCGCTTCGAGTTACAAATATGAGCAACCGAACCAAGATCAAATACCCAGCACTACTACGAGTACTAGTGAGATACACATCAATAACATGTATATCGATATACCTTTCTTCTTGATGTTGCCGTTCAGATCCGCCAAGTACTTTGGGAAATTCCGCTTCATGACCTTCTCCTTGCGAAAAGCACTCGCCTGTGCTTAGGTCCAGCCTGGTCTTCTTCGGCGTGGTAGCTTTCTTACCACCCTTCTTGAAGTGTCCCTTTGCTTAGACTTGCCTTTCTTGAATTTGGTGGTCTTATTGACCAACAACACTTGGTGCTCTTTCTTGATCTCCACTTCGCAGATTTCAACATGGCAAAGAGTTCGCAACGCGTCTTGTTCATGTTCTCGCATGTTGTAGTTCATCACAAAGTTCTTGTAACTTGGTGGTAGTGATTGGAGGACACGGTAAATCCCCAAAGCATTAGGAATCACTATACCCAAGCTTTGAAGTTTGTTTATGCCTGGACATCTTAAGCACATGCTCACCGACAAGCTGCCTCTTCCATCTTGCGCTTAAAGAACTTTTGAAGCCTCATAGCTTTCAATTGCCGCATGAGTCTCAAAAATCAATTTGAGATCCTCGACAATATCATATGGGTCCGACTCTTCAAACCTTTTCTCAAGCTCCGATTCTAAACCATACAAGATAGCACACTATGGAGTACTGATTCTTCCGAGCGAGGTAAACATTCTTTACTTCATCGGAAGCATCACCTGCAGTGGGTCACCCAATGTGCATCCAAAGACATAGGTCAAATTACCACTGTGAGGACAATCCTCAAATTGCGGAACCAATCCGAAGTTGCTTCCATTGTTTTTCAACTTTTCTTTCTCTAGGAACGCATTAAAATTGATGGTAGGGCTGCCATTGATCTACAACATATTTGCAATAGTTTAGACTAAGTTTATGACAAATTGAGTTCAAATTAATTAATGAAATTAAACTAGGTGAACTCCCACTCAAAACAATATCCCTCACATTGTTTTAGTGATCACACGAACCAAATCCACCACATCAACACCGATCATCACGAGAGTTGATATAGTTTCAATGGCGAACAATCATCATGTTCATCATATCTACTATACGATTCATGCTTTACCTTCGGTAATCCGTGTTCCGAGACCATGTCCGTACATGCTAGGCTCGTCAAGATCAAACCTTAGTTTCGCATGAGCAAATCTGGCTTGCTCACGTTGTATACACTTGTAATCTAGCACCCGATCATCACGTGGTGCTTCAAACAACAAGCTTTAGCAACGATGCTAACTAAGGGTGAACACTTTATGATTTGAAATTGATGTGCATGAGGGATCATCTTATAATGCTACCGTCTACTAAGCAATACAAGATGCATAAAGGATTAACATCACATGCAATTCAATATATATGTGATATGATATGGTTTCTTCTTCGTGCCTTCGATCTCCATCTTCAAGCACGAACATGATCTCCATCATCACCGCATTGCATCAAGGTCAATGACGCTTCTCCATGGTTGTCGCCCACCGGCTTCAACTATTACAACTACTTTGAATAGACACGCGGTCTTAAAAATAAAGACAACCATATGGCTCCGCCGTTGTCGACTTACAATAAGGAACATTGCATACATCAAATATAATCACAATCATGGCCATATCACATCACTGCACACCCTCGCAAAACAAAGTTAGACGCTTCTACTTTCTTTGCATATTTTACGTTTGGGGCTTTCAATAAGTGTCGTCTAACTTACGAACAAGAACCACAACATTGATACTAGCATTGTTGATCACCCGTTGTAAATTGGATCTTAACTATGCTAGGAGAAACATGCACCGCAAAGCCACTTATGCAATACAAGTTACATGTCAAGCGTGGAGCAAGTCTCATGAACGATGTCATGTAAGGTTAGCCCGGCCGCTTCATCCCAACATACCGCAAGATGCAAAGTACACAAAAGCAATCTACAATAAAGCATCAACACCCACAATGACCATTGTGTTCTACTCTGCAACAGATCTACATATAGACACGGCTCGATACATCAGAGGGGTTCGTAGCATGGAAAACAAAAATTTTCTATCGCATACAAACAAACAAGCCAAGATCTATCTACTAGATTGTAGCAACGAGGCGATGGAATAACTTACCCTCGAAGATTCGAAAGTGTTTAACGAGCGCAGATTCTCGTGGGTGATGTAGTCGATTCTTCCCGATCTCAAGATCGTAGACGATCCTTCCAGCGCCACGTTCCTAAGCGGCCCCGCAATCGGTCACACGCTCAAGATTGACGAAGACCTTCCTCTCCTTGTTCCAAAGAAATGGAGGTTGTAGCACTCTCTCGCGATTCCGCAAAGACAACGGCGTGGTACCTAAGTAGAGGGAAATCCGCAGGCTTCGCCTTAAGCCGGTGCGAGTATGGTGGAGCTTATGAGAGAGGCTATTAGTGGTCTAGTAATTAGACACACCAATTAGAAGGCTCTAAACCAATTAGAAGGCTCTAAACCGCTGGCTAAAGCAATTAGAAGCTCTAAACCAAAACGGCTCTAAACCGGAGATCTAGAGTAGAAAGTTATGTGTCTATGGGAGGAGCCCTGCCCCTCCTTATATGGGAGGGGGTCCTTGGCGCGCCAGGGAGGGAGTCCCTCCCCAAATCGCCTAGGGCTGGCGCCGGCCTGGAGGAGTCCAACTCCTCCTCCAGGTTGGTTCCAACTCCTCTTGCTTGTTTCCCACAGTTTCTTGTTTTGGCGCTTGACTTTCAAACGGACATTTGACTTTTCTGTTTTAGGATTCAATTTAATCCTTTATTTGGGACAGCAAGAACACTTAGTACATGATGCAATCATTCAATGAGCAATGACACATTCATGTACCCTTCCCCCCCGGAGTGCCGGACAATCCGGAACCTTCTAGAACATTCCCGATGAAAACACCAGAATCATTCCCGAACTCCGAAACGGGACTTTCCTTATATGAATCTTATTCTCCGGACCATTCCGGATCACCTCGTGATATCCCGGATCCCATCCGAGACTCCGAACAACATTCGGTCTCTTTCTCATAATACCATAACTACTCAAACAACGTCGAATCCTTAAGTGTGTCTCCCTACGGTTCGTGAATTATGCGGACATGGTCGAGACACTTCTGCGAACAATAACCAATAGAGGAATCTGGAAATTCATATGGCTCCCACATATTTCTACGATTACTTTGCGATCGAATGAACCACTTACATACGATACCAATTTCCCTTTGTCTCACGATATGTTACTTACCCGAGGTTATGATCGTCGGTATCTCTGCATACCTAGTTCAACCTCACATCGATAAGTACTCTTTTCTCGTTCCCGTGATATGTGATCCCTTGTGACCAAGTCACATGCTTGCAAGCTAATTGGATGACATTCCACCGAGAGGGCCCAGAGTATATCTATCCGTCATGTGGATGGACAAATCCCACTCTTGATCCATGTGTTTCAACCAATACTTTCCGAACACTTAATGCCACCTTTATAGCCACCCGCCACGGTGTGGTGTTTGATGTCATCAAAGCATCCATCCGGTAAAGGTGATATGCATGATCTCATGGTCGAAGGAATTAGGTTACTATGTATCAGAAAGCATATAGCAATTGAACTAATGAAATGACTTGATCTTTATGCTACGCTTATCTATAGGAGTATGTCCACCATATCATTCTCCTAACGATATGATCTTGTTGTTGATAACATCTCAATGTTCATGATAGGGAAACCACAATCATTAATCAACCAACAAGCTAGTGAAGTATAGAGGCTATACTAGGGACTTCAATTTAAGTTTACAAAACACACAAGTATCAATGTTTCCTTGTTAATACTATTATAGCATGAATGTAAACATTTATCATAAACACAAAGATATAATAATAACTACATTTATTATTGCCTCTAGGGCATATCTCCAACAGGACGACGCCGCCTTCTCCTTCTGCACGCAGGAGCTTCTGTCCCGTCCCAGCGCGTACGGCTCGTTGTCTGTCGTTGGTACTCAGTCATCGGTACAAGTTGAAGTGGAGTGGTGACATGGATATGGTGTAGATGTTCGCCTTCATTTGAGACCGTCTCGCCGAGTTCGCCATCCGCCTAGATCGTCGAAACCCGCGGGCGATGGCGTCACATTCTAAGATCTTCGACACAGAACCGAAGACCGTCGAACCCCAAGATCGCCTTCCCCGACCCAAAGGCGTCGAGATCCCGAGCCTCCGAAGACCGATCCGACAACGGACCCGCCGGTACCTCAAGATCTTCCTCGCGGCGTCCGAAGACCCGAACCCTGTTGAATCCCTCTCGGTGAACGCCAAGATCACCTCACGGACGCCATGACCTCCTTCAAGGATCCGATGGCCGAGACCCTGGAGACCGATCTAGAGCGCCAAGGCCTTCGCATGGAGTCGGCAAGATCATCCGGAAACACCAAGATCAACTGCGCGGCCCCGACAAGTTCGACACCGTACAGGGCGAGACCGATGCGCCCCGACGCCACGCCAAGTTCGTCTACCCGAACGCCAAGATCTACTCTGCCATCCGAGAACGACCCCGGAGTCCGAGAACGATCCCGTCGAACCCTGAACCCCGAGACCCGACCCCGAACCCCGGAACCTCAAGATCGTCGAACCCTAATGTGTGAACCCTTTCTCGAGCCCTATTTTTATAAATGTGATATAAACTTGTTGCATATTAAATCGATCATGCATGCATATTTGTGTGGTTTGGGGGCCTTATGCCGATTCACCATATAATTAAATATGGGGCCCATATGCAGGCAAATCTAGTCTTATATTGGCCTCATTTAAATTTGTGTAGCGAACCGGTAACTTACCTTGCCTTGTTAATACAATATTTAAATTGCGGGGTACCTAAATAACTTGAACCGTTTAATTAATTGTCGGGACCCCGGTTCCGCTTAATCTTGCCTAATTGCATCGCATCTTCGCCATGTCATACATCATTCATGCATCACGCCCGATCTTTTGCCGTAGTATTAAATAGTGCATCCGGTGTTTATTCTAGTGTTTTGCTTCTTTGCGGATAAGGCCGTTGAGTTGATGTGAGCTTCGCCCCGATCTTCGGTTGAACCTTCGGCAATGTTTTCAGGCGAGCATCTCCCCCTTTCTACCTATCTTACTTTTATAGTATTTATTCCCTCCTGTTAATCTATTGCTATCTGTGTTGCGATGCTCTAGTTTTCGTACCCGTGATATCCCTCGCAGCCTTATATTGCCTTGGACACATCCTATTACCTGTTGATTGGTAGATAGTTGGACCTGCGCGTCGTAGTCGCTTGCTCAAGTGCTGCGTCAGTCAAAGACCACAGTTGTTGGAGTATTGCCGCATGTTGATGTTGGAGATGATCATGGCTTTACTTTTCATAACTTTAATTACTGTTTAACAACTAAAATTGAAGTAAGTAAGCAGAGGCACAGGTGGGCAATAGATGTTATTTGGTTGTTAACCGTCCACTTGTGTCCCGTAGGAACCCGAGTACTTGATACCTGTTCCTTGATTTATCGCGCTATCCACATCCGGGAGGATTATGGGACCCCCTGAGCCAGAGCTTGATTCATTCTTATTTCTTGGGGCCACAAACTAGTTTGAGGTTTTATTTACTATCCTGTACTTATGCCATGCTACTTCTGTATTTACAATTGTGCGAGGAGCACACTGTACTGTTTAGGATCGGGACACGTTTTCGCGGTGTCGACAAGCCCAGTTTTGGGTTCCCAGTCGCTCACAGCCGTCCACCCAAACCTCGGGTCCGTCTCGGAGTCAGCTAACTTCGTTGCGGGTGTACTCCAAGGGGTGGCCCCCTGAAATATTTCTGAATCCTGTGATTGCTTTGTCGTGAAGGCCTCGTTGGGTTTTGTTTTGGTTTTTCCGAGGTTGATCGAGCGTGTGTTGCTATTGGTGCACCCCGGCCGGGTAAAACTTTCTGAAAGCCGTGTCCGCGGTTATGGACGACTTGGAGCACAGTATCTCGATCATAGACAAGCAAAACTAAAGTAGTACTATAAATTTGACTTTATAATGACTAGTAATCAACTTCACTATAATGGAATGGCTACATAAAACTGCCCACAATTGCTTGTTTGGTTTGTCGCTTGCGACGATTGTATCTGACTAGTAAGTATTGCAACTACAACGGAATGGCTAAATAAAAGTACCAACAACTGTTGGGTTTTGAGGTTATCTCATGTTAACTGTATCTGACTAGTAATTGTTGCCACTATCACGGAATGGTTAACTAAAAGTGCCCACTGCTTATTTTATCAGGATGATTATCTACACCTGACTAGTAATTGCTGCAACGATAACTGAATAAATAAAACTGCCAACGGTGTGAGTTCCTCGGTTGACTTCCTCGTTTGGTCTCGAGGGGGAAACGCCAGGATGGGTTTGTTTGATGATAGTATCAGGTTGGTTCCGAATAGGTCTTTCTTACCCCTCTCTGATAGCCGCCAGTTACATCGAATCTCTATAGGTTGTTTAGTGCATGTTGCCGCTGCCGCTTCAGTCCACCATACCTATGTAGGCGAGGACCGCCGAATTCTAGCCTCGCCGTGTACTGGCCTCAGTACTGACGCTCCTCTTTTTCCTTTGACCTTTGTCGGCACCCCTTTTGTTTAAGCAGGTTTTGAGATCGACGTCGTTAGCAGGGTTACCCTTCCGGCTTGGCTCAAGGGTTATGGACGCCATTGGTTATTCTTCAGGGCTCTTAGCCCCATTTGCATCTTGTCCGTAGTCGGACGCTCTATCGTTTTAAAGGTGATTTGGATCTTTGTATTGTATATCTGTATTCTTGACTCGTCGAGTCGCTGTTGTATATATATGTTCTGTGGGTCCCATCAAGGACTGTTGTGTAATGTTATTACTTCGTTTTCCACCCGCACGAAAGTGCCTGGTGGGCACCTTTGAATCGTTTCTATGCGGGTTTGGCGGGTTTCGCTAAAACTTGCATAGGGCCGATTCTGAGGGTGTTACACTTATGAATCATTCTGGTATATGCTCAAAACATTTAGAGCATAGGACATATCTGGATTTGTACATATCACAGTATGATTGATATAAATACTCTTTGTGATTTCATACATCAAGTATCAATCTATACTTGAATCTTTGTTTCACTTACCAAGTGTCAATACACTTGAATATATCATCAATATTGAACTTATTCAATCCTTTCTGTGCGACAAGATCCTTTCTTGTAGTCTCTATATTGAACTCATTCAATACATCATTTATGTACTTTCGGCACAACCATATTAGCGTCTATTGATGCCAAATATTTGGGTTTTGCCTAAGTCTTTCATCGGGATGAAATTCTTAATATGTGTTTAATAAAAGATACATCATTTCCAATCAACAATATGTCTTCCACATAATGTAGTAGAAACATGTCTTAGCGCTCCCACTTAATTTCTTGCAAATGCAAGCATCTTCATCGTCTCCGACGAATTTAAGTTTGCATATGCATTTAGCATCCTTTGAATTAAGTTTGCATATGCATTTAGCATCATAGTGAAGATTCCAACTCCGCAATGCTTACTTCAACCATTTAAGTTTGCATATGCATTTAGCATCCTTTGAATTAACAAAACCCTTTGGACCGTGTCATGCACACGTCCTAGGTAACCCTTCTATTAGAAGAACTAGTTTTGTTTATCCAACACATAACAAAATTATATGTCGTGGTTGCTACATTAATCCGTCTAGACTAAATATCGCTATGAAAGATCAAATCTTGTCATAGTCAACCTTTGAACATTGTTGTGAACTCTTTCCCAACATGTCGACTATTTCATAGATGTGCAACATCCATGTCTATTTATTTATAGATCCAAACACAACTGTAAGGTCTTACACCTTTCTCGAGGGTCCTTCAAGTTCAAAACTTGACTTCTTGTGTATGGAACTATCACGGATTTTATGGCTTCAAGCCATTGTATGGAGTCAGGGCCCATCATCGCTTCTTTGCATATAGTACGTTCATTATTCTCAAATAATGATTCAACCCTCAAATCTTGGTATTTGATTGCTTACTCGACCTACTTGGTTCAATAGAAACTTTGACCTCCGTAACCACAACCTTTGAGGTACGTGAGCCATGAGCATTATTCTTTGCCTCCTAACACTTTTCGGTGCTGCGCAACTTTGCACATATAGCTAAGGTTCTTTTAACCTTATCAAAGTTCTATTGTCCTCCCACTTATCTTTTCACAAAAAATTCCTTCTCAAAGAAACTTGACGTTCTAAGCGACAAACACTTTTGTCTCCGGTGTTTATGGAGGAATACTTAACAGTTTATACAAAGACAGGTTCATCCGACTTTGGTTGCAAACATCCTTCTTATGCATAGCATACTAATGTTTAAGAAAGGACTACTTGGGTTTTATCCCTAACCATAACTTTATATGGTGTCATTTCAGCGGATTATGATGGAGCTCTTTTCAGTGGAAAAACGGTAATCTCTCAAGCTTTTAATCTTTAAAATATAATGGCAGTTTTATGAATTACACCTTTGATCTTACCATGTCAAACAAGGTTTAATTACATATCTCGAACACTCCATACTCTTATGGTGTTTCGGGAAATGCAAATCCACGGAACGATTTCTTAAATCTTAGGTATTATGCTAAACTTGTAACTCAAGTATCTTCCTTTATGATCTTATCATAAACTATTTATATTCTTGTTACAATAATTTTGCACTTCATCTTGAAAGTCTTTAAACTTTTCAAATGTTTCATACTTCATCCTTATTAAGTAAATATTCATATATTCACTTAAATTTTCGGAGAAAGCATATGAAGTTGAAATCCATCGCTCTTGACTACACATAATGGACTTCGTACAACAATATGTACAAGTTCCAATAAGCTAGTCATTCGTTCCCTTTTGGACTACGAACGAAGTTTTAATTATCTCTAGGAAAGTTTCACAAGCGTCATGTGATCAAAAATCAAAAGACTCCAAAATTCCATCCACATGGAGTTTCTTCATGTTTTCTTTCCAATATAATTTAAACGGCGATGTCACTTCCTAAGTGATCTTTCAATCATTTTGTCTTTCGACATTTTTAGCACTAGTTTTATGGATGTGATTTCTCCAACGAGATTTGTGAATCATCCATCTTTTATGGATTACGGCAATTATTTGAACAACCCTTTTGTTCTCATAATACCTGATAAAACAAATCTTGAAGGCAAGCTTTGATGTTTAACGAGCAACACAATAACCATTTATTTGTTCTCGATGAACATCATCACATATTCTTTTGCTAGTTACTTAGGCCATTGTAGTTCATGAATTGTGTTGTTTCGTATGACGATTCACACCAACAAATTCAGTATCAAATACTTAAGAACCACATTGTTTAATAAGCAAAGAATATAGTCATAACATGTATATCATCTATATACTTAAACTTGAACAATTCTAGTTTTTTCTTTTCTGCCATATATTTATGAGATTCTCTTTCAGTATTTCCTTTTCTGTTTGAAAGAATCTATCAACATCAATAGTGGAGTCATACATATGACACATAGTCCAAAGCGTGTATAATTAAATACCAATGTCTTTGGACTTGCACTTTGAAGTAGATAACCATCATCAAATGTTTGGTGTGCTTTCAAATTCCATTCTTTAGTAATCTCTTGGTGTGGTAAATATTTTACCTACATCAAATATTCACCCTTATCATGGAATTATTCATGATCAAGCTACTTTTAGCTTATAAAGTGTGGCATCCCGCAAAAACCACTACTAGAAAATCACGTTGTTTTTGTGCATTGCATCATCATGACCGCATGCTCATGTCATCATGCCACATTGCATTTGAGCATCATCATCATCTTGCATTTTGCTTGTATAAAACTATTTGCAGAAAACCTATTTTGTGTTTTCTAAAAACGCCCCACCTTTATTCAAACACCAAAATCCGGGTCGCCGGAATATTTTGTTTTGTCTGATATCGGTTTGCGAAAGTCTTGTTTGAAATAAATAAAAATATTTATTATTTTAGTGGGGGCAGTCGAACGGGCCGATTCGACCCGAACGACCACCCCCAGAAATTTAAATCGGTCCAACCAACCGGTACACCTAAATCCTAAAGCTACCCATTCTAACCTACCCACCCTGCCTGCCACCTCATCCCACCCAATCAGTATGCGCCACCTCACCTCCCCTTCCTCCCCCTCCAACCAGCCGCTGCCACATCACTCCCTCACCTCTCTCTCCCTTCCCCCACTCAACCCACTCACACACACAGCCCCACAAGCACACACACCACTCACCCCCACTCCCCAACCCCAAACACACCCAGCACACACACTGCACCCACGCACACAGTACCGGTCCACCAACCCCCTGCCCCAATCCCAGCTCCCCTGGGCCCCACCAGGCCCACCCTCTCCCACGCGTCCCCTCCCCAACCTTTCTTCCCCTCTCGCACGCGCCCGCGCAGAGCTCCCTCCGCGCCTCCTTCGCCTCCCTCGGCTCCCCGCCAGGCACCCCCTCCCCGCGGCCCTCCTTCCCCTGTGCGCGCCGCCGCCCTCTCTTCACCGCTCCACCACCCCGACACCGTCGCTCCACCCTTCCTCTCCCCGTCCGGCCACCGCCCCTCCTCGGCGCCCCAGCCTCCCCCTCCACCTCTCCGGCGCCCGAGCATCTCCTGCCTCGCTCCTCGATTCGCTCGCTGCCCGGCCAGCCGCGCCTCCTGCCTTCCTCCAGCCGTGCCTGCCAGTCTGCCGCCCGCGCCGCCTCAGGCCCCGTGCCTCCGCCCGCTGCCGCCTCGATGCTCGGACCCGTCGCACCACGGAGTCCCGCAGATCTGCCTTGCCTCTGCTGCGCGCCCCGCCTCCTCGCCGCCATTGGCGCCGCCCCGCCGAGCGTGTTCTCCAGTTCGGCCGGCGCTGTTCGGCCGTCCTCCCAAGCCGGTCCCTTCTCCGGCCGCTGTGTCGCGCACCCACCATGTGCTGTTCTGCATGTGCATGTTCGGTTCCTTTTATCCAGGTGTTTTGGCTTTGGTGTTGTCAGATGGTGTTGCCTGCTAGTTTTGTGGTGATGCTATCATGTTGCGATGAAGCGAACTGAAGGTCAACAAGGTCGCAGCAAGATCTCCGAACCCTCTCGACGGACAAGACCTTCGAGTCGGAAAACCGCGTTTGCCATCGACGATAAGATCTCCGGCACGGGACATCAAGAACTCCATCACGAAATCCCCAAGATCATCTTCCCGGGTCCGGAAAATCATGAGGACCGATCCCAGAACCCTCGGCACGCCAAGATCTTCTCCGCGGAACGCCAAGTCCTGCTTCCCGGAAGCGACAATACCTACCCCGTTATCCGAGAACGTTCCTGTCGAGACCGCTTCCGTCGAACCCTGAAAACCCCGAGACCGACCCCGGACCCCGAACCCCGGAACCCCAAGATCTGCCAAACCCTAATGTGTGCCCCTTTCTCGAGCCCTATTTTATAAATGTAATAACCAATTGCTGCATATTTAATTGTTCATCTCGCATGCATATTTGTCTGTGGTTTGGGGGCCTTATGCCGATTCACCTCATAATTAAATATGGGGCCCATATGCGGGCAAATCTAGCCTTATATTGGCCTCATTTGAATCTGTGCATCGAACCGGTGTTCACTTTTGCCATGTTAATGCAACATTTAAATTGCGGGGGTTCTAAATAACTTGAACCATTTAATTCAGTATCGGGACCCCGGTTCCGCTTAATATGACCTAATTGCATCGCACTTTTGCCATGCCATACAACATACATGCATCATGCCGATCTTCTGCCGTTGTATTAAATATTGCATCCGGTGTTTATTCTAGTGTTTTGCTTCTTCGCGGATAAGGCCGTTGAGTTGATGTGAGCTTCGACCCGATCTTCGGATGAACCTTTGACAATGTTTTCAGGCGAGCATCTCCCCCTTTCTACCTATCTTACTTTTATAGTATTTATTCCCTCCTGTTGATCTATTGCTATCTGTGTTGCGATGCTTTAGTTTCCGTACCTGTGATGTACCGTGCAGCCCTATATTGCCTTGGACACATCCTATTACCTGTTGTTTGGTAGATAGTTGGACTTGCGCGTCGTAGTCGCTTGCTCAAGTGCTGTTGCGTGTCGTCAAGTGCCTCAGTTGCTGATGTATTGCCGCATGTTGATGTTGGATATGATCCTAGTTTTACTTATCTCTCTCTTTAATTCCTGTTTAACAACTAAAATTGAAATAAGCAGAGGCATCGGTGGGTGATAGAAAATATTTGGTTTCCGAACGCCCACTTGTGTCCCATAGGACCCCGAGTACTTGATACCTGTTCCTTGATTTATCGCGCTATCCACATCCGGGAGGTATATGGGACCCCCCTGAGCCAGATCTTGATCCAGTCTTATTTCTTGGGGCCACAAACTAGTTTGAGGTTTTATTTACTATCCTGTACTTATGCCATGCTACTTTTGTATTTACGATTGTGCGAGGAGCACACTGTACTGTTTAGGAATTGTGACCCGTTTACGCGGTATCGACAAGCCGAGTTTTGGGTTCCCAGTCGCTTACAGCCGGCCCCACAAACCTTGGGTCCGTCTCGGAGCTAGCTTACTGCTAGGGTAAGACTTCAAGGGTGGCCCCAAATATTTCGAATCCTGTGATTGCTTTGTCGTGAAAGCCTCGTTGGGTTTCGTTTGGTTTTTCCGAGGTTGATCGAGCGCGTGTGTTGCTATTGGTGCACCGCCGGTAAAACTTTCGAAAGCCGTGTCCGCGGATATGGACGACTTGGAGCATGATTCTCGACCATAGACAAGCATAACTAAAGTTTATTGCTATAAATTTGAGTTTATAATGACTAGTAATCAGCTTCACTATAATGGAATGGCTAAATAATACTGCCCACAATTGCTTGTTTGGATTGTCGCTTGCGACCATTGTACCGGACTAGTAAGTATTGCAACTACAACGGAATGGCTAAATAAAAGTACCAACGACTGCTGGGTTTTTGGGTTATCTCATGTTAATTGTATCTGATTAGTAAGTGTTGCAACTACAACGGAATGGTTAACTAAAATGACCCACTGCTTATTTTATCAGGATGATTATCTATACCTGACTAGTAATTGCTGCAACGATAACTGAATAAATAAAACTGCCAACTGTGTGATTTCCTCGGTGGACTTCCTCGTTTGGTCTCGAGGGGGAAATACCAGGATGGGTTTGTTTGGTGTTAGAATCAGGTTGGTTCCGAATAGGTCTTTCTTATCCCTCTCTTATAGCCGCCAGTTGTATCGAGTCTCTATAGGTTGTTCAGTGCATCTTTGCCGCCGCTTGATCCACCATACCTATGTAGGCGAGGACCGCCAATTCTAGCCTCGCTGCGTGTCTTGGCCTCGATCTTGACGCTCCTTCTTTTCCTTTGCCCTTTGTCGGCACCCCTTTTGTTTAAGCAGGTTTTGAGATCGGCGTTGTTAGCGGGTTACCCTTCCGGCCTTGGGCAGGGTTATGGACGCCATTGGTTATTCTTCAGGGCTCTTAGCCCCATTTGCATCTTGTCCGTAGCTGGACGCTCTATCGTTTTCAAGGTGATTTGGATCTTTGTATATTATATCTGTATTCTTGGCTCGTTGAGTCGCTGTTGTGTATATCTGTTCTGTGGGTCCCATCGAGGACTGTTGTGTAATGTTATTACTTCGTTTTCCACCCGCACGAAAGTGCCTGGTGGGCACCTTTGAATCGTTTCTATGCGGGTTTGGCGGGAAGTGCTAAAACTTGCATAGGTCCGATTCTGAGGGTGTTACATAAAGATGAATCGTGAGTATAATGTTGCTCTCCAAAACCTTTTGGTGGATTAGGACAACTAGTGTCTCCAACCCTTTGCAAATTCTCATCAAATATGCGAACATGACTTTTGCCATATTATACTCTATCATGTTGCAACCAAAACTTCGTTTCACATATCACAATATCTTCCACACATCATGGTTTCTGAAACAACTCTTTCAGATCCTAGATAACCTTGATATTAAGACAATCCTTTGAATATCAAGAATCATGGAGACAAACATGATACTCATACACTAACTCTTGGAATTTTCACTCTCGATTTAGTACCAGTTATTAAACTTCATGGAGTAACCGGAACTTACTGAAAGTTTGCAATAGGACTTTTAAACTTTGGATTAACACTTCAAAACAATACGATACCAGTTCATAAAGTAACTAACCAGAATTCTATAGTTCTATCATCTCAATTATAACTAAGCGCAAGGTGGTAAACAGATGCCAATAACTACAACAATTATGCAAATTCACTTTGATTTAATTTATGATAAATAGTGTTCAACTTTTAATCATATTGCCATTGAACTCCCACTCAAAACAATATCCCTCACATTGTTTTAGTGATCACACGAACCAAATCCACCACATCAAAACCGATCATCACGAAAGTTGATGTAGCTTCAATGGCGAACAATCAACATGTTCATCATATCTACTATATGACTCATGCTTTACCTTTCGGTGATCCGTGTTCCGAGACCATGTCTATACATGCTAGGCTCGTCAAGATCAAACCTTAGCTTCCGCATGAGCAAATCTGGCTTGCTCACGTTGTATACACTCGCAGAATCTAACACACCCGATCATCACGTGGTGCTTCGAAACAACGAGCTTTAGCAACAGTGTTAACTAAGGGTGAACACTTTATGATTTGAAATTTATGTGCATGAGGGATCATCTTATAATGCTACCGTCGTTAAGTAAGCAATACAAGATGCATTCCGGCAGTCGGTCACACGTTCGGTACTCTATGAAGACCTTCCTCTCCCTTGTTCCAGCAGGCAGCGGAGGTTGTAGCACCCTCCTCGCGATTCCGACAGCACGACAGCGTGGTACCGGAAGTAGAGGGGAGATCTCGTAGGGCTTCGCCTTAAGCCGGAGCGAGTATGGTGGACTATGAGAGAGCCCTCGGTGTTCTAGGGCTTAGACACACCAAGGAGGGGGTGCTAGGGCCGGCGGCTAGGGATTGGAGGTGCCCAAGTCGGCGGCTAGGGGAGAAAACCTAGGAGGCGGCTATGGTGGGTGGCGGCGGCTAGGGTTAGGTTTAGACGGGGCAATCTTGTGTGCTAGGAGGGGAGCCCTGCCCCTCCTCTTATAGGAGGGAGGCGCCAGCCAAGGGGAGGGGAATCCCTCCCCAACTCGGATCCCAAGTGGGTCGGCGGTGGAGGAGGGACTCCTCCCCAACTCGGTTTCCACCTCCCTCTCCACTTCCCAAAATTAGCCGTTTGACTTTCAAATTGGCGTTTGACTTTTCAAACAAGGATTTGATTAAACCCTCTATTTTGTTCAGCGATGACACTTAGTACATGATGCAATCATACCAACTTGATATAACACATTCATGTACCCTTCCCCTCCAGAGTGCCGGACATTCCGGAACCTTCTAGAACATTCCCGATGAAAACACTGGAACCATTCCCCAACTCCGAAACAAGACTTTCCTTATATGAATCTTATTCTTTGGACCATTCCGGATCTCCTCGTGATATCCCGGATCCCATCCGAGACTCCGAACAACATTCGGTCTCTTTCTCATCATTCCATAACTACTCAAACAACGTCGAATCCTTAAGTGTGTCTCCCTACGGTTCGTGAATTATGCGGACATGATCGAGACACTTCTCCGAACAATAACCAATAGAGGAATCTGGAAATTCATATGGCTCCCACATATTTCTACAATTACTTTGCGATCGAATGAACCACTTACATACGATACCAATTTCCCTTTGTCTCATGATAGTTTACTTATCCGAGGTTATGATCGTTGGTATCTCTGCATACCTAGTTCAACCTCGTTTCCGATAAGTACTATTTTCTCGTTCCCGTGGTATGTGATCCCTTGTGATCCAGTCACATGCTTGCAAGCTAATTGGATGACATTCCACCGAGAGGGCCCAGAGTATATCTATCCGTCATATGGATGGACAAATCCCACTCTTGATCCATGTGTCTCAACCCATACTTTCCGAACACTCAATGCCATCTTTATAGCCACCCAGTTACGGTGTGGTGTTTGATGTCATCAAAGCATCCTTCCGGTGATGGTGATAAGCATGATCTCATGGTCGAAGGAATTAGGTTACTAATGACTTGATCTTTATGCTACGCTTAACTATAGGAGTATGTCCATCACATCATTCTCCTAATGATATGACCCCGTTGTTAATATCATCTCTATGTTCATGATCAGGAAACCATGATCATATATTAACCAACAAGCTAGTTTAACAAGAGGCTTTACTAGGGACTCTTTTTATGTTTACAAATCACACAAGTATTAATGTTTCATGTTAATACAATTATAGCATGGTATGTAAACATTTATCATAAGTATGAAGATATAATAATAACCACTTTATTATTGCCTCTTGGGCATATCTCCAACATCAATTAGGTGGGATGCCCCAATAAATCATATTTAAATCAATAAATAAATGTATAATTCAATAATTAACATATATTTACATATTATTTAATTCCTATTATACCGGAACTCTTTCTGGACAATTTCGGACACTCATCGGACTTTCCCGGAACCCTTTCGGTTTTCCCTTCTCTTTTCTTTGGTGATTCCTATGATACCAAAATGATCTCCGAGCGTTGTCAAACCATTAAGTGTGCTTGATATGTCGTAAATGTATCTATAATTTTTGATGTTCCATGCTTGTTTAATATCTACTTTGTTTTGCTTTGTCTTCACTTTGAGGTATTTTTATATGTTTTCTAGGACTAACCTATTAACAAGATGCCACAGTGCCAGTTGCCTGTTTTCTATTGTTTTTGGTTCCAGAAAATTCAGAAAATGAATATTCTCGGAATTGGACGGGACAAAAGCCAAAGTAAATATTTTCCCGTGGGGAACACGGATCTAGAAGACAAGACGGAGGAGGGCCTCAAGGGGGCCACACCCCCTGGCCGCACGGCCTGGCCTGGCCCACGCCTAAGGGGTGTAGCCGCCTCGGGCATCCCTCGGCCTTCCTCTTTGCCTACAAGAAGCCCCCGATACCTAAACCCTAAGTACACAATCAATCTTCCACGAAACAGTCTGTAGCCACCGCCACCATCGTCCCTAGATAGGGGGATCTGAAGCTCTTCCCGGCACCCTATCAGAGGGGAGAGATCATCTCGGAGGCCTTCTTCATCACCATGCCAGCCTCCGGTATGATGCGTGAGTAGTTCCATCTTGGACTATGGGTCCATGTAGTTGCTAGATGGTTGTTTCTCCTCCTTTGTGCTACCATGTTTAGATCTTGTGAGCTCCGTTCATGATCAAGATCATCTATTTGTAATCATGCGTGTTATGTTTGCGGGGATCCGATGGATATTGAGATTACTATGTCAGATTGGTTAATGATTTTATCTTATTGATTCTATCATGTCTGTGTTGTTTGAGATCTTGCATGCTCTCCGTTTCTAGTAGCTATCTTGGCCAAATAGATTTTAGTGACTCCAAGAGGGAGTATTTATGCTCGATAGTGGGTTCATGCCTCTATTTAATCTGGGGAAGTGATAGAAATATCTAAGGTTGTAGATGTGTTGTTGCTACTAGGGAGAAAACAATGATCTCTTGTTCATGGAACAAGTGGATTGTTTACTTTACACACCTTGCTTAAAGTAGTTATCTGTTGCTTGCAACTTAGTACTGGAGGGGGTTCGGATGATAACCTGAAGGTGGATTACTAGTCATAGATGTAGTTGGATGGCGGTCTATGTATATTGTTGTATTGCTCAATCAAATCTCATAGGATCATGAATGTCTAGTGTTGCATTGTTATGCCTTGCTCTGTCCTGTCAATTTTCCCGCTGTAATTTGTTTACCTAGCATGTTATGCTGTTTATCTTAAGGAGAAGACCTCTAGTGAACTATGAACCCCTCTCCAATCTTTACCATTGATACATCTTCCACTGTTCCTGTTTAATTTCTGCAAGCCACCATTACCTTCCACACCATACAGTTAATCCTTTGTTTTTAGCAAACCGGTGAGATTGACAACTTCACTGTTCATTGGGGCAAAGACTTGAGTATGTGTTGTGCAGGTTTCCAAGTTGCTAGCAACGCCTTTGGGTCGTTTACTTCCTCCTACTGGTTCGATAACCTTGGTTTCTTTTTGAGAGAAAACTTGCTGTTGTGCTCATCATACCTTCCTCTTGGGGTTTCCCAACGAATCTCTACAGTGATCTGAGCTGCATCAAGCTGTTTTCTAGCGCCGCTGCCGGGGAGGCTAAGGACAGATACATAAGGGGAGTCCTTCATAACCTTTCTCTTTACTTTGTTTTTGTTTTGCTTAGTTTGTTTTGCTTTGTTTTGTTTGCATCTTTTTTATCAAAAACTCCAAAAATATTATTTTCGTTTGGTTTGCTTTCTCTTATCAAAAACACAAAAAATAGTTCCTACTCTAGTTGTTGCTGCTGTTGGTTTGCTCCACTTTTGCAAAAACGAACTCTGCTGAGAACACCAAGTTGTGTGACTTCACTAGCACAAACAACATTGATTTCCTGAGTACACCTATTGCTCCACCTACTCCTGATGCTACCTTTTATGAAATTAAGCCTGCTTTGTTGAATCTTGTGATGAAAGAGCAATTTTATAGTGCTAGTTCTGATGATGCTGCTGCCCACCTCAATAACTTTGTTGAACTTTGTGAGATGCAAAAATATAAGGATGTAGATGGAGATATCATTAAGCTCAAATTGTTTCCTTTATCCTTGAGAGGAAAAGCTAAAAAAGGTTGCTATCCTTGCCTAGAAATAGTATTGATTCTTGGATTAAGTGCAAAGATGCTTTTATTGGAAAATAGTATCCTCCTTCTAAGATTATATCTATGAGAAGTGAAATAATTAAATTTAAACAACTTGATAATGAACATGTTGCTCAAGCTTGGGAAAGAATGAAATCTTTGGTTAAGAACTGTCCCACTCATGGACTTACTGCTTGGATGATTATCCAGACTTTTTATGCAGGGTTGAACTTCTCTTCAAGAAATCTATTGGATTCAGCTGCTGTAGGTACCTTTATGACCTTTACCTTGGGTGCTGCAACAAAGCTCCTTGATAATATGATGGTCAACTATTCTGAATGGCACACTGAGAGAGCTCCACATGGTAAGAAGGTAAATTCTGTTGAAGAAATCTCCTCTTTGAGTGATAAGATTGATGTTATCATGGCTATGCTTGTTAATGGAAAAACTCATATAGATCCAAATAATGTTCCTTCAGCCTCTTTGGTTGCTCAAGAAGAGCAAGTTGATGTGAACTTCATTAGAAACAACAATTTCAGCAATAATGCCTATAGGAATAATTTTGGTAGTAACAATAATTGTAGGCCTTATCCTCCTAATAATGGCAATACCTATGGAAACTCCTACAACAATACTAGAAGTGCTACCTCTGAACTTGAAGTCATGCTTAAAGACTTTATTAGTAAACAAACCACTTTCAACAAAACTGTGGAGGAAAAGCTTATGAGTGCTGAGAAAAGTATATCCTCTTTATCTAAAGCACAGTCCTCTTTGATTAATAAAATGGCTGCTAAACCTGAATCCTTGGAAAGTACCTTTGCTGCTACTCATGCCATACAAGTTACTATTGATGAAAATATTAGACTGTTAGCTCAACTACATGCTAAATGGGAAAGAGAAGCTGAAATTGCTAGAAACAATAGTGTGTGCACTATTACCACCACCAATATGGATACCACCAAACCACAAGAAGTCCCTATTCCTCCTACCACAATGCATAAACCCAATGAGTCTACTACCAGTGATGCTAAGTTTTATTTTTAGCTTGATGGTTGCAATATTTCTAAAGTGATTATGTTCCTACAAAAGCTTGCTAGAAGTCCTAATGCTGGTGAAATGAATGTGGCTTTCACCAAGCACATTACAGATACTCTTATTAAAATTAAGGAAGAAAAGTTGAAACACAAAGACTATATTCCTAGGAAACTAGAAGATAGTTGGGAACCCATCATTAATATGCAAGTGAATGACTTTGATCTCAAAGCTTCATGTGACCTTGGTTCTAGTGTCTCTATTATGCCTAGAAATATTTATGAAATGCTTGATTTGCCACCTTTGGAAGATTGCTATTTGGATGTCCCACTTGACGATAATGTTAAAAAGAAACTCATGCGGGGTGTTAATAATGTTCTTGTTATGGTTAACAATTCTTATGTACCTGTTGATTTCTATGTTTTGGATGTTGAATACAATGCTTCTTGTCCTATTACTCTGGGAAGACCTTTTCTTAGAACTGTTGGTGACATCATTGATATGAAAGAAGGCACCATTAAATATCAATTTCTCTTCAAGAAAGGTATTGAACACTTCCCTATGAGGAGAGAGAAGTTGCCTTTTTCTCCTCCTTTGAAAGCAAGGTTTGATGTTAATGCTTCTTCATTTGAAAATACTTGATTCTTGCTTCTTGTGCCTAACTTAAAGGCGTTAAAGAAAAGTACTTCTTGGGAGATAACCCAATAGTTTTATTGAGTCTTGGAAGTTATTACTTCTGTAATAACCTCACCTTATCATTTTTATTTGATTTTTGTGCCAATAATAACCTCTAATGAGAGGAAAGTAAGATTTGGGGAGTTGCTGTCCCGAAACAGATTTTTGTGCTCCACTGTAAAAATTAGTGTAAAATCTCTATAAGTCGGACTGAGCTATAAGTTTCTGAATAAATCCCCCAGGTTGTTACATAACTTTCGTTAGTTCAACACTTTTTTTATTTGAGCAACAAAAGGTCTTTGAAAAAATCGGTTTCTACCTGCTGGTCTGTTTTGACATATTTCTGCCATTATTTTCATTTGCTTATTTATCGGTTTCTTTTGGGGTTCTTTTTGGGAAATTGAGATTTTTAAGGGAATTGCTACAGTATCTTGTCTTTAGTGAAATTTTTTCTATTTTAAAACTAAACCCCAAAGGTCTATTATCTTTTGAATGCACTAATGTTGCTAATGAAGATTGTGTGAAGTTTTGTATGAAGGAAAATTTGCAGGTGTAGAGAAAGAATGATGTAATGAGATGAAGAATGGACAAAAGATCAAGCTTGGGGATGCCACCCCGTGTCACCCCAAGAAATTTTCAATAGGTACAAGCATCAAAGCTTGGGGATGCCCAAGGCATCCCCTTCTTCTTCAATAAAAATCTCAGGTCTTTCTAGACACTTCATTTTTATTGTTTCATGCACAGTTGTATTGTTCTTGGAGCGTCTTAGTTTTCGTTTTTGGTTTTTGTTTGCTTAGTTTGCTTGAATAAATTAGTTGGACCCCCGTTTTCGCCGTGTTGTTTCAAATAAGTTGATTGGTGTTGGAGAGGAGTAGAAAGTTCTTGCTTTAGTAGTACAAGAGGAGCTTGCTTTGACTGTGACTTAGACTTTATCATGTAATGCTATATGTGATTTTGAACTTATGCTTAGTGATTATTGCTATATCATGACTTGTTCCAAACAATTAGTATTGCTTAATGTGCCTTGAAAGAATCATGCATTGTTTTAGCATACAAAATCATAGTATTATGGTATTCTCCTTTGATGCTTTGTTTGGGTTGACTTGGCACATGCTCACACCATGTTATGACTATGAACCAGTCACCATAGCCTCTATGATCATTTATTTTTTGACTTGTGGTACCCCTTTATGCTTTGATTGATAATGTTTTGTCGCTCTGCATGATTATGGACATTATTGCTCTCTTAGTTGGTCGCTCCAAGTCTTTTGCTAGCCTCCACTTGTATGACTAATCTCTACTCATGCACCCAACTCCCAAGAAACCAAGTTATTCCAAAGTGTCCACTATAAATTCCTATGCATGGTGTGTGATGTATACGCACTTCTATTCTTGTAGACAGTTGTTGAGCCCCCAAGTGTAGAGGTTTGTAGAACAGCAGCAAGTTTCTCTTAAGTGGATCACCCAAGGTTTCTCGAACTCAGGGAGGAAGTGGTCAAAGGTGTCCCTCTCAAGCAACCCTGCAATCAAGATACAAGAAGTCTCTTGTGTCCCCAACACACCCAATACATTTGTGAGGTGTATAGGTGCACTAGTTCAGCGAAGAGATAGTGAAATACAAGTGGTAACGGTGCTAGAAAATAGATTCTGACTTGTTGTTGACGTGGTAGAGACTAAAAGCAAACTGAAATAAAGATGGAAGCAAGCAAACATGCAACCGATCTAGATGCAAATGGTGTTTCAATGCTTAGAAACAATGCCTAGGGATCATACTTTCACTAGTGAACACTCTCAATAAATATATTCTCTTCATGATACTACTCTTAACTACTCTCCGGTTGGAATATAACTAATGACAAATATATATGTAATGTAGCTTAATTTCCACACACGGCATGCACGCTGTCACTTTCACACACGTGGGAAAAATCATAGATCTATTAAAGCACAATGAGTATTTATGTAACCTCTAGCCTAAGTGCCACCACGATATGCACGATGTCACTTACACACACGTGGGGAGAGCAGAGATCTATTGAAGCACTTGAGTAGCAAAGTAGATATACTTGATTGCAAAGCTCATGATCACAATATGATCACACATAGAGAGAGAGATGAACACATAGCTACCGATAGAGCCCTTAGCCTCGAGGAAGAACTACTCCCTCCTCATCATGGAGATCAGCAATGGTGATAAATATGGCAATGGAGATCGATGGAGATGGTGGTGGAGATCGAAGGAGATGGCTCCGGGGGCACTTCCCCGTCCCGACAGGGTGCCGGAACAGAGACTTTCTGTCCCCCAAATCTACCCTTTGGTGGCGGCGGCGCTGCGGAACTTTTCGTGGCTTTCTAGTTGATGATTTAGGGTTTCTGAGTTGGGGTCTTCTGATAGGCGAAGGAGGCAAGGTCAGTGGAGGGCCAGGGGGGCCAGAGCCCCTATGGGCGCGGCCAGGGTGGGCCCAAGCCCACCTAGGGTGTGACCACCCTGGTGTCCTCCTCCATCTCGTCTTTGGTTTTCCATATCATTTAGGGAAAATATGAACTTTGGCTTTCGTCCCGTCCAATTCCGAGAATATTCATTTTTTAGCTCTCTAAAACCAAAAACAGCAGAAAACAAGCTAATGGCACTGTGGCATCTTGTCAATAGGTTAGTTCGAGAAAGTGTATAAAAATACCTCAAAGTGTAGATAAAACAAATAAAAGTAGATACTAAACAAGCATGGAACATAAAAAATTATAGATATGTTTACGACATATCAGTGTGTTACACCATTCCAAGTATATTCTTGTTTTATCTATCTTCCAAATTAAACTTGTTATGTGAAAATTAGTGATTAAAGCTCTCACAAACTTGATGGAACACTTTATTTTCTTGCCCCTAAATAAACTTGAACCATTGCGTCATCTATGTTGTATATGCTTGCACTTATACGTTGGAATTAGCAGAACCATGTTGTCATGGGGAACGCTTTCAACATTGCACTTGTACATTGTACACAGTTGATATCATGCTCTTTTGTTTGCGGATGTCGTTAGTGTGAAATAAAAGGGGAGCTTGTAAGTCCATGGAGTTATGTATGTGTGTTAGAGAAACGCCTGGGCCGCTAGCCTAAGCCATGCCTAATCATGGTGGAAACTTGCAGCATCACCATAGTGAGCAATCTATGAAGCTTTCTTCTTATAAAAAAAGAGACATATCAAAAAGAGGAAAGAGAGAAAAAAGCACCATTTTCCCATGGTAAATAAGAAGATTGCTGAGATGCTCATTGTCTGCTTGCCTTGTCATTTTCATTATGGGATAACTCCTATATCATGTGCAAGGGGTACCCCGTTGGCGGTTCTCTATGATACACATATACTTACTATGACAAGAACTTACCGGTGACTAAAGTTGACTAGCATGAGGAGCGGCCCTCGTACTCAAGGGACATGAGATTACCAACTTATACTTTGTCAAGCATATACTCCATACTTTGTTCACTTTAACCTTAATCACTTCAAGATGCTTATGATAGGGGCAATGAGAGCTGAAAGCTAACAAGTACCATCATTTTTGGAAGCTCTTTATGAGACTTGAAATCCCTGATTCCCTTTTATGAAGGGCCTTTCTTCCACCTTTATATTGAGTCTCCACCTTCTATCCTTAGGCACCAATTAAGAGATAATAGTTGTCATTCTTAGTTCTATGTGCATTGAACCAAAACTTATTGATTGATGCATATTATTAATATTGCTTTTGCTTGAACTATTTGTATCTAGTCACTCTTATGAACTTTGAAGGTGTCCTATGCATTTATTTACTCCATGAGGGACAAGCTGAATGCCACTATGCTATGTTTTCTATATGTGAAACAAACAAACGTCTTTCAATGCATTGTTATTCATGATCTTTGTTTGTGTCGTTTCATGTTGCATGCATAGTTACTTTGTCTTATTGTTAGAACTTCTTCTTTCATGCTCATGTTTAGAATTCTTTGATCCCAGCTTTCAATGCTTGCAAATGATTTGATATTGATTTTGATGGTGCATGTCACCTACAAAATTATTCTTTTTACCACTTACCTACTCGAGGACAAGCAGGAGTTAAGCTTGGGGATGCTTGATACGTCATAAATGTATCTATAATTTGTGATGTTCCATGCTTGTTTAGTATCTACTTTGCTTTGTCTTCACTTTGAGGTATTTTTATATGTTTTCTAGGACTCACCTATTAACAAGATGCCACATTGCCAGTTGCCTGTTTTCTGTTGTTTTTGGTTCCAAAAAAGTTAGAAAATGAATATTCTCGGAATTGGATGGGACAAAAGCCAAAGTCAATAGTTTACCGTGGGGAACACGGAGCCAGAAGATGAGACGGAGGAGGGCCTCGAGGGGGCCACACCCCTGGCCGCGTGGCCTGGCCTGGCCCGCGCCTGGGGGTGCAGCCGCCTCGGCTTACCTCTTCGCCTATAAGAAGCCCCCGATAATGAAACCCTAAGTACCCGATCAATATTCCATGAAAAAGTCCGTAGCCTCCGCCACCATCATCCCTAGATAGGGGGGATCTGACTCTTCCTGGCACCCTGCCAGAGGGGAGAGATCATCCCGAGGCCTTCTTCATCACCATGCCAGCCTCCGGTATGATGAGTGAGTATTTACACCTTGGACTACAAGTCCATGTAGTAGCTAGATGGTTGTTTCTCTTCCTTTGTGCTACCATGTTTAGATCTTGTGAGCTCCATTCATGATCAAGATCATCTATTTGTAATCATGCGTGTTATGTTTGCGGGGATCCAATGGATATTGAGATTACTATGTCAGATTGGTTAATGATTCTATCTTATTGTTTCTATCATGTATGTGCTGTTTGAGATTGATGACCCACAAGTATAGGGGGTGTATCATAGTACTTTCGATAAATAGGAGTGTCAATCCCAACGAGGAGCAGAAGGTGCTGAACAGTGGTATGGAACAGGAAATTCCTGTGAATACTTAGCAAACGGATTTTTAGTGGTTTTCTGACAAGGCAACAAAACAAGGATCAAGTAACAAAAGTAACGAACAAACTGAGCAAGTGGCCCAATCCTTTCTTAGCAAAGGACAAGCCGGTGGAAATACTTATAAGGACCAAACGTTCTCGAGGACACATGGGAATTCTGTCAAGTGCTTTCGCTTCAAATAGCTGAGTACTCTTCTTTGGTGTTTGTAAGTGTTGTGTGGGTGAACCTGTGCTAACATACCGACATTCCTAGGACTAATACATACTTGTGATTAAACTCCCTGCAAACATCCGTAACTATAGGAAAGTAATTAAGATATAAATCTAACCACAGCCTTAAAATCTGAGATCCTACACTCCCTTGTGCAAAGGTGTCCTAACGGGGGTTCAGGTTTCTGTCACTCTCGCAACCCCACGATTAGTAGACAAATACAAAATGCATCCCCCTAGGCCCATAAATGGTGAAGTATCATGTAGTCGACGTTCACATGACACCACTAGAAGAATAGCACCACAACTTAAATACTAAACCAATGAATAATAACTCATCACAGATTCACTACTAACAACATGACTTCTCCCATGTCCTCAAGAACTAAACGAACTACTCTCAATACATCATATGGATCAAGATCAAAGATGATATGATAATGGATAACAATCTTAACATAAAGAATAATCCAATGGTTCCACTCACAAGCATCAACTACAATAGTAATCGACACCGGGAAAGTTTCCCCTAAGAACTAAAGCAATATCCAACACAATTGTTACAGCAGGACGGAGTGGTGGTGATGGTGCTGATGGAGATGATGGTGTGGATGATGATGATGATCCCGATGAAGCCTAGATTGATGACGGTGTTGATGGCGACGGTCTCCCCTCTCCGGGAAGGAATTCCCCCGGCAGAAATCAATCTGCCAGAGAGATCTTTCTCTCACGGTGTTTTCCGCCCCCAGAGGCGGCGGAAATCTATCTGTGGTCACCCCTCGGTATTAGGGTTCCGTAGGGAAGATATAGGAGAAGGGGCGGAGTCGGAGGCCGGGCAGGTGGGCCACACCTGCCCTAGGCGCGGGTTCAGGTGGGCCCGTGCCTAGGGGGTGTGGGCCCCTTGAGGCCCATCTTCATCCCTCCTTCTGGGTTCCTTCGTCTTCTGGTAAAATAATATGTTTCCATATTTTTCTGGTATTTTTCTAATCTTCGCGAAATTGCACTGAAACGCCTTCTTTTCTATCAGAATCTAGACTCCGGTAGTCCATCCTCCAGGAATCATCCAACATGCATAAATAGATGAAAAGCCATAAGTAATACATCATAATAAGACAAATATCAATGAATAGAGGTAAATTATGATATAGAGGGGTGATGCAAATTGGGTGTATCGACTCCCCCAAGCTTAGACTTCGCTTTTCCCCAAGCGAATACCGAGCTCAGTAAACATGTCCATAGGTTTATGGAGTGAAGTGTCGATAAAAGAATACGAACAAGAAGCATCACACTTACCGTTGCACAACTCATAGAAGAAAGCAACTCACCATTATATAAATTAGCTTGCAACCAAGTATAGCAGTCACAATAGAGATGCATAAATATAAATCATAATTGGAATTGGCAAACTTGTTCTTCGTCAGAGAACACCTGGCAAACAGTTTCACAAAAGCTTTTTGTAGAAGTTTCAAAACAGTAGCACTCTTTGATCAAAAAGGTTTTTTTACAAGTGAAGGATTTCAAAGTAATACTCAATAGATAAGAGTTTCGTGCAAACAAAGAATATGAAGAACATGATTGAATAAATCACCATCTGAATGCTTGAAACACAACAACTCAAATGCTTGCTGGAGATAGAGAGGAAGTAGGTTTACTGAATCAACTGGTAACTAGGAGAAAGGTCCCTTTATAGAGGGTAGCAGGGATTACAAGTCATAAAGAGCTTCCAAAATATTATGGTACTTACTAGATTTGAGCCCTCATTACCCCTATCATAAGCATCTTGAGATGATTAAGGTTAAAGTGAAAAAATATGGATTATATGCTTGACGTAGTATAAGTTGGCAATCTCATGTCCCTTGAATATGCGGGCCACTCCTCATGCATACTCAACTTTGGGTCCAGGTAAGTTTTTGTCATTGTAAGTATTTGCATATCATTGAGAACCGCCAAAGGGGTACCCCTTGCACATGGTACAGGAGCTTTCCCATAACCAAAATGGTGATGTTGCAAGTTTCCACCATGATTAAGCATGGCTTAGTCTAGCGGCCCAGGCGTTTCTCTAACACAGAATACAAACTCCATGGACTTACAAGTTCCATCTTTATTTCACACCGTTGACATCCATAGACAAAAGAGCACGATATCAACTATGTATAGAGTACAAGTGCAATGTTGAAAACGTTCCACGTGACAGCACGGTTCTGCTAATTCCAACGTATAGATGCAAGCATATACAACTTTGATGTTCACAATGGTTCAAGTCTATTAGGGGCAAGTAATAAAGTGTGCCATCAAGTTCGTGAGAGCTTTACTAACTAGTTTTCACATAACAAAATACTTTTTAATTCGAAAGGTTAGATGAAGCTTGAGAATTTTCTTGGAATAGAAAAAGCTACTAAGTAGATATGGTGGACACAAGTGGCAAAAGTTTTGGGTTCAAAGGATTTTGGAAACATGAGAAGTATGCTTTCTCAAAACAGGTTTTTGGCTAGCAAGGCTGGGTAGCAAGCAACAGAGTTGAAAGAAATAAGCAAACATACAAGTAATAAAGCCAAACATGCAATCTTCCTTGAAGACACAAAATAATCTTAAATGAAGAATAATAAGCTTATGAGACAACAAGAAAGAAAACAAATGATACCAAATACCTATAAGCTTTTTTCTTTCTTTTCTTTCAAACTAAAGCCACTAACCAGAACTTGGTTTGCCAAAACCAATTTAGATCCACTTGATGATCCCAAAGTGGTTCCAATACTGATCAACAAGATCCATCATATAATAGAGATTGCAAACTAAAATAAGAAGTGCAAAAAGTACGAGATGAGACTTCTCATTAATAATCCAATAAAGGTACTCACACCAAGGGATACATAGATAATCAACTAAAGGAGAGATACTTCCACATGCAAACCAAACTATAAGATAACCTATCTACCACAGATATGAATCCACTAAAAATGTAAAAGATAAAGATAATGGTGGTGATACCGCGGCACTCCCCCAAGCTTGGAACAAGCCAAGGGAATGCCAAACCTGATGACGAATTACTCCTTCGGTGGTGGTGGTGTTCTCTTGATAATCTCCTCAATAAGTTTCTTCAAATCCTCCATATCGAAGGTCAGAGTACGAATTAACTCCGAATTATGCTCAATGTAGCCCATGATCAACTCAGACCGAGGATCCCAGTCCTTGTTATTCTTTCTCCATTCTTCCAAATTAGAGTGTTTCTTCCCTGCACGGTTAGAACAAGGGGTACTAGGAGGAAGTGTGCGTGGAGCGAGGATATGACGTGGAGTTCTCCCTCCTGTAGACATTCGTGTTGTCCTCCTAAGCTGGGTAGGTTGTGCCACCAATCCAATGCTTGCGACGGTAGCGCGGGTGTCCAGGTGCTTGTCCTCCTCCATATCTCCTTCATAACCTACCGGAATCTCCTCTTCCTCGCGCTTCTTGCCTTTGTCGTTGGCGGAGGCCATGGTGCTCTAAACTTGAGAATATTTCCTGACAGAAACAGATCGAAACGAAAACACGACGAGAACACGATGCACGAACCTTGGGGGATCCGGGGGGTTATATATTACGAAGTTTCAATGCATAAGGAAGGTTTTGACACGGAAACGAGGCGGAGACGGAGTTCGAGGGTGGAACACCCCCCTCAGGCGCGGCTAGGCTAGGCCCGCTCCTGGGGTGGGTTTGTCCACCCCGGGCTCCGTTTCCTTTTCAGTTTCGTCTCGTAACTTCCCTTATGTATTAAAAACATCAAAAATATAAAAAGATTGGGGTTTCACGAACCTTCTATTTTTACCACTTTTACCTATTCAAACACGAACTCTGTAGAATCCTTTTCTCTTTCTCCTAAAAATTTCCTTCTTAAAAAACCCTTGCACAAAATCAATTACTACATTAGTGTAAGCAAAAACAATAAACCTTTGATGCACATTTCAACTGAAAACCCATCAAAACAAAAGCTTCTGTAAGAGGAAAATGCAAATGATGGCAGAAATCTGTCAAAACAGACCAGCAGGTAAAGATTGATTTTTCTGAAGACCTTCTGTTGCTCAAATAAAAAAGTGCATAACTGATTAAAGTTGGGTAGCAACTTGGAGAACGAGATCAGAAAAATTCAGCTCCATCCAAAGTACTGAGCTCCCTCATGAGTTTTTACAATACAACACAAAAATATGTCCTAGGACAGCCACTTTTCACAACTCCTCTACTTCACAAAAGTAGTTGAACTTGACACAAAAACCAAAACAAAAAGGATAAGGAGCGGTTATTACAGAGGTAATAACTTCCAAGACTCGACAAAACTCTTGGTTTATCTCCCAACAAGTACTTTTCTTTAATGCCTTTAAGTTAGGCTTGAAACTTTCAAAGTTGCTCACAAAGGAGATATATATTTGAAGTGAAAGAGAGCATCAAGAAGCAAATAACCAACACTCTTGAGTCTAACCCACTTCCTATGCATGGGGGTATCATGGGAAAATGAATTGTTGAAACAAAAAGCCATAAGCATAGGAAGACAAAAAAGATGCAACCTCAAAGCTTTCAACATAAAACGGGGAAACTTAACATTATTGAGATGCATAAAACCATGTTCCCCTCTCTCAAAATAACCTTCAGTAGCACTTTGAATAAAGTTGACAATATAACTATCACTGGTAACAACTTTATCATCAGAGTAGGCATAATCCCTGTCATTGAAAAGAGGTCCAAGGTCATAAACCGGATCAATATAAGCAAGTTGTTCCATCCTGAAATATTTATTAGGCAAGCTATTCTCACAAGGAGCTTTAGCAAATTTGGAAAAGTCAAACTCATAAGAATCTCCATAAAACTTAGTTAAAACTTTTTCCTTTCTACAATCAATAATAGCTCCACAAGTGTTCAAGAAAGGTCTACCAAAAATGATAGGACAACTCTTGCTAGCTGCTGAATTAAGCACTAGAAAATCAGCAGGATACTTAATCTTACCACAGATAACCTCCACATCTCTTACAATGCCAATGGAGCAAATGGTTTCCTTGTTAGCAAGGTGAATAACCACATCAATGTCCTCAAAATCAGAAGGACCAATCTCATGAATAATTTCCCTGTAAAGCTCATAAGGAATAGCACTAGAACTAGCACCAATATAACATAAACCATAGTAGCAATGATCACCAATTTTAACAGAAAGCACAGGGACACTAGGTTTTCTAGCCTTACTAGGATGAGAGATAATATTAGAAGAGTCTTCACAGAAGACAATGTGCTCATCCTCTCTACTTCTAGTGATAGTGTCTTTCACAATAGCTACCACAGGTTCATCACTCAAATGCTTACCAGGCTCCACAGTTTTCATTGTACCTTTGTTATTTGCACTAATAATCATAGAATACTCCTTTACCTTAGCTGGGAAAGGATTTTTCTGAATATAAGGTTCATGCAAAATAGGATCAACAGTGCAAACCTCTATACTAGCAGGAATATGGGTGACAATGTCTTTATAAGGAGCGTGGTACTTGTCCCACTCTCTCTTGGGAAGTTCAATATAAGAGTCAAAGGCATTAAAACATTTTGCAAGAACTTGGGGATAAAGGCCAAACTTATTGCAAATATCACGGAAGTTATCAGTACCCATAAAAGATTTAACACATTCATAATCATAGTTTATACCTGACTTTCTTCCTTTGTTATTCTCCCAAGCCTCAGTGTTATCTTGAATACGGTCTAAAAGATCCCATTTAGCTTCTTCCTTCATACGTGTGAATGATCCAGCACAAGAAGCATCTAGTAAATCTTTATCATGAAGAGAAAGCCTAGCATAAAAGTTATTGAGAATAATATTGTTAGGGAGTTTATGAATAGGACATTTAAGCATTAGTAACTTCAATCTCCCCCAAGCTTGAGCTGTACTCTCTCCATCAAGAGGCCAAAAGTTATATATAAGATTTCTATCTTTATGAATTTCACTGGGAGGATAAAATTTAGAGTAAAAGAGAGATGCCATCTCCTCCCATTCCATGGATTGTCCATTCTTCAGCAGCTTATACCATGCTTCAACTCTCCCTTTCAAGGATATGGAGAGTAACTTCTTCTTCACCTATTCAGTTGTGATACCTGCACACTTAAACAACCCGCATAATTCATGGATAAAAAGCAAGTGTTCACCAGGATGGACAGTTCCATCCCCAAAATAATAATTATCCATGACACGATTAACAATACTTGTAGGTATCTTAAAAGGATCTATCTAAACAGGAGGTGGTTGATATACTACTCTAGTAGTGGTAGTAGTTTTCCCAAACAAAAAACCAAGTGGGTTATCCATATTGGAAACAAAGTAACAAGTAGTAACAAAATCAATACTCACAGTAAAAGTTTCCCTTACCAGTTCCACTCTTCAATAGCGCTTCACTCCCCGGCAACGGCGCTAGAAAATAGTCTTGATGACCCACAAGTATAAGGGGCGTATCGTAGTACTTTTGATAAATAGGAGTGTTGATCCCAACGAGGAGCAGAAGGTGCTGAATAGTGGTATGGAGCAGGAAATTCCTGTGAATACTTAGCAAATGGATTTTTAGTGGTTTTCTGACAAGGCAACAAAACAAGGAGCAAGTAACAAAAGTAACGAACAAACTGAGCAAGTGGCCCAATCCTTTCTTAGAAAAGGACAAGCCGGTGTAAATACTTATAAGGACCAAACGTTCTCGGGGACACATGGGAATTCTGTCAAGTGCTTTCGCTTCAAATAGCTGAGTACTCTTCTTTGGTGTTTGTAAGTGTTGTGTGGGTGAACCTGTGCTAACATACCGACATTCCTAGGACTAATACATACCTGTGATTAAACTCCCTACAAACATCCGTAACTACAGGAAAGTAATTAAGATATAAATCTAACCACAGCCTTAAACTCTGAGATCCTACACTCCCTTGTGCAAAGGTATCCTAACGGGGGTTCATGTTTCTGTCACTCCGGCAACCCCACGATTTGTAGCCAAATACACAATGCATCCCCCTAGGACCATAAATGGTGAAGTATCATGTAGTCGACGTTCGCATGACACCACTAGAAGAATACCACCACAACTTAAATACTAAACCCTTGAATAATAACTCATCACAGATTCACTACTAACAATATGACTTCTCCCATGTCCTCATGAACTAAACGAACTACTCACAATACATCATATGGATCAAGATCAAAGATGATATGATAATGGATAACAATCTGAACATAAACAATAATCCAATGGTTCCACTCACAAGCATCAACTACAATAGTAATCAACACCGGGAAAGTTTCCCCTAAGAACTAAAGCAATATCCAAAACAATTATTATAGCGGGACGGAGTGGTGGTGATGGTGCTGATGGAGATGATGGTGTGGATGATGATGATGATGATCCTGATGAAGCCTAGCTTGATGACGATGTTGATGGAGACGGTCTCCCCTCTTAGGGAAGGAATTCCCCCGGCAGAAATCTATCTGCCGGAGAGATCTTTCTCTCTCGGTGTTTTCCGCCCCTAGAGGCGGCGGAAATCTATCTGTGGTCGCCCCCCGGTGTTAGGGTTCCGTAGGGAAGATATAGGCGAAGGGGCGGAGTCGGAGGCCGGGCAGGTGGGCCACACCTTCCCTAGGCGCGGGGTCAGGTGGGCCCGCGCCTAGGGAGTGTGGGCCTCCTGAGGCCCATCTCTGTCCCTCCTTTTGGCTTCCTTCGTATTCTGGTAAAATAATATGTTTCCATATTTTTCTATATTTTTTCTGATCTTCGCGAAATTTCACCGAAACGCCTTCTTTTCCATCAGAATCCAGACTCCGACAGTCCATCCTCCAGGAATCATCCAACATACATAAATAGATGAAAATCCATAAGTAATACCTCATAATAAGACAAATATCAATGAATAGAGGTAAATTATGATATAGAAAGGTGATGCAAATTGGGCGTATCAGAGATCTTACATGCTCTCCATTTCTAGTAGCTATCTTGGCCAAGTAGATGCCAGTGACTCCAAGAGGGAGTATTTATGCTCGATAGTGGGTTCATGCCTCTATTTAATCTGGGGAAGTGACAGAAATCTCTAAGGTTGTAGATGTGCTATTGCTACTAGGGAGAAACCAATGATCTCTTGTTCATGGAACAAGTGGATTGTTTACTTTACACACCTTGCTTAAAGCAGTTATCCGTTGCTTGCAACTTAATACTGGAGGGGGTTCGGATGATAACCTGAAGGTGGATTACTAGTCATAAATGCAGTTGGATGGCGGTCTATGTATATTGTTGTATTGCCCAATCAAATCTCATAGGATCATGAATGTATAGTATTGCATTTTTATGCCTTGCTCTTTCCTATCAATTGCCCCGCTGTAATTTTTTTACCCAACATGTTATGTTGTTTATCTTAAGGAGAACACCTCTAGTGAACTATGGACCTCGGTCCAATCTTTACCATTGATACATCTTCCACTGTTCATGTTTACTATCTGCAAGCCACCATTACCTTCCACACCATACAGTTAATCCTTTGTTTTTAGCAAACCGGTGAGATTGACAACCTCACTATTTGTTGGGGCGAAGTCTTGAGTTTGTGTTGTGCAGGTTTCCAAGTTGCTAGCAACACCTTTGGGTTGTTTCCTTCCTCCTACTGGTTCGATAACCTTGGTTTCTTTCTGAGGGAAAACTTGCTGCTGTGCTCATCATACCTTCCTCTTGGGGTTTCCCAACGAAGCACTACAGTGATTTGAGATGCATCAGTGCTACCCTACGGTTTGGGAACACTTAGACATGGTCAAGACCCCTCTCGGACTAATGCTCATCTGCAGGACCTGGATGCCCATAATAACCTTTGTGCATTCCACGAGAATCTTTGTCGTTGAACCATTAAACATAGTCCTATTCCCTTTGATACTATGATATTTGACTTGTCCGATGCTTGATCAACGGCATCATCATGCCGGGTTCAATCTCGTTACCAAGAAGTACAACTTTACTTGTTCCAAGCTATGCAATCCCCGTGACCTAGTCACACGCTATAGCTTTATGGATGTCATGTCTCTGAGTGGGCCCAGATTATCATTCGTCAAATGGAAGAACAAATCCCGCTCTTGACACATACGCGTCAACATGCCCCTATGAATACTTCAAGACATCTTTATGATCATCGTTCTAGCGAGTGATGTTTGATGCAAACAAGGCACTCTCAGGTGACAGTGATTAAATATGGTCTCATGGTCTAAGGAATTGGTTACTAAATTTCCCAGTCATTATAATGGTGAACTTCATGACTTGATCGTGTTACAATCCATGTGTTGGGTATGTCCATCACTTTCATTCACCTAATGAAATGACCCCATTGTCAATTGACATAAAGGTCCATGATCGGTAAACGTCGATCATCGATTGACCAATGAACTAGTGTCTAGAGGATCACTAGGGACTTTGGTGGTTTACATATCAAACATGTATTGATGTTCCTATCAATACAATTATAGCATGATATAAAACCTATTATAAACTTAATGAAATATGTCAATAATCTATATTATTATTTTCCTCTAGGGAATATTTCCAACAGTCTCCCACTTTCACTAGAGTACAAATAAACTAGCTGCATTTGATATTAATCATTACACCATAACATTTTTGGTGTTTTGATCATGCTTGCTCATGGAAGAGGTTTTATCTATGGACTGTACTATACAGATCCTTATGTCTTTGCAAATTGTTAATGTCACCTAATTTGACATTCTTCTTATCATCACATAATAACTTTGTGGTGTAAATATTTACGTTTCGGCGACAGAGTGTTGTTTTTGTTCCTTCTATCATGACATCCGATTAATCAATCAAAAGATGACGTTTTCATTGTCATGAGCATTAGGAACACAATCTATGGGAAGATGGACTTCCCCAGCCGTAGCATTGCATATTTTACCTTTGAAGTAATCATATACTTCTTATGTCAATGTAAATCTTATCGACAGTGCAATAAATGCCACTTTGATTTCTAACCATGCTTCCCTTATTATACGGCATTCAATGTTGTGAGAATTCCAATCATCTAGGTTGGGTGGAACTTCCTAGTGTAACCCTTTTACGCTCAAGTTCAGCATCCTTTACATATCAGATGTGTACCTTCAGTTTTCTCTAGACCCTAAAGACTATACTTAACTTCTCATTCGGTGATTCACTCAGATATCACTTCAGAACCTGTTCTTCTGATTAAGAACTTGGGACATACTATGTCGAATATACAACATGGTTTATAAGATTGAACCTATGACTGAGGCATAGTAGATGTTACACATCTTCTCCTTATTTTAACCATCATTGTTTTTTTTAGGGTAAAACAGTAGGGAAAAATACCCCACTGCAATTTTTATATATCATAGAGTGTTACAAAAAATATTTACAAACTCAATCCACCTCAAAAGAGGGATAACATTCTAAGCAGCTATCTCCTGTCTAAATTATTTTCAATCCAATCTTTGAGGCCCTGATAATACTTCTTCTTAATTCTATACATGACCCATCTTAATTCCTGAGCTACAATAGCTCTCCATTCCTCAAGCGAAGCATGCTTGTTGTTGAAGATTTCATTGTTTCTGCAAATCCATTAACCATCATTGTACCGAGACCATCTCAATATTTCTCCTAGTCACACATGCAAGAACTTACTTCTTGACTTTTTCCATTCTGAAGTTCTTTTGAATCCAGTCTAGGAAAACATTCTGACTTAATGTTATTAAATATATTAATCTATCTTGATAGATCTCAATATTTAATACACGTTCAACTTCATCTACATGATATTCACTAATAATTACTAATACCAACTATACCATTCACTATATGTCAATCACATATATGAATGCTTCATTAAACTCGCACTCAAAAATGTCAATCACATATAAGAAATCAGGACAGCTAGCTAGCTCCCACTCAGTTTATTGTAAATGCAGGTCTTTTCAATATTCTGTGTATAATCCCAAAATCCTTTGATCATAATCAAATAGAGAATTCCATCTACAAGATTCCATTTGTTCGATTTAAGCATCACTACATATTATAGTCAACTAATTGAATTTGTTCAAGACATTCTTGACACAAAACGAGCTTTATGTCTTATTTTAAGTTTAATTTCTTCCATGCAACTCATTTAGAGAGACTATGAACATGGGCATGGAGGTGCGAATACTTTCGACCTTGCCCCATGATCACTTACTGATGGCGCCCAGCACTTTCGTGGGACGCTTTGTTAGAAACCCCAAGAGCAAGGTATGATGAGCACAACAGCAAGTTTCCCTCAGTAAGAAACCGAGGTTATCGAACCAGTAGGAGGAAGGAAAGGTCTCAAAGGTGTTGCAAGCAACGTGGAAACCTGCACAACACAAACTCAAGACTTTGCCCCAACAAATCAGTGAGGTTGTCAAGCTCACCGGTTTGCTATAACAAAGGATTAAACATATGGTGTGGAAGATGATGGTTTGCAGCAAGTAAACAAGTAACAGTGGAAGATGTATCAATGGTAAAGATTGGACCGGGGTCCATAGTTCACTAGAGGTGATCTCCTTAGATAAAGAACATGGCATGAAGGGTAAACAAATTACAGAAGGGCAATTGACAGGAGATGAGCATGGCATAACAATGGAATACTAGACAAAAAGATCCTATGAGATTCGATTAGGCAATAGAACAATATACATAGACCGCCATCCAACTGCATCTATGACTAGAAGTCCGCCTTCAGGTTATCATCCGAACCCCCTCCAGTATTAAGTTGCAAGCAACAGACAACTGCTTTAAGCAAAGTGTGTAAGGTAAACAATCGACTTGTTCCATGAACAAGAGACCGTTGTTTTCTCCCTAGTGGCAACAACACATCTACAAACAAAGAGATTTTTGTCACTTCCCTTGGAAACTAGAGGAATGAACCCACTATCGAGCATAAATACCCCCTCTTGGAGTCACTAGCAACTACTTGGCCAAGATAGCTACTAACAACGGAGAGCAGGCAAGATCACAAACAACACAGACATGATAGAATCAAATAGACAAAACCATTAATCAATGCGACATATTAATCTCAATATCCATCGGATCCACGCAAACACAACATGCATGATTACAAATAGATTAGATCTTGATCATGAACGGAGCTCACAAGGTCTATACATGAAAGCACAAGGAGGAGATACAACCATCTAGCTACTACGTGGACCCGTAGTCCAAGGTGGAGCTACTCACGCTTCATAACGGAGAAGAAGGCCTCCGGGATGATCTCCCCTCCGGCAAGGTGCCAGGAAGAACTTCAGATCCCCCCGATCTAGGGACGATGGGGGCTGCTACAGAAGGTTTCGTGGAGTTTTGATCGGGTGCCTATGGTTTATGCATCAGGGGCTTCTTATAGGAGAAGGGGCGAGCCAGTAGGGCCACCAGGGGGCCACACCCTACCCAGGCATGGGGTGGGCCCACCCACGCCTAGGGGGTCCGGTCGCCCTATGACGCCCCTCCGTCTCGTCTTCTGGCTCCATGTCGCCCACGGTAAAATATTGACTTTGGCTTTTGTCCCGTCCAATTCTGAGAATATTGTTTTACGCGCTCGAACCAAAATGCAGAAAAGCAGGCAACTGACACTATGGCAACTTGTTAATAGGTTAGTTCCAGAAAAGATATAAAAACACCTCAAAGTGTAGATAAAGCAAATCAAAGTAGATACTAAACAAGCATGGAGCATCAAAAATTATAGATACGTTTCCGACGTATCAAGCATCCCCAAGCTTAACTCCTGCTTGTCCTCGAGTAGGTAAGTGATACAAGAATAATTTTTGAGGTGACATGCACCATCAAAACCAAGATCAAACCATTTGCAAGCATTGAAAGCTGGGATCAAAGAACTCTAAACATGTGCATGAAATATGGAGTTCTAACAATAGGACATAGTAACTATGCATGCAACATGAAAGGCTACAAACAAAGATCATGAATAACATGCATTGAAAAACGTTTGTTTGTTTCACATACAGAAAACATGGCATAGTGACATTCAACTTGTCCCTCATAGAGTAGCAAATAGATTCATAGGACACCTTCAAAGTTTATAAGAGTGACTAGATACAAAAATCACAAGAACAAGTAATATCACAATATGCATCAATCAATAAGCTTTGGGACACTGCACATAGAATGGCAACTATGCTCTCTTAATGGTGCCTAAAGGTAGAATCTGGAGACTCAAATAAGGGTGGAAGAAAGGCCCTTCATATAGGGAAGCAGGGATTTCAAGTTTCAAAAAGAGCTTCCAAAATATATGGTACTTGTTTGCTTTCAGCCCTCATTGCCCCTATCATAAGCATCTTGAAGTGATTAAGGTTAAAGTGAACAAACCATGGAGTATATGCTTGACAAAGTATAACATGGCAATCTCATGCCCCTTTATACGAGGGCCACACCTCATGCTACTCAACTTCGGTCACCTGTAAGTTCTTGTCATAGTAAGTACATGCGTATCATAGAGAACCACCAATGGGTACCCCTTGCACATGGTACAAGAGCTATCCGATAACCAAAATGACAAGGCAAGCAGAAAATGAGCATCTCAGCGATCTTTTTATTTACTATGTGCATAGCTTTTTTGAGGATGCTTCATAGAGTGCTCATTATGGTGATGCTACAAGTTTCCACCATGATTAGGCATGGCTTAGGCTAGCGTCCCAGGCGTTTCTCTAACACAAAATACATAACTCCATGGACTTACAAGCTTTCCCCTTTATTTCACACCGGTGACATCCATAGACAAAAGAGCATGATATCAACTGTGTACGAAGTACAAGTGCAATGTTGAAAACGTTCCCCGTGACAACATGGTTCTGCTAATTCCAACGTATAAGTGCAAGCATATACAACATAGATGACACAATGGTCCAAGTTTATTAGGGGCAAATAATATAAAGTGTGCCGTCAAGTTTGTGAGGGCTTTAATCACTAAGTTTTCACATAACAAAATACTTTTTTTTATTGGAAGATAGCTGAAAACAAGAATATACTTGGAATGGTATAACACACCATGCATAGGAGTTTATAGTGGACACTTTGGAATAACTTGGTTTCTTGGGAGTTGGAAGCATGAGTAGAGCTTACTCATACAAGTGGAGGCTAGCAAAAGACTAGGAGCAACCAACTAAGAGAGCAATAATGGCCATAATCATGGAGAGCAACAAAACATTACTAATCAAAGCATAGAGTGGTACTATAAGTCAAGGACTAGATGATCATAGAGGCTATGGTGACTTGTTCATAGTCTTAACATGGTGTGAGCATGTGCCAAGTCAACCCACACAAAACATCAAAGGAGAATACCACAATACTATGCTTTTGTATGCTAAAACAACGCATGATTCTTTCAAGGCACACTAAGAAATCCCAATTGTTTGTAACAAGACATGCTACAACAAGAATCACTAAGCATAAGGTCAAAACAACACCTAGCATGTCATGCTAAAGTCTAAGTCACAGTCAGTGCAAGCTCCTCTTGCACTTATCAAGCAAGAACTTTCTACTCCTTTCCAACACCAAGCAACTTATTTGAAACAACACAACGAGAATGGGGGTCCAAACTACTTTATTCAAGCAAACTAAACAAACTAAGCAAAGCAAACGAAAACTAAGACGCTCCAAGAACAACACAATAGTGCATGAAACAAAAAAACGAAGTGTCTAGACAAACCTGAGCTTTTTATTGATGAAGAAGGGGATGCCTTGGGCATCCCCAAGCTTTGAAGCTTGTACCTCTTGGATATTTCTTGGGGTGACACCGGGGTGGCATCCCCAAGCTTGAGCTTTTGTCCATTCTTCATCTCATTACATCATTCTCTCTCTACAACTGAAAGTTTTCCTTCATACAAAACTTCACACAATCTTCATTAGCAACATTAGTGTATTCAAAAGATAATAGACCTTTGGGTTTAGCTTTGGAACAGAAAATCTTTTCACTAAAAACACAAGCTACTGTAGTAACTCCTTAAAAAATCTCAAATCCCCAAAATAGAACTCAAAAAGGAATCAATAAGAAGCAAATGCAAATAATGGCAGAAATCTGTCAAAACAGACCAGCAGGTAGAGACCGATTTTTTTGAAAATATTATGTTCCTCAAATAAAAAAGTGTTGAACTAACTAAAGTTATCTAACATACTGGGGGAGTTATTTGTAAATTTTCAGCTCAATCCGACTTACAGAGACTCCTCACGATTTTTTATGGTGGAGGACATAAATCTGTTTCGGGACAACAACTACCCAAATCTCACTTCCCTCTCATTAGAAGTCATTCTTGGCACAAAAAGCAAACAAAAAGGATAAGGAGATGTCATTACTGAAGTAATAACTTCCAAGACTCAAGGAAACTCTTGGGTTATCTCCCAATAAGTACTTTTCTTTAACGCCTTTAAGTTAGGCACAAGAAGCAAGAAATCAAGTATTTTCAAACGAGGAATTGAGATCAATACTTGCAAAATCTTCAACTATGAGAGGTATCTCATCCAAATGAGTCTTGGAGGATCCCTTATCATTTCTCTTTGGTTTACTACTTTCATCAAAAGGATTTTCAGGAACAATCCAATCAAAATTCTTTTCAAAGGCCTCATGCATCCCAACAAGCTTAAAGGGTATGGGTATCTTAAATTCATCTTTAGGCTTGGTTTTATTTGAAGTACCCACAACATCTACACATGATCCTAGCATATTAAAATGCTCAAAGACATTTTTGGCTTCCTTAGCAACATCATGGAACTCTTTCACTGTGTTTGGATGTAAGAATTTTACCTCGGAATTGAATTGGACTAAAAATTCCAAATCCAAGATGGAAAGGAAATGTGCTCAATTACCAATTAAGGTGTTTGGATGTGCATGGAATTTGTTGTTAGAATCAAAATGTGACACCAAATTCCAAATCCTGTTTGGATGCACAAACCATGGAATTGAAAGTTTTTTCGAGTTTTGGCAACATAAACTTGTGTGTATGAAGAACAACACATTTGCAAGCATAGATAGGAAGAACAACACATGTGTATATTTGCACAAATTGAATTTCAGAAAACAAACACAATTAAGAAAGAACATGGAAGTACAAGAAATAAGAAATAGAATACGACAGGAAGAGGCCTGCTCAGGACAGTCCAGGGCCGTGGCCTCCTTTCCCCTCCGTCCATCGTAGGCCTCCCGCCGCGTCCCCTCTGGCCGCATCACCTCCCGCCGCGTCCCCTCTGGCCGCCGCCGTTCCCACTCCTGTCGATCTAGGGTTTGGGGCGGGGGCACTGGATGGGGACAAAATCCATGGCCACCTCCGGCTTGCTCTGAAGAGAAAGAAGAGTACGGAGCCGCCGGCAAGGAAGAGGAGGTGGAGGTGAAGATACGCCAGAGTCGCCGGAGCGGCCTTCCTATAGGAGCCGCCGGAGGGAGCGTCTTCTGTCGATAGGGGACGAACAGGTACACAGGGCTCGTTTCCAAGCCTTTCCGAGCTCACACGCTCGGAAACAAGCGACAATAAGTTACACGGGGCGCGGGCCTCGCATGGAATTTGTTCCAGTTTCCATGCCGCAATTCGTAAGCCACCCAAACGATTGAATTCGGCTGGACCAATTCCAAAAGTCTAATTTTGAGGCCCATTTCCTACATCCAAACACTGCGTTTGAGTAAAGTTTCAAGAATAAACTCTATCTTTTCAGCATTCTTTTCTTCTTTTAGTTTTAGGAACAAAATTTGCATCATGGGGTTAAAGCTAACAAACCTAGACTCCAACATATGAACTAAAGAAGCTGCAGGAATTTCATAATTAGGAGCAAGTTCTGCTATAGATTTATCCTCAGTATCCTCGTGCTTGCTAACATGATTAAAGAATTCTTCAATATTGTCTTTCCCAATTATGGAGCCACTACCTATAGAAAGGTCCTTCAGAGTGAACTTGGGGAGCAACATGGTGAGCTAGAACAAGGTGGCAACTAGAGTAGGAACTAATTTTTTTGTGTTTTTGATAAGAAAAAGCAAACCAAACTAAACTATTTTTTTTGCAGTTTTTTATACAAAGAGGCAAACAAAACCAAGCAAAAGAAACTAAGCAAACTAAAAACAAAGTAAAGAGAAAGGTTGAGGAGGACTCCCCTTGTGAAGATGTTCTTAGCCTCCCCGGCAATGGCGCCAGAAAGAGCTTGATGGCGCCCAACACTGTCGTGGGACGCTTCGTTGGAAACCCCAAGAGCAAGGTATGATGAGCACATCAGCAAGTTTTCCCTCAGTAAGAAACCGAGGTTATCGAACCAGTAGGAGTAAGAAAACGTCTCAAAGGTGTTGCAAGCAACGTGGAAACCTGCACAACACAAACTCAAGACTTTGCCCCAACGAATCAGTGAGGTGGTCAAGCTCACCGGTTTGCTGTAACAAAGGATTAAACATATGGTGTGGAATATGATTGTTTGCAGCAAGTAAACAGGTAATAGTGGAAGATGTATCAATGGTAAATATTGGACCGGGTTCCATAGTTCACTAGAGGTGCTCTCCTTAGATAAACAACATGGCATGAAGGGTAAACAAATTAAAGTAGGGCAATTGACAGGAACTGAGCATGGCATAACAATGCAATACTAGACAAAAAGTCCTATGAGATTCGATTGGGCAATACAACAATATACATAGACCGCCATACAACTGCATCCATGACTAGAAGTCCACCTTCAGGTTATCATCCGAACCCCCTCCAGTATTAAGTTACAAGCAACAGACAACTTCTTTAAGCAAAGTGTGTAAGGTAAACAATCCACTTGTTCCATGAACAAGAGACCGTTGTTTTGTCCCTAGTGTCAATAGCACATCTACAACCGAAGAGATTTATGTCACTTCCCTTGGAAACTAGAGGCATGAACCCACTATCGAGCATAAATACCCCATCTTAGAGTCACTAGCAACTACTTGGCCAAGATAGCTACTAACAATGGAGAGCATGCAAGATCACAAACAACACATACATGATAGAATAAAATAGACAAAACCATTAATCAATCTGACATAGTAATCTCAATATCCATCGGATCCCTACAAAAACAACATGCATGATTATAAATAGATTAGATCTTGATCATGAACGGAGCTCACAAGATCTATACATGAAAGCACAAGGAGGATATACAACAATCTATCTAGTACATGGACCCGTAGTTCAAGGTGGAACTACTCACGCTTCATACCGGAGAAGAAGGCCTCCGGGATGATCTCCCCTCTGGCAGGGTGCCGGGAAGAACTTCAGATCCCCCTACCGATCTAGGGACAATGGTGGCGGCAGCTACAGAAGGTTTCATGGAGTTTTGATCAGGTGCCTAGAGTTTCTGCATCGGGGGTTTCTTATAAGCGAAGGAGCGAGCCAGGAGGGCCACCAGGGGGGCCACACCCTACCTAGGCATGGGGTGGGCCCACCCGCGCCTAGGGGGTCTGACCGCCCAGTGGCTCCCCTTCGTCTCGTCTTCTGGCTTCGTGTCGCCCACGGTAAAATATTGACTTTGGCTTTTGTCCCGTACAATTCAGAGAATATTGATTTTCTGCATTTCTGGAACCAAAAACAGAAGAAAACAGGCAACTGGCACTGTGGAAACTTGTTAATAGGTTAGTTCTAGAAAAGATATAAAAACACCTCAAAGTGTAGACAAAGCAAAGTAGATACTAAACAAGCATGGAGCATCAAAAATTATAGATACGTTTTCGACGTATCACTTACTCTGGTAGTCCCTTTGGAAGATGAAGTAAAACATCTTTACCTTGATAAGATCAAGTAACATTTTACTTTACCATCTTAAATGTAACTTAATGCACGGGATTTCATGACTCTAAGTCATTTCTCGTACTTGGGTTCACCATCGCTTCTTTGTAGTTTGTAGGTATGCCATTGTTCCATTAACATGACAAGTGAATCATGAATTCAATTCTGCAATGAGGCAAAACTTATTCATGAATCCTACTTTATTTTAGTAAAAGCTCCCAGTGAAACTTTTGATCATTATCATTATTTATCCTCTATTTGTAGAGTTTTGTTCCAAAATAATTTCGTTGTACTACTCTGACATGTGCAGGCAAGGTTCTCAACCATATTTGAGCTTTCAGCTTTATCCATCAACTCTTTTATTAAGAAACTCTTCTCGATAAATCACCACTTTGAGGAATACAAATTTACCCCTTTGGTTGTAGTTCTGGAATTATTCTTAGTTTCCTGGGAATACACTACAAAGCTTTATTCATTATAATTATGAATTATCACATAACTCTAGAATTTCTGGAAACCACATTGTGCCATACACTTATGGTGTTGTTTCCACGAATGTTTGATGATTATTTATACAACAAGTAAGTGTTTTCTATTCTAATCTATCTGTTCTAAATAATAACGCTAACGCGATAAGAAATTAGTTTAGACCATACTATATCTAATACGATATGATTATAATTCTTTATACATGTCAACACATTGACATATTCTTAGCATTGTAAATTGTGGAACACTTTTCCCAAGTCTTATATGCCTGAATCACAACTCAAATACTTGCCGTTTTTATCAAATCACAAAGACTCGTATTCTTGTTAATTCAATATTCTTCTTCACTCTGAAATTGTTTGTTCATAACAAATAGTTTTAGACTTGTGTCTCATTCAACGAATACATTTATTTGCTTAGATTCACAATAAAGTTTTACGAAATAATAATATCCACCATTTGTTGAACAACAAAACATATCATCATGTATGATATATAATTATTCAACACACACTCCGTTTTACCAGAATGTGTAGTTTTAGTCATTTTGCCTAATAGGGGCATGGTTTGTATTTGTCAAAAGATCAAGTATCTTTAAGACCTTGGTTTAATCACTTATGAATCCTTTCATATGTACCATTATGACTTAACACAATAGTGCCATTCAAAATTATGTCATTATTATTAAGTTTGAATATCTTGTGGCATTTTCACAATTTTATAAACATTTAAATTTCTATCATCAAGATCAAAATATGAATAACCCATTCATAATCAAAACCATGAACATAAAATACATTACTCATAGGAATAAAACAATCGATTTGTCTCATTCATATGGATAGGCGTCTTACAAATGCAAGTCACACACTAATGTAGTTCACTCTCATTGATTACGAATTTATTCAAAACTTCTAATCCAAATGATAACTTTAGAAGGAGATCGCCGTTGGCATCTTGTTTGCCATCAACAGGTGTTGTCGCGCCCACTCTTTCAATCACTTCTCAAGTAGCGGGTCCTATTTTCACAAAACAGTACAAGTATCAAATACTTCGTAAATTTCTATAAGTATTTGAAAATTAAACATTTATAACTTTGTATATCAAATATATACCTTTCCTATTGATGACTGCTCCTAGTGTAGGCACTACATTTTGGGTTCTCATATGAGCCATGAATTCAAGAAAGGTAAACTCTTTCCCTTCCAAGAGATAGTTCAAGACAACATCTTTGTAGTTGTGGGGTAGCGAGCGCAACACCACATCTATCGCAAATTTGTCGGTCACCCAATAGTCCATGATGTCCACAACAAGCTCATGAATTCTTTCCATGATATCCAAGTGGTCCTCTAGGTTGGTGTCTTCCCTCATCTTGGTTGAGAGGAATTCATCCTTGTATTCAAACGCCATTATTCTGACTTGAGATGGAAAGAGCATCTTAAGTCCTTCGTCCAGGATGAAGGCAACAATCCCATGGAACGGTGCTCCCAGAGTAGGCTCCATGACATGAACCATCGTGTTTTTGACTTTCATGAAGGCGTCACGTCGGGCCCGGTAATCATGATCATCTGCCCATCCGGTGAAGCCCACGGGAAAATATCCTAGCGGTTCTCGCAGCACATAGAATAGATCATTGACGATGAGGAGGTTCCTCAGGCGTTGGTACTAGTCTATGAAGTTGGACCCAACTACTTTGAGTTTCTCACTCTTCATGAATGCCTCAAAACTAAACGGAGAGTTGGGGTTTGACATGAAATACAAAAGATTTTAAAAACATTTAGACTAAGTTCATAATATGAGTTCAAATTATAATCACATTATATTCGATGAGATCTCACTAAATCAAACATAACTAAATAAGTTTTACTGATTACACGATCCTAGCTCACTATGTCACCCCCGATCGTCACGACCCGTAACATATCTGCAAAGGTAGACATTCTCCAATGTCAATCACATCATTCACATGAGTCATGCTCGATCTTTCAATCATCTGTGTTCCTAGGCCATGTCTGTATATGCTAGGTTCTCCAATCCAACCTCTAGTGTATTCACTATGCAATATTTCTTACGCCCATCATATGCGAATGCAGATATATCTGACACCTGATCGTCATAGCGTGCCTCATAACGGAAAAATTTCTTGGTGGTGCACACTAAGGGCGAACACAATATTGGTGTTATATTAAAGGATCATCCTATTAATTCTACCGTCGAGTATCTAATACTAGCACAAACAATATGCACACAATAAACATCAAATGTAAATACGTGTGACATGATATGGTCGTAGATCGTCGCGCCATGATCTCCATCGTGCGCTCTGGTGTGTGGCGCCAAGCCCTTCATGCCACAATCCTATTACTATAACTTAGCAACAAGAAAGTAAAGTACTTTACTTTTTACTTTTACCATATCATATCACAAGCCCCTGCAAAATAAAGTTAGACACTGATAACCCCCAAATGTAGGGGATCACCGTAGTACAATTTGGTAAGTATTTGAGTTTCGAACCCATGAGGAGATCAATGTAAACTATCTATTTTCTAAAGCCCTATAACCCACTTATATGGCCTTCTATGCAAAGCTAGGATCTAGAGTGTGTATGTGTGTGTGTGTGGTTGTTTTTACTATTAACTAGAAAATGGTAAATTGTTGAATATAAATATTATAAGTAAACTATTTGTAAGATCCCACCTTTATAAAGGTAAAGATCCCTGTGATTGCAATGTTAGTCCCTAGATCAATGCTAGCATCCACAATTTAAGATGAAGTACACAGAAACAAAGGTCATTATTACATCGTCATTCTAGAGATAACATAGTCTTTTACAACTCCATAGCCATAGGCTAGTACAAGAGTTTAACTTAACAATATATAAATAGAAGTATTCATCTTCATGTGCCACAGGAAAGCATGTTGAGTGTAGACTCATAACCCCTAATCATCATCAGAGTAACCTGCAACATCACAAGTTACAGCCACAGTGGGTCAATACATTGGAATAGTATTGGAAAGTGATACCTTAGTAGAATATTAGCATCTAGTTACTACATGAATTTGGCTAAGTGTAGCTTAGGTTTGCTTTTCTCAAAAATAGGTTTTACCTGTTAGTTGAAAACACTAAGTTGTTCTTTGGCAAAAACTTTCCCAAGGAACCACCAATAGAAATTGGTGAACCTTCACCCTTGTTCAACCACAAGTTTTAACTTAGAAAATTGGGATGAGGAGATTCTTGATAGCTTCCATGTCTTGATGCTCAAGTTGTCCATTATCGGGGACATGGCTAAGTACTTAGCTTCTTCCATTTGTAGAGGTTGTGCACTTTCCCCACAAGACTTGATTTTCACCAAGACAGGACCTTTCATAAGCCTTCCCTTAGAACAAAATGGACGCGCTCCAAACCTATCAATCCCCTATCAACAACTGTCCATTTGGCTAAGTTATTGCAACCTATATGATCCAGGCAGAGCCCATAATGTCATGTGGCTGCACTATAAGCTTCTTAACATTTGGCATCTCAAATCCCTTTGTTCCTGGGTGGAAATCCACAAGTGAGATACACAAGGTAGACCATAGAAATGGTCCTTGTGTAACCACTCAACCAAAAACCACTAAGAAATTACCATTCCACCCAGGTGTTTCATTCACTTAGTTGTTTTATTAAGCAAAAACATAAGTCAAAGACTTAGCAATATTTTTCCATAGCATGTACATGTTCCACCCTTGGTTACTACTAGCTAGGCTAAGCATGGAAATAGCAAGTATCTTCACTTAGATAAAATTCTAACAATTCTACAACTACTAGGATTTCCCAAGCATAGCATATAGATACTTAGCAAAATACTCCTGCAAGCCTATACAAATATATCTAATGCATAGTCAAAATATAGGCAAAAAATATGAAGCACCACTTGCCTTGGTAGTTGGGGGAGTAGCAACAATCCTCACAATCACAATCACCACTAGCACCAAAATCTACACATAAAATGATAGCACCAAATTCACATATCAAAATAAACAAGCAAAAATATATGAATGCTTGCAAATGCCATGTGATGATTTTCTAAATCAAACAAGACAATTGAAACAGTACTGAATCATAAACAAAACAATTATACACTAAATAAAATTAATTGAGCCTTTAGAACATTTTCCATACAATTTTTATATACAAAATAAGCTTATAAATGTCTCTTCAAAAACAACCCATTTTACAGATGCAATTTATTAAACAAAGTGCATAATTGGATAGAATTCTTTCTCCTGATTCCAATGATACCAAATTTATAAAATTTGAACGTGTGGATCAAAAGTTATAAATTTTGCAAGTTTGAATAACTAATAGATCTAATTCTAGATTTTAAATCAAAACCCAGGCCACGCGGCGCTTCCTGATTGGACGATACCGCTTCACACTGGATCACGCTCGCGGCCGTTGGATCTAACTAACTAAGCACGACCCAGATCTAATAATACCGCTTCGATCAAGATCTAATTGAAGCCTTTGGTCAATCCAAACGACATCAATCTTGTGCATTGGTCAATCCAAACGACATCACGGTGTACTCATACAATCCATACCTAGTGGTGAAAGCTGTCTTAGTATGTCTTGTTCCCTTATCTTAAGCTGAAAATAACCTGACCGGAGATCAATCTTTGAGAACACACAGGCTCCTTCTAACTGATCAAACAAGTCATTGATTCTGGGCAAAGGATATTTGTTCTTGATAGTCACCTCATTGAGTGATCGATAATCTATGCATAACCTTTGACTTCTATCTTTCTTTTCCACAAACAAGACTGGTGCTCCCCAAGATGAAGAACTTGGTTGAATAAATCCTTTCTGCAATTGTTCTCCAAGTTGTTTCTTGAGTTCTTTCAACTCATCAACTGACATCTTGTAAGGTCTCTTTGCTATTGGTCCTGATCCTGGCAGCAAGTCAATCAGAAATTCCACATCTCTATCTGGTGGCATTACCGGCAATTCTTCTGGAAACACATCCGGATATTCTCTCACAATTGGTACATTGTCTATGCTAACCCCTTAAGAGAATTTAGCTTACTCCCTTTTGATTTGAAGTTAGACTTGAATCTTATCCGTTTCTTTTCCGGGGTTGTGAGTGCGACAGTACGATTGGAACAATCTAGTACTCCTTCATACTTGGTCATCTAGTCCATTCCCAAAATTATATCCAGTCCTTGGGAATCTAGGATTATCGGACTCACTGGAAACTTATGCTTTCCAAATTCTATCACTAGATCACGACATCCAAGACTTACTATCATATCTCCACCGGGAGAACTTACTTTTATTGGACACCCAATATTTTTAGTTGGAAACCCATTTCTATCAACAAATCCTTTTGATATGAATAAATGTGATGCACCAGTATCAAAAAGAACAAGTGCTGGAATAGAATTGAGTTTGAACTTACCAGCCACAGCATCGGACTCCTCATAAATCTCATCCACATTGATGTGGTTCACTTGTCCCTTCTGGAAAGGGTTGGGCTTGTTGGTTCCTTCAACTTTCTTTTCTGGGCATTCATTTGCATAATGCCCCAGCTTCTTACACTTGAAACATTCAACCTGACTGATATCTCTCTTTGCAGGCTGACTGCCACTTCCACTTCCACCTCCACTATGGTGACTCTTGTGTCCACTCTTGTTGTTCTTGTACTTGTCATTATCATGACTACGGTGATGCTTGTTGTCATGATGGCGGTTGTGGATGTGGTGGTTGTTGTACTTTCCATGTTTGTGGGATCCAGAACTCCCATTATCATCATGATGGGAACGCTTGTGAGACGATCCCGAGCTGTGCTTGTCAGAGCTGTGCTTCCTCTTTCTGCTTTTAACATGTTTCATCTTGTTCTCCAAGATGGTAGCCTTGTCACAAATTGATTGGTAGGTTGGGACATAGGCAACAGATAGCTGCAGATTCAGTTCATCGTTCAGTCCTTCGAGGAATTTCTCCTTCCTCTTGGCATCAGTATAAACTTCATCTGGTGCATAACGCGCCAGATTGTTGAACTCCTCAATATATTCAGCCACGCTGCGGTGACGCTGCTTCAGGTTATGGAACTCCTTCTTCTTCAAATTCATCACCCCGGATGAGATGTGAGATGTACGGAATACATCTTCAAAGATAGCCCATGTCACATCCTCAATGGGAGTGGTGATATGGAAGTTATCCCACCAAGTGGCTGCTGGTCCTTCCAACAGATGTGCTGCAAACCTGACTTTCTCTTCGTCGGTGCAGCCAACAGTTACCAAATCCTTGTTCACCGAACGTAGCCAATCATTGGCCACCATTGGGTCAGTGGTTCCTGAGAACTTCGCAGGCCTCAGTCTTAGGAATCTGGTGAGCATGTCAAATCCTGGTGGATTGTTCGGATTGTTGTTGTTATTGTTGTTGTTGTTGTTATTGTTGTTGTTGTTATTCTGATTCTGCATAAAAGTGGTCATCATCTGCATCAGTTGTGCCTGTGTTGTCATCAGCTGCTGCATCTCGGGGATGACGTTGTTGTTGTTTGGGTTGGGGTTGGCACGTCGAGGAGGCATCTGTGGTTTTCATAAGGATAATAATGAGATACCCATAGATGCTTAACATGCACAATACATCACATAGACAATCACCAAAACAAGCATCAAAATAACATGAGGTTCAAACGACGTAAACAACAAGTTTGAAAAAGTAAACACACCATAGCAAGCCACCCACATGTTGGATGGTCATTGCGACTCAATAATTATAAGTATGGTAATTGAAAGATAAATGAGTAGTCATCACTACTCCTCTGCATCAACCTCCACATCAACAAGTGTAAGACCTGCATTCTCCATAGCGGTCTTGTATTCCTCGACATTGGTAGTCAAGGCCTCTATCTTGGCCTTAAGAGCCCTCTTCTGTGAGCGAAGTCTCTCAATCACACCCTGCTGATGCTCGAGCTCAAAGTCCTTGGCCTCCAGCTCTTCCTTCATCTCCTGGATCTTCTTGTTCCGGTCTTGTACTCTCTTCTCCTGGCTCTTGAATTTCCTATCCTGGCTCTCAAACTTGGCCTCCATTTCCTTGACTATCTCGTCTTGCTCCGCGAAGAGCTTGTCCTTCTCACGAAGCTGCACCTGGAGCTCATCATTGCTAAGCATGACGTTGGTCCTATCAGTATCTAGGTGCCTAATAATAACCTCTAGGTCCTGAAGGTACAGACGAATCGGCTCCACCGTCTCTCTAGCAGCATCCTTGAACTCAATAGCCTCACCCTCCTCGCGCGTCTCCCGAAGGGGTGAAAGTAAAGACCTCTAAGCTCCCTGGAGTGTCTCCCTACCAAGCGCCCAAGTAACTCCTGCATGACTACATCTAGGCCTTTCTCCTTGTCGTCATGCATGAGCTTGAAGGTGATGGTCTTCGTGGTTGGCTCTGCTTAGCATCCGGGCTAAGTGAATCTGAAGCCCCAAAGGTCCTTCCTCTCAAACTTGGTGAGGGGAAGCGTCATGATGCTAGGGAGTGGAAGGTTGAGCACGTTAGTGAGCTCAATGAGACGAGTGCCAAATCGAGTTCCCTTGAACTCCTCGGCCGTGTTGATAATAACAGTAGGCATCTTTTATTTATAAGATAGAAAAAGTTAGAATCAACATCGATAGACAAAAATCACAAGACAAAATATCATAAGCATATCTTTGGCAATAATCACACAAGTCATGGCATACACAAATCCATTACAAGAATCAAAGGTTCAACATAACCTAGACAAATTTTGGAAATAAAACGATAGATGTGGTGGTCCAACTAACGAAGTACTTTACAACTCTCACTCACTAGACAAAATAGCTATTAGGGCATCCTTAGTAGCCATCTGTCTATATTGCTCACAAGACTCCCAAATTAAGTCTATGATGTCTCCCCTTAGTTGTTGGTTGGTAGTCTCTAACTCTTGGGTATGCTTCTTTTCTTCCCTAAGGTCATTTTGGGTGTTTAGCATTCTGCACTTGAGTCTATCACCAAGCTCCTTGATGGCATTCCAAGCTGCATTTCTTGTAGAGTCAAAGAATGTGGTGTGCATTTCTGAGTTGGTGACCATGTAGAATCCTGACTCCTTGTGGTTGTCTTCCTTGTTTTTGTACAAGTGAAGTTGCACCCACCAGTACTCTACTCCTTCATCCATCACGGGGAATCCTTTGTACACAGCTGCACCATGTATCCCCATGGTAACCATGAGGTTCTTGAGGGCCTTGGGGAATTCTGCCTCACACTCCAAGGTCATGGTCATGAGTGGTCCCTTTCTCACGGCTTCGTTGATGGAGTTCATCTACAAATAGAGATGAGAAAGAAGATTAGAAAAGTTTATGAGAAGAAAAGACAAGTGTGGAAATTGTTGAAATTTTTTCCTTAGTGGTTTCTAATCCAATCCTAGGGTCATAATCCTAAAGGCAACACAGTGCTCCGATACTATCTGTAAGATCCCACCTTTATAAAGGTAAAGATCCCTGTGATTGCAATGCTAGTCCCTGGATCAATGCTAGCAGCCACAGTTTAAGATGAAGTACACAGAAACAAAGGTCATTATTACATCGTCATTCCAGAGATAACATAGTCTTTTACAACTCCATAGCCATAGGCTAGTACAAGAGTTTAACTTAACAATATATAAATAGAAGTCTTCATCTTCATGTGCCACAGGAAAGCATGTTGAGTGTAGACTCATAACCCCTAAACATCATCAGAGTAACCTGCAACATCACAAGTTACAACCACAGTGGGTCAATACATTGGAATAGTATTGGGAAGTGATACTTTAGTAGAATATTAGCATCTAGTTACTACATGAATTTGGCTAAGTGTAGCTTGGGCTTGCTTTTCTCAAAAATAGGTTTTACCTATTACTTGAAAACACTAAGTTTTTGTTTGGAAAAAACTTTCCCAAGGAACCGCCAATAGAAATTGGTGAACCTTCACCCTTGTTCAACCACAAGTTTTAACTTAGAAAATTGGGATAAGGAGATTCTTGATAGCTTCCATGTCTTGATGCTCAAGTTGTCCATCACCGGGGACACGACTAACTACTTAGCTTCTTCCATCTGCGGAGGTTGTGCACTTTCCCCACAAGACTTGATTTTCACCAAGACAGGACCTTTCAGAAGCCTTCCATTAGACCAAAATGGACGCGCTCCAAACCTATCAATCCCCTACCACCAACTGTCCATTTGGCTAAGTTATTGCAACCTATATGATCCAGGCAGAGCCCATAATGCCATGTGGCTGCACTAGAAGCTTCTTCACATTTGGCATCTCAAATCCCTTTGTCCCTGGGTGGCAATCCACAAGTGAGATACACAAGGTAGACCATAGATATGGGCCTTGTGTAACCACTCAACCAAAAACCACCAAGCAATTACCATTCCACCTAGGCGTTTCATTCACTTAGTTGTTTTATTAAGCAAAAACATAAGTCAAAGACTAAGCAATATTTTTCCATAGCATGTATATATTCCACCCTTGGTTACTACTAGCTAGGATAAGCATGGCAATAGAAAGTATCTTCACTTAGATAAATCTCTAACAATTCTACAACTACTACGATTTCCCAAGCATAGCATATAGATACAGCAAAATACTCATGCAAGCCTATACAAATATTTATAATGCATAGTCAAAATATAGGGACAAAAATATGAAGCACCACTTGCCTTGGTAGTTGGGGGAGTAGCAACAATCCTCACAATCACAATCACCACTAGCACCAAAATCTACACATAAAATGATAGCACCAAATTCACATATCAAAATAAACAAGCAAAAATATATGGATGCATGAAAATGCCATGTGATGATTTTCTAAATAAAACAAGACAAGTGGAACAGTACTGAATCATAAACAAAATAATTATACACTAAATAAAATTAATTTGGCCTTTAGAACATTTTCCATACAATTTTTATATACAAAATAAGCTTATAAATGTCTCTGCAAAAACAACCCATTTTACAGATGCAATTTATTAAACAAAGTGCATAATTGGATAGAATTCTTTCTCCTGATTCCAATGATATAAAATTTATAATATTTTAACGTGTGGATCAAAAGTTATGAATTTTGCAAGTTTGAATAACTAATAGATCTAATTCTAGATTTTAAATCAAAACCCAGGCCACGCGGCGCTTCCTGATTGGACGATACCGCTTCGCACTGGATCACACTCGCGGGCCGTTGGATCTAACTAACTAAGCACGGCCCAGATCTAATCATACCGCTTCGATCAAGATCTAATTGTGGCCTTTGGATCTCGATCCGATGGATCAGATCAATCTGACCAGAAATCAGCGGAGCAAATGGTGCCCGCGGCGGCGACGGTTCTGGCGGTGACACACCGGCGAGGCCAGAGGGGTAAGGGGGGCGTGCTAGTGCTTACCGAGATCGCGAGAACGCGGAGATGCTCAACGCGTTGACTGGCAGGGTCGGGGCGCACGGACACAGCAGCAGGACCTCGTCGGAGTTCGTCTGAGCATCGGGTGCTCACTTCCGGAGTTGAAGACGACGTTCTGGGGCACAAGGATTCAAACGGAAAACGTTAACAGATGCGCGAGGCACTGACGGACATGATTGCGTGAACCAGAGACAGAGGGGAACACAGGGCTCACCGGAATAGCTCATCGGAGTTGAGTCAAGCTTCGGTCGTTTCCAGAGGTTGACGAGGGAGACGACCTAGGGCGATTCAGAACAAAAGGAGAGCATGAGAAGGTGCGCAGGATGATTGCGAAGCAGCTCGCGTGAACCAGAAGGCAAGGCGCGCTCGGGACTCACCGTGATGGATCACCGGAGTTCCTCGGTGCCGCGGCGGTGTTGGGTGAAATTTGGGGAGCCTGGCGGCGCTCTGGTGGTGCAGAGTGAGGGGAAAAGAGCGGGGTGGGGAGGTGGTTAAGTAGCCAGAGTAGGGGCGACTATCACGCGGCCAATCAATGGGATTTACACCGGGCTTAAACGCGGTGTCACTGCATAGAGGTAACGACGGAGCGGCGTCTGCGCGCGAGGATTTGGGGAAGACGACGCTGACGTGGAGAGGGCCCAGCTTCAATGGCTGCGGGGTACGTTCCACGTGGATGAGAGAGGGGGTAGAGGGAACAGGCCCGGGTGGGCTGGTTCTGTTGTTGGGCAGAAATGCTGGCGCCAGCCCATTTCTATTTCTTTAATCTTTTTCTATTTCTATTTTGATTTTCAGGAACCAAATTCAAATGAATTCCAAATGAGTTTGAATTAGACCACTTGTGGACTTTTGTAAAGTGGAAGGTACGGAACAGTGTTGAACACTTGGTAATATATTTGCACATTGGAATTAAAAATAAGCAATGCCTTTATCAATTGTTTAATAAAGACATATGAATGGTTTTAAATTCATACTTTGTTTTGAAAATTTTGTCCAAGCTTTGGAAAACATCAATCAACCATAGGATCAATTCACTACTGATCAAAACAAGGTCTTCCTTCTTATAAGGTAGCAATAAGGCTAATGCCTTGCTTGCGTAAAATACTAAACCCTTCAAATGCTTCTGTTTTTTGAAATAACATTGAAAATGATCCTAAAATGATTATGAATGCATGGATGATATGCAAACTTTGAAATCACGATTTTTGGGATGTTACACTATTGTAAGTAAAGTAGATCTAGTGAAGTGGAGTGATGGCAAGTTTTCCCAAGGGAGTAAATGTTTAAGCAAATTGTTATTTCATTCATTTAGTTGACACAATTAGTGAAGCACATAGATAGTATTTTTATTGTTTCTTCTAGGAAGAGCCATAACTAGGTGTAGCCGTAGATATGAACAAATACACCACTAATGATTGATCGCAAGGCCAATTAAGTACAAACAAGGGCATTATTAAGACATAAAGTCCAACTACTTCATTTAGATCTAAGGTCCCCATGATAATACCCCCGTTGATTAATCATGAATTAATATAACATGCATATCTAAAAATTGGGATCCGGTTCTTGCCAAACTCCGACTATCCCTCCTCCTATCATCATGCAACGGTGACAACCTTGTGTATCCCCTAACATATCATATGCTAGTACAACAAGATCATCATAGAAGATAACATAAACTTGTATGCAACTACAATGAACTATGTCACAATTGCCATAAAAATTCACTACTCAAACATCAACATAGAGATACAATATATCATGGGAAAGTAAAATATTGCCTCATACATCATGTTTTCCAAGAGATTACAGTGGAGGATGATGAAGAGGTGCTATAGATGGTGATGGATATTATCCTCCCCAAGGGGGAGAGGCGGCGTCGACAGTGGAAGGAGGCGGCGCCGGTGGCAAGGAGGCCCCGGGGCCCTCCTATGGCGGCGGCTGCCCTTGGGGGCATTGCCTCTTGGCCTCTTCTTCTTCCTTTGAGATGGTGCTGGTGTGGAGGAGCTTCTCCCCCTACTTGGGGGCTTCCAAGGAGCGGGAATTTCGTGACTATGGTTGGAGCCTCCAAAAATAGGGTTTCTCCTTAATATATAGTGGTGGAGGCTTCACCGGAGCCATCAGATCAAAAACCTTTGATCCAAGGGTTTTTGGAAATATCTAATGCAGGGGTTCATAGCATGGAAAACAAAAAAATTCTACCGCATGCACACAAACAAGCCAAGATCGATCTACTAGATTGTAGCAACGGGTCGATTAGAGTACTCAGCCTTGAAGATTCTAAAGAGGTTAACGAGAACAGATTCTCGTGGGTGATGTAGTCGTACACTTGCCGATCTCAAGATCGCGTAGACGATCCTTCTGGCGCTGCGTTCCGGTAGTGCTTCCGTAGTCGCTCACATGTTTGGTACTCGATGAAGACCTTCCTCTCCCTTGTTCCAACAGGCAGCGGAGGTTGTAGTTCTCCCCTCGCGATTCCGGTAGCACGACGGCGTGGTGTCGGAAGTAGAGGAAAAATCCTGCAGGGCTTTGCCTAAGCCGGAGCAGGTTATGGTGGATCTAGGGTTTCCGACGATATAGGGTTTAGAGGGCCGGAGAGGAGGAGGCGTGGCCGGCAACGGCTAGGGCGGCGATGGAGAGCCGGTGGCGGTGGCGAGCGGCTAGGTGGGGAGGGGCTGGTGTTGTGTGGCCTTGGGGCACCGCCTCCCCTCTATTTATGAGAGGGAGGGTAGATTGGGAGAGGGGAGTTTGAATCTTTCCCCAACTCCCTCTCCTTGTTGGCTTGTGGTGGAGGGAAAGAAGGATTCTTTCCTTCCTCCACCAGGACACATTGTCCCAGTTTGACTTTTCAAACTTGCCTTTTGACTTTCAATTTGGAGCTTGATTTCTTTCTTGATAATTCCCAACCAAGTGACCTAGGACATGATCCAATCATTCCACTTATCCATGACACATTCATTTTCCCTTCCCCTTCCGGTCTGGTGAACCTTCTAGACCCTTCTAGAACCTCTCCGATGAAATCATCAGAATCATTCCCGAACTCCGGAATTGGACTTTTCTTATATGAATCTTATTCTCCGGACCATTCTGGATCTCCTCGTGATATCCCGGATCCCATCCGATACTCCGAACAACATTCGATCTCCCTACTTACATTCCATATCTACTAAACAACATCGAATCCTTAAGTGTGTCTCCCTACGGTTCGTGAATTACGCGGACATGACCGAGACACTTCTCCGATCAATAACCAATAGAGGAATCTGGAAATTCATATGGCTCCCACATATTTCTACGATTACTTTGCGATCGAATGAACCACTTACATACGATACCAATTTCCCTTTATATCACGATAGTTTACTTATCCGAGGTTTGATAGTCGGTATCTCTACATACCTAATTCAATCTCGTTACCGATAAGTACTATTTTCTCGTTCCTGTGATATGTGATCCCTTGTGAGCCAATCACATGCTTGCAAGCTAATTGGATGACATTCCACCGAGAGGGCCCTGAGTATATCTATCTGTCATATGGATGGACAAAACCCACTCTTGATCCATGTGCCTCAACACATACTTTCTGAACACTCAATGCCACCTTTATAGCCACCCAGTTACGGTGTGGTCTTTGATGTCATCAAAGCATCCATCCGGTGATGGTGATTAGCATGATCTCATGGTCGGAGGATTTAGGTTACTATGTATCTGAAAGCTTATAGCAACTGAACTATATTAAATGACTTGATCTTTATGCTATGATTAACTATAGTTTTATGTCCATCACACCATTATCCTAATGATATGATGTTGTTGTTAATAACATCTCAATGTTCATGATCAGGAAACCATGACCATATATTAACCAACAAGCTAGTTTAACAAGAGGCTTTACTAGGGACTCTTTTATGTTTACAAATCACAAGTATTAATGTTTCCGGTTAATACAATTATAGCATGGTATGTAAACATTTATCATAAGCATGAAGATATGATAATAACCTCTTTATTATTGCCTCTTGCGCATATCTCCAACAGTCTCCCACTTGCACTAGAGACAATAATCTAGTTTCAAATCTTTGTGTATTCAACACCTATGGCTTTCCGGTGTTGTATTTACACGATTGTTAGTGGTCAAATGATCTTTGGATCCGGCTCTTTCAGGTCCGTGTGTAATTGCATGTATTTGCATCTCTACGCATCACTCATTCTCTAATGAGATGGCTTTGTATAAATTTGGTCCTCTGGTGAGACCTTTCGTTCCTTGGGGTTAAAACATGTTGATAATATTGTCGTACAATACATCTTCATGGTACTATCCTGCTATGAACCACACCTAGTTTTATAACAAACTACTTAACACAAATGCCCTCTTTTGATGCTAGATAATAGCAGCCATATACTTAGCCTTTTGTTGTAGTATCTGTCACAATGTCTTAACTTTGGAACTCATCCAAATCCATTATGGAACTTACTTTCCATTATATTTTTCCACCCTTAGTTTAGATTGAGATAAACTTAATTTGTACTTTGTGACAAAACTAGCATCAATGTAGTACTTTTACAATGAAATAATCATCTATTTGTCACATCTACAAAAATAATATATTCTTAGTTCTTCCAAAAGATCATAAGAATATCCTTACTATCATCCAATGATCATCTTATGAATCATTCTGGTATATGCTCATAACATTTAGAGCATAGGACATATCTGGATTTGTACATATCAAAGTATGATTGATATAAATACTCTTTGTGATTTTATACATCAAGTATCAATCTATACTTGAATCTTTGTTCACTTACCAAGTGTCGATACACTTGAATTTTGATTTAATCCATTCTGTGTGGCAAGAACCTTTCTTGTCATTTCCATATTGAACTCATTCAATATCTCATCTATGTACATTTGGCACAACCATATTAGTGTCTCAATCTATCTATATAGATATTAATGCCAAATATTCGGGTTTTGCCTAAGTCTTTCATCGAGATGAAATTCTTAACATGTGTTAATAAAATATACATCATTTCCAACCAACAATATGTCTTCCACATAATGTATTAGAAATATGTCTTAGCGCTCCCACTTAATTTCTTGCAATTGCAAGCATCTTCATCGTATCTGATGAATTTAAACTCTTTTAATAGTTTCATCATGGTGAAGATTCCAACTCCGCGATGCTCACTTCAACCATTATAGTTTGCATACGCTTTTAACATCCTTTGAATTAACAAAACCCTATGTACCATGTTATGCACACGTCCTAGGTAACAATTCTATCAGAAGAACTTGTTTTTTTTATTCAACTACCACATAACAAAATTATATGTAGTGGTTGCTACATTAATCCGTCTAGACTAAACATCGCTATGAAAGATCAAATCTTGTCATAGTAAACCTTTGAACATTGTTGTGAAATCTTTCCCAACATTTCGACTATTTTATAGATATGAAACATCCATGTCTATTTCTTTATAGATCCAAACACGACTGTAAGGTTTTACACCTTTCCAGAGGGTCTTTCAAGTTCAAAGATTGATTTCTCATGTATGGAACTATCACGGATTTTATGGCTCCAAGCCATTTGAAGGAGTCAGGGCCCATCATCGCTTCTTTGCATGCAGCCGGTTCATTATTGTCAAATAATGATTCAACCCTCAAATCTTGGTATTTGATTGTTTATCCGACCTACTTGGTTCAATAGGAACTTAGACTTCCGTGACAACAACCTTTGAGGCACGTGAGCCATGAGCATTTTTGCTGCCTCCGGAACACTTTTCGGCGTTGCGCAACTTTGCACATATAGCTAAGGTTCTTTTAACCTTTTCAAAGTTCTATTGTCCTCCCACTTAACTTTTCATGGAAAATTCCTTTCTCAAAGAAACTTTACGTTCAAAGCGACAAACATTTTTGTCTTTGGTGTTATGGAGGAATACTAAACGATTATTCGAAATAACATACAAAGATATGTTCATCCGATTTTGGTTGCAAACATCTTTCTTATGCATAACATACCATTGTTAAGAAAGGACAACTTGGGTTTTATCCCAAACCATAAATTTATATGGTGTCATTTCAATGGATTATGATGGAGCTCTTTTCAGTGAAAAAGGGTAGTCTCTAAAGCTTTAATCTTTAAAATATAATGGCAGATTTATAAATTACACCTTTGATCTTACCATGACAAACAAGGTTTCATTACATATCTCAAACGCTCCATACTCTTATGGTGTTTCGGGAAATGAAAATCCACGGAATGATTCCTCAAATCTAAGGTATTATGCTAAACTTGTAACTCAAATATCTTCCTTTATGATCCTATCATAAATTCTTTATTTTCTTGTTACATTGATTTTGCACTTCATCTTGAAAGTTTTTGAAATTTTCAAATGTTTCACACTTCATCCTCATTAAGTAAATATTCATATATTCACTCAAATTTTCGGAGAAAGCATATGAAGTTGAAATCCATCGCTCTTGACTACACGTAATGGACTTCATACATCAAATATGTACAAATTCCAATAATCTAGTCATCCGTTCCCTTTTGGCCTATGAACAGAGTTTTAATTATCTCTAGGAAAGTTTCACAAGCGTCATTTGATCAAAAATCAAAAGACTCTAAAATCCCATCCACATGGAGTTTGTTCATGTTTTCTTTTCAATATAATTTAAACGACGATGTCACTTCCTAAGTGATCTTTCAATCAATTTGTCTTTTGACATTTTTAGCACTAGTTTTATGGATGTGGTTTCTAAAACAAGATTTGTAAATCATTCATGTTTTATGGATTGCGCTAATTATTTGAACAACCCTTTTGTTCTCATAATACCTGATAAAACAAATCTTGAAGGGAAGCTTTGATTTCAACGAGCAACACAATAACCCTTTATTTGTTCTCGATGAACATCATCACATATTCTTTTGCTGGTTACTTAGGCCATTGTAGTTCATGAATTGTGTTGTTTCGTATGACGATTCACACCAACAAATTTAGTATCTAATACTTAAGAACCACATTATTTAACAAGCAAAGAATACGGCCATAACACGTATATCCTCTATATACCTAAGATGAAAAATTCTGATCTTTTCTGCCATATTTTATGAGATTCTCTTTCAGTATTTCCTTTTCTATTTGAAATAATCTATCAACATCAATAGTGGAGCCATACACATGACAAATAGTCCAAAGCATGTATAGTTAAATACCAATGTCTTTGGACTTGCACTTTGAAGTAGATCACCATCATCAAATGTTTGGTGTTCTTTCAAATTCCATTCTTTAGTAATATCTTGGTGTAGTAAAAATTTTACCTACATCAAATATTCATCCTTATCATGGAATTATTCATGATCAAGCTGCTTTAGCCTATAATAGTGAATCGCGAGTATAATGTTGTTCTCCAAAACCTTTTGGAAGATTAGGATGACTAGCGTCTCCAACCTTTTGAAAATTCCCATCAAATATGAGAACATAAACTTTGCCATATTATACTCTATCATGTTATAATCAAAAACATCATTTTAGATATTGCAATATCTTCCACATGTGATGTTCCTAGATAACCTTGATATTAAAACAATCTTTTGAATATCAAGAATCATGTAGATAAACATGATACTTATATACTAACACTGGAATTGTTACTCTTGATTTAATACCAATTATTAAACTTCACAGAGTAACCAAAACTTACTGAAAGTTTGCAATAGGACTTTTAAAGTTTAGATTAACACTTCAAAACAATACGATACCAGTTCGTAAAGTAATTAACCAGAATTCTATAGTTCTATTATCTCAATTATAACTAAGCACAAGGTGGTAAAGGGATGCCAATGACTACAACAATTATGCAAATTCACTTTGATTTAATTTATGATAAATAGTGTTCAAATTTTAATCATATTGTTGTTGAACTCCCACTCAAAACAATATCCCTCACATTGTTTTAGTGATCACACGAACAAAATTAACTACACCAAGTTTGATCATCACGTGACATGATATAGTTTGTCGTGGGAATGACCACGGCAGACGCTGCAATCGGCGGCGAGTAGTAGAACATGGGTCAAGGGCGGCCAGCCATCTGCGGTGCGAGATGAGTGCGGAGACACAAGGGTTTACCCAGGTTCGGCCCCCCGGAGGGTAAAGACCTACTCCTGCTAGATTGTATTATGGAGAGAGTATAAGGGGCAAGCTCGACGACTAGGCGGCGAGTCGCTTGGGTGTATGATAGAACGTGTGCTCTATGCGTACCCTAGGGAGGTTTATATAGGCTCACCACGCTAGGGTTTACAGATCTATAACCGAATTAGTTAAGGATTCGGAGGGTCTTCGACCTAGTCCGACTGGGCCTAGCTACGCTTCTGGGACTCCAGCTTCCAGTCGCCTGAGTCCTCGCCAAGTCTCGATCCAGTCATCGTCCTGCAGGCCCACTCGCTAGCGGCTTGCGCCAACAGGAAACATCCTCCTGGGCATACCCCGGTAGGCATATCCCCATCAGTAGTCCCCGAGGCTGTCGTTGATTCGTCGCAGGTGTTTGTTGGCAGTCGGAGTATGCGGGTCCAATACGGACGCCCATTCGAATCGGCGGCGGACTCCTGAATAAAGGAAAGAACTAGTCATTTTAGTCGCAATAACGGCGACCAATCATGTCGCAGCTTGGCGAGCGGGTCGGCGAATAATTAGTCACTGTCATAGTGATCAGGTCGGCGAATCGTCGAGTCGCCGAAGGCAGCGAGTCGAGTAAACGAAGTTGGACCGTCAGCTTGGTCAAACTAGCTGTTGGGTAATCCAACGGTAATATTGGCGTAATTACCGTGTGGTAACGGCTCCCTGAAAATGGCGGGTAAAAACTTCTATATAAGGAGAGTGACGGGTGAAGGGGAAAACGCTTCCCTCACTTCCTCCGAACTTGCACATCCTTGTTTCTGCATTCCACGCAGCGACCAGTTCCACTCAAAGCGATCCGCATCCCATGACCCTCCAACCGATGGCTCCTCCTGCTGAACCATGGGGCAGATCCAAGTGCACGAAGGCGCTGCTAAAATCATTCGAGGAGGCGGGGATCCTCCATGCCGGGAGATGGCGCATCCCCGCGGCCGGAGAAGTAATTCCAGATCCGCGCGAAGGGGAGTTTGTCTGCTTCACCAGTCACCTGGAGCGGGGGCTCGGATTCCCCACTTCCATCTTCTTCCGGCGCTTATGCGCCTACTACGATATCCAGCCATCGGATCTGGGTCCGCATAGCATCGAGCAGCTCGCCATTTTCGTGGCGTTCTGCGAGTGCTACCTAGGCTGCAGGCCCTATTTTCCCCTATGGCAAGATCTATTCCATGGGAGAATCAGCCGCGAGGAGGTAGGCGGCCCAATGCTAGCCGCAGGCGGCTTGACTTTCCAGCTAAAGTCGAAGGCATCATTCTTTGATCTGATGTTGCACGCCAAGGCAGTGAATGAGTGGAAGAAAAGCTGGTTCTATGTGACCGAGTCGACTCCAGGCGACGAGGTGGCGCTTCCAAGGTATTCCGCCGACCGGCCCGAGCCGCACAGGCTCCAAGTTACCAAACTTCCGCTAGAATAGCGGATGGTCGTCTACGAGATGCTGCAGACCATCCGCAACCTGAAGAAGAAAGGCCTCCAAACCATCAACCTCTACAACTGCTGGCTCGGGCGACGGCTCGTGCCCCTAGCCAGCCGTGCCCACTACATGTATGAATACACGGGCAAGGACGACCCGACGAAGTCCTGCCTCGATGAGTGGAGACTCAGTGACTACACCCTGGCTCTGAAGAAGATCACCCAGGCAGTGTATCTCGACGCGAAGGCCAGGGTCGCGCCTTACATCGCAAGGCGCCCAGCTCCGACGGTGAGTTAGTATTCCCTTTGCACTCGTAGTCGCAGTTTGTGCACTCGCGGTTGTGCTAATGTTGTTTGGCTGCTGCAATTGTTTCAAGTGGTGGAAGGTTGGCTTCCACCCTGCAGATGACGAGAACTCGAGCTCGTCCACCGAGGATGGAAGCGAGCCATTTCCCGACAAGGGCGATGTCAGGATTGATGAGGGTGACGGCGACAACGATGATGACGAACCCGTGGAGGTCGCTGCCCCACGGTCCGCAAGACTCGCGGGCAGCACCAACGCGAACTCGAGGCTAGCAGAAGCCTCGAGGTCCACGAGGACGATGACGATGAGCTCCCTGAGCACACCTCACAGCGCAATGCTATGCCGTCGAAGAAGAAGAAGCATGCGCCACCCAAGAAGAAGGCGAAGCCAGCCAAGACGGCGTCTCCGCCTCGTCCTGCGAGTAGCTCCGACGCTACCAGCACGGCCGAAGAAATAGCAGCGCACGCGACCGCAGCAACTAGCGCTACCGTCGTATAAGATGAGGCGATTCGCCCCATTCGCCGGGTTGTCGGCCGCTCCAGCCGCAGGGGCCTCGCCATCGAGAGGAGCTCCCGCAACGATTGCCATGGAGGTTCCCTCCATGGCGTCATCCTCGAAGAAACCGCCAGTGTCTTGGGCACATAATGTGTTCGAGACGGGCCTCAGTCAGAAACTAGGGCCAGAATTGGAGAAGCCGGACAGCATCCGCACCGGCCTGCAATTTATTCCAGTCGCCAAGTGAGTACTCTTTGACCTTCTATTCGTTTGCTTGCTTAGTGTTTCGATCGGAAAGTGTTATTGAAAGAATTGTTTCACAGGACTGGAATTAAGAAGATAGGCCACCCTTCGGTGGCCAAGGTTCCACCAGCCACCACAGAGACGCCAACCGATCCCTCGAAGAGGAGGAAGGGCGACGAAGTCGTTGCACCCGCCGAAGACACTAAAAGATTAAAGGGTGATGACGTCGTCACGATCTTTGACGAGCCGGCGGCTGCCCCGAGCGAACCTCCGACCGCGGTGGACGTAGCTCTGAAAGCCAAGGAGGACGCGGGGTCGCAGCATGCGGTACCCGTGGGTTCGACCGAGGAGACCGAGCAGCCCTCGAGTGGCGCGGGCGCCGCGGTGGCGACATTCCCTCGCTTTATGGCAAAGGCCGCCACGGCGAGTGCCTCGGTGTGGTCGAGCCAGTTTCCTGGTGCCTCTGGCATGGAGGTTGAGCAGCGTCGCGGTCATACTCCGCTCGTGCTTGCGTCCGTGGACGCGATGGAGCTTCACAGCATGCTAGGTGCCGCCATCCAGGTATGTCCAGACCCCGAGGATCTGGCCACTGAGTTTTAGTGGTCGGATTCTTAATATTTTTGCGTTATCGAGTCCCCGAGTGCCTAGTAGCTGAATTTCAGCGGCTGGGCACTTAGGAATTTTGTCATCCAGTCCCCGAGTGCCTAGTCGTTGAATTTTAGCGGCTGGGCACTTAGGAATTTTTTCATTAAGTCCCTGAGTGCCTGGTCGCTGAATTTCAGCGGCTGGGCACTTAGGAATTTTGTCATCCAATCCCCGAGTGCCTAGTCGCTGAATTTCAGCGGCTGGGCACTTAGGAAGTTTTGGTTGCTGACGCAGTGATTGTTTCACAGGGCCTGCAATGCGAATCAGCCGAGCGGCTTGCTGCGAAGTACCGCGTTGAGAAGGAGCTTATCACCGTCCAGGAGACGAACGAGGAGCTTCGAGGGGCCGAGGGTGAGTATTTACCTTATTTGGCGCTGGTCGCTAACTTTTTGTGGTGTTGACCATTTTGTTTTGGAAACAAAGAATAGTGCGGCTGAGGTGAAGGAGGCTCGCCAAGGCCTTGTCCTGATGGGTGATTTGACGGAGGCTCAGTCCGCTTTGAGCGTGGCGGAGAAGCGAATCGCCGAACTGGAGCGTGAGATCAAGGAGGCGAAGGTAGAAGTGAGCTCGGCGGAAGGACGAGCCAAGGCTGCCGTCACTTCTGCCGCTGAGGAACGGAAGGTGTCTGATGCGCTCGTTGCTGGGTTGCAGAATGATCTCTCTTCTCTTCAGAGTTTCATCACGGACCTCTGCCGCCCGCTGATTGGTAAGCTTTCCTTCAGCCGATTTCTGATTGGACGTACCGCGTTGTGGTTTTGGTGCTTTGCTTACTGTTTGCTTGTGTGATGCAGGCCGGATCACTGATAATGCGGAAGAGGCACAGTCGTATGATGCATGGCAATGCGTGACCACCCTGGTCGACTCAGCCACGCTGTTAGCGACTTGTCTCCAGGCATATCTTCAGGAGATCTCGCCAACGAAGGTGATCCCCAGCGACCTCGTCGAGGTATGTCACTACCTAGAGAAGGCCCTGTCAGTCGTTGAATTCATGACGCGGTCGGCCTTTCGTCGTGGAGCAGCGACTACGCTGAGCCTTGGGCTCGCACACTTTCCGGATGACTTCGACCTCGACGACGTCACGAGCGGTTACCCCTCGTCGACGGGCTTGATCGATATTGCCGAGGTGTTGAAGCTGACGGATCGAGTCGCGGTGTACTCCAACCGCGTTTGGGCGATGGGCGACCTTATCCCCTACCAGGAGACGGTCGTGGCCCCCAATGACCCTGAGCCGAAGCACCGTGATTTCAAAGTGGAGCAACCGTTCCGTGCAGCGATGGCGGGCGAGCTAACAACGTACCCGTAGAATCCCTATGTGCCTTTTATCCGCAGCCACAAGGATGGTGGCGTGTCTTCATCAAAGCCTGCGGAATAAGATGTTGTGCCTTTCGGCGTTAGTATACGATAATCATGTAATTCTCCTTGTACGCGAAACAAATTTTTCTGCTATGAAAGAATGCTCGGGTTATTTTGTCATTGCTTTTGTGATTTGATTGTTGGTTGTACGAGTCCCCGGGCGTGTCCGCCCTTTTTATGGGGTTTACCTCGTTTTTATATGTTGTGTGAACTGTTAGTGAGTTAGGGTCGACTCACCATGGCTCGGGAAGCCAGTCGCGTGGCGACTCCCAGGGGTGCTCTTTACTTGGCCGTTTTCCTGAGCACGAACGGGGTTGGGTCACCGAGTCTCCAAGCATGGTACTTGGCCGTTCTAGTCGCATGCCTAAGGTAGGTGAGGACTAAGCGCGTTGTGTTGGGTGCGTCACTCCGCCTGATCCGTAAGACCAGTCGCATGGCGAATCCTAGGCGCGCTCTCTTACTTGGCGTTTTTTCCTAGCCACTCGCCGTTTGAGTCGCTGCGCCGAGGGTGCGGAGGACTTGGTCGATGTGGGAAGCGAGTGCAGTCGTCTTGTCCCGGGGATCCAATCGAGCTAGGCAACTCCAATGGGGCTCCGGGTTAGCTTTTTTCGTGGACGGTACGAGGCCTGAATTTTTCCAGTACTCTCGTACCGCACTACTTGGCCGTGCCGGTCGCGTTACCAAAGGTTGACTTCTGCGAATAGTGTAACACTGTTATTACGAGTGCGAGTGGCACAAGGCATGGAGAGTAGACGCAATTTGCAAGAACCAATCTATTTTATTTCATAGCGGTTAGGGGGTACATGTCTGGAGTTCTAAGAGTAGAACTTCCGTAGGAGGTTTACATTCCATGGCCGCTTGACGTCAAGTTTTCCGACGCCTCGGACGTCGGTGAGGTAGTAGGCGTCGTTGCCCAGGACTCGACCGATGGCGAATGGTCCCTCCCAAGGGGGAGAGAGCTTGTGCATGCCTTTCTTGTCCTGGATTAGACGCAGTACCAAGTCGCCTTCCTAGAAAGTGCGAGTCCGTACTCGTCGGTTGTGGTAGCGGCGGAGCCCTTGCTGGTAGATGTCGCTGCGGTAGCGAGCTAGGTCGCGCGCTTCGTCGAGCTGGTCGACTCCGTCCTGGCGTGCGAGCTCGTTGTCGGCCTCCGTGTAGTTGACTACCCGTGGCGAATCGTGCTCGAGGTCGGTTGGAATGACCACCTCGGCACCATATACCATGAAGAAGGGGGTGAACCCCATCGACCTGTTAACGGAGGTGCGGATGCCCCAGATGACCGAAGGGGGTTCTTCGACCCAGCACCCGGCGGTGCGCTCGAGTGGTACTTGTAGCCGTGGCTTCAGGCCATGGAGGATGCTCTGGTTGATGCGTTCCGCTTGTCCATTGGACGACGGGTAGGCTACTGAGGCGAGGTCGAGTCGGATGTTGTGCTCCTCGCGGAACTCGGCCATGGCTCCCTTGGCGAAGTTGGTGTTATTGTCCGTGATGATGCTGTTTGGGAACCCGTAGCAATAGATGAGCTCGCGTAGGAATTTCGTAGCGGTCTTCCCGTCGCACTTGCGGACTGGCTTAGCCTCCACCCATTTTGTGAATTTGTCGACGGCGACTAGGAGGTTGGTGAAGCCAGAGGGGGCCTTCTTGAAGGGTCCTACCATATCCATGCCCCACACGGTGAACGGCCAGCTGATGGGGATTGTCTTGAGCGCCAAGCTCGGTACGTGAGTCTGGTTGGCGTACTTCGGGCACCCGATGCATCGCTGGACGATGTATACTGCGTCGGCATGTGCGGTGAGCCAGTAGAAGCTGTGTCGCATGGCCTTGGCAACCAGAGAGCGGGCGCCGACGTGGTGGCCGCAGTCGCCGGAGTGGATGTCCTGGAGGATCTTGCGTGCTTCAGCGGGTTGGACGCAGCGTTGGAACACGCCGATCACGCTGCGCTTGTGGAGCTCGCCGTTGATGATGACGAAGGATTTGCAGCGGCGTGCTATCATCCGGGCCTGTTTCATCTGCGGGTAGGGTGCCTCCCTCTAGGTAAGCGTGGTACAGTCGCTTGGCTCGGCGATTAGTGCGACCATGGCTGCTTCTGGTTGCAGTGGAATTCCGATGTCAATCTCCCTTGGTGGAGAGACGGAGGGCTTGGTGATGGTGTTGAGGAAGACGCCGGCGGGTGGTGCGAGTCGAGCCAAGACGATGCGAGAGAGTGCGTCGGCCTCCTCGTTCTTCATCCTATCGATCCACTCGACGGAGTAGCCCGCGAAGTGTCCTCCTAGCTGGTCCACTACTTGGAGGTATGCCGCCATGGTGGAGGAGACGGCGTCGCAGGTGCTGGCGACTTGCCCGGCGACGAGGTCGGAGTATCCATAGCAGCGCAGGCGATTGATGTTCATCTACTTGGATGCCCTCATGTCGTGGAGTAGCGCCTCGTACACAGCCATGTTGTTGGTGCAGGGGGTGAAGTCGAGGTAGAGGACGTAGCGGAGCTTGTCGCCCTTCGGAGATGTTAGCATGATCCCCGCTCTTGCATCGTCTGCGTTCTTGGAGACGTCGAAGTGTAGGCTCCAGTAATGGAGGTATGGCAGCTTCTCTGGCTGCTGGGCCTCCTCCCAGTCGGCGAGGAAATCTGCGAGAGCCTGCGATTTGATCGCCTTGCGCGGCTCGTACTTGATGTTGTGGACGCCGATCTCGACGGCCCACTTGGTGACTCGCCCAGTCGCCTCGCGGTTGCGGATGATGTCCTGCAGTGGTGCTGAGGAGATGACCGTTATTGGGTGCTCCTGGAAGTAGTGCGGCAGTCGCCGCTATGCTCTGAAGACCGCGTATACCAATTTCTGGTATTGCGGGTAGCGCTGGCGCGACTCGGTAAGGACTTCGCTGATGTAGTATACGGGTCGCTGCACCGGGCATTCCTTCCCTTCCTCTAGCCGTTCGACGACCATGACGGCGCTGATGACGCCCTCGGAAGCCGTGACGTAGACCAACATGGGCTCCTTGTCGACGGGGGCGGCGAGTAGCGGTGCTGCGAGCAGCACCTCCTTGATAGCGTGGATCGCGTCGTCTGCCTCCTTGTCCCACTGGAAGGTGGGGTTCTTGCGCATTAGGCGATAGAGAGGCATCACCTTCTCGCCTAGCCGGGGGATAAACTGACTGAGAGCCGTGACTCGTCCGGCCAGCTTCTGGACGTCGTGCAGGCACTCGGGTCTGTCGATTCGGGCGATCGTGTCGATCTTGGCAGGGTTCGCCTTGATCCCGCGCTTGGAGACGATGTATCCCAGTAGCTGTCCAGTAGGTATACCGAAGGTGCACTTTCCTGGGTTCAGCTTTATCTTGTACCTTCGCAGGTTGGCTAAGGTTTCCGCCAGGTCGGCGAGTAGATCGCCCTGGTGAGTGGATTTTACCACCACGTCATCGATGTAGACGTGGATATTGCCGCCAATTTGGCTCGCAAGGCACTCATGCATGAACCTCTGGTAGGTCGCCCCGGCGTTCTTGAGGCCGAAGGTCATGGCGGTGTAGCAGAAGGCTCTGAATGGCGTGAATTTAAGTTTGTGTAATCGATACACATTCTCCATGTCCCTTTTTTCTTCTCGACCAGGACTGGGTTTGCCAGCCACTTGGAGTATTTGATTGGTCGGATGAAGCCTGCAGCGAGTAGACGTTGCACCTCCTCGGCGATTGCCCGGCGGCGCTCTTCATTGAAGGGTCGTAGCGACTGCTTGACAGGTCGCACTTTGGGTTCGGCGTTGAGTTTGTGCTCAGTGAGTTCCCTCGGGACACCAGGCAGGTCGGATGGCTTCCATGCGAAGACGTCCCGATTCTCATGTAGGAACTCGATGAGCGCGCCTTCCTATGCTGGGCTCATGCCCGTCCCGATCATCACCATCTGGCTGGAGTCACCTAGGACCATCTCGATGGTGCGGGTGTGTGTCGTTGCCTCGAACGCGGTGGAGTTGCCACCCTCCGAATTGGGCTTCTTGAGTATGGTGGGGTCGTCGTTGTTGACCCTGCTCGCGTACTTGGAGAGCTCCTCGGCGTGGTTGGCCTCCTCTGCGATGACGGCGTCAGCGAGTTTGGTACCTTTGGCCTCGCATTCTGCGGCCATGTCGGGGTCGCCATGGACAGTGATGATGCCACATGGCCAGGGTAGCTTCGTCGCGTTGTATGCGTAGTGGGGCGCTGCCATGAATTTGGCGAACGCCTGGCGCCCCAGGACACAGTGGTAGGGGTTGTTGAACGACACCAGCTCGAAGACGATCCGCACGGTGCGGAAGTTTGCTGGTGTGCCGAAGGTGACTGGCAGCGTCACCTTGCCGATTGGGTACGCCTTTCGACCGGGGACGATGCCGTGGAAGGTGGTGTAGGTCGTCTCGATCATCGACTGTGGGAGCCACAGTCGCCTGAATGTGTCCAGGTATAGGATGTTGATGGAGCTGTCGCCGTACATCAGCGTTTTGGGGAGCCAGTAGTCCCCGACCTTCGGCTTGACCACCAAGGCGACTCGGCCCGGATATTTGATCCGTGGCGAGTGGTCATCGCGGCTCCAGGTGATTGGCTGCTCGGACCAGTTGAGGAACTAGGGGATGTATATCTAGGACACCGCGTTGACGGCGATGGTGCGGGAAATGACCTTCTTCTCGCGCTTCGTGTTGAAGCCTGTGAAAGTGTGGAGCGAGCCGGCGACGCTGCCGAATTTTCCGCTGTTTGGCGGGTTGTTGTCGGGGTCTTCCCGCGCGCGCCGTGCCTTCTCGATCTCCTTGAGAGAGTGGTAGTCGGCGGTAGTGTGCGTGGCGGTCTTCCCTTCCCTGCTATGAAACACACAGGGTTGGTTGAGGAGAGCCGTGGGATCGAACCTTGGCTTTGCCTTGTAGTTGCCACCGTCACGGCACTGGCCTCCTTCGCGGCGGAAGCTCTTTGGTTCGCGCGGCGCGTATCCGGCGTTGGCGACGAAGTTGACTCGCCCATCACCGTGGCGCTTGCCGGTGAGGCGAGTGTTGCTGTAGCGTAGCTCGGGTCGCCTCCCGTTGTCGTGGCCGCTCGTGAGTCGTTTTCCTCCCGACTCGTCGTCGGTTTCTTGGTTTGGGTCCTCCTCCGCGTACCGCTTGGCGATCTCCAGGAGGTCTGGTATGTTGTCGAGTGTTCTGTACACTCGCTTGAGCTTGGCGACCAGGGGCTCGTAGCGGCATGAGGTCTTGAAGCGGTGGATCGCGGTGTCCGGGTGGATTCCGGCCGCGTTATACCACAGGTCTTGCCACCGTTGGACCCAACTGCGGGTCTACTCGTGGTGGCGCCGGTGTAGGAACCCTCGAAGTGCCTAACAAAGGCGTCGCGCATTTCCTCCAGGAGTCGATGCTATCCGCGGGGAGGGTGTTAATCCACTGCCTGCACGCTCCCTCCATCATCAGGGGACGGTAGCGGGCGGCGAGTAGATCGGTGTGGCCGGCAATTCCCATCGCCATGAGGTAAGTGTCCAGCCACACGGACGGATCATACGAGGGGTCGTACTTCTCGATCTCCTTCGGTGCTTTGAAGTTCGCCGGGTATCTTTCGCATCGGACCATCGGTCCAAAGCATTGGGGTCCGACTCGGCTCAGCGATCCCCTTGGTTCGCCGTCACGGGGGTTGGTGAGGGTATGACTCAGGTCGTCGGGCTGGCGTGCGCGCTAGCTCTGGTTGTTGATTATGTGGGTGCGCGCATCGACGGGCTGCGCGTTGGCGGCAACGAAATTGTTCGCCGGCCGTGGGTCGTTGGTGGAGAGTGCCGCGTTCACGGGTCGATGTTGGAGCTGCAGGGGCTCGAGTGGTGGGCAGTTGAGGGTATTCGCCACCATTGGGCGGCCGCTCGAGGCCACCCTGCTGCCTGATGAATGCGAGTACATCTGACCCTGTGAGTCGACGACCGCATTTTGTTCCTCGACTGCTTTAGCGAGCAGAGCCTTGGCGTACTGGATCTGCAGGGCGCCTTTCCTGGTGACGTTTATGTTGTCGACTACTGCTCGGCTCGCGACGACATTGTCCATTGGAGTGGAGAACAGCGGGAGGCCATTCGCATCTCGCTCCCGTGAGGAGACCACGATCCTTGGTTGGTCCCTGGGGGGCGCGCGGTTGGGTGGTGGTGGGGCGCCGTTGGCCGTCGTGCCTGGTGGGAGTCGGGAGCTCCCTCTTGGCGGCGCGTTCTCGCAGATCGCGCGCTCGGCCACTTGAGCCGGGTCGTTCTCATCGTCAAAGTTCAGGGCGCGCCCCTGAATGGTAGGGTTCAGGCACGACCTGATTCAGAGTTGGTGATAGCGCGAAAGCTCCTGCGCTGTCACCTGCTCGAGGCGAAATTTTTCGCGCTCGGCTTGTTCTTTGCGGACCGCCTCCGCCAGCCGCAGGCGGAGTTCCTCGACCTCCATTGCCATTCCGTTTGGTGGGATTGGCGTGCAGAATGGGTCTTGCGGGAGGTCGGCGCCAGTCGCCATGTAGGTCGCGACGTGGCAACCGGTTCCGTCGTGGAGGTCGGCGGATTTCTCCAACCCGGAGTCGAAGTCGAAGATACCAAGGATGGAGGGATCCTCAAAGTCTCCGATGTTGGAGACCTGGGTGATGGAGCCCACGGGAGATGCGGCGACGATGGATCCGGCGGCCGATGCCGGGATCACCGAATCGGCGGCGTCATTGAGGGTTGCGTCATCCGTGGCCACGGTGGTTTCAGCCACGTTGCTATGGGCCGAGTCGTACTCGGATCCGAGGCGGTGGATTGTGCGGACCTGGCTCTCAGGGAGCCGGTCGCGTGGCACTGACTCGCGGATGCGAGCCGAGTCCTTTGAAACGATGACGTCGGTGAGGCCGACGAAGAGGTTGATCGTGCCGACCGGCAAAATCACGCTGCGCGTGACGGGGCGTGCCGCCGGGACGTAGCTGCTCGGCAAGATGTGGAGCATCTCGCTGATCGCGATCATGCGGCCGGTGGCGATCGACTCGTTGATGGGCAGATTGGATCTCGATGCAGAACACCAGCCTGACTGGCCAGGCCCCACGGTGGGCGCCACTGTCGTGGGAATGACCACGGCAGACGCTGCAATCGGCAGCGAGTAGTAGAACATGGGGCAAGGGCGGCCAGCCATCTGCGGTGCGAGATGAGGGCGGAGACACAAGGGTTTGCCCAGGTTAGTGTTGGAGATATGCCCTAGAGGCAATAATAAATGTAGTTATTATTATATCTTTGTGTTTATGATAAATGTTTACATTCATGCTATAATAGTATTAACAAGGAAACATTGATACTTGTGTGATTTGTAAACTTAATTTGAAGTCCCTAGTATAGCCTCTATACTTCACTAGCTTGTTGGTTGATTAATGATTGTGGTTTCCCTATCATGAACATTGAGATGTTATCAACAACAAGATCATATCGTTAGGATAATGATATGGTGGACATACTCCTATAGATAAGTGTAGCATAAAGATCAAGTCATTTCAATAGTTCAATTGCTATATGCTTTCTGATACATAGTAACCTAATTCCTTCGACCATGAGATCATGCATATCACCTTTACCGGATGGATGCTTTGATGACATCAAACACCACACTGTAACTGGGTGGCTATAAAGGTGGCATTGAGTGTTCGGAAAGTATTGGTTGAAACACATGGATCAAGAGTGGGATTTGTCCATCCATATGACGGATAGATATACTCTGGGCCCTCTCGGTGGAATGTCATCCAATTAGCTTGCAAGCATGTGACCGGCTCACAGGGATCACATATCACGAACGAGAAAAGATTACTTATCGAACGAGGTTGAACTAGGTATGCGAGATACCGACGATCATAACCTCGGATAAGTAAACTATCGTGAGACAAAGGGAAATTGGTATCGTATGTAAGTGGTTCATTCGATCGCAAAGTAATCGAGAAATATGTGGAGCCATATGAATTTCGATTCCTCTATTGGTTATTGTTAGAAGTGTCTCGATCATGTCCGCATAATTCACGAACCGTAGGGAGACACACTTAAGGATTCGACGTTGTTTGAGTAGTTATGGTATTATGAGAAAGAGACCGAATGTTGTTCGGAGTCTCGGATGGGATCCGGGATATCACGAGGTGATCCGGAATGGTCCGGAGAATAAGATTCATATAAGGAAAGTCCCGTTTCGGAGTTCGGGAATGATTCCGGTGTTTTCATCGGGAATGTTCTAGAAGGTTCCGAAATGTCCGGCACTCCGGGGGGGAGGGGTACATGAATGTTTCATTACATATTGGAATGCTTGCATCATGTACTAAGTGTTCTCGCTGTTCCAAATGAAGGATTAAATTGAATCCTAAACTGGAAAGTCAAATAGCAAGTTTGAAAAGTCAAACGGCTAAAACAGGAAAGAGAGGGAAAGAGGAAAGAGGGGGCAAACCGAGTTGGGTAGGGAATCCCTCCTCCAACCGGCGGCGCCTCCACCAAGCCGAGTTGGGGAGGGAGGGGTCCCTCCCCTTGGCCGCCGGCCCCTCCACCTATAATAGGAGGGGCAGGGCCCCCTCCTCTAGACACACAAGTTCCTATCCTCTAATCGAAACCCTAGCCAAAGCCTCCGGTTTAGAGCCGTTTTGGTTTAGAGCTTCTAATTGCCCTAGCCTTCGGTTTAGAGCCTTCTAATTGGTGTGTCTAAACCCTAGACCACTAATAGCTCTCTCATACTCGCTCCGGCTTAAGGCGAAGCCCTACAGGATCTCCCCTCTACTTCCGGTACCACGTCGTTGTGCTGCCGGAATCGCGAGGAGAGTGCTACAACCTCCGCTGCCTGCTGGAACAAGGGAGAGGAAGGTCTTCGTCGAGTACCGAACGTGTGACCGATCATGAAGCGCTGGGCAACGTAGCGCCGGAAGGATCGTCTACGCGATCTTGAGATCAGGAAGAGTACGACTACATCACCCACGAGAATCCGCTCTCGTTAAACACTTTGTAATCTTCGAGGGTAAGTTATTCCATCGACTCGTTGCTACAATCTAGTAGATAGATCTTGGCTTGTTTGTTTGTATGCGATAGAAATTTTTTGTTTTCCATGCTACGAAACCCAACAGTTCGGACCCCCGGAGGGTAAAGACCTACTCCTTCTAGATTGTATTATGGAGAGAGTACAAGGGGCAGGCTCGACGACTAGGCGGCGAGTCGCTTGGGTGTTGTTGGGGATATGCTATATGGGTATCCTCATAGCATGTCACCTATCCGGATAACCCGGGTGGCACACAGTTGTTAGCATGGCCTATGGCCTGCTGGGTGGCGCAGTTAGATGGATCCAGAAGGGAGGCCCATGCCGGATAAAGGAAGGCTATGGTGGAGTCACTAGCGTGCCTGGAGCCTTGGAGTGCAAGATACACACGACTAGTAATAGACGATGTAGAACTCTGTAACCTGTCCGGCTAGGACTTTTCCCTGTAACCCTAGGACCTGGCGACTATATAAGTCGGGCCTATGGGAGCCTTTAGGGCACAACGTTCATAGACAACTTCATACAATCTTGCACATCGAACCAATCCCTGTAACTCGGCGTATTACCCTTATAGTGATTTATAGAAGGAGTAGGATTCTGCCACCGTTATGGGATCTGAACCTGGGTAAGCTGGGTTATCTCGTACCCGTCAACCGTCCTCCTTCCCCCACGTCTCTAATCGCGCACTGTGAGGACCCCTCCATGGCGTACTCGTCGGCAATACCACGACAATTGGCGCCCACCGTGGGGCAAGAGGCGCTTCAGGCTCTTCAGCGGGCGAGGACCAAGATCTTCGTGAGAATCGGCGAAACCGTAGCCATCGGTCGCGTTCTCTTCTCCGGCAACGTTCCGATCGTCCCTCCGGACGAGTTCTGGATCCCGGCGAACACGAACCCTACGCGGTGTTCGATCTTTCCTATCGGAGACATCCACCTCTTCATTGACGAAACCGACTCGAGCACTAGTTCCCTAGGAGTCGGAGGAGCATCAAGGCCCGCACGGACCGCCTACGGGCTGGATACGTCCGCGGGAGGATCAACGTCGGATCTCTCTTTGGAGTTTGCCGGCAAAGATCGGAAAGCACCAAGGCCCACACGGACCGCCTACGGGCAGGATACGTTCGCGGAAGGATCAATGTCGGATCTCTCCTCGGAGTTTTCTGGCAAAGATCAGAAAAATTCAAGGCCCACACAAACCGCCCCTATGCAGGATATAAAGGTGGAAGATCACTGCAAATCCGCCGGCTTCGTCCGTGCATCTAGACAGCAGAGATCCAAGTTCGTCGGCGTGGTTACCATCTTCGATCTGGCGCGCTGCATTCAGAGAGAAGGCGAAAGCCCCCGCGATTACCTAGCCAGGTGGCTCCGTATACGAGCCGATCTGGCCCACTACCCCGATGATAATGATTTGTATCACTTCGTGGAAGGACTGGACCGTGGCACACTTCTCCGACATTCTCTAAGACGGCAGCAGGCAACATGACGTCTTACCCTCGAAGAGATGGTGACCACCGTCAACAACTATGCAGAAGCTGACGCAGCAGCCCAGATGGCGCTTGCGCTCAGGGACGGAGAACCTCCGATTCAGCAACCGCCACCACCGCCTCCCGCCGCCATCGTCGCAGCAGCACCACCACCTCCAGTCATCGTCGAGGCCGTCGCACCTCCACCGCCCGTCATCGAGGAAGTCCTGGCACCCTCCGACTCTGTCATTGACGCGCTTTATGCTGATTTTAGTGCAGATTCAGAGGAGATATATTTCAGTCCAGAAGAGCTAGATTCCGCTATGCAGGAGATGGAGGAGGATTACTCGCGCGACGAGCAAGCCAACAATGCCGTCACGTCTCGAGGGGTGTTCGTCACCATTGGTACGGTGATGGATGAAGATCAACCCGGACGAGCTCCGCCTACAGCGCTGGAAAAGGGGAAGGGGCCACTCATTGCTGCTGACGATGATCGCGCAAAGGTCATGCCTCCTCCGCCTAACCCAGTGCAGCAGCCGCAGGAACTCGTCACCGGCCCGAGCAACAATAACACCGCAAACTTGCCGCCTCTAGCATCTACGTCTGCAGCAGCCCAAGTTACTCCAGCTGATAGAGTGATGTACGGCAATCTCCTCGTTGAGCCACTGACTGTTGCTCATATCCGAAACGTGAACAAGCTTGACGAGAAACGCCAGCAACTGCTGGAGGAAGAGCAAGCCATCACGGAGCAAGGCGCCAAGCTAGATCGAGATCTGGTCAACGCGCAGAAGTACATAGAGAAATCTAGAGCAATGGAGGCCGAGTACAAGACTTTGTTGCAGCAGCAGAAGGCTAAGAAAGCTCCGGCTCGCGTCATCAACGATCCTGGTGTGCGGCGTAACCTAGGATGGTCCCCCTCGAAGCCAGCACAAGCCAAGCCATACATTGATAGTGAAGGCAAGCAGGTGATGCCCACCCCACTCCTTAACCTCGCCGTCGCCAAGACCCTTCTGGAGCAGGATAGATCGCCTGAGGCAGTGGAACAGGTCTATGACCTAGTGGCCAAGGCGGTGAAGCATCAGGAAAAGTCCACCTCTCAGAGGCTTGAGTCTGACCCAGCGCTCTGCCAGTCTAGCCAGTACAAGCCGCCAAGAGACAGATCTCCTCTTGATGTCGGTCCCAGACGGGCTCATCAGAACGAAGACGGAAGGATGCGCGCAACAGGAAGGATGCCATCCCCATATCCTCTGACCACGCAGCAAAGGCCCGACCTCGTCGCCCATCGCCACCGCCCCAATCTCCCAGACATCGCGAAGATTACAAGGCTCACCATCGTACGGATATGCCCCCACCAAAGCAGTGTGGCATCATCATCCGCGACAACACGGAGCAGACCCATCATGACGGAGAGCGCAACCACGGGCACAAGAGCAGGTCACACCACGACCCTCCACGTCCGACAAGCAACCGTGACAGGTGTGAGGCATCGCATGAGGGTAACAGCAAGAAGGCTCACCCACCGCCACCTCCGCCTCCGTCACCACCAAGCAGTCACCATGGCGGAGGAGGCCCGCGTCGTTCACGCAGCCCATCCCCTGTTGACAAGAAGAAGAAGAACCCGGAGCCGTACAATGCACGTTCGCGGATCGATAAGATCCACGAGGCCCGGGAAGGACCATACCTAGGACCACGTTGCTTTGGACCTGCAATACGATCCGCAACTTACCCCAAAGGTTTTCGGATTGACAAGACCATCAAGCCCTATGATGGCACCACCAAGCCAGCCACATGGTTGCAGGACTACGGCAACACGGTTGAGATTGCCGGAGGCAACCCCAACGTCGTCGTCAAGTACCGTCCATTAATGTTGGCGGGCACGGCCCGTCAATGGATCGACGACTTGCCGGAGAAATCTATCTACAACTGGCTGGACATGCAAGAAGCGTTCACCAAGAACTTTGAGGGTACATACAAGCGTCCATGCACTGTGGGCGATCTACAGCAATGCGTGCAAGAGAAAGACAAGACATCTCGCGCCTACCTCTCCCGCTGGCTGGATATGAAGAACTCCTGCACAAGAGTGCACACTCAGACCGCCAGGGCCGCCTTCATCGATGGGTTGGAAAGGGGCACGTTTCTCTGATATAAGCTCAAACGCTTGCAGCACAATCACCAGCTTGACTTGAACCAGATGATTTAGTTGGCTAGTGAGTTCGCATCTGCCGACGACGATGCTCGCGGCTCCTTGCCGGCAACACCCGTTCCAACTCAAGCTCGGAGGAACAGCAGTACAAAACGGAAAACCGCTCCAGAAGAAAAGCAATCTACCGACATGGTCGCTATGACTTTTGCAGGACGAGGAGAAGGCGGACAACGTGGCCGAGGAAGGGGATCTGGTCGTGGGCAGCAACGGGGAAGTGAAACCACCTACGAGGAGTACCGCGATATGCCATGCCTCGTACACCTCGATGCCAACGGCAAGGCCACCCATACCAATCGACACTGCAAGTTCGTCAACGACCTCAAGGAAGACCCGGAGTCCGGCTACAAGCAAATTCAAAAGAACAGACCGCGAGGCAAGGGCAAGGGGAAGAAGAAGGAGGAGGAGTCCAAGGATTCAAGTGACATGGACGAAGACGTTGACCCCAAGCACGCCGCCAAGAGCGACGACAAGGGCAAGAACCCCTTCGCAAAGAAGGCTCCAGTCTACCACACTTTCCTTGGCACCCCCACCGTCCGACAACAGAAGACCTATCTGAGGATCCTGATGGCTACTCTCCCCCCCAGTTCCCCAGTACCTGCGCTGGTCGGAAGTTCCAATCAATTGGGACAGGACAGACCACCCAGACCTTATACCTATGGAGAACTAGTACCCCATGGTCATCAACCCCTTGATTGACGGCGTGGAGTTCACCTAGTTTATGGTGGATACTGGAAGCAGCATCAACATCATGTACCTGGATACACTGCAGAAGATGAACTTGACGGAGGCAAACCTAAGGCAGACCAACACCATCTTCCACGGCGTAGTTCCTGGTCGGGAGGCTCGGTCCCTTGGGTGCATTACACTTCAGGTTGCCTTTGGCGATGTTAATAATTACCGCCAAGAGCGCATGACCTTCGAGGTGGTCCCCTTCAAGAGCGTGTACCACGTCATATTCGGCCGCAACATATTCCACACGTTCATGGCCAAACCATGCTTCGCCTACAACAAACTCAAGATACCCGGACCGAACGGTATCATCACCGTATCTGGAAGCTTTACCAAGGCAAGGGACTGCGAGATCAATGAAGCAGCCGTTGCAGAAGTTGTCCTCTACAACAAAGAATTCAAAGAAATCCAGAGCAAGGTCGATGACTCAGAGATGCCCGCCTCGAAGAAGCAGATCTCCGACTCCGCTCCTGCGTTCAAGGCCGCCATCGAGACCAAGCCGGTGGAACTTGTGGTAGGCGATGCGTCCAAGGTCACCGCCATTGGGACGAACCTGGATCCCAAATAGGAAAGCGCGCTCGTCGAGTTCCTCCATGAGAATAGGGACATCTTTGCCTGGCAACCAGCCGACATGAAAGGTGTACCTAGGGAACTTGTCGAGCACATCTTAAACATTGATCCAAAATGCAAACCAGTGAAACAACCTCTACGACGCTTTGGAGATGAGAAGAGACGTGCCATTGGCAAAGAGATAGCTAGGTTACTTAAAGCTAGATTTATCCGAGAAGTCCTTCACACCCGATGGGTGGCCAATCATGTACTTGTCCCCAAAAAGGGAACCAATGAATTAATAATGTGCGTTGATTACACCGGCTTGAACAAAGAATGTCCCAAAGATCCGTTTGCTTTGCCTCGCATTGACCAAGTCATTGACTCGACGGCTGGCTCGGAACTTTTGTGTTTTCTCGATGCATACTCAGGATACCACCAGATCAAGATGAGGAAGTCAGACCAATTGGCCACTTCGTTCACTACCCCATACGGCATGTTTTGCTATGTCACGATGCCCTTTGGGCTGAAAAACGCAGGTGCCACGTACCAGCGGACAATGCAACATTGCCTCCACGACCAAATTGGTCGGAACATTCACGCCTATGTGGACGATATCGCGGTGATGTCTAAAAAGTCAAATGACTTAATCTCTGACTTAAAACAAACCTTTGGTAATCTTCGGAAATACAACATGATGCTTAACCCTAAGAAGTGCGTCTTCGGGGTTCCAGCTGGCAAATTGTTGGGTTTCATCGTTTCCCAACACGGAATCGAGGTCAACCCGGAGAAAATCAAGGACATCTTAAACATGAACCGTCCGACATGCCTAAAGGACATTCAACGACTAACAGGTTGTGTTGCAGCAGTTAGTCGGTTCGTCAGCCGACTTGGAGAGAAGGCTCTGCCACTGTACAAGTTGCTGAAGAAGGCTAACAAATTCATGTGGACGGACGAAGCAGATGCAGCATTGAAGCAGCTCAAGGATATTCTTTCCTCAGCGCCCATCCTTGCAGCACCTGAACCTGGAGAGCCCCTGTTAATATACATGGCGGCAACCAACCGGGTAATCAGCATCGTCGTCGTGGTAGAGCGGAGGGAACCAGGCTATGAGCACGAAGTTCAACGACCAGTTTACTACGTGAGCTAGGTCTTGACGGAGTCCAAGCAGCGTTACCCGCACTACCAGAAGATAGCTTATGGAGTATTCCTTTCTTCTCGGAAGCTGAAGCATTACTTTCAGGAGCACCCAATCACAGTGGTGAGCAAGACTCCACTGTCTGACATTATCAATAACAGCGATGCTACATGAAGGGTCGCGAAGTGGGGCATTGAACTTGCCGCCTTCGAGATCACCTACAAGAGATGCGACGCTATCAAGTCACAAGCCTTGGCGGATTTTGTTGCAGATTGGACGAAGATGCCAGATGCTACTCCGTTGCCGGAACCAGGGTATTGGGTAATGCACTTTGACGGATCAAAGCTGCTCAACGGCTCGGGGGCTGGTGTATTGCTACAGTCACCAACAGGAGACAAGCTACACTACGTTCTGCAAATCCACTTCAAGGCTACAAACAACATGGCGGAGTATGAAGCACTCATTCAAGGACTATGTGTAGCCAAGGATATTGGCATCAAGCGCATAGTTTGCTGTGGAGATTCCGACTTGGTTGCCCAGCAGGTGGCTGGCACCTGGAATGTGCGGAACCCTACGATGGAGGCATATCGAGACGAAGTGGACGAGATAGCCAAGAGCTTCTTGGGCTTCGAAGTCAAGTATGTACCTATGGAGCAAAACGAGGTGGCTAATCTACTGTCTAAGCTTGGATCAGGGCGCAAGCAAATTCCGTCAGGAGTTTTCCTAGAGCACCTACGCACACCATCTGTGAAGGGAGCCGACATAGACAACCCGGATAGAGCTAACTCTTTCGTCAACATGGTGACTAAGGTCCCTCCGGCTTGGACAAAACTATTCATGGAGTATCTCGAACACGGAACTTTGCCCGATGACAAATTCAAAAGACGGCAAATAGTACGACGAGCAAAGTATTATACCATAATTAATCGGCAACTCTACAAAAGGAGCACTACTGGTGTATACCTAAAGTGTGTTTCCCAGCTAGAAGGTATGGAAATCCTACGCCAAATCCATCTCGGAGATTGCAGGCATCATGCCGATCCTCGATCGTTGGTCGCGAAAGCCTTACGGCAAGGATTCTACTGGCTGACCGCGAAGGCGGATGCCGACAAGATGGTTGAGACATGCATGGGATGCAAGTATTATGCCCGACAACCACATGTTCCTGCTGAAGAACTGCGAACAATACCAATAACTTGGTTGTTTGCAGTATGGGGGTTGGACATGGTGGGACCGTTACAGACGGCACCTTGTGGGTTTACGTATCTGCTTGTAGCAGTTGACAAATTCACTAAATGGATAGAAGCTAAAGCCATTAGAAAGCTTGATGGGGAAACTTCCCTCAGGTTCGTCCGAGATCTAGTGGTGAGATTTGGTCTCCCACATAGCATTATCACCGAAAACGGCAGCAATTTATCACTGGGAGAAGTGGAGGCTTATTGCTGGGAGAAAGGTCTCTGACTTAACCTTGCATCTGTGGCACACCCACAATCCAATGGTCAGGTTGAGCGAGCCAATGGATTAATTCTGCAGGGAATCAAGCCACGTCTTGAGGCACCACTACATAGAGCAGCTGGAGCCTAGGCAGAAGAATTGCCTTCTGTGTTGTGGAGTTTACGAACTACACCCAACAGATCAACCGGCTACACCCCTTATTTCATGGTATATGGAGCAGAAGCCATCCTCCCTTCCGACATACTTCACGATGCACCAAGAGTTGCCGCCTATGAAGAAGATGACGCTGAAGAATCCAGACGCCTAGATGTGGACCTTCTCGAGGAGGAGCATGTTTTGGCATGCCAAAGATCCGCCATCTACCAGCAGAAGCTACACAGCTACCATAGTAGCCGCGTTTGGCATCGCTCATTTAAAGAGGGGGATTTGGTGCTCCGACTTAAGCAGAAGAAGTCACACAAATTATCCCCGCCATGGGAAAGACCGTTCATCATTAGCAAGGTGCTACTCAATGGGTCTTACTACCTCGTTGACAATCGTGAATTGAGGGATAGACCCAACGAGGATCACAAGCGTAAGCGACGTGACCCGGATGATGACTACCCGGAGCTTGATCGGCCATGGAACATAGCACAGCTACGTCCTTTTTACACTTAGCATTTTTATCTAATTGTATACCTCTTATATGATCAATGAAATAAAGCTCTCTGGTTCACTCATATTTCTGAGTCTTTTGCCTCCTTTAGTGTTCATTTTTTGATCATGTAAAACCTTTATGCACAAGTCTTGCGTTTGCACTTGTGAAAATTCCGCCTACGGGCGTTAGCTTAAGTTTTCTGGTCTACACGTTGTTTGTCGTTTTTATGTGGATTCTGGAGTAGTGAATTTTGGCACTTATTATCGGCGATTTTGTGCTCAGGTTATTGACGGTGCCATTGGGCATCATCACCTGAGCGCATGGTTCCGACAACGAGTCTTCCGACTCATGAAAGGTCAAGCATAAAAACCAAAGTAATGGATAAGCCAGCACTTGCTTAAAAAATATATACATGCTGAAAACTAGTTCTTAAGTAGCAGGAAGTAACAACCATTGTTTTCTTCCTTAAGTTACATCAATAAGTTTTTCCCGCACATACACCAAAGGTGAAACAAATAATACAAAGTTGTTCTTCATTCCTTTGGCGCGGGAGACTTAGACGCAGTGTCGTCACCAGCCGGAGAGCCACCCTCGAATTCGGCACTATGGTTGGACTTAGAAGAATCTTGGTTGCCACTGTCGATGGTGTTCATGGGCACGAAGACGTCAATATCCACCAACTCGGCAACTCTAGTGTCATAACCCGCGAGAGATGAAAAGATGGCTTCGTGATTAATCTCTTTACCATCATCGTCGACGTCAGGGATGCTAGAGGTCACCGTGTCGATGTCGGCACCTTGGTAGTGTGACTTCACCATTGACAGCGCCATCCTCGGGCCAGCCCGTGCACATGAAGCTTTCCAGCTTGTGGCACGCTCGGGGGCTCGGCGCAGAATCTCCCAGTACTTCGCCACGGAGTCTGATGCCTTGATATGTATCTGGAGGGGCTTGGCAATCTCTTTGGCTTGGGTGATGGCGGTGTTGATGAAGTTGCCGGCAAGAACCATGCATTCCTTGTCCGAAGGAGGCGATCGGGTTAAACACATAGGAGCTGCAAGTTCCTACAAGGAGCACATGAGTTCAATAAATTCAAAGTATCCAGACTACAGAAATACAAGGCAGATGAAACTTACTGAAGATGCTGGCCTTAGCCTGCCAGAGGGTGTCTGCCAGGGATACTTTCTCTTGTTGGAGGAGCTTATACGCCTCGCTGTGGTGTTGGTTTTGCTCGTCAGCAGCTTGCTTCTGATCTTTTAAGATCGCAAGCTCCTCCTTCAAGCGATTGATTTCCGCGGAGGCGGAGTCCTGCAGGGTCTTCATTGAATCCTCATGCATTTTCAGCATGTCTTTCCTCTCCTCCTTAAGGATCTTGTTCTCACTGTCCAGCTGCTGGATGTGCTTGGACTTCTCGACAATGTCCTTGGCCTTGGCAACATGTTCTACAAAGTCGGATAAAACAAAGTACACAGTGAGTACTCAGAGAATGTAGGCACAAAACCAAGACGGAATGCGCAAAAAGAAAACAGACTCTTATTTTTGATGATTTGTTCCTTCAAGATGGCAGTTTTACCCTTTTCGGCTTCAAGATCTGCACGCATCTTCTGGTACTTGTCATTGGCCATGCCCCTCCGAGCATTCTCGTTCTGTGGAAAAAAGAACAAAGTTAAACCGTTGTTTAGTCTACTTGGAGCATCTAGTCGGAAATTTTCCACCTATACGATCGGGGGCTACAACAAGAGTTTTTGACTTAACAATATGCATAGCTTTCTTTAAGCATCTAGTCGAACTAATTCAGTTGCAACTAGAAGCTTGGGGGGCTACTGTATAAAGTTTTCAACTCGGATATATGCTTAGCTTTCTTTAAGCATCTAGTCGGAACTAATTCAGTTACAACTAGAAGCTTGGGGGCTACAATGCTGAAATTTATAAACACTATGTATGCTACTCTTAAAGCATCTAGTCGGAACATTTCATTCCATCTACATGCTAGGGGGCTACAGTGAGAAGTTTTCTAGCTTAGTCACTCTTAGAGCATATAGATGTAAAACCTATGGTTTTCCGTCTACATCCTCGGGTGCTACAGTGGGATACTCATATGAAATGCAAAAGGCAAAGTAAAACTTACAAGTGCAATGATCTTGAGGTTTGTAGCGCTCTCGGCTAGCAGCTTGCCAAAGGAGATGCTATTTCCTTGCAATATTTTTGCTTGTCGGAGGAGCTCCTCAAGACCGCATGTCGGAGATGTCGGTGCTGCTCCAGGAACCAGAGTTGTGCTACTCGACGTAAGTGCCGGGTAGACTATATTGGGGAACTCAAAAGGTTTCTGGGGAGCAAGGGCGCCGCCTTCGGCAGAAGTACCAGCTTCCACCACCGCCTTGCCGCCACCGATGGCATCCTTAGCCGGAGCTTCAGCCATTTGTTGAGCGGTGCTCTCCTGCGTTGCCTGCTCGCCGACAACAGCGAGTTCGGTAGAGGCGCCAGAATCCACTTCCATGGCGGAAGGGCTTGATGCCTCCTTAGCTTGTGAGCTTGTCGGAGCAGACGAAGGCTTGACGGCAGGAGTAGCAGGGGTGATGGCGGGAGAGGCGTCGCGATGCAGCATGTCCTTGATATTTCGAGAAGCCCCCGATGTTTTGGAGGTCTTCTTGAGGCTGGTCGTGGCTTTCTTCCTGAAACGTGCGAAATGGATAAGTACAGGAGCAAGACAGATAAATAGACAATGTCGGAAAATGAGAAACTTACACAAGTGGGGGTGCTTTGGCAAAGGGGATCCCCATAACTTTTCTCTTTTCCGCCTCCAGGTTGGCGGTAGTCTTCTTGGAGGCTCCACCCTCCGTCTTCTTTGTCTTGCCTCCGTCGGCAGCGTCAGAGGTGGAGCTCTTCTGCTTCCGCGCCAATGGAACCTCGTCGTCGGACACGACCGTGACTTCCTTCATCTTTGGATCGTAGATTTGGGCATCCAGGTTGCCCTCCTCTAGATCGCTAAGTTGTTAAGTAAGAAATCACCGTGTTAGATAAGATGGTATTTGCAAGATGGAAGAACTGGAGCATATGTCGTACACGGAAAATAAATACCTACCTTTGGAAACTTGCCATCTGCGAACATGTTGTAGGTGATGGTGAAGCCACGCTTCATATCCTTCACCTTGACGATGTCCTTAAGGCGGAGCTTGACGGAGTCGCTCGAGAAGTTGTCCACGGATATGCGGAGACTATCCCTTCTGTCACTGGTATACTCGTGCATGTACTTCGCGCGGTGCTGAAGAGGTTGGATTCGCCTGATGAACCAGCACATGGCTAGGTCCAAGCCAGTTAAACCCGTCTCTACGAACCATTCGATCCGCCTTATAGCACGAGAAGCATCGAGGTCGGAGGGAAGGAAGGCTTGGGATCTCCATGTGGAAACTTCAGCGGCGGCTCCGTCCACGAAGTCCGGGTACGTTACTTCTCGGCCAGCCAGAGGAATGTCTGGGCCGTAAAAGTACGTCTGTTGCCAATTCTTGCAAGATTCGTGGCCGACGATGTCGGGGAACCGCCGGCCAGGTCGAATCTTGAAGCTTATGGTGCCGCAGTTCCTAAGATCTTCCTTGCTGTGTTCGGCTTCACGTTTGATGGTGAAGAAGTACACGAAAAGATCTAACATAGGCCTTATCCCTAGATATCCCTCACAAAGTGTCGCGAAGTTGCTAAGCACTAAGATACTATTGGGGGAAAGGTTCTGGGGCTAGACCCTATAGTGATTCAAGATGGAGAGGAAGAAGTTGGAGAGAGGCAGAGAAACGCCGCGTACCAGATGAGCTTTGAGGTACACCTTTTCTCCAGCTTGGGGAGAAGGTGTCACCTCGCCGGCCGGCGCCGCCCGCCAGGCGAGCCCCTCCGTCGCAGGAAGGTAGCCTTCGGTGATCATCTCTTGGATGTCACGGTCAGTGATATACGAACCGTGCCAGTCGCCCTTGTGCTAGTCTGGTTCCTCCTCCAACGGCTCCAGCGCCGCCAGATTAAGGTCACCGCCTGTGGACTCGATGACCGCCGATGCAGGGATGACTAGCCCCTCTGGAGGCACGACGATGGAGCTCGCCGGCTTTGCCGCGGCTTCGCTCGACGCCGCCAGGGAGGGAGAAGCGCTGCTGCTGGCCATGGAGTGAGGATGAACGCAACTGGTGCGGATTGGAAGCTAGGATTTTTTCGCGAGTCAGGCGCGGAGAGCTCGAAGGGGAGTGCACTGGAGGAAGAAGATGATGCAAGGAGAATGAGGTAAAAAGTGGAAATTTCCCCATGGTTACAATTTATCATCCTCGGCATCAAGATTCGTGTAGCTTGATCGGACGGTTGCCGCATAGACGACGTGTTCGCGAAAGTGCGCGGAAATTTCGCCACGTCTCCAACCGTCGCCGCCAACGGTTCGTATTGCTCGCGCGGGAAAATCGGACATGATTGCATTCTCTGCATGTGTGAGTTACGAGGCGTCGCTGACCTAAGCCTACGTCGTCCTAGCTGACATGGGTAGATGAGCCGTCACGGATCTAATCCGACTACGGAAGTGTACGATGGAAGATTCAGCATTTCTCTGGCTTACAAATTGAAGACGGAGAGAGTTTTGCAGGGTTCTTTGGGAGGACTACAAGATATTGCTTGACGATTTGCCGACATCCAACTAGACGGAGCGTTCATCTGAAAAGGCAAGACGGCGCAAAATCTCGGAGTTCTTCGGGGGCTACTGTTGGGGATATGCTATATGGCTATCCTCATAGCATGTCACCTATCCGGATAAACCGGGTGGCCCACAGTTGGTAGCATGGCCTATGGCCTGCTGGGCGGCCTAGTTAGATGGATCCAGAAGGGAGGCCCATGCTGGATAAAGGAAGGCTACGGTGGAGTCACCAGCGTACCCAGAGCCTTGGAGTACAAGATACACAAGACTAGTAATAGACGGTGTAGAACTCTGTAACCTGTCCGGCTAGGACTTTTCCCTGTAACCCTAGGACCTAGCGACTATATAAGTCGGGCCTATGGGATCCTTTAGGACACAACGTTCATAGACAACTTCATACAATCTCGCATAGCGAGCCAATCCCTGTAACTCGGCATATTGCCCTTATAATGATTTATAGCAGGAGTAGGATTCCGCCACCGTTGTGGGATCTGAACCTGGGTAAGCTGTGTTACCTCGTACCCGTCAACCGAAGGACTTCCCCCACGTCTCTAAACACGCACTATGAGGACCCCTCCATGGCGTACTCGTCGGCAATACCACGACAGGTGTATGATAGAACGTGTGCTCTATGCGTACCCTAGGGAGGTTTATATAGGCTCACCTCGCTAGGGTTTACAGATCTATAACTGAATTAGTTAAGGATTCGGAGGGTCTTTGACCTAGTCCGACTGGCCTAGCTACGCTTCTGGGCCTCCAGCTTCCAATCGCCTGAGTCCTTGCCAAGTCTCGATCTAGTCGTCGTCCTGCAGGACCACTCGCTGGCGGCTTGGGCCAATAGGAAACGTCCTGCTAGGCATACCAAGGTAGGAATATCCCTATCATAGTTTCAAATGCGAACAATCATCATGTTCATCATATCATCTATATGACTCATGCTTTACCTTTCGGTATTCCATGTTCCGAGACCATGTATGTACATACTAGGCTCATTAAGATCAAATCTTAGCTTCCGCATGAGCAAATCTGGCTTGCTCCCATTGTATACACTCGCAGAATCTAACACACCCGATCATCACGTGGTGCTTCGAAACTGCGAGCTTTGGCAACGGTGCCTACTAAGGACGAACGGATCATCTTATAATGCTACCGTCGTGAACTAAGCAATACAAGATGCATAAAAGGATTAACATCACATGCAATTCAAAATATGTGATATGATATGGCCTTTCTTCTTGTGCTTCCGATCTTGTAGCATCCCAGTTGTCTAACACCTGTAATGCTACTTTTTCTAGTAATAAAAGGGCCACTTCTGAAGGGTTCGCAGCATAGAAAACAAAAATTTTCCTACGATGGGAACAACTATGTACCAAGATCTATCTACTAGATACAAACAACGGGCGGATGTATATCCGTAGAGAACATACCCTTGAAGACCGACAAAGCTTAACGAGTCCAAACTCGTGGTTGACGTAGACGATCTCTTGCCGATCTCAAGATCGAGAGGAAGTCCTAGCGCCAGCAAAAGCCAGGCGCATCCGTGCTCGCACACGCTCGAGGCACCGAGCAACCTCCGCCTCCTCGCCCAGCGATGCAGCGAAGCACAACTCTTTCTTGCGAAAAGCCACTGGAACATGTATCTCGCTAGTCCGAGACCATGGGGATAAATTCTAGGGGAGAGATCCTTCACGAGGAGGTGTGGTGAGAGGAGGAGAGGGGGCCTTTATAGGGGAGAGGGGGGGCACCCAAGGGGCCATGCGCCCAGCCATGGGGCTGCCCCCACCTCTTCCACATTCATGTGGGTGGAGCTCCCACTCAAAATGAAAAGCCTCCACTCCCATTAAAAAGCCTCCACTCATAAATCCACTCACATGCATTAAATTTCCACCAAATTTAATGCAAGCTCTCATTTAAATAAAACTCTTTTATTTATTTATTTATTCAGAATTTTGTTAATTACTTTAATTAACAAACATTCACATAAAACCCCTTGCTAGTATTCCATTTCACATGCAGAACCAGTTTCAGCAATTTCAACCGAAACAGTTTCGGTGTCTAGTGAAATAAAATCCTGCGCTTTCCTTTTCTTTTCGGCATGAAACTTTTGCTCCAATTGGATGTCGGTGTCTCTTAAGTGTGTCACCCTACGGTTCGTGAATAATGCGGACATGATCGAGACCCCTCTCGAATCAATAATCGAAGCGGATCCGAGACCCATACGACTCCCACACATTCAACGATGACTTTCTTGTGATCGTTTAACCTTTACGCTAGTATCTTAATCCTTTTGTTTCGCGATATATTACATGTCCGAGATTCGATCATCGGTATCTCCATACCTAGTTTGATCTCGTTATCGACATGCACTCTTTTCGCTCCCGTGATATAACATTCTAGTGATCAAATCACTTGCTTGCAAGCTAACCAATGTGATATCACCGAGAGGCCCAGAGTATATCTATCCATCATCGGATGAACAAATTCCACTCGATACATGGGCCTCAACATAACACTTTAGTAGTTCGAATCCATCTTTATAATCACCCTGTTACGGTGACGCTTTGATGTTATCAAGAAACTCTTCGGTGTTAGTGATTGACATGATCTCATGGTCTAAGGATTAGGATCACTGTAAGATGTTATAGCAATATAAACTCAATGACTTTGATCGTAATGCTATACTGGATGAATGTTCATCACACCATTACACTAATGTTGTGACCTCGTTATTAACAACATCCAATGTCCATGATCAGGAAACCTATGATCATCTTGTTAATCAACGAGCTAGTTTATAAGAGAGGCATAACTAGGAACTACCTTTTGTTTATTAAACACACATGTATTAACGTTTCCGTATTAATACAATTATAGCATGCAAAATAAACATTTATCATAAATAAGGAATACGATAATAACCACTTTATTATTGCCTCTCGGGCATATTCCCTTCAGTCTCCCACTTGCACTAGAGACAATAATCTAGTTTGAAAACTTTGTGTATTGAACACCTATGGCTTTCCGGTGTTCCATATACACAATTGCAAGTGGTTAACATAATCTACGGATCTGACGCTTTCAGGTCCGTGTGTATTTGCATGTCTTTGCGTCTTCACGCATCACTCATTTTCCAATGAGATGGCATTGTATAAATTTGGTCTTTCGGTGAGACCTTTAGTTCCTTGGGGTTAAAACACGTCGATACTATTGTCATACAATATATCTTTAGTGTTAGCCCGCTATAACCACACCTTAGTTTGATAACAAACTACTTGACACAAATTCCCTCCTTTGCTGCTACTATAGCAGTCATATACTTAGCCTTTTGTTGTAGTATTCGTCACAATGTCTTAACTTTGAAACTCTTCCAAATCCATCATGGAATCTCCTTTCCATCACATTGTGCCACCCATAGTTTAAATTGAGATAAACTTAATTTGTATCTTGTGACAAAACTAGTATCAATGTAACGCTTTACAATGAACTATTCGTAATTGTTTGTCACCTCTACACAAATATATTCTTAGTTCTTCCAAAATATCATAAGAATATCCTCACTATCGTCCAATGATCATTTTATGATTCATTCTGGTATATGCTCATAACACTTAGAGCATAGGACATATCTGGATGTGTACATATCATGGTATGATTGATCAAATCATTCTTGTGATTTTACTCATCAAGTGTCAAAGCACTTGAATCTTGTTTCACTTATCAAGTGTCGATACACTTGAATCTTGATTCAATTCCTTTCCATGCAACAAGAACTGTTTCTTGTCGTTTCTATATTGAACTCCTTCAATATCTCATATATGTACGTTTGGCACAACCATATTGGCGTTACAGTCTATCCACTATAGACATTTACGCTAAATATTCGGGTTTTGCCTAAGTCTTTCATCGAAATGAAATTCTTAACCTTTGTCAATAAAAGATACATCATTTCTAATCAACAAGATGTCCTTCACATAATGTATTAGAAATATGTCTCAGCGCTCCCACTTAATTTCTTGCAAATGCAAGCATCTTCATCGTCTCCTGATGAAAACTCCTTTTCATCATGGTGAAGATTCCAACTCCGCGATGCTTACTTCAACCATTGAAGTTTGCATGCCCTTTTAGCATCCTTTGAATTTAACAAAACCCTTTGGACCGTGTCATGTACACGTCCTAGGTAACCATTCTATTAGAAGAACTTTGTTTTGTTTATTCATCTACCATATACCAAATTATATGTAGTGGTTGCTACTTTAATCCGTCCAGACTAAATATCGCTATGAAAGATCAAATCTTGTCATAGTCAACTCTTTGAACATTGTCATAAAATACTTTACGACATGTCGAATATTTCATAGATGTGAGACATCCATGTCTGTTTCTTTATAGATCCAAATACGACCGATAGGTTTTTACACCTTTCCGGAGGGTCTTCCAAGTTCAAAACTTGATTTCTCGTATATGGAACTATCACGGATTTTATGGCTTCAAGCCATTTGACGGAGTCAGGGCCCATCATCGCTTCTTTGTATGTATTCGGTTCATCATTGTCAAACAATAATGATTTACTCTCAAATCTTAGCATTTGATTGTTTAACCGACCTTCTTGGTTCAATAGGAACTTTAGACCTCCGTGACCACAACCTTTGAGGCACATAAGCTATGAGCATTATGGCAGCCTCCAGAACGATTTCCGGCACAAGAACTCAAAGACATTTAGCTAAGGTTCGTTAACCTTATCAAAGTTCTATTGTCCTCCCACTTAACATTTATGAAAAATTCCTTCTTCAATAAACTTTACATTTCAAGCGACAAACCCTTTTGTCCTCGGTGTTATGGAGGAATAACCAATTGTTATTCGAAATAACCTACAAAGACATGCTCATCCGACTTTGGTTGTAAACATCTTACTTATGTTTAGCATACCAAAATTTAAGAAATGACAACTTGGGTTTTACCCCAAACCATAACTCCCATGGTGTCATTTCAACGGATCTAGATGGAGCTCTTTTCAGTGTAAAAGCGGTAATCTCTAAAGCTTTAATCTTTTAAAACATAATGGCAGTTTTATAAATAACACCTTTGATCCAACCATGTCAAACAAGGTTTCATTACAAATCTCAAACACTCCATACTCCTATGGTGTTTTGGGAGATGTAAATCTAGGTGTTTTGCTAAACTTGCAACTCAAATAAATCCCTTTATGATAAAATCATAATTTATTTATTTTCTTGTTACACTTGTAACTCAAATAAATCCCTTTATGATAAAATCATAATTCATTTATTTTCTTGTTACAATGATTATCCACTTCATCTTGAAAGTCTTTGAAAAACGTTTTTCAAATATTTCATACTTCTTTCTCATTAAGTGAATATTCACTCAAAAAACCGGAGAAAGCATATGAAGTTGAAACCCATCGCTTACGACTACACATAATGGAATACATACATCGATATGTATAAATTCCAATATTTTAGTCATTCGTTCTTCTTTGGCCTTTGAACGAAGTTTTAATTATCACGTGGAAAGTCTCACAAGCGTCACTTGATCAAATCAAAGACTCCAAAAAATCCATGAAAAATGGAGATTCTTCATGTTTTCTTTCCAATATAATTTAAACAGCGATGTCACTTCATAAGTGATCTTTCAATCATTTGTCTTGCAACATTTTAGCATTAGGATTTATGGATGTGATTTCTTCAACTAGATTTGTAAATCATCCACCTTATATGGAATACGGTAATTATTTGAACAACCTTTGTTCTTATAATACCTGATTCAAATAACAATTATTAAAACAAATCTTGAAGTCTTTCTTCAACTAGATTTGTAAATCATCCATCTTATATGGAATACGGTAATTATTTGAACAACCTTTGTTCTTATAATACCTGATTCAAATAACAATTATTAAAACAAATCTTGAAGTCAAGCTTTGATGTCAACGAGAAATACAAACAATGGTTTGTTTGTTTTCGATGAACATCATCACATTTTCTCTTGCTAGTTACTTAGGCCATTGTGGTTCATGAATTGCGTCATTCCGTATGAAATTTCATACCAACCAATTCGGTATCCAATACCCAAGAACCACATTGTTTAACAAGCAAAGAATACAACCATAACATGTATTACTATATATATGAAAGTCATGCACTTCAGCCATCGTTCAACGCTGCCAAATCAGCGAGTTATATTGTAAGTCGCATCTACAGTGACTAACATCTACAGTGCAGTTTTTCCCCACTTATCCCGTGTCGTCTGTCTTCTGGACTGTTCGCTCAAAGCGGTGGACCTCGCCCACGTCGCTATTCCTTTATTCCCCACCCGCCGAGGTCGCTCATCTTCCTCTCTATCGCCGCTGCCCCAACATCCACCTCCACCACCGCTCCAACCCCCTCCACCACCGTTCTCATCTCTCTCCCACACCAGTGCCTTTTTTTCTTGGTCTCTCTAGAAGGATCGTGTGATTCTCCCCAATTTATTTGTTTAGATCTCCACTGCCTGCTGCTCTTTGTGTTCTTCCTCAGGGGCGGCAGCGGGGAGCCCTGCAATAGCGGCATCGAGGACCTTTGGGGGCGTGTCCTCCCGGATGACGGAGAGCCTCCCGCCGTGGATGTGCCGACGGTGGCGACGTTGGTGCGGGTTCCACGGTCCAAGCGGGGTTGTGGGTGCCCGACTCGCCGCTCGACGTCCAGAACAACAGCGCAGGCCGCCTAGGTCGTCCACGACCTCCATCGTTCTTCTCGGCCGCGGCGACGGTCAGATCTTCCTGTACGACCCCTCCTCCCTCCTCTTGTTCCTCTCGGTAATTTTAGTCTAACCTAGACGCCGCATGTGCGTCCGCAGTGACTGATGCCACCTGGATTAGAGCAAACGCGTGAAGCCGTTCCACCTGTAGCAGAGCAAATGCGTGAAGCCGTTCAGATGTGGGGAGCTGGGCTTGGAGGACTACATCTGCAGGGCCGAGGAACAGGCTGCGCACCGTCGGCGAGACGGGAGGGACCAGAGGGTCTACGCCACTTGTGCCGGCAGCATGTATGCCTGCAAAGAGGAGCCCGTGAAAGTAGGTATTGCACCTGGCTTATTTCTGCAATTGTAGATGGTAGTGAAAAAAGGTATTGCTTTTTGTTCTAATCCTTCAGGAAGAAACTGAATGCACTTTTGTTGAATGGATTGTTGATAAATGGTCTCAAACACTGAAAAAACCTTGATAATGCTCTGCAAAAAATATAGAAGTTGGTGACGATGTGAGAACTGACCATTTACACTGTTAGTTAAGTAAATGGAATGAAAAGAACCAGACTTGGAAGTACCTGTTTTGATGGCCAACTGATGGTTTTGTTACATTGCGGTGACACTAGCGATCGAGGTAAACACGCATGGACTTTCCATCTAGGCAAACATTGTCATTATTATTGGATGCTGATCAAGATACCCCACTAGCTATGTTCACACATGTTTACTCATGACTCTTTTTAAGGAAGTTTTTGTTTAGTTACTAGATCTTTCATCCTAGGATGCCTGTATGTGCTTTCTCAAGGATAAAATTCCAGTCTACATATAATCATAACGATCACATCATACACTAATTATAAGGTGTATCATATTTTTCATGAAGGGCTACATGTATTGTTTGGTCTGACAGTCATATTGCTCTACCACGAATTCTGCACTACACATTTCAAGAATATGTTGGTCCCCTTTGGAGTTTATGATTAGTCTTAATTTAACCGGCTAAATCACCAATCACTTCTTCATTTTTTTGGCTCAAGGTTACTTTTATGTTTGATCATTTGTTGGTGATCCACATAATTTTGTCATGACCTACTATGCTCAATTCCCACTGTTGTTCAACTTGCAAGATTACCTATTTCTTTCTTCCCATCTGTTAAGCTCAGTCATAGATCACAGAAAGAAAGATTGTACATATTAGTTTTAGATCTTTAAAGTGTTAACGTGAGAGTGTATGAGGCTTCGTACCTGATCATTGAATTCACTATTTGATCTGTTAGGTTGAGCCTGGATCTTCATGGAGACAGTATAGGTAAGTTAGTTCCATACTGCACATTGTAAGGTTTTGGAAACTCAGTTGCTTATAGTGCCAATTCCTTATTTAGATGCCAACATTGTTAAAGAAGAAGTACCTATCTAGACATGTTCAGCTTTCACGAAGATTTTGTTCTTCTAGGAACAAATCTGCAAACAAATTTAGTCAATATTTTCTAAGTTTTTTCATGTTACGGACAATTTTACGATCCCTTTGTAGCATGTATTATGCTATAAATATATTTCGTAAATACTACAGCCAAGCATTAACATACAGTGTAGTCTATTCTGTATGTTGGAACAAAATTATGATCACTCTACTAACTAGACTGTTTTAAGATGCATTTAAGGTACATAAGGACGGCTGCGAGGTTGCCAAAGCTGAAGTACCGATGTCCTCAGGCATGGCAGGTAACGTGACAGGAGAAACACAAAAACCAAGAGACCAGTGGTATGCCTGCTCATCCTCATTTCTCCTTCGAGATAAAGGAAGTAGAAGCCTACACTATTAAAATTGTTTTTCTCACAATATACGTGTTTCCCTTACTTTCTTAGCTCACATAGTGGTACCTGAAAACCTTCTTCAAGACGAATTGCTTTTCTATGTTCTACTTTTGCTCAACTTTTTGGGTTTCGAAATATGTTCCAACGAACGTAATATTTAGATGAATCTGAGATGGTTCTGTCTTGCCATGCATTGCCTAACATGCTGGACACATCGAAGAATTGAGTTCGGTAAATGTTCAGGTGACAAGCGAATGAATGTACAAGTCGTTTGTTTGGTTTTCTTCATATGCACCACTTCATTTCTGAATCTACTATCCTAGCATTGGATTTTTTTATGTGTTCATTTTCCTCCACTGCTCAGTCCCAATTTAGACTTGTGTTCCGAGATATATGCACACACTTCAAACTGTGTTGTTACTGTCTTCTATCAAATTGGAGATACAGAATTCTTTATTCTTTGTATCTTAAATCTTTAAACGATAGAGATAAATGATGGTATTTATGCTTCATTCGTAATGCAATTACTTGAAATATACTTTTTTATTTTGTTTTCACATCCTGGAATGTAGCATCTCTGAATAGCATATACAAAATCGTGTATGCTTAATGCTTACTGCATATACAAAATTCATATGTACATGACCAAAGAGTTGAGTTAAATGAGTGTTGATTTTATGGCAGGTGAGATGGTTCAGGTAGCGTGATGCTGATGGACTGTCTCGAGATCGAGGGAAAGAAGGCATGTCCTTCATATGAGGTCACACAAATTACTGTCGATGTTCACTTCCAAACATTGTTGGTTTAACAAAGAGCGAGAAGGTGACGATGCCATATAGCGCAGTTTGCTGCACCATATTTCTGTTCATTTCTATCTCATGGAGTACCACCAGGAGGCAGGAGCAATCAATCATTGTAGTAAATAGCGGTTCCTAAGATATCCCACCAACTTCTGACAGTCAAGGTAACTTTGTAATGAGAGTTTGAGTATCATCAAGTTTGATCATCAGTTCATCACTTTCCAAAAAAATCAGGCCACGTACCTAGATTATGGACCATGGCTACTTCTGATAGTCTGAGTAAGAGTCTTACTTTGTTCAGCTACATCAATAAGCCAATTATCTCTTCGATTATGTATCACGTTGGCACATAGTTCTGTCTTTGCTTTGTCGAAAAATTTACCGGGAAGGCAATATACTTCAATGAAGACCTAACTTCAGTCGAGTCTATTGGGCTGAACATTTACATCATTTTCTGTTGGAAAAATATAATGAAATAAATGTGTAAACTGAAACAACAAGTTATATCAAAGCAAGGATACACAAAGATCCGGTCCTTATAATATACCAATTTAAGCCAAGATACATGCGCCACGGGCGCGGCATGTGGCCGCGCCTACTTACCTAGTATCATATATATACCTAAATTGGATATTTCCATTCTTTTCTTTTCTGCCAAATATATTTTATAGATTCTCTTTCAGCATTTCCTTTTCCTTTTAAAAGAATTTATCAACATCAAAAATGGCGCCATATACATGACACCTAGTCCAAAACATGTATATTCAAATAATAATACCTTTGGACTTGCACTTTGAAGTAGATCACCATCATCAAATGATCGGTATTCTTTCAAAATCCATTCTTTAGTAATCTTTTAGTGTAGTAAACATTTTACATACATATTCTATTCACCCTTATCATGACGACTTTCATGATCAAGCTACTTTAGCTTATAAAGGCGAATCGTGAGTATAACATTACTTTCCAAAACCCTTTTGGATGATTAGGATGTCTAGCATCTCCAACCTTCGTATTCTCATCCAATATGAGAACATATATATACTCTATCATATTGCAACCAAAACATTGTTTCAGATATCGTTATATCTGCCACACATGATGGTTTCTGAAACAATTCTTTCAGCTCCTAGATAAACTTGATGTTTAAATCAAGAATCATGGAGGCAAACATGATACTTAAGATACTAACACTGGAATTGTTACTCTCGATTTAATACCAATTATTAAATTTCACGGAGTAAATAGAATTTTGCTAAAAGTTTGCAATAGGACTTTAAACTTTAGATTGACACTCAACACAATACGATACCAGTTCGTAAAGTATATATCCAGAATTCTATAGTTCTATTATCTCAATTACAACTATGCATAAGGTGGTGAACGAATGCCAATGACTACAACAAATTATGCAAATTCACTTTGATTTAATTTATGATAAATTGAGTTCTACTAATCCAAATTAGAAATGAACTCCCACTCAAAAACGACATTCCTCGTGTCTTTTTGGTGATTACATGAACCAAATCCACTACACCAAGTCCGATCATCACGTGAGTCGGCGTAGCTTCAAAGGCGAGCATCAAATGGGCATCATATCTACTATATGACTCATGCTTAACCTTTCGGTCCGTGTTCGAGGCCATGTCTCAGACATGCTAGGCTCGCCAAGTAAGAACCTTAGTATTCGTGTGTAACTGTCTTACACCCGAGATATGCTCGGATTCAAGTACACCCGATCATCACGTGATGTCTTGCGGACGAAACATTGCCGATGCATACTTAAGGAAGAACACATTCTTATCTTGATATCTAAATGAGGGATCATCTTATTTTGCTAATAAAACGCTAAACAAGCAATATAAGATGCTATCAAACATCACATGTTTATTAGTGAAATGTTATGGTTCCCGCAGATGATCTCTATCATGTGCATCGTGGTATGATCATTATCATACCTATATGTGTAAGTCCAAGGTCTATGGAGTTTACACGCTATGTGTGTTGTAAGAGTATCATATCATACTTCTACTTACAATACTACCATATCATAACACTAGCCCAGCAACAATCTAAACTAGACGCCTCTAATTTATCCATTGCAAGTTTTACGTGGCTTAGGGCTTTCGAGATAGAACCGTTCTTACCTACGAACATGAACCACAACGAGGATAACCAAATTGTTGACAACTCGTTGCAAATTAGATATTGACTATAGTAGGAGAGACAGACACCCGCTAGCCACTTATGCAAAACTAGTTGCATGTCAAGCGTGGAACAGTCTCATGTGCGAGGACATGTAAAGTTTGTCGGGCGCTTCATCCCACTATGCCACCAATATCCAAAGTACAACTAAGAAGCAATAAAATGATCATCATCGCCCACATAATCATATGTGTACTACCTGCAAAGTATCTCATAGATCCGGCTCGATACCACGAAGGGTTCGCAAGATAGAAAACAAAAATTTTCCTACGATGGGAACAACTATGTACCAAGATCTATCTACTAGATACAAACAACGGGCGGATGTATATCCGTAGAGAACATACCCTTGAAGACCGACAAAGCTTAACGAGTCCAAACTCGTGGTTGGCGTGACGATCTCTTGCCGATCTCAAGATCGAGAGGAAGTCCTAAGCGCAAAATGAAGCGCATCCGTGCTCACACGCTCGAGGCACCGAGCAACCTCCGCCTCCTCGCTCCAGCGATGCAGCGGAAGCACAACTCTTTCTTGCCGAAAAGCCACGGGAACATGTATCTCGCTAGTCCGAGACCATGGGGATAAATTCTAGAGGGGAGAGAGATCCTTCACGAGGAGGTGTGGTGAGAGGAGGAGAGGGGGCCTTTATAGGGGAGAGGGGGCACCCAAGGGGCCATGCGCCCAGCCATGGGGCTGCCCCACCTCTTCCACATTCATGTGGGTGGAGCTCCCACTCAAAATGAAAAGCCTCCACTCCCATTAAAAAGCCTCCTCATAAATCCACTCACATGCATTAAATTTCCACCAAATTTAATGCAAGCTCTCATTTAAATAAAACTCTTTTTATTTATTTATTCAGAATTTTGTTAATTACTTTAATTAACAAACATTCATAAAACCCTTGCTAGTATTCCATTTCACATGCAGAACCAGTTTGCAATTTCAACCGAAAGCTTTAGGTGTCTAGTGAAATAAATCCTGCGCTTTCCTTTTCTTTTCGGCATGAAACTTTTGCTCCAATTGGATGTCGGTGTCTCTTAAGTGTGTCATCCTACGGTTCGTGAATAATGCGGACATGATCGAGCAGACTCTCGAATCAATAATCAGAAGCGGGATCTGGAGACCCATACTGACTCCCACACATTCAACGATGACTTTCTTGTGATCGTCGGAACCTTTTACGCTAGTATCTTAATCCTTTTGTTTCGCGATATATTACATGTCCGAGATTCGATCATCGGTATCTCCATACCTAGTTTGATCTCGTTACCGACATGCACTCTTTTCTCGTTCCCGTGATATAACATTCTAGTGATCAAATCACTTGCTTGCAAGCTAACCAATGTGATATCACCGAGAGGGCCCAGAGTATATCTATCCGTCATCGGGATGAACAAATTCCACTCTCGATCCATGGGCCTCAACATAACACTTTAGTAGTTCTGAATCCATCTTTATAATCACCCTGTTACGGTGTGACGTTTGATGTTATCAAGAAACTCTTCCGGTGTTAGTGATTGACATGATCTCATGGTCTAAGGATTAGGATCACTTCGTAAGATGTTATAGCAATATAAACTCAATGACTTTGATCGTAATACTATACTTCGGATGAATGTTCATCACACCATTACACTAATGTTGTGACCTCGTTATTAACAACATCCAATGTCCATGATCAGGAAACCTATGATCATCTTGTTAATCAACGAGCTAGTTTATAAGAGAGGCATAACTAGGAACTACCTTTTGTTTATTAAACACACATGTATTAACGTTTCCGTATTAATACAATTATAGCATGCAAAATAAACATTTATCATAAATAAGGAATACGATAATAACCACTTTATTATTGCCTCTCGGGCATATTCCCTTCAACTTCCTACATGAAATTGTTGCATCATCATCATATCATGCTCATGTCATCATGTCACCTTGCATTTGAGCATCATATAAAACCCTTTTCATTTGGTTCTTATCTCATATGCATTATTAATTGTATTTGCCTCTTGATATTGTATTTGGTTCTTGATATATTGTTTAATGCCCAGGTTGAGTTGGGGGCATATCTCTTATTAACTCCACCACCTTTCTTTCACCACCTTATAATTCCACCATCCAATTAATATGAGCTAGCATTTATTTGAGTATACCTAGCTCATGTGGGTTGGATGGATCCAACACCAATCCTTGCTTGGCCCTTACTCCAACTTTGGAGGATGCAAATAATAATGCCATGTAATAACCTTGTTTCCACAAGAATCATCAGGGCAATAAATATTTTTGCATGGGCCATGCAACCATCACCCTTGCTTTCTTTTCTTCCTTTTGCTTATTCTTGTGGATCTTGTTTTTGATCTTGCTTGGTCTTGTTAATGCATGCAAGTACCATGATATCACCCCATCCACTCCCCTCTCAATCCAAAACCCTACCCCAATCACCCATCCATCTAGTCCCAATTACCTCCCCCTCTCATCCTCCCTTCTAACCCTAAACCCCACCTCCCCTCTTAGTCAAGCCCTATTCAAAACCTCCTATTAAAAAGTTCAAAAGTTTTTGGAAATTAGTAGCTGGTTTAAAATTGCATTGGAATGAAAACAAACAAACAAATAAAAATAAAAAGAAGAGAGAAAAAGAGAGAGAGAGAGCAAGACAACACTGGCCTTACCTGGCCGCATACAAGGCCCGCTAGGGGACCTCCTTCCCTCCTCCGACCCACCTTACTCACCTGGCCCGATACCCCTTCGATCCCCTCCTGTTCACCATCTTCCTGCAGTCGCCTCCCCTCTCTCGGCGTGAGACGGAAAACAAACGGAGGAGCAGGTGGCCGTCGCTCCCCGTCGTCCGCGTCAGCAGCACGCACGGCACGTGAGTCCCTGCCCCCTTCTTATCCAAGCCGCGCAGTCCCCTCCCCCTCGAACCCTAGCCTTCCTTTCCCCTCCTCTCCGCCGCCAGCTCCTTGCATACTGCCTCCCTCTCTTCTCTTCGAGCTCTCCTGGACAGAGGGAGATCGAGCATGTCCCCACCTCAACTTGGACCTCTTCGTCCGGGGCTGCAGTAGGAGCGGAAGGCCGCAACCCCGACGTCGCTAAGAAGCGCCAGAGAGAGGCCACGCGCCAGAGCAGCCACCATCTCCTTCCCTCAACCAGGAGCCCTCCGCTGTTCGTCGCTTGCTCCACCTCTCGTCCCCCCGAGCCCTCCGAGACCACCGCCGGCCTCGTGGTAAGCCCCCCTTTCCATTCCCCTCCTCCCTATGCCTCCCTACTGCACGGTAGCTCACCGCCGCAGCCATAGTTTCCCACCGTCCGCGTCGGGCAAGCGACAGTGCCTGTTGCTCCCCATTCCGCCTCTGTTCATCGCCGTTTCCCCACCGCTGCGGCCAAGATCCGGCGACGACCCCTTGACAAAAGTTGTAGCCCTTTCGTCCCTCTACAAGTTTTATTTTTGCGGCATCGTGAGATCTGCCTTAGTTCGACCGCCATCATCGCCCGAAGATGGAACCAGCTAGGCGTTTTTGCGAACACAAAATTCAGTTTCTCACGAACGTGTTTTGCCTCTGTTCATCCCTTCGCCCCGTCCGCTGCAGACCTCCGTTGGTGAAACTCCAAACATAAAACTTGTAGCCTGGTATCCCCTCTTCAACTTTGCTTTTTGTGTCATGTTCAAAATCTCCACAGATTCCTCGCCATCTTCATTCAAAGTTTGGGCCAGCTAGCTGTTCTTCGCGAGTCAACCTTCAGTTTCGTCAGTCTGCATCTCCGGAAGCTTTTCTATTTAAGCCCCTCCTTTCGAGCTCATGACCCCTCGATGCCCAGTCTTTTTGTAAAAAGGCACCCCGCTTTTCTAGTTTCTCAACCCGCGGTACACCCCACCTTTGTCCCACGTGGCAGCCAAGACCGGGTCCCACATTCGGTGTCTAGGGCTAGGTTAGCTGAGTATAAAATGTTTTCTTTTCAATTCAAATTCAAATTTTCAAATCATAAACCTAAATGAATTCATAACTTATTAATGGTTTGGAATTTGAATTCAAACCTTATATGAAAAATGTTTAGTTTTTGAATTATAATTCAAATCTTTAATCAAATATTTTCAGAATTAATTTATTTAGTCAACCTTTGACTTTGACCCTATTTAATTATTTTGACTTAAAATAAATTTAAATTCATAATTTCAAATAATACAAATAATATATGTTTTTGAATTAGAAAAATGTGAGGAATTCAAATATGCCATTCAAAATATTATTTGAACACTTTAAATTCCAAGTTGGGTAAATTACAACAAAATGCCACTGGAACTTAATAAATTAATAACTTTTGATCTATAACTCCGAATTTAACAAATGATATGTCTAAAATGATCAGCTCGACGAGACCTTTCTGTTTATGCTATCCATGACTTCAATTGCAGCATGCATCATATAAATATATAGTAAACAGCAACTAATATGACAATAAAATGTGGCCAAACCTTAATAAAATGACTTATTCTTGCATACCACATCTCACCCTTGCCATGCTACTTTATTGCCATGCAAATTGTGCATCATACATCATGGCATGATTGTTTGCTTGTCGCATTTTATTCATATGCTTGCGCTCTTTATTTATGTTGGCCTTGTTTGTTTGGTTCTTCTCCGAATAGACACTGAGCAGGGGATATATCAAGAGAACCAGGAGCACTACCCAGATCCGTCTCTCGCTTCAACTGAGTTGCCAGGCAAGCACTACCACATGCTTGCATACATACAGTACCTATTGCCTCTATCTTATTCTTGCATCATTGAGTCGCGATTGCATTAAATTGAATCCCAAGTATTGCATAGCCTTTACTTTCAAACCCCACCAAGCTTGTTCCTCCATCCCATGAGCGATTACTACAGGAGTTGTTTGAGCCATGCGAGTTGTAGCACAGCATGTGTAGGGTATGTGAGAGTCTGATGGATAACGAGGTACCTAAACAACTTAACCTGAGTAGTAATGGGATAACTAATGAAAGTGGCATCGGTGAGCAACATCTGCTATTTGGTTCTTCCTGCTCACTTGTGTCCCGTAAGACCCCGAGTACTTGATTCCTGTTCCAACATTATTCGCGCTATCCACATCCGGGAGGCTTATGGGACCCCCCTGAGCCAGAGCTTGATTCAGTCTTATTTCTTGGGGCCACAAACTAGTTTTGAGGTTTTGTTTACTATCCTGTACTTATGCCATGCTTTATTATCAGATTTACGACAGCGAGGAGCACCTGTCTTCATTTAGGATCGGGACACGTTTTGGCGGTGTCGACAAGCCCAGTTTTGGGTTCCCGTCGCTCACTGCCGTCCACCCAAACCTCGGGTCCGTCTCAAGTCAGCTAACCGTTCTATGGTGTACTCAAGGGTGGCCCCAAATATTTCGAATCTGTGATTGCTTTGTCGTGAAGGCCTCGTTGGGTTTTGATTTGGTTTTTCCGAGGTTGATCGAGTGTGTGTTGCTATTTGTGCACCCCTGCAGGGTAAAACTTTCTGAAAGCCGTGTCCGCGGTTATGGACGACTTGGAGCACAGTTTCTCGATCATAGACAAGCATAACTAAAGTACCGCTTTAATCTGACTAAGTAATTGACTAGTAAATAGTGCAATACTCATGGAATGGTTAATAAAACTGCCAACGGATGGGGGGTTGTTCGTCCGCTTCCTCGTTGGTAAGCGAGGAGGAGGATGGATCTGATGATATTACTGTTATAACTGTTGCCATTAATTCACGGACATCCGTCTATCTTTGGTTAGGCGGATGGTTAGCGTTTATCTATAGAACTGTTAGGGTTTTATCTTTCGCTGCAATTGCGTCACCCCAGGTTGTGTCCCCTTTAGAGGCATTAAGACTTGCTGAGTACCCTTAGGGTCTCACACGATAAATTATTGGTTCAGATGAACAGGTACACTCGCAGGACGGATACTGGGTGGAAGAGGCTGATGATGTGGGCAACGATCGTTCGGTGTAGAGATTCCGGGAACGGGGATCCGTGAGATCTGTGGGCGGAATGTGCTTATTTCTATGGCATCTTATGCCGATTTGCTTCTTATCCATACTCGGACTTTGTTTTGCCGCTTCCGCTTGATACTCTGATGTGTGATGTATGAGGAATTATCCTAAAATATTATATCTATCTAGGTCATTTGAATCTTGCCGTATGGCGTTGCTATATTTCCATTCTTTCTAGATGGTATGGCTCTGATGTACTCTTGTATGGTGGCTTGCATACATACCCACTTGTGTATGTAGTTGATCCCTTCGCCTGCCGATTACGCTGCCCGTACAGGTCCCGATGAGATGGAAGTGGTTGGGACGGCCGAAAGGTCTACCCGTGAGTGGCTTTTGGGGCCCCACCGTACTATTTCAACCACTATCGCTCATCTAGGCTTGTAACTAGGAGCGTAATTCACTGAGGTAGTTACAATTGGTATCAGAGCCATCCCGACCTTCAGGGTCTCAGCCAAACGGTCGTTGTTAGTCTAGCAAATATTTTGGTAGTTATGTATACTAGGGAAAAACAAAACGCGAGAGTAGGACTGCTTCCATTTTTCTTCTTACCCACCCACCCACCCTTTTCTGGTAAGGAAGTGTAACGTTTTCAATTCTCTTCTTAAAAATTCAAACTAGGATTCACGTGTTCTGGGTATCCGTAGTACCATAGGTTGTGTGTGTGTGTGTAATCCCTTGTCTATCTGTTGCATCCAAGTTGTTATCTTATCTGCCTTTGGTTATCAACTGTTGGTACAATCCATACCGACAGGCTTTTGCAAACCGACGCAATCTGTCTTACTCTTTGTATCCGACGTTATCTTGTTTGGGGTGTTCGTTCCGTAGTTACCAATCTTAGGTGCAACGTGAGAAGAAGGGGTTAGGATATGTGTTCCACTTGTTCATGTGCGGAGTAATGATTTGAGTGCAGGATGGAGTCGCGACCATACTACTACTCTTATCATTCGCTTTTGTATATTGAATCGGTAGAGTCACTAATCTTGATTCGTTAAGTAATTTTGCGCATCTATTGGTATTTTAATGCCGAAATTTGTGGAAATTTTTTCTTTGATATATTTGTGTACCACACTCCTTTTCAGTCGTGTGCGATATGCTTAATATCTTTTAGGTGCTTTGAACTTTGTTGATATTTTAATATCATCTCAGTAAATTGTATCCTTTAATCTTGGTTAATTCCATCTTGGTACTATTTTGGATTATTATCATTCTCCATTATAGTACTGACTTGAGTTTTATATCAATCACAGGATGGCTCCACCACGTCGTCGATGAGGACATACCACAGGCTGGGCTCATGTGTCAAACATCGCTAATGCTTTGGCAGCACGTGCAGGTAACCAGCGCTTTGAGGAGAGTGTCGAGGAACGAGTTTGCTCCACTACCTCCACCTCCCAAGCGAGGAGACATCAAGAGCTTCCTGAAATTCAACCCTCGTCAGTTTGATGTTTCTGATCGACCACTGGACGCGGATGATTGGCTGCGTGAGATGTCAAGGTTGCTCGAGACTGCTGATGTTCCGGAGCAGGAGTGGGTCAAGTGTGCTACTCACCTTCTGAAGGGAGATGCAGCTCTCTGGTGGGAGAATTACTTGAAGGCAAGCTGCACTGGTTTTCAGCCTACTTGGGAAAGGTTCACTGGAGCGTTCAAGGAGCAGTTTCTATCAAAGATTGTAATGGAAAGGATGAAGGAAGCTTTTCTCAACCTAAAGCAAGGAAATGATAACGTCAACACCTACATCAGGAACTTCATGAATCTTTCTCGTTATGGCGGCGATGAGGTATCTGATGACAAGAAGAAGCAGAAGAGGTTCAGGCAAGGGCTCAATGCATCGATCAAGTATGCAATCACACATGCAAGGCCGGCATCTTTCCTGGAACTACAGCACACAGCCCTGCAAGAGGAAGCAAGCAGGCAAGTGTTTGAGGAGTCCAAGAAACACAACAGGGATGCATCAAGCTCTGCAGTTATGGAAGCTCCTTCTAAGCGGCGTGTCTGGGTTCCTAACACCCCACCGTCGCTCCCGGATCCACCAAGACCTGCAAGTTACGCGTCAAGGCCACTAAACTTCACCACTGCGACTCCCAGGGGCTACAACCACTACCACGAGCGCTGGCGGAGTCCCCGCTATGTTGCTCCACGTCCACACGGTGCTCGCTTCACGTGTGGAGATCTGGACATCAAAACTGGAACTGTCCGTTGAAGAACAAAGCTCTCCCTCCACCCCCGCCAAGATCTGCAGCAAGCTCTCCTATGGTTCGTGCACCACCACCTCGGGCTCTCAACATCAACACCAAGCCCGGGTCTGCGGTTGTTCGTGCCAACTGTGTCAACGCCACTCAAGCTGAGCATGCACCTGGAGTTGTGATGGGTATGCTTTCCGTTAACTCAGTCCCTGCACGAGTTTTGTTTGATTCTGGTGCATCGCATTCTTTTGTGTCTCACAAGTTTGCAAATGAGAATGAGTTGGTCTTGGTTCCTCTCCTTAAGCGGTTGGTGGTACAATCTCCTGGTTCAAACATGAGGGTGTTCATATCACCATGGCAATCAAATTGAGATTGGTGGCTCTTCGTTCTCGGCTTCCTTAATTGTTACGGGCAATTCGACATTGATGTCATCTTGGGCATGGATTGGTTAACGGCAAATGCAGCTGTGATTGATTGTCTTTGAACGCCGGTTTCTCAAGATTCTGAAGGCCATATAGTCTTTTCTCCAAGTCGACTCCTGTCCAGCTCTTCTCTTTGGCGGCTCGAATGATGATGCTATGGAAGCTATTCGAGTGTACCGTGGTCTATGAGTTCCCAGATGTCTTTCTGAAGATTTGCGGGTATGCCTCCGGATCGTGAGGTTGAGTTTGTAATTGAGCTTGAACCTGGAACGGCTCCTATCTCCAAGCGGCCTTATAAAATGGGTCCTTCTGAGTTGGCTGAACTCAAACGACAACTTGATGAACAAGAGAAGTTGGGTTTCATTCAACACAGTACTTCGTCTTGGGGTAGCCCAACAATCTTTGTGAAGAAGCGTGACCGAACCGATAGACTCTGTGTTGACTACCGGGCTCTCAATGCTAAAACCATCAAGAACAAATATCCCCTCCCGCGGATTAATGATCTTTTCGATCAGCTAGCTGGAGCTGTGGTGTTCTCTAAGCTGGACTTGAGAAGTGGTTATCACCAAATCAAGATTCGCAGGGAAGATGTGCCCAAAACAGCTTTCACCACCCGCTATGGCCTGTATGAGCACACGGTCATGTCTTTCGGTCTCACCAACGCTCCTGCTACCTTCTCGAGGCTTATGAACTCGGTTTTCATGGAGTACCTTGATAAGTTCGTTGTGGTCTATCTGGATGACATCCTGGTCTATTCTAAGTCCAAGGAAGAGCATGAAGAACACATGCGGTGTGTCCTAAGCAAGCTTCGTGAGAACCGCTTGTATGCAAAGTTCTCCAAGTGTGAGTTTTGGCTGCCTGAAGTAACCTATCTTGGTCATGTCATCTCTGCCAAGGGCATTGCAGTCAACCCGGAAACCGTGAAGACAATTGTTGAATGGCTTCCTCCTGTTAATGTCAAAGAAGTGCGGAGTTTCCTTGGTTTGGCTAGTTATTGCCGTCGCTTCGTTCAGAACTTTTCGAAGATAGCGAAGCCTCTTACCGATCTCCTCAAGAAAGTCAAGAAATACCTGTGGACTCCTGCATGTCAAGCAAGTTTTGAGACACTCAAAGAGAATCTCACTTCCACACCAGTCTTGGTTCCTCCGGATACATCTAAGCCTTTCCAGATATTCTGCGACGCCTCTTTGCAAGGATTGGGTGCGGTCCTTATGCAAGAGAAACAGGTGGCTGCTTATGCCTCTCGTCAGTTGAAGACGATGATGAGATCAACTATCCCACACATGACCTCGAGCTCGCAGCAGTTGTCTTTGCTTTGAAGCTATGGAGGCACTACTTGCTTGGTAACCGTTGTGAGATCTTTTCTGACCACAAGAGTTTGAAGTATATCTTCACTCAGCCTGATCTCAACCTTCGGCAGAGGAGATGGATTGAAGCAATCAATGACTTTGATTTGACCATCAACTACACTCCGGGCAAAGCTAATGTCATGGCCGATGCGCTTAGCCGTAAAGCTTATGTCAACAACCTCATGTTGGAAGAACAACAGCCTCTCTTGTGCGAGGAATTCCATCAGCTCAACCTGGAAATTGTGGAACAAGGGCATCTCCTGAACCTTCTGGCTACTCCTCTCTTGGAAGAAAAGATTCGCTCTCGTCAGCTTGGTGATCCGCACACTAAAAAGATCATCTCTAAACTTGAGCTTCCGAAGTATGAGTCCTTCCACGTGGATGATCAAGGCACGCTTTTCTTTGAACACCGGATGTTTGTTCCAAACTACCCGGGTTTGAGAGAGCAAGTTCTCAAGGAGGCGCATGATTCGGTTCTTTATATCCATCCTGGCAGCACAAAGATGTACATGGACTTGAAAACACAATATTGGTGGCCTGGTTTGAAACGGTATTGTGCCAAGTATGTCTCAGAATGTGATGTCTGCCGCAGAGTGAAAGCTGTCCATCAGAAACCATTCGGTATTCTACAGCCATTGATACCTCCGGAATGGAAATGGGAGAAAGTAGAGATGGACTTCATCACTGGCTTTCTAAGGTCGCGGAAGGGCAACAATGCAATCTTTGTTGTCATCGACAGGCTTTCTAAAGTGGCTCATTTCTTACCCGTCAAGGAAACAATTTACGGAATTGATTGGTGAGCTCTATATCAATGTAATTGTCTCTCTGTGGGTTCCGCTTGAAATCAGTTCAGACCGTGGAAGCATCTTCACTTCAAAGTTCTGGGAGAGTTTCCAAAATGCTTTGGGAACAAAGTTGAACTTCAGCACTGCTTACCACCCTCAGTCGCAAGGACAAGTCGAAAGGATCAATCATATTCTGGAGGATATGCTTCGTGCGTCATCTCTTTTGGCATGAAGTGGGAGGAATGTCTTCCTTGCTGAATTCTCTTACAACAACAGCTTCGGAAGAGTCGAAGATGGCACCATTTGAGGCTCTCTATGGTCGCAAGTGCGAACTCCGATGGGGTGGTCGGTGCGGAGAGAAAGAATCTGGTTTGGCCACGACATTGTAACTCAAGCGAGAGGAGAAGGTGCATATCATTCTTGAGAACACGAAGATTTCTCAAAGTCGTCGGAAGAGCAATTATGACAGAAGCACACGGATATGGTGTATGCCCTGGTGATCTCGCTACCTTCGTGTCACTCCCATGAGAGGAACACACCGCCGGTATCAAAGGAAAGTTGGCTCCTAGATACATCGGTCCTTTCAAGATTCGTGGTAGAAGAGGAGAAGTTGCTTATGCCTGAGCTCCGAAAAACTCAAGGTTCATGATGTTTTCCACATCTCTCAGCTCAAGAAGTGCTTCAAAGATTCCGGCAGGACCGTGGATCATGAGCTAATCGATCTCCAAGAAGACCTGTCTTATCAAGAACACCCCACCAAAATCCTTGAGACCGCAGAAAGAAGGACTCGCAACAAGTCCATCAAGTTCTGCAAGGTGCAGTGGTCGCACCATTCTGTTGATGAAGCCACTTGGGAACGTGAAGATGAACTCCGTGCCAACTATCCTACTCACTTTGTGTCTTCTTCTTCTTCCTAGAATCTCGGGGCGAGATTCCTGTTTAGTGGGGGAGAGTTGTAGCATCCCAGTTGTCTAACACCTGTAATGCTACTTGTTCTAGTAATAAAAGGGCCACTTCCTACATGAAATTGTTGCATCATCATCATATCATGCTCATGTCATCATGTCACCTTGCATTTGAGCATCATATAAAACCCTTTTCAGTTGGTTCTTATCTCATATGAATTATTAATTGTATTTGCCTCTTGATATTGTATTTGGTTCTTGATATATTGTTTAATGCCCAGGTTGAGTTGGGGGCATATCTCTTATTAACTCCACCACCTTTCTTTCACCACCTTATAATTCCACCATCAAATTAATATGAGCTGGCATTTATTTGAGTATACCTAGCTCATGTGGGTTGGATGGATCCAACACCAATCCTTGCTTGGCCCTTACTCCAACTTTGTAGGATGCAAATAATAATGCCATGTAATAACCTTGTTTCCACAAGAATCATCAGGGCAATAAATATTTTTGCATGGGCCATGCAACCATCACCCTTGCTTTCTTTTCTTCCTTTTGCTTGTTCTTCTGGATCTTGTTTTTGATCTTGCTTGGTCTTGTTAATGCATGCAAGTACCATGATATCACCCCATCCACTCCCCTCTCAATCCAAAACCCTACCCCAATCACCCATCCATCTAGTCCCAATTACCTCCCCCTCTCATCCTCCCTTCTAACCCTAAACCCCACCTCCCCTCTTAGTCAAGCCCTATTCAAAACCTCCTGTTAAAAAGTTCAAAAGTTTTTGGAAATTAGTAGCTGGTTTAAAATTGCATTGGAATGAAAACAAACAAACAAATAAAAATAAAAAGAAGAGAGAAAAAGAGAGAGAGAGGAGCAGCAGCAGCAACCTGGGCCTTACCTGGCCGCATACAAGGCCCGCTAGGGGACCTCCTTCCCTCCTTACTCAGGAGGCTTATGGGACCCCCCTGAGCCAGAGCTTGATTCAGTCGTATTTCTTGGGGCCACAAACTAGTTTGAGGTTTTGTTTACTATCCTGTACTTATGCCATGCTTTATTACTGTATTTACGATTGTGCAAGGAGCACACTGTACTGTTTAGGATCGGGACACGTTGCAAGGTCGACAAGCCCGCTTTTGGGTTCCCGATCGCTCGGCCGTCCACCCAAACCTCGGGTCCGTCTCAAGTCAGCTAGCCGTTCGGTGTACTCAAGGGTGGCCCCTGAAATATTTCTGAATCCTGTGATTGCTTTGTCGTGAAGGCCTCGTTGGGTTTTGATTTGGTTTTCCGAGGTTGATCGAGTGTGTGTTGCTATTTGTGCACCGCTGCAGGTAAAACTTTCGAAAGCCGTGTCGCGGTTATGGACGACTTGGAGCAGTTTCTCGATCATAGACAAGCATAACTAAAGTACCGCTTTAATCGACTAAGTAATTGACTAGTAAATAGTGCAATACTCATGGAATGGTTAATAAAACTGCCAACGGATGGGGTTGTTATCGCTTCCTCGTTGGTAGCGAGGAGGATGGATCGATGATATTCTTGTTATAATCTGTTGCCATTAATTCACGGACATCCGCTATCTTTGGTTAGGCGGATGGTTAGCGTTATCTATAGAACGTTAGGGTTTTATCTTTTTTGCAATTGCGTCACCCAGTTGTGTCCCCTTTAGAGGCATTAAGACTTCTGAGTACCCTTAGGGTCTCACGATAAATTATTGGTTCGGATGAGTACACTCGCAGGACGGATACTGGGTGGAAGAGGCTGATGATGTGGGCAACGATCGTTCGGTGTAGAGATTCCGGGAACGGGGATCCGTGAGATCTGTGGGCGGAATGTGCTTATTTCTATGGCATCTTATGCCTATTTGCTTCTTATCCGTACTCGGACTTTGTTTTGCCGCTTCCGCTTGATACTCTGATGTGTGATGTATGAGGAATTATCCTAAAATATTATATCTATCTAGGTCATTTGAATCTTGCCGTATGGCGTTGCTATATTTCCTTTCTTTCTAGATGGTATGGCTCTGATGTACTCTTGTATGGTGGCTTGCATACATACCCACTTGTGTATGTAGTTGATCCCTTCGCCTGCCGATTACGCCGCCCGTACAGGTCCCGATGAGATGGAAGTGGTTGGGACGGCCGAAAGGTCTACCCGTGAGTGGCTTTTGGGGCCCCACCGTACTATTTCAACCACTACCGCTCATCCAGGCTTGTAACTAGGAGCGTAATTCACCGAGGTAGTTACAGATCTCCATCTTCAAGCACGAACATGATCTCCATCATCACCGGCGTGGCATCAAGGTCAATGGCGCCGCTCCATGGTCGTCGTCCACCAGCATCAACTATTACAACTATTTTGAATAATAGACACGCAGGTCTAGACAAAATTAAAAGACAACCATATGGCTCCTGCCGGTTGCCGACTTACAATAAGGAACATTGCAGACATCATATATAATCACAATCATGGGCATATCACATCACAGCACACCCCTGCAAAACAAAGTTAGACGCCTCTAATTTTATTTGCATGTTTTACGTGGTTTGGGGCTTTCATCAAGTGTCGTTCTAACTTACGAACAAGAACCACAACGTTGATACTAGTATTGTCAATCACCCGTTGTAAATTGAATCTTCACTATGTTCGGATAAACAGGCACCCGCAAAGCCACTTATGCAATACAAGTTGCATGTCAAGTGTGGAGCAAGTCTCATGAACGATGACATGTAAGGTTAGCCCGGGACGCTTCATCCCACCATCCTGCAAGATGCAAAGTACACAAGAAGCAATCGACAACAAAAGCATCAACGCCCACAATGATCATTGTGTTCCACTCTTGCAATAGATCTACATATAGACCTGGCTCTGATACCATTGTAGGGGTTCGTAGCATGGAAAACAAAAAAATTCTACCGCATGCACACAAACAAGCCAAGATCTATCTACTAGATTATAGCAACGAGTCGATTAGATTACTCACCCTCGAAGATTCCAAAGCGGTTAATGAGAGCAGATTCTCGTGGGTGATGTAGTCGTACACTTGCTGATCTCAAGATCGCGTAGACGATCCTTCCGGCACTGCGTTCTAGCAGTACTTCCGCAGTCGGTCACACGTTCGGTACTCGATGAAGACCTTCCTCTCCCTTGTTCCAGCAGGCAGCGGAGGTTGTAGTTCTCCCCTCGCGATTCTGGCAGCACGACGGCGTGGTGTGGGAAGTAGAGGGAAAATCCCGCAGGGCTTCGCCTAAGCCGGAGTAGGTTATGGTGGATCTAGGGTTTCCGGCGATCTAGGGTTTAGAGGGTCGGAGAGGAGGAGGCATGGCCGTGGGGCTAGGCGACGGAGGCCGTGGCGGCGGCAACTCAGACGGTGATGTCTATGCACTTCTATTCTTGTAGACAGTTGTTGGTGTCGTGGGGATGACCACGACAGATGCTGCAATCGGCAGCGAGTAGTAGAACATGGGGCAAGGGCGGCCAGCCATCTGCGGTGCGAGATGAGGGCGGAGACACAAGGGTTTAGCCAGGTTCGGCCCCCGGAGGGTAAAGACCTACTCCTACTAGATTGTATTATGGTGAGATTACAATGTGGCGAGCTCGACGACTAGGCGGCGAGTCGCTTGGGTGTATGATGGAACTTATCTCCTATGCGTCCCCTAGGGAGGTTTATATAGGCTCATCTCGCTAGGGTTTACAAATCACAACCGAATTAGTTAAGGATTCGGAGGTTCTATGACCTAATCCGACTGGGCCTAGCTACGCTTCTGGGCCTTCAGCTTCCAATCGCCTGAATCCACACCAAGTCTTGATCCAGTCACCGTCCTGCAGGACCACTAGCTGACAGCTTGGGCCAGTAGGAAACGTCCTGCTGGGTATACCTTGGTAGGCATTTCCCCATCAGTAGTCCCCGAGGACGTCGTTGATTTGTCGCAGGTGTTTGCTAGCAGTCGGAGTATGTGGGTACAATGCGGACGCCTAGTCGAATCGGCGTCGGACTCCTGAACAAAGGAAAGAACTAGTCATTTTAGTCGCAATAACGGCGACCAATCGTATCGCAACTCGGCGAACGGGTCGGCGAGTACTTAGTCACTGTTACAGTGATCGGGTCGGCGAATAATTTGTCATTGTTATAGCGATCGGGTCAGCGAATCGTCGAGTCGCTGGGAGCAGCGATTCGAGTAGATGAAGTTGGACCATCAATTGTGGTCAAACTAGACGTTGGTTAATCCCAACGGTAATATTGGCATAATTACCGCGTAGTAACGGCTCCCGAAAATGGCGGGTAACAACCGCTATATAAGGAGAGTGAAGGGCGAACAGGGAAAACACTTCTTTCGCTTCCTCCGATCTCGCGCCTCCCTGTATCCCCATTCCGCACAGCGACCAGAGCAAGATCCAGAAAGTTCCGACCCCCACGATCCTCAGCAGATGGCCCCCTCCACCGAGCCATGGGGTAGACCCAAGTGCACGAAGGCACTGCTAGCATCTTTCGAGGGGGTGGGGATTCTCTGCGCCGGTAGATGGCGCATCCCCGCGGCTGGAGAAGTAGTTCCGGATCCACGCGAGGGGGAGTTCATCTGCTTCACCAGCCACCTGGAGCGGGGACTTGGCTTCCCAACTTCCCTCTTCTTCCGGCGTTTTTGCGCCTACTACGGAATCCAACCATTGGATCTGGGTCCGCATAACATCGAGCAGCTCACCATTTTTGTGGCGTTCTGCGAGTGCTATCTGGGCTGCAGGCCCTACTTCCCCCTATGGCAAGACCTGTTCCATGGGAGAATCAGCCGCGAAGAGACAGGCGGCCCGATGCTAGCCGCGGGTGGCCTGAAGTTCCAACTGAAGTCGAAGGCATCGTTCTTTCACTTGATGTTGCCCGCCAAAGTGGCGAACGAGTGGAAGAAGTACTGGTTCTACGTCACCGAGTTGACTCCAGGCGACGAAGTGGCGCTTCCAAGGTACTCCGCCGACCGGCCCGAGCCGCGTCGGCTCCAGGTCATCAAACTCCCGCTGGATCAGCGGATGGTTGTTAACGAAATGTTACAAACCATTCGCAGCCTGAAGAAGAAAGGCCTCCAGACCATCAACCTTTACAACTGCTGGCTCGGGAGGCGGCTCGTGCCCCTGGCCAGCCGTGACCACTACATGTACGAGTATATGGGTAAGGACGACCCGACGAAGTCCTGCCTCGTTGAGTGGAGACTCAACAATTATACGCAGGCCCTGAAGAAGATTACCCAGGCGGTATATCTCAATGCGAAAGCCGGGGTCGCCCCTTATACCGCGAGGCGTCTAGCTCCAACGGTAAGCCGTTATTCCGTTTGCACTCGTAGTCGCAGCTTATTCATTCGCGGTCGTGCTTACATCGTTTGTTCTTGTTGCAGTTGTTTCAAGTGGTGGAAGGGTGGCTTTCACCTGCAGACGACGAGAACTCGAGCTCGTCCGCCCAGGACGGAAGTGAATCATCGCCCACCAAGGGAAATGCCGAGAGCGACGGAGGTGACAACGACGACGACGACGACGATGACGAACCCGTGGAAGTTGTTGCGCCCACGGTTCGCAAAACTCGCGGGCAGCACCAGCGCAAGCTCGAGGCCAGCAAGAGCCTCGAGCCTCACGATGATGACGATGACGAGCTCCCTGAGCACACCTCACATCGCGAGGCTACGTCGTTGAAGAAGAAGAAGAAATCTCCGCCGAAGAAGAAGACGAGGCCGGCGAAGCCGATATCTCCTCCTTGATCTGTGAACAGCTCCGACGCCACCAGCTCGGCTGAGGGCGCAACGGCACACGCGGCCGCGGCAGCTGGCACTGCCGCCACCAGGGACGAGGCGCCGCTGGCATCGTTGCCACCGCCATTCGCCCCAATCGCTGGCTTGGCTGCCGCACCAGCCGCAGGGGCCTCGCCACCAAGGGGGGGTCCCATAGCAATTGCCACGGAGGCTCCTGCCGCGGCTTCATCTTCGAAGAAGCCGTCAGTGTCTTGGGCACACGATGTGTTCAAGACGGGCCTCACTCGGAAGTTGGGGCCCGAACTGGAGAATCCGGCCAGCATCCGCACCGGTCTACAATTCCTTCCAGTCACCAAGTGAGTGCTCCTCTGTCCTTTACTCGTCTGCTTGCTTTGTGTTTCAATCTGACAGTTTTATTGATAGAACTATTTCTCAAGACTGGTGTTAAAAAGATCGGCCATCCTTCTGTGGCCAAGGTTCTGCCAGTCGCCATCGAGGTGCCAGCAGATTCCTCGCGGAAGAGGAAAGGTGACGAGGTCGTTCCTCCTGCCAAAGGCGTCAAAAGGAAGAAAGGCGACGATGTCGTCACGGTCTCTGATGATCCGGCGGTTGCTTCGAGCGAACCTCCAACCACAGCGGAAGTGGCTTCGAAAGCCAAGGAGGGTGTTGAGTCGCAGCACGTGGTGCTTGCTGGCTCACCCAATGTGGCCGAGCCGACCCCAAGTGGTGCAGCGGCTGCTGCAGCGACCTTCCCCCGCTTCATGGCGAAGGAAGCCACAGCGAGTGCCTTGGTGCCGGCAAGCCAGCTTCCTGGGGCCGCCGAGACGGAAGTTGAACAGTGTCGTAGCCACACTCCAGTCGTGCTCGCGTCGGTGGATGCGCTGGAGCTTCATGGCATGCTAGGCGCTGCTATCCAGGTATGTCCAGTCCCCGAGGATCTGGCCACTGAATTTCAGTGGTCGGATTCTTAATGTTTTTATGTTATCCAGTCCTCGAGTGCCTAGTCGCTGAATTTCAGCGGGTGGACACTGAGGAATTTCATTGTCCAGTCCCCGAGTACCTAGTCGCTGAATTTCAGTGGGTGGGCACTGAGGAATTTCATTGTCTAGTCCCCGAGTGCCTAGACGCTGAGTTTCAGTGGGTGGGCACTTATGAACTATTTGTTGTTGATATCATGGTTTGTGCGTTAGGCTGCGGCGAGTCAGTCAGAACGGCTTGCCGGGCACCGCTTGGAAAAGGAGCTCGTTACCGTCCAGGAGACGAACAAGGAGCTTCAAGCAGCTGCAGCCGAGGTGAAGGAGGCCCGCCAAGGCCTTGTCCCGGTGGGTGACTTGACGGCGGCTCAATCCGCTCTGAGCACGGCCAAACAGCGAGTCACCGACCTGGAGCGTGAACTCAAGGAGGCGAAGGCGGAAGCGAGCTCAGCGAAGGGACGAGCCAAAGCTGTCGTTACTTCTGCCGCTGAAGAGCGGAAAGTATCTGATGCGCTCATTGCTGGGTTGCATAATGACTTTTCATCTCTTCAAAGCTTCATCACGGACCTCTACCGACCGTTAATTGGTAAACCCTCCTTCAACCAACTTCCGACTGCAATAACTGTATTGTGATGTCAATGTTTTGCTTAATGCTTGCTTCTGTGCTGCAGGCCGGATCATTGATAACACGGAAGAGGCGCAGTTGTATGACGCGCGGCAATGTGTGACCACCCTGGTCGACTCTGCCGCGTTGTCAGCGACTTGCCTTCGTGCCTATCTTCAGGAAATATCACCCACGGAGGTGATCCCCAGCGACCTTGTCTAGGTATGGCGCTACCTGGAGAAGGCTCCGTCGGTCGTCGAGTTCATGACGCGGTCGGCCTTCCGTCGTGGGGCAGCGACGGGGCTCAGCCTTGGGCTCGCCCACTTTCCGGAGGACTTCGACCTTGATGATGTCACGAGTGGTTACCCTTTGTCGACGGGCTCGGTGGAGATTGCCGAGTCTTGGCAAACCGACGATCGGCGGTATACTCCGATCGCGTTTGGGCGATGGGCGACCTCATCCCCTATCAGGAGACGATTGTCGCTCCCAATGATCCTGCACCGAAGCATCGGGACTTCAAGGTCGAGCAGTCGTTCCGTGCGGTGATGGCGGGAGAGCTGACGACGTACCCGTCAAACCAGTACGTGCCCTTCATCCGCAGCCACAGGGACGGTGGCGCGTCTTCATCAAAACCTACGGAGTAGAAGTATTTTGCCATTGGGCATTAGTATGGAATAACTATGTAACTTTCCTTGTATGTGGAACAAATTGTGCTGCTATAAAGGAAGCTCGTGTTATTTTGTCATTCGTTTTGCGATTTTGTATGTTGATTGTGCGAGTCCCCGAGCGCGTCTGCCCTTTTATGGGGTTTACCTCGTTGTTATACGTTTTGTTAACTTTTATGAGTTAAGGTTGACTCGCCATGGCTCGGGGATCCAGTCGCATGGCGACTCCCAGGGGTGCTCTTTACTTGACCGTTTTCCCGGGCGCGAACGAGGTCGGGTTGCCGAGTCCCCGAACGTGGTACTTGGCCGTTCTAGTCGCAGGCCCAGGGTAGGTGAGGACTAAGCACGTCATTGTAAGCGCATCACTCCTGCCTAATCCGGAGGATCAGTCGCATGGCGAGTCCTGGGCACGCTCTCATACTTGGCGTTTTTCCCTAGTCGCTCGTATTGGGCCGGGTGTCAGTCCCCGAGCGTGCTACTTGGCCGTTCGAGTCGCTGCGCCAAGGATGCGGAGGACTTGGTTGCTGTGGGGAGCGAGTGCAGTTGTCTTGGATCAGGGAGCCAATCGAGCTAGGCGACTCCAATGGGGCTCCGGGTTAGCGTTTCTCGTGGACGTTACGAGGCCTGAGGTTTCCCAGTGCCCTCGTACCGCACTACTTGGACGTGCCGGCGCTTTGCCAAAGGTTGACTTCTGCGAATAGCGTAACGCTGTCATTACGAGTGCGAGTGGCACAAGACACGGAGAGTAGACACAATTTTGCGGTAACCAATCTGTTTTATTTCATAGCGGGTGGGTGATGCAGCCCGACCTACGGTCGTTACTACATCAAGGTCTCCAACTTACGCCAAGTCGTCGTGGACTCCAAAGGTGAATCTGTTCCTCTATGCGAGCCCACTTCCTACCCTATTGAATGGTATGCTACTTCATACTCCGTCACATATGCATGATACGTTCACACCGTCCAGTACGGAGGCAAGGGAGGAAGCCCGGAACATCAAGCCCGACAAGACGGAGGCTTGGAAGAGGGGGTGGAAGAAGACAGATCGGCAGCTGCCAGGTCCAAGCAGTACTACCGGTCGGCGGAACCGGTACTACCGGTCAGCCGTACTACCGCCCCTGATACCGCTCGCTACTGGCGGCTCCAATCGTCGCTCCAGGACCGCAAGCGGTACTACCGGTCCCAGAGCGGTACTACCGGAGATGACCGGTACTACCGGTCCTAAGTCCGGTACTACCGGTCATGTCAGTGCCTGCGCGCACTAGTTGGGACACAGCCCATGTATTCCCCTTTACTTACCTATTCGCCTAGTTTATCCCCAAACTACCCTTGTTTAGTGGCTGGCCTATAAATAGAGCCCCCATCCCTCATGTATCCCTTAGGCATAGATGATAGACTAAAGAAAACCCCCATTGTGGAATCTCTAGTTTTGCCTCATCCCCTTTACCAAGGGGACCGACTATCGTCACCAACCTCGATTGGACTTTGCATCACGCATCCATCGTTGAACAAGGCCATGGAGTTCGACGTCTCGTCTCCAAGTTGTCAAGACCCTCACCAAGGTGTTCTTCCCTCTCCGATGTGTATTTGAGGGAGCACGTTAACCGATCTTTCCTTGCGAGGATTCTATCGGACCGGTGGCCACCGTTCGGGAGCAATCGGCCTTGTATCGTGTGAGTTTTTGCGTGTATTCATCATGTTCTTCGCGAGGTGTGTGTTCGCTTCCGCTACCTTATCCCTTTCCCCTCACTTTCCCATCGATTTGACCACGAGATCCGTAAAGATCCGGCACCCAAGAGGTTAACCCCTCCATCAGTGGGGGTACATGTCTGGAGTTCTAAGAGTAGAACTTCCGTAAGAGGTTTACATTCCATGGCCGCTTGACGTCGAGTTTTCCGTCTCCTCGGACGTCGGTGAGGTAGTAGGCGTCGTTGCCCAGGACTCACCCAATGGCGAATGGTCCCTCCCAAGGGGGTGAGAGCTTGTGCATGCCTTTCTTGTCCTGGATTAGACGCAGCACCAGGTCGCCTTCCTGGAAAGTGCGCGTCCTCACTCGCCGGCTATGGTAGCGGCGGAGGCCTTGCTGGTAGATGGCGGTGCGGGAGCGAGCCAGGTCACGTGCTTCGTCGAGCTGGTCGACTCCGTCTTGGCGTGCGCGCTCGTTTGCGGCCTCCGTGTATTTGACCACCCTTGGTGAGTCGTGCTCGAGGTCGGTTGGCATGACTGCCTCGGCACCGTAAACCATTAAGAAGGGTGTGAATCCTGTCGACCTGTTGACGGAGGTGCGGATGCCCAGATGACGGAGGGTATCTCCACGACCCAGCCGCGGCGCTCGAGTGGGACTTGTAGCCGTGGCTTGTGCCATGGAGGATGCTCGATTGGAGCGTTACGCCATTGGACTCTGGGTGAGCGACTGAGGCGAGGTCGAGCCGGATGTGGTGTTCCTTGCAGAACTCGGCCATGGCTCCTTTGGCGAAGTTGGTGTCGTTGTCCGTGATGATGTTGTTTGGGAACCCGTAGCGATAGATGAGCTCGCATAGGAACTTGGTGGCGGTCTTCCCATCGCACTTGCGGACTGGCTTGGCCTCCACCCATTTTGTGAATTTGTCGACTGCGACTAGGAGGTGGGTGAAGTTGGAGGGGGCCTTCTTTAAGAGGCCTACCATGTCCATGCCCCATACGGCGAACGGCCAGGTGATGGGGATTGTCTTGAGTGCCGAGCTCGGCACGTGAGTCTGGTGGCGATTGCATCCGACATCGCCGACAATGTCAACAGCTGCGCCAGCGATGAGCCAGTAGAATCCGTGCCGCATAGCCTTTGCGACCAGAGAGCGGGCGCCGGAGTGGTGGCCGCAGTCGCCGAAATGGATTTCTTGGAGGATTTTGCGTCCTTCGGCGGGTTGAACGCAGCGTTGGAACACGCCTGTCACGCTGCGCTTGTGGAGCTCGCCGTTGATGATGACGAAGGATTTGCAGCGGCGTGCTATCATCCGGGCCTCCGTTTCATCCGCGGGTAGGGTGCCTCCCTCCAGGTAGGCGACTTATGGCGCGGTCCAGTCGCTTGGCTCGGCGACTAGTGCGACCAGGGCTGCTTCTGGTTGCAACGGGATTTCGATGTCGATCTCCCTTGGTGGAGAGATGGAAGGTTTGGTGATGGTGTCGATGAATACACCGGCGGGTGGTGCGAGTCGAGCTGAGCCTATGCGAGAGAGTGCGTTGGCCTCCTCGTTTTTCCGCCTGTCGATCCACTCGACGGAGTAGCCTGCGAAGTGTCCACCCAGCTGGTCCACTACTTGGCGGTATGCCGCCATGGTGGGGGAGACGGTGTCGCAGGTGCCGGCGACGAGGTCGGAGTCTCCGTAGCAGCGCAGGCGATTAACATTCATCTCCTTGGCTGCTCGCATGTCGTGTAGTAGCGCCTCGTACTCGGCCATGTTGTTGGTGCAGGGGGTGAAGTCGAGGTAGAGGACGTAGCGGAGCTTGTCGCCCTTCAGGGATGTTAGCACGATCCCCGCCCCTGCGCCGTCCACGTTCTTGGAGCTGTCGAAGTGTAGGCTCTAGTAATGGAGGTATGGTAGCTTATCTGGCTGCTGGGCCTCCTCCCAATCGGCAAGGAAATCTACGAGATCCTGCAATTTTATCGCCTTGCGCGGCTCGTACTTGATGTTGTGGACGCCGATCTCAACGGCCCACTTGGCGACTCGCCCGGTCGCCTCGCGGTTGCGGATGATGTCCTGCAACGGTGCTGAGGAGACGACCGTTATTGGGTGCTCCTCGAAGTAGTGCGGCAGTCGCCGCTATGCTCTGAAGACTTCGTATACCAATTTCTGGTATTGCGGGTAGCGCTGGCGCGACTCGGTGAGGACTTCGCTAATGTGTACAGGGTCGCTGCACCGGGCGCTCCTTTCCTTCCTCTGGCCGTTCAACGACCATGACGGCGTTGACGACGCGTTCGGAAGCCGCGACATAGACCAGCATGGGTTCCTTGTCGAAGGGGGCGGTGAGTAGCGGTGCTGCGAGTAGCACCTCCTTGAGGGCGTGGAGCGTGTCGTCTGCCTCCTTGTCCCACTGGAATGTGAGGTTCTTGCGCATTAGGCGGTAGAGGGGCATCGCCTTTTCGCCTAACTGGGGGATGAAGCGACTGAGAGCCGCGACTCGCCCAGCCAGCTTCTGGACGTCGCGCAGGCACTCGGGTCTGCCGAGTCGAGCGATCGTGTTGATCTTGGTTGTGTTCGCCTCGATTCCGCGCTTGGAGACGACGTATCCCAGTAGCTGTCAAAGAGGTCTTACCTCACATCAAACCTAGGAAAAATAATATCCTTAAGCATTTTCAAAGAGGTCTTACCATCAGCACTATTTGTAGGTATGGCTTCTACCCACTTTGTAACATAGTCTACAACAACAGGAATATGAGTGTACCCTTTTGAAGGGGGAAAGGACACATAAAGTCAAATCCCCAACAATCAAAAGATTCAATAAGAAGAGAATAATTCATAGGCATTTCATTGCGTCTATAAATGTTACGCCTGTCACGCTGCGCTTGTGGAGCTCGCCGTTGATGATGACGAAGGATTTGCAGCGGCGTGCTATCATCCGGGCCTCCGTTTCATCCGCGGGTAGGGTGCCTCCCTCCAGGTAGGCGACTTATGGCGCGGTCCAGTCGCTTGGCTCGGCGACTAGTGCGACCAGGGCTGCTTCGCCACGGAGTCCGATGCCTTGATATGTATCTAGAGGGGTGTAACACCCTTAGAATCGGACCTATGCAAGTTTGAGCAAAATTCGCCAAACCCGCATAGAAACGATTCAAAGGTGCCCACCAGGCACTTTCGTGCGGGTGGAAAACAAAGTAATAACATTACACAACAGTCCTCGATGGGACCCACAGAACAGATATATATACAGCAGCGACTCAAGGAGTCAAGAATACAGATATAATATACAAGATCCAAATCACCTTGAAAACGGTAGAGCGTCCGACTACGGACAAGAAGCAAATGGGGCTAAGAGCCCTGAAGAATAACCAATGGCGTCCATAACCCCTCCAAGCCAAGGAAGGGTAACCTCCGCTAACTGCGCCGAACTCAAAACCCTTAAACAAAGGGGTGCCGACAAAGGGCGAGGAAAAGAAGGAGCGTCAAGATCGAGGCCAAGACACGGCGAGGCTACAATTCGCGGTCCTCGCCTACATAGGTATGGTGGATCAAGCGGCAGTGGCAAGATGCACCTTGAACAACCTATAGAGACTCGATACAATGGCGGATATCGAGAGGGATGAGAATGACCTATCCGGATCCAACTCAAACTAACACCAAACAAACCCATCCCGGTGTTTCCCCTCGAGACCAAACGAGGAAGTCAACCGATGAACTCACCGTTGGTAGTTTTATTTATTATTATCGCTGCAGATTTACTAGTCGGTATAGGTAATCATCCCGATAAAGTAAGCGATGGGTACTTTTAGTTAATCATTCCGTTGTGGTTGCGCAATTACTAATCGACAGATAGCAAGATGTAATCCGAAACCCAAAGCTTGTTGGTACTTTTATTCAGCCATTCGTTGTAGTTGCAATACTTACTAGTCAGGTACAATTGTCGCAAGCGACAACCAAACAAGCAATTGTGGGCAGTATTAATTAGCCATTCCATGATATTGAAGCTGATTACTAGTCATTATAAGTCAAATTTATAGCAGTAAACTTTAGTTATGCTTGTCTATGATCGAGATACTGTGCTCCAAGTCATCCATATCCGCGGACACGGCTTTCAGAAAGTTTTACCCGGCCGGGGTGCACCAATAGCAACACACGCTCGATCAACCTCGGAAAAACCAAATCAAAACCCAACGAGGCTTTCACGACTGAACAATCACAGGATTCAGAAATATTTGGGCCACCTTTGAGTAGAACCCGCAGTAAGCTAGCTTCGAGACGGCCTCAAGGTTAGCGCCAATGGTCAGAAGCGATCGGGAACCCGAAAGTGTGGCTGGGCTTGTCGATACCGCGTAATCACTCCGCCTTCCTAAAGCGATGCATGTGCCCCTCGCACAATTTTAAATACAGAAAGTAGCATGGCATAAGTACAGGATCGTAAATAAAACCTCAAACTAGTTTGTGGCCCCAAGAAATAAGAATGAATCAAGCTCTGGCTCAGGGGGGTCCCATATACCTCCCGGATGTGGATAGCGCGATAAATCAAGGAACAGGTATCAAGTACTCGGGGTCTTACGGGACACAAGTGGGCGTTCGGAAACCAAATATTTTCTATCACCCACCGATGCCTCTGCTTATTTCAATTTTAGTTGTTAAACAGAAATTAAAGTGACGATAAGTAAAACTAGAATCATCTCCAACATCAACATGCGGCAATACATCAACAACTGTGGCATTTGACAACACGCAACAGCACTTGAGCAAGCGACTGCGACACGCAAGTCCAACTATCTACCAAACAACAGGTAATAGGGTGTGTCCAAGGCAATATACGGCTGCAGGGGATATCAAAGGGTACGAAAACTAGAGCATCGCAACACAGATAGCAATAGATCAACAGGAGGGAATAAAGACTATAAAAGTAAGATAGGTAGAAAGAGGAGATGCTCTTTGAAAACATTGTCGAAGGTTTTATCCAAGATCGAGCTCACAACAACTCAACGGCCTTATCCGCGAAGAAGCAAAACACTAGAAGAAACACCGGATGCAATATTTAATACACGGCAGAAGATCGGCATGATGCATGCATGATGGACGACATGGCAAAGGTGCGATGCAATTAGGTCATATTAAGTGACCCAGGGTCCCGACATTTGATTATATTGTTCAAGTTATTTAGATACCCCGCAATTTAAATGTGGTTTTAGCATGGCAAAAGATAGCATCGGGTGCGCTACACAAATTTAAATGAGGCCAATAGAAGGCTAAATTTGCCCGCATATGGGCCCCATATTTAATTATTAGGTGAGTCGGCATAAGGCCCCCAAACCAATGCTATGCATGCGGGAATGACAATTTAATGTGCAACAAATTGATATGTTATAAAAATAGGGTTCGAGGAAAAGGGGTCACACATCAGAGGGGGCTCGACGATCTTGGGTTCCGGGTTCGGGGTTAGTCTCGGGGTCCAGGGTCGTTCTCGGACTCCGGGGTTAGGGTCTCGGATCGGGGTAGATCTTGGCGCGTCCGGGAAGCAGGTCTTGGTTCGGTGCCAGGGCGTGTCGAATTCTTCTGGGCCGATGTCGTTCTTGTCATCGCGGCGGTCTCGGGGTCATGTCGACGATCATGGCGTTCAGGGGGAGACCTCGGTGTACCGCGTCGGTATCCTTATCGTCCCCGGACGTACTCGGCGCCTGCTCGGTGGCCTTTGACGGTTCGGGTTCGGACTCGGATCCGGCACGGTCTTAGCGCCCGTCTTGATGTCGTCGGCGAACTCGGTTCGACATCGGGGTCCTTCGGAACCTTGAGGCGGTCTTGGCGGTCGTCGGTACGGCTAAGGCGTCCGGGAAGGATTACTTGTCGCATGGTTTCGTGTTCGCGGACCGCTTGAGACCTTGGCGTTCACGAAGGGGATCTCGTGTTCGAGGCGGTGGCTTTGTGTGTTGTGGCGTCGCTGCACGGGACAAGGTACATCTTCGCCACGACGACGGTGGCGACGCCGGAGGACTCATGGAGGCCACGGGTCCTCAAGGTTGCACTTGCACGCACACGCAGGCCATGGCGGCACGGCAGGCGCTGGCGCGGCCGCAGCGGAGGTGCTGAGAACGCAGCGCGTTAGGGCCGGACGGCGCTGGGGCCGGAGGGCCGCTGGGAGACGTGTTCGGGCGAGGAGGAGCGACGGGTCAGCGAGGCAGCGGATGGCCGGAGAGAAGGGTGCGGGTAGGGACTGGCTGCCCAGCGAGGTGCGGCCGGGCGGCTGCCGTCGGGGCCGAGCTCGGGCGAGGCGAGCGACGGGGCTGGTCCGCTACTGAGGCGGGCCGGCTGGCCGACGCAGGCTCGAGCAGAGCGAGGTCGCCGGCGGCATGAGGGCGCGGAGCTCCGCCGGGCGCAAGGCGCAAAGTGAGGCGGCAGCGGGGAGGAGCGAGGAGGGCTGGCGAGTGAGGTGGCTCAGAGGGCAGGCGGTGAGCCGAGGAGAGGAGAGCGGCGGGCGTCGGGCCCAAAGCGGAGGGAGCATCCGAGGGTGGAGGCGACGGGATGGTCGGGCGTGAGCGTGGCGGAGGTAGGGGCCAATGCCGTGGGCAGGTTCACGGGAGGTGCTCGCTCGAGCCCGGGGGCTGCTGCAGCGCGCGCAGAGAGGAGAGGCTGCGGGAGGAGGATGGCATCGGGGGAAGAGGGAGCCGGGGGAGAACGGGTCCGCGGGTGTGGGGCCCAGGGGGACGCGTGAGGTTGTGCGCGTGGGGCGGGGAGGGGGTGGCGGCGGCATGTGTGCGTGGGTGCTGGGGCCCGGGGCAGGGGAGTGGGGGGGGCCAAGGTTGGTGGTGGGGCCTGTCTGGCGTGAGTGGGTCGGTGGGCTGGGTGTGAGAGTGTGGGCGGTTGGTGGAGGTGTGGGTGCTGAGTTGAGTGGGTTTAGCAGGTGGAGGGTTGGGGCTGATGTGGCGGGCGGGGAGTGGGAGAGAGGAGGTGAGGTGGAGGGATCTGATTGGGTGGAGTGAGGTGGAGGCTGGGTTGGGTAGGATAGTGGGTAGCCTTAGGAATTAGCGGGGCAGACTAGTTGGACCGATTTAAAAACGGGGGTGGTCGTTCGGGTCTACTCGGCCCGTTCGACTGCCCCACCAAAACAATTAATTAAATATTTATTTTCAAACAACGCTTTTGCAATCCGACAGCGGTCAAAACAAAATATTCCGGGGACCCGGTTTTGATGTTTGAAAATAAAGAGGGGCGTTTAGAAAACAACACGGGCTTTGCAAACATAGTTTTAGCAAACAATGCATGATGATGACGATGCGATGCACAAATTCAACGCGATTTTCTAGTAGTGGTTTTGCGGGATGCCACAATTCGACACCACTAACAATGGATCTCGCCCTCGAGATCCGCCTCATGGTACCGGAAGGAAGGTCGGCGTTCTCCGTCTTCTCGCTTTGTGTAGATCCTCGCGACACCACTAACAAGAGTTGTCGTCCGTGATCGTCGAGAGAACACTCCGGGAACAAAAGGTCGAAGGTAGAGGTATCAACAAATAAAGCCACCTCTAGCTCCTGATGGATGGAGTAAAACTGCTGGATCCACTGATTCGATGTACAAGAGCGAATGATAAGAGTAGTCGGATGGTGATCAGTCCATCGCGCACCCAAACCATTACTCTGCACACGAATAGGCGGATTATGCAACCAACTCTCGGAATTAGACTGAAGATCTCGACAAGCGAGGTTCGGAACAACGGAGTGATGCAGACTCTGCATCGGATCTGGCATAGAGGATGTCGTTGCGTCGGAAGACACCGGAAGGCACAAACAAAGAACAAAGGACGGCACCACAGACGAAGGTTTTCCTCGGATAGCATGGAGACCAGATGTAGCAACACCGTTATCGAAGAAGGAGGCGAAACCCTAAAGGTACGACGGAAACCCAACCACGAGAATTCCTGGACTCGAAGAAAGAGAAGAGAGCGGATTCAAAACACGTCGAGATAAGAGGAGAATAGCAGAGGGGTGAGGAGTAAAATCAGACCTAATCAGAACTATCCAACCGATTTTGCAAAATAGTTTTGACACTCTACTTCGGCCGTTAGCTAGGTTATCCTATTTGGACTTGGGGGTATCGCAACTGCCGAGCTCGATACCACTCAGAACACCCTCAGAATCGGACCTATGCAAGTTTGAGCAAAATTCTCCAAACCCGCATAGAAACGATTCAAAGGTGCCCACCAGGCACTTTCGTGCGGGTGGAAAACGAAGTAATAACATTACGCAACAGTCCTCGATGGGACCCACAGAACAGATATATATACAGCAGCGACTCAAGGAGTCAAGAATACAGATATAATATACAAGATCCAAATCACCTTGAAAACGGTAGAGCGTCCGACTACGGACAAGAAGCAAATGGGGCTAAGAGCCCTGAAGAATAACCAATGGCGTCCATAACCCTGCCCAGGCCAAAGGAAGGGTAACCTCGCTAACGTCGAACTCAAAACCTGCTTAAACAAAGGGGTGCCAACAAAGGGCGAGGAAAAGAAGGAGCGCCAAGATCGAGGCCAAGACAGCGAGGCTAGAATTGGCGGACCTCGCCTACATAGGTATGGTGGATCAAGGCGGCGGCAAAGATGCACTGAACAACCTATAGAGACTCGATACAACTGGCGGATATCAGAGAGGGATGAGAATGACCTATCCGGATCCAACCTGAAACTAACACCAAACAAACCCATCCAGGTGTTTCCCCCTCGAGACCAAACGAGGAAGTCAACCGAGGAACTCACACCGTTGGTAGTTTTATTTATTCAGTTATCGTTGCAGTATTTACTAGTCAGGTATAGGTAATCATCCTGATAAAGTAAGCAGTGGGTACTTTTAGTTAATCATTCCGTTGTGGTTGCAGCAATTACTAATCAGATACAGATAGCAAGATGTAATCCCGAAACCCAGCAGTTGTTGGTACTTTTATTCAGCCATTCGTTGTAGTTGCAATACTTACTAGTCAGGTACAATTGTCGCAAGCGACAACCAAACAAGCAATTGTGGGCAGTATTAATTAGCCATTCCATGATATTGAAGCTGATTACTAGTCATTATAAGTCAAATTTATAGCAGTAAACTTTAGTTATGCTTGTCTATGATCGAGATACTGTGCTCCAAGTCGTCCATATCCGCGGACACGGCTTTCAGAAAGTTTTACCCGGCCGGGGTGCACCAATAGCAACACACGCTCGATCAACCTCGGAAAAACCAAATCAAAACCCAACGAGGCTTTCACGACTGAACAATCACAGGATTCAGAATATTTCAGGGCCACCCTTTGAGTAGAACCCGAACGGGTAAGCTAGCTTCGAGACGGCCTCAAGGTTAGCGCCAATGGTCAGAAGCGATCGGGAACCCAAAGTGTGGCTGGGCTTGTCGATACCGCGTAATCACTCCGCCTTCCTAAATAAAGACAGGTGCCCTCGCACAATTTTAAATACAAAAAGTAGCATGGCATAAGTACAGATCGTAATAAAACCTCAAACTAGTTTGTGGCCCCAAGAAATAAGAATGAATCAAGCTCGTTGGGGGTCCCATATACCTCCGGATGTGGATAGCGCGATAAATCAAGGAACAGTATCAAGTACTGGGTCTTACGGGACACAAGTGGCGTCGAAACCAAATATTTTCTATCACCCACCGATGCCTCGCTTATTTCAATTTTAGTTGTTAAACAGAAATTAAAGTGACGATAAGTAAAACTAGAATCATCTCCAACATCAACATGCGGCAATACATCAACAATCGTGGCATTTGACAACACGCGACAACACTTGAGCAAGCTTATCACGACACGCAAGTCCAACTATCTACCAAACAACAGGTAATAGGGTGTGTCCAAGGCAATATACGGCTGCAGGGGATATCAAAGGGTACGAAAACTAGAGCATCGCAACACAGATAGCAATAGATCAACAGGAGGGAATAAAGACTATAAAAGTAAGATAGGTAGAAATAGGGAGATGCTCGCCTGGAAACATTGTCGAAGGTTTTATCCGAAGATCGAGCGAAGCTCACAACAACTCAACGGCCTTATCCGCGAAGAAGCAAAACACTAGAAGAAACACCGGATGCAATATTTAATACACGGCAGAAGATCGGCATGATGCATGCATGATGGACGACATGGCAAAGGTGCGATGCAATTAGGTCATATTAAGTGGACCCAGGGTCCCGACATTTGATTATATTGTTCAAGTTATTTAGATACCCCGCAATTTAAATGTGGTTTTAGCATGGCAAAAGATAGCATCGGGTGCGCTACACAAATTTAAATGAGGCCAATAGAAGGCTAAATTTGCCTGCATATGGGCCCCATATTTAATTATTAGGTGAGTCGGCATAAGGCCCCCAAACCAATGCTATGCATGCGGGAATGACAATTTAATGTGCAACAAATTGATATGTTATAAAAATAGGGTTCGAGGAAAAGGGGTCACACATCAGAGGGGGCTCGACGATCTTGGGTTCCGGGTTCGGGGTTAGTCTCGGGGTCCAGGGTCGTTCTCGGACTCCGGGGTTAGGGTCTCGGATCGGGGTAGATCTTGGCGCGTCCGGGAAGCAGGTCTTGGTTCGGTGCCAGGGCGTGTCGAATTCTTCTGGGCCGATGTCGTTCTTTTCATCGCGGCGGTCTCGGGGTCATGTCGACGATCATGGCGTTCAGGGGGAGACCTCGGTGTACCGTCGGTATCCTTATCGTCCGGACGGCACTCGCCTCGTCCGGTGGCCTTGACGGTATCGGGTTCGGACTCGGATCCGGCACGGTCTTAGCGCCCGCCTTTGTCGTCGGCGAACTCGGTTCGATATCGGGTCCTTCGAACCTTGAGGCGGTCTTGGCGGTACGGCTCGGCGTCCGGGAAGGATTACTTGTCGACGGATTCCGTGTTCGCGACCGCTTGAGACCTTGGCGTTCCACGAAGGGGATCTCCAGGTTCGAGGCGGTGGCTTTGTGTGTTGTGGCGTCGCTGCACGGGGACAAGGGTACATCTTCGGCCACGACGACGGTGGCGATGGCCGGAGGACTCGCGGAGGCCACGGGGTCCTCAAGGTTGCACTTGGCACGCACACGCAGGGCCATGGCGGCACGGCAGAGGCGCGAAGGCGGGCCGCAGCGGAGGTGCTTGAGAACGAGCGGTCGCGAGGGCCGGGCGACGCGCTGGGGCGGAGGGGCCATGGGCGACGTCTTCGGCCGAGGAGGAGCGACGGGTCCCGCGAGGCAGCGATGGCCGAGCGAGAAGGTGCGGGTAGGGATCGGCGGCGCGCGCGGCGCAGCGAGGTGCGCCGGAGGGGGCGCTGCGGCCCAGGCTGGGCGAGCCGGGCGAGGGAGGGCTTGCGACGGGCGCTGGTCCGCGCTGGAGGCGGGCGGCGCGGCTGCCGACGAGGCTTTGAGCAGCGGAGGTCGCCGCGGCGGAGGGCGCGCGAGCTCCGCCGGGCGATCAGCGGCGCAAGGCGGGGGGCAGCGGCTTGAGCGGGCGCGGGCGGAGGAGGGGCAAGGCTGGGCAGGTGGCTCAAGGGGCCGGGTGAGCCGAGGAGAGGGAGAGCGGCGAAGGCTGGCCCAGGACGAGGGGAGCATCCGAGGGTGGGGAGGCGACGCGGGATGGTCGGGGCGGCGGGGAGCGAGGTGGCGGAGGTAGGGCCAATGCCGGCGGCGAGGTCTACCGGGGAGGTGCTCGCCTGAGCCCGGCGGCGCTGGGGGCTGCAGCGCGCGCAGAGAGGAGAGGCTGCGGGAGGAGGATGGCATCGGGGGAAGAGGGAGCCGGGGGAGAACGGGTCCGCGGGTGTGGGGCCCAGGGGGACGCGTGAGGTTGTGCGGCGTAAGGGTGAGGGCCGTTGCATGTGCTGTATGTGTGGGTACGGGCCCAGCAGGGGGAGGTGGGGCGCGGGGCCAAGGTTGGTGGTGGGGCCCAGGCAGCGTGAGTGGGTCGGTGGGGCTGGGTGAGAGAGAGTGTGGGAGTTGGTGGAGGGTTGAGTGGTGGAGGGTTGAGGTGGTGGGAGAGAGGAGGAGGTGAGGGAGATGTGATGGTGGAGGCTGGGTTGGATAGTGGGTAGCCTTAGGAATTAGCGGCACTAGTTGGACCGATTTAAAACGGGTGGTCGTTCGGTCTACTCGGCCCGCGCCCCCACCAAAACAATTAAATATTTATTTTCAAACAACGCTTTTGCAATCCGACAGCGGTCAAAACAAAATATTCCGGGGACCCGGTTTTGATGTTTGAAAATAAAGAGGGGCGTTTAGAAAACAACACGGGCTTTGCAAACATAGTTTTAGCAAACAATGCATGATGATGACGATGCGATGCACAAATTCAACGCGATTTTCTAGTAGTGGTTTTGCGGGATGCCACAAGGGGCTTGGCAATCTCTTTGGCTTGGGTGATGGCGGTGTTGATGAAGTTGCCGGCAAGAACCATGCATTCCTTGTCCGAAGGAGGCGATCGGGTTAAACCCATAGGAGCTGCAAGTTCCTACAAGGAGCACATGAGTTCAATAAATTCAAAGTATCCAGACTACAGAAATACAAGGCAGAGGAAACTTACTGAAGATGCTGGCCTTAGCCTGCCAGAGGGTGTCTGCCAGGGATTCTTTCTCTTGTTGGAGGAGCTTATACGCATCGTTGTGGCGTTGGTTTTGCTCTTCAGCAGCTTGCTTCTGATCTTTTAAGATCGCAAGCTCCTCCTTCAAGCGATTGATTTCCGCGGAGGCGGAGTCCTGCAGGGTCTTCATTGGATCCTCATGCATTTTCAGCATGTCTTCCCTCTCCTCCTTAAGGATCTTGTTCTCACTGTCCAGCTACTGGATGTGCTTGGACTGCTCGACAATGTCCTTGGCCTTGGCAACATGTTCTACAAAGTCGGATAAAACAAAGTACACAGTGAGTACTCAGAGAATGTAGGCACAAAACCAAGACGGAATGCGCAAAAAGAAAACAGACTCTTGTTTTTGATGATATGTTCCTTCAAGATGGCAGTTTTACCCTTTTCGGCTTCAAGATCTGCGCGCATCTTCTGGTACTTGTCATTGGCCATGCCCCTCCGAGCATTCTCGTTCTGTGGAAAAAAGAACAAAGTTAAACCGTTGTTTAGTCTACTTGGAGCATCTAGTCGGAAATTTTCCACCTATACGCTCGGGGGCTACGGCGAGAGTTTTTGACTTAACAATATGCATAGCTTTCTTTAAGCATCTAGTCGGAACTAATTCAGTTGCAACTAGAAGCTTGGGGGGCTACTGTATAAAGTTTTCAACTCGGATATATGCTTAGCTTTCTTTAAGCATCTAGTCGGAACTAATTCAGTTACAACTAGAAGCTTGGGGGCTACAATGCTGAAATTTATAAACACTATGTATGCTACTCTTAAAGCATCTAGTCGGAACATTTCATTCCATCTACATGCTAGGGGATACAGTGAGAAGTTTTCTAGCTTAGTCACTCTTAGAGCATATAGATGTAAAACCTATGGTTTTCCGTCTACATCCTCGGGTGCTACAGTGGGATACTCATATGAAATGCAAAAGGCAAAGTAAAACTTACAAGTGCAATGATCTTGAGGTTTGTAGCGCTCTCGGCTAGCAGCTTGCCAAAGGAGATGTTATTTCCTTGCAATATTTCTGCTTGTCGGAGGATCTCCTCAAGACCGCATGTCGGAGATGTCGTTGCTGCTCTAGGAACCAGAGTTGTGCTACTCGGCGTAAGTGTCGGGTAGACTATCTTGGGGAACTCAAAAGGTTTCTGGGGAGCAAGGGCGCCGCCTTCGGCAGAAGTACCAGCTTCCACCACCGCCTTGCCGCCACCGATGGCATCCTTAGCCAGAGCTTCAGCCATTTGTTGAGAGGTGCTCTCCTGCGTTGCCTGCTCGCCGACAATGAAGTTCGGTAGAGGCGTAATCCACTTCCATGGCGGAAGGGCTGATGCCTCCTTAGCTTGTGAGCTTGCTCGAGGCACGAAGGCTTGACGGCAGAGTAGCAGTGTGATGGCGGAGAGGCGCGATGCAAAGATGTCCTTGATATTTCGAGAAGCCCCCGATGTTTTGGAGGTCTTATTGAGGCTGGTCATGGCTTTCTTCCTGAAACGTGTGAAATGGATAAGTACAGGAGCAAGACAGATAAATAGACAATGTCGGAAAATGAGAAACTTACACAAGTGGGGGTGCTTTGGCAAAGGGGATCCTGATAACTTTTCTCTTTTCCGCCTCCAGGGCGGCGGTAGTCTTCTTGGATGCTCCACCGTCCGTCTTCTTCTTCTTGCCTCCGTCGGCAGCGTCAGAGGTGGAGCTCTTCTGCTTCCGCGCCAATGGAACCTCGTCGTCGGACACGACCGTGACTTCCTTCATCTTTGGATCGTAGATTTGGGCATCCAGGTTGCCCTCCTCTAGATCGCTAAGTTGTTAAGTAAGAAATCACCGTGTTAGATAAGATGGTATTTGCAAGATGGAAGAACTGGAGCATATGTCGTACCCGGAAAATAAATACCTACCTTTGGGAACTTGCCATCTACGAACATGTTGTAGGTGATGGTGAAGCCACGCTTCTTATCCTTCACCTTGACGATGTCCTTAAGGCGGAGCTTGACGGAGTCGCTCGAGAAGTTGTCCACGGATATGCGGAGACTATCCCTTCTGTCGCTGGTATACTCGTGCATGTACTTCACGCGGTGCTGAAGAGGTTGGATTCGCCTGATGAACCAGCACATGGCTAGGTCCAAGCCGGTTAAACCCGTCTCTACGAACCATTCGATCCGCCTTATAGCACGAGAAGCATCGAGGTCGGAGGGAAGGAAGGCTTGGGATCTCCATGTGGAAACTTCAGCGGCGGCTCCGTCCACGAAGTCCGGGTACGTTACTTCTCGGCCAGCCAGAGGAATGTCTGGGCCGTAAAAGTACGTCCGTTGCCAATTCTTGCAAGACTCGTGGCCGACGATGTCGGGGAACTGCCGGCCAGGTCGAATCTTGAAGCTTATGGTGCCGCAGTTCCTAAGATCTTCCTTGTTGTGTCTGGCTTCACGTTTGATGGTGAAGAAGTACACGAAATGGTCTAACCTAGGCCTTATCCCTAGATATCCCTCACAAAGTTTCGCGAAGTTGCTAAGCACTAAGATACTATTGGGGGAAAGGTTCTGGGGCTAGACCCTATAGTGATTCAAGACGGAGAGGAAGAAGTTGGAGAGAGGCAGAGAAACGCCGCGTACCAGATGAGCTTTGAGGTACACCTTTTCTCCGGCTTGGGGAGAAGGTGTCACCTCGCCGGCCGGCGCCCTGGCCAGCGAGCCCTCCGTCATAGAAGGTAGCCTTCGGCGATCATCTCTTGGATGTCACGGTCAGTGATATACGAGCCGTTCTAGTCGCCCTTGTGCTAGTCTGGTTCCTCCTCCAATGGCTCCAGTGCCGCCAGATTAAGGTAACCGCCGGTGGACTCGATGACCGCCGATGCAGGGATGACTAGCCCCTCTGGAGGCACGACGATGGAGCTCGCTGCCGCCATGGCTTCGCCGACGCCGTGAGGGAGGGCGCCGCCGCTGGCCATGGAGTGAGGATGAACGAATCGGTGCGGATTGAAGCTAGGGTTTTTTTCGAGTCAGCGGAGAGCTCAAGGGCGCAATCGGAGGAAGAAGATGATGCGAGGAGAATGAGGTAAAAAGTGGAAATTTCCCCATGGTTACTATTTATCATCCTTGGCGTCAAGATTTGTGCAGCTTGATCGGACGGTTGCCGCGTAGACGACGTGTTCGCGAACGTGCGCGGAAATTTCTCCACGTCTCCAACCGTCGCCGCCAACGGTTCGTATTGCTCGTGCGGGAAAATCGGACATGATTGCATTCTCTGCATGTGTGAGTTACGAGGCGTCGCTGACCTAAGCCTACATCGTCCTAGCTGACATGGGTAGATGAGCCGTCACGGATCTAATCTGACTACGGAAGTGTACGATGGAAGATTCAGCATTTCTCCGGATTACAAATTGAAGACGGGGAGAGTTTTGCAGGGTTCTTTGGGAGGACTACAAGATATTGCTTGACGATTTGCCGACATCCAACTAGACGGAGCGTTCATATGAAAAGGCAAGACGGCGCAAAATCTCGGAGTTCTTCGGGGCTACTGTTGGGGATATGCTATATGGCTATCCTCATAGCATGTCACATATCCGGATAAACTGGGTGGCCCACAGTTGGTAGCATGGCCTATGGACTGCTGGGCGGCCTAGTTAGATGGATCCAGAAGGGAGGCCCATGCCGGTTAAAGGAAGGCTACGGTGGAGTCACCAGCGTACCCGGAGCCTTGGAGTGCAAGATACACAAGACTAGTAATAGACGGTGTAGAACTCTGTAACCTGTCCGGCTAGGACTTTTCCCTGTAACCCTAGGACCTAGCGACTATATAAGTCGGGCCTATGGGAGCCTTTAGGACACAACGTTCATAGACAACTTCATACAATCTCGCATAGCGAGCCAATCCCTGTAACTCGGCGTATTGCCCTTATAGTGATTTATAGCAGGAGTAGGATTCCGCCACCGTTGTGGGATCTAAACCTGGGTAAGATGTGTTACCTCGTACCCGTCAACTGAAGGCCTTCCCCCATGTCTCTAAACACGCACTATGAGGACCCCTCCATGGCGTACTCGTCGGCAATACCACGACAGGTGTATGATAGAACGTGTGCTCTATGCGTACCCTAAGGAGGTTTATATAGGCTCACCTCGCTAGGGTTTACAGATGTATAACTGAATTAGTTAAGGATTCGGAGGGTCTTTGACCTAGTCCGACTGGCCTAGCTACGCTTCTGGGCCTCCAGCTTCCATTCGCCTGAGTCCTCGCCAAGTCTCGATCTAGTCGCCGTCCTGCAGGACCACTCGCTGGCGGCTTGGGCCAATAGGAAACGTCCTGCTAGGCATACCAAGGTAGGCATATCCCTATCATAGTTTCAAATGCGAACAATCATCATGTTCATCATATCATCTATATGACTCATGCTTTACCTTTCGGTATTCCGTGTTCCGAGACCATGTATGTACATACTAGGCTCGTCAAGATCAAATCTTAGCTTCCGCATGAGAAAATCTGGCTTGCTCCCATTGTATACACTCGCAGAATCTAACACACCCGATCATCATGTGGTGCTTCGAAACAGCGAGCTTTGGCAGCGGTGCCTACTAAGGACGAACGGATCATCTTATAATGCTACCATCGTGAACTAAGCAATACAAGATGCATAAAAGGATTAACATCACATGCAATTCAAAATATGTGATATGATATGGCCTTTCTTCTTGTGCTTCCGATCTCCATCTTCAAGCACGAACATGATCTCCATCATCACCGGCGTGGCATCAATGTCAATGGCGCCTCTCCATGGTTGTCGTCCACCAGCATCAACTATTACAACTACTTTGAATAATAGACACGCAGGTCTAGACGAAATTAAAAGACAACCATATGGCTCCTGCCGGTTGCCGACTTACAATAAGGAACATTGCAGACATCATATATAATCACAATCATGGGCATATCACATCACAGCACACCCCTGCAAAACAAAATTAGACGCCTTTAATTTTATTTGCATGTTTTACGTGGTTTGGGGCTTTCATCAAGTGTCATTCTAACTTACGAACAAGAACCACAACGTTGATACTAGTATTGTCAATCACCCATTGTAAATTGAATATTCACTATGTTGGGAGGAACAGGCACCCGCAAAGCCACTTATGCAATACAAGTTGCATGTCAAGTGTGGAGCAAGTCTCATGAACGATGACATGTAAGGTTAGCCCGGGACGCTTCATCCCACCATCCCGCAAGATGCAAAGTACACAAGAAGAAATCGACAACAAAAGCATCAACGCCCACAATGATCATTGTGTTCCACTCTTGCAATAGATCTACATATAGACCTGGCTCTGATACCACTGTAGGGGTTCGTAGCATGGAAAACAAAAAAATTCTACCGCATGCACACAAACAAGCCAAGATCTATCTACTAGATTATAGCAACGAGTCGATTAGATTACTCACCCTCGAAGATTCCAAAGTGGTTAATGAGAGCAGATTCTCGTGGGTGATGTAGTCGTACACTTGCTGATCTCAAGATCGCGTAGACGATCCTTCCGGCACTGCGTTCTAGCAAGATTCGCAATGGGTCACACGCTCCAGACTCGATGAAGACCTTCCTCTCCCTTGTTCCAAAGAAAATGGAGGTTGTAGTTCTCCCCTCGCGATTCTGGCAGCACGACGGCGTGGTGTGGGAAGTAGAGGGAAAATCCCGCAGGGCTTCGCCTAAGCCGGAGTAGGTTATGGTGGATCTAGGGTTTCCGACGATCTAGGGTTTAGAGGGTCGGAGAGGAGGAGGCATGGCCGGCGGCGGCTAGGGCGGCGACGGAGAGCCGCTGGCGGCGCGAGGCGGCGACGGCACGGTGATGTCTATGCACTTCTATTCTTGTAGACAGTTCTTGGTGTCGTGGGGATGACCACGGCAGATGCTGCAATCGGCAGCGAGTAGTAGAACATGGGGCAAGGGCGGCCAGCCATCTGCGGTGCGAGATGAGGGCAGAGACACAAGGGTTTACCCAGGTTCGGCCCCCGGAGGGTAAAGACCTACTCCTACTAGATTGTATTATGGTGAGATTACAATGTGGCGAGCTCGACGACTAGGTGGCGAGTCGCTTGGGTGTATGATGGAACTTATCTCCTATGCGTCCCCTAGGGAGGTTTATATAGGCTCACCTCGCTAGGGTTTACAGATCACAACCGAATTAGTTAAGGATTCGGAGGTTCTATGACCTAGTCCGACTGGGCCTAGCTACGCTTCTGGGCCTTCAGCTTCCAGTCGCCTGAGTCCACGCCAAGTCTTGATCCAGTCACCGTCCTGCAGGCCCACTCGCTGATGGCTTGGGCCAGTAGGAAACGTCCTGCTGGGTATACCTCGGTAGGCATTTCCCCATCAGTATTCCCCGAGGACGTCGTTGATTTGTCGCAGGTGTTTGCTGGCAGTCGGAGTATGTGGGTACAATGCGGACGCCTAGTCGAATCGGCGCCGGACTCCTGAACAAAGGAAAGAACTAGTCATTTTAGTCGCAATAACGGCGACCAATCATATCGCAACTCGGCGAACGGGTCGGCGAGTACTTAGTCACTGTTACAGTGATCGGGTCGGCGAATAATTTGTCACTGTTATAGCGATCGGGTCAGCGAATCGTCGAGTCAAAGTTGGACCGTCAATCGTGGTCAAACTAGCCGTTGGTTATTCCGAACGGTAATATTGGCATAATTACCGCGTAGTAACGGCTCCCGAAAATGGCGGGTAACAACCGCTATATAAGGAGAGTGAAGGGTGAACAGGGAAAACACTTCTTTCGCTTCCTCCGATCTCACGCCTCCCTGTTTCCCCATTCCGCACAGCGACCAGAGCAAGATCCAGAAAGTTCCGACCCCCACGATCCTCAGCCGATGGCCCCCTCCACCGAGCCATGGGGTAGATCCAAGTGCACGAAGGCACTGCAAGCATCTTTCGAGGAGGTGGGGATTCTCCGCGCCGGTAGATGGCGCATCCCCGCGGCTGGAGAAGTAGTTCCGGATCCACGCGAGGGGGAGTTCATCTGCTTCACCAGCCACCTGAAGCGGGGACTTGGCTTCCCAACTTCCCTCTTCTTCCGGCGTTTCTGCGCCTACTACGGAATCCAACCATTGGATCTGGGTCCGCATAACATCGAGCAGCTCACCATTTTTGTGGTGTTCTGCGAGTGCTATCTGGGCTGCAGGCCCTACTTCCCCCTATGGCAAGACCTGTTCCACGGGAGAATCAGCCGCGAAGAGACAGGCGACCCGATACTAGCCGCGGGTGGCTTGAAGTTCCAACTGAAGTCGAAGGCATCGTTCTTTCACTTGATGTTGCCCGCCAAAGCGGCGAACGAGTGGAAGAAGTACTGGTTCTACGTCATCGAGTCGACTCCAGGCGACGAAGTGACGCTTCCAAGGTACTCCGCCGACCGGCCCGAGCCGCGTCGGCTCCAGGTCATCAAACTCCCGCTGGATCAGCGGATGGTTGTTAACGAAATGTTACAAACCATCCGCAGCCTAAAGAAGAAAGGCCTCCAGACCATCAACCTTTACAACTGCTGGCTCGGGCGGCGGCTCGTGCCCCTGGCCAGCCGTGACCACTACATGTACGAGTATATGGGTAAGGATGACCCGACGAAGTCCTGCCTCGTTGAGTGGAGACTCAACGATTATACGCAGGCCCTGAAGAAGATTACCCAGGCGGTATATCTCGACGCAAAAGCCGGGGTCGCCCCTTATACCGCGAGGCGTCTAGCTCCAACGGTAAGCCGTTATTCCGTTTGCACTCGCAGTCGCACCTTATGCATTCGCGGTCGTGCTAACATCGTTTGTTCTTGTTGCAGTTGTTTCAAGTGGTGGAAGGGTGGCTTTCACCCGCAGACGACGAGAACTCGAGCTCGTCCGCCCAGGACGGAAGTGAATCATCGCCCACCAAGGGCAACGCCGAGAGCGACGGAGGTGACAACGACGACGACGACGATGACGAACCCATGAAAGTTGTTGCGCCCACAGTTCGCAAAACTCGCGGGCAGCACCAGCGCAAGCTCGAGTCCAGCAAGAGCCTCGAGCCTCACGATGATGACGACGACGAGCTCCCTGAGCACACCTCACATCGCGAGGCTACGTCGTCGAAGAAGAAGAAGAAGAACTCTCCGCCGAAGAAGAAGACGAGGCCGGCGAAGCCGATATCTCCGCCTTGATCTGTGAACAGCTCCGACGCCACCAGCTCGGCTGAGGGCGCAACGGCACACGCGCGGCACCGGCATCGCCGCCACCAGGACGCAGGCGCCGGCATCGTTGCACCGCCATTCGCCTAATCGCCGCTGGCTTGCCGCGACCACCGCAGGGCCTCGCCACCAAGGGGGGGTCCCATAGCAATTGCCAAGGAGGCTCCCGCCGCGGCTTCATCTTCGAAGAAGCCGTCAGTGTCTTGGGCACATGATGTGTTCGAGACGGGCCTCACTCGGAAGTTGGGGCCCGAACTGGAGAATCCGGCCAGCATCCGCACTGGTCTACATTCCTTCCAGTCACCAAGTGAGTGCTCCTCTATCCTTTACTCGTCTGCTTGCTTTGTGTTTCAATCGGACAGTTTTATTGATAGAACTAATTCTGAGGACTGGTGTTAAAAAGATCGGCCATCCTTCTGTGGCCAAGGTTCTGCTAGTCGCCATCGAGGTGCCAGCAGATTCCTCGCGGAAGAGGAAAGGCGACGAGGTCGTTGCTCCTGCCAAAGGCATCAAAAGGACGAAAGGCGACGATGTCGTCACGGTCTCTGATGATCCGGTGGTTGCTTCGAGCAAACCTCCAACCACAGCGGAAGTGGCTTCGAAAGCCAAGGAGGGTGTTGAGTCGCAGCACGTGGTGCTTGCTGGCTCACCCAATGTGGCCGAGCCGACCCCAAGTGCGGCAATGCCGCAGCCGACCTTCCCCGCTTCATGGCGGCGAAGCCAGCCGAGTGCCTTGGTGCCGGCAAGCCAGCTTCCTGGGGCCGCCGAGACGGAAGTTGAACAGTGTCGCAGCCACACTCCGGTCGTGCTCGTGTCGGTGGATGCGCTGGAGCTTCATGGCATGCTAGGCGCTGCTATCCAGGTATGTCCAGTCCCCGAGGATCTGGCCACTAAATTTCAGTGGTCGGATTCTTAATGTTTTTATGTTATCCAGTCCTCGAGTGCCTAGTCGCTGAATTTCAGCGGGTGGACACTGAGGAATTTCATTATCCAGTCCCCGAGTACCTAGTCGCTGAATTTTAGCGGGTGGGCACTGAGGAATTTCATTGTCTAGTCCCCGAGTGCCTAGACGCTGAGTTTCAGTGGGTGGGCACTTATGAACTATTTGTTGTTGATACTGTAGTTTGTGCGCAGGGCCTGCAGCGCGAGTCAGCCGAACGGCTTGTTGCGAAGTACTGCTTGGAAAAGGAGCTCGTTACCGTCCAGGAGACGAACAAGGAGCTTCAAGCAGCTGCAGCCGAGGTGAAGGAGGCCCGCCAAGGCCTTGTCCCGGTGGGTGACTTGACGGCGGCTCAATCCGCTCTGAGCGCGGACAAACAGCGAATCGCCGACCTGGAGCGTGAACTCAAGGAGGCGAAGGCGGAAGCGAGCTCAGCGAAGGGACGAGCCAAAGCTGTTACATTTCGCCGCCAAGAGCGGAAAGTATCCGACGCTCATTGCTGGGTTGCGTAATGACTTTTCTTCTCTTCAAAGCTTCATCACGGACCGCCGACCGTTAATTGGTAAACCTCCTTCAACCAACTTCCGACGCAATAATCAGACAGATGTCGATGTTTTGCTTAATGCTTGCTTCTGTGCTGCAGGCCGGATCATTGATAACACGGAAGAGGCGCAGTCGTATGACGCGCGGCAATGTGTGACCACCCTGGTCGACTCAGCCGCCTTGTCAGCGACTTGCCTTCGTGCCTATCTTCAGGAGATATCACCCACGGAGGTGATCCCCAGCGACCTTGTCTAGGTATGGCGCTACCTGGAGAAGGCTCCGTCGGTCGTCGAGTTCATGACGCGGTCGGACTTCTGTCGTGGGGCAGCGACGGGGCTTAGCCTTGGTCTCGCCCACTTTCCGGAGGACTTCGACCTCGACGATGTCACGAGTGGTTACCCTTTGTCGACGGGCTCGGTGGAGATTGCCGAGGTGCTGAAACTGACGGACCGGGTCGCGGTATACTCCGATCGCGTTTGGGCGATGGGCGACCTCATCCCCTATCAGGAGACGATTGTCGCTCCCAATGATCCTGCACCGAAGCATCGGGACTTCAAGGTCGGCGCCGTTCCGCGGCGGTGATGGCGGGAGAGCCGACGCATCCGCCAAACCAAGATGCCGTTCATCCGCAGCCACAGGGACGGTGGCGCGTCTTCATCAAAACCTACGGAGTAGAAGTATTTTGCCATTGGGCATTAGTATGGAATAACTGTGTAACTTTCCTTGTATGTGGAACAAATTGTGCTGCTATAAAGGAAGCTCGTGTTATTTTGTCATTCGTTTTGCGATTTTGTATGTTGATTGTGCGAGTCCCCGAGCGCCCCGCCTTTTTATGGGGTTTACCTCGTTGTTATACGTTTTGTTAACTTTTATGAGTTAAGGTTGACTCGCCATGGATCGGGGATCCAGTCGCATGGCGACTCCCAGGGGTGCTCTTTACTTGACCGTTTTCCCGGGCGCGAACGAGGTCGGGTTGCCGAGTCCCCGAACGTGGTACTTGGCCGTTCTAGTCGCAGGCCCAGGGTAGGTGAGGACTAAGCACGCCATTGTAAGCGCATCACTCCTGCCTAATCCGGAGGATCACCGCATGGCGAGTCCCGCACGCCTCATACTTGGCGTTTTTCCTAGTCGTCAGATTGGCCGGGTGTCACCCCGAGCGTGCTCGTTCAGTCGCTGCGCCAAGGATGCGAGGACTTGGTCCGTGGAGCGAGTGCGATTGTCTTGGCTCGAGGAGCCGAGCTAGGCGACTCCAATGGGGCTCGGGTTACGCTTCGTGGACGCACGAGGACCGAGGTTTCCAGTGCCCGCATCGCACTACTTACCGCCGCGCTTTGCCAAAGGTTGACTTCTGCGAATAGCGTAACGCTGTCATTACGAGTGCGAGTGGCACAAGACACGGAGAGTAGACACAATTTTGCGGTAACCAATCTGTTTTATTTCATAGCGGGTGGGGGTACATGTCTGGAGTTCTAAGAGTAGAACTTCCGTAAGAGGTTTACATTCCATGGCCGCTTGATGTCGAGTTTTCCATCTCCTCGGACGTCGGTGAGGTAGTAGGCGTCGTTGCCCAGGACTCACCCGATGGCGAATGGTCCCTCCCAAGGGGGTGAGAGCTTTTGCATGCCTTTCTTGTCCTGGATTAGACGCAACACCAGGTCGCCTTCCTGGAAAGTGCGCGTCCTCACTCGCCGGCTATGGTAGCGGCGGAGGCCTTGCTGGTAGATGGCGGTGCGGGAGCGAGCCAGGTCGCGTGCTTCATCGAGCTGGTCGACTCCGTCTTGGCGTGCGCGCTCGTTTGCGGCCTCCGTGTATTTGACCACCCTTGGTGAGTCGTGCTCGAGGTCGGTTGGCATGACTGCCTCGGCACCGTAAACCATTAAGAAGGGTGTGAATCCTGTCGACCTGTTGACGGAGGTGCGGATGCCCAGATGACGGAGGGTATCTCCACGACCCAGCACCCGGCGGTGCGCTCGAGTGGGACTTGTAGCCGTGGCTTCAGGCCATGGAGGATGCTCTGATTGGAGCGTTCTGCCTGGCCATTGGACTCTGGGTGAGCGACTGAGGCGAGGTCGAGCCGGATGTGGTGTTCCTTGCAGAACTCGGCCATGGCTCCTTTGGCGAAGTTGGTGTCGTTGTCCATGATGATGTTGTTTGGGAACCCGTAGCGATAGATGAGCTCGCATAGGAACTTGGTGGCGGTCTTCCCATCGCACTTGCGGACTGGCTTGGCCTCCACCCATTTTGTGAATTTGTCGACTGCGACTAGGAGGTGGGTGAAGCTGGAGGGGGCCTTCTTTAAGAGGCCTACCATGTCCATGCCCCATACGGCGAACGGCCAGGTGATGGGGATTGTCTTGAGTGCCGAGCTCGGCACGTGAGTCTGGTTGGCGTATTTCTGGCATCCGACGCATCGCTGGACAATGTCAACAGCGTCTGCTTGTGCGATGAGCCAGTAGAATCCGTGCCGCATAGCCTTTGCGACCAGAGAGCGGGCGCCGGAGTGGTGGCCGCAGTCGCCGAAATGGATTTCTTGGAGGATTTTGCGTCCTTCGGCGGGTTGAACGCAGCGTTGGAACACGCCTGTCACGCTGCGCTTGTGGAGCTCGCCGTTGATGATGACGAAGGATTTGCAGCGGCGTGCTATCATCCGGGCCTCCGTTTCATCCGCGGGTAGGGTGCCTCCCTCCAGGTAGGCGACTTATGGCGCGGTCCAGTCGCTTGGCTCGGCGACTAGTGCGACCAGGGCTGCTTCTGGTTGCAACGGGATTTCGATGTCGATCTCCCTTGGTGGAGAGATGGAAGGTTTGGTGATGGTGTCGATGAATACACCGGCGGGTGGTGCGAGTCGAGCTGAGCCTATGCGAGAGAGTGCGTTGGCCTCCTCGTTTTTCCGCCTGTCGATCCACTCGACGGAGTAGCCTGCGAAGTGTCCACCCAGCTGGTCCACTACTTGGCGGTATGCCGCCATGGTGGGGGAGACGGTGTCGCAGGTGCCGGCGATGAGGTCGGAGTCTCCGTAGCAGCGCAGGCGATTAACATTCATCTCCTTGGCTGCTCGCATGTCGTGTAGTAGCGCCTCGTACTCGGCCATGTTGTTGGTGCAGGGGGTGAAGTCGAGGTAGAGGACGTAGCGGAGCTTGTCGCCCTTCAGGGATGTTAGCACGATCCCCGCCCCTGCGCCGTCCACGTTCTTGGAGCTGTCGAAGTGTAGGCTCTAGTAATGGAGGTATGGTAGCTTATCTGGCTGCTGGGCCTCCTCCCAATCGGCAAGGAAATCTACGAGATCCTGCAATTTTATCGCCTTGCTGCTCGATTTGATGTTGTGGACGCCGATCTCAACGGCCCACTTGGCGACTCGCCTGCCGCATGATTCTGGATGATGTCCTGCAACGGTGCTGAGGAGACGACCGTTATTGGGTGCTCCTCGAAGTAGTGCGGCAGTCGCCGCTATGCTCTGTAAGACTTCGTATACCAATTTCTGGTATTGCGGGTAGCGCTGGCGCGACTCGGTGAGGACTTCGCTAATGTGTATGTGCCGCACGGGCGCTCCTTTCTTCCTTCCGCCGCTCAACGACCATGACGGCGTTGACGACGCTGTCGAAGCCGCGACATAGACCAGCATGGGTTCCTTGTCGAAGTGGCGGTGAGTAGCACCTCCTTGAGGGCGTGAGCGTGTCCCGCCTCCTTGTCCCACCGAATGTGAGGTTCTTGCGCATTAGGCGTAGAGGGCATCGCTTCGCTTAACCGGGATGAAGCGACTGAGAGCCGCGACTCGCCCAGCCAGCTTCTGGACGTCGCGCAGGCACTCGGGTCTGCCGAGTCGAGCGATCGTGTTGATCTTGGTTGTGTTCGCCTCGATTCCGCGCTTGGAGACGACGTATCCCAGTAGCTGTCAAAGAGGTCTTACCTCACATCAAACCTAGGAAAAATAATATCCTTAAGCATTTTCAAAGAGGTCTTACCATCAGCACTATTTGTAGGTATGGCTTCTACCCACTTTGTAACATAGTCTACAACAACAGGAATATGAGTGTACCCTTTTGAAGGGGGAAAGGACACATAAAGTCAAATCCCCAACAATCAAAAGATTCAATAACAAGAGAATAATTCATAGGCATTTCATTGCGTCTATAAATGTTACCTACTTGTTGACATTCATCACATGATAAGACAAACTTCCTTGCATCTTTGAAAAGGGTAGGCCAATGAAATCCAGATTGTAAAAAAATTTGTGTAGTCCTATCCCCTGCATGATGTCCTCCATAAGCACTGCCATGGCATTTTCTCAGTATCTCTTGTTGTTCAAATTCTAGAACACATCTTCGCATAATACCATCTACTCCTTCCTTATATAAGTGTGGGTAATCCCAAAAGTAATGCCTTAGATCATAAAATAATTTCCTTCTTTGCTAATTTGTAAAAGTTGGAGGCAAATACTTGGAAACAATAAAGTTAGCATAATCATCATACCAAGGAATCTCATGCGGACTTACCCTTATTGCAGCCAACTGCTCGTTTGGAAAGCTATCATTAACATGCAATGGGTCAAAAGAAATGTTTTCCAAACGAGATAAATTATCAGCAACAGGATTATCAGCACCTTTCCTATCCATAATAAGTAGATCAAACTCTTCCAAAAGCAACACCCACCTAATAAGCCTTGGTTTAGCGTCCTTCTTTGTCATAAGGTACTTAATAGCAGCATGATCAGTATAAATAGTAACCTTTGAATCAACAATATAAGGTCTAAACTTATCACAAGCAAAGATTACAGCTAAGAACTCATTTTCAGTAGTAGCATAATTCTTTTGAGCAGCATCAAGAGTCTTGCTAGCATAATGAATAACATTCAACTTCTTATCAACACGCTATCCAAGGACAACACCCACAGCAAAATCACTAGCATCACACATAATTTCAAAAGGTAAACTCCAATCAAGTGGTTGAACAATAAGAGCAGTAGTCAAAGCTTTCTTCGAAGTTTCAAAAGCTTCCTTACAATCATCATCAAAAACAAAAGGTACATCTTTTTGAAGAAGATTAGTAAGGGGCTTTGAAATTTTGGAGAAATCTTTAATAAACCTCCTATAGAAACCAACATGACCAAGGATACTACGAATACCTTTGATATCTCTAGGACAAGGCATCTTCTCAATTGCTTCAATTTTGTCCCTGTTAACTTCAATGCCTATTTCAGAGATCTTGTGTCCAAGAACAATCCCTTCATTAACCATGAAGTGGCATTTCTCCCAATTAAGAACAAGGTTGGTTTCTTCACATCTCTGCAAAACTTTATCAAGGTTGTGCAAACAGTTATCAAAAGAAGTTCCATAGATGGAAAAATCGTCCATGAAAACTTCCACAATTTCTTCACAAAACCATGAAAGATAGCAGACATACACCTCTTAAGGGTAGCAGGAGCATTACATAAACCAAAAGGCATACGCATGTAAGCATAAGTACCATAAGGACAAGTGAAAGTAGTTTTCTCTTGGTCTTGTGCTTTCACGACAATTTGAGAAAACCCAGAATAACCATCAAGAAAACAAAAGTGAGTCTTTTTGGACAACCTCTCAAGCATTTGATCAATAAATGGCAAAGGATAATGGTCTTTCTTAGTAACTTTATTATTTTTTCTAAAATCAATGCACATTCTATACCCAACCACTACTCTTTGGGTATAAGCTCATTTTCTTCATTAGGCACAACAGTTATTCCCCCTTTCTTGGGAACGCAATGAACAGGGCTAACCCATTGACTGTCAGCAATAGGATAAATAATACCAACATCAAGGAGTTTTAATACCTCATTTCTTACCTGTCGTGGTGGTGGCACGGCAGATGCCACGGGTAGGCTAAAGTATGGGGCCAATGGATGCTAGAGGGATCCGGGAAGGGAAGATGTAGTGATTTCTACACTCAACTATCCTCTAAATAGATCTCTATTCTTCTTCTCAAGAACTACAAGTGCTCCTAGAGCTGTTTCATGGAGAAGAAATAAACAACCACACGAGCCTTATGGCGTAGAATGAATCGATCCCTTCTCTGGAGCCCGTGTCCCCCTTATAAAGAGGTTCCTTGGTTCCTTCCAGGGCTGATGTGGCAAGCATATCCTTGGAATATGCTTGTCCCAATATGGTAACTCGGCGGCCTCCTTTCCGTGTCCCCTTATATCTGCGGCAATGTTCCAGAAACCTTCACATGCGCGCCTCAGGCTTCCTCACTGTCACCTCTGTGACGCTTGCCTGCCCTTCTGCTGCTCTGATCCTTGTCCTTTGTGCTTGGCTCTGTCTATATTCCTCTTAGCCAGTGACTAGGGTTTGACTATAGGCGCCTCCTTCTCCTGCAAGCTTCATGTTATTCGGCCTTATCTCGCATAACTCGGCTCGTCCTTCACCTGCATTCAAGTTAGTCAGACTCATTCGACCGACTTACTCCATATGTCGGTCGTATAAGGTGTTACTTATACTACATTTGTCATGGCCATGCTTATCTCGGCCGAATCTTACATGATTCGGCGGACACAACCAGTAATTCGGCTTAAGATGAGGGAGAATCCTTTCGTCTTTCCCCTGTCTTGACCCTATCCGGGGTCACCCCCCAACATTACCACATCCTTCATCTTAGGATTTAGATGGCGTTGGTGCTCAACAATTGGTTTTGCATCAGGCTCTATATTAATAGCATGCTGACATATAGTGGGAGAAATTCCTTTTAAATCGTCAAGAGTATAACCCATGGCTCCTCGGTGTTTCTTCAGTATCTCCAATAACCTTTCCTCTTCCTTTCCTGAAAGTTTAGAACTAATAATAATAGGATATACTTTCTTATTATCAAGATAAGCATATTTAAGATCATCAGGTAAGGGTTTTAATTCGAAAACAGGGTCCTCTTTAGGTGGTAGTGTGGTTCCCAAGTCTTCCATAGGTAAATTATGCTTAAGTTGCTCCGGTTGACGAAGGAAAACCTCGTTAATCTCATTTCTTTCCTTCATGAAGACATCACTTTCATGACCTTCCATAAACTGCTCCAAGGCATTGTTAGGAGCAAGAGAAATAGCAGAAAGTTGTTCAATCTTGAAATCATCATTAGGCAGTTCATTTTCATAAGGAGTTTTGGAAAATTTGGAAAAATTAAACTCATAAGACTCTCCATCAAAGTTAGTCAAAACTTTTTCCTTCCTACATCTATAATAGCCCCACAAGTATTCAGGAAGGGTCTACCAAAGATAATAGGATAGGTTTTACTAGCTTCTTTACCAAGTACTAGAAAATCAGCAGGATATTTAATCTTACCATAAAGGACCTCCACATATCTTACAATTCCAATGGAGCAAACTTGCTCTCCATTAGCAAGGTGAATAACCACATCAACGTCCTCAAGCTCACAAGGACCAATTTCATGGATAATTTCCCTGTAAAGCTCATAAGGAATAGCACTAGAACTAGCGCCAATATCACACAAACCATAATAGCTATGATTACCAATTCTAACAGAAAGCACATGGACACTAGCTTTTCTAGCTTTTTAGGATGAGAAACAATATTAGTAGCGTCTTCACAAAATACAATATGCTCATCCTCTATGTTTCTAGTGACAAGATATTTTACAATAGCTACCACAGGGCTCAATATTAATAAGCTCGTCAGGCTCCACAGTTTTTTTTGCAATTTTTCTAACCACGTTAGCTATAATGGAATGTCCCCTTAACTTAGCAGGAAAAGGGATTTTCTCCACATAAGGTTCAGGCAAAATAGGATCAACAGTACAAACCTCTATGCTAGCAGGAACATGGGTGACAATGTATTTATAAGGAGTGTGGTACTTGTCTCACTCTTTCTTGGGAATTTAAATATAAGAGGCAAAGGCATTAAAACATTTTGCAAGAACTTGAGGATCAAGACCAAACTCATTACTAATATCACCGAAGTCATCAGTTCCTGTAAAAGATTTAATGCATTCATAATCATAGTTTATACCTGACTTTCTTCCTTTGTCATTCTCCCAAGCTTCAGTGTTCTCTTGAATACGGTCTAGTAGATCCCATTTAGCTTCTTCCTACATACGTGTGAATGCTCCAACACAAGAAGCATCCAGTAAATCTTTATCATGAAGAGAAAGCCTAGCATAAAAGTTATTGATAATAATATTGTTAGGGAGTTCATGAATAGGACATTTAAGCATTAGTAACTTCAATCTCCCCCAAGCTTGAGATGTACTCTCTCCATCACGAGGCTAAAAGTTATATATCAGATTTTTATCCTTATGAATCTCACTGGTAGAATAGAATTTAGAATAAAAGAGAGAAGACATTTCCTCCCATTCCATGGATTGTCCATTCTTTAGCAGCTTATACCATTCTTCAGCTCTCCCTTCCAAGGATATGGAGAGTAACTTCTTCTTCACCTGTTCAGTTGTGATACCTGCACACTTAAACAACCCGCATAATTCATGGATAAAAAGCAAATGATTATCGGGATGGATAGTTCCATCCTCAAAATAATAATTATCCATAACACGATCAACAATACTTATAGGTATCTTAAAAGGATCTATCTCAATAGGTGGTGGTTCATCTACTACCCTAGCAGTGGTAGTAGTTTTCCCAAACAGAAAATCAAGTGGGTTATCTATATTGGAAACAAAGTAACAAGCAGTAACAAAAAGCAATACTCACAGTAGAAGTTTACTTTACCAGTTCCACTCTTCAATAGCGCTTCACTCCCCGACAACGGCGCCAGAAAATAGTCTTGATGACCCACAAGTATAGGGGGTGTGTCGTAGTACTTTTGATAAATAGGAGTGTCGATCCCAATGAGGAGCAGAAGGTGTTGACTAGTGGTATGGAGCAGGAAATCTCTGTAAATACTTAGCAAACGGATTTTTAGTGGTTTTCTGATAAGGCAACAAAACAAAGAGCAAGTAATAAAGAACAAACGCAGCAAGTGGCCCAATCCTTTCTTAGCAAAGGACAAGCCGGTGGAAATACTTATAAGGACCAAACGTTCTCGAGGACATGTGAGAATTCTGTCAAGTGCTTTCTCTTCAAATAGCTGAGTACTCTTCTTTGGTGTTGTAAGTGTTGTGTGGGTGAACCTGTGCTAATGTACCGACCTTACTTGGACCAATACATACTTGTGATTAAACCCCCTACAAACATCCGTAACTATAGGAAAGTAATTAAGATATAAACCTAACCACAACCTTAAACTCTGAGATCCTACGCTCCCTTGTGCAAAGGTTTCCTAACGGGGGTTCAGGTTTCTGTCACTCCGGCAACCCCACAATTAGTAGACAAATACACAATGAATTCCCCTAGGCCCATAAATGGTGAAGTATCATGTAGTCAACGTTCACATGATACCACTAGAAGAATAGCACCACAACTTAAATACTAAACCATTGAATAATAACTCAACACAGATCCACTGATAACAACATGACTTCTCCCATGTCCTCAAGAACTAGACGAACTACTCACAAGACATCATAAGGATCAAGATAAAATATGATATGGTGATGAATAACAATCTGAACATAAACAATAATCCAATGGTTCCACTCACAAGCATCAACTATAATAGTAATTAACACTAGAAAAGTTTCCCCTAAGAACTAAAGCAATATCCAACACAATTGTTACAGCGGGACGGAGTGGTGATGATGGTTCTGGTGGAGATGATGGCATGGATGATGATGATGATCCCGATGAAGCCTAGTTTAATGACGGTGTTGATGGCGACGATCTCTCCTCTACAGGAAGGAATTTCCCTGGCAGAAATCTATCTGCTAGAGAGATCTTTCTCTCTCGGTGTTTTCCGCCCCGCAGAGGCGGCGGGAATCTATCTGTGGTCGCTCCCCTGGTATTATGGTTCCGTGAGAAAGATATAGGCGAGAGGGCGGATTCGGAGGCCAGGCAGGTGGGCCACACCTGCCCTAGGCGCGGGGTCAGGTGGGCCCACGCCTAGGGGGTGTGGGCCCCCTGTGGCCCTTCTTCTCCTCCCCTTTTGGCTTCCTCAGTCTTCCGGAAAAATATAATTTTCCCATATTTTTCTGGTATTCTCTGATCTTCGCAAAATTGCATCAAAATACCTTCTTTTCCATCAGAATCTAGACTCCGGCAGTCCATTCTCCAAGAATCATCCAACATGCAAAAACAGTGGAAAATACATAAGTAATACCTCATAATAAGACATATATCAATGAATAGAGACAAATTATGATATAAAATGGTGATGCAAATTGGACGTATCAATATATTCCATCTGTCAATAATTATCCTGCATTCTAGGTTTAGTCAAAGTCAAACTTTATAAAGTTTGATAGAACATATAGAAAAAACTATACACATCTATAACACCGAATGTATATAATATAAAAATATATCTTATAACGATTATAATGGTACTTATATTGTATTATAGATGTATATCAATTTTTTCTATATGTTTGGTCAAACTTTGTGAAATTTGACCTTGACTAAACCCAGAATGCAGGGTATTTCCGGACAGAGAGAGTAGAGTAGTAATATGCATATGTTACTAGTTTATGTTACTATCTCTATAGTGAGAAATAATTTACGTGTAGTAATATGCAATATCACATTAATTAGGTTATGGACCCATTTTGCCTCGATATGTGTGATATTAACATAGCTACTACCTACATTCCGGTTTAAAAAGGAAAATACGTATTTCGAGAAAATAGTTTAATTGTAAATTTGGTCAATAAAATATAAACTATATTTAACAAAAAATTATACCATTATATTTATATTTAACATTCGCTTTTAATGGTATAATTTTTGTAACATATGATTCATATATTATTGACCAAATTATGGTCAAACTGTTTTTTTTAATACGTATTTATCTTATAAACCGGAATGGAAGTAGTAGTTAATCTATCTACCTATGTCTTCATTAACTCACCGTCACATAAGCAAAAAATGTTGACTTAAACTTTTAGTTTACTAGTAAAATTACCCCTACTATGACAAGATTTGACGCGATTTGGGCAGAATATTATGGGTTTGGACTTGGGATTGGGCTTAGGCTTGGGCTGTACCACCATGGCATGGGGCAAGCAACTACCAAGATACAAGGAGCGTTGGACAGATATCGTACGTGAAGCATTTCTGCTCCAGAAAGAGAAAACCGCACCCGCGGTCTTAAATGTTTGCGAGTTGTGTCAGTTTGGTCCCTAATCTTTGAAATGGAACACCTAGGTCCTAAATATTTCATAAGTAAGCCACGCGCGGTCCTAATTGGGCCTGACCCGCGCCACGTCGTCTGCTGGTTGTTAGGCGGGAGATTTCTCGTGGTTGGCTATGGATATTTTGCAACTAAACCCCTATAAGTAGTTGCCTTCTCCTTTCCCAGCCCCCAGACCTTCTCCCCTTCTCTGTTTCTTCTACAGCCACTGCCTGGCACCATGAGTGCCACAACAAGCTCATCCGAGTGGATTTAGCCGAGGAGGAAGCCATCTTCTCCATTCCCATCGCAAGAACTCGATGTAGCTTCTCTCCCGCCACCGCTATCAGCTGGAACTCTGTCGTTGATGCCATGTACGTCTTGTCGAGTTCGCAGAACCATTCGTCTTGTCTCTAAGTCAAGCTCCAATCCTGGACGTGTCTTCTACAAATGCCCCAAACATCGGGTAAGATGTTGTTCTTAGGATTAGCTGATTCATTCCCCCCCCCTTTTCTTATTTATATCTCAGGTTACTCTTAACCCTTGCAACCACTACTATTGGGAAAATTGGAGAAGACAACTATATTGATTTTCTGGTCCACAAACAGCTGATAGTATTGGAATTTAGGAAGAACGGAAATTATGTGCATTGGGTCAATATCACGGTCTATAATTCTAAGCCCTGATCCAAGATCTTGTCCAGGGAGCAGCGGTGGCGCCCCGCAAAAATCACTACTAGAAAATCGCATGTTAAATAAAACTTTGTGCATCATCATGGCATCATGCATCTTTGGCTCTCAGAATATTTTAGCTAAAAACTATTTTGTCTGATACAATACCTCTTCTCTTATTTCAAAACAAGTCTTATAATTATCTGTTAAATTAATTGCCTAAAAACTATTTGCTAAAAAGATTTAAAACAAAACAAATAGAATATTTTATAAATAAATAGTAAACCTAAATCTAGACCTAAACTGGTCAGGCCCAAAAGGCCCAACCGGTTGGACCAAACCCTAAACCTAGATCCCCTCTACCCAAACCCTAATCCACAGATCCCACTCCCTCACCCCTTCCCAGCCGCCAGCCTCCACCCTACTCCCTATCTGCGCCGCCACCCTCCCTGGTGTACACCCACGCACACCCACCCTCCTGATCGAACCCCTTACCCCAGGTTGCGTGTTGATCGCTCTCGGGTCCCACCACCCACCACCCCTCGTTCAACCCCGCGCCCACCTTCCTCCTGTGACCCTCTCTCTCACGAATCTCAACCCCACCGCAATCTTCCGCCGCCACCAGGCCTCGCCTCTCTTCCTCGCCTTTGCGCCGCCGCCTAGCCCTTGATGCTGCATCCCTTCTTCTGCGGCTCGAGTCGCCTCGCAAGCTCGGCCAAGATCAAGCTCATACAACCGCCGCGGATCCCCTCGCTGCCACACCTCGTATGCTCGGTTCAGGCCACCACCCCGCAACGCGACCGACCGCGCGTGGCCGTCGTCTCCCCGGCAATCTCCTAGACACACGACCTCCGTGCCGGCCCCCTCCTCGTCCGGACGCCCATCGTCGTGCGGTGCCAGGGCAGGGGCGCCCTCGACCCCACCTGCAGGTCGCCGGCTCGCCCGTGCCTATGACCTCTTCGGCCGAATCCGCGCCGCCGCTCGTTCCTGTCGAGCCTCTTCTGCACCGCCGATCGGCCACCCTCTCCTGAACTCCACCACCAACTCCCGCTGCGAGCACGTCTCCCTCTGCCGGCCTCGCCCGTGTCATCACGCCTGCCGTCATTCCCGAGCTCGGTGCCCCAGCCCACACCGCAGCAGCTCCGTCTGCCTCGACCTCGCCCTACAGCCGTCGTCGCCCTTGTCTTGTCCATGCCATGCGTTCCCGGCCTCCTTCGTGTGTGCGCCTACAAGGTCAAGCTCGGCATGCCTGTTGGTACATCGTGTTGAGGATATCGTGTTCAGTCCTCGATGTGGTGTTTTCCTCTGGACATGTTGTATATATGGATGTTGCCACTGACTTGGTTTTTGCAATTCTCTGTGTGGTTGCAACCTTGGTGCTACCAAGTCCAATACGAAGACCCACTTGCTCAGGAGCATTGTTGACAAGGCCTCATCGCTTGAAGTGTTGCCACCCCATGGTTTCAGTTCGGGACACCAAGATGAAGCAGAGAGATCCCAAGAATCAAGGAACCTCGGAGACCAAACCGAACCCCTCGAAAACCACAAGTCCTTCACGAACATCCGAAGACCGATCCCGTCGAGACCCAAACCCGAACCATAGGACGCCAAGATCGCCGAGCACCATGTGTGATGCCCTTTCCAAGCCCCGTATTTTTATAATATATGATATAAACTTGTTGCATTAAATCATTCATGTCGCATACATATCTGTGGGTGTTTGGGGGTGTTTCGACGATTCACCTCATAATTAAATATGGAGATCAAATGCGGGCTTTTCTAGTCTAATATCGGCCCCATTTAAATTTGTGTAGCGAACTGGTGATAAGTTTTGTCTTGTTAAGCCAACATTTAAATTGCGGGTATCTAAACAACATAGACCACCTAATTAAATGTCGGGACCCTGGTTCCGCTTAATATTGCCTAATTGCATCGCATCCTTGCCATGTCATACATCATACATGCATCATGCCCGATCTTCTGTCGTAGTATTAAATAGTGCATCCGGTGTTTGTGCTAGTGTTTTGCTTCTTCACGGACTAGGCCGATGAGTTGATGCGAGTGTCGAGCCGATCTTCGGATGAACCTTCGGCAATGCTTTCAGGCGAGCATCTCCCCCTTTCTACCTATCTTACTTTTATAGTATTTATTCCCTCCTGTTGATCTATTGCTATCTGTGTTGCGATGCTCTAGTTTTCGTACCCGTGATATCCCTTGCAGCCTTATATTGCCTCGGACACCTCCTATTACCTGTTGTTTGGTAGATAGTTGGACCTGCGCGTCGTAGTCGCTTGCTCAAGTCTTTATGAAGTCGTCAAGTACCAGCTTGTTGGAGTCTTGCCGCATGTTTAATGTTGGAGATGATCATAACTTTAATTATTGTTTAATAACTAAAATTGAAGTAGGTAAATGCAGAGGCAGTGGGCAATAGATGTTATTTGGTTTTAATCGTCCACTTGTGTCCCGTGAGGACCCCGAGTACTTGATACTGTTCCTTGAATATTCGGCTATCCACATCCGGAGGATTATGGGACCCCGAGCCAGAGCTTGATTCATTCTTATTTCTTGGGGCCACAAACTAGTTTGAGGTTTTATTTACTATCATGTACTTATGCCATGCTTTACTGCTTAATTTAAATTGTGCGATGTACTGCACCTGTACTGTTTAGGATGGCGGAGTGTTTTCAGTATCGACAAGCCCAGTCACATTTTCGGGTTCCCGTCGTTTCGTACCATTGGCGCAAACCTTGAGTCCGTCTCGAGCCCAGTTTCATTGCGGTAGCTTAATGGGGTGGCCTCAAATATTTCTGAATCTTGTGATTGCTTTGTCGTGAATGCCTCGTTGGGTTTTGATTTGGTTTTTCCGAGGTTGATCGAGTGTGTTGTTATTTGTGCACCCTGCAGGTAAAACTTTCTGAAAGCCGTGTCCGCGTTATGGACGACTTGGAGCACGATTCTCGATCATAGACAACTATAACTAAAGTAGTGCTATAAATTTGACTTGATAATGACTAGTAATCAGCTTCACTATAATGGAATGGCTAAATAAAATTGCCAACAATTGCTTGTTTGGGTTGTCGCTTGCTACCATTGTATCTGACTAGTAAGTATTGCAACTATAACGGAGTGGCTAAATAAAAGTACCAACAACTGCTGGGTTTTGTGATATCTCATGCTAATTGTATCTGACTAGTAAGTGTCGCAACTACAACGGAATGGTTAATTAAAAGTGTCCACTGCTTATTATATCAGGATGACTATCTATACCTGACTAGTAATTGCTGCAACGATAACTGAATAAATAAAACTGCCAACGGTGTGAGTTCCTCAGTTGACTTCCTTGTTTGGTCTCGAGGGTGAAACACCAGGATGTGTATGTTTGGTGGTAGTATCAGGTTGGTTCCGAATAGGTCTTTCTTACCCCTCTCTGATAGCCGCTATTTTGTATCGAGTCTCTATAGGTTGTTCTAGTGCATGCTTACGCCGCTTGATCCACCATACCTATGTAGGCGAGGACCGCAATTCTAGCCTCGCTGCATCGGCCTCAATCGACCGCCTTCTTTTTCCTTTGCCCTTTGTCGCACCCTTTGTTTAAGCTGTTTCGGTCGTTAGCAGGGTTACCCTTCCGGCTTGGCCTGGGCAGGGTTATGGACGCCAGTGGTTATTCTTCAGGGCTCTTAGCCCCATTTGCATCTTGTCCGTAGTCGGACGCTCTATCATTTTCAAGGTGATTTGGATCTTTGTATATTATATCTGTATTCTTGACTCATTGAATCGTTGTTGTATATATATCTGTTCTGTGGGTCTCATCGAGGCCTGTTGTGCAATGATATTACTTCGTTTCCACCCGCACGCAAGTGCCTGGTGGACACCTTTGAATCGTTTCTATGCGGGTTTGCGGGAAGCGCTAAAACTTGCATAGGGCCGATTCTGAGGGTGTTACAGCAGCCAATACAAAGAGTAGTTTTCTGGTTGACTATAGCCTAGCTGCTCTATAAAATCAGTGAGCCACAAAGATGACTATGTATCTGCTTCATATCCATCAAACCTAGCAACTTTGCCATCATCATAGCTCTTGGAAAGCCCAAATCCACACAAAAAACAGCATAATTAATTTCTACTGTGAACTCCTCCTCATGTGGTCCTAATTAATAGACATTTCATCAATTTCTATCCGATTCGAGCTACCAATCTAATGGTGCTACACAGAGGAGATATAGGGTTACTTACCGTAGCGCGCAGGAGGATCTCTGGGTCGCCGCATCTTCGGCCCCTTGCTCGTAGGCTCCATCCTCACGGGTCTCGTCCCCGCGGCGGCCTTCGTCGGTCCGTCACCTCCGGTCATCACCGGAGCAGCACCGTCGCGGCCAGCTCGCCTCCACCGTCACGGGAGAGAAAGGGGTGAGGAGATGGAGTGTCGAGTGTGCGAGAGAGGAACAAAAGGGGCTCTTTGCATTTTGTCACATCCAGCAGTTGAGCCTCATAGGCTCTATAGCCGACGTGGCCACGACGCGCCAGTCAACATGGTCAGACCCAATTAAACGTGGTATATCTCAGAAACATTTAGTACCTAATAAATATTCTATTTTAAAGATTAGAGACCCAACTGATAACTCGCAAACATTTAGACCGCGGCTGCTGTTTTCTCCTCAAGAAATAAACCCCGCGAGGACACGACCACCGCTTCACCGCTTCCACGACCGACCACGGTGACCGACGCCTCCGCCACCGTATCGCCTCTCGCCACCTGCCAGCCAGCCGCGACCACCGCCCACAGCGACACGATGGTAACTGACGCGGCCGCGATGGCGGTCCTGAAGGCCGCGCGCCCCGCCTTCCGCGGCGCCCACGACGGCGTCGCGTTCGCCGCCAACGCCGCGTTCCTCGCCGCCGGGTACTCCCTCTGCGCCGTTGGGCCCTCCGCACTCACCGATCCCCCGCCCACTGGTACGCTCCGCCTCCCCCCTTAAGCCCCAGGGTTCCGATTTTCAGTATGACCGTACTGTAGTCTGACCCCATGCTTAGGGTTAGCGTTGTATCTGGGATGATGATTAATTACACGAGTGGATACATATGAGTCGATGTTTCTATTATACTTATATATTCTGATCTAAATTAGCAGTTTGATCTACGCAGTTGAGTGAAATTCCTATTTCTGAGTTAGTAATTTGCCTGTGTGACTGAAACCTAATAACCCACGATATTTTACTATGCTATATGCTGCTTCCACCATATGTAGGTTGCTTAATTTCTATACTGAGCCTCAGCCTTCATTAGGTTCATTGGAATAGTCAAAGGCTCAAAGCTGTTTTGTGCAACAGTAGTGCTACCTGATTATTGCAGTGTTCTGCTCTGGTGTATATATATACTAATAAGGACACTAATATGACTCTAGATTCATAAAATGTTACACAAAAGCTCATATTACTCATGTTATGTATAAAGTATAAAAGTAGAATTATATTTCTAGCCAAACATATGCTAATAGGCAGGACATAGACATCTGCTCTGTTTGGCACTGCGAAGTATTTCCAAAACCTAAGTTTTGTAAAACTGAAGCATTTCCAGGCCTAGGCATTGAATACTACATTATTGGAAAAGAGAGGCCTAGAGCATTTTTTGTAAAGTGCAAAGATAGCTCAGGTTTTGCTAATACCATGGTATATGATATTGCAGTTGTTGCTAACGCCAAACACCTCAAAATATTTGAAACCAGGGTATTTTCAGAAACCACAGTATTTCTTTGATTACTTTTAAAAACTTAGCTGCCAAACACACCCCTAGAAAGTCGGAGGTTTAAATACTGTCACCGCGTTTAAGAAGGGTGTGGACATTCCAGTCATGTACTGGTCAGACCCCGTGCAGTGGAGCTGAATTATATGGGAATGGAATACATGCCATTTATTCTTGCTCGCATGGTTGGGTGGAACATTCCAGTCATGTACTGGACGGACCCGTGCAGTGGAGCTGAATTATGTGGGAATGGAAGACGTGCCATTTTACTCGTGCTCGCATGGTTGACTACTGTACTATAATTCCAGCTGGAATATACCTAGTGCTAACTTTTAGCATCGGTGATTATTTTGTTTTAATATGTCAGCATAGATGGAGCAACTTTAGTTGTTTTTAGTTTCATTTTGTCATGAGATTAAAAGAGGAAAGTGACTGTGCGAAGTCATGACTTATATTATAATTATGATCCTTTTAGTTTATAGAAGTGAAGTTCTAATTGTGCTTAAATTTTAGCTGACGAGGAGGTGGGGATCGATGGGTGGAACGATATGGACAGCTGCTATGCCTTTTTGTACTCTAAGGAGGAGGATGGCAAGAAAAAGCGCATTTTAATGAAATGTCTAGTGATTGATGACTTCCTTGCTATTGATGTGCTGGATCTAGAGGCACACAAGGAACCTTGCAATGTTCAAATCAAGTATGTTTCAGCCTTACCTGTTATTATCTTATCTTAGTTCATTCTTTTGTGCCATAGGATTTTCATATTGGTACTATAACGCACTAGAACAAAACGGATAGTTGCAGGGTTAGACTATATCAGAGTTACCTATACCCAGTTGCTTTCACCCAGAAAATATGGTTTGTATTCTAGGATGTATGTGCAGTATGTATCTTAGCTTCTACAACAGTTTTGGTGATGATCTGTTCACCATCTACTACTTGGTTACCAACAAGTGGGGCTAATTGGTAATTTTCTTTGTCTTTGGTCCTGTGTGTAAGTTAGCTAGTTCTGATGCTCTATTTGAACTAACTATAATATTTGGCAAAATTATAACACAATCTTCAAGCCATGCCATTTGAACTCAAAGACATTTTTATTTGGATGTTTGAAGTATAACCACAAGTATAAATAATACTGCAGCTGTATAACACATTTTATGTTTTTGTGTGCGTGGAGACTATTCGCACATGTGAAACTACTTCGATGGTTGAAGCTACTGCTATGGTTATTGGGCTCTGTTGTAATGCACATAAACTCTGACAGTTAGCAAAAATAGTTGGTACCAAACACATTCTTGTATTAAATACCTCACTTGTATTTATCAGCATGAGAGATATCGTGTCTCTGTAAGCTGAACAGTTTCAATGGTGTCGAGCTGGACATGCATAGTCTATTTATGAGTTCTCAGTACGACTTAGCTGCTGCTTGCTACTAAGTGACGACTTTGGTTGCTACAAACACCTTATTATAGAATTTAGTTTTGCTGGATGGAATATGGATACACAGCATGATACAAGGTGCAGTAAGTAATACTGGCACAGTTTCTAAATTATCTGTTAAAGGAGACCTATGCAGTCAACGGTGCAATATGTTCCTGTTGTAATTAAAGGATATGGAATATGCTTGTTCTGTTGGCTGACCTTTTGTTAAATATTCCCCCCGTCCCAAATTACGTCAATTATTTGGGATGGAGGGAGTAGTTATGTTCACATGGATCTTCCATTTTATGGTTTTGAGTTTTTTGACATTCGTTCCTCGTATACAGTGTGAAGGATTTCTTCGCTGAAGAACAGCTCAAGAATTACAAGGATATGTACAAGAATTTTACGGGCTTGATTGATACCCTTAACTCGAGCTTATTTGTTAAATTGGATGGTAAGAAGCAAGATGTTGAGAGCAGTTCATCAAAAAGGTATTTCTATGCTGGTTTTGGACTTCTCATGACAGCCTACAATCTTCCCTCTTTGACATTAAACATCAGAACAATTTTCTGTTCATCTTACATATTTATTTGTTTATATTACTGCCACCTGTAATCACTTCCATGTGTCTGTTTTACTTAGCTGGATGAAATCATACTGGAAATTTTGCTTATTTCTTGTTATATTCTGCTGATTTTGCTTATTTACCTAATACTGTAACTGGAATATACCATTGAAAACTGGAATATACCATTCAAATCTTTTGTGTTGTAGCTGGTCTCATTTGCTAATAATTCTCTAACACATGGCATTTCTCTTCCAGCTCGGAAAATGTTCTGCGGGAAAATCCAACTAGTGGGACTACCGAACCTTCTGGGTATGACTACAGCTCAGCCATTTTTGTTTCACCTAGTTTTTTGTGTGGACATTATCTATGAGTTACCCCTTCTTCTCAAGATAATTGCTCCTCTATTGTATTTTGTTGATATTTTCTCGTCAGGTGCTGTCCAATATAATTAGCATCTAACTATCTATGTATCAGGGTTTCTAGTAATATTTTGGTATCATAACGGAAACAAAAGATGCAACCTGCTGAGGCTTAGCAACTAGGGACCATATTTTCTCAACTTTTTCATGCCGTAGGAGTTAGGCCCTGCTTTGATCACGGCAGTCAGAGAACTCAGGAATAGGATAACAAATGAATTAAGTAACATTTCTCGTGGATTCCTACAGGAATGTGAAACTTGGGAATTTCACAAGGTTGCTGTTTGGATGCCATATAGGAATTTTGCAGGATTTTTTTTACTGATTGTATATATATAGAAGAGGGGAGAGAAAGGCTATTGTGCCTTGGACTTCTCGAAAGAATTTTAACATGAGGTTGGAGCTCATGTTTAGTATCCTCCAAAATGTGAAGGAAATTTCCTGTGGGAAGTCTTAGGTTCCTATAATCCAAAGGGCTCTATAGAGAATTTTTATAGGATTCCAATCCTATGAAATTCCTTTGTTTCAAATAAGCCCTTAACTGCATCAGTTACAAGCCTAATGCCCTGATCCATACCTTCGAGATTTCATGGGATTAAAGCTTGTTGGGTCCTGATACCAACTGGCCTCCTTCAGTTTTCAGTTTTTCACCAGCATGCATGTCCTTGCATTTTGCTTAATAAATTACTTTAACTATTGATACTGTTAACATATTTAAAGGTTATACTTGAGATTTATACATGGAGTGAATGAGTTCGCTTGATCCATGCCAAAAGTCAACAGAAGAAAATCCGTGGAGTGATCATTGTTGTTACTTTTGGTTATACCATTGGAATAGCATATCTACTGGTAGTATTCAAGACATGTATAATGTTACTTAAGTCTTGACATTCATTTTATAAATATCGCTGCTAAAGTATAAGGAAATATTTGTTGAAGTTCAAGTAAATCAAGTGGTTGCATAATAATAACTATGGCATGTCCGTAGTACAAGTTTAGTTCAAAGAATGTTTGATCTACAAGAGTATCATCGAAAATTGCACTCCCTATCACTCTTGTAGATTAGAAAGTTGCTTATAGGATATTGATACTGTGGTTAATATTTTCATTTATATATTATGATACAGCTTGATTTATCCCCCAGTAGCTCCATTTGGTCATGATGACCTCTTCCCTGCTCCTGGTGCAGGCTTCTATCCTCGTAGGTTTGTCTCATATCATAATCTTCATGTAAAAACATTGGCAAATCAGTAGCCTCAGAAATGAGTAACCGTGTCTCTTGTTTTTTTTGCAGTGGTGGGAGTGGTGGTGGTGGTATGCACGTAGGTAATATTTTGTCCATTTTCCAGAATCTCGTTATATTTGTGTCTCTGTGCAGTCTAACTTACAGCGTGTTTGGTATTACAGGTCCTAACGACCCACGCTTCTTCCCTTCCAATCCTTTTCCTGGCCCATTTGGTGGCCCTGGGTATGTTCATTTCTCCTTCACTCTTGTGCCATTGCAATAATTGTTTTTTGATGTCCTCAGTTATAAATGGAACTGGATGTCTTTATAGGAGTGTCCCGCCTGGTGGTCGTTACGATCCAATTGGTCCACCTGACGTTCCAGGATTCGACCCATCTCGTTTTGTGAGGTAAGTTAATTATTCTTATATATTTTGCTAGCATCCAGTATGGTTGAGGATGGACTGTTATTGCCATTCAATGCTGCCTGCTTAGACAGGTTCAAACTCCAGCTTCCAGGATGGATGAAACCGAACCGTTGTCCAAATATTTCATTTTCGTAGTGCTTATTGCTATCTTGTCGGATCTGTTGATGATGGTTATCTGTAGTTACATTTCACAGGGCAACCACTGCCTGAGGCAACAGCTGATGCGGACCTAATGATTTTCCTTTTCATGCAGGCGTCCCAGGCCTCCTGGCGGGGGCGCCCACCCCGACCTTGAGTTCTTCCAGCAAGGCCCAGATTTCTTCTGAGAGACTCGTACCGAGTGGCCTGACGTGTTGACGCCAACCTTTCTGAATAATCCTGCTTTGTTTTATCAAGCCTACGTTAGTTTGCCCTTGCTGAAAAAGTGGCAAATAGTGCCAACAGACTCTGCTTGTAAACGTGGATGAGAACTTGTGTAATCACCTGGTAGTTCCAAACCGTGCTTTGTCACAGCCGACTGTACAGATTGTATATAGAGCTATCTTGGTAATCCCACCTTGCATTTCGCCTAAACTGATGCTGATGGTATGGGAATTGACAGGCTGTTTGATGGAAACGCATTCCTGAAAGTATGCCCTTGTCACTTATCGCCGGGTGCATCTTCAGCCGGCAAGCCGGGTGGTATCCCCATCCAGATCGACACGATGCTCTAGCGAAAGCGATGCACTGACGCACAGTGGTTAGTGGCGTGGCAGAGGACGGGCCAGAGCGCTTACGGGGCATTATTAGCCCTTGTCCCGACCCGGTGGGCCGTGTGTGTTTGCGCGGAATGTTTCGGTTGCCTCGGGGGCGTCCTCCATTCTACCTTTTGGTGTCCTCTGTGGGTTGTGGTGCCTTCAACTCTCCCGTGCCGCCTTTTCGTTTTTTCTCCTTTTCTTTTCTGTCCAGCGTTCTGTATCACGGGTGTTGGAGCCAAGGTTGGAATCATTCCACGATGCCCCTTTTGGTAGTCCTATGTTTGAGGGCTCTGCTCGCCGCAGACGCCGGTTTGGGAACTCCGGGTCCCTCCCAAGCATCATGCGCTGCGCCGATGCCGGTGGACACAATTATTTAAGCGTGCAATTAGAGGAAAACACGTTAAAGCGAGGAGAAATGAGCGGGTTTAGCATGCCAGCGCTACCTACGCCTCAACAAAGCGCAAATGTTATTTTTTTTCATCAAAATATGAAGGGCTCAGTGTAGGCACAACTAACATTTGTTGTCTTTTATAAGGGCATGTTTAATGCTAGGCGCTTAAGCAGGTGCTTATAAAAGGAAAAAACTAAGCAGGCGCTTAATGCCTACTCCCTCCGTTTCAAAATATAAGATGTTTTAGATTTGTGAAGAAAATGTATCTAGACTTCTTTTAGTTGTAGATTCATTACAAAACTGAGTGAACCTACATACTAAAATTAGTCTAGATACGTTTGCTTTACAAAGCTAAAACATCTTATATTTTGAAACAGAGGGAGTACAACGCGCGAACATGCGATGTTGCTCCTCCGGCTCCATTCTCACACCCAGGGAAGTATGGCAATAGGGCGGGGAGCTATGGGAGGGGAAGAAATATCTAAGCCGTGGCTTTCTAGTTTAATTGTTTTTGACAATTTTTAGTTCAAAATTTTGGCGCACTTAGTTGGAAGAACCGCAAACTGAATTAAATGTTTATTATGAGTTTTTATTTGAAATGTATTATGGTATTTAGTTCAAAATCTCATCGTGATTTTGTGTCGTTGTGCTTTTCTTCCATGGAGGTCCACTTAAGGCCCGCAACTTTCCTATTTCCCATAATTTTGTGTCGTTTTGATTGTATTATGTATTATGGTATCCGCCATCCCACATTCCCACTACCATGTCTCCGGTTGATTGTAGGGATACTAGTAGGCTATATTAGCGCAATTTAAATTTTCTACTGTATAAACCAGGAGTAGTGCAATACCCGTTTGATGGCCTCCTTTTCTTGTAGTACCAATAACCATCGTTGCCACGCCCATGTCGTCCTGACCCAAATCAATGTGGCTAGGGGAGTGATACGATGACAAACAGGACAACAACGCCATCACGATCCTCCCATGTGGCGTACCCTTCGCCGTGATTTTTTACTCCAAGAATAGTCTCTATTGTTGCATTGGCAAGCGTCAACGACAGAGGAAGGGACAAGGAGGGTTAAGAGGGGGGGTCAAAGGAATAGGAAAGGCACAATAAAAAATGTAAAATCAAGATGTTATTAATGCCATTGAAGAGGTTAGTCCATGCCTAGAAATTCAAACATAAATTCCAAGTATCGGTTGTAAAGTTCTCTTTTTCTCTTCAAAACATAAATCAAAGGAAACATTCTCTACGCTCACAACATACGCAACACTCCCCCTATGTATACACATGCATTCTACCCTCGATGTCCACCTCAGAAAGACTGAGCCGACACGAAAATCCATAAAGTCCTCACAATCTATGCACAGAGTACACGACAACTGATCAACCCAAACAAGTGCTCAATTCTATTTGGAGAATCTTGTGACCAGGCGACTAGAGAAGAGGTGAAACGCACTCTGCAAGTAACACAAGAAAGTTTCGAAGCAAAATATTTAGGCCTGCCAACCCCGGAGGGAAGAATGAGTAAAAGCAAATTTAAAAGTCTACAAGAAAAACTCCTCAAATCGGTTGTTACAGTGGGGGAAATTTACCTTTCTCTTGGGGGCAAAGAGGTACTGATCAAAGCAGTAGCCATGGCTATCCCGGTGTATATTATGGGCATTTTTAAACTCCCATTCGGACTTCTCGATGAGCTGACTAAGATGATACGCGACTTCTGGTGGGGCTCAGAAAATGGTAAGAGGAAGACACACTGGATTTCCTGGGACAGTATGCTGCGCCCGAAGGATCAAGGTGGCCTGGGGTTTAAAGACAGGCGACTCGTCAACCAGGCCCTTCTAGCCCGCCAAGCGTGGCGCCTACTGAAACAGCCCAACACTCTGTGTGCCCGTATACTGAAGGCCAAGTACTTTCCGCAGGGCCTCTTGACTAACACTGTCTTGACCGGAAACGCTTCCTTCACGTGGCGTGCGCTTGAGTATGGCCTGGAACTCGTCAAGAAATGAGGATTGGCAATGGCACGAGCGTGCGTGCCTGGCGCGAGCCATGGATCCCCCGGGAGTCATATCTTAAACCATACACAAAGCAAGGCAGATGCGGACTTAGATGGATCGCAGACTTCCTGAACCCCGATGGTACATGGAATATTGGCCTGGTCCAGCGTTGGTTCCTGCCAATGGATGCACAAGAAATAATCAAAATATGTACGTCAAAGGAATGAGGCTGACTTCATAGCATGGAACCCCGAACGTTTGGGCGAATTCACCGTGAGAAGTGCCTATAGACTGGCCTATGAGGAACAACTGCGAGCTGCAGGCCGAGAAGCGACAAGTAGCCGACCGCTTGGGAAGAACCCGGAGTGGAAGATGATTTGGCAGTGCCAAGTCCCGCCGAAGGTTCGAACCTTTGCATGGAAGCTCGCCAAAAACTCTCTGGCCACCCAGGTTAATAAGGCAAAACGAGGTATGGCTGTGCTCGACACCTGTGTAATTTGCAGAATGGAAGCGGAATCTACCTTCCATACAATGATCAAATGCCCTCATGCCCGAGGATTATGAGAACTGATGAGACAATGCTGGGAGCTTTCTTCCGAGGATGTGCTGTTCGAGAATAATCAGGATTGGTTCCTACATGCTATTCAGAAAACTGAGGCTCCAAAGCATGCGCCGTTCCTCATGCTCTTGTGGATAATATGGCATGTGCATAATGAACTCACACATTAGAAGACACCAGCAACCGCCATGGCTTCAAGGAAATTCCTAGAAAGCTGATGCTGGTTGGACAACACCCAGAGGTGGACATTGTGAAAGGGAAATAGGTGGTTGACGACACGCAACGCTTACGGAAAAGGAACCAAGCAGATGAGAGGCCACAGGTGAAATACAAATGGAAACCCCCAGACGTGGGTGTGATGAAACTGAACGTTGACGGAGCATACACCCAGGATGGGAGGGCAGGCGCAGGCATGCTCCTCCGAGACTCTAATGGCAGTGTGATGCTATGGATCTTTGCAGCATGCAGGTGGCTCCAAACCTGCTTGGAACCTCTGGAAGCTGAAGTCGCTGCTATGGAGGAAGGGATGGAGCTTGTTCTGCACTGGACACACACAAACGTCATCTTAGAGGCGGACTTTGCGGAGGCGATCAAGATGGTCCAAGCCGGCAGGCCCAATCTGTCCCGTCATGCAATGCGAATCAGTGCCATTGGAGAGAGGTTGAGGGAAAGAGGAACAAAGGTAAGCAAGGTTCACAGTGAGGCAAACTGTGCTAGTCATGGCCTAGCTGCATTAGGAGAGCACAAATAAGAACTGTTGTTTGGTTGCGTAATTCACCACCAGAGATTCACAACGTGATCCTGGCGGATTGTACTCCCCCATGATTAATGAAACCTCGTTTTCCCGCAAAAAAAATAAAAGAATGAGCCGACAGACTGAAGCTTAACACTGATGAAATCACCACATGCATATCGTTATCAACAGAAACACCGTCCCCCACCGAAAGAATATTCCGCCTCTATGAGACATACATGTGTCAAACCTGATATTTGAACTCTGAGGTTGTTTCTCAAATATTCTCAATTCTTATTCTAGCAATTTCTTTGAACCAAAAGGATGAACCGGTGTCACAAAGGAAAATTTCTTATTTCTACGATTTTCCCCGATTCCTCTTTTGAACCAAGGCGAGATACTTGTTTAGATTTCACATGAACAGTTGAGCCACTCGTTGGGCGAACCTAGGCCGAAATTCGGACCAAACTTTGGCCGGACGAAACAAGTTTTCGGCCTGGGTACGCCGAGTTTCCCACTCGCGTATCCAGCCCGAGTTCTCGGGACGCCCGTTTCCGCTCTAATTCGGCTCAAGTTCGTCCAGATTTTGGTATAGTTCGGCATACCATGAATACAGAACATTTTAAGGCCAAAGTTCGGCGAAATTTTTAACATAGTTCGGCGTAAATGTAAACATAGTTTGGCCTGCAGTGAAAATACAACATATTCTGCCAGGTTCGGTCAGTTTATGCTCAGCATCTACGTATTGCTCATGTGTATCTATAGGTGCTCAACAAGATCATCCTGCAGTTGTTGATGCATCACCGGATCTCGGATCTCCTGACGCATGGCGATGAATGCAGCCCAGGTTGGAGGCAACTGATGATCAGGCTCGGCAAGAGGACACTGTCTGTAGTATGGCTCGTTCTGCTCGAGCAAACTCAGTGGATCCTTCCTCTCGTCTTCAATGATCATGTTGTGCAAGACCACACAACAGTTCATCACTTCCCACATCTGATCTTTCGACCAGGTCATAGCAGGAAACTGAACAACTGCAAACCTCTGCTGGAGCACACCAAATGCCCGCTCCATGTCCTTCATGTAAGCTTCCTGCTCCTTGGCAAAGTGAAAATGCTTGGGGAGCATTGGGTTTGAGATAGTCTTCACAAATGTTGGCCATCTTAGATAGATGTCATCTGCTAGATAGTATCCCTTGTTGTAGTGGTGTCCTCTGATCTCAAATTCCGCAGGGGGAGCATGACCCTCAACAAGTTTAGAAAAGACAGTTGAGAAGTTGAGGACATTGCTGTCGTTGTTCGATCCTGCCATGCCAAAGGAGTGCCAGATCCAAAGATCATGTGTAGCAACTTCCTCAAGTATCACAGTGCAACCTCCTTTATGGCATCTGTACATTCCTTGCCATGCAAATGGACAATTCTTCCACTCCCAATGCATGCAATCTATGCTTCCAAGCATACCAGGAAATCCTCTACTTTCATTGACTGCGAGGATCCGAGCAGTGTCTTCAGCAGTGGGTGATCTCAAGTATTGTTCCCCGAACACTGCAATCACTGCCCTGCAGAACCTGTACAAGCAATCGATGGCGGTGGACTCGGCCATGCGGAGATAGTCATCAGCACTGTTAGCCGGCGCTCCATATGCAAGCAACCTCATCGCCATGGTGCACTTCTACAGTGAGGAAAACCCACCAAGCCGGTGCAGTCCTTCTTGCAAACAAAATAGGGGTCGAACTCCCGGATGGCATGCACGATCTTGAGGAAGAGCTTTCGGCTCATGTAACACCCTCAGAATCGACCCTATGCAAGTTTTAGCGAAACCCGCCAAACCCGCATAGAAACGATTCAAAGGTGCCCACCAGGCACTTTCGTGCGGGTGGAAAACGAAGTAATAACATTACACAACAGTCCTCGATGGAACCCACAGACAGATATATATATACATCACGACTCCATGAGTCAAGAATACAGATATACGGTACAAAGAACCAAATCACCTTGAAAAGATGGAGCGTCCGACTACGGACAAGATGCAAATGGGACTAAGAGCCCTGAAGAATAACCAATGGCGTCCATAACCCTGCCCAGGCCAAGCCGGAAGGGTAACCCTGCTAACGACGTCGATCTCAAACCTGCTTAAACAAAAGGGGTGCCGACAAGGGGCAAAGGAAAAAGAGAGCGGTCAAGATCGAGGCCAAGATGCGAGGCTAGAATTGGCGGTCCTCGCCTACATAGGTATGGTGGATGTGGCAGCGGCAAAGATGCACTAAACAACCTATAGAGACTCGATACAACTGGCGGCTATCAGAGAGGGATAAGAAAGAGCTATTCGGATCCAACCTGAATCTTACACCAAACAATCCCATCCTGGTATTTCCCCCTCGAGACCAAACGAGGAAGTCAACCGAGAAACTCACACCGTTGGCAGTTTTATTTATTCGGTTATCGTTGCAGCAATTACTAGTCAGGTATAGATAGTCGTCCTGATAAAATAAGCAGTGGGCAGTTTCAGTTAACCATTCCGTGATAGTTGCAACACTTACTAGTCAGATATAATTAGCATGAGATAACCCCAAAACCCAGCAGTTGTTGGTACTTTTATTTAGCCATTCTGTTGTAGTTGCAATACTTACTAGTCAGATACAATGGTCGCCAGCGACAACCCAAACAAGTAATTGTTGGCAGTTTTATTTAGCCATTCCATTATAGTGAAGCTGATTACTAGTCATTATAAAGTCAAATTTATAGCACTACTTTAGTTATAGTTGTCTATGATCGAGATACTGTGCTCCAAGTCGTCCATAACCGCGGACACGACTTTCAGAAAGTTTTACCCTGCAGGGGTGCACAGATAGCAACACACACTCGATCAACCTCGGAAAAACCAAATCAAAACCCAACGAGGCCTTCACGACAAAGCAATCACAAGATTCAGAAATATTTCAGGGGGCCACCCCATTGAGTACACCCAAAGAACGGTTAGCGACTCGAGACGGACCCAAGGTTTGGGTGGGCCGGTCAGAACGATCGGGAACCCAAAAGGGCTTGTCGACACCGCGAAAACGTGTCCCGATCCTAAACAGTACAGTGTGCTCCTCGCACAATCGTAAATAAAGCAGTAGCATGGCATAAGTACAGGATAGTAAATAAAACCTCAAACTAGTTTGTGGCCCCAAGAAATAAGACTGAATCAAGCTCTGGCTCAGGGGGGTCCCATAATCCTCCCGGATGTGGATAGCGCGAAAATTCAAGGAACAGGTATCAAGTACTCGGGGTCCTACGGGACACAAGTGGATGGTTAACAACCAAATAACATCTATTGCCCACCTGTTCCTCTGCTTACTTACTTCAATTTTAGTTGTTAAACAGTAATTAAAGTTATGATCAACTCCAACAATAAACATGCGGCAATACTCCAACAATTGTGGTACTTGACGACACGCAACAGCACTTGAGCAAGCGACTACGACGCGCAGGTCCAACTATCTACCAAACAACAGGTAATAGGAGGTGTCCAAGGCAATATAAGGCCGCAAGGTATATCACGGGTACGGAAACTAGAGCATCGCAACACTGATAGCAATAGATCAACAGGAGGAAATAAAGACTATGAATGCAAAATAGGTAGAAAGGGAAGGGATGCTCGCCTGATAAACATTGCCGAAGGTTCAACCGAAGATCGGGTCGGCACTCGCATCAACTCAACGGCCTTATCCGCGAAGAAGCAAAACACTAGAATAAACACCGGATGCACTATTTAATACTACGGTGAAAAAGCGGGCATGATGCAGGTATGATGTTTGGCATGGCAAAGATGCGATGCAATTAGATCATATTAAGCGGAACCGGGGTCCCGACATTTAATTAAACGGTTCAAGTTATTTATCTACCCCGCAAATTAAATGTTGTAATAACAGGGCAAGATAAGTTACCGGTTCGCTACACAAATTTACATGAGGCCAATATAAGACTAGATTTGCCCGCATATGGGCCCCATATTTAATTATTAGGTGAATCGGCATAAGGCCCCCAAACCACATGGCAATATGCATGCAAGTAAGACAATTCAATATGCATCAATTTGTTATTACATTTATAAAATAGGGCTCGAGAAAAGGGGTCACACATTAGAGTTTGACGATCTTGGGGTTCCGAGGGTTCGGGGTTGGTCTCGGGGTTCGGATCTGGGGTTTGGTCTCAGGGTTTAGGGTTCGACGGAATCGTTCTCGGACTCCGGAAGTAGTTCTTGTCGTTCCGCGTAGAAGGACTTGGTTCGGTGTCGGGGCGCATCGGACTCGCCCTGGTCGATGCCGATCTTGTCGGGCCCGCGTATCAGGTCGGTCTTGATGTTCGGGGAAGAAGATCTTGATGTTCCGCGTCGGTGTCCTTACCGTCCGTGTTCTCGAGCATCGCATCCGGGAAGGAGTACTTGTCGCACCGGGGTCTTCGGATCCGTGAAGTAGATCTTGGCGTGCGGGTTCGGGATCGGTCTTCGAATCCAGAGGGGTCTTGTGGTTGGTGCCGATGTCGATCTTGGAGGTTACTTGGCCATGTTGTCGTTCTTGTCGAGGGTGTGGTCTGGTCGGCACAACTCGGAGAGAAGATCACCCATCCATCCATTGGCTCTGTCACCTTCTCTTGTCGCATGGTACATCTTTGATATATACGGAGTTGTCGGTCGATCTTGGCGGCCACGATACAAAGCGACAACAAGAGGCAAAGATCTTATACGCAGGAGGCCTTCTTGGCCGGCAGAGAGGAAACCAGGCGAGGCACGCCGGGGCAGTGGGCCCAAGGCAGCTAGGCACAGAGGCGAGGAGGCACGGGTGGGGCGACGGGACTCCGTCGGGGATGGGCAGATGGCGCCGTCCGCGTGGATGAAGATGGCGGCCGGCGAGGACTCATGGATCTGAGGGACCCAAGTGGTGGCGGCGGCGGGGTTACCGGGTGAGACGCGAGGGAGCCGGGAGGCGGCAGGAGATGACGCAGAGGGAGGCGAGGTCGATGAGAGGCGGGCGGAGGCCGCTGAGGAGGAGAGATCGGGCCGGAGGCCGAGAGGAGTGGGCGGGCGCGGCCAGCCGAGGTCGCCATGGCCATGGGAGGAGGCGGAGAGGTGGCCGGCAGCTCATGCACCGAGGAAGGGAGGGCCAGGGGGAGGCGGGCGGCTCAAGTGACGGCGGGCCGGAGGAGGAGCTCCCAGGAGGCGAGGAAGGAGGCGGAGGAGGAGGCTGGCGGTTGCGGGAGGAGGAGGTCGGGAGGCAGGAGGAGGAGAGGAAAGGAGAGAGAGAGGAGCGGGAGGTGGGGGACGGGGTCGCGGGCCAGGGGGTGGGCCAGGTGGGGTCCAGGGGGGGTGAGTGGTGGCGTGTGTGCTCTGTGTGTGGGTGGTGGGGTCAGGGGGAGAGAGAGAGCTATGGCCAGGGAGTGGGGTTGGGTGCACAGGTGGGGCCGGGCTGTAAGGGAGAGGGGGTAGGGAAGCTGTGTGTGAGAGAGGGAGTGGAGGAAAAAAGGAAGGGGATTGGTGAGGTGGCTGGGCCGGGAGTGAGGTGAAGGGAAGGATGATGTGGCGAGCTACGGTTGGTGGGTAGATTAGTTTTAGGTATAAAAGGGTTTGGGGTAGCGAGGGTTTAGGTAGCTGGGATTTTTATACTGGGGCGGCCGACTGGGTCGGATCGGCCCGGTTGGCTGCCCCCTAAAAATAATTAAGTATTTTATTCAATTAAAACCGGGTTTTTGCAAACCGACAGCAAACAAAACAAAATAATCCGGAGACCCGGGTTTTGCGTTTGGAACATAGACGGGGCGCTTAGAAAACAAGAACAGGTTTTTCCGCAAATAGTTTTATGCAAGCAAATGCAAGATGATGACGATGCTCAAATGCAATGTGGCATGATGACATGAGCATGCGGTCATGATGATGCAATGCACAAAATCAACGCGATTTTTTAGTAGTGGTTTTTGCGGGATGCCACAGCTCATCCTGAAACGGCGGCGAAACACGTCCTCTTCATGGAGTGGCTGGTCGGCGAAATAGTCAGCGTACAACAAGTAGTAGCCCTCTATCCTTTGCCTCGCCTTTCACTTCCGGTGGCCCGAACCATCGTGCGGCCCGCCATCTGCAGTCTGTTGGGCGGCGAGGATTTCCATGTGCTCTTCGCCTTCGGCGACCTCGGCGCTCTCCTCCTCCAGCAGTACGGCGAGTATATCCTCGTCGTCAGAGTCCATGGCGAGTATATCCTCGTCGTCAGAGTCCATGGCCGAACAGGCCAAATGCCGAACACTTGGCGGGCGTGGTGGTGGGAGCACGCAGCGAAGCATAGCTACAGCGAAGTTCGGGCGACGAAAGCGGCGGCGGAGCGAGCGGCGAACTGGGCGACAACTACTGCGAGCATGTCTAGAGGCGTGGGCATGTCTCGACGTGGATGAGCTTCGCCGGCGAAGTCATGGTGACAGAGGCGCTGAGAGCTCTTCGCCGTAGTCTGGGCGAGTGGAGTGGGCCCATTTTCACTGCGTCCGGCGTCCCAGGGCGTACCCGGGAACCTGGGTACGGCGTGGGAAGCCCGGACCAAATTTTAATCCGGACGAAAACAGGTTCCTGGGTAAGCGACTGAGCCGATTTTCGGCGTCCGGACCTAAATTCGACGTTGTCGGTGTCTGTGTAGACGAATGGAGATGCTCTAACATGAATGAGAGGGGAAAAAAACCTGCCTTCATCCCCGGCAGAAGCTACATCTCTGTGAGTCGGTGACCCACAGCAAACATGGACCAACTAGGTTTCCGCATAGATTTGCATACGTCACACAGCAAAGCCTGTGCATGCGGCATCCAGCACAGATGTCGTCCACCATTGATTTCCCCGGCCCGCCCGCCCGCCCGTCCTTTTTTCCGTTAGCAGTTTGACCATTTTAACCGCGTGCTCGCTGACGCACCAACACAAAAAGTTTGCCCATGCCTACAAATCCGGTAACAAACCCACCGAAAGCGAGATCCCCTGCGAAGCTTTTTCAAACAAAAGCAGCGAATCACGCGGTTGATCGCCGTTGGACTCATTTCACCCGTATCCACACGAACTGCAAACGGGATATTTCCCCTCCCCCTCTCGCCATCGTCAAAGCGAACAGAGCAGTGGAGACAGGGGAGAGGGGACAGGGAATAGAAAACAAGAGCCCAAATCTCTTTCCATCCATCATAATACCCTTATCGTGTCAATTCCATACGCATCGAATAGCTGGTTTCTCGTTGGCAGGAAACTGACCTCTCTTTCTTCACTAATGAACTACGTGACTATTTTATTATTGGTAGCAAAGCAAGGCTTACTAGATTGATGGCGCCCCTAGATTGATAGACAGATCGAAAGATACTACACTCTCATGAAGACCCCATAGCTGAGCTAGGCATGAAAGGAACTATATCTATATTCTTGCACCGTACTCCAAATACTGGACCTACGACCTCGACATATAGTTGAATAATTGCGGTAGCATGCGTTGTAGCATGATTGTATCATGTACAACTACTCCACTAATCATCCTACCAAAGCACCAGCCACAGCAACTAGCAGCAGGAAGAAGGAGAAGCACTCAACCACTAGCCAACACAGGGTCACATGGCTATGATACGCTGTGACCAGCTCACTCCCCCCTGCCGAGCTGGCGGTGGCATACACACACACACAGACACATGCATGGCACCACCAGCTCAGCAAGAGAATTCCAGGAAGAATCTCACAAGAAAACAGTACCCCCAATTGGCATCCAGGCCAGCCTTTTTTCTTGTTCTTTTCTTGCTTGCTTGTAACACACCACTGACAAACTTAATATCACACAGGTGCATGCATGCATCCATGGACTGGCGAGAGAGGACGAGGACGAGGAGGTCCAAAAAAAAAGAAGAAAACAAAAAACAAGTGCAAAATGTACCCACATCTATCTCCCTTAAGTAGTACTCCGTAGATACTGCTACTAATAAATTCTGGTTCCAAACTCTGCAGGCAGTTGTGTTGCAGCACTCTTCTCGGTCATTCATCAGGATCTGGTTTTACACAGGGGGAAAACTGTCTCGGTCTTCTTGTCTTTCTCTCTCTCGCTCGTCCTCCGTCTCGCACGCTCCTCTCCTCTCCTCACCTCGAGTCATGGTGGTGCCCTTCTGCTCCTTCCGCATCTCTCCTCCACCTCAGCTCAGGAACACCTGCAAGGAACAGCTTTTTTAGACACTTCTCTTGTTTATTATTTTACAGCTGCCCTGCAGCCACTGGGTTCATGCTTCAGCAAGCAGTAATTATAACGACTGTGCAGAGGTAAACAACTGTCACTGCTGGCCGAAGAATTGGCAACAAAAAGGACTAAAAAAGGGGTTCTTCACTACCCTTCTTTTGGGGTCTCTCCATGATACTCCCCCCTTGCTGCTGCTGCTTATTATTAAAGGTTCACATCAATCATGTGAAGTTTAGCCATTGGGGAAGACAAAGCGAGCTCTTGAAACCCACCCTTGGTTCACACTTCTGCCCTTTCCTACCTTGGCTATATGGCCCCTACGGCTATGGAGATGCATGCGTGTGTGTGTTCTTGCAAGGTGTCGAGTTGAAGAGGCGGCAGGAAAGAAAAGAGGGCACGCACGAGCCACAGGCCAGAGAAGGGGACAGGCGGCGAGATGAGACACACATTCATTCTAACATGGAAAGATAACAATCGTGCAAAGGAGAGGCACGCCCTAAAGCAACGTCTCTGCCCAGTAGAGAACGAGAAAAGGATTAATAGCCCGAGGGAAAAGGAAATTCCGCGTGTGCTTGATTCCTCAAAGAGGATAGATACACGGGCTTGAGCCTTGCACCGGGCAATAAAACTTTGCTTCAAAAACAAACTATAGACCAGGAGTGCAAGCATCTAATGCTTCCTGCCCTTCTTCTTGCCACTTGCCACACCGCAACTTGCCTGATGCCATCAAAATAATTAGTTTGGGGTTAACCAAACGATTTCGGCTTATTTATTAATCCGTGAGACCCAGTTGATCTAACCAATAATAATACTTCCTCCATTTCAGTTTACAGGTCCTCGTGGATGAATCTACCGACACGAACTTAGTGAGCTCTAAACTATACCCACTAAAATCAACAACCCGGGCCAGGAAGAGAAGGATGTGATTATTTATAATAAATGGAAGTGTGCTTTTTTTGGTAATAAATATCCCTGAAGGACTCTGAATTCCGGCGGCGAAATCATGGTTTTGATTTCACACACTAGAGCAAGTTTCCTGCGGATTTATTGCTCCAAAATTCAGCTGTAACAGAAGCCATTAAAAATCCACCCCCTCCAGGATTTACTCCCCAACGAGCTTCCAACTCAAAGAACCCATTAAATTCCAACTTTCCAGCTCCGCCTCACCAACTAGAGAACGGCCTACTTGCCAAATTGTAACCGGCCTCCACTGACCCTTCGAAACCGAAGAAATTCCGGAAACGAACGATTTTGCTTCAGAATCCCGTTGTCTTCTTCTTCTTCTAATACAAGATGGGAATCCAATGTTTGTGGCCATGAGATCAAGGGAATCGAATCAGCGAACTACGGAGCTCAGATGGGAGATTGGGCATGACGAATTCGATCAAAAACCTCAACCGGAGTGAAATCCCGAACTGCTCTGACTGGCCGTCGAAATAAACGCCCAGCGAGAAGGCGAACTACCTACCTACCAACTTTATAGAGAGAAAAACAAGGAACAAATCTGAACCACCTCACAGACTCCAAAAATCTCACCTCGCCTATCCTTCAACCTGGCCGCATCAACGGCGGCCGTTCCGGGGGCGGCCGACGGCTTGCAGTCCGGCGGGTCCTCGAAGAGCGACTTCGAGAGCCTCTTGTGCGCGTAGCCGATGTCGAACAGGATGACGCCTGAAGTCGGGTCGGCGACGAGGATGCCCTTCACGGGGAGCCACATGAAGAGCTCCTCCTGAGCCAGCCCCTCGCAGCTCCGGAGCGCGCCGCGGCTCAGGTTCCCACGCACCACGGTGTCGAAGAAGGCCAGGTCGCCGTTGTCGTACTGCGCGTAGCACGACGAAGAAAGCCGAGCCTCGAGCAGCCCGGTCCCCTCATCCAAGGTGTACGACTCCACGCCGCGCGGGAGCAGGCCGCCGGGCAGGCCGTACTTCCGCAGCAGCTCGTGTATCGAGTCGGCGGCGGGCGCCGTGCGGGCGAGCGCGAGGGGCGTCGCGGCGACTAGCAGGAAGAGGCACATGAGGGTTTGGAGAGGAAGACGGGAGGGGGGAGGCGGTAGCTCGGCCATGGGAGCGGCGGCGAGGTGGTGGTGAGAACGGAGATGCGGGTGGGATGGGGGCAACCTGGCGAGGCGAATGGGAGGACGACGAGAGGAGGTTTAAAGGGAGAAAGGGGGATTTGAAACCGTGACACAAACGTGAAAACAGAACGACGGGTAAAATTGAGACCGTGATAGCAAAATACTGTTAGGGTTTGTTTTGTGGGATTTAGAATGGCATATTTGCCCTTCACTAATCAGGTGAAATTTTTGGGAAAGTGGTTAGTCAGGTGCTTCTATTTTATTCCACACTTGGCTACGTGTTTTCAAGTATGACACCATATTTACCGTGTTAGCAATAGCAAATTTTGAAAATTCAAAAACTAACAGCTCGCGCGCAAGTTAATGGTAGGTTTTAGTTCTTGGCTTTGAGCTTCGTGATATCGGTCAATTAAGTTCTTCTATCCACTTGGTTACGAAAAAAATCGTCGAGTTTTGGCGTACATGAATCTGTCGCGTTTTTCTTGCATGATATCGGGTTGGTAATAATGATATTAAAATTGTTTTTTGTGTAACGATTCCCCTTCGCTTTAGCTTTTTGAATGTTTTGGAAGGAAACGATTCCCCCCTTCACTTTAACTTTTTGAATGTTTTGGAAGGCAACGCTAGGCCATATACAAGTTTTCGTCTATTGATGTGGTAACACCTTGTAGGTACAATTCAGAAAATAACAATCCACACATTCAATCAACAAACAATTTGTTCTAGTTTTTTGGTTTGGGGTTCCATGTTGTTGGCCAAGTACATGCTTCTAACCACCTGGATACCGGAAGATCGGTTGTTTTGGAATTCATAGTTTTTGAATTCATCTATATTGTATTGTAATTTTTTATGGAAAAAAGTAGGGAAAGCCCTTTATGCTTCATTTTTCATTTATATAAAATATCTAGATGTCAAAATAGGGGTGGATGAGTTCTAATCTGTGAGTTGCATGCCTTCTTTCAAACTAGGCTTAGCCTTATGCATAACAAGGAAGGAAGATTCCTTGAAGCGTCTAATGCATTCTTGTCCATTAATCTCATGGTAATCAAATTTGTAATGTGATTCCATACCATCCCGTAAATAAGAAAAAAGATACTTTAAACATAAAAATCACTAGAATAAACTACAAAATTTACCCGATTTAAATATCAAAATTCATTTTCCAAGAAATGGGTATTGATAAATCTCTCAGAAAATCAATTAAAAAACTGTCAGCTATCATCCCCAAAATTCATAGGAACATCCAAACTGAAAAACTCACAAACTTCTTACTTTCAAACTTCTGATTACCATTTTACTTTTGATTGCCATGTTTTGTCAATTGGAAGACGTTATAGAATTGATGTGGTAGCCATATGTAAAAGTATTTTGAAATAGTTTGAATGGTCAAAGGGGTACATGCTCTTTAATTTTAAGAAGTCGGGATTATATTTACTTTGTTTTAGAGTTCAAGGATGTGATGTGTGCTAAGATAAGATAGTTGAAGGGTGGGTACCCTGATATGTATTATGTGTAAGTATCCATAAGATTCTTATGCATTGAAGTGCAAGGGTGCTTGAGTATGGTGAGAAATTTTTATACTCCTCACACCGACACAAAACTTGATGAAATAGAAAAAAATAGGATGCACATATTTTTTTAATCAGACTTTTAAATTTGACCAACTATACGATACCAAATGCACATAATATGAAAATATATTTCTTTATGGCTTTAACAATATTTATTTAATAAGACTATAAATATTGATAATTTTTCTATATAGTTTTTCAAACTTTGACAAGTTTGACTTTGACCAAAACCAATGTACGTCCTATTTTGAGAAAGGGGGAGTACCTCTTGCTGACTTTGGAAACTTATTTTCTATCAAAAGTTTAGTAGGAAATCTTCTGAAGTCAAGGCTTTATTTCTCTAATAATATGGGTTGGAACTGATGTAAAATTTACACGACTAGAAAAATTTATACATTATATGTAGATCTCACATCATGGTACATTTTCGTTCCTACTGTTACTACCACGGCACCAAAAGTGTACGCATATCAGTAGATATTAATTTTCTATTTCAAAATTATTGACGAAAATCAAGGACTAACCTCCATCATTCAAAATGGTAAGCACTAAAATAGCAACCAACCTCTACTTTGATGGTCTATAATGAAACGGTCGTCACCGTCTAACTGGTACATTTTCATTTCAATTTCATGAGTTTCAAGGTAAATATATGTAGTGTTGTGTTAGTAATAGGTTTAACATTGTGGCCACATTTAGAAAATAATTTTCTACATATTTTATGAAAAAAACAAGAGGATGATATCTCACTGATTAAAAATAGAGAAACTGTTTTCATGGTAAACAAGGGTCCTAAGTTGACAATCTCGTGAAAATAATACTCTGCACATTCCTAAATATTAGGTATATAGTTTTTGGCACGGAAATTAAAGAACGGTCGTGGATGGTAAGATACACAAGCTTTGGGCGAGATTACGCTTCACTAATTGGCATGAAAAAATAGAGGAGCTTGCGTGAGGTGAGGAAACATATCAAATCCATAAACATATTATCCAAATAAGTGTTTCAATACAATAAACGTTATATTTTGGATTTTTCTAAAACAAACTATACACCTTATATTAAGAAACAGAGGGAGTAACAAATAGGGATCTATGGACCAGGATAGGCTCAACAATATAGTAATTATGACTGAAAGAGAAATAGAGGGGTGAAACTATCTCAAGGAAATGTTGCGATAATTGGGAGCTTTATTTGGGAAGTTTAACTATTTCTCGTTTTCCATATGCTCCACATTGAGTGAATAAACATTCTACCAATTGACGATGTCACATTATCTCTCTCTACTTGTGGCACGAATGCTACCCCCTCCCCCACCCACTGCCATCGCCGCCCATATGTAGTGTGCATTCCTCGACATAGTGGCTGGCCAGTTCCATGCATAAATCTTCGCCCATATGCCCATGGTGAATGGATCCTTTGTCATGTATTTGTCGTCTCAAGATCCTTAATCATGTTCTTAAAATGAAAAATGTTGTGGTGGATGCATTTCCTTTTAGGGGGTGCCATTGGATGGAGCATATAATATGTGTAGGTAAATGATTTAATATAATTCTTCCATACAAAATTTGATTAAATCTTTTAAAATATCAATAAATCAATGAATACAGTCAGCCAGCATAGCCAGAATGTCTTCGCCTCCAAACAATACAACGACAATCTGAGGAAAGGTTTGAATAGAGGGGTTCCTCTAAAAGATCTAAAAAAACCACTCAAACAACACACGTGTACCCCATGGAATAGTATCTGCCACATGGATGTATGAAACTTTTGACCCCTACAACATTCTTTCTGAAGTAACAAGTCAAATGCTTGGATACATTCAAGAATACACACAATTACTTACCATAAGAATTTTGATCTCTTAGTGGTGAACGTGGTCTCTTTCACATGCCAACCGCACGAAATTTCAAAAATCTAGACAAAAAAACTGGCTATAGTGGAAACTACACCCTCCACTTTCCTCTTCATTATCTTTTGCATATTATTTTCCGCTAGCCATGGAAATTGTGTGCCCCTCCTATCCTAGACCAACCCGCACAAAAAGTTGCGCATGGGACAAAACTATGGGGTGCCTATGCGCAGGGGCGAAGCTAGGGAAAATTTACCCAGCTGCACAACTTCTAAATGGAATTAACGTCATATATAATAGAAACAAAAATTTATCGTATAGTGGTGTGTTTAACAAATTCTATCATAAGGAATTCACCAAAATAAAGGAGACACACTATATGCTCAATAATAAGGACGATCAAGTTTTTGCCAAAATAAATAAACTAATGATGATGTGACTCACAAAACTACGAAAAGACATCATCCGAGCTCACATCCTCCAAAACCTACAAATTCGCAATGCAAATTCCAGTTATCACCAAAGATAAAATAACTTACTATAATTATTATAAGTCAGGGAGTGTTACCTTTCAATAATTACGATCTCTTATTTTCATGAATCGATCAACGACTTGGTCATTGCTAACTTTCTTCATTTCTTCTTTCTCCACATAGCAAATGACGTTATCACTCAAACTATCATCATTGAGGCGATTACACAAATAAGTTTTCATGAGCTTCATCGCTGAGAAACACCTCTCAACCGTAGCAGAGGCAACATGCAACACAATCACTAGATTCAAAAGCCGATAAACTAAAGGATAGCAAATATGCTTCCTCGTATCCACCATTATCTTAGAAAGATCACCAATACCTTGTATGTTGGAGAATCCGTCTCTGCACGCACATCAACAATGTAGAGGCGAAGATGATGTCTTAGATATCTCAGTTCTCCGGAGTCAAAATCACTAGGATAGAGTTTGGCGAGGCTTATTAGATTCTCCAGCTTATGGAAAGGCATTGGGATGTCCTAGCAGAGCATAATCCAGCTTATGGAAAGGCATTTGACAAGATGTCTCAGGTAATTATATTATGGTATCTCCTACGGTCTAAAAAGATATTGCTAACAGTTTTGCAGGTGAGATAACGAGTTCTATTCTGAAAGAAATTGGCCATGGCGTGTTTTGTTTACTTGTTGATGAGTCCAGATATGTCTCTTGCAAAGAGCAGATGGCTGTGGTCTTGAGTTATGTCAATAGTTTTGGAATTGTGAAAGAAAGTTTTGTTGGTCTCGTTCATGTGAAAGAGACAACGTCATCCTATCTCAAGTAGTCAATTGATTCTCCGTTTACAAAATATAAGTTGAGCTTCAAGCAAGTTCGAGGACAGGGTTATGACGGTGCTAGTAATGTGCGAGGTCAGTTCAATGGTCTTCAAGCATTGATCATGAGGGGAAGTAGCACGGCTTATTATGTTCAATGCTTCGCACATCAACTCCAGTTAGTCGTGGTGGTTGTGGTAAGAAATCATATAGGAATTGGTAGTTTCTTTAATATGATCTTAGTCTTGCTAAATGTTGTGGGTGGATCTTCAAAGAGAAGAGACATGATTCGAGATATAAATCTTGAGTAAGTGCAAAAGGCCTTAGGTTGTGGAATGCTAAAAATTGGAACAGGTTTAAATCAAGAGCAATGCCTTCAAAGACCTGGAGACACTCGTTGGAGTTCACATTACAAAACACTGAAAAGTTTGGTTGATATGTTTCAAGCAGTAGTCAAGGTGTTAGAGTTTGTGGAAGAAGAGGATGATGACAGAACAAATAGAGAGAAAGCAAATGGTCTTCTGGTGTACTTCCAATCATTTGATTTTGTCTTATTTTTGCATATCATGCTGACTATCTTAATAGCTACCAACACATTGTCATTAGCTCTCCAACAAAAGGACCAAGATATTGTGAATGCCATGGGTTGTGTCAAGTCAACTAGAAGTTATTTGGTTGATCTTAGAGAAAATGGGTGGGACTCCGTGCTATGTGAGGTGCATGCATTTTGTGAGAAACATGATATTGTCATGTTAAAAATGGATGAATCCTATGTCAATCCAAAGAATAAAAGACAAAACACTGGAATTACCAACCAACACCACTACCAGGTTGATTGTTTCAATGGTCTTATTGATTGGCTAGTTCAAGAGTTTGATAGTTGTTTCAATGAAACATCCTCCAACTTGCTTATATGGTCAGCTGCTTTGAGTCCGAGAGAAAATTTTCATGATTTTAATTTGGAGACTCTAATGAGCCTCGCCAAACTCTATCCTAGTGATTTTGACTCCGGAGAAATGAGAGATCTAAAACATCATCTTCGCCTCTACATTGTTGATGTGCGTGCAGACGACATATTCTCCAACATACAAGGTATTGGTCATCTTTCTAAGATAATGGTGGATACGAGGAAGCATATTGCTATCCTTTAGTTTATCGGCTTTTGAATCTAGTGCTTGTGTTGCTTGTTGCCGCTGCTACGGTTGAGAGGTATTTCTTAGCGATGAAGCTCGTGAAAACTTATTTGTGTAATTGCCTCAAAGATGATAGTTTGAGTGATAACGTCATTTGCTATGTGGAGAAAGAAAAAATGAAGAAAGTTAGCAATGACCAAGTCGTTGATCGATTCATGAAAATAAGAGATCGTAAATATTGAAAGGTAACACTCCCTGACTTATAATAATTATAGTAAGTTATTTTATCTTTGGTGATAACTGAAATTTGCATTGCGAATTTGTAGGTTTTGGAGGATGTGAGCTCGGATGATGTCTTTTGGTAGTTTTGTGAGTCACATCATCATTAGTTTATTTATTTTGGCAAAAACTTGATCGTCCTTATTATTGAGCATACAGTGTGTCTCCTTTATTTTGGTGAATTCCTTATGATAGAATTTGTTAAACATACCACTGTACGATAAATTTTTGTTTCTATTATATATGTTGTTAATTCCATTTAGAAGTTGTGCACCTGGGTAAATTTTCCCTAGCTTCGCCCCTGACTATAATCACATTCTTTATGACCGTGGACGAGCAAATTGCAATGTTTTCATAAGAATGACACCTTCTCATAAATAACAATGAGCCTTTTCCTCCCCTCCTCCAGGATTGAAAGCAATAAAAAGAGCATTAATTATCTGGTAACTTTGATTCTACATCTGATCTCCACGTAATTGTCGACCTCCTTCACCTTACCCACACGATGCGCTAAATCATCAATCGCTTCCACCTTGCATAGAGCTCTGGTATGTCATGAATTTGAGCCCACATATGCATGCCCCTAAAAAAACATTTCTTCAAATTGCAAAGGCCATCACAATCCTCAATAATCAGGGTCAGAAATCCATAATAGAGTTCGACTGCAATAACTGAATTAATTATCCCCTAATGAACAACCTTTTTTCCAGTTTCCCAAGCAATGCATCTGGAAGATGAATATGTTATCTCTAGTTGCCCGACATATCACGAACAAGGTTCCACATTGTGGCAACCCGCAAAACCACTACTAGAAAATCTCGTTGTTTTTGTGCATTGCATCATCATGACCGCATGCTCATGTCATCATGCCACATTGCATTTGAGCATCGTCATCATCTTGCATGTGCTTGTATAAAACTATTTGCAGATAAACCTAGTTTTGTTTTCTAAAGCGCCCCGTCTTTATTCAAACGCAAACCCGGGTCGCCGGAATATTTTGTTTTGACTAAATATGTTTTGCAAACGGTCCGTTTAGATAAATAAAATATTGCATTATTTTTTTTAGTGGGGGCAGTCGAACGGGCCGAAACGACCCGAACGACCACCCCCATTTTCAAAACGGCCCACCCCTTAATCCTAAAACTACCAACCTATCTACCCACCCCTCTGGCCACATCACCCCAACCAATAATCTGCCGCCACATCACCCTTGGCCTCCCCCCTCCAGTCAAAAGCTGCCACGTCACCCCCTGAACAAACCCACACACACCCCTGCCCCCACCCTCTCTCACCCCACATAGGCCACACAAGACACATGCAACGACGACGCCACGCCCTCGGCCCCACCCTTGAGCCCTCTCTCCCCAGCGCCTCCGCTTCCTCCCGCCTACCCCAGCGCCCGCTCATGGAACCGCCGTTCCCCGCCCATGCCCACTGAACCTCGCCTTCTTCGCCGCCTGCTCCTTCTCAGCTCGCCTCTCAGCCTTGCTGCTGGGCCGCCCGCCTCAGCCTGCGCCGCTCCAGCCAGCCGCTCTTCCCAACCTCCTCTTCTCCCAGACCGCTCCCGATCAGCCATGACCGCCGCCACCGCCGCATCGCTCCCACTCCCGCGTCCGCCTGTGCCATGGCGCGTCGGCCATGCCCTCGCTCTCCGTCGCCTCAGCGCTTCCTCCAGCTCTGCCGCGGCCCGCCTCCTCCTCCGCGAGCCGCCCGCCGTTCCGCCAGCGCGCCACCGGCCCGCCTGCGACCCCGCCACATCCTCCGCCCCGGCCGCCGTTCCCGCCGCCGCGGCCTCGCCCCTCCCTCGCGGCGTCCGGCGACCCAGACGCCGTCTCGCCGTCGGCCTCCGCCCGCGGCTCGCCCGGGCCGCCGCTGCCACCGCCAGCCCTCGCTTACCCTCGCCCAGCGCGTCCTCGCCCGGCCTCGTCCGCGCCACCGCGTCTCTGCGGCCGCCGAGCTCTCCGTGGCCCGGCGCCTCTCCCGTCCGCGGCCGCTCGAGCTTCGCCGTCGTGCCCTTCCTCGGTCCTCCACCTCCGACGAACCCTCTGGTCGTCCGCCACTGCGGCGCCATGGTCGTGGCGACCCGTAACCTGCACTCCATGTTTTGTCGTGTCTTTGGGCGTTCGTCACATGTAGCTGCCATGATGAAACACTGATGATTGGTGGCTAGCTGTTGGTAAGCAATGTTGTGATGATGGTGTTGCACATGTGGGGTATACGTGTGGATGGATGCTTCGAGACTGATAAGATGGTGGAGTCGTGGCCACTTCCTCGGTTCAACCTCTCTGCAAGATCTTCCGGTGACAAACCCGAAGGCCGATCCCGTACCCGGTACCGCGCCAAGATCGTCCGACACTGAACCCAGAACTGCTCCGAGACCCCGAGTTCGTCATCTGCCGCGTGAACAAGGAAACGCCAAGACCTTCGACTCGTACCTGGTGGTCGAGACTGCAAAGTGGAGACATCGCCGAGACCTTCCGATGACCCGAAGATCGTCGCCGCGGATCGACAAGGACTCCTACGTGGGACGACAAGTACTTCGTCAGGGATCCGATCGAAGCAACCCCGAAGACCACAGATGCGACAAGCCCTTCTTCCCGAATGCGATGCCCAAGAACCCGGACGCCAAGGTCGCCGACACAGAACAACAAGATCTACTACGCGGGCGCCGTGCGACAAGATCGACCTCCCGTTGACCGAGAACGTTCCGTCGAACCCTGAACCCCGAGACCGGACCCCGAACCCCGGAACCCCAAGTTCGTCGAGACCCTCTAATGTGTGAACCCCTTCCCGAAAACCCTATTTTATAACATAATACAACTTGTCGCATATTGATTGTCTTGCATGCATACATTCATGTGGTTTGGGGGCCTTAAGCCGATTCACCTTATAATTAAATATGGGGCCCATATGCGGGCAAATCTAGTCTCATATTGGCCTCATTTAAAATTTGTGTAGCGAACCGGTGATATATTTTGCCTTGCTAAACAACATTTAAAATGCGGGGTATCTGAACAACTTGAACCATTTAATTAATTGTCGGGACCCTGGTTCCGCTTAACCTGACCTAGTTGCACCGCACCTTTGCCATGTCATGCATCATACATGCATCATGCCGATCTTCTGCCGTTGTATTAAATATTGCATCCGGTGTTTATTCTAGTGTTTTGCTTCTTCGCGGATAAGGCCGTTGAGTTGATGTGAGCTTCATACGATCTTGTTGAACCTCGACAATGTTTTCGGTGAGCATCTCCCCTTTCTACCTATCTTACTTTTATAGTCTTTATTCCCTCTGTTGATCTATTGCTATACGTGTTGCGATGCTTTAGTTTCCGTACTGTGATATCCCTTGCAGCCTTATATTGCCGTGGACACATCCTATTACCATTGTTTGGTAGATAGTTGGACTTTGGCGTCGTAGTCGCTTGCTCAAGTGCATTGCGTGTTGTCCATGCCACGATTGTTGATGTATTGCCGCATGTTGATGTTGGAGATGATCATAGTTTTACTTATCGTTCACTTTAAATTCCGTTTAACAACTAAAATTGAAGTAAGCGAGGGCATCGGTGGGTGATAGAAAATATTTGATTTCGACGCCCACTTGTGTCCGTAGGACCCAATCTTGGATACTGTTCCTTGATTTATCGCGCTATCCACATCCGGAGGTATATGGGACCCCGAGCCGAGCTTAATTCAGTCTTATTTCTTGGGGCCACAAACTAGTTTGAGGTTTTATTTACTATCTGTACTTATGCCATGCTACTCAGTATTTACAATTGTGCGAGGAGCACCTTTGTCTTGTTAGGTAAGCGGAATGTTTTGCGGTATCGACAAGCCCAGCCACACTTTCGGGTTCCCGATCGTTTACACCATTGACGCAAACCTTGAGTCCGTCTCGAGCTTGCTTACTCCGTTGGTCTACTCAATGGGGTGGCCCCAAATATTTCTGAATCCTGATTGCTTAGTCGTGAAAGCCTCGTTGGGTTTTGATTTGGTTTTTCCGAGGTTGATCGGCGTGTGTTGCTATTGGTGCACCCGCCGGGTAAAACTTTCGAAAGCCGTGTCCGCGGATATGGACGACTTGGAGCCTGATATCTACCATAGACAAGCATAACTAAAGTTTGTTGCTATAAATTTGACTTTATAATGACTAGTAATCAGCTTCACTATAATGGAATGGCTAACTAATACTGCACAACTGCTTGTTTGGAGTGTAACTGCGCTTGCGACCATTGCACTGACTAGTAAGTATTGCAACTTCTAGCGGAATGGCTGAATAAAAGTACCAACATTTCTTTGGGTTTTGGGATTATATCATGCTATCTGTGTCGATTAGTAATTCTGCAACTATAACGGAATGGTCAACTAAAAGTGCCACGCTTACTTTATCGATGATTATCTACATCGACTAGTAATCGCCGCAACGATAATCGAATAAATAAAGCGCCAACTATGTGAGTTCCTCGGTTGACTTCCTCGTTTGGTCTCGAGGGAAACGCCGGATGGGTTTTGTTTGATGGAAGTCGATCACCGTTCCGGATAGGTCTTTCTTACCCTCTCGATAGCCGCCAGGTTGTATCGAGTCTCTATAGGTTGTTTAGTGCATCTTGCCACGCCGATCCACCATACCTTTGTAGGCGAGGACCGCGAATTCTAGCCTCGCTGTCTTGGCCTCGATCGACGCTCCTCTTTTCCTTTGCCCTTTGTCGGCACCCTTTGTTTCAAAGAGTTTGAGATCGACGTCGTTAGCAGGGTTACCCTTCCGGCTTGGCCTGGGAAGGGTTATGGACGCCATTGGTTATTCTTCAGGGATCTTAGCCCCATTTGCATCTTGTCCGTAGTCGTACGCCCCATCCTTTCAAGGTGATTTGGATCTTTGTACTGTACATCTGTATTCTTGACTCTTTGAGTCGCTGTTATATATATCTGTTCTGTGGGTCCCATCGAGGACTGTTGTGTAATGTTATTACTTCGTTTTCCACCCGCACGAAAGTGCCTGGTGGGCACCTTTGAATCGTTTCTATGCGGGTTTGGCGGGTTTCGCTAAAACTTGCATAGGGTCGATTCTGAGGGTGTTACACACATGCCTTTTATCTTCTCAAAAAGCGCCTCCATGTTGAAAGCTTGAGTGTCTTAACATTCCCGATCGTCGGCCATTTAGTTGTTGGAATTATGCCCTAGAGGCAATAATAAAGATGTTATTATTATAATTCTTGTTCATGATAAAGTTTATGTTCCATGCTAGAATTGTATTAAGCGGAAACTTTAATACTTGTGTGGTTTGTGAACAACACCGTGTCCCTGGTACGCCTCTAAGGACTAGCTCATTGATCAATGATGGTTAAGGTTTCCTAACCATAAACATGAGTTGTCAATTGACAATGAGATCATGTCATTGGGAGAATGATATGATGGACAGACCCAAACTAACGAAGCAATTAGATCGTTTCATCGTGTTCATCTTTGCGAAGCTTTTCCTATGTCAAATATTGTATTCCTTAGACCATGAGATAATGCAACTCCCTGGTACCGGAAGAAAGCTTTGAGGTCATCAAATGTCATCCTATGAGAGGGTGATCATAAAGGTGTCTCTCAGGTGATCGGAAAGTATCTGTTGGGTTTTATGTATCGAGATGGAATTTGTCCCTCCCAAGTCGGAGAGATATACCGCCCACTCGTGTCGATATCAACACCGCTTGCAAGCATGTGGTTAAGGAGTTAATCACAAAGTGATATCGGATTACGGATCGAGTAAAGTACTTCGTGACGAGATTGAACTAGGTATGATGCAAGACGATCGAATCTCGCAAGTAAAATATCGCGAGACGAAGGGAATATATATATGGGATTGATTGAATCTGCATCGTGGTTCATCCGATATGATCATCGATGAATGTGTGGAGTCAATATGGGTGCCTGCACCCATTGTTGATTATTGATAGAAGATCATGTCGCATATTCTCGAACCCGCAGGTCACACACTTAACGTATCTCGCTAGGATAGATTGGATAATTGGTTTATGAATTTTGTTCGAGTCTCGGATGGGATCCGGATATCACGAGAGGTTCGGAATGGTCAGGAGAATAAGATTCATATAAAGGCGGTTTTGGAGTTCGAATTGTTAAAGTTAATCGGTATTGTCGGAAGCTTCTAGAACCTTCGGAAGGGACCAACGTGGCCCCACCTTCCGGGAGGGGCATGGGCCTATGAGGAGTGTCCTGGCGCATTGGGCCAGGGGCACAAGGCCCCATAGGGCCCAGTAGATCTAGATAAGTTTAAACTCGTTTAAACTAGAGATAGGATTTCTAGATAAGGGAGAGTTTAAATCGTTTAAACTAGAGATAGGATTTCTAGATAAGGGAGAGTTTAAATTGTTTAAACTAGAGATAGGCTTGGAGGAGGGCAAGGGCTGGCCGCCTCTATATATAGAGGGGTGGTGCGCCTCCCCTACTACACACCTTCCTCCAAGCCCTATCGCCTTGCTACCTTCTCTCTCCTCCCGATTGTTTGTAGGCGAAGCCTGCAGAAATTCTCCACCATATACACCACGCCGTGTGTTGTAGATCCAATCTATCTCTCCACCATACTTGCTGGTCCGAGGAAGGAGGAGTCTTGCGTGCGCATCTCACGGAGGCACCGCCACTTGTGGTGCTAGATCGGATCGATCGCGAGGAGGCGAAAGCGACTACATCACCCACGTTAGACGAGCGTTCATTGTCTTGAATCTTCAAGGGTATGAAGATCTAATCCAATCTCTCTCGTTGATTGCATCTCCTAGATTAGATCTTGGCTTTCCATCTGTTCGCATCCGTAGAAAATTTTGATTTACTATGCCGCGAAACCCTTCATTAGTATCTTTCTGGTATTCCTTTGCTTCCTAGGACTTATCACCACATCACTATGCTCATCACCATTTCTGTTCCAGATGACTGGACATGTCTTCGATCTCCTCCTTAATCCCCTCAGCTGTGCTTGAAGAATCGGTGATTTCCTTAGTCACCATGGTCTAGGGCCCAAAACCCTAGGTTTCATCACCACGATTCTCCAAGAGGAAGGAATACTCGCGTGAATCGATCTAGGATATGGGTATAGACACGGAGTAGCTCTTTGTAACCAACACATAATGCAAGTAGCCAAAATCCAATCCAATTTCACGGCTAATCAGAGTTGCCGCCGGAGCACAAAACCAAAAATGACAGGGTTATGCAAAAGGTCTGACATATGAAGGTTTTTTACCCCGCGACAACAAATTTCTGAAATTGATTTCCTACTGGTAAATTGCGTCCACTTCCACACACACCAACTACATGAAATTTCTAAAATCTAGAGAAGAAACCTGGCTATGGTGGAAACTACCCCTCCATTTTCTTCTTCGTTATCTTTTGTCCAACTAGCCATGGTCATTCCCCATACTCCACCTGATGACCATCATGACCATGGCCGGCCCCTCACCTTGCCACCATATTCTCAATTATGTTTCTCCTCTTCTTACTGTCAAGAGGACGCATCCCTCTTTCCCCACGCTTCAACCAAGCTAAGTTCTTGTCAGGGTGTAACTTAGATGTGTTTGCAACAACTACAACCCATGCTGGATCTCAGAGATGTCTACAAGGATGACATCGAGTGCACCGGTGGAGGGTGACATCGGAGGCTGGCCATGCTTGCTCACCCTTGTTTGCGATGGTGGATCCAGGTTCACATCCATTATTGGCGATGCCAGTAGTCGGGTTTAGAGGTACCCACAACGACGATGACGAGCATGTCGGTGACAGTGATGACAGAGGCCTCGCCGCGGTGTTCACCGTCTCTGCCAAATGCTGGAGTGAGATATGTTTATTTATTACTACTCTTACTAATATTTTTCAGTCTATTGTTTCCTTTTTGTTTTTTCGAAAACAATGTAGAATTTATGCGAAAGATCATATCAATTTCTTTAAACCATGGGACACACGTAATTTCCCGTGTATGTACTTTTAAACAACACGCATAATTTCTGAAAACTCAGTTTGTATAACTTATGATTTATGTTGGTTCGAGGCGCAGTAAAAAGAGGGTGGTCTAGTCACATTTGGTGGAAGGGCATTTTCGTCAAACCATGGTTTTATACCTAGTTGGCTCCAGAATGCTCCATGAACGAATATACTATATACATAAATGGTGTATTATTGGGTGAACCCTGTGTTTTTGGCGTTTCGTGTGGCCAGCATGCATGGCAGCCCGTTCGGAACCCGTCAACAAGCCATCGGCGGACGGACGGACGTACGTACCGGCGAAACGGACAAAGCCAGGCCAACCCCTCGCTCCCTCTGAAGCCTGACCGACTAACCACGATGGAGCGATGGATGGACAGTGAGCGAGCGTGCGTGCATAATGAAACTTGCAAGGAAACCAAATAAAAATCTGGCGCTGGCTGACAAACGAGATTACGTGGGGAGACACGCTTATCTGTGTACGCTAGCGAGCTTAGGACGCTTCCTCCCTTCCTTCCTCCCCCCCGCTCTCGATCGATCGCTTCGTGGTCGCTGGACCGATCGCTGTCTCCGGCGGCGTCGTCGTCGGCACGTACGTACGGGTGCGGGGTGCCTGCCCGGCGCCGGCGCGTCGCAACAAAACGGAAACTAACGCCGGCGCGTTCCCGTTTTGTTAGTTTCTACAGCTAGCTTTAATAGCCGTGGGCGGAGGAGGTTTCGCCGGGGCTGGCTAGCGGACCCCTGGCTAGCAGGGTAATCGCGCGTCGGTTTCGATCGGGCGTTAAAAGCCGAGAGAAACTTGTCCGTGCTCGCTGGCCACCTTTTCGCCCTTTTCCGGGTTTAATGCAGGGGTTTTCATGCTGCTGGCTGTGACTGTGAGCGTGATAATACGTGAAGCCAAAGCTAAAGCGTGCGTACGTGCGCGCTTCGGCATGGGACAAGAAAGTTGCTGTAATTATCTTCACAGCAGTGCTCGGCAACGGCAAGCCGTTGATTTGCTACAGTACAGAGCAAGCAACTTAATCACCGGAGTTATTGTAGACACTGACACTGTATGAGTGTGTGGAGGCACACAGGTCCTGATTTAGAAAGGCCGCCAATTAAGGGCTGCTTAGCAGGCTTTTGCAATCATTAATCTCCTGAAGTATTATACTACTACTCCACTGGCTAGCAGTACGTAACAGCGCATCTTGTGGTGGTTTATGTATTATTGTTCTCGAGAACCACACACCCAGGGAGGCCACTTGCTGCTGCTGCTCTGGATCCGTCCTGTGGAGAATGATTATCATCAGGTCAAATCATGCTCAGTTTAAGCATGGAGATTGGAGACTATAGGAGTAGTTAGCTAGGAGGTCACCGCAATAGTTGTATCGACATGTTTGCCTCACGAGCTAATGTTTGTTTGGTCCGAAATGGTATCAGAGCAAACCCGATACCCCTCGTTCCTTGTAACTCTGTTCAAGTGGTATGTAGACCATAATAGAGAACATTGTTTGTTGTAATAAAACTAGTACTTTTCCCGGGAAGTTATGTATTTCTCTTATTAGACCATACTAATTAATAGAGCTTTTCTATTTTATTTTTTTGAACAAGGTGAGACCCTGAAGGGCCTGGACACATTCATCGATATAGTAGTACATTTGCAGCAAGGACCTTACAGAAGCAACTAAAAGCAAATAAATCCTTAATATTTACATAAAAGGTCCTACAAAAAAAGTTGAAAAAACCAATGGGGGTCCTATGTGCCCGCCATCGCACTAGGAGTACAGAGCACAACCATCTTCACTAGCATCGGGGAAATCACCGCTTGGCTCTGAGAAAATGAGGGTGCCATCTCATACTTCGTTGAGGGCCTCCACCTAGAGGTTGAAAAAGCGTCGGGAACCACCGCCAGCGATGAGAGAGGCCACTGCATGGCCAACTGAGTGGGCTAACAACTATCAATTTTCGAGGATCGAGCTCGATCAATGGTGTTGCTACTCTAGCACCGTCGGCTTCCAAGCCCAGTTCAGCAAAATGTTCCCTCCCCTAACTACACCATGGAGAGATGTAGAAAAGAACATGGCTTCACTCTAGATTGAAATCCCACAAATAGAACTACCCTTCAACCACCACACAAAGAAAGCGGACCCGCCATCAAACCCTAACTCCCGCCACGAGTCAGAGGAGGCAAATGCGAAGAAGAATTGCAGCAGTAGTAGGCCACATAGTAGAACTTATTAAAGGAGTTGCCCGGATCCTCCACCTTCGACTCCCTCCATGGGAGCATTGCCGCAAAGCAATGAGGAACCGTGCAGAGCCGGGCCTGGTCCAAAAGACCCAACTGCAAGCTCTCGTTACAAACCTTATTTGGAGGGATGTAAGGCCTCCTCGTCCATACATGCGTTGCCGCCTGCCACCAACGAGACACACCAACATAGAGGACATCAAGGACACTATGGATCTGGTCGCCTTGTCCACCAACCTACCCTCGAACTCCATAAAGGAAACAACTATGAAAAAACTAAGCCTAAACCTAAGATCGACACCATCCCTTCCCTCTTGCCGCACGACAACACCAACAGGAGAAGCTCCGGTGAGCTTGGTTGGTTATGTTCTCGTGTTACCATAGGTTCTAGACTTTGAATGTGTGCTTCCCCTTTTCTAATTTTATTTATGCTTTTAGCGGTTCTTTTAGTGGGAGATGGCATGCTTGCCGACTACGAGGCGTGTGATGTGACTTCATCCATCTCAAGATTTGTCGTTTTAGACGGTCTTTTTGTGTGTATGTGAGCGTCTATGTTTCTGCCATGTTTCTAAAAACAAATGTCATTGCAAATAGCCAAGAAGTACATAAATGATAGAATGACTAGAAGCAAAATTTGAATGGTAAGTAGACAACAACGTTAGTCTTTCTCTTGTTTTCGTTACTCTTGGCATATATGCATGTTTATGCATAATTGAATAAAAAAAACTAGTCATCCAACTTATTTCTGAAATTACAAACTATGCTCAAACCAACGGGTATATGATTTTTCAATGATAGACAATTGTATTAATGCATGAAACAATACACATAAATATATAAACCGGGCTCAAAAGACACATCTACTAGCCGTTTTTTTACCTGCTTGGAAGAAATGTAGCCAATGCCCATACCACACACGCAATAATTTCATCTCATGCTCCTGGTATCTACAGTCCCAAACTATTGAGATCCAGAGTTCACGTAGCAACCTGCACTAGTATAGACATGCAAAAAAAAAAAAAAAAAGAAGCACAGAAATATCTCCACAAGGGGCCGGGTCACGAGATGGCAGCAGGTTGGAGCTATAGCATCTCCGTTCGTGCCCCATAGATCTCTCCAACCGGTCCCGTGTCTGACTCAAGAACCTTCCTCTGACTGGCAAAATAATCAAGAGGCCCCGTCGTCGAAGCGAAAACTTCCAAATAAACGACGCCATTAAAGAAGAAAGATGCCAAGCTGACAGGCTGCAAGATTTGATTAAGCGTAGTACATATATTTCTTGGCCCTGTGGCCAGCCGTGCTGCGAGAGCAATGGGCGGCCGGTTTGTTAATGCTCAGCGCACAAAGCCAAGGACATGCTGGAAGCCTGGAACAGAGTACTAGTAGTACGATTGCAAGGGAGTAAATTAACCAACCCTTAGCTTTGCTACAATTAAGCTACTTAATCATTTCACAAATGTCAGTAGACTAAGCAGTACTAATACTAACCACTACTGGTACTGCTAACCCTAGGCAACAGATGGGCAGTGGCTTGTTTACGGCTGGCTCACAGCTCCAAGCACCGGCTCTTCCTTTGATTGCCTTATAACCTGCCTGCTAATCTCGTCGGGGCTTGCAATGGTGCCACCATTTTTTACAACCACACCCAGCGCAGGCCCCACCTGTCAGCGACAGATTATGCTGAATTAGTAGGGAGGGTTGTGCCCGGAGCACCTTCGGTGGGTTGTGGGCCCCATCTCATGTGGGAATAAACTGTTTGGGTTTGATTTGTTTCTAGGCGATGCCTCAGGGCTCAAGTTTCCCCAATGATACGTTTTGGACATCAATCATTGAGCTCTACGAATTTCCCCTTGCCTAGTTTAATCAGGGCTACTTTACCCCCATTCCCATCATCACCATGGCCTAAATGCTTGTCCTAGTGGCTACCCTAGCAAGAATCCAATATGTATCCACATATCAAGCATGCCCCAGGATGGCGCAGGATGCTAGCAGGGTCTAGTTCTATAACTAATCTCCATGGAGTTGTTAACAATAGGTGGCATGCATTGCATTCTATATGGGCGGCTGACGTTTTCATAAGCACAGCTTTTCTCTTTTATTATGCTAGCAGATTTGCTTGCTCAATTACAACATGGGTAACTAGAGAGTGAAGTTTTCATAATCAACTGCCCCCACCACATGTTTTTGTTTGACGCAACGTGATGCAATTGGCCAGATATGATTTACAACTTCCCTTAGCAAACACTGCATATCCTGCGATCCCGTTCGAACTTACCAACAATCTTAGAAGCTTCCGCGACTGAACTTTCTTGTTTTTAACGCGTGAAGCTTATGTCCTCCAGAGCAAATGATTTTCGTGTTTGGTGCAAATGTACAACTAGATCATTTCCGCTGTGCTCCTTTCCCAAAGAAAGCCATCATGTTTTCCTCTGCTTTTGGGTTGTTATTTGAGTGAGGCTAATTAAAAGGCATAATGACCCATTGCTTCTAGGCTTTAGCTTGATGTTACCTGTTAAGGTTATGAAGAAAGCCCATGACTAAAACATGATTTGTTCCACCTATAGCAAGGACATGTCCAGTGCTCCGACCATCAAGCGCATCCCATGCTTCCAGCTTTAGAAAAACATGGCCAAAGCCGCGTCTCACGAGTGTGATATGTCCGAGTACGAAGATGGCGTCTAAAGATGTAAGCGGATAGGAGCATTTTCGCACCGAATTCTCTTTTGCATCCGCTTAAAGAATCTATGTGCGTTTTGATATGGATTTCGATCTTGAACTAACACTTGGATACGATATGTCAAATAGCATCCAGATATGGAATATCCGATAATTAATTAGGATCATTTGATGGTTGTAAATATCCATTTTTTTTGTCTAAGAATGGCTAAGCTAAACTAGCATAGTTAGTAAGTAGTTAGCTGTCGAGTTCATCTGTTAAACGGGAGCTCAACACATACTTTTAGGATTGAAGCATGTGTGGATGGTACTCTAGTCTTTGTGTTTGATTTATTGCATGCATATCAACGTATTTTGTTCATGTGGTCATGTTATTTTCATTCATTGTAGCATGTTACCATTATTTATACTATGAGCGCTTTGTTGAATTTATGCTATGCAGTGTTGTTTTTTACTCCCTCCGCTTTGTAGATAAGTATATTTTTAGCTTTGTCCAGAGTCAATACTTTTAAAGTTCGGCCCACTTTATGGAGAAACATTGCAACATTTATGGCACTAAATTAATATCACCATGTCACTTTTAAAATAAAGTTCCATAATATATCCATTTGATTTCATACATGTTTTCATAATAAGTGTCGCTCGCTGATTTAGTACAACTTCAAACTAAATTAGTGATACTTATTATGGATCGGAGGGAGTACTACATTTTCTTGATTAAGTTGGTCAAATCTAAAAATATTTGACCGGAAACAAACCTAGAAGTATATTTTATTTTGACTGAAAATAAGTATCGTTGATTTAGTACAACTTCAAACTAAATTAGTGATACTTATTATGGATCAGAGGTAGTATTACTTTTTCTCTCACTTGTCTTATGGTCTTTCCGCGAGTAGGTGAGCGACACGCCCTCCAAAGCCACTGCCCCCTATCAATTATGGATTTAAATTTGTACACCCTTTGTTGTAAATTATAAGATATTTTAGCTTTTATCTGAAACACACGTATCTAGATATCTTTTAGTGTGTAGGTTTAAAACAAAGTGAGTGAACCTACATAATAAAATATGTCTAAATATATGTGTTTTAGAAAAAACTACTAAAACACCTTATATTTTAAAACGGGGGAGGTATGATACAAAACTCTCATCATCGTCCTAAGTGAATCCAAGCAAGGCACTGATGGACCGAATAGCCAGAGCGGTAGCGCTGTACTGTCCCTTTTGTTTCGAGTGATTCGCTGGTCCTTGAACCAAACGTTTGGGATATATGAAAGTCTCGTACGAGCCGAGGTCCATGTACGTCCCCCTTTGTGTTGGCGCCTCTCGTCGCCGGGCTAACTGAATCCACGCAAGGCACTGATCCATCGAATGGCCAGATCAGCGGCAGCGCTGAACTGTCTTTGTTTCAGAATCATCATTCTCTTAACAACTGTAACCTTGAGCCAAACGTTTGGGATATCTGAAAAAGGCAAGATATCTGAATGGATCAAACAGCTTAAAGAAAAAGGGAGAGGTGAAGAAAGAAAATCACATGCCGAAGATACACACAGCGAGCCAGATACTCCCCCTCCCGTCCTAGGTAGGTTGTACTACCGGCCGGCCGGAGAGAGCAGGACCGAGCTAGTCCCAGTATTGGGTCGTCCGTGACATGCGAAATGCAGGCGCTGCCCGTGAGCATTGACGCCGCATCATCGGGATCTCCGAGCCACTGGCGCCGCTTCCGGTGGCAGCAAGGACCAGTCGTCGGCCGCCGGGATCCCGCTTCGCCTGCCGTTTCTAGGCGGCGATACGTGCGTGCGTACAACGTACGTGATGGCCGCCGTGCGCACGCACGTGGTACAGTTTCCGTGTCGGTCATACTAGTGTACGTGGTATGTAGTCACGTCTCGCTACGTGACGCCTCTGCAACTGCAAGTGGGCGTTCAGAGAGACCCACACAGCTCCTCCATCCCGTCGCCCACAGTACCGTTTGTCGGGACAGCCGCAGCCGGCCCGGCCCGGCCGACCGGTCGTCTGGAGGAATAACATGGCACGGCAGGGCTGCAATGGATTGGATTGGACGCGGTAAAAAAAAGTCAGAATGTTTGGGGATAAACCGGCCGGCCGGGGAGAGATGATGACGCACGTGGGGGACCAGGTAGTTAACGGAACGGGCCAGCCTGGAGTTAATTACTAATGGATTGGTGGGTGCGGGCCCGCCAGGGTACCTACAGGGCCCGGCCCGGCCATGGGAGCAGGACTCGTGCGACGGGGGGCCTCGCTCATGGCATGGCATGGCATGGCATGGCACGGCACAGGTTGGTGGAGCTTGCTCCCGGCCGGCACCTCACGTTCGTTCAAACCAGAGTTTTTGGACGGGCGGATCTGGCTCCGTTTCCCCGCTTCTTGGATCTGCTGCTCGTGTAGTGCCAGGCCTCTGACACACAACAGTTATTGCCGTCATTAATAACGTAGGTAGGCGTATCTGCTGTTCTCTGCTCATCATTCTCCACGAGCTGCTTGTGCTCCGCATTGACGCCGTAAACCTAGCGTGTGCGTGCCCGGCAGGTTTTAGGTGCAACGGTTTGTTTAGACGACATACATACCTACAATGAAAATGCGACTAGAACATATGAACGCTCTTAACGATGCTCGGAGTACAGCTATCCCTCGAGAAAAAAAGTCACGGAGTATAACAGGTTGAGTACAAACATGGAGATTCAAAAGAAAATACCGTGTCGACATCTGAACGCTCCACCAAAAAAAAGTTTACTCTGCTGCTGCGTTTGCGCAAAGATAATGATCAATCCTAGCTAGCTAGCTAGCTAATTATGTACTTCCTCCATCCCAATTTACATTGGGTATAAGGTTTTTTTTAAGTCAAACTTTACTATCTTTGACCAAATAGTTTGATACAAATATGAATTTATATAATACCAAAATAATATGATTAGAATTAGCTTTCATATTATATATATTTTATATCATATAAATATTATTTTATATAATCTTGATCAAACTTTGTATAGTTTAACTTACACGTAAAATTATACGCAACCTAATATGAGATAGAGGGAGTACGAGGATATTACCCCGAAAAAAATATACGAGGATATTGACCGCCTGACGTGGCTACTGTCGCCTAAGCTTGGTTTGTTGTGAGGCGGTAATCTATGTTGGGAAACTGGGCCGGTAGAGGCCACACTCGGTATCGTATCCCCCTTTAGCCTATAAATAGAGGAATAACCTTTGTACGTGAGTTTACCGAGAGAGTTATCAATAAAGTTCCCTGTTTCATCTACTTTGTACTGTGTGTGCCTTCTTCTAGTCTTCTTCTCCGGTGTGAAACGGCCTCAGGACCGGCCAGTCGGCAGGGGGTGTTCCAACACGCTATCAGCACGCAATGACTTCCTCTTTCATTACTTCATCCTTTCCACATCCCTCTCCCTTGCTCGATCTTACTCATCAAATGGCACTCAGTTCATATCTGTATGTTCGTTCGATCATTGACAAGGTTCAAAGAAAGGGTGGACCATTCACCATGAAGGCTAAAAGCGAGATAGGCTAGACTTACAAAGGCGAAGATAATTCCGCGTTTTTTCAGCCGATTCTCCGAAATGGAAGATCCTCACTCAAACTTCAAAAAGTCCTTTTTTCTTTTTCTGATGTCAATTCTGTCTGTCTCCTTTGTCCTTCCTAACGCCAATCTAGTCTCCTTCGTTCCACTCGTCCTTGCTTTTTTGTCTTCTCGCCTCCGCTGTTGACCGCCGAGCCTCGTGCATCACGCAGCTTTCGTTCAAGGTAACCCAAATCGACCGCAAAATGGATTCGTCTCGCTTTTCCTTTCAAGATTTGCGTCGGATCTTAGATCGATCCCATCTCGGCACGGATTTTAATTCCGGAGTCGGTGACTTCTGTCGCCGACCAATATCGATTTAATCACTCCCGGATCAGAAACTTGTTGACCGTACCAGTGCACCTGTTGTGCCGATCTATTTTTTTTAACAGATCGGTCTGATCTTGGCCGTTTTAGTTAGTAGATCGATTAGATCTATAGTTTTCTTTTTATGTATTTTTCTTTGAACTGCCATGAACACGACGGCTGCCACAGCATGGCCTCAGCGTCGATCACAGACGCGCGCTTGCCGCATGCGTGCATCACCTTGTCGCGTGCCTCAGGCCATGCCGGGCTTCACACACAGGCTGCCGCTGCCGCGCTCAGCGTTGGCTGCTACACGCCCTTGTTGCCGCCGCTGCTGCGGCCTTGTTGTCGCTGGCCGCGTCATTGCTTCCGCTGCTGCCATCTTGGGCTCTCTTAACGGTTTCGGCTGCGGCTACGCTCGCCGCGCTTATTCCAGCTCCCAAGGCCTTCGTCGCCGAGCTGCCGCCGCCGCCCCACTCGAGAGCACTTCCGTGCTTTGTTCCCCCGTTCTCGGGAAGGGACGGTGTGGGGTGGACCGGCCCACGGGAGACCGCGCGTTTTTCGGCCGTTTTTTGGGCCGTTTCTGGGCGTGGGAACACGCGTTTGCGGGGCTGTTGGACCGTTTCGGCTTTGTTTTCGGTCCGATTTTTCATAAGCTTTTTTGAACTATGTTTTACTATAGTTATTAATTACCGCATGTTTTTAATACTTTGTATCTCATAGATAGCTTGCACAGTTTTTACATTGAATTTTGGAACGCCGTCATATTTGAATTATTGTATCGATTATCGTATTTATGCAACCGATTACCTGCTGTAATCTTACACACTTTGCATAAATTGCAGATGACCGGAATCACAATCATGAAGTTTCGGAGTTGACCTGGATGGGCTTAACTACGACTTGGGCCTCGAGCGTTGAGATCGTCCTCGAGGGCGATGCATCAAGGATGCGTTGATTGAGGACCGACGGCCCCCAAAGAAAACCATCCGGCGGATAACGCCAAAGCCTCGACTTCTTCCGCCATCACATGTGTGAGACTCTCAAGAATGAGTACATGGCGAACGGAGTGCTTCCCTTTGGACCGTCCTCAACAAGCGGTTCTCTAGGGTGAAGTACACCATTCACCACAAAGTGAGGCGATTGGATACGTATGAGGTTTGCGGACTTTAAGGCGGTGGAGAGTACAACTCAGGTTGCCTCGATTTGTACTATTCTTCACCGTGGGACCAGTACCGATCGCCAGAAGATAGACAAAACCCTCTCCACATTCCATCCGGACAACATCCGCCCTCGCGAAACTTTCGTCGGGAAGGATTCACGAATATGCAGCTTATTGATGCTCTCCGGTGGCCGAGGCGCAGGATAATGTTACGAAAAAGAACTTCTCTGCAAGAACCCTTCGTGGGGCCCAAGTCATGAGGCTAATGCTGGTGCCTACAAGGTGCGCAAGACCATCCACAAGAAGAGAGGCAAGAAGGGCCCCAACTCCTCCAACCCGGCCAAGCAACGCAAGGCGGGCAAGGGGGAGGCGAGGCCCCAGGACTGCTTCCGCTGTGGCTCCAAGACTCACTTCTCCAGGCAGTGTTTGGCCCCTAAACACGCCGTGGACGCGTTCAAGGCCAACAAGAAGGCGCGCGAGGCTCATCTTGTCCAGGTTGAGGCACCACTGGCGCCCGGAGCGGCGCCTGTGCAGAACATCGCGCACGTAGTGGCGCAGGACGTAGCGCAAGTGGCAGCACCCTCGGCGGTCCCCACGGACGCCGCTGTGCCCATGGAGGTTGAGCACGTTGTGCCCCCACCGCCTCAGCTAGGCCCCTTATCCATGATGATGGCCAACGAAGAGCCGCCCACTGACCTTGAGATACTGGCTGAGCTTGGTGATTTCCTCGCAGAATCCACCTGAGCTCCTTTTGTTGTAATGATTCCTTTTCCATAATAATCAGATACATTTCATTCGATATGGTTGTAAGCTCTATGAGAGCATAACATTTATTTGTTTTTCGGCGATTGGATGACATTTATTTCATTCATTTATTCCATTATTTGATTATGTGATGTTCTGAAATGTTTATGTGTTTTACTTACTTGATGTAGCAACTTCCTCGCTCCATTATATTAATTAGGCACTATATTTTAGAACGCGTGTGGCGCCCAAATGGAGGAAACGTGCCTTGCTGATAGCGGCACCACCAATACCATCTTGAGAGAAACAAACTATTTTGAGTCCATTACCAAAAACCCTGGTAACATAATGACGATCGCCGGCTGCGGTCCGAATGTAGTTGGCTCCGGAAGAGTAACTATCATACTCCCAAATGAATCATCTCTGATTATTGAAGAGGCATTGTTGTATCCGGAGTCGACTCGTACTCTCTTAAGTTTTAGAGACATCCGTGCAAATGGTTTCCATGTCGAAACCGATGATGATGAGAATGGAAAGGAGTTCCTACTCATTACCAAGCGCGGCGAAAATGGTAAACATATTGTCGAAAGACTCCCTTCATTAGCTACTGGGTTGTACTACACTAAGATAGTAGCACCACCTATTTACACTACCCTTAAGACTGTTTTTAGAAGCTCCGAACTATTCTGCCTTTGGCATGATAGGTTAGGCCACCCCGGTCTTAGGATGATGAGAAATATAATTAACAACTCGAACGGTCATAATGTTAATGTGAAAAATTTCCCGAATCCCGATGATTTCGTGTTCGCATGCGCCACGGGAAATTGATCATTAGACCGTCCCTTAAGGTGAAGGATGAACTCCCGCGTTCTTGGAACGCATTCAAGGATATATGTGGTCCAATTCAGCCCTCTCGAGGCGTTTGCATTACTTCATGGTGCTCATCGATGCTTCCTCTAAATGGTCCAATGTTTGCTTTGTCAACAAGGAACCATGCTTTTGCAAAGTTGATCTCCCAGATCATACAAATAAGAAATAAATTCCCTGATTATCGTTTAAAGTCTATTCGAATGGACAATGCCGGAGAATTTACTTCAAAGGCATTCGATGATTATTGCATGGCAACTGGAATCAAACTTGAGCACTCCGTACCGCATGTCCACACTCAAAATGGACTTGCGGAGGCATTGATTAAAAGAATTAAATTCATTGCCAGACCACTCCTTCAGGGTTATAATTTACCAACTACATGTTGGGGACATGCGGTGTTACACGCCGCTAATCTCATCAACTTTCGACCATCGGCCTACAACATCCACTCTCCCATACAACTTGCGCAAGGGTCGGCACCGACAATTTCCCACCTACGTAGGTTCGGCTGCTAGGTATATGTACCTATACCACCACCCCAGCGATCAGCAATGGGACCGCTCCATAAGTCGAGAATATACGTTGGTTATAAGACTGTGTCCATAATCAGGTTCTTGGACCCCTTGACAGGTGACTGTCACACTGCCCGTTTTGCTGACTGCATTTTTGACGAGGATCTTTTCCCGACTTTGGGGGGAGGTAATCAACCCCTGGATGACAAAAGTCGAGAAATCACGTGGAAAGCCACGGGGATCCACGCTCATGACCCGCGCACTGTTGAGACTAATAGAGAAGTCCAAAAGATACTAGATTTGCACTCCCTAGCGAATCAACTGCCCGATCATTTTAGTGATTTAAAGACTGTGACAAAGTCGCATGTGAATGCACGCAATGCACCGAAAAGGGTTGAAATACCAAAGAAAAATGATGGTATACCCGCTCCTGCTCCAAGGCCTAAGAGGACGCGGATTCTGGTTTCTCAAATCCCAAGTACCCGGGGACGCCCGAAGAAAAAGGATAAGAGAGATTTATTACGCACTTTGTTGAGGGAGCCAGTTGAGACTGACACAGTACGGATATTTCAAGGCACGAAATTCGGACTTGAGCTTTTCTATATCGGAAATACCCAGGAAGTTGTGTGCACACATCGGAGCGGAAAGCTAAGGACCTAGCTCTGGATTGGGAAATCCGGTGGAGCAAGAGGATGTGCCTGATGCACTCCATGACGAAATGGCCATTAACTATGTTAATTAAGTGAGTCATACAACCGAGCCATGGCAAATGTCGACGTTAATTTTGCCAATAAAATTGCCTCAATCATAGATCTTGACCCTGAGCCTAACACGCTCGCTGATTGCAAGAAAAGGTCGGATTGGAAAGATTGGCAGAAGGCAATTACCGCTGAATTATTATCGTTAAACAAAAGAGAGGTATTTGGACCTGTTTGTCTAACTCCTTCCCACATTCGCCCTGTTGGCCATAAGTGGGTTTTTATTCAAAAGAGAAACAAGAATAATGAAGTAGTAAGGTACAAAGCAAGGCTCGTTGCTCAAGGTTTCACTCAGCGACCAGGTGTCGACTTTGAGGAAACTTACTCCCCAGTCATGGATGGAATTACCTTTAGATACTTGATCTCAATGGCAGTAAACATGGACTTAAAAATGAAACTAATGGATGTTTTCACCGCTTACCTATATGGTAACTTGGATTCGGACATATACATGAAAGTACCAGAAGGTATCCCTGTCCCGAACCAGGATAGAGCAAACAGGAGCTTATACAGTGTTCAGCTTAAGAAGTCATTGTATGGACTAAAATAGTCAGGTAGGATGTGGTATAATCGTTTAAGCGATTTCCTTCATCAGAAGGGCTACACGAGCAATGAATATTGCCCATGTGTTTTTATACGGAGATCCCTGGATGGTTTCTGTATTATCTCGGTGTACGTGGACGATTTGAATATAATCGGTACACCTGACGATATTGAGGAAGCGAGTTCCTACCTGATGTCAGAATTCGAGATGAAAGACTTAGGCAAAACCAAGTTCTGTCTCGGTCTGCAACTTGAGCATTCCCCTGCTGAGATTCTAGTTCACCAGTCGGTCTACACCCAGAAGGTGTTGGAACGATTTGGGTTTGAAAAGGCATATCCTTCTAAGACCCCGATGGTCGGAAGATCTTTGCAGCAAGACAAGGACCCGTTCAGGCCTAAAGAAGAGGGGAGGGAATGGGACCGAATTCCCTACTTAAGTGCGATTATGCACTTATGTACCTCGCAAATTGTACACGGCCGGATATTGCATTCGCCGTCAATTTGCTTGCTAGGTACAGTTCTAAGCCTACCAAGAGGCATTGGAAAGGCGTTAAGGACATCTTTAGGTACATACAAGGGACAAAGGACCTTGGATTGTTTTACCAAAAGAACCAAGACCTATCTGTTGTAGGCTATATGCAGATGCTGGGTACCTTTCGGACCCGCATACATCCAAGTCGCAGACTGGATATGTTTTCCTTTGTGGTGGAACAACTATTTCTTGGAAATCGTCTAAGCAAACTCTTGTGTCGACTTCGACGAACCACTCGGAAATCATATCATTATATGAAGCATCACGAGAATGTGTATGGCTTCGACGAGTAGTCAGTCACATCCAGATGTCATGTGGACTGAACACCGTACAAACCCCAACAATTATCTATGAAGATAATGCTGCTTGTGTTGCATAAGTCCAGACGGGTTACGTGAAGAGCAATCTCACAAAGCATATAAACCCCAAGTTCTTCTATGCACATGAGTAGCAAAAGATGAACGAAGTGAAAGTCTTGCATACTAAGTCGTGTGAAAATCTCGCTGATTTGTTCACTAAATCATTGCCAGCGTCTTTTTTCGAGAGATGTGTCCGAGGGATCGGCATGATGAGACTTAGGGAGATGCAAGGTTCAGGGGGAGAGTCTTTACAAACTCATCGCTGAAATCTTGATCCCGATGATTGAGTACTTAACTTTATAGTTAAGTGAATTATACTCTTTTTCCCTTAGTGAGTTTTTATGAAGTTTCTCACATGAGGTTTTCAATGAGGCAATTCGTGCAACATAGCAAGAAGTATGCCATGTGCATTTCTCCATATTTTTCCCACTGGGTTTTTCGGAGTTTTAAGCCATGATTATACAGATAAGATACCTAGGGGGAGTGTTGAAAAACCGGTAGAGGCTCACTCGGTGTGGCCTCTACCAGGCTAGGGTTGGCCCATGTGGGTATCGTATCCCCCTTTAGCCTATAAATAGAGGAACAACATTTGTATGTGAGTTTACCGAGAGAGTTATCAATAAAGTTCCATGTTTCATCTACGTTGTACTGTGTGTGCCTTCTTCTAATCTTCTTCTCCGGTGTGGAACAGCCTCAGGACCGGTCAGTCGGCAGGGGGTGTTCCAACAATCTACACCTACCGACAGTCTTTACGAAAAAAGTGTTGAAGACGGACGTGGTACAAGTGATTGGAAGTCTCCCGCAGCAGTTGTTCCACCTAAATCTTCCTCTTCAATTATCGATTGCCATGTCATTCCGTAAATTGTTGTCCGTAAGAATCAGTCCATAACTGTAGTATTACTCGTTGTGAGGTACTACTACTTCCATCATTAGTTAGACCGCGACTTACGGTGGGCACGTTTTCTGTTTGTTTAGACGGCCGTGACGTACGTTTATATTTTTATACACTACAGTTTAGGGTACCAGTAGGTACGTGTACGTGCTGTAGTAGCTTAAAGAGACATACAGTACTGCATACGTATGTATACGAGGCCAATGCAATGATCTTCTTGCATACACAAAGGAATCGGACGATATGTCCGCGCAAGGGAAAGCTTTGTATCTCTGGGAGCATACGACACCATGCATGTGTATACTAATACTAGTTCCTTTACCACATTGCAGTGTTATTTCTCGGTTACGCGTGGCGTCTTTGCCACAATTTTCTGTGGGCTCCAGCCTCCAGTGAAGCAGGAATGCTCGGTTTGATGACATTGTTTTTTCGAGGGGAGCTCGGTTTGATGACATGGTTGTTATTGCCTCCAGTTCGGCAGGGATATGGGGCTCTCGGCCTTCTTGTTAGGCCCAATTTTGATAATTCTTCCAGTGAGAGCCCTCGTTAGGTTATTGGGCTTTCTCTCAACTTTTATTTGTATGTATGTATGGATTCTGGGATGTGTAAATGAAAATGCTAAACTAACCAACTAGTATATATAGGTTGTATGACAAAGTGGAGTGTAACCCCTGGTAATTAGTGTTGCAGCCTACAAGGCCTCCAGATGCAAAATACCATGCAGATCCCCTTATGCATACTCTCCATGTTCCCTTCTCCTTATTTCCGACAGACGGCGCTCTCATGGATTCAAAAAGTCCGTACAAGGCGATACAATCATAGAGCTCACATCCAAATTTGGCACAAATGAGGTGCACATGGCCAAAGACATTAATAAAAAGCCTAAGGCCAAGGAGGGCCTATCCGTAATCTATATCAACACCTATATGGGGTAAACATATTGTTTGCCAGGTGCTCCAGCCACGATCACACATCCATAAACACAGGGGCGGACCTAGAAAATAATTTGAGAGGGGCAAACAAATTTACTGGGGGCATTTCTTGTATAATTTCACATATTTTGAATATTTTTCTATTAAAACAAAATAAATCCTAGTGAAGTTTCAAAATTTGAGTGGGGGCCAAGGCCCCCACTGGCTTGTACTTGGGTCTGCCCCTGCATCAACAGGGCGTGGTGTTCCAATTTCTCAAGAACATGCCATAGCAGGAGCTGGTGTGCACATGGAAAATAACCCGCAAAAGAGTTGAGTTCTTGGTATTAAAAATCATGTCATTTCTACACAACCATATCAACCATAACAAGACAACACTCCCACCCCGAATGAGGATTCAATCCTTGTGGTCTAAACCTCTTAGTCAGTTGACAAAAATGTTTGCAACACTGTGAGGTGTATACAAGTTTTAAGCCACCTAGATAACCGACCATACAGAACGCGCAAACTTTCATAGGAAGAACAAGTGTTTAATATTCTCACCACGAAAACATAAGCAATATTTTCTACTTCCTTGTCACTATGCTTTATGAGGTTGTCTTTTGTTACAATAACCGTTCTACCACATATTTTTTTAGTTTTTAGTGGTACTTTGAATTTTCAAATGTGTTTACTATTAATTACTAGAACATCTTAATAAACCAAGGCTTTGTACACTTAGTCTACTAAGAATTTACCATTCTCGTGTAGATTCCATCCGAATTTATCTTGTTTTGCATCACTTAGACCAAGACCAACCTCCCTTGTAAGGCATTTCATGACGCGAGGCGTGCATTGAGTAAATCTCGTCTAAAGGTCACATTGGGTGGAGATGCTCCCTTATCCTTCAAACCAATTCCTTAAAAGAGCAAAATCGAGGTGGCTAATCTTGCACTCTCGTCCCTAGTACATGGCTTCTCAATTTTTCCCATAAAATTTGTCCTTGTGACAGCTCTTGTTTCCTTTCATTGTGTTTGGGATCCTGCAATATGTAACTAATTTGTTTTTTGGTCCGTAGGAGTTGGGGATTGTTGTGTATTCCCTCCGTTTCAAAATATAAGATGTTTTAGGTTTGAGAATAAAATGTATCTAGACTTCTTTTAGTGTATAGATTCACTCTAAACCTGAGTGAACCTGCGTACTAAAAGAAGTCCAGATATATTTGCTTCATAAAGCTAAAACATTTTATATTTTGAAACGGAGGGAGTATGCGGATACATTTTATCACAATGTCATACCTTATTTGTTACACAAGCATTGTAGTTTTATAATGTATGACTAGTCTATATTTTTTATTATGATTCGTAGATACTACCTACATTGGTTGATGTGTTGCAATGCCATTTTTTATTGCAAGACTTTCAGTTATGTTCTAATGGCTAGAAATTACAATTTTTTTCTGCAATGGTGCAGAAGAATTGCTGCATATGATGAATAATTTTGTTAATGCTGCATGGGTGTTTTATTTGCTGCACACATTTTATTTATTGTGATGGTACCAACGTTTTTTTCGAACCAGGCAACAGAACTACATGTTATTAAATAGAAGAAAGGCCTCAGAGAGGAAAAGTACACGACCGGATACAAGGAGGGGCAGCCGACCACCCTCAACAACACCCATTTCAACCCAAAAAAGGAACTAAAGAGACAAGAAAATTGCAGGGTATAACCAAGCTAAGCCGACCACCATTTGTTTCTCTTCTTCGTTTCCTTTTCGCACTACCGGATGGACACTTCTTTGGTGGCATAAGACCCTTCTTAGGTGCCATAACCACGCTGAAAATAAATAGACAAATACTAATCAAAATTATATTAGTTAATCCCTCCGGGCCATATTAATTGACTTGGATTTGTTAAAATTTAGATGAACCTATATACTAAATAGTGTCACTACACGGAGAATTAGATAAGAGAACTAAGACTACCTTCTGTAAAAGAACGGACGAACGGTTGTTGACTTGTTGTTGTTGGCACGTTGTTGACTTGTTGTTTGCCTTGAACTCGACTAGCAGTTGGACAACTTGGACTGTTGCCTGTTGGAGAACTGCCAGCGATGAGGCCACGAGGTCCAGCAGGCAGCAGCGATCATAGACGACCGAGATGAGAGATCAGATTCAGATCGGAAGACGGCGGTCGGCGGGCCGATGACAGACGTCTTGGGCGTGGTGTTCGCGTGGGGGTGGAAAACGAAAGACAGGCCGAGCTGCCGAGGCGATCTGGTCTGGCGATCTCGTCTCGATGCGATCTTTCCGGACCGGTTTCCGCTCAGCTCCTAAGCTGTCAATTTTTTTGGGCCCGGGGCGGCTGCCCCTCCCGCCCCCCCTTGGGCCGGGCCTGCCAAGCTTGCTCTAAATTTAGACGTTTCAGCATCATGAGGAAACTACCTCCGCTTGCTGAAGCCCATTGGATAGCATGGGTCTTGATTTGCTTGATGAACTGCTGTATGGTACCAACTATACTTTGACTTGTTGTTCAATTTGATTTTCTTAGTTGTTTTGATTTAATGTAATGCATGTTGCTGAAGTATATTCTTTTTGCCGTAGTCACACGAATATGTTGCACATGCTTGCAGCATTCAGCACCACAGATGTGAGAGACGGAGATTAACGAGGCGACCAAACAGTTGGGGTGATAAGATCGTATGGCTGTCAGACCGGCGGATCAGGAAATCTGATCGACAAGGCGAAGCCTAGTCACTACCATGTAACTAGGCAATTAGAGAGATAAGCATGGAACGGACTATATTTAGCCAGAACTTAAAGCAGCAATTGAATATGTATATATATATAGCGTGTAGGCAAGGAATATCTGGCTGCCAGATTTTACGGAGGCAACTCTTTAATGACTTCACGAATTCGATCGATTGGTTTGGGAACGAATTTAATGCGAATATAAATAAAAAATCTAAAACGGATCAAAATGAATGCTGGCCTTATGGCACACCATCTTTTCGTGTATATATTCTCACCAACTACATATATAGCAGATCCATCACACCAAACGGCTCCTTGGTTTGTGTCGCTCAAGACGTTGGATCCTCTCGACCATCCTCGAAGCAAATTAGCCATGGCGAATAGCCTCAAGATGATCTGTATCGCCATCGCTCTCGCCGCCACGGCGTTACTCTTCGCTGCTCCACAAGCTCAAGGTATAGCACGCATAGCAGCTCGACATGCTGAGTATGATTGTGCCTGTGTGTTATATGCAGCTGGTTGTGATCGTTGATTCTTTCTAAATTCTGATGACCAGCATGGAATACGGACATGGTGCCGGTGTGGCCACCGTTTGACGGGCTGACGGCGATTCCGGGCGGTGGCGCGGCGGGGGCGCCGGTGTGCCTCCAGTGCCGATGCTGCTCCAGATCAAACCCGAGCAGCTGCCAGATGACCAACTGCTGCTCCACCTTCAACTGCGACCCTGCCGGCAAGTGCAACCTCGTGCAACGGAAGTGCGGCTGCAACGGCTGCTAACCGGCAGGTCGTCATCGCCACCGGCTAGAGCTGCCAAAATTTTCTTGTCGAGAGGAGCCAAATGATGCATTTTTCTTTCCATTTTCTCTACTGTTGGCAGGCCACATGTGGCATAGATATTAAAATTACTGGGCCTAAATGGAGCCCAACAATGGTGTGAGGAGTTCGTAAGATTTTTGTACTAATCTGAAGGTTGCTTAGAATAAGCCAAAGACAATTTTTCTCTTATAAAGGTTTTTCTTTTTATAAATACGGACACCTTCAATACCCTGTTCTCCACATAATCTCTACTACTTATAAATCTCTACTACTTATAAAGGCATAAACAAGAACTTTGCTAAACGTACCCAGCAAATCATACATGGAAGACTAAACACAAACGATCAGGCCCACTAATCAGATCCGTGTGCGCTTAGCAATTTAGAAAGACGGACGGAATACTTATCCCGCATAGGCAAAATATGGAACCGCGCGGCGCGTCGTCGACCCTGATTGCTGGTTTTAAAAAAAACTAGAAAACATGCCCGTGCGTTGCAGCGGGAAAGAAATAACATCGGAAATAACTCGAATGCTCAAAAAATTATTTGATACATTCTTACCTATCTAATAAAATTGATATAAATATCTGTCATATGAGCCCTTCTATACATTAGAGGTTGTTGCACTAAGTTCCTTTTCTGTTGCGATATATGCATGGTTCACCGTAGCAATTGATTCTTTGCATAGTGTGTTGCACCTAAAATCACGATTAGCTATATACTTTTCTAATCTAACTTCCTCTTCTGTTGTTAGGATATATACAGGATTCACCATGGCATTTGATTCTTCGCAAGGTGTGTTGTGTCTAATCACACGGTTGATTTTATTTTGTCCTAATCTAGCTTCCTTTTGTTCTAGCTTCATATTAGCATATTTCTTACTTTTTTATGCGCATTGTTTTATCCCTTGTTCTGGCTTTACATATTTCTTTGTCTTTTTATTTGATTTGTTGTGCTTATAAGCTTCACAACGCTTCTTCAGTCTTGCATGCTTCTATTCATCGGTCATCTGTGCATACCGCTCTCTATCACTTTTCCTTCTTTGTTCTTTAACATCCATGATTTGAGGTTCCAAATAAAATCGTGTGCCTGCATGGTAGAATTCATACAGATACAAATGATACACGCAAAAAAATGACTGCATGACAATGAGTGAAATTAATAATCAATGACCTAGAAATAAATATAGATAGGGGTTTTATTCAGTCAATATCCCCACCCATCTTGCTGAAACATCCATTAAAATACTAAATTCTTAACACAAGCATCCTTGATTGGTTCAATTAGCCTAATATTTTGATGGTTAGTTGTCAAAAATCTACCCGTATTCTGGCGGTGTTTTGTCAAAAATCTAAATTAGTGGTGTTTTTTTTGTTAGAAAATAGTGTGAATCAGTTTTTTCCGCAACGACCTGCCACAAATGTGGTGGTTTATTGTCAAGATAGTGATTGAAATGAATATAAGGATAAGTTCGTGTCTCTAAAAATGCCTACAAGATAGTGATTGAAATAAATAAATAAATAAACGAATGAATAAATAAATAGTAAACCGGAACGAGATGTGATCAAATATAGACTGCGTGGTTCCATTTAGGCAACATACCCACCCGTCTTAGCAAAACCTCCATTGGAATACTATAAGTCGCCGAGCCGCCCAACACAAGCAGTGTTGTCCTCTCACTCTAACTGGTGTGTTGCTATGGTTAATTTTAACTAAATATTTTTATGTGATAGATAAGTTAGGACATTATAATACAGTAATCACAATAGGCTACTAATGAGTTTGATTGTGATTGGGATGCTCTATTTCCATTTTCAGTATATAAAGAGACGAATCATTCAATCATGTAAGAAAGTGTACGGGATGGACTAACAAGAAAGTTAGAGAGTACAATTAGCCTGTAGACCTGAATATACCTCAATGTATGGTTTCTTGACTGTTATACAAAATCAGAATACTCTGTGCACTTTTCGTAACAGAGAACTACAGGGCTTGAATGGGTGGAGTAAAATGAAAAGCTTCTAAGGTTCCATCGTGTGTCTGCCTGTGTGGTATACAGAGCCAAATTCCTTCAAGAAAAAAAATCCCGTGTGGATAAGAAATGCTCATAGCGGTAGGCCGGTAGCCATAGAAAACAGCCCATCGTTCTCCCCACAAGTCTTCTCTCCCGAAGAGAAATCAACGGAGTCCACTACACACGCACCTCAGTAGACGGATTCAGGCGCCGTCGGCGGAGTTTGGGGAACGGCGGCGCTGCCGGTGCCTAGGGCGGGGGTTGCAAGGGATTCCAAAAGATTAGGCCGTTTAGTGAGGAGTCGGTGGCGGAGGCCCGGATGCGGTGGTCTTGAGCAACGCAGGAGGATGCCACGCCGGAGGGCTTCTCCCCCTCGGGCTCCGGAGGGCGTCGCCATGTTGCGCACCGGCCCTTGGCCGCTATCGAGGCCGCGCCTGATGCGGCCGCTGTTTGCAAGCACACATCCGCGGTGGTCGGAAGCGAGATGGTAGAAGACACGGGATCGGTCGATGTCGTGCATGCCATTACATGGTTGAGAAAGGAAGGAAATTCATCACCGCTGCTTACCGTGCGATCTGAGGCCTCCCTGCCTCTGATGTGCCAATTTGGGGGAGAATATCTTTGTTTCCTGCCTAATCCTTTAGCCTCTGTTCTCCTATGGATCAATTCGTCCTTGGCAGGTTGACGGCGCGGCGAATCTTCTAGCCTCTGTTCTTCTATCGATCAATTAATCCTTGGCAGGTTGATGGCACGCAGCGAAGAACAGATCCCTTCTCTTGATGTCTGCTCGTCGCCGGAGATGGGATGCGGCGGCAGCTGGAGGGGATTGGCGCGGCTTGTGGGGAGAGGGGCTGAGCTAAACGTTGGATTTATTTCCGCGCTCCCTCTTCACCGGGATCGTCGAGGAGGTCGGACGCGTGCGCCGCATCGGCCCGCCGTCAACGCCTCCAGGCGGCGGCAGTGGATGTCGGAATTAAATGAACCGTTTTCACTTAGCTATGGCAACGTGGGTAATATTTCCAAAACAGTAGCGGCAAAACGGTTCAACTGAAAATCGGAACGAAAACCAGGAGGACCAACCTACCTCTGTGTAAATTAGTAGGTAAGATAGATAGATAAATAGAGATAGATAGATTGTCGCTTGAGAAAGGAGTACCAGTTTGACTAATTTCACGCATGTACAACCTACCACTCCTAACAATCGGTATCGCTAACAAACCCGTGCCTCGCCTCACCAAATCAGGGAAAGCAGAGCGCTTGTGACCGGAATTGCCACCATGCTCAGAGGATTGGCTTCACCAATTCACCGTTGGTTGTACGTTATTCATCGCGTGCTCCGTCGCTGCCGTCTCCTCCCGCGATTCACTGCCTACCTCCTCGACTGGTGCAACCGTAGACGTGTCGGGACTCGGGAGACGCCGTCTTTTTTTTTGCGATCAGGCGATCCCGATATCATGGGAGACGCCGTCTTTATCCTCAAGCGATCCTCTAAACCTTCCGCACCTGATCCTCCCATGAGCCGCCACCTCCTCTACCATGCTATCGGGATCCTCGGGCTTTCCTTTGTAAGCTGATCTGCCCTCCATGCTTTCCTTTGATCTTTATCCTGAGCTTTATCCATTCACTTCTCTGTTTTTTTTGTTTCGCGGGGGCTAGACTAATACAAGAATTAGATGGTTATTTTTCACACTTACAAGATAATTGACATAGCACAGATTGTTTTTCCTGATTTGGCATGGTTCTGTGTTTCAAATTCTTCCTGCATGTTTAGGAAAAAAATAGTGTTTCGTATGCAATGCAACTTAAACATTACTATGTCTTTGTTTGATGTTAAGCTACAAGTCAATCTTCAAAATAATTTGTTTTATTGCTGCCACTAGAGGGAATGGTTTGCTCTGCTCCAAACAAAGTACCCTTGTACGATGGATCATGTGTTGTGGGTCAACCCATTTTATGCTAATATTTCATAATATGATGTCTGAACTAATTTCTTAGTCTCTGGAAAATATTTTGTATAGAACTGTCAATGTAAGGAGTGGCATTTAAATTTAATGTACTACCTATTTTGCTGGTTATATAACCTAAAAGCTAGAACGTTGGTTTCTAGCAGATGTCTAAACTGGATAGTATCTGACTACATGTGTTTCCTGTGTCTCTCCTTTTGGCTCCTTTTGGCTAGAGGGTGGATTTGCTAGCATATGTGTAAACTGGATAGTAGCAATTCCGACTACACAATACCCATTTGATGTAGGTTCTCTCCCTAATTGGATGGTTGATTTTCTAGCACATGAGCTACGTGTTTCCAAGTGATCAAATGGTTATGTATACCAAGTCTTAAAGAGCTCCCATTGTTATTATTTTGCATGATAAGGTATTAGCTTATAGCTCGATCTAATTGCACACGTGTATATGTTTACATGTCAGGTTTGCCAAGTTAAGTGCCAATATGTGTTTTCTCCTTTTCCTTCGGAGCTTATTAACCTTGAAAATATGCTTTAAATGGGTGTCTTATTGATCCAATTGAACCGTGATGTCATGGGGAACGTTTTCAACATTGCACTTGTACTTTGTACACAGTTGATATCATGCTCTTTTGTCTATGGATGTCACCGGTGTGAAATAAAGAGGAAGCTTGTAAGTCCATGGAGTTATGTATTTTGTGTTAGACAAACGTCTGGGCCGCTAGCCTAAGCCATGCCTAATCATGGTTTAAACTTGCAGCATCACCATAATGAGCTATTTGTGAAGCATCCTCAATAAAAATCTTTGCACATAGTAAATAAAAAGATCGCCGAGATGCTCATTGTCTGCTTGCGTTGTCATTTTTGTTATGGGATAGCTCCTGTACCATGTGCAAGGGGTACTACGTTGGCGGTTCTCTATAAAAAGAACTTACAGGTGACTAAAGTTGAGTACCATGAGGTGTGGCCCTCATATTCAAGGGACTTGAGATTGCCAACTTATACTTTGTCAAGCATATACTCCATCTTTGTTCACTTTAACCTTAATCACTTCAAGATGCTTATGATAGGGGAAATGAGGGTTGAAAGCTAACAAGTACCATAATTTTTGGAAGCTCTTTTTAAAACTTGAAACCCATGCTTCCCTTTATGAAGGGCCTTTCTTCCATCATTATTTGAGTCTCCACCTTCTACTTTTAGGCACCATTAAGAGAGCATAGTTGCCATTCTTTGTGTAGTGTCCCAAAACTTATTGATTGATGCATATTGTGATATTACTTGCTTTGCCAGAGGTCTAATATATTTTGAATACACTAATGTTGCTAATGAAGATTGTGTGAAGGAAAAATTTCATGTGTAGAGAGAGAATGATGTAATGAGATGAAGAATGGACAAAAGCTCAATCTTGGGGATTCCACCATGGTGTCACCCCAAGAAATATCCAAGAGGTGCAAGCATCAAAGCTTGGGGATGCCCAAGGCATCCTCTTCTTCATCAATAAAAAGCTCAGGTCTGTCTAGACACTTTGTTTTTATTGTTTCATGCATAGTTCTGTTGTTCTTGAAGCGTCTTAGTTTCTGTTTTCTTTGCTTAGTTTGTTTAGTTTTATTAAGTAGTTTGGACCCCCATTCTCGTTGTGTTGTTTTGCAAATAAGTTTGTTTGGTGTTTGGAAAGGAGTAGTAAGTTCTTGCTTGAAGTGCAAGAGAAGCTTGCATTGACTGTGACTTAGACTTTAGCATGGCATGCTAGGTGTTGTTTTGATATTATGCTTAGTGAATATTGCTGTAGTATGTCTTGTTCCAAAAAATTGGGATTTCTTAGTGTGCCTTGAAGAAATTATGCGTTTTTTAGCATGCAAAAGCATAGTATTGTGGTATTCTCCTTTGATGATTTGCTTGGGTTGACTTGGCACATGCTCACACCATGTTATGACTATGACAAGTCACCATTAGCCTCTATGATAATTTAGTCCTTGACTTGTAGCACCACTCTTTGCTTTGATTAGTATGCTTTGTTGCACTGCATGATTATGGCCATTATGCTCTCTTAGTTGGTTTCTCTCAGTCTTTTTCTAGCCTCCCCTTGTATGAGTAAGTTCTACTCATGCTTCCAACTCCTAAGAAACTAAGTTTTTCCAAAGTGTCCACTATAAACTCCTATGCATGGTGTGTTACACCATTCCAAGTATATTCTTGTTTTCAACTATCTTCCAATTAAAAACTATTTTGTTATGTGAAAACTTAGTGATTAAAGCCCTCAATAACTTGATGGCACACTTTATATTCTTTGCCCCTAATAAACTTGAACCATTGTGACAACTTTGTTGTCTATTCTTGCACTTATAAGTTGGAATTAGCAGAACCGTGCTGTCATAGGTAACGTTTTCAACATTGCACTTGTACTTTGTACTCAGTTGATATCATGTTCTTTTGTCTATGGATGTCACCGGGGTGAAATAAAGAGGGAACTTGTAAGTCCATGGAGTTTGTATCCAGTGTTAGAGAAACGCCTGGTCCGCTAGCCTAAGCCATGCCTAATCATGGTGGAAACTTGCAGCATCACCATAGTGACATCTATGAAGCATTCTTCTTACTACCTCCTTCACGGTTTGCAGGGCGTCTAATCAAATTTGGGGTTTTTCCAAAACTGCAAAGTTCCTAGGCGCATAAGAATTAATTGTTAATTAATGTGGCACATTTCCTCCCAACTTCCTATGCATGCAACAGTCTCCCACCAATGCATGCGTCCTAACCGCTCACTAATAGGCCTAATTTTCAGCCAATACGTACACGCCTAGGTCCGTGAGATTTTTGTAGAGCGCCCTGCAAACCGTGAAGGAGGGAGTATAAAAAAAGAGACGCATTAAGAAAAGAGGAAAGAGAGAAAAAAGAACCATATTCCCATGGTAAATAAGAAGATTGCTGAGATGCTCATTGTATGCTTGCCTTGTCATTTTGGTTATGGGAAAGATCCTGTACCATGTGCAAGGGGTACCCTGTTGGCGGTTCTCAATGATATGCAAATACTTACAGTGACAAGAACTTACCTGGACCCAAAGTTGAGTATGCATGAGGTGTGGCCCTCGTATTCAAGGGACTTGAGATTTCCAACTTATACTTCGTCAAGCATATACTCCATCTTTACCACTTTAACCTTAACCACTCCAAGATTCTTATGATCGGGGCAATGAGGGCTGAAAACTAAAAAGTACCATAATTTTTGGAAGCTCTCTTTGAAACTTGTAATCACTGCTTCCTTTACAAAAGGCTTTTCTTCCACCATTATTGAGTCTCCACCTTCTACCTTTAGGCATTATTAAGAGAGCATAGTTGTCATTCTGTGTGTAGTGTTCCAAAGCTTATTAATTGATGCATATTGTGATATTACTTGTTCTTGTGCTATTTGTTTCTAGTCACCCTTGTGAACTTTGAAGCGTCCTATGCATCTATATTACTACTCTATGAGGGTAAAGCTGATTGCCACTATTCCATGTTTTCTGTACGTGAAACAAACAAACTTTTTTCAATGCATGTTATTCATGATCTTTGTTTGTAACTTGCAATGTTGCATGCATAGTTATTATGTCCTATTGTTAGGAATACATCTTTAATGCACATGTTTAGAGTTCTTTGATCCTAGCTTTCAATGCTTGCAAATGGTTGGATCTTTATTGTGAGGGTGCATGTCACCTCAAAAATTATTATTTTTATCACTTACCTACTTGAGGACGAGCAAGAGTTAAGCTTGGGGATGCTTAATACGTTGGAAACGTATCTATAATTTTTGATGCTCCATGCTTATTTAGTATCTACTTTGCTTTGCTTTGTCTACACTTTGAGGTGCTTTTTTATGTTTTTTGGTACTATCCTATTAACAAGTTGCAACAATGTGAGATGCCTGTTTTCTGCTGTTTTTGGTTTCAGAAAAGTTAGTGAAGAAATATTCTCGGAATTGGACGGGACAAACGTCAAAGACAATTACTTTCCGTGGGGAACAAGAAGACCAGAGGGGAGCCGAAGGGGCCAGTCAGGGCGGCCAGACCCACCCTAGGCACGGGTGGGCCCCACCCCGTGCCTAGCTAGGGTGTGGGGCCCCTGTGAAGGGTTTCGCGACATAGTAAATCAAAATTTTCTACGGATGCGAACAGAGGGAAAGCCAAGATCTAATCTAGGAGATGCAATCAACGAGAGAGATTGGATTAGATCTTCATACCCTTGAAGATTCAAGATGGAACGCTCGTCGAACGTGGGTTATGTAGTCGCATTCGCTCCTCCTCGCGATCCGATCCGATCCGATCTAGCACCACAAGTGGCGGTGCCTCCGTGAGATGCACACGCAAAGACTCGACGCCTCCTCCTTCCTCGGACCAGCAAGTATGGTGGAGAGATAGATTGGATCTACAACACGACGGCGTGGTGTATATGGTGGAGAATTTCTGCAGGCTTCGCCACAAACAATGGGAGGGAGAGGAAAGCTAGCAAGGCGGCTAGGGTTTGGAGGAGAGGTGTGTGGGGTTGGTGCGCCTCACCCCTCTTTATATAGAGGGGGCAGCCAGCCCCTCCCCAAGCCCAAAGGATAAGGAGTGGGGGCATGGACTCTCCTCTTCTAGAAACCCTATCTCTAGTTTAAACGATTTAAACTCTCTAGGATCGGCTGGGCCCTATGGGGCCTTGTGCCCTGGCCCAATGCGCCAGGAACTCCCTCATAGGCCCATGCCCTCCCGGAAGGTGGGGCCACGTTGGTCCCTTCCGAAGGTTCTAGAAGCTTCCGACAATACCGCTTAACCCGAACAATTCAACTCCAAAACTGCATCGACTTATATGAATCTTATTCTCAGGACCATTCCGAACCTCTCTGATGTCCGGATCCCATCCGAGACTCGAACAAAAATCATAAACCAATTATCCAATCTATCCTAGCGTCGAGATACGTTAAGTGTGTGACCCTACGGGTTCGAGAATATGAGACATGATCTTCTATCAATAATCAACAATGGGTCAGGCACCCATATTGACTCCCACACATTCATCGATGATCATATCGGATGAACCACGATGCCAGATTCAATCAATCCCATATATATATTCCCTTCGTCTCGCGATATTTTACTTGCGAGATTCGATCGTCGATGCATCATACCTAGTTCAATCTCGTTCACGGCAGTACTTTACTTCGTAATCCGATATCACTTTGTGATTAACTCCTTAACCACATGCTTGCAAGCGGTGTTGATATCGATTACCGAGTGGGCCCAAGTATATCTCCGACTTGGGAGGACAAATTCCATCTCGATACATACAACCTAACAGATACTTTCCGATCACACGAGAGACACCTTTATGATCACCCTCTCATATGATGACGTTTGATGACCTCAAAGCTTTCTTCGGTACAGGAGTTACATTATCTCATGGTCTAAGGAATACAATATTTGACATAGGAAAAGCTTCAAAGATGAACACGATGAAACGATCTAATTGCTTCGCTTAGTTTGGGTCATCCATCATATCATTCTCCCAATGATATGATCTCATTATCAATTGACAACTCATGTCTATGGTTAGGAAACCTTAACCATCATTGATCAATGAGCTAGTCCTTAGAGGCGCATCAGGGACACGGTGTTGTTCACAAACCACACAAGTATTAATGTTTCCGCTTAATACAATTCTAGCATGGAATATAAACTTTATCATGAACAAGAATTATAATAATAACATCTTTATTATTGCCTCTAGGGCATAATTCCAATCTCCCACTTGCACTAGAGTCAATAATCTAGTTTACATCGCAACAATCTCACACCCATGGCACTGAGGTGTTGATCATGTTTTACACGTGGAAGAGGTTTAGTCAATGGATCTGCGACATTCAGATCCGTATGTACTTTGCTAATCTTGAGATCTCCATCTGCTATATAATCTCGGATTATATGAAACTTGCGGTTGATATGCTTGGTCTTTGGATGATATCTTGGTTCCTTAGCGAGTGCTATGGCGCCAGTGTTGTCACACAATATCTCCAGTGGGTCCAATGCACTTGGAACCATGCCAAGCTTCGATGATGAAGTTTCGACCCAAACTCCTTCACTTGACGCTGCAGTGACCATGTATTCCGCTTCCCTTTGTAGATCCGCGATCACGCTTTGCTTGCAGCTTCTCCACTCACAGCTCCTCCATTCAAAATATAAACGTATCACGTTCGAGATTTGGAATCATCCTTGTCGGTGTCGAAACTAGCATCGACGTAACCTTTTACGACAATGTTCATCACCCCATAGACTAAGAACATTTCTTTAGTTCTATTTAGGTACTTTAGGATGTTCTTCACGGTGTCCATGTTCCACTCTGGATCACTTTGATATCTCGTCAAACTAAGAGCATTGGACACATCCGGTAGTACACAAGATGGCATACATGATGGAACCTATGGCGAGGCATAAGGCACTTTGCTCATAGCTTCCCTATCATTTACCGTAGCTGGACCGAGCCTTGCTCAATATCTTACCCGACAACATAGGCATTGAACCTTTCTTTGCCTTATCCATTCGAACCTTTTCGAACTTTGTCTAGGTATGTACTCTGGCTTAAAGCTATCAGGCGTCTTTGTCTATCTCTATAGATTTTGATGCACAATATATAAGCAGCTTCACATAGGTCTTTCATTGAAAAACACTTGTTCAAATAACTCTTCACATCGTTAAGCATGTTGATGTCATTTCCGATAATCAATATGTCATCCACATACAATACCAGAAACGTCACCGAGCTCCCACTCACTTTCTTGTAGATACAAGCTTCGTAGCAATTTGGAACAAATCCAAAACTCTTGATCACTTGATCAAAACGAAGGTTCCAACTCTGATATGCTTGCTTTAGTCCATAAATGGAACGCTGAAGTTTGCATACTTTACTAGCATCCTTAGGATCGACAAAACCTTCGGGTTGCATCATATACAACTCTTCATCAATGTTCCCATTGAGGAAAGCAGTCTTAGCATCCATCGCCATATTTCATAATCATGAAACGCAGCAATTGCTAATAAAATCCGAATGGACTTAAACATCGCTACGGAGATAAAGTCTCATCATAGTCAACACCTTGAACTTGTCGAAAACCTTTTGCGACAAGCCGTGCTTTATAGACGGTAACATTACCATCGCGTCCGTTTCCTTCTTGAATATCCATTTGCACTCAACGGCCTTTCGTCGCTAGGAGGATCCACCAAAGTCCATACTTGGTTTTCGCTCATGGATCCCAATTCGGTTCATGGCTTCCGCCATTTCTCAGTCTGGGCTCATCATCGCTTCCTCATAGTTCGTAGGTTCACCGTCTTCTACCAACAAGACAGTCAAGACAGAGTTGCCGTACCACTCGGGAGGGGCACGACCTTGTCGACTGCTGACGCTCAAGATGTGACATCGTCCAAGCTTCATGATCCTTGTCATTAGCTTCCTCTATTGTTGGTGCGGTGACCGGAACAATTTCAGGTCTGCGCTACTCTCCAATTCAAGAGAAGGTTCAATAACCTCGCCTAGCTCTACTTTCCTCCCACTCACTTCTTTGAGAGAAACTCTTTCTCAAGAAAGGAACCGTTCTTTGTGACAACCACTTTTCCTTCGGTTCTGTGATAGAAGGTATAACCAATAGTTTCCTTAGGGTATCCTATGAAGACGCATTTCTCTGCTTTGGGTTCGAGCTTGTCCGGCATCAACTTCTTGACGTAAGCTTCGCATCCCCAAACTTTAAGAAACGACAACTTAGGTTTAGCACCAAACCACAGTTCATACGGTGTCGTCTCAACTGATTTAGATGGAGCCCTATTTAAAGTGAATGCAGCGGTTTCTAATGCATAACCCCAAAATGATAACGGCAAATCAGTAAGAGACATCATTGATCGGACCATATCTAATAGGGTTCGATTCCTGCTCAGACACACCATTATATTTGTGTTTAGGGTGGCGTGAGTTGTGAAACGATTCCACTTGCTTTAAGATGCGTGAGAAAATCATAACTCAAATATTCACCTCCACGATCGGATCGTAGAAACTTAATCTTTACATACGATGGTTCTCCACTTCATTACGAAATTCCTTGAACTTTTCAAATGTTTCAGATTTATGTTTCATTAAATAGATATACCCATATCTACTTAAGTCATCGGTAAAAGTGAGGAAATAGCGATATCCACCGCCAAGAAACACTCATCGGTCGCATACATCGGTATGTATGATTTCCAACAAGTCCGTTGCTCCATCCATCACCGGAGAACGGGTTTTGATCATCTTGCCCATGAGGCATGGTTGAATGTGTCAAATGGTTCAAAATCAAGAGACTCAAAGTCCATCGAGAATGGAGTTTCTTCATGCGCTTTACACCAATATGACCTAGACGATTGCCACAAATAAGTAGTATTATCACTATCTACTTTGCATCTCTTAGCCTCAATGTTATGGATGTGTGTTTCATCCCTTTCGAGATTTAGAAGAAATAAACCATTCACAAGAGGTGCATGACCATAAAAGATGTTACTCATATAAATAGAACAACCATTATTCTCCGATTTAAATGAATAACCGTCTTGCAATAAACACGATCCAGAAATAATGTTCATGCTCAACGCATGCACATAATAACACTTATTAAGGTTTAAAACTAATCCCGAAGGTAAAACTAAGGAGAGCGTGCCGACGGCCATCACATCAACTCTTGATCCGTTGCCAACGCGCATCGTCACCTCATCCCTCGCAAGCCGCCGTCTATTCCGTAGCTCCTGTTTCGAGTTACAAATATTAGCAACTGAACCGGTATCAAATACCCAGGCACTACAACGAGGGCTAGTAAGGAAAACATCAATAACATGTATATCAAATATACCTTTGATGGTGCCAGCCTTCTTGTCCGCTAAGTACTTCGGATAGTTGCGCTTCCAGTGACCCTTGTCCTTGCAATAGAAGCACTCAGTGTCCGGCTTAGGACCAGACTTGAGCTTCTTCTCAGCAGGGGCAGTGCGCTTCTTGAAGGGTTTCTTTGCTCCTTACCTTTCTTAAAGGAGGGCTTGTTGACCATCAACACATGATTATCCTTCTTGATGTCCACCTCTGAGCCTTGACTTTGCAAAGAGCTCGGTGATCGTATCGATGGAACCAATCTGATTATGAGTCACTACAAAACTTTTGTAGCCGGGAGGAGTGATTGCGAACCCCGTCAATCTTGAGCTCCTCGCAATCGTGCATTCCAGCTTGCTCAAGACGTTGAGTGTAGCCCGACATCTTTATGGCGTGCTCACTAACGGAACTCCCTTCCTCCATCTTGCGCTTAAAGAACTTCTCGGAGATCTCATATCTCTCGAACGGGCCTGAGTCAAACATGGTTTTCGGCTCCTCGAGAATCTCAAAGGGCCCGGATACTCTTCAAAACGATTTTGAAGCTCGGTTCCATAGCAAACAACATGGTGCTCTTAATCACACCATAATCATCTTTGCGCCGATCGATGACTTTTCATCACCATAGCTTGCAGCAGGGGGGTCACCTAACGCTTTCCCAAGGACATAGTCCTTTGTTCGCCGCATGTAATGATTCTTAGATTGCGGAACCAATTGGTGAAGTTAGACCCATTGTTTCTAAGCTTTTCCTTCTCAAAGAAAACGTTGAAGTTGAAGTTGGACTTGGCCATGTGATCTACAGTATTTGCAAGTACAATTTAGACTATGTTCATGATAAATAGTTCAATTTAATCAAACTACTAGATGAACTCCCACTAAATTCAACATCCCTCAAGTTGTTTAGTGAACACGATCCAAATTCACCACACCTAATCCGATCATCACGAGAAGAGATGTGGTTTCAATGGTGGACAACAAAGTGTCGATCATATCACTCATATGACTCATGCTTAACCTTTCGGTTCTTGTGTTCCGAGGCCATGTCTGTACATGCTAGGCTCGTCAAGCTAGACCCAAGTATTTGCAAGTGTGAAAAACGGCTTGCACCCGTTGTATGTGAGTAGAGTCTATAGCACCCGATCATCACGTGATGCTTGGACACGCATTTAACTTCGCAGAACGGTGCATACTTGGGGAGAACAGTTTTATCTTGATCTTTAAGTGAGGAATCATCTTATAATGCTACCGTCATGATCTAAGCATAATAAGATACATAAAGGATAAACATCACATGCATATAACTTTATGTGACATGGTATAGCCAATCCTTGCGCAATGATCTCCATCTTGTGCGTTCCGGCATGATCTCCATCACTCCACCATGATTGCCTCCACCACGAATAGCAACTACAACTATTGCTAACTACTTAGCGATAAAGTAAAGCTATTACATGGCGTATAAGAAGTTGACTCGCAGGTCATACACAATTATAAAGACAACCATATGGCTCCTGCCGGTTGTGTACTCATCGACATGCAAGTCGTGAAACATTACAAAACATGATCATCGCATACAATATACACATCACATCTTGGGCCATACCATATCACAGAAAACACTCCCTGCAAAAACAAGTTAGACGCCTACTTTGTTGTTGCATGTTTTATGTGGCTTATGGGAGTAGATGCTAAGAACGATTCTTACTACGGAAAGCCACAACGGTGATATTATGGTTGCCAAACTCCGTGTTAATCCCATGACAACTATAGTGAGAGAACGACATCCACCACCGCATGTGTGGAACAAGCCACACGTCAAGTGCGAGCCGGTCTCGCAACGACGCTATGTAAGGTTGGCCTGGACCGCTTCAATCTCACTATCCCGCGTCATAAGAAGAACACAAACAAGAGGCTTGCAACAGAAAACATCAACGCCCGAAACAACCATGTTGCGTTCTACTCGTGAAACACATCTACGCATGGATCTAGCTCTGATACCACTGAAGGGTTTCGCGGCATAGTAAATCAAAATTTTCTACGGATGTGAACAGAGGGAAAGCCAAGATCTAATCTAGGAGATGCAATCAACGAGAGAGATTGTATTAGATCTTCATACCCTTGAAGATTCAGATAGCGAACGCTCGTTTTAACGTGGGTGATGTAGTCGTACTCGCTTCTCCTCCTCGCGATCCGATCCGATCTAGCACCACAAGTGGCGGTGCCTCCGTGAGATGCACACGTGCAGAACCTCGACGTCTCCTCCTTCCTCGGACCAGCAAGTATGGTGGAGAGATAGATTGGATCTACAACACGACGGCGTGGTGTATATGGTGGAGAATTTCTGCAGCAGGGCTTCGCCTACAAACAGTCGGGAGCGAGAGGAAAGCTAGCAAGGCGGCTAGGGTTTGGAGGAGAGGTGTGTGGGGTTGGTGCGCCCCCACCCCTCTTTATATAGAGGGGGGGCGCAGCCCTAGCCCCTCCCCCAAGCCCAAAGGATAAGGAGGGGGCATGGACTCTCCCTCTTCTAGAAACCCTATCTCTAGTTTAAACGATTTAAACTCTCTAGGATCCTGGGCCCTATGGGGCCTTGTGCCCTGGCCCAATGCGCCAGGACACTCCCTCATAGGACCATGCCCCTCCCGAAAGGTGGGGCCACGTTGGTCCCTTCCGAAGGTTCTAGAAACTTCAGATGCAATACCGATTAACCCAACAATTCAACTCCAAAACGACCGCCTTATATGAATCTTATTCTCCGAACCATTCGGAACCTCTCGTGATGTCCTGGATCCCATCCGAGACTCAACAAAAAATCATAAACCAATTATCCAATCTATCCTAGCCGAGATACGTTAAGTGTGTGACCTGCGGGTTCGAGAATATGCGTACATGATCTTCTATCAATAATCAACAGGGTCCGGCACCCATATTGACTCCCACATTCATCGATGATCATATCGGATGAACCACGATGCCAGGATTCAATCAATCCCATATATATATTCCCTTCGTCTCGCGATATTTTACTTGCCCGAGATTCGATCGTCTTGCAGTCATACCTAGTTCAATCTCGCTCACGCAAGTACTTTACTGCTCCGTAATCTGATATCACTTTGTGATTAACTCCTTAACCACATGCTTGCAAGCGGTGTTGATATCGATTACGAGTGGGCCCAAGTATATCTCCGACTTGGGAGGGACAAATTCCATCTCGATACATACAACCCAACAGATACTTTCCGATCACCGAGAGACACCTTTATGATCACCCTCTCATAGGATGACGTTTGATGACCTCAAAGCTTTCTTAGTACCGTGGAGTTGCATTATCTCATGGTCTAAGGAATACAATATTTGACATAGGAAAAGCTTCACAAAGATGAACACGATGAAACGATCTAATTGCTTCGCTTAGTTTGGTACATCCATCATATCATTCTCCCAATGATATGATCTCATTATCAATTGACAACTCATGTCTATGGTTAGGAAACCTTAACCATCATTGATCAATGAGCTAGTCCTTAGAGGCGTACCAGGGACACTGTGTTGTTCACAAACCACACAAGTATTAATGTTTCCGCTTAATACAATTCTAGCATGGAATATAAACTTTATCATGATCAAGAATTATAATAATAACATCTTTATTATTGCCTCTAGGGCATAATTCCAACACCCTGGCCATCGCCTCGGCCTCCCCCTTCGCCTATAAAATGCCCCCGATGCAGAAACCATAAGTACCCAATCAAATCTCCACGAAACCGTCTGTAGCCACCGCCACCATCATCCCTCGATCGGGGGGGGGGGGGGGGGCTCTGAAATTCTTCCTGGCACCCTGCCGAAGGGGAGATCATCCCGGAGGCCTTCTGTCCGGTATGATGTGTGAGTAATTCCACCTTGGACTATGGGTCCATGTAGTAGCTAGATGGTTGTATCTCCTCCTTTGTGGTTTCATGTATAGATCTTGTGAGATCCGTTCATGATCAAGATCTAATCTATTTGTAATCATGCATGTTGTGTTTGTGGGGATCCGATGGATATTGAGATTATTATGTTGGTTTGATTAATGGTTTTGTCTTTATGATTCTATCATGTCTGTGTTGTTTGTGATCTTGCATGCTCTCCGTTGTTAGTAGCTATCTTGGCCAAGTAGTTGTTAGTGACTCCAAGAGGGGGTATTTATGCTCGATAGTGGGTTCATGCCTCTAGTTTCCAAGGGAAGTGACAATAATCTCCTCGGTTGTAGATGTGCTGTTGCTAGTAGGGAGAAAACAACGGTCTCTTGTTCATGGAACATGTGGACTGTTTACCTTACACACTTTGCTTAAAGCAGTTGTCTGTTGCTTGCAACTTAATACTGGAGGGGGTTCAGATGATAATCTGAAGGTGGACTTCTAGTCATAGATGCAGTTGGATGGCGGTCTATGTATCTTACTGAATTGCCCAATCGAATCTCATAGGATATTTCTGAATGGTAATTGCATTGTTATGCCTTGCTCAGTTCCTGACAATTGCCCTGCTGTAATTTGTTTACCCTTCATGCCATGTTGTTTATCTAAGGAGAGCACCTCTAGTGAAGTATGGACCCTAGTCCAATCTTTACCATTGATACATCTTCCACTGTTACTTGTTTACTTGCTGAAAACCATTACCTTCCACACCATACGTTTAATCCTTTGTTATAGCAAACCGGTAAGCTTGACAACCTCATTGATTCGTTGGGACAAAGTCTTGAGTTTGTGTTGTGCAGGTCTCTGCGTTGCTTGCAACACCTATGTGACGTTTCCTTCCTCCTTCTGGTTCGACAACCTCGGTCTCAACTAAGGGAAAACTTGTTGCTTGCTGCTTCACACCTTGCTCTTGGGGTTCCCAACAGGCTCCACATTAACTGAGCCAGCCATCACAAGCAACAGACAAATGCTTTAAGCAAAGTGTGTAAGGTAAAAAATACATTGGTCCACAAACAAGAGACCATTTTTTCTCCCTAGTGGCAACATCACATCTACAACCGAAGAGATTTCTATCACTTCCCTTGGAAACTAGAGGCATGAACCCACTATCGAGCATAAATACCCCCTCTTGGAGTCACTAGCAACTACTTGGCCAAGATAGCGACTAACAACGGAGAGCATGCAAGATCACAAACAACACAGACATAATAGTATCAAATAGACAAAAATCATTAATCAATCTGACATAGTAATGTCAATATCCATCGGATCCCCGCAAATACAACATACATGATTACAAATAGATTAGATCTTGATCATGAACGAAGCTCACAAGATCTATACATGAAATCACAAGGAGGAGATACAACCATCTAGATACTACATGGACCCATAGTCCAAGGTGGAACTACTCATGCTTGATACCGGAGAAGAAGGCCTCCGGGATGATCTCCCCTCCGACAGGGTGCCGGGAAGAGCTTCAGATCCCGCCGATCTAGGGACGATGGTGGCGGCAGCTACAAAAGGTTTCATGGAGTTTTGATCGGGTGCCTAGGGTTTCTACATCGGGAGGTTCTAGTAGGCGAAGAGGCGAGGCTGGGAGGCGGCCAGAGGGCCCACACCCTACCCAGGAACGGTGTGGGCCCACCCGCACCTAGGGGGTGTGGCGGCCCTGGCTTGCCTCTCTGTCTCTCCTCTGGACTTCGTGTCGCCCACGGTAAAATATTGACTTTGGCTTTTGTCCCGTACAATTCCGAGAATATTGATTTTCTGCCTTTCTGGAACAAAAAACAGAAGAAAACATGCAACTGGCACTGTGGCAACTTGGTAATAGGTTAGTTCCAGAAAAGATATAAAAACACCTCAAAGTGTAGACAAAGCAAAGCAAAGTAGATACTAAACAAGCATGGAGCATCAAAAATTATAGATACGTTTCCGATGTATCAAGCATCCCCAAGCTTAACTCCTGCTCGTCCTTGAGTAGGTAAGTGATAAAGGGAATAATTTTTGAGGTGACATGCACCATCAAAACCAAGATCAAACCATTTGCAAGCATTGAAAGCTGGGATCAAAGAACTCTAAACATGTGCATGAAAGATGGAGTTCTAACAATAGGACATAGTAACTATGCATGCAACATGAAAGGCTATAAACAAAGATCATGAATAACATGCATTGAAAAACGTTTGTTTATTACACATACAGAAAACATGGCATAGTGGCATTTGATGATGCTCGACGTGCCACTTCGTTGGTAACCCCAAGCGCAGGGTGTGTGAAGAGCAACCAGTAATTTTTCCCTCGGTTGAGACCGAGGTTATCGAACCAGAAGGAGGAAGGAAATGTCACACAGGTGTTGCAAACAACGTGGAGATCTGCACAACACAAACTCAAGACTTTGCCCCAACGAATCAGTGAGGTTGTCAAGCTCACCGGTTTGCTGTAACAAAGGATTAAACGTATGGTGTGGAAGGTAATGGTTTGCAGCAAGTAAACAAGTAACAGTGGAAGATGTATCAATGGTAAAGATTGGACTGGGGTCCATAGTTCACTAGAGGTGCTCTCCTTAGATAAACAACATGGCATGAGGGGTAAACAAATTACAACGGGGCAATTGATAGGAACTGAGCAAGGCATAACAATGCAATTACTAGCCAGAAAGATCCTATGAGGTTGATTGGGCAATACAACAATATACATAGACCGTCATCCAACTGCATCTATGACTAGAAGTCCACCTTCAGGTTATCATCCGAACCCCCTCCAGTATTAAGTTGCAAGCAAGAGACAACTGCTTTAAGCAAAGTGTGTAAGGTAAACAGTCCATTGTAGGGATTCGTAGCATGGAAAACAAAATTTTTCTATCGCATACAAACAAACAAGCCAAGATCTATCTACTAGATTGTAGCAACGAGTCGATGGAATAACTCACCCTCGAAGATTCCAAAGTGTTTAACGAGAGCGGATTCTCGTGGGTGATGTAGTCGTACTCTTCCCGATCTCAAGATCGCGTAGACGATCCTTCCGTTGCCAGGCGCTCCGTAATCGGTCACACGTTCAGATTTTCGGCGAAGACCTTCCTCTCCTTGTTCCAGTGACGGAGGTTGTAGCACTCTCCTCGTGATTCCAACAGCACAACGGCGTGGTACCGGAAGTAGAGGGGAGATCTCGCAGGGCTTCGCCTTAAGCCCGAGCGAGTATGGTGGACTATGAGAGATACCTCAACGATCTAGGGTTTAGACACGCCGAGGAGGGGGATAGGCCGGCGTCTAGGGTTAGCTAGGCGGCGGCGGCAGTGGAGGTGGCGGCGCCGGCGGCTAGGGTTTAGAGGCGGAGGAGTTGTGTGTCTAGGAGGGGAGCCCTGCCCCTCCTTATATAGGTGGAGGGGACGGCCAAGGGGAGGGGAGTCCCTCCCCAACTCGGCTTGGAGGTGGACCGGCGGTGGAGGGGAGGAACTCCTCCCCAACTCGGTTTCCACCTCCCTCTCCACTTCCCAAAAATAGCCGTTTGACTTTTTCAAACTAGGATTTGAATAAACCCTCTATTTTGTTCAGCGATGACACCTAGTACATAATGCAATCATACCAACTTGATATAACACATTCATGTACCCTTCCCCTACGGAGTGCCGGACATTCCGGAACCTTCTAGAACATTCCCGATGAAAACACCGGAACCATTCCCCAACTCCGAAACAGGACTTTTCTTATATGAATCTTATTCTCCGGACCATTCCGGATCTCCTCGTGATATCCCGAATCTCATTCGAGACTCCAGACAACATTTAGACTCTTTGTCATCATTCCATAACTACTCAAACAACGTCGAATCCTTAAGTGTGTCTCCCTACGGTTCGTGAAATATGCAGACATGATCGAGACACTTCTCCGAACAATAACCCATAGAGGAATCTGGAAATTCATATGGCTCCCACATATTTCTACGATTACTTTGCGATCGAATGAACCACTTACATACGATACCAATTTCCCTTTGTCTCACGATAGTTTACTTATCTGAGGTTATGATCGTCGGTATCTCTACATACCTAGTTCAACCTCGTTACCGATAAGTACTCTTTTCTCGTTCCCATGATATGTGATCCCTTGTGAGCCAGTCACATGCTTGCAAGCTAATTGGATGACATTTCATCGAGAGGGCCCAGAGTATATCTATCCGTCATATGGATGGACAAATCCCACTCTTGATCCATGTGTTTCAACCAATACTTTCCGAACACTTAATGCCACCTTTATAGCCACCATGTTACGGTGTGGTGTTTGATGTCATCAAAGCATCCATCCGGTAAAGGTGATATGCATGATCTCATGGTCGAAGGAATTAGGTTACTATGTATCAGAAAGCATATAGCAATTGAACTATTAAAATGACCTGATCTTTATGCTACGCTTATCTATAGGAGTATGTCCACCATATCATTCTCCTAACGATATGATCTTGTTGTTAATAACATCTCAATGTTCATGATAGGGAAACCACAATCATTTATTAACCAACAAGCTAGTGATGTATAGAGGCTTTACTAGGGACTTCAATTTAAATTTACAAATCACACAAGTATTAATGTTTCCTTGTTAATACTATTATAGCATGAATATAAACATTTATCATAAACACAAAGATATAATAATAACCATATTTATTATTGCCTCTAGGGCATATCTCCAACATCCACATGTTTCATGAACAAGAGACCGTTGTTTTCTCCCTAGTAGCAACAACACATCTACAACCAAAGAGGTTTCTGTCACTTCCCTTGGAAACTAGAGGCATGAACCCACTATCGAGCATAAATACTCCCTCTTGGAGTCACTAGCAACTACTTGGCCAAGATAACCACTAGCAACGGAGAGCATGCAAGATCACAAACAACACATACATGATAGAATCATAAAGATAAAACCATTAATCAGACCAACATAATAATCTCAATATCCATCGGATCCCCACAAACACAACATGCATGATTACAAATAGATTAGATCTTGATCATGAACGGAGCTCACAAGATCTATACATGAAAGCACAAAGGAGGAGATACAACCATCTATATACTACATGGACCCATAGTCCAATGTGGAACTACTCATGAATCATACTGGAGAGAAGGCCTCCGGGATGATCTCCCCTCCGGCAGGGTGCCGGGAAAAACTTCAGATCCCCCCGATCTAGGGACGATGGTGGCGGTGGCTATAGACGGTTTCGTGGATTTCTGATCGGGTACTTAGGGTTTCTGTATCGGGGGCTTCTTATAGGCGAAGGGGGAGACCGAGGCGGCGGCCAGAGGGGGCAAACCCTACCCAAGCGCGGGGTAGGGCCCACCCGCGCCTAGGGGGGTTTAGCTGCCCTGGCACGCCTCCTCGTCTCTCCTCTAGACTTCTTGTTCCCGACGGAAAGTTATTGACTTTGGCGTTTGTCCCGTCCAATTCCGAGAATATTTCTTTACTAACTTTTCTGAAACCAAAAACAGCAGAAAACAGGCATCCGACACTGCTGCAACTTGTTAATAGGTTAATACCAGAAAACATGTAAAAATCACCTCAAAGTGTGGAAAAGTAAAGCAAATTAGATACTAAACAAGCATGGAGCATCAAAAATTATAGATACATTTCCAACATATCAACATTTAGCTTGTCCCTCATAGATTAGCAAGTAGATGCATAAGACACCTTAAAAGTTCATAAAAGTTCACAAGCAAGTAATATCACAATAAGCATCAATCAATAAGTTTTGGTACACTACACAAAGAATGGCAACTATGCTCTCTTAATGGTGCCTAAAAGTAGAAGGTGGAGACTCAAATAATGATGGAAGAAAGGCCCTTCATAAAGGGAAGCATGGGTTTCAAGTTTTAAAAAGAGCTTCCAAAAATTATGGTACTTGTTAGCTTTCAACCCTCATTTCCCCTATCATAAGCATCTTGAAGTGATTAAGGTTAAAGTGAACAAAGATGGAGTATATGCTTGACAAAGTATAAGTTGGAAATCTCAAGTCCCTTGAATATGAGGGCCACACCTCATGGTACTCAACTTTAGTCACCTGTAAGTTCTTGTCATAGAGAACCGCCAATGGAGTACCCTGTGCACATGGTACAGGAGCTATCCCATAACAAAAATGACAAGGCAAGCAAACAATGAGCATCTCAGCGATCTTTTTATTTACTATGTGCAAAGATTTTTATTGAGGATGCTTCACAGATAGCTCATTATGGTGATGCTGCAAGTTAAAACCATGATTAGGCATGGCTTAGGCTAGCGGCCCAGACGTTTGTCTAGCACAAAATACATAACTCCATGGACTTACAAGCTTCCTCTTTATTTCACACCGGTGACATCCATAGACAAAAGAGCATGATATCAACTGTGTACAAAGTACAAGTGCAATGTTGAAAACGTTCCCCATGACATCACGGTTCTTCTAATTCCAACGTATAAGTGCAAGCATATACAATATAGATGACACAATGGTTCAAGTTTATTAGGGGAAAAGAATATAAATTGTGCCATCAAGTTTGTGAGGGATTTAATCACTAAGTTTTCACATAACAAAACTTTTTAATTGAAAGATAGCTGAAAACAAGAATATACTTGGAATGGTGTAACACACCATGTATAGGAGTTTATAGTGGACACTTTGGAATAACTTGGTTTGTTGGGAGTTGGAAGCATGAGTAGAGCTTACTCATACAAGTGGATGCTAGCAAAAGACTAGGAGCAACCAACTAATAGAGCAATAATGGTCACAATCATGGAGAGCAACAAAACATTACTAATCAATGCATAGAGTGGTACTACAAGTCAAGGACTAAATGATCATAGAGGCTATGGTGACTTGTTCATAGTCATAACATGTTGTGAGCATGTGCCAATTCGACCCAAACAAAGCATCAAAGGATAATATCACAACACTATGCTTTTGCATGCTAAAACAACGCATAATTCTTTCAAGGCACACTAAGAAATCCCAATTGTTTGGAACAAGATATGCTACATAAATAATCACTAAGCATAAGGTCAAAACAACACCTACCATGTCATGCTAAAGTCTAAGTCATAGTCAATGCAAGCTCCTCTTGCACTTATCAAGTAGGAACTTCCTACTCCTTTCCAACACCAAGCAACTTATTTGAAACAACACAGAGAGAACGGGGGTCCAAACTACTTTATTCAAGCAAACTAAACAAACTAAGCAAAGCAAATGAAAACTAAGATGCTCCAAGAACAACACAACAGTGCATGAAACAATAAAAACGAAGTGTCTAGACAGACTTGAGCTTTTTATTGATGAAGAAGGGGATGCCTTGAGCATCCCAAAGCTTTGACGCTTCTACCTCTTGGATATTTATTGGGGTGACACCGGTGTGGCATCCCCAACCTTGATCTTTTGTCCATTCTTCATGTCATTACATCATTCTCTCTCTACACCTGAAATTTTTCCTTCATAAAAAACTTCACACAATCTTCATTAGCAACATTAGTGTATTCAAAAGATAATAGAACTTTAGGCTAAGCTTTCTAACAGCAAAACTTTTCACTAAAAACATAAGCTACTGTAGAAACTCCTTCAAAAAGCTCAATTCCCAAAAGAGAACTCAAAAAGGAATCAATAAGAAGCAAATGCAAATAATGGCAGAAATCTATCAAAACAGACCAGCAGGTAGAAACTGTTTTTTCTAAAATCTTCTGTTGCTCAAATCAAAAGGTATTGAACTAACGAAAGTTAGCTAACATACTGGGGGATTTAGTCATAAATGTTCAGCTCAATCCGACTTATAGATACTCCTCACGAATATTTATGGTGGAGGACAAAAATCTGTTTCAGGACAGCAACTCCCCAAATCTTACTTCCCTCTCATTAGAGGTCATTCTTGGCACAAAAAGCAAACAAAAATGATAATGAGAGGTTATTACTGAAGTAATAACTTCCAAGACTCAAGGAAACTCTTGGATTATGTCCTAATAAGTACTTTTCTTAAACGCCTTTAAGTTAGGCACAAGAAGCAAGAAATCAAGTATTTTCAAATGAAGAGGCAACTCTCTTGTTCTTTCCTTTCTTACCTTTCTTCTTATATTTAGGGAAAATATGATTGCTTACTGGAGGATCAAAATGCATAATGCCTTTTCCCACATCTATTATTGCTCCAAGGTGTTTTAGAGGGATCTTCCAAGTGTGATCCGTCCTTTGCCTACACATTCAATGGCAAGATAATCAGTAGACACCATTTTCCCTAAGATATTTGTAAACACACCTTCAGCTATTCTAATGGATAATAAAGTGGCATTATTAGTAAGAGAGATTTCGTCTCCTCCTTTAGAAATCCCCCAAAGACTCAAAGACTCATAAATATCTTTAGGCATAAGGAAAAATTCATACATGATATCACAACGAGCATCAAAAGTTGCACTATTTATAGTGACTTTGATTGTGGGGAACCACTTTGAAGGCTCAAAATTCATTGGAACATAATTATGGTACTCCCTAAGTGTGTGATAGCAACTATTCAAAGAAGTAGTACTGGACTCAAGAGTGTTTAACCTAGCAAAAATATTTATGAAAGAGGAATCAGACTTGCCAGATGTATTATAAATTATAATCAATTTCTTTATGGCATCAAAAGCTTCGTCCTTAGTATATTGAAAAATATCTTTCCCAGCCACAACATCTAAAGCATATCTATAACAAAGTGCAATACCGAGGTAGAAACTATTGATAACTGATACGTCTAAAACATATCTACTTTCTCGAACACTTTGCTATTGTTTATCCTCTAAACTTGTGTGATTTGGATACAACTAACACGGACTGACGCTGTTTTCAGCAGAATTACCTTGGTGTCTTGTTTTTGTGCAGAAAATCAACTATCAGGAAACATGCCGGAAAATATGCCAAAAATTATATTTCACTAGAAGATCCACGGAGCCAGAAGACGACACGGAGAGGAGGCCTGGGGAGCCCACACCCACCCCAGGCGTGGGCCCACCACTGGCCGCACCTGGAGGGGGTGAAGCCACCCTAGGCACCCCCTCGGCCTCCCTCTATGCCTATAAGTTGCCTTTTGACCTAAAAACCGAGGGGGGTTCGATATTTTTCCAGAAAGAGTTCCGCTCCGCCACCGCCACCAGAAACCAAGATTCAGATCCAGAAACTCCATTCTGGCACCCTGCCAGGACGGGTAATTTGGAGAGGATCATCGCCATCGTCATCACCAACGCATCTCCATCAAGCACCAATGTTTCCCTCATCCATGAGTGAGTAATCCCCTGCTGTAGGCTTGGGGATGGTAGGGATTGGATGAGTTCTATCATGTAATCGAATAAGATCTGTTAGGGCATAGTTCCTAGTATCTCTATTAGTGCTATTTGACTTTGTTGCAACTTGTTGTGCTTAATGCTTTTCACTAGGGCCCGAGTACCATGATCTCAGATCTGAACTTATTATCGAATCATTATGATAGTATTGTTTGTGATATTATCTACAAGTTGTGTACACATATCATTGTCTGGATCCAAAGGCTCCAAAGTGACAATAATTGGGACAACCGGAGGGGATGGCTGTGGTGTGAGGATCACATGTGTTCACAGAGTTTTAATGCTTTGCTCCGGTGCTCTATTAAAAGGAGCACCTTAATTGCCAGTAGTTCCCTAGAGGCCCCGCTGCCATAGGCTGGCTGGACAGAAGATGTTGTGCAAATTCTCATTGCAAGCACGTATGACTATATTTGGAGCACATGCCTAGGACTGTTTAGTACTTGGATGCTTGTTATTATTTATCTGCAATGCCCTAGATCTTGAAGTTACATTTTTAGACTCGTCCATGCAACGCCCGTCCATCCATCCCTATGCCTACCGCACTCGAATCCTACTATTACTGTTACTGTTACTATTGCTCCTGTTTCACTTTATTCTTGGCGATCTTTGTTGCTTTCTTGTTACTACTAAAGCTGTTACTCTTGATAAACTTACGTGAGCAAGAACTATTTCAGTGCAATGTGACAACTCAGTTGTTAAGGCTTGCAAGTATTCTTTGGCTCCTTGTGTCGAATCAATAAATTGGGTAATACTACCCTTGGCATTGCGATCCCCTACACTTGTGGGTCATCAAGACTATTTTCTGGCGGCGTTGCCAGGGAGCATAGATTTATTTGTAAGTTCACTTGGATCTACTATTGTTCACTGCTACTCCTTTCATCATGGGGAAGTCTCGTGATGGAAAGTTCCCTATTTTACCATCCACTACAAGAAGAGGTACAGTCCTAAACACCTCTGTTGCTCTTGATTCACCGTCTGTTATAAGTAAGCTTGTCACACCACCACCACATACTCATGCTACACACACTGATACTACTACTGAATCTGAAACTGCTTTTGATGCTCATGATGTTGCTTCTACTATGATTGATGCGAGTGGTTCATTAGGTCCTTTTCTAGATGCTACTATGGCTAGTCTAGAAATACCGAAACTCCTAGTGAAGACACTATTACACCTGTTAGCTCAAATGAGTCTAGTGAGAGTTATGATATTAATGATGGTTACATTGAGTTCACTGATGAATTTGTTGAAGAGTGCCAAAACACACATGGTACTAGTGCTATTAAGAGTCTCCTTGCTAGACATACTATTATGCCTAAGTTTTCCTCTGATCCTAAGTTTTCCACCTCTCCCATAGATATTAAAGATGAAGACTATGATTTCTCTCTTGATTTATCTTATTTAGATATTGTTGAGAAAGAACCTTTTTGTGGGACTGAAAATGAGAGTGATGTGGCTCATATGAATGAGCTTTCTACTATGAGTGCTTTGTTCTCTGATGATTTTAAGATGCGCAAGTACTTTGTTACTAAGATCTTCCCTTTTTTCACTAAAAGGAGAAGCTAGGGCTTGGTTTAATAGATTACCACCTGGTTCCATTGATATCCCTGATTGCTTGATTGCTTCTTTCTTCCAGAAATATTTTCCTCCTAGTGATAGACATGCTGCTTTGCAGAGACTTTTTGATTTTAAACAGGGAGAAGAAGAGAAATTGTCTGAGTCATGGACAAGGTTCTTTGCCTTGATTCATGCACATCCTGGATGTCCATTGCCTAAGAATGAGGTTCTTGATATTTATTATAATGGACTAACTGATGATTCTAGGACATACCTAGATAGCTTTGCTGATTGTGTTTTTAGGAAAAGGACTCCTATAGATGCTGAAGAATTAATGACCAAGATAAGCAAGAATTATGATGATTGGACTTCAACTGAGCTAAATATACCTGAGCCTATTACTCCTGAACTAGTTGTTCCTGAACCAATTCCAGCACCAACAACAAAGAAGAGGAGAGTTATTGCATTAAATGTTGAAGTGATGAATGAAGCTAAGAAGTGTCTAAAGGAGAAAGGTATTAGAGCTGAAGATGTCAAGAATCTACCTCCTATAGAAGAATTATGTAAGCCAATTCCCCACTCATCTACTATTGAGGTACACTCTCTCCAACACTTTGATGAAGGTGATATTCCTTATGGTAAGCCTCCTGATCAATGTTTAGAGGAACTTGACACATTTATTATTAAACAAGGTAATTTTAACAAACAAGTTCAGAATCATTTGTTGGAAAAATCCAGAGCTATCCATGAGTTGAAAGATATTGTGGAAAGAACTTATAATGATATTAAAATGCTTTGTAAACACTTTCAAATGGTTCAAACTCAACTTGATCAACTTGCTAAGGTACAAAAGGATATGCTAGTTAATGCTTCAGGAGATAAACATGCTTATGGAATTAGAACTAGGAGTGGTATAGCTACTCAAGATCCTTTATATCCTAAAGGACACCCTAAAAGAATTGAGCAGGATTCTCAACAAGGTGAGAGTAGTGGTAGTCCTCGTAAGAGGAAGAAGAAGAAACATAAGATAGTTGAGGAACCACTTGAACCTGCTATAGATCCTAATAGTATATCTGTCTCTGATGCTGAAACTGAGAGTGGTAATAATAATGATGCTCCTGATAAGGAGGAAGTTGAGGAAGAACCTGAGAAGCACACTAAGAACACTAGGTACACAAAGGAAGATTTTATTGCTAATAAACAAGGTAAAGAGAGAGAACCTTGGGTGCAGAAACCTATGCCTTTTCCAGGTAAGAAACACAAGTCAAAGGAGGAAGAACACTACAACAAGTTTTGTGAGTGGATGAAACCTTTATTCTTGCAAATTCCTTTGACTGATGCTATTAAACTGCCTCCTTATTCAAAGTATATGAAGGATATTGTCTCTAATAAAAGGAAGACTCCTAATGAGGAGATTTCTACCTACTTGCTAATTATTCCTTCAATGGTAAGGTCCCAAAGAAACTTGGTGATCCAGGTATACCAACTATTCCCTGCTCTATTAAGAACAATTATGTTAGAACTACTTATGTGATTTGGGAGCTGGAGTTAGTGTTATTCCCTTTTCTCTCTATAAGATACTCCATCTAGAGAAGTTGATACCAACTGATATATCTTTGCAAATGGCTGATAAGTCAACTACTATTCCTGTTGGTATTTGTGAGGATGTTCCTATTCAAGTAGCTCATAATTGCATGGTTTTAACTGATTTTGTTGTGCTTGAAATGCCTGAAGATGATAATATGTCTATTATTCTTGGGAGACCTTTTCTTAATACTGCAGGTGCTGTCATCAATTGCAATCAAGGAAAAGTAACATTCAATATTAATGACAAAGAGAACATTATCTATTTCCCCAAGAAGGTTGTTAAAAGCTATTGCCTGAATTCCATTGAAAATATTGAGAGCATCAAGGTTGGAGAAATATATTGTCCCATTCCACAAGAAAATTTTGAAACTATTATGATTGGGACCATTGCTATCAAGTATGAGGTAACATAATCACCTTGTGGAATGCAAAGTTTTGTTTCATATAAGATTGTTTTGGTAACAAGACTTGATCAACCTTGTTAACAAAGGGATTTTAATGAACAAAATAATGTTTCCACTATGGTTGTACTTGCTTTCTTTTACTTTTCTCCTTCCTAGTCTTTGCTTTAGCTTTAGTTTTGCTAGTAGTTTTGCTTGTTTGAGTTTCTTAGAGCTCCTGTATTTTGGCTTTTGGTTTGATTTTGCTTCCTCTGTAAAAACCGTTTCTGCGAGAAAATCAATTTTCATACCCTGAGAATTGGACAAAAATAAAGTTTTTCTAAAAATCCCAGAAAATTCAAAATAAATTTGTTCTCAAAAAAGGGGCAGAGAGGCACCTGAAGTGACCTTGGGGGCCACCCCAGGACACCACACCTATGGTAGGCGCGACCTACCAGGGGGTGGCGCCTAGGGGGGTTTGGCCCACCTGGGCCCCTCCAGGCTACCTCCTCAAAGCCACCTTCTTTCTCTCTCCCCAAAAACACCGGAAAACTTTCTCAAGCTCGAGTTCTTGCTCGTGATTTTCGATCTCCTTGTTCAGCCTATCTCAAGTGCTGATTTTTGCAGGGATTGCTCCTTGGTATGTGCCTCCTCCACTTTTCCAATTAGATTTGTGATTGGTAGATTGTATCTTGAGTATTTTTCTGCTATAGGTGACAGGTTGTTTGATCTTGCATGCTTGTTCTATGCTTAGAAACTTTATTTTGATGCATGTGTAGTCCTCTAGCAAGTTCCTTTAGTAGTTGCTCATCATCTATCAACTTAGAAATCACTTGGTTTGATGGTTGTCTAAAAATTTCAGCAAGGAATATGCGTGCTTATCCACTGAATTAATATGACTTGATGGTGCATGAGTCAATGAAGGTTCATCGTGAGGAGGCAGTTTTTCCTTCCATATATCCATGCCATGAATTTATGAGAGCTGCGGGGATCCTCCAAGATTTCCAAACTATGGTTACAAATGCAGGGTTGGAGCACTTTGTTAAAGGTGAACCATTCCAATATGTTAAGCTAACCATGGATTTTGTGCAGGACTTTCAGTTCACTTGGTCTACTTCTAATCCCATGGTCCATTACAAAATATATAATATACATGTCGACCTGCCTTTTTTGTTGATTGCTGTGCATCAATTAGAGTACCTCAGTGGGGATCTTGCGAGAAGATCAAGGAGAGGCTCAAGGCACTTGTGGATTTATATGCTGAGATTTTCCAAGGTTTCGAATTCTCAAAGGAAATTGGTAAAATTCGGAACATTCAGCTCCCAGCTATTAGATACTTTGCCTATTTCATTACCAAGTGTGTTCTTGCTAGGAAGATTGCTAGAAAGTTGTCTTCTTTTGATCTAGCTTTTATTGCAGCTTCTCTGAATAGGAAGAGGTCTTATAGTTTGGGTGCGTTGATAGCTCACCGTCTGACCACCAACCGTGAGAAGGGTGGAATTTGTGGAGGTCTCATTGCTTCTAGGTTGCTAGCTTTCCATGGTTTAGAGCCTCACTATTCAGATTTCCAGGTCCCCATAGAGAGGCTTGATATTGAATCCATGATTCAGCATGGTTTTGTTTCCTTGGGGGCTAATGTGAGAAGTTTACCATTTGAATTATCTTTTGCCTAGCAAGGCCGGAGAAAGGGTAGGACTGAGAAAATAGTTTATTTTCCTGCACCTGCTTTGTTTAACTTTGATAACAGACAAGGATGGTCACTTACGGAGGAGGAGGTTGACTCTTATGTGGGGGAACTCTCCCAGCAAGAGGAGAATGTTGAAGAAGATGCCGAAGACAATTCGGTCCAGCCCTCCAACTTGGGAGAGTCTTCATACCAGCAGCCCTCATTTGATTGGGGCGCGTCTTCTTCTTCATCGCAGGTGCCTGACTATGATCATTCCTATGATGACCCACCAGCATGGGGGTACTATCCACGCTATTGATACCCGCTTAGGCCAAAAGCCTAATCTTGGGGGGAGGTATAGCGAAGTCACACTCATTTATATATCATGTTCGGTCGGTTCTTTGTATATCCATCGTTTCACTTTCTTTTTGGTTTCTGTTGCTTCTTTCTAAAAACCCAAAAATACGAAAAATATTTTTGTTGTTTCTTTTCGTTTGTTCCTTTCTTTCTTTGCTTTGGTCTGCCTTAAAAGAAAAATCCAAAAAGATTTTGCTTTGTTTGGTTTGCTTTGTTTTTGTTTAGTTTTTCTTTGTTTGCTTGTTTCTAAAAAAAATCAAAAACTCCAAAAATATTTGTTGTTATTCTTTTGTTTTGTGAGTTCTTTGCAGAGTTCAGCCGTCCTCAGTGGATTTTGGTTTCATGTTAATTATTCAAGTCACACAAGTGAAGGGCAATAATGAAGATTAAGACAACTCGAGGTGTGGTAAGAGGCTGTTAATGAACTCTGTTTGTTTCATTTTTGTACACATACTCATCATTGTGAGCATGCTTAGCCTGTTTGTGTAAGGTGTATTTCATTATGGATGCTTAGTAGTTCTTGCTTGTCTATGATTAGCTCCAGCTTGCTAATAGTTTGTAGCATGTCATATGAATGTTTGCTTGCATTGTTTTATTCATATTTTGGTATGACATTGTGGCATTTGACTAATCAATAGTCAGTAAGCCTCGATGATTTATTTTGCCTCAAAGTTCTTGTATCACTTTCATGCCATAATTAGTCCTGTTTTGTTGCAAGAATGATTATGACAGTTATTGCTCTCTCGTTTGTCGCTTCCTCTCTATTGCTAGCCTTCACTTGCACTGAGTATGTGCTCCACCTATGCTTCCAAATCCCCAAAACCAATATTGCCAGCTGTGTCCACCATACCTACCTATTAGCATCATTTCCTACTTTAGTGCATATTTTATGTATGCCATGTTTTCTTTCAAAATAAAATGTTTGTCTGTTTTGAGAAAGTTAGTTAGTAAAGCTCTCACGAACTTGATGACACACTTTATTCCTTGCACTTAATAATCCTGAACCATTATGACTTGTCCATGAAAGTTATATGCTTGCTAATTATATGATGGGAGTCAGCAGAACCGTGCTGTCACGGGGAACGCTTTCAACACCTTTTGGATATCCTATCCAGTTGACACTTTGCTCTTTTGTTTACGGATGTCGACGATGTGAAATAAAAGGGGAGATTGTGAGTTCATGGAGTTTATACATTGTGTTAGATAAATGCCTGGGCCGCTAGCCTAAGCCATGCCTAATCATGGTGGAAACTTGCAGCATCACCATAATGAGCATCTATGAAGCATCCTCAATAAAAAGCTATGCATATGGTAAATAAAAAGATTGTTGAGATGCTCATTGTCTGCTTGCCTTGTCATTTTGTTTATGGGAAAGCTCTTGTACCATGTGCAAGGGGTACCCCATTGGCAGTTCTCGATGATATGCATGTATTTACAATGACAAGAACTTTCAGGTGACCAAAGTTGAGTAGCAGCGGAGCGGCCCTCGTACTCAAGGGACTTGGGATTTCCAGTCTATGGTCTGTCAAGCATATGATTCAGAGTGGACCTCACTTTCACCTTAACCACATGAAGATGCCTATGATAGGGGCAATGAGAGCTCAAAGCTAACGAGTACCTTCCTTTCAGCATTTGGAAGCCTTTCAAACTCTTCAAAACATTTTCACAACTTTGTTGAGTCACCACTTATTCTATGAGAACCTTCTCTAGAGCATAGTTATCATTCTTGTGTTTGTCTCAAAACTTGGTTAATCATGTTATGACTTTGATGCTTGTATCTCTGATATCTTTACCTCTAGTATTTACTTGAACTTCAGAGGTGCCTTGGCATTCATATTGTGCTCTACAAACAAAGTCAAGCGAGATACCACTCTATCATACCTTATTATGAGCATTGCAATGTTGCTTATGTTTATGTTTTATGCTACTTATTATTATTGAGTTGGTTTCTCTTCATAGCTTGCAATGAATATTGAGTAGACTTAGCTGCATACTTCTTATTATGAACTATCTAAACATCTACTCCTGTGCTGAGAATATATTCATCATATGAAGCAAAGTGTTCGTGAAACTTCTTTTATCGCACTCAGTTTTCAACTGAATTGCTTGAGGACAAGCAATAAGCTAAGCTTGGGGGGATTTGATACGTCCAACATGTATCTACTTTCTCGAACACTTTTCTATTGTTTCTCCTCTAAACTTGTGCGATTTGGATACAACTAACACGGACTGACGCCGTTTTCAGTAGAATTACCTTGGTGTCTTGTTTTTATGCAGAAAATCAACTATCAGGAAAAATCCCGGAAAATATGCCAAAACTTATATTTCACCAGAAGATCCACAGAGCCAGAAGACGACACGGAGAGGAGGCCTGGAGGGGGTGAAGCCACGCTAGGCACCCCCTCGGCCTCCCTCTATGCCTATAAGTTGCCTTTCGACCTAAAAACCGAGGGGGTTCGATAGTTTTCCAGAAAGAGTTCCGCTCCACCACCGACACTAGAAACCAAGATTCAGATCCAGAAACTCCATTCTGGCACCCTGCCAGGACGGGTAATTTGGAGAGGATCATCGCCATCGTCATCACCAACGCATCTCCATCAAGCACCAATGTTTCCCTCATCCATGAGTGAGTAATCCCCCACTGTAGGCTTGGATATGGTAGGGATTGGATGAGTTCTATCATGTAATCGAATAAGATCTGTTAGGGCATAGTGCCTAGTATCTCTATTAGTGCTATTTGACTTTGTTGCAACTTGTTGTGCTTAATGCTTGTCACTAGGGCCCGAGTGCCATGATCTCAGATCTGAACTTATTATCGAATCATTATGATAGTATTGTTTGTGATCTTATCTGCAAGTTGTTTACACATATCATTGTCCGGATCCAAAGGCCCCAAAGTGACAATAATTGGGACAACCGGAGGGGATGGCTGTGGTGTGAGGATCACATGTGTTCATGGAGTGTTAATGCTTTGCTCCGGTGCTCTATTAAAAGGAGCACCTTAATTGCCAGTAGTTCCCTAGAGGCCCTGCTGCCACGGGCTGGCTAGACAGAAGATGTTGTGCAAGTTCTCATTGCGAGCACGTATTACTATATTTGGAGCACATGCCTAGGATTGTTTAGTACTTGGATGCTTGTTTTTATTTATCTGGAATGCCCTAGATCTTGAAGTTACATGTTTAGACTCGTCCATGCAACGCCCGTCCATCCATCCCTATGCCTACCTTTCGAATCCCATTCTTTATTCTTTACTATTGCTCCTGTTTCACTGTTGTTGTTGCTGCTGCTGTTGCTTTGCTGTTACTACTACCAAACTGTTGCTACTGATAAACTTTTGTGAGCAAGAACTATTTCCAAGTGCAGCTGAACTGACAACTCAGTTGTTAAGGCTTGCAAGTATTTTTTGGCTCCCCTTGTGTCGAATCAATAAATTGGGTAATACTACCCGCTAAGACTGTTGTGATCCCCTACACTTGTGGGTCATCAATAACCAAGATTAGACTCATATTAGGCTCAGTTTCCCTTTGTAAAGCAGAGATTCTAGACCAAGATTCTTTAAAACTCTCTTCACCTTTTTGCTTGAAAGCAAAGATCTCTTCCATAGGTGTTAGAGAGATAGGACTTAAACCAGACATGGTAGCAACTAGGGTAGGAACTAATTTTTTTGTGTTTCTGATAAGAAAAAGCAAACCAAACTAAACTATTTTTTTCTGGAGTTTTTGATAAAAGAGGCAAACAAAACCAAGTAAAAGAAACTAAGCAAACTAAAGAGAAAGGTTGAGGAGGACTCCCCTTGTGAATACGTCCTTAGCCTCCCCGGCAACAGCGCCAGAAAATCCTTGATGACGACACCCAGTACTGTCGTGGGACGCTTCGTTGGAAACCCCAAGAGCAAGGTGTGATGAGCACAGCAGCAAGTTTTCCCTCAGTAAGAAACCGAGGTTATCGAACCAGTAGGAGGAAGGAAACGTCTCAAAGGTGTTGCAAGCAACGTGGAAACCTGCACAACACAAACTCAAGAATTTGCCCCAACGAATCAGTGAGGTTGTCAAGCTCACCGTTTTGCTGTAACAAAGGATTAAATGTATGGTGTGGAAGATTATGGTTTGCAACAAGTAAATAGGTAACAGTGGAAGATGTATCAATGGTAAAGATTAGACCGGGGTCCATAGTTCACTAGAGGTGCTCTTAGATAAACAACATGGCATGAAGGGTAAACAAATTATAGCAGAGCAATTGACATGAACTGAGCAAGGCATAACAATGCAATACTAGACAAAAAGATCCTATGAGATTCAATTGGGCAATACAACAATATACATAGACCGCCATCCAACTGCATCTATGACTAGATGTCCACCTTCAGGTTATCATCCGAACCCCCTCCAGTATTAAGTTGCAAGCAACAGACAACTTGTTTAAGCAAAGTGTGTAAGGTAAACAATCCACTTATTCCATGAACAGGAGACCGTTGTTTTCTCCCTAGTGGCAATAGCACATCTACAACCGAAGAGATTTTTGTCACTTCCCTTGGAAACTAGAGGCATGAACCCACTATCGAGCATAAATAACCCCTCTTGGAGTCACTAGCAACTACTTGGCCAAGATAGCTACTAACAACAGAGAGCATGCAAGATCACAAACAACACAGACATGATAGTATCAAATAGACAAAACCATTAATCAATCTGACATAGTAATCTCAATATCCATCGGATCCCCGCAAACACAACATACATGATTACAAATAGATTAGATTTTGATCATGAACGGAGCTCACAAGATCTATACATGAAAGCACAAGGAGGAGATACAACCATCTAGCTACTACATGGACCCGTAGTCCAAGGTGGAACTACTCACGCTTCATACCGGCGAAGAAGGCCTCCGGGATGATCTCCCCTCCGGCAGGGTGCCGGGAAGAGCTTCAGATCCCCCCGATCTAGGGACGATTGTGGTTGCGGCTATAGAAGGTTTTGTGGAGTTTTGATCGGGTTCTTAGGGTTTCTGCATCGAGGGCTTCTTATAGGAGAAGAGGCGAGGCTGGGAGGCGGCCAGAGGGCCCACACCTTACCCAGGCGCAGGGTGGGCCCACCCGCTCCTAGGGGGGGTGTGGCGGCCCTGTCTCGCCTCTCCGTCTCTCCTCTGGACTTCGTGTCGCCCACGGTAAAATATTAACTTTGGCTTTTGTCCCGTCCAATTCCGAGAATATTGATTTTCTGCCTTTCTGTAACCAAAACAGAAGAAAACAGGCAACTGGCACTGTGACAACTTGTTAATAGGTTAGTTACAGAAAAGATATAAAAACACCTCAAAGTGTATGTAGGGTTCGCAACATAGAAAACAAAAATTTTCCTACGATGGGAACATCTATGTACCAAGATCTATCTACTAGATACAAGCAACGGGTGGATGTATATCCGTAGAGAACATACCCTTGAAGATCGACAAAGCTTAACGAGTCCAAACTCGTGGTTGATGTTGACGATCTCTTGCCGATCTCAAGATCGAGAGGAAGTCCTAGTGCCGCAAAACAGCGGCGCATCCGTGCTCGCACACACGTTCGAGGCACCGAGCAACCTCCGCCTCCTCGCTCCAGAGATGCAGCGGAAGCACAACTCTTTCTTGCCGAATAGCCACCGGGAACATGTATCTCTCTAGTCCGAGACCATGGGGAATAAATTTTAGAGGGGGAGAGAGATCCTTCACGAGGAGGTGTACTTTGAGAGGAGTAGAGGGGGGCCTTTTATAGGGGAGAGGGGGGGCACCCAAGGGGCATGGCGCCCAGCCATGGGGGCTGCCCCCACCTCTTCCACATTCATGTGGGTGGAGCTCCCACTCAAAATGAAAAGCCTCCACTCCCATTAAAAAGCCTCCACTCAAAAATCAACTCACATGCATTAAATTTCCACCAAATTTAATGCAAGCTCTCATTTAAATAAAACTCTTTTATTTATTTATTCATAATTTTGTTAATTACTTTAATTAACAAACATTCACATAAAACCCCTTGCTAGTATCCATTTCACATGCAGAACCAGTTTCAGCAATTTCAACCGAAACAGTTTCGGTGTCTAGTGAAATAAATTCTTGCGCTTTCCTTTTCTTTTCGGCATGAAACTTTTGCTCCAAATGGATGTCGATGTCTCTTAAGTGTGTCACCCTAAGGTTCGTGAATAATGCGGACATGATCGAGACCCCTCTCGGATCAATAATCAGAAGCGGGATCTAGAGACCCATACTGACTCCCACACATTCAACGATGACTTTCTTATGATCGTCGGAACCTTTTACGCTAGTATCTTAATCCCTTTGTTTCGCGATATATTACATGTCCGAGATTCGATCATCGGTATCTCCATACCTAGTTTGATCTCGTTACCGACATGCACTCTTTTCTCGTTCCCGTGATATAACATTCTAGTGATCAAATCACTTGCTTGCAAGCTAATCAATGTGATATCACCGAGAGGGCCCATAGCATATCTATCCATCATCGGGATGAACAAATTCCACTCTCTATCCATGAGCCTCAACATAACACTTTATTAGTTCTGAATCCATCTTTATAATCACCCTGTTACGGTGTGACGTTTGATGTTATCAAGAAACTCTTCCGGTGTTAGTGATTGACATGATCTCATGGTCTAAGGATTAGGATCATTTCGTAAGTTGTTATAGCAATATAAACTCAATGAATTTGATCTTAATGCTATACTTCAGATGAATGTTCATCACACCATTACACTAATGTTGTGACCCCGTTATTAACAACATCCAATGTCCATGATCAGGAAACCTATGATCATCTTGTTAATCAACGAGCTAGTTTATAAGAGAGGCATAACTAGGAACTTTCTGTTTGTTTATTAAACACACATGTATTAACGTTTCCGTATTAATACAATTAGAGCATGTAAAATAAACATTTATCATAAATAAGGAATACGATAATAACCACTTTATTATTGCCTCTCGGGCATATTCCCTTCAGTCTCCCACTTGCACTAGAGACAATAATCTAGTTTGAAAACTCTGCGTATTGAACACTTATGGCTTTCTGGTGTTCCATATACGCAATTGCAAGTGGTTAACATAATCTACGGATCTGACGCTTCAGGTCCGTGTGTATTTGCATGTCTTTGCGTCTCCACGCATCACTCATTCTCCAATGAGATGGCATTGTATAAATTTGGTCTTTTGGTGAGACCTTTAGTTCCTTGGGGTTAAACCATGTCGATACTATTGTCGTACAATATATCTTTAGTGTTAGCCCATTGCGAACAACACCTTAGTTTGATAACAAACTACTTGACACAAATTCTCTCCTTTGCTGCTACTATAGCAGTCATATACTTAGCCTTTTGTTGTAGTATTCGTCACATTGTCTTAACTATGGAACTCTTCCAAATCCATCATGGAATCTCCTTTCCATTACATTGTGCCACCCATAGTTTAAATTGAGATAAACTTAATTTGTATCTTGTGACAAAACTAGTATCAATGTAACCCTTTACAATGAACTATTTGTAATTGTTTGTCACCTCTACACAAATATATTCTTAGTTCTTCCAAAAGATCATAAGAATATCCTTACTATTGTCCAATGATCATTTTATGATTCATTCTGGTATATGCTCATAACATTTAGAGCATAGGACATATCTGGATGTGTACATATCATGGTATGATTGATCAAAACATTCTCGTGATTTCACTCATCAAGTGTCAAAGCACTTGAATCTTGTTTCACTTATCAAGTGTCGATACACTTGAATCTTGATTCAATTCTTTTCTATGCGACAAGAACCGTTTCTTGTTGTTTCTATATTGAACTCCTTCAATATCTCATATATGTACGTTTGGCACAACCATATTAGCGTCACCGTCTATCCACTATAGACATTCATGCTAAATATTCGGGTTTTACCTAAGTATTTCATCGAAATGAAATTCTTAACCTTTGGTCAATAAAAGATACATCATTTCTAATCAACAAGATGTCCTCCATATAATGTATTCGAAATATGTCTCAGCGCTCCCACTTAATTTCTTGCAAATGCAAGCATCTTCATCGTCTCTAGATGAAAAACTCATTTTTCATCATGGTGAAGATTCCAACTCCGCGATGCTTACTTCAACCATTGAAGTTTGCATGCCCTTTTTAGCATCCTTTGAATAAACAAAACCCTTTGGATCATGTCATGTACACGTCCTAGGTAACCATTCTATTAGAAGAACTTTGTTTTGTTTATTCATCTACCATATACCAAATTATATGTAGTGGTTGCTACTTTAATCCGTCCAGACTAAATATCGCTATGAAAGATCAAATCTTGTCATAGTCAACTCCTTGAACATTGTCATAAAATACTTTACGACATGTCGACTATTTCATAGATGTGAAACATCCATGTCGACTATTTCGTAGATCCAAATATGACTAATAGGTTTTTACACCTTTCTGGAGGGTCTTCCAAGTTCAAACTTGATTTATCGTGTATGGAACTATCACGGATTTTATGGCTTCAAGCCATTTGACGGAGTCAGGGCCCATCATCGCTTCTTTGTATGTATTCGGTTCATCATTGTCAAACAACAATGATTTACTCTCAAATCTTAGCATTTGATTGTTTAACCGACCTACTTGGTTCAATAGGAACTTAGATCTCCGTGACCACAACCTTTGAGGCACATAAGCTATGAGCATTATGGTAGCCTTCAGAACGATTTCCGGCGCTGCGCAACTCAGCACATTTAGCTAAGGTTCGTTAACCTTATCAAAGTTCTATTGTCCTCCCACTTAACATTTATGAAAAATTCCTTCTTCAAGAAACTTCATGTTTCAAGCGACAAACCCCTTTGTCCTCGATGTTATGGAGGAATAACCAATTGTTATTCGAAATAACCTACAAAGACATGCTCATCCGACTTCGGTTGTAAACATCTTACTTATGTTTAGCATACCAAAATTTAAGAAATGACAACTTGGGTTTTACCCCAAACCATAACTTCCATGGTGTCATTTCAACGGATCAATATGGAGCTATTTTCAGTGTAAAAGCGGTAGTCTCTAAAGCTTTAATCTTTTAAAACATAATGGCAGTTTTATGAATAACACCTTTGATCCAACCATGTTAAACAAGGTTTCATTACAAATCTCAGACACTCCATATTACTATGGTGTTTCGGGAGATGTAAATCTAGGCGTTTTGCTAAACTTGCAACTCAAATAAATCCCTTTATGATAAAATCATAATTCATTTATTTTTCTTGTTATACTTGTAACTCAAATAAATCTCTTTATGATCAAATCATAATTCATTTATTTTTCTTGTTACAATGATTTTCCACTTCATCTTGAAAGTCTTTGAAACATTTTTCAAATATTTCATACTTCTTTCTCATTAAGTGAATATTCACTCAAATTTCCGGAGAAAGCATATGAAGTTGAAATCCATCGCTTACGACTATACATAATGGACTACATACATCGATATGTATAAATTCCAATATTTTAGTCATTCGTTCTTCTTTGGCCTTTGAACGAAGTTTTACTTATCACGTGGAAAGTCTCACAAGCGTCACTTGATCAAATCAAAGATTCCAAAAATCCATGAATATGGAGATTCTTCATGTTTTCTTTCCAATATAATTTAAACAACGATGTCACTTTGTAAGTGATCTTTCAATCATTTGTCTTGCGACATTTTAGCATTAGGTTTTATGGATGTGATTTCTCCAACTAGATTTGTAAATCATCCATCTTATATGGAATATGGTAATTATTTGAACAACCTTTGTTCTCATAATACCTGATTCAAATAACAATTATTAAAACAAATCTTGAAGTCAAGCTTTGATGTCAACGAGAAATACAAACAACGGTTTGTTTTTTATGAACATCATCACATATTCTCTTGCTAGTTACTTAGGCCATTATGGTTCATTAATTGCGTTGTTCTATATGAAATTTCATACCAACCAATTTGGTATCTAATACCCAAGAACCACATTGTTTAACAAGCAAAGAATACAACCATAACATGTATATCATCCATATACCAAAATTGGATATTTCCAATCTTTTCTTTTCTGCCAAATATATTTCATAGATTCTCTTTCAGCATTTCCTTTTCCTTTTTAAAAGAATTTATCAACATCAATAGTGGCGCCATATACATGACACATAGTCCAAAGCGTGTATATTCAAATAATAATACCTTTGGACTTGCACTTTGAATTAGATCACCATCATCAAAATGATCGGTATTCTTTCAAAATCCATTCTTTAGTAATCTTTTAGTGTAGTAAACACTTTACATACATCTTCTATTCATCCTTATCATGACGACTTTCATGATCAAGCTACTGTAGCTTATAAAGGCGAATCGTGAGTATAACATTACTTTCCAAAACCCTTTTTTGGATGATTAGGATGTCTAGCATCTCCAACCTTCGTAAATTCTCATCCAATATGAAAACATATATTATACTCTATCATTTTGCAACCAAAACATTGTTTCAGATATCGTTATATCTGCCACACATGATGGTTTCTGAAACAATTCTTTCAGCTCTTAGATAAACTTGATATTAAAACAATCAAGAATCATGGAGGCAAACGTGATACTTAAGATAGTAACACTGGAATTGTTACTCTCGATTTAATAACAATTATTAAATTTCACGGAGTAAATAGAATTTTGCTGAAAGTTTGCAATAGGACTTTAAACTTTAGATTGACACTCAACTCAATACGATACTAGTTCGTAAAGTATATATCCAGAATACTATAGTTCTATTATCTCAATTACAACTATGCATAAGGTGGTGAACGAATGCCAATGACTACAACAAATTATGCAAATTCACTTTGATTTAATTTATGATAAATTGAATTCTACTAATCCAAATTAGAAATGAACTCCCACTCAAAAACGACATCCCTCGTGTTTTTTTGGTGATTACATGAACCAAATCCACTACACCAAGTCCGATCATCACGTGAGTCGGTATAGCTTCAAAGGCGAGCATCAAATGGTCATCATATCAAAACATATGACTCATGCTTAACCTTTCGGTCTGTGTTCCGAGGCCATGTCTGTATATGCTAGGCTCGCCAAGTAAGAACCTTAGTATTCGCGTGTGTAACTGTCTTACACCCGAGATATGCTCGTGGATTCATGTACACCCGATCATCACGTGATGTCTTGAAGCGACGAAACATTGTCGGTGCATACTTAAGGAAGAACACATTTTTATCTTGATATCTAAATGAGGGATCATCTTATTATGCTAATAAAACGCCAAACAAGCAATATAAGATGCAATCAAAACATCACATGCTTATAAGTGAAATGATATGGTTCCCACATATGATCTCCATCATGTGCATCGTGGTATGATCTCTATCATACCTTTATGTGTAAGGCCAAGGTCTATGCAACTTACACGCTATGTGTGTTGTAAGAGTATCATCTCATACTTCTACTTACAACATCACCATATCATATCACTAGCCCAGCAACAATCTAAACTAGACGCCTCTAATTTATCCATTGCAAATTTTACGTGGCTTAGGGCTTTCGAAGATAGAACCGTTCTTACCTACGAACATGAACCACAATGAGGATAACCAAATTGTTGACAACTCGTTGCAAATTAGATATTGACTATAGTAGGAGAGACATACACCCGCTAGCCACTTATGCAAAACTAGTTGCATGTCAAGCGTGGAACAGGTCTCATGTGCGAGGACATGTAAAGTTTGTCCGGGCCGCTTCATCCCACTATGCCACCAATATCCAAAGTACAACAAAGAAGCAATAAAATGATCATCATCGCCCACATACTCATATGTGTACTACCCGTGCAAAGTATCTACGCATAGATCCGGCTCTGATACCACTATAGGGTTCGCAACATAGAAAACAAAAAATTTCCTACGATGGGAACATCTATGTACCAAGATCTATCTACTAGATACAAGCAACGGGTGGATGTATATCCATAGAGAACATACCCTTGAAGACAGACAAAGATTAACGAGTCCAAACTCGTGGTTGATGTAGACGATCTCTTGCCGATCTCAAGATCGAGAGGAAGTCCTAGCGCAAAACAATGCGCATCCGTGCTCGCACACACGTTCGAGGCACCGAGCAACCTCCACCTCCTCGCTCCAGCGATGCAGCGGAAGCACAACTCTTTCTTGCCGAATAGCCACCGGGAACATGTATCTCGCTAGTCCGATACCATGGGGAATAAATTCTAGAGGGGGAGAGAGATCCTTCACGAGGAGGTGTACTTTGAGAGGAGGAGAGGGGGGCCTTTTATAGGGAAGAGGGGGGGCACCCAAGGGGCATGGCGCCCAGCCATGGGGGCTGCCCCCACCTCTTCCACATTCATGTGGGTGGAGCTCCCACTCAAAATGAAAAGCCTCCACTCCCATTAAAAAGCCTCCACTAAAAAATCCACTCACATGCATTAAATTTCCACCAAATTTAATGCAAGCTCTCATTTAAATAAAACTCTTTTATTTATTTATTCAGAATTTTGTTAATTACTTTAATTAACAAACATTCACATAAAACCCCTTGCTAGTATCCATTTCACATGCAGAACCAGTTTGACAATTTCAAAAAGTTTCGGTGTCTAGTGAAATAAATTCCTGCGCTTTCCTTTTCTTTTCGACATGAAACTTTTGCTCCAAATGGATGTCGGTGTATCTTAAGTGTGTCACCCTACGGTTCGTGAATAATGCGGACATGATCGATACCCCTCTCGGATCAATAATCGAGCGGATCCGGAGACCCATCGACTCCCACACATTCAACGATGACTTTCTTGTGATCGTCGGAACCTTTTACGCTAGTATCTTAATCCCTTTGTTTTGCGATATATTACATGTCCGAGATTCGATCATCGGTATCTCCATACCTAGTTTGATCTCGTTACCGACATGCACTCTTTTCTCGTTCCCGTGATATAACATTCTAGTGATCAAATCACTTACTTGCAAGCTAATCAATGTGATATCACCGAGAGGGCCCAGAGCATATCTATCCGTCATCGGGATGAACAAATTCCACTCTCGATCCATGAGACTCAACATAACACTTTATTAGTTCTGAATCCATCTTTATAATCACCATGTTACGGTGTGACGTTTGATGTTATCAAGAAACTCTTCTGGTGTTAGTGATTGACATGATCTCATGGTCTAAGGATTAGGATCACTTCGTAAGTTGTTATAGCAATATAAACTCAATGACTTTGATCGTAATGCTATACTTCGGATGAATGTTCATCACACCATTACACTAATGTTGTGACCCCATTATTAACAACATCCAATGTCCATGATCATGAAACCTATGATCATCTTGTTAATCAACGAGCTAGCTTATAAGAGAGGCATAACTAGGAACTATCTGTTTGTTTATTAAACACACATATATTAACGTTTCCGTATTAATACAATTAGAGCATATAAAATAAACATTTATCATAAATAAGGAATACGATAATAACCACTTTATTATTGCCTCTCGGGCATATTCCCTTCAGTGTAGACAAAGCAAAGCAAAGTACATACTAAACAAGCATGGAGCATCAAAAATTATAGATACGTTTCCGACGTATCATAATCGCTCGCCTCTCGTTTGCCGTTACTTTTGATTTGCTTTCACTAATACATATCAGTCCTATTAAGGCCCCCTTTTTTTCAGCTTCTTGGCCAGCTTCTCGTAAAAGCTACCCTCGACCAGCTTCTTCCAGAATCTTATCTGCCAAAATCGTTTATACTTTTAAATTGACATTGAAACTACTAGTTAAGAAGTTTGAAAGAATTTTGAAAATGAGATTCTGGGAGAAGCTGGTCGAGGGTAGCTTCTGGGAGAAGCTGGCCAAGAAGCTGAAAAGAAGGGGGCCTAAGGGCCCCATCACACATGGAAGGCCCGTGTGGTGCAAAAGATTGTTGATGCTGCAAAAATTCGACCGTATGTTGGACCTTCACCGACCTGCACCATAAAAGCATCGCACATGATAATTGTCTCGCCGAGTGTATGATATATGTCACACACGATTGTGGTATAAAATCGTTTGCAAAGTCTCTTCCTTTGGCACAGAGTTTTAGCCATCTGTACCGTGTGCGTAGTTTCGAATACGAGTCTTATATTCTTTCAATTGCGATGTTTCATCGAACGACAAACGCTTTGCGTTTAGAGACTGTGTTGTGTGCGATTGGGCACTAGTTAATACTGCATATAGCATCCTGTGATGGCAACTACAATCCAGGTAGCACCATTTCACTCCCTATAGAAGCTTGTGGCGGTGGCATTGGTGGGTGGAGCGACACGAAGAGGTCATGGTTGAGGCGCCTGCTGCTTTGTCAAGAGCCGGCTGGCGGGCTCTTGCTGTGCTGAGAGCTATTGCTACATCTAGCGGTGGGCAGGCTTCTGCGCCCATGGGCTATGCGGCGGAGGGTTGCGTCAAATCCTTCCTCGTGACCGCGTACTATCCAATGAGTGCAAGTGCACAATTCATATGTAGCTAGTCTTGTTAGAGTATGGAATCACAAAAGGGTATTGATAGAGGTCTTAATGCCCCTCATTACTATTCATCAAAGAGTGCTTGGGAGTCGTCTTTAAATTTCAAGTATGGGTGTTTAGAGTGTTTCTCTGTGCGAATAAAACAATAATAGACTGTACATATATGATTTTTATTCTTCTAGAATATGTGGTCCAGGGTTCTACAAGCTTCTACATTTTGTTTTCCAGATTTTTTTTGCCATTTATAGTGATTTGTGAAATTTTGAGATATTACAAAATTTCTGCTAGATTTGAAGTCTAGAATTCAAATTATTTACGTAAAATAAATTCAGCTGGCGAAGAATCCATCTCAGAACCTATCAACTTGCTATATAGGCCTTTTACCACTCAGAAATCCAATTCAGCTCATAGATGCAAGTGAACCCACTGTTTAAAACACATTTTAAAATGTAAAAAAAAATCAGAAAACAATATATGCATTTACATCTAGATATTCTATGCCCATACACCAATTTTAGGGGAAGAGGAACAATTTTTGTCTCGTGTAAAAAGATAAATTTCAATGCTCCAACACAGTTATTCATGACCATTTATTTGTCTTTTTTACACAAGCCGCGTAAAATGTTCTTTTTTCTTGAAAACTTGTGTGAGAATGTAGAATGTCCATAGTACACGTGGAATTTTCTTTTAGAACTTTTTTTTGTACAATAGGTTCATATGCCAAACTCTACCACCACAATACAACGCTGTTTATGCAAGGAAAATGCTCTATTTTATTTTGAAGTAAAGTATCTCAGATTTATTTAAATCTAAACAAAAAATTTGGCAAAATAATATTTTCTCACCTTTCATTGAAAATCACTTTTTCGAGAAATTCGTCTGAAATTTCAACGATTTTTTTACCAATGAACGAGCCAAGTTTACTGTTCTAGGTGCCTTGACATCCTTGACAAATAAACATGCACGCCTGCTAATGTTGCAATTATATTTTTGGAACACGCAAACAGCTTTGCGCACCGGTATTACTAAAAGGAAAAAAAAAGTTAGTTATAGTAGTACCATCGTCCCCTCTCCACTTTTCATTCTTGTGCCTTGCTCAGATTCGCAGCATAGCCATCGCCATAGAAAAAACCCTCTCCGTTAGAGTCGACAAAAACATTCAGTTTTTACACTCGATCGGTCTCTGAATCCCGTAGATTTCCAGCACGTACAAGGCTCCATTGGAGAAAATTTGAACATGCAAATTACGACTTTCCTTTTTACATCTTCTGCAGATTCGTTCCTGAATGTAGCCGAGCTTCCTCACAAGATCGGCCTTTTTCCTGTCACACGGCATTCAGAATTCAGTTTCGTCAGTTCCCAAAACCCGTGTGCCTAAACCTTTAAAAAAAAAACCTCGAGTCGTTGCTTCTCAATCCGAAGCCCATCCCAGCTTATACTTTTTTATAAAAAGGAACCTCCATGTTTTCAAACCTCAACCTGCGGTCTCTGTGATGTCCACATGGTGACCCAGTCTGAACCGTGCGCCTAGTGGCCTCTACCCACTTGCTGGCCCACCAGTCATAGCCTGTGGGTAGAGTGCCCCTTTGTAACAAAAACCCCGGTTCTTTTCCATATTTAAATTCAAATCAATTTCTTTTCTATTTAAATACAAAACTATTAATAAATTTCAAATAAATTGAATTTGAATATAAATCCAAAATGAATTCATTTGTCAATTCAAATCTATTTCAAACTAGTCAAACCTTTGAATTTGAACCTTTTTATATAATTTGACTTTCATATTGATTTAAATTCATAAATCCAAATAATATGTATAATATATGTTTTTGAATCAGAAAAGCATGAGGAATATGAGTATTATATTTAATTCAATATGAATTCATATGTCAATTCAAATCTGTTTCAAACTAGTCAAACCTTTGAATTTGAACCTTTTTTATATAATTTGACTTTAATATTGATTTAAATTCATAAATCCAAATAATATGTATAATATATGTTTTTGAATCAGAAAGACATGATGAATATAAATATGATATTTAAAATATCATGTGAGCAATTTAAAATTTTCGAATTATTAAATGCTAATAAATGTCATTTTCTTAATAATTGCATAACTTAAATTCCATAACTCTGATTTTGAAAAATGATATGTCTAAATCGATGAGCACGGCGAGCCCACTCTAACTTTGCATTTCATGATATTAATTGAAACATGGATCACATAAATATTAAATGTCCAACAAGGTTTATGAGAGCAAAACATGATTAAAAACTTAATAATTGGCTTTATTCTTGTAGCCCATGCCTTACCCATGACATGCTTTGTTATACCATGTAATTGTGCATCATTCCATCATGGAATACCTTTTTTGCTTGTTGCATATGATTTATATGATTGTGCAATATATTTATTTTGGCCCCTTAGGTGTTTGGTTTTTATGTGGATAGACACTGAGCAAGGAGAATATCAGGAGCCTTAGGAGTATTACCCGAATCCTTCCTATTCTTCAACTGAACTCCTAGGAAAGCAATTCCCCATGCTTGCAGTATACATAGTACCTATTGGATCTATCATATTCTTGCATCATAATCACGTCACGAATTAAATTAAATTCCAAGTATTGCATAGCCTTTACTTTTAAACCCCACCGAATCTTGTTCCTCAATCCAATGAGCCATTAGTACAGGAGTTGTTTGAGCCATGTGAGTCATAGAATTGTATGTGTAGGGTTTGTGATTGTTTTGTATAACGAGGTAACTAAACAACTGAATTGAGAAGTAATGGGATAACTAAAGAAAGAGGCATCGGTGGGCATTATCTGCTATTTGTTGGAGATATGCCCAACAGGCAATAATAAAGTGGTTATTATCATATCTTCATTCTTATGATAAATGTTTACATACCATGCTATAATTGTATTAACCGGAAACATTAACACTTGTGTGATTTGTAAAAATAAAAGAGTCCCTAGTAAAGTCTCTTGTTAAACTAGCTTGTTGGTTAATATATGATCATGGTTTCCTGATCATGAACATAGAGATGTTATTAACAACAGGGTCATATCATTAGGAGAATGATGTGATGGACATACTCCTATAGTTAAGTGTAGCATAATGTTCAAGTCATTTTATATAGTTCACTTGATATAAGCTTTCTGATACATAGTAACCTAATTCCTTCGACCATGAGATCATGCTAATCATCATCACCGGAAGGATGCTTTGATGACATCAAACACCACACCGAAACTAGGTGGCTATAAAGGAGGCATTGAGTGTTTGGAAAGTATGTGTTGAGGCACATGGATCAAGATTGGGATTTGTCCATACATATGACGGATATATATACTCTGGGCCCTCTCGGTGGAATATCATCCAATTAGATGGCAAGCATGTAACTGTCTCACAAGGGATCACATATCACGGGAACGAGAAAATAGTACTTATAGGTAACGAGGTTGAACTAGGTATGTAGAGATACCGACGATCAAACCTCGGATAAGTAAAGTATCATGAGACAAAGGGAAATTGGTATCGTATGTAAATGGTTCATTCGATCATGAAGTAATCGTAGAAATATGTGGGATCCATATGAATTTCTAGATTCCTCTATTGGTTATTGATCGGAGAAGAGTCTCGATCATGTCTGCATAATTCATGAACCATAGGGAGACACACTTAAGGATTCGATGTTGTTTAGTAGATATGGAATGTGAGTAAAGATACCGAATGTTGTTCGGAGTCTCGGATGGGATCCGGGATATCATGAGGATATCCGAAATGGTCCAGAGAATAAGATTTATAGAAGGAAATTCCAATTTCGGAGTTCGGGAATGATTCCGGTGTTTTCACCGGAATGTTCTAGAAGGGTCTAGAAGGTTCACCGATCCGGAAGGGGAAGGAGTACATGGATGTGTCATGACAAAGTGTAATGATTGCATCATGTCCTAGGTCACTTGGCTGGACACTTGGAAGAGAGAAATCAAACTCTAATTTGAAAGTCAAAAAGGCAGTTTGAAAAAGTCAAATCCCAACATGGTTTTCGAGTTAGGGAGGGTTTCTGAGTTAGGGAGGGTTTCCACCTGGGTTGGGAACACCGTTGGACGCCCCCACCTATATAAGGAGGGGTAGGGGCACACCCCAAGGTATCCCCCTTGCCCTAGGCGCCCAAGAAACCCTAGGTTGGCTGCCGCCCCCCTCTCTAGTTGCGACCAATCTAGATCTCCTCTAAACCGCTGCCAGCTAGCTAAACTCTAGTTGCTAGCTACCTCTAAACCTCGGCCCTCTAAACCCTAGATCATCAGGGCTCCCTCTACTCCACCATACTCGTTCCGGCTTAGGCGAAGCCTTGCGGTATCTCCCCTCTACTTCCGACACCACGTCGTCGTGCTGCCGGAATCGCGAGGAGAGAGCTACAACCTCCGCTGCCTGCTGGAACAAGGGAGAGGAATGTCTTCATCGAGTATCGTACGTGTGACCGACTACGGGAACGCTGCCGGAATGCGCCGCCGGAAGGATCGTCTACGCGATCTTGAGATCGGCAAGTGAACGACTACATCACCCACGAGAATCTTCTCTCGTTAACCGCTTTGGATCTTCGAGGGTTAGTACTCTATCAACTTGTTGCACCGATCTAGTAGATAGATCTTGGCTTGATCATAGATTAGATCTTGATTGTGTGTTCATGCGGTAGAATTTTTTTGTTTTCCATGCTACGAATCCCTACAATGGTATTAGAGCCATTTCTATATGTAGATCTGTTGCACGAGTAGAACACAATGGTCATTGTGGGCGGTGCTGCTTTTATTATCAATTGCTTCTTGTGTACTTTGCATCTTGCGGTATGGTGGGATGAAGCATCCCGGGCTAACCTTATATGACATCGTTCAAGAGACTTGCTCCACGCTCGACATGCAACTTGTATTGCATAAGTGGCTTTGCGGGTGTCTGTCTCTCCCATCATAGTAAAGATTCAATTTACAATGGGCACTTGATAGTTCAAGCATCAACGTTGTGGTTCTTGTTCATAAGTTAGAACGACACTTATTGAAAGCCCTAACCCACGTAAAACATGCAAATAAAATTAGAGGCGTCTAACTTTGTTTTGAAGGGGTGTGTTGTGATGTGATATGGCTATGATTGTGATTATATATGATGTATGCAATGTTCCTTATTGTAAGTCGGCAACCGGCAGGAGCCATATGGTTTTCTTTTTAATTTCGTCTAGACCTGCGTGTCTATTATTCAAAGTAGTTGTAATAGTTGATGCTGGTGGACGACAACCATGGAGCGACGCCATTGACCTTGACGCCACGCCGGTGATGATGGAGATCATGTTCATGCTTGAAGATGGAGATCGGAAGCACAATAAGAAAGGCCATATCATATCACATAATTTGAATTGCATGTGATGTTAATCCTTTTATGCATCTTGTATTGCTTAGTTCGTGACGGTAGCATTATAAGATGATCCCTCTAAAAAATTATCAAGTTATAGAGTGTTCGTCCTTAGTAGGCACCGTTGCCAAAGCTCGTTGTTTCGAAGCACCACGTGATGATCGGGGGTGTTAGATTCTGCGAGTGTATACAATGGGAGCAAGCCAGATTTGCTCATGCGGAAGCTAAGGTTTGATCTTGACGAGCCTAGCATGTCCAGACATGCTCTCGGAACACGGAATACCAAAAGGTAAAGCATGAGTCATATAGATGATATGATGAACATGAGATTGTTTGCCTTTGAAACTATATCATGTCACGTGATGATCGGACTTGGTGTAGTGAATTTGGTTCGTGTGATCACAAAAACAATGTGAGGGATACTGTTTTGAGTGGGATTTCAATAGCAATATGATTAAAAGTTGAACACTATTTATCATAAATTAAATCAAAGTAAATTTGCATAGTTGTTGTAGTCATTGGCATCCGTTTACCACCTTGCGCTTAGTTATAATTGAGAATAGAACTATAGAATTCTGGTTAGTTACTTTACGAACTGACATCGTATTGTTTTGAAGTGTTAATCTAAAGTTTAAAAGTCCTATTGCAAACTTTCAGTAAGTTCCGGTTACTCCATGAAGTTTAATAATTGGTATTAAATCAAGAGTGACAATTCCAGTGCTAGTATATAAGTATCATGTTTGTCTCCATGATTCTTGATATTCAAAAGATTGTTTTAATATCAAGGTTATCTAGGATCTGAAAGAGTTGTTTCAGAAACCATGATGTGTGGAAGATATTGCGATATCTGAAATGATGTTTTGGTTGCAACATGAGAGAGTATAATATGGCAAAGTTTATGTTCTCATATTTGATGAGAATTTGAAAAAGGTTGGAGACGCTTGTCGTCCTAATCCTCCAAAAGGTTTTGGAGAGCAACATTATACTCGTGATTAACCGTTATAAGCTAAAAGTAGCTTGATCATGAATAGTTCCATGATAAGGGTGAATATATGATAAAATGTTTACTACACTAAAAGATTACTAAAGAACGGAATTTGAAAGAACACCAAGTATTTGATGATGGTGATCTACTTCAAAGTGCAAGTCCAAAGACATTGGTATTTAACTATACATGTTTTAGACTATTTGTCATGTGTATGGCTCCACTATTGATGTTGATAGATTCTTTCGAACAGAAAAGGAAATACTGAAAGAGAATCTCAGAAATATATGGTAGAAAAGAAAAGACTAGAATTGTTCAGCTTAGGTATATAGAGGATATACATGTTATGGCTATATTCTTTGCTTATTAAACAATGTGGTTCTTAAGTTTTGGATACTGAATTTGTTGGTGTGAATCGTCATACGAAACAACACAATTCATGAACTACAATGGCCTAAGTAACTAGCAAAAGAATATGTGATGATGTTCATCGAGAACAAATAAAGGGTTGTTGTGTTGCTCGTTAACATCAAAGCTTGCCTTCAAGACTTTTTTTATCAGGTATTATGAGAACAAAAGGGTTGTTCAAATAATTGCCATAATCCATAAAAGATGGATGATTTACAAATCTCGTTGGATAAATCACATCCATAAAAATATTGCTAAAAATGTCGAAAGACAATTTATAAGAAAGATCACTTAGGAAGTGACATCGCCGTTTAAATTATATCGGAAAGAAAACATGAAGAAACTCCATGTGGATGGAATTTTGGAGTCTTTTGATTTTTGATCAAATGACGCTTGTGAAATTTTCCTAGCGATAATTAAAAATCCGCTCATAGGCCAAAGGGAACGGATGACTAGCTTATTAGAACTTGTACATATTGTTGTATGAAGTCCATTATGTGTAGTCAAGAGCGATAGATTTCAACTTCATATGCTTTCTCCGAAAATTTGAGTGAATATATGGATATTTACTTAATAAGGATGAAGTGTGAAACATTTGAAATGTTTAAAGACTTTCAAGATGAAGTGCAAAATCAATGTAACAAGAAAATAAAGAATTTATGATAGGATCATAAAGGAAGATATTTGAGTTATAAAGTTTAGCATAACACCTAAGATTTGAGGAATGGTTCCATGGATTTGCGTTTCCCGAAACACCATATGAGTATGGAATAATCGAGATATGCAATGAAACCTTGTTTGACATGGTAAGATCAAAGGTGTAATTGATAAAAATGCCATTATATTTTAAAGATTAATGCTTTAGAGACTACAGTTTTTCCACTGAAAAGAGCTCCATCATAATCCGTTGAAATGACACCATATAAAATTATGGTTTGGGATAAAAGCCAAGTTGTCATTTCTTAAACATTGGTATGCTATGCATTAGAAATATGTTTACAACCAAAATCAGATGAACATATCTTTGTATGTTATTTTTAATAATCGTTGAGTATTCCTCCATAACACCAAAGACAAAAATGTTTGTCGCTTAGAACGTCAAGTTTCTTTGTGAAAGGAATTTTCCGTGAAAAGTTAAGTGGGAGGACAATAGAACTTTAATAAGGTTAAAAGAACCTTAGCTATATGTGCAAAGTTGTGTAGCGCTGAAAAGTGTTCCGGAGATAGCAACAATGCTCATGGCTCACGTGCCTCAAAGGTTTTGGTCACGGAGGTCTAAGTTCCTATTGAAACAAGTAGGTCGGGTAACCAATCAAATACCAAGATTTGAGAGTTAAATCACTATTTGATAATAATGATCTGACTACATGGAAAGAAGCGATGATGGGCCCTGACTCCGTCAAATGGTTTGAAGCCATAAAATCCGTGATAGATCCATATACGAGAGATCAGGCTTTGAACTTGAAAGACCCTCTAAAAAGGTGCAAGACCTTACAGTCGCATTTGGATCTATAAAGAAATAGACATGGATGTTTCATATCTATGAAATTATCGACATGTTGGGAAAGAGTTCACGACAATGTTCAAAGAATTGACTATGATAAGATCTGATCTTTCATTAAGCGATATTTAGTCTAGACGGATTAATGTAGCAACCACTACATATAATTTTGTTATGTGGTAGTTGAATAAACAAAACAAGTTCTTCTAATAGAATGGTAACCTAGGATGTGTGCATTACACGATCCAAAGGATTTTGTTAATTCAAAGGATGCTAAAAGCATATGCAAACTTCAATTGTTGAAGTAAGCATCACGGAGTTGGAATCTTCACTATGATGAAACTGTTAACATGGTTTAATTTCATTGAAGACGATGAAGATGCTTGCATTTGCAAGAAATTAAGTGGGAACGCTAAGACATGTTTCTAATACATTATGTGGAAGACATATTTTTGATTGGAAATGATGTATCTTTTTATTGACATAGGTTAAGAATTTCATCTCGATGAAAGGCTTAGGCAGAACCCGAATATTTGGCATCAATGTCTATATGGATAAATTGAGACGCTATTATGGTTGTGCCAGAAGTACATAGATGAGATATTGAATGAGTTAAATATAGAAACTAAAATAAAGGTTCTTGTTGCACATGAATGATTGAATAAAGATTCAAGTATTTTTGATACTTGATATATAAAATCACAAAGAGTACTTTATCAATCATGCTGTGATGTGTACAAATCCAGATATGTCCTATGCTCTAAATGTTATGAGCGTATACCAGAATGATTCATAAGATGATTATTGGATGATAGTAAAGATATTCTTATGATATTTTAGAAGAACTAAGATATATTATTTTGTAAAAGTGACAAATAGATGGTTAGTTCATTGTAAAAGTATTACATTGATACTAGTTTTGTCACAAAGTACAAATTAAGTTTATCTCTATCTAAACTAAGGGTGGCACAATATGATGGAAAGTAAGTTCCATAATGGATTTGGATGAGTTCCAAAGTTAAGATATTGTGACAGATACTGCAACAAAAGGATAAGTATATGACTGCTATAATAGCAGCAAAAGAGGGCATTTGTGTCAAGTAGTTTGTTATCAAAATAGGTGTGGTTCACAGCGGGATAGTACTATGAAGATATATTGTACGACAATATTATCAACATGTTTTAACCCCAAGTAACTAAAGGTCTCATCAAAGGACCAAATTTATACAAAGCCATCTCATTAGAGAATGATGATGCATAGAGACACAAAGACATGCAATTACACATGGACATGAAAGTGTCGGATCCAGAGATCAGTTGACCACTAGCAATCGTGTAAATACAACACCGGAAAGCCATAGGTGTTGAATGCAGAAAGGTTTGAAACTAGATTATTGACTCTAGTGCAAGTGGGAGACTATTGGATATATGCCCAAGATGCAATAATAAAGTGGTTATTACATATCTTCATGCTTATGATAAATGTTCACATACCATGCTATAATTGTATTAACCGGAAACATTAATACTTGTGTGATTTGTAAAAATAAAAGAGTCCCCAGTAAAGGCTCTTGTTAAACTAGCTTGTTGGTTAATATATGATCATGGTTTCCTGATCATGAACATAGAGATGTTATTAACAATAGGGTCATATCATTAGGAGAATGATGTGATGGACATACTCCTATAGTTAAGCGTAGCATAAAGATCAAGTCATTTTATATAGTTCACTTGCTATAAGCTTCTGATACATAGTAACCTAATTCCTTCGACCATGAGATCATGCTAATCACCATCACCGGAAGGATTCTTTGATGACATCAAACACCACACCGTAACTGGGTGGCTATAAAGGTGACATTGAGTGTTCGAAAAGTATGTGTTGAGGCACATGGATCAAGATTGGGATTTGTCCATACATATGACAGATAGATATACTCTGGGCCCTCTCGGTGGAATGTCATCCAATTATCTCGCAAGCATGTGACTGGCTCACAAGGGATCACATATCATGGGAACGAGAAAAGAGTAGTTATTGGTAACGAGGTTGAACTAGGTATGTAGAGATACCGATGATCAAACCTCAGATAAGTAAAGTATCGTGAGACAAAGGGAAATTGGTATCGTATGTAAATGGTTCATTCGATCACGAAGTAATCATAGAAATATGTGGGAGCCATATGAATTTCCAGATTCCTCTATTGGTTATTGATCGGAGAAGAGTCTCGATCATGTCTGCATAATTCACGAACCGTAGGGAGACACACTTAAGGATTTGATGTTATTTAGTAGATATGGAATGTTAGTAAAGATAACGAATGTTGTCCGGAGTCTCGGATGGGATCCGGAATATCACGAAGAGATCCGTAATGGTCCAGATAATAAGATTCATATAAGGAAAGTCCAATTTCGGAGTTTGGGAATGATTCCGGTGTTTTCACCGGAATGTTCTAGAAGGGTCTAGAAGGTTCACCGATCCGGACGGGGAAGGGTACATGGATGTGTCATGACAAAGTGTAATGGTTGCATCATGTCCTAGGTCACTTGGTTGGACAATTGGAAGAGAGAAATCAAACTCTAATTTGAAAGTTAAAAAGGCAGTTTGAAAAAGTCAAATCCCAACATGGTTTGCGAGTTAGGGAGGGTTTCCACCTGGGTTGGGAACACCCTTGGACTCCCCCACCTATATAAGGAGGGGTAGGGGCGCACCCCAAGGTATCCCCCTTGCCCTAGGCGCCCAAGAAACCCTAGGTTGGCCGCCGCCCCCCTCTCTAGTTGCGACCAATCTAGATCTCCTCTAAACCGCTACCGACTAGCTAAACTCTAGTTGCTAGCTACCTCTAAACCTCATCCCTCTAAACCCTAGATCGTCGGGACTCCCTCTACTCCACCATACTCGCTCCGGCTTAGGCGAAGCCCTGCGGGATCTCCCCTCTACTTCCGACACCATGCCGTCGTGCTGCCGGAATCGCGAGGAGAGAGCTACAACCTCCGATGTTTGCTGGAACAAGGGAGAGGAAGGTCTTCATCGAGTACCATACGTGTGACCGACTGCGGGAGCGCTGCCGGAACGCGCCGCCGGAAGGATCATCTACGCAATCTTGAGATCGGCAAGTGAACGACTACATCACCCACGAGAATCTGCTCTCGTTAACCGCTTTGGATCTTCGAGGGTTAGTACTCTATCAACTTGTTGCACTGATCTAGTAGATAGATCTTGGCTTGATCATAGATTAGATCTTGATTGTGTGTTCATGCGATAGAATTTTTTGTTTTCCATGCTATGAACCCCTACACTATTTGGTTCTTTAAACTTAGTTATGTCGAGTACTTGATTTTTGTTCCTTGACTATCACACTATCCATATATGGGACCATGAATACCCTTAGTCTTAGCTTGAGTCACATTTAATTTCTTGTTAATTACTAATATTGCTCGAGGAGCGTTTACTACTATACTATTTTGGATTGAGGAGTGTTTTCTCGGTATCGACAAGCCTAGTCATACTTTTAGGTTCCCCGTCATTTACAACCACTGACGCAAACCCCTTGGTTTATCGTGGAGCCCGGCCGACTTTATAGCGGGTAGCTTAGTGGGGTCCCCCCCTAAAATCATATGTGAATCTTGTGAATGTTTTGTCGCGATGCCTCGTTGGGTTTTTATTTGGTTTTTCTGAGGTTGATCGTGCGTATGTTACTATTTGTGCATCCCTACAGGGTAAATCTTTCTAAAAGCCGTGTTCATGGTTATGAATGATTTGGAGCATAGTTTCTCGATCATAGACAAGTATAACTAAAGTACCACCTTTAATATGACTAAAACTTGACTAGTATTAATACAATATTCATGGAATAATTAATAAAACTGCCAATAGATGGAATGGTCTTCCGTCTTCTTGTTCGGGAACGGGAAGATGGACGGGCGATGTTTACTTATGTTGATATATGTCTGGTGGGTATTTAATTGTTGTTTATTTAATAAATGTCCGTCTATCATTGTTTAGGCAGATGTTGTAGCGTATCTCTATAGAACTGCTAGGATTTATTTTTTGCTGCAATTGCGTCACCCTCGGGTTGTTCCCTTTAAGTGCATAAAGACTTGCTGAGCCCCCTAAGGTCTCACATGATAAATATTGTTCAGATGGACAGTTATATCCACGGGAATGTTATTGGGTCGAGGAGACCAATGATGATGGCAACGACCGTCAGGTATAGAGATTATGGGTAATGGAGATCTTGAGATCATGTGGTGTAACACCCTCAGAATCGGACCTATGCAAGTTTTAGCGAAACTCGCCAAACCCGCATAGAAACGATTCAAAGGTGCCCACCAGGCACTTTCGTGCGGGTGGAAAACGAAGTAATAACATTACACAACAGTCCTCGACGGGACCCACAGAACAGATATATATACAACAGCGACTCAATGAGTCAAGAATACAGATATACGGTACAAAGATCCAAATCACCTTGAAAAGATGGAGCGTCCGACTACGGACAAGATGCAAATGGGGCTAAGAGCCCTGAAGAATAACCAATGGCGTCCATAACCCTGCCCAGGCCAAGCCGGAAGGGTAACCCTGCTAACGACGTCGATCCCAAAACCTGCTTAAACAAAAGGGGTGCCGACAAAGGGCAAAGGAAAAAGAGGCGTCGATCGAGGCCAGTACACGGCGAGACTAGAATTCGGCGGTCCTCGCCTACACAGGTATGGTGGACTGAAGCGGCAGCGGCAGCATGCACTAAACAACCTATAGAGACTCGATACAACTGGCGGCAATCAGAGAGGGGTAAGAAAGACCTATTCGGGACCAACCTGGTACTACTATCAAACAAACCCATCCTGGCGTTTCCCCCTCGAGACCAAACGAGGAAGTCATCCGAGGAACTCACACAGTTGGCAGTTTTATTTATTCAGTTATCGTTGCAACAATTACTAGTCAGGTATAGATAATCATCCTGATAAAATAAGCAGTGGGCCATTTTAGTTAATCATTCCGTTGTAGTTGCAACACTTACTAATCAGATATAGATAGCATGAGATAACCCAAAACCCAGCAGTTGTTGGTACTTTTATTTAGCCATTCCATTGTAATTGCCATACTTACTAGTCAGGTACAATGGTCGCAAGCGACACTCCAAACAAGCAATTGTGGGCAGTATTATTTAGCCATTCCATTGTAGTGAAGCTGATTACTAGTCATTATAAAGTCAAATTTATAGCAATAAACTTTAGTTATGCTTGTCTATGGTCGAGATACTGTGCTCCAAGTCGTCCATATCCGCGGACACGGCTTTCAGAAAGTTTTACCCGGCCGGGGTGCACCAATAGCAACACACGCTCGATCAACCTCGGAAAAACCAAATCAAAACCCAACGAGGCTTTCACGACTAAGCAATCACAGGATTCAGAAATATTTCAGGCGGCCACCCCATTGAGTAGACCATAGCAGTAAGCTAGCGAGACGGACTCAAGGTTTGCGTCAATGGTACGTAACGGGAACCGAAAGTGTGGCTAGGCTTGTCGATACATGAAAACACTCCGCACCTAAAGCAGTACAGCGTGCTCCTCGCAATTGTAAATACAGTAGCATGGCATAAGTATAGGATCGTAAATAAAACCTCAAACTAGTTTGTGGCCCCAAGAAATAAGACTGAATCAAGCTCGCTCGGGGTCCCATATACCTCCCGATGTGGATAGCACGATAAATCAAGGAACAGGTATCAAGTACTCGGGGTCCTACGGGACACAAGTGGGCGTTCGGAAACCAAATGTTATCTATCACCCACCGATGCCTCTGCTTACTTCAATTTTAGTTGTTAAACAGGAATTAAAGTGAACGATAAGTAAAACTAAGATCATCTCCAACATCAAACATGCGGCATTACTCCAACAACTGTGTTACATGGCGACACGCAACAGCACTTGAGCAAGCGACTACGACGCGCAAGTCCAACTATCTACCAAACAACAGGTAATAGGATGTGTCCAAGGCAATATAGGGCTGCACGGTATATCACAGGTACGGAAACTAAAGCATCGCAACACAGATAGCAATAGATCAACATGAGGGAATAAATACTATGAAAGTAAGATAGGTAGAAAGGGAGATGCTGCTTTGAAAACATTGCGAAGGTTCAACGAAGATCGGGTCGACACTGCATCAACTCAACGGCCTTATCCGCGAAGAAGCAAAACACTAGAAGAACACGGATGCAATATTTAATACAACGAGAAGATCGGCATGATGCATGTATGATGCATGGCATGGCAAGGTCTTGATGCAATTAGGTCATATTAAGCGGAACCGGGGTCCCGACAATTAATTAGATGGTTCATGTTGTTTAGCTACCCATAATTTAAGCATTGTTATAACATGGCAGATCGCACCGGTTCGCTACACAAGTTTAAATGAGGCCAATATAAGGCTAGATTTGCCCGCATATGGGCCCCATATTTAATTATTAGGTGATTCGGCATAAGGCCCCCAAACCACACAATGTATGCATGCAAGAATGGCAATTAAATATGCAACAAGTTTATTATATTATAAAATAGGGTTTTCGGGAAGGGGTTCACACATTAGGGTTCGGCAGATCTTGGTTCCGGGGTTCGGGGTCGGTCTCAGGGTTCGACGGGAAACGAGGTTCGGACTCCGGGATCGTTCTCGGGTTACTGGGTAGATCTTGGCGCGTCCGTGGTCTTCGGATCCGGGGAAAGTACTCGGCGTCCTCGGGTGGAGGGAGTACTTGGCGTTTCGGGAGGGGGACTTGGCCTGGCGTCGGCATCGGACTCGCTCTGTTTGCTGGCGTTCTTGCCGTCGATGGCGAACTTGAGTGGATCGGGTACAGGGGTACTCGAGTCCGCGCGGGAGATCTTGAGGCGCCCTCTTCACCGGGTCCAGGAAGGCGACCTTGGCGCTCGGGTCCGGCGGCATCGGTCTTCGGACTACGTGAAGTAGATCTTGGTGCATCCGAGGGGAAACTTGAGCCCGTGTTGGAGATCTTGTTGGCCCAGGACGAAGATCTTGGAATAGGGCGCTATTGGGTTCGGTGTCGACCTTGGTCAAACAGACGGCAGCTCGAGAGGATCTCGGAAAACTTGTCGATGGACGTCCTTGTCGAATTGTTGGGCTTGTTCACTAGCAGACCTTGGTTGGCAGCAATGGTACCACTTTGACGTTCCACGGGCACAGAAAACAAACATCTCATAGCGAAACTTGACAAGGTTGCAACACAAACGATGGCACCGAGCCAACCCCAACCGGACGCGAGCACACTCGAATAGAGGACAACCTGAGGAGGCCACGAGAGGCCAGGCGGAGGAGGATCGGCGGCGGGCTATGGCGAGATGGCGTCCTGGCGGCAGCCGGGCAGGGGCTCGCGGAGGGGCGCTCGGCGGCCCAGCGGCTCAAGCGCGAGGTGGAGGCGGTTGCAGTGGCGCGGTTAGTTGGCGCGGCTTATGCTTCTTGCGCCAGCGGCGTCATGGCCTTGGGCGCCGTCGAGGGAGCCGAGAGGAGCCGGAGGGGCAGCGGCGGGCTTGCGAGGCGCCTCTAAAGCGGCGGTGGCGGTTGAAGGTGGCGGCGGCGGAGGTCGCGGAGAGGGCTGACATGAGGTGGAAAGCGAGCGGAGAGGTTGGCGAGCGCGGCCTCGGGGAGACGCGAGAGGAGGGCTTGATGCTGAGGAGGAGAGGCGGGGCCGGGCTGGGAGAGGGAGCAGGGCGGGGCAGCGGTCGCTGGAGCGGTGGTGAGGAGGGGAGGAGGTTGGGGTCGCGTGCGGGGGAAGAAGAACGAGTGGAGGAGAGGGAGGTTGGGGACAGGCGGGGTGGGCCGCGGGTGTGGGGCCCAGGCGCGGGACCAGGACGGTGCGTGGGTGCAGATGCGTGCGGGTGGGGGCGTGTGTGCTTGTGTGTGTCATGTGGCTAGGTGGTTGGTTGTGTGAGGAGAGGAGGAGGGGTGAGGTGGGCCAGGTGGCAGTTTTTTAGTGGTGGGGGGGGGGTTGGGGAGGGTGAGGTGGCGACAAGTTATTGGGCGGGGTGAGGTGGAGGCTGGGTTGGGGTAGATAGGTTGGTAGAAAAAGGGGATGGGGTGGACCGATTTTAATTCCTGGGGGTGGTCGTTCGGGTCAAGTTGGCCCGTTCGACTGCCCCCACTAAAAATAACTTAATATTTTATTTACTTTAATTGGACCGTTTGCAAACCGATAGCAACAAAACAAAATAATCCGGAGACCCGGGGTTTTGCGTTTGAATAAAGTCGGGGCGTTTAGAAAACAAAACTGGATTTTTCCGAAATAGTTTTACACAAGCAAATGCAAGATGATGACGATGCTCAAATGCAATGTGGTATGATGACATGAGCATGCGGTCATGAAGATGCAATGCACAAGAACAACGCGATTTTCTAGTAGTGGTTTTTTTTGCGGGATGCCACAATTCGACACCACTAACAATGTATCTCGCCCTCGAGATCCGCCTCATGGTACCGGAAGGAAGGTCGGTGATCTGCATCTTCTCGCTTCGTGTAGATCCTCGCGACACCACTAACGAGGGTTCATCCTCCATCTTGAAATCGGCGACACCACCAACAAAGGGTCGTTGTTCCTGATCGTCGAGAGAACACTCCGGAGAAACAAAGGACAAAGATAGAGGTATCAAACGATAAGGCCACCTCTAACTTCCATAAGAAGAGGGAAAAGTTACATTGATCCACCAGTTCGATGTACAGAGCGAACAGTAAGAGTCGGGTAGGGTGATCAGTCCATCCCGTACCCAAACTATCAACTCTATACATGAGTAGGAGAATCAGGCAACTCAACTCTCGAGATTTAGACTGAAGACCTTCATAGGTGGTATCCGGAACAAAGGGATGATGCCAGCAGAAATCGTATGAAAGACACAATGATTAGGTGCCGCGATGGTTCCATTGGCATGAACAACACATGCTCAAGGTATACTCCAACTTCACCAATGCTCGTCCTACTCATATGTTTTTCAACGACACTGATATCCAACAAGGAACACATATAGATAAAGAGGTCAAGAACAAAAGATCGGATGAAGGGCACAACAAACCAGTTGCAGATTGATGATCGTAGCCCCCCGGTACAAAAGGAAGAAAGCGAAACCCTGAAGGTACGACGGAAACCCAACCACGAGAAATCCTGGACTCGAAGAGAGAGAAGAGAGCGGATTCAAAACACGTAGAGGTAAGAGGTGAACAGCAGAGGGGTAAGGAGTAAAATCAGACCTAATCAGAACTATCCAACCGGTTTTCAAAAATAGTTTTGACACTCTACTTCGACCGTCAGCTAGGTTATCCTACAGGCTGGACTTGTGGGGTATCGTAACTGCTGTTCTCTGATACCACTCTGTAACACCCTCAGAATCGGACCTATGCAAGTTTTAGCGAAACTCGCCAAACCCGCATAGAAACGATTCAAAGGTGCCCACCAGGCACTTTCGTGCGGGTGGAAAACGAAGTAATAACATTACACAACAGTCCCTCGACGGGACCCACGAGCAGATATATACAACAGCGACTCAATGAGTCAAGAATACGATATACGGTACAAAGATCCAAATCACCTTGAAAAGATGGAGCGTCCGACTACGGACAAGATGCAAATGGGGCTAAGAGCCTCAAGAATAACCAATGGCGTCCATAACCCCGCCAAAGCCGGAAGGGTAACCCCGCTAACGACGTCGATCCCAAAACCTGCTTAAACAAAAGGGTGCCGACAAAGGGCAAAGGAAAAAGAGGAGCGTCGATCGAGGCCAAGACACGGCGAGACTAGAATTCGCGGTCCGCCTACGGTATGGTGGATCAAGCGGCGTGACATGCACTAAACAACCTATAGAGACTCGATACAACTGGCGGCAATCAGAGAGGGGTAAGAAAGACCTATTCGGGACCAACCTGGTACTACTATCAAACAAACCCATCCTGGCGTTTCCCCCTCGAGACCAAACGAGGAAGTCATCCGAGGAACTCACACAGTTGGCAGTTTTATTTATTCAGTTATCGTTGCAACAATTACTAGTCAGGTATAGATAATCATCCTGATAAAATAAGCAGTGGGCCATTTTAGTTAATCATTCCGCTAGTTGCAACACTTACTAATCAGATATTGATAGCATGAGATAACCCAAAACCCAGCAGTTGTTGGTACTTTTATTTAGCCATTCCATTGTAATTGCCATACTTACTAGTCAGGTACAATGGTCGCAAGCGACACTCCAAACAAGCAATTGTGGGCAGTATTATTTAGCCATTCCATTGTAGTGAAGCTGATTACTAGTCATTATAAAGTCAAATTTATAGCAATAAACTTTAGTTATGCTTGTCTATGGTCGAGATACTGTGCTCCAAGTCGTCCATATCCGCGTACACGTCTTTCAGAAGTTTTACCCGCGGGGTGCACCAATAGCAACACACGCTCGATCAACCTCGAAACCAAATCAAAACCCAACGAGGCTTTCACGACTAAGCAATCACGATTCAGAAATATTTCAGCGGCCACCCATTGAGTAGACCCGCGAAGTAAGCTAGCCGAGACGGACTCAAGGTTTGCGTCAATGGTAAACGATCGGGAACCCGAAAGTGTGGCTAGGCTTGTCGATACATGAAAACACTCCGCTTACCTAAACAAAGACAGTGCTCCTCACACAATTGTAAATAGAGTAGCATGGCATAAGTATAGGATCGTAAATAAAACCTCAAACTAGTTTGTGGCCCCAAGAAATAAGATGAATCAAGCTCGCCTCGGGGGTCCCATATACCTCCGGATGTGGATAGCACGATAAATCAAGGAATGTATCAAGTACTCGGGGTCCCACGGACACAAGTGGGCTCGAAACCAAATGTTATCTATCACCCACCGATGCCTCTGCTTACTTCAATTTTAGTTGTTAAACAGGAATTAAAGTGAACGATAAGTAAAACTAAGATCATCTCCAACATCAAACATGCGGCATTACTCCAACAACTGTGGAACATGGCGACACGCAACAGCACTTGAGCAAGCGACTACGACGCGCAAGTCCAACTATCTACCAAACAACAGGTAATAGGATGTGTCCAAGGCAATATAGGGCTGCACGGTATATCACAGGTACGGAAACTAAAGCATCGCAACACAGATAGCAATAGATCAACATGAGGGAATAAATACTATGAAAGTAAGATAGGTAGAAAGGGGGAGATGCTCGCCTGGAAACATTGCCGAAGGTTCAACCGAAGATCGGGTCGACACTCGCATCAACTCAACGGCCTTATCCGCGAAGAAGCAAAACACTAGAAGAACACCGGATGCAATATTTAATACAACGGCAGAAGATCGGCATGATGCATGTATGATGCATGGCATGGCAAGGTGCGATGCAATTAGGTCATATTAAGCGGAACCGGGGTCCCGACAATTAATTAGATGGTTCATGTTGTTTAGCTACCCCGCAATTTAACTGTTGTTATAACATGGCAACAGATCGCACCGGTTCGCTACACAAGTTTAAATGAGGCCAATATAAGGCTAGATTTGCCCGCATATGGGCCCCATATTTAATTATTAGGTGATTCGGCATAAGGCCCCCAAACCACACAATGTATGCATGCAAGAATGGCAATTAAATATGCAACAAGTTTATTATATTATAAAATAGGGTTTTCGGGAAGGGGTTCACACATTAGGGTTCGGCAGATCTTGGTTCCGGGGTTCGGGGTCGGTCTCAGGGTTCGACGGGAAACGAGGTTCGGACTCCGGGATCGTTCTCGGGTTACTGGGTAGATCTTGGCGCGTCCGTGGTCTTCGGATCCGGGGAAAGTACTCGGCGTCCTCGGGTGGAGGGAGTACTTGGCGTTTCGGGAGGGGGACTTGGCCTGGCGTCGGCATCGGACTCGCTCTGTTTGCTGGCGTTCTTGCCGTCGATGGCGAACTTGAGTGGATCGGGTACCGGGGTACTCGAGTCCGCGCGGGAGATCTTGAGGCGCCCTCTTCACCGGGTCGAAGGCGACCTTGGCGCCGGGTCGTGGCATCGGTCTTCGGACTACGTGAAGTAGATCTTGGTGCATCCGAGGGGAAACTTGAGCCCGTGTTGGAGATCTTGTTGGCCCAGGACGAAGATCTTGGAATAGGGCGCTATTGGGTTCGGTGTCGACCTTGGTCAAACAGACGGCAGCTCGAGAGGATCTCGGAAAACTTGTCGATGGACGTCCTTGTCGAATTGTTGGGCTTGTTCACTAGCAGACCTTGGTTGGCAGCAATGGTACCACTTTGACGTTCCACGGGCACAGAAAACAAACATCTCACATAGCAGAAACTTGACAAGGTTGCAACACAAACTGATGGCACCGAGCCAACCCCAACCGGACGCGAGCACACTCGAATAGAGGACAACCACAGAGGAGGCCACGACCGAGGCAGAGGCGCCGGAGGAGGATCGGCGGGCGGGGCTATGGCGAGGATGGCGTCCCTGGCGGCGACCGGACGCGGGGCTCATGAGGGGACGCCGGCAGCGGGCAGCCGGCAGGGGCGAGCGGCTCGGCGGCAGCGCGGCTCGAGGCGCGAGGTGGAGGCGGTTGCCGGGCGGCGGCGGTTGCGAGGCGGCTTGCGCGGGCGGGCGGTGGCTGCGCCGGCGGGGCGGCGTCGCGGGCGGGCGCCGTCTGAGGGAGCGAGGAGGGAGCCGGAGCAAGCGCGGGGCTTATGAGGCGCCTGGGGCGGCGGACGGTGGCGATTGAAGGGTGGAGAGGCGTGAGGTCGCGGAGAGGCCACGCCGCGAGGTGGAGGGCGAGCCGGAGAGGTTGGCGGGCGGCGCTCGGGAGACGAGGAGGAGGGAGCCAGCCAAGTTGGAGTGGGGGAGAGGGCAGGCCGGGCCGGGCGGGAGCAGGTGGAGGCGGTGGTGAGGAGGAGGAGGTTGGGGTCGCGTGCGGGAAGAATAACGAGTGGAGGAGAGGGAGGTTGGGGACGGCGGGTGGGCATGGGTGTGGGGCCCAAAGGGACCAGGACCAGTGCGTGGAATGCGTGCATGGTGGGGCGTGTGTGCTTGTGTGTGTCATGTGGCTAGGTGGTTGGTTGTGTGAGGAGAGGAGGAGGGGTGAGGTGGGCCAGGTGGCAGTTTTTTAGTGGTGGGGGGGGGGTTTGGGGAGGGTGAGGTGGCGACAAGTTATTGGGCGGGGTGAGGTGGAGGCTGGGTTGGGGTAGATAGGTTGGTAGAAAAAGGGGATGGGGTGGACCGATTTTAATTCCTGGGGGTGGTCGTTCGGGTCGAGTTGGCCCGTTCGATTGCCCCCACTAAAAATAACTTAATATTTTATTTACTTTAATTGGACCGTTTGCAAACCGATAGCAACAAAACAAAATAATCCGGAGACCCGGGGTTTTGCGTTTGAATAAAGTCGGGGCGTTTAGAAAACAATACTGGATTTTTCCGAAATAGTTTTACACAAGCAAATGCAAGATGATGACGATGCTCAAATGCAATGTGGCATGATGACATGAGCATGCGGTCATGAAGATGCAATGCACAAGAACAACGCGATTTTCTAGTAGTGATTTTTTTTGGGATGCCACATGTGGGCGGGATGTGCTTATTTTCAGGATATCTTATGTCAATTTCTTCTTATCCGTACTCGGATCTCTTTTTTGCTGCCGCTTGATACTCTGATGTGTGATGTATGAGGATGTATTCTAAAATATTATCTCTATCTAGGATGTTTAGATCTTGCCATATGGCGTTAAATATTTCTATTTCTTTTAGATAGTCTGTCTCTGATGTACTGTTGTATATCGTGGACATACACACTTATGTATGTTTGTTCACATACCTGTCGACTATGTTGCTCGCACTTGTCATGATGTTCATGCAAAGTGGATAGGGTGGTTGGCCGATACCGTGTCCTGTTTCGCTCAGACGGGTCCTACATGTGGGTGGTCCTTGGACCTCCTCGGTAGGATACCTTATACATTTTAGGTTTATTTCTGGCTTGTTGTTTAGAACGTACTGTCCGAAATATTACATAAGGCCATGATCTAGGAATCCACCAAGAAGTAAAGACCACGATGACTCTGTCTTATTCCTTCAATCTTTCTTTTGTGATTTCCAGGAAGAACACTATTACCTTGACACCAAAGGAAAGCAGCCTGTACTCGCTCACCACAGGAAATAATCGCTACGCCGACGGCCGGCTGCCGTCGGCACAGCGCCAAATTGCCGTCGGCACAGGCTGTGCCGACGGTGGCCGTCGGCGTAGCCCCCTCGGCACAGCTCCGTGGTCGTCGGCACAACCCCTCCCCCTCGGCACATCGTCTTCTAGCGGGCCCCGCGTGTCAGTCAACGGCCGTTTTGTTGACGGTTCAGCCTGGAGCTACGCCGACGGCCGTCGGCACAGGAATGGAGCTACGCCGATGGCCAGGCCGTCGGCATAGCCAAAAATATATATATATATTTTTTTTAATCTTTGAATTATTTGACTCCTTAATCTCCCGCTTTAATCATTTTAACACTATTTATAGCTAACAATTGATTAAATTGCAGTCTTAGTCAAAGTTCCCGTTCGGTCACCCATCCTAGCACTACTCCAGCTCTAGCACGCTTAACTTCCTCGTTCCTTCAGAATCTCTTCCCGCAAAGCAATTTACTCATTGTTGTCAATACTAGGATATCATTCCTATTAACTCTTATATCATCATGTCATATGGTTGTATTTTTTGAAATTACAAGCAATTATTTAAGTAAACAACAATGAATAAGTAAAAATATTATTAAATTCAAATAAAAATATAATGATTTTTTTTTGTATTTTTATTTAATATGGAATAATTAATATCTTTAAATCCGTAAATCGGAATTCGGCAAATAATATGTCTAAATTGATTAGAAAAATGAGAGGAATCCAAATATGATATCAATATCAACTTATCACAAACTATGCCGTGATTGTTATCATAATTTCATTTGCCCGTTTAAAACGGCACGCATAAAGATTCTTAGCTCGGGATTGAGACTCGCTAAACTTGAAGTGGATCTATGATGAAACAACATATTTTGAACCTAAAAATGATTTTTGTAAAAAATCATGATCATCCGATCATGTACTTGTAGTTCATATCTGACCTACTTTCTACCGATTCGGCAGGAATTTGTCTTTTTCACCAGGGATAGACAGAAATGTTTGAGATCCCCCTGTTATGACATTATCCATGTAAGGTGGTCTAGTATTTTTTAAAAATGTGACGGTAGCATTTTGAATTAGCCATTTGGTGGTTGCTTCACAAAACCGTCCGTTTTTTGCACTCGGAAAATGGAAAACGGCTTTTTGGTGCGACAAAAAGGAAAACTTCCTCCTGAAACATTGTTCGCCATCCCATGATGCAAACTTATGCACAATATGGACATATTATCACAAACTATGCCTTCATTCTAGCCATAACATTGGTCATTTGACCCGAAAGCCAAGAAACCTCGAACGAGATAGGTCATTTTGTGAAGGTTTTTTTGAGACATAATCAATATACCAAGTTTGATATTTTTCCTTCTAACTATGTCACATAATATGACACCACGCGAAGGTTTTACATTGTTTGGATCGTTTTTGAATTTATAATGCCCGTTTTAAACCATCGTTATACTTTGTCGAAGGGCGGGCATGAAGATTCTTAGATCGGGGCCGAGACTCGCTAAACTTGAAGTGGATATATGATGAAACAACATATTTTGAACCTAAAAATGATTTTTGTAAAAAATCATGAGCATCCGATCATGTACCTGTAGTTCATATCTGACCCACTTCCTGCCGATTCGGCAGGATCTTGTCTTTTTCATCAGGGATAGACGGAAATGTTTGAGATCCTCCTGTTTTGAAATTATCCATGTAAGGTGGTCTAGTATTTTTCAAAAATGTGACGGTAGCATTTTGAATTAGCCATTTGGTGGTTGCTTCACAAAACCGTCCGTTTTTTGCACTCGGAAAATGGAAATCGGCTTTTGGTGCGACGAAAAGGAAAATTTCCTCCTGAAACATTGTTCGCCATCCCATGATGCAAACATATGCACAATATGGACACATTATCACAAACTATGCCTTCATTCTAGCCATAACATTGGTCATTTGACCCGAAAGCCAAGAAACCTCGAACGAGATAGGTCATTTTGTGAAGGTTATTTTGAGACATAATCAATATACCAAGTTTGATATTTTTCCTTCTAACTATGTCACATAATATGACACCACGCGAAGGTTTCACATTGTTTGGATCTTTTTTGAATTTATAATGCCCATTTTAAACCATCGTTATACTTTGTCGAAGGACGGGCATGAAGATTCTTAGCTTGGGGCCAAGACTCGCTAAACTTGAAGTGGATCTATGATGAAACAACATATTTTGAACCTAAAAATGATTTTTGTAAAAAATCATGAGCATCCGATCATGTACCTGTAGTTCATATCTGACCCACTTCCTACCGATTCGGCAGGAATTTGTCTTTTTCGCCAGGGATAGACGGAAATGTTTGAGATCCCCCTGTTATGAAATTATCCATGTAAGGTGGTCTAGTATTTTTCAAAAATGTGACGGTAGCATTTTGAATTAGCCATTTGGTGGTTGCTTCAGAAAACCGTCCGTTTTTTGCACTCGGAAAATGGAAAACGGCTTTTTGGTGCGACGAAAAGAAAAACTTCCTCCTGAAACATTGTTCGCCATCCCATGATGCAAACTTATGCACAATATGAACACATTATCACAAACTATGCCTTCATTCTAGCCATAACATTGGTCATTTGACCCGAAAGCCAAGAAACTTCGAACGAGATAGGTCATTTTGTGAAGGTTTTTTTGAGACATAATCAATATACCAAGTTTGATATTTTTCCTTCTAACTATGTCACATAATATGACACCACGCGAAGGTTTTACATTGTTTGGATCATTTTGAATTTATAATGCCCGTTTTAAACTATATATAATGTTTTATATTTTACTTAATTTTTGTTTATAAATGTGTAATATTTGAGTGTAGATAGATAGATTTTTTTTCTGCAAATTTTGATATATTTTTTGTATTTTTCTAAATTAGAATGGTTTAGTTATGATTTTTCAAAAAATAATGAAAAAGGAAAAAAATCTAGAGGCCTATGCCGACGGCCAGGCCGTCGGCATAGACCAAACAAAAATTTTCAAAGAGGTCGGCACAGCTTGGCTGCCTAACGCCGTTTCCATCATCGTGTCTGAACTGGACCTATGCCGAGTGCTATATCTACGCCGAGGGCCACCGTCGACACAGACCTCGCTACTACGCCGACGGCCACACTACGCCGAGGGCTACCCTCGACACCGTTATCTACGCCGACGGCCGGGCTGGTCGGCTGACCAGGGAAGACAGCTACGCCGACGGCCCCGACCTTTGACCGTCGGCGTAGCCAGCCGGCCGTCGGCGTCTGAGTTCTTTCCTGTAGTGGCTGAAAATCTCGACTGCGGAGAAGACGACTGCACTGCTGCTGTTTGGACGCCGCCACCTCCTGGTTGGGTTAAACTCAACATCGCGGCTCTTTCACCAAATAGAATGCCGATGGAGGTGCAGGTGCCATCGCCCGTGAAAGTGAGAGTATTATATTGTGCTATGCTCGATGTTTCCCCCTCTTTGTGATGATGCTAATGCAAACGCTACCCCATCAAAAGGTAATCATGGAGCTCGATAGCAACACTCATGCAAAGGTCCTCAGATCCGGCGAGACAAGCAGATCAAGGTTGTGGGCGATTGTCGAAGAGACGAAATCAATCCTTCAGAACAAGCAGGAGCACAAGATCCTGATGGCAACAAGACAATGTAACCAGGTAAGTGACGGCCTGGCTAAACTGGCCAGAATTTTTGGCAATCGGTGGTCTGTGAGAGAGACGATATTCCAATCCAGATCGGGGAGCTATCTCGCTTTGATATATAAAGCGTCCCTTTCCCCAAAAAACTATTAGGAAAAAGGGTTTTAACATGGGATATCTGGTTGTTAAAAGCTAAATTGAGATCGTTGAAACTCATTAAAGACTACAATCAAGTGGCCGTTAGTTGTCGTCATAGGCTCTGTCGTTAAGATTTTAACAAATGATTTTTTCTGTTGTTATCTTTTTAACGGCAAGACGATGTGTTGTCGTTAATTCTGAGGAAATAACGACCACAATTTCAGTATTAACGACCACTTTTGGCATCTTAAAAGTATGAGTAAATTCTATTTTTTACCGCCTAGTTTGTCATGACATCAATTACTCCTTTTAACAAGAATTTCTTCTGCTTACCCCGTTTGGCGCAAAGTGTGCCAGATTTTACCCCATATAAGATTTGATAGCGTTTGTAAGGTGCGACTAGGTCGTCGTGTTTATTTGGAGTGGTACAACTGAACGCTAATATTTTCTTAGGAGGGATCAAATCGACAAAAGTGCTTCAGAACGATCATCTCTGCTTAATTACCAGCGATGTCGTCAATGAGCCATGTCATCCATCAACCAAACCAGTACACGTGATAAGCTATCTCAAAGCAACCAGCAAATAATGCGCTGTCTCGAGCTTACAATTAAGCAACAACAATTGCTACTTACTCTTTGTTTTTCTATTTTTATATTGACTGAGAAAAAGATCAATGCTTCTTGCTACTCCCTCCGTTTTAAAATATAAGATGTTTTAGGTTTATGAAGTAAATGTATCTAGACTATTTTTAGTATATAGGTTCACTAAGATTTAGAGTGAATCTACACACTAAAAGAAGTCTAGATACATTTTCTTTACAAACCTAAAACATCTTATATTTTGAAACGGAGGGAGTACTTCTGAATCACGGAAACATCGCGTGCGGTAGCCTCTCACAACATGGTGCATGCATGGATCGGAGTATGCCCACGGCTATGGGCTATGGCGAGTAGTTCATCGCCCGACTCTCCCATTAGACGGAAGTGGAACACGTCAAGACCAAGGGTGGCATACTTCTGACACGACACCGTAGTCAGTGGTCACAACACAACACAACACAACATGCCGTCACTTATTTCCACCGGAGGGCGGAGGTCAATGCTGTCAAATCTGCGGCCAGCATACAAGCGCTCTACACTCTACTGGCAGCTACAGGCATCATCCCAGTGCCGTGACCCGCCACCTAGAACACTTTTATATCTTACGAAGGGTAAAATGTGGCATAATTTTCACTAAATGGGGTAAATAAAAAGAATTTTTATTAATAGGGTAATTGTTGTCACAAATGGAAACTAAGGGGTATAAAATGGAATTCACTCTAAAAGTATTTATTATCATTTTGGTTGCCTATAAACACCACTTATAGTTAGTTAGTTACAATTTCATGCCACATGAAAATTCGGAAGATTTTCTTAGGAGGGATCAAATCGACAAAAGTGGTTGTATGGCACTCGAAGTCATACAACTTGTCTCGCGTGTGCATTTAAGTCACAGAACTTGCAAACTGAACTAACAAGTCACATAACTTGCAAACCCGTGCACCCGTGGTCACAAAACCGGTCAACTGAGTGTTTTTTTGACCAAAACCTCTCACTGGAGCTCGTTTTTCAAAAAAATAAATATAAGACTCCAAAAAATCTGAAAACAATTACGCACAAATATTTATACATTCCTAAGGTACACAAAAACAATTCAGACAAAAATACGTTTTATTTTGTGAATGAAATATAAAAGAGTAAAATTCAGCGGTAGTACCTAAACTTGACACCCTTTTTCGATACGGTCATCGACCTTAGGAATACGCAATTTACGGTCACTAAATACGGCGGGTGTGTCATGACGGTCACTGGCGTTTGTACCGGTTTCTGTATAGGGATGTATTCGCTTACGTGGCACCGAGTGGACCCAATTTGTCAGCCTCTACACACATACAGGAAACTATTTTACAATGTTAAAAATCAGAAGGGCTCAAGTGCAAAATGCCAAAGAGATAAAGTTTCTTCTCCCCTGGCTCCGGCGGCTGGTGCCGCCCTTCCCAACCCGACGCCTCCCTCCCCACCCTGGCGCCTCCCCCTGCCCTTCCCTTGCTGGCGCTGCTCCCTCCATATCTCCCCGCGCAGACGCTGCTCCCTCCCTATCTCGGCGCAACTTGCGGCACCGCGGCGGGGAGGGCACGGCGAGGAGGAGGTGACGGGAGCCGGGCGTCCGCCCCCGTGCTCGTGCTGCTCCTTGCGGGCGGGCGGAGTGAGGAGGCACAGTCGCCGGTGGGGGAAGGGGCGGCACAGGCGTGGGGAGGAAGGGGTCGGCGTGGGAAGGAAGGGGCCAGTGTGGGTGTTGGGAGGAAGGGTCGCCGACGACCTCTTGCCCCAGCACAACTCCAGCAGAAACCACCACTGTCGAGGAAGGGGTCTAGCCAGCACTGGCCGGGCGTGGCCGCGGAGCTGAAGCCGCTGCCCCTCCCGTTCCATGCTTCCCATGGCGGGCAGAGAGGAGGAAGAAGGGGAGTGTGACACTAACAGGTGGGCCCCGCCTATCAGTCTGGACCAAAGGACCCTACATGTTAATCTTTAGGCTTAGGCTTAATTTAGGGGAGGTTTTTTTTGCAAAAAAGTTACACTATTTCTGTTTGGACCGGTCAACATCAGTCGAATACATTGCTATACACAGGCCCAGTGACCGTCATGACACATCCGCCGTATTTAGTGACCGTAATTTGCGTATTCCTAAGGTCGATGACCGTATCGAAAAAGGGTGCCAAGTTAAGGTACTAACAGTGAATTTTACTCAATATAAAAAATACAAATCTCTAACAGAAATACGTGGTTTTTTATACGATATATAGCTGGGAATTTCTTTTTTCTTCTATAGCCCAAGATAAAACGATTTTGTCACCAAAACTTGCCATAGTCATTCAACCCACACATATGTATTCACGAAATAAATTTTGATTTTTTTTAATAAAAAGGTACAAATTTTGATTTTCAAATACCAAGCTTGGGAGCCACAAATTCTCTCGCATGCTCACGAATGCATACATAGTATTTGATAATAAAATATGGTTATTGTAAAGTTTTAGTCTAAATATGATCGGTTTTGGTTAAAAACCACTCAGTTGACCGGTTTTGTGACCACGGGTGCACGGATTTGCAAGTTATATGACTTGTTAATTCAGTTTGCAAGTTCTGTGACTTAAGTGCACATGCGGAACAAGTTGCGTGACTCCCGGTGCAATTTACTCAAATTGAGCAACAATAGAATTTGAACAACTAAAGAATCAGAGTATCTTTTATTAAACAAAATCATATAAATTGAATATGATGCTCACATATATTTCTGGGAGTTACAATATAATTCCAAAAAATATGAATCCAAATCACTCTCCACTAAATCATCTAACTAGAGATAAAAACCACTAGAAAGGATCTGTCCATAATCCGCAATCAAGGGACACCATCATCAAGTCCTTATATATGCTCACATATATTTCTGGGAGTTACAATATAATTCCAAAAAATATGAATCCAAATCACTCTCCACTAAATCATCTAACTAGAGATAAAAACCACTAGAAAGGATCTGTCCATAATCCGCAATCAAGGGACACCATCATCAAGTCCTTATATATGTTGACTGTATATCATTTTTCATACATTCCTCAACATGATCAGTAGAACCTAGTAAACGACTTATTCAGAGCGTTCACCACTCGGCCGGAAAAGGAAGTACATAAGGTCAGGACCAATATAATAGGTAATTTAATCAGTTTCATATTAGTCCAATACAAAATAAAAGGTACAGGACTCACAAGTGCTAACTGAATTGATATTTTGAGAGAATAAGAACTTGTATTGATTTAGACAATATTACAATGTTTATATGAGGAGGGGGGTCGGCCAGCCTAGGATTAGACCCAAACCGACTTAGGCTAGAGTCCTAAGATAACACAAACCCTAATACCCCCTCCCCTGCAGTGTCAACATCGGGCGCCACAATGTTGAGACTGGGCGTATGTCGATGAAGAACGCATGATGGAGTCCTTTGGTAAAAATATCTGCAAATTGTGTACTTGTTGGAACATGTAGAACACGAACTTCTCCAAGAGCAACCTTTTCCCGAACAAAGTGAATGTCGATCTCGATGTGCTTGGTACGGCGATGCTGCACAGGATTAGAGGCCATATAGACGGCTGATATGTTGTCGCAGTAGACAGCATGCGCAACCGCCCTCTATTCCGCTTCAGCCGAAGACCGGGATACCGTAACCAGCCATTTCAATGACCAAGAAACAAGATTATCACCCAAATAAACACAAAAGCCGGATGTGGATCGTCGAGTGTCTGGACATCCTGCCTAGTCTGCATCAGAATAAACTGTCAAGCTTGTTGGAGAAGATGAGTTAAGTAATAGACCATGATGATACATCGAAAACATATCTATAATTTTTGATGCTCCATGCTTGTTTAGTATCTACTTTGTTTTGCTTTGTTTAAACTTTGAGGTGTTTTTATATGTTTTCTGGTACTAACCTATTAATAAGATGCCACAGTGTTAGTTGCATGTTTTCTTCCGTTTTTGGTTCCAGAAAGGCAGAAAATCAATATTCTCGGAATTAGACGGGACAAAAGCCAAAGTCAATATTTTACCGTGGGCGTCACGAAGTCCAAAGGAGATACGGAGAGCCGAACCAAGGCCACCACACCCCCTAGGCGCGGGTGGGCCCTACCCCGCGCCTGAGTAGGGTGTGATCCCTCTGGCCGCCTCCCAGCCTCGCCTCTTCGCCTATAAGAAGCCCCCGATGAGAAAACCCTAAGTCATCAATCATACTTTCAGAAAAACCTCCGTAGCGCCGCCGCCACCGAAATGGAGATTCGGGGGATAGAAAGTCTCTGTTCCGGCACCCTGCCGGGACGGGGAAGTGCCTCCCGGAGCCATATCCATCGATCTCCACCACCATCTCCATTGCCATTGCCGATTCCCATGATGAGGAGGGAGTAGTTCTTCCTCGAGGCTAATGGCTCTACTGGTAGCTATGTGTTCATCTCTCTCTCTATGCATAATCTTGTTGTGGTCATGAGCTTTTTAATCAAGTAGATTTACCTTGCTACTCAAGTGCTTCAATAGATCTCTGCTCTCCCCATGTGTGTGAAAGTGACAGCGTGCACGCCATGGTGGCACTTAGGTTTGAGTCTACATAAATACTCTTTGAGCTTTAATAGATATATGCTTTTCCCCACGTGTGTGAAAGTGACAGCGCGCATACCGTGTGTGGCTAGATTGAATATTTGTTATGAGTTATATTTGGAGTTGGATGTCTCTATGAAATTGTGGTGTTTGTTGGAACCATCTAGCGCTCAAGGTGATAGTGTGGGGTTATCTAGATTGGGGAAGGCGGACTTTAAGGAGTGCTGTTATAGCCCTACCGATGATTAGAGTGTCCAACCAGAGAGTAGTTAAGAGTAGTATCATGAAGAGAGGATATTTATATGAGAGAGTGTTCACTAGTGAAAGTATGATCTCTAGGCCTTGTTTCTAAACATTGAAACACCGACATCTAGATCTGGTGCATGTTTTCTTGCTTCCATCCTTTTGCCTTTAGTCTTTACCTCACCGTCAAGCTATTTTCTGGCACTCACCCACGTTACCCCATGTTAACAACAAGTCATAAGCTATTTTCTGGCACCGTTGCCACTTGTATTTCACTATCTCTTTGCCAAACTAGTGCACCTATACACCTGACAAGTGTATTGGGTGTGTTGGGGACACAAGAGACTTCTTGTATCTTGATTGCAGGGTTGCTTGAGAGGGATACCTTTGACCACTTCCTCCCTGAGTTCGATAAACCTTGGGTGATCCACTTAAGGGAAACTTGCTGCTATTCTACAAACCACTGCACTTGGAGGCCCAACAACTGTCTACAAGAATAGAAGTGCGTAGACATCAAGCTATTTTCTGGCGCTGTTGTCGGGTGTGGCATCCCGCAAAAACCACTACTAGAAAATCACGTTGTTTTTGTGCATTGCATCATCATGACCGCATGCTCATGTCATCATGCCACATTGCATTTGAGCATCGTCATCATCCTGCATTTGCTAGCATAAAACTATTTGCGGAAAAACCTATTTTTGTTTTCTAAACGCCCCGTCCTTGTTCAAACACAAAACCCGGGTCTCCGGATTATTTCGTTTTGTCTGCCAACGGTTTGCAAAAGCCCGGTTTTAATTGAATAAAATATTTAATTATTTTTAGGGGGCAGCCAACCGGGCCGATCCGACCCAGTCGGCCACCCCCAGTTCAAAACGGTCCACCTAAAACCTAGACCCTTTTCTACCTAAACCTAGTCTACCCACCAACCGCAGCTTGCCACCTCACCGTCCCTCCACCTCAGCACATCACCCATCCACCTCACCAATCCACACCCCATCCCCTCTCTCTCTCTCTCTCTCTCTCTCTCTCTCTCTCTCTCTTCCTCACAGCCAACCCCACCCCCCACTTCCTCTCTCACCCCGACCCCACCTCCTGCATCCGGTCCCACCCCGCAGCCTCACTCCCTCTCTCCTCTGCCCCACACCCACACACAGCCCCACCTACTGAAGGGTTTCGCGACATAGTAAATCAAAATTTTCTACGGAGCGAACAGAGGGAAAGCCAAGATCTAATCTAGGAGATGCAAACAACGAGAGAGATTGGATTAGATCTTCATACCCTTGAAGATTCGACAGCTGTGAACGCTCGGAACGCGGGTGATGTAGTCGTACTCGCTTCTCCTCCTCGCGATCCGATCCGATCTAGCACCACAAGTGGCGGTGCCTCCGTGAGATGCACACGTGCAGCACCTCGACGTCTCCTCCTTCCCCGGACCAGCGAGTATGGTGGAGAGATAGATTGGATCTACAACACGACGGCGTGGTGTATATGGTGGAGATTTCTGCAGCAGGGCTTCGCCTACAAACAGTCGGGAGGGAGAAAGGAAAGCTAGCAAGGCGGCTAGGGTTTGGAGGAGAGGTGTAGTGTAGTGGGGAGGGGGCGCACCACCCCTCTATATATAGAGGGGGGCGGCCAGCCCTTGCCCCTCCTCCAAGCCTATCTCTAGTTTAAACAATTTAAACTCTCCCTTATCTAGAAATCCTATCTCTAGTTTAAACGATTTAAACTCTCCCTTATCTAGAAATTCTATCCCGAGATTTAAACGAGTCAAATCTCTCTAGAATCGGCTGGGCCCTATGGGGCCTTGTGACCCTGGCCCAATGCGGCCAGGACACTCCCTCATAGGCTCATGCCCCCTCCCGGAAGGTGGGGCCACGTTGGTCCCCTTCCGGAAGGTTCTAGAAGCTTCCGGTACAATACCGATTAACCCGGAACAATTCGAACTCCAAAACTGCACCGCCTTATATGAATCTTATTCTCGGACCATTCTGGAACCTCTCGTGATATCCCGGATCCCATCCGAGACTCCGAACAAAAATTCATAAACCAATTATCCAATCTATCCTAGCATCGAGACACGTTAAGTGTGTGACCCTGCGGGTTCGAGAATATGCAGACATGATCTTCTATCAATAATCAACGGGTCGGGCACCCATATTGACTCCCACATTCATCGATGATCATATCGGATGAACCACGATGCCAGGATTCAATCAATCCCATATATATATTCCCTTCGTCTCGCGATATTTTACTTGCTCGAGATTCGATCGTCGGTATCGTCATACCTAGTTCAATCTCGTTCACAGCAAGTACTTTACTCGTTCCTTAATCCGATATCACTTTGTGATTAACTCCTTAACCACATGCTTGCAAGCGGTGTTGATATCGATTACCGAGTGGGCCCGAAGTATATCTCTCCGACTTGGGAGGGACAAATTCCATCTCGATACATACAACCCAACAGATACTTTCCGATCACCGGAGAGACACCTTTATGATCACCCTCTCATAGGACGACGTTTGATGACCGCAAATCGTTCTTCCGATACCGTGGAGTTGCATTATCTCATGGTCTAAGGAATACAATATTTGACATAGGAAAAGCTTCGCAAAGACGAACACGATGACACGATCTAATTGCTCTGCTTTGTTTGGGTCTATCCACCATATCATTCTCCCAATGATATGATCTCATTATCAATTGACAACTCATGTCTATGGTTAGGAAACCTTAACCATCATTGATCAATGAGCTAGTCCATAGAGGCGTACTAGGGACACAGTGTTGTTCACAAACCACACAAGTATTAAAGTTTCCGCTTAATACAATTCTAGCATGGAATATAAACTTTATCATGAACAAGAATTATAATAATAACATCTTTATTATTGCCTCTAGGGCATAATTCCAACAGTCTCCCACTTGCACTAGATTCAATAATCTAGTTTACATTTGGCAACAATCTCACACCCATGGCACTGAGGTGTTGATCATGTTTTACATGTGGAAGAGGTTTAGTCAGTGGATCTGCGACATTCAGATCCGTATGTACTTTGCTAATCTTCAGATCTCCATCTGCTATATAATCCCGGATTATATGAAACTTGCGGTTGATATGCTTGGTCTTTGGATGATATCTTGGCTCCTTAGCTAGTGCTATGGCGCCAGTGTTGTCACACAATATCTCCAGTGGGTCCAATGCACTTGGAACCACGCCAAGCTCAGTGATGAAGTTTATGATCCAAACTCCTTCACTTGACGCTTCTGCAGCAGCCATGTATTCCGCTTCTACTGTAGATCCCGTGATCACGCTTTGCTTGCAGCTTCTCCACTCAGCCTCCATTCAAAATATAAAACGATCCTGCCGAGATTTAGAATCATCCTTGTCGGTGTCGAAACTAGCATCGACGTAACCTTTACGACAAGTCGTTCATCACCCCATAGACTAAGAACATTTCTTTAGTTCTATTTAGGTACTTTAGGATGTTCTTCACGGCTGTCCAAAGGTTCCACTCTGGATCACTTTGATATCTCGTCAAACTAAGAGCATTGGACACATCCGGTCTAGTACACAACATGGCATACATGATGGAACCTATGGCCGAGGCATAAGGCACTTTGCTCATAGCTTCCCTATCATTTCGTAGTGGACACCGAGCCTTGCTCAATATCTTACCCGACAACATAGGCACCTTTGAACCTTTCTTTGCCTTATCCATTACGAACCTTTTGAACTTTGTCTAGGTATGTACTCGGCTTAAAGCTATCAAAGGCCTTTGTATATCTCTATAGATCTTGATGCCCAATATATAAGCAGCTTCACCTAGGTCTTTCATTGAAAACACTTGTTCAAATAACTCTTCACATCGTTAAGCATGTTGATGTCATTTCGATAATCAATATGTCATCCACATACGATGCCGTAAACGCCACCGAGCTCCCACTCACTTTCTTGTAGATACAAGTCAGAGCAATTTGGAACAAATCCAAAGCTCTTGATCACTTGATCAAAACGAAGGTTCCAACTCCGAGATGCTTGCTTCATCCATAAATGGAACGCTGAAGTTTGCATACTTTACTAGCATCCTTAGGATCGATAAAACCTTCGGTTGCATCATATACAACTCTTCATCAATGTTGCCATTGAGGAAAGCGATCTTGACATCCATCCGCCATATTTCATAATCATGAAACGCAGCAATTGCTAATAAAATCCGAATGGACTTAAACATCGATGCGGAGAGAAAGTCTCATCGTAGTCAACACCTTGAACTTGTCGAAAACCTTTTTGCGACAAGCCGCTTTATAGATGGTAACATCACCATCCGCGTCCGCTTTTCTTCTTGAATATCCATTTGCACTCAACGGCCTTTCGGTCGCTAGGAGGATCCACCAAAGTCCATACTTGGTTTTCGCTCATGGATCCCAATTGGATTTCATGGCTTCCACCATTTCTCGAGTCCGGCTCATCATCGCTTCCTCATAGTTCGAGGTTCACCGTCTTCTACCAACAAGACAGTCAAGACAGGTTCCGTACCACTCGGGAGGGGCACGCGACCTTGTCGACTGCGACGTTCAAGAGCATCGTCCAAGCTTCATGATCCTTGTCATTAGCTTCCTCTATTGTTGGTGCAAAGACCTTTGGAACAATTTCAGGTGCGCTACTCTCCAATTCAAGAGAAGGTTCAATAACCTCGTCTAGCTCTACTTTCCTCCCACTCACTTCTTTCGAGAGAAACTCCTTCTCAAGAAAGGAACCGTTCTTCATGACAAACACTTTGCCTTCTTACGTGATAGAAGGTATACCCAATGGTTTCCTTAGGGTATCCTATGAAGACGCATTTCTCCGCTTTGGGTTCGAGCTTGTGCATCAACTTCTTGACGAAGCTCAGATCCCCAAACTTTAAGAAACGACAACTTAGGCTTAGCACCAAACCACAGTTCATACGGTGTCGTCTCAACGGATTTATATGGAGCCCTATTTAAAGTGAATTCAGCGGTTTCTAATGCATAACCCCAAAATGATAACGGCAAATCAGTAAGAGACATCATTGATCGGACCATATCTAATAGGGTTTGGTTCCTGTCGAGACACACACCATTGCGCTGTGGTGTTCCGGGTGGCGTGAGTTGTGAAACGATTCCACTTGCTTTAAGATGCGTGAGAAAATCATAACTCAAATATTCACCTCCACGATCGGATCGTAGAAACTTAATCTTTCTGTTACGATGGTTCTCCACTTCATTCTGAAATTCCTTGAACTTTTCAAATGTTTCAGATTTATGTTTCATTAAATAGATATACCCATATCTACTTAAGTCATCGGTAAAAGTGAGGAAATAGCGATATCCACCGCGCGTCGAAACACTCATCGGTCCGCATACATCGGTATGTATGATTTCCAACAAGTCCGTTGCTCGCTCCATCATACCGGAGAACGGGGTTTTGATCATCTTGCCCATGAGGCATGGTTCGCATGTGTCAAATGATTCAAAATCAAGAGACTCCAAAAGTCCATCAGAATGGAGTTTCTTCATGCGCTTTACACCAATATGACCTAGACGACAGTGCCACAAATAAGTAGTATTATCACTATCTACTTTGCATCTCTTAGCCTCAATGTTATGGATGTGTGTTTCATCCCTTTCGAGATTTAGAAGAAATAAACCATTCACAAGAGGTGCATGACCATAAAAGATGTTACTCATATAAATAGAACAACCATTATTCTCCGATTTAAATGAATAACCGTCTTGCAATAAACATGATCCGGAAATAATGTTCATGCTCAACGCAGGCACATAATAACATTTATTAAGGTTTAAAACTAATCCCGAAGGTAAAACTAAGGAGAGCGTGCCGACGGCCATCACATCAACTCTTGATCCGCTTAACGCCAGCATCGTCACCTCATCCTCGCAAGCCGCCGTCATTCCGTAGCTCTGCTTCGAGTTACAAATATTAGCAATCGAACCGGTATCAAATACCTGCACTACAACGAGGGCTAGTAAGGAAAACATCAATAACATGTATATCAAATATACCTTTGATGGTGCCAGCCTTCTTGTCCGCTAAGTACTTGGACAGTTGTGCTTCCAAAGTGACCCCTTGCAATAGAAGCACTCAGTGTCCGGCTTAGGACCAGACCTGAGCTTCTTCTCAGCAGGGGCATTGCGCTTGCCGCCACCCTTCTTGAAGGGCTTCTTTGCTCCCTTACCTTTCTTAAAGGAGGGCTTGTTGACCATCAACACATGATTATCCTTCTTGATGTCCACTTCCGCAGCCTTCAGCTTTGCAAAGAGCTCGGTGATCGTATCAGTGGAACCAATCTGATTATGAGTCACTACAAAACTTTTGTAGCTGGGAGGGAGTGATTGCAGAACCCTGTCAATCTTGAGCTCCTCTGGAATCGTGCATTCCAGTTGCTCAAGGCGTTGAGTGTAGCCCGACATCTTTATGGCGTGCTCACTAACGGAACTCCCTTCCTCCATCTTGCAGTTAAAGAACTTCTCAGAGATCTCATATCTCTCAGAACGGGCTTGAGTCTGAAACATGGTTTTCAGCTCCTCGAGAATCTCAAAGGGCCCGAGATAGGTTTCAAAACGATTTTGAAGCTCCGGTTCCATAGCAAACAACATGGTGCTCTTAATCACACCATAATCATCTTTGCGCGACTGATAGACAGCTTTTTCATCAGCCGGCGCATCTACGGCACGGGGGTTACCTAACGCTTTCTCAAGGACATAGTCCTTTTGTCCGCCAGACAGAATGATTCTTAGATTGCGGAACCAGTTGGTGAAGTTAGACCCATTGTTTCTAAGCTTTTCTTTCTCAAAGAAAAACGTTGAAGTTGAAGTTGGACTTGGCCATTGGATCTACAGTATTTGCAAGTACAATTTAGACTATGTTCATGATAAATAGTTCAACTTAATCAAATTACTAGATGAACTCCCACTAAATTCAACATCCCTCAAGTTGTTTAGTGAACACGATCCAAATTCACCACACCTAATCCGATCATCACGAGAAGAGATGTGGTTTCAATGGTGGACAACAAAGTGTCGATCATATCATTCATATGACTCATGCTTAATCTTTCGGTTCTTGTGTTCCGAGGCCATGTCTGCATACATGCTAGGCTCGTCAAGTTAGACCCAAGTATTTCCGCAGTGCAAAACTGGCTTGCACCCGTTGTATGTTATCGTAGAGTCTATAGCACCCGATCATCACGTGATGCTTGGACACGACGAACTTTCGCAACGGTGCATACTTGGGGAGAACACAGTTTTATCTTGATCTTTAAGTGAGGAATCATCTTATAATGCTACCGCCGCGATCTAAGCATAATAAGATACATAAAGGATAATCATCTCATGCATATAACTTTATGTGACATGGTATAGCCAATCCTCGCGCAATGATCTCCATCTTGTGCGTTCCGGCATGATCTCCATCACTCCACCATGATTGCCTCCACCACGAATAGCAACTACAACTATTGCTAACTACTTAGCGATAAAGTAAAGCTATTACATGGTGTATAAGAAGTTGACTCAGGTCATACACAATTATAAAGACAACCATATGGCTCGCCGGTTGTGTACTCATCGACATGCAAGTCGTGAAACATTACAAAACATGATCATCGCATACAATATACACATCACATCTTGGGCCATACCATATCACAGAACACTCTGCAAAAACAAGTTAGACGCCTCTACTTTGTTGTTGCATGTTTTACGTGGCTTATGGGAGTAGATGCTAAGAACGATTCTTACTACGGAAAGCCACAACGGTGATATTATGGTTGCCAAACTCCGTGTTAATCCCATGACAACTATAGTGAGAGAAACTGACATCCACCAGCCGCATGTGTGGTACAAGCCACACGTCAAGTGCGGAGCCGGTCTCGCGAACGACGTCGCGTAAGGTTGGCCTGGACCGCTTCAATCTCACTATCCCGCGTCATAAGAAGAACACAAACAAGAGGCTTGCAACAGAAAACATCAACGCTCGCAACAACCATGTTGCGTTCTACTCGTGAAACACATCTACGCATAGATCTAGCTCTGATACCACTGAAGGGTTTCACGGCATAGTAAATCAAAATTTTCTACGGAGCGAATAGAGGGAAAGCCAAGATCTAATCTAGGAGATGCAAACAACGAGAGAGATTGGATTAGATCTTCATACCCTTGAAGATTCGCAGTGAACGCTCGTCGAACGCGGGTGATGTAGTCGTACTCGCTTCTCCTCCTCGCGATCCGATCCGATCTAGCACCACAAGTGGCGGTGCCTCCGTGAGATGCACACGTGCAGCACCTCGACGTCTCCTCCTTCCTCGGACCAGCGAGTATGGTAGAGATATAGATTGGATCTACAACACGACGGCGTGGTGTATATGGTGGAGAATTTCTGCAGCAGGGCTTCGCCTACAAACAGTCGGGAGGGAGAAAGGAAAGCTAGCAAGGCGGCTAGGGTTTGGAGGAGAGGTGTAGTGTAGTGGGGAGGGGGCGCACCACCCCTCTATATATAGAGGGGGGCGGCCAGCCCTTGCCCCTCCTCCAAGCATATCTCTAGTTTAAACAATTTAAACTCTCCCTCATCTAGAAATCCTATCTCTAGTTTAAACGATTTAAACTCTCCCTTATCTAGAAATTCTATCCCGAGATTTAAACGAGTCAAATCTCTCTAGAATCGGCTGGGCCCTATGGGGCCTTGTGCCCCTGGCCCAATGCGGCCAGGACACTCCCTCATAGGCCCATGCCCCTCCCGGAAGGTGGGGCCATGTTGGTCCCCTTCCGGAAGGTTCTAGAAGCTTCCGGTACAATACCGATTAACCCGGAACAATTCCGAACTACAAAAACTGCACTGCCTTATATGAATCTTATTCTTCGGACCATTCCGGAACCTCTCGTGATATCCCGGATCCCATCCGAGACTACGAACAAAAATTCATAAACCAATTATCCAATCTATCCTAGCGTCAAGACACGTTAAGTGTGTGACCCTGCGGGTTCGAGAATATGCAGACATGATCTTCTATCAATAATCAACAACGGGGTCTGGGCACCCATATTGACTCCCACACATTCATCGATGATCATATCGGATGAACCATGATGCCAGGATTCAATCAATCCCATATATATATTCCCTTCGTCTCGCGATATTTTACTTGCTCGAGATTCGATCGTCGGTATCGTCATACCTAGTTCAATCTCGTTCACAGCAAGTACTTTACTCGTTCCGTAATCCGATATCACTTTGTGATTAACTCCTTAACCACATGCTTGCAAGCGGTGTTGATATCGATTATCGAGTGGGACCGAAGTATATCTCTCCGACTTGGGAGGGACAAATTCCATCTCGATACATACAACCCAACAGATACTTTCCGATCACCTGAGAGACACCTTTATGATCACCCTCTCATAGGATGACGTTTGATGACCTCAAAGCTTTCTTCCGATACCAGGGAGTTGCATTATCCCATGGTCTAAGGAATACAATATTTGACATAGGAAAAGCTTCGCACAGACGAACACGATGACACGATCTAATTGCTCTGCTTTGTTTGGGTCTATCCACCATATCATTCTCCCAATGATATGATCTCATTATCAATTGACAACTCATGTCTATGGTTAGGAAACCTTAACCATCATTGATCAATGAGCTAGTCCATAGAGGCGTACTAGGGACACGGTGTTGTTCACAAACCACACAAGTATTAAAGTTTCCGCTTAATACAATTCTAGCATGGAATATAAACTTTATCATGAACAAGAATTATAATAATAACATCTTTATTATTGCCTCTAGGGCATAATTCCAACACCTACCCCCTCTCTCTCTCCCTCACCGACCGCCTGAACCCACCCCGGGCGGGTCCCACCCGACCCCGCCTGGCCCACCACTCCCCCTGGCCGCCTCCCCCGTTCTCTCTCTCCCCTGGCGCCCCACGCGAGCCCACCCCGACCGCTTCCCCCACCGAACGCGCTCGTCCCTTCTTCCTCCCCTCCGACCACCGCCTCTGCTCCTCCTCCCCGCCGCCCTAGCGCCGTCGCCCTCCTCTCTTCTTGGCCTCCCGCCGCGGCCTGCCCCTCCGCCTTCCGCCCGCCGGCGACCACCCTCCCCGCCACCGCCACCTCGAAGCTTCACCACTGCCGCTCGCCGCCCTCCGCCGTCCGCCGCCATGAGCCTCTCCACCAAGCCCCGCCGCCATGCCCGCTCCGCACGGCGCCTTCCCAACCTCCTTCCCGCGTCGAGCCCGCCCGCGCTTTCACGCCGCCGCTCGGACCAGCGCCGCCGACCGTCGCCGTCGCCACCTCGCCGCTGGGATCCACCCGACGCCGCCGGCGCGCGGTACCGCGACCACCGCCACGTCCCTCCTCCTCTGCGACCGCCCCTCCCCTTCGGTCGTCACCGCCCGTCCGCCGCTCCGCCTGCATCCACCGAGCACCTGCCGTGGCCGGTCCTCCCTGCGCCGCACCCGGCCGCTGCCCCGTGCCGTCCCCGTCGCTCGGCCCTAGGCCTACCGGGGCCCCGTCTTCCTCTTCCCGACCTCGTCTCCTGCTGGCGGGCGCTTCCTCCTGAGGCTCCTCCTCGACCCCCCAGCAGGACGGTGCCGTCGCCGCTCAGTCCGCCGCCGCGCTCGTGGCCGCTTTCCCCTGCAGCTGCGCGTCCCGCGCGTCCTCCTCGACCGCGTTCATCTCCGGTCGCCGGGCCAGCGGGACTCCACCTTCCGTCTGCAGCGCCCTGCGAGCCCGCACGCGACCAGGGCCAGCTCCCTCGTCCTTCGGCGCCCTCTTGACGTCATCGCCGAACCGGAGCCCGTTTTCCCTGCTGGTTCAGAGTGCAGCGATTGATTCTCTGCCCGTGTTTCTTTTTGTGTTGTTTGCCAACCGTCGCTTCCAGGCAGCCTGCCGTCTTTTTCGTCTATCTGCACGTCAGGTTGTCTTATACATGTGTGTTTTTCGTATCAAGACCACCCGGTGCCGACACCTCCCATGATCGTCAACGACAACCGAACCCGGCGTCGCTCCAAGATCTCCTTCCCGGAGTCTTCGATTACGTCGCCAAGATCTCCTCACGGACAAGACCAACCCGATGCCGGCCACAGGTGATCGAGATGGCACACCAAGATCTTCGTCAGGGAACGCCAAGAACTTCGACCAGAGTCCAAACCCCGAAGACCGAAGACCGAACCCCGGTGTGACAAGTACCCCTTCCCGAACGCCAAGACCGATCCCGGCGCCCTAAGCCGAGAACCCCGACAAGAACCACGACACGGATACACCGAGTTCTCCATCGAGGAAACCAAGACCGACATCGTCACCCGAGAACTCTGACAAGGACGCCAAGCTCGTCGAGATCACGGATATGCCAAGTCCTTCTTCGCGGAACGCCAAGATCTACTCTGTTATCCGAAGACCGATCCCGTCGAACCCTGAACCCTGAGACCGAACCCCGAACCCCGGAACCCCAAGATCTTCGACCCTAATGTGTGAACCTTTTCCCGATCCCCTATTTTATAAATGCTATATATAAAACTTGTTGCATATAAAATTGTCATACTCGCATGCATATTGTCATGTGGTTTGGGGGCCTTAGGCCGATTCACCTAAATTAAATATGGGGCCATATGCGGGCAAATCTAGTCTTATATTGGCCTCATTTAAATTTGTGTAGCGAACCGGTGCTATCTTTTGCCATGTTAAGACAACATTTAAATTGTGGGGTATCTAAACAACATGAACTTAATAATTAAATGTCGGGACCCCAGTTCCACTTAATATTGTCTAATTGCATCGCATCTTTGCCATGTCATACATCATTCATGCATCATGCCCGATCTTTTGCCGTAGTATTAAATATTGCATCCGGTGTTTATTCTAGTGTTTTGCCTCTTCGCGGATAAGGCCGTTGAGTTGATGTGAGCTTCGCCCCGATCTTCGGATGAACCTTCGGCAATGTTTTCAGGCGAGCATCTCCCCCTTTTCTACCTATCTTACTTTTATAGTATTTATTCCCTCCTGTTGATCTATTGCTATCTGTGATGCGTTGCTCTAGTTTTCGTACCCGTGATATCCCTTGCAGCCATATAATGCCTTGGACACATCCTATTACCTGTTGATTGGTAGATAGTTGGACCTGCGCGTCGTAGTCGCTTGCTCAAGTGCTGTTGCGTGTCGCCAAGTACCACAATTGTTGGAGTATTGCCGTGTGTTTATTGTTGGAGTTGATCATAACTTTAACTACTGTTAAACAACTAAAATTGAAGTAGGTAAGCAGAGGCACAGGTGGGCAATAGATGTTATTTGGTTGTTAACCGTCCACTTGTGTCCCGTAGGACCCCGAGTACTTGATACCTGTTCCTTGAATATTCGCGCTATCCACATCCGAGAGGATTATGGGACCCCCTGAGCCAGAGCTTGATTCATTCTTATTTCTTGGGGCCACAAACTAGTTTGAGGTTTTATTTACTATCCTGTACTTATGCCATGTTTTACTGTTTTATTACGATTGCGAGGAGCACTGTCTTTTAGGTAAGCGGAGTGTTTTCGGTATAGACAAGCCAGCTTTTGGGTTCCCGATCGTTTGACCATGGCGCAAACCTTGAGTCCGTCTCGAGTCACTAACTTCGTTGCAGTGTACTCAATGGGGTGGCCCCCTGAAATATTTCTGAATCCTGTGATTGCTTTGTCGTGAAAGCCTCGTTGGGTTTTGATTTGGTTTTTCCGAGGTTGATCGAGTGTGTGTTGCTATTTGTGCACCCCGGCCAGGTAAAACTTTCTGAAAGCCGTGTCCGCGGTTATGGACGACTTGGAGCACAGTATCTCGATCATAGACAACTATAACTAAAGTAGTGCTATAAATTTGACTTTATAATGACTAGTAATCAGCTTCACTATAATGGAATGGCTAAATAAAACTGCCAACCATTGCTTGTTTGGGTTGTCGCTTGCGACCATTGTATCTGACTAGTAAGTATTGCAACTATAACGGAATGGCTAAATAAAAGTACCAACAACTGCTGGGTTTTGGGATATCTCATGCTAATTGTATCTGATTAGTAAGTGTTGCAACTCCAATGGAATGGTTAAATAAAAGTGCCCACTGCTTATTTTATCAGGATGACCATCTATATTTGACTAGTAATTGCTGCAACGATAACTGAATAAATAAAACTGCCAACTGTGTGAGTTCCTCGGTTGACTTCCTCGTTTGGTCTCGAGGGGGAAAATACCAGGATGGGTTTGTTTGGTGTTAGATTCAGGTTGGATCCGAATAGATCTTTCTTACCCCTCTCTGATAGCCGCCAGTTGTATCGAGTCTCTATAGGTTATTTAGTGCATGCTGCCGCTGCCGCTCAGTCCACCATACCTATGTAGGCGAGGACCGCCGAATTCTAGTCTCGCTGTCTTGGCCTCGATCGACGCCTCTTTTTCCTTTGCCCTTTTGTCGGCACCCCTTTTGTTTAAGCAGGTTTTGAGATCGACGTCGTTAGCAGGTTTACCCTTCCGGCTTGGCCTGGGCAGGGTTATGGACGCCATTGGTTATTCTTCAGGGCTCTTAGCTCAATTTGCATCTTGTCCATACTCGGACGCCGTATTGTTCCCAAGGTGATTTGGATCTTTGTATTGTATGTCTGTATTCTTGACTCATTGAGTCGCTGTTATACATCTGTTCTGTGGGTCCCATCGAGGACTGTTGTGTAATGTTATTACTTCGTTTTCCACCCGCACGAAAGTGCCTGGTGGGCACCTTTGAATCGTTTCTATGCGGGTTTGGCGGGAATCGCTGAAACTTGCATAGGGTCGATTCTGAGGGTGTTACACCGGGGAGGTAAGGTAAAAGGTACTCACATCCTCCGGTGTGAGTGCTCGAAGTTATTTCCTTTAGATTCTGCAATTTTGTTTTTTTCTTGTTTTCACTAGTTAGGCTTAATGGAAAACAACAACAAAATTAGAGTGGTTTATAGTATTTATCTTGAGTTAGGACATGAAGTGTTTGAAGAAAAAATTAAAAAACCTATGGAACTTTATTTGCATGCTAATAGCAATGTTATTTTTATGAATTCTTTGGACACAATTGTTGCCAATGTTATGGAAACGTCTAAGCTTGGGGATGCTAGTTTTGATAAAAATGATCTTTTTAGTCCCCCATATTTTGAGGAGGAAATTTTCTTTGATGATACTTTACCTCCAATATATGATGATTATGGTGATGAATATGATATTTCCAGTCCACCTACTATTGAGGAGAAAATTAATTGTGATTATAATCTGCCTCGTATATTTGATGATTATGGTGTTGAGAATATTAATGATAGCTATTTTGTTGAATTTGCTCCCACTATGATTAATAAGCATGACTATGCTTAGGTAGAGAGTAATAATTATTTTATGCATGTGGCTCATGATAAGAATGTTTTATGTGATAGTTATATTGTTAATTTTATTCATGTTGCTACTAAAATTTATTATGAGAGAGGGAAACATGGTCTTATGCACCTAAATAATATTAAGTTTCCCCTATTTATGTTGAAAGTATTGAAGTTGCACTTGTTTTGCTTTCCTATGCTTGTTGCTTTGTGCTTTCATGACTTGTTTCTTTACAAGACTCCTATGCATAGGAAGTGGGTTAGACTTAAATGTGTTTTGAATTTGCTTCTTGATGCTCTCTTTTACTTCAATTCATATTTCTTATGTGAGCATCTTCTCAAACAATCAAGCCTAACTTAAAGGCATTAAAGAAAAGTACTTGTTGGAAGATAACCCAAGAGTTTTATTGAGTCTTAGAAGTAATTACTTCAGTAATGACCTCTCCTTATCCTTTTTATTTGCTTTTTGTGCCAAGAATAACCTCTAATGAGAGGGAAGTAAAATTTGGGGAGTTGTTGTCCCGAAACAGATTTCTGTCCTCCACCATAAAAATTCGTGAGGAGCCTTTGTAAGTCAAATTGAGCTGAACATTTACGAATAAATTCCCAAGTATTTAGCTAACTTTCGTTAGTTCAACACTTTTTGATTTGAGAAACAGAAGGTCTTCGAAAAAATCGGTTTCTACCTGCTGGTCTGTTTTGACAGATTTCTGCCATTATTTGTATTTGCTTCTTATTGATTCCTTTTTGGGTTCTTTTTGGGAAATTGAGCTTTTTGAAGGAGTTGTTACAGTAGCTTATGTTTTTAGTGAAAAATTTTGCTATTCTAAGTCTAAATCCAAGGGTCTATTATCTTTTGAATACACTAATGTTGCTAATGAATATTGTGTGAAGTTTTGTATGAAGGAAAATTTGCAGGTGTAGAGAAAGAATGATGTAATGAGATGAAGAATGGACAAAAGCTCAAATTTGGGGTTTCCACCCCGTGTCACCCCAAGAAATATCCAAGAGGTACAAGCATCAAATCTTGGGGATGCCCAAGGCATCCCCTTCTTTATCAATAAAAATCTCAGGTCTTTCTAGACACTTCGTTTTTATTGTTTCATGCACAGTTGTGTTGTTCTTGGAGCATCTTAGTTTTGGTTTTTGGTTTTTGTTTGCTTATTTTTCTTGAATAAAGTTGGTTAATCACAACACACTTCTTTTGGAGAGAGACACACTCTGTTTTCATTGCCTAGAACACTCTAGTTTTCACTCTTATTGTTCTGTGAGTGTTCACTTTTGCTAGCACTGTGTTTAGCCTTAGTTTTCATGTGCTTTCAGCTTGAAATTTTTAGTTCTTCCTTGTGGATTTGTGAGACTGTTGGAGATATGCCCTAGAGGCAATAATAAAAGTGGTTATTATTATATCTTTGTGTTTATGATAAATGTTTACATTCATGCTATAACAGTATTAACCGGAAACATTAATACTTGTGTGATTTGTAAACTAAATTAGAGTCCCTGGTAAAGCCTCTTTATAATACTAGCTTGTTGGTTAATAGATGATTGTGGTTTCTCGATCATGAACATTGAGATGTTATTAACAACAAGATCATATCATTAGGAGAATGGTATGATGGACATACTCCTTTAGATAAGCGTAGCATAAAGATCAAGTCAATTCAATAGTTCGTTTGCTGTAAGCTTTCTGATACATAGTAAACATAATTCCTTCGACCATGAGATCATGCTAATCGCCATCACCGGAAGTATGCTTTGATGACATCAAACACCACACTGTAACTGGGTGGCTATAAAGGTGGCATTGAGTGTTCGGAAAGTATGGGTTGATGCACATGGATCAAGAGTGGGATTTGTCCATCCATATGACAGATAGATATACTCTGGGCCCTCCCGGTGGAATGTCATCCAATTAGCTTGCAAGCATGTGGCTGGCTCACAAGGGATCACATATCACGGGAACGAGAAAAGAGTACTTATCAGTAACAAGGTTGAACTAGGTATGCAGAGATACCGACGATCAAAACCTCGAATTAGTAAACTATCGTGAGACAAAGGGAAATTGGTATCGTATGTAAGTGGTTCATTCGATCGCAAAGTAATTGTAGAAATATGTGGGAACCATATGAATTTCCAGATTCCTCTATTGGTTATTGATTAGAGAAGTGTCGCGGTCATGTCTGCATAATTCACGAACCGTAGGGAGACACACTTAAGGATTCAATGTTGTTTAGTAGATATGGAATGATAGTAGGGATACCGAATGTTGTTCGGAGTCTCGGATGGGATCCAGGATATCACGAGGAGATCCAGAATGTTCCGGAGAATAAGATTCATATAAGGAAAGTCCGATTCCGGAGTTCGGGAAAGATTCCGATGTTTTCATCGGTGAGGTTCTAGAAGGTTCACCAGTCCAGAAGGGGAATGGTCCATGAATGTGTCATGGGTAAGTGGAATGATTGGATCATATCCTAGGTCACTTGGTGTGGACATTTGTGAGTGAGAATTAAAGCTCTAAAATGAAAGTCAAACAGGAGGTTTGAAAAGTCAAACTGAAACAATGGTTTCCTAGTGGAAGAAGGAAAGAGTCCTTCCAACTTGGGTTTGGAAGTGGTTTCAAACTCCCCTCCCTCAAGGCTGCCCCCTCTCATAAATAGAGGGGGAGGGATGCCCCAACACCATAAGCCCTAGCCCTCCCCGCGCCAAGCCGCCGCCGCCACGCCAAGCCGCTGTCGCCGCATGCCACCGCGCTCCCGCCGCCGTCATCGCCGCCTCGTCGATTCCGCACTAGCCGCCGCCGACACCTCCTCCTCCTCCCGGTATTCTAAACCCTAGATGACCGGGAAACCCTAGATCCACCATAACTCGCACCGGCTTAGGCGAAGCCCTGCGGGATCTTCCCTCTACTTCCGACACCACGCCGTCGTGCTGCCAGAATCGTGAGGGGAGAACTACAACCTCTGCTGCCTGCTGGAACAAGGGAGAGGAAGGTCTTCATCGAGTACCGAACGTGTGACCGACTGCGGAAGCGCTGCCGGAATGCAGCGCCGGAAGGATTGTCTACGCGATCTTGAGATCGGCAAGTGTACGACTGCATCACCCACGAGAATCTGCTCTCGTTAACCGCTTTGTAATCTTCGAGGGTGGGTGCTTCTATCAACTCGTTGCTACAATCTAGTAGATAGATCTTGGCTTGTTTGTGTGCATGCGGTAGAATTTTTTTGTTTTCCATGCTACGAACCCCTACAGTGGTATCAGAGCCATGTCTATATATATATATCTGTTGCACGAGTAGAACACAATGGTCATTGTGGGCGGTGGTGCTTTTATTATCAATTAATTTTTGTGTACTTTGCATCTTGCGGTATGATGGGATGAAGAGGCCCGGGCTAACCTTACATGACATCTTTCATGAGACTTGCTCCATGCTTAACTTGCAACTTGTATTGCATAAGTGGCTTTTCAGGTGCCTGTCTCTCCCAACATAGTATATATTCAATTTACAATGGGCACTTGATAGTTCAAACATCAACGTTGTGGTTCTTGTTCTTAAGTTAGAACGTCACTTATTGAAAGCCCCAAACCACATAAAACATGCAAAGAAAATTAGAGGCGTCTAACTTTGTTTTGCAGGGGTGTGCTGTGATGTGATATGGCCATGATTGTGATTATATATGATGTGTGCAATGTTCCTTATTGTAAGTTGGCAACCGGCAGGAGCCATATGGTTGTCTTTTAAATTCCATTAAGACCTGCGTGTCTATTCAAAGTAGTTGTAATAGTTGATGCTGGTGGACGACAACCATGAAGCGGCGCCATTGACCTTGACGCCATACCGGTGATGATGGAGATCATGTTCGTGCTTGAAGATGGATATCAGAAGCACAAGAAGAAAGGCCATATCATATCACATATTATGAATTGCCTGTGATGTTAATCCTTTTATGCATCTTGTATTGCTTAGTTCGCGACAGTAGCATTATAAGATGATCCCTCAAGCACAAAATTTCAAGTTTTAAAGTGTTCATCCTTAGTAAGCACCGTTGCTAAAGCTCGTTGTTTTGAAGCACCACGTGATGATCGGGTGTGTTAGATTCTGCGAGTGTATACAACATGAGCAAGCCAGATTTGCTCATGCGGAAGCTAAGGTTTGATCTTGACGAGCCCAGCATGTACATACATGGTCTCGGAACACGGAACACCGAAAGTAAAGCATGAGTCATATAGTATATATGATGAACATGTTGATTGTTCGCCATTGAAGCTACATAAACTCTCGTGATGATCGGTTTTGATGTGGTGGATTTGGTTCGTGTGATCACTAAAACAATGTGAGGGATATTGTTTTGAGTGGGAGTTCACCTAGATTAATTTAACTATTAATTAGAACTAAATTTGTCATAAACTTAGTCTAAACTATTGCAAATATGTTGTAGATCAATGGAGGCCCCTACCATCAATTTTAATGCGTTCCTAGAGAAAGAAAAGTTGAAAAACAATGGAAGCAACTTCACGGATTGGTTCCGCAATTTGAGGATTGTCCTCAATGCTGGTAATTTGACCTATGTGCTGGATGCACCATGGTGACCGCTGTAGCTGATGCTACCGATGAGGTAAATAATGTTTTCCTCGCCGAAGAATCGATCACAGCTCGATGTGCTATGTTGTATGGTTTGGAATCGGAGCTTCAGAAAAGGTTTGAGAACCATGATCCACATGATATTGTCCGTGAACTCAAAATGATATTTGAGGCTCACGGGGCAGTTGAGAGTTATGAGGCTTCTGAAAAGTTCTTTAACTACAAGATGGAAGAGGGCAGCTCCGTCAGTGAGCACGTGCTTAAGATGTCTGGGCAGGAAAGCAAGATTCAAAGATTAGGTATAGTGATTCCTAATGCTTTGGGGATTCACCGTGTCCTCCAATCACTACCACCAAGTTACAAGAACTTTGTGATGAACTACAATATGCAAAACATGGACAAGTCGTTGCCCAAACTCTTCTCCATGTTAAAGTCTGCAGAAGTGGAGATCAAGAAAGAGCACCAAGTGTTGTTGGTCAATAAGACCACCAAATTTAAGAAGCAATGAAAGTCTAAGAAAAAGGGAAACATCAAGAAGGGTGGTAAGAAAGTTACCGCGCCGGAGAAGAAGACCAAGAATGGGCCTAAGGCTGATACTGAGTGCTTTTACTACAAGGGAGAGGGTCACTGGAAGCGGAATTGCCCTAAGTACTTAGAGGATTTGAAGAATGGCAACATCAAGAAGAAAGGTATATCCGATATACATGTTATTGATGTGTACCTCACTAGTACTCGTAGTAGTGCCTGGGTATTTGATACTGGTTCGGTTGCTCATATTTGTAACTCGAAACAGGTGTCGCAGAATAAACGGAAGCTAGCGAAGAACGAGGTGACGATGCGCGTTGGAAATGGATCAAAGGTTGATGTGATCGCGGTCGGCGCGCTACCTCTTCATCTACCATCGGGATTAGTTTTATACTTATATAATTGTTATTTGGTGCCTGCGTTGAGCATGAATATTATATCCGGATCATGTTTATTGCGAGACGGTTACTTGTTTAAGTCTGAGAATAATGGTTGTTCGATTTATATGAGTAATATATTTTATGCACATGCACCTTTGATAGATGGTCTATTATTATTGAATCTCGATTGTAGTAATACACACATTAATAACATTGAAGCTAAACGTTTGAAATTGAGTGATAACTCAACCTATATGTGGCACTGTCGTCTTGGTCACATTGGAGTGAAGCGTATGAAGAAACTCCAGTCCAATGGACTTCTTGAATCACTTGATTTCGAATCACTTCAAAGATGAGAAGCATGTCTGATGGGTAAAATGACTAAGACTCCATTTTTTGGTATGATGGAGCAAGCTATGGACTTATTGGAAATCATACATACCGATGTGTGTGGGGCAATGAGTGTAGTATCGCGCGGTGGTTATCGCTATGTTCTTACCTTCACGAATGACTTGAGTAGATATGGGTATATCTATTTCATGAAACATAAGTCCGAAACTTTCGAGAAGTTTAAGGAATTTCATAGTGAGGTAGAGAATCAACGTAACAAGAAGATTAAATTTCTACGATCTGATCGTGGAGGTGAATATCTAAGTTACGAGTTTGGCGAGCATTTGAAGAAATGTGGAATACTTTCACAATTGACACCGTCGGGAACACCACAACGTAATGGTGTGTCCGAACGTCGTAATCGAACTCTCTTAGATATGGTTCGTTCTATGATGGCACTTACAGATTTACCGCTATCATTTTGGGGTTATGCATTAGAAACAGCTGCATTCGCTTTAAATAGGGCACCATCTAAATCCATTTAAACGACACCGTATGAATTATGGTTTGGGAAGAAACCTAAATTGTCATTTCTTAAAGTTTGGGGTTGCGAAGCTTATGTAAAGAAGTTACAGCCCGACAAGCTTGAACCCAAAGCGGAAAATTGCATCTTCATAGGATACCCGAAGGAAACTATTGGTTATACCTTCTATCATAGATCCGAGGGCAAAATCTTTGTTGCCAAGAATGGATCCTTTCTAGAGAAGGAGTTTCTCTCGAAAGAAGTGACTGGAACAAAAGTAGAACTCGACGAGGTTGTTGAACCTTCTCTCGAACTTGCGAGTAGCGCATCACCGGAAGAAGTTCCTGTGGCGCCTACACCAATAAGAGAGGAAGCTAATGATGTTGATCATGAAACTTCGGTTGAAGTTACTACGGAGCCTCGCAGGTCAACAAGAACTCATACAACTCCTGATTGGTATGATCCCATTATGAGTGTCATGTTGGTGGACAACACCGATGACCCTGCGACATATGAGGAAGCGACGATGAGCCCAGATTCCAATAAATGGCAAGAATCCATGAAATCCGAGATTGGATCCATGTACGAAAACCAAGTATGGACTTTGGTGGACTTACCGGATGGACGGAAGGCTGTCGAGAACTAATGGATTTTCAAGAAGAAAACAGATGCAGATGGTAATGTTACTGTTTATAAATCTCGACTTGTCGCAAAAGGGTTTCAACAAATTCAAGGAGTTGACTACGATGAGACTTTCTCACCGGTAGCGAAGCTAAAGTCTATAGGATTTTGTTAGCAATCGCTGAATATTATGATTATGAGATATGGTAGATGGATGTCAAAAGGGCGTTCCTCAATGGAGACATTGATGAAGAGTTGTATATGGTACAACCCAAAGGTTTTATCGATCCTAAAGATGCTAACAAGGTATGTAAATTTCAACGGTCCATTTATGGATTGAAGCAAGCATACCGGAGTTGGAATCAACGTTTTGATAAGGTGATCAAAAGCTTTGGTTTTATACAAACTTATGGAGAATCTTGTATTTACAAGAAAGTGAGTGGGAGCTCTGTAGCATTCTTAATACTATATGTAGATGACATATTGTTGATTGGGAATGATGTAGACCTTCTTGATAGTGTCAAGGATTATTTGAATAATACTTTTTCAATGAAAGATCTTGGCGAAGCAGCTTACATATTAGGCATAAAGATTTATAGAGATAGATCGAGACGCCTAATATCATTGTCACAGAGTACATATTTGGACAAAGTTCTAAAGAGGTTTGGAATGGAAGATAGCAAGAAAGGGTTCTTGCCCATGTTGCCCAATACAACCTTGAGTAAAACTCAAAGTCCTGCAACGGCAGAAGATAGAGAAATGATGAGTAAGACTCCCTATGCCTCAGCCATAGGATCTCTTATGTATGCCATGCTATGTACTAGACCCGACATTGCATATGTTGTTAGTTTGACTAGCAGATATCAAAGTGATCCAGGAGTGGATCATGGGACAACGGTCAAAAACATCCTTAAGTACTTGAGAAGAACTAAGGATATGGTTCTTTCTTATGGAGGTGATGAACAGCTCATTGTTAATGGTTACACCGATGCTAGTTGGAACCCCGATCCGGATGATTCTAAATCACAATCTGGATACGTATTTACTTTGAATGGTGTAGCAGTTAGCTGGAGGAGTGCAAAGCAAAGCGTTGTGGCGAGATCTTCAACTGAATCGGAATACATAGCTACTTCGGAGGCTTCACAAGAGGCGATATGGATGAAGGAGTTCATTACAAAGCTCGCTGTGTTTCCAAGTGCGCAGGACCCAATGTATATCTATTGTGATAACATGGGTGCCATAGCCAATGCGCAAGAACCAAGGTCACACAAGAAGCTGAAGCATATCAAGCTACGTTTTCACGCTATTCTAGAGCACGTACAAGATGGTGATATAAAGATTTGCAAAGTACACACAGATCTGAAAGTGGCGGATCCGTTGACTAAACCTCTCCCGAGGGCAAAACATGACCAGCACCAAAACGCCATGGGTGTTCGGTATATTACCATGTAATCTAGATTAGTTGACTCTAGTGCAAGTGGGAGACTATTGGAGATATGCCCTAGAGGCAATAATAAAATTGGTTATTATTATATCTTTGTGTTTATGATAAATGTTTACATTCATGCTATAACAGTATTAACCGGAAACATTAATACTTGTGTGATTTGTAAACTAAATTAGAGTCCCTGGTAAAGCCTCTTCATAATACTAGCTTGTTGGTTAATAGATGATCGTGGTTTCTCGATCATGAACATTGAGATGTTATTAACAACAATATCATATTATTAGGACAATGGTATGATGGACATAATCCTTTAGATAAGCATAGCATAAAGATCAAGTCATTTCAATAGTTCGTTTGCTATAAGCTTTCTGATACATAGTAACCTAATTCCTTCGACCATGAGATCATGCTAATCACCATTACTGGAAGGATGCTTTGATGACATCAAATACCACACCATAACTGGGTGGCTATAAAGGTGGCATTGAGTGTTCGGAAAGTATGGGTTGAGGCACATGGATCAAGATTGGGATTTGTCCATCCATATGACAGATAGATATACTCTGGGACCTCTCGGTGGAATGTCATCCAATTAGCTTGCAAGCATGTGACTGGCTCACAAGGGATCACATATCACGGGAACGATAGAAGAGTACTTATCGGTAACGAGGTTGAACTAGGTATGCAGAGATACCGACGATCAAAACCTCGTATAAGTAAACTATCGTGAGACAAAGGGAAATTGGTATCGTATGTAAGTGGTTCATTCGATCGCAAAGTAATCGTAGAAATATGTGGGAACCATATGAATTTCCAGATTCCTCTATTGGTTATTGATCGGAGAAGTGTCTCGGTCATGCCTGCATAATTCACGAACCGTAGGGAGACACACTTAAGGATTCAATGTTATTTAGTAGATATGGAATGTTAGTAGGGATACCAAATGTTGTTTGGAGTATTGGATGGGATCCAGGATATCACGAGGAGATTTGGAATGGTCCGGAGAATAAGATTCATATAAGGAAAGTCTGATTCCGGAGTTCGGGAAAGATTCCGATGTTTTCATCGGAGAGGTTCTAGAAGGTTCTAGAAGGTTCACCGGTCCGGAAGGGGAATGGTCCATGAATGTGTCATGAGTAAGTGTAATGATTGGATCATATCCTAGGTCACTTGGTGTGGACATTTGTGAGAGAGAATTAAAGCTCTAAATTGAAAGTCAAACGGGAGGTTAGAAAAGTCAAACTGGAACAATGGTTTCCTAGTGGAAGAAGGAAAGAGTCCTTCCAACTTAGGTTTGGAAGTGGTTTCAAACTCCCCTCCCTCAAGGCTGCCGACCTCTCATAAATAGAGGGGGAGGGTTGCCCCAACACCACAAGCCCTAACCTCCTCACAAGCCAAGACGCCACCGCTACCGCCTCCCTCAGATCGCTGCACACAGATCCGCTTAGTCGCCAAGACTAGCCACGACACCTCCTCCTCCCGGTCTTCTAAACCCTACATCACCAGGAAAACCTAGATCCACCATAACTCGCACCGGCTTAGGCGAAGCTGTAGGGGTTCGTAGCATGGAAAACAAAAAATTTCTATCGCATGCACACAAACAAGCCAAGATCTATCTACTAGATTGTAGCAACGAGTCGATAGAGGAACTCACCCTCGAAGATTCCAAAGCGGTTAACGAGAGCAGATTCTCGTGGGTGATGTAGTCGTACACTTGCCGATCTCAAGATCGTGTAGACGATCCTTCCGGGCGCTGCTCCTAAGCTCAGCCGGTCACACGCTCGGACTCGATGAAGACCTTCCTCTCCTTGTTCCAGAAAGTAACGGAGGTTGTAGCACTCTCGCGATTCGCAAAGACGACGACGTGGTACCGGAAGTAGAGGGGAGATCTCGCAGGGCTTCGCCTTAAGCCGAAGCGATTATGGAGGATTAGGGTTTCCTGGAAAAACTAGGGTTTAGAGTTCCGGGAGGAGGAGGAGGTGTCGGTGGCGGCTAAGGCGGGATCAAGGCACATGGCGAGGCGGCGGCGGCTTCGTGGAGAGGGCTTGAACTTGTGTTGTTTGCAGCCCTCCTTCTATTTATGAGAGGGAGGGTCAGCCTTAGAGGGGTGGGTTTGGATCCAAACCCAAACCCAAGTTGGATTGAGAGAAGGACTTGTTTCTTCTCCCACTAGAAACCATTGTTCGCTTGACTTTTCAAACTTCCCATTTGACTTTCAATTTAGAGCTTTATTTCTCTCTTGCATATGCCAACACCAAGTGACCTTGGACATGATCCAATCATTCCACTTACCCATGACACATTCATGGACCATTCTCCTTTCGGACCGGTGAACCTTCTAGACCCTTCTAGAACCTCTCCGATGAAATCATCGGAAACTTTCCCGAACTCCGAAATAAGACTTTCCTTATATGAATCTTATTCTCCGGACCATTCCGGATCTCCTCGTGATATCCCGGATCCCATCCGAGACTCCGAACAACATTTAGTCTCTTACTCATCATTCCATAGCTACTCAACAACATCGAATCCTTAAGTGTGTCTCCCTACGGTTCGTGAATTATGCGGACATGACCGAGACACTTCTCCGATCAATAACCAATAGAGGAATATGGAAATTCATATGGCTCCCACATATTTCTACGATTACTTTGCAATCGAATGAACCACTTACATACGATACCAATTTCCCTTTGTCTCACGATAGTTTACTTAGCCGAGGTTTTGATCGTCGGTATCTCTGCATACCTAGTTCAACCTCGTTACCGATAATTACTATTTTCTCGTTCCCGTGGTATGTGATCCCTTGTGAACCAGTAACATGCTTGCAAGCTAATTGGATGACATTCCACCGAGAGGGCCCAGAGTATATCTATCTGTCATATGGATGGACAAATCCCACTCTTGATCCATGTGTCTCAACCCATACTTTCTGAACACTCAATGCCACCTTTATAACCACCCAGTTACGGTGTGGTGTTTGATGTCATAAAAGCATCCTTCCGGTGATGGTGATAAGCACGATCTCATGGTCGAAGGAATTAGGTTACTATGTATCAGAAAGCTTATAGCAAATGAACTATATTAAATGACTTGATCTTTATGCTACGCTTAACTATAGGAGTATGTCCATCACATCATTCTCCTAATGATATGACCCTGTTGTTAATAACATCTCTATGTTCATGATCAGGAAACCATGATCATATATTAACCAACAAGCTAGTTTAACAAGAGGCCTTACTAGGGACTCTTTTATGTTTACAAATCACACAAGTATTAATGTTTCCTGTTAATACAATTATAGCATGGTATGTAAACATTTATCATAAGTATGAAGATATGATAATAACCACTTTATTATTGCCTCTTGGCATATCTCCAACAGTCTCCCACTTGCACTAGAGTCAATAATCTAGTTTTAAACCTTTGTGTATTCAACACCTATGGCTTTACGGTGTCGTATGTACATGATTGCTAGTGGTCAATCGATCTCGGATCGACACACTTCCAGGTCCGTGTGTAATTGCATGTCTTTGCGTCTCTACGCATCACTCATTCTCTAATGTGATGGCTTTGTATAATTTTGGTCCTTTGGTGAGACCTTTAGTTCTTTGGGGTTAAAACATGTTTGACAATATTGTCATACAATATATTTTCATAGTATTATCCCGCTGTGAACTACACCTAGTTTGATAACAAACTACTTGACACAAATGCCCTCTTTAGCTGCTATTATAGCAGTCATATACTTAGCCTTTTGTTGTAGTATCTGTCACAATGTCTTAACTTTGGAACCCATCCAAATCCATTATGGAACTTACTTTCCATTATATTGTGCCACCCTTAGTTTAGATTGAGATAAACTTAATTTGTACTTTGTGACAAAACTAGTATCAATGTAATACTTTTACAATGAACTAACCATCTATTTGCCACTTCTACAAAATAATATACTCTTAGTTCTTCTAGAAGATCATAAGAATATCCTTACTATCGTCCAATGATCATCTTATGAATCATTCTGGTATATGCTCATAACATTTAGAGCATAGGACATATCTGGATTTGTACATATCACAGTATGATTGATATAAATACTCTTTGTGATTTCATACATCAAGTATCAATCTATACTTGAATCTTTGTTTCACTTACCAAGTGTCAATACACTTGAATATATCATCAATATTGAACTTATTCAATCCTTTCTATGCGACAAGAATCTTTCTTGTAGTTTCTATATTAAACTCATTCAATACATCATCTATGCACTTTCGGCACAACCATATTAGCGTCTATTGATGCCAAATATTTGGGTTTTGCCTAAGTCTTTCATCGGGATGAAATTCTTAATATGTGTTAATAAAAGATACATCATTTCTAATCAACAATATGTCTTCCACATAATGTATTAGAAACATGTCTTAGCGCTCCCACTTAATTTCTTGCTAATGCAAGCATCTTCATTGTCTCTGATGAAATTAAACTCTTTTAGCAGTTTCATCATAGTGAAGATTCCAACTCCGCGATGCTCACTTCAACCATTGAAGTTTGCATATGCTTTTAGCATCCTTTGAATTAACAAAACCCTATGGACCGTGTTATGCACATGTCCTAGGTAACAATTCTATTAGAACAACTTGTTTTGTTTATTCAACTACCACATAACAAACTTATATGTAGTGGTTGCTACATTAATCCGTCTAGACTAAATATCGCTATGAAAGATCAAATCTTGTCATAGTCAACCTTTGAACATTGTTGTGAAATCTTTCCCAACATGTCGACTATTTCATAGATGTGAAACATCCATGTCTATTTTACAGATCCAAACACAACTGTAAGGTCTTACACCTTTCTCGAGGGTCCTTCAAGTTCAAAACTTGATTCCTTGTGTATGGAACTATCACGGATTTCATGGCTTCAAGCCATTTGACGGAGTCAGGGCCCATCATCGCTTCTTTGCATGTAGTCGGATCATTATTGTCAAATAATGATTTAACTCGCAAATCTTGGTATTTGATTGTTTATCCGACCTACTTGTTTCAATAGGAACTTAGATCTCCATGACCGCAACCTTTGAGGCACGTGAGCCATGAGCATTGTTGCTGCTTCCGGAACACTTTTCGGCGCTGCGCAACCTTGCACCTATAGCTAAGGTTCTTTTAACCTCATCAAAGTTCTATTGTCCTCCCACTTAACTTTTCACGGAAAATTCCTTCTCAAAGAAACTTGACGTTCTAAGCAACAAACACTTTTGTCTCCGATGTTATGGAGGAACAGTTATTCGAAATAACATACAAAGACAGGTTCATCCGACTTTGGTTGCAAACATCTTTCTTATGCATAGCATACCAATGTTTAAGAAAGGACTACTTGGGTTTTATCCCAAACCATAACTTTGTATGGTGTCATTTAAACGGATTATGATGAAGCTCTTTTCAGTGGAAAATCGGTAGTCTCTCAAGCTTTTAATCTTTAAAATATAATGGCACTTTTATGAATTACACCTTTGATCTTACCATGTCAAACAAGGTTTAATTACATATCTCGAACGCTCCAGACTCTTATGGTGTTTCGGGAAATGCAAATCCAGGGAACGATTCCTTAAATATTAGGTATTATGCTAAACTTGTAACTCAAATATATTCCTTTATGATCTTATCATAAACTATTTATATTCTTGTTACAATGATTTTGCACTTCATCTTGAAAGTCTTTAAACTTTTCAAATGTTTCATACTTCATCCTTATTAAGTAAATATTCATATATTCACTCAAATTTTCGGAGAAAGCATATGAAGTTGAAATCCATCGCTCTTGACTACACATAATGGACTTCGTACACCAATATGTACAAGTTCCAATAAGATAGTCATTCGTTCCCTTTTGGCCTATGAACGAAGTTTTAATTATCTCTTAGGAAAGTTTAACAAGCGTCATTTGATCAAAAATCAAAAGGACTCCAAAATTCCATCCACATGGAGTTTCTTCATGTTTTCTTTCCAATATAATTTAAACGGCGATGTCACTTCCCAAGTGATCTTTCAATCAATTTGTCTTTCGACATACTTAGCACTAGTTTTATGGATGTGATTTCTCCAACGAGATTTGTGAATCATCCATCTTTTATGGATTACGGCAATTATTTGAACAACCCTTTTGTTCTCATAATACCTGATAATACAAATCTTGAAGGCAAGCTTTGATGTTTAACAAGCAGCACAATAACCCTTTATTTGTTCTCGATGAACATCATCTCATATTCTTTTGCTAGTTACTTAGGCCATTGTAGTTCATGAATTGTGTTGTTACGTATGACGATTCACACCAATGAATTCAGTATCAAATACTTAAGAACCACATTGTTTAATAAGCAAAGAATATAGCCATAACATGTATATCATCTATATACTTAAGCTGAACAATTCTAGTCTTTTATTTTCTGCCATATATTTATGAGATTATCTTTCAGTATTTCCTTTACTGTATGAAAGAATCTATCAACATCAATAGTGGAGCCATATACATGAAACATAGTCCAAAGCATGTATAGTAAAATACCAATGTCTTTGGACTTGCACTTTGAAGTAGATCACCATCATCAAATGTTTGGTGTTCTTTCAAATTACTTTCTTTAGTAATCTCTTGGTGTAGTAAACATTTTACCTACATCAAATATTCACCCTTATCATGGAATCATCCATGATCAATCTACTTTTAGCTTATAACGGTGAATCACGAGTATAATGTTGCTCTCCAAAACCTTTTGGAGGATTAGGACAACTAGTGTCTCCAACCTTTTGCAAATTCTCATCAAATATGAAAACATGACTTTTGCCATATTATACTCTATCATGTTGCAACCAAAACTTCGTTTCAGATATCATAATATCTTCCACACATCATGGTTTCTAAAACAACTCTTTCAGATCCTAGATAACCTTGATATTAAGACAATCCTTTGAATATCAAGAATCATGGAGACAAACTCGATACTCATACACTAACACTTGGAATTGTCACTCTTGATTTAATACCAATTATTAAATTTCACGGAGTAATCAAAACTTACTGAAAGTTTGCAATGGGACTTTTAAACTTTAGATTAACACTTCAAAACAATACGATACCAGTTCGTAAAGTAACTAACCAGAATTCTATAGTTCTATCATCTCAATTATAACTAAGCGCAAGGTGGTAAACGGATGCCAATGACTACAACAATTATGCAAATTCACTTGATTTAATTTATGATAAATAGTGTTCAACTTTTAATTATATTGCCGTTGAACTCCCACTCAAAACAATATCCCTCACATTGTTTTAGTGATCACACGAACCAAATCCACCACATCAAAACCGATCATCACGAGAGTTGATGTAGCTTCAACGGCGAACAATCAACATGTTCATCATATCTACTATATGACTCATGCTTTACCTTTCGGCGATCCGTGTTCCGAGACCATGTCTGTACATGCTAGGCTCGTCAAGATCAAACCTTAGCTTTCGCATGAGCAAATCTGGCTTTCTCACGTTGTATACACTCGCAGAATCTAACACACCCGATCATCACGAGGTGCTTCGAAACAACGAGATTTAGCAACGGTGCTTACTAAGGATGAACACTTTAAAACTTGAAATTGTGTGCCTGAGGGATCATCTTATAATGCTACCGTCGTATACTAAGCAATACAAGATGCATAAAAGGATTAACATCACATGCAATTCATAATATGTGATATGATATGGCCTTTCTTCTTTGTGCTTCCGATCTCCATCTTCAAGCACGAACATGATCTCCATCATCACCGGCATTGCATCAAGGTCAATGACGCCGCTCCATGGTTGTCGTCCACCAGCTTCAACTATTACAACTACTTTGAATAATAGACACGAAGGACTTAATGGAAACAACCATATGGCTCCTGCCGGTTGCCAACTTACAATAAGGAACATTGCATACATCATATATAATCACAATCATGGCCATATCACATCACAGCACACCCTGCAAAACAAAGTTAGACGCCTCTAATTTTATTTGCATGTTTTACGTGGTTTGGGGCTTTCATTAAGTGTCGTTCTAACTTAACAAGAACCACAACATTGATACTAGTATTGTCAATCACCCGTTGTAAATTGAATCTTAACTATGTTGGAAGAAACAGGCACCCGCAAAGCCACTTATGCAATACAAGTTGCATGTCAAGCGTGGAGCAAGTCTCATGAACGATGTCATGTAAGGTTAGCCCAGGCTGCTTCATCCCACCAGCCCGCAAGATGCAAAGTACACAAGAAGCAATCGACAACAAAAGCACCAACGCCCACAATGACCATTGTGTTCTACTCGTGCAACAGATCTACATATAGCCACGGCTCTGATACCACTGTAGGGGTTCGTAGCATGGAAAACAAAAAATTTCTATCGCATGCACACAAACAAGCCAAGATCTATCTACTAGATTGTAGAGACGAGTCGATAGAGGAACTCACCCTCGAAAATTCCAAAGCGGTTAACGAGAGCAGATTCTTGTGGGTGATGTAGTCGTACACTTGCCGATCTCAAGATCGTGTAGACGATCCTTCCGGCGCTGCGTTAAGCAGCGCTTCATGATCGGTCACACGTTCGATACTCGATGAAGACCTTCCTCTCCTTGTTCCAAAGAGGCAGCGGAGGTTGTAGCACTCTCCCGATTCCGCAAAGACGACGGCGTGGTACCGGAAGTAGAGGGGAGATCTCGCATGGCTTCGCCTTAAGCCGAAGCGAGTATGGTGGATTAGGGTTTCCCGGAAAACTAGGGTTTAGAGATCCGGGAGGAGGAAGGTGTCGGCGGCGGCTAAGGCGGCGACGACGGACCGACGGAGGCGCGGCGAGGCGGCGGCGGCGGCTCGTGGAGAGGGCTTGGAACTTGTGTTGTTTGGGGCAGCCCTCCCCCTCTATTTATGAGAGGGAGGGGCAGCCTTGGGAGGGGTGGGTTTGAATCCAAACCCAAACCCAAGTTGGATTGAGAGAAGGACTTGTTTCTTCTCCCACTAGGAAACCATTGTTCCAGTTTGACTTTTCAAACTTCCCGTTTGACTTTCAATTTAGAGCTTTATTTCTCTCTTGCATATGCCAACACCAAGTGACCTTGGACATGATCCAATCATTCCACTTACCCATGACACATTCATGGACCATTCTCCTTTCGGACCGGTGAACCTTCTAGACCCTTCTAGAACCTCTCCGATGAAATCATCGGAAACTTTCCCGAACTCCGAAATAGGACTTTCCTTATATGAATCTTATTCTCCGGACCATTCCGGATCTCCTCGTGATATCTCGGATCCCATCCGAGACTTCGAACAACATTCGGTCTCTTACTCATCATTCCATAACTACTCAACAACATCGAATCCTTAAGTGTGTCTCCTTACAGTTCGTGAATTATGCGGACATGACCGAGACACTTCTCCGATCAATAACCAATAGAGGAATCTGAAATTCATATGGCTCCCACATATTTCTACGATTACTTTGCGATCGAATGAACCAATTACATACGATACCAATTTCCCTTTGTCTCACGATAGTTTACTTATCCGAGGTTTTGATCGTCGGTATCTCTGCATACCTAGTTCAACCTTGTTACCGATAAGTACTATTTTCTCGTTCCCGTGGTATGTGATCCCTTGTGAACCAGTCACATGCTTGCAAGCTAATTGGATGACATTCCACCGAGAGGGCCCAGAGTATATCTATCCGTCATATGGATGGACAAATCCCACTCTTGATCCATGTGTCTCAACCCATACTTTCCGAACACTCAATGCCACCTTTATAACCACCCAGTTACGGTGTGGTATTTGATGTCATCAAAGCATCCTTCCGGTGATGGTGATAAGCATGATCTCATGGTCGAAGGAATTAGGTTACTATGTATCAGAAAGCTTATAGCAAATGAACTATATTAAATGACTTGATCTTTATGCTATGCTTAACTATAGGAGTATGTCCATCACATCATTCTCCTAATGATATGACCCTGTTGTTAATAACATCTCTATGTTCATGATCAGGAAACCATGATCATATATTAACCAACAAGCTAGTTTAACAAGAGGCCTTACTAGGGACTCTTTTATGTTTACAAATCACACAAGTATTAATGTTTCCTGTTAATACAATTATAGCATGGTATGTAAACATTTATCATAAGTATGAAGATATGATAATAACCACTTTATTATTGCCTCTTGGGCATATCTCCAACAGAAGACCTATGGTATCTTCCCTCTACTTCCGACCCCACGCTGTCGTGTTGCCGGAATCGCGAGGGGAGAACTACAACCTCTGCTGCCTGCTGGAACAAGGGAGAGGAAGGTCTTCATCGAGTACCGAACGTGTGACCGACTGCGGAAGCGCTGCCGGAACGCAGCACCGGAAGGATCGTCTACGCGATCTTGAGATCGGCAAGTGTACGACTACATCACCCACGAGAATCTGCTTTCGCTAACCGCTTTGGAATCTTCGAGGGTGAGTGCTTCTATCGACTCGTTGCTATAATCTAGTAGATAGATCTTGGCTTGTTTGTGTGCATGCGGTAGAATATTTTTGTTTTCCATGCTACGAACCCCTATAGAGACAAGCTCACTGATATTTATTGATTATTATCTTTGTGAGTTGTTTCAAATAAGTTGTTTGTTGTTGGAAAGAGTAGAAAGCTTCATGCTTAACTGGTTCAAAAGGGAGCTTGCTTTGACTGTGACTTAGACTTCATCATGTCATGCTAGCTATTGTTTTGACCTTATGCTTAGTGATTATTGTTGTAGCATGACTTGTTCCAAACAATTGAGATTGCTTAATGTGCCTTGAAAGAATCATGCATTGTTTTAGCATACAAAAGCATAGTATTGTGGTATTCTCCTTTGATGCTTTGTTTGGGTTGACTTGGCACATGCTTACACCATGTTATGACTATGAACAAGTCACCATAGCCTCTATGATCATTTAGTCCTTGACTTGTAGTACCACTTTATGCTTTGATTAGTAATGTTTTGTCACTCTACATGATTATGGCCATTATTGCTCTCTTAGTTGGTTACTCCTAGTCTTTTGCTAGCCTCTACTTGTATGAGTAAGCTCTACTCATGCTTCCAACTCCCAAGAAACCAAGTTATTCCAAAGTGTCCACTATAAATTCCTATGCATGGTGTGTTGCACCATTCCAAGTATATTCTTGTTTTCAACTATCTTCCAATTAAAAAGTATTTTGTTATGTGAAAACTTAGTGATTAAAGCCCTCACGAACTTTATGGCACACTTTATATTCCTTGCCCCTAATAACCTTGAACCATTGTGTCATCTCTGTTGTATATGCTTGCACTTATACGTTGGAATTAGCAGAACCATGCTGTCATGGGGAACGTTTTCAACATTGCACTTGTACTTTGTACACAGTTGATATCATGCTCTTTTGTCTATGGATGTCACCGATGTGAAATAAAGAGGAAGCTTGTAATTCCATGGAGTTATGTATTTTGTTTTAGATAAACGCCTAGGCCGCTAGCCTAAGCCATGCCTAATCATGGTGGAAACTTGCAGCATCACCATAATGAGCTATCTGTGAAGCATCCTCAATAAAAACCTATGCACATAGTAAATAAAAAGATCGCTGAGATGCTCATTGTCTGCTTGCCTTATCATTTTGGTTATGGGATAGCTCCTGTACCATGTGCAAGGGGTACCCTGTTGGCGGTTCTCTATGATACGCATGTACTTACTATGACAAGAACTTACAGGTGACTGAAGTTGAGTAGCATGAGGTGTGGCCCTCGTATTCAAGGGACTTGAGATTGCCAACTTATACTTTGTCAAACATATACTCCATAGTTTGTTCACTTTAACCTTAACCACTTCAAGATGCTTATGATATGGGAAATGAGGTCTTGTAACACCCTCGCCTGATAAGGCTGAGTTCATGTGTATAGTGCCAATCCCTGGATCGGTTCACTGGCACACACGGTACAAAATGATACCAAATATAACTGTGCATCATAAATACAACGAATATGATCCAGAATTTACATTATTTATTCAAGTACACAGCGGAAAACGAATACAAGGTAGATATCCATCCTTCAAATGTGCCACAGGCGAACAATTGTTGAGTGGAGTCTCGCGACCTATGAACGATCACTCTGTTACGATATAACCTGCAAAATGAAACGTTGCAGCCACGAATGGTCAATACATTGAATGTATGGCAAGTAGGCTAAAGTGGTTAACAACAGATCTATCAACTACATGCTTATTTGGCCAAGTGGATTTCAGGCTCATTTGCATAAAGCAATAGTTTTATCCTAACATCTGTAACAAAGTAGTTTTCCAATACGATAAATAGGACACTCTGCTTCACTCCCAGGTGCTCCTACCCAATTATGTTCACCCAACAAGTTTTAGGTAATTAAGAAATAAGGATGAGTGAGAAATATCATAGCATCAGTATCAGGTCGCTCAAATTGTCCATAACCGGGGACACGGCTAAGCACTTAGTTTATACACCCTGCAGGGGTTAGTACACTTTACCCATGTGACTCGGCCAACCCAGCTCGTACCACCATTCTCATATTGGGTGATGATAGGGAGAAGTCCAAGAAGGAACCGTTCGAGAAGTAGCTCCCCAATCCCGACGCGCACCGGTCCAACCTACACTATCTACATCTCTGGATACGCGGGTTCGAGTTACCACAACCTACTGAGTTCAACCAACCGCCCATTCCATTATTGGCACATGGTTGCACACGAAAGCTTCCAAACAAAGAAACCAATCATTTCTCAGTGTCCTGGGCGGCATTCCCCACCATAAATACACTCGATGACCCAATCAATGCCATTCCGCCCAGGTGGTTCATTAAAACATATTGGTTTGTCATTTAGCAAAACATAAGCCTTTCAAAACATATAACTTTTCATGATGTGATTCCCTTCCTCATCCAAATAGCATAGCTAAGCAATCTACCAATACGATGGCTCATAAACAAGGAATTCTAGGGAATAATATGGGACATAGCATAGCATATACACATCAATTCCTACATATGCAATTCTACAAAACATCTACAATACATAGGAAAACAATAGGACATTTATGACCAAGATAGCACCACTTGCCTTTGTTGTAGATGTAGTCGATTAGATAATCCTCACAATTCTCATAGATATAATGGTTACACTCGTCATAACCACAATACTTGCAATCATAGTAGTTGCAATCGCACACGTTGCACTCCTCGCAATCTATCGAGCAAACAATTGCATACAATCATAAACAATTACACATAGAGATCAAACAAATGCAACAAATGCATGCATGACAATTTAATAAGTCACAATGGTTGTTACTTTAGTTCTCTAAACAATATTGAAGTATATGGTGCATGCAAGAGGCCAATTAATGCAATGGAGTACTTGTTATTAATAATTACTTGCCAATATAGGGTTTTTAATAGTTCTGTTGTAACGCCTGTTCTAACTGTCGGATTAAATTTGTTTTTCGGGTTTACTGGATAGAGGACACTAATACAAAACAGTAGGCGTTGGATTCACCCTAATCGGAGTTATAGATCTTTTTGTATGATTTAAATAGTGTTTAATGGTTTTAAATGATTTATATAGTTTCTGTTGTCTAAAAATCAAACTAAAATTATATCTGTAATCTCCACGGAATTGTGATTTCAGGGACATATTATTTGTAATTTTCTGAAGAGTATTTATTTCCTTATGAATTTATTACTCTAAATAAGCCATTAAACCATTTAAATCTTCACGGCAAAACCTTACAGTAAAAGGCTGAACTAATTGCATATTGATGATCTACATGGAACCAGCTTTCCAACGGTATATCATTTATATTTTTGTGACAAGACATTAATTTTTAATGAATTTAATGATTTATAAAGCCATTAAAACTAATTAAATTGCGACGGGTTAAATTACCGGCAAAGGCTAAATCCAACCAGATATTATTAAAGTACATTACAGTAGCTTCAATTGGATATATTATTCATATTTTTCGGAGTTACAAATAATTTCTTATGAATTTATTAACCTAAAAGACCATTAAAACTAATTAAATTACTGCAGTAACCACGTACAATAAAAGTTGGATCTATTCCAATAATATGATTCTACGTGAAATTATCTTCAATTTGATATATTATATGCAATTTTTGGACATGGTATCAATTTATAATGAATTTTACAAGTTAGATCTATAATATGCAATTTTAAATTCGAACGGAATATTCCGCTGACTGGACAGGTTGACTTTGCATGCCGACTGGGACTAGATGTTGACCTTACGTTGACGTGGCATTGATGAGAAAGATGACCGGGATGACGACATGGCACGCACCGGTTTGATTGGATCTCGACCGTTTGGATAGGATCCGGTGGCTAGAAGAAGAGATTGACTCGATTTTGGCTCAAAATAGACAAAAAATAGATCTGTGTTAGAGAGACAAATCGGTAGGTCAAACCGAAAAACTAAGAACATGAAAGTTTTGGGGAATCATTATTCCTACCTTCTCACCAAAGGAATTTGGATTTGAAGAAACGAGCGCGAGTAGATCTTGGATTTACACCGTAAGATCTGAAATATTGCGATACGAAATTCTCTGGCTATGGTGGATGAAAAGAGGTGAGGTTTGTCGGGATTGAAATATTTCTACGCGATCTTCAACTTTCGTTTTTTGACCGAAGGCAAACGACGAAGTCTAGATGGGTTAAAAAGCGAAATAAGATTCGGGCATATGTAGATTCGGGATTTCGAGAGAAAAACTCGTACAGCTGTGGCTCCACGAGTTTATATGGAGGTTTAGGATGGTTTCGAGATAGGCGTTGGAGTAGATAACAAGTAGAAACAAACGGAAGTCGATTCGGAGTTGTAGATAAAAAGTTATAGCAGTTTGAGTAGAGATAGGTTTAACAAAACAGATTTTGCACGCTTTTTGGAGCAACCCGATCGATCCCTGTACGCGCGCGTGGCCTAGTCCGGTCGGTCCCCTTGCTGGGCCGCCGGCTGGCTCGGACGGCCCGTTTTTCTTTTAATATACTTGTTTCCTTCATATCTTTTGCATACGAACTCCAAATGACATGATTCTTGTTTCTAAATTTTTCTAAAATCGAATAGGTCATTATAGAATCAAATTTGTAATCTTTTTACTAGTTTGGAAGTAGTGGGTTTATAAATCCTTGTATATCTCATTTTATTTATATCTTTATGTGTTTGTATTTGATACATAACTTTTTCATACTAGCTCCAAATGAGCTCAATTTTGTTTCTAAAATTTTGTAATATTAATTGGATTCTTTTAGGCTATAATTTAGCAATAATCGCTGTATTAGCAATAGTGGTTTTTATAAAGTCAATTTAATTTCCTTTAGGAACATTTGGGTGAATCAACTATAGGATTTAGATACCAGGATTTGGATTCAGTTTGTGAGAACTTTGCATGGATGAAATGCTTATGAATGCTTCATGATTTTCATTTTGAAATCTTGCACACCAATTCTACAATCCATAATCAATCCATTCCCTTTTGCCTATATGGCTACTTAGGTCATAACAAAAGAATATAGGATTTTGAATTCAAGGTTGGGAGGATTTTCTATTCAAAAGTTTCTTCTCTTTGAGAATTTTCAACATAGTCAAACAATCAATCAAACTTATTTATTTATTTCACATTCCAAAATTAGGAAAATTTTGGGATGTGACAGCTGAAAGCTAACAAGTACCATAATTTTTGAAAGCTCTTTTTGAAACTTGAAATCCCTGCTTCCCTTTATGAAGGGCCTTTCTTCCACTATTATATTGAGTCTCCACCTTCTACATTTTAGGCACTATTAAGAAAGCATAGTTTTCATTCTGTGTGCAGTTTTCCAAAACTTATTGATTGATGCATATTGTGATATTACTTGTTCATGTGCTACTAGTTTCTAGTCACCCTTGTGAACTTTGAAGGTGCCCTATGCATCTATTTGATACTCTATGAGGGACAAGCTGAATGCCACTATACCATGTTTTCTGTATGTGAAACAAACAAACGTTTTTTAATGCATGTTATTCATGATCTTTGTTTGTAGCCTTTCATGTTGTGTGAATAGTTACTATGTCCTATTGTTAGAACTCCATCTTTCATGCACATGTTTAGAGTCCTTTGTTCCCAGCTTTCAATGCTTGCAAATGGTTTAATCTTGGTTTTGATGGTGTATGCCACCTAAAAAATTATTCTTTTATCACTTACCTACTCGAGGACGAGCAGGAGTTAAGCTTGGGGATGCTTGATACGTCGAAAACGTATCTATAATTTTTGATGCTCCATGGTTGTTTAGTATCTACTTTGCTTTGCTTTGTCTACACTTTGAGGTTTTTTTATATGTTTTCTGGTACTAACCTATTAACAAGATGCCACAGTGCCAGTTGCCTGTTTTCTTATGTTTTTGGTTACAGAAAGGCAGAAAATCAATATTCTCGGAATTGGACGGGACAAAAGCCAAAGTCAATATTTTACCGTGGGCGTCACGAAGTCCAGATGGGAGACGAAGAGGCAAACCAGGGCCACCACCCCCCCTAGGCACGGATGGGCCCTACTCCACGCCTGGGTAGGGTGTGGCCCCTCCGACCACCTCATAGCCTCTCCTCTTCGCCTATAAGAAGCCCCAGATGAGAAAACCCTAAGTCGTCAATCATACTTCCAGAAAAACCTCCGTAGCGCCGCCACCACCAAAAGGGAGATTCGGGGGACAGAAAGTCTCTGTTCCGGCATCCTGCCGGGACGGGGAAGTGCCCCCGGAGCCATCTCCATCGATCTCCACCACCATCTCCATCGCCGTTGCTGATTCCCATGATGAGGAGGGAGCAGTTCTTCCTCGAGGCTAAGGGATCTACCGGTAGCTATGTGTTCATCTCTCTCTCTATGCATGACCTTGTTGTGGTCATGAGCTTTGTAATCAAGTATATCTACCTGGATACTCAGGTGCTTCAATAGATCTCTGCTCTCCCCATGCGTGTGAAAGTGACAGCGTGCATGCCATGGTGGCACTTAGGTTTGAGTCTGCATAAATACTCTTTGTGCTTTAATAGATCTATGCTTTTCCCCACGTGTGAAAGTGACAGCGTGCATACCGTGTGTGGTACTTTGGCTAGATTGAATATTTGTTATGAGTTATATTTGGAGTTGGATGTCTCTATGAAATTGTGGTGTTTGTTGGAACCATCTAGCGCTCAAGGTGACAGTATGGGGTTATCTAGATTGGGGAAGGCGAACTTTGAGGAGTGCTGTTATAGCCCTACCGATGTTTAGAGTGTCCAACCGGAGAGTAGTTAAGAGTAGTATCATGAAGAGAGGATATTTATATGAGAGTGTTCACTAGTGAAAGTATGATCCCTAGGACTTGTTTCTAAACATTGAAACACCGTTTGCATCTAGATCTGTTGCATGTTTGCTTGCTTCCATCCTTTTTCCTTTAGTCTTTACCTCACCGTCAAGCTATTTTCTGGCACCGTTACCACTTGTATTTCACTATCTCTTCGCCGAACTAGTACACCTATACACCTGACAAGTGTATTGGGTGTGTTGGGGACACAAGAGACTTCTTGTATCTTGATTGCAGGGTTGCTTGAGAGGGATACCTTTGACCACTTCCTTCTTGAGTTCAATAAACCTTGGGTGATCCACTTAAGGGAAACTTGCTGCTGTTCTACAAACCTCTGCACTTGGAGGCCCAACAACTGTCTACAAGAATAGAAGTGCGTAGACATCACATGATCAAGAGTTTCTTTTAAGTATCAAAGAATCTTTTTGACATGAGAAAGATGATGTAAACATGGAATGCATATAGAGACATGCTTGCTGAACAGAATAAGAGATGTCGGGTCGTGTCAGAGTAGCATATTGTAAAGCACCAGTGAGACTACGATATAAGGTTGGATCTGGAACAGGATCATCGTCAGCCGAAAGTTTGGTGCCAACATCATCCGGTGTACGACAAGGTTGACAGTCAACCATGCCAACTCGATTCAAGAGATCAATAATATATTGTCGTTGAGAAAGAAAAAGAGTAGAAGATGTTCTAGTGGCGGTGACACCAAGAAAATGATGAAGTGATCCTAAATCAGTCATAGAAAATTATTTGTTAAGAAGAGTGATGATATGTTGAAGAAAAGAATCAGAAGAAGCTGTAAGAACAATATCATCTACATATAAAAGAAGATATGTCGTGTGAGAGGAAGATTAGAAAATAAAGAGAGATGTGTCAGATTTGGAAGGGATAAAACCAATAGTTTGAATGAATGTAGCAAATCGTTGAAACCAGGCCTGAGGAGCTTGTTTAAGACCATAGAGAGATTTCTTTAGAAGACATACAAGATTTGGATTAGAGGAATCTTCAAATCCAGATGGTTGTTGACAATAAACAATTTCATTCAAAGTACCATTAAGAAAAGCATTTTTTACATCAAGTTGGTGAATAGGCCAGGATGAAGAAACTGCAAGACTGAGGATGATGCGAATAGTGCTTAGCTTGACAACAGGGGAGAAGGTTTCATCAAAATCAATTCCTTGTTCTTGAGAATAACCTCTGCAAACCCAACGGGCCTTGTAGCGAGCCAAAGACCCATCGTAGTTATACTTATGACGAAACACCCACTTCCCCGAGACAATATTGGCGCTGGATGATTTAGGAACAAGAGTCCATGTATTATTTTGAATAAGAGCATCGGATTCATCTTTCATGGAAGAGTGCCATAGTGGATCAAGAAGAGCACGTTTGTAGGAGCTTGGGATAGGTGAGATCGATGGAGTAGCTGAAAGATTGAGAAAACATCGGGGAATATGGAAACCCTTTTTGCCACGAGTACACATGACATGATCATTGATGGGAATAGGTATGGGAATGGCATTAGTAGGAAGTGGATTAGTTGCTGAAGAAGAAGGTGTGGTTGACGCGGGAGAGACCGAGCCAGAGGACGTGATGACAGGAGAGCCTGCCATGGCAGGGGAAGGTGACGCGGCAAGCTGCTGCGGGATGTCGACAGGAGGTGGTGCTGCCACAGCAGAGGGCTCGGCAGCCACGGCGGGAGTGACGGTAGGCACTAAAAAATGATGCGTTATAGGGGCAGGAGATGGTGACATAGTTTTAGGGATCGGCGGGGACTGAACGGTTGAAAAGGGGAAAGTATTTCCATCAAAGATGACATGACGAGATATAAGAACACGACCGGAGGAAGGATCAAAACATCGTGGTCCTTTGTGATCATCGGATGGACCTAAGTATATGCATGGCAAAGATCTTGGAGCTAGTTTATGGGCGGCGGTAGAGGATGTGTTAGGAAAACATAGACAGTCAAAAACACGCAAATCAGAATAATAGGGGTGAGAAAGAAAGAGAGATTGGAAGGGAGAATAAACATGACATGTTTTAGTTGGTCGGATGTTTAAAAGATATGCGGTTGTCCGTGGAGCTTCAGCCCAAAAACATGGTGGAAGAGAGGCTTGAATTAGTAATGTGCGCAAGATGTCGTTGATAGAGCGAAGGGAACTTTTAGCGTTGCCGTTTTGAGGAGATGTGTGTGGGTAGGAAAAAAGAAAGAGGATACTTTGGGAGATAAAAAAATTTGATTTTGGTTATTATCAAATTATTTTCCATTATCACATTGTATGAAGCGAATTGGGAGACCAAAGTGAGTTAGACCATATTGCCTAAAACTAATGAAGAGTTTGTAATCTGATTTGGAACAAAGAGGGAAGGTCCAAACATAGTGAGAGTAATCATCTAAAATAACAAAGTACTATAGGTAGTTGATGTGCCAAAAGGTAATCTAATATGTTTGTCGCATTGACAGGCATTACAAATAGAGGGATCATGAGAAGAACTAGAACTAGGGATGCTAAACTCTTGCAGCTTGGATGTGATACGTCCAAAAGGTATCTACTTTTCTGAACACTTTGCTATTGTTTCTCCTCTAAACTTGTGTGATTTGGATACAACTAACACGGACTGACGCTATTTTCAGTAGAATTACCTTGGTGTCTAGTTTTTGTGCAGAAAATCAACTATGAGGAAAAATCCTTGAAAATATGCTAAAAATCCTATTTCACCAGAAGATCCACGGAGGCGCACGAGATCTGAGGCGGTGGAGCCACAGGGCCCACCCCGCGTGGGTGGGCCCAGCCCGCGCCTGGAGGGGGTGTGGCTGCCCCAGGCAACCCCTTGGCCTCCCTCTTCGCCTATAAGATGCCTCTTGACCTAAAAACCGAGGGGGTTCGACGTTTTTCTAGAAAGAGTTCCGTTGCGCCTCCACCACCAGAAACCGCGATTCAGAACCAGAAATTCCGTTCTGGAACCCTGCCGAGACGGGGAATTTGGAGAGGATCATCGCCATCGTCATCACCAATGCCTCTCCATCAACCATCCATGTTTCCCTCATCCATGAGTGAGTAATCCCCCGCTGTAGGCTATGGGGATGGTAGGGATTGGATGAGTTCTATCATGTAATCGAATAAGATTGTTAGGGCATGGTGCCTAGTATCTCTATTAGTGCTATTTGACTTTGTTGCAACTTGTTGTTCTTAATGCTTGTCACTAGGGCCCGAGTGCCATGATCTCAGATCTGAACTTATTATTTAATCATTATGATAGTATTCTTTGTGATCTTATCTGCAAGTTGTGTACACATATCATTGTCCGGATCCAAAGGCCCTGAAGTGACAAAAATTGGGACAACCTGAGGGTATGGCTATGATGTGAGGATCATATGTGTTCATGGAGTGTTAATGCTTTGATCCGGTGATCTATTAAAAGAAGCATCTTAATTGCCAGTAGTTCCCTTGAGGCCCCGCTGCAACTGGCTGGCAGGACAAAAGATGTTGTGCAAGTTCTGATTGCGAGCACGCATGACTATATATGGAGCACGTGCCTATGATTGTTTAGAACTTGGATGCTTATTCTTATTTATCTACAATTGCCCTAGATCTTGAGGTTACATGTTTAGACTCGTCCATGCAACGCCCGTCCATCCATCCTTATGCCTATCGCACTCATATCCTACTGTTTGCTACTAGTGTTACTATTGCTCTTGTTTTGTTATTGCTGCTGCTTTGATTTTGCTACTACCAAACTGTTGGTACTGATAAACTTCTGTGAGCAAGAACTATTTCTAGGTGCATCTGAATAGACAACTCAGTTGTTAAGGCTTGCAAGTATTCTTTGGCTTCCCTTGTGTCGAATCAATAAATTGGGTAATACTACCCTCGAAGACTGTTGTGATCCCCTATACTTGTTGGTCATCAGGATGACACGGTATTTTTATTGGGGTGACCGAGACGACGACGCCATGGATCGAAGGAGGCAATCATGGCTTGAGGTGTGGAGGTGGGTGCGCCATGGAGAGTATAGAGATCGCCCGAACTATTGTAACGAGTAAGGACAGCCGCCGTTTTGTGGCATCCCGCAAAACCACTACTAGAAAATCGCGTTGAATTTGCGCATTGCATCGTCATCATCCTGCATGGTCTGCATAAAACGATGTTCGCAAATCCCGTTTTGTTTTCTAAAACGCCCCTCCTTTTTCAAACATCAAAACCGGGTCACCGGACTATTTTGTTTTGCCCGAAATCGGTTTGCAAAAACCTTGTTTGCAATAAATAAAAATTATAATTAATTTTAGCGGGGGCGTCGGGCGATTGACGAACGACCGCCCAGATTTTAAAAGACGGTCCAACTGCACCGCCTCCTAAATCCTATGTCTACCCAACTCTCTACCCACCCCCAGCCTCCACATCACTCCTACCTATCAGGACACGCCACCTCAGCTCCCCCTCTCCCTCACCCAATCAATCTCTGCCACTTGTCCCTCCCTCTCTCTCCCTGGACCCTCTCAACCCACCAAACGCACCCAGCACACTACACCCACACAACCCCCAGCCTCTCTTTTTCCCACAGCCTTGGGCCCAGCCCCCGTCCCGTCCACCTGATCGCCCCACCCGCAGCCCCTCTCTCTCTCTCCAGCCGGTCCCACTCGCCTAGCTCCCCCCACTCCCTCACCAACCCCCAGACCGAGTCCCGCACCCCACCCTGCCTGGCCCACGCGGTCACCCCGACCCACCCCGCGCCTACCCCCTCCGGTCCCACGCGGCCCCACGCGGACGCGTCCCTCCCCTCGCCGCCGCCTCGTCCTCCGGTGAGCTCCTCCGACGAGCCACCGTGCCTTTCGAGCTCTCCGCGCCAGCCCCTCACCCGGCCGGCCCGCTCACTTCGTCCCCCGGCCCGCGCTCCGGCCGTCGCCCCCTCCTCGCGTCCCTCCCTCGCCAGCGTCCGCTCGCCGCCCCCAGAGCTCCACGCCAAGCCACCGCCGCCGGTGCTCCTCCGTCGGCCCTCAGCGTCCGCGGCCGCGTCTGCCGCGCCTCCCGGTCCTCATGGCGAGCTCCGTCTGCCGCCTCGTTCGAGAACCGCCGGCCGCGGTTTCCACCGTCTGCCTCGCCGTATCGACCCTCGCCCCGCAGCAGCTTCTCGAGGACCCTGCCTCCGAGCACCGCTGCCGTCCCGCCGTTGTGCTGCGACCATGGCCCCTCTCTGCAGCTTCAACACGTCGCAAGCTACAAGTTCGTTTGTGGAGCCTCGGCAAAGTTCTTCCCTGGTTCAAGGCGACAAAGCGGACAAGTGGTCAAAGAACCCGAAGTACTCAGACAAGGGCGGTCAAGATCTTCGTCTTGGGGCATGAAGATCTACCTCAAGGACTCGATGCCCCGTCGCCGTGACCGATGGTCAAACCCCAAAAACCGATCCGATAACGTCAAGTTCTTCCTCCCGTACCGTCAAGATCTCCGTCACCGAACCCTCGACAAGATCTCGATCCTGGACCCCAGGGACTCCCTCGCGAACATCAAGCACCAAGATCTGCTTCCGGAAACTTCAACCGAAGACCGATCCCGGAGCCCGATCCGAAGACCCCGGTGCGACGAGCATCCTCTCCCCGGACACCGAGACGCGGGATCCTCGAGTTCTCCCTCACGGACTCCAAGATCTGCCTCGGACGCCAAGACCGACAGTTGGCCCGAAGACCCCGGATGCGCCGAGACCCTAACCCCGAGTCCGAGAGCGATTCCGCCAAGATCGACTCGATGGCGCAGAACCGACAAGAGCTTCGCAACGACAAGAACGACAACAACCAGGACGGTACCGATGCCCCGACGCCAGGCCAAGTACTCCGTCATGGTATGCCGAGACCCCGAATGCGACAAGAACGACTCCAGTACTCCTAGGACGTTTCTGTCGAGACCGCTCCGTCGAACCCTGGACCCTGAGACCGACCCCGAACCCCGAACTCCGGAACCCCAAGATCGTCGAGAACCCTAAAGTGTGACCCCTTTCCGAAAACCCTATTTTATAACATAATAACTTGATGCATGTTTAATGGTCATCCATCTCGCATGCATGTCATTGGTTTGGGGGCCTTATGCCGATTCACCTAATAATTAAATATGGGGCCCATATGCGGGCACATCTAGTCTCATATTGGCCTCATTTAAATTTGTGTAGCGAACCCGGTGCTGTCTTTTGCCATGCTAATACAACATTTAAATTGCGGGGTAGCTAAACAGCATGAACCACCTAAATATTGTCGGGACCCCGGTTCCACTTAATATGACCTAATTGCATCGCACCCGTTGCCATGTCATACATCATACATGCATCATGCCGATCTTCTGCCGAGTATTAAATATTGCATCCGGTGTTTCTTCTAGTGTTTTGCCTCTTTGCGGATAAGGCCGTTGAGTTGATGTGAGCTTCGCCCCGATCTTCGGTCGAACCTTCGACAATGTTTTCAGGCGAGCATCTCCCCCTTTCTACCTATCTTACTTTTATAGTCTTTATTCCCTCCTGTTGATCTATTGCTATCTGTGTTGCGATGCTTTAGTTTCCGTACCTGTGATATACCGTGCAGCCCTATATTGCCTTGGACACATCCTATTACCTGTTGTTTGGTAGATAGTTGGACCTGCGCGTCGTAGTTGCTTGCTCAAGTGCTGATGTGTGTCGTCATATGCCGATTCTTGATGTATTGCCGCATGTTGATGTTGGAGATGGTTCTAGTTTTACTTATCGTCATTTTAATTTCTGTTTAACAACTAAAATTGAATAAGCAGAGGCATCGGTGGGTGATAGAAAATATTTGGTTTCCGAACGCCCACTTGTGTCCCGTAAGACCCCGAGTACTTGATACCTGTTCCTTGATTTATCGCTATCCACATCCGGAGGTATATGGGACCCCCGAGCGAGCTTGATTCATTCTTATTTCGGGGCCACAAACTAGTTTGAGGTGTTTTACTATCTGTACTTATGCCATGCTACTTTATTTACGATTGTGCGAGGAGCACCTTTGTCTTTTAGGATTTGTGACCCGTTTACGTGGTATCGACAGATCCCGTTTGGGGACCTGCTGTCGTTACCGCCCCACAAACTTTGGGGTCCGTCTCGAGCTAGCTTACGTTCTTGGTGTACTCAAGGGTTGGCCCCGAAATATTTCTGAATCCTGTGATTGTTCAGTCGTGAAAGCCTCGTTGGGTTTTGATTTGGTTTTCGAGGTTGATCGGCGTGTGTTGCTATTGGTGCACCCGGCGGGTAAAACTTTCTGAAAGCCGTGTCCGCGGATATGGACGACTTGGAGCCTGATATCTCGATCATAGACAAGCATAACTAAAGTTTATTGTTATAAATTTGACTTATAATGACTAGTAATCAGCTTCACTATAACGGAATGGCTAATTAATCGCCCACCATTGCTTGTTTGGTTGTCGCTTGCGACAATGTATATCGACTAGTAAGTTTTGCAACTACAGCAATTGGCTGAATAAAAGTACCAACCCTTCTTTGGGTTTTGGGTTTATCTCATGCTATTTGGAATCTGATTAGTAATTGTTGCAACTATAACGGAATGGTTAACTAAAAGTGCCCACTGCTTACTTTATCAGGATGAATATCTAAACCTGACTAGTAAAGTGCGGCGACTATAACTGAATAAGTAAAACTGCCAACTGTGTGAGTTCCTCGGTTGACTTCCTCGTTTGGTTTCGAGGGGGAAACACCAGGATGGGTTTGTTTGGTGTTAGCTTCAGGTTGGATCCGGATAGGTCATTCTTACCCCTCTCTGATAACCGCCAGTTGTATCGAGTCTCTATAGGTTGTTTAGTGCCTGCCGCCGCCGCTTGCCCACCATACCTATGTAGGCGAGGACCGCCAATTCTAGCCTCGCTGCAATCGGCCTCGATCGACGCTCCTTCTTTTTCCTTTGCCTTTGCGGCACCCCTTTTGTTTAAGCAGGTTTGAGATCGACGCCGTTAGCAGGGTTACCCTTCCGGCTTGGCCTGGGCAGGGTTATGTACGCCATTGGTTATTCTTCAGGGCTCTTAGCCCCATTTGCATCTTGTTCGTAGTCGGACGCCCCATCGTTTTCAAGGTGATTTGGATAATTGTACCGTATATTTGTATTCTTGACTCATTGAGTCAGATATATATCTGCTCAGGGTCCCATCGGGTCCCATCGAGGACTGTTGTGTAATGTTATTACTTCGTTTTCCACCCGCACGAAAGTGCCTGGTGGGCACCTTTGAATCGTTTCTATGCGGGTTTGGGCGAATTTTGTTCAAACTTGCATAGGTCCGATTCTGAGGGTGTTACAGAGTGGTATCAGAGCTCAGCAGTTGCGATACCCCACAAGTCCAGCCTGTAGGATGACCTAGCTAATGGCCGAAGTAGAGAGTCAAAACTATTTTCCAAAATCGGTTGGATAGTTCTGGATAGGTCTGATTTTACTCCTTACCCCTCTGCTGTTCCCCTCTTACCTCGACGTGTTTTGAATCCGCTCTCTTCTCTTTCTTCGAGTCCAGGATTTCTCGTGGTTGGGTTTCCGTCGTACCTTCAGGGTTTCGAATTCTCCCTTTTGTAACGGAGGTGCTACGATCATCAATCTGCAACTTGTCTGTTGTGCCCTACATCCGATCTTTTGTTCTTGAGCTCTTTACCCGTATGTGTTCCTTGCCGGATATCAGTGTCGTTGAAAAACATATGAGAAGGACGAGCTTTGGTGAAGTTGGAGTATACCTTGAGCATGTGTTGTTCATGCCAATGGAACCATCGCGGAACCTAATCAGTGTGTCTTTCATACGATTACTGCTGGAATCATCCTTTTGTTCCGGATACCGCCTATGAAGATCTTCAGTCTAAATCTCGAGAGTTGAGTTGCCTGATTCTCCTACCCATGTATAGCGTGATAGTTTGGGTCCGGGATGGACTGATCACCCTACCCGACTCTTACTGTTCGCTCTGTACATCGAACTGGTGGATCAATGTAACTTTTCCCTCTCCTAACGGAAGTCAGAGGTGGCCTTACCTTTAACTTCGTCCTTTGTTTTCCCGAAGTGTTCTCTCGACGATCAGGAGCAACGACCCTTTGTTGGTGGTGTCGCCGATTTCAAGATGGAAGATGAACCCTTGTTAGTGGAGTCGCGAGGATCTACACAAAGCGAGAAGACGGAGAACGCCGACCTTCCTTCCGGTGCCATGAGGCGGATCTCGAGGGCGAGATCCATTGTTAGTGGTGTCGAATTGTGGCGTCCCGCAAAACCACTACTAGAAAATCGCGTTGAATTTGCGCATTGCATCGTCATCATCCTGCATGGTCTGCATAAAACGATGTTCGCAAATCCCGTTTTGTTTTCTAAAACGCCCCTCCTTTTTCAAACATCAAAACCGGGTCACCGGACTATTTTGTTTTGCCCGAAATCGGTTTGCAAAAACCTTGTTTGCAATAAATAAAAATTATAATTAATTTTAGCGGGGCAGTCGAACGGGCCGATTGACCCGAACGATCGCCCCAGATTTTAAAAGACGGTCCAACTGCACCCGCCTCCTAAATCCTAAGTCTACCCAGCTTCCTACCCACCCCAGCCTCCACATCACTCCTACCTATCAGGACACGCCACCTCAGCTCCCCCTCTCCCTCACCCAATCAATCTCTGCCACTTGTCCCTCCCTCTCTCTCCCTGGACCCTCTCAACCCACCAAACGCACCCAGCACACTACACCCACACAACCCCCAGCCTCTCTTTTCCCCCCCCCTGACGCGCGGGCCCAGCCCCACGTCCCGCCCCACCTGCACCCCTCTCTCTCTCCAGCCGGTCCCACTCGCCTAGCTCCCCACTCCTCACCAACCCCAGCCGAGTCCGCACCCCACCTCGCCTGCCCACGCGGTCACCCCGACCCACCCCGCCTACCCCTCCGGTCCCACGCTGCCCCACGCGGACCCTCCTCGCCGCCTCGTCCTCCGGTGAGCTCCTCCGACGAGCCCACTGCTCGAGCTCTCACTTGACCCTCGGCCAGCCGGCTGCCGCTGCTCAAGGCCCGGCCGCCGTCGCCCCTCCGGCCGCGTCCCTCGCCAGGCGTCCGCTTCGCCGCCCAGAGCTTCCACGCCAAGCCCTGCCGCGCCTCCGTGCTCCTCCTCAGCGTCTCGGCGCGTCTGCTCGCGCCTCCCGGTCCTCATGGGCGAGCTCCGTGCCGTCCGCTCGTTCAAGAATCGCCGGCCCATGGTTTCCACCGTCTGCCTCGTCAGATCGACCCTCGCCCAAGCAGCTTCTCGAGGACCCGCCTCCAGCACCGCTGCCGCCGCTTGTCTTTGCGACCATGGCCCCTCTCTGCAGCTTCAACACGTCGCAAGCTACAAGTTCGTTTGTGGAGCCTCGGCAAAGTTCTTCCCTGGTTCAAGGCGACAAAGCGGACAAGTGGTCAAAGAACCCGAAGTACTCAGACAAGGGCGGTCAAGATCTTCGTCTTGGGGCATGAAGATCTACCTCAAGGACTCGATGCCCCGTCGCCGTGACCGATGGTCAAACCCCAAAAACCGATCCGATAACGTCAAGTTCTTCCTCCCGTACCGTCAAGATCTCCGTCACCGAACCCTCGACAAGATCTCGATCCTGGACCCCAGGGACTCCCTCGCGGACATCAAGCACCAAGATCTGCTTCCGGAAACTTCGACCGAAGACCGATCCCGGAGCCCGATCCGAAGACCCCGGTGCGACGAGCATCCTCTCCCCGGACACCGAGACGCGGGATCCTCGAGTTCTCCCTCACGGACTCCAAGATCTGCCTCGGACGCCAAGACCGACAGCTGGCCCGAAGACCCCGGATGCGCCGAGACCCTAACCCCCAGAGTCCGAGAGAACGATTCCGCCAAGATCGACTCGATGGCGCAGAACCGACAAGAGCTTCGCAACGACAAGAACGACAACAACCAGGACGGTACCGATGCCCCGACGCCAGGCCAAGTACTCCGTCATGGTATGCCGAGACCCCGAATGCGACAAGAACGACTCCAGTACTCCTAGGACGTTTCTGTCGAGACCGCTCCGTCGAACCCTGGACCCTGAGACTGACCCCGAACCCCAAACTCCGGAACCCCAAGATCGTCGAGAACCCTAAAGTGTGACCCCTTTCCGAAAACCCTATTTTATAACATAATAACTTGATGCATGTTTAATGGTCATCCATCTCGCATGCATGTCATTGGTTTGGGGGCCTTATGCCGATTCACCTAATAATTAAATATGGGGCCCATATGCGGGCACATCTAGTCTCATATTGGCCTCATTTAAATTTGTGTAGCGAACCGGTCTTTTTGCCATGCTAATACAACATTTAAATTGGGGTAGCTAAACAACATGAACCACCTAAATATTGTCGGGACCCCGGTTCCACTTAATATGACCTAATTGCATCGCACTCGTTGCCATGTCATACATCATACATGCATCATGCCGATCTTCTGCCGAGTATTAAATATTGCATCCGGTGTTTCTTCTAGTGTTTTGCCTCGTTGCGGATAAGGCCGTTGAGTTGATGTGAGCTTACCGATCTTGGTCGAACCTTCGACAATGTTTTCAGCGAGCATCTCCCTTTCTACCTATCTTACTTTTATAGTCTTTATTCCCTCTGTTGATCTATTGCTATCGTGTTGCGATGCTTTAGTTTCCGTACTGTGATATACCGTGCAGCCCTATATTGCCTTGGACACATCCTATTACCCGTTGTTTGGTAGATAGTTGGACTGGCGTCGTAGTTGCTTGCTCAAGTCTTGATGTGTGTCGTCATATGCCACGATTCTTGATGTATTGCCGCATGTTGATGTTGGAGATGGTTCTAGTTTTACTTATCGTCATTTTAATTTCTGTTTAACAACTAAAATTGAATAAGCGAGGCATCGGTGGGTGATAGATAATATTTGGTTTCAACGCCCACTTGTGTCCCGTAAGACCCGAGTACTTGATACTTCCTTGATTTATCGCGCTATCCACATCCGGAGGTATATGGGACCCCCCGAGCGAGCTTGATTCATTCTTATTTCGGGGCCACAAACTAGTTTGAGGTGTTTTACTATCTGTACTTATGCCATGCTACTGCTTTATTTACGATTGTGCGAGGAGCACACTGCATCTTTTAGGATTTGTGACCCGTTACGTGGTATCGACAGCCCCGTTTGGGGACCCGCTGTCGTTACCGCCGGCACAAACTTTGGGGTCCGTCTCGAGCTAGCTTACTGCTATGTGTACTCAAGGGTTGGCCCTGAAATATTTCGAATCTGTGATTGTTCAGTCGTGAAAGCCTCGTTGGGTTTTGATTTGGTTTTTCCGAGGTTGATCGAGCGTGTGTTGCTATTGGTGCACCCCGGCCGGGTAAAACTTTCTGAAAGCCGTGTCCGCGGATATGGACGACTTGGAGCACAGTATCTCGATCATAGACAAGCATAACTAAAGTTTATTGTTATAAATTTGACTTATAATGACTAGTAATCAGCTTCACTATAACGGAATGGCTAATTAATACTGCCCACCATTGCTTGTTTGGTTGTCGCTTGCGACAAATGTATCTGACTAGTAAGTTTTGCAACTACAACGAATTGGCTGAATAAAAGTACCAACCACTGCTGGGTTTTGGGTTTATCTCATGCTATTTGGAATCTGATTAGTAATTGTTGCAACTATAACGGAATGGTTAACTAAAAGTGCCCACTGCTTACTTTATCAGGATGAATATCTAAACCTGACTAGTAAAGTGCCGCGACTATAACTGAATAAGTAAAACTGCCAACTGTGTGAGTTCCTCGGTTGACTTCCTCGTTTGGTTTCGAGGGGGAAACACCAGGATGGGTTTGTTTGGTGTTAGCTTCAGGTTGGATCCGGATAGGTCATTCTCACCCCCTCTGATAACCGCCAGTTGTATCGAGTCTCTATAGGTTGTTTAGTGCATCTTTGCCGCCGCTTGATCCACCATACCTATGTAGGCGAGGACCGCCGAATTCTAGCCTCGCCGTGTACTGGCCTCAGTACTGACGCTCCTTCTTTTTCCTTTGCCCTTTGCCGGCACCCCTTTTGTTTAAGCAGGTTTGAGATCGACGCCGTTAGCAGGGTTACCCTTCCGGCTTGGCCTGGGCAGGGTTATGTACGCCATTGGTTATTCTTCAGGGCTCTTAGCCCCATTTGCATCTTGTCCGTAGTCGGACGCCCCATCGTTTTCAAGGTGATTTGGATCATTGTACCGTATATTTGTATTCTTGACTCATTGAGTCGCTGTATATATATCTGTTCTGTGGGTCCCATCGAGGACTGTTGTGTAATGTTATTACTTCGTTTTCCACCCGCACGAAAGTGCCTGGTGGGCACCTTTGAATCGTTTCTATGCGGGTTTGGGAGAATTTTGTTCAAACTTGCATAGGTCCGATTCTGAGGGTGTTACACGTTTTCAGATCCTTCACATATAAACCAAAGGGATCAAATTCTATGGAAACATTATTGTCAATTATGAATGTGCGAACATATATTAGATTTTTAATTAATGATGGAGCAACTAAAATATTTCGAAGGATAAAATTTGTGTTTGGATTAATGATGTAAGAGTTACCGGTGCATGAGATTGGAATAGAGTATCCATCTCCAATGGTGATGGTATAAAAGGGAGAGGAAGAACAAGATGACATAAAATCCATATTTGAAGACATATCAGAGGAAGCACCAGAATCAAAAATCCAATTCGTACCTTCATGGTTGTTGAGTGTGAAATTGTTTATGGCAGCGATGAAGGCGACTTGGTCCCAGCTTGGTGGAGCGGTTGACGGAGCGGGTGATGCAGGCATGTACTGAAGAGCCGGAGGAGCATGGTACATGTGGGGCAGCGACGTCGGCGGAGCCATGTGTATTACTATGGCGACAACATGTAAGTCGTCGATGACGCTTGGGCGGTGTAGACCTGCTGCGGAGGACGAGGTGCGAGAGGCCCGGGTGCACAGATAGAGGGGCGGAGGCCGGGACTCTAGTGTCTGGTGTAAGATGGTGGGGCGTCGTACGGAGAGGGGGGCGACCAGGGCATCGGCCAGGCCTGAATGAGACCCGTCCACGGGTCATGCTACGGCTGCCAAGGGGCCATGGCGGAGGGTGGTGGCGGCACTGGTGGAGTCGGCGCTGGTGGAGCTAGTGCAGGAGCAGGTGGCCGTGGCTGAGGAGTCGACGCTGAGGCGGGTGGCCGATACACGGGATTTTTGCCGCGGTAATTGGGGCTTGGACGCCATCCAGGAGGGGCCATCGATGGTGCAGCAGTAGTAGGCAGGAGTGGCGGGCGAGGCGCCGTGTGAAACACCTGAGGAGGATGGGCAACCTTGTGTGCTTGGTTCTGGGACTCGAGCTGCAAAATAGATCGCACTTCGGCGAAGCTAGGGTAAGGTTTCAGCAGAGGAATAAAGGCAACTTGCTTTTCAAATTGATCGCCGAGCCCGACAAGAAGGGTGTTGATGAGTGCACGGTCGTCAACGGGATCACCGAGCTCCTGAAGTTCGTCGCCGATGGCCTTGATGCGTTGGCAAAAGACGGTGACGGGGGAGTCGCCTTGAGTGCTGGTGCGGAGCTCGATGTGGTGGGCGTTGACGCGTGAGTCAGAGTTGTCCTGGAAGAGCTGCTGGAGGGCAGACCAAAGTTGCGCTGCTGTGGCGTCGTCGGTGGAGACGAGGTTGAAGATCTCGGTGGAGATCCGTGTTTAGATCCATTGGATGATGGTGAGTCGCCTTTCACCCAGCGCGGATCATAGGAGCGTAGTGTCGAGGCGGGATCGATGTGGCTGCGAAGGCAGCAGCGCCCGAGATGCACGTGAAACACGTGGCGCCAATGGTAGAAGTTGTGTTTGGCGAGATCAAAGACGATCGGGACGACGGAAGAGACGTCGGCGATCGTGTCGGCAAGAGATAGTTGAGGGATTTGTTTGGATATTTGGTGGGTAGGAGTAGAGGAGGAGGAGGAGGAGGGGGGTGCGCCGGCGGCGCGAGCTTCAGCCGCGGTCCATAGTGGAGCCGACAGCGACGGCAGCGGTTTTGGCGGAGGAGCCATCCTAGGTGTAGAAAATCTAGGCGTCTGATACCAATGATATTTGGAAAGAATAAGAACTTGTATTGATTTAGACAATATTACAATGTTTATATAGAAAAGAGGAGGGGGTCGGCCAGCCTAGGATTAGACCCAAACCGACTTAGACTGAGTCCTAAGATAACACAAACACAAACTCTAATATGAATAATAACATATTTGCACATCAATTTTCCATGGCTTAGATGTTTCGTCAAAGAACAACTTCGACAGAAACGGCAATGTTGATGAGCACGTAGATCTGACCTGTGTTTGCGCAGGTTCGGTACAAACTCTGATGTAAAATAAGAATCAATCTCTCTCTCTCTCTCTCTCTCTCTCTCTCTCTCTCTCTCTCTCTCTCTCTCTCTCTCTCTCTCTCTCTCTCTCTCTCTCTCTCTCTCTCTCTCTCTCTCTCTGCTAACATCAATCTGAAAAAGAAACACACGATTATAAATAGACGAAAAGGGATAACCTTATATAGTACTGCATGAAATTTGAAATTACCGGTGAATTGTGTCCAGCCCTAACCATGCACGCAGATGAACTAATTGCCTACAGATTTTTGCAGAATCTTGCGCCGTACAGTCGCTCCGCCGGGATCAAGTTCAAAACGAGTTGCTAACAGCAATCCTCGATATTAATTAGTCCGGAAATCTCCAAGTACGAAAGCCTGAATCCTCCAAGTCAGAACATGATGGTTTATTTGGACGCGGGACGATATTAAGTTAGCGACGCTCCGTCAAATCATTGAGACGCGTTGCAGTTGCAGCGTGCAGGCGGTTGTTTCATTGTATAATTGCATTGCCGTTTCAGTGCATCGTCCTGCTTTATATGAGAGACTGATAGGGCTGCCATTTTTGACCTAGGGCTTCACGTGCTGTGGTCAAGGGAAGTCCACAGTCCAGTCCAGTCCTAGCGCTTTTGAATTTCCCCAGAATATGAACCCGCGGGCCGTTCGTGGCCGTCCTACCGAAGCCCTGCTACACCATAAACCAGAAACAAATTGTTCTTGTTGTCTGCCGGCTACCAGTGTACTAGCTACATACTCCTTCCTTGGTTAGCTTCATCTCGCTGGCCAAAGAAGCTAGTCTCTCCACACTCCACAGCACACACCTCCTCCTTCTCTAACCACGCTCTCCGCGGGCACGACATGGACATCCCGCAGGCGGCGGGAGTGGCCAATCCTCCTCCTCCTCCTTCTCCGGCGGTGGCGGCTGCAGCGAACAACGTGGCCAACCCACCGGCAGCCAACAATGTGGCCAACCCTCCGGCGGCCGCAGCGGCTATCAACGGGGTCAATCCTCCAGCGGCGCCAGCGGTGGTAATGGGGTTTTTATTGTGCCAATATCTGCTTCTTTCATTTCATTTCATTTCTTGCTAATGTATGCCCCTTTTTCCCTACGCGATCGGCACCACAATAATTAGCAAACGAGCTGACATAGATATGAGATAGGAGTAGTTCATGCCAATTGCTTTTCTGAATTAAGGTGTTCTGATTTGGGCTACAGCATGCCGATTTAGTTAGACCGGCCAAGTTCCTCGAAAATATGCGTGCTCTTGTTTCAGATCCAAGTACTAGCCAGATCTAATCTATTGGTTATTAGAACTACACACAGAAACATAGTAGATGATGTCTACGAGCATATATGCAATTTCTTTGTCCTCGCTCTCTTTTTGAAAAATCTTCTGCTAGTTTTTAAAATCAATGTGTTTAACTGAAACTGATGTTTACCCTTTATCCGGTGCCACTGATCTTCCCAACTACAGTACTATTTTCCATAGTTTTCTGTCATATGTATAGTTAGAAAGTTAGACAGGTTGCAATTCTTCCATTACGGATGAACTGAGATCGAACAGGTGGAGCTGGTGTCGCCGGTGAACTGACTTCTTGAGCTGAACTGCAGGATGCTGCTGCTGTGGCTGCCGCTGTGGCGCAGGCACGACTCCTGCGGGAGAGGAAGGAGAAGATGTGTTGCGGTGTGCTGTATTTCGTCATCCTGGGTGGCTTTTTTGCTCTGTTTGGGCTGCTGATGACGCATCCATGGTATAACTAGTAGAGAGTGCTCGATCTGCAGACATGCTTCACTCACCAGCAGCTTCCTTGAAACTCTCAGACATGGGTCTTTTTCTCTTGTACCTCTATCTTGAGATCAAGCTATATGCTCATGTGTTCAGAGTAGTAATATATAGATTAAACCGAGTAGATTTTAATTCCGTGTGCCTAGAACTCGCAATCCCAGGTTTCTTGATCGAGCGATATCTTGTTTGCTTGGTTAAGTAGTATTACCAGTGCCTGCCACAGGATGTAGAATGGCTGTTTTGGAGCTGTATCGAGTCAGAACTCTATTATATCCAGATAATTAAGTTTTCATTCGCCTAAAAAAAGTAAAAGAAAAAATTATGTGTCTCAACCACCTCTTCTTCGTGGGGTTTTGATGCTGCGAGTGCCTAACTTCATTTCGTAAAGTAGTAATTTCTGGAGGAGCGATCTGTTCATGTGCTCCATCAAGGAGTGTTAATTAATAGTTTGGCGATTGTAATAAACCGACTACAGTTAAGTTTAGTGTGCCTGAATTTAACGTGGAACTAGGAACACCGGTTTGCTTGATTGACCGATCTGCAGTTTGCTTGGTTAAAAGCTACCACTTCCAACTAGTACAAATAGTGGTACCTCTTTCAAAAAAAATAGTGGTACCATTTTTTCCTATTGAAAATAAAGTGTTGCGGTCATTTTTTATTTGCAATTTTCCTGGAAAGGCTAAATATTTTATCTAGCCAATTGTGATGGCCAGAGCTTGGGTCTTCACCGTGAAAATCATGTCTCGGTAGGAGTATCACCATAAATGCAGTCTACCTAAAAAAAGCTCTCACCGTGACCCCGCACTGCTTTCAGGGGGCGGCTTGGGCGCAAACCCTAGCTGCCGCCACCCCAACGCCTCCTCTCGCGTGCTCCTTCGCTGCCAGAGGACGCCGGCGGTCAAAGACCTCCGGTGGACGGTGGCGGCGGGACGGTCTCCTCTCGTGGCGGCCTGTCCTCCGCGCGGAGCCCTTCGGTCACATCGACGCATCACCCGGACGGCGCGCTCATGATGGCGAAGGGTAGGAACCAAGGCGGCACCCCCGGGAGGTTGTGTTGGTTCTGTTGGAGATATGCCCTAGAGGCAATAATAAATATAGTTATTATTATATCTTTGTGTTTATGATAAATGTTTACATTCATGTTATAACAGTATTAACCGGAAACATTAATACTTGTGTGATTTGTAAACTAAAATAGAGTTCCTAGTAAAGCCTCTTTATAATACTAGCTTGTTGGTTAATAGATGATCATGGTTTCCTGATTATGAACATTGAGATGTTGTTAACAACAAGATCATATCATTAGGAGAATGGTATGATCGATATACTCCTATAGATAAGCGTAGCATAAAGATCAAGTCATTTTAATAGTTTAATTGCTATAAGCTTTCTGATACATAGTAACCTAATTCCTTCGACCATGAGATCATGCTAATCACCATCACCGGAAGGATGCTTTGATGACATCAAACACCACACCGTAACTGGGTGGCTATAAAAGTGGCATTGAGTGTTCGGAAAGTATGGGTTGAGGCACATGGATCAAGAGTGGGATTTGTCCATCCATATGACAGATAGATATACTCTGGGCCCTCTCGGTGGAATGTCATCCAATTAGCTTACAAGCATGTGACTGGCTCACAATGGATCACATACCACGGGAATGAGAAAATAGTACTTATTGGTAACGAGGTTGAACTAGGTATGCAGAGATACCGACGATCAAAACTTCGAATAAGTAAACTATCGTGAGACAAAGGGAAATTGGTATCGTATGTAAGTGGTTCATTCGATCGCAAAGTAATCGTAGAAATATGTGGGTACCATATGAATTTCCAGATTCCTCTATTGGTTATTGATGGGAGAAGCGTCTCGATCATGTCCGCATAATTCACGAACCGTAGGGAGACACACTTAAGTATTCGATGTTGTTGAGTAGTTATGGAATGATGAATAAGAGACCGAATGTTGTTCGGAGTCTCGGATGGGATCCGGGATATCACGAGGAGATATGGAATGGTCCGGAGAATAAGATTCATATAAGGAAAGTCCTGTTTCGGAGTTCGGGAATGATTCCGGTGTTTTCACCAGGAATGTTCTAGAAGGGTCCGGAAGGTCCGGCACTCCGGAGGGGAAGGGTACATGAATGTGTCATGACAATATGGAATGGTTGCATCATGTACTAGGTCACTTGACTGGGCAAAATAAAGAGAGAAATCAAATCGAAGTTTGAAAGTCAAACGCCAATTTGAAAAGTCAAATCTCAAGTTTGCTTGGTGGAGGGAGGGTAGGAAACCTACTTGGGGAGGAAGTCCCCTCCCTCCACCCGCCGGCCAAGGAGGAGGAGTTGGAGGAGGACTCCCTCCTCCCAACCGGCCACCCTCCACCTATATAAGGAGGGGTAGGGCTGACCCCTACCCACACACCCAAAACCCTAGCCCCAAGTCGCCGGCGCCACCACCTCCAAGTGCTGCCGCCGCCTAGGGCTCCTCCAACTCGCCGAGTTGGGGCTTCCCCAAGCCCTATCCGCCGGCCACACCCTCCCCTTGGTGGCCTCTAAACCCTAGATCACCAAGGCCTCTCTCATACTCCACCATACTCGCTCCGGCTTAAGGCGAAGCCCTGCGAGATCTCCCCTCTACTTCAGACACCACGCCGTCGTGCTGCCGGAATCACGAGGAGAGTGGTACAACCTCCGCTGCCTGCTGGAACAAGGGAGAGGAAGGTCTTCATCGAGTATCGAACGTGTGACCGACTGCGGAAGCGCTGCCGAAACGCATCGCCAGAAGGATCGTCTACGCGATATTGAGATCGGCAAGTGTATGACCACATCACCCACGAGAATCTACTCTCTTTAACCGCTTTGGAATCTTTGAGGGTGAGTTCCTCAATCGACTCGTTGCTACAATCTAGTAGATAGATCTTGGCTTGTTTGTGTGCATGCGGTATAAATTTTTTGTTTTCCATGCTACGAACCCCTACAGGTTCTCCCATGGAGGATGGCGACGGGGGTCACGTTTACCGACAAGGACGTGATGCTTGTCGAGGGGAGCTACGGCGTGATCCTGCAATGGTAGCGTGGTCGCATGGCCCTGCATCAACGGCGTGGTGGTGGCTCGCCTCTGGTGTGCTCAAAGTCGTGATGCCATCTGGCGGAGGCTTTGGGTGGTGCGATTCGCCTATGCTGTCGACCGTGCTTTCAGGCTGCCGGTGGGGTTTGGGGCGGCCCTTCCTAGTGGAGACTAACAGACGCCGTAAGAGCTGCCGACTTGGTTCTAATAAATATGGTGGTCCAAGGGTTCCTCTCATGTCAAGACGTCGATCTGCTTGATGCCTGTTTTCGGTGATCTAGCCGGAGTGTCGAGTTTCGAAAGGCTTCGCTGACGAACTCCCATGGACGGATCATGGTTGGAGATTTCCGGATTGGATAGGATTCGTTCACGCGCGACCATGTTTTTTCTGACCGTTTGATTTCAGAGAGAGCGAGGCTAAACTCTACAGATTATTACCATCATGGGATATGTCTTTAGTTTCATGGTGATATCAGTGTGCGGAGGTTGCGATGGAAGCCGAGATCTGAAGTAATGTTGGGGCTGCCGGGCAGCTTGACGATCATTCCCGGCAGCCTGTTATGGTTGCAGGGCAGTCTACCGGGGCTTCAGGGCGACCGATCATTGCTGCCGGGCACCTCGCCGGGGAGGGGGCTGCTGTCCCGGTTGAAGGTACAGGGGGAGGGAATCGATATGGTCAGGTTGATATTAGCTCTGGTATTGTTGTCCCTACGAAAAAGATGAAGAAGGCTGATAAAAATAAATGTTTCCGCTGTGGTATTACGGGGCACTTTGTTGATGATTTCATGACCATATTTTGTGACTGCTGTGAGTCTTCGCAACACGCTTCGGCCGATTGTCATCTTTTGCGTGCTGCTAAACCGACTATTGCAGTATATGGTGTCTCCCAAGAGGCTTTATTGTTTTATGAGCTACCTATGACAGGATCTTATCGTCCCAAACTTGAGAATGGTAGATTGGGAAAAGTAACGGTAGATGGAGGGAAAATGACCGTTGCTCAACTCATTATGCAGCTCAAGTTGTTGGTACCTACGGAGAACTTTCAGTGGGAAGTTTTGCAGTTTAATGAGAATGTTTTCAAGGTTAAGTATCCTAGCAAAACGGAGGTACAACGGATGAAGAATCTATGGAGGCATCATGTGTTAGATAAAGAGTGGAGTCACTCTTTTGATGAATGGGGGATTGTGGAGGAGCCTTTGTACATGCATCCTGAAGTTTGGGTTCTTGTCAAGGGGATTCCTAAAGATGTGCGAGGTGATTTACTAGCTCTATGGGGGATGGGCTCTCCTTTTGGGAAATATTGGCTGTGGATATGGCGTATACACGCAAACATGGAATTCTACGAATCAAAATTGGATGTGTTGACTACAGTTTGATACCGCCACATATGCACCTGTTTATTAAACGCGTTTTTTTAATATTGAGTTCATGATTGAGGATGATAAGAATTTATTCAATGCGGATGAAGTGATGATCGAGGCTCAAAATGGTGAGGATGGAGACGGCAAAGATAAAGAGGATGGTAAAAAGGATGACAAAAAAATTGGAGGAGGGGTCGTTGGTGGATATCCCCTCAGTGCCGCAAACCATAGTGTCTAGCCAAAATATGGGCAACAATCACGGGGCTGGGTCAGGGCATCAACGTACAATGATAAGAGGAGTGGTCTTTTCACCTTTAGTCATGAAAGGTATTGAGGAGGCAAAGAGTTTTTTCAGAAATGTGTCATCTAGCCCAATTCAGACTACTTGGGCCGAATTGCCATGTAAGGATGATATTCGTCAAACAATGGATCAAGAGAAGGTGGTGGACAGAACTCTTGATATGGAGTTTGAAGAGGGGTTGGGATCGCACACAAACAGCCCCAGGAGTTTATCAACTGTACTGATGGATGTTACGTTAGACTTGGAGGGGAAAAAAGCTCAATCTTACGTACAAGAGGGAGAAGTTGCTGCGGGATCTTGTTCACATGATCATCGTCAGGTTTTGGTTGCGGAGGAGCCCATGGGTGGTATGGAGATGGAGGAAGACGGGACTGGGATTGTACAGCTGCAGGGAGCGGGCGCGGCATCTCCTGCTGGCGTGCGAGAGCTTGGCATGCGATCACCATCCGTTGAGTGGTCAATCGCTGGCGGGAGTTCCCCTACTAGCGAACAAACTCATGCTGGCGTTCGAGTTGTTGCGCACTCATCTGTTATTGTGCGCGATAAGACATCTGATACTGGTTCTCGTCATGAATACAAAACAGCTACTGCATCGAGCCGACCATGAAAGGATGAGGTTATTGCTTATGGAGGAATTCCTAACGTGGACCAGACCGAGTTGCGGTCTAGCTCGCGCATCAGAAACCAGCCCAATGTTGACGACACTCAGATGGAGAAAGCTATGCAATTGGCGCAGTCCCGTCAACCTTCTTCTGAGCCAGGTAATTTTAAGTTGTCAATTTCAGCTTTCCCTGATGAAGTAATTATTGATAGAGCTAGTCGTTTAGGGGTCTCTCTTGGGGAATCTTTGAAAGAACAATTGTGTTCAGTTAAGATTATTAAAGATTGTGATACTGATAGAAATCTAAATTTTCTTAAGAAAAATATTGAGACATCACTAGATGAGGATAGTGGTCCTTCTAGTCTAGTGGCGTCACATGTTTCTAATCTTCGTGAAGATCTGATTGATGAGGAGGCTGAACATTTAAATCTAGAGGAGAGAGTGGAGATTACTTTTCAAGATCGAAAGAATAAAAGAACAAGGCAAAAGAAAACTTATGACATGTCTAATATTCGTCGAAGCACTAGGTGTAGAACTAAAAAAAGTTTTTCATGATGCAAAATTTAAGAGGTTTGTCTTGGAATAGTGAGGGTTTTCGAGATCCGGCAAAACATATCTTTGTTAAGGAAGCAATTAGGGAACATAGATTAGATTTTATCGCCTTTTTGGAGACGGGAAGATCTAATTTTACTATTCCTTTCTTAAAACAACTAGCCGCGGGGTTTGATTTCGCATGGTATTGTTTACCACCTCATGGGAGGTCGGGGGTATTCTTATTGGTATTAATTTGGACACACTTCGGGTATTGAAAGTAGACATAAGGGATTATTGTGTTAAAATGCACATTAAGTGTAAGAACGATGTTTTGAGTGGGTTTTTGTGCTCGTCTATGGGGCTGCCCAAGATGCACATAAACAGGAATTTCTTTCAGAGATGGTACGAATGTGTGAATCGAAGCCTCTACCTATGTTGGTAGGTGGATACTTCAATATTATTAGAAATAGGAATGAGAATAATAATGATATTTTTCACGCTCGCTGGCCATTTTTGTTCAATGCTATCATAAAAAGCCTTGATCTTAGAGAGATTGCTCTCTCAGGCAGGCAGTTCACGTGGGCGAATCGTCGAGATACACCAACATATGAGAAGCTTGATAGAATGTTAGCAAGTGTTGAATGGGAATAAAAATTTCCTCTTGTGTCGGTGCGTTCTCTAACCCGTTCGGGTTCAGATCACACACCCTTATTTTTAGATTCGGGTGTTAAAGCTCATATTGGCAACAAGTCTAAATTTTCTTTCGAATTATTTTGGCTACGTCAAGAGGGTTTCTTTGATATGGTTGCAGATGAATGGGTTGCAGCCATAGAAGGAGTGACACCAATTGAGCGGTGGCAAAATAAGATTGGTCATTCGAGGCGTTTCCTGCTAGGGTGGGCAAAAAATCAAAGTGGCAAGTACAAGAAAGAAAAAGAGAGGCTTCTTTTAATAATAGATGAGCTTGACTTAAAAGCCGAAAATGTTCCACTTTCCACTTCTGAAAGAGAAAAATTAAAAGAGACAAATGAGAAGCTACTTAAGATAAGAAGGGAAGAGGAAAGTAAGTGGGCACAAAGAGCCAAGGTTAAACATGTTCAAGAAGGGGGTAATAATACTAAGTATTTTCACTTAATTGCCAACGACAAACATAGGCGAAAGAAAAAATTTCAATTGGAACAAGACGAGGGAACCATAATTTGAGAGCAAAACTTAAAAGTCTATATTACTGAATTTTATAAGATGTTATTTGGGGCGCCGGCACCATCTAACGTCTCTTTAATGGAAAATATTACTCATGACATACCGCAGATTACTTCTGTGGAGAATGTTATTCTTACCTCTCCTTTTAGTGAAAAGGAGGTGTACGAGGCCATATCATAGATGAAGCATAATAAAGCCCCTGGTCCGGATGGCTTCCCGGCAGAGTTTTATCAAATGTTTTGGAACGTGATTAAACAAGATCTTATGGCATTATTTGTTCAATTGCATTCAGGGGATTTGCCGCTGTATAAATTAAACTTTGGTGTCATTACTTTATTACCCAAAAAGGAAAATGCGGTTTAGATACAAAAATATAGACCCATATGTCTCCTAAATGTCAGTTTTAAGATTTTCACTAAAGTTGGAGCTAACCGAATTATGGAAACAACCCATAAGGTTATTAGACCGTCCTAGTCGTCTTTCATGCCGGGACGGAATATACTGGAAGGGGTGGTGGTGCTACATGAGACCATACATGAACTTCATAAAAATAAATTGGATGGCATTTTATTTAAAATTGACTTCGAAAAGGCGTATGACAAAGTTAAATGGTCTTTTTTACAACAAACGCTTTGAATGAAAGGGTTCGCACTGGAGTGGTGTCAATTCATTACACATTTTTTCCAGGATGGTAGTGTTGGTATAAAAGTTAATGATGATACTGGTCATTATTTTCAAACAAAAAAAGGCTTGATACAAGGTGATCCTATGTCTCCCATACTGTTCAATATTGTTGCGGATATGCTAGCTATTCTCATTGCAAGGGCAAAGGAGGATGGTCAAGTTGGAGGCCTTATACCTCATCTTGTTGAGGGCGGGGTTTCAGTTCTGCAATATGCGGACGACACAATTCTCTTTATGGAACACGATTTACAGAAAGCTTTGAACATGAAATTAATCTTATGTATCTTTGAACAATTATCAGGACTCGAAATTAATTTCAACAAGAGTGAATTTTTTTGTTTTGGTATGGCAAAAGATGAAGAGCAACAATACAGAGAGATCTTTGGTTGTGAATCTAGGTCTTTGCCATTTCGGTATCTGGGGATACCTATCCATTACAGAAAATTAAGAAATTCAGATTGGTATCCGGTGGAAACCCGTTTCGAAGAAAAACTTGGTTGTTGGAAAGGAAAGCTCTTGTCTTATGGTGACCGGGTAGTCCTTATTAATTCAGTTCTAACTAGTTTACCTATGTTCATGTTGTCATTTCTTGAGATCCCAAAGGGGGTAAGGGAACGACTAGATTATTATCGTTCTTGTTTCTTTTGGCAAAGTGATGAGAGCAAAGCAAAATATAGGCTAACTAGGTGGAATATCATTTGTAGACCAAAAGATCAAGGTGGTCTTGGCATTGAAGTTCTTGATTTAAAAAATAGATGTTTGTTGAGTAAATGGATTTTCAAACTTCTTAATGAGGATGGATTGTGGCAGGAGCTGCTACAAAACAAATACCTCAAGCACAAAACTTTATCCGAGGTTAAAGTAAGACCCACCGATTCACCTTTCTGGAAGGGGCTCATGGGGGCTAAAGATGGTTTCTTTAGTAGAGGTCATTTTAAAGTTGGGAATGGATTAACTACAAGATTTTGGGAAGATAAATGGTTGGGGAGTTATCTTTTGCACAACAATATCCATCTTTATATAAAATTGTTCAACACAAGAATGATTTGGTTGCGGATGTTCTAGCTAACGTATTGCATTCTGAAGATCACTAACTGGTAATAAATGGATATAATGGTTACATTTATGTCAACGGTTAATGATGGTGCAGTTATCAGAGGAGTCGAATAAATTGGTATGGGGATTAAATGCCTCAGGTACTTTTACAGTTAAATCTATGTATGAAGATCTTACGAATAGTCATACGCCTTTTCTTAGCAAATATATTTGGAAATTAAAGATACCATTAAAGATTAAAATATTTATGTGGTTCCTGCATAAAAAGGTTTTACTTACTAAGGATAATTTGGTGAAGCGTAAGTGGGTTGGGTGCATAAAATGTTGTTTTTGTGGTTCCTCGGAGACCATTGACCACCTGTTTATCTCTATGCCATACTGTTGCTGTTACTTTTGATCTGTTATCTCCAACTAGTGTGGACCATATGTTTGGTACATGGTTGGGACGTATGGATAATAAGACGAAATATATGATTCACACTAGTGTATCGGCTATGTGTTGGTCCATATGGAGATTTAGAAATGAAATATTTTTTAATAAAAAGAGATCTTTCAACTTCTTGCGGGTTATTCACATGATGGAGCATTGGGTACAATTGTGGGCATACCTGTTACCGCCGGAACACCGAGATGCCATGTCTTCCGGATACGGACGGCTATTGACGGTCGCTCAAGAGTTCTTCAGTCAGGCTACCTGGCAGCATACTAGTCGTCTTCACGAAGTTGTGGGCATACCTGTTACCGCCGGAACACCGAGATGCCATGTCTTCCGGATGCGGACGGCTATTGACGGTCGCTCAGAAGTTCTTCAGTCAGGCTACCTGGCAACATACTAGTCATCTTCATGATATTTAGTCCTTTTTTAAATATTGTTTTTCGCTGGTTGATCTATGCAGCAACTCTAGTTGTATCTTGAATTGGTGACTTGTTACTTTTCACGTTGGCTTAATAAATGGCTGTGTGCATCAACTGATGCAGAGGCCGGGGAGTTTTACCCGCATTTCGAAAAAAAAAGTAATAATGATGGTTCAAGTACTAATGGTGATGAGGAATTAGCTTGCCGATTCATGAATTGTAGCAGTAACATCGGAAAATGGGATCAATGGCATAGGAGAAGTTCAGGTCTACGTCTTCAGGGTGAAAACCCAAGGTCTGATCTGAATTAGTTGTGCCTGACAATGGTCTTGTTAAAGGCATTGTTTTGAGAGTGCTGATTTTAATCAAGGGTGAAAACCTATGATATATGGTAGGGCGACGACGATGCTCGTGCGTTGTTTTCTTTTTGGAGGCGTCGTTTTTAAAGCAGTTGGCTTTTTGATGCTGTCTTGATGGTGTTAGGTCTGCTATTTATAAGAAACATATCACTGTAACGGAACTTTTCTTTTTCGTAATTATTTTTTTATTTTTTGGCTATATGCATCCGTATTGCTATTAGAGCACTACGTTGTTGCAGGGATGAGTGTAATAGGTATTTTTGCGATATTAATGTATTTCCTTTGTAAAAAAATGCAGTCCAACTGTATTTCACGATATTAATGTATTTACTTTGACTATTATGTTGCAAGTTGCTTCACAAAAAATCTAGTCCCGTGGTACCGGACGAAGCTTCAGGCAACACCTTAGAAGGGTGTGCATGACCGCATCGATTCTTCTCTAGATTTCTAGTAGCAGTGAAAATATTTGAGGGAAAGATCAGAACTCGCTTGTGAACCAATTGAGGAGGCGGAGTTAAAGCAGATCACGACTTAACGCTCGAAGAATAGCATGGCCAAACCACTCTTATTCGGTCGGCCAGCAACCCCCATACCGCCGGCCGGGTTCAGGCAATATGATCGAGCGGATCAAGATCACGCGACAACGATAGGCGGAGGGCTGCAGCGCACCCTAAGCATGCGTAGGAGCCGCCGCCTCTGACCATCACCACCGCACTCCCGCCCCTCTGCCTCATCCACGCCCTGCAACGCGCTAACAGACATTGCGCGCCGCCGCCAGACCTCCACCTGCGCTGCCATGGAGCCGTACCCCCGCACGAAGGGAGTCCGACAGGCTACGCAAAGCCCGCCCGTCATCTTCGACAGCCAGGGTGTGGCCGCCACCGCCGGCGGCGGCCGGTGGGGGTAGATCAGGCGCGGGCCTTCTAGATCTGGATCAGGGTCCTCCGGAGCCGTCCTCGTGCGAAGCGTTCCAGGAGTAGTAGATATATGATATATGCTTAAATCTTGTAAGTAAGAAAGCGTCTTGGAAAAAATGCAAGAGGTCAATTGCATGTATACCTGGACACGAGCTGGCTCGGTCTAGCTTGCTGGCGAGTCGCAAAAAGCTCGGTCCAGATATACTAATACCGATAGCTTGACGCCGTCGGCGATCCGCAAAAGTGAGCTCGGCTCGAGCTTCCCTCCAACTTGGTCTAGTTCGATGCGGCTCACAAGCCTGGTGTGCTGCATCACTGACGGGTGGACCCCCTTCAACGGGCGGTGCAGTGGCGGCTGTTCAAGGACAACACAACAATGGGGCGGCGCGGTGGCGGTTGTTCAAGGGCGAGCAGCGGCGGGGTGGCGCGTCAGCGGCTGTTCACGGTAACGATGTGGGGGCTGCAGTCCAAGCAGGCTTGGGCGTGGAGGGTAAGCACGACGGTGGCAGTGTTGGACACCGCAGCGAGGAAGAAGAAGCACAATCGTGCTTGCTGTCTATCTATTCAGCCCATGCCTCTAACTGAAACGGCCCAACTATCGAGTCCATGCCTCTAAGTCGTCTTGATTTCAATTCAAGAAAAAAAAAGGCAAGCAAACGAGCCAGACCAGGCCAAGCCAGGCTTGGCCCGAGCTCGCTGCAGTCGAGAGTCATCAGCGGGCCGAGCACAGAAATCCCGGGCCGAGCTATTTGGCCCGAGTTTGGCGTTCAGGCCTGGTTCGTGGCTGGGTATAATTGCATGTCTTTCTTTTTGACCGTGAATTGCATGTCTTTTATCTTCGTTCGTGGCTATACCGTCGATACCATTTCGGTGTATCGGCCTGCTTTGTACGAGAGATAGATGGGAGTGCCATTTTTTTGAGCTACGGTTTCACGTGCTGTGGTCGAGGGAAAGTCCAGACCCAGTCCACTCCTGGCGCTTTTGAATTTCACCGGAACAGGAGCCTGTTGGGGGTCGTCCTTCCGGAGCCTTGCTACACCCGAAATCAGAAAAAGAAGAATATTCTCATTGGCTGCTGGCTACCAGCCTACTAGCTACGTACTCCTTTTAATCCGTCTCTGGCCAAAGAAGCTATCTTTCCACAGCACACACCGTCTCCGTCTCTAACCACACTCTCTGCCGGCGCACGACATGGATAATCCTCAGGCGGCGGCGGCGGCGGCGGCGGCAGCAGCAGCGAACAACCCAGAGGCAGCAGCGGCGGCGGCGGCAGGGAACAACCCAGAGGCGGCAGCCGCGGCAGCCAACATCGTGGCGGCCAACCCACAGGCGGCAGTGGCGGCGGAGGCCAACATAGTGGCCGATCCTCCGGTGGCGGCAGTGGCCAACAACGTGCCCAATCCTCCGGCGGCGGTAATGTGGTTTACAAGATCATTTGTGACAGTACTCAGTACATATCGATGATGCTTATTTCTTTTCTCCATGCCATCATCGGCAGCACATTAATTAGCAAACGAGCTGACATATATGGGAGGACTAGCATGATAGGAGTATTTCGTGTCAATTGAGGTGCTTTTGTTCGAGCTACAGCGCGCCTGCCGATTTTAGTTCCGTGCGTGCTCTTGCTTCAACTGGCCAAGATCTACTCTATTTTAGTTGGAGGCTGGTTCTACACATAGAAACACAGGCATCTCCTCTGTGCTTGGTGGAAAATAAACTGAACTAATACGTACGCACATATAGATCATGTGCAGATAGAGATCCATTTGATTTATTTGCTGATATCTGAGGCGAATTAACATCCAGATATTATTAGGTCAGTAATTAGATATCTTGTGTGTACCCCTGCTGATGTTGCGGTGCTGATCAACTGCAGGCTGCTGCTCCTCCTGCAGCGCAGGCCGCTGCTGCAGCTAGGGCGGCGCGGCGGAACCGATGGAAGAGGAAGGACAGGACAATGGCCATCATCTTTATGGTCGTCATGGCGATCGTCCTGGTTCTGATGTTCGTCTTGGGGCTCCATCCGTGGGATAAGCATAAGTAGAGATGAATAGATCCTGCGCGGCGTGCTCCACTAGCAACCTCCTTGGAACTGTCACACGACCTCTCTCATGCACTAGTAGCAGTACTTTCACTGAGGTCTGGCTATGTTTATCTGTCTGGTTATGTTGTCCCAGTACCATCTATGTAGTTGTTGATTGTGAACCATGTAAGATTTCTGATTGGTGTGCCCGATGCTGAGTGTGGAACAGCTAATTAGAGTTCTATCGATCCAGTACTACTACACGTACCTAAGACCCCCTTGACTTTGAGCCTTATGTTGCTGATCATGCTTTTTCTGTGTTGTCGATTTTAATATATCTCCATCAGGCCAAGCTCGATCAGCCGATAGATAGACTGCTTTTTAAGCGAGATATGTGCAGTTGACTAGATCATCCGACCGAGGAAGTTGAATACTTGATAGGGAGGGAGCATTGGCCTACAACTCTGACGGCAGTATGTTGCTGAGCCTGAGACGATGAACTGTACAATTGCATTCAGATGTACCCATTTTTGTAGATTTTGTGTAGGGCAATAAGATAAAGGGATACTTTCAGTACGTCAAGTTTACTTCTATCCATATACTTGCTCTATGCAAGTCAGGGCAGGCCCGGTCGTATACACCTCGCTTGGTGGTGACGCTGATACATGCACCAGGATCATCAGAAATTAGGAAACTTAGCAGAATCCAAAATTAGTGCCAAGAGTTGAACATCAAGCATTGCAGTGTCAAATATCTTGAACAATGCTAAGAGTTGATACAAGTCTAGTGATGAATCTGCCATAACAATGTGAACTGAACGAGCCTCACTTGTTCCCAATTCCCAATTCCCCATGTCCATTAGAAGTGCCACGAGGGATTCGAACTAGCGGTCGTTGCTAGTTGAAAATTCCATGACACGGTGAGACGTGGCAGCCTGCAGGCGGTTCTTGCATTGCCGTTTCAGAGTATGTTGCTAGTACTTTATATGAGAGACTAATAGGGCTGCCATTTTGTCACCTACGGGCTACGGCTGACCGTGTTGTGCTCAAGGCAAGTCCAGACTCCAGTCCAGTCCTACCGCTTTTTGATGACCAGTAGAGAGTGCTCGATCTGCATATATACATTCTTCATTCACGAGCAGCTTCCTTGAAACTATCAGACATGTACATGCCAGTCAAGCAGTAGTAATAGTTTGATCCTTGTAATAACAATAAAACTGGGTAGTTTTCGGTTTTGTATGCGTGGAAACTAGGATCACCAGGTTGCTCGAGCGAGCGATCTGTTGTTTGCTTCGTTAAGTAGTCTAGGAGTGCCATCCATTGAATGTGGAAAGGCTAATGTGGAGCTGTCTCGAGTCAGAACTCAAATATCCAGATAATGATGTTTTTCAAACTCTAATATCCAGATAATGATGTTTTTCATTCGCCTAAAAAAGTAATGTCTCTTCATCCGCTTCGAATTACTAGAACCATCTCTTCTTCGCGTAGTGTTGAAGGGCGAGAGCATAACTTTCATTTGGTTAAGTAGTAGTTGTCAAAACGACTGGATGAAGGGATCTACTCGGATACATCCCGAGCCCCAAGTTTCGTTTTTATATAGATGCACGTTGTGGTGCATAAGCAGTTACAAGAGAGTTTAAGATAAACACGATTACAACCTTCAAACTAATATATCTCTAATATATCTCTATCTCTAACACCCTCCCTTAATCACAACTTAGTTAAGTTGAGATTATATTTGAATGTCTCAAAAGCTCGATATGGTAAGGGTTTGGTAAACCCATCAGCAACTTGATCCTTTGAGGAGATGAATCGAATCTCAAGTTGTTTACTTAGCACTCGTTCTCTAACAAAGTGAAAATCTATCTCAATATGTTTAGCTCTTGCATGAAACACAGGATTTGCTGACAAATATGTAGCTCCTAGGTTATCACACCATAGACAGGGTGTTTGACCCTGTTGTACTCCCAGTTCTTCAAGAAGAGACTGTACCTAAATTATTTCTGCTGTAGCATTGGCTACTGATTTATACTCTGCCTCTGTACTAGATCTAGAAATAGTGGCTTGCTTCTTTACACTCCATGATATCAAGTTAGGTCCAAAAAATACAGCAAAACCTCCAGTTGACCGTCGATCATCAGCAGAACCAGCCCAGTCAGCATCAGAAAAACCACTGACCAGTGTTGAAGGAGATTTTGTGAAAGTTAACCCAACTGTGATTGTACTCTTAATATACCTTAAAATGCGTTTGGCAGTTGTCCAATGTACAGTAGTGGGAGCATGCAAATACTGACACACCTTATTTACTGCATAAGAGATATCAGGTCTAGTGAGTGTGAGATACTGTAGTGCACCTACCATGCTTCGGTATTTGGTGCTATCTTCAGGACCCAACAAAACTCCTTCTCCAGCAGTGATCTTTTCTGATGATGACAAGGGTGTGGGAGTACCTGTACAATCTGTCATACAAACTCGGGCAAGCACATCATGAGCATATTTTGCCTGATTCAGAACTAGTCCATTTTCTACCTTTTTTACTTCAATTCCAAGGAAATAGTGTAGATCTCCAGGATCCTTGAGTGCAAACTCTTGTCTTAGATCCTTTAATAAGGCATCGGTTGCAGCTTGAGAGGAACTAGCAACTATAATATCATCCACATAAATAAGCATAAAGATTGTAATATTGGACTTGTGATAAATAAAAAGTGATGTGTCAGACTTAGAAGCAACAAAACCAAAAGCAATTAGCTGAGTACTTAACCGAGAATACCAAGCCCGAGGTGCTTGCTTCAGTCCATACAATGCCTTGTCAAGTTTGCAAATATGATTTGGTTTTCTATTATCCTCATACCCAGGTGGTTGTCTCATATAGAGCTCCTTTTCCAGAACACCATGAAGAAACGCGTTCTTCACATCTAACTGTCGCAAACTCCATCCCCTGGAGACAGAAATTGCCAAGACTAGACGGACAGTTGCAATTTTAACAACGGGACTGAAAGTGTCTTCATAGTCAATACCATACCGTTGCTTGAACCCTTTTGCCACGAGACGAGCTTTATATCTGTCAATAGAGCCATCTGCTTTCCTCTTGATTTTATAGATCCATCGACAATCAATAATATTTTTACCTTGCTGTGACGAAACCAACCTCCATGTGTTATTGTTTGTGAGGGCATTAAATTCCTCATCCATTTCTCCCTTCCAATTTGAGTCTTCCAAAGCAGATTCTAGAGTGGCAGGTTCATCACTAGTAACAGAAAGACACCAGCGAATAGTACCGTCAGTATACTGTTTTGGATTGACAATACCTTTTGACGCACGTGTGGCAGGTCTCCTGGACTCGGCCACATGCTGGACTACAGAATCATCAAGGGCAGCGGATCCTGATCCTGATCCTCTTGTGCAGGAATCTGTGACTGCATGCGTGTCAGTGGCCGCACCGGATCCTGTTGCCGACGCTGTGGCAGAACGACTGGCTCGCATTGGTGTGGAAATCGAGTCTGGCACAGAGGATCTGCGTGAGGAGGAGCTGGCGGGGGACCGCGCTGATCTGGCAGAGGCGGGGGACGCGGGTGACCAATGGTCGTCTTGCGGCGCCTGATCCGAGGTGGGACCCCCTGTACGCCCTGCGCGCAGCGCCTGATCCGAGGGGGATCTTGTTGATCCCGAGGGGGATTGTGCCAGGGAATCCTCCTCGTGTTCAGCACTTCTGTCTTCTTCTGCTGAGATTTCATGTGAGCCATTAGAGCTCATAGAAGCACCATTTTGCCTGGAATTTTCGGTTGGTGTTGTATTTTGGCGTCTTGGTTCCTGCACGGGGGTACAAACAGGGCTAGCAACAAGATTAGTAGCATGAGTATTATCCATATTAGTATCATCAATAATGTCGTCCCCTTGTGAGAGATTGTGAAGGGATGGATCAAGAAGAAGTATTTCTTTTCGAAGAAGGGCTCCAGCATTAGGATGCAGATTTTGGAAGGGAAATACTGCCTCGTCAAAAACAACATCACGAGAGATGTACACACGTCCAGTGGAAATTTCGAGGCACTTGAACCCCTTATGACGAGGACTATAGCCTAGGAACACACATTGAGTGGAACGAAACGCAAGTTTGCGCTTGTTGTAAGGACGAAGGTTTGGCCAACAGGCACAACCAAAGACTCTGAGAGAAGAATAGTCTAAGTGTATACCAAGGAGACGATGTACTGGTGTATCATTGTGAATAAATTTAATGGGAAGCATATTAATAAGATATGTTGCAGTAAGAAAAGCCTCGTCCCAGAATTTGAGAGGCATAGATGCATTAGCTAGGAGTGCAAGACCAACCTCAACTATATGACGATGTTTCCGTTCGGCAGAGCCATTCTGTTGGTGAGCATGAGGGCAAGAAAAATGATGAGAAATCCCTTGGTTTTGGAACAGAGAGTTCAATTTAATATATTCACCTCCCCCGTCAGATTGAACTGTAAGAATTTTTCTATTGAATTTTCGTTCAACAAGTTTTTGGAAATTTGTGAAGGCAGCAAGAGCATCAGATTTTTTCTTGAGCAAGTATATCCAGGTAAACTTACTATAGTCATCGATAAAGCTTACATAATAATCATGTCTACCAAAAGAAGTAGGTGCAGGACCCCATACATCAGAAAAAACTAATTGGAGGGGAACTGTAGATACACTAGTGGAGATGGGGTAAAGAAGCTGATGACTCTTAGCACGCTGACAGGAATCACAAATAGACTGAATGTTCAAATCACTAACATGAGGGAGTTTATTCTTGCTAATAATTTGCCTAACAATGACGGACGAGGGGTGGCCCAGGCGACTGTGCCACAGTGTGTGGGAAGGCTTGGCAGCAACAAAAGCATTCTTCAAGCATTGGGAAGACTCTGTGGAGGAAATAAGTGGGTAAATCTCACCAATGCACTTGCCTCTATGGATGACTCTCCGGGTTGCCTGATCCTTAATCAGGCCCGGCCCTGAGCCTGTGCAGGCTGTGCGGCTGCACGGGGCCCCCTGATTGTTACGTACAAGCCTAGTACCATAGTATGCCAGCAGCTTAGGAAATCACAAGCAAAATTTCCACGTAGTATGTCGTACGTTCGGTGTTCGGTTTTCCAAGCGCAAGCCGGCGCTCCGTGGCCCGACGGCAAGGTGGTCACCATCACAAAATATTAAAAAAAAAACTCTATAGCTAATTGTGTATAGAGCCTATATTTTTATCATGCACCGGGCCCCAAATTGTCAGGGCCGGCCCTGTCCTTAATGAGAAAGAAGGAAGGATGAAATTCAATAAAAACATGATTATCATGTGTGAATCGATGGACAGACAACAAATTTTTGGATGCAGTAGGGACATGAAGGATATTACGAATATGAAAGTTGTGAGTAGGGCTACGAATTATTCAATGAACAACATGTGAGATACTCATACCTTGTCCATTTGCCGTGTTGACCCGATCGTAGCCTCTGTAGTTTTCACGGACCGTCAGATTGTTGAGTTCGCCAGTGACGTGATGAGTCGCGCCGGTGTCACCATACCAATTGGTGTCAACACCATAGGAGGCAGCATGGACTTGTTAGTCACTTGAATCATCATCGTCTTCATTGAAGCGATGCCAACAATCCTTGGCGGCGTGCCCTTCCTTGTAGCAGATATGACAGGTGACATCGACCCATGGAGTGGTGCGACGACGCCCACGGCCGCGGCCACGGCCTCCTCTTGAAGGTGCGCGGCCACCCCCACGTCCTTGCTATTGGGGACGGTCGTCGCGGCGGTTGTCGCGGCGATCGGGGCGTCGATCATCCCGGCGATCACCACGGGGGTTGCCAGGGGTAAACCCTCCACGGGGCCGCGGTTGACGATACACGGCGTTGGCGGAGGTCTCGAACTCGCTGGCAGGAGAGCCATGATGCATGGCTTGGCGTTGGTCATATGCATGAAGTTGAGCATAGAGCATGCTGAGGGAGATTGGCGTGGTGATGACGCCGAGGGCAGCAACCAGCGCATCATAGCCAAGCCGAGTCCGGCCAGGATGTAGGACACGGTCTCCTTGACGGAGAGGACACGGCCTGCGGCGGCAAGCTCATCGGCGCAAGATTGCATCTTGGTGAGGTATTCAGCTGTGGAGGTGAACTGGCTGCGCTTGGTGTTGGCGAGGGCGATCAGCAGGTTGGTAACCTGCGCCTCGTTCTGGGAGGCAAACATCTCTTCAATGGCTTGCCAAACCGCATGAGAAGACTCGAGACGATGTACATGCGGGAGGATCTGCAGGGAGAGTGACTGGAGCAGATACGAGAGGACCTGTTGGTCGCAGAACACCCAAGCAGCATAGGCTGGGTTCGGCGCCGTCTTCGCGGCGTTAGCGGGATCTTTGTCTGCCGGTGCAGGGACCAGCGTCTTGGCAGGAGCAGCATCGGTACCATCCAGTAGACCGACGAATTGGGCTCCACGGATCGTGGGGACAACCAACGATCGCCAGATAGGGTAGTTGTCGCGCGTCAATTTTTCCGACGGCGGGTTGCCGAGGCTTGGGGAGGAGCTGCTGGAGGTAGCCATGGCGATAGGGTTGAGAGCGCAGCGGTGGCGAGAAGAGTTGGCGGCGGCGGCGTTGCTTGGGGATGGGTGGGAGGTGTTAGGCGATCAGGTAGATGCGGCGGAGAGGCCTGCTCTAGATACCATGTCAAAACGACTGGATGAAGGGATCTACTCGGATACATCCCGAGCCCCAGGTTTCGTGTTTATATAGATGCACGTTGCGGTGCATAAGCAGTTACAAGAGAGTTTAAGATAAACACGATTACAACCTTCAAACTAATATATCTCTAATATATCTCTATCTCTAACAGTAGTATTACTTATTAAACCGGCCTCCCATCCTGCAGTGGTGCCGTCAAGTCCCTCTCCTAGGTGTTGCGAGCAGTTCAAGGTTAACACTGCTTTGGACTCTCTTTTGTAGTCCTAGGTCGCCTTGATGCACATGGAGCTCGTTCAGCTGGTCGATGCCCATATCGAGGAGGCGACTCACTCCCTTCGCGAGGCGGTGGCAGCTCTCAGACTATTGTTGGCGCGTGGTGGTGCTTCTTTGGAGCAGACTGAGGCATGCCCTTCTGATGGTATGGGGGCTCACCAAAACACAGGATTTGGTTGCGTTTAACTCGTCTAAGCAGAAGTCTTCTGTGGTTGAGGAAGAGGAACTCTACAGCTATCTCAATCCTCGTGGCCCGTCGCCGCTGCCTATTTAGATGGGCTTCGTTGAGGCCTTGGTGGTGGCCACGACGCCCTCGCTTCCGCCCTTGCCCACCTCTATAGGTAGTAGGGTGTTGTCGCATAGCTCCGAGGCTCTTTTTGCTAGAGAGCTTTGTGGGTAGCTTGCCAGTTTAGAGGCAGCGAGCCCAGGCTATGGCAAGGATATTGATTGCATCTTGGCAGGAAAGGCTTTGGAGGATTTAATCAGAAACGTGGAGAAGTCACTCAGACAGGTTTCTCTGAGAGGCAGAACAAGAAAGAGGGGCATAGCGAGGAAAGCTTCAACTGATGCTTAATTGTTCAAGTTTCTTTTGGGTCGTCCGTTAGGTGGGTCTTTTTGCGTCTTCGTTCTTCACGTGTCGTTGGTTTGCGGTTGCAGTAGGTTGTGTATGGTTGTTGGTTCTTGAGGTTGTGTTATTTAGATGTTGCTCTATCGTAGATTGGTGTTGGTTGTAACAGTTTTTGGCCAGTTTTCCGTTAATTAACCGAGTAATTCTCTTCTTCTTAATTAATAGATTGGGGCAAATCTTTTGTCCTATTTTTAAAGAAAGTACTCCCTCCGACCCATATTAGTTAACTCAAATTTTCTAGATTTAAATGAACCTAGACACTATTTAGTATATATGTTTATCCAAATTTTGACAAATCTAAGTCAACTAATATGGATCGAAGATAATAATATTTTCTTGATCGCGCCGCGATCGGTTCATCTGCTCAGTCAGGTAGTTAATACAATGGGCAAACCGTAGTTCAGTTTGGTGTGCCTGACATTTAACGTGCAACTAGGAACACTAGTTTGGTTGATCGACCGATCTGTAGTTTGCTTGAATAAAATCTAATTTTTCCAACAACACAAAAAAAATTAGTGCTATGATTGATATTTTTTGCAGTTTCTGTGAAAAGGCAAACAATTTTGTCTGGTCCAATTGAAGAGACCATTTGTCTCTCCGATAGGACGTAGAGAGAGAGAGAGCGGGACAGAAAAAAAAATGGAGAGAGAGCGGGACGTAGAGAGAGAGAGAGCAGGGCTACCAAACTTGCCCTGTACGATTGAGCGAACAATGGAGTGATGGACCTACTTTCGATTATTGTGATCTTATCGTCTTCTGCCAACAAAATCTCGAGAAAAAAAATCTCCCTTTGTTTTAAAATATAAGACATTTTAGATTTATGAAGCAAATGTATTTAGACTTGTTTTAGTATATATATTTACTCATGTTTAAAATGAATCTATCCACTAAAAGATGTCTAGACATATTTTTTTATAAATCTAAAATATTTTATATTTTAAAACGGGGGGGGTAGTGACGAAAAATTGGTATATGCCATGGAACGCATAACGTGTATGTGCATCTCTCTCGTCTCGAGCATGCAGTTGATTTACAGCACTGCAGCCTCGAGGCAGTGGTGCCATGGAACAGGGTGCTCGATCAAATCATGTACTGCACACACGTTGCAGCGTGCAGGTGGCTGTTGCATTGCATGATTAAATTGCCATTTCGGCCTGCTCTATACGAGCAATATATAGCTAGGGCTGCCAATTTTGAGCTGCCGTGGGGAAGTCCTGTCCACACCTAGCTTTTCAATTTTCACGGAACAGGGGCCTGTTGGGGCCGTCCTACCGGAGCCTTGCTACACCGAAAACGAGAACCTAATTTTTTAGATAAAAGGCTCCTAGAGCTCGACTTTAAATTAATAAATTCCTCAGTTTCAGATTACAACATTGATCGACGTTGGGTTACCAGCTTGCAATACACGCACATAACAGAGAGAAAAGACATCCAAAAACAAAATGAGCACGACTACAACAAGCTAAGATAAGACTTGATGCTTGAGGTCTTCGTCTTAATCAAATGAAGAGCATGGGAAGTCGTCGGCAGACGAAGCGCCGAAATCCACTCCAAACTGACTTCACAGGTGCACCCTCAAGTCACAAGGAGGCCACACAGCGGGAAACCATGAGACAGACGCAGATCGAGGCCTCAAGAAGCAATGCCTTCAGGAAGGGAACCGAGCGGACTGCAGCGTGTCACTCCTGCGGAGACACCCGTCGCGAGATGACCACCCTACCAGAGAGGCACGAAGGAAGCAGCAAAGAGAGGACCTTTCCCTCACAGGACCGACGAAAACCGAGGGAGCGGAATGGAGGATAGGACTTGCACGTCATGTACATAGCACAGAAGAGGAGGGGGAACCGTGTGAGCCCCTGCTTTGGTCCCGATGGCAGCGAGTCACCCTAGACTGCGCTAGAACGAGATCCCAACTCTCCAAGACTCACACCACAAAAGCACCAACAGAGACATGCAGCGTCCGCACCTCCCGACGCACCTCCGTCCAACCATCGTCGATCCAACTGACCGAAACTCCCCGGGACCAAAACAACGAAGCAAAACAGAGACCTTCCATGACCTAGAGAGTGTTGCTGACCGGAGAATCACCAACCACGACACCACCATAGGGCCCATCGAGACATTGCCCGTATAGAACGACCGGCGCCAGAGCTCCGATGAGGATTCGCGCTAGATCTAGGGGCACTGGCACCAGGCAGGGGATGGAAGGGCAGGAGGGGGAGTACCTCGTGCGCACGGCCAGAGACAACTCCCGACGCCGGCGACGAGTGGTTGGGCCCCTGCCAAAGCCGCTCGCATCTCCCGCTGGAACTCCTCACCTTGCCCACTGATACGTCGGAAACGTATCTATAATTTTTTATGTTCCATGCTTGTTTAGTATCTACTTTGATTTGCTTTGTCTTTTTTGAGGTGTTTTTATATCTTTTCTAGAATTAACCTATTAACAAGTTGCCACAGTGTCAGTTGCCTGTTTTCTTCTGTTTTTGGTTCTAGAAAGGCAACAAATCAATATTCTCGGAATTGGACGGGACAAAAGCCAAAGTCAATAACTTTTCGTGAGGGACACGAATCCAGAAGGAGAGACTTGTCGTGGTATTGCCGACGAGTACGCCATGGAGGGGTCCTCACAGTGCGTGTTTAGAGATGTGGGGGAAGGAGGACGGTTGACGGGTACGAGGTAACACAACTTACCCAGGTTTAGATCCCACAACGGTGGCGGAATCCTACTCCTGCTATAAATCACTATAAGGGCAATACGCCGAGTTATAGAGATAGCTTCGCTGTGCGAGGTGTATGTGTATCGATGCCCTAAAGGCTCCCATAGGCCTGACTTCTATAGTCGCCAGGTCCTAGGGTTATAGGGAAAATCCTAACCGGAGAGGTTACAGAATCCTACACCATCTATTACTAGTCGAGCGTGTCTTCTACTCCAAGGCTTCGGGTACGCTGGTGACTCCACCGTAGCCTTCCTTTATCCGGCATGGGCCTCCCTTCTGGATCCATCTAACTGGGCCTCCCAGCAGGCCATGGGCCATTCTACCAACTGTGGGCCATCCGGGTTATCCGGATAGGAGACATGCTATGAGGATACTCATATAGCATATCCCCAACAGTAGCCTCCGGAGAACTCGAAGATCTTGCGTTGTCTTGCATCTTCATGTTGAATGCTCCGTCTAGATGGATGTCGGCAAATCGTCAAGAAATATCTTGTAGTCCTCCCAAAGAACCCTGCAAGGTTTTCTCCGTCTTCAATCAGTAAGTCGGAGAATTGTTGAATCTTCCATCGTACTCTTCCGTAGCCGGACTGGATCTGTCCATGCCGGAATCTTCTGATGTGATGGTTCATCTGCCTATGACAGCTAGGGCGACGTAGACATAGGTCAGCAACGCCTCGTAACTCACACATGCAGAGAACGCAATCATGTCCATTTTTTTCACGCGAGCGATACAAACCGTTGGCGGCGACGGTTGGTACGTGGTGAAATTTCCGTGCACGTCCCCGCACACGTCGTCTACGCTCCAACCATTCGATCAAGCTGCACGAATCTTGATGCCGGAGACCGTAAATAGTAACTGCGGTGGAAAATTTACATTTTCACCTCATTCTCCCCTGCATCGTCTTCTTCCTCAGGCAAGCGTCTCCTCGAGATCTTCGCGCCTCGCACGAAAAACCCTAACTCCCAATCTCACCAGTCACCTCCAAACGCACCCAATGGCTAGCAGCAGATCCTCTCCTTCGATGGCGGCGTCGGGCGAAGCCGGCGAGCTCCGTCGTCGTGCCCCCAGAGGGCCTGGTCATCCCCATGTCCGCGGTGGTCGAGGCCACCGGCGACGACCATAATCCAGCGGCGCTGGAGCTGCTGGAGGAGGAAAACGACTCCTACAAAGGCGACTGGCGCGGTTCGGACATCACGGGCCGCGACATCAAAGAGTTGATCATCGAAGGCTACCTCCCGTGTGGAGGGGCTCGCTGGGCGGCGCCCGGCGAGTCACCTTCTCCCCAAGCCGGAGAAAAGGTGCACCTCAAAGCACAGATGGTACGCAGCGTCTCCCTGCCCATCTCCAATTTCTTCCTTGTTGTCCTGAATCATTACCGAGTTCAGCCACAGAACCTCTCTCCCAATAGTATCCTAGCGCTTATAAATTACGCGGTGCTTTGCGAAGGTTACTTAGGGATTAAGCCTAGGCTAGATCTCTTTATCTATTTCTTAACCATCAAGCGCGAAGCCGGGGCCAGCAAGGGTGAACTTAGAAATTGTGGCACCATTAGCTTCAAGATCCGGCTTGGCCGGCGCTTCCCCGAAATCGTCGGCCACGAGTCCTGCAAGAACTAGCAGCGGACGTACTTCTACGGCCCAGATATCCCTCTGGTCGGCCAAGAAGTCACGTACCCGGACTTTGTCGATGGAGCAGCCGCCGAAGCTCCGACATGGAGATCCTTGGCCTCCCTTCCCTCCGACATCGACGCTTCTCACGCAATAAGGCGGATAGATTGGTTCTTAGAGACGTGTTTGACCGGGTTGGACCTAGCCATGTGCTGGTTCATCAGGCGGATCCAGCCTCTGTAGCACCGCTCCAAGCTGATGCATGAGTATTCCAACGACAGAAGGGATAGCCTCCGCATCTCCATGGACAATTTCTCGAGCGACTCCGTCAAGCTTTGTCTCAAGGACATCGTCAAGGTGAAGGACAAGAAGCGTGGCTTCGCCATCACCTACGACATGTTCGTAGAGAGCAAGTGCCCAAAGGTAACTGCTTATTATCCGTGTATGACATATACTCCAGTTCTTCCGTCTTAGTCATTACCATCTCATCTAACACGGTGGTTCTTCACCTTAACAGCTTAGCGATCTAGAGGAGGATATCATGGTTGTCCAAATCTATGATCCAAAGTTGAAGGAAGTCATGGTCGTGTCCGACGACGATGTTCCGTTGTCGCGAAAGCGGAAGAGCTCCACCTCGGCGGCGGCAAGGCAAGAAAGCGGAGGGTGGAGCCTCCAAGAAGACTACCGCCGCCCTAGAGGCGGAGAAAAGAAAGGTCACTGGGATCCCTTTTGCTAAAGCTCCCCCTCTTGTGTAAGATTCTTTTCCTCCGACATTGTCCATTTGTCTGTCTTATTCCCGTACTTATGCATTTTGCACGTTTCAGGAAGAAAGCCACAACCAGCTTGAAGAAGACCTCGAAAACTTTGGGGGCTTCTAGAACCATCAAGGATATGATGCATCGCGATGCATCTCCCGCCATCGCCCATGTTACTCCCATCGTCAAGCCTTCGTCCGCACCGACAAGCTCTCAAGCCAAGGAAGCATCTGCCCTTCCGCCATGGAAGTGGACTCAGGTGCCTCTACCGAGCTTGCTGTTGTCGGCGAGCAGGCGACGCAGGAGAGTGCCGCACAACAAATGGGTGAAGCCCCGTCTAAGGATCCCATCGATAGTGGTAAGGCGGTGGTGGAAGCTGGTACTTCTGTCAAAGGCGGCGCCCCCGCACCCAAGAAAACCATAGAGTTTCTGAAGATAGTCTATCCATTGCTTACGCCAGGTAGCACTTCTCTGGTTCCTGGTGCGACACCGACATCTCCGACGTGCGGTCTAGAGGAGCTTCTCCGGCAAGCAGAGATCTTGCAAGGAAACAGTGCATCCTTCGGCAAGCTGCTAGCTGAGAGTGCTACTAACCTCAGGATCATTGCACTTGTAAGTTTTATTTGCCTTTTGCATTTCATATGAGTATCCCACTGTAGCCCCCGAGGATTTAGACGGAAAACCATAGGTCTTTGCGTCTAAATGCTCTAAGAGTGACTAAGCTATAAAACTTCTCACAGTATCCCCCAAGCATATAGGTGGAATGAATTATTCTGACTAGGTGCTTTAAGAGTAGCATACGCAGTGTATATAAATTTGATACTGTAGCCCCCAAGCTTCTACTTGTAACTAAATTAGTTCCGACTAGATGCTTAAAGAGAAGCTAAGCATATATCCGAGTTAAAAACTATATACTATAGCCCCCAAGCTTCTAATCGAAAACTGAATTAGTTCTGACTAGATGCTTAAAGAAAGACTACGCATAATGCTAGGTGAAAAACTCTCGTTGTAGCCCCCAAGCGTTTAGGTGGAAAATTTCCGGCTAGATGCTCCAAGTAGACCAAACAACGATTAACTTTTTCCTTTCCACAGAATGAGAATGCTCGGAGGGCATGGCCAACGACAAGTACCAGAAGATGCGCGCGGACTTGGAAGCCGAAAAGGGTAAAAATTCCTTCTTGAAGGAACAGATCATCAAGAGCAAGCGTTTGTTTTTCCTTTCTTCTTCGTATTCCGACTTGATCTTGTGTATTCTCCGAGTACTCGCTGTGTACTGTCTTTTCTCCGACTTGCAGAAACCATTTCCAAGGCTAAGGATATTGTTGAGCAATCCAAGCACATCCAGCAGCTGGATAGCGAGAACAAGATCCTCAAGCAGGAGAGGAAGGACATGCGGAAGATGCATGAAGAATCAATGAAAGCCTTGCAGGACTCCACCACCGAGGAGATGAACCACTTGAAGGAGGAGATCTCGATCTTAAAAGATCAGAAGAAAGCTGTCGATGAGCAGAATCAACGCCATCATGAAGCGTAAAAGCTCCTCCAACAAGAACGGGACTCCTTGGTGGATACCCTCTGGCAAGCTGAGGCCAGCATCTTTAGTAAGTGATTCTCCGTATTGGATTTCTGTAGTCTAGATACTCTGAATTTTTGAACTCATACGCGCCTTTGTCGGAAATTCGCATCTCCTATGGGTTTAACCCGGTCGCCTCCTCCGGCAAAGGAATGCATGGTTCTTGCCGGCAACTTCATCAACACTGCCATCGCGCAAGCCAAAGAGATTGCCAAGCCCCTCCAGATCAATATCAAGGCATCGGAATTTGTGGCGAAGTTCTCGGAGATCCTGCGCCGAGCCCCCGAGCGTATTACAAGATGGAAAGCTTCGTGTGCACGGGCCGGTGCAAGGATGGCGCTGTCCATGGTGAAGGCACACTACGAGAATGCCGACATCAACACGGTAACCTCTGGCATCCCCGACGTAGATGACGAAGGAGAAAAGATAAATTACGAATCTATCTTGTCATCACTCGCGGGTTATGACACCAGAGTTGCCGAGTTGGTCGACGTCAACATATTCGTGCCAATGAATACCATCGATGGCGGCAACCAAAGCTCCTCTGAGTCCCTCAACACCGCCGACTTCGAGGGTGACTCTCCTCCTGCCGATGATGTTGCTTCCAAGTCTCCTGCGCCAAAGGAATAAAAAACAATTTGTAATATTTGTTTCCTCTATGATATGTATGCGGAAAAAACTATGTGTTAACTTAAGGCGGAAAACAATGATGTATGTCCTGCTACTTAAGAACTAGTTCCAGCATGTATATATTTTTTAAGCAAGTGTTGGCTTATCCATTACTTTGGTTCTTATGCTTGACTTTTCATGAGTCGGAAGACTCGTTGTCGGAACCATGCGCTCAGGTGATGATGCCCAATGGCACACCGTCAATAAACTAAGCACAAAATCGCCGACAATAAGTGCCAAAAGTCACTACTCCAGAATCCACATAAAAACGACAACGAACATGTAGACCAAAAAACTTAAGGTAATGTCCGTAGGCGGAATTTTCACAAGTGCAATCGCAAAGCTTGTGCATAAAGGTTTTATATGATCCAAAAATGAACACTAAAGGAGGTAAAAGACTCAGAAATATAAGTGAACTAGAGAGCTTTATTTCATTGATCATATAAGATGTACACAATTAGATAAAAAATGCTAAGTGTAGAAAGGACGTAGTTGTGCTATGTTCCATGGCCGATCAAGCTCCGGGTAGTCATCATCCGGGTCACATTGCTTATGCTTATGATCCTCGTTGGGTATATCTTTCAGTTCACGATTGTCAACGAGGTAGTAAGACCCATTGAGTAGCGCCTTGCTTATGATGAACGGTCCTTCCCATGGCGGGGATAATTTGTGTGACTTCTTCTGCTTAAGTCGGAGCACCAAATCCCCCTATTTAAATGAGAGATGCCGAACGCGGCGTATATGGTAGCTGTGTAGCTTCTGCTGGTAGATGGCGGATCTTTGGCATGCCAAAACACGCTCCTCCTAGAGAAGGTACACATCCAGGTGTCTAGATTCTTCAGCGTCATCTTCGTCATAGGCGACAACCCTTGGTGCATCGTGAAGTATGTCGGAAGGTAGGATGGCTTCTGCTCCATATACCATGAAGTAAAGGGTGTAGCCGGTGGATCTGTTGGGTGCAGTTCGTAAACTCCACAGCACAGATGGCAATTCATCCGCCCAGGCTCCAGATGCTCTATGTAGCGGTGCCACAAGATGTGGCTTTATTCCCTGCAGAATCAATCCATTGGCTCGCTCAACCTGACCATTGGATTGTGGATGTGCCACAGATGCAAGGTCAAGGCGGATGCCCTTCTCCCAACAATATGCCTCCACTTCTCCGAGTGATAAATTGCTACCGTTGTCGGTGATAATGCTATGTGGGAGACCAAATATCACCACTAGATCCCAGACAAACCAGAGGGCAGTTGCCCCATCAAGCTTTCTAATGGGATTAGCTTCTATCCATTTAGTGAATTTATCAACTGCTATTAGCAGATGCGTAAACCCACATGGTGTCGTCTGTAACGGTCCCACCATGTCTAGCCCCCAGACTGCAAACGGACAAGTTATTGGTATTGTTCGCAATTCTTCAGCAGGAACATGTGGTTGTCGGGCATAATACTGGCATCCCATGCATGTCTCAACCAGCTTGTCGGCGTCCGCCTTTGCGGTCAGCCAGTAGAATCCTTGCCGGAAGGATTTCGTGACCAACGATCGAGGAGTGGCGTGATGCCCACAATATCCAAGATGGATTTCGCGTAGGATTTCCATACCTTCTAGCTGGGAAACATACTTAAGGTATACACCGGTAGTGCTCCTTTTGTAGAGCTGTCCATTGATTATGGTATAGCCCTTTGCTCGACGTACTATTTGCCATCTTTCGACCTTGTCGTCGGGCAAAGTTCCATGTTCGAGATATTCCATGAACGGTTTTGTCCAAGCCGGAGGGACCTTTGCCACCGTGTGGAAAAAAGAGTCAACTCTATCCGGGTTGTCGATGTTGGCTCCCTTCACGGATGGTGTTCGCAGATGCTCTAGGAAAACTCCTGGCGGAATTCGTTTGCACCCTGATGCAAGCTTAGACAGCAGATCAGCCGCCTCGTTTTGCTCCCTAGGTACATACTTGACTTCTAATGGGTTTAGCTTCTATCCATTTGGTGAATTTATCAACTACTACTAGCAGATGCGTAAAACCACAAGGTGCCATTTGTAATGGACCAACCATGTCTATCCCCCAGACTGCGAACGGCCAAGTTATTGGTATTGTTCGCAATTCTTCAGCTGGAACATGTGGTTATAGGGCATAAAACTGGCATCCCATGCACATCTCAACCATCTTGTCGGTATCCGCCTTCGCGGTCAGCCAGTAGAATCCTTGCCGGAAGGCTTTGGAGACCAACGATCGAGGAGCAGCGTGATGCCCGTAATCTCCGAGATGGATCTCATGAAGGATTTCAATACCTTCTTACTGGAAAACACACTTGAGGTATACACCAGTGGTGCTTCTTTTATAGAACTGTCCATTCATTATGGTATAGCCCTTTGCTCGACATACTATTTGTCTATGCTCGATCTCGTTGGCGAGCAAAGTTCCATGTACGAGATATTCCATGAACGGTTTTGTCCAAGCCGGAGGGACCTTTGTCACTGTGTGAACAAAAGAGTCAACTCTATCCGGGTTCTCGGGGTCCGCTCCCTTCACGGATGGTGTCCGTAGATGCTCTAGAAAAACGCCTGGCGGAATTTGTTTGCACCCTGACCCAAGCTCTGACAGTAGATCAGCCACCTTATTTTCCTCCCTCGGGACATAATTGACTTCGTAGCCCAAGAAGCACTTGGCTATCTCGTCCACTTCGTCGCAGTATGCCGCCATCATAGGGTTCCGCGCATTCCAGGTGCCAGCCACCTGCTGGGCAACCAAGTCGGAATCTCCACAACAAACTATGCGCTTGATGCCAATATCCTTGGCTACGCGTAATCCGTGAATGAGTGCTTCATACTCCGCCATGTTTTTCGTAGCCTCGAAGTGGATCTGCAGAACGCAGTGTAGCTTGTCCCCAGTTGGTGACTGTAGAAGTACACCAGCCCCCAAGCCGTTGAGCAGTTTTGATCCGTCAAAGTGCATCACCCAGTACTCTAGTTCCGGCAACGGAGTAGCATCTGGCATCTCCGTCCAATTTGCAATAAAATCCGCCAAGGCTTGTGACTTGATAGTGTCGCGCCTTTTGTTGGTGATCTAGAAGGCGGCAAGTTCGATGCCCCACTTCGCGACCCTTCTCGTAGCATCTCTGTTGTTGATAATGTCGGACAGTGGAGTCTTGCTCACCACTGTGATTGGGTGCTCCTGAAAGTAATGCCTCAGCTTCTGAGAAGCAAGGAATACTCCATAAGCTATCTTCTGGTAGTGCGGGTAATGCTACTTGGACTCCGTCAAGACTTCGCTTACATAGTAAACTAGTCGTTGAACTCCGTGCTCATAGCCTGGTTCCTTCCGCTCTACCACGACGACGATGCTGACTACCCGGTTGGTTGCCGCCATGTAAATTAACATGGGCTCTCCAGGCTCGGGTGCTGCAAGGATGGGCGCTGAGTCAATAATCTCCTTGAGCTGCTTCAATGCTGCATCTGCTTCGTCCGTCCACGTGAATTTGTCTGCCTTCTTCAGCAACTTGTACAGCAGCAGAGCCTTCTCTCCAAGTCGGATAACGAACCGACTAACTGCTGCAACACAACCTGTTAGTCGTTGAATGTCCTTTAGGCATGTCGGACGATTTATGTTTAAGATGGCCTTGATTTTCTTCGGGTTGACCTCGATTCCATGCTGGGAAACGATGAAGCCAAACAATTTGCCGGCTGGAACCCCGAAGACGCACTTCTTAGGGTTAAGCATCATGTTGTATTTCCGGAGATTATCAAAGGTTTCTTTTAAGTCGGAGATTAAGTCATTTTACTTTTTAGACATCACCGCTATATCTTCCACATAGGTGTGAACGTTCCGACCAATTTGATCGTGTAGGCAACATTGCATTGTCAGCTGGTAGGTAACACCTACGTTTTTCAGCCCAAAGGGCATCGTAACATAGCAAAACATGTTGTATGGAGTAGTGAACGAAGTGGCCAATTGGTCCGACTTCCTCATCTTGATCTGGTGGTATCCTGAGTATCCATCGAGAAAACACAAAAGTTCCGAGCCAGCCGTCGAGTCAATGACTTGGTCAATGCGAGGGAAAGCAAAAGGATCTTTGGGGCATGCCTTGTTCAAGCCGGTGTAATCAACACACATTCTTAATTCTTTGGTTCCCTTTTTGGGGACAAGTACAGGATTGGCCACCCATTGGGTGTGAAGGACTTCTCGGATAAAACTAGCCTTAAGTAACCTAGCTATCTCTTTGCCTATGGCGCGTCTCTTCTCATCCCCAAAGCGTCGTAGAGGTTGCTTCACTGGTTTGCATTTTGGATCGATGTTTAAGCTGTGCTCGGAAAGTCCCTAGGTACACCTTTCATGTTGGCAGGTTGCCAGGCAAAGATGTCCCTATTCTCACAGAGGAACTTGACGAGCGCGCTTTCCTATTTGGGATCCAAGTTCGTCCCAATGACGGTGGTCTTGGAGGCATCTCCTACCACAAGTTCCATCGGCTTGGTCTCGATGGCGGCCTTGAAGGCAAGAGCAGAGTCGAAGATCTGTTTCTTCGACGCGGGAATCTCTGAGTCATCGACCTTGCTCTGGATCTCCTTGAATTCTTCGCTATAGAGGATAGCTTCCGCGTAGGCTGCTTCATTAATCTCGCAGTCCCTAGCTTTGGTAAAGCTTCTGGATACGGTGATGACACCGTTTGGTCCGGGTATCTTGAGTTTGTTGTAGACGAAGCATGGCTTGGCCTTGAAGGTGTGGAATATGTCGCGGCAGAATATGACGGGGTACACGCTCTTGAAGGGGACCACCTCAAAGTTCATGCGCTCTTGGCGGCAATTATTAACATCGCCAAAGGCAACCTGAAGTGTGATGCACCCAAGGGATCGAGCCTCCCGACCAGGAACTACGCCATGGAAGATGGTGTTGGTCCGCCTTAGGTTTTCCTCCGTCAAGTTGATCTTCTGTAGTGTATCCAGGTACATGATGTTGATGCTGCTTCCACTATCCACCATACACTTGGTGAACTCAATGCCGTCAATCAAGGGGTTGATGACCATGGCGTATTGATTCTCCGTAGGGATAAGGTCTGGGTGATCCTTCCTGTCCCAAGTAATTGGAACCTCCGACCAGCGCAGGTACTGGGGAACTGGGTTAGAGTACCCACCAGTATCCTCGTAGAGTTCTTCTGTTATCGGACGGTGGGGGTGCCAAGAAAAGTGTGGTAGACTGCCGCCTTCTTCTCGAAGAGGTTCTTGCCCTTGTCGTCGCTCTTGGTGGCGTGCTTGGGGTCAACATCCTCGTACATGTCACTTGAATCCTTGGATTCCTCCTTCTTCTTCCCTTTGCCCTTGCCTCGTGGTCTGTTATTCCGACTTTGCTTATAGCCGGACTCTGGGTCCTCCTTGAGGTCTTTGACGAACTTGCAGTGTCTATTGGTATGGGTGGTCTTGCCGTTGACATCGAGGTGTACGAGGCACGACATATCGCGGTACTCTTCGTAGGTTTGGGGAACGCGGAGCGCTGCCGAGGTAGTTTCACTTCCTCGCTGCTGCCCACGACCAGCTCCCCGTCCTCGTGTTGGAAATATGCCCAAGAGGCAATAATAAAGTGGTTATTATCATATCTTCATGCTTATGATAAATGTTTACATACCATGCTATAATTGTATTAACCGGAAACATTAATACTTGTGTGATTTGTAAACATAAAAGAGTCCCTAGTAAAGCCTCTTGTTAAACTAGCTTGTTGGTTAATATATGATCATGGTTTCCTGATCATGAACATAGAGATGTTATTAACAACAGGTTCATATCATTAGGAGAATGATGTGATGGACATACTCCTATAGTTAAGCATAGCATAAAGATCGGGTCATTTAATATAGTTCACTTATTATAAGCTTTCTGATATATAGTAACCTAATTCCTTCGACCATGAGATCATGCTAATAACCATCACTGGAAGGATGCTTTGATGACATGAAACACCACACCATAACTGGGTGGCTATAAAGGTGGCATTGAGTGTTCGGAAAGTATGTGTTGAGGCACATGGATTAATATTGGGATTTTTCCATCCATATGACGGATATATATACTCTGGTCCCTCTCGGTGGAATGTCATCCAATTAGCTTGCAAGCATGTGACTGGCTCACAAGGTATCACATATCACGGGAACGAGAAAATAGTACTTATTGGTAACGAGGTTGAACTAGGTATGCAGAGATACCGACGATCAAACCTCGGATAAGTAAAGTATCGTGAGACAAATGGAAATTGGTATCGTATGTAAATGGTTCATTCGATCACAAAGTAATCGTAGAAATATGTGGGAGCCATATGAATTTCCAAATTCCTCTATTGGTTATTGATTGGAGAAGAGTCTCGATCATGTCTGCATAATTCACGAACCGTAGGGAGACACACTTAAGGATTCGATGTTGTTTAGTAGATATGGAATGTGAGTAAAGAGACCGAATGTTGTTCGGAGTCTCGAATGGAATCCAGGATATCACGAGGAGATCCGGAATGGTCCGGATAATAATATTCATATAAGGACGTCCAATTTCGGAGTTCGGGAATGATTCCGGTGTTTTCACCGGAATGTTCTAGAAGGGTCTAGAAGGTTCACCGATCCGGAAGGGGAAGGGTACATGGATGTGTCATGACAAAGTGTAATGGTTGCATAATGTCCTAGGTCACTTGGCTGGACACTTGGAAGAGATAAATCAAACTCTAATTTGAAAGTCAAAAAGGCAGTTTCAAAAAGTCAAATCCCAACATGGTTTCCGAGTTAGGGAGGGTTTCTGAGTTAGGGAGGGTTTCCACCTGGGTTGGGAACACCCTTGGACGCCCCCCACCTATATAAGGAGGGGTAGGGGCGTACCCCAAGGTATCCCCCTTTCCCTAGGCGCCCAAGAAACCCTAGGTTGGCCGCCGCGCCCCTCTCTAATTGCGACCAATCTAGATCTCCTCTAAACAGCGACCGACTAGCTAAACTCTAGTTGCTAGCTACCTCTAAACCTCGTCCCTCTAAACCCTAGATCGCCGGGGCTCCCTCTACTCCACCATACTCTCTCCGGCTTAGGCGAAGCCCTGCGGGATCTCCCCTCTACTTCCGACACCACGCCGTCGTGCTGCCGGAATCGCGAGGAGAGAGCTACAACCTCCGCTGCCTGCTAGAACAAGGGAGAGGAAGGTCTTCATCGAGTACCGTACGTGTGACCGACTATGGGAGCGCTGCCGGAACGCGGCGCCGAAAGGATCGTCTACGTGATCTTGAGATCAGCAAGTGAACGACTACATCACCCACGAGAATCTGCTCTCGTTAACCGCTTTGGATCTTCGAGGGTTAGTACTCTATCAACTTGTTGCACCGATCTAGTAGATAGATCTTGGCTTGATCATAGATTATATCTTGATTGTGTGTTCATGCGGTAGAATTTTTTTGTTTTCCATGCTACGAACCCCTACAGTGGTATCAGAGTCGTGTCTATATGTAGATCTGTTGCACGAGTAGAACACAATGGTTATTGTGGGCGGTGGTGCTTTTATTATCAATTGCTTCTTGTGTACTTTGCATCTTGCGGTATGGTGGGATGAAGCGGCTCGGGCTAACCTTACATGACATAGTTCATGATACTTGCTCCACGCTCGACATACAACTTGTATTGCATAAGTGTCTTTGCGGGTGTCTATCTCTGCCATCATAGTAAAGATTCAATTTACAACGGGCACTTGATAGTTCAAGCATCAACGTTGTGGTTCTTGTTCGTAAGTTAGAACGACACTTATTGAAATCCCCAAACCACGTAAAACATGCAAAGAAATTAGAGGCGTCTAACTTTGTTTTGCAGGGGTGTGCTGTGATGTGATATGGCCATGATTGTGATTATATATGATGTATGCAATGTTCCTTATTGTAAGTCGACAACCGGCAGGAGCCATATGGTTGACTTTTAATTTCGTCTAGACATGTGTGTCTATTATTCAAAGTAGTTGTAATAGTTGATGCTGGTGGACGACAACCATGGATCGGCTCCATTGACCTTGACGCCACGCCGGTGATGATGGAGATCATGTTCGTGCTTGAAGATGGAGATCGGAAGCACAAGAAGAAAGGCCACATCATATCACATATTTTGAATTGCATGTGATGTTAATCCTTTTATGCATCTTGTATTCCTTAGTTCGCGACGGTAGCATTATAATATGATCCCTCTCAAAAAAATATCAAGTTATAGAGTGTTCGTCCTTAGTAGGCACCATTGCCAAAGCTCGTTGTTTTGAAGCACCACGTGATGATCGGGTGTGTTAGATTCTGCGAGTGTATACAATGGGAGCAAGCCAGATTTTCTCATGCGGAAGCTAATGTTTGATCTTGACGAGCCTAGCATGTACAAACATGGTCTCGAAACACGGAATACCGAAAGGTAAAACATGAGTCATATAGATGATATGATGAACATGATGATTGTTCGCCTTTGAAACTATATCATGCCACGTGATTATCGGACTTGGTGTAGTGAATTTGGTTCCTGTGATCACTAAAAAATGTGAGGGATATTGTTTTGAGTGGGAGTTCAATAGCAATATTATTAAAAGTTGAACACTATTTATCATAAATTATATCAAAGTAAATTTGCATAGTTGTTGTAGTCATTGGCATCTGTTTACCACCTTGCGCTTAGTTATAATTGCGATAATAGAACTATAGAATTCTGGTTAGTTACTTTACGAACTGGTACCGTATTGTTTTGAAGTGTTAATCTAAAGTTTAAAAGTCATATTGCAAACTTTCAGTAAGTTCCGGTTACTCCGTGAAGTTTAATAATTGGTATCAAATCAAGAGTGCAATTCTAGTGTTAGTATATAAGTATCATGTTTGTCTCCATGATTCTTGATATTCAAAAGATTGTTTTAATATCAAGGTTATCTAGGATCTGAAAGAGTTGTTTTATAAACCATGATGTGTGGAAGGTATTGCGATATCTGAAATGATGTTTTGGTTGCAACATGAGAGAGTATAATATGGCAAAGTTTATGTTCTCATATTTGATGAGAATTTGAAAAAGGTTGGAGACGCTTGTCGTCCTAATCCTCCAAAAGGTTTTGGAGAGCAACATTATACTCGCGATTCACCGTTATAAGCTAAAAGTAGCTTGATCATGAATAGTTCCATGATAAGGGTGAATATTTGATAAAATGTTTACTACACTAAAAGATTACTAAAGAATGGAATTTGAAAGAACACCAAGTATTTGATGATGGTGATCTACTTCAAATTGCAAGTCCAAAGACATTGGTATTTAACTATACATGCTTTGGACTATGTGTCATGTGTATGGCATCACTATTGATGTTGATAGATTCTTTCGAACAGAAAATACTAAAAGAGAATCTCAGAAATATATGGCAGAAAAGAAAAGACTAGAATTGTTCAGCTTAGGTATATAGAGGATATACATGTTATGGCTATATTCTTTGCTTATTAAACAATGTGGTTCTTAAGTATTGGATACTGAATTTGTTGGTGCGAATCGTCATACAAAACAACACAATTCATGAACTAGAATGGCCTAAGTAACTAGCAAAAGAATATGTGATGATGTTTATCAAGAACAAATAAAGGGTTGTTGTGTTGCTCGTTAACATCAAAGCTTCCCTTCAAGATTTGTTTTATCAGGTATTATGAGAACAAAAGGGTTGTTCAAATAATTGCCGTAATCCATAAAAGATGGATGATTTATAAATCTCGTTGGATAAATCACATCCATAAAAATATTGCTAAAAATGTCAAAAGACAATTGATAAGAAAGATCACTTAGGAAGTGACATCGCCGTTTAAATTATATTGGAAAGAAAACATGAAGAAACTCCATGTGGATGGAATTTTGGAGTCTTTTGATTTTCGATCAAATGATGCTTGTGAAATTTTCCTAGAGATAATTAAAACTCCGCTCATAGGACAAAGGGAACGGATGACTAGCTTATTGGAACTTTTACATATTGTTGTATGAAGTCCATTATGTGTAGTCAAGAGCGATAGATTTCAACTTCATATGCTTTCTCCAAAAATTTGAGTGAATATGTGAATATTTACTTAATAAGGATGAAGTGTGAAACATTTGAAAAGTTTAAAGACTTTCAAGATGAAGTGCAAAATCAATGTAACAAGAAAATAAAGAATTTATGATAGGATCATAAAGGAAGATATTTGAGTTATAAAGTTTAGCATAACACCTAAGATTTGAGGAATCGTTCCATGGATTTGCGTTTCCCGAAACACCATATGAGTATGGAATAATCGAGATATGCAATGAAACCTTGTTTGACATGGTAAGATCAAAGGTGTAACTGATAAAACGGCCATTATATTTTAAATATTAAAGATTTAGATACTACCGTTTTTTCACTGAAAAGAGCTCCATCATAATCCGTTGAAATGACACCATATAAAGTTATGGTTTGGGATAAAACCCAAGTGGTCCTTTCTTAAACATTGGTATGCTATGCATAAGAAAGATGTTTGCAACCAAAATTGCATGAACATATCTGTGTATGTTATTTTGAATAATCGTTGAGTATTCCTCCATAACACCAAAGACAAAAATGTTTGTCGCTTAGAACGTCAAGTTTCTTTGAGAAAGGAATTTTCCGTGAAAAGTTAAGTGGGAGGACAATAAAACTTTGATAAGGTTAAAAGAACCTTAGCTATATGTAGAAAGTTGCGTCGTGCTGAAAAGTGTTCCGGAGGCAGCAACAATGCTCATGGCTCACGTGCCTCAAAGTTTGTGGTCACGGAGGTCTAAGTTCCTATTGAAAAAAGTAGGTCGGGTAACCAATCAAATACCAAGATTTGAGAGTTAAATCAATATTTGACAATAATGATCCGACTACATGGAAAGAAGCGATTATGGGCCCAGAGTCCGTCAAATGGTTTGAAGCCATAAAATCCGTGATAGTTCCATATACAAGAGATCAAGCTTTGAACTTGAAAGACCCTCTGAAAAGGTGCAAGACCTTATAGTCGTATTTGGATCTATAAAGAAATAGACATGGATGTTTCACATCTATGAAATTATCGACATGTCGGGAAAGATTTCACGACAATGTTCAAAGAGTTGACTATGACAAGATCTGATCTTTCATTAAGCGATATTTAGTCTACACGGATTAATGTAGCAACCACTACATATAATTTTGTTATGTGGTAGTTGAATAAACAAAACAAGTTCTTCTAATAGAATGGTTACCTAGGATGTGTGCATGACATGGTCCAAAGGGTTTTGTTAATTCAAAGGATGCTAAAAGCATATGCAAACTTCAATGGTTGAAGTAAGCATCGCAGAGTTGGAATCTTCACTATGATGAAACTGTTAAAAGAGTTTAATTTCATCGAAGACGATGAAGATGCTTGCATTTGCAAGAAATTAAGTGGGAGCGCTAAGACATGTTTCTAATACATTATGTGAAATACATATTGTTGATTGGAAGTGATGTATCTTTTTATTTACACGGGTTAATAAATTCATCTTGATGAAAGGCTTAGGCAGAACCCGAATATTTGGCATCAATGTCTATATGGATAAATTGAGACGCTAATATGGTTGTGCCAGAAGTACATAGATGAGATATTGAATGAGTTCAATATAGAAACTACAAGAAAGGTTCTTGTTGCACAGGAAGGATTGAATAAAGATTCAAGTATTTTTTTGATACTTGATATATAAAATCACAAAGAGTACTTTATCAATCATGTTGTGATGTGTACTAATCTAGATATGTCCTATGCTCTAAATATTATGAGCGTATACCAGAATGATTCATAAGATGATTATTGGACGATAGTAAAGATATTCTTATGATCTTTTAGAAGAACTAAGAATATATTATTTTGTAGAAGTGACAAATAAATGGTTAGTTCATTGTAAAAGTATTACACTGATACTAGTTTTGCCACAAAGTACAAATTAAGTTTATCTCTATTTAAACTAAGGGTGGAACAATATGATGGAAAGTAAGTTCCATAATGTATTTGGATAAGTTCCAAAGTTAAGACATTGTGATAGATACTACAACAAAAGGCTAAGTATATGACTGCTATAACAGCAGCAAAAGAGGGCATTTGTGCCAGGTAGTTTTTTATCAAACTAGGTGTGGTTCACAACGGGATAGTACTATGAAGATATATTGTACGACAATATTATCAACATGTTTTAACCCCAAGGAACTAAAGGTCTCACCAAAGGACCAAATTTATACAAAGCCATCTCATTAGAGAATGAGTGATGCGTAGAGACGCAAATACATGAAATTACACACGGACCTGAAAGTGTCGGATCCGGAGATCATTTGACCACTAGCAATCGTGTAAATACAACACCAGAAAGCCATAGGTGTGAATGCATAAAGGTTTGAAACTAGATTATTGACTCTAGTGCAAGTGGGAGACTATTGGAGATATGCCCAAGAGGCAATAATAAAGTGGTTATTATCATATCTTCATGCTTATGATAAATGTTTACATACCATGCTATAATTGTATTAACCGGAAACATTAATACTTGTGTGATTTGTAAACATAAAAGAGTCCCTAGTAAAGCCTCTTGTTAAACTAGCTTGTTGGTTAATATATGATCATGGTTTCCTGATCATGAACATAGAGATGTTATTAACAACATGGTCATATCATTAGGAGAATTATGTGATGGACATACTCCTATAGTTAAGCGTAGCATAAAGATCAGGTCATTTAATATAGTTCACTTGCTATAAGCCTTCTGATACATAGTAACCTAATTCCTTCGACCATGAGATCATGCTAATCACCATCACTAGAAGGATGCTTTGATGACATCAAACACCACACCGTAACTGGGTGGCTATAAAGGTGGCATTGAGTTTTCGGAAAGTATGTGTTGAGGCACATGGATTAATATTGGGATTTGTCCATCCATATGACGGATAGATATACTCTGGGCCCTCTCGGTGGAATGTCATCCAATTAGCTTGCAAGCATGTGACTGGCTCACAAGGTATCATATATCACGGCAACGAGAAAATAGTACTTATTGGTAACGAGGTTGAACTAGGTATGCAGAGATACCGACGATCAGACCTCAGATAAGTAAAGTATCGTGAGACAAAGGGAAATTGGTATCATATGTAAATGGTTCATTTGATCATGAAGTAATCGTAGAAATATGTGGGAGCCATTTTAATTTTCAGATTCCTCTATTAGTTATTGATTGGAGAAGAGTCTCGATCATGTCTGCATAATTCACGAACCGTAGGGAGACACACTTAAGGATTCAATGTTGTTTAGTAGATATGGAATGTGAGTAAAGAGACCGAATGTTGTTCAGAGTCTCGGATGGGATCCGGGATATCATGAGGAGATCCGGAATGGTCCGGAGAATAAGATTCATATAAGGAAAGTCCAATTTTGGAGTTCGAGAATGATTCCGGTGTTTTCACCGGAATGTTCTAGAAGGGTCTAGAAGGTTCACCGATCCGGAAGGGGAAGGGTACATGGATGTGTCATGACAAAGTGATGGTTGCATCATGTCCTAGGTCACTTGGCTGGACACTTGGAAGAGATAAATCAAACTCTAATTTGAAAGTCAAAAAGGCAGTTTCAAAAAGTCAAATCCCAACATGGTTTCCGAGTTAGGGAGGGTTTCTGAGTTAGGAAGGGTTTCCACCTGGGTTGGGAACACCCTTGGACGCCCCCACCTATAAGGACGGGTAGGGGCGTACCCCAAGGTATCTCCCTTGCCCTAGGCGCCCAAGAAACCCTAGGTTGGCCGCCGCGCCCCTCTCTAGTTGCGACCAATCTAGATCTCCTCTAAACCGCGACCGACTAGCTAAACTCTAGTTGCTAGCTAACTCTAAACCTCGTCCCTCTAAACCCTAGATCGCCGGGGCTCCCTCTACTCCACCATACTCGCTCCGGCTTAGGTGAAGCCCTGCCGGATCTCCCCTCTACTTCCGACACCACGCCGCCGTGCTGCCGGAATCACGAGGAGAGAGCTACAACCTCCGCTGCCTGCTGGAACAAGGGAGAGGAAGGTCTTCATCGAGTACCGTACGTGTGACCGACTGCGGGAGCGCTGCCGGAACGCGGCGCCGGAAGGATCGTCTACGCGATCTTGAGATCGGCAAGTGAACGACTACATCACCCACGAGAATCTGCTCTCGTTAACCGCTTTAGATCTTTGAGGGTTAGTACTCTATCAACTTGTTGCACCGATCTAGTAGATAGATCTTGGCTTGATCATAGATTAGATCTTGATTGTGTGTTCATGCGATAGAAATTTTTTGTTTTCCATGCTACGAACCCTTACACCTCGGCCACGTTGTCCGCCATCACCTCGTCCTACAAAGGTCATGGCGACCATGTCGGGAGTTTGCTTTTCTTCTGGAGCGGTTTTCCGCTTTGTGCTGCTGTTCCTCCGAGCTTGAGTTGGAACGGCCATTGCCGGCAGAGAGCCACGAGCATCATCGTCGACATCTGCGAACTCACTAGCCAACTGGATCATCTGATTCAAGTCAAGCTGGTGATTGTCCTGCAAGCGCTTCAGCTTATGTCGGAGCAACGTTCCCCTTTCCAACCCATCGATGGAGGCCATGGCGGTCTGAGCATGCACTCCTGCGCAAGAATTCTTCATATCCAGCCAGCGGGAGAGGTAGGCGAAAGATGTCTCGTCTTTCTCTTGCACACACTGTTGTAGATCGCCAACAGTGCAGGGACGTTTGTACGTACCCTCGAAGTTCTTGGTGAACTCTTCTTGCATGTCCAACCAATTGCAGATGGATTTCTCCAGCAAATCATCAATCCATTGACGGGTCGTGCCCGCCAACATCAATGGGAGGTACTTGACGGCAACATTGGGGTTACCCCCGGCAATCTCTACCGCGTTGTCGTAATCCTGCAACCATGTAGCTGGCTTAGCGGTGCCGTCATAGGGCTTGATGGTCTTGTCAATCTGGAAACCTTTGGGGTAAGTTGCGGACCGTATCGCAGGTCCAAAGCAACGTGGTCCCAGGTATGGTCCTTCCCGGGCCTCGTGGATCTTATCGATCCGCGAACGTGCATCGTATGGCTCCGGGTTTCTTTTCTTCTTGTCAACAGGGGATGGACTACGTGAATGACGTGGGCCTCCTCCGCCATGGTGACTGCTAGGTGGCGACGGAGGTGGAGGTGGCGGTGGGTTAGCCTTCTTGCTATTACCCTCCTGCGAAGCCTCACGCTTGTCGCGATTGCTTGTAGGACGCGGAGGGTCATGGCGTGACCTGCTCTTATGTCCTTGCTTGCGCTCTCCGTCATGACGGGTCTGCTCCGTGTTGTCGCGGATGACGATGCCGCCCTGCCTTGGCGGGGCATATCCGTACGACGGTGAGCCTTGGGGTCTTCGCGATGTCAGGGAGAGCGGGGCGGTGGCGATGGGCGACGAGGTTGGGATATTTCTCCTTGGTCGGAGGATATGGGGATAGCATCCTTCCTGTTGCGTGCATCCCTCCGTCTTCGTTCTGATGAACCCGTCTGAGACTCGACATCAAGAGGAGATCTGTCCCTTGGCGGCTTATGCTGGCTAGACTGGAAAAATGTTGGGTCAGACTCAAGCCTCTGAGAGGTGGCCTTTTCCTGCTGCTTCACCGCCTTGGCCACTAGGTCATATACTTGGTCCACCGCCTCGGGTGATCTATCCTGCTCCAGAAGGTTCTTGGCAACGGCGAGGTTGAGGAGAGGAGTGGGCATCACCTGCCTGCCTTCAGTGTTAATGTATGGCTTGGCTTGTGCCGGCTTCGGGGGAGCCCATCCTAGGTTTCGCCGTATACCAGGATCGTTGATGACGCGAGCTAGAGCTTTCTTGGCCTTCTGCTGCTGCAGCAGAGTCTTGTACTCGGCCTCCATTGCTCTAGCTTTCTCTATGGATTTCTGCGCGTTGACCAGATCTCGATCTAGCTTAGCGCCTTTATCCGCGATGGCCTGCGCTTCCTCCAGCAGCTGCTGGCGCTTCTCGTCAATCTGGATCACGTTTCGGATATGAGCTACGGTCAGTGGCTCGACGAGGAGATTGCCGTACATCACTCTATCAGCTGGAGTAACTTGGGCAGCAGCAGACATAGATGCTGGAGGTGGCAAGTTTGCGGTGATGTTATTGCTCGGGACAGTGTCGAGTTCCTGCGGCTGTTCCACTGGGTTAGGCGGAGGGGGCATAACCTTTGGGCGATCATCGTCGGCAGCAAGAGGTGGTCCCTTCCCTTTGTCCAGAGCTGTAGGCGGAGCTCGTCCGGGTTGATCTTCATCCATCGCCGTCCCAATGGTGACGAACACCTCTCGAGACGTGATGGCGTTGTTGGATTGCTCGTCGCGCGTGTACTCCTCCTCCATCTCCTGCATGGCGGAGTCTAGCTCTTCTGGACTGAAGTCTATCTCCTCTGAATCTACACTGAAGTCGGCGTATAGCACGTCAATCACAGAGTCGGAGTGTGTCAGGACCTCCTCGATGATGGGGGGTGGAGGTGCAACAGTAGCGACGATGACTGGAGGTGGTGGCGCAACTGCGGCAATGGCGGCCGGAGGCGGTGGTGGCGGTGGCTGAATCAGAGGGGCTCCGTCAATGAGCGCAAGCGCTACCTGAGCTGCCGCGTAGTTGTTGACGGTGTTTACCATGCCTTCGAAGGTAAGGCGTCCCGAATCCTGCTGCCGTCTTAGAGAATGTCGGAGAAGCGTGCCATGGTCCAGTCCTTCCACAAAGTGATACATGGCATCATCATTGGGGTAGTGGGCCAGATCGACTCGTATATGGAGCCACCTGACAAGGTAATCGTGGGGATTTTCACCCTCTCTCTGAACTCAACGCGCCAAATCAAAGATGGTAACCACGCCGACGAACTTGGATCTATGTTGTCCAGACGCGCGGACGAAGCCGGCGGACTTGCAGTGATCTTCCACCTTTATATCCTGCACAGGGGCGGTTTGGATGGGCCTTGAATTTTTCCGATCTTTGTCGGCAAACTCCGAAGAAAGATCCAACATCGATCCTTCTGCGAACGTATCCTGCCCGTAGGCGGTCCGTGTGGGTCTTGATGCTCCTCCGACTCCCAGGGAACTAGTGCCTGAGTCGGTTTCGCCGATGAAGAGGTGGATGTCTCTGATAGGAACGATCAAACACCGCGTAGGGTTCGTCTTCATCGGGATCCAGAACTCGTCGGGAGGGACGATCGGAACGTTGCTGGAGAAGAGAACGCGACCGATGGCTACGGTTTTGCCGATTCCCGCGAAGATCTTGGTCCTCGCCCGCTGAAGAGCCTGAAGCGCCTCTTGCCCCACGGTGGGCGCCAACTGTCGTGGTATTGCCGACGAGTACGCCATGGAGGGGTCCTCACAGTGCGTGTTTAGAGATGTGGGGGAAGGCGGACGGTTGACGGGTACGAGGTAACACAGCTTACCCAGGTTCAGATCCCACAACGGTGGCGGAATCCTACTCCTGCTATAAATCACTATAAGGGAAATACGCTGAGTTACAGAGATAGGTTCGCTGTGCGAGGTGTATGTGTATCGATGCCCTAAAGGCTCCCATAGGACCGACTTATATAGTCGCCAGGTCCTAGGGTTACAGGGAAAAGTCCTAACCGGACAGGTTACAGAGTCCTACACCGTCTATTACTAGTCTAGCGTGTCTTGTACTCCAAGGCTTCGGGTACGCTGGTGAATCCACCGTAGCCTTCCTTTATCCGGCATGGGCCTCCCTTCTGGATCCATCTAATTGGGCCGATCATAGGCCATGGGCCATGATACCAGCTGTGGGCCACCCGGGTTATCCGGATAGGAGACATGCTATGAGGATACCCATATAGCATATCCCCAACAAGACGGAGGGGATCCACGGGGTGGCCACACCTGGCCGCGCCTAGGCAGATTGTGGGCCTCCCGGGAGCCCCCTGCCTTGCCTCTTCGCCTATAAGAAGCCCCCGATGCAGAATCCCTAAGTACCCGATCAATATTCCACGAAACGTTCTGTAGCCGCCGCCACCGTCGTCCCTAGATCAGGGGGATCTGAAGTTCTTCCCGGCACCCTGCTGGAGGGGAGATCATCCTGTAAGCCTTCTCTCTGGTATGATGCGTGAGTAGTTCCACCTTGTACTATGGGTCCATGTAGTAGCTAGATGGTTGTATCTCCTCCTTGTGCTTTCATGTATAGATCTTGTGAGCTCCGTTCATGATCAAGATCTAATCTATTTGTAATCATGCATGTTGTGTTTGCGGGGATCTGATGGATATTGAGATTATTATGTTGGATTGGTTAATAGTTTTGTCTTTCTGATTCTATCATGTCCGTGTTGTTTGTGATCTTGCATGCTCTCCGTTGTTAGTAGCTATCTTGGCCGAGTAGTTGCTAGTGACTCCAAGAGGGGGTATTTATGCTCGATAGTGTGTTCATGCCTCTAGTTTCCAAGGTAAGTGATAAAAATCTCTTCGGTTGTAGATGTGTTGTTGCTACTAGGGAGAAAACAAAGGTATCTTGTTCATGGAACATGTGGACTGTTTACCTTACACACTTTGCTTAAAGCAGTTGTCTATTGCTTGCAACTTAATACTGGAGGGGGTTCGGATGATAACCTGAAGGTGGACTTCTAGTCATAGATGTAGTTGGATGGCGGTCTATGTATCTTGTTGTATTGCCCAATCGAATCTTATAGGATCTTTCTGACTAGTATTGTATTGTTATGCCTTACTCAGTTCCTGTTAATTTCCTTGCTGTAATTTTTTTACCCTTCATGCCATGTTGTTTATCTAAGGAGAGCACCTCTAGTGAACTATGGACCCCGGTCTAATCTTTACCATTGATACATCTTCCACTGTTACTTGTTTACTTGCTGCAAACCATTACCTTCCACACCATACGTTTAATCATTTGTTACAGCAACCAGTGAGATTGACAACCTCACTGTTAGTTGGGGCAAATTCTTGAGTTTGTGTTGTGCAGGTCTCCGCGTTGCTAGCAACACCTGTGTGACGTTTCCTTCCTCCTACTGGTTCGATAACCTCGGTTTCTTACTGAGGGAAAACTTGCTGCTGTGCTACTTCACACCTTGCTCTTGGGGTTCCCAATAGGCTCCACGTCAATCACGTGCTAGCCATCATCACCCACCTAGGCAAGGATGCCCTGCCTTGGCCCGCCAGGCCCAATCCCTTCCGCTGAAGCACAAGGGCACCTCCACTGCCAGGATCTGGCTGACCAGCGCCGCCACCAAGGTCAGATCGGACCTGAAGCTCTAATATCTCAGATGCGGGTGTGCCACCCGCTGGCAACACAGGCAGCACCAGAGAGATCCCCGCCGCCACCGTCATTGAGAGCAGCACAGGCTTGCCCGATGGCCCTCTCTAGAAGCAATGAGGTGCGAGGAGTATGTAACATACCAAAAATATTAAACTAGAATCATCAAACTCTAATCACCAAAATTAGGGTTAACAAAAACTTTTCCAATTAAAAATATGAAAGCATTCCTATGTGTATGCATTACAATTTGGATTCTTTTAAATTGCCATGATTATGTGTTTTTTTGCTTGTAAAATGATTCTTAGGTGAAATAAACATCATCTAAACAATCCCCACACTTTTCCCAAAGACAAACAAATCAAAACCATCAACTTAAGTGAATGGTCACTTTGGCCAAATTAACTCCCATGCCTACTTTGGATATCTCTAACTTTCAGAACTTAACAGAAACTTGTTTGGATCTTTGCACCCCTTGATATTACTCATAACAAAGTACCAAGGCCCACCTTGTGATCATCCAGAAACATTCAAATGCATAGTTTAAATGACAGTTTAAAATTGAATCTATTTCATATGGGAAGATCTCACTTTTTCAAAAAACCCTCAAACCAACTCAAATTTCAAAACCCAAGCATCTACAGACTCACCAGCACATGCCTAGCACACCCACCAAAAATATTTTCAAAATTCAAAACTTGAATTCATGCGGCCATTTCATCAAACACCTTGCAGATACAAATCAAACAAAATCAAAACACTATAGTGTACAGTGATTTGAGCCAACCTTGTTCCCTCTCTGGTTACACTAGCCTCAGTAGATCATCTAGCAAACTTAACTAAGCTCTAGCCCCACTGTAAACTCGCCAATGTCATCAATGGTGAACAGGCCGAGAGCACCCATGTCACCCCAGTGTGGACAGCAAGATAGAGAAAGAACTAGCCGTGCCAACCTTGTCTGGGAGGTAGCCCATGCCTCACCGCCCCCTCTCGACCAGCCCTGCCTCGTAGACAGCAACCAGAACCGCCAGGAACGCCGCGCCCGTGCCGCTGTCGACCATGCCGACGTGCACCGCAGAGCACGCACCGTTACCACGCAACCCGACCACCTCGAGCCCTCGTCGCCCTCTAGCATGCTCCCCACCGTCCCAGGAGACCGCCAGACATGCCCATTTCACCGCCCGTGCCCCGTAGCCACCGCTCGCCGTCGAAGACGCCACCTCTGCCTCGTAGAGCATCGAGCGTTCCTGACCATTTGCCACCGCCCCTACACCACATTTAAACCATAGAGCATTGCTAGGAGACCACCGATCGATCGCCACCCTCGGCCATGCCTCTAGCTGCCCGTAGCCGTGTCACCACCGACGTCTGCCCATCCCGTTCGGTCTTACTGTCGAGCCTATAAAAGGAGGCGACCCCCAGCCGAATTGAGCACACCATATCACTCCCCTCACCTCACTGATCGTTCCACCTCATTCCCGAAGCAAGACGAGCAGCGCATCGCCAGAATTGCGCCGGAGCAGGACGCCTCTAGAGAAGAAGGGCGCCGTCGATTTCGTCCACCCTAGGAGGAGCTGCCGGTACCAGGAGGTTCGGCGTCGTCGACTTCGTCGTTCACCCGCATTGCCGACCTCCGCCTGAGCCTCGGTGAGCCCCCGACGACACCCACCTGCCGCGTTAGGTTTCTGTCTTGCCGGCGCCGCCCGACGTGGACGATGAGTAGCAGCCGTTCGATTAGACTTAGATCGTGAGGATGAGATTGCCCCGTACCGCTTCGCATTTAAAGAGCCACTGACTGGTGGAACCCCCTGTCAATTGAGCCCCGTGCCGCGGATTGACACTGGGCCGGCCCATTAGCAGTTCCCGCGTAGCCCACTCGTTTGAATTTAACTTTTTCCATTTAAGTTCAAACCTAGTTCTGTACCCAGTTTCAAAAATCTACCCAGCTCGATTCAGTGAACCAAATTGAATGAAACCAATTTTGTTAGAAATATATTGAAATGCTTAATCCAAGCCCGTTGGATTCAAATCATTTGGATCTGTAGATCAACCTTGGTAAAAATAACAAGGCAGAACCTTTTCTGCATTTAAACATTTCTAAAATTTAAACCATAATAGCTTTTGAGTTGATTCCAACTCTCAAAAATCACATTTGATCATATTGTTCAGAATATATAAAAACATATGGGTTTACTTATAGAAATAATATTCAAGTAATAAAAGAATGCCACATAGGCATTTCTAGTCATTTATTTTTATTTAAAATAAAAGTTAAATCTTATTAAATTGTGACACCACTTTAAATCACATTCCCATGTACTGAAATATGTGGTGATGATATGTGTTAACATGATCCCATGTTTGGTTTGGAGAATATTAAATCTTAAGTAGTTTTTCAATGAGTAAAAATTACTGTTCTAAAAATAAAAGAAATTAAACCAAGCTTTAATCTTGTAATGTTAGTGATGATGCTAGGTCATCTATAGGACCTTTTTGTGTGATGATTGAAAATAGTTAAGTATTATTTGGTGATTGTGTACCTCGTATTTATTTATAGACGCTAGTACCGACCAAGTATACGAGGAAGAAGGAGATACTACGAAGAAGAAGCCGAGGAGAACTTCAACCACTGCTCTGCACAAGGCAAGCTAACACTTGCAATTTAGCAAGATTATACTGATAATGATGCAAGCCTAATACTACTAGTTGATTGTGTAAGTTAACACTTGCAAGATACTATACCTATGCAAGCAAATACTTGCTTGTTACCATGCCCACTATATGCCTTAAGCATATGTGATCATACCCACTGGATAACCCCACTCCTAGTTTTACTTGCAAGATTCTACTTTATTTCTTTATCAAAGCTATTACTTAGAGTTTACTTAAGTGACTTGTAGAGTCTACGAAGATAATTGAAGGTTGCATAAAGAGCATAACATTTTGCCTAAGCTAGAAAATCTTTATGTCATCCTAAGGAATGAGATTGAACTTAGTTAAACTCCACTAGTTTACCATCCCTCATTAGTACTTACCCCCACTTGTAGATGCTAGTGCTAAGCATAAAACTTGATCAACTTTAGATGGGAATACTTGGTGGAAAAAATGGTTAGGAAAAACCTTGGAATGATGGATCATTCTATTGAGATGTTTTGACATGTGTTTCCGAACACCAGATGATTTTTGGTGATGAAAACATTGAGGCATGAGCCTTAGCCCTTTATAAAACTGATGGTTGTCTGGATGCGATACCATTCTAATTTTACCGTACAACCATAATACCCGAGAATTGGGTAGGGCTTGACTGGAAACTTATATACCTTAGTATTGGTTCCCTCACGGCCAAGGTCTGAGCTGAGGCTACCTTGTGAAGATTGTCCACCTGTGCAGTACCCAAGATGACAGTTGATCATGGTTGGGAGGCCAAACTCACATGAGAGGTGCTTATACTAGGGCGTGTAATTGAAAGGTTAGGATTGATTATCCGCATAGTGAGTATGGTGAATTCAGGATTTGTTCCTGACGGATGTATCGAATGTTGTGGTGAAAGTGTACAATCTCTGCAGAGTGTCAAACTATTCGAATAGCCGCGTCCACGGTTATGGACAGTTGGAGTGGCCATACTGTTCCCCCGTCAGATGTTTCCAAAATGATTTATGAAATGAATTGAGACTTTGACTTGACCACAACAGAGTTGTGATATGAAATACAAGTTCCCACTTAGGTGTTATAAAACTTCAACTAGCTTTCTTCGTTTCTAAACTTAGTAGAGGTAAATCTGGCTTTTTGCAAAACAACCCTAGAGCTTAGTATCCTATTACAAAAACCCCTTCACTTGTTAGTATTAGTTTGCGAGTACTTAAAGAGTACTCATGTCTTTGTCCCTAGCTATTCCCATGGCCAGACTATGAAGAGGAGTACCAGGATGATGGACCCCAGGAAGGTTACGACAACTAGGATCATCTCCCATCGTCAGCATTGCATGTGACCCCGAAGATGGAGCTTCGCCTACGCTACCGTTATTATTACGTTATTCCGATGCTTGAGTTGTATTAAGAACTGGATCATGAGATCCTTATTTGTGTAAGACCTTATGTATGGTTTGTAATCGATGATGTATTGTGGTATCCAATTCTGTTATGTCTCGCAAAAATGGTAATCCTGGGATTGCGATGTATGGCATAACAGGCATCTGGGATTAAAAATCCAGGTGTTGACAGAGTAGGAGGTGGGAGCTAGTGGCGGCTAGGGTTTCTACGCCACCTGTGTCGCCCTCGGGAGAGCGACACGGGGGGCCTCCACAATAACAAGAAATTAATCATTCTCTACTGCTACTTGGTAGGATGCTGCTGCCTGCTAACGTTCTAGCTAGCGACTAGGTTAACTCCATCGCTCCACAAAACTAGTCGCTCTCCAATAGCAAGCAGAGGCAGCGTGGGTAATGTGGTTTACGAGATCAGTGTTTTTTTCGAAATGAGAGTATCACCCCGGCCTCTACATCAAACGATACATACAACACAACCCCTTTATTACCCAAAGTTTAAGATTCAAAGTTTACAAATCATGGATCACAAAGCGTAGATACATGGATTACCTAACGAAAGAAAAATGAATTAAATCTATGCATCTTGAAGTTTTCTAGTAGGCTGCCAACTAGCCTGGCAGTGAATAGCCCGAGCAACAGCCTCCAGCCGGGTGCATCCAGAGTGCATAGACTCCCTTTGCGTCTCCGAGAGCAGAATAGACCAATCGTGTATCCAATGGGTAACCATAAGGATAACCTGTCAAAAGTAAAAGTTCGTACTCTTATTAAAAACAATATCGTTTTGACAGTTCCATATAGCCCAAAATGAAGCGCAAATACCAATTTTAATTCTTTATTTAGAGACCTTATCTACTCCATTCAACCAATTTTTGAACATATTTGTAATGTTAGTTGGAGGAGAGATATTAAAAGTAAACTAAATAACTCTCCAAACTAATTTTGCGAAGATACAATCAAAAAATAAATGGTTGATTGATTCGTTGGAATCGCAGAACGCACATGTCTTACACCCATTTCAGTTTCATCTAACCTGATTATCTTTAATGAGAATAACTCCTTTAAACACGAACCACGTAAAGATTTTAATCTTTAGCGGTACTTTGATCTTTCAAATATACTTTTAGAGGAAAAATGTATGACCATTCATATAGTCCGCATACATAGATTTAACCGTAAACAAACTTGATGTATTTAGCTTCCAAACAAAAATATCAAACTCGTCCGAAAGAGTGATCTTCATTAAACGTTGAACTAAGTTTAACCATGTGGCTCACTTGTTGTACGAGATCAGTTGTGTAGATCAATATATATCGACGCATAGAAACATGGGCTTAACCAATGTCCTCCTCTGTGCTTTGATAACCTGAACTAACACGCGCACACATATAGATCATGTGCGGATAAATACTTACTATTTGATTCATTATTCCCCTCCCTCTCTTTTGCTCATGTCTGAACTGAATTAAATGATAGACACCTCCAGATTTTGCTAGGGTAGTAATCGTATATGAGTTGCAAATAATAAGATGCACAGCTGGTGATGTTGCCCTGCTGATACTTTTAGCTGATCAACTGCAGGTTTCTGCTCCTGCACTGCACTGGTCTTCATCTTTGTGGTCGCTGCGTGCATCGGCGTTCTTCCTGAAATGATGCCCGAAGAACCAGGCTTCCTGTATGCGTGCTCCCTTAGCAACTTCGTTTGGAACCATCTATGTATGCAGTTGATCGGCTTGTTATCCGTACCATCTATGTATTCAGTTGATTATGAACCCAAGATTTCTGATTTATCATGTCAAAAAAAGATTTCTGGTTGATGTGCCAATGCTGAACCAAGTAAAAATTCCTGCATTTGCCATCGTGGCAGCATCATATTGTAGATGATCTGCAGTTAATGGCAAATCATGCTTCTGCTGAGATGTCGATTGCAATATATCTTCATCAGGTGAAGCTCGATCAGCCGACGGATAGACACTGCTTTTTAACCGAGATATATGTTGTTAACTTCATAGTCCAATGATTTGGAGATGTAAGAAAATCACAACTTTGATCATCCAAAACAGAAGGGAGGCTATGTCCACAGGAGACATAGGAACTCAAATACTTGATTCAGGTGGCACATATATAAAATCTCCGTCGGGATCAAAAATTCAAACTGAATATATCAGAATTGATATTGGCCTATAACTCTGACTGCAAGTACGTTGCCAAGCCTGAGACGATGAATTGTACCAGGTCAAGTGCATTCACATGTACACATTTTGTAGAGTTTGTGTAGGGCAATAAGATAACGGGATGCTAGTTTCAGTACATCAAATTTACGTACTTTGTCTGAGTTTCTCCTCACTCACATATACTTGCTCTATGTAACTCAGGCCATGCTCAACCCTCAGGGCACACAATGACACACGGTCGTATACACCCCACTTGGTGTGACAATGTTACATGCACCAAGGACAAAGGAAATTGGGAAACTTAGCAGAATCCAAAATTAGTACATGAACAGAACAGTTAAACATCAGGCGTTGCAGTAGCAATTATCTTGAACAATGCTAAGAGTTGGTTGATGCAAGTCTGACAAATCTACTATCTCACAATAGAAACTGAACGAGCTTCACTTCTTCCCAATTTCCATCATCAACCAATCCTTCCTCATGTCCATTGGAAGTGCCACAAGGGACTCGAACTTGCGGTCGTTGCTAGTGAGAATACAATACGCCCTCAGCAGATCACCCCGTCCTAAGTTGGGTATTTCTTGAAGTGCGGCAAATATTTCCTTTGGAGATGCTTTAGCTGGTTCCTCTGGAGGTTCATTTGGCTTCACGGATATCTTAAATGAATTCTTGATGTTCCCAGACATGCAAAAGAGTGCATCCTCTGTTCTGAACCTCTTACTCCTCATGCACTGTTGACTGGGTCGAGTTGATGTTGGCGTTCCACCCTGATCTTGACTGCTAGGTCCAGATGTTGAAGGTGAGTTTTGAGTTAGCTCCCGGACATCTTCAGCACCCTTCAATGCCATTTCTTGGGCATTTTCACCTCCTGCGCTTTCTTCTTCACTTGTAGCATAATCTCTCGAGAATATTAGACTTATTGCATCCCAGTTCTTAATAACTTTGTTTTTGTAGCAGGCAGCTGCTTTGTTTTTCTGTAAAATAATCATCAAATGTGAATCACATGCCACAATCATGCCTCAGTAAAAAACAACAGAAACGAATATGTTTAACCCACCGCTATGTATATTTTCCAAGCATCCTCATTGTGAATGATGAGCATGTTCTTGTCTTGATCCCATCCAAAATCAGAATGGGCAAGTAACTTGCTAATAATACTGCAATGCTTGTCAAAGGTCTTGCATCTCGAGCACACGTGCTCCTTTGTGATCTCCACGCTGCACTTCTCGCGCACATTTTTCACTGCCGCAGAGTATGCAGATGGCCTCCATCCATTTGCTGTATGATTGCCATTATTGTGATGCTCGACAAGAACATCGAGGAGAGCCTGATCCATATTGTCTGTCCAAGTAAGATAACTCCTGTTCTTCCTCCTTCCGTTGGTTGAATCCATCTGACCAAATCTCAAACTTGCTAGATTCTGGGAAAGGTGAGGGCAAGTATATCAACTTTAGACTTGTTGGTTAGGGCTATATCTGAACACGTACGTGCTAATCATGGACAGCGACTGGTAACTTTGGATGCTAAAGATGGAAAACTAATTGACAAGCATACATCACAAATTAGTATCCAATTACATGTTTCATCAACATTGAACCTTGAGAATTGTGAGAAGATTGTGTGGCAAGCTACTAAGGTAGCAACATGCACATAGAGATCTGCAGCATGGACCATACCTGATGACACTAACCTTCCACGGAATTGTTGTTTGGCTTCTTGATTTATTCTTAGATGGAGTGCACCGGTTGCCCTGCACATAGAAACACCCCAATCATTCGGAGGATATTCCACAGCATAGTCAAAGGAGCTAGAATCTACCAACGCAAAATAGATCCGCATCCGGCATGGGGGCAAGTGGATGTGAGTGTGACAATGTGTACTGGAGGCAGAGCCAGGAGGGAGGGGCTTTGATGAAACAACAGATGGACGCCGTCGGAGAGGGGAGACACCGGAGTAAGAGCAAGCACTGACGGGCAACCGATGGATCACTGATATCTCGGGCTCGCTGGCCCCTCGGGGAGCGAGGGAATGTCTGGCTCTATGGATAGCTATCAACGGAGTGGAGAGGGATGTGCACAGCCCTGATGAGTTCTTTTGGCCATGGTCGACCACTGGGACCTACTCGGCCAAGTCTACATACAGTATGCTCTCGCAGGGGCAGGTCCGTCACCCGCTTGCGGAGGCAATCTGGAGAAGCAAGGCCACCCCCAAGAGCAGGCTTTTTGTATGGTTGGCAGCCCAACATAGGATTTGGACTTCGGACAGACGTTTTGCCCATGGATTGCAGAGCCAAACGACACACTGTTTTGTATGCTTACAGGAGGAGGACACGGCTGAACACATTCTCCTTCAATGTGTCTTTGCTAGGGAGGTGTGGTACCGGTGTGGCCAGGCTCTACGTGTGACGTTAGCGCCTCCCACGACAGAGGATGTCCTCCAAGAATGGTGGCTACGACAGAGGAGTGGCATTGAAGAGAAGGAAAGAAGGTGGTTTGATGGCCTGGTCTGCACGGCGGCACATGCTCTGTGGAAAAACAGAAACGCCTGGATGTATAACAATGTAAGCAAGCAATTGTCGGCCAGCTCCCTGACAGGCAACATCTTGGAGGAGCTGACCCTGCTTAGGTCGGCCCTTTCGAGCGATGGGAGAGTCGGAGTAGGAGTTCACCCTATGGAGAGAGAGTAGTCTTTTTTCTTCTTTCTTGGAGCGCTGAGGTCCGGTTGTTCGCATCTGGGACCCCTTTCTTGTAACATACATTCTGCCTTCTATAAAATTAAGGTACGCTTTCGCGTACTCTCGAAAAAAAAAAAAGTGCAATAGTTCTGCGCTAAGGTGGATGACAGTGGTGAGGAGAGTTAGGGGTAGAGTTAGGACATGATATTTCCCCGGAGCCTGGTGAAGTGAGCAGGTTAGGACTTGATATTTTTCCCCGGAGCCCGGTGAGCTGAGAAGAGATCGATGGAGAATGGAGTGCACCTGGAGCCACCGCCACCAAGCCTCCGAGAGACGGGCAAGGCAGAGGGGTTCAATTCCCCAGGATTCCAGGGGTTTGGGTCAGAATCATCTAGCGTATTGTTTACAGGGGTCAATTTATTCACACAGAATTGGAGACGGAATTTGTATTCTGAAGGCCACTTTGAGTGATAGAAACTTTATGGCTCCATTTGGATGCAGGCATCCACAGGCTTGAATATCACAGGATACTGACATTGAGATTGACTGCCAAAATTAATGTTTGGATTCATGAGTACTAGTTTTATACTAGTACATGTTTGAAAATATTTTCTGTATAAAAATACGGCAACCCCAGGGGTGGATTGTGCCCTGGTGGCCTCCTGCCGAATTAATCTAAGCAGACTCTTTGGAGGCGATAAAAAGGGAAGAGGAAAACATAAGCTGACTAGAATCCACTAGTAAATATGCATGTGCAATGCACACACTAACTAATATATATTTTTCCAAATATGTTATAAACACTACATTTCAAATTTTTTATTCTTGAAAGAGCATAGCTGGTGTGTGCAATTACAAAAAGAAATATGGCAAGTTCCCATATTGAAGACCGTAGTCTATGATTGATTCAAATTTGTCGATCTAGTGGTGCACGTGTCGGTTGCAGAGTTTGTTTCATTAAACAAGGCAGCTGCAAGCACACATGATCCAGCAATAAAAAAATAGCACACAAACATAACCCTAATTCTCGTATGAAATATTACAAAAAAATAGAAAATACACAATACTAATATGAATCAAACTGGAAGGTGGCCACTGTTAGAGATTGCTAGAGAATTAAATATTACACAAGCAAACTGAAGATTGTAATAAGTTAAAGAAGTTAAAAAAATATCAAGCGCTCATATCAAGGACGCATATATTGTAAATATTACAATGGCAAACTGAAGACCGTAATATTACTTTGTAGCCTTTGTTAACTCTGTAGAATTTTTTCTACTATGCCATACACATATCAAGCACTCATATATTGTAGATTTAACTACTCTTTCTTTGTATACATTGTAGCTTCTAGATTCAACGTTCTGGTAGAGGCTCTTCACTTTCAGTATGATGAGAGGGATCCAAATTCAGCCTTCAACTTGATAGTGAGATGGACATTTACCAAACAAAGAGAGCTTCTGTCGCTTATGCCAAAGCCACAGAAAAGGAAGGCCAACTATCTGATGGAAACCGAGTTATGGAAATTAAAACACAATTCTTGGAAAAGTTCTGTAACGTCAGCTGAGCCCCCTCAAACAACCATGTCACTGGACACTGAAAAACAAGAGGTAGCCCAAGGAAATTCACTGACACTCCTTCCTATTCAATGCCTGAAATCAACTGAACTTACAGGTTAAGCGGAATGTAAATTGTTCCATGGATGAAGCCTCAAACCTGAAGTAGAAGTTACTACATCTCTGGTCATAACCGAAGAAAAATTTGTTGCAATAAAAGCTCTCTAGGTGTTGTTCACTAACTATAATAGTCTATCAAAGGTTTTACTAACTATAAAACCATTTCAGAACTGTAAAATCTCTCTAGGCGTTGTTCACTGCAAAATAGATGTAATATAAGAAGACTCAAATGAAGAACACACCACCTCATCCATCCAAGGTGTAATAAAATATGCCTTATATTATATCAGGATTGGAAATTGCGCAGAATATAATTAAACATGTGCATATCACAACTCAGTAGGAACAAAATGGTGTTGTCAGAGAGGATGCGAGGAACCTGCCACTAAAGAGGCCCAAATTGTCAAGGTATTCAAGATCAGTAAAATGGTTCTGATAGAGAGGGTGCAAGGAACCTACCACTTTAGAGGCCAAATTGTCGGGGTATTCAAGGTCAGGGCTTTCCACTGACTTGCATGTTAGCATATCATCCTCCATAAAAATAGAATCATCAGACTGGCCAGGTAAGCTGCCATGTGACACCGATGTAGGCACAATAAAAAGGCACCGGAGGGAAACAAACATTCTCCTTCTGGCATTATGTGCTATTTCTCCATCAAATTGGTTTGAAGTTGGTTTTGTGTCAGAACTCAAATCTCTGTTAACACTTGAAGGCTTGCAATATGACTCTCCTTCACATATTCTACTGGTATGAAAGAATTCAATTTCTGCAATGTGAACATAGATTGGAGTTAGAACGAAATAAAATTAAAGGATTTGTCGGTTACTTCGTACACCATTTTTCAGGAAGTTACAAGAGAAAGCATGCATTAGAACATCCGTATGAAAACTGGCAGTGCTTCCTTGGACAATTTCAAAATAGATTATAAGTTAAAACATCCATATGAAAATTGGAAAAAAAATCATGTCATAGTTCGGATATACCTTTCCTACAGAATGGTTTCCATGTGTCAATAAGAAAAAAATAGCTACAATCATGGTAACAATGTTTTTGACGTTGCGCCTTCGTCTCACCATTTCCATTTTGTTTCTTCACCTTCCTATCCTCGTCCCTGGCTGCCATGGTCCTCTGAGTGCGCCCGCTGATCCGAAAATTTACAGTGACAAATTAAACTTATATCTATTAGATAGTCGATGTTGTAGTCCACCTCGAAGAAATGCTAGCTCATCACGCTTGATCGCATGGGCGAACCCGTCGTTGTCATCTACGGCCACGGCCTCGTTGACGCGCTTGTTCCACACATACCGCTCTGCGTTGAGAACAAGTTAGGCTTTGCATCTAGGTATGTGAGGTTCTCGTCCGCATGGAGAGCATAGTAACAGAAGATGTTGCTGACCATGAAGAGATGCCGAATATAGGCGTGAATATCCTAGTTAGCAGATTCAAGTGAACTGGAGAGTGATAAGCAATGCAAGACCAATGAAAAAAACACTAAGGGAGAAAAAATAAACTAAATGGAATTATCTAAACCTCATGAAGTCCAAGTATTCTACAAATAAATGAAACCTGAGAAGTCGAGAAGTAAACCTACAAGAATCTCTGAAGTTCATGAGGTACTACAATCATACATCCTTTCTCTTCAGTTCATGGGATGAAAGACACACCAGTATGCAGAAAAAAGGCATACTACATGTGAATAATAAAAGGAATTAGGTTTCAACGAATCCCCATCAAGGGTACATGCTAAGTAGAACTCCATATACATGGTAACAACAGTGTAGATAAAATAATAATAGAACAATACCTGAATGGCAATGAACAGAAAACAGAGTTGTGCCTCTTAACTGTTTTCTAGGAAGATCCAAGGGTCCATGCTCATAAAAAATACTCCCTCAGTCCAAGAATAGATGTCTTAAGTTTTTCAAATTTTGGATGAATCTATATATTAAATAGTGTCTAGATTCATCTAAATTTTGACAAATTTTAGACATTTATTTTGGAACGGCGGAGTAGTACAAAACAATACCTATATGGCATGAACAGAGAACAGATTCACACCTCTGAACTGTGTTCAGGATTATCTCGGCAAGGCTGCAGGCAGTTGGCTTCTTAGCAACAAGTGAACTGAGGCAATAGAGGAAAGACACCCAGATAACCTCTTGAATTCAGCGAGGCATCTCAGAGAAGCCCCTTACTGAAAACAATAGAGTCCAGTCCACTACAACACGCATGAAGCGCATCTTGCAAGACGGTAGGTTCCCAAACGCGGTGGCGACAACCATTGGAAGGCGTCAGCCATGGCGGGTGCGTCCATAAGGAGTAGGTAGTTCCCGGTGGACAACGACAACATGGTTGTCGAAGGCGTGAGAGGCATCCAACGATGTTGAGAGGTGGGGTATCAGGATTCAGGGGGTGCATCCTGCATTGCGGTCTGGTCCAATGATGTTGCAAACGCTTCTCGGTGCCCGCTCGACGCTCAGCCCTAGTCACTTCCACGGATCGGACGCCTATTGGAGCCAGCTGCGACTGGCCTCTGCGCCCGTCGCTCTCCATTGGCGTGGCGGAAGAGAGTTCAGGAGGGAGGGCAGAAGAGAGGTGGGGTAGATGGATCCCAGGAGTGGAGGGCGGCAGGAGGGGAGTCAGCGTCGTCGTCTGTGTGAGGGGAATAGATGCGCCGCGCGGAGAGAACGGATCCGTGATCATGATTAGATCGTGCGAGGAAGTTTCCCGTTTTTCCTGCGCAGACTCTGGGGCAGACTGTGGGGTGCGGCAGAGTTTTAAGTCCGTCGAACCTATTTGCTAAATGCACCCCAAAAAAATGTAGGCTAATATAAGCCGTTAGATTTATTTACTGTGCTTGTCGTGCGACTGTAGCATGTCCCCGTATGATAGATGGGGTACCTGTAGGAAAGTTTCTGTTGGGGCCTTTATAAGTAGTAGAGATTGGACATTTGCACACTTGAAAAATTCAGGCAACTGCAACTTATAACAGACAAACCCACGAGAATTGCATACCTTTTTCAACATTAACTCACGAGATTCATATACAGTCAGTCTCAGAGTTTGCCCCTTTGCTGACAGAGGGTGGTAAGTGGTAACTAGTCCAGATTTGAACTAAATGAAGCTACAAAAAGAACTACCCATCATTAAAAAAACCTAAAGTTCAGTTGGCGGAGAAAACACAAAAGCTATCTTCGAACTACGATGAGAATGTGATGCCTCATGATCTGCCATGCCCGCTTTCAGAGCTACTACACCTTTGTTGCCTGTCCGAGAGAGAGAGAGAGAGAGAGAGAGAGAGAGAGAGAGAGAGAGGGAGGGAGGGAGGGAGAGAGAGAGAGAGAGAGAGAGAGGACGGGGAAGGGAGATGTACCAGGTGGCCGACGCGTCGCTGGCTGAGGAATGGAGGTCACCGTCGAGCTCCTGTGGCCGCCCACCGCGTGCTGCACATAGAGGGGAGAAGTGTGATAGAGAGGAGGAGAGGAACGGGGGAGGAAGAGAGCAGACGGGGGAGGGCTAGGCGGCGTAGCGGTAGGGCCGCTGCGGCGCCGGAGCAGGACGAGGGCGGGGCGGGCCGGGCCGGCGAGATGTACCTGCGCAGACGCCTCCCTTTTGCTTCCTAGGTATCGTATCAGAGAGAGGAACGGGAAGGGGACAGCGAGCGACCGAATGCCTAGCAAAGTCGAGCTAAGAGCATCTCCCTGGCTGGAGGCCCAAGGCCGAAATCCGGCGGTTTTATTCTCTGGATTGGACGAGCGCTCGACCGGGCCACCAATCCCTACTAGTGATCGGACACGTGCACATGCACGTATTGGAAATGCACAATTTTTTCATACATAAGAAATAAAAACGTTTTTACTTATTTTTAAAGCAAATAATAATTTGTAGAAATAAAATTCCATTGCCACAAGAAAACGTGATGATCCATTCCTTTCTAATAGATGACGAACAAAAAGGGCTAGGTCTAATAGATGACGAACAAAAACAAGATACTATCCTCCCTTCCCATGTAGTAGAAAATAACACAAATCCCGTTAAATTATTTATTAGTTAAAAGAAAAGGTTTTAGAGTAAGAAATCCCATAAATGAATATGTATTTTATTTCTTCATGATGACTTACAAAATTAGGAGAAAACTAATTCCACAATTTCTGAAATAATCAAATAAAGATTGTGAAAATGTGTCTGCTCATTAATTGTGTCCGTGCCTGGAAACGGAAAAACAAGTATACCATGATGAGATTCCTGATGTGATTGAAGAAAAACCGTGAGAATGACAATGCAAGACAAACTTACATGTTGGAAAGTTTTTGTTGAAGGTGCCTATTTACTTGAGATTCTGCTTAAAATAAGCCTTGCAGTAAAAGTTGTTGAACATCTAAGAATAGTGAAGTTTAACGGGTTAGCCTAAGGGCAACATAAAATTCAGATCATAGAGCAATGAGTATGTGAAAATGATGCATTATATACCTACTTTTGATCTCACATTTGTCATAAGATAGCTTTTTTCATCCCTATAGATGGTAGTACATGAAACTTCGATAGCTGAATAATATGAACTAAACTGAGTACATACCACCCAATATTACTTCTGAATGTTTTAGGCTTAATTACCTGATCCTCACCCAATTATTCACCCTGGGTTCAACATGAATTCGATAATACAACTGGAAGAAATTTAGACTATTCACTATAGTGATATAGTAATATTCTTAATCTATGTATAACATAAGATAGCTTTTTTTCATCTCTATAGATGGTAGAAAATCAACTTCGAGAGCTGAATATTATGAACTAAACTGAGTACATACCATTCAATATTCACTGATTGAACTAACCATTCAATATGAAAATTATGAAATAGGATTGCACGTCACAAGTTGACTTGTATAGGATTGACTCCACAATGGCTAACCTACCTCTTTTATGAAAAAATAATAACCATAGAAAATATATACCTGAATCCAATAGAGGTTGACACAGAGGTTGTCATGAGAGATAAAATTTCTCACATGATACTCACTGGACATTGTGGCTTTCTTGGCCGCTCTGAACACGTCGTGATGCCCCTCATATCCTGAATTTAATTCGTGCCATTTGAAGAAAAAGTCTGGACACAAATTGTTGAAAGTAATGAAACAATAAATATAAATTTGGTATATATGCATCTTCTCTCAACTGTAAAAACAAATCAAATGGATGGATAAATCCAAATGTGTCTAGCAATGTGTCGACATGATATAATTAACACATTTCATGTGGATAAAATCCTAGATTCTCAAGCTAGAGAACACGATTGTGTGTTATTTATAAAATCAATGGCTAGACGGGATAAATGAGATTCAGGAGGAGTCCACTCTGCACCAAGCATTTTCAGTTTCAGCCATCATACTCAATGTCGTTCTGAATTAATACCGCATGGAAAGAAGGTAGAGTTGTGAAGGAAGTCAGGCATACGAGCAACATTAATTAGCAGAAAAAATTCTAACAAATATTCTGTAGGAACTTATCTTATACCAGCAACTCTCTTGTAATCCTTTTCGAGAGCCTTTATCACGTAGTCATGATATCGAAGTTTATGTTTCCCCTGAAGTACTAAGTTAACCGAAAATACTGGTGCGACAACTACAACTACAACCGGTAGCAGCAATCAACAACGGGAAAAAAATCACAGCTACATGTATGTCATTGCCTATTAATATATATGATTACCTAGCAAACCAAGTCTCATTGCAATCTAGTCATCTATGGTTACTGAACCGAATAACCGTTTGAAGAAGGAACCATCGCCCATGCTGAGAATTCAGACAAAGCAGAAGTAAATAGAAATATCAAGTTCGTTGTTGATTGCATCAAATACGTACGATCAAAAGTATGACTGTGGACCATCGTGGATTTTCCATACCCCTTGGAGCAATAGCCGATGGTAAGCACGCAGTTGACGCATCCAGATATACAAACATTAAAAAATACTCCAGGTTCCGAATATCTGAATCTGTATCAAACACCAAAGGTAAAAAACAGATTCGAGTATCACCACCAGTTCCTCGCCTATGTTCACATTTAAGCCACTAATGGAGGCAGTAGGTGGTTGGCTGTCGTGGAGCGGGCAGATCGCGCGCCGCGGGAAGGGCGGGAAGAGCATGACGGTGCAGGGCATGCGTCGGGGATCGACAGAGGTTCAGGGAAGACGACGTCAAGCGGGGAGGCCGCACCTCGGGGCATGGAGGCAGCGGTGCGGAGAATGGCGCCGTCATGGGAAACGGAGGCAGTGGTGCAGGTCAGGCGACGTCATGTGGAGAGGAGGAGGCGCGCGGCAGGTGTCGTCATGGATTTGATCCAGAGCTGACTATGGAGATCACGTGGTAGAAGGCGATTTGGGGTCGACGGGCATTGGCTGAGGAAGGCCCAGTTCTTTTGGCAGCTTAAAAAATAAGCTGCCCCCTCCCCAGCTTCTCTCATAAGCCGCTCGGCTTATTAGTTAGGGCTTCCAAAATAATTATCTCATAACTAATTGAGAAGCTTCGACTAATAAGCCATGTGGCTTATGAGAGAAGCTAGGGAGGGGGCAGCTTATTTTTTAAGCTGCCAAAAGAACTGGCCCGAAGAAGGCTGCAGGGAGGAGGAGCGGTCGTGGGACGTGGGTGGGTCGTGGCCTCGTGGGGGCGTTGGTTGGTTGGTTGTATATCATCCGGCAAACGTGGATTGTTAGATTAATTAAACAGATATAAACGATAGAGATTACATGGATATCACTCGCCGGACAAATCATCATTGGACAATCTTGGAATGTTAGATGCAAGAAATCCTACGGCTAATGTTATTTGGATTGACGCTCTGGGTCTTTTTAGATTAGTGTAGATGTAGATGTAGATAGCCGTAGGAGCATCTCCACTCACTGGCCGAATCCAGGCCGAAATCCGGACAAAACTTCGGCCGGACGGCGCAAGTTTTTGGCCTGGGTACGTTCAGTTTCCCACTCGCGTACCCAGGCCGAGTTCCCGGGTCACCCGTTTCCGCTAGAATTCGGCTCAAATTCGGCTAAACTTCGTCCAAAATTCGGCATAGTTCGTTATACGATGAATACAAAACACTTTAAGACCAAAGTTCGGCGAAATTTTTAAATAGAGTTCGGCGTACTGTAAACATAGTTCGGCATGCAATAAAATTATAACATATTTCGGCCAAGTTCGGCCAGTTCATGCTCATCATCTACGTCGTATTGCCCCTGCGTATCCATAGGTGCTCGATAAGATCATCCTGCAGCTGTTGATGCATCGCCGGATCTCGGATCTCCTGACGCATTGCGATGAATGCAGCCCATATTGGAGGCACCTGATGATCAGGCTCGGCAAGAGGACCCTGTAGATGGTATGGCTCGTCCTCCTCGAGCAAACTCATTGGATCATTCTTCTCATCCTCAATGATCATGTTGTGCAAGGTCACACAACAGTTCATCACTTCCCACATCTGATCTTTCGACCAGGTCATAGCAGGGAACCGGACAACTGCAAACCTCTGCTGGAGCATGCCAAATGCCCGCTTCACGTCCTTCCTGCAAGCTTCCTGTTCCTTGGCAAAGTGAGAATGCTTGGAAAGCATTGAGCCTGAGATAGTCTTCACAAATGTTGGCCATCTTGGATAGATGCCATATGCTAGATAGAATCCCTTGTTGTAGTGATGCCCGTTGATCTCAAATTCCACAGGGGGAGCATGACCCTCAACAAGCTTGGAAAAGAAAGTTGAGAAGTTGAGGGCGTTGATGTCGTTGTTCGATCCTGCCATGCCAAAGAAGGAGTGCCGGATCCAAAGATCATGTGTAGAAACTGCCTCAAGTATCACAGTGCATCCTCCTTTGTGGCCTTTGTACATTCCTTGCCATTCAAATGGACAGTTCTTCCACTCCCAATGCATGCAATCTATGCTTCCAAGCATACCAGGAAATCCTCTACTTTCATTGACTGCGAGGATCCGAGCAGTGTATTCAGCAGTGGGTGATCTCAAGTACTGTTCCCCGAACACTGCAATCACTGCCCTGCAGAACCTGTACAAGTAATCAAGGGCGGTGGACTCGGCGATGCGGAGATAGTCATCGGCGGCATCAACCGGCGCTCCATATGCAAGCAACCTCATTGCCACGGTGCACTTCTGAAGCGAGGAAAACCCAACCAAACCGGTGCAGTCCTTCTTGCAAAGGAAATATGGGTCGAACTCCCGGATGGCATGCACGATCTTGAGGAAGAGCTTCCGGCTCATCACGAACGGGCAAACACGCCGTCCTCTCCATGGAGTGGCTGGTCGACGAAGTAGTCAGCGTACAACATGCAATAGCCCTCTATCCTCTATCTCGCCTTGCACTTCATGCGACCTGGCGCCGAACCACCGCGCTTCGGCTTCGCCATCTGCATGTACAGTTGGGCGAGCGATGCGAGAATCTGCAAGTGCTCTTCACTTTCGGCGATCTCGGCGCTCTCCTTCTCCAGGAGTTCGGCGAGCAACTCCTCGTCGTCGGAATCCATGGCGAGTATCTCGCCCTCATCGTAGTCGCGATGCACTCGCCGTCGGAGTCCATGGCCGAATCCGGCCAAATGTCGAACACCTCGCGGGCGTGGTGGTGGGCGCACCGAGCCGAAGCACAGCTACGGCAAGGGTAGGTCGGCGAAAGCGGCGGCGACAGAGGCATGGAGATGAGCGGCAACGACGGCGAGCGTAGCTAGAGGCGTGGGCATGTCTCGGCGCGGGGGAGCTCCGCCGGCAAAGTCATGGCGACAGAGCTCTCGCGGAAGTCTGGGCGAGTGGAGTGGGTGGAAATGGGACTGTCTCGCCGACAGAGCTGGCCCACGCCCTTTTTTGCGGAGTCCGGCGTCCCCAGGGCGTACCCGGGAACCTGGGTTTGGCCTAGGTAGGCCGGACCAAAACATGCCGAAATCCGGACGAAAACAGGTCCCTGGGTACGCGACTGGGCAGATTTTAGGCGTCCGGATCGGCGTCCTGGGTAGGCGAGTGGAGATGCTCTAACCCTGGCTTGACACTCTTAGAATCGGCGATTTCGGTAAAATAATTTGACACAAATTTTTACAGTTCAGCCGATATTTTCATAGTTCGGTCAATATTATTATAGTTCGACCAATATTATCATAATTTGGCCAAATTTTCACACACAATAACACTTCGGACAATTTATCACATAGTTCGGCGCACAAAACAAATTCAGTATACATCAAATAATTTAACAAATTTTCAAATACAAGAACACCTCAAACTAGGTGTTGCCTTTGAGCATCCACAAATGCTCCATTAGATCATTGTGCGGTTGAGAGTGGAATTGAATGAGTGAGTAAGAGAGAAGATTTAAATAATGAACGGTACTGGAAGTAATTAACATAAAAGTAAAAGTAATTAACATAAAAGAAGTATGAGTTAACAAAGTGGAATATTATTTGTCACCCCAAAGACCAGGAAGGTCTTGGGGTAGAGGTGTTGGAACTTAAAAAATAAATGTTTGCTTAGCAAACGACTTTTCAGACTTTTAAATGAAGAGGGCATATGGCAAGAGCTGCTGTGCAATAAATACCTTAGAAATACAATGCTTCCCCAAATAAAGGTAAAACCCACATATTCTGTTTTTTAGAAAGGGCTTATGAGAATCAAGGATGATTTCTTTTAAAAGGATCTTTTGTTGTTGGGAACGGGTTGAGAACCCGGTTCTGGAAGGATAGTTGGCTAGGTGATACGCCACTAGCGCAACAATATCCCTCTCTCTATAATTTTGTGCGTCAGAAAAACATTTCAGTTGCACAAGTTTTAGCCAACACACCTCTAAATATCGAGTTCCGGAGATCGTTAACATGAAATACATGGGATAGATGGTTACATTTAGTTCAGCGTTTAATGGAAGTTAGCCTCTCGAACGAACATGACTATTTTAAATGGAAATTGACTGCATCTGGTTCATTTATGGTCAAATCAATGTATACAAAATTGTTGAATGTGACTACTCCTTTCCCACGATGATACGTTGAAAACGTATCTATAATTTTTGATATTCTATGCTTGTTTTGTATCTACTTTGCTTTGCTTGTCCACACTTTGAGGTGCTTTTTACATGTTTTCTGGTACTAACCTATTAATAAGTTGCAACAATGCCAGATTCCTGTTTTCTGTTGTTTTTGGTTTCAGAAAAGTTAGTAAAAAAAATTTCTCGGAATTGGACGGGACAAACGTCAAGGTCAATTACTTTCCGTGGGGAACATGAAGTCCAGAGGAGAGCCGGAGGGGCCAGCCAGGGGGGCCAGACCCACCCCAGGCATGGGTGGGCCCCACCCCGCGCCTGGCTAGGGTTTGGTGACCCTGGCCGCCTCCTCGGTCTCCCCATACGCTTATAAGAAACCCCCGATGCAGAAACCCTGAGGCACCGGATCAAATATCCATGAAACCGTTTGTAGGCGCCGCCACCATCGTCCCTAGATCAGGGGGATCTGAAGTTCTTCCCGGCACCCTGCCAGAGGGGAGATCATCCCGAAGGCCTTCTCTCCGGTTGATGCGTGAGTAGTTCCACCTTGGACTATGGGTCCATGTAGTAGCTAGATGGTTGTATCTCCTCCTTTGTGCTTTCATGTATAGATCTTGTGAGCTCCGTTCATGATCAAGATCTAATCTATTTGTAATCATGCATGTTGTGTTTGCGGGGATCCGATGGATATTGTGATTATTATGTTGGTTTGATTAATGGTTTTGTCTTTATGATTCTATCATGTCTGTGTTGTTTGTGATCTTGCATGCTCTCCGTTGTTAGTAGCTATCTTGGTCAAGTAGTTGCTAGTGACTCCAAGAGGGGGTATTTATGCTCGATAGTGGGTTGATGCCTCTAGTTTCCAAGGGAAGTGACAAAAATCTCTTCGGTTGTAGATGTGTTGTTTCCACTAGGGAGAAAACAACGGTCTCTTGTTCATGGAATATGTGGAATGTTTACCTTACACACTTTGCTTAAAGCAGTTGCCTATTGCTTGCAACTTAATACTGGAGGGGGTTCGGATGATAACCTGAAGGTGGACTTCTAGTCATAGATGCAGTTGGATGGCGGTTTATGTATATTGTTGTACTGCCCAATCGAATCTCATAGGATCTTTCTGACTAGTAATTGCATTGTTATGCCTTGCTCAGCTCATGTCAATTGCCCCGCTGTAATTTGTTTACCCTTCATGCCATATTGTTTATCTAAGGAGAGCACCTCTAGTGAACTATGGACCCCGGTCCAATCTTTACCATTGATACATCTTCCACTGTTACTTGTTTACTTGCTGCAAACCATTACCTTCCACACCATACGTTTAATCCTTTGTTACAGCAAACCAATGAGCTTGACAACCTCACTGTTTGTTGGGTAAAAGTCTTGAGTTTGTGTTGTGCAGGTCTCCGCGTTGCTTACAACATCTGTGTGATGTTTCCTTCCTCCTTCTAGTTTGATAACCTCGGTCTCAACTGAGGGAAAACTTGCTGCTTGCTGCTTCACACCTTGCTCTTGGGGTTCCCAACAGGCTGTGTGTATACAGCCGTCACATGACGATACTTATGGAAACTAAAGGTACCACTAAAAATTAAGATTTTTATGTGGTTTCTTTATAAAAAAGGTTTTACTTACAAAATATATTTTAGCTAATGGAATGGATGTAAGAAATGTGTTTTCTATGATTCACCAGAATCCATACATCATTTGTTTATCGCTTGTCCCTTTACTCGTTTTGTTCGGAGAATTATTGAGTTCACTTTTAACCTGCCATATTCGGCCAACATATCAAACATGTTCGTAAATTGTCTTAATGGGGTGGGAAAGAATGACAAAGCTAAGATCAGTATTGGCATTTGTGAGTTGCTATGGTCTTTATGGAATGTGAGGAACGATTTGGCACTATCACTTTCCTGAAGGTTATTTGCAGAGCTACACACTTGATTCATATGTGGTCTTATCTTCTACCAGAGGACCAGCAGCCGCCTATGGATATTGGATGCATACAGTCGGAGACGGTATCTTTGGCTTTCTATAATTAGGATGGGTGGCGGCATGCTAAAAGGATAGATGTTGCTTAAGCGTGTGCTCTTTTTCTGGTTTAGGTTGCTATTTTTTAGCCACTTTAAGTGATCCACGAGTTTGTAATTCCAAATTTTATACTCTTGTGGTTTGAGACTTTTTAAGCGCTGCAATAAATGGTTGTGTGCATCAATTGATGCAGAGGCTGGGGTATACCCCATTTAAAAAAAAGTAAAAGTAAGGAAGTTGTTCGATATTCCTATAGATGAGAAGTTAGGCGCAGAGAGAAATGGTTCATGATAATAGTGAATGTTCTAGGTGCATAAAGTGGAATAAATAATTGTGATATTTATTATTCATACTTGAGTAGGCAAGCAACCCATATAATGACCAGGAGTCCTCTTGGTAGATTTTTCTCAATCCCAATGATCCATCTGTCTATTACCACAGTAATGGTCAACACAGTAATTAAGGTTTTCTGACCAGATCAAGACTTTAAACTTGATGGTTCCTTGTTATCCTCGAGTAATATTATCCCCTCTTTCGTATTAGCCGTTTCACTCGGGGGGTCGGCGATTCGCTAGTCAACAAGTTCATACCTATGAGATCTTAGGATCATGTTATCTGAGCTCTTAAATTAGAAAACAAGCATTAGGAAAACATAGATACTCATTCTCACAATATAATAATCGCGACAACAATCATAGATGAAAGTAAAGGAAGCACAACACATCTCACCAATTCCCTACATCTCCCACGCCTATGGGGATTTACTCAGGCATGAGAGAAAGACAGATCAAAGGCATAAATAATATTGCAAAATAGAAATCATCTCAACTTTAAGGTAGCAAGCCACAATACCGTTGGAGATCAAATCAAGTACAAACCAAAGTGGATCAAAGGTTCAAACTCTAATGTTACAAGTGTGAATATATATCTCTCCAAGTACAAGTATGAATGATGGTAGAGTGGATGATCGAGAGGTTAGGCATCGTCGAAGGATGAGGTGGTGTTCTTCTCCTTCTTCAGATCCGATCTCCTCTCTTCTAGGACTGTTTGCGGCAGCTGTATTCATATTTTCCCCCCTTACTTCACGAAAGTTGCTTATGATGATATAACAGAGGCAAATGAAGGTCGTACGAGCAGCCTCTGACCGTACTAGTGGTCGTTACGGGCTCTAGACGCCTCGATTGGAAGGGTCTGCTTCAATTTGGGATTTACTCATTTAGGTCTAATTAGCCCATAAATGCTCTCAGATTTTCCATAAGTGTTCAATACCTGAAAAACAATATAAGAAAACAAGGTTTTGCTAATTTGCGATGTTAAAATTAGTTGAAAGATCAAAACAACGAAACCCGGTGAAAACCAATAGAAAATCATTGATAAAAAGTGTCAATATTTGGAGCTATCACTCCCCATAAACAAAGTTCGTGCTCCATGTCTCTCCATCCTCCGGCATAATAAGATTATCAATGCACCAGTCATTAAAACCTTGTAGATCGGCAAACATTGATGACCCCCAAAACAGACCCAGACCACCACTCATGCCAACACTACTCATATCAAAACATCTGGAGTAACCAAGTGACCACATAAAGTTCCATACTCTAGAATCCCTCATCTTTGTCTCAGACAGAAAGTGGAGGACGGGACGATGAGTCTTCACAAGCAAGGGAAACTAGCCAACTATCGCATCCATCCCCAAACCATGACAGTTCCGTCATAAAATGATCATTGCATGCGGCGGGGCTGCTCAATAGTTCTCGCATGATCCGTCGATCTAGAAATAGCACTTTTCTTGCTCTTATTATTAGAGTCACTACTTAAAAAATCATCATTGTTAACTGCAACACCATCCTGAATGGTTGTTCTCGGATGAACAACTAAAGCCCGTGTGTCAGCTGACTCCTTCTCCACCACGATGGGAGACTTTGGCTAGTATACTCGTTGTGACTTACGTTTCTGACCCACGAACACTATCCTATCCTCCTGGACAGAATCTTTGCCCTTGGCTATGCCCTTGTCGATCTTGTTGTTTTGCTTAGCACATTGATGGCCTGCAAGGTCAGAGAATGTTCGCGAAAGTATTAATTACAGTTTTTATATCGATCCCAATAAGGAGCTTCAGCAAGTGCTTTTAGGCGGCGTTTCTGTCACACCCAAGGTATCACAAGTATTTAGTGAATTGACTACAGTTGTTTATGGTGGAGGGTTATGAATAAAAGATAGAGGAAACTTGTGTAGGAAATAAATAAGGAGTAAATTGCATAAAAGTAAAGACTGGAAATGAGAGTGAAGTTCCTACGGATGAGAAATTAGGCGCAAAGAGAAACAGTTCATGATGATAGTGAACATGCCAAATGGGTAAAGCGGAATACGTAATTGTGATATTTCTTATTTGTAAGTGAGTAGGCAAGCAACCCATATACCGACTAGGAGTCCTTATGGATAATTCTTCCTGGTCAAATGATCCGTCTGTTCGTTACCATGGCAATGGTCAGCACATCTTTTAAGGTCTTGCTACCAGATCAAGGATTTAATCTTGATGGTTCCTTGTTGTCCTCGAGTGATGCTAACTCCTCATTGATAATGGTCGTGTCACTCGGGGGCCACCGATTCATTAGCACACAAGTTTATACCTATGATATCTTTAGATCATGTTACCTGGGCCCTTAAATTAGATAAGAAGCATTAGAAAAACATTGATAATCATTCTCATAGATTAATAATCACTATAACAATCATAAATGGATGGATAGAAAGGAGGCATGACACATCTCACCAATTTCCTACATCTCCCACGCCTATGGGGATTTACTCAGACATGGGAGGGAGACAAATCAAAGGCATAATTGTATTGCAAATAGAAATCATTTGAAAGTTATTGTAGCAAACCACAATATTACTTGAAAATCAAATCAAATACAAACCAAAGGTAGATCAAAGTTTCAAACCCTAATCTTACACTTGCCAATATCTCTATCTCTCTCTCTAAATGATGATGGGAGTGATGATGGAGTTATGTTGGAGAAGTGAGATCGTGGAGGAATAAGGGAATGTTCTTCTCTTTAAGATCTGATCTCTTCTCTATGATGAGTTTTGCGGCAGCCATGTTCTCTTTTTCGGTCGCTCCTCTTCACAAAAGTTGCTTTTGTTGATATAGCAGAGCCGATGGCATGTAGTACAGGCAGGCGGTATGGGCACGTTCCGACCGTACAGCCGATCGTTACGCGCTGCATGTCTCTAATAAAAGAGGCTCCAATTGGGGATTTGCTTCTTTTAGTGTAATTATCTCATAAATGCCATTAGATCTTTAATAAATGTTTATTACCTGAAAACCATCACAAGAAACTAAGGATTCGCTAATCGCGACATTAACATTAGTGGAGAAGGAAATCTTCAGTGAAATCCGGCAATAAACAAGAGGAAAATCAATTGAAAAAGTCGTAAAATTGGGAGCTATCACAACGTGCATGTTGTTGTAGCTTCTTACCGGGTGCCCTCAAGTGACAAAGCTATAACGAAATAATAACGAGGAATTGAATCAAGGCAAAAAAGGCTTACAAGTTCGAGGTTATATCATATTTTATTATCTCAAATCCTGCAACCTTGCTCGTGATCATAATATATCTAAATTGCACTCAATTCCAATCCCTAGACGCAAATAACTCGATAGATAATAATTCTTAAGTACCAAAATGAGATTGTCAAAAATTTGGCTGGGCTTGTAGATCATTTTTTCTTTAGCACATCTCTTGTTTATGAGAGTAAAACATTTTTAAGCGAGGTTTCTTTGTGTCAAATTTAAGGGTGCATAAGTAGATGTCAAAAGAAGTATAATCTTAGAGATTTTTTATTAACACACACTTTGATAATCGCGGATATCAAACACCTCTTCATTTTCTTGTTTTTCAAGAACTCTAATTATTCATTTTAGGTGGTGAGGTGATGCCAAATCTCTAGCAAAGTATAGAATATTTTCAGCTCATATCTTTTTTCTCCTTTTCAAGGATCAATGATTATTTTATTTTTTATAAAATGCTTACACAACCTTTTGAGAATACTAATACTTTTGCCCATATAGTGACACATGTGCCACTCATGTCATCAACTCATAGCCGAAATCCGAGGTTATGCCATAGATCGTTCGTAGGCCAGCGGAGTTGTTAGCATCCCAACAGTGTGTATGTGAAACATAGAATTGTTTCTTTTCTCTATTTTTCATGAGGATAAAACAGGTTTTAGCATCTCCCTCTCCTACCATAAAAAATCCATTCCATCAAACAATTCTTTTTCAGAATGTTTCATCAAGTCAACGATCAGTATGTAGGGTCGTGTACTACTTAGAATAAGCCCTTAAGACAAAAAACATGGCACCAAAGTTGTCGATAGACTCTTTTTCTTGTTCTCAAAAGTTTTGGGATTTTAATCCAAATGGTTTTTTTTTCAAACCGATACCAATTTTCGCAAGTCTTAACCAAAGTAATTACAAAAAAATTTGAGCTCAAGCCTTAAAAGATAACTAGTTACGCGCGGAGTAGGACTCAATTAAAACCGAACAAACCTAAAATGTTTAAGAATAAACTTACATGAAGAGGGAAAACAAGAATGTGATACCTCCTCTTGCTTGCTTGAGTCGACTCGTCGTGTTGATCTTTATAGCCGAGTCACTAGGGACGAATAACCTGCAGAAGAACCAACGAGAGCAGCGATAAAATTGCACAATTGAAGATAAAAGCTAGTCTAATTTTTATTTATTTTTCTTTTGTTAATTTAAAACTGAAAATAAACATGCAAAGACAATGAAAATAAATCAAAATAAAAAAAATAAAAAATATGAATGCAAAAGGTGGGAGGAATCAATCCTCCCCAAGCTTAGGCTCTTGGCCTATCTAAATCAATAATTGCCACCATCTCCGGGTGGCGCTGCTGGGATGGGAAGTTCGGGTAGTGGTTCGAAAAAACAGTCATAAATGAAGTAAAATTCTGAGTGAGATCAACTTTCTTGGCATTCGCATCGTGCAATGTGTTTTCAATGTTGTCGATGCGATGTACCACTTTGTCAAAATCACTCCTCGGGACATAGTTGAATACCGGCTGTGGTTGATGCATACCTTGTTGCTGCTAAGGGAAAGGTTGGTTGTGGTGGTGCTATTGGACATAGTCGTTCCAGCCTCCTGCGTTCCATTCCTTTCTTCCTTGCCCTTGCTGTTGTTGGCCAGCTGCTACCTCTTCCCAGTTGGGATGACCTCCTGGCTGTGCAATCCTTCCTGAGAGGATTTGTGCCTGCTGGAACTCCTCCACTATGAGGACCCAACTCTATTTACCTAGAAAACCAAAAGCTTGAATAAATGGAAGCAAAAATTGGTGGAGATCACGGTTAGGCTCAAAATAAAACTGATAAGCATGAAGAAAACGTTGGAATCTATAGACCCCCATAAATCTGGTGCTAGACATGTGAATATCATCCAGCGTCTTACTGCCGGCTATGACCCTTTCCCATGGCATGACAAAACCACTTGTGTAGGAGATCTGAGTGATCAAGCCTCCACAGTGGATGTCTCCGGAGGAAGAAGCATGTTGGCGGCGAAAGTCCTGGATAAGTAGAGCACCCAAGTTTACCTTGTGCTCCATCTCGGGGTGCAGGGCCATATGTATTACGCTTATTTCGGGACCTGCCATTGCCCCAACATCTCCTTTCCCAAAAGTAGAATTAACTAAGAAAGTCTGAGAATAACGGATGGTGGGATTCTGGATGGTTATGCTCTTTTTGCACAAGAAATCAGTATTTCTGTGAACAGAAATCTTCTCCTAAGATTGCATTGCCTCCATATGCACATTGTCATTAATTCCAAGTTCTCCCTCATAGGAGAACCCGAAACAATCACAAAGTTCATGAAAAGTGAGGCTGTAGAGTTTCCCATTGAGCACAAAACTTACAGTGCAATTTCGCTCCTGGGCTTCGAGATCATCATGGAATGATGATAAGAACTCGAACGTGGCGAGCTTAAAGGTGTCAACAGTGATGTGGGAGACGACGACCATGCCTGCATGCCCATCCATCCGCTCGAAGTCCTCCAAGAGACCTTGGTGGGAGAGGAACTCGCCATTTTCCCACTTGGTGGGTACAACATCATGCTTGCTCACCCTCTCAAAGTCTCGCTCATGTCGGACCTCAAGTTATCCGCCTCTAAACGCCTCTTATTTGAGCCCATCGGCGCAGAGGAGCCCGAGGCCCCTGCCACTCCTTTGCCCTTGCAGCATATTCTTCCGATGTTATGCATTGTGCTACAAAATTTGCAAGGGGAAACATGGGTATCAAGTTTCTATCACATAAACAAACGATTATAGGCAGTAGTTATCTATCCTATCGTGAGGAATCAAAAATCATCTCAAAATATGATGAACTCATCTAGATAATCAATGTAAGGAATTCAACCATGGATTTCAAAAACAAAGGGTGGATCGGATGAGAAACGTACCGATGTGAAGATTCCTCCACTCAAACACGAAATCGGTGAAGAATCAAGGGTTCTAGGTGATTAGGGTTTGAGGTGGAGAGAGAAAGGACGAAGAAGAAGGAGGAGGCTGGATGGAGCCAACCGCTTTCGGTCTTTACCAGGCGACGCACATGGTATGGGTAGGTCCCGCCCATACTGGTGGTCGTCACCGTTGGATCAACATTAGGTTTTGTGATCAAAACTGGAGTACTCGGTACGGGCATACGGTACGGATGGGTCCCGCCCGTACTGCTGCTCGTTATGGGTACTGAGATTGTTGTTGATGTTGTTAAAGTTCAGTATGGGCAGGCGGTACGGGCATGTCGGCCTGTACCGCTGCCCGTCACTAGGACAGTAAACAATGGTTGTTTAATCGATGACTCGGTACGGGCGCGTGGTACGGTCGCGTCGACTGTACCGTCACTCGTTACCAGCATTGTAGACTGTAAAATTTCTCCTTCAATTTTCTCTTATTTATTTAACTTATCTAGGGTAGGTCCTCTGAAATAATCAACACTTAAAACAAGTTTATTAGTTCAAACAAAATAAAGATAAACTAAAGGATAGAATAAAGATCAAATTTTAATTTATTAAGAATGGGTTAGCGCCCATTAAGTATTTTATTTTGGAGTTTTGGTTCTCAACCAATTTCGATGCTGTCAACATTTACTTCAAGCTGTTCTTCTCCTCTTGTTCCTGTTGCTTGCACACGCTTGGGTAGTTAAATATATTTTTCACCATGTTCCGGTTTTTTCGAGAAGTACTGAACAATCTGATCATCATATATATTAAAGACAATCTTACCACTAGAGCGGTCTACATTAGCTCCAATTGTGCTAAGAAATGGTTTTTCAAGGATGATAGAAAGTTTGTCATCCTCAGGAACATCAAGTATAATAAAATTAGTGGGTATAATTAATATGGTGGTCTATTTTAAGTAAAATATCTTTGATCATACCGACAAGTTATTTAGTTGTTTTATCTGCCATTTGTAAGGTAATTAAAGTAGGGGAATACTCTCCTAAGTTCAATTTCTTAAATAGGGAATTAGGCATAACACTAACACATGCTTCTAAATCGCAAAGAGCATTGAATATATTAGTTTTCCTAATCACGCAGGAGATAGTTGGTGTACCAGGGTCTCCAAGCTTAGCAGGCAGCTTGTCTCCAAAGCTTGTCATTACTGCTACAGTCTTAGCTACCTTCATTTTTCTATTAAAGATATCTCGCATAAATTTTTATAAGTAGAAACCTGAATAACATCAGTAAAAGGAAGTTCTAAGCGAAGGCTTCTTAATGCTTCGGCGAAAGAGTCATAAATAGATTTATCAGGTTCATATTGAACCCGATTAGGATAAGAATTTTTTGGTTGGTATTACCTTCTCTTTTACCTTTGGCATTGTAGGAGTGTCTTTCTTAGTTTTTTTTGCCGCTGATTTTTGCTTGTCAACGTGATATTCCCATGATGTGGCAACTTGCTCTTCTTGTTCCTTTCTGAGATCAGCTTCCTCCCTTGAGTCAATTGTCTCAGCATCTGAATCATATAGTTTACGCCTATCTCCTGCTTCCTCTTCCTCTTGTTGTGTCTTGGAAGCGTCATGGGCTTTTTTTAGCTTCATAGTCTATGTCATCTTGAGGATCCACAAGGTTCTCTTCTTCTTGACTCATCTCTTGAGTTCCTCTTGCCTTGCGGGCTTGTTCCTCTTGATACCAAGATGGTCCATGTGGTTCCTGTGTTTCTGCCACGTCTAGTGACAATGTTAGTAGAAATTGTACCGAAATTTTCTTGGTTCAAAATCAGATTTTGGGTTTCAATAATTGGATCACATTGTGTCTTAACCATTCTTATATATTTATCTAAATGTTTTGTAGCATGACCCAAGTAATCAAAGAGTTCGGTTAGGTCCCTTATATTCTATTCCCGTGTCATAAGACGTTTACAATTTTTCTCACGGAACTGAAATTGTTGGTACTTAAACTTTTGCATTACAAGATTTATATCATCTTCTATTACATACTTTTGAAGAATTTAAACTTTAGTTTCTTTAACTAATTCTAAGGCTATACCTTTTTCTTTCATGGACTTTTTAACTTCGGAAATGAGATTGGAGGGTATATGGATCATACCTTTTCATGGTCCAACATCCTCAACTGGATTGTATTGTTCGTCATTGAAAGATCTTACCTTGAAAAGCTCTACACATCCTGGCAATGTTAAGTTACATATATCTCCCCCTGTAGATAGATCAATCATCTCTTTTTTTTCGTTAAGCCCATTGTAAAAATATTGGATAACCAATTGTTCTTTAAAACCATGATTTGGGACTTTCATAATCATTGCATAAAATTGATTCCATGCTTAATAAAAGTTTTCTCCAACTGTTTGGAGAAAGTTTGTTATGCTACGTTTAATTTGCATGATCAATGAGAATGAACAATATTTATGCATGAATTCTCGGATGAAATCTTCCCAGATTTTTATAGTATGATTGGGCAATGATTGTAACCAAGATAAAGCATTATCTTTTAATGACCAGCGAAAAAGTTTAAGGAGTACAAACTCTATGGGAAAACTTGCTGGTTTCAGGGTAGCACGAAGGTCGTAAACCTTTGTCAAGTGATTACTAGGATCTTTCTATTCTTTTCCCGCAAAAGCAATCTCTTTCATCATAAAAATTAGCTTAGGATATATTTCAAAATCCTGGCCTTCGAGTTCAGGACAAAGAATATGTATCTTTCTCAAGTGTCTGCATGGATTACCATATTCTCCCAATGGAAGCTCAGGTTCGGCTTTTAGGCGGCGTTTATATCACAACCAAGGTGTCACAAGTCTTGAATGAATTAACTACAATTGTTTGTGGTGGAGGGTTGTGAGTAAAAGATAGAGTAAACTTGCGTAGAAAATAAATAAGGAGTAAATTGCATAAAAGTAAAGACTAGAAATGAGAGTGAAGTTCCCGCAGATGAGAAATTAGGCGCGGAGAGAAACGTTTCATGATGATAGTGAATATGCCAAATGGGTAAAGTGGAATAAGTAATTGTGATATTTCTTATTTGTAAGTGAGTAGGCAAGCAAACCATATACCGACTAGAAGTCCTTATGGCCAATTATTCCTAGTCAAATGTTCCGTCTGTCCGTTACGGCAATGGTCAACACATCTTTTAAGGTCTTGCTACCAGATCAAGGCTTTAATCTTGATGGTTCCATGTTGTCCTTGAGTGATGTTAACTCCTCATTGATATCGACCGTGTCACTCGGGGGTCGCCGATTCATTAGCACACAAGTTCATACCTATGATATCATTAAATCATGTTACCTAGGCCCTTAAAGTAGATAACAAGCATTAGGCAAACATAGATAATCATTATCACATATTAATAATTGAAGTGTTTCGCAGCATAGTAAATCAAAAAATTTCTACGGATGCGAACGAGAAAGCCAAGATCTAATCTAGGAGATGCAAACAACGAGAGAGATTAGATGAGATATTCATACCCTTGAAGATTCGCACAGCGGAGCGTTCGTCGGAACGTGGGTGATGTAGTCGTACTCGCTTCTCCTCCTCGCGATCCGCTCTGATCTAACACCGCAAGTGGCGATGCCTCCGAGAGATGTACACGTGTAGCACATCGACGTCTCCTCCTTCCTCGGTCCAGCAAGTATGGTGGAGAGACGGATTGGATCTACAACGCGACGGCGCGGTGCAAGTGGTGGAGAGTTTCTGCAGCAGGGCTTCGCCTACGTGCGGTCAGGAGGGAGAGATAGGAGGGAAGCAGGGCGACTAGGGTTGTGGAGGAGGTGTGGGGGGGTGGTGCGCCCCAGCCCTCTAGGGCTGGGCGCCAGCCCTAACCCCTCCCCCAAGCCCTAGGCCGGCGGCCAAAGGAGGGAGGAGTGGGGGGCAAGTTCCCCCCCTTCTAGAAGTTCCCCTAGGGTTTCCCCTTGGTATGGCCGGCTGGGCCCTATGGGGCCTTGTGCCCCTGGCCCAATGCGGCCAGGGAACTCCCTCATAGGCCCATGCCCCCTCCCGACAGGTGGGGCCACGTTGGTCCCCCTCCGGAAGGTTCTAGAAGCTTCCGGTACAATACCGATTAACCCGAAACAATTCCGAACTCCAAAAACTGCATTGCCTTATATGAATCTTATTCTCCGGACCATTCCGGAACCTCTCGTGATGTCCCGGATCCCATCCGAGACTCCGAACAAAAACTCATAAACCAATTATCCAATCTATCCTAGCGTCGAGACACGTTAAGTGTGTGACCCTTCGGGTTCGAGAACATGCAGACATGATCTTCTATCAATAATCAACAACGGGGTCTGGAAACCCATATTGACTCCCACACATTTATCGATGATCATATCAGATGAACCACAATGCCAGGATTCAATCAATCCCATATATATATATTCCCTTTGTCTCGCGATATTTTACTTGCCCGAGATTTGATCGTCGGTGCCGTCATACCTAGTTCAATCTCGTTCATAGCAAGTACTTTACTCGTTCCGTAATCCGATATCACCTTGTGATTAACTCCTTAAACACATGCTTGCAAGCGGTGTTGATATCGATTACCGAGTGGGCCCGAAGTATATCTCTCCGACTTGGGAGGGACAAATCCCATCTCGATACATACAACCCAACAGGTACTTTCTGATCACCTGAGAGACACCTTTATGATCACCCTCTCATAGGATGACGTTTGATGACCTCAAAGATTTCTTCCGATACCAGGGAGTTGTATTATCTCATGGTCTAAGGAATACAATATTTGACATAAGAAAAGCTTCACAAAGATGAACACAATGACACGATCTAATTGCTCCGCTTAGTTTGGGTCTGTCCATCATATCATTCTCCCAATGATATGATCTCATTATTAATCGACAACTCATGTCTATGGTTAGGAAACCTTAACCATCATTAATCAATGAACTAGTACATAGAGGCATACTAGGGACACGGTGTTGTTCACAAACCACACAAGTATTAAAGTTTCAGCTTAATACAATTCTAGCATGGAATATAAACTTTATCATGAACAAGAATTATAATAATAACATCTTTATTATTGCCTCTAGGGCATAATTCCAACAGTCTCCCACTTGCACTAGAGTCAATAATCTAGTTTACATTTGGCAACAATCTCACACCCATGGCACTAAGGTACTGATCATGTTTTACACGTGGAAGAGGTTTAGTCAATGGATCTGCGACATTCAGATCTGTATGTACTTTGCTAATCTTGGATCTCCATCGCTATATAATCTCGGATTATATGAAAGTTGAGTTGATATGCTTGGTCTTTGGATGATATCTTGGTTCCTTAGCGAGTGCTATGGCGCAAGTGTTGTCACACAATATCTCCGATCGGTCCAATGCACTTGGAACCACGCCAAGCTTAGTGATGAAGTTCTGATCCAAACTCCTTCACTTGACGCTTCCTGCAGCCATGTATTCCGCTTCTCAGTAGATCTCGCGATCACGCTTTGCTTGCAGCTTCTCCGACTCACAACTCCTCCATTCAAAATATAAACGTATCACGTGCGAGATTTAGAATCATCCTTATCGGTGTCGAAACTAGCGTCGACGTAACCTTTTCTGACGAATGTTCATCACCCCATAGACTAAGAACATTTATTTAGTCCTATTTAGGTACTTTAGGATGTTCTTCACGGCTGTCGATGTTCCACTGGATCACTTTGATATCTCGTCAAACCAAACTAAGAGCATTGGACACATCCGGTCTAGTACACAGCATGGCACACATGATAGAACCTATGGCCGAGGCATAAGGCACCTTTCTCATAGCTTCTCTATCATTTACCGTAGCTGGACACTGAGCCTTGCTCAATATCTTACCTGACAACATAGGCACTGAACCTTTCTTTGCCTTATCCATTCTGAACCTTTTCAGAACTTTGTCTAGGTATGTACTCTGGCTTAAAGCTATTAGGCGTCTTTGTCTATCTCTATATATTTTGATGCTCAATATATAAGCAGCTTCACCTACGTCTTTCATTGAAAAACACTTGTTCAAATAAATCTTCACATCGTTAAGCATATTAATGTCATTTCCAACAATCAATATGTCATCCACATATAGTACCATAAATGTCACCGAGCTCCCACTCACTTTCTTGTAGATACAAGCTTCATAGCAATTTGGAACAAATCCAAAGCTCTTGATCACTTGATCAAAACGAAGGTTCCAACTCCGAGATGCTTGCTTCAGTCCATAAATGGAACGCTGAAGTTTGCACACTTTATCAGCATCCTTAGGATCGACAAAACCTTCGGGTTGCATCATATAGAACTATTCATCAATGTTTCCATTGAGGAACGCAATCTTGACATCCATCTGCCATATTTCATAATCATGAAACGCAACAATTGCTAATAAAATCCGAATGGACTTAAACATCGGTACGGGAGAGAAAGTCTCATCGTAGTCAACACCTTGAACTTGTCGAAAACCTTTCGCGACAAGCCGTGCTTTATAGACGGTAACATTACCATCCACGTCCGTTTTCTTCTTGAAAATCCATTTGCACTCAACGGCCTTTCGGTCGCTAGGAGGGTCCACCAAATTCCATACTTGGTTTTCGCTCATGGATCCCAATTCGGATTTCATGGCCTCTAGCCATTTCTCAGAGTCTGGGCTCATCATCGCTTCCTCATAGTTCGTAGGTCCACTGTCTTCTACCAACAAGACAGTCAAGACAGGGTTGCCATACCACTCAGGAGGGGCACGCGACCTTGTCGACCTGCGACATTCAGTAGAAGCATCGTCCGAAGCTTCATGATCCTTGTCATTAGCTTCCTCTATTGTTGGTGCAAAGCCTTTGGAACAATTTCAGGTGCTGCGCTACTCTCCAATTCAAGAGAAGGTTCAACAACCTCGTCTAGCTCTACTTTCCTCCCACTCACTTCTTTCGAGAGAAACTCCTTCTCAAGAAAGGAACCGTTCTTTGCGACAAACACTTTGCCTTCGGTTCTGTGATAGAGGTATACCCAATAGTTTCCTTAGGGTATCCTATGAAGACGCATTTCTCCGCTTTGGGTTCGAGATTGTCCGGCATCAATTTCTTGACGTAAGCTTCGCATCCCCAAACTTTAAGAAACGACAACTTAGGTTTAGCACCAAACCACAGTTCATACGGTGTCGTCTCAACGGATTTAGATGGTGCCCTATTTAAAGTGAATGCAGCGGTTTCTAATGCATAACCCCAAAATGATAACGGCAAATCAGTAAGAGACATCATTGATCGGACCATATCCAATAGGGTTCGATTCCGGCGTTCAGACACACCATTGTGCTGTGGTGTTCCGGGTGGCGTGAGTTGCGAAACGATTCCGCTTGCTTTAAGATGCGTGAGAAAATCATAAATCAAATATTCACCTCCACGATTGGATCGTAGAAACTTAATCTTTCTGTTACGATGGTTCTCCACTTCATTCTGAAATTCCTTGAACTTTTCAAATGTTTCAGATTTATGTTTCATTAAATAGATATACCCATATCTACTTAAGTCATCGGTAAAAGTGAGAAAATAGCGATATCCACCGCGCGTCGAAACACTCATCGGTTCGCATACATCGGTATGTATGATTCCAACAAGTCCGTTGCTCGCTCCATCATACCGGAGAACGGGGTTTGATCATCTTGCCCATGAGGCATGGTTCGCATGTGTCAAATGATTCAAAATCAAGAGACTCCAAAAGTCCATCAGAATGGAGTTTCTTCATGCGCTTTACACCAATATGACCTAGACGACAGTGCCACAAATAAGTAGTATTATCACTATCTACTTTGCATCTCTTAGCCTCAATGTTATGGATGTGTGTTTCATCGCTTTCGAGATTTAGAAGAAATAAACCATTCACAACAGGTGCATGACCATAAAAGATGTTACTCATATAAATAGAACAACCATTATTCTCCGATTTAAATGAATAACCGTCTTGCAATAAACAAGATCCAGAAATAATGTTCATGATCAATGTAGGCACATAATAACACTTATTAAGGTTTAAAACTAATCCCGAAGGTAAAACTAAGGAGAGTGTGCCGACGACCATCACATCAACTCTTGATCCGTTGCCAACGCGCATCGTCACCTCATCCCTCGCAAGCCGCCGTCTATTCCGTAGCTCCTGTTTCGAGTTACAAATATTTGCAACTGAACCAGTATCAAATACCCAGGCACTATAACGAGGGCTAGTAAGGAAAACATCAATAACATGTATATCAAATATACCTTTGATGGTGCCAGCCTTCTTGTCCGCTAAGTACTTCGGACAGTTGCGCTTCTAGTGACCCTTGTCCTTGCAATATAAGCACTCAGTGTCCGGCTTGGGTCCAGACTTGAGCTTCTTCTCAGCAGGGGCAACACGCTTGCCGCCGCCTTTCTTGAATGGCTTCTTTGCACCCTTACCTTTCTTGAAGGTGGGGGGCTTGTTGACCATCAACACATGATTATACTTTTTGATGTCCACCTCCGCAGCCTTCAGCTTTGCGAAGAGCTCGGTGATCGTATCAGTGGAACCAATCTGATTATGAGTCACTACAAAACTTTTGTAGCTGGGAGGGAGTGATTGCAGAACCCTGTCAATCTTGAGCTCCTCTGGAATCTTGCAGTCCAGTTGCTCAAGGCGTTGAGTGTAGCCCGACATCTTAATGGCGTGCTCACTAACGGAACTCCCTTCCTCCATCTTGCAGTTAAAGAATTTCTCAGAGATCTCATATCTCTCAGAACGGGCCTGAGTCTGAAACATGGTTTTCAGCTCCTCAAGAATCTCAAAGGGCCCGGGATAGTCTTCAAAACGATTTTGAAGGTCCGATTCCATAGCAAACAACATGGTGCTCTTAATCACACCATAATCATCTTTGCGCGACTGATAGACATCTTTCTAATCAGCCGACGCATCTACAGCAGGGTCGTCACCTAACGCATTCTCAAGGACATAGTCCTTTTGACCGCCAGAGAGAATGATTCTCAGATTGCGGAACCAATTGGTGAAGTTAGACCCATTGTTTCTAAGCTTTTCCTTCTCAACAAAAATGTTGAAGTTGAAGTTGGACTTAGCCATTTGATCTACAATATTTGCAAGTACAAATTAGACTATGTTCATGATAACTAGTTCAACTTTTAATCAAATTACTAGATGAAATCCCACTAAATTCAACATCCCTCAAGTTTTTTAGTGAACACGATCCAAATTCACCACACCTAATCCGATCTTCACGAGAAGAGATGTGGCTTCAATGGTGGACAACGAAGTGTCGATCATATCATTCATATGACTCATTCTTAACCTTTCGGTTCATGTGTTCCGAGGCCATGTCTGTACATGCTAGGCTCGTCAAGTCAAACCCAAGTATCTCCGCGTGTGCAAAACTGGCTTGCACCCGTTGTATGTGAACGTAGAGTCTATAACACCCGATCATCACGTGATGCTTGGACACGACGAACTTTCAAAACGGTGCATACATGGGGAGAGCACAGTTTTATCTTGATCTTTAAGTGAGGAATCATCTTATAATGCTACCGTCGCGATCTAATCATAATAAGATAAATAAAAGGATAAACATCACATGCATATAACTTTATGTGACATGGTATAGCCAATCTTCGCGTAATGATCTCCATCTTGTGCGCGCCGACATGATCTCCATCACTCCACCATGATTGCCTCCACCACGAATAGCAACTACAACTATTGCTAACTACTTAGCGATAAAGTGAAACTATTACATGGCGTATAAGAATTTGACACACAGGTCATACACAATTATAAAGACAACCATATGGCTCCTGCCGGTTGTGTACTCATCGACATGCAAGTCGTGAAACATTACAAAACATGATCATCGCATACAATATACACATCACATCTTGGGCCATACCATATCACAGAAAACACTCCCTGCAAAAACAAGTTAGACGCCTCTACTTTGTTGTTGCATGTTTTACGTGGCTTATGGGAGTAGCAAGCTAAGAACGATTCTTACCTACGGAAAGCCACAACGGTGATATTATGGTTGCCAAACTCCGGTGTTAATCCCATGACAACTATAGTGAGAGAAACTGGCATCCACCAGCCGCATGTGTGGAACAAGCCACACGTCAAGTGCGGAGCCGGTCTCGCGAACGACGTCGCGTAAGGTTGGCTTGGACAGCTTCAATCTTACTATCCCGCGTCATAAGAAGAACACAAACAAGAGGCTTGCAACAGAAAACATCAACTCCCGCAACAACCATGTTGCGTTCTACTCGTGAAACACATCTACGCATAGATCTAGCTCTGATACCACTGAAGGGTTTAGCAGCATAGTAAATCAAAAAAATTCTACGGATGCGAACGAGAAAGCCAAGATCTAATCTAGGAGATGCAAACACCGAGAGAGATTAGATGAGATCTTCATACCCTTGAAGATTCGCACAGTGGAACGTTCGTCGGAACGTGGGTAATGTAGTCGTACTCGCTTCTCCTCCTCGCGATCCGCTCCGATCTAACACCGCAAGTGCCGATGCCTCCGAGAGATGCACACGTGTAGCACCTAGACGTTTCCTCCTTCCTCGGTCCAGAAAGTATGGTGGAGAGACGGATTGTATCTACAACGCGACGGCGCGGTGCAAGTGGTGGAGAGTTTCTGCAGCAGGGCTTCGCCTACATGCAGTCGGGATGGAGAGAGAGAGGAGGGCAGCAGGGCGGCTAGGGTTGTGAAGGAGGTGTGTGTGTGTGTGGGGGGGGGGGGTGCGCCCCAGCCCTCTATATATAGAGGGGTGGGCGCCAGCCCTAACCCCTCCCCCAAGCCCTAGGCCGGCGGCCAAAGAAGGGAGGAGTGGGGGGCAAGTTCCCCCTTCTAGAAGCTCCCCTAGGGTTTCCCCTTGGTATGGCCGGCTGGGCCCTATGGGGCCTTGTGCCCCTGGCCCAATGCGGCCAGGGAACTCCCTCATAGGCCCATGCCCCCTCCCGACAGGTGGGGCCACGTTGGTCCCCCTCCACAAGGTTCTAGAAACTTCCGGTACAATACCGATTAACCCGAAACAATTCTGAACTCCAAAAACTGCATTGCCTTATATGAATATTATTGTCCGGACCATTCTGGAACCTCTCGTGATGTCCCGGATCCCATCCGAGACTCTGAACAAAAACTCATAAACCAATTATCCAATCTATCCTAGTGCCGAGACATGTTAAGTGTGTGACCCTTCGGGTTCGAGAACATGCAGACATGATCTTCTATCAATAATCAACTGGGTGCAGAAACCCATATTGACTCCCACACATTCATCGATGATCATATCGGATGAACCATGATGCCAGGATTCAATAAATCCCATATATATATTCCCTTCGTCTCGCGATATTTTACTTGCCCGAGATTTGATCGTTGGTACCGTCATACCTAGTTCAATCTCGTTCACAACAAGTACTTTACTCGTTCCGTAATCCGATATCACCTTGTGATTAACTCCTTAACCACATGCTTGCAAGCGGTGTTGATATCGATTACCGAGTGGGCCCGAAGTATATCTCTCCGACTTGGGAGGGACAAATCCCATCTCGATACATACAACCCAATAGGTACTTTCCGATCACCTGAGAGACACCTTTATGATCACCCTCTCATAGGATGACGTTTGATGACCTCAAAGCTTTCTTCCGATACCAGGGAGTTGTATTATCTCATGGTCTAAGGAATACAATATTTGACATAAGAAAAGCTTTGCAAAGATGAACACAATGACACGATCTAATTGCTCCGCTTAGTTTGGGTCTATCCATCATATCATTCTCCCAATGATATGATCTCATTATTAATCGACAAATCATGTCTATGGTTAGGAAACCTTAACCATCATTAATCAATGAACTAGTCCATAGAGGCATACTAGGGACACGGTGTTGTTCACAAACCACACAAGTATTAAAGTTTCCGCTTAATACAATTTTAGCATGGAATATAAACTTTATCATGAACAAGAATTATAATAATAACATCTTTATTATTGCCTCTAGGGCATAAATCCAACAATAATCACCACAATAATAAAAAATAGATGGATAAAAAGGAGGCATGACACATCTCACCAATTCCCTACATATCCCACGCCTATGGGGATTTACTCAGACATGAGAGGGAGACAAATCAAAGGCATAATTGTATTCCAAATGGAAATCATCTGAAAGTCACAATAATACTCGAAGATTGAATCAAATCCAAACCAAAGGTAGATCAAAGTGTCAAACCCTAATCTTATAATTGCCAATATCTCTATCTCTCTCTCTAAATGATGATGGGAGTGATGATGGAGTTATGTTGGAGAGGTGAGATCATCGAGGAACAAGGGGATGTTCTTATCCTCTTTCAGATCTGACCTCTTCTCCATGACGAGTTTTGCGGTGACTGTGTTCTCTTTTTCGGTCGCTCCTCTTCACAAAAGTTGCTTCTATTGATATAGTGGAGCTGCTGGTATGTTGTACGGGCGCTTTCCGATCGTACCGCCGGTCGTTACGCACACTACACGTCTCTAATGAAAGAGGTTCCAATTGGGGATTTTCTTCTTTTGGTGTAATTATCTCATAAATGCCATTAGATCTTCAATAAATGTTTATTACCTGAAAACCATCACAAGAAACCAAGGATTCACTAATCACGACATTAACATTAGTGGAGAAGGCAATCTTCAGTGAAATCCGGCAATAAACAAGAGGAAAATCAATTGAAAATGTCATGAAATTGGGAGCTATCACACGTGCATGTTGTTGTAGCTTCTTACCAGGTGAATACATCTCCGTAAATTCATCAGGCTTATGACCAGCATCGTCACCCCTGTCAGAATTGTTAGTCCTCTCCTAGGTATGAATAGAAGACCGTCCTGGCCTAGCCGAGATTGAGCTACCAGACGACCAAGCTCCATGGGCTTTCTTCTTTCTCTAATATGGGGCTCATAGCCTATCAGCCAAATAAGGGAGCTTCCCCTCAGGATCCCTCTCACCTGGGTTCTTACACTCAAGAGACGAGTGCCCTAGGATTCCACAGGAAAAACAGTAGTGAGGTATATTCTCATATTGGACGTCAAACCAATCCGTCAGATGTCGCCTTTGAGAGTAAATCGTGACTCCCCGCATAAACGGTTCGTCGACGTCTGATACACCCAATTTGCATCACCATTTTATATCATAATTTACCTCTATTCATTGATATTTGTCTTATTATGAGGTATTACTCATGGCTTTTCACTTGTTTATGCATGTTGGATGATTCTTGGAGGATGGACTGCCGGAGTTTGGATTCTGATGGAAAAGAAGGAGTTTCGGTGAAATTTCGCAAAGATAAAAAAAATACCAAAAAAATATGGAAACATATTATTTTACCAGAAGACGAAGGAAGCCAGAAGGAGGGATGAAGAGGGGCCTCAGGGGGCCCACACCCCCCTAGGCACGGGCCCACCTGGCCCCGCGCCTAGGGCAGGTGTGGCCCACCTGCCCGGTCTTCGACTCCGCCCCTTTGCCTATATCTTCCCTTCGAAACCCTAAGGCTCGGGGAGCGACCATAGATAGATTTCCGCTGCCTCTGTGGGGCGGAAAACACCGAGAGAGAAAGATCTCTCTGGCAGACAGATTTCTGCCAGGGGAATTCCTTCCCGGAGAGGGGAGACCGTCGCCATCAACACCGTCATCAAGCTAGGCTTCATCGAGATCATCATCATCATCATCATCCACACCATCATCTCCACCATCACCACCACTCCGTCCCGCTATAACAATTGTGTTGGATATTGCTTTAGTTCTTAGGGGAAACTTTCCCGGTGTTAATTACTATTGTAGTTGATGCTTGTGAGTGGAACCATTGGATTATTGTTTATGTTCAAATTGTTATCCATTACCATATCATCTTTGGTCTTGATCCATATGATGTCTTGTGAGTAGTTCGTTTAGTTCTTGAGGACATGGGAGAAGGTATGTTGTTAGTAGTGAATCTATGATGAATTATTATTCAATGGTCTAGTATTTAAGTTGTGGTGCTATTTTTCTAGTGGTGTCATGTGAATGTTGACTACATGATACTTCACCATTTATGGGCCTAGGGGAATGCATTGTGTATTTGTATACTAATTTTGGGGTTGCCGGAGTGACAGAAACCTGAACCCCCGTTAGGACACCTTTGCACAAGGGAGCATAAGATCTTAGAGTTTAAGGCTGTGGTTAGATTTATATCTTAATTACTTTCATGTAGTTATGGATGTTTGCAGGGGGTTTAATCACAAGTATGTATTAGTCCTAGGAAGGGTGGTATGTTAGCACAGGTTCACCCACACAACACTTACAAACACCAGAGAAGAGTACTCAGCTATTTGAAGCGAAAGCACTTGACAGAATTACCATGTGTCCTCGAGAATGTTTGGTCCTTATAAGTATTTCCATCGGCTTGTCCTTTGCTAAGAAAGGATTGGGCCACTTGATCCGTTTGTTCGTTACTTCTGTTACTTGCTCTTTGTTTTGTTGCCTTGTCAAAAAAAAAACCACTAAAAATCCGTTTGCTAAGTATTCATGGGGATTTCCTGCTCCATACCACTGTTCAGCACCTTCTGCTCCTCGTTGTGATCGACACTCCTATTTATCGAAAGTACTACGATACACCCCCTATACTTGTGGGTTATCAAGACTATTTTTTAGCGCCGTTGCCTGGGAGTGAAGCGCTATTGAAGAGTGGAACTGGTAAAGGAAACTTTTACTATTAGTATTGCTTTTGTTATTGCTTGTTACTTTGTTTCCAATATGGATTACCCACTTGGCTTATGAGTTTAACTTTTCAAAATTTGCTAAAGCTCCTTGTGAAAATAGCTTGCCTAATAAAGATTTCAGGATGGAACAACCCGCTTCTATTGATCCAGTCTATGACCTTGGACCTCTTTTTGATAACTGTAAGTATGCTTATTCTAATGATAAAGTTGTTTCCAATGATAGTTATATTGTCAACTTTATTCAAAGTGCCAATAAAAGTTATTTTGAGATAGGGAAACATGGTTTTATGCATCTCAATGATCTTAAGTTTCCCCGTTTTATGTTGAAAGCTTTAAAGTTGCATCTGTTTTGTATTCCTATGCTTGTGGCCTTTTGTTTCAAAAATTCGTTTTCTCATGATACCCCCATGCATAGGAAGTGAGTTAGACTCAAGTGTATTGGTTATTTGCTTCTTGATGCTCTCTTTCACTTCAAATATATATATCCTATGTGAGCATCTTTGGAAGTTTCAAGCCTAACTTAAAGGCATTAAAGAAAAGTACTTGTTGGGATATAATCCAAGAATTTTGTCGAGTCTTGGAAGTTATTACCTCAGTAATAACCGCTCCTTATCCTTTTTGTTTTGGTTTTTGTGTCAAGTTCAACTAATTTTGTGAAGTAGAGGAGTTGTGAAAAGTGCCTGTCCTAGGACGGTTTTTTGTTATGCATTGTAAAAATTCATGAGGAAGCTCAGTACTTCAGATGGAGCTGCATTTTTTTGAGATTTTTCTCCAAGTTGTTACCCAACTTTCATCAATTCTGCACTTTTTGATTTGAGCAACAAAAGGTCTTCGAAAAAATCAATCTTTACCTGCTGGTTTGTTTTGACAGATTTCTGCCATCATTTGCATTTGCCTCTTACAGAAGCTTTTGTTTTGATGGGTTTTCAGTTGAAGTGTGTACCCAAAGGTTTATTGTTTTTGCTTACACTAATGTTGTCATTGAGTTTATGCAAAAAATTTGTATGAAGGAAATTCTTGGGAGAAAGAGAAAAGGAATCTGTAGAGTTCGTCTTTAAATAGGTAAAAATGGTGAAAACTGAAGGTTCGTGAAACCCCAATATTTTTATATTTTTGATGTTTTTAATACATAAGGGAAGTTACGAGACAAAACTGAAGAGGAAACGGAGCCTGGGGTGAACAAACCCACCCTAGGCGCGGGCCCAGCCTGGCCGCGCCTGAGGGGGGTGTTCCCTCCTCAAACTCCGTCTCCGCTTCGTTTCCGTGTCAATACCTTCCTTATGCATTGAAACTTTGTAATATATAATCCCCCCGGATCCCCCGAGGTTCGTGCATCGTGTTCTCGTCGTGTTTTCGTTTTGATCTGTCTCTGTCAGGAAATCTGTAGGGGTTCGTAGCATGGAAAACAAAAAAATTCTACCGCATGCAAACAAACAAGCCAAGATCTATATACTAGATTGTAGCAACGAGTCGATAGAGGAAATCACCCTCGAAGATTCCAAAGCGGTTAACGAGAGCAGATTATCGTGGGTGATGTATTCGTACTCTTGCCTATCTCAAGATCGCGTAGACGATCCTTCGGTAACGTTAAGCGCAGTAGTCGGTCACACGTTCAGTACTCGATGAAGACCTTCCTCTCCCTTGTTCAAGCAGGCAGCGGAGGTTGTGGCACTCTCCTCGCGATTCCGGCAGCACGACGACATGGTGTCGGAAGTAGAGGGTAGATCCCGCAGGGCTTCGCCTTAAGACGATGCGAGTATGGTGGAGCAAGAGAGGTGCCTTGGCGATCTAGGGTTTAGAAGCACCAAGGGGAGAGGCTTGGCCGGCGGCTAGGATTTGGGAAAACCCCCAACTCGCCGAGTTGGTGGTGCCCTAGGCGGCGGCTCAAGGAGGTGGTGGCGCCGGCGGCTTGGGGTTAGGGTTTTGGGTGTGAGGGGTAGGGGGCGCCCTACCCCTCCTTATATAGGGGAAGGGTGGCCGGTTGGGAGGAGGGAGTCCTCCCCCAACTCGGCCTCCTTGGACGGTGGGTGGAGGGAGGAGGACTTCCTCCCCAAGTAGGTTTCCTACTCTCCCTCCACCAAGCAAACTTGCCGTTGGACTTTTTCAAATTGGCGTTTGACTTTCAAACTAGGATTTGACTTCTTCCTTTATTTTGCCCAGCCAAGTGACCTAGTACATGATGCAACCATTCCATATTGTTATGACACATTCATGTACCCTTCCCCTCCGGAGTGACGGACCTTCCGGACCCTTCTAGAACATTCCTGGTGAAAACACCGGAATCATTCCCCAACTCCGAAACAGGACTTTCCTTATATGAATCTTATTCTCCGGACCATTCTGGATCTCCTCGTGATATCCCGGATCCCATCAGAGACTCCGAACAACATTCGGTCTCTTACTCATCATTCCATAACTACTCAACAACATCGAATCCTTAAGTGTGTCTCCCTACGGTTCGTGAATTATGCGGACATGATCGAGACACTTCTCTGATCAATAACCAATAGAGGAATCTGGAAATTCATATGGCTCCCACATATTTATACGATTACTTTGCGATTGAATGAACCACTTACATACGATACCAATTTCCCTTTATCTCACGATAGTTTACTTATCCGAGGTTTTGATCGTCGGTATCTCTGTATACCTAGTTCAACCTCGTTACTGATAAGTACTCTTTTCTCGTTCCTGTGGTATGTGATCCCTTGTGATCCAGTCACATGCTTGCAAGCCAATTGGATGACATTCCACACAGAGGGCCCAAAGTATATCTATTTGTCATATGGATGGAAAAATCCCACTCTTGATCCATGTGCCTCAACCCATACTTTTCGAACACTCAATGCCACCTTTATAGCCACCCAGTTATGGTGTGGTGTTTGATGTCATCAAAGCATCCTTCTGGTGATGGTGATTAGCATGATCTCATGGTCAAAGGAATTAGGTTACTATGTATCAGAAAGCTTATAGCAATTGAACTATTAAAATGACTTGATCTTTATGCTACGTTTATCTATAGGAGTATGTCCCTCATACCATTCTCCTAATGATATGATCTTGTTGTTAACAACAGATCAATGTTCATGATCGAGAAACCATGATCATCTATTAACCAACAAGCTAGTATTATAAAGAGGCTTTACTAGGGACTCTAATTTAGTTTACAAATCACACAAGAATGTTTCTGGTTAATACTGTTATAGCATGAATGTAAACATTTATCATAAACACAAAGATATAATAATAACTACATTTATTATTGCCTCTAGGGCATATCTCCAATAGTCTCCCACTTGCACTAGAGTCAACTAATCTAGATTACATGGTAATATACCGAACACCCATGGCAGTTTGGTGTTGGTCATGTTTTGCCCTTGGGAGAGGTTTAGTCAATGGATCCGCCACATTCAGATCTGTGTGTACTTTGCAAATCTTTATGTCACCATCTTGGACATGTTCTCAAATAGCGTGAAAACATAGCTTGATGTTCTTCAGCTTCTTGTGTGACCTTGGTTCTTGCGCATTGGCTATGGCGCCCATGTTATCACAGTAGATAGACATTGGGTCCAGCGCACTTGGAACCACACCGAGCTCTGTAATGAACTCCTTCATCCATATCGCTTCTTGTGAAGCCTCCGAAGCAGCTATGTATTCCGATTCAGTTGAAGATCTCGCCACAACGCTTTGCTTTGCACTCCTCCAGCTAACTGCTGCACCATTCAAAATAAATACGTATCCAGATTGAGATTTAGAATCATCTAGATTGGTGTTCCAACTAGCATCGGTGTAACCATTAACAACGAGCTGTTCATCACCTACATAAGAAAGAACCATATCCTTAGTTCTTCTCAAGTACTTAAGGATGTTTTTGACTGCTGTCCAATGATCCACTCCTGGATCACTTTGATATCTGCTAGTCAAACTAACAGCATATGCAATGTCAGGTCTAGTACATAGCATGGCATACATTAGAGATCCTATGGCTGAGGCATAGGGAGTCTTACTCATCCTTTCTCTATCTTCTGCCGTTGCTAGACTTTGAGTTTTACTCAAGGTCGTATTGGGCAACATGGGCAAGAACCCTTTCTTGCTATCTTCCACTCCAAACCTCTTTAGAACTTTGTCCAAATATGTACTTTGTGACAATGATATTAGGCGTCTCGATCTATCTCTATAAATATTTATGCCTAATATGTAAGCTGCTTCGCTAAGATCTTTCATTGAAAAACTATTATTCAAATATTCTTTGACACTATTAAGAAGGTCTACATCATTCCCAATCAACAATATGTCATCTACATATAGTATTAAGAATTCTACAGAGCTCCCACTCACTTTCTTATAAATACAAGCTTCTCCATAAGTTTGTATAAAACCAAAACTTTTGATTACCTTATCAAAACGTTGATTACAACTTCGGGATGCTTGCTTCAATCCATATATGGACCGTTGAAGTTTGCATACCGTGTTTGTAGGGTTCGCAGCATAGAAAACAAATTTTTTCCTACGATAGGAACAACTATATACCAAGATCTATCTACTAGATACAAACAACGGGCGGATGTATATCCGTAGAGAACATACCCTTGAAGACCTACAAAGCTTAACGAGTCCAAACTCGTGGTTGATGTAGACGATCTCTTGCCGATCTCAAGATCGAGAGGAAGTCCTAGCGCCGCAAAACAGCAGCGCATCCGTGCTCGCACACACGTTCGAGGCACCGAGCAACCTCCGCCTCCTCGCTCTAGCGATGCAGCGGAAGCACAACTCTTTCTTGCCGACTAGCCACCGGGAACATGTATCTCGCTAGTCCGAGACCATGGGGGATAAATTCTAGAGGGGGAGAGAGATCCTTCACGAGGAGGTGTTTTGTGAGAGGAGGAGAGGGGCCTTTTATAGGGGAGAGGGGGCACCCAAGGGGCATGGCGCCCAGCCATGGGGCTGCCCCACCTCTTCCACATTCATGTGTGGAGCTCCCACTCAAAATGAAAAGCCTCACTCCCATTAAAAGCCTCCTCAAAAATCCACTCACATGCATTAAATTTCCACCAAATTTAATGCAAGCTCTCATTTAAATAAAACTCTTTTATTTATTTATTCAGAATTTTGTTAATTACTTTAATTAACAAACATTCACATAAAACCCCTTGCTAGTATTCCATTTCACATTCAGAACCAGTTTCAACAATTTCAACGAAAGCAGTTTGATTGTCTAGTGAAATAAATTCCTCGCTTTCCTTTTCTTTTTGGCATGAAACTTCTGCTCCAATTGGATGTCGGTGTCTCTTAAGTGTGTCACCCTACGGTTCGCGAATAATGTGGACATGATCGAGACCCCTCTCAGATCAATAATCAGAAGCGGGATCTGGAGACCCATACTGACTCCCACACATTCAACGATGACTTTCTTGTGATCGTCGGAACCTTTTACGCTAGTATCTTAATCCTTTTGTTTCACGATATATTACATGTCCAAGATTCGATCATCGGTATCTCCATACCTAGTTTGATCTCGTTACTGACATGCACTCTTTTCTCGTTCCCGTGATATAACATTCTAGTGATCAAATCACTTGATTGCAAGCTAACCAATGTGATATCACCGAGAGGGCCCAGAGTATATCTATCCGTCATCGGGATGAAAAAATTCCACTCTCGATCCATGGGCCTCAACATAACACTTTAGTAGTTCTGAATCCATCTTTATAATCACCCTGTTACGGTGTGACATTTGATGTTATCAAGAAACTCTTTCGGTGTTAGTGATTGACATGATCTCATGGTCTAAGGATTAGGATCACTTCGTAAGATGTTATAGCAATATAAACTCAATGACTTTGATCGTAATGCTATACTTCGGATGAATGTTCATCACACCATTACACTAATGTTGTGACCTCGTTATTAACAACATCCAATGTCCATGATCAGGAAACCTATGATCATCTTGTTAATCAACGAGCTAGTTTATAAGAGAGGCATAACTAGGAACTTTCTTTTGTTTATTAAACACACATGTATTAACGTTTCCATATTAATACAATTATAGCATGTAAAATAAACATTTATCATAAATAGGAATACGATAATAACCACTTTATTATTGCCTCTCGGGCATATTCCTTGATCTCCCACTTGCACTAGAGACAATAATCTAGTTTGAAAACTTTGTGTATTGAACACCTATGGCTTTATGGTGTTCCAAATACGCAATTTCAAGTGGTTAACATAATATACGGATCGGCGCAGGTCCGTGTGTATTCATGTCTTTGCGTCTCCACGCATCACTCATTCTCCAATGAGATGGCATTGTATAAATTTGGTCTTTTGGTGAGACCTTTAGTTCCTTGGGGTTAAAACTCATCGATACTATTGTCATACAATATATCTTTAGTGTTAGCCCGTTGCGAACCACACCTTAGTTTGATAACAAACTACTTGACACAAATTCCTCTTCTTTGCTACTATAGCAGTCATATACTTAGCCTTTGTTGTAGTATTCGTCACAATGTCTTAACTTTGTAACTCTTCCAAATCCATCATGGAATCTCCTTTCCATTACATTGTGCCACCCATAGTTTAAATTGAGATAAACTTAATTTGTATCTTGTGAAAAAACTAGTATCAATGTAACGCTTTACAATGAACTATTTGTAATTGTTTGTCACCTCTACACAAATATATTCTTAGTTCTTCCAAAGATCATAAGAATATCCTCACTATCGTCAATGATCATTTTATGATTCATTACGGTATATGCTCATAACACTTAGAGCATAGGACATATCTGGATGTGTACATATCATGGTATGATTGATCAAAACATTCTCGTGATTGCACTCATCAAGTGTCAAAGCACTTGAATCTTGTTTCACTTATCAAGTGTCGATACACTTGAATCTTGATTCAATTCCTTTCCATGCAACAAGAAGTTTCTTGTCGTTTCTATATTGAACTCCTTCAATATCTCATATATGTACGTTTGGCATAAACATATTAGCGTTACAGTCTATCCACTATAGACATTCATGCTAAATATTCGGGTTTTGCCTAAGTCTTTCATCGAAATGAAATTCTTAACCTTTGTCAATAAAAGATACATCATTTCTAATCAACAAGATGTCCTTCACATAATGTATTAGAAATATGTCTCAGTAGCTCCACTTAATTTCTTGAAAATGCAAGCATCTTCATCGTCTCCACATGAAAAACTCATTTTTCATCATGGTGAAGATTCCAACTCCACGATGCTTACTTCAACCATTGAAGTTTGCATGCCCTTTTAGCATCCTTTGAATTTAACAAAACCCTTTGGACCGTGTCATGTACACGTCCTAGGTAACCATTCTATTAGAAGAACTTTGTTTTGTTTATTCATCTACCATATACCAAATTATATGTAGTGGTTGCTACTTTAATCCGTTCAGACTAAATATCGCTATGAAAGATCAAATCTTGTCATAGTCAACTCTTTGAAAATTGTCATAAAATACTTTACGACATGTCGAATATTTCATAGATGTGAGACATACATACATTTCTTTATAGATCCAAATACGACCGATAGGTTTTACACCTTTAGGAGGGTCTTCCAAGTTCAAAACTTGATTTCTCGTATATGGAACTATCACGGATTTTATGGCTTCAAGCCATTTGACGGAGTCAGGGCCCATCATCGCTTCTTTGTATGTATTCAGTTCATCATTGTCAAACAATAATGTTTTACTCTCAAATCTTAGCATTTGATTGTTTAACCGACCTTCTTGGTTCAATAGGAACTTTAGACCTCCGTGACCACAACCTTTGAGGCACATAAGCTATGAGCATTATGGCAGCCTCGAGCGATTTCGGTACTGCCAACTCAGCACATTTAGCTAAGGTTCGTTAACCTTATCAAAGTTCTATTGTCCTCCCACTTAACTATTGCGAAAAATTCCTTTTTCAAGAAACTTCACATTTCAAGCGACAAACCCTTTTGTCCTCGGTGTTATGGAGGAATAACCAATTGTTATTCGGAATAACCTACAAAGACATGCTCATTCTAATTCGGTTGTAAACATCTTACTTATGTTTAGCATACCAAAATTTAAGAAATGACAACTTGGGTTTTACCCCAAACCATAACTTCCATGGTGTCATTTCAATGGATCTAGATGGAGCTCTTTTCAGTGTAAAAGCGGTAGTCTCTAAAGCTTTAATCTTTTAAAACATAATGGCAGTTTTATAAATAACACCTTTGATCCAACCATGTCTCACAAGGTTTCATTACAAATCTCAAACACTCCATACTCCTATGGTGTTTCGGGAGATGTAAATCTAGGTGTTTTGCTAAACTTGCAACTCAAATAAATCCCTTTATGATAAAATCATAATTCATTTATTTTCTTGTTACACTTGTAACTCAAATAAATCCCTTTATGATCAAATCATAATTCATTTATTTTTCTTGTTACAATGATTTTCCACTTCATCTTGAAAGTCTTTGAAACATTTTCAAATATTTCATACTTCTTTCTCATTAAGTGAACATTCACTCAAAATTCGGAGAAAGCATATGAAGTTGAAACCCATCGCATTTACTACACATAATGGACTACATACATCGATATGTATAAATTCCAATAATTTAGTCGTTCGTTCTTCTTTGGCCTTTGAACGAAGTTTTAATTATCACGTGGAAAGTCTCACAAGCGTCACTTGATCAAATCAAAGACTCCAAAAACCCATGAATATGGAGATTCTTCATGTTTTCTTTCCAATATAATTTAAGCAATGATGTCACTTTATAAGTGATCTTTCAATCATTTGTCTTGCGACATTTTAGCATTAGGTTTTATGGATGTGATTTCTTCAACTAGATTTGTAAATCATCCATCTTATATGGAATACGGTAATTATTTGAACAACCTTTGTTCTCATAATACCTGATTCAAATAACAATTATTAAAACAAATCTTGAAGTCAAGCCTTGATGTCAACGAAATACAAACAACGGTTTGTTTGTTTTGATGAACATCATCACATATTCTCTTGCTAGTTACTTAGGCCATTGTGGTTCATGAATTGCATCGTTCCGTATGAAATTTCATACCAACCAATTCGGTATCCAATACCCAAGAACCACATTGTTTAACAAGCAAAGAATACAACCATAACATGTATATCATATATATACCTAAATTGGATATTTCCAATCTTTTCTTTTCTGCCAAGTATATTTTATAGATTCTCTTTCAGCATTTCCTTTTCCTTTTTAAAAGAATTTATCAACATCAAAAGTGGCGCCATATACATGACACATAGTCCAAAGCGTGTATATTCAAATAATAATACTTCTGGACTTGCACTTTGAAGTAGATCACCATCATCAAAATGATCGGTATTCTTTCAAAATCCATTCTTTAGTAATCTTTTAGTGTAGTAAACACTTTACATACATCTTCTATTCATCCTTATCATGATGACTTTCATGATCAAGCTACTGTAGCTTATAAAGGCTAATCGTGAGTATAACATTACTTTCCAAAACCCTTTTGGATGATTAGGATGTCTAGCATCTCCAACCTTTGTAAATTCTCATCCAATATGAGAACATATATTATACTCTATCATATTGCAACCAAAACATTGTTTCATATATCATTATATCTGTCACACATGATGGTTTCTGAAACAATTCTTTCAGCTCCTAGATAATCTTGATATTTAAATCAAGAATCATGGAGGAAAATATGATACTTAAGATACTAACACTGGAATTGTTACTCTTGATTTAATACCAATTATTAAATCTCATGGAGTAAATAAAGTTTGCTGAAAGTTTGCAATAGGACTTCAAACTTTAGATTGACACTCAACACAATACGATACCAGTTCGTAAAGTATATATCCAGAATTCTATAGTTCTATTATCTCAATTACAACTATGCATAAGGTGGTGAACGAATGCCAATGACTATAACATATTATGCAAATTCACTTTGATTTAATTTATGATAAATTGAGTTCTACTAATCCAAATTAGAAATGAACTCCCACTCAAAAACGACATCCCTCGTGTCTTTTTGGTGATTACATGAACCAAATCCACTACACCAAGTCCGATCATCACGTGAGTCGGTGTAGCTTCAAAGGCGAGCATCCATATGGTCATCATATCAAAACATATGACTCATGCTTAACCTTTCAGTCCGTGTTCCGAGGCCATGTCTGTACATGCTAGGCTCGCCAAGTAAGAACCTTAGTATTCGCGTGTGTAACTGTCTTACACCCGAGATATGCTCATGGATTCAAGTACACCTGATCATCACGTGATGTCTTGAAGCGACGAAACATTTTCGGTGTATACTTAAGGAAGAACACATTTTTATCTTGATATCTAAAAGAGGGATCACCTTATTATGCTAACAAAGCGCTAAACAAGCAATATAAGATGCAATCAAAACATCTCATGTTTATTAGTGAAATGATATGGTTCCCGCATATGATCTCCATCATGTGCACCGTGGTATGATCACTATCATACCTATATGTGTAAGTCCAAGGTCTATGGAGATTACACGTTATGTGTGTTGTAAGAGTATCATCTCATACTTCTACTTACAACATCACCATATCATAACACTAGCCCAGCAACAATCTAAACTAGACGCCTCTAATTTATCCATTGCAAGTTTTACGTGGCTTAGGGCTTTCGAAGATAGAACCATTCTTACCTACGAACATGAACCACAACGAGGATAACTAAATTTTTGACAACTCGTTGCAAATTAGATATTGACTATAGTAGGAGGCAGACACCGCTAGCTAGCCACTTATGCAAACTAGTTGCATGTCAAGCGTGGAACAGGTCTCATGTGCGAGGACATGTAAAGTTTGTCCGGGCCGCTTCATCCCACTATGCCACCAATATCCAAAGTACATCTAAGAAGCAATAAAATGATCATCATCGCCCACATACTCATATGTGTACTACCCGTGCAAAGTATCTACGCATAGATCCGGCTCTGATACCACTGTAGGGTTCGCAACATAGAAAACAAAAATTTTCCTACGATGGGAACAACTATGTACCAAGATCTATCTACTAGATACAAACAACGGGCGGATGTATATCCGTAGAGAACATACCCTTGAAGACCGACAAAGCTTAACGAGTCCAAACTCGTGGTTGATGTAGATGATCTCTTGCCGATCTCAAGATCGAGAGGAAGTCCTAGCGCCGCAAAACAGCAGCGCATCCGTGCTCGCACACACGTTCGAGGCACCGAGCAACCTCCGCCTCCTCGCTCCAGCGATGCAGCGGAAGCACAACTCTTTCTTGCCGAATAGCCACCGGGAACATGTATCTCGCTAGTCCGAGACCATGGTGTGGCATCCCGCTAAAACCACTACTAGAAAATCACTGTGTTTTTGTGCATTGCATCATCATGACCACATGCTCATGTCATCATGCCACATTGCATTTGAGCATCGTCATGTCATCTTGCATTTGTTTGCATAAAACTATCTTCGAAAAATCTATTTTGTCTTCCGAACGCCCCGTCTTTATTCAAACACAAAACCCGGGTCTCCGGATTATTTTGTTTCGTCTACCAATTGATTTCAAACGCCCCGTTTTAAATAATAAAATATTTATTTTATTTTTAGGGGGCAGCCAAACAGGGTCGATCCGACCTAGTCGGCCACCTCCAAACCCTAGTCTAAAAATATCTAGTCCTAATCCTACCTACACCTAATCCTACCCAGCCCCTAGCCACATCACCCCGACCAATCACCATCCGCCACCTCACCGCATCCCTCCACCTCACCACTCCCTCTCCCCATCCCAGCCGCCACCTCATCCCACCATCCACCCTGCAGCCGCCCCACGCCAGCCCACCCCGGCCACACCTGCCCACTCCGTCGCCCACCACAGGGCAATCCCGAGCCCTTTGTCCTCTCTCTCTTCCCCCGCCTCCTCCCGTGCCGCCCGTCTCTCCTCCCGCCCAGAGCCCATCTTCCCCGCGCCTCCGCCCGGGTCACCGCCTGCGCCCTTTCCCTCCTCGCCGCCCCTCTCGCCGGTCTGCCTCCTCTTCGTCGTCGCCTCAACCCCCACCCCATCGGGCACCGCCGGCATCGGCTGTCTCCGCCCCGGCCCCTCACCTCGCCGATCTTCCCCGCCGCCGAGGCGCTCCGATGGTCGCCGCCCCGAGCACCGTGCAGCCCCGCCACCGTGGGAAGGCCCTGGAGCCCCACCTCCGTGCCCCCTCTCAGCCGCCGCCAGGCGCCATGGCCGCCGTCTACGCCTCCCCTCTGCAGCGCCTCCTTCCGTCGCCCCTCCTTGGCCTCGTTCCTCCCTCCCCCGCCCCGCAAGGCCGCCCCCGTCTCTCCCCGCGCAAGATCGCGCTGGCCGCCACCGCTCCTCGTCGCCCGACCGTCCCTCCCAAGTCATCGGGCCGCGTCGCCATCGCCGGTCTCCTCTGCATCGCCCACAAATCCCACCTCGCGCCCAGCTGGACCCATGACAATCTGTCCTCCTCGATCCCCACCAAGGCGCCGGGACCTCGCCTGCTCTGGTCGCCATCTGCGCCTCCTCCGCCTCGTCTCTCCCTCTGTGCTCCACGTCGCTACGCCATGGCACCGCCTTTTCCCCGTGCCGCTGCCGCTCGTGGCCATGCCGCCTCCCCAAGCTCGTCAATCCAGGCGGTGCCTCCTGCCTCTCTTGTAACCCTGCCAAGATCTCCGAAGGGGGTACGGGACAAGATCGACCCTAGATTGGTGTGACCCGTATGCCATCGGCCAAGTTCGCCACCGAGGAATAGACGATCGACATGATCTCCAACACGGGACGCAGAGCACATCGACACGGACCCGAAGACCGAACCCGGGCATGCCAAATTCTTTGACCCGAAGGCCACAGATGCGACAAGTACTTCTTCCCGGATCTGATGCCCGAGAAACCGGACGCCCAGGTCGTCGACTCGGATACGCCAAGTACTTCCTCGAGGACGCCAAGTTCTTCGCCCTGAATGCCAAGACCGACTCGATGGCGCGGACCCGACAAGATCTTCGCAACGACAAGATCGACACCGACCAGGACGAATCCGATGCGCCCCGACGCCGAACCAAGTCCTTCTTCACGGAACGCCAAGATCTACTCCATTATCCGAGAACGATCCCGTCAAGACCGAACCCCAGATCCGGACCCTGAGACCCAACCCCGAACCCCTCGGAGCCCAAGTTCGCCGAACCCTAATGTGATTTCCTATCCGAGACCCCATTATTTTTATAATATGACATTATCAACTGATGCATATTAAATTGTTCATGCATGCATATTTGTCTGTGGTTTGGGGGCATTATGCCAATTCATCTCATAATTAAATATGGAGTCTATATGCGGGATATCTTTGTATTATTCCGGACTTCATTTAAATTGGCATAGCGAACCGAAGCCATGTTTGGTCTTGCTAATCCAACATTTAAATTGCGGGGTAGTTAAATAACTTGAACCATCTGAATAATTGTTGGGACCCCGGTTTCGCTTAATACTGCCTAGTTGCATCGCACCTATGCCATGTCAAACATCATACATGCATCATGCCCGATTTTCTACCGTAGTATTAAATAGTCCATCCGGTGTTTCTTCTAGTTCTTTGCTTCTTCACGGATTAGGCCGATGAGTTGATGCGAGGGTCGACCCGATCCTCGGATGAACCTTCGGCAATGTTTTCAGGCGAGCATTCTCCCCCTTTCTACCTATCTTACTTTTATAGTATTTATTCCCTCCTGTTGATCTATTGCTATCTGTGTTGCGTTGCTCTAGTTTTCGTACCCGTGATATCCCTTGCAGCCTTATATTGCCTTGGACACATCCTATTACCTGTTTTTTGGTAGATAGTTGGACTTGCGCGTCGTAGTCGCTTGCTCAAGTGCTGTTGCGTGTCGACCAGTACCACAGTTGTAGGAGTATTGCCGCATGTTTAATGTTGGAGATGATCATGGCTTTAAATACTGTTTAATAACTAAAATTGAAGTAGGTAAATGCAGATGCACAGGTGGGCAATAGATGTTATTTTGTTGTTAACCGCCCACTAGTGTCCCGTAGGACCCCGAGTTCTTGACACTTGTTCCGAGATCGAGCGCGCTAACCACAGTGGGGTGTATGGGCACCCCCATCGATTAGTACCTGATTTCAAAGTATTGAACTGGGGGCCACAAAGTAGTTTGGAGCTTTATTGCTATTCTGTACTTATGCCATGCTTTACTGCTTTATTTAAGATTGTGCGAGGAGCACCTGTACTGTTTAGGTAAGCGGAGTGTTTTCGTGGTATCGACAAGCCCAGTCACACTTTCGGGTTTCGATCGTTTCAGACCAGCGCAAACCACAGGTCCGTTCGAGGGCCAACTTCGTTATGGGTAGCTTAGTGGGGTGGCCCCATGTACTTGCTTTGGGTGGAAGCGTCATGATTTAGGCCCGACATACCGATGGGTGTATGTTAACCGATCCGCAAAAGGGTCAAGTGCGTGTGGATACTTTGGTGCACCCTGCGGTTAAATCTTTTCGAAAAGCCGTGTGCATGGTTATGGACGACTTGGAGCAGTTCTCGATCATAGACAACTATAACTAAAGTTTCTTGCTATAATTTGACTTGTATCCGATATGACTAGTAATCAGCTTCACTTTGAATGGCTAAATAAAAGTACCAACAAGCTGGGTTTGGGATATCTCATGCTAATCGTGTCGACTAGTAAGTGTTGCAACTACAACAGAATGGTTAACTAAAAGTGCCCACTGCTTATTCTATCAGGATGACTATCTATACCTGACTAGTAATTGCTGCAACGATAACTGAATAAATAAAACTGCCAACGGTGTGAGTTCCTCGGTTGACTTCCTCGTTTGGTCTCGAGGGGGAAATACCAGGATGGGTATGTTTGATGGTAGTATCAGGTTGGTTTCGAATAGGTCCTTCTTATCTCTCTCTGATAGCCGACGGTTGTATCGAGTCTCTGTAGGTTGTTTAGTGCATCTTTGCCGCCTTGATCCACCATACCTATGTAGGAGAGGACCGAATTCTAGCCTCGCTGTCTTGGCCTCGATCGACCGCTCTCTTTTTCCTTTGCCCTTTGTTGGCACCTTTTGTTTTAGCAGGTTTTGAGATCGACGTCGTTAGCAGGTTACCCTTCGGCTTTGGCGAGGTTATGGACGCCATTGGTTATTCTTCAGGGCTCTTAGCCCCATTTGCATCTTGTCCGTAGTCGGACGCTCTATCGTTTTCAAGGTGATTTGGATCTTTGTACTGTATATCTGTATTCTTGACTCTTTGAGTCGCCGTTGTATATATCTGTTATGTGGGTTCCATCGTGGACTATTGTGTAATGATATTACTTCGTTTTCCACCCGCACGAAAGTGCCTGGTGGGCACCTTTGAATCATTTCTATGGGTTTTGGTTTCGCTAAAACTTGCATAGGGCCGATTCTGAGGGTGTTACAGAGTGGTATCAGAGCTCAGCAGTTGCGATACCCCACAAGTCCAGCCTGTAGGATAACCTAGCTAACGGCCGAAGTAGAGTGTCAAAACTATTTTGAAAAAATCGGTTGGATAGTTCTGATTAGGTCTGATTTTACTCCTTACCCCTCTGCTGTTCTCCTCTCACCTCTGCGTGTTTTGAATCCGCTCTCTTCTCTCTATTCGAGTCCAGTATTTCTCGTGGTTGGGTTCCATCGTACCTTGTGGTTTCGCCCTTTCTTGGTAACGGTGTTGCTACATCTGGTCTTCATGCTATCCGAGGAATCCTTCGTTTGGTGGACTTCTCTTTGTTCCTTCTCGTGCCTTCCGGTGTTTTCCGACGCGACGACATCATCTACGCCAGATCCGATGCAGAGTCTGCATCACTCCTTTGTTCCTGAACCTCGATTGTCGAGATCTTCAGTCTGATTCCGAGAATGGTTGCACGCTTTTCTACTGATTGTGCAGAGTAATAGTTTGGGTGCGTGATGGATTGGCCCCCATGCCGACTACTCACTCTATTCGCTTGTGTACATTGAAGTGGATGAGAATGCATCGGTTCCCTCTTTCCATCGAAGCTAGAGGTGGCTTTATTTGTTGACACCTCTACCTTCGAGATTTTGTTCCCGGAGTGTTCTCTCGACGATCACGGACAACGACCTCTTGTTAGTGGTGTCGCGAGGATCTACACGATGCGAGAAGATTCAGATCGCCGCCCTTCTTCCCGGTACCATGAGGCGGATCTCGAGGGCGAGATCCATTGTTAGTGGTGTCGAATTGTGGCATCCCGCTAAAACCACTACTAGAAAATCGCTGTGTTTTTGTGCATTGCATCATCATGACCACATGCTCATGTCATCATGCCACATTGCATTTGAGCATCGTCATGTCATCTTGCATTTGTTTGCATAAAACTATCTTCGAAAAATCTATTTTGTCTTCCGAACGCCCCGTCTTTATTCAAACACAAAACCCGGGTCTCCGGATTATTTTGTTTCGTCTACCAATGGATTTCAAACGCCCCGTTTTAAATAATAAAATATTTATTTTATTTTTAGGGGGCAGCCAAACCGGGTCGATCCGACCTAGTCGGCCACCTCCAAACCCTAGTCTAAAAATATCTAGTCCTAATCCTACCTACACCTAATCCTACCCAGCCCCCAGCCACATCACCCCGACCAATCACCATCCGCCACCTCACCGCATCCCTCCACCTCACCACTCCCTCTCCCCATCCCAGCCGCCACCTCATCCCACCATCCACCCTGCAGCCGCCCCACCAACCGCACGCCAGCCCCACCCCGGCCACACCTGCCCACTCCCGTCGCCCGGTCCCACCACCTGGGGCAATCCCGAGCCGCCTGTCCCTCTCTCTCTTCCCCCGCCTCCTCCCAGGCGCCCGCCGCCGCCGTCTCTCCTCCCCCGCCCCCGCAGCCCATCTTCCCCGCGGCTCCGCCCGGGTCACCGCCTGCGCCCTTTCCCTCCTCGCCGCCCCTCTCGCCGGTCTCCCTCCTCTCCGTCGTCGCCTCGACCCCCACCCCATCGGGCACCGCCGGCATCGGCCGTCTCCGCCCCTCACTCGCCGATCTTCCCGCGCCGAGGCGCCTCGATGGTCGCCGCCGAGCACCGTGCAGCAGCCTCACCGTGGAAGGCCCCGAGCCCCACCGTGCCCTCCTCAGCCCGCCAGCGCCATGGCCGCTCACGCCTCCCTCTCAGCTCCTTCCGCCGCCTCCTTGGCCTCGTTCTCCTCCCCGCCCCGCAAGGCCGCCCCCGTCTCTCCCCGCGCAAGCTCGCGCTGACCGCCACCGCTCCTCGTCGCCTGACCGTCCCTCCCAAGTCATCGGGCCGCGTCGCCATCGCCGGTCTCCTCTGCATCGCCCACAAATCCCACCTCTGGCCGCCAGGCCTGGACCCGCGACCGTCCTGTCCTCCCTCGATCCCCACCAAGGCGCCGGGACCTCGCCTGCTCTGGTCGCCATCTGCGCCTCCTCCGCCTCGTCGCTCCCTCTGTGCTCCACGTCGCTGCGCCATGGCACCGCCTTTTCCCCGTGCCGCTGCCGCTCGTGGCCACGCCGCCTCCCCAAGCTCGTCAATCCAGGCGGTGCCTCCTGCCTCTCTTGTAACCCTGCCAAGATCTCCGATGGGGGGTACGGGACAAGATCGACCCTAGATTGGTGTGACCCGTATGCCATCGGCCAAGTTCGCCACCAAGGAATAGACGATCGACATGATCTCCAACACGGGACGCAGAGCGCATCGACACGGACCCGAAGACCGAACCCGGGCATGCCAAATTCTTCGACCCGAAGGCCACAGATGCGACAAGTACTTCTTTCCCGGATCTGATGCCCGAGAAACCGGACGCCCAGGTCGTCGACTCGGATACGCCAAGTACTTACTCGAGGAAGCCAAGTTCTTCACCCTGAATTCCAAGACCGACTCGATGGCGCGGACCCGACAAGATCTTCGCAACGACAAGATCGACACCGACCAGGACGAATCCGATGCGCCCCGACGCCGAACCAAGTCCTTCTTCACGGAACGCCAAGATCTACTCCGTTATCCGATAACGATCCCGCCAAGACCGAACCCCAGATCCGGACCCTGAGACCCAACCCCGAACCCCTCGGAGCCCAAGTTCGCCGAACCCTAATGTGATTTCCTATCCGAGACCCCATTATTTTTATAATATGACATTATCAACGGATGCATATTAAATTGTTCATGCATGCATACTTGTCTGTGGTTTGGGGGCATTATGCCAATTCATCTCATAATTAAATATGGAGTCTATATGCGGGATATCTTTGTCTTATCCAGGACTTCATTTAAATTGGCATAGCGAACCGAAGCCATGTTTGGTCTTGCTAATCAAACATTTAAATTGCGGGGTAGTTAAATAACTTGAACCATCTGAATAATTGCCGGGACCCCGGTTTCGCTTAATACTGCCTAGTTGCATCGCACCTATGCCATGTCAAACATCATACATGCATCATGCCCGATTTTCTACCGTAGTATTAAATAGTCCATCCGGTGTTTCTTCTAGTGCTTTGCTTCTTCACGGATTAGGCCGATGAGTTGATGCGAGGGTCGACCCGATCCTCGGATGAACCTTCGGCAATGTTTTCAGGCGAGCATTCTCCCCCTTTCTACCTATATTACTTTTATAGTATTTATTCCCTCCTGTTGATCTATTGCTATCTGTGTTGCGTTTCTCTAGTTTTCATACCCGTGATATCCCTTGCAGCCTTATATTTCCTTGGACACATCCTATTACCTGTTGTTTGGTAGATAGTTGGACTTGCGCGTCGTAGTCGCTTGCTCAAGTGCTGTTGCGTGTCGACCAGTACCACAGTTGTTGGAGTATTGCCGCATGTTTAATGTTGGAGATGATCATGGCTTTAAATACTGTTTAATAACTAAAATTGAAGTAGGTAAATGCAGAGGCACAGGTGGGCAATAGATGTTATTTGGTTGTTAACCGCCCACTAGTGTCCCGTAGGACCCTGAGTTCTTGACACCTGTTCCGAGATCGAGCGCGCTAACCACAGGTGGGGTGTATGGGCACCCCCATCGATTAGTACCTGATTTCAAAGTATTGAACTGGGGGCCACAAAGTAGTTTGGAGCTTTATTGCTATTCTGTACTTATGCCATGCTTTACTGCTTTATTTAAGATTGTGCGAGGAGCACCTGTACTGTTTAGGTAAGCGGAGTGTTTTCGCGGTATCGACAAGCCCAGTCACACTTTCGGGTTCCCAGTCATTTACAGCCACTGACGCAAACCCTGGGTCCGTTCCGGAGCCGGGCAACTTCGTTGCGGGTAGCTTAGTGGGGTGGCCCCCATGTACTTGCTTTGAGTCTGGGAAACGTCATGACTTAGGCCCCGTCGACATACCGATGGGTGTATGTTAACTGATCTGGCAAAAAGGGTCGAAGTGCGTGTGGATACTTTGGTGCACCCCTGCAGGGTTAAATCTTTTCGAAAATCCGTGTCCGCGGTTATGGACGACTTGGATCACAGTTCTCGATCATAGACAACTATAACTAAATTTTACTGCTATAATTTGACTTGTATCCGATATGACTAGTAATCAGCTTCACTGCAACAGAATGGCGAAATAAAAGTACCAACAACTGCTGGGTTTGGGATATCTCATGCTAATCGTATCTGACTAGTAAGTGTTGCAACTACAACAGAATGGTTAACTAAAAGTGCCCACTGCTTATTCTATCAGGATGACTATCTATACCTGACTAGTAATTGATGCAACGATAACTGAATAAATAAAACTGCCAACGGTGTGAGTTCCTCGGTTGACTTCCTCGTTTGGTCTCGAGGGGGAAATACCAGGATGGGTATGTTTGATGGTAGTATCAGGTTGGTTTCGAATAGGTCCTTCTTATCTCTCTCTGATAGCCGACGGTTGTATCGAGTCTCTGTAGGTTGTTTAGTGCATGCTGCGCTGCCGCTTCAGTCCACCATACCTATGTAGGCGAGGACCGCCGAATTCTAGCCTCGCCGTGTACTGGCCTCAGTACTGACCGCTCTCTTTTTCCTTTGCCCTTTGTTGGCACCCCTTTTGTTTTTAGCAGGTTTTGAGATCGACGTCGTTAGCAGGGTTACCCTTCCGGCTTGGCCTGGGCAGGGTTATGGACGCCATTGGTTATTCTTCAGGGCTCTTAGCCCCATTTGCATCTTGTCCGTAGTCGGACGCTCTATCGTTTTCAAGGTGATTTGGATCTTTGTACTGTATATCTGTATTCTTGACTCTTTGAGTCGCCGTTGTATATATCTGTTATGTGGGTTCCATTGTGGACTATTGTGTAATGATATTATTTTTTCCACCCTTGCGAAAGTGCTGGTGGGCACCTTTGAATCATTTCTATGCGGGTTTGGCGGTTTCGCTAAAACTTGCATAGGGTCGAGGGTGTTACAGAGTGGTATCGAGCTCAACATGCGATACCCCACAAGTAGCATAAGGATAACCTAGCTAACGGCCGAAGTAGAGTGTAAAAACTATTTTTGAAAAAATCGGTTGGATAGTTCTGATTAGGTCTGATTTTACTCCTTACCCCTCTGCTGCTCTCCTCTCACCTCTGCGTGTTTTGAATCCTCTCTCTTCTCTCTCTTCGAGTCCAGGATTTCTCGTGGTTGGGTTCCATCGTACCTTCAGGGTTTCGCTTCCCCCTTTGGTAACGGTGTTGCTACATATGGTCTTCATGCTATCCGAGGAATCCTTCGTTTGGTGGACTTCTCTTTGTTCCTTCTCGTGCCTTCCGGTGTTTTCCGACGCGACGACATCATCTACGCCAGATCCGATGCAGAGTCTACATCACTCCTTTGTTCCTGAACCTCGATTGTCGAGATCTTCAGTCTGATTCCGAGAATGGTTGCACGCTTTTCTACTGATTGTGTAGAGTAATAGTTTGGGTGCGTGATGGATTGGCCCCCATGCCGACTACTCACTCTATTCGCTTGTGTACATTGAAGTGGATGAGAATGCATCGGTTCCCTCTTTCCATCGAAGCTAGAGGTGGATTTATTTGTTGACACCTCTACCTTCGACCTTTATTCGGTGTTCTCTCGACGATCACGGACAACGACCTCTTGTTAGTGGTGTCGCGAGGATCTACACGATGCGAGAAGATTCAGATCGCCGCCCTTCTTCCCGGTACCATGAGGCGGATCTCGAGGGCGAGATCCATTGTTAGTGGTGTCGAATTGTGGCATCCCGCTAAAACCACTACTAGAAAATCGCTGTGTTTTTGTGCATTGCATCATCATGACCACATGCTCATGTCATCATGCCACATTGCATTTGAGCATCGTCATGTCATCTTGCATTTGTTTGCATAAAACTATCTTCGAAAAATCTATTTTGTCTTCCGAATGCCCCGTCTTTATTCAAACACAAAACCCGGGTCTCCGGATTATTTTGTTTCGTCTACCAATGGATTTCAAACGCCCCGTTTTAAATAATAAAATATGTCATCTACATATAGTATTAAGAATTCTACAGAGCTCCCACTCACTTTCTTGTAAATACAAGCTTCTCCATAAGTTTGTATAAAACCAAAACTTTTGATTACCTTATCAAAACGTTGATTACAACTTCGGGATGCTTGCTTCAATCCATATATGGACCGTTGAAGTTTGCATACCGTGTTTGTAGGGTTCGCAGCATAGAAAACAAAAATTTTCCTACGATAGGAACAACTATGTACCAAGATCTATCTACTAGATACAAACAACGGGCGGATGTATATCCGTAGAGAACATACCCTTGAAGACCGACAAAGCTTAACGAGTCCAAACTCGTGGTTGATGTAGACGATCTCTTGCCGATCTCAAGATCGAGAGGAAGTCCTAGCGCCGCAAAACAGCTGCGCATCCGTGCTCGCACACACGTTCGAGGCAACGAGCAACCTCCGCCTCCTCGCTCCAGCGATGCAGCAGAAGCACAACTCTTTATTTCCGAATAGCCACCGGGAACATGTATCTCGCTAGTCCGAGACCATGGGGGATAAATTCTAGAGGGGGAGAGAGATCCTTCACGAGGAGGTGTTTTGTGAGAGGAGGAGAGGGGGGCCTTTTATAGGGGAGAGGGGGGCACCCAAGGGGCATGGCGCCCAGCCATGGGCTGCCCCCACCTTCCACATTCATGTGGGTGGAGCTCCCACTCAAAATGAAAAGCCTCCACTCAAAAATCCACTCACATGCATTAAATTTCCACCAAATTTAATGCAAGCTCTCATTTAAATAAAACTCTTTTATTTATTTATTCAGAATTTTGTTAATTAATTTAATTAACAAACATTCACATAAAACCCCTTGCTAGTATTCCATTTCACATGCAGAACCAGTTTCAACAATTTCAACCGAAACAGTTTCGGTGTCTAGTGAAATAAATTCCTGCGCTTTCCTTTTCTTTTTGGCATGAAACTTCTGCTCCAATTGGATGTCGGTGTCTCTTAAGTGTGTCACCCTACGGTTCGCGAATAATGTGGACATGATCGAGACCCCTCTCAGATCAATAATCAGAAGCGGGATCTGGAGACCCATACTGACTCCCACACATTCAACGATGACTTTCTTGTGATCGTCGGAACCTTTTACGCTAGTATCTTAATCCTTTTGTTTCGCGATATATTACATGTCCAAGATTCGATCATCGGTATATCCATACCTAGTTTGATCTCGTTACTGACATGCACTCTTTTCTCGTTCCCGTGATATAACATTCTAGTGATCAAATCACTTGCTTGCAAGCTAACCAATGTGATATCACCGAGAGGGCCCAGAGTATATCTATCCGTCATCGGGATGAACAAATTCCACTCTCGGTCCATGGGCCTCAACATAACACTTTAGTAGTTCTGAATCCATCTTTATAATCACCCTGTTACGGTGTGACGTTTGATGTTATCAAGAAACTCTTCCGGTGTTAGTGATTGACATGATCTCATGGTCTAAGGATTAGGATCACTTCGTAAGATGTTATAGCAATATAAACTCAATGACTTTGATCGTAATGCTATACTTCGGATGAATGTTCATCACACCATTACACTAATGTTGTGACCTCGTTATTAACAACATCCAATGTCCATGATCAGGAAACCTATGATCATCTTGTTAATCAACGAGCTAGTTTATAAGAGAGGCATAACTAGGAACTTTCTTTTGTTTATTAAACACACATGTATTAACGTTTCCGTATTAATACAATTATAGCATGTAAAATAAACATTTATCATAAATAGGAATACGATAATAACCACTTTATTATTGCCTCTCGGGCATATTCCCTTCAGTGTTAGCATCTTTAGGATCGACAAAACCTTTGGGTTGCATCATATACAACTCTTCATCAATGTTCCATTGAGGAACGCCGTTTTGACATCCATCTGCCATATCTCATAATCGTAATATGCAGCGATTGCTAACATAATCATCACAGACTTTAGCTTCGCTACTGGTGAGAAAGTCTCATCGTAGTCAACTCCTTGAATTTGTCGAAACCCTTTTGCGACAAGTCGAGCTTTATAGACAGTAACATTACCATCAACATCTGTTTTCTTCTTGAAAATCCATTTGTTCTCGACAGCCTTCCGGCCATCCGGTAAGTCCACCAAAGTCCATACTTGGTTTTCGTACATTGATCCAATCTCGGATTTCATGGCATCTTGCCATTTATTGGAATCTGGGATCATCATCGCTTCCTCATATGTCGTAGGGTCATCGGTGTTGTCCACCAACATGACACTCATAACGGGATCATACCAATCAGGAGTGTTACGAGTTCTCGCTGACCTGTGAGGTTCTGTAGCAACTTCAACCGAAGTTTCATGATCATCATCATTAGCTTCCTCTCTTATTGGTGTAGGCGCCACAGGAACTACTTCCGGTGTTGCGCTACTCGCAAGTTCGAGAGAAGGTTCCACAACCTCGTCGAGTTCTACTTTCCTTCCAGTCACTTCTTTCGAGAGAAATTCCTTCTCTAGAAAGGATCCATTCTTAGCAACGAAGATTTTGTCTTCGGATCTATGATAGAAGGTATACCCAATAGTTTCCTTCGGGTATCCTATGAAGACGCATTTTTCCGCTTTGGGTTCAAGCTTGTCCGGCTGTAACTTCTTTACATAAGCTTCGCAACCCCAAACTTTAAGGAACGACAATTTAGGTTTCTTTCCAAACCATAATTCATACAATGTCGTTTCAACGGATTTAGATGGTGCCCTATTTAAAGTGAATGCGGTTGTTTCTAATGCATAACCCCAAAACTATAGCGATAAATTTGTAAGTGACATCATAGAACGGACCATATCTAAGAGAGTTCGATTACGACGTTTGGACACACCATTACGCTGTGGTGTTCCCGGCGGTGTCAGTTGTGAAAGTATTCTGCAATTCTTTAAATTCTTGCCAAACTCGTAACTTAGATATTCACCTCCACGATCAGAACGTAGAAATTTAATCTTCTTGTTACGTTGATTCTCTACCTCACTTTGAAATTCCTTAAACTTCTCGAATGTTTCGGACTTATGTTTCATGAAATAGATATACCCATATCTACTCAAGTCATCCATGAAGGTAAGAACATAATGATAACCACCACGCGATGCTACACTCATTGGTCCACACACATCGGTATGTATGATTTCCAATAAGTTGTAGCTCGCTCCATCATCCCAGAAAATGGAGTCTTGGTCATTTTACCCATCAGACATGCTTCGCATCTTTCAAGTGATTCAAAATCAAGTGATTCAAGAAGTCCATCGGAATGGAGTTTCTTCATACGCTTCACTCCAATATGACCAAGACGACAGTGCCACATATAGGTCGAATTATCGCTCAATTTCAAACATTTAGCTTCAATGTTATTAATATGTGTGTTTCCACTATCGAGATTCAACAAGAATAGTCCATCTATCAAAGGTGCATGTGCATAAAACATATTACTCATATAAATCGAACAACCATTATTATCGGACTTAAACAAGTAACCATCTCGCAATAAACAAGATCCCTATATAATGTTCATGCTTAACGCAGGCACCAAATAATAATTATTTAAGTATAAAACTAATCCCGATGGTAGATGAAGAGGTAGTGTGCCGACCGCGATCACATCAACCTTTGATCCATTTCCTACGCGCATCGTCGCCTTGTTCTTCGCTAGCTTCCGTTTATTCTACAACACCTGTTTCGAGATACAAATATGAGCAACCGAACCAGTATCAAATACCCAGGCACTACTACGAGTACTAGTGAGATACACATCAATAACATGTATATCGGATATACCTTTCTTATTGATGTTGCCGTTCTTCAAATCCGCCAAGTACTTTGGGCAATTCCGCTTCCAGTGACCTTCACCCTTGTAGTAAAAGCACTTAGTATCAGGCTTAGGCCCAGCCTTGGTCTTCTTCGTCGGTGCGGTAACTTTCTTACCACCCTTCTTGAACTTTCCCTTTTGCTTAGACTTTCCTTTCTTGAATTGGTGGTCTTATTGACCAACAACACTTGATGCTCTTTCTTGACCTCCACTTCTGCAGATTTCAACATGGAGAAGAGTTTTGGCAACATCTTGTTCATGTTTTGCATATTGTAGTTCATCACAAAGTTCTTGTAACTTGGTGGTAGTGATTGGAGGACACGGTAAATCCCCAAAGCATTAGGAATCACTATACCCAAACTTTGGAGTTTGTTTGCGTTCCCAGACATCTTAAGCACATGCTCACTGATGGAGCTGCCCTCTTCCATCTTGCAGTTAAAGAACTTTTCAGAAGCCTCATAACTCTCAACTGCCGCGTGAGTCTCAAAAATAATTTTGAGTTCACAGATAATATCATATGGGTCTTGGTTCTCAAACCTTTTCTGAAGCTCCGATTCCAAACCATACAAGATAGCACACTGAACTGTGGAGTACTGATTCTTCCGAGTGAGGTAAAAATTCTTTACTTCATCGGTAGCAGTAGCTGCAGGTGGTTCACCCAGCGGTGCATCCAGCACATAGGTCAAATTACCAGCATTGAGGACAATCCTCAAATTGCGGAACCAATCCGCGAAGTTGCTTCCATTGTTTTTCAACTTTTCTTTCTCTAGAAACACATTAAAATTGATGGTAGGGGCCGCCATTGATCTACAACATATTTGCAATAGTTTAGACTAAGTTTATGACAAATTGAGTTCTAATTAATAGTTAAATTAATCTAGGTGAACTCCCACTCAAAACAATATCCCTCACATTGTTTTAGTGATCACACGAACCAAATCCACCACATCAAAACGGATCATCACGAGAGTTGATGTAGCTTCAATGGCGAACAATCAACATGTTCATCATATCTACTATATGACTCATGCTTTACCTTTCGGTGATCCGTGTTCCGAGACCATGTCTGTACATGCTAGGCTCGTCAAGATCAAACCTTAGCTTCCGCATGAGCAAATCTGGCTTTCTCATGTTGTATACACCCGCAGAATCTAACACACCCGATCATCACGTGGTGCTTCGAAACAACGAGCTTTAGAACGGTGCTTACTAAGGATGAACACTTTGGAACTTGAAATTTGTGTGCATGAGGGATCATCTTATAATGCTACTGTCGTTAACTAAGCAATGCAAGATGCATAAAGGATTAACATCACATGCAATTCATAATATGTGATATGATATGGCCTTTCTTCTTGTGCTTCCGATCTCCATCTTTAAGCACGAACATGATCTCCATCATCACCGGTATATCGTCAAGGTCAATGGCGCCGTTTCATGGTTGTCATCCACCAGCCTCAACTATTACAACTATTTTGAATAGACACGTGGGTCTTAACAGAATTTAAAGACAACCATATGGCTCCTGCCGGTTGCCAACTTACAATAAGGGACATTGCATACATCAAATATAATCACAATCATGGCCATATCACATCACAGCACACCCCTGCAAAATAAAGTTAGACGCCTCTAATTTTCTTTGCATATTTACGTGGTTTGGGGATTTCAATAAGTGTCGATCTAACTTACGAACAAGAACCACAACGTTGATGTTTGAACTATCAAGTGCCCGTTGTAAATTGGATCTATACTATAAAGGGAGAGACAGACACCCGTAAAGCCACTTATGCAATACAAGTTGCATGTTGAGCGTGGAGCAAGTCTCATGAACGATGTCATGTAAGGTTAGCCCGGTCCGCTTCATCCCATCATACCGCAAGATGCGAAGTACACAAAAAGCAATTGATAATAAAAGCACCACCGCCCTCAATGACCATTGTGTTCTACTCGTGCAATAGATCTACATATAGACACGGCTCTGATACCACTGTAGGGGTTCATAGCATGGAAAACAAAAAAATTCTACTGCATGCAAACAAACAAGCCAAGATCTATCTACTATATTGTATCAATGAGTCGATAGAGGAACTCACCCTCGAAGATTCCAAAGCGGTTAACGAGAGCAGATTCTCGTGGGTGATGTAGTCGTACTCTTGCCGATCTCAAGATCGTGTAGACGATCCTTCCGGCGTTGCGTTAGCGCTTCATGATCGGTCACCGCGTTCGATACTCGATGAAGACCTTCCTCTCCCTTGTTCCAGCAGGCAGTGGAGGTTGTAGCACTCTCCTCGCGATTCCGGCAGCACGACGGCGTGGTGTCGAAAGTAGAGGGGAGATCCCGCAGGGCTTCGCCTTAAGCCGGTGCGAGTATGGTGGAGCAAGAGAGATGCCTTGGCGATCTAGGGTTTAGAAGCACCAGGGGGAGGCTTGGCCGGTGGCTTGGGTTTGGGAAAACCCCCAACTCGCCGAGTTGGTAGTGCCCTAGGCGGCGGCTCAAGGAGGTGGTGGCGCCGGCGGCTTGGGGTTAGGGTTTTGGGTGTGAGGGGTAGGGGGCGCCCTACCCATCCTTATATAGGTGGAGGGTGGCCGGTTGGGAGGAGGGAGTCCTCCCCCAACTCGGCCTCCTTGGCCGGCGGGTGGAGGGAGGAGGACTTCCTTCCCAAGTAGGTTTCCTACTCTCCCTCCACCAAGCAAACTTGCCGTTTGACTTTTTCAAATTGGCGTTTGACTTTCAAACTAGGATTTGATTTCTTCCTTTATTTTGCCCAGCCAAGTGACCTAGTACATGATGCAACCATTCCATATTGTTATGACACATTCATGTACCCTTCCCCTCCCGAGTGCCAGACCTTCCGGACCCTTCTAGAACATTCCTGGTGAAAACATAGGAATCATTCCCCAACTCCGAAACAGGACTTTCCTTATATGAATCTTATTCTCCAGACCATTTCGGATCTCCTCGTGATATCCCAGATCCCATCTGAGACTCCGAACAACATTCGGTCTCTTACTCATCATTCCATAACTACTCAACAACATCGAATCCTTAAGTGTGTCTCCCTACGGTTCGTGAATTATGCGGACATGATCGATACACTTCTCCGATCAATAACCAATAGAGGAATCTGTAAATTCATATGGCTCCCACATATTTCTACGATTACTTTGCGATCAAATGAACCACTTACATACGATACCAATTTCCCTTTGTCTCACAATAGTTTACTTATCCGAGGTTTTGATCGTCGGTATCTCTGTATACCTAGTTCAACCTCGTTACTAATAAGTACTCTTTTCTCGTTCCCGTGGTATGTGATCCCTTGTGATCCAGTCACATTCTTGCAAGCCAATTGGATGACATTCCACCGAGAGGGCCTAGAGTATATCTATCCGTCATATGGATGGACAAATCCCACTCTTGTTCCATGTGCCTCAAACCATACTTTCCGAACACTCAATGCCACCTTTATGGCCACCCAGTTACGTTGTGGTGTTTGATGTCATCAAAGCATCCTTATGGTGATGGTGATTAGCATGATCTCATGGTGAAAGGAATTAGGTTACTATGTATCAGAAAGCTTAGAGCAATTGAACTATTAAAATGACTTGATCTTTATGCTACGCTTATCTATAGGAGTATGTCCATCATACCATTCTCCTAATGATATGATCTTGTTGTTAACAACATCTCAATGTTCATGATCGAGAAACCATGATCATCTATTAACCAACAAGCTAGTATTATAAAGAGGCTTTACTAGGGACTCTAATTTAGTTTACAAATCACACAAGTATTAATGTTTCTGGTTAATACTGTTATAGCATGAATGTAAACATTTATCATAAACACAAAGATATAATAATAACTACATTTATTATTTCCTCTAGGGCATATCTCCAACAAAATCTTCTCAAGTTTAGAGCACCATGGCCTCTGCCAACTACAAAGGCAAGGAGCCCGAGAAAGAAGAACCTCAAGTCCCCAAGGAGGAGGAGATTTTGGTAGGTTATGAAGGTGACATGGAGGAGGACAAGCAACCGGACACTCGCGCTACCGTTGCAAGCATTGGTTTGGTGGCACGACCTACCAAGCTTAAGAGGACAGCACAGATGTCTACAGCAGGGAAATATCGACGTCATACTCTCTCCCCACAATCATCTCCTCCACGTAACAAGAGACCCTTCCATGCACTTATATATGAATATCAATATCAACATGTGCCCAAAGGGAATTTTCCCTTGGTTTGGGATATGCCTTGTTCTAACAATGCAGAGAAGGATCATGCTAAGGATGAAGAGTGGGGATGGAATAACAAGAACTGGGATTCTTGGACTGACATGATCATGAACCGTATAGAGCAAAACTCGGAGTTGATCCATACTCTTACTTCTGAGTTCGAGGAGTTGAAGAAACTTATTGAAGAGCTTATCAATAGAACACCACCACCACCAAAGGAGTAATTCGTCATCAGGTTTGGCATCCCCTTGGCTTGTTCCAAGCTTGGGGGAGTGACGCGGTATCACCACCATTATCTTTTATCTTTTACCTTTTTAGTGGATTCATATCTGTGGTAGAGAGGTTATCTTATAGTTTGTTTTGCATGTGGAAGTATCTCTCTTTTAGTTGATTATCTATGTATCCCTTGGTGTGAGTGCCTTTATTGAATATTAATGAGAAGTTTCATCTTTTACTTTTTGCACTTCTTATTTTAGTTTGCAATCTCTATTATATGATGGATCTTGTTGATCAGTATTGGCACAACTTTGAGATCATCAAGTGGATCTAAATTGGTTTTGGCAAACCGAGTTCTGGTCAGTGGCATTAGTTTGAAAGAAAAAGAAATAAAGAAAAAGCTTTAAGGTATTTTGTATCATTTGTTTTCTTTCTTGTTGGCTCATAAGCTTAGTATTCTTTATTTAAGATTATTTTGTGTCTTCAAGAAAGATTGCATGTCTGGCTTTATTACTTGTATGTTTGCTTGTTTATTTCAACTCTCTTGCTTGCTACCCAGCCTTGCTCGCCAAAAACCTGTTTTGAGAAGGCATACTTCTCATGTTTCCAAAATCCTTTGGACCCAAAACCTTTGCCACTTGTGTCCACCATATCTACCTAGTAGCTTTTGCTATTCCAAGCAAATTCTCAAGCTTCATCTACATTTCGAATTAAAAAGTATTTTGTTATGTGAAAACTAGTTAGTAAAGCTCTCACGAACTTGATGGAACACCTTATTTCCTTGCCCCTAATAGACTTGAACCATTGTGAACATCGAAGTTGTATATGCTTGCATCTATACGTTGGAATTAGCAGAACCGTGTTGTCACGGGGAACGTTTTAAACATTGCACTTGTACTCTGTACACAGTTGATATCGTGCTCTTTTGTCTATGGATGTCAACGGTGTGAAATAAAGAGGGAACTTGTAAGTCCATGGAGTTTGTATTTTGTGTTAGAGAAATGCCTGGGCTGCTAGCCTAAGCCATGCCTAATAATGGTGGAAACTTGCAGCATCACCATAGTGAGTCATCTATGAAGCATCCTCAATAAAAAAGCTACACACATAGTAAATAAAAAGATCGCTGAGATGCTCATTGTCTGCTTGCCTTGTCATTTTGGTTATGGGAAAGTTCCTGTACCATGTGCAAGGGGTACCCCGTTGGCGGTTCTCAATGATATGCAAATACTTACAATGACAAGAAGTTACCTAGGCCCAAAGTTAAGTATGCATGAGGAGTGGCCCTCATATTCAAGGGACATGAGATTGCCAACTTATATTTCGTCAAGCATATACTCCATATTTGTTCACTTTACCCTTAATCATCTCAAGATGCTTATGATAGGGGCAATGAGGGCTCAAATCTAGTAAGTACCATAATATTTTGGAAGGTCTTTATGACTTGTAATCCCTGCTATCCTCTAAGAAGGGACCTTTCTCCCACTTCCAAGCTGAGTCAGTAAACCTACTTCCTCTCTATCTCCAGCAAGCTTTTGAGTTGTTATGTTTCAAGCATTCATATGGTGATTTATTCAATCATGTTCTCTATCTTTCTTGTTTGCACACAACTCTTATTTATTAAGTATTACTTTGAAAGCCTTCACTTGTGAAAAACCTTTTTGAGCCAGGAGTGCTCCTTTCTTGAAACTTCTACAAAAAGCTTTTGTGAAACTGTTTGCCAGGTGTTCTCTGACCAAGAACAAAAGTTTGCCAATTCCAATTACGATTTATCTTTATGCATCTCTATTGTGACTGTTGTACTTGGTTGCAAGCTAAATTATATAATGGTGAGTTGCTTTCTTCTATGAGTTGTGTAATGGTAAGTGTGATGCTTCTTGTTCGTATTCTTTGATCAACACTTCACTCCATAAACCCGTGGACATGTTTACTGAGCTCAGTTTTCGTTTGGGGACAAGCGAAGTCTATGCTTGGGGGAGTTGATACGCCCAATTTGCATCACCATTCTATATCATAATTTACCTCTATTCATTGATATTTGTATTATTATGAGGTATTACTTATGGCTTTTCATCTGTTTATGCATGTTGGATGATTCTTGGAGGATGGACTGCTGGAGTCTGGATTCTGATGGAAAAGAAGGCGTTTCGGTGCAATTTCGCAAAGATCAGAAAAATACCAGAAAAATATGGAAACATATTATTTTACCAGAATACGAAGGAATCCAGAAGGAGGAGCGAAGAAGGGCCGCAGGGGGGGCCACACCCGCCCTAGGCACGGGCCCACCCTAGGCCGCGCCTAGGGCAGGTGTGGCCCACCTGCCCGGCCTTCGACTCCGCCCCTTCACCTATATGTTCCCTTTGAAACCCTAAGGCTCGGGAAGCGACCACAAATAGATTTCCGCTGCCTCTGGGGGGCGGAAAACACCGAGAGAGAAAGATCTCTCTGGCAGACAGATTTCTGCCGGGGGAATTCCTTCCAGGAGAGGGAAGACCGTTGCCATCAACACCATCATCAAGCTAGGCTTCATCGGGATCATCATCATCCACACCATCATCTCCACCAGCACCATCACCACCACTCCGTCCCGCTGTAACAATTGTGTTGGATATTGATTTAGTTCTTAGGGGAAACTTTCCCGGTGTTAATTACTTTTGTAGTTGATGCTTGTGAGTGGAACTATTGGATTATTGTTTATGTTCAGATTGTTATTCATTACCATATCATCTTTGATCTTGATCCATATGATGTCTTGTGAGTAGTTCGTTTAGTTCTTGAGGACATGGGAGAAGTCATGTTGTTAGTAGTGAATATGTGATGAGTTATTGTGCAATGGTCTAGTATGTAAGTTGTGGTGCTATTCTTCTAGTGGTGTCATGTGAACGTCGACTAGATGATACTTCACCATTTATGGGCCTAGGGGAATGCATTGTGTATTTGGCTACTAATTATGGGGTTACCGGAGTGACAGAAACCTGAACCCCCGTTAGGACACCTTTGCACAAGGGAGCGTAGGATCTCAGATTTTAAGGCTGTGGTTAGATTTATATCTTAATTACTTTCCTGTAGTTACGGATGTTTGCAGGGGGTTTAATCACAAGTATGTATTAGTTCTAGGAAGGGCGGTATGTTAGCACAGGTTCACCCACACAACACTTACAAACACCAGAGAAGAGTACTCGGCTATTTGAAGCGAAAGCACTTGACAGAATTACCATGTGTCCTCGAGAACGTTTGGTCCTTATAAGTATTTACACTGGCTTGTCCTTTGCTAAGAAAGGATTGGGCCACTTGTTCCGTTTGTTCGTTACTTCTGTTACTTGCTCCTTGTTTTGTTGCCTTGTCAGAAAACCACTAAAAATCCGTTTGCTAAGTATTCACAGGGATTTCCTGCTCCATACCACTGTTCAACACCTTCTGCTCCTCGTTGGGATCGACACTCCTATTTATCGAAAGTACTACGATACACCCCCTATACTTGTGGGTTATCAACGTCAACATAGAAACGAACTTTAGAACAAGACCGCATGCTTCCCAACAACCCAAGTAGACGCGATCCACATCAACTTTAGAACTGAACTCTACCACAAATGTGCTGTCACCTGCAGGATTTAGAAGCAAACCGCGTGGGTTGCCCCGTGCATGGAGCAATACTAAGGAGATGGTAGAGATGTGCAACATGGTTTACCATTCAGAGTGGATGGGATCTACATCAGACTTGTCATCTAGCACCACCTCCATGGCCTCAGCCGTTGTGAAAAAAAGCCGACCCATCATCTCCGAAACCTCTTCATATCTAGTCGTCGCCTTCGCATGGGGGTTAGATTTCCATCCACCCACCTCACCGCCGTCGCCTTGCCACCACTCTCCGCCTTTGATGAGCCCGTCATCGTTGTTCCGCCCGTTCCATGCAGCCAGCCAAGGGAGGATAGCAATCTACGAGAGCCCCTACATCTCCCTGAACCAACACGAGAGAAAATGGAGAGAGCGACTAGGGAAAGATCAAGGCAGTCCAGGGAGCACCCGAGATAAGATCACGCCAGCAAGCGCACCTCAAAGATTGATTCAAACCCTAAGAATTGGTGATCGTCATGGGATCGCCAGAGCCCTAGGAGATAAACAAAACGGTTCGTACCTTTCTTTGGGCTTTTGACTTGCCGCGTTTGAGGATGGTCTATTCCTAGCCTTGCTCCCCAAATGACGCTAATCCGAACGAATTTTTCATAAACAGAAAGAAGTCCATTCATATTACAATGGATTTTTATAAACCAAATAAAAATTAACTAGATTTAAACAGAAGCTACATCTACACGATGCTAAGCTTCATCGTTCCGATCAGATGTACCAGTCTCGTCATCGTTCTCGACGCCACACATCCTGACCTCCCACTCGGCTTCCTTTTGGGCCTTCCTCGCCTATCATACTTCCACCATATGGTAGCGTGGCGTCGCCTCTGGGCGATGCCCTTCAGCACGCCGCCGGTCTTTCCTCGCTGCCTCAGTTGTTTTGTGCATCTGCTAGTAATACTCATTCTGAACAATCCAGGCAACCACGCGATCAATGACAATAGCCTCATTCTTCGTGTTGATGCAAAGAATGGCATGTCGCTCCCTCTCCATTAGGAGGTTGGCGACTCCTGCAATTGTGCCCTCTATAGGGAGATCTCTGCGCTATGGGCTTCAAGGTACCGGCCAATCTTGTCGAGGCTATGAAGCTCCTTGGTCCTCTCCTGCTCACTCTTGTAAGAGTCGAGGTTGGAGCCATGCAGTGGATCAAGCACCTCCCCCTTCACCTCCTCCTCGTTCGAAATCGTCCATCGAGGTAAGTCGAGAGGGTCAAAGCCGTCGTCCATGGAGGACCGAGGAGTTGGTTCTATCATGGGGAACGCTACAACGCCACGTGCATGGGATATTGGCTCAACAGTTAGGTAGGCGGTGAGGCATCACACGTAGCTGACGACGACTAGGAGGAAAAGAAAGGCTAGTGTGTGGATAGAGGAGAGGTGTCAGGGTGATATTTAATGCTTGTGCAGGCGAGCGTGGTCAATGGCTCACACTAACACCGTTGCAGAAGGCAACATGACTAGACGCTATTGACTTTTGTGGAATGATACGTGCCCTCTCGGGCCATCGGTTGCGTGTTATATAGGTAGGGAAAATCCCTCTACGTGGCAGTACAAGAGAAGTACGTATACGATTGGAGTACTACTCCGTATCGTATACGACCACATATTACATACTCTAACATCCTCCCTTAATCTAAACCATGAGAGAGGTTTAGATTACACTGAAACTCATGGAGACGCTGAATAGGCAGGGCTTCTCACGTAGTTTGACACCAAGTTCATCAAGAATAGCTTCAACCCAGATTAATTCTGTAGTAGCATTAGCAAGGGCTTTGTACTCAGCTTTAGTACTGGAACGAGAGACAGTTGCTTGTTTCTTAGCTATCCAGGAAACCAAATTGAGACCAATAAAAATATAAAACCTCTAGTGGAGCGGCGATCATCAAGATAGCCAGCCCAATCTGCATCTGAAAAAGCACTAAGAAGAGTGGATGGTGATTTCTGAAAAGTGAGTCCAAGAGCCAAGGTATCTTTTACATAATGAAGTATACGTTTTACTATTGTCCAGTGTGCAGTAGTGGGTGCATGGAGATATTGACAAACCTTATTGACGGAAAATGACAAGTCTGGATGAGTAAGAGTGATATACTAGAGTGCCCTAACAATACTGCGATACTAAGATCTATCATCAGCACCAAGAGGAGTACCTTCATGAAGAGACAATGGCTCGGACGAGGACAGAGGGGTGGGTGCGGACTTGTAGTCGAGCATGCCAACCTTGGCGAGGAGATCACGAGCATATTTTTCTTAAGTAAGGAGCAAATCTCCATGTGTTCTATTTACCTCCATACCAAGGAAATAGTGAAGGTATCCAAGATCCTTAATAGCAAAATGAACATTAAGATCCTTGAGCAGTGCTGAGATGGCAGTGTTTAAGGAGCTGGTCACAATAATATCATCAACAAAAATCAGCAGAAAAATTGTAATTCCAGATTTGTCATACAGAAACAGAGAAGTGTCAGCCTTGGACGGAATGAAACCAAAGTCTTGGAGCTTAGTACTTATCCTGGAATACCAAGCTCGAGGAGCCTGCTTAAGTCCATAAAGCGCCTTGTCAAGCCTGCATATGTGAGAGGGGCATCAGGATGTTCAAAACCTGGGGGTTGCTTCATATAGACCTCCTCTTCCAGAACACCATGTAGGAACACGTTCTTCACATCTAGCTTCCGCAAGATCTATCCACGAGAAACAGAGATGGAAAGGACATTCAGATAGTAGCTATTTTAACAACATGACTGAAGGTGTCTTCATAGTCAATACCATATCGTTGTTTAAATCCTTTGGAAACTAACCGTGCTTTGTAACGATCAATAGTTCCATCAGCACGTCGCTTGATGCGATAGACCCACTTGCAGTCAATAACATTTTTATTTGTGCTAGGAGAAACCAGCGTCCATGTTTTATTCTCCATGAGTGCATCATATTCGTCTTGCATGGCAGTACGCCAGTGCGTGTCATTAAGAGTATCAGTCAAGCCTTTTGGTTTACCTGTAGAGGACAACATACCATATTTGATAGTACCGTCAGTATACACTTTTCGTTGTATGATACCTTTTTAAAACCGCGTGCGAGGCGCAAGAGGCAACGGTGGTGTCGGTGAAGGTTCACGTGATGCAGCCATAGAGGATCCAGCGCTGGCAGGAGAAGCCACAAGGCTGGGAAATGCAGAAGATCCGCTGCCTCCCACACGTTCGTTCGAGCAGACATGAGACAGTCCGCCACGCGACAAGCTCGGAGAGGCGGTGTCACGCGCGTCCGCGCGTTGGCATGACGCGGAAGAGGCGGGCGGCTCACGATCACGCGAAGGGGCAGGCGAGCGAGGCGCTGCATCCAAGGCGTGGCCGGGAATATCTTCCTTGGGATCAGCACCAGAATCTGTCTCGGGATCAGTGGGGACAGGGGAATATTCTCCAGAATCAGCATCATTTTCAACGCCAATTTCATCTTCATGTGACTGATTTTCAACAAGGGATTGAGAATTAGCTGATGCACTGTTTTGAGCAGATTTTTCACTAGTACTTGCAGCACCCTGCAAGGTAATAGTAGGAGGAACAATATCAGTGCTCTGATACCATAAAGGATTTATGCACTAGCCCATTATCCCAAAAGCCCGATCTGATGGAAAGGGCTAGGCAGTATATTTATATTCAACACTTCCTCTCACGTCTAAGCTATTTTAGTCCTTAGCGTGGGATAGGAATAGGCCACAGAATCTTTTTTTCTTTTTTTTTTTAAATTCTGCGTGAGTAGGGTCTTGAACTCAAGACCTCTTGGCTCTAATACCATATTGAATTACATGCACTAGCCAACGCAACCAACAATCCGAACTGATGGAAAGGGCTAGGCGTGTATTAGAACATCTCCACTCGTTGGGCGTACCCAGGCCGAAATCCGGACCAAACTTTGGCCGGACGGCGCAAGTTTTCGGCCTGGGTACACCCAGTTTCCCACTCGCGTACCCAGGCCGAGTTCCCGGGTCGCCCATTTCCGCTAAAATTTGGCTCAAATTCTGCTCAAGTTCATCCAGATTTTGGCATAGTTTGTCATACAATGAATATAGAACATTTTAAGACCAAAGTTCGGCGAAATTTTAAACAGAGTTCGGCGTAAATGTAAACATAGTTTGACCAGAAGTGAAAATACAACATATTTCGGCCAAGTTCGGCCTAGTTCACGCTGGGAATCTACGACGTGTTACCCCTGCATATCCATAGGTGCTCAACAAGATCATCCTGCAGCTGTTGATGCATCGCCGGATCTCAGATCTCCTGAAGCATTGCGATGAATGCAACCCAGGTTGGAGGTACCTGATGATCATGCTCGGCAAGAGGACTTTGTCTGTAGTATGGCTCGTCCTCCTCGAGCAAACTCACTGGATCCTTCCTCTCATCCTCAATGATCATGTTGTGCAAGGTCACACAACAGTTCATCACTTCCCACATCCGATCTTTCGACCAGGTCATAGCAGGGAACCGAACAACAACAAATGTTTGGGCAAAGTGAGAATGCTTGGGGAGCATTGGGCTTGAGATAGTCTTCACAAATGTTGGCCATCTTGGATAGATGCCATATGCTAGATAGTATCCCTTGTTGTAGTGGTGCCCACTGATATCAAATTCCACGGGGGGAGCATGACCCTCAACAAGCTTGGAAAAGATAGTTGAGGAGTTGAGGACGTTGATGTCGTTGTTCGATCCTGCCATGCCAAAGAAGGAGTGCCAGATCCAAAGATCATGTGTAGCAAGTTCCTCAAGTATGATAGTGCAACCTCCTTTGTGGCCTTTGTACATTCCTTGACATTCAAATGGACAGTCCTTCCACTCCCAATGCATGCAATCTATGCTTCCAAGCATACCAGGAAATCCTCTACTTTCATTGACTGCGAGGATCTGAGAAGTGTCTTCAACAGTGGGTGATCTCAAGTACTGTTCCCCAAACACTGCAATCACTGCCTATATGCAAGCAACCTCATCGCCACGGTGCACTTCTGAAGCGAGGAAAACCCAACCAAGCCAGTGCAGTCCTTCTTGCAAAGGAAATATGGGTCGATCTCCCGGATGGCATGCACGATCTTGAGGAAGAGCTTCCGGCTCATCCTAAAACAGCGGCGAAACACGTCCTCTCCATGGAGTGGCTGGTCGGCAAAGTAGTCGACGTACAACATACAGTAGCGCTCTATCCTTTGTCTCGCCTTGCACTTCTGGCGACCTGGCACCAAACCACCGCGCTTCGGCTTCGCCATCTGCATGTACAGCTGGGCGAGCGATGCGAGGATCTGCACGTTCTCTTCACCTTCGGCTACCTCAGCGCTCTCCTCCTCCAGGAGTACGACGAGCATCTTCTCGTCCTCGGAGTCCATGGCGAGTATCTCATCCTCGTTGGAGTCAATGGAGAGTATCTCATCGTCGTCGGAGTCCATGGCCGAATCTGGCCAAATGTCGAACACTTGGTGGGCGTAGTGGTGGGAGCACGTAGCGAAGCAGAGCTACGACGAGGCTAGGTCGGCGAGATCGGCAGCGGGGAAGGCGTGGTGGTGGGCGGCAACTACCGTGAGCATAGCTAGAGGCGTGAGCATGTCTCGGCGTGCAGGAGCTCCGCAGGCAAAGTCATGGCGACAGGGAGTGCTGGGAGCTCTTCGCGGCAATCTGGGCGAGTAGAGTGGGTGGGAATGGGAATGTCTCGCCGATAGAGCTTGTCGTGGTGTGTAACACGGCAGAGCCATTGGGGATGGCAAAGAAGGGACACACGGATGCATTCGGTGGCTCACGCAACGGGTTGTGCATGATGCACTGCAAACACAGGGACGTACCCAGGTTCGGGGCCCTCTTGGCGAGGTAACACCCCTAATCCTGCAAGATGAACTATGTATGGGAGCTCGATGCTCAATACAAGTGCTCCTTGAGCTGTTTCCTTAGCTACTATCGATGGCTAGAGGAAGATGGGAGCTAGATGCCAGCGCTTCTCTTCTCCTACTATTTTATCTTACCTAGAACCCTGGCTCTGCCTCCCTTATATACTGGTCTGGGGGCAGATTACAGATTGGGTCCTAGGGTTTACTATTTGGATATGGGTTTATAGGTCAGGGCCGGCTACAGGGCCCAGCCAGTGGGCCAGGACCCAGTCCGCCCTTCTTTTAGCGTCATTCTTCTCTTTAGCGGTCACTCGGGCTTTGTTTGGGGCGTCACCCTTGCTTTAACGGTCACCCGGACCGCTTTCGCTAGTCCAGCCGACCGTCTTGCTTTATCTTCATCGGGTAGCGCTGGTCATGACGGCATGCCAGCTTCCTTGGTGACGAGGGAGAGCCATAAACGTACCCCGCACGGAGCGTCAGTCCTTCCGTGCTCTCCATCGAATCTGAGGTGAGCCGGGTGGGAACGGCCACCCGGCCGGTTCTTCTTCCCACCGGCTAGACGGGCCAGCCGGGAAGGTTATAAGCCCAGCCGGGCTTGCTTGACAGACGGTTGGAGTTGTATTTCTTGGAGGCCAGACGGCCTGCATCTTCTGGAGCCGGCCTGATGCCTGGATTTCACCACCCGGGGGTTATCCCCCCGACACTAGTCCCTGAGCAAGAATGGGCTTGGCCGGTGGGCAAGATCTTTCGTGCTCCTTCCTTTCCTGAGAGGTTGCTTTACTTTCTCCGGCTGCGGATTTTGCTTTTGCTTTTCGGCTGGAGTTAACCGGCTGCGGAATCGATGGCCGTCCACTGGGTGTAAACAGCGAAGGCAGGTACCGGCTAGCGGAGCTGAAGACGAAATGTTTGGCTAGATGACGTCATTGATGCCGTCACCCACGCCTATGGCTCTGGCGCACGTCGCGTCAGTTTGACTTCCGCGTCGCTGCGTCAGTTTTTGGCAATTGCGCACGCAAACTTGCCGCATCGTTTCCTCGGGGCAAGGGCGCACGCCTCGCCTCCGCTGAAGCCCGGGGATCTTCTGTGGCAACCATGACGGCGCAGAGGATCCGGAGCCGAAGCGTCGCGCTTGGTACGTTGATGGCGCCGCGTCGTCAAGGCCGAAGGGGTGACGCTGCCGCTTGCGGGGATAAATAGGGCTCCGAGGGGATCGGTTCCCACACTTGTCCATCCTCCGGCTCATCTTCTCCCAGCGTTCCTTGTTCTTGCGTGCCCTCTCCCTATCGCTACCGACCACCTTCTTTTCTCCAACCACGGCCTCCTCTTCTTTCGAGATGCTGCCGGAGCAACACGGCGGCTGGTGCGGGTCCTTCGTGACCGACGAGCTCATAAACAAGTACCGGCGAGGAAGGTTTCTTCCCTCATCGATCCTTGTGAAGCACCGGCTTGCGCCGGAGTGGGAGCGGGTGCCGAACCCTCGGCCGGGGGAGCGCATCATCTTCCTCGCGCACTTTGCACGCGGCTTCGGCCTCCCCGTCAGCTCGTTCCTCCTCCAGCTCTTCGACTTCTTCGACCTCCAGCTTCATCACCTAGGCGCCAATGCCATGGCGCAGCTGTCGCACTTTGCGGCCTGCTGCGAGTCGTATCGCGGGGTGTGGCCCGAGGTGGCGAACTTTCTCAAGTTCTTCCACTTCAAGGCCCAGAACATCACGAAGGGTGGCTCGCTGACGCGAACAGGCCGCTGCGCCATCTATCCGCGGTCCTCCTCTCCGTTGCCGCGGTTCGAGCTCCCCAACACCGTCAAGCTATGGCAGCGCACATATTTCTATGTGAGAAATGCCACGGAGATTGACTGGATCGGCCTTCCGCCCTTCACCGACGTGCCCTCGTCGTAGAGGGCCTGGACGACGAAGATCATGGGCGCAGTGGGGGACCTCGATCGGATGGCCGCCTGGCTGGAGATGATGGTGGGGATGAAGAGGCTCACCGTCTAGGACAGCACCTTGTCGTGGATGGTGCGTCGCGTGCTTCCGCTGCAGAAGCGGTCGCACAAGATGTGCCATCTTTTGACCGCCAACGACCCGACGAGGACGTCGCGGAAGGATGTTCCCAACTAGGATTTGCGGAACTGGATCTCCATGATCTCCAAGTTCCGCATCGATGCCAACTGGGAATACTCCTGCCCCCCGTACCATCACGGCCGCCTGCCGCCGTCGGTAAGTTTTTCTCTGGTTGGTTTGCGTCTCTCTTCTTGTGTTGGCTAGCTTTACTTGGGTGCCTTATACCCCTCTTTTTGATTAGTTGTTCACGGCGCAGATGGTTGAGGATGGCATGGGTGACTTCCCGCTTTCGTCCTTCTTGGAGGACAGGAAGCCGAAGAAGTACCCCCAGACGGAACCCGAAGGGTTTCCCGTCCGGGCGGACGACGGCCCCTCAGATCCTCATGATAGGTTGATGTCCGCAGCTTTTTCTTCCACCCTCGTTCTTGAGGTTATGGTCTTTACTCTTTGCCTGTTGCCGCAGTCGATGTCACCGACGAGGAGGGTGCCCGAGAAAAACCCGTGGCGAGAGCCCGGGGAAAGAGGGCGGCACCTGTTGCCGTTCCTGCTCAAGTTGAGACGAAAAAGACGCGCCGAGGGCGTTAGGTTGTTGCTCCACCCTCCGTCGCCGGGTTAGTATCTCTCTTGCCCTTGCTTGACCATCTACAGTTTTGCTGGTTTCTCCTTTTGACTCTTTGTTCTTTGCAGCGAGGCCATGGTGCTTGGCGACGGAGGTGCCACCGTCATGCCTCCTCCACCGGTTGAAGAGGTGGCGAGGTCGCCGGCTGCGCGCCTGCTGCCACGGCCCGGCTGCGGCCAGCTGGCTACCGTGCCATCTCGCCCAGGCGCTGACGGCTCTCCGACCACTGGCATCGCACTGAGCCCTGCGTCTTGGCGGTTGGGCCAGCTGTTCAAGACAGGACTCAAGACCCTCCTCTCTCCTAAAGGCTGGCGTGAACTCGTCTTGGAGCGATGCTCCAAGCAGTTCCGCCAGGCCCGTCATTACGGAGGTGATGGAGGGAGCGGGGGCCGCGCAGGCGGCTGCGGCGGATGCCGGCCAGCCGGATGGCGGCTAACCGGCTGGGAGGGAGTTGGTGGTGGTTGTGCCTTCGGCTTCATCCGCCGATGATGACGAGGTTATCATCACCGGCTCGAGGCCAGCTTCGGCTGTGCTGACGCCGGCTGCGATCCTTGCCCAGCTCTCTGGCTCGGCGCCCGTCGCACTCAGCCAGGTTCGCCACCTGGTTGAGGGAATGGAAAGTGGCCTTGGTGAGGCAAAAAAAAATTCTGTTTTGATGGAGGTAAGTCGTTGCCCTTCAAACGTTTTCCGCTCTTTAATCCGGTTTGCTCCTCTGTTGCTCATTTGCTTTCTTGCTGCACAAAGCGTTTATGGAGTCTGTGAAGAACACCCGGGACCTTGGCCGTAAGATTTCTTCTTCAGATCTGTCTTGGCGATTGGCTCCCTTTTCCCGTTTTTTGTTGACCATCGGGTATCCTCCTACATCCATGATCCAGGACAAGGAGAATGAGTTGGAACGCCTCAAGGTTGAGGTTGCCTGGCTGGAAGAGTCAAACAAGGCGCGACAAGGCGCAATTTGATCAACTTGCCGCGACCAAACACCAGCTTGAGGTTAGCATGGAGCGGGGCAAGAAGATGGCTGATATCCGGGCGGAGGCGCTGAAGAACTTTGAGACGATCTGCACCCAACAGGAGGGGACAATCCAGTCTCTTCACCGCAGGGAGGAGGAGCTCAATCAGCACCTCCAGAACATCTCGGAGATGGTCATCAGTAAGTTTTTTAGCTACTCTCTTCCATTGTGACGTGACTTTCTCGATCTTGTCGGTTTATTCTGCTTTGTGTCTGGCTGCAACTCACTATCCTGAGGCGACCGAGATGGCCATGGAGAAGCTACCGCTGGAGGAGGTTGGTCGTGACCTGACCGCCCTCGACTTGGTCAAGGTGGTGGAGGAGGAGAGCAACGGCTTGCACGCCGTTGCCAATGATCTCTTCCACTATGTCTGGCCAGACGCGGGTGACGTGCACGACATGGCCAGCCTGGCTGTGGCGCTGTCCAAGGGCATTGACGTGCTGGACGTGCACAAGGAGTGGGCTGCTCGAGGCGGGGTGGAGATGGCGCTTGCGATGGTGAAGTCATGGTATCTTGGTGTCGACCTGAGCATGGTCGACCGCGGCTTTCGCCTTGGGACGACTTACGAGGGTCTTCACGAGAGCGTTCCTGCGCTCCAGGCCTGCGGGGTGAAGATTGGCACCTACGTGGACTTGGAGCGTGACTTCAGTGCCCCCGGAGAGCCACGGCCGTTCCACTGGGAGCCGGCGCCTTGGAATCCCATTGATGTGGCCTCCAGCAGCCAGCCTCCTTCCACTGACGTCTGTGCCGCCCCTGCTGATCCAGCTCCTACTCCTTCTACTACACAAGCTCCTGACTCTTGATCCTCGGGATGCCGTGTGTATTTGTGAAAATTGCTACTCTGATGTGCTACACTTCGGCTAACTTCTATCGCTGACCTTTTAATCTGTGCGGAGCCTTCGTGCTCCGTTTTATGGCTTGGTTCCTTTTGCTAATCTTTGTTTGTGTCTTTGTCATTTGCAGTATTTTACGCTCGCGCCGGCTGGGATAGTCACCCGGGTTCGAGCTCTTTTGCCGTCCTGACTTGGTTTTGTGGGTGCGCGGGAGCGCATCCACTGGGTGTAGTCCCCGAGGTTCGGGCCGACTGGGGTAGCCAGCCAGGGCGAAGCTCTTTTGGCTACCTTGACTTGAGTTTGTGGGTGCACGGGAGCGCGTCCACTGGGTGTAGTCCCCGAGGTTCGGGCTGGCTGGCATAGCTAGCCGGGGCGAAGCTCTTTTGGCTATCTTTACTTGAGTTTGTGGGTGCGCGGGAGCGCGTCCACTGGGTGTAGTCCCCGAGGTTCGGGACGGATGGGGTAGCCAGCCGGGGCGAAGATCTTTTGGCTACCTTGACTTGAGTTTGTGGGTGCGCGGGAGCGTGCCCACTGGGTGTAGTCCCCGAGGTTCAGGCCGGCTGGGGTAGCCAGCCGGGGCGAAGCTCTCTTGCCACCTTGTTTCCTGCCAACTTGTGATTCGGGTCGTGCAAGACAAAGCGTTGCTTTGGGTTAGTTTTCTTGTGCATATGCTTATGCGCTAGTTGGTAATTATCGTAGGAGAAAAATAGACATGCGCCCCTTTGAGTTAGGCCGCGAGCAACTCCCCTTTTCTCAGCGGGTATTGGCCCTTCTAGCATTTTTCCTTGCCGGCCGTCAACCGGGTTGCGGTCTGCAGCCGGAACCGAAGGAGTTGCTATGTTGACATGCCTCGCGATACTTTGGTTCGTTGGCTTAACTTTTGTAGGGCGCAACCAGTTCGCCTGGACGCCCTTGCTTTCTACGCCGGCATCTTCTTGCCACGTGCGCTTTGAGTTTTTGCTCTTGCTGGGTCGACAGCCGCCGTGCGTACTGAAGCCGGAACCGAAGAGGTTAATCTAGGCACCGCGTGCAATATTATGCCATCGGTAGAAATCGTGGGGCCTAGGCCAACCGGTACGAAAATGCAGGTGGTGCGCAGAATTGGGATGAAGTCCTTAGAGCTGCGCCAAGGCTCTCATTCTTGTTCACTTGTTACATAAAAAGGGAAGATACATACACTTTTCTAAGTGTAAAATTGCCGGAGCAGGCTGGCATTCCATGGGCGCTCCGTCTCCTCATCTGAGCGATCTACCTTGTTCTTCATCGGCTGCTGTGCGTCAATCAGATAGTACAAATTGTTGTGGAGTGCTCGGCTGACGATGAATGGGCCTTCCCATGGCGGGGACATCTTCTGCATTCCATTGGTGCTCTGGACCAAGCGCAGCACCAGGTCTCCCTCGCGGAAAGAGGTGGGTCTGATCCGGCTGGCGTGGTATCGGCGCAGGTCTTGTTGGTAAATTGTTGATCTGGACAGGGCCAACTCGCGTGCCTCCTCGAGCAAGTCCATGCTTTCCTCCCTTGCCTCCTTGGCTTCCTACTCCGTGTAGAGCTGCTTGCGAGGTGCGTCGAACTGGATGTTTGTGGGGAGAATGGCTTCTGCCCCATAGACGAGGAAGAACGGAGTGAAGCCGGTTGAGTGATTGGGTGTGGTGCGTAGGCTCCAAAGCACTTCTGGCAGCTCCTCTATCCATCCAGGTGACCTGACGAGCGGTTCGATGAGCCTCGGCTTGATTCCGGCTAGCACCAGACCATTAGTGCGCTCGCATTGTTCGTTGGACTGTGGGTGTGCAACCGATGCCAAATCCAGGCGGATCCCCTTTTCCCCACAAAAACGAGCGAAGACTCCTTTCGCAAAGTTGGTTCCATTGTCAGTAATGATGCTGTGAGGGTAGCCGAATCAGATGATGATGTCTATGAAGAACTTGATCACCGTCGCCCCATCCAGCTTCTTGATTGGCTTCGCCTCGATCCACTTGGTGAAGTTGTCCATGGCGACGAGCAGGTGCGTCATGCTAGATCGAGATATCTTGAATGGCCCAACCATGTCCAGGCCCCAGACTGCAAACGGCCAGGTGATCAGTATTGTCTTGACGCCGCTGACGGCGTGTGCTTCAACTGACTGAATCCCTGGCAGCCGATGCATGTCTTGACTATTTCTTCAGCGTCCTTCAGCGCCGTCGGCCAATAGAAGCCATGCCGAAGAGCCTTGGCCGCTATTTCCCTTGACGAGGCATGGTGGCCACACTCGCCCTGGTGTATGTCCGTTAAAAGCTTGGCTTCTTCCTCCCGACTGAGGCACCGCTGGTAGATGCCTCCGACGCTGCGCTTGTACAGCTTGTTGTTGATGATGGTGTAGGCGCTTGTCCTTCGTCGCACTTGTCGTGCTGCCACCTCTTCTATTGGTAGTTCGCCTTTGGCCAGGAAATGCATGAACGGCTTTGCCCAGTCGGGTGCCTCCTGTATGGTGTGCACCGTCTATATGATGAGCTTGATCTCCTCGTGGACTGTCGACTCCAAAGCGTTGGGAGGTCTGCCGGGTGGAAGGGTGCCGATGTTGACCGCGGGCTGCGTCGAGGTAGTTTCTGGATTCGGTGAGGCAGTCCCTGGGTGCGGTGAAGCAGTCCTCGGGTGCGGCGCGGCAGTACCCGGGTGCGGCACAGCAGTCCTCGGGTGTGGTGAAGCAGTCCCCGGGTGCGGTGCAGCAGTCCCCGGGTGCGACGCGGCACCGGATGCTCCTGGATCCGCGTCGAGCACGATGGAGTGGGACTCTGATGAGGGAACGATGGAGGGCTTGCGCAGGTGCTCGAGAGAGACTCCAGGCGGTATGGCTTGTCTTGTTGACCCGACCCTGGCCAAAGCGTCAGCGACTTCGTTGTTGGATCTGGGTACATGGTGAAACTCACATCCTTCGAAGCAAGCACACAGCTGCTGGACGAAGAAGCGGTAGAGGGCCATGTTCGTGTCCCTGGCGTCCCATTCACCAGATACTTGTTGCACCACCAAGTCCAAATATCCGAAGCACAGCACCCTTTGAATGCCTATCTGCTTGGCCATTTTGAGCCCGTGGATGAGTGCTTCGTACTTGGCGACGTTGTTGGAAGCTTTGAAGTGGATCTGGAGAACGTATTCCAGTCGGTCGCCCTTGGGCGAGGTTATCACGATTCCGGCTCCGAGTCCTCCTCTCATTTTCGACCCGTCGAAGTGTAGCTTCCAGTAAGTTGAGTCTGGCACTGGGGGCATGTATTGTGTCTCCGCCCAATCGACGATGAAATCAGCCAATGCTTGCGACTTGATTGATGTGCGTGGCTCGTACTGGATGTTATGCGCAGCGAGCTCGATGGCCCATTTTGCCACGCGGCCCGTGGCGTCTTTGTTGCCGATGATCTACGCCAGTGGGGCCAATGCTACCACCCGGATGGAATGTTCCTGGAAGTAGTGCTTGAGTTTCTTGGCGGCCATGTACACGCCGTACACCAGCTTCTGGTAGTGAGGGTAGTTCTGCTTGGATAGCGAGAGCACCTCACTCAGGTAGTATACGGGGCGCTGGACCATCTGAGCCTTTCCTTCCTCTAGCCGCTCCACCACCAGTACCACGCCGACCACTCTATTTGTGGTAGCGATGTACATCAGCATGGGCTCCTTTGCGGCTAGTGCCGCCAGGACGGGTGGCGAGGTGAGCATGCGCTTGAGGTCTCAGAAAGCTTCATCCGCCTAATTTGTCCAGACAAATTTGTCTGTCTTCTTCATCAGCTGGTACGGGGGAGAGCCTTTTCTCCCAGCCGGCTAACAAACCGGCTGAGTGAAGCGAGTCACCCGGTGAACTTCTGTACGTCGCGCATGTTCTGTGGCAGCTCCATGCGCTCTATGGCTCCGATATTCTCCGGGTTCGCCTCGATTCCACGCTCGAAGACGAGGAAGCCCAGGAGCTTGCCGGCTGGGACGCCGAACACGCACTTTTCCGGGTTCAGCTTGATCTGGAAATGGCAAAGGTTGTCGAACGTTTCCTTCAGATCCTCAAGGAGTGTGCTCCGTTCCTTGTTCTTGATGACGATGTCATCAACGTAGGCGCATACATTCTTTCCAATCTGTGTCTATAGGCATTTCTGCATGCAGTGCTGATAGGTTGCGCCTGCGTTCTTCAATCTGAAGGGCATGGTGGTGTAGCAGTATGGTCCATATGGGGTTATGAACGATGTCTTTATTTGATCGGTTACATTGAGCTTGATCTGGTGGTAGCCCGAGTAAGCATCCAAAAAAGACAACAAATCGCACCCGGCAGTGGAGTCGATGACCTCATCAATTCACGGCAGGGCGAAAGGATCCTTGTGGCAAGCCTTTTTGAGACTAGTATAGTTGACGCACATGCGCCATGTCTTGTTCTTCTTCATCACCAGCACCGGGTTGGCTAGCCATTCCGGGTGGAAAACTTCCATGATGAAACCGACCGCGAGCAGCCGTGTGATCTCCTCACCAATGGTTCTTCTTTTTTCTTCTGCGAAGCGGCGTAAAGATTGTTTGACCGGCTTCGCGTCCGGTCGAACATGAAGGGAGTGCTCGGCGAGTTCCCTCGGGACACCTGGAATGTATTTAGGGCACCATGCGAAAATGTCCTGATTCTCACGGAGGAAATCGACGAGCGCACTTTCCTATTTTCTGTCCAGGCCGTCTCCAACCAGGACGAACTTGCTTGGGTCTTCCTCGTTCAGCAGGATCTTCCTTTTCCCCTGCGAGGGCTTGAACTGCGATTCTCCAGCTGGTTTGGGCTCTCCAGCCGGCATGTCCTTCTGCAAGGCTGCCACGTTATGCATTATGATGCGCTTCTCTTCAGCGATGATCATTGCTCCAGCCAGCTTGGAGCCGTCTGAGGCGCACTTGATCGAACGCTTGTAGCATCCGTCGACGGTGATCACTCCCCTTGGGCCTGGCAGCTTCATCTTGAGGTATGTGTAGTGCGGTACCCCCATGAACTTTGTCAGAGCTGGACGCCCTAGTATGGCGTGGTAGGCGCTGGATAGATTCACGACCTCAAACCAAATTGGCTCGCGAGGGAAGTTGTTCTCGCTGCCGAAGATGACGTCCAGTCGGATCTTGCCGATTGGGGAGTGTGATGGCCCCGGTACTGCTCCATGGAACGAAGTGCTTGAAGGTTCCAGCTGGGATTCACTGATGCCCAGCCTCTCGAGGCTGCTCCGGTAAAGGAGGTTGATGCTGCTCCCTCCATCGATCAGCACTCGAGAGAAGCGGCATGAATGCTTCTTGGAGATGATGATGGGGTCCAGGACTAGTGCGTAGCTACCAGGGCTTGGTAACACGGCCGGCTGATCCTCCTTGATCTAGGTGATCGCTTGATCGGACCAGTGCAGGTACTGGGGGACGGTTGGGACGATTGCGTTCACCTCCGCCTCATGTCTCCGCTTGGCGTGCTTCGTTTCCGGTTCCGCCAGGAATATGTTGTAATTACCCACCTGCCGCGGATAACCATCTTCGTCATCCTCGCGGAGGTTGCGTCATTCCCTGTTATCCGGTGGGCCTCCGGCTGGCGGTGGAGGTGGTGGTGGGAGCCCACCGGCTTCGGCCATCTTCTTTGTCCAGTTGCATTGGCGCGTCGTGTGGTTCGCGGGCTTGTTACCGCCACTGTGAAACTTGCACGGCCCATCGAGCATGGACTCGATGGTGTACTTAGGCCGAGGCGGCCTGTCATCCGGCCTCTGCCTCCGACTGCCTCCTGCAGCCGGATCCTCATTTACCGCAGCTACCTGTTTGGTACCGTACCGGCTATCCGGCTGGTCGTCTTTCCTCTTGCCGTGGCGGTTTTCATGACCGTGCTGCCTGGGATGATGGTCGCCCGGCTGGCGATGCTCCGCCTGCTCTTCCGTGACGATTTGGCCCTGGTCATCCACTACGATGGGCTTCTTCATTGCCGCATCCGCGGTGGCGTACTTGTCTCCGATGGCCATGACCTGAGCCATGGTTTGCGGGTCTGCCCGGCTGAGTTTATGCTTCAGCATGGTGTCGTCTCGGCAACCGTTGGTGAAGAAGTCTATTGCCTGGTGCTCGCGCACCCCTTCACACGAATTGTGCATGCTGGTCCACCAGGTGAGGTAGGCGCGATCCGACTCGTCCTTGCCTTGCACGCAGAGGGCGAGCTCGCGAGGTCGACCGGGCCGCTTGTATGTTTCGGTGAAGTTGCGGATGAATGCCTCTTCGAAGTCCAGCCACGCATTGATGCTGTTGTCGGGGAGGCTGTTGAGCCACGTTCTCGCCAAGTTGACGAGCATGAGGGGGACGTAGTGGACGGCCAAGCGGAGGTTGCCATTGGCGATTCCCATCGCGGTGGTGTAATCGACCAACCAATCCTCAGGCTTGACGGTTCTGCTGTACTTTGGCGTGTCTCTTGGGAGCGAAAATCCTTTCGGAAACGGCCCGTTCCGGATGCGCGGGCCAAAACACTTTGGGCCAGCCGGACTTTCCTCCTCCAAGGTGCGTGATTGCACCAGGAAGTCGATGCGCTCCCACGCATCAGTTGGCTCTCGGGGACCGAGCCGGCCCTTCAAACGCGACGCAGGCGGGTCCTTGTTCGCGTCTGCTTCCTCCTCTGGTGCTCGTGTCTTTTTCCCCTGGGAGGCTCCGCCTGCACGACTAACACTGGACGCAGCGGCGTCACGGTTGTGACGACCGTGGTTGCCAGATTCGCCACGCGGGCGGCTGTTTTACCCGACCCCTCCTGGAGAAGAGGCATGTTGATGCTTGCTTCCTCCGTGCGCCGTTTGGTCTGCGCCTTTGCGGACGACGATGTCGCAGGAGTTGCCCACCTGGCTGGGGATGCCCTCGGCCTGCTGCTTGTTAGCAGTAGCCACGAGGAGCTGCACACGCTCCTGCTGGCGACGAAGTTCCTCGCCCTGTTGGTGCTTCAGCTCCGTGGCCGCCGCCTCGGCCGCCCTCATGTTCTTTGCGGGAGTGCTGTAGACGGGTCGCGCCACACCTGCATGTGAGTCAGCGGCGCGATCCAGTTCTGACGCCAGGTCGCGCCCTAGGTGCTGGATCTTTCTGACGAAGCCATGGGCTGCGTTGTACTCATGCACGGTGGCGTTCAGCCGACGCTGGTTAGCCGCGACCTTGGTGGCTTCCTCTAGGATCTTCTAGCGTGTAGCTTCGAGTGTTGCCGCCGCAGCCGCTGGATCCGTCTCGACGACGACCGGAGCGCGCAGGTGCTGGATGGAGGCGGTGAGCGGGTCTTGCTCCGGCTCAGGCGCGGAGTTTTCTCATCCTGCACGACGTTCTTGAGGCTGCCGATGGTTTTCGCAAGCGTTCACCATCATGACTTCGATGCAAACCCTCCCTGCGGCTGGGACGCGGGCGAGGGGCACGTAGAGGACGGGGGTGACCACGCTGGGAAAACCCTCAGCGATAGTGGCGACGTAGACGCGGATGTCTCCAAAATGCATGATGGAGCCGCCGGCGGGGAAGGTGTTCCCGGCGAAACACGCTGCATTGTCGATGATGCAGTCGAAGGCACCGAGCGTGAGCACGAGGCCAGAGGCCACGCGTTCGCCGGCGACGAGTGGAAGTCCCGTGTGGAAGATGATCCTAGCCGAAGCGCTGTGCCCCACGGTGGTCGTCAACTGTCGTGGTGTGGAACACGACAGAGCCATCGGGGGTGGCAAAGAAGGGACACATGGATGCATTCGGTGGCTCACGCAACGGGTTAGGCACGATGCACTGGAAACACAGGGACGTACCTGTGTTCGGGGCCTCTTGCAGGTAACACCCCTACTCCTGCAAGATGAACTATGTATGGGAGCTCGATGCTCAGTACAAGTGCTCCTTGAGCTGTTTCCTTAGCTACTATCGATGGCTAGAGGAAGATGGGAGCTAGATGCTAGCGCTTCTCTTCTCCTACTGTTGTCTCTTACCTAGAACCCTGGCTCTGCCCTCCCTTATATACTGGTCTAGGGGGCAGATTACAGATTGGGTCCTAGGGTTTACTGTTTGGATATGGGTTTACAGGGAAGGGCCGGCTGCAGGGCCTAGCCGATGGGCCAGGACCCATTCCGCCCTTCTTTTAGCGTCATTCTTCTCTTTAGCGGTCACTCGGGCTTACTTTGGGGCGTCACCCTTGCTTTAACGGTCACCCGGACCGCTTTCGCCAGTCCAGCCGACCGTCTTGCTTTATCTTCATCGGATAGCGCTGGTCATGATGGCATGCCAGCTTCCTTGGTGACGAGGGAGAGCCAGAAGCGTACCCCGCATGGAGCGTCAGTCCTTCTGTGCTCTTTATCGAATCCGAGGTGAGCCGGGTTGGAACGGCCACCCGGCAGGTTCTTCTGGCCACCGGCTAGACGGGCCAGCCGGGAAGGTTATAAGCCCAGCCGGGCTTGCTTGCCAGACGGTTGGAGTTGTATTTCTTGGAGGCCAGGCGGCCTGCATCTTCTGGAGTCGGCCTACTTATGTCTGGCTTTCACCACCCGGGGGTTATCCCCCCCAACAGAACTGGCCCACGCCCCTTTTTTGCGGCGTCCGGTGTCCCCAGGGCGTACTCGAGAACCTGGGTTCGGCCTGGGTAGGCCGGACCAAAACATGCCGAAATCCGGACAAAAACAGGTCCCTGGGTACGCAGTGGCGGATCTAGGGTTTTACCAATGGGTATGCCGCACCCGAAAAATTGGTGGCTATCTAGGCGAGATCTATTTAACAATTAAATAAATAACTGTAAATTTGCATTGTAATGTAGTATAGAGGTAGTAAATAATATGTAATTGAAAGATTAAATTCAAATAGTCAAAACACCATATGATATTCTGAAATATGCAGAAAAAAACTTACAATTCTACTTGTTTGATGATGGTGGTGGCGGTGGCGAATGCGGTGGTTGCAGCGACGACGGTGACGGGGGCGAGGGAATATGGTTCACATTTTCTTCAAATACCCTCTCTTGCTCTTGAGAGTTCTCTTCCGACAAAGTTTCAATACGAGATGGATTTGAACCAGTGAAACCTTTTTAGCTGCATGACTCTAGAAGAAATATGTTCTTCTCTTCTTCATAACTGAAATTATTAAGAAAAAAGCAAATGAGTACGACAAATAGAAGCATATATGGTCCGTTAATAAAACTGACACTAGAAGTCCAGAATCAAAGATTACCATGCTACTGTGTGGCGTTGTCAAAAACTTCTGATTCCTAGCGGCCAGCGAGGCAGCAAGGGGAATTAGAGTCCAACTGCTAGCATGGTACCGACAGTACCTGGGTCAATGGCATGATCCGGTGATTCCCAAAGTCCCTATCTAACTTGCAATGGATCATTGGAGTCTTTGGACGCCGGACTAGCTGGCCGTCGGGGCGTGTTTTAGATCGATCGGAAAAGAGATTTTTCTACGCCTTTTTATTAATATTTTCAGTTATGAAGAAGAGAAGAACATATTTCTTCTAGAGTCATGCAGCTAAAAAGGTTTCACTGGTTCAAATACATCTCGTATTGAAACTTTGTCGGAAGAGAACTCTCAAGAGCAAGAGAGGGGTATTTGAAGAAAATGTGAACCATATTCCCTCGCCCCCGTCACCGTCATCGCTGCAACCACCGCATTCGCCGCCGCCACCACCATCATCAAACAAGTAGAATTGTAAGTTTTTTTCTGCATATTTCAAAATATCATATGGCTGTAGGATTTTTTTCCTTTCGATCTACGTCGCCTGATGTTCCCCTTCTAGGCAGGCCGGCCTGCTATTTTTCTACGCTAGTATACATGCATGGGCTAGGCTGTAGGGTATGCCGTGGCCCACCCGGCATACCCTGTAGATCCGCCACTGTGGGTATGCGACTGCGCCGAATTTTGACGCCCGGACCAAATTTCGGCGTCCTGGGTAGGCGAGTGGAGATGCTCTTATATTCTTAACACTCCCCCTCATGTCTAGGCTATTTTAGTCCTTAGCGTGGGTTTAGTGCAGGCCGCAGAATCTTTTTTAACTATGTGAGCAGGGTCTTGAACTTGAGACCTCTTGGCTCTGCTACAATATTGAATTACATGCACTAGCCAAGGCAACCAACAATCCAAACTGATAGAAAAAGCTAGACGTGTATTATATTCTTAAGAGACGCATCCATTCTCTGCCAAAGCCGAACGCCACTATGACGACGAGACGACTCTCCGCGCGTCATGTGCCACCGCAATGAAGGGACGACTTTCCGGGCCAGACACGCGCTAATGCAACAATATTAATAATTAACGCTGACCAACCGCTACGCCAAATGACATGGCTGACCTGCCAAACGCCACATCAACAATGCATCTTTACTACTAATAAAAAAGCAAATATTATCTTTTCTAAACGCACCCTATAAAATGTACACGAACCTATTACTACCGTAGGATTAGGCTCACGAAAATCAATTCAACAGCTAGAGTTAGTCTACTTGATATCTTGTGTGCACTTAGTAATTTAGCCTTGACTAACCGTACTCCACCAGGCAAAGAAAAAAATCTCCGTCCAAATAGTCCTAATCAATCTCTTCGCTAATTACTTCTAATTAATTATCTCTCTAATTACTCACCTTTATAGCCAGCTATTGCACGCAAACGTGAGCCTAAATACAGCCAATGCATGCGGCCAATTAAAAGGTAAATACTATGTAACGGGGTCCGATTAGAAGCAAACCATCGGCACACCAAAGGGTCGTCGATTACCATTTAATCGGATGTTTCACAAAGAAAACGAATCGACCAAATGGCGCTATACGAGAGATACCAGAGTAAACGGCGTGATACGTCTTTAATGCATACCGAACAGAAAACGGGCGTCCGTAATCACCGCACCCCTCCCCGACAGTCCAGTCCCTGGAGTTCTGCCTCGCTTCCATCTCTTCCACCGCCGACCGCCCCCATATTGCGACGAATCCGCATCGAAGCCCTCCCCCCCCCCCCCCCGCATCGCTGCACTACTCCCCTCTTCGTGGCTGCGCGTATGAATCTCTGAGTCCGCCGGTCGTCGTCAGGGCGACCTTGCTTCCACCGCCCCCATCTTCCAAATCCGCATCGCGGCGCTCCTCCACTCTCCGGCTACGAGTCTGCAGGGAATCTCCCACACCGCTGCACATTGGGCTGCATCCTGCTCTGTTGCGGCTCGTTTGAAGCTCCGAGGCCACCGGTCGTCGTCGGGGTGACCTGCGGCCGCCGGAAGTCGAGGTCGGGGGGATTCTTGGTGGCTGCTCCCGCCTAATCGGAGGGTGAGTCGAGCGCTCACGCCCAATTTGTTGGCTGGACAGAATCGATCTCTCACGGAATAGCACGCACGTTCCGAACCACGACAGGAGAATGTGATTAATTTTTTGACCCCCATGATTTTCTAGCTGTTTTCATGTATCAGATCTACCTTGTACATGTAATTGTGTAGTTTCTTTACACATATGTGCTCATATTTGTAGCTCGGCTAGGATATAGATTCCTGGGTAATGAATTTTTTATCGGATAAATGCAACTCGCTTTTATGCTCCCGTGTAATGGTGTTCATGCTGCCACATATCCACATATATGCTTGTTGTACAGTATGTTTCTCACATTTTTTACCTGGTTGCTTTCGATGTTCTTGTGTGCACATTCAGAGAGATTTGGCGGCAACCTTTGCATGCATTACTTTTTAAAATGTTTCTGCTTCCATAGAATTTTCAACCTGCTGCATACAAACAATTTCATGCTTCTAGAAACCATGCTACCATCATACCACAACTGTGCTTCATGTATTCTAGATGTGCAATCCCACATAGTTATATATGATTTCATACCAACATGCTTCCATTTACATTTCATGCTTCCATCATACCTCATATGTTTCAGGTACTTTTCTATGGCTAACAGCTAAAATATTTTCTGCTTCTTCATATATGTGGATATCTATCTGCCACAAACAAACAATTTCCAGGCTTCTATTATACATGCTACCACCAAACCACAAATATGTTTCATGTACTCTCTTAGTTTAATTCCACAAAGTTATATACAATTGCATACTGACATGATTTCATTTACCCTCCATGATTCCATTATACCACTACATGTTCATGTATTCTCATTGTCTAATTTCACACAGCTATATACAATTGCATACCAACATGTTTCCAATTTCCTTTTTTGCAGCAAACATCACCAAAATGCCTAAGGCTGCAAAGGGGGAAAAGGATGTTGAACCAGAATCTAGACTGAAGAGTCGTTTCTCGGGATCTCGACTGAGGGACATTGTACTGGGTCTTAAGAAACCTCGGAAAGATCTCATTAGAAATCGAGGGTGGGGAGTTCTTCTGGACATTGGCGCTTTCTCAACTCCAAGGGGATTGCTGGAATGGATAATTTCAAAGATTGATCCCGAGCTTGGTGAATTTAGGAACGCTCGCAACAACACTCACATAGTGTTCAACAAAGAAATGGTAGTTAAAGCCCTCGGTATTCCACGTGGAACTAGGCCGGTGGTTCTGACCGGTGAACATGAAGAATAACCACATCATGATTTCTACAGGATACAATATAAAACAGCTGGAATGCGGTCACCAATTTACCACGCCGAAAAGGTGCTTGCAAATGATGATCTGGATGATGAAACATGGTTTAGGACTTTGTAACACCCTCAGAATCGGACCTATGCAAGTTTGAGCAAAATTCGCCAAACCCGCATAGAAACGATTCAAAGGTGCCCACCAGGCACTTTCGTGCGGGTGGAAAACGAAGTAATAACATTACACAACAGTCCTCGATGGGACCCACGTATATATATATAACAGCGACTCAAAGAGTCAAGAATACAGATATAATATACAAAGATCCAAATCACCTTGAAAACGATAGTGCGTCCAGCTACGGACAAGATGCAAATGGGGCTAAGAGCCCTGAAGAATAACCAATGGCGTCCATAACCCTGCCCAGGCCAAGCCGGAAGGGTAACCCTGCTAACGGCGTCGATCTCAAACCTGCTTAAACAAAAGGGGTGCCGACAAAGGGCAAAGGAAAAAGAAGGAGCGTCAGTACTGAGGCCAGTACACGGCGAGGCTAGAATTCGGCGGTCCTCGCCTACATAGGTATGGTGGACTGAGCGGCAGCGGCAGCATGCACTAAACAACCTATAGAGACTCGATACAACTGGCGGCAATCAGAGAGGGGTAAGGATGACCTATCCGGATCCAACCTGAAGCTAACACCAAACAAACCCATCCTGGTGTTTCCCCCTCGAGACCAAACGAGGAAGTCAACCGAGGAACTCACGCGGTTGGCAGTTTTATTTGTTCAGTTATCGTTGCAGCAATTACTAGTCAGGTATAGATGATCGTCCTGACAAAGTAAGCAGTGGGCACTTTTAGTTAACCATTCCGTTATAGTGACATCACTTACTAGTCAGATACATTGAACATGAGATAACCCATAAACCCAGCAGTTGTTGGTACTTTTAATCAGCCATTTCCGTTGTAGTTGCCATACTTACTAGTCAGGTACAGTGGTCGCAAGCGACACTCCAAACAAGCAATTGTGGGCAGTATTAATTAGCCATTCCATTATAGTGAAGCTGATTACTAGTCATTATAAGTCAAATTTATAGCAGTAAACTTTAGTTATGCTTGTCTATGATCGAGATACTGTGCTCCAAGTCGTCCATATCCGCGGACACGGCTTTCAGAAAGTTTTACCCGGCCGGGGTGCACCAATAGCAACACACGCTCGATCAACCTCGGAAAAACCAAATCAAAACCCAACGAGGCTTTCACGACTGAACAATCACAGGATTCAGAAATATTTCAGGGGCCACCCTTAAGTAGAATCCAGAACGGAGTAAGCAAGCTCCGAGACGGCCTCAAGGTTTGCGCCAATGGTCTGGAGCGATCGGGAACCCAAACGGGGCTTGTCGACACCGCGTAATCACTCCGCTTCAAAATAAAGACAAAAGGTACTCGCACAATCGTAAATAAAGCAGTAAAACATGGCATAAGTACAGGATCGTAAATAAAACCTCAAACTAGTTTGTGGCCCCAAGAAATAAGACTGAATCAAGCTCTGGCTCAGGGGGGTCCCATATACCTCCCGGATGTGGATAGCGCGATAAATCAAGGAACAGGTATCAAGTACTCGGGGTCTTACGGGACACAAGTGGGCGTTCGGAAACCAAATATTATCTATCACCCACCGATGCCTCTGCTTATTTCAATTTTAGTTGTTAAACAGAAAGTAAAGTGTGCGATAAGTAAAACTAGCATCATCTCCAACATCGATATGCGGCAATACCTCAGCAACTGTGGCATATGACGACACACATCATCACTTGAGCAAGCAACTACGACGCGCAAGTCCAACTATCTACCAAACAACAGGTAATAGGGTGTGTCCAAGGCAATATAAGGCTGCAAGGGATATCACAGGTACGGAAACTAAAGCATCGCAACACAGATAGCAATAGATCAACAGGAGGGAATAAAGACTATAAAAGTAAGATAGGTAGAAAGGGGGAGATGCTCGCCTGAAAACATTGTCGAAGGGTTCAACCGAAGATCGGGGCGAAGCTCACATCAACTCAGCGGCCTTATCCGCGAAGAAGCAAAACACTAGAAGAAACACCGGATGCAATATTTAATAAAACGACAGAAGATCGGCATGATGCATGTATGATGGATGGCATGGCAAAGGTGCGATGCAATTAGGTCAGTATTAAGCGGAACCGGGGTCCCGACAATTAATTAGATGGTTCAAGTTGTTTAGTAACCCCCGCAATTAAATGTTGTTTACATGGCAAAAGATAAGATACCGGTTCGCTACTCAAGTTTAAATGAGGCCAATATAAGGCTAGATTTGCCCGCATATGGGCCCCATATTTAATTATTAGGTGAATCGGCATAAGGCCCCCAAACCACAGATATGCATGCAAGGATGGCAATTCAATATGCAACAAGTTGTTATTATGTTTTAAAATAGGGTTCTCGGATAAGGGTCACACTTTCGGGTTCTCGACGATCTTGGGGGTTCCGGGGTTCGGGGTCGGTCTCGGGGTCCAGGGTTCGACGGATCTGGGGTTCGACGGGAGCGTTCTCGGTTGACTGGGGTAGATCTTGGCGCATCGGGGTCTCGGTGTCCGGGGTGAAGCACTCGGCGTCCTCGAGGGAGTCCTTGTCGCTCATGTGTCTTTCGGGTTCTATGTCGATGATCTTGGCACTCGATGTCCGTGAAGTAGAACTTGTCGCACCTACCGTCCTCGGGTTTGCTTCGATCGGGTCCATGCCGGAGTACTCGTCGTCCCATGTGGAATCCTTGTTGATCTGTGGCGAGGACCTCAGGTTCGGACCTCCGGGGTTCAGGGGTCTTGATGTCCGGGGTGACGTTCTCAGCGCATTCGAGTCGGTGGCCTTGACGGTATCGGGTTCGGACTTCCGGATCCGGGCACGATCTTAACGCTCCGTCTTCAGTGTCGTTGGCGAACTCGGGTTCGATACCGGGGAAGGTGTACTTGTCGCACGGTTTCCGGCGTTCGCGGACCGTTTGGAGAACTTGGCGTTCCTCGAAGGGGATCTCCAGGTTCGAGGAGGTGGCTTTGTGTGTTGTGGCGTCGCTGCACGGGGACAAAGGTACCTCTTCGGCCCGGACAGCGGTGGCGACGGCCGGAGGACTCGCGTGGTACTGACGTTCTTGACGCGTTTCCACTAGCAGCTCAGAGGTGGCCCATCTGCAGCACATGCAACTACGGCAGGGGCAGCCCACATGGCAGCAGCGATGGGGACGGCCGGCGACGCGGGTTAGCGAGGTGCGAGACCGCGGGCCGTGGCGGCTCCGTGGCGGGTCGCTGGCCCGCGGCAGGACCGAGGAAGCCGTGGCGGCGACGCGGCGAGGCGTGGCCGGGCGGAAGGCGCAGCGTGGCGGCGCGGCGCTGAGGCGACGGCGGCGCGGGATCTGGCGGAGGCTCGGCGGAGGCGAGCCTGGCGAGGAGCGCGGCGTCGAGGTGGCGGTGGTGGACGGCGGTGGTGGCGCCGGCGAGGCGGATGGCTGCGGCCGGGCAGAGGTTGGAGCGGTCGGGGCCGGGGTTGCTCGCCGGGCGTCTCGGGGATGAGGACGGCCGCCGGTGGCTGGGCGGGAGGCGCGAGAGCGGCGCGGAGGGGAGCGAGAGGAGGAGGAAGGGAGGAGCACGGAGGGCGGGAGCAGGCGGGCGGGAGCGAAGGCGCAGGGCGGCGACAGCGGGGCGGGAGGGAGGAGGGGCGCCACGGAAGAGGAGAGGGGGGCCCGAGGCGAGGTGAGGGGAGGAGCTGCGGGGGCTGCTGGCTCGGCGTCTTGTGGCGCAGGCCTGGGAGAAAGGGGAGCTGGCGAGAGAGGCGGAGGCGCCGGGGGGGGAGGAGCAGGGCGGTGAGGTAGGGGAGGGGCGGCGACGCGAGGGGCACAGGGGTGCGGGCGGTGCTAGCGGGGAAGAAGACGAGGGCGGGGAGACGCGGGGAGCGCCAAGTGAGAGGTGGGCCCAGGGTGGGCTGGGGAGCGGTTGGGGGGGCGATCGACCGGGGGGAGGGTGGTTCTGGGAAGGTGCCAGGAGAGGAGGCGGTGGGCCCAGGCGCCTGGGAGCGGGCTAGGCAGTGGCGGCCGGCAAAGGCAGGTCTTGGGAGAGAGGGTGGGGTTGAGAGGAAGTGAGGGAGAGGTTTGAGCCATGTGGCAGGTGGGGATTGGGTGAGGGTAGAGGGGTAGCTGAGGTGGCGTGCAGAGATAGGAGGGAGTGAGGTGGAGAGATTGGGTGGGTAGAATTCTGGGTAGGTTTAGGTTTTAGGAAGGGCGGTTGGTGGACCGATTTAAAAACCTGGGGTGGTCGATCGGGTCGGTTGGCCCGTTCGACTGCCCCAACTGAAAATAATATAAATTTTATTTGTTTCAAACAACGCTTTTGCAAACCGATATCGGGCAAACCAAAATAGTCCGGCGACCCGGGTTTTGGCGTTTGAATAAAGATGGGGCGTTTGGAAAACAAAACGGGGTTTGCGAAAATAGTTTTAGCAAACAATGCATGATGATGACGATGCAATGCACAAATTCAACGCGATTTTCTAGTAGTGGTTTTTGCGGGATGCCACAATTCGACACCACTAACAATGGATCTCGCCCTCGAGATCCGCCTCATGGTACCGGAAGGAAGGTCGGCGACCTGAATCTTCTCGCTTCATGTAGATCCTCGCGACACCACTAACGAGGGTTCCTTCTTCATCTGGGAATCGGCGACACCACCAACAATGGTCGTTGTTCCTGATCGTCGAGAGAACACTCCGGAGAAACAAAGGACGAAGGTAGAGGTATCAAACGATAAGGCCACCTCTAACTTCCATTAGAAGAGGGAAAAGTTACATTGATCCACCAGTTCGAAGTACAGAGCGAACAGTAAGAGTCGGGTAGGGTGATCAGTCCATCCCGTACCCTAACTATCAACTCTATACATGAGTAGGGAAATCGGCAACTCAACTCTCGAGATTTAGACTGAAGATCTTCATAGGTGGTATCCGGAACAAAGGAATGCTGCCAGCAGAAATCGTATGAAAGACACACCGATTAGGTTCCGCGATGGTTCCATTGGCATGAACAACACATGCTCAAGGTATACTCCAACTTCACCAAAGCTCGTCCTTCTCATATGTTTTTCAACGATACGGATATCCAGCAAGGAACACATATGGATAAAGATCTTAAGAACAACAGATCGGATGAAGGGCACAACAGAACAGTTGCAGATTGATGATCGTAGCACCTCCGTTACAAAAGGGAGAATTCGAAACCCTGAAGGTACGACGGAAACCCAACCACGAGAAATCCTAGACTCGAAGAGAAGATAAGAGGTAGATTCAAAACACGCAGGGGTAAGAGGAGAATAGCAGAGGGGTAAGGAGTAAAATCAGACCTAATCAGAACTATCCAACCGATTTTGCAAAAATAGTTTTGACACTCTACTTCGGCCGTTAGCTAGGTTATCCCACATTTGGACTTGTGGGGTATCGCAACCGCCGAGCTCGATACCACTCAGAACACCCTCGAATCGGACCTATGCAAGTTTGAGCAAAATTCGCCAAACCCGCATAGAAACGATTCAAAGGTGCTCACCAGCACTTTCGTGCGGGTGGAAAACGGCAATAATAACATTACACAACAGTCCTCGATGGGACCCATGCAGATATATATATAACGACTCAAAGAGTCAAGAATACGTATATAATATACAAAGATCCAAATCACCTTGAAAACGAGATAGGCCCAGCTACGGACAAGATGCAAATGGGGCTAAGAGCCACGAAGAATAACCAATGGCCCATAACCGCCTGGCCAAGCCGGAAGGGTAACCGCTAACGGCCGATCTCAAACCCGCTTAAACAAAAGGGTGCCGACAAGGGCAAAGGACAAAGAAGGAGCGTCGATCTTGAGGCCAAGACACGGCGAGGCTAGAATTCGGGTCCTCGCCTACATAGGTATGGTGGATCGAGGCAGCGGCAGATGCACTAAACAACCTATAGAGACTCGATACAATGGCGGCAATCGAGAGGGGTAAGGATGACCTATCCGGATCCAACTGAAGCTAACACCAAACAAACCCATCCCGGTGTTTCCCTCGAGACCAAACGAGGAAGTCAACCGAGGAACTCACGGTTGGCGCTTTTATTTGTTCAGTTATCGTTGCAGCAATTACTAGTCAGGTATAGATGATCGTCCTGACAAAGTAAGCAGTGGGCACTTTTAGTTAACCATTCCGTTATAGTGACATCACTTACTAGTCAGATACATTGAACATGAGATAACCCATAAACCCATAGCTTGTTGGTACTTTTAATCAGCCATTTCCGTTGTAGTTGCCATACTTACTAGTCAGGTACAATGGTCGCAAGCGACACTCCAAACAAGCAATTGTGGGCAGTATTAATTAGCCATTCCATTGTAGTGAAGCTGATTACTAGTCATTATAAGTCAAATTTATAGCGATAAGAACTTTAGTTATGCTTGTCTATGATCGAGATCTTGTGCTCCAAGTCGTCCATATCCGCGACACGGCTTCAGAAAGTTTTACCCGGGGTGCACCAATAGCAACACACGCCGATCAACCTCGAAAACCAAATCAAAACCCAACGAGGCTTTCACGATCGAACAATCACAGATTCAGAAATATTTCAGGGGCCACCCTTAAGTAGAATCCGCAATGGAGTAAGCAAGCTCGAGACGGCCTCAAGGTTTGCGCCAATGGTGAGCGATCGGGAACCCCAAACGGGCTTGTCGACACCGCGTAATCACTCCGCTTCCAAATAAAGACGATGCAGGTACCTGCACAATCGTAAATAAAGCAAGAAACATGGCATAAGTACAGGATCGTAAATAAAACCTCAAACTAGTTTGTGGCCCCAAGAAATAAGACTGAATCAAGCTCGCTCGGGGGTCCCATATACCTCCGGATGTGGATAGCGCGATAAATCAAGGAACAGTATCAAGTACTGGGTCTTACGGGACACAAGTGGGCGTTCGAAACCAAATATTATCTATCACCCACCGATGCCTCGCTTATTTCAATTTTAGTTGTTAAACAGAAAAAGTGTGTGTGCGATAAGTAAAACTAGCATCATCTCCAACATCGATATGCGGCAATACCTCAGCAACTGTGGCATATGACGACACACATCATCACTTGAGCAAGCAACTACGACGCGCAAGTCCAACTATCTACCAAACAACAGGTAATAGGGTGTGTCCAAGGCAATATAAGGCTGCAAGGGATATCACAGGTACGGAAACTAAAGCATCGCAACACAGATAGCAATAGATCAACAGGAGGGAATAAAGACTATAAAAGTAAGATAGGTAGAAAGGGGGAGATGCTCGCCTGAAAACATTGTCGAAGGGTTCAACCGAAGATCGGGGCGAAGCTCACATCAACTCAACGGCCTTATCCGCGAAGAAGCAAAACACTAGAAGAAACACCGGATGCAATATTTAATACAACGACAGAAGATCGGCATGATGCATGTATGATGCATGGCATGGCAAGGTGTGATGCAATTAGGTCAAGATAAGCGGAACCGGGTCCCGACAATTAATTAGATGGTTCAAGTTGTTTAGTAACCCCGCAATTAAATGTTGTTTACATGGCAAAAGATAAGATACCGGGTTCGCTACTCAAGTTTAAATGAGGCCAATATAAGGCTAGATTTGCCCGCATATGGGCCCCATATTTAATTATTAGGTGAATCGGCATAAGGCCCCCAAACCACCGATATGCATGCAAGGATGGCAATTCAATATGCAACAAGTTGTTATTATGTTTTAAAATAGGGTTCTCGGATAAGGGTCACACTTCGGGTTCTCGGCGATCTTGGGGGTTCCGGGGTTCGGTCGGTCTCGGGTCCGGGTTCGACGGATCCGGGGTTCGACGGAGCGTTCTCGGTTGATAGGGTAGATCTTGGCGCCGGGTCTCGGTGTCCGGTGAAGCACTCGGCGTCCTCGAGGGAGTCCTTGTCGCTCATGTGTCTTCGGGTTCTATGTCGATGATCTTGGCACTCGATGTCCGTGAAGTAGAACTTGTCGCACCTACGTCCTCGGGTTTGCTTGATCGGGTCCATGCCGGAGTACTGCCGTCCCATGTGGAATCCTTGTTGATCCGTGGCGAGGACCTCAGGTTCGGACCTCCGGGGTTGGGTCTTGATGTCCGGGTGACGTTCTCAGCAAGATTCGAAGTCGGTGGCCTTGACGGTATCGGGTTCGGACTTCCGGATCCGGGCACGATCTTAACGCTCCGTCTTCAGTGTCGTTGGCGAACTCGGGTTCGATACCGGGGAAGGTGTACTTGTCGCACGGTTTCCGGCGTTCGCGGACCGTTTGGAGAACTTGGCGTTCCTCGAAGGGGATCTCCAGGTTCGAGGAGGTGGCTTTGTGTGTTGTGGCGTCGCTGCACGGGGACAAAGGTACCTCTTCGGCCGACAATGGTGGCGACGGCCGGAGGACTCGTGGTACCGACGTTCTTGACGTTTCCACTAGCAGCTCGAGGTGGCCCATCTGCGGCACATGCAACTCTGAGGGCAGCCCACATGGCAGCAGCGATGGGGACGGCGGCGACGGTTAGCGAGTGCGACCGCGGACAGCTCGAGGCCTTCCGGCGTGGCGGTCGTGCTCCCGGCGGCAGACCGGAGGAAGCCCAGGCGGCGGCGGCGAGGCGTGGCTGGAAGGCGCAGGCGGGCGGCGCTGAGGCGACGGCGGCAGCGGCGGCGGCGGAGGCCTGCTGGAGGCGAGCCTGGCGAGGAGCGGGCGGCGTCGGGTCAAGGTGGCGGTGGTGGTCGACGCGGGCGCGAGGGCGCGTGGCGGAGGCCGCGGCAGAGGTTGGAGCGGTCGGGGCCGGGGTTGCTCGCGTCGGGGGCGTCTCTGGGGATGAGGACGGCCGCCTCGGTGGCTGCTGCGGGGGAGGCGCGAGAGCGGGCGGCGCCGGAGGGGAGCGTGCAGCGAGGAGGAGGAAGGGGAGGAGCACGGGGCGAGGCGGCGGAGCAGAGCGGCGGCGGGGGAGCGAGCTGCGGCGCAGGCGGGCGCACAGGCGGCTTGCCGGAGGGAGGAGGGGCGCGCCACGGAAGAGGAGAGGGGGGGCCGAGGCGAGGTGAGGGGAGGAGCTGCGCTGGGGGCTGGCTCGGCGTCTGTGGCGCAGCGGCCTGGGAGAAAGGGGAGCGAGAGAGGCGGTGGTGCCGGGAGGGAGGAGGAGGCGGTGAGGTAGGGGAGGCGGCGACGCGAGGGCAGGCGGTGCTAGCGGGGAAGAAGACGAGGGCGGGGAGACGCGTGCGGGAGCGAGCGCGTGAGAGGTGGGCCCCGGGGTGGGCCAGGGGGAGCGGTTGGTGGGGCGATCGACACAGGGAGGTGGTTACAGGAAGGTGCCGGAGAGGCGGTGGGCCCAGCGCCTGTGGGAGCTAGGCAGGGCCGGCAGGCAGCAAGGCAGCGTGTCTTTGGAGAGAGGGTGGGGTTGAGAGGAAGTGAGGGAGAGGTTTGAGCCATGTGGCAGGTGGGGATTGGGTGAGGGTAGAGGGGTAGCTGAGGTGGCGTGCAGAGATAGGAGGGAGTGAGGTGGAGAGATTGGGTGGGTAAAATTCTGGGTAGGTTTAGGTTTTAGGAAGGGCGGTTGGTGGACCGATTTAAAAACCTGGGGTGGTCGATCGGGTCGGTTGGCCCGTTCGACTGCCCCAACTAAAAATAATATAAATTTTATTTGTTTCAAACAACGCTTTTGCAAACCGATATCGGGCAAACCAAAATAGTCCGGCGACCCGGGTTTTGGCGTTTGAATAAAGATGGGGCGTTTGGAAAACAAAACGGGGTTTGCGAAAATAGTTTTAGCAAACAATGCATGATGATGACGATGCAATGCACAAATTCAACGCGATTTTCTAGTAGTGGTTTTTGCGGGAACCAGCAGCATGTTGCCTCTTGAGTACCTAGGGAGGCTTGGCGATTCAAATATTGTTTGTGAATATGATTGGGTTGATCAGATTTTCCGACATACAATGTCTAGAATAAAGTGCTTCCAAGACAGATGCAGGAAAACAGACAAGATAGGAAACACAAATCCAATGTGGGCTGGCGGTTGCTTACCATGGATCGTGGTATGCCATATCCTACGTACTTTCTTCATTCACAGAATCTACCTTCACCAATTTTTAATTTAAATAGAGAAAACATTTTTGCACCATAAATTTCATGCAGATTGTTTACATGGATCACGTGGACTTCCCCGTGTTAACTCTGTCCACTCACCGGATTAACTATGCCGTCCCTAGAGCTTCCAATATTTCAGATGCTGATTTCAAGTTTGTTGTTAAGCATGACAAAAGCAAGCTCACATTATCTCCACATACATACGGTGTCCGACCAGTGAGTCATTTCAAAATCTGACCCCACTATGTACCCATCATTGCGCTGCATGTCCTTTTTAATGCTTCTTACACATTATATTTTTGTAGTTTCGTGCATTCAACGTCACCCCATATGCTTTTGTGGATACAAACTTGGGAAACCAAGCTTTCGAAGCCCCACCTAATTTATAACAGAATAAAGAAGTACCCATCACTCATTCAGTTCAGGTACTGTTGAAATTACGTGTTTTATGCTTCATTCAGGAAAATTGTGCATGCTTCCACTACATTTCCTGAAAAAAAACTATTAGTGTTTTGATCGTACTTTCTGTCCACCAGGAAGCATCTCCACAGCACGGAACTCACACCTTTTCTTTAACGGAGGTAATGTCACTTGTATTTTTTTGCTATACACACAATCAACCTATGGTTTAATCTAACATAAATATTGACCTTATTGCAGGGGCTCCCCGAGTATCTAAAGACAATCCAGGAGAAGTACACCTCTTTATGGCGTGAGGATGTTGACAGATTGACGAAACTTCACGACAAGCACATGTCCCAATTTGCTTCCGAAGTATTTGCAGCCATCAAGAAAAAATCCACATCTACAGATGGGTTATACTCACCTCCCAGAGCCACCACTCCCGTTACTTCCCCATTGAGAGCTCCCAATCCCATAATATCCTCGCCCACAGTTGAGCAACCCGTGTTCGGCGAAGAAGGTGCCCAGAATTCTGACCCTAAAACAACACCCAATACACAATTTTGGGTGGAAGCCAGTAAGATTGCAGAACAGGTAGAGCAAAGCGCTGGCAAATCAGCAAATACGAGGGATGCATCTAATTCCAGACTTGCCCATACGGAAAACGAATCCAGTGGCCCAGCTACTCATACACGTTTTCGCGGCGATGACATGGAATGTCCTACATTCGATCTTCTGCCACCTGGGGAAACTTGGAGCCAACAATTTGCACCCACCAACCTACAATCTTCTGAAGCCACCCGCAACAGCCCCGCACCAAGCCTGGTGGAACCAAATATTACATCAGGTAATGCATACCACTTCTCTAAGCTTTACATTCTATGGCTTCTTTGCATTTCTGATTATGTGGTTTTCACTCATTTTTCTAATATATTCACTTTCCATGGTATGGTATTCCATACAAAACATGATGGCAACCACAATGCTTCGCCAGCCCCCCAGAATTCGATCCCAGCACAACCTACCAATGATTCACAACCAGAAAAAATAGGTTAGAACAGTACACATATGCATGGTTCTGCACATGCTAAATTAATTGATTCATAGCTGACACTTCAATGCTTCCATGCAACACACCATTTAATTTCATTCTTGCTACTCCAACCATTTGGACACCATGCGCTTCTCATTATCAAATTTGATGCTTCCTACTACATATAATTTGTGAAGTTTCAGATTTATTAAAACACCCTTCACCAAGTTTCCTACTACATGTGTTGTAATTCATTCATACTCGCCATTTTTGGTTTCAAACTCCATCTTGTTCCATACTTCAGACTTAGCTGCATACTGACATACATATAGGCGCACACACGCATCCGGAGAATAGTAAACCAAGTGCTGCAAAAAATACTACATCCACAGCACCTGCACACGAAGATGGACAATATGATTTCTCAAGCATCCTACTTTCACCGCAACCACCATTGGTTCACCGTGAATCCCAACCATCAAAGTTAGGTAAGTCCATATGTAATGTAATTTGCTGCATATCAATTTGATCGCTGCTCAGTGCTCACTTACTTATACATCCAAGCTTTCTACGTAATTGACACAAACAATATGAAAGTGCATTTATAAAACATATTGTGCTTCTACTGATCAAAAAAACACAATAGATTCTTCTTGTCCTACATAAACTTGTCAAGTTTTATCCTTCAATCACAGAACAACTTCTTATATTTTACTAGAGAACATATCAATCCATGATCCCGTCTCTCTTTTTAAATCTGAGCAATCTGAGCGTACCACACATATGCATTGAATGGATATTTCAATGAATACAGGTGTACAGACGCGAGGATCGATCTAGAAACATCCTAGTGAAAATTGTGTGACAACTACCACACCAACCCTGGTTGACAAACAAAATAATTCACCAGCCATCAAAACATCGCAGATCCCACCGTCTGCGAACGATTGCCAACCATCGGAACTAGGTAAGCTCCTCAAAACTGTCTAGCCATTCATTCCTTTTTTTAGCAAAAAAAAATAAGGATCCATTTCATTAATTAAAGGTGCTCAGTAACTGATGAAAGCATTCTTACTTTTTTGTACACACCAACTAGTTGCACAAGACTATTTCAGTCTACTATAAAAAATGTTTCCATCTGAACAAACATGATGCTTCAATCCCGTAGAGTGTTGTTCTAAGTTTTATTTCAAACAAGATAGCATTTTTACTCAATTCCCACCAAACACCTATAAATATTTTTTTCATTACCACCTACTGTATATACACATTATGGTTTATCAAAGCCACATATTCTTGCGCATATGATGTTAACCACACACATAACATTTTCTAACTTTTCAAGCTACTTTACCAATATTGTTCATGTATCATGCACTTTCCGCACATACTCAGTTTCAAGCACTGTTGGCACTCAAACTCAAGAAAAGAAAAACCGTAAGAAAAGAGCCTTCCTTGGCATTAACAATGAAGCAAACCGAAAGATTCTCAAGAAGCTCAAAGCTACCGATGTATCAAAGGATATATATGATACGTGCATTACGAGAAGTTGCATAAGGCCGCCTCTTGTTGGAGAAGATAGGTAACACTCATCAACAAATTACTACTTGAAGTTTCATGTATTCCTTGCAATCTATTGAATCAATAATGTAATTCGTGTACTTGACCAGGCCCCCTTTTGTTGATTTTGGAAAATATCACATATCATACAAAGACTTCCGTGAAGCTCTCAAGCCTCGCGGGAGAATTGACACCCACGTCATGGAGCTTTACATCAGGCACTTCAACTTGATTTCTAATGTTGCTTCAAGCAGCGAGCCTACATGCACAAAGTTTGCATTCTCCCAGTCTTTGACCGTACGGCCGTTACTAATCCCAAATATCATTCTTCCAACTTATTTATAGTCTAGTGTGTTGTACATGCTACATCCTAAATTTTGTAGGCAAAATTATGTGTACCTGAAGCAAAATTTGACCCAGCTGGTTGCCAAAAAGAATTCACGGAATCTTATAAAGATCATATGCTAAAATCAAAGGAGATGGTAATTTTACAAAAGTTGGTTACTTCTAGTTTGTACTGTCTCTAGAGTTTTCTCACATGCTGCCAAAAAACGTGCTTCTTTCTTTGTGAAACTCCCAGCTATACTTTGCTGTAGTAGACAACGAGCACTGGGTACTAGCGTCCATCAACCCACTCTACAAACAAGTCAATTTTCTCGACTCTATGATCAATGCTAAGAAGAACAAAGTATACGAGAAAGCACACAACCTGGTACACGCTTTCCTTTTATTTATTTTATTCGTGTTGCATAATGGTGTCCTCATAATCATATAGTCTTTCCAAATACTAATTGGACATTATTTTTGCTTCACCACATGCTTCCGTCAACCCATTTCTGCGCTCTTTTCTAAGAAAAAGGAAATTATTAAAACGTGTCAAACTATATATCCATTCAACATTACTGTGACAATACTATTTGTTAAAACAACCATATTATCTAGTATTTTACCATTCTAAATTTTGTGCCTACTCATGAATATACAACTCCATATTTCTGCTTACCACCTCCCTAGTACTTGCTTCCAGCTACTCTTCACCCTGGTGATCCCATCCTTTCTATTTCTAGCAACCACTAAAATTCTTGCTTTCATTGAATAATTTTTTGCTAATTCACATGTCGATAATTTTATCACACTGGCATCACATGTCAAAGCATTCCCAAGAACAAACTTCAGTCAGTTTATCCAGAACAATCCTCAGGACGTACGTCAACAAACCACCATGTAAGAAATTTACCATGCAAAAAATAGCATTCGTCTAGACCTACCTATTTTTGAAACTAGAGAATGGTGTGATTTAGTTTTTGTTTCCAGATTTGACTGCGGAGTATTCGTATGCTATTCATGAAGATGTGGGATGGCAAGACAATAAAGCCATTTGCCCCGGTATGTCTGAATATTCATAACCTCGGATAAATATTCTTACTTTATGCTTCCATAAATAGTGTTCATGCAATACATGAAGCATATCTGAATAGTTTATAACACCTGTACATTGCTCACATTAATCACTACCCTCCTATTTTTGCTCAGGACATTTTGCAACATATAATGGTGCTAACCCACATGATCATGACATCGGAGCTGAACAAGGCTAATCCTACGTGGGTGCTCAAGAAGAAATAAATGCTTTTATTCGGTCCCGATCTATCGCAGTACCGAAGCACTACTCTGTTTACATGAATGTTTTCGTTTCTTTTTGAAATATTTCGCAGTAAAAACCCGTATGAGACGGAGCATCATCTATTTACCCTGTTTTCCTAAACCATTACGCACGCTGTAATAATTGGTCAGAACCCGTGAATGATACCTAAATTTATATTGTTTGTCACTCAATTTAAACGTCGTAACATTTTCTTTCCATACATAATCTGGAGCTTTCTCGTTTGCATTGTTACTCCACCTGTTAAGAAACGTGCTTCCATTGACTATGACTGTTAGCTTTGTGCTGTAAATACCCCTTGATCTATGCAAATAAAATAGATGCTTACATTGTAATGAATCATTTCCAAGAAAACCATACCGAATCATCTTATAAACATACTATATTCCAATATTAGAACCCTTTGTTGTTTTATAAACGCTCGGAAACTTGGTACAATGCCATGATTTTCATAAACAAATAAGTAGACAGAGTGTCTTCCACGATATTTGAATCAGTAGAGTCTCAAAAACACTAAATTTTTTCCACAAACAATGGATTATTTAAACAGAAACGCCAGTCCATTGTATACTGCTACATTTAGATCACTCCGTAGTTCATACCACAATAATAACAAGACTCGTTAAGGTTGCTTCAAACATGAAGCCATGTGTTTCATCTATTTTATTGTGCATGCTTCTATATCATGAAGCACAAGCTTCTGGATACGCACACGAAACCAAAACGGCGTAACTCTCCAATCCGAAACTCACTAGATCGTGAGACCCCATATCGATATATATTTGCAAGTACAATGCTTCTACAAATGAAAAAAACCATTTCCAATGTTTCCACCTTACTAATAGATACACATGTTGGAAGCCTCAAAGTGTAAGCTCCGTTTCACGTCTCAATTGTTCCTCACGCTCGACATTTTGCTTGTTCTACAATGCCAAAAAAGGGCAATGCCTCCTGGTGTGATCGGTTTCACGACATTTCAAACATGCATAATTCTTTCGTTTAGTTCCCTTCTTTTTTGCTTCCTCCTGGCGAATCTCAACCAAAGGCTTCCTCCTCTTTTCTTTATCTGATGGACGGCCTTTCTTGGCTAACCTAGGAGGATTCTGCAGATTGTTGTTTGCTACCTCTGGTTCTTCGCCTGTTTCAGGTTCTAGCACGCCGCCAGACATCCTGAAATTATCAACTAAGGAATTCAAATGTTCCACCCCACCTTCAACAATCTTGTATGATCCTGTGCCGAAGCATGCTTTTGCCACCAACTTATTCATCATTTTGCATAGGGCATTATACCTGAGTGTGTTGGTATCTGGGATTATGCTAGAACCAGAAAATGGTATATTGCTCTTTGCTTCACAAACAGTAGCTGCCTCAGACCACCTATGAAGCATGTATTTCTCAGGTATTTCTTGCACGTTTGTGTGTACCATAGCCTTCAGGATGTGGTGGCACAACATGCCATTCACATTGAACCGGTTGCAGCTGCACATGTACAAGTTTTCCTGCTGCTCGAAACTTACAATCCTAATCTTCTGTGCTCTCGGATCATTCCTGTGAATCTCAAACTTCACCCCTTCACCGGCAACCGGGTATATGCTATATGCCGTTGTCATCTCCATGAATTCCCTGAATTTTCCAAAAGCAGCTCTTGTATAAAATTTGTATGCTTGATCCTCAATCTTATAACTGCAACAAACATTAAAAAAACACATAAATTAAGAAGAATCAGTTTATGCTACATAGACTACCTCAATGTTTCCAACTAATACAAACCTGGACCAAACGGCTGCTGTTGTCGCCTCCCCAAGAAAACCAGCGTTATCCTCTCGATCCAACCTTGTTTCCTGAATGTACTCGTACTGCTTCACAAATTGCCATACTGAGTCCTGTGGATGCACGAGCTTCTTGAAAAACGAGTTCAACCCTTCGGATCTCCCTATTGTTCCAGTGAAAGGAAAGAAATTCTTCTTGAAGAACGCTGGTGCCCATGTATCCCTACACCCCCACATGTTGACCAGGTGTTCGTTTTCTACCAAACTGTGCTTCGACAACATCATCTGCCACATGTTCTCAAAATCATCAATAGTATCTTCTCCATAGATACAGTAAAAAAAATCCTTCTCGAAACCCTCACGTGTACGAAATAATGTTCCAAGCTTATCCTTTGCTATCCGAAGCACATGCCATAGGCAACACCGATGAACCGTCCCAGGGAAAACATCATCTATAGCACCAGCCATTGCTTGGTCCTGGTCCGTCATTATGCAGGTTGGATGTTCTTGACCCATAGCATCCATCCATGCCTCAAAAACCCATTTGAAGGTTTCCTTCTTCTCATCCGGTATCAATGCACATCCAAGCATTATGCTTTGCATGTGATTATTTATGCCAACAATAGGTGCAAAGGGCATGTCATATCGGTTCGTGCAAAATGTGGTATCAAAAAATACACAGTCTCTAAATTTTCGGTACAACTCACGTGTCCTTCCGTCCACCCAGAAAAGAGCCCTAACAGCATTGTTCTCATCAAGCTTGATAGCATAGTAGAATTGTGGACTCTCCGCTTGTATCTTCTGAAAATACTCTACTGTTTTGGACATGTCGCTATGCGAAACCTCATTTCTCAGCTTGGTTCGGATGTTTGTAACATCACGGTTTGTGTACGGCAATGTCCTAAGAGTTCCATGAAGGTCCCCAAGTGTGGCCATGATGAGAGATGTGTCGGCGTTCCGATTGTGAAATGTCTTGATCAACATGTAGTCCCCATAGGGCACCTTATGACGCGATCTGTAATATCGTGTCCACTCTTCTCTACTCATCAGTGGATGTGTGTGTTCCTCAATGAAAATTGTTACTTCCCATTTATCCTTCCTCAGCCCAACTGACATTCGAGCCTTGCAATCATGACGCTTCAGCTTGTTTCTTTTCCTTTTTCCTGCAGCTGGCGCACTGCCAAAATTATCAGAATCAGGTGTTGTTTCCGTTGCTTCACCCACTTCATCAAGCACCTCCGGATCTAGTGCCTCATCGACAGAACTGCCAGCAACTTTGTCTTTCCGAGCGTGCGCACACTTGAAGTCCCTCCTAATTAAATGGTCACATCCTTTTTTCTGGGACCTTCTTGAGCAACCTATCCTGCTTCCAAATCCTAGCTTCTCGGCATAACCATTATAAAACAACTGTGCCTCGTCGATGCTGTTGAAAACCATTCCAACCTGTGGACACGACTGCCCGGAGCCTTCGACATCTACTGTATCTGGAATTGAAGAGCTATCCGGCATGTGCATTTGAACATCCTGAACATGGAAGCATTTTATGATTTAATCAGAAACTAAGCAACACAAGTGGTTTCCATTAAATAAGTTACATGCTTCCTTTTGTAAATATTCTTTGCTTCATCACGGTAAACACCTACAGCCCAACTCAATCAACTACAATTCTACAAATCATTTACAATAGCTTCCATATGTCGATGTGTATGCTTCAAGGAATATGTTTGCTTCCATCGTACTGACATGTATGCTTACAACAATATTACTGTTAGCATGCTTTTACTAAAATGATCATTTCAAATGCTGATACATATGCTTCCGGCAACTGAATCAAATTCAACCTCACATCTATATCAACTAAAGCTATTATTACTACATGCTTCTAATATGCACAGCTACTAAATCAACTGATAATCTACTTGATCCATGAAACCTGCTTCGTGTGACTAAAATGCGAGCTTCCACGTAAAATAAACACTGCTTCGTACAGCCATTATAAATAAATTTTTTTATCACCAAATTTAAGTATCACTATGCTTACATACACTGACAAGTAAGCTTCAAATGATAAAACTCTACTCTTCTCGTTTTTTCACAACCTACTATTTCAACTTAAAATCTAAATGATACAGGAAACTTGCTACCACAGTCAAGAATATGAGCTTCTACCAAATTTAATTAATGCTTCGTCTGAATAATAAATCAGCAATTTCCAACCATCTGTACAATATTCGTCGAGAAGCCCACAATCAATTTTATCAGGAATTATTTCCAAGCTCGTCTCGAAACTCCTCACGGATCTCTCACACCACTAAGATTGCTAACAAAGAACCAACTAGACAAAACATAGAAATGAACACAGATACATCTTGACTGAGAAGAAGGGTACTGTACCTCTCCATCTCCATGGATAAGAACGGGTGGGTTCCCAAGGTGTTCATGTCTGGGAAGAATTCCACCCCTCAGAGCTCCACCCAACTTGGCTTTCAGCACAGGATCAATCACACAGGAAGCACGTCTGAAAAAGGGATCAAGATACGGAGGATACTCGATGTTCTCTTTCAGATGCGCCATTTTCCTACGAATCTAAGGCCGAGTAGCAACTCGCCGGATGGAAGCCAGAAATGACGCAGGGAGACGTCGAAGGAGATGAAGAAACTGGGAGCAATTAAGCTGTACTTGGGCGTCTGTCAAGGAAGCAATAAAGGTGGGGGCGTACGTCTTGCGTACTAACGGTGACGGAGCAAATAAACGTCAAGCATGCAGACCACATTGCGCGTGGAGGACCTGCTGAAATCAACGAGCCAGCTGTGGCCAATCCAACGGCAGTCGTCTTGTCCGATCGAAAGCAAGTAATCGGCGTCCGACTGCTAGCAGTGCCCCAATTAATAGGACGTGGTAGAGATATTTCTAGATTAATTAGAGAAGTATTCGAATAAAATAAGAAGTATTAATAGAACGTCTTGGTACTACCGAATTGGCCCTCTGGCCTAGCAATCCCGAACAAAACGAGTATGCTGCAACATCGACCAGACCCCAGGTATGCGCCGCTCACAACACAATCTCCCACGTCGTGGTCGCATCCTCCCTCCTCAAAGCTGCCCCTGCTCCGCCGCCGCCTCGCCATGCTCGCCCCCCGCCCACATCTCTCCCAATTTGTATCACAACCTGTGGCAGGCAGCATGCCCAGCATGTTATTGTAATGACTACTGTTGTGTTCCTAAAAAAATGGTGAGCAAGCTTTTTTTACAACGAAAACATATATGTATGTCCAGTCTCGATATTTAACTAAAAATCTCTTTAGATATTATATTTCCTTTATTTGAGACTTGCATTGATAAATATAACCGACGATCAATTAATGGGATCCACAATAAGGGTTTGTCATGTCATTGGGGGCATGATTAATTTCTAATTGATAATAAAAAGATACACACACCTGTAGGCTAACTAATATTTTAGTTTAATTTCACCCATTATATCTTTTCTTAGCTTAAGGTGTGTCACACATGAGCTCATAGGTAGAGTTACCTCGAACCTATGTAAGCATACTAGACCTGAAACTGTTACCCACCAGCTATACATTGTGCAATATTAAGTCCCCTGTTTTATAAATCAAATTGTTATTTTGGGTCGTCTATACTATGAACTCTAATTACCTTTCTAAATATGTTATCATTCCTTTCTAAAGGAGGAAAATTATCAAACTTTGGAGAGAGTGATTTATGTTCTTTCGTGAGCAAGATTGCAAGTTTGGGAGAGTTCTTGTTTGGATAATTGGGTCCTATATGAGGATGATGTGGTAAGGGGTTTTGTAAGCATTTTTTTCATATAAATTCCGAGGCCTTAATATGTATGAGTGACCTTCGCTGACTTATTTTGTAAATCCGAGGATAATTCAATATTACATCAGTACAAATTGTATATAATTCGGTTTTCTTTTGTGTACCACGATTGTGGTGCTTCTGGTTGACGACGGTTGTCAATGGGAAATTCTTATACGTCATGTCAACCCTTTTGATTATATAAGATTCATATTTCTAATGGATTAGAATGTTTTTAATGCTATTTGTTTTTAATAAAATAAGAATATATTCTAAAAAAATCTATAGATAATATTAGAATGCATGTAACTTTAGAATATAAAAAATAACTTATTTAATGCATATATTTATATTAATTGAGATGTGCGTGCACGCGCCAGCTTACTAGTTGTGTATAGAGATCCAAACACGTCCTCTATGGAGGGGATGCCATTGGAGCGCTGAACATAGTTGATAGCATAAAACTACCACTTTGTATGTCAAATTTCCCATTTCATATCAGTCGCTCTCGAAATCGCAAAACGATACCACATTTGACTCTGATTGTAGCATTGTGCACCGATTGCACTCTAATAGCGAATTGACACTGCCTAAGATGCGCGGGCCCACCTGTCAGGCTGACGTGGCAGCGTGAGACAGCGTACCGTCTGCCGTTTTGCATGCATGTCCTCAAGTTTTGACAGAAAATTGCACAGAAGTCCCTGACACTATTAAAACCTTTATAACTTTTGAATACGAATTCAAATCAAAAAAGTTTAAATACGAAAAGTGCTCAGAATTGTTTGAATCTTTTTTTACAAACTTTATTTATTATTTTATATAATTAAAAAATATAAAAATATAAAAAATATTTTATTAATTATAAGAAATTATTTTATTAATTATACAAAAACTTTGGAAATTCATAACTTTAACTATATAACTCCAAATAATATAAATAATATGTCTAAATTTATTAGAAAAATTCAAGGAATCCATTTCTTATATTTATAATGCATGAATCATAACCGTTCCTCTCGGATATTTTGATTATGCAAGTACTCATAATAATAAATGTGTGCCGTTTTATTTATTTTACTGAGCGTGCCTGACTAGCTAAACCTGTGAGTTTTGGAGCCTCGCCTCCTGCTTCGTCTTGGGAACTCGCGATTTGGAGCTTCCCGAGCCGATCGAGGCAAGTGGTCACACCTGCCTTGTGCTGCTCGATCGATCTGTATCTGCTAGCGAGCGAGCCAAGATTCGTTGCTTCTTCACCCCGCACGCGCACACGTCGCCGGCCATGCTGTCCACCGCCCGCGCGGAGAGCACGCCGGGGTGCGGCCTCCGGCCCTTGTCTGACGCGCCGAGCCATTCGCTGGTCTTCCTACCGGGCGGCGTCGGGAGGCGAGCTGCTGCCGGCTTCGGCGTGCACTCGGCGGTTGCGCGCCACGCAAGCTCGTCGAACCCCGCTGGCTGCCTCGAGGCGGCCGCGCCATGGAGCGGCATCACGCGGCCAGCGCCACCGATCGTGGACGACGTCTCGCTGTTGTCCGCGCCGACCGTGTCGTCCGAGGAGAGCGTGCGCCAGCTCGTGTTGAAGCAGGCCGCGCTCGCAGTAGCCGCCGCGGCGAGTCCACCGAGGACGGCGCGGCTCGCCGGGCGTGGTGACGCCGCCGCGCTGGACGCGGCATTCAACCGATGCGGCGCCGTGTGCAAGGAGTACGCCAAGACGTTCTACCTCGGTAATTAAGCCACTCAAACATCTTACGACGCAGTACTTATTAATACCCCGAATAATCCATGTTACTAATAAAAATGTTGATTTTCCTCCAGCGATGCAGCTGGTGACGCCGGAGAGGAGGCGGGCGATCTGGGCCATCTACGGTAAGATCAATCGATGACATCATGTATTGAGACGCCACTGATCGGCATCGAGCTGACGGCGATCACGACGACGAGCAGTATGGTGCAGGAGGACAGACGAGCTGGTGGACGGCCCGAACACGGCGCACACCTCCGCGGTGGCGCTGGACCGATGGGAGTCGCGCCTCGAGGACGTCTTCGTCGGCAGGCCCTACGACATGCTCGACGCGGCGCTGGCCGACGTTGTGGCAGCGTTATGATTACGTCCCCCTCCGCGGTGACACATTTATTATTATCATTACTTGCATAATCAAAATATCGAGAGGAACGATTATGATTCATGCATTATAAATATAAGAAATGGATTCCTTGAATTTTTTAATAAATGTAGACATATTATTTATATTATTTGAAGTTATATAGTTAAAGTTATGAATTTCCAAAGTTTTTGTATAATTAATAAAATAATTTCTTATAATTAATAAAATATTTTTTTATATTTTTATATTTTTTAATTATATAAAATAATAAATAAAGTTTGTCAAAAAGGATTCAAACAATTCTGAGCACTTTTCGTATTTAAACTTTTTCGATTTGAATTCGTATTCAAAAGTTATGAAGGTTTTAATAGTGCCAAGGACTTCTGTGCTATTTTCTATCAAAACTTGAGGACCTGCATGCAAAACGGCAGAAGGTACGCTATCTCACGCTGCCACGTCGGCCTGACAGGTGGGCCCGCGCGTCTTAGGCAGTGTCAATTCGCTATTAGAGTGCAATCGGTGCACATTGCTACAATCAGAGTCAAATGTGGTATCGTTTTGCGATTTCGAGAGCGACTGGTATGAAATGGGAAATTTGATATACAAAGTGGTAGTTTTATGCTATCAACTCCGCTGAACAAGTTGTTGGGCCACGCCGAATCAAATAGATATTGGGCGCCTTTTTTCTGTCCTGCGTGTCCTATTACTTTTGGGGCATCGTTTGGACGGACGACTAAGATGCTCTAACTGTTAGCTTTCGAACGCGCTTTTCTTCATATACTACTAGCAAAACTATGGACTCATGTGTTTTCCTTGTTTTGAACAATGCAATCAGATTAGACTAACTATGTTTGTCTCCATGGAGATCAATCATTATATCTTTTGTATCTGGAACCCTAGATCTCGACTCCCTTCCCCTCCTCCCTCCTCCCTCCTCGTCGCCCTTCCTCCCTCCCCCTCCTCCCTGCAGTTGAGAGTTGGTCTCGACTCCCTCCTTCCTCCTCGTTGCCCCCGCATGGCGACAGGGGGAACCCTAGATCTCGGGCGCACTGCCACCTCCCCTCCTCCCCCTCCCTCACCGCCATCGCCCGGCCGGCGGTGGCGGCGGGGCCTCCTCATCTCCTTCCCTGGGGTTGCCCGCGCGGGATGGACCTCTAGGCTTGGACGTGGCTCTGGCGCTGGGAGCTTCATTGAAGGCGCGGGGCTTGCCCTGCTGTGGGTCGCGGCGGACAGTGCAAGGCAAGGGGATGACACACCGTGCTTCGGTGACGGTGGATGTTGGCGGCCTAGGCGATCGGCGGTGGGAGGTCGTAGGCAGGGGCGGCGCTGTCCTCCCGGCCTCTGCCTCCGGATGGTGATGGCAGGAGCGTGTCGAGCCCGATCTCGACCGTTTCCTGTCAGATCTGTTGCATCCGGCAGCGGGATGGCTTCTGGGTTCGCCCGGGCATGGTGGTGGTGGCCTTTCTCCCCCGCCAGAGTTGGTAGGCCGGTCGAATAAAGGTGGTTCGGCCTAGGGTCCCTCTTGAGTGGAGATGATCACCTTCCTGAGGATGGTTCTTGATTTGGCTGGAGTGAGGAGTTCCGGAAGGCTCCGTCGGCGAATGTACCAGCGCTTCTATGCTTGTAGTTCGCTGCATCGGATGGTATTCGGTCGTGTGCACCCATGTTTTATTCCAACCGTTTGGTTCAGAAGGGTGCGTCGTGAAGCTCTGTCCTTTGTTGCCACCAGGCGACTGTCGATCCATGGTGAAGTCAGAGGTGGATAATTCATGAAGGCCAGGTTTGGAGATCTATCTATGGAGGTTTGAGTCGTCGTACAATTGAGGGACTTGCTTGGTGTTCTAGGCTAAACAGCAGCCGTATGTAAGTGGGGGCGGCAACACAGGTGAATTTCAGAATTTTACCTTTTAGGGTGAAAACCCAAGGTCTGGTCTTAGCTGGTTGTGCCTGGCAATGGTCTTGTTGAAGGCATTGTTTTGAGAGTGGGGATTATCTTCAGGGTGAAAATCTAGATCTTTGATCGGGCGATGACAACGCTTGTGCACTGTTTCCTTCTTGGAGGCGTCGCTTTTGAAGAGCCTGAAGTTCAGGTGTTGTATTGGTGGTGGTTCTACTGTTGCTGCTAGGACCGAAACACTGTAGCAGGTCTTTTATTTTCTTAGTTTTCTTTATTTTTTGTTGGCTGTGTGCATTCGTAATGCCAATAGGGTATTGCGTTGTTGCAGAGGCCGGGTGTAATTGGTATCTATTGATATTAATATATGCTCCTTTCAAAAAAAAAATCTTTTATATCTTATTTCTTTTCTGATTTTTGCGAAATGCCGATCTTGAAAGCCGAAAGATGGATCAAAAAATGGCGTTAGAGGAGGAGAGCGTCGATTTGAAGCTTGTCCTCGGTGGAGGACTTTATTTCTTTTCTAAAAAGTACAAATTTAAAGATTTTTAAAAAATAAAAAACACAGATAATAATTAATAATACACGCGTTCAAAAAGGCATGTAAAAATAATTTGTATTTCGGCCTCAGCAAAAAAGAGAAATGTTTAGTGTAAATTTGAATGGGCATCCGTTTTCTCAAAATTTGTTGTATTTGTCTTTTTTGCTGCGCCTAAAATATAAAGTTTTTTCAATAAAAATTTGCAGATTTGTATTTCTTATTAGTGGCTAAAAGTAGGTATTTTTCTAGAAAATATTTGGTGCTTTTTGAAAAATTTAAAAATGGGCTCCATTGAGAGTAAATTTTCGGTTAGAGGAAGGCCTTTATGGAGCCTCCTTTTGAATTTCTTTATAATTAATATTTGAAAGTGTAAAAAAATTTAAAAAATCCTACATATTGACAATAACTTTTTCTATAGCCCTGCAAAATCTCATCAGGAAATGGTTTGTATCTGACCAATACCAAATCTAGAAATTTATTATTTTTACACATCCTAGACTACGGAAGATTTGACGGATGTCCTATTAGAAACCCGACTACCCACACACTTTTTTTTTTCCAGGTGGTAACCGGGATACGACGGATTACGACCAGGCCGAATTCTTTTTTCAGAGTTCTATCTATACCTTGGGCCGACAGACTTGTATTTACAGCCGTTCTATTCCTAGGACTGGGCTTTCAAATGGGCCCATCTGAATTGCAAACCACGCGGTCGAATGTGCCCACTGTTCCCACGGAATTAATTGCGTTGGGATTGCTGCAATGGAAAGACGTTACTACTGCAGCAGCGCTGGCAAGACAGCTCGTCGCCCCTCCCGTTTGCCATTTTCCCCACTCGCCTCCAACTGCGAAGATTTCTTCGCTTCGCCCCCATTCCCCCAAGTAGAACAAACCCTAGATCTCCACCAGCTCCTATGGAGGACCGTCTCAGCGCTCTCCCCGACGACCTCCTGCTCCAGATCGTGACGCTCCTCCCGCTGATCCAGTTGGTGCGGACCTGCGTCCTCTCCCGGCGCTGGAGCAGATTCTGGACGCGATCCCAGATCCTACACGTCATCGACAAGGAGGTCGACGCCGGCGGCGAGCCCGACCGCTTCGCGCTAGTCGTTGAGAGCATCCTCTCCGCCGTCTACACCAGCCGACTCGGCCGCGCTCGCTGCGACTTCCAAATCAGCATCTCCAGGGTGGACAACTTCGACGCCCAAGACCTCATGTCCTGGGCGCGCCGCGCCGCCGATCTCTTCGAGGGAGATTTCAAGCTGAGCGTGGAGACGGAGACGGAGTCGGAGGGTGGTGAGCCAGACCCAGATGAGGAGCCGGAGATCTTCGAGCTCCCGTACTTCGAGTTTGCAAAGCAGATCACGCTGACACTGAGCGACAGGTTCCTGCACCTCGCCCTCCCGACGGGCGCCGGGGTGTTCGCGTCCCTGACCAAGCTGGTGCTCGCGAAGCTCCACTTTGCTGACGGCGCCGGCGCAGCGCTCAGCGAGGTCGTGTCCTCGCGCTGCCCTTGCCTGCTTTCGTTGGTCGTGCGACACGTCTATGGCGTGACGGCGCTCACGCTCCGCACCGCGTCGCTCACGCAGCTGACCCTGTTGTGCGTCTACGATCTGAGGCTACTCGACGTGGTGGCGCTCAAGCTTCGCACCATGACGGTGGAGTGCTGCTTCGTGGATAGCAAAGGCGCCGAGTTGAGGATTTGCGCGCCGTTGCTTCTCAAGTTTAATTGGGCGGATTGCTGCCCGGAGAGCACTCAGGTTGGCCCCACCGACCACCTCAAGCTGCTGGTGGTAGGGGAGAATCCGCCCGTCACATGGGTTCATGCAGGATTCACAGCCCATTCCAACTTCGACATGATATTAAACCATGTCAGGCGCACCCAGGTCTTGGAGCTTCATCTCCCCATTCACCCCGTAAGTACACAATACTAGTTCATTTTTAGATCCCATGACAGCCCAATATATGTAGTACTGTATATTTTATCTTCTCTTTCTTCTAAAACAATGGGAGTCTCTGCAACCAATATATACCTACATGCTAGTAACTTAGCTCCAAGAAATATATTCGCGTTAGTTGTTTATAGTGGGGTCGTATTGTTAGCAATGTTTTAAATAGCCGGCTATTTTCGGAAAGCCTCCTGCTGCGGCTAGATCCTTTGTAGGCTATATGGAGAATAGCCGGCTATAGCTGGATTTAGCCCTAAATTAGCCTCGAATTTAGCTGCTAAACTTTTGCTTTCTGAATTTATTTTCTTTTCTCCTTTTTGTTTCCTTTTTTGAATTTTTGTTTATCTGATTCAATAGTACTTGTGAGTTAATTGGTTGAATATTTACTTGCGTCGAGTAGTTGCATGAGTTGTAGCTTGAATCTTGTTTAAGTCATAGTTTTGTATTCTTTTACAAGATTTAACTAAAATTTGCTCTGTTTTTTAAAATACGCTAAAACGGAATAGCCCGCTATAGCTATGCCATAGCCTTTCGTAGCCTCTGCAAAAGCCGCTAAATGAAATAGCCGGCTATTTTAAACTATAATTGTTAGTGATATAGAATTGACATGGAGTGTTACATGTGTGAAAAGACTAGATTCTCTATATTTTTCATTCATGATGTTTTAGAAGTTCAGATGCAAGTTGGACCATTACTCTTCAGAGTTGAAAACATTACAAATTATTATCGTATGCATAATATTCATGAAGAATCGAACAATAATATCTTACCTCAATTTTTCTAAAGTTTGACATATGTTTAAAGGATTTCTAGAAGCTTTGTTTCGAACTTATTTTTGTTAATCCACAATTGCTCTATATGCTAAATTGCTAATCACTTTTTTTATCCTATTTGTTAGGTTACATGCGAATGCTCGCAACAATACATATATCAGTTAAACCTTATTTTTTTGGAAAGGGGGTATCGCCCCGGCCTCTGCATCCGCGCCGATGCATATAGACTTTATATTAACTTACTGAAATTTTACAGCGAGTTTATACAAGAATATCAGTTAAACTGTGAGGTGCATATATGTATCAGACATGCTTTCCTTTATTTCTAGTTGAAAAAAACTGAGGGCCTGTTTGGAATATTGAAGCCACACCTCGCCACGCCACATGTTAGGCCTTCCACACTATCATAGTCTAGCTAGTGTTTTCTTATTGGCCTCACTTATGATGTGCCTCAATTCCTTAGCACTCTACCCTACATGTCATACACAAGATTTCTAGCCAAGTATTACCACAAGTGTGGACACTGATTTTGCACAGGAAAAATATGACATGGATATGCACCAACCAAATAGCCCTGAACACTTGCTCTCTTTTACCTTTAATATGTTTGTTGTCCATCGCGCATAGCTTAGTTAAATTGGCTTTGCATCTTAATAATCATGTCTTAACTATGCAGAATACTTTGATTGATGAGTGGTGTTTAAATTTAACTATTTTATCTATTAGCTAGTCAGCACCGGCCAGTTTCTTAAAATTCACTACAGTATTTAAAATGCTACTGAAATCACACTACTAGCTAGTATTTTCTTATTTGGGATCTTTAGTGACAATGCCAAGTTGAATAATAATAACGTATATGTACTGAGATTTTGCACGTGATGTATGTTTTGTAACATTGGGGATTACAAGCAGGGCACCATATAACAATATTTATATTGTCAAACATTGCTTTCATCCGAAAATATAAGACATTTTTGTAGGCTATTTTAGCCTATCAAAACGTCATGTATTTTCGGACAGAGGTTGTATAATGCACATGTTTAATTTCTAGGAAATCTGTTTTGATTTGTTAATCTCTTCAATTGTTCTCCATGCAAATTAAACTTGGTTCTTTAATTTTAACATATATTTAATAGATTACGTGTGAATGCTCCCAACAACTATACATATAGCGATTGAACTGTGAGGTGCATATACATATGATCCATGCTTTTCCTTTTTTTCGGTTGAAAAAGACCAAACTGTTGCTTTTCCCCTTTAATATTTTTGCTGTCCTGGGTATATAGTTTAATTATATTAGCCTACAATCTTAGTATCCATTTCTTAACTGTGTACATTGTAGGAGCTGTTTAAAGTTTATTATTGTATTTGTTAGTCAAATATATATACCTAATTTCTTAATATTTACTATAGTATGTAAGCAATAATGCTACTGAAATCACACTAGTAGTTTTTTCTTATCTAGGATCATGAGCAACTTTGACAATGCCAAGTTGAATTATGCCAATATATAGTGTGTTCTTGCACATAATGTTCTTCTGTAATATTGGAGATTGAAAGCATGACACAGTGTAATCAGGAATGACAGAACAAATTTAGCTCAAACTTGATACATATGAAGCATTTAGTTGGCCAGATTTTTGGTGCAATTTCTCACTGAACTCTTAGTTAATTTTTTTTTATATGTACAGTTACCTACAGTATCTCTTAATAATCATCTTACTTGATAAATCCTTCTTGACCAATCTACAACAAATACATAACCAGCAAGCAAGGAAATACTGAATTATGGGGATGGGCAAACACAAGAAGAAAAACCATCCTCACTGGCATTGCATTTTTTCCCTTACTGGCATTGCATATACTCTACATGATTCAGTGTATATATGCACCCTATTTGGTTTGCAAACCTAAATAAGTTCTACATGTGAAAATGTTGAAAAACCATCCTCGCTTTATTATTGTATTATATTGTTGTCCTTGGTTAATAGTTTAATCATGTTCATTTGATATTATACGCTCACATCACTGTTAACTAGGAGCTGCAAGGGCACGGGAAATTGATGGAGCACATTGTACTTCCAAATCAATATACAGAGTTGAATCTGGTTGTGGAGCCAAACGGTCATATGTTTGGAATGAGCATGTTCAAACTACTTAAGAGATGTGTTGGTTTAAGAAAACTTCATCTTAAATTAAGTAAACGCAAGGTATGTTATTAGATCAATGAAACATATGTTTATAATACTCTATTCAACCCATATTAGTTGACTCAAATTTATTAGATAAGGGTGTATTTAGTACTCCCTCTGTCCAAAAATAACTAAAGTGAGTTTGTTTAGATTCGGATGTATCTATACATTTAAATGCGTCTAGATACATTCGAATTAAACAAACTCAAGTCAGTTATTCCTAGACGGAGGGAGTACTAAAACTTGACTAGATGCATTCGTATCTAGATGAATCTAAGTCAACTAATATGGGTCGGAGGGAGTACAAACTTTCAGTTTTTTAGACAAAATTTCATTTTTGAGACTAACATATTTTTCTCAATTGCTTCAGGGTGACACAACGTGCTTAAGTTGCATTTTTGGAAACCCACAAGAGTGGAAACATCAGGAAATTCTCTTAAATTCTCTTGAACATATCTTAGTAAGCGATTTCAGTGACAACAGCCATGAAGTGGATGTTATCAACTCTATTCTAAAATGTGCACCATCACTCCAGGATATTGGTATAGAAGTTGCTCATGGTGTCAAAGTCTCTAAAGATACGGTCCTCCATTTTAACGAATACCACCTAGTGAATTTTTTCCGAAAAGGGGAGCGCCCAATGGAGTACTATTATTCAGGAACTTGGTGAGCCATTAATACTTCAAATAGTATAGGATTCAAGAACTATAAGTTGATCTATCCTCTTGCCCCCTTTATGGGAAGAACTATGAACGGTTAAACATGAAAAACCTTATTTATTTCGGCTATCATTGATATTAAATATATGAGATCTGGTTTTATACTTCTCGGACAAGAATTAAAACTATTAATTTTCTGATTTATTGCGCTAGTTCCGTTTTTTGGTGTCATCATATATGCGCTATATGGCTCATGCGATAATAGCTCTGTACGATGAAATTTATTATATGCGTGTTGCAAGTTTCTTTGCATTAATTCTTCATGTTGTATCAACTGATCGTCAAGTTCCCTCGCAAAGGTAACCTATAATTAAGTAGAAGATGCCCTGTGTTGCTGCAAGACTTATTGCATATAGCTTTTGCAAATAAAACCATGGAGAGGTAAGAAGTTGAGAAGACAACGATTTTTTGAAGGCGCAGTGGGGAAGGAGCATGTGGCTTTATTTTTTTTGAAATGAGGAGCATGTGGTGTACAAATACTTAGTGGGTATTAGCTCAGGTGTTCCAGAGAAAAACTTGATACGGAAAACACTAAGAGCATCTCCTTCAGACGTCTAAAAACCTAGAGAGCAAAAATATGTTTTTGGATACCTGTTTAGCTGTTTTTGAGCGCATGACAGGCGACCTCAATTCGGGGTGCTGTAAACTGCAGCGCGCCCCTAGCGGCACTTAACCGGGCACTAGAAAATACGGCGCTGCAAACACCTTTTTCACAAATATGCATCAATCGTAGATCAAACAAACCAAATATTGTTACATAGTTCATAGTTTATAAAATGCACTAAAAATAAGGTAGACTCAAGATCAACTACACTAGAACTAAAACTTGTCGTCGTCCTCATCGGTCGAGCTCTCCACTAGGGTCAAGGAGAACATGTCGAGCCACCGGTCGTTGTTGTTGTCGACTGTGGACGGACCGGCGCCCTACGCGGCAATGAACTCCCTCATCGCCGCCTTGTCGACCCTCCTCGCTGTCCGCTTCCTCTCTGCCTTCCTCGCCGCGTAGAAGTTCACCTTGGCTTGGACGTCCTCCGGAAAGTGGCTTGCCCATGCTACCACCTCCGCTTCCGCGCGGGTGCTTATGTCGTGGAAGTTCGTGTCACTATGCGGACGGCCGAGCCGCCACACCGCCGATCTGTAGGGTTCGCAGCATAGAAAACAAAAAGTTTCCTACGATGGGAATAACTATGTACCAAGATCTATCTACTAGATACAGCGACGGGCGGATATACATCCGTAGAGAACATACCCTTGAAGACCGACAAAGCTTAACGAGGTTGAACTTGTGGTTGATGTAGACGAACTCTTGCCGATCTCAAGATCGAGAGAAAGTCCTAGCACCGCAAATCAGCGGCGCATCCGTGCTCGCACACACATCCGAGGCACCGAGCAACCTCCGCCTCCTCGCTCCAGCGATGCAGCGGAAGCACAACTCTTTCTTGCCGAAAAGCCACCGGGAACATGTATCTCGCTAGTCCGAGACCATGGGGGATAAATACTAGAGGGGGAGATAGATCCTTCACGAAGAGGTGTGAGTGAGAAGTGAGGAGGGGGGAACCCCAAGGGGGTGGCCGGCGCATGGGGCTGCCCCCTTGCCCTCCCTCCATTCATGTGGGTGGAAGCTCCACTCACAAAATGCCCCTTCAATTTTCTCCACTCAAATTCCCATTAAATTTCCACCAAATTTAATGCAAACTCTCATTAAATAAAACTCCTTTTATTTATTCATAATTTTGTCAATTACTATAATGAAAAACATTCACATATAACCTCTTGCTAGTATTTCATTTCACATGTAGAAACACTTTCTGCAATTTCACCCAAAACCAGTTTCGGTATCTAGTGAAATATATTTCTGCGCTTTGTTATTCTTTTGAGCATAAAACTATTTGCTCCAAATGGTGTCGGTGTCTCTTATGTGTGTCACCCTACGGTTCGCGAATAATGTGAACATGATCGAGACCCCTCTTAGATAAATAATCAGAAGCGGGATCTGGAGATCCATACTGACTCCCACACATTCAACGATGACTTTCTTGTGATCGTGAGAACCTTTTACGCTAGTATCTCAATCCCTTTGTGTCACGATATATTACATATCCGAGATTCGATCATCGATATCTCCATACCTAGTTTGATCTCGTTACTAACATGTAATCTTTTCTCGTTCTCGTGATATAACATTCTAGTGATCAAATCACTTGCTTGGAAGCTAATCAATGTGATATCACCGAGAGGGCCCAGAGTATATCTATTCGTCATCGGGATGAACAAATTCCACTCTTGATCCATGGGCCTCAACATAACACTTTAGAAGTATTGAACCCATCTTTATAATCACCCTGTTATGGTGTGACGTTTGATGTTATCAAGATACTTTTCCAGTGTTAGTTATTGACATGATCTCATGATCTAAGGATTAGGATTACTTCATATGATGTTATAGCAATATAAACTCAATGACTTTGATCGTAATGCTATACTTCGGATGAATGTTCATCACACCATTCCAATAATGTTATGACCCTGTTATTAACAACATCCAATGTCCATGATCAGGAACCTTGATCATCTTGTTAATCAGCGAGCTAGTTTATGAGAGAGACATAACTAGGAACTTTCTATTTTTGTTATTAAACACACATGTATTAATGTTCTGTATTAATACAATTATAGCATGCAAAATAAACATATATCATTGTTGGAGATATGCCCAAGAGGCAATAATAAAGTGGTTATTATCATATCTTCACACTTATGATAAATGTTTACATACCATGCTATAATTGTATTAACCGGAAACATTAATACTTGTGTGATTTGTAAACTAAAATAAGAGTCCCTAGTAAAGCCTCTTGTTAAACTAGCTTGTTGGTTAATATATGATCATGGTTTCCTGATCATGAACATAGAGATGTTATTAACAACAGGATCATATCATTAGGAGAATGATGTGATGGACATACTCCTATAGATAAGCGTAGCATAAAGATCAAGTCATTTCAATAGTTCAATTGCTATATGCTTTATGATACATAGTAACCTAATTCCTTGACCATGAGATCATGCATATCACCTTTGGGATGGATGCTTTGATGACATCAAACACCACACCGTGGCGGGTGGCTATAAAGGTGGCATTGAGTGTTCGGAAAGTATTGGTTGAAACACATGGATCAAGAGTGGGATTTGTCCATCCATATGACGGATAGATATACTCTAGGCCTCGGTGGAATGTCATCCAATTAGCTTGCAAGCATGTGACGGATCACAAGGGATCACATATCACGAGGCGAGAAAAGAGTACTTATCGATAACGAGGTTGAACTAGGTATGCGAAGAGATAACGATCATAACCTCGGATAAGTAAACTATCGTGAGACAAAGGAAATTGGTATCGTATGTAAGTGGTTCATTCGATCGCAAAGTAATCGTAGAAATATGTGGGAGCCATATGAATTTCCAGATTCCTCTATTGGTTATTGAGGAGAAGTGTCTCGATCATGTCCGCATAATTCACGAACCATGAGACACACTTAAGGATTCGACGTTGTTTGAGTAGTTATGGTATTATGAGAAAGAGACCGAATGTTGTTGGTCTCGGATGGGATCCGGATATCACGGTGATCCGGAATGGTGGAGAATAAGATTCATATAAGGAAAGTCCGTTTGAGTTCGGAAATGATTAGTGTTTTCATCGGGAATGTTCTAGAAGGTTCGGATTGTCCAAGACTCGGGAGGAGGGTACATGAATGTGTCATTACATATTGAATGATTGCATCATGTACTAAGTGTTCTTGCTGTTCCAAAACTGAAAAGTCAAACTGCCGATTTGAAATTCAAGCGGCTAAAACAGAAACTGTGGAAACAGGAACTGTGGGAAACAAGCAAGGTGTTTGAACCGACTTGGGGAGTCCTCCAAGCCACGCCAACCAAGGCCAACTTGGGAGGGACTCCTCCCTTGGCCGCCCCTCCCACCTATAAAAGGAGGGGCAGGGTCTCCTCCTCTAGACACACAAGTTCCTATCCTCTAATCTCCGGTTTAGAGACGTTTTGGTTTAGAGCTTCTAATTGCTCTAGCCTTCGGTTTAGAGCCTTCTAATTGGTGTGTCTAAACCCTAGACCACTAATATCTCTCTCTCTCCACCATACTCGCTCCGGCAAATGAAGCCTGGGGATCTCCTCTACTTAGGTACCACGTTGTCTTTGCGGAATCGCGAGGAGAGTGCTACAACCTCCATTTTCTTTGGAACAAGGTAGAGGAAGGTCTTCGTCGAGTACCGAACGTGACCGATCAAGGCGCTGCCGGAACACAGCGCCGGAAGGATCGTCTACACGATCTTGAGATCGGAAAGAGTACGACTACATCACCCACGAGAATCTGCTCTCGTTAACCGCTTTGGAATCTTCGAGGGTAAGTTATTCCATCGACTCGTTGCTGCAATCTAGTAGATAGATCTTGGCTTGTTTGTTTGTATGCGATAGAAAATTTTTGTTTTCCATGCTACGAACCCCTACAATCATATACTTGGAATATACATAATAACCACTTTATTATTGCCTCTCAGGGCATATTCTCTTTTGTCTCCCACTTGCACTAAAGACAATAATCTAGTTACATAGTGATAAATCTAACACCCATGGAGTTCTGGTGTTGATCATGTTACGACTCTCGGGAGAGTTTTAGTCAACGGATCTGCTACATTGAGATCTGTGCGTACTTTACAAATCTTTATATCTCCATCATTGACATGCTCGCGGATGGAGTGAAACCGACACTTAATATGTTTGGAATTCTTGTGAGACCTTGGTTCTTTGGCATTGTCTATGGCACCATTGTTGTCACAATGGATCACCATTGGGCCCAACACGCTCGCAACCACACCTAGTTCGGTTATGAACTCCTTTATCCAAACTGCTTCCTGAGCCGCTTCCGAAGAAACAACATATTCGGCCTCCGTTGTTGATCCCGCCACCACGGGTTGTTTGGAACTCCTCCAACTAACAGCTCCACCATTCATGAGAAATATGTATCCGGATTGAGACTTAGAGTCATCCGGATCGGTGTCAAAGCTAGCGTCGACATAACACTTAGCGATGAGCTCTTCTTCACCTCCGTACACAAGAAACATATCCTTAGTTCTTCGCAAGTACTTAAGGATATTCTTGACCGCTATCCAGTGTTCCGATCCTGGATCAGATTGGTACCTACTAGTCAAACTAATAGCATGTACCACATCCGGTCTTATACATAGCATGGCGTACATTATAGAGCCTATGGCTGAAGCATAGGGGACTTTGTCCATTATCTATCTTTCTTCCGCCGTAGCCGGACTTTGAGTCTTACTCAATGTCATGACTTGTAACATAGGTAAGAACCCCTTCTTACTTTCGTCCATTTTAAAATTCTTTAAAATCTTATCAAGGCATGTACTTTGCGATAGCCCTATTAGGTGCCTAGATCTATCTCTATAGATCTTTATGTCTAATATGTATGATGCTTCACCTAGGTCCTTCATTGAAAATTTACTGTTTAGATAACTTTTACCACTGTTTAAAATATCTATATCATTTCCAATCAACAATATGCCATCCACATACAATATCAGAAATGCCACATCCCTCCCACTCACTTTCTTGTAAATACAAGCCTCTCCATAAGTTTGGACAAATCCAAACTCTTTGATCACCTCATCAACACGGAGATTCCAACTCCGGGATGCTTGCTTCAGTCCATAGATGGATCGCTGAAGTTTGCATACCTTGTCAGCATCTTTAGGATCGACAAAACTCTTTGGTTGTATCATATAAAACTCTTCTTCAATGTTGCCATTGAGGAACGCAGTTTTGACATCATCTGCCATATCTCATAGTCGAAATATGCAGCAATTGCTAACATATTCCTAACTGACTTTAGCATCGCTACAGGAGAGAATGTCTCATCGTAGTCAACTCCTTGAATTTGTCGAAACCTCTTTGCGACAAGTCGAGTTTTATAGACGGTTACATTACCATCAACATCAATTTTCCTTTTGAAAATCCATTTATTCTCCACGGCCTTTCGGTCGTGAGGTAAGTCCACCAAGGTCCAAACCTGGTTTTCGTACATGGATTCCATCTCGGATTTCATGGCTTCTAACCATTTGTTGGAAGATAGAACCGTTCATGAAACTATATCATGAAACTAATACTTTCACTTACAACATCACCATAGACCATATTACCATTCGTATCAAAAGCATTGCCGTTTTTGAAACGCTTTCAAAGTTCTGGCTCTAGCCCATACAATATGCCACAATGAACTAAGTTGTGGTCCTCCTAACGAGTCTAATAGACATTCTTTTCATCGTCAGGGGCATCATAAAGTGATGGGGGGTCTAGTGGCGCTTCTAGCACATATTGCTTTTGTGCAGAAGTGAGGAGAATCCTCAAATTCATGGCCCAGTCGGTAAATTTGCTACCGTTTGTTGCAAGTTTCTCTTTCTCCATGAATACATTGAAATTAAAAGCAGGTGGTGCCATCTATAATAGAATTTGTAAAGTTTAGACTAAGTTTATCATAGATTGAGTTCAACTAATCCAAATTAAGAATGAACTCCCACTAAAAAACGAGATCCCTCGTGCCTTTTTGGTGATTAAATGAACCAAATCCACTACACCAAGTCCGATCATCACGTGAGTCGGTGTAGTTTCAAAGGTGAGCATCAAATGGGCATCATATCTTTCATATGACTCATGCTTAACCTTTCGGTTCGTGTTCCGAGGCCATGTATGTACATGATAGGCTCGCCAAGTAAGAACCTTAGTATTCGCGTGTGTAACTCTCTTACACCCGAAATATGATTGTGGATCCAAGAACACCGATCATCACATGATGTCTTGGAGCGACGAAACATAATCAGTGCATACTTAAGGGAGAACACATTTTTATCTTGATATATAAATGAGGGATCATCTTATTATGCTAATAAAATGCCAAACAAGCAATATAAGATGCAACAAACATCACATGTTAATAAGTGAAATGATATGGTTCTTGCACTTGATCTCCATCATGTGCATCGTGGTATGATCCTCATCATTCCTTTATGTATCAGGCCAAGGTCTATGGAACTTACACGTTATGTGTGTTGTAAGAGTATATTTATCCATTACAAGGTCTATGGCTACTAATACTTTCACTTACAACATCACCATATCATGAAACTAGCCCAGCAAGAATCTAAACTAGACGCCTCTAATTTATCCATTACAAGTTTTACGTGCCTTAGGGCTTTCGAAGATAGAACCGTTCTTACCTACGGATATGAACTACACCGAGGATAACCAAATTGTTGCAAATTAGATATTGACTATAGTAGGAGCGAAATACACCCGCTAGCCACTTATGCAAAACTAGTTGCATGTCAAGCGTGGAACATGTCTTATGTGCGAGGACATGTAAAGTTTGTCCCGGCCGATTCATCCCACTATGCCACCAATATCCAAAGTACAACTAAGAAGCAATAACATGATCATCACCGCCCACATATACATATGTGTACTACCCATGCAAAGCATCTACGCATAGATCCGGCTCTAATACCACTGTAGGGTTCGCAGCTGATGACCCATAAGTATAGGGGGTGTATCGTAGTACTTTCGATAAATAGGAGTGTCAATCCCAACGAGGAGAAGAAGGTGCTGAACAGTGGTATGGAGCAGGAAATCCCCGTGAATACTTAGCAAACGGATTTTAGTGGTTTTATGATAAGGCAACAAAACAAAGAGCAAGTAACAGAAGTAACAAACAAACGAAGCAAGTGGCCCAATCCTTTCTTAGAAAAGGACAAGCCGGTGGAAATACTTATAAGGACCAAACATTCTCGAGGACACACGGGAATTCTGTCAAGTGCTTTCGCTTCAAATAGCTGAGTACTCTTCTCTGGTGTTGTAAGTGTTGTGTGGGTGAACTTGTGCTAACATACCACCCTTCCTAGGACTAATACATACTTGTGATTAAACCCCCTACAAACATCCGTAACTATATGAAAGTAATTAAGATATAAATCTAACCACATCCTTAAACTCTGAGATCCTACGCTCCCTTGTGCAAAGGTGTCCTAACGGGGGTTCAGGTTTCTGTCACTTCGGCAACCCCACGATTAGTAGCCAAATACACAATGCATTCCCCTAGGCCCATAAATGGTGAAGTGTCATGTAGTCAACGTTCACATGACACCACTAGAAGAATAGCACCACAACTTAAATACTAAACCATTGAATAATAACTCATCACAGATTCACTACTAACAACATGACTTCTCCCATGTCCTCTAGAACACAACGAACTACTCACAAGACATCATATGGATCCAGATCAAGGATGATATAGTAATGGATAACAATCTGAACATAAACAATAATCCAATGGTTCCACTCACAAGCATCAACTACAATAGTAATTAACACTGGGAAAGTTTCCCCTAAGAACTAAAGCAATATCCAACACAATTGTTACAGCGGGACGGAGTGGTGGTGCTGGTGCTGGTGGAGATGATGGTGTGGATGATGATGATGATCCCGATGAATCCTAGCTTGATGACGGTGTTGATGGCGATGGTCTCTCCTCTCCGGGAAGGAATTCCCCTGGCAGAAATCTGTTTGCCGGAGAGATCTTTCTCTCTTGGTGTTCTCCGCCCCCAGAGGCGGCGGAAATCTATCTGTGGTTGCTCCCCGAGCCTTAGGGTTTCGAAGGGAAGATATAGGCGAAGGGGCAGAGTCGAAGGCCGGGCAGGTGGGCCACACCTGCCCTAGGCGCGGGGTTAGGTGGGCCCGCACCTAGGGGGGTGTGGGCCCCTTGAGGCCCATCTTCGTCCCTCCTTCTGGCTTCCTTCGTCTTCTGGTAAAATAATATGTTTCCATATTTTTCTGGTATTTTTATTATCTTCGCGAAATTGCACCGAAACGCCTTCTTTTCCATCAGAATCCAGACTCCGGCAGTCCATCCTCCAGGAATCATCCAACATGCATAAACAGATGAAAAGCCATAAGTAATACCTCATAATAAGACAAATATCAATGAATAGAGGTAAATTATGATATAGAAGGGTGATGCAAATTGGGCGTATCAACTCCCCCAAGCTTAGACTTCGCTTGTCCCCAAGCGAATACTGAGCTCAGTAAACATGTCCACAGGTTTATGGAGTGAAGTGTCGATAAAAGAATATGAATAAGAAGCATCACACTTACCATTGCACAACTCATAGAATAAAGAAACTCCGCATTATATAACTTAGTTTGCAACCAAGTACATCAGTCACAATAGAGATGCATAAAGATAAATCATAATTGGAATTGGCAAACTTGTTCTTGGTCAGAGAACACCTGGCAAACAGTTTCTCAAAAGCTTTTTGTAGAAGTTTCAAAACAAGAACACTCTTTGCTCAAAAAGGTTTTTCACAAGTGAAGGCTTTCAAAGTAATACTCAATAGATAAGAGTTTTGTGCAAACAATGAAGATAAAGAACATGATTGAATAAATCACCATATGAATGCTTGAAACACGACAACTCAAATTCTTGCTGGATATAGAGAGGAAGTAGGTTTACTGACTCAACTGATAACTAGGAGAAAGGTCCCTTTATAGAGGGTAGCAGGGATTACAAGTCATAAGGAGCTTCCAAAATATTATGGTACTTACTAGCTTTGAGCCCTCATTGCCCCTATCATAAGCATCTTGATATGATTAAGGTTAAAGTGAACAAAGATGGAGTATATGCTTGACGAAATATAAGTTGGCAATCTCATGTCTCTTGAATATGAGGGCCACTCCTCATGCATACTCAACTTTGGGTCCAGGTAAGTTATTTTCATTGTAAGTATTTGCGTATCATTGAGAACCGCCAATGGGGTACCCCTTGCACATGGTATATGAGCTTTCCCATAACCAAAATGACAAGGCAAGCAGACAATGAGAATCTCAGCAATATTTTTATTTACTATGTGTATAGCTTTTTATTGAGGATGCTTCATAGATGACTCACTATGGTGATGCTGCAAGTTTCCACCATGATTAAGCATGGCTTAGGCTAGAGGCCCGGGCGTTTCTCTAACACAGAATACAAACTCCATGGACTTACAAGTTCCCCCTTTATTTCACACCGTTGACATCCATAGACAAAAGAGCATGATATCAACTGTGTACAGAGTACAAGTGCAATGTTGAAAACATTCCCCGTGACTGCACGGTTCTGCTAATCTGAACGTATAGATGCAAGCATATACAACTTCGATGTCCACAATGGTTCAAGTTTATTAGGGGCAAGTAAATAAAGTGTGCCATCACGTTTGTGAGAGCTTTACTAACTAGTTTTCACATAACAAAATACATTTTAATTTGAAAGGTAGATGAAGCTTGAGAATTTGCTAGGAATAGCAAAAGCTACTAGGTAGATATGGTGGACACAAGTGTCAAAAGTTTTGGGTTCAAAGGATTTTTGAAACATGAGAAGTATGCCTTCTCAAAACAGGTTTGTGGCTAGCAAGGCTGGGTAGCAAGCAAGAGAGTTGAAAGAAAGAAGCAAACATACAAGTAATAAAGCCAAACATGAAATCTTCCTTGAAGACACAAAAGAATCTTAAATAAATAATACTAAGCTTATGAGCCAACAAGAAAGAAAAAAAATGATACCAAATACCTGTAAGCTTTTTCTTTCTTTCTTTCTTTTCCTTTTAAGCTAATGCCGCTCACCAGAACTCGGTTTGCCAAAACCAATTTAGATTAACATGATGATCCCAAAGTGGTGCCAATACTGAACAACAAGATCCATCATATAATAGAGATTGCAAACTAAAAATAAGAAGTGCAAAAGTAAAAGATGAGACTTCTCATTAATATTCAATAAAGGAACTCACACCAAGGGATACATAGATAATCAACTAAAGGATAGATACTTCCACATGCAAACCAAACTATAAGATAACCTCTCTACCACGGATATTAATCCGCTAAAAAGGTAAAAGATAATGGTGGTGATACCGCGACACTCCCCCAAGCTTGGAACAAGCCAAAGGGATGTCAAACCTAATGATGAATTACTCCTTTGGTGGTGGTGGTGTTCTCTTGATAAGCCCCTCAATAAGTTTCTTCAACTCCTCAAACTCAAAAGTAAGAGTACGAATCAGCTCCGAGTTTTTCTCTATACAGTTCATGATCATGTCAGTCCGAGAATCCCAGTTCTTGTTATTCTTTCCCACTCTTCATCCTTAGCATGATCCTTCTCTGCATTGTTAGAACGACGCATATCCCAAACCGAAGGCAAACTTTCCTTGGGCACATGTTGATATTGATATTAATGTATAAGTGTATGGAAGGGTCTCTTGTTATGTGGAGGAGATGGCTGTGGATTGTAGAAGAGACGTGGAGGTTTCCCTCCTGTAGACATCTGTGCTGTCTTCTTAAGCTTGGTAGGTCGTGCCACCAAACCAATTCTTGCGACGGTAGAACGAGTGTCCGTTTGCTTGTCCTCCTCCATGTCTCCTTCATAAACTACCGGAATCTCCTCCTCCTTTGGGACTTGTGGTTCTTCTTCTTTGGGATTCTTCCCTTTATCGTCGGTGGAGGCCAAGGTGCTCTAAACTTGAGAAGATTTCCTGACAGAAACAGATCGAAACGAAAACACGACGATAACACGATGCACGAACCTCGGGGAACCCGGGGGGTTATATATTACGAAGATTCAATGCATAATGAAGGTTTTGACACGGAAACGAAGCAGAGACGGAGTTCGAGGGTGGCAAACCCCCTCCAGGCGCGACCAGACTGGGCCCGCTCCTAGGGTGGGTTTTTCCACCCCGGGCTCCGTTTCCTCTTCAGTTTCGTCTCGTAACTTTCCTTATGTATTAAAAACATCAAAAATTTAAAAAGATTGGAGTTTCACGAACCTTCTGTTTTCACCACTTTTACCTATTCAAAGACGAACTCTGCAGATTCCTTCTCTCTTTCCCCTGAGAATTCCCTTCATACAAAACTCTTGCACAAACTCAATGACAAAATTAGTGTAAGCAAAAACAATAAACCTTTGGTAAATATTTCAACCGAAAACCCATCAATACAAAAGCTTCTGTAAGAGGCAGATGCAAATGATGACAGAAATCTGTCAAAAGAGACCAGCAGGTAAATATTGATTTTTTCGAAGACCTTTTGTTGCTCAAATCAAAAAGTTCAGAACTTATGAAAGTTGGGTAACAATTTGGAGAACAAGCTCAAAAAAAATGCAGCTCAATACGAAGTACTGAGTTTCCTCACGGATTTTTACAATGAAGCACAAAAATCTGTCCCAGGACAGCCACTTTTCACAACTCCTCTACTTCACAAAAGTAGTTGAACTTCACACAAAAACCAAAACAAAAAGGATAAGGAGCGGTTATTACTGAGGTAATAACTTCCAAGACTCGACCAAAACTCTTGGGTTATCTCCCAACAAGTACTTTTCTTTAATGCCTTTAAGTTAGGCTTGAAACTTCCAAAGATGCTCACATAGGATATATATATCTGGAGTGAAAAAGAGCATCAAGAAGCAAATAGCCAACACACCTGAGTCTAACCCACTTCCTATGCATGGGGGTATCATGAGAAAACGATTTGTTGAAACAAAAGGCCATAAGCATAGGAAGACAACACAGATGCAACTTTAAAGCTTTCAACATAAGACGGGGAAACTTAACATCATTGATATGCATAAAACCATGTTTCCCTCTCTCAAAATAACTTTCAGTAGCACTCTGAATAAAGTTGACAATATAAATGTCACCGGAAACAACTTTATCATCAGAATAAGCATACCTACAGTCACCAAAAAGAGGTCCAAGGTCATAGACTGGATCAATAGAAGCAAGTTGTTCCATCCTGAAATCTTTATTAGGCAAGCTATTTTCACAAGGAGCTTTAGCAAATTTGGAAAAGTTAAACTCATAAGACTCTCCATCAAACTTCGTTACAACTTTTTCCTTCTTAAAATCAATAATAGCTCCAAAAGTATTCAAGAAAGGTCTACCAAAAATGATAGGACAAGTTTTGCTAGCTGCTGAATTAAGCACTAGAAAATCAGCAGGATATTTAATCTTACCATAGAGAACCTCCACATCTCTTACAATACCAATGGGGAAAATTATCTCCTTGTTAGAAAGGTGAATAACCACATCAATGTCCTCAAGCTCACAAGGACCAATCTCATGCATAATTTCCCTGTAAAGCTCATAAGGAATAGCACTAGAACTAGCACCAATATCACATAAACCATAGTAGCAATGATCACCAATTTTAACAGAAAGCACAAGAACACTAGCTTTTATAACCTTACCCGGATGATAAATGATATTAGAAGCATCTTCATAGAAGACAATATGCTCATCCTCTATATTTCTAATGACAGTGTCTTTCACAATAGCTACCACAGGTTCATCACTCAAATGCTTACCAGGCTCCACAGTTTTCATTTTACCTTTGCTATTTGCACTAATAATCATAGAATACTCCTTTACCTTAGCTGGGAAAGGCATTTTCTCGAGATGGGGTTCATGCACAATATGATTAGTAGAACAAACTTGAGTACTTCTAACGGGAGCATGACTAACAACATCTTTATAAGGAGCATGGTACTTATTCCACTTCTTCTTGGGAATTTCAATGTAAGAGGCAAAGTCCTTAAAATAGCTGGCAATACTTTGGGAATCAAGACCAAACTCATTGCTAATATCATGGAAGCTATCAGTTCCCATAAAAGATTTAATGCATTCATAATCATAGTTTATACCTTAATTTCTTCCTTTGTCATTCTCCCAAGCTTCAGTGTTCTCTTGAATACGGTCTAGAAGATCCCATTTAGCTTCCTTCATACGTGTGAATGATCCAGCACAAGAAGCATCTAGTAAATATTTATCATGAAGAGAAAGCCTAGCATAAAAGTTATTTAGAATAATATTGTTAGGGAGTTCATGAATAGGTCTTTTAAGAATTAGTAACTTCACCCCCCCCCCAATCTTGGGCTATACTCTCTCCATCAAGAGGCCAAAAGTTATATATAAGACTTCTATCCTTATGGATTTCACTAGGAGGATAAAATTAGAGTAAAAGTGAGATGCCATCTCCTTCCATTTCATGGATTGTCCATTCTTCAGCAGCTTATACCATGCTTTAGCTCTCCCTTTCAAGGATATGGAGAGTAACTTCTTCTTCACTTGTTCAGTTGTGATACCTGCACACTTAAACAACCCGCACAATTCATGGATAAAAAGCAAGCGATCACCGGGATGGACAGTTCCATCCCCAAAATAATAATGATCCATAACACGATTAACAATACTTGTAGGTATCTTAAAGGATCTATGTCAATAGGAGGTGGTTGATCTACTACCATAGCAGTGGTAGTAGTTTTCCCAAACAGAAAACCAAGTGGGTTATCCATATTGGAAACAAAGTAACAAGCAGTAACAAAAGCAATACTCACAGTAAAATTTTCCCTTACCAGTTCCACTCTTCAATAGCACTTCACTCCCCACCAACGGCGCTAGAAAATAGTCTTGATGACCCACAAGTATAGGGGGTGTATCATAGTACTTTCGATAAATAGGAGTGTCGATCCCAACGAGGAGCAGAAGGTGCTGAATAGTGGTATGGAGCAGGAAATCCCTGTGAATACTTAGAAAACATATTTTTAGTGGTTTTCTGATAAGGCAACAAAAAAAGAACAAGTAACAGAAGTAACAAACAAATAGAGCAAGTGGCCCAATCCTTTCTTAGCAAAGGACAAGCCGGTGGAAATACTTATAAGGACCAAACATTCTCGAGGACACATGGGAATTATGTCAAGTGCTTTCTCTTCAAATAGCTTAGTACTCTTCTCTGGTGTTGTAAGTGTTGTGTGGGTGAACATGTGCTAACATACCGCCCTTCCTAGGATTAATACATACTTGTGATTAAACCCCCTGCAAACATCCGTAACTACAGGAAAGTAATTAATATATAAATCTAACCACAACCTTAAACTCTAAGATCCTACGCTCCCTTGTGCAAAGGTGTCTTAACGGGGGTTCAGGTTTCTGTCACTCCGGCAACCCCGCGATTAGTAGCCAAATACATAATGCATTCCCCTAGGCCCATAAGTGGTAAAGTGTCATGTAGTCAACGTTCACATGACACCACTAGAAGAATAGCACCACAACTTAAATACTAAACCATTGAATAATAACTCATCACAGATTCACTACTAACAACATGACTTCTACCATGTCCTCAAGAACACAATGAACTACTCACAAGACATCATATGGATCAAGATCAAGGATGATATAGTAATGGATAACAATCTGAACATAAACAATAATCCAATGGTTCCACTCACAAGCATCAACTACAATAGTAATTAACAACAGGAAAGTTTCCCCTAAGAACTAAAGCAATATCCAACACAATTGTTACAGCGGGACATAGTGGTGGTGATGGTACTGGTGGAGATGATGGTGTGGATGATGATGATGATCCCGATGAAGCCTAGCTTGATGACGGTGTTGATGGCAACGGTCTCCCCTCTCCAGGAAGCAATTCCCTCGCTAGAAATCTGTATGCCGGAGAGATCTTTCTCTCTCGGTGTTTTTCGCTCCCAGAGACGGCGGAAATCTATCTGTGGTCGCTCCCCGAGACTTAGGGTTTCGAAGCGAAGATATAGGCGAAGGGGCGGAGTCGGAGGCCGGGCAGGTGGGCCACACCTGCCCTAGGCGCGAGGTTAGGGGGGCCCGCTCCTAGGGGGTGTGGGCCCACTGAGGCCCATCTCCGTCCCTCCTTCTGGCTTCCTTCGTCTTCTGGTAAAATAATATGTTTCCATATTTTTCTGATCTTCGCGAAATTGCACCGAAATGCCTTTTTTTCCATCAGAATCCAGAATCCGGCAGTCCATCCTCCAGGAATCATCCAACATGCAGTTAACAGATGAAAAGCCATAAGTAATACCTCATAATAAGACAAATATCAATGAATAGTGGTAAATTATGATATAGAAGGGTGATGCAAATTGGGCGTATCAACAACATAGAAAACAAAAAAAATTCCTACGATGGGAACAACTATGTACTAAGATCTATCTACTAGATACAAGCAACGGGCAGATATACATCCGTAGAGAACATGCCCTTGAAGACCGACAAATATTAACGAGGTTAAACTCGTGGTTGATGTAGACGAACTCTTGCCAATCTCAAGATCGAGAGGAAGTCCTAGCACCCCAAATCAGCGGCGTATCCGTGCTCGCACACACGTCCGAGGCACCGAGCAACCTCTGCCTCCTCGCTCCAGCGATGCAGCGGAAGCACAACTCGTTATTGCCGAAAAGCCACAGGGAACATGTATCTTGCTAGTCCGAGACCATGGGGGATAAATACTAGAGGGGGAGAGAGATCCTTCACGAGGAGGTGTGAGTGAGAAGTGAGGAGGGGGGCTCCTTTTATAGGAGGAGGGGGGAACTCCAAGGGGGTAGCCGGCGCATGGGGCTGCCTCCTTGCCCTCCCTCCATTCATGTGGGTGGAAGCTCCACTCACAAAATGCCCCTTCAATTTTCTCCACTCAAATTCCCATTAAATTTCCACCAAATTTAATCCAATCTCTCATTACATAAAACTCCTTTTATTTATTCAGAATTTTTTAAATTACTTTAATGACAAACATTCACATATAACCCCTTGCTAGTATTTCATTTCACATGCAGAAACACGTTCTACAATTTCACCCAAAACCAGAATCGGTATCTAGTGAAATAAATTCCTGCGCTTTGTTATTCTTTTCAGCATGAAACTATTTGATCCAAATGGTGTCGGTGTCTCTTAAGTGTGTCACCCTACGGTTCGCGAATAATGCGGACATGATCGATACCACTCTCAGATCAATAATCAGAAGCGGGATCTGTAGATCAATACTGACTCCCACACATTCAACGATGACTTTCTTGTGATCGTGAGAACATTTTACGCTAAAATCTTAATCCCTTTGTCTCGCGATATATTACATGTCCGAGATTAGATCATCGGTATCTCCATACCTAGTTTTATCTCGTTACTGACATGTACTCTTTTCTTGTTCCCATGATATAACATTCTACTGATCAAATCACTTGCTTGCAAGCTAATCAATGTGATATCACCGAGAGGGCCCAGAGTATATCTATTCGTCATCGGGATGAACAAATTCCACTCTCGATCCATGGGCCTCAACATAACACTTTAGAAGTATTGAACGCATCTTTATAATCACCCTGTTACGATGGGAAGTTTGATGTTATCAAGATACTTTTCTAATGTTAGTGATTGACATGATATCATGGTCTAAGGATTAGGATTACTTCATATGATGTTATAGCAATATAAATTCCATGAATTTGATCATAATGCTATACTTTGGATGAATGTTCATCACACCATTCCAATAATGCTATGACCTTGTTATTAACAACATCCAATGTCCATGATCAGGAAACCTTAATCATCTTGTTAATCAACGAGCTAGTTTATAAGAGAGACATAACTAGGAACTTTCTGTTTGTTTATCAAACACACATGTATTAACGTTTACAATTATATCATGCAAAATAAACATATATCATATACTTGGAATATACATAATAACCACTTTATTATTGCCTCTCAGGGCATATTCTCTTCACGATCATACGCCACTAGTAGAAAACCGACCTTTGGTTTGGAGTTGTGGTGGCCTTTATTCCTCGCCATGTCTGGAACTGGGAGTAGTGTGATAACTAGTCCCGGTGCACTAGTCCTGGTTCGTCCCCTTTGCAACGGCTAGGAGGTAGAAATTGCCTAGTCCCGATTCATTGGGGACCTCTAGTCCCGGTTGGTAAAACCAGCTGGGACTACAGGTCAGGCGCCAACGACTGGGACCTAGGAGAACATATAGTCTCGGGTGGTGTTACAGACCGGGAGTAGAGATCATGGGCTAGTCCCGGTTTGTAGCACCACCTGGGACTAATGTTTCCCCTATATATTCCCTGCTTCGACCCTGCACAAACCCATGGACATTTTCTCCAAGCTAGCTCAAGTTCATCCCCATTTTTTGTCCAAAGTTTGTCAAGATCTGGTGGCATCCATCAATCCAAGCTTCTAAAAGGTTAGCAACTTCAATCTTTCATCTCTCATTATTAGTTTAGCTCAATGCTATAAAATTAGAGAGGGATTTCATGCTTAGAAGTAGAGGAAATTTTAGATGTGTAATTTTAAGCAAATTTTGATTATGCAAAAATTTACTGAAAGTTGAGATGTGTATTTTTAGAGGTTCAGAGCTCAGAATTGAATAAGGTTTTCACTAATAGATCAATAATTAAAAAGTCAACTTTTTTATGTTAACAGTTTTGTCCAATTCAAAAATTGGTGCATGTAAAATTATATATATGTCGTACACACTAAATTTTTAGATTTGAAAAAGTAAATATAGTAAACATGATCCAAACTTTTTATATGATACAAAATTTTAATTATATTGCAGATGAGCCGGGAATGGATGTACAATGCTCTCCGAATGTCTGACGCGTTCATTAAAGGCGTGCATTCTTTCCTCGATTTGGCTGAGGCAAACAAGCGGAATGGTTTTATGTGTTGTCCGTGCCGTGTCTGTCGGAATGAGAAGGATTAATCTTCCCCAAAAACCATTCACATCCACCTAATTCAGTCAGGTTTCATGTCTAGCTATAATTGTTAGACAAAGCATGAAGAAAGAGAGGTTATCATGGAAGACAACAAAGAAGAAGAGAATGATGACAACTATCCAATGTTCCCTGAATATGGTGGTACTGCAATAGAAGACAATGAACGAGAAGAAGGCGAAGAACATGCATTAGATGAGACCGCTGATGATCTTCGTCAGGCCATTCTTGATGCATGGAGAGAATGCGAAAATGAAAACGAGAGGAAGAAGTTGGAGCGCATGTTAGAGGATCACAAAAAATTGTTGTACCCAAATTGCAAAGATGGCAACACAAAGCTCGATACCACACGGGAATTACTGCAATGGAAGGCAGAGAATGGTTTATCTGACAAGGGATTTGAGAAGCTACTGAAAATAGTTAATAATAAGCTTCCAAAGGATAACGAATTGCATGTCAGTACATACGAGGCAAAGAAGTTTATGTGCCATCTAGGTCTAGAGGTGCATAAGATACATGCATGCATTAATGACTACATCCTCTATTGCGGTGAGGAGTACGATAATTTGGATGCATGCCCGGCATACGGTGCATTGCGTTATAAGATCAGACGAGATGACCCTGGTGATGTTGAGGGCGGGCAACGCCCCAGGAAGAGGGTTCCTGCAAAGGTGATGTGGTATGCTCCTATAATACCACGGTTGAAACGTTTATTTAGAAACAAAGAGCATGCCAAGTTGTTGCGATGGCATAGTGAAGACCGCAAGATAGACTCGATGTTGATACACCCCGATGATGAGTCGCATTAGACAAAAATCGATAGAGAGTACCCGAGCTTTGCATATGACACACGGAACTTAAGGTTTGGTCTAAGTACAGATGGCATGAATCCTTTTGGGGAGCAGATCTATTGTCATAGCACCTGGCCTGTAAATGTATATATAACCTGCCTCTTAGGTGGAGGATAAGACAGACATGTCAGAAGATTATGATAAGTTTCATAAAATTCCGCCATTCGTAGTGAAGGATGACCCAAGCATCATGTTAATTGATGAAGATGCTCCATGGTTAAGGCCACACGTTCATAAGCAAGCCATATGATGTATTCTGAATTTTTCCTTTGGTGGTTTTTGAGATGCAATCAATATGTACCTGTAGATCATGTATTATGACCTGTAGTTCAAACCGGGTCCACTTCCTATCAGTTTGGCAAATATTTGTATTTTTTACCAAGGGTGGACGGAAAGGTTTGAGATCTCCCGGTTGGGACATTTTCCATGTAAGGTGGTCTAGTATTTTTGGAAAATGTGGTGGCAGCATTTTGAATGAGCATTGATACGTCCAAAACATATCTACTTTCTTGAACACTTTGCTATTGTTTATTCTCTAAAACTTGTGTGGTTTGGATACAACTAACACTGACTGACGCTGTTTTCAGCATAATTACCTGGGTGTCTTGTTTTTGTGCAGAAAATGAACTATCACGAAAAATCCCAGAAAATATGCCAAAAACTATTTCTCACTAGAAGATCCACAGAGCCAGAAGGGGAGACAGAGAGGATGCCTGGGGGTCCCAGACCCACCCCAGCGCGGCCCACCCGACCGGCTACCGAGGGGGTTTAGCCCTGACCCTCGGCCTCCCTCCGCGCCTATAAGTTGCCTTCTGACCTAAAACCTCAGGGTGGTTCGATAGTTTTCTAGAAAGAGTTCCCCTCCTCGGCCGCCACCAGAAACCAAGATTCGGATCCAGAAACTCCGTTCTGGCACCCTGCCGGGACGGGGAATTTGGAGAGGATCATCGCCATTGTCATCACCAACGCATCTCCATCAACCACCGATGTTTCCCTCATCCATGAGTGAGTAATCCCCCGCTGTAGGCTTGGGGATGGTAGGGATTGGATGAGTTCTATCATGTAATCGAATAAGATCTGTTAGGGCATAGTGCCTAGTATCTCTATTAGTGCTAATTGACTTTGTTGCAACTTGTTGTGCTTAATGCTTGTCACTAGGGCCCGAGTTCCATGATCTCAGATCTGAACTTATTATTGAATCATTATGATAGTATTCTTTGTGATCTTATCTGCAAGTTGTGTACACATATCATTGTCTGGATCCAAAGGCCCCAAAGTGACAATAATTGGGACAACCAGAGGGGATGGCTGTGGTGTGAGGATCACATGTGTTCATGGAGTGTTAATGCTTTGCTCCGGTGCTCTATTAAAAGGAGCACCTTAATTGCCAGTAGTTCCCTAAAGGCCCCGCTGCCACGGGTTGGCTGGACAGAAGATGTTGTGCAAGTTCTCATTGCAAGCACGTATGACTATATTTGGAGCACATGACTAGGATTGTTTAGTACTTGGATGCTTATTATTTATCTGCAATGCCCTAGTTCTTGAAGTTACATGTTTAGACTCATCCATGCAACGCCCGTCCATCCATCCCTATGCCTACCTTTTCGAATCCTCCGTTATCGTTCATTACTCACATTTTCCTTTCACTGTTGTTGTTGCTTTGCTGTTGTTTCTATAAACTGTTGCTACTGATAAACTTCTGTGAGCAAGAACTATTTCCAGGTGCAGCTGAACTGACAAATCAGTTGTTAAGGTTTGCAAGTATTCTTTGTATCCCCTTGTGTTGAATCAATAAATTGGGTAATACTACCTGCGAAGACTGTTGCGATCCCCTAAACTTGTGGGTCATCAATACTATTTTCTGGCACCATTGCCGGGGAGCATAGATTTATTTGTAAGTTCACTTGGATCTATTATTGTTCACTTCTACTCCTTTCATCATAGGGAAGTCTCGTGATGGGAAGTTCCCTATTTTACCATCCACTACAAGAAGAGGTACAGTCCTAAACTCCTCTGTTGCTCTTGATTCGCCGTCTTTTATAAGTAAGCTTGTCACACCACCACATGCTCATGCTACACACACTTCTACTACTGCTGAATCTGAAACTGCTTTTGATACTCATGATGTTACTTCTACTGTGCTTGATGTGAGTGGTTCATTAGATCCTTTTCTAGATGCTACTATGGCTAGTCTAGGAAATACCGAAACTCCTAGTGAAGACACTGTTGCACCTGTTAGCTCACTGGAATCTAGTGAGAGTTTTAATATTAATGATGGTTACATAGAGCTCACTGATGAATTTGTTGAAGAGTGCCGAAACACACATGGTGCTAGTGCTATTAAGAGTCTCCTTGCTAGATGTACTATTATGCCCAAGAAGTCTTATGATCCTAAGTTTGCCACCTCTCCCATAGATATTAAATATAAAGATTATGATTTCTCTCTTGATTTATCTTATTTAGATATTGTTGAGAAAGAGCCTTTTGTGGTACTGAAAATGAGAGTGCTGTTGCTCATATGAATGAGCTTTTTACTATGAGTGCTTTGTTCTCTGATGATTTTAAAATGCGCAAGTACTTTGTTGCTAAGATCTTCCCTTTTTTAGTAAAAGGAGAAGCTAGGGCTTGGTTTAATAGATTACCTCCTGGTTCCATTGATAGCCCTGATTGCTTGATTGCTTATTTCTTCCATAAATATTTTCCTCCCAGTGCTAGACATGCTGCTTTGCAGAGACTTTTTGATTTTAAACAGGAAGAAGAAGAGAAATTGCCCGAGTCATGGAAAAGATTCTGTTCCTTGATTCATGCATATCCTGGATGTCCATTACCTCAGAATGAGCTTCTTGATATTTATTATAATGGACTAACTGATGATTCTAGGACCTACCTAGATAGCTTTGCTGATTGTGTTTTAAGGAAAAGGACTCCTACAGATGCTGAAGAATTAATGAACAAGATAAGCAAGAATTATGATGATTGGACTTCAACTGAGCTGAATACACCTGAGCCTATTACTCCTGAACCAGTTGTTCCTGAACCAGATCCAGCACCAACAACAAAGAAGAGGGGAGTTATTGCATTAAATGATGAAGTGATGAAGGAAGCTAAAAAGTGTCTAAAGGAGAACAGTATTAGAGCTAAAGATGTGAAGAATCTACCTCCTCTAGAAGAATTATGTAAGCCAATTCCCCACTCATCTACTATTGAGGTACACTCTCTCCAACACTTTGATGAAGGTGATATTCCTTATGGTAAGCCTCCTAATCAATGCTTAGAGGAACTTGACATTTTTATTGTTAAACAAGGTAATTTTAATAAACAAGTTCAGAATCATTTATTGGAAAACTCTAGAGCTATCCATGAGTTGAAAGATATTGTGGAAAGAACTTCTAATGATATTAAAATGCTTTGTAAACACTTTCAAATGGTCCAAACCCAACTTGATCAACTTGCTAAGGTACAAAAGGATATGCTAGTTAATGCTTCAGGAGATAAACATGCTTATGGAATTAGAACTAGGAGTGGTGCAGCTACTCAAGATCCTTTATATCCTGAAGTACACCCTAAAAGAATAGAGCAGGATTACCAACAAGGTCAAGATAGTGGTATTCCTCGTAAGAGGAAGAAAAATAAACATAAGAAAGTTGAGGAACCACTTGAAACTGCTGTAGATCCTAATAGTATATTTGTCTCTGATGCTGAAACTGAGAGTGGTAATAATAATGATGCTCTTGATAAGGAGGAAGGTGAGGAAGAACTTGAGAAGCACACTAAGAACACTAGGTACACAAAGGAAGATTTTATTGCTAATAAACATGGTAAAGAGAGAGAACCTTGGGTGCAAAAACCTATGCCTTTTCTAGGTAAGAAACACAAGTAAAAGGAGGAAGAACACTACAACAAGTTTTGTGAGTGGTGTCGTGGTATTGACGACGAGTACACCATGGAGGGGTCCTCACAGTGCGTGTTTAGAGACGTGGGGGAAGGCGGACGGTTGACGGGTACGAGGTAACACAGCTTACCCAGGTTCAAATCCCACGACGGTGGCGGAATCCTACTCCTGCTATAAATCACTATAAGGGCAATACACCGAGTTACAGATATTGGTTCGCTGTGCGAGGTGACTAGGAATTCTAAGTTATCGTGCCCTAAAGGCTCCCATAGGCCTGACTTATATAGTCGCCAGGTCCTAGGGTTACAGGGAAAAGTCCTAGCCGGACAGGTTATAGAGTCCTACACCGTCTATTACTAGTCTTGTGTATCTTGCACTCCAAGGCTCCGGGTACGTCGGTGACTCCAACCGTAGCCTTCCTTTATCCGGCATGGGCCTCCCTTCTGGATCCATCTAATTAGGCCGCCCGGCAGGCCATGGGCCATGCTACCAACTGTGGGCCACCCGGGTTATCCGGATAGGAGACATGCTATGAGGATACCCATATAGCATATCCCCAACAGTAGCCCCCGAAGAACTCCGAGATCTTGCGCCATCTTGCCTCTTCGTGTGGAATGCTCCGTCTAGATGGATGTCGGCAAATCGTCAAGCAATATCTTATAGTCCTCCCAAATAACCCTGCAAGGCTTTCTCCATCTTCAATATGTAAGTTGGAGAAATGCTAAATCTTCCATCGTACTCTTCTGTAGCCAGATTGGATCCGTCCATGCCGGAATCTTCCGATGTGACGACTCATCTGCCTATGTCAGCTAGGACGACGTAGGCTCAGGTCAGCGACGCCTCGTAACTCACACATGCAGAGAACACAATCATGTCCGATTTTCCCGCGCGAGCGATACGAACCGTTGGCGGCGACGGTTGGAGACGTGGCAAAATTTCCGCGCACGTTCGCGAACACGTTGTCTACGCGACAACCGTCGGATCAAGCTGCACGAATCTTGACGCTGGATATGATAAATAGGAACCGTGGTGGAATTTCCACTTTTTACCTCATTCTCTCCTCGCATCATCTTATTCCTCTAGCGCGTGCCTCCTCGATCTCCCCGCGCCGAACTCGCGAAAAACCCTAGCTTCAATCCGCACCAGTCACATCCAATCTCTCTCCATGGCTAGCAGCGGCACCTCCCCTTCCATGGCGACACTGAGCGAAGCCGCGGCGAAGCCGCCGAGCTCCATCGTCGTGCCCCCAGAGGGCTTGGTCATCCCCGCCTCGGCGGTGATTGAGTCCACCGGCAGTGACCACAATCTGCGCTGGAGCCGCTGGAGGAGGAGCTAGATTCGCATAAGGGCGACTGGCGCGGCTGAGATATCACCGACTGTGACATCCAAGAGCTAATCACCGAGGGCTACCTTCCTGCGACGGAGGGGCTCGCCTGGCGGGCGGCGCCAACCGGCAAGGTGACACCTTCTCCCCAAGCCGGAGAAAAGGTGTACCTCAAAGCCCAACTGGTACGCGGTGTCTCCCTGCCCATCTCCAACTTCTTCCTCTCTGTCTTAAACCACTATAGAGTCCAGCCCCAGAATCTTTCTCCCAACAGTATCTTAGCTCTTAGCAACTACGCGGCGCTCTACGAGGGTTACCTAGGGATAAAACCTATGCTAGACCTCTTCGTGTACTTCATCACTGTCAAACGTGAAGCCGGAGATAGTAAGGAAGAACTTAGGAACTGCGGCACCATAAGCTTCAAGATTCGACCTGGCCGGCGGTTCCCCGACATCGTCGGCCATGAGTCCTGCAAAAATTGGCAACAGACGTACTTCTATGGCCCAGACATTCCTCTGGCTGGCCGACAAATAACGTACCCGAACTTCGTTGACGGAGCCGCCGCTGAAGCCTCGTCATGGAGATCCGAGGCCTCCCTTCCCTTCAACCTCGATGCTTACCGTGCCATAAGGCGGATAGAATGGTTCGTAGAGACGGGTTTGACCGGCTTGGACCTAGCCATTTGCTGGTTCATCAAGGGAATCCAACCTCTGCAGCACCGCGCGAAGCTCATGCACGAGTATACCAACGACAGAAGGGATAGCCTCCGCATCTCCGTGGACAACTTCTCGAGCGACTCCGTCAAGCTCCGCCTTAAGGACATCGTCAAGGTGAAGGACAAGAAGCGTGGCTTCACCATCACCTACGACATGTTCGTAGACGGAAAGTGCCCAAAGGTAGGTATTTATTTTCCGTGTACGACATATACTCCAGTTATTTCGTCTTGCAAATGTCATCTCATCTAACACGGTGACTTCTCACTTAACATCTTAGCGATCTAGAGGAGGACAACCTGGCTGCCCAAATCTACGATCCAAAGATGAAGGAAGTCACGGTTGTGTCCGACGATGATGCTCCGTTGGTGCGAAAAGCGGAAGAGCTCCACCTCTGACGCTGAAGATGGAGGCAAGAAGAAGAAAACGGAGGGTGGAGCCTCCAAGAAGACTACCGCCGCCCTGGAGGTGGAAAAGAGAAAAGTTACTGGGATCCCCTTTGCCAAAGCACCCCAACTTGTGTAAGCTTCTCTCCCTCCGACATTGTCTATTTATCTGTCTTGCTCCTGTACTTATGCGTTTTGCACGTTTCAGGAAGAAAGCCACGACCAACCTCAAGAAGACCTCCAAACTGGGGGCTTCTAGAACCATCAAGGACATGCTGCATCGCGACGCATCTCCCGCCATCTCCCCTACCACTCCCTCCGTCAAGACTTCGTCCGCCCCGACAAGCTCACAAGCTAAGGAGGTATCTGGCCCTTCCGCCATGGAAGTGGACTCAGGTGCCTCTATCGAGGTTGCTGTCGTCGGCGAGCAGGCGACACAGGAGAGTGCCACCCACCAAATGGCTGAAGCTCCGGCTAAGGATGTCATCGGTGGCGGTAAGGCGATGGTGGAAGCAGGTACTTCTGTCGTTGGCGGCGCCCCCGCACCCAAGAAAACCATAGCCTATCCAAAGATAGTCTATCCGGTACTTACTCCGGGTAGCACTGCTTTGGTCCCTAGTGCGGCACCGACATCTCCAACGTGCGGTCTAGAGGAGCTCTGCCGACAAGCAGAAATCTTGCAAGGAAATAGCGAATCCTTTGGCAAGCTGCTGGACGAGAGTGCTACAAACCTCAAGATCATCGCACTAGTAAGTTTTATTTTCCTTTTGCATTTCGTATGAGTATCCCACTATAGCCCCCGAGGATGTAGACGGAAAACCATAGGTCTTTGCATCTATATGCTCTAAGAGTGACTAAGTTAGAAAACCTCTCACTGTAGACCCCAAGCATGTAGGTGGAATGAATTATTCTGACTAGATGCTTTTAAGATTAGCATACGCAGTGTTTATAAATTTCAATACTGTAGCCCCCAAGCCTCTAGTTGTAACTGAATTAGTTCCGACTAGATGCTTAAAGAAAAGCTAAGCATATATCTGAGTTAAAAACTTTATATTGTAGCCCCAATCCTCTAATCGAGAACTGAATTAGTTCCGACTAGATGCTTAAAGAAAATCTAAGCGTATTACTAAGTCAAAAATTCTCGCTGTAGCCCCCGAGCGTCTAGGTGGAAAATCTACGGCTAGATGCTCCAAGCAGACCAAACAAGTACCAGAAGATGCACGCAGACCTGGAAGCTGAAAAGGGTAAAACTGCCTTCTTGAAGGAACAAATCACCAAGAGCAAGCGTTAGTTTTCTTTTTCGCATTCCGACTTGGTATTGTGCCCATATTCTCTGAGTACTAACTGTGTACTTTGCTTTCTCCGACTTACAGAAACCATCACCAAGGCCAAGAATATTGTCGAGCAATCCAAGCACATTCAAGAACTGGATAGCGAGAACAAAATTCTTAAGCAAGAGAAGAAGGACATGCTGAAAATGCACGAGGAGTCGATGAAGGCCCTGCAGGACTCTGCCACCAAAGAAATCAATCGCTTGAAGGTGGAGATTGCGATCTTAAAAGATCAGAAGCAAGCTGCCGATGAGCAAAATCAATGCCATAGTGAGGCATATAAGCTCCTCCAACAAGATAAAGAATCCTTGGCGGATACCCTCTAGCAAGCTGAGGCCAGCATCTTCAGTAAGTTTTCTCCGTTTTGGATTTCTGTAGTCTGGGTACTTTGAATTGTTGAACTCACGCGCTCCTTGTCGGAATTTGCAGCTCCTATGGGTTTAACCCGATCGCCTCCTCCAGCCAAGGAATTCATGGTTTTTGCCGGAAACTTTATGAACACCGCCATCACGCAAGCCAAGGAGATCGCCAAGCCTCTCCAGATAAACATCAAGGCATCGGACTCCATGGTAAGGTACTCGGAGATTCTGCGCTGAGCCCCCGAGCGTATCACAAGCTGGAAAGCTTCATGTGCACGGGCTGGCGCCAGGATGGCGCTGTCAATGGTGAAGGCACACTATGAAGATGCCGACATCGATGCGGTGACCTATGGCATTCCCGACGTAGACGATGATGGCAAAGAGATTAACCATGAATCCATCTTGTCGTTGCTCGTGGGCTATGACACCAGAGTTGTCGAGTTGGTAGACGTCAACGTCTTTGTGCCAATGAACACCATCGACAGCGGCAACCAAGGCTCCACTAAGTCCCACCATAGTGCCGACTTTGAGGGTGGTTCTTCGGCTGGTGATGATGCTGCTTCCAAGTCACCTGCGCCAAAGGAGTGAAGAACACCTTTGTAATATTTGTTTCACCTTTGGTGCATATGCGGAAAAAACTTGTTTCCTGCTGCTCAAGAACTAGTTTCCAACATGTATATATTTTTAAGCAAGTGCTGGTTTATCCATTACTTTGGTTCTTATGCTTGACTTTTCGTGAGTCGGAAGACTCGTTGTCGGAACCATGTGCTCAGGTGATGATGCCCAATGGCACCATCAATAACCTAAGCATAAAATCGCCGACAATACATGCTGAAAGTCACATAAAAATGACAAAGAACGTGTAGACCAGAAAACTTAAGCTAACGCCCGTAGGCGGAATTTTCACAAGTGCAATCACAAAGCTTGTGCATAAAAGGTTTTACATGATCCAAAAATGAACACTAAAGGAGGTAAAAGACTCAGAAATATGAGGGAACCAAAGAACTTTATTTCATTGATCATATAAGAAGTACACAATTAGATAGAAAATTCTAAGTTTAAAAAGGACGTAGCTATGCTATGTTCCATGGCCGATCAAGCTTTGGGTAGTCATCATCCGGGTCACGTCGCTTACGCTTATGATCCTCGTTGGGTCTATCCTTCAGTTCACGATTGTCAACAAGGTAGTAAGACCCATTGAGTAGCGCCTTTCTTATGATGAACGGTCATTCCCATGGAGGGGATAATTTGTGTCACTTCTTCTGCTTAAGTCGGAGCACCAAATCCCCCTCTTTAAACGAGCGATGCCGAACACGGCGACTATGATAGCTGCGTAGCTTCTGCTGGTAGATGGCAGATCTTTGGCATGCCAAAACACGCTCCTCCTCGAGAAGGTCCACATCTAGGCGTCTGGATTCTTCAGCGTCATCTTCGTCGTAGGCGGCAACTCTTGGTGCATCGTGGAGGATGTTGGAATGTAGGATGGCTTCTGCTCCATATACCATGAAGTAAGGGGTGTAGCCGGTGGATCTGTTGGGTGTAGTTCGTAAACTCCACATCACAGATGACAATTCTTCCGCCCAGGCTCCAGCTTCTCTATGTAGAGGTGCCTCAAGACATGGCTTGATTCCCTGCAGAATTAATCCATTAGCTCGCTCAACCTGACCATTGGACTGTGGGTGTGCCACAGATGCAAGGTCAAGTCGGATGCCTTTCTCCCAACAATAAGCCTCCACTTCGCCAAGTGAAAAGTTACTGCCGTTGTCGGTGATAATGCTATGTGGGAGACCAAATCTCACCACTAGATCCCAGACAAACCTGAGGGCAGTTGCCCCATCAAGATTTCTAATGGGTTTAGCTTCTATCCATTTAGTGAATTTATCAACTGCTACAAGTAGATGCGTAAACCCACAAGGTGCCGTCTATAACGGTCCCACCATGTCTAGCCCCCAGACTGCAAACGGCCAAGTTATTGGTATTGTTCGCAATTCTTCAGCATGAACATGTGGTTGTCGGGCATAATACTGGCATCCCATGCATGTCTCGACTAGCTTGTCGGTGTCCGCCTTCGGTCAGCCAGTAGAATCCTTGCCGGAAGGCTTTCGCGACCAACGATCGAGGAGCGGAGTGATGCCCGCAATCTCCGAGATGGATTTTGCGTAGGATCTCCATACCTTCTAGCTGGGAAACACACTTTAGGTATACACCAATAGTGCTCCTTTTGTAGAGTTGCCCATTGATTATGGTATAACCCTTTGCTCGTCGTACTATTTGCCGTCTTTCGACATCGTTGTCGGGCAAAGTTCCGTGTTCGAGATATTCCATGAACGGTTTTGTCCAAGCCAGAGGGACCTTGGTCACCATGTTGACGAAAGAGTCAGCTCTATCCGGGTTGTCGATGTCGGCTCCCTTCACGGATGGTGTGCGTAGGTTCTCTAGGAAAACTCCTAGCAGAATTTGCTTGCACCCTGATCCTATATTAGACAACAGATCAGTCGCCTCGTTTTGCTCCCTAGGAACATACTTGACTTCGTATCCCAAGAAGCTCTTGGCTATCTCGTCCACTTCATCTCGATATGCCGCCATCATAGGGTTCCGCGCATTCTAGGTGCCAGCCACCTGCTGGGCAACCAAGTCGGAATCTCCACAGCAAACTATGCGCTTGATGCCAATATCCTTGGCTACATGTAGCCCGTGAATGAGTCCTTCATACTCTGCCATGTTGTTTGTAGCCTCGAAGTGGATCTGCAGAACGTAGTGTAGCTTGTATCCTGTTGGTGACTGTAGCAATACACCAGCCCCCGAGCCATTGAGCAGCTTTGATCCGTCAAAGTGCATCACCCAGTACTCTGGTTCCGGCAACGGAGTAGCATCTAGCATATCCGTCCAATCTGCAACAAAATCTGCCAAGTCTTGTGACTTGATAGCGTCGCGTCTCTTGTAAGTGATCTCGAAGGCGGCAAGTTCAATGCCCCACTTCGCGACCCTTCCTGTGGCGTCGCTGTTGTTGATTATGTCGGACAGTGGAGTCTTGATCACCACTGTGATTGGGTGCTCCTGAAAGTAATGCCTCAACTTCCGAGAAGCAAGGAATACTCCATAAGCTATCTTCTGGTAGTGCAGGTAACGCTGCTTGGACTCCGTCAAGACCTCGCTCACATGGTAAACTGGTCGTTGAACTCCGTCCTCATAGCCTGGTTCCTTCCGCTCTACTACGATGATGATGCTGATGCTGATTACCCGGTTGGTTACCGCCATGTAGATTAACAGGGGCTCACCAGGCTCGGGTGCTACAAGGATAGGCGCTGAGGAAAGAATCTCCTTGGGCTGCTTCAATGCTGCATCTGCTTCGTCCGTCCATGTGAATTTGTCCACCTTCTTCAGCAACTTCTACAGCGGCAGAGCCTTCTCACCAAGTCGGCTGACGAACCGACTAACTGCTGCAACACAACCTGTTAGTCGTTGAATGTCCTTTAGGCATGTCGGACGGTTTATGTTTAAGATGGCCTTGATTTTCTCTGGGTTGACCTCGATCCCGCGATGGGAAACGATGAAACCCAAAAATTTGCCGGCTGGTACCCCGAAGACGCACTTCTTAGGGTTAAGCATCATGTTTTATTTCCGGAGATTATCAAAGGTTTCTTTAAGTCGGAGATTAAGTCGTTTGACTTTTTGGACATCACCGCGATATCGTCCACATAGGCGTGAACGTTCCGACCAATTGGTCGTGAAGGCAACGTTGCATTGTCCGCTGGTACGTAGCACATGCGTTTATAAGCCCAAAGGGCATTATAATATAGCAAAACGTGCCGTATGGGGTAGTGAACGAAGTGGCCAATTGGTCCTACTTCCTCATCTTGATCTGGTGGTATCCTAAGTATGCATCGAGAAAACACAAAAGTTCTGAGCCAGCCGTCGAGTCAATGACTTGGTCAATGTGAGGCAAAGCAAACGAATCATTGGGACATGCTTTGTTCAAGCTGGTGTAATCAACGCACATTCTTAATTCATTGGTTCCCTTTTTGGGGACAAGTACAGGATTGGCCACACATTGGGTGTGAAGGACTTCTCGGATAAATCTAGCCTTAAGTAACCTAGCTATCTCTTTGCCAATGGCGCGTCTCTTCTCATATCCAAAATGTCGTAGAGGTTGTTTCACTGGTTTGGATTTTGGACCAATGTTTAGGCTGTGCTCGGCAAGTTCCCTAGGTACACCTTTCATGTCGGCAGGTTGCCAGGCAAAGATGTCCCTATTCTCACGAGGAACTCGACGAGCGCGCTTTCCTATTTGGGATCCAGGTTCGTCCCAATGGCGGTGACCTTGGAGGCATCGCCTACCACAAGTTCCACCGGCTTGGTCTCGATGGCGGCCTTGAACGCAGGAGCGGAGTCGGAGATCTGCTTCTTCGACGCGGGCATCTCTGAGTCATCGACCTTGCTCTGGATCTCTTTGAATTCTTCACTGTAGAGGACAGCTTCTGCAACGGCTGCTTCATTGATCTTGCAGTCCATTGCCTTGGTAAAGCTTCCGGATACGGTGATGACACCGTTTGGTCCGGATATCTTGAGTTAGTTGTAGACGAAGCATGGCTTGGCCATGAACGTGTGGAATATGTCGCGGCCAAATATGACGTGGTACACGCTCTTGAAGGGGACCACCTCGAAGGTCATGCTCTCTTGGCGGTAATTGTTAACATCGCCAAAGGCAACCTGAAGTGTAATGCACCCAAGGGACCGAGCCTCCCGACCAGGAACTACGCCGTGGAAGATGGTGTTGGTCCGCCTTAGGTTTGCCTATGTCAAGTTCATCTTCTACAGTGTATCCAGGTACATGATGTTGATGCTGCTTCCACTATCCACCATACACTTGGTGAACTGCATGTCGTCAATCAAGGGGTTGATGACCATGGCGTACTGGTTCTCCGTAGGTATAAGGTCTGGGTGATCCGTCCTGTCCCAAGTGATTGAACCTCCGACCAGCGCAGGTACTGGGGAACTGGGGGGAGATTAGCCATCAGGATCCTCAGAGAGGTCTTCTGTTGTCGGACGGTGGGGGTGCCAAGGAAAGTGTGGTAGACTGGAGCCTTCTTCGCGAAGGGGTTCTTGCCCTTGTCGTCGCTCTTGGCGGCGTGCTTGGGGTCAACGTCCTCGTCCATGTCACTTGAATCCTTGGACTCCTCCTCCTTCTTCTTCCCCTTGCCTTTGCCTCGTGGTCTGTTCTTCCGACTTCGCTTGTAGCTGGACTCCGGGTCTTCCTTGAGGTCGTTGACGAACTTGCAGTGTCGATTGGTATGGGTGTCTTTGCCGTTGACGTCGAGGTGTACGAGGCACGACATGTCACGGTACTCCTCGTAGGTTTGGGGAACGCGGAGCGGCGCCGAGGTAGTTTCACTTCCTTGCTGCTGCCCATGACCAGCTCCCCTTCCTCGGCCACGTTGTCCGCCATCACCTAGTCCTGCAAAAGTCATAGCGACCATGTCGGTAGATTGCTTTTCTTCTGGCGCAGTTTTCCGCTTTGTACTGTTGTTCCTCCGAGCTTGAGTTGGGACAGCCATTGCCGGCAAGGAGCCACGAGCATCGTCATCGGAAGCTGCAAACTCACTAGCCTACTGAATCATCTGGTTCAAGTCGAGCTGGTGATTTTCCTGCAAGCGCTTCAGCTTATGTTGGAGCAACGTTCCCCTTTCCAACCCATCGATGAAGGCGGCCATGGCGGTCTGAGCTTGCACTCCTGCGCAGGAATTCTTCATGTCCAGCCAGCGGGAGAGGTAGGCGCGAGATGTCTCGTCTTTCTCTTGCACGCACCGTTATAGATCACCCACAGTGGAGGAACGCTTGTATGTACCCTCAAAGTTCTTGGTGAACGCCTCTTGCATGTCCAACCAGTTGAAGATAGATTTCTCTGGCAAGTCGTCAATCCATTGACGGGCCGTTCCTGCCAACATTAATGGGAGGTACTTGACAGCAACGTTGGGGTTGCCTCCTGAAATCTCCACCGCGTTGCCGTAGTCCTGCAACCATGTGGCTGGCTTGGCGGTGCCGTCATAGGGCTTGATGGTCTTGTCAATCCGGAAACCTTTGGGGTAAGTTGCGGACCGTATTGCAGGTCCAAAGCAACGTGGTCCCAGGTACGGTCCTTCCCGGGCCTCGTGGATCTTATCGATCTGCGAACATGCATCGAACGGCTCCGGGTTTCTTCTTTTTCTTGTCAACAGGGGATGGGCTACGTGAACGACACGGGCCCCCTCCGCCATGGTGACTGCTTGGTGGTGACGGAGGTGGAGGTGGCGGTGGGTTAGCCTTCTTGCTGTTACCCTCCTGCGACGCCTCACGCCTGTCACGGTTGCTTGTCAGACACGAAGGGTCATGGTGTGACCTGCTCCTGTGCCCTTGGTTGCGCTCTCCGTCATGACGGGTCTGCTCCGTGTTGTCGTGGATGACGATGCCACACTGCTTTGGTGGGGGCATATCCGTACGATGGTGAGTCTTGTAATCTTCGCGATGTCGGGGGGACCGGGGCGGTGGCGATGGGCGACGAGGTCGGGCATTTTCTCTGTGGTCAGAGGATATGGGGATGGCATCCTTCCTGTTGCGTGCATCCCTCCGTCTTTGTTTTGACGAACCCGTTTGGGACCCGACATCAAGAGGAGATCTGTCCCTTGGCGGATTATACTGGCTAGACTGGCAAAGCGCTGGGTCGGACTCAAGCCTCTAAGAGTTGGCCTTTTCGTGCTGCTTCACCGCCTTGGCCACTAGGTCATAGACCTGTTCCACTTCCTCAGGCGATCTATCCTGCTCCAGAAGGGTCTTGGCGATGGCGAGGTTAAGGAGTGGGGTGGGCATCACCTGCTTGCCTTCACTGTCAATGTATGGCTTGGCTTGTGCCGGCTTCGATGGAGCCCATCCTAGGTTGCGCCGTACACCAGGATCGTTGATGACGCGAGCCGGGGCTTTCTTGGCCTTCTGCTGCTGCAGCAAAGTCTTGTACTTGGCCTCCATTGCTCTAGCTTTCTCTATGGACTGATGCGCGTTGACCAGATCTCGATCTAGCTTAGCGCCTTGCTCCGCGATGGCCTGCGCTTCCTCCAGCAGCTGCTGGCGCTTCTCGTCAAGCTGGTTCACATTCCGGATATGAGCAACGGTTAGTGGTTCGACGAGGAGAGTTCCGTACATTACTCTATCTGCTGGAGTAACCTGGGCTGCTACAGATGTAGATGCTGGAGGCGGCAAGTTTACGATGTCGTTGTTGCTCGGGCCGGTGCCGAGTTCCTGCGGCTGCTGCACCGGGTTAGGCGGAGGAGGCATGACCTTTGCGCGATCATCGTCAGCAGCAATAAGTGGCCCCTTCCCCTTTTCCAGCTCTATAGGCGGAGCTCGTTCGAGTTGATCTTCATCCATCGCCGTCCCAATGGTGACGAAAACCCCTCGGGACGTGGCGGCATTGTTGGCTTGCTCGTCGCGCGTGTACTCCTCCTCCATCTCCTGCATAGCGGAGTCTAGCTCTTCTGGACTAAAATCTATCTCCTCTGAATCTTCACTGAAGTCAGCATAAAGCGCGTCAATGACAGAGTCAGAGGGTGCCAGGACTTCCTCGATGACGGGCGGTGGAGGTGCAATAGCAGCGATGATGACTGGAGGTGGCGGTGCAGCTGGGACGATGGTGGCCGGAGGTGGTGGTGGCGGTGGCTAAATCAGAGGTTCTCCGTCGATGAGCGCAAGCGCTTTCTAGGATGCTGCGTCAGCCTCCGCGTAGTTGTTGACGGTGCTCACCATATCTTCAAGGGTAAGGCGTCCTGTTGCCTGCTGTCGTCTTAAAGAATGTCGGCGAAGCGTGCCACGGTCCAGTCCTTCCACGAAGTGATACAAAGCGTTATCATCGGGGTAGTGGGCCAGACCGGCTCGTATATGGAGCCACCTGGCCAGGTAATCGCGGGGGTTTTCGCCTTCTCTCTGAACGCAACGCGCCAGATCGAAGATGGTAACCACTCCGATGAACTTGGATCTCTGCTGTCCAGACGCACGGGCGAAGCCGGTAGATTTGCAGTGATCTTCCACCTTTATATCCTGCACATGGGCGGTTTGGGTGGGCCTTGAATTTTTCCGGTCTTTGCCCGCAAACTCCGAAGATATATCCGACATCGATCCTTCCGCGAACGTATCCTGCCCATAGGCGGTCCGTGCGGGCCTTGATGTTCCTCCGACTCCCAGGGAACTAGTGCCCGAGTCGGTTTCGCCAATGAAGAGGTGGATGTCTCCGATAGGAACGATCGAACACCGCGTATGGTTCGTCTTCGCCGGGATCCAGAACTCGTCGGGAGGGATGATCGGAACATTGCCGGAAAAGAGAACGTGACCGATGGCTACGGTTTCGCCGATTCCCACGAAGATCTTGGTTCTCGCCCGCTGAAGAGCCTGAAGCGCATCTTGCCCCACGGTGGGCGCCAACTATCGTGGTATTGCCAACGGTCCGCTTGACATTTTTATTGTTAAACAAGGTAATTTTAATAAACAAGTTTAGAATCATTTATTGGAAAACTCTAGAGCTATCCATGAGTTGAAAGATATTGTGTAAAGAACTTCTAATGATATTAAAATGCTTTGTAAACACTTTCAAATGGTCCAAACCCAACTTGATCAACTTGCTAAGGTACAAAAGGATATGCTAGTTAATGCTTCAGGAGATAAACATGCTTATGGAATTAGAACTAGGAGTGGTGCAGCTACTCAAGATCCTTTATATGCTGAAGGACACCCTAAAAGAATAGAAAAGGATTCCCAACAAGGTGAAGATAGTGGTATTCCTCGTAAGAGGAAGAAAAAGAAACATAAGAAAGTTGAGGAACCACTTGAACCTGCTGTAGATCCTAATAGTATATCTGTCTCTGATGCTAAAAATGAGAGTGGTAATAATAATGATGCTCCTGATAAGGAGGAAGGTGAGGAAGAACCTGAGAAGCACACTAAGAACACTAGGTACACAAAGGAAGATTTTATTGCTAATAAACATGGTAAAGAGAGAGAACCTTGGGTGCAAAAACCTATGCCTTTTCTAGGTAAGAAACATAAGTAAAAGGAGGAAGAACACTACAACAAGTTTTGTGAGTAGTGTCGTGGTATTGCCGACGAGTACGCCATGGAGGGGTCCTCACAGTGCGTGTTTATGGACGTGGGGGAAGGCGGACGGTTGATGGGTACGAGGTAACACAAATTACCCAGGTTCAGATCCCACAACAGTGGCGGAATCCTACTCCTGCTATAAATCACTATAAGGGCAATACGCCGAGTTACAGGGATTGGTTCGCTGTGCGAGGTGACTAGGAAGTCTAAGTTATTGTGCCCTAAAGTCTCCCATAGGCCCGACTTATATAGTCGCCAGGTCCTAGGGTTACAGGGAAAAGTCCTAGCCGGACAGGTTATAGAGTCCTACACCATCTATTACTAGTCTTGTGTATATTGCACTCCAAGGCTCCGGGTACATCGGTGACTCCAACCGTAGCCTTCCTTTATCCGGCATGGGCCTCCCTTTTGGATCCATCTAACTAGGCCGCCCAGCAGTCCATGGGTCATGCTACCAACTGTGGGCCACCCGGGTTATCCAGATAGGATACATGCTATGAGGATACCCATATAGCATATCCCCAGCAAGTGGATGAAACCTTTATTCTTGCAAATTCCTTTGACTGATGCTATTAAGTTGCCTCCTTATTCAAAGTATATGAAGGATATTGTCTCTAATAAAAGGAAGATTCCTAATGAGGAGATTTCTACTTTTCTTGCTAATTACTCCTTGAATGGTAAGGTTCCAAAGAAACTTGGTGATCCAGGTATACCAACTATTCCCTGCTCTATTAAGAATAATTATGTTAGAACTGCTTTATGTGATTTGGGAGCTAGAGTTAGTGTTATGCTTTTTTCTCTCTACAAGAGACTCCAACTAGAAAAATTGATACCAACTGATATTTGTAAATGGCTGATAAGTCAACTACTATTCCTGTTGGTATATGTGAGGATGTTCCTATTCAAGTTGCTCATAATTGTATGGTTCTAACTGATTTTGTTGTGCTTGAAATGCCGGAAGATGATAATATGTCTATTATTCTTGGGAGACCTTTTCTTAATACTGCAGGTGCTGTCATCAATTGCAATCAAGGAAAAGTAACATTCAATATTAATGGCAAAGAGCACACTGTCTATTTCCCCAAGAAGGTTGTTAAGAGCTATTGCCTGAATTCCATTGAAAATATTGAGAGCATCAAGGTTGGAGAAATATATTGTCCCATTCCACAAGAAAATTTTGAAACTATTATGATTGAGACCATTGCTATCAAGTATGAGGTAACATAATCACCTTGTGGAATGCAAAGTTTTGTTTCATATAAGATTATTTTGGTTATAAGACTTGATCAACCTTGTTAACAAAAGTATTTTAATGAACATAATACTGCTTTCACTGTGGTTATACTTGCTCACTTTTATTTTTCTCCTTTCCAATCATTGCTCTTCGTCGTGCCTAACTTAAAGGCGTTAAAGAAAAGTACTTGTTGAGAGATAACCCAAGAGTTTCCTTGAGTCTCGGAAGTTATTACTTCAGTAATGACCTCTTCTTATCCTTTTTGTTTGCTTTTTGTGCCAAGAATGACCTCTAATGAGAGGGAAGTAAGATTTGGAGAGCTGATGTCCCGAAACAGATTTCTGTCCTCCACCATAAAAAATCGTGAGGAGTCTCTATAAGTCGGATTGAGCTGAAAATTTACGAATTAACCCCCAGTATGTTAGCTAACTTTCGTTAGTTCAACACTTTTTGATTTGAGCAACAGAAGGTCTTCTAAAAAAATTGGTTTCTACCTGCTGGTCTGTTTTGACAGATTTCTGCCATTATTTGCATTTGCTTCTTATTGATTCCTTTTTGAGTTCTCTTTTGGGAAATTTAGCTTTTTGAAGGCGTTACTAAAGTAGCTTGTGTTTTTAGTGAAAATCCTTGCTGTTACAAGCTTTGCCAGAGGTCTAATATCTTTTGAATACACTAATGTTGCTAATGAAGATTGTGTGAAGATTTGTATGAAGGAAAATTTCCAAGTGTAAGGAACGAATGATGTAATGAGATGAAGAATGGACAAAATCTCAAGCTTGGGGGGAGCCACCCCATGTCACCCCAAGAAATATTCAAGAGGTACAAGCGTCAAATCTTGGGGGTGCCCAAGGCATCCCCTTCTTCATCAATAAAAATCTCAGGTCTTTTAGACACTTCGTTTTTATTGTTTCATGCACAGTTGTGTTGTTCTTAGAGCGTCTTAGTTTTTGTGTTTCGTTTTCTTTTTCTTTGTTTGGTTTTTCTTTGTTTGCTTTCTTTAAAAAATCGAAAACACCAAAAATATTTGTTGGTCTTCTTTGGTTTTGTGAGTTCTTTGCAGGGTTCAGCCGTCCTCAGTGGATTTTGGTTTCATGTTAATTATTCAAGTCACACAAGTGAAGGGCAATAATGAAGATTAAGACAACACGAGGTGTGGTAAGAGGCTGGTAACGAACTCTATTTGTTTCCTATTTTGTACATATACTCATCATTGTGAGCATGCTTAGCCTGTTTGTGTAAGGTGTATGTCATTATGGATGCTTAGTAGTTCTTGCTTGTCTATGATTAGCTCCAGCTTGCTAATAGTTTGTAGCATGTCATATGAATGTTTGATTGCATTGTTTTATTCATACTTTGGAATGATATTGTGGTATCCTCCTCTGACTGTTCATGTGAGTCGAATTGGCACATGCTCATGCATGCGTATGACTAATCAATAGTTAGTAAGCCTCGATGATTTATTTTGCCTCAGAGTTCTTGTATCACTTTCATGCCATAGTTAGTCATGTTTTGTTGCAAGCATGATTATGACAGTTATTGCTCTCTCGTTTTTCGCCACCTCTCTATTGCTAGCCTTCACTTGCACTGAGTATGTGCTCTACCTGTGCTTCCAACTCACAAAAAACCAATATTGCCAGTTGTGTCCACCATACCTACCTATTAACATCATTTACTATTTCAGTGCATATTATATATGCCATGTTTTCTTCCAAAATAAAATGTTTGTCTATTTTGAGAAAGTTAGTTAGTAAAGCTCTCATGAACTTGATGGCACACTTTATTCCTTGCGCTTAATAACCTTGAACCATTGTGACTAGTCCATGAAAGTTATATGCTTGCTTATTATATATTGGGACTCAGCAGAACCGTGCTATCATGGGGAACGCTTTCAACACTTTTTGGATAATTCTATCCAGTTGATACTTTGCTATTTTGTTTATGGATGTCGACGATGTGAAATAAAAGGGGAAGTTATTAGTTCATGGAGTTTATACATTGTGTTAGATAAATGCCTGGGCCGCTAGCCTAAGCCATGCCTAATCATGGTGGAAACTTGCAGCACCACTATAGTGAGCATATATGAAGCGTCCTCAATAAAAAGCTATGCATATGGTAAATAAAAAGATTGCTGAGATGTTCATTGTCTGCTTGCCTTGTCATTTTGGTTATGGAAAATCTCCTGTACCATGTGCAAGGGGTACCCCGTTGGTGGTTCTCGATGATATGCATGTATTTATAATGACAAGAACTTTCAAGTGACCAAAGTTAAGTAGCATGCGGAGCGACCCTCTTACTCAAGGGACTTGGGATTTTCAGTCTATGGTCTGTTAAGCATATAATTCAGAGTGGACCTCACTTTCACCTTAACCACATGAATATGCCTATGATAGGGGCAATGAGAGCTCAAAGCTAACGAATACCTTCCTTTCAGCATTAGGAAGCCTTTCAAACCTTCACAAAAACCGTTTTCACAACTTTGTTGAGTCATCACTTGTTCTATGAGCACCTTCTTGAGATCATAGTTGTCATTCTTGTGTTTGTTCCAAAACTTGGTTAATTATGTCATGACTTTGATGCTTGTATCTCTGATATCTTTACTTCTAGTCTTCACTTGAACTTCAGAGGTGCCTCAACATTTATATTGTGCTCTTCAAACAAAGGCAAGCGAGATACCACTCTATCATACCTTATTATGAGCATTGCAATGTTTCTTATGTTTATGTTTCATGCTACTTATTATTCTTGAGTTGGTTTCTCTTCATAGCTTGCAATGACTATTGAGTAGACTTAGTTGCATACTCCTTATTATGAATTGTATAAGCATCTACTCCTATGTTGAGAACATTTACATCATATGAAGCAAAGTGTTCGTGAAAGTTCTTTTATCGCACTCAGTTTTCAACTGAATTGCTTGAGGACAAGCAATAAGATAAGCTTGGGGGGGGGGGAGTTGATACGTCCAAAACGTATCTACTTTCTCGAACACTTTGCTATTGTTTCTTCTCTAAAACTTGTGTGGTTTGGATACAACTAACACGGACTGACACTGTTTTCAGCAGAATTACCTGGGTGTCTTGTTTTTGTGCATAAAATGAACTATCAGGAAAAATCCCGGAAAATATGCCAAAAACTATTTCTCACCAGAAGATCCACGGAGCCAGAAGGGGAGACAGAGAGGAGGCCTGGGGGTCCGAGACCCACCCCAGGCACGGGCCCACCTAACCCCGCGCCTAGAGGGGGTTTGGCCACCCAGACAGCTCCTCGGCCTACCTGCACGCCTATAAGTTGCCTTCTGACCTAAAAACTCAGGGGGGTTCGATAGTTTTCCAGAATGAGTTCCGCTCCGCCGCCGCCACCAGAAACCAAGATTCGGATCCAGAAACTCTATTCTGGCACCCTGCCGTGATGGGGAATTTGGAGAGGATCATCGCCATCGTCATCACCAACACATCTCCATCAACCACCAATGTTTCCCTCATCCATGAGTGAGTAATCCCCCGCTGTAGACTTGGGGATGGTAGGGATGGGATGAGTTCTATCATGTAATCGAATAAGATCTGTTAGGGCATAGTGCCTAGTATCTCTATTAGTGCTATTTGACTTTGTTGCAACTTGTTGTGCTTAATGCTTGTCACTAGGGCCCGAGTGCCATGATCTCAGATCTGAACATATTATTGAATCATTATGATAGTATTTCTTGTGATCTTATCTACAAGTTGTGTACATATATCATTGTTCTGATCCAAAGGCCCCAAAGTGACAATAATTGGGACAACCGGAGGGGATGGATGTGGTGTGAGGATCACATGTGTTCACGAAGTGTTAATGCTTTGCTCTGGTGCTCTATTAAAAGGAGCACCTTAATTGCCAGTAGTTCCCTAGAGGCCACGCTGCCATGGGCTGGCTGGACAGAAGATGTTGTGCAAGTTCTCATTGCGAGCACGTATGACTATATTTGGAGCACATGCCTAGGATTGTTTAGTACTTGGATGTTTGTTATTATCTGCAATGCCCTAGTTCTTGAAGTTACATGTTTAGACTCATCCATGCAACGTCTGTCCATCCATCCCTATGCCTATCGCACTCGAATCCTCATGTTATCAATTCATTACTCTGCTTTGTTTCACTATTCTTTGTCTTTGTTGCTACTACAAACTGTTGCTACTGATAAACTTCTGTGAGCAAGAACTATTTCCAGGTGCAGCTGAACTGACAACTCAGTTGTTAAGGCTTGCAAGTATTCTTTGTCTCCCCTTGTGTCGAATAAATAAATTGGGCAATACTACCCGCGAAGACTGTTGCGATCCCCTACACTTGTGGGTCATCAAGCATTTTAGTGGTTGCTTCACTAAAACCCGTTTTGGGCTCTCGAAAAATAGAAAATGGATTTTTCATGCCACAAAAAGGAAAAATTCCTCCTCCAACATTGTTTTCCATATCATGATGCACATGCATGCATAATATGGGCACAGTATCATAAACTATGCCCTGATTCTATCCATAACATTGGTCATTTGATCCAAAACCCAGGAAACCTCGAACATGATAATTCATTTTGTGAAGGTTTTTTTGAGACATAATCAATTTACCAAGTTTGGTATTTTTTGTTGCAACTATGTCACATAATATGACACCATGCGAAGGATTTACATAGTTCGGACCTTTTTTGAATTTCTTATGCCCATTTTAAAATTTTCTCGTTTCAAACTATAGTCAAAACGGCGGGCATGGAGATAGGTGATGATCATCGCTAAAACTTGCGTTGGATCTATAAACAAACATCATATTGTGAGTCTAAATATGATTTTTCAGAAAATCATGAGCATTAGATCATGTAACTGTAGTTTAAACCGGTCCCACTTCCTACCGGTTTGGTAGATATTTGTCTTTTTGACCAGGGGTGGACAGAAAGGTTTGACATCTCTCTTTTGGGACATTGGCCATATAAGGTGGTCTAGTATTTTTAGAAACTATGGTGGCAGCATTTTGAATGAGCATTTTGGTGGTTGCTTCATAAAAAAACCGTTTTGGGCGCTCGAGAAATGGAAAATGGTTTTTTCGTGCGACGAAAAGGAAAACTTCCTACTGCAACATTGTTTGCCATACAATGATGCACATGTGTGCAAAATATGAGCACAATATCAAAAACTATGACCTGATTCTATCCATAACCTTTAGTCCCGGTTTTATACACCAACCGGGACTTAAGGGGTTGCGGCAGGCTGGGGCCAGCGCGCATGTTTAATCCCGGTGGAGGCATCTAACCGGGACTAAATATGAACCTTTAGTATCGGTTGGAGACAACAACCGGGACTAAAAATGAGTGGCGACACTATGCCAGTGAGTGGCGACACTATTTCGGTGGGTGGCGGCACTATGACAGAGGTGAGTGTCAATATTATGTCGTGAGTGTCGACACTTTGTCGACATGTCATGCTGCTTAATCTATAAATAAGCATCCTTGTAAAGTTATCAACTACAAACAGGATGGTGTGCGAGAGCAGGGACAACACTACGGCCAGTTCTGTGGAGATGCCTAAGGATCTATTCCTCAGACATCTCCACATTACTGGTCATAGAGGCACTCCCTAATATGTGAATTTAGTTCTCTTCCCAGTGTATTGATCTAGTTAGAGAAGTTATAAACTGCAAGATGGTGTGCGAGAGCAGGGACAACACTACAGCCAGCTCTGTGGAGATTCCTAAGGATCTAGTCCTCAGGCATCTCCATCTTGCTGGTCATAGAGGAACTCCCTAACATGTGAAATTAGTTAGCTCCCCGGGACAAGAATAGAACAACATCTTCATATTTTGGGAAAATCATAGTAGGAAACGGTCCATGAGTCCCAGTTTTCTAAGTAGGACTACGAAATCTGGACTAAATGTCCCCCTTTAGTCCCTGTCCATCCATAAACCAGGACTATAACACTCAAGACATTTATTAATTTTAAAAAAATGAGACTACGGAATCAGGACTAAATCCCCCATTTAGTCATGCTCATATCTAGCCCTATAGTACACAGCTTCAGGGTTGTCTTCGTCTTCGTCATCGTCGTCGTTCCTAGGCGCATGCGACTGAATCCTCAGCCCAGCCATAGCATATTCCTGGGGCACCTGCCACTCCGTCCTCGGATTCACGACGTGTGGGGAAGGGGGCTCCTGGATGATGATGCCGTTATGCCCACGGCCTTCACCAACGCCGCCCTTCTTATGGATCTGCGGCGGCTGCGGGCACCGCACGCGAGGATGATCTCCCTATGCGATGCAGCGCATCACACCGACGATAGTATAGTTCTCCCACCACAGGCTTCGACCGGCTTCATTGTGGTTCACCGGGGGAGGGATGTCACCCTCGTACCTAGCGGGATCCCTTTCCCTTCGGTTAGCAAACAAGGCATTCTAGGTGTCATAGGTGTCTGGTTCCCAATGGGGATCCATCCGCTAATCTGTCATGAGCTCGAGGTAGAAGTGGTTCGTAATGGCCACCTGGCATGTGGAACGCTAAGGCACAGGAGGGACAAGAACTCCTCTAGCGCCCAGCATCCAGTTGGCAGCCAGACGGTAGCTCGGCGGGCATGGGTAGCTAGAGGCACACAATGCCTCGGTCTACTCGAGAGTCAGGATTGCCCAGTATGCGGGGTCCATTGTTGTGAGAGGCGAAGGTGTGGATTTCCATGCCAGTCGGCCTAGATATAGAGGGAAAGGACAGGAAAAATGGCGGGAAGCAAAGGGAAATGGCGGGAAATATATCTTTAGTCCCGGTTAGTGGCTAGAACCGGGACTAAAGGCCCCCGAAATATCTATAGTACCAGTTACTAGTTTCAGTAGTTAGACTAACTATTTTAGAAAACAGAAAATGGTTTTAGATTAGTCAATAAAATTCAAACACTTTTTATGTTGAAAGTTTATCAAATTCAAAAGTGTGCAAAAGATATAATTTAATTCAACAAAATATTAGTTGTATAATAGAGTATGTTAATATATTTAAATTATAAATCTTTTTTTCTGCAATTTTGGATATATAATACATTATTTTAATTATTATATAATAATATATATTGATTTTATAATGTTAATCAAAATTTGGTTATTTTAATTAACTCGAGTCCCGGTTCAAACCTCCAACCGGGACTAGAGGGTTTTGGCCAACTCGCGAATCGACGCGTCCGAAAACACCTCTAGCTCCAGTTGGAGGATCCAACCGGGACTAGAGGCCCCCCTTTAGTCCCGGTTTGTGGTTCTAACTGGGACTAGAGGGTGTGGGTATAAATATCCACCCCTCTGCCTCCCGGTTCGAACCACGAACCGGGATGCCCAGAACTTCTCTGACGATGCCGCCAGGATACCACCGCCGCACCCGCCTGTGGAGCTCTCATCGTCACCGCGCCCGTGCATCTTTCTGCACCGCCACCCCGTAGCTCTCGCCGTCGCCCGCATGGACCAATTCCCGATCCATCCCCGCGTTCGTCGCCCCGCACAACATTCCCCCGTCATTCATCCCTATCATGATCACTGCTGCCGCCGGCCGCTCTGCCAAGGCCGTCTCCCAGGGCGTTCTGCACCGCCTCCGTCCCCGCTCTCGCCTCACCGCTTCGCTGACCCCTCACCGTAAGTTCCGATTTTTCTGTTTTTTTAGTTTAGTTTAATATATTGTTTTAGTTAGATATATTACTTAGTTTTTATTTTAGTTAGATATATTATTGTTTTAGTTAGATATATATTTTAGTTAGATATATTAATTATTGTTTTAGTTAGATATATATTGTTTAGTTTTTATTTTAGTTAGATATATTATTGTTTTATTTAGATATATATTGTTTAGTTATTATTTTAGTTAGATATATATATTGTTTTAGTTAGATATATTATTGTTTAGTTTTAAGTTTAATATATATTGTTTTAGTTAGATATATATTGTTACATATTTTTAATATATATTGTTTAGTTTAGCGATATTGTTTAATTTAGGGATTTGTATTAATTTTGTTAGTATAATATTTAGGGATTTCTATATAATTTGTTAATATATTATTTAGGGATTTGCTAGCATTAGTTTATTTTGGTAGTATTTAGGGATTTAGGAATTATTACTAGTATATTATTGCGAGTATTAAGGGAATTATTACTAGTACTAATTATTAAAATAGAATTATTTTCTTAGCATTATTTCGATCAAATGCCTACTTTAGGATATGCCTAGACCGCATCCTCGTAGTCGACTCGGTGACAATGATGGAGTACAGCGCTCTGCCGGACATGTCTGAGACTGGGCTCCGCCGACTAGGAGGTGCTACCTTCCAGGACGCGTAGCATGGTGAAGAATCTGGGTGTCTTCATCTACCCGGATCTTCTTTTGTGGAGGTCACGTGGTCCAGGAAGGGTATAGAGGGAGCCGGCCCCTGAGGAGGTGGTACGACGTCGTGTCAGGTAGGAGGATGACACGTCCGTCACTATATGGTGATGTTGGACGAAAGGGAGGTCTCCGATACCTGGCAGGTTCTTTAGGGATCTCATCCTAGCTATACTCATGTGATGGTTTCGACTATTTGGGTGTTCATATCTCGCGGCTCAGGAACCGGGAGTCGACGTTGAGTTTGAGTGAGGTTATTCATCGAGATGTTATTTATATGATATTAGTACTTTGTTGTTATTCGAGATGTATTAGTACTTTGTTGTTATTTGAGATGGTATATGATATTAGTACTTTGTTGTTATTCGAGATGTATTAGTACTTTGTTGTTGTGATATGATACATTGTTAACTTTATTAATCATATGCACATTATGTCATAGAAGTTATTTTATGGACTTCAGCGGTAGACAAGGTGAAGAGCCTCTATTTGACATGATACGAGGTGATGAAGTGCTCCCCTATCAGGGTGAAGCGCTCCCCGATTATGGTGGAGCGCTCGTCGATTAGGGTGGAGCAGAAGACTATGGAGCAGAAGATGGCTCATAGTTTCTAAATGAGTCCGGCGATGGAATGGAGATAGAACGTCTAGTCAAAGCGCAGACGAGTTTTAATTGCGATGATGGCTTGGAAAATGATGAACCAGCCTTAACAAAGTCTGGCGAGGTATATTATTAAGCCTCTTGATCACTAGATAGATGCATTAATTGATTTATGTGTATATATATTAAAGAATGTTTCTTATTTTAGACCTCTACATTGACCAAGTCTGGTAAAAACAGTAAATGAGGATCGGCCAAAGGGATGGCCGCCGATGCACATCTCACAATTGAGGAGGTCTCTCTAGAGGGAAAACCGTTGCAAACACATTTATTCATAAATATATATTTATTATTAGAAACAACGTCCCGGTCAACATTATCAACTAGAATAACCCAGCAAAGGGAGATGTAAATCCTAAGATTTTGTCGAGGACATATACAAATACATACTATGAGAGAAGCTCATTTCATATTTCACCCTACTGGTCTTGGAGTCAGAGCAGGCCACGGATGCTATGAGGTCCAAAGTCAAGCATTTCTCTCTTAAGAAGATGGCCGAACAGTTTTATAACTATATCAAAAGATTATACAATGAATATCTCGAGGAAAAAGAAGTTCCAGAATTCACTAGCACACTAGAGAAGCAGCGGGCTCACTGAGAAATCTTTCTGGACTACAAGAAATCATAAGTAGAAAAAAAAGGTCCAAAAATAATAAAGAAAATGCTGCAAAAAATAAATATCACCATAAGATGGGGACAAGTGGCTAAAATACTTTCGTGCCTAAGTGGGAGGAACTCGAGCAAGCCTTGCATGACCAAGGGCTCACTCCAGCTACAAAGGACTGGCCCATGAGGGTAAGCAATTGCTTACTTGCGCATGGGGTGAAGTATGCCATGGAAACAAAGGAGTTAATATTGGATGAAAAGATAGAAATTTCTACACCCCATAAAGCAATTGTTAAAATAATTGGGGAGGTTCGAGATGGTGAGTTCAAACCCAATAAAGAGAATGACGAGTTGACAAAGGCCCTCGGAAATCCTAAAAAACCGGGATGAACACAAGGATTTGAACCTTTGGTGCCATGGAAGACTGGGTTTGCCGAGGACAATGAATCTTATAGAAGCCGAGCGAGAGCAAAGAAGCGGAAGGAGTAGGAGGAGGCAGACCGTTTGCAGAGCGTAGAAATAAATAATGAGGAAATATATGCCATGCTAAAGGAGCAACAGAAGTAATTGGATGAAATGCGCCAGCAAGGGCCAACTCATCTGCCGCTGCAAGAAAGTGCCGGTGGCCCATCTCAGCAGAAAAGCAGCGTGACTTTTATGGCGGTCAATCCGATAGATCGCTATCCTATGGATAATATCACTGAAAAACTAGTTGTGAGCGACTTATCTCGCAGGCAGGGAGACCATACCAGCCGTCAGTGCACGTGGTGCGGGGTGAAGGGAGGGTGCAGACCGACGTGATGGATGCGAGTTCACGAGGAGTGGTGGCACGACGGCGCTTCCATGGTCGTGGGGTGTTGGGTACCGAAGCGCCATAGTCTGATGTCAAGGAAGAAGACGGCCGCCTAGCCCTCCCTCTCCTATATTTAGAAAAAAAGGGACCTTTAAAAAAAGATCGTCAACTGCAGTTAAATATTTATTTCTATATTTTTATGTTTTTAGATATTTTTATAATTGGGATGACAAGTGAGACCTCGTGCCACGTCATCTATTAGGTCGGTCCCACTATCAGAAACATTGTCAATTCTGGATCAATTTACAATTAATGTTTTTGCAAACAATGAAAAAAATGTGGTGGTTTTTGTCCCGATAACATAAAGTGATACTATTTAGTAAATTTAAACTATAAATACTTGGACGGTGTTATTTTTTTAGGGAAACAGCTAAACTCCGTCCAGCTGCAGAGCTTTATTAATTATCAAATAAGCTTACATCGTTTGCCAAGTGGCGAATAAGAAAATCAGGAGGATCCTCATGCCAAATCGTTAACTGAGGTCTCTCCCCATTACAAGCTAAAATGTGATCTACTACATTGCTTTCCCTCGTACAGTGAACACATTTAACAATATCAAAACAAGGGCTAAAAAGGTAAACTCCTCATATATATAGCCGCTGCGCTTTCTGCAGAATTACCTCCATTTTGCATAGTGTCAATCACTTCCATACAATCTCTATTGATCAATGATTTATTGCATACAACCTAACCAACAAGAATTAATCCATCCCAAAGACCTCTGTCTTCAACAGTTGGTGCATCCCAGGAGGAATATGCCCTTCCCTGGGACGATGCCGTGGAACGTTATGTCGGATTGTTCCAGGCTGCACAGCGGAATCCGCATCGCTTATAAGGTGCTGACGAACATCAGATTGATGCCGCTGCCGCCGTCCATGAAGACGCAGCTCATATTGAACCCTCCGATCTGCGCCTCGAGCACCAGGGCAGCATGACCTGGGCGAGGGATCTGGCGGGGGTGATTCGAACGGTTGAACGTGATGCAGAACTCCGAACCGCTGAGGTACTCAGGGATGGCGGGTGGAGCGGTCACAGCCAGAATGACCTGGCGGGTGATTTTATTTTGCACCCTGTTTGTTGGGCGCCCTTTTTGGATCATCAGTGATCCTTTTGGCACGGGGTACCCATTTCCACCATTGTTCTGCGCAGGTGCGATTGGGTGATTCGATGGTCCCACGGGTGGTGGTGGAGGAGGTCCGTGGGTGATGTCACCTGGTGCGGGTGCGTTCCCATACACAGGGTTCGGGGCTTGTTGCCTCATCTGGGACATGCTCTCGCTGAGTTTCTGGAACTCACAGCAGTCTTTGAGCATGTGTCTTGCCTTCTTCTTGCCATCCTGCTTGTCGATGTAGAAGTGGATGGTGCACGGGCCCGAAAACTTGTCGTATACTGAGGGTCCGTCGTCGCGGCCGCGGTGTTGCCATGACTGTGTTGGCCGTCCTCCATCGCGGAAGTTGTTTCCACGGTATCCGCCGCTGTCGCGGTTGCCTTCGCTGTGGCGGTCGGCGTAGCCAACCGCGACCATGTCGGGTCCGTCGCGATCATTGTAGATGCGCGATCTTCTCTTGCTACGGCGTTCACGTCGTTAGCCGTAGTCATCTTCCTCCTTTGAGTGTGTTCGGTGGACGGAGTCCTCGCCATCTGCCCACCTGTTGGCGATGTCCATGAGGTGGTCGAGTGTCTTGGGCTTGACGCGCCCAAGTTATTCCTTGAAGTCCTAGCGTTTGACGCCATCCTTGAAGGCGTCGATCGCTCTCTCCTCAGAGATGTGCGCTGCGGAGCTCTTGGTGTTGGACCATCATAGTATGTATGAGCGAATGGATTCACCCGTTCGTTGGGTGTAGGCCCGTAGCTCCTCGATCGAGGCTGGCCTCTTGCTGGGGCCCTTGAAGTTTTGGATGAAACTATACGCCAGTTCCTCCCAGCTTCGGATGGATCCCGACGATAGGCTGCTAAGCTAAATCCGGGTTGCTCCTGTCAGCTGCAGCTGAAGGCATTGCAGGGCGGTGTTCTTGGTTCCGTTGTGTAGCTTGACGGGCGATAGGTGGTCGCTGAGCCATGCCTTGGGGTCCTGTGTGCCGTCAAACTTCAAAGTGTCCAAAGGAAGCTTGAAGTTCCGCGGCATCCGCGTTCGTCAGACGGATCTGCTGAAGCATCGAGCTCCGTAGTGTTCTCCTTCATCGTCGTCCTCCTCGGATTCAGACGAGCATACGCGCTTGGCGCGTGCTTTGTCTATCTTGCATTGGGTGAGCTTGCTTCGAGCGTCATAATCGCGGCTGCAATGTAGCGAGCTCTTGTGGCTTCGAGGTAGGTCGTGCTCTTCCTCGTCGGATGAAGGTGTGGGACTGCGGTTGAACTTGACCGCGATCTTCTTTTTGGGCTCCGCAGGAGCTTCTCCGTGGAGCGCAGCTCCAATGAGTCTGAGTCCGGCTAGTGCGGATTTGTGCATGGACCTTTTTGGGCACCCCACTAGAGGTGGATGGGACGCATGGTACGTGGTGGCTTCCATGATCACAGCTTGCGGCGTCTTCGGGATGACGTTGCCGTCAGCATCCATCTCCATGAAAGACGTGTTGAGGGTCCGGGTCACCTCGCGACGTGCAGTGGGGTCCATGTTCTCCATGCAAGAACGGTGATTGTTGTCGTGGTTGCCGTGCGAACTGGAGCCGCCCATGGCGGAGAGCACAGCTCGCCCCGCACTGGAATTCGAGGCCGCTTGCCTACGCTTGTCAAGCACTTCTTGCATCTTCACCTGCGTTTTGTGCTCTTCGACGAGGAGTAGGTGGTATGCCATCAGTAGGTCCCGTGAGGCACCTATAGGTAGGATCTTGTTGCCTGCCACGGCTTCGCGTACTTGAGCCCATCCTTCCTCGCTGAGGTGGATTATCCGATTGGGATCGGTGTCCTCCTCGTTGGGCGGGGGGGGGGGGGGGTTGGTTTCTCCTGTTCTCGCCGTTTCTACCCTGCGAGTTGGGTGGCGGGTTATGTTCCTGATCTACGTCGCTCTGGATGACTACGACGCATTGGTAGCGCTCGTAGATCGGATCGCTGCTGCCGCAGCTTTCGGATCCGGAACCGGAGGTCCCTTCCTCCGATGGTGGATCGCACAGATCTGAGTTGCAGCCGCTGCCGTCATAGGACTCATCTGTCGATGGCGGTGTGCGTAGCACGGGATGCGGAGCCCACGAAGCGGGCCTGATCGATGGCAGGGGCACCCGCTCTAGGAGACGGAGAGTGCCGGTCTGCCCCACATGGAAGCAGAAGCTCCCGAATAGGATCTCGAGCCCATCGCCAACGGGCTCGAAGTCCTTCAGAGTGGCTAGCGAGTGGGCGGTGAAGTCGAAAGCGCCGAAGAGGAGATGGCTCTCCGTCGCCGAGGAGTTGTAGATCGCTTTGGTTGGGACCTTCACGATCACACAATTAGCGCCCCCAGTTCCCACATATGGCGCCAATTGACGAGGTTTAATCTCATCAATGCCCATTGTTATGATCTTGGGTTTTGGAGAAGAAGGGGATGTTGGAGATCGCGGAACATTTAGCAAACAAGAAACACGAGGAAAACCCTACTCCTGCTTGTCTGCTCTTGATTAGGCGGAACCGGAAGTTACAGGGGTGCGCAGATGCAATCTGGCATGGAGGTGTTGTATGTGGTGGTATGAAGTGCCCTCCGCGTCGTGCCCTTCTAGCCTTTATATAGAGGTAGGCAGGTCCTGGGCACAGACCGAGTCGTTTACAGATTTAGGGTTTGCCCCTTTGAACATTCTATCTAATCTAATCTTGCTCTCCAAGGATCCGAAGACGTCATGGGCTTGGGCCACCCGAAAGTCTTCATGGGACATGTATATGCTCGTGGGCCTTCCTTGGGCTGGACCAGGTATGCTAAGGTCGTGTACCCGTGGGGTATAACCATGTCAATAGCCCCCGAGTGTGCCTGACTCTCCCCGGCTGAGGACTCTTCAATCTTTCGGGTGCGGCTGTTTCTGTTCATGAGAGAATGATTTTAGTGCGTAGGGATTGTTGATGCATGTGCCTGACTCTCCCGACGGATCAGGTCCAGTTAACTGTCTTAGGACAAAACAACACGATCTTATTTAGATTCGAGTCCCTCGACTCGAACCCGGAACAAATGCTGGTGTAATTCAACTCAGGCCATTAAGGATTTACAGGAGTAGAATTCCAGTAATTTTCAAATGATGTACCCAACGTGTCCGTCAGGATTTTAATCGCGCCTGCGGGCACGGATTTTCACCAGCAGATCGCAGTCGTGTGTGTTGCCAGGCCATCAGATGGTATCTGTAGGTCTTATCTTTGCATCGCAGACGCAGCATCCGAAATTTTATCACCGCGGAGGTGTTTCGGGTGGCCAAGGAGGATGTTTACTCACTTAGCGTTGGCTGGGGTAGAGTTGCCGAAAAAGTTTTTACACGCTGATCCGAAGGATCACAGTGGCGCACCCTATGGGAGTAGCCCCTGAGTGTCTGTTCGAGTCGTAGACTCGAGCAGAGACTTTAATTCAGTCATTGTTGACTTTAAGTCCGTAGGACACAATTTTTTGGAAGCTTGAATCCATCCTCCCTATGGGAGTAGCCCCCGGGTCCGTAGTAGAGTCGTAGACTCGATGTAGGACTCGAAGAATAGTTTATTGGTGTAGTACCTTAGTCATACTTCGGGTGCGCGGCCAGCGCTTCTGATAGGAGTAGCCCCCGAGTTGTTACTAGAATCGTAGGTTCGAGTGAGTACTTTAGCTGTGTAGCCGAAGATTTGTAACCGTTGCTAGTATAGCTTTGATGACGTCAGTGATGACGATCGATGACCTCAAGCGTCTACGGCGCCAGAGGTGACATGACTTGGCGAGCGTGGGTCCCACCTTCTGACTTTGAATTGACTGGTCACGCGCGACGTGGAGATAATTACGGCGTCACCTCGGTTTCCGTGCGTAGTGGACGGCGTGTGAGCGATGGTTCGCTGTTGGGCTGACACGTGGACGGTTGGATTTTTATGTTGGCTCTAGGGCTTCCAGATGAACGGTCATCGTGCATCGTCTTCGTCCTTATAATCAGTGGGGAAAATTTTTGATTGTTTTCACTGCAGCCATTCGCGTTTCACTGCTTCCATCTTCTTAAGATTTTCTTGCCGCGCGCTGGAAGTTCTTCAATCCTTCCCATCTTCGTTCCTGCGCTCCTACCGTCGCGTCGCCACACTGCAATGGGGAAATCAAGGAAGGCCTCCACTGCAGTTGGTACCAGTGCTGCTTCCGGCGGCAAGAAGGGTACCGCCGCCACCCACATCACCGACGGTGGTTGGCGGCGATCGGAGACGCGCGAGGGCGACCTGCGCAAGCTTCGTGAGCGGGGTATGATCCCACAAGACAAGGAGGCCGTCAAGATTCCCGGCGACAAGGTAATTCCCCATCCACCCACTGGGTTTCGGGTCATATTTGTTGCGTTTGTCCTTCGGGGCCTTTCTCTCCCAATCCATGATTCTTCTACGACATCCAACTTCATCATCTTTCGCCAAATTCCCTTCTTCACATTGCTTGTTTCATCACCTTCTACGAGTGCTGGCTCGGTATCGAGCTACACTTTGGCCTCTTCCGGAAGCTCTACTCCGTGAAGAGGCAATCTGGCTCCGATGGCGTTTATCCCATCGGCGGATGCATCATTTCCCTCAAATCCAATTTTCTATTCTTATCTTTTTATATGTCTGAGTCCATCCAATACTGGCGGAGGTGTTGGTTTTACATCCGCGACTCCACAGTGGACGGGCAAAACTTTGGCCTTGCTCCCTTCAACTCCACCCAGATAATCCAGCCGAAAAGTTCCTGGAAGAACCAGATCTTGGATGGCGAGGTGGAGGAGATAGAGGAGCTCTATCGTCGGGTCGAGGAATTCTAGGTGATTCCGGATAAGGAGGTGAACGGTGTGGATATTATCCGCACCTTCCTCAAACGTCGGGTGCAGCTGCTTCACGCTAGGGCGCACCAAATGTTCCTTTATTCTGGCCGTCACGATCCGACTAGGGTTTCGACTGAGGAGCTCTCCAGGGGGGATCTCGACAGAATCCTTCGGCCGCTGCTGAAGTTCAAAGCTGAAGAGGACCTTCCGGCTGACTCGCTAACCCTTCCGTTCAGGGCCTCTCGACCGGTGCCACATGTGTAGATCTAGGACATGCGCGTAGCGCTTTTCTGACTGCGTTTTCTTGTACTTCTTTTGTTCTAAAAGTTTGTTTCTTTTGTGCAGAAGTTCAAGGTACCGGGCATGGTGCCTCCGCTACCCGAACGTTTTCCGGATGTATCGGACAATGAGGTAGTGGACTCCATGTCGGAACTCCCTTCGGCGCGGTCATCGGCTGAAGAAACCTTTGAGTCGAGCGAGGAGCAGACTCTAAAGCGGACGCGGAGCTCAAGCGAATCGTCGGATGCCTTGACTCCGTCGATGCCTAGGAACCCGCCATGCCTTGTGCGTCACAGTGGATGTGATGGTGGCTCTTCCCCTCCTATTCTAGCCGTGCCCGTGCGGGCTGTAGCACCGCAGCCGCCGGCGAAGCGGAAGAAGGAAGATAAGAAGGAAGAGAAGAAGGGCAAGAGGGCCTTGCCTGTCTTCAACTTGAGCGATATGGACTCGTTAGTACCTTCAGTTGCCTTTTGATATCTTTCATTGTTGCTTTCCTGTATTTGACTGATGTTTTCCTTTGCAGCCATTCCACCGATGGCTCGTTCAGCGATGGCGCTCGGGAGATAGTGGGGGAGTCGAAGGTTGCACTTCCTCCTTCCCAGACGGCGGCCACCTCTGGGGGTGTTGCTCCGAACCCTTCTCCGCAGGAGGCTCGGGTGATTGTCTCCCAGAAGACTACAGCCGGACCTTCGGAGTCGCCGTCTGATCATGTAAGTGCTTTCGTTCTTGCCGTGGGGGGAGTCCCCGAGCATTTTTCGGATGATCTGCTGATCATGCGTTCTGTTTTGTGCGCTTCTCGGGGGGAGCTCCCGAGCGCTTTTCGTATGCTTTATTTGTTGTTCTCGTCTTTTGGGCGCAGCCCCCGAGCCCTTTTTCTGATTAGTTGCTTCTTCTCGCAGCCTTTTGTGCAAGGCGCCAACCAGCTGGTGAGGCAGCACCTGGTGTTGGAGGCCAGCCTCAAGCGGCTTCAGGGTACGTCTGTGAATAGGTCTTCTTTGTCTTCCTCTGCTTCCTTTCCCGTGAATCTAATAAGTGTTCTTTTTTGCAAATGAGAACAATACCGCCCTCCGCGAGCTTGATGCTCTCAAAAAGAGCCTCGGGCGAGCGGAGAAAAAGGCTGAGGACGCCGTTGGTGCAAAGGAGCGCCTCGAGCGGGAGTTATCCGACGCAGCTGCGGCCAAGGAGCGCCTACAGCAGGAGGCTACAGACCGTGAGGAGCAGGTTGCCACCGCTGCGTCTTCGCGCGAGAGGGAGGTAGCCGAAAAGCTGATGGCGGCAGCCAAGGCTATTTCGGGTGAGTAGTTTTTGCCTGTATGATTTTTTACAGTTGCCTTTGTCTCTCTGGATTTATTTGATGCTTACTTTGCCTCTGTCGTTTATCCAGATGCCACGGGCATTGAGTTTGATCGCAGTGCTCTGGAGAACGGAAGTGCTTTGGATGATGCTACTGCGGCGGTCAAAGACCGCTGCAGCACTATGATTGGCTCGCTTGCTAAGGATAAGGAGGTGCTTGGACGCTTCTACAAGGAGCTCGTTCCCAAGGGTGTTGCCCTTGAGGATGTAAAATTGTTGGCAGATGCGTTGTTAGCCGACGCGCCTGCAGCATACACGCGCAAGCAGAAGGGCATCGGCGCGTCCATGGGGCTGGCGATGGCCATGGCGTCTGGAGCAGAGCTGGTTCTTCATCAGGTCACCTCCCAGATGCCGATGGCCCCCGACAGATCTGAGGTAGCCTTTTCCCTCTACGCTTCCCGCTGTAAACGCTATGGGCCGAAGCTGATTGACCTGCTGGCGGAGTACGCGATGAGGCAGCATGGGGAGGCCAAGAGTAGGCAATCCGGCTCCGAGGCCACTCAGGATGCAACTTCTTAGTCCCTGTAGTTGTAGGATAGCTTTCGTCTCTTTTGTTGTAATATATTTATGAACACTCCTTGTGCCACGCAGTGGCTTTTGCTACATATAATGAATCTCCGAGTTGTTTGCTCATTCGTGTGTTTGTTCATATCCCTGCCTTCTTTTCCTCTAGGGACCTGCGGGTGATGATCCCGTTGATACTTCGCCTATGCCGCAGCTGCGGCCATCCTTGGATGATGCGTCGCAGCTTGTGTTTCTTCGTGACCGCATCCGTAGTCTTGAGAAATAATTGCTTGGCATCCGAGGCCACGCAGATGTTTGGAAGTCGAAGGAGGAGCGAGGCGCCGCCAGAGAGGAGTATCTGATGGGGGAGTTGCGGCGTTTGGCCGAATAGCTTCAACGTGAGTTTCTTCGAGCTGCTGCTCATTTTTCGGATGCGCGTGTTGGCTTGTCATCTTACTTTGTAGGTGCTGCAGGTGCTAACCTTGTTCCTAGGGAGGAAAAAGAGCGTGTTGCTGTTTGGATCAACTGCCTGACCCAGCAAGACATGGAGGCCGGCGGCTTTTTCTGGATGGACCGCGATCGTGCTATGCTCCTTGTGACTGTGCAGGATCGTGTTCACCAAGTGTCGCGGGTGCTGCGGCAGGCGAAGGCTTCTTTGGCGTCAATTCTACACGTGATGTTTTCCCTAGATGAGGCACCATCGACTCTCTGGGGCCTGCTGGCGAAGTTTCGAGATGTGCATCATGTCAGGGAGCTAGTGCGTCATCAGTTGGTTGCAGGGGTGAAGGCTGCGCTTTCCCTCGTGCGGCTGCATCGTCCTGATGTAGATCTTGCTGCTGTTGCGGCTGGGCCGCCCCTTCGGCCAGATGGTGTCATGTGGGACATGTTTCCGCACTATGCGGCTGTAAGGCAGTATGCTGAACAAATTGTAGATCTCTTTGAGCATCGTGCGCATGTGAATCTTCAGAATAGGTAGGACCTGTAAAAAAGATGGATGTAAAACTTGTATGTATTTGAATGGGCGTGATATGCCTCTTGTTGTAAAGGTTGATTGTTTTAGCACGTGGTGCTTTGTTTGTATGCGTGTCCTTTTCGTTAGCCTGACGTGATCAACTACTCAGGTGTAACGTGTTATCCTCAGTTGACGAAGTCGTGAGGTGAGGGGAGCCCCTGAGTGTGTTGTAACATGAAGAAAATGCGGATAAGAGATAAATATTTGGGGCGAGACACTTAGATTTATTCATATCTTAATGAGGAGCTACATTGTTCGGCTGAGTAGCCTTGGCTAAATAGCCTTATTGAAAGTAAAATGAGGGGGTAGCTAGGGGTATAAGCGTCGCAGTTGTGCGACGTTCCATGGGTTGGAGTATGCGACTCCAGACTCCATGTGCTTGAGTCATAGGCGCCACCTGGGATAACTTTGGTGATGATGTAGGGTCCATCCCAGGGTGACTCGAGCTTCTTCGGTCGCTCTTGCTTGAGTCGTATGACTAGGTCTCCTTCGACGAAGGACCTTGGGCGCAGCCGATGGCTGTGATAGTTGCGGAGGCTCTGCTGATAGACCGCTGATCGGTCCGCGGCTATGTCGCGTGCCTCGTCGAGTGTGTTGACGGTGTCTTCGAGTGCGGCCGTCGATTCGGCTTCACTATAGGCGACGACCCGTGGGGCTCTATGGCGTACTTCTGCAGGAAGCACGGCTTCGGCTCCGTGCACCATGAAGAAAGGCGTGTAGCCGGTTGAGATATTTGGCGTTGTGCGCAGGCTCTAGAGGACGGAGGGTAGATCTTGTGTCCAGGCTCCTGCAAGTCGCTGGAGTGGGCTAATTAGGCGCTTCTTGATGCCACCACCGACGAGGCCGTTGGCCATTTCGACCTGCCCGTTCGTTTGCGGGTGCGCCATAGAGGCGTATGTTATGTTGATTCCGAGGTCGTCGCAGAAGTCCTGGGATTCTTTGGAGATGAAGTTCGACCCATTGTCGGTGATGATGTTGTGTGGCACGCCGAACTTGTAGACTATAGATTCGAAGAATTTCACGGCCATTTTGCCCTTTTGGTTAGTAACGGGCATGGCTTCGATCCACTTGGTGAATTTGTCGACTGCGACTAGAAGGTAGACGTGGCCTCCTTTCGAGGACTTGGGCAGTTTGCCGATCATGTCGAGGCCCCATTGGGCAAAGGGTCAGGCCAAGGGTATGGGCCTGAGCTGCGATCCTGGTGCGTGTGGTTTATCTGCGAACCTCTGGAACCCATTGCATCTTCGGACGATGTCCTTGGCATCATTCATGGACGTTGGCCAGTAGAATCCAACTCGTAAAGCTTTGGCGACAAGGGAGCAGCTGCCCGCGTGATGGCCACAGATGCCCTCGTGGATGTCATGGAGGATGGTCTTGTCGTCACCGATGGTGACGCACCTTTGGAGTACACCCGCAATGCTGTGCTTGTACAACTCGCCATTGGTGATAGTGCAGGCCTTGGACCGGCGAGATATGCGCCGGGCGTCTGTCGGGCTGTCAGACAGCTCCCCGTCTATCAGATATAGGAGGTATGGCTGTGTCCATGTTTCTTCGACTGCCATGACCTACATCAGGTTGACTGCTGCGACCTCTGTGTCAAGCTTTTCTGGTCCTTCCTGTCCTTCGGGTAGCGCAGCCCCCAAGCGTTCTGCCTCTTCGGGTGATCCCTTGGGGAATTTTCTTTTGATGGATGGCACGCAGATCTGTTCGAGGAACACACCTGGTGGCACCCGTGCGCAGGTGGAGCCGATGTTGGTGAGTCTGTCGGCCTCTTCGTTGCTTTCTCTCCCAACGTGCCAAAGCTCGCAACCGTCAAAGTCTCCTTCGAGTGCGTTGTAGAGTGCGCGGTATGCAGTCATGTTGGCGGCATGCGCGTCGCACTCGTTCATTGTCTGTTGGACGACGAGGTTTGAATCTCCATAGATGACTAGGCGCGTTGCGCCGTAGATCTTGGCCATCCTCATGCCGTGGATGAGGGCCTCGTACTCGGCTTCGTTGTTGGAGGCTCGAAATTTTATCCGGAGGACGTACTTCATCTTGTCGCCCTGCGGGGAGGTTAGTATGATCCCGGCTCCTGCTCCAGCCTCGCGCTTGGAGCCGTCGAAGTGCATCGCCCATGAATACGTCATGTCCGGGGTGTCAGGCAGCTGTAGTTCTATCCAGTGGACGAGGAAGTCTGGAAGGACCTAGGACTTAATCGCATGGCGCTTTTCATAGACTATGTCTAGAGGTGACAGCTCGATGCCCCAAAGGGCCACGCATCCTGTGGCCTCCGAGTTGTTGAGGATGCTGTTCAGGGGTGCTTCGTTGACGACCATCACCTGATGCTCCTAGAAGTAGTGGCTCAACTGACGAGCCATCATGAACACGACGTAAGCGAGTTTCTGGTAGTGAGGTTACCTCTGCTTTGTCAGCGTCAATACCTCGCTGAGGTAGTAGATTGGGCGTTGGACCCCATGGGTCTTGCCATCTTCGGGTCGTTCGACCACGAGCACGGTGCTTACCACCTGGTGTGTAGCTGCTATGTATAGTAGTAGAGGCTCGCGCTCCCTTGGCGTGACCAAGACGGGTGAGGTGGAGAGCAACCACTTCAGATCTTCGAATGCGTCATCCACTGTTGGGGATATGCTATATGGGTATCCTCATAGCATGTCTCTTATCCGACTAACCCGGGTGGCCCATAGTCGGTAGCATGGCCTATGGCCTGCTGGGCGGCCCAGTTAGGTGGATCCATAAGGGAGGCCCATGCCGGATAAAGGAAGGCTACGGTGGAGTCACCAGCGTACCCGGAGCCTTGGAGTGCAAGATACACAAGACTAGTAATAGACGGTGTAGAACTCTGTAACCTGTCCGGCTAGGACTTTTCCCTGTAACCCTAGGACCTGACGACTATATAAGTCGGGCCTATGGGAGCCTTTAGGGCAACGATAACTTAGACTTTCTAGTCACCTCGCACAGTGAACCTAATCTCTGTAACTCGGCGTATTGCCATTATAGTGATTTATAGCAGGAGTAGGATTCCGCCACCGTTGTGGGATCTAAACCTAGGTAAGCTATGTAACCTCGTACCCTTCAACCGTCCGCCTTACCCCACGTCTCTAAACACGCACTATGAGGACCCCTCCATGGCGTACTCGTCGGAAATACCATGATAGTTGGCTCCCACCGTGGGGCAAGAGGCACTTCAGGCTCTTCAGCAGGCGAGGACCAAGATCTTCGCGGGAATCGGCGAAACAGTATCCCTCGGTCGCGTTCTCTTCTCCGGCAACGTTCTGATCGTCCCACCCCCCCGACGAGTTCTGGATCCCGGCGAAGACGAACCCTACGCGGTGTTCGATCGTTCCTATCGGAGACATCCACCTCTTCATTGGCGAAACCGACTCGGGCACTAGTTCCCTGGGAGTCGGAGGAGCATCAAGACCCACACGGACCGCCTACGGGCAGGATACGTTCGCGGAAGGATCGATGTCGGATCTCTCCTCGGAGTTTGCCAGCAAAGATCGGAAAAATTCAAGACCCACCCAAACCGCCCCTGTGCAGGATATAAAGGTGGAAGATCACTGCAAATTCGCCGGCTTTATCCATGCATCTGGACAGCAGAGATCCAAGTTCGTCGGCGTGGTTACCATCTTCGATCTGGCGCGCTGCGTTCAGAGAGAGGGCGAAAACCCCCGCGATTACCTGGCCAGGTGGCTCCGTATACGAGCCGATCTGGCCCACTACCCTAATGATGATGCCATCTATCACTTTGTGGAAGGACTGGACCATGGCACGCTTCTCCGACACTCTCTAAGACGGCAATAGGCGTCAGGACGCCTTACCTTCGAAGGCATGGTGAACACCGTCAACAACTACGCTGGAGGTCAAGCGAAGCTCGACGCTGCGCCATTGTGAGCCCCTCCGATTCAGCCACCACCACCGCCTCCGACCGCCATCGTCGTAGCAGCACCACCACCTCCAGTCATCATCGAGGCCGTTGCACCTCCACCCCCCGTCATCGAGGAAGTCCTGGCACCCTCCGACTCTGTCATTGACGCGCTTTATGCTGATTTCAGTGCAGATTCAGAGGAAATAGACTGCAGTCAAGAAGAGCTAGACTCCGCTATGCAGGAGATGGAGGAGGAGTACTCGCGCGACGAGCAAGCTAATAACACCGTCATGTCTCGAGGGGTGTTCGTCACCATTGGGACAGCGATGGATGAAGACCAGCCCGGGCAAGCTCCGCCTACAGCACTGGATAAGGGGAAGGGGCCACTAATTGCTGACGACATTGATCGCGCAAAAGTCATGCCGCCTCCGCCTAACCCAGTGCAGCAGCCGCAGGAACTCGGCACCGGTCCGAGCAACAACAACACCGCGAACTTGCCGCCTCCAGCATCCACATCGCCAGCAACCCATGTTACTCCAGCTGATAGAGTGATGTACGACAATCTCCTCATTGAGCCTCTAACCGTTGATTATATCCGGAACGTGACTCAGCTTGACGAGAAGCGCCAGCAGCTGCTGGAGGAGGCGCAAGCCATCTCGGAGCAAGGCGCTAAGCTAGATCGAGATCTGGTCAACACGCAGAAGTCCATAGAGAAAGCAAGAGCAATGGAGGCCGAGTACAAGACTCTGCTGCAACAGCAGAAGGCTAAGAAAGCTCCGGCTCGCGTCATCAACGATCCTGGTGTGCGGCGCAACCTAGGATGGGCTCCGTCAAAGCCGGCACAGGCCAAGCCATACATTGATAGTGAAGGCAAGCAGGTGATGCCCACCCCACTCCTTAACCTCGCCGTCGCCAAGACCCTTCTAGAGCAGGATAGATCGCCTGAGGTAGTAGAGCAGGTCTATGACCTAGTGGCCAAGGCGGTAAAGCAGCAGGAAAAGGCCACCTCTCAGAGGCTTGAGTCTGTTCCAGCGCTCTGCCGATCTAGCCAGTACAAACCGCCAAGGCACTGACGAGGTTTGATCTCATCAATGCCCATTGTTATGGACTTGGGTTTTGGAGAAGATGAGGATGCTGGAGATCGTGGAACGGTTAGCAAAAAAGCAAAACGGAGACACAAGGTTTACCCAGGTTCATGCCCCCGGAGGGAAAACCCTACTCCTGCTTGTCTGCTCTTGATTACGGCGGAACCGAAGGTTACAGGGGTGTGCAGATGCAATCTGGCGTGGAGGTGTGTATGCGAAAGTATGAGTCGTGAGATCTAGGTCATGCTCTCCTGGCCTTTATATAGACTTAGGCAGGTCCCGGGCATAGACCTAGGCGGTTACAGGTTCTAGGGTTTTACCCCTTTGAATTTCCTATCTACTCTAGTCTTGCTCTCCAAGGATCCGAAGGCGTCGTGGGCCTGGGCCACCCGAAAGTCTTCATGGGCCGGCGTACATTTGTCGTGGGCCTTCCTTGGGCTGGACCAGGTATGCTGAGATCATGCACCCGCGGGGTATAAGCATGTCAGTAGCCCCCGAGTGATCAGTCGAATTGTAGGTTCGGCTGAGGAATCTTCAATCTTTCGGGTGCAACTATGTATTTCAATAGTTCATGTGTAGGGATTGTTGATGCGTTTGCCTGACTTACCCAACGGATCAGGGTCAGTTAACTGTCTTAGGACAAAACTACACGATCTTCTTCAGGTTCGAGTCCCTCAACTCGAACCTGGAACATATGCTGGTGTAATTCGACTCAGGCCGCGGAGGACTTACAGGAGTGGAATTCCAGTGATTTTAATTGATGTACCCAACGCATCAGTCGGGATTTTTCATCACGCCTGCTGGCACGGGTTCATACTAGCAGAGCGCAGTCGTGTGCGTTGCCAGGCCATCAGATGATATCTGTAGGTCTTATCTTTGTGTCGCAGACACAGCATCCGAATGTTTGTCACCGTGGAGGTGTTTCGGGTGGCCAAGGAGATCGTTGCTCACTCAGAGTTTTGTTGGGTCAGAGTTGCCGAAAAGTTTTTGCATGCTGATCCGAAAGATCGCAGTCGAAGAATTCATAGGGTGCGCGACCAGCCTCCTATGGGGAGTAGCCTCGAGTGTCTGCTCGAGTCGAGACTCGGCGAGAGTTTAGTTCAAACATTGTTCAGTTGTTAAGTCCGTAGGACACAAAAAATTTCGGATGCTTAAATCCATCCTCCCTATGGGAGTAGCCCCCGAGTCCGTAGTGGAGTCGTAGACTCGACGTAGGACTCGAAGAAACAGTTCGTTTTTATTAATCTTTCGGGTGCGCGGCCAACGCTCCTAATAGGAGTAGCCCCCGAGTATTTAGTCGAATCGTAGATTCGAGTGAGTACTCTTAGCTTTGAAGCCGAAGAAATTATAGTTGTTGCTAGTATAGCTTTTGATGACATTAGTGATGACGATCAATGACCTCAAGCGTCTGCTGCGCCAAAGATGACTTGACTGGACGAATGTGGGTCCCATTTGCTGACCTTGAATTGACCGATCACGCGTGGCGTGGAGATAATTACGGCGTCTCCTCGATTTCCGCGCGTAGTGGACGGCGTGGTAACGACAGATCGTTGTGCTACTGACACGTGTATGGTCAGATCTGCCGTTGGCATTAGGTCTTCTTGATGGACGGTTGCCGTGCATCATCTTCCCCGTTATAATCATTGGGGAAAGCTGCAGTTTGTTTTCACCGCATCTACTCTTGTTCTCACTGCCTCCTTGTGCTCTAGCAGTTCTTGCTGCGCGCTGGAATATCCTTCCACATTTCCGTCTTCCCTTCTGTGCTCTCACCGCCGGCGCCGCCGTAGCGCGATGGGGAAACCGAAGAAATCATCATTGGTGGTTGGTACCAGCGCCGCCGGAGGAAAGAAAGGAGCCAACGCTACCCATGTCACTGACGGTGGTTGGCAGCGATCAGAGACGCGGGAGAGTGACCTCCGCAAACTTCGTGAGCGGGGTGTGATCCCGCAGGGTAGGGAGTCCGTCAGACTCCCCGGCAACGAGGTAATCCCCCGTCCCCCCGCTGGGTATCGGGTTATGTTTCTCGCCTTCGTTATGCGTGGGTTTTCCTTCCCAATCCACGACTTCCTTCGTGGGCTGCTCTTCCTCTATGGCATCCAACTGCATCATCTTTCCCCCAATTCTCTTCTTCACATTGCTTGTTTTATCACTTTCTGCGAGTGCTGGATCGGCATCGAGCCGCACTTTGGTCTCTTCTGGAAACTCTATTCCGTGAAGAGGCAATCCGGTTCGGATGGTGTGTATCTCATTGGGGGTTGCATCATCTCCCTTAGGGCCAATATTCTTTTCTTTTCTTTCTCTATGTCTGAATCTGTCCAGTACTGGCGGGGGCGGTGGTTTTACATTCGCGACTCCACAGTGGCTGGGCAGCATTTTGGTCTTGCTCCTTTCGACCCCTCCCAGATAATCGAGCCGAAAAGGTCCTGGAAAAACCAGATCTTGGATGGCGAGTCAGCTGAGATAGAGGCCCTTTACCGTCGGGTGGAGGATCTCTAGTTGATTCCGGAGAAGGAAGTGAACAGCGTGGATATTATCCGCATGTTTCTCGAGCGTCGGGTGCAGCCTCTCCAGGCTAGGACGCACCCGATGTTTCTTTATTCTGGGCGCCGTGATCCAACGAGAGTTTCTGCTGAGAAAATCTCCAAGGGAGATCTTGACAGGGCCCTTCGCTTGCTGCTAAAGTTCAAGGCCGGAGAAAAAAATCCCGGGGAAGTCGCTGACTCCTCCATTTTCTTCGACGCTGGCCGTTCCACAGGTGTAGATTCGTGCGCATAGCGCTTTTCGTCGACTACATATTTATTTTTCTTTGTTTGCTAACAAAATTCTTTCCCTTTTGCAGAGATTCAAGGTGCTGGGCATGGTGCCGCCATTGCCTGAAATATTTCCGGATGCTCGGGATAATGACGTGGTGGATTCCGTGTCCGAGCTGCCATCGGCGCGATCTCCGGCGGAAGATGCCAACGAGTCGAGCGAGGACCATACGCGCAAACGATCACGGAGCTCCAGCGAGTCTTCGGATGCCTCGACTCCTCCGACTCCTAGGAACCCTCTATGCCTTGAGCGTCACAGTGACGGGCATGGAGGCTCTTCCTCCCCTCTTCATGCCATTCCTGTGCGGGCTGTAGCGCCGCACCCGCCAGCGAAGCGGAAGAAGGAATAAAAGAAGGAAGAGAAGAAGAAAGAGAAGAAAGGGGAGAATAGAGCCCGAAGGACTCCTCCTGTCTTCGACCTGAGCTCACTGGACTCGTAAGTTTCTTTTATACTGTTGTCCTGTTCATGTTGTCTTTTGTGCTTGTCCCAAATATTTCATGTGCAGGCACTCCTCCCACGACTCCTCCAGCGATGGTGCTCGGGAGATGATGGTAGAGTCGAAGGTTGCGTCTCCTCCTCCTCAGATGGTGGCTACCTCTGAGGGTGCTGCGCCAGTCCCTTCTCCGCATGAGGCTCAGGTGGTTGCGCCTCAGAAGGCTGCAAGCGGGCCGTCGGAGTCGCCATCGGAGCATTTAAGTACTTATGCTTCCACATACGGAGGGATCCCCCGAGCGTCTAAATTTTTTTTCTTGTCTTGTTATTTCTTAGAGTCTTCGGGGGGAGCCCCCGAGCGTTTTCGTGTGCGAATTTTGCTTTTGTTCCTTCATGTTGGGCGCAGCCCCCAAGTCCTTTTCCTTACTGGTAGTTCTTCTTCCTATATCCTTTTGTGCAGGATGCCAAGCGACTGGTGCAGGAGCACCTGGTGCTGGAGGTCAACCTCCGACAGCTTCAAGGTACCTGGATGCTTTGGTGCTTCTTTCTTTTTGCATTATTATCTTGCTTTCTGACGCTTGTATGTTTTGAATGCAGAGGAGCATAACACTTCCCTCCGTGAGATTGATGCTCTCAAGAAGAGCCTTGGTCAAGCTGAGAAGAAGGCTGAGGATGTCGCTGGTGCGAAGGAGCGCCTTGAGCTGGAGCTGGCCAAGGCAGCCGAAGCTAAGGAGCATCTGCAGCAGGAGGCTACGGACCGCGAGGAGCAGCTTGCCATGGCTGCGACTGCGCGTGAAAGAGAGGTGGCGGGCAAGCTCATGGCTGCTGCCAAGGCTATTTCAGGTGAGTACCTTATTTTGTGCTCCTTTCTTTTTGTTTTCTTGTCTTTCTTCTATGTTACTTTCTTCATTCCTTCTCTTTTTGTCTTAGATGCCGCATGCATCGAGTTTGACCGCGGCGCTCTGGAGCACGGGAGTGCTCTAGATGATGCTACTACAGCGGTCGAAGATCGCTACAGCACCGTCGTCAACTCCCTTGCCAAGGCGAAGGAGGTCCTTGGCCGCTTCTACAAGGAGCTTGTCCCCAAGGGCGCGGCCCTTGATGAAGTTGACGCCCTGGCGGAGGCTATGTCAGCCGAAGCGCCTGCGGCGTACAAGCGCAAGCAGAAGGGCATCGGCGCGTCCGTCGGGCTGGCGATGGCCTTGGCGGCTGGAGCGGAGCTGGACCTTCCCCAGATCACCTCCCGGATGCCGACGACCGCGGATGGATCCGAGGTAGCCTTTGCTGCCTATTCTGCTCGCTACAAGCGATATGGGCCAAAGCTCATTGATCTTTTGTCTGAGTATGCGCTGCGGCAGCAGGGGGAGGCCAAGGCGAGGCAATCCGGCTCCGAGGCTACTCAGGGTGCCGCGTCTTAGGCGTTGTAGATGTAGGATAGTTTGTAGTCTTCTTTTGCTGTAAATATTTTGAGGAACGCCATCATTGTGCCACGTAGTGGCCTTTATATGCTTAATGAACTCTTCTGAGTTGTGCTCTTCTCTGTCTGAATGTTTATGTCCTTTGCTTTTCTGCTGTTCTAGGTTCCTTCGGGTGCTGACCCCGTTGACACCTCGCCTGCAGCGCAGTTGCGGCCGTCTTTGGATGATTCCTCCCAACTCGCTTTTTCTTTGGGACCGTGTTCGTAGTCTTGAGAGGGAGTTGCTTGGCTTGCGTGGTCACGCCGATGTCTAGAAGTCCAAGGCAGATCGCGGTGCGGCCTAGGAGGAGTACTTAATGGCGGAACTGCTTCGGCTGTCTGAGCAGCTTCAATGTAAGTTGTTCTTTGTTTCGGGCTGTAGCTCTGATTTTCGGATGCGCCTGCTGGACTTTCGTCTTATTTTCTGCGAGTGTCGTAGGTGCTAACCTTGCTCCGAGGGAAGATAAAGAGTGTGTCGCTGTTCGGGTCAATTGCTTGACTCAACAAGACATGGAGGCTGGCGGCTTCTTCTGGATGGATCATGACCGTGCCATTGCTCTGGCGACGGTGCAAGATCGTGTGCACCAGGTTTCTTGGGTGCTTCGTCAGGTGCAGACGTCGCTTGCATCGGTGTTGCATGTCATGTTTACTTTGGATGTTGTGCCAACAAGCCTTGCGGGTCGTCTGTCGAAGTTTTGGAGCGTGAGCAATGTCAAGGAGTTGGTGCGGCAACAGCTCGTCACAGGAATGAAGGCTGCTTTGTCCCTTGTGAGGCTGCACCGGCCTGATGTAGATTTGTCTGTTGTAGCAGCTGGGCCACCTCTTCGGCCGGATGGTGGCGAGTGGGATATGCGTCCGCATTATGCGGTCAGAAGGCGATGTCAATGTAGTAGATTTGTTTGAGCAGCGTGCTCAAGTTATTCTTCAGAATAGGTAGTACCTGTAAAAGAGATAGATGTACAATTTGTATATTTCGACTGAGCGTGTTGTGCCCTTTGTTATAAAGGTTTGTTTATTGTGAACACGTAGTGCTTTGTTTGAGTACGTGTCCTTTTCGTTTGCCTGACGTTGTCAGCTACTCAGGTGTACACGTGTGATCCTCGTCGATGAAATCGTGAGGTGGGGGGGAGCCCCTGAGTGCGTTTGTAGCATAAAGTAAAGTTGCAAGTAGCGAACAAGATTTTGGGGCGGAACACTTAGCTTTATTTATATCGTAATGGAGGAAGTACATTGTTCGGCTGAATAGCCTTGGCTGAAAAGCCTTATTGAAAGTAAAAGGGGTAGGTAGCTATGGGTAGAATCTCCGCAAGTGTGCGATGTTCCATGGGCTGGAGTATGCGACTCCAGACTCCACGTGCTTGAGGCGATAGGCGCCACCTGGGATGACTTCGGTGATAACGTAGGGTCCTTCCCATGGCGACTCGAATTTCTTCGGTCGTTCTTGCTTGAGTCGCAAGACGAGGTCTCCTTCGACGAAGGACCTTGGGCGTAGCCGTCGGCTGTGGTAGTTGCGGAGACTCTGCTGGTACACCGCTAATCGAGTTGCTGCTACGTCTCTTGCTTCGTCGAGTGTGTCCACGACGTCTTCGAGTGTAGCCGTGGATTCGGCTTCGCTGTAAGCGACGACCCGGGGGGCCTGGTGGCGTACTTCGGCTGGTAGCACGGCTTCGGCTCCGTGCACCATGAAGAACGGTGTGTAGCCGGTGGAGCTGTTTGACGTAGTACGCAAACTCCATAGGTCGGATGGCAGCTCTTTCGTCCAGGCTTCGGCCTTTCGTTCGAGTGGGCTCATGAGGCGCTTCTTGATGCCAGCGCCGATTAGTCCATTGGCCTTCTCCACTTGCCCGTTCGTTTGCGGGTGTGTGTAACACCCTCAGAATCGGCCCTATGCAAGTTTTAGCAAAACCCGCAAAACCTGCATAGAAACGATTCAAAGGTGCCCACCAGGCACTTTCGTGCGGGTGGAAAACGAAGTAATAACATTACACAACAGTCCTCGATGGGACCCACAGAACAGATATATATACAACACGACTCCATGAGTCAAGAATACAGATATAATATACAAAGATCCAAATCACCTTGAAAACGATAGAGCGTCCGACTACGGACAAGATGCAAATGGGGCTAAGAGCCCCAAGAATAACCAATGGCTTCCATAACCTGCCCAGGCCAAGCCGGAAGGGTAACCCCGCTAACGACGCCGATCTCAAAACCTGCTTAAACAAAAGGGTGCCGACAAAGGGCAAAGGAAAACAGGAGCGCCAAGATCGAGGCCAGTACACGGCGAGGCTAGAATTCGGCGGTCCTCGCCTACAAAGGTATGGTGGACTGAAGCGGCAGCGGCAGCATGCACTAAACAACCTATAGAGACTCGATACAACTGACGGCAAACAGAGAGGGGTAAGAAAGACCTATTCGGAACCAACAGGATACTACCATCAAACAAACCCATCCTGGCGTCTCCCCCTCGAGACCAAACGAGGAAGTCAACCGAGGAACTCACACCGTTGGCAGTTTTATTTATTCAGTTATCGTTGCAGCAATTACTAGTCAGGTGTAGATAATCGTCCTGATAAAATAAGCAGTGGGCACTTTTAGTTAACCATTCCGTGATAGTTGCAACACTTACTAGTCAGATACAATTGGCATGAGATAACCCAAAAACCCAGCAGTTGTTGGTACTTTTATTTAGTCATTCCGTTGTAATTACAATATTTACTAGTGAGGTACAATGGTCGCAAGCGACACTCCAAACAAGCAATTGTGGGCAGTATTAGTTAGCCATTCCATTATAGTGAAGCTGATTACTAGTCATTATAAAGTCAAATTTATAGCAATAAACTTTAGTTATGCTTGTCTATGGTCGAGATCGTCCAAGTCGTCCATAACCGCGGACACGGCTTTCAGAAAGTTTTACCCGGCCGGGGAACACCAATAGCAACACATGCTCGATCAACCTCGGAAAAACCAAATCAAAATCCAACGAGGCTTTCACGACAAAGCAATCACAGGATTCAGAAATATTTCAGGGGGCCACCCCTTAAAGTAAAACCCGCAACGAAGCCGGCCGGCTCCGAGGCGGACTTAAGGTTGTGGGGACGGCTGTGAACGACTGGGAACCCGAAAGTGTGGCTGGGCTTGTCGACATCATGAATCGTGCACGATCCTAAATAAGACAGCAGTGCTCGCACAATCGTAAATACATAAGTAGCATGGCATAAGTACAGATCGTAATAAAACCTCAAACTAGTTTGTGGCCCCAAGAAATAAGACTGAATCAAGCTCGCTCGGGGTCCCATATACCTCCGGATGTGGATAGCGATAAATCAAGGAACAGGTATCAAGTACTCGGGGTCCTACGGGACACAAGTGGGCGTTCGGAAACCAAATATTATCTATCACCCACTGATGCCTCTGCTTACTTCAATTTTAGTTGTTAAACAGGAATTAAAGTGAACGATAAGTAAAACTATGATCATCTCCAGCATTCAACATACGGCAAGACTCCAACAACTGTGACACTTGACAACACGCAACAGCACTTGAGCAAGCGACTACGACGCGCAGGTCCAACTAACTACCATACAACAGGTAATAGGATGTGTCCAAGGCAATATAGGGCTGCAAGGGATATCACGGGTATGGAAACTAGAGCATCGCAACACAGATAGCAAAAGATCAACAGGAGGGAATAAATACTATAAAAGTAAGATAGGTAGAAAGGGGGAGATGCTCGCCTGAAAACATTGTCGAAGGTTCAACCGAAGGTCGGGGCGAAGCTCACATCAACTCAGCGGCCTTATCCGCGAAGAAGCAAAACACTAGAATAAACACCGGATGCAATATTTAATACTACGACAGAAGATCGGGCATGATGCATGTATGATGCATGGCATGGTGAATGTGCAATGCAATTAGGTCATATTAAGTGGAACCGGGGTCCCGACAATTAATTAGATGGTTCAAGTTATTTATCTACCCCGCAATTAAATGTTGTCTTAACATGGCAAGATATGGTACCGGTTCGATGCACAAATTTAAATGAGGCCAATATGAGACTAGATTTGCCCGCATATGGGCCCCATATTTAATTATTAGGTGAATCGGCATAAGGCCCCCAACCCACATGACAATATGCATGCATGAACAATTAATATGCAACAATTTATATAGTTGGCAAATTATAAAATAGGGTTCTCGGGTAAGGGTCACACATTAGGGTTCGACGGTCTTGGGGTTCCGGGGTTCGGGGTCGGTCTCAGGGTCCAGGGTCCGACGGGATCGGTCTCGGCGGAATCGGCGTCCGGGAAGAAGGACTTGGTTCGGTGTCGGGGGCGCATCGGATTCTTCCGGGTCGGTGCCGATCTTGTCGTTACGAAGATCTTGTCGGGTCCTCAAGTCGGGTCGGTCTTGGCTTCGGGGTGAAGTGCTTGTCGTTCTCGTGGCGATCTTTGCATCCTCCCGGTTCGGGTCTTGGCGTCCGAGGGTAGATCCTGGCGTGTCGAGGGTCCGGTCTCCGGTACATCGGGATCGGTCTTCGGGGAACTTTTCGATCCATGCCGGAGATCTTGGAAGCAGGCATCGTCGCGTCGAGGGCCTCAGGGTTCGCCGTCGGTGGCCTTCGGGTTCGTTCTCAGGTCCATGTAGGAGATCACCGGGTTCGACGAAGATCTTGGCGAGGGGTGAACTTGGGGTTCCGGGGTTTGATTGTCGGTGTCGATCTTGTTTTTTCCACACCCAACAACTTAGCACCAACTTGGTACTACACAGGGAACCTGCACGGGTGGAGGCGGATGGCATCGGCGACGACGGGGTGGGTCCCATGGGTGGGTCTGTGCGGGCCGGGTGCAGAGGACGGAGCTGGGTCGGGCCGCCAGCTGGGAGGAGGTGAGCGGTCGCCGGCGGTGTTGACGGAGGCGGCAGGGCGGTTATCAAGGCCCGGGCGACGCTGAGGACGCGCGGGGCGGTCCGGGCGAGGTGAGCGAGGCGCGGGCCGGCTCGAGGAGGAGGGCTCCTGGGCAGAGGTGAGCTGTGGGCGCTGGAGGCGAGCGGGCGGCGGGCCGCGCGAGAGGCTCGGAAGGAGGCGCGGTGGTGGGCGGTGCAGGGACGGCGGAGCCGGAGGTCGCCCGGGGAGGAGGAGGAGCAGAGGTCGGGGCGGCGCAGGCTGGAGGGGGGAGGGAGCTTGAGCGGCGGCGGCGGGCCGGGCGCGGAGGCGGGCGTGAGCGGGGATCATGGAGGCGCGGCGGGAGGTGCAGCGAGAGGAGGGAGAGGGCGAGCTCGGAGGAGCGGCGGCGGTGAGGGCCGGAGAGGACGCGCGGGCGTCGCGGCAGGTGGAGGCCCGGCGGCGGCGGCCGGCGGTTGGGGCGGTGAACGGCGATGGGGGAGGTTGGGGCGCGTGCGAGGGAGGCAGTCTGAGGAGGAAGACGCGACGGGGGAAGAACGTGGGCGCGTGGGGGGAGGCTGGGGTCGGGGCGTGGGAGTGGGGTCGGGGGGAGACAGCGGCAGGCGGGGTGCTGGGGTGCGTGCGTGGTTGGGGTGGGGCCCAGGTGACGTGGCGGCTTGAGAGTGGATGGGGAAAAGGGGAGTGGCCAGGCGGTTGGGTGAGTGCATGTGTTGGCCAGGGAGGTGGCAGCTGGGGATAGGCTAGGGAAGAGGGGGGTGGTGACGTGGCGAGAGCCGATAAGCTGGGGTGAGGTGGAGGTAGGGATGGGTAGATTAGGTTGGGTGAACTTAGGATTTAGATGGGGCTGATTAGGTGGACCGATTTTAGGTTCTGGGGGTGGTCGTTCGGGTCGGTTCGGCCCGTTCGACTGCCCCCACTAAAAAATAATTTAACATTTTATTTATTTTAAACAGGCCGTTTGCAAACCGATAGCAGCCAAAACAAAATAATCCGGAGACCCGGGTTTGGCGTTTGAATAAAAGACGGGGCGTGTAGAAAAATAAAACCAGGCTTTTCAAAAATAGTTTTATGCAAGCAAATGCAAGATGATGACGATGCTCAAATGCAATGTGGCATGATGACTTGAGCATGCGGTCATGACGATGCAATGCACAAAAACAACGCGATTTTCTAGTAGTGGTTTTAGCGGGATGCCACAATTCGACACCACTAACAATGGATCTCGCCCTCGAGATCCGCCTCGTGGTACCGGAAGGAAGGCCGGCGATCTGAATCTTCTCGCTTCGTGTAGATCCTCGCGACACCACTAACAAGAGGTCGTTGTCCGTGATCGTCGAAAAAACACTCCGGGAACAACAGGTCGAAGGTAGAGGTATCAACAAATAAAGCCACCCCTAACTTCCGTGAACGGAGTAAAATCGCTGGATCCACTGATTCGATGTACAAGAGCGAATGATAAGAGTAGTGGTATGGTAGCTACTCCATCCCGCACTCAAACCATTACTCGCATACCTAATAGGCGGATTATGCAACCAACTCGGAATCGATCAAGTTCTCGACAAACGAGGTTCGAATAACGGAGGATGCGATCTGATCGGAGTCGTGAGATGATGTCGTCGCGTCGGAAAACACTGGAAGGCACAAACAAGGAACAAATAATGGTACCACAGATAAAGGATCACTCAGGCAGCATGAACACCGGATGGTAGAACACCGTTATCAAAGAAGGAAGCGAAACCCTGAAGGTACGACGGAACCCAACCACGAGAAATCCTGGACTCGGAGAGGAAGAGGAGAGCGGATTTAAAACACGTAGAGGTAAGAGGAGAATAGCAGAGGGGTAAGGAGTAAAATCAGACCTAGTCAGAACTATCCAACCGATTTTGCAAAATAGTTTTGACACTCTACTTCGGCCGTTAGCTAGGTTATCCTACAGGCTGGACTTGTGGGGTATCGCAACACGAGCTCGATACCACTCAGAACACCTCGACCGCCCTATGCAAGTTTTAGCAAACCCGCCAAACCTGCATAGAAACGATTCAAAGGTGCTCACCAGCACTTTCGCGCGGGTGGAAAACGAGTAATAACATTACACAACAGTCCTCGATGGGACCCACGTAACGTATATATATACAACACGACTCCATGAGTCAAGAATACAGATATAATATACAAAGATCCAAATCACCTTGAAAATGATAGAGCGTCCGACTACGGACAAGATGCAAATGGGGCTAAGAGCCCAAGAATAACCAATGGCGCCCATAACCCCGCCAGCCAAGCCGGAAGGGTAACCCGCTAACGACGCCGATCTCAAAACCTGCTTAAACAAAAGGGTGCCGACAAAGGGCAAAGGAAAAGAGGAGCGTCAAGATCGAGGCCAAGACAGCGAGGCTATAATTCGCGGTCCTCGCCACAAAGGTATGGTGGATCAAGCAAGATGCACTAAACAACCTATAGAGACTCGATACAACTAGCGGCAAACAGAGAGGGGTAAGAAAGACCTATTCGGAACCAACAGGATACTACCATCAAACAAACCCATCCTGGCGTCTCCCCCTCGAGACCAAACGAGGAAGTCAACCGAGGAACTCACACCATTGGCAGTTTCATTTATTCAGTTATCGTTGCAGCAATTACTAGTCAGGTGTAGATAATCGTCCTGATAAAATAAGCAGTGGGCACTTTTAGTTAACCATTCTGTGATAGTTGCAACACTTACTAGTCAGATACAATTGGCATGAGATAACCCAAAAACCCAGCAGTTGTTGGTACTTTTATTTAGTCATTCCGTTGTAATTACAATATTTACTAGTGAGGTACAATGGTCGCAAGCGACACTCCAAACAAGCAATTGTGGGCAGTATTAGTTAGCCATTCCATTATAGTGAAGATGATTACTAGTCATTATAAAGTCAAATTTATAGCAATGAACTTTAGTTATGCTTGTCTATGGTCGAGATACTGTGCTCCAAGTCGTCCATAACCGCGGACACGGCTTTCAGAAAGTTTTACCCGGCCGGGGTGCACCAATACCAACACACGCTCGATCAACCTCGGAAAAACCAAATCAAAACCCAACGAGGCTTTCACGACAAAGCAATCACAGATTTAAAATATTTCAGGCCACCCTTAAAGTAGAACCCGCAATGAAGCCGGCCCGAGACGGACTTAAGGTTGTGGGGACTGTGAACGATCGGGAACCCGAAGTGTGGCTGGGCTTGTCGACATCAGCGGAATCGTGCCACGATCCTAAATAAGACAAGGTGCTCCTGACAATCGTAAATACATAAGTAGCATGGCATAAGTACAGATCGTAAATAAAACCTCAAACTAGTTTGTGGCCCCAAGAAATAAGATGAATCAAGATCTGCCTGTGGGGTCCCATATACCTCCCGGATGTGGATAGCGCGATAAATCAAGGAACATGTATCAAGTACTCGGGGTCCTACGGGACACAAGTGGGCGTTCGGAAACCAAATATTATCTATCACCCACCGATGCCTCTGCTTACTTCAATTTTAGTTGTTAAACAGGAATTAAAGTGACTCAATAAGTAAAACTATGATCATCTCCAGCATTCAACATACGGCAAGACTCCAACAACTGTGACACTTGACAACACGCAACAGCACTTGAGCAAGCGACTACGACGCGCAGGTCCAACTAACTACCATACAACAGGTAATAGGATGTGTCCAAGGCAATATAGGGCTGCAAGGGATATCACGGGTACGGAAACTAGAGCATCGCAACATAGATAGCAAAAGATCAACAGGAGGGAATAAATACTATAAAAGTAAGATAGGTAGAAAGGGGGAGATGCTCGCCTGAAAACATTGTCGAAGGTTCAACCGAAGGTCGGGGCGAAGCTCACATCAACTCAACGGCCTTATCCGCGAAGAAGCAAAACACTAGAATAAACAACGGATGCAATATTTAATACTACGGCAGAAGATCGGGCATGATGCATGTATGATGCATGGCATGGTGAAGGTGCAATGCAATTAGGTCATATTAAGTGGAACCGGGGTCCCGACAATTAATTATATGGTTCAAGTTATTTATCTACCCCGCAATTAAATGTTGTCTTAACATGGCAAGATATGGTACCGGTTCGATGCACAAATTTAAATGAGGCCAATATGAGACTAGATTTGCCCGCATATGGGCCCCATATTTAATTATTAGGTGAATCGGCATAAGGCCCCCAACCCACATGACAATATGCATGCATGAACAATTAATATGCAACAATTTATATAGTTGGCAAATTATAAAATAGGGTTATCGGGTAAGGGTCACACATTAGGGTTCGATGGTCTTGGGGTTCCGGGGTTCGGGGTCGGTCTCAGGGTCCAGGGTCTGACGGGATCGGTCTCGGCGGAATCGGCGTCCGGGAAGAAGGACTTGGTTCGGTGTCGGGGCGCATCGGATTCTTCCGGGTCGGTGCCGATCTTGTCGTTGCGAAGATCTTGTCGGGTCCTCAAGTCGGGTCGGTCTTGGCTTCGGGGTGAAGTGCTTGTCGTTCTCGTGGCGATCTTTGCGTCCTCCCGGTCCGGGTCTTGGCGTCCGAGGGTAGATCCTGGCGTGTCGAGGGTCTGGTCTTCGGTACATCGGGATCGGTCTTCAGGGAACTTTTCGATCCATGCCGGAGATCTTGGAAGCAGGCATCGTCGCGTCGAGGGCCTCAGGGTTCGCCGTCGGTGGCCTTCGGGTTCGTTCTCAGGTCCATGTAGGAGATCACCGGGTTCGACGAAGATCTTGGCGAGGGGTGAACTTGGGGTTCCGGGGTTTGATTGCCGGTGTCGATCTTGTTGTTTCCACACCCAACAACTTAGCACCAACTTGGTACTACACAGGGAACCTGCACGGGTGGAGGCGGATGGCATCAGCGACGACGGGCTGGGTCCCGCGGGCAGGTGGGTCCAGGCGGGGCCGGCGGGTGCAGAGGACGGAGCTGCGAGGTCGGGCGCGGCCGGCCAGCGGAGGAGGGAGGTCGCCGCGGCGTTGACGGAGGCGAGGCGGGCGGTTACGCGGGGCCCGGCGACGCTGAGGACGCTGGCGGTCCGTGAGGCAGCGGAGGCGCTGGGCCGGCTCGAGGAGGAGGCTCCATGGCAGAGGTGAGCGCGCTGGGGCGCCTGGAGGCGAAGCGGTGGCGGCGCCGGGCGAGAGGCTCGGGAAGGAGGCGCGGTGGTGGCGGCGCAGCTGAGGGGGAGGGAGCTTGAGCGCGGCGCGGCGCTGGGCCGGGCGCGGGAGGCGCAGCGGGGCTGGAGGCGCAGGGAGGTGCAGAGAGGAGGAGAGGGCGAGCTCGGAGGAGCGGCGGCGGTGAGGGCCGGAGAGGACGCGTGGGCGTCGCGGCAGGTGGAGGCCCGGCGGCGGCGGCCGGCGGTTGGGGCGGTGAACGGCGATGGGGAGGTTAGGGGCGCGAGGGAGGCGTCTGAGGAGGAAGACGCGACGGGGAAGAACGTGGCGCGTGGGGAGGCTGGGTCGAGGCGTGGGAGGGGTCGGGAGACAAAGCTTTGCGGTGTGTCAGTGGCGTGGTTGGGGTGGGGCCCAGGTGACGTGGTGGCTTGAGAGTGGATGGGGAAAAGGGGAGTGGTCAGGCGGTTGGGTGAGTGCATGTGTTGGCCAGGGAGGTGGCAGCTGGGGATAGGCTAGGGAAGAGGGGGGTGGTGACGTGGCGAGAGCCGATAAGCTGGGGTGAGGTGGAGGTAGGGATGGGTAGATTAGGTTGGGTGAACTTAGGATTTAGATGGGGATGATTAGGTGGACCGATTTTAGGTTCTGGGGGTGGTCGTTCGGGTCGGTTCGGCCCGTTCAACTGCCCCCACTAAAAAATAATTTAACATTTTATTTATTTTAAACAGGCCGTTTGCAAACCGATAGCAGCCAAAACAAAATAATCCGGAGACCAGGGTTTGGCGTTTGAATAAAAGACGGGGCGTGTAGAAAAATAAAACCTGGCTTTTCAAAAATAGTTTTATGCAAGCAAATGCAAGATAATGACGATGCTCAAATGCAATGTGGCATGATGACATGAGCGGCTGCCTGCGTGATGGCCGCAGATGCCCTCGTGGATGTCTTGGAGGATGGCTTTCCCGTCACCGATGGTGACGCACCTTTGTAGTACACCCGTAATACTTTGTTGGTACAGCTGGCCATTGATGATGGTGAAGGCTTTTGACCGATGAGATATGCGCCGGGCATCTGTCGGGTTGTCAGGCAGTTCTCCATTTATCAAGAACTGGAGGTACGGCCGCGTCCAAGTTTCTTCGACTGCCATTACCTGCATCAGGTTGACCATAGCGACCTCTGTGTCCAGCTTCTCGGGTCCTTTGTGTCCTTCGGGCAGCGTAGCCCCCGAGTGTTCTGCTTCTTCGGGTGATCCCTTGGGGAATTTCCGCTTGATGGATGGCACGCAGATCTGTTCGAGGAACACACCTGGTGGCACCTTTGCGCAGGTGGAGCCGATGTTGGCGATTCTGCTTCCTCGCTTTCTTCCAACGTGCGGGCTCGCAGCCGCCGAATTCTCCTTCGAAAAGTGCTGTAGAGTGCGTGATGCGCGATCATGTTTTCGCGCAGCGTCGCACTCATTCATCGCCCCGCTGACGACGAGGTTGGAGTCACCGTAGATGACCAGGCGCGCTGCAGATCTTGCCATCCTCATGCCATGGATGAGGGCTTCATTCGCCTCGTTGTTGAGGCTCGAATTTCATCCGGAGGACGATTTCATCCGTCGCCTGGGAGGTCAAGATGACCCGCCTGCTCCTTCACACTTGGAGCCGCTGGCGTATTGTCCATGACCGCGACATCGGGTGTCCGCAGCAGCTCCATCCAATACGAGGAAGTCCGGAGGACTTGAGATTTGATGCAGTCGCTTCAGAGATGATGTCCAGAGGTGACAGCTCAATGCCCCACAGGCCACGCGCCCCGTGGCCTCGTGGATTATTCAGATGCTGTCGTGGGTGCCTCATTGACGACCATCACCGTGCTCCTGGAAGTAATGGCTCACGTCGAGCCGTCATGAACACGCCAGAGGCGAAGTTTCGTAGTGAGGGTACCTCTGTTTTGTTAGCGTCAGTACCTCGCTGAGGTAGTAGATTGGGCGTTGGACCCCGTGGGTCTTGCCTTCTTCGGGTCGTTCGACCACTAGCACGGTGCTGACCACCTGGTGTGTGGCTGCTATGTACAGCAGCAGAGGATCGCGCTCCTTTGGCGTGACCAGGACGGGCGAGGTGGAGAGTAGCCATTTGAGGCTTTCGAACGCGTCGTCGGCTTCGGGCGTCCATTCGAATTTAGCTGCCTTGCGTAGCTGCTGGTAGAATGGCAGGGCCTTCTCACCCATGCGGTTGATGAATCTGCTCAATGCCTCTATTCGTCCTGCAAGCTGCTGGACACCCTTGAGGTTTTTCGGCTTCTCCATTGCCATGATGGCTCTGATTTTCTTCGGGTTTGCCTCGATCCCTCGCTGAGAGATGAAGTACCCAAGCAGCTGACCCGATGGGACGCCGAAGGCGCACTTTTCGGGGTTGAGTTTGATCCTGTAGCGATCGAGGTTGTCGAACGTCTCGCGGAGATCATCGATAAGTGTCCTCGCCTCCCTGGTTTTTATGACTATGTCGTCGACATACACTTGAACGTTGCGACCGATCTGGTCCTTGAGGCATGCCTGCAAGCATCGCTGGTACGTGGCACCTGCGCTCTTTAGCCCGAAGGGCATTGTGTTGTAGCAGAACACTCCGAACGGTGTGATAAATGTCGTTTTCTCCTGATCTTCGACCTTGAGTCGAATCTGATTGTAGCCTGAGTAGGCGTCGAGGAAGGAGAGTTTCTCACAACCTGCAGTAGAATCGATGATCTGATCGATCCGAGGAAGAGGGAAGTGGTCCTTTGGGCAGTGCTTGTTTAGCGACGTGAAATCCACGCACATTCGCAGGATGTCCGTGTCCTTTTTTGGGACCATCACTGTATTTGCAAGCCACTCGCTTTCTTTGATTTCCCTGATGAAGTCTGTAGCGAGTAGTCTATTGATTTCTTTGTCGATAGCTTCGGCTCGTGGCTCGGATAGTCTCCGGATGGACTGCTTGACCGGCTTGGTGTCTGGAAAGACGTTGAGTGCGTGCTCGGCGAATTCCCTGGGAACTCCTGGCATGTCCGCAGGACACCAGGCGAAGATTTCCCAGCGCTCACGGAGGAATTCGACGAGCGCCGTCTTGGAGGCATCCGTCAGATGGACTTGCACCTTCTTTGTGTTGACGGTGGAGTCGAAAGACATGTCAGGTGCGTTTTGTCGTGCGACTGGGGGTGCCCCATTGTCCGTCACCTCGCGAAGCCTTAGGAGCTCCTCCTGCATGCCGAATGACTGGGAGATTCTGTTGAAATCTCTGTCGCATTGGTCCGATCGGGTGAAGCTCCCGTGGATTGTGATGACGCCCTTTGGTCCTGGCATCTTGAGTAGCAGGTATGCATAGGGTGGAACAGCCAAGAACCTTGCGAATGCTACACGCCCGAGGATGGCGTGGTACTATGATGGCCAGTCCACCACTTCGAATTCGAGTCGCTCCAGCCGGAAGTTGTTCGGCTTTCCAAAGATGACGTCGAGCCATATTTTGCCCAGGGGGAATATGCCCTTCCCTGGAACGATGTCGTGGAACGTTGTGTCGATTGTCAGGTGCACCGGATCCGCATTGCTGCTAGAGTGCTGCGAATATCAGTTGATGCCGCCGCCCATGAAGACGCGACTCATCTCAAAACCTCCGATCTGCACCTCCGGCGAGGCAGCATGACTGGTGAGGATCTGTCAAGGTGATCCGAATGATCAACGTGATGCAGACTCGATCCCGAGGTACTCGGGGATGGCGGGTGGAGCCACGCCAGGTTGATCTGTCGGGTGATTTTCTTCGCACCCTATTCGGGCGCCTTCCGACCATCGGTGCTCCTTTCGGGATACCCGCTCCCAAAGATTGTTCGGCCGGTGCGATCGGTTGGTTTGGGCCTCAACGGTGGCGGTGGAGGATCTCCATGCGCTATTTCACCTGGCGCGGGTGCATTTCCGAACGCAGGGATTGGGGCTTGCTGCCTCATCTGCACCATGCTTTCGCTGAGTTTCTGGAACTCGCCGCAGTCCTTGAGCATGTGGCTGGCCTTCTTTTTGCCATCCTACTTGTCAATGTAGAAGTGGATGGTGCATGGACCCGAATCGTATGCTGAGGGTTCGTTATCGCGTCGCGCGCTACGATCGCTACGCCCGTCGCGGAAGTTTCCTCCGCGATATCATCCACTGTTGCGGTTGGCGTCGTTGCGGCGATCAGCATAGCTAGCCGCGACCATGTCGGGTCCGTCGCGATCATCGTAGACGCGCGATCTTCTCTTGCTACGGCGCTCTCGACGTCGACCGTAGTCGTCTTCTTCTTCCGATTGTGCTCGGTGAATGGAATCTTCTCCATCAGCCCACCTGTTGGCGATGTCCATGAGGTGGTCGAGTGTTTTGGGCTTGACTCTCCCAAGTTCCTCCTTGAAGTCTTGGCGCTTGACGCCGTCCCTGAAGGCGTTGATGGCCCTCTCTTCGGAGATGTGCGCTGCGGAGTTCTTTGTGTTGGACCAGCGTAGTATGTACGAGCGAATGGATTCGCCCGTTCGTTGATTACAGGCTCATAACTCTTCGATTGAGGCGGGCCTCTTGCTGGTGCCTTTGAAGTTTCGGACGAAGCTGTAAGCTAGCTCATCCCATCTTCGGATGGACCCTGAAGATAGGCTGCTGAGCTAGATCCGGGCTGCGCCTGTCAGCTGCAGCTGAAGGCATTGCATGGCAGTCTCTTTGTTTCCACCGTGCAGTTTGACGGATGATAAGTGGTCGCTGAGCCCAGCCTTTGGGTCTTGAGTGCCGTCGAACTTCGGAGTATCCGAAGAAAGATTGAAATTTCGCGGCATCCGCGTCCGTCGTACGGATATGCTGAAGCATCGGGCTCGCGGAGTTCTCCTTCGTCTTTGTCCATCTCGGATTCGCACGAGCATGCGCGCTTGGCTCGCGCTTTGTCGATTTTGCGTTGTGTGAGCGCGTCTCTGGCGTCGTATTCGCGGCCGCGGCGGCGCGAACTCTTCTTCCTTCGAGGAAGGTCACGTTCCTCTTCTTCGGATGAAGGGGTGGGGCTGCGGTCGAACCTGGCCGGAGCTTTCTTTTTCGGCTCCGTGGGAGCTTCCTGGTGGAGCGCAGCTCCAACGAGTCCGAGTCCGGTGAGTGCGGACTTGTGCATGGCCCTCTTCGGGTCCCCCTCCGGTGGTGGGTGGGCCGCTAGGTACGCAGTGGCTGCCATGATCGCAGCCTGCAGCATTTTCGGGATGACGTTGACGTCGGTGTCCATCTCCATGAAGGATGTGTGGAGGGTTCGGGTCACCTCACGGCGCCCCCTGGGGTCCATGTTCTCCACCCTAGAGCGGTGCTTGTTGCCTTGGTTGGCGCTCGAGCTTGAGCCGATGCCCATGGCGGAGAGCGCAGCTCGCTACCGGACTCGAGGCTTGCTTGCGTTGTTGAGCACCTCCGCATCTTGACCTACTTGTGCTCCTCGATCGAGAAGGTGGTAGGCCATCAGCATATCCCGGAGGCGCCCGCAGTACTATGTTGCTCGCCACGGCGTGGACTGGGCCCATCCTTCTTTGCTAAGGCGGATGACGTGGCCGTTGTTTTCTTCGGTGGGGGACTGCTTCTTCTATTCCTCCGCTTCCTTCAGCGGTTAGGCGTCGGGTTGGCGGCGGTTGGGTTTGCTGATCCACGCCGCTCGATGACTACGGCGTTAGGGCGCCGTAGATTGGTCCGCTGCTGCCGCAGCTTTCAGATCCGGAACCATAGGTCCCTGCATCCGATGGCGAATCGCACAGATCGGAGTTGCAGCTGCTCTGTCGTAGGAATCATCTGTTGATGATTTTGTGCGTAGCACGGGGTGTGGGGTCCATGAAGCGGGCCTGATTGATGGCAGGGGAACCCGCTCAGTGAGGCGGAGGGTGCCGGTTTGCCCCACCTGGAAGCAGAAGCTCCCGAACAGGATTTCGAGTCCGTCGCCTACAGGCTCGAAGTCCTTCATGGTGGCCGGTGAGTGGGCGGTGAAGTCGAAAGCGCCAAAGAGGAGGTGACTTTCCGTCGCCGCAGAGTTATAGATCGATCGGGTTGGGACCGTCACGACCGCACAATCAGCGTCCCCAGTTCCCACAGACGGCACCAATTGACGAGGTTTGATCTCATCAATGCCCATTGTTATGGACTTGGGTTTTGGAGAAGATGGGGATGCTGGAGATCGTGGAACGGTTAGCAAACAAGCAACACGGGGACACAAGGTTTACCTGTGTTCAGCCCCTGAGGGAAAACCCTACTCCTGCTTGCGCTCTTGATTACTGGGCAACCGAAGGTTACAGGGGTGCGCAGATGCAATCTGGCGTGGAGGTGTGTATGCGAAAGTATGAGTCGAGAGATCTAGGTAGTGCCCTCCTGGCCTTTATATAGACTTAGGCAGGTCCCGGGCATAGACCTAGTCGGTTACAGGTTCTAGGGTTTTACCCCTTTGAATTTCCTATCTACTCTAGTCTTGCTCTCCAAGGATCCGAAGGCGTCGTGAGCCTGGGCCACCCGAAAGTCTTCATGGGCCGGCGTACATTTGCCGTGGGCCTTCCTTGGGCTGGACCAGGTATGCTGAGATCATGCACCCGCGGGGTATAACCATGTCAGGGTCAGATCTCCTCCGGATGTCGGATCGCGAACGGGTTCATCAGAACGAAGACGGAGGGATGCGCGCAACAGGAAGGATGCTATCCCCATATCCTCTGACCACGGAGAAAAAGCCCAACCTCGCCGCCCATCGCCACCACCCCGATCCCCCCGACGCCAGGAGGATTACAAGACTCACCATCGTACGGATATGACCCCTCCAAAGCAGTGCGGCATCGTCATCCGCGACAACGCGGCACAGACCTGTCATGATGGAGAGCGCCACCAAGGACATAAGAGTAGGTCACACCATGACCCTCCGCGTTCGGCAAGCAACCGTGACAGGCGTGGGGCGTCGCAGGAGGGTAATAGCAAGAAGGATAACCCACCGCCACCTCCGCCTCCATCACCGCCAAGCAGTCACCATGACGGAAGAGGCCCGCATCGTTCGCGCAGCCCATCCCCTGTTGACAACAACAAGAAGAACCCGGAGCCATACGATGCACGTTCACGGATCGATAAGATCCACGAGGCCCGGTAAGGACCATACCTGGGACCACGTTGCTTTGGACCTGCAGTACGGTCCACAACTTACCCCAAAGGTTTCCAGATAGACAAAACCATCAAGCCCTACGACGGCACCGCCAAGCCTGCCACATGGTTGCAGGACTACGGCAACGTGGTGGAGATTGCTGGAGGCAACCCCAACGTCGCCGCTAAGTACCTCCTGTTAATGTTGGCGGGCACGGCCCGTCAATGGATCGCCGACTTGCCGAAAAAATCTATCTACAACTGGCTGGACATGCAAGAAGCGTTCACCAAGAACTTTGAGGGTACATACAGATGTCCCTGCACTGTGGGCGATCTACAGCGGTGCGTGCAAGAGAAAGACGAGACATCTCGCGCCTACCTCTCCCGCTGGCTGGATATGAAGAATTCCTGCGCAGGAGTGCACGCCCAGACCGCCATGGCCGCCTTCATCGATGGATTGGAAAGGGGCACGTTACTCCGACATAAGCTAAAGCGCTTGCAGGACAATTATCAGCTGGACTTGAATCAGATGATTCAGTTAGCTAGTGAGTTCGCAGCTGCCGATGACGATGCCCGTGGCTCTTTGCCGGCAACGGCCGTTCCAACCCAAGCTCGGAGGAACAACAGTACAAAGCGGAAAACCGCTCCAGAAGAAAAGCAATCTACCGACATGGTCGCCATGACTTTTGCAGGACGAGGAGAAGGCGGACAACGTGGCCGAGGAAGGGGAGCAGACCGTGGGAAGCAACAAGGAAGTGAAACGAACTCGGCGCCGCTCCGCATCTCCAAACGTACGAAGAGTACCGCAATATGCCGTGCCTCGTACACCTCGATGTCAACAGCAAGGCCACCCATACCAATCGACACTGCAAGTTCGTCAACGACCTCAAGGAAGACCCGGAGTCCGGCTACAAGGGAAGTCGGAAGAACAGACCGCGAGGCAAGGGCAAGGGGAAGAAGAAGGAGGAGGAGTCCAAGGATTCAAGTGACATGGACGAGGACATTGACCCCAAGCACACTGCCAAGAGCGATGACAAGGGCAAGAACCCCTTCGCAAAGAAGGCCCCAGTCTACCACACTTTCCTTGGCACCCCCACCGTCCGACAACAGAAGACCTCTCTAAGGATCCTGATGGCCACTCTCCCCCAGTCCCCCAATACCTGCGCTGGTCGGAGGTTCCAATCACTTGGGACAGGACGGACCACCCAGACCTTGTGCCCACGGAGAACCAATACGCCATGGTCATCAACCCATTGATTGACGGCGTGGAGTTCACCAAGTGCATGGTGGATAGTGGAAGCAGCATCAACATCATGTACCTGGATACACTGCAGAAGATGAACTTGACGGAGGCAAACCTAAGGCGGACCAACACCGTGTTCCATGGCGTAGTTCCTGGACGGGAGGCTCGGTCCCTTGGGTGCATTACACTTCAGGTAGCCTTTGGCGACGTTAATAATTACCGCCAAGAGCGCATGACCTTTGAGGTGGTCCCCTTCAAGAGCGTGTACCACGTCATATTTGGCCGCGACATATTCCACACGTTCATGGCCAAGCCATGCTTCGTCTACAACAAACTCAAGATACCTGGACCAAACGTTGTCATCACCATATCCGACAGCTTTACCAAGGCAAGGGACTGCGAGATCAACGAAGCAGCCGTTGCAGAAGCTGTCCTCTATAGCGAAGAATTCAAGGAGATCCAGAGCAAGGTCATGACTCAGAGATGCCCGCGTTGAAGAAGCAGATCTCTGACTCCTCTCTTGCGTTCAAGGCCGCCATCGAGACCAAGCCGGTGGAACTGTGGTAGGGGATGCCTCCAAGTCCGTCGCCATTGGGACGAACCTGGATCCCAAATAGGAAAGCGCGCTCGTCGAGTTCCTCCGTGAGAATAGGGACATCTTTGCCTGGCAACCTGCCGACATGAAAGGTGTACCTAGGGAACTTGCCGAGCACATCTTAAACATAGATCCAAAATGTAAACCAGTGAAACAACCTCTACTACGCTTCGGAGATGAGAAGAGAGGCGCCATTGGCAAAGAGATAGCTAGGTTACTTAAGGCTGAGTTTATCCGAGAAGTCCGTCACACCCGATGGGTGGCCAATCCTGTACTTGTCCCCAAAAAGGGAACCAATGAATTAAGAATGTGCGTTGATTACACCGGCTTGAACAAAGCATGTCCCAAAGATCCGTTTGCTTTGCCTCGCATTGACCAAGTCATTGACTCGACGGTTGGCTTGTAACTTTTGTGTTTCCTCGGTGCATACTCAGGATACCACCAGATCAAGATGAGGAAGTCGGACCAATTGGCCACTTCGTTCACTACCCCATACGGCACGTTTTGCTATCTCACGATGCCCTTTGGGTTGAAACACGCGGGTGCTACTTACCAGCGGACAATGCAACGTTGCCTCCACGACCAAATTGGTCGGAACGTTCACGCCTATGTGGACGATATCGCGGTGATGTCTAAAAAGTCAAATGAATTAATCTCGGACTTAAAAGAAACCTTCGATAATCTTCGGAAATACAACATGATGCTCAACCCTAAGAAGTGCGTCTTCGGGGTTCCAGCCGGCAAACTGTTGGGCTTCATCGTTTCCCAGCGCGGAATCGAGGTCAACCCGGAGAAAATCAAGTCCATCTTAAACATAAACTTTCCGACATGCCTAAAGGACATCCAACGACTAACAGGCTGTGTTGTAGTAGTTAGCCGGTTCATAAGCCGACTTGGAGAGAAGGTTCTGCCGCTATACAAGTTGTTGAAGAAGGCGGACAAATTCACGTGGACGGACGAGGCAGATGAAGCATTGAAGCAGCTCAAGGAGATTCTTTCCTTAGCGCCTATCCTTGCAGCACCCGAGCCTGGAGAGCCCCTGTTAATTTACATGGCGGCAACCAACCGGGTTATTAGCATCGTTGTCGTGGTAGAGAAGAAGGAACCAGGCTATGAGCACGGAGTGCAACGACCAGTTTACTATGTAAGAGAGGTCTTGACAGAGTCCAAGCAGCGTTACCCGCACTACCAAAAGATAGATTATGGAGTATTCCTCGCTTCAGGAAGCTGAGGCATTAATTTCAGGAGCACCCAATCACAGTAGTGAGCAAGACTCCACTGTCCGACATTATCAACAACAGCGACTCTACAGGAAGGGTCGTGAAGTGGGGCATTGAACTTGCCGCCTTCGAGATCACCTACAAAAGACGCGACGCTATCAAGTCGCAAGCCTTGGCGGATTTTATTGCAGATTGGACGGAGATGCCGGATGCTACTCCATTGCCAGAACCAGAGTACTGGGTGATGCACTTTGACGGATCAAAGCTGCTCAACGGCTCGGGGGCTGGTGTATTGCAACAGTCACCAAAATGAGACAAGCTACACTACGTTCTGCAGATCCACTTCGAGGCTGCAAACAACATGGCGGAGTATGAAGCACTCATTCACGGATTGCGTGTAGCCAAGGATATTGGCATCAAGCACATAGTTTTCTATGGAGATTCCGACTTGGTTGCCCAGTAGGTGGCTGGCACCTAGAATGCGCGGAACCCTATGATGGCGGCATATCGCGACGAAGTGAACGAGATAGCCAAGAGCTTCTTGGGCTACGAAGTCAAGTATGTGCCTAGGGAGCAAAACGAGGCGGCTGATCTATTGTCTAAACTTGGATCAGGGCGAAAGCAAATTCCGCCAGGAGTTTTCCTAGAGCATCTACGCACACCATCCGTGAAGGGCGCCGACATCGACAACCCGGATAGAGCTGATTCTTTCGTCAAAATGGTGACAAAGATCCCTCCGGCTTGGACAAAACCGTTCATGGAATATCTCGAACACGGAACATTGCCCAACGAAGAGTCAAAAGACGGCAGATAGTACGACGAGCAAAGGGTTATACCATAATCAATGTGCAACTCTACAAAATGAGCACTACTGGTGTATACCTAAAGTGTGTTTCCCAGCTAGAAGGTATGGAAATCCTACGCAAAATCCATCTCGGAGATTGCGGGCATCACGCCTCTCCTCGATCATTGGTCGCGAAAGCCTTCCGGCAAGGATTCTACTGGCTGACCGCGAAGGCGGACGCCGACAAGCTGGTTGAAACATGCATAGGATGCCACTATTATGCCCGACAACCACATGTCCCTGCTGAAGAATTGCGAACAATACCTATAACTTGGCCGTTTGCAGTCTGGGGGCTAGACATGGTGGTACCGTTACAAACGGCACTGTGTGGATTTACGCATCTGCTTGTAGCAGTTGACAAATTTACCAAATGGATAGAAGCTAAACCCATTAGAAAGCTTGATGGGGCAACCGCCCTCAGGTTTGTCCGGGATCTAGTGGTGAGATTTGGTCTCCCACATAGCATCATCACCGACAATGGAAGCAACTTGTCACTCGGAGAAGTGGAGGCCTATTGCTGCGACAAAGGCATCCGACTTGACCTTGCGTCTATGGCACACCCACAATCTAATGGTCAAGTTGAGCGAGCCAATGGATTAATTCTGCAGGGAATCAAGCCACGTCTTGAGGCACCGCTACATAGAGCAGCTGGAGCCTGGGCGGAAGAATTGCCATCTGTATTGTGGAGCTTACGAACTACACCCAACAGATCCACCGGCTACACCCCTTACTTCATGGTATATGGAGTAGAAGCCATCCTACCTTCTGACATCCTCCACGATGCACCAAGAGTTGTCGCCTATGACAAAGATGACGCTGAAGAATCCAGACGCCTAGATGTGGACCTTCTCGAGGAGGAGTGCGTTTTGGCATGCCAAAGATCCGCCATCTACCAGCAGAAGCTACGCAACTACCATAGTCGTCGTGTTCGACATCGCTCGTTTAAAGAGGGGGATTTAGTACTCCGACTTAAGCAGAAGAAGTCACACAAATTATCCCCGCCATGGGAAGGACCGTTCATCATAAGCAAGGCGCTGCTCAATGGGTCTTACTACCTTGTCGACAATCGTGATCTCAAGGATAGACCCAACGAGGATCATAAGCGTAAGAGACGTGACCCGGATGATGACTACCCGGAGCTTGATCGGCCATGGAACATAGCACAACTACGTCCTTTCTACACTTAGCATTTTTTATCTAATCGTGTACCTCTTATATGATCAATGAAATAAATCTCTTTGGTTCACTCATATTGCTGAGTCTTTTACCTCCTTTAGTGTTCATTTTTGGATCATATAAAGCTTTATGCACAAGCTTTGCGATTGCACTTGTGAAAATTCCGCGTACGGGCGTTAGCTTAAGTTTTCTAGTCTACACGTTCTTTGTTGTTTTTATGTGGATTCTGGAGTAGTGACTTTCGGCACTTATTGTCGGCGATTTTTGTGTTCAGGTTATAGACGGTGCCATTGGGCATCATCACCTAAGCGCATGGTTCTGACAACGAGTCTTCCGACTCACGAAAAGTCAAGCATAAGAACCAGAGTAACGGATAAGCCAGCACTTGCTTAAAAAATATATACATACTGGGCATTAATTATTAAGTAGCAGGATACGACAGCCACTGTTTTCCGCCTTAAGATTACATCACCAAGTTTTTTCAATGCACACTCCAGAGGTGAAACAAGAATTACAAAGTGTTTTTCACTCCTTGGGTGCAGGGGACTTGGAGGCCACATCATCACCAGCCGGAGATTCACCCTCAACGTCGCCACTGTGAGGAGACTCGGAGGATTCAGGGTCGGCGTTGTCAAGAAAGTTCCTGGGCACGAAGACGTCGACGTCCACCAACTCGGCAACCCTGGTATCATAACCCGCGAGTGATGACAGGATGGCTTCGTGATCGATCTTCTTGCCGTCATCATCCACGTCGGGGATACCAGATGTCACCGTGTTGATGTCGGCACCTTCATAGTGCGCCTTCACCATGGACAACGACATCCTTGCGCCAGCCTGTGCACATGAAGCTTTCCAGCTCGCGACACGCTCGAGGGCTTGGCGCAGAATCTCCGAGTACTTCACCACGGAGTCGGAGGCCTTGATATAAATTTGGAGGGGCTTGGCAATCTCCTTGGCTTAGGTGATGGCGGTATTGATGAAGTTGCCGGCAAGAATCACGCATTCCTTGTCCGAAGGAGGCGAGCGGGTTAAACCCATAGGCGCTGAAAATTCCGACAAGGAGCGCATGAGTTCAATGAAATTCTAAGTATCCAGACTGCAGAACTACAAGGCGGAGCACACTTACTAAAGATGCTGGCCTTAGCCTGCCAGACGACGTCCACCAAGGATTCCTTCTCTTTTTGGAGGAGCTTAAACGCCTCGCTATGGCGAAGGTTTTGCTCATCGGCAGCTTGCTTTTGATCCTTTAGGATCACAAGCTCCTCCTTCAAGCGATTGATCTCAGCGGAGGCGGAGTCCTGTAGGGCTTTCATGGAATCCTCGTGCATCTTCAGCATTTCTTCCCTCTCCTACTTAAGGATCTTGTTCTCGCTGTCCAGCTGCTGGATGTGCTTGGACTGCTCGACAATATCCTTGGCCTTGGCTGCATGCTCTGCAAGTCGGAGAAAACAAAGTACACCGTGAGTACTCGAAGAAGGAAGGCACAAAAGTAAGATGGAAGTGCGCAAAAAGAAAACAGACTCTTGTTTTTGATGATCTGTTCCTTCAAGATGGCGGTTTTACCCTTTTCAGCTTCAAGGTCCGCGCGCATCTTGTGGTACTTATCATTGGCCATGCCCATCCGAGCATTCTCTTTCTGTAGAAACAAACACAAAGTCAAGTCGTTGTTTAGTCCACTTAGAGCCTCTAGTAGGAAATTTTCCACTTAGATGCTCGGGGGCTACAGCGAGAGATTTTAACTTAGCAATATGCTTAGCTTTTCTTTAAGCATCTAGTCGGAGCTAATTCAGTTCTCAACTAGAAGCTTGGGGGCTACAGTATAAAGTTTTAACTCAGAAAATGCTTAGTTTCTCTTTAAGTATCTAGTCGGAACTAATTTAGTTACAACTAGAAGCTTGGGGGCTACAGCACTTAAAATTATGAACATTGTGTATGCTACTCTTAAAGCATCTAGTCGGAATAATTCATTCCATCTACATGCTTGGGGGCTACAGTGAGAGTTTTTTCTAACTTAGTCACTCTTAGAGCATATAGATGCAAAACCAATGGTTTTCCGTCTACATCCTCGGGGGCTACAGTGGGATACTCATACGAAATGCAAAAGGTAAAGGTAAAACTTACAAGTGCGATGATCTTGAGGTTTGTAGCACTCTCGGCCAGCAGCTTGCCAAAGGAAATGCTATTTCCTCGCAACATGTCTGCTTGACGGAGTAGCTCCTCAAGACCGCACGTTGGATATGACGGCACTCCTCCAGGAACCATAGTTGTGCTACCCGGCGTAAGCACCGGGTAAAAAATCTTTGGCAATTCGAAGGGTTTCTGGGGAGTAGAGGCGCCGCCTTCGGCAGAAGTACCAGCACCCACCACCGCCTTACCGCTACCGATGGCATCCTTAGCCAGAGCTTCAGCCATTTGAAGAGCAGCCACAATTGCGAGTTCGGTAGAGGCGCCAGAATCCACTTCCATGGCAAAAGGGCCTGGTGCCTCCTGGACTTGAGAGTTTGTCGGAGCGGAGGAGGGCTTGACGGCAAGAGTAGCAGGGGCGATGGCGGGGGAAGAGTCGTGATGCAGCATATCTTTAATATTTCTAGAAGCCCCAAGAGTCTTGGAGGACTTCTTGAGGCTAGTTGTGGCTTTCTTCCTGAAACGTGCGAAATGCATAAGTACAGGAATAAGACAGATAAATAAGACAATGTCGGAGAATAAGAAGATTACACTAGGGGAGGCGCTTTGGCAAACATCCCGGTGGCTTTCTTCTTTTCCGTCTCCAGGGCGGCAGTACTCTTTTTGGAGGCTCCACCCTCCGTCTTCTTCTTCTTGCCTCCGCCGGCAGCGTCAGAGGTGGAGCTCTTCCGCTTTCGCGCCAACGGGGCATCATCGTCGGACATGACCGTGACTTCCTTCATCTTGGGATCGTAGATTTGGGCGGCCAGGTTGCCCTCCTCTAGATCGCTAAGCTATTAAGTAAGAAATCATTGTGTTAGACAAGATGGTTTTGGCAAGACGGAAAAACTGGAGCAATGTCATACACGGAAAATAAATATCTACCTTTGGGCACTTTCCGTCTACGAACATGTCATAGGTGAGGGTGAATCCACGCTTCTTGTCCTTCACCTTGACGATGTCCTTGAGGAGGAACTTGACGGAGTCGCTCGAGAAGTTGTCCTCGGAGATCCGGAGGGTATCCCTTTGGTCGCCGGTGTACTCGTGCATAAGCTTCGTACGGTGCTGCAGAGGTTGGATCCTCCTGATGAACCAGCACATGGCTAGGTCCAAGCCGGTCAGACCCGTCTCTACAAACCATTCGATCCGCCTTATTGCGCGAGAAGCGTTGAGGTCGGACGGAAGGGAGGCATGGGACTGCCATGTGGGGACTTCGGCGGCGGCTCCGTCCACAAAGTCTGGGTACGTTACTTCTCGGCCCGCCAAAGGAATATCGGGGCCGTAGAAGTACGTCCGCTGCCAATTTTTGCATGACTCGTGGCCGACGATGTCGGGGAACCGCCGGCCAGGACGGATCTTGAAGCTTATGGTGCTGCAGTTTCTAAGCTCCTCCCTACTGTGTCCGGCTTCACGTTTGACGGTGAAGAAGTAGACAAACAAGTCTAACCTAGGCCTAATCCCTAGGTAACCCTCGCAAAGTGCCGCGAAGTTGCTAAGAACTAGGATACTATTGGGGGAGAGGTTATGGGGTTGGACCTTGAAGTGATTCAAGACGGACAGGAAGAAGTGATAGATGGGCAGAGAAACGCCGCGTACCAATTGCGCCTTGAGGTACATCTTCTCTCCGACTTGGGGAGAAGGGGTCACCTCGCCGGCCGGCGCCGGCCGCCAGGCGAGCCCCTCCATCGCAGGGAGGTAACCCTCAGCGACCATCTCTTGGATGTCGTGGTCGGTGATGTCCGAGCTGCGCCAGTCGCCTTTGTGCGACTCTGGATCCTCTTCCAGGGGCTCCAGCGCCGCCAGATGGTGGTCGCTGCCGGTGGTTTCTATCACAGCCGTGTTGGAGATATGCCCAAGAGGCAATAATAAAGTGGTTATTATCATATCTTCACACTTATGATAAATGTTTACATACCATGCTATAATTGTATTAACCGGAAACATTAATACTTGTGTGATTTGTAAACTAAAATAAGAGTCCCTAGTAAAGCCTCTTGTTAAACTAGGTTGTTGGTTAATATATGATCATGGTTTCCTGATCATGAACATAGAGATGTTATTAACAACAGGATCATATCATTAGGAGAATGATGTGATGGACATACTCCTATAGATAAGCGTAGCATAAAGATCAAGTCATTTCAATAGTTCAATTGCTATATGCTTTCTGATACATAGTAACCTAATTCCTTCGACCATGAGATCATGCATATCACCTTTTCCGGATGGATGCTTTGATGTCATCAAACACCACACCGTAACAGGGTGGCTATAAAGGTGGCATTGAGTGTTTGGAAAGTATTGGTTGAAACACATGGATCAAGAGTGGGATTTGTCCATCCATATGACGGATAGATATACTCTGGGCCCTCTCGGTGAAATGTCATCCAATTAGCTTGCAAGCATGTGACTGGATCACAAGGGATCACATATCACGGGAACGAGAAAAGAGTACTTATCAGTAACGAGGTTGAACTAGGTATGCAGAGATACCGACGATCATAACCTCGGATAAGTAAACTATCGTGAGACAAAGGGAAATTGGTATCGTATGTAAGTGGTTCATTCGATCGCAAAGTAATCGTAGAAATATGTGGGAGCCATATGAATTTCCAGATTCCTCTATTGGTTATTGTTCGGAGAAGTGTCTCGATCATGTCCGCATAATTCACGAACCGTAGGGAGACACACTTAAGGATTCGACGTTGTTTGAGTAGTTATGGTATTATGAGAAAGACCGAATGTTGTTGAGTCTCGGATGGGATCCGGATATCACGAGGTGATCCGGAATGGTCCAGAATAAGATTCATATAAGGAAAGTTCCATTTGAGTTCGGAAATGATTAGGTGTTTTCATCGAATGTTCTAGAAGGTTCGGAATGTCCGGCACTGGGGAGGGTACATGAATGTGTCATTACATATTGGAATGATTGCATCATGTACTAAGTGTTCTCGCTGTTCCAAATAAAGGATTAAATTGAATCCTAAAACTGAAAAGTCAAATGGCCAGTTTGAAAGTCAAACGGCTAAAACAGGAAACTGAGGGAAACAAGCAAGAGGAGGCTGAAACCGACTTGGGGAGGAGTCCCTCCTCTCAAGACGGCGCGCCACCCAAGGCCGACTTGGGGAGGGACTCCCTCCCCTTGTCCGCCCCTCCCACCTATAAAAGGAGGGGCAGGGCCTCCTCCTCTAGACACACAAGTTCCTATCCTCTAATCTAAATCCTAGCCCTAAACTCCGGTTTAGAGACGCTTTGGTTTAGAGATTATAATTGACCTATCCTTCGGATTAGAGCCTTCTAATTGGTGTTTCTAAACCCTAGACCACTAAACAGCTCTCTCTCATACTCCACCATACTCGCTCCGGCTTAAGGCGAAGCCCTGCGGGATCTCCCCTCTACTTCCGGTACCACGCCGTTGTGCTGCCGGAATCGCGAGGAGAGTGCTACAACCTCCGCTGCCTGCTGGAAAAAGGGAGAGGAAGGTCTTCGTCGAGTACCGAACGTGTGACCGACTACGGAAGCGCTGCCGGAACGCAGCGCCGGAAGGATCGTCTACGCGATCTTGAGATCGGCAAGTGTACGACTACATCACCCACGAGAATCTGCTCTCGTTAACCGCTTTGGAATCTTCGAGGGTGAGTTCCTCTATCGACTCGTTGCTACAATCTAGTAGATAGATCTTAACTTGTATTGCATAAGTGGATTTGCGGGTGCCTGTTTCTCCTAGCATAGTTAAGATCCAATTTACAACGGGTGATTAACAATACTAGTATCAATGTTGTGGTTCTTGTTCGTAAGTTAGAACGACACTTATTGAAAGCCCCAAACCACGTAAAATATGCAAAGAAAGTAGAGGCGTCTAACTTTGTTTTGCAGGGGTGTGCTGTGATGTGATATGGCCATGATTGTGATTATATATGATGTATGCAATGTTCCTTATTGTAAGTCGGCAACCGGCAGGAGCCATATGGTTGTCTTTAATTTCTGTTAAGACCCGCGTGTCTATTCAAAGTATTTGTAATAGTTGAAGCCGGTGGAAGACAATCATGGAGCAGCGTCATTGACCTTGATGCAATGCCGGTAATGATGAAGATCATGTTCGTGCTTGAAGATGGAGATCGGAAGCACAAAGAAGAAAGGCCATATCATATCACATATTATGAATTGCATGTGATGTTAATCCTTTATGCATCTTGTATTGCTTAGTAGACGATGGTAGCATTATAAGATGATCCCTCAAGCACACAATTTCAAGTTCTTAAGTGTTCACCCTTAGTTAGCACCGTTGCTAAAGCTTGTTGTTTCGAAGCACCACGTGATGATCGGGTGTGTTAGATTCTGCGAGTGTATACAACGTAAGCAAGCCATATTTGCTTATGCGGAAGCTAAGGTTGATCTTGACGAGCCTAGCATGTACATACATGGTTTCGGAACATGGATCACCGAAAGGTAAAGCATGAGTCATATAGTAGATATGATGAACATGTTGATTGTTCGCCATTGAAGTTGCATCAACTCTCGTGATGATCGGTTTTGATGTGGTGGATTTGGTTCGTGTGATCACTAAAACAATGTGAGGGATATTGTTTTGAGTGGGAGTTCACCTAGATTAATTTAATTATTAATTAGAACTCAATTTATCATAAACTAAATCAAAGTGAATTTGCATAGTTGTTGTAGTCATTGGCATCCGTTTACCACCTTGCGCTTAGTTATAATTGAGATGATAGAACTATAGAATTCTGGTTAGTTACTTTACTGGTATCGTATTGTTTTGAAGTGTTAATCTAAGGTTTAAAAGTCCTATTGCAAACTTTCAGTAAGTTCCGGTTACTCCATGAAGTTTAATAATTAGTATTAAATCAAGAGTAATAATTCCAAGTGTTAGTATATAAGTATCATGTTTGTCTCCATGATTCTTGATATTCAAAGGATTCTCTTAATATCAAGGTTATCTAGGATCTGAAAGAGTTGTTTCAGAAACCATGATGTGTGGAAGATATTGTGATATCTGAAACGAAGTTTTGGTTACAACATGATAGAGTATAATATGGCAAAGTTCATGTTCTCATATTTTGATGAGAATTTGCAAAAGGTTGGACACACTTGTCGTCCTAATCCTCCAAAAGGTTTTGGATAGCAAAATTATACTCATAATTCATCGTTATAAGCTAAAAGTAGCTTGATCATGGACGATTCCATGATAAGGGTGAATATTTGATGTAGGTAAAATGTTTACTACACCAAGAGATTACTAAAGAAAGGAATTTGAAAGAACACCAAACATTTGATGATGGTAATCTACTTCAAAGTGCAAGTCCAAAGACATTGGTATTTAACTATACACGCTTTGGACTATATGTCATATGTATGACTCCACTATTGATGTTGATAGATTCTTTCAAACAGAAAAGGAAATACTGAAAGAGAATCTCATAAATATATGGCAGAAAAGAAAAGACTAGAATTGTTCAGTTTAAGTATATAGATGATATACATGTTATGGCTATATTCTTTCTTATTAAACAATGTGGTTCTTAAGTATTTAATACTGAATTTGTTGGTGTGAATCGTCATACGAAACAACAGAATTCATGAACTACAATGGCCTAAGTAATTAGCAAAAGAATATGTGATGATGTTCATCGAGAACAAATAAAGGGTTATTGTGTTGCTCGTTAAACATCAAAGCTTGCCTTCAAGATTTGTTTTATCAGGTATTATGAGAACAAAAGGGTTGTTCAAATAATTGTCGTAATCCATAAAAGATGGATGATTCACAAATCTCGTTGGAGAAATCACATCCATAAAACTAGTGCTAAAAATGTCGAAAGACAAATTGATTGAAAGATCACTTAGGAAGTGACATCGCCGTTTAAATTATATTGGAAAGAAAACATGAAGAAACTCCATGTGGATGGAATTTTAGAGTCTTTTTGATTTTGATCAAATGACGCTTGTGAAACTTTCCTAGAGATAATTAAAACTTCGTTCATAGGCCAAAAAGGAACGAATGACTAGCTTATTGGAACTTGTACATATTGTTGTACGAAGTCCATTATGTGTAGTCAAGAGCGATGGATTTCAACTTCATATGCTTTCTCCAAAAATTTGAGTGAATATATGAATATTTACTTAATATGGATGAAGTATGAAACATTTGAAAAGTTCAAAGACTTTCAAGATGAAGTGCAAAATCATTGTAACAAGAATATAAACAGTTTATGATAAAGATCATAAAGGAAGATATTTGAGTTACAAAGTTTAGCATAATACCTAAGATTTATGGAATCGTTCCGTGGATTTGCATTTCCCGAAACACCATAAGAGTATGGAGCATTCGAGATATGTAATTAAACCTTGTTTGACATGGTAAAGATCAAAGGTATAATTCATAAAACTGCCATTATATTTTAAAGATTAAAAGCTTTAGAGATTACCATTTTTCCACTGAAAAGAAGCTCCATCATAATCCGTTGAAATGACACCATATGTTATGGTTTGGGATAAAACCCAAGTTGTCCTTTCTTAAACATTGGTAAGCTATGCATAAGAAAGATGTTTGCAACCAAAGTCGGATGAACCTGTCTTTGTTAAGTATTCCTCCATAACACCGGAGATAAAAGTGTTTGTTACTTAGAACGTCAAGTTTCTTTTAGAAGGAATTTTTCGTGAAAAGTTAAGTGGGAGGACAATAGAACTTTGATAAGGTTAAAAGAACCTTAGCTATATGTGCAGAATTGCGCAGCACCGAAAAGTGTTCCGGAGGTAGCAACAATGCTCATGGCTCACGTGCCTCAAAGGTTGTGGTTATGAAGGTCAAAGTTTCTGTTGAACCAAGTAGGTCGAGTAAACAATCAAATACCAAGATTTGAGGGTTGAATCATTATTTGAGAATAATGAACGTACTACATGCAAAGAAGCGATGACGGGCCCTGACTCCGTAAAATGGCTTGAAGCCATAAAATCCGTAATAGTTCCATATACGAGAGATCAAGATTTGAACTTGAAAGACCCTCTGGGAAGGTACAAGACCTTACAGTCGTATTTGGATCTATAAAGAAATAGACATGGATGTTTCACATCTATGAAATAGTCGACATGTTGGGAAAGAGTTCACAACAATGTTCAAAGGTTGTATATGACAAGATTTGATCTTTCATAGCGATTTTTAGTCTAGACGGATTAATGTAGCAACCACTACATATAATTTGTTATATGGTAGTTGAATAAACAAAACAAGTTATTCTAATAGAATCATTACCTAGCACATGTGCATAACACGGTCCATAGGGTTTTGTTAATTCAAAGGATGCTAAAAGCATATGCAAACTTCAATGGTTAAAGTGAGCATCGCGGAGTTGGAATCTTCACTGTGATGAAACTGTTAAAGGAGTTTAAAAGTTCATTAGAGACGTTGAAGATGCTTGCATTTGCAAGAAATTAAGTGGGAGCGCTAAGACATGTTTCTAATACATTATGTGGAAGACATATTGTTGATTGGAAATAATATATCTTTTATTAACACATATTAAGAATTTCATCCCGATGAAAGACTTAGGCAAAACCCAAATATTTGGCATCAATAGACGCTAATATGGTTGTGCCAGAAGTACATAGACAAGATATTGAATGAGTTCAATATAGAAACTACAAGAGAGGTTCTTGTCGCACAGAAAGGATTGAATGAGTTCAATGTTGATGATATATTCAAGTGTATTGACGCTTGGTAAGTGAAACAAAGATTCAAGTATAGATTGATACTTGATGTATGAAATCACAAAGAGTATTTATATCAATCATACTGTGATATGTACAAATCCAGATATGTCCTATGCTCTAAATGTTGTGAGCATATATCAGAATGATTCGTAAAATGATCATTGGACAATAGTAAGGATATTCTTATGATCTTTTGGAAGAACTAAGAGTATAATATTTGTAGAAGTGACAAATAGATGGTTAGTTCATTGTAAAAGTACTACATTGATACTAGCTTTGTCACAAAGTACAAATTAAGTTTATCTCAATCTAAACTAAAGGTGGCACAATATAATGGAAAGTGAATTCCATAATGGATTTGGATGAGTTCCAAAGTTAAGACATTGTGACAGATACTACAACAAAAGGCTAAGTATATGACTGCTATTTTAGCAGCAAAAGAGGGCATTTGTGTCAAGTAGTTTGTTATCAAACTAGGTGTAGTTCACAGTGGGATCATACTATGAAGATATATTGTGCGACAATATTATCAACATGTTTTAACCCCAAAGAGCTAAAGGTCACACCGAAAGACCAAATTTATACAAAGCCATCTCATTAGAGAATGAGTGATGCGTAGAGACGCAAAGACATGCAATTACACACGTGCACTGGAAGTGTCGGATCCGGATCGATTGACCACTAGCAATCGTGTACATACAACACCGGAAAGCCATAGGTGTTGAATACACAAAGGGTTGAAACTAGATTATTGACTCTAGTGCAAGTGGGAGACTGTTGGAGATATGCCCAAGAGGCAATAATAAAGTGGTTATTATCATATCTTCACACTTATGATAAATGTTTACATACCATGCTATAATTGTATTAACCGGAAACATTAATACTTGTGTGATTTGTAAACTAAAATAAGAGTCCCTAGTAAAGCCTCTTGTTAAACTAGCTTGTTGGTTAATATATGATCATGGTTTCCTGATCATGAACATAGAGATGTTATTAACAACATGATCATATTATTAGGAGAATGATGTGATGGACATACTCCTATAGATAAGCGTAGCATAAAGATCAAGTCATTTCAATAGTTCAATTGCTATATGCTTTCTGATACATAGTAACCTAATTCCTTCGACCATGAGATCATGCATATCACCTTTTCCGGATGGATGCTTTGATGTCATCAAACACCACACCGTAACAGGGTGGCTATAAAGGTGGCATTGAGTGTTCAGAAAGTATTGGTTGAAACACATGGATCAAGAGTGGGATTTGTCCATCCATATGACGGATAGATATACTCTGGGCCCTCTCGGTGAAATGTCATCCAATTACCTTGCAAGCATGTGGTGGCTCAAGGGATCACATATCACGAGGAGAAAGAGTACTTATCGATGTGAGGTTGAACTAGGTATGCAGAGATACGCGATCATAACCTCGGATAAGTAAACTATCGTGAGACAAAGGGAAATTGGTATCGTATGTAAGTGGTTCATTCGATCGCAAAGTAATCGTAGAAATATGTGGGAGCCATATGAATTTCCAGATTCCTCTATTGGTTATTGTTCGGAGAAGTGTCTCGATCATGTCCGCATAATTCACGAACCGTAGGGAGACACGCTTAAGGATTCGACGTTGTTTGAGTAGTTATGGTATTATGAGAAAGAGACCGAATGTTTTTCGGAGTCTCGGATGGGATTCGGGATATCACGAGGTGATCTGGAATGGTCCGGAGAATAAGATTCATATAAGGAAAGTTCCATTTCGGAGTTCGGAAATGATTCCGGTGTTTTCATCGGGAATGTTCTAGAAGGTTCCGAAATGTCCGGAACTCCGGGGGGGAGGGGTACATGAATGTTTCATTACATATTGGAATGATTGCATCATGTACTAAGTGTTATCGCTGTTCCAAATAAAGGATTAAATTGAATCCTAAAACTGAAAAGTCAAATGGCCAGTTTGAAAGTCAAACGGCTAAAAGAGGAAACTGAGGGAAACAAGCAAGAGGAGGCTGAAACCGACTTGGGGAGGAGTCCCTCCTCTCCAAGCCGGCGCGCCACCCAAGGTCGACTTGGGGAGGGACTCCCTCCCCTTGGCCGCCCCTCCCAACTATAAAAGGAGGGGCAGGGCCTCCTCCTCTAGACACACAAGTTCCTATCCTCTAATCTAAATCCTAGCCCTAAACTCCGGTTTAGAGTCGCTTTGGTTTAGAGCTTCTAATTTCCCTAGCCTTCGGATTAGAGCCTTCTAATTGGTGTGTCTAAACCCTAGACCACTAAACAGCTCTCTCTCATACTCCACCATACTCGCTCCGGCTTAAGTCGAAGCCCTGCGGGATCTCCCCTCTACTTCCGGTACCACGCCGTTGTCTTTGCCGGGAATCGCGAGAGAGTGCTACAACCTCCATTTCTTTGGAACAAGGGAGAGGAAGGTCTTCGTCGAGTACCGAACGTGTGACCGACTACGGAAGCGCTGCCGGAACGCAGCGCCGGAAGGATCGTCTACGCGATCTTGAGATCGGCAAGTGTACGACTACATCACCCACGAGAATCTGCTCTCGTTAACCGCTTTGGAATCTTCGAGGGTGAGTTCCTCTATCGACTCGTTGCTACAATCTAGTAGATAGATCTTGGCTTGTTTGTGTGCATGCGGTAGAAATTTTTTGTTTTCCATGCTACGAACCCCTACAAGCCGATGCGGGGATGACCAGACCCTCTGGGGGCACGACGACGGAGTTGTCGGCTTCGCCGTGGCTTCGCTCGACGCCGCCATTGACGGGCATGAACTGCTGCTGGCCATGGAGGAGGGAGAAAACGCGACTGGTGTAGAGAGCGAGGCTAGGGTTTCTCGAGGTTTTCGTGGAGAGCTCGAGGAGGCGCGCGGCTGGAGGAAGAAGACGATGAAGCGAGAGAATGGGGTGAAAAAGTGGCAAGTGTCCCACGGTTACTATTTATCTTACTCTGCGTCAAGATTGGTGCAGCTAATCGGACGGTTGCCGCGTAGACGACGTGTTCGTGAACGTGCGCGGTAATTTCGCCACGTCTCCAACCGCCGCCGCCAACGGTTCGTATCGCTTGCGCGGGAAAAGCGGATATGATTACTTTCTCTGCATGTGTGAGTTACGAGCCGTCACTGACCTATAGCCTACGTCGTCATAACTGACATGGTAGATGAGCCGTCCCATCGAAGATTCCGGCATGGACGGATTTAATCCGACAACGGGAGCGTACGATGGAAGATTCAGCGTTTCTCCGACTTACTCATAGAAGACGGAGAAAACCTTTGCAGGGTTCTTTGGGAGGACTACAAGATATTGCTTGACGATTTGTCGACATACATCTAGACGGAGCATTCCACGGGAAGAGGCAAGACGGCGCAAGATCTCGGAGTTCTCCGGGGGCTACTGTTGGGGATATGCTATATGGGTATCCTCATAGCATGTCTCTTATCCGACTAACCCGGGTGACCCGTAGTCGGTAGCATGGCCTATGGCCTGCTGGGTGGCCCAGATAGGTGGATCCATAAGGGAGGCCCATGTCGGATAAAGGAAGGCTATGGTGGAGTCACCAGCTTACCCGGAGCCTTGGAGTGCAAGATACAAAAGACTAGTAATAGACGGTGTAGAACTCTATAACCTGTCCGGCTAGGACTTTTCCCTGTAACCCTAGGACCTGGCGACTATATAAGTCGGGCATATGGGAGCCTTTAGGGCAACGATAACTTAGACTTTCTAGTCACCTCGCACAGCGAACCTAATCTCTGTAACTCGGCGTATTGCCATTATAGTGATTTATAGCAGGAGTAGGATTTCGCCACCGTTGTGGGATATGAACCTGGGTAAGCTGTGTAACCTCATACCCGTAAACCGTTCGCCTTACCCCACGTCTCTAAACATGCACTGTGAGGACCCCTCCATGGCGTACTCGTCGGCAATACCACGACATCCGCTTCAGCGTCCACTCGAATTTGTCTGCCTTGCGTAGCAGCTGATAGAAAGGCAGGGCTTTTTTGCCCATGCGGCTGATGAACCTGCTCAACGTCGCGATTCGCCCAGCGAGCTGCTGGACGCCTTTGAGGTTCTTCGGCTTCTCCATGGCCATTATAGCTTGGATTTTCTTCGGGTTCGCCTCGATCCCTCGCTGGGAGATGAAGTAACCTAGTAGTTGACCAAATGGGACGCTGAAGGCGCACTTTTCTGGGTTTATCTTGATCTTGTATCGATCAAGGTTATCGAACATCTCGTGGAGATCGTCGATTAGTGTCCCTGCCTCCCTTGTTTTGATTACTATGTCGTCGACATATAATTGTATGTTTCGGCCGATCTGGTCTTTCAGGCATGCCTGCATGCATCGCTGGTACATGGCACCTGCGTTCTTCATCCCGAAGGGCATTGTGTTGTAGCAGAACACTCCGAACGGCGTCATGAACGCCTTTTTCTCCTGATCTTCGACCTTCAATCGAATCTGATTGTAGTCTGAGTAGGCAACGAGGAACGACAGCTTCTCGCATCCTGTAGTCGAATCGATGATCTGATCAATCCGAGGGAGAGGGAAGTGATCCTTCGGGAAGTGCTTGTTCAGCTATGTGAAGTCCACGCACATCCGCAGGATGTCCGTGTCCTTTTTGGGGACCATCATGGTGTTGGCGAGCCACTCGCTTTCCTTGATCTCCCTGGTCAAATTGGCGTCGAGTAGTCTGTTTACTTCGACTCCGTTGGCTTCAGCCCGCGGCTCGGACAGTCGTCGGATGGACTGTTTGACGGGCTTGGCGTCTGGAAAGATGTTAAGTGCGTGCTCGGCGAATTCCCTGGGAACTCCTGGCATGTCCGCAGGACACCAGGAGAAGATTTCCTAGCGCTCACGGAGGAATTCGACGAGCGTGCTTTCCTATGCGAGTCTGAGGTCGTTGGAGATTAGCGCTGTCTTGGAGGCGTCCATCAGGTGGACTTGCACCTTCTTTGTGTTGACGGTGGAGTCAAAAGACATGTCGGGTGCGTTCTGTCTTGCGATTGGGGGTGCCCTGTTGTCTGTCACCTCTCGGAGCCTCATGAGCTCCTCCTGCATGCCGAATGACTGGCATATTCTGTTGAAGTCCCTGTCGTAGTGATCCGATCGGGTGAAGCTCCCGTGGACCGTGATGACGCCCTTGGGTCCTGGCATCTTGAATAGCAGGTACGCGTAGTGCGGTACTGCTAGGAATCGTGCGAATGCCACGTGGCCGAGGATGGCGTGGTATTGTGATGGCCAGTCCACTACTTCGAACTTGAGTCGCTCGCACCGAAAGTTATCGGGCTTGCCAAAGATGACATTGAGCCATATCTTTCCTAGGGGTAATATAGCCCTTCCCTGGGACGATGCCGTGGAACGTTGTGTCGGATTGTTCCAGGATGCACAGCGGAATCCGCATCGCTGCTAAGGTGCTGGCAAACATCAGATTGATGCCACTGCTGCCGTCCATGAAGACGTGGCTCATATCGAACCCTCTGATCTGCACCTCGAGCACCAGGGCAGCATGACCTGGGCGAGGGATCTGGCAGGGGTGATCCGAACGGCTGAACGTGATGCAGGCCTCCGAACCACTGAGGTACTCAGGGATGGCGGGTGGAGCGGTAACAGCCAGACTGACCTGGCGGGTGATTTTCTTTTGCACCCTGTTTGTTGGGCGCCCTTTTTGGATCATCAATGATCCTTTTGGCATGGGGTACCCATTTCCGCCATTGTTCTGCGTAGGTGCGATTGGGTGATTCGAAGGTCCCACGGGTGGTGGTGGAGGAGCTCCGTGGGCAATGTCACCTGGTTCGGGTGCGCTCCCATACCCAGGGTTCGGGGCTTGTTGCCTCATCTGGGACATGCTCTCGCTGAGTTTCTGGAACTCACGACAGTATTTGAGCATGTGGCTTTCCCTCTTCTTGTCATCCTGCTTGTCGATGTAGAAGTGGATGGTGCACGGGCCCGACAACTTGTCGTATACTAAGGGTCCGTCGTCAAGGCCGTAGTGTTGCCATGACTGCGCTGGGCGTCCTCCATCGTGGAAGTTGTTTCCACGGTATCCGCCGCTGCTGCGGTTGCCTTCGCTGTGGCGGTCGGCGTAGCCTAGCCAGCCGTGACCATGTCGGGTCCATCGCGAGCATCGTAGACGTGCGATCTTTTCTTGCTACGGCGTTTACATCGACGGCCGTAGTCATCTTCCTCCTCCAAGTGTGTTCGGTGGACGGAGTCCTCGCCATCTGCCCACCTGTTGGCAATGTCCATGAGGTGGTCGAGTGTCTTGGGCTTGACGCGCCCAAGTTCTTCCTTGAAGTCCTGGCGTTTGATGCCATCCTTGAAGGCGTCGATCGCTCTCTCCTCAGAGATGTGCGTTGCGGAGTTCTTGGTGTTGGACCAGCATAGTATGTATGAGCGAATGGATTCGCCCGTTCGTTGGGTGCAGGCCCGTAGCTCCTCGATCGAGGCTGGCCTCTTGCTGGTGCCCTTGAAGTTTCGGATGAAACTGTACGCCAGTTCCTCCCGAGGATAGGTTGCTGAGCTAGATCTCGAGGATTGGTTGCTGCCCTTGAAGTTTCGGGCCCAGGAAGGATGGATCCTGAGGATAGGTTGCTGAGCCAGATCCGGGCTACGCCTGTCAGCTACAGCTGAAGGCATTGCAGGGCGGTGTTCTTGTTTCCGCCGTGTAGCTTGACGGACGGCAGGTGGTCGCTGAGCCATTCCTTGGGGTCCTGTGTGCCGTCAAACTTCGGAGTGTCCGAAGGAATCTTGAAGTTCCGCGGCATCTGCGTCCGTCGGACGGATCTGCTGAAGCATCGAGCTCCGCAGAGTTCTCCTTCATCGTCGTCCTCCTCGAATTCGGACGAGCATACGCGCTTGGCGCGTGCTTTGTCTATCTTGCGTTCGGTGAGCTCGCTTCGAGCGTCATAATCGCGGCTCGATGTCGCGAGCTCTTGTGCCTTCGAGGTAGGTCGTGCTCTTCCTCATCGGATGAAGGCGTGGGACTGCGGTTGAACTTGACCGCAGTCTTGTTTTTGGGCTCCGCAGGAGCTTCTCCGTGGAGTGCAGCTCCAATGAGTCCGAGTCCGGCTAGTGCAGATTTGTGCATGGCCCTTTTCGGGTCCCCCACCAGAGGTGGATGGGACGCAAGGTACGTGGTGGCTTCCATGATCGCATCTTGCGGCGTCTTCGGGATGACGTTGCCGTCGGCATCCATCTCCATGAAAGACGTGTTGAGGGTCTGGGTCACCTCGCGATGTGCAGTGGGGTCCATGTTCTCCATGCGAGAACGGTGCTTGTTGCCGTGGTTGCCATGCGAACTGGAACCGCCCATGGCGGAGAGCGCAGCTCGCCGCGCACTGGACTCTGGGGCCGCTTGCTTGCGCTTGTCAAGCACTTCTTGCATCTTCACCTGCTTTTTGTGCTCTTTGACAAGGAGCGGGTGGTATGCCATCAGTAGGTCCGGTGAGGCACCTACAGGCAGGATCTTGTTGCCTTCCAGGGCTTCGCGTGCTTGAGCCCATCCTTCCTCGCCGAGGTGGATTATCCGATTGGGATCGGTGTCCTCCTCGTTGGGCAGGGGGGGATTGGTTTCTCCTGTTCTCGCCGTTTCTACCCTGCGGGTTGGGTGGCGGGTTATGTTCCTGATCTACATCGCTCTGGATGACTGCGGCGCATTGGTAGCGCTCGTAGATCGGATCGCTGCTGCCACAACTTTCGGATCCGGAACCGTAGGTCCCTTCCTCCGATGGTGGATCGCACAGATCTGAGTTGCAGCTGCTGCTGTCATAGGACTCATCTGTCGATGGCGGTGTGCGTATCACGGGATGCGGAGCCCATGAAGCGGGCCTGATCGATGGCAGTGGCACCCGCTCTGGGAGACGGAGAGTGTCGGTCTGCCCACATGGAAGCAGAAGCTCCCGAATAGGATCTCGAGCCCGTCACCAACAGGCTCGAAGTCCTTCAGCGTGGCTGACGAGTGGGTGGTGAAGTCGAAAGCGCCGAAGAGTAGATGGCTATCCGCCACCGAGGAGTTGTAGATCGCTTTGGTTGGGACCGTCACTATCGCACAATCAGCGCCCCCAGTTCTCACAGACGGCGCCAATTGACGAGGTTTAATCTCGTCAATGCCCATTGTTATGAGCTTGGGTTCTGGAGAAGATGGGGATGCTGGAGATCGCGGAACGGTTAGCAAACAAGTAACACGGGGACACGAGGTTTACCAAGGTTCAGGCCCCTGAAGGGAAAACTCTACTCCTGCTTGTCTGCTCTTGATTACGGTGGAACTGAAAGTTTCAGGGGTGCGCAAATGCAATCTGGCAGGTGTGTATGTGGTGGTATGAAGTGCCCTCCTCGTCGTGCCCTCCTAGCCTTTATATAGAGGTAGGAAGGTCCCGGGCACAGACCGAGTCGGTTACAGATTTAAGGTTTGCCCCTTTGAACATTCTATCTAATCTAGTCTTTCTCTCCAAGGATCCGAAGACGTCATGGGCTTGGGCCACCCGAAAGTCTTCATGGGCCGTGTATATACTCGTGGGCCTTCCTTGGGCTGGACCAGGTATTGCTTCTGAGAAGAAACTGAAGAACCTCCGAACCTTACCAATCGGTAGTACAAGCTTCTTTGATAATCGATGACATTCCTAGATTTTCCTAAATTTCTTTAACCCTCGCACCCAAAAAATAAATGCCTTGTGTCCTCACAATGGGTTTTGCGTATTGGACATGTACTGGTATGTATGATATGCCTATTATCCAATGTGTAGTTATATGCAATGGTTCCATGTAACAGCCTCCATGAATTTTTTCTGATTTTTGCCGAAACCTTCTGCTTCCAAACCTGCGCCCAACTGGGTTAACCTCAGATGTGCCTACTGAGTTTGTACGAAGTATTTTCCGCCCATGTTGATGCTCCCACTCCAAGTAATAGGCCACGCACAGAAAGAATACCATTCTTTGTATTGCTCCAGGATACAAGATCTTGCATCATACCAACTGCCAAAGGAATTTTAATAATCCTAACCACATCAACCTATAAGAACAAGGTCTGAAGCAGGTCTTCATCCCAAGTTCTTGTGATCGGGTCAATAAGCTCTGAAACTTTCATATAAACCACATTACCTCTTGAAGTAATAATTTTCCTGGATGTACTGCTAGGAATCCATGGGTCTTTCCATATATTAATATCATTCCCATCTCCAACTCGCCATATATAACCCCTCTTAAATGACTGAATTCCTGTCCAAATGCTTTGCCATGTATAAGATGAGCCTTTTTTCAACTCGGCATTTAGTAATAAATCACCGGATGAAAAATACTTTGCTCACAAAACTCTAGCACAAAGAGAGCTTGGCTCACAAAGCAATCGCCAGCATTTCTTATCCAACATAGCAAGATTGAAACAGTGTAAATCTCGAAAACCCATACCACCTTTCATCTTTGGAACACACATTTTCCACCAAGCAAACCAGTGCATATGGTTTTGATCATCGTCATCTCCCCACCGGTAACGGGTCACAACATATGTGATCTCTTTAATTACATGTTTGGAAAGCTTGAACAGTGACATGGCATACGTCGGGATGGCCTGGATAACCGCCTTCAACAATACCTCTTTTCCACCATAAGATAACAACTTCTCCTTAAAACCCATTATTCTTTTACAGACCCAGTCAATTAAATGGGCAAAACAATCTAATCTATTTAGACCAACTTGGTTTGGAAGATCCAAATATTTATCACTAATAGCCTCTGTAAAGATATTCAACTCCAAACAAATCGCTTCTCAATTCTCCACTGAGGTGCACAGACTAAAGAAGATACTTAATTTAGCCTCACTAACCAATTGCCCTGAAGATGCACAATAATCATGGAGAACTAGGTGGATGCGCGAGCTTCGCCTCGCCGCCTATATCACGTTAGATATTGCGAGCTAGCACACGAGATTTTGGTTATGCCGTTATTTCTCTCTTATGTCAAGTTCTTTCAATACAATAACAGTGCGTACATGATTACTGATGGAGTATTGTTAGCACTTAGGCCCAATCTTATTATTAGAATATAAGTAGATATTTTCAGGTTAAAAATAAATAAATGTTTATTTCCTTTCTCTAAGCACATGATTTCTCTAACCAATAAATTAACACATGAAGGATCGGTGATACAAAATTAAAAAACAATTATGCCCATCTATACTAAAATTTTGCAAATTGAGAAGAGAAAAAAAAGAGTTAAGGAGAAGAAAATGACAACTCAACCCGGGATAGATTCTACACTCACCATATTCACAACAACATCTATTCAGAACGTCTGCTTCTTGCTCACAAGTTGAAGGAGAAGAGAGAGCTGAGAGTGGAGGAAAGGAGCGAATGAGAGGGGTGGACGGCCTAAGGAGGAATCCCCTTTCCTCGTCTCTAGGCAAAGACAGGCGGGAAGTTTTAGGCGGAGTGACCCTCCCAGGCGCCTTCCTCTCCCACGCAGTGCTGCCCCAAATTCGACATCCCCACGCCTCCTTTGCAGGCTCAACTCCACGCCAAAGATCCTGCCTCGAGATGCCTCTCCAAGCCCCTCGCCTGACCAGTGCCTCCTGCAGCGCCTCATCACCGTCGGCTTGTCCTCCTGCACGATACCTCCGCCTAGAGGAACGACTCCGTGCACCCCTCCTCGCACATGGCTGTACGGTGGTTGGAATGAGACCGGGGGAGGCAGCATAAAGGAGTTGCTGCTGAGCGGGCTTAGTGGGCTTAGTGTGGTAGCAGTCGGAGAATCGTAGGCAGCAGCCAAAAATCCTAGCCTGAAGCTCTCGAGGAAGACGAATAGAGAGGGTCAACTCCATAGAAAATCGCTTTCGAGCATGTAACTACCTCGGTGTATTACGCTCCTAGTTACAAGCCTGGATGAGCGGAAATGGTTGAAATAGTACGGTGGGGCCCAAATGCCACTCATAGGTAGACCTTTCGGCCGTCCCAACCATTTCCAATCATCGGGACAAGAACGGGCGGCGTAATCGGCAGGCGAAGGGATCAACTACATACACAAATGAGTATGTATGCAAGCCACCATACAACAGTACATCAGAGCCATTCCATCTAAAAAGAAAGGAAATATAGCAACGCCATACGGCAAGATTCAAATGTCCTAGATAGATATAATAGTTTAGGATATCTCCTCATACATCAAACATCAGAGGATCAGGCGGAAGTGGCAAACAAGATCCGAGTACGGATAAGAAGCAAATCGGCATAAGATGCCCATAAATAAGCACATGCCGCCCACATATCTCACGGATCCCCGTTCCCGGAATCTCTACACCGAACGATCGTTGCCCACATCGTCCGCCTCCTCCACCCAGTATCCATCTTGTGAGTGTACCTGTTCATCTGAATCAAATAATTTATCGTGTGAGACCCTAGGGGTACTCAGCAAGTCTTTATGCCTCTAAAGGGGACACAACCTGGGGTGACGCAATTGCAGCAAAAGTTAAACCCTAGCAATACTATAGATACTCGCTAACCATCCGCCTAACCAAAGTTAGACGGATGTCCGTGAATTAATGACAATAGTTATAACAGTAATACCATCAGATCCATCCTCCTCCTCGCTTACCAACGAGGAAGCGGACGAACAACCCCCCACCCGTTGGCAATTTTACTAACCATTCCATGAGTGTTGCACTATTTACTAGTCAGTTACTTAGTCAAATTAAAGCGGTACTTTAGTTATGCTTGTCTATGATCGAGAAACTGTGCTCCAAGTCGTCCATAACCGCGGACACGGCTTTCAGAAAGTTTTACCCTGCCGGGGTGCACAAATAGCAACACACTCGATCAACCTCGGAAAAACCAAATCAAAACCCAACGAGTCCTTCACGACAAAGCAATCACAGGATTCAGAAATATTTTAGGGGGTCACCCCATTGAGTACACCCGCAACGAAGTTAGCTGACTCCGAGACGGACTCAAGGTTTGCGCCAGTGGTTGTAAACGACTGGGAACCCGAAAATGTGACTGGGCTTGTCGATACCGCGAAAACACTCCGCTTACCTAAACAGTACAGGTGCTCCTCGCACAATCGTAAATAAAGCAGTAAAGCATGGCATAAGTACAGGATAGTAAGTAAAACCTCAAACTAGTTTGTGGCCCCAAGAAATAAGAATGAATCAAGCTCTGGCTCAGGGGGGTCCCATAAGCCTCCCGGATGTGGATAACGCGAATATTCAAGGAACACGAATCAAGTACTCGGGGTCCTATGGGACACAAGTGAGCAGGAAAAACCAAATCACAGATATTGCCCACCGGTGCCACTTTCATTAGTTATCCCATTACTACTCAGGTTAAGTTGTTTAGGTACCTCGTTATCCATCAGACTCTCACATACCCTACACATCTTTGTTCTCGACTGCATGGCTCAAACAACTCCTGTAGTAATGGCTCATGGGATGGAGGAACAAGCTTGGTGGGGTTTAAAAGTAAAGGCTATGCAATACTTGGGATTCAGTTTAATGCAATCGCGACTCAATGATGCAAGAATAAGATAGAGGCAATAGGTACTATATGTATGCAAGCATGTGGTAGTGCTTGCCTGGCAGCTCAGTTGAAGCGAGAGAAGGATCTGGGTAGTGCTCCTGGGTCTCTTGATATATCCCCTGCTCAGTGTCTATTCGGAGAAGAACCAAACAAACAAGGGCCAACATAAATAAAGTGCACAAGCATAGGAATAAAATGCGTCAAGCAAACAATCATGCCATGATGAATGATGCACAAGTTGCATGGCAATAATGTAGCATGGCATGGGTGAGAGGTAGAATACAAGAAATAAACATTTTATTGAGTTTTGGCCACATTTTATCCTCATATTAGTTGCTATTTACATTATATTTATATGATGCATGCTGCAATTCAGAACATGGAATGCATAAACAGAAAGGTCTCGTCGAGCTGATCATTTTAGACATATCATTTGTTAAATTTGGAGTTATAAGTCAAAAGTTATTAATTAATTAAGGTGAAGGGCAATTTCTTGTAATTTTAGTCAACTTGAAAATTTAAGTGTTCAAAATATATTTTGGATGGCATATTTGAAATCCTCACATTTTTCTGATTCAAAAAACATATATTATTTGGAATTATGAATTTAAATTTATTTAAAAGTCAAAATTATTAAATAGGGTCAAAGTCAAAGGTTGACTATTTAAATTAATTCTGAAAATATTTGATTAAAGATTTGAATTAACATTCAAAAGTAAAACATTTTTCATATTAAGTTTGAATTCAAATTCTAAACCATTTGAAAGTTATGAATTAATTCATATTTAAACAGATTTGAAATTGAATTTGAATTTGAAAAGATTTGAATTTGAAACAGAAAGATTCCTGGACTTTTGTTACCTGCCGATTCTACCCACCCGGTGGCGGGTGGGGATCTTGGCCCCGGTGGTCGCCAAGACAAAAACTTTTCACACCGGGGCTCTGCCTAACCCGCGTGAATGACAAGCGGGCCCAGGGACCTAGCAGGGCCACACACGCGCGCGGCCATTCGGTGGGCGACACGTGGGCAATCCAGGGGGCTGCGGGCTGCGAGGTTCAGATCTGCGGGGGCCTATTTGCAAGATGGGACGGGCGGCTGCCAGGTGGGGTCGGTGGGGCTGGGTTCAAAGGAAAAACTCAGGGTCTCGCAAAACGGACAGCGGCTATCGCTGCGCGCTGACGGGCGCAGCTCTGACGGCTGCGGCTCCGGCCGTCTTCCGGCGACGATGGCGACCAAACGGCGGCGAGTCTCGCCGGGCCGTAGAAACGAAAAACGCAGAGGGGACATCGGGCTACAACTCTTGTGTTTGGGGTTTCTCCGGAGGAAGGCTACAGCACGCGGGGCACGGCGAGAAACAGAGGGAGCACGGCGGCTGCAGACGCATCCGACGCGCGCGCTGGCGTGACTGCGGCGGCGCGCGCGCACGCAGGGTGCTCGACGCCGGGCGGTGGCGCTACGGTGCACGAGAGGGGAGGGGACCATGTCTAGGGGGTTTGGTTGCTCACCGGGAGTTCGTCGGTGTGGTCGGAGGAGCCCGGTGTGGCCGCGATCCGGCGCGTAGCTGGCTGGCCGGAGCTCCTGGTGCTCACGGGCACGGCGGCGGCGAGGCTTCTCCGACGGGGTCCTGCAGCTCCCAGCTGTGCTAGACGAGGTAGAGGAAGCAGACGAAGCCCTTGGCGTTCCTGGGACGGCTTGGCGCGCTCCAGATCGTCCAGAGGGAGAGGTGGCCGCGGCTAGGGTTTAGGGCATGGCGGCGGGCTTGCAAGTTTGGGGAGGAAGAAAGGAGGAAGAGGAGGTCCTAGGAGCCTCCTGGAAGCATCTGAGGTGGTGGAGATCTGGGGTGGTTGAGGTGATAAGGGGGAAGAGGGTAGAGGCACATGGGGGTCACCTTTATGCAAAAAGGGGTGGCTCGGCTAGGGCTAGGGTTTAGAGAGAGGGGGGAACCAGAGGGATGCACATGGGAGGGAGTGGTTAGGTGGGGCTGGTGGGGCCTTGTGGCAGGGAGAGAGCTAGAGAGAGGAGGGAGGCCGAGAGAGAGAGGATAGCCTCGGTTTAGGGTTTTATCTAGGGGTGGTTAGGGTAGCTCGGTTTGGTGAGAGGGGGAGATGGTGTAACTAGTGTTAGGTTAGAGGAAGACTAGGTTTAGGGTTAACTAGGTTAGAGAAAGGAGGGGGATTAGAGAGAGAGGTGTGGGACTAGGGAGAGGGACTAGGGTTTAATAGAGAAGGTGAGATGAGAGAGGGAGAAGAGGGGTGAGGTGATCAAGCACATGATCAAGGACACACATGATCAAACACAAGGAGTGGTAGGGAGGGATAGAGGATGATTCACTCAACAACCAAAGAAAGACCAAAAGATATCAAATGGGTGATGGTTGCATGGCCCATGCAAGTATTGAATGCCATGTGTTAATCTTGTGAAAACAAAATAAAATCTCATGGCATTTATTTATTTGCATCCTCAAAAGATGGAGTAAGGTCCAAGCAAAAGGATTTGTAAAAATGGACCCACCCTATCTCCCATGAGCTAGATTAAACATCAAAAGAAAAATAATTACAAGCTTATGGATAATGGGATGGTGGAATGTAAGGTGGTGAAAGAAAGGTGGTGGCGTTGAATAAAAGATATGCCCCCAACTCAACTTGGGCATTTAACAATATATCAAGAACCAAATACAATATCAATAGGCAAATACAAATAATAATGCATATGAGATAAGAACCAAACAAAAGGGTTTTTGTATGATGCTCAAATGCAAGGTGGCATGATGACATGAGCATGATAAAATGATGATACAACAATTATATATCTGAAGTAGCCATTATATTACTAAACCAAGTAGCATTACAGTTGTTAGACAAATGGGATGCTACAGAGCACGGACTTCATGGAGCATGTTTTTGATTTTTCTTAAAATTCATCAAATATTTTAGAAAAAATACCATATATTAAGGCCGGCAGGAATAGCGGCTTCTCACGTGGGGCATGACCAGTAACTTTTGCATTTTCGTTCCTTCTTTTATTAAGGCCAGCAGGAATAGCGGCTTCTTATGGCTCCGGTTACCTACGAGTAACCAACAGTATGAAATACACGTTTGCAAAAAAAAAATGAAAAATATCTTATATTTCGGGCGCAACAAAAGAGACAAGCATGTCAAATTTTAAAAAAAGAGAGACCCATTTAAAATTGCACTAATATGAATTTATTTATTTTTTAGAAGACTCGGATACAAAGTATTTTCACATAAGATTTTGTACTCATGTTGTATAAATCATTATATCTATCCTGATATTTTTACTGATTTTTTAATCTTTAAATTTGAATTTTTGAAAAAAAAACTCCATGGAGCTGTCCGGACCCACACTCCATAGACACATGATGTGCAAGTGCCCTTATTGCTTATGCATGTCACCAAGCTTAATCTCTAGGCAAGGACGGGCGGGAAGGTTTAGGCGGAGTGAGCCGTCCAGGTGCCTTCCTCTCCCACGCAGTGTTGTCCCAAAGTCGACATCCCCACGCCTCCTCTGCAGGCTCAACTTCACGCCAATGACCCTGCCTCGAGATGCCTCTCCAAGCCCCTCGTCTGACCAGTGCCTCCTGCAGCGCCTCATCACCGTCGGCTCGTCCTACTGCGCGACACCTTCGCCTAGAGGAACGATTCCATGCACCACTCCTCGCACATGGCTGTACGGTGGTCGAAATGAGGCCGAGGGAGGCAGCGTAAAGGAGTTGCTGCTGAGCGGGCTTAGTGGGCTTAGTGCGGTAGCAGCTGAAGAATCGTAGGCAGCAGCCAAAAACCCTAGCCCGAAGCTCTCGAGGAAGACGGATAGAGAGGGTCAACTTCACTGAAAATCGCTTTAGAGCACAGGCTCCATGCAACATGTTTTCGATTTTTCTTAAAATTCATCAAATATTATAAAAAGTATCTACTTGTAGCCAACAGTATGAAATACACGTTTGCAAAAAAAAATAAAAAATACTTTATATTTCGGACGCAACAAAAGAGACAAGTATGTCAAATTTTAGAAAAAGGGAGACCCATTCAAAATTATACTAATATGAATTTTTTTTTAGAAGACTGGAGTACAAAGTATTTTCAGATACGTGTTGTATAAATCATTATATGTATCCTGATATTTTACTGATTTTTTTTAATCTTTAAATTTGAATTTTTCAAAAAAAAAACTTTTATAAAGCTGTCCGGACCCACACTTTATATGATATGCAAGTGCCCTCATTGCTCGTGCATGTCACCAAGCTTAAGCTATAGATAATATGTCTTAATGTTTTTTTATTATCAATATCAACTTACATTAAAATAAGTGAGTCGTCCGCAAAGAGAAGATGTGCTGGAGCAGAACGACACACCTTAACTACTCAGGTCCTCCATGAAACAAGGTGTCGTTTTATCTCAAGCGAGCAGGCTTGATCCGTTAAACTGATGTTTTCTGGACGAACCAGCATACGTACAAATTATGACCGGCCCAATAATAGTTAGCTTTCATTCACGGTTTCTACCTCGGGCCGAAATTTGTACACCCGTTTTGCTCCCAATACGGGCCTTCCAAATCGGTCCAATTGAATTGTACACCACGCGGGCCAATGTGCTCACACAGAATTAATTGCGTTGGGATTGCTGCAATGGAAAGGCGTTACTGCAGCAGCGCTGTCAGGACAGCTCGTCCCTCCCGTTGCCATTTTCCCACTCGCCTCCAACTGCGACAATTTCTTCGCTTCGCCCCCATTCTCCCCCCCCCCCCACCCCCCCACGCAGGAAACACCTAGATCTTCCACCAGTTCTCATGGAGGACCGTCTCAGCGCTCTCCCCGACGACCTCCTGCTCCAGATCATTATGCTCCTCCCGGTAATCCAGTTAGTGCAGACCTCCGTCCTCTCCCGGCGCTGGAGCAGATTCTGGATGCAAACCCAGATCCTACACGTCATCGACCACGAGGTCGACGGCGGCGGCGATCCCGCCCGCTTCGAGGGAGTCGTGGACGGCCTCCTCTCCTTCTACGCCAGCCAACTCGGCCGCGCTCGCTGCTACTTCAAAATCAGCATATCGAGGTGGGACAACGTCGACGTCGACCGCCTCATGTCCTGGGCGCGCCAAGCCGCCCAGATCTTCGTGGGCGATTTCCTGCTGAGCGTGCATACGGTGAAGCCCGAAGACTCGGAGGAGGATGAGTCAGACACCTCAGATGAGGAGCCGGAGATCTTCGAGCTCCCGTACTTCGAGTTTGCAGAGGAGATCGCGGTGACACTGAGCGACAGGCTTCTGTACCTCGCCCTCCCGACGGGCGCCGGGGTGTTCGCGTCCCTGACCAAGCTGGTGCTCATGAGTCTCCACTTTGCTGACGGCGCGGGCGCAGCGCTCAGCGACGTCGTGTCCTCGCGCTGCCCTTGCCTGCTTTCGCTGGTCGTGCAATACGTCCAAGGCGTGACGGCGCTCACGCTCCGCACCGCGGCGCTCACACACCTGAGCCTGTCGTACGTCAACGGGCTGAGGCTACTCGACGTGGTGGCGCCCAAGCTTCTCGCCATGGCGGTGCAGTGCTGCTTCGTGAATAGCCAAGGCGCTGTGTTGCGGATCTCCGCGCCGTTGCTTCTGAGGCTTGAATGGGCGGATTGCTGCCCGGAGAGCACCCAGGTTGGCCCCACCGACCGCCTCAAGGAGCTGGTGGTAGGGGAGATTCCGCCCATCGCCGCATTGGGTGAAGGATTCATAGCCCATTCCAACTTCCACATGATATTAAGACATTTCAGGCTCACCCAGGTCCTGGAGCTTCATGTCCCCATTCGCCCCGTAAGTACACAGACTTCATTTTGATGTATATTTATATCTTCTCTTTATTCTAAAATGGGAGAACCCCGGTCTCTCCAATCAATATACAGTACAGTCTAGAACCTTAGCTCCAAGAAATATATTAATTCAGTTTAGTTGCTCAGTGGGGTCATATTGTTAGTGTTATAGAATTGCAACCGAGTGTTACAGGTGTGAAAAAGACTTTGCGGATTCTCTCCATTTTCATCCATGATGCTTCACGATTTCAGATGCAACTAAGACCAATACTAAAAAAATATGTATTATTATCGTATGAAAATACTATCTTACATAGTCTACCTAGTAATATATAGTGAAATTTTCTGAAGTATGCCATATGTTTAATTGACTTCTACGAGATTTGTTTCGAAAATCTTTTTGTAAATCTTCAATTGTTTCATATGTTTTTGTTTTTATCCTATATATTTGTTAGTTACATGTGAATGCTCACAACAACTATACATCTATCAGTTAAAACGTGAGGTCCATATTTATGGTTGAAAAAAAGGCGAGGGCATGTTTGGAATAATGAAGCCACACATTGTGGCGCCACATATTAAGTCTGCGCCACACTGTCATAGTCTAGTTTTTGCTTATTTGCCTCACTTGTGGTGTGCCTCAATTTCTTAACACCCTACCATACATGTCATGCACAATATTTCTAGCAAAGTCTTACCACAAGTGGAGCTGTGGAGCAACTAATTTTTCACAGGAATGTGGCATGGATATGCACTAACCAAACATGCCATGAACACTTGCTCTCTTTTCCCATTAATATCTTTGTTACTCCATCGTACATAGCTTAGTTAAATTAGCTTTGCATCTTAACTATGCATAATACTTTGATTGATGAATGGTGTTTAAATTTAACTATTGTATCTATTAGCTAGTCAAATACATACACCATTTCTTAAAATTCACTATAGTTCTTAGAATGCTACTGAAAACACACTACTAGTCTTTTCTAATTTGGGATATTTAGTGAAATGTTGGCAATGCCAAGTTGAATAATAATAATAATAACGTATATGTACCGAGTTTTTGGACATCATGTTTATTTTATAATATTGGGGATTACAAGCAGGACACCATATAATACTAGTTATATAGTCAAATTTTATGTAGTTACTACCTCTGTCCCAAATAAGACGTTTTTCTAGGCTATTTTAGCCTACCAAAACGTCTTGTATTTTTATACAAACCTACAACATCAATTTTGAGATGGATGGAGTATAAGTAATTCATTTTAGTTGCTCAATGTGGTGAAATTGTTAGTGTTATAGAATTTCAATGGAGTGTTACAGGTGTGAAAAAGACTCTCTCTACATTTTTAATCCATGATGCTTCACGAGTTCAGATGCAACTAAGACCAATATTCTCTAGATCAGTACTAAAAAATTCTATATTATTATTGTATGAAAATACTATCTTACATAGTCTACCTAGTAATATATAGTCAAATTTTCTGAAGTATGCCATATGTTTAATTGATTTCTATGAGATTTGTTTTGAATTTATTTTTGTAAATCTTCAATTGTTCCATATGTTTTCGTTATTTTTAGCCTATATATTTGTTAGTTACATGTGAATGCTAACAACAACTATACATCTATCAGTTAAACCGTGAGGTCATTATATGCATGAGACATGTTTTCCTTTATTTATGGTTGAAAAAAGGCGAGGGTATGTTTGGAATATTGAAGCCACACATTGTGGCGCCACATGTTAGGCATGCGCCACACTGTCATAGTCTAGTTTTTGCTTATTTGCCTCACTTGTGGTGTGCCTCAATTTCTTAGCACCCTACCATACATGTCATGCACAATATTTCTAGCAAAGTCTTACCACAAGTGGGGCCACTAATTTTGCACAGGAATGTGGCATGGATATCCACCAACCAAACAGGACGTGAACACTTGCTCTATTTTCCCTTTAATATCTTTGTTGTCCTTCGTACATAGCTTTGTTAAATTAGCTTCGCATCTTAACAATGCATAATACTTTGATTGATGAATGGTGTTTAAATTTAACTATTGTATCTATTAGCTAGTCAAATACATGCACAATTTCTTAAAATTTACTACAGTATTTAGGATGCTACTGAAATCACACTAGTCTTTTCTTATCTGGGACATTTAGTAGAGTTGGCAATGCCAATTTGAATAATAATGATAACGTATATGCACCTAGTTTTTGGACATCATGTTTATTTTATAAGATTGTGGATTACAAGAAGGACATCATATAATAATATTTATATAGTCAAATTTTATGTAGTTACTACCTTGATCCCGAAATATAAGACATTTTTGTAGGCTATATTTTAGCCTATCAAAATGTCCTGTATTTTTGGTATAGAGGAAGTAGGATGCAAATGTTTAATTTCTAAGAACTCCAATTTGATTTGTTAATCTTCAATTGTTCCATGCTAATTAACTTTGGTTCTTTAATTTTAGCATATTATTATATTACATGTGAATGCTCGTAGCAACTATACTGATATCAATTAAACTGTGAGGGGCATATACATATGCGGACATGCTTTCCTTACTTTGGTTGAAAAAGACTTAATTCTTGATTTCCCCCTTTAACTATTTTTCTTGTCCTTGGTACATAGCTTGCTTATATTAGCCTATCATCTTAGTAGTAATTTCTTAACTGTGCATAATACTTTGATTGGCGAGCGGGTTTAAGTTTTGTTATTGTATTTGTTAGTGGATCAAATATATACATGCAATTTCTTAACATATACTACAGTATGTAAGGAAGAATGCTAATGAAATCACACTAGTAGTTTTTTCTTATCTAGGATCATGAGTGACTTTAACAATGCAAGTTGAAAATGCTAATATATAGTGAGTTCTTGCACATGATGTCTCTTCTATAATGTTGGAGAATGAAAGCATGACACCATGTAATCAGGAATGACATAACAAATATAGCTCACAATTGATACATATGAAGCAAGTAGTTTGCTAGATTATTTTGTACAATTTCTCACTGGGCTCATAGTTAATTCTTGTTGTTTTTGTATGTACTTACCTACAGTCTCTCTTAATAGTCATCTTACTTGAGAAATCCTTCTTGATAAGTCTAAAACAAAGAGAGTGATTTTGATATGCACATGGGTAGCTGCATATGTTTGCGTTTTACATCGAGTCAAGCCGTATAATCCCATTTTAGGTTTATTTCCTAGTAGAACACACATTTTTGTCGAACATAAACTGGTTTCAGAATTTTGGTTTCATTATTTTGGGGTCAAACTTAACTCACAAACACATTTTATGTTGGCTTTTTGGGTTGTGAGTTGACTTTGACGTAAAAAAATCAAACACAAATTCTGAAGCCAGTTTTGTACACCAATATTCTGTGTTGTACAAGGAAAACAAGATAAAAAGATTTTATATGGCTTGGCTCTATGTAAATTGCAAACATCCACAACTACCGATTTGGAAACCTAATATAATTCTACGTGTGAAAATGTTGAAATTAATGGATCTAATATTTTGCACATGAAATTGACATTAATCTAAAGCCAGCTTGGACAAATATGAACGCTTTAAAATTTCACAGTTAATGACTCTTTAGGAGATGATGTTCATTTGATTGTATGTTCATGTCACTGTTTTTAGGAGCTGCAAGGACACGGGATATTGATGGAGCACATTGTACTTCCAGAACAATATACAGATTTGAATCTGGTTGTGGAGCCAAACCGTCATATGTTTAGAATGAGCATGTTCAAATTACTTAAGAGATGTATTGGTTTAAAAATGCTTCATCTTAAATTAAGTAAGCGCAAGGTATGTTATTAGATAAAGGAAAAATATGTGTATAAATATATAAACTTTCAGTTTTTCAGACATAATTTTATTTTTGGGATGATTAACATATTTTTCTCAATTGCTTCAGGGTGATACAGCATGCTCATCTTCTTGCATTTGGGGCAATCCTCATGAGTGGAAAAATCAAGAAATTCTCTTAAACTCTCTTCACGAGATCTTAGTAAGCGATTTCAATGACAAGAGCCATGAAGTGGACGTTGTCAGCTTTATTCTGAAATGTGCGCCATCACTCCAGCATATTGGTATAAAAGTTGCTCATCAGGTGCAAGTCTCTCAAGATACGATCATCCAATTCAACAAATACCACCCAGTAATCTTTTCCTGAAAAGGGGGGGCCGCCCAATGAAGTACTACTATTCAAACGGATGGTGAGAAATTAAGACTTCAAATATAGGATTCAAGAACTATAAGTTGAGCTATCGTACGTCTTGTTCCGTTCTATGGGAAGAACTATGAACGGTTAAACATGGAAAACCTTTTTGTTTCAGCTATCATTGATATTGTATGGGATCTGGTTTTTCTACTTCTTGGATAAGAGCGAAAACAATTCATCGCTGATTTATTGCACTAGTTTCGTTTCTGATATCATTATATATGCGCTATATATGTGGTTCATGCGATAATAGCTTTCTACATGCAATTTCTTATATACGTGTTGCAAGTTTCTTTGCCTTAATTCTTCATGTTTTAACAACCGTGTTCGTCAAGTGCCTTGGCAAATGCAAGCTCTAGTTAAGTGCAAGCTGCCTGCGTTGCTGCAAGATTTATTGCACACATAGCTTTTACGAATAAAATCATGGAGAGAGGCGAGAAGTTGAGAAGACAATTTGGAGTGGGCAGTGGGGAAGGAGCATATGGCATTTTGTTTTGTTTTTGAATGGGGAGCATGTGGGTGATTAAATGGTTAGTGGGTATTATTAGCTCAGGCGTTGAGAGAAAACTTGATATAGAAAGGGAAATGCCGCAGAACTGTCGGAGGTTCAACCTCCGTCTCCAGCGCTCGCCACGAGTAGCTCAGCGTGGGATGCAGCAGTTGGCGCCCATGGATCTTATATCTTTGCATGTCTTTTTTTACCACCGGTTGCATCTTCTTCCACTCGTCGAGTCTCCAGTTTTCTCTTTGGAGCCCACCATGCCGGTGAGCTCCCACCACGCCCCACTCATGAGCCACCGACATGATCCCGCCGCGTCTCACCCATGCGCCGCCGGCCTGCTCCTCGCCCCGTCCCATACACACGTGCCACGATCCCTGCCCGCCAGCTGACCGCAGACATAGTCGCGCCGCCAGGCGTGCTTGTCGGTGCTTCTCTGCCTTGCTGACCGATTCACTGTCCTCCGACCTACCTCCATGCCTCCCCACCATGGTCGTGCCGCCAAGTACTGTTCATGATGCCAACGCTATAGGCCGTCGTGGTCACCGGGTGTTGGGATATGCTAAATAGGTATCACCATTGCATGTCTCTAATCTGGATAACTTGGGTGACCCATAGTTGGTAGCACGGCCTATGGCCTGCTGGGCGGCCCAGTTAGACGGATCCAGAAGGTAGGCCCATGCCGGATAAAGGAAGGCCACCGTGTATACATAATCCAACCCGGAGCCTTGGAGTGCAAGACACGAAGACTAGTTAGTATTAGTGTAGGACCTGTCTGTCTAGGAATTCTCCTTGTAACCCTAGGTTCTGGCGCCTTTATAAGACGATCCTTTGAGAGCCTTTAGGGCATTGATTCACACACCTCGCACAGCGAACCTATCTTTGTAACTCGACGTATTGCCATTATAGTGATTTATAGCAGGAGTAGGATTCCGCCACCATTATGGGATCTGAACCTAGGTAAGATGTGTTACCTCGTACCCGCCAAATCACCGCTTTCCCCCACCTCTCTAAACACGCTCTGTGAGGACCCCTCCATAGCGTACTCATCGTCAATACCACGAAAGTTGGCGCCCACCGTGGGGCAAGAGACGCTTTGAGCTCTACACCGGGCGAGGTCCAATCTCTTCACGGGAATTAGCGACACCATAGCTATTGGGCGTGTTCTATTCTCCGGCAACATTCCGATCGTCCCACCCGATGAGTTCTAGATCTCGGTGAAGTCGAACCCCACCAGCTGCTCCATTGTTCCAATTGGCGACATACACCTCTTCATCGGCGAAACCAGCTCAGGATCTAGCTCCTGTGAAGCCCGACACGTCAAGGCTCGAACATACCGCCGGAGGACACGTCATGGAAGGATAGCACCCGGATCTCTCTTTGGAGTTTGCCGGCTTAGATCGGAAAAATTCAAGGCCCACCCAAACCCCCATGTGCGGTATATAATGGTGGAAGACCGATGCAAATCCAGTGGGTTCTCCCAAGCGTCTGAGAAGCAAAGGTTGCACTTTGGCGGCATCATAACCATCTTTGATCTGGCTCGTTGCGTTCAAAGAGATGGTGAAAACCCCCGAGAATACCTCGCCATATGGCTCAGGATGAGGGCCGACTTGGAGGGATATCCTAGCAATGACGCGATCTACCACTTCATCGAAGGACTCACGCTCGACACACTTCTTCGGCATACTTAGGAGGCAGCAGACCACTGGAAACCTTACTCTTGCCCGGATAGTCGAAACTTGAACAATTTCGCATCTTCCTTTGCGCAGGCCTAGGCCGACATCATCACCGCAGCCAGAAAACCCCAACAACTGCCTACCGTCCATGTTGCCTCTGCATCAGCCTCCGCCGTCGAAGAACCCGATGCTATCTCCGACTCAGTCTTAGATGCACTCTACGCCGACATCAGCATGGACTCGGAGGAGCTTGAGGCCAACTCGTAAGAACTCGACACTGCCATGAAGGAGATTGAGGAGGAGATCGAGCGCGAGGAGCATGCCGACAAGGCCGTCACTTCCCATCAGGTACTGGTATCCATTGGGAACGTGATTGAAGAAGATCAGCAAACCGGAGCAGCTCTACCGAAAGCGGACAATGACGGACAAGCAGATGCCAAGAACACTGTTGATCCCTCGGATCCATCAAGAGACATGCCCCCTTCGGCTATCCCCGCGCAACAGCCACATGAACCCGCCACCAGACCTAGCACTGCCAATCAGGCAAAGCCACCGCCACTGCCATCTACATCTGCGGCCGGCAATGTCCATGTTACTCCTACAGATAGGGTGATATATGGCAACCTCCTTGTCGAACCCATGACTGTGGCATAGAACATCATGAAGCAAGGCGCAAAGCTTGATAGAGATCTGGCCAGAGTGCAAAAATCGATCGACGCGGCTAAAACTATGAAAACAGAGTACAATAATCTTCTCAAGTAGCAGAATGCCAAGAAGGCTCTGGCTCACGTCGTCCGCGATCCTACCATCCGACACAACTTGGTGTGGGCTCCGACGAAGCCGACACAATCTAAACCATAAGTTGATAAAGATGGGAAGTAAGTCATGCCGACATCCTCCCTCAACATGGCCATCACCAAAACTCTACTAGAGCAGAATAGATCACCCGCATCACTGGATCAAGCTTATGACCTTGTCGGCAAGGTTGTCAAACAACAGGAAAAGGCCACCTCTCAAAGGCTTGAGTTTGACCTGGTATATTGTCAGTCTAGCACCCACAACTAATTCAGGGAAATATCTCCAGACGATGTAGGATCTTGCACGGGTTCCTCGGAACAAAGACAGAGGGATGCATGCAACAGGACAAATGTTATCCCCATATCCTCCGACCATGGAGGTAAAGCTCAACCCCGTCGCTCACCCCCCTCCTCGGCATTCCCGACATCACAAAGACCCAAAGGTGAACCATCACACGAGCAGGCATCCACCTAAATGCCCCAGGGAGCGTGGCATCGTTATTCACGATAACATGTAGTAGCCTCAGCATGACATAGAGCACAGTGGCAACAACGGTCACATGAGAAGGTCGCACCATGATCCTCCGCGCCCAACAAGCAACCCCGACATCTTTGAGGAGTCATAGGAGGTGTTGATGGATTGAGATAAAAATTTACGAATAAATCCCCCAGTATGTTAGCTAACTTTCGTTAGTTCAACACTTTTTGATTTGAGCAACAGAAGATGTTCGAAAAAATAGGTTTCTACTGCTGGTCTGTTTTGACAGATTTCAGCCATTATATGCATTTGCTTCTTATTGATTTCTTTTTGAGTTCTCTTCAGGTAAATTGAGATTTTTGAAGGAGTTACTATAGTAGCTTCTGTTTTTAGTGAAAAGCCTTGCTGTTCTAAAGCTTTGCCAGTGGTCTAATATCTTTTGAATACGTTAATGTTGCTAATGAAGATTGTGTGAAGTTTTGTATGAAGGAAAAAATTCAGGTGTAGAGGAAGAATGATGCAATGAGATGAAGAATGGACAAAAAATCAAGCTTGAGGATGCCACCATGGTGTCACCCCAAGAAATATCCAAGAGGTACAAGCGTCAAAGCTTGGGATGCCCAAGGCATCCCCTTCTTCATCAATAAAAAGCTTAGGTCTGTCTAGACACTTCGTTTTTAATGTTTCATACACAGTTGTGTTGTTCTTGGAGCGTCTTAGTTTTCGTTTTCCTTGCTTAGTTTGTTTAGTTTGATAGAGTAGTTTGGACCCCCGCTCTTGCTGTGTTGTTTTGCAAATAAGTTTCCTTGGTGTTTGGAAATGAGTAGTAAGTTCTTGCTTGAAGTGCAAGAGGAGCTTGCATTGACTGTGACTTAGACTTTAGCATGACATGCTAGGTGTTGTTTTGACCTTATGCTTAGTGATTATTGCTGTAGAATTTCTTGTTCCAAAAAATTGGGATTGCTTAGTGTGCCTTGAAGAAATTATGCGTTGTTTTAGCATGCAAAAGCATAGTATTGTGGTATTCTCCTTTGATGTTTTGCTTGGGTTGACTTGGCACATGCTCACACCATATTATGACTATGACAAGTCACCATTAGCCTCTATGATCATTTAGTCCTTGACTTGTAGTACCACTCTTTGCTTTGATTAGTATGCTTTGTTGCACTGCATGATTTTGGCCATTATTGCTCTCTTAGTTGGTTGCTCCCAATCTTTTGCTAGCCTCCACTTGTATGAGTAAGTTCTACTCATGCCTCCAACTCCCAAGAAACCAAGTTATTCCAAAGTGTCCACTATAAATTCCTATGCATGGTGCGTTACACCATTCCAAGTATATTCTTGTTTTCAACTATCTTCCAATTAAAAACTATTTTGTTATGTGAAAACTTAGTGATTAAAGCCCTCACGAACTTGATGGCACACTTTATTCTTTGCCCCTAATAAACTTGAATCATTGTGAAAACTTTATTGTATATGCTTGCACTTATAAGTTGGAATTAGCAGAACCGTGCTGTCATGGGGAACGTTTTCAACATTGCACGTGTACCTTGTTGTACTCAGTTGATATCATGTTCTTTTGTCTATGGATGTCATCGATGTGGAATAAAGAGGGGACTTGTAAGTCCATGGAGTTTGTATCCTGTGTTAGATAAACGCCTGGGCCGCTAGCCTAAGCCATGCCTAATCATGGTGAAAATTTGCAGCATCACCATAATGAGCTATCTATGAAGCATTCTCAATAAAAAGCTAAGCATATGGTAAATAAAAATATTGCTGAGATGCTTATTGTCTGCTTGCCTTGTCATTTTGGTTATGGGAAAGCTCCTGTACCATGTGCAAGGGGTACCCCGTTGGCGGTTCTCAATGATATGCAAATACTCACAGTGACAAGAACTTACCTGGACCCAAAGTTGAGTATTCATGAGGTGTGGCCCTCGTATTCAAGAGACTTGAGATTGCCAGCTTATACTTCGTCAAGCATATACTCCAGCTTTGCCACTTTAACCTTAACCACTTCAAGATGCTTATGATAGGGGCAATGAGGGCTGAAAGCTAACATGTACCATAATTTTTGGAAGCTCTTTTTGAAACTTGTAATCCTTGCTTCCTTTTACAAAAAGGCCTTTCTTCCACCACTATTGAGTCTCCACTTTCTACCTTTAGGCACCATTAAGAGAGCATAGTTGTCATTCTGTTGCAGTGTTCCAAAGCTTATTAATTAATGCATATGGTGTTATTACTTGTTCTTGTGCTACTTGTTTCTAGTCACCCTTGTGAACTTTGTAGGTGTCCTATGCATTTAATTGCTACTCTATGAGGGACACACTGATTACCAATATGCTATGTTTTCTGTATGTGAAACAAACAAACGTTTTTCAATGCATGTTATTCATGATCTTTGTTTATAGCTTGTCATGTTGCATGCATAATTACTATGTCCTATTGTTAGAACTCCATCTTTCATGCACATGTTTAGAGTTCTTTGATCCCAGCTTTCAATGCTTGCAAATGGTTGTATCTTTATTGTGAGGGTGCATGTCACCTCAAAAATTATTCTGTTTATGACTTACCTGCTCGAGGACGAGCAGGAGTTAAGCTTGGGGATGTTGATACGTTGGAAACGTATCTATAATTTTTGATGCTCCATGCTTGTTTAGTATCTACTTTGCTTTACTTGTCCACACTTTGAGGTGCTTTTTGCATGTTTTCTGGTTCTAACCTATTAACAAGTTGCAACAGTACCAGATGCCGGTTTTCTGTTGTTTTTTGTTTTAGAAAAGTTAGTAAAGAAATATTCTCAGAATTGGACGGGACAAAGGACAAAGTCAATTACTTTCCGTGGGGAAAAAGAAGTCAAGAGGAGAGCCGGAGGGGCCAGCTAGGGGGCCAGACCCACCCCAGGCGCGGGTGGGCCCAGACCCATGCCTGGCTAGGGTTTGGTGGCCCTGGCCGCCTCCTCGGTCTCCCCCTTCGCCTATAAGAAGACCCCGATGCAGAAACCCTGAGTACCCGATCAAATAACCACGAAACTTTCTATAGCCACTGCCACCATCGTCCCTAGATCAGGGGGATCTGAAGTTCTTCTCGGCACCCTACCGGAGGGGAGATCATCCCGGAGGCCTTCTCTCCGATATGATGCGTGAGTAGTTCCACCTTGGACTATGGGTCCATGTAGTAGCTAGATGGTTGTATCTCCTCCTTTGTTCTTTCATGTATAGACCTTGAGAGCTCCGTTCATGATCAAGATATAATCTATTTGTAATCAAGCATGTTGTGTTTGCGGGCATCCGATGGATATTGAGATTATTATGTTGGTTTGATTAATGGTTTTGTCTTTATGATTCTATCATGTCTTTGTTGTTTGTGATCTTGCATGCTCTCCGTTTTTAGTAGTTATCTTGGCCAAGTAGTTGCTAGTGACTCCAAGAGGGTGTATTTATGCTCGATAGTGGGTTCATGCCTCTAGTTTCCAAGTGATGGGGATATGTCTACCGGGGTATACCCAGCAAGACGTTTCCTACTGGCCCAAGCGTCAGCGAGTGGGCCTGCAGGACGGCGACTGGATCAAGACTTGGCGTAGACTCAAGCGACTGGAAGCTGAAGGCCCAGAAGCATAGCTAGGCCCAGTCGGACTAGGTCATAGAATCTCTGAATCCTTAACTAATTCGGTTGAGATTTGTAAACCCTAGGGAGGTGAGTATATATAAACCTCCCTGGAGGACGCATAGAGGATACGTTCCATCATACACCCTAGCGACTCGCCGCCTAGCTGCTGAGCTCGCCCCATTGTACTCTCACCATAATACAATCTAGCAGGAGTAGGTCTTTACCCTCCAGGGGGCCGAACCTGGGTAAACCCTTGTGTCTCAGACCTCATCTCGCACCGCAGATGGCTGGCCGCCCTTGCCCCATGTTCTACTACTCGCTGCCGATTGCAGCATCTGCTGTGGCCATTCCCACGATAGTGGCGCCCACCGTGGGGCCTGGCCGGGCAGGCCGGTGTTCTGCGGCGAGATCCAATCTACCCATCAACGAGTCGATCGCCACATGCCGCATGATCGCGATCGGCGAGATGCTCCAGATCTTGCCGAGCAGCTACGTCCCGGCGGCGCGACCCGTCACGCATAGCATGATCCTGTCGGTCGGCATGATCATCCTCTTCGTCGGCCTCACCGACGTCATCATCTCGGACGACTTGGCTCGCATCCGCGAGTCGCCTCCGCGCGACCGGATCTCTGAGATCCAGGTCCGCATGATCCACCGCCTCGCCTCCGAGTATGAATCGACCCACAGCAACGTGGCCGAAACCACCGCAGCCGCGGAAGACGCGGCCCTCAACGACGACGCCGATTCGGCGACCTCGGCGTCACTCGCCGGATCCATTGTCGCCGCGTCACCCGCGGGCTCCATTACCTAGGTCTCCAACGTCGGAGACTTCGAGGAGCCCTCTATCCTCGGGATCTTCGACTTCGATTCTGGGTAGGAGAACTCCGCCGACCTTCGCGACGGAACCGGTCTCCACGCCGTGACCTACATGGCAACTGGCGCCGACCCACCGGAAGATCCATTCTCCATGCTGATCCCTCCAAACGCGACGGCAACGGAGGTCGAGGAACTCCTACTAAAGCTGGCGGAGGCAGTCCGGAAGGAACAAGACGAGCGCGAAAAATTTCGCCTCGAGCAGGTGACAACGCAGTAGCTGTCGCGCTACCACCAACTCCGAATCAGGTCGCGCCTGAACCCCACCGTCCAGGGGCGCGCCCTGAATTTCGACGACGAGAACGACCCGGCCCGCGCGGCCGAGCGCGCGATCTGCGAGAACACGCCGCCAGGAGGAAGCACTCGTCCCCTACCAGGAGCAACGGCCAATGGCGCCCCGCCACCACCCAACCGCGCACCCCCCAGGGATCAGCCAAGGATCATGGTCTCCTCACGGGAGTGAGACGCGAACGGCCTCCCGTTGTTCTCCACCCCAATGGACAACCTCGTTGTGGGCCGAGCAGCAGTCGACAACATTGCAGCCACTGGGGAAGGCACCCTGCAGATCCAATAACGCCAAGGATCTGCTCGCCAAAGCGGTCGAGCAACAAAACGCAGGCGCCGACTCATAGGGTCGGATGTACTCGCGTTCATCGGGCCCCAGTGCTTCGGATCGATGATCCGAGGCGAAAGATACCCGGCGAACTTCAAAGCACCGAAGGAAATAGAAATGCGACCGCCGTACGACCCCTCCGTGTGTCTGGATACCTACCTCATGGCGATGGGGATCGTCGGCCACACCGATCTACTAGCCGCCCGCTACCTCCCCCTGATGATGGAGGGGGCATGCAGGCAGTGGATTAAGACCCTTCCTGCGGATAGCATCGACTCCTGGGAAGAGATGCGCGAGGCCTTCGTCAGGCACTTCGAGGGTTCATACACCCGCGCCACCACCATTGAGGACCTGGAACGGTGCGTCCAGGAACCCCGCGAGTCGACCCGCGGCTGGGTCCAACGGTGGCAATATCTGTGGTACAACGCGGTCGGCATCCACCCAGACACCACGATCCACTGCTTCAAGACCTCGTGCCTCTACGAGCCCCTGGTCACCAAGCTCAAACGAGCGTACCGCACACTCGACAACATATCGGATCTCCTTGAGATCGCAAAAAGGTACGCGGAGGAGGACCCAAACCAAGAAACCGACGACGAGTCGGGAGGACACCGCCGCACAAGCGGCCACGACAACGGGAGACGACCTGACTTACGCTACAGCAACACTCGCCTCACCGGCAAGCGCCGCAGTAACGAGCGAGTCGACTTCGTCGCAAACGCTGGATACGCGCAGCGCGAGACCAAGAGCTTCCGCCGCGACTGGGGACAACGCCGCGACGGCGGCAACTACAAGGCGAATCCAAGGTTCGACCCAGCGGCCCTTCTTAACCAACCTTGTGTATTTCACAACAGGGAAGGAAAGCCCGCCACGCACACGACCGCCGACTGCCACTCTCTCAAGGAGATCGAGAAGGCACGGCGCGCGCGGGAGGACCCCGACAACAACCCGCCAAACGGCATCAAGTTCGGCAGCGTCGCCGGCTCGCTCCACACCTTCACAGGCTTCAACACGAAGCGTGAGAAGAAGGTCATCGCCCATGCCGTCGCCGTCAACGCGGTGGACCAGATAGATATCCCCAAGTTCCTCAACTGGTCTAAGCAACCAATCACTTGGAGCCGCCAGGACCACTCGCCACGGATCGAGTATCCAGGCCGAGTCGCCCTGGTGGTCAAGCCCAACGTGGGAGACTACTGGCTCCCCAAAACATTGATGGACGGCGGCAGCTCCATCAACATCCTGTACATGGATACCTTCAGGCGACTGTGGCTCCCGCAGTCGATGATCGAGACGACCTACACCACGTTCCACGGCATCGTCCCCGGTCAAAAGGCGGATCGTCTTCGAGCTGGTGCCCTTCGACAGCCCCTACCACTGCGTCCTGGGGCGCCAGGCGTTCACCAAGTTCATTGCAGCACCCCACTACGCGTATAACGCGATGAAGTTACCCAGACCGTGCGGTGTCATCACCATCCACGGCGACCCCGACATGGCCGCCGCATGCGAGGCCAAAGGAGCCGAACTCGCCGACGCCATCATCGCGGCAGAGGCCAACCACGCCGAGGAGCTCACCAAGTACGCAAGCGAGATCAACAACGACGACCCCACCATACTCAAGAAGCCTAACTCGGAGGGCGGCAACTCCACTTCCTTCGAGGAAACAACGCATACCCGCAGTATCGAGCTGGTCCCAGGCGACTCCAGCCAGACGGTTTTGATCGGGACGGGCATGAGCCCAGCATAGGAAGGCGCGCTCATCGAGTTCCTCCATGAGAATAGGGACATCTTCGCATGGAATCCATCCGACATGCCTGGTGTCTCGAGGGAACTCGCTGAGCACAAACTCAACGCCGACCCCAAAGTGCGACCTGTCAAGCAGTTGTTGCGGCCCTTCAATGAAGAGCGCCGCCGAGCCATAGACGAAGAGGTGCAGCGTCTCCTTGCTGCAGGCTTCATCCGGCCAATCAAGTACTCCAAGTGGCTGGCAAACCCAGTCCTGGTCGAGAAGAAAAAACGGGACCTAGAGGATGTGTATCAATTACACAAACTTAAACAGCGCCTGCCTGAAAGAACAATTCGTCCTCCCGCGGATCGACCAAATCATTGATTCCACCGCGGGCTCAGAGTCGCTATGCTTCCTCGACGCCTAATATGGGTACAACCAGATCAAATGGCCGTCGAGGACGAAGAAAAGACAGCGTTCATCATGCCATTCGGAGACTTCTGCTACACTGCCATGACCTTCGGCCTCAAGAACGCCAGAGCGAGCTACCGGCGGTGCATGCAGGAGTGCCTTGCGAGCCAATTTGGCCGCAATATCAACGTCTACATCAACGACGTGGTGGTGAAATCCGCTCGCCAGAACGACCTACTCGCTGACCTGGCGGAAACATTCGCCAACCTGCGGAAGTACAAGATAAAGCTAAACCCAGGCAAATGCACCTTCGGTGTGCCAACTGGACAGCTACTGGGATACGTTGTCTCTAAGCGTGGGATCAAAGCGAACCCCGCCAAGATCAACACGATCGCTCGACTCGGCAAACCCGAGTGCCTGCGCGACGTCCAGAAGCTGGCCGGGCGAGTCGCGGCTCTCAGTCGCTTCATCGCCCGGTTGGGCGAAAAGGCGATGCCCCTCTACCGCCTAATGCGCAAGAACCCCACCTTCCAGTGGGACAAGGAGTCAGATGACGCGCTCCATGACCTCAAGGAGGTGCTACTCGCAGCACCGCTACTCGTCGCCCCCATCGAAAAAGAACCCATGCTGGTCTATGTTGCGGCTTCCGAACGCGTCGTCAGTTCCGTCATGGTCGTCAAACGGCCAGAAGAAGGAAAGGAGCGCCCGGTGCAGCGACCAGTGTACTACATCAGTGAGGTCCTCACCGAGTCACGCCAGCGCTACCCGCAATACCAGAAATTGGTATACGCGGTCTTCAGAGCACAGCGGCGACTGCCGCACTACTTCTAGGAGCACCCAATAACGGCCGTCTCCTCAGCACCGTTGCAGGACATCATCCACAACCGTGAGGCGACCGGGCGAGTCGCCAAGTGAGCCGTCGAGATCGGCGTCCACAACATCAAGTATGAGTCGCGCAAGGCGATCAAGTCACAGGCCCTCGCAGACTTCCTTGCCGACTAGGAGGAGGCCCAGCAGCCAGAGAAGCTGCCATACCTCCACTATTTTAACCTACACTTCGACGGCTCCAAGAACGCGGACGGCACCGGGGAAGGGATCGTGTTAACATCTCCGAAGGGCGACAAGCTCCGCTACGTCCTCTACCTCGACTTCACCCCCTGCACCAACAACATGGCCGAGTACGAGGCGCTACTCAACGGCATGCGAGCTGCCAAAGAGATGAATGTCAACCGATTGTGCTGCTACGGAGACTCCGACCTCGTCGCCGGGCAAGTCGTTGGCACCTACGACACCGTCTCCCCCACCATGGCGGCATACCGCCAAGCAGTGGAAAAGCTGGGTGGACACTTCACAGGCTACTCCGTTGAGTGGATTGACAGGCGGAAGAACGAGAAGGCCTACGCACTCTCTCGCATCGGCTCGGCTCGACTCGCACCACCCGCCGGCGTCTTCCTCGACACCATCACCAAGCCTTCTGTCTCTTCCCCCAGGGAGATCGACATCGGAATCCCGCTGCAACCATAAACAGCCCTAGTCGCACTAATCGCCGAGCCAGACGTTTGGACCGCGCCATACGCCGCCTACTTGGAGGGAGGCACCCTGCTAGCAGATGAAACGGACGCCCGGATGATAGCACGCCGCTGCAAATCCTTCGTCATCATCAACGGCGAGCTCCACAAGCGCAGCGTGACTGGCGTGTTCCAACGCTGCGTTCAGCCCGCCGAAGGACGCAAAATCCTCCAAGACATTCACTCCGGCGACTGCGGCCACCACGCCGGCGCCCGTTCTCTGGTCGCAAAGGCTATGCGGCACGGCTTCTACTAGCTCACCGCACATGCAGATGCTGTCGACATTGTCCAGCGATGCGTCGGATGCCAGAAATACACCAATCAAACCCACGTGCCAAGCTTGGCGCTCAAGACAATCCCCATCACCTGGTCGTTCACCGTATGGGGCATGGACATGGTAGGCCCCTTCAAGAAGGCCCCCTCCGGCTTCACGCACCTCGTAGTCGCAGTCGACAAATTCACAAAATGGGTGGAGGCCAAGCCAGTCCGCAAATGCGACGGGAAGACCGCCACCAAGTTCCTACGCGAGCTCATCTATCGCTATGGGTTCCCAAACAGCATCATCACAGACAATGGCACTAACTTCGCCAAAGGAGCCATGGCCGAGTTCTGCGAGGAACACCACATTCGACTCGACCTTGCCTCAGTCGCCCACCCGAAGTCCAACGACCAGGCGGAACGCGCCAATCAGAGCATCCTCCATGGCCTAAAGCCGCGGCTCCAAGTACCACTTGAGCGCACCGCCGGGTGTTGGGTCGAGGAGCTACCCTCCGTCATCTGTGGCATCCGCACCTCCGTCAACAGGTCGAGAGGGTTTACCCCCTTCTTCATGGTGTACGGTGCTGAGGCAGTCATGCCCACCGACCTCGAGCACGACTCGCCAAGGGTGGTCAACTACACGGAGGCACGCGACCTAGCTCGCTCCCGCACCGCCATCTACCAGCAAGGGCTCCGCCGCTACCACAGCCGCCGAGTAAGGACTCGCACCTTCCAGGAAGGCGACTTGGTACTGCATCTAATCCAGGACAAGAAGGGCATGCACAAACTCTCCCCCCTTGGGAGGGACCATTCGCCATCGGGCGAGTCCTAGGCAACAACGCCTACTACCTCACCGACGTCCGAGGCGATGGAAAACTTGAAGTCAAGCGGCCGTGGAACGTAAACCTCCTACGAAAGTTCTACTCCTAGAACTCCATACATGTACTCCCCACCCGCTATGAAATAAAACAGTGGTTACCGAAAGTTGCGTCTACTCTCCGTGTCTTGTTCCACTCGCACTCGTAATAACAGCGTTATGCTATTCGCAGAAGTCAACCTCTGGTAAAGAGACCGGCACGGCCAAGTCGTAACGTCCACGAAAAATGGCAACCCGGAGCTCCATTGGAGTCGCCTAGCTCGACTGGCTTACCGAGCCAAGACAACTGCCCTCGCTCCTCACAGCGACCAAGGTCCTCCGCATCCTTGGCACAATGACTCGAACGGCCAAATACCACGCTCGGGGACTGACGTCCAGTCAAATACGAGCGACTAGGAAAAAACGCCCAGTATGAGAGCGTGCCCAGGACTCGCCATGCGACTGATCCTTCGGGTCAGGCAGGAGTGACGCGCTTACTTTAACGCGCTTAGTCCTCACCTACCTTGGAGCTGCGACTAGAACCACCAAGTACCACGCTCGGGGACTCGGCTACCCGACCTCGTTCGCGCACGGGAAAATGGTCAAGTAAAGAGCACCCATGGGAGTCGCCCTGCGACTGGCTCTCCGAGCTCTGGCGAGTCGACCTTAATCTATTAAAAATTCGCAAACACATAACAAACGAGGTAAACCCCATAAAAAGGGCGGATGCGCTCGGGGACTCGTTCAATCAAAATCCAAAATCGCAAAACAAAAGACAAAACAACACGAATTTCCTTTATAGCAGCACAAGTTGTTCCAAAATACAAGGAAATTTCAATAGTTCTCTTGTACAAACGCCCAATGGGCACAACGCTTCTACTCCGCAGGTTTTGACGCAGACTCACTGCCACCCCGACGGTTACGAATGAAGGGCACGTACGGGTTCGACGGGTACGTCGTTAGCTCACCTGCCATTGCCGCACGGAACGGTTGCTCAACCTTGAAGTCTCGATGCTTTGGCTCAGGATCGTTGGGGGCGACAACCGTCTCCTGATAGGGGATGAGGTCGCCCATGCCCAAACGCGATCGGAGTACACCGCGGCCCGGTCTGTCAGCTTCAGCACCTCGGCAATCTCCACCGAGCCCGTTGACGAGGGGTAGCCGCTCGTGACATCGTCGAGGTCGAAGTCCTCCGGGAAATGGGAAAGCCCAAGGCTGAGCGTCGTCGCCGCCCCACGCCGGAAGGCCGACCGCGTCATGAACTCGACCACCGACGGAGCCTTCTCCAGATAGCGCCATACCTCGACAAGGTCACTGGGGATCACCTCCGTGGGCGATATCTCCTGAAGATATGCTCGAAGGCAAGTCGCCGACAATGCGGCCGAGTCGACCAGAGTAGCCACGCACTGCCGCGCGTCATATGACTGCGCTTCTTCCACGTTGTCAGTAATCCGGCCAGCAGAACATCAATATATACAGTAAGCGACTCGTCGACATCACAATAAATTTAGTACCACCGAGAATTGGGTGAAGGATAATTTACCAATCAGCGGGCGGCAGAGGTCCGTGATGAAACGTTGAAGAGAAGAAAGGCCATCCTTCAGCCCAGCAACGAGCGCGTCAGATAATTTCTGCTCTTCAGCGGCAGAAATGACAGCCTCTTTCGCACGCCCCTCCGCTGAACTCGCTTCCGCCCTCGCTTCCTTGAGCTCACGCTCGGGTCGACCCGCCGCCACGCTCAAGCGAGCAGCTGTCAAGTCACCCACCGGGACAAGGCCTCGGCGGACCTCCTCCGCCTCGGCTGCAATTGCTTGAAGCCCCTTGTTCGTCTCCTAAACAGCAACAAGTTCCTTCTCCAAGAGACACTTTGCAGCAAGCCGATCGGTCGATTTGCGCTGCAGGCCCTGGGCACAAACTGCAACATCAACAACAACGAAATTTCTAAGTGCCCACTTGCTGAAATTCAGCGACTAGGCACTCGGGGACTGGACATTGAAAATCCTAAGTGCCCACCCGCTGAAATTTAGCGACCAGGCACTCGGGGACTGTACATTGAAGATCTTAAGTACTCACTGTAACACCCTCAGAATCGGACCTATGCAAGTTTGGGAAAAATTCACCAAACCCGCATAGAAACGATTCAAAGGTGCCCACCAGGCACTTTCGTGCGGGTGGAAAACGAAGTAATAACATTACACAACAGTCCTCGATGGGACCCACAGAACAGATATATATATAACAGCGACTCATGGGGTCAAGAAGACAGATATAATATGAAAGATCCAAATCACCTTGAAAACGATAGAGCGTCCAGCTACGGACAAGATGCAAATGGGGCTAAGAGCCCTAAAGAATAACCAATGGCGTCCATAACCCTGCCCAGGCCAAGCCGGAAGGGTAACCCTGCTAACGGCGTCGATCTCAAAACCTGCTTAAACAAAAGGTGCCGAAGGGCAAAGGAAAAGAACGGCGTCGATCGAGGCCAGTACACGACGAGGCTAGAATTCGGCGGTCCTCGCCTACATAGGTATGGTGGACTGAAGCGGCAGCGGCAGCCTGCACTAAACAACCTATAGAGACTCGATACAACTGGCGACAGCTAGAGAGGGGTAAGATAGACCCATCCGGTTCCAACCTGAAGCTAACACCAAACAAACCCATCCTGGTGTTTCCCCCTCGAGACCAAACGAGGAAGTCAACCGAGGAACTCACACAGTTGGCAGTTTTATTTATTTGGTTATCGTTGCAGCATTTACTAGTCAGGTATAGATAATCGTCCTGATAAAGTAAGCAGTGGGCCCTTTTAGTTAATCATTCCGTTGTAGTTGCAGCAATTACTAATCAGATACAGATAGCATGATGTAATCCCGAAAACCCAGCAGTTGTTGGTACTTTGATTCAGCCATTCTGTTGTAGTTGCAATACTTACTAGTCAGATACAATTGTCGCAAGCGACAACCAAACAAGCAGTTGTGGGCAGTATTAATTAGCCATTCCATTATAGTGAAGCTGATTACTAGTCATTATAAGTCAAATTTATAGCAGTAAACTTTAGTTATGCTTGTCTATGATCGAGATACTGTGCTCCAAGTCGTCCATATCCGCGGACACGGCTTTCAGAAAGTTTTACCCGGCCGGGGTGCACCAATAGCAACACACGCTCGATCAACCTCGGAAAAACCAAATGAAAACCCAACGAGGCTTTCACGGTGAACAATCACAGATTCGAAATATTTGAGGCCACCCATTGAGTAGATCCCAGCGAGTAAGCAAGCTCGAGACGGACTCAAGGTTTGCGACAATGGTCATGGCGGTCGGGAACCCGAAAGTGTGGCTGGGCTTGTCGATACAGCGTAATCAATCCGCTTACCTAAACACAAGGTGCTCCTCGCACAATTTAAATCTGAAAGTAGCATGGCATAAGTACAGGATCGTAAATAAAACCTCAAACTAGTTTGTGGCCCCAAGAAATAAGAATGAATCAAGCTCTGGCTCAGGGGGGTCCCATATACCTCTCGGATGTGGATAGCGCGATAAATCAAGGAACAGGTATCAAGTACTCGGGGTCTTACGGGACACAAGTGGGCGTTCGGAAACCAAATATTTTCTATCACCCACCGATGCCTCTGCTTATTTCAATTTTAGTTGTTAAACAGAAATTAAAGTGACGATAAGTAAAACTAGAATCATCTCCAACATCAACATGCGGCAATACATCAGCAACTGTGGCATATGACGACACGCATCAGCACTTGAGCAAGAAACTACGACGCGCAAGTCCAACTATCTACCAGACAACAGGTAATAGGATGTGTCCAAGGCAATATAAGGCTGCGAGGTATATCACTGGTACGGAAACTAAAGCATCGCAACACAGATAGCAAATAGATCAACAGGAGGGAATAAAGACTATAAAAGTAAGATAGGTAGAAAGGGAGAGATGCTCGCCTGAAAACATTGTCGAAGGTTTAACCGAAGATCGGGGCGAAGCTCACATCGACTCAACGGCCTTATCCGCGAAGAAGCAAAACACTAGAAGAAACACCGGATGCAATATTTAATACGACGGCAGAAGATCGGCATGATGCATGTGTGATACATGGCATGGCAAGGTGCGATGCAATTAGGTCAAGATTAAGCGGAACCGGGGTCCCGACAATTAATTAGATGGTTCGAGTTATTTAGAACCCCCGCAATTTTAAATGTTGTTTTAACAAGGCAAGATTATAGTATTGGTTCGCTACACAAGTTTAAATGAGGCCAATATAAGGCTAGATTTGCCCGCATATGGGCCCCATATTTAATTATTAGGTGAATCGGCATAAAGCCCCCAAACCACAGATATGCATGCGTGATGACAATTAAATATACAACAAGTTGTCATGTTATAAAATAGGGTTCGAGGAAAAAGGGGTCACACATCAGAGGGGACTCGACGATCTTGGGTTCCGGGGTTCGGGGTCGGTCTCAGGGTTCAGGGTTCGGCGAGGTCGTTCTCGGACTCAGGGGTAGGTCTTGGCGCATTCGCGATGGTCGGCCACGTTGACGGTCGTGGCGTTCAGGGGGAAGCTCTCGGTAACGGGTAGATCTTGTCGCATCGGGGTCTCGGTGTCCGGGGCGCGACGGATTTCTTCCGGGCCGATGCCGTTCTTGTCGTCGTGCCGATCTTGTCGGGTCCCACGGGGTCGATCTTGTCTTCGGGGTGAAGCGCCTGTCGGTCTCGTGGCGATCTTGGCGTCCTTCCGGTTCGGGTTTTGGCGTCCGAGGGTAGATCTGGGCGTCCGAGGGTCACTCCGCGGCCGTGTTGCAGATCTTGTCGGTTCCACCTCGAAGACCTTGTTGTGCTGCCGTGGGGATCATGGTTATCGGGGTCCGGGTCTTGGGCATGATGCCGGTAGTTCTTGGTGTCCAAGGGTCGTCGCTCTGGGAGGCGGATATTGTCGTCATGTACTTGAACCGATAGCAGCAACCGGGCCACCAACGGCCATGGGGACGCCCGAGAATAGGGACGGATGTACACGGCGGCGCACGCGCGCAGCGGGGTGGAGGCGGCTCGATGCCCGGCGGCAGAGCTAGAGCCCGGCGGTTCGAGCGAGGGCGTCGGGTCGGCGAGGTCGGCGGGAGCGTGGAGGGAGATGAGGCGGAGAGCGCGGGCGGCCGGGCGCATAAGCGCAGAAGGCTTCATGGCGGCTCAGCGGCGGCGGCGATGGGCAGCGGCGGGACGGGACGCCGGCGAGGAGGGCCTGGCGCGGCTGGCTCAGCCGGAGGGCAGGTCCGGGCGCGCGGCAGTATGGACCGGGAGGACGGCGAGCTCGCGGAGGCGGCGTGGCAGCAGGCTGGAGGCCGGGCTCGCCGGTGGGGGCTCGAGGCGGCCGGCGCGGCGACAACGCAGGGAGCGGCCGAGGAGGCGAGGCTGGGTAGGTGGGTTGACCAGGGGAGGGGAGAGAGGCTGACAAGGTGGGGCCCGGGGAGGACGTGTGGAGGGCGCGTGTCCGGCGCGTGTCCGGCGCGTGGGAGGCGCGGGCCGGCGGTGACTGCCTGGTGGGACCCAGGATGTGGGCGGGGCCACGCGGCTGAGAGGAGAGAGAGGGTGGGTGAGGTTGGACTGGGTGAAAAAAGGGAGGGGGAGGGGGCTGGACGGATGATGTGGCAGGTGGGTAGGAAAAAGGTGAAGGGAGGATGTGGCGGTCTGTGGTTGGAGGGTAGATAGGACTTGGGTGGAAAAAGATTTCGGGGTTGGGCAGTTTTAGTTTTGTGTTTGTTTGGTCCTCTTTAATTTAAAACAGAACCACTTTGCAAAAGGTTTTTAGGGGGAAACAAAACATCCGTTACACTCGGGGTTTTGCCTTTTAAAATAAAGAGGGGTATTTGTATAATCAAAACTAGGCTTTTTAAAATAATGCAGACAACCATGCATGATGATGACGATGCAATGCACAAAATCAACGCGATTTTCTAGTAGTGGTTTTGCGGGATGCCACACTCACCCGCTGAGATTCAGCGACTAGGCACTCGGGGACTAGACATTGAAAATCCTAAGTTTCCACCTGCTGAAATTCAGCGACTAGGCACTCGGGGACTGGACGATATAAAAACATTAAGAATCCGACCACTGAAATTCAGTGGCCCGATCCTCGGGGACTGGACATACCTGGATGGCAGCGCCTAGCATGCCATGAAGCTCCAGCGCGTCCACAGATGCAAGCACGACCGGAGTGTGGCCGCAACGCTATTCGACTTCCACCTCGGCGACCCGTGTAACACCCTCAGAATCGGACCTATGCAAGTTTTAGCGATTTCCGCCAAACCCGCATAGAAACGATTCAACGGTGCCCACCAGGCACTTTCGTGCGGGTGGAATACGAAGTAATAACATTACGCAACAGTCCTCGATGGGACCCACAAAACAGATATATATACAACACGACTCCATGAGTCAAGAATACAGATATACAGAACAAAGATTCAAATCACCTTGAAACAATAGAGCGTCCGGCTACGGACAAGAAGCAAATGGGGCTAAGAGCCCGGAAGAATAACCAATGGCGTCCATAACCCTGCCCAGGCCAAGCCGGAAGGGTAACCCTGCTAACGGCGTCGATCTCAAAACCTGCTTAAACAAAAGGGGTGCCGACAAAGGGCAAAGGAAAAAGAGGAGCGTCAGTACTGAGGCCAGTACACGGCGAGGCTAGAATTCGGCGGTCCTCGCCTACATAGGTATGGTGGACTGAGCGGCAGCGGCAGCAAGCACTAAACAACCTATAGAGACTCGATACAACTGGCGGTTATCAGAGAGGGGTAAGAATGACCTATCCGGGTCCAACCTGAAGCTATCACCAAACATACCCATCCTGGTGTTTCCCCTCGAGACCAAACGAGGAAGTCAACCGAGGAACTCACACAGTTGGCAGTTTTACTTATTCAGTTATAGTTGCGGCAATTTACTAGTCAGGTTTAGATAATCATCCTGATAAAGTAAGCAGTGGGCACTTTTAGTTAACCATTCCGTTATAGTTGCAACAATTACTAATCAGATACAGGTAGCATGAGATAAACCCAAAACCCAGCAGTTGTTGGTACTTTTATTTAGCCATTCCGTTGTAGTTGCAATACTTACTAGTCAGATACAATTGTCGCAAGCGACAACCAAACAAGCAATTGTGGGCAGTATTATTTAGCCATTCCATTATAGTGAAGATGATTACTAGTCATTATAAAGTCAAATTTATAGCAATAAACTTTAGTTATGCTTGTCTATGGTCGAGATTCTGTGCTCCAAGTCGTCCATATCCGCGGACACGGCTTTCAGAAAGTTTTACCCGGCCGGGGTGCACCAATAGCAACACACGCTCGATCAACCTCGGAAAAACCAAATCAAAACCCAACGAGGCTTTCACGACAAAGCAATCACAGGATTCAGAAATATTTCAGGGGGCCACCCCATTGAGTAGAACCGCAACGAAGTAAGCTAGCTCCGAGACGAACTCAAGGTTTGGGTGGACGGCGGTAAACGATCGGGAACCCGAAAGTGTGGATGGGCTTGTCGATACAGCAAAACGTGTCCCGATCCTAACAGACAGGTGCTCCTCGCACAATTTAAATACAGAAGTATAGCATGGCATATACAGGATAGTAAATAAAACCTCAAACTAGTTTGTGGCCCCAAGAAATAAGACTGAATCAAGCTCGCTCGGGGGTCCCATATACCTCCGGATGTGGATAGCGCGATAAATCAAGGAACAGTATCAAGTACTCGGGGTCCTACGGACACAAGTGGGCTCGAAACCAAATATTATCTATCACCCACCGATGCCTCTGCTTACTTCAATTTTAGTTGTTAAACAGGAATTAAAGTCAATGATAAGTAAAACTATGATCATCTCCAACAGCAACAAGCGGCAATACATCAACAACTGTGGCACTGGACGACACGCAACAACACTTGAGCAAGCGACTACGACGCGCAAGTCCAACTATCTACCAAACAACAGGTAATAGGATGTGTCCAAGGCAATATAAGGCTGCAAGTGATATCACAGGTACGGAAACTAAAGCATCGCAACACAGATAGCAATAGATCAACAGGAGGGAATAAATACTATAAAAGTAAGATAGGTAGAAAGGGGGAAATGCTCGCCTGAAAACATTGCCGAAGGTTCATCCGAAGATCGGGGCGAAGTTCACATCAACTCAACGGCCTTATCCGCGAAGAAGCAAAACACTAGAAGAAACACCGGATGCACTATTTAATACTACGACAAAAGATCGGCATGATGCATGTATGATGTATGACATGGCAAAGGTGCGACGCAATTAGGTCAATATTAAGCGGAACCGGGGTCCCGACAGATATTCAAGTGGTTCAAGTTGTTTAGCTACCCTGCATTTTAAATGTTGTTTTAACCAGGCAAGATATGACAACGGTTCGATGCACCAATTTAAATGAGGCCAATATGAGACCAGATTTGCCCGCATATGGGCCCCATATTTAATTATTAGGTGAATCGGCATAAGGCCCCCAAACCAAAGATATGCATGCGAGATGAATGATTAATGTGCAACAAGTTGTTGTTATGTTATAAAATAGGGTTTCGGGAAGGGATTCACACATTAGGGGTCTCGACGATCTTGGTTCCGGGGTTCGGGGTTCGGTCTCAGATAGCGAAGGTAGGCCTTGGCGTATTCGCGATGGTCGGGCCATGCTGTCGGTCCTATCGTTCGGGCTGAAGCACTTGTCGCATCCGCGGCCTTCGGGATCGGATCGGGTTCGGGGTCTCGGCGTTCCATGAAGAAGTACTTGGCTCAAGGCCGGGCATCGGTCTCATCGTTGCTGTCGTTCTTGTCGTCGTGAAGACCTTGTCGGGTCCGCGGTTCGGGTCGGACTTGGCGTCCGGGGTGAAGTGCTTGTCGTTCCATGGCGATCTTGGCGGCTTCGGATCCGGAAAGGATCACTCGACGTTCCGGGGAGAAGACCTTGGCGTCATATGTTGCGGTTGTCGGGTGGCGGTGCCGGACTCGGGTGTGGCGTTGATGGTCTTACGTGGCCCGATGGTCCCATGTGGAAGATCCCCGGGTACCGCGGCGGAGTTCTCGGATTTCGATGAAGATCTTATCGCTAAGTCGGGGCTCCCCATGTTCGGTTGCTCTTGGCATCGGTTTTTCCCTAGAACCTGGGTCTTCGGTCGATCTCGTCGACAACATAGAGTGCATCTACCCGGAAACTAGCGATGACGGCAGCAGCGCTTGCGCACGTGCAGGACGGATTCGGGGAGGTGCTCGTGGGCCCGCTGTCGGCAAGACGACGCGGAGCAGGACCGCCGGCGGCTCGGCTTGCAAGGATGGCCGAGGGGAGGCGTCGACGGGCGCCTGCCACGCCGCGGGCGGGCAGACGGGCGCCAGGTCGAGGGTCGTGGCGACGGAAGCTTGGCCGGCTTTTGGGGAACGCGTCCGGTGGAGAGGAGAACTGGGCGCGAGGCGCAGGGTGACGGCGGGAGGTGCTTAGCATGGCCGGAGGCGGGCGGGCGGCAGGCGAGGGAGCCGGCGAGGGTACGCCAGGCGGGCGAGGTGGCCGGCGAAAGCACGGCAGCCGTGAGGCGAGGTCAGAAGGAGGTTGGCGCAGGCAGGGGGCTCGGGGGGAGGTCCGCGAGGGTGGGTGATGGAGCGCGGCGGGCGAGCCGAGGGCGCCGAGGAGGCGGGCGGGCGCGCTGGAGGCGATGGCGGGCTGGCCCGAGGAGCGGGAGGAGAGGGCCCGCGACGGTGGCGGTGAGGTCGGGTGAGGCGGAGGCGGCCGGTCGCGTGGCGACGGCACTGTGGCGGCGAGCTTGGCGGGCGGAGCTGCGGGGCGCGGCCGGCGGGGCTGGCGGCTGGGAGAAGCAGAGGGAGGGGGAGGCGACGCGGGGAGGCCCGGAGAAGGTGAGGCCGACGGCGGAGGGGAGCAAGGCTGGGGGCGGCCAGGGACGGCGGGAGGCCGAGGGAGAGGGCGGAAGGGAGCAGGGGGGCGAGGGGAAGGGCGCCAGGAGGAAGACGACGGGAGGCGCGTGCGTGGTAGGTGGGAGGATGGGCTCGAGCGGGACAGGTGGTGGCGTGGGGTCGGGCGCTGACGGGTGGGACCCGTGGGGTCGGGTGTGGGTTAGATGGGGAGGTGGCGCTGGCAGAGGGGATGTGTGTGCGTGTGATGCGTGTGTGTGGGGTGGGTTGTGTGGGATGAGAGGGAGAGGTGGGGAGAGGGGTAGGATTAGGTGGCAGTTGGGGATTGGGTGAGGGAGAGAGGGGAGATGAGGTGGCGAGGGGCTATTGGTTAGGGTGAGGTGGAGGGTGTGTGTGGGTAGATAGGTTGGTAGCTGTAGGATTAATGGGGTGGGCCGTTTGTATTTTTCTGGGGTGGTCGTTCGGGTCATTCGGCCCGTTCGATTGCCCCGCTAAAAATAATGCAATATTTTATTTATTTAAACGGACCGTTTGCAAAACATATTTAGTCAAAACAAAATATTCCGGCGACCCGGGTTGCGTGTTTGAATGAAGATGGGGCGTTTTAGAAAACAATTTGGGTTTTCCGAAAATTAGTTTTATGCGAACAGATGCAAGATGATGACGATGCTCAAATGCAATGCGGCATGATGACATGAGCATGCGGTCATGATGATGCAATGCACAAAAACAACGCGATTTTCTAGTGGTGGTTTTGCGGGATGCCACAATTCGGCACCACTAACAATGGATCTCGCCCTCGAGATCCGCCTCATGGTACCGGAAGGAAGGTCGGCGATCTGCGTCTTCTCGCTTCGTGTAGATCCTCGTGACACCACTAATAAGAGGTCGTTGTCCGTGATCGTCGAGAGAACTCTCCGGTAACAAAAGGTCGAAGGTAGAGGTATCAACAAATAAAACCACCCCTAGCTTCGTTAGAAAGAGGGAACCGATGCATTCTTATCCACTTCAATGTACAAAAGCGAATAGAAGGGGTAGTCGGCATGGGGGCCAATCCATCACGCACCCAAACTATTACTCTGCACAATCAGTAGAAAAGCGTGCAACCATTCTTGGAATCAGACTGAAGATCTCGACAAACGAGGTTCGGAAACAAAGGAGTGATGCAGACTCTGCATCGGATCTGGCGTAGATGATGTCGTCGCGTCGGAAAACACCGGAAGGCACGAGAAGGAACAAAGAGAAGTCCGCCAGACGAAGGGTTCCTCGGATAGCATGAAGACCTGATGTAGCAACACCGTTACCAAAGGAGGAAGCGAGACCCTGAAGGTACGACGGAACCCAACCACGAGAAATCCTGGACTCGAAGAGCGAGAAGAGAGCGGATTCAAAATACGTCGAGGTAAGAGGAGAATAGCAGAGGGGTAAGGAATAAAAACCAGACCTAATCAGAACTATCCAACCTATTTTGCAAAAAATAGTTTTGACACTCTACTTCGGCCGTTAGCTAGGTTATCCTACAGGCTGGACTTGTGGGGTATCGCAACTGCTGAGCTCTAATACCACTCTGTAACACCCTCAGAATCGGACCTATGCAAGTTTTAGCGATTTCCGCCAAACCCGCATAGAAACGATTCAACGGTGCCCACCAGGAACTTTCGTGCGGGTGGAATACGAAGTAATAACATTACACAACAGTCCTCGATGGGACCCACAAAACAGATATATATACAACACGACTCCATGAGTCAAGAATACAGATATACAGAACAAAGATTCAAATCACCTTGAAACGATAGAGCGTCCGGCTACGTACAAGAAGCAAATGGGGCTAAGAGCCCGGAAGAATAACCAATGGCGTCCATAACCCTGCCCAGGCCAAGCCGGAAGGGTAACCCTGCTAACGGCGTCGATCTCAAAACCTGCTTAAACAAAAGGGGTGCCGACAAAGGGCAAAGGAAAAAGAGGAGCGTCGATCGAGGCCAAGACAGCGAGGCTAGAATTCGGTCCTCGCCTACATAGGTATGGTGGATCGAGCGGCAAAGCAAGCACTAAACAACCTATAGAGACTCGATACAACCGGCGGTTATCGAGAGGGTAAGAATGACCTATCCGGTCCAACTGAAGCTATCACCAAACATACCCATCCCGGTGTTTCCCTCGAGACCAAACGAGGAAGTCAACCGAGGAACTCACCGCTGGCGCTTTACTTATTCAGTTATAGTTGCGGCAATTTACTAGTCAGGTTTAGATAATCATCCTGATAAAGTAAGCAGTGGGCACTTTTAGTTAACCATTCCGTTATAGTTGAAACAATTACTAATCAGATACAGGTAGCATGAGATAAACCCAAAACCCAGCAGTTGTTGGTACTTTTATTTAGCCATTCCGTTGTAGTTGCAATACTTACTAGTCAGATACAATTGTTGCAAGCGACAACCAAACAAGCAATTGTGGGCAGTATTATTTAGCCATTCCATTATAGTGAAGCTGATTACTAGTCATTATAAAGTCAAATTTATAGCAATAAACTTTAGTTATGCTTGTCTATGGTCGAGATACTGTGCTCCAAGTCGTCCATATCCGCGGACACGGCTTTCAGAAAGTTTTACCCGGCCGGGGTGCACCAATAGCAACACACGCTCGATCAACCTCGGAAAAACCAAATCAAAACCCAATGAGGCTTTCATGACAAAGCAATCACAGGATTCAGAAATATTTTAGGGGGCCACCCAATTGAGTAGAACCGCAACGAAGTAAGCTAGCTCCGAGACGGACTCAAGGTTTGGGTGGACGGCGGTAAACGACTGGGAACCCGAAAGTGTGACTGGGCTTGTCGATACCGCGAAAACGTGTCCCGATCCTAAACAGTACACGTGCTCCTCGCACAATTTAAATACATAAGTAGCATGGCATAAGTACAGGATAGTAAATAAAACCTCAAACTAGTTTGTGGCCCCAAGAAATAAGACTGAATCAAGCTCTGGCTCAGGGGGTCCCATATACCTCCCGGATGTGGATAGCGCGATAAATCAAGGAATAGGTATCAAGTACTCGGGGTCCTACGGGACACAAGTGGGCGTTCGGAAACCAAATATTATCTATCACCCACCGATGCCTCTGCTTACTTCAATTTTAGTTGTTAAACAGGAATTAAAGTGAACGATAAGTAAAACTATGATCATCTCCAACAGCAACAAGCGGCAATACATCAACAACTGTGGCACTGGACGACACGCAACAACACTTGAGCAAGCGACTACGACGCGCAAGTCCAACTATCTACCAAACAACAGGTAATAGGATGTGTCCAAGGCAATATAAGGCTGCAAGTGATATCACAGGTACGGAAACTAAAGCATCGCAACACAGATAGCAATAGATCAACAGGAGGGAATAAAGACTATAAAAGTAAGATAGGTAGAAAGGGGGAAATGCTCGCCTGAAAACATTGCCGAAGGTTCATCCGAAGATCGGGGCGAAGCTCACATCAACTCAACGGCCTTATCCGCGAAGAAGCAAAACACTAGAAGAAACACCGGATGCACTATTTAATACTACGGCAAAAGATCGGCATGATGCATGTATGATGTATGACATGGCAAAGGTGCGACGCAATTAGGTCAATATTAAGCGGAACCGGGGTCCCGACAGATATTCAAGTGGTTCAAGTTGTTTAGCTACCCTGCATTTTAAATGTTGTTTTAACCAGGCAAGATATGACAACGGTTCGATGCACCAATTTAAATGAGGCCAATATGAGACCAGATTTGCCCGCATATGGGCCCCATATTTAATTATTAGGTGAATCGGCATAAGGCCCCCAAACCAAAGATATGCATGCGAGATGAATGATTAATGTGCAACAAGTTGTTGTTATGTTATAAAATAGGGTTTTGGGAAGGGGTTCACACATTAGGGGTCTCGACGATCTTGGTTCCGGGGTTCGGGGTTCGGTCTTAGATAGCGAAGGTAGGCCTTGGCGTATTCGCGATGGTCGGGCCATGCTGTCGGTCCTATCGTTCGGGCTGAAGCACTTGTCGCATCCGCGGCCTTCGGGTACGGGATCGGTCTCCGGGTTCGGGGGTCTCGGCGTTCCATGAAGAAGTACTTGGCCTGGCGTCGGGGCATCGGTCTCGCCCTGGTTGCTGTCGTTCTTGTCGTCGTGAAGACCTTGTCGGGTCCGCGGTTCGGGTCGGACTTGGCGTCCGGGGTGAAGTGCTTGTCGTTCCATGGAGATCTTGGCGGCTTCGGATCCGGAAAGGATCACTCGACGTTCCGGGGAGAAGACCTTGGCGTCATATGTTGAGGTTGTCGGGTGGCGGTGCCGGACTCGGGTGTGGCGTTGATGGTCTTACGTGGCCCGATGGTCCCATGTGGAAGATCCCCGGGTACCGCGGCGGAGTTCTCGGATTTTGATGAAGATCTTATCGCTAAGTCGGGGCTCCCCATGTTCGGTTGCTCTTGGCATCGGTTTTTCCCTAGAACCTGGGTCTTCGGTCGATCTCGTCGACAACATAGAGTGCATCTACCCGGAAACTAGCGATGACGGCAGCAGCGCTTGCGCACGCGCAGGACGGAGTCGGGGAGGTGCTCGCGGGCCCGCTGTCGGCAAGACGACGCGGAGCAGGACCGCCGGCGGCTCGGCTTGCAAGGACGGCCGAGGGGAGGCGTCGACGGGCGCCTGCGCCACGCGGGCGGGACGGGCGCAGTCGAGGGTCGCGGGCGCGGACGGAAGCGGCCGGCCGTGCTCGGGAACGCGTCCGCGGAGGAGGGAGGGCTGAGGCGGATGCGCAGAGGGTGACGGGAGGTGCTTGTCCGCGCGGCGCCATGAGGCGGCGGGCGAAGCCGACGAGGAGCAAGGGGCGGATGGCCAGAGCGAGGGTACGCCATGAGGCGGGCGAGGGGGGGTGGCCGGAGCCGGGCGGGCGCGGCCGCAGCTGAGTTGGCGGCGAGGCAGGGGGGGCTCAGGGGAGGTCCGGCGGTGGGTGATGGAGGCGGCACGGGCGAGCCGGGTGGCGGGAGAGGCTCGGGGCGGCAGGCGCGGAGGCGATGGAGGGCGGGCTGGCCCGACCGGAGCGAGGGAGAGGCCCGGCGACGGTGGGTGAGGTGGTGAGGCGAGGCGGCCGTCTGCGGGCGCGACGGCACTGTGGCGGCGAGCAGGAGCGGGCGCGGCCGGGCGGGCTGGGAGAAGGAGGGAGGGAGGCGACGGGAGGCCAGGAGGCCGCGCTGGGCTGACGAGGGGAGCGGCGCTGCTGGGGGTCTGCGGCGGCGACGGGACGGCGGGAGGCTGAGGGGAGAGGGCGAGCGGAAGGGGAGCATGGGGCGAGGGGAAGGGCGCCAGGAGGAAGACGACGGGAGGCGCGTGCGTGGTAGGTGGGGGGATGGGCTCGAGCGGGACAGGTGGTGGCGTGGGGTCGGGCGCTGACGGGTGGGACCCGTGGGGTCGGGGGTGGGTTAGATGGGGAGGTGGCGCCGGAGGGGTCAGGTGTGTGTGATGCGTGTGTGTGGGGTGGGTTGTGTGGGATGAGAGGGAGAGGTGGGGAGAGGGGTAGGATTAGGTGGCAGTTGGGGATTGGGTGAGGGAGAGAGGGGAGATGAGGTGGCGAGGGGCTATTGGTTGGGGTGAGGTGGAGGGTGTGTGTGGGTAGATAGGTTGGTAGCTGTAGGATTAATGGGGTGGGCCGTTTGTATTTTTCTGGGGTGGTCGTTCGGGTCATTCGGCCCGTTTGATTGCCCCGCTAAAAATAATGCAATATTTTATTTATTTAAACGGACCGTTTGCAAAACATATTTAGTCAAAACAAAATATTCCGGCGACCCGGGTTGCGTGTTTGAATGAAGATGGGGCGTTTTAGAAAACAATTTGGGTTTTCCGAAAATTAGTTTTATGCGAACAGATGCAAGATGATGACGATGCTCAAATGCAATGCCGCATGATGACATGAGCATGCGGTCATGATGATGCAATGCACAAAAACAACGCGATTTTCTAGTAGTGGTTTTGCAGGATGCCACAACCCGATGCATCCGGCTCGTTGGCATCGAGCCACTCGCTGCGGCCGCCTTCGCCATGAAGCGAGGGAAGGTCGCTGCAGATGCCGCGGCGCCACTCGGAGCCGGCTCGGTCACGTCGGGTGAGGGGACAGCCTCCTTGGTATTCGAGGCCACTTCCGCCGCAGTCGGAGGTTCGCTCGGAGCAACCGCCGGGTCATCAGAGACCGTGCAACGTCGTCGCCTTTCGCCCTGTTGACACCTTCGGCGGGAGCAGCGACTTCGTTGGTTTTCTTATTCCGCGAGGAGTCCACCTCGGTGACGACTGGCGGAACCTTGTCCACGGAAGGATGGCCGATATTTTTAACACCAGTCCTGTGAAACAACGATATGAATAAAACTGTCCGATTACAATGAAAAACAGGCAGATGAACAACACTCACTTGGCGACTGGTATGAACCGCAGACCGGTGCGGATGCTAGCCGGCTTTTCCAACTCGGGCCCCAACCTCCGAGTGAGGCCCATGTTGAACACATCGTGTGCCCAAGACACTAACGGCTTCTTCGAAGACGAAGCCGCGGCAGGAGACTCCGCGATAATTGCCATGGGAGCCTCCCTTTGAGGCGAGGCCCCTGTGGCTGGAGCATCGCCCAAACCACGATTGGGGCGAATGGAGGTGGTAACGACGCTAGCGGCGCCTCTTCCCTGGGGGCGGTAGCGTCCGGCGCCACGGTCACGTGCGCCGCCATGTCCCTAGCCGAGCTGGTGGCATCGGAACTGGTCACAGATAGGGGCGGAGATATCCGCTTCGCCTTCTTCTTCGGCGAAGCCATCTTCTTCTTCTTCTTCTTCGACGGCGCTGCCTCACGATGTGAGGTGTGCTCGGGAAGCTCGTCATCATCATCATCATCATGAGGCTCAAGGCTTTTACTCGCTTCGAGCTCGCGCTGGTGTTGCCCGCGGGTCTTGCGAACTGTGGGGGCAGCGACTTCCACGGGTCTTTGTTGTCGTCGTCGTCATCACCCTCGTCGCTCTTGGCGTCGCCTTTGACGGGTGACGACTCGCTCCTGTCTTGGACGGACGAGCTCGAGTTCTCGCCGTCTGCGGGTGGAAGCCACCCTTCTACCACCTGGAACAACTGCAATAAAAACAAAACAATGTCAGCACAACCGCGAATGCATCATCTGCGACTGCGAGTGGTGATTAAATGAGGGCTTACCGTCGGAGTCGGGCGCCTTGCAGTGTACGGGCGACCCTGGCCTTCGCGTCAAGATACACCGCCTGGGTGATCTTCTTCAGGGCCAGGGTGTAGTCTTCAAGTCTCCACTCAGCGAGGGAGGACTTCGTCGGATCGTCCTTACCCGCATACTCGTACATTTAATGGTCGTGGCGGGCCAAGGGCACGAGCCGCCACCCGAACCAGCAGTTGTAGAGGTTGATGGTCTGGAGGCCCTTTTTCTTCAGGCCGCGGATGGTCTGCAGCATTTCGTCGACAACCATCCGTTGATCCAGCGGGAGCTTGATGACCTGGAGCCAACGCGGTTCGGGCCGATCGGCGGAGTACCTTGGAAGCGCCACTTCGCCGTCTGGAGTCGACTCAGTGACGTAGAACCAGGACTTCTTCCATTCGTTTGCCGCCTTGGCGGGCAGAATCAGGTCAAAGAACAACGCCTTCGACTTTAGGTGGAACGTCAGGCCGCCCGCAGCTAGCATCGGGCCGCCTGACTCCTCGCGGCTGATACTCCCGTGGAACAAGTCTTGCCACAGGGGAAAATAGGGCCTGCAGCCCAGATAGCACTCGCAGAACGCTATGAAGATGGTGAGCTGCTCGATACTATGCGGACCCAGATCCGATGGCTGGATTCCATAGTAGGCGCAGAAACGCCGGAAGAAGAGGGAAGTTGGGAAGCCCAGCCCCCGCTCCAGGTGGCTGGTGAAGCAGATGAATTCTCCCTTGCGTGGATCCGGAGTCACCTCTCCGGCCGCGGGGATGCGCCATCTGCCGGCGCAGAGGATCCCGGCCTCCTCGAAGGATGCCAGTAGCGCCTTAGTGCATTTGGATCTGCCCCATGGCTCGGTGGAGGGGGCCATCAGTGGAGATTCGTGGGGGTCGGAGCTCTCTGGATTGTTCGGATCGTTGTGAGGAATGGGGAAACAAAGACGAGCGAGATCGGAGGAAGAAAGAAGAACCGTTTCCCTGTCCGCCTATCATTCTCCTTATATAGCAGTTGCTACCCGCCAGTTTCGGGAGCCGTTACTACGCGGTAATTACGCCGAAGTTACTATTGGATTACCCAACGGCTAGTTTGACCCCAATTGACGGTCCAACTTCATCCATTCGACTCGTCGCTCCCAGCGACTCGACGACTCTCCGACCCGATCACTATGACAGTGACTAAGTATTCGCCGACCCGCTCGCCGAGCTGCTACACGATTGGTCGCCATTATTGCGACTGAAATGACTAGTTCTTCCCTTTGTTCAGGAGTCCGCCGCTGATTCAACTGGACGTCCGCATTGTACCCGCATACTCCAACTGCCAGCAAACGCCTGCGACAAATCAATGACGGCCTCGGGGACTACTGATGGGGATATGCCTACCGGGGTATACCCAGCAGGACGTTTCCTACTGGACCAAGCGTCAGCGAGTGGGCCTGCAGGACGGCGACTGGATCAAGACTTGGCGTGGAATCAATAGACTGGAAGCTGAAGGCCCAGAAGTGTAGCTAGGCCCAGTTGGACTAGGTCATAGAATCTCCGAATCCTGAACTAATTCGGTTGAGATCTGTAAACCCTAGGGAGGTGAGTCTATATAAACCTCCCTAGAGGATGCATAGAGGATACGTTCCATCATACACCCTAGCGACTTGCCGCCTAGCCGCCGAGCTCTCCCCATTGTACTCTCACCATAATACAATCTAGCAGGAGTAGGTCTTTACCCTCCGGGGGCCGAACCTGGGTAAACCCTTGTGTCTCAGCCCTCATCTCGCACCACAGATGGCTGGCCGCCCTTGCCCCATGTTCTACTACTCGCTGCCGATTGCATCATCTGCCGTGGTCATTCACACGACACCAAGGGAAGTGACAATAATCTCTTTGATTGTAGATGTGTTGTTGCCACTAGGGAGAAAACAACGGTCTCTTGTTCATGGAACATGTGGACTGTTTACCTTACACATTTTGCTTAAAGCAGCTGTCTGTTGCTTGCAACTTTATACTGGAGGGGGTTCAGATGATAACGTGAAGGTGTACTTCTAGTCATAGATCTGGTTGGATGGCGGTCTATGTATCTTGTTGTATTGCCCAATCAACCTCATAGGATCTTTCTGACTAGTAATTACATTGTTATTACTTGCTCAGTTCCTGTCAATTGCCCTGCTGTAATTCGTTTACCCTTCATGCCATGTTGTTTATCTAAGGAGAGCACCTCTAGTGAACTATGGACCCCGGTCCAATCTTTACCATTGATACATATTCCACTGTTACTTGTTTACTTGCTGCAAACCATTACCTTCCACACAATACGTTTAATCCTTTGTTACAGTAAATTGGTATGCTTAACAACATCACTATTTGGTGGCGCAAAGTCTTGAGTTTGTGTTGTGCAGGTCTTAGCGTTGCTTGCAACACCTGTGTGACGTTTCCTTCCTCCTTCTGGTTCGATAACCTCGATCTCAACTGAGGGAAAACTTTCTGCTTGCTACTTCACACCTTGCTCTTGGGGTTCCCAACAGGCTGTGCGTAGACAGTCGTCAGATACCTGGAAGGTTCTTTAGGGATATCATCCTAGCTATACTCATGTGATGGTTTCAACTATTTGGGTGTTCATATCCCGCGGCTCAGGAACCGGGAGTTGATGTTGAGTTTGAGCGATGTTATTCGTCGAGATGTTATTTATATGATATTAGTACTTTTTTGTTATTCGAGATGTATTAGTACTTTGTTGTTATTTGAGATGTTATATGATATTAGTACTTTGTGGTTATTCGAGATGTATTAGTACTTTGTTGTTGTGATATGGTACATTGTTAACTTTATTACTCATATGCACATTATGTCATAGCAGTTATTCTATGGATTTCAGTGGGAGATAAGGTGAAGATCCTCTATTTGACATGATACGAGGTGATGAAGCGCTCCCCTATCGGGGTGAAGCGCTCCCGATTATGGTGGAGCGCTCGTCGATCAGGGTGAAGCAGAAGACTATGGAGCAGAAGATGGCTCATAGTTTCTGAATGAGTCCGGCGATGAAATGGAGATAGAACATCTAGTCAAAGCGCAGACGAGTTTTAATTGTGATGACGGCTTGGAAAATGATGGACCGGCCTTAACAAAGTCTGGCGAGATATATTATTAAGACTCTCGATCACTAGATAGATGCATTAATTGATTTATGTGTATATATATTAACGCATGTTTCTTATTTTAGACCTCTGCATTGACCAAGTCTGGTAAAAGCAGTAAACGAGGACCGGCCAAAGGGATGGCCGCCGATGCACATCTCACAATTGAGGAGGTCTCTCCAGAGGGAAAACCGTTGCTTCCCATAAGTAACGCAAACACATTTATTCATCAATATGGATTTATTATTAGGGACAACGTCCCGGTCATCATTATCAACTGGAATAACCCAGCAAAGGGAGATGGAAATCCTAAGAGTTTTGTCGAGGACAGATACAAAGACATACTATGGGAGAAGCTCATCTCATATTTCACCCTACTGGTCTTGGAGTCAGAGCAGGCCACATATGCTATGAGGTCCAAAGTCAAGCATTTCTCTCTTAAGAACATGGCCGAACAGTTCAATAACTATAACAAAAGATTATACAATGAATATCTCAAGGAAAAAGAAGTTCCAGAATTCACTGACACACTAGAGAAGCAACGGGCTCACTGGGAAAGCTTTCTGGACTACAAGAAATCAGAAGTAGCAAAAAAAGAGGTCCAAAATAATAAAGAAAATGCTGCAAAAAATAAATATCACCATAAGATAGGGACAAGTGGCTAAAAGACTTTCGTGCCTAAGTGGGAGGAAGCCGAGCAAGCCTTGCATGACCAAGGACTCACTCCAGCTACAAAGGACTGGCCCATCAAGGTAAGGAATTGGTTACTTGCGCATGGGGTGAAGTATGACATGGAAACAAAGGAGTTAATATTGGATGAAAAGACAGCAATTTCTACACCCCATAAACCAATTGTTAAAACAATCGGGGAGATTCGAGATGGTAAGTTTAAACCCGACAAAGAGAATGACGAGCTGACAAAGGCCCTCGGGAATCCTGAAAAACCGGGATGAACACAAGGATTTCAACCTTTGGTGCCATGGAAAACTGGGTTTGCCGAGGACAATGAATCTTATAGAAGCCGAGCGAGAGCAAAGAAGCGACAGGAGTAGGAGGAGGCAGACGGGTTGCATAGCGTAGAAATAAATAACGAGGAAATATATGCCATGCTAAAGGAGCAACAGAAGCAATTGGACGAAATACGCCAGCAAGGGCCAACTCATCTACCGCTGCAAGAAAGTGCCGGTGGCCCATATCAGCAGAAAAGCAGCGTGACTTCCACGACGGTCGATCTGATAGATCGTTATCCTGTGGATAATATCACTGAGAAAACTAGTCGTGAGCGACTTCTCTCGCAGGCAGGAAGACCAGGCCAGCCGTCAGTGCACGTGGTGAGGGGTGAAGGGAGGGTGCAGACCGATGGGATGGATGCGAGTTCACGAGGAGTGGTGGTGCGGAGGCGCTTCCATGGTCGTGGGGGGTTGGGTACCGGAGCACCATGGTCTGATGTCAAGGAAGAAGACGACCGCCTAGCCTCCCTCTCCTATATTTAGAAAAATGGGCCTTTAAAAAAAGATCGTCAACTGCAGTTAAATATTTATTTCTATATTTTTAGATGTTTTTATTAATTGGGCTGACCAGTGAGACCTCGTGCCACGTCATCTATTAGGTCAGTCCCACTGTCAGGAACATTGTCAATTCTAGATCAATTTACAATTAGTGTTTTTGCAAACAATGAAGAAAATGTGGTGGTTTTTGTACCGATAACATAAAGTGATACTATTTAGTAAATTTAAGCTGTAAATACTCGGACGGTGTCATTCTTTTTTTTTGAGGGAAACAACTAAACTCCGTCCAGCTGCAGAGCTTTATTAATTATCAAATAAGCTTACATCGTTTGCCAAGTGGCGAATAAGAAATTCAGAAGTATCCTCATGCCAAATCGTTAACTGAGGTCTCTCAGCATTACAAGCTAAAATACGAGCTACTACATTGCTTTCCCTCGGACAGTGAAAAAATTTAACAATAGCAAAACTACGGGCTAAAAAGGAAAACTCCACATATATATAGATGCGCTTTCCGCAGAATTGCCTCCATTTTGCATAGTCTCAATCACGTCCATACAATATCTATTAATCAATAATTTATTGCATCCAACCTAACCAACAAGAATTAATCCATCCCGAAGAGCTCTATCTTCAACAGTTGGTGCATCCCTGATATAAGGAATACTACAGTATGATCCAACAGTAAAAATAATACCATGATCATCTCGAAGTATAGCTCCCGTGGACCCTGAACAATTGTCAGCTGAAAAGCCAACATCAATATTAAGTTTGATAAAATCCCGAGGGGGCTTCTCCCAACCATGACGCCTGAGGCCCAATGATTTCTTGCTTGCTCTAGAAACATTAAAAACCATAGCTAGGATAGCTTGAGAGGTACAAGCCAGTTGTTGAACAGGTTTGTCCCGCACGATACACCTTCTCTCCCACCAAATATACCAGCAACTAGATGTGATCAGCTCCTTAAGCCCTAGGTCTTCAAAACCCGATATTGTATTGCTTCTGATAAGAAACTGCAGAACCTCCGAACCTTACCAATCGGTAGTACAAGCTTCTTCGATAATCGATGAAATTCCTAGATTTTTCTAAATTTCTTTAACCCTGGGACACCCAAAAAATAAATGCCTTGTGTCCTCACAATGGGTTTTGCATATTGGACATGTAATGGTATGTACGATATGCCTATTATCCAATGTGTAGTTATATGCAATGGTTCCATGTAACATCCTCCATGTTTTTTTTCTAATTTTTGCCGAAACCTTCTGCTTCCAAACCTGCGCCCAACTGGGTTAACCTAAAATGTGCCTACCACTGGTGGAAAACAGGGCTGTAGTCCCGGGCCGCAACGGGCTCTAGTCCCGGTTTTGGGCCCGAGACTGCGAAAACGGGACTAGAGGCCCCCCTCCCCCCTCTAGTCCCGGCTCGCAACGGCCCGCGACTGATAACAGCCACGTGGCTGTTTTAGCGCCGCGGGCGGCAGAAACCCTCTAGTCCCGGACTGTAACACCACCCGGAACTAAAAGGTTTCCTACCGCGGCAGAGATTGTGTATTTCCTTTTTTTTGCCATTTCATTCCTTTTTCGTTTTGTGTTTCACTATAATTCAAACATATATTTCAGTATACATATTATACGCTACTACATACACACTACACGTCGATGCATTTATATAATTAATTGATCCCTTGCAAGCATACATATAATCAATCATATCAAAAGGAAGAAATGTTTTGAAATTACATGGTCATTGATGAATATATATATCATATCAGCTACATGAAGATGACTAAGGCAAATCGAGTTCCACGTCATCCGCATAATGCTCTCCATGTACATCAAGGACTTCCTTCATCATAAATCCCGCCAGCTCCTCTTGAATTGCTCTTATGCGCTGGTCTGGCTCTAGTTTCTCCCGCAAATCATAAATATAATGTGAGTCAACTTTCCGCTCACTGGTCAACTCGCGGATGTACTCGCAGACGTAGTATCCACATAAATGAGTTCCCGGTGGCTGTTGTAAACTCTTCACCATTTTATAAGTTAACTCCTCTTTGAATGGACCTGGTATTTTCTGTCTGAACCGTGTCCAACACCTGCTCGGCAAAGAAAATGAACAAAGGAGTTATTAGTTACTTGATATTAGGAAATGAATGAAAGAGGACGATATAATGTGATAATGATTGTGTTGGAATTATGCCCTAGAGGCAATAATAAAGATGTTATTATTATAATTCTTATTTATGATAAAGTTTATATTCCATGCTAGAATTGTATTAAGCGGAAACTTTAATACTTGTGTGGTTTGTGAACAACACCGTGTCCCTAGTACGCCTCTATGGACTAGCTCATTGATCAATGATGGTTAAGGTTTCCTAACCATAGACATGAGTTGTCAATTGATAATGAGATCATATCATTGGAGAATGATATGATGGACAGACCCAAACTAAGCGAAGCAATTAGATCGTATCATCGTGTTCATCTTTGCGAAGCTTTTTCTATGTCAAATATTGTATTCCTTAGACCATGAGATAATACAACTCCCTGGTATCGGAAGAAAGCTTTGAGGTCATCAAACGTCATCCTATGAGAGGGTGATCATAAAGGTGTCTCTCAGGTGATCGGAAAGTATCTGTTGGGTTGTATATATCGAGATGGGATTTGTCCCTCCCAAGTCGGAGAGATATACTTCGGGCCCACTCGGTAATCGATATCAACACCGCTTGCAAGCATGTGGTTAAGGAGTTAATCACAAAGTGATATCGGATTACGGAACGAGTAAAGTACTTGCTGTGAACGAGATTGAACTAGGTATGACGGCGATGATCGAATCTCGGCAAGTAAAATATCGCGAGACGAAGGGAATATATATATGGGATTGATTGAATCCTGGCATCGTGGTTCATCCGATATGATCATCGATGAATGTGGAGTCAATATGGGTGCCTGCACCGCTGATTATTGATAGAAGATCATGTGCGCATATTCTCGAACCCAGGTCACACACTTAACGTGTCTTGACGCTAGGATAGATTGGATAATTGGTTTATGAGTTTTTGTTCGGAGTCTCGGATGGGATCCGGGACATCACGAGAGGTTCCGGAGTGGTCCGGAGAATAAGATTCATATAAGGCAGTGCAGTTTTTGGAGTTCGGAATTGTTCCGGGTTAATCGGTATTGTACCGGAAGCTTCTAGAACCTTCCGGAAGGGGACCAACGTGGTCCCACCTTCCGGGAGGGGGCATGGGCCTATGAGGGAGTGTCCTGGCCGCATTGGGCCAGGGGCACAAGGCCCCATAGGGCCCAGCCGATCCTATAGGGTTTAAACTCATTTAAACTAGAGATAGGGTTTCTAGAAGGGGGAGAGTCCTTGCCCCCCACTTCTCCCTCCCTTGGCCGCCGGCCCAAGGCTTGGAGGAGGGGCAAGGGCTGGCCGCCCCCCCCTCTATATATATAGGGCTGGTGCGCCCCCTCCCCCCTACACCTTGCCTCCAAACCCTAGTTGCCCTGCTGCCCTTCCTCTCTCCTCCCGACCGCTTGTTTGTGGCGAAGCCTGCACAGAAATTCTCCACCATATACACCACGCCGTCGTGTTGTAGATCCAATCTATCTCTCCACCATACTTGCTGGTCCGAGGAAAGAGGAGACGTCGAGGTGCTGCACGTGTGCATCTCACGGAGGCACCGCCACTTGTGGTGCTAGATCGGATCGGATCACGAGGAGAAGCGCACGACTACATCACCCACGTTCCGACGAACGCGTTCCGCTTGAATCTTCAAGGGTATGAAGATCTAATCCAATCTCTCTCGTTGATTGCATCTCCTAGATTAGATCTTGGCTTTCCCTCTGTTCGCATCCGTTGAAAATTTTGATTTACTATGCCGCGAAACCCTTCAGATTGAAATTACTTATGGAGCATTGCTTTCATGTCGCTCCACTGCTCTTGGTCCCAACTTAATGAGTCGTGGACTTCAACTAGGGAGTTGTCAACTTGAATGTTTAGCAAGATCTAGTAAAATCTGCGGACATTTACATAAGCATACATGCATAGCTCATCCAGTAAGCAAAATAAAATGTGTACAAGATATAAACACTCACTTGAAGTTGTAAGGAAATAGTATTTCCGTAACAAAATTATGCTTGGTTAAGAACCTGCACAGGTCTTCCTCCACGTCTTTGGGGTGATTCTTTAACGTATATTCTTTAATGATATATGGGTCAATGAACCCAACGTCGTATCTTCTAGCTCTTTTGCATTCAAGCATCTTCATTCTGCGGAATATAATATCATCATATAAAAGGATATATAGTTAGGATAATATATTAAATGCAATGAACGAGCTGAGCTACAAACTTAATTATAGAAATAAATAACTTACAGACAGTAGCAACCAATGATAGATTTGTCGAGGGCGCGCTGGTTGTATAACTGAAACAGTTCGGTCATTTGAACCTGTATCGACTATGGTTTGAAGTGATGCTCCTTTCTAACGTCCACCGGAAACCAATCTTTATGATGCTTTTTTCTGCTTGCGACATGTACCATTCATGCAGATTTCGCATATGTGTGGATAGACGCGCGAGATCCTCATTACTGACTAGAGGCTCCCCTTGGACATACTGCCGTACTATCTGACCCACTGGCGTATCTTCATAGCCTAAATATTGACCAAGAGAAATATTTGCTTCGTTAGCAAGTGCTTTGGCCTGCGATACAGTGATTCCCATAAGTGCAGCATTATTACGGGCTCTAGGGTCCATTATTTTCATGTCCATATCCATTTCAGCTCTGAAGGCCTTGTCGAGGTCTGAAATGACTTTGAGCGGGGCGACCGATTGATTCTTCTGTGCTCCGAGCTAGGCAACTTGCTTCCCGGCACTTGTGATTTTTTTTCTGTGCTTGCTTAATAATCTCCCGGTCATAGTCTGATTCCAGATTCATTGATATCTAGGATGGTTGCTCAAGAAAGGACTTAGCCCACTTTTTGGTTTTTTCATTATATACCGGCTTTGGCTCAGGCTTTTTGGGTGCAAAATGCGCCTTAACTTGGGCAGCCACATCCACGTTAGTTTCCTCATCGGTCTTGTCATAAGGTCTCTTTGGAAGAGCCGGCGGGATATCGACTATCTTCGGCGTTTGACCTTTCTTCGATGTGGGGCGCGGGTGACCGTCGAACTTTTGTTTCTTCGACGAGGTAGTAGTATTGCACGGAGGCGGAGGCGGAGATCGAGTTGATGTACTCCTGCTGAGGCGATCGTCAGCGGGGCGGGGTGGACTTGGAGGTTGGCGGTAATCGGGTTGGGGTGGACTTGGAGGTTGGCGATAATCGGGTTGGGGTGGACTTGGAGGTTGACGATATTCGATGTGGGGTGGACTTGGATTCCTTGGTGTCGGTGTCCTTGGCGCCGAGCCTGGAAACTTGATGTACTTCTTATTCCATAGAATGATGTTGCGCTTGACATCTCCTAGTTTCATAAGGCCTTCAGACGTAGCGATTTCAATCTCTAGGTCCGCAAAATCCTCCACTATGTCATCCACCGTGACACGAGCATAGCCTGGTGGAATCGGAAGTGAATGGTGGAGTGCTCCAGGTAGACAAGGTAAAGCAGTGCCGATCGCCACCTTGAAGGACAGGTTGTTCATTGGCTGATGTAGCTCACATTGTGCCATCTCTCTGACATCATCCACGGGGTAGTGAGGAGCCAGTGCATCATCCAGCAGTGCTTGATCATCAGCACGGACCTCCGTGGAAGCCACGCTGCTTCTCCGTTGGCTAAGATCCAATGCAGGATCATCAGACCGCGGGTGAGTTAACGACGGCGGCCTTTGGCTAATTTCATGCATGAGGTTCTTCAGATCAGCTAGGTCCTGCTCTACCCTGGAGATCTGGTCTGCCTCCCTGTGGCATCCCGCAAAACCATTACTAGAAAATCGCGTTGAATTTGTGCATTGCATCGTCATCATCATGCATTGTTCGCATAAAACTATTTTCGCAAAGCCCGTTTTGTTTTCTAAAACGCCCCATCTTTATTCAAACATCAAAACCGGGTCCCCGGATTATTTTGTTTTGTCCGCTGTCGGATTGCAAAAGCGCTGATTGAAATAAATAATTTAATTATATTATTTTAATGGGGCAGTCGAACGGGCCAAATCGACGACCACCCCGCATAAAACAGATCGGTCCACCCCGTTTTCTTTTCCTACCAACCTATCTACCCATCCCTCTGGCCACATCACCCCGGCCAACCCCGTCGCGCCACCTCACCTCTCCTCTCCCCCCACCCAATCAGATGCCGCCACTTGGCCTCCCTCTCTCTCTCACCCCCACTTCCCAGCACCACACCCCACACACCCAGGCCCACACACGCGCCCACCACACCGATCCCCACCCCTCAGCCCCGCGTGGCCCCACCTCGCTGACCCCACCACGCGCCCCCCCGCAGACACACACCCCGCTCCCTCTCCCTTCTCTCCTTCCCCGCACGTTCCCTCCCCGCCTCCTCTCCTAGCTCGCCGGCGACCGCACCATCCTCTCCCTCCCTCAGCCTCGCCAGCACCCCTCTTCCCCACCGCCGTTACCGCTTCACCCCGCCGCCGGCCACCGCACCGCCCTCCAGCGCCGCTCGCCGCCACGCCCCCACGTCCTGCGCCAAACCGCCTCCCTCTCGGCAGTCGCCGCCGCACCCGCCTCGCCGGCAGTCTTCATCCGCCCGGTCAGCGCCTCAGCGCGCGCTGCGGCTCCAAGGCCGCCGCCCGCTCGAGCATCCCTCGCGCTTCCGCCGCCTTCACAGATCCTCCTCTCACGCCCGCGCTGGCGCCCGCCGTTCGTCCTCGGGAAGCCCTCGCCCGCGTCCTCCTCCTCCGTCGCCGCGCCTCGCCTCCTCCTGCAGGGCCCCTTCGCTGCCGACCCCACCACCCGCAGCGAGCCCCGACCCCGCCGCCCGCCGGCGTCGCCACCCCGTGTGCCCCGACCGCGCGTGGTTGTTCCCCGTCGAGCTCGCCGCCGTATCTTCTGCTCTCCGGCCGAAGGCCGCGTCGCGCTTGACCCTGGCTCTGGTCGTGCCAAGTAGGTGTGGCCGTGTTGATGTGATGCGGGAGCCACACTCCTAGTGAAGGATCGACATTAGCCGACCGCGATGAATCACCCGCACCGAAGACCTAGCACTTCGTCCACACATGCGACCATACCTCCGTCCCGGATGCGGAGTCAATGCGAAACGACAAGATCGCCACCTTCCAAGATCATCGGCGGGGTTACGAACATTCCAACAGGAAACTCAAGGTCTACTTCGGAATCCAAGACCGAACCCTCGTCGATCCCAGCGGACGGCAAGATCTTCTTCCGGATCTGACAAGCACCGCTGCGACCAACGCCAAGACCGTCCCGACTCGAGGACCCGACAAGACCCACGACGACAAGACGGCACCGACCGAGAAGAATCCGACGCCCGACGAACCAAGTCCTGCTCCCGAGGCGACAAGTGCTTCCGACCAACGCCAAGACCGACAACATGGCCGACCACCGCGAATGTGCCAAGATCTACCCCGTTATCCGAGAACGATCCCGTCGAGACCGATCCCGTCGAACCCCCGGACCAAGGCCCGTCGAACCCTGGACCCTGAGACCGACCCCGAACCCCGGAACCCCAAGACCGTCGAGACCCTAATGTGTGACCCTTATCCGAACCCCTATTTTATAAATGCCAAACATAAAACTTGTTGCATATTGAATTGTCATACTCGCATGCATATTATCATGTGGTTTGGGGGCCTTATGCCGATTCACCTAATAATCAAATATGGGGCCCATATGCGGGCAAATCCAGCCTTATATTGGCCTCATTTAAAACTGATGTAGCGAACCGGTGTTATCTTTTGCCATGTCCAAACAACATTTAATTTGCGGGGTAGATGAATAATATGAACCATTTAATTATCTGTCGGGACCCCAGTTCTGCTTAATATTGACCTAATTACATCGCATCTTTACCATGCCATACATCATACATGCATCATGCCGATCTTCTGCCGTTGTATTAAATATTGCATCCGGTGTTTCTTCTAGTGTTTTGCTTCTTCGCGGATAAGGCCGTGAGTTGATGTGACCTTCGCCCGATCTTCTGTCGAACTTTCGGCAATGTTTTCCAGGCGAGCATATCCCCCTTTCTACCTATCTTACTTTTATAGCATTTATTTCCTCCTGTTGATCTATTGCTATCTGTGTTGCGATGCTCTAGTTTTCGTACCCGTGATATCCCTTGCAGCCCTACATTGCCTTGGACACATCCTATTACCTGTTGTTTGGTAGCTAGTTGGACTTGCGCGTCGTAGTCGCTTGCTCAAGTGCTGTTGTGTGTAAATCGATTACCCGAGTTGTTGGAGAATTGCCGCATGTTGATGTTGGAGATGATCATAGTTTTACTTATCGTTCACTTTAATTCCTGTTTAACCACTAAAATTGAAGTAAGCAGAGGCATCGGTGGGTGATAGATAACATTTGGTTTCCGAACGCCCACTTGTGTCCCGTAGGACCCCGAGTACTTGATACCTGTTCCTTGATTTATCGCGCTATCCACATCCGGGAGGTATATGGGACCCCCCTGATCCAGAGCTTGATTCAGTCTTATTTCTTGGGGCCACAAACTAGTTTGAGGTTTTATTTACTATCCTGTACTTATGCCATGCTACTTCTGTATTTACAATTGTGCGAGGAGCACCTTTGTCTTTAGGGTAAGCGGAGTGTTTTCGGTATCGGCAGTCCCGTTTGGGGATTTCTTTGTCGTTCTGACCACGCATAAACCTTGAGTCCGTCTCGAGCTTGCTTGCCGTTGGTGTACTCAAGGGTGCCCCTGAAATATTTCTGAATCCTGATTGCTTTGTCGTGAAGGCCTCGTTGGGTTTTGATTTGGTTTTTCCGAGGTTGATCGGCGTGTGTTGCTATTGGTGCACCCGGCGGGTAAAACTTTCGAAAGCCGTGTCCGCGGATATGGACGACTTGGAGCCTGATATCTCGACCATAGACAAGCATAACTAAAGTTTATTGCTATAAATTTGACTTTATAATGACTAGTAATCAGCTTCACTATAATGGAATGGCTAATTAATACTGCCACAATTGCTTGTTGGAGTGTCGCTTGCGACCATTGTACCTGACTAGTAAGTATTGCAACTACAACGGAATGGCTGAATAAAAGTACCAACAACTGCTGGGTTTAAGGGTTATCTCATGCTAATTGTATCTGACTAGTAAGTGTTGCCACTATAACGGAATGATTAACTAAAAGTGCCCACTGCTTATTTTATCAGGATGATTATCTACACCTGACTAGTAATTGCTGCAATGATAACCGAATAAATAAAATTGCCAACTGTGTGAGTTCCTCGGTCGACTTCCTCGTGTGGTCTCGAGGGGGAAACACCAGGATGGGTTTGATTGGTGTTAGCTTCAGGTTGGATCCGGATAGGTCATTCTTATCCCTCTCTGATAACCGCCAGTTGTATCGAGTCTCTATAGGTTGTTTAGTGCTTGCTGCCGCTGCCGCTTCAGTCCACCATACCTATGTAGGCGAGGACCGCCGAATTCTAGCCTCGCCGTGTACTGGCCTCAGTACTGACGCTCCTCTTTTTCCTTTGCCTTTCGGCACCTTTTTGTTTAAGCAGGTTTTGAGATCGGCGTCGTTAGCGGTTACCCTTCCGCTTGGCCTGGGCAGGGGTTATGGGCGCCATTGGTTATTCTTGGGGCTCTTAGCCCCATTTGCATCTTGTCCGTAGTCGGACGACTGTATCGCTTTCTGGTGATTTGGATCTTTGTACCGTATATCTGTATTCTTGACTCATGGAGTCGTTGTATATATATTCTGCTACGTGGGTCCCATCGAGGACTGTTGTGTAATGTTATTACTTCGTTTTCCACCCGCGAAAGTGCTGGTGGCACCTTTGAATCGTTTCTATGCGGGTTTGGAGGGTTTCGCTAAAACTTGCATAGGTCCGATTCCGAGGGTGTTACAGTGGTATCGAGCTCGGCATTGCGATACCCCAAGTCCAACTGTAGGATAACCTAGCTAACGGCCAAGTAGAGTGTCAAAACTATTTTTGCAAAATCGGTTGGATAGTTACGATTAGGTCTGATTTTACTCCTTACCCCTCGCTATTCTCCTCTTACCTCTCGTGTTTTGAATCCGCTCTCTTCTCTCTTGAGTCCAGGATTTCTCGTGGTTGGGTTTCCGTCGTACCTTCAGGGTTTCACTTTCTCCCTTTGTAACGGAGGTGCTACGATCATCAATCTGCAATTGTCAGTTGTACCCTTCCTCCAATCTTTTGTTCTTGAGCTCTTTATCCATATGTGTTCCTTGCTGGATATCCGTGTCGTTGAAAAACATATGAGAAGGACGAGCATTGGGGAAGTTGGAGTATACCTTGAGCATGTGTTGTTCATGCCAATGGAACCATCGCGAAACCTAATCATTGTGTCTTTCATACGATTTCATTGTATCTTCGGTGTTTCCGATGTGATGACATCATCCACGCCAGATCCGATGTAGAGTCGCATCACTTCTTTGTTTCGAACCTCGCTTGTCGAGATCTTGATCGATTCGAGAGTTGGTTGCATAATCCGCCTATTCGTCTGCAGAGTAATGGTTTGAGTGCGGGATGGAGTAGCTACCATACCACTACTCTTATCATTCGCTCTTGTACGTCGAATCAGTGGGTCCAGCAATTTTACTCCGTCCACGGAAGTTAGGGGTGGCTTTATTTGTTGATGCCTCTACCTTCGATCTTTTGTTCCCGGAGTGTTCTCCCGACAATCACGGACAACAACCCTTGTTAGTGGTGTCGCGAGGATCTACACGAAGCGAGAAGACGCAGACCGCCGACCTTCTTTCCGGTACCATGAGGCGGATCTCGAGGGCGAGATCCCTTGTTAGTGGTGTCGAATTGTGGCATCCCGCAAAACCATTACTAGAAAATCGCGTTGAATTTGTGCATTGCATCGTCATCATCATGCATTGTTCGCATAAAACTATTTTCGCAAAGCCCGTTTTGTTTTCTAAAACGCCCCATCTTTATTCAAACATCAAAACCGGGTCCCCGGATTATTTTGTTTTGTCCGCTGTCGGATTGCAAAAGCGCTGGTTGAAATAAATAATTTAATTATATTATTTTAGTGGGGCAGTCAAACGGGCCAAATCGACCCGAACGACCACCCCCGTACAAAACAGATCGGTCCACCCCGTTTTCTTTTCCTACCAACCTATCTACCCATCCCTCTGGCCACATCACCCCGGCCAACCCCGTCGCGCCACCTCACCTCTCCTCTCCCCCCACCCAATCAGATGCCGCCACTTGGACTCCCTCTCTCTCTCACCCCCACTTCCCAGCACCACACCCCACACACCCAGGCCCACACACGCGCCCACCACACTGATCCCCACCCCTCAGCCCCCACCTCGGCGCCCTGCCCACACACACCCTCCCCCTCCCTTCTCTCCTTCCCCGCACGTTCCCTCCCAGCCTCCTCTCCTAGCTTGCCGGCGACCGCACCATCCTCTCCCTCCCTCAGCATCGCCAGCACCCCTCTTCCCCACCGCTATTACCGCTTCACCCCGCCGCCGGCCACCGCCCTCCAGCCGCCGCCACGCACGCCCCCGTCTGCGCCAACCCGCCTCCCTCTGGCGGCAGTCGCCGCCACACCCGCCTGGCGCCCTGACGGTCTTCATCCGCCGGTCTGAAGCGCCTCCGCCCTGCAGCGCTCGCCAAGGCCGCCCGCTCGAGCATCCTCCGCCTCCCTTCGCCGCCCAGCCCTCCTCTCCGCCACATGGCGCCCGCCGTCGTTCGTCCTCCGGCCGCCTCGCCGCGTCCTCCCGGCCTCGTCCGTCGCGCGCCTCGCCTCCTCCTGCAGGGCCCCTTCGCCGCTGACCCCACCACCCGCAGCGAGCCCCGACAGGAGCTCTGCAAGGCCGCGTCGCCACCCGTGCCCGAGCCGCGTGGTTGTTCCCGTCGAGCTTCATGGCGTATCTTCGCTCTCGGCCAAGGCGCGTCGCTGACCGGCTGCAGTCGTGCCAAGTAGGTGTGGCGTGTTGATGTGATGCGGGAGCCACACTCCTAGTGAAGGATCGACATTAGCCGACCGTGATGAATCACCCGCACCGAAGACCTAGCACTTCGTCCACACATGCGACCATACCTCCGTCCCGGATGCGGAGTCAAGTACCCGAACGACAAGATCGCCACCTTCCAAGATCATCGACAGGGGTTCTGAACATTCCAACAGGAAACTCCAAGGTCTACTTCCGGAATCCGAAGACCCCGAACCCTCGTCGATCCCCGCGGACCGGCAAGATCTTCTTCCCGGATACGACAAGCACTGCGACCCGAACGCCAAGACCGTCCCGACTCGAGGACCCGACAAGACCCACGCGACGACAAGACCGGCACCGACCCAGAAGAATCCGACGCGCCCCCGACGCCGAACCAAGTCCTGCTCCCCGGAGGCGACAAGTGCTTCGACCCGAACGCCAAGACCGACAACATGGCCGACCACCGCGAATGCGCCAAGATCTACCCCGTTATCCGAGAACGATCCCGTCGAGACCGATCCCGTCGAACCCCCCCCCCCCGGACCAAGGCCCGTCGAAGCCTGGACCCTGAGACCGACCCCGAACCCCGGAACCCCAAGACCGTCGAGACCCTAATGTGTGACCCTTATCCGAACCCCTATTTTATAAATGCCAAACATAAAACTTGTTGCATATTGAATTGTCATACTCGCATGCATATTATCATGTGGTTTGGGGGCCTTATGCCGATTCACCTAATAATCAAATATGGGGCCCATATGCGGGCAAATCCAGCCTTATATTGGCCTCATTTAAAACTGATGTAGCGAACCGGTGCTATCTTTTGCCATGTCCAAACAACATTTAATTTGCGGGGTAGATGAATAATATGAACCATTTAATTATCTGCCGGGACCCCAGTTCTGCTTAATATTGACCTAATTACATCGCATCTTTACCATGCCATACATCATACATGCATCATGCCGATCTTCTGCCGTTGTATTAAATATTGCATCCGGTGTTTCTTCTAGTGTTTTGCTTCTTCGCGGATAAGGTCGTGAGTTGATGTGAGCTTCGCCCGATCTTCTGTCGAACCTTCGACAATGTTTTCCAGGCGAGCATCTCCCCCTTTCTACCTATCTTACTTTTATAGCATTTATTTCCTCCTGTTGATCTATTGCTATCTGTGTTGCGATGCTCTAGTTTTCGTACCCGTGATATCCCTTGCAGCCCTATATTGCCTTGGACACATCCTATTACCTGTTGTTTGGTAGCTAGTTGGACTTGCGCGTCGTAGTCGCTTGCTCAAGTGTTGTTGCGTGTCGTCCAGTGCCACAGTTGTTGGAGAATTGCCGCATGTTGATGTTGGAGATGATCATAGTTTTACTTATCGTTCACTTTAACTCCTGTTTAACCACTAAAATTGAAGTAAGCAGAGGCATCGGTGGGTGATAGATAACATTTGGTTTCCGAACGCCCACTTGTGTCCCGTAGGACCCCGAGTACTTGATACCTGTTCCTTGATTTATCGCGCTATCCACATCCGGGAGGTATATGGGACCCCCCCTGAGCCAGAGCTTGATCCAGTCTTATTTCTTGGGGCCACAAACTAGTTTGAGGTTTTATTTACTATCCTGTACTTATGCCATGCTACTTCTGTATTTACAATTGTGCGAGGAGCACACTATACTGTTTAGGTAAGCGGAGTGTTTTCGCGGTATCGACAGTCCCCGTTTGGGGATTTGCTGTCGTTTACAACCACTGACGCAAACCTTGAGTCCGTCTCGGAGCTTGCTTACCGTTATGGTGTACTCCAAGGGGTGGCCCCCTGAAATATTTCTGAATCCTGTGATTGCTTTGTCGTGAAGGCCTCGTTGGGTTTTGATTTGGTTTTTTCGAGGTTGATCGAGCGTGTGTTGCTATTGGTGCACCCCGGCCGGGTAAAACTTTCTGAAAGCCGTGTCCGCGGATATGGACGACTTGGAGCACAGTATCTCGACCATAGACAAGCATAACTAAAGTTTATTGCTATAAATTTGACTTTATAATGACTAGTAATCAGCTTCACTATAATGGAATGGCTAATTAATACTGCCACAATTGCTTGTTGGAGTGTCGCTTGCGACCATTGTACCTGACTAGTAAGTATTGCAACTACAACAGAATGGCTGAATAAAAGTACCAACAACTGCTGGGTTTAAGGGTTATCTCATGCTAATTGTATCTGACTAGTAAGTGTTGCCACTATAACGGAATGATTAACTAAAAGTGCCCACTGCTTATTTTATCAGGATGATTATCTACACCTGACTAGTAATTGCTGCAACGATAACCGAATAAATAAAATTGCCAACTGTGTGAGTTCCTCGGTCGACTTCCTCGTGTGGTCTCGAGGGGGAAACACCAGGATGGGTTTGATTGGTGTTAGCTTCAGGTTGGATCCGGATAGGTCATTCTTATCCCTCTCTGATAACCGCCATTGTATCGAGTCTCTATAGGTTGTTTAGTGCTAGCTGCCATTGCCGCTTGATCCACCATACCTATGTAGGCGAGGACCGCCAATTCTAGCCTCGCCGTGTCTTGGCCTCGATCGACGCTCCTCTTTTCCTTTGCCCTTTGTCGGCACCCTTTTGTTTAAGCAGGTTTTGAGATCGATGTCGTTAGCGGTTACCCTTCGGCTTCACAGGCAGGGTTATGGACGCCATTGGTTATTCTTCAGGGCTCTTAGCCCCATTTGCATCTTGTCCGTAGTCGGACGCTGTATCGTTTTACAGGTGATTTGGATCTTTGTACCGTATATCTGTATTCTTGACTCATGGAGTCGCTTTTGTATATATATATCTGTTCTGTGGGTCCCATCGAGGACTGTTGTGTAATGTTATTACTTCGTTTTCCACCCGCACGAAAGTGCCTGGTGGGCACCTTTGAATCGTTTCTATGCGAGTTTGGCGGGATTCGCTAAAACTTGCATAGGTCCGATTCTGAGGGTGTTACACTCCCGGTCCTTCTTTCTCTGACGACTTCTGTAATTGGTATCGTATTGAGGAAACCCTTTCTTCCACGAGACACCGACGCCTTTGCCTCGTGTTCGTCCTCCCTTTTCAGGATTCCCTAGGGCGCGTGTCAGCTCGTCGTTCTCTCTCTCGGGATGGAAAAATCCCAATTGAGCATCATTCATTGCTTGAATAAGGTCTTGGGAGGGTTTTAGAATTTTCTCATGAAATAATGTCGTCCCTGTTTCTGGGTCCAAGGATCCCCCGTGCCCGTACCACCAGTGCTTTGACCTCTCGGGCCATCCATCTGTACCAGGAGTGACGCCTCGAGCCCTCATTTCCTTCTCCATAGTTTCTCACTTAGGGACAACACTCTTGTAGCCACCTGTCCCCATTTTATGATGGTATTTCTTGTTGGCAACATTTAACGCGTTCTTTGCCGACTTTGCCTTTTCTTTATCAGATTGCTTGTACTGTACAAAATCGGGCCACTGTTCTCTCAACTTCTCGTTTACTCCTTTGAAGTCTGGAGTTTTCTTTTTCGCGACATATTTCGCGTATAAACTTTTCTTGTGGTTAGATGCAGTTCAGCCATCTTTCTCGATGCTCACCCTTGACTTTCGCTCTATTTTCAAGCCCACCGGCCTTGGGGTAATACCATCTACCTCAAATTCCTCATACTACGGAGGTAGTATGAAATGCGCTATGAGCTCGCCAAAGGTCACCTTTGGCATCATCGATGTATAGCTGTTGGATTCTTCACCAGCTTTCTTTGACTTATTCCATTCTTGGATGGTGATCGGCAGGTTGTCCCTAACAAGCACCCCGCATTGATTTATAAACATCCTCCGGTGCTTCTCTGGAGCAATCGCTTCACCATCATCATCTATTTCTTCGATGGTGAACCTCTGATTACCATCCAACTTTTTGTTCGGCCCTCGTTTCGTTCGAGCTGTCGATTGATTCGATCTGGTGGGCTAAAATAAGAAGAGAGAGTGATTAATATATATCTAGATCAGTTAATGAATAGAGGTAACACGATACTTTATATATATATTTATGTACCTCGCCGGATCCTGTCGAGGGGCCATCATTATTGTTGTTATTTGTTTGCCCTTTGTCCATCTGGTCTTCCCCTTGGTACATTAGTTTTTCCTCTAGTCCATCACCGGATGGATTCATATATGAGGATATCTCTTCCTCGAGCAAAATATCTTCGGCGCCGGTAGTAATATTAAGAGGAATTTCACCTCTTATCATGCCCTGAAGAAAACCTTCACCGATGCGACCAGGATCTTCGGATGGATCCATGACTTAATTATCTATAACAAAAAGAGAATTAAACAGGTTAGAAAAAACAATAATCCTAATAACTAAAACAATATAATCCTAATATTATTTGTGCTAAAACAATAATCATAATAACTAAAACAAAAAATAACCCTAATAAAACAATAAATAAAACAATATAATCCTAATAAATAAAACAAAAAATAACTAAAACAATAATCCTAATCCTAATTCTAATATTTTAATTAAAACAATAATCCTAATACTAAAACAAAAAACCCTAATATAAAAAAAACTATAGAAACAAACTATAACAAAAACCCTAATAAACCTAATTATAATAATACTAATTATAATAATCCTAATACTAATCCTAATAACTAAATCTTAATTATAATAATCCTAATTATAATCGTAATTATAATCCTAATTATAAAAAAACTATAAAAAACTATAACAAAAACCCTAATAATCCTAATTATAATAATCCTAATAATCCTAATTATAACAATCCTAATAATCTTAATTATAATCCTAATTATAATAAACCTAACTATAAAAAAACTATAACAAACTATACAAAAAACACCTGGCTGCCTCTCGATCGAGCTCACCGACGAGGGTGGCGAGGCACGGCTGCGATGCAGCATGCTGGTTGCACGCTGTGAGAGGCGGCGGCACACGGGCGCGAGGATGCGTCAGCGGCGCAGCACGTCAAGGCACGACGGAGGCAGACGGTGGCGGAGCGGAGTGGCAGCGGCGTGACGCACCTCCCTGCGCCGTCTTCGCGGGCGTCTATGCTTTCTCTCATTGCGTCGAGAATGCCAAGTGCTGGACATCACCTGCCCTGGCACGCGGAATATAAAGGGACACCCCTTTAGTCCCGGGTTAAGCCACGGGACGGGACTAAAGGGTCTTTAGTCCCGGGCCGTGGCTTAACCCGCGACTAAAGACCCCCCTTTAGTCACGCGTTAAGCCACGGCCCGTGATTAAAGGGTTTTTTCGACCGCTTCGTTTTCGCGCGCGCAGGCACCCTTTAATCCCGGGACCAGCCACGACCCGCGACTAATTGTTTTTTTGTAAATTTTCTTTTTTAATTCAAATCAAATATAAAAACTTTAATATAATATCCATTTATATGTTTGCATCATTTATAAATTATTTCATTTGTAAATTTTCTTTTTTTAATTCAAATCAAATATAAAAACTTTGGAAATCATATCTTTTATTGTAATAATCCAAATAAAACAAATAATATGTCTATTATTATCAGAAAAATATAAAGAATCTTAATATAATATCCATTTATCTGTTTGCATCATTTATGAATTATTTCATTTGTAAATTTTCTTTTTTAAATTCAAATCAAATATAAAAACTTTGGAAAATCATATATTTTATTGTAATAATCCAAATAACACAAATAATATGTCTATTATTATCAGAAAATATAAAGAATATTAATATAATATCAATTTATCTGTTTGCATCACTTATAAATTATTTCATTTGTAAATTTTCTTTTTTTAATTCAAATCAAATATAAAAACTTTGGAAAATCATATCTTTTATTGTAATAATCCAAATAACACAAATAATATGTCTATTATTATCGAAAAAATATAAAGAATCTTAATATAATATCCATTTATCTATTTGCATCATTTATAAATTATTTCATTTGTAAATTTTCTTTTTTAATTCAAATCAAATATAAAAACTTTGGAAAATCATATCTTTTATTGTAATAATCCAAATAACACAAATAATATGTCTATTATTATCAGAAAAATATAAAGAATCTTAATATAACATCCATTTAGTCCCGATTATAGTAACAAACCAGAACTAAAGATATTTCCCGCCATTTCCCACCGCTTCCCGCCAAGTTTTCCCGCCCTTTCCTTTCTACGAGAGCTTTTAGTCCCGGATGTAGTCACTAACCGGGACTAAAGATATTTCCCGCCATTTCCCAAAGCTTCACGCCAAGTTTGCCCGCCCTTTCCCTCTATATTTAGGGTGATTGTGCCATGGCTATCCACACATCCACACCTTCCTCTCTTAGAACAATGGACAACGCCTACTAGGCCATTCTGACCCTCGAGGAGACCGAGGCGCTGTGCGCCTCCAACTACCCTTGTTCGCCGGGCTACCGTCACCGGATGTCGAGCTGGCCGGAGAGGTTCCTTTCCCTCCTGTCCCTCAAGGTTCCGCACGCCAGGCGGCCATCACAAACCACTTCTACCACGAGCTCACGTCAGAGCAGCGGATGGATCCCTAGTGGGATCCCGACAACTAAGACACCTGGAATGCCTTCTTCGCTAATAGGCGGGAAAGGGAGCTCGCCGGGTACGAGGGTGATGGCTCGCCACCGGTGAACCACAACGAAGCTGGCCGTCGTCTGTGGTGGGCGAACCATACTATCATCGGAGTGATGCGCTACATCGCCGGGGGAGACCATCCTCGCCTGCGGTGCCCATGAATCCACCCGCCACAGAGCCACAAAAAGGACCCACACCGGCCCGGCGGTAGCGGCATCGTCTTCCAGGAGACCCCTCCCCCGCCCGCCGTGAATCCGAGGCTGGCATGGCCCCTAGTATATGCCATGGATGGGCTGAGGATCCCCGGAGTGGCAGGTGACGATGACGATGATGATGACGATGACGAAGAAGACCCTGAAGCTGCGTACTATAGGACTAGGCATGATTATGACTAAAGGGGGCGGCTTTAGTCCAGAGTGTTAGCTAGTCCTGGTTTGTCCCGGTTTTTAATATTAATAAATGTCTTGAGTGTTACCTAATAAATAGAGGGAAATGCCTATATAAAGAGAGGGTTCATCTTTAGTCCCGGTTGGAGAAACCAACCGCGACTGAAGGGATTATGCGATCGGGCAGCAACACTAATAATAGGGGTGAGTGTCGACATTATGTCGTGCGGCTTGTACCTTTTCCCGGATGGTGTCACCAACCGGGACTAAAGATGAACCTTTAGTCTCGTTTGGAGACACCAACCGGGACAAAACACGAGTCGGCACTAATAATAGGGGTGAGTGTCGATATTATGTCGTGAGTGTCGACATTATGCCGAGCTACTTGTACTATAAATAGACATCCTTGTGAGTCCAGTCCTCCAGCCAGTTTGAGGCATCTCCAAGATGGTTTTCGAGAGCAGGGACACTAGTAAGGCCAGTTTTAGGGAGATGCCGATGGAGCCCTGTCCTCCGGCATCTCCGAGAAACTGGTCATAGAGGCACTCCCTAATATGTGAAATTAGTTAGCTCCCAGGCATAATGATCTAGTTAGAGAAGTTACAAGCTGCAAGATGGTTTTAGAGAGCAGGGACACCACTACGACCAGTTTCAGGGAGATGCCGCCGGATCCCAGTCCTCCGGCATCTCCGAGAAACTGGTCATAGAGGCACTCCCTAATATGTGACCTCACGCGTTTGGAGATCAAATCTTAATGGTAAGTATGAATCGAGACTAAAGGCCCTCCTTTAGTCCCGGTCCAGCCACAAAACGGGACTAACACACTCAAGATTGTTTGCAGACAACACTATAAAAATGGACACATGGAGCATCTTCACTCATAAAATGTTACAATTATTACTAAAGACCCCCCTTTAGTCGCGGGTTAAGCCACGACCCGAGACTAAAGGGTTTTTTCGACCGCTTCGTTTTTGTGCGCGCAGGCACCCTTTAGTCCCGGGTCCAGCCACGACCCGCGACTAATTGTTTTTTTGTAAATTTTCTTTTTTTAATTCAAATCAAATATAAAAACTTTGGAAAATCATATCTTTTATTGTAATAATCCAAATAAAACAAATAATATGTCTATTATTATCACAAAAATATAAAGAATCTTAATATAATATCCATTTATATGTTTGCATCATTTATAAATTATTTCATTTGTAAATTTTCTTTTTTTAATTCAAATCAAATATAAAAACTTTGGAAATCATATCTTTTATTGTAATAATCCAAATAAAACAAATAATATGTCTATTATTATTAGAAAAATATAAAGAATCTTAATATAATATCAATTTATCTGTTTGCATCATTTATAAATTATTTCATTTGTAAATTTTCTTTTTTTAATTCAAATCAAATATAAAAACTTTGGAAAATCATATCTTTTATTGTAATAATCCAATTAAAACAAATAATATGTCTATTATTATCAGAAAAATATAAAGAATCTTAATATAATATCCATTTATCTGTTTGCATCATTTATAAATTATTTTATTTGTAAATTTTCTTTTTTTAATTCAAATCAAATATAAAAACTTTGGAAAATCATATATTTTATTGTAATAATCCAAATAACACAAATAATATGTCTATTATTATCAGAAAAATATAAAGAATCTTAATATAAAATCCATTTATCTATTTGCATCATTTATAAATTATTTCATTTGTAAATTTTCTTTTTTAATTCAAATCAAATATAAAAACTTTGGAAAATCATATCTTTTATTGTAATAATCCAAATAACACAAATAATATGTCTATTATTATCAGAAAAATATAAAGAATCTTAATATAATTTCCATTTAGTCCCGATTGTAGTCACAAACCAGGACTAAAGATATTTCCCGCCATTTCCCACCGCTTCCCGCCATGTTTTCCCGCCCTTTCCTTTCTACGAGAGCTTTTAGTCCCGGATGTAGTCACTAACCGGGACTAAAGATATTTCCCGCCCTTTCCCTCTATATTTAGGGCGATCGCACCATGGCTATCCACACATCCACACCTTCCTCTCTTAGAACAATGGACAACGCCTACTAGGACATTCTGACCCTCGAGGAGACCGAGGCGCTGTGCGCCTCCAACTACCCTTGTCCGCCGGGCTACCGGCCGCCCGGTACCGGATCTCGAGCGCCGAGAGGTTCCTGTCCCTCAAGGTTCCGCACGCCAGGCGGCCATCACAAACCACTTCTACCACGAGCTCACGCCGGAGCAGCGGATGGATCCCTAGTGGGATCCCGACAACTAAGACACCTGGAATGCCTTCTTCGCTAATAGGCGGGAAAGGGAGCTCGCCGGGTACGAGGGTGATGGCCCACTACCGGTGAACCACAACGAAGCCGGTCGTCGTCTGAGGTGGGCGAACCATACTATCATCGGAGTGATGCGCTACATCGCCAGGGGAGACCATCCTCGCCTGCGGTGCCCACGAGTCCACCCGCCACAGAGCCACAAAAAGGCCCCACACCGGCTCGGAGGTAGCGGCATCGTCTTCTAGGAGACCCCTCCCCCGCTCGTCTTGAATCCGAGGCTGGCATGGCCCCTGGTATATGCCATGGATGGGCTGAGGATCCCCGGAGTGGCAGGTGACGATGACGACGATGATGATTATGACGAAGAAGACCCTAAAGATGCGTACTATAGGACTAGGCATGATTATGACTAAAGGGGGCGGCTTTAGTCCTAGGGGTTAGCTAGTCCCGGTTTGTCCCGGGTTTTAATATTAATAAATGTCTTGAGTGTTACCTAATAAATAGAGGGAAATGCATATATAAAGAGAGGGTTCATCTTTAGTCCCGGTTGGAGAAACCAACCGCGACTGAAGGGATTGCGGCAGACTGGGCCAAGCAACACTAATAATAGGGGTGAGTGTCGACATTATGTCGTGCGGCTTGTACCTTGTCCCGGATGGTGTCACCAACCGGGACTAAAGATGAACCTTTAGTCTCGGTTAGAGACACCAACCAGGACGAAACACGAGTCGGCACTAATAATAGGGGTGAGTGTCGACATTATGTCGTGAGTGTCGACATTATGCCGAGCTACTTGTACTATAAATAGACATCCTTGTGAGTCCAGTCCTCCAGCCAGTTTGAGGCATCTCCAAGATGGTTTTCGAGAGCAGGGACACCACTAAGGCCAGTTTTAGGGAGATGCCGATGGAGCCCTGTCCTCCGGCATCTCCGAGAAACTGGTCATAGAGGCACTCCCTAATATGTGAAATTAGTTAGCTCCCAGGCGTATTGATCTAGTTAGAGAAGTTACAAGCTGCAATATGGTTTTAGAGAGCAGGGACACCACTACGGCCGATTTGGAGATGCCACGGATCGATCCTCCGGCATCTCCGAGAAACTGGTCATAGAGGCACTCCCTAATATGTGACCTCACGTGTTTGGAGATCAGATCTTAATGGTAAGTATGAATCGGGACTAAAGGCCCTCCTTTAGTCCCGGTCCAGCCACAAAACGGGACTAACACACTCAAGATTGTTTGCAGACAACACTATAAAAATGGACACATGGAGCATCTTCACTCATAAAATGTTACAATTATTACATATCATTTCTTCGCGTGTGTTCCTTTCTGATCTCGTCGTATCCATGGATCATCTTCATTCATTAACATGATGCTTGGGTCATCCTTCACCGCGAAGGGCGGAATTTCATGAAACTTATCACAATCTTCTGACATGTCTGTCTTGTCCTCCACTCCCACGATGTTTCTTTTTCCTGAAAGAACTATGTGACGCTTTGGCTCATCGTCTGATGTATTCTTTTTTCTTATTTTTTCTTTTTCTAGGTTTGGTAGACATGTCCTTCACATAGAAAACCTGAGCCACATCATTGGCTAGGATGAATGGTTCGTCTAAGTACCCAAGATTGTTGAGATCCAACGATGTCATTCCGTATTTCTTGTCTACCTCAACCCCTCCTCCTGTTAGCTTGACCCATTTGCACCGAAACAAGGGGACCTTAAAAGTAGGTCCATAGTCAAGTTCCCATATCTCCTCTATGTAACCATAATATGTGGTCTTTGACCCATTGTTGTTTGTTGCATCAAAGCGGACACCACTGTTTTGGTTGGTGCTCTTTTTATCTTGGTCTATCGTGTAAAATGTATACCCATTTATCTCGTACCCTTGGAAAGTCGATATAGTCAAAGATGGTGACCTAGACAACAAGTATAGCTGATCTCCAAGAGTGTTGTTTTTGATGAGATGTTGCAACCAACCGCCGAAACTCTTCATGTGTTCATCTCTAATCCAAGAGTCATGCTTTCCAGGGTTGTTGGAGCGTAAGATTTTCTTGTGTTGCTCGATATATGGGGCTGCCAAGATAGAATTCTGTAGAACGGTGTAATGTGCTTCGGTGTAAGAATGTCTGTCCCTACATATTATTGATTTCCTTCCTAAAGTACCCTTTCCACTCAGTCTCCCCTCATACCGCGATTGAGGAAGACCAATCGGCTTAAGGTCCGGAACGAAGTCAACACAAAATTCAATGACCTCCTCTGTTCCATAGCCCTTGGAGATGCTTCCTTCTGGCCTAACAGGTTAGGAACATATTTCTTTAAGATTCCCATGAACCTCTCAAAGGGAAACATATTGTGTAGAAATACAGGACCGAGAATGGAAATCTCTTCAACTAGGTGAACCAGCATGTGCGTCATAATATTAAAGAAGGATGGTGGGAACACTAACTCAAAACTGACAAGACATTGGACCACATCATTCTGTAACCGTGGTAGATCTTCAGGATTGATTATCTTCTGAGAGATTGCATTGAGAAATGCACATAGCTTCACAATGGGTACTCGAACATTATCTGGTAGAAGCCCCCTCAATGCAATCAGAAGCATTTGCATCATAATCACGTGGCAGTCATGAGACTTTAGGTTTTGGAACTTTTTTCTGCCATATTTATTATTCCATTTATATTTGACGAGAAGCCAGACGGGACCTTAATACTTCTTAGGCATTCAAAAAATATTTCCTTCTCTTGTTTGGTAAGAGCGTAGCTAGCATGACCTTGAATCCATTCTGGATGCAGACCATCTTGGTCTTTCATACGTTGATGGTCCTTTCGTGCTTCCGGTGTATCTTTTGTCTTCCCATACACGCCAAAGAAGCCTAGCAGGTTCACACAAAGATTCTTCGTCACATGCATCACATCGATTGCAGAGAGGACCTCTAAGAATTTCCAATATGGTAGCTCCCAAAATATAGATTTCTTCTTCCACATGGATGCGTGTCCTTCAGCGTCCTTCGGAATAGATTTTCCTCCAGGACCCTTTCCAAAGGTTACCAGTTGATCCAAATCTTTGACCATATCAAATATATCAGCACCAGTACGCTCCTTAGGCTTCGTCTGGTGACATGCCAGACCGTTGAAATGCTTGCCTTTCTTTCTTAAGGGATGCTTGGCCAAAATAAATCGACGATGCTCATTGTATACATTCTTCTTACAATGTTCCATATATATACTTTTAGTATCATCTAAACAGTGTGTGCATGCATTGTATCCCTTGTTTGACTGTCCTGAAAGGTTACTAAGAGGAGGCCAATCATTGATTGTTACGAAAAGCAATGCTCGGAGGTTAAAATCTTCCTGCTTGTGCTCATCCCACACGCGTATCCCGGGTTCGTGCCGCAACTGTAAAAGTTCTTCCACTAATGGCCTTAGGTACACATCAATTTCGTTGTCGGGTTGCTTCGGACCTTGGATCAACACTGTCATCATAATGAACTTCCGCTTCATGCACAACCAAGGAGGAAGGTTATAGATGCATAGAGTAACGGGCCAGGTGCTATGACTAGAGCTCTTTTCCCCAAAGGGATTCATGCCATCTGTACTTAGAACAAACCTTAAACTCCTTGCGTCATCTGCAAAGTCCGGGTACTTTCTATCGATTTTTCTCCATTGCGACCCATCAGCGGGGTGTTTCAACATCCCGTCTGACTTACATTCCTCTTTATGCCATCGCAACAACTTGGCGTGCTCTTTGTTTCTAAATAAGCTTTTCAATCGTGGTATTATAGGATCATACCACATCACCTTCGCAGGAACCCTCTTCCGGGGGGGGGGGGGGCTCGCTCTCAACGTCAACAGGGTTATCTTGTCTAATCTTATACCGAAGTGAAGTGCATACCAGGCATGCATCCAAATTCTCATACTCCTCACCGCGGTAGAGGATGCAGTCATTAGGGCATGCATGTATCTTCTGAACCTCTAAACCTAGAGGCGGAACAACCTTTTTGCTTCAGACGCATCTTGGCGGGCAATACGTTATCTTTTGGAATCATATTCTTCATCATTTTCAGCAACTTTTCAAATGAGGAGTCAGGTATAGCACACTCAGCCTTCCATCGCAGCAATTCCAATGTGTTGCCCAGCTTTTTCAGACCATTTTCGCAATTTGGGTACAACAACTTTTTGTGATCCTCTAACATGTGATTGAACTTCTCCCTATCCTTTTAAGTTTCACAATCTCTTCGTGCATTGGCAATGGTCTAACCAAGATCATGAGCGGGTTCATCATGTGTCTCTTCTTCATCCTCCGCTTAAGCATCCCCCATGGAAGTATCTCCGTACTCAGGGAAACCATGATAGTTGTCATCCTCCTCCTCTTCTTCATTGTCTTCCATTATAACCCCTCTCTCTCCGTGCTTGGTCCAACAATTATAACTGGGCATGAAGCCGGACTTCAACAGGTGGTTGTGAAGGGTTTTTGAGTCAGAGTAATCCTTCTGATTCCTACATCCATTACATGGATAGAATACAAAACCATTACGCTTGTTTGCATCAGCAACACGGATGAATTCATGCACGCCATTAATGAACTCGCTAGAGCGTCGGTCAGTACCGTACATCCATTCCTGGATCATCTGCATTATAGTAAAAGTATATCAAAAACCATTACACAACATGATAAAATTATTACAAGTTATATTGAGAGCTTCTAGAGCATTAATGAAAAATTTACATACACCAATTTGTGAATTGAAGAAAACAATCAACATGATAAATGTGGAGTTTTTTATTATTGTTCTATCAGTGAAAACCTCATTCCATTCTAAGCTCTGAAACTCTAAAATTACACATTTCAATTTTCAGTAACTATGTGTCTAATCAAAAAAATTTACACATATATATCAAAATCCTTCTAGCTACTTCTAGAGCATGCATGCATTTGATCCATATCTCTATACTTCTAGAGCATTATAGAGCTAAAGTAGCAATAAGAGATGAAAGAATGAAGTTCTAACCTTTCAAAGATTTGGATTTAGGTGTTGCAAACTAAATCTTGACAAATCTTGAGAAAAAAATGGCATGAACTCTCTTGCTTCTTTGAGAAAAATGGCCACCATATGCTTTAGGGCAGCAGTACATGAGGCAGATTATATAGTCGTGGACAACTAGTCCCGGGCCGTGATACGACCCGCGACTAATAGTCCACAAAAGGACCAGCTGGCCTGCTCCAGGTTATTAGTCCCGGGCCATAATACGGACCGGAACTAATGACCTGGTCCGGCCCGGGACTAGTCACTACGGTCGTTTTGTAACACCCTCAGAATCGACCCTATGCAAGTTTCAGCGATTCCCGCCAAACCCGCATAGAAACGATTCAAAGGTGCCCACCAGGCACTTTCGTGCGGGTGGAAAATGAAGTAATACCATTACACAATAGTCCACGATGGAACCCACAGAACAGATATATACAACAGCGACTCATCAAGTCAAGGATACAGTATACAGTACAAAGATCCAAATCACCTTTAAAACGATACAGCGTCCGAGTACGGACAAGATGCAAATTGGGCTAAGAGCCCTGAAGAATAACCAATGGCGTCCATAACCCTGCCCAGGCCAAGCCGGAAGGGTAACCCTGCTAACGACGTCGATCTCAAAACCTGCTTAAACAAAAGAGATACCGACAAAGGGCAAAGGAAGAAAGGAGAGCGGTCAGTACTGAGGCCAGTACACGGCGAGACTAGAATTCGGCGGTCCTCGCCTACATAGGTATGGTGGATTGAGGCGGCAGCGCAGCATGCACTAAACAACCTATAGAGACTCAATATAACTGGCGGCTATCAGATAGGGATAAGAAAGACCTATTCGGATCCAACCTAAAACTATCATCAAGCATACCCATCCTGGTATTTCCCCCTCGAGTCCAAACGAGGAAGTCAACCGAGGAACTCACACAGTTGGCAGTTTTATTTATTTCGTTATAGTTGCGGCAATTACTAGTCAGATATAGATAGCATGAGTCATCCTGATATAATAAGCAGTGGGCAGTTTTAGTTAACCATTCCGTTGCAGTTGTAGTACTTACTGGTCAGATACATATAGCATGATGCATCCCAAAACCTAGCAGTTGTTGGTACTTTTATTTAGCCATTCCGTTGTAGTTGCAATACTTACTAGTCAGATACAATGGTAACAGGTGACAATCCAAACCAGCAATTGTTCGCACTTTTATTTAGCCATTCCATTATAGTGAAGTTGATTACTAGTCATTATAAAATCAAATTTATAGCACTACTTTAGTTATAGTTGTCTATGATCGAGATAATGTGCTCCAAGTCGTCCATAACCGCGGACACGGCTTTCAGTAAGTTTTACCCTGTAGGGGGGGCACAAATAGCAACACACGCACGATCAACCTCGGGAAAAATCAAATAAAAACCCAACGAGGCATCACGACAAAGCAATTGCAAGATTCATATAAATTTCAGGGGGCCACCCCACCAAGCTACCCGCGACGAAGTTGGCCGGCTCCGAGACAGACCCAGAGGTTTGTGCCAATGGCTGTAAATGACTGGGAACCCAAAAGTGTGACTGGGCTTGTCGATACCGCGAAAACATTCCACATTTGTTCCTAACAGCAGTAGCTCCACAGTAATCGCTAATAAAGCAGTAAAGCATGGCATAGGTACATGATAGTAATAAAGCCCCAAACTACTTTGTGGCCCCAAGAAATAAATATGACTCAAGCTCTGGCTAGGGGGATTCATGGTCCCACATGCGGATAGTACGAATATTCAAAGAACAGGTATCAAGTACTCGAGGTCCTACGGGACACAAGTGGACGGTTAAAACCAAATAACATCTATTGCCCACCCGTGCCTCTACATTATTACCTACTTCAGTTTTAGTTATTAAACGATAATTAAAGCCATGATCATCTCCAACATAAAGCATATGGCATTCTTCCAACAACTGTGGTACTTGACGACACGCAACAACACTTGAGCAAGCGACTACGACACGCAAGTCCAACTATCTACCAAGCAACAGGTAATAGGATGTGTCCAAGGCAATATAAGGCTGCAAGGGATATCACGGGTACGAAAACTAGAGCATCGCAACACAGATAGCAATGGATCAATAGGAGGAAATAAAGACTAGAAAGGTAAAATAGGTAGAAAGGGGGAGAATGCTCGCCTGAAAACATTGCTGAAGATTCACCGGGGATCAGGTCGACACTCGCATCAACTCATCGGCCTAGTCCGTGAAGAAGCAAAACACTAGCATAAACACCGGATGCACTATTTAATACTACGACAAAAGATCGGGCATGATGCATGTATGATGTATGGCATGGCAAGGATACAATGCAATTAGGCAATATTAAGCGGAACCGGGGTCCCGACAATTGATATATGGTTCTAGTTATTTAGATAACCTGCAATTTAAATATTGTCTTAACAAGTCAAAACATGGCATCGGTTTGCTACACAAGTTTAAATGGGGCCAATATAAGTCTAGATTCGCCCGCATATGGCCTCCATATTTAATTATGAGGTGAATCGGCATAATGCTCCAAACCACACTATATGTATGCGAGTATGAATGATTATATGCAACAAATATATCCTTTATAAAAATAGGGCTTGGAGGTAAAGGGGTCACACATCGGGGTATCGACGATCTTGGGTGGCTTGGAAGGTTCGCCTCCGGGGGTTTGGCTTGACGGGATGGGCCTTCGGGTATGGGGTCTCGGTCTCATGCCGATGATCTTGTCATCCGTGTCCGGGGTTCTTGACGTACCATGTAGAAGATCTTGTTGTCCACGAAGGAGAACTTGGTTGTGTCGATGAAAATGTTGAATTACGGCTTCGGGTTCACATGTCCGACTTTGCGTTGATCCATTTGTCGCAGCCCCTGGTGAAGGTCGTGTCGACAGAAAGTGCAGTGGCGAACTTGCCACAGGGCACATGTGGCTTTGGGTCGGTTTTGCAACTCAGACAGCTGAACGGAGGCGTCGACGTCCACACGGTCCACCACAACTGCAGGACACCGGGAGCGGCAGCGGGTGGGTACCAGGATAGAAACACGGTTCGGCCTGCGAGTAAAACATGGAGAGGAACCTGATCTTACAAACCAGGCCATGAACACAACCAACCGATGTGGAAAACAACAACTGGCGAGCAGGTCGCAGACAAACTCACGGCCGGATGGTGCCTGCGTGGGGAAGGCCGAGTAGGAGGTCGCGTGAAGGTGCCATGGCGCAGGTAGGAGTCGAGGTGGGGTGCGACCGGTCTGCAGGGGAACAATAGGCGAGAACCTGCGGCGGGTCGTCGCAGTCGTGAGTGCGAAGGAGGAAGGCGCCCGATGGAGGAGACGGGGAGGGCGCTGGCGCAGCCGCGGAGGAGGCGATGGTGCGAGGACTCGTAACGAGGCAAAGGCGAGAGAAGGATGATGGCGAGAGGAGGCGAAGGGCTTGGGTCGAGGAGGCCCGCGGTTAGGCGGCGGCTCCATCGGGAAGGAGGCGGGACGTGGCCGACGTGGTCGCGGTGGTGGCCAGCGGGCCTGAGGATGGGGAGGGCAGGTCCGACGGGCAACAGAGGCGCCTTGGCGTGGATGGGTGGGCGACTGAGTCCTGTCGAACGGTGGTGGGGTCAGAGGCAGGCTCCAGTGGGGTGGGTTTTGGTGACGGGATTGGCGAGGTGGTTGACCGCTTGCCAGGGTGTGGCGGCGGCGGGTGAGTGAGATTGGGGTGGGGGTAGGGGTGGTTCTAGGGTTAGGGTTAGGCTTAGGAATTTATATGGGGTAGTAGGTGGTCTGGTCGGTTGGGCCTTTGGGCCGGCTGGCTGGACTGCCTCCCAGATTAGAAATATTTTATTATTTTTATTAAACAAATATTTTAAAACATAGTTTTAGGCAATACAAGATCCGAAAAAGACCGATGTTTCGCATTTGAATAAAAAGAGAGGCATTTGTAGAAAACAAATAGGGCTTTTGATAATAGTTTAGTGCAAAAATATGCATGATGCAATGATGGTGCACAAAATAGATGACACCATGCGATATTTTAATTAGGGTTTACCCGGGGTGCTACACGTTTTTAGCCGTTAGAGGCCTCATGGCCCGGGACTAGTGCTCCCACTAGTCGCGGGCTGTGCCAGGCCGGGACTGCTGGGCTTGTTCTGATCGAACCGAAGATGGTTTTTCCAGTAGCGTACTGAGTTTGTACGAAGTATTGTCCGCCCATGTTGATGCTCACACTTCAAGTAATAGGCAGAACGCACAGAAAAAATACAATTCTTTGTATTGCTCCATGATACAAGATCTTGCATCATACCAACTGCCAAAGGAATTTTAAGAATCCTAACCACATCAACCGATAAGAACAAGGTCCGAAGCAGGTCTTCATCCCAAGTTCTTGTGATCGGGTCAGTAAGCGCTCTGAAACTTTCGTATAAACCACATTACCTCTTGAAGTAATAATTTTCCTGGATGTACTGCTAGGAATCCATAGGTCTTTCCATATATTAATATTATTCCCATCTCCAACTCGCCATATATAACCCCTCTTAAATGACTGAATTCCTGTCCAAATGCTTTATGTATAAGATGAGCCTTTTTTCAACTAGGCATTTAGTAATAAATCACCGGATGAAAAATACTTTGCTCAGAAAACTCTAGCACAAAGAGAGCTTGGCTCACAAAGCAATCGCCAGCATTGCTTATCCAACATAGCAAGATTGAAATAGTGTAAATCTCGAAAACCCATACCACCTTTCATCTTTGGAACACACATTTTTCACCAAGCAAACAAGTCCATATGGTTTTGATCATCGTCATCTCCCCACTGGTAACGGGTCAATATGTGATCTCTTTAATTACATGTTTGGAAAGCTTGAACAGTGACATGGCATACGTCGGGATGGCCTGGATAACCGCCTTCAACAATACCTCTTTTCCACCATAAGATAACAACTTCTCCTTAAAACCCATTATTCTTTTAAGACCCTCTCAATTAAATGGGCAAAACAATCTAATCTATTTAGACCAACTTGGGTTGGAAGATCCAAATATTTATCACTAATAGCCTCCGTAAAGATATTCAACTCCAAACAAATCGCTTCTCTATTCTCCACTAAGATGCACAGACTAAAGAAGATACTTGATTTAGCCTCACTAACCAATTGCCCTGAAGATGCACAATAATCATGGAGAACTAGGTGGATGCGCGAGCTTCGTCTTGCCGTCTATATCACGTTAGATATTGCGAGCTAGCACGCGAGATTTTGGTTATGCCCTTATTTCTCTCTTATGTCAAGTTCTTTCAATACAATAACAGTGCGTACATGATTACTGATGGAGTATTGTTAGCACTTAGACCCAATCTTATTATTAGAATATAAGTAGATATTTCCAGGTTAAAAATAAATAAATGTTTATTTCCTTTCTCTAAGCACATGATTTCTCTAACCAATAAATTAACACATGAAGGATCGGTGATACAAAATTAAAAAACAATTATGCCCATCTATACTAAAATTTTGCAAATCGAGAAGAGAAAAAAAGAGTTGAGGAGAAGAAAATGACAACTCAACCCGGGATGGATTCTACACTCACCATATTCACAACAACATCTATTCAGAACGTCTGCTTCTTGCTCACAAGTTGAAGGAGAAGAGAGAGCTGAGAGTGGAGGAAAGGAGCAGATGAGAGGGGTGGACGGCCTAAGGAGGAAGCCCCTTTCCTCGTCTCTAGGCAAAGACATGCGGGAAGGTTTAGGCGGAGTGACCCTCCCAGGTGCCTTCCTCTCCCATGCAGTGCTGCCCCAAATTCGACATCTCCACGCCTCCTCTGCAGGCTCAACTCCACGCCAAAGATCCTGCCTCGAGATGCCTCTCCAAGCCCCTCGCCTGACCAGTGCCTCCTGCAGCGCCTCATCATCGTCAACTTGTCCTCCTGCACGATACCTCCGCCTAGAGGAACGATTCCGTGCGCCCCTCCTCGCACATGGCTGTACGGTGGTCGGAATGAGGCCGGGGGAGGCAGCGTAAAGGAGTTGCTGCTGAGCGGGCTTAGTGGGCTTAGTGTGGTAGCAGTCGGAGAATCGTAGGCGGCAGCCAAAAATCCTAGCCCGAAGCTCTCGAGGAAGACGAATAGAGAGGATCAACTCCACAAAAAATCGCTTTAGAGCACGGGCTTCATGGAGCATGTTTTTAATTTTTCTTAAAATTCATCAAATATTTTAGAAAAAATACCATATATTAAGGCCGGCAGGAATAGCGGCTTCTCACGTGGGGCATGACCAGTAACTTTTGCATTTTCGTTTCTTCTTTTATTAAGGCCAGCAGGAATAGCGGCTTCTTATGGCTCCGGTTACCTAGGTGTAACCAACAGTATGAAATACACGTTTGCAAAACAAAATGAAAAATATCTTATATTTCGGGCGCAACAAAAGAGACAAGCATGTCAAATTTTAAAAAAAGGGAGACCCATTCAAAATTGCACTAATATGAATTTATTTGTTTTTTAGAAGACTCGGATACAAAGTATTTTCACATAAGATTTTGTACGCATGTTGTATAAATCATTATATCTATCCTGATATTTTTACTGATTTTTTAATCTTTAGATTTGAATTTTTCAAAAATAAAACTTCATGGAGCTGTCCGGACCCACACTCCATAGACACATGATGTGCAAGTGCCCTTATTGCTTATGCATGTCACCAAGCTTAATCTCTAGGCAAAGACGGGCGGGATGGTTTAGGCGGAGTGAGCCGCCCAGGTGCCTTCCTCTCCCACGCAGTGTTGTCCCAAAGTCGACATCCCCACGCCTCCTCTGCAGGCTCAACTTCACGCCAATGACCCTGCCTCGAGATGCCTCTCCAAGCCCCTCGTCTGACCAGTGCCTCCTGCAGCGCCTCATCGCCGTCGGCTTGTCCTCCTGCGCGACACCTTCGCCTAGAGGAACGATTCCATGCACCACTCCTCGCACATGGCTGTACGGTGGTCGAAATGAGGCCGGGAGAGGCAACGTAAAGGAGTTGCTGCTGAGCGGGCTTAGTGGGCTTAGTGTGGTAGCAGCTGGAGAATCGTAGGCAGCAGCCAAAAACAGTAGCCCGAAGCTCTCGAGGAAGACGAATAGAGAGGGTCAACTTCACTGAAAATCGCTTTAGAGCACGGGCTCCATGCAACATGTTTTTGATTTTTCTTAAAATTCATCAAATATTTTAGAAAAAATATCTATTTGTAGCCAACAATATGAAATACACGTTTGCAAAAAAAAATAAAAAATACTTTATATTTCGGACGCAACAAAAGAGACAAGTGTGTCAAATTTTAGAAAAAGGAAGACCCATTCAAAATTATACTAACATGAATTTATTTCTTTTTTAGAAGACTGGAATACAAAGTATTTTCAGATACGTGTTGCATAAATCATTATATGTATCCTGATATTTTACTGTTTTTTTTAATCTTTAAATTTGAATTTTTCAAAAAAAAACCTTTATAGAGCTGTCCGGACCCACACTTTATAGACACATGATATGCAAGTGCCCTTATTGCTCGTGCATGTCACCAAGCTTAAGCTATAGATAATATGTCTTAATGTTTTTTTATTATCAATATCAACTTATATTAAAATAAGTGAGTCGTCCGCAAAGAGAAGATGTGCTGGAGCAGAACGACACACCTTAACTACTCAGGTCCTCCATGAAACAAGGTGTCGTTTTATCTGAAGCGAGCGGTCTTGATCCGTTAAACTGATGTTTTCTGGACAAACCAGTATACGTACAAATTATGACCGGCCCAATAATAGTTAGCTTTCATTCACGGTTTCTACCTCGGGCCGAAATTTGTACACCCGTTTTGCTCCCAATACGGGCCTTCCAAATCGGCCCAATTGAATTGTAAACCACGCGGGCCAATGTGCTCACACAGAATTAATTGCGTTGGGATTGCTGCAATGGAAAGGCATTACTGCAGCAGCGCTGTCAGGACAGCTCGTCCCTCCCGTTGCCATTTTCCCACTCGCCTCCAACTGCGACAATTTCTTCGCTTCGCCCCCATTCCCCCCCACCCCCCCACCCCCACCCACCCAAGCAGGAAAAACCTAGATCTTCCACCAGTTCTCATGGAGGACCGTCTCAGCGCTCTCCCCGACGACCTCCTGCTCCAGATCATTATGCTCCTCCCGGTAATCCAGTTAGTGCAGACCTCCGTCCTCTCCCGGCGCTGGAGCAGATTCTGGATGCAAACCCAGATCCTACACGTCATCGACCACGAGGTCGACGGCGGCGGCGATCCCGCCCGCTTCGAGGGAGTCGTGGACGGCCTCCTCTCCTTCTACGCCAGCCAACTCGGCCGCGCTCGCTGCTACTTCAAAATCAGCATATCGAGGTGGGACAACGTCGACGTCGACCGCCTCATGTCCTGGGCGCGCCAAGCCGCCCAGATCTTCGTGGGCGATTTCCTGCTGAGCGTGCATACGGTGAAGCCCGAAGACTCGGAGGAGGATGAGTCAGACACCTCAGATGAGGAGCCGGAGATCTTCGAGCTCCCGTACTTCGAGTTTGCAGAGGAGATCGCGGTGACACTGAGCGACAGGCTTCTGTACCTCGCCCTCCCGACGGGCGCCGGGGTGTTCGCGTCCCTGACCAAGCTGGTGCTCATGAGTCTCCACTTTGCTGACGGCGCGGGCGCAGCGCTCAGCGACGTCGTGTCCTCGCGCTGCCCTTGCCTGCTTTCGCTGGTCGTGCAATACGTCCAAGGCGTGACGGCGCTCACGCTCCGCACCGCGGCGCTCACACACCTGAGCCTGTCGTACGTCAACGGGCTGAGGCTACTCGACGTGGTGGCGCCCAAGCTTCTCGCCATGGCGGTGCAGTGCTGCTTCGTGAATAGCCAAGGCGCTGTGTTGCGGATCTCCGCGCCGTTGCTTCTGAGGCTTGAATGGGCGGATTGCTGCCCGGAGAGCACCCAGGTTGGCCCCACCGACCGCCTCAAGGAGCTGGTGGTAGGGGAGATTCCGCCCATCGCCGCATTGGGTGAAGGATTCATAGCCCATTCCAACTTCCACATGATATTAAGACATTTCAGGCTCACCCAGGTCCTGGAGCTTCATGTCCCCATTCGCCCCGTAAGTACACAGACTTCATTTTGATGTATATTTATATCTTCTCTTTATTCTAAAATGGGAGAACCCCGGCGGGTCTCTCCAATCAATATAACCTTAGCTCCAAGAAATATATTAATTCAGTTTAGTTGCTCAGTGGGGTCATATTGTTAGTGTTATAGAATTGCAACCGAGTGTTACAGGTGTGAAAAAGACTTTGCGGATTCTCTCCATTTTCATCCATGATGCTTCACGATTTCAGATGCAACTAAGACCAATACTAAAAAAATATGTATTATTATCGTATGAAAATACTATCTTACATAGTCTACCTAGTAATATATAGTGAAATTTTCTGAAGTATGCCATATGTTTAATTGACTTCTACGAGATTTGTTTCGAAAATATTTTTGTAAATCTTCAATTGTTTCATATGTTTTTGTTTTTATCCTATATATTTGTTAGTTACATGTGAATGCTCACAACAACTATACATCTATCAGATAAAATCGTGAGGTCCATATTTATGGTTGAAAAAAAGGCGAGGGCATGTTTGGAATAATGAAGCCACACATTGTGGCGCCACATATTAAGCCTGCGCCACACTGTTATAGTCTAGTTTTTGCTCATTTGCCTCACTTGTGGTGTGCCTCAATTTCACACCCTACCATACATGTCATGCACAATATTTCTAGCAAAGTCTTACCACAAGTGGAGCTGTGGAGCAACTAATTTTTCACAGGAATGTGGCATGGATATGCACTAACCAAACAGGCCATGAACACTTGCTCTCTTTTCCCATTAATATCTTTGTTACTCCATCGTACATAGCTTAGTTAAATTAGCTTTGCATCTTAACTATGCATAATACTTTGATTGATGAATGGTGTTTAAATTTAACCATTGTATCTATTGGCTAGTCAAATACATGCATCATTTCTTAAAATTCACTACAGTTTTTAGAATGCTACTGAAACCACATTACTAGTCTTTTCTAATTGGGGATATTTAGTGAAAAGTTGGCAATGCCAAGTTGAAAAATAATAATAATGTATATGTACCGAGTTTTTGGACATCATGTTTATTTTATAATATTGGGGATTACAAGCAGGACACCATATAATACTATTTATATAGTCAAATTTTATGTAGTTACTACCTCCGTCCCAAAATATAAGACGTTTTTCTAGGCTATTTTAGCCTACCAAAACATCTTGTATTTTTTGATAAACCTACGACATCAATTTTGAGATGGATGGAGTGTTAGTAATTCATTTTAGTTGCTCAATGTGGTAAAATTGTTAGTGTTATAGAATTTCAATCGAGTGTTACATGTGTGAAAAAGACTCTCTCTCTCTCTCTCTCTCTCTCTCTCTCTCTCTCTCTCTCCATTTTTCATCCATGATGCTTCACGAGGAGTTCAGATGCAACTAAGACCACTACTCTCCAGATCAGTACTAAAATATTCTATATTATTATCGTATGAAAATACTAACTTACATAGTCTACCTGTAATATATAGTCAAATTTTCTGAAGTATGCCATATGTTTAATTGATTTCTATGAGATTTGTTTCGAATTTATTTTTGTAAATCTTCAATTCTTCCATATGTTTTTGTTCTTTTTAGCCTATATATTTGTTAGTTACATGTGAATGCTCACAACTACTATACATCTATCAGTTAAACCGTGAGGTCCATATATGCATGAGACATGCTTTCCTTTATTTATGGTAGAAAAAAGGCGAGGGTATGTTTGGAATATTGAAGCCACACATTGTGGCGCCACATGTTATGCCTGCACCACACTGTCATAGTCTAGTTTTTGCTTATTTGCCTCACTTGTGGCGTGCCTCAATTTCTTAGCACCCTACCATACATGTAATGCACAATATTTCTAGCAAAGTCTTACCACAAGTGGGGCTACTAATTTTGCACAGGAATGTGGGGATATGCACCAACCAAACAGGCCGTGAACACTTGCTCTCTCTTTTCCCTTTAATATCTGTGTTTTCCATCGTACATAGCTTTGTTAAATTAGCTTCGCATCTTAACTATGCATAATACTTTGATTGATGAATGGTGTTTAAATTGAACTATTGTATCTATTAGCTAGTCAAATACATGCACCATTTCTTAAAATTTACTACAGTTTTAGGATGCTACTGAAATCACACTACTAGTCTTTTCTTATCTGGGACATTTAGTGAAGTTGGAAATGCCAAGTTGAATAATAATGATAACGTAAATGCACCTAGTTTTTGGACATCATGTTTATTTTATAATATTGTGGATTACAAGCAAGACACCATATAATAATATTTATATAGTCAAATTTTATGTAGTTACTACCTCGCTCCCAAAATATAAGACATTTTTGTAGGCTATATTTTAGCCTATCAAAACGTCTTGTATTTTTGGGATAGAGGAAGTAGGATGCAAATGTTTAATTTCTAAGAACTCTAATTTGATTTGTTAATCTTCAGTTCCATGCTAATTAACTTTGGTTCTTTAATTTTAGCATATTATTATATTACATGTGAATGCTCGTAGCAACTATATCGATATCAATTAAATTGTGAGGGGCATATACATATGCGGACATGCTTTCCTTACTTTGGTTGAAAAAGACTAAATTCTTGATTTTCCCCTTTAACTATTTTTCTTGTCCTTGGTACATAGCTTGCTTATATTAGCCTATCATCTTAGTAGTAATTTCTTAACTGTGCATAATACTTTGATTGACGAGTGGGTTTAAGATTTATTATTCTATTTGTTAGTCGATTAAATATATACACACAGTTTCTTAACATTTACTACAGTATGTAAGGAAGAATGCTAATGAAATCACACTAGTAGTTTTTTCTTATCTAGAATCATGAGTGACTTTGACAATGCCAAGTTGAAAATGCTAATATATAGTGAGTTATTGCACATTATGTCTCTTCTGTAATGTTGGAGAATGAAAGCATGACACCATGTAATCAGGAATGACAGAACAAATATAGCTCACAATTGATACATATGAAGCAAGTAGGTTGCTAGATTATTTTGTACAATTTCTCACCGGGCTCATAGTTAATTCTTGTAGTTTTTGTATGTACTTACCTACAGTCTCTCTTAATAATCATCTTACTTGAGAAATCCTTCTTGATCAGTCTACAACAAAGAGAGTGATTTTGACATGCACATGGGTAGCTGCACATGTTTGTGTTTTACATCGAGTCAAGCCGTATAATCCTGTTTTAGCTTTTCTCCTAGTAGAACACACATTTTTTCAAACATAAACTGGTTTCGGAATTTTGGTTTCATTATTTTTGGGTCAAACTTAACTCACAAACACATTTTACGTTGGCTTTTTGGGTTGTGAGTTGACTTTGACGTAAAAAAATCAAACACAAATTCTGAAGCCAGTTTTGTACACCAATATTCCGTGTTCTACAAGGAAAACAAGATAAAAAGATTTTATACGGCTTGGCTCTATGTAAATTGCAAACATCCACAACTACCAATGTTCACAGAGGGTCTTTAGGGCTACAACAAATACATAGCCAACAAATGAGGGAATGCTAAATTAGTGGGATATGAACAAAGACAAGAAGACAAACGAAACCCTCATGGCATTGCATGTACTCTACATGATTCAGTATATATTTGGTACCCTATTTGGTTTGGAAACCTAAATAATTCTACGCGTGAAAATGTTGAAATTAATGGATCTAATATTTTGCACACGAAATTAACATTAATCTAAAGCTAGCTTGGACAAATATGAACGCTTTCAAATTTCATATAACGACTCTTTAGGAGATGATGTTCATTTGATTGTATGTTCATGTAACTGTTACTAGGAGCTGCAAGGACACGGGGGATTGATGGAGCACATTGTACTTCCAGAACAATATACAGATTTGAATCTGGTTGTGGAGCCAAACCGTCATATGTTTGGAATGAGCATGTTCAAATTACTTAAGAGATGTATTGGTTTAAGAATGCTTCATCTTAAATTAAGTAAGCGCAAGGTATGTTATTAGATAAAGGAAAAATATGTGTATAAATATATAAACTTTCAGTTTTTCAGACATAATTTTATTTTTGGGATGATTAACATATTTTTCTCAATTACTTCAGGGTGACACGGCATGCTCATCTTCTTGCATTTGGGGCAATCCTCATGGGTGGAAAAATCAAGCAATTCTCTTAAACTCTCTTCGCGAGATCTCAGTAAGCGATTTCAATGACAAGAGCCATGAAGTGGATGTTGTCAGCTTTATTCTGAAATGTGCGCCATCACTCCAACATATTGGTATAGAAGTTGCTCATGAGGTCCAAGTCTCTCTAGATACGATCATCCAATTCAACAAATACCACCCAGTAATCTTTTCCTGAAAAGGGGGCCGCCCAATGGAGTACTACTATTCAAACGGATGGTGAGAAATTAAGACTTCAGATATAGGATTCAAGAACTATAAGTTGAGCTATCGTACGTCTTGTTCCGTTTTATGGGAAGAACTATGAACGGTTAAACATGGAAAACCTTTTTGTTTCAGCTATCATTGATATTGTATGGGATCTGGTTTTTCTACTTCTTGGATAAGAGCGAAAACAATTCATCGCTGATTTATTGCACTAGTTTCGTTTCTGATATCATTATATATGCGCTATATATGTGGTTCATGCGATAATAGCTTTCTACATGCAATTTCTTATATACGTGTTGCAAGTTTCTTTGCCTTAATTCTTCATGTTTTAACAACCGTGTTCGTCAAGTGCCTTGGCAAATGCAAGCTCTAATTAAGTGCAAGCTGCCTGCGTTGCTGCAAGATTTATTGCACACATAGCTTTTACGAATAAAATCATGGAGAGAGGCGAGAAGTTGAGAAGACAATTTGGAGTGGGCAGTGGGGAAGGAGCATATGGCATTTTGTTTTGTTTTTGAATGGGGAGCATGTGGGTGATTAAATGGTTAGTGGGTATTATTAGCTCAGGCGTTGAGAGAAAACTTGATATAGAAAGGGAAATGCCGCAGAACTGTCGGAGGTTCAACCTCCGTCTCCAGCGCTCGCCACGAGTAGCCCAGCGTGGGATGCAACAGTTGGCGCCCATGGATCTTATATCTTTGCATGTATTTTTTTACCACCTGTTGCATCTTCTTCCACTCGTCGAGTCTCCAGTTTTCTCTTTGGAGCCCACCATGCCGGTGAGCTCCCACCACGCCCCACTCATGAGCCACCGACATGATCCCGCCGCGTCTCACCCATGCGCCGCCGGCCTGCTCCTCGCCCCGTCCCATACACACGTGCCACGATCCCTGCCCGCCAGCTGACCGCAGACATAGTCGCGCCGCCAGGCGTGCTTGTCGGTGCTTCTCTGCCTTGCTGACCGATTCACTGTCCTCCGACCTACCTCCATGCCTCCCCACCATGGTCGTGCCGCCAAGTACTGCTCATGCTGCCAACGCTATAGGCCGTCGTGGTCACCGGGTGTTGGGATATGCTAAATAGGTATCACCATTGCATGTCTCTAATATGGATAACTTGGGTGACCCATAGTTGGTAGAACGGCCTATGGCCTGCTGGGCGGCCCAGTTAGACGGATCCAGAAGGTAGGCCCATGCCGGATAAAGGAAGGCCATCGTGTATACATAATCCAACCCGGAGCCTTGGAGTGCAAGACACGAAGACTAGTTAGTATTAGTGTAGGACCTGTCTGGCTAGGAATTCTCCTTGTAACCCTAGGTTCTGGCGTCTTTATAAGACGATCCTTTGAGAGCCTTTAGGGCATTGATTCACACACCTCGCACAGCGAACCTATCTTTGTAACTCGACGTATTGCCATTATAGTGATTTATAGTAGGAGTAGGATTCCGCCACCATTATGGGATCTGAACCTGGGTAAGATGTGTTACCTCGTACCCGCCAAATCACCGCCTTCCTCCACCTCTCTAAACACGCTCTGTGAGGACCCCTCCATAGCGTACTCATCATCAATACCACGAAAGTTGGCGCCCACCGTGGGGAAAGAGACGCTTTGAGCTCTACACCGGGCGAGGTCCAATCTCTTCACGGGAATTAGCGACACCATAGCTATTGGGCGTGTTCTATTCTCCGGCAACGTTCCGATCGTCCCACCCGATGAGTTCTGGATCTCGGCGAAGTCGAACCCCACCAGCTGCTCCATTGTTCCAATTGGCGACATACACCTCTTCATCGGCGAAACCAGCTCAGGATCTAGCTCCCAGGAAGCCTGACACGCGTCAAGGCCTGCACATACCGCCTTCGGGCAGGACACGTTCGCGGAAGGATAGCACCCGGATCTCTCTTTGGAGTTTGCCGGCTTAGATCGGAAAAATTCAAGGCCCACCCAAACCCCCATGTGCGGTATATAATGGTGGAAGACCGATGCAAATCCAGTGGGTTCTCCCAAGCATCTAAGAAGCAAAGGTTGCACTTTGGCGGCATCATAACCATCTTTGATCTGGCTCGTTGCGTTCAAAGAGATGGTGAAAACCCCCGAGAATACCTCGCCATATGGCTCAGGATGAGGGCCGACTTGGAGGGATATCCTAGCAATGACGTGATCTACCACTTCATCGAAGGACTCACGCTCGGCACACTTCTTCGGCATACTTAGGAGGCAGCAGACCACTGGAAACCTTACTCTTGCACGGATAGTCGAAACTTGAACAATTTCGCATCTTCCTATGCGCAGGCCTAGGCCGACATCATCGCCGCATCCAGAAAACCCCAACAACTGCCTACCGTCCATGTTGCCTCTGCATCAGCCTCCGCCGTCGAAGAACCCGATGCTATCTCCGACTCAGTATTAGATGCACTCTACGCCGACATCAGTATGGACTCGGAGGAGCTTGAGGCCAACTCGTAAGAACTCGACACTGCCATGAAGGAGATTGAGGAGGAGATCGAGAGCGAGGAGCATGCCGACAAGGCCGTCACTTCCCATCAGGTACTGGTCTCCATTGGGAATGTGATTGAAGAAGATCATCAAACCGAAGCGGCTCTACCGAAAGCGGACAATGACGGACAAGCAGATGCCAAGAACACTGTTGATCCCTCGGATCCAGCAAGACACATGCCCCCTTCGGCTATCCCCGCGCAACAGCCACATGAACCCGCCACCAGACCTAGCACTGCCAATCAGGCAAAGCCACCGCCACTGCCATCTACATCTGCGGCCGGCAATGTCCATGTTACTCCTACAGATAGGGTGATATATGGCAACCTCCTTGTCGAACCCATGACTGTGGCACAGAACATCACGAAGCAAGGCGCAAAGCTTGATAGAGATCTGGCCAGAGTGCAAAAATCGATCGACGCGGCTAAAACTATGAAAACAGAGTACAATAATCTTCTCAAGTAGCAGAATTCCAAGAAGGCTCTGGCTCACGTCGTCCGCGATCCTACCATCCGACACAACTTGGTGTGGGCTCCGACGAAGCCGACACAATCTAAACCATAAGTTGATAAAGATGGGAAGTAAGTCATGCCGACATCCTCCCTCAACATGGCCATCACCAAAACTCTACTAGAGCAGAATAGATCACCCGCATCACTGGATCAAGCTTATGACCTTGTCGGCAAGGTTGTCAAACAACAGGAAAAGGCCACCTCTCAAAGGCTTGAGTTTGACCTGGTATATTGTCAGTCTAGCACCCACAACTAGTTCAGGGAAATATCTCCAGACGATGTCGGATCTTGAACGGGTTCCTCGGAACAAAGACAGAGGGATGCATGCAACAGGACAGATGTTATCCCCATATCCTGCGACCATGGAGGTAAAGCTCAACCCCGTCGCTCACCCCCCTCCTCGGCATTCCCGACATCACAAAGACCCAAAGGCGAACCATCACACGAGCAGGCATCCACCTAAATGCCCCAGGGAGCGTGGCATCGTTATTCACGATAACATGTAGTAGCCTCAGCATGACAGAGAGCACAGTGGCAACAACGGTCACATGAGAAGGTCGCACCATGATCCTCCGCGCCCAACAAGCAACCCCGACATCTTTGAGGAGTCATAGGAGGTGTTGATGGATTGAGCTCAAAATTTACGAATAAATCCCCCAGTATGTTAGCTAACTTTCGTTAGTTCAACACTTTTTTATTTGAGCAACAGAAGATGTTCGAAAAAATAGGTTTCTACCTGTTGGTCTGTTTTGACAGATTTCTGCCATTATATGCATTTGCTTCTTATTGATTTATTTTTGAGTTCTCTTCAAGTAAATTGAGATTTTTAAAGGAGTTACTATAGTAGCTTGTGTTTTTAGTGAAAATCCTTGCTGTTCTAAAGCTTTGCCAGTGGTCTAATATCTTTTGAATACGTTAATGTTGCTAATGAAGATTGTGTGAAGTTTTGTATGAAGGAAAAAATTCAGGTGCAGAGGAAGAATGATGCAATGAGATGAAGAATGGACAAAAAATCAAGCTTGAGGATGCCACCATGGTGTCACCCCAAGAAATATCCAAGAGGTACAAGCTTCAAAGCTTGGGATTCCCAAGGCATCCCCTTCTTCATCAATAAAAAGCTTAGGTCTGTCTAGACACTTCGTTTTTAATGTTTCATGCACAGTTGTGTTGTTTTTGGAGCGTCTTAGTTTTCTTTTTCCTTGCTTAGTTTGTTTAGTTTGATAGAGTAGTTTGGACCCCCGCTCTTGCTGTGTTGTTTTGCAAATAAGTTTCCTTGGTGTTTGGAAATGAGTAGTAAGTTCTTGCTTGAATTGCAAGAGGAGCTTGCATTGACTGTGACTTAGACTTTAGCATGACATGCTAGGTGTTGTTTTGACCTTATGCTTAGTGATTATTGCTGTAGAATTTCTTGTTCCAAAAAATTGGGATTGCTTAGTGTGCCTTGAAGAAATTATGCGTTGTTTTAGCATGCAAAAGCATAGTATTGTGGTATTCTCCTTTGAAGTTTTGCTTGGGTTGACTTGGCACATGCTCACACCATATTATGACTATGACAAGTCACCATTAGCCTCTATGATAATTTAGTCCTTGACTTGTAGTACCACTCTTTGCTTTGATTAGTATGCTTTGTTGCACTGCATGATTTTGGCCATTATTGCTCTCTTAGTTGGTTGCTCCCAATCTTTTGCTAGCCTCCACTTGTATGAGTAAGTTCTACTCATTCCTCCAACTCCCAAGAAACCAAATTATTCCAAAGTGTCCACTATAATTTCCTATGCATGATGCGTTACACCATTCCAAGTATATTCTTGTTTTCAACTATCTTCCAATTAAAAACTATTTTGTTATGTGAAAACTTAGTGATTAAAGCCCTCACGAACTTGATGGCACACTTTATTCTTTGCCCCTAATAAACTTGAATCATTGTGAAAACTTTGTTGTATATGCTTGCACTTATAAGTTGGAATTAGCAGAACCGTGCTGTCATGGGGAACGTTTTCAACATTGCACGTATACCTTGTTGTACTCAGTTGATATCATGTTCTTTTGTCTATGGATGTCATCGATGTGGAATAAAGAGGGGACTTGTAAGTCCATGGAGTTTGTATCCTGTGTTAGATAAACGCCTGGGCCGCTAGCCTAAGCCATGCCTAATCACGGTGAAAATTTGCAGCAGCACCATAATGAGCTATCTATGAAGCATTCTCAATAAAAAGCTAAGCATATGGTAAATAAAAATATTGCTGAGATGCTTATTGTCTGCTTGCCTTGTCATTTTGGTTATGGGAAAGCTCCTGTACCATGTGCAAGGAGTACCCCGTTGGCGGTTCTCAATGATATGCAAATACTCACAGTGACAAGAACTTACCTGGACCCAAAGTTGAGTATGCATGAGGTGTGGCCCTCGTATTCAAGGGACTTGAGATTGCCAGCTTATACTTCGTCAAGCATATACTCCAGCTTTGCCACTTTAACCTTAACCACTTCAAGATGCTTATGATAGGGGCAATGAGGGCTGAAAGCTAACATGTACCATAATTTTTGGAAGCTCTTTTTGAAACTTGTAATCCCTGCTTCCTTTTACAAAAAGGCCTTTCTTCCACCACTATTGAGTCTCCACTTTCTACCTTTAGGCACCATTAAGAGAGCATAGTTGTCATTCTGTGTGCAGTGTTCCAAAGCTTATTAATTAATGCATATGGTGTTATTACTTGTTCTTGTGCTACTTGTTTCTAGTCACCCTTGTGAACTTTGCAGGTGTCCTATGCATTTAATTGCTACTCTATGAGGGACACGATGTTTACCAATATGCTATGTTTTCTGTATGTGAAACAAACAAACGTTTTTCAATGCATGTTATTCATGATCTTTGTTTATAGCTTGTCATGTTGCATGCATAATTACTATGTCCTATTGTTAGAACTCCATCTTTCATGCACATGTTTAGAGTTCTTTGATCCCAGCTTTCAATGCTTGCAAATGGTTGTATCTTTATTGTGAGGGTGCATGTCACCTCAAAAATTATTCTGTTTATGACTTACCTACTCGAGGACGAGCAGGAGTTAAGCTTGGGGATGTTGATACGTTGGAAACGTATCTATAATTTTTGATGCTCCATGCTTGTTTAGTATCTACTTTGCTTTATTTGTCCACACTTTGAGGTGCTTTTTGCATGTTTTCTGGTTCTGACCTATTAACAAGTTGCAACAGTGACAGATGCCGGTTTTCTGCTGTTTTTTGTTTTAGAGAAGTTAGTAAAGAAATATTCTCAGAATTGGACGGGACAAAGGACAAAGTCAATTACTTTCCATGGGGAAAAAGAAGTCAAGAGGAGAGCCGGAGGGGACAGCTAGGGGGACCAGACCCACCCCAGGCACGAGTGGGCCCAGACCCATGCCTGGCTAGGGTTTGGTGGCCCTGGCCGCCTCCTCGGTCTCCCCCTTCGCCTATAAGAAGACCCTGATGCAGAAACCCTGAGTACCCGATCAAATAACCACGAAACCGTCTATAGCCACCGCCACCATCGTCCCTAGATCAGGGGGATCTGAAGTTCTTCTCGGCACCCTACCGAAGGGGAGATCATCCCGGAGGCCTTCTCTCCGGTATGATGCGTGAGTAGTTCCACCTTGGACTATGGGTCCATGTAGTAGCTAGATGGTTGTATATCCTCCTTTGTGCTTTCATGTATAGACCTTGAGAGCTCCGTTCATGATCAAGATATAATCTATTTGTAATCATGCATGTTGTGTTTGCGGGCATCCGATGGATATTGAGATTATTATGTTGGTTTGATTAATGGTTTTGTCTTTATGATTCTATCATGTCTTTGTTGTTTGTGATCTTGCATGCTCTCCGTTTTTAGTAGTTATCTTGGCCAAGTAGTTGCTAGTGACTCCAAGAGGGTGTATTTATGCTCGATAGTGGGTTCATGCCTCTAGTTTCCAAGTGATGGGGGATATGCCTGCCGGGGTATACCCAGCAGGACGTTTCCTACTGGCCCAAGCGTCAGCGAGTGGGCCTGCAGGACGGCGACTGGATCAAGACTTGGCGTGGACTCAAGCGATTGGAAGCTGAAGGCCCAGAAGCGTAGCTAGGCCCAGTCGGACTAGGTCATAGAATCTCTGAATCCTTAACTAATTCGGTTGAGATTTGTAAACCCTAGGGAGGTGAGTCTATATAAACCTCCCTGGAGGACGCATAGAGGATACGTTCCATCATACACCCTAGCGACTCGCCGCCTAGCCGCTGAGCTCGCCCCATTGTACTCTCACCATAATACAATCTAGCAGGAGTAGGTCTTTACCCTCCGGGGGGGCGAACCTGGGTAAACCCTTGTGTCTCAGCCCTCATCTCGCACCGCAGATGGCTGGACGCCCTTGCCCCATGTTCTACTACTCGCTGCCGATTGCAGCATCTGCTGTGGCCATTCCCACGATAGTGGCGCCCACCGTGGGGCCTGGCCGGGCAGGCCGGTGTTCTGCGGCGAGATCCAATCTGCCCATCAACGAGTCGATCGCCACAGGCCGCATGATCGCGATCGGCGAGATGCTCCAGATCTTGCCGAGTAGCTACGTCCCGGCGGCGCGACCCGTCACGCATAGCATGATCCTGCCGGTCGGCATGATCATCCTCTTCGTCGGCCTCACCGACGTCATCATCTCGGACGACTCGGCTCGCATCCGCGAGTCGCCGCCGCGCGACCAGATATCTGAGAGCCAGGTCCGCACGATCCACCGCCCCGCCTCCGAGTATGACTCGACCCACAGCAACGTGGCCGAAACCACCGCAGCCGCGGAAGACGCGGCCCTCAACGACGACGCCGATTCGGCGACCCCGGCGTCACTCGCCGGATCCATTGTCGCCGTGTCACCCGCGGGCTCCATTACCTAGGTCTCCAACGTCGGAGACTTCGAGGAGCCCTCTATCCTCGGGATCTTCGACTTCGATTCCGGGTAGGAGAACTCCACCGACCTCCGCGACGGAACCGGTTGCCACGCCGTGACCTACATGGCAACTGGCGCCGACCCACCGGAAGATCCATTCTCCACGCCGATCCCTCCAAACGCGACGGCGACGGAGGTCGAGGAACTCCTCCTAAAGCTGGCGGAGGCAGTCCGGAAGGAACAAGACGAGCGCGAAAAATTTCGCCTCGAGTAGGTGACAACGCAGGAGCTGTCGCGCTACCACCAACTCCGAATCAGGTCGCGCCTGAACCCCACCATCCAGGGGCGCGCCCTGAATTTCGACGACGAGAACGACCCGGCCCGCGCGGCCGAGCGCGCGATCTGCGAGAACGCGCCGCCAGGAGGAAGCACTCGTCCCCCACCAGGAGCAACGGCCAATGGCGCCCCGCCACCACCCAACCGCGCACCCCCCAGGGATCAGCCAAGGATCATGGTCTCCTCACGGGAGCGAGACGCGAACGGCCTCCCGTTGTTCTCCACCCCAATGGACAACCTCGTTGTGGGCCGAGCAGCAGTCGACAACATTGCAGCCACTGGGGAAGGCACCCTGCAGATCCAATACGCCAAGGCTCTGCTCGCCAAAGAGGTCGAGCAACAAAACGCAGGCGCCGACTCATAGGGTCGGATGTACTCGCGTTCATCGGGCCCCAGTGCTTCGGATCGATGATCCAAGGCGAAAGATACCCAGCGAACTTCAAAGCGCCGAAGGAAATAGAGAAGTACGACCCTTCGTACGACCCCTCCGTGTGTCTGGATACCTACCTCATGGCGATGGGGATCGTCGGCCACACCGATCTACTAGCCGCCCGCTACCTCCCCCTGATGATGGAGGGGGCGTGCAGGCAGTGGATTAACACCCTTCCCGCGGATAGCATCGACTCCTGGGAAGAGATGCGCGAGGCCTTCGTCAGGCACTTCGAGGGTTCATACACCCGCGCCACCACCATTGAGGACCTGGAACGGTGCGTCCAGGGACCCCGCGAGTCGACCCGCAGCTGGGTCCAACGGTGGCAAGATCTGTGGTACAACGCGGTCGGCATCCACCCAGACACCGCGATCCACTGCTTCAAGACCTCGTGCCTCTACGAGCCCCTGGTCGCCAAGCTCAAACGAGCGTACCGCACACTCGACAACATACCGGATCTCCTTGAGATCGCAAAAAGGTACGCAGAGGAGGACCCAAACCAAGAAACCGACGACGAGTCGGGAGGACACCGCCGCACGAGCGGCCACGACAACGGGAGACGACCTGACTTATGCTACAGCAACACTCGCCTCACCGGCAAGCACCGCAGTGACGGGCGAGTCGACTTCGTCGCAAACGCTGGATACGCGCAGCGCGAGACCAAGAGCTTCCGCGGCGACTGGGGACAACGCCGCGACGGCGGCAACTACAAGGCGAAGCCAAGGTTCGACCCAGCGGCCCTTCTTAACCAACCTTGTGTATTTCACAACAGGGAAGGAAAGCCCGCCACGCACACGACCGCCGACTGCCACTCTCTCAAGGAGATCGAGAAGGCACGGCGCGCGCGGGAGGACCCCGACAACAACCCGCCAAACGGCATCAATTTCGGCAGCGTTGCCAGCTCGCTCCACTTCACAGGCTTCAACACGAAGCGTGAAAAGAAGGTCATCGCCCGTGCCGTCGCCGTCAACGCGGTGGACCAGATAGATATCCCCTAGTTCCTCAACTGGTCTGAGCAACCAATCACTTGGAGCCGCCAGGACCACTCGCCACGGATCGAGTATCCAGGCCGAGTCGCCCTGGTGGTCAAGCCCAAGGTGGGAGACTACTGGCTCCCCAAAACATTGATGGACGGCGGCAGCTCCATCAAAATCCTGTACATGGATACCTTCAGGCGACTGTGGCTCCTGCAGTCGATGATCGAGACGACCTACACCATGTTCCATGGCATCGTCCCCGGTCAAAAGGCATACCCGATCGGCAAGGTGACGCTGCCAGTCACCTTCGGCACACCGGCAAACTTTCGCACCGAGCGGATCGTCTTCGAGCTGGTGCCCTTCGACAGCCCCTACCACTGCGTCCTGGGGCGACAGGCGTTCGCCAAGTTCATGGCAGCACCCCACTACGCGTATAACGCGATGAAGCTACCCGGACCGTGCGGTGTCATCACCATCCACGGCGACCCCGACATGGCCGCCGCGTGCAAGGCCAAAGGAGCCGAACTCGCCGACACCGTCATCACGGCAGAGGCCAAACACGCCGAGGAGCTCACCAAGTACGCAAGAGGGGTCAACAACGACGACCCCACCATACTCAAGAAGCCCAACTCAGAGGGCGGCAACTCCACTGCCTTCGAGGAAACAACGCATACCCGCAGTATCGATCTGGTCCCAGGCGACTCCAGCCAGACGGTTTTGATCGGGACGGGCATGAGCCCAGCATAGGAAGGCGCGCTCATCGAGTTCCTCCGTGAGAATAGGGACATCTTCGCATGGAATCCATCCGACATGCCTGGTGTCCCGAGGGAACTCGCTGAGCACAAACTCAACGCCGACCCCAAAGTGCGACCTGTCAAGCAGTTGCTACGGCCCTTCAATGAAGAGCGCCGCCGAGCCATAGCCGAAGAGGTGCAGTGTCTCCTCGCTGCAGGCTTCATCCGGCCAATCAAGTACTCCAAGTGGCTGGCAAACCCAGTCCTGGTCGAGAAGAAAAAACGGGACCTAGAGGATGTGTATCGACTACACAAACTTAAACAGCGCCTGCCTGAAAGAACAATTCGTCCCCCCGCGGATCGACCAAATCATTGATTCCACCGTGGGCTCAGAGTCACTATGCTTCCTCGACGCCTAATCTGGGTACAACCAGATCAAATGGCCGTCGAGGACGAAGAAAAGACGGCGTTCATCACGCCATTCGGAGCCTTCTGCTACACTGCCATGACCTTCGGCCTCAAGAACGCCAGAGCGAGCTACCAGCGGTGCATGCAGGAGTGCCTTGCGAGCCAATTTGGCCGAAATATCCACGTCTACATCAACGACGTGGTGGTGAAATCCGCTCGCCAGAACGACCTACTCGCTGACCTGGCGGAAACATTCGCCAACCTGCGGAAGTATAAGATAAAGCTAAACCCAGGCAAATGCACCTTTGGTGTGCCAACTGGACAGCTACTGGGATACGTTGTCTCTAAGCGTGGGATCGAAGCGAACCCCGCCAAGATCGACACGATCGCTCGACTCGGCAAACCCGAGTGCCTGTGCGACGTCCAGAAGCTGGCCGGGCGAGTCGCGGCTCTCAGTCGCTTCATCGCCCGGTTGGGCGAAAAGGCGATGCCCCTCTAACGCCTAATGCGCAAGAACCCCACCTTCTAGTGGGACAAGGAGTCAGATGACGCGCTCCATGACCTCAAGGAGGTGCTACTCGCAGCACCGCTACTCGTCGCCCCATCGAAAAAGAACCCATGCTGGGCTATGTTGTGGCTTCCGAACGCATCGCCAGTTCCGTCATGGTCGTCGAACGGCCAGAAGAAGGAAAGGAGCGCCCGGTGCAGCGACCAGTGTACTACATCAGTGAGGTCCTCACCGAGTCACGCCAGCGCTACCCGCAATACCAGAAATTGGTATACGCGGTCTTCAGAGCACAGCGGAGACTGCCGCACTACTTCTAGGAGCACCCAATAATGGTCGTCTCCTCAGCACCGTTGCAGGACATCATACGCAACCGTGAGGCGACCGGGCGAGTCGCCAAGTGAGCCGTCGAGATCGGCGTCCACAACATCAAGTACGAGTCGCGCAAGGCGATCAAGTCACAGGCCCTCGCAGACTTCCTCACCGACTGGGAGGAGGCCCAGCAGCCAGAGAAGCTTCCATACCTCCACTATTGGAACCTACACTTCGACGGCTCCAAGAACGCGGACGGCATCGGGGCAGGGATCGTGTTAACATCTCTGAAGGGCGACAAGCTCCGCTACGTCCTCTACATCGACTTCACCCCCTGCACCAACAACATGGCCGAGTACGAGGCGCTACTCCACGGCATGCGAGCTGCCAAAGAGATGAATGTCAACCGACTGCACTGCTACGGAGACTCCGACCTCGTCGCCGGGCAAGTCGTTGGCACCTACGACGCCGTCTCCCCCACCATGGCGGCATACCGCCAAGCAGTGGACAAGCTGGGTGGACACTTCACAGGCTACTCCGTCGAGTGGATTGACAGGCGGAAGAACGAGAAGGCCGACTCACTCTCTCGCATCGGCTCGGCTCGACTCGCACCACCTGCCGGCGTCTTCCTCGACACCATCACCAAGACTTCTGTCTCTCCCCCCAGGGAGATCGACATTGGAATCCCGCTGCAACCAGAAGCAACCCTAGTCGCACTAATCGCCAAGCCAGACGTTTGGACCGCGCCATACGCCGCCTACTTGGAGGGAGGCACCCTGCCAGCGGATGAAACGGACGCCCGGATGATAGCACGCCGCTGCAAATCCTTCGTCATCATCAACGGCGAGCTCCACAAGCGCATCGTGACTGGCGTGTTCCAACGCTGCGTTCAGCCCGCCGAAGGACGCAAGATCCTCCAAGACATTCACTCCGGCGACTGCGGCCACCACGCCGGCGCCCGTTCTCTGGTCGCAAAGGCTATGCGGCACGGCTTCTACTAGCTCACCGCACATGCAGATGCTGTCGACATTGTCCAGCGATGCGTCGGATGCCAGAAATATGCCAATCAAACCCACGTGCCAAGCTTGGCGCTCAAGACAATCCCCATCACCTGTTCGTTCACCGTATGGGGCATGGACATGGTAGGCCCCTTCAAGAAGGCCTCCTCCGGCTTCACGCACCTCCTAGTCGCAGTCGACAAATTCACAAAATGGGTGGAGGCCAAGCCAGTCCGCAAATGCGACAGGAAGACCGCCACCAAGTTCCTACGCGAGCTCATCTATCGCTATGGGTTCCCAAACAGCATCATCACAGACAATGGCACTAACTTCGCCAAAGGAGCCATGGCCGAGTTCTGCGAGGAACACCACATTTGACTCGATCTTGCCTTAGTCGCCCACCCGAAGTCCAACGACCAGGCGGAACGCGCCAACCAGAGCATCCTCCATGGCCTAAAGCCGCGGCTCCAAGTACCACTCGAGCGCACCGCCGGGTGTTGGGTCGAGGAGCTACCCTCCGTCATCTGTGGCATCCGCACCTCCGTCAATAGGTCGAGAGGGTTTACCCCCTTCTTCATGGTGTAAGGTGTTGAGGCAGTCATGCCCACCGACCTCGAGCACGACTCGCCAAGGGTGGTCAACTACACGGAGGCTGCAAACGAACTCGCACGCCAAGACGGAGTCGACCAGCTTGACGAGGCACGCGACCTAGCTCGCTCCCGCACCGCCATCTACCAGCAAGGGCTCCACCGCTACCACAGCCGCCGAGTAAGGACTCGCACCTTCCAGGAAGGCGACTTGGTACTGCATCTAATCCAGGACAAGAAGGGCATGCACAAACTCTCCCCCCCTTGGGAAGGACCATTCGCCATCGGGCGAGTCCTAGGCAACAACGCCTACTACCTCACCGACGTCCGAGGCGATGGAAAACTCAAAGTCAAGCGGCCGTGGAACGTAAACCTCCTACGAAAGTTCTACTCCTAGAACTCCATACATGTACTCCCCACCCGCTATGAAATAAAACAGTGGTTACCGAAAGTTGCGTCTACTCTCCGTGTCTTGTGCCACTCGCACTCGTAATAACAGCGTTATGCTATTCGCAGAAGTCAACCTCTGGTAAAGCGATCGGCACGGCCAAGTAGTGCGGTACGAGGGCACTGGGAAACCCCAGGCCTCGTAACGTCCATGAAAAATGGCAACCCGGAGCTCCATTGGAGTCGCCTAGCTCGACTGGCTTACCGAGCCAAGACAACTGCCCTCGCTCCTCACAGCGACCAAGGTCCTCCGCATCCTTGGCACAACGACTCGAATTGCCAAATACCACGCTCGGGGACTGACGTCCAGTCAAATACGAGCGACTAGGAAAAAACGCCCAGTATGAGAGCGTGTCCAGGAATCGCCATGCGACTGATCCTTCGGTCGCAGAGGACGACTTACTTTAACGCGCTTAGTCCTCACCTACCTTGGAGCTGCGACTAGAACCACCAAGTACCACGCCGGGACTCGCTACCAACTGTTTCGCTCAGACGGAAAACGGTCAAGTAAAGAGCACCCATGGGAGTCGCCCTGCGACTGGCTCTCCGAGCTCTGGCGAGTCGACCTTAATGTATTAAAAATTCGCAAACACATAACAAACGAGGTAAACCCCATAAAAAGGGCGGATGCACTCGGGGACTCGTTCAATCAAAATCCAAAATCGCAAAACAAAAGACAAAACAACACGAATTTCCTTTATAGCAGCAAAAGTTGTTCCAAAATACAAGGAAATTTCAATAGTTCTCTTGTACAAACGCCCAATGGGCACAACGCTTCTACTCCGCAGGTTTTGACGCAGACTCACTGCCACCCCGACGGTTACGAATGAAGGGCACGTACGGGTTCGACGGGTACGTCGTTAGCTCACCCGCCATTGCCGCACGAAACGGTTGCTCAACCTTGAAGTCTCGATGCTTTGGCTCAGGATCGTTGGGGGCGACAACCGTCTCCTGATAGGGGATGAGGTCGCCCATCGCCCAAACGCGATCGGATTACACCGTGACCCGGTCTGTCAGCTTCAGCACCTCGGCAATATCCACCGAGCCCATTGACAAGGGGTAGCCGCTCGTGACATCGTCGAGGTCGAAGTCCTCCGGGAAATGGGCAAGCCCAAGGCTGAGCGCCGTCGCCGCCCCACGCCGGAAGGCCGACCGCGTCATGAACTCGACCACCGACGGAGCCTTCTCCAGATAGCTCCATACCTCGACAAGGTCACTGGGGATCACCTCCGTGGGCGATATCTCCTGAAGATATGCTCGAAGGCAAGTCGTCGACAATGCGGCCGAGTCGACCAGAGTAGCCACGCACTGCCGCGCGTCATATGACTGCGCTTCTTCCACGTTGTCAGTAATCCGGCCAACAGAACATCAATCTACAGTAAGCGACTCGTCGACATCACAATAAAGTTAGTACCACCGAGAATTGGGTGAAGGATAATTTACCAATCAGCGGGCGGCAGAGGTCCGTGATGAAACGTTGAAGAGAAGAAAGGCCATCCTGCAGCCCAGCAACGAGCGCGTCAGATAATTTCCGCTCTTCAGCGGCAGAAATGACAGCCGCTTTCGCACGCCCCTCCGCTGAACTCGCTTCCGCCCTCGCTTCCTTGAGCTCACGCTCCAGGTCAGCGACCCGCTTTTCGGCCACGCTCAAAGCAGACTGAGCCGCTATCAAGTCACCCACCGGGACAAGGCCTCGGCGGACCTCCTCCGCCTCGGCTGCAATTGCTTGAAGCCCCTTGTTCGTCTCCTGAACAGCAACAAGTTCCTTCTCCAAGAGACACTTTGCAGCAAGCCAATCAGTCGATTCGCGCTGCAGGCCCTGCGCACAAACTGCAACATCAACAACAACGAAATTTCTAAGTGCCCACTTGCTGAAATTCAGCGACTAGGCACTCGGGGACTGGACATTGAAAATCCTAAGTGCCCACCCGCTGAAATTTAGCGACCAGGCACTCGGGGACTGTACATTGAAGATCTTAAGTGCCCACCCGCTGAGATTCCGCGACTAGGCACTCGGGGACTAGACATTGAAAATCCTAAGTTCCCACCTGCTGAAATTCAGCGACTAGGCACTCGGGGACTGGACGATATAAAAACATTAAGAATCCGACCACTGAAATTCAGTGGCCCGATCCTCGGGGACTGGACATACCTGGATGGCAGCGCCTAGCATGCCGTGAAGCTCCAGCGCGTCCACAGATGCAAGCACGACCGGAGTGTGGCCGCAACGCTGTTCGACTTCCACCTCGGCGACCCGAGGCATCCGGCTCGTTGGCACCGAGCCACTCGATGCGGCCGCCTTCGCCATGAAGCGAGGGAAGGTCGTTGCAGATGCCGCGGCGCCACTCGGAGCCGGCTCGGCCACGTCGGGTGAGGCGACAACCTCCTTGGTATTCGAGGCCACTTCCGCCGCAGTCGGAGGTTCGCTCGGAGCAACCTCCGGGTCATCAGAGACCATGACAACGTCATCGCCTTTCGCCCTCTTGACACCTTCGGCGGGAGCAGCGACTTCGTTGGTTTTCTTATTCCGCGAGGAGTCCACCTCGGTGACGACTGGCGAAACCTTGTCCACGGAAGGATGGACGATATTTTTAACACCAGTCCTGTGAAACAACGATATGAATAAAACTGTCCGATTACAACGAAAAACAGGCAGATGAACAACACTCACTTGGCGACTGGTATGAACCGCAGACCGGTGCGGATGCTAGCCGGCTTTTCCAACTCGGGCCCCAACCTCCGAGTGAGGCCCGTGTTGAACACATTGTGTGCCCAAGACACTAACGGCTTCTTCGAAGACGAAGCCGCGGCAGGAGACTCCGCGATAATTGCCGTGGGAGCCTCCCTTTGAGGCGAGGCCCCTGTGGCTGGAGCATCGCCCAAACCAGCGATTGGGGCGAATGGAGGTGGTAACGACGCCAGCGGCGCCCCTTCCCTGGGGGCGGTAGCGTCCGGCGCCATGGTCACATGCGCCGCCGCTTCCCTAGCCGAGCTGGTGGCATCGGAACTGGTCACAGATCAGGACGGAGATATCCGCTTCGCCGGCTTCGCCTTCTTCTTCGGCGAAGCCGTCTTCTTCTTCTTCTTCTTCGACGGCGTGGCCTCACGATGTGAGGTGTGCTCGGGAAGCTCGTCATCATCATCATCATGAGGCTCAAGGCTTTTACTCGCTTCGAGCTCGCGCTGGTGTTGCCCGCGGGTCTTGCGAACTGTGGGGGAAGCGACTTCCACGGGTTCGTCTTTGTCGTCGTCGTCGTCATCACCCTCGTCGCTCTTGGCGTCGCCTTTGACGGGTGACGAGTCGCTCCCGTCTTGGACGGACGAGCTCGAGTTCTCGTCGTCTGCGGGTGGAAGCCACCCTTCTATCACCTGGAACAACTGCGATAAAAACAAAACAATGTCAGCACAACCGCGAATGCATCATCTGCGGCTGCGAGTGGTGACGAAATGAGGGCTTACCGTCGGAGCCGGGCGCCTTGCAGTGTACGGGCGACCCTGGCCTTCGCGTCAAGATACACCGCCTGGGTGATCTTCTTCAGGGTCAGGGTGTAGTCTTCAAGTCTCCACTCAGCGAGGGAGGACTTCATCGGATCGTCCTTACCCGCATACTCGTACATTTAATGGTCGCAGCGGGCCAAGGGCACGAGGCGCCACCCGAACCAGCAGTTGTAGAGGTTGATGGTCTGGAGGCCCTTTTTCTTCAGGCCGCGGATGGTCTGCAGCATTTCGTCGACAACCATCCATTGATCCAGCGGGAGCTTGACGACCTGGAGCCAACGCGGTTCGGGCCAATCGGCGGAGTACCTTGGAAGCGCCACTTCGCCGTCTGGAGTCGACTCAGTGACGTAGAACCAGGACTTCTTCCATTCGTTTGCTGCCTTGGCGGGCAGAATCAGGTCGAAGAACGACGCCTTCGACTTCAGGTGGAACGTCAGGCCGCCCGCAGCTAGCATCGGGCTGCCTGACTCCTCGCGGCTGATACTCCCGTGGAACAAGTCTTGCCACAGGGAAAAATAGGGCCTGCAGCCCAGATAGCACTCGCAGAAGGCTATGAAGATGGTGAGCTGCTCGATACTATGCGGACCCAGATCCGATGGCTGGATTCCGTAGTAGGCGCAGAAACGCCGGAAGAAGAGGGAAGTTGGGAAGCCCAGCCCCCGCTCCAGGTGGCTGGTGAAGCAAATGAATTCTCCCTTGCGTGGATCCGGAGTCACCTCTCCGGCCGCGGGGATGCGCCATCTGCCGGCGCGGAGGATCCCGGCCTCCTCGAAGGATGCCAGTAGTGCCTTAGTGCATTTGGATCTGCCCCATGGCTCGGTGGAGGGGGCCATCGGTGGAGATTCGTGGGGGTCGGAGCTCTCTGGATTGTTCGGATCGTTGTGCAGAATGGGGAAACAAAGATGAGCGAGATTGGAGGAAGAAAGAAGAACCGTTTCCCTGTCCGCCTATCATTCTCCTTATATAGCAGTTGCTACCCGCCAGTTTCGGGAGCCGTTACTACGCGGTAATTACGCCGAAGTTACCATTGGATTACCCAACGGCTAGTTTGACCCCAATTGATGGTCCAACTTCATCCATTCGACTCATCGCTCCCAGCAACTCGGCGACTCGCTGACCCGATCACTATGACAGTGACTAAGTATTCGCCGACCCGCTCGCCGAGCTGCTACACGATTGGTCGCCATTATTGTGACTAAAATGACTAGTTCTTCCCTTTGTTCAGGAGTCCGCCGCCGATTCAACTGGACGTCCGCATTGTACCCGCATACTCCAACTGCCAGCAAACGCCTGCGACAAATCAATGACGGCCTCGGGGACTACTGATGGGGATATGCCTACCGGGGTATACCCAGCAGGACGTTTCCTACTGGACCAAGCGTCAGCGAGTGGGCCTGCAGGACGGCGACTGGATCAAGACTTGGCGTGGACTCAATAGACTGGAAGCTGAAGGCCCAGAAGTGTAGCTAGGCCCAGTTGGACTAGGTCATAGAATCTGCGAATCCTGAACTAATTCGGTTGAGATCTGTAAACCCTAGGGAGGTGAGTCTATATAAACCTCCCTAGAGGATGCATAGAGGATAAGTTCCATCATACACCCTAGCGACTCGCCGCCTAGCCGCCGAGCTTGCCCCATTGTACTCTCACCATAATACAATCTAGCAGGAGTAGGTCTTTACCCTTCGGGGGCCGAACCTGGGTAAACCCTTGTGTCTCAGCCCTCATCTCGCACCACAGATGGCTGGCCGCCCTTGCCCCATGTTCTACTACTCGCTGCCGATTGCATCATCTGCCGTGGTCATTCCCACGGCACCAAGGGAAGTGACAATAATCTCTTTGGTTGTAGATGTGTTGTTGCCACTAGGGAGAAAACAACGGTCTCCTGTTCATGGAACATGTGGACTGTTTACCTTACACATTTTGCTTAAAGCAGTTGTCTGTTGCTTGCAACTTAATACTGGAGGGGGTTCAAATGATAACGTGAAGGTGTACTTCTAGTCATAGATGTAGTTGGATGGCGGTCTATGTATCTTGTTGTATTGCCCAATCAACCTCATAGGATCTTTCTGACTAGTAATTACATTGTTATTACTTGCTCAGTTCCTGTCAATTGCCCTGCTGTAATTCGTTTACCCTTCATGCCATGTTGTTTATCTAAGGAGAGCACCTCTAGTGAACTATGGACCCCGGTCCAATCTTTACCATTGATACATATTCCACTGTTACTTGTTTACTTGCTGCAAACCATTACCTTCCACACAATACGTTTAATCCTTTGTTACAGTAAATTGGTGTGCTTAACAACCTCACTATTTGTTGGGGCAAAGTCTTGAGTTTGTGTTGTGCAGGTCTTAGCGTTGCTTGCAACACCTGTGTGACGTTTCCTTCCTCCTTCTGGTTCGATAACCTCGGTCTCAACTGAGGGAAAACTTGCTGCTTGCTACTTCACACCTTTCTCTTGGGGTTCCCAACAGGCTGTGCGTAGACAGTCGTCGGATACCTGAAAGGTTCTTTAGGGATATCATCCTAGCTATACTCATGTGATGGTTTCGACTATTTGGGTGTTCATATCCCGCGGCTCAGGAACCGGGAGTCGATGTTGAGTTTGAGCGATGTTATTCGTCGAGATGTTATTTATATGATATTAGTACTTTTTTGTTATTCGAGATATATTCGAGATGTATTAGTACTTTGTTGTTATTTGAGATGTTATATGATATTAGTACTTTGTGGTTATTCGAGATGTATTAGTACTTTGTTGTTGTGATATGGTACATTGTTAACTTTATTACTCATATGCACATTATGTCATAGTAGTTATTCTATGGATTTCAGCGGGAGAGAAGGTGAAGAGCCTCTATTTGACATGATACGAGGTGATGAAGCGCTCCCCTATCGGGGTGAAGCGCTCCCGATTATGGTGGAGCGCTCGTCGATCAGGGTGAAGCAGAAGACTATGGAGCAGAAGATGGCTCATAGTTTCTGAATGAGTCCGGCGATGAAATGGAGATAGAACGTCTAGTCAAAGCGCAGAAGAGTTTTAATTGTGATGACGGCTTGGAAAATGATGGACCGGCCTTAACAAAGTCTGGCGAGATATATTATTAAGCCTCTCGATCACTATATAGATGCATTAATTGATTTATGTGTATATATATTAACACATGTTTCTTATTTTAGACCTCTGCATTGACCAAGTCTGGTAAAAGCAGTAAACGAGGACCGGCCAAAGGGATGGCCGCCGATGCACATCTCACAATTGAGGAGGTCTCTCCAGAGGTAAAACCGTTGCTTCCCATAAGTAACGCAAACACATTTATTCATCAATATGGATTTATTATTAGGGACAACGTCCCGGTCATCATTATCAATTGGAATAACCCAGCAAAGGGAGATGGAAATCCTAAGAGTTTTGTCGAGGACAGATACAAAGACATACTATGGGAGAAGCTCATTTCATATTTCACCCTACTGGTCTTGGAGTCATAGCAGGCCACATATGCTATGAGGTCCAAAGTCAAGCATTTCTCTCTTAAGAACATGGCCGAACAGTTCAATGACTATAACAAAAGATTATACAATGAATATCTCAAGGAAAAAGAAGTTCCAGAATTCACTGGCACACTAGAGAAGCAACGGGCTCACTGGGAAAGCTTTCTGGACTACAAGAAATCAGAAGTAGCAAAAAAAGAGGTCCAAAATAATAAAGAAAATGCTGCAAAAAATAAATATCACCATAAGATAGGGACAAGTGGCTAAAAGACTTTCGTGCCTAAGTGGGAGGAAGCCGAGCAAGCCTTGCATGACCAAGGGCTCACTCCAGCTACAAAGGACTGGCCCATCAAGGTAAGGAATTGGTTACTTGCGCATGGGGTGAAGTATGACATGGAAACAAAGGAGTTAATATTGGATGAAAAGACAGCAATTTCTACACCCCATAAACCAATTGTTAAAACAATCGGGGAGGTTCGAGATGGTAAGTTTAAACCCGACAAAGAGAATGACGAGCTGACAAAGGCCCTCGGGAATCCTGAAAAACCGGGATGAACACAAGGATTTCAACCTTTGGTGCCATGGAAGACTGGGTTTGCCGAGGACAATGAATCTTATAGAAGCCGATCAAGAGCAAAGAAGCGACAGGAGTAGGAGGAGGCAGACGGGTTGCATAGCGTAGAAATAAATAACGAGGAAATATATGCTATGCTAAAGGAGCAACAGAAGCAATTGGACGAAATGCGCCAGCAAGGGCCAACTCATCTGCCGCTGCAAGAAAGTGCCGGTGGCCCATATCAGCAGAAAAGCAGCGTGACTTCCACGACGGTCGATCTGATAGATCGTTATCCTGTGGATAATATCACTGAGAAAACTAGTTGTGAGCGACTTCTCTCGCAGGTAGGAAGACCAGGCCAGCCGTCAGTGCACGTGGTGAGGGGTGAAGGGAGGGTGCAGACCGATGGGATGGATGCGATTTCACGAGGAGTGGTGGTGCAGAGGCGCTTCCATGGTCTTGGGGGGTTGGGTACCGGAGCACCATGGTCTGATGTCAAGGAAGAAGACGACCGCCTAGCCTCCCTCTCCTATATTTAGAAAAATGGGCCTTTAAAAAAAGATCGTCAACTGCAGTTAAATATTTATTTCTATATTTTTATGTTTTTAGATATTTTTATTAATTGGGCTGACCAGTGAGACCTCGTGCCACGTCATCTATTAGGTCAGTCCCACTGTCAGGAACATTGTCAATTCTAGATCAATTTACAATTAGTGTTTTTGCAAACAATGAAGAAAATGTGGTGGTTTTTTTGTACCGATAACATAAAGTGATACTATTTAGTAAATTTAAACTGTAAATACTCGGACGGTGTCATTCTTTTTTTTTTGAGGGAAACAACTAAACTCCGTCCAGCTGCAGAGCTTTATTAATTATCGAATAAGCTTACATCGTTTGCCAAGTGGCGAATAAGAAATTCAGAAGAATCCTCATGCCAAATCGTTAACTGAGGTCTCTCAGCATTACAAGCTAAAATATGAGCTACTACATTGCTTTCCCTCGGACAGTGAAAAAATTTAACAATAGCAAAACTACGGGCTAAAGGAAAACTCCACATATATATAGATGCGCTTTCCGCAGAATTGCCTCCATTTTGCATAGTCTCAATCACGTCCATACAATATCTATTAATTAATCAATAATTTATTGCATCCAACCTAACCAACAAGAATTAATCCATCCCGAAGAGCTCTATCTTCAACAGTTGGTGCATCCCTGATATAAGGAATACTACAGTATGATCCAACAGTAAAAATAATACCATGATCATCTCGAAGTATAGCTCCCGTGGACCCTGAACAATTGTCAGCTGAAAAGCCAACATCAATATTAAGTTTGATAAAATCCCGAGGGGGTTTCTCCCAACCATGACGCCTGAGGCCCAATGATTTCTTGCTTGCTCTAGAAACATTAAAAACCATAGCTAGGATAGCTTGAGAGGTACAAGCCAGTTGTTGAACAGGTTTGTCCCGCACGATACACCTTCTCTCCCAACAAATATACCAGCAAGTAGATGTGATCAGCTCCTTAAGACCTAGGTCTTCAAAACCCGATATTGTATTGCTTCTGAGAAGAAACTGCAGAACCTCCGAACCTTACCAATCGGTAGTACAAGCTTCTTCGATAATCGATGAAATTCCTAGATTTTTCTAAATTTCTTTAACCCTGGGACACCCAAAAAATAAATGCCTTGTGTCCTCACAATGGGTTTTGCATATTGGACATATAATGGTATGTACGATATGCCTATTATCCAATGTGTAGTTATATGCAATGGTTCCATGTAACATCCTCCATGTTTTTTTTCTAAGTTTTGCCGAAACCTTCTGCTTCCAAACCTGCGCCCAACTGGGTTAACCTAAGATGTGCCTACCACCGGTGGAAAACAGGGTTGTAGTCCCGGGCCGCAACGGGCTCTAGTCCCGGTTTTGGGCCCGGGACTGCGAAAACGGGACTAGAGCCCCCCCCCCTCTAGTCCCGGCTCGCAACGGCCCGCGACTGATAACAGCCACGTGGTTGTTTCAGCGCCGCGGGCGGCAGAAACCCTCTAGTCCCGGACTGTAACACCACCCGGAACTAAAAGGTTTCCTACCGCGGCAGAGATTGTGTATTTCTTTCTTTTTGCCATTTCATTCCTTTTTCGTTTTGTGTTTCACTATAATTCAAACATATATTTTAGTATACATATTATACGCTACTACATACATACTACACGTCGATGCATTTATATAATTAATTGATCCCTTGCAAGCATACATATAATCAATCATATCAAAAGGAAGAAATGTTTTGAAATTACATGGTCATTGATGAATATATATATATATATATATATATATATATATATCATATCAGCTACATGAAGATGACTAAGGCAAATCGAGTTCCACGTCATCCGCATAATGCTCTCCATGTACATCAAGGACTTCCTTCATCATAAATCCCGCCAGCTCCTCTTGAATTGCTCTTATGCGCTGGTCTGGCTCTAGTTTCTCCCGCAAATCATAAATATAATGTGAGTCAACTTTCCGCTCATTGGTCAACTCGCGGGTGTACTCGCAGACGTAGTATACACATAAATGAGTTCCCGGTGGCTGTTGTAAACTCTTCACCATTTTATAAGTTAACTCCTCTTTGAATGGACCTGGTATTTTCTGTCTGAACCGTGTCCAACACCTGCTCGGCAAAGAAAATGAACGAAGGAGTTATTAGTTACTTGATATTAGGAAATGAATGAAAGAGGACGATATAATGTGATAATGATTGAAATTACTTATGGAGCATTGCTTTCATGTCGCTCCACTGCTCTTGGTCCCAACTTAATGAGTCGTGGACTTCAACTAGGGAGTTGTCAACTTGAATGTTTAGCAAGATCCAGTAAAATCTGCGGACATTTACATAAGCATACATGCATAGCTCATCTAGTAAGCAAAATAAAATGTGTACAAGATATAAACACTCACTTTAAGTTGTAAGGAAATAGTATTTCCTTAACAAAATTATGCTTGGTTAAGAACCTGCACAGGTCTTCCTCCACGTCTTTGGGGTGATTCTTTAACGTATATTCATTAATGATATATGGGTCAATGAACCCAACGTCGTATCTTCTAGCTCTTTTGCATTCAAGCATCTTCATTCTGCGGAATATAATATCATCATATAAAAGGATATATAGTTAGGATAATATATTAAATGCAATGAACGAGCTGAGCTACAAACTTAATTATAGAAATAAATAACTTACAGACAGTAGCAACCAATGATATATTTGTCGAGGGCGCGCTGGTTGTATAACTGAAACAGTCCGGTCATTTGAACCTGTATCGAGTATGGTTTGAAGTGATGCTCCTTTCTGACGTCCACCGGAAACCAATCTTTATGATGCTTTTTTTCTGCTTGCGACATGTACCATTCATGCAGATTTCGCATATGTGTGGATAGACGCGCGAGCTCCTCATTACTGACTAGAGGCTCCCCTTGGACATACTGCCGTACTATCTGACACACTGGAGTATCTTCATAGCCTAAATATTGACCAAGAGAAATATTTGCTTCGTTAGCAAGTGCTTTGGCCCGCGATACAGTGATTCCCATAAGTGCAGCATTATTACAGGCTCTAGGGTCCATTATTTGCATGTCCATATCCATTTCAGCTCTGAAGGCCTTGTCGAGGTCTGAAATGACTTTGAGCGGGGCGACCGATTGATTCTTCTGTGCTCCGAGCTGGGCAACTTGCTTCCCGGCACTTGTGATTTTTTTCTTCTGTGCTTGCTTAATAATCTCCCGGTCATAGTCTAATTTCAGATTCATCGATATCTAGGATGGTTGCTCAAGAAAGGACTTAGCCCACTTTTTGGTTTTTTCATTATATACCGGCTTTGGCTCAGGCTTTTTGGGTGCAAAATGCGCCTTAACTTGGGCAGCCACATCCACGTTAGTTTCCTCATCGGTCTTGTCATAAGGTCTCTTTGGAAGAGCCGGCGGGATATCGACTATCTTCGGCGTTTGACCTTTCTTTGATGTGGGGCGCGGGGGACCGTCGAACTTCCGTTTCTTAGACGAGGTAGTATTATTGCACGGAGGCGGAGGCGGAGATCGAGTTGATGTACTCCTGCTGAGGCGATCGTCAGCGGGGCGGGTGGACTTGGAGGTTGGCGATAATCGGGTTGGGGTGGACTTGGAGGTTGGCGATAATCGGGTTGGGGTGGACTTGGAGGTTGACGATATTCGATGTGGGGTGGACTTGGATTCCTTGGAGTCGGTGTCCTTGGCGCCAAGCCTGGAAACTTGATGTACTTCTTATTCCATAGAATGATGTTGCGCTTGACATCTCCTAGTTTCATAAGGCCTTCAGACGTAGCGATTTCAATCTCTAGGTCCGCAAAATCCTCCACTATGTCATCACCGTGACACGAGCATAGCCTGGTGGAATCGGAAGTGAATGGTGGAGTGCTCCAGGTAGACAAGGTAAAGCAGTGCCGATCGCCACCTTGAAGGACAGGTTGTTCATTGGCTGATGTAGCTCACATTGTGCCATCTCTCTGACATCATCCACGGGGTAGTGAGGAGCCAGTGCATCATCCAGCAGTGCTTGATCATCAGCACGGACCTCCGTGGAAGCCACGCTGCTTCTCCGTTGGATAAGATCCAATGCAGGATCATCAGACCGCGGGTGAGTTGACGACGGTGGCCTTTGGCTAATTTCATGCATGAGGTTCTTCAGATCAGCTAGGTCCTGCTCTACCCTAGAGATCTGGTCTGCCTCCCGGTCCTTCTTTCTCTGACGACTCTTATAACTGGCATCGTATTGAGGAAACCCTTTCTTCCACGAGACACCGACGCCTTTGCCTCGTGTTCATCCTCCCTTTTCAGGATTCCCTAGGGCGCGTGTCAGCTCGTCGTTCTCTCTCTCGGGATGGAAAAATCCCAATTGAGCATCATTCATTGCTTGAATAAGGTCTTGGGAGGGTTTTAGAATTTTCTCATGAAATAATGTCTTCCCTGTTTCTGGGTCCAAGGATCCCCCGTGCCTGTACCACCAGTGCTTTGACCTCTCGGGCCATCCATCTGTACCAGGAGTGACGCCTCGAGCCCTCATTTCCTTCTCCATAGTTTCCCACTTAGGGACAACACTCTTGTAGCCACCTATCCCCATTTTATGATGGTATTTCTTGTTGGCAACATTTAACGCCTTCTTTGCCGACTTTGCCTTTTCTTTATTAGATTGCTTGTACTGTACAAAATAGGGCCACTGTTCTATCAACTTCTCGTTTACTCCTTTGAAGTCTGGAGTTTTCTTTTTCGCGACATATTTCGCGTATAAACTTTTCTTGTGGTTCCGGTACAGTTCAGCCATCTTGCTCAGTGCTCACCCCTTGACTTTCGCTCTATTTTCAAGCCCACCCGGCCTTGGGGTAATAACATCTACCTCAAATTCCTCATACTCTGGAGGTAGTATGAAATGCGCTATGAGCTTCTGCCAAAGGTCATCTTTGGCATCATCAGTGACATAGCTGTTGGATTCTTCACCAGCTTTCTTTGACTTATTCCATTCTTGGATGGTGATCAGCAGGTTGTCCCTAACAAGCACCCCGCATTGATTTATAAACATCCTCCGGTGCTTCTCTGGAGCAATCGCTTCACCATCATCATCTATTTCTTCGATGGTGAACCTCTGATTACCATCCAACTTTTTGTTCGGCCCTCGTTTCGTTCGAGCTGTCGATTGATTCGATCCGGTGGGCTAAAATAAGAAGAGAGAGTGATTAATATATATCTAGATCAGTTAATGAATAGAGGTAACACGATACTTTATATATATATATATATTTATGTACCTCGCCGGATCCTGTCGAGGGGCCATCATTATTGTTATTATTTGTTTGCCCTTTGTCCATCTGGTCTTCCCCTTGGTACATTAGTTTTTCCTCTAGTCCATCACCGGATGGATTCAGATATGAGGATATCTCTTCCTCGAGCAAAATATCTTCGGCGCCGGTAGTAATATTAAGAGGAATTTCACCTCTTATCATGCCCTGAAGAAAACCTTCACCGATGCGACCAGGATCTTCGGATGGATCCATGACTTAATTATCTATAACAAAAAGAGAGTTAAACAGGTTAGAAAAAACAATAATCCTAATAACTAAAACAATATAATCCTAATATTATTTGTGCTAAAACAATAATCATAATAACTAAAACAAAAAATAACCCTAATAAAACAATAAATAAAACAATATAATCCTAATAAATAAAACAAAAAATAACTAAAACAATAATCCTAATCCTAATTCTAATATTTTAATTAAAACAATAATCCTAATACTAAAACAAAAAACCCTAATATAAAAAACTATAGAAACAAACTATAACAAAAACCCTAATAAACCTAATTATAATAATACTAATTATAATAATCCTAATACTAATCCTAATAACTAAATCTTAATTATAATAATCCTAATTATAATCGTAATTATAATCCTAATTATAATAATCCTAATTATAAAAAAACTATAAAAAACTATAACAAAAACCCTAATAATCCTAATTATAATAATCCTAATAATCCTAATTATAACAATCCTAATAATCTTAATTATAATCCTAATTATAATAAACCTAACTATAAAAAAAACTATAACAAACTATACAAAAAACTATAAAAAAAACCACCCGCGCGCGCGGCCTCTCGATCGAGCTCACCGAGGGTGGCGAGGCAAGACATGCATGTTGGCGATACTTGGCGAAGACGCTGGAGAGGGCGGCAAGGGCGCCGAGGATGCGTGTGAGCGGGCAGACGTCAAGGCACCATGAGCAAGACGACGGCATGAGCGAGTGGCACGGCGGCGACAAGCACCTCCCTGCCATCTTCGATGCGGGCGTCTATGTGCTTCGTCTTCGCTGCGTCGAGAATGCCAAGTGCTGGACATCACCTGCCCTGGCGCGCAGAATATAAAGGGACACCACTTTAGTCCCGGGCCGTGGCTTAACCCGCGACTAAAGACCCCCCTTTAGTCGCAGGTTAAGCCACGGCCCGTGACTAAAGGGTTTTTTCGACCGCTTCGTTTTCGCGCGCGCAGGCACCCTTTAGTCCCGGGTCCAGCCACGACCCGCGACTAATTGTTTTTTTGTAAATTTTCTTCTTTAATTCAAATCAAATATAAAAACTTTGGAAAATCATATCTTTTATTGTAATAATAAAAAAAAACAAATAATATGTCTATTATTATCAAAAAATATAAAGAATCTTAATATAATATCCATTTATATGTTTGCATCATTTATAAATTATTTCATTTGTAAATTTTCTTTTTTTTAATTCAAATCAAATATAAAAACTTTGGAAATTATATCTTTTATTGTAATAATCCAAATAAAACAAATAATATGTCTATTATTATCAGAAAAATATAAAGAATCTTAATATAATATCTATTTATCTGTTTGCATCATTTATAAATTATTTCATTCGTAAATTTTCTTTTTTTAATTCAAATCAAATATAAAAACTTTGGAAAATCATATCTTTTATTGTAACAATCCAAATAAAACAAATAATATGTCTATTATTATCAGAAAAAATATAAAGAATATTAATATAATATCAATTTATCTGTTTGCATCATTTATAAATTATTTCATTTGTAAATTTTCTTTTTTTAATTCAAATCAAATATAAAAACTTTGGAAAATCATATCTTTTATTGTAATAATCCAAATAACACAAATAATATGTCTATTATTATCAAAAAAATATAAAGAATCTTAATATAATATCCATTTATCTATTTGCATCATTTATAAATTATTTCATTTGTAAATTTTCTTTTTTAATTCAAATCAAATATAAAAACTTTGGAAAATCATATCTTTTATTGTAATAATCCAAATAACACAAATAATATTTCTATTATTATCAGAAAAATATAAAGAATCTTAATATAACATCCATTTAGTCCCGATTGTAGTCACAAACCAGGACTAAAGATATTTCCCGCCATTTCCCACCGCTTCCCGCCAAGTTTTCCCGCCCTTTCCTTTCTACGAGAGCTTTTAGTCCCGGATGTAGTCACTAACCGGAACTAAAGATATTTCCCGCCATTTCCCAAAGCTTCACGCTAAGTTTGCCCGCCCTTTCCCTCTATATATAGGGCGATTGTGCCATGGCTATGCACACATCCACACCTTCCTCTCTTAGAACAATGGACAACACCTACTGGGCCATTCTGACCCTCGAGGAGACCGAGGCGCTGTGCGCCTCCAACTACCCTTGTCCGCCGGGCTACCGGCCGCCCGCCGGCTGGATGCTGAGCGCTGGAGAGGTTCCTTTCCCTCCTGTCCCTCAAGGTTCCGCATGCCAGGTGTCCATCACAAACCACTTCTACCACGAGCTCACGCCGGAGCAGCGGATGGATCCCCAGTGGGATCCCGAAAACGAAGCCGGTCGTCGTCTGTGGTGGGCGAACCGTACTATCATCGGAGTGATGCGCTACATCGCCGGGGGAGACCATCCTCGCCTGCGGTGCCCACGAGTCCACCCGCCACAGAGCCACAAAAAGGCCCCACACCGGCCCGGCGGTAGCGGCATCGTCTTCCAGGAGACCCCTCCCCCGCCCGCCGTGAATCCGAGGCTGGAATGGCCCCTGGTATATGCCATGGATGGGCTGAGGATCCCCGGAGTGGCAGGTGACGATGACGATGATGATGACGATGACGAAGAAGACCCTGAAGCTGCGTACTATAGGACTAGGCATGATTATGACTAAAGGGGGCGGCTTTAGTCCTGAGTGTTAGCTAGTCCCGGTTTGTCCCGGTTTTTAATATTAATAAATGTCTTGAGTGTTACCTAATAAATAGAGGGAAATGCCTATATAAAGAGAGGGTTCATCTTTAGTCCCGGTTGGAGAAACCAACCGCGACTGAAGGGATTGCAGACCCAGCGCCAAAACACTAATAATATGGGTGAGTGTCGACATTATGTCGTGGCTTGTCTCCTTGATGGTGTCACCAACCGGGACTAAAGATGAACCTTTAGTCTCGGTTGGAGACACCAACCGGGACAAAACACGAGTCGGCACTAATAATAGGGGTGAGTGTCGACATTATGTCGTGAGTGTCGACATTATGCCGAGCTACTTGTACTATAAATAGACATCCTTGTGAGTCCAGTCCTCCATCTAGTTTGAGGCATCTCCAAGATGGTTTTCGATAGCAGAGACACCACTAAGGCCAGTTTTAGGGAGATGCCGATGGAGCCCTGTCCTCCGGCATCTCCGAGAAACTGGTCATAGAGGCACTCCCTAATATGTGAAATTAGTTAGCTCCCAGGCGTATTGATCTAGTTAGAGAAGTTACAAGCTGCAAGATGGTTTTAGAGAGCAGGGACACCACTACGGCCAGTTTCAGGGAGATGCCGCCGGATCCCAGTCCTCCGGCATCTCCGAGAAACTGGTCATAGAGGCACTCCCTAATATGTGACCTCACGCGTTTGGAGATCAGATCTTAATGGTAAGTATGAATCGGGACTAAAGGCCCTCCTTTAGTCCCGGTCAAGCCACAAAACGGGACTAACACACTCAAGATTGTTTGCATACAACACTATAAAAATGGACACATGGAGCATCTTCACTCATAAAATGTTACAATTATTACATATCATTTCTTTGCGTGTGTTCCTTTCTGATCTCGTCGTATCCATGGATCATCTTCATTCATTAACATGATGCTTGGGTCATCCTTCACCGCGAAGGGCGGAATTTCATGAAACTTATCACAATCTTCTGACATGTCTGTCTTGTCCTCCACTCCCACGATGTTTCTTTTTCCCGAAAGAACTATGTGATGCTTTGGCTCATCGTCTGATGTATTCTTTTTCTTATTTTTTCTTTTTCTAGGTTTGGTAGACATTCCTTCACAAAGAAAACCTGAGCCACATCATTGGCTAGGACGAATGGTTCGTCTAAGTACCCAAGATTGTTGAGATCCAACGATGTCATTCCGTATTTCTTGTCTACCTCAACCCCTCCTCCTGTCAGCTTGACCCATTTGCACCAAAACAAGGGGACCTTAAAAGTAGTTCCATAGTCAAGTTCACATATCTCCTCTATGTAACCATAATATGTGGTCTTTGACCCATTGTTGTTTGTTGCATCAAAGCGGACACCACTGTTTTGGTTGGTGCTCTTTTTATCTTGGTCTATCGTGTAAAATGTATACCCATTTATCTCGTACCCTTGGAAAGTCGATATAGTCAAAGATGGTGACCTAGACAACAAGTATAGCTGATCTCCAAGAGTGTTGTTTTTGATGAGATGTTGCAACCAACCGCCAAAATCTTCATGTGTTCATCTCTAATCCAAGAGTCATGCTTTCCAGGGTTGTTGGAGCGTAAGATTTTCTTCTGTTGCTCGATATATGGGGCTTCCAAGATAGAATTCTGTAGAACGGTGTAATGTGCTTCGGTGTAAGAATGTCCGTCCCTACATATTATTGATTTTCTTCCTAGAGTACCCTTTCCACTCAGTCTCCCCTCATACCGCGGTTGAGGAAGACCAATCGGCTTAAGGTCAGGAATGAAGTCAACACAAAATTCAATGACCTCCTCTGTTCCATAGCCCTTGGAGATGCTTCCTTCTGGCCTAACAGGTTAGGAACATATTTCTTTAAGATTCCCATGAACCTCTCAAAGGGAAACATATTGTTTAGAAATACAGGACCGAGAATGGAAATCTCTTCAACTAGGTGAACCAACATGTGCGTCATAATATTAAAGAAGGATGGTGGGAACACCAACTCAAAACTGACAAGACATTGGACCACATCATTTTGTAACCATGGTAGATCTTCAGGATTGATTATCTTCTGAGAGATTGCATTGAGAAATGCACATAGCTTCACAATGGGTACTCTAACATTATCTGGTAGAAGCCCCCTCAATGCAATCAGAAGCATTTGCATCATAATCACGTGGCAGTCATGAGACTTTAGGTTTTGGAACTTTTTTCTGCCATATTTGTTATTACATTTATATTCGACGAGAAGCCAGACGGGACCTTAATACTGCTTAGGCATTCAAAAAATATTTCCTTCTCTTGTTTGGTAAGAGCGTAGCTGGCATGACCTTCAAACCATTCTAGATGCAGGCCATCTTGGTCTTTCATACGTTGATGGTCCTTTCGTGCTTCCGGTGTATCTTTTGTCTTCACATACACGCCCAAGAAGCCTAGCAGGTTCACGCAAAGATTATTCGTCACACGCATCACATCGATTGCAGAGCGGACCTCTAAGAATTTCCAATATGGTAGCTCCCAAAATATAGATTTCTTCTTCCACATGGCTGCGTGTCCTTCAGCGTCCTTCGGAATAGATTTTCCTCCAGGACCCTTTCCAAAGGTTACCAGTTGATCCAAATCTTTGACCATATCAAATATATCAGCACCAGTACGCTCCTTAGGCTTCGTCTGGTGACATGCCAGACCGTTGAAATGCTTGCCTTTCTTCTTAAGGGATGCTTGGCCAAAAGAAATCGACGATGCTCATTGTATATATTCTTCTTACAATGTTCCAAATATATACTTTTAGTATCATCTAAACAGTGTGTGCATGCATTGTATCCCTTGTTTGACTGTCCTGAAAGGTTACTAAGAGGAGGCCAATCATTGATTGTTACGAAAAGCAATGCTCGGAGGTTAAATTCTTCCTGCTTGTGCTCATCCCACACGCGTATCCCGGGTTCGTGCCGCAACTGTAAAAGTTCTTCCACTAATGGCCTTAGGTACACATCAATGTCGTTGCCGGGTTGCTTCGGACCTTGGATCAACACTGGCATCATAATGAACTTCCGCTTCATGCACAACCAAGGAGGAAGGTTATAGATGCATAGAGTAACGGGCCAGGTGCTGTGACTGGAGCTCTTCTCCCCAAAGGGATTCATGCCATCTGTACTTAGAACAAACCTTAAACTCCTTGCGTCATCTGCAAAGTCCGGGTACTTTCTATCGATTTTTCTCCATTGCGACCCATCAGCGGGGTGTCTCAACATCCCGTCTGACTTACATTCCTCTTTATGCCATCGCAACAACTTGGCGTGCTCTTTGTTTCTGAATAAGATTTTCAACTGTGGTTTTATAGGATCATACCACATCACCTTCGCAGGAACCCTCTTCCGGGGGGGGGGGGGGATCGCCCTCAACGTCAACAGGGTTATCTTGTCTAATCTTATACCGAAGTGAAGTGCATGCCAGGCATGCATCCAAATTCTCATACTCCTCACCGCGGTAGAGGATGCAGTCATTAGGGCATGCATGTATCTTCTGAACCTCTAAACCTAGAGGGCAGACAACATTTTTTGCTTCAGACGCATCAAGGGCAATACGTTATATTTTGAAGCATATTCTTCATCATTTTCAGCAACTTTTCAAATGAGGAGTCGGTATAGCACACTCAGCCTTCCATCACAGCAATTCCATTGTCTTAGCTTTTTTCGCACCATTTTTGCAATTTGGGTACAACAACTTTTTGTGATCCTCTAACATGTGATTGAACTTCTCCCTATCCTTTTAAGTTTCACAATCTCTTCGTGCATTGGCAATGGTCTGACCAAGATCATGAGCGGGTTCATCATGTGTCTCTTCTTCATCCTCCCCTTAAGCATCCCCCATGGAAGTATCTCCGTACTCAGGGAAACCATGATAGTTGTCATCCTCCTCCTCTTCTTCATTGTCTTCAATTATAACCCCTCTCTCTCCGTGCTTGGTCCAACAATTATAACTGGGCATGAAGCCGGACTTCAACAGGTGGCTGTGAAGGGTTTTTGAGTCAGAGTAATCCTTCTGATTCCTACATCCATTACATGGATAGAATACAAAACCATTACGCTTGTTTGCATCAGCAACACGGATGAATTCATGCACGCCATTAATGAACTCGCCAGAGCGTCGGTTAGTACCGTACATCCATTCCTGGATCATCTGCATTATAGTAAAAGTATATCAAAAACCATTACACAACATGATAAAATTATTACAAGTTATATTGAGAGCTTCTAGAGCATTAATTTTGAATTTTGAAAAATTTACATACACCAATTTGTGAATTGCAGAAAACAATCAACATGATAAATGTGGAGTTTTTTATTATTGTTCTATCAGTGAAAACCTCATTCCATTCTAAGCTCTAAAACTCTAAAATTACACATTTCAATTTTCAGTAACTATGTGTCTAATCAAAATTTATTACACATATATATCAAAATCCTTCTAGCTACTTCTAGAGCATGCATGCATTTGATCCATATATCTATACTTCTAGAGCATTATAGAGCTAAAGTAGCAATAAGAGATGAAAGAATGAAGTTCTAACCTTTCAAAGCTTTGGATTTAGGTGTTGCAAACTAAATCTTGAGAAAAAAATGGCATGAACTCTCTTGCTTCTTTGAGAAAAATGGCCACCATATGCTTTAGGGCAGCAGGACATGAGGCAGATTATATAGTCGTGGACAACTAGTCCCGGGCCGTGATACGACCCGCGACTAATAGTCCACAAAAGGACCAGCTGGCCTGCTCCAGGTTATTAGTCCCGGGCCATATTACGGACCGGAACTAATGACCTGGTTCGGCCCGGGACTAGTCACTATGATCGTTTTGTAACACCCTCAGAATCGACCCTATGCAAGTTTCAGCGATTCCCGCCAAACCCGCATAGAAACGATTCAAAGGTGCCCACCAGGCACTTTCGTGCGGGTGGAAAATGAAGTAATACCATTACACAATAGTCCACGATGGAACCCACAAAACATATATATACAACAGCGACTCATCGAGTCAAGGATACAATATACAGTACAAAGATCCAAATCACCTTTAAAACGATACAGCGTCCGAGTACGGACAAGATGCAAATTGGGCTAAGAGCCCTGAAGAATAACCAATGGCGTCCATAACCCTGCCCAGGCCAAGCCGGAAGGGTAACCCTGCTAATGACGTCGATCTCAAAACCTGCTTAAACAAAAGAGATACCGACAAAGGGCAAAGGAAGAAAGGAGAGCGGTCAGTACTGAGGCCAGTACACGGCGACACTAGAATTCGGCGGTCCTCGCCTACATAGGTATGGTAGACTGAAGCGGCAGCGCAACATGCACTAAACAACCTATAGAGACTCAATACAACTGGCGGCTATCAGATAGGGATAAGAAAGACCTACTCGGATCCAACCTGATTCTAACACCAAACATACCCATCCTGGTATTCCCCCTCGATACCAACCGAGTAAGTCAACCGAGGAACTCACACCGTTGGCAGTTTTATTCATTTCGTTATAGTTGCGGCAATTACTAGTCAGATATAGATAGCATGAGTCATCCTGATATAATAAGCAGTGGGTAATTTTAGTTAACCATTCCGTTGTAGTTGTAGTACTTACTAGTCAGATACATATAGCATGAGGCATCCCAAAACCTAGCAGTTGTTGGTACTTTTATTTAGCCATTCCGTTGTAGTTGCAATACTTACTAGTCAGATACAATGGTAACAGGTGACAATCCAAACCAGCAATTGTTCGCACTTTTATTTAGCCATTCCATTATAGTGAAGTTGATTACTAGTCATTATAAAATCAAATTTATAGCACTACTTTAGTTATAGTTGTCTATGATCGAGATACTGTGCTCAAAGTCGTCCATAACCGCGGACACGGCTTTCAGAAAGTTTTACCCTGCAGGGGGGCACAAATAGCAACACACGCACGATCAACCTCGGGAAAAATCAAATAAAAACCCAACGAGGCATCACGACAGAGCAATTGCAAGATTCATATAAATTTCAGGGGGCCACCCCACCAAGCTACCCGCGACGAAGTTGGCCGGCTCCGAGACAGACCCAGAGGTTTGTGCCAATGGTTGTAAATGACTGGGAACCCGAAAGTGTGACTGGGCTTGTCGATACCGCGAAAACATTCCACATTTGTTCCTAAACAGTACAGGCGCTCCACGCGCAATCGTCAATAAAGTAGTAAAGCATGGCATAGGTACATGATAGTAATAAAGCCCCAAACTACTTTGTTGCCCCAAGAAATAAATATGACTCAAGCTCTGACTAGGGGGATTCATGGTCCCACATGCGGATAGTGCGAATATTCAAAGAACAGGTATCAAGTACTCGAGGTCCTACGGGACACAAGTGGACGGTTAAAACCAAATAACATCTATTGCCCACCCGTGCCTCTACATTATTACCTACTTCAGTTTTAGTTATTAAACGATAATTAAAGCCATGATCATCTCCAACATAAAGCATATGGCATTCTTCCAACAACTGTGGTACTTGACGACACGCAACAGCACTTGAGCAAGCGACTACGACACGCAAGTCCAACTATCTACCAAGCAACAGGTAATAGGATGTGTCCAAGGCAATATAAGGCTGCAAGGGATATCACGGGTACGAAAACTAGAGCATCGCAACACAGATAGCAATGGATCAACAGGAGGAAATAAAGACTAGAAAGGTAAAATAGGTAGAAAGGGGGAGAATGCTCGCCTGAAAATATTGCTGAAGATTCACCGGGGATCAGGTCGACACTCGCATCAACTCATCGGCCTAGTCCGTGAAGAAGCAAAACACTAGCACAAACATCGGATGCACTATTTAATACTACGACAAAAGATCAGGCATGATGCATGTATGATGTATGGCATGGCAAGGATACAATGCAATTAGGCAATATTAAGCGGAACCGGGGTCCCGACAATTGATATATGGTTCTAGTTATTTAGATACCCTGCAATTTAAATATTGTCTTGACAAGTCAAAACATGGCATCGGTTTGCTACACAAGTTTAAATGGGGCCAATATAAGTCTAGATTCGCCCGCATATGGCCTCCATATTTAATTATGAGGTGAATCGGCATAATGCTCCAAACCACACTATATGTATGCGAGTATGAATGATTATATGCAACAAATATATCCTTTATAAAAATAGGGCTTGGAGGTAAAGGGGTCACACATCGGGGTATCGACGATCTTGGGTGGCTTGGAAGGTTCGCCTCCGGGGGTTTGGCTTGACGGGATGGGCCTTCGGGTATGGGGTCTCGGTCTCATGCCGATGATCTTGTCATCCGTGTCCGGGGTTCTTGACGTACCTTGTAGAAGATCTTGTTGTCCACGAAGGAGAACTTGGTTGTGTCGATGAAAATGTTGAATTACGGCTTCGGGTTCACATGTCCGACTTTGCGTTGATCCATTTGTCGCAGCCCTTGGTGAAGGTCGTGTAGACAGAAAGTGCAGTGGCAAACTTGCCACAGGGCACGTGTGGCTTTGGGTCGATTTTGCAACTCAGACGGCTGAACGGAGGCGTCGACGTCCACACGGTCCACCACAACTGCAGGACACCGGGAGCGGCAGCGGGTGGGTACCAGGATAGAAACACGGTTCGGCCTGCGAGTAAAACATGGAGAGGAACCTGATCTTACAAACCAGGCCATGAACACAACCAACCGATGTGGAAAACAACAATCGGCGAAGGTGTCGCAGACAAACTCACGGCCGGATGGTGCCTGCGTGGGGAAGGCCGAGCAGGAGGTCGCGTGAAGGTGCCATGGCGCAGGTAGGAGTCGAGGTGGGGTGCGACCGGTCTGCAGGGCCTGGTAACGAGGGCGAGAACCTGCGGCGGCGGCGGGGTCGTCGCAGGGTCACGCGGGGTGCAGAGGGAGGGAAGGGCGCCGATGGAGGAGACGGAGGGAGGCGGCCGCAGCCAGGAGGAGGCGACGTGCAGGACTCGTTAACGGAGAGGCAGGCGCGGCAGAGAGGGGGTCGTGGGCGGAGCTGCTCACGGAAGGCGCTCGGAGAAGGCATGGCGGCGACGGGCCTCGAGGATCGATGGAGGCGATGGGCTCCTGGCGACGGGGCTTGGGTCGAGGGAGGGCCCGTGAGGTTGAGGGCGTCGACTCCATCGGGAAGGAGGCGGGGAAGGACGGGCGCGGCCGACGACGTGGTTGCGTTCAGGGCGGCGCTCAGGGGTGGAGAGGCACGGGTCACAGTGCAGGAGAGGGCCGACGGGTGCCGATGGCGCTACCGCCCTGACGGGAGGAGAGGGGTCGAGGACGGGGAGCTGCCGAGCAGCCGTGAGAGGCGTCAGTGGCTCCTACAGGGAGGGGGCGGGGAAGGAGAGGAGGGTGGCGAGGGGAAGCGGCAGAGAGAGGAGTGTCTGGCGGCGGAGGCGAGCGACACGGGGAGAGAGAGGGGATCGCGAGCGGGTGGGGGTCACGCGGTCATCGGTGTTTGGCAGGGTCGGGCCTCGATCGGGAGGGGAGCGGGGTCGGGGCAACAGCTGCTGCGTGATGGTGGGCGATCGAGTCCCGCCGAACGCGGGGTCAGCGTGGGGATCGGCGCCACTGGGTGGGTTTGGTGACGGATTGGCGAGGGTTGACCGCTTGCCGTGTGGTGGCGGCGGGTGAGTGAGATTAAAGGGGGTGGTTCTAGGGTTAGGGTTAGGCTTAGGAATTTATATGGGGCAGTAGGTGGTCTGGTCGGTTGGGCCTTTGGGCCGGCTGGCTGGACTGCCTCCCAGATTAGAAATATTTTATTATTTTTATTAAACAAATATTTTAAAACATAGTTTTAGGCAAATACAAGATCCGAAAAAGACCGATGTTTTCGCATTTGAATAAAGAGAGAGGCATTTGTAGAAAACAAATAGGGATTTTGATAATAATTTAGTGCAAAAATATGCATGATGCAATGATGGTGCACAAAATAGATGACAACATGCGATATTTTAATTAGGGTTTACCCGGCGTGCTACACTTTTCTAGCCGTTAGAGGCCTCATGGCCCGGGACTAGTGCTCCCACTAGTCGCGGGCTGTGCCAGGCCGAGACTGCTGGGCTTGTTCTGATCGAACCGAAGATGGTTTTTCCAGTAGCGTACTGAGTTTGTACGAAGTATTTTCCGCCCATGTTGATGCTCACACTCCAAGTAATAGGCAGAACGCACAGAAAAAATACCATTCTTTGTGTTGCTCCAGGATACAAGATCTTGCATCATACCAACTGCCAAAGGAATTTTAAGAATCCTAGCCACATCAACCGATAAGAACAAGGTCCGAAGCAGGTCTTCATCCCAAGTTCTTGTGATCGGGTCAATAAGCGCTCTGAAACTTTCGTATAAACCACATTACCTCTTGAAGTAATAATTTTCCTGGATGTACTGCTAGGAATCCATGGGTCTTTTTATATATTAATATCATTCCCATCTCCAACTCGCCATATATAACCCCTCTTAAATGACTGAATTTCTGTCCAAATGCTTTATGTATAAGATGAGCCTTTTTTCAACTAGGCATTTAGTAATAAATCACCGGATGAAAAATACTTTTCTCAGAAAACTCTAGCATAAAGAGAGCTTGGCTCACAAAGCAATCGCCAGCATTGCTTATCCAACATAGCAAGATTGAAACAGTGTAAATCTCGAAAACCCATACCACCTTTCATCTTTGGAACACACATTTTTTACCATGCAAACAAGTGCATATGGTTTTGATCATCGTCATCTCCCCACCGGTAACGGGTCACAACATATGTGATATCTTTAATTACATGTTTGGAAAGCTTGAACAGTGACATGGCATACGTCGGGATGGCCTGGATAACCGCCTTCAACAATACCTCTTTTCCACCATAAGATAACAACTTCTCCTTAAAACCCATTATTCTTTTACAGACCCTCTCAATTAAATGGGCAAAACAGTCTAATCTATTTAGACCAACTTGGGTTGGAAGATCCAAATATTTATCACTAATAGCCTCCGTAAAGATATTCAACTCCAAACAAATCGTTTCTCAATTCTCCACTAAGGTGCACAGACTAAAGAAGATACTTGATTTAACCTCACTAACCAATTGCCCTGAAGATGCACAATAATCATGGAGAACTAGGTGGATGCGCGAGCTTCGTCTCGCCGTCTATATCACGTTAGATATTGCGAGCTAGCACGCGAGATTTTGGCTATGCCCTTATTTCTCTCTTATGTCAAGTTCTTTCAATACAATAACAGTGCGTACATGATTACTGATGGAGTATTGTTAGCACTTAGGCCCAATCTTATTATTAGAATATAAGTAGATATTTCCAGGTTAAAAATAAATAAATGTTTATTTCCTTTCTCTAAGCACATGATTTCTCTAACCAATAAATTAACACATGAAGGATCGGTGATACAAAATTAAAAAACAATTATGCCCATCTATACTAAAATTTTGCAAATTGAGAAGAGAAAAAGAGAGTTGAGGAGAAGAAAATGACAGCTCAACCCGGGATGGATTCTACACTCACCATATTCACAACAACATCTATTCAGAACGTCTGCTTCTTGCTCACAAGTTGAAAGAGAAGAGAGAGCTGAGAGTGGAGGAAAGGAGCAGATGAGAGGGGTGGACGGCCTAAGGAGGAAGCCCCTTTCCTCGTCTCTAGGCCAAGACAGGCGGGAAGGTTTAGGCGGAGTGACCCTCCCAGGTACCTTCCTCTCCCACGCAGTGCTGCCCCAAATTCGACATCCCCACGCCTCCTCTGCAGGCTCAACTCCACGCCAAAGATCCTGCCTCGAGATGCCTCTCCAAGCCCCTCACCTGACCAGTGCCTCCTGCAGCGCCTCATCATTGTCGGCTTGTCCTCCTGCACGATACCTCCGCCTAGAGAAACGATTCCGTGCGCCCCTCCTCGCACATGGCTGTACGGTGGTCGGAATGAGGCCGGGGGAGGCAGCGTAAAGGAGTTGCTGCTGAGCGGGCTTAGTGGCTTAGTGTGGTAGCAGTCGAAGAATCGTAGGCAGCAGCCAAAAATCCTAGCCCGAAGCTCTCGAGGAAGACGAATCGAGAGGGTCAACTCCATAGAAAATCTCTTTAGAGCACGGGCTTCATGGAGCATGTTTTTAATTTTTCTTAAAATTCATCAAATATTTTAGAAAAAATACCATATATTAAGGCCGGCAGGAATAGCGGCTTCTCACGTGGGGCATGACCAGTAACTTTTGCATTTTCGTTTCTTCTTTTATTAAGGCCAGCAGGAATAGCGGCTTCTTATGGCTCCGGTTACCTATGTGTAACCAACAGTATGAAATACACGTTTGCAAAAAAAAATGAAAAATATCTTATATTTCGGGCGCAACAAAAGAGACAAGCATGTCAAATTTTTTTAAAAAGGGAGACCCATTCAAAATTGCACTAATATGAATTTATTTGTTTTTTAGAAGACTCGGATACAAAGTATTTTCACATAAGATTTTGTACGCATGTTGTATAAATCATTATATCTATCCTGATATTTTTATTGATTTTTTAATCTTTAGATTTGAATTTTTCAAAAAAAAAACTCCATGGAGCTGTCCGGACCCACACTCCATAGACACATGATGTGCAAGTGCCCTTATTGCTTATGCATGTTACCAAGCTTAATCTCTAGGCAAAGACGGGCGGGAAGGTTTAGGCGGAGTGAGCCGTCCAGGTGCCTTTCTCTCCCACGCAGTGTTGTCCCAAAGTCGACATCCCCACGCCTCCTCTGCAGGCTCAACTTCACGCCAATGACCCTGCCTCGAGATGCCTCTCCAAGCCCCTCGTCTGACCAGTGCCTCCTGCAGCGCCTCATCGCCGTCGGCTCGTCCTCCTGCGCGACACCTTCGCCTAGATGAACGATTCCATGCACCACTCCTCGCACATGGCTGTACGGTGGTCGAAATGAGGCCGGGAGAGGCAACGTAAAGGAGTTGCTGCTGAGCGGGCTTAGTGGGCTTAGTGTGGTAGCAGCTGGAGAATCGTAGGCAGCAGCCAAAAACAGTAGCCCGAAGCTCTCGAGGAAGACGAATAGAGAGGGTCAACTTCACTAAAAATCGCTTTAGAGCACGGGCTCCATGCAACATGTTTTTGATTTTTCTTAAAATTCATCAAATATTTTAGAAAAAATATCTACTTGTAGCCAACAGTATGAAATACACTTTTGTAAAAAAAATACTTTATATTTGGGACGCAACAAAAGAGACAAGTATGTCAAATTTTAGAAAAAGGGAGACCCAGTAAAATTATACTAATATGAATTTATTTCTTTTTTTAAAAGACTGGAATACAAAGTATTTTCAGACACGTGTTGTATAAATCATTATATGTATCCTGATATTTTACTGATTTTTTTTAATCTTTAAATTTGAATTTTTCAAAAAAAAACCTTTATAGAGCTGTCTGACCCACACTTTATAGACACATGATATGCAAGTGCCCTTATTGCTCGTGCATGTCACCAAGCTTAAGCTATAGATAATATGTCTTAATGTTTTTTTATTATCAATATCAACTTACATTAAAATAAGTGAGTCGTCCGCAGAGAGAAGATGTGCTGGAGCAGAACGACACACCTTAACTACTCAGGTCCTCCATGAAACAAGGTGTCGTTTTATCTGAAGCGAGCGGTCTTGATCCGTTAAACTGATGTTTTCTGGACGAACCAGCATACGTACAAATTATGACCGGCCCAATAATAGTTAGCTTTCATTCACGGTTTCTACCTCGGGCCGAAATTTGTACACCCGTTTTGCTCCCAATACGGGCCTTCCAAATCGGCCCAATTGAATTGTAAACCACGCGGGCCAATGTGCTCACACAGAATTAATTGCGTTGGGATTGCTGCAATGGAAAGGCGTTACTGCAGCAGCGCTGTCAGGACAGCTCGTCCCTCCCGTTGCCATTTTCCCACTCGCCTCCAACTGCGACAATTTCTTCGCTTCCCCCCCATTCCCCCCCCCCCCCCACCCCCCCACCCCCCACCCACCCAAGCAGGAAAAACCTAGATCTTCCACCAGTTCTCATGGAGGACCGTCTCAGCGCTCTCCCCGACGACCTCCTGCTCCAGATCATTATGCTCCTCCCGGTAATCCAGTTAGTGCAGACCTCCGTCCTCTCCCGGCGCTGGAGCAGATTCTGGATGCAAACCCAGATCCTACACGTCATCGACCACGAGGTCGACGGCGGCGGCGATCCCGCCCGCTTCGAGGGAGTCGTGGACGGCCTCCTCTCCTTCTACGCCAGCCAACTCGGCCGCGCTCGCTGCTACTTCAAAATCAGCATATCGAGGTGGGACAACGTCGACGTCGACCGCCTCATGTCCTGGGCGCGCCAAGCCGCCCAGATCTTCGTGGGCGATTTCCTGCTGAGCGTGCATACGGTGAAGCCCGAAGACTCGGAGGAGGATGAGTCAGACACCTCAGATGAGGAGCCGGAGATCTTCGAGCTCCCGTACTTCGAGTTTGCAGAGGAGATCGCGGTGACACTGAGCGACAGGCTTCTGTACCTCGCCCTCCCGACGGGCGCCGGGGTGTTCGCGTCCCTGACCAAGCTGGTGCTCATGAGTCTCCACTTTGCTGACGGCGCGGGCGCAGCGCTCAGCGACGTCGTGTCCTCGCGCTGCCCTTGCCTGCTTTCGCTGGTCGTGCAATACGTCCAAGGCGTGACGGCGCTCACGCTCCGCACCGCGGCGCTCACACACCTGAGCCTGTCGTACGTCAACGGGCTGAGGCTACTCGACGTGGTGGCGCCCAAGCTTCTCGCCATGGCGGTGCAGTGCTGCTTCGTGAATAGCCAAGGCGCTGTGTTGCGGATCTCCGCGCCGTTGCTTCTGAGGCTTGAATGGGCGGATTGCTGCCCGGAGAGCACCCAGGTTGGCCCCACCGACCGCCTCAAGGAGCTGGTGGTAGGGGAGATTCCGCCCATCGCCGCATTGGGTGAAGGATTCATAGCCCATTCCAACTTCCACATGATATTAAGACATTTCAGGCTCACCCAGGTCCTGGAGCTTCATGTCCCCATTCGCCCCGTAAGTACACAGACTTCATTTTGATGTATATTTATATCTTCTCTTTATTCTAAAATGGGAGAACCCCGGCGGGTCTCTCCAATCAATATACAGTACAGTCTAGAACCTTAGCTCCAAGAAATATATTAATTCAGTTTAGTTGCTCAGTGGGGTCATATTGTTAGTGTTATAGAATTGCAACCGAGTGTTACAGGTGTGAAAAAGACTTTGCGGATTCTCTCCATTTTCATCCATGATGCTTCACGATTTCAGATGCAACTAAGACCAATACTAAAAAAATATGTATTATTATCGTATGAAAATACTATCTTACATAGTCTACCTAGTAATATATAGTGAAATTTTCTGAAGTATGCCATATGTTTAATTGACTTCTACGAGATTTGTTTCGAAAATATTTTTGTAAATCTTCAATTGTTTCATATGTTTTTGTTTTTATCCTATATATTTGTTAGTTACATGTGAATGCTCACAACAACTATACATCTATCAGATAAAATCGTGAGGTCCATATTTATGGTTGAAAAAAAGGCGAGGGCATGTTTGGAATAATGAAGCCACACATTGTGGCGCCACATATTAAGCCTGCGCCACACTGTTATAGTCTAGTTTTTGCTCATTTGCCTCACTTGTGGTGTGCCTCAATTTCACACCCTACCATACATGTCATGCACAATATTTCTAGCAAAGTCTTACCACAAGTGGAGCTGTGGAGCAACTAATTTTTCACAGGAATGTGGCATGGATATGCACTAACCAAACAGGCCATGAACACTTGCTCTCTTTTCCCATTAATATCTTTGTTACTCCATCGTACATAGCTTAGTTAAATTAGCTTTGCATCTTAACTATGCATAATACTTTGATTGATGAATGGTGTTTAAATTTAACCATTGTATCTATTAGCTAGTCAAATACATGCACCATTTCTTAAAATTCACTACAGTTTTTAGAATGCTACTGAAACCACATTACTAGTCTTTTCTAATTGGGGATATTTAGTGAAAAGTTGGCAATGCCAAGTTGAAAAATAATAATAATGTATATGTACCGAGTTTTTGGACATCATGTTTATTTTATAATATTGGGGATTACAAGCAGGACACCATATAATACTATTTATATAGTCAAATTTTATGTAGTTACTACCCCCGTCCCAAAATATAAGACGTTTTTCTAGGCTATTTTAGCCTACCAAAACATCTTGTATTTTTTGACAAACCTATGACATCAATTTTGAGACGGATGGAGTGTTAGTAATTCATTTTAGTTGCTCAATGTGGTAAAATTGTTAGTGTTATAGAATTTCAATCGAGTGTTACATGTGTGAAAAAGACTCTCTCTCTCTCTCTCCATTTTTCATCCATGATGCTTCACGAGTTCAGATGCAACTAAGACCACTACTCTCCAGATCAGTACTAAAATATTCTATATTATTATCGTATGAAAATACTATCTTACATAGTCTACCTGTAATATATAGTCAAATTTTCTGAAGTATGCCATATGTTTAATTGATTTCTATGAGATTTGTTTCGAATTTATTTTTGTAAATCTTCAATTCTTCCATATGTTTTTGTTCTTTTTAGCCTATATATTTGTTAGTTACATGTGAATGCTCACAACTACTATACATCTATCAGTTAAACCGTGAGGTCCATATATGCATGAGACATGCTTTCCTTTATTTATGGTAGAAAAAAAGGCGAGGGTATGTTTGGAATATTGAAGCCACACATTGTGGCGCCACATGTTATGCCTGCACCACACTGTCATAGTCTAGTTTTTGCTTATTTGCCTCACTTGTGGCGTGCCTCAATTTCTTAGCACCCTACCATACATGTAATGCACAATATTTCTAGCAAAGTCTTACCACAAGTGGGGCTACTAATTTTTCACAGGAATGTGGGGATATGCACCAACCAAATAGGCCGTGAACACTTGCTCTCTCTTTTCCCTTTAATATCTGTGTTTTCCATCGTACATAGCTTTGTTAAATTAGCTTCGCATCTTAACTATGCATAATACTTTGATTGATGAATGGTGTTTAAATTGAACTATTGTATCTATTAGCTAGTCAAATACATGCACCATTTCTTAAAATTTACTACAGTATTTAGGATGCTACTGAAATCACACTACTAGTCTTTTCTTATCTGGGACATTTAGTGAAGTTGGAAATGCCAAGTTGAATAATAATGAGAACGTAAATGCACCTAGTTTTTGGACATCATTTTATAATATTGTGGATTACAAGCAAGACACCATATAATAATATTTATATAGTCAAATTTTATGTAGTTACTACCTCGCTCCCAAAATATAAGACATTTTTGTAGGCTATATTTTAGCCTATCAAAACGTCTTGTATTTTTGGGATAGAGGAAGTAGGATGCAAATGTTTAATTTCTAAGAACTCTAATTTGATTTGTTAATCTTTAGTTCCATGCTAATTAACTTTGGTTCTTTAATTTTAGCATATTATTATATTACATGTGAATGCTCGTAGCAACTATATCGATATCAATTAAATTGTGAGGGGCATATACATATGCGGACATGCTTTCCTTACTTTGGTTGAAAAAGACTGAATTCTTGATTTTCCCCTTTAACTATTTTTCTTGTCCTTGGTACATAGCTTGCTTATATTAGCCTATCATCTTAGTAGTAATTTCTTAACTGTGCATAATACTTTGATTGACGAGTGGGTTTAAGATTTATTATTCTATTTGTTAGTCGATCAAATATATACACACAGTTTCTTAACATTTACTACAGTATGTAAGGAAGAATGCTAATGAAATCACACTAGTAGTTTTTTCTTATCTAGAATCATGAGTGACTTTGACAATGCCAAGTTGAAAATGCTAATATATAGTGAGTTATTGCACATTATGTCTCTTCTGTAATGTTGGAGAATGAAAGCAGGACACCATGTAATCAGGAATGACAGAACAAATATAGCTCACAATTGATACATATGAAGCAAGTAGGTTGCTAGATTATTTTGTACAATTTCTCACCGGGCTCATAGTTAATTCTTGTAGTTTTTGTATGTACTTACCTACAGTCTCTCTTAATAATCATCTTACTTGAGAAATTCTTCTTGATCAGTCTACAACAAAGAGAGTGATTTTGACATGCACATGGGTAGCTGCACATGTTTGTGTTTTACATCGAGTCAAGCCGTATAATCCTGTTTTAGCTTTTCTCCTAGTAGAACACACATTTTTTCAAACATAAACTGGTTTCGGAATTTTGGTTTCATTATTTTTGGGTCAAACTTAACTCACAAACACATTTTATGTTGGCTTTTTGGGTTGTGAGTTGACTTTGACGTAAAAAAATCAAACACAAATTCTGAAGCCAGTTTTGTACACCAATATTCCGTGTTCTACAAGGAAAACAAGATAAAAAGATTTTATACGGCTTGGCTCTATGTAAATTGCAAACATCCACAACTACCAATGTTCACAGAGGGTCTTTAGGGCTACAACAAATACATAGCCAACAAATGAGGGAATGCTAAATTAGTGGGATATGAACAAAGACAAGAAGACAAACGAAACCCTCATGGCATTGCATGTACTCTACATGATTCAGTATATATTTGGTACCCTATTTGGTTTGGAAACCTAAATAATTCTACGCGTGAAAATGTTGAAATTAATGGATCTAATATTTTGCAAACGAAATTAGCATTAATCTAAAGCTAGCTTGGACAAATATGAACGCTTTCAAATTTCATATAACGACTCTTTAGGAGATGATGTTCATTTGATTGTATGTTCATGTAACTGTTACTAGGAGCTGCAAGGACACGGGGGATTGATGGAGCACATTGTACTTCCAGAACAATATACAGATTTGAATCTGGTTGTGGAGCCAAACCGTCATATGTTTGGAATGAGCATGTTCAAATTACTTAAGAGATGTATTGGTTTAAGAATGCTTCATCTTAAATTAAGTAAGCGCAAGGTATGTTATTAGATAAAGGAAAAATATGTGTATAAATATATAAACTTTCAGTTTTTCAGACATAATTTTATTTTTGGGATGATTAACATATTTTTCTCAATTACTTCAGGGTGACACAGCATGCTCATCTTCTTGCATTTGGGGCAATCCTCATGGGTGGAAAAATCAAGCAATTCTCTTAAACTCTCTTCGCGAGATGTCAGTAAGCGATTTCAATGACAAGAGCCATGAAGTGGATGTTGTCAGCTTTATTCTGAAATGTGCGCCATCACTCCAGCATATTGGTATAGAAGTTGCTCATGAGGTCCAAGTCTCTCAAGATACGATCATCCAATTCAACAAATACCACCCAGTAATCTTTTCCTGAAAAGGGGGCCGCCCAATGGAGTACTACTATTCAAACGGATGGTGAGAAATTAAGACTTCAGATATAGGATTCAAGAACTATAAGTTGAGCTATCGTACGTCTTGTTCCGTTTTATGGGAAGAACTATGAACGGTTAAACATGGAAAACCTTTTTGTTTCAGCTATCATTGATATTGTATGGGATCTGGTTTTTCTACTTCTTGGATAAGAGCGAAAACAATTCATCGCTGATTTATTGCACTAGTTTCGTTTCTGATATCATTATATATGCGCTATATATGTGGTTCATGCGATAATAGCTTTCTACATGCAATTTCTTATATACGTGTTGCAAGTTTCTTTGCCTTAATTCTTCATGTTTTAACAACCGTGTTCGTCAAGTGCCTTGGCAAATGCAAGCTCTAATTAAGTGCAAGCTGCCTGCGTTGCTGCAAGATTTATTGCACACATAGCTTTTACGAATAAAATCATGGAGAGAGGCGAGAAGTTGAGAAGACAATTTGGAGTGGGCAGTGGGGAAGGAGCATATGGCATTTTGTTTTGTTTTTGAATGGGGAGCATGTGGGTGATTAAATGGTTAGTGGGTATTATTAGCTCAGGCGTTGAGAGAAAACTTGATATAGAAAGGGAAATGCCGCAGAACTGTCGGAGATTCAACCTCCGTCTCCAGCGCTCGCCACGAGTAGCTCAGCGTGGGATGCAGCAGTTGGCGCCCATGGATCTTATATCTTTGCATGTCTTTTTTTACCACCTGTTGCATCTTCTTCCACCCATCGAGTCTCCAGTTTTCTCTCCGTCTGAGCCCCACCATGCCGGTGAGCTCCCACCATGCCCCACCCATGAGCCACCGGCATGATCCCGCCGCGTCTAACCCATGCACCGCCGGCCAGCTCCCCGCCCCGCCCACACACATGCGCCACGTAGAGAAATCCCCGCCCGCCAGCTGACCGTAGACATGGTCGCACCGCCAGGCGTGCTTGTCGGTGCTTCCTTGCCTCGCTGACCGATTCACTGCCCGCCGACCTACCTCCACACTTCCCCACCATGGTCGCACCGCCAAGTACTGCTCACATTGCCAACGCTACAGGCCGTCGTGGTCACCGGGTGTTTGGGATATGCTAAATAGGTATCACCATTGCTTGTCTCTAATCCGGATAACTTGGATGGCCCACAGTTGGTAGCATTGCATATCCAGAAGGTATGCCCATGCCGGATAAAAAAAGGCCACGGTGTAGACATAATCCAACCCGGAGTCTTGGAGTGCAAGACACGGAGACTAGTTAGTATTAGTGTAGGACTATGTAACCTGTCCGGCTAAGACTTTTTCTTATAACCCTAGGTTCTGGAGCCTTTATAAGCCAATCCTCTAGGAGCCTTTAGGGCATCGATTCACACACCTCGCACAACAAACCTATCTCTGTAACTCGGTATATTGCCATTATAGTGATTTATAGCAGGAGTAGGATTCCGCCACCATTGTGGGATCTAAACCTGGGTAAGTTGTGTTACCTCGTACCCGCCAAATCACCGCCTTCCCCAACCTCTCTAAACACGCTCTGTGAGGACCCCTCCATGGTGTACTCGTCATCAATACCACGACAGTTGGCGCCCACCATGGGACAAGAGGCGCTTCGAGCTCTACACCGGGCGAGGTCCAATCTCTTCGCGGGAATTGGCGACACCGTAGCCATTGGGCGTGTTCTATTCTCCGGCAACGTTCCGATCGTCCCAACCGATGAGTTCTGGATCCCGGCGATGTCAAACCCCACCCCTGATCTATTGTTCAATTGGGGACATACATTTCTTCATCAGCAAAACCGGCTTAGGCTCTAGATCCCAGGAAGCCGGACACGCATCAAGGCCTGCACAGACTGCCTCCGGGCAGGACACATTCGCGGAATGATAGAACCTGGATCCCTCTTCGGAGTTTGCCGGCTTAGATCGGAAAAATTCAAGGCCCACCCAAACCGCCCATGTGCAGGATATAATGGTGGAAGACCGATGCAAATCCACTGGTGAATGAACATTTCATGATCTCTAGTGTTTTGTGTGTTATATAACAATATCAAGGATCATCTAATGTGTGTTGAAGTGCTGCAGGTCTTAGAAAATTCAAAAGATGCACAAAAGTGTGTTGGGGGGGGGGGGGGGTAATCCGCCCCTGCCAGGGGCTGTATAATCCGCCCTCCCTGATCGACAAAGGAAGCAAGGGCGTGGCGTACTGCTTGGGGGCGGATATTCCCCCAGATTGTCGGACTTGGGCCGGAGTTTTTACCCAAGCCGGATAATCCGCCTCTCAAGGGGGCCGAATATTACGCACCCAGGAGTTTATCAAAGGGTGCCATGGCGCGGCGCACTGCATGGGGGTGGATAATCCCCCGGATTTTCTGGCTCTAGGGTGGACTTTACCCCAGGGCGAACAATCCGCCCCCTCGAGGAAATTCATCAAGGAAAACACGGTGCGGCGTACTGTGTGGGGGCGGAATTTCCCCCGGACTTTCCGGCCCTAGGGCGGAGTTTTCCCCTAGGGCGGATAATCCACCCCCAGTTGGGGCGGATAATCCGCACCCAAACCTCTCCAATGGCCAGTTCTGGGCAAGGGTATTTAAACCCATCTCTCCCCTCCTGCCAGAACTCTTGATTCATTTCGAAAAATACAAGACATGTTCTTCAAGTTCCAACCAAGAGATTTCCACCTTCGCCCACCCAAAGGCCTCGATCTTTGGGGAATCGAAGGAGGAGGGCTCGATCTTCATCAACAGCAATAAAGCGCTTCACTTCCCCTCCATTCACTTGGAGGATTATCGATCTAGTTTTTCTTGCAAATATCTAGATCCTTGTTTTGGTTATTTGATAATCCTTGTTTTTGTGGCAGCTTGTTGTCATCACGGGAGCCTCCAATTCTGTTGTGGATGTGTGCCCTGCTAGAGTTGTAAAGGCACCGGTTTCCGCATCGAAGGGTACCAATAGTGGAGAGGTGGATCATGCCTTTTGTGTCGAGATCCATCAAAGAATAGGGTGAGGCCTACTGTGGCGTGGTGGTCTTAGAACCGCCCACCCCTCCAACGCAGACGTACTTCCCTTAACACGGAAGGAATTGCGGTAAAACAAATCCCTGTGTCTCTGTCGTGGAATTGCCGATGAGTACGCCATGGAGGGGTCCTCACAGTGCGTATTTAGAGACGTGGGGGAAGGCAGACGGTTGACGGGTACGAGGTAACACAGCTTACCCAGGTTCAGATCCCACAACGGTGGCGGAATCCTACTCCTGCTATAAATCACTATAATGGCAATACGCTGAGTTACAAAGATAGGTTCCCTCTGCGAGGTGTATGCTAATCGCTACTTGATCGTGCCCTAAAGGCTCCCATAGGCCCGACTTATATAGTCGTCAGGTCCTAGGGTTACCGGGAAAAGTCCTAGCCGGACAGGTTACAGAGTCCTACACCGTCTACTACTAGTCTTGCGTGTCTTGTACTCTAAGGCTCCGGGTACGCTGGTGACTCCACCGTAGCCTTCCTTTATCCGGAATGGGCCTCCCTTATGGATCCATCTAACTAGGCCGCCCAGCAGGCCATGGGCTATGCTACCAACTGTGGGCCACCCGGGTTATCCGGATAGGAGACATGCTATGAGGATACCCATATAGCATATCCCCAACAGTAGCCCCCAGAGAACTCCGAGATCTTGCGCCGTCTTGCCTCTTCATGTGGAATGCTCCGTCTAGATGGATGTCGGCAAATCGTCAAGCAATATCTTGTAGTCCTCCCAAAGAATCCTGCAAGGTTTTCTCCGTCTTTAATTTATAAGTCGAATAATTGTTGAATCTTCCATCATACTCTTCCGTAGCCAGACTGGATCCGTTGTCACATCCCAAATTTTAGATTTGGTCTTGCATATCATTCATAGCATTGCATCATATCTTTCCATGCAAAACCGTCGAGTAGAAAGGTTCGGCGAAACGCTATTGGCAAAACCCTATTTTGTTTCGATACGAGTTTCCTGCGGGAGGCTTTAGAAGGACTTCCGACAACCACCCCTGTAGGTTTGAGTTTTCGTGCAAACCTTGACGAAAGGTTGTTACCCTCGACGATACGAACCCGTAGGCGCGAAAATCGCTCCAATCGGAGTTCGTATGCAAAAGCCTCGGACGTTTTAGTAAACCGCCGGAAAACGGTCCGAAATCTGGACCGATTTCCGAGTTGTAGTCAGTTTCCGGGCCGTTTCAGTTTAGAACTCGCGCGCAGGACTACTTAAAGAGGGCCCCGCCTGCCCTCGATTTCCGTGCCCAACTCCTAGCCCTCGACCCCGCCGCCTTCTCCTCCTGCCGCGCACGCCGCCCGAGGCGGACCCCGCCGCCGCCGCCTTCCGCATCCGCCGCCGCCGCCGGCCATCGCGTCGCCTCAGTGCGCCGCGCCTTCCTCGCCGCCTCTCTTCGTTCCGTCTCCGCGCGCCGATGGTCGCCGTCGCCGCCGCCATCGCCGCAGCACCGTCACGCTGCCGCCCGCCATGACCTCGCCGCTGCCGCCCGCGGCTGCGCGATGCCGCCCGCGGATCGCCGCCGCTCGCGACCCGCCCCGCCGCCGTCGCCATCTCCACCGCCCGCAGCCGCCCCGCTTCGCTGCCACCGCCGTCGCCCGCCGCGCGCCCGCGCCGCCGCCGCGCCGCCACCTCGCTGCGGTGCGCCGCACCGCCTCGTTGCGCGTGCCGCTGCACGCGTTATCGCATGCACCCGCGCACACGCACGCGCGCGCGTTATTGCTTGCACGCTCACATGCAAGTACGCGTCGTCTTGCGCACGCGTAATTATTTTTCTCGGACCCGTAGTTGACCGTGTGTGCCCGTGCAGGAAAACCTCGTCGCCGGAAGTGATCGTCGCCGCCCTCCGGAACCCGTTCGGAGTCCGATTTGTCGTTGTTTCCGGTAAGACAGTAGCCACCGTCAGATTTCAGATCAGCGGCCTAGATCGTTAGTTGACCGGTCAGACTCAGGCGTTGACTAGTCAGGCGCCAGTCAGCAGACTAGTTGACCAGTCAACAGACACAATTGACTGGTCAATTTCGTTAATCCTTTTAGTTGGCAGATTTCGGTAGAATCTTGTAAATTGCGTAGAAATTCAACCGCTTGGCCAAAAATTGCAAATAAAATATGTACGGGTTCAGTGAGTCGTGTAGAATCTCGATGTACCTTTGGTTCAGACTTTTACTGCAAGGTTTAGTACAGTTTAATCAAACTAGTTAGTGGCCTTTTCGGAGTAATAAATTCGTAGAAAAAGATCCGTAGCTCCAAAAATCGCGTATGATATGTCCCTGAACTCGTATGAACGAGGGGAATCTTATCGTGAATTAGAAAGGTAGGCTTACAGTAAAAAATTCTGCAGAAACTGTCTATTGGCTTTCTGCAGTGTTTTAATTACTCGGGGAGTTTTATAATTCCTTTTCGAGTAATTCCAATTGGTACTGTTTCTAATCAGCTATGCCCCTACTTTAGAATTTTCCTAAGATTTTAAAAACAGTATACTACCGGTAGTGAATTATTTAAGTTCTAGCTCTAGTTTGGAGCATTACTTTTGTCTAGTAGTTTTCCTAGCGCTAAAGCTATTTTCCATGCATGCAATCGGTAGTGTTATGTTATAGGATGTTGTGGTGCAGCTGTAGCACCAATGCACTCGTCGTTCTTGCATTCATGCATCATATTTGTTGCATATGCTTGTGCATTGTTTTTTATGATTGCAATTGTATCGTGTAGATTGTGTTGAGTGCAACGCTTGCTCGTGTGAGTATTGTGCTCCAGACCGCTACAACCAAGGCAAGTAGATGCTACCTTGTTCATGATATCGTCCTACTATTTTCGATGCATTGTCGTGTATTTTGTAGATGCATGTGTAGGATGATACTATCGCTATGCTATGTCCTATTATGTGGTAGGACCCTCTTTGTAGATGAACCACCGTTGGTATATATGCTTAGCCATGCTTGATGAACGAGGGCTGGGTTACATCATTGATACTTGTTTTCTCAAAGTATTGGTTTGTGAAAACTAAAAACAACTTAATCAATGAATCCCCTTGGTGTGATGGTATTGATAAATTTTGGTGGTTTCATTGCGGAAAGGCACCCAGGTATCAAGAGAGAATGATTGGCTTCTTTATTATGTAGCTTACGTGTACAACCATGTGCCAATAATGAAATGGGCGGTTGGTTGGACTTAGTAGGTTGTGGTAACTCGAACCCGCGTATCCAGAGATGTAGAATTTTGGTAGGTTGGACCGGTGCGCGTCGGGATTGAGGAGCTACCTCCCGAACAGTCTCGTCTTGGTCTTCTCCCTATCATCACCCAAAATGAGAGTGATGGTACGAGCTGGGCTGGCCAAGTCACATGGGTAAAGTGTACTAACCTCTGCAGAGTGTATAATCTAATCGATTAGCCGTGTCCCCGGTTATGGACAACTGAGTTGCTAGATATTGATTCCATGACATGTTTCTCGCTCATTCTAATTTCATAATTGTTTTAATCTTGTTGGGTTAACTTAATTGGGATCTTTTTAAAGAAAATCAAAAACTGTTTATGAAAGTAGGACAAATGTATTTGCAAATGCAAGCCAGGCACAGCTCCACTTGCCAAATATGCATGTAGATGTTAGTACTATTGTCTCCATTACTAGCTCTACTTGCCATACATTCCATGTATTGACCCTTCGGGGCTGCTACGTTTCATGTTGCAGGTTATTCCGATTCTGATTGATCGTTACAGGCCACGGTACTCCACTCGGCACTTGTTCACTTGTGGGCAATTTGAAGAATGGAGGATTTATCTTGTTTATGTTGCTACCTAAATAATTTGAGCTAGCTTCATGCTAAGCTTTTATTGTAATAATGGTACTCTGGATCTTTGTAGTACATGATACACGGTTATTTTGCTATGTTATCTATCTTACTCTATTGTGGGCCAATGAACCGATCCAGGGATTGGCATGTCACATAGAGGCCACGGTCTTTTCAGAACCGGGGTGTTACAGGATGGTATTAGAGCCCGTGTGTCGACTGTAGGATCGTGACCTAGGATTGGATTAGGAAGCCATAGATTCATTAAAGCCTATATTAACTCTGTCTTTCCTCTTATGCCTTTCACCCTCGTACATTCTTACCATATGCTATTCTCACGCTTTCCTCTTTTACTTGATAGATGGGAGACGTCAGGACTGAGTATGTCACCATGGAGTCACCAAGGCCCTTTGCAAGGCAGTTAGCTCAGCTCTCTCAGTCATTGGGATTGCCACTGCCTATGTTCAAGGGAAGAAGGCTGTACACCTATGAATATGGAGAGGATGCATGGGAGATCACTACCTTCGTATTCAGAGATGCCGCCTTGCCAAACCCCGCGCACTTGGTCTACACCAAGATATATTGCAACTGGGGACTTGGAATCAACTTGGCCATACATGAAGCCTTGTCTCGCCAGTGCCACTATGTCCGACACCTACTACCTGCAGATTCATCCTACCGTGACTATGGAAGGCGTGATGAAGATGGGAACATTGTAGTTACCCCGGGCGACAGGAACAACATGCCGCCCCGTCGGAGGCACATAGAGGACATGGAGAGAGAGAATGGAGCTCTAGCAGAGAAGGTGAGGATGTTAAAGGAGATTGCAGACTTTACTAGCAATGGAATGGTGGTCCAAGGACAGGAGATTGACACCCTGCATGAAGCTGTGGGAGTTCTGGAGAATGCCCTGATAGCCAGAGATGCAACCATAGCACATCTTCATGTCATGGTGCAGGAGAACACCCAGAACATACAACAGTTGCAGGGGACCGTCCAGGAAAGGGACCAAACCATTGAAGCTATGACAGCCCAGATTGCCGCTCTCCAAGCACAGCTGAATCCACCCTCTGATGATGACAATGGAGATGATGGCAACAATGGGGATGATGATGACAGTGGAGACGATGATGATGATGAGGACGAGGATGATGATGATGGAGACGATGATGGTGGAGGAGATGAAGTTGTTACAGTTGCAGCTGAGGATGAAGAAGAAGAGGAGGATCCAGAGGAGGTGGAGTTTGAAGGTGTACACTCCGCCGCCATGGTTGTACCGCGAGCCGAAGCGCCAACGCATGACCGCAAGGACCTACCTCAATCTCTTCAAGAAGTAGATAGAAGTCCACCAATTAGTCCACATTAGGCAAATTTGTTAGGATTAGTCTCGATCGTTGTGAAGCTTAGTTCGTGTTAGTTTAAAAGTGTTTAGTTGCTTATTTGTGTACTCCAATATCCCAGGATTAATTTGTGCAAATTTTATGAAAGAGTTATGGCAATTTGGTTATCATCTGTGTTATTTTCGCTGCAGTTTTTCTGCTGATACAGCAGTACTGCGCGATTTTTCATATTTTTCTGGTAACTCGGAAAAATCTGAAAAAATTGGGCTGATGCGAAACTCTCTGTGCTATATGCACAAAAATCAGCTAAATTTTCTGACGAGTTTAAGTCAGGCGGAAAAATTCGTGAACGCTGCTGGACTGTTCTGGCAGATTGCTGTTTTGGTTGTTTAGTTGATCTATTGTTTAGTTAACCATTGCCAACTCTTGCAAAACTATTTCAGTAGGTATATACTGCTAGGATAACACCTGGGATGTTGCTGGATCGCTTGTTTGGTGATGTGTTGCTTTCTTGTGATTGTCTGCTATTGTTTGTTGTTGATTGATCATATGAATGGGTAGAATCCTATTATCGTAGTTGATTCTTTCTAAACTTACCTACGCTGAACCGCAGATGCCTCCTCGCCGCCAACCCACTGAGATGGATCAGCTCATGGCAGATCAGGCACAGCTGACCCAAGTGATGACCCAGTTCATGGCGAATCAGAACAACAACAATGGAAACAATCAGCCTCAGGGAGATGCTCTCACCAGATTTCTGAGGTTAAGGCCAGCCAAGTTCTCTACTGAAACGGAACCAATGGTTGCTCTCGACTGGTTGCGTTCAGTCAACAAGGATCTAGTAACTGTCGGATGCACTGATGCTGAGAAGGTGAGGTTTGCCGCTCACCTACTGGAGGGACCAGCCGCTTCTTGGTGGGACACATTTCAGATCACCCACCCGCTGGATACCGTAACTTGGGCAATGTTTGAGGAAGGTTTCAGGACCAACCACGTGTCTTCAGGAGTTCTAAGCCTGAAGAGGAAGGAGTTCCACAACTTGCGCCAAACCAATCGCACCGTGGCCGAGTACATTGAGGAGTTCAACAACCTGTCCTGTTATGCACCTGAGGATGTTAACACTGATGCCAAAAGGAGGGAGAGATTCCTGGATGGCCTCAGTGATGAGCTTTCAGTACAACTACTTGTGGTTTACTGCCCCACTTTCCAGGAGCTTATGGACAAGGCTAGGATCTTGAAAGGGAAGCACAAGCAGGTGGAGAACCGCAAGAGAAAGAGCAATACTCATCACTCTGGTTCACACCACAAGTCTCGCACTTCATATGGTGGATACTCCAAGCATGGAGGAAGTGACCATGGGAGCCATGACCGCCGCGATGGACATCGTCATGACAACCATAGGAGCAATCACCACAGCCACAAGGGAGGACACTCTCACCACTTTTGAGGACACGGTGGACATGACCGCAACCGTGATCGCAACTTCGTGAAGAAGGATCTGAGTGAGGTGACGTGCTTCAAGTGCAAGCAGAAGGGACACTATGCTGACAACTGTCCGGAGAGGAAAGGACTGAAGCCAACCAACGGCGAGAAGGCCACAGTGAACCACATGAATGTGGAGGAGATTCCAGATGAGCCAGACCTTGTGATTGGTAAGTTCACAATCAACACTTACCCTGCACTTATACTTTTCGATACTGGTGCATCGCATTCATTCATATCAAGGGCATTTGTGGATAAGTATAAGTTACCTACTGAGTCTATGAAAAGGTCTATTAGAGTGAGTTCACCTGGAGGAGATATGATAGCTAGCGCGGGATGCCGCGATTTAACTGTGAGGATTGGAACACACAACTACATTGCACATCTAGTAGTATTGGATTCTCAGGGATTAGATGTCATTCTGGGTATGGATTGGATGTCTATGCATGGGGGACACATAGATTGTGCACAACAAGCTGTTTCACTCAAAACCCCGGATGGTAAGAGGATTAGATTCAATACGGCTGCACGACCGAGAAGGTGTAAGTTGAATTCTTAAGGGGGTTAGCATGGATATTGTGCCAGTGATTAGGGATTACCCAGACGTGTTCCCGGAAGAGCTGCCAGGAATGCCACCTGACAGAGAAGTAGAGTTTCTTATCGACCTGATGCCGGGAACAGGACCAATAGCAAAGAAACCATATAAGATGGATGTGGATGAGCTGAAGGAATTGAAGAAGCAGTTGAAGGAACAGCTGGAAAAGGGATTCATTCAGCCTAGTGCGTCGTCATGGGGAGCACCTGTTCTGTTTATGGAAAAGAAAGACAGCACCAAGAGATTAGTGGTAGACTATCGCTCGCTGAATGAAGTAACCATCAAGAACAAGTACCACCTGCCGAACATAAATGATCTGTTTGATCAACTGGAAGGAGCGAAGGTTTTCAGCAAGATTGATCTACGATCAGACTACTTCCAATTGAAGATCCGAGAGGAGGATGTACCAAAAACCGCCTTCACCACTAGGTATGGGTTATATGAGTATACATTTATGTCTTTTGGACTAACGAATGCCCCGGCATACTTCATGACCATGATGAACAAGGTATTTATGGAGTACTTGGACAAGTTCGTGGTGGTGTTTATTAATGACATACTGATATATTCCAAGGATGATGCTGAGCATGAGAAACATCTGAGACTGATTATGGAGAAGCTGAGGGAACACAAGCTGTATGCCAAATTCAACAAGTGTGAATTCTGGCTTAACACCGTTGGATTTCTTGGACACGTAGTGTCAGGAGAAGGAATTGCTGTTGATCCAAACAAAGTGACTGCAGTGACAGAGTGGGAAGCGCCCAAGAATGCTGGAGAGATTCGAAGCTTTTTGGGACTTGCTGGATATTACAGGAGGTTCATTGAAAACTTTTCCAAGATTGCTAAGCCGATGACTGAACTTCTGAAGAAGGAGAGGAAGTTTGAATGGACAGACGTATGTGAAGCCAGCTTTCAGGAGCTAAAGCGTCGACTAGTGACCGCGCCTATTCTGTGTTTACCAGATCTATAGAAGGATTTCTAAGTGTACTGTGATGCTTCTCGACAGGGACCTGGGAGTGTGCTGATGCAAGATGGGAGAGTAGTGCCATATGCCTCGCGACAACTCAAGCACCATGAGCGGAATTACCCCACACATGACTTGGAGTTAGCGTCAGTGGTTCATGCGCTCAAGGTATGGAGGCATTACTTAATGGGAAAACACTGTGATGTGTACACCGACCACAAGAGCCTGAAATACATATTTACACAGAAGGAATTGAACATGAGACAAAGGAGATGGTTGGAGCTTATCAAGGATTATGATATGAATCTACAATACCACCCAGGAAAGGCCAATGTAGTAGCAGATGCTCTGAGACGGAAGGTTTATGCCAACGGATTGACGATTGCTGAATTGCCTGAGGACTTGTGCAAGAAATTCAAGGACCTTAGACTGGAGGTAGTGTCTGAAGGATACCTAGCAACAATGGAAGTCCAACCAACGCTACAGGATAGAACCAGGAAAGCTCAGATAGGAGACAAAGAGATAGATGAAGTTAAGGAAAAGATGAAGGAAGGTCGAGCAAGGGAATTCTGCGAGGATGAGCAAGGAACCCTGTGGTACGGAGATCGATTGTGCGTTCCCAACGATCCCGAGATAAGGAAGTTGATTCTGCAGGAAGCTCATCACTCGCCATATTCCATACATCCGGGCAATACGAAGATGTATATGGACCTAAAGGACAGATTCTGGTGGAACAACATGAAGGGAGACATCGCGGAGCATATTGCCCTATGTGATGTATGTAGCCGAGTAAAGGCAGAACACCAGAAGCCAGCAGGATCTACCGTTGCCGTCTGCGGAATGGAAGTGGGATAGAGTGGGGATGGACTTTATCACAGGACTGCCCAGGACCAGGTCAGGATATGACTCTATTTGGGTAGTGGTCGACCATTTGACCAAGGTAGCCCACTTCATACCGGTAAAGACGACCTATACGAGTGCAAAGTTAGCCAAGATTTACATGGACAGGATTATGTGCCTACATGGAGTTCCCAAGAGTATCGTATCTGATAGAGGCACCCAATTTACCTCACACTTCTGGCGCCAGCTGCACGAGTCACTTGGTACTAGGTTGGAGTTTAGCACAGCGTTTCACCTGGTGATGGATGCACCGAGAGAGTGAATCAGATTTTGGAGGACATGCTGAGAGCTTGCGCTTTAGCTCATGGTTCTAGTTGGGATGAGAATTTGCCGTATGCGGAGTTTTCCTACAACAACAGCTATCAAACCAGCATCAAGACGTCACCGTTCGATGTGCTATATGGAAAACGGTGCCGAACACCATTGCTATGGGATGGAGTAGGAGAACGTCAGCTGTTTGGACCTGATTTGATCAAGGACGCTGAGGAGAAGGTCGCCTTGATTAGGGACAGGCTGAAGGTAGCACAATCAAGGCAGAAGAGCTACGCTGACGCCAAGCGCAAGGAAGTGGTGTATGAGATAGGTGATAGAGCATACCTCAGAGTATCGCCGCTTCGTGGAATCAAGAGATTTGGAATTAAGGGTAAGCTAGCACCTCGATTCATTGGACCATATCAGGTCTTAGCACGCCAAGGAGAAGTTGCTTATCAGTTGGAGTTGCCAGAGGCTCTGTCTTCTGTTCACAACGTGTTCCACGTATCCCAGCTGAAGAAGTGCCATCCGGAGATGGTGGATACACCATTGAGAGACACCGTACCGCTAGAGGAGGTTCAGCTTGAGAATGATTTGACCTATGAGGAGAAACCAGTCAAGATTCTGGAAACAGAGGAGAGGACTACCCGTACCAAGACAATCAAGTTTTGCAAAGTACAGTGGAGCCACCACACCGAAGAGGAAGCCACTTGGGAGCGTGAGGATGACATCCGAGAGGACTACCCACACCTATTTGCTAGCCGCGCCGAATCTCGAGGACGAGATTCATCTTAAGGGGGTTAGTCTTGTCACATCCCAAATTTTAGATTTGGTCTTGCATATCATTCATAGCATTGCATCATATCTTTCCATGCAAAACCGTCGAGTAGAAAGGTTCGGCGAAACGCTATTGGCAAAACCCTATTTTGTTTTGATACGAGTTTCCTGCGGGAGGCTTTAGAAGGACTTGCGACAACCACCCCTGTAGGTTCGAGTTTTCGCGTATAACCTTGACGAAAGGTTGTTCCCCTCGACGATACGAACCCGTAGGAGCAAAAATCGCTCCAATCGGAGTTCGTATGCAAAAGCCTCGGACGTTTTAGTAAACCGTCGGAAAACGGTCCGAAATCTGGACCGATTTCCGAGTTGTAGTCGTTCCGGCCGCTTAGAACTTCGCGAGACTACTTAAAGAAGGCCTCGCCTGCCCTCGATTTCCGTGCCCAACTCCTAGCCCTCGACCCCGCCGCCTTCTCCTCAGACGCCGCCGAGGCGCCGCTTGACGCCGCCGCCGCATTGCCGCTGCCACCGCCGCCGCCGCCTTCCTCGCCGCCTCTCCGTTTCCGTCCACGCCGCCGATGGTCGCCGTCGCCGCCATCGCCGGCAGCATCACCTGTTGCCGCGCCCGCCTCGCCGCCGCCGCAAAGACGCCGCCGCTGCGCCACCCGCACAGGCGCCATCTCCACCGCAGCCGCCATCGCCGCCACCGCTGCCGCCACCGCTGCGCGCCATCGCTGCGGCGCGCCGCCACGCCGCCAAGCCGCCACCTCGCTGCGGTGCGCCACGCCGCCTCGTTGCGCGTGCCGCTGCACGCGTTATCGCATGCACCCGCGCACACGCACGCGCGCACGTTATTGCTTGCACGCTCACATGCACGTACGCGCGCGCACGCGCAATTATTTTTCTCGGACCCGTAGTTGACCATGTGTGCCCGTGCAGGAAAACCTCGTCGCCGGAAGTGATCGTCGCCGCCGTCCGGAACCCGTTCGAAGTCCGATTTGTCGTTGTTTCCGGTAAGACAGCAGCCACCGTCAGATTTCAGATCAGCGGCCTAGATCGTTAGTTGACCGGTCAGACTCAGGCGTTGACTAGTCAGACGCCCAGTCAGCAGACTAGTTGACCAGTCAACAGACACAATTGACTGGTCAATTTCGTTAATCCTTTTAGTTGGCAGATTTCGGTAGAATCTTATAAATTGCGTAGAAATTTAACCGCTTGGCCAAAAATTGCAAAAAAATATGTACGGGTTCAGTGAGTCGTGTAGAATCTCGCTGTACCTTTGGTTCCGACTTTTACTGCAAGGTTTAGTACAGTTTAATCAAACTAGTTAGTGGCCTTTTCGGAGTAATAAATTCGTAGAAAAAGATCCGTAGCTCCAAAAATCGCGTATGATATGTCCCTGAACTCGTATGAACGAGGGGAATCTCATCGTGAATTAAAAAGGTAGGCTTACAGTAAAAATTTCTGCAGAAACTGTCTATTGGCTTTCTTCTGTGTTTTAATTACTCGGGGATTTTTATAATTCCTTTTCGAGTAATTCCAATTGGTACTGTTTCTAACCAGCGATGCCCCTACTGTAGAATTTTCCCAAGATTTTACAAACAGTATACTATCGGTAGTGAATTATTTAAGTTCTAGCTCTAGTTTGGAGCATTACTTTTATCTAGTAGTTTTCCTAGCGCTAAAGCTATTTTCCATGCATGCAATCGGTAGTGTTATGTTATAGGATGTTGTGGTGCAGCTGTAGCACCAATGCACTTGTCGTTCTTGCATTCATGCATCATATTTGTTGCATATGCTTGTGCATTGTTTGTTTATGATTGCAATTGTATCGTGTAGATTGTGTTGAGTGCAACACTTGCTCGTGTGAGGATTGTGCTCCAGACCGCTACAACCAAGGCAAGTAGATGCTACCTTCTTCATGATATCGTCCTACTATTTTTGATGCATTGTCGTGTATTTTGTAGATGCATGTGTAGGATGATACTATCGCTATGCTATGTCCTATTATGTGGTAGGACCCTCTTTGTAGATGAACCACCGTTGGTATATGTGCTTAGCCATGCTTGATGAACGAGGGCTGGGTTACATCATTGATACTTGTTTTCTCAAAGTATTGGTTTGTGAAAACTAAAAACAACTTAATCAATGAATCCCCTTGGTGTGATGGTATTGATAAATTTTGATGGTTTCGTTGCGGAAAGGCACCCAGGTATCAAGAGAGAATGATTGGCTTCTTTATTGTGTAGCTTACGTGTACAACCATGTGCCAATAATGAAATGGGCGGTTGGTTGGACTTAGTAGGTTGTGGTAACTCGAACCCGCGTATCCAGAGATATAGAATTTTGGTAGGTTGGACCGGTGCGCGTCGGGATTGAGGAGCTACCTCCCGAACAGTCTCTTCTTGGTCTTCTCCCTATCATCACCCACAAAGGCGATTGGCGTGGTTCGGATATCACGGGCTGCGACATCAAGGAGTTGATCGTCGAAGGCTACCTCCCTGCGACGGAGGGGCTCGCCTGGCGGGAAGCGCCGGCCGGCGAGGTCACACCTTCTCCCCAAGCCGGAGAAAAAGTGTACCTCAAAGCACAGATGGTACGCGGCGTCTCCCTGCGTATCTCTAACTTCTTCCTTGCCATCTTGAACCATTACCGGGTCCAGCCCCAAAACCTTTCTCCCAATAGTATCCTAGCGCTTAGCAATTACGTGGAGCTTCGCGAGGGTTACTTAGGGATTAAGCCTAGTCTAGACCTCTTTATATATTTCTTCACCGTCAAGTGTGAAGCCGGAGCCAGCAAGGATGAACTTAGAAATTGTGGCACCATTAGCTTTAAGATCCGACCTGGTCAGCGCTTCCCCGACATCGTCGGCCACGAGTACTGCAAGAACTGGCAGCATACTTACTTCTACGGCCCAGATATCCCTCTGGCTGGCCGAGAAGTAATGTACCCGGAATTCGTCGATGGATCCGCCACCAAAACTTCAACATGGAGATCCCAGGCCTCCCTTCCCTCCAACATCGACGCTTCCCGTGCTATAAGGCGGATAGAGTGGTTCGTAGAGACGGGTTTGACCGGCTTGGACCTAGCCATGTGCTAGTTCATCAGGCGAATCCAGCCTCTCCAGCACTGCTCGAAGCTGATGCATGAGTATACCAAGGATAGAAGGGATAGCCTCCGCATCTCCGTGGACAACTTCTCGAGCGACTCCGTCAAGCTTCGCCTCAAGCACATCGTCAAGGTGAAAGAAAAGAAGCGTGGCTTCACCATCACCTACGACATGTTCATAGAGAGCAAGTGCCCAAAGGTAACTGCTTATTTTCCGTGTATGACATATACTCCAGTTCTTCCGTCTAGCTATTTCCATCTCATCTAACACGGTGACTTCTCACTTAACAGATTAGAGATCTAGAGGAGGATAGCATGGCTGTCCAAATCTATGATCCAAAGATGAAGGAAGTCACGGTCGTGTCTGACGACGATGTCCCGTTGTCGCGAAAGCGGAAGAGCTCCACCTCTGATGCTGGTAACAGAGGCAAGAAGAAGAAGACGGAGGGTGGAGCCTGCAAAAAGACTACCGCTGCCCTAGAGGCGAAGAAAAGAAATACTACAGGGATCCCCTTTGCCAAAGCACCCCCTCTTGTGTAAGCTTCTTTCTCTCCGACATTGTCTATTTATCTGTCTTATTTATATACTTATGCATTTTGCATGTTTCAGGAAGAAAGCCACAACCAGCTTGAAGAAGACCTCCAAAACATCGGGGGCTTCTAAAACCATCAAGGACATGCTGCATCGCGACACGTCTCCCGCCATCGCCCCTGTCACTCCTACCGTCAAGCCCTCGTCCGCTCCGACAAGCTCACAAACCAAGGAAGCCGCTGGCCCTTCCGCCATGGAAGTGGACTCAGGTGCCTCTACCGAGCTTGCTATTGTCGCGAACAGGCGACGCAGGAGAGTGCCGCACACCAAATGGCTGAAGCTCCAGCTAAGGATGCCATCGATTGCGGTAATGCGGTGGTGGAAGCTGGTACTTCTGCCGAAGGTGGCGCCCCCGCACCCAAGAAAACAATAGAGTATCCAAAGATAGTCTATCCGATACTTACACCGGGTAGCACTGCTCTGGTTCCTGGTGCGGTGCCGACATCTCCGACGTGCGGTCTAGAGGACCTTCTCTGGCAAGAAGAGATCTTGCAAGGAAACAGTGCATCCTTCGGCAAGCTGCTGGCTGAGAGTGCTACCAACCTCAAGATTATTGCACTTATAAGTTTTATTTGCCTTTTGATTTTCATATGAATATCCCACTGTAGCCCCTGAGGATGTAGACGGAAAACCATTGGTCTTTGCGTCTAGATGCTTTAAGAATTACTAAGCTAGAAAACGTCTCACTGTTGCCCCCAAGCATATAGGTGGAATGAAATATTCCGACTAGATGCTTTAAGAGTAGCATACGCAGTGTTTATAAATTTCAATACTGTAGCCCCAAGCCTCTAGTTGTAACTGAATTAGTTCCGACTAGATGCTGAATGAAAAGTTAAGCATACATCCGAGTTAAAAACTTTATACTGTAGCCCCCAAGCTTCTAGTCGAAAACTGAATTAGTTCCGACTAGATGCTTAAATAAAGACTAAGCATATTGCTAAGTTAAAAACTCTCGTTGTAGCCCCCGAGGGTCTAGGTAGAAATTTTACGGCTAGATGCTCCAAGTATACCAAACAACATTTAATTCTTCTTTTTTTCCATAAAACGAGAATGCTCGGAGGGGCATGGCCAACGACAAGTACCAGAAGATGCGCGCTGACTTGGAAGCCGAAAAGGGTAAAACTGCCTTCTTGAAGGAACAGATCATCAAGAGCAAGCGTCTGTTTTTTCTTTCTTTTTCGTATTCCGACTTAAAATTGTGTATTGTTCGAGTACTCACTGTGTACTTTGCTTTCTCCGACTTGCAGAAACCATTGCCAAGGCTAAGGACATTGTCGAGCAATCCAAGCACATTCAAGAGCTGGATAGCGAGAACAAGATCCTTAAGAAGGAGAGGAAGGACATGCTGAAAATGCATGAGGAATCAATGAAAGCCTTGCAGGACTCTGCCGTCGAGGAGATGAACCGCTTGAAGGAGGAAATCGCTATCTTGAAAGAGCAGAAGAGAGCTGCTGATGAGCAAAATCAACGCCATAATGAAGCGTACAAACTCCTCCGACAAGAACGGGACTCCATGGCGGATACTCTCTGGAAAGCTGAGGCTATCATCTTCAGTAAGTGATTCTCCATCTTGGATTTCTATAAGCTGGATACTTTGAATTTTTGAACTCATGTGCTCCTTGTCAGAATTTGCAGCTCCTATGGGTTTAACCCGGTCACCTCCTCCGGCAAAGGAATGCATGGTTCTTGCCGGCAACTTCATCAACACCGCCATCGCGCAGGCCAAAGAGACTGCTAAGCCCCTCCAGATCAACATCAAGGCATCTGACTCTGTGGCGAAGTTCTCGGAGATACTGCGCCAAGTGCCCGAGTGTATCACAAGATGGAAAGCTTCATGTGCACGGGCCGGTGCAAGGATGGCGCTATCCATGGTTAAGGCACATTACGAGGATGCCGATATTGACACGGTAACCTCTGGCATTCCTGACGTAGATGACGATGGCAAGGAGATAAACCATGAGTCCATCTTATCGTCACTAGCGGGTTATGACACTAGAGTTGCCGAGTTAGTCGACGTCAACGTCTTCGTGCCGATGAATACCATTGATGACGGCGACCAAAGCTCCTCCGAGTCTCTTCACACTGCCGACTTCGAGGGTGACTCTCCTGCTGCCGATGACACTGCTTCCAAGTCGCTTGCGCCAAAGGAATGATTTTTTTTTGTAATATTTGTTTCCTTTGTGATGCGTATGCGGAAAAAACTATGTATTAACTTAAGGAGGAAAACAATGATGTATGTCCTGCTACTTAAGAACTAGTTCCAGCATGTATATTTTTTAAGCAAGTGCTGGATTATTCATTACTTTGGTTCTTATGCTTGACTTTTCGTGAGTCGGAAGACTCGTTGTCGGAACCATGCACTTAGGCGATGATGCCCAATGGCACCGTCAATAACCTAAGCACAAAATCACCGACAATAAGTGCCAAAAGTCACTACTCCAGAATCCACATAAAACGACAAAGAACGTGTAGACCAGAAAACTTAAGCTAACGCCCGTAGGCGGAATTTTCACAAGTGCAATCGCAAAACTTGTGCATAAAGGTTTTATATGATCCAAAAATGAACACTAAAGGAGGTAAAATACTCAGAAATATGAGTGAACTAGAGAGCTTTATTTCATTGATCATATAAGAGGTACACAATTAGATTAACAAATGCTAAGTGTAAAAAGGACGTAGCGGTGTTATGTTCCACGGCCGATCAAGCTCTGGGTAGTCATCATCCGGGTCATGTCGCTTACGCTTATGATCCTTGTTGGGTCTATCCTTCAGTTCATGATTGTCAACGAGGTAGTAAGACCCATTGAGTAGCGCCTTGCTTATGATGAACAGTCCTTCCCATGGCAGGGATAATTTGTGTGACTTCTTCTGCTTAAGTCGGAGCACCAAATCCCCTTCTTTAAATGAGCGATGCCAAACGCGACGACTATGGTAGATGCGTAGCTTCTGCTGGTAGATGGCGGATCTTTGGCATGCCAAAACGCGCTCCTCCTCGAGAAGGTCCACATCTAGGCGTCTGGATTCCTTAGTGTCATCTTCGTCGTAGGCAGCGACTCATGGTGCATCGTGAAGTATGTCGGAAGGTAGGATGGCTTCTACTCCATATACCATGAAGTAAGGGGTGTAGCCGGTGGATCTGTTGGGTGTAGTTCGTAAACTCCACATCACAGATGGAAATTCTTCCGCACAAGCTCCAGCTGCTCTATGTAGCAGTGCCTCAGGACGTGGCTTAATTCCCTGCAGAATTAATCCATTGGCTCGCTCAACCTGACCATTGGATTGTGGATGTGCCACAGATGCAAGTTCAAGTCGGATGCCCTTCTCCCAACAATAAGCCTCCACTTCTCCGAGTGACAAGTTGCTGCCGTTGTCGGTGATAATGCTATGTGGGAGACCAAATCTCACCACTAGATCCCGGACAAACCTGAGGGCAGTTGCCCCATCAAGATTTCTAATGGGTTTAGCTTCTATCCATTTAGTGAATTTATCAACTGCTACTAGCAGATGTGTAAACCCACATGATGCCGTTTGTAACGGTCCCACAATGTCTAGCCCCCAGACTGCAAACGGCCAAGTTATTGGTATTGTTCGCGATTCTTCAGCAGGAACATGTGGTTGTCGGGCATAATACTAGCATCCCATGCATGTCTCAACCATCTTGTCGGCGTCTGCCTTCGCGGTCAGCCAATACAATCCTTGCCGGAAGGCTTTCGCGACCAACGATCGAGGAGCGGCGTGATGCCCGCAATCTTCGAGATGGATTTTGCGTAGGATTTCAATACCTTCTAGCTGGGAAACACACTTTAGGTATACACCAGTAGTGCTCCTTTTGTAGAGTTGTCCATTGATTATGGTATAACCCTTTGCTCGTCGTACTATTTGCCATCTTTCGACCTCATCGTCGGGCAAAGTTCCGTGTTCGAGATATTCCATGAACGGTTTTGTCCAAGTCGGAGGTACCTTTTCCACCATGTGGACGAAAGAGTCAGCTCTATCCGGGTTATCGATGTCGGCTCCCTTCACGGATGGTGTTCGTAGATGCTCTAGAAAAACTCCTGGCGGAATTCGTTTGCGCCCTGATCCAAGCTTACATAGCAGATCAACCGCCTCGTTTTGCTCCCTAGGTACATACTTGACTTCGTAGCCCAAGAAGCTCTTGGCTATCTCGTCCACTTTGTCTCGATATGCCGCCATCATAGGGTTCAGCGCATTCCAGGTGCCAGCCACCTGCTGGGCAACCAAGTCGGAATCTCCACAGCAATATGCGCTTGATTCCAATATCCTAGGTTATGTGTAGTCCGTGAATGAGTGCTTCATACTCCGCCTTGTTGTTCATAGCCTCGAAGTGGATTTGCAGAACGTAGTGTAGCTTGTCGCCAGTTGGTGACTGTAGAAATACACCAGCCCCCGAGCCGTTGAGCAGCGTTGATCCGTCAAAGTGCATCACCCAGTACTCTGGTTCCGGCAACGGAGTAGCATCTGGCATCTCCGTCCAATCTGCGATAAAATCCGCCAAGGCTTGTGACTTGATAGCGTCGCGTCTCTTGTAGGTGATCTCGAAGGCGGCAAGTTCAATGCCCCACTTCGCGACCCTTCCCATAGCGTCGCTGTTGTTGATAATGTCGGACAGTGGAGTTTTGCTCACCACTATGATTGGGTGCTCCTGAAAGTAATGCCTCAGCTTCCGAGAAGCAAGGAATACTCCATAAGCTATCTTCTGGTAGTGCGGGTAATGCTACTTGGACTCCGTCAAGACCTCGCTCACATAGTAAACTCGTCGTTGAACTCTGTGCTCATAGCCTGGTTCCTTCCGCTCTACCACGACGACGATGCTGATTACCCGGTTGGTTGCCGCCATGTAGATTAAAATGGGCTCTCCAGGCTCGGGTGCTGCAAGGATGGGCGCTAAGGAAAGAATCTCCTTGAGCTGCTTCAATGCTGCATCTGCTTCGTCCGTCCATGTAAATTTTTCCGCCTTCTTCAGCAACTTGTACAGCGGCAGGGCCTTCTCTCCAAGTCGGCTGACGAACCGACTACCTGCTGCAACACAACCTGTTAGTTGTTGAATGTCCTTTAGGCATGTCGGGCGATTTATGTTGAATATGGCCTTGATTTTCTCCGGGTTGACCTCGATTCCACGCTGGGAAATGATGAAGCCCACCAATTTGCCGGCTGGAACCCCTAAGACGCACTTCTTAGGGTTAAGCGTCATGTTGTATTTCCGGAGATTATCAAAGGTTTCTTTTAAGTCGGAGATTAAGTCATTGGAATTTTTAGACATCACCGCGACATCGTCCACATAGGCGTGAACGTTCCGACCAATTTGGTCATGAAGGAAACGTTGCATTGTCCGCTGGTACGTAGCACCTGCATTTTTTTAGCCCAAAGGGAATCGTAACATAGCAAAACGTGCCGTATGGGGTAGTGAACGAAGTGGACAATTGGTCCGATTTTCCTCATATTGATCTGGTGGTATCCTGAGTATGCATCAAGAAAACACAAAAGTTCCGAGCCAGCCGTCGAGTCAATGACTTGTTCAATGCGAGGCAAAGCAAACGGATCTTTGGGGCATTCCTTGTTCAAGCCGGTGTAATCAACACACATTCTTAATTATTTGGTTCCCTTTTTGGGGACAAGTTCAGGATTGGCCACCCATTGGGTATGAAGGACTTCTCGGATAAAACTAGCCTTAAGTAACCTAACTATCTCTTTTCCTATGGAGCGTCTCTTCTCATCTCCAAATAGTCGTAGAGGTTGCTTCACTGGTTTGCATTTTGGATCAGTGTTTAAGCTGTGTTCGGCAAGTTCCCTAGGTACACCTTTCATGTCGGCAGGTTGCCAGGAAAAGATGTCCCTATTCTCACGGAGGAACTCGATGAGCGTGCTTTCCTATTTGGGATCCAGATTCGTCCCAATGGCGGTGGTCTTGGAGGCATCGCCTACTAGAAGTTCCACCGGCTTGGCCTCGATGGCGGCCTTGAATGCAGGAGCGGAGTCAGAAATCTGTTTCTTCGACGCGGGCATCTTTGAGTCATCGACCTTGCTCTGTATTTCTTTGAATTCTTCGTTGTAGAGGACAGCTTCCGCGAAGGCTGCTTCATTGATCTCGCAGTCCCTTGCCTTGGTAAAGCTTCCGGATACGGTGATGACACCGTTTGGTCCGTGTATCTTGAGTTTGTTGTAGAGGAAGCATGGCTTGGCCATGAAGCTGTGGAATATGTCGCGGCCGAATATGACATGGTACACGCTCTTGAAGGGGACCACCTCAAAGGTCATGCGCTCTTGGCGGTAATTATTAACATCGCCAAAGGCAACCTGAAGAGTGATGCACCCAAGGGACCGAGCCTCCCGACCAGGAACTATGCCGTGGAAGATGGTGTTGGTCCGCCTTAGGTTTGCCTCCGTCAAGTTCATCTTCTGCAGTGTATCCAGGTACATGATGTTGATGTTGCTTCCACTATCCACCATACACTTGGTGAACTCCACGCTGTCAATCAAGGGGTTGATGACCATGGTGTATTGATTATCCGTAGGGATGAGGTCTGGGTCATCCTTCCTGTCCCAAGTAATTGGAACTTCCGACCAGCGCAGGTACTGGGGAAGTGGGGGTAGAGTGGCCATCAGTATCCTCATAGAGGTTGATGTGAACATCCCTTCTATTGATACAACCGGTGTACCTACAGCTACACACATACAAGGACCCATCACAAGATCTCGTGCCAAACAACTTAACTATCAGGTACTTTCGTTTCTTGGAACTATTCCTCACATAAATGAGAATATGATGCTGCCTAAATCAGATGTATTTCTTACTCTTAGGAATGATGGACCAAGCATGGATGAGAGGGACAAGCATTGGAGCATGGCCATGCATGGAGATGGCAGCAATCGTGTGATGATCCAAGAGAAGGCCACGGATGAAGATTTCCGAACTTTGAGGCCACCATAATGAAGAAAGAAGGCTTGGACGAAATATTCAAGATCAATACTTCACGAGTTCGTCCATAGCTTAATATGGTGCTGCGACACCTTTATTTTGGGCCAGGCCCATGTAATTTTCGCAGAATTTTAATTAGCCACTTTTTAGAGTCCGTATTTGAGGGGAAAAGGACTTCTAGGGTTGGATTCGGCCACCACTTCCATGGCTGGCCGAAACCCCACCTTTTCGCCCTTGAATACTCCCCATAGCCGTCACCCTAGACTTGGATTTTGTTTAGACATTAAGTTAGCCATCATAGCAACTTTGCCAAGGCTCGAGCGTTGCAGAGGCCTCTTGTACTTCGCACCTATACAATATCCCACCTTTTCAATAAAGCTTTCATCTTAATACGCAATATCTTGATTGCAATATTAGTTCTTACTTGTTCTCGATTTCAGGTAGGAATTAAGACCCTCGTTGGTCAGGCTGATCGTGTTCCCGCAGGATCGATAACCTCTAGGAGATTGGCCTAGCGATTGCATTGGCGCTCATGCTCGCACGTGTAGTCGGATCGTCAAGCCCGAACTCCACCAAATCGACTTTCATCATCTCATCGAAAGATCGGACACCTTTGCCCTATCAAGTGGTATCATATTTCAGGTTGCTCGGTGAGATTTTACTGTTTTCGTAGATTAGATCTGTTTTTACCTATAACCCACGAAAAAGCCAAAAACACAGTTAGAGTTTAGATCCATCCCATAACCAATCTATGCCTCGCATTATCTTCTCAGTTTTTGCATTGTTGAATTTGTGTCTACATCGTCGTCGAGTTCTTTGGTCTTAGTGTCTCGTCCCTTAGAGTTTCGAGTTCTGATCATAGTAGTCACCGCCACACTCGCCGATCACCGCCACCATATTCCGCCGCCATAGACCCAGCCACCATAAACCCTAATACTCCGCCACCGCCTTCCTACCGCGACACGGATCCGATCACCTATCCTGCCGCGACACGAGTCCGAGTTGCGTTATTGTTTCCTAGTTATTTCTTTTTACTTTCCTTCTTTGTTGTTTCCGCGTTAAGCTAAAGTCCGTGTCGAGCTAAGTGTCTGGTCGTAAGTCTAGGAGAGCAAAAAAAGTCTGGAACCGCCTCCGAATTTTTTTTCTGGCTATACTGTTTTTCGACCCCGGGGATCACTTTTCTCCATCGGCCGTAATAGCGATATTTTTTTGGCGCCTACGCGCTTTCCGGAGCAAAATAAAAAAAATCGAATTTTTTTTGGGGTAACCTATTTTTAGACCCCGTAGATCAGTTCTACACACTCGCCATCATAGTGATTTTCCACCTCTCGGTTCGCTTTTCAGGGTGCCATATCATCATACATTGCTTGTTGTGTCGCGTCGTGACATCGTTGGTGATCTAGGCTCGCGTCTCTAGTACGGTCTAGCCTAGGACCATCACAGTACCGTCTTTGAGCATTCTTTCAAATTTTGCATTGCTGTTTTGATAATTGCTAACCCCCTTTGCTAAGCCTTCCCAGAGCTCCACAGATATTCTCCACGTGCGGTGTCTCGACTCCTGGTAATTGCTTGGCTCAATCTCTGGACCCACTGATCCTCGCGGTTGCACATCGCCTTTTCCTGGTGTTTGGTAAGAACTTGTAAGAGCTTCGTATATTGCTTGACGGATTACGCGTGACTTCCACCATCTTTCCGTAGTATATACCTGTGCTTTTTAAAGGCCTAACCATGACAGATACTTCGCGGAACCCTGCCACAATGACGAACGAAGAACTACATTCCCACTTCTCCGAGCTCTTGGTCAGTCGCGCTGAAGACGTGGATACACGCCTAGGGGAGTTTGACACCAAGCTCACCAACGCCGTGGACAAGATTGACGAGTACTACTACGACCCCGACGACGACGATCTGTTTGACGAGGAGGTTGAACAACCTCCACAAGTACCTTCTAGCCGTCCCCGACATTACTACCGCAACGATCGACCACCGGTACGTGATGATGATCATGTTGCAAAGCTTAAATTAAATATTCCATCTTTTGAGGGTAAATATAATCCTGATGCATATCTTACATGGGAGATGGAAGTAGAACAACGTTTTGCATGATTAAAATATCCTGAGAATATGCGTGTTAGTGCTGCTACATGTGAATTTACTAAATTTGCTTCCCTTTGGTGGTCTAAGTATTGTCGTTTAAATCCTACTACTATTCCTAGTACTTGGACTGCTTTAAAAACTGCTATGCGTGTTCGTTTTGTACCTCCCACTTATCAACGTGATTTACTAAAGAATCTGACACGTTTAGAGCAAGGGAAAAATTCTGTAGAAGAGTATTATCAGGAATTGCAAACGGGGATGGTTCGGTGCGGTCTTGTTGAATCTAATGAACAAATGCTTGCACATTTCTTTGGTGGATTAAACAAGGACATTCAGCACATATTAGATTATAAGGAATATAATTATATCACTCGTTTGTTTCATCTTGCTTGCAAAGCTGAACGTGAAGTGCAAGATCGCCAACCACCATGGAGGAGGACTAATAATTCTGTAGGTCGCACATCCACTTGGACATCCCGACAATCAGCGCCTCCTCGTGATTCGCCACCAGCTACTACCACATCCAAGGCCACCAGAAGATTTCTAGCTGCTCCTCCACCATCATCCAATGCTCCTGCTCGTAGTGCATCTTCTATGGCTTCCACGGGTAAGATAAAGGATATACAATGCTGCAAGTGCTGGGGTTTTGGTCATATTGAGAGACAGTGCACAACACAACGTGTGATGATGGTGCGGAAAGATAGTCAATACGATTCAGCGAGTGACTTTGATGAAGATACACTAGCCCTTATTTCTGCTCGAGATGGAGACAATTCTGATGCTGATGAAGAGACAGAGGTAATGGGAGTTGAAGCTGCTGATCAATACAAGAGCTTAATTACACAACGTGTGTTGAGTGTGCAATTGAGCAAATTTGAGCAAGATCAACGCCACAACCTGTTCCAAACACGTGGTGTTGTCAAGGAAAGAGCTATACGGATCATCATTGATGGAGGGAGTTGTAATAATCTGGCCAGTGTTGACATGGTAGAGAAGCTTGCGCTTCCAACAAGACAACGCCCACATTCATATTACATCCAATGGTTTGAGAGTTCTCGCAAGATCAAGGTAACAAGAACGGTACGCGTGCATTTTACTATTGGTACATATTCTGATTTTGTTGATTGTGATGTTGTACCTATGCAAGCTTGTTCTTTGTTACTTGGTAGACCATGGCAATTTGATAGAGAATATGTTCATAATGGCAAAACTATTGCTGATGCTTTGTCGCGCCGTTATACTTTGTTATCTCAACTTGACTTCAAAATATTTGGATTAGAAACTATTAAGGAACAATATGTGCATGATGCTGAATTTAAAGATGTGTTGCAGAATTGTAGAGATGGTAGAACATGGAACAAGTTCGTCTTCAATGATGTATTTGTGTTCCGTGCTAACAAACTATGCATTCCGGATAGTTCTGTTCGTCTTTTGTTGTTACAGGAGGCGTATGGAGAAGGATTGATGGGACACTTTGGTGTCAAGAAGACGGAGGATGTTCTTGCTGCACACTTCTTTTGGCCACGTATGCATCGAGATGTTGAGCGATTTGTGGCACGCTGCACTACTTGTCAAAAAGCTAAGTCTCGCCTTAATCCACATGGTTTATATTGCCTCTTCCTGTTCCTAGTGTTCCTTGGGAGGATATTTCTATGGACTTTGTTTTGGGATTGCCACGAACACAGAAGGGGAGGGATAGTATTTTTGTTGTTGTGGATTGGTTTTCTAAGATGGCACACTTTATTCCTTGTCATAAAACGGATGATGCTGCACATATTGCTGATTTGTTCTTTCGTGAAATTGTTCGTTTGCATGGTGTGCCAAATAATATTGTTTCTGATCGTGACACTAAATTTATTAGCCACTTTTGGAGATGTTTATGGGCTAAGTTGGGGACTAAATTGCTGTTTAGTACTACATGTCATCCCCAAACTGATGGACAAACTGAAGTAGTAAATAGAACTTTGTCTACTATGTTGCGAGCTGTTTTAAAGAAAAACTTAAAATTGTGGGAAGAGTGTTTACCTCATATAGAATTTGCTTATAATCGTTCGCTGCATTCTACCACAAAGATGTGCCCGTTTGAGATCATCTATGGTTTTGTTCCTCGTGCACCTATTGATTTATTGCCTTTACCTACTTCGGTGCAACATAATTTGGATGCTACACAACGCGCTGAAATGATATTAAACTTGCATAAGACTACTAAAGATAACATCGAACATATGAATGCTAAGTATAAACTTGCTGGGGATAAAGGGAGAAAGCATGTTGTGTTTGATGTTGGAGATCTTGTTTGGTTACATTTGAGTAAGGATCGCTTTCCTGATTTACGCAAGTCTAAGTTAATGCCGCGTGTTGCTGGTCCCTTTAAGGTGTTAGAGAAAATAAATGATAATGCATATAAACTTGAGTTGCCTGCAGACTTTGGTACGGTTAGTCCTACATTTAACATTGCAGATTTGAAGCCTTACTTTGGTGAGGAAGATGAGATTGCGTCGAGGACGAATTCAATTCAAGAAGGGGAGCATGATGTGGACATCCCTTCTATTGATACAACCGTTGTACCTACAGCTACACACATACAAGGACCCATCACAAGATCTCGTGCCAAACAACTTAACTATCAGGTACTTTCGTTTCTTGGAACTATTCCTCACATAAATGAGAATATGATGCTGCCTAAATCAGATGTATTTCTTACTCTTAGGAATGATGGACCAAGCATGGATGAGAGGGACAAGCATTGGAGCATGGCCATGCATGGAGATGGCAGCAAGCGTGTGATGATCCAAGAGAAGGCCATGGATGAAGATTTCCAAACTTTGAGGCCACCATAATGAAGAAAGAAGGCTTGGACGAAATATTCAAGATCAATACTTCACGAGTTCGTCCATAGCTTAATATGGTGCCGCGACACCTTTATTTTGGGCCAGGCCCATGTAATTTTCGCAGGATTTTAATTAGCCACTTTTTAGAGTCTGTATTTGAGGGGAAAAGGACTTCTAGGGTTGGATTCGGCCACGACTTCCATGGCTAGCCGAAACCCCACCTTTTCGCCCTTAAATACTCCCCATAGCCGTCACCTAGACTGGGATTTTGTTTAGACATTATGTTAGCCATCATAACAACTTCGCCAAGGCTCGAGTGTCGCAGAGGCCTCTTGTACTTCGCACCTATACAGGATCCCACCTTTTCACTAAAGCTTTCATATTAATCCGCAATATCTTGATTGCAATATTAGTTCTTACTTGTTCTCGATTTCAGGTAGGAATTAAGACCCTCGTTGGTCAAGCTGATCGTGTTCCCGCAGGATCGGTAACCTCTAGGAGATTGGCCTAGCGATTGCATTGGCGCTCGTGCTCGCATGTGTAGTCGGATCGTCAAGCCCGAACTCCACCAAATCGACTTTCATCATCTCATCGAAAGATCGGACACCTTTGCCCTATCAGAGGTCTTCTGTTGTCGGACGGTGGGGGTGCAAGGAAAGTGTGGTAGACTGGCGCCTTCTTCACGAAGGGGTTCTTGCCTTTGTCGTCGCTCTTGGTGGCGTGCTTGGGGACAACATCCTCGTCCATGTCACTTGAATCCTTGGACTCCTCCTCCTTCTTATTCCTTTTGCCCTTGCCTCGCGGTCTGTTCTTCCGACTTTGCTTGTAGCCAGACTCCGGGTCTTCCTTGAGGTCGTTGACAAACTTGCAGTGTCTATTGGTATGGGTTGCCTTGTCGTTGACATCGAGGTGTACGAGGCACGGCATATCACGGTACTCTTCGTAGGTTTGGGAAACATGGAGCGATGCCGAGATAGTTTCACTTCCTCGCTGCTGCCCACGATCAGCTCCCCGTCCTCGGCCACGTTGTCCACCGTCACCTCGTCCTGCAAAGGTCATGGCGACCATGTCAGGAGTTTGCTTTTCTTCTGGAGTGGTTTTCCGCTTTGTGCTGCTGTTCCTCCGAGCTTGAGTTGGAACGGACGTTGCCGGCAGAGAGCCTTGAGCATCGTCGTCGGCAACTGCGAATTCACTAGCCAACTGAATCATCTGGTTCAAGTCAAGCTGGTGATTGTCCTGCAAGCATTTCAGCTTATGTCGGAGCAACATTCCCCTTTCCAACCCATCGATGAAGGCGGCCATGGCGGTCTGAGCGTGCACTCCTGTGCAGGAATTCTTCATATCCCGCCAGCGGGAGAGGTAGGCGTGATATGTCTCGTCTTTATCTTATATGCACCGCTATAGATCGCCAATAGTGCAGGGACGTTTGTACGTACCCTCGAAGTTCTTGGTGAACGCTTCTTGCATGTCCAACAAATTGCAGATGGATTTCTTCGGCAAGTCATCAATCTATTGAAGGGCTATGCCCGCCACCATCATTGGGAGGTACTTGACGGCAACATTGGGGTTACCCCCAGCAATTTCTACTGTGTTGCCGTAATCCCGCAACCATGTAGCTGGCTTAGCGGTGCCGTCATAGGGCTTGATGGTCTTGTCAATCCGGAAACCTTTGGGGGTAAGTTGCGGACTGTATCGCAGGTCCAAAGCAATGTGGTCCCAGGTATGGTCCTTCCTGGGCCTCGTGGATCTTATCGATCCGCGAACGTGCGTCGTACGGCTCCGGGTTTTTCTTCTTCTTGTCAACAGGGGATGGGCTGCATGAACGACGCGGGCCTCCTCCGCCATGGTGACTGCCAGTAGGCGACGGAGGCGGAGGTGGCAGTGGGTTAGCCTTCTTGCTATCACCCTCCTACGACGCCTCACACTTGTCGCGATTTCCTGCCGGACGCGGAGGGTCATGGCACGACCTGCTCTTGTGTCCTTGGTTGTGCTCTCCGTCATGATGGGTCTGCTCCGCGTTGTCACGATTGACGATGCCGCTCTGCCTTGGCGGGGGCATATCCGTACGATGGTGAGCCTTGGGGTCTTCGCGATGTCGGGGGGGGGGGATCGGGGCGTTGGCGATGGCGATGGGCGACGAGGTCGGGCCTTTTCTCCGTGGTCAGAGGATATGGGGATAGCATCCTTCCTGTTGCGCGCATCCCTCCGTCTTCATTCTGATGAACCCGTCTACGACCCGACATCACGAGGATATCTGTCCCTTGGCGGCTTATGCTGGCTAGACTGGCAAAATGCTGGGTCAGACTTAAGCCTCTGAGAGGTGGCCTTTGAGAGGTGGCCACTAGGTCATAGACCTGGTCCACTGCCGCGGGCGATCTATCCTGCTCCAGAAGGATCTTGGCGACGGCGATGTTGAGGAGTGGAGTGGGCATCACCTGTCTGCCTTCACTTTCAATGTATGGCTTGGCTTGTGCCGGCTTCGAGGGAGCCCATCCTAGGTTTCGTCGTACACCAGGATCATTGATGACGCGAGCCGGAGCTTTCTTGGCTTTCTGCTGCAGCAACAGAGTCTTGTACTCGGCCTCCATTGCTCTGGCTTTCTCTATAGATTTCTACGTGTTGACCAGATCTCGATCTAGCTTAGCGCCTTGCTCCGTGATGGCCTTCCTCCAGTAGCTGCAGGCGCTTCTCGTCAAGCCGGGTCATGTTCCGGATATGATCTACGGTCAGTGGCTCAATGAGGAGATTGCCGTACATCACTCTATCAGCTGGAGTAACTTGGGCAGCAACAAACGTAGATGATGGAGGAGGCAAGTTTGCGGTGTTGTTATTGCTCGGGCCGGTGCCGAGTTCCTGCGGCTGCTACACTGGGTTAGGCGGAGGGGGCATGACCTTTGCGCGATCATCGTCGGCAGCAACATGTGGTCCCTTCCCCTTGTGCAACGCTGTAGGCGGACCTCGTCCGGGTTGATCTTCATCCATCGTCGTCCCAATAGTGACGAACACCTCTCGAGACGTGACGGCGTTGTTGGCTTGCTCGTCGCGCGTGTACTCCTCCTCCATCTCCTGCATGGCGGAGTCTAGTTCCGCTGGGCTAAAATCTATCTCCTCTGAATCGGCACTGAAGTCAGCATATAGCGCGTCAATCACATAGTCGGAGGGTGCCAGGACTTCCTTGATGACGGGCGGTGGAGGTGCAACAACGGCGACGATGACTGGAGGTGGCGGCGCGTCTGCGGCGATGGTGGCCGGAGGTGGTGGTGGCGGTGGCTGAATCGGAGGGACTCCATCAATGAGCGTGAGCACTGTCTGAGCTGCTGCTTCGGCCTCCGCGTAGTTGTTGACGGTGTTCACCATGCCTTCGAAGCTAAGGCATCCCGATGCCTGCTGCCATCTTAGAGAATGCCGGAGGAGAGTGCCATGGTCCAGTCCTTCCACAAAGTGATACATAGCATCATCATTGAGGTAGTGGGCCAGATCGGCTCGTATACGGAGCCACCTGGCCAGGTAGTCATGGGGGTTTTCACCCTCTCTCTGAACGCAACGCTCCAGATCAAAGATGGTAACCACGCCGACGAACTTGGATCTCTCCTGTCCAGACGCACGGGCGAAGCCGGCGGACTTGCAGTGATCTTCCACCGTTATATCCTGCACAGGGGCGGTTTGGGTGGGCCTTAAATTTTTCTGATCTTTGCCGGCAAACTTCGAAGAGAGATCCGACATTGATCCTTCCGCGAACATATCTTGTCCGTAGGCGGTCCGTGCGGGCCTTGATGCTCCTCCGACTCCCAGGGAACTAGTGCCCGAGTCGGTTTCGCCAATGAAGAGGTGGATGTCTCCGATAGGAACGATCGAACACCGCGTAGGGTTCGTCTTCACCAGGATCCAGAACTCGTCAGGAGGGACGATTGGAACGTTGTCGGAGAAGAGAATGTGACTGATGGCTATGGTTTTGCCGATTCCTGCGAAGATCTTGGTCCTCGCCCACTGAAGATCCTGAAGCGCCTCTTGCCCCACAGTGGGCGCCAACTGTCGTGGTATTGACGACGAGTACGCCATGGAGGGGTCCTCACAGTGCGTATTTAGAGACGTGGGGGAAGGCGGACGGTTGACGGATACGAGGTAACATAGCTTACCCAGTTTCAGATCCCACAACGGTGGCGGAATCCTACTCTTGCTCTAAATCACTATAATGGCAATACGCCGAGTTACAGAGATAGGTTCGCTGTGCGAGGTGTATGCTAATCGCTACTTGGTCGTGCCCTAAAGGCCCCCATAGGCCCGACTTATATAGTCGCCAGGTCCTAGGGTTACAGGGAAAAGTCCTAGCCGGACAGGTTACAGAGTCCTACACCGTCTATTACTAGTCTTGCGTGTCTTGTACTCTAAGGCTCCGGGTACGCTGGTGACTCCACCGTAGCCTTCCTTTATCCGGCATGAGCCTCCCTTCTAGATCCATCTAACTGGGACGCCCAGCAGGCCATGGGCCATGCTACCAACTGTGGGCTACCCGGGTTATCCGGATAGGAGACATGCTATGAGGATACCCATATAGCATATCCCCAACAGTCTCTGTGTGATCCAGTACGGTTTCCTCGCTCCTCTCTTTACGTGTTTAGTAGATATGTTTGCATATAGGAAAATTCTTGTAGTTACATATCTATAGAATTTACTTTGTGTCAAGCCTAAAATTGAAAAAGAACTAAAAATTGAGTAGCACCTATTCACCCCCTCTAGGTGCCCATACGATCCATTTCAATGGGTATTAGAGCCCCGGCTCTTTATTCGGGCTTAACCGCCTAAGAGAAGTATGGGTACCAAGGTAGATGGGAGTGATGCTGCGGAAATAGTCACCATGAATGATCTCAAGACATTGTAAACAACCTTGATTAGTTCTATGCAGACTAAGATGGAAGAGATGCTTCAAATGATAATGCGTCTCTCCACACCCACAACACGACCTCCATCTGCCTCTGAGGCCGACACTACGCAATCTAAGGATAAGGGTAACACCAATCCAAAGAGGACGAGGTCCTGGGAGAGGAACACAGGACGATTTTCTCAGTCCTGGGAGAGGAACATGGGACAGCAAGGGAAAAAGGAGGAGGTTGTATGTGGGTTCCGCACAATTTATTATCCCACGCCACGGCGTGTTGAAAATTTTGAAAAAACCCCGGGAATATCTTCCCGCCGCTGCCTAACACTGTAGAAAAAATTGTAGTACTTTTGCCCCTACTACTAATAGTAGTACTACTACTAATCCGGCTGCCCATCCTCTCTTTCGACTAGCAACTTCCAATCCCTACCTCCCATCATCATGCAAGGAAAGCAAGTGTCAGCTAAGCGGGATCTGTTCACCTAATCAGGGTATTTTCCCTCCTCTGCTCTGATCGATTAGGCCATTGGCGTGGGGGTGGAGGTGGGGATAGGTGGGGTGGAGGGCGGGGTTGACTGATTTCCTTTGGATTCAGGATCGGGGCATGGTCACCGCTGTTCTGATTGGGGTATTTGATCGGGTTCCAAGTCGGTGTTCTTCACTTTGTAACCTTTAATTTCTACTAATGTTCAATGGATTTTGCGTCATATTCTGTATGGAGCACTATGGGCCAGTGGCGCGCATGGCCACTATGGAAAGTGATGGTCTTGTCAGTTCCCTTAAAAGTTCCCTACAAAGGTAATGGAGCAGCATATTCGTTGTGTTCTTCCATTCTTTCCCATGATGAAAGTGGTTGCCTGCAACCTGGATGTATCCCTGTGCTCAAAGTTGTCTCTCTCTGCATCCTGTTTTTGTGGAAGCCTCTGTGACTCCATCTTGTTCTTTATTTCTTGTAGCACGGTGGTACATACCCGCGAACTTGCGGTGCTCCAGGTGCGGAAAACAACATGATACCCCCACATGCTGGAGGATCCGGCCAGTACCACTATTCACAAAACAAGTGCAAGGCCACCGCCCAGCTGGGAGGGCTCAGCTTAAAGATAATGGTATTTTTTTTAATCCACTTATCATGGTATAGTCAGATTTTATTATATCCCCTTGGTGTCATGCATGCTTATCAGATATTCAAAAACAAGTGTGATTTTATTAAGTCAGGCCCTGTGTTTATGAGAATCCAGATCTGGATCTATCTGACTGTCTCATACAGAGTCATATATATATATATATATATATATATATATATATGACTAATATGTACTGCATTGAACTTTTGAGCTCTGTTGCTATTTACTCAGATTGAAGGTGATGCTGCAGAGTGATATCCCACAAGTATAGGGGATCATGTGTAGCCTTTTCGATAAGTAAGAGTGTCGACTTTATGCACACTAAATGTTTGCATTATCTAGGAAATAAAACTAGAGCAACAATATGGGTATGAGAGATACCTTTCCAAGATAATAAATACAAGAAAGTAATTGTTAGTGTTGCAGTAATAAAATATACTAAGTAACCATAAACTAACAGTACCATGAGTATGGAAAAGTGGTGGTAATTGTGGTGGCTTTGTCCAAGTTTAATTAGCGAATAAATCAGGTTCATTATCTTTGATGCAGTTTTCTATGTGGGAGAGGTTAAATATACATGCACTTCACTACTTGGAATTACAAGTAATATATGATTGGATTGTTAACAAGCATCCTCAAATACTAACAATGCATTAAGGTTTCCCCAACCATAGCCTTAAGTTAATGGTCCTCTTACTCCCATACGTGCAACGTTCCGGTTCACGTCCTTGGGTTTCTGTCACTCCGACAGAACTTCCCCTTCCTCTTACACATACTTCAAACTCTATGATGTTTAATCCATGTGCGCACAAATATAATGGACACCAAATGACTATACCATATAGGGGTGGGCAGAAAAACCGATAAGCAAAAACCGAACCCGAAAAGACCGAGACCGAAACCGAATAGACCAAGACCGAAAGGACCGATCAAAATATTGGGTAGAAAATTTTGTAGACCGAATTTAGTTTGGTTAATTCGGTCATTAGTTCTTCGTAACGAATGGACCGAACTGACCAAAATTTAGGTGAGAGTGGCCTAGTTCCAAAGCTCTAGTTGCCCATAACTATAGATTTATCTTCCTCGACTAAGCCAAATTTAGTATTATTGAATGTTAGTTTCCGCAAATTAATATGACTATATGAAGTGTATTTTATATTCAAATTACAACTGAAATAGTACCAAATGGTTTACCAAATATTATTCAACTTTTGTATTTGATAATATCTTCCACACAATTCGGTCATGACCAAAACCGAACCCGAATTATTGGGTAACCGAATTTGTCGGTTAGTAAAATTAACAAGTAAATTTCGGTCTTTGATTTTTGAAGACTGATTTCAAAATAGACGGGTATGCAAAGACCGAATTTTTGGTCATGACCGAATGCCCACCCCTAGTACCATATCAACATACAACTCTAATGAACCAAAGACATTCAACCAAGAAATCAAAAGACAAATAAACTATAAAAACATGACATAGATGTTAATTTTCTATAGCGTCCCTCTACAACGTCCATGTTTATTTTCTTTTAGCAATATTTCTTTAAGGAGAGGCTAACATGGCGGACCCACCAGCCTACAACGTTCCTCTTAATTTTCTTCTAGCAATATTGCTTTACGGAGAGGCTGACATGGCGAACCCACCAGCCTGCAGCGTCTATGTTAATTTTCTTCTAGCAAGTATTTCTTTACAAAGAGGCTGACATGACGGACCACCAGCCTACAGCGTCCCTCTTAATGTGCGGGTTTGAAAAAAAGAAGTTAAGTACTTGTACAGAGAGGCTGGCATCTGGGACCCACTAACCAGGACATACCAGAGAGGTTGACATGTGGGCCCTAGCAGCAAGACCATACAAGACTGCCACATCTAGCTACGTTTCCCATGCCAAAACAGCAGACGTAGCCGAAAAAAGTCCATCATGCACACGTTTCATTTAAAGATATATTGACATGTCATTAAAAGAAAATATATTGACATGTGGGACCCACCAGCGAGACCTTATACACGTGGTGCCACATCGAGCAACGTTGCCAAGTTCCAAAGAGGGAGGCACGAGCAAGAAAAAAGTCTAGCATGCACATGTATCTTCCAATGAGAGGCTGGCATGGAGGACCCACTAGCATGTATAAACGGCTAATGCATCGAGCACCGTTGCCAAGTTCGAAACATGGAGGCGCGAGCGTGAACAAAGTCCAGCATGCACATGTTTCTTCTAATGCGAGGCTAACACGGGGACCCACCAGCCTGTATAAACGGCTGATGCATCGATCAATGTTGCCAAGTTCGAAACCTGGAGGCGCGAGCGAGAAAAAAGTCCAACATGCACACGTTCTTCTAATAAAATTCTAACATGTGGGACCCTAGAGCGTGTCCAAACGGCAGATTCGTCGAGCAACGCTATCTAGTTATAATAGGGTAGCACTAGAGAAGGAACGATTCTTCTAATGTGAGGCTGGCATATGAGACCCACCAACATGAATAAACGGTTGATGCAGCAAGCAACGCTATCAAGTTAACACAGAGGCGTGACCGAGGGAAACAATTCCATCATACACATGTTTCTTCTAATGAAAGTATGACACATGGGGCCTAGCTGCATGATTATGCATCTGGCAGTGTTATCAAGTTAGAACAGGGTAGCGATACCGAGAGAAAAAAATCCATCATACACATGTTTCTTCTATTGAGAGGATGACATGTGGGTCTAGATGCGTGATTAAACGGTAGAGCAATCAAGTTCGGAACAGGGTAGAAGGAGCGAAGGAAAAAATTCCATCATACACACAATTCTTCTAATGAGAGGCTGACATGTGGTACTGTAACACCCCTAGTCCCATTAAATGGTAATTAGGATTTGTATGCGCAGTCATGAGCATCATCTTAAAAATGCATGCAAGAAAATGAATCAAAACCCTAAACCCTTGCTTCCCTCTCTATTTGAAATGTATTCAAAATGGTTTGGATATATTTGAAAAAAATATAAAAAGTATGGAACCCAAATGGTTATAAAGGGTCCCCTGATGACTCACAAGTATAGGGGATCATAATAGTCTTTGAGGGTAGTAAAGCCCAATTTATTGAGTCGACACAAGGGGAGCCAAAGAATATTTATAAGCCTTAACAACTGAGTTGTCAATTCAGCTGCACCTGCAAATAGTCTTGCTCACATGAGTTTATCAGTAGCAACAGTTTTGTAGTTGCAATAGCAAAGTAACAGCAGTGGTAAAGTAAAGGTAGTAGTATCAATAGTAGTAAACAACAGGATTTGAGTGCGGTAGGAATAGGGATGGATGGATGGGCGTTGCATGGACAAGACTATTCGTGTAATATCAAGACCAAAGGCATTTGCAGATAAATAAGATAAAGCAGCCAAGTACTAAATAATCATAGGCATGTGTTCCATATATAGTCATACGTGCTCACAATGAGAACTTGCACAACATATTTTGTCCTTCCAGCCCGTTGTAGCGGGGCCTCAAGGGAATCTACTGGCAATTAAGGTACTCCTTTTAATAGAGTATCGGAGAAAAGCATTAACACTCCGTGAACACACGTAATCCTCACATCATAGCCATACCCTCCAGTTATCCTGATTTCTGTCACTTTGGGGCCTTTGGTTCCGGACAATAATATTTGTAAACAACTTGCAGGTACGATCACAAACAATAATATCATCATGAATCAATAACATGTTCAGATCTGAGATCATGGCACTCGGTCCCTAGTGACAAGCATTCAGCATAACAAGTTGCAACAATGTCAAAAAGCACTAACAAAAGATACTAGACACCATGACCTAACAATCTTATTCAATTACATGATAGATCTCATCCTATCCCTAAAATCTCCATAGCCTACATCAGAGGATTAATCACTCATGGATGGGGGAAACATGGATGGTTGATGGAGAGGCATCGATGATGATGATGATGATGATGGCGATGATCTCCTCCAATTCCTCGTCCCGGCAGGATGCCAGAACGGACTTTCTGGTTCCGAATCGCTGTTTCTGGTGGTGGCGGTGCAGCGAAACTCTATCTGAAAAAACATCGAACCCCCCTATGTCTTTAGGTCAGAGGGCTTATGTAGGCGGAAGGAGAGGTCGAGGTGGTGTACGAGGTCGCAACACCACCCTCTGGCACGGCCAGGCCTAGCCCGCGCCACCAGGTGGTGTGGGCCCCTCGTGGCCCTTCTCCGTCTCGTCTTCTGACTCCGTGAGTCTTCTAGATAATAGGAGTTTTGCGATATTTTCCAGGATTTTTCCTGAAAGTTGATTTTCTGCACAAAAACGAGACACCAAAGCAATTCTGCTGAAAACGGTGTTAGTCCGTGCTATTTGTATCCAAATCACACAAATTAGAGGAGAAACAATAGCAAAACTCCCCCCAAGCTTAGCTTATTGCTTGTCCTCAAGAAATTCAGTTGAAAACTGAGTGTGATAAAATAAACTTTCACGAACACATTTGCTTCATAATATGTATATATTCTCAGCATATGATCAAATACTTAGGCAATTCATAATAAGGAGTATGCAACTAAGTCTACTCAATAGTCATGCAAGCTATGAAGACATTCCAACACAATAATAATAAGCAACATGAAACATAAGAATAAGCAACATCGTAATGCTCATAAGAAGGTATGATAAAGTGGTATCTCGCTTGCCTTTGATTGTGGAGAAAAACATAAATGCCAAGGCACCTCTAAAGTTCAGGTGAATACTAGAAATAAAAATACCAAAGATACAAGCATCAAAGTTATCTCACAATTAACCGTGTCCTGGGACAAGCACACTACACTAAGAATGACAGCTATGCTCTTCGGAAGGTGCTCATAGAATAAATGGTGACTCAACAAAGAGGTGAAAAGGTTTTGAAACGTTTGAAAAGCTTCAAAATGCTGAAAGTATGGTACTCATTAGCTTTGAGCTCCCATTTACCCTATCATAAGAATCTTTAAAATGGTTAAGGTTAAAGTTAGGTCCACTACGAGTTATATGCTTGACAGATCATAAACTGGAAATCTCATGTCCCTTGAGTACGAGGGTCGTTCCTCATGCTACTCAAAATTAGTCACTAGTAAGTTCTTGTCATTGTAAGTTTATGTGTATCATAGAGAACCGCCAACGGGGTACCCCTTGCCATGATACAGGAGCTATCTGAAATAACATTTCATGATCCCTAGTGTTTTGTGTGTTAGATAACAATACCAAGGATCATTTAATGTGTTGAAGTGTTGCAGATCTTAACTTGAAAAGGAGCTTGTAAGGTGGTTTTGGGGAGCGGATAATCCACCCATTCTAGGGGCCGGATAATCCACCCCTCCCCTATTTCAAAAGGGCACAAGGGCGCAACCCTCATGATGGGGGGCGGAATATCCCATGAATTTTCTGGCCAGGGCCGGAGTTTTTGCCCAGGCCGGATAATCCGCTCCTCCAGGGGGCCGAATACTCCGCCCCCTAGGATCTGCTTCAAGGATTTCCACGACGCATCACTCAGAGAGGGGGCGGAGTTTTCCCTAGACTTTCCGTCTATGGGGAGGATTTCCCCAAGGATGGATAGTCCGCCCCTTGAGGGGGCGGATAATTTCAGCAACCCTGAATTGTTGTCCAAAAGGCAAAAATCAGGGGGAACAAAAACTTTTTCTTGTTACTTGTGCAATGTTTGTTTACTCGCTTGCTTGTGTTCTTGCAACTGATTCTGTAACAGGTGCTATACTTCTTATCTCAACACTAGTTGACAAAAGCAATTTTACAAAAGAGATGTCTTGGCTCATCTTTCATTTTCTCAATTGTTCTGGCTTTTCAAAGCCTGAGCCAAGATGACTTCGACAAAACAAAAATATTTTTACTAGTTCTATTAACAAAACTATGGATAACTAAAATATAACCTCTTTATGTTTTCGAGACATAACTCTCAACTACTCTTACCCCTAGGTTTTCCAAAACCTTTATTCAAAACCTCCTCATTCCAATCTTGGTAGAAATACCAAGAGGTACTTATCTTACTTCAAAACATAACCAATTCAAAATACCCCTCCCTACCTCAAGCTAGGCTTGATGGTAACCCTAGTAGTAGTTGGATAAGTTTGATAGGATGAATTGCCTTGATCTGCTGTCTGATGAATTGCCTTGATCTGCTTATTGCATTGTTTTTTTAGGAACTGGAGTGAGCTAACCTAGTAGCTCATCCCTTAGGACCCAATCTATGTTTGTGAGCATCATTCTTAAAATCAAGCATCCAAATATGGATCTATCCTAAGCCACCAGAGTGGCCATATCACCTTCCAATTATATCAATCCAGGGATAATCCCCCTTGATGGTTTCCAACTTAGTGAAGAACCAGTTGTCAACACCCGGATTTTTCAATCCTAGATGCATGTTATGCCATACATCGCAATCCCAGGATTACCATTTTTGCGAGACATAACAGAATTGGATACCATAGTACTTCATCCATTACAACGATACATAAGTTCTTACACAAATAGGGATCTCATGATCCAGTTCTTAATACAACATCAAGCAGTGGAATACGTAGTAATAACGGTAGCGTAGGCGAAGCTCCATCTTCGGGGTCACAGGCAATGCTGACGATGGGAGATGATCCTAGTTGTTGTAACCTTCCTGGGGTCCATCTTCGAGGTACTCTTCTTCATAGTATGGCCATAGGAATAGCCAGGGACAAAGCCATGAGTACTCTTTAAGTACTCGCAAACTAATACTAACAGGTAAGGGGTTTTTGGATAATAGGACACTAGGCTCTAGGGTTATTTTGCAAAAAGCCAGGTTTATCTTTACTAAGTTCCAAAGCTAGTCACACTTTTATAACTCCTAAGTGGGATCTTGTAATTTAGGTCACAACTCTGTTGTGGTCAAGTCAAAGTCGCAATTCATTTCACAAGTCATTTTAAAAGGTCTGACGGGGGAACAGTATGGCCACTCCAACTGTCCATAACCGCGGACACGGCTATTCGAATAGTTTGACACTCTGCAGAGATTGTACACTTTCACCACAACATTCGATACATCCGTCAGGAACAAATCCTTAATTCACCATACTCAGTATGCGGATAATCAATCCTAACCTTTCAATTACACTCCCTAGTATCAGAACCTCTCCTGTGAGTTTGGCCTCCAAACCATGACCGCTGTCATCTTGGGTACTGCACAGGTGGACAATCTTCACAAGGTAGCCTCAGCTCAGACCTTGGCCGTGAGGGAACTAATACTAAGGTATATAAGTTTCCAGTCAAGCCCTACCCAATATTCGGTATTGTGGTTGTGCGATAAAATTGGAATGGTATCGCATCCGCATAACCATCAGTTTTATAAAGGGCTAAGGCTCATGCCTCAACATTTTCATCACCAAAATCATCAAGTGTTTGGAAACACATGTCCAAAACATTTCAATAGAATGATCCATCATTCCAAGGTTTTCATAACCATTTTCCACCAAGTATTCCCATCTAAAGTTGATCAGGTTTTATGCTTAGCACTAGCATCTACAGGTGGGGGTAGTACTAATGAGGAGTGGTAACTAGTGGAGTTTCACTAAGTCTAACCTTATATCTTAGGCTGATATCAAGGTTTCTAGCTTAGGCCAAATTTTATGCTCTTTATGCAACCTTCAACACAACTGTCTAGTATCTACCAAACTCTTAGGTAGACTCTAAGTAAGCTTTGATAAAGAAATAAAGTAAGAAGCTTGCCATAAAACTAGGATTGGTTTAGCAAGTGGGTATGATCACATATGCTTAATGCATATAGTATTCATATCACAAGTATGGGTTTGTGGCATTAGGAGGGTATCTTGCAAGTGTTAGATTGCATGGGTCAACTTGACTAGTAAGGCTTGCATCAATGTCAATATAAGTTTGCATAGTTACTAGCTTGCATTGGTATAATATCAGCTTGCCTTGTGCAGAGCAGTGGTTGAAGTTCTCTTTGGCTTCTTCTTCGTAGTATCCTCCTTCCTCCTCGTATCCTTGGTCGGTACTAGAGTCTATGAATAAATACGAGGTACACAATCACCAAACAATACTTAACTACTTGCAATCATCACACACAAGGGTCCTATAGATGATCTAGCATCATCTCTAACATTACAAGGTTAAGGCTTGGTTTAAATCTTTTTATTTTAGAAAAGTAATTTCTACTCATTGAGAAACTACTCAAGATTTAATATTCTCCAAACTAAACATGGGATCATGTTGACACATGTCATCACCACATATGTAGTCCATGGGAATGTGATTTAAAGTGGTGTCACAATTTAATAAGGTTTTACCCTTTTATTTTAATTAATTAAAGTGGCTAGAAATGCTTATGAAGCATTCTTTTATGACTTGAACATTATTTCTGCAAGTAAACCTATATATTTTTATATATTCTGAAAGGTATGGTTAAATGTGATTTTTGAGAGTTGGAATCAACTCAAAAGCTTTTATGGTTTAAATTTGAAAAATGTTTGAATGCAGAAAAGATTCTGCCTTGTTATTTTTAATATGGGTGATCTACAGATCCAAATGACTTGAATCCAACGGGCTTGGATTAAGCATTCATAGATCTTTCCAAAAAAATTGGTTTCATCCAATTTGGTGCACTGAATCGATCTGGGTTGATTTTTGAAGTTGGGTACAGAAGTGTGTTTGAATTTAAAAAGAAAAGAGTTAATTTGAATTGCTGGGCTGCGCGGGAAATTCTAACAGGCCGGCCTGCTAAGCGCAGTGCTCCCGCGGGCTGCTTAAGTGGGTGTCCCCACTTGTCAGTGACACGGGGCTGGGAGAAGCGGTATGGGGCAATGTGGATCGTTCGATTGAGTTCTAATCCAACGGCTGGGGGTCATCGTCGACGCGAGCCAGCTCCGGCGAGAACGAAACCTAGCGCGGCCAGTGGGGGTCTTGAGGGCTCCGGGAGTGGGCGGTCGGCGAGGCGGGCGACGACAAAGTCGACGGCGAACCTCCCAGTACCGTGGCTTGTCCTGGGCTCAATCGCTGGCTCCTTTCTTCTCCAGTGGCGGGCTCCGGTGAAATTCCGGCGATGTGGTGCTCGCCTTGCTCTGAGAATGGTGTGGCACGGTCAGTGGGGAGAGGGGAGTGAGATGGTGTGAAGAAATCATGCGGGGGTGGCCTCTATTTATAGTCGAGCGAGGGGACCGTCGGGGTGCAAGGTGAGCTCGTCGGGGGCGTTCTGCGGCTAATGGCATGGGCAAGGGTAGGGGCGATCTTGTGTCTGGCGATGCTCAACGACATGGTCGCGAGGCATGGGGCGGTGTGGTTTGGTCTGGAACGGGCGGTGCTCTGCGCGGCAGAGGCGGCGTCTTCGACGACGGGCGGTGGTTGTATGGCACGGGGCGGCAAACGGGGATGTCTGGCGGTGTCCTGGGTCGGTGGTGATCGTGTGTGCAAGCGGCGAGGGCGGCGCGCGTTCTGTGGATGCTGGTCGAGGGTGGCGCTCTAGCGCACGCTCGGCATGGTCTGGGCGTGTCTTGTGCACGTGGTCCAGGGCTTGGCAACACTCGCGGCTGGGACAGGCAGTGGCGGTGGACGGTGGGCTGCCTCCCAGACAAGGTTGGCACGACTAGTTCTTCCTCTAGCCTGGTGTCGACTATGGGGTGGCATTGAGGTGCTCGGTTGTTCACCATTAATGGCAATGGCAAGCTCACAGGGGTGCTAGTGTTGGGATAATCTTTCTAGATGATCTACTGAGGTGTGTGTGAGCTAACTAGGGAACAAGTTAGGCCAGAATCACTGCACACTATAGTGTTTGTTGTTTTGTTTGATTTGTGTCTGCAACCTATTTGATAAAATGGCCGCATGAAATCAAGTTTTTAATTTTGAAATGAATTTTGGTGAGTTTGCTAGATTGGTTCTTGTGAGTCTGCAAATGCTTGGGTTTTGAAAGTTGAGCTTGCTTGAGTGGGTTTTGGAATAGTGGGATCTTCCCATATGAAGAAGATTCAATTTTGAAATGTCATTTAAACTATGCATTTGAAAGTTTCTGGATGATCACAAAGTGGGCCTTGATACTCTGTTATGAGTACATTCAAGGGGTGCAAAGATCCAGAAAAGTTTCTGTTAGGTTTTGAAAGTTTGAGACAGCCAAAGTAGGCATGGGAGTTAAATTGGTCAAAATGACCATTCACTTAATATATTTGTTTTGATTTACTTGTCTTTAGGAAAAGTGTGGGAAATGTTTTAGATGATGTTTATTTCACCTAAGAAACATTTTACAAGCAATGGATCACACAAACAAAGTGGTTTTAAATAAATTCAAAAACTATGCATACACATATGCATGCCTTCATGGGTTTACTTAGAAAAGTTTTTGTTGACTCTAATCTTGGTGATTAGTGTTTGATAATCTAAGTTTGGTATTTTTGGGATGTTACAAACCTTCCCCCTTAAACAAAATCTCGTCCCGAGATTTGAAAAAGGACGAAAATATTACCTAGGATTTGAAGAGATCGGGAAACTCCGTCCTGATGTGATCTTCGCGTTCCCAGGTAGCTTCCTCTTCTGTGTGGTTGCTCCACTGAATCTTGAGAAACTTGATGCTTCGGGTTCTGGTAGTTCGAAAGGCTTCTTCCAATATACGGATGGGTACTTCGGGATAGGTTAGGTCATCGTTGATCTCTATGGTCCTGTAGCATCCCAGTTGTCTAACCACTGTAATGCTACTAAGTTTAATAATAAAATGGGCCACTTCCAACATATAATTGTTGCATCATCATCATATCATGCTCATGTCATCATGTCCCTTGCATTTGAGCATCATATAAAACCTTTTTCTTGTTTGGATCTTATCTCATGTGTATTATTAAATTGTAGTTGCTTCTTGATATTGTATTTGGATCTTACTGAATTGTTAAATGCCCAAGTTGAGTTGGGGGCATCTCTCTTTTGACTCCACCACCTTATCTTGCACCACCTTATAATTCCACCATCCAATGATATGGGCTAGGCTTTTATTTGAGTTATCCCTATCCATGTTGTTGGTTGGATCCACTCATAATCTATTTGCTTGGCCTTTGCCACCTTTTGTGCATGCAAGGAGTAAAGCCACATGGAATCATGTTGTTTTCACAATATATCCACTTGGCATTAATTGTCTTGCATGGGCCATGCAAGTATCCTTTTCCTAGTTTTGGTTTTGCTTGTTTCCTTTTTGGACCAATCCTTACCTTGCTTCTTTTTGTTTGGTTAGTTCAAAACCCTAGCTCTCTCCTCTCCTTTTTCCCCTTAAGTTAAAACCCTACCTCATGTCCCAAGCACACACTTGTGCTAATGGGCATGCTAAGCTAAACCACCCCTTTTTCTTGTCCCTTGCTTGGTTTTGTTGGAATCATGCTTGGGCCAAATAAAAACCCCTTCCCCATCTTTTAATCACCTCCCCTATCCTTTTCTTTCTTTTCCCTTGATCAAGTATGTTGCAAGTGAAGCATGCATGATCTAGTGTAAAGCACCTCCTTTTCTTTTCTTACCCCTCTTATCAAGTTTTCACCTACCCTTGCCATCTCTCTTTTCCTAAACCAAAACCATAATTCAAAACTATCCTCAACCTAAACCCTAAGTCACTTTATCCTCTAACTAAACCCTAGCTACCATCTCTCTCTCTCTCACCTAGCTAAACCCTAATTTGACTTTATGCTAACATAAACCCTACTCATACTTCTATCCCTAAACTAACCCCCTAATCTGCCCCCCTCTTCCTAAGCTAAACCCTAAGTACCCTCCCTCCTATCTAGCTTGCCCCCATGTCCCTCTCACCCTAGCCAACCATGCCATGCGCCTACCCAGCCCCTACAGGCCCCACACGACCAGGACACCCCCATGCCCCCATCCCTCCTAGCCCTAGCCCGAGTGGCCCTTCTCTCTTTCCTCCCTTTTCCTCTCCCTCTCCCCGGCTGCCAGCACATGTCCATCGCCCTACCCCACCCGGTTCCCTTCTCCCTTTCCAGCTCCCCCGGCTCGGCCACGCCACCCTGGCCCATGCGATCACGTGGGAGGAGGTGACCAACGCCACACCCCGCTGTGTCCCTCCCTCACGCAACCACCGTGCTCCTTCTCTTATCTCCCCACCTCCCTCTCTGCCTCGCTCAGAGCCCCCAGATCCACCCCGCAAGCCCCTGCCTCTCCCCTTCCTTCCCCCTCGCCACCACGCCGACATCGCCGTCTACCCCCTGCCCCAGATCCTCTAGCCGGTGGCGTCTTTGCAGCAGTTGTCGAGGAAGCCAGGAGCCTCGCCTGCGCGCTGGGCCGACCGAGGAGGAGGAGGCCAGAACCGCCAGGAACGGCGCGCCCGCCGAAACCTAGCTTCCGATCGCGGCGTCGCCCGGTCGCTGCGCCCGCTTCTGCGTCAACCACGCCACGTCCATGCAGTCGCCTGAACCCCAGACAAGGTCCCGTCGTTCGCTTCCTGGTTGCTCGGTCCTTCCGGTCGACGCTCTCGGTAGCCGTGGCGAAGTGCGTCTGCAAGCTTCCGAGCGCAGCACCCTATCTAGCATGCGAGCGCCCGTGTAGCATCAGCCTGTAGCCCGCCGCGCTGGTTCCGCCCATCAGCGCCAGCGGTCGCGGATCGAACCCAGCCGCCCTGTTTTCCCCAGCGCGGTTTCAGTTTGTCGGTGAGAAGAAGCCGCGATCCGCGGTGGCCGTTTTGCACAACACCCCCTGCATCTTTTGCTACGTCAACCGCGAACCTCGCAGCCCCACCTGCCAGCGCCCGTTGCAATCTTGCAAAAAGGCTCCTGCCAGAACCAGTAAGTAAACCGCAATCCACCCCCTGGCCCGCGTGTGCGTTTGCAGGAGGCCCCCTGTCCTTTCCAAGCCCTCAACCCGCGGTCCTTCCGGGCCCGTTGTCAGCGTCACTGGAAGCTTTGCAAACAGGATCCTGTTGTCTGTAATCAACCGCGGTCCTATTCGCTCGACGCTGCCCGTGGGCCGAGATGACCCAGCCCACCTGCGGCTCGGCTAAATTTGAGTGTAAAACGTTTGGGCTGTTTAAATAATTCAAACTTAATTCAAATAAATGCAAATTCAAATTAATTTGATTTTAAATAACTTTTGTATGCTTTATCCAAATTAGGCAAATGATATATGTTTTGATTCAGGAAAATGAGAGGAATTCAAATATGCCATCTGTTTAGTGTTTTGCACCAGTAAATTTCAAGTTTGTTTAAATTACTTCAATTGCCACTAGAATTTCTTAATTAAATAACTTTTGTTTGGAAAGTCCAAATTAAGCAAATGAGTAGTCTAAATTGATCAGCTCGTGAGACCTTTCTGTTTATGCTATCCTTGATTTCAATTGCAGCATGCATCATATAAATATATTGCAAACAACAAATGTTATGACAACAAAATGTGGTTCTAAAACCCATTAAATGTTACTTTCTTGTTCTTCACACCTCACCATGCCATGTTACCTTCCTTGCCATGTAAATTGTGCATCATTCATCATGGCATGATTGTTTGTTTAGCGCATCTTATTCATATGCTTGTGCCCTATATTTATGTTGGCCTTGTTTGTTTGGTTTTCTCGGATGAACCTTTGGCGGGGTTGTATCAAGAGAACCGAGCACTACCAACCGTCCTTTGCTTCCAGAGACACCAGCAAGCACTACCACATGCTTGCATACATACTGATACCTATTGCCTCTATCTTATTCTTGCATCATTGAGTCGCGATCGCATTAAATTGAATCCCAAGTATGCATAGCCTTTACTTTTAAACCCCAAGCTTGTTTTCCCTCCATCCCATGAGCCACTACTATAGGAGTTGTTTGAGCCATGCAGTCGTAGAAACAACATGTGTAGGGTTTGTGAGTCGATGAATAATGAGGTACCTAAACAACTTAACCCGAGTAGTTACGGGATAACTAAAGAAAGTGGCACGGTGAGCAATATCTGCTATTTGGTTTTCCTGCTCACTTGTGTCCCGTAAGACCCAGAGTACTTGATTCCTGTTCCTTGATTTATCGCTATCCACATCCGGGAGGTATATGGGACCCCTGGACGAGCTTGATTCCGTCTTATTTCTTGGGGCCACAAACTAGTTTGAGGTTTTATTTACGATCTGTACTTATGCCATGTTTTACCGCTTTAATTACGATTGTGCGCATGCACTTTGTCTTGTTAGGATCGGACCACGATTTCGCGGTGTCGACAAGCCCGTTTGGGGTTCCCGATCGTTCCTGGCCGTCCAAACCTTGAGGCCGTCTCGGGCTTGCTTACTCGTTCGGGTTCTACTTAAGGGTGGCCCCAAATATTTCTGAATCTTGTGATTGTTCGGTCGTGAAAGCCTCGTTGGGTTTTGTTTTGGTTTTTCCGAGGTTGATCGGCGTGTGTTGCTATTGGTGCACCCGGCGGGTAAAACTTTGAAAGCCGTGTCCGCGGTTATGGACGACTTGGAGCAGTTTCTTGATCATAGACAAGCATAACTAAAGTACCGCTGCTAATTTGACTAAAACAACTTGACTAGTAAATAGTGCAACACTCATGGAATGGTTAATAAAATTGCCAGCGGATGGGGGTTGTTCGTCCGCTTCCTTGTTGGTAAGCAGGGAGGAGGATGGATCGGATGAGATTACCATTATAACTGTTGTACTTAAATTCACGGACATCCGTCTATCATTGGTTAGGCGGATGGTTAGCGCCTATCTGTAGAATTGCTAGAGTTTACCTTTTGCTGCAATTCGTCACCCAGTGGTGTCCCTTTAGAGGCATTAAGTCTTCTTGAGTACCCTTAGGGTCTCACACGATAAATTCTTGGTTCGGATGAGCAGGTACCTTCTCGGGACGGATCTTTGGGTGGAAGAAGCCGATGATGTGGGCAACGATCGTATGGTGTAGAGATTAAGCACGAGGATCCGTGAGACCTGTAGTTGGGATGTGCTTATTTTCTCGGCATCTTATGCCTATTTGCTTCTTATCCGTACTCGGATCTTGTTTGCCGCTTCGCATGATACTACGATGTGTCTTGTATGAGGAGTTATCCTAAATTATAGATGTATCTAGGTCATTTGAATCTTGCCGTATGGCGTTGGTATAATTCCTTTCTTTCTAGATGGTGTGGCTCTGATGTACTCTTGTATGGTGGCTTGCGTACATACCCACTTGTGTACGTAGTTGATCCCTTAGCAAACTCGCCGCCCGTCTGAGTCCCGTTGAGAGGTTAGCGGTTGGGACGTCTGAAAGGACTACCGTGAGTGGCTTTTGGGGCCCGCCGTACTATTTCAACCTATCTCTCATCGAGGCTTGTATCTAGGGCGTAGTTCACCGAGGTAGTTACAATTGGTATCGAGCCATCCCGACCTTCGAGGTTTCAATAAGCAGTCGTTGTCGATCTAGCAAATATTTTGAGTAGTTATGTATATTAGGGAAAAACAAAGCGAGAGTAGGACTGCTTCCATTTTCTTCTTACCCTCCCACCCACCCTTTTCTGGTAAGGAAGTGCAACGTTTTCAATCCTCGTCTCAAAGTTCAAACTAGGATTCACGTGTTCGGGGTTTCCGTAGTACCATAGGATGTGTGTGTGTGTGTGTGTGTGTAGTCCCTTGTCTATCTGTTGCATCCAAGTTGTTATCTTATCTGCCTTTGGTTATCAACTGTTGGTACATTCCATACCGACAGGCTTTTGTAACCGACGCAATCTATCTTCCTTTTGTATCCGACGCTATCTTGTTTGGGGTGTTCGTTTCCGTAGTACCAATCTTTAGGTTTCGTCGTGAGAAGAAGGGGTTGGGATATGTGTTCCACTTGTTCATGTGCGGAGTAATGATTTGAGTGCGGGATGGAGTCGCGACCATACCACTACTTGTATCATTTGCTTTTGTATATTGGATCGGTAGAGTCACTAATCTTGATTCGTTAAGTAAATTTTGCGCATCTATTGGTATTTTAATGCCGAAATTTGTGGAAAATTTTTCTTTGATATGTTTGTGTACCACACTCCTTTTCAGTCGTGTGCGATATGCTTAATATCTTTGAGGTGCTATGAACTTTGTTGATATTTTCATATCATCTCAGTAAATTGTATCCTTTAATCTTGGTTAATTCCATCTTGGTACTATTTTGGATTATTATCATCTTCCATTATAGTACTAACTTGAGTTTTACATCAATGACAGGATGGCTCCCCCACGCCGGACTGAGGAGGACATTCCTCCAGAACTGGGCTCAGCTCTGTCAAGCATAGCTACTGCTCTGGCAGCCATGCAAGAGAACCAGCTGCGCTTTGAGGAGGCGTCAGAAGGAGCAGTTCACTCCACTTCCTCCACCTCCCAAGCGTGGTGACATCAAGAGCTTCCTCAAGTTCAGTCCTCGGCGGTTTGGCGTCGACCGACCTCTTGATCTTGATGATTGGCTCGTGAGATCTCAAGGCTGCTAGAGGCTGGCGATGTGCGAGCAGAATGGGTAAAGTGCTACTCACTTGCTCAAGGGAGACGCGGCTCTATGGTGGGAAAACTATTTGAAGGCTAGGCTTTGGCCTGACCTACTTGGGAGAGGTTTTTGGAGCTTTCAAGAGCAGTTTCTCTCGAGATTGTGATGGAGCGGATGAAGGATGCTTTCCTCAACTTGAAGCGGGCAATGATAACGTCAACACCTACATCAGAACTTCATGAACTTGTCTCGCTATGGTGGTGATGAGGTGTCGATGACAAGAAAAGCGAGAAGAGATTGAGGCAAGGGCTCAATCGTCGATCAAGTATGCACTCACGCATGCAAGACCGGCAACCTTCACAGGCAGCATATGGCACTACAAGAGGAGGCTAGTAGGCGGATGTTCGAGAGTCCAAGAAGCACTGGGGATGCATCAAGCTCGGCAGCAATGGCAACTCCTTCTAAGCGGCGTGTGGGTTCCTAACACCCCACCGTCGCTCCGGCTCCACCAAGACCTGCGAGCTTCACGCCAAGGCCATCAAACTTCACCACTGCTGCGGCTCCTGGGGGCTACAACAACCCTTACCTGGGCGCTGGCGGAGTCACAGCTTCTCTCCACGTCCTCGCGGTGCTTGTTACATGTGGAGATCTGGACATCCCCACTGGAACTGTCCATGAAGAACAAAGCTCTCCCTCACCCCGCCAAGATCGCAACAAGCTCTCCCTCGGTTCGCGCACCACCGCCTCGGGCTCTCAACATCAACACTAAGCGGGTCTGCGGTTGTTCGAGCTAACGTCAACGCCTCTCAAGTGAGCTACTTTGGAGTTGTCATTGGTATGCTCTCGATTAACTCGGTCCTGCACGAGTTCTCTTTGATTACGGTGCATCGCATTCTTTTGTCTGTAAAGTTTGCAAGTGAGAATGAGTTAGTCATGGATCCTCTTCCCAAGCGGTTAATGGTTCTTTCTCCTGGAGCAAACATGAGGGCGGAGTATATCAGTCATGGCAATCAGATCGAGATTGGTGGTTCTTCCTTCTTGGTTTCTTTGATTGTTCTGGGCGACTCTGACATTGATGTCATCCTGGGCATGGACTGGTTGACAGCAAATGCATTGTGATTGATTGTCTTTGAGCGCTCGGTGTCTCTGAAGATCCACGAAGGCCATCTAGTCTTTTCTCCAAGTCGACTCGATGTCCAGCTCTATTCCTTGGCTGCTACGAATGATGATGCCATGGAAGCTATTGAGAAAGGTACCCGATCCGTGAGTTTCGGATGTTTTTCACGAAGAGTTGCGGGTATGCCTCCGGATCGCGAGGTTGAATTCGTGATCGAGCTTGAACTGGAGCGGCTCCTATCTCCAAGAGGCCATACAAAATGGGTCCTACGATTGGTGAACTCAAGCGACAACTTGATGAACAAGAGAAGTTGGGTTTCATTCACATAGCACTTCTTCTTGGGGTAGTCCAACAATCTTCGTGAAGAAGCGTGTGAGAACCGATAGGCTCTGTGTTGACTACCGGGCTCTAAATGCCAAAACCATCAAGAACAAATATCCTCTCCCTCGGATAAATGATCATTTGACCAGCTAGCGAGGCTGTGGTGTTCTCTAAGCTGGATTTGAGGAGTGGTTATCACCAAATCAAAATTCGCAAGGAGGATGTGCCCAAAACAGCTTTCACCACTCGCTATGGCTGTCTGAGTACGGTCATGTCTTTCGGTCTCACCAACGCACTGCTACCTTCTCGAGGTGATGAACTCCGTTTTCATGGAGTACCTGGACAAGTTTGTGGTGGTATATCTGGATGATATTCTCGTCTATTCCAAGTCCAAGGAGGAGCATGAAGAGCACCTGAGGTGTGTCCTGAACAAGCTTCGTGAGAACCGCTTGTATGCCAAGTTCTCAAAGTGTGAGTTCTGGTTGCCTGAAGTAACCTATCTGGGGCATGTTATCTCTGCCAAGGGCATTGCAGTCAACCCAGAAACCGTGAAGACAATAGTTGAATGGCTTCCTCCTGCTAATGTCAAGGAAGTGCGGAGTTTTCTCGGCTTGGCTAGCTATTGTCGTCGTTTTGTGCAGAACTTCTCGAAGATAGCAAAGCCTCTTACCGATCTCCTCAAGAAAGGCAAGAAGTATCTGGACACACCTTGCCAAGAGAGCTTTGAGACACTCAAAGAAGCTCACTTCCACACCAGTCTTGGTTCCTCCGGATACATCCAAGCCTTTCCGGATCTTCTGCGATGCCTCTTTGCAAGGATTGGGTGCGGTCCTTATGCAAGAGAGACAGGTGGTTGCTTATGCCTCGTCGATTGAAGGCATGAGGTCAACTATCCCACACATGACCTTGAGCTAGCGGCGGTGGTCTTTGCCTTGAAGCTGTGGAGGCACTACTTGCTGGGTAACCGTTGTGAGATCTTCTCGGACCACAAGAGTTTGAAGTATATCTTCACTCAACCGGATCTCAATCTTCGGCAAAGGAGATGGATTGAAGCCATCAATGACTTCGATGTGACCATCAACTACACTCTGGAAAAGCAAATGTCATGGCGATGCGCTTAGCGTAAAAGCTTATGTCAACAACCTCATGGTGGAGGAGCAGCAGCCTCTCTTGTGCGAGGAATTCCGTCAGCTGAACCTGGAAATTGTGGAACAAGGGCATCTCCTGAACCTTCTGGCTACTCCTCTCTTGGAAGAACAGATTCGGTCTCGTCAGCGTGGTGATCCGCACACCAAGAAGCTCATCGCTAAGCTTGGCACTCCGAAGTACGAATCCTTCCATGTTGATGATCAGGGCACGCTCTTCTTTGATCACCGGATGTTTGTTCCAAACTACCCGGGTCTGAGAGATCAATTGCTCAAGGAGGCACATGATTCGGTTCTTTCTATCCATCCGGCAGCACAAAGATGTACATGGACTTGAAAACACAATCTTGGTGGCACAGGTTGAAAAGGTATTGTGCCAAGTACGTCTCGAATGTGATGTGCGCGCGAGTCAAGGTTGTTCATCGAAACCATTTGGTCTTCTACACCATTGCAACCTCGAGTGGAAATGGGAGAAAGTTGAGATGGACTTCATCACGGTTTTCCTAGGTCGCGAGAAGGCAACAATGCAATTTTGTTGTCATCGACAGGCTTTCAAAGTGGCACACTTCTTCCCGATCAAAGAAACAATTTACGGACTTGATTGGTGAGCTCTATATCATGAGGATTGTCTCTTTGTATGGGGTTCCTTGAAATCAGTTCGGACCGTGGGAGCATCTTCACCTCAATGTTCTGGAGAGTTTCCAAAAGCTTTGGGAACAAAGTTGAACTTCACACTTGCTTACCACCCTCGATCAAGGACAAGTAGAGAGGATCAATCGATTCTCGAGACATGCTTAGAGCTTGCGTCATCTCGTTTGGCATGAAGTGGGAAGAATGCCTTCCATATGCTGAATTCTCCTACAACAACAGCTTCGGAAGAGTCGAAGATGGCACCATTCGAGGCTCTCTATGGAAGTCAGAACTCCAATTGGTTGGTCGGTGCGGAGAAAGAATCTGGTTTGGCCACGACATTGTGACTCAGCGAGGAGAAGGTGCATATCATTGGAGAACACGAAGATTGCTCGAGTCGTCGGAAGAGCAACTCTGACGGGAAGCACACAGATATGGTATATGCCTGGTGACCTCGTCTATCTTCGTGTCACTCCCATGAGAGGAACACACCCCGGTATCAAAGGAAAGTTGGCCCCTAGATACATCGGTCCTTTCAAGATCGTGATAGAAGAGGAGAAGTTGCTTATGCACCGGAGCTTGGAAAAACTCAAAGTCCATGATGTTTTCCACATCTCGCTCAAGAAGTGCTTCAAAGACCCGGCAAGACCGTGGATCATGAGCTAATAGACCTCAAGAAGATCTCTCTTATCAAGAGCACCCCACCAAAATCCTCGAGACCCATGAGCGAAGGACTGCAACAAGTCCATCAAATTACGCAAGGTGCAGTGGTCACACCATTCTGTTGATGAAGCAACTTGGGAGCGTGAAGATGAACTCCGTGCCAACCATCCTTCTCTCTTTGTGTCTTCTTCTTCTTCCTAGAATCTCGGGGCGAGATTCCTGTTTAGTGGGGGAGAGTTGTAGCATCCCAGTTGTCTAACCACTGTAATGCTACTAAGTTTAATAATAAAATGGGCCACTTCCAACATATAATTGTTGCATCATCATCATATCATGCTCATGTCATCATGTCCCTTGCATTTGAGCATCATATAAAACCTTTTTCTTGTTTGGATCTTATCTCATGTGTATTATTAAATTGTAGTTGCTTCTTGATATTGTATTTGGATCTTACTGAATTGTTAAATGCCCAAGTTGAGTTGGGGGCATCTCTCTTTTGACTCCACCACCTTATCTTGCACCACCTTATAATTCCACCATCCAATGATATGGGCTAGGCTTTTATTTGAGTTATCCCTATCCATGTTGTTGGTTGGATCCACTCATAATCTATTTGCTTGGCCTTTGCCACCTTTTGTGCATGCAAGGAGTAAAGCCACATGGAATCATGTTGTTTTCACAATATATCCACTTGGCATTAATTGTCTTGCATGGGCCATGCAAGTATCCCTTTTCCCTAGTTTTGGTTTTGCTTGTTTCCTTTTTGGACCAATCCTTCTGCCTTGCTTCTTTTTGTTTGGTTAGTTCAAAACCCTAGCTCTCTCCCTCTCCTTTTTCCCCTTAAGTTAAAACCCTACCTCATGTCCCAAGCACACACTTGTGCTAATGGGCATGCTAAGCTAAACCCACCCCTTTTTCTTGTCCCTTGCTTGGTTTTGTTGGAATCATGCTTGGGCCAAATAAAAACCCCTTCCCCATCTTTTTAATCACCTCCCCCTATCCTTTTTCTTTCTTTTCCCCTTGATCAAGTATGTTGCAAGTGAAGCATGCATGATCTAGTGTAAAGCACCTCCTTTTCTTTTCTTACCCCTCTTATCAAGTTTTCACCTACCCTTGCCATCTCTCTTTTTCCCTAAACCAAAAACCATAATTCAAAACTATCCTCAACCTAAACCCTAAGTCACTTTTTCCTCTAACTAAACCCTAGCTACCATCTCTCTCTCTCTCTCACCTAGCTAAACCCTAATTTGACTTTATGCTAACATAAACCCTACTCATACTTCTATCCCTAAACTAACCCCCTAATCTACCCCCCTCTTCCTAAGCTAAACCCTAAGTACCCTCCCTCCTATCTAGCTTGCCCCCATGTCCCTCTCACCCTAGCCAACCATGCCATGCGCCTACCCAGCCCCCCACACCCCAGACACCCCATGCCTGCCCATCCCTCCTAGCCCTAGCCAGTGGCCCTTCTCTCTTTTTCCTCCCTCTTTCCTCTCCCTCTCCCCAGGGTGCCGGCACGACATCGCCCCTACCCCACCTGCCAGTTCCCTTCTCCCTTTCCAGCTCCCCTGCTCGGCCACCACAGCCCATGCGATCACGTGGGAGGTGACCAACGCCACACCCCGTTGTCCCTCCCTCACGCAACCGCGTGCCCCCTCCTTCTTATCTCCCCACCTCCCTCTCTGCCTCAGAGCTCCCAGATCCACCCGCAAGCCCTGCCTCCCCTTCCTTCCCCTCGCCACCACGCCGACATCGCTGCTACCCCCGCCCCGGATCCTCTAGCCGTGGCGTCTGCGGCACAGTTGTCGAGGAAGCAGAGCCTCGCTGCGGCGCTGGAGCCGCGAGGAGGAGGAGGCCAGAACCGCCAGAACGCGCGCCGCCGGAAACCCTAGCTTCCGGATCGCGGCGTCGCCAGCGATCGATCGCGCTTCCTGCGTCAACCACGCCAATCACGCTCGGTATCGCCTGAACCCCAGACAAGGTCCGTCGTCGTTCGCTTCCTGGTTGCTCCGTCCTTCCGTGAACGCTCTCGGTAGCGGCGGCCAGTGCGTGTCTGCAAGCTTCCGCGCGACACCCTATCTAACATGCTGGCCGTGTAGCATCGACTGTAGCCCGCTGGTTCCGCCCATCGCAGCGCCAGTGATCGCGGATCGAACCCCAGCGCGCCCCTGTTTTCCCCTGTCGCGCGGTTTCAGTTTTGTCAGGGGTGAGAAGAAGCCTGATCACCGCGGTGGCCGTTTTGCACAACACCCCCTGCATCTTTTGCTACGTCAACCGCGAACCTCGCAGCCCCACCTGCCAGCGCCCGTTGCAATCTTGCAAAAAGGCTCCTGCCAGAACCAGTAAGTAAACCGCAATCCACCCCCTGGCCCGCGTGTGCGTTTGCAGGAGGCCCCCTGTCCTTTCCAAGCCCTCAACCCGCGGTCCTTCCGGGCCCGTTGTCAGCGTCACTGGAAGCTTTGCAAATAGGATCCTGTTGTTCTGTGTAATCAACCCGCGGTCCTATTCTGGCTCAGACGCTGCCCTGTGGGCCAGAGATGACCCCTGGCCCACCTGCGGCTCGAGCTAGCGAGGAGGCTGAGTGTAAAACGTTTCAGACTGTTTAAATAATTCAAACTTAATTCAAATAAATGCAAATTCAAATTAATTTCAGATTTTAAATAACTTTTGTATGCTTTATCCAAATTAGGCAAATGATATATGTTTTTGATTCAGGAAAATGAGAGGAATTCAAATATGCCATCTGTTTAGTGTTTTGCACCAGTAAATTTCCAAGTTTGTTTAAATTACTTCAATTGCCACTAGAATTTCTTAATTAAATAACTTTTGTTTGGAAAGTCCAAATTAAGCAAATGAGTAGTCTAAATTGATCAGCTCGACGAGACCTTTCTGTTTATGCTATCCTTGATTTCAATTGCAGCATGCATCATATAAATATATTGCAAACAACAAATGTTATGACAACAAAATGTGGTTCTAAAACCCATTAAATGTTACTTTCTTGTTCTTCACACCTCACCATGCCATGTTACCTTCCTTGCCATGTAAATTGTGCATCATTCATCATGGCATGATTGTTTGTTTGACGCATCTTATTCATATGCTTGTGCCCTATATTTATGTTGGCCTTGTTTGTTTGGTTTTTCTCGGATAGACACCGGCGGGGTTGTATCAAGAGAACCAGAGCACTACCGAACCGTCCTTTGCTTCAACAGAGACACTGTGCAAGCACTACCACATGCTTGCATACATACGATACCTATTGCCTCTATCTTATTCTTGCATCATTGAGTCGCGATCGCATTAAATTGAATCCCAAGTATGCATAGCCTTTACTTTTAAACCCCACCAAGCTTGTTTTCCCTCCATCCCATGAGCCACTACTATAGGAGTTGTTTGAGCCATGCAGTCGTAGAACAACATGTGTAGGGTTTGTGAGAGTCGATGAATAATGAGGTACCTAAACAACTTAACTTTAGTAGTTAGGATAACTAAAGAAAGTGGCACGGTGAGCAATATCGCTATTTGGTTTTCCCGCTCACTTGTGTCCCGTAAGACCCCGAGTACTTGATTCCTGTTCCTTGATTTATCGCGCTATCCACATCCGGGAGGTATATGGGACCCCGGACGAGCTTGATTCCGTCTTATTTCTTGGGGCCACAAACTAGTTTGAGGTTTTTTACGATCTGTACTTATGCCATGTTTTACCGCTTTAATTACGATTGTGCGAGTCTGCACCTTTGTCTTGTTTAGGATCGGACCACGATTTCAGCGGTGTCGACAAGCCCGTTTGGGTTCCATCGTTCTGACCGTCCCGTAAACCTTGAGCCGTCTCGGGCTTGCTTACTCGTTGCGGGTTCTACTTAAGGGTGGCCTGAAATATTTCTGAATCTTGTGATTGTTCAGTCGTGAAAGCCTCGTTGGGTTTTGTTTTGGTTTTTCCGAGGTTGATCGAGCGTGTGTTGCTATTGGTGCACCCCGGCCGGGTAAAACTTTCTGAAAGCCGTGTCCGCGGTTATGGACGACTTGGAGCACAGTTTCTTGATCATAGACAAGCATAACTAAAGTACCGCTTCTAATTTGACTAAAACAACTTGACTAGTAAATAGTGCAATACTCATGGAATGGTTAATAAAATTGCCAACGGATGGGGGTTGTTCGTCCGCTTCCCTGTTGGTAAGTAGGGAGGAGGATGGATCGGATGAGATTACCATTATAACTGTTGTACTTAAATTCACGGACATCCGTCTATCATTGGTTAGGCGGATGGTTAGCGCTTATCTGTAGAATTGCTAGAGTTTACCTTTTTGCTGCAATTGCGTCACCCCAGGTTGTGTCCCCTTTAGAGGCATTAAGTCTTGCTGAGTACCCTTAGGGTCTCACACGATAAATTCTTGGTTCAGATGAACAGGTACCTTCTCAGGACGGATACTGGGTGGAAGAAGCCGATGATGTGGGCAACGATCGTATGGTGTAGAGATTCCGGGCACGGGGATCCGTGAGACCTGTAGTTGGGATGTGCTTATTTTTCTCTGGCATCTTATGCCTATTTGCTTCTTATCCGTACTCGGATCTTGTTTGCCGCTTCCGCATGATACTACGATGTGTCTTTGTATGAGGAGTTATCCTAAATTATAGATGTATCTAGGTCATTTGAATCTTGCCGTATGGCGTTGGTATAATTCCTTTCTTTCTAGATGGTGTGGCTCGATGTACTCTTGTATGGTGGCTTGCGTACATACCCACTTGTGTCGTAGTTGATCCTTCACGCCGACCACGCTTGCCCGTCTGGTCCGTTGAGAGGTTAGCGGTTGGGACGTCTGAAAGGACTACCAGTGAGTGGCTTTTGGGGCCCCGCCGTACTATTTCAACCGCTATCTCTCATCCAGGCTTGTATCTAGGAGCGTAGTTCACCGAGGTAGTTACAGGTCCGGTGATCGATATTCTTGAACACTTCGGTCTTCTCGGGGACTTCGAGACACTTGCAAAGTAACGAGATATGGAACACATTATGCACAACTGACATCTATTCTGGTAGCTCCAGTTGATATGATACTTATCCTCGACGGTTCAAAATTTTGAAATGTCCGATATATCTGGGGGCTAACTTTCCCTTGAGTTGGAAACGCTGCATTCCCTTCAATGGCGACACTTTCAGATAAACAAAATCTCCTATGTTGAAGGCGAGGTCTCGACGTCTCTTGTCGGCGTAACTCTTCTGTCGGGATTGGGCTGTCTTGAGGTGCTGACGAATCTTGTAAACCTTCTCTTCTGCTTCTCGTAGGATGTCGGGTCCGAAAATCTGACTCTCTCCTACTTCCGACCAATTCAAAGGGGTGCGGCACTTTCTTGCGTACATGAATTCAAATGGGTCCATTTGCAAACTGTCTTGGTAACTATTGTTGTATGAAAATTATGCAAATGGCAGACTGTCTTCCCACTTGGATCCATATTCTAGCACACATGCTCTAAGCATATCTTCGAGTATTTGGTTTACTCGCTCCGTTTGTCCATCGGTCTGAGGGTGATACGCAGTACTGAAATCTAGGCGGGTTCCTAAACCTTCTTGGACTTTTTTCCAGAATCTTGAGGTAAACTGAGTTCCTCGATCTGATACTATGTTCTTGGGGACTCCGTGCAAACTAACTATTCTAGCGATGTATAACTCCGCTAGCTTCGAACTCTGATAGGTGGTTTTGACGGGCAAGAACTAGGCTACTTTGGACAATCTGTCCACTATGACCCAAATAGAGTCATTTCCCCTACTAGAAGTAGGTAGTCCAGTGATAAAGTCCATTCCTACAGAATCCCATTTCCATTCCGGAATTTTCAAAGGTTGCAACAATCCAACGGGTCTTTGATGTCCTGCCTTGACTCGCGGACATATATCACACTTGGCGATATAGCTTCCGATTACTCTCTTCATCTTATGCCACCAAAATTGCTCTTTCAAATCTTGATACATCTTAGTTCCTCCGGGATGGATAGAATAAAGAGTATCATGAGCCTCCTTCAAGATAACTTATTTTAACTCAGAATCTGATGGTACACAAAGGAGTCCTTTGTACCACAAAACTCCTTCTTCGTCCTCGGTGAATCCGGGTACTTTGCCTGTACCGATACGACGCTTGATTCCGTCGATACTGGCATTTCCCTTCTACGCCTCTTAAATCTGTTGATCAAAGTGGGCTGAAGTTCTATGCTAGCCAAAAATCCTTCACTTACTAATTCCATTCGAAAATCTTCCATCTCTTTGTGCAAACTTGGTTGCTCCTTTAAAATCATGGAGTTCAAGCGGCACGGCAATCTGCTTAGGGCATCGGTTACCACATTTGCTTTTCCAGGGTGATAGTGAATGTCCAAGTCGTAATCCTTGATTAGTTCAATCCATCTTCTCTGCCTCATATTCAGCTCCTTCTGAGTGAATATATACTTTAGGCTCTTGTGATCCGAATAAATCTCACAACGGTTTCCCATCAGGTAATGTCTCCATGTCTTCAGGGCTAGAACTACGGCTGCGAGTTCGAGGTCATGAGTTGGGTAATTTTGTTCGTGTTGCTTCAATTGTTGCGATAGATAAGATATAACTTTTCCTTCTTTCATTAGCACACATCCGAGACCAATCTTGGATGCGTCACAATACACATCGAAGGGCTTCGTGATATCTGGCATAATCAGGATTGGGGCTGAAATCAATCTCCTCTTGAGTTCTTGAAAACTCGCTTCACACTTGTCGGTCCATTCAAACTTCTTGTCCTTCTTCAGCAATTGGGTCATGGGTCGGGCGATACTCGAGAATCCTTCTACAAATTTGCGGTAATATCCCGCCAATCCGAGAAAAGCACGAACTTGGGTTTGAGTGGTTGGGGCTTGCCAATCTTCGACATCCTTTACTTTGGCAGGGTCAACGGCAATTCCTCCGGCTGATACAATGTGACCGAGGAATCCTACCTCATGTAACCAGAATTCACATTTGCTAAACTTTGCATACAACTGATGCTCTCTAAGGGTTCCAAGAATGGTCCTTAGGTGTAGCTCATGTTCTTCTTCTGATTTGGAATAAATCAGAATGTCATCGATGAAAACAACGACAAACTTATCTAGGAAGTCCATAAAAATCTTATTCATGAGGTTCATGAAATAAGAGGGGGCATTGGTTAATCCAAAAGACATGACTGTATACTCATACAATCCATATCTGGTGGTAAAAGCAGTCTTTGGAATATCCTCAGCACGAATTTTGAGTTGATGATAGCCAGTTCTAAGATCAATCTTAGAAAACACCTGGGCTCCGGTCAACTGATCAAACAAATCTTCTATCTTGGGCAAGGGATACTTGTTCTTTATGGTGACATCATTCAACTTCCGATAATCCGTACACAGACGGTTACCTCCATCCTTTTTGTCCACGAACAAGACAGGTGATCTCCATGGGGACGCACTTGGTTGAATCAATCCGATTTCCAACATGGAATCCAGTTGCTTCTTCAGTTCTTCCAGTTCTGACGGGTTCATACTATAGGGTCTCTGGGCTATGGGTCCTGTTCCGGGGATTAGTTCGATGATAAACTCGATATCCCGATCTGGGGGCATACCGGGCAAAACATCTGGAAATACATCGGGGTATTCGCAGACTATCCGAACTTGGTCAATGGTAGGTTGGGCTAGACTCTTGTTACACTTGAATTGGCGAGGTAAGGTTTCAGATATATGCTCGACTGATATTCCGGCGGTACTGGTCATGGTGATGGCTTTCTTGGCACAGTCAATCAATCCTTTATGCTTGGACATCCAATCCATTCCTAGTACTACTTCCAAACCTTTAGTTCCGAGTACTATTAGGTTAGCATAAAAATCTATGCCATGGATTCGGATAGGGACGGCTTTGCAAATTTGCCTAGCCTTGGTAGTTGATCCGGGAATTTGTACAATCATCACATGCTTCAATTTGGTTGGTTGAATTTTACTAGTGCATGCAAATTCTTCGATGACAAATGAATGCGATGCACCAGAATCAAACAACACTCTTGCAATCTTGAATTAACGAAAATATACCCGGCCACGACGTCGGCGCTTCGAGCTTCTTGACATGCATGAGAAAAGACGGCCATTGCGGTTGAGTGAATTCCACAGGGCAAATCTTCTCCTGGTTGGACACGACGCCGAGCTGGGACATTGGCGTTGGGGGTTGTAGCATTCTTCTTGTTGGGGCACTCATTGGAATAGTGGCCTTTATTTCCACAGTCATAACAGGTCACTTGTGACTTGTCCTTGGCTGCGACAGGCACAACATTGCTTCCAGTCCTCGGGGCAGTGTTGGGGTTGGCGGTAGCATTGTTGGTGTTGAATTTGGGTGGGGCAGGGGTGAAATTGCTAGAGTTGTCGGGGTTGTTGTGATTTACTCCGGGTCTAGGGTTTCCACGGTTGGCATAGGTCGGACGGGTCATAGGGGGTCTGTAGGTTCTTGGGGCAAATCCTGGAGATGGGTTGGGGCGATACTTTGGAGTCTGATGGGTTTCGGGTTGATGCATCATGCGACGCTTGCGGTTCTCATTGGCCTGGTTGATCTTTCCTTCCATCTGGATGGCTGAATCGACAAGGGCTTCAATATCAACAAAGGGGATATTGACTAACACTGTCTGCATCTCGTCATGCAGACCATTCAGGAATCTTTATTTCTTCTTGGCTTCGGTGTCTATCTCGTCCGGGGCATACCTAGCTAATGACAAAAATTTGTCACGGTATTCCACTACAGTCATCCTTCCTTGCTTCAATTCTCTGAACTCGTCTCTCATTCTCTTGATCAAACCTGGTGGCACATGGGTTCTGCTAAACTTGATCTTGAATTCCTCCCAGGTCATCATTTGGCCTCCGGTCATTGCACGCACACTGTTCCACCATGCCCTGGCATCTCCGGCTAGATAATGGGTGGTGAACAAGACCTTCTCGTTGGCTTCTACTCCGGCTACTTCTAAGTTATTTTCCATGGTTTGCAGCCAATCATCGGTAAGGGTTCTTCCGACTTGGTGAAACGGGTGGTTTGGTATTCGAAATTCTTGATCTTAGATCTATGGTTGTCTGATGTCCATGGCCTTGGTTGTTGTGGGCTAGCGGGCTATCATTGCAGTGGCTAGGTTGGCTTGACGTTCTGCTCTTTCAGCTTCGCGGTCAGAAGTCAACATTTGCAGGATCTGCAACATCGGGTTCGGGGCTGAACCACTTCCTCCACGTGGCATCTGAAGGTTGATATAGATCATGAGAAAAGAGGGAAATTTCTAAGGTTTTGGGTCTTTGAAAAAGTTTTTAGAGTTTTACTCAGGCTTTTCTAGCAACTTGATTTTTCATTCAATCATAGCACACAGTACAACACACACCACAACAAGGAAAAACAGATGGTTTGAAGAACCATTCTGGAAACTACGATCTGATGGGGCCGACTACTCACTACGCTTAGTGCTCGGTGCTACTACTCTCGGAGTCCGTGGCTTCATCATCTTCCGCATCATCGATGAAGGCGAAATCATCCTCATCGGTGAAGAAGTCCATGGCACGATCCTCCGGAAAATCATCGTCATCGCTGAGATAGGAGTAAGGTCTCCACGAAGATCTTCTCGGCATTCTCCTTTCCTCCAACCGCATGTCTCTCTCGTGGATGGTCTCTTCCGGAGATGAGATGCGATGCGAAGACGGGCAATAATGTGCTCCTTCTTGTCGAAATGGCGGCGTAGACTTGATCCTTTGCTAGCATGGCGATGGTCTGATCCTTCGTCTTGATGATGGCAGACTTGTGGTTGCAATAGTCACGGCAGTTGTCCAACTCCTGCTGACGGTCATACATCATGAAGCTAAGGTGGTCCAATTGAGTCTTTAGCTCGGGGTGGTATGGGGCTTCTAGTGGTTGGCCATTTGCATCACGTCTTGGGAAAAACTCAAAGCGAGTACCCTTGATCTGATTGATGCTCTGCCCACACAGACGGGAAAGAGCTTCCTGCATTGCTCTGGCAAGTCCATCGAGCCAGTTGTTTTCCCTCAAGGTAAACTGAATTCCCTCCGCTGTGGGAGGTTCAATCTTTCCTCGAAGACTTACAACAATTAGCCACTACAGATCTTCTCCTCCTTGATCATTGAGCTGAGCTCCGAAGAACTCGGGGTGTGGACGCTCCAGAAGTTCCGAAAGCTGATCCATATCCCTCTCAAAGATAAGGTCTCCTCCATTCCCAAGTTGATAAAACTTGCTGTACTTCACGTCCATCTATAAAAATAGAGGATGAGTAGATTAGCAGAGTGATCAAGTGTGTCAAAATTTTATCTATTTTGCAAGAGTTTTTGAGGAACATGAAGTTTTATGAAAGAATTAAAGAGATAAGAATGGGAATAGGTTTTTGTAAATATTTGTTTTATTTGGTTTTTGAAACTAAGTTTTTGGTTCCACGTCCAACCTAACTAGGGTCTCCTATGGTCAGGATGGCTCTGATACCAACTTGTCAACACAAGGATTTTTCAATCCTAGATGCATGTTATGCCATACATCGCAATCCCAGGATTACCATTTTTGCGAGACATAACAGAATTGGGTACCATAGTAATTCATCCATTACAACGATACATAAGTTCTTACACAAATAGGGATCTCATGATCCAGTTCTTAATACAACATCAAGCAGCGGAATACGTAGTAATAACGGTAGCGTAGGCGAAGCTCCATCTTCGGGGTCACAGGCAATGCTGACGATGGGAGATGATCCTAGTTGTTGTAACCTTCCTAGGGTCCATCTTCGAGGTACTCTTCTTCATAGTCTGGCCATAGGAATAGCCAGGGACAAAGCCATGTGTAACACCCTCAGAATCGGAACTATGCAAGTTTTAGCGAAACCCGCCAAACCCGCATAGAAACGATTCAAAGGTGCCCACCAGGCACTTTCGTGCGGGTGGAATACGAAGTAATAACATTACACAACAGTCCTCGATGGGACCCACGAGAGATATATATAAGCGACTCAAGAGTCAAGAATCTGATATATAATACAAAGATCCAAATCACCTTGAAAGCGATAGGCGTATGACTACGGACAAGATGCAAATGGGGCTAAGAGCCACGAAGAAGAATAACCAATGGCGTCCATAACCCTGCCGAGCCAAGCCGGAAGGTAACCACGCTAACGACGTCGGTCTCAAAACCTGCTTAAACAAAGGGGTGACAAAGGCAAAGGAAAAAGAGGGCGTCGATGCGAGGCGATTGCGGGGCTAGAATTCGGCGGTCCTCGCCTACATAGGTATGGTGGACTGAGCAGCAGCGGCAGCATGCACTAAATAACCTATAGAGACTCGATACAACTGGCGGTTATCAGAGAGGGATAAGAGTGACCTATCCGGATCCAACCTAAAGCTAACACCAAACAACCCATCCTGGTGTTTCCCCCTCGAGACCAAACGAGGAAGTCAACCGAGGAACCCACACAGTTGGCAGTTTTACTTATGCAGTTATCATTGCAGCAATTACTAGTCAGGTTTAGTTAATCGTCCTGATAAAATAAGCAGTGGGCACTTTTAGTTAACCATTCCGTTGTAGTTGCAACAATTACTAATCAGATACAGATAGCATGAGATAAACCCAAAACCCAGCAGTTGTTGGTACTTTTATTCAGCCATTCCGTTGTAGTTGCAAGATTTACTAGTCAGGTACAATGGTCATGGCGACAATTCAAACAAGCATTTGTGGGCGTATTATTTAGCCATTCCATTGTAGTGAAGCGATTACTAGTCATTATAAAGTCAAATTTATAGCAATAAACTTTAGTTATGCTTGTCTATGGTCGAATCTTGCTCCAAGTCGTCCATATCTGCGGACACGGCTTTCAGAAAGTTTTACCCGGCCGGGGTGCACCAATAGCAACACACGCTCGATCAACCTTGGAAAAACCAAATCAAAACCCAACGAGGCTTTCATGACTGAACAATCACAGATTCAGAAATATTTGAGGCCACCTTAAAGTAGACCCATAGCAACGTAAGCAAGCTCGAGACGGACTCAAGGTTGTGGGGACGGTGTGAACGATGGAACCCAAAAGCTGGGCTTGTCGACACCGGAATCGTGCCACGATCCTAAACAGTACAGTGTGCTCCTCGCACAATCGTAAATGCGTAAGTAGCATGGCATAAGTACAGGATAGTAAATAAAACCTCAAACTAGTTTGTGGCCCCAAGAAATAAGACTGAATCAAGCTCGCTCGGGGTCCCATATACCTCCGGATGTGGATAGCGCGATAAATCAAGGAACATGTATCAAGTACTCGGGGTCCTACGGACACAAGTGGGCGTCGAAACCAAATATTTTCTATCACCCACCGATGCCTCGCTTACTTCAATTTTAGTTGTTAAACAGAATTAAAGTGAGCGATAAGTAAAACTAGGATCATCTCCAACATCAACATGCGGCAATACATCAACAAGCTGTGGCAGGCGACACGCATAGCGACCTTTGGAGCAGCGACTACGTCGCATAAGTCCAACTATCTACCAAACAACGGGTAATAGGATGTGTCCAAGGCAATATAGGGCTGCGGTATATCACAGGTTCGAAACTAAAGCATCGCAACACGAGATAGCAATAGATCAACAGGAGGAATAAATACTATAAAAGTAAGATAGGTAGAAAGGGAGATGCTGCTGAAAACATTGTCGAAGGTTCAACCGAAGATCGGGGCGAAGCTCACATCAACTCAACGGCCTTATCCGCGAAGAAGCAAAACACTAGAATAAACACCGGACGCAATATTTAATACAACGGCAGAAGATCGGCATGATGCATGTATGATGCATGACATGGAAAGGTGCGATGCAATTAGGTCATATTAAGCGGAACCGGGGTCCCGACAATTAATTAAACGGTTCAAGTTATTTAGAAACCCCCGCAATTTAAATGTTGTTTTAGCATGGCAAAAGATAGCACCGGGTTCGCTACACCAATTTAAATGAGGCCAATATAAGACTAGATTTGCCCGCATATGGGCCCCATATTTAATTATTAGGTGAATCGACATAAGGCCCCCAAACCACATGATAAATATGCATGCGAGTATGACAATTTAATATGCAACAAGTTGTTATTATACTTATAAAATAGGGTTTCGGGAAGGGTTCACACATTAGGGGTCTCGACGGTCTTGGGGTTCCGGGGTTCGGGGTTCGACGGGTTCGGGATTCGACGGAAACGTTGTCGGACTCCGGGATCGGCGAGGTTCGGATACAAGATGGAGAACTTGTCGTCCAGGGTCTCGATGTCCGGGGGAAGTACTCGGCGTCCTCGAGGAGTACTTGACGCATCCGGGGTGAAGTGCTTGTCGTATCCGCCTCGGCGTTCTTGGCGTTCGGGTTCTCGATTCCGCATTCGGGGCGAAGGTCTTGTCGCATGTGGGTCGCCGGGATCGGTCTTCGGGGTCTGGCATCTTATCCATGCTGGAGATCTTGTCGGACGATATTTTCGGGTTCCCGGGGTCGACCTTGCCGATGCGAGGGTCTTGGCGGGTCCGCGCTTCGGATTCCGTGAGGGAGATCATGGCGTCCGAGGGTTCGGGTTTTGGCGTCCGAGGGTCGTACTTGGCGTTCCGGATCGGCATCTTGCGCATGGTGAAGACGCACGAGGTTGCCTCGATGGTGGCAGCTTGGTACTGTTCGCTCGGCTCTCGCGAGCTGCGCAGGTCGGCCGGAGACGCATGGGTCGGCGATCGACGGTCGGTGCGGGCGTGGTCCGGGGAGGGCCCACGACAAGGGAGGCGGGCGGCGGCGATGCCGGGCTCGGCCACCGGAGGGAGGCAGGGCGACCGTGGCGGCGACATCGGGTCGAGGCGGGCGGAGCAGCGGCAGGCGTGGTGAGGCGGTGGCCGGAGAGGACCAGGCGGCGCCGGAGGAACGGAGGTCGCCGGGCAGAGGACAGGCGGGGCCGGAGGTCGCCGGCAGAGACGGCGGGGCCGGCAGCGGCGCGGTGAGGCGGCGGCGTGCTCGGGCGCGGCGAGGAGGTACCGGAGCCGGGAGAAAGGCGGGTCGCCTGGGCTGCAGCGTGAGGTCGTGGGTCATCAGGCGGGCAGCGGCGAGGTGGAAGGCGTGGTGCGGCGGCGGGGAAGGCGAGCTCGGGGCGGCGTGAGCGCATGGCGAGCTAGTGGCGTTAGGGTGGGGCTGCTCGGGAGGTGGAGGCGGCGCTCGCGTGGGACGGCGGACGCTATGGCGGCCGAGGCGGGCGGGCGATCAGCGGGCGGCGAGTGCGGGCGAGGCACGAGCAGCAGCGGCGGGCGTTGGGGAGAGCGGCAGGCGAGGAAGGGAGGCGATGCGGGCTAGGGAGGGAGAAACACCGGCGGAGGAGGCAGCCTTCATGCTGCAGAGAGGAGGTGCAGGGAGCGGGGACGGGGACTCGGGGAAGAGGAGAGGGAGAGGTGGGCCAAGGCGTGTGGGGCCCAGGCGCGGGGCAGGCGTGTGGTGTGCGCGTGTGTGCGTGTGGCGTGCGTGTGTGTGGTGTGTGCTGCTGTGTGGTGTGTGTGTGGTGGGGAGAGAGGGTGGGGCAGGGTTAGGTGGGGCCGGTGGAGGGAGTGGGAAGAGAGAGAGAGGCCAGGGGCTGCTGAGGTGGCAGTTCCTGGTTGGGTAGAGGGGGAGAGAGGGTGAGGTGTCACTAGGGGATTGGGTGGGGTGATGTGGCCAAAGGGGTGTGGGTAGATTAGTTGGTAGGTTTAGGAATAAGGGGGTGGACCGATTATTTTTTTCTGGGGTGGTCGTTCGGGTCATTCGGCCCGTTCGACTGCCCCACTAAAATAATAAATATTTTTATTTGTTTTACAAACACCGTTTGCAAACCGATATCAGACACACAAAAATAATCCGGGGACCCGGGGTTTGATATTTGATTAAAGATGGGGCGTTTTAGAAAACCAAACGGGCTTTGCGAAAAATAGTTTTAGACAAACAACACATGATGATGACGATGCAATGCACAAATTCAACGCGATTTTCTAGTAGTGGTTTTGCGGGATGCCACACCATGAGTACTCTTTAAGTACTCGCAAACTAATACTAACAGGTAAGGGGTTTTGGATAATAGGACACTAGGCTCTAGGGTTATTTTGCAAAAAGCCAGGTTTATCTTTACTAAGTTCCAAAGCTAGTCACACTTTTATAACTCCTAAGTGGGATCTTGTAATTCAGGTCACAACTCTGTTGTGGTCAAGTCAAAGTCGCAATTCATTTCACAAGTCATTTTAAAAGGTCTGACGGGGGAACAGTATGGCCACTCCAACTGTCCATGATCGCGGGCGCTGCTATTCGAATAGTTTGACATTCTGCAGAGATTGTACACTTTCACCACAAAATTCGATACATCCGTCAGAACAAATCCTTAATTCACCATACTCGATGCGGATAATCAATCCTAACCTTTCAATTACACTCCCTAGTATCGGCACCTCTCACGTGAGTTTGGCCTCCCAACCATGACCACTTGTCATCTCGCAGTCTGCAGTGGACAATCTTCACAAGGTAGCCTCAGCTCAGACCTTGGCCGTGAGGGAACTAATACTAAGGTATATAAGTTTCCAGTCAAGCCCTACCCAATATTCGGGTATTGTGGTTGTACGATAAAATTGGAATAGTATCGCATCCAGACAACCATCAGTTTTATAAAGGGCTAAGGCTCATGCCTCAACATTTTCATCACCAAAATCATCAAGTGTTTGTAAACACATGTCCAAAACATTTCAATAGAATGATCCATCATTCCAAGGTTTTCATAACCATTTTTCCACCAAGTATTCCTATCTAAAGTTGATCAGGTTTTATGCTTAGCACTAGCATCTACAGGTGGGGGTAGTACAAATGAGGGGTGGTAACTAGTGGAGTTTCACTAAGTCTAACCTTATATCTTAGGTTGATATCAAGGTTTCTATCTTAGGCCAAATTTTATGCTCTTTATGCAACCTTCAGCACAACTGTCTAGTATCTACCAAACTCTTAGGTAGACTCTAAGTAAGCTTTGATAAAGAAATAAAGTAAGAAGCTTGCCATAAAACTAGGATTGGTTTAGCAAGTGGGTATGATCACATATGCTTAAGGCATATAGTATTCATATCACAAGTATGGGTTTGTGGCATTAGTAGGGTATCTTGCAAGTGTTAGCTTGCATGGGTCAACTTGACTAGTAAGGCTTGCATCAATGTAAATATAAGCTTGCATAGTTACTAGCTTGCATTGGTATAATATCAGCTTGCCTTGTGCAGAGCAGTGGTTGAAGTTCTCTTCGGCTTCTTCTTCGTAGTATCCTCCTTCCTCCTCGTATCCTTGGTCGGTACTAGCGTCTATCAATAAATACGAGGTACACAATCACCAAACAATACTTAACTACTTGCAATCATCACACACAAGGGTCCTGTAGATGATCTAGCATCATCTCTAACATTACAAGGTTAAGGCTTGGTTTAAATCTTTTTATTTTAGAAAAGTAATTTCTACTCATTGAGAAACTACTCAAGATTTAATATTCTCCAAACTAAACATGGGATCATGTTGACACATGTCATTACCACATATTGTAGTCCATGGGAATGTGATTTAAAGTGGTGTCACAATTTAATAAGGTTTTACCCTTTTATTTTAATTAATTAAAGTGGCTAGAAATGCTTATGAAGTATTCTTTTATTACTTGAACATTATTTCTGCAAGTAAACCTATATATTTTTATATATTCTGAAATGTATGGTTAAATGTGATTTTTGAGAGTTGGAATCAACTCAAAAGCTTTTATGGTTTAAATTTGAAAAATGTTTGAATGCAAAAAAGCTTCTGCCTTGTTATTTTTACTATGGGTGATCTACAAATCCATATGACTTGAATCCAACGGGCTTGGATTAAGCATTCACAGAACTTTCCAACAAAATTGGTTTCATCCAATTTGGTGCACTGAATCGATCTGGGTTGATTTTTGAAGTTGGGTACAGAAGTGTGTTTGAATTTAAAAAGAAAAGAGTTAATTTGAATTGCTGGGCTGCGCGGGAAATTCTAACGGGCCGGCCTGCTAAGCGCAGTGCTCCCGCGGGCTGATTAAGTGGGTGTCCCCACTCGTCAGTGACACGGGGCTGGGCGAAGCGGTATGGGGCAATGTGGATCGTTCGATTGAGTTCTAATCCAACGGCTGGGGGTCATCGTCGACACGAGACAGCTCCGGCGAGAACGAAACCTAGCGCGGCCAGTGGGGGTGCTGGGGGCTCACCGGGGTACGGGCGAGGGTCGGCGAGGCGGGCGAACGACGAAGTCGACGACGGCGAACCTCCTGGTACCGGTGGCTTCTCCTGGGGCGGCTCCAATCGCTGGCTCCTTTCTTCTCCAGAGGCGGCGGGCTCCGGTGCAATTCTGGCGATGTGGTGCTCGCCTTGCTCTGAGAATGGTGTGGCACGGTGAGTGGGGAGAGGGGAGTGAGATGGTGTGAAGAAATCGTGCGGGGGTGGCCTCTATTTATAGTCGAGCGAGGGGACCGTCGGGGCGCACGGTGAGCTCGTTGGGGGCGACGTTACAGGCGGCTAATGGCATGGGCAAGGGTAGGGGACGGTGCTGTGTCTCCTGGCGATGCTCAACGACATGGTCGCGAGGCATGGGGCGGTGTGGTTTGGTCTGGAACGGGCGGTGCTCTGTAGGCGGCGTCTTCGACGGCGGTGGTTGTATGGCACGGGGCGGCAAACGGGGATGTCTGGCGGTGTCCTGGGTCGGTGGTGATCGTGTGTGCACGCGGCGAGGGCGGCGCGCGGTCTGTGGATGCTGGTCGAGGGTGGCGCTCTGGCGCACGCTCGGCATGGTCTGGGTGTGTCTTGTGCGCGTGGTACATGGCTTGGCAACGCTCGCGGCTAGGACAAGCAGTGGCGATGGACGGTGGGCTGCCTCCCATACAAGGTTGGCACGGCTAGTTCTTCCTCTAGCCTGCTGTCGACTATGGGGTGGCATTGAGGTGCTCGGCTGTTCACCATTAATGGCAATGGCAAGCTCACATGGGTGCTAGTGTTGGGATAATCTTTCTAGATGATCTACTGAGGTGTGTGTGAGCTAACTAGGGAACAAGTTAGGCCAGAATCACTGCATACTATAGTGTTTGTTGTTTTGTTTGATTTGTATCTGCAACCTATTTGATAAAATGGCCGCATGAAATCAAGTTTTGAATTTTGAAATGAATTTTGGTGAGTTTGCTAGATTGGTTCTTGTGAGTCTGCAGATGCTTGGGCTTTGAAAGTTGAGCTTGCTTGAGTGGGTTTTGGAAAAGTGGGATCTTCCCATATGAAGAATATTCAATTTTGAAATGTCATTTAAACTATGCATTTGAAAGTTTCTGGATGATCACAAAGTGGTCCTTGATACTCTGTTATGATTACATTAAAGGGGTGCAAAGATCCAGAAAATTTTCTGTTAGGTTTTGAAAGTTTGAGACAGCCAAAGTAGGCATGGGAGTTAAATTGGTCAAAATGACCGTTCACTTAATATATTTGTTTTGATTTACTTGTCTTTAGGAAAAGTGTGGGAAATGTTTTAGATGATGTTTATTTCACCTAAGAAACATTTTACAAGTAATGGATCACACAAACAAAGTGGTTTTAAAGAAATTCAAAAACTATGCATACACATATGCATGCCTTCATGGGTTTACTTAGAAAAGTTTTTGTTGACCCTAATCTTGGTGATTAGTGTTTGATAATCTAAGTTTGGTATTTTTGGGATGTTACACCATTACAAGCATGGATCCCATCTATTCAATCTATACCTCAACATACACCACTTAATGGGAAGGATAAACCCTTGCCACCCTCTCAAGTGTTTCTCTCTTGCATACTAGTCAAAATCCCCAAACCTGCCAAAATGGCCAAGTCTGGATTCCTTATCTAGATTCAATATTTGAAGCTCTACCTTTTCCAACCCATGTGCATTCTTGAGAATGTATTTAAACCATCTTGTATTACATCATTAGTACTACCAAAGCCCACTCTTTCCCTTGTCTAATCCATTCTAATTCCCACTCATCCCTGATGGTTTTGTAGTCAATATAATTCTATTTTATGCAAATCTTATCATCTTTCCTAGTTTGGTAGAAGCTCACATATATTTTCCATCTCCCCTTGACCAACCCTTGGCATGGTTATCCTCTACTAACCATGGTCTATGAATCCATACCTCACTTGTTTCCTTTGGATCTTTGTGCTTCATAAACCCCCATGGTTTATGTGGCATCATGACAACTCTGTTATGGCAGCCTTATTTTTCAACAAAGTTTGCCATCACCCCTAAACCACCTAAAATCCAACAAATCTCAACTATTGCTTCCATGATCATCTATATAAACTTGTCTATCCATCCATCTACCCATTGTATCAAGGTGAGATCTGAGCTCCCTGATCCAACCATGTTTTGGTGGCATGAAAATAACAAAACCCTAGATTCCCAAAAATCTAGTTTATTTCCTTTTCACCAAAATCCTTCAAAACCGAAGTGGACAAGGATGTATAAATCAATCTTACATCATATACCTTGGTTATGCGATTTCCCCAAATAATTCCCATAATTATTTGGAACCTAAAACCATTGAAATTCTTTTTCTGGCAAAACCCTAAAAACTCTATCCATAAAGATAAGTTTGTTTAGGAACTAGAGTGAGCTAAACTAATAGCTCATCCCTTATGACCCAATCTATGATTGTGAGCATCATTCTTAAAATCAAGCATCCAAATCTGGATCTATCCTAAGCCACTAGAGTGGCCATATCACCTTCTAATCAGATCAATCCAAGGATAATCCCTCTTGATGGTTTCCAACTTACTGAAGAACCAGTACATGCATGGATCCCATCTATTCAATCTATACCTCAACATACACCACTTAATGGGAAGTATAAACCCTTGCCACACTCTCAAGTGTTTCTCTCTTGCATACTACTCAAAATCCCCAAACCAAAATGGCTGTGTGGATTCCTTATCTAGATTCAATCTTTGAAGCTCTACCTGTTCCAACCCATGTATATTATTGAGAATGTATTTAAACCATCTTGTATTACATAATTAGTACTACCAAAGAACACTCTTTCCCTTGGCTAAGAAATTCTAATTCCCACTCATCCCTGATGGTTTTGTAGTCAATATAATACTATTTTATGCAAATCTTATCATCTTGCCAAGTTTGGTAGAAGCTCACATCTATTTGCCATCTCCCCTTGACCAAATATTTGCATGGTTATGATCAAGTAACCATGGTCTATGAATCCATACCTCACTTGTTTCCTTTGGATCTTTGAGCTTCATAAACCCCCATTGTTTATGTGGCATCATGACAACTCCTTTATGGCAGCCTTATTTTTCAAAAAAGTTTGCCATCACCCCTAAAACACCTCAAATCTAACCAAGCTCAACTATTGCTTCCATGATCATATATATAACCTTGTCTATCCATCCATATACCCATTGTATCAAGGTGAGCTCTGAGCTCCCTGATCCAACCATGTTTTGGTGGCATGAAAATAACAAAACCCTAGATTCCCAAAAATCTAGTTTCTTTCCTTTTCACCAAAATACTTTAAAACCCAAGTGTACAAGGATGTATAAATCAATATTACATCATATACCTTGGTTAGGCTATTTCCCAAATAATTCCCATAATTATTTGGAGCCTAAAACCATTTAAATTCTTTTTCTGGCAAAACCCTAAAAACTCTATCCATAAAGGCAAGTTTGTTTTACTCCAAATCACCTGGCCAAATCAATGCACATTTGAGTTCTCTACCTCATACCCTATCTTTCAAACTAATAAATAAATATTTTTTAGATTATTTATTATTAATTTTTTCCCTTTTTCCTAAATGAGAGAAACAATAAATAATTCCTTAAAAATACTTTTCCATCCTAATAAATTCCAAATAAATTCTCCAATGTGTAATATGGTATTCAGAACCATTTAACATCAAAAACCAACCTTGTATAATGTAAAAATATTACATTAGCTTCCATAATCTACTTCTGCCCTTTTTGAATGAATGCATCTAAATGGGGTTTTAATCTTTAGAAAAATCCCAAATAATTCCTAGGGTTATGCAATGACCCTATACACACACCAGTACATTTTTCTCACCTTGCCAAATACAACTTTTGCAACTTCCTTCACAAGCCCCACATTGATCAAGTTTGCAAGGTCAACCAAACTTGGATTCAAACCAACCCAAAATCCATCCAAACTTGCTAGGCAAATTTCCGCAGCAACCATACACCCTCCTGGTCGAGCCCCACTGTATCAAGTTATTGTAGCATCCCCTCCTCCTTGTCCTTTGTTGTTGTTTGAGAGAGAGGGAGGCATAACTCATAAAAATCTTGGGAATTGAAAGCCACAACCACTCCTCCCCTCTCACTGGTCGAGTTGCAGGCCCCACACCCCTCTCTCCACCTCCCTCATTGCCCAATGCCTGGACACCTCTTTCCCCTTAACCTCCCCATGGTCAAGGTCCACCATGGACCTCCTCTTTCGGTTATAAGACCACAAGCCAGTACACTGCCCCTCCCTTGGCTCATTCACATCCACTGCTCCCCACTCACCATCCCCTAGCTCCCATCCTCTCCCCTGCCTTGGCTTGATCGAGAGAATGAGAAGAATGTCCTCTCGGCCATGGACAAGAACTGAGCATAGCTCCCCCTCCTCTTGCTATCTCCCTCTGCATGTCACCCTGTAGTGATACCCTCCTCCTCCTCTACCTGACCATGCCTTTATTTTTTCCCAGGACCTCTTCTACCGACCGTGCCGAGAAGCTCCGATGTGCTCCTGTCGGCCACCCTCACGCAAGCAAGCTGTCGTGGCGGGAACCCCTGCTGCTGCCCATTGTCGGGCTTGGTGTGGACCTCCGCGTCGCCCTGCACCCTCCCCTTTGCCTCCCGGCCCTCTGGTAAGTGCCGCCGTCAAGATATAATCGGACGGCTATGGTCGCCCCTTACCCCTTCGATCCGGCCCCTGCGGTCAGGTCACCATTGGGGCCTTGGCTGGTTCTTGGCCGCCAAGCATGCCCAGTAGATTGGGACTAAGATGCCTCTATGCGGCCTGTTTGTCCTCCAGATCCAGCCCGAAAACCTCCTCTCCTTTTATTCTTTTTCCAGATCCAGAAATATTACCCTGTGGTTTAAATCTTTTCGAAAATGGAAAGGCCCTAAATAAATTTAGATAATATTTTGCACCAACATGTAGAATTGGTTTTGGACCAAAATACTGGTTAGATAAATCATAGAAAATAAATTATCCAAGTGTATTCCTCTCACTAACAAATGCTTGCGGAGAGATTGGTAAACCCAAATCGAGTAAATCCAATTGGAAATGAAAGTTATTAGTCATACCATGCTTGTCCCATTGGCCCCACATAAAATTTCTTCCTAGATTACCTGTAGAAAAAATAAAAAAATCAGGCCTTTTCTGCCTTTAGAAAATTATCTAGGTTAAACCAAATAAGGTTTTAACCTAATTCCAAGTCCCAGTGGACACACATAACCATACCTCTCAAACCCCAGTAGATCTTAATTTTATGAACATATGTTCAATTTTGGTGAACTAAACTATTCTGTGTATTGTTTAATCACCAATAAATTCATAGCAGTATCTCTGTAACTCCAAAAAGGTTGATTCCAATTTCTACAGAAAGGTATTTTCGGTACCTAACTTGTGTCATTGTAATCACATCGAAATATTCTGTATATTAAATTTTGTGAAAAAGACAAATTTCTTACAGTACTGCATTTGGGAATTTCCTGAGGGCATTCTGCTAATTGTTTTGAGTTAAATCCAACTCCTATTGAATCAGTCCATCAAATACTATCTAATCACCCAAGGAAATAATTTTTGGAACTCCAGAACAACTCTGGTGAATTATTTCCTAAAACTAGAGTTTTAATCACTATAAAATCCATTATAAATCAATGGTAATTGATAAAATAGTGAAACCACCTTTGTTGGTTGCATTTTATCAATACCTATCTGATGGTACCATATTATCACAATATTATCCCTCATAACTTGGCCTTTTTCCAAAACCCCTTATCGAGGTAGTTCTAGCACTTTAAATCCTAATAGGAAATCCACCAATGCAAGCAAACCTATTCCTTTGCATCCATTTCCAATTGTTGTATGAATTGATGCTTTTAAGCATTGTATTGATTATGTTGTTTTTTGCTTGCATGTTTGCTCGATAACTGTGATAGTTGCGACTGTGTAACACCGAGAAGAAGGAAGCAACGGGATATTATTATTATTATTGTAATCGGTATTATTGTATTCTAAAGAAGTCACGGGACGTCTCGCTGGTCATAGGCAAGCCACCTTCTTGCTCATACGCCTTGTCCTATTTCTTTTACCTATGCATTTTTATCTACCCGTTTATGCAAACTACATTGTTTTACTATATTATGTTATGTGGGAAATGTTTGGTTCCTCCAAACCATTACCCCTAGTACCATTAGGTATAACCCTCTTTGATGATACCTACCTACCCCTAGAATGATAGATGGTGTATAACACCATGCCCCTATGGAGACCCGTTTTAGCCAAGGCAAAACTATGGGATTGGAAGCATCCGGAAAAAGGCTTAACAAAAATGTTTTATGAGAAAACCTTGGTGAGACTTGGACTACCAAGTGGTTTGGAAAATGATAAAGGTTTTGTTTTACAAAAAGGTTGGACAAAAGATGGAGGAAAAATGTTTACGAAAACAGCCGGGATGGCCAGTTTTGAAGCTAGCGCAATGAACCCGTGCAACCACATTACTCTGGAATGGAACGGGGCTGGGCTGGAAGTTTGTCTAATCAATTGGGTGCCTCGAACTACTGATGTATATGCACTTCTATTCTTGTAGACAGTTGTTGGGACTCCAAGTGCAGAGGTTTGTAGAACAACAAGTTTCCCTTAAGTGGATTACCCAAGGTTTATCGAACTCAGGGAGGAAGTGGTCAAAGGTATTCCCTCTCAAGCAATCCTGCAATCAAGATAAATGAAGTATCTTGTGTCCCCAACACACCCAATACACTTGTCAGGTGTATAGATGCACTAGTTCAGCGAAGAGATAGTGAAATACAAGTAGTAACGGTGCCAGAAAAGAGCTTCTGACTTTTTGTTGACGTGGGGCAACGTGTGTGAGTGAGGTAAAGACTAAAGCAAGCAAACATGCAACGGATCTAGTAGCAAACGGTGTTTCAATGTTTAGAAACAAGGCCTAGGGATCATACTTTCACTAGTGAACACTCTCTCATATAAATATCCTCTCTTCATGATACTACTCTTAACTACTCTCCGCTTTGACACTCTAATCCATGGTAGGGCTATAACAACACACCTCAAAGTCTGCCTTCCCCAATCTAGATAACCCCACACTGTCACCTTGAGTGCTAGATGGTTCCAAAAAAACCACAATTTCATGGAGACATCCAACTCCAAATATAACTCATAACAAATATTCAATCTAGCAAAAGTGACACACACGGTATGCACGCTGTCACTTTCACACACGTGGGGAAAATCATAGATCTATTAAAGCACACATAGTATTTATGTAGACTCAAACCTAAGTGCCACCATGGCATGCACGCTGTCACTTTCACACACATGGGGAGAGCAGAGATCTATTGAAGCACTTGAGTAGCAAGGTAGATCTACTTGATTACAAAGCTCATGACCACAACAAGATTGCATAGAGAGAGAGATGAACACATAGCTACCGGTAGAGCCCTTAGGCTCGAGGAAGAACTACTCCGTCCTCATCATGGGAATTAGCAACGGTGATGAAGATGGCGATGGAGATCGATAGAGATGGCTTCGAGGGCACTTCCCCATCCCGGCAGGGTGCCGGAACAGAGATTTTCTGTCCCCCGAATCTCCCCTTCGGTGGCGGTGGTGCTGTGGAGGTTTTCGTGGATTTCTTCTGGATGCCCTAGGGTTTTTGGGTCGGAGGCTTCTTATAGGCGCATGAATCAAGGTCGGTGGGGGTCTAGGGGGCCCACACCCCCTGTGGGCTCCTCCAGGGCTTGCCCGCGCCTAGGGGGTGCGGCCACCCTGTGGCCCCCCTCCGGCTCTGCTTCATGGTTCCGTGTTGCTCTGGGAAAATAATGACTTTGGCTTTTGTTCCGTCAATTCCGAGAATATTGATTTTCTGCCTTACTGGAACCAAAAACAGAAGAAAACAGGCAACTGACACTGAGGCTTCTTGTCAATAGGTTAGTTCCAGAAAGTGTATAAAAACACCTCAAAGTATAGACAAACCAAATTAAAGTAGATAGTAAACAAGCATGGAGCATCAAAAATTATAGATACGTTTCCGACGTATCAAACATCCCCAAGCTTAACTCATGCTCGTCCTCGAGTAGGTAAGTGATAAAAGAATAATTTTTGAGGTGACATGCACCATCAAAACCAAGATCAAACCATTTGCAAGCATTGAAAGCTGGGATCAAAGAACTCTAAACATGTGCATGAAAGATGGAGTTCTAACAATAGGACATAGTAACTATGGATGCAACATGAAAGGCTACAAACAAAGATCATGAATAACATGCATTGAAAAACGTTTGTTTGTTTCACATACAGAAAACATGGCATAGTGGAATTCAGCTTGTCCCTCATAGAGTAGCAAATAGATGCATATGACACCTTCAAAGTTCACAAGGGTGACTAGAAACAAGTAGCACATGAACAAGTAATATCACAATATGCATCAATCAATAAGCTTTGGGACACTACACACAGAATGAAAACTATGCTCTCTTAATGGTGCCTAAAGGTAGAAGGTGGAGACTCAATATAATAGTGGAAGAAAGGCCCTTCACAAAGGGAAGCAGGGATTTCAAGTTTCAAAAAGAGCTTCCAAAAATTATTGTACTTGTTAGATTTCAGCCCTCATTGCCCCTATCATAAGCATCTTGAAGTGGTTAAGGTTAAAGTGAACAAATATGGAGTATATGCTTGACAAAGTGTAAGTTGGCAACCTCAAGTCCCTTGAATACGAGGGCCACACCTCATGCTACGCAACTTCAGTCACCTGTAAGTTCTTGTCATTGTAAGTATTTGCATATCATAGAGAACCGCCAACGGGGTACCCCTTGCACATGGTACAGGAGCTATCCCATAACCAAAATGACAAGGCAAGCAGACAATGAGCATCCCAGCATTCTTCTTATTTACCATGGGAATATGGTGCTTTTTTCTCTCTTTTACTCTTTTCTCAAATGTCTCTTTTTCTCAATCTCTTTTTTATAAGAAGAATGCTTCATAGATGTTACTATGGTGATGCTGCAAGTTTCCACCATGATTTGGCTTGGCTTAGGCTAGCGGCCTAGGTGTTTCTCTAACACAGAATACAAACTCCATGGACTTACAAGTTCCCTTTTTATTTCACACCGGTGACATCCATAGACAAAATAGCATGATATCAACTGAGTACAAAGTACAAGTGCAATGTTGAAAACGTTCCCCGTGACAGCACAGTTCTGCTAATTCCAACGTGTAAGTGCAAGCATATAGAACATAAATGACACAATGGTTCAAGTTTATTAGGGGCAAAGAATATAAAGTGTGCCATCAAGTTTGTGAGGGCTTTAATCACTAAGTTTTCACATAACAAAATAGTTTTTAATTGGAAGATAGTTGAAAACAAGAATATACTTGGAATGGTGTAACACACCATGCATAGGAGTTTATAGTGGACACTTTGGAATAACTTGGTTTCTTGGGAGTTGGAAGAATGAGTGGAGGCTAGCAAAAGACTGGGAGCAACCAACTAAGAGAGCAATAATGGCCATAATCATGCAGAGCAACAAAACATTACTAATCAAAGCAAAGAGTGGTACTACAAGTCAAGGACTAAATGATCATAGAGGCTATGGTGACTTTTTCATAGTCATAACATGGTGTGAGCATGTGCCAAGTCAACCCAAACAAAGCATCAAAGGAGAATACCACAATACTATGCTTTTTGCATGCTAAAACAACACATAATTTCTTCAAGGAACACTAAGCAATACCAATTTTTTGGAACAAGTCATGCTACAAAAATAATCACTAAGCATAAGGTCAAAACAACACCTAGCATGTCATGATAAAGTCTAAGTCACAGTCAATGCAAGCTCCTCTTTGTACCACTATAAGCATGAAACTTCCTACTCTTTTCTAACACCAATCAACTTATTTGAAATAACTCACAAAGATAATAATCAATAAATATCAGTGAGAAAGTCTCACAAATCCACAAAGAAGAACTAAAAAGTTCTAAGATGAAAGCACAAGAAAACTAAGGCTGAACGCAGTGCTAGCAGAAGTGAACACTCACAAAACAAACAATAAGAGTGAAAATTAGAGTGTTCTAGGCAATGGAAACAGAGTGTGTCTCTCTCCAAATAAAGTTTGGTGTAACCAACCAACTTACTCAATCAAACTAAGAAAACTAAAACCAAAAACAAAAACTAAGACGCTCCAAGAACAACACAGCAATGCATGAAACAATAAAAATGAAGTGTGTAGAAAGACCTGAGATTTTTATTGATGAAGAAGGGGATGCCTTGAGCATCACCAAGCTTTGGCGCTTTTACCTCTTGGATATTTATTGTGGTGAAACCATGGTGGCATCCCCAAGCTTGATATTTTGTCCATTCTTCATCTCATTACACCATTCTCTCTCTACACCTGAATTTTTTTCCTTCATACAAAACTTCACACAATCTTCATTAGCAACATTAGTTTATTCAAAAGATATTAGACCTCTGGCAAAGCTTTGGAACAGCAAGGATTTTCACTAAAAACACAAGATACTGTAGTAACTCCTTCAAAAAGCTCAATTTCCCAAAAATAACCCCAAAAAGAATCAATAAGAAGCAAATTCAAATAATGGCAGAAATCTATCAAAACAGTCCAGCAGGTAGAAACCGATTTTTTCGAAGATCTTCTGTTGCTCAAATCAAAAAGTGTTGAACTAACGAAAGTTATCTAACATACTGGGGGATTTATGCGTGAATTTTCAGCTCAATCCGACTTACATATATACTCCTCACGAATTTTTATGGTGGAGGACAGAAATCTGTTTCGGGACAGCAACTCCCCAAATCTTACTTCCCTCTCATTTGAGGTTATTCTTGGCACAAAAAGCAAACAAAAAAGGATAAGGAGAGGTCATTACTGAAGTAATAACTTCCAAGACTCAAGAAAACTCTTGGGTTATCTCCCAACAAGTACTTTTCTTTAATGCCTTTAAGTTAGGCTTTATAGCTTGAGAAGATGCTCACATAAGAAATATGAATTGAAGTAAAAGAGAGCATCAAGAAGCAAATTCAAAAAAAATTTAAGTCTAACCCACTTCCTATGCATAGGAATCTTGTAAAGAAACAAGTCATGAAAGCACAAAGCAACAATCATAAAAGCAAAACAAATGCAACTTCAAAATTTTCAACATGAAGAGGGGAAACTTAATATTGTTGAGATGCATAAAACCATGTTTCCCTCTCTCATAATAACTTTCAGTAGAATCATGAATAAAATTAACAATATAACTATCACATAAAACATTCTTATCATGAGCCACATGCATAAAATAATTATTACTCTCCACATAAGAATAGCCATTCTTATTAATTGTAGTGGGAGAAAAATCAACAAAATATCTATCATTGGTATTCTCGTCACCATAATCATCATATATAGGAGGCATATTAACTTTGTCCTCAACAGTAGGTGGACTGAAAATATCATACTCATCATTGTAATCATCATATATTGGAGGTTTGGTATCATCATAAGTAATAGAATAGCTATCTTCCAAAGATGGGGGACTAAAAAGATCATTTTCATAAAAACTAGCTTCCCCAAGCTTAGACTTTTCCATAGCATTACCAACAATGGTGTCCAAAGAATTCATAGTAGTAACATTGCTATTATCATACAAATAAATCTCCATAGGTTTTTTAATTTTCTCTTCAAACACTTCATGTCCTAACTCAAGATAAATACTGTAAAGATCTCTAATTTTGTTGTTGTTTTCCATTAAGCCTAACTAGTGAAAACAAGAAACAAAAAGAAAAAACTGCAGAATCTAAAGGAAATAACTTCGAGCACTCACAGACCAAGAGGATGTGAGTACCTTTTACCTTACCTCCCCGGCAATGGCGCTAGAAAATAGCTTATGGCGTGGAGGGAAGGTAAAAGCCCAAAACCTCCCCAACAACGGCGCCAGAAAAGAGCTTGATGTCTATGCACTTCTATTCTTGTAGACAGTTGTTGGGCCTCCAAGTGCAGAGGTTTGTAGAACAGCAACAAGTTTCCCTTAAGTGGATTACCCAAGGTTTATCGAACTCAGGGAGGAAGTGGTCAAAGGTATTCCCTCTTAAGAAATCATGCAATCAAGATACAACAAGTCTCTTGTGTCCCCAACACACCCAATACACTTGTCAGGTGTATAGGTGCACTAGTTCGGCGAAGAGATAGTGAAATATAAGTGGTAACGGTGCCAGAAAAGAGCTTGTGACTTGTTGTTGACGTGGAGTAACGTGTGTGAGTGAGGTAAAGACTAAAGCAAGCAAACATGCAACAGATCTAGATGCAAACTGTAGGGTTCGCAGCATAGAAAACAAAAATTTTCCTACGATGTGAACTATGTACCAAGATCTATCTATTAGATACAAACAACGGGCGGATGTATATCCGTAGATAACATACCCTTGAAGAGCGACAAATCTTAACGAGTTCAACTCGTGGTTGATGTAGACGATCTCTTGCCGATCTCAAGATCGAGAGGAAGTCCTAGCGCCACAAATCAGCAGCGCATCCGTGCTCACACACACGTTCGAGGCACCGAGCAACCTCCGCCTCCTTGCTCCAGCGATGCAGCGAAAGCACAACTCTTTCTTGCCGAATAGCCACCGGGAACATGTATCTCGCTAGTCCGAGACCATGGGGGATAAATTCTAGATGGGGAGAGATATCCTTCACGAGGAGGTGTGAGTGAGAGAGAGGGAGGGGGCTCCTTTTATAGGGAGAGGGGGGCACCCAAGGGGCCATGCGCCCAGCCATGGGGCTGCCCCCACCTCTTCCACATTCATGTGGGTGGACACTCCGCTCACTCAAATGCCTTTCAATTCCCTCCACTCAAAAACCCACTCAAATTCCCATTAAATTTCCACCAAATTTAATGCAAACTCTCATTAAATAAAACTCTTTTATTTTATTCAGAATTTTGTCAATTACTTTAATGACAAACATTCACAAATAACCCCTTGCTAGAATTCTATTTCACATGCATAACCACTTTATGCAATTTCACCAAAAACTGTTTCAAAGATCTAGTGAAATAAATTCCTGCGCTTGTTATTCATTTCGGCATGAAACTTTTGCTCCAAATGGATGTCGGTGTCTCTTAAGTGTGTCACCCTACGGTTCGTGAATAATGCGGACATGATCGAGACCCCTCTCGGATCAATAATCAGAAGCGGGATCTGGAGACCCATACTGACTCCCACACATTCAACGATGACTTTCTTGTGATCATCGGAACCTTTTACGCTAGTATCTTAATCCCTTTGTTTCGCGATATATTACATGTCCGAGATTCGATCATCGGTATCTCCATACTTAGTTTGATCTCGTTACTGACATGCACTCTTTTCTCGTTCCCGTGATATAACATTCTAGTGATCAAATCACTTGCTTGCAAGCTAATCAATGCGATATCACCGAGAGGGCCCAGAGCATATCTATCCATCATCGAGATGAACAAATTCCACTCTCGATCCATGGGCCTCAACATAACATATTAGTTCTGAATCCATCTTTATAATCACCCTGTTACGGTGTGACGTTTGATGTTATCAAGAAACTCTTCCGGTGTTAGTGATTGACATGATCTCATTGTCTAAGGATTAGGATCACTTCGTAAGTTGTTATAGCAATATAAACTCAATGAATTTGATCGTAATGCTATACTTCGGATGAATGTTCATCACACCATTACACTAATGTTGTGATCCCGTTATTAACAACATCCAATGTCCATGATCAGGAAACCTTGATCATCTGGTTAATCAACGAGCTAGTTTATGAGAGAGGCATAACTAGGAACTTTCTGTTTGTTTATTAAACACACATGTATCAACGTTTCCGTATTAATACAATTATAGCATGCAAAATAAACATTTATCATAAACAAGGAATACGATAATAACCACTTTATTATTGCCTCTCGGGCATATTCCCTTCACAAACGGTGTTTCAATGTTTAGAAATAAGGCCTAGGGATCTTACTTTCACTAGTGAACACTCTCTCATATAAATATCCTCTCTTCATGATACTACTCTTAACTACTCTCCGGTTGGACACTCTAATCCATGGCAGGGCTATAACATCACACCTCAAAGTCTGCTTTCCCTAATATAGATAACCCCACATTGTCACCTTGAGCGCTAGATGGTTCCAACAAATACCACAATTTCATAGAGACATCCAACTCCAGATATAACTCATAAAAAATATTCAATCTAGCCAAAGTACCACACACAGTATGCACGCTGTCACTTTCACACACGTGGGGAAAATCATAGATCTATTAAAGCACACATAGTATTTATGTAGACTCAAACCTAAGTGCCACCATGGCATGCACGCTGTCACTTTCACACACATGGGGAGAGCAGAGATCTATTGAAGCACTTGAGTAGCAAGGTAGATCTACTTGATTACAAAGCTCATGACCACAACAAGATTGCATAGAGAGAGAGATGAACACATAGCTACCGGTAGAGCCCTTAGCCTCGAGGAAGAACTACTCCCTCCTCATCATGGGAATCAGCAACGGTGATGAAGATGGCGATGGAGATGGATCTGGGGCACTTACCCATCCCGGCAGGGTGCCGGAACAGAGATTTTCTGTCCCCCGAATCTCTCCTTCGGTGGCAGCGGCGCTGTGGAGGTTTTCGTGGATTTCTTCTGGATTCCCTAGGGTTTTTGGGTCGGAGGGTTCTTATAGGTGAAGGAATCAAGGTAGGTGGGGGTCCAGGGGGCCCACACCCCCCGTGGGCGCCTCCAGGGCTTTCCCGCGCCTAGGGGGGTGCGGCCACCCTGTGGCCCCCCCTCCGGCTCTGCTTCGTGGTTCTGTGTTGCTCCGGTAAAAATAACGACTTTGGCTTTTGTCCCGTCCAATTTCGAGAATATTGATTTTCTGCCTTTCTGGAACCAAAAATAGAAAAAAACAAGCAACTGGCACTGTGTCATCTTGTAAACATGTTAATTCTAGAAAGTGTATAAAAACGCCTCAAAGTGTAGACAAAGCAAAGCAAAGTAGATATTAAACAAGCATGGAGCATGAAAAATTATAGATACGTTTCCGACGTATCAACTACTACGGGGGAGAACAAATCCCCGGAGGCTGGGCCTCTACCCGTAAAGGACCATGTGAAACATTGGTCTGGTGAAGGTAAATACCGTCTAAATGGCGGCCAGACGATACTATGAACCCCTCACTGAAAGCGCACACCCTGCGAGGTGCAAAACGCACTGCGGTTGGCTTGTGACTATATAGGGCGTCCCGGTATTGAGGGGATTAACCTCATAGGGTAGGCACTTGTATCGGAGAGGGCATCCGGAAGGTCTTGACCGGTTATTTGACCCACAATCGGTGTAGATTAGGGACAGGTAATCGGATGGTGTGGGTAAAGTGTACAACCTCTGTAGAGTGTAAATCTATTCGAATAGCCGAGTCCTCGGTCATGGATGGTTGTGCTGGCGGCTGTACAACGGTGATGGTTTTGATTTCAAAAAGAACTTTTGAAAAGCAATGGCTTAAAAAAATGTTTTGACCATGGGATGGTTGGGGAAATGGAGGAAGGAGTTTGTTCATGAGATGACCGGAAGGAGAAACAAATGGGTGACCCAATCCTAGTGTTTTCTTAAATTTTTTCAAAAGGGTTCCCAAACTATTTTACAAAAGTTTTTCCAACAAAGATATAGAGTTATGCTATATCTACAAAAGAAACTAGTTTATAAAAGTATCTTCTTTGGAGCCATCCTACCACAACCATATTGCATATTCTTTATCATTGTTCTCTTAAGGTGGTTCGCGAGTACATTCAAAGTACTCACCGGCATTGTCCCTGGCTATTTACTTGGCCAGACTTTCAGAAGCAAGAGGAATGATGGAGTTGCTGACGTCTATGCGAGCTAGGCCGTCTTTCCAGTCAGTTGCCTGTAGGTTAAGGCACGCCATGGGATCTACGCTTGAAGACTTCTGCTATTGATGTTGTATCGCCATAATGGTACCTTTGTAAGTACGTGTATTCGTTACTCATGGATGTTGTAATGATACTTGTCGGTTATGCTCACGGCTCACTGATCATGGGAACGTGAATTGCAGGCATAACGGGTATTCTCGGACCATAAATCCGGGGTGCCGCACACTTGGTATCAGAGCCATCCTGACTGTAGTAGACCTTAGTTGGCATGGACGGTAGACTGGACAACCCCTATTTCTGAAAACACAAGCTTTCGAAAACTATTTCTCAAAAGCTTTTGAAAGATTTCTTATCTCATCTTCTCTGACTTACCCGATTTGAAAATGGCTTACTCTACCTCTCGTCTATCCTCAAATGACCGTTTTCAAAGGAAAAAGTCCGACTTGAAGACTATGAAGATGGAGATCCCGGAATGAAGAGACCCCAAGACAAGCAAAACAAAGGAGCTACCAACGATGAAAGACACTACAAGATCGCCCTACCAACGGAGTCCTTCATCGCCCCCAAATTGATCAAGTACGGCACCGATGACAACTGGCAAGACATAAGTCAAGACCCCCGTAATGTTCGTACCTAAGATTAGGATCCCTAAAATTGGATTCCCCTTATGGCATGTAGTCACCCCTTAGTACCCATGGTACGCCTTGTTTGCTTGCCATTTCCTTGTGTAATGCTTGAAAGGTGTTGCTTGTCTACCTTGGATCACTCAATATGTTGGATGACCACCTTGTTGATGTATCCCGATGCTAACTCTCGCAACCCCATAGATGGAAACCTCTCCTCATCCGGATGGCCACATAAAGAAATCCCCGATAACTCCTACTCGTGCCTCAGTTCTAATCGTCCCAAAGGAGCAGCGACCCTATTCGACCCTCTATCGAACCAACTAGAAGTCCTCGCGATACCACAAACACTGCCAACATTTTTCTGAAGAAAAGGATGCTGAAGACAAAAAGTCTACACCGTCATCAGTCCAAAGAAATGCAAAGCATACAAAGTGAAGGCAACCCCTCTGGAGATAGCCTACCACCACCCTCACGAAGGACCAAGAAGAAGCATCGCTAACCGTGAAATTTACCCTGAGTTAACCCTTACGGCTCCGTTAGGTAACCACCATAGGAAGGTAGTCGTAATAAGGCGTCACTCGAGGATCTCAACTCAAACGTCACGCTTTGCTCCAAGATGAAAGATCTACCCCCAACCTCGACGACCCCAAGTAAAGATCTAAGGTGCAAATACTACGTCTTTCCACTCAATTCCAGAAGACTGACCATGAGAAGATAATACCAGAAAATCTTTAATCCAAGAATCTTCTCCAAACACCACCTCAAGAGTCGTCAGAGGAACAGAGAAACAGATCCCATCAACAAATCCTCAGGAGTCTGCTTGATCCTCCCAACAACCGAGACGTACAGATTTAAGACGACAAGACTACCCGACGCAGTCAATAATACTTCCCCAGGGAGTAGAAAGAAACCCAAGACATCAAGTTTCTCTGAGGACGTCGCGAAGCCCCTTCTCTGCTTCGGCTATTAACGACCCCCCCGAAGAAGACCTCCGAATCTGCAAACCCCGAGATGGAGAATGAAGAACTATCCCCTTCACGAGTATCAACCCCTCTTCAAGTCACCACCCCGGAAGATCCACTCGTCGAAGCAAAACATCAGAGAAATCACGAACGTCACTGTTGAAGAGCTAAATGTCCCTCAGACCCCCGAGTAAATACAGTAACTAAAGTTGGTACCAATCCAAGGACGTCTACAAGATTCAAGGAGCACTCTCGACATAGTCCTTCGTACCCTCCCCACTCACTTTTCCAACCTCTATCACGTGATGGATCATCTCGAAAATCTGTTCTGAAGGTGTCAAGTACCTTGACCACTGGCCGGCGCAAATCCAACGAATTATGGATGGACCCTGCTGGATGAAATGCAAGAATGATATTGCTATTTGCATGTTTTACCCACAATGTTGCATCAGACCGAACCCGAAAACTGCATTCCTAGACCACCAACCTCCAACGACATCCTCCAACCTATCGGACCCTAACTATCTCAAACTAACTACCTAGAAGCTAGTAGACGCCCCTTTCCTGTAGACCTCCTAAATCAAGAAGTGGCATCGATGCCTCCCACGAAGCGTATTATACAAGGTCGACAGAAGGTAACCACCCCAGGATCAAAGGTGCAGCGCCATCCCCTAGCATCAGCATACAACTCCAATGAAGAAGGTTGGCGACTCCACCAGAAATCCCTAGTGTCGCTCTAAGGGGGAAAGACTGCGTCTTTCCCGCCCAAAAACCCGATAAAACCCTGGAGTCGAACCCTAGTTATCGTTAAATAATGACCACCCCTGCGAAATCCAAATCATTGACCCTGCAAGAAGGACGAAAATCGGCATTTCTCCAGAATCAGAAGGTACTTCAGGAAAATTCTCCATCGCAGAGTCGACAGCCCAGCCAGCAGTTCTGGCATTTCAAGACCAAGAAGGTAGAGAAGCTGACTTTAGCGGTAAAGGTTTGAAGAAGTCTCAACTCGTTGTCTCGCCTCAAGAAGGAAGTACCCCCGTCGATGCTAAACCTACCTAGAATTGTCCTAAGGGGAAAAGACTTTGTCTTTTCCAGTTGTTTAGATCTCAACTTCCCAATCAGAATCCCCTTAGCTCGGACACATAACTGACCACGCTTATTTGTTGAAAAACATGTTAACATATAATAATACCACCGCTAAAATGGTTAAGCGGATGTTATTACCCAACCCTACTCCTCCCTAATCTCGGGACGAGATTATCTTAAGGGGAAAGGTCTGTAACATCCCAATTTTAGCAACCCTGAATTGTTGTTCAAAAGGCAAAAATCAGGGGGAACACAAATTTTTTCTTGTTACATGTGCAATGTTTGTTTACTCGCTTGCTTGTGTTCTTGCAACTGATTGTGTAATAGGTGCTATACTTCTTATCTCAACACTAGTTGACAAAAGCTATTTTACAAAAGAGATGTCTTGGCTCATCTTTCATTTTCTCAAATGTTCTGGCTTTTCAAAGCCTGAGCCAAGATGACTTTGACAAAACAAAATATTTTTACTAGTTCTATTAACAAAACTAAGGAGAACTCAAATATAATCTCCTTATGTTTTCAAGACATAACTCTCAACTACTCTTACCCCTAGGTTTTCCAAAACCTTTATTCAAAACCTCCTCATTCCAATCTTGGTACAAATACCAAGAGGTACTTATCTTACTTCAAAACATAACCAATTCAAAATACCCCTCCCTACCTCAAGCTAGGCTTGATGGTAACCCTAGTAGTAGTTAGATAAGTTTGATAGGATGAATTGCCTTGATCTGCTGTCTAATGAATTGTCTTGATCTGCTAATTGCATTGTTTCTTTAGGAACTAGAGTGAGCTAACCTAGTAGATCATCCCTTAGGACCCAATCTATGTTTGTGAGCATCATTCTTAAAATCAACCATCCAAATCTGGATCTATCCTAAGCCACCAGAGTGGCCATATCACCTTCTAATCAGATCAATCCAGGGATAATCCCTCTTGATGGTTTCCAAATTAGTGAAGAACCAATACATGCATGGATCCCATCTATTCAATCTATACCTGAACATCCACCACTTAATGGGAAGGATAAACCCTTGCCACCAAATCTGGATTCCTTATCTAGATTCAATCTTTGAAGCTCTACCTTTTCCAACCCATGTGCATTCTTGAGAATGTATTTAAACCATCTTGTATTACATCATTAGTACTACCAAAGACCACTCTTTCCCTTGTCTAATCCATTCTAATTCCCACTCATCCCTGATGGTTTTGTAGTCAATATAATTCTATTTTATGCAAATCTTATCATCTTGCCTAGTTTGGTAGAATCTCACATCTATTTGCCATCTCCCCTTGACCAACTCTTTGCATGGTTATTCTCTACTAACCATGGTATATGAATCCATACCTCACTTGTTTCCTTTGGATCTTTGTGCTTCATAAACCCCCATGGTTTATGTGGCATCATGACAACTCTATTATGGCAGCCTTATTTTTCAAAAAAGTTTGCCATCACCCCTAAACCACCTCAAATCCAACCAAGCTCAACTATTGCTTCCATGATCATCTATATAACCTTTTCTATCCATCCATCTACCCATTGTATCAAGGTGAGCTCTGAGCTCCCTGATCCAACCATGTTTTGGTGGCATGAAAATAACAAAACCCTAGATTCCCAGAAAATCTAGTTTATTTCCTTTTCACCAAAATCCTTCAAAAACCAAGTGGAAAAGGATGTATAAATCAAGGTTACATCATATAACTTGGTTAGTCTATTTCCCCAAATAATTCCCATAATTATTTGGAGCCTAAAACCATTTAAATTCGTTTTCTAGCAAAACCCTAAAAACTTTGTCCATGAAGGCAAGTTTGTTTTCCTCCAAATCACCTGGCCAACTCAATGCACATTTGAGTTCTCTACCTCATACCCTATCTTTCAAACTCAAAAATAAATATTTTTGAGATTCTTTATTATTTCTTTTTGCCCTTTTTCCTAAATGGTAGAAACAAGAAATAATTCCTTAAATATACTTTTCCATCCCAATAAATTCCAAATAAATTATCCAATGTGTAATATGGTATTCATAACCATTTCACATCAAAAACCAACCTTGGTTAATGTAAAAATATTACATTAGCTTCCATAATCTACTTCTGCCCTTTTTGAATGAATGCATCTAAATGCGGTTTTAATCTTTAGAAAAATCCCAAATAATTCCTAGGGTTATGCAATGACCCTATACACAAACCAGTACCTTTTTCTCACCTTGCCAAATACAAATTTTGCAACTTCCTTCACAAGACCCACATTGATCAAGTTTGCAAGGCCACCCAAACTTGGATTCAAATAAACCGAAAATCCATCCAAACTTGCTAGGCAAATTTCCCCAGCAACCATACACCCTCCTGGTCAAGCCCCACTGTATCAATGTAATGTAGCATCCCTCCTCCTTGTCCTTTGTGCTTGTTTGAGAGAGAGGGAGGCATAACTCATAAAAATCTTGGGCATTGAAAGCCACAACCACTCCTCTCCTCTCCCTGGTCGATCTGCAGGCCCCATGCCCCTCTCTCCATATCCCTCATTGCCCAATGCCTGACCACCTCCTTCCCCTTAACCTCCCCATGGTATAGGTCCACCATGGACCTCCTCTTTCGGTTATAAAACCACAAGCTAGTACACTGCCCCTCCCTTTGGCTCATTCACATCCACTGCTCCCCACTCACCATCCCCTAGCTCCCCATCCTCTCCCCTGCCTTGGCTTGCTCGAGATAAGGAGAAGAATGGCATCTTGGCCATGGAAAAGAACTGAGCATAGCTCCCCCTCCTCTTGCTCCCTACCTCTGCATGTCACCCTGTAGTGATCCCCTCCTCCTCCTCTACCAGACGACGCCTTTATTTTTGCCCAGGACCTCCGCTACCGATTGCGCCGACAAGCTCCGACGTGCTCCTCCTCGGCCACCCTCGCGCATCAAGCTGCTGTGGAGGGAACCCTTGTTGTCGCCCATCGTCGGGCTCGGCTTGGACCGTCGTGTCGCCCTGCACCATCCCTGTAACACCCCTGTTTTAGTTAATCTATATTACAGTTTGTTTTGTGCATCATAAGCATCATCTCTATTAATGCATGCAATAAAGAATAAACAAAACCCTAAAACCCTAGCTTCTCCCTCTCTTTCTATTTGCAAATCCATTCAAATAGTTTTGAATTTTGAAAAGTATCAAAATATGTGGAGACCAAATTGTTTTAGGGCCCCTCTAGTATTTTAAATGTTTTACAAAACCCTCTAGTATTTTTGAATTACCCAAAACAGATTTGAAATGAGTTTGCAAAAGAAAGAAATAACAAAACTAAAAATAAAATGTTTTCTGCTAAAAAGCCAGAGCAGCCAGACCAGCCCAAAACCTCCCCTGTGCTACCTACCACCCACGAGCAGCCCGCAGAAGCCGCAGCCGGCCCATCTAGCCCATACCCCTTCACCCTCCCCATTCATCGTCTTCCTCCTCGCCTCCAAGCAGGTGTGTGGCCGCGCAGATGCCGCCCGATGCTGTCGCGATGCACGCCGCCGCCATTCCTCATCTGCGAGGAAATAAGAAGGTCGACGAGTCCCTGCCTCTCCCCTATGGTATTATCCTCTCCCCTTTCCTATAGCGCTCTACTCCTCCCTCTCTGAGAGCTGGCCAAAACCCTAGCCGTGCGGGCTCCGCTGGACACCACCATTCTGGCCACCCCCATGCTCCTTTGTTCTTGCACGCATCTTCCCCTCATCGCCTTGAGCATTCTCGGTGAAGGAATCAAACTGAGCCACTCCAAATCGGGCCCATGTATCACATCTTCCCGAAGTCCGGCGCTATTGGTGTTGATGATTCCGGCACCGACCATCTCTCTCCGTCCTCTACGACGTCTTTGACGCGCTCAGGGTGAGCCACCGGTCCTCCAGGACCACTCTAAACCTCCCCTCTCGCTCTGGTTCGAGCTTGCACCGTGCCTCGCCGTCCGCCGCCGGCGGAAACCATCGAAGTCGCATCTCCGATGACCAAATAGGAGCGGCGCTGCTAGTTTCTTGCTCACCTTACTCAGATGTGTCGAACCCGCCCAACCGCGCAGTCCCGCATCTCCTCTATTTCCGAGCCCGCCGCCGATCTGAGGTCACCGGCATGCATGCGTCAGCACGACGTCAGCGCACGGGTTAGCCCTAGTCAAACTTGGGTAGGTCCCATTCCTGCCGCGTGGAGTCCGACGTGGCCCAGGGGCCCATCGGTCAGTCACTGCGGCTAGGCCTAGTAGCGGTGTAAAAAGGTTAAACCGCCCAGCTGATGTCACAGTGATGTAATAAATCGATTTAAATTGATTTAATAATTTCAGAATTTGTTATAAACTTGTAAATTCAATATCATTTAATTTATAAGTCAGAAAAATACAAATAATAGATCAAAATGTTTAGAAAAATGAAACCTAGCTATCTAAGCTGTAATCATGCATTGTTCAACAACTTTCATTGCAAGTTTAATTAGAATAACCTAGTAAACCTAATAGGTGATTCCAGAGTTCCCCGAATTAGGGTTTCTACCCTTCGGAACCCCGATTAAGTTGTCGAGCATGCCATAGGGTTACTTTTCGATGCAATTTAACTTATCATATCATTATCATTGCTTAAGCATTTCATCGATGCCATGTGTTGATTGTTTCCCCTCTCTTTTTGGTGTTTGGTTCTTCCTCGGTAGAGTACGACATCGAGATCGAGATCGAAGCCCGAGGACAACACCGTCGAAGATCGAAGATCGACGAACAATACTTGACCAACTCTAATAAAGTGAAGTACAAGGATCCTGAAGATCTGCTTATCTGCTATCAACTAGCAAAGGCAAGCATAGCCCCACCATGATATAATCCTATGATTTCGAAAGCATTTTGAATTCTGCCATGATGCATACAATTCTACTGTGGTCTTTTATCGATAGATAGAGTATCCTATCTATTGCATACTCCCTTTGAGCTTATATTACCTGATCCACTGCTCCTAGCATAACTAGGTTTGGCTCGTGTGCACTGCTAGAGATATCATCTGTGTTTTGCTTAGCCATGCATAGTTGTCAGTTCTGGTCCATCCAGATGATGTATCAGATGCAGATAATCTAGTATGACAGGAGAACTTGATGAGATGAGATCAGTGATATGAGATTTAAACATGCTAACGCTTGTATGGGAGGCCACGGTGGGATGTGGTTTTTCTAGTCCCATGCTCGCCACCCCTAGGACCCAATGTTCTTTCCTCTTGAACCAAGACGAGCGTACAACCATACGGGGCCTGGAAAACCTCACAAGCAACTAACTTTCCTAGTAGATTCCATGAGTCACATAGTTCGGGTGTTACATTCGACATATGCATAGAAAATCTTTTGAAAGATTTGCCGGGTGAAGATGGTGCATTCATAACAGGTAGGGAAGCGTGGACCGGGTTGCTTGGGGTCGATGGATCCCGTGTTAACCAACCTCGCCTCACATCTTTAAGTATCGACTTCGGGATTTGACCCGTTACGGCGGAACCATACTTATTGCGTGACTCATGGTCTCGGCGAAAGCAAGGTAAAGGTCGTGTCTAACCACCCTCTGCTGGCCTTCCGAGGAAGAGGGCTAATCATTGTGGCATTAAGAGAAGGTTAGTACGTGTGGGTAAAGTTGTACACCCCTGCAGGGTATTAATCTTTCGGAAAGCCGTGTCCGTGGTTATGGACGACTTGGGAAAGGATGGGAGATCATAGAGAATTATAACCTAATCATAAAACTTGACAGATCAACGTGTGCTTAAGGATGCTTCCTCATGGGTACGAGGGGGTGATCCTAGTTGATAGATGATGATGATTTGGTGGATATCAAAAGATGATGATCAATATTTCGGAGATGTCGCTGTCTTATCCCCTTTTAAAATACTCTGATTAGACGAGCTTCTTATCCCTCTTGTTTTATAAACAAAAGATGTCTTTATGTAAAACAACTCCACCAGCCATAAGTCTTGCGGAGTACACCCTGTACTCACCCTTGCTTTGTTGATACTTTTGGCAGAATAAGTGTTCATCTGAAGACGAGTTCGGTACTACATCGACATCGACGAGTAGCTTGGGGTTCCCGGCCGGCAGCCTGGAATCTATGGGCTGGGACGTCATCGTTATGCTTCAGGCCTCTTAGGCCATTTGTTAAGTTTGCTATGCTTACTAGCATAATTTTCCTTCCGTTGTTTGATGTTTGTGGTCAGTGACCTGTGCTTGTAATAGTTTGGTTCTCTGCTCAGTTATGAGCTTGCTATAATAAATTTTGTGTCGTAGGGTCACTGTCGTGTTACCGATTCTTCACTGGATATTCTCGAGCTCAAGGTTAAGCTCATTTCAGATGGAGGTCTGGGATTTGTTTAGACCTGATCCCGGGGGTGTCATAGTTCTTGGTATCAGAGCAGTACCGACCATAGGAGAACCTTGCTATTGGTCGATGTTGAGTCTAGTGTTTGTAAAAAACTATTTTAAAGTTGATAAGTACTTGCGAAAACTTTAGTATGCTTATTTTTCTCCCTATTCAGTTTCGCTCTAGCTTTGGGTTATCTTATCTGGTGTTGATTTTGGAAAAGTTTCGATATCTCTTCTAGTCTTTCAAAACTTAGGTGCCTTCTTGGCATGTCGTTTCTAAGCCAGTTGACCTAGTGCTGAATTCTTTAGAGTTGAGTGTGTTGTGAATTCCTTGTTCCCCTTGCTCTTGTTCATCTGAAAGATTCCTTTCTATCATGATCTCTCTATATTTTGGAGGCACAATATTATATTGTTCGACCTGTAGTGCTATGTTCTAGGCTTCGAGGTTTCCTTTCGCCTCGCGTGCCTCCTTTTTATTTGTTGGGTACTTGAGAAGTCTTATCTTCTTTTGGAAGCTACCTTGTGGTTACTACCTTCAAGTGTACGCTACGTCACTCAAGCAGTAGTTACTTTTTTTTCTCGGGTTTTAACCCTTGGACTTGAACCTAAGATCCCTGATTGTGCTAGATTCTCATGTTGTGAATCTTGTACATGAAACTGATCTTTAAACCCAGATCCATTCCTTTGACCCCTGTTGTTAATGTTCATACATTACTTCGGGATGGCTGGTATTACTATTCTAGCCTTCAAGCTTGTGGTATTTGTCACGATGTGTTGCGACAATTAAGGACTTATCCTACCACATGCTATGGAAGATGTTCTTTAATGGAATCGAATAGATCACGACAAGAGTACTCCTCGAGAGTCTCACATCTATATTTGTGACTCTGCCACACTTACCCCTTCTCTGCATTGGTTTTCGAAAGATTGTTGACTTATGCATCCACATCTTGGGATTCTATCCTGAGCATGTTCTTTTTCCCTTGTTGTTTTCCGACCTTTGTCTGCCTACTGGTAGCCAAGTAGTACATGTGCATTGGTGTCTTCTGATGCAAGATACTCTTGTGGTCTGTCATGAAAAACCATTTCGGAATGTCTAGGAAAAACAAACTCCGGTACCTCGTCATTTCTAGGACCAGGTCAAAGTGTTGTAATGCGCATATTAAGAGGCGTTGATTAGCTTCTGTATATTCTATCTTAAAGTGTCACACTCTTTTATATTAAGAGGTCGTGCTGAGTTTTATGACCCCTTAATGAAGTGATGCTCTTACACATATTTAACCACCCTTCCTCGAGCTTTCGTGCTCGTGAGTGATGCGTGTGTGTAATAATGTGACCATTTGAGATTCTTAGCAATTATTATTGTTTTGAACTCTAAGGACATTTGTGTTATTCTTAGCGTGATTGGTTCACCCTATCACTAAGCGAAGATTGATTGTGCTACCAAGTCCGTTATTCTGGTACGCTCCCTTCGGTCAAAGAGGTAGGTTGTTGCCAAAGCTCTAAGACTATGTCTTCTTGCCTTACCAAGCAAGTTTCCTGTCGAACTAAGTGACATATCAGTGGTTCATGATATTCTAGATGTCTACTAGAAGTATCGCCATGTTGCCACATGACCGTGTTGTCAAGTTCTTGAGCAAGCAAGTTCTCTGAACTGCTCCTTTCTCCAAGGATCCGTACTGGATACCCCTGAAGTAGTTGGTTGAGTTTAAACAACAACTTGGATAGTTGTAAGACAAACCGACTTTGTTCCTTATTAAAGGGATGTCAAGTTTTGTTTGTGTTGAAGAAAGATAGTACTTTATTTATGGATATATTATTCTCCTAAATCTTTGATTTGATTTGGGTTATCGTCAAATCAAACTCAGTTCCAAGGACTATCTTGATAATGTTTCTTCCTGTGATGTTTCACTGGGATACATCTTCATTTCCTTTTGCCTGACCAGTATTTCTGTCTTGTTCACGCAACATATGAATCCATCGTGTTGGAGTGTCTCGATAAGTTTGCTGTTGAGCCCATCGATGACGTACTTATCTTCTCCATGTTAGATATGATTCATATGGAACATTTGGCGTTAATGTTGGAAACTTTTGGAGAACGTCTTTGAGTCATCTCGAAGTATGTGTTCTGGATGTGAGAAGTAACCTTCTCCAATTAACGTGCAAATGTTGAAAGATGTCGCCGTGAATTCAATTAGAGTTATCTCCGTTTCTTAAGGATACATGTGTGTTTTAGTGTTAGTACTTTATGTATGTGCAGTTGTCTCTCGACAAGTTGCTAATACTTGGGTATAGCAATCTAGCTCATCTTCTGGAGCTTTACACTGTAGTCCATATCTTGAGAATATAGTAACTTTACCATCGCGGTAAATGTTGCAAACTTTCTATTCGCACATGCTAAGTCTGAAATATCATTTCACCTAACCAAAGCTGAATCTCAAGCAGCAATGGTGGTTGGTGTTCCTCAAGGTTTTGACATAGGTCTCTTTGTAAATCTGGCAAGATTGATGTAATGGTTGACACACTTAGCCGGAAAGACCTGTTGTCATATTCTCTTGATTCAGCAATAACAACCACTCTTCATGAGGCATCTTCTATGACTTACTATAGGAGGTGTGCTTATGGTTTCCTTTGTATCCGAAGTCCGAACATTACTTGATATCTGATTTCTCGAACATCAAGGAGAACATTTAAAGTAGAGTTGCTAAATGTCTCTCTGTCGTTCCTCCAGAATCTTTTCGTTGGCAATCATTGTTGTGACAAGAAATTGAAGTCTGAGAATGAAGTTTCTTTCTTCTCGTGTTATCAGGAATCTTTTTACAAATCATCTAGTACTGTAAAGTGATACCCTAATATTTGGCAATGATTTTGGTATACCTGGCTGAATAAAGAGTTTCCTTTGCTTTCTCAACCATGTTTCAGGAGTGACTACGATTTTAATAATCTGCAGTTCCTCTTGCTACATGTTCCTTGTGACTCTTACGAGTCTTCTCCATCAAAACACATTTCTTCCTTGAACTTCTATTGGATGAAATAGTGACCCTTTTATGTCAAAAGTAGTTCAACAGCATGGTTTTGTTGATCCACATCTCTGCAACCTGAAATCTCTACTTAAGCCGTTTAGTAGAGGTTCATCTCTCGAAGTCTGTGTTCTGTTCTTTCTGTTGGAAGCTTTCCTTTTCAGAAGCTTAAACTCTTCTGTGAGTTCCATGGTCTCAATCCTTATGAAGACCATCTATCTAACAACTTGAAACCTTCACCTCTTGTTTCCTCCGTTACCTTGGTGTGTTTCATGTTTGTCATCTCAGAGTTGTTTCTAAACACTCCATCCGTGAGTTGACCATGAGATACTCCGTGTGTTGTTCAGTGTGCTTCCCTCTTATCCTTAGAGTGACCCTGTTTCTTTCTCTCTCTGTTTCTCTTCCTACCTTTGGAATCTCGGGTCGAGATTTTAGTAAGGGGATAGAGTTGTAACACCCCAGTTTTAGTTAATCTATACAAGATTTTGTTTTGTGCATCATAAGCATCATCTCTATTAATGCATGCAATAAAGAATAAACAAAACCCTAAAACCCTAGCTTCTCCCTCTCTTTCTATTTGCAAATCCATTCAAATAGTTTTGAATTTTGAAAAGTATCAAAATATGTGGAGCCCAAATTGTTTTAGGGCCCCTCTAGTATTTTAATTTTTTTTACAAAACCCTCTAGTATTATTGAATTACCCAAAACAGATTTGAAATGAGTTTGCAAAAGAAAGAAATAACAAAACTAAAAAGAAAATGTTTTCTGCTAAAAAAACAGAGCAACCAGGCCAGCCCAAAACCTCCCCTATGCTACCTGCCGCCCGCGAGAAGCCTGCAGAAGCATGCACCCATCGGCCCATACCCTTCACCCTCGTCTTCCTCCCGCCTCCTCGGCAGTGCGTGGCCACGCGGATGCCCGACGCCGTCGCGATGCACGCGCCTCCATTCTGCGTCTGCGAGGGGATAAGAAGGCTGAAGAGTCCCTACCTCTCCCCTTTCGTCTAGCGCTCTAATCCCCCCTCTCTAAGAGCTGGCCGAAACCCTAGCCGTGCGGGCGCCGCTGGACGCCACCGTTCTGGCCACCCCCATGCTCATTTGTTCTTGCACGCATCTTCCCCTCGTCGCCTTGAGCATTCTCGATGAAGGAATCGAACTGAGCCACTCCAAATCAGGCCCAAGCTTCACATCTTCCCGAAGTCCGGCGCTGTTGGTGTTGATGATTCCGGCGCCGACTGTCTCCCTCCATCCTCTACAACATCTTTGACGCTCTCAGGGTGAGCCACCAGTCCTCCAGGACCCCTCTAAACCTCTCCTCTCTCTCTGGTTAGAGCTTGCACCATGCCTCGCCATCTGCCGCCGGCGGACACCGTCGAAGCCGCGTCTCCGATGACCAAATAGGAGCAGCGCTGCTAGTTTCTTGCTCACCTTACTCAGCTGAGTCGAACCCGCCCAACCGCGCGGTCCTGCATTGCCTCTATCGCCGAGCCCGCCGCCGATCTGTGGTCACCGGTGTGCTTGCATCAGCACGACGTTAGCGCGCAGGTCAGCCCCAGTCAAACTTGGGTAGGTCCCATTCCTTCCGCGTGGAGGCCGACGTGGCCCAGGGGCCCATCGGTCAGTCACTGCGGCTAGGCCCACTAGCGGTGTAAAAAGGTTAAACCGCCCAGCTGATGTCACATTGATGTAATAAATCGATTTAAATTGATTTAATAATTTCAGAATTTGTTATAAACTTGTATATTCAATATCTTTTAATTTATGAGTCGGAAAAATACAAATAATATATCAAAATGTTCAGAAAAATGAAACCTAGCTATCTAAGCTATAATCATGCATTGTTTATATAATCATGCATTGTTTAACAACTTTCATAGCAAGTTTAATTAGAACAACCTAGTAACCCTAATAGGTGATTTCGGAGTTTCCCCGAATTAGGGTTTCTACCCTTCGGAACCCCAATTAAGTTGTCGACCATGCCTTAGGGTTATTTCGATGCAATTTAACTTATCATATCATTATCATTGCTTGAGCATTGCATCGATGCCATGTGTTGATTGTTTCCCCTCTCTTTTCGGTGTTTGGTTCTTCCTCGGTAGAGTACGATATCGAGATCGAGATCGAAGCCCGAGGACAACACCGTCAAAGATCGAAGATCGACGAACAATACTTGACCAACTCTAATCAAGTGAAGTGCAAGGATCCTGAAGATATGCTTATCTGCTATCAACTGGCAAAGGCAAGCATAGCCCCACCATGATATAATCCTATGATTCGAAAGCATTTCCATTCTGCCATGATGCATACGATTCTACTGTGGTCTTTTATCGATAGATAGAGTATCCTGTCTATTGCATACTCCCTTTGAGCTTATATTACCTGATCCACTGCTCCTAGCATACTAGGTTTGGCTCGTGTGCACTGCTAGAGCTATCATCTGTGTTCTCCTTAGCCATGCATAGCTGTCAGTTCTGGTCCATCCAGATGATGTATCAGATGAAGATAATCTAGTATGACAGGAGAACTTGATGAGATGAGATCAGTGATATGAGATTTAAACATGCTAACGCTTGTATGGGAGGCCACGGTGGGATGTGGTTTTTCTAGTCCCATGCTCGCCACCCCTAGGACCCGATGTTCTTTCCTCTTGAACCAAGACGAGCGTACAACCATACGGGGCCTGGAAAACCTCACAAGCAACTAACTTTCCTAGTAGATTCCATGACTCACATAGTTCGGGTGTTACATTCGACATATGCATAGAAAATCTTTTGAAAGATTTGCCGGGTGAAGATGGTGCATTCATAACAGGTAGGGAAGCGTGGACCGGGTTGCTTGGGGTCGATGGATCCCGTGTTAACCAACCTCGCCTCAAATCTTTAAGTATCGACTTCGGGATTTGACCCGTTACGGCGGAACCATACTTATTGCGTGACTCATGGTCTCGGCGAAAGCAAGGTAAAGGTCGTGTCTAACCACCCTCTGTCGGCCTTCCAAGGAAGAGGGCTAATCATTGTGGCATTAAGACAAGGTTAGTACGTGTGGGTAAAGTTGTACACCCCTGTAGGGTATTAATCTTTCGGAAAGCCGTGTCCGCGGTTATGGATGACTTGGGAAAGGACGGGAGATCATAGAGAATTATAACCTAATCGTAAAACTTGGCAGATCAACATGTGCTTAAGGATGCTTCCTCATGGGTATGAGGGGGTGATCCTAGTTGATAGATGATGATGATTTGGTGGATATCAAAAGATGATGATCAATATTTCGGAGATGTCGCTCTCTTATCCCCTTTTAAAATACTCTGACTAGACGAGCTTCTTCTCCCTCTTGTTTTATAAACAAAAGATGGCTTTATGCAAAACAACTCCACCAGCCATAAGTCTTGCGGAGTACACCCTATACTCACCCTTGATTTGTTGATACTTTTGGCAGAGTAAGTGTTCACCTGAAGACGAGTTCTGTACTACATCGACATCGACGAGTAGCTTGGGGTTCCCGGTCGGCAGCCTGGAATCTATGGGCTGGGACGTCATCGTTATGCTTCAGGCCTCTTAGGCCATTTGTTAAGTTTGCTATGCTTAGTAGCATAATTTTCCTTCCGTTGTTTGATGTTTGTGGTCAGTGACCTCTGCTTGTAATAATTTGGTTCTCTGATCAGTTATGAACTTGCTATAATAAATTTTGTGTCGTAGGGTCATTGTCGTGTTACCGATTCTTCACTGGATATTCTCGAGCTCAAGGTTAAGCTTATTTCAGACGGAGGTATGGGATTTGTTTAGACCTGATCCCGGGGGTGTCACAGTTCTTGGTATCAGAGCAGTACCGACCGTAGGAGAACCTTGCTATTGGTCGATGTTGAGTCTAGTGTTTGTAAAAAACTATTTTAAAGTTGATAAGTACTTGCGAAAACTTTAGTATGCTTATTTTTCTCCTTATTCAGTTTCGCTCTAACTTTGGGTTATCTTATCTGGTGTTGATTTTGGAAAAGTTTCGATATCTCTTCTAGTCTTTCAAAACTTAGGTGCCTTCTTGGCATGTCGTTTCTAAGCCAGTTGACCTAGTGCTGAATTCTTTAGAGTTGAGTGTGTTGTGAATTCCTTGTTCCCCTTGCTCTTGTTCATCTGAAAGATTCCTTTCTATCATGATCTCTCTATATTTTGGAGCCACAATATTATATTGTTCGACCTGTAGTGCTCTGTTCTAGGCTTCGAGGTTTCCTTTTGCCTCGCGTGCCTCCTTTTTATTTGTTGGGTACTTGAGAAGTCTTATCTTCTTTTGGAAGCTACCTTGTGGTTACTACCTTCAAGTGTACGCTACGTCACTCAAGCAGTACTTACTTTTTTTTCTCGGGTTTTAACCCTTGGACTTAAACCTAAGATCCCTGATTGTGCTAGATTCTCATGTTGTGAATCTTGTACATGAAACAGATCTTTAAACCAAGATCCATTCCTTTGACCCCTGTTGTTAATGTTCATACATTACTTCGGGATGGCTGGTATTACTATTCTAGCCTTCAAGCTTGTGGCCTTTGTCACGATGTGTTGCGACAATTAAGGACTTATCCTACCACATGCTATGGAAGATGTTCTTTAATGGAACCAAATAGATCATGACAAGAGTACTCCACGAGAGTCTCGCATTTATATTCGTGACTCTGCCACACTTACCCCTTCTCTGCATTGGTTTTCGAAAGATTGTTGACTTATGCATCCACATCTTGGGATTATGTCCTGAGCATGTTCTTTTTCCCTTGTTGTTTTCCGACCTTTGTTTGCCTGTTGGTAGCCAAGTAGTACATGTGCATTGGTGTCTTCTGATGCAAGATACTCTTGTGGTCTGTCATGAAAAACCATTTCGGAATGTCTAGGAGAAACAAACTCCAGTACCTCGTCATTTCTAGGACCAGGTCAAAGTGTTGTAATGCACAGATTAAGAGGCGTTGATTAGCTTCTATATTTTCTATCTTAAAGTGTCACACTCTTTTATATTAAGAGGTCGTGCTGAGTTTTATGACCCCTTAATGAAGTGATTCTCTTACACATATTTACCCACCCTTCCTCGATCTTTCGTGCTCGTGAGTGATGCGTGTGTGTAATAATGTGGCCATTTGAGATTCTTAGCAATTATTATTGTTTTGAATTCTAAGGAAATTTGTGTTATTCTTAGCGTGATTGGTTCACCGTATCACTAAGCGAAGATTGATTGTGCTACCAAGTCCGTTATTCTGGTACGCTCCCTTCGGTCAAAGAGTTAGGCTGTTGCCGAAGCTCTAAGACTATGTCTTCTTGCCTTACCAAGCAAGTTTCCTGTCGAACTAAGTGACATATCGGTGGTTCATGATATTCTAGATGTCTAGTAGAAGTATCGCCATGTTGCCACATGACCGTGTTGTCAAGTTCTTTAGCAAGCAAGTTCTCTGAACTGCTCCTTTCTCCAAGGATCCGTACTGGATACCCCTGAAGTAGTTGGTTGAGTTTAAACAACAACTTGGATAGTTGTAAGACAAAAGTTATATCCGACTTTGTTCCTTCTTAAAGGGATGTCAAGTTTTGTTCGTGTTCAAGAAAGATAGTACTTTATTTATGGATATATTATTCTCCTAAATCTTTGATTTGATTTGGGTTATCGTCAAATCAAACTCAGTTCCAAGGACTATCTTGATAATGTTTCTTCCTGCGATGTTTCATTGGGATACATCTTCATGTCCTTTGGTCTGACCAGTATTTTTATCTTGTTCACGCAACATATGAGTCCATCTTCTTGGAGTGTCTCGATTAGTTTGCTGTTGAGCCCATCGATGATGTACTTATCTTCTCCATGTTAGATATGATTCATATGGAACATTTGGCGTTAATGTTGGAAACTTTTGGAGAACCGGCTTTGAGTCATCTCGAAGTATGTGTTCTGGATGTTAGAAGTAACCTTCTCCAATTAACGTGCAAATGTTGAAAGATGTCGCCGTGAATTCAATTAGAGTTATCTCCGTTTCTTAAGGATACATGTGTGTTTTAGTGTTAGTACTTTATGTATGTGCAGTTGTCTCTTGACAAGTTGCTAATACATGGGTATAGCAATCTATCTCATCTTTTGGAGCTTTACACTGTAGTCCATATCTTGAGAATATAGTAACTTTACCATCGTGGTAAATGTTGCAAACTTTCTATTCGGACATGCTGAGTCTGAAATATCATTTCACCTAACCAAAGCTGAATCTCAAGCAGCAATGATGGTTGGTGTTCCTCAAGGTTTTTACATAGGTCTCTTTGTAAATCTGGCAAGATTGATGTAATGGTTGACACACTTAGCCGGAAAGACCTTTTGTCATATTCTCTTGATTCAGCAATAACAACCACTCTTCATGAGGCATCTTCTATGACTTACTATAGGAGTTGTGCTTATGGTTTCCTTTGTATCTGAAGTCCTACCTTTACTTGATATCTGATTTCTAGAGAATTAGAGTTGCTAAATGTCTCTCTGTCGATCCTCCAGACTCTTTTCGTTGGCAATCATTGTTGTGACAAGAAATTGAAGTCTGAGAATGAAGTTTCTTTCTTCTCGTGTTATCAGGAATCTTTTTACAAATCATCTAGTAGTGTAAAGTGATACCCTAATCTTTGGCAAAGATTTTGGTATACCTGGATGAATAAAGAGTTTCCTTTGCTTTCTCAACCATGTTTCAGGAGTGACTATGATTTCGGTAATCTGGAGTTCCTCTTGCTACATGTTCGTTGTGACTCTTACGAGTCTTCTCCATCAAAACACATTTCTGCCTTGACCTTCTGTTGGATGAAATAGTGACCCTTTTATGTCAAAAGTAGTTCAACAGTTTGGTTTTGTTGATCCACATCTCTGCAACCTGAAATCTCTACTTAAGCCATTTAGTAGAGGTTCATCTCTCGAAGTCTGTGTTATGTTCTTTCTGTTGGAAGCTTTCCTTTTCAGAAACTTAAACTCTTCTGTGAGTTCCATGATCTCAATCCTTATGAAGACCATCTATCTAACAACTTGAAACCTTCTCCTCTTGCTTCCTCCGTTACCTTGGTGTGATTCATGTTTGTCATCTCAGAGTTGTTTCTAAACACTCCATCCATGAGTTGACCATGAGATACTCCGTGTGTTGTTCAGTGTGTTTCCCTCTTATCCTTAGAGTGACCATGTTTCTTTCTCTCTCTGTTTCTCTTCCTACCTTTGGAATCTCGGGTCGAAATTCTCATAAGGGGGATAGAGCTGTAACACCCCAGTTTTAGTTAATCTATATTAGGGTTTGTTTTGTGCATCATAAGCATCATCTCTATTAATGCATGCAATAAAGAATAAACAAAACCCTAAAACCCTAGCTTCTCACTCTCTTTCTATTTGCAAATCCATTAAAATATTTTTGAATTTTGAAAAGTATCAAAATATGTGGAGCCCAAATTGTTTTAGGGCCCCTCTAGTATTTTAAATGTTTTACAAAACCCTCTAGTATTTTTGAATTACCCAAAACAGATTTGAAATGAGTTTGCAAAAGAAAGAAATAACAAAACTAAAAAGAAAATGTTTTCTGTTGAAAAAATAGAGCAGCCAGGCCAGCCCAAAACCTCCCTCGTGTTACTTGCCGCCCGCGAGCAGCCCGCAGAAGCCGCAGCCGGCCAATCTGGCCCATACCCCTTCACCCTCCCCGTTCGTCGTCTTCCTCCTTGTCTCCAAGCAGGTGTGTGGTCGCACGGATGCTGCCCGACGCCGTCGTGATGCACGCCGCCTCCGTTCCGCGTCTGCGAGGGGATAAGAAGGACGAAGAGTCCCTGCCTCTCCCCTTTGGTCTTAACCTCTCCCCTTTCCTCTACCGTCTAATCCTCCCTCTCTGAGAGCTGGCCAAAACCCTAGCCATGCGGGCGCCACTGGACGCCACCGTTCTGGCCACCCCCATGCTCCTTTGTTCTTGCACGCATCTTCCCCTTGTCGCCTTGAGAATTCTCGGTGAAGGAATCAAACTGAGCCACTCCAAATCGGGCCCAAGCATCACATCTTCCCGAAGTCTAGCGTTGTTGGTGTTGATGATTTCGGCGCCGACCGTCTCCCTCCGTCCTCTACGACGTCTCTGACGCTCTCAGGGTGAGCCACCGGTCCTCCAGGACCCCTCTAAACCTCCCCTCTCTCTCTGGTTCGAGCTTGCACCGTGCCTCGCCATCCGCCGCCGGCGGACACCGTCGAAGCCGCGTCTCCGATGACCAAATAGGAGCGGCGCTGCTAGTTTCCTGCTCACCTTACTCAGCTGTGTCGAACCCGCCCAACCGCGCAGTCCCGCATTGCCTCTATCGCCAAGCCCGCCGCTGATCTGAGGTCACCGGCGTTTGCGCCAAGACGACGTCGCAGGGTCACCCGATTAAACTTGGTAGGTCCCATTCTGCCAAGGAGGCCGACGTCGCCCAGGGGCCCATTGGTCAGTTATTGCGGCTAGGCCCAGTAGCGGTGTAAAAAGGTTAAACCGCCTAGATGATGTCACAGTGATGTATTAATCGATTTAAATTGATTTAATAATTTCAGAATTTGTTATAAACTTGTAAATTCAATATCTTTTAATTTATAAGTCAGAAAAATACAAATAATATATCAAAATGTTCAGAAAAATGAAACCTAGCTATCTAAGATGTAATAATGCATTGTTCAACAACTTTAATAGCAAGTTTAATTAGAACAACCTAGTAACCCTAATAGGTGATTCCGAAGTTTCCCCGAATTAGGGTTTCCACCCTTCGGAACCCCGATTAAGTTGTCGAGCATGCCTTAGGGTTACTTTTCGATGCAATTTAACTTATCATATCATCATTGCTTGAGCATTGCATTGATGCCATGTGTTGATTGTTTCCCCTCTCTTTTCGGTGTTTGGTTCTTCCTCGGTAGAGTACGATATCGAGATCGAGATTGAAGCCCGAGGACAACACCGTCGAAGATCGAAGATCGACGAACAATACTTGACCAACTCTAATCAAGTCTAGTACAAGGATCCCGTAGATCTGCTTATCTGCTATCAACTGACAAAGGCAAGAATAGCCCCACCATGATATAATCCTATGATTTCGAAAGCATTTCAATTATGCCATGATGCATACGATTCTATTGTGGTCTTTTATCGATAGATAGAGTATCTTATCTATTGCATACTCCCTTTGAGCTTATATTACCTGATCCACTTCTCCTAGCATAACTAGGTTTGGCTCGTGTGCACTACTAGAGCTATCATCTGTGTCCTGCTTAACCATGCATAGATGTCAGTTCTGGTCCATCCAGATGATGTATCAGATGCAGATAATCTAGTATGACAGGAGAACGTGATGAGATGAGATCAGTGATATGAGATTTAAACATGCTAAGGCTTGTATGGGAGGCCACGGTGGGATGTGGTTTTTCTAGTCCCATGCTCGCCACCCCTAGGACCCGATGTTCTTGCCTCTTGAACCAAGACGAGCGTACAACCATATGGGGCCTGGAAAACCTCATGAGCAACTAACTTGCCTAGTAGATTCCATGAGTCACATAGTTCGGGCGTTCCATTCGAGATATGCATAGAAAATCTTTTGAAAGATTTGTCGGGTGAAGATGGTGCATTCATAACAGGTAGGGAAGTGTGGCACCCCGCAAAAACCACTACTAGAAAATCGCGTTATTTTTGTGCATTGCATCATCATGACCGCATGCTCATGTCATCATACCACATTGCATTTGAGCATCGTCATGTCATCTTGCATTTGTTTGCATAAAACTATCTTCGAAAAATCTATTTTTGTCTTCTGAACGCCCTGTCTTTATTCAAACACAAAACCCGGGTCTCCGAAATATTTTGCTTTGTCTACCAACGGTTTTCAAAAGCCCCATTTTAAATATTAAAATATTTATTTTATTTTTAGGGGCAGCCGTACCGGGGCGATCCGACCCAGTCGGCCACCCCCAGTACAAAATCGGGCTATCTAAACCTTTTCCTACCCTATCCTAATCATACCCAGCCCTCCACCTCGCCTGCACCAATCGGTTCTTGCCACCTCATCCCCTCCACATCACCTCCACCAATCATGGGTCGCCACCTCCCCTCTCTCTCTCCTGGACCTACCCCACCCACACACGCACTCACACACGCCACACAGCCACCATCCCACCCCACCAAACCACTGGCCGCCGCTTAGCCGGGCCCCACCGTGACGCTCACCCGACCTCCTCGGGATCTCCGCCTGCCCCACCCTGACACGCCTGCGCCTCGCCTCGACACGCCTCCCACCCCGCTTTTCTCACGCCTCCTCACCGGCCGCCATCCGAGCCGCGTCGCCCGAGCCTCCTCCCTCCTCTTCGCCCCACCACATCTCCGTCGCCGCCCGCCTCTCCAGCCTCGGACCTGCCGGAGCCATCTCTCCGCCTCCGCCTCCGCCAGATCCACGGCAACCTCTTCCTCGCGTCCCAGCGAGCGCCACAGCCCAGCTTCCGCCTCCCCATCCCCGAGCCTCAAGCCCCGCTTGACCGGCCCCGCGGACCTGCACCAAGCTCCACCCCGCCACGGGCCCTGCGCCACCGCGACCTCCGGATCCCAACCCCACCGCTCCGGCCTCCTCCGCTCAGCCATCCCGACCCTGCCTCGGCTTACAGTCGCCGCCTCACAACCCCGCTACTGAGCTACTTCTACATCGACGCCACTCCTCCTCCGGCCAAGTTCCTCCGATGGCGCCCTGCCGCCGTCGTGGAGTACCTGCCTTGGCCGCCTCTTCTCCTCGGTGCTCCGGCCACCACCGTCACCGCCGCCTCGGTAGTCTTCCTCGACGGGCCCTCCTCGCCTGGCCCAAAGAAGCCCAACACCGACAACGGAACCACAATACCCCAAGGTCTCCATCCCGGACGCCGAGCTCGCCGAGAACCCGGATGCCAAGGTCACCGACACGGAACGGCAAGACCTCCTTTCCGCACCGATGCCGACGACGTCGCACGCCAAGTTCTTCTTCCCGAACGCCAAGACCGACCCGATACGAGGACCCGACAAGATCTTCGTGACGACAAGATCGGCACCGACCAGGGCGGATCCGATGTGCCCCCGACGCCAACCAAGTTCTTCTTCTCGGATGCGACAAGATCGACTTCCGTTGTCCGAGACCGATCCCGCCGAGGCCGAACCCTAGATCCGGACACTGAGAACCGACCCTGAACCCCTCGGAGCCCAAGTTCGCTGAACCCTAATGTGATTCCCTATCCGAGACCCCATTATTTTTATAATATGACATTACCAACTGATGCATATTAAATTGTTCATGCATGCATACTTGTCTGTGGTTTGGGGGCATTATGCCAATTCATCTCATAATTAAATATGGAGTCTATATGCGGGATATCTTTGTCTTATTCCGGACTTCATTTAAATTGGCATAGCGAACCAAAGCCATGTTTGGTCTTGCTAATCCAACATTTAAAATGCAGGGTAGCTAAACAACATGAACCACCTAAATATTTGTCGGGACCCCGGTTCCGCTTAATCTTGCCTAATTGCACCGCACCTTTGCCATGTCATACATCATACATGCATCATGCCCGATCTTCAGCCGTAGTATTAAATAGTGCATCTGGTGTTTCTTCTAGTGCTTTGCTTCTTCACGGATTAGGCCGATGAGTTGATGCGAGTGACGCCCGTTCTTCGGATGAACCTTCGACAATGTTTTTCAGGCGAGCATCTCCCCTTTTCTACCTATCTTACTTTTATAGTATTTATTCCCTCTTGTTGATCTATTGCTATATGTGTTGCGTTGCTCTGGTTTTCGTACCCGTGATATCCCTTGCAGCCTTATATTTCCTTGGACACATCCTATTACCTGTTGTTTGGTAGATAGTTGCACTTGCGCGTCGTAGTCGCTTGCTCAAGTGTTGTTGCGTGTCGTCCAGTACCACAGTTGTTGGAGTATTGCCGCATGTTTAATGTTGGAGATGATCATGGCTTTAAATACTGTTTAATAATTAAAATTAACAGTAGGTAAATGCAGAGGCACCGGTGGGTAATAGACAATATTTTGGATTTTAACCGCTCACTGGTGTCCCGTAGGACCCCGAGTTCTTGACACCTGTTCCGAGATCGAGCGCGCTAACCACAGGTGGGGTGTATGGGCACCCCCATCGATTAGTACCTGATTTCAAAGTATTGTACCGGGGGCCACAAGTAGTTTGGGGCTTTATTACTATTCTGTACTTATGCCATGCTTTACTGCTTAATTTAAAATTGTGTGAAGTACTGCACCTGTACTGTTTAGGGAAGCGGAGTGTTTTTGCGGTATCGATAAGCCCAGTCACACTTTCGGGTTCCCAGTCGTTTACAGCCATTGACGCAAACCCTGAGTCCGTCTCGGAGACCGGCCGACTTCGTTGCGGGTAGCTTAGTGGGGTGGCTCCCATGTACTTGCTTTGGGTCTGGGAAACGTCATGACTTAGTCCCCGCCGACATACCGATGGGTGTATGTTAACTGATCTGGCAAAAAGGGTCGAAGTGCGTGTGGATACTTTGGTGCACCCCTGCAGGGTTAAATCTTTTCGAAAAGCCGTGTAAGTTATGGACGACTTGGAGCACGCTTCTCGATCATAGACAACTATAACTAAAGTTTATCGTTATAAATTGACTTGTATCCGATATGACTAGTAATCGCTTCACTACAACGGAATGGCTAAATAAAAGTACCAACAGCTGGGTTTGGGATATCTCATGCTAATTCTATCGACTAGTAAGTGTTGCAACTAACGGAATGGCTAACTAAAAGTGCCCACCGCTTATTCTATCGGGATGACTATCTATACCGACTAGTAATTGCAAACGATAATGAATAAATAAACGCCAACCGTGTGAGTTCGGTTGACTTCCTCGTTTGGTCTCGAGGGAAATACTGATGGGTATGTTTGGTGGTAGTATCGAGTTGGTTCGAATAGGTCTTTCTTACCCTCTCTAATAGCCGCTATTTGTATCGAGTCTCTATAGGTTGTTTAGTGCATGCTACCGCCGCTCACCACCATACCTATGTAGGCGAGGACCGCGAATTATAGTCTCGCCTTGTACCGGCCTCAAGATCGACCGCCTCTTTTCCTTTGACCTTTGTCGACCCCTTTTGTTTAAGCAGGTTTTGAGATCGACGTCGTTAGGTGGTTACCCTTCCGCTTGGCTCGGGCAGGTTATGGACGCCATTGGTTATTCTTCGTGGTCTCTTAGCTCAATTTGCATCTTGTCCGCATCGACGCAGATCGCTTTCCGTGTGATTTGGATCTTTGTATTGTATATCTGTATTCTTGACTCATTGAGTCGCTGTTGTATATATATGTTTTGTGGGTTCCATCGAGGACTATTGTGTAATGATATTACTTCGTTTTCCACCCGCACGCAAGTGCCTGGTGGGCACCTTTGAATCGTTTCTATGCGGGTTTGGCGGGAAGCGCTAAAACTTGCATAGGGCCGATTCTGAGGGTGTTATAGGAAGCATGGACCGGGTTGATTGGGGTCGATAGATCCCCTGTTAACCAACCTCTCCTCACATCTTTAAGTATTGGCTTAGGGATTTGACCCGTTACGGCGGAACCATACTTATTGCGTGAGTCATGGTCTTGGCGAAAGCAAGGTAAAGGTCGTGTCTAACCACCCTCTGTCGGCCTTCCAAGAAAGAGGGCTAATCATTGTGGCATTAAGATAAGGTTAGTACGTGTGGGTAAAGTTGTACACCCCTGCAGGGTATTAATCTTTCGGAAAGCAATGTCCATGGTTATGGACGACTTGAGAAAGGACGGGAGATCGTAGAGAATTATAACATAATCGTAAAACATGGCAGATCAACGTGTGCTTAAGGATGCTTCCTCATGGGTACGAGGGGGTGATCCTAGTTGATAGATGATGATGATTTGGTGGATATCAAAAGATGGTGATCAATATTTCGGAGATGTCGCTGTCTTATCCCTTTTTAAAATACTCTAACTAGACGAGCTTCTTCTCCCTCTTGTTTTATAAACAAAAGATGGCTTTATGCAAAACAACTCCACCAGCCATAAGTCTTGCAGAGTACACCCTATGCTCACCCTTGCTTTGTTGATACTTTTGGAAGAGTAAGTGTTCACCTGAAGACGAGTTCTGTACTACATCGACATCGACGAGTAGCTTGGGGTTCCCGGCCGGCAGCCTGAAATCTATGGGTTGGGACGTCATCGTTATGCTTTAGGCCTCTCAGGCCATTTGTTAAGTTTGCTATACTTAGTAGCATAATTTGCCTTCTGTTGTTTGATGTTTGTGGTCAGTGACCTATGCTTGTAATAATTTGGTTCTCTGCTCAGTTATGAGCTTGCTATAATAAATTTTGTGTCGTAGGGTCACTGCCGTGTTACCGATTCTTCACTAGATATTTTCGACCACAAGGTTAATCTTATTTCAGACGGAGGTCTGGGATTTGTTTACCCCTGATCTCGGGGGTGTCACAATCCCCTTCGCCACCCGTAACTCTAGTAAGCGCCACCGTCGAGATCTGACCCCGCCTTAGGGTTTGATCCTCCACGTGTCGTCGCTGGGAGGACGATGAGCGGCGACCGCCTGATCCGATATAATCGGACGGCTGTGGTAGCCCCTTACCCCTTCGATCCGACCCTTACGGCAAAGCCATTGGCCACGGCCGGTTGCGTTGCCGCCTGCCAAGACGCCCAAATGGCCTACCGCCTCATGCATGTTTGCTCTCCAGATCTAGCCCGAAAACCTCCTCTCCTTTTATTCTTTTTCCAGATCTAGAAATATTACCCTGTGGTTTAAATCTTTTCGAAAATGGAAAGGCCCTAAATAAATTTAGCTAATATTTTTCACCAGTACCTATGTCCACACTCTAACATGCAGACTTGCTTTTGGACCAAAATACTGGTTAGATAAATCATAGAAAATAAATTAGCCAAGTGTATTCCTCCCACTAACAAATGCTTGCAGAGAGCTTGGTAAACCCAAATGGAGTAAATCCAATTGTAAATGAAAGGTATTAGTCATACCATGCTTGTACCGCTGGCCCCACAAAAAATTGCTTCCTAGAATACCTGTAGAAAAAATAACAAAATCAGGCCTTTTCTTCCTTTAGAAAATTCTCTAGTTTAAACCAAATAAGGTTTTAAACTAATTCCAACTCCCAGTGGACACACATAACCATACCCCTCAAACCCCAGTAGATCTTAATTTTATGAACCTATGTTCAATTTTCATGAATTAAACTATTCTTTGTATTGTTTAATCACCAATAAATTCATAACAGTAGCTTTGTAACTCCAAAAAGGTTTATTCAAATTTCTACATAAAGGTATTTTTAGTATCTAACTTGTGTCATTAGAATCACATTGAAATCTTCTGTAGATTAAATTTGGTGAAAAAGACAAATTTCTTACAGTACTGCATTTGGGAATTTCCTAAGGGCTTTCTGCTAGTTGTTTTGAGGTAAATCTAACTCCTCTTGAATCAGTCCATCAAATACTATCTAATTACCCAAAAAAATAAGTTTTGGAACTCCAGAACAACTCTAGTGAATTATTTCCTAAAACTAGAGTTTTAATCACTATAAAATCCATTATAAATCAATGGTAATTGATAAAATAGTGAAACCACCTTTGTTGGTTTCATTTTATTAATACCTATCTGATGGTACCATATTCTCCTAATATTATCCCTCGTAACTTTGCCTTTTTCAAAAACTCCTTATCTAGGTAGTTCTGGCACTTAAAATCCTAATAGGAAATCCACCAATGCAAGCAAACCCATTCCTTTGCATCCATTTCCAAATCCTCACTCCATAATGATCTATAAACTGGTTTTTTCAATTTCTTGTTGTATGAATTGATGCTTGTAAGCATTGTATTGATAATGTTGTTGTTTGCTTGCATGTTTGCTCGATAACGGTGATAGGTGCGACTGTGTAACATCGAGAAGAAGGAAGCAACGAGATATTATTATTATTGTAATCGGTATTCTTGTATTCTAAAGAAGTCACGGGACGTCTCGCTAGTCACAAGCAAGCCACCTTCTTGCTCATACGCCTTGTCCTATTTCTTTTACCTATGCATGTTTTATCTACCCGTTTATGAAAGCTGCATTGTTTTACTATATTATGTTATGTGGGAAATGTTTGGCTCCTCCAAACCATTATCCCTAGAATTATAGATGGTGTATAACACCATGCCCCTTTGGAGACCCGTTTTAGCCAAGGCAAAACTATGGGATGGGAAGATCCCGAAAAAAGGCTTAACAAAAATGTTTTATGAGAAAACCTTGGTGAGGCTTGGCCTACCAAGTGGTTTGTAAAATGATAAAGGTTTTGTTTTACAAAAAGGTTGGACAAAAGATGGAGGAAAAATGTTAACAAAACAGTCGGACTGGCCAGATTTAAAGCTAGCACAATGAACCCGTGCAACCACATTACTCAAGAATGGGATGGGGCTGGGCTGGAAGTTTGTCTAATCCGGTATAGGTGCCTCGAACTACTACGAGGGAGAACAAATCCCCGGAGGCTGGGCCTCCACCCGTAAAGGCCCATGTGAAACATTGGTCTGGTGAAAGTAAATACCGTCTAAATGGCGGCCAGACGATACTATAAACCCCTCATTGAAAGCACACACCCTACGAGGTGCAAAACGCACTCCGGTTGGCTTATGACTATATAGGACGTCCCGGTTTTGAGGGGATTAACCTCATAGGGTAGGCACTTGTATTGGAGAGGGCATCCAGAAGGTCTTGACCGGTTATTCGACCCACGATCGGTGTAGATCAGGGACGGGTAATCGTATGGTGTGGGTATAGTGTACTACCTCTGCAGAGTGTAAATCTATTCGAATAGCCGAGTTCTCGGTCATGGACGGTTGTGCTGGCGGCTATACAATGGTGATGGTTTTGATTTCAAAAAGGACTTCGGAAAAGCAATGGCTTAAAAATGTTTAAACCATAGGATGGTTGGGAAAATGGAGGAAGGAGTTTGTTCATGAGATGACCGGAAGGAGAAACAAATGGGTGACACAATCCTAGTGTTTTCTTAAAAAATTTCAAAAGGTTTTCAAAACTGTTTTACAAAAGTTTTTCCAACAAAGATATAGAATTATGCTATATCTACAAGAGAAACTAGTTTATAAAAGAATCTTCTTTGGAGCCATCCTACCACAACCATATTGCAAATTCTTTATCATTGTTCTCAAAAGTACTCACCAGCATTATCTTTGGCTATTTACTTGGCCAGACTTTCAAAAGCAAGAGGAATGATGGAGTTGCTGACGTCTATGCGAGCTAGACCGTCTTCCTAGTCAGTTGCATGTAGGTTAAGACATGTCATGGGATCTACGCTTGAAGACTTCTGCTATTGATGTTGTATCGCCATAATGGCACCTTTGTAAGTACGTGTATTCATTATTCATGGATGTTGTAATGATACTTGTCGGTTATGCTCACGGCTCACTGATCATGGGAACGTGAATTACAGGCATAACGGGTATTCTCGGACCATAAATCCGGGGTGCCGCAGACTTGGTATCAGAGCCATCCTGACTGTAGGAGACCTTAGTAGCATGGACGTTAGACTGGACAACCCCTATTTCTGAAAACATAAGCTTTCGAAAACTATTTCTCAAAATCTTTTCGAAAGATTTCTTATCTCATCTTCTCTGACTTAAACGATTTGAAAATGGCTTACTCTACCTCTCGTCTATCCTCAAATGACCGTTTTCAAAGGACAAAGTCCGACTTGAAAATTCGAAATTTTTATTGTTCAAAAATTAATTTTGATGACATAATATTCATCCTTGCATTTTTCTGATTGAGATTGATATAGAGTTTGTTTATGTTGGGTTAACAAAAATAAAGATATGATTAATTTACTTTTATTTGGAGATAGCCAAAAAGTTACTTGTTTTCATATTTCGAATAGTCCAAAAGTTTTATATTGGAATTCTTTGAACAGTTTCAACTGTTTTGGTTTTGAAATTTCTCTAACTTGAGGCCTATTTCGAATACTGGGGTGACTTCTTTGGGATTTGGTCGAAACAAGCCAAAAAGGGGATGTGGTTTAATCAAAACTGAGAAGCTCTACTCATTTATTTTGATGTACAAAAGGATGCAACACGATTTACATTGACAGAACATAGACGTAGCTGGCCAAGGAACACATATGATGATATGGATCGATTCTTGCCATGCAAAACTAGCTAGCCCAAGCTAGCTAGCAGGCAGGTGAATCAACAACATTTTGGCTGGTGAGCGTGGTACTGGAGTTATCAGAAACTCTGAATGAAACTCTGAATTAGTTAACAAGTTTGGACAAGAGAAAAATATCAGAACAAAAAGAGGGTGAAACTGGCCGATTTGGACTCGATCGCGGGCGCTGAATGATTGCAGGGCACAGCCAGTAACACTGGATTGATCTGCTGATGATGTTTGAAGAAGATCGTCAGGTTTAAGTTGGGTCTGGGCTGGCTTGTTTCGGTGTCAGACACTTGACGGAACTGAAGACGTCTTCAGAGACAGTTCGGAACGCCGGTTTCAGTGGCGGACGGCAGACGGCGACGCGACGGTGAGATGATGAACTTCAGTGAGGATTTTGGACGAGGAAGATCACGAGGACTTGGACAAGTTGATTAGGCCAAGCACTAGGAACACGCGGCCGAGTCCGTGGGCGATGGTATCGACGACGGAAAGACAATCACGACGGCGGATGACATGGATGCAGAGTGCTCGACAAAACGATCAGAAGCTAGGATGCAAGATAGCATGCACAAGGTTGTCCAGGAAATTAAGACGCTCACCAAGACACCTCTCAGCTAGCCCCGCTAGCGGAGACGGTGGAGATCGCAGGCGAGCCTCATGGCCATGGAAATTCCGGTCCTCACAGGCATGGCGTCGACGATGGCTTCCGGCGAGGTTCCAGCGGCGGCCAGCAGTCCTAGGAGATGTAGAAGACCTTGCAAAGCTGCTGGGGGCGGTGGTTGGAATTGGATACCAGGGGAACTTCGGCTAGAATAAGCAGGCCGTGGCTGGGCTTGGAGATGGTCATGGCCATGGCTTCGGGAGGAGGTAGAAGGCGAAAGGAGGAAGAGGGGTTAGTGGCTTCAGATCTCGATCCAGGGTTGATTGGTAGAGGTGAAAGGAGCCTGGTGTTTGCTTTAAGGGCAAGCAAAATAAAGGAGGGTGGAGCACGTCGATGGAATGTTCTCTCGGTGTGATACGGGGCTTTTCTTCCTCTCTCTCTTCTCTTCCTAGCTGACCACCGAGGGGGAGTTAGGAGGGGACCAGAGATGTGTGGTGTTGGCATTTGTTTACTTGTCAATAAGGAAAAAATGTGGAGGGGTTGGATGTTTGTGATCCACACAATCACGCTCACGTGCATGAGGCATGCCACCCACGGGTAGAAGAGGGTGAACCAAAGTTAGAGATGGTTTAGGTGCTAGGAGGGGGTTGTTAGATGATTTGATTATGTTTGAACAAATTCGAATGAGCCAAAAGAATAAAAAGGTTTTTTTATTTAGGGCGGAACATGTAATATGGTTTATGATAGATTTCAATTGATGGATCCACACAATATGGGTATGAATAACAATACAAATGGGAAAAATACAGGAACCCATATGTAGTATGTAAGGTGGACAAACAGAGGAATATCATATAACCAGATGTGTTGACATGTTAGTGGATGGAATGAATTCAAAAGATATGCCCCCAACTCAACTGGGGCATTTGGCAAAAATAAAATATCAAAACTCAAATAAAACAAGTTAGACATTATGGTTCCATCACACATGGCACCAACTAGAGGTAAAATAGAGAGGGTACAATACAGGGAGATGCAAATGGCAAATACATTTAGCAAGATCCAAATACAAATGAAACAATTTAAATGCAACAATTTAATTATATGTTCCATGCAATGTGGCATGATGATCATGATGATGGTGCACAAAAACAAAAACAATGATCGTTTTTCTAGTAGTGGTTTTCCTAGGGTTCTACAATTTGACACCACTAACAATGGATCTCGCCCTCGAGATCCGCCTCATGGTACGGGGAATAAGGTCGACGATCTGAATCTTCTCGCTTCGTCTAGATCTTCACGGCACCACTAACAAAGGTTCTTTCTCCGTCTTGAAATTGGCGACACCACCAACAAATGGTGTGGCTTACGTTCGTTGCGGAACACTCCGGAAAACAAAGGACGAAGGCAGAGATCTCAAAAGGTAAGGCCACCTCTAACTTCCGTGGAAGGAGTATAATTGCATCGACCCACCATTCCATGTACAAGAGCGAATGATAAGAGTAGTCGGATGGTGATCAGTCCATCGCGCACCCAAAGCATTACTGTGCACATGAATATGGGAATTATGCAACCAACTCTTAGAATCAGACTAAAGATCTCGGCAATCGAGTTTCGGAAAGAAAAGAATGATGTAAGCTCTTCATTGCATCTGATGCAGATGAGTTCGTCGCGTTAAAAAACACTGGGAGATACAAAGAAAAAATTTAGTGAATTTTTGGGTCCACTGGAAGGTACAAAAGATGAAACATTTCTTAGATATCATGAAGGTCGGATGTCAAAGCACCGTTACAAGAGGAGGAAGCGAAATCCTGAAGGCACAACAGAAACCCAACCACGAGAATTTCTGGACTCAAAGAAAAGATAAGAGAGCATATTCAAGTCACGCAAAGGTAAGAGGAGAAAAGCAAAGGGGTAAGGAGTAAAAGCAGACCTAATCAGATATATCCAACCGATTTTCTAAAATAGTTTTGACACTCTACATCGGCCGTTAGCTAGGTTATCCTACAGGCTGGACCAGTGGGTTATCATAACTGATGAGCTCTGATACCACTATGTAACACCCTCGGATCGGCCATATGCAAGTCCGAGCGATTCCCGCCAAACCCGCATAGAAAAGATTCAGAGGTGCCCACCAGGCACTTGCGTGCGGGTGGAGAACGAAGTAATATCATTACACAATAGTCCATGATGGAACCCACAGAACAGATATATACAACAATAACTCAAAGAGTCAAGAATACAGATATACAATACAAAGATCCAAATCACCTTTAAAACGATACATAGTCCGAGTACGGACAAGATGCAAATGGAGCTAAGAGCCCTGAAGAATAAGCAATGGCGTCCATAACCCTGTCCAAGACAAGCCAGAAGGGTAACCCTGCTAACGACGTCGATCTCAAACCTGCTTAAACAAAAGGGGTACCGACAAAGGGCAAAGGAAAAAAGGAGAGCGGTCAGTACTGAGGCCAGTACACGGCGAGACTAGAATTCGGTAGTTCTCGCCTACATAGGTATGGTGGACTGAAGCGGCAGCGACATGCACTAAACAACCTATAGAGACTCAATACAACTGGGGGCTATCAGATAGGGATAAAAAAGACCTATTCGAATCCAACCTGAAACTATCACCAAGCATACCCATCCTGATATTTCCCCCTCGAGACCAAACGAGGAAGTCAACCGAGGAACTCATACAGTTGGCAGTTTTATTTATTCCGTTATAGTTGCGGCAATTACTAGTCAGATATAGACAGCATGATTCATCCTGATATAATAAGCAGTGGGCAGTTTTAGTTAACCATTCCGTTGTAGTTGCAATACTTACTAGTCAGATACATATAGCATAAGGCATCCCAAATCCAGCAGTTGTTGGTACTTTTATTTAGCCATTCCATTATAGTGAAGCTGATTACTAGTCATTATAAAGTCAAATTTATAGCACTACTTTAGTTATAGTGTCTATGATTGAGATACTGTGTTCCAAGTCGTCCATAACCGTGGACACGGCTTTCAGAAAGTTTTACCCTGCAGGGGGGCACAAATAGCAACACACGCACGATCAACCTCGGGAAAAACCAAATGAAAACCCAACGAGGCATCACGACAGAGCAATTGCAAGATTCATATAATATTTCAGGGGGGCACCCCACTAAGCTACCCGCGACGAAGTTGGCCGGCTCTGAGACGGACCCAGAGGTTTGTGTCGACGGCTGTAAACGACTGGAAACCCGAAAGTGTGACTAGGCTTGTCGATACCTCATAAACGTATCACAATTTCTAAACAGTACAGGCGCTCCACGCGCAATTGTAAATAAAACAGTAAATCATGGCATAAGTAAAGGATAGTAATAAAGCCTCAAACTAGTTTGTGGCCCCAAGAAATAATATATGACTCAAGCTTTGGCTAGGGGGATTCATGGTCCCACATGCGGATAGTGCGAATATTCAAAGAACAAGTATACTCGGGGTCCTACGGGACACAAGTGGACGGTTAAAAACCAAATAACATCTATTGCCCACATGTGCCTCTGCATTATTTACATACTTCAATTTTAGTTATTAAACTGTAATTAAAGTCATAATCATCTCTAACATTAAACATGACGCATTACTCCAACAACTGTGGAACATCGACGGTGCGACACAACACATGCATAAGCAACTACGACTCGCAAGGCTGACTATCTACCAAACAACCGGTAATAGGATGTGTCCAAGGCAATTTAATGGCTGCAAGAGATATCACGGGTACAAAAACTAGAGCATCGCATCACAGATAGCAATAGATGAACAGGAGGAAATAAAAACTATACAAGTAAGATAGGTAGAAAGGGAGGGAATGCTCGCCTGGAAAACATTGCCGAAGTTTTATAACCGAAGAACTTGTCGAAGCTCACAACATCTCATCGTCCTATCCAGAAAGAAGAAAAACACTAAAAGGAACAAGCGATGCAGCAATTACCACTAATGCGGAAGAATCGGCATGATAATAACATGATGCATGACATGGCAAGTTAATAATGTAAACTATGTCGAATAGGTATTAGAGGTATAGCACATTGATGATATAGCATTCGTAAGGCATAATTAATAAGAAACAATTAGTTCTCAATTTTATTTATCATGTTTTCCTTACATAAACAGTACTGAATATAAAACTACTCTTGATGCATGATGCAAATGATAACATGGATATCATGGTTGGAGAGGTCTCGTGGCGCTGATCGATTTGGACATATTATTTGTCGACTTCGTAATTACGATTTAAAAGATATGAATTTATTAAGGAAAGATCATTTAATAGCATTACAACAAATTCGAAATTTTAATTGTTCAAAAATTAATTTTGATGACATAATATTCATCCTTGCATTTTTCTGATTGAGATTGATATAGAGTTTGTTTATGTTGGGTTAACAAAAATAAAGATATGATTAATTCACTTTTATTTGGAGATAGCCAAAAAGTTACTTGTTTTCATATTTCGATTAGTCCATAAGTTTTATATTGGAATTCTTTGAACAGTTTCAACTGTTTTGGTTTTGAAATTTCTCTAACTTGAGGCCTATTTCGAATACTGGGGTGACTGCTTGGGGATTTGGTCGAAACAAGCCAAAAAAGGGGATGTGGTTTAATCAAAACTGAGAAGCTCTACTGATTTATTTTGATGTACAAAAGGACGCAACACGATTTACATTGACAGAACATAGACGTAGCTGGCCAAGGAACACATATGATGATATGGATCGATTCTTGCCATGCAAAACTAGCTAGCTTAGCTAGCAGGCAGGTGAATCAACAACATTTTGGCTGGTGCGCGTGGTACTGGAGTTATCAGAAACTCTGAATGAAACTCTGAATTAGTTAACAAGTTCGGTCAAGAGAAAAATATCAGAACAAAAAGAGGGTGAAACTGGCCGATTTGGACTTGATCGCGGGCGCTGAATGATTGCAGGGCGCAGCCAGTACCACTGGATTGATCTGCTGATGATGTTTGAAGAAGATCGTCAGGTTTAAGTTGGGTCTGGGCTGGCTTGTTTCGGTGTCAGACACTTGAGGAAACTGAAGACGTCTTCAGAGACAGTTCGGAACGTCGGTTTCAGTGGCAGACGGCAGACAGCGACGCGACGGTGAGATGATGAACTTCAGTGAGGATTTTGGACGAGGAAGATCACAAGGACTTGGACAAGTTGATGAGGCCAAGCACTAGGAACACGCGGCCGAGTCCGTGGGCGATGGTATCGACGACGGGAAGACACTCACGATGGCGGATGACACGGATGCAGAGTGCTCGACAAAACGATCAGAAGCTAGGATGCAAGATAGCATGCACAAGGTTGTCCAGGAGATTAATACGCTCACCAAGACGCCTCTCAGCTAGCCCCGCTAGCGTAGACGGTGGAGATCGCAGGCGAGCCTCACGGCCATGGAAATTCCGGTCCTCACAGGCATGGCGTCGACGATGGCTTCCGGCGAGGTTCTAGCGGCGGCCAGCAGTCCTAGGAGATGTAGAAGACCTTACAAAGCTGCTGGGGGCGGTGGTTGGAATTGGATACCAGGGGAACTTCGGCTAGAATAAGGAGGCCGTGGCTGGGGTTGGAGATGGTCATGGCCATGGCTTGGGGAGGAGGTAGAAGGCGAAAGTAGGAAGAAGGGTTAGTGGCTTCAGATCTCGATCCAGGGTTGAGTGGTAGAGGTGAAAGGAGCCTGGGGTTTGCTTTAAGGGGAAGCAAAATAAAGGAGGGTGGAGCACGTCGATAGCATGTTCTCTTGGTGAGATACGGGGCTTTTCTTCCTCTCTCTCTCTTATCTTTCTAGCTGACCACCGAGGGGGAGTTGGGAGGGGACCAGAGATGTGTGGTGTTGGCGTTTGTTTACTTGCCAAGAATGAAAAAAAATGTGGAAGGGTTGGATGTTTGTGATCCACACAATCACGCTCACGTGCATGAGGCATGTCACCCACAGGTAGGAGAGGGTGAACCAAAGTTAGAGATGGTTTAGGTGCTAGGAGGGGGTAGTTAGATGAGTTGGTTATGTTTCAACAAATTCGAATGAGCCAAAAGAATAAAAAGGTTTTTTATTTAGGGCGGAACATGTAATATGGTTTATGATAGATTTCAATTGATGGATCCACACAATATGGGTATGAATAACAATACAAATGGAAAAAATACAGGAACTCATATGTAGTATATAAGGTGGACAAATAGATGAATATCATATAACCAGATGTGTTGACATGTTAGTGCATGGAATGAATTCAAAAGATATGCCCCCAACTCAACTTGGGCATTTGACAAAAATAAAATATCAAAACTCAAATAAAACAAGTTAGACATTATGGTTTCATCATACATGGCACCTATTGGAGATATGCCCAAGAGGCAATAATAAAGTGGTTATTATCATATCTTCATACTTATGATAAATGTTTACATACCATGCTATAATTGTATTAACAGGAAACATTAATACTTGTGTGATTTGTAAGCATAAAAGAGTCCCTAGTAAAGCCTTTGTTAAACTAGCTTGTTGGTTAATATATGATCATGGTTTCGTGATCATGAACATAGAGATGTTATTAACAACAGGGTCATATCATTAGGAGAATGATGTGATGGACATACTCCTATAGTTAAGCGTAGCATAAAGATCAAGTCATTTAATATAGTCCATTTGCTATAAGCTTTCTGATACATAGTATCCTAATTCCTTCGACCATGAGATCATGCTTATCACCATCACCGGAAGGATGCTTTGATGACATCAAACACCACACCGTAACTGGGTGGCTATAAAGATGGCATTGAGTGTTCGGAAAGTATGGGTTGAGACACATGGATCAAGAGTAGGATTTGTCCATCCATATGACGGATAGATATACTCTGGGCCCTCTCGGTGAAATGTCATCCAATTAGCTTGCAAGCATGTGACTGGCTCACAAGGGATCACATACCACGGGAACGAGAAAAGAGTACTTATCGGTAACGACGTTGAAGTAGGTATGCGGAGATACCGACGATCAAAACCTCGGATAAGTAAACTATCGTGAGACAAAGGGAAATTGGTATCGTATGTAAGTGGTTCATTCGATCGCAAAGTAATCGTAGAAATATGTGGGAGCCATATGAATTTCCAGATTCCTCTATTGGTTATTGTTCGGAGAAGTGTCTCGATCATGTCCGCATAATTCACGAACCGTAGGGAGACACACTTAAGGATTCGACGTTGTTGAGTAGTTATGGAATGATGAGTAAGAGACCGAATGTTGTTCGGAGTCTTGGATGGGATCCGGGATATCACGAGGAGATCCGGAATGGTCCGGAGAATAAGATTCATATAAGGAAAGTCCTGTTTCGGGGTTGGAGAATGGTTCCGGTGTTTTCATCGGGAATGTCTAGAAGGTTCCAGAATGTCCGGCACTCCGGAGGGAAAGGGTACATGAATGTGTCATATCAAGTTGGAATGATTGCGTCATGTACTAGGAGTCATCGCTGAACAAAATAAAGGGTTTAATCAAATCCTAGTTTGAAAAGTCAAACGCCAATTTGAAAAGTCAAACGGCTATTTTGGAAGGTGGAGGGGAAGTAGAAAACCTACTTGAAGAGGAGTTCCTCCCCTCCACCGCCAGCCCACTTGGGATCCGAGTTGGGGAGGACTCCTCCCTGAGCGCCTCCACCTATATATAAGGAGGGCAGGCGCCTCCAAGGACACACCTTGCCCCTCTAAACCTAACCCTAGCCGCCGCCGGCCACCATAGCCGCCGCCGCCCTAGGGTTTGCCCAAGACGCCGACTTGGGGCAATCCCCTTGCCCTAGCCGCCGGCCTAGCTCCCTCTACTTGGTGCCTCTAAACCCTAGATCGCCAAGCCTCTCTCATAGTCCACCATACTGCCCGGCAAGGCGAAGCCTGCGAGATCTCCTCTACTTCCTGCATGCGCCGTGCCGGAATTGCGAGGAGAGTGCTACAACCTCCACTGACTGCTGGAACAAGGGAGAGGAAGGTCTTCGTCGAGTACCGAACGTGTGACCGACTGCGGAAGGATCGTCTACGCGATCTTGAGATCGGAAGTGTACGACTACATCATCAACGAGAATCTCGTTAAACACTTTGGATTCTTCGAGGGTGAGTTATTCCATCGACTTGTTGCTACAATCTAGTAGATAGATCTTGGCTATATCATAGATTAGATCTTGATTGTGTGTTCATGCGGTAGAAATTTTTTGTTTTCCATGCTATGAACCCCTACAGTTGTATCAGAGCCGTGTCTATATGTAGATCTGTTGCACGAGTAGAACACAATGGTCATTGTGGGCGTTGATGCTTTTGTTGTCGATTGATTCTTGTGTACTTTGCATCTTGCGGGATGGTGGGATGAAGCGGCCCGGGCTAACCTTACATGACATCGTTCATGATACTTGCTCCACGCTTGACATGCAACTTGGATTGCATAAGTGGCTTTGCGGGTGCCTGTTTCTCCCAACATAGTTAAGATTCAATTTACAACGGGTGATTGACAATACTAGTATCAATGTTGTGGTTCTTGTTCGTAAGTTAGAACGACACTTATTAAAAGCCCCAAACCACGTAAAATATGCAAAGAAAATTAGAGGCGTCTAACTTTGTTTTGCAGGTGTCCGTGATGTGATATGGCCATGATTGTGATTATATTTGATGTATGCAATGTTCCTTATTGTAAGTTGGCAACGGCGGAGCCATATGGTTGTCTTTAAATTCTGTTAAGACCCGCGTGTCTATTCAAAGTAGTTGTAATAGTTGAAGTCGGACGACAACCATGGAGCGGCGTCATTGACCTTGATGCAATGCCGGTGATGATGGAGATCATGTTCGTGCTTGAAGATGGAGATCGGAAGCACAAATAGAAAGGTCATATCATATCACATATTATGAATTGCCTGTGATGTTAATCCTTTTATGCATCTTGTATTGCTTAGTTCACGACGGTAGCATTATAAGATGATCCCTCAAGCACACAATTTCATGTTTTAAAGTGTTCATCCCTAGTAAGCACCGTTGCTAAATCTCATTGTTTCGAAGCACCACGTGATGATCGGGTGTGTTAGATTCTGCGAGTGTATACAACGTGAGCAAGCCAGATTTGCTCATGCGGAAGATAAGGTTTGATCTTGACGAGCCTAGCATGTACATACATGGTCTCGGAACACGGATCACCGAAAGTTAAAGCATGAGTCATATAGTAGATATGATGAACATGTTGATTGTTCGCCATTGAAGCTACATCAACTCTCGTGATGATCGGTTTTGATGTGGTGGATTTGGTTCGTGTGATCACTAAAACAATGTGAGGGATATTGATTTGAGTGGGAGTTTAACGACAATATGATTAAAAGTTGAACACTATTTATCATAAATTAAATCAAAGTGAATTTGCATAGTTGTTATAGTCATTGGCATCCGTTTACCACCTTGCGCTTAGTTATAATTGAGATGATAGAACTATAGAATTCTGGTTAGTTTCTTTACGAACTGGTATCGTATTGTTTTGAAGTGTTAATCTAATGCTTAAAATTCCTATTGCAAACTTTCAGTAAGTTCCGGTTACTCCATGAAGTTTAATAATTGGTATTAAATCAAGAGTGACAATTCCAAGTGTTAGTGTATGAGTATCATGTTTGTCTCCATGATTCTTGATATTCAAAGGATTGTCTTAATATCAAGGTTATCTAGGATCTGAAAGATTTGTTTCAGAAACCATGATGTGTGGAAGATATTTTGATATCTGAAACGAAGTTTTGGTTGCAACATGATAGAGTATAATATGGCAGAAGTCATGTTCTCATATTTGATGTGAATTTGCAAAAGGTTGGAGACACTAGTTGTCCTAATCGTCCAAAAGGTTTTGGAGAGCAACATTATACTCGCGATTCACCGTTATAAGCTAAAGTAGCTTGATCATGAATAATTCCATAATAAGGGTGAATATTTGATGTAGGTAAAATATTTACTACACCAAAAGATTACGAAAGAAAGGAATTTGAAAGAACACCAAACATTTGACGATGGTGACCTACTTCAAAGTGCAAGTCCAAAGACATTGGTATTTTACTATACACGCTTTGGAGTATGTGTCATATATGACTCCATTGTTGATGTTGATAGATTCTTTCAAGCGAAAAGGAAATCTTGAAAAGAATCTCATAAATATATGGCAGAAAAGAAAAGACTAGAATTGTTCAGTATATAGATGATATACATGTTATGGCTATATTCTTTGCTTATTAAACAATGTGATTCTTAAGTATTTGATACTGAATTTGTTGGTATGAATCGTCATACGAAACAACAGAATTCATGAACCACAATGGCCTAAGTAACTAGCAAAAGAATATGTGATGATGTTCATCGAGAACAAATAAAGGGTTATTGTGTTGCTCGTTAAACATCAAAGCTTGCCTTCAAGATTTATTTTATCAGGCATTATGAGAACAAAAGGGTTGTTCAAATAATTGCTGTAATCCATAAAAGATGGATCATTCACAAATCTCGTTGGAGAAATCGCATCCATAAAACTAGTGCTAAATATGTCGAAAGACAAATTGATTGAAAGATCACTTAGGAAGTGACATCGCCGTTTAAATTATATTGGAAAGAAAACATGAAGAAACTCCATGTGGATGGAATTTTGGAGTCTTTTGATTTTTGATCAAATGACGTTTGTGAAACTTTCCTAGAGATAATTAAAACTTCGTTCATAGGCCAAAAGGAAACGAATGCCTAGCTTATTGGAACTTGTACATATTGTTGTAGGAAATCCATTATGTCTAGTCAAGAGCGATGGGTTTCAACTTCATATGCTTTCTCCGAAAATTTGAGTGAATATATGAATATTTACTTAATAAGGATGAAGTATGAAACATTTGAAAAGTTCAAAGACTTTCAAGATGAAGTGCAAAATCACTATAACAAGAATATAAATAGTTTATGATAAGATCATAAAGGAAGATATTTGAGTTACAAGTTTAGCATAATACCTAAGATTTAAAGAATCGTTCCGTGAATTTGCATGTCCCGAAACACCATAAGATTATGGAGCGTTCAAGATATGTAATTAAACCTTGTTTGACATGGTAAGATCGAAGGTGTAATTCATGAAACTGCCATTATATTTTAAAGATTAAAAGCTTTAGAGACTACCGTTTTTCCACTGAAAAGAGCTCCATCATAATCCGTTGAAATGACACCATATAAAGTTATGGTTTGGGATAAAACCCAAGTTGTCCTTTCTTAAACATTAGTATGCTATGCATAAGAAAGATGTTTTCAACCAAAATCGGATGAACATATCTTTGTATGTTATTTTGAATATTAGTTAAGTATTCCTCCATAACACCAAAGACAAAAGTGTTTGTCGCTTAGAACGTCAAGTTTCTTTGAGAAGGAATTTTCGTGAAAAGTTAAGTGGGAGGACAATAGAACTTTGATAAGGTTAAAAGAACCTTAGCTATATGTGCAAAGTTGCGCAGCGCCGAAAAGTGTTCCGGAGGCAGCAACAATGCTCATGGCTCACGTGCCTCAAAGGTTGTGGTTACGGAGGTCAAAGTTTCTATTGAACCAAGTAGGTCGAGTAAGCAATCAAATACCAAGATTTGAGGGTTCAATCATTATTTGAGAATAATGAACGTACTACATGCAAAGAAGCGATGATGGGCCCTGACTCCGTAAAATGGCTTGACGCCATAAAATCCGTGATAGTTCCATACACGAGAAATCAAGTTTTGAACTTGAAGAACCCTCTAGAAAGGTGTAAGACCTTACAGTTGTGTTTGGATCTATAAAGAAATAGACATAGATGTTTCACATCTATGAAATAGTCGACATGTTGGGAAAGAGTTCACAACAATGTACAAAGGTTGACTATGACAAGATCTGATCTTTCATAGCGATATTTAGTCTAGACGGATTAATATAGCAACCACTACATATAATTTTGTTATGTGGTAGTTGAATAAACAAAACAAGTTCTTCTAATAGAATTGTTACCTAGGACATGTGCATAACACGGTCCATAGGGTTTTGTTAATTCAAAGGATGCTAAAAGCATATGCAAACTTCAATGGTTGAAGTGAGCATCGCGGAGTTGGAATCTTCACTATGATGAAACTGTTAAAAGAGTTTAATTTCATCAGAGACAATGAAGATGCTTGCATTTGCAAGAAATTAAGTGGGAGCGCTAAGACATGTTTCTAATACATTTTGTGGAAGACATATTGTTGATTATAAGTGATGTATCTTTTATTAACACATATTAAGAATTTCATCCCGATGAAAGACTTAGGCAAAACCCAAATATTTGGCATCAATAGACGCTAATATGGTTGTGCCGAGAGTACATAGATGATGTATTGAATGAGTTCAATATAGAAACTACAAGAAAGGTTCTTGTCGCACAGAAAGGATTGAATGAGTTCAATATTGATGATATATTCAAGTGTATTGACACTTGGTAAGTGAAACAAAGATTCAATTATAGATTGATACTTGATGTATGAAATCACAAAGAGTATTTATATCAATCATACTGTGATATGTACAAATCCAGATATGTCCTATACTCTAAATGTTATGAGCATATACCAGAATGATTCATAAGTTGATCATTGGAAAATAGTAAGGATATTCTTATGATCTTTTGGAAGAACTAAGAGTATATTATTTGTGGAAGTGACAAATAGATGGTTAGTTCATTGTAAATGAATTACATTGATACTAGTTTTGTCACAAAGTACAAATTAAGTTTATCTCAATCTAAACTAAGGGTGGCACAATATAATGGAAAGTAAGTTCCATAATGGATTTGGATGAGTTCCAAAGTTAAGACATTGTGACAGATACTACAACAAAAGGCTAAGTATATGACTGCTATAATAGCAGCAAAAGAGGGCATTTGTGTCAAGTAGTTTGTTATCAAACTAGGTGTAGTTCACAGCGGGATAATACTATGAAGATATATTGTATGACAATATTATCAACATGTTTTAACCCCAAAGAACTAAAGGTCTCACCAAAGGACCAAAATTATACAAAGCCATCTCATTAGAGAATGAGTGATGCGTAGAGAAGCAAAGACATGCAATTACACACACTGACCGAAGTGTCAGATCCGGAGATCAGTTGACCACTAGAAATCGTGTACATACAACACCGGAAAGCCATAGGTGTTGAATACACAAAGGTTTGAAACTAGATTATTGAATCTAGTGCAAGTGGGAGACTGTTGGAGATATGCCCAAGAGGCAATAATAAAGTGGTTATTATCATATCTTCATACTTATGATAAATGTTTACATACCATGCTATAATTGTATTAACAGGAAACATTAATACTTGTGTAATTTGTAAACATAAAAGAGTCCCTAGTAAAGCCTCTTGTTAAACTAGCTTGTTGGTTAATATATGATCATGGTTTCCTGATCATGAACATAGAGATGTTATTAACAACAGGGTCATATCATTAGGAGAATGATGTGATGGACATACTCCTATAGTTAAGCGTAGCATAAAGATCAAGTCATTTAATATAGTTCATTTGCTATAAGCTTTCTGATACATAGTAACCTAATTCCTTCGACCATGAGATCATGCTTATCGCCATCACCGAAAGGATGCTTTTATGACATCAAACACCACACCGTAACTGGGTGGCTATAAAGATGGCATTGAGTGTTCGGAAATTATGGGTTGAGACACATGGATGAAAAGGTGGATTTGTCCATCCATATGACGGATAGATATACTCTGGGCCCTCTCGGTGGAATGTCATCCAATTAGCTTGCAAGCATGTGACTGGCTCACAAGGGATCACATACCATGGGAACGAGAAAAGAGTACTTATCGGTAACGAGGTTGAACTAGGTATGCAGAGATACCGACGATCAAAACCTCGGATAAGTAAACTATCGTGAGACAAAGGGAAATTGGTATCGTATGTAAGTGGTTCATTCGATCGCAAAGTAATCGTAGAAATATGTGGGAGCCATATGAATTTCCAGATTCCTCTATTGGTTATTGTTCGGAGAAGTGTCTCGATCATGTCCGCATAATTCATGAACCGTAGGGAGACACACTTAAGGATTCGACGTTGTTGAGTAGTTATGGAATGATGAGTAAGAGACCGAATGTTGTTCGGAGTCTCGGATGGGATCCGGGATATCACGAGGAGATGCGGAATGGTCCGGAGAATAATATTCATATAAGGAAAGTCCTGTTTCGGGGTTGGAGAATGGTTCCGGTGTTTTCATCGGGAATGTTCTAGAAGGTTCCAGAATGTCCGACACTCAGGAGGGAAAGGGTACATGAATGTGTCATATCAAGTTGGAATGATTGCATCATGTACTAGGTGTCATCGCTGAAAAAAATAAAGGGTTTAATCAAATCCTAGTTTGAAAAGTCAAACGCCAATTTGAAAAGTCAAACGGCTATTTTGGAAGGTGGAGGGGAAGTAGGAAACCTACTTGAGGAGGAGTTCCTCCCCTCCACCGCCAGCCCACTTGGGATCCGAGTTGGGGAGGGACTCCCCTCCCCTGGAGCACCTCCCTCCACCTATATAAAGAGGGGCAGGGATGCCCCTCCAAGGACACACCTTGCCCCTCTAAACCTAACCCTAGCCGCTGCCGGCCACCATAGCCGCCGCCCTAGGGTTTGCCCAAGCCGCCGACTTGGGGCAATCCCCTTGCCCTTTCCGCCGGCCTAGATCCCTCTACTTGGTGCCTCTAAACCCTAGATCGCCAAGCCTCTCCCATAGTCCACCATACTCGCTCCGGCTTAAGGCGAAGCCCTGCGAGATCTCCCCTCTACTTCCGGTACCACGCCGTCGTGCTGCCGGAATCGTGAGGAGAGTGCTACAACCTCCATCACCTTTGGAACAAGGGATAGGAAAGTCTTCGCCGAGTACCGAACGCATGTGACCGATGCGGAAGGCACTTAGGAAGCAGCTTGGGAAGGATCGTCTACGCGATCTTGAGATCGGAAGTGTACGACTACATCATCCACGAGAATCTGCTCTCATTAAACACTTTGGATTCTTCGAGGGTGAGTTATTCCATCGACTCGTTGCTACAATCTAGTAGATAGATCTTGGCTATATCATAGATTATATCTTGATTGTGTGTCCATGCGGTAGAAATTTTTTGTTTTCCATGCTACGAACCCCTACAGTGGTATCAGAGCCGTGTCTAGATGTAGATCTGTTGCACGAGTAGAACACAATGGTCATTGTGGGCGTTGATGCTTTTGTTGTCGATTGATTCTTGTGTACTTTGCATCTTGCGGGATGGTGGGATGAAGCGGCCCGGGCTAACCTTACATGACATCGTTCATGAGACTTGCTCCACGCTTGACATGCAACTTGGATTGCATAAGTGGCTTTGCGGGTGCCTGTTTCTCCCAACATAGTTAAGATTCAATTTACAACGGGTGATTGACAATACTAGTATCAATGTTGTGGTTCTTGTTCGTAAGTTAGAACGACACTTATTAAAAGCCCCAAACCACGTAAAATATGCAAAGAAAATTAGAGGCGTCTAACTTTGTTTTGCAGGGGTGTGCTGTGATGTGATATGGCCATGATTGTGATTATATTTGATGTATGCAATGTTCCTTATTGTAAGTTGGCAACCGGCAGGAGCCATATGGTTGTCTTTAAATTCTGTTAAGACCCGCGTGTCTATTCAAAGTAGTTGTAATAGTTGAAGCTGGTGGACGACAACCATGGAGCGGCGTCATTGACCTTGATGCAATGCCGGTGATGATGGAGATCATGTTCGTGCTTGAAGATGGAGATCGGAAGCACAAATAGAAAGGCCATATCATATCACATATTATGAATTGCCTGTGATGTTAATCCTTTTATGCATCTTGTATTGCTTAGTTCACGACGGTAGCATTATAAGATGATCCCTCAAGCACACAATTTCATGTTTTAAAGTGTTCATCCTTAGTAAGCACCGTTGCTAAATCTCATTGTTTCGAAGCACCACGTGATGATCGGGTGTGTTAGATTCTGCGAGTGTATACAACGTGAGCAAGCCAGATTTTCTCACTCGGAAGCTAAGGTTTGATCTTGACGAGCCTAGCATGTACATACATGGTCTCGGAACACGGATCACCGAAAGGTAAAGCATGAGTCATATAGTAGATATGATGAACATGTTGATTGTTCTCCATTGAAGCTACATCAACTCTCGTGATGATCGGTTTTGCTGTGGTGGATTTGGTTCGTGTGATCACTAAAACAATGTGAGGGATATTGATTTGAGTGGGAGTTTAACGACAATATGATTAAAAGTTGAACACTATTTATCATAAATTAAATCAAAGTGAATTTGCATAGTTGTTGTAGTCATTGGCATCCGTTTACCACCTTGCGCTTAGTTATAATTGAGATGATAGAACTATAGAATTCTAGTTAGTTACTTTACGAACTGGTATCGTATTGTTTTGAAGTGTTAATCTAAAGCTTAAAAGTCCTATTGCAAACTTTCAGTAAGTTCCGGTTACTCCATGAAGTTTAATAATTGGTATTAAATCAAGAGTGACAATTCCAAGTGTTAGTGTATGAGTATCATGTTTGTCTCCATGATTCTTGATATTCAAAGGATTGTCTTAATATCAAGGTTATCTTGGATCTGAAAGAGTTGTTTCAGAAACCATGATGTGTGGAAGATATTTTGATATCTGAAACGAAGTTTTGGTTGCAACATGATAGAGTATAATATGGCAAAAGTCATGTTCTCATATTTGATGTGAATTTGCAAAAGGTTGGAGACACTAGTTGTCCTAATCGTCCAAAAGGTTTTGGAGATCAACATTATACTCGCGATTCACCGTTATAAGCTAAAGTAGCTTGATCATGAATAATTCCATAATAAGTGTGAATATTTGATGTAGGTAAAATATTTACTACACCAAAAGATTACGAAAGAAAGGAATTTGAAAGAACACCAAACATTTGACGATGGTGACCTACTTCAAAGTGCAAGTCCAAAGACATTGGTATTTTACTATACACGCTTTGGACTATGTGTCATATGTATGACTCCACTGTTGATGTTGATAGATTCTTTCAAACAGAAAAGGAAATACTGAAAAAGAATCTCATAAATATATGGCAGAAAAGAAAAGACTAGAATTGTTCAGTATATAGATGATATACATGTTATGGCTATATTCTTTTCTTATTAAACAATGTGATTCTTAAGTATTTGATACTGAATTTGTTGGTATGAATCGTCATACGAAACAACAGAATTCATGAACCACAATGGCCTAAGTAACTAGCAAAAGAATATGTGATGATGTTCATCGAGAACAAATAAAGGGTTATTGTGCTGCTCGTTAAACATCAAAGCTTGCCTTCAAGATTTGTTTTATCAGGCATTATGAGAACAAAAGGGTTGTTCAAATAATTGCTGTAATCCATAAAAGATGGATGATTCACAAATCTCGTTGGAGAAATCACATCCATAAAACTAGTGCTAAATATGTCGAAAGACAAATTGATTGAAAGATCACTTAGGAAGTGACATCGCCGTTTAAATTATATTGGAAAGAAAACATGAAGAAACTCCATGTGGATGGAATTTTGGAGTCTTTTGATTTTTGATCAAATGACGTTTGTGAAACTTTCCTAGAGATAATTAAAACTTCGTTCATAGGCCAAAAGGAAACGAATGCCTAGCTTATTGGAACTTGTACATATTGTTGTAGGAAATCCATTATGTGTAGTCAAGAGCGATGGGTTTCAACTTCATATGCTTTCTCCGAAAATTTGAGTGAATATATGAATATTTACTTAATAAGGATGAAGTATGAAACATTTGAAAAGTTCAAAGACTTTCAAGATGAAGTGCAAAATCACTATAACAAGAATATATATAGTTTATGATAAGATCATAAAGGAAGATATTTGAGTTACAAGTTTAGCATAATACCTAAGATTTAAGGAATCGTTCCGTGAATTTGCATGTCCCGAAACACCATAAGAGTATGGAGCGTTCAAGATATGTAATTAAACCTTGTTTGACATGGTAAGATCGAAGGTGTAATTCATGAAACTGCCATTATATTTTAAAGATTAAAAGCTTTAGAGACTACCATTTTTCCACTGAAAAGAGCTCCATCATAATCCGTTGAAATGACACCATATAAAGTTATGGTTTGGGATAAAACCCAAGTTGTCCTTTCTTAAACATTAGTATGCTATGCATAAGAAAGATGTTTTCAACCAAAATCGGATGAACATATCTTTGTATGTTATTTTGAATAATAGTTAAGTATTCCTCCATAACACCAAAGACAAAAGTGTTTGTCGCTTAGAACGTCAAGTTTCTTTGAGAAGGAATTTTTCGTGAAAAGTTAAGTGGGAGGACAATAGAACTTTGATAAGGTTAAAAGAACCTTAGCTATATGTGCAAAGTTGCGCAGCGCCGAAAAGTGTTCCGGAGGCAGCAACAATGCTCATGGCTCACGTGCCTCAAAGGTTGTGGTTACGGAGGTCAAAGTTTATATTGAACCAAGTAGGTCGAGTAAGCAATCAAATACCAAGATTTGAGGGTTCAATCATTATTTGAGAATAATGAACGTACTACATGCAAAGAAGCGATGATGGGCCCTGACTCCGTAAAATGGCTTGACGCCATAAAATCCGTGATAGTTCCATACACGAGAAATCAAGTTTTGAACTTGAAGGACCCTCGAGAAAGGTGTAAGACCTTACAGTTGTGTTTGGATCTATAAAGAAATAGACATAGATGTTTCACATCTATGAAATAGTCGACATGTTGGGAAAGAGTTCACAACAATGTTCAAAGGTTGACTATGACAAGATCTGATCTTTCATAGCGATATTTAGTCTAGACGGATTAATATAGCAACCACTACATATAATTTTGTTATGTGGTAGTTGAATAAACAAAACAAGTTCTTCTAATAGAATTGTTACCTAGGACATGTGCATAACACGGTCCATAGGGTTTTGTTAATTCAAAGGATGCTAAAAGCATATGGAAACTTCAATTGTTGAAGTGAGCATCGTGGAGTTGGAATCTTCACTATGATGAAACTGTTAAAAGAGTTTAATTTCATCAGAGACAATGAAGATGCTTGCATTTGCAAGAAATTAAGTGGGAGCTCTAAGACATGTTTCTAATACATTATGTGGAAGACATATTGTTGATTAGAAATGATGTATCTTTTATTAACACATATTAAGAATTTCATCCCGATGAAAGACTTAGGCAAAACCCAAATATTTGGCATCAATAGACGCTAATATGGTTGTGCCGAAAGTACATAGATGATGTATTGAATGAGTTCAATATAGAAACTACAAGAAAGGTTCTTGTCGCACAGAAAGGATTGAATGAGTTCAATATTGATGATATATTCAAGTGTATTGACACTTGGTAAGTGAAACAAAGATTCAAGTATAGATTGATACTTGATGTATGAAATCACAAAGAGTATTTATATCAATCATACTGTGATATGTACAAATCCAGATATGTCCTATACTCTAAATGTTATGAGCATATACCAGAATGATTCATAAGTTGATCATTGGAAAATAGTAAGGATATTCTTATGATCCTTTGGAAGAACTAAGAGTATATTATTTGTGGAAGTGACAAATAGATGGTTAGTTCATTGTAAATGAATTACATTGATACTAGTTTTGTCACAAAGTACAAATTAAGTTTATCTCAATCTAAACTAAGGGTGGCACAATATAATGGAAAGTAAGTTCCATAATGGATTTGGATGAGTTCCAAAGTTAAGACATTGTGACAGATACTACAACAAAAGGCTAAGTATATGACTGCTATAATAGCAGCAAAAGAGGGCATTTGTGTCAAGTAGTTTGTTATTAAACTAGGTGTAGTTCAGAGCGGGATAATACTATGAAGATATATTGTACGACAATATTATCAACATGTTTTAACCCCAAAGAACTAAAGGTCTCAACAAAGGACCAAAATTATACAAAGCCATCTCATTAGAGAATGAGTGATGCGTAGAGAAGCAAAGACATGCAATTACACACGGACCTGGAAGTGTCAGATCCGGAGATCAGTTGACCACTAGCAATCGTGTACATACAACACCGGAAAGCCATAGGTGTTGAATACACAAAGGTTTGAAACTAGATTATTGAATCTAGTGCAAGTGGGAGACTGTTGGAGATATGCCCAAGAGGCAATAATAAAGTGGTTATTATCATATCTTCATACTTATGATAAATGTTTACATACCATGCTATAATTGTATTAACAGGAAACATTAATACTTGTGTGATTTGTAAACATAAAAGAGTCCCTAGTAAAGCCTCTTGTTAAACTAGCTTGTTGGTTAATATATGATCATGGTTTCCTGATCATGAACATAGAGATGTTATTAACAACAGGGTCATATCATTAGGAAAATGATGTGATGGACATACTCCTATAGTTAAGCGTAGCATAAAGATCAAGTCATTTAATATAGTTCATTTGCTATAAGCTTTCTGATACATAGTAACCTAATTCCTTCGACCATGAGATCATGCTTATCACCATCACCGAAAGGATGCTTTGATGACATCAAACACCACACCGTAACTGGGTGGCTATAAAGATGGCATTGAGTGTTCGGAAAGTATGGGTTGAGACACATGGATGAAGAGTGGGATTTGTCCATCCATATGACGGATAGATATACTCTGGGCCCTCTCGGTGGAATGTCATCCAATTAGCTTGCAAGCATGTGACTGGCTCACAAGGTATCACATACCACGGGAACGAGAAAAGAGTACCTATCGGTAACGAGGTTGAACTAGGTATGCAGAGATACCGACGATCAAAACCTCGGATAAGTAAACTATCGTGAGACAAAGGGAAATTGGTATCGTATGTAAGTGGTTCATTCGATCGCAAAGTAATCGTAGAAATATGTGGGAGCCATATGAATTTCCAGATTCCTCTATTGGTTATTATTCGGAGAAGTGTCTCGATCATGTACGCATAATTCACGAACCGTAGGGAGACACACTTAAGGATTCGACGTTGTTGAGTAGTTATGGAATGATGAGTAAGAGACCGAATGTTGTTCGGAGTCTCGGATGGGATCCGGGATATCACGAGGAGATCCGGAATGGTCCGGAGAATAAGATTCATATAAGGAAAGTCCTGTTTCGGGGTTGGAGAATGGTTCCGGTGTTTTCATCGGGAATGTTCTAGATGGTTCCGGAATGTCCGGCACTCCGGAGGGAAAGGGTACATGAATGTGTCATATCATGTTGGAATGATTGCATCATGTACTAGGTGTCATCGCTGAACAAAATAAAGGGTTTAATCAAATCCTAGTTTGAAAAGTCAAACGCCAATTGGAAAAGTCAAACGGCTATTTTGGAAGGTGGAGGGGAAGTAGGAAACCTACTTGAGGAGGAGTTCCTCCCCTCCACCGCCGGCCCACTTGGGATCCGAGTTGGGAGGACTCCCCCACGCGCCCTCCCTCCACCAATATAAGGAGGCAGGGTTGCCTCCAGGACACACCTGCCCTAAACCCTAACCCTAGCCACGGCCACCATAGCCGCCGCCTAGGGTTTGCCTGCCGCCGACTTGGGGCAATCCCTGCCCTAGCCGCCCTAGATCCCTCTACTTGGTGCCTCTAAACCCTAGATCGCCAAGCCTCTCTCATAGTCCACCATACTCGCTCCGGCTTAAGGCCTCGAGATCTCCTCTACTTCCGGTACCACACCGTCAGCCGGAATCGCGAGGAGAGAGTGCTACAACCTCCGCTTGCTGGAACAAGGAGAGGAAGGTCTTCGAGTCATCTGAGCGTGTGACCGATCATGAAGCGCTCCTAACGCAGCACGGAAGGATCGTCTACGCGATCTTGAGATCGGAAGTGTACGACTACATCATCCACGAGAATCTGCTCTCGTTGAACACTTTGGATTCTTCGAGGGTGAGTTATTCCATCGACTCGTTGCTACAATCTAGTAGATTGATCTTGGCTATATCATAGATTAGATCTTGATTGTGTGTTCATGCGGTAGAAATTTTTTGTTTTCCATGCTACTAACCCCTACAGCACCAATTAGAGGTAAAATAGAGAGGGTACAATACAGGGAGATGCAAATGGCAAATACATTTAGCAAGATCCAAATACAAATGAAACAATTTAAATGCAACGATTTAATTATATGTTCCATGCAATGTGGCATGATGATCATGATGATGGTGCACAAAAACAAAAACAACGAGCGTTTTTCTAGTAGTGGTTTTCCCGGGGTGCTACACTTATAAAATTCTTCAGATCTCCCTTTCAAGGATATGGAGAGTAACTTCTTCCTCACTTGTTCAGTTGTGATACCTTCACACTTAAACAACCTGCATAATTCATGGATAAAAAGCAAGTGATCACCGGGATGGACAGTTCCATCCCCAAAATAATAATTATCCATAACACGATTAACAATACTTGTAGGTATCTTAAAAGGATCTATCTCAACAGGAGGTGGTTCATCTACTACCCTAGCAGTGGTAGTAGTTTCCCCAAATAGAAAAGCAATTGGTTTATCCATATTGGAAACAAAATAACAAACAGTAACAAGAGCAATATCATAGTGAAAGTTTCCCTTCCCAGTTCCACTCTTCAATAGCGCTTCACTCCCCGGCAACGGCGCCAGAAAATAGTCTTGATGACCCACAAGTATAGGGGGTATATCGTAGTACTTTCGATAAATAGGAGTGTCGATCCCAACGAGGAGAAGAAGGTGCTGAACAGTGGTATGGAGAAGGAAATCCCTGTGAATACTTAGCAAACGGATTTTTAGTGGTTTTCTGACAAGGCAACAACACAAAGATCAAGTAACAGAAGCAACGAACAAACGGAGCAAGTGGCCCAATCCTTTCTTAGCAAAGGACAAGCCGGTGGAAATACTTATAAGGACCAAACATTCTCGAGGACACATGGGAATTTTGTCAAGTGCTTTCACTTCAAATAGCTGAGTACTCTTCTCTGGTGTTGTAAGTGTTGTGTGGGTGAACCTATGCTAACATATCGCCCTTCCTAGGACTAATACATACTTGTGATTAAACCCCCTGCAAACATCCATAACTACAGGAAAGTAATTAAGATATAAATCTAACCACATCCTTAAACTCTGAGATCCTACGCTCCCTTATGCAAAGGTGTACTAACGGGGGTTCAGGTTTCTGTCACCCCGGCAACCCCGCGATTAGTAGCCAAATACACAATGCATCCCCCTAGGCCCATAAATGGTGAAGTTCCATGTAGTCGACGTTCACATGACACCACTAGAAGAATAGCACCACAACTTAAATACTAAACCATTGAATAATAACTCATCACAGATTCACTACTAGCAACATGACTTCTCCCATGTCCTCAAGAACTAAACGAACTACTCACAAGACATCATATGGATCAAGATCAAAGATGATATGATAATGGATAACAATCTGAACATAAACAATAATCCAATGGTTCCACTCACAAGCATCAACTACAATAGTAATCAACACTGGAAAAGTTTCCCCTAATGAATTAAAGCAATATCCAACACAATTGTTACAACGGGACGGTGTGGTGATGATGGTGCTGGTGGAGATGATGGTATGGATGATAATGATCCCGATGAAGCATAGCTTGATGACGGTGTTGATGGCGACGGTATCCCCTCTCCGGGAATGAATTCCCTTGGCAGAAATCTTTCTGACAGAGAGATCTTTCTCTCTCTGTGTTTTCCGCCCGTAGAGGCGGTGGCAATCTATTTTTGGTTGCTCCCCGAGGATTAGGGTTCTGAAGGGAAGATATAGGCGAAGGGGCGGAGTCGGAGGCCGGGCAGGTGGGCCACACCTACCCTAGGAGCGGGGTCAGGTGGGCCCGTGCCTAGGGGGTGTGGGCCCCCTGAGGCCCATCTCCGTCCCTCCTTCTGGCTTCCTTCGTCTTTTGGTAAAATAATATGTTTCCGTATTTTTCTGTTATTTTTCTGATCTTCACAAAATTGCACCGAAACGCCTTCTTTTCCATCAGAATCCAGACTCCGGCAGTCCATCCTCCAGGAATCATCCAACATGCATAAACAGATGAAAAGCCATAAGTAATACCGCATAATAAGACAAATATCAATGAATAGAGGTAAATTATGATATAGAATGGTGATGCAAATTGGGCGTATCACTATTGCTACTAGGGATAAAACAAAAATCTTTTGTTTATGGAATAATTATATTGTTTACTTTACACACACTACAAGAGATCTGATATACTGTGACAAGCTCGAAACATCATGGAATAGCAAATAACGTCTTAGAATACCCCTATGTGACGTTTTTTGAGCGTCACGAGCATCGTCATGGAATCCCCGTCACAGATTCCCGCTCGTGACGCGGCGCGCAAAAGAACGTCACTGAATATTGATGATGTCATATGTAATGTAAGCACCCGCGAGACCATCCCATAGCGTGAAAACGTCATGGATTAGCGTCACGGTTGTTGATGGCATCATATGTGATGTCATTTTATTAATTAAGAAAAAAAACTATTTTTCGAGAATTTTTCCCTTTTATGATATTTTCTAAAAATTAAAATTTATTACGTGTAGACCTTTTCTCGGTTATTTTTTTGCAATAAATCATTATTGTTTATCCTATTTTGCGGGTATTATTTTCTAGAATTATTTTTTCTTATGATATTGATTCCCTTTTTATGTAAATTTAATTTAAATTCTTAACGATTAATATTTTCGAATTTGATGTACATATGGCCAGATATACTCAACTGCACATAATATATATGTGCACACAATTGAAAATCATCATACATAACTAAAGAAGTTGCAATGTAAAATTGACATAATTAAACACTAGCAAACTAGGTTAATGCTAGAAAAGCATTATTATATACTGATGTTCTTCACGCACCATCAAATATGGTGCTTAGTTTTGAGTTGCATGTTTTTGTAAGAGGAAACTAAGAAGTCCGTCCTGCTCCTGTTGCTTCTTTTCATATGCATCCTGACTCTTCTTTAGAGTTTCCAGTTCTTCTTGTTGCTTCCTTTGCATCTCTTCAAATGCTTCCTCTTGCTCTTTTGCTCTCTCAATTGGTTGTTGCTGGTACATCTCACGTGCCTCTATTGCCTCTCTCCTTTGTTGCTCTACTAGTTCTTCTAATTCTCGGACACGTTCTTCAGAAGCAGATGTTCTAGACCTCCCAGATCTTGATTGGCACCCCATGCTAGAGAGGAAGGTGCTTGACGAGCTAGGCTCCTTTAGAACTTCAGCCACAATCTGTGTATCAGGCACTAGCAGCTCATCTACTAGTTGTGCTTCAGTCCTTTTATTTGCCATTGCGGTCTGTAAAAGAAAGCATCCATCGTGGCTCAAGTTAGAGAAAGATGATAGGTTCAATAAAAATTACAAAAGCATATAAATATCATAAATAAGAGTCACAAATGCCAACAAAATATGTAAAGAAACAAGTAGTCAGGAGCACAATAATAGCCAATGGCACAATAAATAGCAAGCAAGGCCAGCACCCAACATAATATCTAGTAGTCCCGAGAGTGAAAAAACAATTTGACGACCTAGTACTGAAGCATAGTATGCATGCACATCACCATTTCATGCATATATATATATATATATATATATATAGGGTCGCGCTATTTGACACCTAGGGTGTAGAATAGTTATTCTACACCCACCCTCTATCTTTAGAACTGTATATTATTTTTATATCACGTAAATTTTTTCTTACTCTATAAGTTAAGAAGAACATAATAAAATTTAGAAATGACATAATGTTTTTTATTTTCTTGCCATATAAAATTACGATGTAAAATTCGTATTTTTTGGTGTTTTTACACTATAATGACTCATAATTTATATATATATATATATATATATAGAGAGAGAGAGAAACCCTATTCAGCACCCAGGGTGTAGAATTGCTATTCTGCGCCCAACATATTTTTATGTTGTTAGATTAAAAAATTATGTTTTGTATATGAATAATTATGTTCATATATTTACGATAATAAAAAGTTTCAACACAAAAATAAATTTTATGAGTCATTATAGTGTAAAAACACCAAAAAATACGAATTTTACATCGTAATTTTATATGGCAAGAAAATAAAAAAATTTATGTCATTTCTAAATTTTATTATGTTCTTCTTAACTTATAGAGTAAGAAAAAATTTACGTGATGTAAAAATAATATACAGTTCTAAAGATAGAGGATGGGTGTAGAATAACTATTATATATATATATATATATATATAATACACCACCAGACATGTACCCGTACGAACTTGCTAGCCATACCATAAAATTAGTCAGAATTAAGTACATAGTTTAAGTCCTCATTTAAACATAATTTTTGGAGGGGAATACTCATCACATCTACCCTTTTATATATATGCACATAAGTAAATATAGCATATGATAGTTGCATGCATGCATTTATATATGCAACAATGAAAACTACTTCCAGCAACAACATTTGTTCATGGCCAAAATTAAACAATTCATGTGGTGGTTAATGCATATTAGTCTTCCTTTGAGAACTAATATCAACAGGAGAGGGATTAAATGCGATACTCTTTGTGTTGTTATAAGAGGGTTGACGAGGATGGGGCTTGTCTGTTTTTGAAGTGCAAAGAAGCAAAAAAAAAAGCTTGGGAGGAGCTAGGGCTAGGTATTATCCGTGATAGAATGGCCATGTTTGAGAATGCTGGAGCAGTGATAGAGTAAATCCTATCTCTTAATGATGACCAGAAGATTTTGTGCTGTAACCTGTTGTGGGGCAGTTGGCTCAAGAGAAACAAGCTGAATGCGGAGGGGAAACACATGTCATTAGCAGAGCTGGTTGGGCAGGTGCGTTACTGGGCTAGCGAATCGCAACAACTCAGTCAAAAGTCAAAGGATAAGGAAGCAGACAAACAGCCTGGGAAGTTGAAGCAACTAGAGGAAGATTTTATTAAAATTAAAATCGATGGTGCGTTTGATGCAGCTACTGGTAAAGGAGGATGGGGGTTTGTTGTTCGCGATGCCCAGGCAGGTGTTGGGAAAATTAATCATGTGGCATCAGCAATGCACGCGGAGGCCATGGCGTGTATTGATGCATTGCAGGCGGCAGTAGATTGGGGAATGGGGAAGATACAGCTAGAGACAGATTCGCTGAATCTCGTCAGTGCATTGCAGAGTCAAGTTTTCGATTTAGCACCAGAAGATGTGCTCTTCAGAGACATTCGTACTTTCATTCCATTAAACTTTATTAAAGTGGACATTTCTTTTGTTCCACGCTGTTGTAATAAGATAGCACATGCTATGGCTGCTTTTGGTGCAAACCAATCAACTATACGGGTGTAATGGGTGAACACAGTACCTAGTGCTGTAAGTACTGTGGTGAGTCCACAGTAATGGAATCATGGGTTCTTTGTCAAAAAAAGGATAAAGAAAACTCACATAAGCATCAAGTGCAGCAGCGCTCATGCATCCCGTTTTTTTGTTGGTATGGGTCTGTTTGAAGAACTCAATTGGACTAGGGTCCTCATTGTTGTACTTGTCTTTCTTCTACAAGATTAAAGAATTAAAATAATTAGTATTCAATATATGAAGACATTTGCATTAGACATGGTACGATATTCAGTTTGGTAGAATACTTACAAGTTGGTGAAAATGGGCAGGATACGACCTAGAGCCGGTAGTTTGCTGATGCTTGACATCTTCTCGGTTCTTCTTGTTCTTTGCGCAAAGTTTTTAAATGAAGCAAATGAATATTAGTATTATCAGTAGCAACGATTATTTACTAAAACAAAAAACATGTTCATTAGGTACTACCAGTTATGCTACTAACACTAGTATTATCATCTTACTTTGTCCAATTGTCCCTCCCTTACTATGTCTGAGATATAGGTAAGAACATATCTACCTTGCTCTGTCCTAAAAACTACAACAAAAAGTGTATAATAAACTTAACAAACTAGTGGCAAACTAAAACAAAAGTAATATGCAACTACAGATTCATTATAGGTATTGTTGGTGGTCTATTTTGATACAAACCTTGTTTCTTTCATCTGACCATTTGTTGACAAGAGCTTCCCAATTTGGTTGAGTAACTTTGGGCGGCTTATTTGATAACGCTTCATCAACAGTGCATCCCATGAAATAATCCCTCTTCAAGATGTACCGACGTTGTCGAACATCTTTCTGGATTATCTTTGTGCATACACCTCTAGCCACCTCTTCTTTTGGATCCATTTCAAAGTATTTCTAAAAGCAAGAAATGATTGGATACATCAATATAAATAGATAGCGCAACATGTAAAAATTGGAATGAAAAGAAAGAAGGAAAATGTCTCACCGCAACATGATTAATAGCATTAGGAATATGGCGTTCTAGGCCTTCTTTGCTGTAATCATTCCAATGTGTAGCAACATGCATGATGTTGCTGCGAACATGTATACCACACTGAGAAGCAAGATTGGCTGCTTGGATAGGGTCAAGAGGCCTCACTCTACCAGTTGAGAAATCAATCTTCATCTTCTTCCCTCCGTTTCTTTTTGCATAATCATCTAAACCATGCCCCATGGTTGGTCTACGTTTAGTTTTCATTGAGTTTTCTGGATTTTTTGGACCACTTGAGCATACTACAACATCTACATCACAAGATAGCAGAAAAAGTGGAAGTTCATTATTTCAAGTGGAAACTATAAAGCAAACAGAGTTAGAAGATCATGCTACATATACCTTGACCACGTAGTGTAACCGTGTTATCAATTTAGCGCGAAGAGTATATCATGTATTGAGAATTTTTCATCCTTGTATCGGCATCAAGTGATTTAGTATCGTTGGAAGTTTGGTGAGGTAATGTGTTGTTGTCATTAGGTGGGGTCTGGTCTGTCTGGTTAAGTCTAGATGCTGATGCTCTTGTTGTTCTTGTGGTAGTAGGTACAGTAGTTTTGAACCGGACACGCTTTCTCCCTTGTGGCTTTGTAGAATCTTGCTTTGCCTGGTTCAGACAAGTTGGGAAAAAACAAGGAAGTGAATCATCATTGGCTTATTTTTGACTTAGCAAGTTGAAATCTGCATTTAGTAGTAAGACATAAAATAATAATCATGCTAGTAGTTCTACACTTAATGTAACATGTGTTTCCAATTTAAAATGACAAGCATGCTAGCAATACATTTAGAATACAACAACCTCACTTGATTTTAGTTAGCTAAAGGTGATTTTAAGATCTGAGAAACACTGCATATTTTCTATATGCTTAAAAACCTATCAAGAATAATTATAAATGATCTATAGATACTCTATTTTGATAGACAAAGATATGGTACATTTTTCTTTGAGATATGTAGAGTTGGCTCCTGCTCATCTTCTTCTCCATAAACCTCATCTGCATCATCGGCCTCCTCCTCATCACTTGGCTCATATTCGGAGCCACTGCCACCATTCTCACCTTTGCGCATGTGTTTGTCAAGGCCACTCTCACCATATACCAATTGCCCGGCTATTTTATGTATCTCCATAAGTGGCGCTGCCGCTTCAACTCTAAGCCTCGCAACCCTTGCCAACCTGTTCCTCTCATATTGCGGAGTTTCTGGCATGGTTGTACTACCTTAGAAAAGAAGGATATCATGAAGCATTATAAAACCAATATTATGCATACATAAATAAAAGTTGCACAAACATATGCGAATGAAAATTAATGACTTTGATTAATTTACCACCTCTTATCATACATGAGTTGCTGCTGGCCAAATTATTTTGAATGAACTTGTTTTACATCAAATAACAGCCTAGAACTTCGTTTATTCAGTTTAAAAAATGAACTTGCTTCATTTGCAAGTCCCTGTTTTTTACATAAGATGACTACTGTTGATGTCTTACAGAATCTATTCAAAGTCATAAAATGCTTGTGTCTAAGTAGGTTTAAATAAAAATGCTGAATCAAGTTATTTAAAAATTAGAGAGAAGGCATCTATATGTACAGTTTTTTCGGTCAAGACAGAACCTACTCGCTTTGTACAAGAACACACTGTAGTAATCCAATAGTAGTCATGTTGAGATTTAGGCAAATAATTAAGTTTGTCTTCGGATGCATATGTCATAATCGCACCGAGCTAATCCAGCAAACAATGCGTACAAGCAGCTGTCATTAAAATGCATAGGAACCAAATTATTTGATTAACTACTCTATATAAGAAGGATAAATATAAGTTAAACATGTACGTTGATGTTTCTGATTTCTGATCTCTGATCTCAGAGGAAAACTTGGTAAAGATTGCACACAGATGATAATTTTTCAACTCAAAAAATATGAAGATAAAAAGTAGTACTCCCTCCAACCTATATAAGTTGACTTTGATTTGGCAAATTTTGGATGAACCTATATACTAAATAGTGTCTAGATTCATCCAAATCTAGAGAAATTAGATTCAACTGGGTCGGAGGGAGCACTGATTCTAAGTTTATCTTCTAACATGGCAACTTGTAAAAAGATTGTGTGCCGTGATCCATAGTCCAAACTTGGTGATCCTAGACATAGACGATATTAATTTATGCATATAAACTTTCCTAGCCAGAAATCCCAATCGTGACCTAGAATCAATTCAAATCCTCGTACGGAGCAACCAATAAACAAAATACATGCAGTTCAGATACTTTAAAAGAAATACCAGCAGTTCAGGCGTGTGTGGGCGATGGAGTTTTTACGGTTGCCGGCGGTGCCGTTCACGTGGAGGCGGACGGAGCAGCATTCGTGGGAGAAAACAAGAGAAGGGGCGCGACGGAGGACGTCGTGGGTGAGGCCGACGGCTCCGATCCCGCCGGTGAGGAGGGCGGCGACGTTCGAGCGGGATGGGCCGCGCAGCCGTTCGACCTGACTGGGGCGAGTGGATCGGAGCGCGGCCCTGATCTGGTTTGTGGCGAGAATGGGGAAGAGGAGGAGAAATAAGGGGAGTCGGCGCTGGTTTCCCGCAGGATTAGAAGCGGTTGGTAAATTCTAGTGACCTCCAGGTGGGGATATAGTCTATAGTGCGCGAAAAATAGCAAAATTGAGTAAAAAATCGGAGGGAACATATAATTTTTGGTGGGAAAATTGGGAGAGAAGATCGGAGGGAAAATTATTTTTCCTTTATATATACTCCCTTCATTGCAAAATAGTTGTATTAAATTTGTCAAAATTTAGATAAATCTATATCCTCTCTCCGCTCATATTAGTTGACTTGGATTTGTCTAGATTTGGATGAATCTAGATACTATTTAGTATATAGGTTCATCCAAATTTTAACAAATCCAAGTCAACTAATATGATCGGAGGGAGTACTAAATAGTGTCTAGATTTATTCAAATTTTGACAAATCTAAGACATCTATTTTGGGACAGAGTGAGTATTATTATTTTTTAAAAAAGGGCAATATTGTCTCATTTTATTTAAATAAACAGAAGAGAATTGATTGGTTAATTAATGGGAAACCAACCTAAAACCGATACAAACACCCTCGCCGACTGTCATGAAACATGACCACCTTGAGGGCACACACGGGCAACATGGCTACCCGATATGGGCTTGGTGGGCCCTGGCGTGTCTCTAGCAAGGCGTGGACGGCGGCGCGCCGTGGAGTGGCTAGCGGCGTAGATCAGCTGGGACTGCGTGTAGTCAACCTGGGCGTTTCTCCGGCACCGGCTTGGCACCCTAGGGTGTCGTTCTCCTTCTTGATCGCGTCGTTTGGGAGTTGTGATCTTCTACTGGCGTGAGTGTCCTGAGTTTCTCCATGTGAAAACCTAAGCTCCTCTGGAGCGGACGACGGCCCGTCGTCGTTACCTCCTTGGAGGCGTCACCTTTGGAGAACTTTTTCTCGTGGTGCTGACATGGTCGTGCCTGCCTTGTGTGGTGACTCTGTTGTCGGGGCAGTGGATGTCGGGACGGCGGCTCCGGACGGTGGTCGTGTGCCGATGCGGAGGCCTCGGAAAGCGCTTGCGGTCATGGCTCTATGAGGCGGGGCAGTGGTTTGTGGCTTAGGGGTGTCGAACTAGTGCCACTAGGGTGGCTGGTTTGTCAGTTTTTTTTTCATTTTCTCTTCTTTTTCTTCCTTTTCTCTTAGTGCGAGCCTGTACATATTCTACCTACTAATAAAATCGAAAGCCAGCAGTTGGTGGATCTTTCAAAAAAAACACAAACTGCACACACACACCATCGAATCGAGGACCATCATCGAGGGTGCCCACCGGTGCCATCGTCATCACTCCTCCACGAGCCAGCGACTCCGACTCCATAGAAGAACGACCATCTAAGAAGCCATAACCGTAATGACCTCGTGAATCCCACACCAGCCTATGCCGAATAGTCAACCCCTCGCATATATGTCCCGCAACTCCGACTCTGATGATGAGATCCAAAAAGGATATGGGAAAGACTCACATCGACGAAGACCTTCGCGACCGAACCGCCCAAGCACCACTAGCAGCTTGTCACGCCGCTGCGCTCGCCCGCAGGCCGTAATTTTTTGATGTAAGTGATCTCATCAGTATAATCACAAAATAGTCGCGAGGATAAATAGAGAACGAACGAGGTACCATAACAATCGTATTTAGAGGTATATATTTTTTTATGAAAATTCTTCTGTATAATTAATTAGTTAACTATATACATTTATTTTATTAGTGTTAAATAGTTATTCAATTGTTTGATTAGTCTAGGATTTAAAATCTCTGAGTTTTTGCACAGACTACACTGTACATAGAAGTTCCCTATCGTTTTACCGTGCACTACTGAAGTGAGCTGCAAACATTTTCACCGTTCAACTGAAGTCGTCAACCACACCCTCTTATGGAAGCTGCTGTCGTAGCATAGCTTCTTCTTATCCATCCAACCACTGTAGCAGTTCTTTTACTACTGCGGACAACCACACCAAATCGCAGCTCTGCACCTTTGCCGTGACCTAGGAAATCAATCGCCAGGGAGGAATGAAGACTTCAACACTAGCCGTCAGGAGGAAATCAAGGGGGGTTAGGAGGCGAAGCAGCTGACCAATCAGATTTAGACATCCTCAAGCGATGAAGGTAAATTTTGTACTTGAGGACCCGTGAGTGTACTTCTGGATGAAAAGGATTTCTATTGATTGGTTGCTGCCGTGCTGTTCGACTGTATCTAGAGTAAAAAGTGAGATTTGGGGGTAGAAAAAGAGGTCCTCGGTTTAAATGATTCACTTGCTTCTCTTGCAAACAATTCTTTCTATCCATTTTCCTGGATTTCATAGTTCCTGATTGAGTTAGTCGGCATACACTGTTGTCCTAATTAGTGTCGGTGGTGGATAAATTTCTTGTTCTAATGTTAGTCCAAATGATACTTGCAAGCAAAGACAAAACTATGTGATGTTAGCTTAAATCTTATGTATATATAAATCTCTGCGTGTGAGAACCAGAGTGTGATTTGTTCTGTGACCGGAACTGCCAATATATTGCTCTGTTTTGGGTGTTGTGCTAGAATGGCTATAGCAACACGGACATAAGAAACAAGTTGATATGGCAATCCATAATTCTAGGTTTTAAAATAAGCAAATAATCAAGAAACAAGAAAAATTGATGCATGTCACTCCAATACCGCAGGAAGATACATATAGCCATTACAAAAATCATGAAAACAAGAAAAAACTTAAGATTCAAACGTCAGGAAACATGCTAAACTTCATCATCACTTGAATGTTCACTTGTGTTCCTAATGTCGTCATCCTGTTCATCCTCGTCGGTGCCAGTATATTCATCATTGTTCTCAACGTTGTTCTCAATCTCAATCTCAGCAACAATTTTAGGATTTACAGGTGTGTCTTCTTCATCATCACGGCTAAATGTTTCAAACAACGGATCAACATTGTTCACAGTAGTTGCTGCTGCCATATCTTCTTGGTATGCATCTGCAGCATTTAGCTCACCTGTCTCTGATTCAGGAACATCATACAAATGTCTGTGACTAAAAGTCTGCACCAATTTCCAGTCTTTTCCAAGAGCTGTGTCCTCCATATAAAACACTTGGTCTGCTTGATAAGCCAATATAAAGGGATAATTCTTGTACCGAAGAGCCTTATGATTCAGACTTTTGAAGTACCCATCATCCCTCAACCCGGTCGTCTTTCTGCTTGTAATATCATACCAATCACAACGAAACAAAAAGACCGACCTATCTCCATGCTTGTTTTTCGGGTACATCAACTCAAGAACTTCCTTAAGAACACCATAGTACACAATCTCTGTACCATTGTCATCTCCCTTAACCATGATTCCTGAATTTTGAGTTCTTCTCTTCTTCTCACGATCGAAAGTGTGATACCGAACACCATTCACGTTGCAAGCAGAGTACACTCGAAAACGATTGTCTGGGCCATATAATAGTGAGTACAAATCATCTGAAACGTTTTGCTCTCCTACATCATGAATCTTTCAAGATAGGTGCACATATCAATAAAATGCTGAGGTTAATGACATCGATGGATATAGCACACACACACAACAATTACTTACATGCTTCGCAAACCACATAGGGAATTCCTTCTTAAGTGTCTGCTCAATGTTAGTCACACCGTTCATTCGAAATTCTTCTTGACAAACCCTACAACAACAAATGCAAAATTAACACATCTACATACACTGTCTCTCCAACCACATACTACACATAATGATGACAAGGATACTTACTCTATGTACTTATCCACTTCACGACAATTACTAAGCACGTACCAAATCATTTGGTCGTACTCAGTATCATAAAATTTGAGTTTTGATGCCCCAAAACCTTTTGCAGCAGTTGAAAAAACTCTTAGTTCATCATAAGAAGCAACCCTCTTCCCATCCTTGTTCCTATCTTCTTTGTTAAATCTTGTCTCAATATTTATCAAATATTTGGAGCAGTAGGACAAGCACTCATCCACCACATATGCCTCTGCAATAGACCCTTCTGGCTTTGCTCTATTACGAACGGTTCCCTTTAAGTACCCAATCCTTCTTTATATTGGATACATCCATCCATAATGCACGGGCCCCCTCAAAAGAGCCTCTTCGGGTAGGTGAACAGCTAAATGAACCATGACATCAAAGAAGGCGGGTGGAAAAATCCTCTCGAGCTTGCAAAGAATTACAGGAATATCTTCCTTCATCCGTTCAAGCACATCAACTTTGAGAGTTTTTGAGCACAACTGCTTGAAAAAATTACCTAGTTCTGCAATGGCCTCATATATGTCCTTCCTCACCAGCCCTCTTAGTGCAGCTGGTATGACTTCTTTGCAACAATATGTGGCAGTCATGGGTTTTCAGTCCATGCACTTTACATGTTTCAAGATCCATGCATCTTGCTAGATTAGCAGCATACCCATCCGGGAATTTCACATTAGCTAAATACTCGCAAAATATTTTCTTGTTTTCCTTGGTAAGATTGTACTCTGCTTTTTTCTTCTCCATTCCACCTTTTCCATCGGGTTTGAGTGTGTCTTTCTGATTCCTAACTTTTCCAAATCTAACCTAGCACTTGCCGTATCCTTATTCTTTCCCTCAATCTCTAGCAGAGTCCCAAGTATATTTTCATATATGTTCTTCTCAACGTGCATTACATCAATGTTGTATGCTAATTTCAGGTTTGACCAGTACGGAAGATCATATAGGCTCACCTTCTGACTCCAGTTTGGCTCATCTTTCTGTGTGCGCTTTATCTTCTTATTTCCTGGATACTTTCCTGGTTTGAAATCCTTAACTTTCTCTAACTTCTCCAACACTTCAGCATTTGTGAACTTCCGAGGTTTTTCTCGTTTCTCAACCAACCCATTGAAATCCTTGCTTATCCTGAAACGATGATTAGTAGGAAGAAATCTACGGTGCCCAACATACCCAATCTTGTTTTTCAGAGGCTCGCAGCAAGGGTTCTCATCTGTTGCCTGCCAAAACCCACCGTGACGGCGGATCGACAACACGGAGGCCGGAGGCTCCAGGGGCTGGTGGGCCTGGTCCCTCGGCGGACATCAAAAAGCTCGCACACGTCTGGCTTGGTTCGAGCGTGCCACTGACCTATACAGTCGGGAAGGTGAAGGATTGCTCGATTGATTTCTGCATGATAAACAAGTATCGTAAAATTGAGCCGTGATCGGCTCCTGAGTTTCCGTAAAGAATCGGCTCTTAAAGCCGATTGCCCCATGGTTCTGCGTTAGATTTATGATAACATGGGGTTTTGCTTGATCATTACAAGTTAAATCGATCTCGATAGTTTAATGTTTTCACCACATAACCGGAGCGTCCTACGCGTAATTGAGCCTAATGCGTACAAAGATGAAGAATATCAACCCTAGAAGGCCTAATAACCAACATAAAGCCAATTCTGGAACATCCTCTCTAGAGCGAATAAGCCACATCCTTATGCATTACCGGATCGTTCAACCCGTTTGTAAGGCACGATTACGTAGATATTAAACTAAACCTTGACGAACAAGGCACAACTATAACAGATCGAATCGACTAAATAAAGATCAAGCAAGATGCTACCCTCACACTTTGGGAAAAGGTGCAAGGGTAGCGAGATAATAGGCGACATAACCCGGCGATAGTAGTGAAAAGTAACGATGCTAGCCTCAAACAATCTATGATAATGGTATTACTGCGCCATCAACAACGCTCAAGACGAGTAAAACCGGTAACGAACAAGTGAATCGCCTAGATCTCAAGATGCGATCTAGGCGACATGGCACTACGAAGAAACCCTAAGAACAAGGGGTGGCGATCGCCGAGATTGTGTTTGTCGTGAGCGTGGTTGTCCCTCTCTCAATAACCCTAGGTACATATTTATAGTCAGGAGACTCTCTACTTTTGGAATAACTCTACAACTCTATCTTTACCTAAACATAAGCGGAACCTAAACAAACACGAATCCTACTATGATACAAGATACACGGCAATTCAGCCCAAATCTACGCACTAGGCCGATCCAACAACACCTTGAATATATGTATCTTCTAAGCCCATCACGATCACGGCCCATCTCGTCTTTGGCCAAGATATGGTGATAACACATGCCCCTGGTTTTGGCAATGATAATTCCAAAACCACTGCATGCGTTTTCCTCTTCTCCTTTTTTTATCGGGTCATGGCGTCGACGGAATCGTGGCGAGCAACAAATCACGCTACCCCTTCATCATGATGCCTTGTCTTCTCAACTCCTGCTTGGTAGCGTGATTTGTGATTTTGGCGGTGCAATGGAAACCGCCATGGCATTGAACCGTCATCCACTATTCCCTTTAAATTAATCGGCTGAGCGATTCGCGGTCCCATCTTCCTCCGGTTGCGGAAAACCCTCTCCCATCGTCGGAAAAACCCTCTTTCTCGCCATGGCCTCCTGCTTCCTCCGATGTGTCCTCCCACGCCTCCAACTCGATTAGCGGCGAGAGCCAACGCCAGAGCATCCGCCTACTGGCGATGCTGATACTTCATACGATGGTGGGGCGAAAGGCTGAGATTCGCCGTCAGTCGAGGACGATGCGTCCTCGACGGCGGCGAAGAGCTGCGATTCCTCGTCGGCGAGGCGGAGGCGAAGCAGCGACGACAATCGGTCGTGGGGCGGCGTCGACTCTTCCGCCGAGGAGGAGGAATCGGAGGAGGACACCTCTCCGGCAGTATCCGCCGAAGTGCTTCCTTCTGGTCCAACGAATCTTGAAGATGACGGCGAGACGAAGAGGTCCCGTTGGTTTCTTCGGCGGCGGGGGCGATCTTTGGGAGCGGCGCCGAAAATGAAGAGACGGCGGCGACGGCGGCGGCGACGACCTCGGCTTAGATTAGGAATCGTAGTAATGGCCATAGCGTAGTAGGCCCTTTTGTAATCGATCATCCTGTAAGCAATGATCTTTTGAATGAATGAAAATCGATTCCCAAATATTGTTTCTCTTTGCTTCAATTTTGCCGATAACCAAAATAGGTTGATGCTTGAAGTCGATGACACCGTATCGGCTTTCATCATCTTTGCGTATCTGATCGAACAAGTCAAATCGCACAGGCGATGACTACCCATCGGCTTCTCGGAAACGTTGGAGGTCAACCTTGATCGCATCCATAGACACATCACAACGGCCATTTCTTGGTTTCAAATGACGACTGCGACCTTCCTCAACACGGTGGATTCAAACACAAACGACCCAAATCTCCAATTGCCATCAAAACGTGCCTTACAGACGACTAGTGACAAGCAAAGATGAAGATGGCGGTGAGACCGTCGAGGTGGCCCTTTTGTAACATGTGTGAACCTCTAACATCGATGACCGTGCATCGGCTACATATATGTATATTTTTTTACTCGGATTTTGACGCCGGCCCCATATTTTACATCCATCGCTTCGTGTCTTTACCTAGCCGATTTCATGTAACGGCTCCTCCGTTCTTGTCCAACATCCCACATGCTTGGGAAATATTTCTTGAGATGTTGTCCATTGATCGCCATCGGAACTTTACTCCATCCAAGCTCGAGCATGTATGCGTTTCCTCTTAAAACTTGGTCGACTCTGTGCGGACCGTGCCAATTTGGAGACCATTTACCTATGTTGCATCCTTAGTCCCCAAGGCAACATGACTTCCCATACCGGATCACCAACGTGGAACTCCTTTGGCTTCACTTTCTTGTTGTATGCACGAGCTACCTTGGCCTTGTTTTCTTTGATTTTCTCCGGTGACCATAACACGAGCTCGGTTAACTCCTCTACCCATCACTCATCGAGTGCATATTCTTGATCGTTAGATCGTCACGAAAAGTGACGTCTTGATCCCGTAATTTCCGGTGGGGCGGCTTCTTGTCCATATACTAGATGATATGGTGAGGTTTTATTGCTCCATGGCATGACATACGATAAGCCCATAACGCCTCGACAAAACCTCGTACAACGCCTTGGGTGCTCATCGACTTTTCTCTTGATCAACTTGATGAGACTACGATTGGGCTTGACTTGCCCATTTGCTTGAGCATAGTATGGAGATGATCTAATCGACTTAATCCCCATGTCCTCACAAAATTTTCTAAATTCACGAGAAATAAAGACCGAACCTCCATCGGTCGTGATAGTTTGGGGAATCCCGAATCGATGGATGACATGTTCCTTCACAAAATTGATAACATCCTTGAGTTCTTGACTTCATCGGGATGCCTCTACCAATTTAGTGAAGTAGTCGGTGATAGCGGAATCCACATGTGGCCTTTGCTTGATGGAGGATTGATCTTGCGATCATGTCCATGCCCCAACCTCGGAATGGCCAAGGCTTGATGATGGGGTTCATTCTTGACGCTGGTACCATCTGGATTTTCCAAATTTCGACATGCTTGACACCCTTTATAGTAGTTGAAGCAGTCCTCAAGCATGGTGGGCCAATAAAACCACGATCGCTGATCAACCATTTCATCTTATGAGCCGATTGGTGAGTTCCACAGCGCCTCGTGTACCTCGTGTAGGAGCTGATTGGCCTCTCTTGTCCCCAAGCACTTGAGCAATAGCCCTTCCAGTCTGTAAAACATGTCATCCCCAATAAGCACGTACTTCATGGCTTTGTACCTTATCCGTTTAGGTGCCGAATCTTTCAAGTAATTGAAGATATCGGCTCTCGATCGTCCGCTTCGAGGCTGTGCACGAACGTCGGCTCCTTCTTCCACATCCTTGTATCTGAAGCCATCTGCGCAAGATCGTTCGCCTCGGTATTCTGCGCTCGTGGGATCCAAGTGAAGTTGATGTCGGAATTGCGTCATCATTTCGGCGGTCTGACCATAATGGGAAGAGGACTCGCTCTCGCACTTGTAGTCCTCCGTGGTGAAATCACCAACTTGGAGTCTCCAAAAATTTCCTTTGCTCGCTCGGCGAGGAGTAACTCCATCCTTGCGTATCGCCTCGTACTCGGCTACATTGTTAGTGCGAGAGGTAGACAATCGATGGAGAAGGAAAATGTTGCCTCGGGCGACCGAGTAAAATGCCGATGCCGCAGACCATCGTCACAAATCGATCCGTCGAAAAACATAGCCCGCTCTTATGGACGGTGCGGCTATGTTAGTTGATCCTTTCAACGATAAGATCGGCCTTTATCCCTTACCGCTTTCGCGGGTTGATACGGATGTCAAACTCGACAATGCAAACATCCATTTGCCCGGCCGGCCTTTTAACATAGGAGCGACGGCATGTGCTTTATGACGTCGATTTGCATATGATGATGATCTCTGGCGATAGCAAAATGTGTCGCAACTTAGTGCGGTGAAAAAGCAGTGAGGCACAACTTATCGATATCGTGGTACCTTGTCTGCGTCCGGCATCCTCGCTTATGTAAAGGCGACCGCTCCGGCCATCATAAACTTGCACCACTACCGAGGCGATGGATGTGTCGATATCGACAAGTAAATGTAGAATGGCTCGGTGAGGTGGAACTAACTGCTGGCGGCTTTGTCGGATATTCTTTGATCTCGTCAAAGGCGCGTTGTTGCTCGCTTCCGGAATTCCTCGTCGATTTGATTTTAACTAGTCCCATGAACGGCTCAATCCTTCCCGATGATTGGAGATGAATCGTCGACGGTTGATCTTGCCGATAAGGGACTGCAGTTCTTTCTTTGTGGTGGGTGGCTTCATCGTCGACCGCCTCCCGACTTTTCAGCCGATCTCAATTCGCGTTCATGGACGAAAACCCAAGAACCGGTAGTCACCCGAAAAGCGCACTTCTTTGGATTCATCCGTAGAGGCGAATTTTCTTGTTCGGTCCAGAATTGCAGATCGTCCAAGTGTCCGTGCGTTGAAGCCGACTTGATCACCACGTCATCGATGTAAATTTCCACCGGTTTGCCGATCGATCATGGAAGATATAATTCATGGCCCTTTGTACGTGGCGCGGCATTTTTCGGTCCAAACGTCATGACTACATATTCAAATAACCCCACGGACCACGGACTCGAATGCTCTTGTGTATGTCTTCCGGAGCCATAAAGATCTGGTTGTACGGCATTGCCGTCCATGAAGCTCAAAATTTTATGACCAAATTCTTGCATTGATTAATGTTTACGCCCAAGCATCGGATACTCATCCTTTGGGGTAGCTCTGTTGAGATCTCGAAAATCTATAGCAACCCGCCATTGGCCACCCTTCTTCTTCTCGACAGTACTAGAAATCCACTCGGATACCGCATGGTCCGATCAAATTGGTCCAACATTTTTTCGACCTCTTTCTTGACTTTCTTAATTTCGCCTTCATTTGTCGTGCTTTCATTGAAACGGCGAAATCCTTTTTTGAGCGGAGGCGATGCTCGATGATGCTCCTGTCCAATCCAGGCATCTCTGTGTAGTCCCGGGCGAAGCGACCTGGATATTGTTTCAACAGGGCTATCATCGGGGCCCGGAGACTTGGCTCTAACTTTCTGCCGATAAATGTTGGTCGTGGCTTATCCCGGGACCAATGTCGATCTCTTCTAGCTCATCGGCGGATGTAAACCCGACTTAGCTTTCCACACTGTCAAATCGACGCTAAACATGGCAAGCGGTGGGTGAGGACAACAAAAATAATTTGGGCGATCGCCCCTTTTGCTTGCATCTCATCACGTTTACACCTTATTATTTTTTAAGGGCGAGCATCTCCGCTACGACTACATGAACCGCTTGTCGTATGATCGCCGCTTTTTTTTTTTTGGCCGATCGCAGGATCGGCCACTACCTGATGATCGTGGGCTTTTCTACTCTGTAAGGCCGTGGATAAGACCAGCTCACCCCGCTTTTTGTAGCTTCAATACGCCGCGATCGTCTAGATTGATTCCAGAGATCGGCTCTTGGTCTTCGCCTCCCGACGTTCATGCCTATGGAGATCTCGATGGAATCGTCGCGTGATGACCTCCACCGTCTCCATCCCACCGGATCGTGCATCGATGCATTGTGGACGGATGCGCAATTAGCGTGAATCCAATCCTTCCTAGCAAGACGGTGTAAGTGCTCTTGTCAGTACACGAAGAATGACGTGGGTACGGTTTTCCCGCCCACTTTCAAGTCCACGCTCAAGACACCTTGTGTTCCTCAAGACCGTTGAAGTCGCCAACGTGACGTTGGTTTTGATCGATCTGCAGTGGAGCGTCCCAAACGTCGTAGCATGGAGTATGGCATGATATTGATCGCTCCCGGTCCACCAACATCTTGCCGACAAAGTTGCCCATTGATGTAACCTCAGGCTGTGGCTTTCGATGTTTGTAACCCTTCTCACGTGGCTTCAAAGATAACCGCCGTGGGCGCGATCAAATTGTGCCACGGTAGCTCATCGGTTCTTGGCGCGAGAATCGACGGAGCACGAACACCATGTTTGTGCTAGCCGATGTCTTTGCATCGGCTCTTACCGGTTTGCGCCACTCTTTCCTCGGTCAGGCGGTCTCCGCTTCCACATCCTGTTCACTTTGACGGCCAGATCAGCGTGCTTTCTTCAAAGCGTGAGATATCGCGCTTGCCTTCTAGGTTACGCACCACCGACTGCACGCTCGGGTATGTCCGAGTCCGTGGCACCACCTTGACGGTGATACACTCTTTGACCTTGTCATCCTTCGGCTCGAGGTCTCCTCGCCGGACTCCTTGTCGGCTCGGCCGGACTAAGAGGCCCTAGCGTTGAATACCGACACCGGCCTCGTGTCCTCTTTCTGCTTGGTTGCATTCGGCAGTTGTCGTAGGCAATCGGCTCATTCCGTGCCCCAAAGCAATACTTGAAGAAAGGACAATCCCAATGCCTAGCGCTTTCCTTCTTTTCGACGGTCCCCTAGCAAGGTGCTCATATCTTCCGTCGTCTCGCTGTCTTGGCGACGTTGGTCATCTTGGCGCTCATACTTGTTAAGGAGATGCGTGGAATGTGGCTTCGATATCGCACTCTCCTCACTTGTTCCTCTCATATACCGCTGTCATTTTGGCTGGGCTTCGCATGGACTAGCCTCCTTTCTTTCCTTCCCGAGCGACCACCGTTCTCTTTGTACGTGTCATGGTGGTATCCAGACCGCCATGTTAACGCCGAACGAGAAATCCAGCTTACGCCATGAATGATCGAGTTCTACCATGTTGACGCGGAAATGGGTTTGTGTCACTTTCATGGCGAATCGCCCAAGGATCGACGACCTTGTTCTATCGCCATTTGATTTGGCGGCGAAGCTCCTTGCACTCGTTGGTGGTGTGAGTGAACGAATGATGCCACTTGCAGATGGTCTCCGCTCATCTCCCGAGCCGTAGGGATTTTGTGGCCTTCGGTAATCTCACCGCTTCCTTCAAGAAGAGATCGAATATCCGCCACTTTGCTCACATCGAAGTCGAACCCTTCGCAGCCCTTGCTTTTCACCCATTTGCAGGCCACAGATCTCGCCCGAGCCCATTCACCACGGCCACCTCCGGTCTGCGTCGGATCTTCTTCTTCAAGATCGACCAGGCTTATCGGACGCTTGAATTTGTCTTGGTACAACTCGTGGTGGCGCCGCTCATACATCGCCGCTACGGGCCATGCGCCAATGAGTTGTATTCTACCGAACGCCAAGTCCTTGATGGGTGCCGAGACCCAACACCGCCATTCGGACGGCTTCCTTCTCGATTAAACGAGCCGAGTAACATCGGTTCTTGATCTGAAGCGCTGATGTACTCGCTACGCTCGCTCGCAAGACTTTCGCCAGTCCGCAATGCCACCTCGAGCCTCGAATGGTACGGATGTGGAACCGCTCTTCCGGTTGCTTCGTGTATGAATTGAATCAGTGGCGTGAGGTGTACCACCCAAAGGCCGGTCCCGCCGAGATTGCAAAGAATCTTACGCAAGATCCGATCCCGTCAAATCATGCCTAGTTGTGCTGTATCGGCTTATGTGCTCGATCGAGCTTGACCCTTCCGACCACGAATCTTGAGAACTCGGGAGCTTATACTTGGGTGGCGGAATCGATCAAACTTTAAGTACGGCTTTGAATAGCCGATTGTCCTTCTTCTAAGACGGTTTAACCGTCCTCAGATGGTACCGATTTGCTCCAATCGCTTGAGGTAGGGGCTAGATTCTCATGACTTGCTCCATGGCATACTTGGCTAGCCACGCTGTTTGTCGTCCATCCTGCCATCGCCGCCCGGACACGCCGCCGGAAGATCTCGCCCAAGGGTTCTGCCAGAAACTCCTGCGGTTGTAACTGCTTAGTGCGTGTCGTTATTGCGATCCCAAGACGTAGGCGCATATATATCCGTGGGATCTCCTTAGGTGGCTCAACAGAATTGGCAATCCTGGTCGCCTCCACTTGTAGACGACGAAGCCGCCGCTTCGGCGGTTACGGAGCGGCAAGTGCGAACGGGATCTGCGGCCGGTTCGAGGTCTTTCCCCTGGTGAGTCCTAAAGTAGGTCCCGACGGAGTATCTTTCATGATCTCTCGGACTACGGACCGCGACCGCCAAAGCGTTCACTGTGCTCTCGAATGGCGGTGCAAAGAATGAGCCACCATGTAGTTGACTTCCGTCAGAGCCACATGCGCTCCTCCGAAGGAATGCATGATCCACCTCATTAAGAGCGCCCTCGGGAGAACCCTTTCCACCGATGCCATGCGACGGGTCCTCTCAAAAGAGCCGATGAGGTCTTCCTCAAGAGGGCCTTGATCTCGTCATTTGGCCTTGTGCTCGCCAGTGATCGTCGTAAGTGATCGGTCTGTTCTCCATCGCAGTCGGGTGTTGATGTAGACGTTGTTGAATGTCCCACCGGGCGTGCGAATGTGTTGCTGCCAAAACCCACCGCGAAAGCCGATCGACAACACGGAGAGCCGGAGGCTCCAGATCGCCGCGGCCCTGGTCCTCGGCGACGTTCGCAAAAGCTCCGCGACACGCCCCGCTTGGTTCGAGATGCCACTGACCTATACCGGTCGAAGGTGAAGGATTGCTCCGATTGATTTCCTGCATGATAAACAAGTATACGTAAAATTCGAGCCGTGATCGGCTCCCAGGTTTCCCTGTAAATCGGCTCTTAAAGCCGATTGCCCCATGGTTCTGCGTTAGATTTATGATAACAGGGGGTTTTGCTTGATCATTACAAGTTAAATCGATCTACGATAGTTTAATGTTTTCACCACATAACTGGAACGTCCTACGCGTAATTGAGCCTAGTACGTACAAAAGATGAAGAATATCAACCCTAGAGAAGGCCTAATAACCAACATAAAGCCAATTACCGGAACATCCTCTCTAGAACGAATAAGCCACATCCTTATGCATTACGGATCGTTCAACCCGCTTTGTAAGGCGATTACGTAGATATTAAACTAAACCTTGACGAACAAGGCACAACTATAACAGATCGAATCGACTAAATAAAGATCATAAGATGCTACCTCACACTTTGGGAAAAGGTGCAAGGGTAGCGAGATAGCTAAAGCATAACTTCGACGATAGTAGTGAAAAAGTAACGATGCTAGCCTCAAACAATCTATGATAATGGTATTACTCGCCATCAACAACGCTCAAGACGAGTAAAACCGTAACTAATAGATACTGCCTAGATCTCAAGATGCGATCTAGGCAGCATGGCACTTACCCGAAAGAAACCCTAAGAACAAGGGGTGGCGATGCGCCGAGATTGTGTTTGTCGTGAACGTGGTTGTCCCCCTCTCTCAATAACCCTAGGTACATATTTATAGTCCGGAGACTCTCTACTTTTGGAATAACTCTACAACTCTATCTTTACCTAAACATAAACGGAACCTAAACAAACACGAATCCTACTATGATACAAGATACACGGGCAATTCAGCCCAAATCTACGCACTAGGCCGATCCAACAACACCTTGAATATATGTATCTTCTAAGCCCATCACGATCACGGCCCATCTCCGTCTTTGGCCAAGATATGGTGATAACATCATCACAATGTACACATGCATAATAACCTCGTGTGCTACGCCCTGATAGAGTGGCTAGTCCAGGGTAATCATGAATCGACCACAGGAACGCAGCATGCAAACGGAATGGATCATCTGTCAATGCATTATATGTCTCCACACCAGTCCCCCAAAGCTTCATCATATCTGCAATCGGGGGATGCATAAACACATGGAAATCCTTTCCTAGTGCTTTTTTTTCCAGGAATAAGCAAAGACATCATGAAATTGGATTGGTCCATGCATATCCACGGCGGGAAGTTGTACGGGATGACAAAAACTGGCCACATACTATATGAACTACTCATGTTTCCAAAGGGGTTGAATCCATCAGTGGCAATGCCAAGCCTAATGTTACGAGCATCCTTAGCAAACCAACCATACTCACGGTCAAAGTGCTTCCATGCTTCACCATCTAGGTGTCTCATGACACCTTTCTTGACAACCCTCTTATCCTTGTGCCACCTAGCATCCGCTGAGTGTTCCTTTGACACAAAAAGTCTTTGAAGCCTAGGAATTATAGGAAAGTACCTAAGAACCTTGTGGGGTACCTTTTTCCTTCCCTCGGCATCTCTCCATCTTGATGTTCCGCACTCAGGACAATGAGTTTTGTTGGCATAGTTCCCCCAAAACAATGCACAATCAAACTTGCATACATGAATAGTCTCGTAACCAAGCCCAACTTCATGTAGAACACTCTTAGCTGCTGCATATGACTTTGGTATATCAGCATGTGGAAACTCTGTGCTGATCAGCTCAAGAAATAGATTGAATGCTCTGTTTGTAACCCTGCCATATGACTTGACATGGAGAAGCTTAATAATGAACGATAGCCTTGTGAACTCGCTGCATCCTTCGTAAAGTTCTTTCTTGGCTTCCTCAATTAGCTTGGAATAGAGGTTTGGCTGACCCTCACCTCGCCTTCCAGACCTGGCGAGATCATCAACCAAATATGGAACATCAGCTCGACCGCCTTCATCAAAGTCATCGTCATCAGATGTGTATGCAACGTCCTCCATGTTATCCCCTTCATCATCACTCAACGGTTCACCATGAAATATCCACATCGTATATGTGTCGGACATACCAGCGCATTGTATGTGCTCCTCAACAATCGACTGGCTTTGGAGTTGCAGATTTCGGCAGTCCCGACATGGGCATAGTACATCTTGATCTTCTTTGAAATTTTGGTGAACAACAACCATAAAATCCTCAACACCTTTCAAGTACTGTGATGTGAAACGAGTTCCATTTATCCAGCTTCGGTCCATTCTCCTATAACAAATTAATTTTCTTGTGAGAAAAATATTCTTACACCATAAACTAGCATGCATATAGACTTTGATCACAACATGGTGTACAACTTTTATATCTACATGTAAGATGAATAAAATAGTGATTAACTAGTTATGTATCACACAACATAACATAACATGTCAACTACGAGAGAGTAGGATATCTTGGAAAATTTATCTTGGCGAATTATCTCTTACTTTATGGGAAAAAAGTCATAGCACTAATAATAATCTAGTTTACAAAAACAATATTCCTGTATTGAATGCAGTAAACTGCTTATCAAGTCGATATGACGATCAACGGATGGTTTGCAGATGGCTTGTGATGGATTGTCTGGCATTAGGGTGATTATCACTTTATCAGATCTCATGTTGGTGCTGTGGTGGCATTGGTCTGACGTTGTTTGGAGCAGTGTGACGATGCTATGGAAGCCGAGCTTAAGTAGCACTAGAAGGGATCAGGATTGGGCTAAATCACATAGACAAGCGTCTACTACTTCAACCAGATTGCTCAGTGTTGTTGCAAGCAGTGAAGGTCTCACACATGGATCGATATATGTTGGCTTTTATATCACCAAAGGAGATTAAGCTATTGTCTCATGGAAGCAGAAGTTGTTACTCAAGAAAATTTACTGTAATCAAAACAGAGTTGCAGATCTGCACCTGACTACACGATGTCACTCAAGTTTTCTACTAGTAGCAAACTATGCTTGGGTTATTGGCTGTGCAATCTAATTGTGACATCGTGTATCTGACTTTGCGTTAGCAGCTATTGTTATCCTGTTTATGAGTAATAAAATAAAGTTTCCTGATTCCCCGTGGAGAAAAAAACGCATAGAACCAAGTTCAGGCAATGCAGCATACAAAAAATTGATGATTCAAACGCAACCTTTCTCTAGTATTCCCTCCGATTCAAATTAGTTGACGCACATTTGTCTAGATTCGGTTGTATCTCATATTAAATATGTCTAAATACATCTGAATCTTAACAAATCCGAGTTAAGTAATTTGGATCGAGGAAATACTACATAAATACTCCAAATTAGCTACCAAAATTAATTCCCCAGAATCAATGGTACGGCACGTTCCAAGACTAGCATAGATCGTACCAAGAAGAGCGACGGCACGTACGAACTCGCAATTCAACTTCAGAAGAGCGACGACACGTACCAAGACCCGACAGCCGGGACAATCATCGCGCGCCCGTGATGAGAGAAGAGGAGGCCGCCTGCGATGGCAAAGACACGGATTAGGAAGAGGAGGTCGTCTGCTTCCACAATATCAGGCAGTAGTGTTCAATGATCAAAGGTATCTACATCGGTCTCCTTTCCTTGTCTTATATGACTCTGTACGTATCGATTACATCCAAATCAAACAGAACTCTGTTTGCGTACGATCCAGATGAAATAGAACTCTGTTTGTTATCTTGTAAATATACAACACTAATCGATCAAATAAACTCGTCAACACAAATCTTGAAGTGTCCTACCGGTATCACTAAGCGTCGAAAATAGTTCCTTTCACAATTTTAGACTGATAATAACTTTTAAAAAGCGAGCTCGGTTACTTTTTTCTCGATACATTCGGTACAACTTTATCAAAAATAATTTTATAAACCTAATTTATCAGCAAGCTAACATTAACCTACTAGTAAAGGTACGATGGTGCACCTCGTATGGCCTAGGTTTGAGTCTTAGAAACATAATTTTAAATACATATCATTCTAATTTCTTCAAAATTTTCTGTGACCCCTCTGCATTCGTCATTGAGGCTATATGTACCATCACGGAATGTGCTTATGTGTGACGGTGATTATGTGACCGTCATGGATTTTATGAATTCCATGACACTAGGGCAAGTCGTCGCACATTATGATATTGCGTGACGTTATAGACCATCATCATGAGAGTTTTCGTCACTGTATATCACATCTCTTGTAGTGACACATTGCTTAATGTAATTATCTGTTGTTTGCAACTTAATACCGGAGGGGGTTCGGATGATAACCTAAAGGTAGATTATTAGTCATAGATGCAGTTGGATTACGGTCTATGTATATTATTGTAATGCCCAATCTAATCTCATAGGAGTCAAGATGTCTAGTATGTGCATTGTTATGCTTTCTCAATCTGTCAATTGCCCCGCTGTAATTTGTTCACCCAACATGCTATCTATCTTAAGGAGAACACATCTAGTGAACCGTGGACCCCGGTCCAATTTTTATCATTGATACATCATCTACTGTTACCTTTTACTTTCTACAAGTAACTATTATCTTCCACACTATATGTTTAATCCTTTGTTTTTAGCAAACTGGTGAGATTGACAACCTCATTGTACGTTGGGGCAAAGTTTTGAGTTTGTGTTGTGCAGGTTCCAAGTTGTTAGCAACACTTTGGAGTTGTTTCCTTACTCCTACTGGTTCAATAACATTGATTTCATAACTGAGGGAAAACTTGTTGCTGTGTCCATCACACCTTCCTCTTTGGGTATCCAAACAAGGCTCTACAGTGAACTGAGCCGCATCAGTCAAGCAATTGACAAGAATATCTCTAGCTTTACCACTAATGACTAATTATTGCAAAGATGTGTAATCCATTGCTTTGAATTGTGTTGTGTAGGAAATCACGCTTTTAAGGATAAATCAGGAGCCATAACTGAAGATTTTTTAGGAATTCTACACGGGCAAGTAATCCCGGACAAACTCCAGGTGCCGGAGGAAATAACAAACACTGGTACGGGAAGGTCCCATCCATACCATGTGGTGGTGGCTTCATATCGTTAAACCCTACGACTTTCGTGGGGGAGCCTATATGTTTTGAGGTCTCAGTTGCTACGTAGAGTGCCACCATTCTCAGATTGCATCACAACACCACCAAAGGAGATCCACACCATAGTTCATCCCCTCCATTCTCCATCCTCTCCATTAGCCATAGCCATTATCTTGTACTTGAGATCTCCTTATGATTGGGAGACCATTGTAAGAATATTTGATTTCAATCTAAGTATTTTGCATAATGTTTTCTATCAGTGATATTATTGTTATGAGTAAGTAGTCCTCAGGGGCTACAGGTTGGGGTGAAACCTCGCAATGATTATGTACATATAATCTATGGAAGCATTGTGTATTGTTTGAATAAGGGATTTTTATATTTGTTTCTTTGTCTCTTGCCTCGATCTTTTGACATGTAGGTACCCAAGACCCCCAAGATCGATAAAGGCTTGAAAAATATCCATAAATAATTCAGGAATCATTCAACTACTGAATGCGCTGTCCTAATTAAGTGCAAAGATTAAACTATCCATTGTACATTGAATGTTCAGTCTAGTCCAGTTAAATATTTGAATCCCGCAATCAAAAAATGAAAAAAATGTTTAGCTCAAGTTAATCAGTCCGACATAACATACACCAGCACTTGTTTAGCTCAAGTTTGGTGGCAAAGTATTTTTAAAGTATTCAAAGAATCCCTCAGTTTTCACAAATACTTCAGTTTTACATACTTCAATGTGTTTGGCTGTAGGGAAAAACTACAGTTTTATTACCACGGTATTACCAAAACTGAGAAACGCTAGAAAAAAGGCCCCTCCACTTCGCTCGCTAATCCATCTAGCCGATCACCCGTGAGACTTTGCTTTCCATCCAGGAGACCAGCAATCTAGCAAATCCATATTGCCGGTGTTGCATGATTCCATTTCATAAAGATAATCTTGGGTACCGGTTTAAAACAAGAATCTGATTGGTGTACTGCCATAGGGAAAATCGCCAGAACCAGAAAATGATTGATGTAAACAATCATATAGTCTCATACCAATGGAACCTTTGTTTGAACACTATAAATACAGTCCAACACCATTTTAAAGAAAGTGGAAGACTATATGATTGTTTAGCCCATTCCATCGAGAGACTAGTGTCAACTAGACTTAAAGTGAATTGTGTATAAACCATTAAAATTAAGACGTAGCAAATATGTCCGCCGTTCCACCAGATTGAACCACCGTATATTAAAACAGTCTATAAAGCTCCAGATTTGGCTTAGTGTGCACAAATTTATAGACCGTAAGTTTATAAAAGATTGGAGGGGTAAAAATTGGCATAATTTTTACTAAATTGGGTAATTGAAATAAAAAATTGTGAAATAGAGTAATTAGTGTATGAATTCAACTAGAAACAGTTGTGCACTTAATGGCAAATGAAACATGCTCGATATAATCAAATAAAGGTCAACATAAAGACAAACCGTGACTTACCATTGCTCAAAACTGTCTATTGTTCTTTGTTGTAGCCTGTATGAGCGCATTTGGAAAAATTATATTGTGCCTTGTACCTAGAGCCCTAGTAGTACTAGCGGACTTTAAAAGAGTATTTTGCAGGTTTGGATTGCTATTTTCTTTGCCAGTCGTTACTTGGGCATCTGCAAATATAAGTGCGCTTTTAGCAACACAAGTAAGCAAAATTAATCTTACAAGTTCTCTGTAACATCCCAATTTCAGCAACCTTGATCTTTTGTCGTGAAGGCAAATATCAGGGGGAACAAAAACTTTTTCCTATTACACGTGCAATGGTTGTTCACTTGTTTTCTTGTGTTCTTGCAACTGATCATGCTTTAGATGCTATACTTCTTATCTCAACACTAGTTGACAAAAGCTATTTTACAAAAGAGATGTCTTGGCTCATCTTTCACATTCTCAAATGTTCTGGCATTTCAAAAACTGAGCCAAGATGACTTTGACAAAAAAAATATTTTACTAATTCTATTAACAAAACTTTGGAGAACTAAAATATAATCTCCTTATGCTTTCAAGACAGAACTCTCAACTACTCTTACCCCTAGGTTTTCCAAAACCTCTATTTAAAACCTTTTCTTTCCAATCTTGGTAGAAATACCAAGAGTTACTCATCCCACTTCAAAACACAACCTCTTAAAAATACCAATCCTTACCCCAAGCTAGGCTTGATGGTAACCCTATTAGTAGTTGGATAAGTTTGATAGGATGAATTGCCTTGATCTGTTGTCTGATGAATTGCCTCGATCTGCTAATTGCATTGTTTGCTTAGGAACTAGAGTGAGCTAATCTAGTAGCTCATCCCTTAGGACCCCATCTATGTTTGTGATCATCAATCTCAAACCAAGCATCCAAATCTGGATCTCTCCTAAGCCACTAGGGTGATCATCTCCCCTCCTAATCAAATCAATCCAGGAATAATCACTTTTGATAGTTTCCAACTCAATGGAGACCCAGTCTAAAGCATGGATCCTATCTACCTAGTTAACACTTCAACATCATCTCCTTGATCATGGGTTTGGAACTTAGCATGCTCTCAAAATCATCCCCACCTGCACTCTAGTCTAAAACCCTAAATCTGCCAAAATGGCTAAGTCTAGAATTCTTATCTAGATTCAACCTTTGGGGCTCTACCTTTTCCAACCCTTGTGAATTATTGAGGATGTACTTGACCTATCTTTTAGTACATCATGAGTACTACCAAAAACATCTCTTGCCCTTGGCTAAGCCCTTCTAATTCCCACTCATCCATGATGGTTTTGTAATCAAGATAATAATGTTTTCTGCAAGTCTTATCATCTTGCCTACTTTGGCAGAAGCTCATATCCATATGCTCCCACCCCTAGACCAACTATTTGCATGGTTATGATCTAATAACCATGTCCTATCAACCCCCACTTCCCTTGTTCCCATTGAAGCTTTGTGCTTCTTAAACCCACAAGGATTAGGAGGCTACCTGATGTATCGGCTATGGCAGCCTTATTTTCAACAAAGTTTGCCACCTCTTCTAGACCACCTCAAATCCAACCAAGCTCAACTCTTTCTTCCATGATCATATATATATAACCTTGTCTATCCATACATCTACCCCTTGTATCAAGGTGCGCTCTGAGTTCCCTGATCCAACCATGTTTTGGTGGCGTGAAAATAACAAAACCCTAGATTCCCAAAAATCTAGTTTCTTCCCTTTCTACCACAATTATTCAAAACCCATGGTTGGAAATGATGTATACATCAAGGTTACATCATATACCTTGGATATGATAATTCCCCAAATAATTCCCACAATTATTCGGATCCCAACACTATTTAAATTCCACTTTTGGCAAAACCCTAAAATCTTGGTCTATGAAGGCAAGTTTGTTTTCCTCCAAACTACTTTGCCAACCCAATGAACATTTGAGTTATCTACCTCATACTCTATCTTTCAAACTCAAAAATAAATATTTTTGAGATTCCTTATTATTTCTTTTCCCTTTTTCTTAAATGGCAGAAACAAGAAATAATTCCTTAAAAATACTATTCCTTATAAATAACTTCCAATAAAATTACCCAAGGTGGGATATGGTAGTTATAAGGATCTCACACTAAAATCCCACTTGGTTTAATGGAAAAACATAAGTTTAGCTTCCCAAAACCCCTTTTTCACTTTTTGAATAAATGATGATAAGTGGACTTATAATCATCTGAAAAATACCAAATAATTAGAGGAGGTATAACCTGACCATATACATCTATCCAGACCCTAACCTCAACTTGAAAATACCAAAAACCAAGAGTTTCCTCATAATCCCTAACTATGGCAAATTTGATCATAACCCTAAATCATTAATCAAATCCCCTCCACACCTCACCAAATCTTGTCCAGCACATCTCCCACCCTACCTGGTCGTGCTGCACTGTAGCACTCGCACTATAGAACCACTTTTCACCTTGTCTCTTATGCTTGGCTATGAAGGAGACAAAGACTAAATCATGACCTTGCTCATTTATTTCTTGTAGCAGCTACCCCAACTCCTCCCTGTCTACACCACGACCAGAAAACCTCTATCCCCTCTCTTCCACAGCCCATAGCAAAACAGCCCCTGGTTTTGCCGTTCCCCTTCTCCCCATGGACATATTCCATGGTAAACCATTGACCCATGGTATAAAAGGGTAGAGCCCCCATCAGCCCCTCTTTTCACCTCATTTCTCCTCTACCACTCTCACTTCCATCCCCCACGAGCCCCTGCTCTCTCCCTTACTCTGTCCTGCCTCAGAAAGAGAGATAAAGAAGCCCGGGCCATTTTTGGAGCTCAAGATCGAGCTCGCCCCAACCCTACTTCTCTCTCCTCCTTCATGTAACCTAGTAATGAACCTATACCTCTAATCTACCACCCACGAGCTCCAGAGCCCCTCCCCTGACCAGTACCAATGTGGAGAAGAAGGGCTAGACTCCGGTGATTAAAAAGGTTCACCCCTAACCCCTTCCTACTGCCTCTCTCCCCTCTGTTTCTTCTCATGTAATATCTAATAGATGGCACCTACCTAACCATGTCCTCTCCCCTACTTGCATGCACTCTGGGTCCCGCGCCGGCGAGCGCCCGAGCACCTTCCTGTAGGTGCCTTCGCGCGAGGAGGTTCTCGTCGCCAACCTCGCCACTTGCCGCCCCTCTTTGAGATCCCTGCGATGCGACGCCTCACCTACGTTGTTCCCCCATCGCCGGCGAGGCCCCCTGTGGCTCCACCAAGCCTCCCCGACATTGGGCTAGGGTTTCCGCCCGCGGGACCAGCCGTGAGGTAGGAGACGACGCGCGGCCGTTGATCTTCTTTAGATAGGACGGACGATGTCGCCTGGTACCCCTTCGGCTGGGAGGGCCGCTTGCCCATGGGTCGATCCCCTCCACCGCGCTATGAACCGCATGCGTCCGTTCTTCAACGGCTGGGCCGGCCTGGCACAAGGCCTCCTGGGCCGCAAGTAATTGGCCCTCCACCCCCTTTTCCCTTATTTTTTCGGATCTGAATTGGGTGCTATTTACTTTAAATCATTTTGAAAATTCAAACTAAGTCCAAATAACTAGATTCACAATTCGTGGGGTCCCTGTGTGTTTTCCTCAACATTCAGCCTAAGAAGTTGACAGAAATAATAATTGGTTTATCCATTATAAATTATCCACCAAGATGGGTAATTTTCACTAATAAACTGGTCCAGTGAGTTTGGTATATCCAAATGGAGCAAAACCAATTGGTGCTGAAAGGTATTGGTCATACCTTGCTTTTCCCACTAGCCCAAGACAATTTTGCTTCCTAGTTTTCCAGTAGTAAAAATAACAAAAAGATCCGCCTTTTGACTTTAGGAAATTCCTTAGGTCAAACCAAATAGGAACTTAACCTAATTCCAACTCCCAGTGGACAAGTATAACTATATCTCTCAAATCCCATAAGATCATAATTTTATGAACCTTTTTTGAATTTTGGTGAATTAAACTATTATGTGTATTGTTTAATGATCAATAAATTCATAGCAGTAGCTATGTAACTCCAAAAATGTTGATTACAATTTCTACAGAAAGGCATTATCAGTACTTAACACAGGTCCTTGGAATACCATAAAAAATACCCTATAAATGTAATCTGGTGAAAAATACAAATCTAAGCTAGTACTGCCTTTGGGAATTTCTCAAGGGCATTCTGGTAATTTCTTTGAGGTGATTCCAACTCCTATTGAATAAGTCCACTAAATACTACCCAATCACAGAGGGAAATAATTTTTGGAGCTCCAGAAAATGTCTGGTGAATTATTTCCTAAAACTAGAGTTTTAATCACTATAAAATCCATTATAAATCAGTAGTAATTGATAAAATAGTGAAACCACTTTTGTTGGATTCATTTTATCAAAACCTATTTGATGGTATCATTGTTACCCAATTTTACCATTCAAAACTTGTCCTTGCTCAAAAACCTCTCTCTTAGGTATTCTCCTAGACCTCAAATCCGAAGGGATCATCTTCCCATGCTTCCACATCTTCTACCTATCTAATCAACCCAATCATCTAGCACCCTGCTGATGTATATCTTGTGTTGTATGATTTTTTGCTATATGTATTCATTCTTGTCAGCATTGTTTTGATTGTGATGTTGCTTGCTTGCATGTTTGCTCGATGACGACGATAGTTGCGATTATGTGACACCAAGAAGAATGAAGCATCGGATATACTTATTATAATTGTATTGGTTTTCTGGTATTATAAAGAAGTCAAGGGGGCGTCTCGCTGGTCAAAGTCAAGCCACATTTATACTCATAACCCTTACCCTACTATTTTACTATGCATATTTTACCAACTTTATTATATACAGTGCATTATGCTTTTGTGAAATGTTTTATATCTAGTAGAGACTTTGCTCCTCCATGTCATTACATGATTGTACTACTAGTACAATATCCTTGGTGATACCTATTTACCCCTAGTATGATAGATGGTGTAACACACCATGCCCCTTTGGAAACCCTGTTTTAGCCAAAGCAAAAACTATGGGATGGGAAGACCCCGTAAAAAGGTTACACAAATGTTTTATGAGAAAACCTTGGTGAGGCTTGGCCTACCAAGTGATGTTAAAAATGAGAAAGTTTTTTGGTTCAAAAAATGGTCGGACAAATGATGGAGGAAAAATGTTTATGAAAACGCACCCGGTTCTTTGCAGTTTTGCTAGAACAATTAACCCGTACAACCATATTACTCTGGAATGGGATGGGGCTAGGCTGGAAGTTTATGTAATCCGGTATAGGTGTCTGAAACTACTATGGGGGAGAATAAATCCCTGGAGGCTGGGCTTTCTCCTGTAAAGGCCCATGTGAAACATCGGTCTAGAGAAGGTAAATACTGTCTAATGGCGGCTAGACGATACTATGAACCCCTCATTGAAAGCGCACACCCTACGGGGTGCAAAATGCGCTCCGGTTGGCTTGTGACTATATAGGGCATCCCGGTTTTGAGGGGATTAACTTCATAGGTTAGGCACTTGTATCATAGAGGGCATTCTGAAGGTCTTGAACGGTTATTCGACCCACGATCAGGGACGGGTAATCGGATGGTGTGGGTAAAGTGTACAACCTCTATAGAGTGTAAATCTATTTGAATAGCCGTGTCCACGGTCATGAACGGTTGGGAAGGTTGCTGTAGAGCGGTGCTGGTTTTGTTTTCAAAAAGGACTTCGGAAAAGAGATAGCTTGAAAATGATTTGACCATGGGATGGTCGAAAAAAGGAGGAAGGAGTTTGGTCATGAGATGACCGGAAGGAAAACAAATGGGTGACCCAAATCCTAGTGTTTTCTTAAAACTTTTGTAAAAGGTTTCCAAATGTTTTACAGAAGTTTTTCAACAAAGATATAGAGATATGTTTTATCTACAAGAGAAACTAATTTACAAAAGAACCTCTTATGGAGCCATCCTACCACAGCCATATTGCATATCTTTTAGTATTGTTCTCTTAAGGTGGTTTGCGAGTACATTCAAAGTACTCACCGGCATTGTCCCTGGCTATTTACTTGGCCAGACTTTTCAAAGGCAAGAGGAACGATGGAGGTCGCTAACGTCTATGCGAGCTAGGCCGTCTTCCCAGTCAGTCGCCTGTAGGTTAAGGCATGACATGGGCTCTGCGCTTGAAGACTTCGGCTATTGTTGGTGTATTGCCATAATGGTAATTAATGTAAGTACTTGTATTCGTTAATTATGGATGATGTAATGATACTTGTCGGTTATGCTCACGGCCAGTGGCGAAGGACGAATTTTTTTTGAGGTCGGGCGAACATCATCTCTAATATTGAGGTGGAATTGATCAATTGGACACGGTTAAAAAATTGATCAATTGGAATGTGAACTGTTGGATCAAATTTGATGTTATCTAGACCAAATTGAGTTATACCTTCATCTTCTTGAACATCAACATTCTCTTTGACAACGGTTTCGGCCGAATCTTCAATATGTTCTTCCACTTGTTCAGTGGCCATACAATTTTCTGCCTCCTGTTCCACTTCTTGCCCTTGCTCTTGATGTACAATAAGGTCCATAACATTTTTACTCTCATGTGTGATTTGATAGAGTTGCTGCCTCTAGAAAGTGGCACAAAATACCTTGTCAAATCTGCAATTCGTAATTGAAACTTTTTATCAAATACACGCTACTGTTCTACCCAAATACAAAAATTCACACAGAATGTACCTTTCTCCCCTTTGCTGGCCCCTTTCCCTTTCTATTCATCTTCAATCTAGTTAAAGTCAAGGCCAAGATTTCTAAGACGCCGAGACCACAGGAGAAGTGTGCTGCAGCTCGCGTTCTGCACACACACGGCACCTGGAGAGTGGCTGTATGGAGGTGCCTCCTCCGTTCTTCAGTACCCTGTCCAGCTTCCTTCAAACTTGAGCCTGGAGGTCACGCCGCCAAAGTTCTGTTCGTTCTGTGCTCTATCGATCGCGATCGGAAGGCAGTTCACAAGTCGGCCAATTCCCAGGAAACGTGTAAGCAGCCCCTGCGTGTAAGGCCCATAACGACACGGCCACAAGGCCTAATAGTTTTCTTTATCTATTTACCTTCTGTTCAAACAATTCAATCGTATGTACGCCGGATACCTGTAGAAATTTCTGTCGCTAGCTGAGGTAGGGAGGGCGCCTTACCTCGCCCTACCGGGAGCCTCGCCGCTGCTCACGGCTCACTGATCATGAAAACGCGAATGGTAGGCATAACAGGTATCATCGGACCGTAAATCCGGGTGCCACATTCTCAAGCATATGACTATAATCACATGATTAGCTTGCGTCTGTTTGGCTCCCAAATGTCATTAGCAGACACTGTAGTGTCAGATTGTTTTTGAGTTTCTGCATAAGGTATAAGAATTATGAAGATTAATCAATCTAGGATTTTCTGCCTTATAGCAAATGGTAGAGGTAGCTTAAACGTCATAAGTTTTTACCAGATCCATGTTGTCCATGTTTGTTTTGTATGCTGTTATACTTTCCATCGTTGTTATGAGAACAGATCCTTTCCTTACTGAACACAAGAAAAAAATAATAGAATTAGCATTATTAACGTCAGAATAGTGATTTAGAATTAAGGAAGTAGAGTACCTTGCAGAAAGGAGTAATGTGAATCATCTGTTTCCTCTAAAGCTTGCACTTGGTGTCGTCGTATTGTCACCGGTCTCCCACCAACAAGGTGTTGCGATGAATTCATTGTTGTTCCCATGTGTAGATAATATAAGAATTAGAGTCAATTTCAGAGCCAATTTGTTAGCAACCCATCAAACAACACCAGATACAATATTTCGAATCTTGATCTGGACCAATATGGATGCCGCAAACTACAATTTAATGTTCCTACATTATCCACCATTGAAGCCAAGGAAGTGACAAACTCCCCAAACCAAGTAGTCCAGGAAACTAAAATCTCAAGTGTGTTTCACCCATTATATATGCACTTCATCAAACAGTTTTGCCTATATATGGCCATATGAAGAGATAACCGATCATTGCATTTTGCAATATAGTAGTGTTGCTGCTGGTAGATCGAAAATGACAGCAACTACTCCCTCCGTCCAAAAATAGATATCTTGGATTTTTCAAATTTTGGATGAATCTATATACTAAATAGTGTCTAAATTCATCGAAATTTTGACAAACTTGAGACATCTATTTTAGAACAGAGGGAGTACTATACTAGGATTAGAATTCAGAGTTACTACTCACTTAAGTGTAGATAAAAATGAAGTGCAAAAATCATTCAAGTTGCACTAAGAAAAACACTTAGTGCAGAAAATCACTTAAGTGCAGAAAAATCATTCAAGTTACTACCATCTTGTTGTTAAGCCTCTCGATAAAAAATTTCTTGAATATGTCGGAGGCTTAAATTTTCTATATAGTTACCCCTGTACTGAAACTTGCTACCCAGTATCTAACTACTGCAGTTTGCGTCCGTTCTACAGGTTGACCATGCAGCAGATGCAGTTAGCACAACTCTTAAACGCCCTGAATGTTTCTCCCACTAGCATATCTCCCTCACCTACAATCACAAAGGGAATGAAGGACTTGGTTCCATATGAGCTTGAACAATCTGGAGTCGTAGCTGATGCCAAGTTATTGACATGCACATCTCTTTGTGATTTTGAATGTATCAGTACTGACCACAATTTGTTGGCAAGGTAGTAGTACAATACTCTGTAAGCAGCGTATGGCAAAAATACATAAGTCGCCTCTATTGACAAGTACTGAAGATGTGTACCGTGCTGCCATCACGGGGCTCGACGGTGGTCTGCTCTATAGAAGAGAGCCCAGTCGAACCGTGGGATCAGCGACGCCTTGCACACCCGCTACCTCGATCCAAGGATGCACCAACGAAGTAAGCTCCTCCGTGCCGATGGAGAAGCCGCAAAGCTTCCTGCTCGAGGACGAGGATGGATGGACGGCCTTGTCGCTCATGCCTCTCATGCCCATAACCGAGGCCCTCTCGCGCCGTATCCGGGTCGACGACGATGGCGGCGTCGCCGAAGCAGAGTAGAAGGGACGTCGACCTCCGGCGAGGCATTCGACCTCACGCGGCCTGACAGATGACACGACCCCTCCGTCTCGGCACTGCTGGGTCGTCCGATGCCTCCTTACACCTCCGCCCTGGCGATGCTTCATACGTTCGCCGACCGCGTCCCCCCGACATGTCGAGGTCGCCCTCACCTGCTACCCGAACCCTGGCGACGGTGTGTTCTTATCCTTTGCGTTCCCAATGGATTTTGCATATTTCATCACCTTCTCTGAATTCATGTCATCATGATGGGAACCATCTCTGTTTTGCATCCCCTTCTCTTCCGCAGATGGTAGCGGTGACGGGAACGGAATCAATCAACTGGAACCAGCGCTACTATTTTCCTAGCACCTTTGCTTCGGTATCCCCCCTGAGGGAAAGTTGAGGGGAAAACTGGATTTGGGTCCGTTCCAGCCGGGTTCAGGTTAGCGTTGGGCTGATACTGGTCTTTTGTACCACGAGGACATGTGTACACGTATATAGTAGAATACACGTGACGTGGATGGAGAGGTGGGTCGACATAAAATCTTCATCCAGTGTTTTCTCAGATTACTTTAAAGCATCTCAACATATGTTTTCAGCAGGGCGTTTTCTGGCTCATTTTTTCGTTCGAATGGTGAAAATTTGTCTAGTCGTGTTTTCAGGACACCAAAATGCGTCGAATTTGGTCCAACCTTCATCCGACCTTGCCAGGCCGAACCCTAGGCGCTGGAACCGCATGGGAACGCCAGACACAGCGAAAATGGCGAACCCCCCACCCCACCCGTGGCCCCGCCCTGTGAGCGTGTGAAGCCGAGTCGTCATCATCCCGTCGCCTCGGCTTCCGCGATGGACCGCCGATCAATGAACGCCAGTCTCGTCAGCCACGCATCGCCGTAATAACGCGCCATCGCCAGCTCTCCTTCCCGCCCATGCCACTACACCCCTCCCACCTTCGCCTCTCTTTCCTCTTTCGGCTATAAAATGCCAGCACCCTCGCCGCCTCCCAGAGCACACACCCTCGCCTCCCCTTCCCAAACCACAAGAACCACTTCGGGGATGAGAAGAAGAGATCGATGACAGCCATGGAGGAGAGGTACCCGGGCAACCCTGCGGCGGCGAACGGCTTCGGCCGACGGTCTCTGCAGCCGTGGGAGGTGTAGATGCTGCACGACCCCGGCAAGATGGCGCCGCCAGATTTCCGTTGCCCGCCTACCTACAGGCTCAGCGCTGGCGGCGTACTGGTGCCCTGGTGCCGCCGGTGCCTGAGGGCGCCGACATGGTGGAGGATATCTAGGCCGCTATCGCGGCCATGGAGGACCCGAAGCACACTGAAGACCCAGGCAACTTGCCGTACTAGGAGAATTTCTTCGCCGAAACCAAAGAATCGGCCGCACACGATGGCACCGGCATGCCGCCGAAGCAGCACAACGCCATGGCGTGCCGTCGGTGGTGGAGCGCTCTAGGACGGATGCTCGTGGACGTCCTCGAGCACATCACCACCGAAGACCACCCCAAGCTGGGCTACCCTCATCGATCACCGCTGTCGGCCACCCGACGCTGTTTGGCGGCGAACTAGTTTCCGAGGAGGATGGGAGGCCTCGGCTCCTCGTCCTCGACGTCGCGCTCGTCCGGCTCGGCGCCGGCACAGTCACCTCGAGTTGGCACAGTCACCACGCCTCCGCTCTGGCCGGTGAAGCGGGAGGTGGAGTCATTGGTGCGCTCGGCGGCGAGGACGAGGTCACGCGGCATTGTCATCAACGAAGGCCGCGCACCGCCGCCACCGCGATAGGCCGGCTTCGCTTGCGCACGCCGAAGGCCGAGCCGGCGAATTGGGAGATTCTCGTCGACGAGGATGCCTTCTTCCTGAAGATGGTGTTCGGCGCCATCAGGAGGAGGCCGAGCGCCAGGCCGCTCGCTTCGCTCGCTGGGAGCGCGCCTCCTAGGGGAGACGCTCATCGTCCTCGACAACAATGACTAGGCCTGTCCCTCGTCTCATCTGTGGCTCTATGGCAATGCCAGCTAGGGCAGCTCGCGTCCCCCACAGCTGCCGAGCGACGACGACGGCGACGACGTGACCTAGGACGCCGACTACACATGCTTCTACCGCAACTTCGGCATGTGAGGGGGCGCGCCCAGCGGCATCGGCGTCGGCATCAACATCGGCATTAGCATGGCCCAGTAGTTATTATTATGTTTTTTTATTTTTTCTTTAGCCTAATGCAGTCAAAATTCGGGTATAGGTCCGAAATATGTATGAACTTGCCTATGTTTAAACCAAATTGCCTATATTCGTCGAAATTTCGTCGAGTTTGTATGAAGTTCTGCCAAAACCAGGAACTCGACCTGAGAACGCGGGCGAAAACCTGGGCGCTCCTAGACCGAATGTTACATCCGCCCGACGCTAAATAGCGTCGGAATTGGGTCTGGGAACGCCGAACGAGTGGAGGTGCTCTTAGGAGAACACGGAGGAGGAGGACCGGTCACGGACGACCCAAACCCTAGCAGCCGAACTCACCCAACTAACACTCCACCTCTCACGCGTAACAAATCTTCTTCGATCTACTTCGGCTACACGAGAGGAGGTCACCACTCGTCCTCCTTCCATACATGTCTTAGGGTTCGTCCAGGAGATGGGGTTCAATCGAGATCGGAGGCCCACGATGCAGCGGTATCAGCGACGATCAAGATGCGACCTACTCCCTCCGTCCGCAAATAAGTGTACCTGTAGACTTGTCCTAAGTCAAACTTTATTATGTTTGACTAACTTTTTAGAATAATGTACCAATATTTATGACACTAAATTGTTACCATTAAATTTATTTTTAAATCTAGTTTCATAATATATTAATTTGATATAATATATGTTCTTATATTTCTCTATAAAGTTGGTCAAATTTGGTTATATTTGACTTAGGCAAAAGCTAGATGTACACTTATTTGCGGACGAAGAGAGTAGATCGGCGTTTGTTTTGGAACCGCACGCCGGACTGACAAATCCTTTTTTTCCCTACCCACGATATGTACATAACACCTCCAATAAACACACCGGTAAAAAAAAACAGGACTAGACCTGTTTCTAATTTAACCGGAACCCACCCTAGAAAAAAAACCAATAGCCGGTTTTCCCATCAAAGTTTTCCTCGGGGAGGGATACCGAAGCAAGACTCATCTAGATGGAGGGAGCGACTAATGGAACTCCATGCAAAATCACAGAATAGACTTGGTCAGTGTCATCGAAACTTGGTTATACCGTCTCATTATTAGAAACAAAGAATGCAAAAGCATTCATGGAATAAACTTGGTCACACTGTTTCAGGCTTGAATCATTCTAATTCGTCGAGAAGTGTCACTATAATTGCTGGACCAAGCGCGGGAAAAGAGGGGTTATGATGGAAGATGGTGAAGAAGAAGATGATTATAACAACTATCATCATATGTTTCCTGAATACAGTGATACTGCAATGGAAGACAATGGAGAGGAAGGAGGTGAAGAACGAGCATCAGATGAGCCGGCTGATGAACTTGGTAGGGTCATTTCTGATGCAAAGCGAGACTGTGAAACAGAAAATGATAAGTTGAAGTTAGAGGGCATGTTAGAAGATGACAAGAAATTGTTGTACCAAATTGTGAAGATGGCAGCACAAAGCTCGGTACCACACTAGAATTGTTGCGATGGAAGGCGGAGTGTGGTCTAACTGACTCCTCATTTGAAAAGATGCTGAAAATAATGAAGCCGAAGTTTCCAAAACATAACGAACTTCCCGAGAGTACCTACAAAGCAAAGAAGACTCTTTGTCCTCTAGGATTAGATGTGCAAAAGATACATGCATGCATTAATGACTGCATCCTCTACCACGGTAAGGAGTATGAGAATTTAGATAAATGCCCGGTATGCAATGCATTGCGGTATAAAATCAGACGAGATGACCCTGGTGATGTTGAGGGAGAGCCCCTCCGAAAGAGGGTTCCTGCTAAGGTTATGTGGTATGCTCCTATAATACCAAGGTTGAAACGCATGTTCAGAAACAAAGAGCATGCCAGGTTGTTGCGATGGCACAAAGAAGACCGTAAGAAAGATGGGAAGTTGAGACACCCTGCTGATGGGTCACAGTGGAGAAAAATCGAGAGAGACTTCCCAGACTTTGAAGGTGACGCAAGGAACTTATGGTTTGGTCTAAGTACGGATGGCATGAATCCTTTTGGGGAGGAGAGCTGCAGTCACAGCACCTGGCCCGTGACTCTATGTATCTACAACCTGCCTCATCCAAGGCCCGAAGCAACCGGGCAACGACATTGATGTGTACCTTAGGCCATTAGTTGAAGAACTATTATAGTTGTGGGGCAAACCAGGTGTACGTGCGTGGAATGAGAACAAACAGGAGCCATTTGATCTACGAGGGTTGTTATTTGTAACCACCAATGATTGACCTGCTCTTAGTAACCTTTCAGGACATACAAACAAGGGATATAAGGCATGCACACACTGTTTAGATAAGACTGAAGGTACATATTTGCATAAATGCAAGAAGGTTGTGTACCTGGCGAATCGACGATTTCTTCCGACCAATCATCCCGTAAGAAAGAAAGGCAAGCATTTCAAAGGTGAGGCAGATCACCGGAAGAAGCCTGAACTCCCTGCTGGTGATGATGTATTTGGTATGGTCAAGGACATAGAAGTAATATTTGGAAAGGGTCCCGGCGGTCAATCAGTTCCGAACGACGTCGCTACAGGACACGCACCCATGTGGAAGAAGAAATCTATATTTTGGGAGCTACTATATTGGAAAGTCCTGCGTGCCCGCTCTTCAATCGACGTGATGCACGTGACGAAGAATCTTTGCGTGAACCTGCTAGGATTCCTAGGCGTGTATGGGAATACAAAAGATACACCAGAAGCACGACAGGACCAACAAATTATGAAAGACCCAAAGAACATGCATACACAGAACACGACGGATAAAGGGCGTCAGTTAAGTTGTGCCAGCTATGCTCTTACCAAAGCAGAGAAGGAAATCTTTTTTGAAGTCCTTTACAGTATCAAGGTGCCATCGGGCTTCTCATCTAATATAAAGGGGATAATAAATATGGCAGAGAAAAAGTTCCAAAACCTGAAGTCTCATGACTGTCACGTGATAATGACGCAGTTGCTTCTGATTGCATTGAGGGGGCTTCTTCTGGAAAATGTTCAAGTACCCATTGTGAAGCTGTGTGAATTCCTCAATGCAATATCTCAGAAGGTAATCAATCCAGATATTCTGCCAAGGTTACAGAAGGATGTGGTACAATGTCTTGTTAGTTTTGAATTGGTGTTCCCACCATCATTCTTCAATATTATGACGCATCTCCTGGTTCACCTAGTGGAAGAGATTGCCATTCTCGGTCTGGTATTTCTGCACAATATGTTCCCCTTTGAGAGGTTCATGGGAGTCTTAAAGAAATATGTTCATAACCGTGCTAGACCAGAAAGAAGCATCTCCAAGGGATATGGAACAGAGGAGGTCATTGAGTTTTGTGTTGACTTTATTCCTGACCTTAAGCCGATTGGTGTTTCTGACTCGTGGCATGAGGGAAGACTAAGTGGAAAAGGCACGCTGGGAAAGAAAGCAATGATATGTTGGGCCGGAGATTCTTTCACTAAAGCACACTACACAGTTCTACATAATTCCACCTTGGCAGCTTCATATATCGAGGAACACAAGAACATTGTACGCTCCAAAAACCCGGGGAAGCCTGAATCATGGATTACAGATGAACACATGAAGTCTTTCGGTGGTTGGATGCGGACACATCTCTTGAATGACACCACTGTTGGAGATTAGCTATACTTGTTGGCCGCGTCACCATCTTCTACTGTATTGAATTTCCAAGGCTACGAAATAAATGAGAATACATTCTACACGATCGCCCAAGATAAAAAGAGCACCAACCAAAATAGTGGTGTTCGCTTTGATGCAATAGACGAGAATGGACAAAAGGACACATATTATGGTTACATAGAGGAGATATGGGAACTAGACTATGGAGTCTCTTTTAGGGTCCCTTTGTTTCGCTGCAAATGGGTCAACCTGAATGGGGAAGGGGTAAAGATAGACCAGTTGTTTGGAATGACAACAGTGGATCTCAACAATCTTGGTTATAGATATTAACCATTCGTCCTAGCCAATGATGTGTCTCAGGTTTTCTATGTGAAGGACATGTCCTCCAGACCGAAAAAAGAAAAAATATGCAAACAAATACATCATATGATGAGCCAAAGCGTCACATAGTTTTTTCAGGGACAAGAAACATCGTGGGAATCGAGGACAAGACAGACATGTCAGAAGATTATAATAAGTTTGATGAAATTCCGCCCTTCACAGTGAAAACTGACCCAAGCATTCCGTTAAGTAAAGAAGATGCTCCATGGTTACGTCTGAAGCGATCATAAGGAAGGACATATGCCAAGAGGTTCATGCTCATATTATGTAACTCTAGTTCATGTCTTTCGCGGTTTGTGGCTTCACCGAAGGATATCTTTCGCGGTTTGTGGCTTGACCGGGACTATATATAGGATGGGCCTTTAGTCCCGGTTTTGTAGTCTCAGTTTTTAATATTAATAAATGTCTTGAGTGTTAGTCCCGTTTTGTGGCTAGACCGGGACTATGAAGAAGTTGTCCCGATTCGTACTTACCATTAAGATCTGATCTCCAAACGCGCGCGATCACATATTAGGGAGTGCCTCTATGAACAGTTTCTTGGAGATGCCGGAGGACTGGGATCCGGCGGCATCTCCCTGAAACTGGTCGTAGTGGTGTCCCCGCTCTCGAAAACCATCTTGCAGCTTGTAACTTCTCTAACTAGATCAATACACCTAGGAGCTAACTAATTTCAAATATTAGGGAGTGCCTCTATGACCAGTTTCTCGGAGATGCCGGAGGACTGGGATCCGGCGGCATCTCCCTGAAAATGGCCGTAGTGGTGTCCCTGCTCTCGAAAACCATCTTGCAGCTTGTAACTTCTCTAACTAGATCAATACGCCTGGGAGCTAACTAATGTCACATATTAGGGAACAATGAAAATCCTTCGCGTGGTGTCATATTATGTGACATAGTTCAAAGGAAAAATACCAGACTTGGTATATTGATCATGTCTCGAAAAAACCTTCACAAAATGACCTATCATGTTCGAGGTTTCATGGCTTTTGGTCCAAATGACCGATGTTATATGCTGAATCACTGCATAGTTTGTGATGCTGTGCCCATATCATGCATGCGTGTGGACATTGGTATGGAGAACAATGTTGCAGGAGGAAGTTTCCCTTTTTGTCGCACGGAAAAGCCCTTTTCCATTTTCCGAGCGCAAAAAACGGGTTGTTTTGTGAAGTAACCACCAAAATGCCATTTCAGAATGCTACCGTACCATTTTCCTAAAATACTAGACCACCTTATATGGACTATCTCACAACCGGGGACCTCTCAAACCTTTTTGTCTATCCCGGGTAAAAAGGACAAATGTCTGCCGAATCGGCAAGAAGTGGGTCCGGTTTGTACTACAGGTACATGTTCTATCGCCCGTGATTTTTTGAAAAAATCATTTTTAGACTCGCAATATGTGGTTTCTTCAGAGATCCAATGCAAGTTCTAACGATGCTCGTCCCCTATCTTCATGCACGCCGGTTCGACCATAGTTAGAAATTCAGATAATTCAAAACGGGCATAATAAATTCAAAAAAAATCTGAACAATGAAAATCCTTCGCGTGGTGTCATATTATGTGACATAGTTGAAAGGAAAAATACCAGACTTGGTATATTGATCATGTCTCGAACAAACCTTCACAAAATAATCTATCATGTTCGAGGTTTCATGGCTTTTGGTCCAAATGACGGATGTTATGTGCTGAATCACGGAATAGTTTGTGATGTTGTGCCCATATCATGCATGCATGTGGACATTGGTATGGAGAACAATGTTGCAGGAGGAAGTTTTCCTTTTTGTCGCACGGAAAAGCCCTTTTCCATTTTCCGAGCGCAAAAAACAGGTCGTTTTATGAAGTAACCACCAAAATGCCGTTTCAGAATGCTAGCGTCCCATTTTCCAAAAATACTAGACCACCTTACATGGACTATCTCCCAACCGGGGACCTCTCAAACCTTTTCGTCCATCCCGGGTAAAAAGGACAAATGTCTGCCGAATCGGTAGGAAGTGGGTCCGGTTTGTACTACAGGTACATGATCTATCGCCCGTGCTTTTTTGAATAAATCATTTTTAGACTCGCAATATGTGGTTTCTTCAGAGATCCAATGCAAGTTCTAACGATGCTCGTCCCCTATCTTCATGCACGCCGGTTCGACCATAGTTAGAAATTCAGATAATTTAAAACGGGCATAATAAATTCAAAAAAATCCGAACAATGAAAATTCTTCGCGTGGTGTCATATTATGTGACATAGTTGAAAGGAAAAATACCAGACTTGGTATATTGATCATTTCTCGAAAAAACCTTCACAAAATGACCTATCATGTTCGAGGTTTCATGGCTTTCGGTCCAAATGACCGATGTTATGTACTGAATCACGACATATTTTGTGATGCTGTGCCCATATCATGCATGCATGTGGACATTGGTATGGAGAACAATGTTGCAGGAGGAAGTTTTCCTTTTTGTCGCACGGAAAAGCCCTTTTCCATTTTCCGAGCGCAAAAAACAGGTCGTTTTATGAAGTAACCACCAAAATACCGTTTCAGAATGCTACCGTCCCATTTTCCAAAAATACTAGACCACCTTACATGGACTATCTCCCAACCGGGGACCTCTCAAACCTTGTCGTCCATCCCGGGTAAAAAGGACAAATGTCTGCCGAATCGGTAGGAAGTGGGTCCGGTTTGTACTACAGGTACATGATCTATCGCCCGTGATTTTTTGAAAAAATCATTTTTAGACTCGCAATATGTGGTTTCTTCAGAGATCCAATGCAATTTCTAACGATGCTCGTCCCCTATCTTCATGCACGCGGTTCGACCATAGTTTGAAATTCAGATAATTCAAAATGGGCATAATAAATTCAAAAAAAATCCGAACAATGAAAATCCTTCGCGTGGTGTCATATTATGTGAAATAGTTGAAAGGAAAAATACCAGACTTGGTATATTGATCATGTCTTGAAAAAACCTTCACAAAATGACCTATCATGTTCGAGGTTTCATGGCTTTCGGTCCAAATGACCAATGTTATGTGCTGAATCACGGCATAGTTTGTGATGCTGTGCCCATATCATGCATGCGTTTGGACATTGGTATGGAGAACAGTGTTGCAGGAGGAAGTTTTCATTTTTGTCGCACGGAAAAGCCCTTTTCCATTTTCCGAGCGCAAAAAATGGGTCATTTTGTGAAGTAACCACCAAAATGCCGTTTCAGAATGCTACCGTCCCATTTTCGTAAAATACTAGACCACCTTACATGGACTATCTCCCAACTGGGACCTCTTAAACCTTTTCGTCCATCCCGGATAAAAAGGACAAATGTCTGCCAAATCGGCAGGAAGTGGGTCCGGTTTGTACTACTGGTACATGATCTATCGCCCGTGATTTTTTTGAAAAAATCATTTTTAGACTCGCAATATGTGGTTTCTTCAGAGATCCAATGCAAGTTCTAACGATGCTCGTCCCCTATCTTCATGTACGCCGGTTCGACCATAGTTAGAAATTTAGATAATTCAAAACGGGCATAATAAATTCAAAAAAAATCCGAACAATGAAAATCCTTCGCGTGGTGTCATATTATGTGACATAGTTGAAAGGAAAAATTCCAGACTTGGTATATTGATCATGTCTCGAAAAAACCTTCACAAAATGACCTATCATGTTCGAGGTTTCATGGCTTTCGGTCCAAATGACCGTTATGTGCTGAATCACGGCATAGTTTGTGATGATGTGCCCATATCATGCATGCGTGTGGACATTGGTATGGAGAACAATGTTGCAGGAGGAAGTTTTCCTTTTTGTCGCACGGAAAAGCCCTTTTCCATTTTCTGAGCGCAAAAAACGGGTCGTTTTGTGAAGTAACCACCAAAATGCCGTTTCAGAATGCTACCGTCCCATTTTACTAAAATACTAGACCACCTTACGTGGACTATCTCCCAACCGGGGACCTCTCAAACCTTTTCGTCCATCCCGGGTAAAAAGGACAAATGTCTGCCGAATCGGCAGGAAGTGGGTCCGGTTTGTTCTACAGGTACATGATCTATCGCCCTTGATTTTTTGATAAAATCATTTTTAGACTCGCAATATGTGGTTTATTCAGAGATCCAATGCAAGTTCTAACGATGCTCGTCCCCTATCCTCATGCACGCCGGTTCGACCATAGTTAGAAATTCAGATAATTCAAAACGGGTATAATAAATTCAAAAAAAATCTGAACAATTAAAATCCTTCGCGTGGTGTCATATTATGTGACATAGTTCAAAGGAAAAATACCAGACTTGGTATATTGATCATGTCTCGAAAAAACCTTCACAAAATGACCTATCATGTTCGAGGTTTCATTGCTTTTGGTCCAAATGACCGATGTTATATGCTGAATCACTGCATAGTTTGTGATGCTGTGCCCATATCATGCATGCGTGTGGACATTGGTATGGAGAACAATGTTGCAGGAGGAAGTTTTCCTTTTTGTCGCACGGAAAAGCCCTTTTCCATTTTCCGAGCGCAAAAAACGGGTTGTTTTGTGAAGTAACCACCAAAATGCCGTTTCAGAATGCTACCGTCCCATTTTCCTAAAATACTAGACCACCTTATATGGAGTATCTCCCAACCGGGGACCTCTCAAACCTTTTTGTCTATCCCGGGTAAAAAGGACAAATGTCTGCTGAATCAGTAGGAAGTGGGTCCGGTTTGTACTACAGGTACATGTTCTATCGCCCGTGATTTTTTGAAAAAATCATTTTTAGACTCGCAATATGTGGTTTCTTCAGAGATCCAATGCAAGTTCTAACGATGCTCGTCCCCTATCTTCATGCACGCCGGTTCGACCATAGTTAGAAATTCAGATAATTCAAAACGGGCATAATAAATTCAAAAAAATCTGAACAATGAAAATCCTTCGCGTGGTGTCATATTATGTGACATAGTTGAAAGGAAAAATACCAGACTTGGTATATTGATCATGTCTCGAAAAAACCTTCACAAAATGACCTATCATGTTCGAGGTTTCATGGCTTTCGGTCCAAATGACCGATGTTATGTGCTGAATCATGGCATAGTTTGTGATGCTGTGCCCATATCATGCATTTGTGTGGACATTGGTATGGAGAACAATGTTGCAGGAGGAAGTTTTCCTTTTTGTCGCACGGAAAAGCTCTTTTCCATTTTCCGAGCGCAAAAAACGGGTCGTTTTGTGAAGTAACCACCAAAATGCCGTTTCAGAATGCTATCGTCCCATTTTCCTAAAATACTAGACCACCTTACATAGACTATCTCCCAACCGGGGACCTCTCAAACCTTTTCGTCCATCCCGGGTAAAAAGGACAAATGTCTGCCGAATCGATAGGAAGTGGGTCCGGTTTGTAATACAGATACATGATCTATCGCCCGTGATTTTTTGAAAAAATCATTTTTAGACTCGCAATATGTGGTTTCTTCAGAGATCCAATGCAAGTTCTAACGATGCTCGTCCCCTATCTTCATGCACGCCGGTTCGACCATAGTTAGAAATTCAGATAATTCAAAACGGGCATAATAAAATCAAAAAAATCCGAACAATGAAAATCCTTTGCGTGGTGTCATATTATGTTACATAGTTGAAAGGAAAAATACCAGACTTGGTATATTGATAATGTCTCGAAAAAACCTTCAAAAAATGACCTATCATGTTCGAGGTTTCATGGCTTTCGGTCCAAATGACCGATGTTATGTGATGAATCATGGCATAGTTTGTGATGCTGTGCCCATATCATGCATGCGTGTGGACATTGGTATGGGGAACAATGTTGCAGGAGGAAGTTTTACTTTTTGTCGCACGGAAAAGCCCTTTTCCATTTTCCGAGTGCCATAAACGGGTCGTTTTGTGAAGTAACCACCAAAATGCCGTTTCAGAATGCTACCGTCCCATTTTCCTAAAATACTAGACCACCTTATATGGACTATCTCCCAACCGGGGACCTCTCAAACCTTTTCGTCCATTCCGGGTAAACAGGACAAATGTCTGCCGAATCGGAAGGAAGTGGGTCCGGTTTGTACTACAGGTACATGATCTATCGCCCGTGATTTTTTGAAAAAATCATTTTTAGACTCGCAATATGTGGTTTCTTCAGAGATCCAATGCAAGTTCTAACGATGCTCGTCCCCTATCTTCATGCATGCCGGTTCGACCATAGTTAGAAATTCAGATAATTCAAAACGGGCATAATAAATTCAAAAAAAAATTCGAACAATGAAAATCCTTCGCGTGGTGTCATATTATGTGACATAGTTTAAAGGAAAAATACCAGACTTGGTATATTGATCATGTCTCGAAAAAACCTTCACAAAATGACCTATCATGTTCGAGGTTTCATGGCTCTCGGTCCAAATGACCGATGTTATGTGCTGAATCACGGCATAGTTTGTGATGATGTGCCCATATCATGCATGCGTGTGTACATTGGTATGGAGAACAATGTTGCAGGAGGAAGTTTTCCTTTTTGTCGCACGGAAAAGCCCTTTTCCATTTCCGAGCGCAAAAAACGGGTCGTTTTGTGAAGTAACCACCAAAATACCGTTTCAGAATGCTACCGTCCCATTTTCCTAAAATACTAGACCACTTTACATGGACTATCTCCCAACCGGGGACCTCTCAAATCTTTTCGTCCATCCCGGGTAAAAAGGACAAATGTCTACCGAATCGGTAGGAAGTGGGTCCGGTTTGTACTATAGGTACATGATCTATCGCCCGTGATTTTTTGAAAAAATCATTTTTAGACTCGCAATATGTGGTTTCTTCAGAGATCCAATGCAAGTTCTAACGATGCTCGTCCCCTATCTTCATGCACGCCGGTTCGACCATAGTTAGAAATTCAGATAATTCAAAACGAGCATAATAAATTCAAAAAAATCCGAACAATGAAAATCCTTCGCGTGGTGTCATATTATGTGATATAGGCGAAAGGAAAAATACCAGACTTGGTATATTGATCATGTCTCGAAAAAAACTTCACAAAAAATTCTATCATGTTCGAGGTTTCATGGCTTTCGGTTCAAATGACGGATGTTATGTGCTGAATCACGGCATAGTTCTTGATGTTGTGCCCATATCATGCATGCGTGTGGACATTGGTATGGAGAACAATGTTGCAGGAGGAAGTTTTCCTTTTTGTCGCATGGAAAAGCCCTTTTCCATTTTTCGAGCGCAAAAAACAGGTCGTTTTATGAAGTAACCACCAAAATGCCGTTTCAGAATGCTACCGTCCCATTTTCTAAAAATACTAGACCACCTTACATGGACTATCTCCCAACCGGGGACCTCTCAAACCTTTTCTTCCATCCCGGGTAAAAAGGACAAATGTCTGCCGAATCGGTAGGAAGTGGGTCCGGTTTGTACTACAGGTACATGATCTATCGCCCGTGATTTTTTGAATAAATCATTTTTAGACTCGCAATATGTGGTTTCTTCAGAGATCCAATGCAAGTTATAATGATGCTCGTCCCCTATCTTCATGCACGCCGGTTCGACCATAGTTAGAAATTCAGATAATTCAAAACAGGCATAATAAATTCAAAAAAATCCGAACAATGAAAATTCTTCGCGTGGTGTCATATTATGTGACATAGTTGAAAGGAAAAATACCAGACTTGGTATATTGATCATTTCTCGAAAAAACCTTCACAAAATGACCTATCATGTTCGAGGTTTCATGGCTTTCGGTCCAAATGACCGATGTTATGTGCTGAATCACGACATATTTTGTGATGCTGTGCCCATATCATGCATGCGTGTGGACATTGGTATGGAGAACAATGTTGCAGGAGGAAGTTTTCCTTTTTGTCGCACGGAAAAGCCCTTTTCCATTTTCCGAGCGCAAAAAACGGGTCGTTTTGTGAAGTAACCACCAAAATGTCGTTTCAGAATGCTACCGTCCCATTTTGAGCGCCGGAGGCGTGCCGGTTCCTCCTGTCCCTCTAGGTGTGGCGCATCGGATGGCCATCACGAACCACTACTACTTCGAGCTCACGTCGGAGCAGCGGAGGAATCCCAGATGGCATCCCGACTATTTCCTGACTTGGGAAGCCTTCTTCGTGGATCGGCGTGGGAGGGCGCTCGCCAGGCACGAGGAGGATGGACCACCTCCTCCGAACTTCAATGAGGCCGGCCGTCGGTTGTGGTGGCGCGGGCGGTTTCTCCAGAGCGTCATGGCCTACGACACGGCCGCCGACTCTAGCCCCTGCCTGCGCTACCCTCAAGTCCAGCCCACTCATACTCAGCCTTCAAGGTTCAACTACGGCGACCCCGACGACGACAGCAATGACGACCGCGGCGAGTACGACGACTACAGTGTGGAGTATTACAGGTGTAGGAAGGAGCATGACTGAATCACTCCAACATTGCAAAACAAGTTCGGCCGATTGTGGCTTAATCTGGCCATGTATCTTAATTTCCAGTTCTTCTATGTAACTTTGTGTTAGTTGCGTTATGTACTTTAATTCCAGTTCTATCCTAATAAAATTTTCTTTCCGCCCATTATTTATCGTCCTTTTTTTCCTGCCCATTAATATATAAAAAATATAAGTTAATTCAAATCCAAATTAAAACACAGAAAATGGTTTTGAATTATTTATTCAAATCGAGACACTTTTTATGTTTAAAGTTTTCTAAATTCCAAATTAATATTCAAAAAATATAAGTTAATTCATTTTTTATTTTATATGATTCATAGTTTAAATGGTTACATTAATTATTTTTTAAAAATAGAAAATGGTTTTGAATTATTTATTCAAATCCAAACACTTTTATGTTTAAAGTTTTTCTAAATTCCAAATGAATATTCAAAAAATATAAGTTAATTCATTATTAATTTTAAATGGTTATATTAATTATTATTTTAAAACAGAAAATGGTTTTGAATTAGTTATTCAAATCCAGACACTTTTTATGTTTAAAGTTTTTCGAAATTCCAAATTAATATTCAAAAAATATAAGTTAATTCATTATTAATTTTAAATGGTTCATAGTTTAAATGGTTACATTAATTATTTTTTAAAAATAGAAAATGGTTTGAATTTGTTATTCAAATTCAAACACTTTTTATTTTTAAAGTTTTTCTAAATTCCAAATTAATATTCAAAAAATATAAGTTAATTCATTTTTAATTTTATATGGTTCATATTTTAAATGGTTACATTAATTATTTTTAAAAACAGAAAATGGTTTTGAATTAGTTATTCAAATTCAAACACTTTTTTTGTTTAAAGTTTTTCTAAACTCCAAAGTAATTATCATTTAAAAAAATTACAAATTTAAACCCCAAAATAAAAAATAAGGCGGGAACAGAGAGAAAATTGCTGAATTTTTTTGAAAACAGGGTCATATGTCCCGGTTGGTGCCACCAACCGGGACTAAAGACCCCTGCGCGTGCCAACCCTTGGTCTGCTGAAAATAGAGATACGTCCTGCCAGGTTCCAACCGACGATGATTTAGTCCTGCTGAGCCACCAACCGGGACAAAAGGTCCTTTGGTTATAACAGAAGCGCCTCCTCTTCTTCTTCCCCATCTCACTTCACTGCTTCTCACCGACGCGCGCACAGGAACCGCCCCTAACACCGGCAGGCTGCCCGAGCTCGCCGCCACCCGCGCATTCCATCTTCCACCACCGCTTCCTCCGTCCGCGCGCATCCCGGCTACTTTTCCCCCTCGCGCGTGACCTCAATCGCTTGGATTGGAAGCTCCGTCCGCCGTCTGTCTCTGTCGATTCCAGCATCTCCCGAGCTCGCCCGGCCTCGTCACCACCTCTGTCGTGTTCCCGGTGAGCTGCTGATCCTCACGTTGCTCTTCTTTCTCTCCCTCTCCTCGCATTATTCTCTATTCTCCCAGTTCGACGCCGACGCCGCGCCGAGCTCGACGGAGGCGACGCCCGGTGACTAAGAGCGAGCGCGCCACTCTCTTGCTCCTCAGACGCTTCTCTAAAGCACCCATCCGCTGCCCAGCGTGTTCGCTATCGCCGCCGCCACGCCTGGGAGCTCACCGCCAAGATGACGCCTTGCCGACCTCACTCAAGGCCACCTGTTCACAGGGCGGTGATGCCCTAGGGCCCATCACCACCTCGGGGTAGGCTCATTGTGGTATACAAATGATCCGGCGTGTGTTGACATCAAGATGTGGAGGCTCAGCTGGCACCGGGCCCTTCACGCCACCTCCAAAGCTAGGGGTCGCCTTGTAAAAAACTATTTGCCTTTTTGTTTAATTCCTAAAAATGATTTAATATTGTAAAAGCAATAACTTATTGTTTATAAGTCAGAAAAATACAAATAATATATCAAATTGTTCAGAAAAATGAAACCTATCTATTTAACCTATAATCATGCATTGTTAAACAACTTAAATGATAAGTATAATTAGAAGAACAAATGCACCCTCTCATATGTTCCGGAGTTTCCCCGAGTTAGGTTTTCACGTTTTCACCCTGATTAAATCGTCGAGCATGTCTTAGGGTTATATTCCAATGCAAATTAACTTGTCATATCATCATACTTGCTTGATCATTGCATCGATGCCATGTGTTGAACAAGCTAAGCGTTCGGTTCTTCGCGGTAGAATACGAGATCGAGATCAAAGACCAAGGTCAACACCATCAAAGATCGAAGATTTCTTGATAGCCATCGCATTATAGATGCTTAGCCATGATATTAGTTGTCATAGACCCCAGTTGAATCGACGTTGCACCTAGGGTTAGCCGGTGTGTCCTCGCCAGGGCATCCCGAACCCGAGGGTTGATTGATTGCCGCCTTTCTTTTCGGTATTGGTTCTTCGTGATAGGATCCGAGCCCGATGGTTTCTCTGAATTAGGGTTTTTGATATTGTAAATTCATTTTTATTATTGTGTATGTACATATTAGGGTTTCTCGGAATTAGGGTTTATATCTCTCAACACCGTACCTAACATTCTCCCTTAGCCGCTTTGACTTATCCGTTTTTCCACCTATGCAGAAAATATGGACCCACGCGACAGAGATGAAGAAAAGGAAGAGTTGATCCAAGGTGTGATCCGCGGGGAAGAAAATTTAGATGTATCGAAGTTTCTGAACAACTACGGTGAGGGTGATCCTCTTTTTGCCGGAAGAGACGACTTGTTTGAGGTTGAAGGTGATGCCTTCCGCGAGGGAGAAGACGATGCCTTGTGTGATCAAGAAGATGACTGCTCCGGCGAGGTGCATGTAATATAATTAATTCATTAATTAATAATCTGCTATCTATATAGAAATAGTAACGATGATCTTTCTTCTTTTAGCCCTCCGAATCGAAGAAATCTACTGAAAAGAGCAGACGAGGCCCAACCAAAAAGTGTATACATAGACAGATAATACAAGAAAGATGTATATATAACATACGAATAAGAATGCCTTATCCACCACGATGAACCAGCCTGCCACTGCTGAGCTCTGTCAGCCTTCACAAAATGTCCTGCATAGCACGTTGTCATGCCCAAGTTTTTGAAGTCAGAAATCGTCGCGCTAAGGTTATTTGTCCCGTTGCTACGACCGGACGTTGTTTATCTTTCATGATCTGGTTGCACCGTTACGAATCGACGAAGCTTCACTTCGCTTCCGTCGCCGCCACATGTACCTCATTTGTCCAGCCAGGGCAATCAAGGTTAGCTGTCCGACATTGTTTCGTTGGGTAACGATTATCGCCCTTACCAACCGGGACCAATGGGGCGTTTTCTACTAGTGTCATTTTGTTTGCTGCTGATTCTTGGCATCCTTTTTATTGACAATGAGCTAAGATATGCACTTAGAGACTGGATTGTATGCATAGAGAGCTGGCAAAAAATCATCGTTAGTGGATCCAACCTTTATTTGACTGCAAACTACATGAATCATGTCACAGGCCAAGGATGGTCAAAAATCGGTTGACGTATAATCACTAGTAGAAAACACCCCATTGGTCCCGGTTGGTAAGGGGCATTAGTCCCGGTTACCCAACCGGGACGGGGCAATCGGGACTAAAGCCCCAACCTTTAGTCCCGGCTGCCCCACCAACCGGGACAAATGGGGGTACACGTGGTGGCGGTAGAGGGAGAGGGTGGAGTATTCATCGGTTCAGAATACCTAACCGGGACAAATGGGGTACACGTATGCGGCAGAGGCGAGGGGGAGAACTGTCCCTTCGTAACACAAACCGACTAATAACCTTCGCCATGGCAGAGATTTACATACTTTCGCATGCAGAATTCATTTTGGCAACTTTTGTTGTCAAGGCAAAGATTTTCGCCACTTTTTGTGCCGAAAGTAGAATTCATTTAGGTTGTTTTATTGTTTATTTAGTGTTTTGCACTCATCAATGAAGGAACCATTATATTACACAAGATCATCATGACAATATTACATTCGATACACGGATCGAGTTCATGCACTACATACAAAAGTTCCTCTTTTACAATCCCTATTGTCTATACACAAATTAATAGTATTCTTTTTGGGTTTAGGACTTCAGATCCAAGAATCCCGCCAATTCCTCCCGAATTGCTCAGACGCGATCCTTGGCGTAAGACCGCCCCGTAGACGCTCGATCTGATTTAAAAGGAGTCAGCCTATATTAATGAAACTAAACATAATTTGATTGTTAAAAAACTATAGAAATTGTTTACGACGGAGTTGCTCTAAATTTCTGCCTTCTCATTGCATCGCCGGATGAACTCGCAAACATAGTATCCACATAGATCAATTCGTCCTCGTGTCGCACTTTACGAGAACATAGTTCAATCAAAATAATAATCAAGCATGATAATAACTGTATCAAAACTAGAATCAAAGAGATGCGCGATATAGCTAGTGGTGCTTACATCTAGTGCTTGAAATGTAAGTCCGCTTCCAAACACCCCTAGCCTTGTTGGTGAACCGCTTCCAAGCGCTGCCCGTGAAGAAAATGAACAAAATAAGTTATTAATTACTTGATATCATAAAATTCACTTAACGCTGCGATATATAGTGTCGTAATGATTAGAATTACTGGAGAAGCATCCGCATGTCCTTCCACCGCTCAAGGGTTTATGTTTCGAGTCCATGACTAGTACACTTTTGTCAAGTTGAATGATTAATGTAATATAGTGGAAGCTACGAATGCATAACTAATAAATTATATACTTAACATCGAGTAAGCGAAATAGAAAGTTTATAGAAGACAATAATACTCACTCGAAGTTGTAAGGAAAAGTATTTCCCTTCTGGTTTCTTTAAACCTTAACGCGTGTACTATATTATCCTCCGTATCCTAGGGGCTTGTTTTGAGATTAGCTTCATGAACCCAATATGGGTCAATGAAGCCAATGTCATAGATTTGTCCTCTGCTGCATTCGAGAATCTTCATTCTGCATATTACAGTATGATTATATACATGCAATAAACAAGGTGAAATAGCTGGAGACTAAATTAATTACAGAATTAGTACTTACAGACAATAGGCACGGATGATCGATTTGTCCAAGGCGTCTTGATTGAATAATTGAAATAGTTCATCAAATTCAATGGATATCATGTCATCCTTTTCTTTCCCATGATGCTTTTTTGTAACCCTCATCACCATCCAGTTAGCCCTGGCCTTTGTGGCATGCATGTACCAGTTATGCAATCTTCGCATTTTTGTTGGAAGATTATTTACCTCCTCAGGTTTGACGAGAGGTTTGCCGTACTGCTATTTGTATGCTACTTCACTCACGGGGAAGTACTCTAACTGGGATAAGTATTGGGCAATACTCATACCTTGAGCATCGATGACTTCTCCAGACAGTAACTACTGATCATACGCTTCTTCGGCCCCATATTTGCTCGATACCACATTGGTTTGGGAAATCACCTTGAGAGGAGCGCAAGACTGTTTTGCTTGTTCTCTGAGCTGGGCAACAGATTTCTCGCTTTCATCAGTACTGCTCTTTGAGGCTTGTTGTGCCGCATGTGACTTGAGAATAGAACGCTCATAGTCTGATGACAGCTTTGGCTCGGGTTGATGAAGAGTCTTTAGCATTTTCAACACTCTGGCTTTTTCTTCTTGTGTCGGGGAACTCGCTCTTCTGCTACCTAGCTTAAAAACGCTGTGCTTCGTGATCAACGATCGCCATTTCTTCTTCAAGATACCATAAGCTCTCTTGGGAGGAACCTTTGGTACTTTTGGAAGAGGCTCTTGTTTACGTTTCGGCGATCGCTTACCACGACGCAGAGTAGCGGTACGCTTACGCTTTTTATCCCAAGGCATCGGCGATGGCTCCCGCGGCGATGGCTGCGCCGGTGATTGGAGAGGCGATGGAGCCGTGAACATTTAAGACGGTTGCCAAGCGGCGATGACCTCGCTGGAGACAGGTGAGGCGGCGAAGATGGCCTTGGCGTGTGATTTCGAAGCACGATACATTCCTTTGGCCATATAATGGTGACGTTTGTTGTGTCTCCCAGTAAAGTCACATCCCCTTCACCTGCAGGGTAGTGAAGATCCAAAACTTCAAAGGTGGGCATGATTTCATCCACCCCGACAACAGCGTAGCCCTCTGGAACCGGACGATAGTGGTAAGTTGGTGTGGGTCCAATTGGTAAGGCATAGCCGACCGCCACCTTCATTGATATGTTCACAACTTTGACATGTAGCTCACAGTGTGGCATCTCTGTGATATCATCCACTGGGTAGCCAACATGAGCCATCGTCGATGCACCATCGTGATCGCCATTGTCATCACCCGGGACCTCGGTGGAAGCCACACTGCTTTTTTGATTATTCGATAGGCCGGTAGCATCGAATGCAGTGTGTTGTTGAGATGGGTCGGTAGTACTTTGCTCTTTAAGTGCGTTAATTTCATCTTGATGTTGCTTTATTCGTTCTTCAATTATACGCATTCGCTCTTTCTGAATATCTGCTTCAACTTCTGCCCTGTCCTTTCTCCTCTGACGGCTTCTATCAGGATATTTCTTCCTCTCTTCGGGAAACCCAGTCCTCCATGGTTTGGAGCCGCTTGTGCCTCGTGTTCGTCCATCATGTTCCTTATTTCCAAGGGCGAGTGTGAGCTCATCATTCGCTCATCGAATGAAGTCCCCATCTTTAACAGCCTTTATCGCTTTCTCATCTTCTCGATTGGCAAGGGTCTTCTTTATGTCGTATGTTATATATACACTTCCTTCCGAGTCCAACATGCCCCCATGCCCGTAAAACCAATTCCTTGCATGTTCTACCCAAATGCATCTCTGGGTGATCTTTTTAGCACGCAGTTCATTCTCAAGTTTCTCCCACTTAGGAATGCCAGCCTTGTAGCCACCTTGCCCCATAGTATGGTGATACTTCTTGTTAGCAGCATTCAGCTTATTCGTTGCAGACATTTTCTTAGCTTTTTCTGATGTCTTGTATTTCACAAACTCAGCCCAGAATGGTTTTATCTTCTCAAACTGAATATTCTTGAAATCGGGAGTCTTCTCTTTCACGACATAGTCAAGGTGCAATCTTTTCTTCCAGTTGGTGAAACACTAGGCCATCTTCTTCAAATCCCACTCCCTGACCTTAGCCTCCATGGCTCTCCCATGTTCTAAGGCGTCCTCAACTCGATCCTCCGCATTTGGATCCATCTCTATCTTCGGTAGTTTGAAATTAACCATGAGCCTCTTCCACAGTAAATCTTTGGCGTGGTTAGGGACAAATAAACATGTTCCCTCTTCTTCCGCATCAGCAGGATTATTCCAGTTTCGAATGGTGATCGGGATTAAGTCCCTAACGATTACTCCGCATTGTGCCACAAATTTATTTACGACAACTTCGGGAGCCGTCGGTTTGCCGTCTTCAGCGACATCTTCGATCCTGAACCTCTCATGGTCTTCCAACTTTTTGGTTGGGCCTCGTCTGCTCTTTTCAGTAGATTTCTTCGATCCGGAGGGCTAAAAGAAGAAAGATCATCGTTACTATTTCTATATAGATAGCAGATTATTAATTAATGAATTAATTATATTACATGCACCTCGCCTGAGCAGTCGTCTTCTCGATCACACAAGGCATCACCTTCTCCCTCGCGGAAGGCATCACCTTCAACCTCAAACAAGTCATCTCTTCCGACAAAAAGAGGATCACCCTCACCGGAGTTGTTGAGAAACGTTGGTACATCTAAATTTTCTTCCCCGCGGATCACACCTTGGATCAACTCTTCCTTTTCTTCATATCTGTCGTGTGGGTCCATATTTTCTGCATAGGTGGAAAAATGGATAATTCAAAGCGGCTAAGGGAGAATGTTAGGTACGGTGTTGAGAGATATAAACCCTAATTCAGAGAAACCCTAATATATACATACACAATAATAAAAATGAATTTACAATATCAGAAACCCTAATTCGGAGAAACCATCGGGCTCGGATCCTATCACGAAGAACCAATACCGAAAAGAAAGGCGACAATCAATCAACCCTCGGGTTCAGGATGCCCTGGCGAGGACACACCGGCTAACCCTAGGTGCAACATCGATTCAACTGGGGTCTATGACAACTAATATCATGGCTAAGCATCTACAATGCGATGGCTATCAAGAAATCTTCCATCTTCGATGGTGTTGACCTCGGTCTTTCATCTCGATCTCGTATTCTACCGCGAAGAACCGAACGCCTAGCTTGTTCATCACATGGCATCGATGCAATGCTCAAGCAAGTTGTTGGGTTTGCAGCATAGAAAACAAAAATTTTCCTACGATGGGAACATCTATGTACCAAGATCTATCTACTAGATACAAGCAACGGGTGGATATACATCCATAGAATACATACCCTCGAAGACCGAATAGCGTTAACGAGGTTGTACTCGTGGATGATGTAGACGAACGCTTGCCGATCTCAAGATCGTGATGAAGTCCGTCTGGTCCAGCCGGTCCAACTCGATCAAGTCCAGCACCTCAAAGCAGTGGTGCATCCGTGATCGCACACACGTACGGGTACCCCGACAGCCTCCGTGCCCTCGCTCCAGCGAAGCAGCGGAAGCAACAAATCCTTCCAGAAAAAGCCACCGGGAACATGTATCTCGCTGATCCGAGACCATGGGGAAATTCTAAAGGGGGAGAGAGATCCTTCGCGAGGAGGTGTATTTTGAGAGGAGGAGAGGGGGGCCTTATATAGGAGAGAGGGGGGCACCCAAGGGGCATGGCGCCCAGCCATGGGGGCTGCCCCCACCTCTTCCACATTCATGTGGTGGAGCTCCCACTCAAAATGAAAAGCCTCCACTCCCATTAAAAAGCCTCCACTCAAAAATCCACTCACATGCATTAAATTTCCACCAAATTTAATGCAAGCTCTCATTTAAATAAAACTCTTTTATTTATTTATTCAGAATTTTGTTAATTACTTTAATTAACAAACATTCACATAAAACCCCTTACAACATTTCAATTTCACATGCAACTGCCAGTTGACAATTTCAACCAAAACAGTTCTGGTGTCTAGTGAAATAAATTCCTCCGCTTTCCTTTTCTTTTTCTCGCATATCATTTGCTCTGAATGGTGTCGGCATCCCTTAAGTGTGTCACCCTACGGTTCGCGAATAATGCGGACATGATCGAGACCCTTCTCCGATCAATAATCAGTAGCGGGACCTAGATATCCATACTGACTCCCACACATTCAACGATGACTTCTGTGATCGTGTGAACCTTTTACGCTAGTATCTTAATCCCTTTGTTTCACGATATATTACATGTCCGAGATTCGATCATAGGTATCTCCATACCTAGTTTGATCTCGTTACCGACATGCACTCTTTTCTCGTTCCCGTGATATAACATTCTAGTGATCAAATCACTTGCTTGCAAGCTAATCAATGTGATATCACCGAGAGGGCCCAGAGCATATCTATCCGTCATCGGGATGAACAAATTCCACTCTCGATCCATGGGTCTCAACATAACACTTTAGTAGTTCTGAATCCATCTTTATAATCACCCGCCATTGTGACGTTTGATGTCATCGAGAAACTCTTCTGGTGTTAGTGATTGATATGATCTCATGGTCTAAGGATTAGGATCACTTCGTAAGTTGTTATAGCAATATAAACTCAATGACTTTGATCGTAATGCTATACTTAGGATGAATGTTCATCACATCATTACACTAATGTTGTGACCTCGTTATTAACAACATCCAATGTCCATGATCAGGAAACTTTGATCATCATGTTAATCAACGAGCTAGTTTATAAGAGAGGCATAACTAGGAACTTCCTTTTTGTTTATTAAACACACATGTATTAACGTTTCCGTATTAATACAATTATAGCATGCAAAATAAACATTTATCACAAATAAGGAATACGATAATAACCACTTTATTATTGCCTCTCGGGCATATTCCCTTCAGTCTCCCACTTGCACTAGAGACTATAATCTAGTTTGAAAACTTTGCGTATTGAACACCTATGGCTTTCTGGTGTTCCATATACGCAATTGCAAGTGGTTAACATAATCTACGGATCTGACGCTTCAGGTCCGTGTGTATTTGCATGTCTTTGCGTCTTCACGCATCACTCATTCTCCAATGAGATGGCATTGTATAAATTTGATCTTTCGGTGAGACCTTTAGTTCCTTGGGGTTTAAAACACGTCGATACTATTGTCATACAATATATCTTTAGTGTTAGACCATTTCTAACCACACCTTAGTTTGATAACAAACTACTTGACACAAATTTCCTCCTTTGCTGCTACTATAGCAGTCATATACTTAGCCTTTTTGTTGTAGTATTCGTCACAATGTCTTAACTATGGATTTCATCCAAATCCATCATGGAAACTTTCTTTCCATTTCATTGTGCCACTCATAGTTTAAATTGAGATAAACCTAATTTGTATCTTTTGACAAAACTAGTATCAATGTAACGCTTTACAATGAACTATTTTTAATTGTTTGTCACCTCTACACAAATATATTCTTAGTTCTTCCAAAAGATCATAAGAATATCATCTTGTTAATAAACGAGCTAGTTTATAAGAGAGGCATAACTAGGAACTTTCTTTTTGTTCATTAAACACACATGTATTAACGTTTCCGTATTAATACAATTATAGCATGCAAAATAAACATTTATCATAAATAAGGAATACGATAAAAAAACCACTTTATTATTGCCTCTCGGGCATATTCCCTTCAGTCTCCCACTTGCACTAGAGACAATAATCTAGTTTAGAAACTTTGCGTATTGAACACCTATGGCTTTATGGTGTTATATATACGTGATTGCAAGTGGTTAACATAATCTACGGATCTGAAGTTTTCAGGTCCGTGTATATTTGCATGTATTTGCGTCTCCACACATCACTCATTTCTCTAATGAGATGGCATTGTATAAATTTGGTCTTTTAGTGAGACGTTTAGTTCCTTGGGGTTAAATCATGTCGATACTATTATCGTACAATATATCTTTAGTGTTAGCTTGTTTCGAACCATACCTTAGTTTGATAACAAACTACTTGACACAAATGACCTCATTTGCTGCTACTGTAGCAGTCATATACTTAGCCTTTTGTTGTAGTATCCATCAAAATGTCTTAACTTTGGAATTCATCCAAATCCATCATGGAAACTTTCTTTCCATTTCATTGTGCCACTCATAGTTTAAATTGAGATAAACTTAATTTGTATATTGTGACAAAACTAGTATCATTTTTCAATGAACTATTTGTCTCTTATACAAATGGAATATATTCTTAATTCTTCCAAAAGATTATAAGAATATCCCTACTATCGTCCAATGATCATTTTATGATTCATTCTGGTATATGCTCATAACACTTAGAGCATAGGACATATCTGGATGTGTACATATCATGGTATGATTGATCAAAACATTCTCGTGATTTCACTCATCAAGTGTCAAAACACTTGAATCTTGTTTCACTTATCAAGTGTCAATACACTTGAATCTTGATTCAATTCTTTTCCATGCGACAAGAACCGTTTCTTGTTATTTCTATATTGAAATCGTTCAATATCTCATATACGTACGTTTGGCACAACCATATTAGCATCACAGTCTATCCACTATAGACATTCATGCTAAATATTCGGGTTTTGCCTAAGTCTTTCATCGAAATGAAATTCTTAACCATTGTCAATAAAATATACATCATTTCTAATCAACAAGATGTCCTCCACATAATGTATTAGAAATATGTCTCAGCGCTCCCACTTAATTTCATGCAAATGCAAGCATCTTCATCGTCTCCTGATGAAAACTCCTTTTCATCATGGTGAAGATTCCAACTCCGTGATGCTTACTTCAACCATTCAAGTTTGCATGCCCTTTTAGCATCCTTTGAATTAACAAAACCCTTTGGACCGTGTCATGTACACGTCCTAGGTAACCATTCTATTAGAATAATTTTGTTTTGTGTATTAATCTACCATATACCAAATTATATGTAGTGGTTGCTACTTTAATCCGTCCAGACTAAATATCGCTATGAAAGATCAAATCTTGTCATAGTCAACTCCTTGAACATTGTCATAAAATACTTTACGACATGTCGACTATTTCATAGATGTGAAACATCCATGTCTGTTTCTTTATAGATCCAAATACGACCGATAGGTTTTTACACCTTTCCGGAGGGTCTTCCAAGTTCAAAACTTGATTTCTCGTGTATGGAACTATCACGGATTTTATGGCTTCAAGCCATTTGACGGAGTCAGGGCCCATCATCGCTTCTTTGTATGTGGTCGATTCATCATTGTCAAACAATAATGATTTACTCTCAAATCTCAACATTTGATTGTTTATCCGACCGACTTGGTTCAATAAGAACTTAGATCTCCGTGACCACAACCTTTGAGGCACATAATCTATGAGCATTATGGCAGCCTCCAGAACGATTTCCGGTGCTACGCAACTCAGCACATTTAGATAAGGTTCGTTAACCTTATCAAAGTTCTATTGTCCTCACACTTAACTTTTGCGAAAAATTACTTTTTCAAGAAACTTCACATTTCAAGCGACAAACCCTTTTGTCCTCGGTGTTATGGAGGAATAACCAATTGTTATTCGAAATAACCTACAAATACATGCTCATCCGACTTTGGTTGTAAACATCTTACTTATGTTTAGCATACCAAAATTTAAGAAAGGACAACTTGGGTTTTACCCCAAACCATAACTCATATGGTGTCATTTCAACAGATCAAGATGGAGCTCTTTTCAGTGTAAAAGCGGTAGTCTCTAAAGCTTTAATCTTTTAAAACATAATGGCAGTTTTATAAATAACACCTTTAATCCAACCATGTCAAACAAGGTTTCCTTATAAATCTCAAACACTCCATATTCCTATGGTGTTTTGGGAGATGTAAATTTAGGTGTTTTGCTAAACTTGTAACTCAAATAAATCCCTTTTATGATAAAATCATAATTCATTTATTTTTCTTGTTACACTTGTAACTCAAATAAATCCCTTATGATAAAATCATAAACCATTTATTTTCTTGTTACAATGATTTTCACTTCATCTTGAAAGTCTTTGAAACGTTTTTCAAATATTTCATACTTCTTTCTCATTAAGTGAACATTCACTCAAATTTTCGGAGAAAGCATATGAAGTTGAAACCCATCGCTTACGACTACACATAATGGACTACATACATCGATATCTATAAATTCCAATATTTTAGTCGTTCGTTCTTCTTTGGCCTTTGAACGAAGTTTTAATTATCCCGAGGAAAGTCTCACAAGCGTCACTTGATCAAATCAAAGACTCCAAAAATCCATGAATATGGAGATTCTTCATGTTTTCTTTCCAATATAATTTAAATGGCGATGTCACTTCGTAAGTGATCTTTCAATCATTTGTCTTGCGACATTTTAGAATTAGGTTTTATGGATGTGATTTCTCCAACTAGATTTGTAAATCATCCATATTATATGGATTACGGTAATTATTTGAACAACCTTTGTTCTCATAATACCTGATTCAAATAACAATTATTAAAACAAATCTTGAAGTCAAGCTTTGATGTCAACGAGAAATACAAACAACGGTTTGTTTGTTTTCGATGAACATCATCACATATTCTCTTGCTAGTTACTTAGGCCATTGTGGTTTATGAATTGCGTTGTTCCGTATGAAATTTCATACCAACCAATTCGGTATCCAATACCCAAGAACCACATTGTTTAACAAGCAAAGAATACAACCATAACATGTATATCATCCATATACCTAAATTGGATATTTCCAATCTTTTATTTTCTGCCAAATATATTTTATAGATTCTCTTTAAGCATTTCCTTTTCCTTTTTAAAAGAATCTATCAACATCAAAAGTGGTGCCATATGCATGACACATAGTCCAAAGCGTGTATATTCAAATAATAATACCTCTGGACTTGCACTTTGAAGTAGATCACCATCATCAAAATGATCGGTATTCTTTCAAAATCCATTCTTTAGTAATCTTTTAGTGTAGTAAACACTTTACATACATCTTCTATTAATCCTTATCATGACGAATTTCATGATCAAGCTACTTTAGCTTATAAAGGAGAATTGTGAGTATAACATTACTTTCCAAAACTCTTTTGGATGATTAGGATGTCTAGCATCTCCAACCTTCGTAAATTCTCATCCAATATGAGAAAATATATTATACTCTATCATATTGCAACCAAAACATTGTTTTAGATAACGTTATATCTGCCACACATGATGGTTTGTGAAACAATTCTTTCAGCTCCTATATAAACTTGATATTAAAACAATCAAGAATCATCGAGGGAAACATGATACTTAAGATACTAACACTAGAATTGTTACTCTCGATTTAATACCAATTATTAAATCTCACGGAGTAAACTGAGTTTCCTGAAAGTTTGCAATAGGACTTTAAACTTTAGATTGACACTCAACACAATACGATACCAGTTCGTAAAGTATATATCCAGAATTCTATAGTTCTATTATCTCAATTACAATTATGCATAAAGTGGTGAACGAATGCCAATGACTACAACAAATTATGCAAATTCACTTTGATTTAATTTTATGATAAATTGAGTTCTACTAATCCAAATTAGAAATGAACTCCCACTCAAAAACGACATCCCTCGTGTCTTTTTGGTGATTACATGAACCAAATCCACTACATCAAGTCCGATCATCACGTGAGTCGGCGTAGCTTCAAAGGCGAGCATCTAATGGGCATCATATCTACTATATGACTCATGCTTAACCTTTCGGTCCGTGTTCCGAGGCCATGTCTGTACATGCTAGGCTCGCCAAGTAAGAACCTTAGTATTCGCGTGTGTATCGCTCTTACACGAGATATGCTCGTGGATTCAAGTACACCCGATCATCACGTGATGCCTTGAAGCGACGAAACATTGTCGGTGCATACTTAAGGAAGAACACATTTTTATCTTGATATATAAATGAGGGATCATCTTATTATGCTAATAAAACGCCAAACAAGCAATATAAGATGCTATCAAACATCACATGTTTATTAGTGGAATGATATGGTTCTCGCATATGATCTCCATCACGTGCACCGTGGTATGATCACTATCATACCTCTATGTGTAAGGCCAAGGTCTATGGAACCTACACGTTATGCGTGTTGTAAGAGTATCATATCATAATTCTACTTACAACATCACCATATCATAACACTAGCCCAGCAACAATCTAAACTAGACGCCTCTAATTTATCCATTGCAAGTTTTACGTGGTTTAGGGAATTCGAAGATAGAACCGTTCTTACCTAAGAACATGAACCACAACGAGGATAACCAAATTGTTGATAACTCGTTGCAAATTAGATATTGACTATAGTAGGAGAGACAGACACCCGCTAGCCACTTATGCAAAACTAGTTGCATGTCAAGCGTGGAACAGGTCTCATGTGCGAGGACATGTAAAGTTTGTCCGGGCCGCTTCATACCACTATGCCACCAATATCCAAAGTACAACAAAGAAGCAATAAAATGATCATCATCACCCACATACTCATATGTGTACTACCCGTGCAAAGTATCTACGCATAGATCCGGTTCTGATACCACTGTAGGGTTCGCAGCATAGAAAACAAAAATTTTCCTACGATGGGAACATCTATGTACCAAGATCTATCTACTAGATACAAGCAACGGGTGGATATACATCCATAGAATACATACCCTCGAAGACCGAATAACGTTAACGAGGTTGTACTCATGGATGATGTAGACGAACGCTTGCCGATCTCAAGATCGTGATGAAGTCCGTCTGGTCCAGCCGGTCCAGCACGATCAAGTCCAGCACCTCAAAGCAGTGGTGCATCCGTGATCGCACACACGTATGGGTACCCCGACAACCTCCGTGCCCTCGCTCCAGCGAAGCAGCGGAAGCAACAAATCCTTACAGAAAAAGCCACCGGGAACATGTATCTCGCTGATCCGAGACCATGGGGAAATTCTAAAGGGGGGAGAGAGATCCTTCGCGAGGAGGTGTATTTTGAGAGGAGGAGAGGGGGGCCTTATATAGGAGAGAGAGGGGCACCCAAGGGGCATGGCGCTCAGCCATGGGGGCTGCCCCCACCTCTTCCACATTCATGTGGTGGAGCTCCCACTCAAAATGAAAAGCCTCCACTCCCATTAAAAAGCCTCCACTCAAAAATCCACTCACATGCATTAAATTTCCACCAAATTTAATGCAAGCTCTCATTTAAATAAAACTCTTTTATTTATTTATTCAGAATTTTGTTAATTACTTTAATTAACAAACATTCACATAAAACCCCTTACAACATTTCAATTTCACATGCAGAACCAGTTTCAGCAATTTCAACCAAAACAGTTCCGGTGTCTAGTGAAATAAATTCCTCCGCTTTCCTTTTCTTTTTCTCGCATATCATTTGATCTGAATGGTGTCGGCATCCCTTAAGTGTGTCACCCTACGGTTCGCGAATAATGCGGACATGATCGAGACCCTTCTCCGATCAATAATCAGTAGCGGGACCTGGAGATCCATACTGACTCCCACACATTCAACGATGACTTCTGTGATCATGTGAACCTTTTACGCTAGTATCTTAATCCCTTTGTTTCACGATATATTACATGTCCGAGATTCTATCATCGGTATCTTCATACCTAGTTTGATCTCGTTACCGACATGCACTCTTTTCTCGTTCCCGTGATATAACATTCTAGTGATCAAATCACTTGCTTGCAAGCTAATCAATGTGATATCACCGAGAGGGCCCAGATCATATCTATCCGTCATCGGGATGAACAAATTCCACTCTCGATCCATGGGTCTCAACATAACACTTTAGTAGTTGTGAATCCATCTTTATAATCACCCAGTTACGGTGTGACGTTTGATGTCATCGAGAAACTCTTCTGGTGTTAGTGATTGACATGATCTCATGGTCTAAGGATTAGGATCACTTCGTAAGTTGTTATAGCAATATAAACTCAATGACTTCGATCGTAATGCTATACTTAGGATGAATGTTCATCACATCATTACACTAATGTTGTGACCTCGTTATTAACAACATCCAATGTCCATGATCAGGAAACTTTGATCATCATGTTAATCAACGAGCTAGTTTATAAGAGAGGCATAACTAGGAACTTCCTTTTTGTTTATTAAACAAACATGTATTAACGTTTACGTATTAATACAATTATAGCATGCAAAATAAACATTTATCACAAATAAGGAATACGATAATAACCACTTTATTATTGCCTCTCGGGCATATTCCCTTCACAAGTATGATGATATGACAAGTTAATTTGCAGTGGAATATAACCCTAAGACATGCTCGACGATTTAATCAGGGTTCCGAGGGGTGAAAACCCTAACTCGGGGAAACTCCGGAACATATGATGTAGGCTTCGCAGCATAGAAAACAAAAAATTTCCTACGATGGGAACTATGTACCAAGATCTATCTACTAGATACAAACAACGGGAGGATGTATATCCGTAGAGAACATACCCTTGAAGACCGACAAAGCTTAACGAGTTCAACTCGTGGTTGATGTAGTCGATCTCTTGCCGATCTCAAGATCGAGAGGAAGTCCTAGCGCCGCAAATCAGCAGCGCATCCGTGCTCGCACACACGTTCGAGGCACCGAGCAACCTCCGCCTCCTCGCTCCAGCGATGCAGTGGAAGCACAACTCTTTCTTGCCGAATAGCCACCGGGAACATGTATCTCGCTAGTCCGAGACCATGGGGGATAAATTCTAGAGGGGGAGAGAGATCCTTCACGAGGAGGTGTGAGAGACAAGTGAGAGGAGGGGCTCGTTTTATAGGAGGAGGGGGGGAACCCAAGGGGGTGGCCGCCGGCCATGGGGGCTTCCCCCTCCCCTCCTTCATTCATGTGGGTGCACACTCCACTCACAAAATGGCCCTTCAATTTTCTCCACTCAAAAGTCCACTCAAATTCCCATTAAATTTCCACCAAATTTAATGCAAACTCTCATTAAATAAAACTATTTTATTTTATTCAGAATTTTGTCAATTACTTTAATGACAAACATTCACAAATAACCCCTTGCTAGAATTCTATTTCACATGCATAACCACTTTATGCAATTTCACCCGAAAACCTGTTTCGGTATCTAGTGAAATAAATTCCTGCGCTTGTTCATTCTTTCGGCATGAAACTTTTGATCCAATTGGATGTCGGTGTCTCTTAAGTGTGTCACCCTACGGTTCGTGAATAATGCGGACATGATCGAGACCCCTCTCGGATCAATAATCAGAAGCGGGATCTGGAGACCCATACTGACTCCCACACATTCAACGATGACTTTCTTGTGATCGTCGGAACCTTTTACGCTAGTATCTTAATCCCTTTATTTCACGATATATTACATGTCCAAGATTTGATCATCGGTATCTCCATACCTAGTTTGATCTCGTTACCGACATGCACTCTTTTCTCGTTCCCGTGATATACCATTCTAGTGATCAAATCACTTGCTTGCAAGCTAATCAATGTGATATCACAGAGAGGTCCCAGAGTATATCTATCCGTCATCGGGATGAACAAATTCCACTCTCGATCCATGAGACTCAACATAACACTTTATTAGTTCTGAATCCATCTTTATAATCACCCTGTTACGGTGTGACGTTTGATGTTATCAAGAAACTCTTCCGGTGTTAGTGATTGACATGATCTCATGGTCTAAGGATTAGGATCACTTCGTAAGTTATTATAGCAATATAAACTCAATGACTTTGATCGTAATGCTATACTTTGGATGAATGTTCATCACACCATTACACTAATGTTGTGATCCCGTTATTAACAACATCCAATGTCCATGATCAGGAAACCTTGATCATCTTGTTAATCAACGAGCTAGTTTATGAGAGAGGCATAACTAGGAACTTTCTGTTTGTTTATTAAACACACATGTATTAATGTTTCTGTATTAATACAATTATAGCATGTAAAATTAACATATATCTTATACTTGGAATACACATAATAAACACTTTATTATTGCCTCTCAGGGCATATTCCCTTCAGTCTCCCACTTGCACTAGAGACAATAATCTAGTTACATAGTGATAAATCTAACACCCATTGAGTTCTGGTGTTGATCATGTTTTGCTCTAGGGAGAGTTTTAGTCAACGGATCTGCTACATTGAGATCCGTATGTACTTTACAAATCTTTATATCTCCATCCTTGACATGCTCGTGGATGGAGTGAAACCGGCGCTTAATATGCTTGGAATGCTTGTCAGACCTTGGTTCTTTGGCATTGGCAATGGCACCATTGTTGTCACAATAGATCACTATTGGGTCCAACGCGTTTGCAACCACTCCTAGTTCGGATATGAACTCCTTCACCCAGAATGCTTCCTGAGCCGCTTCTGAAGCAGCAACATATTCGGCCTCCGTTGTTGATCCCGCTACCACAGGTTGTTTGGAGCTCCTCCAACTAACCGCTCCACCATTCATGAGAAATACGTATCCGGATTGAGACTTAGAGTCATCCGGATCGGTGTCAAAGCTAGCGTCAACATAACACTTAGCGACGAGCTCTTCTTCACCTCCGTATACAAGAAACATATCCTTATTTCTTTGTAAGTACTTAAGGATATTCTTGACCGCTATCGAGTGTTCCGAACCTGGATCTGATTGGTACCTACTAGTCAAACTAATAGCATGTGCCACATCCGGTCTTGTACATAGCATGGCGTACATTATAGAGCCTATGGCTGAAGCATAGGGGACCTTGTCCATTATCTCTCTTTCTTCCGCCGAAGCCGGACTTTGAGTCTTACTCAATGTCTTGCCTTGCAACATAGGTAAGAATCCCTTCTTACTTCCGTCCATTTTAAACTTCTTTAAAATCTTATCAAGGTATGTACTTTGCGATAGCCCTATTAGGCGCCTAGATCTATCTCTATAGATGTTTATGCCTAATATGTATGACGCTTCACCTAGGTCCTTCATTGAAAATTTGCTGTTTAGATAACTTTTAACATTGTTTAAAAGATCTATATCATTTCCGATCAATAATGTGTCATCCACATATAATATCAGAAATGCCACATTGCTCCCACTCACTTTCTTGTAAATACAAGCTTCTCCATAAGTTTGGACAAATCCAAACTCTTTGATCACCTCATCAAAGCGGAGATTCCAACTTCGTGATGCTTGCTTCAATCCATAGATGGATCGCTGAAGCTTGCACACCTTGTTAGCATCCTTAGGATCGACAAAACCCTTTGGTTGTATCATATACAACTCTTCTTCAATATTACCATTGAGAAACGCGGTTTGACATCCATCGCCATATCTCATAATCGAAATATGCAGCAATTGCTAACATAATCCTAATCGACTTTAGCATCGCTACGGGAGGAATGTCTCATCGTAGTCAACTCCTTGAATTTGTCGAAACCCCTTTGCGACAATTCGAGCTTTATAGACGGTCACATTACCATCGATCGGTTTCCTTTTGAAAATCCATTTGTTCTCCACGGCCTTTCGGTCGTGAGGTAATTCCACCAAGTTCCAAACTTGATTTTCATACATGGATTCCATCTCGGATTTCATGGCTTCTAACCATTTGTTGGAATCCGGGCTCATCATCGCTTCTTCATACGTCGCAGGGTCATCATTTTCATCAACCATGAAATTCATGACAGGATTTCCATACAGCTCAGGAGCTGCACGCGTCCTGCTTGACCTGCGAGGTTCGGTAGTACTCTCTTTAGGAGTTTCATGATCATTATCATTAGTTCCCTCTTCAACAGGTGGAGACAACTCCGGAACAACTTTCGGCGCTGCGCTAATCGCCATACTTTGAAGAGAAGGTTCCATAACCTCTTCGAGTTCTACCTTCTGACTACTCACACCTTTCGTGAGAAACTCTTTCTCTAGAAAGGATCCATTCTTGGCAACAAAAACCTTGCCCTTGGATCTGTGATAGAAGGAATACCCAATAGTTTCCTTAGTGTATCCTATGAAGACGCATTTTTCCGCTTTGGGTTCGAGTTTATCCGGTTGAAGTTTCTTCACATAAACATCGCATCCCCAAACTTTAAGAAAAGACAGCTTAGGTTTGTTTCCAAACCACAATTCATACGGCGTCTTTTCAACGGATTTAGATGGTGCCCGATTTAAAGTGAATGCAGCAGTTTCTAGTGCATAGCCCCAAAATGACAACGGCAAGTCCGTCAGAGACATCATAGATCGAACCATATCTAATAAAGTATGATTACGATGTTCCGACACACCATTTCGCTGTGGTGTTCCGGCAGGTGTGAGTTGTGAAACAATTCCACTCTTTCATGTGAGTGCTAAACTCGTAACTTAGATACTCACCTCCACGGTCGGACCGTAGAAATTTGATCTTTCTATTACGATGATTTTCCACTTCATTCTGAAATTCCTTGAACTTTTCAAAGGTTTCTGACTTGTGTTTCATCAAGTAGATATAGCCGTATCTACTCAAATCATCCGTGAAAGTAACAAAATAACGATATCCACCTCGCGCCGACACACTCATTGGACCACAGACATCATAATGTATGATTTCCAAATCATCGCCTGCTCCATTGAACCGAAAACGGCGTTCTAGTCATCTTGCCCATAAGGCATGGCTCACATGTATCAAATGATTCATAATCAAGTGATTCCAAAAGTCCATCCGAATGGAGCTTCTTCATGCGTTTAACGCCAATATGACCTAGACGGCAGTGCCACATATATGCGGATATATCATCATTTAGTTTAATCCTTTTAGCATCAACATTATGAATATGTGTAACATTATTATCGAGATCCAAAAGAAATAAACCATTCATCATCGGTGCATGACCATAAAAGATTTCATTCATATAAATGGAACAACCATTGTTCTCGGATTTAAATGAATAACCACTTTTCATCAAACACGATCCAGATACAATGTTCATGCTTAGTGCAGGCACCAGATAACAATTATTCAAGTTTATAACTAATCACGGCGGCAAGTGGAGAGGCGTTCGACGGCGATCACATCAACGCTGATCCATTGCCGACGCATCTTGACCTCACCCCTTGCTAGCGGTAGCTTGTTCCGCAGCCCACGATTCGAGTTACAAATATTCATGAATCGAACCGGTATCAAATACCCAGTGCTCTGAGCACTAGTCAAGTACACATCAATAACATGTATATCGTATATACCTTTGTTTGCCTTGCGGACTTCTTGTCCGCGAGATACTTGGGGATTATGCTTCCAAAGGGCCCCTTACAATAGTTGCACTCGATATCGGACTTAGGTCCAACTCGGGTTTCTTTCAGCACGCAACAAAGCTTGCCGCCTTACTTCCTTCCATTTTCCTTCTTGTCTTTCTTGAAACCGGTGTTCCTATTGATCATCAACACTTGATGTTCCTTTTGATCTCCACTTCTGCTTTTAAGCATTGTCGAAGCTCGGGAGAGACTTCTTCATGCCTTGCATATTATAGTTCATCACAAAGCTCTTATAGCTAGGTGGCAGAGACTGCAGAACACGATGGATGCCTAAGTCAATGGGAATCGTTATTCCCAAGGACACAAGCTTATCGGTGTAACTCGACATCTTGAGTACATGCTCGATACGAGCTATGCTCTTCCATCATGCAGCTAAAGAACTTTTACGAGCGTTGTAGCTCTCTGACTGACATGTGTGTCGAAAATCATTTTCAACTCACCCATTGTATCAAAAGCATTGCCATTTTCGAAACGCTTTCGAAGTTCCGGCTCTAGCCCATACAATATGCCGCAATGAACTAAGTTGTGATCCTCCTGACGAGTCTGATAGACATTCTTCTCCTCGTCAGGGGCATCATCTAAAGGTGGGGGGCCTAACGGCGCTTCTAGCACATATAGCTTTTGTGCAGCAGAGAGGAGAATCCTCAAATTCATGGCCCATTCGGTAAAGTTGCTACCGTTCGTTGCTAGTTTCTCTTTCTCCATGAACACATTGAAATTAAAAGCAGGTGGTGCCATCTACAATAGAATTTGTAAAGTTTAGACTAAGTGTATGATAGATTGAGTTCAACTAATCCATATTACGAATGAGCTCCCACTCAAAAACGACATCCCTCATGCCTTTTTGGTGATTACATGAACCAAATCCACTACACCAAGTCCGATCATCACGTGAGTCGGTGTAGCTTCAAAGGCGAGCATCAAATGGGCATCATATCAACTATATGACTCATGCTTAACCTTTCGGTCCGTGTTCCGAGGCCATGTCTATACATGCTAGGCTCTCCAAGTTAGAACCTTAGTATTCGCGTGTGTAACTGTTTTACACCCGAAATATGGTCGTGGATCCAAGAACACCCGATCATCACGTGATGTCTTGGAGTGATGAAACATAATCGGTGCATACTAAAGGAAGAACATATTTTTATCTTGATATTTAAATGAGGGATCATCGTATTATGCTAACAAAGCGCTAAACAAGAAATATAAGATGCTATCAAACATCACATGTTTATTAGTGAAATGTTATGGTTCCCGCATATGATCTCTATCATGTGCATCGTGGTATGATCATTATCATACCTATATGTGTAAATCCAAGGTCTATGGAGTTTACACGCCATGTGTGTTGTAAGAGTATCATCTCATACTTCTACTTACAACACTACCATATCATAACACTAGCCCAGCAACAATCTAAACTAGACGCCTCTAATTTATCCATTGCAAGTTTTACGTGGCTTAGGGCTTTCGAGATAGAACCGTTCTTACCTACGAACATGAACCACAACGAGGATAATCAAATTGTTGACAACTCGCTTGCAAAATAGATATTGACTATAGTAGGAGAGACAGACACCCGCTAGCCACTTATGCAAACTAGTTGCATGTCAAGCGTGGAACAGGTCTCATGTGCGAGGACATGTAAAGTTTGTCCGGGCCGCTTCATCCCACTATGCCACCAATATCCAAAATTACAACAAAGGAGAAACAACATGATCATCATTGCCCACATACTCATATGTGTACTACCCGTGTAAAGTATCTACGCATAGATCCGGCTCTGATACCACTGTAGGGTTCGCAGCATAGAAATCAAAAATTTTCCTACGATGGGAACTATGTACCAAGATCTATCTACTAGATACAAACAACAGGCGGATGTATATCCATAAAGAACATACCCTTGAAGACCGACAAAGCTTAACGAGTTCAACTCGTGGTTGATGTAGACGATCTCTTGTCGATCTCAAGATCGAGAGGAAGTCCTAGCGCCGCAAATCAGCAGCGCATCCGTGCTCGCACACACATTCGAGGCACCGAGCAACCTCCGCCTCCTCGCTCCAGCGATGCAGCGGAAGCACAACTCTTTCTTGCCGAATAGCCACCGAGAACATGTATCTCGCTAGTCCGAGACCATGGGGGATAAATTCTAGAGGGGGAGAGAGATCCTTCACGAGGAGGTGTGAGAGACAAGTGAGAGGAGGGGCTCCTTTTATAGGAGGAGGGGGGGCACCCAAGGGGGTGGCCGCCGGCCATGGGTGCTGACCCCTCCCCTCCTTCATTCATGTGGGTGGACACTCCACTCACAAAATGGCCCTTCAATTTTCTCCACTCAAAAGTCCACTCAAATTCCCATTAAATTTCCACCAAATTTAATGCAAACTCTCATTAAATAAAACTCTTTTATTTTATTCAGAATTTTGTCAATTACTTTAATGACAAACATTCACAAATAACCCCTTGCTAGAATTCCATTTCACATGCATAACCACTTTATGCAATTTCACCCGAAAACCTGTTTCGGTATCTAGTGAAATAAATTCCTGCGCTTGTTCATTCTTTCGGCATGAAACTTTTGCTCCAATTGGATGTCGGTTTCTCTTAAGTGTGTCACCCTACGGTTCGTGAATAATGCGGACATGATCGAGACCCCTCTCGGATCAATAATCAGAAGCGGGATCTGGAGACCCATACTGACTCCCACACATTCAACGATGACTTTCTTGTGATCGTCGGAACCTTTTACGCTAGTATCTTAATCCCTTTGTTTCACGATATATTACATATCCAAGATTCGATCATCGGTATCTCCATACCTAGTTTGATCTCGTTACCGACATGCACTCTTTTCTCGTTCCTGTGATATAACATTCTAGTGATCAAATCACTTGCTTGCAAGCTAATCAATGTGATATCACCGAGAGGGCCTAGAGTATATCTATCCGTCATCGGGATGAACAAATTCCACTCTCGATCCATGAGCCTCAACATAACACTTTATTAGTTCTGAATCCATCTTTATAATCACCCTGTTGCGGTGTGACGTTTGATGTTATCAAGAAACTCTTTCGGTGTTAGTGATTGACATGATCTCATGGTCTAAGGATTAGGATCACTTCGTAAGTTGTTATAGCAATATAAACTCAATGACTTTGATCGTAATGCTATACTTCGGATGAATGTTCATCACACCATTACACTAATGTTGTGATCCCGTTATTAACAACATCCAATGTCCATGATCAGGAAACATTGATCATCTTGTTAATCAACGAGCTAGTTTATGAGAGAGGCATAACTAGGAACTTTCTGTTTGTTTATTAAACACACATGTATTAATGTTTCCGTATCAATACAATTATAGCATGTAAAATAAACATCTATCATATACTTGGAATACACATAATAAACACTTTATTATTGCCTCTCAGGGCATATTCCCTTCATATGAGAGGGGTGCATTTGTTCTTCTAATTATACTTGTTATTTAAGTTGTTTAACAATGCATGATTATATGTTAAATGGATAGGTTTCATTTTTCTGAACAATTTGATATATTATTTGTATTTTTCTGACCTATAAACAATAAGTTATTGATTTAACAATATTAAATCATTTTCTGGAATTAAAAACAAAAAGGCAAATAGTTTTTACACCGGGGCGACCCCTAGCCAGTGAGACTGACAGAAGGGCCCAAGTGCCAACTCAGCCTCCATGCATGCTGATGTCAACACACGCATCAGATCATTTTTATACCACAGCGGAGCCTACCCACTGAGGCTGACTGATGGGCCCTAGGGCACATCAGCTGCCACGCGAGCAAGGTGATGCACGAGTGACGTCAGCACGACGTCACGCTGGCGGTGAGCTCCCAAGCAGCGGAAGCGACGGCGATAGCGGGCACGCCTGGATGCGCGGCTGGGCGCGTTAGAGAGAGGGCGATGCAGGGAGCAAGAGAGTGGCGGCACCGCTCCTTCTTGGTCACCGGAGCGTCGCCTCTATCGAGATCGAGCGACGGCGGCATCGGGCACACGCCGGGAGAATAGTACAGAAGGAGAGGGAGAGAAAGAATAGCAACATGAGGATCAGCAGCTCACCAGGAACACGACAGAGGTGGTGTCAAGGCCGGGCGAGCTCGGGAGACGCCAGAATCGACGGAGACAACGGCGGAAGGAGCTTCCAATCCAGGCAATTGAGGTCACGCGCGAGGGGGAAAAGTAGTCGGGGCGCGCGCGCGGACAGAGGCAACGGTGGTGGCGGACGGAACGCGCGGGTGGCGGCAAGTTCGGGCAGCCTGCCGGCGTCGGGGGCGGTTCCTGTGCGCTCGTCGGTGAGAAGCAGTGAAGTGAGATGGGGAAGAAGAAGAAGAGGCGCGTCAGTTATAACCAAAGGACCTTTTGTCCCGGTTGGTGGCTCCAACCGGGACTAATGGGTCATACGTCCCGGTTAGAACCACCAACCGGGACATATGACCTTGTTTTCAAAAAATTTCAGCAATTTTCTCTCTTTTCCCGCCTTATTTTTTATTTTGGGTTTTAAATTTGTAATTTTTTTAAATGATAATTACTTTGGAATTTAGAAAAACTTTAAACATAAGAAGTGTTTGAATTTGAATAAATAATTCAAAACCATTTCTATTTTTAAAAAATAATTAGTGTAACCATTTAAAATTAATAATGAATTAACTTATATTTTTTGAATATTAATTTGGAATTTAGAAAAACTTTAAACATAAAAAGTGTCTCGATTTGAATAACTAATTCAAAACCATTTTCTGTTTTAAAAAAATAATTAATGTAACCATTTAAAATTAATAATGAATTAACTTATATTTTTTGAATATTCATTTGGAATTTAGAAAAACTTTAAACATAAAAAGTGTCTGGATTTGAATAAATAATTCAAAACCATTTTATATTTTTAAAAAATAATTAATGTAACCATTTAAACTATGAACCATTTAAAATTAAAAATGAATTAACTTATATTTTTTGAATATTAATTTGGAATTTAGAAAAACTTTAAACATAAAAAGTGTCTCGATTTGAATAAATAATTCAAAACCATTTTCTGTGTTTTAATTTGGATTTGAATTAACTTATATTTTTTATATATTAATGGGCGGGAAAAAAGGACGGGAAATAATGGGCGGAAAGAAAATTTTATTAGGATAGAACTGGAATTAAAGTACATAAAAGAACTGAAAATTAAGATACATGGCCAGATTAAGCCACAATCGGCCGAACTTGTTTTGCAATGTTGGAGTGATTCAGTCATGCTCCTGCCTACACCTGTAATACTCGCCACTGTAGTCGTTGTACTCGCCGCGGCCGTCGTCGCTGTCGTCGTCGGGGTCGCCGTAGTTGAACCTTGAAGGCTGAGTACGAGTGGGCTGGACTTGAGGGTAGCGCAGGCGGGGGCTAGACTCGGCGGCCATGTCGTAGGCCCTGACGCTCTGGAGAGTCCGACCGCGCCACCGCAACCGACGGCCGGCCTCGTTGAAGTTCGGAGGAGGTGGGCCATCCTCCTCATGCCTGGCGAGCGCCCTATCACGCCGATCCACGAAGAAGACTTCCCAAGTCGGGAAATAGTCGGGATGCCATCTGGGATTCCTCCGCTGCTCCGGTGTGAGCTCGAAGTAGTAGTGGTTCGTGATGGCCATCCGACGCGCCGCGCCTAGAGGAACAGGAGGAACCGGCACGCCTCCGGCGCTCAAAATGGGACGGTAGCATTTTGAAACGGCATTTTGGTGGTTACTTCACAAAACGACCCGTTTTTTGCGCTCGGAAAAAGGAAAAGCGCTTTTCCGTGCGAAAAAAATGAAAACTTCCTCCTGCAACATTGTTCTCCATACCAATGTCCACACGCATGCATGATATGGTCAGAGCATCACAAACTATGCCGTGATTCAACACATAACATCGGTCATTTGGACCGAAAGCCATGAAACCTCGAACATGATAGGTCATTTTGTGAAGGTTTTTTCGAGACATGATCAATATACCAAGTCTGGTAATTTTCCTTTCAACTATGTCACATAATATGACACCACGCGAAGGATTTTCATTGTTCGGATTTTTTTGAATTTATTATGCCCGTTTTGAATTATCTGAATTTCTAACTATGGTCGAACCTGCGTGCATGAATGTAGGGGACGAGCATCGTTAGAACTTGCATTGGATCTCTGAAGAAACCACATATTGCGAGTCTAAAAATGATTTTTTCAAAAAATCACGGGCGATAGATCATGTACCTGTAGTACAAACCGGACCCACTTTCGGCCGATTCGGCAGAGATTTGTCCTTTTTACCCGGGATGGACGAAAAGGTTTGGGAGGTCCCAATTGGAAGAGAGTCCATGTAAGGTGGTCTAGTATTTTAGGAAAATGGGACGGTAGCATTCTGAAATGGCATTTTGGTGGTTACTTCACAAAACGACCCGTTTTTTGCGCTCGGAAAATGGAAAAGGGCTTTTCAGTACGACAAAAAGGAAACTTTCTCCTGCAACATTGTTCTCCATACCAATGTCCACATGCATGCATAATATGGGCACACCATCACAAACTATGCCGTGATTCAGCACATAACATCGGTCATTTGGACCGAAAGCCATGAAACCTCGAACATGATAGGTCATTTTGTGAAGGTTTTTTCGACACATGATCAATATACCAAGTATGGTATTTTTTCTTTCAACTATGTCACATAATATGACACCACGCGAAGGATTTTCATTGTTCGGATTTTTTTTGAATTTATTATGCCCGTTTTGAATTATCTGAATTTCTAACTATGGTCGAACCGACGTGCATGAAGATAGGGGACGAGCATCATTAGAATTTGCATTGGATCTCTGAATAAACCACATATTGCGAGTCTAAAAATGATTTTTTAAAAAAATCACGGGCGATAGATCATGTACCTGTAGTACAAACCGGACCCAGTTCCTACCGATTCGGCAAACATTTGTCATTTTTACCCGGGATGGACGAAAAGGTTTGAGATGTACCGGTTGGGAGATAGTCCATGTAAGGTGGTATAGTATTTTAGGAAAATGGGACGGTAGCATTCTGAAACGGCATTTTGGTGGTTACTTCACAAAACGACCCGTTTTTTGTGCTCGGAAAATGGAAAAGGTCTTTTTCGTGCGACAAAAAAGAAAACTTCCTCCTGCAACATTGTTCTCCATACCAATGTCCACACGCATGCATAATATGGGCACAACATCACAAACTATGCCGTGATTCAGCACATAACATTGGTCATTTGGACCGAAAGCCATGAAACCTCGAACATGATAGGTCATTTTGTGAAGGTTTTTTCGAGACATGATCAATATACCAAGTCTGGTATTTTTACTTTCAACTATGTCACATAATATGACACCACGTGAATGATTTTCATTGTTCGGATTTTCAATATATTAAAGGTTCATCTTTAGTCCCGGTTGGAGGGATTTCGGCAGGCTGGGCCAGGCAGCACTAATGATAGGGGTGAGTGTCGACATTATGTCGTGCGGCGTGTACCTTCTCCCGGATGGTGTTATCAACCGGGACTAAAGATGAACCTTTAGTCCCGGTTGCAGACACCAACCGGGACAAAACACGAGTCAGCACTAATAATAGGGGTGAGTGTCGACATTATTTCGTAAGTGTCGACACTATGCTAAGTTGCTTGTACTATAAATAGGCATCCTTGTGAGTCCAGTCCTCCGGCCAGTTTGAGGCATCTCCAAGATGGTTTTCGAGAGCAGGGACACCACTACGACCAGTTTCAAGGAGATGCCGATGGAGCCCAGTCCTCCGGCATCTCCGAGAAACTGGTCATAGAGGCACTCCCTAATATGTGAAATTAGTTAGCTCCCACGCGTATTGATCTAGTTAGAGAAGTTACAAGCTGCAAGATGGTTTTCGAGTGCAGGGACAGCACTACGGCCAGTTTCAGGGAGATGCTGCCGGATCCCAGTCCTCCGGCATCTTCGAGAAACTGGTCATAGAGGCACTTCCTCATATGTGAAATTAGTTAGCTCCTAGGTGTATTGATCTAGTTAGAGAAGTTACAAGCTGCAAGATGGTTTTCGAGAGCAGGGACACCACTACGACCAGTTTCAGGGAGATGCCCGGATCGATCCTCCGCATCTCAAGAAACTGGTCATAGAGGCACTCCCTAATATGTGACCGCGCGCGTTAGGAGATCAGATCTTAATGGTAAGTACAAATCAGGACAACTTCTTCATAATCCCGGTCCAGCCACAAAACGGGACTAACACTCAAGACATTTATTAATATTAAAAACTGAGACTACAAAACCGGGACTAAAGGCCCCCCTATATATAGTCCCGGTCAAGCCACAAACCGCGAAACATATCCTTCGGTGAAGCCACAAACCGCGAAAGACATGAACTAGAGTTACCTAATATGAGCATGAATTTCTTGGCATATGTCCTTCCTTATGATCGCTTCAGACGTAACCATGGAGCATCTTCTTTACTTAACGAAATGCTTGGGTCAGTTTTCACTATGAAGGGCGGAATTTCATCAAACTTATTATAATCTTCTGACATGTCTGTCTTGTCCTCGGTTCCCACGATGTTTCTTTTCCCTGAAAGAAATATGTGACGCTTTGGCTCATCATATGATGTATTCGTTTGCATATTTTTTCTTTTTTTCGGTCTGGAGGACATGTCCTTCACATAGAAAACCTGAGACACATCATTGGTTAGGACGAATGGTTCATCTCTATAACCAAGATTGTTGAGATCCACTGTTGTCATTCTGTACAACTGGTCTATCTTTACCCCTTCCCCATTCAGGTTGACCCATTTGCAACGAAACAAAGAGACCTTAAAAGAGACTCCATAGTCTAGTTCCCATATCTCCTCTATGTAACCATAATATGCGTCCTTTTGTCCATTCTCGTCTATTGCATCAAAGCGGACACCACTATTTTGGTTGGTGCTCTTTTTATCTTGGGCGATTGTATAGAATGTATTCCCATTTATTTCGTACCCTTGGAAATTTAATCAAGAGAAGATCTTGTGCCGCCAACAAGTATAGCTGATCTCCAACAGTGGTGTCATTCAAGAGATGTGTCCGCATCCAACCACCAAAAGACTTCATGAGTTCATCTGTAATCCATGATTCAGGCTTCCCCGGGTTTTTGGAGCGTACAATGTTCTTGTGTTCCTCGATATACAGAGCTGCCAAGGTGGAATTATGTAGAAATGTGTAGTGTGCTTTAGTGAAATAATCCCCGTCTCTACATATCATTGCTTTCTTTCCCAGCGTGCCTTTTCCACTTAGTCTTCCCCCATGCCGCGAGTCAGAAACACCAATCGGCTTAAGGTCAGGAATAAAGTCAACACAAAACTCAATGACCTCCTCTGTTCCATATCCCTTGGAGATGCTTCCTTCTGGTCTAGCACGGTTATGAACATATTTCTTTAAGACTCCCATGAACCTCTCAAAGGGTAACATATTGTGCAGAAATACCGGACCGAGAATGGCAATCTCTTCCACTAGGTGAACCAGGAGATGCGTCATAATATTGAAGAAGGATGGTGCGAACACCAATTCAAAACTAACAAGACATTGTACCACATCCTTCTGTAACCTTGGCAGAATATCTGGATTGATTACCTTCTGAGATATTGCATTGAGGAATGCACACAGCTTCACAATGGGTACTCGAACATTTTCGGAGAAGCCCCTCAATGCAATCGGAAGCAATGCGTCATAATCACGTGACAGTCATGAGACTTCAGGTTTTGGAACTTTTTCTCTGCCATATTTATTATCCCCTTTATATTAGATGAGAAGCCCGACGGCACCTTGATATTGTAAAGGACTTCAAAAAAGATTTCCTTCTCTGCTTTGGTAAGAGCATAGCTGGCACGACTTAAGTGACGCCCTTTATCCGTCGTGTTCTGTGTATGCATGTTCTTTGGGTCTTTCATAATTTGTTGGTCCTCCCGTGCTTCTGGTGTATCTTTTGTCTTCACATACACGCCTAGGAATCCTAGCAGGTTCACGCAAAGATTCTTCGTCACGTGCATCACGTCGATTGAAGAGCGGACACGCAGGACTTTCCAATATGGCAGCTCCCAAAATATAGATTTCTTATTCCACATGGGTGCGTGTCCTGTAGCGACGTCGTTTGGAACTGATTGACCGCCGGGACCCTTTCCAAAGATTACTTATATGTCCTTGACCATACCAAATACATCATCACCAGCAGGGAGTTCAGGCTTCTTCCGTTGATCTGCCTCACCTTTGAAATGCTTGCCTTTCTTTCTTACGGGATGATTGGTCGGAAGAAATCGTCGATTCGCCAGGTACACAACCTTCTTGCATTTATGCAAATATGTACCTTCAGTCTTATCTAAACAGTGTGTGCATGCCTTATATCCCTTGTTTGTCTGTCCTGAAAGGTTACTAAGAGCAGGCCAATCATTGATGGCTATGAATAACAACCCTCGTAGATCAAATGGCTCATGTTTGTTCTCATCCCACGCACGTACACCTGGTTTTCCCCACAACTGTAAGAGTTCTTCAACTAATGGCCTAAGGTACACATCAATGTCGTTGCCCGGTTGCTTTGGGCCTTGGATGAGCACTGGCATCATAATGAACTTACGCTTCATGCACAACTATGGAGGCAGGTTGTAGATACATAGAGTCACGGGCCAGGTGCTATGACTGCAGCTCTGCTCCCCAAAAGGATTCATGCCATCCGTACTTAGACCAAACCATAAGTTCCTTGCGTCACCTGCAAAGTCTGGGAAGTCTCTCTCGATTTTTCTCCACTGTGACCCATCAGCAGGGTGTCTCAACTTCCCGTCTTTCTTACGGTCTTCTTTGTGCCATCGCAACAACCTGGCATGCTCTTTGTTTTTGAACATGCGTTTCAACCTTGGTATTATAGGAGCATACCACATAACCTGTCAACACCCGGATTTTTAATCCCAGATGCCTGTTATGCCATACATCGCAATCCCAGGATTACCATTTTTGCGAGACATAATAGAATTGGATACCATAGTACATCATCCATTACAAACCATACATAAGTTCTTACACAAATAGGGATCTCATGATCCAGTTCTTAATACAACTTCAAGCAGCGGAATACGTAATAATAACGGTAGCGTAGGCGAAGCTCCATCTTCGGGGTCACAGGCAATGCTGACGATGGGAGATGATCCTAGTTGTCGTAACCTTCCTGAGGTCCATCCTACAGGTACTCCTCTTCATAGTCTGGCCACGGGAATAGCCAGGGACAAAGCCATGAGTACTCTTTAAGTACTCGCAAACTCATACTAACAAGTGGAAGGGGTTTTTGATAATAGGACACTAGGCTCTAGGGTTGTTTTGCAAGAAGCCAGATTTACCTCTACTAAGTTCAGAAATAAGAGAAGCTAGTCATATTTTTATAACACCTAAATGGGATCTTGTAACTCATGTCACAACTCTGTTGTGGTCAAGTCAAAGTCTCACTTCCTTTCACAAATCATTTTGTAAACATCTGACGGGGGAATTGTATGGCCACTCCAACTGTCCATAACCGCGGACGCGGCTATTCGAATAGTTTGACACTCTGCAGAGATTGTACAATTTCACCACAGCATTCGATACATCCGTCAGGAACAAATCCTGAATTCACCATACTCAGTATGCGGATAATCAATCCTAACCTTTCAATTACACGCCCTAGTATAAGCACCTCTCCTGTGAGTTTGGCCTCCCAACCATGACCAACTGTCATCTTGGGTTCTGCACAGGTGCACAATATTCACAAGGTAGCCTCAGCTCAGACCTTGGCCGTGAGGGAAACTAATACTAAGGTATATAAGTTTCCAGTCAAACCCTACCCAATCTTCGGGTATTGTGGTTGTACGGTAAAAATTGGAATGGTATCGCATCCAGACAACCATCAGTTTTATAAAGGGCTAAGGCTCATGCCTCAACTTTTTCATCACCAAAATCATCTGGTGTTTTCGGAAACACATGTCCATAAAATTTCAATAGAATGATCCATCATTCCAAGGTTTTCATAACCATTTTTACCAAGTATTCCCATCTAAAGTTGATCAAGTTTTATGCTTAGCACTAGCATCTACAAGTGGGGGTAAGTACTAATGAGGGGTGGTAAACTAGTGGAGTTTCAACTAAGTTCAATCTCATGCCTTAGGATGACATCAAGATTATCTAGATTAGGCCAAATTTAACGCTCTTTATGCAACCTTCAAATATCTTTCTAGTATCTACAATTCACTAAAGTAAACTCTAAGTAATAGCTTTGATAAAGAAATAAAGTAATAAGCTTGTAAGTAAAAACTAGGATTGGTTTATCAAGTGGGTAGGATCATATATGCTTAAGGCATATAGTTGGCATGGTGACAGGCAAGTATTGGCTTGCACAGTATCAGTATAAGCTTGATATATTGCAAGTGTTAGCTTGCACAGGTCAACTTGATTAGTAAGGCTTGCCTTGTGCAGAGCAGTGGTTGAAGTTATCCTCGGCTTCTTCCTCGTAGAATCCTCCTTCCTCCTCGTATCCTTGGTCGGTACTAGCGTCTATGAATAAATACGAGGTGCACAATCACCAAGCAATACTTAACTACTTGCAATCATCACACAAAGGGTCCTATAGATGATCTAGCATCATCACTAACATTACAAGATTAAAGCTTGGTTTAATTCCTTTTATTTTTAGAAAAGTAATTTCTACTCATTGAAAAACTACTTAAGATTTAATATTCTCCAAAATAAACATGGGATCATGTTGACACATGTCATCACCACATATTTTAGTCCATGGGAATGTGATTTAAAGTGGTGTCACAATTTAATAAGGTTTTACCCTTTTACTTTAATAAAATAAAGTGACTAGAAATGCCTATGTAGCATTCTTTTATTACTTGAACATTATTTCTATAAGTAAACCTATATATTTTTATATATTCTGAAAGGTATGGTTAAATGTGATTTTTGAGAGTTGGAATCAACTCAAAAGCTATTATGGTTTTAATTTGAAAAATGTTTGAATGCAGAAAATCTTCTGCCTTGTTATTTTTACCAAGGATGATCTACAGATCCAAATGACTTGAATCCAACGGGCTTGGATTCAGCATTCCCATCCCTTTCTAAAAAAATTGGTTTCATTCAATTTGGTTCATTGAATCGACCTGGGTTGATTTTTGAAACTGGGTACACAAGTGTGTTTGAAATAAAATGGAAAAGGTTAAATTCAAATAACTGGGCTGCGCGGGAAGTGATACTGGGCCGGCCTGCTAAGCACATCACTTACGCGGGCTGGTTAAGTGGCTGTCCCCACGCGTTAGTGAGAAGAGGGGGTGCGAAGCGGTATGGGGCGATGTAGTGCGTTCGATCTGGTTCTAATCTAAGGGTTGAGGGTCATCGTCAACGTTGAGCAACGCCGGCGAGACAGAAACCTAACGCGGCCAGTGGGGGTCGTTGGGGGCTCATCGCGGTTCAGGCGAGGGTCGGCGAGGCGGGCGAACGACGAAGTCGACGATGGCGAACCTCCTGGTACCGACAGCTTCTCCTGGGGCGGCTCCAATCGCTGGCCCCCTTCCGCAGCCGCAGACTCGGTGAAATTCGGCGGCGTCGCTCGCCTTGCTCCGGGAACGGGGTGGCACGATCAGTGTGGAGAGGGGAGTGAAATGGTGTGCTTAATTCGGCTGGGGGTGGCCTCTATTTATAGTCACGACGATGAGACCGAACGGGATGGGCAGGCGACGGTGGCGACATGGCTACGGGCTGCTAGAGGCATGGCCGGCGGTGGCGATTGCTTGGTGATCTCCTGGCGATGCTCTACGACTTTAATGCGCGAGTAGGGGCGGTGCGGTTTGGTCTGTAATGCGCGATGCTTTGCACGGCAGAGGCGGCGTCTTCGACGGTGAGCGGTGGCTGTGCGTCATGGGGCGGCGAACGGTGATGTCTGGCGGTCTCCTGGGTCGGTGGCGATCATGTATGCACGCGGGCGTAGGGCTGGCGTCGGTCGAGTGTGGCGCTCTGGCGCATGCTCGGCATGGTTGCTGGCGCGCTGGGTGCGGTCCGTGTGTGTGGTCCAGGGTTTGGCAACGCTCGCGGCTGGGACTGGGAGTGGCGGTGGACGGTGGGCTGCCTCCCAGACAAGGTTGGCACGGCTAAATCTCCTCCTAGATTGCTGTCTCCACTGGGGTGTCATGGTGAGCTTCGGCTGTTCACCATTGATGTCATTGCCCAGCTTACAGTGAGTCTAGTGCTTGGTTTAACTTGCTAGGTGATCTACTGAGATGGTTGTGAGATAGAGAGGGAACAAGTTAGGCTTCAATCACTGCTCACAGTAGTGTTTAAGATTTTGATGATTTGTGTCTGCAATGTGTTTGATGAAATGGCCGCAAGAATTCAAGTTTTGAATTTTGAAAAGATTTTTGGTGGGTGTGCTAGGTTGGTGCTGGTGAGTCTGCAGATGCTTGGGTTTTGAAAGTTGAGCTTGTTTGAGTGGTTTTTGAAAAAGTGGAATCTTCCCATATGATGAAGATTCAATTTTGAACTGTCCTTTAAACTATGCATTTGAATGTTTCTGGATGATCACAAAGTGGTCCTTGATACTATGTTATGACTATAATCAAGGGGTGCAAAGATCCAGAGAATTTTCTGTTAAGTTCTGAAAGTTTGAGACAGCCAAAGTAGGCATGGGAGTTAAATTGGTCAAAATGACCATTCCCTTATTTTATTTGTTTTGATTTACTTGTCTTTGAGAAAAGTTGGGAATTGTTTAGATGATGTTTATTTCACCTAAGCATCCATTTACTAGCAAAGGAACACACAAACAAGTTGGTTCAAAAGAATTCAAAATGAAATGCATACCCACATGCATGCTTTCATGTTTTTTTATTTATCAAAGTTTTTTGTTAACCCTAAATTTGATGATTAGAGTTTGATGATCCAAGTTTAGTATTTTTGGGATGTTACATAACCTTAGCAGGAACCCTCTTCCGGAGGGGCTCTCCCTCAACATCACGAGGGTCATCTCGTCTGATTTTATACCGCAATGCATTGCATACCGGGCATTTATCTAAATTCTCATACTCCTTCATGGTAGAGGATGCGTCATTAATGCATGCATGTATCTTTTGCACATGTAATCCTAGAGGACAAAGAGTCTTCTTTGCTCAGAGGTACTCTCGGGAAGTTCGTTATGTTTTGGAAACTTGGCTTCATTATTTTCACATCTTTTCAAATGACGAGTCGGTTAGACCACACTCGCCTTCCATCGCAACAATTCCGGTGGTACCGAGCTTTGTGCAGCCATCTTCACTATTTGGGTACAACAATTTCTTGTGATCTTCTAACATGCCCTCTAACTTCAACTTCTCATTTTCTATTTCAGTCTCTTTTGCATCGAAATGACCCTACCAAGTTCATCACCGGCTCATCGATGCCCGTTCTTCACCTCCTTCCTCTCCATTGTCTTCCATTGCAGAATCATCAGATTCAGGAAACATATGATGATAGTTGTTACATCATATTCTTCTTCACCATCTTCCATCATAACCCCTCTTCCCGTTCTTGGTCCAGCAATTATAGTTGGGCATGAAACCTTTCATAATCGGTGGCGCGAATGATTTTCGAGGAAGAGTACTCCTTGTTGTTCCGACATTGAACACATGGACAACGATAAAACCATTCTCTTTGTTTGTCGTAGCCACATCGATAAATTTATCCATGCCTTTCATATACCCGCCTCTGGCACCGTACATCCATTCCCGACCGTTCATCTGCATCATATAAGTAAGTTTATCAAAAAACAGGACATCATAAATAGTGAAATGACCAATTCACATCGACACATGCATTGTATCAATGACAGAGAAAAGATAAGATTGCTAACCTCGATCGAGGAAAATAAAGAGGAGAAAGCTCAAGTACGTCTCGGACACCTTCTATATTTTTGTTTTATGAGAAATTGAATGGGATCATTCACTCAAACATTTCATCAAACACCTTGAATGCATGCATAGGGGAAAAAAACTAGCACACCCCTCACACCTTTCACCAAGAAAAAACAGAGTGAAGGCAGAGGGCTGGGGCGTTGCATTTATAGAGGGCGAGAGCATACGTCCCGGTTTGTAACACAAACCGGGACTAAAGGTGTGTGCCACGCCACGTGGCTGATGCCCAACCTTTAGTCCCGGTTTGTGTTACAAACCGGGACGTATTCCCCCTTATCAACCAGGATGCATGCCTCCGGGTCCCGTGCCCGCTCGAACCGGGATGCGTGCCAGCATTAGTCCCGGTTCGTGGCGCAACCGGAACTAATGCTCTGAGGGGGTGCGAACGGATGGCCTGTTTTTTACTAGTGTACCCTCATATTTATGAGTTGGTTATTTCCACAAGGAAATATTTATTTCCATGAGGAAATGCTAAAATCATGTCACGCGCCGAGGATGGCCAAAAAAATAGTGTTGCCTCTTATGTACTGGAGTATATCTCATTCTCTAAACTGATATTAATGAATATGAGCTGAGTGTTCTATGAATTGACCATTCTAAATTCCATTTCTAGGCATGGAAACCGAGAAGTGGATACGTGTTATTTTCTTAAATTAAAAAATAAAGAGAAGCAGCATGACACGCGGAACTGACGGATTAAATATTTTTTACTCCCGTTGCAATGCACAGACATATTTTCTAGTCATGTCAAGAAAATAATAATCAGGGGAGCTCTACCATATCCATTGTCTACTCCCCACTCTCTATCCCCCTCTGGTTTTTGTCAAGAATCCACTCCCCTGCCTCCTCACCACCTGCGACTCACCACCTGCGACCGTACTGCCACTCCTCTGTCTCCTCCGCCCCTAGTTCGCGCCGACAACACGTACGCTCTCATTTCCACCGCTCGCCCCAGGCCCGCAACCTAGCTCTCAACACCAACTGCGTTGGTGTGGAGGACCTTTGCTCCACCAAATCTACGTCCACATGCAAAGCTTGTTCTAGGGGAGCACAACGGTGGCCTCCTTCTCCCGTGGGTCTCGGTGGTGAATCGAAGTGAGCTCCAAATGCAACAGACAAGGTCTTCTTCGATATTTTGGAAGAGGCAAAAAAAATTTGTACCCGGGTTGATATCTTTCATTGTGAAGCTTTACCAAATGAGTGTGTCACTGGGATGACCAATAGAGCATGTGACTTAATTCTAGAGTTGTTCATGCATGTGCTGCCAAAGGGTCCTTGTATTCCTACTAACCTCGCCAAAGTAAGGAAGGTGATCCAAGATCTTGGGCTGGATTACAAGAAGATACACGCATGCACTAATGAGTGTGTGCTATTTCATAATGAAAATCTATTTCTACCAGTGAAAAAGACAATACATCAAGCCGTAAATCAACGAAGCCATTGCCACGGAAAGTTCTATGGTATTTCCCACTCATTCCAAGGACGCAAAGGCTATACGTGATAGAGGCTATGCCATCAAATTAGTTTCGGTATGTGAGAGATGTGAAGAACCATGATTGGGCAACCATGATTAAAATGAATCCCTTTTTTTGCGGGTAAAAAAATCACGTCAATTATGATTTATTTCCTAACAACAGAGCATGTAAATCACGTCAGCTTCGGTTATTATTGTTGCAATATCTTGTTCTTTATTGCAATAGTAGTAGGTTGTTGTAATATCCTTTACATATTATCACGGACGCAAAACGTGTCGAGTAAACAATAGTTATTGCAACGTGGTGAAATTGAAGCGAAAAATGTACATTATTATGACAAATACATATTTTGTTGCAATAGTTATACAATTTTTTGCAACAAATTTATACCTATCACAAAGTGACAAAGTTGATGTAATATCTTTCTGCTTATTACCACGAATAACTATTTTGTTGCGAGACCTAGTTTCTATCGCAACAAAATGACTAACTCGCGCAACGGAATTTGCTTGTCGCAATATTAGAGACATATTGCAACGACCATGTGGGTCATTGCAATACAAATCCTATATTACAACAAAAAGAGTATTTATTGTGACAAAAATTGTTTGTGGCAATATGTACATCCAATTACCACAATCGGGGAATTCGTGGCAATATTGTATTTATAGCAATAAAATCTCGCTATAGTAATAAATATTGTTGCAATAGACCGGATTTTCTGTAGTGCGTTTCTACTTTCCCAAACACTTTTGCTATTGTTTCTCCTCTAAACCTGTGTGATTTGGATACAACTAACACAGACTAACGCTGTTTTCAGCAGAATTACCTTGGTGTCTAGTTTTTGTGCAGAAAATCAACTATCAGGAAAATCCCGGAAAATATGCCAAAAATCCTATTTCACCAGAAGATTCATGGAGCCAGAATACGAGACGGACTGGAGGCCTAATGGACCCACACCCCCTACCGCGCGGGTGGGCCCATGCCACGCCTGAGGTGGTGTGGCTGCCCCAGGCACCCCCTCGGCCTCCCTCTTCGCCTATAAGTTGCCTCTTGACCTAAAAACTCAGAGGGGTTCGGCGTTTTTCTAGAAAGAGTTCTGATGCGGCGCCACCACCATAAATCGCGATTCGGAACAAGAAAGTCCGTTCTGGCACCCTGTCGGGACAGGGAATTTGGAGAGGATCATCGCCATCATAATCAACAACATCTCTCCATCAACCATCCATGTTTCCCTCATCTATGAGTGAGTAATCCCCCGCTGTAGGCTATGGGGATGGTAGGGATTGGATGAGTTCTATCATGTAATCGAATAAGATTGTTAGAGCATGGTTCCTAGTATCTCTATTAGTGCTATTTGACTTTGTTGCAACTTGTTGTGCTTAATGCTTGTCACTAGGGCCTGAGTGCCATGATCTCAGATTTGAACTTATTATTGATTCATGATGATAGTATTGTTTGTGATCTTATCTGCAAGTTGTGTACACATATCATTGTCCAGATCCAAAGGCCCCGAAGTGACAGAAATTGGGATAACCTGAGGGGATGGCTGTGATGTGAGGATCACATGTGTTCACAGAGTGTTAATGCTTTGCTCCGGTGCTCTATTAAAAGGAGCACATGAATTGCTAGTAGTTCCCCTAAGGCCCCGCTGCAACGGGCTGGCAGGACAAAAGATATTGTGCAAGTTCTCATTGCGAGCACGCATGACTATATATGGAGCACATGCCTATGATTGTTTAGTACTTGGATGCTTTACCTTGTTTATCTGCAAATACCCTTTATCTTGAAGTTACATGTTTAGACTTGTCCATGCAACGCCCGTCCATCCATCCCTATGCCTACCGCACTCATATCCTACTGTTTTCTACTATTGTTACTACTGCCTTCGTTTTACTGATGTTATTGCTTAGCTATTGCTACTACAAAACTGTTGCTACTGATAAACTTCTGTGAGCAAGACTATTTCTAGGTGCAGCTGAATTGACAACTCAGTTGTTAAGGCTTATAAGTATTCTTTGTCTCCCCTTGTGTCGAATCAATAAATTGGGTAATACTACCTTCGAAGACTGTTGCGATCCCCTATACTTGTGGGTTATCAAGACTATTTTCTGGCGTCATTGCCGGGGATCATAGCTTTATTTGTAAGTTCACTTGCATCTATTATTGTTCACTGCTATTCTTTTCATCATGGGGAAGCCTCGTGATCGAAATTTTCCTATTTTACCATCCACTTAAAGAAGAGGTACAGTCCTAAACACCTCTGTTTCTATTGATTCACCGTCTGTTATAAGTAAGTTTGTCACACCACCACCACATACTCATGTCACACACACTGCTACTACTGCTGAATCTGAAATTTCTTCTGATACTCATGATGTTACTTCTACTGTGCTTGATGCAAGTGGTTCATTAGGTCCTTTCCTAGATACTACTATTGCTAGAACTATTTTGGGAAACACTGAAACTCCTAGTGAAGACACTGCTACACCTGTTAGCTCTCCTGAGTCTAGAGAGATATATGATATTAGTGATGGTTACAATGAAATGACTGATGAGTTTATTGAAGAGTACCAAAACACACATGGTGCCAGTGCTATTAGGAGTCTCCTTAAGAGATGTACCATTATTCCTAAATTGTCTTCTAATCCTAAGTTTTCCACTTCTCGCATAGATATTAAAGATGAATATTATGATTTCTCTCTTGATTTATCCTATTTAGACATTGTTGAGAAAGAACCTTTTTGTGGGACGAAGAATAAGAGTGCAGTGGCACATATGAATGATCTTTCCACTATGAGTGCTTTATTCTCTGATGATTTTAAGATGCGCAAGTACTTTTTTACAAAGATCTTCTCTTTTTAACTAAAAGGAGAAGCTAAGGCTTGGTTTAATAGATTACCTCCTAGATCCATTGATAGCCCTGATTGTTTGATTGCTTCTTTCTTCCAGAAATATTTTCCTCCTAGTGCTAGACATGTTGCTTTGCAGAAACTTTTTGATTTTAAACAGGGAGAAGAAGAGAAGTTGCCTGAGTCATGGACAAGGTTCCGTGCCTTGATTCATGTGCATCCTGGATGTCCATTACCTAAAAATGAGCTTCTTGATATTTATTATAATGGACTAACTGATGATTCTAGGACATATCTAGATTGTTTTGCTGATTGTGTTTTCAAGAAAAGAAATCCTATAGATGCTGAAGAATTAATGGCTAAATAAGCAAGAATTATGATGACTGGACTTCAACTGAGCAAAATACACCTGAGCCTATTACTCCTGAACCAGTTGTGCCTGAAACAGTTCCAACACCAACACCAAATAAGAGAGGAGTTATTGCATTAAATGATGAAGTGATGAGAGAAGCTAAGAAATGTCTTAAGGAGAAAGGTATTAGAGCTGAAGATGTGAAGAATCTACCTCCTATAGAAGAATTATGTAAGCCAATTCCCCACTCATCTACTATTGAGGTAGACTCTCTCCACTTTAATGAAGGTGATATTCCCTATGGTAAGCCTCCTGATCAATGCTTAGATGAACTTGACACTTTTATTGTTAAACAAGGTAATTTTAATAAACAAGTTCAGAATCATTTATTGGAAAACTATAGAGCTATTAATGAGTTGAAAGATATTGTGGAAAGAACTGCTAATGATGTTAAAATGCTTTGTAAACACTTTCAAATGGTTAAAACCCAAATTGATCAACTTGCTAAGGTACAAAAAGATATGCTAGTTAATGCCTCAGGAGATAAACATGCTTATGACATTAGAACTAGGAGCGGTATAGCTACTCAAGATCCTTTATATCCTAAAGGAAACCCTAAAATAATTGAGCAGGATTCTCAACAAGGTGAAAGTACTGATAGTCAGGGTCGTCTCCAGAAATTCGAGGCCCCTGTGCGAAACTCAAAAGAAGGCCGAAACATTTGAAAAAAACTAATACACACTTTCACTTAATTATATTTTTCAATATCATCTATCTCTTACTCTCTTTGGTACATATTGATGTTTCTAACTTTGTCTAGATTCATATGTATCTAGTTAAGCATTCAATTTAGATACAATCGTATCTAAATAATGTTGAGAACATTAATATTGACAGGAGGTAGTATAAGATTTATAAATATGTCAAACATTAATTTTGTTGAAAGATAGCATTTTGAACAAAAATAATAGTACTATTAAGATTGAATTCAAACATTGCACTCCCTCTGTTTTAAAATAGATGTCGAAAGTTTGTCTAAATTTTGATGAATCTAGATACTAAATCTAGATTCATCCAAATTTAGAAAATTAAAAGTTTGCGGCAATTACTTTGGGATGGAGAGGGGACATAAATTAAACTTTAGACATGTAAGGATAAGTTAATTGAAGAAGATCATGCAAACCTTGATTAGTGCTTGATTTCTAGGTTAAGAGCACGGATGTCATGAAGGCCAAAGAACCAATCCATCTGATTGTGAAACGCCGAAAGGAGGCACTAGCGGTCGGGCACAACGAACGCGCACTAGGGCAAACATCTGACTAGCAGCCCGAGCGTGCGGGTGGCATTCTTCGTTATGTCCGATCTAGTCTTCTTTGATTCTCGGCGAGACGTCCTCGTGGGCAGTATGCTATGCCGGTAACAGGCAAGCAAAATGGATCGACCAGCTATCAATAGATTGGTGTTTTTATGAGCAGATCGGACGCAAAATCGGGATATGATTCCGGATTGGTTGATGGATCAATGAAAAACACCGCCTAATCGATAAAATACATGGAGACGTGCGTTGGTTGGACCATCACATACTTGGTCACAAGCTAAAATGGTTGGGAAGCAACGGGGGCCTCGATGTGGGATTTCAGCGGGGATGCTGTAGTGGGCTGTGCACTGGGATTACGGGGACCATAGTTTTGGGGGGGGGGGCTGTGTGGTCGCCCAGCTCGCACGGGCCCCTCGACTGGCCTGGTGGTAGTCCTCATAACAGAAAGAAAAAGAAACACAAAATAGTTGAGGAACCACCTGAACCTGCTGTAGATCCTAATAGTATATCTGTCTATGATGATGAAACTGAAAGTGGTGATAAAAATGATGCTCCTGATAAGGAGGAAGTTGAGGAAGAACCAGATAAGCACACTAAGAACACTAGGTACACCAAGGAAGATTTTATTGCTAATAAATATGGTAAAGAGAGAGAAGCTTGGGTGCAGAAACCTATGCCTTTTCAAGGTAAGAAACACAAGTCAAAGGAGGAAGAACACTACAACAAGTTTTGTGAGTGGATGAAACCTTTATTTTTGAAAATTCCTTTGACTGATGCTATTAAGTTTCATCCTTATTAAAAGTATATGAAGGATATTGTCTCTAATAAAAGGAAGATTCCTAATGAGGAGATTTCCACTTTGTTTGCCAATTACTCCTTCAGTGGTAAGGTTCCAAAGAAACTTGGTGATCCAGGTATACCAACTATTCCTTGCTCTATTAAGAATAATTATGTCAAAACTGCTTTATGTGATTTGGGAGCTGGAGTTAGTGTTATGCATTTTTCTCTCTACAAGAGACTCAAGCTAGAAAAGTTATACCAACTGATATATCTTTGCAAATGGCTGATATTTCAACTACTATTCCTGTTGGTATATGTGAGGATGTTCATGTTCAAGTGGCTCATAATTGCTTGGTTTTAACTAATTTTGTGGTGCTTGAAATGCCCGAAGATGATAATATGTCTATTATTCTTGCGAGACCTTTTCTTAATACTGCAGGTGCTGTCATCAATTGTAATCAAGGAAAAGTAACTTTTAATATTAATGAAAAAGAGCATACTGTCTATTTCCCCAAGAAGATTGATAAGAGCTATTGCCTGAATTCATTGAAAATATTGAGAGCATCAAAGTTGGAGAAATATATTGTCCCATTCCACAAGAAAGTTTTGACACTATTATGATTGGGACTATTGCTATCAAGTTTGAGGTAACATAATCACTTTATGGAATGCAAAGTTTTGTTTCATACATGATTATCTTGGTAACAAGACTTGATCAACCTTGTTAACAAAGGGATTTTAATGAATAAGACAATGTTTTCACAGTCGTTATACTTGCTCACTTTTACTTTTCTCCTTCCTAGTATTTGCTTTTTCTCTTGTTAGTTTTAGTTTTGCTAGTTGTTTGCTTATTAGAGTGTCTTAGAACTTTTGTAGTTTTGATTTTTGTTTTCTTTTGCTTCTTCTAAAAAAATCTTTTTCTGCGAGAAAATCAATTTTCATACCCTGAAAATTGGCCAAAAATAAAGTTTCCCGAAAAATTCCAGAAAATTCATATTAAAGTTTTCCTCGAAAAAGGGGCAGAGGGACACCTGGAGTGGCCTAGGGGGACCCCCCAGGCCAGCACACCGCCTGGTGGCGCGACCAGCCCCCAGGGCGCGCCTGGCATGGGTGGGGCCCGCCTGTGGCCCTCCAAGTTGCATCCTTCCAGCCACTTCTTTCTCTCCCACGAAAAACACCGGAAAAATTTCTCAAGCTCGAGTTTCTGTTGTTCTTGCTCCCGATTTTCGATCTCCTTACTCAACCCATCTTTGCTGCTGATTTTTGGAGGGATTGCTCCTTGAAAAAAATGGACTACCACACTTTTAGATAAGTGTTTGAGAGTGATGAACCTAGGAGGACAAGGCCCTCAAGATCATCCTCCCGATCTAGGCCATCATACAATGAGGATCTCATTACACCTCGTTTTGGCGACGAGGGAGATGAGGGGGATGCGCACCCTTCTACCTTTCCTTGTCCTACCTTTTTGCAGGCTGCATGGATTCTCAATGATTTCCTAACCTTGGTTCGGAGGGTTGGACTAACTAGTTATATGCAGGATGAGAGTGTGCAGTATGCTATGCTCACTAAAACTTTTGTGGAGAGTTTCTCTTTTTCTAACAGCCCCTTCAAGCCAGATGTGTTGTTCAAAATCTATAATAGGCCTATCTCCATGACATTGAAGAAATTTTGCGAAATCTTGGGTATTGGCACGACTGGGACGGTGAAGAAGATTCCATCCCAACCCGTTGATTTGTTGGAGCTCTACCGCGGGATAACCAATTATGATGACTGCAGAGCCCAGCGCGGAAAGAGAAGAAATATTCAACTCCCAGCTATCAGATATTTTGCTTATTATCTTGCCACTAGTATTCTTGGTAGGGAGAACACTAGCAATATTTCCAACTATCATTTGGCATTTCTAGCTACTGCACTCAACAATGAAACCAGGTATAATCTTGGTTCTATCATTGCTTGTCGCTTAGCTGCTAAGGGACCCATTTATGGGGGTATTATTGCTGCACATGTTGTTTCTGCCTTAGACCTTTCTGTTGATTTAGCTTCCATGAAAGCGCATCACTTTGTGACTACTAGATCTACCCTTGATAATTTGGTTCATAGGATGATGTTTACTAACGGGGAAGAGAGGGAGATTCCTTTGCCCCAAACCACTTTGTTCAATATTTCCAAGGGACCTTTGTCACGCTCCAAGGATGAGATGGATGAGAGGCTATGCATTCGTGGTTTCCACGGACACTACCAGGGGGACGCGCCCTCATACGACCCCTCTGTGCACTACATAGGGGCGTCCTCGAGCTCGTACTAGGACGAAGGGGCCTCCTCGTCGTATTACGGAGGTGACCTTCTTGGTCACCATGGAGTTGAGCCCTACTTAGGACAAAAGCCTAAGCGTGGGAGAGGTATACTGACATCACACTCATCTTTATATCATGTTTTGTCGGTTCTTTGTATATCCATGTTCTGCTTTCTTTTTGGTTCTTGTTTCTGCTTCCCAAAACACCAAAAAACAAAAAATATTTTCGTTGTTTCTCTTGGTTTGTTTCTTTGTTTCTTTAGCTTTGGTTTGCCATAAAGAAAAATCCAAAAATATTTTGCTTTGTTTCTTTTTGCTTTCTGTGTTTTCTTTAAAAATCGAAAACACCAAAAATGTTTGTTGTTCTTCTTTGGTTTTGTGAAGTTATTTACAGGGCTCAATAGTCCTTAGTGATTTTGGTTTCATGTTATTATTTAAGTCACAAAAGTGAAAGGCAATATTGAAGATTAAGCAACTTGAGGTGTGGTAAGAGGCTGGTAACGAACTCTATTTGTTTTCATTTTTGTACATATACTCATCATTGTGAGCATGCTTAGTCTGTTCATGTGAGGTGTATGTTATTTATGGATGCTTAGTAGTTCTTGCTCTCTTATGATTATCTCCAGCTTGCTAATAGTTTGTAGCATGTCATATGAATGTTTGCTTGCATTGTTCTATTAATAACTTGGTATGATATTGTGGTATCCTCCTCTGAATGTTTCATGTGAATCGACTTGGCACATGATCACCCATTCATATGACTAAACAATAGTCAGTAAGCCTCGATGATCTATTTTGCCTCAGATTTCTTGTATCACTTTCATGCCATAATTAGTCATGTTTTGTTGTAAGCATGATGATGACAATTATTGCAATCTCGTTTGTTGCTCCCTCTCTATTGCTTGCATTCACTTGCAATGAGTATAAGCTCTACTTGTGCATCCAACTCCCCAAACCAATATTTCCACAATGTCCACCATACCTACCTACTAGCATCATTTGCTATTCTATGCATATTCATTATGCCTTGTTTTCTTCCAAACAAAATGTTTGACTGTTTTGAGAAACTTAGTTAGTAAAGCTCTCACAAACTTGATAGCACACTTTATTCCTTGCACTTAATAAGCCTGAACCATTGTGACTGTCCATGAAAGTTATATGCTTGCAAATTATAGGCTGGGAGTTAGCAGAACCATGCTGTCACGGGGAATGCTTTCAACACTTTGGATACATATCCAGTTGATATCATGCTCTTTTGTTTGCGGATGCCGTCGGTGTGAAATAAAAGGGGATCTTGTAAGTTTATGGAGTTATATATATGTGTTAGAGAAACGTCTGGGCCGCTAGCCTAAGCCATTCCTAATCATGGTGGAAACTTGCAGCATAACCATAATGAGCAATCTGTGAAGCATCCTCAATAAAAACCTATGCAAATAGCAAATAAAAAGATCGCTCAGATGCTCATTGGCTACTTGCCTTGTCATTTTGATTATGCGATAGCTCCTGTATCATGTGAAAGGGGTACCCCGTTGGCGGTTCTCTATGATACACATGTATTTACGATGACAATAACTTACAGGTAACTAAAGTTGAGTAGCATGAGGAGCAGCCCTCGTACTCAAGGGACATGAGATTTTCAGTTTATGGTCTATCAAGCATATAACTTATATTGGACCTCACTATCACCATTAACCATTTAAAGATGCCTATGATAGGGGAAATGAGAGCTCAAAGTTAATGAGTACCTTACTTTCAGCATTTGGACGCTTTTCAAACTCTTCAAAACCTTTTCACTTCCTTGTTGAGTCACCACTTATTCTATGAGCACCTTCTTGAGAGCATAGTTGTCATTCTTAGTGTAATGTGCTTGTCTCAAAACTTGGTTAATTATGTCATGACTTTGGTGCTTGTATCTCTGATATCTTTACTTCTAGTCTTCACTTGAACTTCAGAGGTGCCTTGGCATTTATTTTGTGCTCTACAAACAAAGGAAAGCGAGATACCACTCTATCATACCTTCTTATGAGGATTACAATGTTGCTTATGTTTATGTTTCATGCTACTTATTATTATTGAGTTGGAATCTCTTCATAGCTTGCAATGACAATTGAGTAGACTTGGTTGCATACTCCTTATTATGAATTGTCTAAGTATCTACTCCTGTGTTGAGAATATTTACATCATCTAAAGCAAATGTGTTCGTGAAAGTCTTCTATGGCACTCAGTTTTCAACTGAATTGCTTGAGGACAAGCAATAAGCTAAGCTTGGGGGAAGTTGATACTTCCAAAACATATCTACTTGCTCGAACACTTTTGCTATTGTTTCTCCTCTAAACTTGTGTGATTTGGATACAACTAACACGGACTAACGTTGTTTTCAGCAGAATTACCTTGGTGTCTAGTTTTTGTGCATAAAATCAACTATCAGGAAAAATCCTGGAAAATATGCCAAAAATCCTATTTCACCAGAAGATTCACGGAGCCAGAATACGAGATGGAGTGGAGGCCTGAGGGGCCCACACCCCTGCCGCACGGGTGGGCCCATGCCATGCCTGGAGGGGGTGTGGCTTCCCCAGGCAGCCCCTCGGACTCCCTCTTCACCTATAAGTTGCCTCTTGACCAAAAACTCAGAGGGGGTTCGACGTTTTTCCAGAAAGAGTTCCGCTGCACCGCCACCACCAGAAACCGTGATGCAGAACCAGAAACTCCGTTCTGGCACCCTGCCGGGACAGGGAATTTGGAGAGGATCATCGCCATCATCATCAACAACGCCTCTCCATCAACCATCCATGTTTCCCTCATCCATGAGTGAGTAATCCCCCACTGAAGGCTATGGGGATGGTAGGGATTGGATGAGTTCTATCATGTAATCGAATAAGATTGTTAGGGCATGGTGCCTAGTATCTCTGTTAGTGCTATTTGACTTTGTTGCAACTTGTTGTGCTTAATGCTTGTCACTAGGGACCGAGTGCCATGATCTCAGATTTGAACTTATTATTGATTCATGATGATAGTATTTTTTGTGATATTATCTGCAAGTTGTGTACACATATCATTGTCCGGATCCAAAGGCCCCAAAGTGACATAAATTGGGATAACCTGAGGGGATGGCTATGATGTGATGATCACATGTGTTCATGGAGTATTAATGCTTTGCTCCAGTGCTCTATTAAAAGGAGAACCTTAATTGCCAGTAGTTCCCTTGAGGCCCCACTACAACGGGCTGGCAGGTCAAAAGATATTGTGCAAGTTCTCATTGCGAGCACGCATGACTATATATGGAGCACATGCCTATGATTGTTTAGTACTTGGATGCTTTACCTTGTTTATCTGCAAATACCCTAGATCTTGAAGTTAAATGTTTAGACTTGTCCATGCAACGCCCGTCCATCCATCCCTATGCCTAACGCCCTCATATCCTACTGTTTGCTACTATTGTTACTACTGCATTAGTTTTACTCCTGCTGTTGCTTTTATATTGCTACTACAAAATTGTTGCTACTGATAAACTTCTTTGAGGAAGACTATTTCTAGGTGCAGCTAAATTGACAACTCAGTTGTTAGGGCTTATAAGTATTCTTTGTCTCCCCTTGTGTCGAATCAATATATTGGGTAATACTACCCTCGAAGACTGTTGCGATCCCCTACAAAAACAAGACACCAAGGTAATTCTGCTGAAAACAGCGTCAGTCCGTGTTATTTGTATCCAAATTACACAAGTATAGAGGAAAAACAATAGCAAAGTGTTTGAGAAAGTAGATACGTTTTGGACGTATCAAGCAGCTAGGGCGATCTGGTCGGCGAATCGTCGAGTCGCTGAAGCCAGCGAGTCGAGTAGGCGAAGTTGGACCGTCAGCACTGGTCAAACTAGCAGTTGGGTAATCCAACGATAATATCGGCGTAATCACCGCGCGGTAACGGCTCCCCAAAGATGGCGGGTAACAACCGCTATATAAGTAGAGTGACGGGTGAAGGACGATCATTTCCCACACTTCCTCCGATCTCGTGCATTCCAGTCTTCCGTTCCTTCGCAGCGACCAAAGCGACCCAGAGCGACCCACAGTCCTAGATCCTCCAACTTATGGAGCCTTCGACGGAGCCATGGGGTAGATACAAGTGCATGAAAGTGCTGCTAAAATCGTTCGAGGAGGTGGGGATCCTCCGCGTCGGGAGATGGCGCATCCCCGCGGCTGGCGAAGTGGTGCTAGATCCACGCGAGGGAGAATTCATCTGTTTCACGAGCCACCTGGAGAGGGGGCTCGGGTTCCCCACCTCCCTCTTCTTTCGCCGCTTCTACGCCTACTACGGCATCCAGCTATCATACCTAGGACCGCACAGCATCGAGCAACTCGCCATCTTTATGGCGTTTTGCGAGTGCTACCTAGGATACCGACCGTATTTCCCCCTTTATCAAGATCTGTTCCACGGGAGGATCGGACGCGAAGAGGCAGGCGGCCCGATGCTGGCCGCGGTCGGCCTCACCTTTCACTTGAAGTCGAAGGCGTCCTTCTTCGATCTGATGCTGCCAAAGAAGACGACAAACGAGTGGAAGAAACATTGGTTTCTACGTGACCGAGTCATCGCTGGATGACGAGATGGCGCTTCCGATGTACTCCGCCGACCGGCCCGAGCCGCGCCGGCTCCAAGTCGCCAAGCTTCCGCACGACCAGCGGATGGTGGTCAACGAAATGTTGCAGACGATACGCAGCTTGAAGAAGAAGGGCCTCCAGACGATCAACTTGTACAATTGCTAGTTTGGGCGGCGACTGGTGCCCCCTGGCCAGTCGTGCCCACTCCATGTACGAGTACACGGGCAAGGACGACCCGACAAAGTCTGGCACCGCCGAGTGGAGGCTCAATGATTATACATCAGCGCTAAAGAAAATCACCGACGCTGAATACCTTGACGCGAAGGCCGGGGTTCCCCCTTACACCGCGAATGGCAAGGCTCCAATGGTAAGTTCATGCCTTATTGTTCATTCGCAGTCGCAGATGTGCAGTCGCGGTTCATGCTAATCGCACTTTGTCTTTGTAGTTGTTCGAAGTGGTGGAAGGTTGGCTTCCACCTGCTGACGACGAGAACTCGAACGAGTCTGCCGAGGACGAGAGCGAGTCCTCGTCGTCCGACAAGGCTCACACCAGAGGCGACAATGCCGATGACGGTGACGATGATGGCGATGAAGATGATGACGAAGGCGTGGAGGCCACCGCACCCACGGTCCGTAAGACCCGTGGGCAGTGGCAACACGAGATCGAGGCTATCAAGAGTCTTGAGGATCACGACGGGGATGACGACGAGCTCCCCGAACAAACTTCACGGTGCGTAGCCACACCGACGAAGAAAAAATCGCCCCATAAGAAGAAGAATAAGCCGGCTAAGCTGGTTTCGCCACCTCGGTCCATGAGTAGCTCCAACGCTACCAGTGCGGCCGAGGAAGCTGGGGCCGGCGCACCAGCGCATGCGACCGTGGTGGCCGACGCATCCATTGTAGAAGGTGAGGTGTCGTTGGCGTCGCTGCCGCCACCCTGCGCCACAGTCACCAAGCTCGGAGCCGCTCCAGCCGCGGGGACCTCGCCATCGAGGGGAGCGCCTACGTTGATTGCTGCTGGTCCTCCTGCCGCTGCTTCATCCTCTAAGAAGCCTTCAGTGTCTTGGGCACAAAGCGTGTTCGAGACAGGCCTCAGTCGGAAGCTGGGGCCGGAGTTGGAGAAGTCGGCCAGCATTCGTACTGGCTTGCGTTTTATCCTAGTCGCCAAGTGAGCACCCCTTAGGTTTTTCGTTTGTCCAATCATTTCATATCTGACTGATGAGTTTGTTGATGGCATTGTTTTGCAGGACTGGGGTGAAGAAAATAGGTCACCCTTCGGTATCCAAGGTCCCGTTGGGTGCCACGGAGGCGCTAGTCGACCCTTGGAAGAAGAGGAAGGGAGACGAGGTCGAGTCGCCTATTGAAGGATCAAAGAAGGCAAAGGGCGACGAGGTCGTCACAATTTCAGATGAACCGACGGTCGCCCCCAGCAAAGCTCCGATTGGAGCGGATGCGGCCTCGAAGGCCACGGTGGACGCAGAGTCGCAGTGGGTGGAACCCGTGGCGTCAGTCAGAGCAACGGGCCCGACCTGGAGTGGCGCAGGGGCTGCAGTAGAGATGTTCCCTTGCTTTGTATCAAATGCCTCTGCGGTGAGTGCGTCAGAACCATCGAGCCAGGTGCCTGAGGTCGTCGGCGCGGAGGTCGACCAACGTCGCGGGCGCACTCCTTTCATGCTCCTATCGGTGGACGCAATGGAGCTTCATGGCATGTTAGGTGCCGCCATACAGGTATGTCCAGTCCCCGAGGATCTGATCGCTGAATTTTAGCGGTCAGATCCTTATTGATTTCACTGTCCAATCACCGAGTGTCTAGTCGCTGAATTTCAGCGGCTAGGCACTTAGGAATTTCTTTCGCTGTTCAGTCCCCGAGTGGCTAGTTGCTGAATTTTAGCGGCTAGGCACTTAAGAATTTCATGTCTAGTCCCCGAGTGGCTAGTCGCCGAATTTCAGTGGCTACGCACTTAGGAATTTCTCTGCTAATTCTTTCATGGTTGTGTAGGGCCTGCAACGCGAGTCGGCGGAGCGACTTGCCACCAAGGAGCGTCTAGAGAGGGTGCTCCTCGTTGTCCAAGGAACGAACGAGTAGCTTCGGGCGACTGCCGATAAGTGTTCGGTGTGCTTGTTATTGGTCGTAAAGCTTGCTTTCCTCGTATTCATGGTTTTGTTGACGCAGAGGGTCATGCGGTCGCGATGGAGAAGGCTCGTCCCGGCGAGTGAACTGACGGCTACGTAGTCATCCTTGAGTGCTGCGGAGAGGCGAATCTCCGACTTGGAGCGGGAGCTCAAGGAGGCAAAGGCGGAGGAGACCTCGGCGGATGAGAGGGCCAAGGTGGCCGTTGCTGCTGCTCCTGAGGAGCGGAAGATGTCAGATGCACTCGTCGTTGGGCTGCAGGATGACCTCTCCGGTCTGCAGGATTTCATCACGGAGAGCTATCGCCCGTTGATTGGTGAGCTCTTTGTTCCTTGGCGAGTCCCCAGGTGTGCGGGTTGCTTTGTTTTGCTGGAGGCATCCTTACTATTTACTTGTGTGTTGCAGGGAGGATAACTGACGATGTTGCCGAAGCGCAGTCGTATGACGCGCGACAATGCGTCACCACGCTGGTTGACTCTGCCGCTCTGTCAGCGACCTGCATTCGCATGTACCTTCAGGAGATCTCGCCCACGGAGGTTATCCCCCGCGACCTCGTCGAAGTCTGGCGCTACCTGGAGAAGGCCCTGGATGTTGTTGACTTCATGTCACGGTCGGCCTTTCGTCGTGGTGCTACGACTGCGCTGAGCCTTGGGCTCGCGCACTTCCCTGACGACTTCGATGTCAACGATGTCACCAGCGGGTACCCTTCGTCGACAGGCGCAATCGAGATCGCCGAAGTGTTGAAGCTGAACGAGCGGGCTGTGGTGTACTCCGACCGGGTATGGGCGATGGGTGACCTTATTCCGTACCAGGAGATGGTTGTCGCCCCGAACGACCCCGAGCCGGCGCACCGCGACTTCAAGGTGGAGCAGCCGTTTCGAGCGGCCATGTCGGGTGCTCTCACGACGTACCCCTCGAACCCGTGGGTTCCCTTTATCCGCCGTCGCATGAGTGGTGGCGCCTCGTCGTCGAATCCTGCGGAGTAGATTAGTTTGCCGAGTGGCATTAACTATAACAGATATGTAACTTCCCTTGTAAGCGAACAAATTTCTGCCTTAAGGAATGCACATATGCTTTTGTCAATGTTTTGATTTGATTGTTTGTTGTGCGATTCCCTGAGCGCGTCCGCCGTTTTATGGGGTATACCTCATTTTTATGTATATGTATGTTGTTTAAATTGTTAGTAAGTTGCCGTCGACTCGCCATGGCTTGGAAATCTAGTTGCATGGCGACTCCGAGGGTTGCTCCGTACTTAGCCATTTTCCCGGGCGCGAACGGGGTCGGGTGGCCAAGTCCCCGAGCAAGGTACTTGGTTGTTCTAGTCGCATGCCCAAGGTAGGTGAGGACGGGGCATGTTGTATTAGGCGTGTCGCTCCACCTGATCCGTAGGAGCAGTCGCGCGGCGAGTCTAGGGCACGCTCTCATATTTGGCTTTTTCCCTAGTCGCTCGAGTTTGGACTGGTGTCAGTCCCCGAGTGTGGTACTTAGTCGTTCGGGTCGCTGCGCCAAGGATGTGGAGGAATGGGTCGCTGTGGGAAGCGAATGCGGTTGTCTTGGCTCGGAAAGCCAGTCAAGCGAGGCGACTCCGATGGGGCTCCAGGTTGGATTTTTTCGTGGACGACACAAGGCCCGACATTTTTCGGTGCCCTTGTACTGCACTAATTGGCTGTGCCGGTTGCGTAACCAAGGATTGACTTCCGCGAGTAGCATAGCGCTATTTTCACGAGTGCGAATGGCACAAGGTATGGAGAGTGGACACGATTTGTGCGAATCAATCTTCTTTATTTCATAGCGGGTATGAGGTACATGTTTGGAGTTCTAGGAGTAGAACTTCCGTAGGAGGTTTACATTCCATGGCCGCTTGACATCGAGTTTTCCGTCGCCTCGAACGTCGATGAGGTAGTAGGCGTCGTTGCCCAGGACTCGCCCGATAGCGGATGGTCCCTCCCAAGGGGGAGAGATCTTGTGCATGCCCTTCTTGTCCTAGATCAGGCGCAGTACCAGGTCGCCTTCCTGGAAGGTGCGAGTCCATACTCGCCGGCTATGGTAGCAGCGAAGTCCTTGCTGGTAGATGGTGGTGCGGGAGCGAGCTAGGTAACGTGCTTCATCGAGCTGGTCGACTCCGTCCTGGCGTGCGAGCTCGTTGTCGGCCTCCGCGTAGTTGACCACCCGCGAAGAGTCGTGATCGATGTCGGTTGGCATGACGGTCTTGGCATCGTACGCCATGAAGAAGGGGGTGAACCCTGTCGACCTATTGATGGAGGTGCGGATGCCCCAGATGACGGAGGGGAGCTATTCGACCCAGCACCCAGGAGTTCGCTCAAGGGGAACTTGCAGCCGCGGCTTCAGTCCGTGGAGGATGCTCTGGTTGGCGCGTTCCGCCTGGCCGTTGGACTCCGGGTGGGCGACTTAGGCGAGGTCGAGTCGTATGTGGTGCTCCTCGCAGAATTCGGCCATGGCTCCTTTGGCAAAGTTGGTGTCCTTGTCCATGATGATGCTGTGCGGGAACACATAGCGATGGATGAGCTCGCGTAGGAACTTGGTGGCGGCCTTCCCGTCGCACTTGGGGACTAGCTTAGCCTCCACCCACTTTGTGAATTTGTCGAATGCGACTAGGAGGTGGGTGAAGCAAGAAGGAGACTTTTTGAAGGAGCCTTCTTGAAGGGGCCTACCATGTCCATGCCCCACACGGCGAATGGCCAGGTGATGGGGATGGTCTTAAGCGCCGAGCTTGGGACGTGGGTCTGGTTGGCGTACTTCTGGAATCCGACACAGCGTTGGACGATGTCGACCGCGTCGGCATGTGCGGTGATCCAGTAGAAGCCGTGTCGCATGGCCTTGGTGACCAGGGAGAGAGCGCCAGCGTGGTGGCCGTAGTCGCCATCATGGATGTCTTGGAGGATCTTGCGACCTTCTGCGGGTTGGACGCAGCATTGGAACACGCCAGTTACGCTGCGCTTGTGGATCTCGCCGTTGATGATGAAGAAGAATTTGCAACGGCGTACTATCATCTGGGCCTCCGTCTCATCAGCGGGTAGGGTCTCTCCCTCCAGGTAGGCGACGTATGGCGCGGTCCAGTCGCTTGGCTCGGCGAGCATGGCGACCAGGGCTGCTTCTGGTTGCAACGGAATTCCGATGTCAATCTCCCGCGGGGGGAGACGGAAGGCTTGGTGATGGTGTCGAGGAAGACGCCGGCAGGTGGCGCAAGGCGAGCCGACTCGATGCGAGTTGGGTGTTGGCTTTCTCGTTCTTGCATCGATCGATCCACTCGACGGATTAGCCGGCAAAGTGGCCTCCCAGCTGGTCCACGGCTCGGCGGTATGCCGCCATGGTGGGGGAGACTGCATCGCAAGTGCCGGCGACTTGCCCAGCTATGAGGTCGGAGTCTCCGTAGCAGCACAGACGATTGATGTTCATTTCCTTGGCTGCTCACATGCCGTGGAGGAGTGCCTCGTACTCGGCCATGTTGTTGGTGCAGGGGGTGAAGTCGAGGCACATGACGTAGCGTAGCTTGTCGCCCTTTGGAGATGTGAGGACGATCCCTTCCTCTGCGCCATCTGCGTTCGTGGAGCCATCGAAGTGTAGCATCCAGTAGTGGAGGTACGACAGTTTCTCTGGCTGCTATGCCTCCTCCCAATCTTCGAGAAAGTCTGCCAGGGCCTGCAACTTGATTGCCTTGTGCGGCTCGTACCTGATGTTGTAGACTCCGATCTTGACAGACCACTTGGCGACTCGCCTGGTCGCCTCGCGGTTGCGGATGATGTCCTGCAATAGTGCTAAAGAGACGACCGTGATTGGGTGCTCCTGGAAGTAGTGTGGCAGTCGCCGCTAGGCTCTGAAGACCGCATGCACCAATTTCTGGTATTGGGGGTAGCGCTGGCACGACTCGGTGAGGACTTCGCTGATGTAGTAGACAGGTCACTGCACCGGGCGCTCCTTGCCCTCTTCTGGCCGTTCGACGACATGACGATGCTAATGACTCGCTCGGAGGCCGCGACGTAGACGAGCATGGGTTCCTTGTTGACGGGGGCGACGAGTAGCATGGCCGCGAGTAGCACCTCCTTAAGTGCGTGGAGCGCGTCGTCTGCCTCCTTGTCCCACTGGAACATGGCGTTCTTGCACATTAGGCGGTAGAGGGGCATTGCCTTCTCTCCTAGCCGGGGGATGAAGCAACTGAGAGCCGCGACTCGCCTGGCCAACTTCTGGATGTCGCGCAGGCACTCCACCCAGGAATGGTGTGCGGTGGCAAGGTGAGGAAGTCAAGGGTGGGCCAGATTTGGCTTACGCCGGCCTACCCTAGGGAGATGTCTCCAGGGGTCGCAAAGTAATCATCAAGGTTGGTGCGGAGGCTTCGATGGGAGGAAGTTCGGTGCGGGATCGTGCTGGTGTGGCGGCGGGGCAGTAGGTGTCGTGAGAGGTGAATACGTGGTGGGCCAGCTAGGGTAATTTGCCCCAGCCGGGTAACCGTATATACTCGGACCAGGAGGGGTGGGTTTTGGTCCAAGAGGGTCTTCATTCGACCTAGGTAACTTCTGTGTAGGATGAATTTGTATTAATTCGGCCCAAGTCCCTTTTCCTTCTCCTTTTCTTTATTCTATTCATATTTCACATCTTCTATTGAATCATACACCATACTATTGAGTATTAAGTCTCTTTATACCTCAACTCTAGGGTACCCAGGATTATATCCCCGCAATTACTTCCCGAGGCTATGTGGGACTTATACAGTGACTCATAGACTTCCTAAAATATTTCCAGAGTTTTTTACTGATATATAGTCTCCTTGTCATATATTTATTTTGTCATATACCCCTTTTGGGTAAATTTTGACATCTATCCTTCATGGGATTTGATCATATAACACTTTTAGGTAAGTCTTGATATCCGACCTTGAGCGCACTGGTCGTTTAACCCTTTTTTGGAAAGTTATGACTTCTGGCCTTCTTAGGCACTGGTCTTATAACCCCTTTGGGTAAGTATGACTTCTGGCCTTCTTGGGCACTGGTCTTATAACCCTTTTGGGTAAGTTTGTGACTTTTGGCCTTCTTGTGAACTGGTCATAACCCTTTTGGGTAAGTTTGTGACTTCTGGCCTTCTTGGGAACTAGTCATAACCCTTTTGGGTAAGTTCCAATCCGAGTTATCTCATCCGAGTTACATAACTCAAATCTGACATATGTCCCGAATCTGAGTTATCTGACTCAAATCTGAGTTATCTAACTCAAAATCCGAGTTATATGACTCAAATCTGACTTATGCTCCAAATATGAGTTATCCGACTCAATATCCGAGTTATATGACTCAAATCCGAGTTACCCGACTCAAAATCCAAGTTATATCACTCGAACATGACTTATGCTCCAAATACGAGTTATGTGACTCAAAATCGGAGTTATATGAGTCAATCCGAGTTATCTGACTCAAAATCCAAGTCATATGACTCAAATACGAGTTATAAGTGCCGAGAAATAATTTAATCTTATGATATGTTGGCAAATTGCATTAAATATGGATCCGAGATATAGATATGAGATACAGTTTTGAGATTTCATATGCTCGCAAACCGCCATGAGTTGAGATCCGAGATATAATTTTGAGATATGATATGCTGGCAAACTACCATGAGTTTGGATCCGAGATTGAGTATGATGAGTCTAAGATTTGCTAGAAAATTTCCATCCGAGATATGAAGTAATCTGACAAGATGAGTTAAGTACCAATCCGAGTTGAAAGATAACATGGCAAGCTGAGTTAAATAGCAATCCAAGTTAAGGATAACCTGGCAAGATGAGTTAAAATACAAATCTGAGTTAAAGATAACCTAGCAAGCTGAGTTAAATACCATGCCGAGTTAAGGATAACCTGGCAAGCTGAGTTAAAATACAAATCTGAGTTAAAGGTATCCTAGCAAGATGAGTTAAATGCCAGTTCGAGGTAAGGATAACCTATCAAGCTGGCAAGCTGAGTTAAAATACAAATCCGAGTTAAAGATAACCTGGCAAGTTGTGTTAAAATACAAATCTGAGTTAAAGATAACCTAGCAAGATGATTTAAATACCAGGCCGAGGTAAGGATACCCTGGCAAGCTGAGTCAAAATACAAATCCGAGTTGAAGATATCTTGGCAAGCTGAGTTAAATACCAGTCCGAGTTAAGGATAACCTGGCAAGCTGAGTTAAAATCCAAATCCGAGTTAAAGATATCCTGGCAAGATGTAACAAAGGAGATACTATAGTAACATAGAAAAAGACATATAGCGGCTGACATACGAAACGAACAACAAAGTACGTATCTTAAGTCTACTCAAAGAAACAGTTCCATGCATGAGAGTGTTGAGTCAAGATATGACCCGAGTCCCCGAGATACATTTTCCATCTAAGGGTGATTCTATTGATATGTTAGCTAGTCCCCGGGCTGAGTTATTTCCATCCCGAGGTGAATGACTAAGTGATTAAGAGTGATAGTCCCCGAGTGACATTCGGGGTTATCTCATGTGCGTGTTGGTGGCTGAGTTATTTGATACTCACTGTACGCTTGGATAAGAAGTTGAGTGGTGCTCGATGAGTCATACTTGCTTAGTCATGTTGGCTGAATCAGGCTTGTTGAGTCATGTTTGCTGAGTCAGGCTTGCGGATTCTGGCTAGCCAAATTTGGCTTGCCTAATTAGACTTGTTGAGTCAGTCTAGCTGAGTCAGGATGACCAAATCAGGCTTACCGAATTAGACTTGCTGAGTCAAGCTGGCTGAGTCACGCTAGCCGAATCAGTCTTGCCGAATCTGTCGTGGGAATGGCCACGGCAGATGCTGTGATTGGCAGCGAGTAGTAGAAAGAGGGGAAAGGGCGGCCAGACATCTGCGGTGTAAGATGAGGGCAGGGACACAAGGTTTAACCCAGGTTAGGCCCCTAGAGGGTAAAGACCTACTCCTGCTAGATTGTATTATCGAGAGATTACAGTGGGCGAACTCGGCGACTAGGCGACGAGTTGATGGGGTGTATGATGAAATGTAAGTGCTATGTGTGCCCTCAGGAGGTTTATATAGGGACACCTCCCTAGGGTTTACAGATCTACAACCGAGTTAGATAAGGACTCGGAGGGGTTTGACCTAATCCGACTGGGCCTAGCTACGCTTCTGGGCCTTTAGCTTCTAGTCGCCTGGCTCCTTCTTGGGTCGCGATCCAGTCGCCGTCCTGCAGGCCCACTCACTAAGAGTATGATCTAGTAGGGAATGTTTTGCTGGGTATACCCCACTCGGCATATCCCCGTTAGTAGTCCCCGAGGCCGTCATTGATTCGTCACAGGTGTTCTTTGGCAGTCAGAGTATTTAGGTCCAATTTGGACACCCAGTCGAATCGGTGGTGGACTCCTTGAACGAAGGAAAGAATCCTCAGCATGTATCTTCAGTCACGATATAGGGGACCAGTCAAATTGACAATTGGCGAGCAGTCGAGTCGCAGCTTTGGCGAATGGGTCAGTGAGTCGAGTAGATGAAGTTGGACCGTCGTTTTGGTCAAACTAGCCATTGGGTAATCCAACAGTAATATCGGCGTAATCACTGTGCGGTAACGGCTCCTTCAAAACTAGCGGGAAGCAACCGCTATATAAGGAGAGTGACGGGGGAGTTAGCAAGTCTTCCTCACATTTCCTCCGATCCCGTGCGCCCTTCGGTCTCTGATTTCCTCCCAATCCAGAACTTCCAGAGCGAGTTAGCACACCAGATCCTCGATTTGATGGCATCCCCGAAGGAATTGTGGTCTAAATCCAAGTGCACCAGGGCAACGCTGAAATCCTTTGAGGACGCAGGGATCCTCTACTCTGGAAGATGGCGAATCCCCTTGGCCGAAGAGGTGGAGCCAGATCCCCGTGCCGACGAGTTCATCTGCTTCACCAGCCACCTGCAGAGGGGACTGGGATTTGCCACGTCAATCTTATTTCGACGGTTCTACGCCCACTATGCCATCAAGCCCTCCGATCTGGGGCCTCACAGCAGTGAGAAGCTCGCCATTTTCTTGGCGTTCTGTGAATGCTACCTCGGGTGCCGCCCGTACTTCCCATTGTGGTAGGAATTGTTCCACGGTCGCGTCGACCGCGAAGGAGCTGGTGGCCCAATGATACCAGCAGACGTCCTCACGTTCCAATTGAAGAACAAGACCCCCTTCCTCGACCTCATGCTGTCGAACAAGGCGACCAACGAGTGTAAGAAACACTCGTTCTATGTCAGCAAGTCGACCCCGGATGGCGAGGTGCCGCTCCCGGCATACACCGGCTGCAGGTGGCCAAACTTCCACACGACCAGAGGATGGTAGTGGATGAGATGCTGATAAAGATTCGGCAGCTCAAGAAAGACGGGCTCGAGACCAACAATTTGTATGCCGGTCGCGGGCTGGCTCCCTCCAGTCAATGACGAGAGCTCCGAAGAGGTCGAGGAGGACCTGAGAGAGTCCTCCGAAGATGACGATGAGGCGGTGGAGTTCGCCACGCCCGCAGGTCAGAAGACCTACGGGCAGCGGCAACACGAGCTCGAGGGTATCCGGTGCCTCGAGGGACATGACGGGGGCGAAGGCGACGCCCAAGAACATAGTTCGCGGCGCGTGGCCATGCCGTATAAGAATAAATCGCTAGGGTAGAAGAAGGCTCCTAAAGTGGCGTCTCCGCCCCAGTCGGTGGCTAGCTCCGAGTCGACCAGCGAAGCTGATGATGCAGAGGACGAGGCGTCAACGAAAGCGTCGGAGGCGACGGATCCGGCCGTGGTGGAGAAAGAGATGCCTTTGGCATCGATTCCCCCTCCGTTCTCGAACGTCGCGGGGCTTGGGGCTACTTCCTGTGGCCACGACCTCGTCTACGAAGAAGGCCTCAGTTTCATGGGCTCCTGCCCTGTTCGAGATGGGCATCAGCCGCAAGTTGGGCTCGGAATTGGAGAAGCCGGTGCACATCCGCACCAGCCTGCATTATATCCCAGTCGCCAGGTATGTCCTTGCCGTTTCGACTCGGAGTAGTACTTCGTAGCTGTTGTTTGAGTTGCTAATCGTTCCTTTGCAGGACTGGTGTGAAGAAAATTGGCCACCCCTCGGTGGCCAAGGTGCCACCCGTCGCCACATGCGGGGAACTTGATCCCCCAAAGAAGAGGAAGGGCGACGAAGCCGAGGCACCCGCTGAGGGCACGAAGAATAATAAAGGCGATGACTCCATCATAAATTTTTATGAGCTAGCCGACTTCTCGAACGAAGCTCCGACTCGAGTGGACATGGCGGCAAAGGCCGATGTGGTCGCGGGGTCGCAGCCAATTGAAGCAACGACGCTTGTCGGGACGTCAGAGCCCATGACTAGAGCTTTGGGGGCGGTGGCGGCAACTTTCCTCGCTTTATGGCGAAGGCTTCCACCGCTAGAGTGGCGACGCAGTCGCCTCAAGTGCCCGAACTTTTGGGTGCGGATGTCGAGCAACATCGCGGACGAACGCCATTTGTGGTGCCGTTAGTAGACGCGGTCGAGCTGCACAACATGATGGGCGCAGCTATCCAGGTATGTCTAGTCCCCGAGGATCTGCGCGCTGAATTTCAGAAGGTAGATTCTTACAACTTCTGTTGTCCAGTCCCCGAGTGGATAGTCACTGAATTTCAGTGGCTAGGCACTTAGGAAATTTCGGTGTCCAGTCCCCGAGTGGCTAGTCGCTTAATTTCAGCGGCTAGGCACTTAGGAATTTTCTTTTCCAGTCCCCGAGTGGCTAGCCGTTGAATTTCAGCAGCTAGGCACTTAGGAATTTTTGTTGTCCAGTCCCCTAGTGGCTAGTCGCTGAATTTGAACGGCTAGGCACTTAGGAATTTTTACTGTCCTCTCACACTTGACTCATCTTTGCAGGGCCTTCAACGTGAGTCGGCGGAGCGATTGGCTGCCAAGGAGAGCTTGGAACGCGACCTCCGATCTGTGCAGGAGGTGAATAGGCAGCTTCAGGCGACTACAGGTAGGTGTTTGGGGTACCTTATCAATTCCTTTTCTCTTGCTTGTTTAGAGTCTCACTCTCTTTTTTGCTGCAGAGGAGCACTCTGCCATGGTTGCCAAGGCCCGCGAGGGTCTTGTCCCATCCAACGAATTGGATGTTTCCAAGTCATCATTGACCACCACAGAGAGGCGGGTTGCCGATATGGAGAAGGATCTCAAGGCTGCGAAGGTGAAAGCTAGCTCGTCGAAGGAGAGGGCCAAGGCTGCAGTCGCTACGGCGGCGAACAAGCGGAAGGTCTCCGATGCTCTTGTCGCTGGGCTGCAGGATGACTTGTCAGGTCTTCAAGACTTCATCACTGGGCTTTGTTGTCCACTCCTTGGTGAGCTTCTTAAACTTATTGCTGTGTCAGCGAGTGCCCGAGCGGGCGGGTCGCTTATGCCGGCGAGTTCCCGAGTGGGTGACACTAGAGTTGTGCGTTCTTCTAATATTGACTTAGCGTTGATTGCAGGTAAGATACTCGATGAAGATCCTGAGGTGCAGTCATATGACGCCAAGCAATGCGTCACCATGCTGGTGGACTCTGCCGCCCTCTCAGCGACATTCATTCACGCCGTTATTCAGGAGATCTCTCTGACTGAGGTGATTCCCAGCATGCTCACGGAGGTATGGCGCTACCTCGAAAGGGCGCTGATGGTGGTTGACTATATGTCGTGGTCAGTGTCGCCGTGGGGCCGCGACTGCGCAAAGCCTTGGTTCGTGCATTTTCTCGACGACTTCGACCTCGATGATTTCACCGGTGGGTACCCATCGGCGACCGGCTCGGTGGAAATCTCTGAAGTTTTGAAGCTGACTGCGAAGGCGGCCACGTACTCCTTCCGGGTGTTGGCGATGGCTGACCTTCTGCCATACCAGGAGACGATGGTGGCTCCGAATGACGCCGAGCCAGCGCACCGTGATCTCAGGACAGAGCAACCATTCCGGTCGGTGATGGCGGGAAGCCTGACGACATACCAGGCGAATCCGTGGGTGCCCTTCATCCGTGTTCGCGGTGGTGGCAGCGCGTCAACCTCGAAGACTGCAGAGTAAATAATGCCGAATGGCTTTTGTATTAGTGTAACTAGAATTGTAGCAGTATTTGCCTATGAACAAAATTGTGTTGCTTTGAAGGAATAAAGGCATATTGAGTCAATTCGATTTGACTTTGGTTGATTTGTTGTGCGAGTCCCCGAGCGCGTCCCCCTTTAATGGGGTTTACCACGCGTTTCTGTATGTTTGTTTGTTTTTAGACTGTTAGTTAGTTGAGGTCGACTCACCGTGGCTTGGAAAGACAGACGCTTGGCGACCCCAAGGGGTGCTCTATACTTAGCCGTTTTCCAGGACACGAACGGGGTCGGTTGGGCGAGTCGCCGAGCGTGGTACTTAGCCGTTCTAGTCGCGTGCCCAAGGTAGGTGAGGACAAAGCGCGTTGTATTTAGCGCGTCACTCCGGCTGACTCGAGGAGCCAATCGCATGGCGAGTCGATGGAGCGCTCTCATACTTGGTATGTTCCCGAGCCACGTGGGTTTAGACTGGAGCGAGTCCCCGAGCGTGGTACTTAACCATTCGAGTTGTTGCGCCAAGGATGCGGAGGACCAGGTCACTGTATGAAGTGTGTGCGGTTGCCTTGGAAGTGTGTGCGGAGCAACAAGTCTGGCCAGGCGACTCCGATGGTTGCTCTGGGTTGGCATTTTCGTGGAAGACGCAAGGACCGAATTCCTTCGATGCCCTTGTGCCGCACTACTTAGCCGTGTCGGTCGCGTAGCCAAGGGTTTACTTTCATGAGTAGCATTATGTTGTAGTTACGTGTGCGATTGGCACAAGACTTGGAGAGTAGACATAACTTGTGCGAGTTGAATGTATTTTATTGCATGGCGGGGGGAGTATAGGTCGGAGTTCTAGGTGTAGAACTTCCTTAGGAGATTTACATTCCACGGCCGCTTGATGTCGAGCTGTCCGTTGCCTCGAATGTCGATAAGGTAGTAGGTGTACTTGCCGAGGACTCGCCCTATGGCGAATGGTCCCTCCAATGGGGGAGAGAGCTTGTGCATGCCCTTCTTGTCCTAAATCAGTCGTAGGACCAGGTCGCCTTCCTGGAAGGTGCGAGTCCAAACTCGGCAGCTGTGGTAGCGGCGGAGCCCTGCTGGTAGAAGGCCGTGCGGGAGCGAGCTAGGTCGCGTTCTTCGTCGAGCTGGTCGACCCCGTCTTGGCATGTGAGCTCATTTTCGGCCTCCATGTAGTTGACGACCCTGGGCAAGTCGTGCTCCTAGTCAGCCGGCATGACAGCTTCGGCGCCATATACCATGAAGAAGGGCGTGAACCCTGTCGACCGGTTGATGGAGGTGCGGATGCCCCATATGATGGAGGGGAGCTCTTCGACCCAGCATCTCGGAGTTCGCTCGAGGGGAACTTGCATTCACGGCTTGAGGCCGTGGAGGATGCTCTGGTTGGCGCGTTCCTCCTAGCCGTTGGACTCCGGGTGGGGGACTGAGGCGAGGTCGAGCCATATGTTGTGCTCCTCGCAAAATTCGGCCATGGAGCCCTTGGCGAAGTTGGTCCCTTTGTCCATGATAATGTTGTGCGGGAATCCGTAGTGGTAAATGAGCTCGCGGAGGAATTTGGTTGTGGTCTTCCCGTCGCACCTTCGGACTGGCTTGGCCTCCACCCACTTGGTGAATTTTTCGACTATGACTAGGAGGTGGGTGTAGCCGGAGGGGGTCTTCTTGAAGGGGTCCACCATGTCCATGCACCATACGGCGAATGGCTAGGTGATGGGGATGGTCTTGAGCACCAAGCTGGGTACATGCATTTGGTTGGCGTACTTCTGGCACCCGACGCAGGGAGGTATGGCGGTCGATCCTTTGGGTTCTGCGACCATGGCGACCAGGGCGGGTTCTGGTTGCAGCAGGATCCCGAGGTTGATCTCCTTTGGAGGAGTGACGGCGCCTACGGATGGTGTTTGGCGAGCCGATCTTATGCGAGAGAGGGCGTCGTCTTCCTCGTTCTTGTGCCTGTCGACCCACTCGGCGGAGTATCTGGCGAAGTGGCCCCCCGGCTGGTCAACTTCTTGGCGGTATGCTGCCATGGTGGCGGAGACGGTGTCGCAGGTGCCGGCGACTTGCGCGGTGACGAGTTCGGAGTCGCCGTAGCACCGCAGGTGATTGACATTCATATCCTTGGCGGCTCGCATGCCATGAAGGAGGGCCTTGTACTCGGCCATATTGTTGGTGCATGGGGTAAAGTGGAGGTACAACACGTAGCGGAGCTTGTCGCCCTTGGGCGATGTGAGTATGATTCCTGCCCCTGCGCCGTCCGCGTTCTTTGACCCGTCGAAGTGGAGCGACCAGTAGTGTAGGTATGGCAGCTTCTCTGGCTGCTGCGCATCTTCCTAGTCGGCGAGGAATTTTGCTAGAGCCAGTGACTTGATCGCTTTGCAAGGCTCGTACTTGATGTTGTGGACGCCGATTTCGATGGCCCACCTGGCGACCCGCCCAGTCGCCTCGCGGTTGCGAATGATGTACTGCAGCGGTGCGGAGGAGACGACCGTAATTGGGTGCTCCTGGAAGTAGTGCGGTAGCCGTCACTGGGCTCGGAAGACCGCGTACACAAGTTTCTGGTATTGCGGGTAGCGCTGCCGCGAGTCCATGATGATCTCGCTGATGTAGTAGACCGAGCACTATACAGGGTGCTCCTTGCCCTCTTCTGGTCGCTCGACGACCATGACGGTGCTGACGACTCGCTTGGACGCTGCGACGTAGACGAGCATCGGCTCCTTGTTGATGGGGACGGCGAGTAGCGGTTCAACGAGTAGCACTTCGTTGAGTGCATGGAGCGTGTCATCTGCCTCCTTGTCCGATTGGAACGTGTGGTTCTTGCGCATTAAGTGGTAGAGAGGCATTGCCTTCTCCCCTAGCCGGGGGATGAAGCGATTGAGAGACGCCACTCGCCCGGCCAGCTTCTGTATGTCGCGGAGGCACTCGGGTTTGCCGAGGAGCGATCATGTCGAACTTGGTGGGGTTTGCCTTGATGCCTCGGTTGGAGATTATGTACCTTAGTAACTGTCCAGTGGGTACGCCGAAGGTGCACTACCCTGGGTTGATCTTGATCTTGTACCTCCGCAGGTTTGTGAAGGTTTTGGCTAGGTCGGCGAGTAGATCGCTATGGCGATTAGACTTGACCACCACATCGTCGATGTAGACATGTATGTTGGTGCCAACTTGGCTCGCAAGGCACTCCTGCATGCACCGCTGGTAGGTCGCCCCGGTGTTCTTGAGGCCGAACGTCATGGCGGTGTAGCCAAAGGCGCCAAATGGCGTGATGAACGCCGTCTTCTCCTCGTCCTCGACCGCCATCTTGATCTGGTTGTAACCAGAGTATGCGTCGAGGAAGCACAGGGACTCCAAGCCCGCGGTCAAATCGATTACCTGATCAATGCGCCGGAGGACGAACTTCTCCTTTGGGCAGGCGCTGTTAAGGTTGGTGTAGTCGATACACATTCTCCAGGTCTTGTTCTTCTTTTCGACCAGTACCGGGTTTGCCCGCCACTTGGAGTATTTGATGGGCCAGATGAAGCCTGCAGCGAGTAGACGCTGCACTTCTTGAAGGGCCGTAGCGACTGCTTGACAGGTCGCGCTTTGGGGTCGGTGTTGAATTTTTGCTCAGCGAGTTCCCTTGAGACACCTAGCATGTCGGATGTCTTCCATGCAAATATGTCGCGATTCTCACAGACGAACTCGATGAGCACGCTTTCCTATGTGGGGCGCATGCCTGTCCTGATTGTGACCGTCTAGCTGGAGTTGCCTGGGACCATCTCGACAGTGCGGGTGTGCGTGGTGGCCTTGAATGTGATCGACCCGACGTTTTCCGTGTTGGGATTCTTCAGTATTGTGTGGTCATCTTTTTCGACCCCACTCGCGTATCTGGTGAGCTCTTCTGCGTGGTTGGCCTCCACGGCGATGACGGTGTCGGTGAGCTGTGCGCCTTTTTGCTCGCACTCGATGGCCATGTCGGGGTCGCCGTGGACGGTGAAGATGCCGCATGGCCCTGGGAGCTTCATCGCGTTGTACGTGTAATGTGGTTCCGCCATGAACTTGGCGAATGCTTGTCGCCCCAAGATGCAGTGGTAGGGGCTTTTGAAGTTCACCAGATCGAAGACGATCTGCTCAATGCAGAAGTTGACTGGTGTACCAAAGGTGAATGGCAGTGTCACCTTGCCGATCGAGTAAGCCTTCCGACCGGGGACGATGCCGTGGAAGGTGGTGAGGGTTGATTCGATAATCGACTGCAGGAGCCAAAGTTGCCTGAACGTGTCCACGTAGAGGATATTGATGGAGCTCCCGCCGTCCATCAGCGTCTTGGAGAGCCAGTATTCACCCACTTTGGGCTTGACTACAAGGGCGACTCTCCCGGGATATTCGATCCGTGGCGAGTGGTTCTCGCGGCTCCACGTGATGCGCTTCTCGGACCAGTTGAGGAAGCGGGGTACGTCGACCTGGGACACCGCGTTGACAGTGACGGCACGGGCGAGGACCTTCTTCTTACGCTTGGTGCCGAGCCTGGTGAAGGTGTGGAGCGAGCCGGCCTCGTTGTCGAATGCCCCGCCATTTGTCGAGTTGTTGTTAGCGTCCTCCCTTGCGCACCGTGACTTCTCGATCTCCTTAGGGAGTGGCAGTTGGCGGTTGTGTGTGTGGCGGGCTTCCCCTCCCTGTTGTGGAACACATAGGGATGGTTGAGGAGAGATACGGGGTCGAATTTCAGCCTTGCTCGGTAGTTTCCGCTGTTGTGGTGCTGGCCTCTATCGTGGCAGAAGATCTTGGGGTCACGCGGTGCGTAGCCGGCGTTGGCGACGAAGTCGAATTGCCCGTCATTGTGGCGCTTACCGGTGAGGCGAGTATTGTTGTAGCACAGCTCGCGCTGCCTGCCGTTGTCATGGCTGCTTGGGCGGCGATTCCCACCCGACTTGTAGTTGGTTTCATGGTTCGGATCTTCCTCCACATACCGTTTGGCAATCTCGAGGAGGTCGGGGATGTTGTCGAGTGTCTTGTACACCCGCTTGATCTTGGCGACCAGGGGCTCGTATCGGCACGAGTTCTTGAAGTAGTGGATCGCCGTGTCCGGGTGGATGTCGGCAGCGTTGATCCACAGGTCTTGCCATCATTGGACCCAGTTGCGGGTCGACTCGCGGGGTCCCTGGACGCATCTCTCTAGGTCCTCGATGGTGGTGGAGCGGGTGTAGGAGCTCTCAAAGTGCCTAAAGAAGGCATCGCGCATGTCCTCCCAGGAGTCGATGATGTCTGCGAGGAGGGTGTTGATCCACTGCCACGTTGCTCCCTCCATCATCCGGGGGAGGTAGCAAGCGGAGAGCAGGTCGGTGTGGCCGGCGATTCCCATCACCATGAGGTATGTGTCCAGACACACAGACGGATCGTATGTGGGATCATATTTTCAATCTCCTTCGACGCTTTGAAGTTCGCCGGGTATTTCTCGCCTCGGATCATCGGTCTGAAGCATTGGGGTCTGACTCGAATGAGCGAGCCCCTTGGGTCGCCATTGTTGCGGTTGGTGAGGGTGTGCCTCAGGTCATTGGGCTGGCATGCGCGCCAGCCGTGGTTGTTGATGATGTGGGTCCGCGCATCGACCGGCTGCCCGTTGGCGGCGAGCGTGTTGTTCAGTGGTTGCGGGTCGTTGGTGGAGAGCGCTGGATGCGCGAACCATGGCTGGTGCAGCAGGGGCTCGGGGGAGGGTAGTTGAGGGTGTTTTCCATCGATGGGCGGCCGCTCGAGGCATCCCTGCTTCTGGAGGAGCGGGAGTACATGCGCCCCCTGTGAGTCGGCTCCTGAGACTTGCTGCTCGACAGCCTTGGCGAGTAGGGCCTTGGCGTACTGGATTTGCAGCGCGCCCTCCCCTGTGACATTCAGTTTGGCGACCGCTACCCGCCCCGCAGTGACATTGTCCATCGGGGTGGAGTATAGAGGGAGGCCATTCGCATCCCGTTCTTATGGAGAGATTAGTACTCTCGGCTGGTCGGGAGGGGGCACACGACCTGGTGGCAGTGGGGGAGCTCCACTCGCTGGTGCTCCTGGTAGCGGACGGGTGTTGAAGCCTGGCGACGCATTCTCGTAGATCACGCGATCAGCCACGCGAGAAGGGTCGTTGTCATCGTCGAAGTTCAGGGCACGACCCTGAACGGTGGGGTTCAGGCGCGTTGTGATGCAGCGCTGGTGGTAGAGCGATAGCTCCTGTGCCGTCACTTGATCGATGCAAAAAAATTCACGCTCGGCTTGCTCCTTGCGCACTGCCTCCTCAAGGTGCAGGCGCATCTCCTCGACCTCCCCCACCATCGTGGTCGGCGGGATCGGCGTGGCGAAGGGGTTTGGCAGGGCGCTCACGCCGCTCGCCATGTAGGTTGCGATGAAGCGACCGGATCCGACATGGAGGTCGCCGGAATTCTCCGACCCGGAGTTGGAGTCGAAGATCCCGAGGATGGATGGGTCCTCGAAATATCCCATGTTGGAGACTCGCGTGATGGAGCTTTTCGGAGACGCGGCGATGATGGATCCAGCGACTAAGGCTGGAGTCACCGAGTCGGTGTGGTCATGGAGGTCGTGTCATCCGCGGCCGTGTTGGTCTCAACGACGTCATTGTTGGCCGAGTTGTACTCGGAGGCGAGGCGGTGGATGGTGTGGACCTGGTTCTCAGAGAGCCGATCGCGTGGCGGCGTGTCGCCGATGAGCGCCGAGTCCTCCAAGACGATGACGTCCGTGAAGACGACGAAGAGGTTGATCTTGCTGACTAGCAAGATGAAGCTGTGCGTGACCGGGCGTGACGCCGGGATGTAGCTGTCGGGCAAGATCTAGAGGATCTTGCCGCAGGCGATCATGCGAACGGTGGCGATCGACCGGTTGATTAGCAAGTAGGGTCTCGCCGCAGTACTCAGGCCTAACCGGACAGGCCCCACGGTAGGCGCCACTGTCATGGGAATGGCCACGACAGATGCTGCGATTGGCAGCGAGTAGTAGAACAAGGGGCATGGGCGGCAAACCATCTGCGATGCGAGATGAGGGCGGAGACACAAGATTTTACCCAGGTTCGCGCCCCGGAGGTTTATATAGGGACACCTCGCTATGGTTTACAGATCTACAACTGAGTTGGATAAGGACTCGAAGGGGTTTGACCTAATCCGACTAGGCCTAGCTACGCTTCTGGCCTTTAGCTTCCAGTCGCCTGGCTCCTTCTTGGGTCGCGATCCAGTCGCCGTCCTGCATGCCCACTCGCTGAGAGTATGATCTAGTAGTGAACGTCCTTCTAGGTATAGCCCACTTGGCATATCACCATAAGAATTAGACTTGCTGAGTCAGGCTGGCTGAGTCAGGCTTGCTTAATCAGTCCTGCTAAGTGAGGCTTGCTGAATCAGGCCTGGAGGCTCGAGTGCCCACCTCTCTATTATCTATACGCTAGGGGAAGAGGATGAAGAAGCTCTTGCTCGATGATGAAGCTGAAGTTGATGAAGACGGTCCTGTCCGGATGGAAACCCAAACAGCGCCTATGATCTGCCCCACGGTGGACGCCAAATGTCATGGTGGTATCACAGCATATGCCATGGGTATACTAAAGTTGGGGCTGATGGACGTGGTGGAATCCAGGGAGGGATGATGTAGTGAAGACCGCACTCGTAAGAATAGAGGGAAACACGATGTACCCAGGCTCGAGGCTCTCCTAGTGAGATAATACCTCTACTCCTGCATCTAATCTCATATAATCTTGCCATACTTCTGTCTATAATGGTGATACTTTAGCTGTATTTCCTATGCCTATAGTAGCTTTCTCTATGAGAGTAGTGGAGGAAGAAGATGAGCTCCTAAGGAGCAGAGAGGAGAGCAGCCCTTCGGGGGCCTCGTTTGTCTCGATCCCCTAGTTCTCCTTATAAAGGGGAGCCCAGGGGACAAGTCTTGGCTTACAAGATTTGTCCTAGTCAGACTAGTTTGTCTTGTAGTCCTTGTCTTCGGTATCTGATACCTCAGAAACGTATCTATAATTTTTGATGCTCCATGCTTGTTTAGTATCTACTTTGATTTGCTTTGTCTACACTTTGAGGTGTTTTTATATCTCTTCTGGAACTAACCTATTAACAAGTTGCCACAGTGCCAGTTGCATGTTTTCTTCTGTTTTTGGTTCCTGAAAGGCAGAAAATCAATATTCTCGGAATTGGACGGGACAAAAGCTAAAGTCAATAACTTTCCGTGGGGAACAAGAATCCAGAAGACGAGACAAAGACGCAAGCCAGGGCGGCCAGACCATCCCTAGGCACGGGTGGGCCCTGCCCCACGCCTAGGTAGAGTGTGGGGCCCCTGGCCGCCTCCCAGCCTCGCCTCTTTGCCTATAAGAATCCCCCGATGCAGAAACCCTAAGTAGACAATCAATATTCCACGAAACCTTCTGTAGCTGCCTCCACCGTCTTCCCTAGATAGGGGGGATCTGAAGTTCTTCTTGGCACCCTACCGGAGGGGAGATCATCCCGAAGGCCTTCTCTCCGGTATGATGTGTGAGTAGTTCCACCTTGGACTATGGGTCCATGTAGTAGCTAGATGGTTGTACCTCCTCCTTTGTGCTTTCATGTATAGATCTCGTGAGCTCCGTTCATGATCAAGATCTAATCTATTTGTAATCATGCATGTTGTGTTTGCGGGGATCCGATGGATATTGAGATTATTATGTTGGTTTGATTAATGGTTTTGTCTTTATGATTCTATCATGTCTGTGTTGTTTGTGATCTTGTATGCTCTCCGTTGTTAGTAGCTATCTTGGCCAAGTAGTTGCTAGTGACTCCAAGAAGGGGTATTTATGCTCGATAGTGGGTTCATGCCTCTAGTTTCCAAGGGAAGTGACAAAAATCTCTTTGGTTGTAGATGTGTTGTTGCTACTAGGGAGAAAACAACAGTCTCTTGTTCATGGAACATGTGGACTGTTTACCTTACACACTTTGCTTAAAGCAGTTGTCTGTTGCTTGCAACTTAATACTAGAGGGGGTTCGGATGATAACCTGAAGGTGGACTTCTAGTCATAGATGCAGTTGGATGGAGGTCTATGTATCTTTTTGTATTGCCCAATCAAATCTGTAGGATCTTTCTGACTAGTATTGCATTGTTATGCCTTGCTCAGTTCCTATCAATTGCCCTGCTGTAATTTGTTTACCCTTCATGCCATGTTGTTTATCTAAGGAAAGCACCTCTAGTGAACTATGGACCCCGGTCCAATCTTTACCATTGATACATCTTCTATTGTTACTTGTTTACTTGCTGCAAACCATTACCTTCCACACCATACGTTTAATCCTTTGTTACAGAAAACCGGTGAGCTTGAAAACCTCACTGTCTAATTGGGGAAAAGTCTTGAGTTTGTGGTGTGAAGGTCTCCGCATTGCTTGCAACACCTGTATGACGTTTCCTTCCTCCTACTGGTTCGATAATCTTGGTTTCTTACTGATGGAAAACTGTTGTTGTGCTGCTTCACAACTTCCTCGTGGGGTTCCCAACGAAGTGCTAACCAGCACCATCAAGCTATTTTCTGGCGCCGTTGCCGGGGAGGCTAAGGACGTATTCATTAGGGGAGTCTTTCACTTCCTTTCTCTTTACTTTGTTTTTAGTTTGCTTTGTTCCTTTTGCTTGGTTTTGTTTGCCTCTTTTTGAAAAACCCAAAAAAAATAGTCTAGTTTGGTTTGCTTTCTTTATTCAAAAACACAAAAAAATTAGTTCCTACTCTAGTTGCCACCTTGCTCTAGAACACCATGTTGTTCCCCAAGTTCGCTCTGAAAGATCTTGTAATAGGTAGTGGATCCATAATTGGGAAAGATAATATTGAAGAATTCTTTAATCATGTTAGCAAGCATGAAGATATTGAGCATAGATCTATAGCAGAACTTGCTCCTAATTATGGGAAAGATAATATTGAAGAATTCTTTAATCATGCTGCAACTTCTTTAGTTCATATGTTGGAGGCTAGGTTTGTTAGCCTTAACCCCTTCATACAATTATTTTTCCTAAAACTAAAAGAAGAAAAGAATGCTGAAAAGAGAGAATTCATCCTTGAAACTTTATAAAAAAAATTACATGATGTTGCTAGGGAGGCCAAAAAGGTCTTTGAGGGTTTCAATATGCTAGGCTAAAGTGTAGATGTTGTGGGTATTTCTGATAAAACTAAGCCTAGAGAAGAATTTAAGATACCCATACCCTTTAAGCTTGTTGGAATGCATGAAGCCTTTGAAAAGAATTTTGATTGGATTGCTCCTGAAAATCTTTTTGATGAAAGTAGTAGACCAAAGAGAGATGAGAAGGGATCCTCAAAAACCCATTTGTATGAGATACCTTTCATAGTTGAAGATTTTGCAAGTATTGATGTTAATGCTTCCTCATTTGAAAATACTTGATTCTTCTTGCTTCTTATGCCTAACTTAAAGGCGTTAAAAAAGTACTTGTTGGGAGATAACCCAAGAGTTTCCTTGAGTCTTGGAAGTTATTACTTCAGTAATGACCTATCCTTATCCTTTTTGTTTGCTTTTTGTGCCAGGAATGACCTCTAATGAGAGGGAAGTAAGATTTGGGAAGTTGCTGTCCCAAAAAAGATTTCTATCCTCCACAAAAAATATTCTTGAGGAGTTTATGTAATGCTTATTGAGCTGAAAATTTATGAATAAATCCCCCATTATTTTAGCTAACTTTAGTTAGATCAACACTTTTTGATTTGAGCAACATAAGATGTTCTAAAAAATCGGTTTCTACCTGCTGGTCTATTTTGACAGATTTCTGCCATTATTTGCATTTGCTTCTTATTGATTCCTTTTTGAGTTCTCTTTAGGTGAATTGAGCTTTTTGAAGGATTTTCTACAGTAGCTTGTGTTTGTAGTGAAAATCCTTGTTGTTCCAAAGCTTTTCCAGAGGTCTAATATCTTTTGAATAAGCTAATGTTGCTAATGAAGATTGTGTGAAGATTTGTATGGAGGAAAAATTTCAGGTGTAGAGAGAAAATGATGCAATGAGATGAAGAATGGACAAAAGATCAATCTTGGGGATGCCACCCCGGTGTCACCCCAAGAAATATCCAAGCGGTATAGCGTCAAAGCTTGGGGATGCCCAAGGCATCCCCTTCTTCATCAATAAAAAGCTCAGGTCTGTCTAGACACTTCATTTTTATTGTTTCATGCACAGTTGTGTTGTTCTTGGACCATCTTAGTTTTCATTTGGTTTGCTTAGTTTGTTTTGTTTTCTTGAATAAAGTAGTTTGGACCCCTGTTCTCGCGTGTTGTTTGCAAATAAGTTGCTTGGTGTTGGAAAGGAGTAGTAAGTTTTTGCTTGTAAGTGCAAGAGGAGCTTGCATTGACTGTGACTTAGACTTTAGCATGACATGCTAGGTGTTATTTTGACCTTATGCTTAGTGATTATTTCTATAGCATGTATTGTTCCAAACAATTGGGATTGCTTAGTGTGCCTTGAAGAAATTATGCGTTGTTTTAGCATGCAAAAGCATAGTATTGTGGTATTCTCCTTTGATGCTTTGCTTGGGTTGACTTGGCACATGCTCACACCATGTTATGACTATGACAAGTCACCATAGCCTCTATGATCATTTATTCCTTGACTTGTGGTACCACTCTTTGCTTTGATTAGTAATGCTTTGTTGCACTGCATGATTATGGCCATTATTGCTCTCTTAGTTGGTTGCTCCCGGTCTTTTGCTAGCCTCCGCTTGTATGAGTAAGCTCTACTCATGCCTCCAACTCCCAAGAAACCAAGTTTTTCCAAAGTGTCCACTACAAATTCCTATGGTTGGTGTGTTACACCATTCCAAGTATATTCTTGTTTTGAGCTATCTTCCAATTAAAAAGTATTTTGTTATGTGAAAACTTAGTGATAAAATCCCTAACAAACTTGATGGCACACTTTATATTCTTTGACCCTAATAAACTTGAACCTTTGTGTCATCTATGTTGTATATGCTTGCACTTATACGTTGGAATTATCAGAACCGTGCTATCACGAGGAACATTTTCAACATTGCACTTGTACTTTGTACTTAGTTGATATCATCATGTTTTGTCTATGGATGCCACCGGTGTGAAATAAAGATGGAACTTGTAAGTCCATGGAGTTTTTATTTTGTGTTAGAGAAACGCCTGGGCCGCTAACCTAAGCCATGCCTAATCATGGTGGAAACTTGCAGCATCACCATAGTGAGATATCTATGAAGCATCCTCAATAAAAAGCTATGCATATGGTAAATAAAAAGATTGCTGAGATGCTCATTTTCTGCTTTCCTTGTCATTTTGGTTATGGGATAGCTCCTGTACCATGTGCAAGGGGTACCCCGTTGGCGGTTCTCTATGATATGCAAATTCTTACAATGACAAGAACTTGCAGGTGACTGAAGTTGAGTAGCATGAGGTGCGACCCTCGTATTCAAGGTACTTGAGATTGCCAGCTTATACTTCGTCAAGCATATACTCCATCTTTGTTCACTTTAACCTTAATCACTTCCAGATGCTTATGATAGGGGCAATGAGGGCTGAAATCTAACAAGTACTATAATTTTTGGAAGCTCTTTTTGAAACTTGAAATCCCTGCTTCCTTTATGAAAGGCTTTTCTTCCACCATTATTTGAGTCTCCACCTTCTACCTTTAGGCACCATTAAGAGAGCATAGTTGTCATTCTGTGTGCAGTGTTCCAAAGCTTATTGATTGATGCATATTGTGATATTACTTGTTCTTGTGCTACTTGTTACTAGTCACCCTTGTGAACTTTGAAGGTGTCCTATGCATCTATTTGCTACTCTATGAGGGACAAGCTGATTGCCACTATGCCATGTTTTCTGTATGTGAAACAAACGAACATTTTTTAATGCATGTTATTCATGATCCTTGTTTGTAGCCTTTCATGTTGCATGCATAGTTACTATGTCATATTATTAGAACTCCATCTTTCATGCACATGTTTAGAGTTCTTTGATCCCAGCTTGCAATGCTTGCAAATGGTTAGATCTTCATTGTGAAGGTGCGTGTCACCTCAAAAATTATTCTTTTTATCACTTACCTACTCAAGGACGAGTAGGAGTTAAGCTAGGGGATGCTTGATACGTCGGAAACGTATCTATAATTTTTGATGCTCCATGCTTGTTTAGTATCTAATTTTCTTTGCTTTATCTACACTTTGAGGTGTTTTTATATCTTTTCTGGAACTAACCTATTAACAAGTTGCCACAGTGCCAGTTGCCTATTTTCTTCTGTTTTTGGTTCAGAAAGGCAGAAAATCAATATTCTCGGAATTGGACGGGACAAAAGCCAAAGTCAATTCCGTGGGGAACAAGAATCCAGAAGAAGAGACAGAGTCACAAGCGAGGGCGGCCAGACCCCCCCCCCTAGGCGTGGGTGGGACCTGCCCCATGCCTAGATAGGGTGTGGGGCCCCTGGCCGCCTCCCAGCCTCGCCTCTTCGCCTATAAGAAGCCCCCGATGCAGAAACACTAAGTACCCGATCAATATTCCACGAAACCTTCTGTAGCCACTGCCACCATCGTCCCTAGATCGAGGGGGGATCTGAAGTTCTTCCCGGCACCCTGCCAGAGGGGAGATCATCCTGGAGGCCTTCTCTTCGGTATGATGCGTGAGAAGTTCCACCTTGGACTATGGGTCCATGTAGTAGCTAGATGGTTGTATGTCCTCCTTTGTGTTTTCATGTATAGATCTTGTGAGCTCCGGTCATGATCAAGATCTAATATATCTGTAATCATGCATGTTGTGTTTGCGGGGATCCGATGGATATTGAGATTATTATGTTGGTTTGATTAATGGTTTTGTCTTTATGATTCTATCATGTCTGTGTTGTTTGTGATCTTGCATGCTCTCCATTGTTAGTAGCTATCTTAGCCATGTAGTTGCTAGTGACTCCAAGAGGGGGTATTTATGCTCGATAGTGGGTTCATGCCTCTAGTTTCCAAGGGAAGTGATAGAAATATCTTCGGTTGTAGATGTGCTGTTGATACTAGGGAGAAATCAATAGTCTCTTGTTCATGGAACATGTGGACTGTTTACCTTACACACTTTGCTTAAAGCAATTATCTGTTGCTTGCAACTTAATGCTGGAGGGGGTTCGAATGATAACCTGAAGGTGGACTTCTAGTCCTAGATGCAGTTGGATGGTGGTCTATGTATCTTGTTGTATTTCCCAATCGAATCTCATAGGATCTTTCTGACTAGTATTGCATTGTTATGCCTTGCTCAGTTCCTGTCAGTTGCCCTGCTGTAACTTGTTTACCCTTCATACCATGTTGTTTATCTAAGGAGAGAACCTCTAGTGAACTATGGACCCCGGTCCATTCTTTACCATTGATACATCTTCCACTATTACTTGTTTACTTGTTGCAAACCATTACCTTCCACACCATACGTTTAATCCCTTGTTACAGCAAACCGGTGAGCTTGACAACCTCACTGTCTAGTTGGGAAAAGTCTTGAGTTTGTGTTGTGTAGGTCTCTGTGTTGCTTGCAACACCTATGTGATTTTTCTTTCCTCCTACTGGTTCGATAACCTTGGTTTATTACTAAAGGAAAACTGCTGATGTGCTGCTTCACACCTTCCTCTTGGGGTTCCCAGCGAAGTGCTAACCAGCACCATCAGTATCTCTTCATCATATTCCTAGCATCTTCCTGAGATGCTCAGCATATGCCTTGGCATCTCTGGAGATTCCTGGCATATTCCCTAGCATCTTCCCAGGATGCCAAGCATATCCCATGGGGCATGTGCCTGTCTGAGACAGGGGCATCCCAAGACTGGCATGAGACTTGTGAGGTTTGATTTGGCTCGATGGTGCGTCACTGTGGAGGTTGGCGTTGCATCCGGAGACGAATAAGGGGCATCTCGGCCCATGTGCCCTAGACGAGGTGAAAATTCGGCCTTGAGCATAGCTGACTTGTCCTAGGGAAAAAGAGGCCCAGTTGAGCTATTTCTTCCTTCAACCGAATTAATAAACAAAGGCCTAGCCAGATCTTGCTTGATTAGGCCCATGTGGTGAAGCAGCATCCCAAGAGGAGATGTGGCTTGGCTCGGTGGAGATTACCCGTGGTGGTCTGACTTAGCCAATGTCGGCCTACCCGGGGTGGCTCAGCGGAGTGAAGTGGAGGAGGTTGCCCGGGGTGGGCCAGTCGGGATGAGGTAGGCGCTGAGGAAGCCCCCGCCATGGGTCGGCCGGGATGAGTTAGGCGTTGACGAAGGCCCCATGGTGGGCCGTCCGGGATGAGGTAGGCGCCGGCCCACCCAGGAATGGTGCATGGTGGCCAGGTGAGGATGTCCGGGGTGGGCGGATTTGGCTTATGTCGGCCCACTAGGGGGAGATGGCGCCAGGTTTCGTGAAGTAAGCTTCGAGGTTGGCGCGGAGACTTCGACGGGAGGGAATTTGGCGCAGGATCGTGCTGGTGTGGCGACGTGGCAGCAGGCGTTAGGAGAGGTGAAGACGTGGTGGGACGGCTGGGGTAATTCGGCCTAGCCGGGTAACCGTAGTGACTCGGCCCAGGATGGGTGGGTTTTGGTTCAGGAGCATCCTGATTTGGCCTAGGGAACTTCTATGCATGCCAAATTTGTATTAATTCGGCCCAAGTACCTTTTCCTTATTCTTTATTCTATTCATATTTCACATCTTCTATTGAAGCATACAACATACTATTGAGTATTGAGTCTCTTTATAAATCAACTCTCGGGTACCCGGGGTTATATCCATAGCAGATAGTGCGGTTGTGCCTTTTATCTACTCGCTTTGTGCTTCCTGGTGTCGACATCACCTCACTCATGCATGTATGTGTAAGTTACTTGCACTATTATGGATCGGTTCAAATGGAAATATCTGAATTTGTCTCTTTTACTTCTACTTCCCTCATGAAACTTGCCCGTTTTGTCCACTGCCAGTGAGGTTGTACTAAGGCAATTTGAGAATAAGAATATATGCTACATTTTTGGTGAAACTTTCCCCTTTCTTTAATTTTTTCTTAATGATGAATTAAACAGTGCACCTCACTTTTAAATCTGAGAGAAATTCTACTAACACTAAGCTCTTTGTTTCATTCTTTTGTTTTCTTTGTTTTCCTTTCAGGTACAAAATATTACAATAAATGTATGAAGATACAAGATTTAGTTTAGGCCAAGTAGTTTAGGTTTTTCTTTTATTCCTTTGTAGTCTTATTTTATTCATTTTAAGAAATAATGTAATATATATGTGAATGTTTAATAAAGAAATATCATTCTTTATTTGTATTTATAATAATTTATTATTTGTTTGTAACCTTATGTATCTTTGGAATTTATTGGATAAGAAAGGAATAAACATTTTTATTTATTTGTCCTTATTAAGTTCTTTATTATATTGAATTTCCTTTTATTGTAAAAGAACAATGTAATACTATAGGTGTATTTCTAATAAAGAATTCTTTTATATTAATATTATAATCATTTCTTTTTACTTAATTATTTCCATTACTTGTTTTATAATATTGAATTATGGAATATCGTTCCATTTATTTATTTACTGAATCCTTTTTCCTTATGTAATGTATAATACATTTTTTCTTTATATAATTATTCATCTTAGATTAACTTATTTAATCTCAATTATGAGAATTACACTAAACATATTAATTACCAATCTAATACAAACTTTAAACTTTCTCAAGCTAAAAATCCCTAACTCGAATACTTATTTGAAACCTTTCTCCCCAATTCAAAATAAATGAGCCAAGGTCATGTCGAAATCTATCGCACCTGTTTTGTCATTTCTCATCAGAATAAGAGATATCTTGATCCCTTCTGCATCATTTTCTTATGCATGAATGCAATTCACAACCATGTGTCCTCTCTATTTGTCGCCTCTAATCTTGGGATGTTACAGATTTCTATGCCATGTTGCAGGCCACGGCAGCCGCATGGCTGAACCCTCACCACCGCATGTGATCTGACCCCTATGGTGTCCCCTTACCTGTATAAAAGGAGGCCCAGGTTGAACATAGAAAAGGGGGGAAGAAAAGAACATTATAACATTACGATAATCAGATAGCAGATAGTTGCAGGACGTAGGGATCCGCTCACCGTGGACCTGAACCTAGGTAAAAAAATGTCTCTCTTTCTATGAGTGTGTTCGTCTAGTTCAGCGATCGATCTCTCTATACACTACACCCCTGGATGAACAACAAAGGGGATTCACACACCCCGTGTCGAAAATCAAGACACGACAGAGAAATATGAACTTTCTAGGAAATATATATATATATGTGTGTGTGTGTGTTTTGCATATACCTTTTGTTGTAAATACTAATTGCAACCATCACATTAAGATTGAACATTGTACTAGAAACTATTTTTAAAGAGGAAAGCATTCCAATGAATACCATGATAATTATGATGATCCGCTTTATATGACAAACTTTACAAACTTTCAGGCTTTAAATAGCTACTATGAAACAGGAGGTGATAAGTGCCCTCTTTATGTCACTAATAATTATATGTTGCATTCATATAATGAGAATAAGAAATGGCATGTCTCTATTTACTGGGATTTAGTCATATATAAAATTCCAATGCATAGGAAGAAAGTTAGACTTCGTTGTTATTGGGTTTATACTTTGTGTTGCTATCTACCATGTTTCAACTTGACTATTACTTTGATTGGTATGACCACACCATGGGACCAATGTATAATGTATGCAAAACTTTACAAGTAAGAAGGATATAGCACCAAGGTACAAGATACCACATGATCTCCACCTATCTTAAACAAGTAAGTAAAAAATCCTAGCTATATGGCTATAAAGAAAGCACTTTTCAGGAGGCTGTCCAGTTATTTATTTTTGTACACCCTTGCTATAGTAAAATGAGTCTCTTTTTAATTTATTCTTTGTAGTATTTAATAAAGTACCAAGTTTAAACCATTTGGATGATATAAAGTTGATAAAACATATGGAGTAGCAAATTCCTGCACCAACACTGTTTAGTAGAAAAATTATATGATTTTTACTATAACTCCGATTGCGCTCATATTTAAAGTAAATTTACAAATTTTCAACCTATATACTCACAAAAATTGGATAAAATTTTGGACATGTTTAAGTGGTCGAATTAAATACATTTTGATGCTGCTGAAAATATAGACAGATGCTGCCTTGTATTGTGTAAGACATTCTTTTGATATCAAAATGATTTTACATGAGTCTTTTGATATTCCAAGAATGCATACAACATGATATAATTTTTGGACACCTAAAAATAAATTATGTTTAAGAATTATATGGAAGCTAGCAATATATCTTTGTACCACTAATGTCACCCCATAGAAAAGAAATAGGAGAAAGTTTTGTGCTGAAGTTTTTTGAGAGTGAATGGCGGACCACCACACTAAGATCTATCCAAGAATGGTGAAAACCATAAGCTTGGGTATTCACTAGGCACCCCACTTGAACTATTAAACTCTTGTTTTGCAAACCTCTAAACTTTGTTTTTCGAGCAACATAAGATGATCATAGAAACTTTGAGCATCTTTATCTAGTTTTACATTTAGTTTTGCATTTTACCTTTGAAATAAATGTGACCACCATGATAGATGTTTTGCATGACTAATAAAGAGCTACTGAAATTAAAAATAAATTGAGTTATATGCTATCAAAATAAAAAAGGGAATGAAAACAAAAGTTGAAATGCAAGTTATGCTAAGTGTTACTTGTTTCAAATACTTTAATGAATGATAATTTGAAAGTTCCTTATTTTGTTCTTGAAGGGAATATGCCTGAGAGGCAATAATAAAGTCGTTATTATCGTATTCCTTATTTATTATAAATGTTTATTTTGCATGCTATAATTGTATTAATACGGAAACATTAATACATGTGTGTTTAATGAACAAAAAGAAAGTTCCTTGTTATGCCTCCCTTATAAACTAGCTCGTTGATAAACAAGATGATCAAAGGTTTCCTGATCATGGACATTGGATGTTGTTAATAAAGATGGTCACAACATTTTTGGAATAATGTGATGAACATTCATCCAAAGTATAGCATTACGATCAAGGTCATTGTGTTTATATTGCTATAACATCATAAAAAGTAATCTTAGTCCTTAGACCATGCGATCATGTCAATCACTAATAACGGAAGAGTATCTTGATAACATCAAACGTCACACCATAACAGGATGACTATAAAGATGGGTTCGTCTTATGAAGGTGTTATGTTGAGGCTCATGGATCAAGAGTAGAATTTTTCCATCCCGATGATGGAGATATATACTCTGGGCGCTCCCGGTGATATCACATTAGTTAGCTTGCAAGCAAGTGATTTGATCACTAGAATGTTATATCACGGGAACAATAAAAGAGTACATGTCGGTAACGAGATCAAACTAGGTATGGAGATATCGATGATAGAATCTCGGACATGTAACATATCACGAGACAAAGGGATTGAGTTACATGCGTATAAGTTTCACACAATCATACAAGTCATCGTTCAATGTGTGGGAGTCAGTACGGATCTCCAGGTCTCGCTGCTGATTATTGATCGGAGAGGGGTCTCAATCATGTCTACATTATTCGCGAACCGTAGGGTGACACACTTAAGGGATACCGACACCATTCGGAGAAAATGATATGCTAGAGAAAGAAAAATAAAGCGCAGGAATTTATTTCACTAGACACTAGAATCGTTTCAGTTGAAATTGCTGAAACTGGTTCTGCATATGAAATTGAAATGTTTTAAGGGGTTTTATGTGAATTTTTTTAATTCAAGTAATTAACAAAATTCTGAATAAATAAATAAAAGAGTTTTATTTAATGAGATATTGCATTAAATTTGGTGGAAATTTCATGGAGGTGAGTGGAATTTTGAGTGGGTGGATATTTATGTGAGTGGGAGCTCCACCCACATGAATGTGGAAGAGGTGGGGGCACCTCCATGGCTTCCACGCCATGGGAGGGGCTTCCCCCCTCTCCCTATAGAAGTCACCCCACTCCCTCCTCTCATCTCACACCTCCTCGTGAAGGATCTCTCTCCCCCCTTTAGAATTTCCCCATGGTCTCGGATTAGCGAGATACATGTTCCTGGTGGCTTTTTCTGGAAGAATTTGTTGCTTACACGGCTTCACTGGAGCGAGGGCACGGAGGTTGTCGGGATACCCGGACGTGTGTGCGATTACGGATGCACCACTGCTTTGCGGTGCTGGACTTGATGGTGCTGGACCGGCTGGACTAGATGGACTTCATCATGATCTTGAGATTGGCAAGCGTTCGACTACATCATCCACGAGTACCACCTCGTTAATGCTATTCGGTCTTCGAGGGTATGTATTCTATGGATGTATATCCACCCGTTGCTTGTATCTAGTAGATAGATCTTGGTACATAGTTGTTCCCATTGTAGGAAATTTTTTGTTTTCTATGCTGTGAACCCTTCAGTGGTATCAGAGCCGGATCTATGCGTAGATGCTTTGCATGGGTAGTACACATATGTATATGTGGGCGATGATGATCATGTTATTGCTTCTTAGTTGTTCTTTGGATATTGGTGGCATAGTGGGATGAAGAGGCCCGGACAAACTTTACATGTCCTCGCACATGAGACATGTTCCACGCTTGACATGCAACTAGTTTTGCATAAGTGGCTAGTGGGTGTCTGTCTCTCCTACTATAGTCAATATCTAATTTGAAAATGAGTTGTCAATAATTTGGTTATCCTCGTTGTGGTTCCATGTTCGTAGGTAAGAACGGCTCTATCTCCGAAAGCCCTCAGCCACGTAAAACTTGCAATGGATAAATTAGAAGCGTCTAGTTTATATTGTTGCTGGGATAGTGTCATAATATGGTGATGTTGTAAGTAAAAGTATAAGTCGATACTCTTACAACACACATAACGTGTAAGTTCCATAGACCTTGTCCTTACACATAGAGGAATGATGACGATCATACCGTGATGCATATGATGGAGATCAAATGCAAGAACCATATCATTTCACTTTTCACATAAGATGTTTTGTTGCATCTTATATTGCTATTTTGGCGTTTTATTAGCATAATAAGATGATCCCTCATTTAGATATCAAGATAAAAATGTGTTCTTCCTTAAGTATGCACTGACAATGTTTCGTCGCTTGAAGACATCACGTGATGATAGGGTGTACTTGAATTCACGAGCATATCTCGGGTGTAAGAAAGTTTTACACACGTGAATACTAAGGTTCTTACTTGGCAAGCCTAGCATGTGCAGACATGGCCTCGGAACACGGACCAAAAGGTTAGGCATGAGTCATATGTTTTGATATGATGACCATATGGATGCTCGCCTTTGAAGCTACATCGGCTCACGTGATGATCGGACTTGGTGTAGTGGATTTGGTTCATGTAATCACCAAAAAGACACGAGGGATGTCGCTTTTTGAGTGGGAGTTCATTTCTAATTTGGATTAGTAGAACTCAATTTATCATAAATTAAATCAAAGTGAATTTGCATAATTTTTTGTAGTCATTTGGTATTCGTTCACCACCTTATGATTAGTTGTAATTGAGATAATAGAACTATAGAATTCTTGATATTTACTTTACAAACTGGTATCATATTGTGTTGAGTGTCAATCTAAAGTTTAAATTCCTATTGCAAACTTTTAGCAAACTCTATTTACTCCGTGAAATTTGATAATTGGTATTAAATCCAGAGTAACAATTCTAGTGTTAGTATCTTAAGTATCATATTTTCCTCCATGATTCTTGATTTAAATATCGAGATTATCTAGGAGCTGAAAGAATTGTTTCAGAAACCATAATGCGTGGAAGATATAATGATATCTGAAACAATGTTTTGGTTGTAATATGATAGAGTATAATATATGTTCTCATATTGGATGAGAATTTGCGAAGGTTGGAGATGCTAGACATCCTAATCATCCAAAAGGGTTTTGGAAAGTAATGTTATACTCACGATTTGCCTTTATGAGCTACATTAGCTTGATCATGAAAGTCGTCATGATAAGGATGAAGATGTATGTAAAGTGTTTACTACACTAAAAGATTACTAAAGAATGGATTTTGAAAGAACGCCATTCATTTGATGATGGTGATCTACTTCAAAGTGCAAGTCCAAAGGTCTTATTATTTGAATATACATACTTTGGACTATGTGTCATGTATATGGCGCCACTTTTGATGTTGATAGATTCTTTTAAAAGGAAAGGAAATGCTGAAAGAGAATCTATAAAATATATTTGGCAGAAAATAAAAGACTGGAAATATCCAGTTTAGGTATATAGATGATATACATGTTATGGTTGTTTTCTTTGCTTGTTAAACAATATGGTTCTTGGGTATTGGATACCGAATTGGTTGGTATGAAATATCATACATAACAACACAATTCATCAACTACAATGACCTAAGTAACTAGCAAGAGAATATGTGATGATGTTCATCGAAAACAAACAAAACGGTTGTTTCTATTTCTCGTTGACATCAAATCTTGCCTTCAAGATTTGTTTTATTAATAGTTATTTAAATCAGGTATTATGAGAACAAAGATTGTTCAAATAATTACCTTATTCCATATAAGATGGATGATTTACAAATCTAGTTGGAGAAATCACATCCATAAACTAATGCTAAAATGTCGCAAGACAAATGATTGGAAGATCACTTACGAAGTGACATCACCGTTTAAATTATATTGGAAAGAAAACATGAAGAAACTCCATTTTCATGGATTTTTGGAGTCTTTGATTTGATCAAATGACGCTTTTGAGACTTTCCTCTGGATAATTAAAACTTCGTTCAAAGGCCAAAGAAGAACGAACGACTAAAATATTGGAATTTATACATAACAATATATGTAGTCCATTATGTGTAGTCGTAAGCGATGGATTTCAACTTCATATTCTTTCTCGGGAAATTTGAGTGAATATTCACTTAAAGAGAAAGAAGTATGAAATATTTGAAAACATGCAAAGACTTTCAAGATGAAGTGGAATATCATTGTAACAAGAAAATAAATGATTTATGATTTTATCATAAAGGGATTTATTTGAGTTGCAAGTGTAACAAGAAAATAAATGATTTATGATTTTATCATAAAGGGATTTATTTGAGTTGCAAGTTTGTCAAAACACCTAAATTTACATCTCCCAAAACACCATAGGAATATGGAGTGTTTGAGATTTGTAATGAAACCTTGTTTGACATGGTTGGATCAAAGGTATTATTTATAAAACTGACATTATGTTTTAAAAGATTAAAAGCTTTGGAGACTACCCCTTTTACACTCAAAAGAGCTCCATCTTGATCCGTTGAAATGACACCATGTAAGTTATGGTTTGGGGTAAAACCCAAGTTGTCCTTTCTTAAATTTTGGTATGCTAAGCATAAGTAAGATGTTTACAACCAAACTCGGATGATCATGTCTTTGTAGGTTGTTTCGGATAACCATTGGATATTCCTCCATAACACCAAGGACAAAAGGGTTTTGTCGCTTGAAACGTGAAGTTTCTTTAAAAAGAATTTTTTCACAAAAGTTAAGTGGGAGGACAATAGAACTTTGATAAGGTTAATGAACCTTAGCTATATGTGCTGAGTTGCACAGTGCCGGAAAATGTTCTGGAGGAAGCCACAATTCTCATGGCTCATGTGCCTCAAAGGTTGCGGTCACGGAGGTCTAAGTTCCTTATGAACCAAGTAGGTCGAAGAAACAATCAAATGTTGAGATTTGAGAGTAAATCATTATTGTTTGACAAAGATGAACCGACTACATGCAAAGAAGAGACGATGGGCCTTGAATCCGTCAAATGGCTTGAAGCCATAAAATCCGTGATATTTACATACACGATAAATCAAGTTTTTTTTAACTTGGAAGACCCTCCGGAAAGGTGTAAAAACCTATCGGTCGTATTTGGATCTATAAAGAAACAGACATGGATGTTTTACATCTATGAAATAGTCGACATCACAGTAAAGTTTTACGACAATGTTCAAGGAGTTGACTATGACAAGATTTGATCTTTCATAAGAAATATTTAGTCTGGACAGATTAAAGTAGCAAACACTACATATAATTTGGTATATGGTAGATGAATAAACAAAACAAAGTTTTTCTAATAGAATGGTTATCTAGGACGTGTGCATGACATGATCCAAAGGGTTTTGTTAATTCAGAGGATGCTAAAAAGGGCATTCAAACTTCAATGGTTGAAGTAAGCATCACAGAGTTGGAATATTCACCATGATGAAACTGTTAAAGGAGTTTTCATTAGGAGACGATGAAGATGCTTGCATTTGTAAGAAATTAAGTGGGAGCGCTGAGATGTATTTCTAATACATTATGTGGAGAACATCTTGTTGATTGGAAATGATGTATCTTTTATTGACAAAGATTGAGAATTTCATTTCGATGAAAGACTTAGGCAAAGCCCGAATATTTAGCATGAATATCTACATGGATATACTGTGACGCTAATATGGGTATGCCAAACGTACATATATGAGATATTGAAGGGGTTGAATATAGAAATGACGAGAAAAGGATCTTGTCGCATGGAAAAGAGTTGAATCAAGATTCAAGTGTATTGACACTTGATAAGTGAAACAAGATTCAAGTGCTTTGACACTTGATGAGTGAAATCACAAGAATGTTTTGATCAATCATACCATGATATGTACACATCCAGATATATCCTATGCTCTAAGTGTTATGAGCATATACCAGAATGAATCATAAAATGATCATTGGACGATAGTAGGGATATTCTTATAATCTTTTGGAAGAATTAAGAATATATTCCATTTGTATAAGAGACAAATAGTTCATTGAAAAATGATACTAGTTTTGTCACAATATACAAATTAAGTTTATCTCAATTTAAACTATGAGTGGCACAATGAAATGGAAAGAAAGTTTCCATGATGGATTTGGATGAATTCCAAAGTTAAGACATTTTGATGGATACTACAACAAAAGGCTAAGTATATGACTGCTACAGTAGCAGCAAATGAGGTCATTTGTGTCAAGTAGTTTGTTATCAAACTAAGGTATGGTTCGAAACAAGCTAACACTAAAGATATATTGTACGATAATAGTATCGACATGATTTAACCCCAAGGAACTAAAGGTCTCACCAAAAGACCAAATTTATACAATGCCATCTCATTAGAGAAATGAGTGATGCGTGGAGACGCAAATACATGCAAATATACACGGACCTGAAAACTTCAGATCCGTAGATTATGTTAACCACTTGCAATCACGTATATAGAACACCATAAAGCCATAGGTGTTCAATACGCAAAGTTTCTAAACTAGATTATTGTCTCTAGTGCAAGTGGGAGACTGAAGGGAATATGCCCGAGAGGCAATAATAAAGTGGTTTTTTTATCGTATTCCTTATTTATGATAAATGTTTATTTTGCATGCTATAATTGTATTAATACGGAAAATTTAATACATGTGTGTTTAATGAACAAAAAGAAAGTTCCTAGTTATGCCTCTCTTATAAACTAGCTCGTTTATTAACAAGATGATCAAAGGTTTCCTGATCATGGACATTGGATGTTGTTAATAACGATTGCACAACGTTGTTGGAATGATGTGATGAACATTCTTTTGAAGTATAGCATTACGATCAAGGTCATTTCGTTTATATTGCTATAACACCATATGAAGTAATCTTAGTCCTTAGACCATGAGATCATGTTAATCACTAACACCGAAAGAGTATCTTAATAACATCAAACGTCACACCGTAACAGGGTGACTATAAAGATGGGTTTAGTGCTACGAAGGTGTTATGTTGAGGCTCATGGATCAAGAGTGGAATTTGTCCATCCCGATGATGGAGAGATATACTCTAGGCCCTCTCGGTGATATCACATTAGTTAGATTGCAAGCAAGTGATTTGATCACTAGAATGTTATATCACGGGAACGAGAAAAGAGTATATGTCGGTAACAAGATAAAACTAGGTATGGAGATACCGATGATCGACTCTCGAACATGTAAAATATCGCGAGAAAAAGGGATTGAGTTACATGCGTATAAGGTTCACACGATCACAGAAGTGATGGTTGAATGTGTGGGAGTCAGTACGGATCTCCAGGTCCCGCTGCTGATTATTTATTGGAGAGGGGTCTCGATCATGTCTACATTATTCGCAAACCGTAGGGTGGCACACTTAAGGGATACAGACACCATTCGGAGCAAATGATATGCCAGAGAAAGAAAAAGAAATAGCAAGAATTTATTTCACTAGACACCGGAATCATTTCGGTTGAAATTGCTGAAACTTGTTTTGCATGTGAAATTTAAATGTTGTAAGGGGTTTTATGTGAATGTTTGTTAATTCAAGTAATTAACAAAATTCTGAATAAATAAATAAAAGAGTTTTATTTAATGAGAGATTGCATTAAATTTGGTGTAAATTTAATGGAGGTGAGAGGAATTTTGAGTGGGTGGCTATTTATGTGAGTGGGAGCTCCACCCACATGAATGTGGAAGAGGTGGGGGCACCTCCATGGCTGCCACGCCATGGGAGGGGGCCTCCCCCCACTCCCTCCTCTCATCTCATGCCTCCTCGCCAAGGATCTCTCTCCCCCCTTTAGAATTACCCCATGGTCTCGGATCAGCGAGATACATGTTCCTTGTGGCTTTTTCTGGAAGGATTTGTTGCTTACGCTGCTTAGCTAGAGTGAGGGCGCGGAAGTTGTAGGGATACCCGTACGTCTGTGCGATCATGGATGCACCACTGCTTTGCGGTGCTGGACTTGATGGTGCTAAACCGGCTAGACCAGATGGACTTCATCACGATCTTGAGATTGGCAAGCGTTCGACTACATCATCCACGAGTACAACCTCGTTAACGCTATTCGGTCTTCAAGGGTATGTATTCTATGGATGTATATCCACCCGTTGCTTGTATCTAGTACATAGATCTTGGTACATAGTTGTTCCCATAGTTGGAAAGTTTTTGTTTTCTATGCTGCGAACCCTTCAGTTCTACCTTTTGTTCACATTCATAGATGGTTAATTTTAAGGATCTTTGTTTGATAAGAAATGATTAGCACTATGGACACTTTGGCATGCTTGTTGATCTATTTTTGCTAGCCCAAAATTCTCAAACAATCTAAGACTTGTATATCCAAATACCTTAAAATCCAACAACATAAACCATACCTACCTATGTGGCACTTGCTACTCGAAGTAAAATATATGCGCTATGCCATCAAGTACTTCAAATAATCTCTTTTGTGTAGTTTAAAGCTCATGAGAAAGTAATATGTGGGGTGAAAACCACTAGAGAACAACTGTTTGAAATAAAATAGAATGTCAAACAAAAATTTGTCCCATGGTAATTGGAATTATGTAAGTTTGAAAGTTTATACGTTGTTTGTTAGCCAAACCATGCTATCATGAGGAAAGCTTACAAAATTGCACTAATTTTTTTGATATCATGTTCTTTTGGCTGTGAATGCTCATCGATGTGAAATAAATTGGAACACTCAATAAAGCTTTTTGGAGTTTGAACATAATTAGAGGGACGCCTGGGCCTCCAACCTAATCCATGCTATGCATCCTGGTGGAAGTTTACATCATGAATATTCTATAAAGAATTTTCAATAAAAAGCTATGAAAATAGTAAATAAACTAAAGTGTTGAGAGGTTCATTTGTCTGTTCGTCTTGTCATCTAAGTATTGATATACCCTCACACAGGGACTCCTCGTACAAAGGGGAAAGAGGTACCTTAGTTGACGCTCTTGTTTTAAACTATATGCTTACAATGACAAAACTGTTAAAGTGATCCTAAGTTGAGTAGCATGAAATGTGGGTACTTATGGTCAAGGGGCATGAGACATTCAACTTGTAAAGTGTCAAACACATAAACCATACCTACTTTTGTCAACAAAAGATGCCTGGAACCTCACTCTTATGATTACCGTTGACTTGACCTACATATCTCAAAACTTTATTTTATACTCCTACATATATTTTATTGAAGGACTAGCACATGTGTTCGTTGCTTACTTTTTGTTACCAAAGTTTTAAAAGATCAAAAGAAACAAAAGAGTCTTCATAATTTTATAGGTTGACTGAGCATGCTTAATTGTTCATGGTACTTTCATTTGTTTCAATGCAAAACAACATATAGTTAAGCATGTTTATATTGTATAAGAGATATCACTCTATAGCTCATTTGCTTATTGTTATTATTTAAAGATTGAATCTTGTAAACTTTGTGTGACAATGAATATAATGTATGACATGAAACATATGAACAAACTCCAAAGTCCATGTTTAGTTTTAGCACCTTAATGCTCGAGGAAGACATTGGTTAAGCTTGGGTATATTGATGCATGTAAAATACATATATGAACTTTGTATTTTATTGATACATATTCCCTCATATTTCCAACATATATAATGTTATATCCATGTTTTGTATTGATTTTTTGGGGTTTACCAATGATCCCCTTTATTTTGGTTATAACTCTACAAGACAGGAAAATCCTATTTTGTAAAATTTTATCTTTTAGGGACCTAAACAAAGTCAAACATAGCTATGATTCTAGGAAAGTAAATATTTCACGAAGAGGAAGGGCATTGAGCACTTGAACCTCACCAGAAGGTCCAGGAAGCCAAAAAGAGGTGTGGCGCAACCCACCCTGGTGCATGCGGCACCTACCCTCTTTTGGCCCCCGTCCATCCAATTCACCTCAATCTTTCACATGTGGACTTGCTTGACCTAAAAAACAACCATATAAAGGTCCCCTGGCCCAATCTCAGAATGTACGGAGGCGGAGATCGAAAACACCAAAACAGGGAATCTACTAGCCACCGCCGGAGGTAGATCGAAGGGGGAAACGCTACCGAAATTGTGTCCTGACGCCTCTCCTCCTTCACCAACGCCTCCTCATCACTCTCCATGATGAGTGGGGAGTAGTACACCACCTGGACTATCTTTTGTGGTGGTAACTTGATCTAATCTCTATATGTATGATCATTTTTGAAGTCCAGATGATGTGCCTTGCATATTTATGGATCTATGAATGTAATTCCTATGGTGAATATTGTGGTATGAGATAATACTTGTTATGCATATACCATTGTGTTGGATCTTTTATGACTTGTCATACTTTGGAAATATTCTATGATACATGTAATGGTTTGATCTATGCATAATGTCGTGTCTACCCATGTCATGAGGTGTTTGACACCACCAAGTGGAGGTAGAGGAGATAGTTGTGGTAATACGCACAACAAATAAATTATTGCACTAGTGTTTGGAGTGTTTTCCATTAAGAAGTATGATGTATGTAGGTAATGGGTGGCCGAGCGACATCGGCATATGTATTGAGTGACACAATGCAGCCAAACATCCTTTATCTAGGGGTTAAAAGGAAGAATTATGATGTGTGGTGTGACAAAAACCAACGTTATCCTTATTACAACGGTGACCTAGAAGCACAAATGAGTATTTTTTTTCAACCATGTTTTTTAGGACATGTATCCACCATAAGGTTACCATTGAAACATGACAATTGTGTGTACTTTTATCTATAACATGATCATCACCATAGATGGAGAGAGAAGATCGAGTGAATGCATGAACCCATGTCCATTGTTTCTATAATAGAAAACCATTGTCTTGTCCTCTTGCATTAAAGGGGATTGGGACACTTATACATTATTGTTTTGTTGCATTTTACTTCCAGGAATTAAATCATCCTCCTTATTACATTAACTTGTTTAATGCATAAACAACTAAAACTTGTGACACTTTAGTTGTAGAGAATAAATACCTTTTTATTTTTGATCATGTGGATCGATACCCTACTTCCACATTGAGAGGTACTATAGTGATACCCTGCTCTTGGCGGTTATCAATTCTTTGGGACAGGAGTAAAAAAGGCCCGAAGGACGAACGCAAGAAACATCGCCCGAAACCCAGATGGAGGATTAGGGATTACCTGGTCCCTGGGAGGAGGTAGTCCTTCTCGGAGGGCAGCAGTCCGGCCTGCCTCATTGCGGGGAGCTCGCTGGTCTTCCTTGCGCTCTTCTTCACAGTAGGAGTGATGCTGGAACCAGCGCCTAAGATCTTCTTCGGTTACCCTGTCGTGGTATAGAGGAACGCGATGGAAAAAACATTGAGTATGTCTAAGACACCGAGGAAAACGGCTATGCCAAAGCGCAAGAGGAAGAAAGTCAGGGGGATTGTCCCCGAGTACCCCAAAACGCAGCCAAAATTAGGCAAAAAAGGAAAAAACAGGCAGGAAATAAAGAAAAAAGGCCGCAGACAAATCTGGGCCGGCAGGGAGATTCGAGCCGGCCTCCCAGCACTTCCCCGCCGCCTGGGGCTAGTCGCCCCTCTTGGGCTGGATGGCCCATCAGGTCTCTCCTACCTCCGTCATGTTGCACCCTCCCGACTGGGCCCATGCGACACCGCCTCGGCTGGGTGGGCTACCGCCTTGTGGCGCCCCCCACCCCCCGACTGGGCCCCTGCAGCGCGGCCTCCCTCATGTACCTGGCTAGGTCGGCTACCACCTTGGTCGGTTCCCGCCGCCCTGTTGGGCTGGCTCGCCCCCAGCCGGATTGCTACCGCCTCCTATCGATCGGGAGGATCGATCACCCCTGGCCGGCTCATGCGCTCCCGGCTGGATCGTTTCATAGCATGCAGGTGAACCACGCGAAGTCCGGCATGCACCTTCCCCTTCCGATTATCACTAGCATCTAGATCGCCCGACTGCCTTGGATTCCACGAGCAGCTCCCGGGCACGTACGAGAAGATAGCCAGAAGACTAGCGCAAGATAAGGAGAAGACACACGTAAATCCACGAGACAAGGAGGAGACCAAGATATTGCAGCCACACTGCCAATACTACTCCCAATAGTGTATCACGTTATCAAATGACATATGTAATAGTGTAATTAGGCCATGTGGGCCCTCTCTGTTCCTTAGCATGCCTTTATAAGTGCACCAGGGAGAGCCTCATGGGGCATGGACACATGCACTAGCACATTGGACTATGATCGATCGCTAGCACTCTGCTAGCTAGCTCTCTTACTCTCACGAGCACATAGACACTAGGTTGGTCTCTCTTAGTTTTATAGCACTCATACAGCTCGAGGAGCTCTTACAGTTCTTCGTGTTCATCCACACATAGTTAGATCAGTAGGAGTAGGGATGTTACCTCACCACGAGGGCCCTGAACCTGGGTACTTCTTGTGTCTCGAAATGATCCCTTGTATCCAATCCCTCCTAGCGGGCGCCATTGTTAGCCTCCATGGTTGTTCTCGCCCTCTATCTAGCCTTCTTAGGCACTATCGTTCCATATACGACGACAGTTGGTGCCCACCATGAGACTAGATGGCTACGACCGGAGTGTCATTCAGCTCGGGACCAATCTTATTCATAGTCACCGTTGCCAATTCAACTCCGAAAATCACTTGGGGGTTTGTCGCCACCCTCGCGCTGTCTTCACCAACTCCACCTCGTCAAGTCTCTCGGGGCACGCTGAGACACCTACGGGGCCACCGTGCTAGTTGCAGGTCGCGAGCAGCGTCTCGACCGTGTCCCAACGCAAGCATCCTTCGCCTCTTCAGCATCTCTCCCATGTGCCATCGCGCCCGTCCACGCGCCACTGTGCCCACCCGCGCGCGTGCATCCGCGCTCGCGCGCATCGCCGCCTCTCCCTGCGCCCAAGCATGCCCGCGAGTGCGCGCCTCTGTGCGTTGCCTGCTGCAGGCTGCCCCCCTGCCGTGTGCACCCCTATCATCTTCGCGCGCATCTCCAACCCTACTCTTCGGTCGCTCGTCCGCGCGCGCCCCCTCCTCTAGCGCCTACCGGCTGCGCGCACCAACCGTTGCGCCCCCTCGTCTCCCAGCGTCCTCTCCCTCCTCAGGGACTCGGTGTCAGCGTAATGGGATTAAGGGTCCCTCAAATTGCGCCTTGGCGCGTGGGCCAGGACCCACCGGTCAGCGGCTCAGCACTCACAAGGCTAATTCGACGGGAACATTGCAAGGACACATGAACCGTGTGCTCCAAGAAGGTATGGATATGATATGATGACCCTATGGATACTAAGTATCAGCTATGATGTTGGTGCCTACGGGACGAGACAAATACTACAAGACGAGCCCTAACCTGCCAGCCAGGCTTGGATAAGGATAAAAGGACAAAGACATGCGCGAGGCAGCCCGATTCCTCCTTCTAGGGGCTAAGGACATGATGGGGGACAGCGAAGCAGAGGAGCAGCCTCGACTGTACCTTGGAAGGACTATAGGATCGCCCATACTGGGCCAGGTGTGGCCTGGGAGCATAAATCAATCGAGCCTCACGAGGCTTGTCAGGCCCAACCTTGGTAACATGCGACACGCCTGCGCAGTTGGACACCATCATGATGCTGACACGCTGCAGACAGGCATGACAGGTAAGAGCCTGAGCTATCACACGGCCATCAAGTGCGCCTGCGCACCACCCGTGGCCGTACATTGGCCACAGGCACCACCCATCTGCCTAAAGACCGTGTGGCGCACCGCGAGTGAACCCGGGAACGTCCTTGGGTGGTGCTCACGCCAGCTCTTGTAGTGACCCCTTGAGGTATAAAAGGATGCACTTAGCCTGTTGAGAGGGGGAGGGCTTTTGGACAGCTAGATAGTGGGAGAAGGGTTCTCTTGGATGGCCAGATAGCTAGAGAGACTCGTATACACCAAGAGTGGCTGTAAGGGAGAGAGTTGAGATCGACCTCCACGCCAGAGAGTAAGGAGAGAGGTAAAAGTGAGATAAGTGAGGAACAGGAAGCCCGGGTAGTGTAGAAGCTAGAGAGAAAGCGGCTCCCGGCACCACCGAGATCATCATCTTGTACATCTTTCCACCCCAGATAATCCACCAAAGCAGGACATAGGGTTGGTAGCCAAAAGGCGGCCTGAACCTGGCTAAAAAATGATCGTGTGTGCTTTGTGTATGCTTTGTGCCCGTATCAGCAGGCTTCTACGATGACGTTGAGGCCAGAATGCCTTCGTGTCCACTAATGAACAAATAGGGGGTGTCCAACATCCCCGGTGTCTGTGTTAGAGAGACGCGACATCTGGCGTGCCAGGTACAGGTGCACTCGTGTTTTTGGCTTCGACAATCAACTTCAGCGTCAACAGCTTTGTGAGATTCATCATCATCATCATCATCATCGACATTTGCATCGTCGTCATCATCATCTTCATCGATGTCTGTTACATCTTCGTATTCAACATCGACATCGACCGTGCCATCTCCATCCATGACGCCAAGGAGAACTCCTGGAACCGGGACCAGCCCTTCCACGACAGACCCGCCCACTGCACGGACTCGCTCCCACGGCTCTCCCATGACTAGGGGCTTGGGATCCAGGCCTCATGCACGGCACGCGAACACCTCCGCGGATGCCGACCTGATTCTGGGACCAAGCACAGTTGTGTCACCACAACCTCAACCACATCCCGGCGGCTGAAGAAGGTGAGCATTCTGACGGAGGCATAGTTTCATAAGAAGTACCCACTCCACGCGACGCTGGAGGCGCCGCTAGCGGAGATGATCTCCCTGGTGGCATAGGAGACACCACCGATGGGGCCATTTGCTAGAAGCATCGAGCGTCATGCTAGCACGTGGTGACCCCGGCTCGTGTCGGGACTCACCGCACCGTGCCAAGTACTAGCCGCCAACCCCAGTACCATTGGCTCCTGGGACGGAAAATTACGTAGCATGGTGGGACGGCAAAGTACGCATCATGGTGGGACGACCTTGATGTGCAGCTAGAGTTTGTCAGGCAACACCAGGAGTCTGACCATGCTCGCTCGCAGTCCAACCTGGGGCGAGACGTGGGGAGATCGCGCTCCCACCATGGCCGCAAGGCCCGTGCAAAAACCCCACCCCGAGGTTGTGTTCCCAGAACATTGCCCCTAGGCCGAGGGCTGCTGTACCCTGCGACGGTGGAAGGATAACCGACGAGCATGTCGTAGAATACTTGGGGGCTATAGCCATGAGGCCTGTGGAGTAAGATCATGTTTCTGTGGGGTCATCTGCCGACCCCATGCGGAGGCACGCCGAAGGACATCGGGGTGATTCCCCCACGGCGAACGAGGTACCTGCTGCAGCTGTGTCAGCGAGCTACAGGTGTGGCCATCCCTAACCCGCAGGGCGCAGCTAAGGCGGCAAGTATGGCTTTGGGGTACGGAAGCAGTTGCCCCACCTTCTCTCTTTCCCTTCGGCAGGTGGCAGGCCACCAAAATTCCTCCACATTGTCCCCATCAAGTTATAAGGCAACACCAAACTAAAGGAATTTCTGGTCATATACTCCAGCACAATGGTGGCAGCAGGTTCTGATGAGAAGGTCATGGACAATTGTTTTCCAATGGCCCTAAAGGGCACAACCTTTTCCTACCTCATGCACCTACCTAAGGAGTCCATTCGCTCCAGGGCTGAGTTGTGTACTCGCTTCATGAGTGTGTTCCAAGTAGGCTTTAAGTGCCTAGGAACACTCATTCAGCTCCACACAGTGGTCCAAGGGAAGAGCGAGTGGCAATGAGATTTAATCTTGCGATTCTCGTAGATCGCAAACACCATCCCGGAGGCAGAGGATGACGCCATTATTGGATCTTTCACCATGAATGGGTGTGGCAGTAAGATGCGCGAAGAACTCAACATGCATCCCGTCCAGAATACCCATGAGTTGTGGGCGTTGGCTGACCTCTTCTCCTTGGTAGAGGAAGGACTCCTTGCGCTCGAGGATGCTCCTCGGGAAGCCACAGGAGTGGTAGACCTAGGAAGAGTGGTTGCAAATAAGTGTGTCTCATGCAAGCGGGGCCTTCGACAGGATTTTGCTGTGGAGCCTAGTTCTCCCGTCGGGGCTGAGAAGAATACCAAACCGTAGGAATAGATGGCGGCTGCCAAACCCGCCATGGGGAAGTGGTGCAATGTGCACAAATCTGACGAGCACGACGCTCGGAACTTCCGCTCCATCCTCAGCTATGTCGAGGGAAAGAAGAGGCGCGTCGGTAAGAAAGGAGCTAACGGTACCTTCAGGAACTGTTATCGCTGAAACAAAACTAGCCATCATGCAAAGGAATGCCCGGTCCAACCTGGCTCGGGCACCCCCCGCTAGAGGATGCAGGGGCACCATGGGCACTGCACGAGGGGGAGATGGAGGCGACAGATCCGGAGCAAGAGAGAGGCACGAAGGGGGCCGTGGCAACGAAGCCCCTCAACCACGCAGCAACAACCCAATTGTCGGTCAGGACGACGACGAAGATGTGTGTGGACAGTACACACATGTCTAGGACTACGCATGCGCACACGGAGGATCTTATGCCATAACTTCCCAAGGGGAGTTTAAGCGTTTCTCTTGTGAACTATGCGCCATGCAGCCCATCCCGGAGGCGCAGTGGCCACTTCGATGGTCTCACGTGCCGATTACTTTTGATGTGGGAGATCACCCGGACCGCAACGCCGGGGTCGGTATGCTACCCCTGGTGGTATCCACCACGATAAAGAACGTCAAAGTCACCAAGATGTTGGTGGATGGAGGGGCTGGCCTCAACATCCTATCAACAAAGTTGTTGGACAAGATCTAGATCATGGAGGATCAATTAGCCCCTATTGGGTTTTCCCTGGGTGTAAACCCGGGAGCTACTAAATCATGGGGTAAGGTCGAACTGCCGGTCACATTTGGCACCAAAGACAACTACCACACTAAAAACATCATCTTTAATGTTGCAAACATTGCCCTGCCGTATAACGACATCATAGGGTGCCCTGCCTTGGAAAAATTCATGGTGGTCTCCCACCATGCATATAAATCTCTCAAGCTTCCCTCATTGTGGGGGACCTTGACCATCAAAGGTGATGTGAGGGACGTCGTGCTCTACTCTGAACAACTATTCAAACTGGCAGCCACCGCTTTTCCCGTAACTCACACTGACTCTTTTTCCGATTTCGATCAACCTTTCACCCCGACTCCAGGCTCGCCCGGGAAGAGGCTGCAAGCCTTTACGGAATGTAGTTTCAATGACAACTCTAGTATTGCTGGCGCTCCGAGAAAGTTGAAAACTTCTTGCATCCATCCTACTAACTAAAAGACCGGGTGTGAGTGGAGGTTCCCCCGACAACTGAAAGCCCAGGAGTGAGTGTAGTACTCCCAACAACTAAAAAACCTGGGTGTGAGTGGAGGTTCCCCCGCCAACTGAAAGCCCAGGAGCGGGTGTAGTTCTCCCGACAACCAAAAGCCCGTGTGTGAGTGGAGGTTCCCCCAGAAAATAAAAGTCGGGGAGTGAGTGTAGTGCTCCCAGCAACTGCGATGAATACTTTAATTTCTGTCCTGGCCCGCCTATGTGTAAACCGCTTGTAATCCAGGGGCTACCCCCGTCTTGGAATGAGAATCATGTTCCTCTCATTTTTCCGCTTGTTTTCATTTGACAATCCTTTTTCAGGATTTTCCATTCCTTTGGATCTTTATCGGGAACGGTCATGAGTAACAAAGTCTGTCAAGCCAAGAAACATCATACCCTCATGATCCACTCTGAGGTATGAGCATTGTTTTCTAGGCGATGCCGAAGATCACTAAATCATGTAGACACACCTCTCATGCCTGGCCTAACATGGGTAATGAGACTGTTAGGCCAAGAAACGTCATACTCTCATGATCCTCTTTGAGGTATGAGCATTGTGCTCTAGGCATTATCGACAAGCACTAAATCGTGAAGACACACCTCCCACGTTAGGCCCCCAAGTTGGCAACACCGTGCACCCTGATCAAGCACACGACACCCTATTTTAAACCTGAGGCATGGGTAAGATGCCATAATGTGTGTTCATTCATGTTTCAGGATAAGAAAGGGATGGATGAGCAAGGAAAGGAGACTAAGCCAAGGTCCTGGCATGGCCCAGGATGTAAGCACACCAGCAGATGGGAGTAGCAATGATCACGTGAGTCCCAGGGATGGATGGCCTCGCAAGCAAGGCTTGGATCAACCGCAAGGCTGGAACCTAGGGAGCGGGAGCGAGGCATCGGAGAAGATGAGAGATGTCCCCATGGTCCCCATGGTGTCGTAAAGACCCTAAAGGATGAACGAACCAAGGGCACCCATGAGTGCGACAAGTCAATATAGGAAAATGAAGCAAAGGCAAAGGTAAAAAGCATTCATAATGGCCAGTCAGCATTACACTTGTGAAATGCACAAATCAGCAACCGGCTCATGGAAGAAACTTGGCAATGGGGTGTGGGCGGAAACTGCACGCAGGAAGAAGGGAGTGATACCATCTCCCCATCACTCCCAGCGGTAGCGCGTCGCCTGCCGACCCGCTGGTATTGCCCACATCAGGAGGAGAGCCCCTTTGACCCTCCGTGTACCGGGAGGTAGGGGTGGTAGCTGCGGCATCACATGGTGTCGTCAAAGACCTTCACCATGAACTAGCCCCCGTCGCGATAGTGGAACTTAATCATGTGGCCAACCCGTAGCTTATACCAGTCTGCAAACAAGGGCCACCCCTTGTCCAGGAACACGCCTCCCTCTTCATCGACATCCATCCGAAGATCCCAGATGGTTTGGCATTACAGGTCTCGCATAATTCGACATCACGCGCATGAAGACCATTCAAATTCTCGGCCAGGGAATGAGGAAGCACCAGCCGCTTCCTGAACACGGTGCCTAGGATGACCAAGAACTCGGAACCCACTAAGTCCACCAGATACTCCTCCCAAGACTGGGACAAAGGGATCGAGGGATCCAGGATGAAGTACATGACCAATGTCACGTCCTCTGTGAGGGGGGCTGCGCTTGCGCCTTGTATCAGGAGACGGCACGCAGGGGAACCTCCCATTCCGCTACCGCCTCCCCGGTGGTCGTGGCAGGGTGGGGACCTAGCGTTCGGCTGTGGAAGATCTACACCAGTTGTGGAGGAACTGCGACAGCCTTGGCGCTGATGCTTGTGCCCGCACCACGGGCCTTCCGGTGGGGCCAGTTCCATCTTGTCCCTAGGAGAAGGAGGATTGTCATCATGGCGGCGACTATCGGAGCTGCCTGATGCTATCTCCTTCGCCACCGAGCAAGGAGATGGAAGGGAAAGGCTGTAGGAGAAGTGGAGAATGAGCCATAACCCCCGCACCAACCCTCCCTTTTATAACAAAAGTAAGGGGAGCGATTGCTTCCCACCTCACCTGCTTGCGAGAGGGCAAATGTCGTGCCCCTCTGTTTAATTATGTTGCAGTTACTAGAGAGGATGTAGTCAATGCGGGCTGCCTTGCAAGCCGAGGCGTGGCCCGACAGTCCCACCGCCACTTGAGTGCATGAATGCGCGCACGCCAGCTCTTACAAACATGAAGGCGTGTGTCCAATCATGTTGCGTGCCCCACGTCATGGATTGGGCCCACATGTTGTTAGGGTGAAGCCCGACAACGGCCTCCTTGCCAAACCGCGGCAAGATTCACTCAGAGGCATCATCAGCAAGTTGGGGGCCCTCACCCGGGGGGCTTCTGTCGGTGTAATGGGATCAGGGGTCCCTCACATTGGGCCTTGGTGCATGGGCCAGGACCCATCGGTCAGCGTCTCAACACTCACAAGGCTAAGTCGACGGGAACATCGCAAGGACGTGAGCACCATGTGCTCCAAGCAGGTGTGGATCTGATATGATGACCCTATGGATACTAAGTATCTTCTATGATGTAGGTGCCTATGGGACGATACAAATACTACGAGATGAGCCATAACCCGCCAGCTAGGCTTGGACAAGGAGAAAAGGACAATGACGCGCGCGAGGTAGCCCGTGCCCTCCTTATAGGGGCTGCCCCGGAAGGAGGATAAGGGCATGATGGGGGACAGTGGAGCTGAGGAGCGGCCTCGACTGTACCCCGGAAGGACCATAGGATCGCCTCTCCTGGGCCAGGTGTGGCCTGGGAGCGGAAGTCAACCGAGCCTAACAAGGTGTGCTAGGCCCAGCCTTGGGAACAGGCGACACGCCTACACCATTGGACACAATCATGACGCTGCCACACCACAGACAGGCGTGACAGGTCAGGGCCTGAGCTTTCATGTGGCCATCAAGTGCGCACGCGCACCGCCCATGGCCGTCTATTGGCCATAGGCACCACCCATCTCCCTGAAGACTGCATGGCGCACGAAGAGTGATCCCGGGAACACCCTTGGGCGATGCTCCACGCCAGCTCTTGTAGTGACCCCTTCAGGTATAAAATGAGGCACTTATCCTGTAGAGAGGGGGATTTTTGGATAGCTAGATAGTGGGAGAAGGGTTCTCTTGGATGAACAGATAACTAGAGAGACTCATATACAACGAGAGTGGCTATAAGGGAGAGAGCTGAGATCCACCTCCACGCCGGAGATTAAGGAGAGAGGTAAAGTGAGAGAAGTGAGGAAGAGGAAGCCGGGGAAGTGTAGAAGCTAGAGAAAAGCAGCTCCCCGGCTCCACCGAGATCATCATATTGTATATATATCCTCCCACATAATCCACCAAAGCAGGACGTAGGGTTGATAGCCAAAGGGAGGCCCGAACCTGGGTAAAAAATGACGATGTTGAGGCTAAAAAGACTTTGTGCCCAGTACCGAACAAATAGGAGGTTTCCAACATCCCCGATGTCCTCATTAGAAAGACGCGACACTCGGCCTCGCCGGGCCGGCCGCTCCCATCCCTATCCCCGCCAGCGGGGGGAAGGAGCAGGACTCGAGTCGGTTGAAGGAAGAAGAAAAGGCAAAGAAGGAAAAAGAAAAAAGAAAAGCCGGCAGGGCCGGACGATTAGTAAAGGAAGAAAAAAGAAAGAAAGAAAGAGAATCCGCCGATTTGAAAGAAATCAGATTGGGATAAAGAGGAAAGGAAGAAAAGAAAAGAAAAGGTGGCTGGCTAGAATCATCCGGCTGAGAAAAAAAAGAAAATAAAAAGAAAGAGAGAAAAATCTAGACCCAGCCTATGTTTCTCCAGCCTTTTGGTTTGTACTTCTAGCGAGGCCAGGACGACTGGGAACCGGTCCAGCTGATGCCCTGTTTGGTTGCCGGCTTGGCCGGCTAGGTCCCGACTTGGATGGGCCAGGCCGGCTCGGTCGTCCTGGCACGCTTAGTTGTCTGGCCGACAAGGGACCAAATCCGACCACTCCACGTTTGGTTTCCTGGCTGGCTAGAGCCAGGACATCCGGCCGCAATTCTTTTTCGATCGTTTCAGCGCTAGCGGCACCCGGAGAAGCGTGTCCTTGACCCTACTGCATCGGTTGCAGCAATATGACTATTTTTCCAACCTCGAGTGACCCTTAGGGGATCCTCTCCAGATGTTGATATGTTTCATGCTTTTAGTTTTTCGGCTCTGGCAACCCCTAACTCGGGGGTTTGTTGGTCGGCCCGACCTGTTAATTCTGTAAACCGGCTTAGTACTGTGCGATGGTGTCAAAGGCCCACTCTTCGTCTCAGCTACATACCGTCCCGGTTGCCTGGCTATCAAGAGAAAAATATTGAGGCACCCGACATGAAAAACGGCAAAAAATGCGATAGATTGGATGTTCTAGCCAGGTGCCTAGTTTGTATGTTTTCCGGATGCTAAGCCTCTAGTACCATGCGCAATGTATTGTCAGCTCACCCTTCGATTTCTGCTGCAGACCGCAAGCCGGCTGAGCAGTCGACAAGGACACAACGTAAACAACAGAACCCACAGAAAAGTGACTAAGTGTTCAGAAAGGCACGAGCTAGTTTTTTGACAAGTGAAACCATTATCCTGTTGACCTCATGTATTCTATTTATTAACGTACTGAAAAAAATCGTTTTTGTGTGTTTGTTTTTCACGGGCTATGTCGAGTCGATAACAAGATAAGATTCAAAGCACATGTCTTCATCAACTACTTTGAATCTTGGGGGCTACACCCAGTGGGTGCACTCGCGCGACTTCTGGAGTTGTGGTGCTTCCCGGGCTAGAGGCGCCCAGCTAGATGCCATTCATATCGAATTCACCTACAACAAAAATTTCAAGTTTACTGGAGCCCATGCAAATTTCCCTCGGAGGGTGAAATTAGTGCGTGATCGAGTGCTAGTGTCAGGGGGATTGTCCTCAGGTACCCCAAAACACACCCAAATTCAGGCAAAAGGGGAAAAACATGCAGGAAATAAAGAAAAAAGTCCTCCGAAGAATCTAGACTAGTTGGGAGGTTCTAGACGGCCTGCCAGCACTTCCCCGCCGCCTGGGCGCCAGTTGCCCCCTCCTGGATATTCCTCCCTCCGTCCTCCTGCGCCCTCCTGGCTCGGTCGTCCCACCGGCTGGGATCATGTGGCACCGCCTCGCCCGGGTGTGCTCCTACCCGGTGGCGCCCCTCCCGGCTAGGCCCCTGTAGTGTGGCGTCCCTCATGTGCCTGACTAGGCCGGCTACCACCTTGTACGGTTTCCGCCACCCCGCTGGGCCGACGCGCCCCTAGCCATATTGTTGACGGCTCCTATCGATTGGGAGGATTGATCGCCCTGGCCGGCTCGCTCGCTCTAGCCCCGGCGCTAACCCATGGTATTTTCAACTAATAGGTAAAACCTATTTTAAGCAAAGCAAGCCTAAGCTACACTTAGCCAAATTCATGTAGTAACTAGATGCTAATATTTTACTAAGGTATCACTTGCCAATACTATTCCAATGTATTGACCGACTGTGGCTGTAACTTGTGATGTTGCGGGTTATTCTGATGATGATTAGGGGTTATGAGTCTACACTCAACATGCTTGCCTGTGGCACATGAAGATAAAGACTTTATTTATATTATTATGCTTAAACTCTTGTATTAGTCCTATGGCCATGGAGTTGTAAAAGACTATGTTATCTCTGGAATGACGATGTAATAATGACCTTTGTTTCTGTGTACTTCATCTTAAACTGTGGATGCGAGCATTTGATCCAGGGACTAGCATTGCAATCACAGGGATCCTTACCTTTAAAAGGGAGGGATCTTACATATGGTATCAGAGCACTGTGTTGCCTATAGGATTAGGACCCTAGGATTGGATTCGAAACCACTAAGGAAAAAAATTTCAACAATTTCCACACTTGTCTTTTCTTCTCGTAAACTTTTCGAATCTTCTTTCTCATCTCTATTTGTAGATCAACTCCATCAACGAAGCTGTGAGGAAGGGACCACTCATGACTATGACCTTGGAGTGTGAGACAGAATTCCCCAAGGCTCTAAAGGACCTCATGGTTGCCATGGGAATACATGGAGCAGCTGTGTACAAAGGTTTCCCCGTGATGGATGAAGGACTGGAGTACTGGTGGGTGCAACTTCACTTGTATAAAAATAAGGAAGACAACCACAAGGAATCAGGATTCTGCATGGTCACCAACTCAGTAATGCACACCACATTCTTTGACTCTGCAAGAGATGCAGCTTGGAAGGCCATCAAGGAGCTTGGTGATAGACTCAAGTGTAGGGTGATTAACACCCAAAATGACCTTAGGGACGAAAATAAGCATACCCAAGAGTTAGAGGCTACCAACCTACGTTTAATAGAGGACATCATAGACTTAGCAATGGAGTCATGTGATCAGGATCGACAGATTGCCTCTAGGGATGCCCTGTTAGCCAACTTGGAAAATAAGATGGGATTGTAATGAACTTCATTAGTTGGACCACCACACTCTTTGTTTTACTTTCCAAAAATGTTGTCTAAGTTATGTTGAACCTTGGATGCTTGTAATGGATTTGTCTATGCCATGACTTATGTGTTTGGTTTTCAATGATATGGCTGTGATGCTTTGACTTGTGATTTTCTCTATTGATGTTGAATCTAAATTTTCTCTATCTTATAAAATAGATGCCTAATGTTACTATCAGCACGGCTGAAGAGTTCAAGGGAACTCATTTTGGCACTCGTCTTATTGAGCTCACTAGTGTGCTCAATCTTCCACTCCCTAGCATCATGATGCTTCCCCTCACCAAGTTTGAGAGGAAGGACCTTTGGGGCTTCAAAGTTACCCAGCCAGGACGCCAGACTGAGCCAGCCATGGAGGCTATCACCTTCAAGCTTATGCATGACGACAGGGAGAGAGGCCTAGAGGTAGTCATGCAGGACTTACTCGGGCGTCTGTTAGGGAGGCACTCTTGGGAGATTAGAGGTACTCACTTCCACGCCTTCGGGAGACGCGACGAGGATGGTGAGGCTATTGAGTTCGAGGATGCTGCTAGAGAGACGCCAGAGCCGATTCGTCTGTACCTCCAGGACCTAGAGGTTCTTCTTAGGCACCTAGATACTGATAGGACCAACGTCATGCTTATCAATGACGAGCTCCAGGTGTAGCTTCGTGAGAAGGACAAGCTCTTCGCGGAGCAAGACGAGATAGTCAAGGAAATGGAGGCCAAGTTTGAGAGCCAGGACAGGAAGTTCAAAAGCTAAGAGAAAAGAGTCCAAGACATAAACAAGAGGATTCGAGAGATGACTGCAGAACTAGAGGCCAAGGACTTCTAGCTCGAGCATCAGCAGGGTGTGATTGAGAGACTTCGTTCACAGAAGAGGGCTCTCAAAGCCAAGGTAGAGGCCTTGACTACCAATGTTGAGGAATACAAGACCGCTATGGATAATGCAGGTCTTACACTTGTTGATGAGGAGGTTGACGAAGAAGAGTAGTGATGACTACTCATTTATCTATCATTTACTATGCTTATGATTATTGAGTCAAAATGACCATCCAACATGTGGATGGCTTGCTATTGGTGTGTTTGCTTTTCAAACTTGTTATTTGTGTCGTTGAACTTTATGTTATTTTGATGCTTGTTCGGTGATTGTCTATGTGATTTATTGTGCATAATAAGCATCTATGGGTATCTCATTCTTATCCTTATTTGAAAACCACAGATGCCTCCTCGACGTGCCAACCCCAACCCGAACAACAACAATGTCACCCCCAAGATGCAGCAGCTGATGACAGCCCAGGCACAGCTGATGTAGATGATGACTACTTTCATGCATAACCAGAACAATAACAACAACAATAGCAACAACAATAACAACAATCAGAACAATCCACCAGGATTTGACATGCTCACCAGATTCTTAAGACTGAGGCCTGCAAAGTTATTAGGAACTACTGATCCCATGGTGGCCAATGATTGGCTGCGTGCAGTGAACAAGGATTTGGTGACTGTCGGCTGTACCGACGAGGATAAAGTCAGGTTTGCAGCACACTTGTTGGAAGGACCAGCAGCTACTTGGTGGGATAACTTCCAGATCACCACCCCCATTGAGGATGTGACATGGGCTATCTTTGAAGATGGTTTCCGTACAGCTCACATCTCATCCGGAGTGATGAGTTTGAATAAGAAGGAGTTCCATAACTTGAAGCAGCGCCACCGCAGCGTGGCTGAATATATTGAGGAGTTCAACAATCTGGTGCGTTATGCACCGGATGAAGTTGACACTGATGCCAAGAGGAAAGAGAAGTTCCTCGAAGGACTAAATGATGAACTGAATCTGCAATTATCTATGGCCTATGTCCCCACCTACCAATCCATTTGTGACAAGGCTACCATCTTGGAGAACAAGATGAAGCAGGTTGAAAGCAGAAAGAGGAAGCACAGGTCTGACAAGCACAACTCGGGAGCATCTCACAAGTGTTCCCATTATGATGATAGTGGGAATTCTGGATCCCACAAGCATGGAAAGTACAACAGCCACCACAACTGTCATCATGACAACAAGCATCACCGTAGTCATGACAATGACAGGTACAAGAACCACAAGGGTGGATACAAGAACCACCACAATGGAAGTGGAAGTGGTAGTGGAAGCCATCCTGTCAAGAAGGATCTGAGTCAGGTTGAATGCTTCAAGTGTAAGAAGATGGAGCATTATGCAAATGAATGCCCAGAAAAGAAAGCTGAAGGACCCAACAAGCCCAACCCCTTTTAGAAGGATCAAGTGAACCACATCAATGTGGAAGAGATCTATGAGGAACCTGATGCTGTTGCTGGTAAGTTCAAACTCAATTCTGTTCCAGCACTTGTTCCTTTTTATACTGGTGCATCGCATTCATTCATATCAAGAGCATTTGTTGAAAGAAATGAACTTCCAGTTGAAACTATCGAGTGTCCTATAAAAGTAAGTTCTCCTGGTGGAGAAATGATAGTGAACTCAGGATGTCATGACCTAGTCATAGAGTTTGGGAAGTATAAGTTTCCCGTTAATTTGATAATCCTAAATTCCCAAGGATTGGATGTCATATTGGGAATGGACTGGATGACTAAGCACAAGGGAGTGCTAGATTGTGCTAATCATACTGTCACACTCACAACCCCGGATAATAAAAGTATTAGATTCAAGACTAACTTTGAACCAAAAGGAAGTAAGCTAAATTCTCTTAAGGGTGTTAGCATAGACAGTGTGCCAATTGTGAGAGAATATCCGGATGTGTTTCCGGAAGAATTGCCGGGAATGCCACCAGATAGAGATGTGGAATTTCTAATTGACTTGCTGCCAGGATTAGGACCAATAGCAAAGAGACCTTACAAGATGTCAGTTGATGAGTTGAAAGAACTCAAGAAACAACTTGGAGAACAGTTGCAGAAAGGGTTTATTCAACCAAGTTCTTCATCCTGGGGAGCGCTTGTCTTATTTGTGGAAAAGAAAGATAGAAGTCAAAGGTTATGCATAGATTATCGTTCACTCAATGAGGTGACTATCAAGAACAAATACCCTTTTCCTAGAATCAATGACTTGTTTGATCAATTAGAAGGAGCTTGTGTATTTTCAAAGATTGATCTCCGGTAAGGTTATTTCCAGCTTAAAATAAGAGAACAAGACATACCTAAGACATACCTGAGTACACCGTGATGCCATTTGGTTTGACCAATGCACCAGCTTATTTCATGAATATGATGAACAAAGTGTTCATGGAGTTCCTTGACAAGTTTGTTGTCATTTTCATCGATGACATTTTGATCTACTCCAAAAGCAAAGAAGAGCATGAAAGACATTTGCGTTTGATACTTGAGAAGCTTAGAGAGCATACGTTGTATGCCAAATTCAGCAAATGTGAATTCTGGCTAAATGAAGTTGGATTCCTTGGACATGTTGTGTCAGGAGATGGTGTAGCTGTTGATCCCGCAAAAGTGTCAGATGTAACTGAATGGGAATCTCCTAAGTCAGTAAAGGAAATTCGTAGTTTCCTTGGCTTGGCAGGATACTACAGAAGATTCATTGAGAATTTCTCGAAGGTAGCTAAGCCAATGAAAGAATTACTAAAGAAAGACAAGAAATTTGCTTGGACTGAAGGATGTGAACTCAGTTTCCAAGAATTGAAGAAGAGACTAGTGACAGCACCAGTCCTATGTCTGCCAGATTTGGAGAAAGATTTCCAAGTGTATTGTGATTCATCTCATCATGGATTAGGTGCAGTTCTAATGCAGGAAGGGAAAATTGTGGCTTATGCCTCGAGACAACTCAAAACTCATGAGGTAAATTAACCTACTCATGATTTGGAGTTAGCCTCTGTTGTCCATGCACTTAAAACATGGAGACATTATCTTTTGGGAAAGCGATGTGAAGTGTTCACAGATCACAAAAGTTTGAAGTATATCTTCACCCAGAAAGAAATCAACATGAGACAAAGAAGATGGCTAGAACTCATCAAGGACTATGACTTGAGTTTGCAATACCCCAGTAAAGAAAATGTTGTAGCAGATGCTCTAAGCCGTAAGGTATTTGTGAATGGCCTTACTAAAGGAGAGTTGCCAGATGATCTGTGTACCCAATTTAGAGACCTTAGATTGGAGATTGTACCTGAAGGGCATCTCATGTCATTAGATGTTCAACCCACATTGTTGGACAAGATCAAGGAAGCCCAAAAGATGGACAAGGAAATTGAAGAGATTAAGGAAAAGATTGGCAAGGGAAAATCGAAAGGTTTCCATGAATATGAACATGGTACTTTATGGTATGGAAAACGTATCTGCGTTCCGCAAGATCCGGAGCTTTGGAAACTGATTTTACAAGAAGCACACAACTCACCATATTCCATTCATCCGGGTAACACCAAAATGTACATGGATATGAAAGAAAGATTTTGGTGGAATAATCTCAAGAAGGACATCGCCGAACATATTTCTTTGTGTGATGTATGTAGTAGAGTGAAAGCGGAACCTCAGAAACCAGAAGGATTACTACAACCACTACCTATTCCTGATTGGAAGTGGGACAAGATTGGCATGGATTTCATAAATGGTTTGCCAAGGACCAGGTCAGGATATGATTATATTTGGGTAGTAGTGGATCGCCTTACTAAAGTGGCTCATTTCATACCCGTGAAGACAACCTACACAAGTGCTAAGTTGGGCAAGATCTATATGAATAGGATTTTGTGTCTGCAAGGCGTACCAAAGAGTATTGTGTCTAATAGGGGAACTCAGTTCACTTCTCATTTTTGGAGGCAACTACATGAGTCATTGGGAACAAGATTGGAATTCAGCACTGCTTTTCATCCTCAGACTGATGGACAAACAGAAAGGACCAACCAAATTCTAGAAGATATGTTAAGGGCATGTGCCCTAGACTATGGAGCTAGTTGGGATGAAAGTCTGCCTTACGCAGAATTCTCTTACAATAACAGCTATCAAGCCAGTATTGAGATGACACCATTTGAGTTTCTCTATGGGAGAAAGTGTACCACCCCATTGCTATGGAATGGTGTGGGAGAAAGAAATTTATTCGGTCCAGAACTAATAAAAGAGGCTAAAGAGAAAGTCAAGATTGTAAAGGACAGATTAAAGATAGCACAATCCCGATAGAAAAGCTACGTAGATCCTAAGCGTAGAGAAGTCACCTATGAAGTGGGTGATAGAGCTTATCTTAGAGTGTCACCACTTCGTGGGGTGAACTGATTTGGAGTCAAAGGAAAATTGGCCCCAAGATATGTTGGACCATTCAAGATTCTGAGTCGTAAAGGAGAAGTAGCTTATGAGATTGAATTGCCAGAATCATTGACTGCAGTTCACAATGTGTTTCATGTGAGTCAGCTAAAGAAATGCCATCCAGAGATGGAAGAGACTTCTTTGAAGGATACTATACCTTTGGAGGAGGTTCAATTGGAAAGTGATCTCACTTATGAGGAGAAACCCATCAAGATTCTTGAGACTACAGAAAGGGTTACTCAGACTAAGACTATCAAATTCTGCAAAGTTCAATGGAACCATCATTCCGAAGAAGAAGCAACGTGGGAAAGAGAAGATGATCTTCGGAAAGACCACCCTCACCTATTTGCTAGCCAATCCGAATCTCGAGGGAGAGATTCACCTTAAGGGGGTTAGATTTGTAACATCCCTAAAAATCATGTATTCAAAGCTTTGCATATCATCCATGCATTCATGATCATTTTAGGATCATTTTTATATCAGAAGCATTTGTATGCTTATTATTTTATGTAAGCAAAGCATTGATCCAATGCTACTCTCTAGTGAGAGAATATCTGTTTTAAACCAATGTTGTGTGTTCATAGGATTGTTTGATAAATTCCAAAGCTTGGACAAGGATTTCAAAACAAGGAAAAAAATTCAAACCATTTCTTTGTCTTTATTAAACCATGGGTAAAAACCTTGTTTATTTTAAAATCCCAAAGTACTAAATTATTTTAAAGTACACAACATTGTTCTGCAACCAAATTTGTACAATTTTCACTTTATAAAAATCCAGAAAAGGTTTGAACTCAAACACATTTGAATTCATTTGAATTTGGTTCCTGGAAATTGAAACAGAAAAAGAAAAAGAGTAAGGAAATGGAAAAGGGCCTACGCCAGCATTTCAGCCCAATAGCAGACCCAACCCACTAAGCCCACCCAGGACTTTCCTATCTCTTTCTCACCTCAGCAGCACACACCCTCCCTCGCTATCAAGTGGACCCAGCGCCAGGTCAGATCGTCGTCCCCAAACCCCGCCCACGACTAGGCCTTCGTTGTTTCTTCCTCTCCTTCACTGCCGCATTTAAATCTGGTTAATTGCCGTTGATTGCGTGCATGATCCTCGCCCCCACTCTGGCTAATTAATCCCCTCCCCCTCGCGGCCATTTCCCCCCAACATAGCTAGCCAGAAGCGCCACCAGGCTCCGCAAATTCCCACTTGCACCGCCGCGGTACCGAGCGTCTCCGGTGTGCGATTCCGGTAAGCATCGACCGCCCCCTGTCTCTGATTCATACGGGCATGATCAGTGTGTCCATGCGCATCTTCTCATGCCCTTATTTTGCTCTGTATCGTCCTAGACCGTCGCCATCGTCCACCTCTGGAAGCAACCGAAGCTCAGCGCAACTCCGGCGAGATAATCTGGTTAGTCCCAAGCGTTCCTTGCCCTCTCTTTGTTACTCACATGACCAGCGTCGTTTCCTGCATCTAACGCGCCGCTTGTTTCTCCCTGGCATGATCTACAACGTCGGCAACATCAACGAACAGCCGTGCCCAACGACAGGCTTCGCTCCGGCGAGCAATAGCCGCTTCTCCCGTGCGCCCCTCGAGCATCTGACCCCCACCTTGAGCTTCACTGCAGACACACGAGCACGGTAAGCATCTCCGCTCCTCCCCGCGCGATCTAAATCACCGGCAACCTCTTTGACAGAGCGCGCCGACGCCACTTGCCACCGCCCGTCTTTGACCAGTTGCTAGGAACCGTAGGATCTAGATCCCGTGCTTGGGATTAGATCTGTAATGAAGCGGTATGTGTTGATCTGAGCCGTGTGTAGTAAGTTAGATCTAACGGCCCGCGAGTGTGATCCGGTGCGAAACGGTATCGGCCAATCAGACGCTGCCGCGTGGCCTGTTCTTTGTTTAAAAATCTGAATTTGATCTATTAGAGTTTCAAACTTGTAAAATTCATAACTTTTGATCCACACGTTCAAATTTTACAAATTTTATATCAATGGAATCAGGAGAAAGAATGATATCTGTTTATGCGGTGTGTTTAATGTTTTGCTTCTGTAAAATTGATTATTTTTGCAGAGACATTTGTAGGACTATTTTGAGTATAGAAATTATTTGAAAAATGATTTAAAGATCAAATAAAGTTTATTTAGTGTGTTTTGGTCTTGTTTATGATTTAGTATATTATGCTTGTCTTGTTTAGTGTAGAAAATCATCACATGGCATTTTTGCATGCATTCATGTATTTTTGTTTGTATATTTTGTTATGTGATTTTGGTGCCATTATTTTACGTGTAGATTTTGGTGCTAATAGTGATTGTGGTTGTGAAGATTTTTGCTACTCCCCAAACTACCAAGGCAAGTGGTGCTTCATGTTTTTATCCCTATATTTTTACCTATGCATTATAAATATTTTGTATAGGACTTGCATGATTATTTTGCTAAGTATCTATATGCTATGCTTGGGAAATCCTAGTAGTTGTAGCAATGTTAGAATTTCCTCTAAGTTAATATACTTGATATGGCCATGCTTAGCCTAGCTAGTAGCAACCAAGGGTGGATTATATAATCATGCTATGAGAAATATTTCTAAGTCTTTGGACTTATGTTTTTCTTAATAAAACAACTAAGTTAAGGAAACACCTGGGTGGAATGGAAAGATTGGTTTATGTTGAGTGGTTACACAAGGCCCATTTCTATGGTTTACCTTGTGTATCACACTTGTGGAAATCCACCCAGGAACAAAGGGATTTGATATGACAAATGTTAAGAAGCTTCTAGTGCAGCCACATGGCAATATGGGCTTTGCCTGGATCATATAGGTTGCAATAACTTAGCCATTTGGACAGTTGGTGGTAGTGGGATGATAGGATGGAACACGTCCATTTGGTATAAAGGAAGGCTTATGAAAGGTCATGTCTTGGTGAAAATCAAGTCTTGTGGGGAAAGTGCACAACCTCTGCAGATGGAAGAATCTAAGTACTTAGCCATGTCCCTGGTATTGGAAAATTTGAGCATCAAGACATGGAAGCTATCAAGAATCTCTTCATCCCAATTTTCTAAGTAAAACTTGTGGTTGAACAAGGGTGAAGGTTCACCAATTTCTATTGGTGGTTCCTTGGGAAAGTTTTGTCAAAGAAAAACTTAGTGTTTTCAACTAATAGGTAAAACCTATTTTAAGCAAAGCAAGCCTAAGCTACACTTAGCCAAATTCATGTAGTAACTAGATGCTAATATTTTACTAAGGTATCACTTGCCAATACTATTCCAATGTATTGACCCACTGTGGTTGTAACTTGTGATGTTGCGGGTTATTATGATGATGATTAGGGGTTATGAGTCTACACTCAACGTGCTTGCCTGTGGCACATGAAGATGAAGACTTTATTTATATTATTATGCTTAAACTCTTATATTAGGCCTATGGCCATGGAGTTGTAAAAGACTATGTTATCTCTGGAATGACGATGTAATAATGACCTTTGTTTCTGTGTACTTCATCTTAAACTATGGATGCTAGCATTTGATCCAGGGACTAGCATTGCAATCACAGGGATCCTTACCTTTAAAAGGGAGGGATCTTACATAACAGAAAAATGATTTATAGTTGGTTGGTTGAATCTGTGAAGATTGAATGCTTAACCTGATTAGTGTAGAACTTTTCTTGTGACACCATCTTTGTATGGCACAAAAGATTAGATTCTATTTCTTGGTTTGGTTTGGTTTAAGCTTAAGATGAGTTTGGCATTAAAGATAAGTAGAAACTTCCTTTCTTAAATCCCTAAGACCCATGATGTTGGTCTTAGGTTTAGGGATTAAGCTTTTATCTAGTTGATTCATATGGATGGTTCTGGTAGTGGTACCAGCTACTGTTTCTTGAATCAAAGTTTGGGAAAAAATGATGGTAGGCTTGATCACTTGTATAGATCCATAAGATTAAATTCTAAGGTGCTACTCTTGTCTTAGAGATGGGCCTAGAGGTTTAATTCTTGGCTATATTCATTCTTGAATTAAAATATAGCTTGATAGCTTAGATCAATGATGTTGTCCTGAGATCTAAGTTGGATCTTTATAGTTTTCTGATTGCTTTTAGTGTTTAAAGTTCAGTGATGGATTCACCCCACTTGGGTGTTTTCTGAGAATTTGAGTAAAATACAGATCATGTATGCTTGTCTAATCTTAGACAAATAGATCATGTGATGGTCTATTTACTCACCACTGTCACTTGATGTTGGGGTTTCCTGTGGTTAATCTTGTGCTAACTTGATCTGATGCTCTCCTGATATTTCCAGCTCCTAGCTTGTCCTTGATCTGGCCCTTCATCTCCTGGTCCTGATGGCTTGATCTTGGTCTTGTTATCCACCTGATCCACCCCCTCCTTATGTCACCATTTTGGTGGTGTGATCCAAGGTTTTGATTGGTGTGATTTAGCTTGGCTTTGGCTGGTTTTAGCTGCTGGCTACTGTTCTTGGTGTGTATGAACTATGGAATGGTGTGGGGTTGTATTCCCACGACTGTGCTGATGGTTTGGTTTGATTGTGCTGTTGTTGTGGTGCTGACAGCACACACCATGCAGTTTGGTGTGTGTGCTGCCTGTGTGCCTGCTACACAGTTGTGGATATGTTCTGAATTTTGAGAGTTACTGTTATCAGGTTACCTTTTACCTGGCTGGTGAAACTTGCCCCTTAAATACTCAATGATGAAAAAGTGAACAATGCACTTCACTGTCAACTCTGAGAGTAAAATAATTCTAATCCTAACCTTCTTTTTCTTTTAAGTTTCTTTTTATTTTGCAGGTACCAGATTTGAAGATCAAGATTTTAGTTTAGGATTTTATTTTTCTTTATAGAATAGTCACTTGTAATAACTCTTATATTCAATTGTAATCTTTAATTTATTCTTTTGTACTCTTTATTTTATTATTTTGTAATAAAGATTGTACTATCATCAATAAAGAAATATTATTCTTTATTTATTTGCTATTGTAAAGATTGTGGATGATTTTCATAAGTTACATTTTTGTAACTTATGTATTGAATAAAATTATAAAATGGAGATTCTTATTCTTAATTGCTTTCTTTATATAAAGTTTGAGTTATTATTGGTTAACTCTTAATTAAATCAAATACTCAAACATCATTCAAAAATCCTTTTGAATTATAATTCAAACACTCAAGTTTTTAAATTCAAATTTCATTTCCCAAAACACATAAGTCCACCAAGATCATATCAAAGTCTATAACAATCATCCTTCAAGACTATACCTAATCTCAAAGTATGAAAGAAACCTTGATCACTTTAGGTTTTTTATTTGGCGAAAAATTTACCCACATTTTCACAGATGAATGCATGCAATATCATAAATTTCTAAATCTACCCTTCGTTAGTTCCTAAATGTTGGGATGTTACAGACTTTCTCCCTTAAATTAAACTTCGTCCCGAAGTTTGTTGAGATGTACCTGAATAGTTCTAGATAGGATTTTCGTAAATCCTCTTCTTTCTCCCAAGTGGCTTCCCTTTCAGGGTGATGTTCCCACTGTACTTGCCGCGATCAGGATTGTCGCCGCCGGTGGATGGTGGCGTGCCCTTCTTTGGAGGTGGATTGGTCTTCCGCGTGCCAGAGCCCTGGCCGTGGTCACGCCCACCGCCACCGGCACTCCCTCCGCTGGGATTCTTCTTGCGTGCCTCCCACTGCTCCTCTGTTAGCAGCAGCTGGCCACCGGCGTTCGTGCCACATGGCTCGTCATCAAGGCGTTCCTCAACAGCATGCAGGTGGCCCACAACCTCCTCGACCATGAGCGTGGCCGGATCCATTATCGTCTCCATCAAGAACGCGACCTGGGCCAGGCGCCCGGGCACGATGGAGAGAAACTTTCGGGCGATCTTCTCGTCGTCGCACGTGTCGCCAAGAGAGCGCAGGGAGGATGCGAGGTTCGATATTCTCACCCCGAACTCGTCAATCTGCTCCCCGGGCTTGAAAATGATTGACTCGAATTTAGTTCGGAGTCGCCGTGCTTGGGTGTCGTGGACGTGATCATTGCCGTGCTGGTGCACGCGGATCGCCTCCCACGCCGCTTTGGCACTTCCTTTTTTGATCAGCATCGGGTGAATCTCGGTTGGGGTCGAACGGAGCAGCGCGGCCAGCGCCTGCTTGTCCTCCCGCTGGGGAACATCGTCGTCCTCGATCGCGTCCCACAACCCCGCAGCCTGCAGCTTAACCTCCATAACCATGGACTAGTGCGTGTACTCACCACGCTTCAGCATCGGAAAAGCGAGGCTGGTGCCGCCGCCGCTGGGCTCTCGCATCACCTCGCGCACGACCACCTCGCCGCCCCCGCGTCGCCCCATGGACGGCCCACAGTTGACCGATCGTCGTCGGTCCGCAGGTGGAGGGGTGACGGAGGTCCTTGCAGGAGGCGGGGTGGTTTTGGACATAGGTGGTTTTGGAGCAGAGTAGAGATGCACGAACACAGTGGACACAAGTGGTTTTGGTGTTGCGTTCAACTGGCAACGTTTTCTATTTCTCCTTGTCTATTTATTCTATGTTTATAATTGAAAAACCTGAAATCTAGGATTAGCAACCGAATCCCACTACGGCTCAGATTCAAGATAGCTGCATGAACAAGACGTGTCCATCCCCACGCATCCAATGCAGCATCTAGACTAATACTGAAAACTAAAGACTACTGTTAGACTAGAATGTATAAACACACGCTAGCTGCACTGAATTTAGCTAACAACGGACACCCATGGTAGAAGATGTTTCTCGCCCAAGTGAGAGGTTGAGGCTGCCACGGTGGGCGTGTAGCAGACAGATGCATGGCCGTGGTAGTCACCTGCTCCCTGGGCTCCTAGGAAGACTGTAGGCGAGCAATACGAGACAAGGTCGCATCCGTAGACTTCGAGCGCTCCTCAATCATATTCATCCGTGCGAGCGAAAGGTTGAGACTCGCCTAAATCTCCACCATGGAGACCTCGCATGAACCATCGCCTCAAGCGCTTAGGGAACGACCGAATCACAGATCGGCGGAGAACGAAGCAAAATTGAATGGAAAAAAAATTGCTCAGATTTTTTGGGGGGATTTTTGTGGAAGGAACCTTGTTCTAAATACCAAATTGTCACACCCCATTGCTGCCGGTGATCACCGGGACGTAAGGTAGATACAAGTTGCTTGTAGAGAGCAACAACACCTTGAAGAACAAGAGGATTTGGAGAAGAGCAGTAGGAGGATAGAGGAAGGAGAAGCCGAGATGGGTTCAGTTCGTACATGTTCTTGATGCCCTCGTGTTGACCAAACCATGTCTAGCTCTCGGGCGTTACCTACCGCCCTTCCGCCCACGTGGTCGCTCCTGATGGACCAGCCTATTTAACGCTTCAGCTACTACCCATCATTTCTGATTTTGTTCGATCGAGCGTCACATACGCTGCTAGTCTCCACGAGTCAGTAGGCGACGTGTAGGTGCATTTTTTCTCAATGTTTCTTTCTCTCTTTTTACTTATTATTTTTTAATGTTTCTTTCCTATTTTCTCTCTCTTTCTTTATTTTTTGTTATTCTTTTTTCTGGTATATTTTTCACAGGATTTCTTTATATTTTCTTTTCTTTCTCTTATCTTATTCTAAATAATGTTTTCTAGTGATTTTTATTATTTTTCCATATTACTCATTCCATCATGTGTTTAAATTTGTTCCCGTGTGTTAATTTTTTTGTTTTGTTCCACGAATTTTAAATTTTGTTTTCAATTTGTTCTTATCCATTTACCTACCATTGAATGGATACCAAAATTTATTTTAACTTATACTAGTTTCCTTAGCACTCAAAACTTGTTCCATTGTTCCTAATTTTTTGTTCCCCATATTTGTAGGAAAAATTTGTTCCTCGAAAGATACATTTTTGTTCCCTATGTAGACAATAGTTGTTCCTTGGATGCTATATTTTTTTCCACTTGTCTAGATAAGAGTTGTTCCTCGGGGAAGCTATATTTTTTGTTCCATGTAGGCGAGATTTGTTCATAGGAAGATATATTTTTGTTCCAACTTGTGTATACAAGAGTTGTTTCATCGGTTAAAGTGCAAAGGACGTTGCCTAGAGAGGGGTGAATAGACTTTTAAAATTATTACAGTTTAGGCTCAAATAAATGTGGGATGAAACTAACATTTAATTTATTAAGCACAAAACCTAACCACTAGGTTCACCTAAGTGCGCCAACAACCTATGCTAAGCAATACAAGCAACAAGGAGATAGCAAGATATAATACTTCAAGCACGAAGGCTATCACAATGTAAAGTGCATATGTAAAAGGCTCGGTTAGGAGATAACCGATGGACACGGAGACAAAGATTTTTATCCTGAAGTTCACTTTCAAAGAAGCTACGTCTCTGTTGAAGAGGTGCGATGGCGCAATGCTCTACGAACGCCACAAATGGCTTACCTCGGGGTGTGGTGGCTCGATGCTCACCCAACACCACACAAGGCCTCACACCAGATGCGATGGCATGCAACTCACCAGTGCCCTAAAGGGCTCACCCTATTCTTCCGTGAGCTCGCCACAAATGCCAACTCCCTTAAACCCTCCAAAACTTCTCCCCCATTGGCATCGATTGCCAAAATTGGTGAAACGTTCTAGATGGCCAATATAGTGAGAATTCCTCCAAAGGTATGCATATGCACATGTCAAAAGATGAGTACTTGAGAGGAATTAAAACTATATTGAGGACCAAAAAATGCAAAAATAAAAGAAAAAGAAATAAACTTCAACAAATGAAGCGAGCAATCAAAATATCCAAAAGAACCAATTGAAAATCTAACAAATGATATCAAATGGAAACAACAAAAATGAGTGTTTGAGTGAAAATAGAGAAGCTACCCAAACTTTGTGCAAAGTTTATAATACTTGTATTTGAATACAATATGCACAAATATGGAATCCTCACTCCCCCATAAGCATTTAAACCACACAAAAATGAGAAAGAGGGAAATGTGCACTCTTAAATGAATTAGAGAAGCTCTCCAAAGATTATGCACCAATTATAGTAATTGCATTTGGAAACAACCTGCATAGCTATGGAATCCACACTCCTCCAAACTCATTTAACAATGCACTCAAAGGTCAATAAATTTGGAAGCCACCAAAGAGTAAAAAGGAATAAGAGTTGGTTTCCAAGAAATTCAAAAATAGCAAAAGAATGATCTTCTCTTGTGTGTACAAATTTCTAGGTGGAAAATATCACAAAGACAAATTCCCACAAATAAATATGCAAAAAAAATAGATACTCAAGAAAGCACACAAAAGGAAAAAAGTAAGTCATAGAATATACCAATAAGATGTTTTGCTTGAAAGAATGCCCAAGGGCTCAAATATATCTTATTGTAAATCGATGAGCTTCAAACACCAACATACTCCATACATTACAACTATTACCAAGATAAGAAGGGGATAGATGTAATATATGGAGAAAGCCAACAAGTACATAAATTAGAAATCAACAAAAAGTAATGCTCACTATTGCACATGAGAGAAATTAAGGAAAAGATATGCAATAAAATTGCTAAATAGACATATTTGGGAATGGTGAATCATGAGCAAGATTTTGTATAGTCCCCATAATATGCACTCATATAAACATACACACATATGCAATAGAGATAGCTCCTCAAATCCAAAAAAAGAACCACAATTGCAAATACACAAAATCATGCCGACAAGCCACCTACAAAAGGTTGGGAACAGGATATGTATGCATGAGAGAGATACTTGTTACCGAGATATAATTGGTAGGATGAAGAATATATGAATTTGTTGATCATCCTAGCTTGCATCCAATTGACATGTAGACACCACTTATTCCTTCTTTAAGATACAAGAACCCAATATATATCCCCAATGTACCTAAAACACAATTAAGTACACTATGGTCCCCAAACAAATTGGGTCCAAAGTAGTTAGTGCAACTACAATACATAGAAGATCCTCCACACAAATATGTGCATATTGATATGAAATTGAATTTCATGCACATCTTAGCCCAATGATTTGGTAGAGTTTCTCCTATATATTGGATCAAAGAAAACAAACATGCCATAATATATACAAGAAGTAAATATGCATGAACAAGACTTTCAAGAACCAAAAGGGGATACAATTTGAACAAAAATGCCAAGAAAACCAACAAGGCAACACAAAAGTGTGACTTGACACAAGGTGTCCAAATTGTATCAAAGAACCAAATAAACACATAAAAGGACACAAGTTCAACAAATGAACTAGCAAGATCCAAAGAGATAAAAGATAGACAAAAATACCAATGCTCAAGGATTTATCTCATCCTAAAAGATCAATATAAGTGACAAAGAATGAGATAAAACCAAATCCCAAAAAAGAAATATTCCAACAACCAAAACAAACTATACACACTTTTCATGATGGCACACAAAGTACCAAAATGAAAAGGTCAAACTTCCAAGAAAATAAAAGACGATAGGGATCAACCAGTGAAGAATAAAAAGGAATGTTCTAAATAATATAGGAGAGCTCCCCCATAAGTAGTGCATTATATAGAATTTTTGCTTTTTAATGCCAAATGCACACAAATGACATCATCACTACTACCTACACTAAATGAAACACAAGAGGATACCAATAAAATAAGAAGATCCACAAGAAGCAGGGAAAGCTTGGGAGTAAAAAGAAAAACATTTTCTTGGCCAAAGATAAGGCAAATAAGAAAAGGCCAAAGAGAATATGATCAATGAATTCTACCATATATGAATTACTAATTGTCCAAGGACAAGAAGTAATAGGGATAATTTTCCTGAGGTATTTTGCAAGGATATCCAAGATCATATTCACACAAAGAAGCATATAACAAGATATAAGAATTAAGCTTGATGCTTCGAAAGAGATTCTTGATAGCTTCAAATAGTCACACAATCACTAGTGATTAGATTAACTTGAAGCAAATGGTTCCCATGAGGATATATAGATCTAAATATGAGGAAACATAGACCAAGAATCACTCTCACAAACAAGATCCAAAATATGTGCAATAAAGGCATTTAAGCAAATTGGAAATTGTATGAGAAAATGTGCCACATAGGAGCTAGATAATTTTTAATATCAATTCTAAGTGGTACTACCACAAAAGTCCACATTTTCTAGGTTTTTAATATGCATAAAGCATATGACTCCCCCCACAATGTGATAAACCAAGAAATCTCAACAAGAGGCAAAAAGATCAAAATAGAGGTATGTGACACCCCCAGGATCAAAGCTAAACAAATCCCAGACCTCTGTCTGACATAAGTTTAACCTTGATGTCGAGGATATCCAGTGAAGAATTGATAACACAGCAGTGACCTTACGAAACAAAATTATTACAGCAAGCTCATAACTGAGCAAAGAACCAAATTATTACAAGCAGAGGTCACTGACCACAAACATCAAACAACGGAAGGAAAATTATGCTATTAATTATAGCAAACTTAACAAATGGCGTAAGAGGCCTGAAGCATAACGATGACGTCCTAGACCATAGATTCCAGGCTGCCGGACGGGAACCCCAAGCTACTCGTAGATGTCGATGTAGTATCAAACTGATCTTTAGGAAACACTTACTCTGCCAAAAGTATCAACAAAGCAAGGGTGACTACAGGGTGTACTTCGCAAGACTTATGGCTGGTGGAGTTGTTTTGCATAAATCCATCTTTGTTTATAAAATCAGGGAGAGAAGAAGCTCGTCTGTTCAGAGTATTTTAAAAGGGGATAAGAGAGCGACGTCTCCAAAGTATTGATCATCAACTTTGATATCCACCAAGTCATCATCATCGAACCTTATCTAGGATCACCCCCTCGTACCCATGAGGAAGCATCCTTAAGCACACATTGATCTACCAAGTTTTATAATTAGGTTATAGTTCTCTATGATCTTAGAATCTGGTCACCAAGCGTTCATAACCGTGAACATGGATTTTCGAAAAGATTTAAACCTATAGGGGTGTACAACTTTACCCACGCTTACTAACCTTCTCTTAATGCCACTAGTAATAGCCCTCTTCCTTGGAAGGCCGACAGAGGGTGGTTAGACACGACCTTTACCTTGCTTTCGCCTAAATCAATGAGTCTCCAAGAAAGGGTTCCATTATCCCATATCTCTATGTTCAAGGATCGGGAGTACTCCCGGAGCCTCCTTCCTCCTTGGTCACACCCTATATGATGCACCATATTAAACCCATCCAAATATGCAGATGCCAAATAGATAACTACGGACTCATGGATCGGACTAGGCAAGTTAGTCACTTGTGAGGTTTCTAGGCCCCGTGTGTTTGTACGCTCATCTCGGTTCTAAAGGCAAGAACTCGGTTCCTAGTGGTGGCGAGCATGGGACTAGAAAAACCACATCCCACCGTGGCCTCCCATACAAGCCTTAGCATGTTTAACCTCTCCACTAATCTCATCTCAACAATATATCTCGATATCCTGTCATACTAGATTCTCTATATCTGATACATCATCTGGATGGACCAGACTCAACAGCTATGCATGGCTAAGAAATACACTCATATAAGCTCTAGTAGTGCACACAAGCCAAACCTAGTTATGCTAGGAGCATTGGATCAGGTAATATAAGTTCAAAGGGAGTAATGGAACAGATAGGATACTCTATCTATCGATAAAAGACCACAGTAGAATCGTATGCATCATGGCAGGAATTGAAATACTTTCAAAATCATAGGATTACATCATGGTGGGGCTATGCTTGCCTTTGCCCGTTGATAACCAATAAGCAGATCTTTGGAAGCCTTGTACTTGACTTGATTACAGTTGGTCAAGTATTGGTCTTCGAGCTTTGACGGTCTTGATCTCAGCCTTCGATCTCGATATTGCATTCTACCAGATAAGAACCAAATAATGTAAATAAAGGGAAACAATCAACACATGGCATTGATGCAATGCTCAAACAAGGATGATGACATGAAAAATTAAATTGCATTGAAATGTAACCCTAAAGCATGCTCGACAGTTTAATCGGGGTTCCGACGGGTATAAACCCTAATTAGGAGAAACTCCGGAATGACCTGTGAGGGGTTACTATTTTGTTATAACTAAACTTGATATGAAAGTTGTTGAATAATGCATGATTATAGCTTAAAGAGGTAGACCTCATTTTTCCAAACAATATGATAAATTATACATATTTTCTGACTTAAAATGGATTATTTATGATTTTTCTCAATTTAAATCCATTTTAAATCATTTTAAAAACAATTTATCATTTTATTAAATATTTCACCATCTAGACCCACATGTCAGGTTTTTATTCATTTCAGAAAATGATTACAAAAATTATAAAAATGCTGACAGGTAGGCCCCACTAGGATTTATTATTTCTAGAAAATAATTACTGAAAACATTAAAACGAAAGAAAATAAATTATGACATAGGCATGACGTCATGCTGACATCAACCGGAGGTTGATCCTCTGATTCTTGCTTGAATCTGCGGCAGGAGGCATCGGGAGCTTGCACGGTTAGCAGCACTGGACGCGCCTCGTCGCGAAAGACCAGAAAGTGGCGGTGCTGCTTCCTGGAGGTCACCGGAGTGACGAGCACAGCGGCAGCGGGTGGCGGGGCATGCAGGTGCTCGGTGGCGGAATAACTGGGAGCGATAGGAAGATGGAGAGGAGAACTGACGTGCTTAGAAGCTCACCAGGAGCATGATGAAGGGGTCGGCAAAGCAGGATGATCTCGGACGGCACCAGAATTAACGACGGTGACTACGACAACCGACGGGAAAGAGGCTTCGATTCGGGGGATTGTGGGCACGCGGGGCTGCGTGACCTAGCTGGGACGAATCAGTGCAGCAGGGCGAGCTCAGCGGTGGCATCAGAACGGCGAGAGGAGGCCGTAGACGGCGGTGTTAGACGGCGGCCGAAGCTAGGGTTTCAGAGCTTGCGCACGCGAGATCCAGAGAGGAAGGGAGAGGGAAAGTGGCGTGCTAGGGTTCGTGTGGCGATGGCGTGGGGGTCTTGTAGTCGACCGGGGACGGCGACGTGCATCTTGGAGCACACCGGCGGCGGGCGAGCGACCATCGAGCTACTTCCGTCGATCCAACGATGGAGACGATGACAAACAAACGACGAAACGGTACGGGCCGGGGTAGGCTTCTACTGGGCCGCGGAGCACTGCGTGGGTAGCAGAGAGAGCAGGGAGAAGGAACTGGGATGACCTGGAGGCTCTGGTTCTCTCTCTCTTTTTTTAGAAAACCCTTTTTCCTTTTCTGATTTAGGTTCCTCCTTTGTAATTCCATTTTGTAAACTGTTTTAAGTATTTCAAAAAATACCAAGGGTTTCTATAAAACATATTAAAATATTGCAGGGACCCTTATAATAATTTGGGCTCCAATTGTTTTGGTAGTTTTCAAAATATTCAAAACCATTTGAATGTATTTTAGAAAGAGAGGGGGAAACTAGGGTTCAGGGTTTTATTTTATTTCGTTAATGCACCATTTTAATGTATGATGCTCATGAATGCACAATCAAATCCTAAATAATAGATTAGCTAAAAATGGGGTGTTACAAGGTATTATTGGATGATATGTCGTAAACGTATCTATAATTTTTGATGCTCCATGCTTGTTTTGTACCAACTATCTTATGTTTTGTCTACACTTTGAGGAATTTTTATACATTTTCTAGAACTAACCTATTAACAAGATGCCACAGTGCCAGTTCCTGTTTTCTGTTGTTTTTGGTTATAGAAAATCTAGTAAATAAATATTCTTGGAATTGGACGAAACGAAAGCCGAACTTCCTATTTTTTAGAGGCGAAGACGGAGTCTAGAGGTGTCACATCCCAAATTTTTCCAAATTTTGAAATGTGAAAAATAAACAAACAAAAGAAATAAGTAATGAAATTTAGGGGAAAAGAATCTTTTTGTTTCTAAATGGAAACATAAAAACCTTACTTGAACAAAATTTTAAATGAGAAAGTAACAAACAAATTTTCAAATAGATCAAATGCATTCATGCATGGAATGTATCTTGATTTTGAGCGTTTGGAGATAAACCTAAAACCTAAACCCTAATAAGAGAAATGATCATCAAGTTCAATACAATACTATGGCTATGTTCCATATAAAAATTTAGCAACATCATTTCTAAATAATCAATAATGATAAACAACAATATTACAAAACCATTGGAATTGTTTTCACTCTATTTGGAGCCATGAATAAAAAGATATGATTTATATAAGACAAGAAGAAAAAAATACATATTGCAAAGTCAATTTAAGCCATGGCTAAAATCCATAAGTGAATGGAATACAAGTATATTTAAATAATATAAAAGGATAAATTTTTATTAAATAAAATTATATGGGCTTAGGTACCATATTCAAATTTTATTTAAATATGCCAATGTGCCACACTCAAATTTTAAATGAATATTAATTTATAAAAATATTTCAAATTGGACTAAATAACCAACTTATATTTTGTATAAAATCTTTTGAAAAGGTTTGGTGAAGATTTGAAATCAAATTGGAGTTTGAATCATTTGGTTTGAATAAAAACAGAAAATAGAAACAAAAAAAGAAAAAGATTAGAAAAAAGGGAAACCCTACCTGCCCAAACCGCCACGGCCCAGCACCCCACCCGACGCCCCCCTCTCCCCTCTGTTTTCTTTTCTCACCGCACACTCCCTGCACCCGCTCACTGACAAGGCGACCCCACCGCCACGTCGTCATCGTCTTCAACCAAGCGACCAAGCCCGCTTCCCCCTATCGTTTCTGGTCGAATTGATTCGCTTAAATTCTCTTAACTGCGCGAGTGATTCTCTCCTCCGACCCCCTCTTCTTAACCCCCACTCCCTCCTCTCTGTTTCCCCTCACGGCACACCACCAGAGAGCCACCAGGCTGCAAGTATTTTTGCTCGCACCGCCGCGGCCACCGACGGACTCCGACGCCGATTCCGGTGAAGAAGGATACCCCCGCACCTCCATTTCTCTGCTAACCTTCCTAGTTCTCTGTCGCGCATCTCCCTGACTCCTTGTCTTGATTTCTTAAGCCACAGGTACTCGACTCCGTCCTCATCTACAAAGCACCGACGACCAGCACAACGAGGAATCCAAGATGAATCTGCGCGCCCCTACCTCGACCAAGACCACCCCTGAGCTCGCCTTGACCCTGCAACCTTGCTAACATTCAGCTCCCCTCCCCTTACCCCCTAGAATCGCCGGAGCACCGCTCACCCAACGCGTCGCCGCCGCACGTCGCCAGCAGCGCCGCCAGTTCTTGGCTCTCAGGTCCGCCAGATCTGGATCGTAGGGCTAGGATTAGATTAGGCGATGAAGGGGTATTGTTTGATCTGAGCCGCATGATCTTGTTTAGATCCAACGGCACATGCGCCTGATCTTCTCAAAGAGGTACCAACCAGTCAGATTACGCAATGTGTCTGGGTTTTCTGTTTATAATCTAGAAATGATTTGTTAGATGTTTAAACTTTTAAAATTCATAACTTTTGATCTACAATTCAAAAAATGCAAATTTGGTGTCTATGGATTCATAAAAATGTGAAATACACTAATGTGACCTCCTTTTGTCCAAAATCTTCTGTAAAAACTGATTTTTAGGAAGAACCTTTTGTGGAGTATTTTGAGTATAAAAATTGTTGTGAAAATTATTTTTGAGTGAATCCTTTTTCAAATAGTTTTATATTGAACCCTCTGACAAAAAACACTAACATTTGAAATTGAACATATAATTTTTTGGCACTAAAAAAATATCCCATTGAATAAATCTTTTCTAGTAATATAAAAATAATTTAAATAACTTATTTGCATTAACTTGGTTCCAATTGGAATCCCACTTATAAAAATGGACTAGTAGATGTTTGTAGTGTTCATAACCTTGCTATAACAATTTCTAAAATAAAATGATCTTGTTGCATGCTTGCATGCATTCCTTTTTTTGTTTTGTTATTTTGTGTTGTAGTTGTGAGTGTGTTCTTTTTGCTTTTTTGTATTGTTGTAGACTTTGAGGAGTGTGACATTTGTAAGATTAAGGAGAGTACCTAAATATTATATACTATAAAGGCAAGTGATACTTTGGTTGATGGGGATATGCCGAGTGGGGTATACCCAGCAGGACATTTCCCATTGGCCATACTGCCAGCGAGTGGGCCTGCAGGACAGCGACTGGATCAAGACTCAACAAGGAGCCAGGCGACTGGAAGCTGGAGGCCCAGAAGATAGATAGGCCCAGTCGCATTAGTTCAAACACCCTCCAAGTCCTTATCCAACTCGGTTGTAGATCTATAAACCCTAGAGAGGTGACTCTATATAAACCTCCCTAGGGTACGCATAGAACGCATGTTCCATCATACACCCCCTGCGACTCGCCGTCTAGTCATCGAGCTCGCCCTTGTACTCCCTCATCAATACAATCTAGCAGGAGTAGGTCTTTACCCTCCAGGGGGCCGAACCTGGGTAAAACCCTGTGTCTCCGCCCTCATCTCGCACCGCAGATGGCTGGTCGCCCTTGCCCCTCATTCTACTACTCGATGCCGATTGCTGCATCTGCCGTGGCCATTCCCACGACCGTGGGGACTTTCCGATCAGGCATATGTTCTACGGTGAGATCCAATCTGCCAATCAATGAGACGATCGCCACCGTCCGCATGATCGCCATCGGCGAGATCCTCCAGATCCTGCCGAGCAGCTACCTCCCGGCAGCATGCCCTATCACACATAGCATGATCATTCCAGTTGGCATGATTAGCCTCTTCGTCGGCTTCACCGACGTCATCATCTTGGAGGACTCAGCTCGCATCCATGACTCGCCATCGCGCGACCGGCTCTCCGAGAGTCAGGTTCATACCATCCATCGCCTCGCCTCCGAGTACGGCTCGGCCAACAGCAACGTGGCCGAGACCAACATGGCTGCGGACAACGCGGCCCTCAATGACGACGCCGACTCGGCGACCCCGGTGTTAATCACCGGATCCATTGTCGTTGAGTCACCCGCGGGCTCCATCACCCAAGTATCCAACGTGGGATACTTCGAGGATCCATCCATCCTTGGGATCTTAGACTCCGACTCTGGGTCGGAGAACTCCCGCGACCTCCATGCCGGATCAGGTCGCTTCGTCACGACCTACATGGAGAGCCGCACGAGCGCGCCGCAAGACCCCTTCTCTACGCCAATCCCGCCGACCGCGACGGCGACGGAGGTCGAGGAACTCCGCCTGTGACTAGAGGAGGCGGTCCGCAAGGAAAAAGCCAAGAACGAAAAATTTCGCCTCGAGCAAGCGACGGTGCAGGAGCTCTCGCTCTACCACCAGCGCCGCATCAGGTCGCGCCTGAACCCCACCGCCAAGGCCGCGCCTGATACGTTGGAAACGTATCTATAATTTTTGATGCTCCATGCTTATTTTGTATCTACTTTGCTTTTCTTGTCTACACTTTGAGGTGTTTTTACATGTTTTCTGGTACTAACCTATTAACAAGTTGCAACAGTGCCAGATGCCTGTTTTCTACTGTTTTTGGTTTCAGAAAAGTTAGTAAAGAAATATTCTCGGAATTGGACGGGACAAACGTCAAAGTAAATTAGTTTCCGTGGGGAACAAGTGTAGGGGTTCGTAGCATGGAAAACAAAAAATTTCTACCGCATGAACACACAATCAAGATCTAATCTATGATCAAGCCAAGATCTATCTACTAGATTGTAGCAACGAGTCGATATAATACTAACCCTCGAAGATCCAAAGCGGTTAACGAGAGCAGATTCTCGTGGGTGATGTAGTCGTACACTTCCGATCTCAAGATCGCTTAAACGATCCTTCCGGCGCTGCGTTCCGGCAGCGCTTCCGCAGTCGGTCACATGTTCGGTACTTGATGAAGACCTTCCTCTCCCTTATTCCAGAAGGCAGCGGAGGTTGTAGAACTCTCCTCGTGATTCCGGCAGCATGATGGGGGAGATATCGCAGGGCTTCGCCTTAAGCCGGAGCGAGTATGGTGGAGTAAGAGAGGGCCTTGGTGATCTACGGAATAGAGGGCACCAAGGGGGGTGGTGTAGCCGGCGGCTAGGGCTTGGGGAAGCCCTAACTCGGCGACTTGGAGGAGCCCTAGGCGGCGGCGGCTGCACTTGGGTCGAGGCGCCAGGAGCTAGGGTTTTGGGTGTGTGGAAGAGGGGCAGCCCTGCCCCTCCTTTTATAGGTGGGAGGGCGTGGCCAAGGGGGAGGGAGTCCTCCCCCAAGTCGGCCTTCTTGGCCAGCGGGTGGAGGGAGAGGAACTCCTCCCCAAGTAGGTTTCCTACTCTCCCTCCACCAAGCAAAACTGCCGTTTGACTTTTTCAAATTGGCGCTTGACTTTTCAAACTAGGATTTGATTTCTCCCTTTATTTTGCCCAGCCATGATACCTAGTACATGATGCAACCATTCCACATTGTTATGACACATTCATGTACCCTTCCCCTCCGGAGTGCTGGACCTTCTGGAACCTTCTAGAACATTCCTGATGAAAATATAACTTGAAAGAAGACTTTCCTTATATGAATCTTATTCTCCGGACCATTCCGGATCTCCTCGAGATATCCCGGATCCTATCGGAGACTCCGAACAACATTCATTCTCTTACTCGTCATTCCATAACTACTCAACAACATCGAATCCTTAAGTGTGTCTCCCTACGGTTCGTGAATTATGCTTACATGACCGAGACACTTCTCCGATCAATAACCAATAGAGGAATCTGGAAATTCATATGGCTCCCACATATTTATATGATTACTTTGTGATCGAATGAACCACTTACATACGATACCAATTTCCCTTTGTCTCACGATAGTTTTCTTATCCGAGGTTTTGATCGTCGGTACCTCTGCATACCTAGTTCAACCTCGTTACTGATAAGTACTCTTTTCTCGTTCCCGCGGTATGTGATCCCTTGTGAACCAGTCACATGCTTGCAAGCTAATTGGATGACATTCCACTGAGAGGGCCCAGAGTATATCTATCCGTCATATGGATGGACAAATCCCACTCTTGATCCATGTGCCTCAACCCATACTTTCCGAACACTCAATGCCACCTTTATAGCCACCTAGTTACGGTGTGGTGTTTGATGTCATCAAAGCATCCTTCCGGTGATGGTGATTAACATGATCTCATGGTCGAAGGAATTAGGTTACTATGTATCAGAAAGCTTATAGCAAATGAACTATATTAAATGACTTGATCTTTATGCTACGCTTATCTATAGGAGTATGTCCATCACATCATTCACCTAATGATATGACCCTGTTGTTAATAACATCTTCTATGTTCATGATCAGGAAACCATGATCATATATTAACCAACAAGCTAGTTTAACAAGAGGCTTTACTAGGGACTCTTTTATGTTTACAAATCACACAAGTATTAATGTTTCCGGTTAATACAATTATAGCATGGTATGTAAACATTTATCATAAGTATGAAGATATGATAATAACCACTTTATTATTGCCTCTTGGGCATATCTCCAACAGTCTCCCACTTGCACTAGAGTCAATAATCTAGTTTCAAACCTTTGTGTATTCAACACCTATGGCTTTCCAGTGTTGTATTTACACGATTGCTAGTGGTCAACTGATCTCCGGATCCGACACTTTCAGGTCCATGTGTAATTGCATGTCTTTGCGTCTCCACGGATGACTCATTTTCTAATGAGATGGCCTTGTACAAATTTGGTCCTTTGATGAGACCTTTTGTTCCTTGGGGTTAAAACATGTTGATAATATTGTCGTACATTATATCTTCATAGTATTATCCCGTTGTGAACTACACCTAGTTTGATAACAAACTTCTTGACACAAATGCCCTCTTTTGCTGCTATAACAGCAGTCATATACTTAGCCTTTTGTTGTAGTATCTGTCACAATGTCTTAACTTTGGAACTTATCCAAATTCATTATGGAACTTACTTTCCATCATATTGTGCCACCCTTAGTTTAGATTGAGATAAACTTAATTTGTACTTTGTGACAAAACTAGTATCAATGTAATACTTTTACAATGAACTAACCATCTATTTGTCACTTCTACAAAATAATATATTCTTAGTTCTTTTACAAGATCATAAGAATATCTTTACTATCGTCCAATAATCATATTATGTATCATTCTGGTATACGCTCATAACATTTAGAGCATAGGACATATCTGGATTTGTACACATCACAACATGATTGATAAAATACTCTTTGTAATTTTATCTATCAAGTATCAAAATACTTAAATATTTATTCAATCCTTCCTGTGCAACAAGAACCTTTCTTGTAGTTTCTATACTGAACTCATTTGATATCTCATCTATGTACTTCTGGCATAGCCATATTGGCGTCACCATTTATCCATATAGACATTGATGCCAAATATTCGGGTTCTGCCTAAGCCTTTCATCGAGATGAAATTCTTATCCTGTGTTAATAAAAGGATACATAATTTCCAATCAACAATATGTCTTCCACATAATGTATTAGAAATATGTCTTAGCGCTCCCACTTAATTTCTTGCAAATGCAAGCATCTTCATCATCTCCGATGAAATTAAACTCTTTTAACAGTTTCATCATAGTGAAGATTCCAACTCCGCAATGCTTACTTCAACCATTGAAGTTTGCATATGCTTTTAGCATCCTATGAATTAACAAAACCCTTTGGACCGTTTCATGCACACGTCCTAGGTAACCATTCTATTAGAAGAACTTGTTTTGTTTATTCAACACATAACAAAATTATATGTCGTGGTTGCTACATTAATCCGTCTAGACTAAATATCGCTTAATGAAAGATCAGATCTAGTCATTGTCAACTCTTTGAACATTGTCGTGAACTCTTTCCCGACATGTTGATAATTTTATAGATGTGAAACATCCATGTCTATTATTTATAGATCCAAATATGACTGTAAGGTCTTGTACCTTTCCAGAGGGTCTTTCAAGTCCAAAGCTTGATCTCTTGTATATGGAACTATCACGGATTTTATGGCTTCAAGCCATTTTGACGGAGTCAGGGCCCATCATCGCTTCTTTGCATGTAGTCAGATCATTATTGTCAAATAATGATTTAACTCTCAAATCTTGGTATTTGATTGTTTACCCGACCTTCTTGTTTCAATAGGAACTTAGACCTTCGTGACCACAACCTTTGAGGCATGTGAGCCATGAGCATTGTTGCTGCCTCCGGAACACTTTTCGGCGCTGCGCTACTTTTCACATATAGCTAAGGTTCTTTTAACCTTATCAAAGTTCTATTGTCCTCCCACTTAACTTTTCACGAAAAATTTCTTTCTCAAAGAAACTTGACGTTCTAAGCGATAAACATTTTTTTCTTTGGTGTTATGGAGGAATCCTCAACGATTATTCAAAATAACATACAAAGATATGTTCATCCGATTTTGGTTGCAAACATCTTTCTTATGCATAGCATACCAATGTTTAAGAAAGGACAACTTGGGTTTTATCCCAAACCATAACTTTATATGGTGTCAATTCAACTGATTATGATGGAGCTCTTTTCAGTGGAAAAACGGTAGCCTCTAAAGCTTTTAATCTTTAAAATATAATGGCAGTTTTATGAATTACACCTTTGATCTTACCATGTCAAATAAGGTTTAATTACATATCTCGAACGCTCCATACTCTTATGGTGTTTCAGGAAATGAAAATCTACGGAACGATTCCTTAAATCTTAGGTATTATGCTAAACTTGTAACTCAAATATCTTCCTTTATGATCTTATCATAAACTATTTATATTCTTGTTACAATGATTTTGCACTTCATCTTGGAAATCTTTGAACTTTTCAAATGTTTCATACTTCATCCTTATTAAGTAAATATTCATATATTCACTCAAATTTTCGGAGAAAGCATATGAAGTTGAAATCCATTGCTCTTGACTACACATGATGGACTTCATACAACAATATGTACAAGTTCCAATAAGCCAGTCATTCGTTCCCTTTTGGCCTATGAACGAAGTTTTAATTATCTCTAGGAAAGTTTCACAAGCGTTATTTGATGAAAATCAAATAGACTCCAAAATTCCATCCACATGAAGTTTCTTCATGTTTTCTTTCCAATATAATTTAAACGGCGATGTCACTTCCTAAGTGATCTTTCAATCAATTTGTCTTTCGACATATTTAGCACTAGTTTTATGGATGTGATTTCTCCAACGAGATTTGTGAATCATCCATCTTTATGGATTACGGCAATTATTTGAACAACCCTTTTGTTCTCATAATACCTGATAAAACAAATCTTGAAGGCAAGCTTTGATGTTTAACAAGCAACACAATAACCTTTTATTTGTTCTCGATGAACATCATCACATATTCTTTTGCTAGTTACTTAGGCCATTGTAGTTCATGAATTCTGTTGTTTCGTATGACGATTCATACCAACAAATTCAGTATCCAATACTTAAGAACCACATTATTTAACAAGCAAAGAATACAACCATAACGCGTATATCCTCTATATACCTAAGATGAACAATTCTAGTCTTTTCTTTTCTGCCATATATTTATGAGATTCTCTTCGATTTCTTTTACATTTGAAAGAATCTATCAATATCAATAGTGGAGCCATATACATGACACATAGTCCAAAGCATGTATAGTAAAATACCAATGTCTTTGGACTTGTACTTTGAAGTAGATCACCATCATCAAATGTTTGGTGTTCTTTCAAATTCCTTTATTTAGTAATCTCTTGGTGTAGCAAACATTTTACCTACATCAAATATTCACCCTTATCATGGAATTATCCATGATCAAGCTACTCTTAGCTTATAACGGTGAATCGCGAGTATAATGTTGCTCTCCAAAACCTTTTGGAGGATTAGGACAACTAGTGTCTCCAACCTTTTGCAAATTTCATTAAATATGAGAACATGAATTTTGCCATATTATACTCTATCATGTTGCAACCAAAACTTCGTTTTAGATATCACAATATCTTCCACACATCATGGTTTCTGAAACAACTCTTTCAACTCCTAGATTACCTTGATATTGGAACTATCTTTCGAATATCAAGAATCATGGAGATAAACATGATACTTATATACTAACACTGGAATTGTTACTCTTGATTTAATACCAACTATTAAACTTCACGGAGTAATCGAAACTTATTGAAAGTTTGCAATGGGACTTTTAAACTTTAGATCAACACTTCAAAACAATACGATACCAGTTCGTAAAGTAACTAACCAGAATTCTACAGTTCTATCATCTCAATTAAAACTAAGCGCAAGGTGGTAAACGGATGCCAATGACTACAACAACTATGCAAATTCACTTTGATTTAATTTATGATAAATAGTGTTCAACTTTTAATCATATTGCCGTTGAACTCCCACTCAAAACAATATCCCTCACATTGTTTTAGTGATCACATGAACCAAATCCACCACATCAAAACCGATCATCACGAGAGTTGATGTAGCTTCAATGACGAACAATCAACATGTTCATCATATCTACTATATGAATCATGCTTTACCTTTCGGTGATCCGTGTTCCGAGACCATGTCTGTACATGCTAGGCTCGTCAAGATCAAACCTTAGCTTCCGCATGAGCAAATCTGGCTTGCTCACGTTGTATACACCCGCAGAATCTAACACACCCGATCATCACGTGATGCTTCGAAACAACGAACTTTAGCAACGATGCTTACTAAGGATGAACACTTTAAAACTTGAAATTGTGTGCTTGAGGGATCATCTTATAATGCTGTCGTCGTGAACTAAGCAATACAAGATGCATAAAAGGATTAACATCACATGCAATTCATAATATGTGATATGATATGGCCTTTCTCCTTGTGCTTCCAATCTCCATCTTCAAGCACGAACATGATCTCCATCATCACCGGTATGGCGTCAAGGTCAATGGCGCCGCTTCATGGTTGTCATCCACCAGCATCAACTATTACAACTACTTTGAATAATAGACACGCGGGTCTTAACGGAATTTAAAAGACAACCATATGGCTCCTGGCGGTAGCCAACTTACAGTAAGGAACATTGCATACATCATATATAATGACAATCATGGCCATATCACATCACAACACACCCCTGCAAAACAAAGTTAGACGCCTCTAATTTTTTTTTGCATATTTTACGTGGTTTGGGGCTTTCAATAAGTGTCGTTCTTACTTACGAACAAGAACCACAACGTTGATGCTTGAACTATCAAGTGCCCATTGTAAATTGAATCTTTACTATGATGGGAGAGACAGACACCCGCAAAGCCACTTATGCAATACAAGTTGCATGTTGAGCGTGGAGCAAGTCTCATGAACGATGTCATGTAAGGTTAGCCCGGGCCACTTCATCCCACCATACCGCAAGATGCAAAGTACACAAGAAGCAATTGATAATAAAAGCACCACCGCCCATAATGACCATTGTGTTCTACTCGTGCAACAAATCTACATATAGACACGGCTCTGATACCACTATAGGGGTTCGTAGCATGGAAAACAAAAAAAATATACCGCATGAACACACAATCAAGATCTAATCTATGATCAAGCCAATATCTATCTACTATATTGTAGCAACGAGTCGATAGAATACTAACCCTCGAAGATCCAAAGCAGTTAACGAGAGCAGATTCTCGTGGGTGATGTAGTCGTACACTTCCGATCTCAAGATCGCGTAGACGATCCTTCCGGCGCTGCGTTCTGGCAGCTCTTCCATAGTCGGTCACACGTTCGGTACTCGATGAATACCTTCCTCTCCCTTGTTCCAGAAAATGGAGGTTGTAGCACTCTCTCGTGATTCCAAAGACGACGGCGTGGTGTCGGAAGTAGAGGGGAGATATCGCAGGGCTTCGCCTTAAGCCGGAGCGAGTATGGTGGAGTAAGAGAGGGCCTTTGCGATCTACGGAATAGAGGTCACCAAGGGGGGTGGTGTAGCCGGCATCTAGGGCTTGGGGAAGCCCTAACTCGGCGACTTGGAGGAGCCCTAGGCGGCGGTTGCACTTGGGTGGAGGCGCCAGGAGCTAGGGTTTTGGGTGTATGGAAGAGGGGCAGCCTTACCCCTCCTTTTATAGGTGGGAGGGCGCGGCCAAGGGGGAGGGAGTCCTCCCCCAAGTATGCCTCCTTGGCCGGCGGGTGGAGGGAGAATAACTCCTCCCCAAGTAGGTTTCCTACTCTCCCTCCACCAAGCAAAACTGCCGTTTGACTTTTTCAAATTGGCGTTTGACTTTTAAAACTAGGATTTGATTTCTCCCTTTATTTTGCCCAGCCATGATACCTAGTACATGATGCAACCATTCCACATTGTTATGAAACATTCATGTACCCTTCCCCTCCGGAGTGCCGGACCTTCTGGAACCTTCTAGAACATTCCCGATGAAAACACCGGAATCATTCCCCAACTCCGAAACAGGACTTTCCTTATATGAATCTTAGTCTCCGGACCATTCCGGATCTCCTCGTGATATCCCGGATCCTATACGAGACTCTGAACAACATTCATTCTCTTACTCATCATTCCATAACTACTCAACAACATCGAATCCTTAAGTGTTTCTCCCTACGGTTCGTGAATTATGCGTACATGACCGAGACACTTCTCCGATCAATAACCAATAGAGGAATCTGGAAATTCATATGGCTCCCACATATTTCTACGATTACTTTGCGATCGAATGAACCACTTACATACGATACCAATTTCCCTTTATCTCACGATAGTTTACTTATCTGAGGTTTTGATCATCGGTATCTCTGCATACCTAGTTCAACCTCGTTACTGATAAGTACTCTTTTCTCGTTCCCGCGGTATGTGATCCCTTGTGAACCAGTCACATGCTTACAAGCTAATTGGATGACATTCCACCGAGAGGGCCCAGAGTATATCTATCCGTCATATGGATGGACAAATCCCACTCTTGATCCATGTGCCTCAACCCATACTTTCCGAACACTCAATGCCACCTTTATAGCCACACAGTTACGGTGTGGTGTTTGATGTCATCAAAGCATCCTTCTGGTGATGGTGATTAACATGATCTCATGGTCAAAGGAATTAGGTTACTATGTATCAGAAAGCTTATAGCAAATGAACTATATTAAATGACTTGATCTTTATGCTACGCTTATCTATAGGAGTATGTCCATCACATCATTCACCTAATGATATGACCCTGTTGTTAATAACATCTTCTATGTTCATGATCAGGAAACCATGATCATATATTAACCAACAAGCTAGTTTAACAAGAGGCTTTACTAGGTACTCTTTTATGTTTACAAATCACAAAAGTATTAATGTTTCCGGTTAATACAATTATAGCATGGTATGTAAACATTTATCATAAGTATGAAGATATGATAATAACCACTTTATTATTGCCTCTTGGGCATATCTCCAACAACAAGAAGTCCAGAGGAGAGCCGGATGGGCCAGCCAGGGGGGCCAGACCCACCCCAGGCGCGGGTGGGCCCAGGCCCGCGCCTGGCTAGGGTTTGGTGGACCTGGCCGCCTCCTTGGTCTCCTCCTTCGCCTATAAGAAGCCCCCGATGCAGAAACCCTAAGCACCCGATAAAATATCCACGAAACCATCTGTAGCCGCCGCCACCATCGTCCCTAGATCGGGGGGATCTGAAGTTCTTCCCGGCACCCTGCCGGAGGGGAGATCATCCTGGAGGCCTTCTCTCCAGTATGATGCGTGAGTAGTTCCACCTTGGACTATATGTCCATGTAGTAGCTAGATGGTTGTATCTCCTCCTTTGTGCTTTCATGTATAGATCTTGTGAGCTCCGTTCATGATCAAGATCTAATCTATTTGTAATCATGCATGTTGTGTTTGTGGGGATCCGATGGATATTGAGATTATTATGTTGGTTTGATTAATGGTTTTGTCTTTATGATTCTATCATGTCTGAGTTGTTTGTGATCTTGCATGCTCTTCGTTGTTAGTAGCTATCTTGGCCAAGTAGTTGCTAGTGACTCCAAGAGGGAGTATTATTCTCGATAATGGGTTCATGCTTCTAGTTTCCAAGGGAAGTGACAATAATCTCTTCGGTTGTAGATGTGTTGTTGCTACTAGGGAGAAAACAACAGTCTCTTGTTCATGGATCATGTGGACTTTTTACCTTACACACTTTGCTTAAAGCAGTTGTCTGTTGCTTGCAACTTAATACTGGAGGTGGTTCAGATGATAACATGAAGGTGGACTTCTAGTCATAGATGAAGTTGGATGGCGGTCTATGTATATTGTTGTATTGCCCAATCAACCTCATAGGATCTTTCTGACTAGTAATTGCATTGTTATGCCTTGCTCAGTTCCTGTCAATTGCCCTGCTGTAATTTGTTTACCCTTCATGCCATGTTGTTTATCTAAGGAGAGCACCTCTAGTGAACTATGGACCCCGGTGCAATCTTTACCATTGATACATCTTCCACTGTTACTTGTTTACTTGCTGCAAACCATTACCTTCCACACCATACGTTTAATCCTTTGTTACAACAAACCGGGGAGCTTGACAACCTCACTATTCGTTGGGGCAAATTCTTGAGTTTGTGGTGTGCAGGTCTCCGCGTTGCTTGCAACACCTGTGTGATGTTTCCTTCCTCCTTCTGGTTCGATAACCTCAGTCTCAACTGAGGGAAAACTTGTTGCTTGCTTCTTTACGCCTTTCTTTTGGGGTTCCCAACAGGCTGTGCGTAGACAGTCATCAAGCTTTTCTGGCGCCATTGCCGTGGAGGCTAAGGACGTCTTCACTAGGGGAGTCCTTCACTTCCTTTCTCTTTACTTTGTTTTGGTTTGCTTTGTTTCTTTTGCTTGGTTTTGTTTGCCTTTTTCCAAAAAAAAAACAAAAAAAATTAGTCTAGTTTGGTTTGCTTGCCTTATTCAAAAACACAAAAAAATTAGTTCCTACTCTAGTTGTTGGTCTGTTGTTGCCTTGCTTGGTCATGCTTTCTATCAATGGATGGTTTCTTTGAAACTAGTTCTTCTTGGCAAGGTGGGTTCATGGAGGAACAAAAGTATTATTATAAGGAACACTGTTTGTCACAAAAAGGGAAACACCTATGGGAACAAATTGATAAGTTGAATACTATTGCTAGAGACGTGTGCTCTATTTATAATGTTACTTATTGCTTTGAAAAAGTTTGCTGCTGCAAGAGGTATAAACACCTACCCTTTCAATGTGATTATAATGATAATGTTACCATATCTTTTTATGTTAAAGGAAATTATGACTTTTATGATGTGGAACAAATTGAAGAGTTTATTGCCTTCAAGGGTGCATTTGAACTTGCCAGCTTCCTTGAAAATACTGATGATGCACCTTATGAACATGAGGTTTATGAGATACTTAAATTTTGCTTTGACAATTACAAGGAAGCAAATGGCTATATTCTCGAATATTTTAATAGATGCTTTCCACACATGGAAGAGACTAATGCTTTGCAGGAGCCTATGGAAGAAGAAATTGCTGAAATTGGAAGCTCATTAGATGAAAAAGAGGAGGAGAGTGATGAACAAAAGGAGGAAGAATGGATCTACCCATGCCTACCTTCTAATGAGAGTAACTCTTTACCTCTTATATTATTTTACCCCATGCTTACCAAAGGAGGATGAATGTTATGTTCATGTGGATCCCTTTGAAATATCTACTTTGGGTAAAACCTGTGAAGGTTTTAATCCCACTATTTTTGAGATTGATAGAAATTATGTTTTTGTAGATCATGAAAAGCATGATTTATGTGATATCTATATTGTTGATTTTATTCATGATGCTACTGAAAATTATTATGAGAGAGGAAAGTATGGTTGTAGAATTTTTCATGGTACTGAAACACCTCTCTGTGTGCTGAAAGTTTTGAAGCTACTCTTGTTTTATCTTCCTATGCTTGTAACTTTGTTCTCTGTGAATTTATTTGTGTACAAGATTTCGATGCATAGGAAGAGGTTTAGACTTCAATGTGTTTTGAGTTTTCTTCTTGATGCTCTCTTTTACTTCAATTCATATTTCTTATGAGAGCATCTTCTCAAGCTATCAAGCCTAACTTAAAAGCGTTAAAAAGTACTTGTTGGGAGATAACCCAAGAGTTTTCTTGAGTTCTAGAAGTTATTACTTCAGTAATGACCTCTACTTATCCTTTTTGTTTGCTTTTTGTGTGAAGAATGACCTTTAATGATAGAGAAGTAAGATTTGGGGAGTTGCTGTCTCGAAACAGATTTCTGTCCTCCACCAAAAAAAATTGTGAGGAGTCTCTGTAACTCGGATTGAGTTAAAAAATTATGAATAAATCCTCCAGTATGTTCTATAACTTTTGTTAGTTCAAAACTTTTTTATTTGAGCAACATAAGATATTCAAAAAATCAGTCTCTACCTGCTGGTCTGTTTTAACAGATTTCTGCCATTATTTGCATTTGCTTCTTATTGATTCCTTTTTGAGTTCTCTTTAGGTGAATTGAGCTTTTTGAAGGAGTTACTACAGTAGCTTGTGTTTTTAGTGAAAAGCCTTGATGTTTCAAAGCTTTTCCAGAGGTATAATATCTTTTGAATAAGCTAATGTTGCTAATGAAGATTGTGTGAAGTTTTGTGTGAAGGAAATATTTCAGGTGTAAAGAGAGAATGATGCAATGATATAAAGAATAGACAAAACTAAAGATTGGGAATGCCACCATGGAGTCACGCCAAGAAATATCCAAGGGGTACAAGCGTCAAAGCTTGGGGATGCCCAAGGCATCCCCTTCTTCATCAATAAAAAGCTGAGGTCTGTCTAGACACTTCGTTTTTATTGTTTCATGCACAATTGTGTTGTTCTTAGAGCGTCTTAGTTTTCGTTTGCTTTGCTTAGTTTTTTTAGTTTTCTTGAGTAGTTTGTACCCCCGTTCTCGTTGTGTTGTTTTGCAAATAAGTTTGCTTGGTGTTGAAAAGGAGTAGTAAGTTCATGCTTGAAGTGCAAGAGGAGCTTGCATTGACTGCGACTTAGACTTTAGCATGACATGCTAGGTGTTGTTTTGACTTTATGCTTAGTGATTATTGCTGTAGCATGTCTTGTTCCAAACAATTGGGATTGCTTAGTGTGCCTTGAAGAAATTATGCGTTGTTTTAGCATGCAAAAGTATAGTATTGTGGTATTCTCCTTTGATGTTTTGCTTGGGTTGACTTGGCACATGCTCACACCATGTTATGACTGTGATAAGTCACCATTAGCCTCTATGATCATTTAGTCCTTTACTTGTAGTGCCACTCTTTTCTTTGATTAGTATGCTTTGTTGCACTGCATGATTATAGCCATTATTTGTAACATCCCTAAAATCATGTTTTCAAAGATTGCATATCATTCATGCATGCATATCATTTAGGGGACAAGTTCAAACTCATTTATAGAAAACAGAAGCACTAAGTGCTATTATTTTATGTGAGCAAGCTATGATCTAATTCCACTCTCAAGAGAGAGAATATTTGTTTAAAAACCATTATTTGAATTCATAGGATTGGTTGGATGAGTTCCAAGCTTTGGACAAAAATTTTCAAAAACAAATATGGTTTTAAAACCATTTTTAAATCTTCATCAAACCATGTGCTAAGGCACTGTTATTTTAAAAACCTTGAAAGTACCATGCAAGTCCAGCAAGGCAGCATGGTTTAATACTCAAATTTATACAGGATTCATATTACAAAAGGCCAGAAAGATTTGAAATTCAAATGATTTTAAATTCATTTGAAATTGATTCCAGAAAATCAAATTAGAAAAAGAAAAAGGTTTAAAACCCCAACTGGGCCTGGCGCCACATTTTCAGCCCAGCAGCAGCTCGAGCCCACTAAGCCCACCCAGGGTTTTTCCCTCCTTCTCTCACGCGGCACAGACCCACCCCGCGCTCACTGACTGGTGGACCCGAGTGCCACGCGAGCATCGTCCCCGAGCCACTCACCTCCACGACCCTGTCGCCGCCGCCGTTAACTCCATTACTGCCGCGATTGATGCAGGCTTAATTGCCGGCGTTTACTCGCGAGATTCTCGCCCCTGCTCCGGCTATAAGACCCCCTCCCCTATCCGCTCATTTCCCCTCGCTCAGCACACTCACCTCGCCACCAGGCTGCGCGCAATCGAGCTCAGAACCCCGCAGCACTGACGACCTCCCGGCGACCCCCTGTCTCTGTTTCATGCGAGCATGAACAACATGTCCATGCGCATCTTCTCATGCCTTCCTTTTTCTCTGTATCGTCCTAGAGCGTCGTCACCGTCCACCTCTGGAAGCAGCCAAAGCTCAGCACAACTCCAGCGACGCCTCCTGGTAAATTCCGACCGCCCCCGTCCCTCTTATTGGCGCTCACGTTTTCGCCAGACTCGTGCGCACCTAACCCAGCACTTGTTTCAATCTGGCATGGTCTACAACTCTGGCCACGACGACGAACATCCGTACCCGACGTCTGTCTCCACTCCGACGAGGAATTCCCACCGCGTCCGTGCGCCCCTTGACAAGCCACTGCCGCATTGAGCTCCAGCACACCTCTGCGAGTCTGGTAAGCCTCTCCGACGACCCCAGCCCCCTCTGTAGCCACCGCGACGCCGTAGACTGAGCGCTCCACCGCTCACTGTTGCCGCGCGCCGCCAGACTTGGGTCGCTTGATCGGCCACCGTTGGATCTAGATCCAACGAGTTGGATAGATCACTTAATCGAAGAGGTACGGAGCATATCTGGCCTAACATTTTAAGTTAGATCAGACGGTCCATGCTAGTCGATCCACGCGAAACGGTATGGGCGAATATAAACACGCCATGTGGCCAGACTCTAGTTTTAAAAACAGAATTTGATCTATTAGATTTGTAAACTTGCAAAATTCATAACTTTCAAACCACACGTCCAAATTTTACAAATTTTATATCATTAGAATCAGGAGAGAAAATCCTTTCTTATTATGCAATGTGTTTAAAGTTTTTCCTCTATAAAAATGGTTGTTTTTACAGAAACCTTTGTAGGCATAATTTGTGTATAATAATTATTTGAAAAATGTTATGTTATTCAAATAAAGTTTATTTGGCTTATTTAGGACTTGTTTATGATTCTGTATTGTGTACTTGTCTTGTTTGGTGTAGAAAATCATCACATGGAATTTGCATGCATTCATATATTTTTGTTTGTATATATTTTGTATGTGATTTTGGTGCCATTATTTTATGTGTAGATTTTGGTGCAAATAGTGATTGTGATTGTGAATATTGTTGCTACTCCCCAAACTACCAAGGCAAGTGGTGCTTCATGATTTTATTCCTATGTTTTTTTCAACTATGCACTAGAAATATTTTGCTAGACTGGCATGAATATTTTGATCTATATGCTATGCTTGGGAAATCCTAGTAGTTGTAGAATTGCTAGAAATTTCTAAAGTTAAGATGCTTATCAATGCCATGCTTATCCTAGCTAGTAGCAACCAAGGGTGGTTATATATTCATGCTATGAGAAAATATTTCTAAGTCTTCGGACTTATGTTTTTGCTTAATAAAACAACTAAGTGAATGAAACACCTGGGTGGAATGGAAAGAATGGTTTATGTTGAGTGGTTATACAAGGCCCATTTATATGGCTTACCTTGTGTATCTCACTTGTGGAAAGCCACCCAAGAACAAAGGGATTTGAGAGGACAAATGTTAAGAAGCTTCTAGTGCAGCCACATGGCAATATGAGCTCTGCCTGGATCACATAGGTTGCAATAACTTAGCCATTTGGACAGTTGGTGGTAGTGGGATGATAGGTTGGAACGCGTCCATTTGGTCTAAGGGAAGGCTTCTGAAAGGTCCTGTCTTGGTGAAAAATCAAGTCTTGTGGGGAAAGTGCACAACCTCTGTAGATGGAAGAATCTAAGTACTTAGCTATGTCCCTGGTATTGGAGAACTTGAGCATCAAGACATGGAAGCTATCAAGAATCTCCACATCCCAATTTCTAAGTTAAAAACTTGTGGTTGAACAAGGGTAAAGGTTCACCAATTTCTATTGGTGTTTCCTTGGGAAAGTTTTATCAAAGAAAAACTTAGTGTTTTCAACTAATAGGTAAAACCTATTTTTGAGCAAAGCAAGCCTAAGCTACACTTAGCCAAAATGCATATAGTATCTAGATTACAAATATTCAACTAAGGTATCACTTGCCAATACTATTCCAATGTATTGACCCACTGTGGCTGTAACTTGTGATGTTGCACGTTATTCTGATGATGATTAGGGGTTATGAGTATACACTCAACATGATTGCCTGTGGCACATGAAGATGAAGACTTATTTATCTTATTATATATTTGAACTCTTGTATTAGGCATGTGCCCATGGAGTTTGTAAAAGACTATGATTGTCTCTGGAATGATGTGTAATAATGACCTTTGTTTATGTGTACTGCATCTTAAACTGTGGATGCTAGCATTGATCCAGGGACTAGCATTGCAATCACAGGGATCCTTACCTTTATAAAGGGAGGGATCTTACATATGGTATCAGAGCACTGTGTTGCCTGTAGGATTATGACCCTAGGATTGGAAACCACTAAGGAAAAAAAAATCAACAACTTCCGCACTTGTCTTTTCTTCTCGTAAACTTTTCTAATCTTCTTTCTCATCTCTATTTGTAGATGAACTCCATCAACGAAGCCGTGAGGAAGGGACCACTCATGACTATGACTTTGGAATGTGAGACAAAATTCCCCAAGTCTCTCAAGGACCTCATGGTTGCCATGGGAATACATGGTGCAGCTGTGTACAAAGGTTTTCCTGTGATGGATGAAGGAGTTGAGTACTGGTGGGTGCAACTTCACTTGTATAAAAACAAGGAAGACAACCACAAGGAATCAGGATTCTGCACGGTCACCAACTCAGTGATGCACACCACATTCTTTGATTCAGCAAAGGATCTAGCTTGGAAGGCCATCAAAGAGCTTGGTGATAGAATCAAGTGCAGAATGCTCAACACCCAGAATGACCTTAGGGAAGAAAAGAAGCATACCCAAGAGTTAGAGGCTACCAACCAACGTTTAAGAAATGACATCATGGACTCTAGAGATGCCCTGTTAGCCAACTTGGAAAGTGAGATGGAATTATAACGTATCTCGTTAGTTGGACCATCACACTTATCACTTTTTATTTTCCAAAATGTTGTCTACAATAAGTTGAACCTTGGATGCTTGTAATGGATTTATGTATGCCATGACTTGTGTGTTTTAATATGCCTGTGGTGCCTTGTATTATGATTCATCTCTATGTATGATTCTAACTTTTTCTATCTTATAAAATAGATGCCTAATGTTACTATCAACACGGCTGAAGAGTTCAAGGGAACTCGTTTTGGCACTCGTCTTATTGATATCACTAGTTTGCTCAATCTCCCACTTCCTACCATCATGATGCTTCCCCTCACCAAGTTCGAGAGGAAGGACCTTTGGGGCTTCAAGGTTACTCAGCCAGGACGCCAGACTGAGCCAGCCACGGATGCCATCACCTTCAAGCTCATGCATGATGACAAGGAGAGAGGCCTAGAGGTAGTCATGCAGGATTTACTTGGGCGCTTGTTAGGGAGACACTCTCGGGAGATTAGAGGTACTCACTTCCGCTCCTTCGATAGACGTTATGAGGATGGAGAGGCCATTGACTTCGAGGACACTGCTAGAGAGACGGCAGAGCCGATTCGACTATACCTCCAGGACTTAGAGGTTCTTCTTAGGCACCTAGATACTGATAGGACCAACGTCATGCTTAGCAATGACGAACTCTAGGTGCAGCTTTGTGAGAAGGACAAGCTCTTCGCGGAGCAAGATGAGATAGTCAAGGAGATGGAGGCCAAGTTTGAGAGTCAGGATAGAAAGTTCAAGAGTCAAGAGAAAAGAGTCCAAGATAGGAACAAGAGGATTCGAGACATGACTGCAGAACTAGAGGCCAAGGATTTTGAGCTCGAGCATCAGCAGGTGGTGATTGAGAGACTTAGTTCACAGAAGAGGGATCTCAAAGCCAAGGTAGAGACCTTGACCACCAATGTCGAGGAGTACAAGACCGCTATGGAGAATGCAGGTCTTACACTTGTCGACGAGGAAGTTGATGCAGAGGAGTAGTGGTGACTACTCATTTACCTTATATTTATCATGTTTTTGATTATTGAGTCGCAATGACCATCCAACATGTGGATGGCTTGCTATTGGTGTGTTTACTTTTCAAAAACTTGTTGTTTATGTTGTTGAACTTTTGTTATTCTGATGCATGCTTGGTGATTGTCTATGTGATGTATTGTGCATGTTAAGAATGTATGGGTATCTTATTCTTATCCTTATTGAAAACCACAGATGCCTCCCCGACGTGCCAATCCCAACCCTAACAACAACAATATCACCCCTGAGATGCAGCAGATGATGACAGCTCAGACGCAGCTGATGCAGATGATGACCACGTTCATACAGAATCAGAACAACAACAACAACAACAACAACAATAACAACAATAATAATCAGAACAACCCACCGGGTTTTGACATGCTTACTAGATTCTTAAGACTGAGGCCAGCAAAGTTATCAGTAACTACTGATCCCATGGTGGACAATGACTGACTACGCTCTGTGAACAAGGACTTGGTAACTATTGGCTGTACTGATGAGGAGAAAGTCAGGTTTGCAGCACACTTGTTGGAAGGACCAGCAGCTACTTGGAGGGATAACTTCCAGATCACCACTCCCATTGAGGATGTGACATGGGCTATCTTTGAAGATGGTTTCCGTACTGCTCACATCTCATCCGGAGTGATGAGTTTGAATAAGAAGGAATTTCATAACTTGAAGCAGCGCCACCGCAGCGTGGCTGAATATATTGAGGAGTTCAACAATCTGGCGTGTTATGCACCGGATGAAGTTGACACTGATGCTAAGAGGAAAGAGAAGTTCCTTGAAGGATTGAACGATGAATTGAACCTGCAGTTAGCTGTGGCCTATGTCCCCACATATCAGTCTCTATGTGACAAGGCTGCCATCTTGGAGAGCAAGATGAAACAAGTTGAAAGCAGGAAGAGGAAGCACTCTGACAAGCACAGCTCGGGGTCATCTCACAAACGTTCCCATTATGATGATAGTGGGAATTCTGGATCCCACAAGCATAGAAAGTACAACAAGCACCACAACCACAACCGTCATCATTACAACAAGCATTACCGTAGTCATGACAATGACAAGTACAAGAGTCACAAGAGTGGGTACAAGAACCACCACAATGGAAGTGGAAGTGGTAGTGGAAGCCAGCCTGTCAAGAAGGATCTTAGTCAGGTTGAATGTTTTAAGTGCAAGAAGATGGGGCATTATGCAAATGAATGCCCAGAAAAGAAAGTTGAAGGACCCAACAAACCCAACCCTTTCCAAAAGGGACAGGTGAACCACATCAATGTGGAAAAATCTATGAGGAACCTGATGCTGTTGCTGGTAAGTTCAAACTCAATTCTGTTCCAGCATTTGTTCTCTTTGATACTGGTGCATCTCATTCATTCATATCAAGAGCATTTGTTGAAAGAAATGAACTACCGGTAGAAATGATACTGAACTCAGGATGTCATGATCTAGTCATAGATTTTGGGAAGTATAAGTTTCCCGTTAATCTGATAATCCTAAACTCCCAAGGATTGGATGTCATTTTGGGAATGGACTGGATTACTAAGCACAAGGGAGTGCTAGATTGTGCCAACCATACTGTCTCACTCACAACTCCAGAAAATAAAAGGATCAGATTCAAGACCAACTTTGAATCAAAGGGAGTAAGCTAAATTCTCTTAAGGGGGTTAGCATAGAAAGTGTGCCTATTATGAGTGAATATCCGGATGTGTTTCGAGAATAATTGCCGGGAATGCCACCAGATAGAGATGTGGAATTTCTTATTGATTTGCTACCAGGATCTAGACCAATAGCAAAGAGACCATACAAGATGTCAGTTGATGAGTTGAAAGAACTCAAGAAACAACTTGGAGAACAGTTGCAGAAAGGATTTATTCAACCAAGTTCTTCATCTTGGGGAGCACCAGTTTTGTTTGTGGAAAAGAAGGATAGAAGTCAAAGGTTATGCATAGATTACTGTTCACTCAACGAGGTGACTATCAAGAACAAATACCCTTTGCCTAGAATCAATGACTTGTTTGATCAGTTGGAAGGAGCCTGTGTGTTCTCAAAGATTGATCTCCGATCAGGTTATTTTTAGCTTAAGATAAGAGAACAAGACATACCTAAGATAGATTTCACCACTAGGTATGGATTGTATGAGTACACCGTGATGCCATTTGGTTTAACCAATGCACCAGCTTATTTCATGAATATGATGAACAAGGTGTTCATGGAGTTCCTTGAAAAGTTTGTTGTCGTTTTCATCGATGACATTTTGATCTACTCCAAGAGCAAAGAAGAGCATGAAGGACATTTGCGTTTGATACTTGAGAAGCTTAGGGAGCATAAGCTGTATGCCAAATTCAGCAAGTGTGAGTTTTGGTTGAATGAACTTGGATTTCTTGGACACGTTGTGTTAGGAGATGGTGTAGCAGTTGATCCTGCTAAAGTGTCAGCTGTAACTGAGTGGGAATCTCCTAAGTCAGTAAAAGAGATTCATAGTTTCCTTGGCTTGGCAGGATACTACAGAAGGTTCATTGAGAATTTCTCCAAGATAGCTAAGCCAATGACATAGTTGCTAAAGAAAGACAAGAAATTTGCTTTGTCTGAAGGATGTGAACTCAGTTTCCAAGAATTGAAGAAGAGACTAGTGACAACACCAGTCTTATGTCTGCCAGATTTGGAGAAGGATTTCCAAGTATATTGTGATGCATCTCATCATGGATTAGGTGCAGTGCTAATGCAAGAAGGGAAAGTCGTGGCTTATGCCTTGAGACAACTCAAAACTCATGAGGTAAATTACCCTACTCATGATTTAGAGTTAGCCTCTGTTGTCCATGCACTCAAAACATGGAGACGTTACCTTTTGGGAAAGCGATGTGAAGTGTTCACAGATCACAAAAGTTTGAAGTATATCTTCACCCAGAAATAAATTAACATGAGACAAAGAAGATGGCTAGAACTCATCAAGGACTATGACTTAAGTTTGCAATACCACCCCGGTAAAGCAAATGTTGTAGCGGATGCTCTAAGCCATAAGGTATTTGTGAATGGCCTTACTAAGGGAGAATTGCCAGATGATCTGTGTTCCCAATTTAGGAGAAAATGACGCAAAACTACCACATTTGAGACGATCTTGTTAAAAATCTACCACCTTTGGGTTTTTTGACACATAAAAACCAGTTTTGGGGTATGGGTATGACAGAAAGCTCTAACTCATCGTGTTTAGGCATCTAACAGCATTTCTGGCAGGTGGGGCCCATTGTCAGTGCTGACGTGGCATGCATTTGACGGAGGGAGACAACGGCCATGACACGCCGACTCCGAGAATTTCCACCAGTACGAGCTCGACGCCGGTGGCGCTGAACTCGGCTCTTACGGGCTGACGCCGAACGCCTTAGCTTATCGCCTCGTGACGACGACATCATCGTCGTCGACACCATGTTCCAGCAGTGCAGCGCCTTCGTCCCCTTCGTCGGCTTCAACCGCCACCGGCGCCCCGTGTTCCTCGGCTGCGGCGTTGTCATAGACCAGTCCCCCGACTCCTTGGTCCGGCTGATGCGCGCCTTCATGCGCTCTGCCGCCCAGGAACGGCCCAAGTCCGTGATCACCGACAGCAGCGACGCGGTGGTCCACGCCGTCTAAGACCGTGCTCCCGTGGTGGACCAGGCACCGGACGACGGCGAACCAGGAGTGGCTCTGCAGGATGTACGTGAAGTGGGAGCTCTGGGCCGCCGCGTTCGTCCGCGACAAGTTCTTCCTCGGCATGGTGCGCGACCACAGGACGGAGTGCCTCGCCACGGGCCTGCACACGGGGCTCCGCGAGAGCATGTCGCTGCTCGCCCTGCTCCGGCACGCCGACTCTTGGGCCGAGAAGCTGGCGGGAGACCCTCCGCACCGTCAAGATCGTGCGCTGGCACCAGCAGACCCCCAGCCTCCCCGGCGGCGCGGATCTTGATCCGCTGCTCCGCAACTGGCCTTCCGGAGCTCAGGTCGCTCGACCTCTCGGAGTTCTACTACTGGAAGGAGGACATCGTGCCGGCGCTCTCCATGCACCCGCTCGCTGCCGCGGCTCTAACCGACCTAGACCTTGGCCTCACGGGCGCCACCAACAGATTCCCCGCCTTCGAGCTCGGGGCCATCGCGGCCTCCTGTCCCAACCTCTAGAAGCTCGTCGTGCCCTACATGTTCAGTCCCCCATACGTTGACTTCATCGTCGGCGACGATGCGCTGCGCTTGCTTGCTCGCTTCCTCCTGCCCTCGCCTCATGGTCCTGCGGCTCAGCGAGCCATTCGAACCGAAATCCACCAGCCAGCGGGAGTAGGTGGGCATTACGTCCAGTATCCTAGAACAGAGCAAGGGATGATGAGCTGGTCCTACGGGATCACGGTTGCTAGCAAGGGCGGGACGGCGACGAGCTGCATGCCCGCAGCGGCCGGCAAGCGTGGGACAGCGAGATGCGCGAGCTACGAGCGGGCGACCGGTGAGCTACCAGATATGCGGGCACAGGACAGCGGCCGCTGAGCTACGGGCGCAGGGCAACGGCCGACGAGCACGGCAACCGGCGAGTGTGGCAGCCAGCATGCTACGGACGCGGGCAACGAGGTGAGCGCGTGGGACGGCGAGCTGCATGAGCTGCGGGCGCGGGGCAGCAGCCGGCGAGCTACAAGTGGCAGCAATGAGCCGCGACCACGGGCGGCGGCAGTGGCGTGGAAGCGGCAGCCATCGCTGCTGCCGCAGACAACCTCTAGCTACAGTTGGTCAACACGGTGAAGAAAAATAGGTTCAAAGGAATAAGAGAGTAGAAACTAGAGAGATAGAAAAGCACAACCTTACGGACGTTGGCTCTCTCCGTTAAGTCTGTGTCACGTCAACACTGACAGTGGGGCCCATCTGTCAGAAAGTCTATTAAACGACTAAACATGTTGAATTAGAGTTTTATGTCACGCCTCTACCTCAAAAGTGGTTTTTATGTGTGAAAAAACCTTAAGGTGGTATTTTTTTGACAAGAGTGACGCAAATGTGGTAGTTCCTTGTCATTTTCTCCCAATTTAGAGATATCAGATTGGAGATTATGCCTGAAGGACATCTCATGTCATTGGATGTTTGTCAACACCCGGATTTTTAATCCCAGATGCCTGTTATGCCATACATCACAATCCCAGGATTACCATTTTTGCGAGACATAACAGAATTGGATACCATAGTACATCATCCATTACAAACGATACATAAGTTCTTACACAAATAGGGATCTCATGATCCAGTTCTTAATACAACATCAAGCAGCGGAATACGTAATAATAACGGTAGCGTAGGCGAAACTCCATCTTCGGGGTCACAGGCAATGCTGACGATGGGAGATGATCCTAGTTGTCGTAAGCTTCCTAGGGTCCATCCTCCAGGTACTCCTCTTCATAGTCTGGCCATGGGAATAGCCAGGGACAAAGCCATGAGTACTCTTTAAGTACTCGCAAACTAATACTAACAGGTAAAGGGGTTTTTGGATAATAGGACACTAGGCTCTAGCGTTGTTTTGCGAAAGCCAGATTTATCTCTACTAAGTTTAGAAGCAACGAATGCTCGTAATAATTTTATAACTCCTAAGTGGGAACTTGTATTTCATATCACAACTCTGTTGTGGTCAAGTCAAAGTTTCAAATCATTTCACAAGTCATTTTGATAAGTCTGATGGGGGAACAGTATGGCCACGCCAAATGTCCATAACCACGGACGCGGCTATTCGAATAGTTTGACACTCTGCAGAGATTGTACACGTTCACCACAACATTCGATACATCCGCCAGGAAAAATCCCTGAATTCACCATACTCAGTATAAGCACCTCTCCTGTGAGTTTGGCCTCCCAACCATGACCAACTGTCATCTTGGGTACTGCACAGGTGGACAATCTTCACAAGGTAGCCTCAGCTCAGACCTTGGCCGTGAGGGCACTAATACTAAGGTATATAAGTTTACAGTCAAGCCCTACCCAATCTTCGGGCATTGTGGTTGTACGATAAAATTGGAATGGTATCGCATCCAGACAACCATCAGTTTTATAAAGGGCTAAGGCTCATGCCTCATTGTTTTCATCACCAAAATCATCAGGTGTTGGGAAACACATGTCCAAAACATTTCAATAGAATGATCCATCATTCCAAGGTTTTCATAACCATTTTTCCACCAAGTATTCCCATCTAAAGTTGATCAAGTTTTATGCTTAGCACTAACATCTACAGGTGGGGGTAAGCAATAATGAGGGGTAGTAAACTAGTGGAGTTCTAAATAAGTTTAACCTCATGCCTTAAGATGACATCAAGATTATCTATCTTAGGCCAAATTTTATGCTCTTTATGCAACCTTCAGATATCTTTCTAGTATATATAATTCACTTAAGTAAACTCTAAGGAATAGCTTTGATAAAGAAATAAAGTATAAAGCTTGTAAGTAAAAACTAGGATTGGTTGGTCAAGTGGGTTGGATCATATATGCTTAAGGCATATAGTGGGCAGAGTAACAAGTAGTGGTTTGTGGCATCAGTAGGGTATCTTGCAAGGGTTAGCTTGCATTGGTCCACTTAGTTAATAAAGCTTGCACAATATCAGTATAAGCTTGCTAAATTGCAAGTGTTAGCTTGCAAGGTTAATAGCTTGGCTTGTATAGAGCAGTGGTTGAAGTTCTCCTCGGCTTCTTCTTCGTAGTATCCTCCTTCCTCCTCGTATCCTTGGTCGGTACTAGCGTCTATAAATAAATATGAGGTACACAATCACCAAACAATACTTAACTACTTGCAAGCATCACACACAAGGGTCCTATAGATGATCTAACATCATCACTAACATTACAAGATTAAATCTTGGTTTAATTCTTTTTATTTTTAGAAAAGTAATTTCTACTCATTGAAAAACTACTTAAGATTTAATATTCTCCAAACCAAACATGGGATCATGTTGAGATATGTCATCACCACATATTTTAGTCCATGGGAATATGATTTAAAGTGGTGTCACAATTTAATAAGGTTTTACCCTTTTATTTTAATTAATTAAAGTGGCTAGAAATGCCTATGTAGCATTATTTTATCACTTGAACATTATTTCTGCAAGTAAACCTATATATTTTTATATATTCTGAAACGTATGGTTAAAGGTGATTTTTTAGAGTTGGAATCAACTCAAAAGCTATTATGGTTTAAATTTGAAAAATGTTTGAATACAGAAAACCTTCTGCCTTGTTACTTTTACCATGGGTGATCTATATATCCAAATGACTTGAATCCAACGGGCTTGGATTCAGCATTCCCATACCTTTCTAACAAAATTGGTTTCATTCAATTTGGTGCACTGAATCGATCTGGGTTGATTTTTGAAGTTGGGTACAGAAGTGAGTTTGAAACAAAATGAAAAAGGTTTAATTCAAATAACTGGGCTGCGCGGGAAAAGTTAACAGGCCGGCCTGCTAAGCGCAGTGCTCCCGCGGGCTGCTTAAGTGGGTTTCCCCACTCGTCAGTGATACAGGGAGGGGCGAAGCGGTACGGGGCAACGTGGTGCGTTCGATCTGATTCTAATCCAACGACTGAGAGTCATTGTCGACGTTGAGCAACGCCGGTGAGAAAGAAACCTAGCGCGGCCAGTGAGGGGTGCTGAGGGCTCACCGGGGTGCAGGCGAGGGTCGGCGAGGCGGGCGAACGACGAAGTCAACGACGGCGAACTCAGGGGTGGTCGCGGCAGATCCTGGGGTGGACGAAATCGATGGCGCCCTTCTTCTCTAGAGGCGGCGGGCTCCAGTGAAATTTCGGCAAGGTGGTGCTCGCCTTGCTCTGGGAACGGTGTAGCATGATCAGTGAGGAGAGGGGAGTGAGATGGTGTGAAGAAATCGAGCGGGGGTGGCCTCTATTTATAGTCGAGCGAGGGGACCGACGGGGCGCACGGTGAGCTCATCGGGGGCGATGTTACAGGCGACTATTGTCATGGGCAAAGGTAGGGCGGTGCAGTGTTCCCTGGCGATGCTCAACGACATGGTTTTGAGGTGTGGGGCGGTGCGGCTTGGTCTGGAACATGCGACACTCTGCACGGCAGAGGCGGCGTCTTCGACGTCGAGCGGTGGCTGTGCGCCACGGGGTGGCGAACGAGGATGTCTGGCGGTCTTCTGGGTCGGTGGGGATTGTGTGTGCACGCGGTGAGGGCGGCGCACGGTCTGTGGGCGCTGGTCGAGGGTGGCGCTCTAGCGTACGCTCGGCATGGTTGCTGGCGAGGTTGGCATGGTTCGTGCGTGTGGTCCAGGGCTTGGCAACGCTCGCGGCTGGGACAGTGAGTGGCAGTGGACGGTGGACTGCCTCCCAGACATGTTGGCTAGGCTTGCTTTTCTTCCTAGCTTGCTGTCGACATGGGGGTGACATGGGTGTGCTCGGCTGTTCACCATTGATGGCAATGCCAAGATTACAGTGATGCTAAGGGTTAGTTTAGGTTGTTGGATGATCTACTAAGGCTAGTGGTGTCCAGAGAGGGAACAAGTTAGGCTTCAATCACTGCTCACTATAGTGTTTAGATTTTGTATGATTTGTGTCTGCAACCTGTTTGATGAAATGGCCGCATGAAATCAAGTTTTAAATTTTGAAAATATTTTTGGTTGGTTTGCTAGATTGGTGCTAGTGAGTCTGCAGATGCTTGGGTTTTGAAAGTTGAGCTTGATTGAGTGGTTTTTGAACAAGTGGGATCTTCCCATATGATAAAGATTCAATTTTGAATTGTCATTTAAACTATGCATTTGAAAGTTTCTGGATGATCACAAAGTGGGCCTTGATACCTTGTTATGAGTACATTCAAGGGGTCCAAAGATCCAGAAAAGTTTCCATTAGGTTCTGAAATTTTGAGACAGCCAAAGTAGGCATGGGAGTTAAATTGGTCAAAATGACCATTCCTTTATTTTATTGGTTTTGATTTATTTGTCTTTAGGAAAAGTTTGGGAAATGTTTAGATGATGTTTATTTCACCTAAGAAACATTTTACAAGCAAGGAAACATACAAACAAGGTGGTTCAAAATAATTTCAAATTAAATGCATACACATATGCATGCCTTCATAATTTTTAATTAGAAAAGTTTTTGTTAAGCCTAATTTTGATGATTAGAGTTTGATGATTTAAGTTTAGTATTTTTGGGATGTTACAAACCTTCCCCCCTTAAACAAAATCTCGTCCCGAGATTTGAAAAAGGACGAAAAGATTACCTAGGATTTAAAGAGATCGGGAAACTCCGTCCTGATGTGATCTTCGCGTTCCCAGGTAGCTTCCTCTTCTCTGTGGTTGCTCCACTGAATCTTGAGAAACTTGATGCTTCGGGTTCGGGTAGTTCGAAAAGATTCTTCCAAAATACAGATGGGTACTTCGGGATAGGTCAGGTCATTGTTGATCTCTATGGTACGATGATCGATATTCTTGAACACTTCGGTCTTCTCGGGGACTTCGAGACACTTGCGAAGTAACGAGATATGGAACACATCGTGCACGGTTGACATCTCTTCGGGTAGTTCCAATTGATACGACACTTCTCCTCGACGGTTCAGAATTTTGAAAGGTCCGATATACCTGGGGGCTAACTTTCCTTTGAGTTGGAAACGCTGCATTCCCTTCAATGGCGACACTTTCAGATAAACAAAATCTCCTATGTTGAAGGCGAGGTCTCGACGTCTCTTGTCGGCGTAACTCTTCTGTCAGGATTGGGCGGTCTTGAGGTGCTCACGAATCTTGTGAACCTTCTCTTCTGCTTCTCGTAGGATGTCGGGTCTGAAGATCTGACTCTCTCCTACTTCCGACCAGTTCAAAGGGGTGCGACACTTCCTTCCGTACATGAATTCAAATGGGGCCATTTGCAAACTGGCTTGATAACTGCTGTTATATGAAAATTCTGCAAACGGCAGACAGTCTTCCCACTTGGATCCATATTCTAACACGCATGCTCTCAGCATATCTTCGAGTATTTGGTTTACTCGCTCTGTTTTTCCATCGGTCTGAGGGTGATACGCGGTGCTGAAATCTAGACGGGTTCCTAAACCTTCTTGGACTTTCTTCCAGAATCTCGAGGTAAACTGAGTTCCTCAATCCGATACTATGTTCTTGGGGACTCCGTGCAAACTAACGATTCTAGCGATGTATAACTCCGCTAGTTTCGAACTCTGATATGTGGTCTTGACGGGCAAGAAATGGGCGACTTTGGACAATTTGTCCACTATGACCCAGATAGAGTCATTTCCCCTACTAGAAGTAGGTAGTCCAGTGATAAAGTCCATTCCTACAGAATCCCATTTCCATTCCGGAATCTGCAAGGGTTGCAACAATCCAGCGGGTATTTGATGTCCTGCCTTGACTCGCTGACATATATCATACTTGGTGATATAGCTTCCGATTTCTCTCTTCATCTTATGCCACCAAAATTGCTCTTTTAAATCTTGATACATCTTAGTTCCTCCGAGATGGACAGAATAAAGTATCATGAGCCTCCTTCAAAATAACTCCTTTCAACTCGGAATCTGCTGGTACACAAAGGCGTCCTTTGTACCACAAAACTCCTTCTTCGTCTTCGGTGAATCCGGGTACTTTGCCTGTACCGATTCGACATTTGATTATGTCAATACTAGCATTTCCCTTCTACGCCTCTTCAATCTAACTGATCAAAGTGGGCTGGAGTTCTATGCTAGCCAGAAATCCTTAACTTACTAATTCCATCTGAAAATCTTCCATCTCTTTGTGCAGACTTGGTTGCTCCTTCAAAATCATGGAGTTCAAGCGGCACGGCAATCTGCTAAGGGCATCAGCTACTACGTTGGCTTTACCAGGGTGATAGTGAATGTACAGATCGTAATCCTTGATTAGCTCAATCAATCTTCTCTGCCTCATATTCAGCTCCTTCTGAGTGAATATATACTTTAGGCTCTTGTGATCCGAATAAATCTCACAACGGTTTCCCATCAGGTAATGTCTCCATGTTTTAAGGGCTAGAACTACGGCTGCGAGTTCGAGGTCTTGGGTTGGGTAGTTTTTCTCATGTTGCTTCAATTGTCGAGATAGATAAGATATAACTTTGCCTTGTTGCATTAGCACACATCTGAGACCAATCTTGGATGCATCACAATACACATCAAAGGACTTCGTGATATCCGGCATGATCAAGATTGGGGCTGAAATCAATCTCCTCTTGAGTTCTTGAAAACTCGCTTCACACTTGTCGGTCCATTCAAACTTCTTGTCCTTCTTCAGCAATTGGGTCATGGGTCTGGCGATACTCGAGAATCCTTCTATGAATTTGCGGTAATATCCCGCCAATCCGAGAAATGCACGAACTTGGGTTTGAGTGGTTGGGGCTTGCCAATCTTCTACGTCTTTCACTTTGGCAGGGTCAACGGCAATTCCTCCGGCTGATACAATGTGACCGAGGAATCCTACCTCCTGTAACCAGAATTCACATTTGCTAAACTTTGCATACAGCTGATGCTCTCTAAGGGTTCCAAGAATGGTCCTTAGGTGTAGCTCATGTTCTTCTTCTGATTTGGAATAAATCAGAATGTCATCGATGAAAACAACGAAAAACTTATCCAGGAAGTCCATAAAAATCTTATTCATGAGATTCATGAAATAAGCGGGGGCATTGGTTAATCCGAAAGACATGACCGTATACTCATACAATCCATATCTGGTGGTAAAGGCAGTCTTTGGAATATCCTCTGCATGAATTTTGAGTTGATGATAGCCAGTCCTAAGATCAATCTTAAAAAACACTTTGGCACCAGTCATCTGATCAAACAAATCTTCTATCTTGGGAAAGGGGTACTTGTTCTTGATGGTGACATCATTCAATTTCCGATAATCCGTACACAAACGGTTACCTCCATCCTTCTTGTCCACAAACAAGACAGGTGATCTCCAAGGTGATGCACTTGGTTGAATCAATCCAATTTCCAGCATGGAATCCAGTTGCTTCTTCTGCTCATGAGCTCTGACGGGTTCATACTATATGGTCTCTGGGCTATGGGTCCGGTTCCAGGAATTAGTTCGATGATAAACTCGATATCCCGATCTGGGGGCATACCGGGCAAAACATCTGGAAATACATCGGGGTATTCACAGACTATCCGGACTTGGTCAATGGTAGGTTGGGCTATACTCTTGTTGCATTTGAATTGGCGAGGAATGGTTTCAGTATATGCTCGACTGATATTCCGGCTGTACTGGTCATGGTTATGGGTTTCTTGGCACAGTCAATTAATCCTTTATGTTTGGACATCCAATCCATACCTAGTATTACTTCCAAACCTTTAGTTCCAAGTACTATCAAATTTGCATAAAAATATATGCCATGGATTCGGATAGGGACGGCTTTGCAAATTTGCCTAGCCTTGGTGGTGGATTCGGGAATTTGAACAATCATAACACGCTTCAGTTTGGTTGGTTGAATTTTACTAGTGCAGGCAAATTCTTCGGTGACAAGTGAGTGCGATGCACCAGAATCAAACAACACTCGTGCAAGTACTGAATTAACAGAAAACATACCCAACACGACGTCTGGCGCTTCCTGAGCTTCTTCAGCATGCATGAGAAAAAGACGGCCATTGCGGTTGAGCGAATTCCCTGGGGCAAATCTTCTTCCTGGCTGAACACGACGCTGCTGCTGAGCTGGGACATTGGTATTGGGGGCTGTAGCATTCTTCTTGTTCGGGCACTCATTGGAATAGTGGCCTTTATTTCCACAGTCATAACAGGTCACTTGCGACTTGTCCTTGGCTGCTACAGGCACCGCATTGCTTCCAGTCCTCGGGGCAGTGTTGGTGTTGACGGTAACATTGTTGTTGTTGAACTTGGGTGGGGCACGATTGAAATTGCTAGAGTTGCCGGGGTTGTTGTGATTTCCTCCGGGTCTAGGGTTTCCACGGTTGGGATAGGTCGGACGGTTCATCGGGGGTCTGTTGGTCCTTGGGGGAAATCCTGGAGATGGGTTAGGGCGATACTTTGGGGTCTGATGGGTTCCTGGCTGATGCATCATATGACGCTTGCAGTTCTCATTGGCTTGGTTGATCTTTCCTTCCATCTGGATAGCAGAGTCGACAAGGGCTTCAATATCCGCAAAGGGGATATTGACTAACACCGTCTGCATCTCATCATGCAGACCATTCAGGAATCTTTATTTCTTCTTGGCTTCGGTGTCGATCTCATCCGGGGCATACCTAGATAATGACAAGAATTTGTCACGGTATTCCACTACAGTCATCCTTCCTTGCTTCAGCTCTCTAAACTCGTCTCTCATTCTCTTGATCAAACCCGGTGGCACATGGGTTCTGCTAAACTTGACGTTGAATTCCTCCTAGGTCATCATCTGGCCTCCGGTCATTGCGCGAACACTGTACCACCATGCTCTAGCATCTCTGGCTAGATAGTGGGTGGCGAACAGGACTTTCTCATTGTCTTCCACTCCGGCTACTTCTAAGTTATTTTCCATGGTTTGCAGCCAATCATCGGCGTCTAGGGGCTCTTCGGACTTAGTGAAAACATGTGGGTTGGTATTCTGGAAGTTCTTGAGCTTAGATCCATGGTTGTCCTGATTTCCATGGCCTTGGTTGTTGTGGGCTAGCTGGGCTATCTGCTGAAGGGTGGCTAGGTTGGCTTGACGTTCCGCTCTTTCAGCTTCACGGTCAGAAGTCAACATTTGCAGAATCTGCAACATCGGGTCCGGGGATGAACCACTTCCTCCACGTGGCATCTGAAGATTTAGATAGATCATGAGAAAAGAGGGAAATTTCTAAAGTTTTGGGTCTTTAAATTTTTTTTAAAAGTTTGACTCAGATTTTCTAGCAACTTGCTTTTTCATTCATTCATTCATTCATAGCACACGATACAACACACACCACAACAAAGAAAAGCAGATGGTTTTAAGAACCATTCTAGAAACTACGATACAGGGGGACCGAATACTATTCACTATGCTAGTGCTCAAGTGCTACTACTCCTCGGAATCTGTGGCTTCGTCATCTTCATCATCATCGATGAAGGCGAAACCGTCCTCATCGGTGAAGAAATCCATAGCCTAATCTTCCAAAAAATCATCATCGCTGAGATAGGAGTAGGGGTCTCCACGAAGATCCTCTCCGGCATTCTCCCTTTCCTCCACCTGCATGTCTCTCTCGTGGATGGTCTCCTCCAGAGATGAGATGCGGTGGCGAAGACAGGCAATGATGCGCTCCTTCTTGTCGAGCTGATGGCAGCGAGACTTGCGATCCTTTGCTAGCATGGCGATGGTTTGGTCCTTCGTCTGGATGATGGCAGATTTTTGGTTGGAGTAGTCACGACAGTTGTCCAACTCCTGCTGACGATCGTACATCATAAAGCTAAGGTGGTCCAATTGGGTCTTCAGCTCGGGGTGGTGTAACACCCTCAGAATCGGACCTATGCAAATTTGGGCAAAATTCAACAAACCCGCATAGAAACGATTCAAAGGTGCCCACCAGGCACTTTCGTGCGGGTGGAAAACGAAGTAATAACATTACACAACAGTCCTCGATGGGACCCACAGAACAGATATATATAACAGCGACTCAAGAGTCAAGACTACAGATATTATATACAGAGATCCAAATCACCTTGAAAATGAGAGAGCGTCCGACTACGGACAAGATGCAAATGGGGCTAAGAGCCCTGAAGAATAACCAATGGCGTACATAACCCCTTGGGCCAAGCGGAAGAGTAACCACTAACGACGTCGATCTCAAACCTGCTTAAACAAAGGGGTGCCGAAGGGCAAAGGAAAAAAAGAAGGAGCGTCGATCGAGGCCAAGACAGCGAGGCTAGAATTCGGCGGTCCTCACCTACATAGGTATGGTGGATCAAGCGGCGGCGGCATGCACTAAACAACCTATAGAGACTCGATACCTGGCGGTTATCGAGAGAGGGTAAGAATGACCTATCCGGATCCAACACAAGCTAACACCAAAACAAACCCATCCTGGTGTTTCCCCTCGAGACCAAACGAGGAAGTCAACCGAGGAACTCACACCGTTGGCAGTTTTATTTATTCAGTTATCGTTGCAGCAATTACTAGTCAGGTTTAGATAATCATCCTGATAAAGTAAGCAGTGGGCACTTTTAGTTGACCATTCCGTTATAGTTGCAGCAATTACTAATCAGATACAGATAGCATGATATAATCCCAAAACCCAGCAGTTGTTGGTACTTTTATTCAGCCAATTCCGTTGTAGTTGCCATACTTACTAGTCAGGTACAATGGTCGCAAGCGACAATCCAAACAAGCAATTGTGGGCAGTATTATTAGCCATTCCGTTATAGTGAAGCTGATTACTAGTCATTATAAGTCAAATTTATAACAATAAACTTTAGTTATGCTTGTCTATGATCGAGATACTGTGCTCCAAGTCGTCCATATCCGCGGACACGGCTTTCAGAAAGTTTTACCCGGCCGGGGTGCACCAATAGCAACACACGCTCGATCAACCTGGAAAAACCAAATCAAAACCAACGAGGCTTTCGTTGAACAATCACAGATTCAGAAATATTTCAGGGCCACCCTTTGAGTAGAACCATAGTAAGCTAGCCGAGACGCCTCAAGGTTAGCGCCAATGGCTGTAAGCGACTGGGAACCCGAAAGTGTGGCTGGGCTTGTCGATACCGCGTAATCACTCCGCCTTCCTAAACAGTACAGTGTGCTCGCACAATTTAAATACAGAAAGTAGCATGGCATAAGTACAGGATCGTAAATAAAACCTCAAACTAGTTTGTGGCCCCAAGAAATAAGACTGAATCAAGCTCTGGCTCAGGGGGGTCCCATATACCTCCCGGATGTGGATAGCGCGATAAATCAAGAGCAGTATCAAGTACTCGGGGTCTTACGGGACACAAGTGGGCGTTCGGAAACCAAATATTATCTATCACCCACCGATGCCTCTGCTTATTTCAATTTTAGTTGTTAAACAGAAAGTAAAGTGAACAATAAGTAAAACTAGGATCATCTCCAACATCAACATGCGGCATTACATCAGCAACTGTGGCATATGACGACACACATCAGCACTTGAGCAAGCAACTACGACGCGCAAGTCCAACTATCTACCAAACAACAGGTAATAGGATGTGTCCAAGGCAATATAAGGCTGCAGGGGATATCACAGGTACGGAAACTAAAGCATCGCAACACAGATAGCAATAGATCAACAGGAGGGAATAAATACTATAAAAGTAAGATAGGTAGAAGGGGGGGGGAGATGCTCGCCTGAAAACATTGTCGAAGGTTCAACCGAAGATCGGGGCGAAGCTCACATCAACTCAACGGCCTTATCCGCGAAGAACCAAAACACTAGAAGAAACACCGGATGCAATATTTAATACAACGGCAGAAGTTCGGCATGATGCATGCATGATGCATGGCATGGCAAGGTGCGATGCAATTAGGTCAAGATTAAGCGGAACCAGGGGTCCCGACAATTAGTTAGGTGGTTCATGTTATTTATCTACCCCGCAAATTAAATGTTGTTTACATGGCAAAAGATAAGATACCGGTTCGCTACTCAAGTTTTAAATGAGGTCAATATAAGGCTAGATTTGCCCGCATATGGGCCCCATATTTAATTATTAGGTGAATCGGCATAAGGCCCCCAAACCACATGATATGCATGCGAGAAGTCAATTAAATATGCAACAATTGATATCATTTATAAAAAAAATAGGGTATCGAGGAAAGGGTCACACATTTAGGGTTCGGCGATCTTGTTAGGGTTCCGGGGTTCGGGGTCGGTCTCGGGGTCCAGGGTCCGACGGTTCGGTGGGATCGTTCTCGGACTCCGGGGGTTAGGGTCTTGTCGCATCAGGGTTCTCGGCGAGCTCGGCGTCCGGGAGAAAGAACTTGTCGCTCAGGGTCTCGGTGTCGGGGCGCATCGGTTCCTTCCGGGTCGACGCCGTTCTTGTTGTCGCGTAGGTCTTGTCGGGTCCACGGGGTCGGTCTTGCCGTTGCGAGGGTCTTGTCGGGTCCGCGCCATCGAGGCGGTCTTGGTGTTCGACGGGGTTCTTGGCGTCCGTGAAGGAGAACTTGAGGGTCCAGCGTCTCGGTGTCCTCGGATCCGAGCGGAAGAACTTGTCGGGCCAGGTTCGGTCTTCGGGGTTCGGGAGGAAGACTTGGCGTTCGGGTCGCGGCGTCCTCGGTTCCGTGTAGGAGATCTCGTCGAGGGTCTCGGCTACGGTGTTCGCGGGTGACTTGTTTGGTGTCGGCGGCTCATCATACGGGTCGTCGCCGAACTTGGTGAATCCTCGGGTTCGGACGTCGCGGGGCGATTCCGTGAAGGAGATCTCGGTAGGTTCCCTGTCGTTGGAATTGTGGTGCTAGTTCCATCCCTTGGTAGTGGCTTGGAGTGGCACCGTACTGGCAAGACAGACACGCACACGGCACCTGCAACTTCTTAAACACACGCACAGGGGCTACATGGGAGATGCTCGCGCGGCGCTTGAACGAGGTCGGCGACGGGCGGACCTGAGAGAGCCGGCCGAGGCGAGGATGGCGTGGGCAGCGAGGCGCAGGCGCGGAGGCGGGCTCGGGCTTCACTGGCGAGGCGGTGGGCTGGGCCGAGGCGGCGAGCGGAGCGGCGGCTGAGCTTCGGGAGGGGCGCTCCGGAGCTGGCGTGGCGGTCGCCGGGCGAGAGGCGGCCTGCTCATGGAGGCGGACGGGCTTGGGAGGGTCCCTTGGGCGCCTGGGACGGCCAGGCCCGGGCGGCTCGGGCCGAGCTTGGCGGAGGCGGACGGGGCACGACGGGCGCGAGGCGGGCCGGGAAGGTGGCGGCTTCGGCGGGACCGCGGCGAGGGCAACAGAGCGGTGGCAGCGGCGCAGCGAGCGCAGGAGGTCATGAGGAGGCGAGCAGGCGGCGGTATGTGGCGGAGCGGGCGGCTGCAGGCTGGGCTTGAACTGCGTCGGCCTTGAGGAGCTCGAGGTCCGGGGTCGGCGGAGAGGAGGTGCGGTGGTGGGCGGGGAGGATGGCGAGCTTGAGCGGGGAAGGGGCGGCGCGCTGCGGCGATGAGGGGGCGGGGCGGCGAGCAGGGAAGGTGGAGAGGAGGGAGGCTCTGGGGAGGGAGAAGGAGAGGAACGCGAGGCAGAGAGCTAGAGGAGGAAGACAGACACGGGGGAGGAAGGGGTCGTGGGGAGCGGGGGGCGCGTGGGGGAGGTGGGTCCCAAGGCTCAGGGAGGCTGTGGCCAGGGGCTCTTTGTGGTGGGGGCCAGGCGGGCCAGGGTGGGTGGTTGACTGGGTGAGGTGGGGGTGGCGTGTAGTGTGTGCGTGTGTGGTGTGTGTGCCTGGGAGGGTTGGGCTGTGAGGGAGAGTGGGTTGAGTGGAGAGGGGTTAGGTGGTGATGTGTCAGGATAGGATTGGAGGGGGGAGAGGGGTAGCTGAGGTGGCGGGTTCTGATTGGGTGGAGTGATGTGGAGGTAGGGTGTGGGTAGGATAGTGGGTATCTTTAGGAATTAGAGGGGCAGACTAGTTGGACCGTTTTAGCTTTTTCCTGGGGCGGTCGATCGGTCAATCGGCCCGTTCGACTGCCCCTATTAAAATAATTTAAATTTTTATTTATTCTAATTGGGCCGTTTGCAACCCGATAGCAACAAACAATTTAACTCCGGAGACCCGGGTTTTTGCGTTTGAATAAAGACGGGGCGTTCAATATAGAAAACAAAATTAGGGTTTTTAGCAAAATGGTTTCAAACAGATAGATGCATGCTGATGTTATGCTGATGCACCGAGACAAGACATGCGATTATGACGATGCGATGCACAAATTCAACGCGATTTTCTAGTAGTGGTTTTTGCGGGATGCCACAGGTGGTATGGGGCTTCCAGTGGTTGTCCATTAGCATCACGCCTTGGGCAAAACTCAAAGCGAGTACCCTTGATCTGATTGATGCTCTGCCCACACAGACGAGAAAGAGCTTCCTACATGGCTCTGGCAAGTCCATCGAGCCAGTTGTTTTCTCTCAAGGTAAACTGAATTCCCTCAGTAGTGGGAGGTTCAATCTTTCCTCAGAGACTTGCAACAATTAGCCACTTCAGATCTTCTCCTCCTTGATCATTGAGCTGAGCTCCGAAGAACTCAAAGTGACGCTCCGAAGTTCAAAGCTTCAAATCCCTCTCAAATATCTGGTCTCCTCCATTCCCAAGTTGGTAAAACTTGTTGTACTTCACGTCCATCTATAAGAATATAGGATGAGTAAGTTAGTAGAGTGATAAAGTGTGTCAAAATTTCATGTATTTTGCAAGAGCTTTTGGAGGAACATGAATTTTCCTGAAAGAATCAAAAGGATAAGAATGAGAATAAGTTTTTGTAAATATTTTTTTTTTTGGTTTTGGGAAATAAGTTTTTGGTTTAAACGTCCAGTCTAACTAGGGTCTCCTATGGTCAGGATGTATCTGATACCAACTTGTAAACACCCGGATTTTTAATCCCAGATGCTTGTTATGCCATACATCGCAATCCCAGGATTACCATTTTTGCGAGACATAACAGAATTGGATACCATAGTACATCATCCATTACAAACGATACATAAGTTCTTACACAAATAGGGATCTAATGATCCAGTTCTTAATACAACATCAAGCAGCGGAATATGTAATAATAACGGTAGCGTAGGCGAAGCTCTATCTTCGGGGTCACAGGAAATGCTGACGATGGGAGATGATCCTAGTTGTCGTAAGCTTCCTGGGGTCCATCCTCCAGGTACTCCTCTTCATAGTCTGGCCATGGGAATAGCCAAGGACAAAGCCATGAGTACTCTTTAAGTACTCGCAAACTAATACTAACAGGTAAAGGGGTTTTTGGATAATAGGACACTAGGCTCTAGGGTTGTTTTGCAAAAGCCAGATTTATCTCTACTAAGTTTAGAAGCAACGAATGCTCGTCACAATTTTATAACTCCTAAGTGGGAACTTGTATTTCATATCACAACTCTGTTGTGGTCAAGTCAAAGTTACAAATCATTTCACAAGTCATTTTGAAAAGTCTGACGGGGGAACAGTATGACCACTCCAACTGTCCATAACCGCGGACCCAGCTATTCGAATAGTTTGACACTCTGCAGAGATTGTACACTTTCACCACAACATTCGATACATCCATCAGGAACAAATCCTGAATTCACCATACTCAGTATGCGGATAATCAATCCTAACCTTTCGATTACACGCCCTAGTATAAGCACCTCTCCTGTGAGTTTGGCCTCCCAACCATGACCAACTGTCATCTTGGGTACTGCACAGGTGGACAATCTTCACAAGGTAGCCTCAGCTCAGACCTTGGCCGTGAGGGAACTAATACTAAGGTATATAAGTTTCCAGTCAAGCCCTACCCAATCTTCGGTTATTGTGGTTGTACGATAAAATTGGAATGGTATCGCATCCAGACAACCATCAGTTTTATAAAGGGCTAAGGCTCATGCCTCATCGTTTTCATCACCAAAATCATCAGGTGTTTGGAAACACATGTCCAAAACATTTCAATAGAATGATCCATCATTCCAAGGTTTTCATAACCATTTTTCCACCAAGTATTCCCATCTAAAGTTGATCAAGTTTTATGCTTAGCACTAGCATCTATAGGTGAGGGTAAGCAATAATGAGGGGTAGTAAACTAGTGGAGTTCTAAATAAGTTTAACCTCATGCCTTAAGATGACATCAAGATTATCTATCTTAGGCCAAATTTTATGTTCTTTATCCAACCTTCAGATATCTTTCTAGTATCTATAATTCACTTAAGTAAACTCTAAGGAATAGCTTTGATAAAGAAATAAAGTATAAAGCTTGTAAGTAAAAACTAGGATTGGTTGGTCAAGTGGGTTGGATCATATATGCTTAAGGCATATAGTGGGCAGAGTAACAAGTAGTGGTTTGTGGCATCAGTAGGGTATCTTGCAAGGGTTAGCTTGCATTGGTCCACTTAGTTAATAAAGCTTGCACAATATCAGTATAAGCTTGCTAAATTGCAAGTGTTAGCTTGCAAGGTTAATAGCTTGCCTTGTACATAGCAGTGGTTGAAGTTCTCCTCGGCTTCTTCTTCGTAGTATCCTCCTTCATCCTCGTATCCTTGGTCGGTACTAGCGTCTATAAATAAATACGAGGTACACAATCACCAAACAATACTTAACTACTTGCAAGCATCACACACAAGGGTCCTATAGATGATCTAACATCATCACTAACATTACAAGATTAAAGCTTGGTTTAATTCTTTTTATTTTTAGAAAAGTAATTTCTACTCATTGAAAAACTACTTAAGATTTAATATTCTCCAAACCAAACATGGGATCATGTTGACACATGTCATCACCACATATTTTAGTCCATGGGAATATGATTTAAAGTGGTGTCACAATTTAATAAGGTTTTACCCTTTTATTTTAATTAATTAAAGTGGCTAGAAATGCCTATGTAGCATTCTTTTATCACTTGAACATTATTTCTGCAAGTAAACCTATATATTTTTATATATTCTGAAAGGTATGGTTAAAGGTGATTTTTGAGAGTTGGAATCAACTCAAAAGCTATTATGGTTTAAATTTGAAAAATGTTTGAATACAGAAAACCTTCTGCCTTGTTATTTTTACCATGGGTGATCTATAGATCCAAATGATTTGAATCCAACGGGCTTGGATTCATCATTCCCATACCTTTCTAACAAAATTGGTTTCATTCAATTTGGTGCACTGAATCGATCTGGGTTGATTTTTGAAGTTGGGTACAGAAGTGAGTTTGAAACAAAATGAAAAAGGTTTAATTCAAATAACATGGTTGCGTGGGAAAAGTTAACGGGCCGGCCTGCTAAGCGCAGTGCTCCTGCGGGCTGCTTAAGTGGGTGTCCCCACCGTCGGTGTCTGAGGAGGCGGCGATGCGGGCAACGTGGTGCGCTCGATCCGATTCTAATCCAACGGTGAGAGTCATCGTCGACGTTGAGCAACGCCGGCGAAAGAAACCTAGCGGCGGTGAGGGTGTTGGGGGCTCACCGGGGGTGCAGCGAGGTCGGCGGCGAGCAGCGAAGTCGACGACGGCGAACTCAGGGGTGGTCGCGGCGGCTCCTGGGGTGGACGAAATCGATGGCGCCCTTCTTCTCCAGAGGCGGCGGGCTCCGGTGAAATTCTGGCGAGGTGGTGCTCGCCTTGCTCTGGGAACGGTGTGGCACGATCAGTGAGGAGAGGGGAGTGAGATGGTGTGAATAAATCGAGCGGGGGTGTCCTCTATTTATAGTCGAGTGAGGGGACCGACGGGGCGCACGGTGAGCTCGTCGGGGGCAATGTTACAGGTGGCTCTTGGCATTGGCGAAGGTAGGGGCGGTGCGGTGTTCCCCGGCGATGCTCAATGACATGGTTTTGAGGCGTGGGGCGGTGCGTCTTGGTCTGGAACATGCGACGCTCTGCGCGGCAGAGGCGGCGTCTTCGACAGTGAACGGTGGTTGTGCGTCACTGGGCGACGAACGAGGATGTCTGGCGGTCTCCTGGGTCGGTGGGGATTGTGTGTGCACGCGGTGAGGGCGGCGCGGTGCGTGGGCTGGTCGAGGTGGCGCTCGCGCTCGGCATGGTTGCTGGCGAGGTTGGCATGGTTCGTGTGTGTGGTCCAGGGCTTGGCAACGCTTGCGGCTGGGACAGTGAGTGGCGGTGGACGGTGGGCTGCCTCTTAGACATGCTGTCTAGGCTTGCTTTTCTTCCTAGCTCGCTGTCGACATGGGAGTGACATGGGTGTGCTCGGCTGTTCACCATTGATGGCAATGCCAAGCTTACAGTGATGCTAAGGGTTAGTTTAGGTTGTTAGATGATCTAATAAGGCTAGTGGTGTCCAGAGAGGGAACAAGTTAGGCTTCAATCACTGCTCACTATAGTGTTTAGATTTTTTATGATTTGTGTCTGCAACCTGTTTGATGAAATGGCCGCATGAAATCAAGTTTTAAATTTTGAAAAGATTTTTTGTGGGTTTGCTAGATTGGTGCTAGTGAGTCTACAGATGCTTGGGTTTTGAAAGTTGAGCTTGTTTGAGTGGTTTTTGAAAAAGTGGGATCTTCCCATATGATAAAGATTCAATTTTGAATTGTCATTTAAACTATGCATTTGAAAGTTTCTGGATGATCACAAAGTGGGCCTTGATACCTTGTTATGAGTACATTCAAGGGGTGCAAAGATCTAGAAAAGTTTCCATTAGATTCTGAAAGTTTGAGACAGCCAAAGTAGGCATGGGAGTTAAATTGGTCAAAATGACCATTCCTTTATTTTATTGGTTTTGATTTATTTGTCTTTAGGAAAAGTTTGGGAAATGTTTAGATGATGTTTATTTCACCTAAGAAACATTTTACAAGCAAGGAAACATACAAACAAGGTGGTTCAAAAGAATTTCAAATTAAATGCATACACATATGCATGCCTTCATAATTTTTAATTAGAAAAGTTTTTGTTAACCGTAATTTTGATGATTAGAGTTTGATGATTCAAGTTTAGTATTTTTGGGATGTTACAATGTTCAACCCACTTTGTTGGACAAAATCAAAGAAGCCCAAAAGATAGATGAGGAAATAGAAGAGATTAAGGAAAAGATTGGCAAGGGAAAAGCCAAAGGATTCCATGAAGATGAACGGGGTACTTTATGGTATGGAAAACGTATCTGTGTTCCACAAGATCCGGAACTTCGGTAACTGATTTTACAAGAAGCACACAACTCACCGTATTCCATTCATCCGGGTAACATCAAAATGTACATGGATACGAAAGAAAGATTTTGGTGGAATAATCTCAAGAAGGACATCGCCGAACATATTGCTTTGTGTGATGTATGTAGTAGAGTGAAATCAGAACATCAGAAACCAGCAGGATTGCTACAACCACTACCTATTCCTGATTGGAAGTGGGACAAGATTGGCATGGATTTCCTCACCGGATTGCCAAGGACCAGGTCAGGATATGACTCTATTTGGGCAGTAGTGGATCGCCTAACTAAAGTGGCTCAATTTATACCCGTGAAGACAACCTATACAAGTGCTAAGTTAGCCAAGATATACATGAGCAGGATTGTATGTCTGCATGCAGTACCCAAGAGTATTGTGTCTGATAGGGGAACTCAATTCACTTCTCATTTTTGGAAGCAACTACATGAGTCATTGGGAACGAGGTTGGAATTCAGCACTGCTTTTCATCCTCAGATTGACGGACAAACAGAAAGGACCAACCAGATACTTGAAGATATGTTGAGAGCATGTGCTCTAGATTATGGACCTAGCTGGGATGAAAGTCTGCCTTACGCAGAATTCTCTTACAATAACAGCTATCAAGCCAGTATTGAGATGGCACCATTTGAGTTTCTCTATGGGAGAAAGTGTACCACCACATTGCTATGGAATGGTGTGGGAGAAAGAAGTTTGTTCGGACCAGAACTAATCAAAGAGGCTGAAGAGAAAGTCAAGCTAGTTAAGGACAGATTGAAGATAGCACAGTCCCGACAAAAGAGCTACGCAGATCCTAAGCATAGAGAAGTCACCTATGAAGTGGGTGATAGAGCTTATCTTAGAGTGTCACCACTTCGTGGAGTGAAGAGATTTGGTGTCAAAGGTAAATTGGCCCCAAGATATGTTGGACCATTCAAGATTCTGAGTCGTAAAGGAGAAGTAGCTTATGAGATTGAATTGCCAAAGTCATTGTCTGCTGTTCACAGTGTGTTTCTTGTGAGTCAGCTAAAGAAATGCCATCCAGAAATGGAAGAGACTTCTTTGAAGTATACTATACCATTGGAGGAAGTCCAATTGGAAAGTGATCTCACTTATGAGGAAAAAACTATCAAGATTCTTGAGACTGCAGAAAGAGTTACTCGGACTAAGACTATCAAATTCTGCAAAGTTCAATGGAACCATCATTCCGAAGAAGAAGCAACATGGGAAAGAGAAGATGATCTTCGGAAATACCAACCTCACCTATTTGCTAGCCAATCCGAATCTTGAGGGCCAGATTCACCTTAAGGGGGTTATATTTGTAACATCCCTAAATTATGTTTTCAAAGATTGCATATCATTCATGCATGCATATCATTTAGGGGACAATTTCAAACTCATTTATAGAAACCAGAAGCACTAAGTGCTATTATTTTATGTGAGAAAGCTATGATCTAATGCCACTCTCAAGAGAGAGAATATTTGTTTAAAACCCATTATTTGAATTCATAGGATTGGTTGGATGAGTTCCAAGCTTTGGACAAAAAAATTCAAAAACAAATATGGTTTTAAAACCATTTTTAAATCTTCATTAAACCATGTGCTAAGGCACTGTTATTTTAAAAATCTTGAAAGGACCATGCAAGTCCAGCAAGGCAGCATGGTTTAATACTCAAATTTATACATGATTCATATTACAAAAGGCCAGAAATATTTGAAATTCAAATGCTTTTAAATTCATTTGAAATTGATTCTAGAAAATCAAATTAGAAAAAAGAAAAAGGTTTAAAAACCCAACTGGGCCTGGCGCCACGTTTTTAGCCCAGCAGCAGACCTAGCCCACTAAGCCCACCCGGGGTTTTTCCCTCCTTCTCTCACACGGCACAGACCCACCCCGCGCTCACTGACTGGTGGACCCGAGTTCCATGCGAGCATCGTCCCCGAGCCAATCACCCCCACGACCCTGTCGACGCCGCAGTTAACTCCATTACTGCCGCGATTGATGCAGGATTAATTGCCGGCGTTTCCTTGCGAGATTCTCGCCCCTGCTCCGGCTATAAGACCCCCTACCCTCTCCGCTCATTTCCCCTCGCTCAACACACTCACCTCGCCACCAGGCTGTGCGCAATCGAGCTCGGAACCCCGCAGCACCGACGACCTCCGGCGACCGATTCCGGTGAGCATCGTCCACCCCCCTATCTCTGTTTCATGCGAGCATGATCAACATGTCCCTTTTCATCTTCTCATGCCTTCCTTTTTCTCTGTATCGTCCTAGAGAATCTTCACCGTCCACCTCTGGAAGTAGCCAAAGCTCAGCACAACTTCGTCGACGCCTCCTGGTAAATTCTGACCGCCCCCGTCCCTCTAATTGACGCTCACATTTTCGCCAGACTCGTGCGCACCTAAACCAGCGCTTGTTTCACTCTAGCATGGTCTACAACTCTGGCCATGACAACGAACAGCCGTACCCGACGTCTGTCTCCACTCCGACGAGGAATTCCCACCGTGTCTGTGCGCCCCTTGACAAGCCACTGCTGCGTTGAGCTCCAGCACACCTATGCGAGTCTGGTAATCCTCTCCGACGACCCCAGCCCCCTCTGTAGCCACCGCGACACCGTAGACTGAGCGCGCTGCCACTCACCTTCGCCGCGCGCCGCCAGACTTGGGTCGCTTGATCAGCCACCGTTGGATCTAGATCCAACGAGTTGGATAGATCACTTAATCGAAGAGGTACAGAGCAGATCTGGCCGAACGTTTTAAGTTAGATCTGACGGTCCACGCTAGTCGATCCACGCAAAACGGTATGGGCGAATAGAAACACGCCACGTGGCCAGACTCTGGTTTTAAAAACAGAATTTGATCTATTGGATTTGTAAACTTGCAAAATTCATAACTTTCAAACCACACGTCCAAATTTTACAAATTTTATATCATTGGAATCAGGAGAGAAAATCCTTTCTGATTATGCAATGTTTTTAATTTTTTGCCTCTATAAAAATGGTTGTTTTTATAGAAACATTAGTAGGCATAATTTGTGTATAATAATTATTTGAAAAATGTTATGTTATTTAAATAAAGTTTATTTGGCTTCTTTAAAACTTGTTTATGATTCAGTATTGTGTACTTGTCTTGTTTGGTGTAGAAAATCATCACATGGCAATTTCATGCATTCATATATTTTTGTTTGTATATATTTTGTATGTGATTTTGGTGCCATTATTTTATGTGTAGATTTTGGTGCAAATAGTGATTGTGATTGTGAAGATTGTTGCTACTCCCCAAACTACCAAGGCAAGTGGTTATTCATGATTTTATTCCTATGTTTTTTTCAACTATGCACTAGAAATATTTTCCTAGACTTGCATGAATATTTTGATCTATATGTTATGCTTGGGAAATCCTAGTAGTTGTAGAATTGCTAGAAATTTCTAAAGTTAAGATGCTTATCAATGCCATTCTTAGCCTAGATAGTAGCAACCAAGGGTGGTTATATATTCATGCTATGAGAAAATATTTCTAAGTCTTTGGACTTATGTTTTTGCTTAATAAAACAACTAAGTGAATGAAACACATGGGTGGAATGGAAAGAATGGTTTATGTTGATTGGTTATACAAGGCCCATTTCTATGGCTTATCTTGTGTATCTCAATTGTGGAAAGCCACCCAAGAACAAAGGGATTTGAGAGGCCAAATGTTAAGAAGCTTCTAGTGCAGCCACATGGCAATATGGGCTCTGCCTGGATCACATAGGCTGCAATAACATAGCCATTTGGACAGTTGGTGGTTGTGGGATGATAGGTTGGAACGCGTCCATTTGGTCTAAGGGAAGGCTTCTGAAAGGTCCTGTCTTGGTGAAAAATCAAGTCTTGTGGGGAAAGTGCACAACCTCTACAGATGGAAGAATCTAAGTACTTAGCCATGTCCCTGGTATTGGACAACTTGAGCATCAAGACATGGAATTTATCAAGAATCTCCTCATCCCTATTTCTAAGTTAAAAATTTATGGTTGAACAAGGGTAAAGGTTCACCAATTTCTATTGGTGTTTCCTTGGGAAAGTTTTATCAAAGAAAAACTTAGTGTTTTCAACTAATAGGTAAAACCTATTTTTGAGCAAAGCAAGCCTAAGCTACACTTAGCCAAAATGCATATAGTATCTAGATTACAAATATTCAACTAAGGTATCACTTGCCAATACTATTCCAATGTATTAACCCACTGTGGTTGTAACTTGTGATGTTGCAGGTTATTCTGATGATGATTAGGGGTTATGAGTCTACACTCAACATGCTTGTCTGTGGCACATGAAGATGAAGACTTATTTATCTTATTATATATTTGAACTCTTGTATTAGGTCTGTGGCCATGGAGTTTGTAAAAGACTATGTTTGTCTCTGGAATGATGTGTAATAATGACCTTTGTTTCTGTGTACTTCATCTTAAACTGTGGATGCTAGCATTGATCTAGGGACTAGCATTGCAATCATAGGGATCCTTACCTTTATAAAGGGAGGGGTCTTACATTATTGCTATCTTAGTTGGTTGCTCCCAGTCTTTTGCTAGCCTCCACTTGTATGAGTAAGTTCTACTCATGCTTCCAACTCCCAAGAAACCAAGTTATTCCAAAGTGTCCACTATAAACTCCTATGCATGGTGTGTTACACCATTCCAAGTATATTCTTGTTTTCAACTATCTTCCAATTAAAAAACTATTTTGTTATGTGAAAACTTAATGATTAAAGCCCTCATGAACTTGATGGCACACTTTATTATTTGCCCCTAATAAACTTGAACCATTGTGACAACTTTGTTGTATATGCTCGCACGTATAAGTTGGAATTAGCATAATTGTGCTATCACGGGGAACGTTTTCAACATTGCACTTGTACTTTGTACTCAGTTGATATCATGTTCTTTTGTTTATGGATGTCACCGGTGTGAAATAAAGAGGTAACTTGTAAGTCCATGGAGTTTGTATCATGTGTTAGAGAAACGCCTGGGACGCTAGCCTAAGCCATGCCTAATCATGGTGGAAACTTGCAGCATCACCATAATGAGCTATCTATGAAGCATCCTCGATAAAAAGCTATGAATATGGTAAATAAAAAAATTGCTGAGATGCTCTTTGTCTGCTTGCCTTGTCATTTTGGTTATGGGAAAGCTCCTGTACCATGTGCAAGGGGTACCCCTTTGGCGGTTCTCAATGATATGCAAATACTTACAGTGACAAGAACTTACCTAGACCCAAAGTTGAGTATGCATGAGGTGTGGCCCTCGTATTCAAGGGACATGAGATTGCCAACTTATACTTCGTCAAGCATATACTCCAGCTTTGCCACTTTAACCTTAACCACTTCAAGATGCTTATGATAGGGGCAATGAGGGCTGAAAGCTAACAAGTACCGTAATTTTTGGTAGCTCTTTTTGAAACTTGTAATCACTGCTTCCTTTACAAAAAAAAGGCTTTTCTTCCACCATTATTGAGTCTCCACCTTATACCTTTAGGAACCATTAAGAGAGCATAGTTGTAATTCTGTGTGCAGTGTTCCAACGCTTATTAATTGATGCATATTATGATATTACTTGTTCTTGTGCTACTTGTTTCTATTCACCCTTGTGAACTTTGCAGGTGTCCTATGCATCTGTTTGTTACTCTATGAGGGACAAGATGATTGCCACTATGCTATGTTTTCTATATGTGAAACGAACAAATGTTTTTCAATGAATGTTATTCATGATCTTTGTTTGTAGCTTGTCATGTTGCATGCATAGTTACTATGTCCTATTGTTAGAACTCCACCTTTTATGCACATGTTTAGAGTTCTTTGATCCCAGCTTTCAAATGCTTGCAAATGGTTGGATCTCTATTGTGAGGGTGCATGTCACCTCAAAAATTATTCTTTTATCACTTACCTACTCAAGGACGAGCAGGAGTTAAGCTTGGGGATGTTGATACGTTGGAAACGTACCTATAATTTTTGATGATCCATGTTTTTTTTGTATCTACTTTTCTTTGCTTGTCTACACTTTGAGGTGCTTTTTACATGTTTTCTGGTACTAACCTATTAACAGGTTGCAACAGTTCCAGATGCCTGTTAGTAAAGTTACTAAAGAAATATTCTCGGAATTGGACGGGACAAACGTCAAAGTCAATTACTTTTCGTGGGGAACAAGAAGTCCAGAGGAGATCCGGAGGGGCCAGCTAGGGGACCAGACCCACCCCAGGCGCGGGTGGGCCCAGCCCCGCGCCTGGCTAGGGTTTGGTGGCCCTGGTCGCCTCCTCAGTCTCCCGCTTCACCTATAAGAAACCCTCGATACATAAACCCTAAGCAGCCGATCAAATATCCACGAAACTGTCTATAGCCGCCGCCACCATCGTCCCTAGATCGGGGGATCTGAAGTTCTTCCCGGCACCCTGCCGGAGGGGAGATCATCCCGGAGGCCTTCTCTCCGGTATGATGCGTGAGTAGTTCCACCTTGGACTATGGGTCCATGTAGTAGCTAGATGGTTGTATCTCCTCCTTTGTGCTTTCATGTATAGATCTTGTGAGCTCCGTTCATGATCAAGATCTAATCTATTTGTAATCATGCATGTTGTGTTTGCGAGGATCCGATGAATATTGAGATTATTATGTTGGTTTGATTAATGGTTTTATCTTTATGATTCTATCATGTCTTTGTTGTTTGTGATCTTGCATGCTCTCCGTTGTTAGTAGCTATCTTGGCCAAGTATTTTCTAGTGACTCCAAGAGGGGGTATTTATGCTCGATAGTGGGTTCATGCCTCTAGTTTCCAAGGGAAGTGACAATAATCTCTTCGGTTGTAGATGTGTTGCTGATACTAGGGAGAAAACAACGGTCTCTTTTTCATGGAACATGTGGACTGTTTACCTTACACACTTTGCTTAAAGCAGTTGTCTGTTGCTTGCAACTTAATACTAGAGGGGGTTCGGATGATAACTTGTAGGTGGACTTCTAGTCATAGATGCAGTTGGATGGCGGTCTATGTATCTTGTTGTATTGCCCAATCAACCTCATAGGATCTTTCTGAGTAGTAATTGCATTGTTATGCCTTGCTCAGTTCCTGTCAATTGCCCTGCTGTAATTTGTTTACCCTTCATGCCATGTTGTTTATCTAAGGAGAGCACCTCTAGTGAACTATGGACCCCGATCCAATCTTTACCATTGATACATCTTCCAATGTTACTTGTTTACTTGCTGCAAACCATTACCTTCCACACCATACGTTTAATCCTTTGTTATAGCAAACCGGTGAGCTTGACAACATCACTGTTCGTTGGGGAAAAGTCTTAAGTTTGTGTTGTGCAGGTCTCTGCGTTGCTTGCAACACCTGTGTGACGTTTCCTTCCTCCTTCTGGTTCGATATACTCGGTCTCAACTGAGGGAAAACTTGTTGCTTGCTGCTTCACACCTTGCTCTTGGGGTTCCCAACAGGCTATGCATAGACAGTCATCAGCACCCTGAACTTCAACGATGAGAACGACCTGGTCCGCATGGCCGACCGTGTGGCCTGCGAGAACGCACCACCAGGAGGAAGTGTCCGTCCCCCACCTGGCGCAGCGGCAAATGGTGCTCCCCCACCACCGCCACCACCCCGGATCAGCCAAGGATCATGATCTCCCCGCAAGAGCGGGACGCGAACGGCCTCCCGCTATTCTCCACGCCAATGGACAACATCATTGCAAGTCGAGCCGCGGTCGCTAGCCTCAACGTGACGGTGGAAGGCGCGCTGCAGATCTAGTACGCCAAGGCCCTACTCTCCAAGGCCATCGAGCAGCAAACCGCAGGCACCGATTCGCGGGGATGCATGTACTCCTGCTCTTCAGGAAGCAGGGCGGCCTCGAGCGGCCACCCAACTATGGAAAATACTCTCAATTGCCCACCTCCCGAGCCCCTGCAGCTCCAACCATGACCCAGGGACGCGGCACTCTCCACCAACGACCCGCGACCGACGAACAACATGGTCGCTGCCAACGGGCAGCCAGTCGACGCACGGACCCACATCATCAACAACCAAAGCTGACACGCACGCCAGCCCGGCGACCTGAGGCACACCCTCCCGAACCGCCGCGACGGCGAGCCAAGGGGATCGCTCAGCCGAGTCGCCCCCTAGTGCTTCGGACCAATGATCCAAGGCGAAAAATATCCGGCAAACTTCAAAGCGCCAAAGGAGATCGAGAAGTACGACCCCTCGTACGACCCATCTGTGTGGCTGGACACATATCTCATGGCGATGGGAATCGCCGGCCACACCAACCTACTTGCCGCTCGCTACCTCCATCTAATGATGCAGGGAATGAGCCGGAAATGGATCAACACCCTCCCCGCGGATAGCATAGACTCCTGGGAGGATATGCGCGACGCCTTCGTCAGGCATTTCAAGGGTTCCTATTCCCACGCCACCACCATCGAGGATCTGGAGCGATGCGTCCAGGGACCCCGCGAGTCAACCCGCAGCTGGGTCCAGCGATGGCAGGACCTGTGGTTCAACGCGGCCGACATCCACCCGGACACGGTGATACACTGCTTCAGGACCCCATGCCGCTACGAGCCCTTGGTCGCCAAGCTCAAGCGGGTTTATAAGACACTCGACAACATCCCATACCTCCTCGATATCGCCCAGCAGTATGCTTAGGAGGACCCGAACCAAGAAACCGACGACGAGCCGGGTGGAAACCGCCGCCCAAGCGGCCACGACAACGGGAGGCAACCCGAGGTACGGTATAGCAACATTCGCCTCACTAGCGAGCACCGCGATGACAGGCGAGTCTACTTCGTTGTCAACGCCAGCTATGCGCCACGCGAGCCCAAGAGCTTCCACTATGATAGAGGTCAGTGCCGCGACAGCGGAAACTACATGGAGAGGCCGAAATTCGACCCCGCGGCTCTCCTTAACCAACCCCGTGTGTTCCACAGCAGGGAGGGGAAGCCCGCCATGCACATGACCGTCGACTGCCACACCCTGAGGGAGATCAAGAAGGCACAAATCGCATAGGAGGACCCCGACAACCACCAGCCAAACAGCGGGGCATTCGGCAACAAGGTCGGCTCGCTCCACACCTTCATCGGGTTCAGCACCAAGCGCGAAAAGAAGGTCATCGCCCATGTCATAGCCGTTAACACGGTGTCCCAATTTGCGTACCCTACTTCCTCAACTGGTCCGAGCAGCGGATCACCTAGAGCCGCAAGGACCACTCGCCACGGATCGAATATCCGGGGCGAGTCGCTTTGGTGGTCAAGTCCAAAGTGGGCGACTATTGGCTGCCCAAGACACTAATGGACGGAGGAAGCACCATCAACATCCTCTACCTGGACACGTTCAGGCGACTGTGTCTCCCACAGTCGATGATCGAGACGACCAACACGACCTTCCACGGCATCATCCCCGATCGGCAAGGTGACGCTACCAGTCACCTTCGGCACACCAGCAAAATTCCGCACCGAGCAGATCATCTTCGAGCTGGTGCCCTTCAACAGCCCCTACCATTGCGTCTTGGACTCTTGGGGTGGCAAGTGTTCGCCAAGTTTATAGCGGCGCCACACTACGCGTATAACGCGATGAAGCTCCCAGGGCCGTGCGGCATTATCACCGTCCACGGCGACCCCGACATGGCCGCGGAGTGCGAGGCCAAGGACGCCAAGCTCGCCGCCACCGTCATCGCTGCAAAATCAAACCACGCAGAGGAGCTCGCCAAGTACACAAGAGGGGTCGACAATGATGACCCCACAATACTCAAGAAGCCCAACTCGGAGAACGGCGGGTCGGCCGCATTTGAGAAACCACGCACATGCGCTCCCTCGAGCTGGTCCCAGGAGACTCCAGCCAGACTATGACGATCGGGACAGGCATGAGCCCAGCATAGGAAAGCGCGCTCATCGAGTTCCTATGTGAGAATCGGAACATCTTCGCATGGAAGCCATCCGACATGCCTGGTGTCCCAAGGGAACTCGCTGAGCACAAACTCAACGCTGACCCCAAAGCGCGACCAATCAAGCAATCGCTGCGGCCCTTCAATGAAGAGCGCCGCCGAGCAATCGCCGAGGAGGTGCAGCGCCTACTCGCCGCAGGCTTCATACAGCCAATCAAATACTCCAAGTGGTTGGCAAACCCAGTCCTGGTCGAGAAGAAGAAAGTGACCTAGAGAATGTGTATCAATTACAGAAACCTCAATAGCGCCTTCCCAAAGGAGCAGTTCTTCCTCCCGCGGATCGATCAAATCATCGACTCGACCACGGGCTCGGAGTCGCTGTGTTTTCTTGACGCCTACTCTGGTTACAACCAGATCAAAATGGCAGTCAAGGACGAGGAGAAGACGGTGTTCATCATGCCATTCAGAGCATTTTGCTACACCGCCATGACGTTCGGCCTCAAGAACGCCAGAGTGACCTACCAGAGGTGCATGCAGGAGTGCCTTGCGAGCCACATTGGCCGCAATATCCACGTCTACATCGATGATGTGGTGGTGAAGTCCACTCGCCAGGCCGACCTACTCGCTGACCTAGCCGAAACCTTCATAAATCTGCGGAGGTACAAGATCAAACTCAATCTAGGAAAGTGCACCTTCCATGTACCTACTAGATAACTGCTGGGGTATGTAGTCTCCAAACGAGGCATCGAGGCGAACCCCACCAAGATCAGCACGATCGCCTGGCTCGGCAAACCCGAGTGCCTGCGTGACGTCTAGAAGTTGGCTGGGCGAGTCGCGGCTCTCAGTCGCTTCATCCCCCGGCTAGGCGAGAAGGCAATGCCTCTCTACCACCTAATGCGCAAGAACCCCACATTCCAGTGGGACAAGGAGGCAGACGACGCGCTCCACGCACTCAAAGAAGTGCTACCCGTGACCCCGCTACTCGCTGCCCCCGTCGACAAGGATCCCATGCTTGTCTACGTCGCGGCATCCGAATGGGTCGTCAGCACCGTCATGGTCATCGAGCGACCAGAAGAGGGCAAGGAGTGCCCGGTGCAGCGACCTGTCTACTACATTAGCGAAGTCCTGACCGAGTCGCGCCAATGCTACCCGCAGTACCAGAAGTTGGTATATGCGGTCTTCCAAGCCCAGCGGCGACTGCTGCACTACTTCCAGGAGCACCCAATCACGGTCGTCTCCTCAGTGCCATTGCAGGACATCATCCGCAACCGCGAAGAGACTGGGCAAGTCACAAAATGGGCCGTCGAGATCGGGGTCCACAAGATCAGGTACGAGCCCCGCTAGTCAATCAAGTCGCATGCCTTGGAGGACTTCCTCGCCGACTAGGAGGAGGCGCAGCAGCCGGAGAAGCTGCCGTACCTCCACTACTGGTCGCTACACTTCGACGGGTCAAAGAACGCAAACTGCACAGGAGCAGGGATCTTCCTCACATCTCCCAAGGGCGACAAGCTGCACTACGTCCTGTACCTCAACTTCACCCCCTACACCAACAACATGGCCGAGTACGAGGCCCTCCTTCACGACATGCGAGCATCCAAGGAGATGAACATCAATCGTCTACGCTGCTACGACGACTCCGACCTGGTCGCCGCACAACTCGCCGGCACCTGCGACGCAGTCTCCCCACCATGGCGGCATACCGCCAAGCAGTGGACCAGCTGGGGGGACACTTCGCCGGCTACTCTGTCGAGTGGATCGACCGGTGCAAGAACAAAGAGGCCGTCGCCCTCTCTCGCATTGGGTCGGCTCGTATCATGCCACCCGCTGGTGTCTTCCTCAACACCATTACCAAGCCGTCTGTCTCTCCCTCGAGGGAGATCGACATCGGGATACCACTGCAACTAGAACCAGCCCTGGTCGCCATGGTCACGGAGCCAAGCGACTGGACCGCGCCATACGTCGCCTACCTGGAAGGAGGGGGCTTACCCGCAGACGAAACGGAGGCCCGCATGATAGTACGCCGGTGCAAATCCTTCGTCATCATCAACAGCGAGCTCCACAAGCGCCGCGTGACCGGCGTGTTCCAACGCTGCGTACAACCCGCGGAAGGTCGCAAGATCCTCCAAGACTTCCACGCCGGTGACTGCGGACACCACGCTGGCGCTAGGTCCCTGGTTTCCAAGGCCATGCGACACGTCTTCTATTGTCTCACCGCACACGCCGACATGGTTGACATCGTCCAACGCTGCATCGGGTGCCCGAAATACGCCAACCAGACTCACATGTCAAGCTCGATGCTCAAGACCATCCCCATCACCTGGTCATTTGCCGTGTGGGGCATGGACATGGTGGGCCCCTTCAAGAAAGCCCCCTCCGGCTACACCCACCTCTTAGTCGCAATCGACAAATTCACAAAGTGGGTGGAGGACAAGCCAAATCACAAGTGCGACAGGAAGACCGCCACCAAGTTCCTACGCGAGCTCATCTATCGCTAAGGGTTCCCCCACAGCATCATCATAGACAATGGCACCAACTTCTCCAAGGGGGCCATGGCCGAATTCTGCGAGGAGCACAACATATGACTCGACCTCGCCTCAGTCGCCCACCCGGAGTCCAACGGCCAGGCAAAACGCGCTAACCAGAGCATCCTCTACGGCCTGAAGCTGCGACTGCAAGTCTCCCTCGAGCAAACCCAGGGGTGCTGGGTCGAAGAACTCCCCTCCGTCATCTAGGGCATCCGCACCTCCATCAACAGGTCGATCGGCTTCACCCCCTTCGTCATGGTGTATGGCGCTGAAGTCGTCATGCCGACCAACCTCGAGCACAATTCACCTTGAGTCGTTAACTATACGGAGGCCAACAACGAGCTTGCACGCCAAGATGGAGTCGACCACCTCGACGAAGCACGCGACCTAGCTCGCTCCCGCACCGCCATCTATCAACAAGGACTCCACCGCTACCACAGCTACCGAGTCCGAAATCGCACCTTCCAGGAAGGCGACCTGGTCCTCCGGCTGATCCAGGACAAGAAGGGCATGAACAAACTCTCTCCCCCATGGGAGGGACCATTCACCATAGGGCGAATCCTGGGCAACGATGCCTACTACCTCATCGATGTCTGAGGCGATGGACAGCTCGACGTCAAGCGACCATGGAATGTAAAACTCCTAAGGAAGTTCTACACCTAGAACTCCAACATGTACTCCCCCTGCTATGAAATAAAGAAGATCGATTCGCACAAATTGTGTCCACTCTCCATATCTTGTTCCACTCGCACTCGTAAGAACAGTCGCACGTTAACCGCGAAAGTCAACCCTTGGTTTGCGACTGGCATGACTAAGTAGTGCGATACAAGGGCACCGATAAAATTCGGGCCTTGTGTCGTCCACGAAAACGCTAACCCGGAGCCCCATCGGAGTCGCCTCGCTCGACTGGCCTGCCGGGCCAAGACAACCGCACTCGCTTCTCACGGTGAAGCAGTCCTCCATACCCTTGGCGCAACGACTCGAACGGTTAAGTACCCCGCTCGGGGACTGACGCCAGTCCAAACCCACGATGCTAGGGAATACACCAAATATGAGAGCGTGCCTTGGACTCGCCACGCGACTGATTATCCGAGTCAGGTGGAGTGACGCACCAAGTACAACGTGCCTCGTCCTCAGCTACCTTGGGCATGTGACTAGAACGACTAAGTACCACGCTCGGGGACTCGTACAACCGACCCTGTTCACGCTCGGGAAAACGGCTAAGTATAGAGCACCCCTTGGGGTCGCCACGCGATTGGCTTTCCAAGCCACGATGAGTAGACCTCAACTGACTAACAGTATAACAACAAACATACACACAAAAACGAGGTAAACCCCACAAAAGGGCGGACGCGCTCGGGGAATCGCACAAGCCAAAAATTCATAATCAAAACAACACTAACAAAAGCATCCATGCATTCTTTATGGCAACAAAATCTTGTTCGCTTACAAGGGAAGGCACATTTTCCTTTACAATTAACGCCACTCGGCAAACTCTTATACTCCGTAGGATTCGTTGACGACGCGCCACCGCCTCCACTAACACGGATGAAGGGAACCCACGGGTTCGACGGGTACGTTGTCAGAGCGCCCGCCATCACCGCTCGGAACGACTGCTCCACCTTGAAGTCACGGTTCGCCGGCTCTGGGTCGTTCGGGGCAACGATCGTCTCCTGATACAGAAGAAAATCACCCATCGCCAACACACGATCGGAGTAGACCGCAGCCCGGTCGGTCAGCTTCAGCATGTCGGAGATCTCGACCGCGCCCGTCGATGAAGGGTACCCACTGGTGACGTCGTCGAGGTCGAAGTCATCAGGGAAGTTTGCGAGCCCAAGGCTCAGCGTAGTCGCAGTACCATGGCGGAAAGCCGACCGCGACATGAACTCCACAACCGCCGGAGCCTTCTCCAGGTAGCGCCAGACCTCGGTGAGCTCGCTGGGGATCACCTCCTTCGGAGAAATCTCCTGAAGATACGCATGAATGCAAGTCGCCGACAGAGCGGTAGAGTCCACCAACATGTTGACACACTACCGCACATCGTACGGCTGCGCCTCGTCTTCGTTGTTAAGAATCCTCCCTGCAAAGCACAAGAGGTTTACAATCAGAAAGGCGCAAATAAAAAAAATGCGACCCGCGCGCTCGGGGACTCGCCAAGCCAACTACATGCAAGACAAAGGAACTCACCAATCAGCGGACGGCAGAGCCCTATAATGAAATCCTGAAGACCATACATGTCTGTATACAACCCAGCGACGAGTGCATCCGATACATTCCGCTCTTCGGCAGAGGCGGCGACAGCCGCCTTGGCCCTCTCGTCAGGTGAGGTCGCATCTGCCTTGGCCACTTCGAGCTCCCACTCGAGCTCGGCCACTTGCCTCGCCGCAGATGCCAATAACGACTGGGCAGCCGTCAGGTCGCTCGTAGGGACCAAACCCCCGCGAGCCTTGTCCACCGCAGCCGCATGACCCTCTGCACAAACACGAGCATGAATTTGGAAAAAAACATCCATAGAGAAAGGGCATCCCAATCTCTTACCTGCAGCCGCTTGAAGTTTTTCTTTCACCTCCCGCATGGAGAGGAATTCCTTCTCCAGCCGATCCTTGGCGGCCAGTCGCTCCGCCGATTCACGCTGGAGGCCCTGCATAGACATGGTAGTCGTCAGCCAAAAACCACAAAACTTCCTAAGTGCCTAGTCGCTGAAATTCCAACGACTAGCCACTTGGGTACTAGGCGATAAAGAAATTTCCTAAGTGCCTAGCCGCTTAAATTCAGCGACTAGCCACTCGGGGACTGGACAACAAAGAAATTCCTAAGAACCTGGTCGCTGAAATTCAGCGACTAGCCACTCGGGGACTGGATATTGAAAGTCAGCGAAGAAGTAAGAATCTACCCACTGAAATTCAGCGGCTAGATCCTCGGGGACTGTACATACCTGGATGGCCGCACCCAGCATGCTGTGCAGCTCGACCGCGTCCACCGACGGGAGCACGAGAGGTGTATGCCCGCGACGCTGTACGACCTCCGAGCACAAAACAACGGGCGCCTGGGCCGACTGCGCCGACGCGCTCTCAATGGAGGCCTTCACCAGAAAGCGAGGGAAGCTTGCTACTGCTACTCCTGCAGTGCTCGTCGATGGGGTTATCACCCTGACTGGCGCTGCGGATTCCATCCGCTGCGACGCCGCACCCACTACGGCCTTCGGGGCCGCACCCGCTCCAGTCGGAGCCTCACTTGGGGCGTCGACTGGCTCGTTCGATATCGTGACGACCTCGTCGCCCTTTGCCCTCTTCGTGCCCTCAGCGGGCACCTCGACCCTGTCACTCTTCCTCTTCTTCGAGGGATTGTCCTTTGCCCCAGTGGTGCCTACTGGAACCTTAGCCACTTAGCGGTGGCTAATTTTCTTCATGCCAGTCCTGCAAAACGAATTTATCAGCAAGCTCGCAAGACAAATTCAAGCCAGTCACCCAAAGGAGTACACCAAAAATACTTACTTGGCGACTGGGGTGAAGCGTAGACCGGTGTGGATACTCGCCGGTTTCTCCAACTCTGGCCCCAGCTTTCGGCTGAGGCCTGTCTCGACAAGCTCGGTTCCCATGACACGGACGCCTTCTTCGAGGATGAAGCCGCGGCAGGAAGTTCCCCAGCGGTCGACGCAGGTGCCTCCCATGGCAGTGATGCTGCCGCGGGTGGAGCAACCCGAGCCCGGTGACTGCGGAGAAGGGTGGCGGCGGCGACGCCAATGGCACTTCATCTTCTACCATAACCGCATCTGCTGCCGCAGTTGCCTGCGCCGGCACGCTGGCCCCAGTCTTGTCGGCCGCGGTGGTCGCTTCGGAGCTACTCGCAGACCGAGGCAGCAACATCGCCTTGGCTGGCCCCTTCTTCTTCTACGGCGACTTCTTCTTCGACAGCGTGGCCACGCGCCGGGAAGTGTGTTCGAGGCCCTCACCTTCGCCCCGTCATGAGCCTCGAGGCTCTTGCTAGCCTCCAGCTCGCGCTGCCGTTGCCCGCGGGTCTTCCGGACCGCGGATGCGGCGACCTCCACGGCCTCGTCGTCATCTTCATCATCATTGTCATCGTTGTCGTCGTCACCTCCGATGTTGTCCTTGTCGGAGGACGACTCGCTCTCGTCCTCAGCGGACTCGCTCGAGTCCTCATCAACGGCGGGTGGAAGCCAACCTTCCACCACTTGGAATAGCTACACAAATGAAACACAATCAGTAAGAGTCGCGACTGCAATTCTGCGATAGCGAAATGAACACGGCAGGTAGACTCACCGGTGGTGCTTTGCACTTTGCTGTGTACAGGGAAATCCTGGCCCTCGAGTCGAGATATTCCGCATTGGTGATCTTCCTCAGCGCGAGGGCGTAGTCGTGGTGCTCCACTCAGTGGTGCAGGACTTGGTCGCATCGTCCTTGCCCGTGTACTTGTACATCCAATGGGCGCAGCTGGCCAGAGGCACCAGCCGCCACCCGAGCCAGCAGTTGTACAAGTTAATGGTTTGAAGGCCCTTCTTCAGGTTGCGGATTTTCATCAAAATTTCGTTGACCACCATCTGCTGGTCGTGCGGGAGCTTGGCAACTTGAAGTCGACGCGGCTCGGGCCGGTCGGCGGAGTACATCGGAAGCGCCACCTCATCATTCGGTGTCGACTCGGTCACGTAGAACCAATGTTTCTTCCACTCGTTCGCCGCCTTCTTCGGTAGCATCAGGTCGAGGAAAGAGACCTTGGACTTCAACTAGAAGGTGAGGCCGCCCGTAGCTAGCATCGGGCCGCCTGCCCCTTCGCGTCCGATCTGCCCCTGGAACAGATCCTGCCACATGGGGGAAATACGGGTGGCAGCCTAGATAGCACTCCCAAAATGCCACGAAAATGCTGTGCGGCCCCAGATCTGACGGCTGGATGTCGTAGTATGCGCAGAAGCGACGTATGAAGTTGTAAGTGGGGAAGCCGAGCCCCCTCTCCAAGTGGCTAGTGAAGCAGATGAATTCCCCGGCGCGCGGATCCGGTACCACCTCTCCGGCCGCGGGAATTCGCCATCTCCTGGCACGGAGGATTCCCGCATCCTCGAAGGATTTCAACAGTGTCTTGGTGCATTTGGATCTACCCCACAAATTTGTTGGAGGCGCCATCGATCGGAGGATCTAGGTTCACGGGGTCGCTCTGGATCGCTCTAGATCATTCTGGGTCGCTACGGAGGAATGGGAGATTGGGAGACGCGCGAGATCGGAAGAAATGTGGGCAATGATCACCCCTCGCCCGTCACTCTCCTTATATAGCAGTTGCTACCCGCCATTTTTGGGGAGCCGTTACCGTGCGGTGATTACACCGATATTACCGTTAGATTGCCCAACGGCTAGTTTGACCAAGATTGATGGTCCAACTTCGTCTATTCTACTCGCCAATTGCAGCGACTCGACTACTCGCCAACCCATTCGCCAAAGCCGTGATTCAACTACTCACCGATTCATTCGCCACAGCCGCGACTCAAATTATCGCTGACCCATTCGCCATGGCTGCGATTCGACTAGTCGCCGTTATTGCTATTAATATGACATGTTATCTCTTTCATTGAAGGAGTCCACCGCCAATTTGAGTGGGGTATACCCAGCAGGACGTTTCCCATTGGCCCATACTGCTAGCGAGTGGGCCTGCAGGATGTCGGCTGGATCAAGTCTCAACAAGGAGTCAGGGGACTGGAAGCTGGAGTCCCAAAAGCGTAGCTAGGCCTAGTCGGATTAGGTCAAACACCCTCCGACTCCTTATCCAACTCAGTTGTAGATCTGTAAACCCTAGCGATGTGACTCTATATAAACCTCCCTAGGGTACGCATAGAATGCACGTTCCGTCATACACCCCCTGTGACTTGCCGCCTAGTCGTCGAGCTCGCCCTTGTACTCCCTCATCAATACAATCTAGCAGGAGTAGGACTTTACCCTCCGGGGGGGCGAACCTGGGTAAAACCCTGTGTATCCGCCCTCATCTCGCACCGCAGATAGCTGTCCGTCCTTGCCCCTCGTTCTACTACTCGCTGCCGATTGCAGCATATGCCGTGGCCATTCCCACGACATTGGTCATCAAAACTCACTATCTTTTCAATATTGCATTAGTGATGTTTTTGTAGTTTGCATGATAGGACTATTATGTATATTTCTATGCTATGCAATTCATATAGTATCTACCTTGGTAGTATTTCCTAAAGATAGGAGACATCGTAAGATTATAATGCTTAGTCTTGCTATATAGATTTGTGGGTGGAAATCAGGATATGATGTCTTATGGAAATATGAGTATTTTTGGACTAATGAAAACAACTGATGTTAATGAAACACCTGGGTGGAAATGGGACTTGTATGGATTGTGTTGAGTGGTTACCTAGGGCCCATTTCTATGGTTTACTCTAGTGTATCTCACTTGTGGATGGCCACCCAGGAACAAAGAGATTGGAGACATTCTTGTCACGAAAGCTTTCAGTGCAGCAACATGGCATATGGGCTCTTCCTTGACCAACTAAGTTGCAAGAACTCAGCCAGACGGACAGAAGGTGGTAGTGATGATAGGATGGAACGCGTCTGTGGTGGTCTGAGGGATTGCCTCTGAAAAGTCTTTTATCGATGCATGTCGAGTCTTGTGGGGAAAGTGCACCACCTCTCGAGAGGGTAAAACTAAGTACTTAGCCGTGTCCCCAGTTATGGAAAACTTTTGAGCATCAAGACAATGAAGCAGAATCAAGAATCTCATCATTCTAATTTATCTAAGTTAAAACTTGTTAGGTGAATAAGGGAAACACCTCGAGGGTATCCAGTGTGCCATGTTTGATGAAGTGCTAATGAAAATGAGAAAAAACTATTTTACAAAGGATAGGGGAAACTTAATTTGTGCAAAAGCCAGCCAAAACTCCACTTAGCCATATATTCATGTAGATGTTAGATCCTCTATATCAATATGGTATCACTTGCCAATACAATTCAAATGTATTTACCCTTGTGGCTATAACTTATCATGTTGCAGGATTACTTGATGATAGTGAAGTTTGATGAGTAGGGATTATGAGTCTACAACCAACATGTTTGCCTGTGGCACATGAAGATGAGGGACTCCATGCTTTATAGTTATATCTGCTACTCTGGAATAAGATAGCCATATGAGCTATGTAAGTTGTTATTTGATCCAGGGACTAGCACTGTAACACATTGACTTGTACCTTATCAGGTTCAGTCTTCTACAAGAGGCCGGAGGGAGGCGCACCCTGGTGCTCCTAGTTGATGTAGGTGCGCTTCATCGGGAAACCCTAAGAGCAAGGTGTGATGCAGCACAGCAGCAAGTCTTCCCTCAGTAAGAAACCGAGGATATCGAACCAGTAGGAGGAAGGAAATGTCACACAAGTGTTGTAAGCAACGTGGAAACCTTCACAACAAAAACTCAAGACTTTGCCCCAACGAATAGTGAGGTTGTCAATCTCACCGGTTGCTGTAACAAAGGATTAACTGTATGGTGTGGAAGGTGATGATGGTTTATAGCAAGTAAACTGTGGAATATGTATCAATGGTAAAGATTGTACCGGGGTCCATAGTTCACTAGAGGTGCTCTCCTTAGATAAACAACATGGCATGAAGGGTAAACAAATTACAGTAGGGCAATTGACAGGAACTGAGCAAGGCATAACAATGCAATACTAGACAAAAAGATCCTATGAGATTCGATTGGGAAATACAACAATATACATAGACCGCCATCCAACTTTATCTATGACTAGAAGTTGACCTTCAGGATATCATCCGAACCCCCTCCAGTATTAAGTTGCAAGCAACAGACAACTACTTTAAGCAAATTGTGTAAGGTAAACAATCCACTTGTTCCATGAACAAGAGACCGTTGTTTTCTCCCTAGTGGAAACAGCACATCTACAGCCAAAGATATTTCTGTCACTTCCCTTGGAAACTAGAGGCATGAACCCACTATCGATCATAAATACCCTCTCTTGGAGTCACTAGCTACTACTTGTCCAAGATAGCTACTAACAACGGAGAGCATGCAAGATCACAAACAACACAGACATGATAGTATCAAATAGACAAAACCATTAATCAATCTGACATAGTAATCTCAATATCCATCAGATCCCCACAAGCACAACATGCATGATTATAGATAGATTAGATATTGATCATGAGCGGATCTCACAAGATCTATACATGAAAGCACAAGGAGGAGATACAACCATCTAGCTACTACATGGACCCATAGTCCAAGGTGGAACTACTCACGCTTCATACCAGAGGCTGGCATGATGAAGAAGAAGGCCTCCGGGAAGATCTCCCCTCAGGCAGGGTGCTGGGAAGAACTTCAGATCCCCCCCTCGATCTAGGGACGATGGTGGCGGTGGCTACAGACGGTTTCGTGGAGTTTTGATCGGGTGCCTAGGGTTTCTGCATCGGGGGATTCTTATAGGCGAAGAGGCGAGCCAGGGGGCCACCAAGGTGGCTGCCCCCCCCCCCCCCCCGCAGGGCGCGTGGTGCGCCCACCCATGCGTCCAGGGGGTGTGGCCCCCTGGTGAGCCTTCTCTGTCTCGTCTTCTGGCTTCCTGTTGCCAACGGTAAAATATTGACTTTGGATTTTGTCCCGTCCAATTCCAAGAATATTGATTTTCTGCCTTTCTGGATACAAAAACAGGAGAAAACACGCAACTAGCACTGTGGCAACTTGTTAATAGGTTAGTTCCAGAAAAGATATAAAAACACCTCAAAGTGTAGACAAAGCAAATCAAGGTAGATACTAAACAAGCATGGAGCCTGAAAAATTATAGATACGATTCTGACGTATCAAGCATCCCCAAGCTTAACTCCTGATCGTCCTCGAGTAGGTAAGTGATAAAAGAATAATTTTTGAGGTGACATGCACCATCAAAACCAAGATCAAACCATTTGCAAGCATTGAAAGCTGGGATCAAAGAACTCTAAACATGTGCATGAAAGATGGAGTTCTAACAATAGGACAAAGTAACTCTGCATGCAACATGAAAGGCTACAAACAAAGATCATGAATAACATGCATTGAAAAATGTTTGTTTGATTCACATCCAGAAAACATGGCATAGTGGCATTCAGCTTGTCCCTCATAGAGTAGCAAATAGATGCATAGGACACCTTCAAAGTTCACAAGGGTGACTACAAACAAATAACACAAGAATAAGCAATATCAACAATATGCATCAATTATTAAGTTTTGGGACACTGCACATAGAACTAAGAATGACAACTATGCTCTCTTAATAGTACCTATAGGTAGAAGGTGGAGACTCAATATAATAGTGGAAGAAAGTCCCTTCATAAAGGGAAGCAGGGATTTCAAGTTTCAAAAAAATCTTCCAAAAATTATGGTACTTGTTAGCTTCCATCCCTCATTGCCCCTATCATAAGCATCTTGAAGTGATTAAGGTTAAAGTGAATAAACTATGGGTATATGCTTGACAAAGTATAAGTTGGCCTTCTCAAGTCCCTTGAATACGAGGGCCACACCTCATGCTACTCAAATTCAGTCACCTGTAAGTTCTTGTCATAGTAAGTACATGTGTATCATAGAGAACCGCCAATGGGGTACCCCTTGCACATGGTACAGGAGCTATCCCATAACCAAAATGACAAGGCAAGCAGACAATGAGCATCTCAGCGGTCTTTTTATTTACTATGTGCATAGCTTTTTATTGAGGATGCTTCACAGATAGCTCATTATGGTGATGCTGCAAGTTTCCGCCATGATTAGGCATGGCTTAGGCTAGAGGCCCAGGCGTTTCTCTAACACAAAATACTTAACTCCATGTACTTACAAGATCCCTCTTTATTTCACACCGATGACATCCATAGACAAAATAGCATGATATCAACTGTGTACAAAGTACAAGTGCAATGTTGAAAACGTTCCCCATGACAACATGGTTCTGCTAATTCCAACGTATAAGTGCAAGCATATACAACATAGATGACACAATGGTTCAAGTTTATTAGAGGCACAGAATATAAAGTGTGCCATCAAGTTTGTGAGGGCTTTAATCACTAAGTTTTCATATAACAAGATACTTTTTAATTGGAAGATAGCTGAAAACAAGAATATACTTGGAATGGTGTAATACACCATGCATAGGAATTTATAGTGGACACTTTGGAATAACTTGGTTTCTTGGGAGTTGGAAGCATGAGTAGAACTTACTCATACAAATGGAGGCTAGCAAAAGACTGAGAGCAACCAACTAAGAGAGCAATAATGGCCATAATCATGTAGAGCAACAAAACATTACTAATCAAAGCATATAGTGGTACTACAAGTCAAGGACTAAATGATCATAGAGGCTATGGTGACTTCTTCATAGTCACAACAAGGTGTAAGCATGTGCCAAGTCAGCCCAAACAAAGCATCAAAGGAGAATACCACAATACTATGCTTTTGTATGCTAAAACAACGCATGATTCTTTCAAGGCACACTAAGCAATCCCAATTGTTTGGAACAAGTCATGCTACATAAATAATCACTAAGCATAAGGTCAAACAACACCTATCATAACATGCTAAAGTCTAAGTCATAGTCAATGCAAGCTCCTCTTGCACTTTCAAGAAAGAACTTTCTACTCCTTTCCAACACCAATCAACTTATTTGAAACAACACAGCGAGAACAGGGGTCCAAACTACTTTATTCAAGAAAACTAAACAAACTAAGAAAAGCAAACGAAAACTAAGACGCTCCAAGAACAACACAATAGTGCATGAAACAATAAAAACGAAGTGTCTAGAAAGACCTAACCTTTTTATTCATGAAGAAGGGGATGTCTTGGGCATCCCCAAGCTTTGACGCTTGTACCTATTGGATATTTCTTGGGGTGACACCAGGGTGGCATCCCCAAGCTTGAGCTTTTGTCCATTCTTCATCTCATTACATCATTCTCTCTGTACACCTGATATTTTTCCTTCATACAAAACTTCACACAATCTTCATTAGCAACATTAGTGTATTCAAAAGATAATAGACCTTTGGGTTTAGCTTTGGAACAGAAAAACTTTTCACTAAAGACACAAGATACTGTAGAAACTCCTTCAAAAATCTCAATTCCCCAAAAGAGAACTCAAAAAGGAATCAATAAGAAGCAAATGCAAATAATGGCAGAAATCTGTCAAAACAGACCAGCAGGTAGAAATAGATTTTTTCGAAAATCTTCTATTGCTCAAATCAAAGCGTGTTGAACTAACAAAAGTTAGATAATATACTGGGGGATTTATTCGTAAATTTTCAGCTCCATCCGGCTTATAGAGACTCCTCACGAGTTTTTATGGTGGAGGACAGAAATCTGTTTTGGGACAACAACTCCCCAAATCTTACTTCCCTCTTATTAGAGGTCATTCTTGGCACAAAAAGAAAACAAAAAGGATAAGGAGAGGTCATTAATGAAGTAATAACTTCCAATACTCAAGCAAACTCTTAGGTTATCTCCCAACAAGTACTTTTCTTTAACGCCTTTAAGTTAGTCACAAGAAGCAAGAAATCAAGTATTTTCAAATGAGGAAGCATTAACTTCAAAACTTGCTTTCAAGGGAGGAGAAAAAAGCAACTTCTATCTCCTCATAGGGAAGTGTTCAATACCTTTCTTGAATGGAAATTGATATTTAATGGTGCCTTCTTTAATATCAATTATGGCACCAACAGTTCTAAGAAAAGGTCTTCCCAAAGTAATAGGACAAGAAGCATTGTATTCAACATCCAAAACATAGAAATCAACAGGGACATAAGCATTGTTAACCATAATGAGAACATCATTAACACTCCCCATGAGTTTCTTTTTAGCATTATCATTAAGTGGGACATCCAAATAACAATCTTCCAAAGGTGGCAAATCAAGCATTTCATAAATCTTCCTAGGCATAATAGAGACACTAGAACCAAGATCACATGAAGCTTTGGGATCAAAGTCATTCACTTGCATATTAATAATGGGTTCCCAACTATCTTCTACTTTCCTAGGAATAGAAGCTTTGTGTTTTAACTTCTCTTCCTTAATCTTAACAGGAGAATCTGTAATGTGTTTGGTGAAAGCAACATGCATATCACTAGCATCAGGACTTCTAGCAAGTTTTTGCAGGAACAAAATCACTTCAGAAATATTGCAACCATCTATATCAAAATCAAACTTAGCATCACTAGTAGTAGACTCATTAGGTTTTGGCATTGTAGGAGGAGTAATAGGGGCTTCTTGTGGTTTAGTGGTCTCCATTCTAGTGATGGTGCACACACTATTGTTTATATCAATTTCAGCTTCCCTTTCCCACTTAGCATGAAGTTGGTCTAATAGTCTAACATTTTCATCAATAGTAACTTGTATGGCTTGAGTAGCAGCAAAGGTACTTTCCATGGTTTCAGGTTTAGAAGCCATTTTATTATTCAAAGAGGACTGTGATTCAGACAAAGAGGAAATGTTCTTCTCACCACTCAAAAATTTTGACTGTAAACTAGGAATTTCTCTATTCAAATTCTCAAGCTGATGACTAGTATTCTTCAAGATAACAGATTTTTCATCCATAGTTTTAGTGAATATCTTGTTTTGCTCATATTGCATCTGCATAAAGTTTTTAGTGGATCTTTCAACTTCTAGAATCCTATCTTCACCAGGCATTCCAGACCTACCATGATAAGTATTTCCAATATTAGGAGGATAAGGCCTATAGTTATTACCATAAGTATTGTTGACAAAATTGTTGTTTCTAATGAAGTTCACATCAACTTTCTCTTCTTGAGCAACCAAAGAGGCTAAGGGAACATTGTTTGGATCTAAAGGAGCTTTGCCATTAACAAGCATAGCCATAATAACATCAATCTTATCACTCAAAGAGGAGGTTTCTTCAACAGAGTTTACCTTCTTACCATGTGGAGCTCTCTCGGTGTGCCATTCAGAGTAATTAACCATCATATTATTAAGGAGTTTTGTTGCAGCACCCAAAGTGATGCCCATAAATTTACCTCCAGTAGCTGAATCCAACAGGTTTCTTGAAGAGAAGTTCAAAGTTGCATAAAGAGTCTGGATAATCATCCAAGTAGTGAGTCCATGAGTGGGACAATTCTTAACCAAAGATTTCATTCTTTCCCAAGCTTGAGAAACATGTTCATTATCAAGTTTTTTAAATTTCATAATGTCACTTCTCATAGATATAATCTTAGCAGGAGGATAGTACTTTCCAATAAAAGCATATTTGCACTTAGTCCAAGAATCAATACTATTTCTAGGCAAGGATAGCAACCATTCTTTAGTTTTCCCTCTCAAGGAGATAGGAAACAGCTTGAGCTTTATAATATCTCCATCTACATCCTTATACTTTTGCATATCACAAAGTTCAACAAAGTTATTGAGATGGGCAGCAGCATCATTAGAACTAGCACCAGAAAATTGCTCTCTCGTCACAAGATTCAACAAAGCAGGCTTAATTTCATAAAAGGTAGCATCAGGAGCAGGTGGAGAAATAGGAGTGCTAAGGAACCATTGTTGTTTATGCTAGTGAAGTCACACAACTTGGTTTTCTCATCAGAGTTCATTTTGGCAAAGGTGGAGCAAGCCAAAAACAGCAGCAGCATCTAGAGCAGGAACTAATTTTTTGTGTTTTTGGTAAGAGAAAGCAAACCAAACTAGACTAATTTTTAGGAGTTTTTGATAAAAAGAGGCAAACAAAACCAAGCAAAAGAAACTAAGAAAACTAAAAACAAAGTAAAGAGAAAGGTTGAGGAGGACTCCCCTTGTGAAGACGTCCTTAGCCTCCCTGGCAACGGTGCCAGAAAACTTGTTGGTGCGCCTAGTTGATGTAGGTGCGCTTCGTCGGGAAACCCCAAGAGAAAGGTGTGATGCAACATAGCAGCAAGTCTTCCCTCATTAAGAAACCGAGGTTATCGAACCAGTATGAGGAAGGAAACGTCACACAACTATTGTAAGCAACGTGGAAACCTGCACAACACAAACTCAAGACTTTGCCCCAACGAATAGTGAGGTTGTCAATCTCACCGGTTGCTGTAACAAAGGATTAACTGTATGGTGTCGAAGGTGATGATAGTTTGCAGCAAGTAAACAGTGGAAGATGTATCAATGGTAAAGATTGGACCGAGGTCCATAGTTCACTAGAGGTGATCTCCTTAGATAAACAACATGTCATGAAGGGTAAACAAACTACAGCAGGGCAATTGAAAGGAACTGAGCAAGGCATAACAATGCAATACTAGACAAAAAGATCCTATGAGATTCGATTGGGCAATATAACAATATACATAGACCGCCATCCAACTACATCTATGACTAGAAGTCCACGTTTAGATTATCATCCGAGCCCCCTCCAGTATTAAGTTGCAAGCAACAGACAACTACTTTAAGCAAATTGTCTAAGGTAAACAATCCACTTGTTCCATGAACAAGAGACCATTGTTTTCTCCCTAGTGGAAACAACACATCTACAACCGAAGAGATTTATGTCACTTCCCTTGGAAACTACAGGCATGAACCCACTATCGAGCATAAATACCCCCTCTTAGATTCACTAGCAACTACTTGGCCAAGATAGCTACTAACAACGGAGAGCATGCAATATCACAAACAACACAGACATTATAGTATCAAATAGACAAAACCATTAATCAATCTAACATAGTAATCTCAATATCCATCGGATCCCCGCAAACACAACATGCATGATTACAAATAAATTAGATATTGATCATGAACTGAGCTCACAAGATCTATACATGAAATAACAAGGAGGAGATACAACCATCTAGCTACTACATGGACCTGTAGTCCAAGGTGGAACTACTCATGCTTCATACCAGAGGCTGGCATTATGAAGAAGAAGCCCTCTGGGATGATCGTCCCCTCTAGTAGGGTGCCGGGAAGAACTTCAGATCCCCACCCCCCGATCTAGGGACGATGGTGGCGGCTATAGACAGTTTCATGGAGTTTTGATCGGGTGCCTAGGGTTTCTGCATCGGAGGCTTCTTATAGGCGAAGGGGATAGATAGGGCGGCTGCACCCCCCCAGGCATGGGGTGGGCCCACCTGTGCGTCCAGGGGGTGTGTCCCCCTGGTGATCCTTCTCCGTCTAGTCTTCTGGCTTCGTGTTGCCCACGGTAAAATATTGACTTTGGCTTTTGTCCTGTCCAGTTCTGAGAATATTGATTTTCTGCCTTTCTAGAACCAAAAAGAGAAGAAAATAGGCAACTGGCACTGTGGAAACTTGTTAATAGGTTAGTTCCAGAAAATATATAAAAATACCTCAAAGTGTAGACAAAGCAAAGCAAAGTAGATACTAAAGAAGCATGGAGCATCAAAAATTATAGATACGTTTCTGACGTATCACACCCCAGGGCGGCCGCACCTGGCCCAGGCATGGCCAGGGGGGCGCCTCCATATGGTGTGGCCCCCCTGGAACTCTACCGACCTTTCCCCATCTCCTATATAAAAACCCCTAGGAGAAAACCCTAAGTACCCGATCAGAATTCCACAAAAAAGTCCATAGCCACCACCACCATCGTGCCTAGATCGGGAGGGATCTAAAGCTCTTCATGGCACCATGTCAGAGAGGGGAGATCATCCAAGAGGCCTTCTTCATCACCATGCCAGCCTCCGGAGTGATGCGTGAGTAGTTCATCCTTGGACTATGGGTCCATAGAAGTATCTAGATGGTTGTTCTCCTCTTTTTTGCTACCATGTTTAGATCTTGTGAGCTGCCTATCATGATCAAGATTATATATTTGTAATCCTACATGTTGTGTTTTTTGGGATCTAGGGGATATGGAGTACTACGTCAAGATTGATTATTGATTCTATCATGTCTATGTTATTTGTGATCTTGCATGCTCTCCGTTGATAGTAGTTACTATGGACAAGTACTTGCTTGTGACTCCAAGAGGGAGTATTTATGCTCGATAGTAGGTTCATGCCTCTAGTAATCTGGGGGAGTGACAGAAACCTCTAAGGTTGTAGATGTGTTGTTGCTACTAGGGAGAAAACAACAATACTTTGTCCAAGGGAAATTGTATTGTTTACTTTACACACTTTGCTTAATGCAATTATCTGTTGCTTGCAACTTAATACCTGAGGGTTGTTCGGATGATATCTCGGAGGTGGATTATTAGTCATAGATGAAGTTGGATTATGGTATATGTATTATGTTGTAATGCCCAAAAGAATCTCATAGAAATCATCATGTCATGTACATGCATTGTTATCCATTCTCTATCTGTAAATTTCCCAACTGTAATTTGTTCACCCAACATGTTATTTATCTTATGGAGAAAACAGCTCTAATGAATTGTGGCCCCGGTCCATTCCTTCCCACTGATATTCAATCTACTGTCTAATGTTTACTTTCTGCAATTCCTACATGAAATTACTTTCTTCCACACTATACGTTTAATCCTTTGTTTTTAGCAAACCGGTGAGCTTGACAACCTCACTGTAAGTTGGGGCAAAGTATTGTGGTTGTATTGTGCAAGTTCCACGTTGCTAGCAATACCTTGGGAGTTGTTTCCTTTCGCCTACTAGTTCGATAACCTTGGTTTCACAACTAAGGGAAAACTTGCTCATGTTCTCATCACACCTTGCTCTTGGGGTTTCCTAACAGGATCTATAGTAACTGAGTCGCATCAAGACTTTCTGGTGCCGTTGCAGGGAGATACAGGACAGCTTCAATCTCTTCTTCCTCATCAAAAAGCTTTTCTGGGACAAAGAAGATTTCTGCAAGGGGAGTCTCTCACAACCAATATCTTTACTTTGTTTTTGTTTTGCTTAGTTTATTTTGCTTTGTTTGGTTAACCTTTTTTATCAAAAACACACCAAAAAAATAGTTCCTACTTTAGTTGCTATTACTGTAGCTTTGCTTCTTTTTATCAAAAACACACAAAAAATAGTTCCTTCTTTAGTTGTTACCTTGTTCTTAGCTCATTATGTTGATCCGTAAGTTCACCTAGGGAGTACACTTTACATGTTTCTCTGTTTTTATTTTATTTTTCTTGCCTAGTTTATCTTTATCTTGTTTTATTTTTCTCATATACTCGAAAATCCATAAAAATTTGTAAAAACCAAAAATGTAAAAACTATTGTTATGGAAGAACATGCTAGAACCTCTATGGAATATTTTATAAAGTATAGAGAATCATATAAGGGTAAAGTCATGAGAGGCATGTTAAAAAGGTTGGATCAAATTGCTAAAATTTTGCTTAAACGCCATGATATAAATTGTTGCTCTAAACAGGATAATAAACATCTTAAATTACAATATGGCTTTAGTAAAGAAGTTTTAATTATGAATTATCATTGGAATAACTATATTCATCTTGGATTTGAATAAGAAGAATAATTTATTTTGTTTATGGGAGCATCTGAAATAGAATCCTTCATGTCTAAAAATTATGAAACATGTGTTGCTTGTAAAGACCTTAAATATATGGTATCTTCTATCCTTGATTATTGCATAGAAAATTTCAGCAATAATTGTTATATCATTGATTATAAAGAGAGACTCAGTCATGCACAAGAATGTGTCCACAATTTGCAGAAACCTGTGGAAGAAGAAATTGTTGAACCTAAAAGCTCATTAGATGAAAAAGAGGAGGAACAAAAGGAGGAAGAATGGATTACTTACCCATTCCTACCTTCTAATTGTCACACTCCTCAAAGTTCACTACATCACAATCAAGCAAAGCACACATTCAAAACTAGCACACAAACATATAACAAAACAAAACAGGGAAACAAAGAAATGCATGCAAGCATGCAAAGGTCATTTTATTGAAAAGTTTTTTTATAACAAGGTTCTAAACATTTCAAAAAAATCTACTGGTCTTTTATAAAAGGGGAATTTCATTTGACACCAAGTTAGTGAAAATAAGTCATTTAAATCATTTTTCTTTGGTTAGAAAAGCTTTTATTCAAAGGAATAATTTCTAGTGCTAACAAAATATATTTATAATTTCAAATGTTATTGTTTATGGTCAGAGGGTTCAAAACAAAACCATTTGCAAAAGTATTTACTCAAAAATAAGTTTTAGAACAATTTTTAAACTAAAAATAACCCTAAACAAGTATCTGCATAAAACTCTAATTTTTCATAAGCAAATGACCAAAGTAAGGCTATAGGTGCAAAGTACACATTTTTTGAATCCAGGGACACCTAATTTGTAATTTTTGGAATTACAGATAAAAAGTTATTGATTTTACAAGTTTAAACATCTAATAGAACAAAATCTCGATTTTAAATCGAAATCCCTGACACGCGGCGTGTTCTGATTGGACGGTACCATTTCACGTGGATCAGCTACACAGGCCGTTAGATCTAACTGAAATCGCATGGACCAGATCTAACGATGCCGCTTCGATAAGTGATTATATCTTAGCCGCAGGATTTCGATCCAATGGATCTGCACGTGCTTGCCAGAGATGGGCAGCGCTGCTGGCGATGTGCGACGGCGACGCGTCTGGCGACGGCGGTCCGGCGACGCTAGGGGGTTAGGGGGAGGGTCCTAGGTCTTACCATGGTCGCAGAGACAAGGCGATGCTCAACGTGGACGCGGTTGGGGCGGGGGTGCACAGACACGGGCTCAATCACTCGTCGGAGTTCGGCCGCGCTTCGGGTGCTTGCAGACAACAACGGGGGCGACGACCTGGGGCGTAATTGGTCAAGCTAAAGGCATCAAGAGAAGCGCATGAAGCAGGCGAGTATCATCGGTTGAACCAGAGGCAGAGGGGCGCACGGGGCTTACCGCGATGGCTCGTCAGAGATGTGGCCACCGTCGGGAGCTTGAAGATGTTGATGAAGGCGAGCCTACATGCCATGAGCAAGTGAACCGCGAGTACCAGAAGAAGTCTAAGACAACGGCAAGCACGACAACAAGAGATAGAGGTCAAGGGGCGTACGGGGCTCACCGGTATTGCTGCCGGATTTCGTCGGAGACTGCGGCGGCTCGATCTCGATTACGGGCAGCCTGGGGGCTCTCAGGGCATGGCAATTGAGCGCACACGGAGAGGAGGGATAGGAGAATAAGAAGGCGAGGTCGGGTTCGGCGATTACTGCAGCAGTTGTGCGAATTTACTCGATTTGAATTCAGAAGAAGAAACGGCAGAGGGGAACAAGTCCTGCATGCATTGAAGACGATGGAGCTGACGCGGCTGTGGGGCCAAGTGGTCAGCAAGAGGGTGGGAGTTCTGTGCGGTGAGAAAAGAAATCAGGGGAGAGAGAGGTGGTCCGCCTGGGCTGTTGGGCTGGGTCATGCTAGGCCTAGTTGGGCACGTAGCTTCTCTTCTCTTTTTTTTCCTCTTAGTCTTTTTCCTTTTCTTTTTCTGTTTTCGAGTATTATTCAAATCAATTGATTCAAACCTCAATTTGAATTCAAAACTTCTCCAAATATTTTCAGTAGGTTTTATACCAAATATGAGTTGATTAATTAGTCCATTTCAAAAATATTTTTATCAATTAATATTCATTTAAAAATAAATGATGCATATTGGTATTTATTTAAATGAAATTTTAATATGGTTCATAAGCCCATATAATTTTATTTAAATAATCCTTTTATATTATTTAGGTATACTTTTATTCCATCTACTCATGGATTTAGCCATGGTTTAAATTGTCTTTGCAACAATTATTATTTATTTATTTATTTCTTTCTCTTATAAAATTTATATATTTTTATTTATAGCACCAAAAATAGTGATTCCAATTTGTATAATTCTATTTAATAATTATTTATCTTTTGGAATTACTTTGTTCAAAAATTTGGTATTTATTTTAGCTAGGAGCTTTATTAGCCTTGGAATGTTTTCTTTTATCTTATAAAAATCATAAGTTTTTATCCATGGCTCCAAATGGAGTGAAACCAATTCCCATGGTTTTGTAATATTTTTTTTTACCATTATTGGTCATTTAGAAATGTTCTTGCTAAATTTTTATATGGAACAAAGCCATAGTCTTGGAGTGATCTTGACGATGATTTCCTTTATTAGGGTTTAGGGTTTAGGTTTAACTTTTCCAAGTGCTCAAAATCAAGATACATTCCATGCATGGATGCATTTGATCTTTTAAATATTTGTTTTTTGTTTTCTTATTCAAATTTTTGTTAAGTAAAGTTTTGATGTATACATTTAGAAGAAAAGTTTCTTTTCCCCATAAATTTCAATATTTGTTTCTTTTGTTTGATTATTTTTCACATTTCAAAATTTGGAAAATGTTGGGATGTGACAGACTACCACCCTTAAAAGGAATCTCGTCCCGAGATTCGGGAAGGCTAGAAACCACAAGTTGGTTTCAGGACAGCTAGGGTACTACCACCCTTAAAAGGATTTTAACTAGATTGCATCTTGGCTTACTTAGTGTCTTGATGTAACTTCTCTAGACAATTGTTTGCACAGTGTCCCTTATTTTCACATTTGAAACATGTGACAAGGTTGAGGCATTTCCCTACCAAACACTCTTCACATTGGTAGTCAAGACTTTTCTCCACCAGACACTCATTGGCATAGTGTCCAAGATTGTGACAGTTGAAACAGTGAACTGGATTGTCATCCATCCTTATCATTGGTATCACTATCTCTTGTTTGTTTCCTTGGCCCTTCTTCTTTTTGGTTCTCTCCAAAGCTAGGAGGTCTCTTAGTTCATGTTCTTCATATTTCACCACAAATGTAGGAAAACTTCCTCGGTTCTTAGAATGGTTCTTAGGATAACGTCCACGTTTCCTCTTTTGCTCATCAAAGTTGGTTACCTTGTATGAAGGGGCATATTGAGATTTGACTTTGTCTTCATCATCCCTGGTAGAAGTAGTACCTTCATGGATGTTTCCAAAGACTTGATGTATTCCATCTTTAGCTTGATGTTTCATCTGTTGAACTAAAGGATAAATGTGGAATTGGACAGGAACATGGTCATTTCCTTCACATAGGAAACGAGTAACTTGAGATGTGTGGCATTGTCTAGTTGGATGGTTCTCTTCACAATTTGGGAACTGGTCAATATGCTCTTTATAAGTGTGTCCTATGTCTCCACAGGTTTTGCATGCTTGTGTTCTTTCCACAATATCATCCTTAAAATCATGGTTATCACAATTCCTTTGGGAAGGGTTGCTTCTCATGTTGATCATCTGATAGGTCATCCTTTGCAACAATTGGGATTGGGATCCCAAGAACTTTAGCATGGTTCGGTCTAACTCAATGTTGTTGTGGTTGTTAGCTAAAAATTGTGTTGTCACTTGATTCAACTTAGTTTGGGTTGTTACAGTTGTACTGTCATGTGCATCTCGAGGTTGTTGTTGTCACCTTCCTTGATGTTGGAGTTGCAGTCTCTTGGAGAAGTCATCTGTTTGGGTTGTATTGAGAATAGACAAAAGATTTCTAGGTAAAGAATTCTACTCACACACAACAAATCACACAAAGCAAGGTGCAAGCAATATCAATCATGCATTCCATTCAAACAACAAGGTTTAAGCATATCTTAGGCAAACAAAATATTATTGTCACACCACATAGGTTGGTATGATCAATAAATGATTGGAAAATCAATTTTAAACTAAACACTAGTATGGTGGTCCAACTATAGGGTCTCACTTGAGATCATTCAATCCTTCTTCTTACTTATTACATCATTGACAAGATCATGGTATATCTTGGGAGAAATAATTGCATCTTGGTCAAAAAGTTCAAAGGTGATGTCCAAGTTGAAGTCCTTTGATATGTTTAAGCTGGTGTCATTAGTGATGTTGAAGTACTTGCTCATGTTGAAGTCTTTGTCCATCAAGTTGAAAAAGGGAGAGATATAGAAGTAGAACAAAATGCTAAGGAAAGAGTTTACAAGATTGTTTGTAAATAAGTTAGAACAAATACAACTCCTATTTTTCTAAGGGGTTTTGTCCAATTCTATGGTTACAATCCTACAGGAAACACAGTTCTCTAATACCATTTGTAGAGGCCTGAACCCAATAAGGTACAAGTCCCTGTTTTTATAGTGCTAGTCCCTAAATCGATTAGCTATAACCCACACTTTAAGATGTAATATCAAGAAACAAAGGTCATATTACAACTCATAACCAGGAGTAAAATAGTTCATTACAACTTACATAGCTCATATGGCTATCTTATTACAAAGCAGCAGATATAACTATAAAGCATGGAGTCCTTCATCTTCATATGCCACAGGCAAACATGTTGGTTGTAGAATTGTAGTCCCTACTCAATACACTTCACTAAAATCAAACAAACCTGCAACATGATAAGTTATAGCCACAAGGGTCAATACATTTGAATTGTATTGGCAAGTGATATCATATTGATATTGAGAATCTAACATCTACATGAGTACATGGCTAAGTGGAGTTTTGGCTGGCCTTTGCATAAAATAAGTTTTTCCTATCCTTTGTAAAATAGTTTTTCTCTTTTTCAAAACTCTTCATCAAACATGGCACACTAGATACACACCAGGTGCTACCATTGTTCACCCACAAGTTTTAACTTATAGAAATTAGGATGAGAAGATCCTTGATCATTTAAATGTCTTCGATGCTCAAAATTGTCCATAACCGGGGAAACGGCTAAGTACTTAGTTTTACCCTCTCAAGAGGTGGTGCACTTTCCCCACAAGACTCGACATGCATCGATACGAGACTTTTCAAATGCAATCCCTCAGACCACCATGGACATATTCCATCCTATCATCACTACCACCTTCTGTCCATCTAGATGAGTTCTTGCAACCTAGTTGGTCAAGGCAGAGCCCATATTCCATGTGGTTGCACTAGAAGCTTCTCAACACTAAACATCTCAAATCTCTTTGTTCCTGGGTGGCCATCCACAAGTGATATACACTAGCGAAACCATAGAAATGGGCCCTGAGTAACCACTCAACAAAAATCCATCCATACAAGTCCATTTCCACCCAGGTGTTTCATTAACAGGTTGTTTTCTTAGTCAAAAACACATAGGCATAGCCTTTCCATAATATCAGAACATGAATTTCCACCCTTGAATTCTAATAGCTAGGCTAAGCATACTAGCATAACATGTCTCTTACCTTAGTAAAATTTCTACCAAGATATATTCTATAGGATGTACCATAGCATAGCATAGAATTACACAAAATAGTCCTATTGTGCATACTACAAAAATATCACTAATGCAATATTGAAAAGATAGGACTTTTGATGACCAAAGTATCACTTTCCTTTTTAGTAGAAAAACTAGGTACTCTCCTTGATCTTGCAATTGTCACACCCCACAAAGTTCACTACATCACAATCAAGCAAAGCACACATTAAAAACTAGCAGACAAACATATAAGAAAACAAAACAAGGAAACAAAGAAATGCATGCAAGCATGAAAAGGTCATTTTATTGAAAAGATTTGTTTCTAACAAGGTTCTAAACATTTCAAAACACCTACTGGTCTTTTATAAAAGTGCAATTTCATTTCAAACCAAGTTAGTGAAAATAAGTAATTTAAATCATTTTTCTTTGGTTAGAAAAGCTTTTATTCAAAGGAATAATTTCTAGTGCTAACAAAATATATTTCAAATGTTAGTGTTTATGGTCAGAGGATTCAAAACAAAACCATTTGCAAAAGCATTTACTCAAAAATAATTTTTAGAACAATTTTTTAACTCAAAATAACCCTAAAAAAGTCTCTGCATAAAACTCTAATTTTTCAGAAGCAAATGACCAAAGTAAGGCCATAGGTGCAAAGTACACAATTTTCTGAATCCATAGATACCTAATTTGTAATATTTGGAATGACAGATAAAAAGTTATTTACAAGTTTAAACATCTAATAGAACAAAATCTGGATTTTAAATAGAAAACCCTAACACGTGGCGTGTTCTGATTGGACGATACCGTTTCGCGTGGATCAACTACATAGGCCGTTAGATCTAACTAAAATCGCATGGACCAAATTTAACGATGCCTCTTTGGTAAGTGATTCTATCTTAGCCGTGGGATTTCGATCCAACGGATCTGCGCATGTGATGACCCACAAGTATAGGGGATCGCAACAGTCTTCGCGGGTAGTATTACCCAATTTTTTGATTCGACACAAGGGGAGCCAAAGAATACTTGCAAGCCTTAACAACTGAGTTGTCAATTTAGCTACACCTGGAAATAGTTCTTGCTCACAGAAGTTTATCAAGAGCAGTTGTAGTAGCAACAGTAAAGAAAACAAGAGCAACATGAATGAAAGCAAACAGTAGGATATGAGTGCGGTAGGCATAGGGATGGATGGACGGGCATTTCATGGATGAGTCTAAACATGTAACTTCAAGATCTATGGCAATTGCAGATAAATGAGATAAAGCATCCAAGTACTAAACAATCATAGACATGTGTCCATATATAGTCATGCATGCTCGCAATGAGAACTTGCACAACATCTTTTGTCCTGGTAGCCTGTTGCAGAAAGGCCTCTAGGTAAATACTGGCAATTAAGGTGCTCCTTTTAATAGAGCACCGGAGCAAAGCATTAACACTCTGTGAACACATGTGATCCTCACATCACAGCCATCCCCTCCGGTTGTCCCAATTTCTATCACTTCGGGGCCTTTGGATCCAGACAATGATATGTGTACACAACTTGCAGATAAGATCACAAACAATACTATCATAATGATTCAATAATAAGTTCAGATATGAGATCATGGCACTCAGGCCCTAGTGACAAGCATTAAGCACAACAAGTTGCAACAAAGTCAAATAGCACTAACAGAGATACTAGGCACCATGCCCTAACAATCTTATTCGATTACATGATAGAACTCATCCAATCCCTACCATCCCCATAGCCTACAGCGGGGGATTACTCACTCATGGATGAGGGAAACATTGATGGTTGATGGAGAGGCGTTGGTGATGATGATGGCGATGATCCTCCCCAAATTCCCCGTCCCGGCATGGTGCCAGAAGGGAGTTTCTGGTTCTGAATCGCGGCTTCTGGTGGTGGAGGCGCAGCGGAACTCTTTCTGGAAAAATGACAAACCCCCCGTGAGTTTTTAGGTCAGAAGGCATCTTATAGGCAAAGAGAGAGGCCGAGGGGATGACTGGGCTGGCCACGCCCCTCCCAGGCGCGGGGTGGGCCCACCCGCGCGGAAGGGGGTGTGGGCCACCCAGGGCTCCCCTCCGTCTCGTATTCTGGCTCCGTGGATCTTCTAGTGAAATATGATTTTTGGCATATTTTCCGGGATTTTTCCTGATAGTTGATTTTCTGCACAAAAACTAGACACCAAGGTAATTCTGCTGAAAACAGCATCAGTCCATGTTAGTTGTATCCAAATCACACAAGTTTAGAGGAGAAACAATAGCAGAAGTGTTCGGGAAAGTAGATACGTTTTGGACGTATCAACTCCCCCCAAGCTTAGCTTATTGCTTGTCCTCAAGCAATTAAGTTGAAAACTGAGGGCAATAAAAGAACTTTCACGAACACATTTGCTTCATATGATGTAAATATTCTCAGCACAGGAGTAGATACTTAAACCATTCATAATAAGAAGTATGCAACCAAGTCTACTCAATAGTCATTGCAAGAGAAGTGAAAGAGAAACCAAATCAATAATAATAAGTAGCATGGAACATAAAGATAAGCAACATTGCAATGCTCATAAAAAGGTATGATAGAGTGGTATCTCGCTTGCCTTTGTTTGTAGAGCATAATATAAATGCCAAGGCACCTCTGAAGTTCAAGTGAAGACTAGAAGTAAAAATATCAGAGATACAAGCATCAAAGTCATGACATAATTAACCAGGTTTTGAGACAAACACAAGAATGACAACTATCCTCTCAAGAAGGTGCTCATAGAATAAGTGGTGACTCAACAAGGAAGTGAAAAGGTTTTGGAAAGTTTGAAGGCTTCCAAATGCTGAAAGTAAGGTACTCATTAGATTTGAGCTCTCATTGCCCCTATCATAGGCATCTTTATGTGGTTAAGGTGAAAGTGAGGTCCAATCTGAGTTATATTCTTGACAGACTATAAACTGGAAATCCCATGTCCCTTGAGTGCGAGGGCCGCTCCTCGTGCTACTCAACTTTAGTTACCTGTAAGTTCTTGTCATCGTAAATACATGCACATCATAGAGAACCGCCAACAGGGTACCCCTTGCACATGATACAGGAGCTATCCCATAATCAAAATGACAAGGCAAGCAGACAATGAGCATATCAGCGATCTTTTTATTTGCTATTTGTATAGGTTTTTATTGAGGATGCTTCACAGATGCTCATTATGGTAATGCTGCATGTTTCCACCATGATTAGGCATGGCTTAGGCTAGCAGCCCAGGCGTCTCTCTAACACATATATAACTCCATGAACTCACAAGCTCCCCTTTTATTTCACACCGACGACATCCGCAAACAAAAGTGCATGGTATCAACTGGATATGTATCCATAAGTGTTGAAAGCGTTCCCCGTGACAGCACGGTTTTGCTAACTCCCAGCCTATAATTTGCAAGCATATAACTTTCATGGACAAGTCACAATGGTTCAGGATTATTAAGGGCAAGAAATAAAGTGTGCCATCAAGTTCATGAGAGCTTTACTAACTAACTTTCTCAAAATAGACAAACATTTTATTTGAAATAAAACAAGGCATAATGAATATGCACTGAATAGCAAATGATGCTAATAGGTAGGTACGGTGGACACTGTTGGCATTATTGGTTTTGGGGAGTTGGATGCACAAGTAGAGCTCATACTCAGTGCAAGTGAAAGCTAGCAAAAGAGAGGGAGCGACAAGCGAGAGAGCAATAATTGTCATAATCATGCTTGCAACAAAACATGACTAATTATGGAAAGAAAGTGATACAAGAACTCTGAGGCAAAATAAATCATCGAGTCTTATTGACTATTGTTTAGTCATATGCATGCGTGAGCATGTGCCAAGTCGATTCACATGAAAGTTTCAGAGGAGGATACCACGATATCATACCAAAATATGAATAAAACAATGCAAGCAAACATGCATATGACATTCTACAAACTATTAGCAAGCTGGAGCTAATCACAATAAAGCAAGAACTACTAAGCATCCATCAATAACATACACCTTACATGAACAGACTAAGCATGCTCACAATGATGAGTATATGTACAAAAATGAAAACAAATAGAGTTCGTTACCAGCCTCTTACCACACCTCAAGTTGTCTTAATCTTCATTATTGCCCTTCACTTGTGTGACTTGAATAATAACATGAAACCAAACTCCACTGGGGATGGCTAAATGAAAGTGTAAGATGGTTAACCTAGAGGGGGGTGAATATGTTTCTACAAAATTCTTGATAATCTTTTGCAAGTTTTACGCTTTGCGTAATATAAGTGAGCCTAAATGCAAAATAGGTGAGGCAACCTAGATGATGTACAAGATACTTCAAGCTCGAAGGCTATCACAAGATAAGCAACACAAGTAAGAGATCGGTTAAGGAATAACCGAAGCACGCGGAGACGAAGATGTATTCACGTGTTCACCACCTTTGGGAAGGGGGCTACGTCACGTTGGAGAGGTGTGAAGTTCCACGAAGGATTCCTCACGCGCCACGAAGGCTCACCTTCTTCTCCGAGCCTATCCCACGAAAGAATAGCTCACTTACTCGTGGTAGACTTTAGGGTAGTCTCCAAACCCTCACAAACTTTCCACGGGGCAAATCACAAGCCGAATGCCTCCGGGCGACCCTAGCCACCTAGGGTTTCCCACAAACCCAAGAGTAACAAGCTAACTCGATGAACTCAAGGGGGAATGAACTTTGGCTTGATGGAAATGTAGATCAGGACCTCCTCTTCCTTTCTACCAAAGGGATTTGGATTTGGTTGGGTAGAATGGGAGATCCTCAAGCTTTTGTGTTTCAACAATGGGGAGAGAGAGAGCTTCAAGAAATGATATAAACTGAATGCATGACCTACTCAAGCTGGAAGAAGGGATATTTATACTCAAGGAGAAAAACTAGCCGTTTTGAGCCAAAAACGCAAGGTCCGGTTTTAAGTTCGGTTGGTCCGGCCCACACACCGGACAGTCCTGACCCGAGCACTGAAAACTGCTCTCGTATGCAGATCCGGATAGACTCGGAGAAAACCGTAGAACCGGTTTGAGTCCGATTTCGATCCCGACACCGACGGTTCGGTCTAGGAGCAGTCCAACCGTCCGAAACCGGATCTGCAGAAAAGGCTCAGGTGGATAGGATTTCTTCTCTTCTCTCTTTGGTGATGGATTAGGTAGGAGAGAGGGATGTGTATATGGCTTAGGTGATCATCCCCAACAAGCTCATCAAGAGAACCCCTCTTAATAGTGCGGAGCTCCTAACCGGACTCAAATTACATGAAAAGGGAAAACTCCGGTGCGAAGCTTCGTTATCAAAATGGGGGGTCTCCGATAACATTTCATCACAGCATTGGACTAGAACCTGTGTAAGACACTAGAAATAGCATTAGTCCACTCTAACCATGGTGTCATTGTTAACCAAAAATAGCATAGGGTCAAATACCCTTTCAATCTCCCCCTTTTTGGTTGGCGATGACAAACCGAGATAGAGTTCGCAAAGATATTATAAACAACAAAAGACATAGTCATAGCATAATATAAGTATCCAAGGTTCACACACATAGCACAAACTTGTTCAACAGACAGAACGAAAGCAGATAGTTCATACATAAAGCGAAAGGCAAAGCACAATGCCATAAGAAGCGATGAGAACGCAAGGGGCATTGTGCTAACGGCAAACCCCGGCAAGGAACCCGTAGATAACTAATAGAACTCTACTCTTCTCCCCCATTGGCATTGAGACACCAAAAAGGAAGAGGAGGAGAGCGATGCTAACGCAGCCCAACTAGAAGAACGGCGGAGGAGGAGGAGGGACATCTTCCTCTTCAGAGTACTCGTCACTATCAGCAGCATCATCATTGTCCTCATCATCAACATGACCCTGAGCAGAGGGACCACCAGGACCACTGGGAGCAAACTGACCAGGGAAGAACCCATAGAACATAGCATCATCAAGAGGCGGCATCTCATAGTTGACATAAGGAACAGGGGCCATCTCAGGACCATCAGGTGGAGGAGTGACATTCTGGGTCGCAAGATACTCATTGTGGCGACGTCTAGTCTCCTGGCTCAATTCCAAAGCCTTGTGACTCACATCATAGGAAGAACGGCACATCTGGAATAGCCTCTTGAAAAACTTGGCAGCACCACCCTTCGGCCTTGGGTGAGAGGAGGACTCACCAACAGGACGACGAGAACCAGCCCGAGTAGAAAAAGAAGGCCGAGGATCATGAGCAGATTTGGTGCGGTGCTCAGGAGGCCGCATCCCAGGGACCTCAGGAGTGTGTGCATGGAGACAGAGATTAATAATTTCTTGTTCCTCACGCTCGCCCACCATCACACCAGGCGGCACCACCCGATTGAGCAGCTTCTGAACATATGCGCAGAAGGTGGGAGTCATCCTGTCCAAAGCAGCCCGCTGCAGCTCACAGTTCACAAAGTCACATCCATCAATCTTCCTCAGCCGATCCGGGTGAAAATAGTACAACAAGTTGGCAAAATACCCACGGCAGTTGGTGGAATCGCCAACACGGGGAACAAGGGACTGACGAAAGATAGTGGCCAAGGTATGATAGTAGTAATACATGCCAGTCATGCACGGAGGACTCCACTGAGAATCACTGGGATAGCAAAAAGCAAGAGTCTCAGCAGGCTTGACCTTCTCACTGTGAATACAGAAGCCGCCGCCTCGACCAGTGTAGCCCATGACATCGACCAAATCAGCATAAGTAGCCTGAAAGCGCCTCGTTCCAGTCATCCAAGTCATAGTGCGATCCTCATCATCATGAAAATAGACTGTGCAAAAGAACTGACGGATGAAGTCGGGGTAATAGTCCTCCTTGAGACAGACGAGGTCGAATAGATCCATTTTCCTCAAAGCTTCATCAACATAGAAGTAATCAGAGGCTGCATACATATTGAACCACTCCAGATTGAGAGCTTGAATGTGGCCACAAGGAGTGACCCGGAACTGAGTGTAAATGTGATCCCACATCATAGCCTGAGTCTCACTCCAAAACTTCTTGTCAGATCCTTTATAGGTGTGTTGCTTGAAGCGATAGGGATTTTGCTTGCGGAGAGCCCGGTACTGACCAATCTCCATACCCTTCAGATTTTGACAAGGCACATCCTCAGCCTCGGCCTGAGAAGCTTGTTGCTTACCCCTATTAGTTTGAGTTTGATGCGCCCAGAGCGAGCGCTCCCCTCAGGCTCAAGTTGCACAGACTGAGGGTTGCGACGAGCCCGCTTACTCTTGTTAGATACTTCGGGCACATACTCATGATCAGGCACATACTCATCACTAGCAGAATCAGCGTCGTCACCTGTGAAAAAGAGAGAGAGAGATTGGGGAGCACAGAGATAAGTACACATGCCAAAGGAGAGGATGAAAGAAAAAGAAACTTGTATTTGGGCAAGTGCATGGTAAAATAAGAGACATTGCAGAGAGGTCCGGTGCCAGGGCCGAAGCAACCGAGCCCAGAACCGGATGGTCGGTGCAGGCAGTCGGTGAAACGCAGAACCGGACGGTCGTGTCGAGGAAAACCGGACTCAGACCTGACGGTCCGGTGCCAGGGCCGGAACAACCGGGTTTAAAACCGAGATCCACGGAGACCACTATGCAATGTAAAAAATCGTACCAATGACTCATGTACTTGCGCAAATACAGTTCTAAGCAGAGTGGGTAGGACATGGAGGAACGAGGGTGGAAAAAAAAACTAGATGGACCCCTAATTTCTCAAATCCAACACAATGTATAGAAAAACATAGGGATTTGAGAAGGACAAGAGGAGAGGGAGAAAATGAGTACCCGAGGACATGGCCTCCCGTGAAGGAAAGCACCAAGGAGCCCTTGAGGAAGGAGAACACCAAAAAGATCCCGAACCACCGCGAGAGGAAGAAATTCCTTTGGTGAGAAGCCTCCAAAAGTCCTTCCTTACGAAATGGTGGCCCGATCTATGGATCCTAGGGGCGGAATCACCCTAGGAGAGGAGGGGAGGGTGGGGAGGGGCGACAATGGAGGAGGAGAGGTCGGGGGAAGTGAAGTGGAACTGTGGGAGGAGGGGGGGCAGGGAGAAGAGGGAAAAAGAAAGAAAAAACAGATCTCAAACTCGGTTTTAAGTTTGGTTGAACCGAGATCCAAACCGGAGGACCCGGTCTACAGCTCAGAAAACCGGAGGAGAACCGAAAAACGGTTCAGATACGAGATCCGGATAGACCCGGTATAGTATAACCGGACTGTCCGGTTCTGGTCCGGTTTTCGATCTTTGACCGGGTTGTCGGTATGGAGCTGATTGGCCGGCCAAGAACCGAACAATGTAATGTTTTTTTCGAGGATGGCATGTGCAATTAGAGGAAGATAGTAGACTCCAAAAGGGTAGAGGAAGCAGGTGATCTAGGCATGCCTATTGGAAATAATCAATTTCAACCTCACAAAGAGCAACAATAGGCATGATTCGAAGATATCAAGAGCGAGAGAAAAGATCAAACTCAGAGAGCCTCAAGATGGAAAACATTGAAAAGCAAAGGAGGCTAGAAGGTTGTGGGGGATTTCTCCCCCTATGTTTAAGCACATGTGTCATGACGCCTCAAAGATAGATGCTTGGACTCATATCATGACACGAGATCAATTTATGTTGCACACATAGGTATGCATCAAACCAAGACATGGTAAGATGGCTATCCCTACATGTGCGGCTCAACTAGTCTACATAGCATGTTAAGAGAAAGAATATAGTGCAAGAAGCAAATCAATCCAAGTTTTGGGGATCTAGGATACCGAGTTCTCGCCTCAACATAACAAACCGGGCTTCATCCAAAGGCTTCGTGAAGATATCGGCCAATTGGAACATCATACCCACATGAGTGAGATTGATATCACCATTTGCGACATGGTCACGTAGGAAGTGGTGGCGAATGTCAATATGTTTGGTGCGGCAATGTTGGACGGGGTTGTTGGCGATCTTTATTGCGCTTTCATTGTCACATAGAAGAGGCACCGTACCAAGAGACACACCATAGTCTTTCAAGGTTTGCCTCATCCATAACAATTGAGCACAACAAGATGCCGCGGATATGTATTCGGCTTCGGCGGTGCATAGGGCTATGGAGTTTTGTTTCTTGGAGGACCAACTCACCAACGAACGGCCAATAAATTGGCAAGCCCCGGAGGTTGATTTCCGGTCAACCTTATCACCTGCCCAATCGGCATCCAAATAGCCAACAAGCTCAAAGGTTGACCCCTTTGGATACCAAAGCCCGAGAATAGGAGTGAGAACAAGGTACCTAAAAATCCGTTTGACCGCCATCAAGTGGCACTCCTTGGGAGCGGATTGAAAATGAGCACACATTCCTACACTTAACATGATATCCGGCCTAGAAGCACAAAGGTAGAGCAAGGAACCAATCATAGAACGATATACCTTTTGATCCACGTCCTTCTCACCTACTCCAAGGCCAAGTTGTCCATTTAGTGGCATGGGTGTCTTCATGGGATTAGCCTTGGCCATCTCGAACTTATTGAGCATATCCTTAATGTACTTTTCTTGAGAGATGAAAGTGCCATGAGGAAGTTGCTTGATGATGAAGCCTAGAAAGAACTTCAACTCCCCATCATGGACATCCTAAATTTCATAGTCATCAACTCGGAAAAAGCTTTGTTATGAGATTCGTTAGTTCCACCAAAGATAATATCATCCACATATATTTGAACAATAAATAAGCCACCCCCTTTAACCCGTTTGGTGAAAAGGGTGGAATCGACCTTACCCACGCTAAACCCATCCATGAGTAGAAAATCCCTAAGGTGCTCATACCAAGCACGAGGAGCTTGCTTTAGTCCGTAGAGAGCCTTATGGAGTAGATACACATGGTTGGGATAGCGTGTGTTTTCGAAACCCGGGGGTTGAGCTACATATGCAACCTCTTTCAAGGGACCATTAAGAAAAGCACTTTTCACATCCATTTGATAAAGCTTGAAGTTATGGAAAGAAGCATAAGCAAGCAAGAGACGAATAGCTTCAAGAGGCAGCAGCGCAAAGGTGTCCTCATAGTCAGTACCTTCTATTTGGGCATACCCTTGCGCCACTAACCTTGCTTTGTTCCTCGTGACGACCCCGTTCTCATCTTGCTTGTTTTTGAACACCCACTTGGTCCCAATAACATTGATGCGATGATCTTTAGGCCTCTCCACAAGAGACCATACTTCATTGCGGGTGAAACATTCGAGTTCTTCTTGCATGGCAATGACCCAATCCGGATCCTCCAAAGCCTCATGAACCTTAAGGGGCTCGAAGTTGGACACAAAAGCATGGTGCCCACAAAAGGTTGTGAGGTTCTTCTTCTTGGCACGGGTCTCTGTGGCATCCCGCAAAACCACTACTAGAAAATCGCGTTGAATTTGTGCATTGCATCGTCATCATCATGTGTTGTTTGTCTAAAACTATTTTCGCAAAGCCCGTTTTGTTTTATAAAACGCCCCATCTTTAATCAAATATCAAACCCCGGGCCTCCGGATTATTTTTGTTGGTCTACTATCGGTTTGCAAACGGTGTTAATAAAACAAATAAAATTTATATTATTTTTGGTGGGGCAGTCGAACGGGCCGAATGACCCGAACGACCGCCCCAGGATTTAAATCGGACCACCTAAACAGCCCCCTAATTCCTAAGTTCACCAAACTACCTACCCACACACCCCCCTCCACCTCACCCCCTCCTATCACGAGACGCCACCTCATCCTCCCCCCTCCCCCTGGCCAATCAAACTCTGCCACCTCAGCAGCCCCCCTCTCTTCCCACCCCACACACACCAACCACACCCACACCACCTCACCGCTGGACCCGCGTGTCCCCACCCCACGTCCACCTGGCCCCACCCCTCTAGACCGGCCCACCACTGCCACCCTACCCACTCCCTCCACACTGGCCGTGGCCCGCGTCCACCTCCTTGGGACCCACCCTGCATCCCCATCCCCGCACCTACCTCTTCCTCTCTCCTCTCCTTCCCCACGCTGACCACGCCCCAGCCTCGCCCCTCCTGGCGGCCCAGCGCACGCCGCCGCCGCCTCACCAACCTCGCCGCTGGCCCCGTCCCTCTCGCTCCCTCACCCTGCCCGCCGCCTTCCGCCACGGCAACCACCTCCGCCCCGCCTCGTCCTCCTGCGAGCCAGGAGGCTAACTCCCCTGAGCGAGCCCGTCTCCTCGGCCGACGCGCCGCCCGGCGAGCCTCGCCTTCCACCGTCTCCTTCCTCCGTTCGCGCCTCCCTCCGACGACCGCGCGCCCGCTGCCTTCGCCTCTGCAAGCTCCGGCCGCCCGGCAGCGCTCACAGACCTTCCCTCGCCGGTGCAGCGCAAGCCGCCTGCGCCCCTCACGCTCCAACCCGCGCGACCACCTCCACCTCCTCCGGCAGGCCGTCGCCGGTTCCCCTCTCCTGGCGCGCCGCCCCTTCGCTGGCGCCCTCCTCCCGCCTCCGCCCGGTCGCCGCCGTCGCCGGCAAGCTCCGCGCCCCACCCGCCCAGGGCCCCCGCCGCCCTCCGGCCATCGTGGCGCCCTCCGTGCAGGCAGCGCGCGCCGTCGTCCGGACCCGCGTCGCCCGTCCTCTCTCCAACCGCAAGACGGCACCTCCCCAGCGCCCTCGCCAAGCCGCCTTGGTCGTCGTCCCCGAGCAGGGCACAGTCGCCACCAGAGATGTGCTGATATGGAGCCGTTCCAGAAAACAACGCCGAGGACTCATGTCGGGCCCGGTGAAGCGGACGCCTCAAGATCTCCCTCACGGATCGCAAGACCATCCCCCGGACCCGGAGTTCGCCACACAGATGACAAGATCTCCGAGCCCGACACCGACATCCAACCCCGAAGCCCCAAGTTCCCCATCGATGACCAAGCCGGAACCGCAAGTGTGTCGATAGGGAGCCGAAGATCCCCGGACGCCAAGGCCGCCACACGGAACCCGATCCTGGCACGCCAAGCTCTACATCCCGGACGTCGAGACCGATGCAAAGGCGTGGGGCCCGACAAGACCCTCGCCACTGCAAGCTCGACCCCGTGGAACCCGACAAGATCTGCATGCGACAAGAACGACACCATACAGGGCGAGACCGATGCGCCCCCGACGCCAACCAAGCCCTGCTTCCCGGTTGCGACAAGACCTACCCCGATGGTCGAGAATGTTACGCCAAAATCGAACCCTAGACCCTGGACCCCGAGACCGACCCCGAACCCCGGAACCCCAAGACCATCGAGACCCCTAATGTGTGAACCCCTTCTCGAAAACCCTATTTTATAATATAATACAACTTGTTGCATATTAAATCATTCATCTCGCATGCATCTCATGTGGTTTGGGGGCCGTATGCCGATTCACCATATAATTAAATATGGGGCCCATATGCGGGCAAATCCAGTCCCATATCGGCCTCATTTAAACTTGTGTAGCGAACCGGTGATATATTCTGCCTTGTTAAACAACATTTAAATTGCGGGGGTTCTAAATCACTTGAACCATCTAACTAATTATCGGGACCCCGGTTCCACTTAATATGACCTAATTGCACCGCATATCTACCATGCCACACCTCATACATGCATCACGCCGATCTTCTGCCGTTGTATTAAATAGTGCATCCGGTGTTTCTTCTAGTGTTTGCTTCTTCGCGGATAAGGCCGTTGAGTTGATGTGAGCTTCGCCCCGATCTTCGGATGAACCTTCGACAATGTTTTCAGGCGAGCATCTCCCCCTTTCTACCTATCTTACTTTTATAGTATTTAATCCCTCCTGTTGATCTATTGCTATCTGTGTTGCGATGCTTTAGTTTCCGTACCTATGATATCCCGTGCAGCCCTATATTGCCTTGGACACACCCTATTACCTGTTGTTTGGTAGATAGTTGGACTTGCGCTTCGTAGTCGCTTGCTCAAGTGTTGTGCGTGACTTCCAATGCCACAGTTGTTGATGTATTGCCGCATGTTGATGTTGGAGCTGAACATAGCTTTACTTATCGTTCACTTTAAATTCCTGTTTAACAACTAAAATTGAATTAAGCAGAGGCATCGGTGGGTGATAGAGAATATTTGGTTTCCGAACGCCCACTTGTGTCCCGTAGGACCCCGAGTACTTGATACATGTTCCTTGATTTATCGCGCTATCCACATCCGGGAGGTATATGGGGCCCCCCTGAGCCAGAGCTTGATTCAGTCTTATTTCTTGGGGCCACAAACTAGTTTGAGGTTTTATTTACTATCCTGTACTTATGCCATGCTACTTCTGTATTTAAATTTGTGCGAGGAGCACACTTTGTCTTAGGATCGGGACACGTTTACGGTATCGACAAGCCCACACTTTGGGTTCCCGATCGTTACCGCCGTCCACCCAAACCTTGAGGCCGTCTCGAGTCGGCTATCTTCATTCGGGATCTACTTAAGGTGGCCCTTGAAATATTTCTGAATCCTGTGATTGTTCGATCGTGAGAAAGACTCGTTGGGTTTTGATTTGGTTTTTCCGAGGTTGATCGGCGTGTGTTGCTATTGGTGCACCGGCCGGGTAAAACTTTCGAAAGCCGTGTCGCATGGATATGGACGACTTGGAGCACATATCTCGATCATAGACAAGCATAACTAAAGTTTATTGCTATAAATTTGACTTTATAATGACTAGTAATCAGCTTCACTATAATGGAATGGCTAATAACATCGCCACAATTGCTTGTTTGGAGTGTAAACTGCGACCATTGTACTGACGACTAGTAAGTATTGCAACTACAACGGAATGGCTGAATAAAAGTACCAACAACTTTGGGTTTTGTGGTTATCTCATGATAATTGTATCTGATTAGTAATTGTTGCAACTACAACGGAATGATTAACTAAAAGGGCCCACTGCTTATTTTATCAGGACGATTATCTAAACCTGACTAGTAATTGCTGCAACGATAATCGAATAAGTAAACGCCAACCGTGTGAGTTCCTCGGTTGACTTCCTCGTTTGGTCTCGAGGGGAAAACGCCAGGATGGGTTTGCTTGCTGGTAGAATCAAGTTATCTCCGATTAGGTCTTTCTTATCCCCCTCTGATATCCGCCAGTTGTATCGAGTCTCTATAGGTTGTTTAGTGCATCTTGCCGCCTTCGATCCACCATACCTATGTAGGCGAGGACCGAATTCTAGACTGCCGTGTCTTGGCCTCAAGATCGACGCTACTTCTTTTTCCTTTGCCCTTGTCGGCTCCCCTTTGTTTAAGCAGGTTTTGAGATCGGCCCGTTAGCGAGGTTACCCTTCCTTGGCATTGGGCAGGGTTATGGACGGCATTGGTTATTCTTCAGGGCTCTTAGCCCCATTTGCATCTTGTCCATAGCTGGACGCTCTATCGTTTTCAAGGTGATTTGGATCTTTGTAAATTATATCTGTATTCTTGACTCATGGAGTCGCTGTTATATATCTGTTCTGTGGGCCCCATCGAGGACTGTTGTGTAATGTTATTACTTCGTTTTCCACCCGCACGAAAGTGCCTAGTGGGCACCTTTGAATCGTTTCTATGCGGGTTTGGCGGGTTTTCGCTAAAACTTGCATAGGTCCGATTCTGAGGGTGTTACAGTCTCGATCCCTCTTGATATGCTTCCAAGGATATTGTTGACTTGAAGTACACTTGCAATGGAGGCGGCCTTAATCTTCCAAATTGTGCCTTCATGATCAACAAATTCATATTTTGAGGGGCCTTGATTGTTGACACCATCTTGAGCTTGGCCTTGAGATGGAGGTTGATCTTCTACTTGGTCTTGCTCGAAGGTTTGAGGGCTTGGTTCTTGTTCTTCCGTTTGCAAGGCATCATGAGAGAGATGTTGATCTTGTGATGCATTTGATGGCTCAACTTGGATAGAGCTTGGCTCTTATTGAGTTGAGCTTGATTCTCCCCCATCATCTTGTTGAACATGAATGTGAGACTCGGTAGGCAAGATGTGCCCAATACCCATCAACTTGATGACTTGAGAAGAATCACCATCTCCTACATCACGAGAAGAAACTTGCCCCTCATGGGGACCATTATTCTCCAAAACTCACGTCACAAGATACTTCAACACAACCATTAGTCTTGTTGTAGTATCTATAGGCATGAGAGTTTTCCGCATAACCAACAAAAATACCCTCTATAGTTCTAGATTCGAATTTACCGAGCTTTTCCTTTTTGTTCTTGACGAGACACTTGCACCCAAAGACACGGAAGTAGTTGACATTGGGCTTATTACTTGTGAGAATCTCATATGGAGTCATGTCAAAGGGAGCACGGAGGAAGAGCCAGTTCGTGTAGTGGACCACGGTAGCAATAGCTTCTCCCCAAAAATTGTGAGGAGACTTGAATTCACTCAACATTGTTCTTGCCATCTCAATGATTGTCCGGTTCTTCCTTTCAACAACACCATTTTGTTGAGGGGTATAAGGAGCTGAGAATTCATGCTTGATCCCCTCATCTTCAACAAATTCTTGCATGGTGTAATTCTTGAACTCGGTGCCGTTGTCGGTTCTAATAGTCTTGATCTCCACACCATGAGTGTGTTGAGCTTGCTTGGCGAAGATCATGAATTCCTTGAAAGTCTCATCCTTCGTCTTGAGAAGAAAGACCCAAGTATACCTTGAGTAATCATCAACAATGACACGACCATATCTTCTTCCTCCAAGAGAGTCATATGTCGAAGGCCCGAAGAGATCCATATGGAGCAATTCCAAGGGTCTTGACGTGGCCACCTTGGTAACTGAAGGATGATGCTTTCCAATTTGCTTCCCTGAAATGCAAGCACTACACACACGATCTTTCTCAAAGGAGATACCGATTAGTCCAATAATATGTTCACCTTTTAGGAGGAGATTGAGATTTATCATGTTGACATGGCCTAGGCGACGATGCCAAAGCCATCCCTTGTCAGCCTTGGCCATTAGACATGTAGGAAGAGATTGACTCTCTTTCGAGAGGTCGACCACATAAAGGTCGTCTTCCACGTGTCCAATGAGAACCAAGCTGAGATCATCACCCCTAAAGACCTTCACAAAAGTTCTAGATAAATAGGAGTCATAGCCGGCATCAAGAGTCAAAACCTTGGAAATTACCAACTTACCATAACCAAGAACCTTTCCTTTTGAGTTATCTCCAAAAGTGATGCTTGACGTTGAGTTGACATCGTGAATGAATTGGTCAAGCCCACTCCTACCTCCGGTCATGTGATTGGTGCATCCACTATCAAACACCCATTTTGATCCACCGGAGGCATAACCCTACAAAATCAATTCTTTGATTTAGGAACCCATTGAGTAATGGGTACCCTAGCATTAGCAACAAGATCCTTAGGTACCCAAATTGAGTACCACCTATAAGCATAACAATTTCGAGGGCCAACATATTTGGCATATACATTTCCTTGAGTGCCCTTACACAGCACATAGGAAGGATTAGACTCTCCCGCAAACTTGTGATTGGGATTGCCCCTCATGGCTCCCCCATTCACCACATTCTTTTTGACCCGGTCAACCACCTTGTCACCTTCCTTAACAAAGGTTATCTTCTTCGGTGGAATGGCATTGCTCGTGTTGTTCTTTGGATCAAAACCGACACCTTCCTGGGAAACTCTCGTCTTTTGACGGGATAAAATCTCATCTAGGATCTTTCCCTTGGAGGTAGGTGCACGACGCTCTTTCTCAAGTTGCTCTGTCAACTTCTTATTTTCCTCAATGAGGTGAGCTTGATCAAAGGTAGAGTTAGAGGTACAAGAATCATTTTCAACTATAATTGGATCCTTCAATGTACCAAGATCTTTCTCATAGGACACCCGAAGTTGATCATGGTTCTCTCCAAGTTTTATGAGCTCACGCTTGACAAGAAAACTAGCCTTCTCAAGGTGCTCAAAGTCCTTGGTAAGAGAAGCATGAGCAACTTCAAGCTCTTTCTTTGAGACATCGAGATCTTGAGACAATGAGTTAGCCCTATCAATAGTGTCCATGTCTTTTGCTTTATCAATTTCAAAGATTTCAATTTGTAGTTTAAGAAAAGAGTTGGTATTATTTTCCTCACAAAGCTCTTGCTCAAGAAGATTGAATCTTCGTTTCTCATCATCAATATGAGATTCCAAGCTATCAATGGTCTCATCGCATGAGCTAACAAGTTCCATTAATTGCTTGACTCTAGCACGAGCAATGGGAGGAAGAGACTTCATGATAGCATACATTTCTTTTATATATTCTTTTCCAAATTCATCATTATCACTATCACTATCATGGTCACTCTCAAGATCATCCAAGACACTAGATAGGGATGGAGGAGAGACAATTACCTTGGATCTTCTTGCCATAAGACAAGAACCGGTGATCTTGGGAATAGGAGAACTCTCGATGTAGTCCTTGGAGTAGTCGTAGGTGAGAGGTGAACCGGATTCTACATATGCCAAACCGGTCACACCCACCACTTTCTCCTTATCCCCACACTCCACGTCGGACTCGTCCTTGGAGCTCCTTGCCATGAGGCAAGTGGCAGTGACCTTGGGGTTAGGAGAGTCGTCGGTGTAGTCCTTGGTGTAGTCATAGGTGAAGAGAGACCCGGGTTTGGCAAAGGCCAAACCAGCCACTCCAACCACCTTCTCTTCATCCTCTTCCTCATTGTCGGATATGTATTCTTGGCCTAGGAAGCCCTTACCATCACGCCTATTGTTCCTCTTGTATCTTTCATTGATGGGGTTGGGCTTCAATCTTGGTTTGGCACCTTCTTCATATTTAGGCTTGTCAAGCCTCTTCTCATAAGGACACTTGTCGGCAAAATGGGTTGCCTCATCACAATTGTAGCATGTCCTCTTCTTCTCACTTGATCCCATTGAGCTTTTCCTTCTTCGGAACTTCATGTTCTTGGTGAAGAGAGCAAGTTGAGAGAGCATATCATCAACTCCATCACCATCGCTATCTTCATCACTAGCAACATCTTCTTGCACTTGCTTGGCCTTCAAATCTAGAGAGTGGAAAGACCCGATAGCACGGTTGATCTCCTTGATCTTTTGCCCTTCATACGCCAAGTTATCTGTGGCAACTAGATAAGAGACTAGATCATCAGGAGTGAATTGATTAGCTCTATCGAGGAGTTGCAAGTTCAAGGCAAGCTTCTTGTCGGTGACCGCGATCATGGAGACAATCTTGGACTTGATAAGTTCATCATTCAAATTGAATCCATCATCATACTTCTCACACCCTAGGCCACCAATCTTCACGCGGAGGGCAACGAGTCTCTTGTATGCTTCAGCGATAGTTTCACCATCATGGTTCATGAACATGTTCATCTCAAACTTGGCAGCTTCATACTTGGACTTTTGGATAAGAGAGGTTCCCTCTTGGAGAATGACAATCCTATCCCAAAGATCCTTTGCGGTGGGGATGTCGCTGACTTGATCATGGAGAGTGCGGTGAATGGCACTCCTTATCTTGTCACAAGCCGTTGCATTTAGTTGACGGTCGTAGTACTCCCCCGGGGTGAGGTTGTTGGGATCATGAGGGTGGAAGACGGTGCATACAATCTCCCAAAGATCAATGCTGCAGCTGCGAAGATGAGATTCCATATAAGCTTTCCAATGAGAGAAGTGAGTTCCATCATAATCAGGTGCAGGGCCCGAACCATTAATATGAGGCATGATGTTCTTTTGCTTAGGATAAACATAAGGGAATTGATTAGGGGGCATGGAAGTTTTTGACGAGCCGCCCTCATGAGCGGACTCGGCATCCTTATCCTTCTCTATGTCCATTGGTCTCCCTTGAGGTACTACCAATGGATTACCAAGAAAAGCCCCATCGCCAATGGCCTTAAGTTGTCCTTCTAGGTAACTCATTCGAACAAGGAGATCAGAATCCGCCTTGGCCTTTTCAAGGGCACTCTTGGCTAAGAGTTCACGAAGCTCCTTGACCGAATAAGTTTTTTCCTCCTCATCATCGGAGAAAACCATCTTTCCTCTTAGGCGGTAAAGCCCTTAAAAGAGCCCTTGGCTCTGATACCAATTGAAAGTGTAAGATGGTTAACCTAGAGGGGGGTGAATAGGTTTCTACAAAATTCTGTATAATATTTTGCAAGATTTAGGCTTTGCGGAATATAAGTGAGCCTAAATGCAAACTAGGTGTAGCACCCCGGGTAAAACCACTACTAGAAAATCATTTGTTGTTTTTGTTTTTGTTTTTGTTTTTGTGTATCATCATAATATCATGCCCATGTCACCATGCCACATTGCATTTGAGCATCATATTAAGACTTTTGTATCTGGCTCTTACATTCTTCCATTGCACATTGGTTCTTGATATATTTTTATATGCCTAAATTGAGTTGGGGCATATCCTTTCAATTCCACTCTATCACTAACATGCCACCACATCTTGACATATTGGCCTTTCTCTTGTTCCACCACATAGTACATTTGGGCTCTCCTCTTTATTTGACTTGTGTTTAAATCCTACCCAAATGGTATTGTGTGGATTCTTTAAAATCTTTTCATATTCCAATCTATCTTGTCCACTTAATATCCCCTCTAATTATACCACATGCTTATGTCATTGCATGTATCTATTCCTTCTTCCTCTTTGATGTTGACTAACCTTAAATCCATTGTCCATCCTTTAATCATCCATCTTGTTTGGTTCTTTTCTCTCTCAAGTGTTTCATCTGCAGCAACTGTTTTCAAAATTTTGCAAAACAAACAAATGGAAATGAAATATAAGAAAGAAGGATTCCAAGAAAGAAATAACGAGAGAGACCAACCTGTACCTCACTTGTTCAGCCCAACCACCTACCCCTTCAGCCACACAAGCCCATCAGGAAACCACCTGGACCAAGCGATCGATTTACACGCCCTTTCTTCCTCGCCTGTACGGCAGCGAATCCATGGAGCCACGTACCCCACCTGATGGATGGGACGGTCGTCCTCGTCTCCTACCCTCCTGATAAATCCCTTGGCAACCTAGCTACTTGCCCTATCCCCTCTTCCCCTCACGCCGCCATCCCTTCTCCTCCCTTCTCCTATTTTTCCCACTCCACCTAGAGCATCACCTTGCCTTCCTTCGTCCGTGTTGCCGCCATGGACAGCGCCAAGCTCGCCGGAGTGCGGGAATTGGACCGGGTGGCAGTCCTCTTTCCCTACTTCCGAAGCTAGTGTTGCGACCTCTCCTTCATGCTGTACCCGGAGCCTCCCGGGATCGGAGCCACGAGACCTTCCTTCCTGCCGCCGCCATCCTCGTCCAGGTCCGACCGCCTCGCCTCCGCAACCCCGGTGAGCTCCTCAACTTGCCCCGCTCCCTCCCTGGTTCGCCTTGCTGCCCGCTACGTCGCAGCAGACCCCCGCACGCGCCCACTCCCGTTTCATGCACCCCTCCTTGCAACCTCGCTTCCCAGGGCTCGCCGGAGCTCCGCCTCCGACGACGCCGTCGCGCCAGCGCTCTCTAGTAGCACCAGCCGGAGACACCATCGCAGTCGCGCGCGCCTCTGTTCGGTGCTTGCTTAGCTCGTGTCCGGTCTACTCCCGCCCAAGAAGTGAGCACCTTTCTGGTAGCCCTTTGCACCCCCTTCACATCGCAGCAAACCTTGCTTCAAACGGTGGCCGGAGTCGCCCATCGCCACGAACTTCGCTCCAGATCCGGCCGTCGTTGTTTCAGTTCATCAGAATACACTGTTTGAGTCTGCATTGTCGAAAGATCCCCGTTGCTGGGACCCTCCTCCGGAGATACATCCTAAACGAAACTTGTAGACCGAATCCCCCTCTCCAGTTTTGGTTTTTTCAGCAACGCTAAATTTGGCTTCGTTTAGTTGCCATCTTCCTCCGATCGTTGGATTCAGCTGGCAGTTTCTGCAGAAATCAAACTCAGTTCGTCAGATTACAAACCAACCCAGCGAGGTGTTTTTGTAGAAAGACCCTGACCTTTCCTTCTTCCTAACACGCGGTCCCTCCCTTCTCAACCTTTTGCAAAAAGCAACCCACGCTTTTTCCATCCTCAACCCGCCGTCCAGGTTGGCCACGTGTCGGCTTAGCCAGCCGTCAGGCGTCGTGGCCCCGCCTCGGCCCCACCTGTCATCCTCCTTGGGTGGACTTCTCCTTGGTAACAAAAGTCCAGAAGCTTTCAGAAATCCGAATTCAAATATATTTTATAATCTCTAAATCATAACTTTTAAACAAGTAAGAATTTGAATAAAAGCTTAATATGAAATATGTTTATCTTATCAATATGAATTCAAATGCATGTTCAAATGTTTCCAAATCTGAGTCAAACCAGTCAAATTTGATTGGGACCCTCTTTAATATATTTGATTTAAATATTGTATTAAAATTATAAATCCAAATAATATATATAATATATGTTTTTGAAACAGAAAAACATGAGGATTGTGAATATGCTATTTATATTATATTTTGAGCAATTTAAAATTTTCGAATTATTAAATATTAACAAATACCTATTTCTTAATAATTGCATAACTTTAAAACCGTTAATCCGAATTCGGTAAATAATATGTCCAAATAGATCAGCGCGACGAGACCTATCCAACCATGATATCCATGTTATCATTTGCATCATGCGTTAAGAGCAGTTTTATAATCAGTATTGTTTATGCAAGAAAAACATGATAAATAAAATTAGGAACTACTTGTTTTTATTAATAATGCCTCACGAATGCTATATCATCAATGTCCTATGCCCCTAATACATTTTAGACATACCTTGCATCATTAACTTGCCATGTCATGCATCATATCATGATCATGCTGATTCTTCTGCCTTAGTTGTAATTGTTGCATCGCTTGTTCCCTTTAGTGTTTGCTTCTTCCCGGATAGGACGATGAGATGTTGTGAGCTTCGACGAGTTCTTCGGATGAACCTTCGGCAATGTTTTCAGGCGAGCATTCTCCCCCTTTCTACCTATTTTATCTTTCTAGTCTTTATTTCCTCCTGTTGATCTATTGCTATCTGTGTTGCGATGCTCTAGTTTTTGTACCCGTGGTATCCCTTGCAGCCTTATATTGCCGTGGACACATCCTATTACCTGTTGTTTGGTAGATAGTTGGACTTGCGTGTCGTAGTCGCTTGCTCAAGCGTTGTTGCGTGTCGCCAAGTACCACAGTTATTGAAAGACTGTCATATGCTTTATGTTGGAGATGATATGGTTTAATTATCGTTTAATAACTAAAATTGAAGTAAGTAAATAATGCAGAGGCAGAGGTGGGCAATAGATGTTATTTGGTTTTTAACCGTCCACTTGTGTCCCGTAGGACCCCGAGTACTTGATACCTGTTCTTTGAATATTCGCACTATCCGCATGTGGGACCAGGAATCCCCCTAGCCAGAGCTTGAGTCATATTTATTTCTTGGGGCCACAAAGTAGTTTGGGGATTTATTACTATCCTGTACTTATGCCATGTTATACTGCTTTATTTACGATTGCGCGTGGAGCGCCTGTACTGTTTAGGAACAAACGTGGTATGTTTTCGCGGTATCGACAAGCCCAGTCACACTTTTGGGTTCTCAGTCGTTTACAGCCATTGGCACAAACCTCTGGGTCCGTCTCGGAGCCGGCCAACTTCGTCGCGGGTAGCTTGGTGGGGTGGCCCCCCTGAAATTTATATGAATCTTGCAATTGCTCTGTCGTGATGCCTCGTTGGGTTTTTATTGTTTTTTCTCGAGGTTGATCGTGCGTGTGTTGCTATTTGTGCCCCCCTGCAGGGTAAAACTTTCTGAAAGCCGTGTCCGCGGTTATGGACGACTTGGAGCACAGTATCTCGATCATAGACAACTATAACTAAAGTAGTGCTATAAATTCGACTTTATAATGACTAGTAATTAGCTTCACTATAATGGAATGGCTAAATAAAAGTGCCAACAATTGCTGGTTTGGGTTGTCGCCTGTTACCATTATATCTGACTAGTAAGTATTGCAACTATAACGGAATGGCTAAATAAAAGTACCAACAACTACTGGGTTTTGGGATGCCTCATGCTATATGTATCTGACTAGTAAGTACTACAACTACAACAGAATGGTTAACTAAAACTGCCCACTGCTTATTAGATCAGGATGACTCATGCTATCTATATCTGACTAGTAATTGCCGCAACTATAACGAAATGAATAAAACTGCCAACGGTGTGAGTTCCTCGGTTGACTTCCTCGGTTGGTATCGAGGGGTAATACCAGGATGGGTATGTTTGGTGTTAGAATCAGGTTGGATCCGAGTAGGTCTTTCTTATCCCTATCTGATAGCCGCCAGTTGTATTGAGTCTCTATAGGTTGTTTAGTGCATGCTGCGCTGCCTCTTCAGTCTACCATACCTATGTAGGCGAGGACCGCCGAATTCTAGTCTCGCTGTCTTGGCCTCAGATCGACCGCTCTCTTTTCCTTCGCCTTTGTCGGCACCCTTTGTTAAGCAGGTTTTGAGAGCGGCGTCGTTAGCGAGGTTACCCTTCCGCTTGGGCAGGGTTATGGACGCCATTGGTTATTCTTCGAGGTTCTTAGCTCAATTTGCATCTTATGCGTACTCGAGATGACGTTTTCAAAGTGTTTTGGATCTTTGTATTGTATATCGTATTCTTGACTCTTTGAGTCGTTGTTGTATATCTCCTTACGTGGGTTCCATCGAGGACTATTGTGTAATGGTATTACTTCGTTTTCCACCCGCACGAAAGTGCCTGGTGGGCACCTTTGAATCGTTTCTATGCGGGTTTGGCGGAAATCGCTGAAACTTGCATAGGGTCGATTCCGATGGTGTTACACTAGGTGAGGCAACCTAGATGATGTACAAGATACTTCAAGCTCGAAGGCTATCACAAGATAAGCAACACAAGTAAGAGATCGGTTAAGGAATAACCGAAGCACGCGGAGACGAAGATGTATTCCCGTGTTCACCAACTTTGGGAAGGGGGCTACGTCACGTTGGAGAGGTGTGAGGTTCCACGAAGGATTCCTCACGCGCCACGAAGGCTCACCTTCTTCTCCGAGCCTATCCCACGAAGGAATAGCTCACTTACTCATGGTAGACTTTAGGGTAGTCTCCAAACCCTCACAAACTTTCCACGGGGCAAATCACAAGCCGAATGCCTCCGGGCGACCCTAGCCGCCTAGAGTTTCCCACAAACCCAAGAGTAACAAGCTAACTCGATGAACTCAAGGGGGAATGAACTTTGGCTTGATGGAAACGTAGATCGGGACCTCCTCTTCCTTTCTACCAAAGGGATTTGGATTTGGTTGGGTAGAATGGGAGATCCTCAAGATTTTGTGTTTCAACAATGGGGAGAGAGAGAGCTTCAAGAAATGATATAAACTGAATGCCTGACCAACTCAAGCTGGAAGAAGGGATATTTATACTCAAGGAGAAGAACTAGCCATTTTGAGCCAAAAATGCAAGGTCCGGTTTTAAGTTCGGTTGGTCCGGCCCACACACCGGACAGTCCGGTCCACAACCCGGAAAACCGGACTGAAACCGAAACTGCTCTCAGTACCCAGATCCGGATAGACTCGGAGTGAGAAAACCGGAGAACCCGGTTTGAGTCCGGATTTCCGATCCTGACACCGGACGGTACAGTCTGGGAGCCGGTCCAACCGGTCTGAAAACCGGATCTGCAGAAAAGGCTCAGGTGGATAGGATTTCTTCTCTTCTCTCTTTGGTGATGGATTAGGTAGGAGAGAGGGATGTGTATATGGCTTAGGTGATCATCCCCAACAAGCTCATCGAGAGAACCCCTCTTAATAGTGCGGAGCTCCTAACCGGACTCAAATTACATGAAAAGGGAAAACTCCGGTGCGAAGCTTCGTTATCAAAATGGGGGGGTCTCCGATAACATTTCATCACAGCATTGGACTAGAACCTGTGTAATACACTAGAAATAGCATTAGTCCACTCTAACTATGGTGTCATTGTCAACCAAAAATAGCATAGGGTAAAATACCCTTTCACTAAACCCTGCAAAGAACTCACAAAACCAAAGAAGAAGAACAAATATTTTTGGTGTTTTCAATTTTTTAAAACAAGCAAACAAAGAAAAATCAAACAAATCAAAATCTGTTTGGATTTTTCTTTAAGGAAAACCAAAGCTAAAAAACAAAGAAACAACCCAAGAGAAACAACGAAAATATTTTTGGTATTTTTGTGTTTTGAGAAAGCAGGAACAGAAACCAAAAAGAAAGCGAAACAATGGATATACAAAGAACCGACGAAACATGATATATAGATGAGTGTGATGTCGGTATACCTCCCCCCAAGCTTAGGCTTTTGGCCTAAGTGGGGCTCAAATCCATGGTGACCAAGTGGGTGCACCTTCATAATACGTCGAGGAGGCTCCTTCGTCCTGGTACGAGCTCGAGGACTCCCTGTGTAGTGTACATAGGGGTCGTATGAGGGCATGTCCCCCTGATAGTGTCCATGGAAGCCAAGAATGTGCATCTTCTCGTCCATCTCCGCCTTGGAGCGTGACAAAGGTTCCTGGTAAATACTGAACAAAGTGGTTTGGGGGAGAGGGATCTCTCTCTCTCTTCCCCGTCAGTAAACAACATTCTATAAACCAAGCTCTCAAGGGTAGAGCTAGCAGTGACGAAGTGATGCGCCTTCATGGCAGCAAGATCAAGCCTCTGAGGAGCCAAAACGGTATCATTTGGATCAACTGCAAGGTCCAAGGAAGCAACAACACGTGCAGCAATAATTCCCCCATAATTGGGTCCCTTAGCAGCTAAACGACGAGCAATGAGAGAACCAAGATTGTACCTAGTTTCATTGTTGAGTGTAGCAGCTATGAAGGCCAAATGATAGTTGGAAATATTACTAGTGTTCTCCCTACCAAGAACACTAGTGGCAAGATAATAAGCAAAGTACCTGATAGCTGGGAGTTAAATATTTCTTATCTTTCCCCTTTGGGCTCTACGGTCATCATCATTAGTTATCCCGCGGTAGAGCTCCAACACATCAGTGGGTTGAGCTGGAATCTTCTTCACTGACCCGGCTGTATCAAGTCCGAGGGCCTCACAAAATTTCTTCAATGTCATAGTGTAAGGCCTGCCATACATTTTGAAAGACACATCTGCCTTGCACAAGCTGTTAGAAAAAGAGAAGCTCTCCACAAATGTTTTAGTGAGCGTAGCATATTGCATGCTCTCATCCTGCATAAAGCTTATTAGTCCAGACCTCCGAACCAAGGTTGTAAAATCATCAAGAATCCCAATAGCCCGCAAAAAGGTTTGGCAAGGAACGGTGGAAGGGTGAGCATCCCCCTTATCTCCCGCATCACCAAATCGCGGTGTAATGATATCCTCATTGTATGGGGCCTAGCTTGGGAGGATGATATTGAAGGCCTTTCCCTTCTAGGTGCATCACTCTCAAATATTTCACCAAATGTGTGGTTGTCCATGACCTCTTTTTCTGAAATTTTTAGACAAACATCAAACCAAGTGATTTCCAAGTTGATAAATGATGAGAAACTACTATAGGAACTTGCTAGAGGGATACACATGCATCAAAATGGAATTTCTAATCATAGAACAAGCATGCAATCTCACACAACATGTCACCTATAGCAGCAAAATACTCAAAATACAATCTACCAATCACAAATATAATTGTACAAGCGGCACATACCAAGGAGCAATCCCTCCAAAAAAACAGCAACAAAGATGGGCTGACCAAAGAGATCGAAATTCGCGAGAAAGAACAACAGGAACTCGAGCTTGAGAAAGTTTTCCGGTGTTTTTCGAGAGAGAGAGAGAGAGAAAGAAGATGGCTAGGAGGAGGCATCTTGGAGGGCCACAGGTGGGCCACACCCCAGCCAGGCGCCACCTAGGGGCTGGCCGCGCCACCCAGGGGTGTTCTGGCCTGGGGTGGCCTCCTGGGTCACTCCAGGTGTCCCTCTGCCCCTTTTTCGAGGAAAAAAATATTTTGAATTTTCTGGGATTTTTTGGGAAACTTTATTTTTGGCCAATTTTCAGGGTATGAAAATTGATTTTCTCGCAGAAACAGATTTTTTAGAAGAAGCAAAAGCAAACCAAAAAACAAACTATAGAAGTTCTAAGACACTCTAACAAGCAAACAACTAACAAAACCAAAGCTAACAAAAGAAAGGGCAAAGACTAGGAAGGAGAAAAATAAAATAAAGCAAGAATAACCACAGTGAAAATATTAATTTGCTCATTAAAATCCTTTTGTTAACAAGGTTGATCAAGTCTTGTTACCAAAAAAATCTTATATGAAACAAAACTTTGCATTCCACAAGGTGATTATGTTACCTCAAACTTGATAGCAATGGTCCCAATCATAATAGTTTCAAAATTTTCTTATGGAATGGGACAATATATTTCTCCAACCTTGATGCTCTCAACAAATTCAATGGAATTCAGGCAATAGTTGTTAGCAACCTTCTTGGGTAAATAGACAGTATGATCTTTGTCATTAATATTGAATGTTACTTTTCCTTGATTACAATTGATGACAGCACCTGTAGTATTAAGAAAAGGTCTCCCAACAGGAATTTATGAGCACAAAAAAATCAGTTAAAACCAAGCAATTATGAGCCACTTGAACAGGAACATCCTCACATATACCAACAGGAATAGTAGTTGTCTTATCAGTCATTTATAAAGATATATCAGTTGGTATCAACTTTTCTAGCTAGAGTCTCTTATAGAGAGAAAAAGGCATAACACTAACTCCAGCTCCTAAATCACATAAAGCAGTTCTAACATAATTAATCTTAATAGAGCAAGGAATAGTTGGTATACCGGGATCACCAAGTTTCTTTGGAACCTTACCATTGAAGGAATAATTAGCAAGCAACGTAGAAATTTCCTCATTAGGAATCTTCCTTTTATTAGAGACAATATCCTTCATATAATTTGAATAAGGAGGCAACTTAATAGCATCAATCAAAGTAATTTGCAAAAATAAAGGCTTCATCCACTCACAAAACTTGTTGTAGTGTTCTTCCTCCTTTGACTTGTGTTTCTTACCTGGAAAAGGCAGAGGTTTCTACACCCAAGGTTCTCTATCTTTACCATGTTTATTAGCAATAAAATCTTCCTTAGTGTACCTAGTATTCTTAGTGTGCTTCTCAGGTTCTTCCTCAACTTCCTCCTTATCAGGAGAATCATTTTTATCATTACCACTCTCAGTTTCAGCATTAGAGGCAGATATACTATTAGGATCTACAGCAGGTTCAAGTGGTTCCTCAACTATTTTGTGTTTCTTTTTCTTTCTCTTACGAGTACTACCACTACTTTCACCTTGTTGAGAATCCTTCTCAATTCTTTTAGGGTGTCCTTCAGGATATAAAGGGTCTTGAGTAGCTGTACCACTCCTAGTTCTAATTCCATAAGCATGTTTATCTCTTGAGGCATTAACTATCATATATTTTTGTACCTTAGCAAGTTGATCAATTTGGGTTTGAACCATTTGAAAGTGTTTACAAAGCATTTTAATATCATTAGAAGTTCTTTCCACAATATCTTTCAACTCTTTAATAGCTCTAGAGTTTTCCAATAAATGATTCTGGACTTGTTTATTAAAATTACCTTGTTTAACAATAAATGTGTCAAGTTCCTATAAGCATTGATCAGGAGGCTTACCATAGGAAATATCACCTTCATCAAAGTGGAGAGAGTGTACCTCAATAGTAGATGAGTGGGGAATTGGCTTACATAATTATTCTATAGGAGGTAGATTCTTCACATCTTCATCTCTAATACCTTTCTCCTTTAGACATTTCTTAGCTTCTTTCATCACTTCATCATTTAATGTAACAACTCCACTCTTCTTTGGTGTTGGTATTGGATCTGGTTCAGGCACAACGGGTTTAGTAGTAATAGGCTCAGGTGTATTTAGCTCAGTTGAAGTCCAATCATCATAATTCTTGCTTATCTTAGACATTAATTCTTCAGCATCTATAGGAGTTCTTTTCCTGAAAACACAATCATCAAAGCTATCTAGGTATGTCCTAGAATCATCAGTTAGTCCATTATAATAAATATCAAGAAGCTCATTCTTAGGCAATGGACATACAGGATGTGCATGAATCAAGGCACAGAACCTTGTCCATGACTCAGGAAATTTCTCTTCTTCTCCCTGTTTAAAATCAAAAAGTCTTTGCAAAGCAGCATGTCTAGAACTAGGAGGAAAATATTTCTGGAAGAAAGAAGCAATCAAGCAATCAGGGCTATCAATGGAACCAGGAGGCAATCTATTAAACCAAGCCTTATCTTCTCCTTTTAGTGAAAAAGGGAAGGTCTTAGTAACAAAGTAATTGCGCATTTTAAAATCATCAGAGAATAAAGCACTCATAGTGGAAAGCTCATTCATATGAGCTACAGCACTCTCATTTTCAGTCCCACAAAAAGGTTCTTTCTCAACAATGTCTAAAGAGGATAAATCAAGAGAAAAATCATAATCTTTATCTTTAATATCTATGGGAGAGGTGGCAAACTTAGGATCAAAGGACATTTTAGGAATAATAGTACGTCTCGCAAGGAGGCTCTTAATAGCACTAGTACCATGTGTGTTTCGGCTCTCTTCAACAAATTCATCAGTAAACTCAATGTATCCATCATTAATATCATAACTCTCTCTAGACTCAGGTGAGCTAACAGGTGTAAGAGTGTCTTCACTAGGAGTTTCAGTATTTCCTAGACTACCCATAGTAGCATCTAGAGGACCTAATGAACCACTCGCATCAAGCACAGTAGAAGTAAAATCATGAGTATTAAAAGCAGTTTCAGACTCAGCAGTAGTACCAGTGTGTGTAGCATGTGTATGTGGTGGTGGTGTATCTTACTTATAACAGACGGTGAATCAAGAGCAACAGAGGTGTTTAGGACTGTACCTCTTCTTGTAGTGGATGGTAAAATAAGAAACTTTCAATCACGAGACGTCCCCATGATGAAAGGAGTAGCAGTGGACAATAATAGATCCAAGTGAACTTACAAATAAAGCTATGCTCCCCGGCAAAGGCGTCAGAAAATAGTCTTGATGACCCACAAGTATAGGGGATGGCAATAGTCTTCGCGGGTAGTATTACCCAATTTATTGATTCGACACAAGGGGAGCCAAAGAATACTTGTAAGCCTTAACAACTGAGTTGTCAATTCAGCTGCACCTAGAAATAGTTCTTGCTCACAGAAGTTTATCAGTAGCAACAGTTTGTAGTAGCAACAGCAAAAAATAGCAGCAGTAAAACAAGAGCAACAGTAATAGTAGCAGCAAGCAGTAGGATATGAGTGCGGTAGGCATAGGGATGGATGGAAGGGCGTTGCATGGACGAGTCTAAACATGTAACTTCAAGATCTAGGGAAATTGCAGATAAATGAGATAAAGCATCCAAGTACTAAACAATCATAGGCATGTGCTCCATATATAGTCATGCGTGCTCGCAATGAGAACTTGCACAACATCTTTTGTCCTGCCAGCCCGTTGCAGCGGGGCCTCTAGGGAACTACTGGCAATTAAGGTGCTCCTTTTAATAGAGCACGGGAGCAAAGCATTAACACTCCATGAACACATGTGACCCTCACATCATAGCCATCCCCTCCGGTTATCCCAATTTCTGTCACTTCGGGGCCTTTGGATCCGGACAATGATATGTGTACACAACTTGCAGATAATATCACAAACAATACTATCATAATGATTAAATAATAAGTTCAGATCTAAGATCATGGCACTCGGGCCCTAGTGACAAGCATTAAGCGCAACAAGTTGCAACAAAGTCAAATATCACGAACAGAGATACTAGGAACCATGCCCTAACAATCTTATTCGATTACATGATAGAACTCATCTAATCCCTACCATCCCCATAGCCTATAGCGGGGGATTACTCATTCATGGACGAGGGAAACATTGATGGTTGATGGAGAGGCGTTGGTGATGACAATGGCGATGATCCTCCCCAAATTCCCCGTACCGGCAGGGTGCCAGAACAAATCTTCTGGTTCCGAATCACGGCTTCTGGTGGTGGAGGCGCAGCGGAACTCTTTCTAGAAAAACGAAACCCCCCCTGAGTTTTTAGGTCAGAAGGCATCTTATAGGCGAAGAGAGAGGCCGAGGGGGTTCCTGGGCTGGCCACACCCCTCCCAGGCGCGGGGTTGGCCCACCTGCACGGCAGGGGGTGTGGGCCACCCAAGGCTCCCCTCCATCTCGTATTCTGGCTCCGTGGATCTTGTTGTGAAATAGGATTTTTGGCATATTTTCCAGGATTTTTCATAATAGTTGATTTTCTGCACAAAAACTAGACACCAAGGTAATTCTAATGAAAACAGCTTCAGCATGTGTTAGTTGTATCCAAATCACACAAGTTTAGAGGAGAAACAATAGCAAAAGTGTTCGGTAAAGTAGATACGTTTTGGACGTATCAGCGTGCTTGCCAAAGATGGGCGGCTCTGTTGGCAATGTGCGGTGGCGACGCATCTGGCAACGTCGGTCCAGCAACGCTAGGGGGTAAGGGGGAGGGTCCTAGGGCTTACCACGGTCATAGAGACGAGGCGATTCTCAACGTGGACGCGGTTGGGGCGAGGGTGCACGGACGTGGGCTCAATCACTCGCCGGATTTCGGCCGCGCTTTGGGTGCTTGCAGACAACGACGGGGGTGACGACCTGGGGCGCAATTGGTCAAGCTAAAGGCATCAGGATAAAGTCATGAAGCAGGCAAGTGTCATTGTTTGAACCAGAGGCAGAGGGGCGCACGGGGCTTACCGCGATGGCTCGTCGGAGATGTGGCCACCATCGGGAGCTTGGAGATGTTGATGAAGGCGAGCCTACAGGCCATGAGAAAGTGAACAGTGAGTACCATAAGAAGCATAAGACAAAGGCGAGCACGACAACATGAGCTAGAGGGCAAGGGGCGTATGGGGCTCACCGGAATTGCTGTCGAAGTTCGTCAGAGAATACGGCGGCTCGAGCTCGATTACGGGCAGCCTGGGGGCTCTCAGGGTGTGGGGCTTGAGGGGAAACAGAGAGGAGAATAAGAAGGCAAGGTCGAGGGCGGGGATTACTGTGGTAGTTGTGCGAATTTACTCGATTTGAATTCAGAGGAAGAAACGGCAGAGGGGAACGAGTCCTGCGCGTTGAAGACGATGGAGCTGACGCGGTTGTGGGGCCAAGTGGTCAGCGACAGGGTGGGGGTTCTGTGCGGTGAGAAAAGAAAGCAGGGGGAGAGAGAGGTGGCCCGGGTGGGCTGTTGGGCTGGGGCTTGCTAGGCCTAGTTGGGCAGGTAGCTTCTCTTCTCTTCTTTTTTCCTGTTAGTCTTTTTCCTTTTCTTTTTCTAGTTTTCTGTTTTTATTCAAATCAATTGATTCAAACCTCAATTTGAATTCAAAACTTCTCCAAATATTTTCACTAGGTTTTATACCAAATATGAGTTGATTAATTAGTCCATTTCAAAAATATTTTTTATCAATTAATATTCATTTAAAAATAAGTGATGCATATTGGTATTTACTTAAATGAATATGGTTCATAAGCCCATATAATTTTATTTAAATAATCCTTTATCCTTTTATATTATTTAGGTATACTTTCATTCCATTTCCTCATGGATTTAGCCATGGTTTAAATTGTCTTTGCAACAATTCTTATTTATCTATTTATTTCTTTGTCTTATAAAATTCATATCTTTTTATTCATAGCTCCAAAAATAGTGATAACAATTTGTATAATTCTATTTAATAATTATATATCTTTTGGAATTACTTTGTTCACAAATTTGTATTGATTTTAGCTAGGAGCTTTATTAGCATTGGAATGTTTTCTTTTATCTTATAAAAATCATAAGTTTTTATCCATGGCTCCAAATGGAGTGAAACCAATTCCCATGGTTTTGTAATATTTTTTTTACCATTATTGGTCATTTAGAAATGTTCTTGCTAAATTTTTATATGGAACAAAGCAATAGTCTTGGAGTGATCTTGATGATGATTTCCTTTATTAGAGTTTAGGGTTTCGGTTTAACTTTTCCAAGTGCTCAAAATCAAGATACATTCGATGCATGGATGCATTTGATCTTTTGAATATTTGTTTGTTGCTTTCTTATTCAAATTTTTATTCAAGTAAGGTTTTGATGTTTCCATTTAGAAGTAAAAGTTTCTTTCCCCCCTAAATTTCAACATTTGTTTCTTTTGTTTGATTCTTTTTCACATTTCAAAATTTTGGAAAATTTTGGGATGTGACATCAGTCATCTTGTTATAAAATTGTTAAAAGTGGGTTTGAAGGTTTTAATCCCACTATTTTTTAGGTTGATAAAAATTATGTGTTTGTACATCATGAAAAGCATACTTTATGTGATAGTTATATTGTTGAGTTTATTCATGAGGCTACTGAAAATTATTATGAGAGAGGAAAATATGTTTGTATAAGTTTTCATGGTACTGAAACACCTCTCTATGTGCTAAAAGTTTTGAAGTTACTCTTGGTTTATCTTCCTATGCCTGTCACTTTGTTCTTTGTGAAATTATTTGCGTACAAGATTCCTATGCATAGGAAGTGGGTTAGACTTAAATGTGGTTTGAATTTGCTTCTTGATGCTCTCTTTTACTTCAATTCATATTTCTTATGCGAGCATCTTCTCAAACTATCAAGCCTAGCTAAAAGGCATTGAAGAAAAGCGCTTATGGGAGACAATCCATTTATTTTATTCCAGTAATTTTTTCTTTTGTTGAGTCTTGGAAGTTATTGCCTCTGTAATAACCTCTCCTTATCCTTTTTGTTTGGTTTTTGTCCCAAGAATAACCTCTAATAATAGGGAAGTAAGGTTTGGGGAAGCTGCTATCCCGGAACAGATTTATGTGCTTCATTGTAAAACATCGTGAAAAATCCCAGTACATTGGATTGAGCTGAAATTATTTTTGTGCATGCCCCTATTATTCACCCAACTTTCGTTAGTTTTGCACTTTTATATTTGAGCAACAGAAGATTTTCGAAAAAATCGGTCTTTACCTGCTGGTCAGTTTTGACAGATTTCTGCCATTATTTGCATTTGCCTCTTAATCGGTTTCTTTTTTAGTTCTCTTTGATCACTTGAGCTTTTAAAAGGAGTTGCTACAGTTTCCTATGTTTTAATGGATGATTTACTTGAGTTGAAACTGAACCCAAAGGCTTATTATCTTGAATACACTAATGTTGCTAATGAAGATTGTGTGAAGTTTTGTATGAAGGAAGTTTTCAAGTGTAGGGAGAGAATGATATGATGAGATGAAGAATGGACAAAATCTCACGCTTGGGGATGCCACATGTGTCACCCCAAGAAATATTCAAGAAGTACAAGCGTCAAAGCTTGGGGATGCCCAAGGCATCCCCATCTTCATCAACAAAAATCTTAGGTCTTCTTTCAAGACACTTTATTTTTGCTTCATGCACTATATGTTGTTCTTGGAGTGTCTTTGTTTTTGTTTTTAGTTTTATTTTGTTTTGTTTGCTGCAATAAGTTGGTCGAACCCCAACACACCTATTTGGAGAAGTCACACCTAGTTCTTCATTGCCTAGAATACTCTAGTTTTCACTCCTATTGTTCTGTGAGTGTTTATTTTTGCTAGCACTGTGTTTAGCTTTAGTTTTCTTATTCTTTTTGCTTAAAACTTTTTATTTTTTATTTGTAGTTAGGTGATACATGATCTCTTATCTTTATTGATTATTATCCTTGTTAGTTGTTTCAAATAAGTCGATTGGTGTTGGAAAAGAGTACAAAGTTTCATGCTTATAGTGGTACAAAAAGAAGCTTTTTTGACTGTGGCTTAGACTTTATCATGTCATGTTGGATGTTGCTTTGACCATATGCTTAGTAATTATTGTTATAGCATGACTTGTTTCAAACAATTGAGATTGCTTAATATGTTTTGAAAGAATCATGCGCTGTTTTAGCATACAAAAGCATAATATTGTGGTATTCTCCTTTGATGCTTTATTTGGGTTGATTTGGCACATGCTTACACCATGTTAAGACTATAAACCAGTCACCTTAGCCTCTATGATCATTTAGTTTTTGACTTGTGATATCACTTTATGCTTTGATTAATAATGTTTTGTCGCTCTGCATAATTATGGCTATTATTGCTCTCTTAGTTGGTCTCTCCCAGTCTTTTTATAGCCTCCACCTATACTGAGTATGAGCTCTACTCGTGTATCCAACTCCCAAAAACCAAGTTATTACAAAGAGTACACTATAAACTCCTATGTATGGTGTGTTACACCATTCCAAATATATTCATGTTTTTATCTATCTTCCAAGTTAAACTTTTGTTATGTGAAAATTAGTGATTAAATCTCGCACGAACTTGATGGCACACTTTATTTTCTTGCACTTAATAAACTTGAACCATTGTGCCCATCTATGTTGCTTATATTCTTGCAAATTATAAGTTGGGAGTTAGTAGAACCATGCGGCCATGGGGAACGCTTTCAACACTTGTACATATCTATTCAGTTCATGTCATGTTCTTTTGTTTATGGATGCCGGTGGTGTGAAATAAAAGGGGAGCTTGTGAGCTCATGGAGTTTGTATATGTGTTAGAGAAACTCCTGGGCGGCTAGCCTAAGCCATGCCTAATCATGGTGGAAACTTGCAGCATAACTATAATGAGCATTCTATGAAGCATCTTTAGAAAAAAATAGAAAAAGAAAGAAAGAAAAAAACACCATGCTCATGGTAAATAAAAAGATCGCTGAGATGCTCATTATATGTTGCCTTGTCATTTTGACATGGGATAGCTCATGTGTCATGGGGCAAGGGGTACCTTGTTGGCGGTTCTCTATGATACACATATACTTACAATGACAAGAACTTGCTTGTGACTAGAGTTGAGTAGCATGAGGAACGGCCCTCGTACTCAAGGGGCATGAGATTTTGAACTTGTGATTTTTCAAGCATATAACTCATATTTGTCTCACTTTAACCTTAATAACTTCAAGATGCATATGATAGGGGCAGTGAGAGCTCAAAGCTAGTAAATACCATAATTTTTGGAAGCTCTTTATGAAACTTGAAATCCCTACTTCCCTCTGCGAAGAGCCTTTATTTTTACTTTTTATTGATTCTCCATCTTCTATCTTTATGCACCAATTAAGAGAGCATAGTTGTCATTCTTAGTTCAATGTGCATTGTCCCAAAACTTGTTGATTGATTCATAATTATGGTATTGCTTGTTCTTAAATTATTTGTATCTAGCCACCCTTATGAACTTTGAAGGTGTCGTATGCATTTATGTTTTGCTATTCCATGAAGGACAAGCTGATTACCACTTTTGCTATGTTTTCTATATGTGAAACAAACAAATGTCTTTCAATGCATTGTTATTCATGATCCTTTGTTTATGTTGCCTTTCATGTTTTAACATAGTTGCTATGTCTTATTGTTAGAACTTTATCTTTCATGCTTATGTTAGGGTACTTTGATCCCAGCTATCAATGCTTTACAATACCATGATCAAGATTGTGATGGTGCATGTCACCTCAAAAATAATTCTTTTTATCACTTACCTACTCGAGGATCAGAAGGATTTAAGCTTGGGGATTCTTGATATGTCATAAACGTATCTATAATTTTTGATGCTACATGCTTATTTTGTACCAACTATCTTATGTTTTGTCTACACTTTGAGGCATTTTTATACATTTTCTGAAACTAACCTATTAACAAGATGACACAGTTCCAGTTCATGTTTTCTATCGTTTTTGGTTTCAGAAAAGCTAGTAAAGAAATATTCTCGGAACTGGACGAAATGAAAGCCGAACTTCCTATTTTTCAGAGGCGAAGACGGAGTCCAGAGGCCAGAGGGAGGCGCACCTCAGGGTGGCCACACCTGGCCCAGACGCGGCCAGGGGCGCGCCGCCCTATAGTGTGCCCCCTAGACCTCTACTGACCTTGCCCCTTCACCTATATAACCCCCCCCCCCCTCCCGAGGAGAAAACCCTAAGTACCCGATAAGAATTCCACGAAAAAAGTCTATAGTCGCCGCCACCATCATCTCTAGATCGGGAGGGATCTGAAGCTCTTCTTGGCACCGTACCGGAGAGGGGATATCATCCTAGAGGCCTTCTTCATCACCATGCCAGCCTCCGGAGTGATGCGTGAGTAGTTCATCCTTGGACTATGGGTCCATAGCAGTAGCTAGATGGTTGTTTCTCCTCTTTTGTGCTACCATGTTTAGATCTTGTGAGCTGACTATCATGATCAAGATCATCTATTTGTAATCCTACATGTTGTGTTTGTTGGGATCTGATGGATATGGAGTACTATGTCAAGATTGATTATTGATTCTATCTTGTCTATGTTGTTTGTGATCTTGCATGCTCTCCGTTGATAGTAGTTACTATGGACAAGTACTTGCTCTCAGATCTTCCTGTTATGGACATTTACGACCCTGGATGAAACTTCCGGTGGGAGGCCAGAATTTCCGATCGTCGCCAACGGTCAGAAAGAAATACAAAAAAAAAGAGTCCGGTCAGAACTTCCGTTGGTTCACCGGAACTTCCGTTGAGAGCGGTACTATCGCTAGAGATTCTGACCGAAGATCCAACAAATAGAGCACATAGAACAGAAAGGATACAGTATGTGAGTGGAAGTGGAACCAGAAGTTCACCCGATACTACCTACGACAACAATGCCCGAGCGGAATTTTCGGTGTAGCTTCCGATCCAGATTCCGCTAAATAAGAACAAACATACAGAGATGATACAGAAGCTGATCGAAAGAAGAACCGGACCTTCCACCAGAACTACAAGTGGCAAAATGCCCTAGAGGTACTACCGGTGGCTAGCGGGAACTTTCAGTCAGGGAAACTCTAGAAACCAAAACTGCAATAACTTTCGCATCCAAACTCCAAACAAGATGAAACCAATTTTGTTAGAAAGATAACGATATGTAGAATCATTGGGAGAAAATACAATGAATATATATGTGATGTATCTCCCAAGGTGTGGAGCCAGAAAACTCACAGGGTCATCAACAACCGCAATAAGATATGCAAGGGAAATCCTTAGTTGATGAACTAGAGCTTGTTATGATGATAACCACAAGCTCTAGATCCTATCAAGGACAAGAACCAACTAAAAACTGAAAGTAAAAAGGAAGTCGCCTAGAGGGGGTGAATAGGATTTTAAAATTATTACGGTTTAGGCTCAAGTAAATGCGGAATAAAACTAACGTTTAATTTATTGAGCACAAAACCTAGCCACTAAGTTCACCTAAGTGCACCAACAACCTATGCTAAGCAATACAAGAAACAAGGTGATAGCAAGATATAAATACTTCAAGCACGATGGCTATCACAATGTAAAGTGCATAAGTAAAGGGCTCGGTTGAGAGATAATCGATGGACGCGGAGACGAAGATTTGTTTCCCGAAGTTCACTTCCAAAGAAGCTACGTCTCCGTTGGAGAGGTGCGATGGCGCAATGCTCTCTGAATGCCACAAATGGCTCACCTCGAGGTGTGGTGGCTCGATGCTCCCCCAACGCCACACAAGGCCTCACCCCAGATGCGGAAGCATGCAACACACCGACGCCACAAAAGGCTCACCCTATTCTCCCGAGTGCGCACCACAAAAGGCGGGCACTCGCTCCACTATGGGACGCTTGAGGGCGGTCACTGAACCCATACAAGATTGGGGCTAACTCCACAACTCAATTGGAGGCTCCCAACAACAAAGCCACAAAAGGCTGCAATGCCACAAAAGGCCAACAAAGCCACAAAAGGCTACAAGACCACCAAGACCACAAAAGGTAAACAATCAACCACACAACCGTCTAGGGTTCCAAGGAACCCAAGAGAAAACAAGCCCACAAGCTTGGACTCGCCGAATCTCCGAGGAGAACTCAAACCTATGCACCAAATGCAAGGAAAAGTCCTTCTCTCCCAAATTCCAACAAAGCTACAAAAGCTATTGGGGGAATAAGGGAGGAAGAACACAAGAGGAGAACACAAAACTCTCCAGGATCTAGATCCCAATGATTCCTTCACAAAGAAGGGATTTGACTTGGGGATTATAGATCTAGATCTCCTCTCTCAAATCCCTCAAAAAAGATGCAAGAATCATAGGAAGGGAAACAGGAGAGGGAAAGCTTCTTCAAGGTCAACAATGGAGGAGAGAGAGAAAGCCAAGAACCAAGAAAAGAGCTGTTGCCCACGAAGGGGAAGAGGAGCCCATTTTAAAGGGCTCCCAGATCTGCCCGTTATGGGCATTCACGACTCCTGGCCGGAACTTCCGGTGGGAGTCCGGAAGTTCTGGTGGCACACATCCAATAGACAAAAACAGCGGAGCGAGAAACTGAAAAAGCGAGTCCTGGTCGAAACTTCCGCCGGTCCACAGGAACTTCCGGTGGGAGCGAAACTTCCAGTGGAAGTTCCGACAGAAGTTCCGTCAAATAGAAGGTTACTGAACGTGAGCGGAACAAGAGCCGGAAATTCAACCGGAACTTTTGACGGTAACTAGGCCTGAGCGGAACTTCCGATGGGAGCGGAACTTCCGGTGGAAATTCCGACTGAAGTTTCGTCAAATAGCACATCCAAAACAGAAGGTTCATGAACGTGAGCGGAAGTAGACCTGGAACTTTCGGCGGCAAAAATTCCCTAGCAGAACTTTCGGTCAGGGAAATTCCACAAACCAGAAAACCAGAAACGCAATAACTTTTGCATCCGAACTCCAAACGGGATGAAACCAATTTTGTTGGAAAGATAACGACGAATCTAAATATTGGGTATCACCTTGGGAGAAAATAACATGACTATATATGTGAAGTATCCCCCAAGGTGTGGAGCCATAAAACTCGCAAGATCAAAAACCGCAGTAAGATATGCAAGTGAAATCCATATTTGATGAACTAGAGCTTGTTATGATGATGACCACAAGCTCTAGATCCTCTCATGGACAGGAACCAAATAATCAACCAAGAAATATGATGCTATGAATGCAAAGGTTTGAGCTCTCTCCGAACGATGCAAACGAGACACCTGCTTGAGAGCCCCTCTTGATAGAACAGCTATCTATCCTAAACCCGGTCTCCCAACTAACAACACAAGACCGGCAAAAGAAAAGCCCTATCATGAATATACCTTTGCCTTGAGCATCCCACTTGAACTTGATGTAGACCGTCTTGTTCTTCTATAGAGGGAACACGTTTCTTGGATGCTCTTGCTTGATGAAGATGAAGACTTGCAAATTGCTCCCCCATACTCCATGGGGAAACCTCTTATTTGAACTTTCCTTCATCATTCCATGAGCACTAGGATGGAAATCTTCAAGCATGAGATCTTTTAGAGATGGCGCATCTTGAGATTGCCCTTCTTCATCCCTTCTTGAGGTTGATCCATCTTGATGCAACTCTTTGCACATGTCTTGATCAACCTTCAAGCTCCTTCTTTCTTCATGATTCCAATGGGCACAAAGCCCTTGGACATTTCTTCATATTCCAACCTTGAGACCAACACATGGCCCAAGCGATGCTAATGGACAAACCTACAAGTGAAACTCAATTTACACATTAGTCCATATAGATTGTCATTAATTACCAAAACCACACATGGGGGCATACATGCCCTTTCAACAACCAATAAAGATGATGCTATGAATGCAAAGGTTTGAGCTCCCACCGAACGATGTGAACAAGACACTCACTCGATATCCCCACTTGATAGTATGGCTATCTATCCTAAACCCGATCTCCCAACTAATAACGAGACCGGCAAAAGAGAAGACCTATCAAGATCATACCTTTTCCTTGAGCATTCCACTTGAAATTGATGTAGACCGTCTTGTTCTTATCAAGAGGGAACATCTTTCTTTTTTGCTCTTGCTCGCTCTTACTTGATAAAGACTTGCAAATTGCTCCCCCATACTCCATGGGGAAACCTCTTCTTTGAACTTGTCTTCATCACTCCATGATTACGAGGATGACAAGCTTCAAGCATGAGATCTTCAAGAGAGGGCTTGAGTTTGTCCTTCTTCATTCTTCTTAAGGTTGATCCATCTTGATGCAACTCTTTACACTTGTCTTGATCAACCTTCAAGCTCCTTATTTTTTCATGATTCCAATGAGCACAAAGCCCTTGGACATTCCTTCAACTTTAAACCTTGAGATCAACACATGGCACAAGAAATGCCAATGGACAACCCTACAAGTGAAACTCAATTTACACATTAGTCCATAGGGATTGCCATTAATTACTAAAACCATACATGGGAACATACATGCTCTTTCAATAGGGAGGCTATGTTTTTTCCATCTAGGAGGGATTTATTTCTCGGAAGCTATATTTTTTGTTCTCTATGTAGACAAGAGTTGTTCTTCAGAGGTTATATTTTTTGTTCCATTAGGCGATATTTGTTTCTTGGAAGTTATATTTTTGTTTCATATGTAGACAAGAGTTGTTTCTTAGCGTCTATATTTTTTGTTTCCACGTGTAGACAACTATCAAATTTTTCATAAATTGTGTCTTGTTTCAAATATTAAATGTTGGTTCGCATCATGTACTCACTACCGTAGGCTCAATGACAAATCCTCATCCCTATTTCTATAGTAGTGATTTTGTTCAGAGGACACTAAAAAATTGTTTTCACACGTAGTAGTAAATTCTTGTTCCATGTTTGGTGAATCATTCCATTGTTTTTGTTTCATCTACCTAAAAGTTTTTGTTCCGGGTAGATGTGATTTTAATTATTCGGCCACTAAAAATTCTTGTCACAAATGTGGTCATAATTTTGTTCTACTCTCTCTGACCCATATTAGTTGACTCAGATTTGTCTAGATTTGGATGAATCTAAACACTATTTAGCATATAGGTTCATCCAAATTTTGACAAATCTAAATCAACTATTATGGATGAAAGACTAGTTTTTAGTCAACATATTATGTTCCTTGTGCAGTCAAGATTTATTACTCATGCTTAATAAATATTCTCTTGATTTCCTGTGTGTAGCCACAAACATACTACTTCCTCCATTCCGAATTATAGGGCTAATACGTACTTTAAGACAATAATTTAATCATAAATTTGATCAATAATATAGGAATCATATGTCACAAAAATTATACCATTAGAAACGTATTTTGAATATGAATCTAATGATATGATTTTTTTTGTTAAATATAGTTTATATTTTATTAATCAAATTAATGGTCAAACTATTTTTTTAAAATATGTATTTTTCTTGTAAATCGAAATGGAGGTAGTACAAACACAGCTAGCTAAGCTAGTTATGAGCAGGACACGATGCAACCAGCTAGCAGCAAAGTGTGGGACCTAACTAGCAAATCAATTTACAAAGCAGCTTTTCGGCGCGGGAGAGCGCACTGAAGGGTATCTCTACTCGGCTACCTATCTAGGACGTCAATTCGAACGCTAAATTTAGGTTCGGATATTAAAAATCGGCTCAGTCGTGTATTCAGAAAATTGTTTTTATCGGATTTAGACCAACTTTGGTCCAGACTCATACCCAAAATCCCGGGTACACCCTGAAAACGCCGGACGCAGCGAATCGACCGAGTGGATGAGTCTGTCAGCGACAGAAGCCGAGTCGTCGTCATCCTTCCCGCTGTTTTACTTTTCCCGTCCTCGCCGCCGAACTCAGCCTATAAAAATCATATATCTCGTTGTCTCCCTTCACAGTCTCTCACACCATTCCCAACTCCGGCGAACTTCGGACGCTCGCACCTTTCTTCCTTCTCAACTTCGCCGAAAAGCCATGGCCGAGGGATTTTCCGGCCGACGCACGATGCATCAGTGGGAAGCCCGGCTGCTCCACGAGGCGGGCTATACGGCACCGCCGGACACTCGTCTCCCCTTCGCCTGGCAACTCAGCGCCGGCGGGATCCCTATTCCGCCGGTGCCGGCCGACGAGGACCTCGCCGGAGAGATCCAGGCGGCTATCGCCGCTATGCAAGACCCGGATCTCGCCGAGGATCCTGGCAACCTGGTCTTTTGGAGGCATTTCTTCGCCGACAGACCCCTCGAGGAACTCGCCCGACACGAGGGACCGCCAGGCTCACCGCCGCTGGTGGAGCGTTCCAGACCGAACTCTCTCCGCAGTCATGGAGCACATCCAGGCCGGCAGCAACCCCACCTCGACCTGTAGATGCGGCGTCCGGCGTCGACCACGGCGGCGGCGGCCTTTTCCTAGTTATTAATAAATTAGATGTAATATGTGCGTCCTTTCCCTAGTTAATAGAATCCGCCTATATTCGCCCAAATTTCGTCGAGTTTAACTGAATTTCACCGAATTTAGGAACTCGGTCTGGAAACGCGAAGTGAAACGCGTTTCGTCCGGCCAAAAAAAGTCCAAATTTCGGCATGGGTTCGTCCAACGAGTGGATGCTCTAATGCTATGCGCATGCACTCCAGGCCCGGCGCGTAGCAAGTTGGTGCAACTGCATGCATATAAACTAGACGGATAGGCGAGCTTCGCCTCACTGCCTACACCGCATCTTGGCAATGTGTGATGGCCTTATAGGTATGGCGGGTTTGCAAGTGTTTTCACATGTGTTAATATCCGCTGTAACACTTTTAATTTTCTTGTTTTGCTGAAATGCTGCCGCAAACTTTTCCGTTTTTCTTTAATATCGTCATAAAAAACAGAATATTAGTATTTTTTGTTGCACTGGTGACATCCAAGTTGTTTAAAGTTCGCGCTTCGCCACACGGTCACAATTTCAACACCATATGGAATTAGGTTGACACATAATGAACACTGCAATATTGGCATGTTTAGTTGGCAACAATATGTAGCATGTACAAAGTACCAATTCAACCTTCACCATGACAGCACACAAGAGATTCATCTGATTACATAACTTTTATTATGCCAAGTAGATGGTAAATACAATGAGACAGAAGCAGGACATTGCACTGCAAAGTACATCAAGGGGTGACATAATCACCAAAGGAGACAGAATGAATACTTGATGAACACAAACAATAGAAACATTTGTTTCAAGTAAAACAGAGTTAGATGCCTCCTTGTTTTGTGTTCTCAAGGCGCTAGCAATTTGTGCTGAATTGACTTGAAATATATAGTCAACCAAAGAATTGGTCAAGTGTTCATCAACCGTACTGACTATACACAATTCCATCGGCAAATTAAAACACACAACTTTCCACAATAGAGCGTATACCTTCTCCCAATATGATTAATCCAAAGCATTGTATAGCCTGCATTAGTTTGGGTCGGTACTTGATTTTCCAATGCCGAAAAATACAATGGCTATCCACAAGATATTGAACATGGTGCATGGTGGTTCGGAGAAAAACAATCATGGTACATGCTTTTATATGGGGCACCAGTAGAAGTTAGTGTTAAAAAATCAACCCAAAGTAAAGTAGGGTTATAAATAGATGATACATAAGTATGCATAATGCCAACACTAATCACATTTAAATCTCACTGTAGCAAATTATAATAGGAAATAAACTTGTAGAAAAATAAAATAGAAGGACTTTTTCTCTTTTTCAGACAAACATTAGTTGATCAAAATAGAAGTCGGGGATAAAATCTAGTCTTCAAATTTGTTCCTTCTTCGAGTGCTTCCATATCTGAATTCCATAACACAAATATGGATGTATCAAGATGGAAGATGTCTTTTTGATAGGATATATCTCACCCACATTATTCTCGAAAGAAAGAAAAATTCACATGTATAATTCAAGTATCCACTATAAATATTCATAACGACATTAGTAGTCAAAATTTACAACTTTGAATCCGTTCTTGTCCAAAATAACTTTTTTACATGACCAAAGGGAGTATGTGTATGTGTGTTTAACCATAATTTGAGCAACCTACTTATCTCCCATATGATCAAGAGTTATCACATGTCTTAAGCTATATCCTGAATTCTTAAATCCATTTATAAGAACAATGTGCTTATTATCACCCCTATATCTCAAACAAATTTAAATACCTCCACCACAGAGATCCGTGCGTATAGATATCTCTATATCAACCAGCGTGCCAATAAATCACGAAGCAGCAGATAATGGTAGAAAAGGTTGTCAAACATTAACAACGACAAGAGAAGATATATTCATGCTACATTACATGTAACAGATATAAGATGTGTTGAACGACAAAGAATATTATGGATGGCTTACCATTGAAGTGTATTTATGTTATTTTTTAAAGTATATTCTTTAGAGGTCTTCAACAGGACATAACATTTAGATTAGTGCAAATGCAATGCTGGAAATGGATTGGGATAAACATGTGCTATGCCTAGTTGAAAGAATCGGCCTCCAAAACGGTTCAAAAAAGTGGTCGATCAATCTATGGCTCTCTTCAAATACAATGTATTAGGTAACATTAGATCAACCTATGCACTTTACACACACCTTTATTAGTACTTTGGAATCTGAGTGTACATACATTGTTGTGACAATTGTGCTTCCATTTTTGAATAGTTTTCCTTGACATGAGCCTTTCTAAAAAAGGTATGCATGCATGGAAGACAAACATAATTTCAAAAGTAGTAATCAAATGCACATGTCAATCTTTCATTTGACAGCAAAGTATTGATCAACAAAACTTGTGATTAATACTATTTAAAATATGTTAAAAAATCTAAGGGGCTGCTTCACCAATGAGATTCTTGAAGGATTTGATGTGCAGAGGATCATGGGAATGCTGATTTTCAACAGAGATATGACCACCTCACGCCATTGACCATTGATTAGTACTGCACAATCTAATCAATGGTATTGTACAAACTTCTCTAATGGTGCTGATTGTTATCGGCTTTCCATGACCTATTATGAGTTTGTGAAAAGGTGTTGTGAGCTTGCAAATATCAATGCGAGCGATATATTCGCCCTTCAACTTATGCAGTAACAGGACAACAATAGCTACCTTTACCAATGTTACACTTGTCCGTTTATGACCACTGATCCTACATGCAAACCAGGTGCCACAAGAAATAGAAGTTGTTCTTGTTGTTACACGTATGATCCCAATTCTTCTCTCACTTGCTCATGCATACTCTATGCACAGCTTTACATATAGCATATAAGTTTAGATAATCTCATTAATAATAAGATAACCTTGGTGAACTGGACTACAACAACCTCTTGTGCATAAGTAATGGCTCATTACCATTTCTATATACCATCTACGAAACACCTCTTAGAGTGTATTTGGTTCAACTGCGGATTCTGAAAAATCTGTTGTGAACTATGAGCTGTGAGAAAGCAGCTATGAGCAGACACCTGTGGAAAAGCTGAAAGTTATTTGGTTGAATCAATTGTGAGACTGACCATGTGATAGGAGGTTTTTTGAGAGACTATTTATATGCTAATTGACCCTGGAACACTATTTTCTGCGGTAATTCCCATGTAAACAGCCAAGGAAATTATAATTTTCGAATGGTGAATAGGTTTGACTAATATAAACAAATGTTCGGTCAAATAAAAATTAAATTATCTTGCCTCAGTAATTACTTCACAGAACAACACCTCTAATTCACATAGATTGTCATGATTTACATGTGAATCTACTCCAATATATCATCATGCGGTTAATCTCTAAGAGACGCTGAAACGCACTAATCTCTACATGCAGAACAAACGTGTTATGTACAACTTGGGTCATACAATTTGATTCGTGAATGCATCCTAGAACATGGGGGACCTCACTACAATTTGAGATTTATTAGTAACTATGTGAGGCATGTAGTTGTGTTGTCGCTCCCGTGATAAAAGTTTCTTCTGTCAGTTTCGTCCCGTGGACTGATTTCTCTGCACAGATTGCACGGAGCAGAGGAACCTCCGGCAGGGCAAGGACCGCCGTGCGGAAGGTCTGGCGCCGTTGTCCTTGAAAGAGACCTGGGATTGGACGCCGGCCAGCTGCCTCTCCTGTTTCTCCAGGGCGGTTCGACTTTTCATCTCCGGCCGACGCAGCTCCAGATCACAGCGACGACCTCAGGTTCTCATGGGTCACGGCGAGGCACCGGGATCATCTTCGCGTGGCAGAGGAGGCCCTAGAGGAGTGGAGATCTAGGGGGTCTCTTGGCGGCGTTTGGAGGGGCAGCGGGCGGCGGGCCAGTACCTAATCCTAGCTGGTCTCCCCTCACGATGCATAGACGTGAGGCGGGGACGTGAAAGAAGGAGCTAGAGGAGAAAGAGGAAGGGAGGTGGCGGCTGCGCTTGCCGTTCCCTACAGCCGTCAGGCTCGCTGTTCCCCACCGCCACTTACAGAGAAAGGGAGGACGGCACGACAAAGGAGAGGGAGAGGACAAACCAGGGGGAGGGAAAGGGGAGAGGACGGCTCGGCCTTCTTCCGTCGTTTTGGTCACATGTGCCGATGTGCGTTTCTCCGTACTCCGTTGGGTGCTCCGCCGCTGCTGCCAGGATCTGGATCGGGAGGAGGATTTGAGAAGAAAATGGGTCAAGGGAGAGAGAGAGAGGAGCGGTAGTCTATCCTTACAGCGCGGTTGTTTTCTCCCGGAGTAAGAGGGTCGCTGCACGGTGGACCATGTTCGTGGACAGGGCCCAATCGTTGATAGAGAAGGCTACGCTCGCAGTAAACTAAATCGGGCTTACCTTCCCTAGCTAACGATTCAGATTAAGTCCCAACCAAGATCCAACGGTTGTACACGTGCACGCCGGAAGTGGCCTCAGATGGCTGGGTCTTGAACAAACTTAAGCCATAGAATAATTAGTCCCACCTGACCTCGGCCGTTTAAGAAGAGAAACACCAATTTAAATTTGCAAGTTTTTCTTTAGGGAATTTAAATTTGAGGTAATAACGCTGGAGGTGCATAAACTTGTCCCACATGTGCAACCAGGTGCATCAAGTTGAAAATTGGTTATGTCAAATACACAAACTTGTCTCGTGGGTGCAGTTTGGTGCAAATTGGTCAAACAGGACCAACTCCATCGATATGACGTGCCATATAAGCGAAGAACTAACACCACGTGTCTCACATGATAACCGCGGCTGGTTGAAGTTGTGTGTTTAAGCCCTCCAGTTATCTCAAATTGTTAGACCGAAGTCTTTACCTATTTCCATCTAAATTAGACACGCCTGTGTAGCTTAAAGTCCCTACCCTTTTCCCAATTTTCGCTGATTCACGGCTTGAACGCCTATGCAGATTCCTATTGAAGTAGTGGTTGACGAGAAGGGAGATGGATCCGAAGAAGTGGTCTAGCTACGCGTTGAGCTTCAAGCAGTACCAGGAAATAAGAATCTGCATATGTTGTTGAGCTGTAGCAAAAAAAATTCATATTTCAATGAGAATATTGGATGGATTTGAATGAAAATAGTCACTAAATTTCGTTGAGAACAAGTACTTAATTTGGCAAAGAATATATACTAAATTTGACAAAGAATAATATGGACAAGTTTTACTGAATTTGAAAGCTACATAATGTAGAGTTCCATAGCATATAGTCACAAAAATATAGGATAATGTCCTAATAGTATATAAGCTACTGGAATCTTACAAGAGTAATTTTCTAAGACAAAATATCCATCTATCATATTAAATCATACAATGAACAAGTGATCTCAAATTCACCAGGTGCATTCTGTGTAATGTCAATTTCATCAGCATTTTCAATCTCATGTGCACCATCATCAAAATTCCAGTTGAAAACTCACTTCCAGAATACTTGGATCATCTTATTATCCGACCTCTTAAGCTTGAGGTTGAGTTATACTTGGTGTATGGTTTTGCATCCATTTTTATTGTGATCGCACCAAACCCACCCAAAAATCATCATCGTGGTCGAGGAATGCGCAATCGGGACTCACCGTATATGGGGTTGGGGTCACCAAGCCGTCGGCGCTTATCCATCTACGCCGTCTCGATCGTCGTTGGCATCCTGAACAAGAACGATCCCGCCTCCGTGGATACCTCTGCAACTGCCTCGGGCTTTACTCGGAAGAAACGGGATACACAAAAAGACCAGATCAAATCATGCTAGACAGACAAGATCTAGGGGCCTAGATGAAAACAAGTTACGTTGTTCCCTTATAAAATAACTGCGCTGATCCCTCCTCACGTGAGCCACGTGTGAGCTCCAACTGACCCCCATTTGACGACGTGGCATGACATGTACGCAAGCGTAGACTGGGTTTGACCATTTTTCATATGATTTGCACCAAATTACACCCACGAGACAAGTTCGTGTATTTGACCGAATCAATTTTCAACTTGATGCACCAATTTACACATGCGGGACAAGTTCATGAACCACTAGCGTTATTACCTCTTTAAATTTGCAAGTTGGTCGCACATAGAACGTGCAAGACCGACGAACGTCTGCCGCATGGTACAGACGTACAGTTACAAGAAACAACGCGTCTCCAAATTTCCCGGCCCCTTGGCCCAACCGGGCGAAACTGCAGCACCAGGACGCGCGGACTCCACGTAGGAGTCCCCTTTATTCCCTTATCCCCTCATCTCCACACCTTCTGTTTGACCGAGCCCACGTCCGCAGTCCATTGCAGCCCAGAGGATAGGTGACTGTGTCGGCGCTGATCCCGTAAATTTAGAAAACAACTTTTTTAAAAAATCAAACTATTAATAGCCAAACTTCCGGATAGTTCACATACAATTAAATAAAATATTTATGAATAAATAAATATTAAATTTACAAATCAAATAAATTAAAAGCCAAACACATGACATGGTTCAAATAAATTAAAAACCAAACACATGACATAGTTCAAATTCAACAAATCATCAGAATAGTTCAAACTCAACTAGGTAGCACCATGAAGAGCCTGGTGATGCTCAACAAGGTCGTCGTCGTCCTCCTCCTCTTCCTCCGACGATGAGTCGTTCACGATGTACTCCCTCAACATCTTCATCTACACGACGACGGCGCCGGTCAAATTTAAAAACCAAAACAAACAAATTCGGCTAAAAACCTCACCTTGCTATTCGGTCGAACACCTCACGGGTGGAGGAGGGGTGACGAGGTTGGCCGGGCGATCGTCGTGTAGTCGTTGGATAGGACAGAGGAGGCGTCGAGGGCGACGGTGCCTGCCTTCCCAGCCTCCGACGACTTGAGGTTGTGGCGAATCGATAGCGACAGAGCCCGATTTGCTACAAATCGGGGCGGCAAATCGAGGGCCGAGACTGGCGAAAACGAGCTCGCATCGTCGATTCCGGCGGTAGCAAGAGGCGAGGAGAGGTAGGCCGGAGTGGAGGACCGGCTAGGGACGGAGGTATAGAATGGGGCCGGCGAAAATGTTTGGTGGCACGTGTTGCGTCTGTGTGTTATAAATTGTATTTGGCATCTATATGCATATCTTCACAAGTAGAAGATAAGTCTAAGGTGCATCTAGTGATAGTAATACTAACATTTTATATTTATTAAAATTAAGGTTTCGCCACCATTTCCATATGTTACCAGGAACATTCAAAATCACCAACTGTGCATGAGCATGTAAGATACTAATGAATGCTGCAATTGATAATATAAACCACTCTTCTGAAATATTGGACGTGAAGTTATATATGGTACAGAGATTGCTATTGTCAAAAAAGTAAAGATACGGATATTGCTGCAAATATGGACCTGAAATTGTATGTTATGAACTTATGATAACTAAGGAAAAAATCACATTGCTTTCATCTTTTCATTATTGGATTTCTTTTTTACGATAAAATGCAAAATATCTTGCATCTCGTTGTATTGAAAAGGAAGAAAGGGTAGTTTAGCCCGGAGGGCAGAGTACAACACTCACGCCTGTACAAGAATATGTTAGTTCATGTCCCAAACTGTTGGGATTACAACACGCATACCCAACGCACCCGCATGTGCCCAATGGCGTGCGTCATCCCTGATTAAACACACGACACGAGCATGGGCCGGTTCGGTTGTGCGCCATTGAAGGTACAGTTGTTATGGTGCTTCCACAGCATCCACAAGATAAGCAGCACGGTGCTTGTGCACCTCTTCCTCAACGTCTTGGGAGTGTCATGTCTGGCCGTGAGTCACCAATTGATCATGGTATATCATAAGTGTCAGGAGGGCTCCAGACGGCCCCACGTGACACTAGAATAGTCTCGGGTGACTTATTTGTTCATGATTTCTCTTATTACAAATATGTTCATAAGATTAGGCTTCATAACAATGCTTTGGTGTTTTTTCTTCATCTCCCGTTTTATTTATTATCATATAATTTGGAAGTGGAAATTATTTCCAAGTTAAATTCTGAGGGTCTTCTCTTACAAATTTCTTTAGTCCTTGTTTGTACCGTGTTATTTATTATAAAGTTAATGCATCCATGAGGAGTGTTTCCTTTACTAAATCTGTGCATATTTATCAGCTTAGAACAACACGAGAATGAACCATATGCCGGTGGTCTGCTCAAAGCTATCTTTATCTGTCATACTTGAATGTGTTTTGCTTATTCATTACAGGACGCGCGCGCTACGCCGAGGGCAAGAAGCCGTCGGCGTAGGCTAAAATGCCTTCGGCGTATGATACGCCGACGGCTGTCTTCGGCGTAGCCTCCTCGGCAAAGGTCTTCCTCGGCGGAGCACGTAGAGGCCGTCGGCGTATCAAATGCCGTCGGCATATGCTACGCCGAGGGCAATGCCGTCGGCGTAGCGGCCGTCGGTGTAGCTTGTCGACAGGTTGCAAAATATATTTTTTTTTAAATAATTTTTTATTTTATTTTTTTCTCAATTTTTGAATCTTTGAATTGTTTGACTCGTTAATCTCTCACTTTGAACATTTTTAACACTAATTACACTTAATATTTAATTAAATTACAGTCTTTGTCAAACTTCCGGCAGATCACCCATCCTAATACTACTCCAGCTCCAGCACGCTTAACTTCCTCGTTCCTTCAGAATCTATTTCCGCAAAGTAATTCATACATTGTTGTCAATACTATGATATCAATCCTATTAACCCTTATATCAACATGTCACATGTTTGTATTTTTTAAAATTACAAACAATTATCTAAGTAAAAATTAATAAATAAGTAAAAATATTATTATTCAAATAAAAATATAATAATTTTACTTTTTTCTATTTTTCTATTTAATATGGAATAATTAATATCTTTAAATCTATAAATCGGAATTTAACAAATAATATGTCTAAATTGATCAGAAAAATGAGAGGAATCCAAATATAATATCCATATCAACTAATCACAAACCCTCCGTTTTTTGAATTATGTGGTTGCTTTAGAAAATTCTCTTTTTGCGCTCGGATAATGAAAAATGGTTTTTTGGTGCGATGAAAAGAAAAACTTCCATTGAATCTTTAATAAAATAGCATATTGTGAACCTAAAAATGATTTTAAAAAAAAAACATAAGCATCGGATCACGTACATGTAGTTCATATCTGGCCCACTTCCTACCGATTCAGCAGGAATTTGTCTTTTTCACCAGAGGTGGACGGAAAGGTTTCGGATACCCCTGTTGGGACATTGTCCATATAAGGTGGTATACTATTTTTGTAAAATATGGTGGTAGCATTTTGAATTAGCCATTTGGTGGTTGCTTCACAAAATCGTCTATTTTTTGTGCTCGGAAAATGGGAAATGGTTTTTTGGTGCGACGAAAAGGAAAACTTCCTCCTGCAACATTGTTCGCCATCCCATGATGAATGTGTATGCACAATATGGACACATTATCACAAACTATGCCTTGATTCTAGCCATAACATTGGTCATTTGACCCGAAAGCCAAGAAACCTCGAATGAGATAGGTCATTTTGTGAAAGTTTTTTTGAGACATAATCAATATATCAAGTTTTATATTTTTCCTTCTAACTATGTCACATAATATGACACCACACGAAGGTTTCGCATTGTTTCGATCGTTTTAGAATTTTTTATGCCCGTTTTAAACTATCGTCAAACTTTGTCGAACGCCGGGCATGAAGATTCTTAGCTCGGGACCGAGCCTCGCTAAACTTGCATTGGATTTTTGATAAAATAGCATATTGTGAACCTAAAAATGATTTTTGTAAAAAAACATGAGCATCGGATCATGTACCTGTAGTTCATATCTGACCCACTTCCTACCGATTCGGCAGGAATTTGTCTTTTTCACCAGAGGTCGACGGAAAGGTTTCGGATCCGCTTATTGGGACATTTTTCATATAAGGTGGTATAGTATTTTTGTAAAATATGGTGGTACCATTTTGAATTAGCCATTTGGTGGTTGCTTCACAAAACCGTCCGTTTTTTATGCTCGGAAAATGGAAAATGCCTTTTTGGTGCGACAAAAAGGAAAGCTTCCTCCTGCAACATTGTTCGCTATCCCTATAGGGTTTCGTAGCATGGAAAACAAAAAATTTCTATCGCATACAAACAAACAACCCAAGATCTATCTACTAGATTGTAGCAACGAGTCGATGGAATAACTTACCCTCGAAGATTCCAAAGTGTTTAACGAGAGCGGATTCTCGTGGGTGATGTAGTCGTACTCTTCCCGATCTCAAGATCGCGTAGACGATCCTTCCGTTGCGTTCGGCAGCTCATGATCGGTCACGTTCGGTACTCGGAAGACCTTCCTCTCCTTGTTCCAAAGAAAATGGAGGTTGTAGCACTCCTCGCGATTCCCGGCTGGACAACGTCGTGGTACAGGAAGTAGAGGGAAGATCTCGCAGGCTTCGCTGAGCGAGTATGGTGGAGTATGAGAGAGCTCCTCGGCGATCTAGGTTTTAGACACCAAGGAGTAGAGGCTAGAGCCGGCTGGGGTTTGGGGCACCCCAAGTCGGACTAGGGCAAAACCCTAGGGGCGGCGGCTATGGTGGTGGCGCCAAGCTAGGTTTTGAGGAGAGGTACTTGTGTGCTAGGAGGGAGCCCTGCCCCTCCTTATATAGGTGGAGGGGCCGGCGGCCAAGGGGAGGGAGGGGAGTCCCTCCCCAACTCGGCTTGGGTGGTGCGCCGGCTTGGGGAGGAGGACTCCCTCCCCAACTCGGTTTCACCTTCCTCCTCTTTTCCTCTTTCCAAAACTTGCTGTTTGACTTTCAAACTAGCCGTTTGACTTTTCAATTTAGGATTTGAATAAACCCTTTATTTTGGACAGCGAAGACACTTAGTACATGATGCAATCATTCCAACTTGCAATGACACATTCATGTACCCCTTCCCCTCCGGAGTGCCGGACATTCCGGAACCTTCTAGAACATTCCCGATGAAAACACCGGAATCATTCCCCAACTCCGAAACGGGACTTTCCTTATATGAATCTTATTCTCCGGACCATTCCGGATCTCCTCGTGATATCCCGGATCCCATCCGAGACTCCGAACAACATTCGGTCTCTTTCTCATTCATTCCATAACTACTCAAACAACGTCGAATCCTTAAGTGTGTCTCCCTACGGTTCGTGAATTATGCGGACATGATCGAGACACTTCTCTGAACAATAACCAATAGAGGAATGGAAATTCATATGGCTCCCACATATTTCTCGATTACTTTGCGATCGAATGAACCACTTACATACGATACCAATTTCCCTTTGTCTCACGATAGCTTACTTATCCGAGGTTATAATCGTCGGTCTCTGCATACCTAGTTCAACCTCGTTCTTGATAAGTACTCTTTTCTCGTTCCGTGATATGTGATCCCTTGAGCCGGTCACATGCTTGCAAGCTAATTGGATGACATTCCACCGAGAGGGCCCAGAGTATATCTATCCGTCATATGGATGGACAAATCCCACTCTTGATCCATGTGTTTCAACCAATACTTTCCGAACACTCAATGCCACCTTTATAGCCACCCAGTTACGGTGTGGTGTTTGATGTCATCAAAGCATCCATCCGGTAAAGGTGATGTGCATGATCTCATGGTCGAAGGAATTAGTTTACTATGTATCAGAAAGCATATATCAATTAAACTATTGAAATGACTTGATCTTTATGCTACGCTTATCTATAGGAGTATGTCCACCATATCATTCTCCTAATGATATGATCTTGTTGTTGATAACATCTCAATGTTCATGATAGGGAAACCACAATCATTTATCAACCAACAGGCTAGTGATGTATAGAGGCTTTACTAGGGACTTCAAATTGAGTTTACAAATCACACAAGTATTAATGTTTCCTTGTTAATACTATTATAGCATGAATGCAAACATTTATCATAAACACAAAGATATAATAATAACTACATTTATTATTGCCTCTAGGGCATATCTCCAACAGTCTCCCACTTGCACTAGAGTCATCTAATCTAGATTACATGGTAATATACCGAACACCCATGTCAATTTGGTGCTGGTCATGTTTTGCCCTCGGGAGAGGTTTAGTCAACGGATCCGCCACATTCAGATCTATGTGTACTTTGCAAATATTTATATCCCCATCTTGGATATGTTCTCGAATAGCGTGAAAACGTAGCTTGATATGCTTCAGCTTCTTGTGTGACCTTGGTTCTTGCGCATTGGCTATGGCGCCCATGTTATCACAGTAGATAGACATTGGGTCCAGTAGACTAGGAACCACACCCATCTGTAATGAACTCTTTCATCCATATCGCTTCTTGTGAAGCCTCCGGCGACCATGTATTCCGATTCGGTTGAAGATCTCGCCACAACGCTTTGCTTTGCACTCCTCCTACTTGCCGCACCATTCAAAATAAATACGTATCCAGTTGTGATTTAGAATCATCCAGATCGGTGTTCCAACTAGCATCGGTGTAACCATTAACAACGAATGCTCATCACCTCCATAAGAAAGAACCATATCCTTAGTTCTTCTCAAGTACTTAAGGATGTTTTTGATCATTGTCCAATGATCCACTCCCGGATCACTTTGATATCTGCTAGTCAAACTAACGACAAGATATGCAATGTCGGGTCTAGTACATAGCATGGCATACATTAGAGATCCTATGGCTGAGGCATGAGTCTTACTCATCCTTTATCTATCTTACGCCGATGTCGGACTTTGAGTTTTACTCAAGGTCGATTGAGCAACATGGGCAAGAACCCTTTCTTGCTATCTTCCATTCAAATCTCTTTAGAACTTTGTCCAAATATGTACTCTGACAATGATATTTGGCGTTTCGATCTATCTCTATAAATCTTTATGCCTAATATGTAAGCTGCTTCGCCAAGATCCTTCATTGAAAAACTATTATTCAAATATTCCTTGACACTATTAAGAAGGTCTACATCATTCCCAATCAATAATATGTCATCCACATATAGTATTAAGAATGCTACAGAGCTCCCACTCACTTTCTTGTAAATACAAGCTTCTCCATAAGTTTGTATAAAACCAAAACTTTTGATCACCTTATCAAAATGTTGATTCCAACTTCGGGATGCTTGCTTCAATCCATAGATGGACCGTTGAAGTTTACATACCTTGTTAGCATCTTTAGGATCGACAAAACCTTTGGGTTGCATCATATACAACTCTTCATCAATATCTCCATTGAGGAATGTTGTTTTGACATCCATCTGCCATATCTCATAATCATAATATTGCAGCGATTGCTAACATAATCCTTACAGACTTTAGCTTCGCTACTGGTGAGAAAGTCTCATCGTAGTCAACTCCTTGAATTTGTCGAAACCCTTTTGCGACAAGTCGAGCTTTATAGACAGTAACATTACCATCAAAGATCTGCTTTCTTCTTGAAGATCCATTTGTTCTCGACGACCTTCGGCCATCCGTAAGTCCACCAAAGCCCATACGTGGTTTTCGTACATGGATCCAATCGCGGATTTCATGGCTTCTTGCCATTTATTGGAATCTGGGCTCATCATTGCTTCCTCATATGTCTCGGGGTCATCGGTGTTGTCCACCAACATGACACTCATAACGGATCATACCAATGGAGTGGTACGAGTTCGTTGACCTCGAGGCTTTGTAGCAACTTCAACCAAGTTTCATGATCATCATCATTAGCTTCCTCTCTAATTGGTGCAGCACCACAGAACTTCTTCCGGTCTGCGCTACTGCAATTTCGAGAGAAGGTTCGACAACCTCGTCGAGTTCTACTTTCCTTCCAGTCACTTCTTTTGAGAGAAATTCCTTCTCTAGAAAGGATCCATTCTTAGAAACGAAGATTTTGCCTTCGGATCTATGATAGAAGGTATACCCAATAGTTTCCTTCGGGTATCCTATGAAGACGCATTTTTCCGCTTTGGGTTCAAGCTTGTCCAGTTGTAACTTCTTTACATAGGCTTCGCAACCCCAAACTTTAAGGAACGACAATTTAGGTTTCTTCCCAAACCATAATTCATACGGTGTCGTTTCAACGGATTTAGATGGTGCCCTATTTAAAGTGAATGCAGCTGTTTCTAATGCATAACCCCAAAATGATAGCGTTAAATCTGTAAGTGACATCATAGAACGAATCATATCTAAGAGAGTTCGATTCGACGTTCGGACACACCATTACTGTTGTGGTGTTCCGGTGTCAATCAGTGAAAGTATTCCGCATTTCTTCAAATGCTCGCCAAACTCGTAACTTAGATATTCACCTCCACGATCGAGCGTAGAAATTTAATCTTCTTGTTATGTTGATTCTCTACCTCACTTTGAAACTCCTTAAACTTCTCGAAAGTTTGGACTTATGTTTCATGAAATAGATATACCCATATCTACTCAAATCATCCGTGAAGGTAAGAACATAATGATAACCACCGCGATGCTACACTCATTGGACCACACATCGGTATGTATGATTTCTAATAAGTCCGTAGCTCGCTCCATCATACCGTAAAATGGAGTCTTAGTCATTTTACCCATCGGACATGCTTCGCATCTATCAAGTGATTCAAATCAAGTGATTCAAGAAGTCCATCGGAATGGAGTTTCTTCATACGCTTCACTCCAATGTGACCAAGGCAGCGATTGCCACATATAGGTCGAATTATCGCTTGATTTCAAACGTTTAGCCTCAATGTTATTAATATGTGTATTTCCACTATCGAGATTCAACAAGAATAGACCATCTATCAAAGGTGCATGTGCATAAAACATATTACTCATATAAATCGAACAACCATTATTCTCGGACTTAAACAAGTAACCGTGTCGCAATAAACAAGATCCCGATATAATGTTCATGCTCAACGCAGACACCAAATAACAATTATTTAAGTATAAAACTAATCCCGATGGTAGATGAAGGGGTAGCGTGCCGACCGCGATCACATCAACCTTTGATCCGTTTCCCACGCGCATCATCACCTCGTTCTTCGCTAGCTTCCGTTTATTCTGCAAAGACTGTTTGAGTTACAAATATGAGCAACCGAACCAGTATCAAATACCCAGGCACTACTACGAGTACTAGTGAGATACACATCAATAACATGTATATCAAATATACCTTTCTTCTTGATGTTGCCGTTCTTCAAATCCTCCAAGTACTTTGGGCAATTCCGCTTCCAGTGACCTTCTCCCTTGCAGTAAAAGCACTCAGTATCAGGCTTAGGTCCAGCCTTGGTCTTCTTCGCCGGCGTGGTAACTTTCTTACCACCCTTCTTGAAGTGTCCCTTCTGCTTAGACTTGCCTTTCTTGAATTTGGTGGTCTTATTGACCAACAACACTTGGTGCTCTTTCTTGATCTCCACTTCTGCAGAATTTAACATAGAAAACAGTTCAATTGCTTGTTCATGTTCGCATGTTGTAGTTCATCACAAAGTTCTTGTAACTTGGTGGTAGTGATTGGAGGACACGGTAAATCCCCAAAGCATTAGGAATCACTATACCCAATCTTTGAAGTTTGTTTGCGTGCCCAGACATCTTAAGCACATGCTCACCAGCGGTGCCCTCTTCCATCTTGCAGTTAAAGAACTTTTCAGAAGCCTCATAACTTTCAATTGCCGCATGAGTCTCAAAGATCAATTTGAGATCCTCGACAATATCATATGGGTCTGAATTCTCAAACCTTTTTTGAAGCTCCGATTCCAAACCATACAAGATAGCACACTGAACTATAGATCTTGATTCTTTCGAGCGAGGTAAACATTCTTTACTTCATCGAAGCATCACCGCAGTGGTCACCCAGTGCATCCACATAGGTCAAATTACCAGCTGTGAGGACAATCCTCAAATTGCGGAACCAATCCGCGAAGTTGCTTCCATTGTTTTTCAACTTTTCTTTCTCTAGGAACGCATTAAAATTGATGGTAGGGGCTGCCATTGATCTACAACATATTTGCAATAGTTTAGACTAAGTTTATGACAAATTGAGTTCATATTAATAAAATTAATCTAGGTGAACTCCCACTCAAAACAATATCCCTCACATTGTTTTAGTGATCACACGAACCAAATCCACCACATCACCACCGATCATCACGAGAGTTGATATAGTTTCAATGGCGAACAATCGACATGTTCATCATATCTACTATATGATTCATGCTTTACCTTTCGGTGATCCGTGTTCCGAGACCATGTCTGTACATGCTAGGCTCGTCAAGATCAAACCTTAGTTTCCGCATGAGCAAATCTGGCTTGCTCACGTTGTATACACTTGCAGAATCTAACACACCCGATCATCACGTGGTGCTTCGAAACAACAAGCTTTAGAAACGGTGCTAACTAAGGGTGAACACTTTATGACTTGAAATTCATGTGCATGAGGGATCATCTTATAATGCTACCATCATCTACTAAGCAATACAAGATGCATAAAGGATAAACATCACATGCAATTCATAATATGTGATATGATATGGCCTTTCTTCTTTGTGCTTCCGATCTCCATCTTCAAGCATGAACATGATCTCCATCATCACCGGCATTGCATCAAGGTCAATGATGCTTCTCCATGGTTTTCGTCCACCGGCTTCAACTATTACAACTACTTTGAATAGACACGCGGGTCTTAACATAAATTAAAGACAACCATATGGCTCCTGCCGGTTGCCAACTTACAATAAGGAACATTGCATACATCAAATATAATCACAATCATGGCCATATCACATCACTGCACACCCCTGCAAAACAAAGTTAGACGCCTCTACTTTCTTTGCATGTTTTACGTGGTTTGGGGCTTTCAATAAGTGTCGTTCTAACTTACGAACATGAACCACAACATTGATACTAGTATTGTTAATCACCCGTTGTAAATTGGATCTTAACTATGCTAGGAGAAACAAGCACCATAAAGCCACTTATGCAATACAAGTTGCATGTCGGCGTGGAGCAAGTCTCATGAACGATGTCATGTAAGGTTAGCCCGGCCGCTTCATCCCAACATACCGCAAGATTCAAAGTACACAAGAAGCAATCGACAATAAAGCATCAACGCCCACAATGACCATTGTGTTCTACTCGTCTGCAGATCTACATATAGACACGACTACGATACCTTTGTAGGGTTTCGTAGCATGGAAAACAAAAATTTTCTATCGCATACAAACAAACAAGCCAAGATCTATCTACTAGATTGTAGCAACGAGTCGATGGAATAACTTACCCTCGAAGATTCCAAAGTGTTTAACGAGCGGATTCTCGTGGGTGATGTAGTCGTACTCTTCCCGATCTCAAGATCGCGTGACGATCCTTCCGCGCTGCGTTAAGCGCTCCCTTGATCGGTCACACGTTCGGTACTCGGCGAAGACCTTCCTCTCCCTTGTTCCAAAGAAATGGAGGTTGTAGCACTCTCCTCGCGATTCCTGGCGTGGTACCGGAAGTAGAGGGGAGATCTCGCAGGGCTTCGCCTTAAGCCGGAGCGAGTATGGTGGAGTATGAGAGAGCTCCTCGGCGATCTAGGTTTTAGACACACCAAGGAGGAGAGGCTAGAGCCGGCGGCTAGGGTTTGGGGCACCCCAAGTCGGCGGCTAGGGCAAAACCCTAGGGGGGCGGCGGCGGCTATGGTGGTGGCGCCAAGCTAGGGTTTGAGGAGAGGTACTTGTGTGTGCTAGGAGGGAGCCCAGCCCCTCCTTATATAGGTGGAGGGGCCGGCGGCCAAGGGGAGGGAGGAGGACTCCCTCCCCAGCTCGGTTTCACCTTCCTCCTCTTTTCCTCTTTCCAAAACTTGTCGTTTGACTTTCAAACTAGCCGTTTGACTTTTCAATTTAGGATTTGAATAAACCCTTTATTTTGGACAGCGAAGACACTTAGTACATGATGCAATCATTCCAACTTGCAATGACACATTCATGTACCCCTTCCCCTTCGGAGTGCCGGACATTCCGGAACCTTCTAGAACATTCCCGATGAAAACACCGGAATCATTCCCCAACTCCGAAATGAGACTTTCCTTATATGAATCTTATTCTCCGGACCATTCCGGATCTCCTCGTGATATCCCGGATCCCATCCGAGACTCTGAACAACATTCGGTCTCTTTCTCATTCATTCGATAACTACTCAAACAACGTCGAATCCTTAAGTGTGTCTCCCTACGGTTCGTGAATTATGCGGACATGATCGAGACACTTCTCCGAACAATAACCAATAGAGGAATCTGGAAATTTATATGGCTCCCACATATTTCTATGATTACTTTGCGATCGAATGAACCACTTACATACGATACCAATTTCCCTTTGTCTCACGATAGCTTACTTATCCGAGGTTATGATCGTCGGTATCTCTGCATACCTAGTTCAACCTCGTTACTGATAAGTACTCTTTTGTCGTTCCCGTGATATGTGATCCCTTGTGAGCCAGTCACATGCTTGCAAGCTAATTGGATGACATTCCACCGAGAGGGCCCAGAGTATATCTATCCGTCATATGGATGGACAAATCCCACTCTTGATCCATGTGTTTCAACCAATACTTTCCGAACACTCAATGCCACATTTACAGCCACCCAGTTACGGTGTGGTGTTTGATGTCATCAAAGCATCCATCCGGTAAAGGTGATGTGCATGATCTCATGGTCGAAGGAATTAGGTTACTATGTATCAGAAAGCATATAGCAATTGAACTATTGAAATGACTTGATCTTTATGCTACGGTTATCTATAGGAGTATGTTCACCATATCATTCTCCTAATGATATGATATTGTTGTTGATAACATCTCAATGTTCATGATAGGGAAACCACAATCATTTATCAACCAACAGGCTAGTGATGTATAGAGGCTTTACTAGGGACTTCAAATTGAGTTTACAAATCACACAAGTATTAATGTTTCCTTGTTAATACTATTATAACATGAATGCAAACATTTATCATAAACAAAAAGATATAATAATAACTACATTTATTATTGCCTCTAGGACATATCTCCAACAATCCCATGATGCATGTGTATGCACAATATGGGCATATTATCACAAACTATGCCTTGATTCTAGCCATAACATTGGTCATTTGACCAGAAAGCCCAGAATAAACCTCGAATGAGATAGGTCATTTTGTGAAGGTTTCTTTGAGACATAATCAATATACCAAGTTTTATATTTTTCTTTCTAACTATGTCACATAATATAACACCACGCGAAGGTTTCGCATTGTTTCGATCATTTTTGAATTTTTTTATGCCTGTTTTAAACTATATATAATGTTTTATGTTTTACTTAATTTTTATTTACAAATGTGTAATATTTGAGTGTAGATAGATAGGTCTTATTTTTCTGCAAATTTTGATATATTATTTGTATTTTTCCGAATTAGAATGATTTAGTTATGATTTTTTAAAGTTTAATGAGATAAAATAAAAAATAGCTACGCCGAGGGCAGCCGTCGGCGTATGCTACGCCGAGGACAGCCGTCGGCGTAGCATAGGATATGCCGAGGGCAATTCTACGCCGACGACTGCTTGGCGGAGCTGGCCTAAACGATTGCTACGCCGACGGTCCCGACGTTTGGCTGTCGGCGTATCGACCTGCCGTCGACGTAGCTTCTCATTCCTGTAGTGATTTTCGGGTTGTCATACTTGAATGTGTTTTGGCTGTGCTCTCTACGGAATTGGAGTTCGACAAATTTGATGCCTGGACTAACAGTGCACACGAAGCAGCTGAATCAGCGGCTCCGAGATGATGAGAACTGATGTTGTGGTCCCATTGACTACTGAGTGATCCTTCTTCTCACGTGCAAGAAACTAACAAGAGATATGTTTGGTGTGACGGTACTTATTCAGAAGCTTGATTATATTTCATTTTTGTTTCTTCGGGGCCCTGTGTACTGTCATCTTCCATGTGTTCAGTAAGAGATCAATGTGGCATTAGAGAAGTCTAATAGCACAATAGTCTTGTGGCGGTGTACTCGTCGTATGTTCCTCCCACAGTTGCCAGCCCTGTTCCTCCCACGGCTGCATATCCTCTCGTATTTAATGTCGTATGTTTCTCCCGGAGCTGCCCGCCATGTTCCTCCCTGATGCATCCCATCTCAAGTTTAATCTTGCTTCAGACTTCCTGATATCCCAAGAACTTATGAGAATTGCCAGAGTGCACCAGGGTTTGGGGTGTATCCATCGACCTTTGGTAGCCCCATTATATGGCTTGTGATATTCTGTATAAAAATGGGGACATAAACACGACATCCTTATCTCATGCATCTGTCAATTATTTGATTATCTTGATGATGGATATCAGTAATTTCAGTTTACCAGTCATTTGTGGATGGAAGTGCTAAAGACAGCCGCACACGTACTTAATCAGTTCCTAGTAAATCAGTAATAAGACACCTTAGATCATCTCTAATAGCTGCCCTATAGTGGAAGTGCCCCAAAAGTCTAAAACTGCTGCCCTAAAACGTTTCAGGGCACAAAATTGGGTATACATTTTCTAGTTGCCCTATAATGGGGCGTGTTAAATCGTAGTATAGGCTTATGTATTTTATGTATATGACTTGTGTGTATTCCCCTCGTATACGAGGTGGACCCATTGTATATCTCCTGCGATTATATAAAGCACACCAGCGGCCCGTGTTAGGGTTACGCTACCCATAATTCTGATATGGTATCAGAGCACCCTTCTTCTACCGATCGCATCTAGAAAACAATCGCCGCTGCCATGTCCTTCTCTCTCGGAGCGTCGTCCTCCTCCTCGTCGGTGGCTCTCTCAACGCCACCCTCACCGATAAGCTGATGAGGGATAACTTCCTCATGTGGCAGGCTCAGGTGATGCCTGGCATCCGTGGCGCCCAACTACTAGGGTTCCTGGACGGATCGATTAGAGAAAGAGCTGAAGTCCAAGGATAAAGACACTGGGGTTAAGGTGAGTATTCCCAATCCCGATTATGCGTGTTGGATCGCGCTTGATCGACATGTTCTGAGCTATCTGGTGTGGAACATGTCAAGAGAAGTGCTCACCCAGATGGTGGGAATCACGAGTGCGGCTGAAGCCTGGAAGACAATCACAGAGATGTTTTCCTCACAGTGCCACAAGGAGAACAAGACTACCTCGGTTTACTTCAACCATAACAAGAACTTAGCAGACGAGATGGGCGCTGCAGGCAAGCCCATGGACAATGAAGATGTGATCTCTTATGTTCTGGCTGGCCTGAACGATGAAGCATACAATGGTTTTGTTGCTGCGATTACAGCGTTGATTAAGGCCGAGAAGTTCATTAGCCTGAGTGATTTGTATGCTCAGCTTATCTTCTATGAGGCTTGGCTCGAAAACCAGAACCCATCTGGTGACGCGTCGGTGAATGCTATGACCCGCGATGGATGCGGAAATCGCGGCGGACGCGGTGGTGGCCGTGGAGGCTATGGCGGCTACCAGGATCAGCGCAACCATCAGGACCAGCGCGGCTACCAGGGTTATCAAGACTAGCGTGGCTACCAGGGAAATGGTGGCTATCAGCGTGGCGGTGGTGGAGGCCGTGGAGGCGGCAGTAACAACCGTCAGCAGTATGGTCGACAACAGTATGGCGATGGCTCAAGACCTACTTGTAAGCTATGTGGCAAAGAGGGGCATGTCGTGGTTGGATGCTGGAAGCGATTCCAGAAAAACTATAACGGTCCACCTGAGAGGACAACAAGTGCAGCAATTGGGTCATATGGTGCTGATTCCAACTGGATCTCTGACTCTGGTGCAACTGATCATGTCACAGGATAATTGGAGAAGCTGCATGTGAGGGATTGCTACAATGGCAATGAGAAGATTCACATGGCCAGTGGTGCATGTATGGATATACATCATGTTGGTCATTCTGTAATTCGTTCCCCTGTTCATGATTTGCATCTTAAAAATATCCTCCATGTTCCTAATGCCACAAAAGTCTTGTTTCCACCAGTCGTCTAACCAAAGATAATAATGCCTTTTTTCAGTATTGGTCTGACTCTTTTTTGTCAAGGACCAGGCTACGAGGAAAGTACTTCTTCAAGGTAGATGTGTGGATGGCCTTTATCCCATGTTGTCGTCGTCTACATCATCTGTTGGTCATCAGGCTCATGGAGTCGTCAAGTCTTCATCTTCGCTTTGGCATAGGCGTCTAGGGCATCCATCGTCAGTGGTGGTTAGCCAAGTTCTTCGAGACAATAATATTTCATTTAGTGAGTCAAATAAAGAGTCTGTGTGCGAAGCTTGTCAAATGGCCAAGAGCCATCAACTTCCTTATCCAAAGTCATCTAGTGTATCTACTTTTCTGATGTTTGGGGTCCTGCCTCAAGCTCTTTTGGGCGATATTAATACTATGTCAGTTTCATTGATGATTATAGCAAGATTACTTGGATCTATATTTTGAAAAAGAAATCTGATGTGTTTCAGAAGTTTCATGACTTTCAGCTTCTTGTTGAAAGACTTTTTGATAAGAAAATTATTGCTGTGCAAACTGACTGGGAGGAGAATATCAAAAACTCAATTCCTTCTTCCGACATGTAGGCATATCAAATCTTGTCTCATGTCCTCATGCTCACCAACAGAATGGCCCAGCTGAACACAAACATAGACATATTATAGAGGTAGGCTTGTCTTTATTAGCCTATGCTTTCAGGCCTCTTAAGTTTTGGGATGAAGCCTTCCTCACTGTTGTCTATCTTATTGATACGTCAGAAACGTATCTATAATTTTTGATTCTCCATGCTTGTTTAGTATCTATTTTTCTTTGCTTTGTCTACACTTTGAGGTATTTTTATATCTTTTCTGAAACAAACCAATTAACAAGTTGCCACAGTGCCAGTTGCCTATTTTCTTCTGTTTTTGGTTTCATAAAGGCAGAAAATCAATATTCTCGGAATTGGGCGGGACAAAATCCGAAGTCAATATTTTACCGTGGGGGACACGAAGCAGGAAGACGAGACAGAGAAGCGAACCAAGGCGGCCAGACCCCCCATAGGCGTGGGTGGGCCCACCCCGCGCCTGGGTAGAGTGTGGGGGCCCTGGCCGCCTCCCAGCCTGGCCTCTTCGCCTATAAGAACCCCCAATGCAGAAACCCTAGGCACCCGATCAAAACTCCACGAAACCTTCTGTAGCCGCCGCCACCATCGTCCCTAGATCGGGGGGATATGGATTTCTTACCGGCACCCTGCCAGAGGGGAAATCATCCCGAAGGCCTTCTCTCCGGTATGAAGCGTGAGTAGTTCCACCTTGGACTATGGGTCCATGTAGTATCTAGATGGTTGTATCTCCTCTTTGTGCTTTCATGTATAGATCTTGTGAGCTCCGTTGATCAAGATCTAATCTATTTGTAATCATGCATGTTGTGTTTGCGGGGATCCGATGGATATTGAGATTACTATGTCAGATTGATTAATGGTTTTGTCTATTTGATACTATCATGTTTGTGTTGTTTGTGATCTTGCATGCTCTCCGTTGTTAGTAGCTATCTTGGCCAAGTAGTTGCTAGTGACTCCAAGAGGGGGTATTTATGCTCCATAGTGGGTTCATGCCTCTAGTTTCCAAGGGAAATGACAGAAATCTCTTCGGTTGTAGATGTGATGTTGCTACTAGGGAGAAAACAACGGTCTCTTGTTCATAGAACAAGTGGATTGTTTACCTTACACACTTTTCTTAAAGAAGTTGTCTGTTGCTTGCAACTTAATACTGGAGGGGGTTCGGATGATAACCTGAAGATGGACTTCTAGTCATAGATGCAGTTGGATGGCAGTCATGTATATTGTTGTATTGCCCAATCAAATCTCATAGGATCTTTTTTGTCTGGTATTGCATTGTTATGCCTTGCGCAGTTCCTGTCAATTGCCCTGCTGTAATTTGTTTACCCTTCATGCCATGTTGTTTATCTAAGGAGAGCACCTCTAGTGAACTATGGACCCCGGTCCAATATTTACCATCGATACATCTTCCACTGTTACCTGTTTACTTGCTGCAAACCTCTACCTTCCACACCATATGTTTAATCCTTTGTTACAGCAAATCGGCGAGCTTGACAACCTCATTGATTCATTGGGGCAAAGTCTTGAGTCTGTGTTGTGCAGGTTTCCGTGTTGCTTGCAACACCTGTGTGACGTTTCCTTCCTCCTACTGGTTCGATAACCTCGGTTTCTTGCTGAGGGAAAACTTGTTGTTGTGCTTCTTCACACCCTTCTCTTGGGGTTCCCAACGGGCTCATGTCAGCCATCAAGCTTTTCTGGCGCCGTTGCCGGGGAGGCTAAGGACGTCTTCACAAGGGGAGTCCTTCACTTCCTTTCTCTTTACTTTGTTTTTAGTTTTCTTAGTTTATTTTGCTTGGTTTTGTTTGCCTCTTTTCAAAAACTCCAAAAAAAATTAGTCTAGTTTGGTTTGCTTCCTTTATTCAAAAACACAAAAAAATTGTTCTTGCTCTAGTTGCTGCTACTGTTTTTGGCTTGCCCACCTTTGCCAAAATGAACTCCGCTGAGAACACCAAGTTGTGTGACTTCACTAGCACCAACAACAATGATTTCCTAAACACTCCTATTGCTCCACCTGCTCCTGATGCTACCTTTTATGAAATTAAGCCTGCTTTGTTGAATCTTGTGATGAGAGAGCAATTTTCTGGTGTTAGTTCTGATGATGCTGCTGCCCATCTCAATAACTTTGTTGAACTTTGTGAGATGCAAAAGTATAAGGATGTAGATGGAGATATTATTAAGCTCAAGCTGTTTCCTTTCTCCTTGAGAGGGAAAGCTAAAGAATGGTTGTTATCCTTGCCTAGAAATAGTATTGATTCTTGGACTAAGTGCAAAGATGTTTTTATTGGAAAGTACTATCCTCCTACTAAGATTATATCTATGATAAGTGACATTATGAAATTTAAACAACTTGATAATGAACATGTTGCTCAAGCTTGGGAAAGAATGAAGTCTTTGGTTAAGAATTGTCCCACTCATGGACTCACTGCTTGGATGATTATCCATACTTTTTATGCAGGTTTGAACTTCTCCTCAAGAAACCTGTTGGATTCAGCTGCTGGAGGTACCTTCATGGGCCTCACTTTGGGTGTTGCACCAAAGCTCCTTGACAATATGATGGTTAATTACTCTGAATGGCACATTGAGAGAGCTCCACATGGTAAGAAGGTAAATTCTATTGAAGAAACCTCCTCTTTGAGTGATAAGATTGATGTTATTATGGCTATGCTTGTTAATGGAAAAGCTCCTCTAGATCCTAATAGTGTTCCCTTAGCCTCTTTGGTTGCTCAAGAAGAGCAAGTTGATGTGAACTTCATTAGAAACAACAATTTCAACAACAATGCCTATAGAAATAATTTTGGTGGTAACAACAATTATAGGCCTTATCCTCCTAATAATGGCAATACCTATGGAAACTCCTACAACAATGCTAGAAGTGCTCCTTCTGAAATTGAAGTCATGCTCAAAGACTTTATTAGTAAGCAAACTGCTTTCAACAAAACTGTGGAGGGGAAACTTTTAACTGTTGAGAAGAATATTTCCTCTTTGTCTGAAGCACAGTCCTCCTTGATTAATAAAATGGCTGCTAAACCTGAAACTATGGAAAATACCTTTGATACTGCCCATGCCATACAAGTTACTATTGATGAAAATGTTAGACTGTTAGCTCAAATTCATGCTAAGTGGGAAAAGGAAGCTGAAATTGATAGAAACAATAGTGTGTGCACCATCACTAGAATGGATACCACTAAACCACAAGAAGTCCTTGTTCCTCCTCCTACTATGCCTAAGACTATTGAGTCTACTACTAGTGATGCTAAGTTTGAATTTGATATAGATGGTTGCAATATTTTTGAAGTGATTCTTTTCTTGCAAAAGCTTGCTAGAAGTCCTGATGCTAGTGATATGCATGTTGCTTTCACTAAACATATTACAGATGCCCTTGTGAAAATTAAGGAAGAGAAGATAAAACACAAAGCTTCTATTCCTAGAAAATTAGAAGATAGTTGGGAACCCATTATTAATATGCAAGTGCATGACTTTGATCTCAAATCTTCATGTGATATTGGTTCTAGTGTCTCTATTATGCCTAGGAAGATTTATGAAATGCTTGATTTGCCACCTCTGGAAGATTGTTATTTGAATGTCCCACTCAATGATAATGCTAAGAAGAAACTCATGACGAGTATTAATGATGTTCACATTATGGTTAATAATGCTTATGTCCCTGTGTATTTCTATGTTTTGGATGTTGAATACAATGCTTCTTGTCCTATTACTTTGGGAAGACCTTTTCTTAGAACAGTTGGTGCTATCATTGATATGAAAGAAGGCACCATTAAATATCATTTTCCATTCAAGAAAGGTATTGAACATTTCCCTATGAGTAGAGAGAAGTTGCTTTTTTCTCCTCTTTTGAAAGCAAGGTTTGATGTTAATGCTTCTTCATTTGAAAATACTTGATTCTTCTTGCTTCTTGCTTCTTGTGCCTAACTTAAAGGCGTTAAATAAAATTACTTGTTGGGATATAACCTAAGAGTTTTCTTGAGTCTTGGAAATTATTAATTCAGTAATGACCTCTCCTTATCTTTTTTTTTGCTTTTTGTGCCAAGAATGACCTCTAATGAGAGGGAAGTAAGATTTGGGGAGTTGCTGTCCCGAAACATATTTCTGTCGTCCACCAAAAACATTCGTGAGTAGTCTCTGTAACTAGGATTGAGCTGGAAATTTACGAATAAATCCCCCAGTATGTTAGCTAACTTTCGTTAGTTCAGCACTTTTTGATTTGAGCAACAGAAGATGTTCTAAAAAATCGGTTTCTACCTGTTGGTCTGTTTTGACAGATTTCTGCCATTATTTGCATTTGCTTCTTATTGATTCCTTTTTGAGTTCTCTTTTGGGGAATTGAGATTTTTGAAGGAGTTACTACAGTAGCTTGTGTTTTTTGTGAAAATTCTTGATGTTCCAAAGCTTTTCCTAAAGGTCTATTATCTTTTGAATACACTAATGTTGCTAATGAAGATTGTGTGAAGTTTTGTATGAAGGAAAAATTTCAGGTGTAGAGAGAAAATGATGTAATGAGATGAAGAATGGACAAAATCTCAATCTTGGGGATTCCACCACGGTGTCACCCCAAGAAATATACAATAGGTACAAGCGGCAAAGCTTGGGGATGCCCAAGGGTGGGCATCCCCTTCTTCATCAATAAAAAGCTCAAGTCTGTCCAGACACTTTGTTCTTATTGTTTCATGCACAAGTTGTTTTGTTCTTGGAGCATCTTTTGTTTGGTTTGCTTAGTTTGTTTAGTTTGCTTGAATAAAGTAGTTTGGACCCCTGTTCTCGCTGTGTTGTTTCAAATAAGTTGCTTGGTGTTGGAAAGGAGTAAGAAGTTCTTGCTTGATAAGTGCAAGAGGGGAGCTTGCATTGACTATGACTTAGACTTTAGCATGACATGCTAGGTGTTGTTTTGACCTTATGCTTAGTGATTATTGCTGTAGAATGTCTTGTTCCAAACAATTGGGATTGCTTAGTGTGCCACGAAGAAATTATGTGTTGTTTTACCATGCAAAAGCATAGTATTGTGGTATTCTCCTTTGATGCTTTTTTTGGGTTGACTTGGCACATGCTAACACCATGTTATGACTATGAACAAGTCACCATAGCCTCTATGATCATTTAGTCCTTGACTTGTAGTACCACTCTATGCTTTGATTAGTAATGTTTTGTTGCCCTGCATGATTATGGCCATTATTGCTCTCTTAGTTGGTTGTTCCCAGTCTTTTGCTAGCCTCCACTTGTATGAGTAAGTTCTACTCATGCTTCCAACTCCCAAGAAACCAAGTTATTCCAAAGTGTCCACTATAAATTCCTGTGCATGGTGTGTTACACCATTCCAAGTATATTCTTGTTTTCAGCTATCTTCCAATTAAAAATTATTTTGTTATGTGAAAACTTAGTGATTAAATCCCTCACAAACTTGATGGCACACTTTATATTATTTAACCCTAATAAAATTGAACCATTGTGTCTTCTATGTTGTATATGCTTGCACTTATACGTTGGAATTAGCAGAACCATGCTATGACGGGAACGTTTTCAACATTGCACTTGTACTTTGTACTCAGTTGATATCATGCTATTTTGTCTATGGACATCACCGGTGTGAAATAAAGAGGGAACTTGTAAGTCCATGGAGTATGTATTTTGTGTTAGAGAAACGTCTGGGACGCTAGCCTAAGCCATGCCTAATCATGGTGGAAACTTGCAGCATCACCATATGAAGCATCCTCGATAAAAATCTATGCATATAGTAAATAAAAAGATTGCTGAGATGCTCATTGGCTGCTTACCTTTTCATTTTGGTTATGGGATAGCTCCTGTACCATGTGAAGGGGCACCCCGTTGGCGGTTCTCTATGATACGCATGTACTTACAATGACAAGAACTTACCGGTGACTGAAGTTGAGTAGCATGAGGTGTGACCCTCGTATTCAAGGGACTTGAGATTGCCAACTTATACTTTGTCAAGCATATATTCCATCTTTGTTCACTTTAACCTTAACCAATTCAAGATGCTTATGATAGGGGCAATGAGGGCTGAAAGCTAACAAGTACCATTATTTTTGGAAGCTCTTTTTGAAACTTGAAATCCCTGCTCCCTTTATGAAAGGATTTTCGTCCACCATTATTTGAGTCTCCACCTTCTACTTTTAGGCACCATTAATAGAGCATAGTTGTCATTTTGTGTGTAGTGTCCCAAAACTTATTGATTGATGCATATTGTGATATTACTTGTTCTTGTGCTATTTGTTTCTAGTCACCCTTGTGAACTTTGAAGGTGTCCTATGCATATATTTGCTACTCTACGAGGGACAAGTTGAATGCCACTATGCCATGTTTTATGTATATGTGAAACAAACAAACGTTTTTCAATGCATGTTCTTCATGATCTTTGTTTGTAGTCTTTCATGTTGCATGCATAGTTACTATGTCCTATTGTTAGAACTCCAGCTTTCATGCACATGTTTAGTGTTCTTTGATCCCATCTTTCAATGCTTGCAAATGGTTTGATCTTTGTTTTGATGGTGCATGTCACCTCAAAAATTATTCTTTTTATCACTTACCTACTCGAGGACGAGCAAGAATTAAGCTTGGGGATGCTTGATACATCGGAAACATATCTATAATTTTTTATGCTCCATGCTTGTTTAGTATCTACTTTGCTTTGCTTTGTCTACACTTTGAGGTATTTTTATATCTTTCCTGGAACTAACCTATTAACAAGTTGACATAGAAAGGAAGAAAATCAATATTGTCGGAATTGGACGGGAAAAAAGCCAAAGTCAATATTTTACCGTGGGGGACACGAAGCCAGGAGACGAGACGGAGAAGCGAACCAGGGCGGCCAGACCCCCCCTAGGCATGGGTGGGACCACCCCGTGTCTGGGTAGGGTGTGGGGGACCTGGACGCCTCCCAGCCTTGCCTCTTCGCCTATAAGAACCCCCCGATGCAGAAACCCTAGGCACCCGATCAAAACTCCACAAAACCTTTTGTATCCGCCGCCACCGTCGTCCCTAGATCGGGGGGATCTGAAGTTCTTCCCCGGCACCCTGCCAAAGGTGAAATCATCCCGGAGGCCTTCTCTCCGGTATGAAGTGTGAGTAGTTCCACCTTGGACTTTGGATCCATGTAGTAGCTATATGGTTGTATCTCCTCCTTATACTTTCATGTATAGATATTGTGAGCTCCGTTCATGATCAAGATCTAATCTATTTGTAATCATGCATGTTGTGCTTGCGGGGATCCGATGGATATTGATATTACTATGTCAGATTGATTAATGGTTTTGTCTCTTTGATACTATCATGTCTGTGTTGTTTGTGATCTTGCATGCTCTCCGTTGTTAGTAGCTATCACTACTAGGAAAACGGCTATAGGTAATCCAAACTTACGTGGCTCACGTGGTTGAAGTGCCCCACGGGTAAAACAGGTGTGGCTCACCTGTGGGCAGTGCCCTACTAGTAACTACAACAACTGTGGCGCACATGGTGATGGTGCGCCACAGATGTGTGTGGGCCAGGGCCCTGCTAGCCGCATGCCGCATATCTGTAGCGCACATGGGGAAGGTGCGCTATGGATGTTATGGTTAACCGTGGCGCACGTGGAGGGGGTGTGCTACGCCTAAGTGGAGGCCTCTCTGTTCTTCAAATGGACAGACACATCCGTGGCACACTAGGGCCATGTGCGCCACGGTTGTGTTTTGTTCCTGTGGCGCACTAGGGACATGTGCGCCACGGTTGTGTCGACCAGTATTTTTTGTAGGGTTCGCAGCATAGAAAACAAAAAATTTCCTACGATGTGAACTATGTACCAAGATCTATCTATTAGATACAAACAACGGGCGGATGTATATCCATAGATAACATACCCTTGAAGATCGACAAAGCTTAACGAGTTCAACTCGTGGTTGATGTAGACGATCTCTTGCCGATCTCAAGATCGAGAGGAAGTCCTAGCGCCGCAAATCAGCAGCGCATCCGTTCTCGCACACACGTTCGAGGCACCAAGCAACCTCCGCCTCCTCGCTCCAGCGATGCAGCGGAAGCACAACTCTTTATTGCCGAATAGCCATCGAGAACATGTATCTCGCTAGTCCGAGACCATGGGGGATAAATTCTAGAGGGGGAGAGAGATCCTTCACGAGGAGGTGTGAATGAGAGAGAGGGAGGGGGCTCCTTTTATAGGGAGAGGGGGGCACCCAAGGGTCCATGCGCCCAGCCATGGGGCTGCCCCCACCTCTTCCACATTCATGTGGGTGGACACTCCACTCACTCAAATGCCTTTCAATTCCCTCCACTCAAAAACCCACTCAAATTCCCATTAAATTTCCACCAAATTTAATGCAAACTATCATTAAATAAAACTCTTTTATTTTATTCAGAATTTTGTCAATTACTTTAATGACAAACATTCACAAATAACCCCTTGCTAGAATTCTATTTCACATGCATAACCACTTTGTGAAATAAATTCCTGCGCTTGTTATTCTTTTCGGCATGAAACTTTTGCTCCAAATGGATGTCGGTGTCTCTTAAGTGTGTCACCCTACGATTCGTGAATAATGCGGACATGATCGAGACCCCTCTCGGATCAATAATCAGAAGCGAGATCTGGAGACCCATACTGACTCCCACACATTCAACGATGACTTTCTTGTGATCGTCGGAACCTTTTACGCTAGTATCTTAATACCTTTGTTTCGCGATATATTACATGTCCAAGATTCGATCATCGGTATCTCCATACCTAGTTTGATCTCGTTACGGACATGCACTCTTTTCTCGTTCCCGTGATATAACATTCTAGTGATCAAATCACTTGCTTGCAAGCTAATCAATGCGATATCACCGAGAGGGCCCAGAGCATATCTATCCGTCATCGGGATGAACAAATTCCACTATCTATCCATGGGCCTCAACATAACACTTTATTAGTTCTGAATCCATCTTTATAATCACCCTGTTACGGTGTGACGTTTGATGTTATCAAGAAACTCTTCCGGTGTTAGTGATTGACATGATCTCATGGTCTAAGGATTAGGATCACTTCGTATGTTGTTATAGCAATATAAACTCAATGACTTTGATCGTAATGCTATACTTCGGATGAATGTTCATCACACCATTACACTAATGTTGTGATCCCGTTATTAACAACATCCAATGTCCATGATCAGGAAACCTTGATCATCTTGTTAATCAACGAGCTAGTTTATGAGAGAGGCATAACTAGGAACTTTCTATTTGTTTATTAAACACACATGTATTAACGTTTCTATATTAATACAATTATAGCATGCAAAATAAACATTTATCATAAACAATGAATACGATAATAACCACTTTATTATTGCCTCTCGGGCATATTCCCTTCAGTCTCCCACTTGCACTAGAGACAATAATATAGTTTGAAAACTTTGCGTATTTAACACTTATGGCTTTCCGGTGTTCCATATACGCAATTGCAAGTGGTTAACATAATCTATGGATCTGACACTTTCAGGTCCGTTTGTATTTGCATGTCTTTGCGTCTTCACGCATCACTCATTCTCTAATGAGATGGCATTATATAAATTTGGTCTTTCAGTGAGACCTTTAGTTCCTTGGGGTTAAAACACGTCGATACTATTGTCATACAATATATCTTTAGTGTTAGCCCGTTGCGAACCACACCTTAGTTTCATAACAAACTTCTTGACACAAATTCCCTCCTTTGCTGCTACTATAGCAGTCATATACTTAGCCTTTTTGTTGTAGTATTCGTCACAATGTCTTAACTATGGATTTCATCCAAATCCATCATGGAATCTTATTTCCATTACATAGTGCCACCCATAGTTTAAATTGAGATAAACTTAATTTGTATCTTGTGACAAAACTAGTATCAATGTAACGCTTTACAATGAACTATTTGTAATTGTTTGTCACCTCTACACAAATATATTCTTAGTTCTTCCAAAAGATCATAAGAATATCCTCACTATCGTCCAATGATCATTTTATGATTCATTCTGGTATATGCTCATAACACTTAGAGCATAGGACATATCTGGATGTGTACATATCATGGTATGATTGATCAAAACATCCTTGTGATTTCACTCATCAAGTGTCAAAGCACTTGAATCTTGTTTCTCTTATCAAGTGTCAATACACTTTAATCTTGATTCAATTCCTTTCCATGCGACAAGAACCGGTTCTTGTTGTTTCTATATTGAACTCCTTCAATATCTCATATATGTCGCTTAATAACCATATTAGCGTCACAGTCTATCCACTATAGACATTCACGCTAAATATTCGGTTTTTGCCTAAGTCTTTCATCGAAATGAAATTCTTAACCTTTGTCAATAAAAGATACATCATTTCTAATCAATAAGATGTCCTCCACATAATGTATTAGAAATATGTCTCAACGCTCCCACTTAATTTCTTGCAAATGCAAGCATCTTCATCGTCTCCTGATGAAAACTCCTTTTCATCACGGTGAAGATTCCAACTCCGCGATGCTTACTTCAACCATTGAAGTTTGCATGCCCTTTTAGCATCCTTTGAATTTTAACAAAACCCTTTGGACCGTGTCATGTACACGTCCTAGGTAACCATTCTATTAGAAGAACTTTGTTTTGTTTATTCATCTACCATATACCAAATTATATGTAGTGGTTGCTACTTTAATCCGTCCAGACTAAATATCGCTATGAAAGATCAAATCTTGTCATAGTCAACTCCTTGAACATTGTCGTAAAATACTTTACGAAATAAACTATTTCATAGATGTGAAACATCCATGCATTCTTTATAGATCCAAATCGACCGATAGGTTTTACACCTTTCCGGAGGGTCTTCCAAGTTCAAAACTTGATTTCTCGTGTATGGAACTATCACGGATTTTATGGCTTCAAGCCATTTGACGGAGTCAGGGCCCATCATCGCTTCTTTGCATATAGTCGGTTCATCATTGTCAAACAATAATGTTTTACTCTCAAATCTTAGTATTTGATTGTTTATCCGACCGACTTGGTTCAATAAGAACTTAGATCTCCGTGACCACAACCTTTGAGGCACATAAGCTATGAGCATTATGGCAGCCTCCGGAACCATTTCCTACAGCCTTTCAAGACACATTTAGCTAAGGTTCGTTAACCTTATCAAAGTTCTATTGTCCTCCCACTTAACTTTTATGAAAAATTCCTTCTTCAAGAAACTTCACGTTTCAAGCGACAAACCCTTTTGTCCTTGGTGTTATGGAGGAATAACCAATTGTTATTCGAAATAACCTACAAAGACATGCTCATCCGAATTTGGTTGTAAACATCTTACTTATGTTTAGCATACCAAAATTTAAGAAATGACAACTTGGGTTTTACCCCAAACCCATAACTTCCATGGTGTCATTTCAACGGATCAAGATGGAGCTCTTTTCAGTGTAAAAGCGGAAGTCTCTAAAGCTTTAATCTTTTAAAACATAATGGCAGTTTTATAAATAACACCTTTGATCTAACCATGTCAAACAAGGTTTCATTACAAATCTCAAACATTCCATATTCCTATGGTGTTTCGGGAGATGTAAATCTAGGTGTTTTGCTAAACTTGTAACTCAAATAAATCCCTTTTATGACAAAATCATAATTCGTTTATTTTTCTTGTTACACTTGTAACTCAAATAAATCCCATATGATAAAATCATAAACCATTTATTTTCTTGTTACAATGATTTTCCACTTCATCTTGAAAGTCTTTGAAACGTTTTTCAAATATTTCATACTTCTTTCTCATTAAGTGAATATTCACTCAAAATTCCGGAGAAAGCATATGAAGTTGAAACCCATCGCTTACGACTACACATAATGGAATACATACATCGATATGTATAAATTCCAATAATTTAGTCGTTCGTTCTTCTTTGGCCTTTGAACAAAGTTTTAATTATGACGTGGAAAGTCTCACAAGCGTCACTTGATCAAATTAAAGACTCCAAAAATCCATGAATATGGAGATTCTTCATGTTTTCTTTCCAATATAATTTAAACAGCGATGTCACTTCGTAAGTGATCTTTCAATCATTTGTCTTGCGAAATTTTAGCATTAGGTTTTATGGATGTGATTTCTCCAACTAGATTTGTAAATCATCCATCTTATATGGAATACGGTAATTATTTGAACAACCTTTGTTCTCATAATACCTGATTTAAATAACAATTATAAAAACAAATCTTAAAGTCAAGCTTTGATGTCAACGAGAAATAGAAACAACGGTTTGTTTGTTTTCGATGAACATCATCACATATTCTCTTGCTAGTTACTTAGGCCATTGTGGTTCATGAATTGCGTCATTCTGTATGAAATTACATACCAACCAATTCGGTATCCAATACCCAAGAACCACATTGTTTAACAAGCAAAGAATACAACCATAACATGTATATCATCCATATACCTAAATTGGATATTTCCAATCTTTTATTTTTTGCCAAATATATTTTATAGATTCGCTTTCAGCATTTCCTCTTTCCTTTCAAAAGAATTTATCAACATCAACAGTGGAGCCATATACATGACACATAGTCCAAAGCATGTATATTCAAATAATAATACCTTTGGACTTGCACTTTGAAGTAGATCACCATCATCAAAATGATCGGTATTCTTTCAAAATCCATTCTTTAGTAATCTCTTAGTGTAGTAAACACTTTACATACATCTTCTATTCATCCTTATCATGACGACTTTCATGATCAAGCTACTGTAGCTTATAAAGGCGAACCGTGAGTATAACATTACTTTCCAAAACCCTTTTGGATGATTAGGATGTCTAGCATCTCCAACCTTCGTAAATTCTCATCCAATATGAGAACATATATTATACTCTATCATATTGCAACCAAAACATTGTTTCAGATATCGTTATATCTTCCATACATGATGGTTTCTGAAACAATTCTTTCAGCTCCTAGATAAACTTGATATTAAAAACAATCAAGAATCGTGGAGGCAAACATGATACTTAAGATACTAACACTGGAATTGTTACTCTCGATTCAATACCAACTATTAAATTTCACGGAGTAAATAGAGTTTGCTGAAAGTTTGCAATAGGACTTTAATCTTTAGACTGACACTCAACACAATACGATACCAGTTCGTAAAGTATATATCCAGAATTCTATAGTTCTATTATCTCAATTACAACTATGCATAAGGTGGTGAACGAATGCCAATGACTACAACAAATTATTAAAATTCACTTTGATTTAATTTATGATAAATTGAGTTCTACTAATCCAAATTAGAAATAAACTCCCACTCAAAAACGACATCCTTCGTGTCTTTTTGGTGACTACATGAACCAAATCCACTACACAAAGTCCGATCATCACGTGAGTCGGTATAGCTTCAAAGGCGAGCATCCATATGGTCATCATATCAAAACATATGAATCATGCTTAACCTTTCGGTCCGTGTTCCGAGGCCATGTCTATACATGCTAGGCTCGCCAAGTAAGAACCTTAGTATTCGCGTGTGTAACTGTCTTACACCCGAGATATGCTCATGGATTCAAGTACACCCGATCATCACGTGATGTCTTGAAGCGATGAAACATTGTCGGTGCATACTTAAGGAAGAACACATTCTTATCTTGATATCTAAATGAGGGATCATCTTATTATGCTAATAAAACGCCAAACAAGCAATATAAGATGCAATCAAACATCACATGTTTGTAAGTGAAGTGATATGGTTCCCGCATATGATCTCCATCATGTGCACCGTGGTATGATCTCTATCATACCTTTATGTGTAAGGCCAAGGTCTATGGAACTTACACGCTATGTGTGTTGTAAGAGTATCATCTCATACTTCTACTTACAACATCACCATATCATAACACTAGCCCAGCAACAATCTAAACTAGACGCCTCTAATTTATCCATTGCAATTTTTACGTGGCTTAGGGCTTTCGAAGATAGAAATGTTCTTACCTATGAACATGAACCACAACGAGGATAACCAAATTGTTGACAACTCGTTGCAAATTAGATATTGACTATAGTAGGAGAGACAGACACCCGCTAGCCACTTATGCAAAACTAGTTGCATGTCAAGCGTGGAACAGGTCTCATGTGCGAGCACATGTAAAGTTTGTCCGGGCCGCTTCATCCCACCATGCCACCAATATCCAAAGTACAACTAAGAAGCAATAAAATGATCATCATCGCCCACATACTCATATGTGTACTACCCGTGCAAAGCATCTACGCATAGAACCTGGCTCTGATACCACTGTAGGGTTCACAACATAGAAAACAAAAATTTTCCTACGATGTGAACTATGTACCAAGATCTATCTATTAGATACAAACAACGGGCGGATGTATATCCATAGAGAACATACCCTTGAAGACCAACAAAGCTTAACTAGTTCAACTCGTGGTTGATGTAGACGATCTCTTGCCGATCTCAAGATCGAGAGGAAGTCCTAGCGCCGCAAATCAGCAGCGCATCCGTGCTCGCACACACATTCGAGACACCGAGCAACCTCCACCTCCTCGCTCCAGCGATGCAGCGAATCACAACTCTTTCTTGCCGAATAGCCACCGGGAACATGCATCTCGCTAGTCCGAGACCATGGGGGATAAATTCTAGAGGGGGAGAGAGATCCTTCACGAGGAGGTGTGAGTGAGAGAGAGGGAGGGGGCTCCTTTTATAGGGAGAGGGGGGCACCCAAGGGGCCATGCGCCCAGCCATGGGGCTGCCCCCACCTCTTCCACATTCATGTGGGTGGACACTCCACTCACTCAAATGCCTTTCAATTCCCTCCACTCAAAAACCCACTCAAATTCCCATTAAATTTCCACCAAATTTAATGCAAACTCTCATTAAATAAAACTCTTTTATTTTATTCATAATTTTGTCAATTAATTTAATGACAAACATTCACAAATAACCCCTTGCTAGAATTCTATTTCACATGCATAACCACTTTATGCAATTTCACCCGAAAACCTATTTCGGTATCTAGTGAAATAAATTCCTTCGCTTGTTATTCTTTTCGGCATGAAACTTTTGCTCCAAATGGATGTCGGTGTCTCTTAAGTGTGTCACCCTACGGTTCGTGAATAATGCGGACATGATCGAGACCCCTCTCGGATCAATAATCAGAAGCGGGATCTGGAGACCCATACTGACTCCCACACATTCAACGATGACTTTCTTGTGATCGTCGGAACCTTTGACGCTAGTATCTTAATCCCTTTGTTTCGCGATATATTACATGTCCGAGATTAGATCATCGGTATCTCCATACCTAGTTTTATCTCGTTACTGACATGCACTCTTTTCTCATTCCCGTGATATAACATTCTAGTGATCAAATCACTTGCTTGCAAGCTAATCAATGCGATATCACCGAGAGGGCCCAAAGCATATCTATCCGTCATCGGGATGAACAAATTCCACTCTCGATCCATGGGCCTCAACGTAACACTTTATTAGTTCTGAATCCATCTTTATAATCACCCTGTTACGGTGTGACGTTTGATGTTATCAAGAAACTCTTCCGGTGTTAGTGATTGACATGATCTCATGGTCTAAGGATTAGGATCACTTCGTAAGTTGTTATAGAAATATAAACTCAATGACTTTGATCGTAATGCTATACTTCGGATGAATGTTCATCACACCATTACACTAATTTTGTGATCCCGTTATTAACAACATCCAATGTCCATGATCAGGAAACCTTGATCATCTTGTTAATCAATGAGCTAGTTTATGAGAGAGGCATAACTAGGAACTTTCTGTTTGTTTATTAAACACACATGTATTAACATTTCCGTATTAATACATTTATAGCATGCAAAATAAACATTTATCATAAACAAGGAATACGATAATAACCACTTTATTATTGCCTCTCGGGCATATTCCCTTCATTTTTTTGGTAGCTCCACTTTGTGCACATGTGTGATCATCTACCACCTCACACTTCACTTTCCCCTTCTTCTTCCTCCTTAGATCTAGTCGGGATCCTTCTCCTTCCCACCTCAATTTCTCCACAAATTGAGCGACGCAAGCTTCGACGATATGATGGCATTCTGGCATGATCGTCTCCCGGAGGGGAACACATGTCCAACTAGTATCGAGGACGCCAAGAAAATCGTCTGTCCTCTCAATCTACCACATGTTAGATATCACGTATGCATCATAGATTGCATCATTTATCGGGGCGAGGACGCGGAGAAAACCACATGTCCGGTGTGCGGCGTGAGTCGATACAAGAAAGGGAAGAAAGCACCTCGAAAAGTGGTATGGTACTTTCCTATCACTCCTAAATGCGGCGCTATTTCACGGACCCTAAGGAAGTGAAGCTCATGCGATGGCATGCGGAAAGGAAGAAGTCAGGAGATGACGATGATGACCCCGAAAAGGATGAGCTGCTGACGCACCCTTCAGATGCTAGCCAGTGGAAAGCATTGGACCTCGAATTCCCAGAATTCGGTGGAGATTCGAGGAACATCAGGCTTGCTGCGAGCACCGATGGACTCAATCCGTTCGGTTGCCAGAGCAACACGCACAGCACTTGGCCGTGTTTGTATGGATGTACAACCTCCCTCCATGGTTGTGCATGAAGAAGAAGTACATACAAATGAGTATGCTAATTCAAGGGCCAAAACAACCTGGTACCGACATCAATCTGTATCTCGGGCTGTTGAAAGAGGAGCTAGCCACGTTATGGGAATCTGGATCCAATACTTACGATGTCGTCGCATAAGATTATTTCACTATGAGAGCCGCGTTGGTCACTACGGTGCAAGACTATCCAGGTTGCGGGTATATTTCGGGGCAGGTTATCCAAGGATTATGCGCATGTGTTAGGTGCATGGATAACACAAGCTATATCCAACTAGAGAAAGATCCAGGGTCTTCGAAAACCGTGTTCATGGCGCACCGGAGGTGGCTCGGCAAGAATGATCCATGGAGAAAACGTGGAGACCTGTTCGATGGCAAATCCGAGACCCGAGGAATCCCAGAGTGTAGGAGCAGCGAAGAAGTGGAAGAGTTGCTGAAAAACTGGAAAGATTGTCCTAAGACTGGAAAGAAGCGAAAGAGGTAGCAACAAGACAAGCCGCTGATGAAGGTATGGAAAACAAGGTCTGTTTTATGGGAGTTGCCATACTGGAAGTTTCTCCGCATGCCTCATAGCCTCGACATCATGCATATCACGAAAAATGTGTGCGAGAGTCTGGTCGCCACCATAATCAACATGCTAGATAGGATGAAAGATGGTCCGAAAGCAAGGCACAACCTGATATGCTTGGGTATCCGGAAGGAGCTTCATGGAGGACGCACTACTCCTGATGATCAGGAAGATGACGATGATCATGAGTCGAAGACGACACAAGGTCGTCGGAAGGGTAAAAAGTTCAAGAAGAACGAATATTACTGCCCTCCTTCTTGCTTCACTCTAAGCCAGGATGAGATCAAACAGTTTTTCAAGTGCCTTCTAGGAGTCAAATTTCCTTACGGCTACGCGGGCAAGATAAGCAGATACCTAGACGAGGCGAAGAAGAGGTTCATTGACATGAAGTCTCATGACTCTGTCGTGCTAATGACGCATGTACTTCTGGTTGCACTAAGAGGGATAATGGACGAGCACGTCCGTGAAACATTATTTGGCCTCTGCAAGTTTTTCGACGTCATCTCTAGGAAGTCAATTGGCGTGAATCAGCTCGGGAGGCTACAGGAGGAGATCGTGGTGATACTATGCGAGCTTGAGGTCTACTTCCCACCCGCATTCTTCGGCATTATGGTGCATCTGCTGGTCCATGTCGTGGAGGACATCGTCCAACTTGGGCCGATGTTCCTCCGCAGCATGATGGCGTTCGAAAGGATGAATGGACACATCAAAGGATATGTTCGCAATAGGTCCCGTCCATATGGAAGCATAGCCAAGGGCTTTCTGGCCGAAGAGTGCATCTCTTTCTGCACGAATTATCTAGACATCGAGAATCCTGTCGGTCTTCCCGTCAACAGGCACCTTGGCAAGCTCGATAGATCTGGTCATCGAGAGGGTCGTCGCATACTGCATGCAGACTTCAATTTTCGACACGTAGACTTTGATCGAGTAAACCTCGTCGCGCTATAGCATTTAGAACTGGTCGATCCTTCGGTACAGAAGCACAAAAGGTTAATCGAGAAGAAGTACAGTGACTTGGGCATACAGAGGACGCAGGGAGAAATAATCAAAGAGCACAACTCAGATTTCACGCGTTGGTTTAGGCAGACGCTCCTTGATAATCCCCCGCGATCGCATTCTTCTGACACGGAAAAGATCATATTCACCTTGTCGCAGGGACCGATGCAAAACCTGGTGACCTATCAGGAGTATGATATCAACGGCTACACATTCTACATGGAGGAAAAGGACAACAAGTGTGATTATCGAACTCGGTAGCGTCGAATTCTACACCGATGACAACGTGAAGGAAAGATTCTACGGAAGAATAGAGGAGATCCGGGAGCTTGACTACTGTGGAGAAAAGGTGCGATGTTCCTTGTCGGATGGGCAAAGCGTCGAAAATACGGTATTTCACAACCATGGTTATACCAAGCAGCCAAATCCAAGGCCGGTGCGAACGTGGCGAAAAATGAACCATGGGTCGGCTACCAAAGTGGACCAATGTTTTTTCATTACCGACCCGACAAAGCCTAGCCGTGTTGTCGTGAGGAGAGGAAAAAGAAACATCATCGGAATGGATGGAGTCGCCAACGAGCAAGACTTCGACCAGTACGACGATCCAAAGATTGAAGATGACGATGACTACGATGCAGCAACATACATCACAAGAAGAAAAAGGACAACCCTACCCAAAAAAGGTAGCCCGTTCGAAAGAAGAAACATTAAAGTGCCGGGGTTAAATTATTCAACCGCGACAAAGAAGGGAAAAAATATTGTAAAACGCTAGCTCAAAAAATATTGTAAACGCGTGGTCGAAAAAGATTGTAATATTCATGGACAAATTATTATGACATATTTGTATCATGGACAAATTATTATGACATATTTAAATCATATTTAATTTGTACCACTTTTATGACATATATTATCACTTTTGGGCATTTTTGGAATATTTAAAAGTATTTTAAAAACAAAACAAAACTTTTATGGAATATATCACCACTTTTGGGCATTTTTTGGAACATTTAAAAATATTTTTAAAATAAAATAAAAAAGTTGGGCACTAGGACTCGAACCTGGGTGCTCACAGGTTTAGATTAGAGCAGTGGGTGGAACCAGTGGGATAAGACAGTGCTAGTGACAACTAGGGGGGTGGCAGCCCTCTTATCTTACTAGTCCTACCCACTTAGGCGTAGCGCACCCTATCCAAGTGCGCTACGGATATGCTAGCTCAAAAAATATTGTAAAACGCTAGCTCAAAAAATATTGTAAAACGCTAGCTCAAAAAATAGTGCGCCGGAGGTCAGGAGGAGGAGGCCGCCACGCCAGGAGGAGGAGGACGGAGTTCACCACGCCAGGACGAGGAGGAGGACGCGGCTGGACCACACACGCCAGGAGGAGGAGGAGGAGGACGCGGCTGAACCGCACACGGCGGCGGATCGACCACACACGACTGCGGCGGCTGGAAAGGTACCTCCCTCCTCTCCCCTCTCTCCTCTAGGCTGCTCCTTCTCGCTCGTCTCTCTATCTTGGCTCAGAGGTTAGCCTTCTATCATGCCAAAATGAGGTTGTATAGTGGCGACCATGCCACGCGCCTGCTGCTCGGGCCTTCCCGCTGCCTGAACCGAGAGCCGAGCGGCGTGTGGGTACACCTGCCCAGACCTAGCCGATGACCAAAGCCTGATGCTGCTGATGCATGTCTTTGTCTAGTGTGGTTCTGCCATAATGAAGTAAATCCCTATTTCATTTCTTGGTTTGTTTCTAGGGCTTTTATTTGTGTCATGTGTTAATTAGTTCTCCCAGTTACAAGATCTAGATGAACATGTAGACCTTATGTTGCAGCTATAAACTTTGATTTGCCATGGTTTATTTGGAGTAGTTGATCATATCCTGATGCAACACCAATTCACCATGTTTCTCATATTTTGGATCTGATTTAAACACCAGTACCATCTGCTATGTAAATGTCTACTCTGTAGCAATACATCCCCGGTTATATTATTTTCATAGTATTACAGCAGCCACATGGATAATATTTTGGACCTGTTTTGATGTTTCCCCTTCCGTAGGCACTAAAATGCTTCGATTTATCAATTTTTCGTGCTGCTAGTATTATTCAGTCCCATGAAAAGATTGTTGGCTACAAGTACAACCAAAAGATTGGTATGTAGACCTCTGTTCTGTAAACATAATGTTGATCAGTTGAGATCAGTGGTGGCCTGTTTGCCTATAGTGATGCACCTTATAGCAAATCTTCTTGCTCTTTCATAGCCCACGTTATGTGTGCCATCTGCAACTCATGGATACATGTTCACCTTGAAACACTAGTTGCTGGTATGCCTATCTTTGGCTGATGGTTGTAAAGGTCTACATATACACCTCTGAAAATACAGTAGAGAATTGTTCCTAGGAATTTGCCCTTTTTCTGATGCTTTGTATAAATGCCATGATAGGACAGTGTCATCATGACTAAGGATCTCCATATGACATGGTGCGCTGGAACTTCACATCGCCACGCATACACCTTGGTCTTATTTTTTCATAACAATATTACATGACCATAAAGATAAGTAGCTACTACATGACCATAAAGATAAGGCCCTACCTGATGTACTGCATCCCAATGAACACCGCACTCCAAATCTGCTCCTGTGAATACCAACTAATTTGCTAGGCAGGTGATTCTTGAATGTCAAGGTACTGTTTGTGAATTGTTCATAGTTTTGCTAGAACACAATTTGGATTATTGCTAGAACACAAGTTGAATGTCAAGGTACTGTTTTGCTAGAACACAAGTTTTTACTGTGATGGTTGTAGGTTTTTATCTCATCAGATAAGCATTTCATTTTAATGGATGTAGTTGCTGGATTAATATAGGCATAACCTGATGCTAGACTTGATGAAAAACCTGATGCTAGGCATAAACTGATGTAATTAATCAGTGAGAATTCCTAGACTTGATGGAAAACCTGATGCTAGAACACAAGTTGGATTATTGCTAGAACACAAGTTGAATGTCAAGGTACTGTTTTGCTAGAACACAAGTTTTTACTGTGATGGTTGTAGGTTTTTATCTCATCAGATAAGCATTTCATTTTAATGGATGTAGTTGCTGGATTAATATAGGCATAACCTGATGCTAGACTTGATGGAAAACCTGATGCTAGGCATAAACTGATGTAATTAATCAGTGAGAATTCCTAGACTTGATGGAAAACCTGATGCTAGGCATAACCTGGTGCTAGACTTGATGGAAAACTATATGTGCTACTATTTTTGATCATCTAGGTACTTCTGTTCATCTAGGCACTGTTGTTCAATATTGATTTGATCATCAACATGTTGTTCAAAATCTGGAGCTACTGTTTTTGCACTATTTTGATCCAGCTTTAAATCTGATGTGCTTGTTGTGCTGGTAATGTGCTGGTAATGTACTGGCTGTGCTGGTAATTTTTATATACCTAGTAATGATCTTAATGTGCTTGTTGTGCTGGTAATGTGCTGGTAATGTACTGGATGTGCTGGCTGTGCGTGTGCTTGTATGAAGCACTTCATTATGTCGTGTATGCAGGTTCTTGTATGAAATGAGTCCCGATTTTTGCCGGAATGTTGATTAACTTCCATTTCGGCAGAAATCTGGCACTCCTAGTTTAAGAAAATTAGCAAAGGTCATGCCGGATTTTTCCGTGCATTTAACCAATTATTTGTTTTTTATTAGTGCAAAGATGTGTGACAACGACGAGGCTGGATGTTCTAAGCGCATCAGCGCTGAAGGATAACTCAGACCTCCGAATAAACAATTAACATTCTAGGAGGCGGCCTAGCGGCTAGAAGATGATGAAGAATACCATCCTTCGGAGAGCGAGGATGATGAGATGGAAGATGCGGAGGAAGAAGCCGAAGGAACGGCGGGTGATGAAACCACTGATGGCGGCGAGGGCACAGGGAGTGGTAGCAATCCTCCTAAGAAGAAGAAGAAGTCGAAGGAACGGCGCCCGAACACGGTCGGCACCATCAGGGAGGAAATTACCGAAGTGAGCCCAATAGGGGTTCCTTTGGAGCCCAACCTTGTCGTCAAAGGGTACGGTGGGCAAGTGGCGGCGATCACCCGGACAACCATCTCGATCAACACCGAGAATATCCGGCATAAAGATAATGGCCACTTGCTGACACTCCTCTTCGAGAAGTTGCACGCAAGATATAAGTTCCCCGCTAAGTATCAGAACACAAATTATCATGGGAACGAAGTAAAAAAATCCGCTCTCACAAAGATGAGCACCGCCCTAGCCAACTGGAGAACCCGGATAAAGAAGAAGATCTATAAAGAAGGCAAAAGTCTCGAGGAGATCCAGAAGATTGACCCGCAGATCACCGGAGATCAGTTCCGGGAGTTCAAGGAGAGGTGTGAATCCGAAAGAGCCCTGGCCAATAGTAATCAAGGAAAGGTGCTGCATGCGTTGAATATAGGTCATCACCATCTCGGATCTGGTGGATACAGAACCGTGGAGGCCAAATGGAATAAGGAGGACGAAGAGTATAGATCCAAGGGGATAGAAAACCCCTTTGCGAAATTTGAACCCGGGCAGGTTCGAAACTTCATTAGGGCCCATTACCATGTGGACCCAAAAACCAAACAACTCACCGCGGATCCTACGGTGAAGGAATTCGAGGAAATTGTGGTAAGTAATCTAATTACCGCGGATCAACTCGATTGCATTCTAATCGATGATCTAAACAATTCACTATTACTTCTTCTGCAGGAGGAGGAAATTGTTGCTAGTCATGGATCCCAGGGTTCCTCATCCCAGGGGTCGACGGAAGCCACCTGATGGGATAACCCTTTTAACAGGGCGATGAACCGGGCCAAGAAAATAGAGCTGGTTACGAAGAAGCCATCGTCGGCTAGCCTTCTGGCTGGCCTCAGGGGTAAGAATTGGGTGGATCATTTTGGTCCACCGCCGAGGACGCATGTGGCGCCGTCGGGAAGGAGCGAGGAGGAAAACCACGAGGGTCAAGAACTTAAGGAACAAGTGGCACGGATCCCGCAGATCGTCCAAGACAACCTGGCAATCACCCTCACGTCCTTCCCGCCTACCTTGGTAGAGTCAATAACGAACTGGAGTGCGGGTGGTCGAGTAGGGCCGTGCGATTCAAGCATGGTCGTGACCACTTGAACAACGGCAAGACGAATCAGGAGAACTACGTGTTCGTGACTCCGCCCGCTAGCACCGCGGCGCCGCAAGTGTTGGTGACTCCCCCTGCGATCACCGTGGCGCCGGAGTACATGTTGGTGGCCCCCCCAGCCATCGTCGCAGCGGTACCGGAGCTCCAAGCACCCGGCGGTAGGGAGAATACATTGGCGGCCAGCACCGTGCCATCAAGAAGCCCTTCCGTCTCTTGCACGCCCGTCGCCGTATGTGGTGCCTTGACATTAGCCGATCTCGACGCCATCACGGTAAACAAATTGCTTTACCGCCTTTCACGCCATCTATTACTATTATGGCATCTCTGACGATGCCGTACATGTTTTCCGCAGACGGATGTTCCTTGCACTCTCTTATTCTACGTGAACAACGAGCTGAGGGATGTTGCCAAGGGTACCATCGTTCAACCCTTGCAGCGCACGTTCCACCCAAGGCTGATGCTAGATAGCGTGCACAGGGTTAAAATTAGTCGGGTGCTAAGGGGCTGCGACGAACTGGAACCTCCCATTCAACCCCCAGGAGCGGATGAAGAAGAGCCGGCTGTCCTCAGAAGTTGCTTCGGCTTATTCTTGCAATGGCCAAAGAGCATGATCCATTTGGGGACGGCGGGGGCCATCACACCACAGACAACAGCACCGCCTGTCGTGCCAGCGACAAGCGGTGGCAAGGCCCCCTTACCATCCTCGCCGTCACCTCCACGCGGTGGGTCGGATGATCATGTTTATGATATGCACATGGCGCAGGATCCGGCCGAGGACGACGAAGACTGGAATGATCACTTCTTCAACACTCAGTTTAGCAACGAAGACCTAGATGGTGGCTCCACAGAGAAAGCCACTATCAACAAGCGTCTGTTTGGTTCTCAGGAGATGCCTCCAGCTTGCGCCTTTACAGAGCCAGCTGATACAACCAACCGGCCCTTTATTCTAAGCCCTGACACACTACATAGGGCGGCCGGTGCTCAGATTGCGGTGCATGCCCGCTCTCCAAAAGGAAAAAAGGGCAGGAAAAGAAAATCTAGCAGCTCGAGCCAGCCGGTGGCGTCAACAACTGCGAATCCAATCAGGTTTCAGGACGGGCCACCAAGACCCGAGGGTATTATGTGGAGGATTCATGTGGCGGGTGAGTCCATGCTACCTAAGAATTTGCGGAGGCTCGCCCGTTCGGAACTGCAGAGTGTGCATGACGGCGTGCTGACGATAGAGAGACGCCTTCTATCGGAGAAAGATCCCTCGCACCCGGTATTCGTGGTTAAGGTGCCACCAGGCTTGGGCTTCATCGACAATTCCCATGCGGATCTGTTCTTCCTGCGGTTTGACGACATCTTCAATATGTTCCACCTATACCCGCTGCACTATACCATGGTCCGCATGTTTTCTCTCAGCCTGGCCATGCAGATCATTAGAGAGAACACACCGGGCATCGCTATAGTGGACCCCTACTACATGCGTGATGGCTTCTTGGGTTCCCCCACCGAACGACGTATCGTGGCCTCGTACCTAAAAAGAATCCTCGTGGCGAACAAGACAAAGGAATACATTCTCGTGCCTTACTTTCCCGAGTAAGTCGTTATTCACTCGCCACCGTCGATTGGCTTTATTAGATTATCATCATTCTTTTTCCAACACATTCCATTTGATTTTTTTGCGCAGAGATGAACACTGCACGCTCATCTCCTTATCGCCGAAGCATTCCCACGCCACGTATTTCGACTCGGGGAGTCTAGAAAAGAAGAAAAACTACGACAAGATCAAGGAATTTCTGGATGATGCTCTCACTGGCTATGCCTCGAAGGAAGGCACCACCTTCGTGCGTACGAAGGTCAAGTTTGGCAGGCACGTCTTCAACCACGTAATGGAGTTCCCCTGCGTGAAGCAGCCGGAAAACAGTAAGAAGGAAGCTTACTACGCACTCCATCACATGAGGGCGTTCCTACTTGACCAGCAAAATTCTACGCTGCCAGATCATCTCAAACAGTGGGCCGAAGCAAATGCCAAGATCACTGATTCAGATATTAGACAAGAGATGTATCGCATCTAGCAGCAGTTTGGGGCAATCATCTTTCGTGATGTCATGACTTCGGGGGGGATCTTCTACGGAGGAAATATCCCGAATAACCGTGACATAGAAGATCGCCTAGAGATGCAGGGTGACTATAGGAAGTTCATGACGAGACAAGGCGTCCTCCCGTTCCCTAAGCCGAGCCAGAAGGCTTGATGTTGGCCTAGTTGTAGTTACAAACTATAGATGACCTTTGTGTGTGTGGACAAGTGTACATGCTACTATACTTATCTTATTAGGTTTATGAATCATCGCTTACTTCTTTTGCTTATTATTATTATATATCAATCAATGCTTGTTTTTTTTGCTTACTCTTTGGTCCTTTGCTCACTTTGGTCCTTCTTTTTCCTTACTCTTTTTTTCAAGAATAATGCCGATGATTGAAATGTCGTGGCACACTATATATGTGAATGTGCTACGACGGGATTGTGAGCCTTGTGATATGCACAAGTCCAGGTCTTGGGCATCCTACTTGGCTCACGGTTCCGTCGTAGCATATTCCTGTGTCCAACGACCTATGTATATATATGAGGCAGTCTTTTTGATTTACTTTGGTTTTTTTCGAGAATAATGCCAATGATTGAAATGTCGTGGCACAATATATATGCGAATGTGCTACGACGGGATTGTGAGCCTTGTGATATGCACAATTCCAGGTCTTGTGCATCCTACTTGGCTCAGATTTCTATCGTAGCATATTCATGTGTCCAACGACCTATATATATGAGGCATTCTTTTCGAGTTACTTTGGTATTTTTCGAGAATAATGCCGATGATTGAAATGTCGTGGCACACTATATGTGAATGTGTTGTGATGGGATTGTCCGCCTTGTGCTATGCACAGGTCCAGGTGTTGTGCATCCTACTTGGCGGACAGTTCCATCGTAGCATATTCTTGTGTCGAACAACCTAGTTATATATGAGGCATGCTTTTTGAGTTTGGTCTTTTTGATTTAGGAGTACTTTCTATAAGTGTATCTTCATATGCGACTTTAATTATATATGTTTTTTTAATCATCGGTTAATTATTATTGTCAACTTGTAGATGACGTGGTACGTCGTGTACAAGGGACGGGTTCCCAGAGTCTACGATGATTGGGAAGACTGCCGGAGACAAGTGCACCGTTTCAGCGGCAATAGCTACAAAGGGTACAACACTATGGAGGAGGCGGAAGCTAGATACACGCGCTATCTAGCGGGAGTTAGGACGAGGAACCAGATGAATACCTACACCTTCGTCGCGGTGATCATGCTTATCTTCTTTGGTTGTTTATCCCGCGTTTGTGTCTAGCTAGTTTTGATGTCTAGGCGAGCTTCCGAGCTCTAACTTGTTCGATCGACACATGTATTCGCATGTCACCAACTACTTTGTAACTTGATCGAAACAATGTATAACTTATGTATTCATGTATGAGACTTATCTATATGTATTTGTTTCAATCTTGTTTTGCGAATTGTGTATTTATATATATAACTGTATATCTTATATCTGTGTGTATATTTGCTTATATAATCTGTATTGTATATCATCTGGCCCTGAAATTAAAAAAAATACACCCGTGGCGCACATGGCACAACTTCTGTGTCGCACTACAACTGAAGCGCACCTACGCAGCTTAGTGGCGCACTGCAACATGCGCCACAGAAGATCCAAGGCGTAGCGCACCTGCCAACATATCTGTGGCGCACTAGGAGGTGCGCTACGCCTATCTCGACATAACTGTGGCGCACCAGGCAGTGCGCCACGTCTAGGAGATAGCCGTGCACAAGGCCCGTGGCGCACCACTAGTGCGCCACGGATGGGCCTTTTAGGTGCGCCAGAGACGACCGTTTTCCTAGTAGTGTATCTTGTCCAAGTAGTTGCTAGTGACTCCAAGAGGGGGTATTTATGCTCGATAGTGGGTTCATGCCTCTAGTTTCCAAGGGAAGTGACATAAATCTCTTCGGTTGTAGATGTGTTGTTGCTACTAGGGAGAAAACAACGGTCTCTTGTTTATAGAACAAGTGGATTGTTTACCTTACACAATTTTCTTAAAGCAGTTGTCTTTTTCTTGCAACTTAATACTGGAGGGGTTCAGATGATAACCTGAAGGTGGACTTCTAGTCATAGATGCAGTTGGATGGCAGTCTATTTATATTGTTGTATTGCCCAATCGAATCTCATGGGATATTTTTTGTCTGGTATTGCATTGTTATGCCTTGCTCAGTTCCTGTCAATTGCCCTACTGTAATTTGTTTAACCTTGATGCCATGTTTTTTATCTAAGGAGAGCATCTCTAGTGAACTATAGACCCCGGTCCAATCTTTACCATCGATACATCTTCCACTATTACTTGTTTACTTGCTGGAAACCTTTACCTTCCACACCATACGTTTAACCCTTTGTTAAAGCAAACCGGTGAGCTTGGCAACCTCACTGATTCATTGGGGCGAAGTCTTGAGTCTGTGTTGTGCAGGTTTCCGCGTTGCTTGCAACACATGTGTGACGTTTCCTTCCTCCTACTGGTTCGATAGCCTCGTTTTCTTACTAAGGGGAAACTTGCTGCTATGCTGCTTCACACCCTTCTCTTGGGGTTCCCAACAGGCTCACGTCAACCATCACTTATTAATCGTCTTCCCTGTAAGGTCATCAACTCTCAAACCCCTGTTGAATGCTTGTTTGGCAATAAAGGTGATTATTCCTTTTTGCGTATTTTTGGATGTGCTTGTTGGCCCAACCTTCGTCCATACACTAATCATAAACTCTAGTTTCGGTCGAAACAATGTGCTTTCATTAGTTATAGTAGTCTTCATAAGGGTTACAAGTGTCTTGATATTTCAATAGGGAGAGTCTACATATCTCGTGATATTGTATTTAATGAGACGGTATTTCCTTTTGCATCGCTCCATTCCAATGCGGGTGCTAGGCTTTTTGCCGAGATTAATCTATTACCGCTTGATCTACAACCTCTTAATTTGCATATTCATGAAGGGAACGATGCACATGATGATCATAATGATGTTGCTAATTCTGCTGATACTGTTTCTGCTGAGTCATTTGCACAGGAATTAGAAGAAAATTCCGCTCCAGGTGATGCATTTGAAGATTTTTCGGGTCATGGCACAAATCCTGGAGATGATTCTTCTGTCAGCAGTCCCTAATCATTGGGACAGCAATCCCCGTTGCGATCTGCCTCGGTATCAGATCCCGCATATTCCTCGGGAGCACGTCTGTCGGGGACAAACGGTCCTGGCTCTCACATGGCGCACGGTGGTACGCTGGCCACCCCCTCAACTTCTGCCTATGACGCGGTTTCTCCTGCGGATACGGGATCTTCTGCGGCTTCTTCCACTTCGTCTTCTCAGCACACCAGATCGGCTATGGATGCAACAACGGGTGTAGGATCATCTGTGTCATCTGTGCCTGCTGCCTCAGATGTGCCTGCTCAGCATCGCCCGCGTAAACGACTTCAGTCTGGTAAATCTCATCCCAAAATTATTACTGATGGTCGCATCCGGTATGATGGAATTCGGTTTGTGAATTATACCAGCACTGGTGAACCTTCTTCTACCAGTGAAGCACTTTCTGATCCTAAGTGGAAGGCTGCTATGGACGAGGAATTTTTGGCGTTGATGAATAACAAGACATGGCACTTGGTTCCTTCGAGTCATGGCAAGAATGTTATTAACTATAAATGGGGTTTTAAAGTAAAACATAAAGCTAATGGGTCTGTTGATCGTTACAATGCTCGCTTGGTTGCTAAAGGATTCAAGAAATGATATGGTATTGATTATGAGGACACATTTAGTCCTGTAGTCAAGGTGGCGACTATTCGGTTGGTATTGTCACTTGTTGTTTCTCATGGCTGGCAGATGCGTCAAAAAGATGTGAAGAACGCGTTTCTCCATGGTGTTCTAGAAGAAGAGGTATATATGAGACAGCCTCCTGGTTATGAGGAGTCTTCTTGACTGGGACATGTGTGCAAGCTGGATAAGGCATTGTATGGACTTAAACAGGCGCCTTGTGCTTGGTATTCTCGGTTGAGTTCTAAACTTCAGTCTCTTGGATTTTCTGCTTCTAAGGCTGATACATATCTGTTCTTCTACAACAAAGGGGGAGTGACTATCTACATGCTTATCTATGTAGATGATATTGTTGTTGTCGGTTCTTCAAATAAGGTTGTTGATGCATTAGGTCATGATCTTGGTATCGATTTTTCCTTAAAGGATTTGGGTGCGTTGCACTATTTTCTTGGGATTGAGGTGAAGAGGACACATGATGGTATTATTCTCTCTCAGAAAAAATATGCTAATGATCTTCTTCATCGAGTAAATATGAAGTTGTACAAGGTGGTCCCTACCCCCCTATCCGTGTCAGAGAAATTGTCTTTGACTGATGATACTCTTTTAAGTAGTGAAGATTCTTCTCGTTATAGAAGTATTGTTGGAGATTTATAGTATATTACATTGACAAGACCAGATATTGCCTTTTCTATTAACAAGGTTTGTCAATTTCTTCATGCTCCCACTACAGTACATTGGACAACTTTCAAAATAGTACTGAGATATTTGCATGGTACACGGTCTCTTGGACTACGTCTTGGTAGATCCAAGTCAACTTTGGTCAGTGCTTTCTCGGATGCTAACTGGGTAGGTTATCCAGATGATAGGAGATCGACAGTGGGTTTGCTATATTTTTGGGATCCAACCTAATTTCATTGAGTGCAAGGAAACAAGCCACAGTTTCACGCTCTAGTACAAGGCGGAGTACAAGTCTCTAGCTAATGCCACGACTAAATTTATATGGGTGCAACAGTTGCTTGATGAGTTGGGAGTGTTACAACCTCAAGTAGAATGTCTATGGTGTGATAATATAGGAGCTACCTATCTCTCTGCTAACCCGGTGTTTCATGCTAGGACGAAACATATTGAAGTGGATTATCACTTTGTTCGGGAGAGAGTTGCAAAGAAGCTTCTTGATATTCAGTTTATTCCTTAAGGGGATCAAGTGGCTGATGGTTTCACAAAGTCACTAACTACAAGATAGTTAGAAGCCTTTCGTCGCAATCTTAACTTAGTTAATTTATGATTGTGGGGGAGTGTTAAACGTAGTATAGGCTTCTGTATTTTATGTATATGTCTTTTGTGTATTCCCCTCGTTTACGAGGTGGACCCATTGTATATCTCATGTGATTATATAAAGCACACCAGCGGCCCGTGTTAGGGTTATGCTACCCATAATTCTGATAGGGCACGCCTGCCGTAGCGGCTGCCTTATAATAGGGTGCGTCTGCCACGCGTTTGCCTCTATTGCAATACAATTTTGATCTAAACATTCTAAATATTAAATATATGAAGTAAAATATAACCAATGCAAGATCATGGCATAAAGATCAACTAGTTTGCCAAATCCACATAGCATAGTTCGAAATATAAACATAGTTCGGACACAAACAAAAGATAGCAAAGTTCTTCAAACATGTAAATAAAACGTGCAACATAACACTCAAGAATCATTATTGCTCATATTATTGTTGGCTTCTGTTGTCCCCCTCTCTTCCTTGTCATCACTGGTGTTGTTGTGCTCATTGCCATCTTTCATGCCTTCTATGGTTCCACCTCCTCCCATGAAAGCACAACCACCTCCTCCCATGGATCCTTCAACACCTCCTCCTGTGGATCCTTCAATACCTACTCCCATCAAACCACCACCACCTCCTCCCATGAAACCACCACCACCTCCTCTCATGCAACCACTGATACGTCCAATTTGCATCACCATTCTATATCATAATTTTCCTCTATTCATTGATATATGTCTTATTATGAGGTATTACTTATGTATTTTCCACTGTTTTTGCATGTTGGATGATTCTTGGAGGATGGACTGCCGGAGTCTGGATTCTGATGGAAAAAGAGGTGTTTTGATGAAATTTCGTGAAGATCAGAAAAATACCATAAAAATAAGTGAAAATTATATTTTCCCGGAAGACTGAGGAAGCCAGAAGGGGAGGAGAAGAAGGGTCATAGGGGGCCCACACACCCCTAGGCACGGGCCCACCTAGCCCCGCGCCTAGGGCAGGTGTGGCCCACCTGCTCGGCCTCCGACTCCGCCCTCTCGCCTATATCTTCCTCACGGAACCCTAATACCAGGGGAGCGACCAAATATAGATCTTTGTCGCCTCTGCGGGGCAGAAAACACCGAGAGATAAAGATCTCTCCGGTAGACATATTTCTGCCGGGGAATTCCCTTCCCAGAGAGGGGAGATCATCGCCATCAAAACCGTCATCAAGCTATGCTTCATCGAGATCATCATCATCATCCACACCATCATCTCCACCAGCACTATCATCACCACTCCGTCCTGCTGTAACAATTGTGTTGGATATTGCTTTAGTTCTTAGGGGAAACTTTCTCGGTGTTAATTACTATTGTAGTTGATGCTTGTGATTGGAACCATTGGATTATTGTTTATGTTTAGATTGTTATTCATCACCATATCATCTTTGATCTTGATCCATATGATGTCTTATGAGTAGTTTGTTTAGTTCTTGAGGACATGGGAGAAGTCATGTTGTTATTAGTGGATCTGTGTTGAGTTATTATTCAATGGTTTAGTATTTAAGTTGTGGTGCTATTCTTCTAGTGGTGTCATGTGAACATCGACTACATGATACTTCACCATTTATGGGCCTACGGGAATGCATTGTGTATTTGGCTACTAATTGTGGGGTTGTCGGAGTGACAGAAACCTGAACCCCCGTTAGGACACCATTGCACAAGGGAGTGTAGGATCTCAGAGTTTAAGGTTGTGGTTAGGTTTATATCTTAATTACTTTCCTGTAGTTGCGGATGCTTGCAGGGGGTTTAATCACAAGTATGTATTAGTCCAAGTAAGGTTGGTACATTATCACAGGTTCACCCACACAACACTTACAACACCAAAGAAGAGTCCTCAGCTATTTGAAGCGAAAGCACTTGACAGAATTCCCATGTGTCCTCGAGAACGTTTGGTCCTTATAAGTATTTCCACCGGCTTGTCCTTTGCTAAGAAAGGATTGGGCCACTTACTGCATTTGTTCTTTATTACTTGCTCTTTGTTTTGTTGCCTTATTAGAAAACCCCTAAAAATCCGTTTGCTAAGTATTTACAGACATTTCCTGCTCCGTACCACTAGTCAACATCTTTTGCTCCTTGTTGGGATCGACACTCCTATTTATCTAAAGTACTACGATACACCCCCTATACTTGTGGGTCATCAAGAATATTTTCTGGCGCCGTTGCCGGGGAGTGAAGCGCTATTGAAGAGTGGAACTGGTAAAGGAAACTTCTACTATGATTATTGCTTTTTGTTACTGCTTGTTACTTTGTTTCCAATATGGATAACCCACTTGGTTTTCTGTTTGGGAAAACTACTACCACTGCTAGGGTAGTAGATGAACCACCACCTGTTGAGATAGATCCTTTTAAGATACCTACAAGTATTGTTGATCGTGTTATGGATAATTATTATTTTGGGGATGGAACTGTCCATCCTGGTGATCATTTGCTTTTTATTCATGAATTATGCGGGTTGTTTAAGTGTGCAGGTATCACAACTGAATAAGTGAAGAAGAAGTTACTCTCCATATCCTTAAAAGGGAGAGATGAAGAATGGTATAAGCTACTGAGGAATGGACAATCCATGGAATAGGAGGAAATGGCATCTCTCTTTTATTCCAAATTCTATCCTCCCATTGAGATTCATAAAAATAGAAATCTGATATATATAACTTTTGGCCTCGTGATGGAGAGAGTACAGCTCAAGCTTGGAGGAGATTGAAGTTACTAATGCATAAATGTCCTATTCATGAACTCCCTAACAATATTATTATCAATAACTTTTATGCTAGGCTTTCTCTCCATGATAAAGATTTACTAGATGCTTCTTGTGCTGGATAATTCACACATATGAAGGAAGAAGCTAAATGGGATCTACTAGACCGTATTCAAGAGAACACTGAAGCTTGGGAGAATGACAAAGGAATAAAGTCAGGTATAAACTATGATTATGAATGCATAAAATATTTTATGGGAACTGATGATTTCCGTGATATTAGTAATGATTTTGGTCTTGATCCTCAAGTTCTTGCAAAATGTTTTAATGCTTTTGCCTCTTATATTGAAATTCCCAAGAAAGAGTGGACAAGTACCATGCACCTTATAAACACAATGTTACTCATGTTCCTGCTAGCATAGAGGTTTGTACTGATGATCCTATTTTGCCTAGACCTTATGTTGAGAAAATCCCTTTTCCTGCTAAGGTAAAGGAACACTCTATCATAGCTAATATGGTTAGCAAATGTTAGGGGTCTCAACCTAATAAGGTAGATTCCTCCTGTGTTTACAATGCTAGTCCCTGGATCAATAGCTAGCATCCATAGTTAATATGTAATATCAAGAAACAAAGGTCATAATATAACTTTATAACCAGGAATAACATAAGTTTATTACATCAAACATAGCTCATTTGGCTATTACATTACATTTGCAGCGGAATATCTATAAGTATGGGTCCATCATCTTCAAAGTGCCACAGGCAGATGTTGGTTGTAGACTTTGTAATCCTAATCAATCAATCTTCACTATAAACAATCAAACCTGCAACATACAAGTTACAGCCACAAAGGGTCAATACATCTGAATTGTATTGGCAAGTGATACTATGGTAGTATAGTGGAATCTATCATCTATATGCATTTGGCTAAGTGGAGTTGAGGCTTGCATTGCTCAAAATAGGTTTTTCCTTAACATTTGAAAATACTAAGTTTATGCTTTGACAAAATCATTTTTCTCAATCAAAGATGGAAGATCCTTTACAAGGCATCTCTCAATCAAAGATTGAAGATTTCAAACAACCCTTGTTCAAACCACAAGATTTTAACTTAGAAATTTGAATGATGAGATTCTTGATTGCTTCCATGTCTTGATGCTCAAATTGTCCTTTACCAGGGACATGGCTAAGTACTTAGATTTTACACTCTGCAGAGGTGGTGCACTTTCCCCACAAGACTTGGTTTCCCAAGACAAGATCTTTCAGAAGCTTTCCCTTCGACCAAAATGGACGCGTTCCAACCTATCAAACACTACCACCCACTGTCCATATGGCTAAGTTCTTGCAACCTATATGATCATGGCAGAGCCCATAATGCCAAGTGGTTGCACTTGAAGCTTCTCAACATTTGACATCTCAAATCTCTTTGTTCCTGGGTGGCAATCCACAAGTGAGATACACAAGGTCAACCATAAACATGGGCCTTGTGAACCACTCAACATAACCCAATCCTTCCATTCCACCCAGGTGATTCATTAACTTAGTTGTTTTATTAAACAAAACATAAGTCCTCAGACTTAGAGATTTTTTCATAGTGTGAATATATATTCCACCCATGTTTTCTATTAGCTAGGCTAAGCTTGATAGTAGTAGGAATCTTTAACTTAGGGAAAATCCTACTAAGGATTCATCTACTAGGTTTTCCTATTGTAAGGTTTATACTTAGCAAAATCCATGCAAGTTTTACTTAGCAAAATTCACTAATGCATAGAGAAAATAATGGGACAAAAATTATGAAGCATCACTTGCCTTTTTGGAAGGGAATGGTAGTTCACTCCTTGATCTTGTTAGTCTCACACTTCACTACAAGTCAATCAAGCAAACACCAATTCAATTTACATTCCAAACCAATAATCACTCAAACAAATTCACACACACAAGACAATGGAAACCAATTCATGCATGGGAGCATGCACAAGATAGTTTTATTTTGCAAAGGGGGTCTCTATGGGGTTTCTAAACTTTGTAAGATCCAAATTGGTCATTTACCAAAGTGGCAAAGTCTTTAGCAAGAGGGTTTTGTCCAAAAACTATTTTTAAATCCATTCATCATTTCATGTGGTGAAAAATGTTTTTATTAAGGCAAAACTCTTAAGTTGTTCACCAAATGAGTTGCTAATTTGCAAAACTTGGTGTTTTGGTTCAGTGGGTTTGATCAAACCATTTTCTTAAAGTTTTCTTTCCATAACATTTTCATAACAACAACCATTCTTTTTATTTGGCTAGAAAATGGCTAAGTCAAGTAATCCAATCTAAATCTTACCAAAATCATTTTTAACACCAAGGGTTGGTTCCTAGGGTCAGTAAGGTCACAACAAACTAATTTTCAAAGGTTTTAGCCTTAAAATCATTTTTAAACAATTTTTCTAATCTAAACAAGCTCACAAATGATTTTGCAAATTCAAACAAGCTAACAGATACTATTTGCTAAACTAATTCCACAGTTGGCTAGGGCTTGCTCTCCTGAATCCAACGACATAAAATTTGCAATTTTTGGACGTGTGGATCCAAAGATATAGTGGTTTCAAAATCATACCTAAATCAGATTTCAGATTCTAATTTCAATCCATCTGGTGACACGCGGCGCAACGTCATTCGCTGGTACCGGTTCGGTTGGATCGCGGGATGCAGGCCGTTAGATCAAGTGGCACCGCACGGCGCTGGATGCGTACCTTTTCGAGTTTAAGTGATCTAATCTCGCTCGCTCAATCTAGATCCTACGATACTGATTCACTCGACCATAAGTGAGCGGCGCCGACGGCGGCTTAGCGGCGGCGCACGGACAGGCGAGGTGCTCGCAGTGGTGCTAGGAAGCAAAGATCGAGATGGGAATGCTCACCGTGATCGCGAGGACGAGGTGATGCTCGGGGCGTGGTCGTTTGGTCGTGGGGCGTCCTAGAACAACAGGGATTGCTCGCCGGAGTTGAAGACAACGTCGGACGGCTCTGTCCGTGGTCGAAGACGAGGCTACTAATCACGAAAAGACAAACAGAGGTCATGGTTAGTTGCGCAAGACCGAGGCGAGTGAGGGAGCGTGAACGAGGAGGCTCGGGGTGGTCAGCGTTTACCAGGGGAGGTCGTCGGAGAGGTTGCAGACGGCGGCGCTGCGGGTCATCGACGTTGCCGACGCTGGGAGGCACGCGCAAGATAGCTGCGACAACAGAATGGTCCGCTGGTGAATGCTTATCATGGCTTCGTGCTCGAGGAGGCAGAAGGGGGCGTGTGCTGGCCGGAATCAGCGAGAAAGGTCGTCGGAGACGGAGGGAGTGTCTGGCGAAATACGGCAGCCTGGGGGCGTGCTTTGGGGAGGGGGCAGAGGGGAAATGAAGAAGGAATGCTGGCGTTTTATCAAGCTTGGTCAAGGTGAGGTAAAGGCCCGGCATTATGATGAATTGAAGCCGCGGGATTACTGCAGGAAACGGCGACGAGGGGGGAAAGAAGGGTCGTTGGTGGGAGGAAGAACATGAGGAGGGGTCCATTGGTCGGGGAAAAGAAACGAGGGGAGGTCCACCGGTCGGTGTCTTAACGGGTTGCTTACGTGGTGAGGAAAACGTTCGGGAGAGGCGATAATGGATCAGGTGGGTGGGCTTTAGCTGGGCTGGTCGTTTTACTCTTATTTTTTTCCTGTTTGCTTTGTTTTATCTTTTCTATTTTCTATTTTCTGATTTGAATATCATCCAACTATTCAAGCATTCAAATAATTCAAACAATTCAACAATTGTAATGAGTTTTTGGTTCTGTCTATCAACATAAACCAAATCTCAAAATAAAATAATATTTTTATTCATTTTAGGATCTATTTAATAATTAAATAAAATAGACCAAGGTTATTTAATCAAATTGGGTTTGATTTATTTAATAAAATCTCCATTTGAAATCCAAATACTTTCAAAACAAAACCAGTAGGTTTTATTTGGAAATAAAGAATATTTGAAAAACTTGTTTAAAACAAAATAACCTTTTACTTTAGGGTCCATTAATAATTAAATAAAATGGGCCTTAGTTGTTAAATCAAATAGAGTTTGATTTTTATTAATAAAATCTTTATTTGAAACCTAAATATTTTCAAAACCAAATCAGTAGGTTTTATTTGAAAATATAAGATACTTGAATTACTTGTTTAAAATAAATTAACATTTTATTTTAGGGTCCAATAATAATTAAATGAATAGACCTTATTTATTTAATTCAAATAGGATTTGTTTTATTTAAATACTCCTTTTGGAATTTAATTATTTTTCAAAACCAAAACAGTAGGTTTTATTTAGGAACATAAAGAATACTTGGAAACTTGTTTTAAAACAAATAACATTTTATTTTAGAGTCCATTATTAATTAAATATAATAAACTTTCATTATTAAATCAAATAGGATTTGTTTTATGAAAATATTTATTTTGAAATCTAAAATAAAACCAAAACACTTCAGAAGGTTTTAATTTGTGAATATCAAATATTTGGAAAACTTATTTTAAATAATTTAATAAGTTTTGATGTTTCAATTAAATTGGTAAAACCTTTTATTGAAATAAAGTTTGGGTATTAATTCCCAAAGCTTGGCCAAGGTTTAATTTGGCTTTATAAAATATTCTTTATTTATAAACTTCTATTCTATTTGAAAACCAAATCTTTTATTTAAAAGATCCAAAATAGTAATTCCAAAACATTTTATTTGCCTTTATTAAATGTTTATCTTTATAAATCCCTTTAGGATTTAATTTTAATTCAAATGGGTTTGAAGTTCCAATTGAATTCAAAAAGTTTCTTCTGGCTCTGAAAATCAAACAAAGTTTTATTTTATTCATTTATTTTCACATTACAAGATTTGGAAAATCTTGGGATGTGACAGCAAAAGTGCAAAAAAAAACTATGGAGCCTGTTGAGCAATTGAATATTGAACCTATGGTAGCTATTGTGAAAGATCTTGACGCTAGAAATATAGAGGATGAGCACATTGTCTTCTGTGAAGACGCTTCTAATATTATCTCTCATCCTAGTAAGACTAGAAAAGCTAGTGTTCTTGTGCTTACTGTTAAAATTGGTGATCATTTCTACTATGGTTTATGTGATATTGGTGCTAGTTCTAGTGTTATTCCTTATGATCTTTACAGGGAAATTATGCATGAAGTTGGTCCTTGTGAGCTTGAGGACATTGATGTGGTTATTCACCTTGCTAATAAGGAAACCATTTGCCCTACTGGTATTGTAAGAGATGTGGAGGTTCTTTATGGTAAGGTTAAGTATCCTGCTGATTTTCTAGTGCTTAATTCTGTAGCTAACAAAACTTGTCCTATCATTTTCGGTAGACCTTTCTTGAACACTTGTGGAGCTATTATAGATTGTAAGAAGGAGAAAGTTTTAACTAAGTTTGATGGAGATTCTTATGAGTTTAACTTTTCCAAATTTGCTAAAGCTCCTTGTGAAAATAGCTTTCCTAATAAAGATTTCAGGATGGAACAACTTGCTTCTATTGATCCAGTTTATGACCTTGGACCTCTTTTTGGTGACTGTAAGTATGCTCATTCTTGTGATAGAGTTGTTTCCAGTGACAGTTATATTGTCAACTTTATTCAAGGTGATACTGAAAGTTATTATGAGAGAGGTAAACATGGTTTTATGCATCTCAATAATGTTAAGTTTCCCCGTTTTATGTTGAAAGCTTTGAAGTTGCATCTGTTTTTTCTTCCTATGCTAGTGGCTTTTTGTTTCAACAATTCGTTTTCTCATGATACCCCCATGCATAGGAAGTGGGTTAGACTCAAGTGTGTTGGTTATTTGCTTCTTGATGCTCTCTTTCATTCCAGATATATATCTCCTCTGTGAGCATTTTTGAAAGTTTCAAGCCTAACTTAAAGGCATTAAAGAAAAGTACTTGTTGGGAGATAACCCAAGAGTTTGGTTGAGTCTTGGAAGTTATTACCTCTGTAATAACCTCTCCTTATCCTTTTTGTTTTGGTTTTTGTGTCAAGTTCAACTACTTTTGAGAAGTAGGGGAGTTGTGAAAAGTGGTTGTCCTAGGACAGATTTTTGTGGTGTACCATAAAAATTCGTGAGGGAGCTCAGTATGTTAGATTGATCTTTATTTTTCTAAGCTTGTTCTCCAGGTTCCAACTTTAATTAGTTTTGCACTTTTTAATTTGAGCAATAGAAGGTTTTCGAAAAAATCAATCTTTACCTGCTAGTCTGTTTTGACAAATTTCTGTTATCATTTGCATTTGCCTCTTTCAGAAGCTTTTGTTTTGATAGATTTCAGTTGAAGTGTGAACCTAAAGGTTTGTTTTTTTTGCTTACACTAATGTTTCTATTGAGGTTTGTGTGAGACCTTGTAGGAAAGGAAATTTCCAGGAGAAGGAGAAAAGGAGTCTGCAGAGTTCGTCTTTGAATAGGTAAAAGTGGTGAAAACAGAAGGTTCATGAAAGCTTAATATTTTTATATTTTTGATGTTTTTATCACATAAGGGAAGTTATGAGACAAAACAGAGGAGGAACCGGAGGCCGGGGTGGCCAAACCCACCCCAGGCGCGGGCCCTAGATGCCCCGCGCCTGGAGGGGGTGTGCCTCCCCAGAACTCCGACTCCGCCTCTCTTTCGTGTCAGCACCTTCCTTATGCTCTGAAACTTCATAATATATAACCCCCCGGATCCCCCGAGGTTCGTGCATTGTGTTCTCATCGTGTTTTCGTTTTGATCTGTTTCTGTTAGGAAATCTTCTCAAGTTTAGAGCACCATGGTCTCCGCCTACGACAAAGGCAAGAAGCCTAAGGAAGATGATCCTCGCAAACCCAAGGAGGATATTTTGGTAGGTTATGAAGGAGACATGGAGGAGGACAAGCAACCGGACACCCGCGCTACCGTCGCAGGCATTGGAGTGGTGGCAACCCCTATCAAGCTTAGGAGGACAGCACAAATGTCTACAGGAGGGAAACCTCCACATCATATCCTCTCTCCACAGTCACCTCCTCCAAGTACCAAGAAACCCTTCCACACTCTTATACATGAGCGTCAATATTAACATGTTCCCAAAGGGAACCTTTCCTCGATGTGGGATATGCCTCGTTCTAACCATGCAGGAGAGGAGCATACTAAGAAGGAAGAGTGGGCAAAGAATGGCAAGGACTGGAATTCTCGGTCCGATATGATCATGAACCGCATGCACACAAACAAGCCAAGATCTATCTACTATATTGTAGCAACGAGTCGATTAGAGTACTCACCCTCGAAGATTCCAAAGTGGTTAACGAGAGCAGATTCTCGTGGGTGATGTAGTCGTACACTTGTCGATCTCAAGATCGCATAGACGATCCTTCCGGCGCTGCGTTTCGGCAGCGCTTCCGCAGTCGGTCACACGTTCGGTACTCAATGAAGACCTTAATCTCCCTTGTTCCAGCAGGAAGTGGAGGTTATAGTTCTCCCCTCGCAATTCCGGCAGCACGAAGACATGGTGTCGGAAGTAGAGGGAAGATCCCGCAGGGCTTCGCCTAAGCCGGTGCGGGTTATGGTGGATCTAGGGTTTCCGGCGATCTAGGTTTAGAAGGCCGGAGAGGAGGGTGTGGATTCGGCGTTGGCTAGGGCCACGACGACGGACCGGCGACAACAGGCGGCGGCGCTTAGGCGGCGGCAAGAAGCGGCAGCTTAGGCGTGGCGGTGTGATACGTTGGAAACGTATCTATAATTTTTGATGCTCCATGCTTGTTTAGTATCTACTTTGCTTTACTTGTCTACACTTTGAGGTGCTTTTTACATGTTTTCTGGTACTAACCAACTAACAAGTTGCAACAATGCCAGATGCCTGTTTTCTGCTGTTTTTGGTTTCAGAAAAGTTAATGCCTGGCCGCCTCCCAGCCTGGCCTCCCAGAACAGTGCCAGGTGCCTGGCCACCTCCCAGCCTGGCCTCTTCGCCTATAAGAATCCCCCAATGCAGAAACCCTAGGCACCCGATCAAAACAACACGAAACCTTTTGTAGCCACCGCCACCATCGTCCCTAGATCGGGGGGAATATGAAGTTCTTACTGGCACCCTGCCAGAGGGGAAATCATCCTGAAGGCCTTCTCTTCGGTATGAAGCGTGAGTAGTTCCACCTTGGACTATGGGTCCATGTAGTATCTAGATGGTTGTATCTCCTCTTTGTGCTTTCATGTATAGATATTGTGAGCTCCGTTGATCAAGATCTAATCTATTTGTAATCATGCATGTTGTGTTTGCGGGGATCCGATGGATATTGAGATTACTATGTCAGATTGATTAATGGTTTTGTCTATTTGATACTATCATGTCTGTGTTGTTTGTGATCTTGCAGGCTCTCCGTTGTTAGTAGCTATCTTGGCCAAGTAGTTTCTAGTGACTCCAAGAGGGGGTATTATGCTCGATAGTGGGTTCATGCCTCTAGGTTCCAAGGGAAGTGACAATAATCTCTTCGGTTGTAGATGTGCTATTGCTACTAGGGAGAAAACAACGATCTCTTGTTCATGCAACATGTGGACTGTTTACCTTACACACTTTGCTTAAAGCAGTTGTCTGTTGCTTGCAACTTAATACTGGAGGGGGTTCGGATGATAACCTGAAGATGGACTTCTAGTCATAGATGCAGTTGGATGGCGGTCTATGTATCTTGTTGTATTGCCCAATCGAATCTCATAGGATCTTTCTGACTGGTAATTGCATTATTATGCCTTGCTCAGTTCCTGTCAATTGCCCTGCTGTAATTTGTTTACCCTTCATGCCATGTTGTTTATCTAAGGAGAGAACCTCTAGTGAACTATGGACCTCGGTCCAATATTTACCATTAATATATCTTCATCGGGTACTTGTTTACTTGCTGCAAACCACCATTACCTTCCACACCATATGTTTAATCCTTTGTTACAGCAAATCGGTGAGCTTGACAACCTCACTGATTCGTTGGGGAAAAGTCTTGAGTTTGTGTTGTGTAGGTCTCCGCGTTGCTTGCAACACCTGTGTGATGTTTTTTCCTCCTACTGGTTTGATAACCTCGGTTTCTTACTGAGGGAAAACTTGCTACTGTGCTGCTTCACACCTTGCTCTTGGGGTTCCCAATGAAGCGCTCCTACATCAACTTAGTGTTGCATCAAGCTTTTCTGGCGCCGTTGCCGGGGAGGCTAAGGACGTCTTCACAAGGATTCATTTACTTCCTTCATCTTTACTCTGTTTTTAGTGTGATTTGTTTATTTTGCTTGGTTTTGTTTGCCTCTTTTCAAAAAAACCAAAAAAATTAGTCTAGTTTGGTTTTCTTGCTTTATTAAAAAACATAAAAAAAAAAAGTTCCTGCTCTAGCTACTGCTATTTTTGGCTTGCCCACCTTTGCCAAAATGAACTCTGTTGAGAACACCAAGTTGTGTGACTTCACTAGCACCAACAACAATGATTTCCTAAGCACTCCTATTTCTCCACCTGCTCCTGATGCTACCTTTTATGAAATTAAGCCTACTTTGTTGAATCGTGTGATGAGAGAGCAATTTTCTGGTGCTGGTTCTGATGATCCTGCTGCCCATCTTAATAGCTTTGTTGAACTTTGTGAGATACAAAAGTATAAGGATGTAGATGAAGATATTATTAAGCTCGAGCTTTTTTCCTTTCTCCTTGAGGGGAAAAGATAAAGATTTTTTGCTTTATTTGCCTAAAAATAGTATTGATTCTTGGACTAAGTGCAAAGATGCTTTTATTGGAAAGTACTATCCTCCTGCTAAGATTATATCTATGAGAAGTGATATTATGAAATTTAAACAGCTTGATAATGAACATTTTGCTCCTGCTTGGGAAAGAATGAAATCTTTGGTTAAAAATTTCCCTACTCATGGACTCACTGCTTGGATGATTATCCAGACTTTTTATGCAGGTTTGAACTTCTCCTCAAGAAATCTGTTGGATTCAGCTGCTGGAGGTACTTTTATGGGCCTCACTTTGGGTGTTGCAACAAGGCTCCTTGATAACATGATGGTTAACTACTCTGAATGGCATGTTGAGAGAGATCCACATGGTAAGGAAGTAAATTCTTTTGAGGAAACTTCCTCTTTGAGTGAAAAGATTGATGTTATTATGGCTATGCTTGTTAATGGGAAAGCTCCTCTAGATCCTAATAGTGTTCCCTTAGCCTCTTTGGTTGCTCAAGAAGAGGAAGTTGATGTGAACTTCATTAGAAACAACAATTTCAACAACAATGCTTATAGGAGTAATTTTGGTGGTAACAATTATTGACCTTATCCTCCTAGTGGAAATGCTTATCAGGGTAGATCTGGAATGCCTAGTGAAGAGAGGATTCTAGAAGTTGAGAGATCCACTAAAAACTTTATGCAAATGCAATATGAGCAAAATAATATTTTCACTAAAACTATGGAGGAACAATCTATTATCTTGAAAAACATTAGTCATCAGCTTGAGAATCTGAATAGAGAAATTCCTAGTTTATAGTCAAAAAATTTGAGTGCTGAGAAAAATATATCCTCTTTGTCTGAAGCTCAAACTTCCTTGATTAATAAAATGGCTGCTAAACTTGAAGCCATGGAAAATACCTTTGCTACTTCTCATGCCATACAAGTTACTATTGATGAAAATGTTAGGCTGTTAGCTCAACTTCATGCTAAGTGGTAAAGGGAAGCTGAAATTGATAGAAACAATAGTGTGTGCACCATCACCACTAAACCACAAGTAGTCCATATTCCTCCTACTATGCCTAAGCCTATTGAGTATACTACTAGTGATGCTAAGTTTGAATTTGATATATATGGTTGCAATATTTCTGAAGTGATTCTTTTCTTGCAAAAGCTTGCTAGAAGTCCTGATGCTAGTGATATGCATGTTGCTTTCACTAAACATATTACAGATGCTCTTTTGAAAATTAAGGAAGAGAAGCTAAAACACAAAGCTTCTATTCCTAGGAAAGTAGAAGATAGTTGGGAACCCATTATTAATATGCAAGTGCATGACTTTGATCTCAAAGCTTCATGTGATCTTGGTTATGGTGTCTCTATTATGCCTAGGAAGATTTATGAAATGCTTGATTTGCCACCTTTGGAAGATTGTTATTTGAATGTCCCACTCAATGATAATGCTAAGAAGAAACTCATGGGGAGTGTTAATGATGTTCTCATTATGGTTAATAATGCTTATGTCCCTGTGGATTTCTATGTTTTGGATGTTAAATACAATGCTTCTTGTCCTATTACTTTGGGAAGACCTTTTCTTAGAACAGTTGGTGCTATCATTGATATGAAAGAAGGCACCATTAAATATCATTTTCCATTCAAGAAAGGTATTGAACACTTCTCTATGAGGAGAGAGAAGTTGCTTTTTGCTCCTCCTTTGAAAGCAAGATTTTATGTTAATGCTTCTTCATTTGAAAATACTTGATTCTTCTTGCTTCTTGTGCCTAACTTAAAGGCGTTAAAGAAAAGTACTTGTTGGGAGATAACCCAAGAGTTTCCTTGAGTCTTGAAAGTTATTACTTCAGTAATGACCTCTACTTATCCTTTTTGTTTGATTTTTGTGCCAAGAATGACCTCTAATGAGAGGGAAGTAAGATTTGGGGAGTTGTTGTCCCGAAACAGATTTCTGTCCTCCACCAAAAACATCCGTGAGGAGTCTCTGTAACTCGTATTGAGCTGAAAATTTACGAATAAATCCCCCAGTATGTTATCTAACTTTCGTTAGATCAACACTCTTTGATTTGAGCAACAAAAGATGTTCGAAAAAATCGGTTTCTACCTACTGGTCTGTTTTGACATATTTCTGCCATTATTTGCATTTGCTTCTTATTGATTCCTTTTTTAGTTCTCTTTAGGTGAATTGAGATTTTTGAAGGAGTTACTACAGTAGCTTGTGTTTTTAGTGAAAAGCTTTGCTGTTCCAACGCTTTGCCAGAGGTCTAATATCTTTTGAATAAGCTAATGTTGCTAATGAAGATTGTGTGATGTTTTGTATGAAGGAAAAATTTCAGGTGTAGAGAGAGAATGATGCAATGAGATGAAGAATGAAAAAAAGCTCAATCTTGGGGATGCCAACATGGTGTCACCTCAAGAAATATCCAAGAGGTACAAGCGTCAAAACTTGGGGATGCCCAAGGCATCCCCTTCTTCATCAATAAAAAGCTCAGGTCTGTCTAGACACTTTGTTTTTATTGTTTCATGCACAGTTGTGTTGTTCTTGGAGCGTCTTAGTTTTCGTTTGCTTTGCTTAGTTTGTTTAGTTTTCTTGAGTAGTTTGGACCCCCTTTCTCTATAGAGGGAGTGTCCCAACCTTACAACAATATAAGGTGGAGTCCCCTGTGTTTACAATGCTAGTCCCTAGATCAATAGCTAGCATCCACAGTTAAGATGTAATATCAAGAAACAAAGGTCATAATATAACTTTATAACCAGGAATAACATAATTTTATTACATCAAACATAGCTCATTAGGCTATTACATTACATTGCAGCGGAATAACTATAGTCATGGGTCCTTCATCTTCAAAGTGCCACAGGCAGATGTTGGTTGTAGACTTTGTAATCCTAATCAATCAATCTTCACTAAAATCAATCAAACCTGTAACATACAAGTTACAGCCACAAAGGGTCAATACATTGGAATTGTATTGGCAAGTGATACTATGGTAGTATAGTGGAGTCTATCTTCTATATGCATTTGGCTAAGTGGAGTTGAGGCTTGCATTACTCAAAATAGATTTTTCCTTAACATTTGAAAATACTAAGTTTTGCTTGGCAAAAATCATTTTTCTCAATCAAAGATTTGAAGATCCTTTAACCAAGGCATCTCTCAATCAAAGATTGAAGATTTCAAACAACCCTTGTTCAAACCATAAGTTTTAACATAGAAATTTGAATGATGAGATTCTTGATTGCTTCCATGACTTGATGCTCAAATTGTCCTTTACCAGGGACATGGCTAAGTACTTAGATTTTACACTCTGCAGAGGTGGTGCACTTTCCCCACCAGACTTGGTTTCCCAAGACAAGATCTTTCAGAAGCCTTCCCTTAGACAAAAATGGACGCGTTCCAACCTATCAAACACTACCACCCTCTGTCCATATGGCTAAGTTCTTGCAACCTATATGATCATGGCAGAGCCCATATTGCCAAGTGGTTGCACTTGAAGCTTCTCAACATTTGACATCTCAAATCTCTTTGTTCCTGGGTGGAAATCCACAAGTGTGATACACAAGGTTCACCAGTCCCCTGGCCTTGTGTAACCACTCAACCAAAAACCACCATGCAAGTCCCATTCCACCCAGGTGATTCATTAACTTAGTTGTTTTATTACACAAAACACAAGTCCTCAGACTTAGAATATTTTTCCATAGTGTGAATATATATTCCACCCATGTTTTCTATTAGCTAGGCTAATCTTGATAGTAATAGGAATATTAACTTAGGAATATTTCCACTAAGGTTTCATCTACTAGGTTTTACTAGCAAGGTCTATACTTAGCAAAAATCCATGCAAGTTTTACTTAGAGAAAAATCACTAATGCATAGAGAAAGTAATGGGATAGAAAGTATGAAGAATCACTTGCCTTTTTGGTAGAGTATGGGTTCACTCCTTGTCCTTGCAACAATCACACTCTTCAAGTCACTACAATTCAATCAAGCAAGGCACAAACTCAATCTACCAATCAAGCAAAACATCACATAAAATAACAAAGTCAAAGTAATGCATGCAAGCATGCCAAGCTTTGTTTTGTTTGAAAAAGTGGTTCCTAATAGGTCATGAACATTTGAAAACACCTAATGGTCATTTTGGTAAAGTGGCAAAGTCATTTGCAAAAGGTTTCACTTTAAAAACCATTTTCAAAACAAAGTATCATTTTATGTGGTGTAGAAATATTTTTACTAAGGCATTAACCTACAGGGTTCACAAAATATGTTTTCAAACCACAAAACTTGGTGTTTAGGGTCAGAGATTTTTAAAACAAAACATTTTCCAAAGGTTTCCTTCCAAAACCATTTTTAATAATTAAACCACATTTCTATTTGACTAGAAATGGTTTTAAATCAAAGAATCACCATTTTGTTACACCAAATATATTTTTGAATCCACAAAGTGTTTCCTAATGTTAGTAGGTTCAAAATACACCAATTGCCAAAGATTTTATCCCCAAAAACATTTTAGAACAATTTTTACATCCTTAACAAGCATACAAATGTTTCTGCAAAAACAACCACTCTAACAGATACTATTTGCTAAACCAAGGGCATGGTTGGCTAGTGTTTGTTCTACTGATTCCAACGATACCAAATTTGCAATTTTTGGACGTGTGGATCAAAAGTTACATGAGTTTCAAAATGCAATTCAAATCTGGTTTCTATCTGTTTTTAAATCAGAAACCTGGCCACGCGTCACGATTGGATTGGACGGTACCGGTTCAGGTGGATCACGCGCTGCAGTGCGTTGGATCTAGTCAAATCGTGCGGTCCAGAAGGCATACCCCTTCGCGGTTAAGTCATCTATCGGGAGCGTCGGATCGAGATCCTACGGTGCTAGCATGCTCGACCATTTGCGAGCGGCGCCGGCGGTGGCTAGCGGCGGCGACGGTCAGATATTGGCGGCGCTGGCGAAACAGGAAACGAGGGAGTAGGGGAAAGTGCTCACCGAGATCACAGGAGGTTGGGGAAGCTCGTCGTGTGGTCGACGGGGCAAGGGGCGCACGGTTGTAGGAGTAATTCCTCGCCGGAGTGGAGCTGCGCCTCGGCCTTGCTCAGTCGTCGTCGAGGACGGCGCTAGGGTTCACTCAAACGCAAACGAAATGCACGGTCAGATGCTCCAAGACACGGCTAAGGTGTGTGCATGAACGAGAGGGGTCGGGGTGGTCTGGACTTACCGGAGGAGCTCAACGGAGAAGAGCCAGATGGCGGTCTTTGGAGGTTATCGCTGCGGGCTCGTGGGCGCCATGGTGAATGGAAAGTGCCGGGAGAAGCGCCAGGGCTAGGGGAGTATGTGAGTGTGCTTAAGGAGGCGAGGGGTGGCAGGACACGGCCGGAATTCTCGCCGCAGCGTCGTCAGAGGGAGTGTTGGTGAAATTTGTGACCTAAGGGCGTGTCGAGGTGGCGACAGAGGGGAAGTGGAGAGGAGGGGCAGACGTTTAAGGGAGAGTGGTCTCTGGGAGGAATCAAAGCCTCCATCAACACGTAATCAACGCCGGAGTAACTTCATTGAACGAAGCGTGGTCGCGCTTGAAGACGATGGCTGGGGATGTGGGGTCGGTTGGTCAGCGAGTGAGTGAGAGGGAAGGAGGGTCCACCGGTCAGCGTCTGTTCGGGTCGGTAAGTTGGTGCCAAGCGTTTTCTTCGGAAGGGAGGGAAACTGGGCTGGTTAGGCCTTAGTGGGCTGCTGGGTTGGGTCAGTCTGTTCTCACTTTTTTTCCTGTCTAAATCCTTTTCTTTTTCCAAATCTATTTTCTGTTTTGAAAATCAATTCACAAATCAAACAACAAATCAAACATTCAAAATAATTCAAACACTTCCAAACTTGTAATGAGTTTTTGGTTCTGTTTATCAACATAAACGAAACCCCAAATTAAAATAATATTTTTATTCTTTTTAGGATCCATTCATTAATTAAATAAAATGGATCTTTAGTTATTTAATAAAATAGGGTTTGATTTAATTAATAAAATTTCCATTTGAAATCCAAATATCTTCAAAACCAAATCAGTAGGTTTTATTTGGAAATAAAGAATACTTGGAAAACTTGTTTAAAACAAAATAACGTTTTTATTTTAAGCTCCATTAATAATTAAATAAAATGGACCTTAGTCATTAAATCAAATAAGATTTGTTTTATTTAAAATCAAACCAAAACACTTCAGGAGGTTTTATTTGAGAATATTCAATACTTGGAAAACTTATTTTAAATAAATAAATAAGTTTTAGTGTTTATTTAAAATAGGAAAAGCCTTTACTTAAGTAAAATTTGGATATTAAATCCCTATTATTTTATTTTAATAAACCTTTGCTATTTTTATTCAAAACAAAATGTTTTAATTCAAAAGCTTGGCCAAGGTTTTAATTTGGCTTTATAAAATAATCTTTATTTATAAATCCACCTTTTCATTTGAAAACAAAATCTTTTATTAAAAGATCCAAAATAGTAATTCCCAAAATATTTTATTTTCCTTTATTAAATGTTTATCTTTATAAATCCCTTTAGGATTTATTTGATTCAAATTGGTTTGAGGTTCCATTTGAATTCAAAAAGTTTCTTCTGGTCCTGAAAAACAAACAAAGTTTTATTTTATTCATTTATTTTTCACATTACAAGATTTGGAAAATCTTGGGATGTGACAGGCTACCACCCTTAAAATAAATCTCGTCCCGAGATTTGGGGAGGCTAGGGTTACAAGTAGGCTCAAAACAACTAGGGTACTACCACCCTTAAAAATTTTCAAACTAAATTACATATTGTCCTTCTTGGGATACTGGGAAAAATTTCTCATGGGCAAACATTTGCATTGTGTCCTTGGTTTCCATGCTTGACTCATGGGCCAAGGTTGAGATCCTTCATAGACTTGTTTAACTTGTTCTTCATCTTTTCTGGACAATTGTTTACATAGTGGCCTAGTTCCTTGCATTTGAAACACATCACTTGGCTGATATCTTTCTTTTCCTTGGGTAATAATTCTTCTTGTTTGTTTCCTTGGTTCTTCTTCTTTTCTGGGCATTCACTAGCATAGTGTCCCTTTTCTTTGCAATTGTAACATTGCAACTGGCTTATGTCCTTCTTCTTCTTTTTGGGTCTCTCCAAAGCTAGGAGTTCTTCTAGTTCATGTTCTTCATGAGTGGGAGATCTTTCTCTCTTCTTGGGGCATTGATCTTCATGCTTCTTGGATGCATGATCCTTGTCTCCACAAGTATTGCTAGCTTGGGTTCCTTCTGGAATAACATCTTTGTCATCCTTGTTGTCATTAGCTCTTTGGGAAAAGTTTTCTCTCATGTTGATCATTTGAGTAACCAATCCTTGCAACAATTGGGATTGAAGTTTCAAAATCCTTTGTATGGCTGGGTCTAGTCCATTGTTGTTGGCTAATAGTTGAGTTGTCTCTTGGCTCAACTGGTTTAGGGTTGCTATAAGTTCTCTCATGTTGTCTTCTTGGTTGTTGTTGTCATCAACCTTGATGTCGGAGTCTCTTGGAGTAGTCATCTGTTTGGGGTTGAATGGAGATTAGAATAGGCAAGATATTTCTAAGGGAATAATTCTAATCACACACATCACAATTCACACAAGCAATGTGCAAGCAATCACAAACAAACACTCCACTCAAACAACAAGTTTCAAGCACATACTTAGGCAACAAAATATTTTTGTTACACCACATAAGTTGGTGTGTTTGACTTTAACTATAAATGGTGGTCCATCTACATGGTTCACTTGTGATCTTTCCATCCTTCTTGGTTGATCCTTCTTGCATGAGATCATGGTTTCCTTGGGAAAAACTCTTGGTCACAAAACTTCTAATGAAGTGAACTCCTTCCAATTTTGCATTTCCTTAGTCTCCATATCTTGAGCAAGATTTCCTTGTCTCTCTTGTAGTCCTTAGTAGTATCCAAGTTGGAAGTCCTTGGTGAACATGCTGAAGATGTTGAAGTCATTAGAGTTGAAGAAGTTGAAGTCATTAGAGTTGAAAGTGTTGAAGAAGTCCTTTGTACATGGTGTAGTCCTTGGCCTTGGGGTAGGTTTTTCCATCAAGTTGAATTAGAAGAGATGTAGAATCAAAATCAAAATGGTGGAGGAAAGAGTTTACAAGTGTTTTGTAAATAAGTTTTTGGATCAAGAACAACTCTTATTTTTCTAAGGGTTTTTGTCCAATCCTAGGGTTTACAAATCCTACAGGCAACACAATGCTCTGATACCATATTTAGAGGGAGTGTCCCAACCTTACAACAATATAAGGTGGAGTCCCCTGTGTTTACAATGCTAGTCCCTAGATCAATAGCTAGCATCCACAGTTAAGATGTAATATCAAGAAACAAAGGTCATAATATAACTTTATAACCAGGAATAACATAATTTTATTACATCAAACATAGCTCATTAGGCTATTACATTACATTGCAGCGGAATAACTATAGTCATGGGTCCTTCATCTTCAAAGTGCCACAGGCAGATGTTGGTTGTAGACTTTGTAATCCTAATCAATCAATCTTCACTAAAATCAATCAAACCTGCAACATACAAGTTACAGCCACAAAGGGTCAATACATTGGAATTGTATTGGCAAGTGATACTATGGTAGTATAGTGGAGTCTATCTTCTATATGCATTTGGCTAAGTGGAGTTGAGGCTTGCATTACTCAAAATAGATTTTTCCTTAACATTTGAAAATACTAAGTTTTTCTTGGCAAAAATCATTTTTCTCAATCAAAGATTTGAAGATCCTTTAACCAAGGCATCTCTCAATCAAAGATTGAAGATTTCAAACAACCCTTGTTCAAACCACAAGTTTTAACTTAGAAATTTGAATGATGAGATTCTTGATTGCTTCCATGTCTTGATGCTCAAATTGTACTTTACCAGGGACATGGCTAAGTACTTAGATTTTACACTCTGCAGAGGTGGTGCACTTTCCCCACCAGACTTGGTTTCCCAAGACAAGATCTTTCAAAAGCCTTCCCTTAGACAAAAATGTACGCGTTCCAACCTATCAAACACTACCACCCTCTGTCCATATGGCTAAGTTCTTGCAACCTATATGATCATGGCAGAGCCCATATTGCCAAGTGGTTGCACTTGAAGCTTCTCAACATTTGACATCTCAAATCTCTTTGTTCCTGGGTGGAAATCCACAAGTGTGATACACAAGGTTCACCAGTCCCCTGGCCTTGTGTAACCACTCAACCAAAAACCACCATGCAAGTCCCATTCCACCCAGGTGATTCATTAACTTAGTTGTTTTATTACACAAAACACAAGTCCTCAGACTTAGAATATTTTTCCATAGTGTGAATATATATTCCACCCATGTTTTCTATTAGCTAGGCTAATCTTGATAGTAATAGGAATATTAACTTAGGAAGATTTCCACTAAGGTTTCATCTACTAGGTTTTACTAGCAAGGTCTATACTTAGCAAAAATCCATGCAAGTTTTACTTAGAGAAAAATCACTAATGCATAGAGAAAGTAATGGGATAGAAAGTATGAAGAATCACTTGCCTTTTTGGTAGAGTATGGGTTCACTCCTTGTCCTTGCAACAATCACACTCTTCAAGTCACTACAATTCAATCAAGCAAGGCACAAACTCAATCTACCAATCAAGCAAAACATCACATAAAATAACAAAGTCAAAGTAATGCATGCAAGCATGCCAAGCTTTGTTTTGTTTGAAAAAGTGGTTCCTAATAGGTCATGAACATTTGAAAACACCTAATGGTCATTTTGGTAAAGTGGCAAAGTCATTTGCAAAAGGTTTCACTTTAAAAACCATTTTCAAAACAAAGTATCATTTTATGTGGTGTAGAAATATTTTTACTAAGGCATTAACCTACAGGGTTCACAAAATATGTTTTCAAACCACAAAACTTGGTGTTTAGGGTCAGAGATTTTTAAAACAAAACATTTTCCAAAGGTTTCCTTCCAAAACCATTTTTAATAATTAAACCACATTTCTATTTGACTAGAAATGGTTTTAAATCAAAGAATCACCATTTTGTTACACCAAATATATTTTTGAATCCACAAAGTGTTTCCTAATGTTAGTAGGTTCAAAATACACCAATTGCCAAAGATTTTATCCCCAAAAACATTTTAGAACAATTTTTACATCCTTAACAAGCATACAAATGTTTCTGCAAAAACAACCACTCTAACAGATACTATTTGCTAAACCAAGGGCATGGTTGGCTAGTGTTTGTTCTACTGATTCCAACGATACCAAATTTGCAATTTTTGGACGTGTGGATCAAAAGTTACATGAGTTTCAAAATGCAATTCAAATCTGGTTTCTATCTGTTTTTAAATCAGAAACACGCCACGTCACGATTGGATTGGAGTGCACCGTTCGTGGATCACGCTGCGATGCGTTGGATCTAGTCAAATCGTGCGGTCGAAGGCATACCCTTCGCGGTTAAGTCATCTATCGGGAGCGTCGGATCGAGATCCTACGGTGCTAGCATGCTCGACCATTTGCGAGCGGCGCCGGCGGTGGCTAGCGGCGGCGACGGTCAGATATTGGCGGCGCTGGCGAAACAGGAAACGAGGGAGTAGGGGAAAGTGCTCACCGAGATCACAGGAGGTTGGGGAAGCTCGTCGTGTGGTCGACGGGGCAAGGGGCGCACGGTTGTAGGAGTAATTCCTCGCCGGAGTGGAGCTGCGCCTCGGCCTTGCTCAGTCGTCGTCGAGGACGGCGCTAGGGTTCACTCAAACGCAAACGAAATGCACGGTCAGATGCTCCAAGACACGGCTAAGGTGTGTGCATGAACGAGAGGGGTCGGGGTGGTCTGGACTTACCGGAGGAGCTCAACGGAGAAGAGCCAGATGGCGGCGGTGCTGGAGGTTATCGTTGCCGGGGCTCAGGGGCGCCCGCGGGTGAATGGAAAGTGCCGGGAGAAGCGCCAGGGCTAGGGGAGTATGTGAGTGTGCTTAAGGAGGCGAGGGGTGGCAGGACACGGCCGGAATTCTCGCCGCAGCGTCGTCGGAACAGAGGGAGTGTTGGTCGAAATTTGACAGCCTAAGGGCGTGTCGAGGTGGGGCGACAGAGGGGAAGTGGAGAGGAGGGGCAGACGTTTAAGGGAGAGTGGTCTCTGGGAGGAATCAAAGCCTCCATCAACACGTAATCAACGCCGGAGTAACTCGCTGCAACGGCAGGGCGACGGGGTCGCGCTTGAAGACGATGGCTGGGGATGTGGGGTCGGTTGGTCAGCGAGTGAGTGAGAGGGAAGGAGGGTCCACCGGTCAGCGTCTGTTCGGGTCGGTAAGTTGGTGCCAAGCGTTTTCTTCGGAAGGGAGGGAAACTGGGCTGGTTAGGCCTTAGTGGGCTGCTGGGTTGGGTCAGTCTGTTCTCACTTTTTTTCCTGTCTAAATCCTTTTCTTTTTCCAAATCTATTTTCTGTTTTGAAAATCAATTCACAAATCAAACAACAAATCAAACATTCAAAATAATTCAAACACTTCCAAACTTGTAATGAGTTTTTGGTTCTGTTTATCAACATAAACGAAACCCCAAATTAAAATAATATTTTTATTCTTTTTAGGATCCATTCATTAATTAAATAAAATGGATCTTTAGTTATTTAATAAAATAGGGTTTGATTTAATTAATAAAATTTCCATTTGAAATCCAAATATCTTCAAAACCAAATCAGTAGGTTTTATTTGGAAATAAAGAATACTTGGAAAACTTGTTTAAAACAAAATAACATTTTTATTTTAAGCTCCATTAATAATTAAATAAAATGGACCTTAGTCATTAAATCAAATAAGATTTGTTTTATTTAAAATAAAACCAAAACACTTCAGTAGGTTTTACTTGAGAATATTAAATACTTGGAAAACTTATTTTAAATAAATAAATAAGTTTTAGTGTTTATTTAAAATAGGAAAAGCCTTTACTTAAGTAAAATTTGGATATTAAATCCCTATTATTTTATTTAAATAAACCTTTGCTATTTTTATTCAAAACAAAATGTTTTAATTCAAAATCTTGGCCAAGGTTTTAATTTGGCTTTATAAAATAATCTTTATTTATAAATCCACCTTTTCATTTGAAAACAAAATCTTTTATTAAAAGATCCAAAATAGTAATTCCCAAAATATTTTATTTTCCTTTATTAAATGTTTATCTTTATAAATCCCTTTAGGATTTATTTGATTCAAATTGGTTTGAGGTTCCATTTGAATTCAAAAAGTTTCTTCTGGTCCTGAAAAACAAACAAAGTTTTATTTTATTCATTTATTTTTCACATTAGAAGATTTGGAAAATCTTGGGATGTGACATTCTCGCTGTGTTGTTTTGCAAATAAGTTTGCTTGGTGTTGGAAAGGAGTAGTAAGTTCTTGCTTGAAGTGCAGGAGGAGCTTGCATTGACTGTGGCCTACACTTTAGCATGACATGCTAGGTATTGTTTTGACTTTATGCTTAGTGATTATTGATGTATCATGTCTTGTTCCAAACAATTGGGATTGCTTAGTGTGCCTTGAAGAAATTATGCATTATTTTAGCATGAAAAAGCATAGTATTGTGGTATTCTCCTTTGATGCTTTGCTTGGGTTGAATTGGCACATGCTCACACCATGTTATGACTATGACAAGTAACCATTAGCCTCTATGATCATTTAGTCCTTGACTTGTAGTACCACTCTTTGCTTTTATTAGTATGCTTTGTTGCAGTGCAAGATTATGGAAATTATTGCTCTCTTAGTTGGTTGCTCCCAGTCTTTTGCTAGCCTCCACTTGTATGAGTAAGTTCTACTCATGCTTCAACTCCCAAGAAACCAAGTTATTCCAAAGTGTCCACTATAAACTCCTATGCATGGTGTGTTACACCATTCCAAGTATATTCTTGTTTTCAACTATCTTCCAATTAAAAACTATTTTGTTATGTGAAACCTTAGTGATTACATCCCTCACGAACTTGATGGCACACTTTATATTCTTTGCCCATAATAAACTTGAACCATTGTGACAAGTTTGTTGTATATGCTTGCACTTATAAGTTGGAATTAGCATAACTGTGTTGTCACGGGGAACGTTTTCAACATTGCACTTGTATTTTGTACTCAGTTGATATCATGTTCTTTTGTCTATGGATGTCACCGGTGTGAAATAAGGAGGGAACTTGTAAGTCCATGGAGTTTTATCATGTGTTAGTGACATCTATGAAGCAGTCTTCTTCTAAAAAAGAGAGACACATTGAGAAAAGAGGAAAGAGAGAAAAAAGCACCATATTCCCATGGTAAATAAGAAGATTGCTGAGATGCTCATTGTCTGCTTGCCTTGTCATTTCGGTTATGGGAAAGCTCCTGTACCATGTTCAAGGGGTACCCCGTTGGCGGTTCTCAATGATATGCAAATACTTACAGTCACAAGAACTTACCTGGACCCAAAGTTGAGTATGCATGAGGTGTGGCCCTCGTATTCAAGGGACTTGAGATTGCCAACTTATACTTCGTCAAGCATATACTCCATCTTTGCCACTTTAATCTTAATCACTTCAAGATGCTTATGATAGGGGCAATGAGGGATGAAAGCTAACAAGTACCATAATTTTTGGAAGCTCTTTTTGAAACTTTTAATCACTACTTCCTTTACAAAAAGGCCTTTCTTCCACCATTAATGAGTATCCACCTTCTACTTTTAGGCACCATTAAGAGAGCATAGTTGTCATTCTGTGTGCAGTGTTCCAAAGTTTATTAATTGATGCATATTGTGATATTAATTGTTCTTGTGCTATTTGTTTCTAGTCACCCTTGTGAAATTTGAAGGTGTCCTATGCATCTATATTGCTACTCTATGAGGGACAAGTTGATTGCCACTATGCCATGTTTTCTGTATGTGAAACAAACAAATATTTTTCAGTGCATGTTATTCTTGATCTTTGTTTGTAGCTTGCCATGTTGCATGCATAGTTACTATGTCCTATTGTTAGAACTCCATCTTTCATGCACATGTTTAGATTTCTTTGATCCTAGCTTTAAATGCTTGCAAATGGTTGGATCTTTATTGTGAGGGTGCATGTCACTTCAAAAATTATTCTTTTATCACTTACCTACTCGAGGACGAGCAGGAATTAAACTTGGGGATGTTGATACGTTGGGAACGTATCTATAATTTTTGATAATCCATGCTTGTTTAATATCTGCTTTGCTTTACTTGTCTAAACTTTGAGGTGATTTTTACATGTTTTCTAGTACTAACCTACTAACAAGTTGCAACAGTGCCAGATGCCTGTTTTCTGCTCTTTTTGGTTTCAGAAAAGTTAGTAAAGAAATATTCTCGGAATTGGACGGGACAAACGTCAAAGTCAATTACTTTCCATGGGGAACAAGAAGTCCAAAGGGGAGCCGGAGGGGCCGGCCAGGGCGGCCAGACCCACCCCAGGCGTGGGTGGGCCCCACCCCTCGCCTGGCTAGGGTTTGGCCCCCCTGGTCGCCTCCTCGGCCTCCCCCTTCGCCTATAAGAAGCCCCCGATGCAGAAACCCTAAGCACCAGATCAAATCTACATGAAACCGTCTGTAGCCGCCGCCACCATCGTCCCTAGATCCGGGGGATCTGAAGTTATTCCCGGCACCCTGCCGGAGGGGAGATCATCCCGGAGGACTTCTCTCCGGTATGATGCGTGAGTAGTTCCACCTTGGACTATGGGTCCATGTAGTAGCTAGATGGTTGTATCTCCTCCTTTGTGCTTTCATGTATAGATCTTGTGAGCTCCGTTCATGATCAAGATCTAATCTATTTGTAATCATGCATGTTGTGTTTGCGGGGATCCGATGGATATTGAGATTATTATGTTGGTTTGATTAATGGTTTTGTCTTTATGATTCTATCATGTCTGTATTGTTTGTGATCTTGCATGCTCTCCGTTGTTAGTAGCTATCTTGGCCAAGTAATTGCTAGTGACTCCAAGAGGGGGTATTTATGCTCGATAGTGGGTTCATGCCTCTAGTTTCCAAGGGAAGTGACAATAATCTCTTCGGTTGTAGATGTGCTGTTGATACTAGGGAGAAAACAATGGTCTCTTGTTCATGGAACATGTGGATTGTTTACCTTACACACTTTGCTTAAAGCAGTTGTCTGTTGCTTGCAACTTAATACTAGAGGGGGTTCGGATGATAACCTAAAGGTGGACTTCTAGTTATAGATGCAGTTGGATGGCGGTATATGTATCTTGTATTTCCCAATCGAATCTCATAGGATCTTTCTGACTGGTAATTGCATTGTTATACCTTGCTCAGTTCCTGTCAATTGCCCTGTTGTAATTTGTTTACCCTTCATGCCATGTTGTTTGTCTAAAGAGAGCACCTCTAGCAAACTATGGACCCCGGTCCAATCTTTACCATTGATACATCTTCCTATGTTACTTGTTTACTTGTTGAAAACCACCATTACCTTCCACACCATACGTTTAATCATTTGTTACAGCAAACCGGTGAGCTTGACAACCTGACTGATTCGTTGGGGCAAAGTCTTGAGTTTGTGTTATGTAGGTCTCCGCGTTGCTTGCAACACCTGTGTGACGTTTCCTTCCTCCTACAGGTTCGATAACCTTTGTTTCTTACTAAGGGAAAACTTTCTGCTGTGCTGCTTCACACCTTGCTCTTGGGGTTCCCAACGAAGCGCTCCTACATTAACTCAGTGCTGCATCATGGAGCGGCTTGGAGGTGGGGAGGGCTGGTTGTGGTGCTTTGGGGCCGCCCCTCCCCTCTATTTATGAGAGGTAGGGCAGCTTGGGAGAGGGGAGTTTGAATCCTTCCCCAAATCCAAGTTGGAGAGAAAGAAGGACTCTTTCCTTCTTCCACTAGGAAATTATTGTTCCAGTTTGACTTTTCAAACCTCCCTTTTGACTTTCAATTTATTTCATCAAAGTATCCTTCCGGTGATAGTTATTAGAATGATCTCATGGTCGAAGGAATTAGGTTACTATGTATTAGAAATCTTATAGCAAACAAACTATTGAAATGACTTGATCTTTATGCTACACTTATCTATAGGAGAATGTCCATCATACCATTCTCCTAATGATATGATCTTGTTGTTAATAACATCTCAATGTTATGATCGGGAAACCACGATCATCTTATTAACTAACAAGCTAGTATTACAAAGAGGCTTTACAAGGGACTCTAATTTTGTTTACAAATCACACAAGTATCAATGTTTCCGGTTAATACTATTATAGCATGAATGTAAACATTTATCATAAACACAAAGATATAGTAATAACCACTTTTATTATTGCCTCTAGGGCATATATCCAACAGTGAGTGCATTTATGGAATATTAATGAGAAGTTTCATCTTTTACTTTTTGCACTTATTATTTTAGTTTGCAATCTCTATTATATGATAGATCTTGTTGATCAGTATTGGCACCACTTTGGGATCATGAAGTGGATCTAAATTGGTTTTGGCAAACCAAGTTCTGGTCAGTAGCAATACTTTTTGAGGTTTAAAAGAAAAAAGAGAAAAATCTTACAGGTATTATGTATCATTTATTTTCTTTCTTGTTGGCTCATAAGCTTAGTATTCTTTATTTAAGTTCTTTTGTGTATTCAAGGAAGATTTCATGTTTGGATTTGTTACTTGTATGTTTGCTTGTTTCTTTCAACTCTCTTGCTTGCTACCTAGCCTTGCTAGCCAAAAACCTATTTTGAGAAGTCATACTTCTCATGTTTCCATCCCTTTGAACCAAAACCCTTGGCACTTGTGTCCACTATATCTACCTAATAGCAATTGCTATTCCAAGCAAATTCTCAAGCTTCATCTATCTTTCGAATTAAAAAGTATTTTGTTATGTGAAAACTAGTTAGTAAAGCTCTCACGAACTTGACAACACACCTTATTTTCTTGCCCCTAATAGACTTGAACCATTGTGTCGTTGAAGTTGTATATGCTTGCATCTATACGTTGGAATTAGCAGAACTGTGTTGTCACGGGGAACGTTTTCAACATTGCACTTGTACTCTGTACACAGTTGATATCGTGCTCTTTTGTCTATGGATGTCAACGGTGTGAAATAAAGAGGGAACTTGTAAGTCCATGGTGTCTGTATTTTGTGTTAGAGAAACGCCTGGGCCGCTAGCCTAAGCCATGCCTAATCATGGTGGAAACTTGCAGCATCACTATAGTGAGCTATCTATGAAGCATCCTCAATAAAAATCTATGCACATGGTAAATAAAAAGATCGCTGCGATGCTCATTGTCTGCTTGCCTTGTCATTTTGGTTATGGGACAACTCCTGTACCATGTGCAAGGGGTACCTTGTTAGCGGTTATCTATGATATGCATGTACTTACAATGACAAGAACTTACCGGTGACTAAAGTTGAGTAGCATGAGGAGCGGCCCTCATATTCAAGGGACATGAGATTGCCAACTTATATTTTGTCAAGCATATACTCCATCTTTGTGCACTTTAACCTTAATCATCTCAAGATGCCTATGATAGGGGCAATGAGGGCTCAAAGATAGTAAATACCATAATCTTTTGGAAGCTCTTTATGACTTGTAATCTCTGCTACCCTCTATAAAGGGACCTTTCTCCTACTTCTAAGTTGAGTCAGTAAACCTACTTCCTCTCTATCTCCAGCAAACATTTGAGTTGTTGTGTTGCAAGCATTCATAAGGTGATTTATTCAATCATGTTCTTTATCTTCCTTGTTTGCACAAGACTCTTATCTATTGAGTATTACTTTGAAAGCTTTCATTGTGAAAAACCTTTTTGAGCAAAGAGTGCTCCTGTTATAAAACTTTTACAAAAAGCTTTTCATGAAATTGTTTGCCAGTTGCGCTCTGACCAGGAACAAGAGTTTGCCAATTCCAATTATGATTTATATATGCATCTCTATTGTGACTCCTGTACTTGTTGCAAGCTAAGTTATATAATGGTGAGTTGCTTTCTTCTATGAGTTGTGTAATGGTAAGTGTGATGCTTCTTGTCTGTATTCTTTTATTGAAACTTCACTCCATAAACATGTGGGCATGTTTACTGAGCTCAGTTTTCGCTTGGGGACAAGCGAAGGTCTAAGCTTGGGGGAGTTGATACGTCCAATTTGCATCACTATTCTATATCATAATTTGCCTCTATTCATTGATATATGTCTTATTATGAGGCATTACTTATGTCTTTTCCACTGTTTTTGCATGTTGGATGATTCTTGGAGGATGGACTGCCGGAGTCTGGATTCTGATGGAAAAAAAGATGTTTTGATGCAATTTCGCGAAGATAAGAAAAATAAGGGAAAATTATATTTTCCCGTAAGACCGAGGAAGCTAAAAGGGGAGGAGAAGAAGGGCCACAGTGGGGCCCACACCCCCTAGGCGCGGGCCCACCTGGCCCCGCGCCTAGGGCAGGTGTGGCCCACCTGCTCGGCCTCCGACTCCGCCCTCTCTCTTATATCTTCCTCATGGAACCCTAATACCAGGGGAGCAACCACAGATAGATTTTCGTCGCCTCTGCGGGACGGAAAACACCGAGAGAGAAAGATCTCTCCGGCAGACAGATTTCTGTCGGGGAATTCCCTTCCTGGAGAGGGGAGATCATCGCCATCAACACCGTCTGATGGGGGAATACCAATCGGGGTATACCCACGAAGCGGAGTCGCCACCGGATCTGGATCAAACCGCCGAGCGTGTCGACTCAATCGGGCGATCGCGCATGCTGGACCCAAACGAGTGGCGCCGACTGGAGGCCCAAGACGGCGACTTCAATACAAAGCCCACTAGAACTTGTAAACCCTAACTGGCTGCATATATAAAGCCACCAGGGGCACCCCCACGGGGCATCCTCTCTCACATTAGATCAGATCTAGTCTCTCCCTCCGTCTATGGTGGCTCTCTTGTAAACCAATCTATGATCATATACTGGATTGACAGCAGGACGTAGCGATCCTCCACCAAGGGGACGTGAACCTGGGTACATCATGTGCCAATCTCGCTCCCGGATTCTCCTACGTCTCCTTGCTCCCTCTATGTAAGCTACCCCAGTAGCATCTGCCGTGCAATACCACGACATTTGGCGCCCACCGTGGGGCAAGCGGTGTTTGGAGGTGATGATCCGGACGGGATCCTCAAATTCATCAACGGCGGCCATATCTGGTCGATTAATCAGTGGTGGAGCGCCCGACGTCGTCGTCAACAAATCTTTCAAGACGTTTCCCGTATTCCCGTGAGCGCATGGCCGACTCGCCGTAAAGCCTGCGATCGCGGCCTGTTTCTGCCCAAGCATTGCTAGCAACAAAGGGTCAAAATCCCCATGCTATGAATCAAGACATGAAATCAATCAGGTCCCTTGTTGGAGTTCTCACGTGAAAGGATATTGCGGTTTTTCCTTTCCAATCTAATCTTTCTCATACATAAATAAATTATTTTATTTAGATCTAATTTTAACTCGTTTTTTCTAAAATACATGTGCCGCATGACGACAATTGGCGAAGACGCATTCGCCTCGGAATTATCCGTCCGTGGTTCTGCAATTATCTGCTACCAACTCCACGCTTGAGGACTTACAGTTGCGGACTCGCCATCACGAATTCGCGCACGCGAACTCATCGTGGGACTCTTCCCTCGTGGACTCGCCGTCCCAGAACTCACCATGTTTGGGGACTCGTCCATCGCGTATTCGTCATCCTCCGAAACTCGCCTAAACGCGGACACGCTCAAACGCGGACTTGCTAGGCTCGGCGACTCACCCGCCGCATATTCATCGTGCTTGGGGACTCGCCCGGCATGAACTCGTCATCAACGGCCCGCCACGTCGACGACTCGCCCTCCTTGTATTTGCCACGCTCGACGACTCCCCCACTGCGTCGACTTTGTCTGCATTTAACAGCTAAGTTCCTTTATATTCCTACATGCTATGAGTGCAAAACATATATGCATCTCCATTCTTTCTCCAAAGCCGACCATGCTGTTCGCATATGACCCTTTCAGGGACCAAAATCATATTTGGCATCGGTTTCAGTTTTGTCTGTTGTTTATTCGCGTCCGTCGAAGTAGTGAGGCTGGGTACTAAATGGTCGACCTTGTCTCCGGGTTCAACAGTCTGGCATCACGACCCTGTTACCCGGCAAGCGTTTGATGCTGGAGGTCTGCCTACTCATGAAAAGACACGCATAAACCTTACATACTGCCCATCGATCCACATAACGAAAGTGCATTTTACTTCAACGTCTACAATTCACACTTCTTATAATTGTTCAATATATTATGCAAGTACACTTTAATGCAATTGTATTTTTTCTCCTTCTCAGCAAAACGGTCTGATGTCTTTCTCGCTGGTCGCTCGACTTCGCCGCTCGGGACTCGGCGCACGGTCGCCGACCTCACCGCCACGCCGGGACTCGGCGCTCCGTCGCTCGACCTCGCCGCGCTCGGGGCTCGGCTCTCGCCGGTCGCTCGACATCGCCACTCGCCGCGCTCGGGGACTCGGCGCTCGCCGGTCGCTCGACCTCGCCACTCGCCATGCTTGGCAGCAATCACTACTATTTTCAGATTATGCATCTCTAAAGAGACTCAAGTCGCCTCTACAAGCCAAATCGAGCCTCGGGGACTACTCCTAGGCATGCTGCGTCTACGCGTGGTTCCACGACCGTGGTTCGCCCTCGTCGACTCGCCACCGCGGACTCTCCACTCGCGTACTCTCCATGCTCGGGGACTCGCCGCTGCAGACAGTCGCCCTCGCGTACTCAACGCGCTCGGGGACTCGCCACCGCGGACTCGCCATCGCGTACTCAACACGCTTGGGGACTCGCCACCGCGGACTCGCCCTCGCGTACTCAACACGCTCGGGGACTCGCCACCGCGGACTCGCCCTCGCGTACTCAACACGCTCGGGGACTCGCCACCGCGGACTCGCCCTCGCGTACTCAACACGCTCGGGGACTCGCCACCGTGGACTCGCCCTCGCGTACTCAACACGCTCGGGGGCTCACCACCGTGGACTCGTCACAGATTAACGCTTCGGGATCGCCACCGCGGACTCGCCCCCGCGTACTCAACACGCTCGGGGACTCGCCACCGTGGACTCGCCCTCGCGTACTCAACGCGCTCGGGGACTTAGAACGCTCTGCGCTCGAGGACTCGGCACGCTCCACGTTCGGGGACTCGCCACAACTGGCGGCTTCACCGACACCCTGCGTCTTTCGACAACTGGCCATCAACCACTGGCTCACACCGACCGCCTCCCGCTTCACGGTTATTTTCTCTGTTCAGGAGCTCGTCGCAGATTCGCCACGACCCATCGTCAAGACTCTCCGCGCCCTACCTCAAGCTCGCGTCGAATCGACAACGCCCTCGGGGACTACTGATGGGGGAATACCAATCGGGGTATACCCACGAAGCGGAGTCGCCAGCTGGATCAAGCCGACAGAAACCTAGCCCTGAGCAGGTCGACTCGCCCAATACGGCGACTGGCGCATGATGGACCCAGACGAGTGGCGCCGACTGGAGGCCCAAGACGGCGACTTCAATACAAAGCCCACTAGAACTTGTCAACCCTAACTGGCTGCATATATAAAGCCACCAGGGGCACCCCCACGGGGCATCCTCTCTCACATTAGATCAGATCTAGTCTCTCCCTCCGTCTACGGCGGCTCTCTTGTAAACCAATCTATGATCATATACTGGATTGACAGCAGGACATAGCGATCCTCCACCAAGGGGACGTGAACCTGGGTACATCGTGTGCCAATCTCGCTCCCGGATTCTCCTACGTCGCCTTGATCCCTCTACGTAAGCTACACCCAGTAGCATCTGTTGTGCAATACCACGACACCGTCATCAAGCTATGCTTCATCGGGATCATCATCATCATCCACACCATCATCTCCACCAGCACCATCATCACCACTCCGTCCCCCTGTAACAATTGTGTTGGATATTTCTTTAGTTCTTAGGGGAAACTTTCCCGGTGTTAATTACTATTGTAGTTGATGCTTGTGAGTGGAACCATTGGATTATTGTTTATGTTCAGATTGTTATTCATCACCATATCATCTTTGATCTTGATCCATATGATGTCTTGTGAGTAGTTCGTTTTGTTCTTGAGGACATGGGAGAAGTCATGTTGTTATTAGTGGATCTGTGTTGAGTTATTATTCAATGGTTTTGTATTTAAGTTGTGGTGCTATTCTTCTAGTGGTGTCATGTGAACGTCGACTACATGATACTTCACCATTTATGGGCCTAGGGGAATGCATTGTGTATTTGGCTACTAATTATGGGGTTATCGGAGTGACAGAAACCTGAACCCCCATTAGGACACCATTGCACAAGGGAGTGTAGGATCTCAGAGTTTAAGGCTGTGGTTAGGTTTATATCTTAATTACTTTCCTGTAGTTGCGGATGCTTGCAGGGGGTTTAATCACAAGTATGTATTAGTCCAAGTAAGGTCGGTACATTAGCACAGGTTCACACACACAACACTTATAACACCAAAGAAGAGTACTCAGCTATTTGAAGCGAAAGCGCATGACAGAATTCCCGTGTGTCCTCGAAAACGTTTGGTCCTTATAAGTATTTCCACCCGCTTGTCCTTTGATAAGAAAGGATTGGGCCACTTGTTGCGTTTGTTCTTTATTACTTGCTCTTTGTTTTGTTGCGTTATCAGAAAACCCCTAAAATCCGTTTGTTAAGTATTTACAGAGATTTTCTACTCTGTACCACTAGTCAACACCTTCTTCTCCTCGTTGGGATCGACACTCCTATTTATCGAAAGTACTATGATACACCCCATATACTTATGGGTCATCAACCACCACCACCTCCTCCCATGAAACCACCACCACCATATGGAGACATATAGCCTCCCATCAAACTTCCAAATGTACCCAAGCCTCTCATGCTATCCAAAGCTAGTTCCTTCTTCTTCAACAATTCATCACGACAAAGCTCCACGTATTGCTTTTGTTTGTCACTCATTCCACTTGTATCCATACATTAGCTTGCTCTCATTCTCAATTGCTTTCTCGAATTCCCCCATTCCAATCTTTCTCTCCTCCATTGCCACCATACTCTCCTCTATGGACACCCGCTTCTCCACGGCCGCCGCCTTGCGTAAGATGGCCTCCTTGAGCTCCTCCATTTCCTTGTCTTTCATTGCCTCACTTATCCTTTCCATTTGTTTGCGAGCATTCATAAGCACATCCAAGGACTTTTGGATGTCATCATCTCCATTCTTCTTTCCTTTCATCATTTCCTTGGCAAACTTCCTTCCATTGGGCCTCTTAGTTTTGGCAATGGAGTTGGGGGTTGGACTTCCTTCATCACTATATGCTCCATCACAATCAACAATGGTTGCATCTCCAATGGAGCTCTTATCTTTCCTCTTGTTGTTGGGTAGGTAACTTCCACGGTTCTTCCACTTCTCATCATGCTCAAGTTTCGCCCAACAATGATGCAAACTAAAACCTTTGCCCTTCTTATCTTTGCATTTCTTGTTTTTCCCTTGTACATATTTTGAGCCATCTCCAATTACATGGAAAAAAAAGAACATGAGTCATATGTGCCATGGTGTACAATAGATAAATAAGGAAATCTACACAAACCAACTTACCATATCCTTTTCATTTGTGCCACTAGGATTCATGACTTCCACATTATAAAGGCACGCCGACCACTTTTGGCACTCGGTAGCGATAGTTTGCCAACGATGATGAAGAGAGGTGAGGGTTCTTTCATAGGCATCTTCCTCTTTGTGAATATCATAGAATTCCTTCACTCTTGCCCAATATGTATCCCGGGGTTGCTCCGTGCCTACGGACGGGTCTAATCCAATCATCTTCCATGCCATGATAAGGAAGAGATCTTCTTTCACACTATAATTACATGATCTCCCCTTGGGTAAATCTTCTTGCACCGAAGATGACTCAACAAAACCCTCTTCGTCCCCATCAAGTGTATTCTCTTGTAATATATACTCTTGTGATGGAAAATCCATGGTCTCCAAGAACTCATCATTAGCCACATTATGTAAGCAAGAAATCAATCAAATCCAACATACAAAATGATCTATGATGAAGGAAAATGCACAAACATTGAAAAATATATGCAAATTTACCTTGAGGAAATTCCGTCGAACACGTTGTGAGCTGGCTATGGGACGACCGGAGGTGGCTACTGCTCGACGACCGCCGTAGGCTGTGGAACGACCGGCGGTTCCTGCTGCAGAGGAGGAGCCGGGTTCCCGGCCGCGTGCTGCTTCTCAGTCGTTGCCTTTTTCTTTCCGTCGCTGCCTGCACCGCCATCCGGCCACCTTCTTGGTCTTGGGGGGTGGTTTGGCAGCGGCGGTGGGAACAGCTGGAGTGGCCACGACCGACCGTGGCGGTGCGAATGTTGCCAAGTGTTGAGGTGGCGGCATAGGGTTTTCCGAAGCTGCGGCGGCGCCTCCCGGGTGTGGGGGTGGCCATAAGTGGTAGCGTCCGTGGAGGAATCGGCAGCGGAGGGAGGTGGGAGGTCCTCCATGGCTTCCGGTGGCCGGCAGCGACCGATCTGCAGCGGTTCCGCGACGGAGGGAGACGAGCAGGCGGCACATGGAAAATTTCAGCGGAGCACTCGATTACGTTTGCAGCACCGCTCGTCTGCCGCAAATATACAGTAGGAGGTTTTTTTTTAGGGCACCTGCGTTTTAGGTCATTGGAGACATTTTTTTACGTTTCCGTGCCTTATATGACAGTTTATTGGGCAGCAGGAATTTTATAGGGAAGCCATTAGAGATATTAGAGATGCACTTATGAACCGTGGTTTCAAGAGGCATGCACCCGAAAATCAGACCGTAAAATCATCATCGGTTGCCATCCAATACATACCACAAACAAGACATGGTGTATTTCGTGAGGGTATCTCACTTGAGAAAAGTTTGGTTTATGTACTCATTACAATAATCTGAGAGACCGCTGTTATTTCGTCTCCAAATGTTGTGCCGCCAACTAAAGATTCTAGAATTGAATATATAGTTGATAATTTCAGGATTACTAGCACCATTCATGGCTAATGCAAAACTCACATTTCAATCTCATGTGACAACAAATGAACCATTACATAGTTTACGGACAAACGGAAGATATGGCGCATTCCAACTGTAGTATGTCATATATAACATGAATGAGATGTCAATGACATTAGAAGGTCGAGAATCCACATCCTTCAAGGAAGCTAGGATGAATATGCATTCATTCAGATGGTTTAAGGCCATAAAGGACGAAACAAAGACTGACGATCATGTAGAAATACCTGAAATGGTCAAGAAAGTGGGTTATAAATGGGTCTATAAAACCAGGAAAACTTGATTATTTACCCAAAAATTCATCGACCTTGGATTATGTATCCAAAGTTGAGTAAAACCAGGGAAAATTCATTATTTACCCAAAAAATCATCGACCTTGGATTATGTATCCAAAGTTGAGTGTACCTTTGTAAAATACCCATAAAGAGAATTAGTTGTGTTTATGATCTACCCATAAGAGGTTTTCTGTAAACCAAAAAAATATACCGTGTAATTGCTGATGAAAACAGCTACTTTGCCCTCTATTATAATAGTTGTGTAGAGTCGCCGTACAATAGCTCATCTTTCTGTATGGTCCATACAGACAAGAATATCTCTACCATCAGAAACTACTTCCGTCGATTAGTCTTCGGCTGAAGCACTACTAGTCAAGCGCCGACTCACTTGTCTGGACAAGCGAACTTTTTGAGATATTGGCTGGCAGAAGTAAGATGGCTAGATGGATGATGACCCACAAGTATAGGAAATCGCAACACTCTTCGAGGGTAGTATTAACCAATTTATTGATTTAACACAAGGGAAGGCAAAGAATATTTATCTTTACTATTAAAAGGAAGTTGGTGATCGTAGGTCGCCCTCAAACATCAAACATTGGAGCAATATAGACCATACGATTTACATCTAACGCTTCCAACGCTACCTGATACATCGTGTAAACAGTTGGCTAAATTACCATTCTATGCCACTGATAAGTGCATCAAGGAAAATCAATAGGCAATCAATGCCAGGACCCATCGTCCCTTATACACGTTACAGGAAAAGCTACAATCAAGGAAAATCAATAGGTAATCAATGCCAGGACCCATCGTCCCTTATACACGTTACAGGAAGGCTACAATCAAATTTTTACAATTAATCACACACTCTCATAGGGAAGGCTACAATCAAGGAAATTCATCAATCAAAAAGAAAAAATCCACATTCTTCTCCTACCTCCTCCCGCTTGCTCTCATGTCGCTGTAACATCCCAGGATTAGCACCTAGAAATAGAGAGACACAGGTTTGTGCATTGCATTCATGCATAAGAAAATCCGGGGAATTTTTGCGCAAAACTAAAAGAGCTATAAAGGGATCGGGATCTCTCTTGTACGGAAGGAAACTTCGGAGCAAGTGCGATAGATTTCGACATGACCTTTGTAGAATTCTTTGTTCCAGGGAAAATTTGTTCAAACATATTTTGAATTTCAAATATGAAATTCAAATGAATTTATTAAATTCACAAATGGAAATTGGAAATATTTAATAACTTGAAATGAAATGATTACAAAAATGATATAAAAAGGATTCTTTATATTATATACATATAGTATTATACTGAACTTTTACAATAAATAAATAAAAGTAAAGTATTAGGAAACAAATAAGTAGAAAAAAGGAATTACATTACTGAAATAACACAAAGAATTCTTTATTACAACAAAATATATATGACATTGTTTTTACAAAAGAATTGTAAAAGAAAAATGAAATAAGTAAACTTTATTGAATAAAATACAACAGTACAATCTTTTTACAATTTTCAAACAGAATATAAATTATAATGTCTCAACATTATTCAATCAGAAAAAAATTACATATATATAAGAGAAAACCTAAAACTATTTCCTAACTACATTTCTCACCTCCAACATCTTCATCTCTTCTTAGTGATCCTAGCAACATAAAACAATAAACAGGAAGAGGCAAACAAAATAAAAGGGATTAGAGGGGGTTAGTGAAACTCTCAGTTTTTGCAGTGAGGTGCACTACTTAATCACATCACTGAGTATTAGTTAGGGGCCATATGTGTATCTGTTCTCATCAAGAGTTTTGACCTTAGACTTAGGCATCATGGGTCTAAAAGGGGCAAGTTTCACCTCAGTAGAATAGTAAAGGAGTCCATTCCTTTTTGACAACACAAAAATAAAGCCAAACTTGAGATAATAGCAAACCAGCCTAGAGAATCCATTCCAATAAATATCTCTCTATTGGAACTTGAACCACCGGAGGGTACCACTTAACAGCAGCACTGTCACAGCATGCAAGTAATATGATGTCAAGCACCAGAGGCATCACAAGGAATACAAAGGTAGGCACACAGAAGCTAGAAGCAGATCAAATTTTCTCCACACACCACACAACCCAGGACTACTCAGTTCCAATCTATCTCAATTCACTACCAAGCCCTCAAGAACACCACAACAAACAACATCAGCACTTTCTAGAATTCCAGTAGAACAAACCACAAGATCACCAATCTAGACCAGCACCATCAACCAACCCTGGTTGCTCTTGGGATCCATCCAAGAGCTAGAATCAGGGGAAGACAAATCCAGGAGCACCAGCAAAAGGAAAAGCAGTAGCAGGTTCTATAAATCAAGTCAGGAGCACAAGGAGGAGGCCTAGGTGCTAAGAAGAGAAATAGCAGTAGCTACATCAAAAGAAGGGAGGAAGGCATGCTACTAAGTAACAGTGGCTGATTAAGATCAACACCAGCCAGCAACTGCAACAACTCCACAATCATAGGTTAACCACCAAGATCATGCTTAAGCATCTGTTCTTACCATTGCATCTTAGAAAATGGATGGGGTCAATAGAAAATCCTCAGATCTATACTCAAGTGGAGTACTAGATCATCACCGGATAGTTTTTATAAGCAAACAGTAATTGTTGTATCCAAACATCATCACAGCCTTAGCTTTTGCATCCTAGGCAAGGTTAAGTAATGAAGGGAAACATTTATTTTAAATATGAACAATGCTTCAGACCAGCATCACAAGCATTTAGGTTTAAATGTTTTTGCTTAGCTGTATAAGCAGCATATCATCCTACCTGAGGTTATTTTGTGCACACTCCTGTATGGAGGCACCACAAAAATAATCAAGTCAAGAGAAGCCACTAAAATAGTATAACCAACAACTAATCATCTTCCTGATTATAAATTCAGGAATCATAAAATTATTGCCATATGGGCAATCCACATATGGCACATCATTCCATCTACAAGCCAAGCAGTTTACTAAATCATCTTGTTATCCATCTGTCAAGGAATCATTTTTAATGCCACCTTATTTATATAAGCTAACATGTGCTTATAGTTTTAGTCTATGCATCCTCAGTCTAGGCAATATTTCCAACAAGAATAACACAACAAAGAAGACATGCTACCATCTGCTGCACACTCCAGGTGGAGGAACCACAACAGCAGCTGGGGAAACAGATGTCACTCAAGTATCACACTAGGACCTTAAACAATAGGGTATGGTACTATAACCAAAATTTATACCCCATTAAATTCAAAGATACAATGGTACACCATTGATCTATCTATAATAATTGGATGAGTGTGGATTTGCTGCCAAGGGGGATAGCTGCCCCCTCCAGCCAGTACCATACGATGTGTGTTGAGATCCGCATCTACGCCTGGCTGTCATTTTGTTGTCTATCGAATGTACTGCGCTAACAAATAATTAGAGGTTGCTTGGACTGCCGGGCTATATTGCAGTATGCATGTAGTGCTAGGCTGTGTCAAGCGTAGCAGGTTATGCTGTGTTGGCAGTCTTTTTGCATGGTTGGACTGACGAGTGTAGAGATTTTTGTTCCCAATCTAGTTGGGTCCTTCCTAGCTAGTTTCTTCACGTGTCCATGACTAGCTTGTTTACGTGATCGAGCAGGAGAACTAACATATAGAAACTGGCTTATACAAGCTAGCTTATACTCGTTTGCTTGTTCATGGTTGTTTATACAAACCACTTCCATCTACCAAACATCAATGCTAACGAGTACAGCTAGCTAGTAAGAAAATATGATGATATTTATAGTGGTACGCAACAATACAACACATATATAATGAGAATACAATGGGTTGGCAGAGAGTTTTTTGCCCGTGCTCTGGTGCACAACCATGCTAACACAAGCAAATAACGTACACGTATATCTAGGATACCATTTGTTTGCATGTAGCCTGTCAGGTTTACAAAATGTTTGTTGTAGCCTGTCAGCTTTATTACAGTTTGGTTAATCAAAATGTCTAGCTTATTCTTGTTTTGCATGTATCTCAGCGCACACGCTGGGCGGCATCCACCGGGGGGCAGCTATCCCCTGGGCAGCAGACTATTTACCTAATTGGATAACCAATTAAAATCATCTTTCTAGTTAAACAACTAGAAATCATGTAATTCCCTACAATTAAACTGATACATGATATTGATCATCATTACAGTATAAATTGAGCAACCACCAATAATTGAAGACAAAGGATTCTAATCAAATCATTTTCCTAAGTATAGACATTAGGAATCATTCTAAAAGAATCACTGCCATATGGACCAGCAATATATGATATGCCATTTCATCAATAAACAATAACCAGTATAGAACCAATCATTTTCCTGGTATGAATACCTAGGAATCATTCAGTTTTTTTATATAATAAACTGTCAAGAAGATATGTCATCACTGATTTCTCTTGCAATAGCCACATATGTGTTATCTATAACTAGAAGGGAAGCACATCAAGCTTCAGTTCCCTGAATCTTAATCAAATACCACTAGGTGATATCATCATCCCATCATCAGCACGAAAGCTGGTCACAAAAGAGATATAACTCATCGAGGGTGCCGAGCACCTGTAGCGTAGGCGTGACGAAGCCGAGGATTGTTCCAACCATCACTCCAACACCACCACCAGGGAGTGTCGGGGTTGCGCTGCAGCACCATCCCACCGGCCTCAAGACAGTGGTGGATGGATCGCATCATCATCACAGCAGAAACACCACCACCAAAACATCACCACCGTGATAACACAACCACTCCCTAGCGGTAGCAGCGTATGGGGGTCGAGAGTGAAGGGGGGCTGCAGCAAGAGTACCAGCTGCTTGAGCATGGAAGAGGAGGCACAGGAGCTGGAGGGAAGCAGCCATGGCGCAGGAGCACTACTGCGTCGGCGACCAACCGTACCGCATGGCTAGGGCTAGCCAGAATGGGGGCCCCGTGCGAGGGTTAAAGGACGCCAAGGCGGCAGGGAACAGAGGAAGGAGATTGGGCGGGGCAGCGCCAACAAGCGCCGGTAGGGCGCCTGGCGATGGCCGGAGAAGCAATGGCGGCGGGCGTGTGAGCGCGAGAAGAGAGAACGAGACGAGGAGATAAGCTTCGGGGGGATGAGGTGAGCTATGGGCTGGGTCGGTTTGACCGATCCTGTACCCCCCCCCTACTAGGCTAATTTAGCCCATTGTTGGGTGATAGGCCCATCTTAAAATAAAATAAAATAATTCAAGAAAAAATATGCAAGTTTATAAAAATAACCCTAAAGATATTTAAAGCTCTAGAAAAAATATAGAAAAATCTTAAAAATATTTATGATATATAAAAATCATCACAAAAATAATATCCACCTAAGAAAAATATAACTTTACTTATTTAAGTTAATAAAATGCAAATAAAGATTAAACACTATTAAATCTTAAGGGAAATTTCATTAAATACGGAAAAATCCTAAAAGTAAATAAAAATCATTTTTTTTTTAAAAAATAAAACTAATATTTTATAAAAATATTAACTTAGAGTTTTACAAATAAAATATAAAGCAAATATTTAAGGACACTTAATTCTTTAAAGAATTTTATAAAAAAAATATAATACTTAAAAATAAATAAAATTCATTTTTAAGATCTTTAATAAGTATATTTTACTAAAAAAATACTATTTATATTATTCAAAAACATTTTAATAACCTTAGATAATAAAATTCATTTAATTATTCTACTAAAATAAAGTAACCATTTTGTTAATTCTCTAAAATTATTTACTAAGAAAGAAATAATCACATTTCTTAGTAAAAATACTAAATCCTTTAAATTTAATTATTAAGTCTAATTCCATAATCATAATTCATAATAAAACTTGAGTATAACTATTAGCTTTTAAATACTCTTATTAAATCTTAAATTCAAATAAAACTCCTTTTAAATAAATATTATATACCACTCATGTATAAGATGGTGAATAATCTTCATCACTTAACCACTCTTAAAATGACTCTAAACCCTAACAAATTCATAAGATCATTTCATTATGCTCCCATTAATAAATTGCATATTATTAAATTCATCTTTCACTTAAATTAAAAGGGATCATCCATAATCATATTTGTCAAAACCCTAAAACTAGATGATATTCTAAAACTCATTATATCTTAAAATTCACTTCTATTTTTACATTTAACTTTGGTCTAAACAATAATAAACATCTCATTTGAAGTTTATTCATGTTTTTAAAGTTAACTTTGGTCACTTGTACCATCAATTAAAATATGATAACCTAACATCATTCATAACCATCACCAACCTTAATGTAAAACCTAATAACTCTCAAGACTGATTAACTTTAACTAAACACTGGTTTCTTCAAATGTTATTCTTTTTTCCACTTCACACAAACAAGTCTATAATAGTTCCGTCAGCTCTTAAGAACTCAACCCAAGGACTTTTTATCCTAGTCACCAGATAACAATTAATCATAATCACATTACTATATCTGTACTTGTATATTTTGAATTATTAACACTTAAGTTCCTTATCAATGCCATTTCTTATGAACTAATCTTAAAGATAAACCCAACCTTAAAGAAGATACCTAAGATCAACTTATTTATAATTCTAAGGGTTTCACTTTGGGAATTATAAAATTGCATAGCATTATTTATGCATAATGGCATCTTGCTTCTTTAAACATTAGTCCTTACCGTACCAATGATGATGATTTCAGATATTGGATCTTCTATTATCTCGAAGACCGTGAGTGCATAATCTTGCAATCACAAAAGGCAAGTTCACACTTGCTCATGTCCTTCGATTATTTTCTGTAAAGTATTTTGCAAATCTAGTGTTGTCATCACCTGCATTTGAAAAAGGACAGAAAACACTATTTTCAAAATAATATGATTATAGGTTATTTACCATGAGGTAAAAACCTTTTATGGAAGTTCCGGTGGTAAAGGAACATATTATCTAGGACTTAACAACCAATGTCGTCAGTGATTCTTGCGCCGTATATTACGCTTAACCATGAGATTTGGAATGGGACGGAGAAGTCAGCTGGATCGGCTCTCTCTCGCATGCCAACGGATGACCGGGCCGTTGTTGCAACTCCTCTTGTAGAGGGTTAGCAGGTTATGGGTGGGATCCCTCAACGTCCCACGGCTTCTGGTATCTATGAGGGTTGTACACCTTAGGCTGATAATGGACACAAGTTTTATCCTAGGCCCGATATGCAATCTGTCAGGTATGCGGGGGCATAGAGAAAGACAGTGATTGGCTTGGATCTTAGTCTGGGCCTCACACCAAGGAAGTGTGAACGAGCCTATAACTCGGATGTGCAACAAAGCTAAGATCTCTCATGGGTAAAGCAACGCACCTCCGCAGAGTGTAAGAACTGTAACTTGTTATTCCATGTTCCCAGAAGGAGCTACAAACGCTGCAGGAAAGGAACTCCATGAAAGTTCTGGTAAACCCATGAAGGCTGATGGACATAGCTTTTCAGAATAAAAGCAACCTTTGAAGAAATGTTTACGAAAACTTGCATTGCCTACGACCTATGGTCTATGGCTGTAGATAGTGCATCAAACACTTCTCTTTAGTGAACTTGCTGAGTACGCTCGTACTCAACGTATCTTCTTAACCATTGTTAGATCTCGGAGAAACCAATGGCGTTCCCAGGAAATAAGTTACTTGAAGAGTTGAAGATATCTGAGGGAGATCAACGGAGTCGAAGACCTTACCGGAAGCTATCGAAGACAAGCTGAAGTGTAGAATATAAAAAACATCCTAGAATCTAAAACCTACTTCTATAGAATAGTACTATAGTAGCACTTTCAAGCCTTATATATATACTTATAAGTAGTATTCTTAAGGTAAACTCCGAATGGATCTTTATGGTTCTTTCTGTATAATATTCCTCACTGTTCGAGAGGAAGTTCTCTAGATCTTTTGTAATATGTTATATAAAGCGTTGTATTGGACCCGCGATGTTTCTGTTGTACCACTCTGAGGGATATATTACGGATGGAACAGTGTTCCATTGGTGTTATGTCAGCGACTATAGTGTACTATATCATGCAGTGATATGCTGGGTCATCGCAGTTGGTATCATAGCATATGCTTTGACCTTAGGTTGGAAACCTAGTAAATGGGTAGAACCTGTAGGTTGGATAGTGACTATAGGAAGCCATCTTATATACACCATATTTCCTTATACAAGTGATGAATATTCACTTGAGAATAACTTTGTCACACCTTAGTGGAATTTTTGGGTTATTTTCATGATAGAATGATTACCTATCTACTATGTGTAGTAGGAAGTACCTACCCAATATTTCGTAAGTAGGCAATATATCTTCTACTAAACTATTCTATATTATAACTAAACTAGAGTAGTATATCACCAAGTCAGAGTACCTCGTAAGGGAGTAGTTAATCATGGTGTTATCTTACTAAGAGAAGCTATGAAATGAAGTAAAACTTTGCTTTTATCTTTATACTAATGTTAAATACCAGAGGAGAATGCCGCAAAACCTTAAACAACATGATATTATAGGGGAAGTAACTGATGTTTGGTTTAACTCAAAGCTATTCTAAGAAGAATAGAATTTTACGGAGAGTAACAAATAGGGTTATACTTATCTAACCCCATGGAATATGCCAAATCCATAGTGGCATGAATGACAAGACAGTATTTTTGTAGTACAAGTAGATCTATATAGGTTATGAAACTAGTTAAAACTTGAGAATTTGTTGTTATAATAAATGTGCTTAGGAAAGTAAAGATTAGAAACAAAGGATAGAAATGTGAGGATGATGTTTAGTATGTAACTCCAAGGATAATTAAGTTATAACCATTTATAGAGTGAATTAATCAACCATCTCTAGAGTCGGGTCAAATTTTGCCAAAACTTATTCCGTTGCAAATGGGAAAATGGTGTAATCTAGGAGACAAAGAACATTATGAGCCGTACAAATAGGTATATAACGATAGAAGTCCATACACTAATATGTATTAAGAATGGTAGTGTATAACATCAAAGCCTATTGTAATGCCTGGAAATATTAAAAATTAGAAATTGATTGTTACTTGATTTTGTGCATCATCACGACATCATCATGCATATTTTATCCGTAAACTTATTTTATCAAATCATATTTTGTTTTACTAAATATCCAATTAAACCCGTCTCTCGTTCTTATTTTAAAACTAAAAGAAATAATATTTCTCGCAGCAAAAGCTTTTCTCGTTTTATAAATAAAATTAGGCTAAAAGTCCGTCTAATTTTTTGGTCCAAAACTAGTCTCATCTAGTCTACTTTAGACTAGATAAATATCTCAATCCCCTTTTCTTTCCCCAAACCCTAGACAAAACTAACCCTAATCCTACCCAGCCCGCACTACCACACATGCACCCCACACCCCGCCGCCACTCACCAGCACCACCCACGCAACACACGCACGCAGAGACTCACACCCACCACGACCTAGTGGCACACCACACACACACGAACACATACCGGTTCACGCACAACACGCACGCGTCCTGGACGCGTCGTGATCCCCTCGCCTCGACCCCTTTGACGCTGCCTACCCCGTCTCCATCCTCGTGAATCCCCCTCGTCTTGCTCCCTCCTGCCTCCCAGCGCCGCCGCTTGGCCTCTCCCTCGACCTGGAGCCGCATCGGCCTCACCCGCCTCTGCCCCTCCGCCAGTGCCCGTGCCGCCTCAGGCCTCTCTAGTCCGGCGCTCCTCTCCTCGAGCAAGATCCTCGCCTTCGAGCTCTCCGTGCCTCCTGCCTGGACCCTCCATCGTCATGCCCTGCCGCTAGCGAGCCTCCTCGCTGCCTCTCCATGTGTCCTCCTCTATGAAGCCTCGGCCGCCAGCCGCTACTAGCTCACCGTCGTCGCGGGCGACCTCCACCTCGAGCCCGCGCCCCTGCACACGCAGCGCCCACAGGAAGCCCTGCTCGAGCACCCCCTCACCCAGCTGGTGCCGCCAAGCCTGCGCCTGGTGCTGGTCCTTTCCTCGAGCTCATGTCCGGCCTCGTCTCGGTCTGTCTTCATGGACGTCTCGGTCCCGTGTCGTCCTGGCCGAGGCCTCCTGCAACATCTCTACCTCGTGAAATCGGCGTATCGGCCTTCGTCCCAGGCAACCGTTCATGTTGTCTTTGCCTGTCTTGGTGTTGCCCTCGAGCATGTGGGGAGTTGTTGTTACACTAACAGTGAGGTCTCTTGTGCACCAGATCGCCTCGATTCAAGTTTGCTCTAGTTGTTGCCTTGAGCCGTGGCCGCCAAGATCGACCGACTGTGTGCCACCCGAAGAACACGACGCCACCGATCCAAGATCCACTACACGAACCCCGATACCCCAAAGCCGAAGAGCGTCGTCACGGAACGCCATGATCTTCTTCCTAGATTCCGAAGACCGAACCCGAAACCCTCCGGACCAAGATCTTCGAACCAATGTGTGACCCCTTCCCGATACCCCATTTTGATAAATATGATATAACTTGTGCATATTAAATTATCCATACTTGCATACATATATTATTTTTCGGGGTTATATGGCGATTCACCTACTAAATAAATATGGAATATATGGGAGTGTTATTTGTCTTGTCCCGGTTCCATTTAATATTGGGTAGTGAATCGATGCTATGATATATCTTGTTAAGAGAACATTTAAATTGCGAGGTAGATAAACAACTTGAACCATAATATTTATTTGTCGGGATTCCGATTTCACTTAATATTGCTAAGTGGGACCGCATATTATCATTCCATGCATCATATCATAATCATGCCGGATCTTCCGCCTAGTATTAAATATTGCGCCGGTTGTTCCTTCTAGTGTTTGCTTCTTCACCGGATAGGACGATGAGTCGATGTGAGATACGGCAAGCCTCTGGCTACCCGACATTGTTTATCAGGCGAGCATTCTCCCCCTTCTACCTATTTTGTATTTATAGTCTTTACTCCCTCCAATTGATCTATTGCTATTCTTATTGTCGATGCTTTAGTATTTTCCCTTTATTTACCTGCTCCACTATATTGCCTTGGTTATCCTATTGCCTTGTTTGAGTAGCTAGTATGTCCTTGCGAGTCGTAGGCATGCTTAGTATTGCTCTCATACAGGTGGAACATGATACTCGGATATGGTTGGTGAAAAGATAATTGATCTAATGTTGTTGGTTATGGTTTCACCTAAAGATAAGGCCCCGGCAGGGACCACCTTTGGGAACTGCTTGAGCCGACCTAGGACCCGTTCGTTCTACGATACCATTTCTGAGTTGATCGCGCTAACCAAACGTGGGGGCCTCTGGGATCCCCCCCCCTCAACTACCGGCGCTATTCGTATATCAAGAGGGTTACAAAATTGGTTTTCCATTTGGTGCATACGCATAATATGTCCTCGGACATGGCTGAGTTGATATGTCTTCGGACTTGATGTTTTGGTGGACTGCCATGGCTTGCATTGCATAAAATCGGGATATCATGCCGGAGGTGGGATGGAGCTCTACAAGTTATCTTCCGATCATCGCCCGGGCGTAGACTTAAACGCTGTGCCACCTAGAGAATCAGCTGTATCTCTTGTGTTGGTAAAACACAGTAGGTGATGCCTCTGGATATGCGCGTAGTTATGGGACAGTTCTTGTTGTGAGATTCGGATGTCATGCGTAATATGTTGCCTGAAGGGTTGAGCATGCGTTTGGGTACAGTAGTGCACCCCTGCAGGGTAAATCTTTTCGATAAGCCGTGTGTCCACGGTTATGGATGCCTCAGGAGTACAGTGTCATGATCATAGACAACGCCACTAATGTTTTGCCTCTTTAATAACATGACTAGTAATTAGCCTTATGAACTAAACACCTGCTTAACTAAAATTGCCACCGTGTGTGTTCCGCAAGGAGACTTCCTCGACTGGTCTTCGAGGGGGAAATCTTCGGATGGGTTATGTTTGGTGTTATAATATTGTTACCGCATAGAGCTCTCTTATCTCGCTCTAATAGCCGAAGTTGTAGCGTGTCTCTATAAGTTAGATAGCGCAAGCTTTGCTACTGCTGAGCCCACCATACCTATGTAGGCGAGGACCGCCGAATTCTAGTCTCGCCGTGTACTGGCCTTAGTATTGACCGCTCTCTTTCTATTTTTCCTTTGCCCTTTGTCGGCACCCTTTGGTCTGACAGGTATGTGATTGACGACATTAGCAAGGTTATCCTTCCGGCTTGGCCTGGGCAGGGTTGGACACCGCTTGGTTATTCTTCGGGACTCTTAGTCCCATTTGGATCTTGTCCGTACTCGGATACTATCTTGCCTTCTTCTTGAGTTATACCTTTGCGTCGTACCTTTTGTATTCTTGACTCATTGAGTCGCTGTTGTATATATAAGTTCTTGTGGACTCTGTTGTAAACTACTGTGATGTAACTACTTGTATTCAAATCCCACCCACACGAAAGTGTCTGGTGGGCGTCTTTGAATCGCTTCTATGCAGATTTTGGCGGGAAATGTTGAGATCTGCATAGACCCGATTCGAGGGCGTTACACCTATGTACAAGAGATGTTTTACTCGAAGTACTGTTTCTACAGGCTTTTGACGTATGATTGCTAGAGGTAATATTTGGATTTGTTGGGTTTTATTGTGTGACTAGACATGTGCATGAAGTTTGAACTTTATGGGCATATGCATGATGTTTCATGGAGTCCTTACTTGATGTACAGGTCTAGAAGGGGAAATGGGTTCGCGTGAGGGAGAGGCGAATTATCATTTTAATGTTGGGAAGATGAAGGATCATGAGATGTTGGTGATACAAAAAAAGGAGGCTAACCAGGCAATTCTGAAGGAAGGGTCAAGTCAAAAGTCGTATTAACCACCAAAGAGGAGATTCTTCAGTATATGAGGAGTATGGAAGAAGAAAGAAAGGTTGAAACAGAGAGGCAGAACCAGTTTTATCAGGAGACATTAAAGGTTAGGCAAGAGAAGCTATTCAAGGAATTACATCCAAGGGTTAAACTGGTGGAATTATTAGAAACCAAACCCGGAGTTTTTCCATGATTGAAGAACCTATGGAGGCGGAGAATTGGTTAATGGATACATCCTGTAAGCTTAAAAGTGTGGGATGCAAGGATGAAGAAAAGGTACGCTATGCAACTTCTCTATTGACCGGAACCGCAGCCACGTGTTGGGAGAAGTCCAAGTTTGTCATCCTGGAAGGAGGTGTCAGTACCTGGGCTGAGTTCAAACAGAAGTTTCGAGAAGACTTTGTTCATCAGAACAATGGGTAAAGGAAGGATAATGAAGCCTTAGAGAAAAAAAATCTTTCAGTCATGAAACATGTACGAGAGTTTAACTGTTTATCCAAGTACATTAGTGATAAAGTAAATAGGGAGGTGAAACGACAAAGGAAGTTCATGAAAGGACTACAAGCAGTTATGAACATGCATCTCAGGATTGTGCGTGCAAAGGAATTCCAGGAATTGGTGGATAGTGCACATATATCAGGAGATGATGAGATTGATGCACCTGAAGGAAATAAAAAGAGAATTCAAAAATAGACCACAACATGTCAGGTTCGAGGACATATGACGAAGAATTATCCGGATCCACATATGACATACAAAACAGAGAAGATATGTCACAACTGTGGAATTCGGGGTCACGTGTTGAAGGAGTGTCCAAAACCTAAGATAGTATGTTACCAATGTGGAGAACCAGGACACATGAAAAAGAACTGCTTAAAACCACAGTTAACTCATGGATCGACATCAGGAGTAATGGAACCAATAATGGGGTTATCATCTAATCAAAATGTTCAGCCTAATCTAATCGGAGAAAGGAATGTAAGAGCATTTCAAGGGAAATGTAACAAGAGTGGAATCCTAGGACACAAGAAATCATGTTGTCCGGAACATCAGGAGGATTATGGAACATCGGTGGGAGGAGACACAACATCCACCAAATCACCATCAAAGTAGGGTGTGGGTGAAGAAGGTACATATTCAGGAAAACGGAAGTATAAAACCATAAATGAAGTCAATAACAGCAGCAACCACAACAAAGCAAGTGGTAAGTCAAGGCATTATTAAATGATATAAGTTATCTTATACATGCACTTAAGGAGTTAGAGAATTTGCGCCTCTAGTTCCCAATTATGTGGGTGTACCATCTGTTCCTCATAAGACCATTAGAAAATCTCAAGGGGGAGAGTGAATAATGAAGCATCAAGAGTTGGGATCCGGAATAAGGTTTAGGAGAAAGCCAAAACATTCTTAAAAAGTAAGACATAAGGACTAAGTATACCATAAATAGATGAATAATAGAGTCAAGCTATATTTAGCCAAAGTATAAACCAGAATCTTACCTTAAGGAGACTTTCTAAAAAACTTAGACACTTTTTGAATAGATGTCCTAATCTGAAAACATTCAAAAGGATCTGATCAGGGTAGGAGTGCTAGATTCAAAAGTAGTCTATACATCAAATGGATTTAGTTGGCTCATTTCAAATCACAAGAGGATCCAAGGAAAACTAGAATGAAGATACAACAATTATATTCATCCCGGATTTAAAAGAGTCACTAGGATCTGAAGAAGTTAATCTTATCTTCCGAAACATAAGAGGGTGCGAACTTCGAGGAAGAAGTTTATTTTAAGGGGGAGAGTCTATAACATCCCAGGATTAGCACCTAGAAATAGAGAGGACACGGGTTTGTGCATTGCATTCATGCATAATAAAATCCAGGGAATTTTCGCGCAAAACTAAAAGAGCTATAAAGGGATCGGGATCTCTCTTGTACTAAAGGAAACTTCAGAGCAAGTGCGATAGATTCGACATGACCTTTGTAGAATTCTTTGTTTTGGGGAAATTTTGTTCAAACATATATTTGAATTTCAAATATGAAATTAAAATGAATTTATTAAATTCACAAATGGAAATTGGAAATATTTAATAACTTGAAATGAAATTATTACAGAAATGATATAAAAAGGATTCTTTATATTATATACATATAGTATTATACTGAACTTTTACAATAAATAAATAAAAGTAAAGTATTAGGAGACAAATTAGAAAAAGGAATTACATTACTGAAATAACAAAAAGAATTCTTTATTACAACAAAATATATTTGACATTGTTTTTACAAAAGAATTGTAAAAGAAAAATGAAATAAGTAAAATTTATTGAATAAAATACAACAGTACAATGTTTTTACAATTTTCAAACAGAATATAAATTACAATGTCTCAACATTATTCAATCAGAAAAGAAATTACATATATATATAAAAGAGAAAACCTAAAATTATTTCCTAACTACATTTCTTCACCTCCAACATCTTCATCTCTTCTTAGTGATCCCTGCAACATAAAACAATAAACAAGAAGAGACAAACAAAATAAAAGGGATTAGAGGGGGTTAGTGATACTCTCATTTTTTGAAGTGAGGTGCACTGCTTAATCACATCACTGAGTATTAGTTAGGGCCCATATGTGTATCTGTTCTCATCAAGATTTTTTACCTCAGACTTAGGCATCATGGGTCTAAATGGGGAAAGTTTCACCTTAGTAGAATAGTAAAGGAGTCCATTCCTTTTTGGCAACAGAAAAATAAAGCCAAACTTGAGATAATAGCAAACCAGCCGAGAGGATCCATTCCAATAAATATCTCTCTATTGAAACTTGAACCACAGGAGGGTCCACTTGACAACAACACTGTCACAACATGCAAGTAATGTGATGTCAAGCACCAGAGGCATCACAAGGAGTACAAAGGTAAGCACATAGCCGTATCTAATAAGCTAGAAGCAGATCAAATTTTCTCCACACACCACACAACCCAGGACTACTCAGTTCCAATCTATCTCAATTCACTACCAAGCCCTCAAGAACACCACAACAAACAGCATCAGCACTTGCTAGAATTCCAGTAGAACAAACCACAAGATCACCAATCTAGACCAGCACCATCAACCAACCTTGGTTTCTCTCAGGATCCATCCAAGAGCTAGAATTAGGGGAAGACAGATCCAGGAGCAGCAGCAGAAGGAAAAGAAGCAGCAGGTTCTATAAATCAAGTCAGGAGCACAAGGAGGAGGCCTAGATGCTAAGAAGAGAAATAGCAGTAGCTACATCAAAAGAAGGGAGGAAGGCATGCTACTAAGTAACAGTGGTTGATTAAGATCAACACCAGCCAGCAACTGCAACAACTCCACAATCATAGGTTAACCACCAAGATCATGCTTAAGCATCTGTTCTTACCATTGCATCTTAGAAAATGGATGGGGGCAATAGAAAATCCTCAGATCTGTACTCGAGTGGAGTACTAGATCATCACCGGATAGTTTTTATAAGCAAACAGTAAGTGTTGTATCCAAACATCATCACAGCCTCAGCTTTTGCATCCTAGGCAAGGTTAAGTAATGAAGGGAAACATTTATTTTAAATATGAACTATGCTTCAGACCAGCATCACAAGCATTTAGGTTGAAATGTTTTTGCTTAGTTGTATTAGCAGCAAATCATCCTACCTGAGGTTATTTTGTGCACACTCATGTATGGAGGCACCACAAAAATAATCAAGTCAAGAGAAGCCACTAAAACAGTGTAACCAACAACTAATCATCTTCCTGATTATAAATTCAGGAATCATAAAAATTATTGCCATATGGGCAATCCACATATGGCACATCATTCCATCTACAAGACAAGCAGTTTACTAAATCATCTTGTTATCCATCTGTCAAGGAATCATTTTTAATGTCACCTTATTTACATAAGATAACATGTGCTTATAGTTTCAGTCTATGCATCCTTAGACTAGGCCATATTTCTAGTCAGCTATAACACCGTAGCAAGACATGCTACCCAGCTACTGTTGTACACACTCCAGGTCGTGGCACCACAACAACAGCTAGGGCAAGAGATGTCACTCAAGTATCACACTAGGACCTTAAATAGTAGGGTATGGTACTATAACCAAAATTTATACCCCATTGAATTCAAAGATACAATGGTACACCATTGATATATCTATAATAATTGGATAACCAATTAAAATCATCTTTCTAGTTAAACAACTAGAAATCATGTAATTCCCTACAATTAAACTGATACATGATATTGATCATCATTACAGTATAAATTTAGCAACCATCAATAATTGAAGACAAAGGATTCTAATCAAATCATTTTCCTAAGTATAGACATTAGGAATCATTCTAAAAGAATCACTGCCATATGGACCAGCCATAGATGATATGCCATTTCATCAATAAACAATAACCAGTATAGAACCAATCATTTTCCTGGTATGAATACCTAGGAATCATTCAGTTTTTTTTATATACTAAATTGTCAAGCAGATATGTCATCACTGATTTCTATTGCAATGGCCGCATATATGTTATCTATAACTAGAAGGGAATCACATCAAGCTTTGGTTCCTTGAATCTTAATCAAATACCACTAGGTGCTATCATCAGCCCATCATCAGCACGAAAGCTAGTCACAAAAGAGATATAACACACCGAGGGTGCCGAGCACCTATAGCGTAGGCGTGACGAAGCCGAGGATTGTTCCAACCATCACTCCAACACCACCACCAGGGAGTGCCAGGGTTGCACTGCAGCACCATCCCACCAGCCTCAAGACAGTGGTGGATGAATCGCATCATCATCACAGTAGAAACACCACCACCAAAACATCACCACCGTGATACCACAACCACTCCCTGGCGGTAGCAGCGTATGGGGGTCGAGAGTGAAGGGAGGTGTAGCAAGAGGACCAGTTGCTTGAGCATGGAAGAGGAGGCACAGGAGCTAGAGGGAAGCAGCCGTGGCGCAGGAGCACTACTGCCAGCGACCAACCGTACCACACGGATACGGTTAGCCAGAATGAGGGCCCGTGCGAGGGTTAAAGAATGCCAAGGCGGTAGGGAACAGAGGAAGGAGATTGGGCGGGGCAGTGCCGGTGGTGGGCGCTGGCCGCGATGGCCGGAGAAGCAACAGAAGGCGGCGCTGGCGATGGTGGCAGCGCCCAGGAGCGCGAGAAGAGAGAATGAGAGGAGGAGATAAGCTTCGGGGGGATGATGTGAGATACGGGTTGGGACGGTTTAACCGATCCAGTACCCCCTGCTGGGCTAATTTAGCCCATTGTTGGGTGATAGGCCCATCTTAACATAAAATAAATTAAATCAAGAAAAAAAAGATGCAAGTTTATAAAAATGACCCTAAAGATATTTAAAGTTCTATAAAAAATATAGAAAAATATATAAAAATCATCATAAAAATAATATCCACCTAAGAAAAATATAACTTTACTTATTTAAGTTAATAAAATGCAAATAAAGATTAAACACTATTAAATCTTAAGTGAAATTTCATTAAATAAGGAAAAATCCAAAAAATAAATAAAAATCATTTTTGTGTATAAAAATAACTCTAATATTTTATAAAAATATTAACTTAGATTTTTACAAATAAAATATAAAGCAAATATTTAAGGACACTTAATTATTTGAAGAATTTTATAAAAATAAATATAATACTTAAAAATAAATAAAATTCACTTTTATGATCTTTAATAAGTATATTTTACTAGAAAAATACTATTTATATTATTCAAAAAATTTTTACTAACCTTAGATAATAAAACTCATTTACTTATTCTACTAAAATAAAGTAACCACTTTGTTAATTCTCTAAAATTATTTACTAAGAAAGAAATAATCACATTTCTTAATAAAAATACTAAATCCTTTTAATTTAATTATTAAGTCTAATTCCATAATCATAATTCATAATAAAACTTAAGTATAACTATTAGCTTTTAAATACTCTTATTAAATCTTAAATTCAAATAAAACTCCTTTTAAATAAATATTATATACCACTCATGTATAAGATGGTGAATAATCTTCATCTCTTAACCACTCTTAAAATGACTCTAAACCCTAACAAATTTATAAGATCATCTCATTATGCTCCCATTAATAAATTGCATATTATTAAATTCATCTTCCACTTAAATTAAAAGGGATCATCCATAATCATATTTGTCAAAACCCTAAAACTAGATGATATTCTAAAACTCATTATATCTTAAAAATTCACTTCTATTTTTATAGTTAACTTTGGTCTAAACAATCATAAACATCTCATTTGAAGTTTATTCATGTTTTTAAAGTTAACTTTGGTCACGTGTACCATCAATTGAAATATGATAACCTAACATCATTCATAACCATCACCAACCCTAATGTAAAACCTAATAACCCTCAAGACTGATTAACTTTAACTAAACACTAGTTTCTTCAAATGTTATTCTTTTTGCCACTTCACACAAACAAGTCTATAATAGTTCCTTCAGCTCTTAAGAACTCAACTCAAGGACTTTTTATCCTAGTCACCAGATAACAATTAATCATAATCACATTACTATATTCGTACTTGTATATTTTGAATTGTTAACACTTAAGTTCCTTATCAATGCCATTGCTTATGAACTAAACTTAAAGATAAACCCAATCTTAAAGAAGATACCTAAGATCAACATATTTATAATGCTGAGGGTTTCACTTTGGGAATTATAAAATTGCATAGCATTATTTATGCATAATGGCATCTTTCTTCTTTAAACATTATTCCTTACCGAACCAATGATGATGATTTCAGATATTGGATCTTCTATTATCTCGAAGACCGTGAGTGCATAATCTTGCAATCACAAAAGGCAAGTTCACACTTGCTCATGTCCTTTGATTATTTTCTATAAAGTATTTTGCAAATCCAGTGTTGTCATCACCTGCATTTAAAAAAGGTCAGAAAACACTATTTTCATAATAATATGATTATAGGTTATTTACCATGAGGTAAAAACCTTTTATGGAAGTTCCAGTGGTAAAGGAACATATTATCTAGGACTTAATAACCAATGTCGCCAGTGATTCTTGCGCCGTATATTATTCGTTAACCATGAGATTTGGAATGGGACGGAGAAGTCAGCTGGATCGGCTCTCTCTCTCTCGCATGCCAACGGATGACCGGACCGTTGTTGCAACTCCTCTTGTAGAGGGTTAGTGGGTTATGGGTGGTATCCCTCAACGTCCCACGGCTTATGGTATCTATGAGGGTTGTACACCTTAGGCTGATAATGGAAAGAAGTTTTATCCTAGGCCTGATGTGCAATCTGTTGGGTATGCGGGGTCACGGAGAAGGACAGTGATTGGCTTGGATCTTAGTCTGGGCCTCACCAAGGAAGTGTGAACGAGCCTATAACTCGGATGTGCAACAAAGCTAAGATCTCTCATGGGTAAAGCAACGCACCTCTGCAGAGTGTAAGAACTGTGACTTGTTACTCCCTATTCCGGGAAGGAGCGGCGAACGCTACGGGAAAGGAACTCCATGAAAGTTTTGGTAAACCCATGAAGGCTGATGGACATAGCCTTTCAGAATAAAAGCAACCTTTGAAGAAATGTTTACGAAAACTTGCATTGCCTACGACCTATGGTCTGTGGCTGTAGATAGTGCATCAAACACTTCTCTTTAGTGAAATTTCTGAGTACGCTCGTACTCAACGTATCTTATTAATCCTTGCTAGATCTCGGAGAAACCAAATGGTGTTCCCAGAAAATAAGTTACTTGAAGAGTTGAAGATATCTGAGGGAGATCAATAGAGTCGAAGTTCTTACTGGAAGTTATCGAAGACAAGCTGAAACATAGAATATAAATAAACCTCCTAGAATCTAAAACCTACTTCTATAGAATAGTACTATAGTAGCACTTTCAAGCCTTATATATATACTTATAAGTAGTGCTCTTAAGGTAAACTCCGAATGGATCTTTCTGGTTCTTTCTGTATAATATTCCTCACTGTTCGAGAGGGAGTTCTTTGGATCTTTTGTAATATGTTATATAAAGTGTTGTATTGGACCCACGATGTTTCTATTGTACCACTCTGAGGGATATAATGTAGATGGAACGGTGTTCCATTGGTGTTATGTCAACGACTATAGTGTACTACATCATGCAGTGATATGCTGGGTCACCGCAGTCTCCGCCATTGACCTTCTAACAGGAAATCGCCAAACTTGATCTACAACCGTTGTCGTCTTTATGGTTGTGACGTCTGACGTCTGATGCGCTGGTAATCCATAGCATTCGTTTCCCGCTGGTAATCCAGCTTCAATTTACATACTCTGCCTTTCACCTGCTTTCTATTGTTGGATACTACCAGATGAGAAAACAGAAGATTGCTTCGTCTTCTTCGCCTGGAGAGCGTACCCCATTTAAGGATCTTACAAACAAAGGATCAAATGAAGCTATGGGTGGAACAGAGAAGAGTACCACAAGTTGGTATCATTGAATGTCTGCCGAGCAGAAATAGGAATACCTAAACAAACAACAGCTAGCCCAACAACAGAAAAAAATAGCAGCTCTAAATCAGATTGTAGATCAAGGTAAAAAAATACACCCCATTCCCATGCAAGGAATTTTTTGTCATTTAATAGTAATTTTTTTAGAGAAAAGAAATAGCATATTAAATCCCTGAACCAAGTTACTGCCAAATGATTGAACAATTCATAGTCGGTTAAATTCAAATGAGTGAACAATTCATAGTCAGTATGATAGAGTACCTTCTTGGATTAAATTACCTGCTTCTATAAGAGAGAGTGCATAATCTCTATGTCGAACCTGATGCAATCCTTGATTGAACATACTTGGACCCAACTAAAGTTACAACGACTGCTTAGAATATGGTCAGATATAATTAGGATAATTCATTCATTGTCATTATTTACTAATTAGAATACATGACTTAACAGAATGGTTTTGCTTGTGATATAGATGGAAAAAAATACAGGAAATAATGCTTCTATGAATATTTCTGTAACTACTAGCATCATATTAGTGTACAAATTATGGCGCATAAATGCTTCTAGGAATGTATGTTTACCATCAAGACCAGTAATTATTTATATCAGATTTTTGTACTACAAATGTATGTTTGCCATCAAGCACACTAAAAAAGATGAGTATACCATTCATGTAGAAGATCCATGTTCTCATAACATTGGTTTGAGTTCTAAGGATGGAGTTTCACCATCTGTGATTCAGGTAGTCTATGGAGGATCTAACCAAATAAATAACAATTTGCTATGGATTAGCTTATTTGTCTTGATCACTTTTTTATATTTATCAGATGACAAATCAAGATATTGCATCTAAATCTTCGCATAGGGAGCAAACCCCGTTTAAAAATCTGACAAACAGAATCCCAGGTGAAACATTGGAGTCTAAACAGGGCAGTGGGAATTGGTATAGTCAATTGTCTGCTGAAAGTAAAGAAGAACACATAAGGAAGCTACGGATGGCCCGAAAACATAAAAATAATGCAACTCTAAACCTTGGTAAATCTGATGAATCAAGTCAGATTAGCAATATAGGTAATAAAAATACATTTCTACACTAAGTGTACACTCCATCTTTTTTGGGTCCTAAAAATTAATTTTGTTTGTTCACAAACCAGGGAGCACGAAATTAGACCAAGCATGTTCTGTGAACATTTCTTCTATGGATAGTGTTTCACCTTCTGTGATCCAAAACAAGGAGAATACACCTCCGATACATGAAGTTGACAAAAATATGGCAAGGAGGAAACGTGCGCAAGCAAAACGGGATATGCTAACACCCGACAAGAGAGAACTCATTAATGCTCAGAGAAGATCATCTGCTCAAGAATTAACTACTGACAAGAGAAATGCTAGCCAGCGATCTAGAAGATATAGTTTAACACCCGTAGATAAGCAAAAGATGCTAACCAAGAGCAACGCAAATGCTAAGGATAAGAGAAACACTCCATGTGCTGAATCGATCGCGATGATGTTCCCAAATGTTGAATCTATGGATACTACATACCCAACAAATATCCTAGATGCATCACCCGTCATGGAGCCATCCGTGTCGACACGTAACTACACCAACGAAACTGATGGTAAGTAATAAAATTTTCTACACCTCCCTCTAACATCATCGAACAGTTGCTTACCATATCGACCATTTTGCAGGCGAATACCTTAGAAGAACCTTGGATTTCGATAACATACCTGATGACCTATTGAACGTCAGGCAACAAAACATGGATCAGAGAATAGATAACATGCATAATCAAGTGGACAATCAGGGACAGGAGAACAGAGCTCAGCGAAGGTCTCGGGAGCGGGCTCAAAAAGAATGGTTGGAAGATGCACATATGCAAGAGAATAGTGCACGCTGAAGATCAAACATGCAAAGTATACCACACGGGGAGAGGCATGAACAAATAGAACGTGCTAATGTCACTTCGAGGCTAAGAGCAACACGACACGTGTCGAGTCAATCACACTGACATACCCTGATCCATCTACATCGTCTATGCACAACCCTACACCAAGTGCACACACTTCACACCCCGAATCGACTCGGGGTAGCATAGAAGCTTACACCATCAGGACTGATTGTAATGCACCCATCTTTTCCCTCTTGTTATGTCCAGAAATGTTATAGCATTACTTAACGGCTCTGAAATTTTGTAGGTGAGATTGAGGCATACCTTGCTAGGATTATGGAGGAGAACCCCGATCATGGAGATCTCATGGATGATGAGTACTACCTATATGCTAGTGAAGGTAACACTACCGGCCTGATTGGTGTGTCCTAATTGCCAATAGATAACATGCACGCACTGATATTACATGGTATATAACTCAACAAACCATGCAGGTTCCGACAACGATGGCATGTACCTCGATGAACCGGCTGATTCCTCCTGCATGGGCTCTATCAACTATGATCCTTTTGACTTTGTATACTCAAACCTACCAGACAGCACACACATACTAAAGCACGCCGTGAACTACATCTACTGCAAGGCCAAGAAATACGAGTATGAGAGCGAAAGTTTCTGCTGCCTGAAATGGGATACCAAGTTGCTTGAGCCAGAGCCTATACCCGAGTTGATGAGGCTATGGTCTGCATCAGATTCAGACTCACGACATTTCTGAGAAAGCAATTGTTACTTCAACAACCGCTTCTCCTTCACAACCCTTGGTGTCAGCCTCGATAACAACTACACGAACATGAGGTCCGGGGTGTACACCTTTCGAGCACAAGGGATGTTGTACCATAAAGTGCATTCATTCGGGCTAGATTCTCGTCTGGACCATCTACAACTTAATTTCTATGGCGATGATCCAAGCCTAAATCATCACGCCAAATCCATCGAGAATTTGGATCAGGCTGTCGTCAAGATGTTAGTGGACATACTCAAAGAAAACCCCTATTCTGAACAGTTTAGGAGACTAGGAACCCATAAGGAAAACATCGACGAGTATCAAATAGAACTGAATATGCACAAGACGCTAGACCAAAGGACATATAACAAACCTTTGTCAGAAGAGTTGGCTGCTATTTGGGTCGAGGGAAGCAACCTACCAAGAAAGTGGGAACGCAGCATCATCTTACATGGTAACAACAACGGGAGATACAGTATACGGTCCACACAAGGCTGTTATGACCCTCTCTCGTACCCCCTCTTCTTCCCGAATGGGGAGTTCGACTGGCATCCTAATATCCCTAAACATAAAGTTGATTATGCCAAGGCGCAACAAGCAAGAGCAAACTGTGATATCAATGGAGGTTCGTTTTTTGTCTTATGCTTCCACATTTTCTTCCTATCATTCCTACCGGTTGTCTAATAATTTCTTTTCCACCTTTCAACATAGGGAAATAGCAGGTTGTGTGTCTCTGTTAGATACTACTACTGCTATAGGCTAATCACGCGTCCGGGCATATTCAACCCTATATTGCACGGAGGAAGATTGTTCCAACAATTTGCAGTCGACATGTACATCAAGGTTGAGGGTTGCAGGTTGAACTGGATCAGGGAGCACCAGCCAAAGGTACGTGATGATCTATATAAAGGAATTGTTAATAGCATCAATGCAGGAGAAACTCAAGGGAGCGCTGTTGGCACAAGGACAGTGCTCCCATATACATTCCAGGGGAGCTACCGAGACATGAAGCGAAGACATATGGATGCCATGGCATTGGTGCAAACATATGGAAAGCCTGACGTCTTCCTAACAATGACTTGCAATCCGAACTGACAGGAGATAGTTGACGAGCTGTTTCCTAGCCAGACCCCGCAAGACCAACCAGATCTTGTTGCACATGTGTTTAGGGCCAAGCTAGATATGATGAAAGAGATGCTCCTCAAGAAACATATCCTTGGTGTTATGAAAGTGCATGTATATGTTGTTGAATTCCAGAAGAGAGGGCTCCCCCATGCCCACTTCCTATTGATCATGGATTCAACATATAAGCTCTGTGTGCCAGAGCAGTATGACAGGCTCATATCTGATGAGATCCCTGACAAGCATAAGCATCCAGAGCTCTATGCCATGGTTGTAAAGCATATGATGCACGACCCATGCGGTGTTCTCAAGCCCAACAACGTGTGCATGCAAGAGGGAGTGTGCAGATGCAGATACCCATGGGCATTCAACGAGAACACTGTACAAGGGAAGGACTCCTATCCTATTTATCGTAGACGGAAAGACGGACCTCAAGCTAAGGTCCATGGTCAGATTCTGGAAAACAGATGGGTTGTGCCTTACAACCCATACCTTCTACGGATGTTTAACTGCCACATCAATGTTGAGGTGTGCTCCAGTATCAAGGTCGTCAAGTACCTTTATAAGTACATATACAAGGGCCACGAATGGACTTCATTCAACATTGACCAGCCCGACAAAGATGGTAACATAGACGAGTCAAGAGATACGTTGATGCTAGGTGGGTTACTTCACCAGAGGCGATGTGGAGGATATTTGGTTTTAAACTCTATGGCAACTCCCCGTCTGTCCTACAGCTGCCGCTTCATCTCCCAAATATGCACAGGGTCACGTTCAAAGCGGGAGAGGACCTGAATGATGTTGTTGCCCGGGATAATGTAGAGAGTTCCATGCTAACAGAATATTTTGTTGCTAACCAAAATCATCAGTGGGCTCGAGATATTTTGTACAGAGATTTCCCTGGTAGCTTCACATGGCAATCAGGCGCAAATTCTAGTATTGTCATCTAACACCAAAAAGGGGGAGATTGAAAGAACATTTCTTAATCCCTAGTGTTTTGTGTGTTAGATAACAATACTAAGGATCATTTCATGTGTGTTGAAGTGTTGCGGCTCTATTTGAGAATAAAGGGAAAAGAACTCTGCCTTTGGGGGCGGATAATCTGGCCCCACCAGGGGCGGATAATCCGTCCCTCCCTTTGCCCAAGCAGGCGCAAGCCCCAAAAGGGGGGCGGAGTTTTGGCTGGATTCTCCGGCCCCGCCGGATAATCCGCCCCTCAGGGGGGCCGGATAATCCGCCCCCCTGCTCATCGCCAAGGCGCAAGCCCCAGAGAGGGGCGGAGTTTTGGCCGGACTTTCCGGCTTGGCCGGATAATCCGCCCCTCATGGGGGCCAGATTATCCGCCCCCCAAGATCTTCACCAAGCTTCACCAAGGCGCAAGCCCCAGAGAGGGGGCGGAGTTTCCCTCGGAGAATCCGCCCTTGGGGCGGAGTTTTCCCAGGAGGGCGGATAATCCGCCACCAAAGTTGTGCAACGGCCACATCTGGGGAGGGGGTATTTAAGCCAGCCTTCCCCCTCCTGCCAGAACTCTTGATTCATCACGAAAAAGACCAGATCAGATCTGAAAGCTCCATCCAAGAGTGCTCCACCTAGATCCCAAAGGCCCCATCCCTTTGGGAATCGAAGGAGGAGGACTCGATCTTCATCATCAGCAATCAAGCGCTTCATCTCCTCTCCATTCATTTGGAGAACCTCCGATCTAGTATTTCTTGCAAATATCTAGATCCTCGTTTTTGTTTATATTGATAAACCTTGTTCTTGTGGCAGCTTGTTGTCATCTCGGGAGCCCCCAATTCGGTTGTGGGTGTGTGCCCCGATAGTGTTGTAAAAGGCACCGTTCCCGCCTCGAAGGGATCCAATAGTGGAGAAGGTGGATCAGGCCTCTCGTGGCGAGATCCATCGGAGAATAGGGTGAGGCCTATTGTGGCGTGGTGGTCTTAGAAACGCCCACCCCTCCAACGCAGATGTACTTCCCTTAACAAGGAAGGAACTGCGGTAAAACAAATCCCTGTGTCTCTGCGTGCTCCACTACGGTTTCCTCACTCCTTTTTTACGTGCTTAGTAGTTAGGATTACATATAGGGAAATTCTCGTAGTTGCATATCTAGAGAATTTACTTTGTGTCAAGCCTAAAATTGAAAAAGTATTAAATAATTGGTTATCACCTATTCACCCCCCCCCCCTCTAGGTGCCCATACGATCCATTTCAATTGGTATCAGAGCATCGGCTCTTATTTCGGGCTTAACCGCCTAAGAGAAGTATGGGTTTCAAGGGAGATGGGAGTGATGCTCCGGAGGTAGTCACCATGAACGATCTCAAGACGTGGGAAACAACCTTGGTGAGTTCAATGGAGGATAAGATGGAAGAGATGCGTCAATTGATAATGCGTCTCTCCACATCCGCAGCATCACCTCCATCTAACTCTGAGGATACCACTCCGCAATCCAAGGAAACGGGTAAAAATGTTTCCAAAGATAACGAAGTGGTAGGTGATGATACTAGCAAGAGCTCCTCCTCGAAAAAGGATAGCGGTAAGGATGGATACAATGAGGTTTCTCATGTGTATTCCACTGATCCACCTATCCCTCACCCACATATACATAATAGGGGTGATCCACCCAAACTTTCAGCATCTACTTTCTCTCAATGGCAATTTTTGATGAAATCTCATGTGTGCAGTTCCTCCATAGAGTTGTGGAAAATCATCGAAAATGGTCTTCATGTTGGAAACCCCAACAATCTCACAAGAAGAGAAGTGGTCAATAGCCAACTCAACGCTACAGCTCTACACATGATACATCTTGGTGTGGGTGACAAAGACATGCCACACATTCAGCATCTTAGCACAGCTAAAGAAGTTTGGGATGCCCTCACCGAGCTCTTCATCAAAAATGAAAGTATGAGAAGGAATAGATATGATGCCTTGATCAATGAAGCTGAAGGATTTTATATGATGGATGGAGAAGACCACGAGGACATGTATAGGAGGCTCAAGGCAATAGCTACAACCTTCAGAAACCACGGTGCAGCTCATGTTGATGATGCTTGGATCAAGCGCAAGTATGTCAGTGCTCTTATGCCATTTGAGCCTGAGATTTGAAAAGTCTCCAAGGTAGGCATAACTATCACCTCATGTCATCCAATGAGGTAATGCAAGAAATGGCCGCTTTCAAAGTGGCTGCCAAGAATGCCGAAGATGCTCGTGCTCGAGCTATGGGGATGCAAAAGGGGGTCAACATGGCCTTGAAGACTAGTGTGATTGATCATGATGAATATGCGGTAGAAGGTCTGGACTGTCCCGAGGATATAAAAAGGATCCACGGACAATACTTGGCTCTTTATGCAAGAAACTTTTGGAAAGATCCAGCCAAGGCTAAAGCTGAACTAGATCGCAAGAGTGGAGCCTATGGAAGAAAAGAAAATGGTCCCAAGCTGAGAACATGCTTCAATTGTGGTGACCGGCTGCACTTCGTAGCTGAGTGTCCATATCAAAGTAGGGAGGATAATGGAGGAAGACTCATTTTCAAGGACAAATCAAAAGCTCCACGTAAGAAACAGTTTGTAAAGAAGAATGCTCCTTTCAAGAAGCAACCAAAGATTGTTCTAGTGGCTCAAGAAGAATATTCATCGGGGAGTGAAGATGAGGACGATAGCTCTCAAGAGGTGGCTGCTATAGCCACCACATCTACATAAACATCTCTCTTCGACTCTCCGAATGAAAACATCATCAACAAGAATGCTACTTGCCTCATGGAAAGAAGCTCCGAGGTAACTTCGTCTAACTCTTCTTTTCCCAAGGCTATGATAGACATGGATGATCCTGCTAGTCTTAAGGTTAAAGAAGAGATTATTTCTTTGGATTATTTCTATACTAACTTGCAAGGTGAGCACAAAGTTCGTTTTGAGGCTCTTATGGATCAGCTGGCCCAAAACGAAGCACTCCTCGAAGAAAAGGGCAGAATTGAAAGGTAGGATGCAATGGAAATTGCTGAAGGGAATATGCCCGAGAGGCAATAATAAAGTGGTTATTATCGTATTCCTATTTATGATAAATGTTTATTTTACATGCTATAATTGTATTAATACGGAAACGTTAATACATGTGTGTTTAATAAACAAAAGAAAGTTCCTAGTTATGCCTCTCTTATAAACTAGCTCGTTGATTAACAAGATGATCATAGGTTTCCTGATCATGGAAATTGGATGTTGTTAATAACGAGGTCACAACATTAGTGTAATGGTGTGATGAACATTCATCCGAAGTATAGCATTACGATCAGAGTCATTGATTTTATATTGCTATAACATCTTACGAAGTGATCCTAATCCTTAGACCATGAGATCATGTCAATCACTAACACCGGAAGAGTTTCTTGATAACATCAAACGTCACACCGTAACAGGGTGATTATAAAGATGGATTCAGAACTACTAAAGTGTTATGTTGAGGCCCATGGATCGAGAGTGGAATTTTTTCATCCCGATGGGCCCTCTCGGTGATATCACATTGGTTAGCTTGCAAGCAAGTGATTTGATCACTAGAATGTTATATCACGGGAACGAGAAAAGAGTGCATGTCAGTAACAAGATCAAACTAGGTATGGAGATACCGATGATCGAATCTCGGACATGTAATATATCATGAAACAAAAGGATTAAGATACTAGCGTAAAAGGTTCCGACGATCACAAGAAAGTCATCGTTGAATGTGTGGGAGTCAGTATGGGTCTCCAGATCCCGCTTCCGATTATTGATCTGAGAGGGGTCTCGATCATGTCCACATTATTCGCGAACCGTAGGGTGACACACTTAAGAGACACCAGCATCCAATTGGAGCAAAAGTTTCATGCCGAAAAGAAAAGGAAAGCGCAGGAATTTATTTCACTAGACACCGAAACTGTTTCGGTTGAAATTGCTGAAACTGGTTCTGCATGTGAAATGGAATACTAGCAAGGGGTTTTATGTGAGTGTTTGTTAATTAAAGTAATTAACAAAATTCTGAATAAATAAATAAAAGAGTTTTATTTAAATGAGAGCTTGCATTAAATTTGGTGGAAATTTAATGCATGTGAGTGGATTTTTGAGTGGAGGCTTTTTAATGGGAGTGGAGGCTTTTCATTTTGAGTGGGAGCTCCACCCACATGAATGTGGAAGAGGTGGGGGCAGCCCCATGGCTGGGCGCCATGACCCTTGGGTGCCCCCCCCCCCTCTCCCCTATAAAAGGCCCCCCTCTCCTCCTCTCACACCACACCTCCTCGTGAAGGATCTCTCTCCCCCTCTAGAATTTATCCCCATGGTCTCGGACTAGCGAGATACATGTTCCCGTGGCTATTCGGCAAGAAATAGTTGTGCTTCCGCTGCATCATTTGGAGCGAGGAGGCGAGGTTGCTCAGTGCCTCGAACGTGTGTGCGAGCACGGATGCGTCATTGCTTTGGCGCTTAGGACTTCCTCTCGATCTTGAGATCGGCAAGAGATCATCTACATCAACCACAAGTTTGGACTCGTTAAGATTTGTGGGTCTTCAAGGGTATGTTCTCTACGGATATACATCCGCCTGTTGTTTGTATCTAGTAGATAGATCTTGGTACATAGTTGTTCCCATCGTAGGAAAAATTTTGTTTTCGTCTTTGCGAACCCTCAAAGGGTATCGAGCCGGATCTATGCGTAGATGCTTTGCAGGTAGTACATATGAGTATGTGGGCGATGATGATCATTTTATTGCTTCTTAGTTGTACTTTGGATATTGGTGGCATAGTGGGATGAAGCGGCCCGGACAAACTTTACATGTCCTCGCACATGAGACCTGTTCCACGCTTGACATGCAACTAGTTTTGCATAAGTGGCTAGCGGGTGTCTGTCTCTCCTACTATAGTCAATATCTAATTTGCAACGAGTTGTCAACAATTTGTTTATCCTCGTTGTGGTTCATGTTCGTAGGTAAGAACGGTTCTATCTTCGAAAGCCCTAAGCCACGTAAAATTTGCAATGGATAAATTAGAGGCGTCTAGTTTAGATTGTTGCTGGGCTAGTGTTATGATATGGTGATATTGTAAGTAGAAGTATGAGATGATACTCTTACAACATACATAACGTGTAAACTCCATAGACCATGGATTTACACATAAAGGTATGATAGTGATCATACCACGGTGCACATGATAGAGATCATATGCGAGAACCATATCATTCCACTAATAAACATGTGATGTTTGATAGCATCTTATATTGCTTGTTTGGTGTTTTATTAGCATAATAAGATGATCCCTCATTTAGATATCAAGATAAAAATGTGTTCTTCCTTAAGTATGCACCGACAATGTTTCGTCGCTTCAAGACATCACGTGATGATCGGGTGTACTTGAATCCACGAGCATATCTCGGGTGTAAGACAATTACACCTTGAATACTAAGGTTCTTACTTGGCGAGCCTAGCATGTATGCACATGGCCTGAACACGGACCGAAAGGTTAAGAATGAGTCATATGTTTTGATATGATGACCATATGGATGCTCGCCTTTGAAGCTACGCCGACTCACGTGATGATCGGACTTGGTGTAGTGGATTTGGTTCATGTAATCACCAAAAAGACACGAGGGGTGTCGTTTTTGAGTGGGAGTTCATTTCTAATTTGGATTAGTAGAACTCAATTTATCATAAACTAAATCAAAGTGAATTTGCATAATTTGTTGTAGTCATTGGCATTCGTTCACCACCTTATACATAGTTGTAATTGAGATAATAGAACTATAGAATTCTGGATATTTACTTTACGAATTGGTATCGTATTGTGTTGAGTGTCAATCAAAGTTTAAAGTCCTATTGCAAACTTTCAGCAAACTCTATTTACTCCGTGAAATTTAATAATTGGTATTAAATCGAGAGTAACAATTCCAGTGTTAGTATCTTAAGTATCATGTTTGCCTCCATGATTCTTGATTGTTTTAATATCAAGTTTATCTAGGAGCTGAAATAATTATTTCAGAAACCATCATGTGTGGCAGATATAACGATATCTAAAACAATGTTTTGGTTGCAATATGATAGAGTATAATATATGTTCTCATATTGGATGAGAATTTACGAAGGTTGGAGATGCTAGACATCCTAATCATCCAAAAGGGATTTGGAAAGTAATGTTATACTCACGATTCACCTTTATAATCTATAGTAGCTTGATCATGAAAGTCGTCATGATAAGGATGAATATAAGATGTATGTAAAGTGTTTACTACACTAAAAGATTACTAAAGAATGGATTTTGAAAGAATACCGATCATTTTGATGATGGTGATCTACTTCAAAGTGCAAGTCCAAAGGTATTATTATTTGAATATACACGCTTTGGACTATGTGTCATGTATATGGCGCCACTGTTGATGTTGATAAATTCTTTTAAAAGGAAAAGGAAATGCTGAAAGAGAATCTATAAAATATACTTGGCAGAAAAGAAAAGATTGGAAATATCCAATTTAGGTATATATATGATATACATGTTATGGTTGTATTCTTTGCTTGTTAAACAATGTGGTTCTTGGGTATTGGATACCGAATTGGTTGGTATGAAATTTCATACGGAACGATGCAATTCATGAATCACAATGGCCTAAGTAAGCAAGAGAATATGTGATGATGTTCATCAAAAACAAACAAACCGTTGTTTGTATTTCTCGTTGACATCAAGGCTTGACTTCAAGATTTGTTTTAATAATTGTTATTTGAATGAGGTATTATGAGAACAAAGGTTGTTCAAATAATTACCGTATTCCATATAAGATGGATGATTTACAAATCTAGTTGAGGAAATCACATCCATAAAACCTAATGCTAAAATGTCGCAAGACAAATGATTGAAAGATCACTTATGAAGTGACATCGTTGTTTAAATTATATTGGAAAGAAAACATGAAGAATCTCCATATTCATGGAGTTTTGGAGTCTTTGATTTGATCAAGTGACGCTTGTGAGACTTTCCACGTCATAATTAAAACTTCGTTCAAAGGCCAAAGAAGAACGAACGACTAAATTATTGGAATTATACATATCGATGTATGTAGTCCATTATGTGTAGTCGTAAGCGATGGGTTTCAACTTCATATGCTTTCTCCGGAATTTTGAGTGAATGTTCACTTCATGAGAAAGAAGTATGAAATATTTGAAAATGTTTCAAAGACTTTCAAGATGAAGTGGAAAATCGTTGTAACAAGAAAAATAAATGAATTATGATTTGATCATAAAGGGATTTATTTGAGTTACAAGTGTAACAAGAAAATAAATGAATTATGATTTTATCATAAAGGGATTTATTTGAGTTGCAAGTTTAGCAAAACACCTAGATTTACATCTCCCGAAACACCATAGGAGTATGGAGTGTTTGAGATTTGTAATGAAACCTTGTGAGACATGGTTGGATCAAAGGTGTTATTTATAAAACTGCCATTATGTTTTAAAAGATTAAAGCTTTAGAGACTACCGCTTTTACACTGAAAAGAGCTCCATCTAGATCCGTTGAAATGACACCATGGAAGTTATGGTTTGGGGTAAAACCAAAGTTGTCATTTCTTAAATTTTGGTATGCTAAACATAAGTAAGATGTTTACAACCGAATTCGCATGAGCATGTCTTTGTAGGTTATTCCTAATAACAATTGGTTATTCCTCCATAACACCGAGGACAAAAGGGTTTGTCGCTTGAAATGTGAAGTTTCTTGAAAAAGGAATTTTTCGCAAAAGTTAAGTGGGAGGACAATAGAACTTTTATAAGGTTAACGAACCTTAGCTAAATGTGCTGAGTTGCGCAGCGCCGGAAATCGTTCTGGAGGCTGCCATAATGCTCATAGCTTATGTGCCTCAAAGGTTGTGGTCACGGAGGTCTAAAGTTCCTATTGAACCAAGAAGGTCGGTTAAACAATCAAATGCTAAGATTTGAGAGTAAATCATTATTGTTTGACAATGATGAACCGAATACATACAAAGAAGCGATGATGGGCCCCGACTCGTCAAATGGCTTGAAGCCATAAAATCCGTGATAGTTCCATATACGAAATCAAGTTTTGAACTTGGAATACCTCCGGAAAGGTGTAAAACCTATTGGTCGATTTGGATCTATAAAGAAATGCATATGGATGTCTCACATCTATGAAATATTCGACATGTCGTAAAGTATTTTATGACAATGTTCAAAGAGTTGACTATGACAAGATTTGATCTTTCATAGCGATATTTAGTCCGAACGGATTAAAGTAGCAACCACTACATATAATTTGGTATATGGTAGATGAATAAACAAAAAAGTTCTTCTAATAGAATGGTTACCTAGAACGTGTACATGACACGGTCCAAAGGGTTTTGTTAAATTCAAAGGATGCTAAAAGGGCATGCAAACTTCAATGGTTGAAGTAAGCATCATGAGTTGGAATCTTCACCATGATGAAAATGAGTTTTCATCCGAGACGATGAAGATGCTTGCATTTTCAAGAAATTAAGTGGGAGTTTGAGACATATTTCTAATACATTATGTGAAGGACATCTTGTTGATTAGAAATGATGTATCTTTTATTGACAAAGGTTAAGAATTTCATTTCGATGAAAGACTTAGGCAAAACCCGAATATTTAGCATGAATGTCTATAGTGGATAGACTGTAACGCTAATATGTTTATGCCAAATGTACATATATGAGATATTGAAGGAGTTCAATATAGAAACGACAAGAAACAGTTCTTGTTGCATGGAAAGTAATTGAATCAAGATTCAAGTGTATCGACACTTGATAAGTGAAACAAGATTCAAGTGCTTTGACACTTGATGAGTGCAATCACGAGAATGTTTTGATCAATCATACCATGATATGTACACATCCAGATATGTCCTATGCTCTAAGTGTTATGAGCATATACCAGAATGAATCATAAAATGATCATTGGACGATAGTGAGGATATTCTTATGATCTTTTGGAAGAACTAAGAATATATTTGTGTAGAGGTGACAAACAATTACAAATAGTTCATTGTAAAGCGTTACATTGATACTAGTTTTGTCACAAGATACAAATTAAGTTTATCTCAATTTAAACTATGGGTGGCACAATGTAATGGAAAGGAGATTCCATGATGGATTTGGAAGAGTTCCAAAGTTAAGACATTGTGACGAATACTACAACAAAAGGCTAAGTATATGACGCTATAGTAGCGACAAAGGAGGAATTTGTGTCAAGTAGTTTGTTATCAAACTAAGGTGTGGTTATGAACGGCTAACACTAAAGATATATTGTATGACAATAGTATCGATGTGTTTTAACCCCAAGGAACTAAAGGTCTCACCAAAAGACCAAATTTATACAATGCCATCTCATTGGAGAATGAGTGATGCGTGAGACGCAAAGACATGCAATACACACGGACCAAGCGTCGGATCCATAGATTATGTTAACCACTTGCAATGTATTTGGAACACCGTAAAGCCATAGGTGTTCAATACACAAAGTTTTCAAACTATATTATTGTCTCTAGTGCAAGTGGGAGATCAAGGAATATGCCCAGAGGCAATAATAAAGTGGTTATTATCGTATTCCTATTTATGATAAATTTTATTTTGCATGCTATAATTGTATTAATCTGAAACGTTAATACATGTGTGTTTAATAAACAAAAGAAAGTTCCTAGTTATGCCTCTCTTATAAACTAGCTCATTGATTAACAAGATGATCATAGGTTTCACGATCATGGACATTGGATGTTGTTAATAACGAGGTCACAACATTAGTGTAATGGTGTGATGAACATTCATCCGAAGTATAGCATTACGATCAAAGTCATTGAGTTTATATTGCTATAACATCTTACAAAGTGATCCTAATCCTTAGACCATGAGATCATGTCAATCACTAACACCGGAAGAGTTTCTTGATAACATCAAACGTCACACCGTAACAGGGTGATTATAAAGATGGATTCAGAACTACTAAAGTGTTATGTTGAGGCCCATGGATCGAGAGTGGAATTTGTTCATCCCGATGACGGATAGATATACTCTGGGCCCTCTCGGTGATATCACATTGGTTAGCTTGCAAGCACGTGATTTGATCACTAGAATGTTATATCACGGGAACGAGAAAAGAGTGCATGTCAGTAACGAGATCAAACTAGGTATGGAGATACCGATGATCGAATCTCGTACATGTAATATATCGTGAAACAAAAGGATTAAGATACTAGCGTAAAAGGTTCCGACGATCACAAGAAAGTCATCGTTGAATGTGTGGGAGTCAGTATGGGTCTCCAGATCCCGCTTCTGATTATTGATCTGAGAGGGGTCTCGATCATGTCCACATTATTCGCGAATCATAGGGTGACACACTTAAGAGACACCGACATCCAATTGGAGCAAAAGTTTCATGCCGAAAAGAAAAGGAAAGCGCAGGAATTTATTTCACTAGACACCGAAACTATTGCGGTTGAAATTGCTGAAACTGGTTCTGCATGTGAAATGGAATACTAGCAAGGGGTTTTATGTGAATGTTTGTTAATTAAAGTAATTAACAAAATTCTGAATAAATAAATAAAAGAGTTTTATTTAAATGAGAGCTTGCATTAAATTTGGTGGAAATTTAATGCATGTGAGTGGATTTTTGAGTGGAGGCTTTTTAATGGGAGTGGAGGCTTTTCATTTTGAGTGGGAGCTCCACCCACATGAATGTGGAAGAGGTGGGTGCAGCCCCATGGCTGGGCGCCATGACCCTTGGGTGCCCCCCCCCCTATCCTCCTCTCACACCACACCTCCTTGTGAAGGATCTCTCTCCCCCTCTAGAATTTATCCCCATGGTCTCGGACTAGCGAGATACATGTTCCCGGTGGCTATTCGGCAAGAAAGAGTTGTGCTTCCGCTGCATCGCTGGAGCGAGGAGGCGGAGGTTGCTTGGTGCCTCGAACGTGTGTGCGAGCACGGATGCGCTGCTGTTTTGTGGCGCTGGGACTTCCTCTCGATCTTGAGATCGGCAAGAGATCGTCTACATCAACCACAAGTTTGGACTCGTTAAGCTTTGTCGGTCTTCAAGGGTATGTTCTCTACGGATATACATCCGCCCGTTGTTTGTATCTAGTAGATAGATCTTGGTACATAGTTGTTCCCATCGTAGGAAAACTTTTGTTTTCTATGCTGCGAACCCTACAATTGCATCCCTAAAATATGCTCTTGAAGAAGAAGAAGAAGAAGAAGAAGAAGATCGGGTCTATCTTGAAGAGAGGCTTGAGTCTATGGAAGAGTCACATGAAGAAATTGTGACTAAACTCGTTAAGTGTAACACCCTCAGAATCGGACCTATGCAAGTTTTAGCAAAATTCGCCAAACCCGCATAGAAACGATTCAAAGGTGCCCACCAGGCACTTTCGTGCGGGTGGAAAACGAAGTAATAACATTACACAACAGTCCTCGATGGGACCCACAGAACATATATATATAACAGCGACTCCATGAGTCAAGAATACAGATATAATATATAAAGATCCAAATCACCTTGAAAACGATAGAGCGTCCAGCTACGGACAAGATGCAAATGGGGCTAAGAGCCCTGAAGAATAACCAATGGCGTCCATAACCCTGCCCAGGCCAAGCCGGAAGGGTAACCCTGCTAACGACGTCGATCTCAAACCTGCTTAAACAAAAGAGGTGCCGACAAAGGGCAAAGGAAAAAGGAGGAGCCAAGATCGAGGCCAAGACAGCGAGGCTAGAATTCGGCGGTCCTCGCCTACATAGGTATGGTGGACTGAAGCGGCAGCGGCAGCATGCACTAAACAACCTATAGAGACTCAATACAACTAGCGGTTATCAGAGAGGGGTAAGAAAGACCTATTCGGATCCAACCTGATGCTACCATCAAACAAACCCATCCTGGTGTTTCCCCCTCGATACCAAACGAGGAAGTCAACCGAGGAACTCACACAGTTGGAAGTTTTACTTATTCAGTTATCGTTGCAGTAATTACTAGTCAGATATAGATATTCATCCTGATAAAATAAGCAGTGGGCACTTTTAGTTAACCATTCCGTTATAGTTGCAGCAATTACTAATCAGATACAGATAGCATGATATAAACCCAAAACCCAGCAGTTGTTGGTACTTTTATTCAGCCATTTCGTTGTAGTTGCAATACTTACTAGTCAGGTACAATTGTCGCAAGCGACAAACCAATCAAGCAATTGTGGGCAGTATTATTTAGCCATTCCGTTATAGTGAAGCTGATTACTAGTCATTATAAAGTCAAATTTATAGCAATAAACTTTAGTTATGCTTGTCTATGATCGAGATACTGTGCTCCAAGTCGTCCATATCCGCGGACACGGCTTTCAGAAAGTTTTACCCCGGGTGCACCAATAGCAACACACGCTCGATCAACCTCGAAAACCAAATCAAAACCCAACGAGGCTTTCACGTGAACAATCACGATTCGAAATATTTGAGGCCACCCATTGAGTAGATCCCTAGCAGTAAGCAAGCTCCGAGACGGACTCAAGTTTTCGACAATGGTTAATGGCGGGAACCCGAAAGTGTGGCTGGGCTTGTCGATGCAGCGTAATCAATCCGCTTCCCTAACGATGACAGGTGCTCCTCGCACAATTTAAATCTGAAAGTAGCATGGCATAAGTACAGGGATCGTAAATAAAACCTCAAACTAGTTTGTGGCCCCAAGAAATAAGGCTGAATCAAGCTCGCTCGGGGGTCCCATATACCTCCGGATGTGGATAGCGATAAATCAAGGAACAGGTATCAAGTACTCGGGGTCTTACGGGACACAAGTGGGCGTTCGGAAACCAAATATTTTCTATCACCCACCGATGCCTCTGCTTATTTCAATTTTAGTTGTTATACAGGAATTAAAGTGTGCGATAAGTAAAACTATGATCATCTCCAACATCAACATGCGGCAGTACATCAACAACTGTGGCACTTGACAACACGCGACAACACTTGAGCAAGCGACTACGGCGCGCAAGTCCAACTATCTACCAAACAGCAGGTAATAGGTTGTGTCCAAGGCAATATAGGGCTGCAGGGTATATCACAGGTACGGAAACTAAAGCATCGCAACACAGATAGCAGTAGATCAACAGGAAGGAGTAAAACACTATAAAAGTAAGATAGGTAGAAAGGGGGAGATGCTCGCCTGGAAACATTGTCGAAGGGTTCATCCGAAGATCGGGGCGAAGCTCACATCAACTCAACGGCCTTATCCGCGAAGAAGCAAAACACTAGAAGAAACACCGGGTGCAATATTTAATACAACGGCAGAAGATCGGCATGATGCATGTATGATGAATGACATGGCAAAGATGCGATGCAATTAGGTCATATTAAGCGGAACCGGGGTCCCGACAATTAATTAGATGGTTCAAGTTGTTTAGAACCCCCGCAATTTAAATGTTATTTAACAAGGCAGAATATATCCCCGGTTCGCTACACCAAGTTAAATGAGGCCAATATGAGACTGGATTCGCCCGCATATGGGCCCCATATTTAATTATTAGGTGAATCGGCATAAGGCCCCCAAACCAATGATATGCATGCGAGTATGACAATTTAATATGCAACAAGTTGTTATTATATTATAAAATAGGGTTCTCGGATAAGAGTTCACACATTAGGGGGTCTCGACGAACTTGGGTTTCCGGGGTCGGGGTCGGTCTCTGGGTTCAGGGTTCGACGGAAGCGTTCTCGGACTCCGGGATCGATCTTGACGCACGGTGTCCGCGAAGTAGATCTTGTGGTTCCGTGTCGATGACCTCGGCATCTGGGAGGCAGGACTTGGTTCGGCGTCAGGGGCGCAACGGATTCTCCTGGTCGTTGCCGTTCTTGTCGTCGCGTAGGTCTTGTCGGTTCCACGGGGTCGGTCTTGCCGTTGCGAGGGTCTTGTCGGGTCCCACGGGGTCGGTGTTCACTTGCATTACGTTGGTGAAGATCTTGAATCGACATCGTCGACTTCGTGTTGATTTTGTCTAAGAGGATACCTTGTGACACTAAACACACCAACATATGGCCTTGGCTGGCAGGGATGCCCCTGTAAAGACAAGGCGACACTCGCATGCTGAACAACACCAGCGGCCGTGCGAAGCCCGCAAAAACAGAGAAGAGGAGGCCACATAGGACGGGCGCTCGCTTCCCTATCGGCGGCGACCGAACTCGGGGTGGAGGGCGGTTAGGGCGCCACGGACGCAGAGACGGTGCAGCGCCAAGGGGCTCGGGACACGACGGAGGGGCCGACGAGGTCAGGCGAGACGGGGCCACAGTGGCGGCGGAGGCGGAGGCGGAAGCTTCGCCGGCGGGCGGACGGAGGCCTCGTGGGGCAGAGGCGGGGCCACATGAAGCTCGACGCTGAGGCGGCGAGGCACCGCAGCGGCCGCGGCCTGGAGGCGGGCGGAGCTGCGGGCCAGGCGGGGCGCTGGCTGTGAGGCGCCTGGGCGGCGGTGATGGCGAGTGCGGCTGAGGGAGCGGCGACGGGGCATCCGCGCTAGCCCGGCCGACGGAGGCAGCATGGTGGAGGGCTTGCGCCGGCGAGGAGCTGCTGGCAGGGCGGGCGGGTGGAGGTCGCCGGGCGCTGGAGGCGGCCTGGCGGCGAACATGAGCTGGCGGCTCTGGCGAGGCACAGAGCGGGAAGGGGCCGGAGGAGGGAGGTCTGGGGCGGCCAGGCAGGGAGGCGGCTCGGCGAAAGAGAGGAGAGGTGCTGCATGGGGGAGCGGGGCTGCACGCGGGGAAGAGAGAGGGAGAAGAGAGAGAGGGACGGGGGCGTGCAGGGGGTGGGTCCCAGGGGAGGTGGGGTCGCGCCAGGGGGTGGACCGGTTGGGTGGCTGCTGTGTGCGTGCGTGAGTCGTGTGGGTTGTGTGGTGGGTGAGTGTGTGTGGTGTGGGTTGGGTTTAGACTAGGTGAGGTGGCATAGTGTTATAGGCTGAGGGGGAGGGGAGAGATGACGTGGCGAGAGTTGATTGGGGGGAGTGAGGTGGAGATAGGGGTGGGTAGGTTTTCTGGGTAGCTCTAGGATTAGAAGGGCGGTTTAGGTGGACCATTTATATTTTCTGGGGCGGTCGTTCGGGTCAATCGGCCCGTTCGACTGCCCCGCCCAAAATAATTTAATATTTTTAATTGATTGCGACGAACGTTGTAAATAGTTTTTTGACAACAAAATATCCGGCAGCATCCGGGGTTTTTGGCGTTTGAATAAAGACGAGGCGTTTGGAAAACAAATCGGGCTTTGCAAAAATAGTTTTAAGCAAACAATGCATGATGATGACGATGCAATGCACAAATTCAACGCAATTTTATAGTAGTGGTTTTGCGGGATGCCACAATTCGACACCACTAACACTGGATCTCGCCCTCGAGATCCGCCTCATGGTACCGGAAGGAAGGTCGGCGATCTGCGTCTTCTCGCTTCGTGTGGGTCCTCGCGACACCACTAACGATGGTTCCTTCTTCATCTGGAAATCGGCGACACCACCAACAAAGGGTCGTTGTTCCTGATCGTCGAGAGAACACTCCGGAGAAACAAAGGACGAAGATAGAGGCATCAAACGATAAGGCCACCCCTAACTTCCATTAGAAGAGGGAAAAGTTACATTGATCCACCAGTTCGATGTACAGAGCGAATAGTAGGAGTCGGGTAGGGTGATCAGTCCATCCCGGACCCAACTATCAACTCTATACATGGGTCGGAGAATCAGGCAACTCAACTCTCGAGATTTAGACTGAAGATCTTCATAGGTGGTATCCAGAACAAAGGGATGCTGCCAGCAGAAATCGTATGAAAGACACACTGATTAGGTTCCGCGATGGTTCCATTGGCATGAACAACACATGCTCAAGGTATACTCCAACTTCACCAATGCTCGTCCTTCTCATATGTTTTTCGACGACACAGATATCCGGCAAGGAACACATATGGATAAAGAGCTCAAAAACAGAAGATTGGATGAAGGGTACAACAGACAAGTTGCAGATTGGTGATCGTAGCACCTCCGTTACAAAAGGGAGATAGAGAAACCCTGAAGGTACGACGGAAACCCAACCACGAGATATCCTGGACTCGAATAAAGAGAAGAGAGCGGATTCAAAACGCGCAGAGGTAAGAGGAGAACAGCAGAGGGGTAAGGAGTAAAATCAGAACTATCCAACAGATTTTGCAAAAATAGTTTTGACACTCTACTTCGGCCGTTAGCTAGGTTATCCTGAGTTGGACTTGTGGGTAGAATCATAGCTGAGCTCGATACCACTCAGTAACACCTCAGAATCGGACCTATGCAAGTTTTAGCAAAATTCGCCAAACCCGCATAGAAACGATTCAAAGGTGCCCACCAGGCACTTTCGTGCGGGTGGAAAACGAAGTAATAACATTACACAACAGTCCTCGATGGGACCCACAGAACAGATATATATAACAGCGACTCCATGAGTCAAGAATACAGATATAATGTATAAAGATCCAAATCACCTTGAAAACGATAGAGCGTCCAGCTACGGACAAGATGCAAATGGGGCTAAGAGCCCTAAAGAATAACCAATGGCGTCCATAACCCTGCCCAGGCCAAGCCGGAAGGGTAACCCTGCTAACGACGTCGATCTCAAACCTGCTTAAACAAAAGGGGTGCCGACAAAGGTGTGGCATCCCGCAAAACCACTACTAGAAAATCGCGTTGAATTCGTGCATTGCATCGTCATCATCATGCATTGTTTGCCAAAACTATGTTTGCAAAGCCCGTTTTATTTTTCTAAAACGCCCCATCTTTATTCAAACGCCAAACCCTGGGGCTCCGGAGTATTTTGTTTTGTCGCTATCGGTTTGCAAATGGTCCAATTAACACAAATAAAATTTATAAATATTTTTAGTAGGGGCAGTCGGACGGGCCAACCCGACCCGCACGACCGCCCCAGATTTTAAAAAACGGCCCACCCCAATCAGCCCCCACCTAAATCCTAGTCCCACCAAATTCTATCCTACCCACCAACCGCAGACCGCCACCTCACCCTCTCACCCTTTTCCTACCCACTTGCCACCTCACCCATCCAGACACCCTTTATTCCTAAACCTACCCAGAAATCTACCCAACTCTCCTCTCCACCTCACCCTGCCCAATAGCATCTCGCCACCTCACTGCCTCTCTCTCCCTCACCCACTCAGAACTCGCCATGTGGCCAGCCCCCCCAACTCCCTCCTCTCTCCTCTCAGCGCGTCCCACCCCCAAAACACACACACACGCTGCATGCACCCCGTGCCCCTGCCGCCTGGACCCCGCTTCCCTCTCTCTCAGGCAGGCCCCGCGCCGGCCACCTCCTTCCCCCTTCCCGCCCGCCGCCTCCTCGGGCGCTTCTCCCTCCGTCTGGCGCCACTGCCGCGCCCTCGCCGGAGTTCGCCACAAGACGCCCGCCGCGCTCGCCCGCGAGGCTCCTCCGTCGCTAAGCCACCGAGCCCGAGCCGAGCCCCTGGCCCCCCGGCGCACCTCCCGCTGCGACCCCGCTGTTCACCGCCTCTGCCGAGCGGCGCCTTTCCGCTCCGCCCGCCTCCCCGCCGAAAGGCCAAGCGCTCCGCGTCTCCCACCCAGCCGCTAACGGCCCAACCTCGCCCGGCTCGGCGCTGCCTCGCCTGCCCACTGCGCCCATGAGCCGAAAGCCGCTGCGTGCCGCCCTCGCCGAGGCCGTGCTGTCGCCGCCACCTCCCGAGGCCCCACCGCCGCCCGTCCCGCCGTCGTGCTCCTCGATCACGGCAGCCCGCCGCCGCCCCCGCCTCCAGCCTCGCCCCGCTGCCCGTGTCCTGCGCGTCGCGGGCGCGGCTTCTCGGCCTTCCAGGGCCGCTCTGCTGCCGTGCGTGTGCAGCGACAAGACGCACGCGCCTCCTGGTGTTGCCAGGGTTCTTCGGTGGTGTTGATGGTGCGCAAGATGGAATCTCGCAACAACCCTTCCGGTGAACAAGAACCGCAAGACGAGCTAGGACCCGCTAAGCCATTCGTACATGCGCTGCCAAGACCAAGTTCGCCATCGGTAGTTGAAGCCTCGACACCCCAGGCTCTCCTTCGCGGTACCCGAAGACCACATGTGCGCCAAGATCGTCGCCGGATCCTCAAGACCTTCTTCCCGTATGCGACGTCGGAGACCCGAACCCCGATGAACCACGAACCCCACTGCAGAACAACAGGGCCTTCGAGGTGGAACCTAACAAGATCTACCGATGATCAAGGACCCGATGACCGCCGAGATCGCCACCGGTTCGACATGCACGCCACCGCGGACCCGACAAGTTCTTCTCGACGACGAGATCATCGACAGAGAACCCGAAGAAAACCTGTGCGCCAAGTACTCCCTCGAGAACGCCAAGTGCTACCCCCCGGACACCGAGACCCCGGATGCGCCAAGACCCTAACCCCGGAGCCGAGAACGCATCCGTCGAACCCCGAACCCCAGATCCGTCGTACCCTAGACCCTGGACCCGAGACCGACCCTGAACCCCGGAACCTCCAAGATCGTCGATCCCCCTCTAATGTGTGAACCCTTTCCTCGAACCCTATTTCATAACATAACACAACTTGTCGCATATTTATTTGTCATCTCGCATGCATTCATGTGGTTTGGGGGCCTTATGCCGATTCACCTAATAACTAAATATGGGGCCCATATGCGGGCAAATCTAGCCTTATATTGGCCTCATTTAAAACTTGTGTAGCGAACCAGTACTATCGTTGCCATGCTGAACAACGTTTAATATGCGGGGTAGCTAAATAACTTGAACTATCCTAACTAAATGTCGGGACCCCGGTTCCGCTTAATCTTGACCTAATTGCATCACACCTTGCCATGCCATCCATCATACCCGCATCATGCCGATCTTCTGCCGTTTTATTAAATATTGCATCCGGTGCTTCTTCTAGTGTTTTGCTTCTTCGCGGATAAGGCCGTTGAGTTGATGTGAGCTTCGCCCCGATCTTCGGATGAACCTTCGACAATGTTTTCAAAGAGCATCTCCCTTTCTACCTATCTTACTTTTATAGTATTTATTCCCTCCTGTTGATCTATTGCTATCTGTGTTGCGATGCTCTAGATTCCGTACCCTTGATATCCCTTGCAGCCATATATTGCCTTGGACACCCCCTATTACCTGTTGTTTGGTAGATAGTTGGACTTGCGCGTCGTAGTTGCTTGCTCAAGTCGATGTGTGTCGTCATATGCCACGCTTGACGTATTGCCGCATGTTGATGTTGGATATGATTCTAGTTTTACTTATCGTCACTTTAAATTATGTTTAACAACTAAAATTGAATAAGCAGAGGCATCGGTGGGTGATAGAAAATATTTGGTTTCCGAACGCCCACTTGTGTCCCGTAAGACCCCGAGTACTTGATACTGTTCCTTGATTTTTGCGCTATCCACATCCGGAGGTATATGGGACCCCCGAGCGAGCTTGATTCATTCTTATTTCATGGGGCCACAAACTAGTTTGAGGTTTTATTTACGATCCCACTTATGCCATGTTTACCGCTTTATTTACGATTGTGCGAGGAGCACTGCATTGCTTTAGGAAGCGGAGTGATTACGCTGATCGACAAGCCCAGCCACACTTTCGGGTTCCCGCCATGCCATTGGCGCTAACCTTGAGGCCGTCTCGAGCTTGTCTACTCCGTTATGGTTCTACTCAAAGGGTGGCCTCAAATATTTCTCAATCCTGATTGTTCACCGTGAAAGCCTCGTGGGTTTTGATTTGGTTTTTCCGAGGTTGATCGGCGTGTTGCTATTGGTGCACCCGGCCGGTAAAACTTTCTGAAAGCCGTGTCCGCGGATATGGACGACTTGGAGCACAGTATCTCGATCATAGACAAGCATAACTAAAGTTTACTGCTATAAATTTGACTTATAATGACTAGTAATCAGCTTCACTATAATGGAATGGCTAACTAATACTGCCCACAATTGCTTGTTTGGTTATCGCTTGCGACAATTGTATCTGAGTAGTAAGTATTGCAACTACAACGGAATGGCTGAATAAAAGTACCAACAACTGCTGGGTTTTTGGGCTATCTCATGATAAATGTATCTGACTAGTAAGTGTTGTCCCTATCACGGAATGATTAACTAAAAGTGCCCACTGTTTACTTTATCAGGATGATTATCTAAACCTGACTAGTAATTGCGAACGATAACCGAATAAATAAAGCGCCAACGGTGTGAGTTCCTCGGTTGACTTCCTCGTTTGGTCTCGAGGGGAAACACCGGATGGGTTTGTTTGGTGTTAGCTTCAGTTGGATCCGGATAGGTCATTCTCACCCTCTCGATATCCGCCATTGTATCGAGTCTCTATAGGCTGTTTAGTGCATCTTGCCGCTTTCGATCCACCATACCTATGTAGGCGAGGACCGCCGAATTCTAGCCTCGCTGTCTTGGCCTCGATCGACGCTCCTTCTTTGTTTTCTGTTTTGCCTTTCCGGCACCCCTTTGTTAAGCAGGTTTGAGATCGACGTTAAGGTGGTTACCCTTCCGCTTGGCCTGCGGGGTTATGGACGTCGTTGGTTATTCTTCGTGGCTCTTAGCCCCATTTGCATCTTGTCCGTAGTCGGACGCTTCGATTATTCAAGGTGATTTGGATCTTTAAATATTATATCTGTATTCTTGACTCTTGGAATCGTTTATATATATATATCTACATGGGTCCCATCGAGGACTGTTGTGTAATGTTATTACTTCGCTTTCCACCCGCGAAAAGTGCTGGTGGGCACCTTTTGAATCGCTTTATGCGGGGTTTGGTGAATTTTGCCCAAACTTGCATAGGTCCGATTCGAGGGTGTTCTGAGTGGTATCGAGCTCAGCGGTTGCGATACCCCCACAAGTCCATCAGAGGATAACCTAGCTAACTCAAGTAGAGTGTCAAAACTATTTTGCAAAATCGGTTGGATAGTTCTGGTTAGGTCTGATTTTACTCCTTACCCCTCTGCTATTCTCCTCTTATCTCGACGTGTTTTGAATCCGCTCTCTTCTCTCTCTTCGAGTCCAGGAATTCTCGTGGTGGGGTTTCCGTCGTACCTTCAGGGTTTCGCTTTCTTCATGTTGGTAACGGAGGTGCTACGATCATCAATCTGCAACTTGTCTGTTGTATCCTTCATCCGATCTTTTGTTCTTGAGCTCTTTATCCTGATGTGTTCCTTGCTGGGTCTCAGTGTCGTTGAAAAACATATGAGAAGGACGAGCTTTGGTGAAGTCGGAGTATACCTTGAGCATGTGTTGTTCATGCCAATGGAACCATCGCGGAACCTAATCATTGTGTCTTTCATACGATTTCTGCTGGCAACATTCCCTTGTTTCCGAACCTCGCTTGTCGAGATCTTCAGTCTAATTCCGAGAGTGGGATGCTTCATCCGCTTATTCGTGTGCAGAGTAAGGTTATGAGTGTGGGATGGAGTAGCTACCCTACCACTGCTCTTATCATTCGCTCTTGTACGACGAAGCAGTGGATCCAGCAGTTTTACTCTATCCATGGAAGTTAGAGGTGGCCTTACCTTCAACTTCGTCCTTTGTTCCCCGGAGTGTGCCCTCGACGATCAGGAACAACGACCCTTTGTTGGTGGTGTCGCCGATTTCCAGATGAAGAAGGAACCTTCGTTAGTGGTGTCGCGAGGATCTACACGAAGCAAGAAGACGCAGATCGCCGACCCTTCCTTCCGGTACCATGAGGCGGATCTCGAGGGCGAGATCCATTGTTAGTGGTGTCGAATTGTGGCATCCCGCAAAACCACTACTAGAAAATCGCGTTGAATTCGTGCATTGCATCGTCATCATCATGCATTGTTTGCCAAAACTATGTTTGCAAAGCCCGTTTTATTTTTCTAAAACGCCCCATCTTTATTCAAACGCCAAACCCCGGGGCTCCGGAGTATTTTGTTTTGTCGCTATCGGTTTGCAAATGGTCCAATTAACACAAATAAAATTTATAAATATTTTTAGTAGGGGCAGTCGGACGGGCCAACCCGACCCGCACGACCGCCCTAGATTTTAAAAAACGGCCCACCCCAATCAGCCCCCACCTAAATCCTAGTCCCACCAAATTCTATCCTACCCACCAACCGCAGACCGCCACCTCACCCTCTCACCCTTTTCCTACCCACTTGCCACCTCACCCATCCAGACACCCTTTATTCCTAAACCTACCCAGAAATCTACCCAACTCTCCTCTCCACCTCACCCTGCCCAATAGCATCTCGCCACCTCACTGCCTCTCTCTCCCTCACCCACTCAGAACTCGCCACGTGGCCAGCCCCCCCAACTCCTCCTCCTCTCTCTCTCAAGGCCCCACCCCAAACACACACACTGTTGCATGCCCGTGCCCCGCCGCCTGACCCGCTTCCCCGCCCACAGCATGCTCACACCCCACCGCCCGAACCACTCAACACGCACGCAGTACACGCCCCACCCCCCGGTCCCACGCGGGACCGCCCACTGGCTCTGCCCCGTCCCGTGCTTCCGCACCTGCCCCACCGCCTCCTCTCTTCAACCTCCTCTCCTCCGCCTGCACCCCCGCCCGCCTTGGCTCGCCCGGCTGCCCGCCTCCTCTCTCTCAGGCAGGCCCGCCCGGCCACCTCCTTCCTCCCTGCCCGCATCCGCCGCCCGCCTCTCGTGGCTTCCTCCCAGACGGCCGCCATGGCGCCGTCCGCCGCCCCTCCCGGAGTTCTCCACAAGACGCCTCCGCTCGCTCATGAGGCTCCCTCCGCCAAGCCACCGAGCCCCGAGCCCCGAGCGCCCCCGCGCACCTCCCGCTGCGGACCCCGCCGTTCACCGCCCGTCGGCGGCGCCTTCCGCCGCCCGCCCCTCCCGCCCGAGCCAGCGCGCTCCGCGTCTCCCACCCAGGCCGCAACGGCCCAACCCGCGCCCGGCTCGGCGCTGCCCCTGCCCGTCCACTGCGCGCCATGCAGCGCCGGCGTGCCCTTCCGCCGAGGCCGTGCTCGTCGCCGCCACCTCCCGAGGGCCCCACCGCCGCCCGCCGTGCTCCTCCTCGACCGCACCCGCCGGCCCCGCCTCCAGCTGCCTCGGCCCCGCTGCCCGTGTCCTGCGCGTTCGTGGCCGCGTTGGGCTTCCTCGGCCTTCCCAGGGCCCGCTCTGCTGCCGTGCGTGTGCAGCGACAAGACGCACGGGCGCCCTCCTGGTGTTGCCAGCAGGGGTTCTTCGGTGGTGTTGATGGTACTGCAAGATGGAATCTCGGCAACAACCCTTCCGGTGAACAAGAACTGCAAGACGAGCTAGGACCCGATAAGCCATTCGTACATGCGCTGCCAAGACCAAGTTCGCCATCGGTAGTTGAAGCCTCGACACCCCAGGCTCTCCTTCGCGGTACCAAGACCACATGTGCCAAGATCGCCGGATCCTCAAGACCTTCTTCCCAGATGTCACGCCGGAGACCGAACCCGATGAACCACGAACCCCTTGCAGAACAACAGGGCCTTCGAGGTGGAACCTAACAAGATCTACCGATGATCAAGGACCCGATGACACCGAGATCGCCACGGTCGACATGCACGCCACCGCGGACCCGACAAGTTCTTCTCGACGACGAGATCATCGACAGAGAACCCGAAGAAAACCTGTGCGCCAAGTACTCCCTCGAGAACGCCAAGTGCTACCCCCCGGACACCGAGACCCCGGATGCGCCAAGACCCTAACCCCGGAGCCGAGAACGCATCCGTCGAACCCCGAACCCCAGATCCGTCGTACCCTAGACCCTGGACCCGAGACCGACCCCGAACCCCGGAACCTCCAAGATCGTCGATCCCCCTCTAATGTGTGAACCCTTTCCTCGAACCCTATTTCATAACATAACACAACTTGTCGCATATTTATTTGTCATCTCGCATGCATTCATGTGGTTTGGGGGCCTTATGCCGATTCACCTAATAACTAAATATGGGGCCCATATGCGGGCAAATCTAGCCTTATATTGGCCTCATTTAAAACTTGTGTAGCGAACCAGTACTATCGTTGCCATGCTGAACAACGTTTAATATGCGGGGTAGCTAAATAACTTGAACTATCCTAACTAAATGTCGGGACCCCGGTTCCGCTTAATCTTGACCTAATTGCATCACACCTTGCCATGCCATCCATCATACCCGCATCATGCCGATCTTCTGCCGTTTTATTAAATATTGCATCCGGTGCTTCTTCTAGTGTTTTGCTTCTTCGCGGATAAGGCCGTTGAGTTGATGTGAGCGCCCCGATCTTGGATGAACCTTCGACAATGTTTTCAAAGAGCATCTCCCTTTCTACCTATCTTACTTTTATAGTATTTATTCCCTCTGTTGATCTATTGCTATACGTGTTGCGATGCTCTAGATTCCGTACCCTTGATATCCCTTGCAGCCATATATTGCCTTGGACACCCCTATTACTGTTGTTTGGTAGATAGTTGGACTTATGCGTCGTAGTTGCTTGCTCAAGTCTTGATGTGTGTCGTCATATGCCACGCTTTGACGTATTGCCGCATGTTGATGTTGGATATGATTCTAGTTTTACTTATCGTCACTTTAATTTCTGTTTAACAACTAAAATTGAATAAGAGAGGCATCGGTGGGTGATAGAAAATATTTGGTTTCGAGCCCACTTGTGTCCCGTGAAGACCCCGAGTACTTGATAATTTCCTTGATTTTTGCGCTATCCACATCCGGAGGTATATGGGACCCCCGAGCGAGCTTGATTCATTCTTATTTCATGGGGCCACAAACTAGTTTGAGGTTTTATTTACGATCCTGCTTATGCCATGTTTACCGCTTTATTTATTGTGCGAGGAGCACCTGCATCGCTTAGGAAGGCGGAGTGATTACGCATCGACAAGCCCAGCCACACTTTCGGGTTCCCGTCGCTACAGCCATTGGCGCTAACCTTGAGGCCGTCTGAGCTTGTCTACTCTGCGGGTTCTACTCAAAGGGTGGCCTGAAATATTTCTGAATCTGTGATTGTTCATCGTGAAAGCCTCGTTGGGTTTTGATTTGGTTTTCCGAGGTTGATCGGCGTGTGTTGCTATTGGTGCACCCGGCCGGTAAAACTTTCAAAGCCGTGTCCGGATATGGACGACTTGGAGCACGATTCTCGATCATAGACAAGCATAACTAAAGTTTACTGCTATAAATTTGACTTATAATGACTAGTAATCAGCTTCACTATAATGGAATGGCTAACTAATACTGCCCACAATTGCTTGTTTGGTTGTCGCTTGCGACAATTGTATCTGACTAGTAAGTATTGCAACTACAACGGAATGGCTGAATAAAAGTACCAACAACTGCTGGGTTTTTGGGTTATCTCATGATAAATGTATCTGACTAGTAAGTGTTGTCCCTATCACGGAATGATTAACTAAAAGTGCCCACTGTTTACTTTATCAGGATGATTATCTAAACCTGACTAGTAATTGCTGCAACGATAACCGAATAAATAAAACTGCCAACGGTGTGAGTTCCTCGGTTGACTTCCTCGTTTGGTCTCGAGGGGGAAACACCAGGATGGGTTTGTTTGGTGTTAGCTTCAGGTTGGATCCGGATAGGTCATTCTCACCCCTCTCTGATATCCGCCAGTTGTATCGAGTCTCTATAGGCTGTTTAGTGCATGCTGCCGCTGCCGCTCAGTCCACCATACCTATGTAGGCGAGGACCGCCGAATTCTAGCCTCGCCGTGTATCGCCTCGATCGACGCTCCTTCTTTGTTTTTCTGTTTTGCCTTTGTCGGCACCCCTTTTGTTAAGCAGGTTTGAGATCGACGCCGTTAGCAGGGTTACCCTTCCGGCTTGGCCTGGGCAGGGTTATGGACGTCGTTGGTTATTCTTCAGGGCTCTTAGCCCCATTTGCATATTGTCCGTAGTCGGACGCTCGATTATTTCAAGGTGATTTGGATCTTTAAATATTATATCTGTATTCTTGACTCTTGGAATCGCTGTTATATATATATCTGTTCTGTGGGTCCCATCGAGGACTGTTGTGTAATGTTATTACTTCGTTTTCCACCCGCACGAAAGTGCCTGGTGGGCACCTTTGAATTGTTTCTATGCGGGTTTGGTGAATTTTGCCCAAACTTGCATAGGTCCGATTCTGAGGGTGTTACAAAAGGGCAAAGGAAAAAGAGGGCGTCAAGATCGAGGCAAGACGCGAGATGCACTAAACAACCTATAGAGACTCAATACAACTAGCGGTTATCAGAGAGGGGTAAGAAAGACCTATTCGGATCCAACCTGATGCTACCATCAAACAAACCCATCCTGGTGTTTCCCCCTCGATACCAAACGAGGAAGTCAACCGAGGAACTCACACAGTTGGCAGTTTTACTTATTCAGTTATCGTTGCAGTAATTACTAGTCAGATATAGATATTCATCCTGATAAAATAAGCAGTGGGCGCTTTTAGTTAACCATTCCGTTATAGTTGCAGCAATTACTAATCGACATGATAGCATGATATAAACCCAAAACCCAAAGGTTGTTGGTACTTTTATTCAGCCATTTCGCTAGAAGTTGCAATACTTACTAGTCAGTACAATTGTCGCAAGACAAACCAATCAAGCAATTGTGGGCGATTATTTAGCCATTCCGTTATAGTGAAGCTGATTACTAGTCATTATAAAGTCAAATTTATAGCAATAAACTTTAGTTATGCTTGTCTATGATCGAGATATCGCGGCTCCAAGTCGTCCATATCCGCGGACACGGCTTTCGTAAAGTTTACCCGCCGGGTGCACCAATAGCAACACACGCCGATCAACCTCGAAAACCAAATCAAAACCCAACGAGGCTTTCACCGAACAATCACAGATTCAGAAATATTTCGGGGCCACCCCATTGAGTAGATCCCGCAACGGAGTAAGCAAGCTCCGAGACGGACTCAAGTTTTGCGACAATGGCTGTAAGCGACTGGGAACCCGAAAGTGTGGCTGGGCTTGTCGATACCGCGTAATCAATCCGCTTCCCTAAACAGTACAGTGTGCTCCTCGCACAATTTAAATACAGAAAGTAGCATGGCATAAGTACAGGATCGTAAATAAAACCTCAAACTAGTTTGTGGTCCCAAGAAATAAGGTTGAATCAAGCTCTGGCTCAGGGGGGGTCCCATATACCTCCCGGATGTGGATAGCGCGATAAATCAAGGAACAGGTATCAAGTACTCGGGGTCTTACGGGACACAAGTGGGCGTTCGGAAACCAAATATTTTCTATCACCCACCGATGCCTCTGCTTATTTCAATTTTAGTTGTTATACAGGAATTAAAGTGTACGATAAGTAAAACTATGATCATCTCCAACATCAACATGCGGCAGTACATCAACAACTGTGGCACTTGACAACACGCGACAACACTTGAGCAAGCGACTACGGCGCGCAAGTCCAACTATCTACCAAACAGCAGGTAATAGGTTGTGTCCAAGGCAATATAGGGCTGCAGGGTATATCACAGGTACGGAAACTAAAGCATCGCAACGTATAGCGAGATCAACAGGAAGGAGTAAAACACTATAAAAGTAAGATAGGTAGAAAGGGGGAGATGCTCGCCTGGAAACATTGTCGAAGGGTTCATCCGAAGATCGGGGCGAAGCTCACATCAACTCAACGGCCTTATCCGCGAAGAAGCAAAACACTAGAAGAAACACCGGGTGCAATATTTAATACAACGGCAGAAGATCGGCATGATGCATGTATGATGAATGACATGGCAAAGATGCGATGCAATTAGGTCATATTAAGCGAAACCGGGGTCCCGACAATTAATTAGATGGTTCAAGTTGTTTAGAACCCCCGCAATTTAAATGTTGTTTAACAAGGCAGAATATATCCCCGGTTCGCTACACCAAGTTAAATGAGGCCAATATGAGACTGGATTCGCCCGCATATGGGCCCCATATTTAATTATTAGGTGAATCGGCATAAGGCCCCCAAACCAATGATATGCATGCGAGTATGACAATTTAATATGCAACAAGTTGTTATTATATTATAAAATAGGGTTCTCGGATAAGAGTTCACACATTAGGGGGTCTCGACGAACTTGGGTTTCCGGGGTCGGGGTCGGTCTCTGGGTTCAGGGTTCGACGGAAGCGTTCTCGGACTCCGGGATCGATCTTGACGCACGGTGTCCGCGAAGTAGATCTTGTGGTTCCGTGTCGATGACCTCGGCATCCGGGAGGCAGGACTTGGTTCGGCGTCAGGGGCGCAACGGATTCTCCTGGTCGCTGTCGTTCTTGTCGTCGCGTAGGTCTTGTCGGTTCCACGGGGTCGGTCTTGCCGTTGCGAGGGTCTTGTCGGGTCCCACGGGGTCGATGTTCACTTGCATTACGTTGGTGAAGATCTTGAATCGACATCGTCGACTTCGTGTTGATTTTGTCTAAGAGGATACCTTGTGACACTAAACACACCAACATATGGCCTTGGCTGGCAGGGATGCCCCTGTAAAGACAAGGCGACACTCGCATGCTGAACAACACCAGCGGCCGTGCGAAGCCCGCAAAAACAGAGAAGAGGAGGCCACATAGGACGGGCGCTCGCTTCCCTATCGGCGGCGACCGAACTCGGGGTGGAGGGCGGTGCTAGGCGCCGACGCCCACGGGACGCAGAGACGGTGCAGCGCGCCAAGGGGGCTCGGGGACACGACGGAGGGGGCCGACGAGGTCAGGGGCGCGGAGACGGGGCCACGGTGGCGGCGGACGGAGGCGGAAGCTTCGGGCGGGCGGCGTGAGGCCTCGCGGGCCGGCGCAGAGGGGGCCTGGCGAGCTCGACGCTGAGGCGGCGAGGGCCAGCGGCGGCGGCCTGGAGGCGGGCGTGAGCTCGGCGGGCGCGCGGCTGGCATGAGGGCGCCTGGGGCGGCGGTGATGGCGAGCGGGCCGGAGGAGCTGACGGGGCATCCGGCGCTAGCCCGGCCGACGGAGGGTCACATGGCGGTGGCTTGCGCCGCGAGGAGTTGCGCGCAGGGCGGGCGGGGTGGAGGTCGCTGCGCGGAGGCGGCTGGGCGGCGGAGCTCAAGGCTGGCTGGGCGAGGCGGAGCGGGAAGGGGCTGCCGGAGGAGGGAGGTCTGGGGCCGGCGACGGGCAGGGGAGGGGCGGCTCGGCGGCGAGCAGAGAGGAGAGGTGCTGCCATGGTGGGGAGCGGCACGCTGGAAGAGAGAGGGAGAAGAGAGAGAGGACGGGCAGGGGTGGGTCAGGGAGGTGGGGTCGCGCTGTGGTTGGGTGTTGGGTGGCTGCGTGCGTGAGTCGTGTGGGTTGTGTGGTGGGTGAGTGTGTGTGGTGTGGGTTGGGTTTAGACTAGGTGAGGTGGCATAGTGTTATAGGCTGAGGGGAGGGAGAGATGACGTGGCGAGAGTTGATTGGGGAGAGGTGGAGATAGGGTGGGTAGGTTTTCGGTAGTCAGAGGATTAGAAGGGCGGTTTAGGTGGACCGTTTATATTTTCCGGGCGGTCGTCGGTCAATCGCCCGCTCGACTGCCGCCCAAAATAATTTAATATTTTTAATTGATTGCGACGAACGTTGTAAATAGTTTTTTGACAACAAAATATCCGGCAGCATCCGGGGTTTTTGGCGTTTGAATAAAGACGAGGCGTTTGGAAAACAAATCGGGCTTTGCAAAAATAGTTTTAAGCAAACAATGCATGATGATGACGATGCAATGCACAAATTCAACGCGATTTTCTAGTAGTGGTTTTGCGGGATGCCACATTAAGGAACGTGACAATGCTGTCACCAAGGTAAAGAAGTTAAAGAAGGAAAGGATTGACTTTGGGGCTGCTCATGATAGACTCTCCGAGGAATTGGAGAAACTTGACAATGCTCACAAGGCGTTGAAAAACGAGTTCTCTATTCTCAATGAGTCGCATGATCAGCTTCAAAGTCGATTGGCCAAATATGATACTCCTAGCTCGTCAAACTCAACATATAGTAACAAGGAAAATGCTAATGTGGAAAAAGAAGTGATCAAGGACATCACTACCAAGGACAAAGGTGTGCTTGATGAAGTCCTTGGCAAGCAAAGTTCAAATCATAGTAAAGAGGGACTTGGGTATGTCACCAAGTCCAAGAAGAAGAATACCAAGAAGAACAAGACCAAGAATGTGGAATTAAAGACAAGCACTGCTGAGAAGATTGTCACAAAAGACAAGACTAATAATATTGGTTTTGCAGGGTCTCACAATCCGAATTATGAACTCTTTTGTGATGACTATGGCGGTGTTTATGCTTATTATGTTGGTCCTTTTGATGAATATATTTCTTGGTATATTTGGGTCCCAAAGACCCTTGTTACTAACATGAAAGGACCCATTGAAAAATGGGTACCTAAAACCAAGAAGTAATTTTCTTGCAGGGCTATACTTCCGGTGGGTCGAAATGGGTGCTGGATAGTGGCTGCACTAGTCATATGACCGGAAGCAAGGAGATCAGCATGGAGATGCGTCCAAATCATGATAATATCACAGTCTCCTATGGTGATAAGTCAAAATCTCAGGTATTGGGTCTTGGCAAGGTTGTGGTTGCCCATGATATCTCTCTCGTGGACGTCATGCTTGTTGAGACCCTTGGTTACAACCTTCTTTCTGTTCGTGCCCTTGGCAAGATGGGTTTTGCTGTTTTTATCGATGATGATTTGGTGGTACTCTTGTGGAGCAAGTCTCTAAAGGTCGCTTTCATTGGATACGTCGAAAATGACCTGTATGTGCTGGACTTCTCAGGGAAAACCACTTCGGGTCCGATGTGTCTATTCGGAAAGGACGACGTGGGCTGGCTATGGCATCGCCGTTTAGCCCATGTCAACATGAGAACTTTGCAAAGTCTCCAGAAGGGTGGCCACATCCTTGGACTAAAAGACAATGTCTCTTTTGCCAAAGATCGTGTTTGCAGGGCTTGTGTTGAAGGAAAAATGCATGACTCTCTCCACAAGAGGAAGACTATTGTGTCATCAAAGAGGATCTTGGAATTACTTCATGTGGATTTATTTGGTCCTCCTTCTCATGCAAGTCTTGGTGGGAAGAAATATTGCTTGGTCATTGTCGATGATTACTCAAGATATACATGGGTATATTTCTTCAAGCTGAAAAGTGAGACTCAACAAACTGTCATCGACTTTGCCAATGAAGTTCAACGTCAACACAATGTTCCTATCTTGTCAATTAGAAGTGACAACGGCTCCGAATTCAAGAACTACACTTTAAACGAGTTTCTTAGTGAAGAGGGGATTAGACACCAATATTCCGCTGCGTACACCCCTCAACAAAATGGTGTAGCCGAGAGGAAGAACCGGACTTTGATGGATATGGCAAGATCTATGCTAGCTGAATTCAAGTCTCCTTATAATTTTTGGGCTGAAGCCATATCCACTGCTTGTCACTCATCAAACCGGCTCTACCTTCGGAAGATCTTGGACAAGACCCCATATGAAATACTTACCGGTAACAAGCCCAACATCTCATACTTCAGGGTATTCGGGTGTAAGTGTTTCTTTCTTATTAAAGGTGTCCGTTTGTCAAAATTTGAGTCCAAGGCTTTAGAAGGTATTTTTGTTGGTTACGGTGCCGAATCCCACACTTATAGAGTCTACAACAAGCTCACTGGGATTGTTGTAGAATCTTGTAGTGTGGAGTTCGATGAAAATAACGGCTCCTTTGTAGGGCAAGTTGATGTTTGTGATGCAGATGTTGAAATACCCCAAGATGCCATAAGAAGAATGGGCGGATTTTTCCGCCCATTGAGGAACCTTGTGGCCGATCAGAAGGACAATGCTCCACATGTGGAGCCCTCATCTACAAGATCAACAAGCTCCTACCGTTGGAGACAATCCTGCACCAACACCGCAATCCTGAAGATCATCATCCTGGACAAGTTGGTAGTCCTGCGGACTATCCGCCTCCAAGGCGGACAATGCCTGGCACTCCAACTCATTCAGAGGATCCAAGGAGAAGTCAAGAACTCGAAGCTGTGCCGGATTCTGGCCCCCGAGGGCGGATTATCCGGCACTAGGTCTCCAACTCTCATCAGGCATTCTCAAGAAGATGGCTCGGGTTCTTCACCTCCCAGGCCGGATAGTCCGGACCCTCCAAGGGGCGGATTATCCGGGCCTGAAGAAAATGTTCAGCAACAATCTTCTGGCAGAAACGATGACCAAGATCAAGGGCAAGGCAGTAATCAAGAACAGGATACACATATTGAATCAACTCCTTCTAGAAACAATAAGGACATTGAGGCTCGTCGCAAGGCTCGTGCTGATCGGAACCTTGAACTAAGAGGTCACACTCTTGACAAGGTTGTTGGTGATCTACGACGAAGGGTATCCACTAGAAGAGAACTTGCAAACTTCTGTGATCATCAAGCTCACATTTCCATGGTTGAACCGAAGAAGGTTTTTGATGTTCTTGAAGATCCCGATTGGGTTGTTGCAATGCATGAAGAATTAAATAACTTCGAACGCAACAAAGTTTGGAAGCTCGTAGAAAAGCCAAAGGATTGCCGCAATGTTATCGGCACCAAGTGGATCTTCAAGAACAAACAGGATGAAAATGGCATTGTTGTGAGGAATAAAGCTCGACTCGTGGCTCAAGGATTCTCTCAAGTGGAGGGAATTGATTTTTGGCAAAACTTACGCTCCTGTGGCTTGTCTTGAGTCCATCCGTATCCTTCTTGCATATGCAGCCCATCATAATTTTAAATTACAACAAATGAATGTTAAGAGCACTTTCCTTAATGGTCCTATACATGAGTTAGTTTACGTCAAGCAGCCCCCGGGGTTTGAGGACCCCAAATTTCCGAACCATGTCTCCAAACTCGATAAGGTGCTCTATGGCCTTAAACAAGCCCCACGTGTGTGGTATGAGCACCTTAAAGAGCTTCTGCTAGACCGTGGATTCGAAGTTGGGCAAATCGATCCCACTCTTTTTACTAAGAAGGTTAATGGGGAGCTTTTTGTATGCCAACTTTATGTAGATGACATCATTTTTGGCTCTACAAACCAAGCTTTTAACAATGAATTTTCGAAGCTTATGACTGACAGGTTTGAGATGTCCATGATGGGTGAGCTCAGGTTCTTTCTGAAGGGAATATGCCCTGAGAGGCAATAATAAAGTGTTTATTATGTGTATTCCAAGTATATGATAGATGTTTATTTTACATGCTATAATTGTATTAATACGGAAACATTAATACATGTGTGTTTAATAAACAAACAAAAAGTTCCTAGTTATGCCTCTCTCATAAACTAGCTCGTTGATTAACAAGATGATCAAGGTTTCCTGATCATGGACATTGGATGTTGTTAATAACAGGATCACAACATTAGTGTAATGGTGTGATGAACATTCATCCGAAGTATAGCATTACGACCAAATTCATTGAGTTTATATTGCTATAACAACTTACGAAGTGATCCTAATCCTTAGACCATGGGATCATGTCAATCACTAACACCGGAAGAGTTTCTTGATAACATCAAACGTCACACCGTAACAGGGTGATTATAAAGATGGATTCAGAACTAATAAAGTGTTATGTTGAGGCTCATGGATCGAGAGTGGAATTTGTTCATCCCGATGACGGATAGATATACGCTGGGCCCTCTCGGTGATATCACATTGATTAGCTTGCAAGCAAGTGATTTGATCACTAGAATGTTATATCACGGGAACGAGAAAAGAGTGCATGTAGGTAACGAGATCAAACTAGGTGTGGAGATACTGATGATCGAATCTCGTACATGTAATATATCGTGAAACAAAGGGATTAAGATACTAGCGTAAAAGGTTCCGACGATCACAAGAAAGTCATCGTTGAATGTGTGGGAGTCAGTATGGGTCTCCAGATCCTGCTTCTGATTATTGATCCGAGAGGGGTCTCGATCATGTCCGCATTATTCACGAACAGTAGGGTGACACACTTAAGAGACACCGACATCCAATTGGAGCAAAAGTTTCATGCCGAAAGAATGAACAAGCACAGGAATTTATTTCACTAGATACCGAAACAGGTTTTCGGGTGAAATTGCATAAAGTGGTTATGCATGTGAAATAGAATTATAGCAAGGGGTTATTTGTGAATGTTTGTCATTAAAGTAATTGACAAAATTCTGAATAAAATAAAAGAGTTTTATTTAATGAGAGTTTGCATTAAATTTGGTGGAAATTTAATGGGAATTTGAGTGGACTTTTGAGTGGAGGGAATTTAAAGGAATTTTGTGAGTGGAGTGTCCACCCACATGAAGAGGGAGGTAAGTAAAGGCAGCCCCCATGCGCCACCCCTTGGGGTTCCCTCCTCCTATAAAAGGATCCCCTCCTCACTTTTCTCTCTCACACCTCCTCGTGAAGGATCTCTCTCCCCCTCTAGAATTTATCCCCCATGGTCTCGGACTAGCGAGATACATGTTCCTGGTGGCTATTCGGCAAGAAAGAGTTGTGATTCCGCTGCATCGCTGGAGCGAGGAGGCGGAGGTTGCTCGGTGCCTCGAACGTGTGTGCGAGCACGGATGCGCTGCTGATTTGCGGCGCTAGGACTTCCTCTCGATCTTGAGATCGGCAAGAGATCGTCTACATCAACCACGAGTTGAACTCGTTAAGCTTTGTCGGTCTTCAAGGGTATGTTCTCTACGGATATACATCCGCCCGTTGTTTGTATCTAGTAGATAGATCTTGGTACATAATTCCCATCGTAGGAAATTTTTTGTTTTCTATGCTGCGAACCCTTTAGTGGTATCAGAGCCAGATCTATGCGTAGATGCTTTACACGGGTAGTACACATATGAGTATGTGGGCGATGATGATCATGTTGTTGCTCCTTTGTTGTAATTTTGGATATTGGTGGCATAGTGGGATGAAGCGGCCCGGACAAACTTTACATGTCCTCGCACATGAGACCTGTTCCACGCTTGACATGCAACTAGTTTGCATAAGTGGTTAGCGGGTGTCTGTCTCTCCTACTATAGTCAATATATATTTTGCAAGCGAGTTGTCAACAATTTGATTATCCTCGTTGTGGTTCATGTTCGTAGGTAAGAACGGTTCTATCTCGAAAGCCCTAAGCCACGTAAAACTTGCAATGGATAAATTAGAAGCGTCTAGTTTAGATTGTTGATGGGCTGTGTTATGATATGGTAGTGTTGTAAGTAGAAGTATGAGATGATACTCTTACAACACACATAGTGTGTAAACTCCATAGACCTTGGATTTACACATATAGGTATGATAATGATCATACCACGATGCACATGATAGAGATCATATGCGGGAACCATAACATTTCACTAATAAACATGTGATGTTTGATAGCATCTTATATTGCTTGTTTAGCGCTTTGTTAGCATAATAAGATGATCCCTCATTTAAATATCAAGATAAAATGTGTTCTTCCTTTAGTATGCACCGATTTTTTTTCGTCGCTCCAAGACATCACGTGATGATCGGGTGTTCTTGGATCCATGACCATATTTCGGGTGTAAAACAGTTACACACGCGAATACTAAGGTTCTAACTTGGCGAGCCTAGCATGTCTGCACATGGCCTCGAACACGGACCGAAAGGTTAAGCATGAGTCATATAGTTGATATGATTCCCATTTGATGCTCGCTTTGAAGCTATACCGACTCACGTGATGATCGGCCTTGGTATAGTGGATTTGGTTCATGTAATCACCAAAAGGCATGAGGGATGTCGTTTTGAGTGGGAGTTCATTCGTAATATGGATTAGTTGAACTCAATCTATCATACACTTAGTCTAAACTTTACAAATTCTGTTGTAGATGGCACCACCGCTTTTAATTTCAATGTGTTCATGGAGAAAGAGAAACTAGCAATAACGGTAGCAACTTTACCGAATGGGCCATGAATTTGAGGATTCTCCTCTCTGCACAAAAGCAAAGCAATATGTGCTAGAAGCGCCATTAGGCCCCCTTTAGATGATTCCCGACGAGGAGAAGAATGTCTATCAGACTCGTCAGGAGGACCACAACTTAGTTCATTGCGGCATATTGTATGGGCTAGAGCCGGAACTTCGAAAGCGTTTCGAAAATGGCAATGCTTTTGATACAATGGGTGAGTTGAAAATGATTTTCGACACACATGTTGCTGTAGAGAGCTACAACGCTTCAGAAAAGTTCTTTAGCTGCATGATGGAAGAGCACAGCTCCGTTAGTGAGCATGTACTCAAGATGTCGGGTTACGCCGATAAGCTTGTGTCCTTGGGAATATCGATTCCCATTGACTTAGGAATCCATCGTGTTCTGCAGTCTCTGCCACCTAGCTATAAGAGCTTCGTGATGAACTATAATATGCAAGGCATGAAGAAGTCTCTCCCCGAGCTTCTGTCAATGCTTAAAACTGCAGAAGTGGAGATCAAAAAGGAACATCAAATGTTGATGATCAATAGGAACACTGGTTTCAAGAAAGACAATAAGGGAAAATGGGAAGGGAAGTAAGGGCGGCAAGCCTGTTGCCGTGCCTGAAAATAAACCCCGAGTTGGACCTAAGTCTGATACCAAGTGCTACTATTGTAAGGGATCGCCATCGAAGCTTAATCGCCCCAAGTATCGCGCACAAGAAGGCCGGCAAGGCAAACAAAGGTATATATGATATACATGTTATTGATGTGTACTTGACTAGTGCTCGCGGTAGCACCTGGGTATTTGATACCGGTTCAGTTGCTAATATTTGTAACTCGAATCAGGGGCTGCGGAACAAGCGACCGCTAGCAAGGGGTGAGGTCAAGATGCGTGTCGGCAATGGATCAAGCGTTGATGTGATTGCCGTCGGAACGCTGCCTCTCCACTTGCCGTCGGGATTAGTTATAAACTTGAATAATTGTTATCTAGTGCCTGCACTGATCATGAACATTGTATCTGGAGCGTGTTTAATGCGAAGTGGTTATTCATTTAAATCCAAGAACAATGGTTGTTCCATTTATATGAATGAAATCTTTTATGGTCATGCACCAATGACGAATGGTTTATTTCTATTAGATCTCGATGATAATGTTACACATATTCATAATCTTGATGCTAAAAGGATTAAACTTAATGATGATATATCCGCATATATGTGTCACTGCCGTCTAGGTCATATTGGCGTTAAACGCATGAAGAAGCTCCACTCGGATGGACTTTTGGAATCACTTGATTTTGAATCATTTGATACATGTGACCCATGCCTTATGGGCAAGATGACTAGAACGCCATTTTCCGGCTCAATGGAACGGGCGACAGATTTATTGGAAATCATACATTCTGATGTATGTGGTCCAATGAGTGTGTCGGCGCGAGGTGGATATCGTTATTTTGTTACTTTCACGGATGATTTGATTAGATACGGTTATATCTACTTGATGAAACACAAGTCTGAAACCTTTGAAAAGTTCAAGGAATTTCAGAATGAAGTGGAAAATCATCGTAATATAAAGATCAAATTTCTACGGTCCGACCGTGGAGGTGAGTATCTAAGTTACGAGTTTAGCAATCACATAAAGAGTGTGGAATTGTTTCACAACTCATGCCTGCCGGAACACCACAGCGAAATGGTGTGTCGGAACGTCGTAATCGTACTTTATTAGATATGGTTCGATCTATGATGTCTCTGACGGACTTGCCGTTGTCATTTTGGGGTTATGCACTAGAAACTGCTGCATTCACTTTAAATCGGGCACCATCTAAATCCGTTGAAAAGGCGCCGTATGAATTGTGGTTTGGAAACAAACCTAAGCTGTCTTTTCTTAAAGTTTGGGGATGCGATGTTTATGTGAAGAAACATCAACCGGATAAACTCGAACCCAAAGCGGAAAAATGCGTCTTCACAGGATACCCTAAGGAAACTATTGGGTATTCCTTCTATAACAGATCCGAGGGCAAGGTTTTTGTTGCCAAGAATGGATCGTTTCTAGAGAAAGAGTTTCTCGCGAAAGGTGTGAGTAGTCGGAAGGTATAACTCGAAGAGGTTATTGAACCATCTCTTCAAAGTATGGCGAGTAGCGCAGCGCCGGAAGTTGTTCCGGAGTTGGCTCCACCTGTTGAAGAGGGAACTAATGATAATGATCATGAAACTCCGAAAGAGAGTACTACTGAACCTCGCAGGTCAAGTAGGACGTGTGCAGATCCCGAGCTGTACGGAAATCCTGTCATGAATTTCATGGTTGATGAAAATGATGACTGTGGCGCCCCGCAAAAACCACTACTAGAAAATCGCGTTGTTTTTGTGCATTGCATCATCATGACCGCATGCTCATGTCATCATGCCACATTGCATTTGATCATCGTCATGTCATCTTGCATTTGTTTGCATAAAACTATCTTCGAAAAATCTATTTTTGTCTTCTAAACGCCCCGCCTTTATTTCAAATCCAAAACCCGGGTCCCCGGATTATTTTGTTTCGTATACCAATGGATTTCAAATGCCCCGTTTTAAATAATAAAATATTTATTTTATTTTTAGGGGGCAGCCGTACCGGGCCGATCCGACCTAGTCGGCCACCCCCAGTGCAAACCAGCCTACCCAGACCTTTTCCTACCCACCCTATTCTACCCAGCCCCCTCCACCTCACCCCCTCCAATCCCATGTCGACACCTCACCTCTCCCTTTCCCCCATCCAATCCTAGCTCGCCACCTGCCCCAACTCCTTGCCACCTCCCCCGGTCCCACCCACCACCAACCTCCCCAGATATCCCGCACTCCACCCACCCCGACCCTGCCGCCCCGACCCACTTCCCCTGGACCAACCGACACCCTGGCCCCACTCCCCTCCTGTCGCTCCGGACCCCACCCTGGTCCCTTCCTTTCGTTCCCAATCCTGAGCGCCTCCCTCTCACCTACCGCGCCTCCCGTCTCACAGAAACCGCCACCGCCTCCCCCTCATCCGGCGTCGCTCGCCACCCGCGCAGGCCTCGCCTCACCCACCTCTCCCCTGCAGCTCCTGGTTCCTGCCGGCGAGCCCCTCCTTCTCGAGCCGGATCCGCTCGGTCGCGTCGCCCATTGCACCTCCCGCGAGCTCTGGAGACGCCAGACCTCCGACCTCCGCCCGTGCCACCTTCACCGGCCCGGGCCTCTGCGAGCCGTCGCCCAACTCCCCACCTCGTCTGGCACCCTGCACGCCACGCCCTCCTCGCCTCCGGCCGGAGCCCCGACTCCGCCCGTCGGTCTCCTCTGCCGCGTGGTGCGCCACCGCCTGCGTCACTCCCCTCGCCCGGCCTCGCCGGCCCCAGGCTGCCTCCCTTCTCCCGAGCGGCGCGCCGGCCTCCGTCCTCGGCCGCATCTCGCTGGCCCCGCTGGAGATCTTCCCCGCCCTGTTGCCTCGGGAACAAGCGCCGCCTCGCCGGGCCCCACGTCGCCAACCTTGCCCGCCGCCTGCGAGCCGCCAAGGCCACCTCCACCTCCGGGTCCCTCCCGTTAGCCGGCCGCGCCCGAAGCGACCGAGTCGGCTGATGCCTGCGCCCGGCCGTGCGTCCCCGTCTCCGACGGCACCGCATCCTTGGCCCTGTTCGTCTCCGCCACCGTCGGCCTCTCTGTCGGTAACCTCCCCGGCCTCCGCCTCCCGTGCGAACAGCGCCGCCCTCTGCGACGGCCCCTGCCTTGGTCGCGCACCTTCGGCCGCGTCTGTCCTGCAGCGGCCCCTCCACCCTCGTCATCTGCAAGCCCGGCCGCCCCGTCTTCCTCGCTGGAGCCCGCGCCCTGGCCGCCGTCTTCATCCTGGCTGCCCTCTGCCTTGCCCGACCAAGGCCACCAGAAGGCAGCGAGTGTGTTGTCCCATGGTGTCCATGTTCGTGCGTCCTAACGGTGGTCGAGGCAATCCTGAGTACAAGATCAACGAGTAAACATGGAACCGAGGAACCGAAGCTCTTTCTTTCAGATTGAAGATCCCCCGGACCCGAAGACCACATGTGCGACAAGTACTCCTTCCCGGATGCGATGCTCGAGAACCCGGACGGTAAGGACACCGACGCAGAACGCCAAGTTCTTCATCCTGGACGCCAAGACCGACCTAATACGCGGGCCCGACAAGATCGACACCGACCAGGGCGAGTCCGATGCGCCCCTGACGCCACACCAAGTCCTCCTTCCCGGAACGCCAAGCTCTTCATCTTGTATCCGACCTTCGAAGACCGATCCCGTCGAACCCTGAACCCTGAGACCGAACCCCAAACCACATCGAACCCCAAGATCGCCGAACCCTAATGTGTGACCCCTTTCTCGAGCCCTGTTTTATAAATGTAATATCAAATTGTTGCATATTAAATTGTTCATCTCGCATGCATATCATGTGGGTTGGGGCATTATGCTAATTCATCTCATAATTGAATATGGAGTCGATATGCAGGATATCTTTGTCTTATTCTGGACTCCATTTAAATTGGTGTAGCGAACCGATGCCATGTTCCGCCCTGTTAACCCAACACTTAATTTGCGGGGTAGATAAATAACTTGAACCGTTTAATTAAATGTCGGGACCCCGGTTCCGCTTAATATGATCTAATTGCATTGCACCTTTGCCATGTCATACATCATACATGCATCATGCCCGTTCTTATGTCATAGAATTAAATAGTGCATCCGGTGTTTCTTCTAGTGTTTTGCTTCTTCGCGGATTAGGCCGATGAGTTGATGAGAGTGTCGACCCGATCTTTGGATGAACCTTCGGCAATGTTTTCAGGCGAGCATCTCCCCTTTCTACATATCTTACTTTTATAGTATTTATTCCCTCCTGTTGATCTATTGCTATCTATGTTGCGATGCTCTAGTTTTCGTGCCCGTGATATCCCTTGCAGCCTTATATTGCCTTGGACTCATCCTATTACCTATTGATTGGTAGATAGTTGGACTTGCACGTCGTAGTCGCTGGCTTAAGTGCTGTTGCGTGTCGTCCAGTACCACAGTTGTTGGAGTATTGCCGCATGTTTAATGTTGGAGATGATCATGGCTTTAATTACTGTTTAATAACTAAAATTGAAAGTAGGTAAATGCAGAGGCACCGGTGGGTAATAGACAATATTTGGATTTTAACCGCTCCGGTGTCCGTGGGACCCCGAGTTCTTGACACCTGTTCCGAGATCGAGCGCGCTAACCACAGGTGGGGTGTGTGGGCACCCCCATCGATTTAGTACCTGATTCCAAGTACTGTACTGGGGGCCACAAAGTAGTTTGGAGCTTTATTACTATCCTGTACTTATGCCATGCTTTACCGCTTTATTTAAGATTGTGCGAGGAGCACCTGTCTTTATTAGGTAAGCGGGCGTTGCCATATCGACAAGCCCAGTCACATTTTGGGTTCCCGATCGTTTACCATCGACGCAAACCCTAGGTCCGTTCGAGCCGCCAACCGTTGCGGGTAGCTTAGTGGGTGGCCCCGTGCTTGCTTTGGGTGCAGGAAGCGTCGTGTCCGAAACCCCGTCGACATACCGTTGGGTGTATGTTTTGTGATCTTGTACCTACCTGATCCGACAACAAGGGTGTAGGTGCGTGTGGAAACTTTGGTGCACCCCTGCAGGGTTAAATATTTTCGAAAAGCCGTGTCCGCGGTTATGGACGACTTGGAGCACAGTTCTCGATCATAGACAACTATAACTAAAGTTTACTGCTATAATTTGACTTGTATCCGATATTACTAGTAATCAGCTTCACTGCAACGGAATGGCTAAATAAAAGTACCAACAACTGCTGGGTTTGGGGATATCTCATGCTAATCGTATCTGACTAGTAAGTGTTGCAACTACAACGGAATGGTTAACTAAAACTTCCCACTGCTTATTATATCAGGATGACTCATGCTATCTATATTTGACTAGTAATTGCCGCCACTATAACGGAATGAATAAAACTGCCAACTGTGTGAGTCCCTCGGTTGACTTCCTCGTTTGGTATCGAGGGGGAAATACTAGGATTGGTATGTTTGGTGGTAGTATCAAGATGGTTCCGAATAGGTCTTCCTTATCCCTCTCTAGTAGCCGCTAGTTGTATCGAGTCTCTATAGGTTGTTTAGTGCATGCTGCGCTGCCGCTCAGTCCACCATACCTATGTAGGCGAGGACCACCGAATTATAGCCTCGCCGTGTACTGGCCTTAGTACTGACCGCTCTCTCTTTTTCCTTTGCCCTTTGTCGGCACCCCTTTTGTTTAAGCAGGTTTTGAGATCGATGTCATTAGCAGGGTTACCCTTCCGGCTTGGCCTGGGCAGGGTTATGGATGCCATTGGTTATTCTTCAAGGCTCTTAGCCCCATTTGCATCTTGTCCGTAGTCGGACGCTATATCGTTTTAAAGGTGATTTGGATCTTTGTACTGTATATCTGTATTCTTGACTCCTTGAGTCGCTGTTGTATATATCTGTTTTGTGGGTTCCATCGAGGACTATTGTGTAATGATATTACTTCATTTTCCACCCGCACGCAAGTGCCTGGTGGGCACCTTCGAATCGTTTCTATGCGGGTTTGGCGGGAAGCGCTAAAACTTGCATAGGGCCGATCCTGAGGGTGTTACAATGACCCTGCGACGTATGAAGAAGCGATGATGAGCCCGGATTCCAACAAATGGTTAGAAGCCATGAAATCCGAGATGGAATCCATGTATGAAAATCAAGTTTGGAACTTGGTGGACTTACCTCACGACCGAAAGGTCGTGGAGAACAAATGGATTTTCAAAAGGAAAACTGATGCTGATGGTAATGTGACCGTCTATAAAGCTCGACTTGTCGCAAAGGGGTTTCGACAAATTCAAGGAGTTGACTACGATGAGACATTATCTCCCGTAGCGATGCTAAAGTCAGTTAGGATTATGTTAGCAATTGCTGCATATTTCGATTATGAGATATGGCAGATGGATGTCAAAACCGCGTTTCTCAATGGTAATATTGAAGAAGAGTTGTATATGATACAACCAAAGGGTTTTGTCGATCCTAAGGATGCTAACAAGGTGTGCAAGCTTCAGCGATCCATCTATGGATTGAAGCAAGCATCACGAAGTTGGAATCTCCGCTTTGATGAGGTGATCAAAGAGTTTGGATTTGTCAAAACTTATGGAGAAGCTTGTATTTACAAGAAAGTGAGTGGGAGCAATGTAGCATTTCTGATATTATATGTGGATGACATATTATTGATCGGAAATGATATAGATCTTTTAAACAGTGTTAAAAGTTATCTAAACAGCAAATTTTCAATGAAGGACCTAGGTGAAGCATCATACATATTAGGCATAAAGATCTATAGAGATAGATCTAGGCGCCTAATAGGGCTATCGCAAAGTACATACCTTAATAAGATTTTAAAGAAGTTTAAAATGGACGGAAGTAAGAAGGGGTTCTTACCTATGTTGCAAGGCAAGACATTGAGTAAGACTCAAAGTCCGACTTCGACGGAAGAAAGAGAGATAATGGAAAAGGTCCCCTATGCTTCAGCCATAGGCTCTATAATGTACGCCATGCTATGTACAAGACCGGATGTGGCACATGCTATTAGTTTGACTTGTAGGTACCAATCGGATCCAGGTTCGGAACACTTGATAGCGGTCAAGAATATCCTTAAGTACTTACGAAGAACTAAGGATATGTTTCTTGTATACGGAGGTGAAGAAGAGCTCGTCGCTAAGTGTTATGTTGACGCTAGCTTTGACACCGATCCGGATGAATCTAAGTCTCAATCCGGATACGTATTTCTCATGAATGGCGGAGTGGTTAGTTGGAGGAGCTCCAAACAACCTGTGGTAGCAGGATCAACAATGGAGGCCGAATATGTTGCTGCTTCAGAAGCGGCTTAGGAAGCAGTTTGGATGAAGGAGTTCATATCCGAACTAGGAGTGGTTGCAAACGCGTTGGACCCAATGGTGATCTATTGTGAAAACAATGGTTCCATTGCCAATGCCAAAGAACCAAGGTCTCACAAGCATTCCAAGCATATTAAGCGCCGGTTTCACTCCATCCGCGAGCATTTCAAGGATGGAGATATAAAGATTTGTAAAGTACATACGGATCTCAATGTAGCAGATCCGTTGACTAAAACTCTCCCTAGAGCAAAACATGATCAACACCAGAACTCAATGGGTGTTAGATTTATCACTATGTAACTAGATTATTGTCTCTAGTGCAAGTGGGAGGCTGAAGGGAATATGCCCTGAGAGGCAATAATAAAGTGTTTATTATGTGTATTCCAAGTATATGGTAGATGTTTATTTTACATGCTATAATTGTATTAATACGGAAACATTAATACATGTGTGTTTAATAAATAAACAGAAAGTTCCTAGTTATGCCTCTCTCATAAACTAGCTCGTTGATTAACAAGATGATCAAGGTTTCCTGATCATGGACATTGGATGTTGTTAATAACGGGATCACAACATTAGTGTAATGGTGTGATGAACATTCATCCGAAGTATAGCATTATGATCAAAGTCATTGAGTTTATATTGCTATAACAACTTACGAAGTGATCCTAATCCTTAGACCATGATATCACGGGATGACGTGACCGACCGTTCAGTGGAAAGAATCGTTTTTGGTGGTGATTTCAGGCAAGTGCTTCTGTTCGTCTGGAAGGGGTCACGGGCTCAGATAATCGAGGTGGCCCTACGGAGTTCATACCTCTAGAATGGCATGTGCCAGCTAAGGCTCGTCAAGAACATGAGGGCACATAACGACACGTGGTTCGCAGATTACTTGATGCGGGTAGGGAATGGCACCGAGGAAGCTGACGAGGAAGGTAAGATACGGCTCCCTGAATATATATGTGTACCTTCTACAGAAGAAGAGGATGACCTAGAGAAACTGATCGAGCATGTATTTCCGCAACTAATCGACAACATGGCAGATCCGAATTATATGACTTCCCGAGCGATCCTCTCAACCAAGAACGACTATGTCGACACGATAAACAAGATCATGGTAGAACACTTTAGCGGCAAGGAAAAGATCTACCACAGCTTTGATCGTACAGAGGATGATCTGCATGGCTATTATGCTCCAGAGTTCTTGAACTCGCTAACTCCTAATGGGCTGCCACCCCACGAGCTTAAACTGGAGATAAATTTTCCACTTATACTTCTTAGAAACATTGACCCAGCTAATGGATTATGTAACGGCACGAGGCTTGTTGTTCGGGGATTCCAGAGGAACGCCATCGACGCAGAAATCGTACTAGGACAACACGTCGGGGAGAGGGTTTTCCTTCCTCGGATACCTCTCTGCCCCTCTGATGATGACATGTTTCCGTTCAAATTTAAAAGGAATCAATTCCCGATTAGGCTCAGCTTTGCCATGACCATCAATAAGGTGCAAGGGCAGACCATCCCTGTTGTCGGTGTTTACCTACCTGAACCTGTATTCTCCCATGGCCAGTTGTATGTTGCATTGTCTAGAGCAACTGCAAAGGTAAACATTAAGATCCTTGCCATCGAGGAAAAGCACAAGAGCAAGGATCTTGTCAAGGGCAAAGGCAAGAGCAATGGCATTGACTAGTCCAGTAATCCAAAGAAGCGAAAGAGATCCAAGGACTTGGTAACAACCATGAAGAACATAGTCTACAAGGAAGTACTGAACAATTGAAGACGTCGAAGAATATTTGAGCAACTTCATATAGAATTATTGTATAAAACATCATGTTAGTTACTAGCATCTTTGAAATTGTAATGGTTATATAAATATTAATATGTGTGCATTTTAAAGTGTATACTAACTACTATATCATCATTTTCTATAAGCTCCTGCTCATTGTCGACACATTTTTTGTTATACATGTATTAATAGTGTATAACAGGGGGACGCCATAGAAAGTGGAACTATATAAATGACATGACTAACCAATGATTTTCTATGGTTACGTGAATTCTGATAACCAAAAATGTTTTGTTCTATGATTATCATTTTATTTTTTTATTAAAGATATGTACATGATTAGCTATTTTTATGTTTGATCATTTATTGAAAAAACAAATCAGCCATCTAATCATACGAAAATGTCTCTGATTTGATTATACAAAGCTATACTATACCAGCAGTAAATAAGAAGCAGCACTAATCTAACTAAGTAAAACAGACATATCTTTTTAATTATGTCTACATGATTTTTCTCGGTATGGTGGTGTCATATAAATGCAAAGGGATCTCCTGCAATTAATAGTAAGATTTCTTGATTTTTTTATATGGTGGTGTCTTATAAATGCAAAGAGATCTCTTGCAATTAATTAGATGTCGTCATACTGATTTTGTTTATTATTCTCAAAGTAAAAAATCTCTCAGCTTTTATAATGTTTCCTTTTATGAAAGATACATTCTATTTCAGAATATCAATTAGCTTTTATTATTCACAGAATAATATCAATCATCTTTTATGATGTTTCCTGAAAAAATATGCAATCTGCCTATATAAGCACGGCCCCATAAGGGTCAAATGCACTCCTAGCCTTCCTCTACCCAGCGCGCCTACTGAAACAGATCGGTCAATCTCCAACATGATTCCAAAGGTTTGACGTTCATCAAATATATTCTCTATTTTCCTTGATGCTTTGAAGTTTATCAAAACTACACCATCTATCCATGTATTACTTCTTATTATTTGATGTTCTTTATGCTTTATGGAAGATCTGTTCATGACTTGTAGGGATGCACTATGGTTGATGTTTTTTCTCATCTCCCGGATGGTGCACTAACAAGTAAGTAAAGATATATTAAATACGCATTATTCACACTTTCGCATAGATTGTTATAGAAAATAGTAATTGTAAAATGATTCTTAGGTGTGTTTGGCATCATCATCTACGTTGGCCCATATGAAGTGGATTTATGCGCCCCTAGCGGCGTTAGAGGTATTGCTGTGATATATATCAGCCACAATATTAGCTTTATACGTGTTTTTGGTGAATCTTCTTATGCCTATGGCAATACTCTGCTTCTGGCTGAACAGGATAGTGTTGTTCTCGTGGCCACCAACCTTAAAGTCGATCAAAAATCAAGTAAGCTTTAGTTCATTATATATACATATCTAAACAGTGCATGCACATCTCTACTAATTTTAATATGGTTTTTCAGGAAGTCTTGATAGCACATCTTCAACAAGCCTCAAAACTCAGACATGCACAACAATCCATCCATTTAATATTTTCGATGGTAACTACTCATCAATGTTTTCTGACTTAAAACACCCCTCTTCTCTAAGGAAAATTACATTTCTTGGCTTGTTTTCTTATTACATGCGTTTGTCTTAGGTCTTAGAGCGCACGTGCGTGCCGACATGACGATATGGGAGCATGTCAAACGGCTGGTGTTAATAAGGAGGGACATGTGTGAGGGCCATGTAGATCCCACCATTGATGATGAATCTTTTTGTTTAGAGAGGAAAATGGTTGCAGGTGCAAACCCCGTGAAGAGAGTGTGGAAGATGTACTAGATATGAAGGCCCAGAATAAAAAATAAACCAGTGTTAAAATTCGATCTTCATATTCTATGGATAGTTTCATTGTAGAGGCCAAAAATGTTTCCTAGGAGGGACATGTACGAGGGACATGTGTCTGTTTATCATGAAGTTAAAATTCTTACTTCATTTTCTATTGATAGTTTCATTGTAGAGGCCAATATTTCTTATCAACCAATGTTTTCTGATGGATCATGCCTTGTGATAACCAGTGATTGTCTGTGGTGTCTTTACTTATGATAACCAATGATGTCAATTTAATGTGAGAGATACTACTGGTATAAATACTTGGTTAGTGACATCACAGAAGCAAATAATTTTAGTAGTGAAAATATGACGACATGAGATTGAGACTAACATTTTTAAGCACGTGCCAAGTTACTACTTTAGAAGAAATAAGACTAAGTGAGATGACATAAATCATAGAAAGGAAAATATCAAGTTTACGTTCACAAGAGTTGGTTTAGTGAAATAGCTCACCAACAGTACAAGGAATAAGAGCATATGATGTAATGAACCGCTTGATATAAACCTCCTGGGTAAATTCATGCTGCATGTCCATATTTACTCTCTCAGGTTTTAGCACTTTAATAGCGACATATTGACTACAATATGTACCCCGGTGAAAGTACAAAGGAAGTCGCCTAGAGGGGGTGAATAGGCTTTTAAAAATATTACGGTTTAGGCTCAAGTAAATGCGGAATAAAACTAGCGTTTAATTTATTGAGCACAAAACCTAACCACTAAGTTCACCTAGGTGCACCAACAAACTATGCTAAGCAATACAAGCAACAAGGAGATAGCAAGGTATAAATACTTCAAGCACGATGGCTATCACAATGTAAAGTGCATAAGTAAAGGGTTCGGTTGAGAGATAACCGATGGACGCGGAGACGAAGATTTGTTTTCTGAAGTTCACTTCCAAAGAAGCTACGTCTCCGTTGGAGAGGTGCGATGGCGCAAATCTCTCCGAACGCCACAAATGGCTCACCTCGAGGTGTGGTGGCTCGATGCTCACCCAACGCCACACAAGGCCTCACCCCGGATGCGGAAGCATGCAACTCACCGACGCCACAAAAGGCTCACCCTATTCTCCCAAGTGCACACCACCAAAGGCGGGCACTCGCTCCACTATGGGACGCTTGAGGGCGGTCACCGGACCCGTACAAGATTGGGGCTAACTCCACAACTCAATTGGAGGCTCCCAACAACAAAACCACAAAAGGCCAACAATGCCACAAAAGGCCAACAACGCCACAAAAGGCTACAAGACCACAAAAGTTCAACAAGACCACAAAAGGTCAACAATCCAACCACACAACCGTCTAGGGTTCCAAGGAACCCAAGAGAAACAAGCTCACAAGATTGAACTCGCCAAATCTCCGAGGAGAACTCAAACCTATGCACCAAATGCAAGGGCAAGTCCTTCTCTCCCAAATTCCAACAAAGCTACAAAAGCTATTGGGGGAATAAGGGAGGAAGAACACAAGAGGAGAACACAAAACTCTCCAAGATCTAGATCCCAAAGATTCCTTCACAAAGAAGGGATTTGGCTTGGGGGATTGTAGATCTAGATCTCCTCTCTCAAATCCCTCAAAAAGATGCAAGAATCATAGGAGGGGAAAGGGAGAGGGAAAGCTTCTTCAAGGTTGACAATGGAGGAGAGAGAGAAAGCCAAGAACCAAGAAGAAAAGCTGTATGCCACGAAGGGGAAGAGGAGCCCCTTTTAAAGGGCTCCCAGATCTGCCCGTTATGGGCATTCGTGACACCTGGCCGAAACTTCCGGTGGGAGGCCGGAAGTTCCGGTGGCACACAGCCAGCGGTCAAAAACTGCGGAGCGAGAAACTGAAAAAACGAATCATGGCCGGAACTTCCGCCGGTTCACCGGAACTTCCGGTGGGAGCAAAACTTCCGGTGAAAGTTCCGACAGAAGTTCCGTCAAATAGACACAACGAAAACAGAAGGTTACTGAACGTGCGCGGAACAAGAGCCGGAAATTCAACCGAAACTTTCGGCCTGAGTGGAACTTCCGGTCACTGGCCGGAACTTCCGGTGAGAGCGAAACTTCTGGTGGAAATTCCGACTAAAGTTCCATCAAATAGCACATCGAAAACAGAAGGTTACTGAGCGTGAGCGGAAGAAGACCCGGAACTTCCACCGAAACTTTCGGTGGCAAAAATGCCCTAGCGGAACTTCCGATGGCAAGCCGGAACTTCCGGTCAGGGAAATTCCACAAACCAGAAAACCAGAAACGCAATAACTTTTGCATCCGAACTCCAAACGGGATGAAACCAATTTTGTTCGAAAGATAACAACGAATAGAATCCAACAAATATTGGGTATCACCTTGGGAGAAAATACTGTGAATATATATGTGAAGTATCCCCCAAGGTGTGGAGCCGGAAAACTCGCAAGATCAAAAACTGCAATAAGATATGCAAGTGAAATCCTTAGATGATGAACTAGAGCTTGTTATGATGATGGCCACAAGCTCTAGATACTCTCATGGACAAGAACCAAATAATAACCAAGAAAGATGATGCTATGAATGCAAAGGTTTGAGCTCTCTCCGAACGATGCAAACGAGACACCCGCTTGAGAGCCCCTCTTGATAGTACGGCTATCTATCCTAAACCCGGTCTCCCAACTAACAACATGAGACCGGCAAAAGAGAATCCCTATCAAGAACATACCTTTGCCTTGAGCAACCCACTTGAACTTGATGTAGACCGTCTTGTTCTTCTATAGTGGGAACACCTTTCTTGGATGCTCTTGCTTGATGAAGATGAAGACTTGCAAATTGCTCCCCCATACTCTATGGGGAAACCGCTTCTTTGAACTTGTCTTCATCATTCCATGAGCACGAGGATGGCAAGCTTCAAGCATGAGATCTTCTAGAGATGGCGCATCTTGAGCTCGCCCTTCTTCATCCCTACTTGAGGTTGATCCATCTTGATGCAACTCTTTGCACATGCCTTGATCGACCTTCAAGCTCCTTCTTTCTTCATGATTCCAATGGGCACAAAGCCCTTGGACATTTCTTCATCTTCCAACCTTGAGACCAACACATGGCCCAAGCAATGCCAATGGACAAACCTACAAGTGAAACTCAATTTACACATTAGTCCATAGAGATTGTCATTAATTACCAAAACCACACATGGGGGCATACATGCCCTTTCACCTGGTAACTGAAAAGAGTAACAGATTAGTTACATGACTACATGAAATCTCAAACCATACATGAAAGCTTTTAAAACTCTACAATTTGTACCAGCAACAAATATTAAGCAACAATGTCAGAAAAAACTATATTCCAGAGCTCACCTCAAGTAATATTTAGAAAATCAAATATGTCCATTGAGTGGGATAAGGTTGTCCCAGAATTCCAAGAAAGTTTAATCTTGGCATTTGCATGCATACTCATTGTTGACAGCAAGCCATAGATGGAACAGTTACCTACAGAATTCAATGTTTTATCTAGGGGAGCTTAAAAAATAAGTGAGTATAAGAGAGAAAATTCAAGGACAAGTAGTCTAGAAGCTACTTACAAAAAAGTTACTATTAAGAGAGCTTCCCAATAAACAATAGAGCAAGAGCTTCCAACTGAGCCTCCCTTCATAATTATGCCCACAATGATGTTGCCGAGTCCGACGCCGTTGATGATCATACTCCCCGCACTGCCGCGCCTAAAATCTACTCCGCACCAGTAGGCATCGACACCTCCGGCCGAATGTACCATGGTCGTCCTCACAGGTTCTAATGGTACATGTACTCTAAGTGGCAGTTGGATCATCCCCATTACCTGATTCACCCACCATATTCCTACAATATAAACACAGTTTCATTTATTGAATCAGTTCTTTCTCAAAGCCTCATCGCTGGACCAAAACTTAAAGTAAGTTTTCTTGGTATGTTATTCAAACTCCTCCTTCCAATGACCTTTTGATTCATGTCTATTTATATTAATATCGACTTTCATGTCGTCTGTTGGTATCTTTCTTCTATCGTTCCATTTGGACCTCAGGGCTACTATGTATGTTCTGTACAAATGTGGAAACACCTTTTCTCTTTCAGTTTGTCTTGGTTAATGTATTTCACAAATTTGAAAATTATAGTTGCAGCGAAAGAAACATGATGGAAGTATTCATACTATTTTTTATAGGCATAAATTTTGACGAGATGATTTATCTAATGTTTCTTGCAGGGTTGCAGTAGAAACATAATGATAGTATTCATACTATTTTCCTTAAAGGCACCTCTGCCTTTTCCATACATATGCATTGAGTAGGATGCTAGGATAATCAAAGCTTTTGTCTTCTTAGATCTAGGATAGAATTCTCAACCTAACGCTTTTCCGTGCTATTTTATCTCACCGTACGAGCGGAGAGTGCTGAGTACATCACGCTAAAGAATGCTCTATTTAATTGCTCTTTGTATGGAATTTGTAAACTTAAGTATATGTTTTCTTTCTTGCAATTATGAAGGAAAACACCAAATGATCAAGGATTTTATTTTTGCACGTGCAATGCAGCTAACTGAAGGCAATCTCAATTTTCAACTAATTCAACTTATATTGTACTACTTAGCTGGCAAAAGAACATTGTTTTACCTGAACTGTTTGTCAATAAACTTAGATTTGAAGGCGTATGTCTTGCAGTGTTTCTTATTCGCAAAAATGCCTCTGATATCTTTCTATATTTTCAGAATAGAAATTTTCAATTAGATCATTTTTGTTACTTACAGAGAATTTTTGTTTTTCATATATTTAACAGAGTTTGAAATCAGACAGACAAATTTTGCCCATGCCCAAGGTTACAAGGCCTTGTCTACGGATTTCTTCGATTCATGTGATTCAACTGTGCCTCCTTCTTTAACCATGCATAGGCATTAGGTGATTTGAAGAGGCTAATAATAAAGGAACAAGAGATTTATGGGAAAGTACATGGGAGTTGAGGCTTAACGTATTCCACACCATAAAGAAATGGGAACAACCTTGTGAAGTTACCTGCAATGTACTTTTATTAAACCATGCATATACAAATGCTTTACAAATCGCCTAAATGTGTGATATGAAACCAGCTCAATAACTTCAGTTGCAATATTAAGCAATCTAAGAATAATGCCACCTCTCACCTCCCGTGATTAAATGATGTGTGTGGCTGAAGCATAGCTAAACACCATCAGAAAGAAGGGTAAGGTCTTGCCAAAACTGCAACCTTGCATATTCACAGGAGGAAGGGAAGGATGAGAAATATTTCAAATAATGTAATCTGTAACGTCAGATGTACGACTTCAGAGATAATATTGATAGCTCAAGATATAGAAATCGAGCAATATGACAATTGATCAACATCAATTGGATGGAGGTGTTTATATTACTACCTCTAGAATTCGAAAGAATAGCTTGCCAAGTTATTGTTGCTATTACTATCTGTAATTGCTTTTTCCAAGTTATGTTCTAACACTAATAATATTCCTGAGATTGATGATATTCGCGTTACCGAGCTGTAGGAAAAACACAACACGCCCGATGCATGCCATGCAGGTGCGACTCAGATCAGCGCCATGCATGCCATGCCTCGTCCACTTCAGGAAGGCAAGATTTTCTTTTAATATTCCTTTGATTGTGATAACCCATTGATTGATATAACAAATTTAATAACGTGGTAGAGAAAAATATGAGGAATATAAATCAACATACTGCCAACAATATAAGTTCAATGGTGACAGTAAATTAGTGAAGATTGCATCTAATATGAAGTAAACAACTAGGAAATATGTGTATAAGGTACATACAGAGGCATGTATCTCCCATTTAATTGTTTGGATTTGGTAAATAAATTAATAGCCAAATCAATTAACGACCTACTTTGCCTCGTGCTAATAGCATTACTATTATAAATGGGAAAGATCTTGTGACCCAATAAACAGTATCATCAAAATAAACAGGAAAGATCTTGTGACCCAATAACTGCCAATATAAATAGAGATTACCTAGACCCAAACCATAAGAGAAAAGCGCTGATAAATTCCTCGATCCCATAGCATGTAGCGCCCTCGATCCCATGCCCTTCAAGGCCGCATCCTAGAATCCATCAAGCTCGGAACCAATGGACCGGCAGCTGCGGCACATCGAGGACTACGGCTACGCGGGAGAGCGGGTGCCGCATCGCCGGTTGTGGCCGCAACCAACACCTCGCGGAAGAGCGGATCGAGTAAATTGTACATCTGAGTCTCTTTTGAACTCAACTGATGATGTCAACTGTGTGCGCCGCGTTTTGAACGGAATTAGCTAAGGAGCGGCAGTGACACCAAGAAGCGGTCATCGCGGTCGGAGCAGGGGGAGTTCAACGTGGGGTGGAGCTGGCTGGAGCGATGGATGGCGACGCGGCAGGCCGAGCCCACCACCGACGACTGCGCCAGCAAGAACGCCACGGACGCCGGGTCGGCGGTGGCCGGGCAACGGGTGGTGGTGGCGTTTAGGAGGCGGAAGGACGTCGCAGGCGTCGAGGAGAAGGAGAGCTACGGGTCCAACGACGCGTTCGCCGCAGTCAGCTTCGACTGGTCCAGCGTTTGCGGACAGAGCGGAAGCCTCAGCTGCTACATGCCCGACAAGAACAACCGGCTCAGGGGCGCCCGAAACCTTCCGCGCCGGAAGGTGGCGGCGGCCGCGTCAGTCCATGGGCTCTAGGCGAGATCATCATCACACAAGGTAACCATCAAAACTCCCTCAAATTATTACCACCATGATGATTAGTGATGTCCTGTGCTGACCCAAAAACCGCAAAGTGTTAAGCCATGATCCATCAATCAAGGTTACCAAGAAGGCGCGGCAGCGAGACTAGAAGGTTCAGGATCATCAAGCAGAGGTCGAGGCTTACGATCCACGCCAACCTACAACGGATTACTAAAACTGAGACGCTCGATGAATGATGATGTACATAGCTTCTTCAGATCCAGATTGCTTTGTGCGCGCACTTGTGTTGCGATGATTTCTCATGCTAAATAAAGTAAGCATATCAGACAACAAGATTACGGTGTTAGTTTTCCATGGCATTCGATCTACAACACGAGACGAACATCATCCACAAATACAGTTTTATTCGCAAATATGCAGGGTGATGGATACACCACGTGGGTGTTATTTTTTATGTGATACCGGTCAACGTGAGTTAAACTGATTTAGAACCTCATATAAATCACTTGCGAAAGATTTAAGACCTAAATTTACATTTTAAAAGAATTAAGACGAAACTGAAGACAAGAATTAGAACCGCCAACGCGGTTTACTCTTTCTCCGACTCTTCTTGATCCGCCCCCTCCACAATCCCCTCTTTCAGTTCCCGCTTCCACGCGGTTCCACCATCGGCGTACCCCTCGACGCCGTCAATCCCTCGTGCTCCCCCTCCCCTTCACCGACCAGCGTGGGCGGAACCCCCACCTCGAACCGCCCGGCCTGTTCCTCCTCCAACCCGGTAGATCCCCTCCGTCTACAGCATTGCGCAGCCGCGTCCTGAGTGACCCCAAACCCTACCCCCTCCGCCCTTGTCCAGTGGAGCCGGCCCTCGCCTTGCGCGGACTCTGAGGGCAGCCGCTCTTTCACTGCACCGTCGCGCTGTGCTAACCAGCGAGGTCGATCCATGTCGGGACCTAGTCCAGCTGTCTTCCCTTTCGTCTCCGAAATTACTTCGACCGACCAGTCGGCCCCTCTTCCTCACACCTCGCACGAAGCAGGTATTATCTCTGCTTCTTATTCTCGTGCAATTTATTATATCTTATCCCATTCCGTCTGTTTTTATTTGACCTGTGGTCGCTTCGTCTAACTTCCCAAGACAACACACAAATACCATTCTAGATCTTTCATCGGTTAGGTTAGCCTAAGAGATTCGCCCATTCAGTAAAGAATATCTAGGCAATTCGAGAGTAGAAGCTGTAGCTTGCGGAGTAGATTACCACTATCATTCTAAGACCATGGTATTCTAATGAAATTCAGGGACAGAGAGTATAAATTGAGAATCGCAGCGATTCCAAGTAGTTTGTTGGTTATTGCCAAGTTGTACCTGAACTCGCCAGTAGCTCCATTATTGTTGCTTGGGCAACAGTGGTGTAGAACTGTAGTGTGCCTAGTGCTTGTAGCGGGCAAAATCGAAGCAAATGAAACTTGTCGAATGGATATCAGTAAACTTATGTGGACATGAATTGCAGAAGGACCTGTACATAATTACTTTTCAAGCATTTTTTTTTCATTTAGGTTCAGTGTGTTTTGCCCTTGCTTGCATCTGGAACTGCCTTTCATGCATTTTAAGTAGTTATTGTTGAATAGAAATCCTGCAGCTGTGCTCTGAATTAAACATGCTTGTGAACCAGAATTATCTTTGAATGAACATTTCATGCACCCGTGCTTTGTTCTTATCTTCGCTGAACTGAATATTGCTTGTATGTCAGTCAGATTTCTCCCCAGGTATAATGGATCAATTTTTGGTGTGGGTTTCTTCGTTCCTTTAAATATATTTCAGAACTGCCTGTTGCCGTTACGGAATAATAAACTATAGCAAATGTCATGGCATTTTTTGCAACCTATATGCAATGGCACATGTATAGTTGTATGCATCACCAAGTTCATTTATGTCATACGCTTTACGCATTTTGCTTTGTAGAAACCAATTGAGCATTGAAGCTTTTTTATACTGTTTATCTTCATCTGGATGTAGCATAAGCAAGTTATTTCACATGTGCCCGCATGTTGAAACCTTAACCATTGTTTATTTTTTTTAGATAATATGTCCAATCAATCAGACACATCATCCTGCTCAGATGATTCTGAAGATGGCAACACCATCGACCCAGCCGACATATACAGTATGGAAGAACTCATTGTTGAACAAAGCATCTTCCATAATTTGCTTGAGCGGATCAATGCGAAGATTCTGGCCAAAATTAAATCTCAGCAAGTTGGTACATCTCGCCGTGGGAGTAGGAGGTACATAGAGAGAAATCGTGAAGAGGGCCATCAACAACTCGTGGCTGATTACTTTGCTGAAGATCCAATCTACACTGACAAGCAGTTCCGTACAAGGTACCGGATGAGAAGACCCCTCTTTCTACGTATAGTACATGCCTTAGGTAAGTGGTCTCCTTATTTCACAAAAAGGAAAGATGCCACTTGTCGTCAAGGGCTCTCACCTGTCCAGAAGTGCACAGCAGCTATTAATATATTAGCATGTGGTTCCCCCTCAAGAGATATTGAGAAATACATACAAAGTGGTGTGAGCACAGTGATGGAATGTCTGGATCAGTTTGTGGAAGGGGTGATTGACATGTTTGGTGGAGAATACATGCGAAGTCCTACTAGTGCAGATATGCAACGTCTGCTACAAATGGGTGAGACCCATGGCTTCCCTGGCATGTTGGGAAGCATTGGTTGTATGCAATGGGAGTGGAAAAACTGCCCAGTTAAATGGGTGCGTCATGTTACTCATACTGATAACGGTGTTGCTAAGATCATTCTTGAAGCAGTTGCTTCACAAGACCTCTGGATATGGCATGCTTTCTTTGCTGTTGTTGGATCCCACAATGACATGATCGTGCTGAATCAACCACATTTGTTCACCGATGTACTGAAAGGCCAAGGTCCCCATGTGCAATTTTTCGTCAACACGAGGAGATATAATATGGGGTACTATCTTGCTGATGGAATATACCCAGAATGGCCCGTATTCATTAAGAAGATACCCCTCCCTCAGACTGAAAAAGATCGATTATTTGCACGCTATCAAGAAGGAGCAAGGAATGATGTTCAACGAGCATTTGAACTCCTAGAGTCGCGTTTTCCCATCGTGCGTGGCCCTACAAAATACTTTCAGCCAGCAACTCTGGGCAAAATCATGCAGGCTTGCATCATACTTCATAACATGGCAGTTGAGGATGAGAAAGGTATGACAAGTGATTCTTTTGACTGCAGAGAAATTTCAGAGACATCGGTTGCTTTACCTTCAGACACCAACAGTGGACCTGCTGATTATTTTACTGAGTTACTACAGAAAAATGCTACTAATGAAAAACCAGCTCATAACCAACTCAGACGAGACTTAATCGAGCATATTTGGCAGCGGTTTGGGCCATTAGATGACAAGTAAAATTGTCCTGCTGTAAATGTGTTACATGTCATGTCATTGTTGTGTACTCTTCTTGTTCTGTTTTATCTATTTAAATTTCATTCTCTTTGACTTCCTTCCTAAGTAGCCAAATTTGAAAATAAGTAGAGTTAAGCATTCCTCCTTTGCTATTATTTTTGTTATGTAGCTATGTAAACCTGTGCAACTTCCAAAGAAAGGATGGCCCTTCTTTAGTTACAGAAAAAATGTCAGTGAAAGCATATGACACTACCTTGATTCTATCTTGATATTTGGAGGTTATAAGAAACTTGCCACCTTTAGGGAATGTTTGCCATGAATTGCATTTTTCATCTATATGCAGATCCTCACAAGTAGAAGAGAAAATCTAAGGCACCTCTTTAGTGACTATTGTTTCACTTTCACCAATACTCCCATATGTTACCTTGAAACATTCAGAATTATCAAGTGTGAAAAAGTATTCAAGCTTAGAAAGCTTTAGTTTTTGGATGTAGTAGGTAGTGTTTTTTCATCATTTTTTAATGAAGGCTGCAATTGCTAGTGTAGACCCTGAAGTTATATTAGCGACATAGATTGCTGGAATTATTATCTACCTTGCAGATTGAAGGGGTATATATTCCTGAAAGTTATATTTTATGATGAATATGAATGAATTTACTTTGCCTTCATCCTTCTTTGTTTGGAAAATTGGATATTTGCCACTACAGAGAATGGCATTGCCACCTGTTGCTCACTAGAACGTGGGCCTGGGGACACATGTCATTAAGAGATGGAGTGGGAAATATCCAAATGCTATTACTTGGAGTGACAAATATCCATATATCTCCTCTATATCCGAGGACTACCAAGTTTACAAGATGCACTTTCCTTGCAAATGGAACTGATTGTTACTCGCTTTTTCTGTCATCAACTTGCAAGTTCGGATCTTAGAGCGTTTAACTGGTAGCCCAGAGAGCAGTCTTCCTTTATCCACGTGATTTGGAGGCCGTAGAGACGATAAGAGGGAATTTTGTTTACTTGGTAGCACTCCAGGTCGTAGCATTAGTCTCTGTCATACGATTCATGTGTTTTGCTTGTTTTCAGGATAGGATATGTTGTTATGGGGTTGTGCAAGCTTTGGACCTGACCTTTCCGCAATTGTAATTCTCTAAATTCAAAGCTGGGATTGACACTGCGTACGAATTGCTAGGATTAACTTTTCTCCATGTACATGCCTTAATAGATCAGTAGACTTTGTATTAGCTCAGTTTGTTTAACCAAAAAGCAAAAATTACTGACAACCAAACCAAAGAACAAATCCAGCTTTCTGACTCTCCCTAGTCTAAGCAAGGCCCAGATGCAATCGTTCTTGACTAAGCTTATCCGCTGCCATTCTTAGGCATGCTGCCGCCCAGCCCCTAGATTGGGTGAAGACATCACAGCCACCATCTTCAAGAGTTCAGTTCTTCGTTGCAGCACCTTTTGCACATTTGGTTTCTGCAATTCAGTCCAATAGTCAATCCAATGACACATTTGAAATAATATATCACAAGGATCATGAGGCATTATGTTATCAAAATATGCTCTATTCCTAGTTTTTCATAGAGACCATAAGATAGAAGCAAGAAAAATCTTCACTGCTACCCTCTTAGCCCCTTGAAAGTTGAACAACAAATTCCCCAATTCAGCAACGGTTCTAGATTATGTTGGAGAATCAAATGCACACTCGAAAACACACCACACAAATCTTGTAACGGGACAGTGGAAACAATGTCATCTATACTCTCATCAGAGGCACAAAACATAAAGTGTATATATTATTCATCCCACCCCTTTCTCTTCAAGCTGCATTTTGTTAAAATTCTACTCCACAACCAGCCATAAGGAAATTTTAATTTTGGCAGGAAGTTTTAGAGAGTAAAGTTTTCCAGAAATTTTTACATGGGCTTGGTTTGTAAAGCATTATACGGTGACTTCAGTGTAAATCCTTTCTTCCCTAGTTTCCAAGCCACCTTGTCATCTCCCTGCCTCAAATTGACACTATGAATTATATCCAAATGCTTAGACCGCTCAACGCCGAACTCACCCCATAGACACCTTCTAAAATCAAACAAGTAATTATCAAAAAAAAAATCAAACAAGCACCCTTGTACTGCAGCACTTTGACTACTTTATAATATTTTTATGAAAGGACAATCAAACAGTCTAGGGAATTTCTTTTCTAGAGATTTCCCTTTATGCTCCTCCTAAAACCTTTGTTTTATTTGCTGATATCACAACCTTGTCACAGAAATTATAGAAGATATTTTTAACCTTCATTAACCCTGCCAAGAAATGAGAATTCCCTTGCTTAGCCTCAACCTAAGACAATCTCTCTCTCTCTCTCGATATTTTTTTCTTCAGGACTTGTTGCCAGGTCCCCTCTTCATTTTTCAACTTCAAAAGCCATTTACGTAGCAAGCTAATGTTCTTCAAATCCAAATGCAACACCCCAAACAAACCTAAATCTTTAGGGAGACAAACTATTTCCCAATTCATTAAGTGATATTTCTTCCTGCCATAGCATCCTTCCTCTAAAAACATCACATTTTTCATGGCCCCATTAGATAATCTATAGAATGACATCATATAGAAGGTAACTTTTTTTTGAAAAGAGTATATATTAATATCACGAAGATACCAATTACACCCAGCCTCTGCAACAACGCATGTCATAGCGGACTTACGGATGCACACAACCCAGAAAAAAGAAAAAAAATACAAAAAAAAAAGTCCCGCTACAGAGAACTATTCCTCAAAGCAACAACGCTGACATCACCAGAACAACACCAGTAGTCCTCCACTCCAATACCAACGCCTTCAAGAAGGAAACAGTGCACACACACCATCGTTGTCCAATCAAAGATCATAGTTTTTCATCCTGGAGAAAGTCCTCGCTCGCAAAACAATACCTTTAACAAGGTCATTGCCAGGCACAACCAGTTAAGGCCAGACCTTGGATTTTCACTCTACAAGGTAAGACTAGGAACTCCTCCTATGTTGCCACCCTCATAAACAGTCGCTGCTGTGAGTCACAGATCACGCAGTCAGTTCGTCGTTGCCACAAAGACTCAAATCACCATCGTTGCCCTCATGTTTCCGCTTTCCTGTCATTCTCCGCATCTGACTTCACCATGGCTCGTTGAATGGCACTTGGTGGGAACAAATAGCAGAGCTTCGCAACGATCCCGCTGAAACCAAATGGCTAGAAAAACATGGGTACGCACGACCGAATACCTTAGAATCCAGCAATCTCTAGGCCTGATGCGGCCATGGGAGTTCGCCGGCGGAGCCTTCCGGAACTCAACTCTCCAGCTAGCTCAACGAGGGCAAGCATCAAAAAGATCTTCTTCTTCATGCGGGAGGAACCCTAGGACCGCCTCCATTATTTGGGCCGAACCAGCAGTCCCCACACCACTGGCAGCTACCGGCAATCGGAAAGACCGGGTCAGCCATTAGCCCTTTCGAGCCCATGGCTGAACCTAGAGATTGAGCCGACGCCGGGAGCAGCCGCCGCCTCCAGGTCCACACCAGATCTCCTTCTGATCTTCCGCGCCTCCCATATGAACCGCTAGCCTGCGTCGCTAGAGCGCTGCCACCCAACCCGGATCCACCGGCACAGCCCCAAGGTGCCTACCCCTCCCCCCGATCAACGGAGACCGCGCAAACCGCCCGTCACCTTCGGTGACCAAGGCGTTGCCACCACCGCCGACCGGGAAGAGGGCACAACAGCAGCGGCCGGAGGGAGAGGGCCTGGCGGCAGCCTGCTAGGGTTTGGAGGTGGGCGCCCCGGAGTCGCCTCACGTGAGCGACCCGAAGGCGGCAACTAGGGTTTCTTTTTTGGGGAGTATCCTCTCGTCCGCGTTCAGACTAGCATTCATATAGAAGGTAACTTATGTCAAGCAGAAATTTGAAAATATTACTCTTGACCCTATGTCCAGCAATTTCCTTGCCAACACCTTTTCTTTCTCCATCTTATCTTCAGCAGGAATCCAATGGACATTAAGAAGTTGTTTCTTATTTATTGGAATCTTCAAGTATTTAAGAGGAGGATTTCCAGACTTGCAAGTGAAAATTCTCATAAATACAAGCATAAAAGGCACAATCTTCTAAACAGTAAACCTCATGACTTCACAAAAGTACTCTTTAAACCAGCCATTGTTTAATTAGGAACGCCATAATTTCTAATTCCTAGCATTTTCACAATCTTGGTAAAGCATGCCATCAGCATATTGAAAAATAGCAATGTCGTTCTCCTACAAATGAGGAACATAGTTTTCATATTAACTCACATTAGTAATCAAATTGTTGATTAGCTTAACCAATTAAATTTCTACGTGTGGAAGGTGTTGCTCCAAGAAGATTATGTATGTAGAAGTAGAACAAGTGAGACAAATGAGATAATACTTTTACACCCTTAGAGCATTTCCACTCGCCCACCTAAAGTCCCTCCAAAGATCTATGGGGGGTGCCGGTGTAAAAAATCACGCCCAACTGCACCCCACCCTCCCACCCCGCCCACCCAATTTGGTTTTGGCGCTGGCGCAGCCCAACCAGTTATCTGGTGCCCCCATGTCGCCCGACCCGTGGAGGGTCTAGCGGGGGCGTCGGATGGACGATAAGAAGATGCGGGCTAACCCTAGTAGTGAGATAGCCGTCTCGTCTCCCGAGCGATGTCGCGTCCCGTCGACAGCCATGCGGCGGCTTGCCACCGAGTTCTCCCGCCATGCCGTTCTCATCTTTTCCACCGCTTCCCGCCCTTTTCTCGCTATATATGTATATGTGGCGTCCATCGCCCATTGCAGATCTACACTTTCACACCATGTCCACACCTCACACCCTCTCCTTCTATATCTAGGGCGCCGGCCGGAGGTGCTACTTTTGCCGGTAGGAGCGGCGCACAGCCATGCCTGACCGCCGTCTTCCTCCAACTCGCGCACCACCCGCAGGAGAGCCGGAGACGCCTCCCCATGGCACTAAGCACACCGACTCCAAGGAAGAGGAGGGGATCCCCTCCGACGACTCCGACACAACCAACACCGAGGAGTTGGGCGGGGGAAGCTCTAAAGCCAATTCCGAGGAGCCGGAGGAGCCACCATGGGTGTCACTCGAACGGCGGGTGATCAATCGACGTGTTCGAGATGAGCGCCGACGAGCACTTCTATGGCCACCACCACCCCAAGGGCCGGTTAACCGGACCACCGGTGAGCCTTACGGGTGGGACGTCCTCAACCATGTTTTCCTGTTGTAGAACCTCCGGCTGCAACATCTTGACAGCGTTCACATGCGTCTCTTCCTTGCGCCGCGCAGATATCCGGCGACACGGAACTTGTCTGCCCACCACGACCGAGCCAAGGAGGAGGCCGACACGCAGCTGACGAGGTACAACTCCCTGTTTGACTTGTGGGGTGTCGATAGAGGGCCGCCACACCCTCTTGGTGAGAGCAGTGCCTCCCACCGCCGGGGGCCTTAGTTTTAGTTTTTGCCATTTTTATATAAATTTGCCCGCTAGGCGCACCCGTATTGTATAAACATGTTAGAACTATCTATAGAATCACCGTTAATTTTATAATTTTTAACAGATTTCGAATGTTTGAACTTTTTGTATGGGGAGGGAACAACTCGGAGCAGCCCCCCTCCCTCCAAATATGTGATCTATTCGGTGCCCCTCATACGTGCTAAACGTGCCGAACACCGTATGAGTGCATATGCTCTTAGTCTACCTTTAAAATATGTAGAATAAATAGAATTTGTCAAATCTTATCCTGAGGTTGAATTTTCGACATGGGTACTTCTGAACCCGACTTTACTTATAGTACCATTAAGTTACATATTTATGTGGACCTTAAGTTACAAATTTTTTTAACTTGGCGGTTGCTTCTTACTGTTATTTCCGTTGTCAGTCTTGTCTAAACTATATAGTTTCAAGATTTGCTATGCAAAAAAACTATATACATACGATGCTGCCTCCACGTGCAAACATTTTTTTTTTCATTTTTTACTTTATTTGATACGATTTTTGATTTTTCAAAAGAGGACAGGATCAGATTACCCATAGTATACTATTTCTTCTTGAATCGGGCTTTTGCCCCACTTTATTAATATAGCAACCAACGGATACACACGAGTTCAAGCTGGGGCAAACAACACAACCAAACCCAGAAAAAAAAGAAAAAAGAAAGGAAACGAAAGAGAAACAAACGCCTACACTGGCAGATCGATGAAAACTAAGATGATCTACAACCGTTGCGCCCTCCGAAGAAGTTCCACCACCAACCTAGCCATCCAAAGTGCCGCGTACGAAGCAACACCTTCAAGAAGGACTGTGACGATGATGACGCTGTTGCCTGGCCAAGGCCTAGGGTTTCCCCTATACGCGGAGGGGAATGGAGAGGGGATACACGTAACGCCCTCCAGGAAGGACAGCGGCACCCGTAGGCGTCACCGCGTCGGTGCCGAACGAGCCGACAGGGATTTCTCCCGACCCCCAAAACAACACACCCCTCGCCACTCCAAAGCGCTCCACCAGACTTGCCTCCCACGAGCACGCGCCACCACGGTCTTGCCATCATCTTCGTCATCTCATTACAGCATCAGAAACGAGATCGACCGGCCCATAGAACACAACAGTCAAAGGGCGATAGACTAGCAGCCACCCGGGAGGGATCAACCTCCACCGCCGAAGGCGATAGCCGACCGGATGTAGTAGTCGGGGCAAACCAGGCTCAATGGGGAGCGGCAGAGCATCAACAAGAGGGAGGGACCAATCTCCACCACCTATGGCGGTAGCCGACCGGATGCATCAGCAGGGGCAAACCTGGCACGGCCAGGTCCCGAAGGGTCCCGTAAAGCCCCGTCGTCGCACTGCAGCACGCATGCCATTGTCATCGCCACCCCCGACATCAGGCCCTGTCGGGCCCAAAGAGAACCCGCAAAGCCCCACCACCACACTACAACAGGGGCGACGCCGGCAAAACCACCCCAAGTTAGTGTCTTCCATGAAATGCCAGAGGAGCAACCGAACCGAGTCAACTTGCCTCAGACCCAAATCCAGCCCGCAGGGCCCAGATCTGGGCCTCAAGAGAACCTCCGGTCGCCATGGTTAGCACCTCGCCCCCCCCCCCCAAGGGAGGCGTCCTCGTCTCCACGCCGCTTAGCACGCGCCGGACCAGACGCCGGCCGAGCCGCACAACCAAAGACCACCGCTGATACGTCGAAAAGGTATCTAATTTTTTATGTTCCATGCTTGTTTAGTATCTACTTTGCTTTGCTTTGTCTACACTTTGAGGTGATTTTTACATGTTTTCTGGTACTAACCTATTAACAAGTTGTCCCAGTGCCAGTTGCCTATTTTCTGCTATTTTTGGTTCCAGAAAAGCTAGTAAGGAAATATTCTCGGAATTGGACGGGCCAAACGTCAAAGTCAATAACTTTCCATGTGGAACAAGAAGTCTAGAGGGAAGACGGAGAGGCGTGCCAGGGCGGCCACCCCCCCTAGGCACGGCCAGGGGTCGGCCCGCACCTAGGCAGGGTGTGGGCCCCCTGGCCACCTCCTCGGCCTCCCCCTTCGCCTATAAGAAGCCTCCGATGCAGAAACCCTAAGTACCCGATCAATATTCCACGAAACCTTCTGTAGCCGCCGCCAACATCGTCCCTAGATCGGGGGATCTGAAGTTCTTCCCGGCACCCTGCCAGAGGGGAGATCATCCCGGAAGCCTTCTCTCCGGTATGATGCGTGAGTAGTTCCACCTTAGACTATGGGTCCATGTAGTAGCTAGATGGTTGTATCTCCTCCTTGTGCTTTCATGTATAGATCTTATGAGCTCTGTTCGTGATCAAGATCTAATCTATTTGTAATCATGCATGTTGTATTTGCGGGGATCCGATGGATATTGAGATTATTATATCCGATTGATTAGTGATTTTGTCTTTATGATTCTATCATGTCTGTGTTGTTTGTGATTGTGGCGTCCCGCAAAAACCACTACTAGAAAATCGTGTTGTTTTTGTGCATTGCATCATCATAACCGCATGCTCATGTCATCATGCCACATTGTATTTGAGCATCGTCATCATCATGCATTTGTTTGTCTGAAACTATTTCCGAAAAACATATTTGGTTTTCTAAATACCCCGCCTTTATTTCAAAATCCAAAACCCGGGTCTCCGGATTATTTTGTTTCGTCTACCAATGGATTTCAAACGCCCCGTTTTAAATAATAAAATATTTATTTTATTTTTAGGGGCAGCCGTACCGGGCCGACCCGACCCAGTCGGCCACCCCCAGTACAAAACCGGACTACCTAAACCCTTTTCCTACCCCAACCTAATCTACCCATCCCAGTCACATCACCCCCACCAATCACCACCCGCCACCTCACCACTTCCCCAACTCCCTCCACTCCCATGCCGCCACATCAGCCTCCTGGACCCACCTCCTCTCCACTCCCTCACCCACCACACACACAGCACGCAACGCACACCCCACCCCTCCCTGATATGGTCAACCTGCCAGCAGGACCCACACGCGGACCCACCCCACACGCCCCACACCCTGCGGGCTCGAACCCCTCGTCCTCGCGTGGTCGCTCCCCACCCAGCGTAGCCCAACCACTCCGCTCCCCAGGCCGCCCGCGATCCCCTCCTTCCTCTCATTCCCCTCTACTTCCTCTCGATCTGATCCCCGCCGCCAGACCCGCAGCGCCGCCTCTGGCCTTCCTCTCTCCTCTGGCCGCCCTCGCTCACCACCGCCCGTCGCCGCCAGGGGCACCTCTCCGCTGCTGATCTCCGTCGACCTCACCGGCCCTCCTCTGCGACCTCCTCTAGTCGCGCCCACCCGCTCGTCGTCGGCCCCTATAGGCCTCGTCCTCGCCCGCGACCTCACCGGCGTCGCCTCCTCACCGCGCGGCCCCTCTGCCCGGCCTCCTTTTCCCGCCCCTCACCTCGCGCCGACCCCATGTCGCTCTCCCCTTTCTTCCTCTGCAGCAAGCGTCCCTGCAAGCAGAGCCGCCTCCTGCCCTGATGTAGTCCCGCCGTGGTTCCTCTCTATATCCGCGTGCGACCTGCCCATCACCGTCGCCTGGCATGTGTGCTCTTCCCCGAGCCTCCCTGTCGAGCTTCCCACCCTGCCATCAGCCTCCTCCTCGGGTAGGCCCCGCGGCTCTCCTCCTCGGTGCTTCCCCGGACCTCCTCGTCGCCTCCCCTGTCCCTGTTCCCCCTGCAGCGCGCGAGGCCGCCCGAGCTCCTCCCGGTGCCATCGCCCTCTGCCGCCGGCTCATCTTCATATTACGTCACTGCTGCGAGCCCGGGTCTTGTCTCCGTGTCGCTGTAGTACATCTTCTGCCGGTGTTTCTTCTGCCTCTACATGTGGCCGACATATATGTGTTTCCGATGGGAAATGACCTGATGCTTGTTGTGGTGATGCGAGGATGGTTGAGATGTTCTGGTGTGGTGCTTCGGCTACTCGGCTTTCGAGTGACCGATTTTGGTGTGTTCGTCACTTCCTGCTGCCCCTGGAATATCGTCAAGATCGACTCGTCTTTGATCATTGCCAAGTCCGACTCTGATTAAAGAAACCAGATAACAAAGATCGTCGTCATGGAACGCCAAGATCTTCCCGACGTCAGGGCCTTCGATATGGTTCCAACAAGACCGCCTACACGGACATCAAGTTATCCAACCCTAGATTCGAAGACCGATCCCGGAGAGCCCAAACCCGACCCCTCGAGACCCCAAGATCGTCGAGCCCCTCTAATGTGTGACCCCTACCTTATCCACCCCTATTTTGTAATATAACATCTATCTTGTTGCATAATTAAATTGTCATGCTTGCATACATGTTGTGGGTTTGGGGGCATTATGCCGATTCACCTCATAATTAAATATGGGCTCCATATACGGACAAATCTAGTCTAATATTGGCCCCATTTAAATTTGTGCATCGAACCGGTGATATAATTTGCCTTGTTAAGACAACATTTAAATTGCGGGGTACCTAAACAACATGAACGATATAATTAATTGTCGGGACCCCGGTTCGGCTTAATACTGCCTAATCGCATCGCACATTTGCCATGTCATACATCATACATGCATCATGCCCGATTTTCTACCGTAGTATTAAATAGTCCATCCGGTGTTTCTTCTAGTGCTTTGCTTCTCACGGATTAGGCCGATGAGTTGATGCGAGTGTCGATCCGATCTTCGGATGAACCTTCGGCAATGTTTTCAGGCGAGCACCTTCCCCTTTCTACCTATCTTACTTTTATAGTATTTATTCCCTCCTGTTGATCTATTGCTATTTGTGTTGCGATGCTCTAGTTTTCGTACCCGAGATATCCCTTGTAGCCTTATATTGCCTTGGACACATCCTATTACCTGTTGTTTGGTAGATAGTTGGACTTGCGCGTCGTAGTCGCTTGCTCAAGTGCTGTTGCGTGTTGTCAAGTACCACAGTTGTTGGAGTATTGCCGCATGTTTAATGTTGGAGATGATCATGGCTTTAATTACTGTTTAATAAATAAAATTGAAGTAGGTAAATGCAGAGGCACCGGTGGGTAATAGACAATATTTGGATTTTAACCGCTCACTGGTGTCCCGTAGGACCCCGAGTTCTTGACACCTGTTCCGAGATCGAGCGCGCTAACCACAGGTGGGGTGTGTGGGCACCCCCATCGATTAGTACCTGATTTCAAAGTATTGTACCGGGGGCCACAAGTAGTTTGGGGCTTTATTACTATCCTGTACTTATGCCATGCTTTACTGCTTTATTTACGATTGTGCGAGGAGCACCTGTACTATTTAGGATCGTGACACGTTTTTGCTGTATCGACAAGCCCAGTCACACTTTCGGGTTCCCAGTCGTTTACAGTCGTCTACACAAACCCTGAGTCTGTCTCGGAGACCGATCGACTTTGTTGCGGGTAGCTTAGTGGGGTGGCCCCCATGTACTTGCTTTGGGTCTGGGAAACGTCATGACTTAGGCCCCACCGACATACCGATGGGTGTATGTTAACTGATCTGGCAAAAAGGGTCGAAGTGTGTGGATACTTTGGTGCACCCCTGCAGGGTTAAATCTTTTCGAAAAGCCGTGTCCGCGGTTATGGACGACTTGGAGCACAGTTATTGATCATAGACAACCATAACTAAAGTTTACTATTATAATTTGACTGGTATCCGATATGACTAGTAATCAGCTCCACTACCACGGAATGCCTAAATAAAAGTACCAACAGCTGCTGGGTTTGGGATATCTCATGCTAATTGTATTTGACTAGTAAGTGTCGCAACTACAACAGAATGGTTAACTAAAATTGCCCACTGCTTATTATATCAGGATGACTATCTATACCTGACTAGTAATTGCTGCAACGATAACTGAATAAATAAAACTGCCAACGGTGTGAGTTCCTCGATTGACTTCCTCGTTTGGTCTCGAGGGGGAAACACCAGGATGGGTATGTTTGGCGGTAGCATCAGGATGGTTCCGAATAGGTCTTTATTATCCCTCTCTGATAGCCGACAGTTATCTCGAGTCTCTATAGGTTGTTTAGTGCATGCCGCGCTGCCGCTCAGTCCACCATACCTATGTAGGCGAGGACCGCCGAATTCTAGTCTCGCCGTGTCTTGGCCTCGATCGACCGCTCTCTCTTTTTCCTTTGCCCTTGTCGGCACCCTTTTGTTTAAGCGGTTTTGATATCGGCGTCGTTAGCGAGGTTACCCTTCCGCTTGGCACAGGGGTTATGGACGCCATTGATTATTCTTCAGGTCTCTTAGCCCCATTTGCATCTTGTCCGTAGTTGGAGGCTGTATCGTTTTAAAGGTGATTTGGATCTTTGGTATTGTATATTTGTATTCTTGACTCTTTGAGTCACTGTTGTATATATATGTTTTGTGGGTTCCATCGAGGACTATTGTGTAATGATATTACTTCGTTTTCCACCCGCACGCAAGTGCCTGGTGGGCACCTTTGAATCGTTTCTATGCGGGTTTGGCGGGAAGCGCTGAAACTTGCATAGGGCCGATTCTGAGGGTGTTACAGAGTGGTATCAGAGCTCAGCAGTTGTGATACCCCACAAGTCCAGCATGTAGGATAACCTAGCTAACGGCCGAAGTAGAGTGTCAAAACTATTTTGGAAAAATCGGTTGGATAGATCTGATTAGGTCTGTTTTACTCCTTACCCCTCTGTTGTTCTCCCCTTACCTCTCCGTGTTTTGAATCTGCTCTCTTACCTTCTTCTAGTCCAGGGTTTCTCGTGGGTGGTATTTCCGTTGTGCCTTCAGGGTTTTGCTTCCTCCTTTGGTAACGGTGTTGCTATATCTGGTCTTCATGCTATCCGAGGAATCCTTCATCTTTTGGATTTCTCTTTGTTCCTTGTTGTGCCTTCCGGTGTTTTCCGACACGACGTCATCCTCTACGCCAGGTCCGATGCAGAGCCTGCATCACTCCTTTGTTCCGAACCTCGATTGTCAAGATCTTCAGTCTGATTCCGAGAATGGTTGCACGCTTTTCCACTGATTGTGCGGAGTAATAGTTTGGGTGCGTGATGGATTGGCCCCCATGCCGACTACCCTTTCTATTCGCTCTTGTACATTGAAGTGGGATAGGCCGCATCTTTTCTCTCCTTCTATCGAAGTTAGAGGTGGCTTTATTTGTTGATACCTCTACCTTCGACCTTTTGTTCTCGGAGTGTTCCCTCTACAATCACGGACAACGACCTCTTGTTAGTGGTGTCGCGAGGATCTACATGATGCGAGAAGATTCAGATCGCCGCCCTTCTTCCTGGTACCATGAGGCGGATCTCGAGGGCGAGATCCATTGTTAGTGGTGTCGAATTGTGGCGCCCCGCAAAAACCACTACTAGAAAATCGCGTTGTTTTTGTGCATTGCATCATCATGACCGCATGCTCATGTCATCATGCCACATTGCATTTGAGCATCGTCATCATCATGCATTTGTTTGTCTGAAACTATTTCCGGAAAACATATTTGGTTTTCTAAATACCCCGCCTTTATTTCAAAATCCAAAACCCGGGTCTCCGGATTATTTTGTTTCGTCTACCAATGGATTTCAAACGCCCCGTTTTAAATAATAAAATATTTATTTTATTTTTAGGGCCGACTGACCACCGGCCACCCCCAGTACAAAACCGGACTACCTAAACCCTTTTCCTACCCCAACCTAATCTACCCATCCCAGCCACATCACCCCCACCAATCACCACCCGCCACCTCACCACTTCCCCAACTCCCTCCACTCCCATGCCGCCACATCAGCCTCCTGGCCCCACCTTGTGGCGCCCCGCAAAACCACTACTAGAAAATCGCGTTGTTTTTGTGCATTGCATCAGCATGACCGCATGCTCATGTCATCAGGCCACATTGCATTTGAGCATCGTCATGTCATCATGCATTTGTTTGTCGAAACCTATTTTCTAAAAGCCTAGTTTGGTTCTATAGATAGTCCCCGTCTCAATTTCAAATTAAACGCCGGGCTTTTCCGGGTCTTTTATTTGTCTAAAAACTATTACAAAAGTTTATTTTAAATTAAATAAAAACTTATATTATTTTTGGGAGGCAGCCTGCCAGGCCCGAAAGCCTAGTCGGACACCTGCAGATAAAAATCTACCTACCCCATAAACACCTAAACCCTTTTCTACCTAAACCTAGTCTACCCAGCCCCCTCCACCTCACCCCACCCTATCACGGCTCGCCACATCCCCCTGGCCCAATCCCCCATCCAATCAAACCCTGCCACCTCACCCAGCTGACCCACTCCCCTTCCCCTCTCTCTCTCTTCCCACCACCTGCGCTCCCCATGAGCCCCACCCCAGTCCCACCTCATGCAGTAGCCGCCCAAGACACGCCCCGACGCCTCCTCTCCCTACCTCGTCTCCCCCGCATCCTTCCTCTCCTCTGCTCGATTCCCCCCACCGCTGCCACCGGCATCTCGCCCTCGTGCCTCCCAAGCGCCACCGGCCGCGGTCCCGTCGCCCTGCAGCGCCCGACCCCGCTGCCCTCTGCCCGACCTCCTCCAACCGCATCTCCGTCGCCGTGCTCCGCCCCGTCCGTGTCTCCTCCCCCTGGCCATGGCACGGACCGGCACGGCACCGCCGCCTAGTTCTCCTCCGAGCGCCGCCGCTCCCGAGAGGGGCCCCGACCTCGCCGTCCTCCTGCGCCCCTCCCTGCCGCAGAGCTCGCCGGCCCACCCTTGAATCGCGGTCGAGCGCCACCACCGCCTCCTCTGGTTCGCCGCTGCCCGGCCTCCCCGAGCTCGGCCTCTCCTTGCTGCCGTCTGCCGTCCTCCTTCCCTGGCCTCCTCGCCGCCTCGCCCTAGCCCTCTGCTGCCTCGCTGGACCTCCTCCGCCAGCCACCGCCCGCCATGTCCACCACCGATGGCGCCCGCTTGGTCTCGCCCCGCATGACCCCGACGTCCATGGCCTCGCCTCAGACAAACCCGGCCGCATCGGGATGGCCTCAACGACCTCGTGTTCGAACACTTGTGCAGGTATACACGGGTTCCTGCGTTTATGTTTGTTTGGAAAGCTGACGTTGTCCCGATCCTCTGGGAAGATATGGTGATGTGGTGAAAGTCCTTGCTGATCAAGACCGGAACACGGACCATATTCCGTGCAAGGTGAAGATGTCCAGGCCGTCTCATCGACAAGATCTCCACCGGTTTGGTGCCATGCCATGGATGCCGATAAGATCTCCATCACGGATCGAAGGCCGATCGCGCCAAGCCCGAACCTCATCGAAACTCCGAACCAAGATCGCCTTCCCGGAAAGCCAAGACCGACCCGACACACGGACCGACAAGATCTTCGCAACGACAAGATCGACACCCCGACGCCGAACCAAGTCCTTCTTCACGGAACGCCAATATCTACTCCGTTATCCGAGAACGATCCCGCCGAGACCGAACCCTAGATTCGGACCCTGAGACCCGACCCCGAACCCCTCGGAGCCCAAGTTCGCCGAACCCTAATGTGTGAACCTTTTCCCGAGCCCTATTTTATAAATGCTATATATAAAACTTGTTGCATATTAAATCATTCATGTTGCATGCATACTTGTCTGTGGTTTGGGGGCCTTATGCCGATTCACCATATAATTAAATATGGAGTCAATATGCGGGATATCTTTGTCTTATTCCGAACTCCACTTAAATTGGTGTAGCGAACCGTTGCCATGTTTGGTCTTGCTAATCCAACATTTAATTTGCGGGGTAGATAAATAACTTGAACCGTTTAATTAAATGTCGGGACCCCGGTTCCGCTTAATATTGCCTAATTGCATCGCACCTTTGCCATGTCATACATCATACATGCATCATGCCCGATCTTCTGCCATAGTATTAAATAGTGCATCCGGTGTTTCTTATAGTGTTTTGCTTCTTCGCGGATTAGGCCGATGAGTTGATGCGAGTGTCGACCCGATCTTCGGATGAAACTTCGGCAATGTTTTGCGAGCATCTCCCCCTTTCTACCTATCTTACTTTTATAGTATTTATTCCCTCCTGTTGATCTATTGCTATATGTGTTGCGATGCTCTAGTTTTCGTACCCGAGATATCCCTTGCAGCCTTATATTGCCTTGGACACATCCTATTACCTGTTGTTTGGTAGATAGTTGTACTTGCGCGTCGTGATAAGCTTGCTCATGTGTCTTTGTGTCGTCAAGTACCACAGTTGTTGGAGTATTGCCGCATGTTTAATGTTGGAGATGATCATGGCTTTAATTATTGTTTAATAACTAAAATTGAAAGTAGGCAAATGCAGAGGCACAGGTGGGCAATAGATGTTATTTGGTTGTTAACCGTCCACTTGTGTCCCGTAGGACCCCGAGTTCTTGACACCTGTTCCGAGATCGAGCGCGCTAACCACAGGTGGGGTGTATGGGCACCCCCATCGATTTAGTACCTGATTCCAAGTATTGTACTAGGGGCCACAAAGTAGTTTGGGGCTTTATTACTATCCTGTACTTATGCCATGCTTTACTGCTTAATTTAAGATTGTGCGAGGAGCACCTGTACTGTTTAGGTAAGCGGAGTGTTTTCGCGGTATCGACAAGCCCGAGAGTTTCGGGTTCCCAGTCGTTCTGACCAGCGCAAAACCCAGGTCCGTTGAGCCGCCAACTTCGTTGTGGGTAGCTTAGTGGGGTGGCCCCCCGTGCTTGCTTTGGGTGCAGGAAGCGCCGTGTCCGAAACCCGTCGACATACCGTTGGGTGTATGTTTTGTGATCTTGTACCTACGATCCGACAACAAGGGTGTAGGTGCGTGTGGAAACTTTGGTGCACCCTAGGTTAAATCTTTTCGAGAAGCCGTGTCCGCGGTTATGGACGACTTGGAGCACAGGTCTCGATCATAGACAACTATAACTAAAGTTTACTGCTATAATTTGACTTGTATCCGATATGACTAGTAATCCGCTTCACTACAACGGAATGGCTAAATAAAAGTACCAACAACTGCTGGGTTTGGGATATCTCATGCTAATTGTATTTGACTAGTAAGTGATGCAACTACAACGGAATGTTTAACTAAAACTGCCCACTGCTTATTATATCAGGATGACTCATGCCATCTTTATTTGACTAGTAATTACCGCAACTATAACGGAATAAATAAAACTGCCAACTGTGTGAGTTCCTCGGTTGACTTCCTCGTTTGGTCTCGAGGGGGAAACACCAGGATGGGTATATTTGGTGGTAGTCTCAGGTTGGTTCCGAATAGGTCTTTCTTACCCCTCTCTGATAGCCGACAGTTATATTGAGTCTCTATAGGTTGTTTAGTGCATGTTGCGCTGCCGCTTCAGTCCACCATACCTATGTAGGCGAGGACCGCCGAATTCTAGCCTCGCCGTGTACTGGCCTCAGTACTGACCGCTCTCTCTTTTTCCTATGCCCTTTGTCGGCACCCCTTTTTGTTTAAGCAGGTTTTGAGATCGACGTCGTTAGCAGGGTTACCCTTCCGTCTTGGCCTGGGCAGGGTTATGGACGCCATTGGTTATTCTTCAGGGCTCTTAGCTCAATTTGCATCTTGTCCGTACTCGGACGCTGTATCGTTTTCAAGGTGATTTGGATCTTGGTATTGCATATCTGTATTCTTGACTCTCTGAGTCGTTGTTGTATATATCTGTTCTATGGGATTCATCGTGGACTATTGTGTAATGGTATTACTTCGTTTTCCACCCGCACGAAAGTGCCTGGTGGGCACCTTTGAATCGTTTCTATGCGGGTTTGGCGGGGATCGCTGAAACTTGCATAGGGACGATTCTGAGGGTGTTACACACCTCCTCTCCACTCCCTCACCCACCACACACACAGCACGCAACGCACACCCCACCCCTCCCTGATCTGGTCAACCTGCCAGCAGGACCACACGCGGACCCACCCCACACGCCCCACACCTTGCGGGCTCGACCCCCTCGTCCTCGCGTGGTCGCTCCCCACCCAGCGTCGCCCAACCACTCCGCTCCCCAGGCCGCCCGCGATCCCCTCCTTCCTCTCATTCCCCTCTACTCCCTCTCGTTCTGATCCCCGCCGCCAGACCCGCAGCGCCGCCTCTGGCCTTCCTCTCTCCTCTGGCCGCCCTCGCTCACCACCGCCCATCGCCGCCAGGGGCACCTCTCCGCTGCTGATCTCCGTCGACCTCACCGGCCCTCCTCTGCGACCTCCTCTGGCCGCGCCCACCCGCTCGTCGTCGGCCCCTATAGGCCTCGTCCTCGCCCGCGACCTCACCCGCGTCGCCTCCTCACCGCGCGGCCCCTCTGCCCGGCCTCCTTTTCCCGCCCCTCACCTCGCGCCGACCCCATGTCGCTCTCCCCTTTCTTCCTCTACAGCAAGCGTCCCTGCAAGCAGAGCCGCCTCCTGCCCTGCTGTAGTCCCGCCGTGGTTCCTCTCTATAGCCGCGTGCGACCCGCCCATCACCGTCGCCTGGCATGTGTGCTCTTCCCCGAGCCTCCCTGTCGAGCTTCCCACCCTGCCATCAGCCTCCTCCTCGGGTAGGCCCCGCGGTTCTCCTCCTCGGCGCTTCCCCGGACCTCCTCGTCGCCTCCCCTGTCCCTGTTCCCCCTGCAGCGCACATGAGGCCAGCCTCCTCCTCCCATCGCCCTCTGCCGTCGGACTCATCTTATTGTACGTCCGCTGCGCGAGCAGTCCTGCGCCTTGTCTCCGTGTCGGTAGTACATCTTACCGGTGTTTCTTCCGCCTCTACATGTGGCGACATATATGTGTTTCGATGGAAACGACACGATGCTTGTTGTGGTGATGCGAGGATGGTTGAGATGTTACGTGTGGTGCTTGCTACTCGGCTTTGGTGACCGATTTTGTGTGTTCGTCACTTCTGCCCCCTGGAATATCGTCAAGATCGACTCGTCTTTGATCACGCCATCCGACTCTGATTAAAGAAACCAGATAACAAAGATCGTCGTCATGGAACCCCAAGATCTTCCCGACGTCAGGGCCTTCGATATGGTTCCAACAAGACCGCCTACACGGACATCAAGTTATCCAACCCTAGATTCGAAGACCGATCCCGGAGAGCCCAAACCCGACCCCTCGAGACCCCAAGATCGTCGAGCCCCTCTAATGTGTGACCCCTACCTTATCCACCCCTATTTTGTAATATAACATCTATCTTGTTGCATAATTAAATTGTCATGCTTGCATACATGTTGTGGGTTTGGGGGCATTATGCCGATTCACCTCATAATTAAATATGGTCTCCATATGCGGACAAATCTAGTCTAATATTGGCCCCATTTAAATTTGTGCATCGAACCGGTGATATAATTTGCCTTGTTAAAACAACATTTAAATTGCGGGGTACCTAAACAACATGAACGATATAATTAATTGTCGGGACCCCGGTTCGGCTTAATACTGCCTAATCGCATCGCACATTTGCCATGTCATACATCATACATGCATCATGCCCGATTTTCTACCGTAGTATTAAATAGTCCATCCGGTGTTTCTTCTAGTGCTTTGCTTCTCACGGATTAGGCCGATGATTTGATGCGAGTGTCGACCCGATCTTCGGATGAACCTTTGGCAATGTTTTCAGGCGAGCACCTTCCCCTTTCTACCTATCTTACTTTTATAGTATTTATTCCCTCCTGTTGATCTATTGCTATCTGTGTTGTGATGCTCTAGTTTTCGTACCCGAGATATCCCTTGCAGCCTTATATTGCCTTGGACACATCCTATTACCTGTTGTTTGGTAGATAGTTGGACTTGCACGTCGTAGTCGCTTGCTCAAGTGTATTTGCGTGTCGTCAAGTACCACAGTTGTTGGAGTATTGCCGCATGTTTAATGTTGGAGATGATCATGGCTTTAATTACTGTTTAATAAATAAAATTGAAGTAGGTAAATGCAGAGGCACCGGTGGGTAATAGACAATATTTGGATTTTAACCGCTCACTGGTGTCCCATAGGACCCCGAGTTCTTGACACTTGTTCCGAGATCGAGCGCGCTAACCACAGGTGGGGTGTGTGGGCACCCCCATCGATTAGTACCTGATTTCAAAGTATTGTACCGGGGGCCACAAGTAGTTTGGGGCTTTATTACTATCCTGTACTTATGCCATGCTTTACTGCTTTATTTACGATTGTGCGAGGAGCACTTGATCTTAGGATCGTGACACGTTTATTTGTGTCGACAAGCCCAGCCACAACTTTCGGGTTCCGCGTTCTGATCGTCTACACAAACCGAGTCATCTCGAGACCGGCCGACTTGCTTGCGCGGGTAGCTTAGTGGGTGGCCCCATGTATTTTCTTTGGTGCAGGAAGCGTCATGACTTAGGCCCGTCGACATACCGATGGGTGTATGTTCGATCCGCAAAAGGGTCAAAGTGCGTGTGGATACTTTGGTGCACCCCTGCAGGGTTAAATCTTTTCGAAAAGCCGTGTCCGCGGTTATGGACGACTTGGAGCACAGTTCTTGATCATAGACAACCATAACTAAAGTTTACTGTTATAATTTGACTGGTATCCGATATGACTAGTAATCAGCTCCACTACCACGGAATGGCTAAATAAAAGTACCAACAACTGCTGGGTTTGGGATATCTAATGTTAATTGTATTTGACTAGTAAGTGTCGCAACTACAACAGAATGGTTAACTAAAATTGCCCACTACTTATTATATCAGGATGACTATCTATACCTGACTAGTAATTGCTGCAACGATAACTGAATAAATAAAACTGCCAACGGTGTGAGTTCCTCGGTTGACTTCCTTGTTTGGTCTCGAGGGGGAAACACCAGGATGGGTATGTTTGGTGGTAGCATCAGGATGGTTCCGAATAGGTCTTTCTTATCCCTCTCTGATAGCCGACAGTTATCTCGAGTCTCTATAGGTTGTTTAGTGCATGTCGCGCTGCCGCTCAGTCCACCATACCTATGTAGGCGAGGACCGCCAAATTCTAGTCTCGCTGTCGGCCTCGATCGACCGCTCTCTCTTTTCCTTTGCCCTTTGCGGCACCTTTTGTTTAAGCAGGTTTTGAGATCGGCGTCGTTAGTGGTTACCCTTCCGCTTGGCGGCGGGCGGGGTTATTATGGACGCCATTGATTATTCTTCAGGGCTCTTAGCCCCATTTGCATCTTGTCCGTAGTCGGACGCTGTATTGTTTTAAAGGTGATTTGGATCTTTGGTATTGTATATTTGTATTCTTGACTCTTTGATTCACTGTTGTATATATATGTTTTGTGGGTTCCATCGAGGACTATTGTGTAATGATATTACTTCGTTTTCCACCCGCACGCAAGTGCCTGGTGGGCACCTTTGAATCGTTTCTATGCGGGTTTGGCGGGAAGCGCTGAAACTTGCATAGGGCCGATTCTGAGGGTGTTATAGTGATCTTGCATGCTCTCCGTTGTTAGTAGCTATCTTGTCCAAGTAGTTGCTAGTGACTCCAAGAGGGGGTATTTATGCTCGATAGTGGGTTCATGCCTCTAGTTTCCAAGGGAAGTGACAGAAATATCTTTGGTTGTAGATGTGCTGTTGCTACTAGGGAGAAAACAACGGTCTCTCGTTCATGGAACATGTGGACTGTTTATCTTACACACTTTGCTTAAAGAAGTTGTCTGTTGCTTGCAACTTAATACTGAAGGGGGTTCGGATGATAACCTGAAGGTGGACTTCTAGTCATAGATGCAGTTGGATGGCGGTCTATGTATCTTGTTGTATTGCCCAATCAAATCTCATAGGATCTTTCTGACTAGTAATTGCATTGTTATGCCTTACTCAGTTCCTGTCAATTGCCCCGCTGTAATTTGTTTACCCTTCATGTCATGTTGTTTATCTAAGGAGAGCACCTCTAGTGAACTATGGACCCCGGTCCAATCTTTACCATTGATACATCTTCCACTATTACTTGTTTACTTGCTGCAAACCACCATTACCTTCCATACCATACTTTTATGTTGGAGATATGCCCTAGAGGCAATAATAAATGTAGTTATTATTATATCTTTGTGTTTATGATAAATGTTTATATTCATGCTATAATAGTGTTAAAAAAAGGAAACATTAATACTTGTGTGAATTGTAAACTTAATTTGAAGTCCCTAGTATAGCCTCTATACTTCACTAGCTTGTTGGTTGATTAATGATTGTGGTTTCCCTATCATGAACATTGAGATGTTATCAACAACAAGATCATATCGTTAGGAGAATGATATGGTGGACATACTCCTATAGATAAGCGTAGCATAAAGATCAAGTCATTTCAATAGTTCAATTGCTATATGCTTTCTGATACATAGTAACCTAATTCCTTCGACCATGAGATCATGCATATCACCTTTACCGGATGGATGCTTTGATGACATCAAACACCACACCGTAACTGGGTGGCTATAAAGGTGGCATTAAGTGTTCGGAAAGTATTGGTTGAAACACATGGATCAAGAGTGGGATTTGTCCATCCACATGACGGATAGATATACTCTGGGCCCTCTCGGTGAAATGTCATCCAATTGGCTTGCAAGCATGTGACTTGGTCACAAGGGATCACATATCACGGGAACGAGAAAAGAGTACTTATCAGTAACGAGGTTGAACTAGGTATGCAGAGATACCGACGATCATAACCTCGGATAAGTAACATATCGTGAGACAAAGGGAAATTGGTATCATATGTAAGTGGTTCATTCGATCGCAAAGTAATCGTAGAAATATGTGGGAGCCATATGAATTTCCAGATTCCTCTATTGGTTATTGTTCGGAGAAGTGTCTCGATCACGTCCGCATAATTCACGAACCGTAGGGAGACACACTTAAGGATTCGACGTTGTTTGAGTAGTTATGGTATTATGAGAAAGAGACCGAATGTTGTTGAGTCTCGGATGGGATCCGGGATATCACGAGGTGATCCGGAATGGTCCGAGAATAAGATTCATATAAGGAAAGTCCCGTTTGAGTTCGGGAATGATTCCGTGTTTTCATCGGGAATGTTCTAGAAGGTTCGGATTGTCCTAAGCACTCGGGAGGGGTACATGCATGTGTCATTACTTATTGGAATGATTGCATCATGTACTAAGTGTTCTTGCTGTCCCAAATAAAGGATTAAATTGAATCCTAAAACAGAAAAGTCAAATGTCCGGTTTGAAAGTCAAGCGCCAAAACAAGCTGTTGAAACAAGCAAGAGGAGTTGGAACCAACACGGAGGAGGAGGAGTTGGACTCCTCCAGGCGCCAGCCCTAGGCCGAGTTGGGGAGGGACTCCCTCCCTCCCCTGGCGCGCCAAGACCCCCTCCCATAAAAGGAGGGGCAGGGCTCCTCCTAGAGACACATAAGTTTCACCTCTAGATCTCCGGTTTAGAGCCGTTTTGGTTTAGAGCTTCTAATTGCTTTAGCCAGCGGTTTAGAGCCTTCTAATTGGTTTAGAGCCTTCTAATTGGTGTGTCTAATTACTAGACCACTAATAGCCTCTCTCATAAGCTCCACCATACTCGCACCGGCTTAAGGCGAAGCCTGCGGATCTCCTCTACTTAGGTACCACGCCGTTGTCTTTGCCCGGAATCGAGGAGAGTACTACAACCTCCATTTTCTTTGGAACAAGGAGAGGAAGGTCTTCGTCAGTACCGAACGATGTGAGGCTGAGGCTGGAGCGTGGCGCTGGAAGGATCGTCCACACGATCTTGAGATCGAAAGAGTCGACTACATCACCCACGAGAATCTCTCGTTAAACACTTTGGAATCTTCGAGGGTAAGTTATTCCATCGACTCGTTGCTACAATCTAGTAGATAGATCTTGGCTTGTTTGTTTGGATGCGGTAGACAATTTTTGTTTTCCATGCTACCAACCCCTAAAATGGTATCAGAGCCGTGTCTATATGTAGATCTATTGCACGAGTAGAACACAATGGTCATTGTGGCGTTGATGCTTTTATTGTAGATTGCTTTTGTGTACTTTGCATCTTGTGGTATGTTGGGATGAAGCGGCGGGCTAACCTTACATGACATCGTTCATGAGACTTGCTCCACGCTTGACATGCAACTTGTATTGCATAAGTGGCTTATGGGTGCCTGTTTCTCCTAGCATAGTTAAGATCCAATTTACAGGGTGATCAACAATGCTAGTATCAATGTTGTGTTCTTGTTTAAGTAAGTTAGACGACACTTATTGAAGCCCCAAAACCCGTAAATATGCAAAGAAAGTAGAGGCGTCTTAGTTGTTTAGACGTTACTTATTGAACTTAAAGCCCCAAACAAAAATATGCAAAGAAAAGTAGAGGCGTCTAACTTTGTTTTGCAGGTGTCTTGATGATGTGATATGGCCATGATTGTGATTATATTTGATGTATGCAATGTTCCTTATTGTAAGTCGGCAACCGGCAGGAGCCATATGGTTGTCTTTAATTTATGTTAAGACCCGCGTGTCTATTCAAAGTATTTGTAATAGTTGAAGCCGATGGACGACAACCATGGAGAAGCGTCATTAACCTTGATGCAATGCCGGTGATGATGGAGATCATGTTCGTGCTTGAAGATGGAGATCGGAGGCACAAAGAAGAAAGGCCATATCATATCAAATATATATTGAATTGCATGTGATGTTAATCCTTTATGCATCTTGTATTGCTTAGTAGACGACGGTAGCATTATAAGATGATCCCTCATGCACATCAATTTCAAATCATAAAGTGTTCACCCTTAGTTAGCACCGTTGCTAAAGCTTGTTGTTTGAAGCACCACGTGATGATCGGTGTGTTAGATTCGCAAGTGTATACAACGTGAGCAAGCAGATTTGCTCATGCGAAACTAAGGTTTGATCTTGTGAGCCTAGCATGTACAGACATGGTCTCGGAACACGGATCACCGAAAGGTAAAGCATGAATCATATAGTAGATATGATGAACATGACGATTGTTCGCCATTGAAACTATGTCAACTCTCGTGATGATCGGTGTTGATATGGTGGATTTGGTTCGTGTGATCACTAAAACAATGTGAGGGATATTGTTTTGAGTGGGAGTTCACCTAGTTTAATTTTATTATTAATTTGAACTCAATTTGTCATAAACTTAGTCTAAACTATTGCAAATATGTTGTAGATCAATGGCAGCCCTACCATCAATTTTAATGCGTTCCTAGAGAAAGAAAAGTTGAAAAACAATGGAAGCAACTTGGATTGGTTCCGCAATTTGAGGATTGTACTCACGGTGGTAATTTGACCTATGTCTGGATGCATTGAGTGACCCACTGCAGCCAATGCTTCCGATGAAGTAAAGAATGTTTACCTCGCTCGGAAGAATCGGTACTCCATAGTTCGATGTGCTATCTTGTATGGTTTAGAATCGAGCTTGAAAGGTTTGAAGAGTCGACCCATATGATATTGTCGAGGATCTCAAATTGATTTTTGAGACTCATGCGGCAATTCAAAGCTATGAGGCTTACGAAAAGTTCTTTAAGCGCAAGATGGAAGAGGCAGCTCGTCGGTGAGCATGTGCTTAAGATGTCAGGCACGCAAACAAACTTCTAAGCTTGGGTATAGTGATTCCTAATGCTTTGGGGATTTACCGTGTCCTCCAATCACTACCACCAAGTTACAAGAACTTTGTGATGAACTACAACATGCAGAACATGAACAAGGCGTTGCGAACTCTTTGCCATGTTGAAATCTGCGAAGTGGAGATCAAGAAAGAGCACCAAATGTTGTTGGTCAATAAGACCACCAAATTCAAGAAAGGCAAGTCTAAGCAAAGGGACACTTCAAGAAGGGTGATAAGAAAGCTACCACGCCGACGAAGAAGACGGCTGGACCTAAGCACGATCTTGAGTGCTTTACCGCAAGGGAGAAGGTCCTTTGAGCGGAATTGCCCAAAGTACTTGGCGGATTTGAAGAACGGCAACATCAAGAAGAAAGGTATATCGATATACATGTTATTGATGTGTATCTCACTAGTACTCGTAATCTTGCTCGGTATTTGATCTTGGTTGTTGCTCATATTTGTAACTCAAAGCAGTCTTTGAATAAACGGAAGCTAGCGAAGAGCGAGGTGACGATGCGCGTGGAAGCGGATCAAAGGTTGATGTGATCGCGGTCGACGCTACCCCTTCATCTACCATCGGGATTACTTTTATACTTAAATAATTGTTATTTGGTGCTGCGTTGAGCATGAACATTATATCGGGATCTTGTTTATTGCGAGGCGGTTTACTTGTTTAAATCCTAGAATAATGGTTGTTCTATTTATATGAGTAATATGTTTTATGCACATGCACCTTTGATAGATGGTCTATTCTTATTGAATCTCGATAGTGGAAATACACATATCAACAACATTGAGGCTAAACGTTTGAAATCAGCGATAATTCGACCTATATGTGGCATCGTCTTGGTCACATCGGAGTGAAACGTATGAAGAAACTCCATTCGATGGACTTCTTGAATCACTTGATTTTGAATCACTTGAAAGATGCGAAGCATGTCGATGGGTAAAATGACTAAGACTCCATTTTACGGTATGATGGAGCGAGCTACGGACTTATTGGAAATCATACATATCGATGTGTGTGGTCCAATGAGTGTAGCATCATGTGATGGTTATCGTTATGTTCTTACCTTCACGGATGACTTGAGTAGATATGGGTATATCTATTTCATGAAACATAAGTCGAAACTTTCGAGAAGTTTAAGGAGTTTCAAAGTGAGGTAGATAATCAACGGAACAAGAAGATTAAATTTCTACGTTCTGATCGTGGAGGTGAATATCTAAGTTACGAGTTTGGCGAGCATTTAAAGAAGTGCGAAATACTTTCACAATTGACACCGCCGGGAACACCACGCGTAATGGTGTGTCCGAGCGTAAATCGAACTCTCTTAGATATGGTTCGTTCTATGATGTCACTTACTGATTTACCGCTATCATTTTGGGGTTATGCATTAGAAATACCGCATTCACTTTAAATAGGGCACCGTCTAAATCCGTTGAAACGACACCGTATGAATTATGGTTTGGAAAGAAACCTAAATTGTCGTTCCTTAAAGTTTGGGGATGCGAAGCCTATGTAAAAAGTTCTGATAGGACAAGCTTGAACCCAAAGCGGAAAAATGCGTCTTCATAGGATACCGAAGGAAACTATTGGGTATACCTTCTATCATAGATCCGAAGGCAAAACATTCGTTGCCAAGAATGGATCCTTTCTAGAGAAGGAATTTCTCTCGAAAGAAGTATTTGGAAGGAAAGTAGAACTCGACGAGGTTGTCGAACCTTCTCTCGAAATTACGAGTAGTGCGACCGGAAGAAGTTCTGTGGTGCTGCACCAATAAGAGGAAGCTAATGATGATGATCATGAAACTTCGGTTGAAGTTGCTCTGAGCCTCGGAGGTCAACGAGAACTCGTACCACTCAGTTGGTATGATTCCGTTATGAATGTCATGGTGGTGGACAACACCGATGACCCCGAGACATATGAGGAAGCAATGATGAGCCCAGATTCCAATAAATGGCAAGAAGCCATGAAATCCGAGATTGGATCCATGTACGAAAACCAAGTATGGACTTTGGTGGACTTAGGATGGTAGGAAGGTGTCGAGAACAAATGGATTTTCAAGAACAAAACAAATGCTGATTGTAATGTTACTTTCTATAAAGCTCGACTTTTCGCAAAAGGGTTTCGACAAATTCAAGGAGTTGACTACGATGAGACTTTCTCACCAGTAGCGAAGCTAAAGTCTGTGAGGATTATGTTAGCAATCTGCATATTATGATTATGAGATATGGCGGATGGATGTCAAACGGCATTCCTCAATGGAGACATTGATGAAGAGTTGTATATGATGCAACCCAAAGGTTTTTCGATCCTAAAGATGCTAACAAGGTATGCAAACTTCAACGGTCCATCTATGGATTGAAGCAAGCATCCAGTTGGAATCAATGTTTTGATAAGGTAATCAAAAGTTTTGGTTTTATACAAACTTATGGAGAAGCTTGTATTTACAAGAAAGTGAGTGGGAGCTCTGTAGCATTCTTAATCGTATGTGGATGACATATTGTTGATTGGGAATGATGTAGACCTTCTTAATAGTGTCAAGGAATATTTGAATAATAGTTTTCAATGAAGGATCTTGGCGAGCGACTTACATATTAGGCATAAAGATTTATAGAGATAGATCAAACGCCAAATATCATTGTCACAGAGTACATATTTGGACAAAGTTCTAAAGAGATTTGGAATGGAAGAAAGCAAGAAAGGGTTCTTTGCCATGTTGCCCAATACGACCTTGAGTAAAACTCAAAGTCCGACATCGGCAGAAGATAGAGAAAGGATGAGTAAGACTCCTATGCCTCGACCATAGGATCTCTAATGTATGCCATGCTATGTACTAGACCCGACATTGCATATCTTTGTTAGTTTAACTAGCAGATATCAAAGTGATCCAGGAGTGGATCATTGGACAACGATCAAAAACATCCTTAAGTACTTGAGAAGAACTAAGGATATGGTTCTTTCTTATGGAGGTGATGAACAGCTCGTTGTTAATGGTTACACCGATGCTAGTTGGAACACCGATCCAGATGATTCTAAATCACAATCCGGATACGTATTTATTTTGAATGGTGCGTGATTATTGGAGGAGTGCAAAGCAAAGCGTTGTGGCGAGATCTTCAACTGAATCGGAATACATGGCTGCTCGGAGGCTTCACAAGAAGCGATATGGATGAAAGAGTTCATTACAGTGGGTGTGGTTCCAAGTCTTGGACCCAATGTCTATCTCTTGTGATAACATGGGCGCCATAGCCAATGCGCAAGAACCAAGGTCACACAAGAAGTGAAGCATATCAAGCTGCGTTTTCACGCTATTCGAGAACATATCCGGGATGGGGATATAAAGATTTGCAAAGTACACAGATCTGAATGTGGCGGATCCGTTGACTAAACCTCTCCCGAGGGCAAAACATGACCAACACCAAACTGCCATGGGTGTTCGGTATATTACCATGTAATCTAGATTAGATGACTCTAGTGCAAGTGGGAGACTGTTGGAGATATGCCCTAGAGGCAATAATAAATGTAGTTATTATTATATCTTTGTGTTTATGATAAATGTTTATATTCATGCTATAATAGTATTAAAAAAGGAAACATTAATACTTGTGTGAATTGTAAACTTAATTTGAAGTCCCTAGTATAGCCTCTATACTTCACTAGCTTGTTGGTTGATTAATGATTGTGGTTTCCCTATCATGAACATTGAGATGTTATCAACAACAAGATCATATCGTTAGGAGAATGATATGGTGGACATACTCCTATAGATAAGCGTAGCATAAAGATCAAGTCATTTCAATAGTTCAATTGCTATATGCTTTCTGATACATAGTAACCTAATTCCTTCGACCATGAGATCATGCATATCACCTTTGGGATGGATGCTTTGATGACATCAAACACCACACCGTGGCGGGTGGCTATAAAGGTGGCATTAAGTGTTCGGAAAGTGTTGGTTGAAACACATGGATCAAGAGTGGGATTTGTCCATCCACATGACGGATAGATATACTCTGGGCCCTCTCGGTGAAATGTCATCCAATTGGCTTGCAAGCATGTGACTTGGTCACAAGGGATCACATATCACGGGAACGAGAAAAGAGTACTTATCGGTAACGAGGTTGAACTAGGTATGCGAGATACCAGCGATCATAACCTCGGATAAGTAACATATCGTGAGACAAAGGGAAATTGGTATCGTATGTAAGTGGTTCATTCGATCAAGTAATCGTAGAAATATGTGGGAGCCATATGAATTTCCAGATTCCTCTATTGGTTATTGTTAGGAGAAGTGTCTCGATCACGTCCGCATAATTCACGAACCGTAGGAGACACACTTAAGGATTGACGTTGTTTGAGTAGTTATGGTATTATGAGAAAGAGACCGAATGTTGTTGAGTCTCGGATGGGATCCGGATATCACGAGGTGATCCGGAATGGTCGAGAATAAGATTCATATAAGGAAAGTCCCGTTTGAGTTCGGGAATGATTAGTGTTTTCATCGGGAATGTTCTAGAAGGTTCGGATTGTCCGGCACTGGGGAGGGTACATGAATGTGTCATTACTTATTGGAATGATTGCATCATGTACTAAGTGTTCTTTGTCCCAAATAAAGGATTAAATTGAATCCTAAAAGAAAAGTCAAATGTCCAGTTTGAAAGTCAAACCGCCAAAACAAGAAACTGTGGGAAACAAGCAAGAGGAGTTGGAACCAACCTGGAGGAGGAGTTGGACTCCTCCAGGCGCCAGCCCTAGGCCGAGTTGGGGAGGACTCCTCCCTCCTGGCCAAGACCCCCTCCCATAAAAGGAGGCAGGGCTCCTCCTAGAGACACATAAGTTTCACCTCTAGATCTCCGGTTTAGAGCTTTGGTTTAGAGCTTCTAATTGCTTTAGCCACGGTTTAGAGCCTTCTAATTGGTTTAGAGCCTTCTAATTGGTGTGTCTAATTACTAGACCACTAATAGCCTCTCTCATAAGCTCCACCATACTCGCACCGGCTTAAGGCGAAGCCTCATGGGATCTCCCTCTACTTCCTGCAGGTCACGCCGTTGTCTTTGCCGAGGAGAGAGTACTACAACCTCCATTTTCTTTGGAACAAGGGAGAGGAAGGTCTTCGTCGAGTACCGAACGTGTGACCGATCATGGGGGCTATGGAACGTGGCGCTGGAAGGATCGTCCACACGATCTTGAGATCGGAAAGAGTACGACTACATCACCCACGAGAATCCGCTCTCGTTAAACACTTTGGAATCTTCGAGGGTAAGTTATTCCATCGACTCGTTGCTACAATCTAGTAGATAGATCTTGGCTTGTTTGTTTGTATGCGATAGAAAATTTTTGTTTTCCATGCTACAAACCCCTACATTTTAATCCTTTGTTCAGTAAACCGGTGAGCTTGACAATCTCACTGATTCGTTGGGACAAAGTCTTGAGTTTGTGTTGTGTAGGTATCCACGTTGTTTACAACACCTGTGTGACGTTTACTTCCTCCTTCTGGTTTGATAACCTCGGTCTCAACTGAGGGAAAACTTGCTGCTGTGCTCTTCACACCCTACGCTTGTGGTTACCAACAAAGTGCCACGTCGAGCACCATCAAGTCTTTCTGGCGCCGTTGTCGGGGAGGCTAAGGACGTCTTCACTAGGGGAGTCCTTCACTTCCTTTCTCTTTACTTTGTTTTTAGTTTGCTTTGTTTCTTTTTCTTGGTTTTGTTTGCCTCTTTTCAAAAAAAGACCCAAAAAATAGCCTAGTTTGGTTTGCTTGCTTTATTCAAAAACACAAAAAAAATAGTTCCTACTATAGTTGCTACCTTGCTCTAGCTCACCATGTTGTTCCCCAAGTTCGCCCAGAAAGATCTTGCAATAGGTAGTGGCTCCATAATTGGGAAAGATAATATTGAAGAATTCTTTAATCATGTTAGCAAGCATGAGGATATTGAGGATAAATCTATAGCAAAGCTTGCTCCTAATTATGAGATTGTTGCAGCTTTTTTAGTTCATATGTTGGAGGCTAGGTTTTTTAGCCTTAACCCCTTCATACAATTCTTGTTCCTAAAACTAAAAGAAGAAAAGAATGCTGAAAAGAGAGAATTCATTCTTGAAACTTTACTAAATGAGTTCCATGATGTTTCTAGGGAATCCAAAAAGGTCTTTGAGCATTTCAATATGCTAGGCTCAAGTGTAGATGTTGTGGGTATTTCTGATAAAACTAAGCCTAGAGAAAAATTTAAGATACCCATACCCTTTAAGCTTGTTGAAATGCATGAAGCCTTTGAAAAGAATTTTGATTGGATTGCTCCTGAAAATATTTTTGATAAAAGTAGTAGACCAAAGAGAGATGAGAAGGTATCCTCCAAAACCCATTTGGATGAGATAACTTTCAGAGTTGAAGATTTTGCAAGTATTAATGTTAATGCTTCTTCATTTGAAAATACTTGATTCTTCTTGCTTCTTGTGCCTAACTTAAAGGCGTTAAAGAAAAGTACTTGTTGGGAGATAACCCAAGAGTTTCCTTGAGTTTTGGAAGTTATTACTTCAGTAATGACCTCTCCTTATCCTTTTTGTTTGTTTTTGTGCCAAGAATGACCTCTAATGAGAGGGAAGTAAGATTTGGGGAGTTGTTGTCCCAAAACAGATTTCTGTCCTCCAGCATAAACATTCGTGAGGAGTCTCTGTAACTCGGATTGAGCTCAAAATTTATGAATAAATCCTCCAGTATGTTAGCTAACTTTCGTTAATTCAACACTTTTTTATTTGAGCAACCGAAGATTTTAGAAAAAATCGGTTTCTACCTGCTGGTCTGTTTTGACAGATTTCTTCCATTATTTGCATTTGCTTCTTATTGATTCATTTTTTAGTTCTCTTTTGGGGAATTGAGCTTTTGAAGGAGTTACTACAGTAGCTTGTGTTTTTAGTGAAAAGCCTTGTTGTTCCAAAGCTTTGCCAGAGGTCTAATATCTTTTGAATACACTAATGTTGCTAATTAAGATTGTGTGAAGTTTTGTATGAAGGAAAAAATTTCAGGTGTAAAGAAAGAATAATGTAATGAGATGAAGAATGGACAAAAGCTCAAGCTTGGGGATGCCACCCCGGTGTCACCCCAAAAAATATCCAAGAGGTACAAGCGTCAAAGCTTGGGGATGTCCAAGGCATCCCCTTCTTCATCAATAAAAAGTTCAGGTCTGTCTAGACACTTCGTTTTTATTGTCTCATGCACTATTGTGTTGTTCTTGGAGCATCTTAGTTTTCGTTTGCTTTGCTTAGGTTGTTTAGTTTGCCTAAGTAGTTTGGACCCCCGTTCTCGCTGTGTTGTTTTGCAAATAAGTTTCTTGGTGTTGGAAAGGGGTAGTAAATTCTTGCTTGGAAGTGCAAGAGGAGGTTGCATTGACTGTGACTTAGATTTTAGCATGACATGCTAGGTGTTGTTTTGACCTTATGCTTAGTGATTATTGCTGTAGCATGGCTTGTTCCAAGCAATTGGGATTGTTTAGTGTGCCTTGAAGAAATTACGTGTTGTCTTAGCATGCAAAAGCATAGTATTGTGGTATTCTCCTTTGATGCTTTGCTTGGGTTGACTTGGCACATGCTCACACCATGTTATGACTCTCACAAGTCACCATTAGCCTCTATGATCATTTAGTCCTTGACTTGTAGTACTGTTTTATGCCTTGATTGGTAATGCTTTGTTGCTCTGCATGATTATGGCCATTATTGCTCTCTTATTTGGTTGCTCCCAGTATTTTGCTAGCCTCTACTTGTATGAGTAAGCTCTACTCATGCTTTCAACATCCAAGAAACCAAGTTATTCCAAAGTGTCCACTATAAACTCCTATGCATGGTGTGTTACACCATTCCAAGTATATTCTTGTTTTCAGCTATCTTCCAATTAAAAACTATTTTGTTATGTGAAAACTTAGTGGTTAAAGCCCTCACGAACTTGATGGCACACTTTATATTCTTTGCCCCTAATAAACTTGAATCATTGTGTTATCTATGTTGTATATGCTTGCACTTATACGTTGGAATTAGCAGAACCGTGCTGTCACGGGGAACGTTTTCAAGATTGCACTCATGCTCTTTTATCTATGTATGTCACCGGTGTGAAATAAAAAGGGAACTTGTAAGTCCATGGAGTTCGTATTCTGTATTAAAGAAACGCCTGGGCCGCTAGCCTAAGCCATGCCTAATCATGGTAGAAACTTGCAACATCACCATAGTGAGCTATCTATGAAGCATCCTCAATAAAAAGCTATGCAAATGGTAAATAAAAAGATGGCTGAGATGCTCATTGTCTGCTTGCCTTGTCATTTTGGTTATGGGAAAGCTCCTGTACCATGTGCAAGGGGTACCCCGTTGGCGGTTCTCTATGATATGCAAATACTTACAATGACAAGAACTTACAGGTGACTGAAGTTGAGTAGCATGAGGTGTGGCCCTCGTATTCAAGAGACTTGAGATTGCCAACTTATACTTCATCAGGCATATACTCCATATTTGTTCACTTTAACCTTAATCACTTCAAGATGCTTATGATAGGGGCAATGAGGGCTGAAAGCTAACAAGTACCATAATTTTTGGAAGCTCTTTTTGAAACTTGAAATCCCTGCTTCCTTTATAAAAGGCCTTTCTTCCACCACTATTGAGTCTCCACCTTCTACCTTTAGGCACCATTAAGAGAGCATAGTTTTCATTCTGTGTGTAGTGTTCCAAAACTTATTGATTGATGCATATTGTGATATTACTTGTTCTTGTGCTATTTGTTTCTAGTCACCCTTGTGAACTTTTAAGGTGTCATATGCATCTATTTGCTACTCTATGAGGGACAAGCTAATTGCCACTATGCCACGTTTTTTGTATGTGAAACAATGTCGGGGATATGACCCCAGGTACCCCAAAGTTGTGTTATAAGGAGATCAGAATAAATGAATAAACGGTTTTTGTAGAAAGAATGGGTGAAAAGATATGTAAAAAGCTAAAAGAAAGAGGGATAAAACCAACTTGGGCCGAGTTAAGTATAACTCGGCCTGGTCAAAACCGTCGGGGCCTGATCCTTCTCCCCTGGGCCGAATTATCAAGGTCGAGGCCGAATAGAAGTGTGCACCGAATAACAGGATCCCAGCTCGGGCCGAACTGCCATCCCGGCCCATCACACCTCCAGCTCCCGCCGAAGTACCCGCCAGGAGCTCCCGCCGAGCCAGCACCTAGGCATCGACCTCACCCCGACGAATCCCTTCTCCCGCGTCGCTAGGCTCCCACGGTGGGCGAGGCGCAGCTCGGCCACCGCGGCTTCCTCCTCGCGTCAACCACAAAGACACCCGGGTGGGCCGAGGTGGAGACAGTAGCCACCACGGATCGTGCCCCAAGCTTCGCCAAAGACGAGGTCCGCACCAGTGCCGGCACAGACTGGGCGAATGCTATAACTCGGCGGGCCTTATTGCTCCGCCTTAATCGGGCCGAGTCCTTGGATCTCCAGGCCGAATCAACTACAGGACATGCCGAATTTCCTCTTGGCTCAAGGCGTTTGGGTCGAGGTATAAAGATCCAAGCACCCCATTATTCACCTCCGGGAGCCTTCAGAACATCTACGGCGGCTCATTATCAAACCAGGGCAAGCTCATCAAGTATCGTATCAGTCTTGGGACGCTCATGGCTCAGACTGACACGTGCATTAGGGAATATGCCAATGGAATCCAAGAAGATGCTAGGGATATGCTCTTAGCATCAAATAAGATGCTAGGGAATATGCCTGGCATCTCCAAAGATGCCAAGGCATATGCTCAGCATCTCTGGAAGATGCCCAGAATATGCCATCTAGATGCTAAGCGTGAAGTGCAAGAATTGTCCCTTGGGCTCCCCTTTATAAGGAGCACCAGGGGGATCGTTAGAAGGGGGGCCCCGGAGGGCTCCTCCCCTTTACTCTCACTAGGAGCTCTCTTTCTTCCTCTTCCTCCACTCTCACAGAGAGATTAGATAGAAGCATAGGGGAAACATCTCAAGGAGCATGATTGTAGCCACAAGTATGGCAAGATTATAAGGGATTAGATGTATAGAATGAGGTGTTATCTCCACTTGAGAGCTTCAATCCAATATACATTGTATTTCTCTTTGTTCATATGAGTGCGGTCTTCACCGCATCATCCCTTCCCGGATTCCTCCACGTCCATCGGCCCCAACTTTAGCCTACCCATGGCATATGTCGTGATACCACCACGACATTTGGCGCCCACCGTGGGGCCTCTTAGTGGCGTTGGTTGGGTTTCCATCCGGACGGGAGCATCTTCATCAACCTCTTCCTCATAAAGCTCTTTCAGTTCCTCCGAGCAAACAGAGAGCAGAGAGGTAAGTACAGAGGCACTCCAAGTCTGACTCATCAAAGCAGGTAAGACTCAGCAGAAGGACTCAAGCACTACTCCAAGCTTACTGTAAGTACCAAGTAACTCAGCAGGGCAGGTAAGGCATAGAAAGACTCACCCGAACACCTCTCCAAGTATGTTGTAAGTGCGAGATAACTCAACCACCTACACTCAATCCTTCACCCTGGGGTGAAAATAACTTAACCGGGGGACTAGTCAACTTATCCGTAGAGTCACCTTTAGATTAAGAGAGCATTATGTTGATTTAGATCTGTACTCCAGCCAGCTTGTTTATAACTCGGCCATAAGTTGAATCAGCTTATTTGTGATTCATATAGATTTTGAGTCAGTTAGTTTATGCTTTGGGTTATCCTGTGACTCAGCTCATAGGCCAGCTTGTTTATAACTCGGCCATAAGTTGAATCAGCTTATTTGTGATTCATATAGATTTTGAGTCAGTTAGTTTATGCTTTGGGTTATCCTGTGACTCAGCTCACAGCCGACTTGTTTATAACTCGGCCATAAGTTGAATCAGCTTATTTGTGATTCATATAGATTTTGAGTCAGTTAGTTTATGCTTTGGGTTATCCTGTGACTCAGCTCACAGGCCAGCTTGTTTATAACTCGGCCATAAGTTGAATCAGCTTATTTGTGATTCATATAGATTTTGAGTCAGTTAGCTTATGCTTTGGGTTATCCTGTGACTCAGCTCACAGGCCAGCTTATTTATAACTCGGCCATAAGTTGAATATGCTTATTTGTGATTCAGATAGATTCTGAGTCAGTTTACTTATGCTTTGGATTACCCTGTAACTCAGCTCCCCAGCCAGCTTATTCATAACTCGGACAGAAGTCGAATCAGCTTATTTATGATCCAGGTAGAATTTGAGTCAGCTTACTTATGAGTCGGATAGAAGTTGAGTTAGTTTATTTATGCTTTGGATTGTCCTTTAACTCAGCTTACCGGCCAGCTTATTGTTGATCCGGATTTAATTTGAGTCAATTTGTCTATGCTTCGAATTAACCTTTAACTCAGCTCAGTAGATTGTCTCTGATTCGGACTAACATTTGATTCAGCTTGCTAGGATATATTATAATTCGGATTGGTATTCAGACTCAGCGTACCAATCATATCTCTGATTCAGGCCGAAGCTTTATTCAGTTCGCCAAATTGCAAGGTTATGTTATGTCTCGGATTGATATTTCACCATCTTGCGAGGTTATCCCATGTCTCAGATGACTATTGGCCAGCTTATCATATCTCGAATCTATATCTCATATCTACATCTCGAATCAGATCTCACAGCGGTTAGCCCAATTATCATATCCCAAAGCTTAATATCGGATCTATATCTCGGATCCATATCAAAGGCAAATTATCGTCATCACGCCAAATCAAATTATATCGTGGCAAACCGATGATTCGGATTTGAGTCATATAACTCGGATTTGAGTCAGATGACTCAGACTAAAGATGTAAGCCAAATTTGAGTAAAGTAACTCAGATTTGGTATGAGTTAACTCGGATTTGAGTCATATAACTCGGATTTGAGTCAGATGACTCAGAACTAAGACATAAAGTCAAATTTGAGTAAAGTAACTCGGATTTGGGATGAGTTAACTCGGATTTGAGTCATATAACTCGGATTTGAGTCAGATGACTCAGAACTAAGACATAAAGTCAAATTTGAGTAAAGTAACTCGGATTTGGGATGAGTTAACTCGGATTTGAGTCATGTAACTCGGATTTGAGTCAGATGACTCAGAATTAAGACATAAAGTCAAATTTGAGTAAACTAACTCGGATTTGGGATGAGTTAACTCGGATTTGAGTCATGTAACTCGGATTTGAGTCAGATGACTCAGAATTAAGACATAAAGTCAATTTTGAATAAAGTAACTCAGATTTGGGATGAGTTAACTCGGATTTGAGTCATATAACTCGGATTTGAGTCAGATGACTCAGACTAAAGATGTAAGCCAAATTTGAGTAAAGTAACTCGGATTTGGGATGAGTTAACTCGGATTTGAGTCATATAACTCGGATTTGAGTCAGATGACTCAGACTAAAGATGTAAGCCAAATTTGAGTAAAGTAACTCGGATTTGGGATGAGTTAATTCGGATTTGAGTCATATAACTCGGATTTGAGTCAGATGACTCAAACTTCAGACATAAAGTTAATTTTGAGTAAAGTAACTCGGATTTGGAATCAGATGACTCGGGTAATAACTTACCCAAAGGGGTTAAAAGAGCAGTGCCCAAGAAGGCCAGAACTCATAACTTACCCAAAGGGGTTAAAAGAGCAGTGCCCAAGAAGGCCAGAACTCATAACTTACCCAAAGGGGTTAAAAGAGCAGTGCCCAAGAAGGCCAGAACTCATAACTTACCCAAAGGGGTTAAAAGCGGTGCCAAGAAGGCCGAACTCATAACTTACCCAAAGGGGTTAAAAGAGGCCCAAGAAGGCCAGAACTCATAACTTACCCAAAGGGGTTAAAAGAGCAGTGCCCAAGAAGGCCAGAACTCATAACTTACCCAAAGGGGTTAAAAGAGCAGTGCCCAAGAAGTCCAGAACTCATAACTTACCCAAAGGGGTTAAAAGAGTAGTGCCCAAAAAGGCCAGAACTCATAATTTACTCAAAGAAGTTAAGAGACCAGTGCCAAGAATGGCCAGATGTCATAAAACTACCAAAAAAGTTATGTGACAAAGAACTGTAAGTCAGAAAACAACTCTGGCAATATTTAATATGAAGCCTATGCACGACTCTACGAGTCCCACATAGCCTCGGGGACTAATGTCGGAGATATGACCCCAGGTACCCCAGAGTTGTGCTATAAGGAGATCAGAATAAATGAATAAACGGTTTATGTAGAAAGAATGGGTGAAAAGATATGTAAAAAGCTAAAATAAAGAGGGATAAAACCAACTTGGGCCGAGTTAAGTATAACTCGGCCTGGTCAAAACCGTCGGGGCCTGATCCTTCTCCCCTGGGCCGAATTATCAAGGTCGAGGCCGAATAGAAATGTGCACCGAATAACAGGATCCCAGCTCGGGCCGAACTGCCATCCCGGCCCATCACACCTCCAGCTCCCGCCGAAGTACCCGCCAGGAGCTCTCGCCGAGCCAACACCCAGGCATCGACCTCACCCCGACGAATCCCTTCTCCCGCGTCGCTAGGCTCCCCTGGGTGGGCCGAGGCAGGCGCAGCTCGGCCCACCGCGGGCTTCCTCCCTGCTCAGCGTCAACACAGCACACCCGGGTGGGCCGAGGTGGAGACAGTACGGCCCACCACGGGACTGTGCCCCCAAGCTCGCCAGCACGAGGTCCGCCCGACCAGGCTGCCAGCACCCTGGGCCGAATGCTATAACTCGGCGGGCCTTATTGCTCTGCCCCAGAACTGGGCCGAGTCCTTGGATCTCCAGGCCGAATCAACTACAGGACATGCCGAATTTCCTCTTGGCTCAAGGCGTTTGGGTCGAGGTATAAAGATCCAAGCACCCCATTATTCACCTCCGGGAGCCTTCAGAACATCTACGGCGGCTCATTATCAAACCAGGGCAAGCTCATCAAGTATCGTATCAGTCTTGGGACGCTCATGGCTCAGACTGACACGTGCATTAGGGAATATGCCAATGGAATCCAAGAAGATGCTAGGGATATGCTCTTAGCATCAAATAAGATGCTAGGGAATATGCCTGGCATCTCCAAAGATGCCAAGGCATATGCTCAGCATCTCTGGAAGATGCCCAGAATATGCCATCTAGATGCTAAGCGTGAAGTACAAGAATTGTCCCTTGGGCTCCCCTTTATAAGGAGCACTAGGGGGATCGTTAGAAGGGAGGCCCCGGAGGGCTCCTCCCCTTTCCGCTCACTAGGAGCTCTCTTTCTTCCTCTTCCTCCACTCTCATAGAGAGATTAGATAGAAGCATAGGGGAAACAACTCAAGGAGCATGATTGTAGCCACAAGTATGGCAAGATTATAAGGGATTAGATGTATAGAATGAGGTGTTATCTCCACTTGAGAGATTCAATCTAATATACATTGTATTTCTCTTTGTTCATATGAGTGTGGTCTTCACCGCATCATCCCTCCCCGGATTCCTCCACGTCCATCGGCCCCAACTTTATCCTACCCATGGCATATGCCGTGATACCACCACGACAAACAAACAAATGTTTTTCAATGCATGTTATTCATGATCTTTGTTTGTAGCCTGTCATGTTGCGTGCATAGTTGCTTTGTCTTACTGTTAGACTCCATATTTCATGATCATGTTTAGAGTTCTTTGATCCCAGCTTTCAATGCTTGCAAATGGTTTGATCTTTATTATGTGGGTGCATGTCACCTTAAAAATTATTCTTTTTATCACTTATCTACTCGAGGACGAGCAGGAGTTAAGCTTGTAGATGCTTGATACGTCGGAAACGTATCTATAATTTTTTATGTTCCATGCTTGTTTAGTATCTACTTTGCTTTGCTCTGTCTACACTTTGAGGTGCTTTTTACATGTTTTCTGGTACTAATCTATTAACAAGTTGCCACAGTGCCAGTTGCATGTTTTCTGCTGTTTTTGGTTTTAGAAAGAGTAAACCGCATCGGCGGTCCTAATTCTTTTCGCGTGCCTTCAGTTTGGTCCTAGTTCTTTTAAAATGCATATCTAGATCCTAAATCTTTTGCAAGTTATTTATGCGAGGTCCTAAATCGGTTTGACCCATGTTGACCCACATTAAAAATAAGGCCCACGTGGCGTACCCGCCACCTTGCATATTGGCGAATAGACCCTGATGTTGTATTTCTTCTTCTTCGAATCCCCTGTCATTGCACGGTAGACCGACGGTGGAGGTGTAGCTCCGGTGAGGCGATTGCTGTGAGGATGGAGCCCATGAAGAATTTCAGACTACAGTCCACAGCACCCTAGAATGCTACAATTAATTGAACCGAAACTGTCATCATGTTCATAATCCAACATCTCATCGCCGCCGACGTACCTAGTCTCTACCACCCTCTCCCCCACATAACCATGCGCCACCAGAGCAGTGTGCCCTTCTAGCCCTCCGTGCTCCCGCATAGCAGTCCAGCGCGCAAAGCGCCAGCTCGCACCACACGCGTCGCCACCTCGTTGATGAGCAGAACATTTACCAGCGCCATCACCGTGCCGACCTCCACTATCTTCACCCGGTTCCGGCCGTACGTGGTCACGCCAATGAGGAGATGCAGTGTCGCCTTGGTAACCGGCGCGGAGGTCGGTGCTCTCGTGTTGTCTCCGCGGAGAAGCTGCACAGCCTCGACAGACACCTACTCCGGGAGCGATGTCGCCCTACTCGGTGCCATGCACACTGTCACCATCTGTCAGGAGCACTGCTTTCGCGCCCCTTGGAAGCAGCGTCGACGTCGGCCGCAACGCGTCCACGAGTGTCATGTCATCCCTACCGGTGAAGCACGTGAGGCACAACGCCGAAAGCTAGAGAGCGCAGATGACGTCAAGCGTTAGTTCAGCGGGCTCCTGTCGTCCTGCCCCAAGGTGCACGTGCAGGCTAGGACGGTGGGCGTCCGCCGCACCTAGGAGCACGACGACGAGCCTCACTGCCCTGTTCGCACTCTTTTGCTGCGTCCCAGAGCTCACACAGCGTGGCGATGGTCCGCTGTTCCCATGACAGTGAAGACGGTGTATTACCGTCTGATAGCCAAGACACTCGGGTGTTCTTTTAGCCTGGCGCGGATGGTGGCGCCTCGTCACCATGGAAGAAATACAACCTTAGAGGTCTATTCGCAAATATGCAGGGTGGCCGGTACGTCACGTGGGTCTCACTTTTGACATGGCATCGGTCAATGTGGGTCAAACCCGATTTAGGACCTCAGGTGAATCACTTGCAAAAGATTTAGGACCTAGATATGCATTTTTGAAGAATTAGGACCAAACTGAAGGCACGTGAAAAGAATTAGGACCGCTGATACGGTTTACTCTTCTAGAAAAGCTAGTAAGGAAATATTCTCGGAATTGGACGGGACAAACGTCAAAGTCAATACTTTTCATGGGGAACAAGAAGTCCAGAGGGGAGACGGAGAGGCGTGCCAGGGCGGCCACACCCCCTAGGCACATCCAGGGGTGGGCCCGCGCCTAGGCAGGGTGTGGGCCCCATGGCCACCTCCTCGGCCTCCCCCTTCGCCTATAAGAATCCCCCGATGCAGAAACCATAAGTACCCGATCAATATTCCACGAAACCTTCTGTAGCCGCCGCCACCGTCGTCCCTAGATCGGGGGGATCTGAAGTTCTTCCTGGCACCCTGCCGGAGGGGAGATCATCCCGAAGGCCTTCTCTCCGGTATGATGTGTGAGTAGTTCCACCTTGGACTATGGGTCCATGTAGTAGCTAGATGGTTGTATCTCCTCCTTGTGATTTCATGTATAGATCTTGTGAGCTCCGTTCATGATCAAGATCTAATCTATTAGTAATCATGCATGTTGTGTTTGCGGGAATCCGATGGATATTGAGATTATTATGTCAGATTGATTAATGATTTTGTCTTTATGATTCTATCATGTCTGTGTTGTTTATGATCTTGCATGCTCTCCGTTGTTAGTAGCTATCTTGGCCAAGTAGTTGCTAGTGACTCCAAGAGGGGGTATTTATGCTCGATAGTGGGTTCATGCCTCTAGTTTCCAAGGAAGTGATGTAAATATCTTGATTTGTAGATGTGATGTTACTACTAGGGAGAAAACAACGGTCTCGCTCATGGAACATGTGGACTTTACCTTACACACTTTGCTTAAAGCGGTTGTACATTGCTTGCAACTTAATCTTTGGAGGGGTTCGGATGATAACCTGAAGGTGGACTTCTAGTCATAGATGCAGTTGGATGGCGGTCTATGTATCTTGTTGTATTGCCCAATCGAATCTCATAGGATCTTTCTGACTAGTAATTACATTGTTATGCCTTGCTCAGTTCCTGTCAATTGCCCCGCTGTAATTTGTTTACCCTTCATGCCATGTTGTTTATCTAAGGAGAGCACCTCTAGTAAACTATGGACCCCGGTCCAATGTTTACCATTGATACATCTTCCACTATTACTTGTTTACTTGCTGCAAACCACCATTACCTTCCACACCATATTAATCCTTTGTTACAGCAAACCGGTGAGCTTGACAACCTCACTGATTCGTTGGGACAAAGTCTTGAGTTTGTGTTGTGCAGGTCTTCATGTTGTTTGCAACACCTGTGTGACGTTTCCTTCCTCCTTCTGGTTCGATAACCTTGATCTCAACTGAGGGAAAACTTGCCTCTGTGCTCTTCACATCTTGCGCTTGGGGTTGCCAACAAAGTGCCACGTCGAGCACCATCAACCACCGCCCGCATCGGCACCACCTATGGACGGGAAGAGCCGAGCCGCCGCCGCCGGACCTACACGAGCACCTTGGCCCTCCGGCGGAGGGAGAAGGAGGAGGTCGAGGGAGCGGCGGTGGGGAGCCGGCATGACATGGCGAGAGAAGGCGGGGTCACGCATGGTTCTTTTTTTCTTGATGTCCATGACTCAAATGAGTACACTATTTCTCACTTATCCCACTTAGTCCATAGTTAGATTAGTACTGTAAAAGTACTTGTTTTACCTGTACCACCTTTACATCCTTGCATCCCTAAAGAAGATTCGACTGATTATATTTCATTTGTAGGAAAGGCCTAGCAAAAATATAATATTCCATTCGATGCATATTAATGTACTTAGATTTGTTCATATTTGAATGTATTTAGCCATGTTTTGGTGCTAATATATCCAAATCTACACAAATTAGAGAACATTAATTTGGATATAAGGGAGTAAAACTTTTAGTTGGTGACAATATTATTCTTTTTTTAATGAATATTCATCCTTGATAGTTTAGTTTCAGGGAAAAAAACATGGAAATTCTACACTCAACTAGACCTCGTTTTGGAATTTCTATGCACGAAAAATGAGACCTGGATCTTGTCGTAATTTCCCGAATCACAGAGGCTCTATATGATGATGAGTATGTCATGTGAGACATTCCATCACAAATTTCGAGCTTCGAAAATAAATAAAGACCTGTCTCCACCGTCGCGTACGGCCGTACCACCTTCATTTCTTCTTCGTCGCCTGGGGAGTGACGACCAACCCCACTCAAGCGGCTCTGCCTCTCCACAGCTAACGCCGACGCCTCAATCTCCCTCCAACGCCCTCCACTCCTCCGCCTCCCACGCGCGTCACCGCCGCCGCCGCCATCGCCGTTCCCGTTCTTCGTCGACGCGTCCCTGCTGTCTCCACCCCGTCCACGATCTCCGGCGATTGGATTTTGAGGTATGGTTTTGTTTTCGTCCAGCGATGCCCCTAGTTAGATCTCAGCGATCCTCACGGTTTTCTGATCTTCCGCCCCTGATTTCGCTCTCTTGGTGGCCCTGGTACAGGCGCATTAGCTTATCTTTGAGATGCCTTAAACCCTAATCCTAAACTGAAACCCTATCTCGGGTGAGGCCTTAAAATTTCAGGACTCATTTTCCTACCTTGGGGACCAGATTTGAGGAGATAAACAACCTCCCATTGCTGATAGTCATCTTTAATCTTTATGTTTGTCAAGCTCTGTTTATAATTGCAAAACATGTACTGTAGTAGATGGTTTTGCACAATGTTTGCGCTCATACATTCTCATCTCTCTTATTCCAAGTTAATCTCAGCCATTTTAAGTCACTGTTGCAATTTACTGCTATTCCTGCAGAAGTCGCTCTCCGATGGCGACATCCGATGAACAGGCTGAGAAGGAGTATGCTGATTTCGAGGCGAGGGTCAAGAGAACAATATATATTGATCACCTCTCCCCTCTGGTTACTAGCCAAGTTATCAAAGCAGCTCTTTCCCAGTGTGCGAGTGTTGCCAGTGTGGAGTTCATTGTCAACTACACAATCCAGTACGATATCCCTGCCGCTGCATTGGTGGAATTGGAGGACGAGTCACAAGCCAAGGCTGCTGTAGACTTGATGCGTGATTTCCCCTTCATAATTGGTGGAATGCCCAGGCCTGTAAGGGCTATGCATGCAAAGCCCGAAATGTTTCGGGATCGCCCTAGTTGGCCTGGCTTGAAGATGGAGATCCACTGGGTAACAGAAGGAGATCCAGAGTATGATGGGATGAATAAACTGAAGAGGCTTGCGAAGAGGCAAGATGCAGAAAACATGGCACTTGTCAAGGTAAAGTATTTGGTTTATGTCTGGTCTCATGTGCTTATGTCATCTATTGAAAATGCTGCAAATCTCTCTGCTTTACTCCCCTAATGGAGCAAACCATTTCTCTGGAGAATATAGGACCTAATAGGATGTACTATGTAGGCATTTGTAACCAGAGGTGCCAACATATTTTTCTGCCATTCATTATCATGTTTGCCCCATTTGGATGGAGCTTACCTACATTACACACATTATTTTGTGGATTTTGATGATGATGATGATGTTCCATAAGGCATGATACAATTGCATCGAACCTTGGTTGTATCTGAGCCATAATTTAATCGAGCTTTTCTCTTCCTTTTAGAATCAACTGGAAGAGGAGAAGGAGCTGGCGATGCAGCAGCAGGAGTCACTTGATGAAAGCTACAAGAAGTACGACATGCTTGAGGATATTGTCCGAAACGGGAAGATTGATAACCTGGCTCGCCATTATGATATGAACCTGACCCACGACTGATGGGTTTCAGTAGTACATGAAACAGCCCCGGAGATTGCAGTCCCAGTGCAAGCTAATTTTCTTCTTGTTCTGGGGCATTCCACTCATAAAAGTTTGTGATAGTGACAACTCCATTGACTAGCTTGATGCAGCTGCACTCTACTTGTGTCCAGCTGCATCCTCTGTGTAAAAAGTAGTTCGTAGTGTATCAGCTGTTAACCTTTTGATGGTAACGCTTGGTGTAATTTTGTATGATATCTGAGTTTAGCATCCTATCAAGATAATCCAACGATGTCTTCTATTGTCTCCTGTATTATGAACCTATCAGAGCTGTCGTGCCTTTGGTTTAGTCATGTTGATCCTGAGGGTGTGTTGTGGCTTCAACCAGGAGCCAATCATGTTTCTTTCTTGTGATCCCAGGAATGGACTCATTGTCACATCGTTTTACAGAATAGCAGCAGAAGTGCCATGTTTCCAGGCCCTGAGGAAGAATCTGAGGAAGAAATGGTAGGAGGAATCAAGCAAGGAAGAAAGGAAACCGTGGAAGCAAGGTTTGTCCATGGCCGGCATGCCCAAGGGGAAAGAGGGGTGGTCTGCTTCTGGCTCTGGCTCCCGTTCGCTTCTTCTCAGATACTCTTCACAATTTTCATCTCCTCACTTTCTCCTGCTGCAAATCCTCTCAATTTTCTCTTTTGCCTGTCAAGTGTGTGTTTGCCGTTGGCTGTTGCTATGACAGGTACAACGAGACAGATTCGGCCTGCGTCTTGGCTGTTTCATTAACCAGTGCAAGACGGACATCTGGCTGGCAAGAGCTTTTGGGCACCGAAACAACTTCAGCTTCAGGAGTTCTTATGTATAGAAACCAAATGGAAGCACCGAGTGTTAATTCTACTAGTAGATAACCCGACCAAATGTACAATTCGTAGTATGGACTATAGAAGTTTCAGTTTCAGTTTCTAGACGACACAGTATGATTGCAGGACACTAGCCCATTTCCTCTCCGCTCCTATTTATTTCTTAGCTTCATTTCATGAGAGAATCTCCAACTATGTTAGTACTGCTCCGCGAGTTCATTCTCTAGCTGTTTGTTGGAGTGCTAATATCAGTTTATTTGCTGAGATTCCTGGTAAATGTGTGGCCTTGTTTAGTTTACTCTGTTTCCTGCAACCACTAGTTACTAGTTGAGACACTGATTTTGCATGTTGCTTTGTGCTCTCTCGATTGCACAGAAGGTGGTTAATGTTTCTTGTAGCTAAGTCATTCATGACTTACATGCAAGCATTCTGGAGCACCGCAAATCTACCAAGCGAGGGATATTTTGCTGGCATATAATTTTTCGTTGATACTCTCTGAAGTTCCTGTATTTTCCAAAACTTTGATCAGAAGCATAGCATACAATCTTGCACTGATGAACCGGCAATATTCTTGCTACTAAGAATATTCCTCTATTCATGAATATATTACTCGGTTCATTACAGATTTTTTCCTGTACCATTTCCAGACAATAACTGCATTTGATATGGCACATGCGTTTGACATGGATGTGCTAACTTCTGATTGCCTGCTAGATTCAAATTATGATGACTGAAGCATGTGGGAGTATTGTATAGTAACCTCCAGCAGATGATGAAATGCGATCGCTGCTCCTTGAAGTCTTTAGCTAGATGCTCACTGAAGTTGTAATATCGTCAATGAATCTAGATAATTGTCGTGTACTGGATTTGAAAAGAGTTGAAATTGGACTTGTGTTCCTTTACAACCCCTATTTACTCCATATCATCATGCCTGCTTAGGTAATTACTTCTTATCTTGTCTTGTTATAATATCTTTTAGAAATGTCCTCTGTGTATACATAGCTGAATAAACTATGTATTTTAGCTGAATTTTGGGTCGGCCCTGGGATAGGAACCCGTGTTCATGCACGAGCGCGATGCGCCTTGCCATTCAGGGTTACCAACAGTTTTACAATTGAACTTAGTTTAGAAAATTTAATGAAATGCCCAGGTTTTTTGAAAAAAATACTTAGTTTAGAAAACATTTATTCCGCCGTCCACAAACTTCTAGCATTTGTCCCGAGTAAAAATAAATAAAATTTGACCAACCTCATTGAAGAATGTACCAACATTTATAACACTAAAATAGTATCACTATTTTTATTTTGACATGGTGTTTCATTCTTTTTGCTAAATTCCATCGATCTTTTAATAATCATCAACAACACTATAAATGAACCCAAAAGTAATAAAAATTGAAAATAGGTCACTGGACCACCTAGCGACGATTACATACACTAACACGAGCCGAAGGCGTGCTACTGTCCTTGCCCCTCTATCACTGGAGCCGAGCAGAGTTTATCGTAGTAGAGCTTGTGTAATAGACAAACAGAAAGGTTCGTGCAGACCTCAAAGGACCAATGCACCAGAGCAACAACCATCGCAGAAGATGACAACGTAGATTGAAAAAGAATAACCTCAGACCACACCAACGAATACGAAAAACGGCCAGATCCCAACAGATCCGCCAGACACACGACTCCACATGCCCTCCACCGGCGATAGGCGCACCACCAGACCGAGGATAGGGCGAAAAGGACCTTATTCTGACTTGAGTAAGTAGCTGTCGTTTTAACATCCTAAAAAAGATTATGAAAATAGTCTAAACAAATAACATGAACCTTTCCGCCGGCGAGAGGCCGTGGTCCGCCACACTTCTAAGACACCAGGCCACCAGAGGGGGAGCAGACCGATGACGTCGTCGACGAGATGGAGTAAACCCTAGATTGGTTGCGGACCGAGGATAGAGCGAAAAGGACCTTATTCTGACTTGAGTAAGTAGCTGTCGTTTTAACATCCTGAAAAAGACTATGAAAATAGTCTAAACAAATAACATGAACCTTTCCGCCGGCGAGAGGCCGTGGTCCGCCACACTTCTAAGACACCAGGCCACCAGAGGGGGAGCAGACCGATGACGTCGTCGATGTGGCATCCCGCAAAACCACTACTAGAAAATCGCGTTGAATTTGTGCATTGCATCGTCATCATCATGCATTGTTTGCCAAAACTATTTTCGCAAAGCCCGTTTTGTTTTCTAAAACGCCCCATCTTTATTCAAACGCCAAACCCCGGGGCTCCGGAGTATTTTTTTTTGTCGCTATCGGTTTGCAAATGGTCCAATTAACACAAATAAAATTTATAATTATTTTTAGTAGGGGCAGTCGAACGGGCCAACCCGACCCGAACGACCGCCCCAGATTTTTAAAACGGTCCACCCCAACCAGCCCCATCTAATCCTAAACCCACCAACTATCCTACCCAAACCATCCCTCCACCTCACTCCCTCCAATAACATCCTGCCATCTCACCTCTCCTCTCCTCCCACCCAACCACAGAGTGCCACATCGTCCCATACCCCCCTCTCTCTCTCACCCCCACTCCCCACGACCAGCCCCTCACCCAGCTCACGTCCACCAGCGCGCCACAGGCTCCTCTCCCTGACCGCTGGGGCCCCTCCCCCCCGTCTGGCCCACCCGCAGGCAACCTCCACTCCAAACTCCACTCCCTCACCTGGTCACCCAGCCACCACCATGGACCCCAGGCCCCACCTACGCCCACCTGGCCGCCCTCCCCTGTTCCTCTTCTTCCTTCACTGACCCGACAACCTCCGTCCCGACCCGCTAGCCCCTCTCCTCCGTCTGCGGCCGGCCACGCTCGTCTGCCCCCCGCCCAGATCGCGCCCGCCTTCACCAGCCGAGCCTCTCTCCTCACTGGCCTCCCGGTCGCCCGCCTCGCCTCCTTCCCCTCCTCCGTGCCACCGCCCTCCCGCCCGCCCAGCCGCTCCCTCTCCTACCTCTCCGCTTCCCCCTCCTCCCAGAGCACCTCCGCCTCGCCATGGCCAAGCGCCTCGCCCTGAACCCCCACGCCCGCTGAGCTCGCTGCGCCGCACGCCACCTCCACGCCTCGCATGGCTACCCGCCTGCGCCCCGCTCCACCTCGCCCCGAGCTCGCCATCCACCCTCCGCGTGCTGCGCCCTGGCGCTCGCCGCCACAGAGCCTCTCCCTGCTTCCACCCGCCACGCTAAGCCACGCTGGCGCGGTGCTCCTCCCGCCACGGGCTCCGTCGGCCCCCAGCGTCCCCGCGACTGCGTCTGCCCGCGCCTCCGGTCCTCCATGGCGAGCTCCGTCTTGCGTCTGCCTCGTTCGATGCTTGCCGCCCGCATGGTTTCCACCGTCTGCCTCGCCAGTGTCGACCCTCGCCAAGAGCTTCTCGAGGACCACCTCGAGCACCGCTGCCGTCCGCCCGTTGTCTGCGACCATGGCCCTTTCTCGCAGCTTCAACACGCCGCAAGCTACAAGTTCGTTTGTGGAGCCTCGGCAAAGTTCTTCCTCGGTTCAAGGCGACAAAGCGGACAAGTGGTCAAAGAACCCGAAGTACTCGGACAAGGCGGTCAAGATCTTCGTCTTGGGGCATGAAGATCTACCTCATGGACTCGATGCCCGTCGCGTGACCGATGGTCAAACCCCAAAACCGATCCGATAACGTCAAGTTCTTCCTCCTGCGTCAAGATCTCCGTCACGAACCCTCGACAAGATCTCGATCCTGGACCCTGTGGACTCCTCGCGGACATCAAGCACCAAGATCGCTTGGAAACTTCGATCAAGACCGATCCGGGCCCGATCCAAGACCCGGCGGCGAGCATCCTCTCCCGGACACCGAGACGCGGGATCCTCGAGTTCTCCTCACGGACTCCAAGATCTGCCTCGGACGCCAAGACCGATGGTGGCGAAGACCCCGGATGCGCGAGACCCTAACCCCAGAGTCCGAGAGAACGATTCCGCCAAGATCGACTCGATGGCGCAGAATCGACAAGAGCTTCATAGCGACAAGAACGATAACCAGACGGTACCGATGCCTGCCGACGCCAAGTACTCCGTCATGGTACGCCGAGACCCGAATGCGACAAGAACGACTCCAGACTCTAGGACGCTTCAGCCGAGACCGCTCCGTCGAACCACGGACCACGACCGACCAACCGAACCCCGGAACCCCAAGATCGTCGAGAACCCTAAAGTGTGACCCCTTTCCGAAAACCCTATTTTATAACATAATAACTTGATGCATGTTTAATTGTCATCCATCTCGCATGCATGTCATTGGTTTGGGGGCCTTATGCCGAATCACCTAATAATTAAATATGGGGCCCATATGCGGGCAAATCTAGCATTATATTGGCCTCATTTAAACTTGTGTAGCAAACCGGTATCTTATCCTGCCTTGGTAAACAACATTTAAAATGCGGGGTAGCTAAATAACTTGAACCACCTAATCATTGTCGGGACCCCGGTTCCGCTTAATAGGACCTAATTGCATCGGACCTTGCCATGTCATCCATCATACATGCATCATGCCAATCTTCTGTCGTTTTATTAAATATTGCATCCGGTGTTTCTTCTAGTGTTTTGCTTCTTCGCGGATAAGGCCGTTGAGTTGATGTGAGCTTCGTCCCGATCTTCGGTTGAACCTTCGACAATGTTTTCAGGCGAGCATCTCCCCCTTTCTACCTATCTTACTTTTATAGTATTTATTCCCTCCTGTTGATCTATTGCTATCTGTGTCGCGATGCTTTAGTTTCCGTACCCGTGATATTTCCCTGCAGCCGTACATTGCCTTGGGCACATCCTATTGCCTGTTGTTTGGTAGATAGTTGGACGTGCGCGTCGTAGTTGCTTGCTCCGGTGCTGATGTGTGTCGTCAAATGCCACAGTTGTTGATGTATTGCCGCATGTTGATGTTGGAGATGATTCTAGTTTTACTTACCGCACACTTTCATTCCTGTTTAACAACTAAAATTGAAATAAGCAGAGGCATCGGTGGGTGATAGATAATATTTGGTTTCCGAACGCCCACTTGTGTCCCGTAAGACCCCGAGTACTTGATACCTGTTCCTTGATTTATCGCGCTATCCACATCCGGGAGGTATATGGGACCCCGAGCGAGCTTGATTCGATCTTATTTCTTGGGGCCACAAACTAGTTTGAGGTGTTTTACTATCCTGTACTTATGCCATGCTACTTTCACGTATTTAACTTGTGCGAGCACACTGCATCTGTTAGGATCGGGACACGTTTACGCGGTATCGACAAGCCCAGCCACACTTTCGGGTTCCCATTGCCATCGCCGTCCACCCAAACCTTGAGGCCGTCTCGAGTCGGCTAGCCGTTGCGGAATCTACTTAAGGGTGGCCCCTAAAATATTTCTGAATCCTGTGATTGTTCATCGTGAAAGCCTCGTTGGGTTTTGATTTGGTTTTCCGAGGTCGATCGGCGTGTGTTGCTATTGGTGCACCCCGGGTAAAACTTTTCGAAAGCCGTGTCGCGGATATGGACGACTTGGAGCTGATATCTCGATCATAGACAAGCATAACTAAAGTTTACTATAAATTTGACTTTATAATGACTAGTAATTAGCTCCACTATAATGGAATGGCTAATTAATACTGCCCACAATTGCTTGTTTGGAGTGTCGCTTGCGACCATTGTACCTGACTAGTAAATCTTGCAACTACAACGGAATGGCTGAATAAAAGTACCAACAACTGCTGGGTTTTGGGTTTATCTCATGCTATCTGTATCTGAGTAGTAATTGTTGCAACTATAACGGAATGATTAACTAAAAGGGCCCACTGCTTATTTTACCAGAACGATTATCTACACCTGACTAGTAATTACTGCAACGATAACTGAATAAATAAAACCTGCCAACTGTGTGAGTTCCTCGGTTGACTTCCTCGACGGTCTCGAGGGGGAAACGCCAGGATGGGTTTGTTTGATGGTAGTATCAGGTTGGCTCCGGATAGGTCCTTCTTACCCCTCTCTGATTGACGCCAGTGTATCGAGTCTCTATAGGTTGTTTAGTGCATGTTGCCGCTGCCGCTCAGTCCACCATACCTATGTAGGCGAGGACCGCCGAATTCTAGCCTCGCTGTATCGGCCTCGATCGACGCTCCTTCTTTGTTTTCTCGCTTTGCCCTTGTCGGCACCTTTGTTAAGCAGGTTTTGAGATCGACGTCGTTAGCGGGGTTACCCTTCCGGCTTGGCCAGGCAGGGTTATGAACGCCATTGGTTATTCTTCGTGGCTCTTAGCCCCATTTGCTTCTTGTCCGTAGTTGGACGCCTACCGCTTTCAAGGTGATTTGGATCTTGTATATTATATCAGTATTCTTGACTCTTTGAGTCATTGTTATATATATCTGCTCATGGGTCCCATCGAGGACTGTTGTGTAATGTTATTACTTCGTTTTCCACCCGCACGAAAGTGCCTGGTGGGCACCTTTGAATCGTTTCTATGCGGGTTTGGCGAATTTTGCTCAAACTTGCATAGGTCCGATTCTGAGGGTGTTACAGTCGACGAGATGGAGTAAACCCTAGATTGGTTTTACAATCGCCATCGCATCTCTCTTGCCCTAATGCTTAGTGTACCGATTCGGTTAGGTCGTGAGCAGCGAACTTTGACATGGTGTTTCATAATATACATGATGTTTCATAATGTACCAATTGAATGTTGTTTATGTTGCTAGTATTTTCAAAAAAGTTGGTTGAATATAAAAACTTTTTTGACTTAAGGCAAAAACTAAAAGTACACTTATTTGAAAATGGAGAGAGTTATTCGAGAAGTTGCTCCGTTCAATGCCGATGTGGCCCCACATACCAGTGCAAGAGTATCACGAACCTTTTTCTTCTTTACATTTTTTTTTGCATAGAAGCTCTGGAGTTTATTATTTCAAAGGGTTCAGCTTACAATCAGTCATCAGACTACTAACCAGAAATGCAGGGCTCTCGCTAAGCCAGCTGCTCGTCACCTCTAGTGTACTAGCAAGCTTCGCACACAAATGAGCCGAGTAATTCGCCTCTCTCATAACATGCTTTATTGAAAACGAAGAGAACTGGCTCACCATATCTCCAATTTCTTCTAGGATTGGCGCCACAACAGAACGCGAGTTGTAGCGTGAGGTCCAGAGATCCACCACCTCTAGACAGTCCGTCTCGATCACCAAATGCGAAAAGCCCCTTAGTCTTGCAAAGATAACACCATCACGAAGGGACAACGCTTCCACGATGAGAGGATCAGTAACCCCATCATAGGGTTTGCTCCAAGCTCCCAAAAAGGCTGTATGTGATCTTGCAACACCACCTCCCCCTCCTTTGAGTTCTTGAGCTGAGACAGCACCATCTGTGTTTATTTTCACCCAGCCTGGGTCCGGTGGCCACCAGCACTGACCATCCCGGATTGCCATCTGTTTGACAGGAACTTCCAACAATGCCAAGGTTTCTTTTGCTTTTTTCATAGAAACCACATGATCATAAGCCTCTTTATCATGTGTCCAACGATTTCGAGACGTCCAGATTGACCACATTGTAGTATCCCAGTTGTCTAACACCTGTAATGCTACTTGTTCTAGTAATAAAAGGACCACTTCCTACATATAATTGTTGCATCATCATCATATCATGCTCATGTCATCATGCCACCTTGCATTTGAGCATCATATAAAACCCCTGCTTGTTTGGTTCTTATCTCATGTGCATTATTAATTGTAGTTGCCTCTTGATATTGTATTTGGTTCTTGATAAATTGTTAAATGCCCAAGTTGATTTGGGGGCATATCTCTTAATAACTCCACCACCTTTCTTTCACCACCTTATAATTCCACCATCCAACCAAATATGAGCTTGGCATTTATGGGTTTACTTCAAGCTCATGTGGGTTGGGATGGATCCATTTCTTTTCCACATGTTCTCATCTTGGCATCATTTTGTTTTCACATTATTGATGCATGAGAGCCACATGGCCACCTTTGCATGCCTTGTGAGTGGGACCCTTTCTCCCTAGCTTCCACATGGGTGTTGTTGGGGTTATCATCATGTGGGGATATTTTGGGGGCTTATTAAATATCTAGTGGCATATACACACTAGCAAGTCCCAAATATACTCCAATGTGATCATCTCCTCATACCCCACTTGGAATTCTTTCTATTTTTCTCTTGCTTGGGCCTTATTCCACACTTTGGAATGCATAGGAAAATGCCATGTAAGTAATCTTGTTTTCACAAAGATAAATATGGTACCAATTAACTATGCATGGCCCATGCAAGTGCCCCTTAGCTTGACATTTGTTTTTATTTGGAGTTTACAATGGATCAACTCATCTACCCCTTACCCTACCACCTTTTCCCCTCTCTCTTTCTTGTCTTGTTCTTGTGAGCTTGAGTGGATCATACTTGATCAACTCAAGACCATAAGCCTCTCCTTTTAGTCCATCCCCATCCATGCATACACATGTGATCATGTGGTGAGCATAAGCCTAAATCCCCATCCTTCTCCCTCCCTCTTTTCTTTTTGATCTTGCTTGGTCTTTAATTGGAGCATGCATGATTCAAAGAAAACCTAATCCACCCCTCTCTCTCTCTCTCTCTAATCCTCTATCCTAGCTCTCTCTAACACCTACCCCTTACCCCATGTCTCATCTTGGTTAAACCCTAAGTTGCACCTAATCTAACTAAACCTTAGCTAACTTGTCCCTCCCTCTCTCACCTAAACCTACCACACCCAAAGTGCCCCTCTCTCTCGAGCTCCCCTTCCCTCTAGCGTGCAGGCCCCACCCCAGCTATCTACCCTCCTATCTAACCCTAGCTCAACCCTCTAGCTCTCTCCTCCTCTCTTAGCCACAAGCTCCTACCAACCCGACCCACCTCCTGCTCGACCTGGACCTACCCCGAGCTCCCCTTACCCTACCCCACCTGGAAGCCTCCTCCCTCCCCATGTGCCGCTCGACCCATGCACGTGAGGAGAGAAAGGTGGCCGAGCCGACCGCCTCCCCACGCAAGCCCCACCTTCCCTCTCCTTCTTATCCTCTCCCCGTCTCTAGCCGTTCCCAGATCTGCCCAGGCTCTCGCTTTTCCCCTCTGCCTCTTTCTCCACCGCACGCAAGCCGCCACACCGCCGATCTCGCCAAGACACACGAACCAGGAGGCGGGCGCGGAGTTGGTGTCGAGGAAGCCGGAGGACGTCTGCCCGTGCTCGGTCATGGCGAGGAGGAGCCCCCCAGGAGCCTGCACGTCGGCGCCGCCCCGACAAACCCTAGCGCCAGTGCGTCTGCCTCACCGTCGATCGCGACCGCCCCGACCTGTTCCGACCACACCAACACCACCGCGGTAAGCCCCTGACCCCCCTGGACATGCTCTGGCCCCGCCTCGTTTCCTGCCGGCGGCGATCGTTTCGCCGCGTGCACCGGCGAGCGTGCACCTGCCAGACCGTATCTGCGCGCGAGAACCTCTTCTAGCCGCCTCCCTCCCTCCTGTCAACAAACCCCAAATCAGCCCGATGGTTCTGCCCCCATTGGCGTCATGATCATGGGATCGAGCCCGGCGCGCCCCTGTTTTTCCTCTGTCGCGCGGTGTTCGTTTTGCAGTTCGTCAGGCGACAGAGAAGATCCACAGTAGAGTGTGCCTTTCGCAGATAACCCCCTGGCCCCTTTTTTCCCTCAACCCGCGCTCCCCTACACCCCACTGTCAGTCTCTGTGTGCATTTTATAAAAAGGCTCCCAAGTTTTCTGTTAATCAACCCGCGGTCCTCCTCCCTCTCAGCCACTGGCGTGTGGGTCCAGGTGCGCCTGTCCCCACCTGTCTGTGACTAGGGCTAGGCTGGCCTGAGTGTTAAAACGTTTGGCAGATTCTGTTTAAATTCAAAACTATTTAAATCTAATTCAAATTCAAATTTCAATTCAGTTTTAAATAACTTTTCTTTTATAAATCCAAATAATGCAAATGTTATATGTTTCTGAACCAGAAAAATGTAAGGATTTCAAATATGCCATTCAAATTGCCTTTTGCACATTTAAAATTCCAAGTTGAATTAAATTACCACAAATGCCACTAGAACTTAAATAATTAATAACTTTTGATTTATAATTCCAAATTTAACAAATGATATGTCTAAAATGATCAGCTCGACGAGACCTTTCTGTTTATGCCATCCATGACTTCAATTGCAGCATGCATCATATAAAAATATAGTGTACAGCAACTATTATGACAACAAAATGTGGCCCAACCTTAATAAAATGACTTATTCTTGCACACCACACCTCACCCATGCCTTGCTACTTATTGCCATGCAACTTGTGCATCATTCATCATGGCATGATTGTTTGCTTGTCGCATATATTTCTATGCTTGTGCACTTTATTTATGTTGGCCCTTGTTTGTTTGGTTCTTCTTGCGAATAGACGCTGAGCAGGGGATATATCAAGAGAACCAGGAGCACTACCCAGATCCGTCTCTCGCTTCAACTGAGTTGCCAGGCAAGCACTTCCACATGCTTGCATACATACAGTACCTATTGCCTCTATCTTATTCTTGCATCATTGAGTCGCGATTGCATTAAACTGAATCCCAAGTATTGCATAGCCTCTACTTTAAACCCCACCGAGCTTGTTCCTCCATCCCACGAGCCATTACTACAGGAGTTGTTTGAGCCATGCGAGTCGTAGAACAGCATGTGTAGGGTTTGTGAGAGTCTGATGGATAACGAGGTACCTAAACAACTTAACCTGAGTAGTAATGGGATAACTAATGAAAGTGGCGGTGAGCAACATCTGCTATTTGGTTTTTCTCGCTCACTTGTGTCCCGTAAGACCCCGAGTACTTGATTCTTGTTAGATTATTTCGCTATCCACACCCGGAGGTATATGGGACCCCCGAGCCGAGCTTGATTCCGTCTTATTTCTTGGGGCCACAAACTAGTTTGAGGTTTTCTTTACTATCCTGCACTTATGCCATGCTACTTCAGATTTACGATTGTGCGAGCACACTGCTTGTTAGGATCGGACACGATTCGCGGTGTCGACAAGCCCGCTTTGGGTTCCCGGTAGTTCACTGGCCCACCCAAACCTTGAGTCCGTCTCGGAGCTAGCTTACTTCGTTGGAAGACTCAAGGGTGGCCCCAAATATTTCAATCCTGTGATTGCTTTGTCGTGAAGGCCTCGTTGGGTTTTGATTTGGTTTTTCCGAGGTTGATCGAGCGTGTGTTGCTATTGGTGCACCCCGGCCGGGTAAAACTTTCTGAAAGCCGTGTCCGCGGTTATGGACGACTTGGAGCAGTTTCTCGATCATAGACAAGCATAACTAAAGTACCGTTTTAATCTGACTAAGTAATTTGACTAGTAAATAGTGCAACACTCATGGAATGGTTAATAAAATTGCCAACGGATGGGGGTTGTTCGTCCGCTTCCTCGTTGGTAGCGAGGAGGATGGATCCGATGAAATTACTATTATAATTGTTGTTATTAATTCACGGACATCCACTATCATTGGTTAGGCGGATGGTTAGCAGTATCGTAGAACTGCTAGGGTTTATCTTTTCTGCAATTCGTCACCCTGTGTTGTGTCCCCTTTAGAGGCATTAAGACTTCTTGAGTACCCTTAGGGTCTCACACGATAAATTATTGGTTCGGATGAATGGTACCCTCGCAGACGGATCTTTGGGTGGAAGAGGCGATGATGTGGGCAACATCGTTCGGTGTAGAGATTCCGGAACGGGATCCGTGAGATCCGTGGTTGGGATGTGCTTATTTCTATGGCATCTTATGCCGATTTGCTTCTTATCCGTACTCGGACTTTGTTTGCTTCGCATGATACTCGATGTGTCTTGTATGAGGAAGTATCCTAAAATATTAGATCTATCTAGGTCATTTGAATCTTGCCGTATGGCGTTGCTATATTTTCCTTTCTTTCTAGATGGTATGGCTCTGATGTACTCTTGTATGGTGGCTTGCATACATACTCATTTGTGTATGTATTTGATCCCTTCGCCCGCCGATTACGCCGCCCGTACAGGTCCCGATGAAATGGAAGTGGTTGGGACGGCCGAAAGGTCTACCCGTGAGTGGCTTTTGGGGCCCCACCGTACTATTTCAACCACTACCATTCATCCAGGCTTGTAGCTAGGAGCGTAATTCACCGAGGTAGTTACACACATTATCGTTATAATCTGGCATCGTTCTCTCTCAGTAAACATTTGGTCACAAAGTATATCTCTGTTCCATGTTCTTGGATGTAGCCGAGGTAGTTTGAGGTGAAAAACTTCCCCCGCTGCAGCCCAAAAATTCTGTGCATGCGAGCAGTGTACTAACGCATGCATCAGGTCCTCCTCCATGGCCCCACATATCTCACATGTGCCATTTTCTTTGATGTGTCTATAGTTGAGAGTAACTGAATCTGGAAGAATTCCTCGAAGTACTCTCCACCAAAACACACGAATCTTTGGCACGACATTCAATTTCCATAGAGAATTCCACATCTGTTCTTCCGAAGTTGAAGATCCCATTACCGTCCCTTCCTCTAGAGCTCGAAGCTCGTTTTGAGTCACCAGAGCACGGTATGCTGTTTTAACAGAGTAGTTACCCGATTTCTCGAACGCCCAAGCCATATAATCCTCCCCTCCACCCAATCTCAGCGGTATATTGAGAATTACATTTTTTATGAGGAAAGGGTATCATCAAGATTCAACTGTATAGCTTGTAAGTATAAAAAACTGTATACATCTAAAAAAACAAAAAAAAAAACTGTATAGTAGGTTAACTTTGGGCCGGCCCGTCTACCCATCTATCCTGGGCCTGATGAACTGAGCCTGTAGGTTACCAGCACTATAAATAAGCCGAGCAGGACGTTCTCGTCCTCCCCTGCTCTTTCCCCCAGCCGCCGCCGCCTCCTCCTCCTCCTCCGGTTTGCACGGGCAGCCTCCTTCGTCCACCATGGTGAGGCTCCCTCCTCCCCACCGCGATTCTGTCTCCTTTGGATCTCTCTTTCATTCTTAGCGGATGGAGTTCTTCATGGTGTGGTAACGAATCCTTTCTTTGGTTCCACAGCCGAAGCAGATCCACGAGATCAAGGACTTCCTGCTGACGGCGCGCCGGAAGGACGCGCGGTCCGTGCGGATCAAGAGGACCAAGGACGCCGTCAAGTTCAAGGTGCGCTGCTCCAGGTACCTCTACACCCTCTGCGTCTTCGACGCCGACAAGGCCAACAAGCTCAAGCAGTCCCTCCCACCAGGTTCGTGCCCCCACCGCTTCTGCCTTGGTGCTTGGTTGCTTATACTAAATACAGGGGAAAGATAACCGTATAATAGCTTTGTTTTTCTCTGACACTGTCTGTGCATTGGATGTGTTGTTGTTGTTGCATGCGATAGACTTTCTCTGTGCTTTAGACATGAGCGTTGGGTTATCACGAGTACTGCAAGTGCTGGTTTAGTTGTATATTTGCAGTGGTGGTTGTCCTGCAAAGCTTAAATGGTCTAAATCTTGGATAATCTATGATGCAAACAGTTGATATTTCCAGTTGATCTACAACTTCTACCAAATTTGATGAGATAGAAGCATCATCTTGGCCGGTTTGAGATGCCACAGCTTGCCACTCAGCAGTGGCCAGCTTGTCGCCAGTTATTTGGTCTTCTGCAATGTATTTGCACTACTTAGTGGGCAGTGTTGTTCCAATTTTATGCATAGTTGTATATGAATTCACGTCATGATAATCATGTATATGCTCAAGTTGTTTTGTAGTTCGTCCCCAGTTTATTCATGTTTTCCATTACAACTAGTCATTCTGATGTGAATCTCTTGTTCTCTACCGTTGCTCTCTATACAGATAATCCATTTGGTTCTCTAGCTACCCATTGTAAATGCTTACCAATTATGTTCCTTTTGCAGGTTTGAGCGTCCAGGAGGTTTAAGCATCAACACAGACAATGCCTTTTCAAGTAGAGGGAATGCCCGATCCATCTTGCTTTAGTATCTATTAGCAGGCTCCTTATTGCCACCTATTATTTGAGTTTTGATGTTCGAGACAGAAATGTAATGCTGGTAATCATGTGGTTGAACCTGTGAGGATTTTGTGTTATTTCACTTGCTTGAGAATGGAGATTAGCTATCTTATCTTGAATTAATTGAGTTTCATGCTATTTTCCTTGTTTCTGGAATGCATATTATATCACTTGTGTTGATTGATTAGGAATTGTAGGCTTCTGTAATTGGTTCCTGTCGGTTGTTTGTGCAAAGGTCGTTTTACATATTATGGCCACTCGGTGGCTGCAAGGTTTCATCTCTATTCTTTGTTATTACTAGGACATGTTTCTATGTTTTATTGAGCACAAGTTCAACTACAATGAAACTGCATTAGATTACTCAAAAGAACGATGATGTTTGATTTTGGAGACATTGAATTGAAATTCCTAGATTTCAATAAGTATCATTTTTATTTTGGTATGGTGTCACCTTTGGATGTTGTACATATGGGATACTTGAAGCACAAGAGAGATTGTGTAAAGGTACACTGCATTTGATTACTTGAAAAAATAAGATGAGATTTTTTCTTATCTGGAGATTTATATTCTATGCAATTTTGATCGTCCAATTGCTACTCCTAGTAGATCTTAAACACATGAATGTCGCTGGAAACTTCATGGGATCGTGGGAAAATAAAACAAAACGAATTTTCAAGAGTCTTATGTGATTGGGAATTTAACATTCTATAGAAGTATAACCCGATTATATTATCGGCCACAACGGAAAATGCCCTAAGTTTTGCACTCCCTCCGATCCTGAATTGTCGCTGATTACAACAGTGTCACTTATCGCGTCGAATAAAGTACGTCTCGCATAATCGCACGCCACTCGGCCGTGACAATCCATCCAGCCCGTGAAGCCCAGATCCAACAGCACAAACGCTGGAACCATAAAGATAAGGCCCACTTAATATAATTTTAAGATAAGGCCCACGAGCAAGCGCATCAAGCCATTCAGCCGCTGATGTCGATGATGACGTCCCAACTGGTGAAGCCAATCCCCACCTCCCCGTCGACCTTGAGCTCGCGCCCTTGAACCTTCTCTTCCCCAATCCCCTTGGCTCGCGCCACCCCCTGCTCATTGTCGCGCCCCTAACCCCGCCGGCCAACGCGCCACCACCGTCCCTTTCTCCTCTCCGCGTCGAACGCCCGCCGCCCATCCTAGCCACCTCACCTCCGCAGGCCTGCTGACGGCCATGATTGACTGCCCGCGGCTGCTTCTTGCTGCCGCCAGAGCCAGTCCCTACCCGCGGCCCGCCGCTTTCCCGAGGGTGACCACCGGGCGCCCTCCCTTCTTCCTTTCATGCCACCGCCGCCGCTGGTCTTCAGTTCAGGGTGAGCTCGTTGTCTCATACGCCGATGCAAGTATGCAGCCTTGGCTTACGAAATTGCTGACGCTTAGATAATTTATTCTGTACAAGCTCTGAAGTATACCTACGTGAACTTCTGGTTTGTATTAAAAAGCTGATGCTACTAGTTTGGCTACACAAGAAATGTGTGTTCTATGCTTTAGTTTTCTTATCCTGTGGATGAAACGTTGACAGACTTGGATCAACACAGTGCAATCTGCATCCACCGGGGCGGGGAGTCAGTCAAGCGTCGTGGATGAGTCCGAGGCCGTCGAATGGGCCATGCAGGGTAAAATATTTCTCACTTCTTGAATTGTCTCAGGGGGTAATAGTCAGGACAGTGGTTTTTTTTTTCCCGCCGGGATTTAATCCATGTGCCTGGAAGCTGGTTACAGACTTCTACGCTTTGCGCAAGGATGTTGAGTTGGCCGTGGAGCGGGTCGATGAAGTCAGGCAGGCTGCTGGACTGGAACAGCTTGTGGAGGAAATCGCTTCGCTCGAGAACAAGTCCGGAGATAGTACCTTGTGGGATGATCCTTCCAAGGCACAGGAGTTACTTGTTGCTCTGACAGAGGTCAAAGAGAAAGTCAGGCTTCTCAATGATTTTAAGTCGCAGGTTTGACTCCATGCCATTCATATGCACCCAGCAGAACAGCACCTTAAATGATCTAGCATGCAAAATTTAGTTTCAATCGTGCTATTGTTTTTTTTCCAGAATATCCAAAAACTGAGTTTATATGATTCAAAAAGATGAGTCATGTAATAATCAAGTTTTTATGAATTGTTTTGTTCATTTTTAGTCTGGATGAAAAAAGAAACAAAACCGAGGAGCTAGAATAGCATTTTCAGGTTATGGAAAGAAAGGCTTGGTTGTACTTTCGTACCACAAATCAGTTGCGATTGCCACAGAACTTGAAATATGGAAACAATAATGAGTCATTTACATGTGATATTCTAGATGAGTGCCAATAAAATTTTAATTCGTCATCACGTGATTCTGAGCGCTGTTCGGGGTTCTCAGCAGAACTTATATCTGTATATATTGACATGTAGTCCAACTTTGCACGTCATCCCTGTCAAAGCAATTCTGCACATCGTGTATAATAGTATTTATATAATGGCAATAATAGTAAGACAAAAGAATGAAAAGATACGGCTTTGCTGAACATATCTATGTAGATTATAAGTTGGTGGAATAAGTATCGCGATAAGTGGCATCAACAATAGTTCTTTATTACGTCCGTTCCTACATCCAGGTTGAAGAAGCAGATACCATTGTGAAGCTTACAGAGGAGTTAGATTCCATAGATACAGGTCTTCTTGAGGAGGCCTCAAAGATTATAAAGGCATTGAATAAAGCACTAGATAATTTTGAGATGACACGGCTTCTTTCTGGACCTTATGACAAGGAAGGTGCTGTAATTACTATTTCTGCTGGTGCTGGGGGCACTGACGCCCAGGTATGTGTTCACTGCACCCTCTGGCTTTAATCTGATCTCTCTACACCAATACAAGTTGTACACTAGAATTCATATTTACTTCTTGTAGGCAGTAAGGCAGTGCTTGTTATTTAAGCTTGGACTGTTTTTCTGTAACTGTTGCTTTAGTATTTGGGTTTCAGGAACCTTATGCATCAGTCATTTGATCCTTGCTTAAGAAGTAATTTGATCTTATACTACTGCTAATTAACTTTGGTACCTGGTCAAAAAAAGAATTGTTTTGCTATCATATATGCGCTATCGCTTACTTATACGCACTTTTGAATTATCTCACCATGAAAGGCTGGTCTTGAGATTCTGAAGGAGCAGTACCAAACTAGAGGACCTACACGTCCTGGAAATTTTAGCTGTTCTGAGCCACACAAACTATGACTATGACATGATGATGACCTTATTTGTGTATAATCAATACATGACTGACTTGTAACTTATAAGTGAAGATTGATACCGCTGCACTATGTACATCTTGTTATTACTCTAATCTCACTTACGAATGACAATAACTGATGCTTCGCATTTCCTTCGAGAAAGCACATGATATAGAAAATGAATGTGATTGCATTCTTTTAAAACTTAGCTTGATCTTTGCAGGATTGGGCTGACATGTTACTCAGGATGTATGTTAGGTGGGGAGAGAAGCAGCGCTACAAGTCAAGAGTGGTAGAGAAATCGCCTGGTGAAGAGGCTGGGATAAAATCAGCAACTGTTGAATTAGAGGGAAGATATGTCTATGGGTATCTTTCAGGGGAGAAAGGGACACACAGGATTGTTCGCCAGTCTCCATTCAACGCCAAAGGCCTTCGACAGGTATTCCATTTTGCAATTCTCCTTTTCTGTTTATAATCTTTATTTTGCAAGCCAAGGATAAAAATACATCTAATCCATTCTTCTTAAAGAAATTGCATGATTTTCTAATTTTTGCAGACCAGCTTTGCTGGTGTTGAGGTCATGCCTCTTTTACCGGAGGAGTCCTTGGATGTAGAAATTCCTGAAGAGGATCTGGAGATAAGTTTCACGAGAGCTGGAGGTAAAGGAGGCCAGAATGTGAACAAAGTGGAGACGGCTGTTCGCATGGTCCATATTCCCACTGGCATCGCCGTTCGTTGCGCAGGTATTATATACTGAGAACAGCTTCAATCACACCTATTAATTCTTGATATGTTCAACAACTACACAACCTGTCATGTATGAGTAGACATGAATTCTCAGATTGAGAAGACATTTGATATGAAAATCCGAATAATACTCTCCGGAAACTAGCAGCTCCTAGTCCTGGCATAGTTGATAGGCAATATCTCGCAGCTTGTCCCAGCGAATGAGTTCAGCTTGTCACAGTATAAGTTATATATATGATTTCACTTCACATGTAGCTACTTGAGAACTTCAGTGGAGGCAATTTTTAATCAAGAACTGCAGTTAACTGAGTGTTTACACAATGAAGCTGACATTTCCCTTCCCGTTGTCAAACTTTGCAGAGGAGAGGAGTCAGTTAGCTAACAAAATAAAGGCCCTAAGACGTCTGAAGGCAAAGCTTCTGGTGATTGCGGAGGAGCAGCGTGCGTCAGAGATCAAGCAGATCCGTGGTGACGCGGTGAAGGCGGAGTGGGGTCAGCAGATACGCAACTACGTCTTCCACCCCTACAAGCTCGTCAAGGACGTCCGGACGGCGTGCGAGACGTCAGACATCGGCGGCGTCATGGATGGCGAGCTGGACCCCTTCATCAAAGCCTACCTTCAGTACAAGCTCTCTGCTGCCGCCGAGGAGCGAAACGCCAAATGATGCTAACATCGACGGTTCAAGGTTGTAGTAAGAAATTTTGGTATGAAGTTCATTGTTGTCTGTGGCTGATTGAGCCGCCCTAGTGAAGGTATTCAGTTTACAGAAGCTTTTGCGGTTTTCGTAGTCTCTGTATCCAGTACCTGTAAAGGTTTCAGGGTATAGAAAGGACCAAAGTAAATTGACTTGAAAGTTTGTACTGAGTAACTAGTGACACAGCTCGATCAGAGTTGTAACTGTTGGAACCAGAAGGCACGCTGTTGTTCTGTGTCTGCGTTCTTTTTTTGTTTGACTTTGTCCTATGATTGAATTATAACACACGAAGGTTCCTTCTGTACTGTTGCTTCAATCACTACTTGCTTTTTCCTACTATATGGAGAAAATAGCAGAAAACACCACTTGTTGGTGCCGTTTTTGTAGAAACTTGTTGCACAGAACACTAAGTTTTGTTGTAAACTTTTGCAGAAAACACTAATTTCATCATTAACAGAGTAAATACAGAATTAAGCTCCTAGGTCCATTGGCAGTGCCTATGGCATGGATACTGGTCTCGTTACATGACTGTCGGATACGAATAAGACGACGACAGCTGTGCTTCTCGACATTTATTTAGGAGCCGCCATAGGGATTAGGAAAGAAAGAGTTAGCTACACGAAGAAGATGACGACAAAAACGCTTCTGATCGTTTCAGACCAATTCCTCTTGTTGTATTGAGCTGTCATAGGAGCCGCCATAGGAATCGAGAAACAAAGAGTTAGATTAAATTTCTACGAGTTCTCTTTTAATTTCATGTTCCAACTGAAAGAAAAAGTATACAATTAACAATTACATAATCGATCAATCATCAAAGGAAAATCATGTGACGATTACATGCTTGGTACAGTCTCCATGTTGGTAAAACATTATTCTCTACATAGAAACCAGCCAGTGATACGTGGAAGAATACATACATAGTTACCATCATCATTAGCGATGAGAAATATTTCGTCCAGCGTCCGGTGCCATCGTTTTCTTCTTCGTGTCCGCCAGTCCTACATGAGACCAGTAGCCACGCCGGGGACACCGCCGATGGGCCCCACGAGCTTAATTCCTTATTTATCATGTTAATGGTGAAATTAGTGTTTTGTGCAAAAGTTTACAACAAAACTTGGTGTTTCGTGTAAAAAGTTTCTTAAACCGTGTTCTATGCAAAAACGGCACCAACAAGTGGTGTTGTCTGCAATTTCCTCTACTATATGCATTCCTGTGTAAGGTGTCAGAGAATGTACACCAGATTTTGGCAAATGTACTAGAAGTGGAGCTTTACATCAGATTTTGGCAAGGCAAATGTACTAGAAGTGGAGCTTTGACGGGATCCCACTTGATAGCCTATTCCTGAGTTAGCTAAACTGGTGACAGGGTTTTGTCCCTTAAATTTCCATTGAAGGGGCTGATCGTATCAGGTGATTTTTATCTATGCCTCTCTTTGCACATGAGACTCCACTCAAGACTAAATTTGTTTGTATCTGACGAGTCAACAGCAGAATATCTTCGCTCTGTCAACAAGCTATTTGCTTTTTTAGGACGAGTCAAATCTCCCAGTGAAGTCACGTCCGGAAGACTAATGAGAATGTATATGGCGAGGCGGCCACCGCGGGAGATTTATGATTTGCCCTGTTTTATTTTTCAATTTGATCATTTGTCATACATGTGTCACTGACATGTTGGTGGTTAATATGGCAAATGATCAAATTTCAAAGTAAAATGAGGCAAATGATCAAATATCTCGACTTCACTAGATGTGGTTGAATCGTTCTTATCGTTGTGGATAATCTCCATGAAAGGCGAACCGGTGTGGTGGCTCATCTCCGGATGGCCCCCACCGGATTCGGGTCTGGCCCCTAATACCCGCACCCGCCCCATTTCCCTGCCCCGTGACCCGTCCCCGATTACATCGGCGGGTACAGATCCCCATAGACCCGCCACCCACCGGATAAACGGCCCCGATGGGTATCTCAACATGCGAAAAATGACAGCATGTGTTTTTGACAACAGTTTCATAGAAATATTTGACCGCAAGTGTACAAGAAGCGGGGATTTAGGATGCGGGGCTACAGTTGTCTAGGGTTTGCTTGACAGTGCACACTTACATGTGGGGTCCACTTGTCATATGCGAGTATGCGGGTTCGGGTCTGGCACCTCCATACCCGCCTCCACTAGACCCGGTGGGTATGATTTCTAACTACCCAACATCCAACATCAGGCACAGACCACAGTCCTGGGGTCCTGGCCTTCGACATGTAGCAGCACGTGAAGACGTGGCACCGGGGAACTGCGACGGTCAGGGGGTGACGGGTGGCAGGGACGATGGTCGGAGGGCGTTGAGCTCGCTAAGGCCGGAGCAGAGCGCGATATAGGTGGCCGGCTGTGGGCTCGAGGCGGCCCGAGCGAGGCGCCAGCGCCGGGTCGAGGAGAGACGGGAAGGGGCGAGGCGCGGAGGTTCTGCAGGCGCGGCCGACGCCGGAGGCGAAAGCAGAGGCGTATGGCGGCGCTGGCGTGTTTGCGGTGGCGATCTTGGTCACAAGGCGCAGAACGGCGAGGTGGCAGCGACGGAGACAAAGGGCGGAAGGGCGGTGGCCAGAGGCGCACGCCGACGACGGCGGGCGACGGAGGCTAGGAGGGAGGCGAGGCGGCGCCGGGCTGGCCGAGGAGGAGACGAGGCGGCAATGGCCGCCGGGCCGAGGAGGAGGAGGCGGGAGGCGAGTACTGGTCCGTGGCGGGCGCGGTGGTAGAGGCCATGAGGAAGGAGGCGGCGGAGGAGGAAGAAGGGGGGGTCATCGGGCTAGGGAGAGGAAGGAGAGAGGAGCGGGGTGGGTGGGTCACGTGGGTGGGGCAGGCGAGGATGGGAGGTGTCTTGGCAAAGAAAGCGTGTGGGCAGAGGGAGTTGGGGTTGGTGGGTGCGTGGGGATCGGAGTGGAGCGGGCAGTGGGGCCGGGGTGGGTCCAGGAGGAGAGAGGGAGTGGGGGTGGGGTTGGTGAGGTGGAGGGAGGGGATTGGGTGGATGAAGGAGGGATAGCTGAGGTGGCGAGCACCGATTGGGTGGGGTGAGGTGGCTGGAGGGGTGGGTAGATAAGATTGGGTAGAAAAAGGGTCTAGGTTTTAGGTTTATTATTTTGTAAGATATTTATTTGTTTTGTTTTGTTTGAAATCTTTTTAGCAAATAATTTTTTAGTTAAATAGTTTAGCAGATAATTATGAGAATTTGTTTCGAAATAAAAGAAGGGTAATTTTAGAAAACAAAAATAGGCTTTTTTGAAAATAGTTTCAGACAAACAAATGCATGATGATGACGATGCTCAAAAGCAATGCGGCATGATGACATGAGCATGCAGTCATGATGATGCAATGCACAGAAACAACGCGATTTTCTAGTAGTGGTTTTAGCGGGATGCCACAATTCGACACCACTAACAATGGATCTCGCCCTCGAGATCCGCCTCATGGTACCGGAAAGAAGGGAGGCGATCTGAATCTTCTCGCATCGTGTAGATCCTCGCGACACCACTAACGAGGGTTCCTTCTTCATCTTGAAATTGGCGACACCACCAACAATGGTCGGGGCTCACGTCCTTCGAGAGAACACTCCGGAGAATCAAAGGACGAAGGTAGAGGTATCCAAAAGATAAGGCGACCTCTAACTTCCATGAGAAGAGGAAAAGTTACATTGATCCACCAGTTCGATGTACAAGAGTGAACAGTAAGAGTCGGGTAGGGTGATCAGTCCATCCCGCACCCAAACTATCAACTCTATACATGAATAGGAAAATCAGGCAACTCAACTCTCGAAATTTAGAATGAAGATCTTCATAAGCGGTATTCGGAACAAAGGAATGATGCCAGCTCTGCATTGGATCTGATTTAGATGAGGTCAACACATCGAAAAACACCGGAAGATACCAAAGAAATTTTATGAAAATACATAACGATTAGGTTTCACAATGGTTCCATTGTGTTCAAGGTATACCCCAACTTCACCAATGCTCGTCCTTCTCATATGTTTCACAACGACACGGAGATCCAGCAAGGAACACATATAGATAAAGAGTTCAATAACAAAAGATTGGATGAAGGGTACAACAGACAAGTTGCAGTTTTGATGATCGTAGCACCTCCGTTATAAAAGGGAGAAAGCGAAACCCTGAAGGCACGACGGAAACCCAACCGCGAGAAATCCTGGACTCGAAGAAAGATAAGAGAGTAGATTCAAAACACGCAGAGGTAAGAAGAGAATAGCAGAGGGGTAAGGAGTAAAATCAGACCTAATCAGAACTATCCAACCGATTTTGCAAAAATAGTTTTGACACTCTACTTTGGCCGTTAGCTAGGTTATCCTACATTTGGACTTGTGGGTATCGCAACGCTGAGCTCGATACCACTCAGACACCTCGAATCGGCCCTATGCAAGTTTCTGGCCTTCCGCCAAACCCGCATAGAAACGATTCAAAGGTGCCCACCAGGCACTTGCGTGCGGGTGGAAAACGAAGTAATAACATTACACAACAGTCCTCGATGGGACCCACAGAACAGATATATATATACCACACGACTCCGTGAGTCAAGAATACAGATATACAAAAAAACGATCCAAATCACCTTGAAAACGATAGAGCGTCCAGCTACGGACAAGATGCAAATGGGGCTAAGAGCCCTAAAGAAGAACCAATGGCGTCCATAACCCTGCCCAGGCCAAGCCGTAAGGGTAACCCTGCTAACGACGTCGATCTCAAAACCTGCTTAAACAAAAGGGGTGCCGACAAAGGGCAAAGGAAAAAGAGAGAGCGGTCGATCGAGGCCAAGACACGGCGAGGCTAGAATTGGCGGTCCTCGCCTACATAGGTATGGTGGCTCAAGCGAAGCAAAGCATGCACTAAACAACCTATAGAGACTCGATATAACTGTCGGCTATCAGAGAGGGATAAGAAAGACCTATTCGGAACCAACCTGATGCTACCACCAAACATACCCATCCTGGTATTTCCCCCTCGAGACCAAACGAGGAAGTCAACCGAGGAACTCACACCGTTGGCAGTTTAATTATTTATTCAGTTATCGTTGCAGCAATTACTAGTCAAGTATAGATAATCATCCTGATATAATAAGCAGTGGGCAATTTTAGTTAACCATTCCGTTGTAGTTGCGACACTTACTAGTCAGATACAATTAGCATGAGATATCCCAAACCCAGCAGTTGTTGGTACTTTTATTTAGCCATTCTGTTGTAGTGAAGCTGATTACTAGTCATATCGGATACAAGTCAATTTATAACAGTAAACTTTAGTTATAGTTGTCTATGATCGAGACCTGTGCTCCAAGTCGTCCATAACCGTGGACATAGCTTCTCGAAAAGATTTAACCCTGCAGGGGTGCACCAAAGTTTCCACACGCACCTACACCCTTGTTGTCGGATCAGGTAGGTACAAGATCACAAAACATACACCCAACGGTATGTCGACGGGTTTCGGACACGACGCTTCCTGCACCCAAAGCAAGCACGGGGCCACCCCACTAAGTACACCCGAAAGTCGGCCGGGCTCGAGACGGACTCGGGGTTTGTGGAGCCGGTCAGAACTGGGAACCCAAACTCTCGGGCTTGTCGATACAGCAAAACGGTCACGATCCTAACAAAGAGGTGCTCCTCGCACAATCGTAAATAAAGCAAAGAAAGCATGGCATAAGTACGAATAGTAATAAAGCCCCAAACTACTTGTGGCCCCAAAGACAAGACTTGGAATCGGTACTAAATCGATGGGGTGCCCATACATCCCACATGTGGTTAGCGCTCGATCTCTAACAGGTGTCAAGAACTCGGGGTCCTACGGGACACCAGTGAGCGGTCGGAAACCAAATATTATCTATCACCCACCGGTGCCTCTGCATTTACCTACTTCAATTTTAGTTATTAAACAGTAATTAAAGTAAACGATAATTAAAGCCATGATCATCTCCAACATTAAACATGCGGCAATACTCCAACAACTGTGGTACTGGACGACACGCAACAGCACTTGAGCACGCGACTACGACACGCAAGTCCAACTATCTACCAGACAACAGGTAATAGGATGTGTCCAAGGCAATATAAGGCTACAAGGGATATCACGGGTACGAAAACTAGAGCATCGCAACACAGATATCAATGGATCAACAGGAGGGAATAAATACTATAAAAGTAAGATAGGTAGAAAGGGGGAGGTGCTCGCCTGAAAAACATTGCCGAAGGTTCAACCGAAGATCGGGTCGACACTCGCATCAACTCAACGGCCTTATCCGCGAAGAACCAAAACACTAGAATAAACACCAGATGCAATATTTAATACTACGACAAAAGATCGGGCATGATGCATGTATGATGTATGACATGGCAAGGGTGCAATGCAATTTGGCAATATTAAGCGGAACCAGGGTCCCGACAATTATTTAGATGGTTCATGTTGTTTAACAATCCTGCATTTTAAATGTTGTCTGGACATGGCAAAAGATAGTACCGGTTCGCTACACAAATTCAAATGGGACCAATATTAGACTAGATTTGCCCGCATATGGGTCCCATGTTTAATTATAAGGTGAATCGGCATAGTGCCCCCAACCCACATGAATATGCATGTAAGCATGACGCTTTAATATGCAACAAGTAATATATCATTTATAAAATAGGGCTCGGAAAAAGGTTCACACATTGGGTCTCGGCGATCTTGGGGTTTCGAGGGTTCGGGGTTCGACAGGGTCCGGATCTAGGGTTCGGTCTCGGCGGGATCGGTCTTCGGTTCCAGGAAGGAGTTCTTGGTGCTCCGTGAGGTAGATCTTGTCGGTTCCACCCCCAAAGGCCTTGTGGTTCAGTGACGGAGATCTCCGGGTTCGGTTCGAGGTTCCCCGTCGACGGTCTTGTGGTGCCATCTTGGTTTGCCGGTGTCGAGCTCGGGTTCCGCGCCGGTGTTTCAAGGCAGCACCAACATCCAACATCAGGCACAGACCATAGTCCTGGGGTCCTGGCCTTCGACATGTAGTAGCACGTGAAGACGTGGCGCCGGGGAACTGCGACGGTCAGGGGGTGACGGGTGGCAGGGACGATGGTCGGAGGGCGTTGAGCTCGCTAAGGCCGGAGCAGAGCGCGATATAGGTGGCCGGCGACAGGGGCTCAGGAGGGCGGCCGGAGCAGAGGCGCTCGGCGCTGTGCCGGGTCGAGGAGGAGACGGGGAAGGGCGACCGGGCGCGGAGGTTACGCGCAGGCGGCGGCCGACGCTGGGAGGGGCGAGCAGAGGCGCTGCGGCGGCGCCGCTGGCGTGCTTGGCAGCGGCCTGCGGTGGCGATCTTGGTCACGGAAGGCGCAGAACGGCGAGGTGGCCGACGACGGCGGGGAGACAGGCGGCGGAAGGGCGCTGGTGGCGGCCAGAGGCGCACGTCGACGACGGCTAGGCGACGGAGGGCGCTAGGAGGGAGGCGAGGCGAGGCGGGCCGGCGGCGCTCGGGATGGCCGAGGAGGAGGAGACGAGGCGGGCCGGCGGCGCTCGGGCTGGCCGAGGAGGAGGAGGCGGAGGGCGGAGGACGTCCGGGTGGGCGGGTGAGGGCGCTGAGGGGAGAGGAGGGCGGCGACCGGAGGGGAGGAAGAAGGGGGCGGGGTCGTCGGGCTAGGGAGAGGGAAGGAGAGAGAGGAGCGGGGGCGCGTGGGTGGGGTCACGTGGGTGGGGCCGGGCGAGGGATGGGGAATGCGCTGGCCAGGCGAGTGTGGGGCGTGTGGGCAGAGGGAGTTGGGGTTGGTGGGTGCGTGGGGATCGGAGTGGAGCGGGCAGTGGGTCCGGGGTGGGTCCAGGAGGAGAGAGGGAGTGGGGGTGGGGTTGGTGAGGTAGAGGGAGGGGATTGGGTGGATGAAGGAGGGATAGCTGAGGTGGCGAGCACCGATTGGGTGGGGTGAGGTGGCTGGAGGGGTGGGTAGATAGGATTGGGTAGAAAAAGGGTCTAGGTTTTAGGTTTATTATTTTGTAAGATATTTATTTGTTTTGTTTTGTTTGAAATCTTTTTAGCAAATAATTTTTTAGTTAAATAGTTTAGCAGATAATTATGAGACTTTGTTTCGAAATAAAAGAAGGTAATTTTAGAAAACAAAAATAGGCTTTTTTGAAAATAGTTTCAGACAAACAAATGCATGATGATGACGATGCTCAAAAGCAATGCGGCATGATGACATGAGCATGCAGTCATGATGATGCAATGCACATAAACAACGCGATTTTCTAGTAGTGGTTTTAGCGGGATGCCACAGTCGCGCTGAAGACGTGGATACGCGCCTCGGGGAGATTGACACCAAGCTCACCAACGCCGTGGATAAGATCGATGGACTCGAGAAATCCTTCAACGCCAAGCTTGACGTTCGGTTCAAGGAGCTTTTGAACCGATTGCCCGCACCCGCACCGGCACCCACACATGGCACACGGCGCATTCCGCATTCGATCTGGTGACCGGCTGGTTCGGCTGCCGCACTTCGGCTCTCGCTATGGTCGACGCTCCTCGACTTCCGCCGCTGCCGCGACATTGGGGATGACGACCGGGTACTACTACCCGACGACGACGATCTGTTTAACGAGGAGGTTGAACAACCTCCACAGGTACCTGCAGGTCGTCCCCGACATTACTACCGCAACGCTCGCCCACCGGTACGTGATGATGATCATGTTGCAAAGCTTAAATTAAATATTCCATCTTTTGAGGGTAAATATAATCCTGATGCATATCTTACATGGGAGATGGAAGTAGAACAACGTTTTGCATGCTTAAAATATCCTGAGAATATGCGTGTTAGTGCTGCTACATGTGAATTTACTAAATTTGCTTCCCTTTGGTGGTCTGAGTATTGTCGTTTAAATCCTACTACTATTCCTAGTACTTGGACTGCTTTAAAAACTGCTATGCGTGTTCGTTTTATACCTCCCACTTATCAACATGATTTACTAAAGAATCTGACACGCTTAGAGCAAGGGAAAAATTCTGTAGATGAGTATTATCAGGAATTGCAAACGGGGATGGTTCGGTGTGGTCTTGTTGAATCTAATGAACAAATGCTTGCACGTTTCTTTGGTGGATTAAACAAGGACATTCATCACATATTAGATTATAAGGAATATAATTCTATCACTCGTTTGTTTCATCTTGCTTGCAAAGCTGAACGTGAAGTGCAGGATTGCCAAACACCATGGAGGAGGACTAATAATTCTGCAGGTCGCACATCCACTTGGACATCCCGACAATCAGCGCCTCCTCGTGATTCGCCTCCAGCTATTACCAAATCCAAGGCCACCACAAGATTTCCAGCTGCTCCTCCACCATCATCCAATGCTCCTGCTCGTAGTGCATCTTCTATGGCTTCCACGGGTAAGACAAAGGATATACAATGCCGCAAGTGCTGGGGTTTTGGTCATATTGAGAGACAGTGCACAACACAACGTGTGATGATGGTGCGCGAAGATGGTCAATACGATTCAGCGAGTGACTTTGATGAAGATACACTAGCCCTTCTTTCGCTTCGAGATGGAGACAATTCGATCTTGATGAAGAGCCAGAGGTAATGGGAGCAAGGCGGCGATCAATACAAGAGATTAATTACACAACGTGTGTTGAGTGTGCAATTGAGAAAATCTAAGCAAGATCAACGCCACAACCTGTTCCAAACACGTGGTGTTGTCAAGGAAAGAGCTATACAGATCATCATTGATGGAGGGAGTTGTAATAATCGGCGGTGTTGACATGGTAGAGAAGCTTGCGCCCAACAAGACAACGCCCACATTCATATTACATCCAATGGTTTGAGAGTTCTAAGAAGATCAAGGTAACAAGAACGATGCACGTGCATTTTACTATTGGTACATATTCTGATTTTGTTGATTGTGATGTTGTACCTATGCAAGCTTGTTCTTTGTTACTTGGTAGACCATGGCAATTTGATAGAGAATCTGTTCATAATGGCAAAACTAATCACTATTCTCTTATGCATGATGGAAAGAAAATTGTTCTAAAACCTATGACTCCCGAACAGATTTTAAAAGATGATCTTGCTAGAGCTAGTAGAGCTAAAACTGAGGAGAAAAATAAAAGTGAGAATCAGATTGTTGCTGCAGATTTTATACCACCAAAGAACACTAAATCTGATTCTACACATGCAACTGAAATTCGTTTGAAGAGTCCATGTATGCTTGCAAATAAAATTGATATTGCTGAACTAGATGTAAACAATACTCAATGTTCTGCAATTGTCTGCAAAGAGGTTTTGTTTTCATTTGAGGATATGCCTCCTTCTTTGCCACCCGCTATTGCTAACCTTTTGCAGGAATATGAGGACGTCTTTCCACCGAAATGCCACCGGACTACCTCCTATTAGAGGAATTGAGCACCAAATTGATCTAATTCCTGGTGCCACGTTGCCCAACCGCCATATAGAACCAATCCGGAGGATACAAAGGAGATACAACGCCAAATTCAGGAACTACTCGACAGAGATCATATTCGTGAGTCCCTTAGCCCTTGTCTGTTCCTATTAGTTTGGTACCTAAGAAAGATGGTTCTTCGCAAGATGTGTACTGATTGTAGAGCTATCAATAATATTACTATTCGATATCGTCATCCTATTCCACGTTTAGATGACATGCTTGATGAATTGAGTGGCTCTACCATGTTTTCTAAAGTTGATTTGCGTAGTGGTTACCACAGATTCGTATGAAATTAGGAGATGAATGGAAAACAACATTTAAAATTAAGTTCGGTTTATATGAGTGGTTAGTAATGCCGTTTGGTTTAACTAATGCACCTAGCACTTTCATGAGATTAATGAACGAAGTTTTACGTGCTTTCATTGGACGTTTTGTGGTAGTCTACTTTGATGATATTCGATTTATAGCAAATCTTTAGAGGATCATTTGGACCATTTACGTTGTTTTTAATGCTTTACGTGATGCACGCTTTGTTTGGTAACCTTGAGAAGTGCACCTTTGCACCAATCGAGTTGCGTTTCTTGGCTATGTTGTTACATCACGGTATTGAAGTGGATCCACTAAGATTGAAGCTATTGAGAATTGGCCGCAGCCCAAGACGGTCACACAAGTGAGGAGTTTTCTTGGCCTCGCTGGTTTTATAGGCGCTTTGTCAAAGACTTTGGATCAATTGCCTTGCATTGAATGAGCTTACCAAGAAGGATATGCCCTTTGTTTGGGGCGATGCACAACAGCAGGCCTTCGTCATATTGAAAGAATAAGCTAACACATGCTCCCTTACTCCAACTTCCTGATTTTACTAAGACTTTTGAGCTTGAATGTGATGCTAGTGGAATTGGTTTGGGAGGGGTGTTATTACAAGAGGGAAAACCTGTTGCATATTTTAGCGAGAAATTGAGTGGGGCTAGTCTGAACTATTCTACTTATGATAAAGAATTATATGCGTTGGTTCGGACATTAGAAACTTGGCAACATTATCTATGGCCTAAGGAATTTGTTATTCATTCTGATCATGAATCTTTGAAGCATATTCGTAGTCAAGCTAAGTTGAATCGTCGTCATGCAAAGTGGGTTGAATTTATTGAGTATTTTCCTTATGTTATCAAACACAAAAAGGGTAAAGATAATATTATTGCTGATGCTTTGTTGCGCCGTTATGCTTTGTTATCTCAACTTGACTTCAAAATATTTGGATTGGAAACTATTAAGGAACAATATGTGCATGATGCTGAATTTAAAGATGTGTTGCAGAATTGTAGAGATGTTAGAACTTGGAACAAGTTCGTCTTCAATGATGGGTTTGTGTTCCGTGCTAACAAACTATGCATTCCAGATAGTTCTGTTCGTCTTTTGTTGTTACAGGAGGCGCATGGAGGAGGATTGATGGGACACTTTGGTGTCAAGAAGACGGAGGATGTTCTTGCTACACACTTCTTTTGGCCCGTGTCGTCGAGATGTTGAGAGATTTGTGGCACTGCACTACTTGTCAAAAAGCTAAGTCTCGCCTTAATCCACATGGTTTATATATGCCTCTTCCTGTCCTAGTGTTCCTTGGGAGGATATTTCTATGGACTTTGTTTTGGGATTGCCACGAACACGAAGGAGGGATAGTATTTTTGTTGTTGTGGATCGGTTTTCTAAGATGACACACTTTATTCCTTGTCATAAAACGGATGATGCTGCGCATATTGCTGATTTATTCTTTCGTGAAATTGTTCGTTTGCATGGTGTGCCAAATACTATTGTCTCTGATCGTGATACTAAATTTCTTAGCCACTTTTGGAGATGTTTATGGGCTAAGTTGGGGACTAAATTGCTCTTTAGTACTACATGTCATCCCCAAACTGATGGTCAAACTGAAGTAGTAAATAGAACTTTGTCTACTATGTTGTGAGCTGTTTTAAAGAAGAACTTAAAATTGTGGGAAGAGTGTTTACCTCATATAGAATTTGCTTATAATCGTTCGTTGCATTCTACCACAAAGATGTGCCCATTTGAGATTGTGTATGGTTTTGTTCCTCGTGCACCTATTGATTTATTGCCTTTACCTTCTTCGGTGCAACATAATTTGGATGCTACACAACGCGCTAAATTGATATTAAACTTGCATAAGACTACTAAAGATAACATTGAACACATGAATGCTAAGTATAAACTTGCTGGGGATAAAGGGAGAAAGCATGTTGTGTTTGATGTTGGCGATCTTGTTTGGTTACATTTGCGTAAAAATCGTTTTCCTGATTTACGCAAGTCTAAGTTAATGCCACGTGCTGCTGGTCCCTTTAAGGTGTTAGAGAAAATAAATGATAATGCATATAAACTTGAGTTGCCTACAGACTTTGGTACGGTTAGTCCTACGTTTAACATTGCAGATTTAAAGCCTTACTTTGGTGAGGAAGATGAGATTGCGTCGAGGACGACTTCAATTCAAGAAGGGGAGCATGATGTGGACATCCCTACTATTGATACAACCATTGTACCTACAACAACACACATACAAGGACCCATCACAAGATCTCGTGCCAAACAACTTAACTATCAGGTACTTTCGTTTCTTGGAACTATTCCTCACATACATGAGAATATGATGCTGCCTAAATCAGATGTATTTCTTACTCTTAGGAATGATGGACCAAGCATGGATGAGAGGGACAAGCATTGGAGCATGGCCATGCATGGAGATGGCAGCAAGCATGTGATGATCAAGAGAAGGCCACGGATGAAGATTTCAGAACTTTGAGGCCTCCATAGTGAAGAAAGAAGGCTTGGACGAAATATTCAAGATCAATACTTTAAAAATTCCTCCATAGCTTAATATGGTGCTGCGACACCTTTATTTTGGGCCAGGCCCATGTAATTTTCTCAGGATTTTAATTAGCCACTTTTTAGAGTCCGTATTTGAGGGGAAAATGACTTTTAGGGTTGGATTCGGCCACCACTTCCATGGCTGGCCGAAACCCCACCTTTTCGCCCTTAAATACTCCCCATAGCCGACCCCATAGACTCGGATTTTTTTTAGACATTAAGTTAGCCATAGTCGCAACTTCGCCAAGGCTCGAGCGTCGTAGAGGCCTCTTGTACTTCACACCTATTCAGGATCCGACCTCTTCAATAAAGCTTTCCTCTTAATTCCGCAATATCTTGATTGCAATATTGGTTTTTACTTGTTCTCGATTTCAGGTAGGAATTAAGACCCTCGCTGGTCAGGCTGATCGTGTTCCCGCAGGATTAGTAACCTCCAGGAGATTGGCCTAGCGATTGCATTGGCGCTCGTGCTCTCACGTGTAGTCGGATCGTCAAGCCCGAACTCCACCAAACCGACTATCATCATCTCATCAAAAGATCGGACACCTTTGCCCTATCACCCACTGATGGTGTACCACATGCTCCTCATCGAAGAGCATAAAAAGCAGGTGAAGATGCAAGAGGTGCTTGACAAACGCAAGCAAGCGGCCTCGGAGTCCAGTGCGCGGCGAGCTGCGTTCTCTGCCATGGGCGGCTCCAGCTCGCATGACAACCACGGCAACACGCACCGTTCTCGCGTAGAGAACATGGACCCCACTGCACGTTGCGAGGTGACCCGAACCCTCAACACGTCCTTCATGGAGATAGATGACGATGACAATGTCATCCCGAAGACATCGCAAGCTGCAATCATGGCAACCACCACATACCTTACGTCCCATCCACCTCCGGTGGGGGACCCGAAAAGGGCCATGCACTAGCCAGACTCGGACTCATTGGAGCTGCGCTCCACGGAGAAGCTCCTGCGGAGCCAAAAAAGAAGGCTGCGGCCAGGTTCAACCGCAGTCCCACACCTTCATCCGACGAGGAAGAGCACGACCTACCTCGAAGGCACAAGAGCTCGCGACATCGCAGCCGCGACTACAACGCTCGAAGTGAGATCACTCAACGCAAGATCGACATGGCACGCGCCAAGCGCGTATGCTTGTCCGGATCCGAGGAGGAGGACGACGAAGGAGAACTCTGCGGATCTTGATGCTTCAGCAGATCCGTTCGGCGGCCGCGGATGCCGTGGAACTTCAAGCTTCCTTCGTACACTCCGAAGTTTGACGGCACACATGACCTCAAAGCGTGGCTCAGCGATCACCTGTCGTCCGTCAAGCTACACGGAGGAAACAAAAACACCGCCCTGCAATGCCTTCAGCTGCAGCTGACAGGCGCAACCCGGATCTGGCTCAGCAGCCTATCCTCGGGATCCATCCAAAGCTGGGAGGAACTGGCGTACAATTTCATTCGAAACTTCAACGGCACCAGCAAGAGGCCAGCCTTGATCGAAGAGCTGAGGGCCTGTACCCAGCGAACGGGCGAATCCATTTGCTCGTATATACTACGCTGGTCGAACACCAAGAACTCCACGGCGCACATCTCTGAGGAGAGAGCAATCGACGCCTTCAAGGACGGCGTCAAACGCCAGGACTTCAAGGAAGAACTTGGGCGCGTCAAGCCCAAGACACTCAACCACCTCATGGACATCGCCAACAGGTGGGCGGATGGCGAGGACTTAGTCCAACAAGCACACTCGGAGGAGGAAGATGACTACGGCCATCGATGTGAACCCCGTAGCAAGAGAAGATCGCACGTCTACGACGATCGCGATGGACCCGACATGGTCGCGGATGGCTACGCCGACCGCCGCAGCGAAGGCAACTGCAGCAGCGGTGGATACCGTGGAAACAACTTCCACGATGGAGGACGCCCAACGCAGTCATGGCAACGCCGCGGCCACGACGACGGACCCTCGGCATATGACAAGTTGTCGGGACCATGCACCATCCACTTCTACATCGACAAGCAGGATGGTAAAAATAAGGCAAGCCACATGCTCAAAGACTGCCGCGAGTTCCAGAAACTCAGTGAGAGCATGTACCAGATGAGGGAACAATCCCCGAACCCTGGGTACGGGAACGCACCCGCACCAGGTGACATCGCCCATAGAGCTCCTCCACCACCACCCATGGGACCTTCGAATCATCTAATCGCGCCTGCGTAGAACAACGGCAAAAACGGGTACCCCGTGACGAAATGGTCACTAATGATCCAAAAAGGGTGACCAACAAACAGGGTGCAAAAGAAAATAACCCGCCAAGTCAGTTTGGCTGTGACCGCTCCAACCGCCATCCATGAGTACCGCAGCGGCTCGGAGTCCTTGTAAAATGAGACCGTTTGATCTTCGGATTGTCCATTGACTTGTGGATGTGCGACTGATGCAATATCAAATCAGATCCCTTGATCTTCATAGAATTCGGTTAATTCTCCAATGGAAAAGTTGCTCCCGTTGTCAGTAATGATATTGTGCGGATATCCGAATCTGAGAATCATGACCTCGATGAATTTTCTGGATGTGGCTCCATCGCAATTGTTACGGGTTTAGCCTCAATCCACTTAGTAAATTTATCCACCATCACTAGTAGGTGAGTAAATCCATACTTTGCCATTCAAAACGGCCCTACCATATCAAGACCCAGACCGCAAATGGCCATGTAATCGGGATGGCCGCATTCGCCTATGTGGATCTCTCGTCAGATTTCCACTCATTCTTCCAGAGAAATACAACATTGGAAAACCCCAGAAACACTATGCTTATAGAGCTCACCATTGACTATTGTATAGGATTTTTCTTGTCGGACGATCTGTCGTCCTAGAACTTTGTCTTCGGCTAATTTTCCTTCTATTGGGAAATCCAGATAAGGTTGTGTCCAGCTGGGAATTACAGCTAGAACTGCTACTAAAGGTGAGTCGGATTTCTTCGAATAGACCTCATCAACTCATGTGATAGAGGGAACTTTTAGGTTATTAGAAAAGCACCATTCGGGACTTGTTTCCATGCAGAGCCTATTCTTGATAGAGCATCTGCTTCCTCATTTTCTGCTAGAGGGATGTGTTAAACCTCAAAGCCCTCAAACGATTTGGATAATTCATCCACAACAACGTTGTATGCTGCCATGTGGTTATTTTCATTGCAGATATCGGATACTTGCTGAGCAACTAAATCCGAGTCTCCGTAACACATTAGTCTAGTTATGCCAATGTTCTTGGCCATGCGTATTCCATGCAACAGTGCTTCATACTCGGCAATATTATTGGTTGCCATGAAGTGTATCTGTAACACATAGAATAGCTTATCTTCTTGGGGTGACTTGAGCACCACGCCAGCCCCCGAGCCCCCCCGGTGATTTTGATCCATCAAAATGAAGGGTCCAAAATTCTGGGTCTTCAGGACTTGTATTTTTTCTGCTGTCTCCGTCCAATCAGCGACAAAGTTGACGAGTATTTGGGATTTGATTGCTGTGAGTGGCTTGTACTCGATGTCGAAAGCTACAAGCTCTATTCCCCACTTTGCGACACGTCATGTGGCATCGCGATTGTTGATGATATCTCGCAGGAGAGAAGTACTCACCACTATGATCTTGTGCTCTTGAAAATAGTGTCGTAGCTTTCTGGCAGCAAAGAATACTCCATAGGCTAGCTTTTGGTAATGTGGATACCTTTGCTTCGAGTCTGTCAGGACCTCGCTAACATAATAGGTTGGCCGTTTCACCTTATGTTCATGATTTTCTTCATCGTGCTCCACTGTTGTTACTACACTTACGACTCTGTTTGTTGTTGCAATGTAAAGTAACATAGGCTCCTATGGCTCTAGTGCTGCGAGAATTGGTGGATTTGAAAGAAGATCTTTCAAACTCTATAGAGCAACGTTGGCTTCCTTGGTTCAGACAAATTTGTCGGTTTTCTTCAAGAGCTTGTATAAAGGTGTGGCTCTTTCTCCGAGCCGGCTGACGAACCGGCTCACTACTGCGATGCATCCAGTGAGTCGATGCATGTCCTTCAGGCGAGTCGGCCTCACAATATTTAGTATAGCCTTGATTTTGTCCTGGTTCACCTCTATGCCTCTTTCACACACGATGAAACCTAACAATTTTCTGGCTGGGATTCCAAAGAAGCACTTCTTCGGATTTAGCATTATGTTGAATTTTTGTAGGCCAGCAAATGTTTCCTCCAAGTAGGAAATAAGTGTTTCCTTATTTTTGGACATAATTGCTATATCATCTATATATACATGGATGTTGCATACGATTTGATCGTTAAGGCAACACTGCATAGTGCGTTGATATGCCGCTCCTGCGTTCTTTAAGCCAAAAGGCATAGTTTTGTAGCAGAAGGTTCCGAAGGGAGTGACGAAAGACGTCTTGAGTTGATACGACTTTTTCATCGGTATTTGATGATATGCGGAATATGAGTCGATAAAACAGAGTAATTTAGACCCTGCCATGGGTCGATAACTTGTTCGATTCTTAGTAAAGGGAACGGATCCTTGGGAGAAACCTTGTTCAAGGTAGTATAATCAACGCACATCCTTAAATCAATAGTGTCCTTTTTAGGGATGGGTACATGATTTGCCACCCATTCAGCATGGATGAACTCTGCGATAAATCCGGCTAATTCTAGTCGGGCTAATTCCTTAGCTATAGTTTTGCACTTTTCATCACCAAACCATCGTAAGGATTGTTTGATGGGTCTAGAGTTAGGATAAACATTGAGAGAGTGCTCAGCGAGTTCCCTAGGTACTCCACTCATGTCAGAAGGTTGCCATGCAAAGATATCTTTATTAGATTTAAGGAACTCGACGAGCGTGCTTTCCTATTTGGGATCTAAGCCTATCCCTACATTGGTTGCCTTGGAGGGATCATCTTCGTTTAACCGCGTCTTCTTCATCTCTTCTGATGCCTTGAACTGCAAACTCGACTTCAGCACCTCGTTCTTCATAGCGGGCATCTTAGATGGGTGGGTGTTTTTCTTAATCTCCTGGTACTCCTGGGCGTGCAACACAACTTTGGCAAAAGCGACAGATCCGTCTTCGTAGTCTCGTGCTTTCTTTGGGTTTCCCCGGATGGTGATGACGCTGTTGGGACCCGGAAGTTTCATCATGTTGTAAATGTAGCAGGGACGGTCCATGAACGCCCAATAAGTCATACGTCCGAATATGGCGTGGTAGGCACTTTTGAGTGGTACCACCTTGAAGGAGAGTGGCTCGGTTCAGTAGTTGTCCAGAGTTCCGAATGTCACATCCATTGTGATCTCACCCAAAGAATTTGCCTGTCTTCCTGGTACAATTCCATGAAAAATCACATTACTATGATTTAGCTGGTTTTCGTGGATCTTGATGACTGCAAGTGCACAGATCGTTTGTAGCTAGTTTCGAAATAAATATATCGATCCCACAGGGAGCATGAGTCTGAAGTCTAATAACTTTTAATTTAAATACTAAAATAGAAATTCTAAAATAAAGTTCTAAATAACAAGATAAAATGCGAATATTATGTATAAAGGTGTTTTCGCGTTTTTGGTATAAGAGAACAATAAGTAAAGTAAAACAAATTGAATGCAGAAAGTAGGAATAGTGTGTGTAAAAAATATTTGAAAGTGCATTGGGGAAAAGCGTTTACACCACTAGCATTATAAAGAGCTAAGGTAAATATTATTATCATGAACATTCTTAACTATGTATGTGTGGGAGGAACTTCGTATTTGGACAAATAGGCAGCAACCACTACTCACATCATCCTCATAACCACGGCAGACAGCAATCAATATCAATTGAATTACTGCGCTATTAAGGGACTTAATCCCGCATGACATATCCAATGGCATGGATAGTGTTATGTGAGTTTTCTCGGTTCCAAAGTTGATACATAAGGAGTGCCAACAACTTTATAGTCACTGTAAATGCTAACACACCTTCGTCTACCAACAAGTAGTTTCCTCCATCATGTCCCCACACGAGGCAAATATTGAGAGGTCGACTTCTCCCAACATCAAGATGAAGACAATCTAACACATGGTCACAATGATGAATATCATAATAAAATTTATCTTATTTCAATCTCATACTAGGGTTTCTCCATCTCCCCAAGAACTAATGATCTACTCAGACATGGAGGCAATCAACATCATGGCAAAAGTAATGGAATCTATCATAGATGATAGTACTTGTATAAATCCACAACGAGTATGGAAATTACAACAAGATCTAGACAAGATGTAGATGGGATGGATGGAGATGGTGGTGATGCAGCGGTTGATGATGAAGATCGATGCCTTAGCCTTCCGGATCTGCGTAGGGCAAAGATGGATCCCCGGTGGATGAGTCTCCCCTCCAGATGCCTTCCGGAGGTGAGGTTTCGGTGATTTCTGGTAGTTCTGTATGTCGTCTCCCCGATCCAGTTGCACGGGGTGAAACTATTTGTGGAGGCGGTGGTGGCGCCAACTATATGAAGGGAACTATACGGCCGGAAAATTTATTCCCGCCATATAGTTGGTCGTTAAACCTTCTGTATACTTTGTTCGCTTCAGGTTTTCTTCTTGTGGGATATTTCCCAAATAAGCGATTTACGTTGTTTTTTACTCCTTTTCACTCCAGTACAACTGCTTTAAGAATTGTGTCCACTGTGTCGATCATCTGTCTTGATCCTTATGAAAATAGACATAAAAGATGAGCAAGAGCGTCGTAAAATACCAAGATCCTACTAATAAAATGCAAAATAATAATATAAAACATGATGCAAATATGCACTCATGAACTTCCCCAAGCTTAGAGTCTTGCTCGTGCCGAGCAAGTTTAGCTTTAATGGATGTGATCCTCATATTCATGAAGCTGAGTCGATAAAATAAATGAGGCAGTTGCACATGTGTTAATCATATATGATACATAGGAACAAGTTCATGAATAGTACCCTACTTGAACCATCCGAATAACATTAGCAGGCTTGTATACCTTAGCATTTAATAGTTCACAAAAAGATTACTCTCAACATGATGTAAATGTATTTGGTTCGACCGAATGAGTTAGCGAGGTAATCCCAAGTGTTTTAGGATTAGCACATTCACTTGGGATTCAAAATTTCAAACGTTCCTTTGTCTCACTATAAGACAATGGTGTATGCCTATTTGCTCTCTACACATTCACTCTTTTTCTTATCTCTTTTCTTCTTTCTCTCTTATATATATATGCTCATACTTTTGTTTAAGTGTTGTGCAAAGCAGCTAGTTATACATTCCACTTCATGTAGGAATTCAAAGTTTAACGATCTTAATTACCAAATTCCAATTGTATATGAAGCATCTTTGTGACTTGAAGACTCTACCTCAACTTGTTCTCACTCTAATTTGATAGCACTCTTTAATTTTTATTTGTTCACGGTTTCTTTCTTAACTTGACTGATTATATATATATATTTTCTTTATTTATAAATCAAATCTTAAACTTACAACATATTGACTAAATTATCTTTGTATGTTCCATTAGTACCAATGGTGTGGAAGACTCCTATTGCTATCATCAAGTGCAAGTAAAATTATACTCAAGCCATTCATATATCTAATAAGACAAGCACAAACTCAATAATGCTCCAAATATAATAATAAACTCAGAATTTCATAAAAGGGATCAACTATTCCTGAAGGGAATTCTAATGATGCAAACTTTATTTCTAAACTCAAACTAATGCAAAACTAAAAATAGTAATGTAAAACATATAAGATAGATTACAAAGTCTTAAAGATCTCCCCAAGCTTGGAATCAAGCCAGGCGGGATCAAATAATCCCTCACGATTATTTGATACCGTGATTATTGTAGATCACTATGGCGCCATGGCACATGGTGTCTTCTCTTCACAGGCCATCCTAAGATGGAGGGATTGATGACCTCTAGTTATTTAATGCACATCTTGTAACGGAGATTATTCCTCTCCATCACTTTCACCTGTTCTTTAATGATCTCATTGTTATTTTGGAGGGGTTATATCTCCTAAAGACTCATAGAAAAACCTGCTTCGGTGGTCTGCTTGATATCTTCATCAAGTTTATCAAGATAAAATCGCATCCACCAAAGATGCCTTGGTGTCCCCTGATGCGGCTCAGTTGACTGTAGAGCCTCGTTGAGAAACCCCAAGAGCAAGGTGTGATGAGCACATCAGCAAGTTTTCCCTCATTATTAAACCAAGGTTATCGAACCAGTAGGAGTAAGGAAATAACTCCAAGGTGTTGCTAACAACTTGGAACCTGCACAACACAAACTCAATACTTTGCCCCAACTTACAGTGAGGTTGTCAATCTCACTGGTTTGCTGAAAACAAAGTATTAAATGTATAGTCTGTAAGATAATGATTTGTTGAAAGTAAACAGTAAACAGTGGATGGAATATCAATGATAAAGATTGGACCGGGATCCACGGTTCACTAGAGGTGTTATCCTTAAGATAGATACCATGCTGGGTGAACAAATTACAGCGGGGCAATTGACAGATTGAGAAAGCATAACAAATCATATACTAGACATCTTGACTCCTACGAGATTTGATTGGGAATTACAACATAATACATAGACCGTAATACAACTGCATCTATGACTAATAATCCACCTTTAGGTTATCATCCGAACCCCTTGTAGTATTAAGTTGCAAGCAACAGATAATTGCATTAAGCAATGGGTGTAAAGTAAACAATACAATTGCCCCATTGACAAAGGATTGTTGTTTTCTCCCTAGTAGCAACAACACATCTACAACCTTAGAGATTCCTGTCACTTCCCCAGATTACTAGAGGCATGAACCTACTATCGAGCATAAATACTCCCTCTTGGAGTTGCAAGCATCTACTTGGCCAAGATAGCTACTAAGAATGGAGAGCATGCAAGATCACAAATAACATAGACAACCATCTAGCTACTGTATGGACCCATAGTCCAAGGTTGAACTACTCACGCATCACTCCGGAGGATGGCATGGTGATGAAGAAGGCCTCCGGGATGATCTCTCCTCTCCGGTAGGGTGCCGGTGTAACATCCCTAAATTCATGTTTCAAAGCTCATTCATATCATCCTTGCATCCATCATCATTTAGGGTTTTCTCAAAACATTTCAGGAAACAGAAACATTTGGTATCATGATTTTATGTGGACAGACTTATTTTAAATGGCCAACACCACTTGTAAGTTTGATTGTTGTGAACCAGGAAGGTTGCCTTCTATGGGCATAGGATTTAAGTGCAGATTCAAAACCAAGTTTTTCAAATGAAAATGGGTTCCAAAAACCATATTTAAAATTTCAAACCAAGTGCCTAGCCTCTGATTTTTTTGATCTCCAAGCTTGACCAATCCTTTACAAAGCTACCCCATGGTTATATGACCATTCTTGAGACTACTGCTCACTACAAAAATCCCAGAAAAATTTGAATTCAAATTGAACTTGATTTCATTTGAAAATCTACCCAGAAAATCAAAATAGAAAAGGAAAAAGGAAATAAACAAAGGAAAGGCCACGCGCCAGGTTTTAGGCCCAGCATCGAATGGAGCCCAACAAGCCCACCCGGGGGTTTTATTTTACTCTCGCACGCGCCAGCGCACCGAGACGGTCACTGACGATCGGACCCCACCCTCACTTCGTGCACATCGCTGACGAGCGGGCCCTGCCCACGCTGTCCTCGTCTTCCCCAAACCGCGCTCGCGACCACGTCGCAGCGGCAGTCATGGCCGGTAAGGGCGCGGCTTAATTGGGCATTAACCCGCGAGCGTTTCCTGTCGAGGCTCCGGCTATAAGATCCCCACTTCCTAGCGACCATTTCCCCCCAGTCAATTCTGCCTTCACGCCACCAGGCTGCCCACGACTCACACAACACCGCCGCAGACAGAGCTCACTCCGGCGATCGATTCCGGTGAGCTCTGTGCGCCCCTTCCTCTCTGACTCGTTCGAGCCATTTCGCAATCTCCTTGCGCACCTCCTGACCCCCCAGTTCATCCTGTACTGCCTCAAGTCGCCGTTCCCGCTCGACGCCGCAAGCTTCTGATAACCACCTCGACTCCGGCGACCAAATTCCGTAAGTCCCGTGCGCCCCTTCACTTCTGACTCACACTAGATTATTCGCCACGTTCTTGCGCATCTCCTAAACCCCTTGGCTTGTGTTAGGGTGACGCGGAACCTCGGCAACTACTCCGACAACAACCACCCGATGCCGCCCGTAACTCCGACGAGCAATCCTCGCCGTGTCAGCACGCCCCTTCGCAAACTGACGCTACCTTGAGCTTCAGCAGCCTCTTGCGATTCTGGTATGGCCCTTCTCCCTCTCGCGGACGACTTGGAACGCTAGCGCCGCTTATAGACCGAAGGCCCGCTTCACGGCCGCTACCGCCAGACATGGTCGCTTGCTCGCGCGCCGTTGGATCTTGATCCAAGCGTTAGGATAGATTCATTAAACGGCGAAGAGGTACGCGATCTGGAGCGTACGATCTATTTAGATCCTGCGGCTACATAGCTCGATCCAGTGCGAACCGGTACGCGCAAATAACAACACGACACGTGGCAAGTGTAAGAACTAAAAACAGATTTAAAACCAGAATTTGATCCAAATTTCAAATGCTTATAACTTTTGATTGCCACGTTGGATTTTTGCAAACTTTATACCGTTGGATTCAGTGAAACAAGACCTTTCTGAATATCCAATGTGTTTAACAAATAGTAATAGTTAAAATGACTTTATTTGTAGAAACGTGTTTAAGGCTATTTTAAATATAGATTTATTTTGGTAAATTGTATTAGTGCCAAATAAGTTTAGTTGGCAAACTTGTGACTTGTTAAGTTTCATGTGCATACTTGGTAGAGTTTTCAAAATCACCACTTGGTAAATTCTAGCATGCATGCATTCATATTATTTTTGATTGTATATAATTGTGTGTAATTGTATGCTATGATTTTTGTAGATTTTGCTAGTGATTGTGATTGTGAAGAGTACTACTCTCCCCACTACCAAGGCAAGTGATATTTTCATGAATATTTCTATCCTATGTTTTGTACTAGCATTAGATATTTTGCTAAGTCTTGCATGCTATTTTTGCCTAGTGCTAAGTTGGGAAATCCTAAGTAGTGTAGAATTGTAGAATTTCTAGGGAATTATCCTAAGTTAAGTTATCCTACCATGCTTAGCCTAGCTATTTAGCAAACAAGGGTTGGTGAAAATCTATACTTACTATGATGAAAATATTTCTAAGTCATGAGACTTATACTTTCCTAATAAAACAACTAAGTCAAATGAACCTCCTGGGTGAAATGGAAGGATTGGGTTATGTTGAGTGGTTACACAAGGCCATGGACTTGGGTTGTGTATCTCACTTGTGGTATGCCACCCAGGCACAAAGGGATTTGGATGCCAAGTGTTGAGAAATCTTACAGTGCAACCACTTGGCAATATGGGCTCTGCCATGATCATATAGGTTGCTAGAACTTAGTCACTTGGACAGTTGGTGGTAGTGGGAATGATAGGTTGGAGCGCGTCCATTTGACTAAGGAAAGGCTTCGAAAGGTCTGTCTTGGGAAACCAAGTCGGTGTGGGAAAGTGCACAACCTCTGCAGATGGAAAACCTAAGTACTTAGCCTAGTCCAAGGCAATGGACAATTTGAGCATCAAGACATGGAAGCTACAAGAATCTCATCACTCCAACTTCTAAGTAAAAATTGGTGGGTGAACAAGGGTGAAGGACCCCAATGTCTATTGGTGGTTTCTTGGGAAGTTTTTGATAAAGAAAAACTTAGTGATTTCAACTAATAGGTAAAACCTATTTTCAAGCAAAGCAAGCCAAGCTACACTTAGCCAAAATGCATATAGTAATATAGTCCACTTAAAATATACTAAGGTATCACTTGCCAATACTATTCCAAAGTATTGACCCTCTGTGGCTGTAACTTGTGATGTTGCAGGTTACTCCGATGATGAGTAGGAGTCATGAGTCTACACTCAACATGCTTTCCTGTGGCACATGAAGATGAAGACTTATGTTTATTTACTTATTCCTTAAACTCTTGTATTAGGCCTATGGCCCCGAGTTGTAAAAGACTATGTTTTATCTCTGGAATGAATGTAATAAACGACCTTTGTATCTGTGTACTTCATCTTAAACTGTGGATGCTAGCATTGATCCAGGGACTAGCATTGCAATCACATGGATCCTTTCCTTTATAAAGGAGGGGTCTAACAGATGGTATCAGAGCACTGTGTTGCCTGTAGGATTATGACCCTAGGATTGGAAAACCACTAAGGAAAAGTTTTCAACTACTTCTACACTTGTCTATCCTTCTCGTAAAACTTTTCTAATCTTTTCATTCTCAACTCCATTTGTAGATGAACTCCATCAACGAAGCCGTGAAGAAAGGACCACTCATGACCATGACCTTGGAGTGTGAAACTGAGTTTCCCAATATTCTCAAGGACCTCATGGTGGCAATGGAAGCACATGGTGCGGCTATATACAAAGGCTTTCCAGTGATGGATGAAGGAGTGGAGTATTGGTGGGTGCAACTTCACTTGTACAAAAACAAGGAAGACAACCACAAAGAAAGGGGATTCTGCATGTACACCAACACTGTAATGCACACCACATTCTTTGAGTCAGCCAGAGATGCCGCTTGGAGGACTATCAAAGAACTAAGTGCTAGAGTCAAGTGCAGGATGCTCAACCTCCAAAAATACTTAGAGAAGGAGAAGGAACTTACTCAAGAGTTGGAAGCCACCAACCAAGAGTTAAGGGGGGATATAATAGACTTAGTGATGGAATCATGTGTACAAGGTAGGTGGATTGCCTCTAGGAACATTGTGATAGCCACCAGATCCAGTGAGATAGGATTGTGAGCACACTTCGTTAGTTGGACACCATCTATCACCTTATTTTCCAAAAATGATACCTTAAATAAGTATGGACCTTGATTGATGTAATGGACTCATGTATGCATGACTTGTGTGATGTTTGTGTTCCGTGGATATGATTGTCTTGTTTTATCTTAAATTGTGCTGATCTAACTTTTTAATCTTATAAATAGATGCCTATTACCATCAGCACCGTTGAGGAGTTACAGGTTACCCGTTTTGGTCCACGTATCGTTGAGCTTACCACTTTGCTCGATCTCCCTCTTCCCACCATCACGGTGTACCCGCTCACCAAGTTCGAGAGGAAGGACCTCTGGGGCTTCAAGGTGAACCAGCCCGGACGCCAGACAGAGCCGACTACAGAGGCCATCGTCTTCAAGCTGATGCACGACGACAGGGAGAGAGGCATGGAGGTAGTCATGCAGGACCTGATAGGACGTCTGTTAGGCCGTCACTCCGGCGAGTTAGGGCACCCACTTTCACGTCTTCGGAAGACGTGATGTTGATGGAGAGTCCATCGACTTTGAGGACGACTCGCGGGACGCGGCAGAGCCGATACGTCTCTATCTCCAGGACTTAGAGTCTCTCCTCAAGCACGTGGACACGGACAGATTTAACGTCATGCTCAAGAATGACGAGCTCAGTGCAGCCATCGAGAAGGACAAGCTTTTCGCGCAGCAGGATGAGATGATCAAGGAAATGGAGACGAAGTTCGAGGCCCAGGACTGCAAAGAGTCAGGAGAAACGCGTCCAGGATAGGAACAAGAAGATCCGGGACATGACCGAGGAACTGAAGTCCAAGGATTTCGAGCTAGAGCAACAGCAGATGGTTATTGAGAGGATTCGCTCCCAGAAGAGGGCTCTCAAGGCCAAGGTCGATTCCTTGACCACTACGATTGAGGAGAACAAGACCGCGATGGAGAACGCAGGTCTTACCTTCGTCGAGGAGGATATTGATGCTGATGAGTAGACTTGACTACTCGTTTAACTTTCATATTCGTACTTGTTATTTGTGAACTTATTATTGGACCATCCGACATGTGGATGGCTTGCCACTTGTGTGTTTTATTTCTAGAACTTTGTTATTCCGTTGTTGAGTTTTTATCCTTGAGTTGCATGTTATGTGTTTGCTTGTGATGTATTGTGCATAAAGCATCTATGGGTATCTCATTCTTATCTATTTGAACAAACCACAGATGCCTCCCCGTCGCGCAAACCCCAACCCCAATAACATCACCCCGGAAATGCAACAAATGATGAATGCGCAAACACAGCTTATGCAAATGATGACAACATTCATCCAAAACCAGAATAACAACAACAACAACCCCAACCCCAACAACAACAACAACAACCCTCCGGGTTTTGATATGCTCACCAGATTTCTGCGATTAAGGCCAGCAAAGTTTTCGGGGACGACTGATCCCATGGTGGCCAATGACTGGCTACGTTCTGTGAACAAAGATTTAGTGACCGTGGGCTGCACGGATGCTGAAAAAGTCAGGTTCGCAGCACATCTGTTGGAAGGACCAGCCGCCACATGGTGGGACAACTTCCAAATCACCACTCCTATTGATGAGGTGACTTGGGCTATCTTTGAAGATGGCTAAGATCGCTCATATCTCATCAGGAATGATGAGCCTGAAAAAGAAAGAGTTTCACAACTTGAAGCAGCGCCACCGCAGCGTGGCTGAATACATAGAAGAGTTCAACAATCTGGCACGCTATGCACCGGATGAGGTTGACACAGATGCCAAAAGAAAGGAAAAGTTTCTGGAAGGCTTGAATGATGAGCTGAACCTACAGTTGTCTGTGGCATATGTTCCAACTTACCAGTCTTTGTGTGACAAGGCTGCTATTTTGGAGAGTAAAATGAAACAAGTCGAGAGTAGGAAGAGGAAACACTCCGACAAGCACATCTTGGGATCGTCTCACAAACGATCTCACTATGATGACAGTGGCAGCTCAGGATCCTATAAGCATGGGAAATTCAACAAGCACCACAAGCACAACCGTCATGACAACAAGCATCAACGCAGTCATGACAATGATAAGTACAAGAACCACAAGAGTGGACATAAGAGCCACCACAGTGGGAATGGTAGTGGAAGTGGAAGTCAGCATGCTAAAAAGGACATCAGTCAGGTTGAGTGCTTCAAATGCAAGAAACTGGGGCATTATGCTAATGAGTGCCCTGAGAAGAAAGTTGAAGGACCTAACAAGCCCAATCCTTTTCAGAAAGGACAGGTTAACCACATCAATGTGGAGGAGGTCTATGAGGAGCCTGATGCCGTTGCTGGTAAGTTCAGACTCAATTCCATTCCAGCATTTGTACTCTTTGACACTGGTGCATCTCATTCATTCATATCAAAAGCATTTGTTGATAGAAATGGGTTTGCATCTGAAAACATTGGGTGTCCAATAAAAGTTAGTTCTCCGGGTGGAGATATGATAGTAAGTCTTGGATGCCGGGATCTTGTCATAAAGTTTGGAAAGAATAAGTTTCCAGTGAGCCTGATAATACTAGATTCCCAAGGACTAGACATAATTTTGGGAATGGATTGGATGGATAAGTATGAAGGAGTACTAGATTGTGCTAATCGTACTGTTGCACTCACAACCCAGAAGGAAAAAGAATAAAATTCAGGTCAAACTTTGAATCCAAAGGAAGTAAGCTAAATTCCCTTAAGGGGGTTAGCATGGACAGTGTGCCAATTGTGTGTGAGTATCCGGATGTGTTTCCGGAAGAGTTGCCAGGAATGCCACCGGATAGAGATGTGGAGTTTCTAATAGATTTGGTACCAGGTTCTGGACCAATAGCTAAGAGACCATACAAAATGTCAGTTGATGAACTGAAGGAACTCAAAAAGCAACTAGGAGAACAATTGCAGAAAGGGTTTATTCAACCAAGTTCTTCATCTTGGGGAGCCCCAGTATTGTTCGTGGAGAAGAAAGATAGAAGCCAAAGGTTATGCATAGATTACCGTTCTCTCAACGAGGTAACTATCAAGAACAAATATCCTTTGCCTAGAATCAATGACTTGTTTGATCAGCTAGAGGGAGCATGTGTGTTCTCAAAGATTGATCTTCGGTCAGGCTATTTTCAACTCAAGATAAGAGAGCAAGACATACCTAAGACATCATTCACCACAAGGTATGGATTGTATGAATACACTGTGATGCCTTTTGGTTTAACCAACGCTCCAGCATACTTCATGAATATGATGAACAAGGTGTTCATGGAATTCCTTGACAAGTTTGTTGTCGTTTTCATCGATGACATCTTAGTCTACTCCAAGAGCAAGGAAGAACATGAAAGACACTTACGCTTGATACTTGAAAAATTAAGAGAGCATAAACTTTATGCCAAATTCAGCAAGTGTGAGTTTTGGTTAGAGGAAGTTGGTTTTCTTGGGCATGTTATGACAAAGGATGGTGTGGCAGTTGATCCTGCCAAAGTTTCAGCTGTGACTGAATGGGAATCTCCTAAGAACGTAAAAAAAGTTCGCAGTTTCCTTGGTTTAGTAGGTTACTACAGAAGGTTCATTGAGAATTTCTCAAAGGTTGCTAAGCCAATGACTGAATTGTTAAAGAAGGACAAGAAATTTGCTTGGTCTGAAGGTTGTGAAGTCAGCTTCCAGGAATTGAAGAAGAGACTTGTAACAGCACCGATACTATGTCTGCCAGATTTGGAAAAGGATTTCCAAGTTTATTGTGATGCGTCTCATCAAGGTTTGGGTGCCGTACTTATGCAAGACGGTAAGGTCGTAGCCTATGCCTCGAGACAACTCAAAACTCATGAGGTAAACTACCCTACTCATGATTTGAAGCTAGCCTCTGTCGTCCATGCACTCAAAACATGGAGACATTACCTTTTGGGAAAGCGTTGTGAAGTATTCACCGATCACAAGAGTTTGAAGTATATCTTCACACAGAAGGAAATCAATATGAGACAAAGGAGATGGCTAGAACTTATCAAAGATTACGACTTAAGCTTGCAATACCACCCCGGGAAAGCAAATGTAGTAGCAGATGCTCTAAGTCGTAAGGCATTCGTAAATGGCCTTACCGATGGTGAATTGCCAGACGAACTGTGTAAGCAATTCAAAGAACTCAGATTGGAGATTGTACCAGAAGGACATCTTATGACTTTGGATGTTCAACCCACTCTGTTGGATAAGATTAAAGAAGCCCAGAAGACGGATAAAGAAATCGAAGAGATTAAGGAAAGGATTAGCCAAGGGAAAGCTAAAAGTTTCCATATTGACGAACAAGGTACTTTATGGCACGGAAAACGTATTTGTGTTCCACAAGACACGGAGTTGCGGAAACTGATTTTACAGGAAGCCCACAACTCTCCGTATTCTATTCACCCAGGAAACACCAAGATGTACATGGATATGAAAGAAAGATTTTGGTGGAACAATCTAAAAAGGGACATCGCCGAGCATATTGCTTTGTGTGATGTGTGTAGCAGAGTAAAAGCGGAGCATCAGAAACCAGCAGGTTTGCTTCAACCACTACCTATTACTGAATGGAAGTGGGAAAATATCGGTATGGATTTCATTACCGGATTACCAAGGACCAAGTCAGGGTATGATTCTATATGGGTAGTAGTGGATCGCCTAACTAAAGTGGCTCATTTTATACCCGTGAAGACGACTTATACAAGTGCCAAGTTAGCAAAGATCCACATGAGCAGAATTATATGCCTTCACGGTGTGCCTAAGAGTATTGTGTCAGATAGAGGAACTCAGTTCACTTCTCACTTTTGGAGACAACTTCATGAATCCTTAGGAACGAGGTTGGAATTTAGCACTGCTTTTAATCCTCAAACTGATGGACAAACAGAAAGGACTAATCAGATTCTTGAAGACATGTTGAGGGCGTGTGCCCTAGACTATGGAGCAAGTTGGGAAGAAAGTTTGCCTTACGCAGAGTTCTCTTACAATAACAGTTACCAATCTAGCATTGGGATGGCACCATTTGAGTTCCTCTACGGAAGGAAGTGTACCACCCCATTGCTATGGAATGGTCTGAGAGAAAGGAGTTTGTTTGGACCCGATCTCATCAAAGACGCTGAAGATAAAGTCACCTACGAAGTTGGGGATAGAGCTTATCTTAGAGTATCACCACTTCGTGGAGTGAAAAGATTTGGAGTGAAAGGAAAGTTGGCACCAAGATATGTTGGGCCATTCAAGATTCTAAGTCGCAAGGGAGAAGTTGCATATGAAGTTGAATTGCCAGAGTCTCTGTCAGCTTTCCATAATGTGTTTCATGTGAGTCAGCTTAAGAAATGTCACCCAGAGATGGAAGAATCATCTTTGAAGGATACCATACCCTTGGAAGAAGTCCAACTAGAAAGTGATCTCACCTATGAGGAAAAGCCTGTCAAGATTCTTGAGACCGCAGAAAGAGTCACAAGGACAAAAACTATCAAGTTTTGCAAGGTGCAATGGAATCATCATTCCAAAGAGGAAGCAACATGGGAAAGAGAAGATGATTTTCGGAAAGACCACCCTCACCTATTTGCTAGCCAATCCGAATCTCGAGGGCGAGATTCATTTTAAGGGGGTTAGATTTGTAACATCCCTAAATTCATGTTTCAAAGCTCATTCATATCATCCTTGCATCCATCATCATTTAGGGTTTTCTCAAAACATTTTAGGAAACAGAAACATTTGGTATCATGATTTTATGTGGACAGACTTATTTTAAATGGCCAACACCACTTGTAAGTTTGATTGTTGTGAACCAGGAAGGTTGACTTCTATGGGCATAGGATTTAAGTGCAGATTCAAAACCAAGTTTTTCAAATGAAAATGGGTTCCAAAAACCATCTTTCAAATTTCAAACCAAGTGCCTAGCCTCTGATTTTTTTGATCTCCAAGCTTGACCAATCCTTTACAAAGCTACCCCATGGTTATATGACCATTCTTGAGACTATTGCTCACTACAAAAATCCTAGGAAAATTTGAATTCAAATTGAACTTGATTTCATTTGAAAATCTACCCAGAAAATCAAAATAGAAAAGGAAAAAGGAAATAAAAAAGGAAAGGCCACGCGCCAGGTTTTAGGCCCAGCATCGAATGGAGCCCAACAAGCCCACCGGGGTTTTTCTCTCTCGACGCGCCAAGACCCAGACGGTCACCGACGATCGGACCCCACCTCACTTCCAAGACATCGTTGACGCGGCCCCGCCCACGCTGTCTCGTCTTCCCAAACCGCTCGCGACCACGTCGCAGCGGCAGTCATGGCCGGTAATGGCGGCATAATTGGGCATTAATCCGCGAGCGTTTCCTGTCGAGGCTCCGGCTATAAGATCCCCACTTCCTAGCGACCATTTCCCCCCAGTCAATTCTGCCTTCACGCCACCAGGCTGCCCACGACTCACACAACACCGCCGCAGACAGAGCTCACTCCGGCGATCGATTCCGGTGAGCTCCGTGCGCCCCTTCCTCTCTGACTCGTTCGAGCCATTTCGCAATCTCCTTGCGCACCTCCTGACCCCACCAGTTCATCCTGTACTGCCTCAGGTCGCCGTTCCCGCTCGACGCCGCAAGCATCTGACAACCACCTCGACTCCGGCGACCAAATTCCGTAAGTCCCGTGCGCCCCTTCACTTCTGACTCACACGAGATTATTCGCCACGTTCTTGCGCATCTCCTAAACCCCTTGGCTTGTGTTAGGGCGACGCGGAACCTCGGCAACTACTCCGACAACAACCACCCGACGCCGCCCGTAACTCCGACGAGCAATCCTCGCCATGTCAGCATGCCCCTTCGCAAACCGACGCTACCTTGAGCTTCAGCAGCCTCTTGCGATTCTGGTATGGCCCTTCTCCCTCTCGCGGACGACCTGGAACGCTAGCGCCGCTGTAGACCGAGCGCTCCGCCGCTCGCTGACGCCGCCAGGACATGGTCGCTTGCTCGCGCGCCGTTGGATCTTGATCCAAGCGTTAGGATAGATTCATTACACGGCGAAGAGGTATGCGATCTGGAGCTTACGATCTATTTAGATCCTGCGGCTACAGAGCTCGATCCAGTGCGAACCGGTACGCGCAAATCACAACACGACGTGTGGCAAGTGTAAGAACTAAAAACAGATTTAAAACCAGAATTTGATCCAAATTTCAAATGCTTATAACTTTTGATTGCCACGTTGGATTTTTGCAAACTTTATACCGTTGGATTCAGTGAAACAAGACCTTTCTGAATATCCAATGTGTTTAACAAATAGTAACAGTTAAAATGAATTTATTTGTAGAAACGTGTTTAAGGCTATTTTAAATATAGATTTATTTTGGTAAATTGTATTAGTGCCAAATAAGTTTAATTGGCAAACTTGTGACTTGTTAAGTTTCATCTGCATACTTGGTAGAGTTTTCAAAATCACCACTTGGTAAATTCTAGCATGCATGCATTCATATTATTTTTGATTGTATATAATTGTGTGTAATTGTATGCTATGATTTTTGTAGATTTTGCTAGTGATTGTGATTGTGAAGAGTACTACTCTCCCCACTACCAAGGAAAGTGATATTTTCATGAATATTTCTATCCTATGTTTTGTACTAGCATTAGATATTTTGCTAAGTCTTGCATGCTATTTTTGCCTAGTGCTAAGTTGGGAAATCCTAAGTAGTGTAGAATTGTAGAATTTCTAGGGAATTTTCCTAAGTTAAGTTATCCTACCATGCTTAGCATAGCTATTTAGCAAACAAGGGTTGGTGAAAATCTATACTTACTATGATGAAAATATTTCTAAGTCATGAGACTTATACTTTCCTAATAAAACAACTAAGTCAAATGAACCTCCTGGGTGGAATGGAAGGATTGGGTTATGTTGAGTGGTTACACAAGGCCATGGACTTGGGTTGTGTATCTCACTTGTGGTATGCCACCCAGGCACAAAGGGATTTGGAGGCCAAGTGTTGAGAAAGCTTACGGTGCAACCACTTGGCAAAATGGGCTCGCCATGATCATATAGGTTGCTAGAACTTAGTCACTTGGACAGTTGGTGGTAGTGGGAATGATAGGTTGGAGCGCGTCCATTTGACTAAGGAAAGGCTTCTGAAAGGTCCTGTCTTGGGAAACCAAGTCTGGTGGGGAAAGTGTACAACCTCTGCAGATGGAAAACCTAAGTACTTAGCCTAGTCCAAGGCAATGGACAATTTGAGCATCAAGACATGGAAGCTACAATAATCTCATCACTCCAACTTCTAAGTAAAAATTGGTGGGTGAACAAGGGTGAAGGACCCCAATGTCTATTGGTGGTTTCTTGGGAAGTTTTTGATAAAGAAAAACTTAGTGATTTCAACTAATAGGTAAAACCTATTTTCAAGCAAAAGCCAAGCTACACTTAGCCAAAATGCATATAGTAATATAGTCCACTTAAAATATACTAAGGTATCACTTGCCAATACTATTCCAAAGTATTGAACCTCTGGTCAGTAACTTGTGATGTTGCAGGTTACTCCGATGATGAGTAGGAGTCATGAGTCTACACTCAACATGCTTGCCTGTGGCACATGAAGATGAAGACTTATGTTTATTTACTTATTCCTTAAACTCTTGTATTAGGCCTATGGCCCCGAGTTGTAAAAGACTATGTTTTATCTCTGGAATGAATGTAATAAATGACCTTTGTATCTGTGTACTTCATCTTAAACTGTGGATGCTAGCATTGATCCAGGGACTAGCATTGCAATCACAGGGATCCTTTCCTTTATAAAGGAGGGGTCTAACAGCCGGGAAGAGCTTCGGATCCCCCTGATCTAGGGATGGAGATGGCGGCGGCTACAGACTATTTCTTGTAGATCTGATCGGGTGCCTAGGGTTTCTGCATCGGGGTGCTTTTATAGGAGAAGTGGTCGGTGGGAGCCCGAGGGGCCCACACCTGGGGATGGTGCCCCCTAGGCCGTGCCGTGTTGGAGATATGCCCTAGAGGCAATAATAAAAGTGGTTATTATTATATCTTTGTGTTTATGATAAATATTTACATTCATGCTATAATAGTATTAACCGGAAACATTAATACTTGTGTGATTTGTAAACTGAATTAGAGTCCCTAGTAAAGCCTCTTAGTAATACTAGCTTGTGGGTTGATAGATGATCGTGGTTTCCCGATCATGAACATTGATATGTTATTAAAAACAAGATCATATCATTAGGAGAATGGTATGATGGACATACTACTATAGATAAGTGTAGCATTAAGATGAAGTCATTTCAATAGTTTGTTTGTTATAAGCTTTCTGATACATAGTAACCTAATTCCTTCGACCATGAGATCATGATAATCACCATCAACAGAAGGATGCTTTCATGACATCAAACACCACACCGTAACTGTGTGGCTATATGAAATGGATCATATGGGCACCTAGAGGGGGGGGGTGAATAGGTGCTACTCAATTTTTAGTACTTTTTCAATTTTAGGCTTGACACAAAGTAAATTCTCCAGATATGTAACTACGAGAATTACCCTATATGCAACCCTAGCTACTAAGCACGTAAAGAGAGGAGCGAGGGAACCGTAGTGGAGCACGCGGAGACACATGGATTTGTTTTACCGCAGTTCCTTCCTTGTTAAGGGAAGTACATCTGTGTTGGAGGGGTGGGCGGTCCTAAGACCACCACGCCACAATAGGCCTCGCCCTATTCTTTGATGGATCTCGCCACGAGAGGCCTGATCCACCTTCTCCACTATTGTTACCCTTCGAGGCGGGAACCGGTGCCTTTTACAACGCTACCGGGGCACACACCCACAACTGAATTGGGGGCTCCCGAGATGACAACAAGATGTCACAATAACAAGGTTTATCAATATAAACAAAACAATGATCTAGGTATTTGCAAGAATACTAGATCGGAGATTCTCCAAATGAATAGAGAGGAGAAGAAGCGCTTGATTGCAGATGATGAAGACCGAGTTCTCCTCCTTCGATTCCCCAAGGGACGAGAACTTTTGGTCGATCTAGGTGGAGCTATCTTGGATGAAGGTTGCAGATCAGATCTTGAATTTTTCAAATGAACCAAGAGCTCTGGCAGGAGGGGGAAGGCTGGCTTAAATACCCCCTGCCCAGATCTGGCCATTGAACAAGTTTGGGGGCGGATAATACGCCTCCCACTAGGGGCGGACTATCCGCCCCCCAGGGAAAACTCCGCCCCCAGGGCGGATATTCCGGGGAGAAAATACGCCCCCTCTCTGGGGCTGGCGCCTGCGGAACTTGAAGGAGACCTTGGGGGCAAATTATCCGGCATAGCCGGAAAGTCCGGCGGAAACTCCCCCCTCTCTGGGGCTTGCGCCTTGGCCATGAGCATGAGGGGCGGATTATCCGGCGGGCCGGAAAATCCGGCCGAAACTCCGCCCCCCTTCTGGGGCTTGCGCCTATTTGGGAAAAGGGTGGGGCGGATTATCCGCCCCTGGTGGGGGCGGATTATCCGCCCCCCAAATGCAGAATCCTTTTCCTTTGATCCTTAGAGAGAGCTGCAACACTTCAACACACATTAAATAATCCTTGATATTGTTATCTAACACACAAAACACTAGGGATTATGAAATGTTCTTTCAATCTCCCCCTTTTTGGTGTTAGATGACAATGCTAGGATTTGCAATGAAACCAGCTAACTCCACCTTAACAAAAATGAAAGAAGCTCCCCCTATATGTGTGCATATTTACCATTTGCATTTGAATACAAATACACACACTAGAGAGAACACAACTTTTATAGCAAAGATAATTGAAACAAGGTGGGTTGGGAAACAAGGTCATACCACCAGGATGTGATTATAGCCAAGGGAAATAATGAGATTTTTAGACTCCAAGCACATCCCACAATATTGATGCATAAACTAGATAGTCCCATGATTCCATATGCCATCAAACGAACTCCATAGATAAATCCAGAATTCCATGAGGGTAGATCCACAATATAAATCCGGAATTCCAGAATACCAAACAAGCAGTGTAAAGCACGACATAGTCTTACATAACCAAGCACACATATCAAATAAGTTCACGCTAAAAATAGCACAAGCAAGCAAATAAAACGACGGAAAGACAAGTGCTTGCGCCAGACCCTTGCAAATCCACGAGACCTAATAGAACTACTTCTCCCCTTTGGCATCGAAACGCCAAAAAAGAAGAAGAGCGATGCTAACGCCCCTGAAGATCATGCCACATCATCCTCGTCGTAGTCATCCCCGTCCCCTTCCTCTTCATCATACTCATCATCATCGTCATCAGCGGGAGGAGTGGGTGCCCTCGGAGGTGGAGGAAAGAGGCAACTCTCGAGCTCTCCATAGTTGATCCCTGAAGTGTTCCACTGAGCATATAGTTCCAGAGAAGTGGGAGGAGGTGGATGGCCAGTTGCACCTACGACATGGTGAAGAATAAGCTACTGAGTGTGTTCCCTCTCATGATCCCTCCGGTACGACTCATACTGGCCCTTGTGAGCGTCAATTCCCATGCAAAGGATGTGCCGCTGGAACCAAGTGAGCTGCTTAACCTTGCGTGCCATTGGGGACACCGCGGAACGACGACCACTAGCCCGTGCATCATGCATGAAGGACTCAGGGGCAGTGGAAGGGTGATGGGTCTTCTGAGCCTTGTTGTAGATTTTCTTGGGCTTGTGAACCCCATCCAAAGCAGTTCCAAAGTCCTCATGGGGCAACATATGCTTGATGAGCATCATAATGAAAGGAGCATAAGGAATAGAGAGCCTGTTGATCATAGCATCCGTCATCTCATGATATATGTAGTCCGTGACATCCAGCTTGTAGCCTGTAGCTGAACCAGAGTTGGTGGCACACTCGTGAGCAAAAGCAAGGAGAGGAACCAGATGGCCACGGATCTTGTCATTGTTGCCACCACTCGGAGAAATGCAATCCCTAAATATGCCAACAAGGGAGGCATACAAGGGAGAGAGACCAGCGAAAGTACCAGCAACACCATCAGGAGTAAGGCAAGGAGCAAGCACAGTATCCTTGGATGGCTTCAGTGGAGAAATGATACGGTGGCCAGAAGGGGTGTCATAGCCATGGAAGGCATAACCAAGAACCTGCCCAAAAATGCGGAAGTCCGACTGAATCATCGTTGTCCTGGTCATCCACTTCATAGTACGATGCTCATCACCGCAAATCACAAGTGTCGAGAAAAACTGCCTCACCACGGAGGAATCATAGTTGCATTAGATAGTCATAAGGTGGTGAAGCCCCATCTTGTTGGTCACATCCAATTCCTCAAGGAGCCTTGCCTTGGATTGAGCCTCAGTCAAATTGATGGGGTGCATGGGGTGAAGCTTGAGGGTAGCATACACATCATCATGAATAGCCCGAAAGTGGGAATTCCAAAACATAGAGTCCTCGGGGGTCCCATCACTGTCAGCCTCATCATAGTAATCAGTTTGGCGAATGGAGGCATACTGAAGACTGTCCATAGCCTTGTAGTTGGGCTGAGACTGTTTGCCCTTGCGAGATGCAGTACTCTTTGTTTTCTTTCCCACCTCTGCCATCCGTTCAGCCTCTCTTGCTGCTCTGCTAACTTCGGTTTCGTCAATGAACTTCCCTTCTGTAGTGGTCTTGAGATAACGGGCACGGGAACGACGAGAGAAGGTCTTGGTAGGCTTCGAACCACCTGTGAAAAGCATGAGAGGGATAGCATGGAGATAAGCACACACACAAGTCCAGGAGAAATTGTAGAAATAGTACAAATACAATCCATAAGCCAAAGATTTGAAGTGCAGGAAACATGACCAAACCAGACCAGATATAAATCGACAAGCCGGATTATCCGGCCCTGGCAGGGGCGGATAATCCGCCCCCCGCAGAAAATTTCCGGAACGACCCAGATTTACCATAGCAAAACAGATCGGGCACTAGGGTTGCAATACTGCTCATTCTAGCAAGCAAGGAAATCACCAAGGATCTTCTACAACGAGATTTCCACCAAAAAATGTATCCCATACAAAAGGAGAGAGATGAGGGAGTTACCCTCACTCATTGGAGGAAAATCGCGGAGGAGAAGATACCCGGAGGCGAGGTGAAGAAGATCCGGGGAGGGCCCGGAGAATCTGGTGGTCAAATCGACTCCGGGAGGGGCGGAGGCTCCGGCGGTGGCTGGGGTCTGAGGTAGGGTTGGGGGAGGCTGGCTGCTCTGTTTGAGCCTGGCCTCCCCGACCCACCTTTAAAGGGAAGATTTTGCCCGGGGCGAATAATCCGCCCCCCACTTAGGGCGGATAGTCTGCCCCCCCTCTGAATGTTCTGTTAAGAATAGATTCAGGCCGGAGCACCCTTGCAAAACCCCTCGCTGGTGTATAGAGGACTTGTGTGCAAGAATAGATGGTTCAAGGGGGGAAAGAAGGCTTGGGTTTAGAGCAACAAACTGAGATGGTACTACACACCCAAATTTGCGAGAACCAAAACAAACAAAAACCAAAGTTGAGTGTGTTTTCCATAAGAACAAGAAATATGCAAGAAAATCCAAAGAGAGCCATTAGAAACCAACTCTTCTCAAGGAAGAGGGCGGTGGCCAAAGCCACCATGTTGGAGCGCATGGCATGACACCGCGAAGATGTATCTTGAGTTCAAAACCAATGCTCATCGATGACCCACATATCACAAAATGATATTAAGGGAAATGATTTTTCTTGCTTTCGGCATTATGGGGGGAGAGTTAGCCCAATCAATTAGGACCACACTCCCCCTATGTCTATGCCCGCATCTAAACCAAATACATGAATAAGATCAAGTGAGTATGCAAGGGTACTCAAGCCAAACTCCTTGAATCTATGATATTTAGCTCATTCCTCAAATAACAAAATCTTGCTTCATCAAGGGGCTTCGTGAAAATATCAGCAAGTTGGTTCTTCGTGCTCACAAAGGATAGGGCAATACCACCACGAGCAACATGATCCCGAATGAAATGGTTGCGCATCTCAATATGTTTTGTTCTTGTATGCTTCATGAGATAAGAAATTTTGATAGCACTTTCATTGTCACATAATAGAGGCACTTTGTCACAATTGAAACCGTATTCCTTTAAAGTTTGCCTCATCCATAAAAACTGTCGTGGTATTGCACGACAGATGCTACTGGGGGTAGCTTACGTAGAGGGAGCAAGGCGACGTAGGAGAATCCGGGAGCGAGATTGGCACACGATGTACCCAGGTTCACGTTCCCTCGGCGGAGGATCGCTACGTCCTGCTATCAATCCAGTATATGATCATAGATTGGTTTACGATGGAGCCACCGTAGGCGGAGGGAGAGTATAGATCTAATATATTGTGGGAGAGCCTAGATCTAATCTATTGTGGGAGAGCCCAGATCTAATCTATTGTGGGAGAGCCTAGATCTAAACTATTGTGGGAGAGCCTCCCCATGGGGGTGCCCCTGGTGGCTTTATATATGCAGCCATCTAGGATTTACAAGTATTTGGTGGGCTTTGTATTGGAGTCGCCGTCTTGGGCCTCCAGTCGGCGCCAGTCGCCTGGGTGCAGCATGCGCCACTCGCCGTATTGGGCGAGTCGACCCGCTCCGGGCTTGGCTTCAGTCGGCTCGATCCAGCTGGTGAATCCGCTTCGTGGGTATACCCCGATTGGTATTCCCCCATTAGTAGTCCCCGAGCGCGTTGTCGATTCAACGCGGGCTTGAGGTAGGGCGCGGAGAGTCTTGACGATGGGTCGTGGAGAATCGGCGACGAGCTCCTGAACATAGAAAAGAATCATGAAGCGGGAGGCAGTCGGCGTGATCCAGTCAGTGATGACCAGTTGGCGAAAGACGTAGGGTGTCAGTGAAGCAGCCAGTTGCGGTGAGTCTCCGAACATGGAGCGTGCCGAGTACCCGAGAGAGGCGTGGGGCGAGGTCGAGCGACCCTAAAGTGTCGAGTTCCCGAGCGCGAAGAGCGGCGAGATCGAGCGACAGCGCCGAAGTTCCGAAGCGCGGCGAGGCGAGGTCGACCGGCGAGCGTCGAGACCCCGAGCACGGAGAGCGACTAGGTCGAGCGACCGGCGAGCATCGAGGACGAGCAACCGACGGGCACCGAGTCCCCGAGCACGGAGAGCGGCGGGGCCGATCGACCGGCGAGTGCTGCTGTCTGTAGCGCGCCTAGTCCCCGAGCGCGTCGAGTACGCGAGGGCGAGTCCTCGGCGATGAGTTCCCGAGCGCGGAGAGCGGCGAGGCCGAGCGACCGACGGGCGCCGAGTCCCTGAGCGCGGAGATCGGCGAGGTCGAACGACCGACGGGCGCCGAGTCCCCGAGCGCGGAGAGCGGCGAGGTCGAACGACCGGCGAGTGTCGCTGTCTGTAGCGCGCCGAGTCCCCGAGCGCGTCGAGTACGCGAGGGCGAGTCCGCGGTGGCGAGTCCCCGAGCGTGTTGAGTACGCGAGGGATAGTCCGTGGTGGCGAATCGACGAGCGTGTTGAATACGCGAGGGCGAGTCCACGGTGGTGAATCCCCGAGCGTGTTGAGTACGTGAGGGATAGTCCGCGGTGGTGAGTCCCCGAGCGTGTTGAGTACGCGAGGGATAGTCCGCGGTGACGAATCTAAGAGGGAGAGCCGCGGTTGTGCAACCACGCGTACATGCAGCATGCCTAGGAGTAGTCCCCGAGGCTCGAGTTGGCTTGTAGAGGCGACTTGAGGCTCTTTAGATATGCATATTCTGAAAATAGTAGTGTCTGTTGCCGAGCATGGCGAATGGCGGGGTCGAGCTAGTCCGCGAACGCGGCGAGTCCGTGATGATTGCGAGTCCGCGAAGGGAGAGTCCCCGAGTGTGGCGAGTCCGCGATGATTGCGAGTCCGCGAGGGGAGAGTCCCTGAGTGTGGCGAGTCCGAGAGGGGAGAGTCACCGAGTGTGGCGAGTCCGCGAGGGAGAATCCCCGAGCGTGGCGAGTCCGCAATGATTGCGAGTCCGCGAGGGGAAAGTCCCCGAGCGTGGCGAGTCCGCGATGATTGCGAGTCCGCGAGGGGAGAGTCCCCGAGTGTGGCGAGTCCGCGATGATTGCGAGTCCGCGAGGGGAGAGTCCCCGAGTGTGGCGAGTCCGCGATGATTGCGAGTCCGCGATGATGTTGATTGCGCTGTTTTGTTAGCGAGTCTCTCGTCTTTGCCCAGGGGGCCAGTCGCATGGCGACTCCAAAGATGGCTCTCGACTTGGCGTTCTTCCTGGACGATCCGAGGCTCGGTTTGCGAGTCCTCGTCTGCAGATGCCAGCGTCGAGTCGCCTTGTCTAAGGTTGAGGAGGACATGGTGCTGTTTGTCTAGCACTACCATTTGTCTTGGACCGGAAGGCCAGTCGATCAAGGAGACTCCAATGATGGCTCTCGGTTAGCTTTTTTCGTGGACGATCCGAGGCTCGGTTTGCGAGTCCTCGTCCGCACTACTTGGCCATTGCGAGTCGCTCTTTCAAAGGTTGACAAAGGTGAATAGATTTTTCCCGGGGGGAAGAGACACCCAGTGGTGAGCCCATGCAGCATGGCATGCGACCCTCTCTGGCGACTCGGGCGATGAATGTCCCTTAGTAGGCGCGGCGTATGCATTCGACGTAGCCAGAAGGAGTCGCCGCGGTGGGCACGGGGTCGACGCGGCGGACGGGGGTTGCGCTATGGCGAAGTCGATGCGGCGGACATGGGGTCGACGCGGCGGACGGAGGTCGCGCTGTGGCGAAGTCGACGCGGCGGACACGGGGTCTACGCGGCGGACGGAGGTTGCACTGTGGCGATGTCGACGCGGCGGACGGAGGTCGCACTATGGCGATGTCGACGCGGCGGACACGGGGTCGACGCGGAGGACGGAGGTCGCGCTATGGCGATGTCGACGAGGCGGAGAAGGGGTCGACGCGGCAGACGGAGGTCGCGCTATGGCGATGTCGACGCGGCGGAAACGGGGTCGACGCGGCGGACGGAGGTCATGCTATGGTAAAGTCGACGTGGCAGGCGAGTCCCCGAGCCTAGCGAGTCCGTGTTTAAGCGTGTCCACGTTTAGGCGAAGGTCCGGAGCATGGAGAGTCCGCGATGGACGAGTCGCCGGATGTGGCGAATCCGCGATGGACGAGTCGCCGGACGTGGCGAATCCGCGATGGACGAGTCGCCGGACATGGCGTCCGCAGCAGGAGGATCCATGAGCATGGCGAGTCCGTGGCGGGAGGATCCACAAGCGTGGCGAGTCCACGAGGGGCGAATTGCAAGTCCCCGTGTATGGCACTTGGCCGGAAGGAGTGGACGTGACTGATATGGTTGGGTAGGCACGCCGCAGGCCACGAGAGCGCAGTTTACTTCTTCTCTGTCAATATGCACCACGCATTCAGTAAAAAATATTATCAGTATATAAATAAAATATCTAAAACAAGATCGAGTGGAAGAAAATTATTGGCCAGAGCTGAGTCGTCGTTGGCGAAGTTGTAGGAGTCACGACGGCTCGCAGGGTAAAGACGGCCGGGTGTGCTTTATTCGTATATTGCGGCCGAGGTGCTCGTGCGCGCGCTTATATTGCCAAGACTAAATTTCTGTGCCGCCTTATGTGACGTACAGTGTTAACCGATTTGTTCCTTGTGCATAAGCAAATAAAGCAGAAGATTAGTATCCATATCTAATCATATGATCTTACTTGATTTAATTAAGTACAAAGACTCATCAAGTAAATCAGGACGATACAAAGTAGACAAATGTGTAACTGATTTACATGTATCTTGCCATGGCGTACTATTTACCACGATGCCGACACTACACTCAAAGTACTTCGTACGTATATTTAATAATTAATTAAAGAGCAGAGAATAGGTGTCACCAAATTAAGAATATTGCCTCTCTTCCTTGGACAGCAATCGCTGCAGCTCGCGTGCGTGGCCAGCTCCAGACCGATCAGGTCTTGAATTTTTTCTTGGGTGATGATGAATTCCATCAGCGAGAGGAAGAATCAAATAAAAAACTGAGCCGCCATGGAGCCGATTGTGGATGAGGGCGCGCGCGTGATTCTTCAGGTCGACTGCGTGCGCGTGCTCCGCGTTGGCCGGCACCAGCCGGACGGAACATTAGAATCCAATCTTCACCGCACAACATAATTCACATGTCGCGTCAGATGCGATCTGCCATTAGCAATGGTGAGGGATCCCGCCCGGATTATCACCCTCCAAGCATCGCTTGTCCCACGGTGGGCGCCAACTGTCGTGGTATTGCACGGCAGATGCTACTGGGGTAGCTTACGTAGAGGGAGCAAGGCGACGTAGGAGAATCCGGGAGCGAGATTGACACATGATGTACCCAGGTTCACGTCCCCTCGACGGAGGATCGCTACGTCCTGCTATCAATCCAGTATATGATCATAGATTGGTTTACAATGGAGCCGCCGTAGGCGGAGGGAGAGTCTAGATCTAATCTATTGTGGGAGAGCCTAGATCTAATCTATTGTGGGAGAGCCTCCCCATGGGGGTGCCCCTGGTGGCTTTATATATGCAGCCAGCTAGGGTTTACAAGTATTTGGTGGGCTTTGTATTGGAGTCGCCGTCTTGGGCCTCCAGTCGCGCCGATCGCTGGTGCAGCATCGCCACTCGCCCGTGATGAGTCGACCCGCTCCGGGCTTGGCTTCAGTCGGCTCGATCCAGCTGGCGAATCCGCTTCGTGGGTATACCCCGATTGGTATTCCCCCATCAAAAACTGTGTACAAGAACTTGCAACAGCAACATATTTAGCTTCGGCGGTTGAGAGTGAAATACAATTCTGTTTCTTTGAAGACCAACATACTAGAGACCTGCCCAAGAATTGACATGCACCAGAAGTTGATTTCCTATCATCTTTGTTACCAGCCCAATCTGAATCAGTGTAACCACATAGAGAGAAACTTGAACCCTTGGGATACCATAACCCAAAATTCGGGGAATGAACCAAATATCTGAAGATTCGTTTGACCGCCACTAAGTGGCTTTCTTTAGGAACGGCTTGGTACCTTGCACACACTCCTACACTTAACACGATATCGGGCCTAGATGCGCAAAGGTAAATGAGAGAGCCGATCATGGATCGGTATACCTTTTGGTCCACGTCTTTACCCTTGGGATTGAGCTCAAGATGACACTTTGTTTGCATTAGAGTAGCAACGCCATTGAGATCCGTGATCTTGAACCTTTTGAGCATGTCTTGGATGTACTTAGCTTGATTAATAAAGGTTCCCTCTCTAAGTTGTTTGATCTCAAATCCAAGAAGGAACCTCAACTCACCCATCATCGACATCTCAAACCTGTCAGTCATAAGCTTTGAAAATTCATCGTTAAAAGCTTGGTTAGTAGAGCCAAAAATAATGTCATCTACGTAAATTTGGCATACAAAAAGCTCCCCATTAACATTCTTAGTAAAAAGAGTGGGATTGATTTGCCCAACTTCGAATCCACGGTCTAACAAAAGCTCTTTAAGGTGCTCATACCACGCACGTGGGGCTTGTTTAAGGCCATAGAGCGCCTTATCGAGTTTGTAGACATGGTTCGGAAATTTGGGGTCCTCAAAACCCGGGGGCTGCTTGACGTATACCAACTCATGTAGTGGACCATTAAGAAACACACTCTTAACATCCGTTTGCTGTAATTTAAAATTATGATGGGCTGCATAGGCAAGAAGGATACAAATGGACTCAAGATGAGCCACATGAGCATAAGTCTCACCAAAATCAATTCCTTCCACTTGAGAGAATCCTTGAGCCACGAGTCTTTCTTTATTCCTCACAACAATGCCATTTTCATCTTGTTTGTTCTTGAAAATCCACTTGGTGCCGATAACATTGCGTCAATCCTTGGGTTTCTCTACGAGCTTCCAAACTTTGTTGCGCTCGAAGTTATTCAAGAGCATCAAAGACCTTCTTCGGTTCAACCATGGAAATGTGAGCTTGATGATCACAGAAGCTTGCAAGTTCTCTTCTAGTAGACACCCTTCTTCGTAGATCACCAACAACCTTGTCAAGAGTGTGACCCCTTAGTTCAAGGTTCCGATCAGCACAATCCTTGCGACGAGCCTCAATGTCCTTATTGTTTCTAGAAGGAGTTGACTCAATATTTGTATCCTTGTCTTGTCCACTACCTTGCCCTTGATCTTGATCTGAGTTAACAACAGGATCTTGCTGCTGAATTTGTTCTTCAGGGCCGGATAATCCGCCCCTTGGTGGGGCCAGACTATCCGGCCTGGGAGATGAGGCACCAGATTCCACTTCCTAAGAATTCCTGACAGAACTGGGAGTCCAGAGCCGGATAATCCGCCTTCGGGGGCCGGAGAATCCAGACTGGAGTCTTGTTGGCTGTTGTCTTCTTCTTCGGATCCCCTGGAACAAGTTGGAGTGCCAGGGGCGGATTGTCCGCCCCTTGGAGGGGGCGGATAGTCCGGCCTAGGACTACCATTTTGTCCAGGAGACTGATGATCTTCAGTAGGTTGCGGTGTCGGTGCAGAGTTTTCTCCAACGGTAGGAGCTTGTTGATCTTGTGTAGATGAGGGCTCCACTTGAGTGGAGCATTGTCCTTCCGATCATACAAGGGGTTCCTCAATGGGGCGGAAAAATCCCACGCCCATTCTTCTTATGGCATCTTGGGGTATTTCAACATCTGCATCACAAACATCAACTTGCCCTACAAAGGAGCCGTTATTTTCATCGAACTCTACACTGCAAGATTCTACAACAATCCCAGTGAGCTTGTTGTAGACTCTATAAGTGTGGGATTCGACACCGTAGCCAACAAAAATCCCTTCTAAAGCCTTGGACTCAAATTTAGATAAGCGGACACCTTTAATAAGAAAGAAACACTTACACCCGAATACCCTAAAGTATGAGATGTTGGGCTTGTTACCGGTAAGTATTTCATATGGAGTCTTGTCCAAAAAAATTCGGAGGTAGAGCCGGTTCGATGAGTGACAAGCAGTGGATATGGCTTCATCCCAAAAATTGTAAGGAGATTTGAATTCAGCCAACATTGATCTTGCCATATCCATCAAAGTCCGATTCTTCCTCTCGGCTACACCATTTTGTTGAGGGGTGTATGCAGCGGAATATTGATGTCTAATACCCTCTTCGCTTAGAAACTCATTCAAAGTGTAGTTCTTGAATTCGGAGCCGTTGTCACTTCTTATTGCCAATATAGGAACATTGTGTTGACGTTGAACTTCATTGGCAAAGTCAATGACTATTTTTTGAGTCTCACTCTTTAGCTTGAAGAAATAGACCCATGTATATCTTGAGTAATCATCGACAATGGCCAAGCAATATTTCTTCCCACCAAGATTTGCATGAGAAGGAGGACAAAATAAATCAACATGAAGTAATTCGAATATCCTCTTTGAAGACACAATAGTCTTCCTCTTGTGGGGAGAGTCATGCATTTTGCCTTCAACACAAGCCCTGCAAACACGATCTTTGGCAAAGGAGACATTGTCTTTTAGTCCAAGGATATGGCCACCCTTGTGGAGACTTTGAAAAGTTATCATGTTGACATGGGCTAAACGACGATGCCATAACCAGTCCACGTCGGCCTTTCCGAATAGACACATCGGACCCGGAGTGGTTTCCCCCGAAAAGTCCACCACATACAGGTCATTTTCGACGTACCCAACGAAAGCGACCTTTATAGACTTTCTCCACAAGAGTACCACCAAATCATCATCGATAAAAACAGCAAAACCCATCTTGCCAAGGGCATGAATAGAAAGAAGGTTGTAATCGAGGGTCTCAACAAGCATGACGTCCACGAGAGAGATATCGTGGGCAACCACAACCTTGCTAAGACCCAATACCTGAGATTTAGACTTATCACCGTAGGAGACTATAATATTATCATGATTTGGATGCATCTCCGTGATGATCTCCTTGCTTCCGGTCATATGACTAGTGCATCCATTATCCAACACCCATTTCGACCCACCGGAAGCATAGCCCTGCAAGAGAATTACTTCTTGGTTTTAGGTACCCATTTTTTCAAAGGGTCCTTTCATCTTAGTAACAAGGGTCTTTGGAACCCAAATATACCAAGCAATATATTCATCAAAGGGACCGACATAATAAGCATAAACATCGCCATAATCATCACAAAAGAGTTCATAATTTGGATTGTGAGACCCTGCAAAACCAATATTGTTAGTTTTGTCTTTTGTGACATTCTTCTCAGCGGTTCTTGTCTTTGATTGCACATTCTTGGTCTTGTTCTTCTTGTTTTTCTTTTTCTTGGACTTGGTGACATACCCAAGTCCCTCTTTACCATGATTTGACCTTTGCTTACCAAGAACTTCATCAAGAACACCCTTATCCTTGGGAGTGATGTCCTTGACCACTTATTTTTCCACACTAGCATTTTCCTTGTGACTATATGTTGAATTGGATGTGCTAGGAACATCATACTTGGCCAATCGAATTTGGAGATGATCATGTGACTCATTGAGAATGGATAAATCGCGTTTCAATGCCTTGTGAGCATTTTCAAGTTTCTCCAATTCCTCGGAGAGTCTATCATGAGCATCCCCAAAGTCAATATTTTCCTTCTTTAACTTCTTTTCTTTGGTGACTGCATTGTCACGTTCCTTAACAAGTTTAGCCACTATTTCTTCATGTGACTCCTCAATGGACTCAAGACTCTCTTCAAGAGAGACCATAGCTTCTTCTTCTTCTTCTTCTTCAAGAGCATTTTTTAAGGATGCAATTTCCATTGCATCCTCCCTTTCAATTCTGCCCTTTTCTTCGAGGAGAGCTTCATTTTGGGCCAGCTGATCCATAAGAGCTTCAAAACGTATTTTGTGCTCACCTTGCAAGTTAGTGTAGAAATAATCCAAAGCAATAATCTCTTTTGTAACCTTAAGACTAGTAGGATCATCCATGTCAATCATAGCTTTAGGAAAAGAAGAGTTAGAAGTAGTTACCTCGGAGCTTCTTGCCATGAGACAAGTAGCATTCTTGTTGATGATGTTTTCGTTCGGAGAGTCGAATAGAGATGTTGATGTAGATGTGGTGGCTATATCATCCACCTCTTGAGAGCTATTGTCCTCGTCCTCATCTTCACTTCCCAAAGAATATTCTTCTTGAGCCACTAGAACAATCTTTGGTTGCTTCTTGAAGGGAGCATTCTTCTTTACAAACTGTTTCTTGCGTGGAGCCTTTGACTTGTCTTTGAAAATAAGTCTTCCTCCATCATCTTCCCTACTTTGATATGGACACTCAGCTACAAAGTGCAGCCAGTCACCACAGCTGAAACATGTTCTCATCTTGGGACCATTTTCCTTTCTTCCATAGGCTCCACTCTTGCGTTCTAGTTCAGCTTTAGCCTTGGCCGGATCTTTCCAAAAGTTTCTAGCATAAAGAGCCAAATATTGTCCATGGATACTTTTTATATCCTCGGGACAGTCCATACCTTCTATGGCATATTCATCATGATCCATCACACTAGTATTCAAGGCCATGTTGACCCCCTTTTGCATCCCCATAGCACATGCACGAGCATCTTCGGCATTCTTGGCAGCCACTTTGAAAGCGGCCATTTCTTGCATTACCTCATTGGATGTCATGAGGTGGTAGTTATGCCTACCTTGGAGACTTTTCAAATCCGTGGGATCAAATGGCATAAGAGCACTTACATACTTGCGCTTGATCCATGCATCATCAACATGAGCGGCACCATGGTTTCTGAAAGTTATGGCTATTGCCTTGAGCCTCCTATACATGTCCTTGTGGTTTTCTCCATCCAACATATAGAATCCTTCAGCTTCGTTGCTCAAAGCATCATATCTATTCCTTCTCATACTTTCATTTCCGATGAAGAGCTCGGTGAGAGCATCCCAAGCTTCCTTAGCTGTACTAAGATGCTGAATATGTGGCATATCTTTGTCACCCACATCAAGATGTATCATGTGTAGAGCTGTAGCGTTGAGTTGGCTATCGACAACTTCTCTTCTTGTGAGATTGTTGGGGTTTCCAACATGAAGAACATTTTCGATGATTTTCCACAACTCAATGGAGGAACTGCACACATGAGACTTCATAAAAAATTGACATTGAGTAAAAGTAGATGCTGAAAGTTTGGGTGGATCACCCCTATTATGTATATGTGGGTGGGGGATAGGTGGATCCGGAGAATACACATGAGGAACCTCATTGTATCCATCCTTACCACTATCCTTTTTCGAGGAGGAGCTCTTGCTTATGTCATCACCAACCACTTCGTTATGTTTGGAAACGGTTTTACCCGTTTCCTTGGATTGCGGAGTGGTAGCCTTAGAGTTAGATGGAGGTGATGCTGCGGATGTAGAGAGACGCATTATCAATTGACGCATCTCTTCCATCTTAGCCTCCATTGAAATCACCAAGGTTGTTTCCAACGTCTTGAGATCGTTCATGGTGACTACCTCCGGATCATCACTCCCATCTACCTTGGAACCCATACTTCTCTTAGGCGGTTAAGCCCGAAATAAAAGCCAGGGCTCTAATACCAATTGAAATGGATCGTATGGGCACCTAGAGGGGGGGGGGTGAATAGGTGCTACTCAATTTTTAGTACTTTTTCAAGTTTAGGCTTGACACAAAGTAAATTCTCTAGATATGTAACTACGAGAATTTCCCTATGTACAACCCTAGCTACTAAGCACATAAAGAGAGGAGCAAGGGAACCGTAGTGGAGCATGCGGAGACACAGGGATTTGTTTTACCGCAGTTCCTTGCTTGTTAAGGGAAGTACATATGCGTTGGAGGGGTGGGCGGTTCTAAGACCACCACGCCACAATAGGCCTCACCCTATTCCCCGATGGATCTCGCCACGAGAGGCCTGATCCACCTTCTCCACTATTGGTACCCTTCGAGGCGAGAACCGATGCCTTTTACAACGCTACCGGGGCACACACCCACAACTGAATTGGGGGATCCCAAGATGACAACAAGCTATCACAAGAACAAGGTTTATCAATATAAAGAAAACAAGGATCTAGGTATTTGCAAGAAATACTAGATCGGAGATTCTCCAAATGAATGGAGAGGAGATGAGGCGCTTGATTGCTGATGATGAAGATCGAGTTCTCCTTATTAGATTCCCCAAGGGACGGGGCCTTTGGGTGGATCTAGGTGGAGCTCTCTTGGATGAAGGTTGCAGATCAGATCTTGACTTTTTCGAATGAACCAAGAGCTCTGGCAGGAGGGGGAAGGCTGGCTTAAATACCCCCTGCCCAGATCTGGCCGTTGAACAAGTTTGGGGGCGGATAATCCGCCCCCACTAGGGGCGGACTATCCGCCCCCAAGGAAAACTCTGCCCCCAGGGCGGATATTCCGGGGAGAAAATCCTCCCCCTCTCTGGGGCTGGCTCCTGTGGAACTTGAAGGAGACCTTGGGGGCGGATTATCCGGCGTAGCCGGAAAGTCCGGCCGAAACTCCACCCCATCTCTGGGGCTTGCGCCTTGGCCGTGAGCATGAGGGGCGGATTATCCGCCCTCCTAAGGGGCGGATTATCCGGCGGGCCGAAAAATCGGGCCCAAACTCCGCCCCCCTTCTGGGGCTTGCGCCTATTTGGGAAAAGGGTGGGGCGGATTATCCACCCTTGATGGGGGCGGATTATCCACCCCCCAAAGGCAGAATCCTTTTCCTTTGATCCTTAGAGAGAGATGCAACACTTCAACACACATTAAATAATCCTTGATATTGTTATCTAACACACAAAACACTAGGGATTATGAAATGTTCTTTCACTATAAAGGTGGCATTGAGTGTTCGGAAAGTATGTGTTGAGGCACTGTGGCATCCCGCAAAAACCACTACTAGAAAATCGCGTTGAATTTGTGCATTGCATCGTCATCATCATATGTTGTTTGTCAAAAACTATTTTCGCAAAGCCCGATTTGTTTTCCAAACGCCCATCTTAATTCAAATGCAAGCCCGGTCCCCGGATTATTTTTGTTTGAGTGCTATCGGTTTGCAAACGGTGTTAACAAAACAAATAAAATTTATATTATTTTTTTAGTGGGGGCAGTCGAACGGGCCAGATCGACCCGAACGACCACCCCAGGATTTTTTGAATCGGTCCAACCAGTCCCACCCATAATCCTAAACCTACCCATTTTTCTACCCACACCCCTTTGGCCACATCATCCCACCCAACCAGTGTGCGCCACCTCACCTCTTCCCTCACCCCCTCCAATCAGACGCTGACACGTCACCCTCACCCCTCCTCTCTCACCCCTCTCACCAGACCCACCCTCACAGCACTCACACAGGTCCACACACACGCACTCACGCACACACTCACGCCAACCAACACGCCTGCCCGCGTGGCCCCACCCACGACCGCCTCCCCCGCGCGCCCTGTGCATCTTCCCCGCGTGCCCCCACGCTCTCCTCTCTCCTCCCTGCAAGCTCCCTCCGCCGCGCGCCTCTCCCGTCGCCTCGCCCCGCTCGCCGTGCGCCGCCCATCCCCCTCAACCTCCCTCCACCGCCGCCGCGCGTGCTCCTCCCTCTCTCGTGCCGCTCGCGCTCACCCCGCGCCGCCGCAGGTCCCTGCGACCTCCTCCCGCCTCCCCTTCTCTCCCTCCGCGCTCGCCCCGCGCCCCTTCCTCCTTCCTCGGCCGCCCCGCCTCCGGCGCCGCCCGCCCGGCGCCACCCGCCCTCCGCGCTCGCCGCCCACGCTTCTCCTCCGCCCACTCGAGAACCACCCAGCGCCCGGCCGCGCCTCCCCTAGCCCGCTCCCTCTCCTACCTCGCCCGGCCGCCCGACCTCCGCGCCCCGCCGCCAGAACCGCCGCGCCGCCTCTGGCCTTCCTCTGCTCGCGCCGCCAGGCCCAGCACCGACGTCGCCAGCGCCCTTCCCCAAGCCCTCCGGCGAGCCGCCGAGCTCGGCCCCGCCGTTCGTGGCCGCGCATCCGGCGCCGCCGCCGTCCTGCGCCCGGCCTCCGCCGCCCCGGAGCTCGCCGGCCCGAGCCGCCTCCGCCTCTGCCCCAACCGCGACCCCTCGCCGCGTCTCCCCTTCCTGCGACCTCCCATCGGCCCGCCCGCCGGAGCACTCCGTCGCCTGGCCGCGTACCTCTCAGTCCTCTGTCGTGCCAGCGCCGGCCCCTCCTCTGCGGAGCTTCGGCCGCCCAGTCGGCCTCAGCGCCTGCGCTCATGGCCGTTCCCTCTAACGCGTTGCCGCGTGAGGATGTGTGGTGACACGTAGAAGACCCGGAAATCCTGCAGGGACACTCAGATGCTCGACAAGATCTTCCGCATGGGAACCGAAGGCAACAAAGCTAGAACACCAAGTCTCCTGCGGAACACCGAGACCCCGGTGCGACAAGTACCCCGGAACGTCAAGATCGCCACACGGACTTGAGTACCCCGAAGCCTTCGACGCGGAGCACCAAGGATGCCTTCATGGGACCGCCAAGACCCGCCGGCGCCAAACCCCAAAACCGACATCGTCACCCGGGAACTTCGACAGGGAACCCTGAAGACCTCGGTGACGAGCCCCAAGTTCGCCTTCGATAATCAAGATGGTACCCCAAGATCTCCATCGTATGTGTCGAGCAAACACCAAAGCGATGACAAGATCTACCGATGACCGAGAACCCTGACGCCAAGATCGCTACCGGAACGACAAGCACTTCGCCGTCGCACGCCAAGTCCTTCTTCCCGAACGACATGACCGTCAACATGACCCGAAGACCACGGATGCGCCAAGATCTACTCCGTTACCCGAGAACGTTCCGTCGAACCCCGAACCCCAGATCCGAACCCCGAGACCGACCCCGAACCCCGGAACTCCAAGATCGTCGAGAACCCTAATGTGTGAACCCCTTTTCCGAGAACCCTATTTTATAAATGGTCAACTATATGAATTGTTGCATATTTAACTGCCATCTCGCATGCATATCTGTGGTTTGGGGGTCTTATGCCGATTCACCTAAATAATTAAATATGGGGCCCATATGCGAGCAAATCTAGCCTTATATTGGCCTCATTTAAATTGTTGTAGTGAACCCGATACTATCTTTTGCCATGTTCAAACAACATTTAAATTGCGGGGGTTCTAAATAACTTGAACCATTTAATTAATTGTCGGGACCCCGGTTCCGCTTAATCTGACCTAATTGCAATGCACCCTTGCCATGTCATACATCATACATGCATCATGCCGATCTTCTGCCGTTGTATTAAGTAGTGCATCCGGTGTTTCTTCTAGTGTTTTGCTTCTTCGCGGATAAGGCCGTTGAGTTGATGCGAGTGTCGACCCGATCTTCGGATGACCCTTCGGCAATGTTTTCAGGCGAGCATCTCCCCCTTTTCTTCCTATCTTACTTTTATAGTATTTATTCCCCTCCTGTTGATCTATTGCTATCTGTGTTGCGATGCTTTAGTTTCCGTACCTGTGATATACCGTGCAGCCCCATATTGCCTTGGACACATCCTATTACATTGTTTGGTAGATAGCTGGACTTGCGCGTCGTAGTCGCTTGCTCAAGTGTTGTTGCGTGTCGCCAAGTGCCATAGTTGTTGATGTATTGCCGCATGTTGATGATGGAGATGATCATAGTTTTACTTATCGTTCACTTTAATTCCTGTTTAACAACTAAAATTGAATTAAGCAGAGGCATCGGTGGGTGATAGATAATATTTGGTTTCCGAACGCCCACTTGTGTCCCGTAGGACCCCGAGTACTTGATACCTGTTCCTTGATTTATTGCGCTATCCACATCCGGGAGGTATATGGGGCCCCCCCTGAACCAGAGCTTGATTCAGTCTTATTTCTTGGGGCCACAAACTAGTTTGAGGTTTTATTTACGATCCTGTACTTATGCCATGCTACTTTATGTATTTAAATTGTGCGAGGAGCACACTGTACTGTTTAGGTAAGCGGAATGTTTTCGCGGTATCGACAAGCCCAGCCACACTTTCGGGTTCCCAGTCGTTTACAGCCATTGACGCAAACCTTGAGGCCGTCTCGGAGCTTGCTTACTCCGTTGCGGGTCTACTCAATGGGGTGGCCTCGAAATATTTCTGAATCCTGTGATTGTTCAGTCGTGAAAGCCTCGTTGGGTTTTGATTTGGTTTTTCCGAGGTTGATCGAGCGTGTGTTGCTATTGGTGCACCCCGGCCGGGTAAAAGTTTCTGAAATCCGTGTCCGCGGATATGGACGATTTGGAGCACAGTATCTCGATCATAGACAAGCATAACTAAAGTTTATTGCCGTAAATTTGACTTTATAATGACTAGTAATCAGCTTCACTATAATGGAATGGCTAATTAATACTGCCCACAACTGCTTGTTTGGAGTGTCGCTTGCGACCATTGTACCTGACTAGTAAGTATTGCAACTACAACGAAATGGCTGAATAAAAGTACCAACAACTGCTGGGTTTCGGGATTACATCATGCTATGTGTATCTGATTAGTAACTGCTGCAACTATAACGGAATGGATAACTAAAAGTGCCCACTGCTTATTTTATTAGGATGATTATCTAAACCTGACTAGTAATTGTCGCAACTATAACTGAATAGATAAAACTACCAACGGTGTGAGTCCCTCGGTTGACTTCCTCGATTGGTCTCGAGGGGGAAACACCAGGATGGGTTTGTTTGGTGATAGCTTCAGGTTGGATCCGGTTAGGCCATTCTTATCCCTCTCTGATAACCGCCAGTTGTATCGAGTCTCTATAGGTTGATTAGTGCATGCTGCCGCTGCCGCTCAGTCCACCATACCTATGTAGGCGAGGACCGCCGAATTCTAGCCTCGCCGTGTACTGGCCTCAGTACTGACGCTCCTTCTTTTTCCTTTGCCCTTTGTCGGCACCCCTTTGTTTAAGCAGGTTTTGAGATCGACGCCGTTAGCAGGGTTACCCTTCCGGCTTGGCAGGTTATGGGCGCCATTGGTTATTCTTCGGGCTCTTAGCCCCATTTGCATCTTGTCCGTAGTCGAACGCCCGTCTTTTCAAGGTGATTTGGATCTTTGTACCGTATATCGTGTTTCTTGACTCATTGAGTCATTTATATATATCTGCTACATGGGTCCCATTGAGGACTGTTGTGTAATGTTATTACTTCGTTTTCCACCCGACGAAGTGCTGGGCACCTTTGAATCGTTTCTATGCGGGTTTGGCGAATTTTGCTCAAACTTGCATAGGTCCGATTCGAGGGTGTTACAGTGGTATCGAGCTCGGCGATACGATACCCCACAAGTCCAGCCTGTAGGATAACCTAGCTAACGGCCGAAGTAGAGTGTCAAAACTATTTTTGAAAACTCGGTTGGATAGTTCTGATTAGGTCTGATTTTACTCCTTACCCCTTTGCTATTCCTCTCTTACCTCTACGTGTTTTGAATCTGCTCTCTTATCTTTTCTTCGAGTCCAGGATTTCTCGTGGTTGGGTTTCCGTCGTACCTTCAGGGTTTCGCTTCCTTCTTTGATAACGGTGTTCGACCGTCCGGTGTTCAAGCTGCCTGATGAATCCGTCTGCGGTGTTACCATTCTTTGTTCTTGTTTGTGCCTTCCGGTGTTTTCCGACGCGACGACATCATCTACGCCAGATCCGATGCAGAGTCTGCGTCACCCCTTTGTTCCGAACCTCGCTTGTCGAGATCTTGATCGATTCGAGAATGGTTGCACTCTCTTCTCTGTTGTGGAGTAATAGTTTGGGTGCGTGATGGATTGGCCCCATGCCGACTACCCTTCTATTCGCTTGTGTACATTGAAGTGGATGAGAATGCATCGGTTCCCTCTTTCTACGGAGTTAGAGGTGGCTTTATTTGTTGATACCTCTACCTTCGACCTTGTTCCGGAGTGTTCTCTCGGCGATCACGGACAACGACCTCTTGTTAGTGGTGTCGCGGTATCTACGGGCGAGAAGATGCAGATCGCCGACCTCCTTCCGGTACCATGAGGCGGATCTCGAGGGCGAGATCCCTTGTTAGTGGTGTCAATTGTGGCATCCCGCAAAACCACTACTAGAAAATCGCGTTGAATTTGTGCATTGCATCATCATCATATGTTGTTTGTCAAAGACTATTTTCGCAAAGCCCGATTTGTTTTCCAAACGCCCATCTTAATTCAAATGCAAGCCCGGTCCCCGGATTATTTTTGTTTGAGTGCTATCGGTTTGCAAACGGTGTTAACAAAACAAATAAAATTTATATTATTTTTTTAGTGGGGGCAGTCGAACGGGCCAGATCGACCCGAACGACCACCCCAGGATTTTTGAATCGGTCCAACCAGTCCCACCCATAATCCTAAACCTACCCATTTTTCTACCCACACCCCTTTGGCCACATCATCCCACCCAACCAGTGTGCGCCACCTCACCTCTTCCCTCACCCCCCTCCAATCAGACGCTGACACGTCACCCTCACCCCTCCTCTCTCACCCCTCTCACCAGACCCACCCTCACAGCACTCACACAGGTCCACACACACGCACTCACGCACACACTCACGCCAACCAACACGCCTGCCCGCGTGGCCCCACCCACGACCGCCTCCCCCGCGCGCCCTGTGCATCTTCCCCGCGTGCCCCCACGCTCTCCTCTCTCCTCCCTGCAAGCTCCCTCCGCCGCGCGCCTCTCCCGTCGCCTCGCCCCGCTCGCCGTGCGCCGCCCATCCCCCTCAACCTCGCTCCACCGCCGCCGCGCGTGCTCCTCCCTCTCTCGCGCCGCTCACCCTCCCAGCAGTCCTGCGACCTCCTCCCGCCTCCCCTTCTCTCCCTCCGCGCTGCGCCTTCCTCCTTCCTCAAGGCTTGCTCCGCCTGGCCGCCCGGCCCGCTCACTTTGGCTCGCCACGCCTCTCCTCCGCCACGCCGAGAACCACCCAGCGCTGCCGTGCCGCATCCTCCCAGGCCCGCTCCCTCTCCTACCTCGCCCGCGCCGTCCCGACCTCCGCGCCGCCCGGCCGCGCCGCCTGCCTTCTTCGCCGCGCCAGCCAGACCGACGCGCCGCCCAAGCCCTCCCGAGCCGCCCAGCTCGCCCGCGGTTCGTGGCGCGCATCCGCCGCCCGCCGCCCCGCCCAGCCTCCGCCGGAGCTCGCTGCCCGAGCCGCCTCCGCCTCTGCCTCAACCGCGACCCCTCGCGCGTCTCCCCTTCCTGCGACCACCCGCTGCCTGCCACGGAGCCACTCCGTCGCCTGGCCGCGGTCCTCTCTGTCCTCTATCGTGCCAGCGCCGGCCCCTCCTCTGGAGCTTCGCCGCCCAGTCGGCCAGCGCCTCTGCTCGCGGCCGTTCCCTACTGCAACGTTGCCGCGTGAGGATGTGTGGTGACACGTAGAAGACCCGGAAATCCTGCAGGGACACTCGGATGCTCGACAAGATCTTCCGCATGGGAACCGAAGGCAACAAAGCTAGAACACCAAGTCTCCTGCGGAACACCGAGACCCCGGTGCGACAAGTACCCCGGAACGTCAAGATCGCCACACGGACTTGAGTACCCCGAAGCCTTCGACGCGGAGCACCGAGGATGCCTTCATGGGACCGCCAAGACCCGCCGGCGCCAAACCCCAAAACCGACATCGTCACCCGGGAACTTCGACAGGGAACCCTGAAGACCTCGGTGACGAGCCCCAAGTTCGCCTTCGATAATCAAGATGGTACCCCAAGATCTCCATCGTATGTGTCGAGCAAACACCAAAGAGATGACAAGATCTACCGATGACCGAGAACCCTGACGCCAAGATCGCTACCGGAACGACAAGCACTTCGCCGTCGCACGCCAAGTCCTTCTTCCCGAACGACATGACCGTCAACATGACCCGAAGACCACGGATGCGCCAAGATCTACTCCGTTACCCGAGAACGTTCCGTCGAACCCCGAACCCCAGATCCGAACCCCGAGACCGACCCCGAACCCCGGAACCCCAAGATCGTCGAGAACCCTAATGTGTGAACCCCTTTTCCGAGAACCCTATTTTATAAATGGTCAACTATATGAATTGTTGCATATTTAACTGCCATCTCGCATGCATATCTGTGGTTTGGGGGTCTTATGCCGATTCACCTAAATAATTAAATATGGGGCCCATATGCGAGCAAATCTAGCCTTATATTGGCCTCATTTAAATTGTTGTAGTGAACCCGATACTATCTTTTGCCATGTTCAAACAACATTTAAATTGCGGGGGTTCTAAATAACTTAAACCATTTAATTAATTGTCGGGACCCCGGTTCCGCTTAATCTGACCTAATTGCAATGCACCCTTGCCATGTCATACATCATACATGCATCATGCCGATCTTCTGCCGTTGTATTAAGTAGTGCATCCGGTGTTTCTTCTAGTGTTTTGCTTCTTCGCGGATAAGGCCGTTGAGTTGATGCGAGTGTCGACCCGATCTTGGATGACCCTTGCAATGTTTTCAAAGAGCATCTCCCCTTTCTTCCTATCTTACTTTTATAGTATTTATTCCCTCCTGTTGATCTATTGCTATCTGGTTATGCGATGCTTTAGTTTCGTACACTGTGATGTACCGCAGCCCCATATTGCCTTGGACACATCCTATTACTGTTGTTTGGTAGATAGCTGGACTTGCGGCGTAGTCGCTTGCTCAAGTGTTGTTGCGTGTTGCCAAGTGCCATAGTTGTTGATGTATTGCATGTTGATGATGGAGATGATCATAGTTTTACTTATCGTTCACTTTAATTCCTGTTTAACAACTAAAATTGAATTAAGCGAGGCATCGGTGGGTGATAGATAATATTTGGTTTCGAGCGCCCACTTGTGTCCAGGGACCCGAGTACTTGATACTGTTCCTTGATTTATCGCTATCCACATCCGGAGGTATATGGGCCCCCGAACGAGCTTGATTGGTCTTATTTCTTGGGGCCACAAACTAGTTTGAGGTTTTATTTACGATCCTTTACTTATGCCATGCTACTTTGTATTTAAATTGTGCGAGGAGCACCTTTGTCTGTTAGGTAAGCGGAATGTTTTCGCGGTATCGACAAGCCCAGCCACACTTTCGGGTTCCCGATCGTTTCTGCCATTGACGCAAACCTTGAGGCCGTCTCGAGCTTGCTTACTCCGTTGGTCTACTCAATGGGGTGGCCCCCTGAAAGATTTCTGAATCCTATGATTGTTCAGTCGTGAAAGCCTCGTTGGGTTTTGATTTGGTTTTTCCGAGGTTGATCGAGCGTGTGTTGCTATTGGTGCACCCCGGCCGGGTAAAACTTTCTGAAATCCGTGTCCGCGGATATGGACAACTTGGAGCACAGTATCTCGATCATAGACAAGCATAACTAAAGTTTATTGCCGTAAATTTGACTTTATAATGACTAGTAATCAGCTTCACTATAATGGAATGGCTAATTAATACTGCCCACAACTGCTTGTTTGGAGTGTCGCTTGCGACCATTGTACCTGACTAGTAAGTATTGCAACTACAACGAAATGGCTGAATAAAAGTACCAACAACTTCTGGGTTTCGGGATTACATCATGCTATCTGTATCTGATTAGTAACTGCTGCAACTATAACGGAATGGATAACTAAAAGTGCCCACTGCTTATTTTATCAGGATGATTATCTAAACCTGACTAGTAATTGTCGCAACTATAACTGAATAGATAAAACTGCCAACGGTGTGAGTCCCTCGGTTGACTTCCTCGATTGGTCTCGAGGGGGAAACACCAGGATGGGTTTGTTTGGTGATAGCTTCAGGTTGGATCCGGTTAGGCCATTCTTATCCCTCTCTGATAACCGCCAGTTGTATCGAGTCTCTATAGGTTGATTAGTGCATGATGCCGCTGCCGCTCAGTCCACCATACCTATGTAGGCGAGGACCGCCGAATTCTAGCCTCGCTGCATCTTGGCCTCGATCGGCGCTCCTTTTTCCTTTGCCCTTTGTCGGCACCCTTTGTTTAAGGGGTTTTGAGATCGGCGCCGTTAGCAGGGTTACCCTTCCGGCTTGGCACGGGCAGGGTTATGGACGCCATTGGTTATTCTTCGTGGCTCTTAGCCCCATTTGCATCTTGTCCGTAGTCGGACGCTCTTTTTCAAGGTGATTTGGATCTTTGTACCGTATATCTGTTTCTTGACTCATTGAGTCATATATATATCTGCTACATGGGTCCCATTGAGGACTGTTGTGTAATGTTATTACTTTGTTTTCCACCCGCGAAAGTTCTGGTGGGCACCTTTGAATCGTTTCTATCGGGTTTGGCGAATTTTGCTCAAACTTGCATAGGTCCGATTCGAGGGTGTTCTGAGTGGTATCGAGCTCGTGATTGCGATACCCACAAGTCCAGCTGTAGGATAACCTAGCTAACGAAGTAGAGTGTCAAAACTATTTTTGAAAACTCGGTTGGATAGTTCTGATTAGGTCTGATTTTACTCCTTACCCCTTTGCTATTCCTCTCTTACCTCTACGTGTTTTGAATCTGCTCTCTTATCTTTTCTTCGAGTCCAGGATTTCTCGTGGTTGGGTTTCCGTCGTACCTTCAGGGTTTCGCTTCCTTCTTTGATAACGGTGTTCGACCGTCCGGTGTTCAAGCTGCCTGATGAATCCGTCTGCGGTGTTACCATTCTTTGTTCTTGTTTGTGCCTTCCGGTGTTTTCCGACGCGACGACATCATCTACGCCAGATCCGATGCAGAGTCTGCGTCACCCCTTTGTTCCGAACCTCGCTTGTCGAGATCTTCAGTCTGATTCCGAGAATGGTTGCACTCTCTTCTACTGTTTGTGCGGAGTAATAGTTTGGGTGCGTGATGGATTGGCCCCCATGCCGACTACCCCTTCTATTCGCTTGTGTACATTGAAGTGGATGAGAATGCATCGGTTCCCTCTTTCTACCGGAGTTAGAGGTGGCTTTATTTGTTGATACCTCTACCTTCGACCTGTTGTTCCCGGAGTGTTCTCTCGACGATCACGGACAACGACCTCTTGTTAGTGGTGTCGCGAGTATCTACCCGAAGCGAGAAGATGCAGATCGCCGACCTCCCTTCTGGTACCATGAGGCGGATCTCGAGGGCGAGATCCCTTGTTAGTGGTGTCGAATTGTGGCATCCCGCAAAAACCACTACTAGAAAATCGCGTTGAATTTGTGCATTGCATCGTCATCATCATATGTTGTTTGTCAAAAACTATTTTCGCAAAGCCCGATTTGTTTTCCAAACGCCCATCTTAATTCAAATGCAAGCCCGGTCCCCGGATTATTTTTGTTTGAGTGCTATCGGTTTGCAAACGGTGTTAACAAAACAAATAAAATTTATATTATTTTTTTAGTGGGGGCAGTCGAACGGGCCAGATCGACCCGAACGACCACCCCAGGATTTTTGAATCGGTCCAACCAGTCCCACCCATAATCCTAAACCTACCCATTTTTCTACCCACACCCCTTTGGCCACATCATCCCACCCAACCAGTGTGCGCCACCTCACCTCTTCCCTCACCCCCCTCCAATCGACACGCCACCGTCACCCTCCCCTCCTCTCTCACCCCTCTCACCGACCCACCTCACGGCCTCACACAGGTCCACACACACGCACTCACGCACACACTCACACCAACCAACACGCCTGCCCGCGTGGCCCCACCCACGACCGCCTCCCCCGCGCGCCCTGTGCATCTTCCCCGCATGCCCCCACGCTCTCCTCTCTCCTCCCTGCAAGCTCCCTCCGCCGCGCGCCTCTCCCGTCGCCTCGCCCCGCTCGCCGTGCGCCGCCCATCCCCCTCAACCTCGCTCCACCGCGCTGTGCTCCTCCCTCTCTCGCGCTCGGCTCACCTTGCAGTCCCCTGCGACCTCCTCCCGCCTCCCTTCTCTCCCTCGCCCGCGCCCTTCCTTCCTCGCCACAGGCCTGCCCGCCCGCCTTCGCCCGCCTCACTCGCCGCCCACGCCTCCGCCCCGCTCGAGAACCACCCAGCGCCCGGCGCATCCTCCCCAGGCCCGCTCCCTCTCCTACCTCGCCCGCCCGACGCCTCGCCGCCGCCTTGAACCGCCCCGCCTCTGGCCTTCCTCTCGGCCACTGCCAAGACCGCCGCCGTAGCGCCCTCCCCAAGCCCTCCGGCCGAAGCCGCCTCGGCCCGTTCGTGGCCGCCGCGCATCCGCCGCAAATCTGCGCCCAGCCTCTGCCGCCCGGAGCGCTGCCCGAGCCGCCTCCGCCTCTGCCTCAACCGCGACCCCTCGCCGCGTCTCCCCTTCCTGCGACCTCCCGCCGGCCCGCCCGCCGGAGCCACTCCGTCGCCTGGCCGCGGTCCTCTCTGTCCTCTATCGTGCCAGCGCCGGCCCCTCCTCTGCGGAGCTTCGGCCGCCCCAGGTCGGCCCCGCGCGCGCCTCTGCTCGCGGCCGTTCCCTACTGCAACGTTGCCGCGTGAGGATGTGTGGTGACACGTAGAAGACCCGGAAATCCTGCAGGGACACTCGGATGCTCGACAAGATCTTCCGCATGGGAACCGAAGGCAACAAAGCTAGAACACCAAGTCTCCTGCGGAACACCGAGACCCCGGTGCGACAAGTACCCCGGAACGTCAAGATCGCCACACGGACTTGAGTACCCCGAAGCCTTCGACGCGGAGCACCAAGGATGCCTTCATGGGACCGCCAAGACCCGCCGGCGCCAAACCCCAAAACCGACATCGTCACCCGGGAACTTCGACAGGGAACCCTGAAGACCTCGGTGACGAGCCCCAAGTTCGCCTTCGATAATCAAGATGGTACCCCAAGATCTCCATCGTATGTGTCGAGCCAACACCAAAGCGATGACAAGATCTACCGATGACCGAGAACCCTGACGCCAAGATCGCTACCGGAACGACAAGCACTTCGCTGTCGCACGCCAAGTCCTTCTTCCCGAACGACATGACCGTCAACATGACCCGAAGACCACGGATGCGCCAAGATCTACTCCGTTACCCGAGAACGTTCCGTCGAACCCCGAACCCCAGATCCGAACCCCGAGACCGACCCCGAACCCCGGAACCCCAAGATCGTCGAGAACCCTAATGTGTGAACCCCTTTTCCGAGAACCCTATTTTATAAATGGTCAACTATATGAATTGTTGCATATTTAACTGCCATCTCGCATGCATATCTGTGGTTTGGGGGTCTTATGCCGATTCACCTAAATAATTAAATATGGGGCCCATATGCGAGCAAATCTAGCCTTATATTGGCCTCATTTAAATTGTTGTAGTGAACCCGATACTATCTTTTGCCATGTTCAAACAACATTTAAATTGTGGGGGTTCTAAATAACTTGAACCATTTAATTAATTGTCGGGACCCCGGTTCCGCTTAATCTGACCTAATTGCAATGCACCCTTGCCATGTCATACATCATACATGCATCATGCCGATCTTCTGCCGTTGTATTAAGTAGTGCATCCGGTGTTTCTTCTAGTGTTTTGCTTCTTCGCGGATAAGGCCGTTGAGTTGATGCGAGTGTCGACCCGATCTTCGGATGACCCTTCGGCAATGTTTTCAGGCGAGCATCTCCCCCTTTTCTTCCTATCTTACTTTTATAGTATTTATTCCCCTCCTGTTGATCTATTGCTATCTGTGTTGCGATGCTTTAGTTTCCGTACCTGTGATATACCGTGCAGCCCCATATTGCCTTGGACACATCCTATTACCTGTTGTTTGGTAGATAGCTGGACTTGCGCGTCGTAGTCGCTTGCTCAAGTGTTGTTGCGTGTCGCCAAGTGCCATAGTTGTTGATGTATTGCCGCATGTTGATGATGGAGATGATCATAGTTTTACTTATCGTTCACTTTAATTCCTGTTTAACAACTAAAATTGAATTAAGCAGAGGCATCGGTGGGTGATAGATAATATTTGGTTTCCGAACGCCCACTTGTGTCCCGTAGGACCCCGAGTACTTGATACCTGTTCCTTGATTTATCGCGCTATCCACATCCGGGAGGTATATGGGGCCCCCCCCTGAACCAGAGCTTGATTCAGTCTTATTTCTTGGGGCCACAAACTAGTTTGAGGTTTTATTTACGATCCTGTACTTATGCCATGCTACTTTCTGTATTTAAATTGTGCGAGGAGCTTTGTCTTTATTTAGGTAAGCGGAATGTTTTCGCGGTGTCGACAAGCCACACTTTCGGGTTCCCAGTCGTTTACAGCCATTGTCGCAAACCTTGAGTCCGTCTCGGAGCTTGCTTACTCCGTTGCGGGTCTACTCAATGGGGTGGCCCCCTGAAATATTTCTGAATCCTGTGATTGTTCAGTCGTGAAAGCCTCGTTGGGTTTTGATTTGGTTTTTCCGAGGTTGATCGAGCGTGTGTTGCTATTGGTGCACCCCGGCCGGGTAAAACTTTCTGAAAGCCGTGTCCGCGGATATGGACGACTTGGAGCACAGTATCTCGATCATAGACAAGCATAACTAAAGTTTATTGCCGTAAATTTGACTTTATAATGACTAGTAATCAGCTTCACTATAATGGAATGGCTAATTAATACTGCCCACAACTGCTTGTTTGGAGTGTCGCTTGCGACCATTGTACCTGACTAGTAAGTATTGCAACTTCTAGCGAAATGGCTGAATAAAAGTACCAACAACTGCTGGGTTTGGGATTACATCATGCTATCATGTCGATTAGTAATGCTTTTGCAACTATAACGGAATGGATAACTAAAAGTGCCCTTGCTTATTTTATCGGGATGATTATCTAAACGACTAGTAATTGTCGCAACTATAAGCGAATAGATAAAGCGCCAGCGGTGTGAGTCCTCGGTTGACTTCCTCGATTGGTCTCGAGGGGGAAACACCAGGATGGGTTTGTTTGGTGATAGCTTCAGGTTGGATCCGGTTAGGCCATTCTTATCCCTCTCTGATAACCGCCAGTTGTATCGAGTCTCTATAGGTTGATTAGTGCATGCTGCCGCTGCGCTCGATCCACCATACCTATGTGGCGAGGACCGCGAATTCTAGCCTCGGTGTCTTGGCCTCGATCTTGACGCTCCTTCTTTTTCCTTTGCCCTTTGTCGGCACCTTTGTTTAAGCAGGTTTGAGATCGACACCGTTAGCGGGTTACCCTTCCGCTTGGCAGGCAGGGTTATGGACGCCATTGGTTATTCTTCAGGGCTCTTAGCCCCATTTGCATCTTGTCCGTAGTCGGACGCTCCGTCTTTTCAAGGTGATTTGGATCTTTGTACCGTATATCTGTGTTTCTTGACTCATTGAGTCGCTGTTATATATATCTGTTCTGTGGGTCCCATTGAGGACTGTTGTGTAATCTTATTACTTCGTTTTCCACCCGCACGAAAGTGCCTGGTGGGCACCTTTGAATCGTTTCTATGCGGGTTTGGCGAATTTTGCTCAAACTTGCATAGGTCCGATTCCGAGGGTGTTACAGGCACATGGATCAAGAGTGGGATTTGTCCATCCATATGACAGATAGATATACTCTAGGCCCTCTCGGTGGAATGTTATCCAATTAGCTTGCAAGCATGTGACTGGCTCACAAGGGATCACATATAACGGGAACGATAAAAGAGTACTTATCAGTAACGAGGTTGAACTAGGTATGCAGAGATACCGACAATCAGACCTTGGATAAGTAAACTATCGCGAGACAAAGGGAAATTGGTATCGTATGTAAGTGGTTCATTTGATCGCAAAGTAATCGTTGAAATATGTGGGAGCCATATGAATTTCCAGATTCCTCTATTGGTTATTGATCAGAGAAGTGTCTCGGTCATGTCCGCATAATTCACGAACCGTTGGGAGACACACTTAAGGATTCGATGTTGTTTAGTAGATATGGAATGTAAGTAGGGATACCGAATGTTGTTCGGAGTCTCAGATGGGATCCGGGATATCACGATGAGATTCGGAATGGTCCTGAGAATAAGATTCATATAAGGAAAGTTCGATTCCGGAGTTCGGGAATGATTTCGATGTTTTCATCAGAGAGGTTCTAGAAGGGTCTAGAAGGTTCACCGGACCTGTAGGGGAATGTTCCATGAATGTGTCATGGGTAAGTGGAATTATTGGATCATGTGCTAAGTCACTTTGTTGGGCATTTGCGAGAGAGAAATAAAGATCTAAATTGAAAGTCAAAAGGGAGGTTTGAAAAGTCAAACTGAAACAATGGTTTCCTAGTGGAAGAAGGAAAGAGTCCTTCTTTATATCCAACTTGGTTTTGGGTATGGATTCAAACTCCCCTCTCCGAATTGAAAGTCAAAATGGATGTAAATGGTATGGATAATTTCCGCTCCGAATCTGCATCCGCGTCCGTTTTTGAGGATATGGTATGCATTTTTAGATATCTGACGGATATGGATGCGGATGCGGATATTTGTCAAATGGATATCCGACGGATATGGTAGCATATATGGTATTAATGATATTCGATTGTGACACCCCCGGAATCAGGGCTAAACAAATCCCAGACCTCCATATGACATAAGCTTAACCTTGAGCTCGAGAATATCCAGTGAAGAATCGATAACACAACAGTGACCCTACGACACAAAAATTATTACAGCAAGCTCATAATTGAGCAGAGAACCAAATTATTACAAGCAGAGGTCACTGACCACAAACATCAACAACGGAAGGCAAATTATGCTATTAAGTATAGCAAACTTAACAAATGGTCTAAGAGGCCTGAAGCATAATGATGACGTCCTAGAACATAGATTCCAGGCTGCCGGCCGGGAACCCCAAGCTACTCATCGATGTCGATGTAGTAGGGAACTCGTCTTCAAGAAAACACTTATTCTTCCAAAAATTATCAACAAAGAAAGGGTGAGTACAGGGTGTACTCCACAAGACTTTTGAATGGTGGAGTTGTTTTGCATAAAACCACTTTTGTTTATAAAACAAGAGGGAGAAGAAGCTCGTATAATCAGAGTATTTTAAAAGGGGATAAGAGAGCGACATCTCTGAAATATTGATCATCATCTTTTATATCCACCAAATCATCATCATATACCAACTAGGATCACCCCTCGTACCCATGAGGAAGCATCCTTAAGCACACGTTGATCTGCCAAGTTTTAAGATTACGTTCATGTTCTCTATGATCTTAGAATCTGGTCACCAAGTGTTCATAACCGTGAACATGGATTTTCGAAAAGATTTATTACCCTGTAGGGGTGTACAACTTTACCCACACGTACTAACCTTCTCTTAATGCCACTAGATAATCCCTCTCCCTTGGAAGGCCGGCAAGGGTGGTTAGACACGACCTTTACCTTGCTTTCGCCGAGACCATGAGTCATGCAATAAGTATGGTTCTGCTATAACGGGTCAAATCCCGAAGCCGATACTTAAAGATGTGAGGCGAGGTTGGTTTATCAGGGGCGCTATCAACCCCAAGCAACCCGGTCCATGCTTCCCTACCTATTATGAATGCACCTTCACCCGACAAATCTTTCAAAAGGTTTTCTATGCATATGTCGAATGGAAGGCCCGAACTATGTGACTCATGGAATATACTAGGCAAGTTAGTGGCTCGTGAGGTTTTCCAGGCCCCATGTGGTTGTACGCTCGTCTCGGTTCCAAAGGCAAGAACTCGGTTCCTAGTGGTGGCGAGCATGGGATTAGAAAAACCACATCCCACCATGGCCTCCCATACAAGACTTAGCATGTTTAATCTCATATCACCTATGATATCATCTCATCATGTTCTCCTATCATACAAGATTATCTGCATCTGATACATCATCTGGATGGACCCGACTCAACAGCTATGCATGGCTAAGTAGGACATAAATAAGCTCTAGCAGTGCACACAAGCCAACCTAGTTATGCTAGGAGCAGTGGATCGGGTAATATAAGCTCAAAGGGAGTAATGCAACAGATAGGATACTCTATCTATCGATAAAAGACCACAGTAGAATCGTATGCAACATGGCAGGAATTGAAATGCTTTCGAAATCATAGGATTATATCATGGTGAGGCTATGCTTGCCTTTGCCCGTTGATAACCAATAAGTAGAGCTTCGAACACTTGAACTTGACTTGGTTAGAGTTGGTCAAGTATTGTTCGTCGATCTTTGATATTCGTCGGTCTTGATCTCGGTCTTTGATCTTGTCGTGGGAATGACCACGGTAGATGCTGCAATTGGCAGCGAGTAGTAGAACATTGGGCAAGGGCGGCCAGCCATCTGCGGTGCGAGATGAGGGCGGAGACACAAGGATTTACCTAGGTTCGCCCCCCCGGAGGGTAAAGACCTACTCCTGCTAGATTGTATTATGTGAGAGTACAATGGGGCGAGCTCGGCGGCTAGGCAGCGAGTCGCTTGGGTGTATGATGGAACGTATCCTCTACGCGCCCTCTAGGGAGGTTTATATAGACTCACCCCCTAGGGTTTACAAATCTCAACCGAATCAGTTAAGGCTTCAGCGACCGTTTAACCTAATCCGACTAGGCCTATCCATGCTTCTGGGCCTTCAGCTTCTAGTCGCTTGAGTCCACGCCAAGTCTTGATCCAGTCGCCGTCCCGCAGGCCCACTCGCCAACATCTGAGCCAGTCGGAAACGTCCTGCTGGGTATACCCCGGTAGGCATATCCCCATCAGTAGTCCCCGAGGCCGTCGTCGATTGGTCGCGGTGGTCATTGTCCGGTGTCTGGGCCCAATCGGACGCCTTGATCGAATCGGTGGCGGACTCCTGAATAAAGGAAAAACTAGTTATTCCAATCGCACTAACGGCGATCGATCGGGTTGCAGCTCGGCGGCGAATATCCAGTCACTATTGTAGTGATCGGGTCGGCGAATAGTCAAGTCGCGCGGAGCGACGAGTCGAGTAGATGAAGTTGGACCGTCAAGTGGGGTCAAAACTAGCCGTTGGGGTAATCCAACGGTAACTTTTGGCATAATCACCGCATAGTAACGGCTCCTGAAATTGGCGGGTAACAACCGCTATATAAGGGGAATGACAGGCGAGCGGGGAAACACTCCTTCATCTTTCCTCCGATCTCACCCATCTTCGTTTCCACTCCGCATCGCGATCCAACTGATCCAAAGAGCCCCTACCTCCACAAATCTTCCAACCAATGGCCCCCTCCACCGAACCATGGGGCAGATCCAAGTGCACCAGGGCGCTGCTGGCATCCTTCGAGGAGGTCGGGATCCTGCGCGCCGGTAGATGGCGCATCCCCCGCGGCCGGAGAGGTGACTCCGGACCCGCGCGAGGGAGAATTCATTTGCTTCACCAGACACCTGGAGCGGGGGCTGGGGTTTCCCACTTCTCTCTTCTTCCGGCGCTTATGCGCCTTCTACGGGATCCAGCCGTCGGACCTGGGCCCGCATAGCATCGGGCAGTTCGCCATTTTCGTGGCGTTCTGCGAGTGCTATCTGGGCTGCAGGCCCTACTTCCCCCTGTGGCAAGATCTATTCCATGAGAGGATTAGTCGCGAAGAATCAGGAGGCCCGATGCTGGCTGCGGGTGGCCTGACATTTCAGCTGAAGTCAAAGGCGTCATTCTTCGACCTGATGCTGCCCGCCAAGGCGGCAAACGAGTGGAAGAAATCCTGGTTCTACGTCATCGAGGCGAATCCAGACGGCGAGGTGGCGCTTCCAAGGTACTCCGCCAAGCGACCCGAACCGCGTCGGTTCCAGGTCGGCAAGCTCCCGCTGGACCAGCAGATGGTTATCGACGAAATGTTGCAAACCATCCGCGGCCTGAAGAAAAAGGGCCTCCAAACCATCAATCTTTACAATTGCTGGCTCGGGTGGCGGATCATGCCTTTGGCCCGCCGGGACCACTATATGTACGAGTACGCTGGTAGGGAAGACCCGACGAAATCCTGCCTCACCGAGTGGAAACTCGAAGACTACATCCTGCCCCTGAAGAAGATCACCCAGGCGGCGTACCTGGACGCGAAGGCCGGGGTTGCCCCCTATACCGCAAGGCGCCCAGCTCCGATGGTAAGTCGCCATCTTCGCCACCATTCGCAGTCGCAGATGATGCAGTCGCGGTTATGCTGACGTTGTTTCATTTTTATTGTAGTTGTTCCAAGTGGTGGAAGGATGGCTCCCACCCGCAGACGACGAAAACTCGACCTCATCCGTTCAGGACTGGAGCGAGTCGCCACCCGCCAAAGGCGACGTCGGGAGCGACGCGGGTGATGACGACGATGATGACGAAGACGAGCCCATGGAAGACATCGCCTCGATGGTTCGCAAAACTCGCGGGCAACATCAGCGCGAGCTCGAGGCAAGTAGGAGCCTCGAACTTCACGATGACGATGACGACGAGCTCCCTGAGCACACCTCGTGTCGTGAGGCTACGCCGTCGAAGAAGAATAAGAAGGAGGTGAAGGCTCCTCCAAGGAGGAAGACGAAGCCGGCAAATCAGGCGTCTCTGCCTCGTTCTACGACTAGTTCCGACGCCACCAGCTCGGCTAAGGTTGAAGCGGCGCATACGACAGCAGCACCGGACGCCGCCGCCCTCCTGGATGAGGTACCTCTAGCCTCGCTTCCACCCCCATTCGTCTCGGTCTCTGGGTTGGGGGCTATTCCAGCCGCAGCAGCTTCGCCTCCCGGGAGAGCTCCCGCGGACGTCATCACGGAGGCTCCTGCCGCGGCCTCGTCTTCGAAGAGGCCCTCTGTGTCTTGGGCACACAACGTGTTCGAGATGGGCCTCAGTCGGAAACTGGGCCCCGAGCTGGAGAAGCCGGCCAGCATCCGCATGGGACTGCGATTCATACCAGTCGCCAAGTAAGTCTTGTTCGTCTGCTTGCCTTCCGTTGTAGTCGGACAATTTTGCTCATATCGCTGTTTCACAGGACTGGAGTTAAAAAGATCGGCCACCCTTCCATGGCCAAGGTTCCGCCGGTCGTCGCCGAGGAGGACCCCTCGCGGAAGAGGAAAGCTGATGAAGTCGCTGCTCCCGCAGACAGCGCTAAGAGGGAGAAGGGCGACGATGTCGTCATGGTCTCTGACGACACAGCTGTTGCTCCAAGCGATCCTCCGACTGCGGCGGAGGTGGCTTTGAAGAACAAGGAGGATGTTTCCTCGCCCGGAGTGACCGAGCCGACTCCCAGTGGCGCTGGGGCATCCGCTGCGACCTTCCCCCATTTCATGGCCAAAGCGGCCACAACGAGTGGCGCAATACCAACGAGCAGGGCGGCTCGGGAGTGCGTCGAGCAGCGTCGCGGACACACTCCAGCTCGCTTGCGTCTGGGACGCTACATCACGGCATGCTGGGCGCAGCCATCCAGGTATGTCCAGTCCCCGAGGATCGGGCCACTGAATTTCAGTGGTCGGATTCGTTTAGAGTTTTTGTAGTGTACAGTCCCCGAGTGCCTAGTCGCTGGATTTCAGCGGGTGGGCACTTAGGATTTTTGATCTCCAGTCCCCGAGTGCCTAGTCGCTGAATTTCAGCGGGTGGGCGCTTAGGATTTTTGACCTCCAGTCCCCGAGTGCCTAGTCGCTGAATTTCAGTGGGTGGGCACTTAGGATTCTATTGTTGTTGCAATTTTATTTGTGCGCAGGGCTTGCAGCGTGAATCGGCCGATCGGCTTGCTGCAAAGTGTCGCGTGGAGAAGGAACTTGTTGCCATCCAAGAAACGAACAAGGGACTCCAAGCAATCGCTGCTAAGGCAGAGGAGGTCCGCCAGGGCCTTGTCCCGGCGGTTGAGCTGACGGTGGCTCAATTTGCTTTGAGTACGGCTGAGAAGCGGATCGCTGATCTGGAGCGCGAGCTCAAGGAAGCGAAGGCGGAGGCGAGCTCAGCGGATGGGCGAGCAAAAGCTGCTGTTACGGCTGCCGCTGAAGAGCGAAAGGTTTCTGACGCCCTCGTTGTTGGGCTGCAGAACGACTTCTCCTCGCTTCAAAGCTTCATCACGGGCCTCTGCCGTCCTCTAGTTGGTAAACTTTGCTTCCTCTGCCTGTAGTAGCTGCATTGCGAAGTCGTTGTTATACTCACAGCCTACCTCTGTCCAAAGGTCGGATTATTGACAGCTCGGAAGAGGCGCAGTCGTACGACGCGCGACAGTGTGTGACCACTCTGGTCGACTCGGCCACGTTGTCCGCGACTTGCATTCGAGCATATCTTCAGGAGATATCGCCCACGGAAGTGATTCCCAGTGACCTCGTCAAAGTATGGCGTTATCTGGAGAAGGCGCCGTCAGTCGTCGAATTCATGACGCGGTCGGCCTTCCGGCGCGGGGCGGCGACGACTCTCAGCCTTGGGCTTGCCCACTTCCCGGAGGAATTCGACCTTGACGACGTGACGAGTGGCTACCCCTCGTTGAGGGTCTCTATGGAGATCGCCGAGGTGCTGAAGCTGACGGACCGGGCCGCGGTGTACTCCGATCGCGTCTGGGCGATGGGTGACCTCCTCCCCTATCAGGAGACGACTGTCACCCCCAACGATCCTGAGCCGAAGCATCGGGACTTCAAGGTCGAGCAGCCATTCCGTGCGGAGATGGCGGGTGAGTTGACGACGTACCCGTCGAACCCGTACACGCCCTTCATTCGCAACCGCAGGGGTGGCGGCGATTCGCCGTCGAAACCTGCAGAGTAGAAACATTGTTCCCTGGGGCATTAGTGACAATTGGCCATTGGACTCAACTTGTATTTTGGAACGACTTTGTTCTGCTGTAATGAAACTTCGTGTTATTTTGTGAATTGTTTCGTGATTTGGAATGCTGATTGGACGAGTCCCCGAGCGCGTCCGCCCTTTTTATGGGGTTTACCTCGTTTGTTATGTGTTTGTGATTTTGAATGTTTTGGGCAATTGTTTTTCTATTGGGGTCGACTCACCCGACCTCGGAGAGCCAGTCACAGGGCGACTCCCGTGGGTGCTCTTTACTTGGCTGTTTTCCCTTGCGCGAACGAGGTCGGGTGGCCGAGTCCCCGAGCGTGGTACTTGGTGGTTCTAGTAGCAGCTCCAGGTAGGTGAGGACTGATCGCATTTGAGTAAGCGCGTCACTCCTGCCTGATCCGAAGGATCAGTCGCATGGCGAGTCCTGGGCATGCTCTCATACTTAGCGTTTTTCCCTAGTCGCTCGTGCTCGACTGATCGTCAGTCCCCGAGCGTGGTACTTGGCCGTTCGAGTCGCTGTGCCGAGGATGTGGAGGACCTTGGTCACTGTGAGGAGCGAGGGCAATTGTCTTGGATCGTTAAGCCAATCGAGCTAGGCGACTCCAATGGGGCTCCGGGTTGGCATTTTTCGTGGATGTTACGAGTCTTGGGGTAACCTAGTGCCCTCGGAACGCACTACTTGGCCGTGCCGGTCGCTGTACCAGAGGTTGACTTCTGCGGTTAGCTTGGCGCTGTTATTATGAGTGCGAGTGGCACAAGACACGGCGGGTAGACGCAATTTGCGGTAACCAATCTGTTTTATTTCATAGCAGGTGGAGAGTACATGTATGGGGTTCTAGGAGTAGAATTTCCATAGGAGGTTTACATTCCACGGTCTCTTGACGTCGAGTTTTCCGTCTCCTCAGACGTCGGTGAGGTAGTAGGAGTCGTTGCCAAGGACTCACCCAATGGCGAATGGTCCCTCCCAAGGGGGGGAGAGCTTGTGCATGCCCTTCTTGTCCTGGATGAGGCGTAGCACCAGATCGCCTTCCTGGAAGGTGCGAGTCCTTACTCGCCGGCTATGGTAGCAACGTAGCCCTTGCTGGTAGATGGCGGTGCGGGAGCGAGCTAGGTCGCGTGCCTCGTCGAGTTGGTCGACTCCATCCTGGCGTGCGAGTTCGTTTGCAGCCTCCGTGTAGTTGACCACCCTGGCCGAGTCGTGCTCTAGGTCGGTGGGCATGACTGCCTCAGTGCCATACACCATGAAGAAGGGGGTGAACCCTGTCGACCTGTTGACGGAGGTGCGGATGCCCCAGATGACGGAGGGTAACTCCTCGACCCAGCACCCGGCGGTGCGCTCGAGTGGTACTTGGAGCCATGGCTTCAGGCCATGGAGGATGCTTCGGTTGGCTCGTTCCGCCTGGCCATTGGACTCCGGGTGAGCGACTGAGGCGAGGTCAAGTCGGATGTGGTGTTCCTCGCAGAACTCGGCCATGGCTCCTTTGGCGAAATTGGTGCCGTTGTCCGTGATGATGCTGTTTGGGAACCCATAGCGATAGATGATCTCGCGTAGGAACTTGGTGGCGGTCTTCCCGTCGCATTTCCGGACTGGCTTGGCCTCCACCCATTTTGTGAATTTGTCGACTGCGACCAGGAGGTGGGTGAAGCCGGAGGGGGCCTTCTTGAAGGGGCCTACCATGTCCATACCCCACACGGCAAATGGCCAGGTGATGGGGATTTTCTTGAGCGCCAAACTCGACACGTGGGTCTGGTTGGCGTATTTCTGGCACCCGACGCACCACTGGACAATGTCGACAGCGTCTGCGTGTGCGGTGGGCCAGTAGAAGCCATGTCGCATAGCCTTTGCGACCAGAGAGCGGGCGCTGGCATGGTGGCCGCAGTCGCCGGAATGGATGTTGTGGAGGATTTTGCGTCCTTCAGCGGGTTGGACGCACGTTGGAACACGCCGGTCACACTCCGCTTGTGGAGCTCGCCGTCGATGATGACGAAGGACTTGCAGCGGCGTGCTATCGTCCTGGCATCTGTTTAGTTTGCTGTCAAGGTGCCTCCCTCCAGGTAGGGGATGTACGGCGTAGTCCAGTCCTCTGGCTCGACGATGAGTGCGACCAGGGCTGCCTCTGGTTCAGCAGGACTCCGATGTCGATCTCCCTTGGGGGAGAGACGAAAGGCTTGGTGATGGTGTCGAGGAAGATGCCGGCGGGTGGTGCGAGTCGAGCCGAGCCGATATGAGAGAGTGCATCGGCCTCCTCATCCTTCCGCCTATCGATCCACTCGACGGAGTAGCCTGCGAAGTGTCCGCCCAGCTTGTCCACTGCTTGGCGGTATATGCCGCCATGGTGGGGGAGACGGCGTCGGAGGTGCCGACGACTTGTCCAGCGACAAGGTCGGAGTCTCCGTAGCAGCGTTGACATTCATCTCCTTGGCAGCTCACTGCCGTGGAGTAGTGACTCATACTCGGCCTTGTTGTTGGTGCAGGGGGTGAAGTCGAGGCAGAGGACGTAGCATAGCTTGTCACCCTTCGGAGAGGTTAGCACGATCCCTGCTCCTGCACCATCCGCATTCTTGGACCGTTGAAGTGTAAACTCCAGTAGTTGAGGTATGGCAGCTTTTCTGGCTGCTGGGCCTCCTCCCAGTCGGCGATGAAGTCCGCAAGAGCCTGCGACTTGATCGCTTTGTGCGGCTCGTACTTGATGTTGTGGACGCCGATCTCGACGGCCTACTTGGCAACTCGCCCGGTCACCTCACGGTTGCGGATGATGCCCTGCAACGGTGCTGAGGAGACGACCGTTATCGGGTGCTCCTGGAAGTAGTGTGGCAGTCACCGTTGTGCTCTGAAGACCGCGTATACCAGTTTCTGGTATTGCGGGTTGCGCTGGCGCGACTCGGTGAGGACCTCGCTGATATCGTACCTTTGGTCGCTTTGGGCGCTCCTTTCCTCCTCGGTCGCTCGGCGACCATGGCCAGCCTACGACGCTCGGAAGCCGCGACGTAGACCAGCATGGGTTCCTTGTCGACGGGGGCGGCGAGTAGCGGTGCTGCGAGTAGCACCTTATTGAGGTCGCGGAGCGCATCGTCCGCCTCCTTGTCCCACTGGAAGGTGGGGTTCTTGCGCATCAGGCGATATAGGGGCATCGCCTTTTCGCCCAATCGGGGGATGAAGCGACTGAGAGCCGCGACTCGCCCGGCCAGCTTCTGGACATCACGTAGGCACTCGGGTTTGCCGAGTCGAGCGATCGTGTCGATCTTGGTGGGATTCGCCTCGATCCCGCGTTTGGAGACGACGTATCCCAGTAGTTGCCCTGCTGGTACGCCGAAGGTGCATTTGCCTGGGTTTAGCTTTATCTTGTATTTCCACAGGTTGGCGAATGTTTCCGCCAGGTCAGTGAATAGGTCGCTCTGGCGAGCGGACTTCACGACCATGTCGTCAATGTAGACGTGGATATTGCGGCCAATTTGGCTCGCAAGGCACTCCTGCATACACCGCTGGTAGGTCGCCCCGGCGTTCTTGAGGCCGAAGGTCATGGCAGTGTAGCAGAAGGCTCCGAATGGAATGATGAACGCTGTCTTCTCTTCGTCCTCAACGACCATTTTGATCTGGTTGTACCCAGAGTAGGCGTCGAGGAAGCATAGTGACTCCGAGCCCGCAGTGGAATCGATTATTTGGTCGATCCGCGGGAGGACGAATTGTTCCTTCGGGCAGGCGCTGTTTAAGTTTGTGTAATCGATACACATCCTCCAGGTCCCATTTTTCTTCTCGACCAGGACCGGGTTTGCTATCCACTTGGAGTATTTGATTGGCTCAATGAAGCCTGCAGCGAGTAGACGCTGCACCTCCTTGGCGATTGCTCGGCGGTGCTCTTCATTGAAGGGCCGCAACGACTGTTTGACAGGTCGCACTTTGGGGTCGGCGTTGAGTTTGTGCTCAGCGAGTTCCCTAGGGAAACCAGTCATGTCAGAGGGCTTCCATGCGAAGATGTCCCTGTTCTCACGGAGGAACTCGATGAGCGCGCCTTCCTATGCTGGGCTCATGCCCGTCCCGATTGTCACCGTCTGGCTGGAGTCGCCTGGGACCAGCTCGACGATGCGGGTATGCGTCGTTGCCTCGAAGGCTGTGGTGTTTCCACCCTCCGAGTTGGGCTTCTTTAGTATAGTGGGGTTGTCGTTGTTGACCCCGCTCGCGTATTTGGTGAGCTCGTCGGCGTGGTTGGCCTCTGCCGCAATGACGGCGTCGGCGAGTTCGGCTCCTTTGGCCTCGCACTCAGCGGCCATGTCGGGGTCGCCGTGGATGGTGATGACGCCACGCAGTCCAGGGAGCTTCATCGCATTGTACGCGTAGTGGGGTGCCGCCATGAACTTGGCGAACGCCTGGCACCCCAGGATGCAGTGGTAGGGGCTGTCGAAGGGAACCAGTTCAAAGACGATCCGCTCGGTGCGGAAGTTTGCCGGTGTGCCGAAGGTGACTGGCAGCGTGACCTTGCCGATTGGGTACGCCTTCCGACCAGGGACGATGCCGTGGAACGTGGTGTAGGTCATCTCGACCATCGACTCCAGGAGCCGTAGTCGCCTGAAGGTGTCCAAGTACAGGATGTTGATGGAGCTGCCGCCGTCCATCAATGTCTTGGGGAGCCAGTAGTCTCCCACCTTGGGCTTGACCACCAGGGCAACTCGGCCTGGGTACTCTATTCGTGGCGAGTGGTCCTAGCGGCTCCAAGTGATTGGTTGCTCCGACCAGTTCAGGAACTAGGGAACGTCCACCTGGGCCACCGCGTTGACGGCGACGACGCGGGTGATGACCTTCTTCTCGCGCTTCGTGTTGAAGCCTGTGAAGGTGTGGAGCGAGCCAGCCACGCTGCCGAATTTTCCGTCGTTTGGCGGGTTGTTGTCGGGGTATTCCTGCGCTCGTCGTGCCTTCTCGATCTCCTTGAGAGAGTGGCAGTCGGCGGTCGTGTGCGTAGCGGGCTTTCCTTCCCTGCTGTGAAATACACAAGGTTGGTTAAGGAGGGTCGTGGGGTCGAACCTTGGCTTCGCCTTGTAGTTGCCGCCATTGCGGCGTTGCCCCCCATCGCGGCGGAAGCTCTTGGGCTCGCGCTGCGCGTACCCAACGTTGGCGACGAAGTCGACTCGCCCGTCACTGCGGCGCTTGCCGGTGAGGCGAGTGTTGCTGTATCGTAGATCGGATCATCGTCCGTTGTCTTTGCCGCTCGTGCGGCGTTGTCCTCCCGACTCGTCGTCGGTTTCTTGGTTTGGGTCTTCCTCCGCGTATCTTTTGGCGATCTCTAGGAGATCCGGTATGTTGCCGAGTGTGCGGTATGCTCGTTTGATCTTGGTGACCAGGGGCTCGTAGCGGCACGAGGTCTTGAAGCAGTGGATTGCGGTGTCTGGGTGGATACCGACCGCGTTGTACCACAGTTCTTGCCACCGTTGGACCCAGCTGCGGGTCGACTCGCGAGGTCCCTGGACGCATCGTTCTAGGTCCTCGATGGTGGTGGCGCGGGTGTATGAACCCTCGAAGTGCCTAATGAAGGCGTCGCACATCTCTTCCCAGGAGTCGATGCTATCCGCGGGGAGAGTGTTGATCCACTGCCTGCATGCACCCTCCATCATCTGGGGGAGGTAGCGGGCGGCTAGTAGATCGGTGTGTCCGACGATCCCCATTGCCATGAGGTAGGTATCCAAACACACAGAGGGATCGTACGAGGGGTCGTACTTCTCTATTTCCTTCGGCACTTTGAAGTTTGCCGGGTATCTTTCGCCTCGGATCATCGGTCTGAAGCACCGGGGCCCGAGTCGGCTTAGCGACCCCCTCGGCTCGCCGTCACGGCGGTTGGTTAGGGTATGCCGCAGGTCGTCGGGCTGGCGTGCGCGCCAGCTCTGGCTGTTGATGATATGGGTGCGGGCGTCGACGGGCTGACCGTTGGCGGCGACGAAGTTGGTCGCCGACCGGGGGTCGTTGGTGGAGAGTGCCGCGTTCGCGGGTCGGTGTTGGAGCTGCAGTGACTCGGGTGGCGGGAAGTTGTGGGTGTTTGCCGCCATGGGGCGGCCGCTTGAGGCCGATGAACGCGAGTACATCCGACCCTGTGAGTCGACACCTGCGTTTTGTTGCTCGACCGTCTTTGCGAGCAAGGCCTTGGCGTACTGGATCTGTAGGGCACCGTCGCCGGTGGCCGCGATGTTGTCAACTGCTGCTCGGCCCGCGACGAGGTTGTCCATAGGGGTGGAGAACAGTGGTAGGCCATTTGCGTTTCGCTCCCGTGAAGAGAGCACGATCCGCGGCTGGTCCCTAGGGGGTGCGCGGTTGGGTGGTGGTGGGGCGCCATTCGCCGTCGACCCTGGTGGGGGCCGGGCGCTTCCTCCTAGTGGCGCGTTCTCGTAGATCGCGCGCTCGGCCGCGCGGGCCGGGTCGCTCTCGTCGTCAAAATTCAGGGCGTGCCCCTGGACGGTGGGGTTCAGGCGCGACCTGATTCGTTGCTGGTGGTAGCGCGACAGCTCCTACGCCGTCACCTGCTCGAGGCGAAATTTTTCGCGCTCGGCTTGCTTCTTGCGGACTGCTTTTGCCAGCTTCAGGCGGAGTTCCTCGACCTCCGTTGCCATTGCGTTGGGAGGGATCAGAGTGGAGAATGGATCCTCCGATGGGTCGGCGCCAGTCGCCATGTAGGTCGCGGCGTGGCGGCCGGTCCCGTCGCGGAGATCGGCGGAATTCTCCGACCCGGAGTCAAAGTTGAAGATCCCAAGTATGGAGGGATCCTCGAAGTCTCCGACGTTGGAGACCTGAGTGATGGAGCCCGCGGGCGACGCGGCGACGATGGATCCGGTGAGTGACGCCGGGGTCGCCGAGTCGGCTTCGTCGTTGAGGGCCGCGTCTTCCGCGGCCGCGGTGGTTTCAGCCACGTCGCTATGGGCTGAGTCGTACTCGGAGGCGAGGAGGTGGATCATGCGGACCTGACTATCAGGGAGCCGGTCACGTGGCGGCGACTCACGGATGCGAGCTGAGTCCTCCGAGACGATGACGTCGGTGAGGCCGACGAAGAGACTGATCGTGCCGACCGGCAGGATCATGCTATGCGTGACGGATCGCGCTGCCGGGACGTAGCTGCTTGGCAAGATTTGGAACATCTCGCCGATCGCTATCATGCGGCCGGTGGCGATCGACTCGTTGATGGGTAGATTGGATCTCGCCGCAGAACACCGACCAGACCGGCCAGGCCCCACGGTGGGCGCCACTGTCGTGGGAATGACCACGACAGATGCTGCAATCGGCAGCGAGTAGTAGAACATGGGGCAAGGGCGGCCAGCCATCTGCGGTGCGAGATGAGGGCGGAGACACAAGGATTTACCCAGGTTCGGCCCCCGGAGGGTAAAGACCTACTCCTGCTAGATTGTATTATGGTGAGAGTACAATGGGGCGAGCTCGGCGGCTAGGCAGCGAGTCACTTGGGTGTATGATGGAACGTATCCTCTACGTGCCCTCTAGGGAGGTTTATATAGACCCACCCCCTAGGGTTTACAAATCTCAACCAAATTAGTTAAGGCTTCAGCGACAGTTTAACCTAATCCGACTGGGCCTATCCACGCTTCTGGGCCTTCAGCTTCCACTCGCTTGAGTCCACGCTAAGTCTTGATCCAGTCGCCATCCCACAGGCCCACTCGCCAGCATCTGGGCCAGTCAGAAACGTCCTGCTGGGTATACCCCGGTAGGCATATCCCCATCAGATCTCGATCGTGATATCATATTCTACCGAAGAAGAACCAAACACCGGAAATAAAGGGGAAACAATCAACACATGGCATTGATGCAATGCTCAAGCAAGTATGATGATATGACAAGTTAAATTGTATTGAAATGTAAACCCTAAGCATGCTTGGAAATTTAGTCGGGGTTCCAAGGGGTGAAAACCCTAACTCGGGAAATCTCCGGATGCATATGAAAGGGTTACTATGTTGTTCTTGTTAAACTTGTCATTTAAGTTGTCGAAAAATGCATGATTATAACTTTAATAGATAGTTCTCATTTTTCTGAACATTTTGATATATTATTCATAATTTTCTGATAAACAGATAATTAGATATTGAATTTACAAGTTTTATTCAATTTCTGAAAATGTTAAACCATATTAAAATCATTTACTGCGTCACTGTGACACGAGGCTGACGTCAACACAGGGTGGGGGTGTTTTTTCACTGAGGCAGAACCTACCCAGAGTGCTTGATAGAGGGGCCCCAGGCCACCTCAGTTGCCACGATGGCCGGGCTGGTGCGGTGCTGACGCAAGCACCACATCGGTGCGATGCAAGCGCCACGCCGGATCGCTGGAGACACGTTGGCTGACGGAGAGGGACGACGCTAGGGGCGATCGAGGAAGCGCGGTTGCGTGCGTTCGAATCGGCGGAGCAATGCAAACAAGATAGAGGCGACGCAACCCTTTTTCGGTCACCGGAGCTACTACCACGGCGAGCGGCGGCGACGAAGCTTGCATATGAACGGCACGGCTATGATACAGAGCGAGAGGGGGCGAGTGGAGGGGTGCCTGAGCACCATATGCTCACTGTGAAGACGATGGAGGGGTCGGCGAAGCGAACGACGGCCGGAATCAACGGCGACAGTGATAGCCGGAGTCGGGGAAGGAGGGTCCGATTAGGGCGATAGGGGGCTCTCTGTCTTGCGCGTGTGGGGGCAATCGAACAAGTTGACGGCGGTGGTCATGGTAGTGGTCTCAGATGGAAGAGGGGAGGCTGAAAATGATGGGAATGGCGAGGTCCTGGCCGGATCTAGGGTTCGGCTTCTGTGGCGAGTGGCACAGAGCGAGAGAGAGAGGGGGAAATGGGGATGGGAAGAGAGGGCATGGAACAACCATTCTTATTCTCAGTTTGGCGGTCGGCGGCGGGCATCGCGGCACTCGGAAGGATCGACGGACGGTGACGGGACACATAACAGCTTCACTGTGTCCTTCTGGCGGAGGAAGAAGAAAGAAGCGAAGGGGTATGGGCCAGAGTGGGCCGGTGCTGGGCCGCGACAGAGGTTACTGGCTGCGCTGGGAGCAGAAAATAGAGAAGAGGGGGAAGGGGATGCGGGCTGGGCTGCTGCCTGGTTACTCTCTGATTCTTTTTTATTGCTAGACTCTTTTCTTTTTCTGTTTTCAAATTTTGTTTTGTATTTTCCAATTCAAAACTATTTTGAGTAATTTGAAAATACCAGAGATATTTATAAAATATATGAAATTATTTCAGGGGCCCTTTTAGTCCAATTGGGCTCCAAAATTTTTGGTAGTTTTCGAAATTCAAAACATTTTGAATTGCTTTCACAGAGGGATGGAAAATAGGGTTTAAGGTTTTACTTAAATTTTATTTAATGCACAATTTCAAATATGATGCTCATGAATGCACAAACAAAACCCTAATTACTATTTAACTAAAACGAGGGTGTTACAGCTCTATCCCCCTTACGAGAATCTCGACCCGAGATTCCAAAGGTAGGAAGAGAGACAGAGAGAGAAATAAACAGGGTAACTCTAAAGATAAGGGGGAAGCACACTAAACGACACACATAGCATCTCATGGTCAACTCATGGATGGAGTGTTCAGAAACAACTCTGATATGACGACATGAAACACACCAAGGTAACGGAGGAAACAAGAGGAGAAGGTTTCGAATTGTTAGATAGATGGTCTTCATAAGGATTGAGACCATGGAACTTACAGAAGAGTTAAACTTCTGAGAAGGAAGGTTTCAACAGAAAGAATATGACCATAGACTTCGATAGGGAACCTCTACTAAATGGCTTAAGTAGAGATTTCAGTTCCATAGTTATGGATCAACAAAACCAAGTTGTTGAACTAATTTTGACACAGAAGGGTCACTTTTTCATTCAACAGAAGGCCAGGACATGAAAGGTGTTTTGGTGGAGAGGACTCAAGAGTCACAAGGAACATGCATATAGAGAAACTTTTGATTACCAAAATCATAGTCACTCTTAAAACATGGTTAGAAAATGAAGGAAACTCTTTATTCATCCGGGTCTATCAAAATCTTTGCCAAAAATCATGATATCACTTTGCACCACTAAGATGAATAGTTAAGAAGATTCCTGATGACATGAGAAGAAAGAAACTTCATTCTCAGATTTCAGTTACTTGGCATAACAAAACATTTACCAACATAGAAGGATCTGGAGGATCAACCGAGATACATTTAGCAACACTACTTTAAATGTTCTCCTTGATGTTCGAGAAATTAAACATCAAATAAAGGTCGGACTTCGTAGACAAAGGAAACCATGAGCACAACTCCTATGTTGATTTATAGAAGAGGTCTCATGAAGAGTGGTTGTTATTGCTGAAATCAAAAGAATATGACAAAAGGTCTTTCCGGCTAAGTTGTGTCAACCATTACATCAATCTTGTCGGATTTTCAAAGAGACCTATGTCAAAACCTTGAGGAACACCAACCATCATCGCTGCTTGAGATTCAGCTTTGGTTAGGCGAAACAATATTTCAGACTCAGCATGTCCGAATAGAAAGTTCACAAAATTTACCAAAAAGGTAAAGTTACTAGAGTCTCAAGATATGGACTACAATGTCAAGCTCCAAAAGACTGAGCTAGATTGCTAGACCTATGCATTAGCAACTTGTCGAAGTACAACTACACACACATAAGGTATTATCAATAAAACACACATATGTCCTTAAGGAAAGATAAATAACTATTCTTGAGTCCACGGCGACATCTTTCAACAGTTGCACGTGAACCAGAGAAGGTTACTTCTAACATCCAGAACACATACTTCGAGATGACTCGAAGACGGTTCTCTAAAGTTTCCAACATTAATGCCTAATGTTCCATATGAATCCAATCTAACATGGAAAGAGTAAAGATGTTGTCGATGGGCTCAACAACAAACTTATCAGTACACTCCAAGAAGATGGACTCATATGTCGTATGAACAAGGCAAGAGTATTGGTCAGATCAAAGACATGAAGATGTACTCAAGTGAAACATCACAAGAAAAAACATCATCAAGATAATCCTTGGAACTGAGTTTGATTTGACGATAACCCAAATCAAATAAAAGATTAGGGAAGATAACAAATCCTCAAAGGAAATACTATCTTGCTTCAACATGAACAAAACTAGACATCCATTTTAGAAAGAACTGAGTAGGATAAAACTTTTGTCTTACAACTCTCCAAGTTGTTGTTTAAGCTCAACCAACTAGTTCATGGGTATCCAGTATGGATCCTTGTAGAAAATATCAATTTAGAGAACTAGCTTGCTCAAGAACTTGACATCACGGTCATGTGGCAACATGGCGATGCTTCTAGGAGACATCTAGACTATCACGAACCACCGATATGTCACTTAGTTCGAGAGAGAACTAGCTTTACAAGGAAAGAAGACATAGTCTCAGAGCTTCGTCACAAGCCTAACTCTTTGCCCGAAGAGAGTGCTCAAGAATATCGGACTTGGAAGCACAATCATTCTTTGCTTAATGATAGGATTAACCAATCATGCTAAGAATGATACAAATGTCCTTAGAGTTCAAAACAATAATAATTGCAAAGAATCTTGAATGGCCACATTATTACCCACACGCATCACTCACGAGCACGAAAGCTCGAGGAAGGGTGGGTAAATATGTGTAAAAGCATCACTTCGTTAAGGGGTCATGAAACTCGACACGACCTCTTAGTATTAAAGAGTGTGATACTTTAAGGTGGAACAGACAGAAGTTAATTACCACTTCTTGATCTGCGGATTACAACACTTTGACCTGGTCCTAGATATGATGAGGTACTGGAGTTTGTTTCTCCTGACATTCCGAAATGGTTTGTCATGACGGACCATAAGAGTATCTTGCATTAGAATACACCAATGCATATTTACTACTTGTCTACCAACTGGTAGACAAAGGTCGAAGAAGAAAAAGGGAAAAAGAACATGCTCAGGATGGAATCCCAAGATGTGGATGCATAAGTCAACAATCTTATGGAAACCAATGCAGAGAAGGGTAAGGTGTGGCAGAGTCACGAGTGTAGATGTGAGACTCTCGAGGAGTACTCTTATCGTGATCTATTTGGTTCCATTAAAGAACATCTGCCATAGAGGTGGTAGGGGAAGTCCTTAGTTTTCACAATTCAATCGTGACAAAAGCCACAAGCTTTAAGGCTAGAAACGTAATACCAACCATCCTGAGGTAATATGTGAACACTGACGACATGGGTCAAAGTTCTGGATCTTGTATTAAAGATCAGCGTCATGTACAAGATTTATAGCACCGGAATCCAGCACAATCGGGGATCTTAAGTTCAAGTCCAAGGGTTAAAACCCAAAGAAAGGAGTAACTACTACTTGAGTGAAATAGCATACACTGCAAGATAGCAATCACGAGGTAGCTTCCAAGAGAAGAAACAACTTCTGAAGTACCCAAACAAACGAAAAGGAGGCACAAGAGGCGAAAGGAAACCTCAAAGCCTAGAGCAGAACACTCTGGATCATTATATTGCAGGATCCAAAAGATAGAGAGATCATGATAGAAAGGAATCTCTCAAACGAAGCAGAGTAAAGGGAATAAGGAATTCACAACACACGCAACTCTAAAGAACTCAACACTAGGTCAACTGGTTGAGAAACGACATGCCAAGAAGGCACCTAAGCTTTGAAAGATTAGAAGAGATATCAAAACTTTTCCAAAATCAACACAAGATAAGATAACCCTGAGTTAGAGCGAAACTGGATAAGAAGAAAAGAAGCATACTAGAGTTTTCACAATTACTTTTTAGCTTTTAAAATAGTTTTCACAAGTACTAGACTCAACATCGACCAATAGCAAGGTTTTCCTACGGTCGGTACTTCTCTGATACCAAGACATGTGACACCCCCGGGATCAGGGCTAATCAAATCCCAGGCCTCCGTCTGACATAAGCTTAACCTTGAGCTCGAGAATATCCAGTGAAGAATCGATAACACAACAGTAACCCTATGACACAAAAATTATTATAGCAAACTCATAACTGAGAAGAGAACCAAATTATTACAAGCAAGGTCACTGACCACAAACATCAACAACAGAAGGAAAATTATTCTATTAAGTATAGCAAACTTAACAAATGGCCTAAGAGGCCTGAAGCATAATGATGATGTCCCAGCCCATAGATTCCAGGCTGACGGCCGGGAACCCCAAGCTACTCGTCGATGTCGATGTAGTTCAGAACTCGTCTTCAAGGGAACACTTACTCTGCCAAAAAGTATCAACAAAGCAAGGGTGAGTATAGGGTGTACTCCGCAAGACTTATGGCTAGTGGAGTTGTTTTGCATATAGCCACTTTTGTTTATAAAACAAGAGGGAGAAGAAGCTCGTCTAATCAGAGTATTTTAAAAGGGGATAAGAGAGCGACATCTCTGAAATATTGATCATCATCGTTTATATCCACCAAATCGTCATCATCTACCAACTAGGATCACCCCCTTGTACCCATGAGGAAGCATCCTTAAGCGCATGTTGATCTGCCAAGTTTTAAGATTACGTTCATGTTCTCTATGATCTTAGAATCTGGTCACCAAGCGTTCATAACCGTGAACACGGCTTTTCAAAAAGATTTAATACCCTGTAGGGGTGTACAACTTTACCCACACGTACTAACCTTCTCTTAATGCCACTAGATAAGCCCTCTCCCTTGGAAGGCCGACAGAGGGTGGTTAGACACGACCTTTACCTTGCTTTCTCCGAGACCATGAGTCGCGCAAAAAGTATGGTTCCGCTGTAACAGGTCAAATCCCGAAGCCGGTACTAAAAGATGTGACGCGAGGTTGGTTTACCAGGGGCGCTATCAACCCCAAGCAACCCGGTCCATGCTTCCCTACCTGTTATGAATGCACCTTCACCCGGAAAATCTTTCAAAAGGTTTTCTATGCATATGTCGAATGGAACGCCCGAACTATGTGACTCATGGAATCTACTAGGAAAGTTAGTGGCTCGTGAGGTTTTCCAGGCCCCGTGTGGTTGGACGCTCATCTCGGTTCCAAAGGCAAGAACTCGGTTCCTAGTGGTGGGGAGCATGGGACTAGAAAAACCACATACCATCGTGGCCTCCGATACAAGCCTTAGCATGTTTAATCTCATATCACCTCTGATATCATCTCATCACTTTATCCTGTCATACTAGATTATCTGCATCTGATACATCATCTGGATGGACCAGACTCAACAACTATGCATGGCTAAGAAGGACATAAATAAGCTCTAGCAGTGCACACAAGCCAACCTAGTTATGCTAGGAGCAGTGGATCAGGTAATATAATCTCAAAGGGAGTAATGCAACAGATAGGATACTCTATCTATCGATAAAAGACCACAGTAGAATCGTATGCAACATGGCAGGAATTGAAATGCTTTCGAAATCATAGGATTATATCATGGTGGGGCTATGCTTGCCTTTGCCTGTTGATAACCAATAAGTAGAGCTTCGGACATCTTGAACTTGACTTGTTTAGAGTTGGTCAAGTATTGTTCATCAATCTTTGATATTCGTCGGTCTTGATCTCGATCTTCGATCTCGATCATGATATAGTATTCTACCGAAGAAGAACCAAACACCAGAAATAAAGGGGAAAAAATCAACACATGGCATCGATGCAATGCTCAAGCAAGTATGATGATATGACAAGTTAAATTGTATTGATATGTAAACCCTAAGCATGCTTGGCAATTTAGTCGGGGTTCCGAGGGGTGAAAACCCTAACTCGGGAAATCTCCGGATGCATATGAAAGGGTTACTATGTTGTTCTAGTTAAACATTTCATTTAAGTTGTTTAACAATGCATGATTATAGCTTTAATAGATATTTCTCATTTTCTGAACATTTTGATATATTATTCATAATTTTCTGATAAACAGATAATTAGATATTGAATTTACAAGTTTTATTCAATTTCTGAAAATATTAAACCATATTAAAATCATTTACTACGTCACTGTGACACGAGGCTGACGTCAACACAGGGTGGGGGGGGGGGTTTGTCACCGAGGCAGAACCTACCCAGAGTGGCTGACAGAGGGGCCCGAGGGACCCTCATCTGCCACGCTGGCTGGGCTGGCGCGGTGCTGACGCAAGCACCACATCGGTGCCACGCAAGCGCCACGCAGGCTCGCCAGAGACACGTTGGCTGATGGCGAGGGACGGCGCTAGGGGGCGATCTGGGAAGCGCGGTTGCGTGCGTTCGAATCAGCGGAGCAACGCGAACAAGATAGAGGCGGCGCCACCCTTTTTCGGTCATCAGAGCTACTACCATGGCGAGCGGCGGCGATGAAACTTGCAGATGAACGGCGCGACTGTGATACAGAGCGAGAGGGGGCGAGTGGAGGGGTGCCTGAGCACCAGATGCTCACCGTGAAGACGATGGAGGGGTCAGCGAAGAGAACGACGACCGGAATCAACGGCGACAGTGACGACCGGAGTCGGGGAAGGAGGGTACGATTAGGGCGATAGGGGTCTCTTCGGCTTGCGCGTGTGGGGGCAATCGAACAAGTCAACGACAGCAGTCACGGTAGTGGTCTCAGATGGAATATGGGAGGCCGGAAACGATGGGAACGACAAGGTCCTGGCCGGATCTAGGGTTCGGCTTCTATGGCGAGCGACACAGAGCGAGAGAGAGAGAGAGAGGGGAATGGGGATGGGAATAGAGGGCACGACACAGCCGTTCTTATCCTCAGCTCGGCGGCAGGCATCGCGTCACTCAGAAGGATCGACGGACGGCGATGGGACACGCAGCAGCTTCGCTGCGTCCTTCTAGAGGAGGAAGAAGAAAGAAGAAAGGAGCGAAGGGGTACGGGCCAGAGTGGGCCGATGCTGGGCCGCGACAAAGGTTGCTGGCTGCGGTGGGAGGAGAAAATAGAGAAGAGGGGGAAGGGGCTGCGAGCTGGGATGCTGCTTGGTTACTCTCTGATTCTTTTTTATTTTCCAGACTCTTTTCTTTTTCTTTTTTAAAATTCTGTTTTGTATTTTCCAATTCAAAATTATTTTGAGTAATTTGAAAATACCAGAGATATTTATAAAATATATGAAATTATTTTAGGGGCCCTTTTAGTCCAATTGGGCTCCAAATTTTTTGGTAGTTTTCAAAATTCAAAACATTTTGAATTGCTTTCACAGAGGGATGGAAAATAGGGTTTAGGGTTTTACTTAAATTTTCTTTAATGCACAATTTCAAATATGATGCTCATGAATGCACAAACAAAACCCTAATTAGCATTTAACTAAAAATGGGGTGTTACACCGATGGATAAGGATAATCCGACATTTTATGGGGATTATCTGAGGTACTTAAATAGGATAATCCGATAAAATTAGCACAATCCTAATATCAGGACAATCTAGTTAGTGTATCGGCTAGTTATGCATGCTACATATGCATGTTATACTATGCTATTACCAATCTTGCTCTTTTATACTACTGCTATCTAGTGTTGCACGCTTTCTTTTCATTTATTTTGTATAAACTAAATAATTTTTTATTTTTCTACGTGTATTTTTTCGATTATCCTCTTCTGGTCCGAGTCCGCTCCGAGTCCGCTCTATATCCGCAATCTGATATAATCCACAATCGAATCCGCATCCGGCTATTATCCGCTCCGATCCGAATTCGCCAAAAAATATGGTAAAGGATATGGTAATAGCAATATCCGGTCCGATCCGATCCGTTTACATCCCTACTCCCAAGGCTGCCCTCCCTCTCATAAATAGAGGGGGAGGGCTGCCCCAAATACCACAATCCCTAGCCCTCCCTACCGTGCGCCATCGCTGCCGCCTTGCGCCGCCGTCGTTCCGTCGTCGTCGCCTTAGCCACCGCCGACACCTCCTCCTCCTCTCTGGCCTTCTAAACCTAGATCACCAGAAAACCCTAGATCCACAATAACTCGCACTGGTTTAGGCGAAGCCCTGCGGGATCTTCCCTCTACTTCCGACACCATGCCGTCATGCTGTCAGAATCACGAGGGGAGAACTACAACCTCCGCTGCCTGCTGGAACAAGGGATAGGAAGGGCTTCATCGAGTACCGAACGTGTGACCGACTGCGGAAGTGCTGCCAGAACGCAGCGCCGGAAGGATCGTCTACGCGATCTTTAGATCGGCAAGTGTACGACTACATCACCCACGAGAATATGCTCTCGTTAAACGCTTTGGAATCTTCGAGGGTGAGTACTCTAATAGACTCGTTGCTACAATCTAGTAGATAGATCTTGGCTTGTTTGTGTGCATGCGGTAGAATTTTTTGTTTTCCATGCTACGAACCCCTACATGCCGCCCCCAAGTGTGGTTGCCTCATGGCTCCCCTTCGGCTGCCCTTCAGACTCCATGTTCCTTCTAGTAAAGTATCAACTTGGGATTTTGTCCCGTCCAATTCCGAGAATATTTCTTTACTAGCTTTTCTGAAACAAAAAAACAGCAGAAAATAGGCAACTAGCACCGTGGCATATTTTTAATAGGTTAGTCCTAGAAAATGTATAAAAATACCTCAAAGTGTAGACAAAACATAAGAAAGCCGATACAATACAACCATGGAGCATAAAAAATTATAGATACGGTTTACGACTTATCATCCCCGACGCCTCCTTATCGAACTTTGTGATCTTTAGCTCAAGGACCTTCAACTCCCTCTTCCAATGCTCTCTGTCGGCATCAAGAAACTCCATATGGAGGGTCTTGATCTCTTCGCTTTGCTAGTTATCGCTTCCGATCTCCACAGGAACTTCTCTCCTTGGCTTCTCGGACCCCAATTGCTCTTTTTGGTGTGTCCTCTTGTATGAACAAGAGGTAGATTGGTTCCTGGTGATTATGATTAGAGAGATACACAGGGGAAGTATATAAGAGGGGCCAGAGGTCGGTAAAACTCGCGAGAAACACCAAATTCATGACCAAGAAAATAATCTTAATGGAATAGGAAAAGAAATCGCGATTTTGGAGGAGTCCTGCCGCGTAACGACCAAATATACGATCGTGGACCATATAGATCCGGCCGTATAGTTGGTTCCGTGTATATATTTACAAATATCTCGAGTCCAGGTCGATGTAGTTACCGACTTGGAATCAACAAAAACAACCCCCCTTTTTAGATGAATAAAAACGGAAAAAGGGTCAAACCATCCAGAAAGTTTAATGACCAACTATACGGCAGGAAGTTTTTCCTCCGGCCGTATAGTTTCTAGAGGCTGAAAATTATTTCAAGAGGAGGGTACAGTAACCTTAACGACCAACTATACGGCGGCAGATTTTTCTCCGGCCATATAGTTGCGCCCATATAGTTACTAAAACCCCTCAAAAATTTCAGAAAAACAAAAGGAATTCAAAGGCAAAAAAATTAGGAGTAAAAATTGTGAAAGAAAATCACTTATTAGAGTAAGAAAACTTACCTTGCACTTACCGTTTATTTATTCGGGGATGATAAACTCCTCTAACAACAAGGACTTCTTCTCTTTTGGAGGGATTAACCTTAGTTCATCTAATAATTCTTGTAAACGTAAATCACTAGGACTAAAGTCTATCTCAATAAGATTGGTGTCTTGCTGGGCAAATATGGACACTACATCCAACATCTTTATTTCTTGCCTCTGCATAATCTGCAACTCAAATTCTTAAAGTAAAAGGATCCAACGGATCAGTCTTGGCTTATGATTTTTTCTCTCAAGTAGTTCCTTTAAGCCATCACGATCTGTATGAACTCTTACTTTTGCATCAACTATATAAGAACGAAATTTATCGCAAGAGAAAAATATAGCAAAACGTTCTCTTTCTTCTTTAGGATAATTATTATGAGAACTATTGAGAATCCTACTAGCATGATGTATAATATTAAATTTGCGACCTATATGTTGTCCCAGAGTTACTCCTACAACATCATCACTAGCTTCACATATTAAATGAAAAGTCACATTCCTGATAGGTGGTTTGTGTAAGACCTCGCCTTTTAAGGTAAAGGCCCCTGTGATTGCAATGCTAGTCCCTGGATCAAATTTATTGCATCCACAGTTTAAGATGAAGTACACCGATACAAAGGTCATTATTACATTGTAATATCCAGATATACATAGTTCTTACAACTCATTAGCCCAAGGCTAATACATAGAGTTCACAATATTTAACGAAATAAATAAAGTCTTCATCTTCATATGCCACAGGCAAACATGTTGAGTGTAGACTCATAACCTAGTCACCATCAGAGTAACCTGCAACATAATAAGTTACATCCACAAAGGGTCAATACATTTGAAATTGTATTGGCAAGTGATACCATACCAGTATAGTAACATCTAATAACTAAATGAATTTGGCTAAGTGTAGTTCAGGATGGCTTTGCTCAAATAAGGTTTTTCTTATTAGTTGAAAACACTAAGTTTTTGTTTGACAAAAACACCCAAGGAACCACCAATAGGCATTGGTGAACCTTTACCCTTGTTCAACCACAAGTTTTAACTTAGATAAATTGGGATGAGGAGATACTTGATCATTTCAATGTCTTTGATGCTAAAAATGTCCGTTACCGGGGACACGGCTAAGTACTTAGGTTTTACCCTCTCGAGAGGTGGTGCACTTCCCCCCAAAAGACTCGACATGCATCGAGACGAGAATTTTTAGAAGAATTCCCTTAGACCACCATGGACGCATTCCATCCTATCAACCCTACCATCAATTCTCCATCTGGCTAATTTATTGCAACCTAGTTGGTCAAGGCAGAGCCCATATGCCATGTGGTTGCTCTAGAAGCTTATCAACACTAAACATCTCAAATCTCTTTGTTCCTAGGTGGCCATCCACAAGTGTGATACACAAATTAAACCACAGACATGGGCCTTGTGTAACCACTCAACACAAACCAATCTTCCCATTCCACCCAGGTGATTCATTAACATGTTGTTTTATTATTCAAAAACATAGGCATAACTTTGCATAGTATCATAACATGAATATTCCACCCTTGTATTCTACTAGCTAGGCTAAGCATACTAGCATAACATGTCTCTTAACTTATGGATAACTACTAAAACAATATCTATATGATTTTCCATAGCATAACATATACTTAGAAAAATCTCCATGCAAATCCTACTCAAAATATCACTAGTGCATAAATAAAATAATAGGACAAAAAATATGAAGCATGACTTTCCTTGGTAGTTCGGGGAATAGGTACAATCACACTCTCCACAATCCACAAAATCTACACATAAAATCATACCACAAAATTCACATTCAATATATAAACAAAAATATATATGAATGGATGCAAATGCAATGGAATGATGTGTCACACTTTTTAAATCAAAATAAACAGTACTAAATACAAATAATACTTTCTAAGTTCTAAATAAACCAAAATTTACTTTAAAATAATTTTCTAAACAATTTATATAGTCAAATTAAGCCTACAAATGCTTCTGCATAAAATCCTATTTTTACAGAAGCAAATGGCCAAATCAAGGCCATAGATGCAAAGATCTTATTTTATGAATCCATTGATATAAAATTTGTAATTTTTGGACAAACATATCAAAAGTTATTGAATTTACAAGTTTGAATAACTAATAGAACAAAATTCAGATTTGAAAACAAAACCAGGAACACGCAGCGTGTTCTGATTGGCGCGTACCGCTTCGCGCTGGATCATGCTTCCGCGCTATTAGATCTAAATGAAATCCTGCAGCTCAGATCTAAACGTATCGATTCATTAAGTGATCTAATCCTAACCGCCAGATGCAAATCTAACGGATCAAACTAGTCTGGCCAAATCATAGCGGCGGAAATGGCTCTAGCGGCGGCGACGCGGCTGACGGCAACGCGTTGGCGAGGCTAGAGGGGTATGGAGGTGTGTATTGATTCTTACCACGTTCGCGAGAAGACGGTGAAGCTCAACGTGGTCGTGGCTTGCACAGGGGCGCACGGACAAGGGCTCAGATGCTCGCCGGAGTTCGTCCTGGTGTCGGGTGCTCACTACCAGAGACGAAGGCGACAACCTAGTGTGCAAGGGAACTAGCGGCATGCATTAGCAGATGCGCAAGACAAAGGCGAACTCACTCACATGATCCAGAGATCAAGGGGAACACGAGGCTCAACGGAATGGCTCATCGGAGTTGACCTGAGCTTCGGACACCTGCATGCGTTGACGGGGGCGACGACCTGGGGCGATTTAGAACAAACCAAAGGAATGAGAAGATGTGCAAGGCGATGGCGAAGCAGGTCATGTGAACCAGAAGGCAAGGCACGCTCGAGACTCACCATGATAGCTCGCCGGAGAACCTCGGTGCTGCGGTGGTGGAAAGAAAAATTCCCGGATCCTAGCGGCGCTTGGTGTTGGCTAGGTGAGGGGAAATGTTTGCAAGGGGGTGGGGATTAAGTAGCCGGAGCAGGGGCGAGAATCACTCAGCGAATCAATGGGATTTACTCGCGAATCAATCGACAGTGAAGGGGGAGGAAAGGGCCATGGAGCTGGTCGCGAGCGCGGGGTCTGGGGACGATGGAGTCGACGTGGCAATGGGGCCACTGTTAGTAAGAGGGGGTGTGCGTGAGTGGGTGAGAAACAGAGAGGGAGAGGGGTTTCCCGGGTGGGCTTGCTGGGCTACAGGGGCTTGTTGCGCCAGAAGGGTTGTGCCTGCTATTTTTTTCTCCTTTTGTCCTTTTCTTTTTCTGTTTTGATTTTCTGAATTAGATTTGAATGGTCATTTCAAATCCAAATGAATTCAAACTTTCACCAAACTTTTGTGTGGTGATCCTAGTGTCCAAAAGTGTCTCAAACACATATAATCACTCAAAAAATTGGGTCTTGAAAATAAAATAAAACCTTGCCCCATTTATATAGTATAAGAAGGGGTTTAAATATGGTTTTATTCAGGGTTTATCTTTTCAAAAATTTAAAGGTAATAATGCCATGATGATATGAATGCAACAAAATGATTTTGCATTTGATGAAATTTGGGATGTTACAAATCTAACCCCCTTAAGATAAATCTCGCCCTCGAGATTCGAATTGGCTAGCAAATAGGTGAGGGTGATCTTTCCGAAGGTCATCTTCTCTTTCCCAAGTTGCTTCTTCCTCGGTATGATGATTCTACTGTACTTTGCAGAATTTGATAGTCTTAGTGTAGAGGTCCCAACCTTTAATATGGTAGAGATCCCTGTGTTTACAATGCTAGTCCCTGGATCAATAGCTAGCATCCACAGTTAAGATGTAATATGAAGAAACAAAGGTCATAATACAACTTTGTAACCAGGAATAAAATAATTCATTACATCTTACATATCTCATTTGGATATCTCATTACAATGTAGTAGAACTAACTATATAGCATGGATTACTTCATTTTCAAAGTGCCACAGACAATCATGTTGGTTGTAGACTTGTAATCCTAATCAACACACTTCACTAACATCAAACAAACCTGCAACATAATAAGTTACAGCCACAAGGGTCAATACATTTGAATTGTATTTGCAAGTTATACTATGGTAGAATAGTGGTATATATCATCTATATGCATTTGGCTAAGTGGAGCTTAGGCTTTCTTTGCTCAAAATAGATTTTCCTTATCATTTGAAAATAGTAAGTTTTTATTTATCAAAATCAGCCAAGGCATCTACCAATAGAAATTGGTGATCCTTTAACCCTTGTCCAACCACAAGTTTTTAACTTAGAAATTGGGATGAGGAGATACTTGATAGCTTTCGTGCCTTGATGCTCAAATTGTCCATTGCCGGGGACACGGCTAAGTACTTAGATTTTACACTCTCGAGAGGTGGTGCACTTTCCCCACAAGACTCGACATGCATCAAGACAAGATCTTTCAGAAGCCTTCCCTTAGACCAAAATGGACGCTCTCCAAACCTATCATACCCTACCACCAACTGTCCATCTGGCTAAGTTATTGCAACCTATATGATCCAGGCAGAGCCCATAATGCCAAGTGGCTGCACTTGAAGCTTCTCTACATTTGACATCCCAAATCTATTTGTTCCTGGGTGGCTTTCCACAAGTGAGATACACTAGGGTAAGCCATAAATATGGGCCCTGTGTAACCACTCAACACAAACCATTCTTTCCATTCCACCCAGGTGATTCATTCACATAGTTGTTTTATTAAACAAAACACAAGTCCTTGACTTAGAAATATTTCATAGCATTAATATAATCCACCCTTGTTTTCTACTAGCTAAGATAAGCATGATAGTAGTAGGGATCTTAACTTAGGGAAAATTCTACTAAGGCTTCATCTACTAGGACTTCCCATGGCATAGAACACTTAGTAAAATTCCATGCAAGTCCTACTTAGAAATATCACTAATGCATAGTGAAAATAATGGGACAAAAGTATGAAGCACCACTTGCCTTTTTGGTAGAGAATATAAGTTCACTCCTTGATCTTGCAATAGTCACACCCTTCAAATTTCACTACAATTCAATCAAGGCACAAATTCAATCTAGCATTCAAACAATTGAACACAAAAAATAATACAAACAAAGCAATGCATGCAAGCATGCCAAAGATTGTTTTATTTGGAAAAGTGGTTTCTATTAGGTTATAAACATTTTAACACACCTATTGGTCATTTATCAAAGTGGAAAAACCATTTGATAACAAGTTAGTGAAAATGGCCACTTTAAATCCCTTTTGTTTTGCTAGAAATGATTTTATTCAAAGAATAATTTCTAGTGTTAGCCAAAATGTTTTTTAAACACCAATATTAATGTTTATGGTCATAATGTTTTAAAACAATTCCATTTGCAAAGGGTTTCATCCAAAATCCATTTTTAAATCGAAGCAACATTTTATTTTGTTGGAAATGCCTTTAAACAAAGTAATAATTTTATAGGGTTCACCAAATATTTTTAAATCCAAAACCTTGGTGTTTAGGGTCAGAGAGTTTAAATCAAATTATTTTCCAAAGGTTTTACTCAAAAAGCATTTTTAAAACATAAACAACATTTTTATTTAACTTCAAATGTTTTTATTCAAAGGAATAGTTCCTAAGTGTCACAAAATATATTTTTAAATCCAAAAGTTAGTTTATATGGTCAGTAGGTTCAAAACAATCCATTTACAAAATATTTTACCATAAAAATATTTTTAGAATAAATTTTATACACAAACTATGCCTACACATGTTTCTGCAAAAAGAACAAATTTTACAGAAGCAATTCACTAAACAAAGGGCATGGTTGGAAAGTATTCTTTTTGATGATTCCATTGATATAAAGTTTGCAAAATTTGGACATGTGGATTTAAAGTTATGAATTTTATAAAATCAATCCACTAATAGATCTAATTCTGATTTTAAAACAAATCACTGGCCACGCGTCATGTTTCTATTGGCTGAAAACGGTTCGTGCGGATCGAGCAACTACAGCCGTCAGATCTAACTAACAACGCACGACACAGATGATCTCATTCCCCTTCGTTAAGTGATTCTATCCTACCCGCTGGATCAAAATCTAACGTCTCTCAGCGTCTCGACCAAAGATGGGCGGCGCGGCGACGGTGGCTGGCGGCGGTGGCGTTCTTCTTGTGGCGGTTCTGGTGGAATAGGAAGCAAGGAAGAGGAAGGAGGGTCTCACCGGGTTCGCGGGGTTGCTGCGGTGCTCAAGGTGGCCATAGGATAGACAGGGGCACACAGAGTCATCGACAATCACTCGCTGGAGTTCACGACGGCGTCGGGTGTGCTCAGTCGTTGATGGGGGCGAGCCTACAAGCCATGAGAAGGTGAACGGCGAGGGTCAGAAGATTCACAAGACACAGACGAGCACGATAGAATGAGTTAGAGGGCACGAGGTGCATTGAGTATACCGGAATCGTTCGACGGAGTCACGGCCGTCGTCGTTGGTTCTCAGCTGGAGACAGAGGCGAGTCTCTGGGGCACGCGCAAGCTAATAGAGCATGGAATTAGGTGTGCAAGGTATTGGCGAGCAAGCTCGTGGGAGCCAGGGGGTAGGGGAGGGTTGATCTCGCCGGAATTGGCGCTGCCGTTCGTTGGTGTCAGCAGCGAGGCAAACAAAAATTAGCGCAGCCTGGTGGCTCTCTCGCAGCGGTGTCTGAGGGGAAAGAGAGGGGAGAGGGAGGTGGTTAAACGAGCGTGATCGCGGGGGAATTTAATCCACAGAATAACTCGTATTGATTCGAATTGAATCGTAGAGGAAACAATCAGAGGGGGTGCAAGTTCATCGCGGGTGGAAACGACGAGGTGACGTGGCAGTGGGGTCGCTTCGTCAGTGGGGGTGTGGGTCGAGGCCGCGGTGAGAAAAGAACTGGTAGGGAGAGGGGGAGTGCCGGGTGGGCTTATGCTGGGCTAGTTGGGCGAGCTAGGCCAGATGCTTTGCTGGGCTGGTTCTTTCTCTTTTTTTATTATGTTTCTTTTTCTTTTTCCTTTTGATTTTCTGTTTTGAATTTCAAACTACCATTTGAATTCAGATTCCTTTTTCAAAACTTTCCAAATATTAAGTATGTTTCTATACTGTTTTAAATATGTATTTAAAGTCCATTTTAGAATAATTATTTTATTCATTTATGGTTTATTATTTATTTATAATAGGCACTTGCCTTTATTCAAATAAGATTTTAAATATAATTTCAAACTCATATTTGAATTCTAATTTTCATCAAACCTTTTTCAGTAGGTTTTATTTATTCAAAAGTGTGTTAAATAATTCATTTTGAATTATTTGAAATATGATTTATTAATCATTTAAATTGGGCATTTGTCTTTATTCAAATAAAATCAAATATGGTTTTAATTCCATATAAGTTTTATTCAAATGATTCTTTTAATTTAATTAGATAACTTTTTAATCCATTTTGTTAAATTCCTATTTATTATTTTCTCGTGATTTAATTAATCATTTTCATTAGGGATTTGTCTCCATTTAAATAATTTGAATATGGTTTTAGTCCCATATGTTTTTATTTAATTATTATTTATCCATTTATTTTATTTGGATTATCTTTATTCCATTTGCTTATGGATTTAATTCAATTTTCTTCTAAATAATTTCTTTGGAGTTTATTATTTAGTTTAGGCAATTTGTCTTTATTTAAATATAATTGGATATTGTTAATCCTTATGATTTTATTTAAATAATATTCACCCATTTTATTATTCAATAAACTTTCATTTGTTTATGGATTTGGCCAAGATTTAATTTGGCTTTTAAATATTCCTTATTTATTTATTTCTTTCTTTGTCTTATAGAATCCATATCTTTTAATTTATAGATCCAAAATTGGTGATTCCAATTTGTATATTTTTATTTAATATTTGTTTACCCTTTTATATCTCTTTATGATTATTTTGCTCACAATTTGGTATGGATTTTAGATAGTGCTTTATTAGCTTTGGAAATATTTCCTTTTGCCATATTAAACTCATAAGTTTTTATCTATGGCTCCAAATTAAATGAAACTAATCTCTATGGTTTTATAATATTTTTGTTTATCATTCTTGCTCATTTATAAATGTTTGTTGACAAATTTTATATGGATCAAATCCATAGTCTAGAGAGATCTTGGAAATGATTTTCTTACATTAGGGTTTTAGGGTTTTGGTTTAACTTTTCCAAGTGTTTAAATTTCAAGATACATTCATTGATGAATGCATTTTACTTGATTGAATTTTTGTTTGATTCCCTTTTTATTCAAATTTTTTTCAAGATGGGTTTTGATGTTTCCATTTGGAATCAAAAAGTTTCTTTTCACCCTAAGTTTCAACCATTATTTATTTGTTTATTTATTTTTCACATTTCAAAATTTGGAAAATTTTGGGATGTGACAGGCTACCACCCTTAAAAGATATATCATCCCGAGATTTGGGGAGGCTAGAGGTTACATGTTGGCTTCAAGACATCTAGGGTACTACCACCCTTAAAAAGGTTTTCAACTAGATTACATCTTGGCTTACTTGAGGTCTTGATGAAACTTCTCTGGACAGACATCTGCATAGTGTCCTTTGTTTCCACACTTGAAACATGTGACAAGTCTTGTCTTGTACTTCTTCTTTTCTGGACAATGTGATGCATAATGACCTAGCTTTTTGCAGTTGTTGCACATCACTTGGCTAATATCCTTCTTTATCTTTGGCATCTCTTGTTTGTTTCCTTGGTTCTTCTTCTTTTGTGGACATTCATTGGCATAGTGTCCCATCTCTTTACAATTGTAACATTGATCTTGGGTAATATCCTTCTTGCTAGGGTTGGGGCATTTCTTCTTCTTGGGTCTCTCCAAAGCTAGGAGTTCTTCTAGTTCATGCTCTTCATATCTCACCTCAAAGGTGGGAAATCTTTCTCTCTTCTTGGGTCAGTTACTAGAGATATGACCTTCTTCTCCACAAGAGTAGCAACACTTTGTGGTCACTTTGGATGTGGCCTTATGAGGCATGGTTCTGACTTTGCCTTCATCCTTCTTGGTAGAAGTTGTTTCCTCATGGGGGTTTCCAAATTTTTGATGCATTCCACCTTGTTTCATTTGCTGAACTATAGGATAGATAGGGCATTGGATAGGGACATGATCATTTCCTTCACATAGGAAACAAGTAACTTGAGATGTGGTGCATTGTTTAGTTGGATGTTTCTCTTCACAATTAGGGCATTGATTATCATGCTCTTTAGAAGTGTGTCCTATGTCTCCACAAATATTGAAAGCTTGAGTTCCTTCTATAATATCATCCTTGACATCATTGTTGTTACAATCTCCTTGTTAAGAGTTGCTTATCATGCTGATCATTTGATTGGTCATCCTTTGCAACAATTGGGATTGGGTTTCCAAAAACTTTTGCATGGTTGGGTCTAACTCATTGTTGTTGGCTAAAAACTGAGTTGTCACTTGATTCAACTGAGCTTGGGTTGCTAGAAGCATCTCTTGGTTGTTGTTATTGTTCTTGTCCTTGATGTTGGAGTTTCTTGGAGAATTCATCTGTTTGGGTTGGATTGGGAATAGAATAGGCAAAAGATTTCTAGAGAAAAAGTCTAATCACACACAACAATTCACACAAGCAATGTGCAAGTAATCACAAACAAACATTCCACTCAAACAACAAGGTTTAAGCACATTTTTAGGCAACAAAATATTTTTTCTACACCATCTAAGTTGGTGTTATTGATCTAACTAAACACTAGTATGGTGGTCCAACTATATGGTTCACTTGAGATCATTCCATTCTTCTTAGTTGTTTCTTCATGAATAAGATCATGGTGTCCTTGGAAAAATTCTTGTATCTTGGTCACAAAACTTCAAAGGTGATGATGGTTACTTATAAGTTGTGTTTCCTTAGTCTTCAAGTCTTGAGTAACATTCTTGTCTCACTTGTAGTCCTTAGTGATGCCCAAGTTGAAGTCCTTGATGATATTAAAGTTGAAGTCATTGGTGATGGTGAAGTTGAAGTCATTTGAGTTGGTGACGTCCTTTGATCATGTTGAAGTATTTGTCCATCAAGTTTGAAAAGGAAGAGATGTAGAATCAAAATCAAAAAGGTTGAGGAAAGAGTCTACAAGATTGTTTGTAAATAAGTTTTGGAACAAATAAAACTCCTATTTTTCTAAGGGGTTTTGTCCAATCCTAGGGTTAATATCCTACATGCAACATAGTGCTCTGATACCATCTGTAGAGGTCCCAACCTTTAATAAGGTAGAGATCCCTGTGTTTACAATGCTAGTCCCTAGATCAATAGCTAGCATCCACAGTTAAGATGTAATATGAAGAAACAAAGGTCATAATATAACTTTATAACCAGGAATAAAATAATTCATTACATCTTACATAGCTCATTTGGATATCTCATTACAATGCAGTAGAAATAATTATATAGCACGGAGTCCTTCATCTTCAAAGTGCCACAGGCAATCATGTTGGTTGTAGACTTGTAATCCTAATCAACACACTTCACTAACATCAAACAAACCTGCAACATAAAAAGTTACAACCACAAGGGTCAATACATTTGAATTGTATTGGCAAGTGATACTATGGTAGAATAGTGGTATATATCATCTATATGCATTTGGCTAAGTGGAGCTTAGGCTTTCTTTGATCAAAATAGATTTTCCTTATCATTTGAAAACACTAAGTTTTTATTTATCAAAATCACCCAAGGCATCTACCAATAGAAATTGGTGATCCTTTAACCCTTGTTCAACCACAAGTTTTTAACTTAGAAATTGGGATGAGGAGATCCTTGATAGCTTCCATGTCTTGATGCTCAAATTGTCCATTGCCGGGGACATGGCTAAGTACTTACATTTTACTCTCTCGAGAGGTGGTGCACTTTCCCCACAAGACTCGACATGCATCGAGACAAGATCTTTCAGAAGCCTTCCCTTAGACCAAAACGGACGCGCTCCAAACCTATCATCCCCTACCACCAACTGTCCATCTGGGTAAGTTATTGCAACCTATATGATCCAGGCAGATCCCATAATGCCAAGTGGATACACTTGAAGCTTCTCAACATTTGACATCTGAAATCTCTTTGTTCCTGGGTGGCTTTCCACAAGTAAGATACACTAGGGTAAGCCATAAATATGGGCCCTGTGTAACCACTCAACACAAACCATTCTTTCCATTCCACCCAGGTGATTCATTCACATAGTTGTTTTATTAAACAAAACACAAGTCCTTGACTCAGAAATATTTCATAGCATGAATATAATCCACCCTTGTTTTCTACTAGCTAAGCTAAGCATGATAGTAGTAGGGATCTTAACTTAGGGAAAATTCTACTAAGGCTTCATCTACCAGGATTTCCCATGGCATAACACACTTAGTAAAATTCCATGCAAGTCCTACTTAGAAATATCACTAATGCATAGTGAAAATAATGGGACAAAAGTATGAAGCACCACTTGACTTTTTGGTAGTTAATATAAGTTCACTCCTTGATCTTGCAATAGTCACACCCTTCAAATTTCACTACAATTCAATCAAGGCACAAATTCAATCTAGCATTCAAACAATTCAACACAAAAAATAATAAAAACAAAGCAATGCATGCAAGCATGCCAAAGATTGTTTTATTTGGAAAAGTGGTTTCTAATAGGTTATAAACATTTTAACACACCTATTGGTCATTTATCAAAGTGGCAAAACCATTTGATAACTAGTTAGTGAAAATGGCCACTTTAAATCCCTTTTGTTTTGCTAGAAATGATTTATTCAAAGAATAATTTCTAGTGTTAGCCAAAATGTTTTTTAAACACCAATATTAATGTTTATGGTCATAATGTTTTAAAACAATTCCATTTGCAAAGGGTTTCATCCAAAATCCATTTTTAAATCAAAGCAACATTTTATTTTGTTGGAAATGCCTTTAAACAAAGTAATAATTTTATAGGGCTCACCAAATATTTTTAAATCCAAGAACTTGATGTTTAGGGTCAGACAGTTTAAATCAAATCATTTTCCAAAGGTTTTACTCAAAAAGAATTTTTAAAACATAAACAACATTTTTATATAACTTGAAATGCTTTTATTAAAGGAATAGTTCCTAAGTGTCACAAAATATATTTTTAAATACAAAAGTTGGTTTCTATGGTCAGTAGGTTCAAAACAATTCATTTACAAAATATTTTACCCTAAAAACATTTTTAGAATAAATTTTATACACAAAATATCCCTACACATGTTTCTGCAAAAACAACAAATTTACAGAAGCAATTCACTAAACAAAGGGCATGGTTGGAAAGTATTTTTTTGCTGATTTGTAACATCCCAACATTAGAGCTTAGAAATAAGCTAAACCCAGATGTGTGCATTGCATTAATTCATAGAAAATCTGAACAATTTTCGCGCTTTTAAACAAAACTGGTCAAAGTGATTGGAGCTTCTCTTAACTTGATGGAATTGAAGTAGATTATCAAGTTAACTGCGATAAGTTTCAATATGACCTTGGATAAAACCTTATTTGGTCTAAGGGTATACCAGAGGTAATAAAATGTCACTCATAATACATTAAATAATTAATATCTGATCCTTAAGGGATTCTATCATCATATTCAACACAACAATTCATAAGAGCCAAGTTAAGATTAAAAACTAACGTAATATAAATGTAATGACTAATCCTGACTTATCTTATTCTTATTTGTTCTTACTATGAGTATCATAGTAATACCTAACCTCAAACTCTTTTATGAGTTGGTGTTGAAAAGAGATTAAGTCAAGATCATCCACTATATATTTTCCTTTCTATATCAATCTTTATAGAACCATCTTAATATAAGTTGTTCATCAATGTTGGGTAATACCCCATTGATTCACAAATTATTTAACTATCAATCCTTGATCTACTATTTCTTGATCCTATCATAATATCTACTTAAAACCTTTAAAGGGGGCATATTCCATTAATAATTTTAAATCCAATATGGGATCCAAAGAAGATAAATTCAAGACAATGAAAAGTAGGAATGATAAAGCTTTACTTAGCCAACTAATAACTTAAGCAATAAATGATGAAAGAATTATAATGGTAAGGCTTTAGCCACCAATATTGAATGCTTATATTTAGTATAAGTAATACTGGTGGGTAGAACATAATTGGAACCTTAGTAGAGATAAATGATCATAGAGTAGTCATTGCAAATCACCTAAATATAATTTAGGGATTGAAGTGTGAATCATTAGAGTAAAGTGAATATAAGATGGTTTATTCAAGTAAAGCTAGTGTAGTATGGAGTTCAAGAAGTAGTGTTATTCATCTTAAGGGATAGTCAACTTTAGAGAAAGATTAGTGATGTAGGATTAAGGAAGATTGGGAGTAGAGTTTGAAGGAACTACTAGTTGGATGGAAGATTATCAATAGTAGAATAGTAAATACAACCAAGCAAGGATATGAGAAAGCTATGAAGTACCATTGTATCAAACTCATTGGATTCATCCATGAGTTTAGAAGAATAAAAGGTGAATAAGAATGTTTGGTTTAGTAAAGCTCATCATGTTAATCATGATGATGGATAGGAAGAGGTAGTATATCTAGGAAAGGAATTCCTTATTTAAAGATCTAGAATTGTGAATTATGGAAAATAGACATTCTTGGTAAACAACCAACTTTAAATCTCAAATCAAACATAATACCCATCTCATGCTATTGATCCATCATCTGATGTCTATAACACTTTATAGAAATACTTTCCTATAGCAAATCACATAAGCACATCTCTGTTAATTCCAACCACCATAACTATATGTGCTTAAGTATATCTTTATCAATTCCTTTCTATAAAACATTCTAATTATAACTTACCATTATAAAAGGTGATGTCATCAAATATCCCAAACAGAAAACAATATGTTTAGTGGTTAAATCTTTACCCACATCCATATAGGAGTCTAAGTATTTCAAGAAAAATCCTAAAACCAAAGGTAAATAATCATAATTTGAAATCCTAAACCTCCTTATTTATCATAATAAAATAGATACATTGACATTTTCCAAATAAATGGGAGTAGTAATAACTATATCAATGTATTTTATATTTCATGCATTAAATAAAGATATAGGATCATTATACATATAAAAGTTTGTATTCAAACTATGAGCCAACTAGAGTTAAGTTTATAAACAAATAAGAAAATAGAATTCAACAAATCGCTAACTAAAATAGGAGATAAAAATAATAAGAAAAGTTTCTACAAAATATTTAAAAAGGGATTCATATTGAGTAAACAAAATAAATACAAAAATATGATATAATAAAAATTCACAATTGATACAAAATATATTGTAGTATTGTTGTAAATATCTAGCAAATAAATCATACAAAGAAAGGTTCAAAATATAAAACAAATTCAAATCTGAATAAGAAAACAGAAAATAGAAAAAGGATAAAACAAATAAAAACACAACCTGGCCGTGGCCCAATACCACTATACCTATCTGACGCCCTGTGCAGCCCACAACAGCCTAGTAACCAGCCTAGTTCTTTGCCATCTGTGACTGACAAGTGGGGTCAGGAGAGGACCGCGGGTTGAGCCAAAATAATATCAAGGGGGTTATCCGCAAAACAGTCATCGTCGTCATCGTCACGCACACAGACAGCTCGCTGGCGGAGCTCGCCGTCGCCCGATGCCGTCATCGTCTTCGTTGCGCCAAGATCAACGCCGCCGCTGCCAGGAGAGGATAAGAAGGCCACCGCGACAACCCTCCTAGTCCTCATCCACAATCTCGCTCTCCAGACTCACTTCTTTTCTTCACCCGAAAACCTAGCTCGTCGGAGTTCATCGTTCTGGCCAACTCCGATGACCCCTCGCCTCGTAGTAGCCACCATTAGACACGCCGTCATGGACTGAACCATCTAGGACCAAGCATGGAGGCCCGCTCACCGGGAATCATGTGAAATCGAGCGATCCTCTTCCTCGGCCGCCGTGGCCATTACCGTCGATTCGTCGTAGTCACGCCTCCCCAAGCCTCCTCGGCCGCTCTATCATCATCAGGGTAAGTTCCTGAACCTTCTAGTAATATTCAATCGCCGGATCTCGTTGTAAATCGCCGTTTCACCTTGTACCACCATCGGTCACCGTCGGAGCTCGTTGGAGCTGTAGCTCCGATGACTATATCTGAGCGGCGCCGCCACTCTTAGGTTCAGTAGGTTGCGCTGATTCGAACTAGGCTTATCTCGCTTGCTAGGGCGCCGTAGATCGTCGCCGGTGACCACTCACCGACGACGGTGGTGGTGCTGACGCCATCGCTGTGTCATGCTCACCTCATGATCGAGCCACGTCAACTCGTTTGACCAGTCTTTGCCCGCGTGGTTAATGACATGGCCTTGGGCCCATATGTCATTGACTGGGGGTCAAGGCAGGGTCAGTAATAAATGGATTTTCTTCACACAGCGTGCTGAGGTGGACAATGGCCCACTAGTCAGTGACTGGGCTAGCTCTTGGTACAATGTTAAAAGTATTTTCTGTTGAGAGTTAGATAAAATGTTATAAATCAATTATTAATATTCCAGAAATCAAATAAATGATTATGTCTTGTTTAATTAATAACTTTTGATTTATAATTCAGAAAAATATGTATAATGTATGAAAATTTGTAGAAAAAATAAAATCTACAACTCAAATCTATTATCAAATATTAATATAATGAATATTTAAATAAATATTATTTAATAAAGGTTTTATAAATAATAACACTTTAATAATTCAAATTTTAATAATCGTAAATGTGAAAAATATAAATAGAATACCAAACATCTTAGAAAAATAAGAATTACAATTTAAAATCATAATCATACATTATAATTCACTTTAATCAAGTATTTGTTATTTATTAAGTATTTATAAAGAAATAAATCTTATAAAAATCATATCTTATTATTTATAAATCACAAAAATAAATGTAATATACCAAAATGATTACAAAAATAATGTCTACATGTTAAAAATCTAATATTCCACTTTTGAGTCAAATAAAGACTGAATTATTTTAATCACTCAAATTTAAACTTATTTACTTCATTAATAATTTTATATAAGGATGTAAGGTTCCCAACCTTTAATAAGGTAGAGATCCCTGTGTTTACAATGCTAGTCCCTGGATCAATTGCTAGCATCCACAGTTAAGATGTAATATCAAGAAACAAAGGTCATAATACAACTTTATAACCAGGAATAAAATAATTCATTACATCTTACATAGATCATTTGGCTATCACATTACATTGCAGCAGAATATCTATAAGCATGGGGTCCTTCATCTTCAAAGTGCCACATGCAATCATGTTGGTTGTAGACTTGTAATCCTATTCAACACACTTCACTAACATCAAACAAACCTCCAACATAATAAGTTGTAGCCACAAGGGTCAATACATTTGAATTGTATTGGCAAGTTTCACTACTATGTAGAAATAAGTGGATCCTATCATTTACATGCATATTTGGCTAAGTAGGGTTTAGGCTCTTTTGCAGAAAGCAAATAGTTTTATCCTATATTTTCAAAAATAGTTTTGATCTTTTGTCAAATCTTTCTTGGAAAACTCCAAGTGCTTCAAATCCCTTGTTGTCACCATCAAGGTTTACTTTGAGAAATTGGAATGTCGAGATCTTCCATAGCTTCAGGCCTTAGTTGCTCAGTATTGTCCATAACCGGGGACACGGCTAAGTACTTAGAATTTTGATCTTCTGCTGAAGTTGTACACTTTACCCACATGACACAATCTCATCTTGATGCCACCAGTGGCCGCTGGATAAGTACTCACCAAGATGGAGTACTGGCAGATTGAGAATGTGACAAAGTCTTTCCATAGAAGTCCTCCCAATACACAATGCTAGCTTGTCATCCAGGCACCAATGTAGGGTTTCAAGTTCCCTTGCACAATTCTAGTTAACCTGAAGATGCCAATGCATGGGTCTTCCACTATGTAGTTGACTAAGCCAGAGCCCATTTAGCATGTGGCTGTACACGGAAGCCACTGTACGAGAAACATGTTCAACCTCTAAGTCCCTGGGTGGTTTTCTTCTAGTGCATATACAAAAAGATATAGCCATATAAACATGGTTCCTTTTGTTGCCACCTTGTCCAATCTTGAGTATCCTTGTCCACCCAGGTGGTTCATTGAGTACTTGTTTTATTATATAAAACATATGTCTTTTCAACTCTTCATATAATCATAACATGTATCCCATCCCAAATATATAGCAGGGCTAAGCATACTACAACTACAATGTTTCCACTAAGGAATATATAAGGGTATCTTATTAGGATTTAGCATAGCATAAAATATAGTAGTCCTTATCATGCATGTTACAAAAATCCACTAAGTGTAATGGAAATAGTAGGACATGGATGATAGTGTCACTTGCCTTTTTAGTAGAGAATGTTGGTTCACTTATTGATCTTGCAAATATCACACTCTTCTAACTTCACTACAATTCAATCAAACAAACACAATTTCAACTAGCATTCCAACCAATTTATCACACATAAAATAATAGAAACAAGGTCATGCATGCAAGCATGCAAAAGATAGTTTTATTTGAAAAATTGGTTTCCACTAGGCTCTAAACATTATAAAGTTCAAAAGTGGTCATTTATTAAAGTGGTAAAACCATTTGCAAAAGGTTTTATCTATAAACCATTTTTAAACCCAAACAATATTTTATGTGGTTGAAAATGCTTTTAGTAAAGCAATATTCTTTAAAAAGTTCACCAAATATATTTTAATTCTCAAAACTTCGTGTTTAGGGTCAGAAGGTTTCAATAAAATCATTTCCCAAAGATTTTACTCAAAAATCATTTCTAAAACAAAATCAATATTTTTATTTGACTAGAAATGAGCTAACTCAATTATTTATTCCCTAACTTCACAAAATACATTTTTAAATCCATAAGTTGGTTCCTAGGGTCATTAGGTTCACAACAATCCATTTTGCAAAGATTTCACATTAAAACTATATCTAGAACAATTTTTATATTCAAAATAAGCATACACATGTTTCTGCAAATTCAACCAATTTTACAGAAGCAAAACATTAAAAAAATTGCATGGTTGCAAAGTACTTGTTCTACTTATTCCATTGATATAAAATTTGCAAAATTTGCACGTGTAGAGTTAAAGTTATGATTTTTACAAGTTTTCATATCAATCAGATTCAAAATTCCGTTTTAAACTAAACTAGTGCCACGAGGCGCGTTTCTACTGGACGGTACCGGTTCGCACGGATTGAGCTCTATGGACCGTAGGATTTAAGTAAGATCGAGCGGCACAGATGGACTCATACCCTTTCGCCTAAATCTAATCTTAGCCGCAGGATCAGGATCCAATGGGCTCAGCTGCTTCGACCAAGGACTGGCGGCACTGCGCGGCGGCGAGCGGCGGTGCACGCTCAGACGATGGAGTCACGACGATTCCAGGAAGCAAAGGAATAAGGGAAACAGCTCACCATGTTCGCGTGGTCGAGGTGAAGCTCGAGGTGGTCGCAGTTGTCCAGGGGGCGCACAGGAATGGCGGCAATTCCTCGCCGGAGTGTGCAGCAGCGTTGGTTGTGCTCAGGCGTCATCGCTGGCGTCGTTTAGGACCGCGCTAAGACAAAGTACATGCACAGTTAGGTGCGCATGAGGGTCGCGATTAAGGGATCATCATCGGGAGAGAGAGGGGAGGACGGGGCTTACGGGGAGACTTCGCCGGAGCCAAGGCAGACGGCGGCGACACTCTGGTGATGACGAAGCCGACGATTCGGAGCGCGTGCGAGCGAGTGGAGCACACGGGCAGATGCGCACTGGTCTGAGGAGCAAGCTTGCGTGCTCAGGGAGGCGAGAGGCGTTGGGGTGTGGCCGGAATTGCTCTGGGACGTCGTCGGAGACAGTGTCGGTGTGGGGGCGAATTGGAGCAGCCTAGGGGCAGGGAGTGGCTGGAGTTTGGGGACAAAGAGAGAGGAGGCATGGGCGGTTTTGTACGTGTGGTCAGGGGCGAGAATAACACCGGCAGTAACTCGCATTCATCGCCGCAATCGAAGGCAGCAACGGCGAGGAAGAACGGTCGTGAGGGAGACGATGCTGAGGTGGCGTGGGGTCGTGCTGTCAGCGAGGTGGGGAAAGAGGGAGTGGGGCCTGCCTGTCTGCGTCTGTGTGGGTGCGTGTGTGGGTGAAAAATATTTCGCACATGGGGGGTTTAGTTGGGCCTGCTGGGCCTGTTTGCTGGGCTGGGTCTGTTTCACTTTTTTTTATACAGATTGCTTTTTCTTTTTCTATTTGATTTTCTGTTTTGATTTTCAAACAAACAATTCAAACAACAAATGAATTCAAACCTTTGCCAAACTTTGTATCATTTTTAGTTCTGTTTAACAAATCCAAAGTCTAAAACAAAATAATTTTTATTCTTTTTAGGATCCATTAATAATTAAATAAATAGACCTTAGTCATTAATTCAAATAGGATTTTATTTATTTAAAAACTCCATTTGAAATCTAAATAATACCAAAATCATTTCAGTAGGCTTTATTTGAATAAATAAAACACTTGGAAAACTTATTTAAAATAAAATAACAAGTTTTAGTGTTTATTTAAAATGGAAAAGCCTTTACCTTAATAAAATTGGATATTAATAAATCCTCATTATTTTATTTTAAAAAGACCTTTACTCTTTTTATCAAATAGAAATATTTTATTTCAAAAGCTTGGCCAAGATTTTATTTGGCTCTATAAAATAATCTTTATTTATATTTCTACTTTTGCTTTTGGAAACCATAACTTTTTATTAAAAGATCTAAAAATAGTGATTCCAATTATTAAAATTTTCTTTAATAATTGTTTATCTTTTTAAATCCCTTTAGGATTTTATTTGATCAAAATAGGTTTTGATATTTCCAATTGGAATCAAAAAGTTTCTTCTCACCCTGAATTTCAACAAAGTTTTATTTTGTTTATTTAATTTTTCACATTTAAAAATTTGGAAATTTTTGGGATGTGACAAAGGATAAATAAATTTATGAATATTTATAAAATAAGTTAAATAAGTCAAATAAATATTATTAGTCTTAAATATTAATAATATAAAAATCATAATGGTTTAAAAATTTATAAACACCTTTTTATTACAATACTTTTAATCTTAAGTGAAGATCATATTGTTAAAGGATTCCAATTCAAAATAAAATCGTTAAAGAACAACTTGTAAGTAATCAGATACTTTCTATTTACTTTAACCACCAGATTACAAAACCACCATCACACTATAATTAATCCATAAGTAGTTAAGGAATATTAACTATAACCACTCATCTATAAAAGGTAAATGATACCACTCCAGTATAAACTCAATAAACCACCACACCAAGTAAAACTACAATCATTCTTAAGTAACCTTAAAAGAAACATTACCAAGTACACCAAGTACAAAGGTTATAAATATTATACTTTCAAACTATCTTTGTTCTAAAGTTAACCTTAGTCTATAGAATCTTAATAAAACACTATAAACATTATTATATGTTTTATAGTTAACTTTGGTCTGAAGCAGTTAAGTATAAAGCAACTCATGTCAAACCATTTGAGCAAACCAATAACATCAAACACCACTAACTAACCACAAAGCTTGTTTAGACCTTAGAAGAGAAACCTTTTCTTCAAATGTTATTCTTTTTGCCACTTCAAACAAGAACCCTTATATAAGCAATCTTGACTAGCATTTCATAAGTGAATATTTTATTTCTACATAAATATGTGTTGCTCACACACACTCATAAGATCTAATAAACGCACAAATGTGAAACTTATCTAAAAGGACCACATTCCAAAATAACCATTTCAGGAATCCAAACCATAGAACAACGTTATTCCCGAGATTTGCGTTTAGAATGTGCATCACATTACTTATGCATAAGAGCATATTGCTCCTTTAAACATTAGTCCTTACCGGACCAATGATGCTAATTTCAGATTTTAGATCTTATACTGACTCGAAGACCGTGAGTGCATAATCTTGCAATCACAAAAGGCAAGTTCACACTTGCTCATGTCCTTTGTTTATTTTCTGTAAAGTATTTTACAAATCCAGTGTTGTCCTCACCTGCATTTGAAAAAAAGTCAGAAAACACTATTTTCAATAATAATGTGAACTATTGAATACTGATCCAGGGTGATCAGCTAATCTATTAAGTCTGACAGTTGGAATAACACTGTTTAGAACTATATCACCTAGGACTTAACAAGCAATGTAGCCAGTGATTCTTGCGCCGTATATTACGCGTTGACCATGAGATTTGGAATGGGACGGAGAAGTCAGCTGTATCTTCTTCCTCTCGCATGAAGCTGGATGTGCAGGTCGTGGTTGTTATCCTCGAAGTGTGCATATTAATTGGTAATTCGTAGAGGATATGCAGCATATGGGTGGGAACCCTCAACGTCCCACGATAGTTCTGACATCTAACGGTTTGTACAAACCAAGGAGGCATGCGAGGTAGCAAAGGGGGCAGTGATTGGCTTGGATCATCTTCTAGGCCCCACATCATGGAATTGTGGACGGGAATAAGCTGCCCGGTTGTGCAACAAAGAGTTGATCTCTCATGGGTAAAGTGACGCACCTCTGCAGAGTGTAAGAACTGTAACTTGTTACTCCCTGTTCCGGGAAGGAGCTGCGAATGCGGCGGGAAAGGAACTCCATGAAAGTTCTGGTAAACCCGTGAAGGCTGACGGACATAGATTTTCAGAATAAAAGCAACCTTTGAAGAAATCTTTATGAAAACTTGCATTGCCTACGACCTACGGTCTGGGGCTGTAGTTATAGTGCATCAAACACTCCTTTTCTAGTGAATTTGCTGAGTACGCTCATACTCAAAGTATCTTCTTAACCCTTGCTAGATTCTGAAGCCATTAAGACGATGTCTACACCAAGTTATGCTCCAGGAATCATCAAAAGCTAAGGCTTTTCAATAACGTCAAAGAAGTCAACATATTCATCAACTCAAGAGAAGAAGAAGTTACAGATTAGATAGGGATAAATTATCCAGCCAAAGAATCTATTTATGTAGTGCGTTGCAATAGTAGCAATGCCAACCTCTTATCCAGAATACTAGGCTTAATAGTATAATCGTTCTTGCGATATTTATCTTTGATTCTTCTTCGTAAGAAGTTTTCTCTCTCTCTTTAACCTAGAGTGTTCTCTGGATCTTATGTAAAGAGTGAGTTGTAACCTTTAGCCATGTACTGGACCCGCTGGGTTTCTGTTGTGCTATTTTGAGGGATGTAATACTAGTGAAAGGTGTTTCATTGGTGTTATGTCAACGACTATAGTATACTACATCATGTAGTGGTATGCTGGGTCACCGCAGTTGGTTTCAGAGCATATGCTTTGACCTTAGGTTGGAAACCTAGTAAATGTGTAGAACCTGTAGGACATATCCAAGTGATAATAAAGAGTTCTCTAGTGATATGAGGGATATTCACTTGAGAATAATCCTGTTATGTTACTAGTGCGATAACTCTTTTATATGATTGCAATTCCGATCATTACCCAAGAGTTTTAACTCTATGTGACTGATGATAATTTCTTATCCACGGTTCCACATGGCACCTCGATATCGACCCCGGAATGTTCAAGTGATGAACATGACGTTGGATGACTACGGAGGGGATTGGACAGATAATCTCCGACAACTTCTATGGAGTTTCAAATGTGAATCGAGACTTTTGGTCAAGATTTACAGTTACTATGATGGGCAGGTATTAGCTAAATACCATGTCATGAACATGTTACCCAAGAAGTTAGGACTTAAGGGAGAAATGCCATCAGGAGAGGCAAGGTGCATGGTATTTGCATATCAGATTGCCGTAGCAGCATCCATAACCATGATCCGAGGACAGAAATCCCAAGTTCTAGAAGGTAGTACTCATACCATTATACCTCATGAAACCTCAAACTCAGAACATGAGTTAGATCACTCTACCTTAGTCCAAGTTGAACCTACTATAGCTGTAGAGTATATGGATCGTTATTGGTCTTTGCTAAACACTTATCATAACACTCACCAAGTCTTAGTTCAGGAGCTGGATACGGTCATTGAGGATTTCACTGATCCTGATAAAGCAATGGCTCATAGGAAGAAGTTAGATAAAGAAGCTAGGCATCCCAAATACATACCTTCAGGAGAAGTGTTTGAGGAAACTAAGTTTGATGACCCAAACTCAGAAAATTATGCCTATTACTAGAATGACTTCAAGCCACCCGGAGACCTATGGACCAAGTACAACTCCGAACAACAGGAATGGAATAAAGTTATCCCAAATAATCCTGAGCCCAACAAGTATGGATGGGAAATAGAATCTCAAGGTAAAACCATAGGAAATCCTATACCTTGTGATACATGTATTGAAGAAGAGACCAATTATAACCATAGAGAGCCTTGTGTACCATACAGGGGTAATAATAATCCAATCAACTTAGAAGAGTATTCCGATAGCTACACCAATATATATGACTGGATCCAAGAAAAAGCTAAGGAACCAACTTACTATGAGGAAGCGTTGCCAGAAAACCCGGACTATTTGGTGGAAGATTACACCAACTCTAGTCATTTTTCAATGACTAATCTAAGTCTCGTTACTTCTAATCAAGACTACGCACCTCCTGGATGCTCTTATGCTCCAGAAGGCAGTCGTAGGACTTCACGTCGTCATGGACGGAACTCCAGGAAGCACTAGAGGAAGATGAAAGTAAGGAAAGAACGACATCCCAAGGGATGAGGGCTTGAATAATGTATATAGATGGTAATGTGTATTGTAGTTTGAAGGGTTTGCTGAAATAAGTGAGGATATATCCATAAGAACAAGAAGTTCTTGTAAGATAGTTGTATAAATAGGTGTGGAGCAAACCGTTGGAACATCTAGTACATTTCTACATTATCTAAAACCTATGTATACTACATGGTATATGTTTTGTTGTTTATCGATTTTTGGATCTTATTGGTTTTTCTTGATTGACTAGATCTATACATGAAGTTTAATTAGGTGTACAAATGCATGATGTAACACCCAGTTATTACTTGATGTTATAGACCTAGATAGAAACGGGAATTCGTGTAAGGGAGTGCCGAGTTTCGAAGATCATAAGGAAGACTATTTGAAGGATGAATCATGATATAAGGGGTATTAACACCCTTTGGAGAATAGGTAGAGCATAGGTCATTACTAGTTAGCTCTGGAAGAAAGGTTAGCATAAAAGATGTAGGGAGCCACAAGATATAATAAACTGAAAGTTCATTCAATATAGATAATTTTACTAAGAAGTTAATGAAAGAGTTGTACCAAGTTCATGAAAATATCATGAAAAAGTACCAAGAAGATATCTTGGAACCAAAAGGGTATCGAAGCTCTGACAATTCAGAGAAAATGCCAGTTGTAGGTCGGAAACTGTAAGGTAATACCTACCACCCAGAATGATCCGCCTTTGGTACTTAATCCTTAGTCGGCATTCGGATCCACAGTTGGTATTTTGTCCGCAACTGGTATTTGGTTGCATAGTTATCCAGATCATCTTAATGGTTACATAAAGAGCATTAAATTTGGCTTAAGCTAAGTATGACCTAAAGAAGTATAAAATTTAAAGGCGATCGTCTATCGAGATGCTCCACAAAGTCAAACTTATCCAAGCGAAAATGTCCAAAAGTAAGTAGACATATAACGCTAAAAGATTTGCTTCGGAGATCCACCATTATGTGGATACACCGTACAATCTTTCATCAGACCCTAATTAGGTAAAATATAAACTGAACCGAGATCAACATTCTAGTTTACGAATCAATAGTCTATACGAATGTAGTTTAAAGACTCTTAGTAAAACCTAAGGGGGAGCGTAGACATTATGAATGAAAGTTGAAGAAAATACTATAGGTACTGTGGCATCCCGCAAAACCACTACTAGAAAATCGCGTTGAATTTGTGCATTGCATCGTCATCATCATGCATTGTTTGCGAAACTGTTGTCGCAAGCCCGTTTTGTTTTATAAAACGCCCCGTCTTTTATTCAAACGCAAAAACCGGGTCCCCGGAATATTTTGTTTTGGCCGCTATCGGTTTGTAGACGGCCCGTTTAAATCAAATAAAGTATTTATTTATTTTAGTAGGGGCAGTCGAACGGGCCAACCCGACCCGAACGACCGCCCCAGATTTTTCTAAACGGTCCACCTACCCCTGCCCTTCTAATCCTAAACCCACCTAAAACTCTACCCAACCCATCCCTCCACCTCACCCCACCCAATGATCTGCTGCCACCTCAGCTTCCCTCTCCCCCTCTACCAATCCAGTGCCGCCACGTCACCTTGGCCTCTCCACCTCTCTCCACCACACAACTCCCCACCAAGATCCAACACACACGCACGCACACACGCCTGGGCCAACCCCCCACACGCGCAAGGTGGTCCCTCCCCTGGCCCCACTACCAACCGACCCCCCCAGACCAACCTTCCCCAGCCCCCGGTCCCACGCGGGACCCACCGGCGCCCACCTACCGCCTCCCCACGCGCCCTGTGCTTCTTCCCCGAGCGGCTCTCCCTCACAGCGCCCGCCCGCAAGCACCACCCCCCGTCGCGAGTCCTCCCTCTCCCCAACCGCGCCAAGACGCGGCAGCGCCGCTTCCTCCTGGCGTCGCTCACCGCCACCGCCCACCGCCGGCAGCCGCCGCCCGCCAAGGCCAGTAGCCCAGCCGCGACCCGCGCAGCCGCGCCGCCCGCTCTCCGCCAACTCGCCCGCCCCCGCGTCCGGTCGCCTTCTCACTCGCCTCGCCCGCGGCGTCGATGGGCTCCCGCCCGCGCTGCCGCCTCTCCTTCCCGCCGCGCCTCGTCGCCTCTCCTTCCTCCGCAAGCCTCGCCGCCGGCGCTTGCCTGCAGCGCCGCCGCCCGCAGGGCTTCCGAGCTCCGCCCGACCCGTCCGTCTCCATCGCCCGGCTGCTGGCGGGCTCAAGGCTCCGCCGAGGCCGGCCCGCACTGCCTCCGTCGCGCCTCTCCACCGCGTCCCCGAACCTCCGCCGCCCACGCTGCTGCCGACCTCCCTCAAGCTCGGCCGGGCTCGCCCGCCCCACCTCGCCGTCCGCCGCCTCCGCCAACCACCGGCACCCCTAGACCCGTGGATCCCGCCCCTCTGGCGCCACCGCGGACCCCACTGTGGCCTGCCTGCACTCTGCGGCTGCATCGAGCCTGCGCCACCGCTCTCCATCGTCCGGCCAACACCGCCTTGGCCTCCCTGCGTGCGTGCCAAGCACGACCCTGAGGGCCCCGTGCACCTACACCTGCCAGAAGGCCCTCGTTGGAGGAGATTTTGTGCAGCTCCAACTGTCCTAGTGTCTGTGTGTTGTTGAAGATTTGCTGAGTACAAGCCGGAGTCCGCAACTACTCGAGGGATTTATCGACAAGATCTTCGTCCGTCGTGATGTTCTGGGAACGCCATGTTCTTCCTCCCAAACCCGATGACCGCCATGATCTTCGCCCCGGACGCCGAAACCCCCGACCCCGCCGAACCCGAGACCACAAGATCACCACGAGGACGACAAGTTCTTCTTCCCTCGCCAAGACCGCCTCGATGGCGCGGGCCCGACAAGACCCTCGCAACGGCAAGACCGACCCCGTGGGACCCGGCAAGACCTTCGCGATGACGAGAACGGCACCGACCCGGAAGAAGCCGATGCGCCCCGACACCGACCCAAGTCCTGCTTCCGGAACGCCAAGTTCTACCCCCGATGTACGAGAACGATCCCGTCAAGTTCGTCGAACCCTGAACCCCGAGATCTGATCCCCGTCGAACCCTGGACCCTGACCCCGAACCCCGGAACCCCAAGACCGTCGAGAACCCTAATGTGTGAACCTTTTATCCGAGAACCCTATTTTATGATATAATAACAATTGATGCATATTGAATTGTCATCTTGCATGCATATCTGTGGTTTGGGGGCCTTATGCCGATTCACCTAATAATTAAATATGGGGCCCATATGCGGGCAAATCTAGTCTCATATTGGCCTCATTTAAATTTGTGTAGCGAACCGGTGCTATCTTCTGCCATGCTAAAACCACATTTAAATTGCGGGGGTTCCAAACAACATGAATCATCTGAGTAATTGTCGGGACCCCGGTTCCACTTAATATGACCTAATTGCATTGCACCTTTGACATGCCATGCATCATACATGCATCATGCCGATCTTCTGCCGTTGTATTAAATATTGCATTCGGTGTTTCTTCTAGTGTTTTGGTTCTTCGCGGATAAGGCCGTTGAGATGATGTGAGTTTCGCCCCGATCTTCGGTTGAACCCTTCGACAATGTCTTCAGGCGAGCATCTCCCTCTTTCTACCTATCTTACTTTTATAGTCTTTATTCCCTCCTGTTGATCTATTGCTATCTGTGTTGCGATGCTCTAGTTTCCGTACTGTGATATTCCCTGCAGCCCTATATTGCCTTGGACACACCCTATTACTGTTGTTTGGTAGATAGTTGGACTTGGCGTCGTAGTGGCTTGCTCAAGTTGATGTGTGTCGTCATATGCCACAGCTTGATGTATTGCCGCATGTTTGATGTTGGAGATGGTGCTAGTTTTACTTATCGTCACTTTAAATTCCTGTTTAACAACTAAAATTGAATAAGCAGAGGCATCGGTGGGTGATAGAAAATATTTGGTTTCCGAACGCCCACTTGTGTCCCGTAAGACCCCGAGTACTTGATACCTGTTCCTTGATTTTTGCGCGCTATCCACATCCGGGAGGTATATGGGACCCCCCTGAGCCAGAGCTTGATTCAGTCTTATTTCTTGGGGCCACAAACTAGTTTGAGGTGTTTTTACTATCCTGTACTTATGCCATGCTACTTTCTGTATTTAAATTGTGCGAGGAGCACACTGTACTGTTTTGGATGCGGAGTGATTACGCGGTATCGACAGTCCCCGATTGGGGATCTGCTGTCGCTTACAGCCATTGACGCAAACCTTGAGTCCGTCTCGAAGCTTGCTTACTTGCTATGGTATACTCCAAGGGTGGCCCCTGAAATAATTCGAATCTGTGATTGTTCATCGTGAAAGCCTCGTTGGGTTTTGATTTGGTTTTTCCGAGGTTGATCGGCGTGTGTTGCTATTGGTGCACCCGGCGGTAAAACTTTCGAAAGCCGTGTCGCGGATATGGACGACTTGGAGCACGATATCTCGATCATAGACAAGCATAACTAAAGTTTACTGCTATAAATTTGACTTATAATGACTAGTAATTAGCTTCACTATAATGGAATGGCTAAATAATACGCCCACAATTGCTTGATTGGAGTGTCGCCATGCACCATTGTACTGACTAGTAAGTATTGCAACTACAACGAAATGGCTGAATAAAAGTACCAACAACTGCTGGGTTTTGGGTTTATCTCATGCTATCTGTATCTGATTAGTAATTGTTGCAACTACAACGGAATGATTAAATAAACGTGCCCACTCCTTACTTTATCAGGACGATTATCTAAACCTGACTAGTAATTGCCGCAACAATAACTGAATAAATAAAACTGCAAACTGTGTGAGTTCCTCGGTTGACTTCCTCGTTGGTCTCGAGGGGGAAATATCAGGATGGGTTTGTTTGGTGTTAGCTTCAGGTTGGATCCGGTTAGGTCATTCTCACCCCTCTCTGATTGACGCCAGTGTATCGAGTCTCTATAGATTGTTTAGTGCATGCTGCCGCTGCCGCTTCAGTCCACCATACCTATGTAGGCGAGGACCGCCGAATTCTAGCCTCGCCGTGTACTGGCCTCAGTACTGACGCTCCTTCTTTTTCCTTTGCCCTTTGCCGGCACCCCTTTTGTTTAAGCAGGTTTGAGATCGACGTTGTTAGCAGGGTTACCCTTCCGGCTTGGCCTGGGCAGGGTTATGGACGCCATTGGTAATTCTTCAGGGCTCTTAGCCCCATTTGCATCTTGTCCGTAGCTGGACGCTATACCGTTTCAAGGTGATTTGGATCTTTGTATATTTTATCCGTAATCTTGACTCTTGGAGTCGCTGTTATATATATCTGTTCTGTGGGTCCCATCGAGGACTTTTGTGTAATGTTATTACTTCGTTTTCCACCCGCACGAAAGTGCCTGGTGGGCACCTTTGAATCGTTTCTATGCGGGTTTGGCGAATTTTGCTAAAACTTGCATAGGTCCGATTCTGAGGGTGTTACAGGTACTAAGGAAAGGTTATTTAAAAAACCTAAGAAGGTATAAATTTGAAGGTGATAAAGGATACATTAAATGACCAATTTTTGAAGAAACAACTTATAAGTAACCCTTAAGAAATAATATAGAACACCTAATTGGGAAACTATCGAGAATGAAAATTCCAATGGGTATGGACAAATTGAATTCAAATCCCATCTGGGCAGGAGTACCAGTATCAACGATACTACGACAGGAATAAAAAGATAGTCTTTTGACATCTAACCCGGGGATATAGAAACTTAATAAGGTAGTGAGAACCTCTAAACTATACTTAAAATAGTAATAAAGTTTGATGATTTAATAAAAATAATTGGATTAGGATATCTAATCAGGTTATGGAATACTACAACTGATTCCATTTAAGGTCATCATGAAGGGGATAATGTAGCAACCACTACAAAACAATTTCTTACTCCGAAACGTGAGAGTTTGCGAACTTCGAGGACGAAGTTTATTTTAAGGGGGAGAGTCTGTAACATCCCAGCATTAGAGCTTAGAAATAAGCTGAACCCAGATGTGTGCATTGCATTGATGCATAGAAAATCCGAATAATTTTCTCGCTTTTAAACAAAACTGGTCAAAGATTGGAGCTTCTCTTAACTTGATGGAATTGAAGTAGATTATCAAGTTAACTACGATAAGTTTCAATATGACCTTGGATAAAACCTTATTTGGTTAAACATGATTTGGTCTCAGGGTAGACCAGAGGTAATAAATGTCACTCATAATACATTGTTTAAATAATTAATATCCGATCCTTAAGGGATTCTATCATCATATTCAACACAACAATTCATAAGAGCCAAGTTAAGATTACAAACTAACATAATATAAATGTAATGACTAATCCTGACTTATCTTATTCTTATTTGTTCTTACTATGAGTATCATAGTAATACCTAACCTTAAACTCTTTTATGAGTTGGTGTTGAAAAGAGATTAAGTCAAGATCATCCACTATATATCTTCCTTTCTATAGCAATCTTTATGGAACCATCTTAATATAAGTTGTTCATCAATGTTGGGTAATACCACATTGATTCACAAATTATTTAACTATCAATCCTTGATCTACTATTTCTTGATCCTATCATAATATCTACTTAAAACCTTTAAAGGGGGCATAGTCCATTAATAATTTTAAATCCAATATGGGATCCTAAGAAGATAAATTCAAGACAAAGAAAAGTAGGAATGATAAAGCTTTACTTAGCCAACTAAGAACTTAAGCAATAAATGATGAAAGGATTATAATGGTAAGGCTTTAGCCACCAATATTGAATGCTTATATTTAGTATAAGTAATACTGGTGGGTAGAACATAATTGGAACCTTAGTAGAGATAAATGATCATAGAGTAGTCATTGCAAATAACCTAAATATAATTTAGGGATTGAAGTGTGAATCATTAGAGTAAAGTGAATATAAGGTGGTGTTATTCAAGTAAAGCTAGTGTAGTATGGATTTCAAGAAGTAGTGTTATTCATCTTAAGGGATAGTCAACTTTAGAGAAAGATTAGTGATGGAGGATTAAGGAAGATTGGGAGTAGAGTTTGAAGGAACTACTAGTTGGATGGAAGATTATCAACAGTAGAATAGTAAATACAACCAAGCAAGGATATGAGAAAGCTATGAAGTACCTTTGTATCAAACTCATTGGATTCATCCATGAGTTTAGAAGAATAAAAGGTGAATAAGAATGTTTGGTGAAGTAAATCTCATCATGTTAATCATGACGACGGATAGGAAGAGGTAGTATATCTAGGAAAGGAATTCCTTATTTAAAGATCCAGAATTGTGAATTATGGAAAATAGACATTCTTGGTAAACAACCAACTTTAAATCTCAAATCAAACATAATACCCATCTCATGGTATTGATCCATCATCTAATGTATATAACACTTTATAGAAATATTTTCCTATACAAAATCACATAAGCACATCTCTGTTAATTCCAACCATCATAACTATATGTGCTTAAGTATATCTTTATCAATTCCTTTCTATAAAACATTCCAATTATAACTTACCATTATAAAATGTGATGTCATCAAATATCGTAAATAGAAAACAATATGTTTAGTGGTTAAATCTTTAACCACGTCCATAAAGGAGTCTAAGTATTTCAAGACAAAATCCTAAAACCAAAGGTAAATAATCATAAATCCTAAACCTCCTTATTTATCATAATAAAATATATACATTGACATTTTCCAAATCAATGGGAGTAGTAATAACTATATCAATGTCTTTTATATTTCATGCATTAAATAAAGATATAGGATCATTATACATATAAAAGTTTGTATTCAAACTATGAGCCAACTAGAGTTAAGTTTATAAACAAATAAGAAAATAGAATTCAACAAATCGCTAACTAAAATAGGAGATAAAAATAATAAGAAAAGTTTCTACAAACTATTAAAAAAGGGATTCATATTGAGTAAACAAAAGAAATACAAAAATATGATATAATAAAAATTCACAAATGATACAAAATATATTGTAGTATTGTTGTAAATATCTAGCAAATAAATCATACAAAGAAAGGTTCAAAATATAAAACAAATTCAAATCTGAATAAGAAAACAGAAAATAGAAAAAGGATAAAACAAATAAAAACACAACCTGGCCGTGGCCCAATACCACTATACCTATATGACGCCCTGTGCAGCCCACAACAGCCTAGTAACCAGCCCAGTTCTTTGCCATCTGTGACTGACAAGTGGGGTCAGGAGAGGACCGCGGGTTGAGCCAAAATAATAGCAAGGGGGTTATCCGCAAAACAGTCATCATTGTCATCTTCACGCACACAGACAGCTCGCTGGCGGAGCTCGCCGCCGCTCGATGCCGTCATCGTCGTCGTTGCGCCAAGATCAATGCCGCCCCTGCCAGGAGAGGATAAGAAGGCCACTATGACAACCCTGCTCGTCCTCATCCACAATCTTTCTCTCCAGACTCACTTCTTTTCTTCACCAGAAAACCTAGCTCGTCGGAGTTCATCGTTCCAGCCAACTCTGACCACCCCTCGCCTCGTAATAGCCACCATTAGACGCGCCGTCGTGGACTGAACCATCTAGGACCAAGCACGGAGGCCCGCTCACCGGGAATCATGTTAAATCGAGCGATCCTCTTCCTCGTCCGCTGTGGCCATTACCATTGATTCGCCGTAGTCACGCCTCCCCAAGCTTCCTCGACCGCTCTATCATCATCAGGGTAAGTTCCTGAACCTTCCAGTAACATTCAATCGCCGGATCTCGTTGTAAATTGCCGTTTCACCTTCTACCATCGTCGGAGCTCATCGGAGCTGAAGCTCCGATGACTATTTCCGAGCGGCGCCGCCACTCTTAGGTTTAGTAGGTTGCGCTGATTCGAACTAGGCTTATCTCGCTTGCTAGGGCGCTGTAGATCGTCGCCGGTGACCACTCACCGATGGCGGTGGTGGTGCTGATGCCATCGCTGCGTCATACTCACCTCATGATCGAGCCACGTCAACTCGTTTGACCAGTCTTTGCCCGCGTGGTTGATGACATGGCCTTGGGCCCATATGTCATTGACTCGGGGTCAAGGCAGGGTCAGTAATAAATGGATTTTCTTCACACATCGTGCTGAGGTGGACACTGGCCCACTAGTCAGTGACTGGGTCTAGCTCTTGGTACGGTGTTAAAAGTATTTTTTGTTTGAGAGTTAGATAAAATGTTATAATTCCATTATTAATATTCCAGAAATCAAATAAATGATTAAATCTTGTTTAATTAATAAATTTTGATTTATAATTCATAAAAATATGTATAATATATGAAAATTTGTAGAAAAATAAAATCTACAACTTAAATCTATTATCAAATATTAATATAATATTATTTAAATAAATATTATTTAATAAAGGTTTTATAAATAATAAAACTTTAATAATTCAAATTTTAATAATCGTAAATGTGAAGAATATAAATAGAATACCAAAAATCTTAGAAAAATAAGAATTACAATTTAAAATTATAATCATACATTATAATTCACTTTAATCAAGTATTTGTTATTTATTAAGTATTTATAAAGAAATAAATTTTATAAAAATCATATCTTATTATTTATAAATCACAAAAAGAAATGTAATATACCAAAATGATCACAAAAATAATGTCTACATGTTAAAAATCTAATACTCCACTTTTGAGTTAAATAAAGACTGAATTTATTTTAATAAATCAAATTTAAACTTATTTACTTCATTAATAATTTTATATAAGGATAAATAAATTTATGAATATTTCTAAAATAAGTTAAATAAGTCTAATAAATAGTATTAGTCTTCAATATCAATAATATAAAATCATAATGGTTTAAAACTTTATAAACACCTTTTTATTACAATACTTTTAACCTTAAGTGAAGATCATATTCTGAAAGGATTCCAATTCAAAATAAAATCCTTAAAGAACAACTTGTAAGTAATTAGATCCTTTCTATTTACGTTAACCGCCAGATTACAAAACCACCATCACACTATAATTAATCCATAAGTAGTTAAGTAATATTAACTATAACCACTCATCTATAAAAGGTAAATGATACCACTCCAGTATAAACTCAATAAACCACCACACCAAGTAAAACTACAATCATTCTTAAGTAACCTTAAAAGCAACATTACCAAGTACACCAAGTACAAAGGTTATAAATATTATACTTTCAAACTATCTTTGTTCTAAAGTTAACCTTAGTCTACAGAATCTTAATAAAACACTATAAACATTATTATATGTTTTATAGTTAACTTTGGTCTGAAGCAGTTAAGTATAAAGCAACTCAGGTCAAACCATTTGAGCAAACCAATAACATCAAACACCACTAACTAGCCACAAAGCTTGTTTAGACCTTAGAAGAGAAACCTTTTCTTCAAATGTTATTCTTTTTGCCACTTCAAACAAGAACCCTTATATAAGCAATCTTGACTAGCATTTCATAAGTGAATATTTTATTGCTACATAAATATGTGTTGCTCACACACAATCATAAGCTCTAATAAACGCACAAATGTGAAACCTATCTAAAAGGACCACACATTCCAAAATAACCATTTCAGGAATCCAAACCCTAGAACAACGTTATTCCCGAGATTTGCGTTTAGAATGTGCATCACATTAATTATGCATAAGAGCATATTGCTGCTTTAAACATTAGTCCTTACCGGACAAATGATGCTAATTTCAGATTTTGGGTCTTATACTGACTCGAAGATCGTGAGTGCATAATCTTGCAATCACAAAAGGCAAGTTCACACTTGCTCATGTCCTTTGTTTATTTTCTCTAAAGTGTTTTACAAATCCAGTGTTGTTATCACCTGCATTTGAAAAAGGTCCAAAAACACTATTTTCGATAATAATGTGAACTATTGGTTACTGATCCAGGGTGATCAGCTAACCTAGTAAATCTGAAAGTTGGAATACCACTATCAGAACTATATCACCTAGGACTTAACAACCAATGTCGCCAGTGATTCTTGCGCCGTATATTACGCGTTAACCATGAGATTTGGAATGGGACGGAGAAGTCAGCTGTATCTTTTCCCTCTCGCATGGAGCCGGATGTCCGGGTTGTGGCTGATATCACTCGTAGAGTGCATATTAATTGGTAATTCATAGAGGATATGCAACATATGGGTGGGAACCCTCAACATCCCACGATAGTTCTGGCATCTAACAGTTTGTACAAACCATTGCCGTAATTCATTATGTGGGCATAATGTACACCAAGGAGGCATGCGAGGTCGCGAAGGGTGCAGTGATTGGCTTGGATGATCTTCTGGGCCCCACATCATGGAATTGTGGACGGGAATAAGCTGCCTGGTTGTGCAATAAAGATTTGATATCTCATGGGTAAAGTGACGCACCTCTGCAGAGTGTAAGAAATGTAACTTGTTACTCCATGTTCTGGGAAGGACCTGCGAACGCGGCGGGAAAGGAACTCCATGAAAGTTCTGGTAAACCCGTGAAGGTTGACGGACATAGCTTTTCAGAATAAAAGCAACCTTTGAAGAAATGTTTATGAAAACTTGCATTGCCTACGACCTACGGTCTGTGGCTGTAGTTATAGTGCATCAAACACTCCTTTTCTAGTGAACTTGCTGAGTACGCTCGTACTCAAAGTATCTTGTTAACCCTTGCTAGATTCTGAAGCCATTAAGACGACGTCTACATCAAGTTATGCCCCAGAACTCATCATGCCAGCATATACCTCAATTCAAGTGAAGACGAAGATACTGATTAGATAGAAGTACAACCTCTAACCAAAGAACCTATTTCTGTAGTGCGTTGCAATAGCAGCAATGCCATCCTCTTCGCCAGAATACTAGACTTAATAGTATAATCGTTCTTGCGTTATTTATCTTTGATACTTCTCCGTAAGAAGTTCTTTCTCTCTCTTTAACCTAAAGTGTTCTCTGGATCTTATGTAAAGAGTGAGTTGTAACCTTTAGCCATGTATTGGACCCGCTGTGTTTCTGTTGTGCCATTCTAAGGGATGTAATACTAGTGAACGGTGTTTCATTGGTGTTATCTCAACGACTATAGTATACTACATCATGTAGTGGTATGGTGGGTCACCACAGTTTAAAATTCTAGTCCCTGGATCAATAGCTAGCATCCACAGTTAAGATGTAATATGAAGAAACAAAGGTCATAATACAACTTTATAACCAGGAATAAAATAATTCATTACATCTTACATAGCTCATTTGGCTATCTCATTACAATGCAGTAGAAATAACTATATAGCATGGATTCCTTCATCTTTAAAGTGCCACAGGCAATCATGTTGGTAGTATACTTGTAATCCTAATCAACACACTTCACTAACATCAAACAAACCTGCAACATAATAAGTTACAACCACCGGGGTCAATACATTTGATTTTTATTGGCAAGTGATACTATGGTAGAATAGTGGTATATATCATCTATATGAATTTGGCTAAGTGGAGCTTAGGCTCGCTTTGCTCAAAATAGAGTTTCCTTATCATTTGAAAACACTAAGTTTTTATTTATCAAAATCACCCAAGGCATCTACCAATAGAAATTGGTGATCCTTTAACCCTTGTTCATCCACAAGTTTTTAACTTAGAAATTGGGATGAGGAGATCCTTGATAGCTTCCATGTCTTGATGCTCAAATTGTCCATTGCCGAGGACACGTCTAAGTACTTACATTTTACTCTCTCGAGAGGTGGTGCACTTTCCCCACAAGACTCGACATGCATCGAGAAAAGATCTTTAAGAAACCTTCCCTTAGACCAAAATGGACACGCTCCAAACCTATCATCCCCTACCACCAACTATCCATCTGGCTAAGTTATTGTAACCTTATGATCCAGGCAGAGCCCATAATGCCAAGTGGCTACACTTGAAGCTTCTCAACATTTGACATCTCAAATCTCTTTATTCCTGGGTGGCTTTCCACAAGTGAGATACACTAGGGTAAGCCATAAATATGGGCCCTGTGTAGCCACTCAACACAAACCATTCTTTCCATTCCACCCAGGTGATTCATTCACATAGTTGTTTTATTAAACAAAACACAAGTCCTTGACTTTGAAATATTTCATAGCATGAATATAATCCACCCTTGTTTTCTACTAGCTAAGCTAAGCTAAGCATGATAGTAGTAGGGATCTTAACTTAGGGAAAATTCTACTAAGGCTTCATCTACTAGGATTTCCCATGGCATAGCACACTTAGTAAAATTCCATGCAAGTCCTACTTAGAAATATCACTAATGCATAGTGAAAATAATGGGACAATAGTATGAAGCACCACTTACCTTTTTGGTAGAGAATATAAGTTCACCCCTTGATCTTGCAATAGTCACACCCTTCAAATTTCACTACAATTCAATCAAGGCACAAATTCAATCTAGCATTCAAACAATTGAACACAAAAAATAATAAAAACAAAGCAATGCATGCAAGCATGCCAAATATTGTTTTATTTGGAAAAGTGGTTTATAATAGGTTATAAACATTTTAACACACCTATTGGTCATTTATCAAAGTGGCAAAACCATTTGATAACAAGTTAGTGAAAATGGCCACTTTAAATCCATTTTGTTTTGCTAGAAATAAGTTTATTCAAAGAATAATTTATAGTGTTAGCCAAAATGTTTTTTAAATATCAATATTAATGTTTATGGTCATAATGTTTTAAAACAATTCCATTTGCAAATGGTTTCATCCAATCCATTTATAAATCAAAGCAACATTTTATTTTGTTGGAAATGCCTTTAAACAAAGTAATAATTTTATGGGGTTCACCAAATATTTTTAAATCCAAAAACTTGGTGTTTAGGGTCAGAGAGTTTAAATCAAATCATTTTCCAAAGGTTTTACTCAAAAAGCATTTTTAAAACATAAACAACATTTTTATTTAACTTGAAATGCTTTTATTCAAAGGAATAGTTCCTAAGTGTCACAAAATATATTTTTAAATCCAAAAGTTGGTTTCTATGGTCAGTAGGTTGAAAACAATCCATTTACAAAAGATTTTACCCTAAAAACATTTTTAGAATAAATTTTATACATAAAATATGCCTACATGTTTCTGCAAAAACAACAAAATTTATAGAAGCAATTCACTAAAAAAATGGCATGGTTGGAAATTATTCTTTTTGCTGATTCCATTGATATAAAGTTTGCAAAATTTGGACGTGTGGGTTTATAGTTATGAATTTTACAAAATCAAACCACTAATAGATCTAATTATGTTTTTAAAACAAATCACTGACCACGCGTCATGTTTCTATTGGCTGAAAACGGTTCGTGTGGATCGAGCCATCAGATCTAACTAACAACGCAGGACACATATGATCTCGTACCCCTTCGTTAAGTGATTCTACCCTACCCGCTGGATCAAAATCTAACATCTCTCAGCGTCTCGACCAAAGATGGGCGGTGCGGCGATGGTGGCTGGCAGCGGTGGTGTTCTGCTTGCGGTGGTTTTGGTGGAACAAGAAGCAAGGAAGAGGAATGAGGGGCTCACTGGGTTCGCGGGGTTGCTGTGGTACTCAAGGTGGCCGCAGGATGGACAGGGGCGCACGGAGTCGTCGGCAATCACTCGCTGGAGTTTACGACGACGTCAGGTGTGCTCAGTCGTTGATGGGGGCGAGCCTACAAGCCATGAGAAGGTGAACAGCGAGGGTCAGAAGAGTCACAAGACACAGGCAAGCACGATAGCATGATTTAGAGGGCACGGGGTGCATTGAGTATACCGGAATCGTTCGACGGAGTTGCAGCCGTCGTCGGTGGTTCTCAGCTGGAGACGGAGGCGAGTCTCTAGGGCATGTGCGAGCTAACAAAGCATGGAAGTAGGTGCGCAAGGTGTTGGCGACCAATCTCATGGGAGCCAGGGGGTAGGGGGAGGGTTGATCTCGCCGGAATTGGCGCTGCCGTTCATCGGTGACAGCGGCAGGGCAAGCAAAAATTAGCGCAGCCTGGTGGCTCTCTCGCTGCGGTGTCTTAGGGGAAAGAGAGGGGAGAGGGAGGTGGTTAAACAAGCGTGATCGCGGGGGAATTTAATACGCAGAATAACTCGTATTGATTCGAATTGAATCGCAGAGGAAACAGTCAGAGGGGGGCGAGCTCATCGCGGGTGGAAACGATGAGGTGATGTGGCAGTGGGGTCGCTTCGACAATGGGGGTGTGGGTCAAGGCCGCGGTGAGAAAAGAACGGGCAGGGAGAGGGGGAGTGCCGGGTGGGCTTATGCTGGGATAGTTGGGCTAGCTGGGCCAGATGCTTTGCTAGGATGGTTCTTTCTCTGTTTTTATTCCGTTTCTTTTTTCTTTTTCCATTTTGATTTTTTGTTTCGAATTTCAAACTACCATTTGAATTCAGATTCCTTTTTCCAAACTTTTCCAAATATTCAGTATGTTTCTATACTATTTTAAATATGTATTTAAAGTCCGTTTTAGAATAATTATTTTATTCATTTATGGTTTATTATTTATTTATAATAGGCACTTGCCTTTATTCAAATAAGATTTTAAATATAATTTCAAACTCATATTTGAATTCTAATTTTCATCAAACCTTTTTCAGTAGGTTTTATTTATTCAAAAGTGTGTTAAATAATTCATTTTGAATTATTTGAAATATGATTTATTAATCATTTAAATTGGGCATTTGTCTTTATTCAAATAAAATCAAATACAGTTTTAATTCCATATAAGTTTTATTCAAATGATTCTTTTAAGTTAATTAGATAACTTTTAAATCCATTTTGGTAAATTCCTATTTATTATTTTCTCATCATTTAATTAATCATTTTCATTAGGGATTTGTCTCCATTTAAATAATTTGAATATGGTTTTAGTCCCATATGTTTTTATTTGATTATTCTTTATCCATTTATTTTGTTTGGATTATCTTTATTCCATATGCTTATGGATTTAATTCAATTGTCTTCTAAATAATTTCTTTGGAGTTTATTATTTACTTTAGGCAATTTGTCTTTATTTAAATAGAATTGGATATTGTTAATCCTTATGATTTTATTAAAATAATCTTCACCCATTTTATTATTCAAAAAACTTTCATTTGTTTATGGATTTGGCCAAGATTTAATTTGGCTTTTAAATATTCCTTATTTATTTATTTCTTTGTCTTATAGAATCCATATCTTTTTATTTATAGATCCAAAATTGGTGATTCCAATTTGTATATTTTTATTTAATATTTGTTTATCCTTTTATATCTCTTTAGGATTATTTTGCTCACAATTTGGTATGGATTTTAGATAGGTGATTTATTAGCTTTGGAAATATTTCCTTTTTCCATATTAAACTCATAAGTTTTTATCTATGGCTCCAAATTAAATGAAACCAATCTCTATGGTTTTATAATATTTTTGTTTATCATTCTTGATCATTTATAAATGTTAGTTGAAAAATGTTATATTGGTCAAATCCATAGTCTAGAGAGATCTTGGAAATGATTTTCTTACATTAGGGTTTTAGGGTTTTGGTTTAACTTTTCCAAGTGTTTAAATTTCAAGATACATTCATTGATGAATGCATTTCATTTGATTGAAATTTTGTTTGATTCCCTTTTTATTCCAAGTTTGTTCAAGATGGGTTTTGATGTTTCCATTTGGAATCAAAAAGTTTCTTTTCACCCTAAATTTCAACAATTATTTATTTGTTTATTTATTTTTCACATTTCAAAATTTGGAAAATTTTGGGATGTGACACTTAGTACGAGTGACTCTTTCTGCTATTACAAGAATCTTGATAGGTCTCTCTTTGTAAGTGAGGGCACTCTCCAACTGTACTTCTTCCAATGGTATAGTATCCTTCAATGAAGTCTCTTCCATCTCTGGATGACACTTATTCAACTGACTCACATGAAACACATTGTGAACTACAGACAGTGTTTAGACAATACAATCTCATAAGCCACTTCTCATTTGCGGCTCAAAATCTTGAATGTCCCTACATATCTAGGTGCCAATTTCCCTTTGAATCCAAATCTCTTCACACCATGAAGTGGTGAGACTCTAAGATAAGCTCTATCACCTACCTCATAGGTGACTTCTCTATGCTTTGGGTCTGCATAGCTCTTTTGTCGGGATTAGGCTACCTTCAATCTATCCTTTACCATTCTGACTTTCTCTTCATCTTCATCTTCCTTGACCAGTTCTGGTCCGAACAAATTTCTTTCTCCTACTCCATTCCATAATAATGGCATAGTACACTTCCTTCCATAAAGGAATTCAAACGGATCCATCTCTATGCTTGCTTGATAGCTATTATTGTAAGAGAATTCTATGTATGGAAGACTTTCATCCCAACTAGATCCATAGTCTAGCGCACAAGCTCTCAACATATCTTCCAAAATATGATTGGTCCTTTCTGTCTGTCCATCAGTCTGAGGATGAAATGATGTGCTGAATTCTAGTCTAGTCCCCAATGATTCATGCAGTTTTCACCAAAAATGCGAAGTGAACCGAGTTCCTCAATCAGACACAATACTCATAGGTACTCCATGTAGACATACAATCCTATTCATATATGTCATATCCCAAATTTTAGAATTGGTTCCGCATATCATTCATATCATTGCATCATACTTTTCCATGCAAAACCAACGATTAAAAAGAATCGGCGAAACGCTATTTTCAAAACCCTTTTCTATTCCACTACGAGGCTCCTACGGGAGGCATTAGTAGGACTAGTGTAGTCCACCCTTGTAGCCTAGTGGTTTCGCTCAACCATTGACCCTAGATTGTTCCCCTCGATTTTACAAAAGCGTAGGAGCAAGAATCGCTCGATTCGGAGCTCGTACGGAAAAGTTACGGCCGTTTTATTAAAAGATAGAAAATCGGGCCGATTTCCATACCCGATTCCAACCGCGCGCCGTGTCCGCGTAGGACCCCACGAGGGGGCCCCACTTAAGAGGCAGCCGCCGCCTGCCTCGATACCCGCGCCCCACCTCGATCCCCGCGCGCGCCGCCTCTCCCAGGACCCCGCCGCCGCCGCCGTCCTTGGCCTCCACGCCACCGCCACCCGCCACTCGGCCCGCCACGCTGTACACTCGCGCCGCCGCCCCGCCGCCTGCCTGCCGCCACCCGCCCGCCGCCTGCCGCGCCGCTGCAGCCGCCCCCGCCCGCCCGCCGCCCGCACGCCGCCGCAGCCGCCCGCCGCTGCCTACCGCGCTGCCGCCGCGCCGCCACAGCCGCCCGCCCGCCCCGCGCCGCCGCCGCCGCCGCAGCGCTTGCCGCCGCCGCTGCCGCCGCTGCCGCCGCTCGCCGCTGGCCAGCCGCTCGCCGCGCACCAGCGCCGCCCGCCTCGGCCGCACCCGCGCCGTGCCGCCACCGCCGTTACGTTGACCGCCTTGATCCGCGCGCTGACCAACCTTCCTCTTCCGCGCAGGAAAAACACCGTCGCCGGAACCGATCGCCGCCGTCGTCCCGACCTCGTCGCCGATCGTCTCCGGTGAGTCCACAACCGTCGTTGGATTTCAGATCAGCGGTCCAGATCGGTTGTTGACCGGTCAATACCCAGGCGTTGACTAGTCAGACGCCCAGGCCGCGATACCAGCCGCGTTAATCCAATGCATTACGATTGATCGGTAATTACTTTAATCGATTTAGTTGACAGATTTCGGTAGAAACTTGTAAATTACGTAGAAATTAAACCGCTGGGCCAAAAATTGCAAATAAAATATGTGTAGATTCAGTAAGTCGCGTAGAATCTTGCTGTACCTTTGGTTCAGACTTTTGCAGCAAGATTTAGTACAGTTTAATCAAATAGTTTAATGTCCTTTTTGGAGTAATTAATTCGTAGAAAAAGATCTGTAACTCCAAAAATTGTGTATAATATGTCCCAGGATTCAGTAGGACGAAGGGAATCTCATCGTGAATTAAAAGGATAGGCTTACAGTAAAAACTTCTGCAGAAACTATCTAGTGGCTTTCTGCAGTGTTTTAATTACTCAGGGAGTTTTATAATTCCTTTTTGAGTAATTCCAATTGATACTGTTTCTAAATAGCAATGCCTATGCGGTAGAATTTTCCCAAGATTTTACAAATAGTATACTACCGGTAGTGAATTATTTGGGTTCTAGCTCTAGATTTGAGTATTATATTTTGCATATTAGTTTTCCTTGCGCTAAAACTATTTTCCATGCATGCAATCAGTAGCTTTATTGAATAGGATTATGTGGTGCAGCTGTAGCACCAATGCACTTGTCATGCATGCATTCATGCATCATCCTTGTTGCATATGCTTGTGGATTGTTTGTTTATGATTGCAATTGTGTCGTGTAGATTGTGACGAGTGCAACGCTTGCTCGTGTGTGAATTGTTCTTCCGACCGCTACAACCAAGGCAAGTAGATGCTATTTTGTTCATGATATTGTCCTACTATTTTCTATGCATTGTCGTGTATTTTGTAGACGCATGTGTAGGATGATACTATCGCTATGCTATGTCCTATTATGTGGTAGGGCCTTCCTTGTAGATGAACCACCGTTGGTAGATTGCTTAGCCATGCTATGATGTACGAGGGCTGGGTTACATCACTGAGATTTGTTTCTAAAAGTATTGGTTTGTGAAAACTAAAACAACTTAATCAATGAATCTCCTGGGTGTGATGTGATTGAGAATTTTGGTGGTTTCATTGCGGAAAGGCACCCAGGTATTGAGAGAAATTGATTGGCTTCTTTATTTTTTAGCTTACGTGTACAACCATGTGCCAATAATGAAATGGGCGGTTGGTTGGACTTAGTAGGTTGTGGTAACTCGAACCCGCGTATCCAGAGATGTAGAATTTTGGTAGGTTGGACCGGTGCGCGTCGGGATTGGGGAGCTACTTTCCGAACAGTCTCTTCTTGGACTTCTCCCTATCATCACCCAAAATGAGAGTGATGGTACGAGCTGGGCTGGCCAAGTCACATGGGTAAAGTGTACTAACCCCTACAGGGTGTATAATCTAATCGATTAGCCGTGTCTCCGGTTAAGGACAACTGAGTTGCTTGATATTGATTCCATGACATGTTTCTCACTCATTCTAATTTCATAATTTCTTTAACATTGTTGGGTTAACTTAATTGGGATCTTTTCAAAGAAAAATCAAAAACTGTTTATGAAAGTAGGATAAAGGTATTTGCAAATGCAAGCCAGACACAGCTCCACTTGCCAAATATGCATGTAGATGTTAGTACTATTGTCTCCATTGCTAGCTCTACTTGCCATACATTCCATGTATTGACCCTTCGGGGCTGCTACGTTTCATGTTGCAGGTTATTCCGATTCTGAGTAATCGATATAGGCCACGGTACTCCACTCGGCACTTGTTCACTTGTGGGCAATTTGAAGAATGGAGGATTTACTTTATTTATGTTGCTACCTGAATAATTTGAGCTAGCCTTGGGCTAAGCTTTTATTGTAATAATGGTACTCTGGATCTTCGTTAATCATGATACACGGATATTTTGCTATGTTATTCATCTTATTCTATTGTGGGCCAATGAACCGATCCAGGGATTGTCATGTCACATAGAAGCCACGGTCTTTCCAGAACCGCGGTGTTACAAGATGGTATCAGAGCCCGTGTGTCGACTGTAGGATCGTGACCTAGGATTGGATTAGGAAGCCTTAGAATTATTAAAGCCTATATTAACTCTGTCTTTCATCTTATGCCTTTCACCCTCGTAAATTCTTACCATATGCTATTCTCACACTTTCCTCTTTTACTTGATAGATGGGAGAAGTCAGGACTGAGTATGCCACCATGGAGTCACCAAGGCCCTTTGCAAGGTAGTTAGCATAGCTCTCGCAGTCATTGGGATTGCCACTGCCCATGTTCAAGGGAAGAAGGCTGTACACCTATGGATATGGAGAGGATGCATGGGAGATCACCACCTTCATCTTCAGGGATGCCACTTTGCCAAATCCTGTGCATCTGATCTACACCAAGACATACTGCAACTAGGGACTTGGAATTAACTTGGCCATACATGAAGCCCTGTCTCGCCAGTGCCATAATGTCTGACACCTACTGCCAGCAGATTCATCCTACCGTGACTATGGGAGGCGTGATGAAGATGGGCACATTGTGGTTACCCCGGGCGACAGGAACAACATGCTGCCCTGTCGGAGGCACATAGAGGACATGGAAAGGGAGAATGGAGCTCTAGCTGAGAAAGTGATGATGATAAAGGAGATTGCAGATTTTGCTAGCAATGGTATGGTGGTCCAAGGACAGGAGATTGACACCCTGCATGAAGCTGTGGGAATTCTGGAGAATGCCCTGATAGCCAGAGATACAACCATAGCTCATCTTCATGGTACTGTGCAGGAGAACACCCAGAACATACAACAGCTGCAAGGGACCGTCCAGGAAAGGGATCAAACTATTGAAGCTATGACAGCCCAGATTGCCGCTCTCCAAGCGCAGCTGAATCCACCCTCTGATGATGACAATGGAGATGATGGCAACAATGGGGATGATGATGACAGTGGGAACGATGATGATGACGGTGGGGACGAGGATGATGATGATGGAGACGATGATGGTGGAGGAGATGAAGCTGTTGCAGTTGCAGCTGAGAGTGAAGAAGAAGAGGAGGATCCAGAAGAGGTGGAGTTTGAGATCTCAAGTGATGATTCAGGAGAGGTGTACACTCCGCCGCCATGGTTGTACCGCGAGCCGAAGCGTCAACGCATGACAGCAAGGACCTACCGCAACCTCTTAAAGAAGTAGATAGAAGTCCACCAATTAGTCCACGTTAGGCAAATTCGTTAGGATTAGTCTCGATCGTTGTGAAGCTTAGTTCGTGTTAGTTTAAGAGTGATTAGTTGCTTATTTGTGTACTCCAAAATCCCAGGAATTATTTGTGCGAATTTTATGAAAGAGTATTGGCAATTTTGGTTAACATCTGTGTTATTTTCGCTGCAGTTTTTCTACTGATACAGCAGTACTGTACGATTTTTCATATTTTTATGGTAACTGGGAAAAATCTGAAAAAAATTGGGCTGATGCTAAACTCTCTGTACTATATGTGAAAAAATCAGCTAAATTTTCTGACGAGTTTAAGTCAGGCGGAAAAACTCGCGAACGCTGCTGGACTGTTCTGGCAGATTGCTGTTTTTGTTGTTTAGTTGATCGACTGTTTGGTTAACCATTGCCAACTCTTGTAAAACTATTTCAGTAGGTATATACTGCTAGGATAACCCCTGGGATGTTGCTGGATCGCTTGTTTGTTGATGTGTTGCTTGCTTGTGATTGTCTGCTACTGTTTGTTGTTGTTTGATCATATGCATGGGTAGAATCCTATTATCGTAGTTGATTCTTTCTAAACTTACCTGTGCTGAACCGCAGATGCCTCCCCGCCGTCAACCCACTGAGTTGGAGAAGCTCATGGCAGCTCAGGCACAGCTGACCCAAGTAATGACTCAGTTCATGGCAGCTCAGAACAACAACAACAATGGAAACAATCAGCCTCAGGGAGATGCTCTCACCAGATTTCTGAGGCTAAGGCCAGCTAAGTTCTCTACTGCAACGGAGCCAATGGTTGCTCTCGACTGGTTGCGTTCAGTCAACAAGGATCTGATAACTGTTGGATGCACTGATGCTGAGAAAGTGAGGTTTGCCGCTCACCTACTGGAGGGACCAGCCGCTTCTTGGTGGGACACATTTCAGATCACCCACCCGCTGGATACTATGACTTGGGCAATGTTTGAGGAAGGTTTCAGGACCAACCACGTGTCTTCAGGAGTTCTGATCCTGAAGAGGAAGGAGTTCCGCAACTTGCGCCAAACCAATCGCACCGTGTCCGAGTACATTGAGGAGTTCAACAACCTGTCCCGTTATGCACCTGAGGATGTTGACACTGATGCAAAAAGGAGGGAGAGATTCCTGGATGGCCTCAGTGATGAGCTTTCAGTGCATCTACTGGTGGTTTACTGCCCCACTTTCCAGGAGCTTATGGACAAGGCCAGGATCTTGGAAGGAAAGCACAAGCAGGTGGAGAACCGCAAGAGAAAGAGCAACAATCATCACTCTGGTTCACATCACAAATCTCGCACTTCATATGATGGATACTCCAAGTATGGAGGAAGTGACCATGGGAGCCATGACCGCCACCACCATGGAGGCGATGGTCATCGTCATGACAACCATAGGAGCAACCACCACAACCACAAGGGAGGACACTCTCACCACTCTGGTGGGCACGGTGGACATGACCGCAACCGTGATCGCAGCTTTGTGAAGAAGGATCTGAGTGAGGTGACGTGCTTCAAGTGTAAACAGAAGGGACACTATGCTGACAACTGTCCGGAGAGGAAAGGAATGAAGCCAACCAACAACGATAAGGCCACAGTGAACCACATGAATGTGGAGGAGATTCCAGATGAGCCTGACCTTATGATTGGTAAGTTTCCAATCAACACTTACCCTGCACTTATACTTTTAGATACTGGTGCATCGCATTCATTCATATCAAGGGCATTTGTGGATAAGTATAAGTTACCTACTGAGTCTATGAGAAGGTCTATTAGAGTGAGTTCACCTGGAGGAGATATGATAGCTAGCGCGGGATGCCGCGATTTAACTGTGAGGATTGGAACACACAACTTCAGTGCACATTTGGTAGTGTTGGAATCACAGGGATTAGACGTTATTCTGGGTATGGATTGGATGTCCATGCATGGGGGACACATAGATTGTGCACAGCGAGATGTTTCACTCAAAACCCCGGATGGTAAGTGGATTAGATTCAAGTCGGATGTACGACCGGGAAGGTGTAAGTTGAATTCTCTTAAGGGGGTTAGCATGGATACTGTGCCAGTGATTAGGGATTACCCCGACGTGTTTCCGGAAGAGCTACCAGGAATGCCACCTGACAGAGAAGTGGAGTTTCTCATCGACCTAATGTCGGGAACAAGACCTATAGCAAAGAAACCATATAAGATGGATGTGGATGAGCTGAAGGAATTGAAGAAGCAGTTGAAAGAGCAGCTGGAAAAGGGATTCATTCAGCCTAGTTCGTCGTCATGGGGAGCACCTGTTCTGTTTGTGGAGAAGAAAGACAGCAGTAAGATATTAGTGGTGGACTATCGCTCGCTGAATGAAGTAACCATCAAGAACAAGTACCCTCTGCCGAACATAAATGATCTGTTTGATCAACTGGAAGGAGCGAAGGTGTTCAGCAAGATTGATCTGCGATCAGGCTACTTCCAATTAAAGATCCGAGAGGAGGACGTACGAAAAACCGCCTTCACCACTAGGTATGGTTTATATGAGTATACGGTTATGTCTTTTGTACTAACGAATGCCCCGGCATATTTCATGACCATGATGAACAAGGTATTTATGGAGTACTTGGACAAGTTCGTGGTGGTGTTTATTGATGACATACTGATATATTCCAAGGATGATGTTGAGCATGAGAAACATCTGCGACTGATTATGGAGAAGCTGAGGGAACACAAGCTTTATGCCAAATTCAGCAAGTGTGAATTCTGGCTTAACACTGTTGGGTTTCTTGGACACGTAGTGTCAGGAGAAGGAGTCGCTGTTGATCCAAGCAAAGTGACTGCAGTAACTGAGTGGGAAGCACCCAAGAATGCGGGAGAGATTCGCAGCTTTCTAGGACTTGCTGGATATTACAGGAGGTTCATTGAAAACTTCTCCAAGATTGCTAAGCCGATGACGGAACTTCTGAAGAAGGAGAGGAAGTTTGAATGGTCAGACATGTGTGAAGCCAGCTTTCAGGAGCTGAAGCATCGACTAGTGACTGCGCCTGTTCTATGTTTACCAGATCTTCAGAAGGATTTCCAAGTGTACTGTGATGCTTCTCGACAGGGACTTGGGAGTGTGCTGATGCAAGATGGGAGAGTGGTGTCTTATGCCTCGTGACAACTCAAGCACCATGAGCGGAATTACCCCACACACGACTTGGAGTTAGCGTTAGTGGTTCATGCGCTCAAGGTATGGAGGCATTACTTAATGGGAAAACACTGTGATGTATACACCGACCACAAGAGCCTGAAGTACATATTTACACAGAAGGAACTGAACATGAGGCAAAGGAGATGGTTGGAACTTATCAAGGACTATGATATGAATCTGCAATACCACCCAGGAAAGGCCAATGTAGTAGCAGATGCTCTGAGTTGGAAGGTTTATGCCAATGGATTGACAATTGGGGAATTGCCCGAGGATTTGTGCAAGAAATTCAAGGACCTTAGACTGGAGGTAGTATCTGAAGGATACTTGGCAACAATGGAAGTCCAACCAACGCTACATGACAGAATCAGTAAGGCTCAAGTGGGAGACAAAGAGATAGATGAAGTTAAGGAAAAGATGAAGGAAGGTCGAGCAAGGGAATTCCGCGAGGATGAGCAAGGTACCTTGTGGTATGGAGATCGTTTGTGCGTCCCCAACGATCCCGAGATAAGGAAGTTGATTCTGCAGGAAGCTCATGACTCGCCGTATTCCATAAATCCGGGAAATACGAAGATGTATATGGACCTAAAGGATAGATTCTGGTGGAACAACATGAAGGGAGACATCGCAGAGCATATTGCCCTATGTGATGTATGTAGCCGAGTGAAGGCAGAACACCAGAAGCCAGCAGGACTGCTACAGCCATTGCTCGTGCCGGATTGGAAGTGGGATAGAGTGGGAATGGACTTTATCACAGGATTGCCCAGAACCAGGTCAGGATATGACTCTATTTGGGTAGTGGTCGACCATTTGACCAAGGTAGCCCACTTTATACCGATGAAGACGACCTATACGAGTGCAAAGTTGGCCAAGATTTACATGGACAGGATTGTGTGCCTACATGGGGTTCCCAAGAGTATTGTATCTGATAGAGGCACCCAATTTACCTCACACTTCTGGCGCCAGCTGCACGAGTCACTTGGTACTAGATTGGAGTTTAGCACGGCGTTTCACCTGGTGATGGATGCACCGAGAGGGTGAATCAGATTTTGGAGGACATGTTGAGAGCTTGCGCCTTGGCTCATGGCTCTAGTTGGGATGAGAATTTGCCGTATGCGGAGTTTTCCTACAACAACAGCTATCAAACCAGCATCAAGACGTCACCGTTCGATGTGCTGTATGGGAAACGGTGCCGGACACCATTGCTATGGGATGGAGTAGGAGAACGTTAGTTGTTTGGGCCTGATTTGATCAAGGATGCTGAGGAGAAGGTCGCCTTGATTAGTGACAGACTAAAGGTAGCACAATAAAGGCAGAAGAGCTACGCTGACGCCAAGCGCAAGGAAGTGGTGTATGAGATAGGTGATAGAGCATACCTCAGAGTATCGCCACTTCGTGGAATCAAGAGATTTGGAAATAAGGGTAAGCTGGCACCTCGGTTTATTGGACCGTATCGGGTCTTAGCACGCAAAGGAGAAGTTGCCTATCAGTTGGAGTTGCCAGAGGCTCTGTCCGCTGTTCACAATGTGTTCCACATATCCCAGCTGAAGAAGTGCCATCTGGAGATGGTGGATACACCATTGAGAGACACTGTACCACTAGAAGAGGTTCAGATTGAGAATGACTTGACCTATGAGGAGAAGCCGGTCAAGATTCTGGAGATAGCGGAGAGGACTAGCCGTACCAAGACAATCAGGTTTTGCAAGGTGCAGTGGAGCCACCACACCGAAGAGGAAGCCACTTGGGAGCGTGAGGATGACATCCGAGAGGACTACCCACACCTATTTGCTAGCCGCGCCGAATCTCGAGAACGAGATTCATCTTAAGGGGGTTAGTATTGTCATATCCCAAATTTTAGAATTGGTTCCGCATATCATTCATATCATTGCATCATACTTTTCCATGCAAAACCACCGATTAAAAAGAATCGGCGAAACGCTATTTTCAAAACCATTTTCTATTCCACTACGAGGCTCCTGCGGGAGGCATTAGTAAGACTAGTGTAGTCCACCCTTGTAGCCTAGTGGTTTCGCTCAACCATTGACCCTAGATTGTTCGCCTCGATTTTACAAAAGCGTAGGAGCAAGAATCGCTCGATTCGGAGCTCGTACGGAAAAGTTACGGCCGTTTTATTAAAAGATAGAAAATCGGGCCGATTTCCGTACCCGATTCCAACCGCGCGCCGTGTCCACGTAGGACCCCACGAGGGGGCCCCACTTAAGAGGCAGCCGCCGCCTGCCTCGATACCCGCGCCTCACCACGCAGCCGCTTCGCCGCACAGCGCCCGCCTACCGCCGCACCGCCGCTGCGCCGCCGCTGTCGCGTTGACCGCCCTGATCCACGCGCTGACCAACCTTCCTCTTCCGCGCAGGAAAAACGCCGTCGCCGGAACCGATCGCCGCCGCCGTCCCGACCTCGTCGCCGTTCGTCTCCGGTGAGTCCGCAGCCGTCGTTGGATTTTAGATCAGCGGTCCAGATCGGTCGTTGACCGGTCAGTATCCAGGCGTTGACTAGTCAGACGCCCAGTCAGCGCCAGTCAATCGGCGTTGACGATCAATAGACACGCTGATCGGTAATTACTTTAATCGATTTAGTTGACAGATTTCAGTAGAAACTTGTAAATTGCGTAGAAATTAAACCGCTGGGACAAAAATTGCAAATAAAATATGTGTAGATTTAGTAAGTCGTGTAGAATATTGCTGTACCTTTGGTTCAGACTTTTGCAGCAAGATTTAGTACAGTTTAATCAAATAGGTTAATGGCCTTTTTGGAGTAATTAATTCGTATAAAAAGATCTGTAACTCCAAAAATTGCGTATAATATGTCCCTGGATTAAGTAGGACGAAGGGAATCTCATCGTGAATTAAAAGGATAGGCTTACAGTAAAAACTTCTGCAGAAACCGTCTAGTGGCTTTCTGCAGTGTTTTAATTACTCAGGGATTTTATAATTCCTTTTTGAGTAATTCCAATTGGTACTGTTTCTAAATAGCAATGCCTATGCGGTAGAATTTTCCCAAGATTTTACAAACAGTATACTACCGGTAGTGAATTATTTGGGTTCTAGCTCTAGATTTGAGTATTATATTTTGCATATTAGTTTTCCTTGCGCTAAAACTATTTTCCATGCATGCAATCAGTAGCTTTATTGAATAGGATTATGTGGTGCAGCTGTAGCACCAATTCACTTGTCATGCATGCATCATCCTTGTTGCATATGCTTGTGGATTGTTTCTTTATGATTGCAATTGTGTCGTGTAGATTGTGACGAGTGCAACTCTTGCTCGTGTGTGGATTGTTCTTCCGACCGCTACAACCAAGGCAAGTAGATGCTATTTTGTTCATGATATTGTCCTACTATTTTCTATGCATTGTCGTGTATTTTGTAGACGCATGTGTAGGATGATACTATCGCTATGCTATGTCCTATTATGTGGTAGGGCCTTCCTTGTGGATGAACCACCGTTGGTAGATGTGCTTAGCCATGCTATGATGTACGAGGGCTGGGTTACATCACTGAGATTTGTTTCTAAAATTATTGGTTTGTGAAAACTAAAACAACCTAATCAATGAATCTCCTGGGTGTGATGTGATTGAGAATTTTGGTGGTTTCATTGCGGAAAGGCACCCAGGTATCGAGAGAAATTGATTGGCTTCTTTATTTTGTAGCTTACGTGTACAACCATGTGCCAATAATGAAATGGGCGGTTGGTTGGACTTAGTAGGTTGTGGTAACTCGAACCCGCGTATCCAGAGATGTAGAATTTTGGTAGGTTGGACCGTCGGCGTCGGGATTGGGGAGCTACTTCCCGAACAGTCTCTTCTTGGACTTCTCCCTATCATCACCCAAAATGAGAGTGATGGTACGAGCTGGGCTGGCCAAGTCACATGGGTAAAGTGTACTAACCCCTGCAGGGTGTATAATCTAATCGATTAGCCGTGTCCGCGGTTATGGACAACTGAGTTGCTTGATATTGATTCCATGACATGTTTCTCGCTCATTCTAATTTCATAATTGCTTTAACATTGTTGGGTTAACTTAATTGGGATCTTTTCAAAGAAAAATCAAAAACTGTTTATGAAAGTAGTACAAAGGTATTTGCAAATGCAAGCCAGAAATAGCTCCACTTGCCAAATATGCATGTAGATGTTAGTACTATTGTCTCCATTACTAGCTCTACTTGCCATACATTCCATGTATTGACCCTTCGGGGCTGCTACGTTTCATGTTGCAGGTTATTCCGAATCTGAGTAATCCATATAGGCCACGGTACTCCACTCGGCACTTGTTCACTTGTGGGCAATTTGAAGAATGGAGGATTTACTTTATTTATGTTTCTACCTGAATAATTTGAGCTAGCCTTGGGCTAAGATTTTATTGTAATAATGGTACTCTGGATCTTCGTTAATCATGATACACGGATATTTTGCTATGTTATTCATCTTATTCTATTGTGGGCCAATGAACCGATCCAGGGATTGGCATGTCACATAGAAGCCACGGTCTTTTCAGAACCGCGGTGTTACAATATAGATCTTAGCCAATTTAGCACTTGTATAAGTAGTCTTCACGGGTATGAAATGATCCACTTTAGTTAGGTGATCAACAACAACCCATATAGAATTGTATCCAGATCTGGTCCTTGGTAGTCCGGTGATGAAATCCATACCAATCTTATCCCACTTCCAATCCGGTATAGGTAGTGGTTGAAATAACCCTGCCGTTTTCTGATGTTTTGCCTTCACTCGACTACACACATCACACAAAGCAATGTGTTCCGCGATATCTTTCTTGAGATTGTTCCACCAAAATCTTTCCTTCACATCCATGTACATCTTGGTGTTCCCCGGATGAATAGAATATGGTGAATTGTGTGCTTCTTGTAAAATCAATTTCCGAAGCTCCGGATCTTGTGGAATACAGATACGCTTTCCATACCATAAAGTTCCTTGTTCATCTTCATGGAATCCTTTCACCTTTCCTTTACTAATTTTACTCTTAATCTCCTCTATTTCCTTGTCCAACTTTTGGGCTTCTTTGATCTTGTCCAACAGTGTTGGTTGAACTTCCAAAGACATGAGAGATCCTTCAGGCACTATCTCCAATCTCAGCTCTTTAAATTGAGCACCCAAATCATCTGGAAATTCCCCTTTGGTGAGGCCATTCACATAAACTTTACGGCTTAAAACATCGGCTACAACATTTGCTTTACCGGGATGGTATTGCAAACTCAAGTCATAATCTTCGATAAGCTCTAGCCACCTTCTTCGTCTCATGTTGAGCTCTTGTTGGGTGAATATATATTTCAAGCTCTTGTGATCAGTGAACACTTCATAACGCTTTCCCAAAAGGTAGTGTCTCCATGTTTTGAGTGCATGGACAACCGAGGCCAACTCTAAGTCATGTGTAGGATAGTTTACTTCACGAGTCTTGAGTTGTCTCGAGGCATAAGCCATAATTTTTCCTTCTTGCATCAAAACTCCAACCAATCCTTGGTGAGATGCATCACGATAGACTTGGAAGTCTTTCTCTAGATCTGGCAGACATAAAACTGGTGCTGACAACAATCTTTTCTTCAAATTTTGAAAACTGGTTTCACATCCTTCAGTCCAATCAAACTTCTTCTCTGTCTTAAGTAACTCCGTCATTGGCTTAGCTACCTTTGAGAAATTCTCGATGAACCTTCTATAGTATCCTGCCAAGCCTAGGAAACTATGAACTTCTTTAACTGACTTGGGAGATTCCCACTTAGTTACAGCTGACACCTTTGCGGTATCGACAGCTATACCATCTCCAGACACAATATGTCCAAGAAATCCAACTTCATTCAACCAAAATTCACACTTACTGAACTTGGCATACAACTTGTGCTCCCTGAGTTTCTCAAGAATCAAACGCAAATGTTCTTCATCCTCTTCTTTTCTCTTGGAATAGATCAATATGTCATCAATGAATACCATGACAAACTTGTCAAGAAATTCCATGAACACCTTGTTCATCATGTTCATGAAATAAGCTGGTGCATTTGTTAATCCAAATGGCATCACCATGTACTCATACAATCCATACCTAGTGGTAAAAGCAGGCTTAGGTATGTCTTGCTCTCTAATCTTTAGCTGAAAGTAGCCTGATTAGAGATCAATTTTTTAGAACACACGGGCTCCTTCTAGCTGATCAAATAGATCATTGATTCTAGGTAAAGGGTACTTGTTCTTTATGGTCACCTCATTGAGTGATCGATAATCTATGCATAGCCTTTGACTTCTATCTTTCTTCTCAACAAACAGAACTGGTGCACCCCAAGATGAAGAACTTGGTTGGATAAATCCATTCTACAACTGTTCTCCAAGCTGTTTCTTGAGTTCTTTCAACTCATCAACTGACATCTTGTAGGGAATTTTTGCTATTGGTCCAGATCCTGGCAGTAAGTCAATCAAAAACTCTACATCTCTATCTGGTGGCATTCCTGGTAATTCTTCCAGAAACACATCCGGGTAATCTTTCACTACTGGTACACTTTCTATTCTAACCCCCTTAAGAGATAGCTTACTCCCTTTGGATTCAAAGTTAGACTTGAACCTAATTCATTTATTATCTAGGGTTGTGAGTGTAATAGTACGATTGGCACAATCTATTACTCCCTCATACTTAGTTATCCAATCCATGCCCAAAATTACATCTAATCTTTGGGAATCAAGGATTATCAGACTAACTGGAAACTTATACTTCCCAAACTCTATTACTAGATCATGACATCCAAAATTTACTATCATCTCTCCACCTAGGGAGCTTACTTTAATAGGACATCCATTAGTTTCAGTTGGGAGTCTATTTTTGTCTACAAATGCTCTTGATATGAATGAATGCGATGCGCCGGTATCAAAAAGGACAAGTGCTGGAAAGGAATTAAGCTTGAACTTACCAGCCACAGCATCAGACTCCTCATAAATTTCCTCCACATTGATGTGGTTCACATGACCCTTTTGAAAAGGGTTTGACTTGCTAGCTCCATCAGTCTTCTTTTCTGGGCATTCATTTGCATAGCTCCCAGTCTTCTTGCACTTGAAGCATTCAACCTAACTGATGTCCCTCTTAGTTGGCTGATTTCCCTTGCCATTTCCATCATGGTGACTCTTGTGTCCACTCTTGTTGCTGCGGTAATCACCATTGTTGTGCCCACGATGTTTATTGTTATCGTGGTGACGGTTACTATTGTGGTGGTTGTTATATTTTGTATGTTTGTGGGATCCAGAACCTCCACTATATTCACCATGGGAACGCTTGTGTGACGATCCAGAACTATCCTTATCAAAGTGGTGCTTCATCTTCCTATTCTCCACCTGCTTCATCTTGCTTTCTAAGATGGTGGCTTTGTCACACATAGATTGATAAGTTGGAACATATGCAATAGATAGTTGCATGCACATCTCATCATTTATCCCTTCAAGGAATTTCTCCTTCCTTTTTGCATCAGTGTCAACCTCATCTGGTGCATAGCGTGCCAGATTGTTGAACTCCTCAATATATTCTGCAACACTACGGTGGCGTTGCTTAAGGTTGTGGAATTCCTTCTTCTTCAAACTCATCACCCCTGAAGAGATATGGGCAGTGCGGAATCCATCTTCAAACATTTCCCAAGTCACTTCTTCAATAGGAGTACTGATTTGGAAGTTATCCCACCATGTAGCTGTAGGTCCTTCTAGCAGGTGTGCTGCGAATCTGACTTTCTGCTCATCAGTGCAACCAACAGCGACCAAGTCCTTGTTCACAGAACATAACCAGTCATTGGCTACCATAGGATCAATGGTTCTAGAAAATTTTGCAGACCTTAACCTCAGAAACCTTGTAAGCATATCAAAAGCTGGTGGCTTAGTTTGATTGTTGTTGTTGTTGTTGTTGTTGTTGTTGTTGTTGTTTTGGTTCTAATTCTGATTCGCCATAAACTAGGTCATCATTTGCATCAACTGAGTCTGGGCTATCATCAGCTGCTGCATCTCATTTCCATTGTTGTTCTTGTTATTGTTAGGATTGGCATGACGGGGAGGCATCTGTGGTTTCAATAAGGATAAGTAATGAGATATAACCCATAGATTCTAACATGCACAACACAATACATAGTGATGCACGCATTAGCACTTTGTTGGGAGATCCCAAGCGGAAGGTATGATGCAGTACAACAGGAAGTTTTCCCTTAGTAAGAAACTGAGGTTAATGAACCAGTAGGAGGAAGGAAACGCCTCAAAGGTGTTGCAAGCAACATGGAAACCTGCACAACACAAACTCAAGACTTTGCCCCAACTAACAGTGAGGTTGTCAATCTCACCGGTTGCTATAACAAAGGATTAACTGTATGGTGTGGAAGGTGATGATGGTTTGCAGCAAGTAAACAGTAACAGTGGAAGATGTATCAATGGTAAATATTGGACCGGGGTCCATAGTTCACTATAGGTGTTCTCCTTAGATAAACAAACATGGCATGCTGGGTAAACAAATTACAACAGGGCAATTGGAAGGACTAAGCAAGGCATAAATATGCAATACTAGACAAAAAGATCCTATGAGATTCGATTGGGCAATACAACAATATACATAGACCGCCATCCAACTGCATCTATGACTAGAATTCCAACTTCAGATATCATCCGAACCCACTCCAGTATTAAGTTGGAAGCAACAGACAAATGCTTTAAGCAAAGTGTGTAAGGTAAACAATCCACTTGTTCCATGAACAAGAGACCGTTGTTTTCTCCCTAGTGGCAACAACACATCTACAACCGTAGAGATTTCTGTCACTTCCCTTGATTAAGTAGAGGCACGAACCTACTATCGAGCATAAATACTGCCTCTTGGAGTCACTAGCAACTACTTGGCAAAGATAGCTACTAACAACGGAGAGCATGCAAGATCACAAACAACACAGACATGATAGAATCATTAAGACAAAACCATTAATCAATCTGACATAGTAATCTCAATATCCATCGGATCCCTGCAAACACAACATGCATGATTACAAATAGTTTAGATCTTGATCATGAACGAAGCTCACACGATCTAGACATGAAAGCACAAGGAGGAGATACAACCATCTAGCTACTACATGGACCCGTATTCCAAGGTGGAACTACTCACGCTTCATACCGGAGGCTGGCATGATGAAGAAGAAGGCCTCCAGGATGATCTCCCCTCTGGCAGGGTGCCGGGAAGAGCTTCAGATCCCCCTGATCTAGGGACGATGGTGGCAGCGTCTACAGACGGTTTCATGGAATATTCATCGGGTACTTAGGGTTTCGGCATCGGGGGCTTCTTATAGGCAAAGAGGCGAGGCTGGGAGGCGGCCAGGGGGCCCACACCCTGCCCAGGCGCGGGCCCACCCTAGGCCGCGCCTGGGGGGTGTGGCCACCCTGTGGAGCCCCTCCATCTATCCTCTGGACTCAGTGTTCTCCTCGGTGAAATATTGGCTTTGGCTTTTGTCCCGTACAATTCCGAGAATATTTCCTTACTAGATTTTTTGGAACCAAAAACAGCAGAAAACATGCAACTGGCACTGTGGCAAGTTGTTAATAGGTTAGTACCAGAAAACCTATGAAAAGCACCTCAAAGTGTGGCCAAAGCAAAGCAAAGTAGATACTAAACAAGCATGGAACATCAAAAATTATAGATACGTTTCCGACGTATCACATAGCAACAATCACAAATAAGAAAGCACAAGATAAACTTAGAGTTTAAACAACACGAACAACAATTTTTTGCAAAGTAAACACACTATCATAGTCACCCACATCTTGGATGATCAATGCGACTCGATAAATAAAATGATGATAGATAGGTAGATAGCCAAGTAGTCAACACTACTCCTCCATATCGACTTCCACCTCCACTAGTGCAAGTCATGCTGCGTTGATTCCTGACTTGTACTCCTCCACACTGGTGGTCAAGGCAGTGACCTTCGCCTGAAGCTTCCTCTTCTACGAACGCAACCTCTCAATAACCTCCTGCTGTATCTCTAGATCAAGATCCTTGAGCTCCATCTCGGCCTTCATCTCATTGATCTTCTTGTTCCTATCCTGCACTCTCTTCTCTTTATTCTTGAACCTCTTGTCTTACTTCTCTAACCTAGCCTCCATATCCTTGATGCTCTCCTCCTTCTCCTTAAAGGCCTTGTCCTTCTCCCACAACTGGACGCGTATCTCATCATTGCTAAGCATGACGTTGGTCCTATCAGTATCGAGGTGCCTAAGAAGGCTCTCTAGGTCCTGAAGATAGAGACACACTTGCTCAATAGTCTCCCTAGTGGCATCGTCATACACTACAACCTCTCCCTCCTCGTCATGTCTCCCAAATGGGTGGAAGTAGAGGCCCCTGAGCTTGATGGAGTGATGTCCACAGATGCGTCCAAGCAGCTCCTGCATGGCGACATCGAGTCCCTTCTCCTTGTCGTCATGGAGTATCTTGAAAGCAATCTCCTTGGTGGGTGTCTCAGACTGGTGTCTTGGCTGCGAGACTCTAAATCTCCATATATCCTTCCTCTCGAACTTCCTAAGCTGAAGTCCCTTGATGTTAGGAAGGGGAGATTGAGCACACTGGTGAGCTCCACGATATGAGATCCAAAGCGAGTTCCCTTGAACTCCTCGGCGGTGCTGAGAACAAAGCTAGGCATCTATTGCATAGGATAGAGGAAATTAGAAATAACACAAGTAAAGAGAAATCACAAGATAGTAGAAACAAAAGTTTACAACAAACACATAAATTATTTCAAACACACATGTCATGGCATACAATATTCAATCACAAATACTAAGGTTCAAAACATAACTTAGACAATTTTTTGCCATACCACATAGGTTGGTATGATCAAAATTATTAACGCGAGAAAACGACAAGTGTGGTGGTCCAACTATTGGAGTATGTCACAACTCTCACTCACTTGTCAACATTTCTATCTGGGCATCCTTGGAGGAAATCTGTTTTTCTTGGTCACAAGACTCCCATTCTAAGTCCATGATATCTTCCCTTAGATGTTTGTTGGTAGCTTCTAAGTATTAGGTATGCTTCTTCTCCTCTCTAAGGTCATTTTGAGTGTTGAGCATTCTACACTTGAGTCTTTCACCCAGCTCCTTGATGGAATTCCATGTTGCATTCCTTGTAGAGTCAAAGAACGACGTGTGCATTTCAGAGTTGGTGACCATGAAGAATACCGACTCTTTGTGGTTGTCCTCCTTGTTTTTGTACAAGTGGAGTTATACCCACCAATATTCTTCTCCTTCATCCATCAATGGGAATCCCTTGTACACAACTTCACCATGTATTCCCATGGTAACCATAAGGTTCTTGAGTGCCTTGGGAAACTCCGTCTCACATTCTAAGGTCATGGTCATGAGTGGTCCCTTCTTGATGGCTTCGTTGATGGCGGCCATCTACAAATAGAGATGAGAAAGAAGATTAGGAGAAGTTCTACGAGATGAAAAGAGACAAGTGTGGACATTTACAAAGGAGTTTGCATTTTTTTATAGTGGTTTCCTTAGTCTAATCCATCTTAGGGTCATAATCCTACATGCAACACGGTGCTCTGATACCATATGTAAGACCTCACCATTTAAGGTAAAGGCCCTTGTGATTGCAATGCTAGTCCCTGGATCGAATTGCTAGCATCCACAGTTTAAGATGAAGTACACAGATACAAAGGTCATTATTACATCGTAATATCCAGAGATACATAGTTCTTACAACTCATTATCCCAAGGCTAATACATAGAGTTCACAATACTTAACAAAATAAATAAAGTCTTCATCTTCATGTGCCACAGGAAAACATGTTGAGTGTAGACTCAGAACCCTAGTCACCATCATAGTAACCTGCCACATAATAAGTTACATCCATAGAGGGTCAATACATTTGGAATTGTATTGTCAAGTGATACCATAGCAGTATAGTAACATCTAATAACTATATGAATTTGGCTAAGTGTAGTTCAGGCTGGCTTTGCTCAAAATAAGGTTTTTCTTATTAGTTGAAAACACTAAGTTTTTGTTTGACAAAAACACCAAAGGAACCACCAATAGACATTGGTGAACCTTTACCCTTGTTCAACCACAAGTTTTAACTTAGAGAAATTGGGATGAGGAGATCCTTTGTAACATCCCAGCATTAGAGCCTAGAAATAAGCTGAACCCAGATGTGTGCATTACATTCATGCATAGAAAATCCGAAAAAAAATTGTGCTTTTAAACAAAACTTGTCAAAGTGATTGAAGCTTCTCTTAGCTTGATGGAATTGAAGTAGATCATCAAGTTGACTGCGATAAGTTTCAGTAAGACCTTTGTTAATATCTCATTTTGGGTAAGAGAGATTTGATCTAAGGGTAGATCAAATGTACTATAAGTTAAACCTTAATACAATGTGAATTATATTTGATCATCAGGTGATCATGTTATAGTACTCATTATAATCAATCACAAGTACCAAGTTAAAGATATAAAACAAATAATAAGAATGCAACCACTATATCTTAATCCCATTTGCATACATTCTGAGTATCATAGTAACACCTAACCTTAAAAACTCTTTTGATGAGTTGGAGTTGGAGAGAGATTAAGTCCAGGTCATCCACTATATATATATATATATATATATATCTTTCTTTCCATATCAATCTTTATGGAACCTATCTTAATATCTGTTGTTCATCAATTTGAGTAATCAACCATTGATTCACAAACTAATTAACTATCAATCTTTGATCTACTATTTCCTGATCTTATCATAACCTCTACTTAAATATTTTAAAGAGGTTATAAGTTCATAAATAACCTTAATCCAATATGAGATACTAAGAAGATAATTCCAAGATAATGGAAAAGTAGGATAGATAAAGCCTTGCTTAGCCAACTAAGAACTTTAGTAATAAATGATTAAAGTATTATAATGGTAATGCTTTGCCACCAATATTGAATGCTTATATTTAGTATAGGTAATACTAGTGGGTAGAACATGATTGGAACCTTAGTAGAGATAAGTGATCCTAGAGTAGTCTTTGCAACCCACATAAATATAATTCAGAGTTTATAAGTAGTGTTATTCATCTTAAAAGATAATTAGCCTTAGAGAAAGATCAGTGATGGAATATTAAGGAAGATTGTGAGTGAAATTGAAGGAACTACTGGTTGGTTGGAAGATTATCAACAGTAGAATAGTAAATAAAACCAAGCAAGGATATGAACAAATTATAAAATGCCTTTGTATCAAACTCATTGGATTTATCCATGAGTTTAGAAGAATGATATATGAATAAGAAGATTTTAATAAGTAAGCTCTCTAACCCTGATGATGGATAGAAAGAAGTGTTATATCTAGGAAAGGAATTCCTTAATTAGAGATCCAAGATTATGAAATATAATTATATGTTATAAATCATTTTCCTATTTAATCTTGGTAATAAATCAAATCTAAATCTCAAATCAAACATAATATCCATCTCATACTATTGATCCATCATCTTGATGTCTATAACATTTTATAGAAATATTTTCCTAAAGCAAATCACATAAGCACATCTCTGTTAATTCCAACCATCATAACTATATGTGCTTAAGTATATCCTTGTCCATTCCTTTCTATAAAACATTCCAATTATAACTTACCATTATAAAAAGGTGATGTCATCAAATATCTCAAACAGAAAACAATATGTTTGGTGGTTGAACCTTTAACCACATCCATAAAGGAGACTAAAGATATTAAAAACCCAAAACTTTAGGGTAGGTATGCATAATGCAAAACCTTAAACCTCTTTGTTTATTATAATAGAATATATACATTGTCATGTTCCAACTCAATGGAAGTAGTAATAAATATATCAATGACTTTTATATTTCATGCAGCAAATAATGGTATAGGATCTTTACACATATAAAAGTTTCTATTCAAACTATAAGCTCACTAAAAGTTGAGTTATAAACAAATAAGAATAGATCATTCAAGAAATCCATAACTAAAGGAGGAAAATAAAATAATAAAAAGAGCTTTTACAAAATATTAAAAGGGATTCATATATTAAGAAAAATAAAGGAATATAACAAGATTATAGATAATAAAAAAATTCACAAATAATACTAACTATGTGTTAGTATTATTGACATTGTCCAGCAAAGAAATCCTGCAAAGAAAAGTTCAAAATATAAATCAAATTCAAATCCGAATAAGAAAACAGAAAATAGAAAAAGGATAAATTAAATAAAAATCAAACCTGGCCGCATCCCAACACCCTACACCTATCTGACGCCCCTGTGCAGCCCATAATAGCCCAGTAACTAGCCCAGTTCTTTTCTATCGGTGACTGACAAGTGGGGTCAAAATAGGACTGCAAGTTGAGTGGAAATATTTGCCAGGGGTTATCCGCAAAATGACCATCATCGTCATCCTCACGCACACAGACAGCTCGCTGGCGGAGCTCGCCGCCGCCCGATGCCGTCATCGTCGTCGTTGCGCCAAGATACTCGCCGTTGTTGCCATGAGGGGATAAGAAGGCCACCGCGATGCCCTGCCTCAATCCTTATCTCCAATATCTCCTTATCCTCTCAGATACGAACAAGACCGAAACCCTAGCTCACCGGAGCCACCTCTCGCCGCCAAACCATGTCTCCCCACACCATTCTGAGCCGTCATGGAGAAGCGCCTTCCTCCGTAGATCCTCTGGGTAGAAGCTTGCATCAAGGGGAGCATTGGAGCGGGTGAATTTGGTCGTTTCCCTTCACAGCAGTTCATCGGAATCCTCGTCGGGATGCTCGATTCCGACCGCGCCTGTCCTCGCCGACCACTCAATCATCATCAGGGTGAGTTCCTGAACTTCCCAGTAACATTCAATCACCGGATCTCGTTGTAAATCGCCGCTTCATCATATGCCACCGATGGCCACCATCGGAGCTCGTCGGAGCTGAGGCTCCGATGACCATGTCCGAGCGGCGCTGCCACCATTAGGTTCAGTAGGTTGCGCTGATTTGAACTAGGTCTATTTCGCTTGCTGAGGTGCAATAGATCGTTGCCGGTGACCACTCACCGACGACGGTGGTGGTGCTAACGTCATGCTTACCTCATGATCGAGCCACGTCAGCTCGTTTGACTAGTCTTTGCCTCGCGTGGTGGATGACATGGCCTAGGGCCCACATGTCATCGATAGTGAGTAGAGAGGAGGCAAGTAGCAAAAGCATTTCTAGACCTGAGAGCTGAGGTGGACAATGGCCTACTAGTCAATGACTGGGCTAGCTCTTGATGCGGTGTAAAAAGAATTTTCTGTTAAGAAATAAATAAAATGCTATAATTCAATTAATAATATTCCAGAAATCAAATAAATGATTAAATTTTGTTTAATTAATAACTTTTGATTTATAATTCAGAAAAATGTGTATAATATATGAAAATTTGTAGAAAAATAAAATCTACAACTTAAACTTATTATCAAATATTAATATGGTGATTATTTAAATAAATATTATTTAATAAAACTTTTATAAGTAATAAAGCTTTGATAATTCATATTTTAATAATGGTAAATATTAAAAATATAAATAATACAAAAATCTTGGAAAAATAATAATTACAATTTAAAACTATAATTATTTATTGTTATTTCACTTAATTAAATACTTATTATCTATTTAGTAATTATAAAATAATAAGAAATATAAAAATCATATCTTATTATTATTTAATCACAAAAATAAATGTGATATAGCAAAATGATCACAAAAATAATATCTACATGGTAAAAATCTAATATTATACTTTTGAATTAAATAAAAATTCAAATATTTTAATAACTCAAATTTAAACCTATTTACTTCATTAATAATTCATATAAGGATAAATAAAATTTATTAATATTCCTAAAATGAGTGAAATAAGTCTAATAACTAGTATTAGTCTTAAATATTAATAATATAATGCCATAATAGTTTCAAACATTATGAATGTTCCTATTTTAGAAGTATCTCCAACCTTAAATGAAGATTATCTTCTAAGAAGAATTCCACTTCTAATAAAATCCTTAAAGAGCAACTTGTAAACAATCAAATCTTTTCTAAACCATATTAATCACCAAATTACAAAAACTACTACAACACTATATAAATCCATAAGTAGTTAAGTAACATTATGTTGGGTTTATAAACTATACTCACTTATCTATAAAAGATAAATGATAATACTCCATAATCAAATCAAGAAACCACTATCCCAGTAAAAAGAATGACCATTCTTAAATAACCTAAAGAAAAAATTTCAGATACACTAGATGCAAATGTTATAATTATTATACTCTCAAAATCATCTTTGTTTTAAAGTTAACTTTAGTCTACAGAATCTTAATACAACACTATAAGCATTACTGTATGTTTTATAGTTAACGTTGGTCTGAAGTAGTTAAACTATAAAGCAACTCAAGCCAAGCCATTTGATAAAACAAATCACATCAACTACCACTAACTAACCACAAAATTTGTTTAAACCTTAGAAGAAAAACCTTTTCTTCGAAATTTATCCTTTTTGCCACTTTAAATAAGAACTCTCGTATAAGTAATCCTAACTAGTATGCCATAAGTATGTATACTTTGCTCCTACATATGTGTTGTTTACAACCACTCATCAACTCTAATAAAAGTACAACTATAAAATTTATCCAAAAGGACCACACATTCCAAAGTAACCACTTTCGGAAACCAAACCCTAGGACAACGTTATTCCCAGGATTTGCGCTTAGAACGTGCATCACATTACTTATGCATAAAAGAATATTGCTTCTTTAAACATTAGTCCTTACTGGACCAATGATGCTGATTTCAGATTTTGGATCTTATACTGACTCGACGACCGTGAGTGCATAATCTTGCAATCACAAAAGGCAAGTTCACACTTGCTCATGTCCTTTGTTTATTTTCTGCAAAGTATTTTACAAATCCAGTGTTGTCCTCACCTGCATTTGAAAAAGGTCAGAAAACACTATTTTCAATAATAATGTGAACCATTGATTACTGATCTAGGGTGATCAGTTAATCTATTAAATTTGACAATTGAAATAACACTGTTTAGAACTATATCACCTAGGACTTAACAACCAATGTCGCCAGTGATTCTTGCGTCGTATATTATGTGTGGACCATGAGATTTGGAATGGGACGGAGAAGTCAGCTGTATCTTCTTCCTATCGCATGAAGCCGGATGTGCAGGTAGTGGCTGTTATCCTCGAAGTGTGCATATTAATTGGTAATTCGTAGAGGATATGCAGCATATGAGTGGGAACCCTCATCGTCCCACGATAGTTCTGGCATCTAATGGTTTGTACAAACCATTGCCGTAATTCATTATGTGGGCATGGTGTACACCAAGGAGGAATGCGGGGTCACGAAGGGGGCAGTGATTGGCTTGGATCATCTTCTAGGCCCCACATCATGGAATTGTGGACGGGAATAAGCTGCCCGGTTGTGCAACAAAGAGTTGATCTCTCATGGGCAAAGTGACGCACCTCTGTAGAGTGTAAGAACTGTAACTTGTTACTCCCTGTTCCGGGAAGGAGCTGCAAACGCGGCGGGAAAGGAACTCCATGAAAGTTCTTGTAAACCCGTGAAGGCTGACGGACATAGTTTTTCAGAATAAAAGCAACCTTTGAAGAAATGTTTATGAAAACTTGCATTGCCTACGACCTACAGTATGTGGCTGTAGATACAGTGCATCAAACACTCCTTGTCTAGTGAATTTGATGAGTACGCTCGTACTCAAAGTATCTTCTTAACCCCTCCTAGATTCTGAAGCCATTAAGACGATGTATTCACCAAGTTATGCTCCAGGACTCATCAACAGCTTAAGCTCTTCAATGAAGACAAGGAAGACAACAGATACCTCAACTCAAATGAAGACGAAGTTACTAATTAGATAGGAATACAATCTCTAACCAAAGAACCTATCTGTGTAGTGCGTTGCAATAGTAGCAATGCCAACCTCTTAGCCAGAATACTAGACTTAATAGTATAATCGTTCTTGCGTTATTTATCTTTGATTCTTCTCCGTAAGAAGTTCTTTCTCTCTCTTTAACCTAGAGTGTTCTCTGGATCTTATGTAAAAGAGTGAGTTGTAACCTTTAAGCCATGTATTGGACCCGTTGTGTTTCTGTTGTGCCATTCTGAGGGATGTAATACTAGTGAATGGTGTTTCATTTGTGTTATGTCAACAACTATAGTATACTACATCATGCAGTGGTATGCTGGGTCACCGCATCCTTGATCATTTAAATGTCTTTGATGCTCAAAATGTCCATTACCGGGGACACATCTAACTACTTAGGTGGTGCACTTTCCACATAAGACTCGACATGCATCGATACAAGACTTTTCAGAAGCATTCCCTTAGACCACCATGGACGCGTTCCATCCTATCAACCCTACCACAAACTGTCCATCTGGCTAAGTTCTTGCAACCTAGTTGGTCAAGGCAGAGCCCATATGCCATGTGGTTGCACTAGAAGCTTCTCAACACTAAACATCTCAAATCTTTTTGTTCCTGGGTGTCCATCCACAAGTGTGATACACAAGGTAAACCATAGACATGGTCCTTGTGTAACCACTCAACACAAACCAATCTTCCCATTCCACCTAGGTGATTCATTAACATGTTGTTTTATTATTCAAAAACATAGGCATAACTTTGCATAGTATCATAACATGAATATTCCACCCTTGTATTCTACTAGCTAAGGTAAGCATACTAGAATAACATGTATCTTAACTTATGGAAAACTACTAAGACAATATCTATAGGATTTTCCATAGCATAGCATATACTTAGAAAAATCTCCATGCAAATCCTACTCAAAATATCACTAGTGCATAGATAAAGTAATAGGACCAAAAAGATGAAGCATCACTTGAATTGGTAGTTGGGGGAATAGGTACAATCCTCACAATCACACTCTCCACAATCCACAAAATCTACACATAAAATCATACCACAAAATTCACATTCAATATACAAACAAAAATATATATGAATGCATGCAAATGCAATGGATTTATGTGTCACACTTTTCAAATCAAACTAAACAGTGCTGAATATAAAGCATACTTTCTAAGGTCTAAATAAACCAAAATTTACTTTAAAATAATTTTCTAAAGAATTTATATAGTCAAATTAAGCCTACAAATGTTTCTGCATAAAATCCTAATTTTACAGAAGCAAATGTCCAAATCAAGGCCATAGATGCAAAGAGATTATTTTTTGAATCCATTGATATAAAATTTGTAATTTTTGGATAAACATATCAAAAGTTATTGAATTTACAAGTTTGAATAACTAATAGAACAAAATTCAGATTTTAAAACAAAACCAGGGACACGCGGCGTGTTCTGATTGGCGTGTACCGCTTCGCGCTGGATCATGCTTCCGCGCTATTAGATCTAAATGAAATACTGCGGCTCAGATCTAAACGTATCGATTCAATAAGTGATCTAATCCTAACCACCAGATGAAGATCTAACGGATCAAACTAGTCTGACCAAATCCTAGCGGCGTAAATGGCTCTGGCGGCGACGCGGCTGATGGAGGCACACCGGAGAGGATAGAGGGGTATGGGGGGTGTGCTGATGCTTACCACGTTCGCGAGAAGATTGTGAAGCTCAACGTGGTCGTGGTTTGGACAGGGGCGCACAGACACGGGCTCAGATGCTTGCTAGAGTTCGTCCTGGCATCGGGTGATCACTGCCGGAGATGAAGGCGACAACCTAGTGCGCAAGGGAACAAGCGGCATGAATTAGCAGATGCGCAAGACAAAGGCGAACTCACTCGCATGATCCAGAGATCAAGGGGAACACGAGGCTCACTGGAATGGCTCGTCGGAGTTGTGCTGAGCTTCGTACACCTACAGGCGTTGACGGGGGCGATGACCTGGGGCGATTTAGAACAAACCAAAGGCATGAGAAGATGCGCAAGGCAATGGCGAAGCAGGTCGTGTGAACCAGAAGGCAAGGCACGCTCGAGACTCACCGTGATAGCATGCCGGAGCTCCTTGGTGCTGTGGCGGTGCAAAGCAAAATTCGTGGATCCTGGCGGCGCTTGGTGTTGGCTAGGTGAGGGGAAATTTTCACAAGGGGGTGGGGATTAAGTAGCCCGATCAGGGGCGAGAATAACTCGGCGAATCAATGGGATTTACTCGTGAATCAATCGGCAGTGAATGGGGAGGAAACGGCCGTGGAGCTAGTCACGGGCGCGGGGTCTGGGGACGATGCAGTCGACGTGGCAATGGGGACACTGTCAGTGCGAGGTGGTGTGCACGAGTGGGTGAGAAACATAGAGGGAGAGGGGTTTCCCGGGTGGGCTTGCTGAGCTACTGGGGCTTGTTGGGCCAGAAGGGTTGCACCTGTTATTTTTGTTCTCCTTTTGTCTTTTTCTTTTTCTGTTTTGATTTTCTAAATTAGATTTGAATGGTCATTTCAAATCCAAATGAATTCAAACTTTCACCAAACTTTTGCGTGGTGACCCTAGTGTCCAAAAGTGTGTCAAACACATATAATCACTCAAAAACATTTTTGGGTCTTGAAAATAAAATAAAACTTTGCCCCATATATATAGTATAAGAAGGGGTTTAAATATGGTTTTATTTAGGGTTTAGCTTTGAAATTTTTTATGCAAGGTAATAATGCCATGATGATATGAATACAACAACATGATTTTGCATTTGATGAAATTTGGGATGTTACAGTTTGATGATAGGAGCATGGGATAAAACATATTTAAGTTTATTGAAGGCTATAAAGCATTTATCATCAAAATTAAATCTCACTCCCTTTTGCAACAGTTTAGTCAAATGTTTAGAGATTCCAGAGAAATTCCTAATGAACCTTCTATAAAAATCCACATGACCAAGAAAACTTCTTACACCTTTTATATCCCTTGGTTGTGGCATTCTCTCTATTGCTTCAACCTTAGCTCTGTCTACTTCAATACCCTTACCTGATACCTTATGTCCAAGGACTATGCCTTCTTTGACCATGAAATGGCACTTCTCCCAGTTTAGAACAAGATTAGTTTCTTCACAACACTGCAAAACTCTTTTGAGATTGTCCAAGCAACTAGTAAATGAAGTTCCATAGACAGAAAAGTAATCCATAAATACTTCCATTATCAGTTCTATAAAATCCGCAAAAATAGCAGTCATGCATCTTTGAAAAGTAGTCGTAGCATTACATAAACCAAAAGGAATGCGTCGGTAATCATGTAAACCATAAGGACTAATCAAAGTTGTTTTAATTTGGTCATCAGGATGAACATCTATTTGGGAAAAAACAGAGTATCCATCTAGCAAAAATGAGTATGGTTTGCTAACCTCTCTAAAGTTTGATCTATGAAAGGTAAAAGATAGTGATCTTTCCTAGTTCCTTTATTTAATTTTTTCAAATCTATGCACATCCTATGTCCAACAACATTCTAGTAGGTATCAATTCATTGTTTCATTAGGAACAACATTAAAACTGCCTTCTTAGGAACACAATGAACATGACTTACCCATTCACTTTCTTTCATAGGATAGATTATACCTGCATCCAATAGGCGTACTATTTCCTTTCTTACCACTTCCTTCATTTCGGGCTTCAACCGTCTATTAAATTCTGCAACTGGTTTAGCACCTTCCTCCATAAATATTCGATGGACGGTTATCATGGGACTAATGCCCTTCAAATTATCCATTGAATACCCAAAGGCCTTGTGATGCTCCTTAAGTACTTTCATGAGTTCTTCTTGTTCATCCCCTGAAAGTTTAGCACTAACAATAACAGGAAATTTATTTGTATTGTCCAAAAATCTATATTTAAGATTATCTGGTACAGTCTTCAATTCTGGGGGTGGTAATTCCTCATCCCCTTCTTTTCTGGCTATTCAAAAGCCTCATCAGTTGGAGGCCCTAAAATGGGGAGTGAATCAAATTCACTTTCTAGTTCTTCTCGAGACCTGTCCTCCATAGTTACTTATTCACAATTTGAGTCTTCATTAATTTATTCTTCTTGATTACTTAAGAGAGAGCCGCCATCTCCTCAATAGTTTTTTCTTTCTCTTCTTCTTGTATTTGTAGAGGTTTGTCTTTAAATTTGGAAAATTGGAATTCCTTTTCCGCTTTCCCAAGCTTAAGAGATACAATCTCCTTTTTGAAATCAACTGTGGCACCTATATCGCTCAAAAAGTTTCTTCCAAATATAATTTGGCAAAGAGTGTCAGATGGCATATCAACAACTACAAAATTGATAGGAATTTTTTTATTGCCAATTGTGACAGTTGCATCGTCAACCACTCCCATTGGAATTCTAAGATTTTTATTAGCTAACATGATTTTCATATTAGTATTTTCTATTGTAGTAGGTACTATCTCTTATTTTATTTCTAAATAAAAATCATAAGATATAACATTTACTGCGGTGCCAAGATCACATAAACCATAATGCGAGGTCTCTTTAAATATGCAAGGAAGAATAGGCTTACCCACATCTTTTACCTTAGTTTTACCTTCAACCAATACGGAAGTCTCTTCATCAAGTTCAACTATGTTGCAATGTTCATACATAGCCGTAACATCCCAAAAATAATGATTTCAAAGTTTGCATATCATTCATGCATTCATAATCATTTTAGGATCATTTCTTCAAAAACAGAAACTTTGTGATCTATTATTTTATGTAAGCAAGGAAATAGCCTTAATGCTACTCTATATTATGAGAATATTTGTGTTGACCAAGAAAATATTTGAGCATAGGATTATTTGATATTTCCAAAGCTTGGACAAAGTTTTTAAAAACAAAATATGAATTTAAAACCATTCATATGTCTATATTAAATAAATGATAAAGGCAATGTTTATTTTAAATTCCATTGGGCCAATATAAATTTGAGTGAACAGCAATACTTTATACACAAAAATGTACCTGTTTCACTTTACAAAAATCTAGAAAGTGTTTAAATTCAAACTCTTTAAAATCATTTGAAAAGGATTCCTAGAAAAACAAACAGAAAAAGAAAAAGGCAAAATAAATGGAAAAGGGCCGGCGCCACTCATTTGTCCTAGTAGCAGATGCAGCCCACCCGGGTTTTCCCCTCTCCCTCTGTTTCTCACTCAACCCGCGCACACACCCCTCACTGAAGCTCCGACCCCACAGCCACCTAAGCATCGTCGTCAATCACGCGCCGGAGGAACTGCTCCCCTCTGCCGTTTTCTCCCGAATCAAATCCGTTTGATTGCACTTGATTCCCGGAGTAATTCCTCCTCCTCTCTCGGCTACTTAATCCCCACCCCTCGACGACCATTTCCCCTCACTCAGCACCCCCACTCCGCCACCAGGTTGCCCCTATTTCGCTAAACACCGTCGCTGCTCCGACGAGCCCCAGATCTAATTCCGGCCAGACACCGTCGCCCCTTGCCCTCCAGACACCACGAGGATGCTCCACTTCTCCTTGCGGACCTCTCAGTACCACCAGCTCACTCGCGCGCGCCCTGAAACCTCGACTACATCTTCGACCAGAACAGCGCCGCCGTCTTCCTCCTCTCCGACGAACTCCTCTGGTTAGTACTGACCGCGCCTCCCCCTCTTGTTGACACTCGCGTGACCAGCATCACTTTGCGCATCTGACGCACTGCTTATTTTGCCCTGGCATGATCTGTACCCTCTCCAACGACGATGAGCAGTCGTGCTCAACGCCTTCGCGAACTCCGACGAGGAATCCCTGACGTTTCCGAGCGCCCCTCCGCCAATGAAGACCACCTTAAGCATCAACGTCGTCACGTGAACTCAGTGAGCTACCCCACTACCCTTCTCCCTCCCTGTATCGTCGGCAATAACAATACCCGAGCGCGCCGCCGCCAGCCACCGTAGCAGCGCCGCTAGTTTTTGGTTCGATTCATTTAGGCCGTTAGATCTAGATCTGATGCGTAGGAATAGATCACTTAAACGAAGCGGTACGTGCAGATCTGGTCGTGTGCTGCCACTTAAATCCAACGGCCCACGTTGATCGATCCGGCCGAACAGGTACGGGCCAATCAGACACGCCCAAGTGTCTATGGTTTAGATTTAAAATCTGAATTTAGATCTATTAGATGTTCAAACTTGCAAAATTCATAACTTTTGATCCACACGTTCAAATTTTACAAATTTTATATCATTGGAATCAGGAGAAAGAATTCTATCCAACCATGCACTTTTTTTTAATAAATTTCTTCTATAAAATTGGTTATTTTTCAGAGACATTTGTAGGCCTATTTTGAGTATAAAAATTATTTGAAAAATGTTTTAAAGATCAAATAAGTTTGATTAGTGTAAAAATGTTTAGTGTTAAGTATTGTTTTACTTATCTTGTTTGAATTGGAAAAATCATCACATGGCATTTGCATGCATTCATATATTTTTGCTTGTTTATTTTGATATGTGAATTTGGTGCTATCATTTTTTGTGTAGATTTTGGTGCTAGTGGTGATTGTGATTGTGAGGATTGTTGCTACTACCCCAACTACCAAGGCAAGTGGTGCTTCATATTTTTGTCCCAGTATTTTGACTATGTATTAGAAATATTTTGTATAGGGCTTGCATGAATATTTTGCTAAGTATCTATATGCTATGCTTGGGAAATCCTAGTAGTTGTAGAATTGTTAGAATTTTCTCTAAGATAAGATACTTGCTATTGCCATGCTTAGCCTAGATAGTAGAAACCATGGGTGAAATATATACATGCTATGGAAAAATATTGTTAAGTCTTTGACTTATGTTTTTGCTTAATAAAACAACTAAGTGAATGAAACACCTGGGTGGAATGGTAATTGCTTGGTGGTTTTTGGTTGAGTGGTTACACAAGTCCCATTTCTATGGTTTACCTTGTGTATCTCACTTTTGGATTGCCACCCAGGAACAAAGGGATTTGAGATGCCATATGTTAAGAAGCTTCTAGTGCAACCACATGACATTATGGGCTCTGCCTGGATCATATAGGTTGCAATAACTTAGCTATTTGGACAGTTGGTGGTAGTGGGATGATAGATTGTAACGCGTCCATTTGGTCTAATGGAAGACTTCTGAAAGGTCATGTCTTGGTGAAAATCAAGTCTTGTGGGGAAAGTGCACCACCTCTGCAGAAGGGAGAAACTAAGTACTTAGCCGTGTCCCCGGTAATGGACAACTTGAGCATCAAGACATGGAAGCTATCAAGAACCTCCTCATCCCAATTTTCTAAGTTAAAAACTTGTGGTTGAACAAGGGTGTAGGTTCACCAATTTCTATTGGTGGTTCCTTGGGAGTTTTCGCTAAACAAAAACTTAGTGTTTTCAAAATATAGGTAAAACCTATTTTGAGAAAAGCAAGCCTAAGCTACACTTAGCCAAATTCATGTAGTAACTAGATGCTAATATTCTACTAAGGTATCACTTGTCAATACTATTCCAATGTATTGACCCACTGTGGCTGTAACTTGTGATGTTGCAGGTTAATCTGATGATGATTAGGGGTTATGAGTCTACACTCAACATGCTTGCCTGTGGCACATGAAGATAAAGACTTTTATTTATATTGTTAAGTTAAACTCTTGTACTAGCCTATGGCTATGGAGTTGTAAAAGACTATGTTATCTCTGGCATGACGATGTAATAATGACCTTTGTTTCTGTGTACTTCATCTTAAGTTGTGGATGCTAGCATTTGATCCAGGGACTAGCATTGCAATCACAGGGATCTCTACCTTTATAAAGGTGTAATCTTACAGATGGTATCAGAGCACTGTGTTTCCTGTAGGATTATGACCCTAGGATTGGATTAGAAACCACTAAGGAAAAAATTTCAACACTTTGAAAAAATTCCACACTTGTCTTTTTCTTCTCGTAAACTTTTCTAATCTTCTTTCTCATCTCTATTTGTAGATTAACTCCATCAACGAAGCTGTAAGGAACCACTCATGACCATGACTTTGGAGTGTGAGACTGAATTTCCCAAGGCCTTCAAGAACCTTATGGTTACCATGGGGATACATGGTGCAGCTGTGTACAAAGGATTCCCTGTGATGGATGAAGGAGAGGAGTATTGGTGGGTACAACTTCACTTGTACAAAAACAAGGAAGACAAACACAAGGAGTTAGGATTCTGCATGGTCACCAACTCAGAAATGCACACAACATTCTTTGACTCTGCAAAAAATGCATCTTGGAATGCTATCAAGGAGCTTCGTGATAGACTCAAGTGCAGAATGCTCAACACCCAAAATGAACTTAGACAAGAAAAGAAGCATACTCAAGAGTTAGAGACTACTAACCAACAACTAAGGGGAGACATCATAGACTTAATTTGGGAGTCTTGTAAACAAGATAGACAGATGGCTATTAAGGATGCCCTGATAGCTATTTTGTCTAGTGAGTGAGAGTTGTAACGTACTTCGTTAGCTGGACCACCACATTTATCGTCTTTACTTCCAAAAATTTGTCTAAGTTATGTTGAACCTTTGATGCTTGTAATGGATTTGTGTATGCCATGACTTGTGTGATTGTTGCAAAAGATATGCTTGTGATATTTTGTCTTGTGATCTTTCTCTATTAATGTTGATTCTAACTTTTCTCTATCTTATAAAAAATAGATGCCTAATGTTACTATCAACACGGCCGAGGAGTTCAAGGGAACTCGTTTTGGTAATCGTCTCATTGAGCTCACTAGTGTGCTCAACCTTGCACTTCCTAGCATCATAACACTTCCACTCACCAAGTTTGAGAGGAAGGACCTTTGGGGCTTCAGAGTCACTCAGCCCGGATGCCAGACAGAGCCAACCACGGAGACCATCACTTTCAAGGTGATGCATGACGACAAGGAGAAAGTCCTAGATGTATTCATGCAGGAGTTACTTGGGCGCTTGGTAGGGAGACACTCCATGGAGCTTAAAGGTCTTTACTTTCACCCCTTCGGGAGACGCAATGAGGAGGGTGAGGCTATAGAGTACGAGGATGCTGCTAGTGAGACGATGGAGCCGATTCGTCTATAACTCCAGGACCTAGAGGGTCTTATTAGGCACCTAGATACTGATAGGACCAATGTCATGCTTAGCAATGAAGAGCTCCAGGTTCAGCTCCGAGAGAAGGACAAGATCTTCGTGGAGCAAGACGAGATAGTCAAGGAAATGGAGGCCAAGTTTGAAAGCCAGGACAAGAAATTCAAGAGCCAGGAGAAGAGAGTCCAAGACAGGAACAAGAAGATCTGGGAGATGAAGGAAGAGCTAGAGGCTAAGGACTTCGAGCTTGAGCATCAGCAGGGAGTGATCGAGAGGCTTCGCTCACAGAAGAGGGCTCTTAGGGCCAAGATAGAGGCCTTGACTACTAATGTTGAGGAGTACAAGACTGCTATAGAGAATGCATGTCTTACCCTTGTTGATGTGGAGATTGATGCGGAGGAGTAGTGCTGGATACTCATTTATCTTTCATCTACCATACTTTTGATTATTGAGTCGCAATGACCATCCAACATGTGGATGGCTTGTTATGGTGTGTTTTGCATTTCCAAACTTGTTGTTTATGTCGTTTAAACTCTATGTTATTTTGATGCTTGGTTATTGTGATTTTCTATGTGATGTATTGTGCATGTTTAGCATCTATGGGTATCTCATTCTTATCCTTATGAAAACCACAGATGCCTCCTCGACGTGCCAACCCCAACCCAAACAACAACAATGTCACTCCCGAGATGCAACAGTTGATGACAGCACAGACACAACTGATGCAGATGATGACCACTTTTATGAAGAACCAGAACCAGAATCAGAACAACAACAACAACAACAACAACAACAACAACAACAACAACAACCCGAACAATCCACTAGGATTTGACATGCTCACCAGATTCCTAAGACTAAGGCCTGCAAAGTTCTCAGGAACCACTGATCCAATGGTGGCCAATGATTGGCTACGTTCGGTGAACAAGGATTTGGTAACTGTCGAATGCACCGACGAGGAGAAGGTCAGGTTTGCAGCACATCTGTTGGAAGGACCAGCAGCAACTTGGTGGGATAACTTCCAGATCACCACTCCCATTGAGGATGTGACTTGGGATATCTTTGAGGATGGATTCCGTACAGCTCACATCTCATCCGGGGTGATGAATTTGAAGAAGAAGGAGTTCCATAATCTAAAGCAGCGTCACTGTAGTGTGGCTGAATATATTGAGGAATTCAATAATCTGGTGCGTTATGCACTGGATGAAGTTGATACTGACCAAGAGGAAGGAGAAATTCCTCGAAGGACTGAATGATGAACTGAATCTGCAGCTGTCTGTTGCCTATGTCCCAACCTACCAATGACTTTGTGACAAGTCTACCATCTTGGAGAACAAGATGAAACAGGTTGAAAGCAGAAAGAGGAAGCACAGCTTTGACAAGCACAGCTCGGGATCGTCTCACAAGCGTTCCCATCATGATGATAGTGGGAGTTCTGGATCCCACAAACATGGAAAGTACAACAACCACCACAGCCACAACCTCCATCATGACAACAAGCATCACCGTAGTCATGATAATGACAAGTACAAGAACCACAAGAGTGGACACGAGAGTCACCATAGTGGAGGTGGAAGTGGAAGTGGTAGTCAGCCTGCAAAGAGAGATATCAGTCAGGTTGAATGTTTCAAGTGTAAAAAGATGGGGCATTATGCAAATGAGTGCCCAGAGAAGAAAGTTGAAGGAACCACCAAGCCCAACCCTTTCCAGAAGGGACAAGTAAACCACATCAATGTGGAAGAGATTTATGAGGAACCTGATGCTGTGGCTGGTAAGTTCAAACTCAATTCTGTTCCAGCACTTATTCTTTTTTATACTGGAGCATTGCATTCATTCATATCAAGAGCATTTGTTGATAGAAATGAACTTCTAGTTGAAACTATTGGGTGTCCTATAAAAGTAAGTTCTCCTGGTGGAGAAATGATAGTGAACTCAGGATGTCATGACCTAGTCATAGAATTTGGAAAGTATAAGTTTCCCGTTAATTTGATAATCCTAAATTCCCAAGGATTGGATGTCATTTTGGGAATGGACTAGATGACTAAGTACAAGGGAGTGCTAGATTGTGACAATCATACCGTCACACTCACAACCCCGGATAATAAAAGGATTAGATTCAAGACTAACTTTGAATCAAAAGGGATTATGCTAAATTCCTTTTAGGGGGTTAGCATAGACAATGTGCTAATTGTGAGAGAATATCCAGATGTGTTTCCGGAAGAATTATCGGGAATGCCACCAGATAGAGATGTGGAGTTTCTAATTGACTTGCTGCCAGGATCAGGACCAATAGCAAAGAGACCTTACAAGATGTCAGTTGATGAGTTGAAAGAACTCAAGAAACAACTTGGAGAACAGTTGCGGAAAGGATTTATTCAACCAAGTTCTTCATCTTGGGGAGCACCAGTCTTGTTTGTGGAAAATAAAGATATAAGTCCAAGGTTATGCATCGATTATCGTTCACTCAATGAGGTGACTATCAAGAACAAATACCCTTTTCCCAGAATCAATGATTTGTTTGATCAGCTAGAAGGAGCCCGTGTGTTCTCAAAGATTGATCTTCGGTCAGGTTATTTTCAGCTTAATATAAGGGAGCAAGACATACCTAAGACAGCTTTCACCACTAGGTATGGATTGTATGAGTACACCGTGATGCCATTTGGTTTGACCAATGCACTAGCTTACTTCATGAATATGATGAACAAGGTGTTCATGGAGTTTCTTGACAAGTTTGTTGTTGTTTTCATCGATGACATTTTGATATACTCCAAGAGCAATGAAGAGCATGAGGGACATTTGCGTTTGATACTTGAGAAGCTTAGAGAGCATAAGTTGTATGCCAAATTCAGCAAGTGTGAATTCTGGTTGAATGAAGTTGGATTTCTTGGACACATTGTGTTAGGAGATGGTGTAGTTGATCCATAAAAGTGTCACAGAATCGAATGGGAATCTCCTAAGTCAGTGAAAGAAGTTCGTAGTTTCCTTGGTTTGGCAGGATACTATAGAAGATTCATTGATAATTTCTCCAAGGTAGCTAAGCCAATGACGGAGTTACTAAAGAAAGGCAAGAAATTTGCTTGTACTGAGGGATGTGAGCTCAGTTTTCAAGAATTGAAGAAGAGACTAGTGACAGCACCAGTCCTATGTCTGCCAGATTTGGAGAAGGATTTCCAAGTTTATTGTGATGCATCTCATCATGGATTAGGTGCAGTTTTGATGCAAGAAGGGAAAGTTGTGGCTTATTCCTCGAGACAACTCAAAACTCATGAGGTGAAATATCCTAATCATGATTTAGAGTAAGCCTCTGTTGTCCATGCACTCAAAACATGGAGACATTATCTTTTGGGAAAGCGATGTGAAGTGTTCACAGATCACAAAAGTTTGAAGTATATCTTCACACAGATAGAAATCAACATGAGACAAAGAAGATGACTAGAACTCATCGAGGACTATGACTTGAGTTTGCAATACCACCCCGGTAAAGCAAATGTTGTAGAAGATGCACTAAGCCGTAAGGTTTATGTGAATGGTATTACTAGGGGAGAGTTGCCAGATGATCTGTGTGCCCAATTCAAAGATCTTAGATTGGATATTGTGCCTGAAGGACATCTCATGTCATTGGATGTTCAACCCACCTTGTTGGACAAAATCAAGGAAGCCAAAAATACGGACAAGGAAATTGAAGATATTAAAGAAAAGATTGGTATAGGAAAATCCAAAGGATTCCATGAAGACGAACAGGGTACCTTATGGTATGGAAAACGTATCTGCATTCCACAAGATCCGGAGCTTCGGAAACTGATTTTGCAGGAAGCACATAACTCACCGTATTCCATTCATCCAGGTAACACCAAAATGTACATGGATGTGAAGGAAAGATTTTGGTGGAATAATCTCAAGAAGGACATCGACGAACATATTGCTTTGTGTGATGTATGTAGTAGAGTGAAAGCAGAACATCAAAAACCAGCAGGATTGTTACAACCACTACCTATTCTTGATTGGAAGTGGGACAAGATTGGCATGGATTTCATCACCGGACTGCCAAGGACCAGATCTGGATATGATTCTAATTGCGTGGTAGTGGACCGCTTAACTAAAGTGGCTCACTTCATTCCCGTGAAGACAACCTATACAAGTGCTAAGTTGGCCAAGATCTATATGAATAGGATTGTGTGTCTGCATGGAGTACCCAAGAGTATTGTGTCTGATAGGGGAACTCAATTCACCTCTAGTTTTTGGAGGTAACTTCATGAGTAATTGGGAACAAGATTGCAATTCAGTACTGCTTTTCATCCCAGACCGATGGACGGACAGAAAGGACCAACCAGATTCTAGAGGATATGTTGAGGGCATGTGCCCTAGACTATGGAGCTAGTTGGGATGAGAGTCTGCCTTACGCAGAATTCTCTTACAACAACAGCTATCAAGCCAGTATTGAGATGGCACCGTTTGAGTTTCTCTATGGAAGAAAGTGTACTACACCATTGCTATGGAATGGTGTTGGAGAAAGGAACTTGTTCGGGCCAGAATTAATCAAGGAAGCTGAAGATAAATTCAAGTTGGTAAATGACAGATTGAAGATAGCACAGTCCCGACAGAAGAGCTACACAGATCCAAAGCATAGAGAAGTCACCTATGAGGTGGGTGATAGAGCATATCTTAGAGTATCACCACTTCGTGGAGTGAAGAGATTTGGAGCCAAAGGAAAATTGGCCCCAAGATATGTTGGACCATTCAAGATTCTGATCCGTAAAGGAGAAGTGGCATATGAGATTGAATTTCCTGAATCATTGTCTGTCGTTCACAATGTGTTTCATGTGAGTCAGCTAAAGAAATGCCATCCAGAGATGGAGGATACTTCTTTGAAGGATACTATACCTTTGGAGGAGGTCCAATTGGAAAGTGATCTTACTTATGAGGAAAAACCTATCAAGATTCTTGAGACTGCAGAAAGAGTTACTCGGACAAATACTATCAAATTCTTCAAAGTTCAGTGGAACCATCATTCCGAAGAAGAAGCAACATGGGAAAGAGAAGATGACCTTCGGAAAGACCACCCTCACCTATTTTCTAGCCAATCCGAATCTCGAGGGCGAGATTCACCTTAAGGGGGTTAGATTTTTAACATCCCAAAAATCATGATTTCAAAGTTTGCATATCATTCATGCATTCATAATCATTTTAGGATCATTTCTTCAAAAACAGAAACTTTGTGATCTATTATTTTATGTAAGCAAGGCAATAGCCTTAATGCTACTCTCTATTATGAGAATATTTGTGTTGACCAAGAAAAGATTTGAGCATAGGATTGTTTGATATTTCCAAAGCTTGGACAAAGTTTTCAAAACAAAATATGAATTTAAAACCATTCATATGTCTATATTAAATAAATGATAAAGGCAATGTTTATTTTAAATTTCATTGGGCCAATATAAATTTGAGTGAACAGCAATACTTTATACACAAAAATGTACCTGTTTCACTTTAAAAAAATCCAGAAAGTGTTTAAATCCAAACTCTTCTAAAATCATTTGAAAAGGATTCCTAGAAAAACAAACAAAAAAAGAAAAAGGCAAAAGAAATGAAAAGGGACGGCGCCACTCATTCGGCCCAGTAGAAGATGCAGCCCACCCGGGTTTTCCCCTCTCCCTCTCTTTCTCACTCAACCCGCGCACACACCCCTCATTGATGCTCCGACCCCACCGCCACCTTAGCATCGTTGTCAATCACGCGCTGGAGGAACTGCTCCCCTCTGTCGTTTTCTCCCGAATCAAATCTGTTTGATTGCACTTGATTCCCGGAGTAATTCCTCCCCCTCGCTCGGCTACTTAATATCCACCTCTCGATGACCATTTCCCCTAACTCAGGACCCCCACTCCGCCACCAGGCTGCCCCTATTTCGCTAAACACCGCCGCTGCTCCGACGAGACCCATTTCAAATTCCGTCCAGACACCGTCGCCCCTTGCCCTCCAGACACCACGAGCATGCTCCACTTCACCTTGCGCACCTCTCAGTACCACCAGCTCACTCGCACGCGCCCTGAAACCTCGACTACATCTTTGACCAGAACAGCGCCACCGTCTGCCTCCTCTCCGACGAACTCCTCTGGTTAGTACTGACCGCGCCTCCCCCTCTTGTTGACACTCGCATGACCAACATCACTTTGCGCATCTGACGCACTGCTTCTTTTTCCCTGGCATGATCTGTACCCTCGCCAACGACGATGAGCAGCCGTGCCCGACGCCTTCGCGAACTCCGACGAGGAATCCCTGACGTTTCCGAGCGCCCCTCCGCCAACGAAGACCACCTTGAGCATCAACGTCATCACGCGAACTCGGTGAGCTACCCCACTACCCTTCTTGCTCCCTGTATCGTCGACAATATCACCACCCCGAGCGCGCCGCCGCCAGCCACCGTCGCAGCGTCGCTAGTTTTTAGTTCGATTGATTTAGGCCGTTAGATCTAGATCTGATGCGTAGTAATAGATCACTTAAACGAAGCGGTACATGCAGATCTGGTCGTGCGCTGCCACTTAAATCCAATGGCCCACGTTGATCGATCCGGCCGAACTGGTACGGGCCAATCAGACACGCCCACGTGTCTAGGGTTTAGATTTAAAATCTTAATTTAGATCTATTAGATGTTCAAACTTGCAAAATTCATAACTTTTGATCCACACGTTCAAATTTTACAAATTTTATATCATTGGAATCAGGAGAAAGAATTCTATCCAACCATGCACTTTGTTTAATAAATTGCTGTCACATCCCAAGATTTTCCAAATCTTGTAATGTGAAAAATAAATAAAATAAAATAAATTATTGTTGAATTTTAGGGTGAAAAGAAACTTTTGTTTCTAAATAGAAACTTAAAAACCCATCTTGAACAAATTATGGTTAATATTTGAATTCAACAAAATTCAAATCAAGCAAAATGCATTCCTCAATGAATGTATCTGGAAATTTAAACACTTGGAAAATAAATCCAAACCCTAAACCCTAATGGAATAAAAATCATTTCCAAGTTATCTCCAAGCTTATGGATTTGATCCATATAAAAACTTCTCAACAAACATTTACAAATGATCAAGAAAGACAAATAGAAATATTATAAAGCCATATAAATTGGTTTCACTTAATTTGGAGCCATAAATAAAATCTTATGAATTTAATAAGATAAGGAATTGAATTCCCAAAAGCTAATAAAGCCCTTAACTAAAACCATACCAAATGGTGAGGAAATAATCCTAAAGGGGTTTAAAAAGATAAACAAATATTAAATAAGATTTTATAAATTGGAATCACCAAGTTTGGACCTCTAAATAAAAAGATATGGATTTTATAAGATGAAGAAAGAAATATTAAATAAAGAATATTTGAAAGACCAAATTAAATCTTGGCCAAATCCATAAGAAAATGGAATGAATCTAATCCAAATCCAAATCCAAATAAAATAAAAGGATAAGGAATTTCCAAAATAAAATAAAATGACATTAACCATTCTATCCCTATTTTTAATAAAGACAAATCTCTAATAAGAATGAGCATTTAAATCATAAGAAAATGATATTTGGAATTTACCCAAGTGAAATAAAAGTTGTTTAATCAACTTAAATAAAATGAATCTCCCAAATAAAAATTATGGAAATAAAACTATATTTAATTCAAATCTTGGCCAAATCCATAAGCAAATGGAATGAATCTAATCCAAATCCAAATCCAAATAAAATAAAAGGATAAGGAATTTCCAAAATAAAATAAAATAAAATGGCATTAACCATTCTATCCCTATTTTTAATAAAGACAAATCTCTAATAAGAATGATCATTTAAATCATAAGAAAATGATATTTGGAATTTACCCAAGTGAAATAAAAGTTGTTTAATCAACTTAAATAAAATGAATCTCCCAAATAAAAATTATGGAAATAAAACTATATTTAATTCAATTGGAATTAAAACAAATACCCATTTTAAATGATTATGAATCATATTAAAAACATTCCAAATAATTCAATATGAATTATTTGACACCCAAACAATCAAATAAAAACCTACTGAAAAGATTTGGGAAGTTTAAAGAATTTAAATGGTGTTTGAAATATTATTAAAACCTATTTGATTTAATACAAGGACCTATTTTAATAATTAAAATACCTTAAGAAAATAAATAAATTATTCTAAAAATGATATCAGAATGTCTTGCTAATCAGTATTTGAACCTACACAAATTTTGGCAAAGGTTTGAATTCAAATGAATGTTTGAATTGCTTATTCAAAATCAAAACAGAAAAATCAAAAGAGAAAAAGAAAAACAAACTGAACAAAAAATGTGAAAAGGAAGCAGCCCAGTCAAGGCCCAGCAAGCCCACTCCCCACCCCACCCGAGCGAACCATTATTCACTCAAGAACGAACTCAAGACGACAGATGGACCCCATCTCCGTCTTCAACCCCGCGACGACCACGCCCCTCATTCCTCCCTGGCTGTTTCTGCCGTTGAAACCTCGCGTAAATTCGTAGTAACTCTGCAGTGATTCCGCTCTGCAACCGTGCACTCTTAATCGCCCGCGTCACCTCTCCATTTCCCCTCGCTCGCCATCCTCCCTCTGCCCCCAGGATGCCCCTGATTTCATTTGCACGACCACTGCTCCGACAACCTTCCCCGGCAAATTCCGACGAGCCCAGCCACCTCTTTGCCCCCTCGACCACCCGAGCTTGCTCGCCAACATCTCCTGCACCTCCCAGTGCCACCCGCTTGGCCGCGCGTGCCCTGTAGCGTCGGCAACCTCGACGAATAGAGCTCATCCGCCGTCTGCCTCCACTCCGGCGACACCCCCTAGTAACATCTGACTGCCCCATCCCCTCTGACCGATGCTCACGTACTCGCCTATCCCGTACGCATCTAACTGCATGGTTTGTTTGGTCTGGAGTGACCCGTAGCCTCGCCACCAACGTCGACTAAGCGCACCCGACGCGGACAAGAACTCCGGCGAGAGATTCAAGCCAGCTCAGTGCACCCCTGTCTCCGCGATGACAAGCTTGATCATAAGCAACGTGCTGCAAACTCGGTGAGCACCTTCCCTTTCCTTCTCGCCTCCTGTAACCTCGGCAACCTCACCGGCAGAGCCGCGCCACCGAAGGCCACCGTCAAGCGCCGCCAGTCTTTGGTCTAGTTGGTCTGAGCCGTTGGATTTCGATCGTGTGTACGCGATAGATTGACTAAACGAACCGGTACGCTCGCCTCTGTGCTGCACGATCTAACTTAGATCCAACTCCTCTAAGTGCTTGATCCAACCAAAGCGGTACCGGCGAATTAAAACACGACACGTGGCCTCTTTGATTTAAAAACCAGAAACTTATCTAATTGATGTTCCAATTTGAATAATTCATAACTTTTAATCTACACGTCCAAATTTTGCAAACTTTATATCAATGGATTCAGAAAAACAAGCCCTAGCCAACCATGCACTTTGTTTAGTAAAAAGCTTCTGCTAAAATATTTGTTTTTGCAGAAACTTGTGTATGCATGTTTAGGTTATAAAATTTATTCCAAAATGATTTTGAGGATAAAATCTTTGGAAAATGGTGTGTTTTGAACCTACTGACCATAAGAAACAAATTGTGGTTTCAAAAATGTATTTGTTGAAGCAAAAGAATGAATCTTTGATTTAAACCATTTCTAGTCAAATAAAAATATGGTTTAATTATTAAAAATGGTTTTGGAAGAAAACCTTTGAGAAATGTTTTGGAAATAAACTCTCTGACCCTAAACACAAGGTTATATAGTTTGAAAACATATTTTGTGAAACCTATGGAATTTTTCCTTATTAAAAGTATTTCTTCACCACATAAAATAATGACTTGGTTTAAAAATGGTTTATGAAATGAAATCTTTTACAAATGATTGTGCCACTTTATAAAATGACTAATAAGTGTTTTAGAATGTTTATAACCTATTATAAACCACTTTTGTAAATAAAACAAAGTTTGGCATGCTTGCATGCAATGTTTTGTTTCTATTATTTTATGTGATGAATTGCTTGAATGGTAGATTCAAGTATGCTTTGCTTGGTTGAATTGTACTGATTTGAAGTGAGTGAACATTGCAAAGAACAAGGAAGTGAACTTATACTCTCTACCAAAAAGGAAAGTGATGCTTCATACTTTTGTCCCACTATTTTCACTATGCATTAGTGATATTTCTAAGTAAGACTTGCATGGAATTTTTGCTAAGTATAAACCATGCCATGGGAAATCCTAGTAGATGAAACCTTAGTAGAATTTTCCTAAGTTAAGATTCCTACTACTATCATGCTTAGCTTAGCTAATAGAAAACAAGGGTGGAATATATATTCATACTATGGAAAAATTTCTAAGTCTGAGGACTTGTGTTTTGTTTAATAAAACAAGTGAATGAATCACCTGGGTGGAATGGAAGGAATGGTTTGTGTTGAGTGGTCATGCAAGTCCAGTATGCTGGGGAAAACTTGGGCATCACCAAGTCCAGTATGCTGGGGAAAACTTGGTATCTCACTTGTGGATGGCCACCCAGGAACAAAGAGATTTGAGATGTCAAATGTTGAGAAGCTTCAAGTGCAGCCACTTGGCATTATGGGCTCTGCCTGGATCATATAGGTTGCAAGAACTTAGCCAAATGGACAGTTGGTGGTAGGGGTTTGATAGGTTGGAGCGCGTCCATTCTGGTCTAAGGGAAGGCTTCTGAAAGATCTTGTCTTGGGAAACCAAGTCTTGTGGGGAAAGTGCACCACCTCTGCAGAGTGTAAAATCTAAGTACTTAGCCATGTCCCTGGCAAAGGAAAATTTGAGCATCAAGACATGGAAGCTATCAAGAATCTCATCATCCCAATTTCTAAGTTAAAAACTTGTGGTTGAACAAGGGTTTAAGGTTCACCAATTTCTATTGGTGGTTCCTTGGGTGATTTTTGACAAGCAAAAACTTAGTATTTTTCAAATGATAAGGAAAATCTATTTTGAGCAAAGAAAGCCTAAGCTACACTTAGCCAAATGCATATAGATGATAGACTCCACTATACCACCATAGTATCACTTGCCAATACAATTCAAATGTATTGACCCTTGTGGCTGTAACTTGTTATGTTGCAGGTTTGTTTGATATTAGTGAAGTGAAATGATTAGGATTACAAGTCTACAACCAACATGTCTACCTGTGGAACTTTGAAGATGAAGGACCCCATGCTATTGTTATATTCTGCTGCATTGTAATGAGATAGCCAAATGAGCTATGTAAGATGTAATAAATTATTTTATTCCTGGTTATAAAGTTGTATTATGACCTATGTTTCTTGATATTACGTCTTAAATGTGGATGCTAGCTATTGATCCAGGGACTAGCATTGTAAACATAGGGATCTCTACCTTATTAAAGGTTGGGAACCTTACAATTGCTTCTGTAAAATTGGTTATTTTTGTAGAGACATTTGTAGGCCTATTTTGAGTATAAAAATTATTTTAAAAATGTTTTAAAGATCAAATTAAGTTTGGTTAGTGTATAAATGTTTAGTTTAGTGTTCAATATTGTTTTAATTGTCTTGTTTGAATTGGAAAAATCATCACATGGCATTTGCATGCATTCATATATTTTTGCTTGTTTATTTTGATATGTGAATTTGGTGCTATCATTTTATGTGTAGATTTTGGTGCTAGTGGTGATTGTGATTGGTAGGATTGTTGCTACTCCCCCAACTACCAAGGAAAGTGGTGCTTCATATTTTTGTCCCAGTATTTTGACTATGCATTAGAAATATTTTGTATAGGGCTTGCATGAATATTTTGATAAGTATCTATATGCTATGCTTGGGAAATCCTAGTATTTGTAGAATTGTTAGAATTTTCTCTAAGTTAAGATACTTGCTATTGCCATGCTTAGCCTAGATAGTAGCAACCAAGGGTGAAATATATACATGCTATGGAAAAATATTGTTAAGTCTTTGACTTATGTTTTTGCTTAATAAAACAACTAAGTGAAATGAAACACCTGGGTGGAATGGTAATTGCTTGGTGGTTTTTGGTTGAGTGGTTACACAAGTCCCATTTATATGGTTTACCTTGTGTATCTCACTTTTGGATTACCACCCAGGAACAAAGGGATTTGAGATGCCATATGTTAAGAAGCTTCTAGTGCAACCACATGACATTATGGGCTCTGCCCGGATCATATAGGTTGCAATAACTTAGCTATTTGGACAGTTGGTGGTAGTGGGATGATAGGTTGGAACGCGTCCATTTGGTATAATGGAAGACTTCTGAAAGGTCATGTCTTGGTGAAAATCAAGTCTTGTGGGGAAAGTGCACCACCTCTGCAGAAGGAAGAAACTAAGTACTTAGTCGTGTCCCCGGTAATGGACAACTTGAGCATCAAGACATAGAAGCTATCAAGAATCTCCTCATCCCAATTTTCTAAGTTAAAAACTTGTGGTTGAACAAGGGTGTAGGTTCACCAATTTCTATTGGTGGTTCCTTGGGAGTTTTTGCCAAACAAAAACTTAGTGTTTTCAAAAGATAGGTAAAACCTATTTTGAGCAAAGCAAGCCTAAGCTACACTTAGCCAAATTCATGTAGTAACTAGATGCTAATATTCTACTAAGGTATCACTTGTCGTACTCTTGCCGATCTCAAGATCGCGTAGACGATCCTTCCGGCGCTGCGTTCCGGCAGCGCTCCCGCAGTCGGTCACACGTTCGGTACTCGACGAAGACCTTCCTCTCCCTTGTTCAAGCAGGCAGCGGAGGTTGTAGCACTCACCTCGCGATTCCGGCAGCACAACAGCGTGGTACCAGAAGTAGAGGGGAGATCTCGCAGGGCTTCGCCTTAAGCCGGAGCGAGTATGGTGGACTATGAGAGAGAGCCTCTGCGATCTAGGGTTTAGACGCACCAAGGAGGGGGCAAGGCGGACGGCTAGGGTTTGCCCTAGGCGGCGTGGCGAGATGCCCTAGGCGGCGGCTATGGTGGGCGGCGTCTAGGGTTAGGGTTTAGAGGGAGGCAACTTGTGTGCTAGGAGGGGCAGCCCTGCCACTCCTTATATAGGTGGGAGGCGCCGGCCAAGGGGAGGGGAGTCCCTTCCCAACTCGGATCCCAAGTGGGCCGGCGGTGGAGGGGAGGAACTCCTCCCCAAGTAGGTTTCCTACTTCCCCTCCACCTTCCAAAATAGCCGTTTGACTTTTCAAATTGGCGTTTGACTTTTCAAACTGGGATTTGATTAAACCCTTTATTTTCTTCAGCGATGACACCTAGTACATGATGCAATCATTCAAACTTGATATGACACATTCATGTACCCTTCCCCTCCGGAGTGTCGGACATTCCGGAACCTTCTAGAACATTCCCGATGAAAACACCGGAACCATTCTCCAACCCCGAAACAGGACTTTCCTTATATCATATTCTCCGGACCATTCCAGATCTCCTCGTGATATCCCGGATCCCATCCGAGACTCCGAACAACATTCGGTCTCTTACTCATCATTCCATAACTACACAAACAACGTCGAATCCTTAAGTGTGTCTCCCTACGGTTCGTGAATTATGCGTACATGATCGAGACACTTCTCCGAACAATAACCAATAGAGGAATCTGGAAATTCATATGGCTCCCACATATTTCTACGATTACTTTGCGATCGAATGAACCACTTACATACGATACCAATTTCCCTTTGTCTCACGATAGTTTACTTATCCGAGGTTATGATCTTCGGTATCTCTGCATACCTAGTTCAACCTCGTTACTGATAAGTACTCTTTTCTCGTTCCCGTGATATGTGATCCCTTGTGAGCCAGTCACATGCTTGCAAGCTAATTGGGTGACATTCCACCGAGAGGGCCCAGAGTATATCTATCCGTCATATGGATGGACAAATCCCACTCTTGATCCATGTGTCTCAACCAATACTTTCCGAACACTCAATGCCACCTTTATAGCCACCCAGTTACGGTGTGGTGTTTGATGTCATCAAAGCATCCTTCCGGTGAAGGTGATATGCATGATCTCATGTTCGAAGGAATTAGATTACTATGTATCAGAAAGCATATAGCAATTGAACTATTAAAATGACTTGATCTTTATGCTACGCTTATCTATAGGAGTATGTCCACCATATCATTCTCCTAACGATATGATCTTGTTGTTAATAACATCTCAATGTTCATGATAGGGAAACCACAATCATTTATTAACCAACAAGCTAGTATTATAAAGAGGCTTTACTAGGGACTCTATTTTAGTTTAAAAATCACACAAGTATTAATGTTTCCTTGTTAATACTATTATAGCATGAATGTAAACATTTATCATAAACACAAAGATATAATAATAACTACATTTATTATTGCCTCTAGGGCATATCTCCAACAGACTCCCACTTGCACTAGAGTCATCTAATCTAGATTACATGGTAATATACCGAACACCCATGGCAGTTTGGTGCTGGTCATGTTTTGCCCTCGGGAGAGGTTTAGTCAACGGATCCGCCACATTCAGATATGTGTGTACTTTGCAAATCTTTATGTCCCCATCTTGGACATGTTCTCGAATAGCGTGAAAACGTAGCTTGATGTGCTTCAGCTTCTTGTGTGACCTTGGTTCTTGCGCATTGGCTATGGAGCCCATGTTATCGCAGTAGATTGACATTGGGTCCAGCGCACTAGGAACCACACCCAGCTCTGTAATGAACTCTTTCATCCATATCGCTTCTTGTGAAGCCTCCGAAGCAGCCATGTATTCCTATTCAGTTGAAGATTTCGCCACAACGCTTTGTTTTGCACTCCTATAGCTAACTGCTGCACCATTCAAAGTAAATACGTATCCAGATTGTGATTTAGAATCATCTGGATCGGTGTTCCAACTAGCATCGGTGTAACCATTAACAACGAGTTGTTCATCACCTCCATAAGAAAGAACCATATCCTTAGTTCTTCTCAAGTACTTAAGGATGTTTTTAACCGCTGTCCAATGATCCACTCCTAGATCACTTTGATATCTGCTAGTTAAACTAACAGCATATGCAATGTCGGGTCTAGTACATAGCATGGCATACATTAGAGATCCTATGGCTGAGGCATAGGGAGTCTTACTCATCCTTTCTCTATCTTCTACCGTTGTCGGACTTTGAGTTTTACTCAAGGTCGTATTGGGCAACATGGGCAAGAACCCTTTCTTGCTATCTTCCATTCCAAACCTCTTTAGAACCTTGTCCAAATATGTACTTTGTGACAATGATATTAGGCGTCTTGATCTATCTCTATAAATCTTTATGCCTAATATGTAAGCTGCTTCGCCAAGATCCTTCATTGAAAAACTATTATTCAAATATTCCTTGACACTATTAAGAAGGTCTACATCATTCCAAATCAACAATATGTCATCTACATATACTATTAAGAATGCTACAGAGCTCCCACTCACTTTCTTGTAAATACAAGCTTCTCCATAAGTTTGTATAAAACCAAAACTTTTGATCACCTTATCAAAACGTTGATTCCAACTTCGGGATGCTTGCTTCAATCCATAGATGGACCGTTGAAGTTTGCATACCTTGTTAGCATCTTTAGGATCGACAAAACCTTTGGGCTGCATCATATACAACTCTTCATCAATGTCTCCATTGAGGAATGTTGTTTTGACATCCATCTGCCATATCTCATAATCATAATATGCAGCGATTGCTAACATAATCCTCACAGACTTTAGCTTCGCTACTGGTGAGAAAGTCTCATCGTAGTCAACTCCTTGAATTTGTCGAAACCCTTTTGCGACAAGTCGAGCTTTATAGACAGTAACATTACCATCAGCATATGTTTTCTTCTTGAAAATCCATTTGTTCTCGACAGCCTTCCGGCCATCCGGTAAGTCCACCAAAGTCCATACTTTGTTTTCGTACATGGATCCAATCTCAGATTTCATGGCTTCTTGCCATTTATTGGAATCTGGGCTCATCATCGCTTCCTCATATGTCGCAGGGTCGTCGGTGTTGTCCACCAACATGACACTCATAACGGGATCATACCAATCAGGAGTGGTACGAGTTCTCGTTGACCTGCGAGGCTCTGTAGCAACTACAACCAAAGTTTCATGATCATCATCATTAGCTTCCTCTCTTACTGGTGCAGGCACCACATGAACTACTTCTGGTGCTGCGCTACTCGCAAGTTCGAGAGAAGGTTCAACAACCTCGTCGAGTTCTACTTTCCTTCCAGTCACTTCTTTCGAGAGAAATTCCTTCTCTAGAAAGGATCCATTCTTGGCAACGAAGATTTTGCCTTCGGATCTATGATAGAAGGTATACCCAATAGTTTCCTTCGGGTATCCTATGAAGACGCATTTTTCCGCTTTGGGTTCAAGCTTGTCCGGCTGTAACTTCTTTACATAGGCTTCGCAACCCCAAACTTTAAGGAACGACAATTTAGGTTTCTTCCCAAACCATAATTCATATGGTGTTGTTTCAACGGATTTAGATGGTGCCCTATTTAAAGTGAATGCAGCTGTTTCTAATGCATAACCCCAAAAAGATAGCGGTAAATCTGTAAGTGACATCATAGAACGAACCATATCTAAGAGAGTTCGATTACGACGTTCGGACACACCATTACGCTGTGGTGTTCCCGGCGGTGTCAATTGTGAAAGTATTCCGCATTTCTTCAAATGCTCGCCAAACTCGTAACTTAGATATTCACCTCCACGATCAGAACGTAGAAATTTAATTTTCTTGTTACGTTGATTCTCAACCTCACTTTGAAATTCCTTAAACTTCTCGAAAGTGTCGGAATTATGTTTCATGAAATAGATATACTCATATCTACTCAAGTCATCCGTGAAGGTAAGAACATAACGATAACCACCACGCGATGCTACACTCATTGGACCACATACATCGGTATGTATGATTTCCAATAAGTCCGTAGCTCGCTCCATCATACCAAAAAATGGAGTCTTAGTCATTTTACCCATCAGACATGCTTCACATCTTTCAAGTGATTCGAAATCAAGTGATTCAAGAAGTCCATCGGAATGGAGTTTCTTCATACGCTTCACTCCAATGTGACCAAGACGACATTGCCACATATAGGTCGAGTTATCGCTCGATTTCAAATGTTTAGCCTCAATGTTATTAATATGTGTATTTTCACTATCGAGATTCAATAAGAATAGACCATCTATCAAAGGTGCATGTGCATAAAACATATTACTCATATAAATCTAACAACCATTATTCTCGGACTTAAACAAGTAACCGTCTCGCAATAAACAAGATCCCGATATAATGTTCATGCTTAACGCAGGCACCAAATAACAATTATTTAAGTATAAAACTAATCCCGATGGTAGATGAAGGGGTAGCGTGCCGACCGCGATCACATCAACCTTTGATCCGTTTCCCACGCGCATCGTCACCTCGTTCTTCGCTAGCTTCCGTTTATTCTGCAGCACCGGTTTGAGTTACAAATATGAGAAACCGAACCAGTATCAAATACCCAGGAACTACTACGAGTACTAGTGAGATACACATCAATAACATGTATATCGGATATACCTTTCTTCTTGATGTTGCCGTTCTTCAAATCCGCCGAGTACTTTGGGAAATTCCACTTCCAGTTACCTTCTCCCTTGTAGTAAAAGCACTCAGTATTAGGCTTAGGTCCAGCCTTGGTCTTCTTCGTCGGCGCGGTAACTTTCTTACCACCCTTCTTGAAGTGTCTCTTTTTCTTAGACTTGCCTTTCTTGAATTTGGTGGTCTATTGACCATCAACACTTGGTGCTCTTTCTTGATCTCCACTTCTGCAGATTTCAACATGGAAAAGAGTTCTGGCAACTGCTTGTTCATGTTTTGCATATTGTAGTTCATCACAAAGTTCTTGTAACTTGGTGGTAGTGATTGGAGGACACGATAAATCCCCAAAGCATTAGGAATCACTATACCCAAGCTTTGAAGTTTGTTTGCGTGCCCAGACATCTTAAGCACATGCTCACTGACGGAGCTTCCCTCTTCCATCTTGCAGTTAAAGAACTTTTCAGAAGCCTCATAGCTCTCAATTGCCGCATGAGTCTCAAAGATCAATTTGAGATCACGAACAATATCATGTGGGTCTGAATTCTCAAACCTTTTCTGAAGATCTGATTCTAAACCATACAAGATAGCACACTGAACTGTGGAGTACTGAGTCTTCCAAGCGAGGTAAACATTCTTTACTTCATCGGTAGCAGTAGCTGCAGGTGGGTCACCCAGCGGTGCATCCAGCACATAGGTCAAATTACCAGCGGTGAGGACAATCCTCAAATTGCGGAACCAATCCGCGAAGTTGCTTCCATTGTTTTTCAACTTTTCTTTCTCTAGGAACGCATTAAAATTGATGGTAGGGGCCGCCATTGATCTACAACATATTTGCAATAGTTTAGACTAAGTTTATGACAAATTGAGTTCTAATTAATAGTTAAATTAATCTAGGTGAACTCCCACTCAAAACAATATCCCTCACATTGTTTTAGTGATCACACGAACCACATCCACCACATCAACACCGATCATCACGAGAGTTGGTGTAGCTTCAATGGCGAACAATCGACATGTTCATCATATCTACTATATGATTCATGCTTTACCTTTCGGTGATCCGTGTTCCGAGACCATGTCTGTACATGCTATGCTCGTCAAGATCAAACCTTAGCTTCCGCATGAGCAAATCTGGCTTGCTCACGTTGTATACACTTGCGGAATCTAACACACCCGATCATCACGTGGTGCTTCGAAACAACAAGCTTTAGCAACAGTGCTTACTAAGGGTGAACACTTTAGAACTTGAAATTCATGTGCATGAGGGATCATCTTATAATGCTACCGTCGTTAACTAAGCAATAAAAGATGCATAAAGGATTAACATCACATGCAATTCATAATATGTGATATGATATGGCCTTTCTTCTTTGTGCTTCCGATCTCCATCTTCAAGCACGAACATGATCTCCATCATCACCGGCATCGCATCAAGTCAATGACGCTGCTCCATGGTTGTCGTCCACCGGCTTCAACTATTACAACTACTTTGAATAGACACGTGGGTCTTAACAGAATTAAAAAAACAACCATATGGCTCCTGCCGGTTGCCAACTTACAATAAGGAACATTGCATACATCAAATATAATCACAATCATGGCCATATCACATCACAGCACACCCCTGCAAAACAAAGTTAGACGCCTCTACTTTCTTTGCATGTTTTACGTGGTTTGGGGCTTTCAATAAGTGTCGTTCTAACTTACGAACAAGAACCACAACATTGATACTAGTATTGTCAATCACCCGTTGTAAATTGAATCTTAACTATGTTGGGAGAAACAGGAACCCGCAAAGCCACTTATGCAATACAAGTTGCATGTCAAGCGTGGAGCAAGTCTCATGAACGATGTCATGTAAGGTTAGCCCGGGCCGCTTCATCCCATCATCCCGCAAGATGCAAAGTACACAAGAAGCAATCGACAACAAAAGCATCAACGCCCACAATGACCATTGTGTTCTACTCGTGCAACAGATCTACATATAGACACGGCTCTGATACCACTGTAGGGTTTCGTAGCATGGAAAACAAAAAATTTCTACCGCATACAAAAAAACAAGCCAAGATCTATCTACTAGATTGTAGCAAAGAGTCGATGGAATAACTCACCCTCGAGGATTCCAATGTGTTTAACGAGAGCGGATTCTCGTGGGTGATGTAGTCTTACTCTTGCCGATCTCAAGATCGCGTAGACGATCCTTCAAGGCTGCGTTCGCAGCTCCCACAATGATCGGTCACACGTTCGGTACTCGACGAAGACCTTCCTCTCCCTTGTTCCAGCAGGCAGCGGAGGTTGTAGCACTCTCCTCGCGATTCTGGCAGCACAACGGCGTGGTACCGGAAGTAGAGGGGAGATCTCGCAGGGCTTCGCCTTAAGCCGGAGCGAGTATGGTGGAGTATGAGAGAGAGCCTCGGCGATCTAGGGTTTAGACGCACCAAGGAGGGGGCAAGGCCGGCGGCTAGGGTTTTCCCTAGGCGGCGGCGAGGTGCCCTAGGCGGCGGCTATGGTGGGCGGCGGCGGCTAGGGTTAGGGTTTAGAGGGGGCAACTTGTGTGCTAGGAGGGGCAGCCCTGCCCCTCCTTATATAGGTGGGAGGCGCCGGCCAAGGGGAAGGGAGTCCCTCCCCAACTCTGATCCCAAGTGGGCCAGCGGTGAGGAGGAACTCCTCCCCAAGTAGGTTTCCTACTTCCCCTCCACCTTCCAAAACAGTCGTTTGACTTTTTAAATTGGCGTTTGACTTTTCAAACTAGGATTTGATTAAACCCTTTATTTTGTTCAACGATGACACCTAGTACATGATGCAATCATTCCAACTTGATATGACACATTCATGTACCCTTCCCCTCCGGAGTGCCGGACATTTCGGAACCTTCTAGAACATTCCCTATAAAAACACCGGAACCATTCTCCAACCCCGAAACAGGACTTTCCTTATATGAATCTTATTCTCCGGATCCCATCCGAGACTCCGGACAACATTCGGTCTCTTACTCATCATTCCATAACTACTCAAACAACGTCGAATCCTTAAGTGTGTCTCCCTACGGTTCGTGAATTATGCGGACATGATCGAGACACTTCTCCGAACAATAACCAATAGAGGAATCTGGAAATTCATATGGCTCCCACATATTTCTACGATTACTTTGCAATCGAATGAACCACTTACATACGATACCAATTTCCCTTTGTCTCACGATAGTTTACTTATCCGAGGTTATGATCGTCGGTATCTCTGCATACCTAGTTCAACCTCGTTACTGATAAGTACTCTTTTCTCGTTCCCGTGATATGTGATCCCTTGTGAGCCAGTCACATGCTTGCAAACTAATTGGATGACATTCCACCGAGAGGGCCCAGAGTATATCTATCCGTCATATGAATGGACAAATCCCACTCTTGATCCATGTGTCTCAACCAATACTTTCCGAACACTCAATGCCACCTTTATAGCCACCCAGTTACGGTGTGGTGTTTGATGTCATCAAATCATCCTTCCGGTGAAGGTGATATGCATGATCTCATGGTCGAAGGAATTAGGTTACTATGTATTAAAAAGCATATAGCAATTGAACTATTAAAATGACTTGATCTTTATGCTACGCTTATCTATAGGAGTATGTCCACCATATCATTCTCCTAACGATATGATCTTGTTGTTAATAACATCTCAATGTTCATGATAGGGAAACCACAATCATTTATTAACCAACAAGCTAGTATTATAAAGAGGCTTTACTAGGGACTCTATTTTAGTTTACAAATCACACAAGTATTAATGTTTCCTTGTTAATACTATTATAGCATGAATGTAAACATTTATCATAAACACAAAGATATAATAATAACTATATTTATTATTGCCTCTAGGGCATATCTCCAACACATGAATACACTCATAATCTATTTCCATGCCTCCTTCGCTTCCTAGACCAAAATTCCATGAAACTCTATGATCGCGAATTCAATTAAGTAAATCCCAAGCTTTAGTCATGGGCGGATTCATAAAAGCTCCTCTCGCGCAAGAGTCTAGTTCAATTTTATTAGGTTCAATTAAACCGCCATAAAAGATATGCAATAAATACCATTCAGGCAAGTCATGATGAGGACATTGATTTAGTAAATCTTTAAATCTTATACAAGCTTTTACTAGTCGTTCATTAGGACGATTCCTCCGAGTCATTATAAGACGCCTGATTCCAAAAGATTTTGATAATGAATAATACTTGGCTAGAAACACACAAGCTAAATTATCCCAAGTGGTAGTGGCTTCTGGGGGTAAAGATCTATACCATGAGAGCTGTGCTAGTCAAAGTCTGTCTAAAAAGTTTAACCCTTACCTCATTAGCGGTATACCCTGGTAGTTGGAAAATGCCACATATATCTTTGAAGCATGCAATATGCTCATATGGATCAGGATCTTCTTCATCCCCTGTAAATTGCTTCTTGTGTAGGACACGGAGTAGTAGAGGATTTATTTCAAACCCCCTTGTCTTTTCACTGGAGCTGTCTCTTTTATAAATATTATAGGGCTTTCCAAAGTGGCTGAGTGGGTTAGCACTAGTCAAATGCTCAAACTCCATCATGTTGGTGAAAACCTATAACTCAAAACAAAACTTAGCAAGACTATCTTATATATATTTACTAATTGGAGGCACCACAGGAGGATCCACGTTAACTCTCGGCCAAAAGAAAATACGCCATCCGATTTACCGTCCAGCCAATAGCAGCCGTTTGATGAAATCGCACAAACCGCCTCCGTGAGAATCGCCGACCACACGAGGAGTCCTCGCGTTATTTTGTACCCCCCAGAAAAATCAAACTAAACGCACGTATCCTATCTCGCCTCTCCCCGGGGATCCACCGCCGCTGCGGGTTCCCAGCCGACTATGGCCCAGTTCTTTTGGCGGCTTCTCCCAGAAGCTGCCCTACCCCCAGCTTCCTGGGGAAGCCGGTTCAAAGAAATTGCGAGGCTTCCAAATTTGTTTAGACTTAACTATTTTGGAAGCCTTAAATTTTTTTTAGACCGGCTTTCCCAGGAAGCTGGGGGGGAGGGCGGCTTCTCGGAGAAGCCCCCAAAAGAACTGGGCCTATGCCCCCCAAAAAAGCGATCTCACGTTCAGCACCAAGCGCGTCTAGCAGGTTCAAATAAATCAGGTCAACAGGGACAAGGTCGATGCAAGTGCCCAGGCTGAAGCCACATCGATGCACTTGCTTGCATGTAAGATGATTCTCTCAGAATTTCTCCGCTGGAACAACTACTCACGTGCATAACATCAATTTCCTATTTTCTTCTGCAGAAAAGAAGGCGTTGCATGCAGATCTGTCCCGTTCTCAGTATCATTTTTTTAAAAACTGTAGTAAAATCACTGAGTCGTACTTCCTCTATTTCAAAATATAAGATATTTTTGCTCCAAAAAAATATAAGATATTTTAGGTTAGTAAAGAAAATACATCTAGGCTTATTTTTGTGTATAGATTAATTACAACCTAAGTGAACCTATAAACTAAAAGGAGTCTAGACACATTTGTTTTATAAAATTAAAACATCATCTTATATTTTAAAATGGAGGAAGTATTAGCTAGCAAGTCTAACCTCAGCGTTCTACTTTGACAGAAAAATAATGGGGCAACAAAAAAAAAAACCATGGTACTGTTACATGCGTAGCTGTGTCATTGGAGTGGCATGGGAGTGGGGAGACTAATGTCGTGTGCTCAGTGTAGCACCAGGTCAAGAAATTTCTAGCGGATGTATTGGGCAACGATATAGCTAGCAATCGTTCAGTTATCGGAGGACTATGTTGTAATTTTTTGGTTAACCTTATAGGTAAATGAGATCCAATATCACATTTATATCATACTTGAAACAGGTTATCTCCCTTTGCAGCAGCGTGTCTGATTTTTCTTACAATATCTTGCGGATGTCTATATTGCTGCTTTTAGTTTTGTTGCATATGCGCTCATGGAAGGTGTGACGTAATTACTACTTTTACAGCCGTGTAGACAATATTTTGCAGATGTCTTTTCCATGCTCTTGGAATGCATATATGTCAATACTAAGGAATATGTTTATAAGATTATTCTGTTTACCATTTGGTGATTTGGGGACAGTCTGTGCGCATACAAGGATGTTTCAAGTCAGTCGATTGAACTTATGTATATAAACCCAATAGGTTTCAGAACCAGATCATTTTTCTTAGACTTCATGGATTTTTGGATACTCTGTTGCAGTTTGTCTCATATCAACATGTAATATCCGCTCAGACACAAGTTATAATGCCCTAGATTATACATCGAAGCATGGTTTGCTTATTCTATCCCAATCATATGGAATTAATTTAGATATGTTACATTCTGATACAAATGTACGGGGAGAAAGTACAATTATTGCGCATACGAATTAACATCACTTATATCCTTCGACTATTGGATTGTGTTATGGAAAACTGTATCTGACCGCTAGCTATCAAGGCATGGCGCAGCTGAGTATATAAAGTAGAGTGACAGTTATAATAAGGTACCCGTATATAACCCTATGCTTATTGCAGATTCATCTAAATATTGAGTAATAAACGACATCCTATATTTGCATATTATTATTCCTCAGCTTTTAAATCCTAATATTGTTTGCTTGCTACATTTTATTGTCTAATATAAGTTTATATGTTCCCTTCGAACAAACAAGCAAATCAATAGCACAATTAAAATAATAGATTGTCCATTTTGAATTCGCAACCTTGGCAGTATTCAGATTACATTCTTGAATTCCAGAACACAATGTTTTTACCTCTACAATCTTCAATTTGTCTATTTTCACTTCTCGAACTATTCTAGAACGGTTTTAGGTGACAAAGTTTACACAAGGTTTGCCAATATATTATGCAGTTGTCACATTGAACAACAAAAACTCAATAAAAAGGAAGTTAGAAGAAAAATAACAGAAAATAAAAAAACTATTGCAAAAAATAACTTTTAAGCATCTAGATGAAAATTCAGTATTAAAGGAGGTGGCCAAAACTTGCAACATAATATAAAGACCACCCCATACGAATTTAAGGAATGATTATTTCCATGCTTGCCCGTGCGATTGCACGGGTTGACGACTACTAATAAATAAGCAAAAACTAAAAGACCTACATCGCTTATCTCCCTGGCAACGGCGCCAAAAAATAGCTTGATGACTGCAAGTGCACAAATCGTTTGTAGCTAGTTTCGAAATAAAGATATCGATCCCACAGGGAGCAGGAGTCTGAAGTCTAATAACTTTTAGTTTAAATACTAAAATAGAAATGCTAAAATAAAGTTCTAAGTAACAAGATAAAATGCGAATATTATGTAGAAAGGTGTTTTGGGTTTTTGGTATAAGAGAACAATAAATAAAGTAAAACAAACTGAATGCAGAAAGTAGGAATCGTGTATGTAAAAGAGATATCAAACTGCAATGGGGAAAAGTGTTCTTAGGGATTAGCGCATACACCACTAGCATTATAAAGGGCTAAGGTAAATATTATTATCATGAACAATCTTAACTATGTATGTATGGAAGGAACTCCGTATTTGGATAAATAGGAAGCAACCACTGCTCACATCATCCTCATAACCACAACAGACAGCAATCAACATCAATTGAATTACTGCGCTATTACGGGACTTAATCCCATAGGATATATCCCGTCGCATGTATAGTGTTCCGTGAGTTTTCTCGGTTTCCAAGTTGATACGTAAGGAGTGTTAACAGATTTATAGTCACTGTAAGTGCTAACACACCTTCGTGTACCAACAAGTAGTTCCCTCCATCAAGTCCCCACAAGAGGCAAATATTGAGAGGTCGACTTCTCCCAAGATCAAGATGAAGACAATCTAACACATAGTCACATTGATGAACATCATAATAAACTTTATCTTATTTCAATCTCATACTAGGGTTTCTCCATCTCCCTAAGAACTAATGATCTACTCAGACATGAAGGCAATCAACATCATGGCAAAAGTAATGGAATCTATCATAGATGAATAGTTCTTGTATAAATCCACAACGAGTATGGAAATTACAACAAGATCTAAACAAGATGTAGATGGGATGGATGGATATGGTGGTGATGCAGCGGTTGATGATGAAGATCGATGCCTTAGCCTCCCGGATCTGCGTAGGGAGAAGATGGATCCTCAGTGGATGAGTTCCTCCTATAGATGCCTTTTGGAGGTGAGGTTTCGGCGATTTTTGGTAGTTCTGTATGTCGTCTCCCCGATCCAGTTGCACGGGGTGAAACTATTTGAGGAGGCGGTGGCAGTGCCAACTATACGGCCAAAAAAATTATTCCCGCCATATAGTTGGTCGTTAAACCTTCTTTATACTTTGTTCTCTTCGGGTTTTATACTGGTGTTATTGATATTTCATAAATAAGCGATTTACGTTGTTTTTTACTCCTTTTAATTCCAGTACAACTGCTCCAAGAATTATGTCCACTGTGTCCATCATCTGTCTTGATCCTGATGAAAATAGACGTAAAAGATGCGCACGAGCGACGTAAAATACCAAGATCCTACTACTACAATGAAAAATAATAATACAAAACATGATGCAAATATGCACTCATCAGATCTTCATGCGATGGAGCGTCTCGATGTAGAGGATGTTGATGTTGCTGCCACCATCCATGAGAGTTTTTGTGAACTCATAGCCGTCAATACGAGGATTGACAACTAGAGGGTACTTTCGCTGATAATGTATTTTTTTCGGGTGATCGCTTTGGTCAAAGGCGATAGTTACGTCCGACCAATTCAAAAATTGGGGAACAGTTGGAAATGTGGCATTGAGCTCATGTAGAACCACCTTTATGACCTTAGTCGGCTGAGTTCCAAGGAAGCAGACGTATGTGTATTTATTTGTGGGATAATCCTTCTTTCCATCCGACTTTGGTTGTGGGCATCTGCTTCTTTCATGTCAAAATCTTCCTTGGCCTCCTTGTCTTTCTCGAATTTTTTCTTTCCTTTTCTTCGCTTGGACCTGTAGCTAGCGGATTCGTCTCTCATGATGTTGTCATTGAAACGACACTCAGCATTGGTGTGGGTTTAAACCTCCATTCCCGTCTAGGTGATGTACACAAGGGTTGTTAGCGATGTCGGTCTAAGAATATGATTTTCCGGGCTGCTAGTCTCCTCTACCCTGGACTCGATAAGTTCCATGTCCTCATCCCTGGTCACCTTCGTGCCCTCCTTGTCCTCCGGATCCGAATGTCGCGTTGATAGTTGCATTGTCTGGATACGGTTTATCTTTTGAGGTATTCTTGAGTTTCTGAGTTTGTTATTTCTGCTGCTTGGCCGCATGTGGATTGGCAAGAATATTCAGCAGTCCATTTGAATCATCATCAGCGTCTGCGTACTTTCTTGCCATTTCTATCATCTCTCCCAAGTATTTCACATGGTCAGGATTCATTCTATGACGCAATAATCCGACTAGGAGTCCTACGATGAAATCTTCAATCGTGGTTTGCTCGTTTACTCCCTCACAGGAGTTATTCTTGTCGATCCAGCATCCAAGGTAATCCTGGCAAGTTTCTCCAGGTCTTTGAGTGCAACGCTGCAAGTCTTCGACTGTGCACGACCTTCCATATGTTCCCTCAAAGTTTGAAAAGGATGCACTTTAAATATCATAACAGTTGTGAATGGAGTTCTTTGATAGTTCATTGAGCCATGGCTGAGCCATCTTCCGCAACATAAGTAGAAGATACCCGACTGCGACCAAGTTGTTTCCTCCTTTGGCGATGCAGCAAGCCTGGAAAAAATCTTGAAGCTAAGTGTCTGGTCGAGCCGCACCGTCGTAGGGTTGAATATGTTTGGTGATGCCAAAGTCAACTAGAAACTTTGTTTGATGGATAAGTGGGACAAAGCATTTGGGTCCCACATACACGTCCTCCTCCTCGTAATGTCACGTTTCTTTGTTAGACTCGATGTGGTGGCGAGCACCGTTGGGCGAGAGAGACCTACGCCTTGGTTGCTCACTGCTTCTACGTGGTGGAGTCGGATTCCTGCTTCTTATTCCGCCATTGCCTAATCTGCCCTTGTGGATCCCATGGATACGATGAGATCCTTCATGGTCACTACTGGGCGGGGATCATGGCTCTGGTTGGATATTTCCGGCTGAGCGGCACAGTCCCGGATCTTTGTTGTGCTGGCTCCGAGGTTGGTTTCGTCGGGCATCATCCCTGCTTGTTTAAGGGTGATCCGGTGTAGAGGTCCCAACCTTTAATAAGGTAGAGATCCCTGTGTTTACAATGCTATTCCATGGATCAATAGCTAGCATCCATAGTTAAGATGTAATATCAAGAAACAAAAGTCATAATACAACTTTATAACCAGGAATAAAATAATTCATTACATCTTACATAGCTCATTTGGCTATCTCAATACAATGCAGCAGAATTTACTATAGCATGGAGCCCTTCATCTTCAAAGTGCCACAGGCAAACATGTTGGTTGCATACTTGTAATCCTAATCAACATACTTCACTAACATCAAACAAACCTGCAACATAATAAGTTACAGCCATAAGGGTCAATACATTTGAATTGTATTGGCAAGTGATACTATGGAGGCTATCATCTATATGCATTTGGATAAGTGGAGCTTAGGCTTGCTTTGCTCAAAATATATTTTCCTTATCATTTGAAAACACTAAGTTTTTGCTTGTCAAAAACACCCAAGGAACCACCAATAGAAATTGGTGAACCTTCACCCCTGTTCAACCACAAGTTTTTAACTTAGAAATTGGGATGAGGAGATTCTTGATAGCTTCCATGTCTTGATGCTCAAATTATCCATTGCCAGGGACATGGATAAGTACTTAAATTTTACACTCTGCAGAGGTGGTTCTCGAGCAAAATCCGAATGGCCTGGTGGCAGAGGGTGGGTGGCTTCTGGGGGGAAATGGGGACGAAGACTAGGCGATAAATCGAGTGTGGTCGCGGCGAGGTTTAAGAGCGGCATTGATGCCAATTAAACATCGGCATTCATCGACAGGAAACGGCCGGCGTGGTCACCGCGGGGTGAGGAAGAAGGTCTGACAGGTGGGGTTGGCTGGTCAGCGAGAGAGGGAGAGGAGTGGTGGGGTCCAGACATCATCGACTGCGGGTGTGTGTTTGCGCATGAGAAAACGTTTCGCGAGAGAGTGGGAGGTGGGCTCCCTGGGCTGGTCTGGGCCTGGGGTTAGTTGGGCTAGGTCCAACTCATTTTTTGTTCTGATTCTTTTCCTTTTTCCTTTTCTATTATTATGTTTTGATTTTTATTCAAATATTTCAAACACTAATTGAATTTAAACCTTTTCCAAACTTTGTGTATATTCTAATAGTGTTTATTAACATATTCTAAAGTCAAATTTAGAATATCTCTTTTACTATTTTTAGGGTATATTAATTATTTAAAATAGGCCCTTGTCTTAATTCAAATAAGATTTATTAATGTTTTCAAACTCTATTTGAAATCTAAATTTTACCAAATCTTTTCAGTAGGTTTTATTAAAAAAATAAATCACTTTGAATTATTATTTAAAATACTTTATTATGTTTTTAATGTTCATTTAAAATGGGAAATGTCTTTACTTAAATGAAATTGGATAATAATAAATCCTCATGATTTTATTTAAATAATCCTTTACTCTTTTTATTAAACAAAAATATTTTATTTTATTTGCTTGGACAAGTTTTAATTTGGCTTTTTAAAATAGTCCTTGTTTATTTATTCCTTCCTTTATTTTATAAAATCCATATCTTTTTATTTAAAGATCCAAAAATGGTGATTCCAACTTTTAAAATTTTATTCAATATTTGTTTTATCTTGTAAATCCATTTTCATTCAAAGTTTGTTCAAGATGGGTCTTTGATGTTTCCATTTGGAACCAAAAAGTTTCTTTTCACCCTAAATTTCAACAATTATTTATTTTGTTTATTTATTTTTCACATTTCAAAATTTGGAAAATTTTGGGATGTGACAGGCTAGCACCCTTAAAAGAAATGTCGTCCTGAGATTTGGGAAGGCTAGGGTTACAAGTTGGCTTCAAAACAACTAGGATACTACCACCCTTAAAATTTTCCAACTAGATTACATCTTGGCTTGCTTGGGGTCTTGATGAATCATCTCTGGGCAGACATCTGCATAGTGTCCTTTGTTTCCACACTTGAAACATGTGACAAGGCTGAGATCTCTCATAGGCTTGTTTGTCTTGTACTTCATCTTTTCTGGACAATTGCTTGCATAATATCCTTGGTTACCACAATTGTAACATGTGACAAGGTTGAGTTCTTCACGTATCTTCTATGGACAAGTTGATATATAATGGCCTAGCTCTTTGCAGTTGTTGCACCATACTTGGCTAATTTCCTTATACTCCTTCTTCTTCTTTGGAGATTCATTGGCATAGTGTCCCATCTCTTTGCAATGGCAACATTGCACTTGGCTTTTGTCCTTCTTCTTCTTGGGTTTCTCCAAAGCTAGGAGTTCTTCTAGTTCATGCTCTTCATATCTCACCTCAAAGGTGGGAAAGTCTGCTGGTTTCCTTAATCGTTTCCTTGGATAATACATATGTTTCCTATTTTGTCCATCAATGGGAGTCATAGTGCATGGAGGTGCAAGATGAGATTTTCCTTTGTCTTCATCCTTCTTGGTAGAAGTTGTTTCCTCATGGGGGTTTACAAACTGTTGATGCACTCCACCTTGTTTCCTTTGTTGAACTATGGAATAGATGGGGCATTGGATAGGGACATGATTATTTCCTTCACATAGGAAGCAGGTAGCTTGAGATGTGGGGCATTGATTAGTTGGATGTTTCTCTTCACAATTAGGGCATTGATCTTCATGCTCTTTGGAAGTGTGATCCATGTCTCCACAAATATTGCAAGCTTGAGTTCCTTCTATAATATCATCCTTGACATCCTTGTTGTCACAAGTTCCTTGGGAAAGGTTGTCTCCCATGTTGATCACTTGATTTTTCACCCTTTGCAACAATTGGGTTTGGGTTTCCATAAACCTTTGCATGGTTGGGTCTAACTCATTGTTGTTAGCCAAAAATTGAGTTGTCACTTGGTTTAACTGGGTTTGGGTTACCATGAGTTCTCTCATGTGCATCTCTTGGTTGTTGTTGTCACCATTCTTGATGTTGGAGTTTCTTGGAGAAGTCATCTGTTTGGGTTGGATTGGGATTAGAATAGATAAAAGATTTCTATAGGAAGAATTCTAATCACACACATCACAATTCACACAAGCAATGTGCAAGAAATCACAAACAAACATTCCACTCAAACAACAAGATTCAAGCACATTTTTAGGCAACAAAATATTTTTGCTACACCACATAAGTTGGTGTGTTTGATCTAAACTAAATATGGTGGTCCAACTATATGGTTCATTGATTCTTGAGATCATGGCTCCCTTGGAAAAATTCTTGTGTCTTGGTCACAAAGCTTCAAAAGTGATGATGGTTCCTTCTAAGTTATGTTTGCTTAGTCTTCAAGTCTTGAGTAATATTTCTTGTCTCACTTGTAGTCCTTAGTGATATCCAAGTTGAAGTCCCTGGTGAAAATAAAGTTGAGGTCCTTGATGATGTTGAAGTCATTTGAGTTGGTGAAATCCTTTGCTCATGGTTGAGGTCTTTGCTCATGGTTGAGGTCTTGTCCATCAAGTTGAAATAGGAGAGATGTAGAATCAAAGCCAAAAAGGTTGAGGAAAGATTTTACTAGATTGTTTGTAAATAAGTCTTGGAACAAATACAACTCCTATTTTTCTAAGGGGTTTTGTCCAATCCTAGGGTTACAATCCTACAGGCAACACAGTGCTCTGATACCATCTGTAGAGGTCCCAACCATTAATAAGGTAGAGATACCTGTGTTTACAATGCTAGTCCCTGGATCAATAGCTAGCATCCACAGTTAAGATGTAATATTAAGAAACAAAGGTCATAATACAACTTTATAACCAGGAATAAAATAATTCATTATACCTTACATAGCTCATTTGGCGATCTCAATACAATGAAGAAGAATTTACTATAGCATGGAGTCCTTCATCTTCAAATTGCCACAGGCAAACATGTTGGTTGTAGACTTGTAATCCTAATCAACATACTTCACTAACATCAAACAAACCTGCAACATAATAAGTTACAACCACAAGGGTCAATACATTTGAATTGTATTGGCAAGTGATACTATGGTAGTATAGTGGAGTCTATCATCTATATGCATTTGGATAAGTGGAGCTTAGGCTTGCTTTGCTCAAAATAGATTTTCCTTATCATTTGAAAACACTAAGTTTTTGCTTGTCAAAAACACCCAAGGAACCACCAATAGAAATTGGTGAACCTTTACCCTTGTTCAACCACAAGTTTTTAACTTAGAAATTGGGATAAGGAGATTCTTGATAGCTTCCATGTCTTTATGCTCAAATTGTCCATTGCCAGGGACATGGCTAAGTACTTAGATTTTACACTCTGCAGAGGTGGTTCTCGAGCAAAATCTGAACGGCCTGGTGGCAGAGGGTGGGTGGCTTCTGGGGGAAATGGGGAGGAAAATTGGGCGATAAATCGAGCGTGGTCGCAGCGAGGTTTAAGCGCGGCATTGATGTGAATTAAACATCGGCATTCATCAGTAGGAAACGGTCGACGTGGTCACCGTGGGGTGAGGAAGAAGGTCTGACAGGTGGGGTTGGCTGGTCAGCGAGAGAGAGAGAGAGAGAGAGAGAGAGAGAGAGAGAGGAGTGGTGGGGTCCAGACGTCATCGACTGCGGGGGTGTGTTTGCGCGTGAGAAAATGTTTCGCGAGAGAGTGGGAGGTGGGCTCGCTGGGCTGGTCTGGGCCTGGGTTAGTTGGGCTGGGTCCAACTCTTTTTTTTGTTCTGATTCTTTTCCTTTTTCCTTTTCTATTATTCTGTTTTGGTTTTTATTCAAATATTTCAAACACTAATTGAATTCAAACCTTTGCCGAACTTTGTGTATATTCTAATACTGTTTATTAACATATTCTGAAGTCAAATTTAGAATATCTCTTTTATTATTTTTAGGGTATATTAATTATTTAAAATAGGCCCTTGTCTTAATTCAAATAAGATTTATTAATTTTTTCCTACTCTATTTGAAATCTAAATTTTACCAAATCTTTTCAGTAGGTTTTATTAAAAAAATAAATCACTTTGAATTATTATTTAAAATACTTTATTATGTTTTTAATGTTCATTTAAAATGGGAAATGTCTTTACTTAAATGAAATTGGATAATAATAAATCCTCATGATTTTATTTAAATAATCCTTTACTCTTTTTATTAAACAAAAATATTTTATTTTATTTGCTTGGCCGAGTTTTAATTTTGCTTTCAAAAATAGTCCTTGTTTATTTATTCCTTCATTTATTTTATAAAATCCATATCTTTTTATTTAAAGATCAAAAAATGGTGATTCCAACTTTTAAAATTTTATTCAATATTTATTTTATCTTTTAAATCCCTTTTCATTCAAAGTTTGTTCAAGATGGGTCTTTGATGTTTCCATTTGGAACCAAAAATTTTCTTTTCACCCTAAATTCAACAATTATTTATTTTGTTTGTTTATTTTTCACATTTCAAAATTTGGAAAATTTTGGGATGTGACATCCGGTCCATTCATTTGTCCAGCGTTGTCGTTGTTGCGACGAGGTTCAGACGGACGGCTGGGGGTGGCATGCTTAGCTGATCCTTTTCACTCTGGTGCCGCACCTCTGGGTCCTCCCTATGGCGATTATTCTGCCAACAATAGGTTTGGTGAGGGACTATGTAACACCCTCAGAATCGGCCCTATGCAAGTTTTAGCGAAACCCGCCAAACCCGCATAGAAACGATTCAAAGGTGCCCACCAGGCACTTTCGGGCGGGTGGAAAACGAAGTAATAACATTACACAATAGTCCTCGATGGGACCCACAGAACAGATATATATACAACACGACTCCATGAGTCAAGAATACAAATATAATATACAAAGATCCAAATCACCTTGAAAATGATAGAGCGTCCGACTACGGACAAGATGCAAATGGGGCTAAGAGCCCTGGAGAATAACCAATGGCGTCCATAACCGCCCTGTGCCAAGCGGAAGGGTAACCACCTAACGACGTTGATCTCAAAACTGCTTAAACAAGAGGGTGCCGACAAGGGCAAAGGAAAAGAGGAGCGTCGATCGAGGCCAAGACAGCGAGGCTAGAATTGGCGGTCCTCGCCTACATAGGTATGGTGGTGGCGGCGGCGACATGCACTAAACAACCTATAGAGACTCGACACAACTGGCGGCTATCAGAGAGGGATAAGAAAGACCTATTCGGAACCAACCTGATTCTACCATCAGACAAACCCATCCTGGTGTTTCCCCCTTGAGACCAAACGAGTAAGTCAACCGAGGAACTCACACAGTTGGCAGTTTTATTTATTCAGTTATCGTTGCAACAATTACTAGTCAGGTAGAGATATTTGTCCTGATAAAATAAGCAGTGGGCACTTTTAGTTAACCATTCCGTGATAGTTGCAACACTTACTAGTCAGATACAATTAGCATGAGATAACCCTAAAACCCAGCAGTTGTTGGTACTTTTATTTAGCCATTCCGTTGTAGTGAAGCTGATTACTAGTCATATCGGATACAAGTCAATTTATAACAATAAACTTTAGTTATAGTTGTCTATGATCAAGCCTTGTGCTCCAAGTCGTCCATAACGCGGACACGGCTTCGAAAGATTTAACCTGCGGTGCACCAAAGTATCCACAAGCACTTGACCCTTTTGCGGATCGGTTAACATACACCCATCGGTATGTCGGCGGGCCTAAGTCATGACGTTTCGGACCCAAAGCAAGAACGGGGCCACCCACTAAGTCTACCCGCGAAGTCGGCCGGTCTCGAGACGGACTCGGGGTTTGCGACGATGGTCAGAACGACGAATCCCAAAAGCGGGACTGTCGATACATGAAAACACTCCGCTTCCTAAGCAAGACAGTGCTCCTCACACAATCGTAAATAAAGCGATAAAGCATGGCATAAGTACAGGATAGTAAATAAAACCTCAAACTAGTTTGTGGCCCCAAAGACAATACTTTGAAATCAGGTACTAATCAATGGGGGCCCATATCTCCCACAATGGTTAGCGCTCGATCTCGGAGCAGTGTCAAGAACTCAGGGTCCCTGGGACACAAGTGGTGATCGACCAAATACTATCTATCACCCACCGATGCCTCTGCTTACTTACTTCAATTTTAGTTGTTAAACAGTAATTAAAGTGAACGATAAGTAAAGCCATGATCATCTCCAACATCAACATGCGGCAATACACCAACAATCGTGGCACTTGACGACCGCATAGCACTTGAGCAAGCGACTACGACGCACAAGTCCAACTATCTACCAAACAACAGGTAATAGGATGTGTCCAAGGCAATATAAGGCGGCAAGGGATACCATGGTCACGAAAACTAGAGCATCGCAACGCAGATAGCAATAGATCAACAGGAGGGAATAAATACTATAAAAGTAAGATAGGTAGAAAGAGGAGATGCTGCTTTGAAAACATTGTCGAAGGTTCATCCGAAGATCGGGGCGAAGCTCACATCAACTCAACGGCCTTATCCGCGAGGAAGCAAAACACTAGGAGAAACACCGGATGCAATATTTAATACTACGGCAAAAGATCAGGCATGATGCATGTATGATGTATGACATGGCAAAGGTGCGATGCAATTAGGCCATATTAAGCGGAACCGGGGTCCCGACAATTAATTAGGTGGTTCAAGTTGTTTATCTACCCCGCAAATTAAATGTTGTATTAGCAAGGCAAAAGATAGCACTGGTTCGCTACAAAAATTTAAATGGGACCAATATACGACTAGATTTGCCCGCATATGGGCCCCATATTTAATTATATGGTGAATCGGCATAGTGCCCCCAACCCACAGACAAGGATGCAGGCATGAACAATTAATATGTGACAAGTTGTATTATATTATAAAATAGGGTTTCGGGAAGGGGCTCACACATTAGAGGGCCTCGACGAACTTGAGGTTCCGGGGTTCGGGGTTCGGTCTCAGGGTTCGGATCTGGGGTTCGACGAATTCGTTCTCGGCGGAATCGGCGTCCGGGAAGAAGCACTTGTCGCACCGGTCTCGTATCAGATCCGGTGAAGTACTCGGCGTCCTCGAGGGAGTACTTGTCGTATCCGTGAAGGAGATCATGTCTATTCCACTCCAACGGCCTTGTTGTTCCGCAGCGTAGATCTTGGGGAGGTTTTCGGGGTTCCACGGGTTCGACGAGATTCGGTCTTGGCATCCGTGAAGGAGAACATGAAGTCGATACCGGGGTTCGCACTTTGGTTCCGGGATGGCGAACTTGTCGTTTGGAGGGGTTTCTCCGAGTCCGTGATGCGTCCGTGTGGTAGATCTTGGGGGTACCGGTGTCATCGGGTTCCATGTCGAATTACTTGTCGATGGTCCATCGAGCGTCACCATGCTCATTCTTTCGATACCCTCTCGATGCGAAGATCTTGTAGTATCTTGTCACCTCACGAGTACACGGCTTACATATAGTTCTTATCGAGGCCGGTCTTGGACATCGGGGATCGGAGGAGGCGGGGCCTGCAGGCGCCGCGAGCCAAGGGAAGCTCGAGACGGCGGCCAAGGGCAGCGGGTCGACGAGCGGAAGCGCCGGAGGAGAAGGACGGCGGGGCGGGCCGAGGACGCCTTGTGAGACCGGCGGTGGCCGGCGCTGCAGGGCGGGAGGACGCGGCTCGGGTAGAGGGCGGCCAGCAGGGACAGGCAGCGGTGGGCGACGGAGGTAGGTCCGCGAGGTGGCGGCGGGCAGGCAGTGAGAGAGGAGGCCGAGGCTGTGGCGGCCGGGAGGCGAGCAGCAAGGAGGATGCTGGCCGGCGGAGGCCGCGGTGGCGGGCAGCAGTGGGAGGGGCTCGGCAGCTCCAGCAGCTGTGGAGGCAGGCTTGCGCGAGCTAAGCAGGAGGAGGCGTCGCGAGAGGGGCAGCGTGCGGCGACGGGGAGGCAGTTCCGTGGCCTGGGAGGAGTTCGACGGGGCAGGGCTGGGCGGAGGGAGGAGGGGTGAGGCGGCGATGGAGGAAGGGCGGCGGCTGGGAAGGGAGACTTGAGCAGAGGAGGAGGCGAGAGGAAGAGGCAGCAGGTGGGCCAGGGGTCAGCGTGGGGGCAGAGGTGGGGGTGAGGTGGGCCAGGCAGGGGTTGACAGCGTGGGGAGGCTGGTCCCATGGGGGGAGAGGGCGGGTGAGGATCTTTGGGAGTGTGGGGGCGTGCGTGTGTGCTGTGTGTGGGGTTAGGGTAGGACCCAGGGAGAGAGAGGGGGAGAGAGAGAGGAGTGGGGGGCTGGCATGTGGGCCAGGGGGAGAGAGGGGCTGCGGGTGGGGCCCGAGTGCAGAGAGAGGGGGGTAGGGAGGCTGTGGGTGAGAGAGGGAGAGGGGAGGGAGAGGGAGATTGGTGAGGTGGCAGGGTGGGTAGGGATTGGGGGAGAGGGTGAGGTGGCGAGCTGTGAGTGGTGGGTAGGATAGATTTGGGTGGGAATAGGTTTAGGGTTTGGGGCTTTGTGTTAGTTTGTAAATATTTACGGTGTTGTTTTTGTTTCAAATCTTTTTAGCAAATAACTTGTAGGCAAATAATTTGACAGGTAATTATAAGACTTATTTTGAAATAAGAGAAGGGCATTTTTAGAAAACAAAAATAGGCTTATTGGAAAATGGTTTCAGACAAACAAATGCATGATGATGACGATGCAATGCACAAAAACAACGCGATTTTCTAGTAGTGGTTTTGCGGGATGCCACAATTCGACACCACTAACAATGGATCTCGCCCTCGAGATCCGCCTCATGGTACCGGAAGGAAGGTCGGCGTTCTGCGTCTTCTCGCTTCGTGTAGATCCTCGCGACACCACTAACAAGGGTTGTTGTCCGTGATCGTCGAGAGAACACTCCGGAAACAAAAGGTCGAAGGCAGAGTAATCAACAAATTAAACCACCACTAGCTTCCGTGGACGGAGTAAAATTGTTGAATCCACTGATTCAATGTACAAGGGCGAATGATAAGAGTAGTCGGATGGTGATCAGTCCATCGCGCACCCAAATCATTACTCTGCACACGAATAGGCGGATTATGCAACCAACTCTCGGAATCAGACTAAACATCTCGACAAGCGAGGTTCGGAAACAAAGGAGTGATGCAGACTCTGCATCGGATGTGGCGTAGATGATGTCGTCGCGTCGGAAACACCGGAAGGCACAATCAAGGAACAAAGAATGGTACCACAGACGAAGGATTCCTCGGGCAGCATGAACACCGGATGTATCATCACCGTTACCAAAGGAGGAAGCGAAACCCTGAAGGTACGACGGAAACCCAACGACGAGAATTCCTGGACTCGAAGAAAGAGACGAGAGCGGATTCAAAACACGTAGAGGTAAGAGGAGAACAACAGAGGGGTAAGGAGTAAAATCAGACCTAATCAGAACTATCCAACCGATTTTGAAAAATAGTTTTGACACTCTACTTCGGCCATTAGCTAGGTTATCCTATAGGCTGGACTTGTGGGGTACCGCAACTGCTGAGCTCTGATACCACTCTGTAACACCCTCAGAATCGGCCCTATGCAAGTTTTAGCGAAACCCGCCAAACCCGCATAGAAACGATTCAAAGGTGCCCTGAGCACTTTCGGGTGGAAAGCGTAATAACATTACACAAGTCCTCGATGGGACCCACAGAACAGATATAGATACAACACGACTCCATGAGTCAAGAATACAGATATAATATACAAAGATCCAAAGCACCTTGAAAATGATAGAGCGTCCGACTACGGACAAGATGCAAATGGGGCTAAGAGCCCTGAAGAATAACCAATGGCGTCCATAACCCTGAGCCAAGCGGAAGGGTAACCACGCTAACGACATTGATCTCAAAACCCTTAAACAAAGGGGTGCCGACAAAGGGCAAAGGAAAAGAGGATCGTCGATCTTGAGGCGACACAGCGAGGCTAGAATTCGGCGGTCTCCTACATAGGTATGGTGGTGGCGGTGACATGCACTAAACAACCTATAGAGACTCGACACAACTGGCGGCTATCAGAGAGGGATAAGAAAGACCTATTCGGAACCAACCTGATTCTACCATCAGACAAACCCATCCTGGTGTTTCCCCCTCGAGACCAAACGAGGAAGTCAACCGAGGAACTCACACAGTTGGCAGTTTTATTTATTCAGTTATCGTTGCAACAATTACTAGTCAGGTAGAGATATTCGTCCTGATAAAATAAGCAGTGGGCACTTTTAGTTAACCATTCCGTGATAGTTGCAACACTTACTAGTCAGATACAATTAGCATGAGATAACCCTAAAACCCAGCAGTTGTTGGTACTTTTATTTAGCCATTCCGTTGTAGTGAAGCTGATTACTAGTCATATCGGATACAAGTCAATTTATAACAATAAACTTTAGTTATAGTTGTCTATGATCAAGCACTGTGCTCCAAGTCGTCCATAACCGCGGACACGGCTTCTCGAAAAGATTTAACCCTGCAGGGGTGCACCAAAGTATCCACAAGCACTTCGACCCTTTTGCGGATCGTTAACATACACCCATCGGTATGTCGTGAGGCCTAAGTCATGACGTTTCAGACCCAAAGCAAGCACGGGGCCACCCACTAAGTCTACCATAGCGAAGTCGGCGGTCTCGAGACGGACTCGGGGTTTGCGATGGTATAACGACCGAATCCCAAAAGCTGGACTGTCGATACAGTGAAAACACTCCGCTTCCTAAACAGTACAGCGTGCTCCTCACACAATATAATTTCATAAGTAGCATGGCATAAGTACAGGATAGTAAATAAAACCTCAAACTAGTTTGTGGCCCCAGTACAATACTTTGAAATCAGGTACTAATCAATGGGGGGCCCATATCTCCCCACCTGTGGTTAGCGCGCTCGATCTCGGAACAGGTGTCAAGAACTCGGGGTCCTACGGGACACAAGTGGGCGGTCGGAAACCAAATACTATCTATCACCCACCGATGCCTCTGCTTACTTACTTCAATTTTAGTTGTTAAACAGTAATTAAAGTGAACGATAAGTAAAGCCATGATCATCTCCAACATCAACATGCGGCAATAAACCAACAACTGTGGTACTTGACGACACGCAACAACACTTGAGCAAGCGAATACGACGCACAAGTCCAACTATCTACCAAACAACAGGTAATAGGATGTGTCCAAGGCAATATAAGGCGGCAAGGGATACCATGGTCACGAAAACTAGAGCATCGCAACGCAGATAGCAATAGATCAACAGGAGGGAATAAATACTATAAAAGTAAGATAGGTAGAAAGAGGGAGATGCCTGCCTGAAAACATTGTCGAAGGTTCATCCGAAGATCGGGGCGAAGCTCACATCAACTCAACGGCCTTATCCGCGAGGAAGCAAAACACTAGGAGAAACACCGGATGCAATATTTAATACTACGGCAAAAGATCGGGCATGATGCATGTATGATGTATGACATGGCAAAGGTGCGATGCAATTAGGCCATATTAAGCGGAACCGGGGTCCCGACAATTAATTAGGTGGTTCAAGTTGTTTATCTACCCCGCAAATTAAATGTTGTATTAGCAAGGCAAAAGATAGCACCGGTTCGCTACACAAATTTAAATGGGACCAATATACGACTAGATTTGCCCGCATATGGGCCCCATATTTAATTATATGGTGAATCGGCATAGTGCCCCCAACCCATAGACAAGGATGCAGGCATGAACAATTAATATGCGACAAGTTGTATTCTATTATAAAATAGGGTTTCGGGAAGGGGTTCACACATTAGAGGGCCTCGACGAACTTGACGTTCCGGGGTTCGGGGTTCGGTCTCAGGGTTCGGATCTGGGGTTCGACGAATTCGTTCTCGGTGGAATCGGCGTCCGGGAAGAAGCACTTGTCGTACCGGGGTCTCGGTATCCGGGGTGAAGTACTCGGCGTCCTCGAGGGAGTACTTGTCGTATCCGTGAAGGAGATCATGTCGATTCCACTCCAACGGCCTTGTTGTTCCGCAGCGTAGATCTTGGGGAGGTTTTCGGGGTTCCACGGGTTCGACGAGATTCGGTCTTGGCATCCGTGAAGGAGAACATGAAGTCGATACCGGGGTTCGCACTTTGGTTCCGGGATGGTGAACTTGTCGTTTCGAGGGGTTTTCTCCGAGTCCGTGATGCGTCCGTGTGGTAGATCTTGGGGGTACCGGTGTCATCGGGTTCCATGTCGAATTACTTGTCGATGGTCCATCGAGCGTCACCATGCTCATTCTTTCGATACCCTCTCGATGCGAAGATCTTGTAGTATCTTGTCACCTCACGAGTACACGGCTTACATATAGTTCTTATCGAGGCCGGTCTTGGACATCGGGGATCGGAGGAGGCGGGGCCTGCAGGCGCCGCGGGCGAGGCCAAGGGGAAGCTCGGGAGAGGGCCGCGGGCGGGGCCGGCGAGGTCGACGAGCCGGACAGCGCCGGAGGGGAGAAGGACGGCGGCCGGAGACGAGCCCGAGGACGCGCGTCAGACCGCCGGCGGTGGGGCCGGAGGCGCTTGCAGAGGGCGGGGAGGACGCGGCCGGCTCGGGGTAGAGAGGGCGAAGCCCGACGGGGACGGGCCGGCGGTGGACGACGGAGGGTAGGGCCGGCGAGGTGGGGCGAAGGCGGAGCGACGGTGAGGAGAGGGAGGGAGGCCGGAGGCTGTGGCGGCCGCCGGAGAGGCAGACGCAGCAAGGAGGATGCAGCGTCGGCGGAGGCCGCATGGCGGAGGACGACGGTGGGAGGGGCTCCAGCGGCTCAAGGCAGCATGAGGGGGGAGGCGCGAGCTAGGCAGAGGGAGGCGTCGCGGCCGAGAGGGGCAGCGTGCTGACGGGAGACGGCTCTGCCGGCGCGGGAGGAGTTCGACGGGCAGGGCGGAGGGAGGAGGGGTGAGGCGGCGATGGAGGAAGGGGCCGGCCGGCGGCGGCGCCTGGGAAGGGAGACGCGGTAGCAGAGAGGAGGGAGCGAGGCGAGAGGAAGAGGGCCGCGGGGTGGACGCGGGGGTCGGTCGCGTGGGGGACGCGGGGCGCTGAGGTGGGGTCGGGCGTGGGGACGGGCCCAGGGGTCAGGGGGGTTGACCGCGTGGGGAGGGGGCTGGTCCCGCGGGATAGGGGGAGAGGGCTAGGCGGGTGAGGATGCTGGGAGTGTGGGGGGCTTGCGTGTGTGCTGTGTGTGGGGTTAGGGTGGGACCCAGGGAGAGAGAGGGGGAGAGGGAGAGAGGAGTGGGGGGGCTGGCATGTGGGCCAGGGGGGAGAGAGGGGCTGCGGGTGGGGCCCGAGTGCAGAGAGAGGGGGGTAGGGAGGCTGTGGGTGAGAGAGGGAGAGGGGAGATTGGTGAGGTGGCAGGGTGGGTAGGGATTGGGGGAGAGGGTGAGGTGGCGAGCTGTGAGTGGTGGGTGGGAATAGGTTTAGGGTTTGGGGCTTTGTGTTAGTTTGTAAATATTTACGGTGTTGTTTTTGTTTCAAATCTTTTTAGCAAATAACTTGTAGGCAAATAATTTGACAGGTAATTATAAGACTTATTTTGAAATAAGAGAAGGGCATTTTTAGAAAACAAAAATAGGCTTATTGGAAAATGGTTTTAGATAAACAAATGCATGATGATGACGATGCAATGCACAAAAACAACGCGATTTTCTAGTAGTGGTTTTGCGGGATGCCACAGACTATGCCCTAATGGCATCTTGGGACACATCCGGAAGAACTCCCAACCAGTCCCGCACGGCCCTGCGATGGTGACTGTTTGATCTAGTCCTTGAATTTTCTTCCCTAGGGATAGGGCGATGATGTTGATCTGTATCACTGCGGGGTCTTTCATCAGCGTCTTGGACTGCATAAGTGTGGCAAAATTTTGTGGTAACCCAACATACCACTGCATGATGTAGGACACTATAGTCGTTGACATAACACCAAGAGAACACCGTTCCATCCACATTATATCCCTCAGAGTGGTACAACAGAAACATCGCGGTCCAAGACATTACATTAAATTACATATAACATATTACAAAAGATCTAGAGAACTTCCTCGAACAGGGAGGAATATTATATAGAAAGAACCAGAAAGATACACTCGGAGTTTACTTTAGAAGTACTACTATTACTATATGGATAAGGCTTGAAAGTACAACTATAGTACTGTTCTATAGAAGTAGGTTTTAGATTCTAGGAGTTTTATCTATATTCTATGATTTAGCTTGTCTTCGATAGCTTCCGGTAAGGTCTTCGACTCTGTTGATCTCCCTTAGATATCTTCAACTCTTCAAGTAACTTATTTCCTGGGAACGCCATTGGTTTCTCCAAGATCTAGCAAGGGTTAAGAAGATACGTTGAGTACGAGCATACTCAGCAAGTTCACTAAAGAGGAGTGTTTGATGCACTAACTACAGCCACAGACCATAGGCCGTAGGAAATACAAGTTTTCATAAACATTTCTTCAAAGGTTGCCTTTATGCTGAAAATCTATGTCCATCAGCCTTCACGGGTTTACCAGAACTTTCATGGAGTTCCTTTCCCACGGCGTTCGCAGCTCCTTCCCGAAACAGGGAGTAACAAGTTACAGTTCTTACACTCTGCAGAGGTGCGTCACTTTTCCCATGAGAGATCTTAGCTTTGGTGCACATCCGAGTTATAGGATCGTTCACACTTCCTTGGTGTGAGGCCCAGACTAAGATCCAAGCCAATCACTGTCCTTCTCCGCGACCCCGCATACCCGACGGATTGCACATCAGACCTAGGATAAAACTTGTTTCCATTATCAGCCTAAGGTGTACAACCCTCATAGATACCAGAAGCCGTGGGACGTTGAGGGATCCCACCCATAACCTACTAACCCTCTACAATAGGAGTTGCAACAACGGCCCGGTCATCCGTTGGCATGCGAGAGGGAGCCGATCCAGCTGACTTCTCCGTCCTATTCCAAATCTCATGGTTAACGCGTAATATACGGCGCAAGAATCACTGGCAACATTGGTTGTTAAGTCCTAGATAATATGTTCCTTTACCACTGGAACTTTCATAGTAGGTTATTACCTCATGGTAAATAACCTATAATCATATTATTATGAAAATAGTGTTTTCTAACATTTTTCAAATGCAGGTGATGACAACACTGGATTTGCAAAATAATTTACAGAAAATAATCAAAGGACATGAGCAAATTTGAACTTGCCTTTTGTGATTGCAAGATTATGCACTCACGGTCTTCGAGACAATAGAAGATCCGATATCTGAAATCATCATCATTGGTCCGGTAAGGACTAATGTTTAAAGAAGCAAGTTGCCATTATGCATAAATAATGCTATGCATTATAATTCTCAAAGTGAAACCCTTAGCATTATAAATAAGTTGATATTAGGTATATTCTTGAAGATTGGGTTTATCTTTAAGTTTAGTTCATAAGCTATGGCATTGATAAGGAACTTAAGTGTTAAAAATCCAAAATATACAAGTACGGATATAGTAATGTGATTATGATTAATTGTTATCTGGTGACTAGGATAAAAATTCCTTGGATTGAGTTATTAAGAGCTGAAGGAACTATTATAGACTTGTTTGTGTGAAGTGGCAAAAATAATAACATTTGAAGAAACTAGTGTTTAGTTAAAGTTAATCAATCTTGAGGGTTATTAGGTTTTACATTAGGGTTGGTGATGGTTATGAATGATATTAAGTTATCATATTTTAATTGATGGTACAAGTGACTAAATTTAACTTTAAAAACATGAATAAATTTCAAATGAGATGTTTATGATGGTCTAGACTAAAGTTAACTATAAAAATAGAAGTGAATTTTAAGATATAATGAGTTTTAGAATATCATCTAGTTTTAGGGTTTTGACAAATATGATTATGGATGATCCTTTTCAATGTAAGTAAAAGATAAATTTACAACATGCATCTTATTCATTGGAGCATAATTAGATGATCTAATAAATTTATTTGAGTTTAGAGTCATTTTAAGAGTGATTAAGAGTTGAAGATTATTCACCATCTTATACATGAGTGATATATAATATTTATTTAAAAGGAGTTTTATTTGAATTTAAGATTTAATAAGGGTATTTAAAAGTTAATAGTTATACTTAAGTTTTATTATGAACTATTATTATGGAGTTAGACTTAATAATTAAATTTAAAGGATTTAGTGTTTTTCTAAGAAATGTGTTTATTTCTTTTTTAGTAAATAATTTTGGAGAATTAACAAAGTGGTTATTTTATTTTAGTAAAATAAGTAAACGAGTTTTATTATCTAAGGTTATTTAATTGTTTTTGAATATAGTATTTTTCTAGTAAAAATATATTTATTCTAGATCTTAAAAATGATTTTTTAAGTATTACCTTTATTTTTATAAAATTCTTCAAAGAATTAAGAGTTTTTAAATATTTTATTTATATTTTATTTGTAAAACTCTAAGTTGGTATTTTTATAAAATAGTACTTAGTTATTTTTGTACACAAAAAATATTTTTATTTATTTTTAGGAGTTTTTCTTATTTTATGAAATTTTACTCAAGATTTAATGATGTTAATATTTATGTGCTTTATATTTATTTTAAATAAATGAATTTATATTTTTATTAGATAGATCTTATTTTTATGATAATTTTAACATATTAAACGCATTTTTGTGATTTTTCTAAAATTTTCTATAGCTAAAAATGTTTATAAGTTATTTTGGTAATTTATTTGTTTTACTTTTATTTCATTTCTTCTCCTAATTAACTTGGGCTATTTGGTTGGGCACATGGGCCAGCCTAACCCATTTAGGTTGGCCGAGTTTGGGATTAGGTCCAACCATCACACCCCTGGACCCACTACAAGGAATCTGTCTATATATGACCCTCCATTTTCGTCACAAAATCGTCATAGTAGTCCGTTTATGACGATTCTATGACGATTTTGAGATCGTCGAAAGCTGGGCGTCGCAAATGAACTATAACGACGATTTTTGCAAAATCGTCATAAACGTTTATGACGATATTGGATCGTCATAACGTCTATGACGATCCAGTATCGTCATGGGCCATCTAGCCAGGCCAGCTCAGATCCTACGTGGCCGATCCTATGTGGAAAAATTGTGACGAAATGAAATTGTCGTAATGTGAATTCATCCCGTCTGGGCCAATCACTTATATGGGCTAAGCCCAATAATTCACCTTTTCTTTCTAGGTCATGGCCTTTTACATCGCAGTTTTTGGGCCTCTGACTTTGTAGGATCAATTTTTATTCTAATTTTCAGCCTTTTTATTGCCAATATTATTTGGGCCCTAGACTTTTACAATCCTTTTATTATTTGGTACTACCTATTTCTTTTGATTTCAGCCTTTTTCGTAATTCATTTTCCACCAAAATATCACTGATCCAACACCAAGAATGGGCCATAGCCATGTTACAATATTTGATAAGAACATTACATACCAACGGTCATGCTCAATTTTACTAAATAAATATTCTTATCACAGCATACAAATGAACCAGACTTTGGAATAGCGATACTATATGCACTCATTACATCAAAATAAAATTCAGTTCACAAAACAGAGTTGCATAAGGCATCGCTTCTTCCATCTAGGCTTCAATCATATCATCCAGAACTTGCGTCTTGATCATCTGAATAAAGGCCAGTATATCAGCCTATGAAATTATTCACAAAAAAATGAGTAAGAAAGCATTCAAAAAAATAGGTTCCTTTATGGTCAGCCTAAATTGACAAATACTATCTAGAATACAGTCACCAGAATTTAGCAGTACTGAATCTTTCACCAGAAAAAGCAATTTTTCATTGAACATTTCATTGATATTTAATAGCATTTGATGTTCAGCATGAACAGTAGTGGCATTCATAAACAATTTTGTAGAGCTAATCCAACGAAAATAATATACAAAACAGTTGATCTAACCAAGCACCAGAATACTGCATCTTAGTTGATATACAGATTTGAATTTTCTGGTAGGATACTTGACCAAGTCCACTTGCCCTGTGCTCCTACCAATGGAGGTGAGGAATACCTAGACAGACAACCCAAATCAGGCGATCAACATCAAGCATAGAACATTAAGTGGTAAAAAATAATGCTTGACAAAATTAATAGACAATAGCTTTTATACTACTACACCATTCGAGCTCACAGTAAGGACCTAACAAAATAGCAATTTGGAAACTATGACATAGAATGCATGCATACCATCAAACATGGCAGTCCCAGTCGGCTTAAATGTAGAAAGTCATGTGCACATTTGTCTAATCTAATTGCACTAGTACAAAACAGAGGTAACTTGGAACATATGTTACTATAAAATGGAGATGGTTCTAACACAAACTGTTTGGTGAATTACAGGAGCGAAACACATAATTCTCTAGAAACTATCCAGAAATGATAGTAAACAAAAATCAAGTTAACGCTACACTTCTATACAATTAGAACAATTAACTGCATGAAAGGTATGAGAAGTAATATGGAACTACAAAGGTCAACCAATTAATTCAATCTGTATTTTAGTTGGGCCGTGAGGTATGTGCAAGCAACAATTTATTCTCAAAAGGTTCTTCATATAATTTTTTCTTCCCCCTTTTATATAGCATCTTTGACTAAACGATTCCCCCAGTCTAGTCAACTAGATAAGCCCACTACCAAGTGTGAAAAGTTGAGAGAACTCAATAATAGCATCATCAGATACTAAAGGCAGACAAACCGAACAGTTTTAACCAATGACTTTCTTAGCCAACCTAGCAGACCTAGTCATCCCGCACTAATAAAACTCTGATGCCCAGGAAACAAACACTTCCAGCAGTACCAGCATCACGTAATCCAGTCGAGAATCTGAAACTCCGAAACATGCAATCAGCGAATACTGACTAGTAGTATGTATGTATGTACCTGAATATCTATAGGGAACTTGGTGATGGTGTCGGAGAGCGCGGCGTCGAGCATGTCGTAGGGGCGCCCGGCGAAGAGGTCCTCCAGCCTCTTCTCCCACCGGTCCAGCGCCTGCGGCGTGATGTGCGAGGCGTTCGGCCCGTCCACGAGCTCGTCGGTCCTCCTACACCACACTGAACAAATGCCAAACATCAGATTCTTAAAGCGGTGCCTAGAAGTGTCTCATTTAGTATCGTCAGTTCCTCGGATTCATATATATTCCTTAAAGTAATTTCTGGAATATGTTCTTGCAACTTTTCCTACATAGTTTGAGACTGTCGGAGCCATTTAACGAACAGGAAGTCTAAAATACGATGCTCCCATATGTAATGGTGCATAAAAGGTTTGATAGTAGGGCCTTTATTCGTTACTAACAAGTACAGAGTAGTATATAACATGCAACTTCAGCACCGTTTGTTTATATTGGTCAGTTTGCTTGAAAGGTTCTAACAAGCAGGTTATGCTAAATACTAGTAGCATTTTCTTACATGTCAAAATGTAGGCATGCATATGCCTGAAGATATCTGAAGTGAAAAATAAGCTGACACTGTCAATACTCTGTTTTTTTGTTGTAACCTTACTGAAATTACCTGACCCCATCCAAGGCGGGGTTTCTTCCTTGGCGCCTCATCCTCAGCCATCTGCTGAGCAGCGGCATCCACAGATGCAGGGTGTTCTTCTCAAGCCGGCTTTGCGGTGCTCGACCAATGCAGAGCTCCAGAGCCAGCCACGTCTCCAGATCGATCTGCTCTCCCTCCGCAGGGGCCGCCAAGGGTGACCCGGGGTGGTGTTCCCTATCCTCCCTATCAGCCCTTTGGGAGGGTCGTAAGAGATCGGCACAATCGACCTCGAGGAGACCTCCTCAACGGGGCTCTTGGTGGTTTCTCGAAGTCTCCTCCATAGCTCTGAAGGAGACCTCGGTAGGATCCCGCATGTCCCGGCCTTCCTCCGCCACCGCCAGCATTTGAAACCCTTATAGCCGCCGCCACGCCGCCTTCTTCCTCCAGCCAGAGCGGTCGGAACGAGGCGTGTAGCCTAGCGGCTCGTCGGTAGGAGCGGTCATAGCGCCGGCGCCATAGCCTGTCAAACAGCAGAGAGGGTCGGGAAATCAGCGAGGCGGTGTGCGGAGGCAGAGGTGGCGGCATCATCCGAGGGTGGGAGGAGAAACCTACGAGGAGGCCAAGACACGGTCCCGGCGAGGGCCGCGTGGTCGCGAGGGGGGCGGAGGCGGCGCGGTGGTACGGCGAGTCCCTCCACCTTGGCGGCGTGGGGGCGGGAGGGGTCGCCGCCGTCGTCGCTGCCGGCCCTCAGAGGAAGTCCCTCCGATCCGGCGGAGGCGGAGGCATCCACGTGGTCGTTGTCGTCCTCAAAGCGCGCGCTTCCCAGCCGCCGCCGCAAATCACATACGCTGGCGACGGAGCCAACTCGACGCCTCGTAATCCGGGGTTGACTGCAGGGAACGCGCACGGTCGTGAAAAACGTGTCTGGGGCTCGTGGGTGGGAGAGGAGAGGAGGAGGCGGAGCTCGTGGGTGGAGTGCAGGCGAGGCGTGATGGGTGGGGAGGAGGGGCGCCAGGGATCTGGGTGGCCAACGAGGTGGTGAGGAGTTCAAGGGACGAGAAGTGGGCGAGCGGAGATGGTCACTTGCGCGCTGTGGCGGCGGTGAGAAGGATAAGGGTTAGGGTTAGACTTGGTACGTGGGGCGAGCGGAGAACGATAAGGATAAGGACGGAGGGGGTCAGGGCGGCGGGGGATTTGGTACGTGCCGCGTGTGCGAACGAAAATTTTGCACTATACGCGCGCGATGGATGCCAGGTCATCAATCCACGCCAAATTTTTACAGACCACCATCCCACCGTTCATCAAGTTCACATCAACGGCTGATATCGTCGTAGTATGCTCCAAACAAGGCCCCAAACAGTACACACCAGCTTATGACGATTTCGTGTAAATAATTTAAGACGTTTTTGGGACAAATCGTCATGCATTTGCTATCCTTTGCCCCTTCCAAACAGCTCATGACCAACTGCAGCAAGATCGTCATAAATTTATGACGATTTCTTTCGGGGTCACTATCAAAAGGTCATAGTATAGCACATTTCTTGTAGTTACCTTCTCTCTTCCTCCTCGCACCCAGGACACTCCACGCATGCCCCTGACCTTGACTCCCCTCTCTGGTTTGTCTGCCTCACCCGTACATGTCGTCGCCGCTGCTCTCGCCGGCCAATGCCGACCAAATCCAACGTCGTCGGTTGCTGTCGTGTGCTGGTGCTGGCTAGATACTACCTCCTCTTCCTTTCTCCTGGCCGATTTGGTTCAATCGCGGTCTCGCACGCATCTGGCCAAAACCCTAATTCTGCCCTGGTACGGCAGTTGTCGATCCTAGTGGTGCTGCTGTTTGGCTACAACACTTGCCGCACTGCAGATGTTGCTGGGATGGCTTGGTGCGGTGCAGGTGCTTCGGTGCCCACCGTGTCGTCGTGCTGCTACACCCGCAGCCTCTGCCTCCTCTTTGGCGAGCTAAGACTCGCCCCAGGTAGGTGCTCCTTATACCCCCTCTCTTCTCTGACCAGCCTTCGTGCTGATGAAATCTCCTGATATGGATTTGGGATCCCTATGGATTTAGGTGTAGGTTTTGATAAATCTCTTTGTGGACTTATAGTGATGATTACGTGTTGATTCAGGTTATGAGCGTATGCAACGATTGTGTGATCTAGTTGGTATACTGGCTGTGTAGTTAGGTGTGGATGGATAAGTCTTGTTCTACCATTCTAATAGTCATAGGTAGATGATTAAATGACTAAATAGGTTTCTGGTATTATTCTTTAGTTCTGGTATGATCAAGGAAAGGATTAGGTGATTTTATTCTTGATAATTAGCATGTACACATGAGAATATGCTTTGAAATATAGGAGATGCTTTCTGTGTTGATCAAACTGGCATAATAATTCCCAGAGCTCATGTACAAAATCTGGTATTGCTATGGTTGTGTGATGTTGATCTTTTGCTAGTGGAGGTTCCTTTATCTAGATAAGTAAGTGTCTAGTTTCTCCTAGTATCCTTGGCTCTACTGTAATCTTGATACCATGGTGGTGTTGGGATTTGAACAGTGCATATAATTTATAGAATTCATATGATAGTATGAATTCAAATGAGTTGGCTACAGTCCCAAATAAATATATATTTGTTCAGTGATTTAACTCTGATTCTTCATTCAGTATGGATTTAAGTTCATGCTGCTAGTATAGAAGAAAGAAAATATGATGGATTGATTCCTAAATCTTTTGGAGGAATAATTAATTGAGTATAGTTGCTACCCTAGAATCATTTGCTTGGTTACTACTTTAATTACTTCCTAACTTACTGTCAGCAAGACAGTGTTCACATGGTTCCTAGTTGTTGGCTAAGTAAAAGATGATTTTGTGCTGAGGAGGATCCTGAATGGCCCTAAATGATCTCTATTAACTAGCACCTGAACCAAGCATGCACAATTGTACCTGGTTATCACTGTTGTGATTAGCTATGTGGAAAATATGATTAAGTTGATAATATTCTAGCTTCCAGTTATGTTGAGCAGTGAATACATATCTGTCTGATTCCTAATGTTTATCTTTAGTAAAATGATTTGAATGAGACCCTTAATCTAGAGATTGTTGGTGAATGCTAAAGTGTAGCTTAAGTTGGTAAACCCGGGATCTAGTGGCACTTGTGACTAGGTTGCTACTGAGGTGCTTCCCAAATTTGGATTGTGCCCAGTATTAGCCAGCCAATAAGTGTGACAGCTATGTTGCTTGGCTATATCTTCTCCTTGCTTTAGACTAGGTCAAGGATGCAAAGACCGAGACCTAGGCTTGGGATGACTAAGGAATAATGATATTTTCTTTGGTTGTCCAATACACAGTGATAATTTTACACTTCATTAGAGTGTAGCCCTAAGGATAATCTCAAATCCAAGTTGGAAAGATAAACTCAGTTAGAGATCCCTTGTGGCTTCTCTTGTTGTGATCCTACTACTGTGGTGCCTCACTTTGGAGTGTGCACAGTGGTATGAGCATAGTGTATATGACCTGATGCTCTTGCCCTGCCAATGATGCAATGGCTGAGGCTTGATTATGTTTGTATATAAGAATAGATGCTTGAATGTTTTTTCCTAGCTCAATGATGATATTGGTGTAGCATTTCTACACCAGTCTGAGAGCCCTCTATTTCACCCATTTAAACCATGGTCTAAAGAAATAAGTGAACAGATCATATACTATTTCTGTTATAAGTTGCCAACCTGATATGCAAAGTAACAGTTGATGTTACTTGAGTGGATCTTGATTGCTTGCTAGATCAACTTGAATTCTTATAACATCTCTTATACTAAAAGCCTGCTTCTCTTGAGGCTGTTGTTGATCTTGATTTCTTACCCCCTTGTCCTAGCTCTTGGATGGCTCTTGGGAGCAACCAGTTGCTGGTTGATGGTGCTGGTCTAGATTGGTGATCTGGTTGATTATGTGTGGGATTGGGAGCTCTAGTGCTAAGAAATGAGCTGGGGTGGAAGGAGTAGCTAGCAGCAGTGACTGCCACGGTTGGTTCCTTCTTATCCTCCCCTGGTGTGCTCCTGTGTTGACAGCAGACACCTGCATGTTGATGTGCAAGCTGCTTGCAAGTGGGACCTGCTGGTGTGGATGAGATCAAGTGAAAACTTGATATTTGTGGAATCTTTATCTTATTATTTTTACTGCCATGGTGAAACTTTCCCCTCTCCAAGCCTATGATGTTGTACTGAGGCCCTCACTAGATAAGATCAGATGCTCAATTTGGTGAAACTTGTCCCTTACAGATTAGCTCAATGATGAATTTTAACAGTGCATTTCACTGTTCACTTCTAAGAGAAAAACTAACCAACTAATCCTTCTTTTATTCTATTGTTGTTTTGTTTTCTTTTTCTTTTTTTGTGTTTGCAGGAAATGAAGAGAAGAAAGAAAATATCAACTGTTGAAGGACATAAGAGAACAGTAGCTTAGGAATTTCTCTGTAATAAATATTGTAATTTATTCTTCTGTTTGAATATTGTAAAAACATTGTATTGTTGTATTTAATTCAATAAAGTCTACTTATTTCATTTTTATTTTACAATTATTTTGTAAAGACAATGTCATATATATTTTGTTGTAATAAAGAATTATGTTATTTATTTCAATTATGTAATTATTTTTTACTTATTTTTTTCCTAATACTTTACTTTTATTTATCTATTGTAAACGATCAATGTAATAAAGAATCCTTTTTATATCATTTCTGTAATCATTTTATTTCAAGTTATTAAATATTTCCAATTATTATTTCTGAATTTTATAAATTCATTTGAATTTCATATTTGAAATTCAAATACATGTTTGAACAATTTTTTCCCGAAACAAAGAATTCTACAAAGGTCATGTCGAAATCTATCACACTTGCTCCAAAGTTTCCTTTAGTATAAGAGATATCTCGATCCCTCCAGAGCTCTTTTAGTTTTGCATGAAAATTTCCCGGATTTTCTTATGCATGAATGCAATGCACACACATGTGTTCTCTCTATTTCCAGGTGCTAATCCTGGGATGTTACAAATTTCGACCTTGATGCCAGCTTCCATTGAACGATGTGGCTGTCTTATGTTGCTGCAGCCCTTTGTCGATCAATGCAACACGCTGTTGGACCTGTTCTGGAGACGGATTATTAGCGAGGATAGCTCGAGCACCTGCAGCATTCTCCACTGGTGTGCTGTAGACTCGAATCTTCTCTCCGGTTTTACCGTCAAATAGATCTCTGTGGACATCCGGGTTCCTATTAGCAAGAACTGGGACACCTCTTCTCTTGTTTGGCAGTCGCTTGAATTCTGACTGGTACTGGGCAAGATTGTTGTATGCCTGTTGTCTAAGCTCGACGATGCGCATAGCTTCCTTGAGCAAGAACAAGCGATGCTTTTCCAGGTCCTCAGCCCTTTTCTCCAGCTCCTCAGAGTAAGATCCGAAGTAGTTGGGATTGGTATCATGAGTGCGTCTTCGTAGATTTCACGTGCACCCTTGGTGACAACGTGTCCGTTAACAGGAGGATCTATCGATGTGGGATTAACTGGATCTCCCCACGGTCAGAATTACTGGGCGTCAATTACTAAGGGATTAATATGGTGAACACCCCACGTCCTAAACCCTAAAACCCATCCCAACGGTGATCTCCCTGATCTCTGGTGATCTCACCTCTCCACTCCGTTCATCACCTCCAGCCCACCTCCCTCTACATTCCTATAGGTTTTTTGGCTCCCTCCTCCGTGATGATCCCCCCAACTTGGCGATGGAAGGTCTCCTACACCACGACGAAGGATCTTGATCGTGGACGTATGAAGGCGTATGATGGTGAGTTACATCTCTGGAAACCTCATGATTGGCTTGTTCTCATGAATGCAAAGGGCTCTCCCTTAGGGGGGGGATTCTTGGTAGATGGTGAAATGCTGCGTATTGGATCTACTGTAAAGATCTCAGATCACATTATTTCGGTCCTTTCTTGTCTTTCTGGATCTACTACTGTGAGCATTGAGCTCTCTCTACAGAAGTCTATGGACCATATCTCTATGAATCTGGATTTATCTTTGGGATATGATTTCAAAAAAGATGTGAAGTGCAAGTTCAGATTAACAGTTCACCCCTTAGGGAAGTCTAACCATTTCTTGATGGTGGTGTCTTTTGGCCTTTCCAAGTTTAAACTGGATGATTATTCTGTCAGTCAGGCTTTGGAATCTTGTATTGGTGGACTGAGCTAGGAGCTTACAGTCTCTCAACTATCTGATCGGGTCTTCAGGTTTTCTGTGGCTTCTAAGTTTGTTGGTTTCATGGTCTATGCACTACGTTCTTTTACCTGCCAACAGTTTAAATGCTTGTTTCATTTATGGAGCAATGGAGGCCCTTTATGGCGTAGGGAATTTAATGAGTGGCAAATTGAATGCAAGGAAGAATGGACTTTGATTAGTCCTAATAATAAAAGAACTGATCGGGCTTTAAATGCTCTAAAGAAAACGCCTGCTGCCTCAAGTATCCAAAGGTCAGCGTTTGGACATCATAATCACCAGGTGAAAAAAATAATCTCCTTTGCTACAGTCGAACGCTATGATGCTTGTGAAGCTTATGAATTCCCTTATAGTAAAGAAGAGGCACTTTGTTATATGGAAGCTGGATGTCACTGTCCTCAAATTCAAAAAAACCTGGTGTTATTTTACCTTCTGCTTTGCAGGGTTCCATGTCCAACATAAATTTTGGAACCATTTCTTCAGTGGAGCTGGGGGAATCATCAAAAAGCAGATATGATCCTTCCTCTATTACCAATGATATTATTATGGATGAGGATGTAGCATTTGAAAAAATGATTGATGACATGGTATATAAAGTTCTAAATTGTGGCAGATGTCTTTCTATGGACCATAACACTTCTCAATGTGCCAATGATATTTGCTGTCGGGCCTGTTTTAGATATGGACACTTAAAGAAGGATTGTCTGAATTCCAAGAGTCAGTTTGGTAAGTGCTGGATTCCAAAGAAAAAACTTTACCTGTCGGTTTGGACAAGGAGTCTAAGACAGACATGGTTGAAAAGTACCTGGACTCTTCGGCTTCTCTATCCTCTTTTCCTTCCTCGGACATCATCTCTGACACATTGCCTTTGCAAACAAACCCTTCTCCAAATCTACTACTGAAGATCTTTCCGGCGACAATGGCAAACTTTCCACTGGATCTGACAAGGTGGATTACTGAAGGGCATCAGATCATTGATGGTGGTCCAACAAGACTTCTGAGGACATACTACACTCCCTCGGTGGTGCCTCCCCGCCATCATGATCATATCTGCATTGCTGAGCTCATGCTGCCACCACCGCAGCAACATGAAGCCTTCTGGAGGCAGCAGGTCAGAGATTTTATTGTCCATTAGTTACATCGGGCTATTGATGATGTCCAACCGTGTCTCTTTGGAGTTGGTCTCTTTGTTCTTTGTAGTCATGCGGTCAGATCAACTCTTATTGATCACCCTTCGTTTCTGCTTCAGAATGGCACTTTCGTTCGTTCTTTAGTGCATGATGATAGGCAGAATCATAGGGCTGAGGTGGGGTTCAATACTAGGTGGTTAATGTTTCTTGGTTTGCCACTAGACTACATGAACGATTATGAAATTGCCAATGCAAAAGTTCCCAGAGATGTTGTGTTTAGCAACTATGCATAAGTTGGTGGAGTGAGGGAAGCTTGGACCGCAGTCTGCTATATTTTGACAACACAATTTGCTGATGATCTACCAAATGATGAGGATCCAATGCCTTTTGATGGTAATCCACATCCCATGCCTGGTTAGATGCATATGAATTTTAACAACTTTGTTGGCCCACAGTATCCTGAAATTGGTTGGGATCAGAACCATGAGCAAGGGACACATGACCAAGGAGGAAATTTTCAGCCTGAAAATCAAGATATGCCAGGTAACATGCAGGATGAGGTGCAACATCAAGACTAGGGTAATGCAACACAGAAGGAACAAGAAGTGGAGCAATTTGATGACTCCATTATCATTGATGGATCTGATGACTTAGGGGGGTCTTTCAACAATGACAATGTGATGTCACACAATCAGCTGTTAATTAATCATGTTAGGATTGCTCCTATGGAGAGCATGCTTCTGCCCTCTTCATATGGTCCTGTGATCCCACCAAGCATGCAAATTGATAAGTTGCTACAGTACATGATCCCACAATTCTGGAAGCAGGTTGCTCCTTCTAGCTTGTCATCATGAGAAAGACAAGAACGGGATGAATATAAAGATCAGACCACCCACTAGAAGTTGTACTTCTGCAAGCCCCAATGATCAGCAAGTTGTTCCAGTGGCTTTTAAAGCATCCCCACTCGGTGTTCCCAAGAGGACTAAAAAGTCTTACGCAGGGCTCTCAACTAGAGTAATAAGAAGTGCTATAAAGTCTAAAAATCCTGTGCACACTAAGCCTCTTTTTGTGGGAAGGGATGATGACAGAGTTATCCAGTTAGGAGGAGTGCAAGAACTACTAATAGGGATGCTGGTTTCAAAGTTTGCTTGTGAGCTGAAAAATCAAGGCCAAAAAAGAAGGCAAGATCTTCCAAGCCAATACAAGAGCCAGCAGAATTATTCATACCAATTCCTGTCCTTCAAAGGACAGGTAAGGAGTTAGAGATCCCACCAGAAGAGCTCTCCCAGGACAAGCTTATGGCTGATCCTTCCTCCAACAAGGCCAAGAAGGTTCACAATGAAGAGTGATGCTTGCTTTTACCAGTGTTTGAGTCTCTAGTTCTTCATACTTTTGTGTCTTATTATAATGAACTATTGTTGGTCATGTGGTCTTCTGGTGTATTTTGGCACTATCAGCTATCTGGATTTCATGATGAGTCACTGTCTATGTCAGTCTATAACTATTACTTAAAGTTGGTGCCTTTTGTTTGTTTTTGGTCTGTTGTGCGTGCCAAATGGATGTTTTTACAAAGTGTTTTCCAATGGATAATTTATCTACATTAAATCATGACTGGTTGGTACTCTGTTGGAATGTCAGAGGCTTAAATGATAAAGAGAAAAGATTGGTTTTTTATGATAAAACCAATGAAAGTTATTGCTTAGTTGTTTGTATTCAAGAGACAAAAAGTGAAGAATTTGATCATTCTTTTATCAAAACTTTCAGTCTGTTGATGCTTCTGGTGGATTAATAGTTTTATGGAATAGCTCTGTTTTCATGGGCTCTTTAATGGAAACTACAGACTCAGCAATAAAAATAAAGTTTTCCTCAACCCATAACTCAGATACCTGGGCACTTGTAAATGTATATGGGCCATGTAGAGGATTTGAAAGGGAATTTATTGTCATAATCACTTTTGGTGTTCGTTAACAACAAGTAGATCACTTTATAGTTTGTCACTGTCCACAGGTTCGTATTATGATAAGTGAAAAGCACCCTCACACTTGGGAAAAGTCCCTACTCATGTGACACAGTTCTGGAAATTCCAGACCGGAGTCTCTGGTCTGCCTAGACCAGAGTCTCCTGTGTGGTCCGGAGTCTCCGGTGTGGTCCAGAGTTTCCGAGTCTGTCTCAAGTGGTGACTTCAGAATCTAGGCTAGGACATACTGTATGGGGGTCCGGAGCCTGGTCCGGAGGATAACTAGGAGTCTCTGGTGTTGGCTCAGTCCGGAGTCTCCGGAGTTGGAAGACCGGAGTCTCCGGTCTTGTTGGGTCATGGATGGACTGGGTCATTCAGATGGGCGGTCCGGAGGCTGGTCCGGAGATTGGCCGGAATCTCCGGTATAGACCGGAGTCTCCGGTCTGACTTTTCTCCAACGGTCAGAAAACGGTTCGTGGAGGATGTTGTCTATAAAAAGGGACCCTTATCTTCTTCCTCCAGTCGCTCAAGCTTCTCAAGAACACCAACTCCATTAGAGCCACTAAATCTACAAGATCTCTCCATCCAACCATCCAAAGTCATTGATCTTTGGAGAATCAAAGGAGGAGGCCTTGATCTACAGCTTCACCAAGAGAGATCTTCATTTCCCCCTCATTCAGTAACATCCGAAAAATATAACACAAGGATCATCAAACTATAATCACTAAAATTAGGGTTAACAAATTTTTTGATTAATTAAAATCATATGAATGCATGTGTGAATGAAATGAATTGAAAAATGCATGAATGGACTTGTGTGATTAATCTAAATAGAAAGAAATGGTTTAAATATGAAAATAACATCATATAAAACATTTCCATGCAGAAACAAATCAAAAGAAAATCAAAAACCAAGCAAATAAGCAAATGGTCATTTTTGCCAATCTTGCTCACTAGGTCACTTTGAGTGTTTCTAGTCCAAGATTTCAAACAGAAACTTTCGCAATTCTTTTCACCCCTTGATAGAACTAGTAAAAGTGAATCAAGTCCCACCTTTCAAACTTGCAGAAACATTTGGCAACCCCATTCAAATCACAATTCAAAATTGAATGGTATTCATATGTGAAGATCATCCATTTTCAAAACCCAACCAAACAAATGCCCCTTGACTAATCCAACTAACCAGATACTCCCTAGCATGTGCCTAGAAAACCCACATAGTTTGAATCCAAAATTCAAATTTAAAGTTCTTGCGACTATTTCATCAAACACCTTGCAGATTCAAATCAAACAAACATCAAACACTATAGTGTGTAGTAAAATTGGCCTAACTTGTTCCCTCTCTGGTTGCAACTAGCCCGTAGTAGATCATCTAGCCTCTTTAACAATATTTAGCATCACTGTGAGCAAGCCTAGCCATTAATGTCAAGCATGCCGAGAGCACCATTGCCACCCCATTGTCGACAGCGAGCTAGAGGCCGCACTAGCCTCGCCAACCTTGTCTGGGAAATGCAGCACCGTCCACCGCCACTCTCTATCCCAGCCCCGAGCAATGCCATCCCCTGGACCACACGACACGCCCATGCCAAACCTCTCTGCGACCATGACGAGAGCGCGCCCATGCTCCATGCTCGAATAGCACCCACAGACCGCATGCCGCCCTCACCGCTTGCAGGGATGATCACCAGCACCCTGCCAGACATGCCCGTTCGCCGCCGCGCAGACCACAGGCGTTGTGCGACATTAAAACCGCCGTCGGACCCGCTCAGAGCATCGCGACGTTCCGACCGATCAGCACCGCCCCACGCAGCAAGACCACGCCGTTGAGCTTCGCTAGGGAGCACAACATCGCCCCCTACCATCGCCCATGCCAGTAGCTGCCTGTGCCGTCGACCACGACGAGCTCAGCCCGCGCCCGTCGGTCCCCTTCCGCCACTATAAATAGAGGCCTCCACCGCTCGTTTTCGCCACACCAGTTCACTCCCCTCTCACCCAGAACCACCCCACCTCACTCTCGGAGCAAGGTGAGCAGCGCATCGCCGGAATTTGGCCGGATCACGCCGCTGTTGGAGAAGAAGGGAGTCGTCGATTGAAGCCACCCTAGGAGGAGCTGCCGATACCAGGAGAACTGCCGTTGTGGACTTCGCTGCTCGCCTCGCCGACCCGCCTCGATCCCAAGTGAGCCTCCCGACCCCGCCACCACCTGTTCACCTCACCTAGCGCTGGCTGCTGACCGACGACTATGAACCGGGACTGCCGATTATTAGTTAGAGTTAGTTCGCATGCGTGCCACACCTGCCCCCCTCCTCCCCCTCCTGCTCCACGTGGGGGACCACCTTTAACCAGCCAGCCAGCGCGTGTGTACTGGTCCGTCCCCGTTAAACAAAACATCGCGACCCCACAAATTCAAATAAAGCTTTATTCATTTAATTCAAAAATATTTCTATACATAGATTCAAAAGTTCAACCATGGTAAAAATAACAAGGCAGAAGCTTTTCTGCATTCAAACATTTTTCAAAATTCAACCACAAAAGCTTTTTAGTTGATTCCAACTCTCAAAAATCACATTTGATCATACCTTTCAGAATATATAAAAAACATATGGGTTTGCTTACAGATATAATGTTCAATTAATAAAAGAATGCCCCATAGGCATTTCTAGTCACTTTATTTAATTAAAATAAAAAGGTTAAACCTTATTAAATTGTGACACCACTTAAATCACATTCCCATGTACTGAAATATATGGTGATGACATGTGTCAACATGATCCCATGTTTGAGTTGGAGGGTATTAAATCTTAAATAGTTTTTCAATGAGTAGAAATTACTTTTCTAAAAATAAAACAAATAAGACAAGTTCTTTAATCTTGTAATATTAGTGATGATGCTAGATCATCTAGTGTGAACCATTGTGTGATGATTGGAAATAGTTAATTATTGTTTGGTGATTGTGTACCTCGTATTTATTTATATACGCTAGTACCGACCAAGGATACGAGGAGGAAGGAGGATACTACGAGGAAGAAGCCGAGGAGAAATTCAACCACTTCTCTGCATAGGGCAAGCCTTACTACACAAGTTGACCTATGCAAGCCAATACTTGAATCCTTCCAAGCTAACCCTTGCAACTTATGCAAGCTAATACTTGCTTGTTACCATGACAACTATATGCCTTAAGAATATGTGATCATACCCACTTGATAACCCAATCCTAGTTTTACTTGCAAGATTTATACTTTATTTCTTTATCAAAGCTTTCTCTTATAGTTTACATGGTGACTTGTATATTCTAGAAAGATAACTAAAGGTAGCATAAAGAGCATAAAATTTGGCCTAAGATAGATAATCTTGATGTCATCCTAAGGCATGAGATTGAACTTAGCTAATCCCCACTTGTTTACCACCCCTCATTAGTATTTACCACCACTTGTAGATGCTAGTGCTAAGCATAAAACTTGATGAACTTTAGATGGGAATACTTGGTGAAAATGGCTATGAAAACCTTAGAATGATGAGTCATTCTACTGAAATGTTTTGACATGTATTTCCGAACACAAGATGATTTTGATGATGAAAATGTTAAGGCATGAGCCTTAGCCCTTTACAAAACTGATGGTTGTCTGGATGTGATACCATTCCAATTTTACCGTACAACCACAATACTCGAACATTGGGTAGGGCTTGACTGGAAATTTATATACCTTAGTATGGGTTCCCTCGCGGCCAAGGTCTGAGCTGAGGATACCTTGTGAAGATTGTTCACCTGTGCAGTACCCAAGATGACAGTTGGTCATGATTGGGAGGCCAAACTCATAGGAGAGGTGTCTATACTAGGGCGTGTAATGGAAAGGTTAGGTTTGATTATCCGCATACTGAGTATGGTGAATTCAGGATTGTTCCTGACGGATGTATCAAATGTTGTGGTGAAAGTGTACAATCTCTGTGGAGTGTCAAACTATTCGAATAGCCGCATCCGCGGTTATGGACAGTTGGAGTGGCCATACTGTTCCCCCGTCAGATGTTTTCAAAATGACTTGAGAAATGAATTATGAATTTGACTTGGCCACAACGGAGTTGTGATATGAAATTCAAGTTCCCACTTAGGTGTTATAAAACTATCAACTAGTTTTCTTTGCTTCTGAACTTAGTAGAGGTAAATCTGGATTTTTACAAAACAACCCTAGAGCTTAGTATATCCTATTCAAAAACCCCTTAACTTGTTAGTATTAGTTTGCGAGTACTTAAAGAGTACTCATGGATTTGTCCCTGGCTATTCCCGTGGCTAGACTATGTAGAGGAGTATCAGGATGAGGGACCGCAGGAAGGTTACGAAAACTAGGATCATCTCCCATCGTCAGCATTCCCTGTGACCCTGAAGATGGAGCTTCGCCTACGCTATCGTTACTATTAAGGTATTCCACTACTTGAATTGTATTAAGAACTGGATCATGAGATCCTTATTTGTGTAAGACCGTATGTATGGTTTGTAATGGATGATGTACTGTGATATACAAATCTGTTATGTCTCACAAAAATGGTAATCCTGGGATTGCGATGTATGGCATAATAGGCATCTGTGATTAAAAATCTGGGTGTTGACAAGTTGGTATCAGAGCCATCCTGACCATAGGAGACCCTAGTTAGAATGGACGTTTGAATGAAAAACTTAGTTTCAAAACCAAAGGAAGGGAGTATTTACAAAAACTTTTTCTCATTCTTATCACTTGGATTCTTTCATGAAAATTCATGTTCCTCAAAAATTCTTGCAAACTTACATAAAATTTGACACACTTGATTACTCTACTAACTTACTCATCCTATATTCTTATATATGGACGTGAAGTACAACAAGTTTTATCAGTTGGGGAATGGAGGAGACCTCATCTTTGAGCGTGACTTGGACCAGCTTTTGGAACTTCTGGAGCGTCCGCACCCCGAGTTCTTCGGAGCTCAGCTCAATGATTAGGAAGGAGAAGACCTGCAGTGGCTAGTTGTTGCAAGTCTCTGAGGAAAGATTGAACCTCCCACTGCCGAGGGAATTCAGTTCAACTTAAGAGAAAACAACTGGCTCGATGGACTGGCCAGGGCAATGCAGGAAGCTCTTGCCTTTCTGTGTGGGAAGAGTATCAATCAGATCAAGGGTACCCGATTTGAGTTCTACCCAAGGCGTGATGTTATGGGACAGCCACTGGAAGCCCCGTATCATCCCGAGCTGAAGACTCAGTTGGACCACCTCAGCTTCATGATGTACGATCGTCATAAGGAGTTGGACAATACCCGTGCCTACGTCATCCACAAGTACGCCATCGCCAAGAAGAAGGATCAGACCCTCGCCATGCTAGTAAAGTATCGCAAGTCTTGTCGCCGTCAGCTCGACAAGAAGGAGCGCATCATTGCCCGTCTTCGCCACCGGATCACGGATTTGGAGGAGACCATCCACGAGAGGGACATGCAGTTGGAGGAAAGGGAGAATGCCAGAGAAGACCTTCGTGGAGACCCCTATTCCTATCTCAGCGATGATGATGACTTTCTGGAGGATCAGGCCATGGACTTCTTCACCGATGAGGATGATTTCTCCTTCATCGATGATGATGATGAGGACACTGACTCCGAGGAGTAGTAGCACTTGAGCACTAGAGTTAGTGAATTGTTTTCGACCCCACTGTATCGTAGTTTCCAGAATGGTTCTTAAAACCATCTATTTTCCTTTGTTGTGGTGTGTGTTTGTATCGTGTGCTATGAATGAATGAAAAGCAAGTTGCTAGAAAATCTGAGTCAAACTTTAAAAACATTCAAATCCCTGAACCTTAGAAATTTCCCTCTTTTCTCATGATCTATCTCAATCTTCAGATGCCTCGCAGAGGAAGTGGCTCAGCCCCGGACCCGATATTGCAACTCTTGCAAATGATGGTTTCGGACCGCAAAGCCGAAAGAGTCGAACGTCAAGCCAACCTAGCCACCCTTCAACAGATAGCTCAGATGGCCAACAATAATCAAGGCCATGGAAATCAGGACAACCATGGATCTAAGCTCAAGAATTTACAGAACACCAATCCACCTGTTTTCACTAAGTCAGAAGAACCCCTAGATGCAGATGATTGGCTACAAACAATGGAGAACAATCTGGAAGTCGCAGGAGTGGAAGCTAACGAGAAATTTCTGTTCGCCACCCACTATCTAGCCGGAGATGCAAGAGCATGGTGGAACAGCGTTCGTGCAATGACCGGAGGTCAGATGATGACTTGGGATGAATTCAAGGTCAAGTTCAGCAAAACCCATGTGCCACCGGGTTTAATCAATAGGATGAGAGGTGAATTCAGAGAACTGAAGCAAGGATGGATGACCGTAGTGGAAAAACGTGACAAATTCTTGTCATTAGCTAGGTATGCCCCGGATGAGATCAACACTGAAGCCAAGAAGAAAGAGAAATTCCTGAATGGTCTGCACGATGAGATGCAGACGGTGTTGGTCAATATCCCCTTTGCTGATATTGAACCCCTAGTCGACTCTGCCATTCAGATGGAAGGAAAGATCAACCAAGCCAATGATAACCGCAAGCGCCGCATGATGCATCAACCAGGAACCCACCAGACACCAAAGTATCGCCCCAACCCATCTCTAGGATTTGCCCCGAGAACCAACAGACCCTCGATGAACCGTCCGACCTATCCCAACTGTGGAAACCCAAGGCCTGGAGGAAACCACAACAACCCCGGAAACTATAGCAATTTCAATCGTGCACCACCCAAGTTCAACAACAACAATGCCGCCACCAACACCAACACTGCCCCAAGGACTGGAAGCAATGTTGTGCCTGTTGTAGCAAAGGACAAGTCGCAAGTGACTTGTTCTGAATGTGGAACCAAGGGTCACTACTCCAATGAGTACCCCAATAAGAATGCCGCAGCCCCCAATGCAAATGCCCCAGCTCAGCAGCAGCGTCGTGTTCAGCCCGGAAGAAGGTTTTCCCCAGGGAATTCGCTCAACTGCAACGTCCATCTTTTTCTCATGCATGCTGAAGAAGCCTAGGAAGCGCCAGACATCGTGATGGGTATGTTTTCCGTTAAATCAGTACTAGCAAGAGTGTTGTTTGATTCTAGAGCCTCACACTCATTTTTTACTGAAGAATTTGCATATACTAGTAAGATTCAACCAACCAAATTGAAGCATGTTATGATTGTTCAAATACCTGGTTCAACCACCAAAGCTAGGCAAATTTGCAAAGTCGTCCCTATCCGAATCCATGGCATAGATTTTTATGCTAATATAATAGTACTCGGAACTAAAGGTTTGGAAGTAGTACTATGAATGGATTGGATGTCCAAACATAAAGGATTAATTGACTGCGCCAAGAAAACCATAACCATGACCAGTACAGCCGGAGTATCAGTCGAGCATATATCTGAAACCTTGCCTCGTCAATTTAAGTGCAATAAGAGTATAGCCCAACCCACCATTGACCAAGTCCGGATAGTCTGCGAATACCCCGATGTATTTCCAGATGTTTTACCCGGTATGCCCCTCAATCGGGATATCGAGTTTATCATTGAACTAATCCCTGGAACCGGATCCATAGCCCAGAGACCATATAGTATGAACCCTTCAGAACTAGCAGAACTGAAGAAGCAACTGGACGCCATGCTGGAAATTGGATTGATTCAACCAAGTGCGTCACCTTGGAGATCACCTGTTTTGTTCGTGGACAAGAAGGATGGAGGTAATCGTCTGTGTACGGATTATCGGAAGTTGAATGATGTCACTATCAAAAACAAGTAACCGTTGCCGAAGATCGAAGATTTGTTTGATCAGTTGACTGGTGCCAAAGTGTTTTCTAAGATTGATCTTAGAACTGGCTATCACCAACTCAAGATTCGCACAGAGGATATTCCAAAGACTGCCTTTACCACCAGATATGGATTATACGAGTATACTGTCATGTCTTTTGGATTAACCAATCCCCCCCCCTTTATTTCATGAATCTCATGAATAAGATTTTTATGGACTTCCTGGATAAGTTTGTCGTTGTTTTCATTGATGACATTCTGATTTATTCCAAATCAGAAGAAGAACATGAGCTACACCTAAGGACCATTCTTGGAACCCTTAGAGAGCATAAATTGTATGCCAAGTTTAGAAAATGTGAATTCTGGTTACAGGAGGTAGGATTCCTTGGACATATCGTATCAGTCGGAGGAATTGCCGTTGACCCTGCGAAGGTGAAAGATACGAAGATTGGCAAGCCCCAACCACTCAAACCCAAGTTTGTGCATTTCTCGGATTAGCGGGATACTACCGCAAGTTCGTAGAAGGATTATCGAGTATCGCTAGACCCATGACCCAATTTCTGAAGAAGGACAAGAAGTTTGAATGGACGGACAAATGTGAAGTGAGTTTTCAAGAACTCAAGAGGATATTGATTTTAGCCCCCATCTTGATCATGTCGGATATCACGAAGCCCTTTGACATGTATTGTGATGCATCCAAGATCGGCCTAGGATGTGTGCTAATGCAAGAAGGCAAAGTCATATCTTATCTATCCCGACAACTGAAGCAGCATGAACAGAACTACCCAACCCATGACCTCGAACTAGTAGCCGTAGTTCTAGCCCTGAAGACATTGAGGCATTAATTGATGGGAAACCGTTGTGATATTTATTCGGATCACAAGAGCCTGAAGTATATATTCACTCAGAAGGAGCTGAATATGAGGCAGAGAAGATGGATTGAGCTAATCAAGGATTATGATCTGGACATTCACTATCTCCCCGGTAAAGCCAATGTGGTAGCAAATGCCCTTAGCAGATTGCCGTGCCGCTTGAAATCCATGATTTTTAAGGAGCAATCAAGTTTGCACAAAGAGATGGAAGATTTCCGAATGGAATTTGTGAGTGAAGGATTTTTGGCTAGCATAGAACTTCAACCCACTTTGATCAGCCAGATCAAAGAGGAGCAGAAAGGAAATGCTAGTATCGACGGAATCAAGCGTCGTATCGGTACAGGCAAAGTACCCGGATTCACGGAAGTTGAAGAAGGAGTTATGTGGTACAAAGGACGCCTTTGTGTGCCAGCAGATTCGGAATTGAAAGAAGTGATTTTGAAAGAGGCCCATGATACTCTTTATTCTATCCACCCCGGAGGAACGAAGATGTATCAGGATTTGAAGGAACAATTTTGGTGGCATAAGATGAAGAGAGAAATCGGAAGCTATATCGCCAAGTGTGATATCTGTCAGAGAGTCAAGGCGGGACATCAAAGACCCGCTGGACTGTTGCAACCTCTACAGATTCCGGAATGGAAATGGGATTCAGTTGGAATGGACTTTATCACCGGATTGCCTACTTCTAGTAGGGGAAATGATTCTATCTGGGTCATAGTTGACAGATTGTACAAAGTAGCCCATTTCTTACCAGTCAAGACCACATATCAGAGTTCGAAGCTAGCGGAGTTATACATCGCTAGAATCGTCAGTTTGCACGGAGTCCCCAAGAACATCGTATCGAATCGAGAAACTTAGTTTACCTCGAGATTCTGGAAGAAAGTACAAGAAGGTCTAGGAACCCGACTAGATTTTAGCACAGCTTATCACCCTCAGACCGATGGACAAATGAAACGAGTAAATCAAATACTCGAAGATATGTTGAGAGCGTGTGTGCTAGACTATGGATCTAGATGGGAGGACTGTCTGCCTTACGCAGAATTTTCATACAACAACAGTTACCAAGCTAGTCTGCAAATGGCCCCATTTGAGTTTATGTATGGAAGGAAGTGTTGCACCCCTTTGAACTGGTCGGAAGTAGGAGAGAGTTAGATTTTCGGACCTGACATCCTACAAAAAGCAGAAGAGAAAGTTCACAAGATTCGTGAGCACCTCAAGACCGCCCAGTCAAGACAGAAGAGTTACGCCGACAAGAGACGTCGATACCTCGCTTTCAATATCGGAGATTTCGTGTATCTTAAAGTGTTGGCTTTGAAAGGAATTCAGCGTTTCTAGCTAAAAGTAAAGTTAGCCCCCAGATATATCGGACCCTTCAAGATTCTGAATCATCGAGGAGAAGTATCATATCAATTGGAACTACCAGAGGAGATGTCAGCAGTGCACAATGTGTTCATATATTGTTACTTCGTAAATGCCTTTAAGTTCCGGAGAAGACTGAAGTGTTCAAGAACATTGATCACCAGACCATAGAGATCAGATATGACCTAACATACCCTAAAGTACCCATCCGTATTTTGGAAGAAGCTTTCAGAACCACCAGGACCTGAAGCATCAAGTTTCTCAAGATTCAGTGGAGCAACCACACTGAAGAAGAAGCTACCTCGGAGCGCGAAGATCACATCAAGACGGAGTTTCCCGATATCTTTAAATCCTAGGTAATCTTTTTCTTCCTTTTTAAATCTCGACAAGATTTTGTTTAAGGGGGAAAGGTTTGTAACATCCCAAAAATATAACACAAGGATCATCAAACTATAATCACTAAAATTAGGGTTAACAAAAACTTTGATTAATTAAAATCATATGAATGCATGTGTGAATGAAATGATTTGAAAATGCATGAATGGACTTGTGTGATTAATCTAAATAGCAAGAAATTGTTTAAAGATGAAAATAACATCATATAAAATATTTCCATGCAGAAACAAATCAAAAGAAAATCAAAAACCAAGCAAATAAAGCAAATGGTCATTTTTGCCAATCTTGCTCACTAGGTCACTTTGAGTGTTTCTAGTCCAAGATTTCAAACAGAAACTTTCGCAATTCTTTTCACCCCTTGATAGAACTAGTAAAAGTGAATCAAGGCCCACCTTTCAAACTTGTAGAAACATTTGGCAACCCCATTCAAATCACAATTCAAAATTGAATGTTACTCATATGTGAAGATCATCCATTTTCAAAACCCAACCAAACCAATGCCCCTTGACTAATCCAACTAACCAGATACTCCCTAGCATGTGCCTAGCAAACCCACAAAGTTTGAATCCAAAATTCAAATTTAAAGTTCTTGTGGCCATTTCATCAAACACCTTGTAGATTCAAATCAAACAAACATCAAACACTATAGTGTGCAGTAAAATTGGCCTAACTTGTTACCTCTCTGGTTGCAACTAGCCCATAGTAGATCATCTATCCTCTTTAACAATCCTTAGCATCACTGTGAGCAAGCCTACCATTAATGTCAAGCATGCCAAGAGCACCATTGCCACCCCATTGTCGCCAGCGAGCTAGTGGCCGCACTAGCCTCGCCAACCTTGTCTACGACATGCAACACCGTCCACCGCCACTCTCTATCCCAGCCCCGAGCAATGCCAGCCCCTGGACCACACGACACGCCCATGCCAAACCTCTCTACGACCATGCCGAGAGCGCTCCCATGCGCCACGGTCGACCAGCACCCATAGACCGCGCGTCGCCCTAGCCGCTTGAAGGGATGATTACCAACACCCAAGCACCCCGCCAGACATGCCCGTTCGCCGCCGCGCAGACCACGCGCATTGTGCGACATTAAAACCGGCGTCGGACCCGCTCAGAGCACCGCGACGTTCCGACCGATAAGCACCGCTCCATGCCGCAAGACCATGCCGTTGAGCTTCAACAGGGAGCACAACACTGCCCCCTACTGTCGCCCATGCCAGTAGCTGCCTGTGCCATCGACCACGACGAGCTCAGCCCGCTCCTATTGGTCCCCTTCCGACACTATAATTAGAGGCCTCCACCGCTCGTTTTCGCCACACCAGTTCACTCCCCTCTCCTCCCAGAACCACCCCACCTCACTCCCGGAGCAAGGCTAGCAGCGCATCGCCGGAATTTGGCCGGAGCCCGCCGCTGCTGGAGAAGAAGGGAGCCGTCGATTGGAGCTGCCCTAGGAGGAGCTGTGTAACATCCCAAAAATATTAAACTAGAATCATCAAACTCTAATCACCAAATTTAGGGTTAACAAAAACTTTTCCAATTAAAATATGAAAACATTCATATGAGTGTGCATTAAAATTTGGATTCTTTTGAATTGCCATGATTATGTATTTCTTTGCTTGTAAAATGATTCTTAGGTGAAATAAACATCATCTAAACAATTCTCAAACTTTTCCCAAAGACAAATAAATCAAAACAAACAAATTAAGTGAATGGTCAATTTGGCCAAATTAACTCCCATGCCTACTTTGGCTATCTCTAACTTTTAGAACTTAACAGAAACTTGTTTGGATCTTTGCACCCCTTGATAGTACTCATAACAAAGTATCAAGGCCCACCTTGTGATCATCCAGAAACATTCAAATGCCTAGTTTAAATGACAGTTTAAAATTGAATCTATTTCATATGGGAAGATCCCACTTTTTCAAAAACCCCTCAAACCAACTCAACTTTCAAAACTCAAGCATCTACAGACTCACCAGCACATGCCTAGCACACCCACCAAAAATAATTTCAAAATTCAAAACTTGAGTTCATGCGGCAATTTTATCGAACACCTTGCAGATGCAAATCAAACAAATCCTAAACACTATAGTGTACAGTGATTCTGGCCTAACTTGTTCCCTCTCTGGACACCACTAGCCTTAGTAGATCATCTAACAACCTTAACTAATCTCTAGCACCACTGTAAGCTGGCCATTGTCATCAATGGTGAGCAGGCCGAGTACACCATTGCCACCCCATAGTCGACAGCCAGCTATGAGCAACACTAGCCTCGCCAACCTTGTCTGGGAGCAAGCTAGCACCCCACCGCCACTCCATGTCCCAGCCACGAGCGATGCCAGCCCCTAGACCACACGCACAGACCATGCCAAGCCGCTCTACGACCAGGCCGAGAACGCGCCCCGTGCGCCACGCTCGACAGACAACCATAGACCGCGCGCCGCCCTCGCCGCGTGCACGCGTGATCACCACCGTCCCAGCAACCCCGCAGACATGCCCGTTCGCCGCCGCGCGGACCACGCGCGCTGTGCGCCATTAAAACTCCCGCCAGGCACGCTCAGAGCACCGCAGCGTTCCAACCGATCAGCACCGCCCCACGCCTCGTCACCGCGTCGTTGAGCTTTGCCAGGGAGCACAGCATCGCCCCCTACCGTCACCCACGCCGATATCCCTCTGTGCTATCGACCACGACGAGCTCAGCCCGCGTCCGTCGGTCCCCTCTCACCACTATAAATAGAGGCATCCCCCGCTCAAATTCTTCACACCATTCTACTCCCCTCTCACCCAGAACCACCCCACCCCATTCCCGGAGCAAGTCGAGCAGCACATCACCGGAATTTCACCGGAGCCCGCCGCTGCTGGAGAAGAAGGAAGCCATCGATTGGAGCCTCCTCAGGAGGAGCTGCCGGTACCAGGAGGTTCGTCGTCATTGACTTCGTCGTTCGCCCGCATCGCCGACCTTCGCCTAAGCCCGGGTGATCCCCCGACGACCCCCACTGAGCCGCTAGGGTTCGAACTCGCCGGTGACTAGTTCATCGTCGACGACGACCGTCAGCCATTCATCTTACTTCTAATCCAACGCACCACATCGCCCCGTACTGCTTCGCGTTTAAAGAGTCACTGACCAGTAGACCCGCCCTGTCAGTCACGCCCCGCGTCGCGGAGTGACACTGGGCCGGCCCATTAAGCAGTTCCCGCACAGCCCAGTCGTTTGAATTTAACTTTTTCCATTTTAATTCAAACATAGTTCTGTACCCAGTTTCAAAAATCAACCCAGCCCGATTCAGTGAACCAAATTGAATGAAACCAATTTTGTTAGAAAGGTTTTGAAATGCTCAATCCAAGCCCGTTGGATTCAAAACATTTGAATATATAGATCAACCTTGGTAAAAATAACAAGGCAGAACCTCAAACATTTTCAAATTTAATTTATAATAGCTTTTGAGTTGATTCCAACTCTCAAAAATCACATTTGATCATACCTTTCACATTATATAAAAACATTTGGGTTTACTTACAGAAATAATGTTCAAGTAATAAAAGAAGGCCACATAGGCATTTCTAGTCATTTAATTTTATTTAAAATAAAAGGTTAAATCTTATTAAATTGTGACACCACTTTAAATCACATTCCCATATACTGAAATATGTGGTGATGACATGTGTCAACATGATCCCATGTTTGCTTTGGAGAATATTAAATCTTAAGTAGTTTTTCAATGAGTAAAATTACTTTTCTAAAAATAAAAGAAATAATCTTGTAATATTAGTGATGATGCTAGATCATCTATAGAACCCTTGTGTGTGATGATTGAAAGTAGTTAAGTATTGTTTGGTGATTGTGTACCTCGTATTTTTTCATAGACGCTAGTACCGACCAAGGATACGAGGAGGAAGGAGGATACTACGAAGAAGAAGCCGAGAGCCGAGGAGAACTTCAACCACTGCTCTGCACCAGGCAAGCTAACACTTGCAAGATACTTTACCTATGCAAGCCAATACTTGGAAGCTATTAACTTAGCAAGCTTATACTGATACTGATGCAAGCCTTACTAATCAAGTTGACCTATGCAAGCTAATACTTGTTTGTTACCATGCCAATGATATGCCTTAAGAATATGTGATCACCCCACTTGATAACCCCAATCCTAGTTTACTTGCAAGCTTTCTACTTTATTTGTTTATCAAAGCTATTACTTAGAATTTACTTGAGTAAATTGTAGATACTATAAAGATAATTGAAGGTTGCATAAAGAGCATAAAACTTGGCCTAAGCTAGATAATCCTTATGTCATCCTAAGTCATGAGATTGAACTTAGCAAAAAACCACTAGTTTACCACCCCCAATTAGTACTTACCCCCACTTGTAGATGCTAGTGCTAAGCATAAAACTTGATCAACTTTAGATGGGAATACTTGGTGGAAAAATGGTTATGAAAACCATGGAATGATGGATCATTCTATTGAGATGTTTTGACATGTGTTTCCGAACACCAGATGATTTGGATGATGAAAATGTTGAGGCATGAGCCTTATCCCTTTATAAAACTGATGGTTGTCTGGATGCAATACCATTCCAATTTTACGTACAACCACAATACCCGAGAAATGGGTAGGTCTTGACTGGAAACTTATATACCTTAGTATTGGTTCCCTCATGGCCAAGGTCTGAGCTGAGGCTACCTTGTGAAGGTTGTCCACATGTGCAGTACCCAAGATGACAGTTGGTCATGGTTGGGAGGCCAAACTCACAGGAGAGGTACTTATACTAGGGCGTGTAATTGAAAGGTTAGGATTGATTATCTGCATACTGAGTATGGTGAATTCAGGATTTGTTCCTGACGGATGTATCGAATGTTGTGGTGAAAGTGTACAATCTCTGCAGACTGTCAAACTATTCGAATAGCCGCATCATGATTATGGACATTAGATGGCCATACATTGCCCCCGTCAGATGTTTTCAAAATGACTTGTGAAATGAATTGAGACTTTGACTTGACCACAACAGAGTTGTGATATGAAATTCAAGTTCCCACTTAGGTGTTATAAAATTTCGACTATCTTTTCTTGCTTCTGAACTTAGTAGAGGTAAATCTGGCTTTTTGCAAAACAACCCTAGAGCTTAGTGTCCTACTACAAAAACCCTTTCACTTGTTAGTATTAGTTTGCGAGTACTTAAAGAGTACTCATGGCTTTGTCCCTGGCTATTCCCGTGGCCAGACTATGAAGAGGAGTACCAGGAGGATGGACCCCAGGAAGGTTACGTCAACTAGGATCATCTCCCATCGTCAGCATTGCCTGTGACCCCGAAGATGGAGCTTCGCCTACGCTACCTTTATTATTATGTATTTCCGCTGCTTGAGTTGTATTAAGAACTGGAACATGAGATCCCTATTAGTGTATTAAGACCTTATGTATGGTTTGTAATGGATGATGTACTGTGGTATCCAAATCTGTTATGTCTCGCAAAAATGGTAATCCTGGGATTGCGATGTATGGCATAACAGGCATCTGTGATTAAAAATCCGGGTGTTGACAAACTGCCGGTAACAGGAGAACCGCCATCGTCGACTTCGTCGTTCGCCCCCGTCGTCGACCCTCGCCTGAGCCCCGGTGAGCCTCCCACGACCCCCACCTGCCACGTTAGGGTTCTGTCACGCCGGCGCTGCCCGACGTGGACGATGAACCGTAGCCGTTCGATTAGAGTTAGATCGTGCGGTTCACACTTCCCCGTACCACTTCGCCCCTCCCTGTCTCACTGAAGCGTGGGGACAGCCACTTAACCAGCCCGCGTACGCGCTGTGTGTAGTGGGCCGGCCCAGTTAAACATCCCGCGCGACCCAACAATTCAAATTAAGCTTTATTCATTTAATTTCAAACATAGTTATGTACCTAGATTCAAAAATCAACCCAGCTGGATTCACTAAACCAAAATGCATGAAACCAATTTTGTTAGGAAGGTACTGAAATGCTTAATCTAAGCTTGTTGGATTCAAATCATTTGGATTTGTGGATCAACCATGGTGAAAATAACAAGGCAGAATATTTTCTGCATTCAAACATTTTTCAAAATTCAACCACAAAAGCTTTTGAGTTTATTCCAACTCTCAAAAATCACATTTGATCATACCTTTCAGAATATATAAAAAACATATGGGTTTGCTTACAGATATAATGTTCAATTAATAAAAGAATGCCCCATAGGCATTTCTAGTCACTTTATTTAATTAAAATAAAAAGGTTAAACCTTATTAAATTGTGACACCACTTTAAATCACATTACCATGTACTGAAATATGTGGTGATGACATGTGTCAACATGATCCCATGTTTGAGTTGGAGGATACTAAATCTTAAGTAGTTTTTCAATGAGTAGAAATTACTTTTCTAAAAATAAAACAAATAAGACAAGTGCTTTAATCTTGTAATATTAGTGATGATGCTAGATCATCTAGTGTGAACCATTGTGTGATGATTGGAAATAGTTAAGTATTGTTTGGTGATTGTGTACCTCGTATTTATTTATAGACGCTAGTACCGACCAAGGATACGAGGAGGAAGGAGGATACTACGAGGAAGAAGCCGAGGAGAACTTCAACCACTGCTCTGCACAAGGCAAGCCTTACTACACAAGTTTACCTATGCAAGCCAATACTTGAAACCTTCCAAGCTAACCCTTGCAACTTATGCAAGCTAATACTTGCTTGTTACCATGACAACTATATGCCTTAAGCATATGTGATCATACCCACTTGATAACCCAATCCTAGTTTTACTTGCAAGCTTTAACTTTATTTATTTATCAAAGCTTTCTCTTAGAGTTTACATGGTGACTTGTAGATTCTAGAAAGATAACTAAAGGTAGCATAAAGAGCATAAAATTTGGCATAAGTTAGATAATCTTGATGTCATCCTAAGGCATGAGATTGAACTTAGCTAATCCCCACTTGTTTACCACCCCCCATTAGTATTTACCACCACTTGTAGATGCTAGTGCTAAGCATAAAACTTGATCAACTTTAGATGGGAATACTTGGTGAAAATGGTTATGAAAACCTTAGAATGATGAGTCATTCTACTGAAATGTTTTGACATGTGTTTCCGAACACCAGATGATTTTGATGATGAAAATGTTAAGGCATGAGCCTTAGCCCTTTACAAAACTGATGGTTGTCTGGATGCGATACCATTCCAATTTTACCGTACAACCACAATACCCAAAAATTGGGTAGGGCTTGACTGGAAATTTATATACCTTAGTATGGGTTCCCTCGTGACCAAGGTCTGAGCTGAGGCTACCTTGTGAAGATTGTCCACCTATGCAGTACTCAAGATGACAGTTGGTCATGGTTGGGAGGCCAAACTCACAGGAGAGGTGCTTATACTAGGGCGTGTAATTGAAAGGTTAGGATTGATTATCCGCATACTGAGTATGGTGAATTCAGGATTGTTCCTGAAGGATGTATCAAATGTTGTGGTGAAAGTGTACAATCTTTGCAGAGTGTCAAACTATTCGAATAGCCGCGCCCGCGGTTATGGACAGTTGGAGAGGCCATACTATTCCCCCGTCAGATGTTTTAAAATGACTTGAGAAATGAATTATGACTTTGACTTGACCACAACGGAGTTGTGATATGAAATTCAAGTTCCCACTTAGGTGTTATAAAACTGCCAACTAGTTTTCTTTGCTTTTGAACTTAGTAGAGGTAAATCTGGCTTTTTGCAAAACAACCCTAGAGCTTAGTATATCCTATTCAAAACCCCCTTAACTTGTTAGTATTAGTTTGCGAGTACTTAAAGAGTACTCATGGCTTTGTCCCTAGCTATTCCCATGGCCAGACTATGAAGGGGAGTATCAGGATGATGGACCTCAGGAAGGTTACGACAACTAGGATCATCTCCCATCGTCGGCATTGCCTGTGACCCTGGAGATGGAGCTTCGCCTACACTATCGTTACTATTAAGTTATTCCGCTTCTTGAATTGTATTAAGAACTGGATCATGAGATCCTTATTTGTGTAAGACCTTATGTATGGTTTGTAATGGATGATGTACTGTGATATCCAAATCTGTTATGTCTCGCAAAAATGGTAATCCTGGGATTGCGATGTATGGTATAACAGGCATCTGTGATTAAAAATTCGGGTGTTGACACATTCACTTGAGGGCCCCCAAGCTCTAGTGTTTCTTTGGAAACCCTAACTTTGATTTGGTTCTTACAAGCTTGTCTTTGATTTGTCTTGAAATCTTACTTGTATTTGAGAGCCTCCAATTAAGTTGTGGATGTGTGCCCTGTAACACCCTCAGAATCGGCCCTATGCAAGTTTTAGCGAAACCCGCCAAACCCGCATAGAAACGATTCAAAGGTGCCCACCAGGCACTTTCGTGCGGGTGGAAAACGAAGTAATAACATTACACAACAGTCCTCGATGGGACCCACAGAACAGATATATACAACAGCAACTCTAAGAGTCAAGAATACAGATATACAATACAAAGATCCAAATCACCTTGAAATTGACACAGCGTCCGACTACGGACAAGATGCAAATGGGGCTAAGAGCCCTGAAAAATAACCAATGGCGTCCATAACCCTGCCCAGGCCAAGCCGGAAGGGTAACCCTGCTATGACGTCGATCTCAAAACCTGCTTAAACAAAGGGGTGCCGACAAAGGGCAAAGGAAAAAGAGGAGCGTCGATCTTGAGGCGATACAGCGAGGCTAGAATTCGGCGGTCCTCGCCTACATAGGTATGGTGGACTGAAGCGGCAGCGGCAGCATGCACTAAACAACCTATAGAGACTCGGTACAACTGGCGACTATCAGAGAGGGGTAAGATAGACCTATTCGGATCCAACCTGATACTATCATCAAACAAACCCATCCTGGCGTTTCCCCCTCGAGACCAAACGAGGAAGTCAACCGAGGAACTCACACAGTTGGCCGTTTTACTTATTCAGTTATAGTTGCGGCAATTTACTAATCAGGTAAAGATAGTCGTCCTGATAAAATAAGCAGTGGGCACTTTTAGTTAACCAATCCGTGATTGTTGCAACACTTACTAGTCAGATACAATTAGCATGATATAACCCCAAAACCCAGCAGTTGTTGGTACTTTTATGTAGCCATTCTGTTATAGTGAAGCTGATTACTAGTCATATCGGATACAAGTCAATTTATAGCAGTAAACTTTAGTTATAGTTGTCTATGATCAAGCACTATGCTCCAAGTCGTCCATAACCGCGGACACGGCTTCTCGAAAAGATTTAACCCTGCAGGGGTGCACCAAAGTATCCACAAGCACTTCGACCCTTTTGCGGATCGGTTAACATACACCCATCGGTATGTCGGCCTAAGTCATGACGTTCCCAGACCCAAAGCAAGCACGGGGGGCCACCCCACTAAGTCTACCCGCAACGAAGTCGGCCGGTCTCCGAGACGGACTTAGGGTTTGGGTAGACGGCTGTGAACGACAGCAAATCCCAAAACTGGGACTGTCGACACCGCGAAAACGTGTCCCGATCCTAAACAGTACAGTGTGCTCCTCGCACAATCGTAAATAAAGCAGTAAAGCATGGCATAAGTACAGGATAGTAAATAAAACCTCAAACTAGTTTGTGGCCCCCAGTACAATACTTTGAAATCAGGTACTAATCAATGGGGGGCCCATATCTCCCCACCTGTGTTTAGCGTGCTCGATCTCGGAACAGGTGTCAAGAACTCGGGGTCCTACGGGACACAAGTGGGCGGTCGGAAACCAAATATTACCTATCACCCACCGATGCCTCTGCTTACTTACTTCAATTTTAGTTGTTAGTCAACAATTAGGTTAAACGATAATTAAATCCACGATCGTCTCCAACATTGAACATGCGGCACTTCTCCAACAACTGTGGTACTTGACGACACGCAAAAACACTTGAGCAAGCGACTACGACGCGCGGGTCCAACTCTCTACCAAACAACAGGTAATAGGATGTGTCCAAGGCTATATATGGCTACAAGGGATATCACGGGTATGAAAACTAGAGCATCGCAACACAGATAGCAAAAGATCAACAGGAGGGAATAAATACTAGAAAAGTAAGATAGGTAGAAAGGGGGAGATGCTCGCCTGAAAACGTTGTCGAAGGTTCAACCGAAGATCGGGGCGAAGCTCACATCAACTCAACGTCCTTATCCGCGAAGAAGCAAATCACTAGAAGGAACACCGGATGCAATATTTAATACTACGGCAAAAGATCGGGCATGATGCATGTATGATGTACGACATGGCAAGGTGCAATGCAATTATGCCATATTAAGCGGAACCGGGGTCCCGACAATTAAATATATGGTTCAAGTTGTTTAGATACCCCGCATTTTAAATGTTGTATTAACATGGCCAAATATAGCACCGGTTTGCTACATCAATTTAAATGAGGCCGATATGAGACTAGATTCGCCCGCATATGGGCCCCATATTTAATTATTGGGTGAATCGGCATAAGGCCCCCAAACCCCATGACAATATGCATGCGAGTATGACAATTTAATATGCAACAAGTTTATATATAGCATTTATAAAATAGGGCTCGGGAAAAGGTTCACACATTAGAGGGTCTCGACGAACTTGGGGTTCCGGGGTTCGGGCTCGGTCTCAGGGTTCGGATCTGGGGTTCGGTCTCGGCGGGAGCGTTCTCGGATTACTGGGGTAGATCTTGTCGCATCCGGGTTCTCGGCGAGATCGGCGTCCGGAAAGGAGTAATTGGTTCGGTGTCGGGGGCGCATCGGACTCTCCTTGGTCGGTGTCGAACTTGTCGTGGTGAAGATCTTGTCGGGTCCGCGTATCGAGTCGGTCCTGGCGTTCAAAGTGGAGAACTTGGCGTTCCGGTGGCGATCTTGGCGGTTATCGGGTTCGGTCTTCGAATCCATGTAGATGGTCATGGCGTTTCGATGAGAAGGTCTTGGCGTGCCGATGAAGGAGAACTTGAGGGTCCAGCGTTATTGCCTTCGGTTCCCATGCGGAAGGTCTTGTCCTGTCAAGGGCTCGACGTTGATGGTTCAACGGGTTCGGGCCTAGGCGGGATCGGTCTTGTGGATCGAGTAGAAGATCTTGGCGGCTTCGTGTCATCGACTCTGGGAACAGTCTTGAGATCCATGAGGAAGATCTTGTAGTTCCGGTGCCGCTGGTTCATCGAAGTTGACACTTGGATCGGCATCCGTGATTTTCGGGCATTGATGTCTTGAACGTCAAACGATATTTCTCCCGAGGCATCGGCAACAGCATGGATTCTCACATCTGGTCATCAATCCTTGTCGAGCATCCGAGTGTCCCTGCAGGATTTCCGGGTCTTCTACGTGTCACCACACAACCTCATGCGGCAACGTTGCGGCAAGGAAGCGGCCGCAGCGGCGGCTGGGCCGACACTGGGCCGAAGCTCCGAAGGAGGGGCGCTGGCAAGACAGAGGCCAGGAGGGCGCGGCGGCGGCGGCGGGGGCGACTGGGCAGCGGGACGGAGGGGACGAGGAGGGACGGGGACAGCCGGGTCGGAGGCGGGCTCCACGGAGGAGGGGCACGGCGGGGAGGAGGGAGCGCCAGCAGGAGGCCGGGGAGGGACGCGAGGGTGGGCTGGGAGGACGCGCTGGGGAGGAGGTAGGGGAGGGGGCGGCGGGCGGAGCTGGGGACGGGAGGCCGAGGGGAGGCGGGAGGCAGCGCTGGAGGCCGGCGGCGAGGAGGAGGTCGAGGCGGTCGGCGGTTGCTGGTGGAGGAGGCGAGGCTCGGGTCGGCGAGCGGATGCAGGAGGGAAGGGCGGCGGCGGAGGCGCAGAGGATGGAGGGGACGTGAGCGGTGTTTGGCGAGGAGGCGGAGAGCGGCCCGGCGGGAGGGGCGGCCGGAGGGGCGACGGGGCGACGCGGGGGGGAAGAGGAAGGAGAAGGCCAGGGAGAGCGGGTCGGGGAGAGGTCGCGGGTGGGGTGAGCCAGAGAGGGTCGGGTCGGTTGGGGAGGTGGGGACACTGGGGTGCGTTGGGGTGGGGCCAGGGGTGGGGCCCAGGTGGCAGGGTGGGGTTGACCGCGTGGGTAGGGGCTGGTGGGGCAGGGCGTGACATGCGTGCGTGGGCAGAGGGAGTGGTGTGGGGTTGGCTGTGAGGGTGTGAGGGAGTGGGGTGGGCTGATGTGGCAGATGGGGATTGGGTGAGGGAGAGAGTTGCGATGAGGTGGCGAGCCGCGAGTGGCTGGGGTGAGGTGGAGGGGGTGTGGGTAGATTAGGTTGGGTAGACTAGGGATTTTGGGGTGGACCGATTTATTTCTAGGGGTGGTCGTTCGGGTCGATTCGGCCCGTTCGACTGCCCCCACAAAAAGAATTAAAAGTTTTATTTATTTCAAACAAGCCTTTTGCAAACTGATAGCAGACAAAGTAAAAATAATCCGGAGACCCGGGTTTGCATTTGAAGACAAGACGGGGCGTTTTAGAAAACAAAAACGGGCTTTGCGAAAATAGTTTTAGACAAACAACGCATGATGATGACGATGCAATGCACAAAAACAACGCGATTTTCTAGTAGTGGTTTTGCGGGATGCCACATGCCCCGAACTTGTTGTAAAGGTGCCAGCTTCCACCTCGAAGGTTGCCAATATAGTGGAAGGTGGATCGATCCCCGAGATTCATCGGAGAACAAGGGAGGCCTCTCGTGGCGTTGGTGGTTTGAAACCACCCCCTCTCCAAACGTAGACGTACTTCCCCTCAATAGGAAGGAACTATGGGAAACAAATCCTTGTGTCTCCGCGTCCACTCCTTTGGTTACTTCTATCCTTTATTGCACTTTACTTACTTGTTCATACTTAGTGTAGTGATGTTATTTCTTGGTTGACATATAGGTAAAGTCACCGTAGTTGCATAATCTGGAGAATTTACCTTTCTTGTCAAACCCTAATTTGAAAAAGAAGAAAATTTGAAGTAGCACCTATTCACCCCCCCCCCCTCTAGGTGCCCATACGATCTTTTCAATTGGTATCAGAGCCTCGGCTCTTTATTTGGGCTTTACCGCCTAAGAGAATATGGGTATCCGCAAAGGGGATGGTGATGGTGAGCCCACCACGGTGGCCATGGAAGATCTCAAAAACTTGGAAACAAGATTGAGCTCTTCCTTGGTCAACAAAGTCAAGAAGATGCTTGAGCAACTTCTTAAAGACAAAGATGGCTCATCATCCCCCTCTCCTCAAGAGGATCCTCCATACGTTTTACCTAAAAGGAATACTCCGGTATCCCCCGAGGATATGATGGTAAGGGGTAAACAAGACAACACTAATTCCTCCACACAAAATGATGGGGGTAAGGGTGAGAACCGTGATTCATGGTACTCTCCCTACCCTCCAATCCCTCACCCTAATGTATACAATAGAGGTGACCCACCTAAGCTTGAAGAATCTGCTACTTTTTCTCAATGGCAATCACTAATCAGAACTCATATGCGCATCTCTTGCATTGAACTATGGAACATCATCGAGCATGGACTCTTTATTGGGGATCCAAACAACTTGACAAGAAGAGAGGTTGTCAATAGTCAACTCAATGCCATTGCCTTGCATATGATTCAACAAGGATTGGGTACAAAGGATTATCCACACATTGAGCACTTTAGAATTTCCAAGGAAGCGTGGGATGCACTCATTGTATTGTTTGTTGGAAATGAGAGTATGAGGAGGGACCGGTATGATGCACTAAGCAATGAAGCCAAAGGCTTCTACATGATGGAAGGCGAAGATCATGAAGACATGTACCGAAGGATCAAGACCACCGCCACCGCTTTTATAAACGTGGGTGCCTCACATGTGGATGATGCGCCGACTTGAAGAGCCTACAAGGAAGACACAACTACCATCTCATGACCTCCAATGAAGTTATGCAAGAGATGGCCGCTTTCAAAGTTGCCACCAATAATGCCAAAGATGCCTGTGCTCGTGCCCTTGGTATGAGCAACGTTGTCAATGTTGCTTTGAAGGCCAAAGTTTTGGACCATGAGGATGAAGATGATAGTGATGAAGGCCTCTCCATGGACCACCCCGATGAATTCAAGATTGCTCATAGTCAATATATGGCCTTCTATGCAAAGAACTTTTGGAAGAACCCCGCAAAGTCCAAGATGGAAATGCAACGAAGAAGCAACCCAAATGGGAAAAGATAAAATACTACTAGATTGAGAACTTTCTTCAATTGTGGTGACCGCTATCACTTTTTGGCAAGTTGCCCCTATGAGAAGACAGAAGATCATGGGGGTAAGCTTGTGTTGAAGAAGACTCTCAAAGAACCTTACTAGAAACCCTTCATCAAGAATAATCCCATCAACAAGAAGTCGGGAGAAATTGTCTTGATCACTCATGAAGAATACTCCTCCGACAATGAAGATGATGAAGATGAGGAAGAGGAAACTTCTAATGGTGTGGCTGCTCTAGCCACTACTTCTACTCCGACATTCTCACTCTTCGATTCTCCAAATGAGAATTCTCCCATCAAGAATTTCACTTGCCTTATGGAAAGAGGAACGGAGGTATCCTCATCATCTCACTCCACTCCCTTAGCTAATGATGAAATTGATGATGAGATGTCTCTTGATGTCAAAAGGGAATTAATTGCTTTCGATGAGTTTATGACTAACCTACAAGGGTATGCTAAGATACATTTTGGTAACATCTTAGATCAACTTTCCCACACACAAGAGCTCCTAGATGTAAGATGTAAACTTGGGCATGAACACGTGATTGAGCTAGAGGCTTTAAACAATGCTCTAGAAGAAGAACAAGAGACTAGGATGTCACTTGAATTAAAACTTGAAGGGCTTGATGAGGCCAATGACATTATTGTTAATAAACTCATCAAAGAGCGTGATCATGCTATTGCTAAATACAAAAGGGCTAAAAAGGACAAGATTGAGTTTGGTATGGTTCATGAAAAACTTGCCGAGGACTTTAGTTTGCTCAACAAGGCTCACAAGGCTTTGGAAAGTGAACTATTGTCACTCACAAAGTCCCATGAAACTCTTCAAACTCAATTGGCCAATATTCCTTCACCTAGTAACTTCATTCCATCTAGTAGTACAAATATTCTTGAAGAAAATTCTAGGTTGAAGGGGGAGCTATCCAAGACCACATTTCCACAAGGCAACAAGTCCATTGGTGATCTTTTGAGTAAGAAAAGGCCTCGTGTTGAAAAAGGGGGCATTGGTTTTGTTTCCAAAACCAAGAAGAAGAACAATAAGAAGAAGAAGGCCAAGCCCGCACAAGAGACCAACAAGGCCATTATGGATAGTAAGACCACAAGTGGTAAAACTATGACTCATGATGACTTTGCGGGAAGTGCTAACCCTCACTATGTTCTAATGTGTGATTATTATGGTGATGTGTATGCACAATATGTTGGCCCATATGATGGTTATATTGCTTTGTCTATTTTGGTTCCCAAGACCCTTGTTTCTAACAAAATAGGAACCATTGAAAAATGGGTACCTAAAAATTAGCTTGATATTTTGTAGACTTATGCTTCCGGAGGGTCAAAGTGGGTGCTTGATAGTGGTTGCAAGAGTCATATGACCGGAAGCTCGTCTATTGTTAAGGACTTAAAACCAAATGATGATCAAATCACCGTGACGTATGCCGACAAGTCAAAGTCTAAGGTAATGGATTTCGGCAAGGTAGTGGTTGATCACAACATTACACTCGTGAACGTCATTCTTGTTGAGACCCTTGGATACAATTTACTTTCAGTCCATGCTCTTGGAAAGATGGGCTTTTCCATATTTATTGATATTGATATTGTGGTCCTCTTGTGGAGCAAGTCTCTCAAGGTCGCTTTTGTTGGGTACGTCGATCATGACTTGTACGTGGTGGATTCTTCTGGGCAAGCCACTACAGGTCCGATGTGCTTATTCGGAAAGGCCGATGTGGGTTGGTTATGGCATCCCCGACTAGCCCATGTCAATATGAGAACTTTGCAAAGTCTCCACAAGGAGGGCCATATTGTTGAATTAAAAGAAAATGTTTCCTTTGACAAAGATCGTGTTTGCAGGGCATGTGTTCTAGGGAATATGCATGATGCTCCTCACAAGCCTAAGAACCGCATCAAGTCTACCAAGGTCTTGGAGCTCCTCCATGTGGACCTCTTTGGTCCTCCATCTCATGCAAGTCTTGGTGGGAAGAAATATTGTTTGGTGATTGTTGATGACTTTTCAAGATACTCGTGTGTATATTTCTTCAAGTTGAAGAGTGAGACCCAAAAGACCTTCATTGGCTTCATCAACATGGTCCAACGTCAATACAATCTTCCTGTGTTGATTATAAGAAGTGACAACGGCACCGAGTTCAAGAAATACACCTTGAATGATTTCCTTGGTGATGAGGGGATAAAACATCAATATTCTGCTGCATACACCCCTCAACAAAATGGTGTGGCCGAAAGGAAGAACCGGACTCTTATTGAGATGGCTAGGACCATGTTGGCGGAGTTTAAATCTCCATACAACTTTTGGGCCGAAGCCATATCCACCACTTGCCATGCTTCAAACCGGATCTACCTCTACAAAGAAATCAACAAGACTCCATATGAAATACTTACCGGTAACAAGCCCAACATATCTTACTTCCGGGTGTTCGGTTGTAAGTGTTTATATCTCATAAAAGGTGTTTGTTTGTCCAAATTCGAGTCTAAAGCATTAGCGGGTATTTTTGTTGGGTATGGTCTCGAATATCACACTTATAGAATCTATGACAAGCTCTCTGAAGCCATCATAGAATCTTGTAGTGTGACCTTCGAAGAATATGATGGTCCCCAAGGGGGGCGTGTTGATGCTTGTGATGCAGATGATGAAATGCCTCGGGATGCCATAGGAAGAATGGGTGTGGGATATATCGCCCGTTGAGGAACCCCTTATGGCGGATCGAGAATAACTATGCTGCACTCAAGTGGAGCTCTCATCTTCACAACATCAACAAGCTCCATCCACCGAGGAGGGCAATGACTCAAGCCAAAGACAAGATGTGGACCCTCAACATGATGATCATAGTTACAACTCTATTCAAGGGGAGCTTGATTCATTATCCAGGATGTCAAGTGGTGCCAAGTCAATTACTCAAGGAAGATCCGTACAAACTGCCTTGAGACAAGCTCAAATCGATGCTAGAAGGGTACTTGATCAAGACCAAGGTCAGTCTTTGTCCCTTAATGAATAGAATGATACCGGGGATGATCAAGGTCAAGTGGATGGTCAAGACGAGGACCAAAATGATGAAGAGGGTCCCCCAAGAAACAACACGGAGATCCATCCTCGTCGCGAAGCTAGAAAGGAGAGAATGTTGGAATTAAGAGACCACACTTTACAAAATGTGGTTGGTGACCTAAGGAAAGGCATTTCCACAAGAGCACAATTGAAGAGGTTCAGTAACACCAAGCACAGATGTCCATGATTGAACCAAAGAAATTGTGGGAAGCTCTTGAAGATTCGGATCGGTTGGAAGCTATGCACAAAGAGCTCAACAACTTTGAGAGAAACAAATTATGGAAGTTAGTTGAGAAGCCAAAGGATTGTCGCAATGTTATTGGAACAAAGTGGATATTCAAGAACAAGCAAGATGAGCATGGAATTGTAGTAAGGAACAAGGCTAGATTGGTTGCACAAGGGTTCTCTCAAATCGAAGGCATTGACTATGGAGAGACTTATGCACCCGTGGCTCGCTTTGATTCCATATGTATCCTTCTTGCTTATGCGGCACATCATAATTTTAAATTGCAACAAATGGATGTAGAAAGTGCATTTCTTTATGGTCCATTAAATGAGTTGGTATATGTTAAGAAACCCTCGGGATTTGAGGATCCCAACTTCCCAAACCATGTCTACAAACTTGATAAGGCGCTCTATGGGCTCAAGCAAGCCCCACGCACGTGGTATGAGCACCTTAGAGAGTTGTTGTTTGACCGTGGATTTGAGGTTGGGAAAATCGATCCTACTCTTTTTACTAAGAAGGTCAATGGGGAGCTTTTTGTATGCCAAATATATGTTGATGATATTATCTTTGGCTCATCTAACAAAGCCTTTAATGATGAATTCTCAAAGCTTATGACTAGTAGGTTCCGGATGTCTTTGATGGGGGAGTTGAGAGTATTTCTTGGTTTTGAGATCAAGCAAGTTAGAGGAGGGACATTCTTCAACCAAGCCAAGTATACTCAAGATATGCTCAAGAGATTCAAAATGCAAGATTTAAATGGAGCACCTACTCCCATGGCTACAAAGACTCGTCTAGAACAAAATCCAAATGGTAAAGATGTGGATCAAAAGGTATACCGGTCTATGATTGGTTCTTTGCTTTACCTTCATGCATCTAGACCCAATATTGTGTTGAGTGTAGGTGTCTGTGCAAGATATCAAGTGGCTCCTAAAGAAATCCATTTAATGGCGGTCAAGAGAATCTTTCGATATTTGGTTCATACCCCATTTTATGGTCTTTGGTATCCTCGAGGGTCAACATTTGCTCTTTGTGGATACACGGATATGGATTCGGCGGGTGATAAGGATGATAGAAAATGAACATCCGGGGCTTGCCAATTCCTTGGTAGGTCCTTGGTATGTTGGTATTCTAAGAAGCAAAATTGTATATCTCTCTCCACCGCCAAAGCCGAGTATGAGGCAGCTGCTAGTTCTTGCATCCAATTGCTATGGATGAGGCAAACTTTAAAGGAATACGGTGTCCATTGTGACAAAGTGCCTCTTCTATGTGAAAATGAAAGTGCTATCAAGATTGCCTACAACCCGGTGGATCACACAAGGACTAAACATATTAAGATTCACCATCACTTCATTAGAGATCATGTTGCTCAGGGAGATATTGATCTATCATATGTGTCAACCAAAGATCAACTTTTCGACATCTTCATGAAGCCACTTGATGAAGCAAGGTTTTGCTATTTGAGGAATGAACTAAATATCGTAGATTCAAGGAGCTTGACTTGATCATCTTGCATTCTCACCTATGATTTGACCCATATTTGGTTTAGGTGCAGGCATGGATATAGGGGGAGTGCGGTCCTAATTGATTGGACTATCCCTCCCCCATTATGCCCAAAGCAATCAAAATCATTCCTCTTAATATCATTTTGTGATATGTGAGCTTAAATGATGAGTGTCGGTAATGGACCCAAGATATATCTTCGTGGTGCAAAGCCGAGTATACTCAAATATGGTGGCCTAGGCCACCGCCCTCTCAAACTTGAGAGGTTAGCGCTTACTCATGTTTGTCATTCACTTGATTTTAGTCTCTTGGAGTTTTTCTGAATATTTTTGTGAATTCCTATGGCTCTTGTTCGTTCTTCGCAGTTTGATGTCTCAACCAACACCTTTTCCCTATCTTAAACCTATATATCTCTCATATATGTCCCCAAACACTTATCCTGGAGCTTTTGGTCAAGGAGGACCGGAGTCTCCGGTGTACATGCACTGGAGTCTCTAGTGTAGACCGGAGTCTCCGGTCTAGACGGTTTCTGCCACTTAAAGTAGGGGGCAGGGTGAACTGGTACAACAGTTCCTCATTTTTCACCCCGTCCCCTTCCTCCAAACCCGTCGCCTCCTCTTCCAAAACTCCTCCCTGGAGGTCAAGAAGCCCCCAGGATCTGTCGTGCCACCGGCCAACCCTCTCCTCTCCTCCATTGGGTCATTCCACCAGAGGAATTGATCCCATGGACAGATCTGGTACCTCTCCTCTCCTTTTTTCTCCTAGGGTTCATTTCTAGATGTGTTTTTTGAGGATTGGTGTTGATTTGTCCATTGGAATCACTTGTTTGCGTGCACTTTAGTACTTTAGCCTTGTTGCATTGCTCGATCTACTAGATTCATCCTCACCAGCATCTCCACATCACATGCCCGAGCCTCTCGACCGGAGATTCCGGACATAGGTCTGGAGACTCTGGTCCAGGCCGGAGACTCCGGTCTCCAGGACCGGAGACTCCGGTCTAAGCCGGAGACTCCGGTATGAGGTGCGGAGACTCCGGTGGTGGATGAATCAAAACAGACCAGAAATGCATCAAAGCTCTTGTACTACATTATTGGGACATATATACTCATCTGCATGCTATCTCCCTCACTGTTGTTCACAAGTGATGGTTCTAGTCGTCCTCGTCGTACCAAGGCCAAGTCCCAAAGGGGCAATCCTCGCTATGATGAAGCTCAAGGTCAGTTTATCGTGCCTCCTTCCAACCATAAATAGCAGGCACATCATGCAGCCTATTTGAAGAGGGACCAAGAGAGGGCTGAACGAGAGGACCGTGCCAAGAAGGCCAAATATGACAACCTTCAGTCCTTGTCCAAAATGTCAAAAGAGGAGTACCGTGCACTGAGAAAGACAGATTTCTATGCGCTGCCTCGTACCAGTGAGCACCCTCATTTCTGGAGGAAGGAACAGGCTGTGTTCATGAACGATGTATATGGTGTGCTCACCAAATCACATGTCTGCCCTCAAAAGTTCATGAGTGTTGAGAAGATGCGCCTCAGCCCCTACTTCAATGATGCTTTGTGGATCTGTGAGAAGCTGGGTCTGTATAACTTAATGGAGCTGCGCGAAGACTACAATGTCTACCTAGTACAGCAGTTCTATGCCACCGTGGTTTTTGGATCTGATCAAGACAGGACCATGGTTTGGATGTCTGGCACCACTCGATGCATAGCTACTTTCCATGATTTTGCCAACGTCATCTTTGAGACTTTTCATGGCGTATCCACTCCCATTGGTCTGCGCATGCACTCTGCAGCTCTGGGAGAGAACAAGATGAAGCTGGCACCTCTATATGGCAGCGAGGGTGTTGTAGGGGGTTCCAAGGGACTCAAGACTCTCTACAACCTAATGCTGAGGATATTCCGTCATACCATCGCACCAAGTGCTGGGAATGACGATGCTATTAGGGGTGGGCTTGTCAACCTTCTGTACCACACCCACCGGATCTACAATGCTGGACCAGAGGCAGATGCTAAACCTATTCATGTGATGGATTTTATCTTTGAGGAGATGTTCCATGCTATTCTGTACAAGTCTCCCCCATATGCACCTTTGGTTATGAGGCTCATCAACTCCAAGGAGCATGATTCTTCACTTGGCTCTGCACCGCATCTCACTGAGCACACCTTGGTCTCTCTGCAGCAGAAGGGGCGTATGGGGCCAGCTCCGAGGCATCGCTATGGGGATGATGATGAGGAGGAGATTGAGACTGAGAGGGCTCCCTATCCACCCAGAGTTCGGAGGAAGAATGCCTCCAATGCACCAATGCCTACCATGACTTGAGACTATGTTCATAAGCAGGTCAAGAAGGCCACCTTTTGGGAGAGGACCCTTTGTTGCATGAACGTAGACATTCGTAAGCAGCAGAATGCATCCTACCAAAGCAACTGTCGCATTGAGAAGATCCTCAAAGAAATCAAGGAACAAGGTGAAGGGGATAATGAGGAAGGTGAGGATGAATACAATGATGAACACGGTACTCAGCAGTTCCTGAAGATGATGATGATGACTATGATGAAAGTGGTGATGACCAGGATGAGGAGGAGGAGGACGAGGATGACGAGGACTACTGATTTGCTGGGATGCTGGCCTAGGTTCTTTTCCCTTTTTCGGTGTCTCGATGCCAAAGGGGGATAAGACATTCTCATCGATTTGCATGGGTTTGGGCTTTGGATTTGATACTATCTTCTTTTCATTTGCCATATTTGAACTTTGAACTTCATATACGTTATTTGTCATTTATGTGTGTGACTATGTGCTTGTGTGCACTATCTATTGTAACTCATGTGAGATTTATGTGTGTTATCGTTGATACTATCTACCTTGCATGATTTACTTAATTACCTTATTACACATAGTAAGGGGGAGCCCCATATATATATTTATTCCATGCAAAATCACTTGTTATCATCGAACACCAAAAAGGGGGAGATTGAAAGGGCATTTATTGTCAAAATCACTTTTGGTGTTCGTTAACAACAAGTAGATCATTTTACAGTTTGTCACTGTCCACAGGTTGGTATTATGATAAGTGAAAATCACCCTCACACTTGGGAAAATTCTCTACTCATGTGACACAGTTCTGGAAATTCCAAACCGGAGTCTTCGGTCTGCCTAGACCGGAGTCTCCAGTGTGGTCTGGAGTTTCCGGATCTGTCTCCGGTGGTGACTTCAGAATCTAGGCTGGGACATACTGTATGGGGGTCCGGATCCCGGTCCGGAGGATACCCCGGAGTCTCTAGTGTTGGCTCGGTCCGGAGTCTCCGGTGTTGGAAGACCGGAGTCTCCGGTTTTGTTGGGTCATGGATGGCCTAGGTCATTCAGATGGGCGGTCCGGAGATTGGCCGGAATCTCCAGTATAGACCGGAGTCTCCGGTGTGAAGGCCGGAGTCTCCGGTCTGGCTTTTATCCAATGTTCAGAAAACGGTTCGTGGAGAAGGTTGTCTATAAAAAGGGACCCTTATCTTCTTCCTTTAGTCGCTCGAGCTGCTCAAGAACACCAACTCCATTAGAGCCACCAAATCTACAAGATCTCTCCATCCAACCATCCAAATTCATTGATCTTTGGAGAATCGAAGGAGGAGGCCTTGATCTATAGCTTCACCGAGAGAGATCTTCATTTCCCCCTCATTCACTTTAGGGCCCCAAGCTCTAGTGTTTCTTTGGAAACCCTAACTTTGATTTGGTTCTTACAATCTTGTCTTTGATTTGTCTTGACAGCTTGCTTGTATTTGGGAGCTTCCAATTAAGTTGTGGATTTGTGCCCCGAACTTGTTGTAAAGGTGTCGGCTTCCACCTCGAAGGTTGCCGATATAGTGGAAGGTGGATTGATCCTGTTGGGGTGAGATTCATCGGAGAACAAGGGAGGCCTCTCGTGGCGTTGGTGGTTTGAAACCACCCCCTCTCCAAACGTAGACGTACTTCCCCTCAAAAGGAAGGAACTACGGGAAACAAATCCTTGTGTCTCCGCGTCCACTCCTTTGGTTACTTCAATCCTTTATCGCTATAAAAACATAAATATTTTGGTCCAACATAAAGACAAGGCAAAGGCTTTATGGAATTGCTATAAAAACAGAATGGGGATAACTTTACATATTGAATGCATGTCAGATATATCTGACTTTTTCTCAAAAGTTGATGATCTTGATTGTCTTTCTGAGGAGTTTAGTACAGATGAAATTGAAGATGTTGTCAAGTATATGAAGACTGATAAAGCTCTAGGGCCTGATGGTTTCAATGGGATGTTTGTGAAGAAATGCTGGCACATAATTAAGGATGATTTCATTAAATTATGTCATGATTTTTACAAGGGTTTAACTCCTCTAGCAAGCATTAATGGTTCTTTCATTACATTGGTCCCCAAGAAGAACTCTCCTGAGTCTGTCAATGATTTCAGGCCTATCTCTCTTACAAACACATGTCTTAAGTTCCTAACAAAATTGGATGCAAACAGGTTATAGAAGCAAATAAAAAGGTGCATTCATGAGAACCAATATGGATTCATCAAATGCAGAACAATACAAGATTGTTTGGGATGAACCTTTGAATACTTGCATCAATGTCATGCTTCAAAAAAAATAGACTGTGGTAATAAAATTGGACTTTTAAAAGGCATTTGACACAATTGAACATGAAGCAATAATTAGAATTTTGAAGTGCAAGGGTTTTGATGATATATAAATTGGTTGGGTTAAATAAATACTAGCATATGGCTCTTCAGCTATTTTACTGAATGGGGTACCTGGCAAAAATTTCATCTATAAGTGTGGTGTTAGGCAAGGTGATACTCTCTCTCCACTGTTATATGTTCTTGGGGGAGATTTGCTACAGAGCTTCATTAAGAAGGCTTTCAATGAAGGGAGGTTAATTGCACCAATACCCAATAGGGGCACTAATGATTTTACTGTAGTACAATATGCTGATGACACTATTATTATCATGCAAGCTGATCCACAACAATTACACACTCTCAGACAGATTCTTGAAGAATACACAGCATTCACTGGACTAAAGGTTAATTATCACAAATCATCTTTGGTACCCATAAATCTAACTCAAGATGAGGCTACCTACCTTGATTTGGAAATTGGATGTGTCACATCAAAGATGCCTTATACTTACCTTGGGATTCCCATGGGGATTACAAAACCAACAATCAAAGATCTCTCACCTCTGACTGACAGAGTTGAAAGAAGACTGACAGCCTCAGCCTCTTTTTTGTCTTATGGGGATAGACTTGTTTTGGTGAATTCTGTGTTATCCTCTCTACCCTTGCACTACATCAGTTCTCTGAGTGTCCCAAAGGGAATAATTGAAGTCCTAAACAGAGCAAGAAGACATTGTTTATGGAGAAAGAGTAAGGATGATGATAAAGCACACTTTATGGCATCTTGGGAAATGATTAGTAAACCAAAAGATAAGGGTAGTTTAGGAATCATAAATCTTGAAATCCAAAATAAATGCCTGCTTATGAAGCACCTACATAACTTATACAATAAAGCTAATCTGCCTTGGGTGAAATTAGTCTGGAACACATATTATCATGACAGGGTACCTCACACTGTTACTGCATGTGGATATTTCTCGTGGCGCAATATTATGAGCTTGCATGAGGAATATCTCTCAAATTATAAATGTTTAGTGGGATCAGGAGACACAGCTCTATTCTGGGTGGATAACTGGAACAGCAATCCCCTCAACTTCACATATCCCCATTTATTTTCACATGTGATTGATAAAGACTGCTCTGTTAAGCAAGAAATCTCAATTACTCAGATGTCTGAAGCTTTTCATCTAGCAATATCTGCTGAAGCTAGTACTAAATTACAACATTTACAGCTGCAACTGGCTCAAGTCATCCTTCAACAAAATAAACATGATGAATGGAAAATTTTGCATTCAAAAACAGGAGATTATTTTATCAGTGATATGTACAAGGGATATTTCAAGCACATACCAAACCATTTTCCATCCCAATGGATATGTCAAAGTAAATGTACTTCCAAACACAAGTTCTTTGCCTGGCTAATAACCCATGACCGCATTAATACTAAAGATATGCTACTCATAAGACATTGGACTGTTTCTGACAATCATAATTGTGTTCTTTGCCCTTGTCACACCCTTGAAGACTGGTCACATTTATTTTTTGAATGCAATTTCAGTATAAGAATCTGGGCATACCTTCAGGTTGTCTGGGGTACAGGCTCTGGACCAGAAATTTTGAAACATGCAAAACAGAAATTCTAGGGTCCATGCTTCATAGAGATTGCTATTCTGGTCTGTTGGAATATTTGGAAGTAGAGAAATGAAAAAAAAATGAAAGGAATAAGACCCTCCTTCACCTCTTGGAAATCAGGGTTTATCTATGATGTTTCACTCCTAAAATACAGAGTCAAAAAGAAGACCATACAGAACTTAACTCCTGGATTGATGCCTTATTGTAATTTTGTATAATTTCTTATCTTTTCTGTACATACTTTCTGTTTTAGATTGTTAGCTTGTACATAAGACTTCTGGTTTTATTTTAAATAAAGGACTGTGGGGGGCTCCCATGTAGTAAATATTCAAAAAAAAAACCGGATCACCATCCTGGATCTCCATCACGATCTCTTCATCAACTTATTCATTGTTGGCTTCCTCTACCAGCTCTGCCAGTGTCGGGTTTTTGTTGTTCTTCTTCTTCTTTGACCGTCCAGTAGCCTTTACGTGCATACCGGTGGCAACGACGGCTTTTGGTCCAGTACTAGTAGATAAGATTCCATTGATACTTTCCGTCATGGTTGTCTTCTGGACCTCGGAAGAATCTCCGGTGTCCATGTCATCTTGCGATATGTAGTATTCGTCCATGTTGTCATACGGACTCGGAGGGTTCTCTGGTTCACCTTGCGCTGGCTTGGAGGTATATTCCTCTTCATACGCCGCCATCTCCTTCTCGAAGTCTCGGAGTTCCTACGACATCAGTGATTCCTAAGGGGAAGAAGGTAAGTCAGTATTTTCTCGGATTACATCAAGAAATGAGTCGTTACCGGCTCCAGCATCGATAGAGTCGGATCCAGAGCCAACATAGCATACGAAGCAATGCTTCTTTTTCTTCATGGACTCGAGGTAACGGAACAGTTGGGTTTCCGCCTCTTCTTCATCAAAGCTCTGCTTGATCTTAGCGGTTGCTTTGTAGTAGATGTAAGGGCGCTTCATCATCTGATTTATCCTGTGCCGCAAGAGTGTTTTTTTCTCCAGCATCGGTAGAGCCGGATCCGAAGCGAATATACTCCTCATCCGTGTACCCGATCTCAACAGGGAGATCAGATCCGGATTTTTCTTCCACCACTTCTTCCACTACAGGAGCAAGCTGGGTGGGTTCAGGTTTTTCCGGGATCATAAACTCTTCCGCCTCTGCGTACATGGTAGATCCGGACTGCTATTCCGCCATGGTCATCACGTTTAGGGGTGGGTTGGGCGGGATCAACGAAACCGAGATAGATATCGATCTCACCTATTAGCATGATTGTGAAGGTCGTCACGGGCTCCTTAGCCGGAATCCAGGTCTCGTTGAGAAGGACGAGAGTGATTTCACTGTCGTAGACCACACGACCGATAGTGATTGTTTCGCCAATCCTTGCACGCATAGATTCTGCCCGGAACGAAGCTCCAAAGTTCACCTGCCCCACGGTGGGCGCCAACTATCGTCGGATTGATGACAAGTACGCCATAGGGGGTCCTAAGGGTATTGATAAGATGGGGTGTGAGTCGTACGTTGTTCCGGGAGCGATGACCACAAGTTTACCCAGGTTCAGATCCGACTGTGGTCATCGGATCCTACTCCTGCTAGCAACCCAGTAATATATCAGCAAGAGCCGGATGTTACAGCGGATTACAAGAGAGGTTCGCCTTTGCGAGTTGGTTGTGTTGATGCCCTAAAGGCTCCCTCGGGTTCGGTTTATATAGGCACCGAGACCTAGGGTTACAGCAGAGACCTATCCGAATATGTTACAAAGTCGGTAACTAAGTACATCTTGTACTATGAGTAATCTACATGCCTAAGTCGGTAAGTCTTCTGGGCCTTGTTGTAGACAGAATTGACTCCTCCGCTTTATCTGACTGGGCCGCCCGTGAAGAAAATATGTAACCCGTTGGTGGGCCACCCTAGTCCGCGAGTCCTGTGGGTATACCCAGAAAGTATATCCCCAACACCGTCCGTCGCCACTGGAATCTTGGACATAGCCTTGTTCAGGTCCATCCGCACGCCGCACGCCAACACCATCGCCAAGCCAAGGGAAGCACTTGTGCCCTTCTGTGTCTTCTTGTATTCGGCAGGTGCATCCCCTACCAGAGCTTTTGCCAGGGAGTCGATGTCGTCATGGGCCATGTCCTTTGGGGAAATCTCCTGATGGAAGCGGCTGAGGACCTCCTTGGCCTTGGCCAAGGTGGCAAGGGTGGATCTGCAGCAGTCTTTAGTCGCAGAAACTGCATCCACACGGAGATCCCCAAGATCCAAGACCTGGTGGTCGAAACTGATGCTAGTTGCCTCTGCAACACGCAGAAACTATGTAAACTCACAAAAACAAAAGAGCAAGGAGAAAATAAGAGTAATAGCCCGTATGACTCGAGTAACTCACCTGACAACACCTGGGTGGCAATCATCAGCTACTCCGCCATCGCCTTCTCCCACCTAGTAGCATCCGCCGCAAGCTTCTCCTCATGCTCTTTTGCTTCTAGCTTGAAGCGCTCCAGGGATTCCATGGCATCCTTGGCCCTGGTCTCCGCCTAGCCGTGACTCTTCCTAAGCGAGTCTAGCTTGCGGAGCGCTTGGTTGTTTTCCTCTACAAAATCAAAGCAAGAAGGTCAAATATAAATTTCCAAAACACGCACTCGAAGAGGCATAGTCAACAAGGTACTTACCACGCAGCTATTGAAACTCCGTCTACAGGGTAAGGTGCTACTGACCGAGGCGCTTCAAATCTCGGATGAAGGGCTCCACCAGATAGGTTTAAGTCAGGAGAAAGATAGACTCGGGGGCTCATCGATAACAAATAAAATGCACTTATGTGTTCACCCAAAGACTCCGAGGGTTGATCTTGTGTCTTCCGAACAACAAGCTCACAAGCCCTCAGCTTGGAGGAACTGAAAGAGCTATGGCCGGAGTTGGGAACCATCTTCGCGGAGGGTGCTGCAGCACCAGCACTTGTCGCCTCTGACTCCACGACGATCTACACGGTTTCATGCTTCATGGACTCATTCGGGCAGAACCTCCTAGTCCAATACAAATATAAAATCACACAAGTTTTAGTCACAAAACAAGATAGCACATGCAAGAGGCAAAGGCATTAAAAGCACTTACAAAGGGCTGTCAGAGAGGTCGAAGACCGGCGTTTGCCTCTGATTCTTGGCCTACGGCTCGGGAGACACACCCCGAATAGGCATAGCCAGAATCGGGGAGGTGGTGCCTTCAGCGAATGCATGCCTCCGCAAAAATGAAGGACCCTTCGGCGTCCATGGCGTCGAAGCATCCGAAGCCTCACTACAGCTCCTCTTGCGAGAGTTGTCGTCGCTAGGCTCAGGGCTTATTCCTCCAGTGGTGACTGGGCAGCAGGGATAGCAAACTCTGACTCGTCCATGTCACCTATGTCTGGGGCTTCCGTATACTTCTTAGGAAGGGGAGGCATCATGTCCTCCACCTTTAGATCCTGCACATAAAATATGACTTGTGTCAGATTCAAACACAAAAGGATCATCAATGTTAAAAACCGCATTACATGCAAATAAAGGACTCACCTCACGAACTTCCTTAGCAGCGTTGAAGTGCTTAGTTGACATCTCCGCTGACAAAGCTTCATCAGCCTTGAAGCACAGCAAAGGGCTAATATCCCTGTCGAGGTCCGCCGAGGAGAGCTCCTTGGATGATGATGTGGCTCAGATCACTCTAGAGCTTCGTTGGGAAACCCCAAGAGGAAGGTATGATGAGTACAGCAATAAGTTTTCCCTCAGTAAGAAACCAAGGTTATAGAACCAGTAGGAGGAAGGAAACGACTCAAAGGTGTTGCTAACAACTTGGAAACCTGCACAACACAAACTCAAGACTTTGCCCCAACGAACAGTGAGGTTGTCAATCTCACCGGTTTGCTGAAAACAAAGGATTAAACCTATGGTGTGTAAGGTAATGGTAGCTTGCAGAAAGTAAATAGTAACAGTGGAAGATGTATCAATGGTAAAGATTGGACCGGGGTCCACATTTCACTAGAGGTGTTCTCCTTAAGATAAACACATAACATGCTGGCTAAACAACTTACAGTTGGGCAATTGACAGGACAGAGAAAGGCATAACAATGCAATACTAGACATTCATGATCCTATGAGATTTGATTGGGCATTACAACAATATACATAGACCGCCATCCAACTACATCTATGACTAGTAATCCACCTTGAGGTTATCATCCGAACCACCTCCAGTATTAAGTTGCAAGCAACGGATAACTGCTTTAAGCAACGTGTGTAAACTAAACAATACAATTGTTCCATGAACAAAAGATTGTTGTTTTATCCCTAGTAGCAACAGCACATCTACAACCTTAGAGATTCTTGTCACTTCCCTGATTCAATAGAGGAATGAACCCACTATCGAGCATAAATACTGCCTCTTGGAGTCACTAGCATCTACTTGGCCAAGCTATCTACTAGAAACGGAGAGCATGCAAGATCTCAAACAACATAGGCATGATAGAATCAATAAGATAGAACCATTAATCAATATGACATAGTATTATCAATATCCATCGGATCCCCACAAACACAGCATGCATGATTACAAATAGATGATCTTGATCATGAGCGGAGCTCATAAGATCTAAACATGGTAGCACAAAGGAGTAGAAACAACCATCTAACTATTGTATGGACCCGTAGTCCAAGGTGGAACTACTCACGCATCATACCAGAGGCTTGCATGGTGATAAAGAAGGCCTCCAGGATTATTTCTCCCCTCCGTCAGGGTGCCGGGAAGAGCTTCAGATCCCCCCCCCCCCGATCTAGGGATGATGGTGGCGACGGCTACGGACTGTTTCGTGGAGATCTGATCGGGTACTTAGGGTTTTGGCATCGAGGACTTCTTATAGGCGAAGGGGGAGACCGAGGGGGTGCACGAGGTGGTAGCACCCCCTAGGCTCGGGCCAGGCCTGGCCGTGTGGCCAAGGGGTGTGGGCCCCTCTTGGCCCTCCTCCATCTCGTCTTCTGGCTCCATGTTCTCCTTGGTGAAATATTGACTGGCTTTTGTCCCATCCAATTCTGAGAATATTTATTTTCTGGCTTTTCTGGAACCAAAAACAACAGAAAACAGGCAACTGGCACTGTGGAATCTTGTTAATAGGTTAGTCCTAGAAAATGTATAAAATACCTCAAAGTGTAGACAAAGCAAAGCAAAGTGTATACTTAACAAGCATGGAACATAAAAAATTATAGATACATTTACGATGTATCAAGCATCCCCAAGCTTAACTCTTGCTCGTCCTCGAGTAGGTAAGTGATAAAAGAATAATTTTTTAGGTGACATGCACCATCACAATTAAGATCAAACCATTTGCAAGCATTGAAAGCTAGGATCAAAGTACTCTAAACATGAGCATGAAAGATGAAGTTCTAACAATAAGATAAAGTAACTATGTTGCAACATGAAAGGATACAAACAAAGATTCATGAATAACAATGCATTGAAAGACGTTTGTTTGTTTCACATATAGAAAACATAGCATAGTGGCATTCAGCTTGTCCCTCATGGAGTAGCAAGACATAAATGCATAGGACACCTTCAAAGTTCATAAGGGTGACTAGATACAAATAGTTCAAGAACAAGCAATATCAACAATATGAATCAATCAATAAGTTTTGGGACAATGCGAATAGAACTAAGAATGGCAACTATGCTCTCTTAATTGGTTCCTAAGGATAGAAGGTGGAGACTCAATATAATAGTGGAAGAAAGGCCCTTCAAAGGGAAGCAGCGATTTTAAGTTTCATAAAGAGCTTCCAAAAATTATGGTACTTGTTAGCTTTCAGATCTCATTGCCCCTATCATAAGCATCTTGAAGTTATTAAGGTTAAAGTGAAAAAAATATGTAGTATATGTCTGACAAAGTATAAGTTGGAAATCTCATGTCCCTTGAGTACGAGGGCCGCTCCTCATGCTACTCAACTTTAGTTACCGGTAAGTTCTTGTCATAGTAAGTACATGTGTATCATAGAGAACCGCCAACGGGGTACCCCTTGCCCCATGATACAGGAGCTATCCCATATCAAAATGACAAGGCAAGCAGACAATGAGCACCTCAGCAATCTTCTTATTTACCATGGGAAAATGGTGCTTTTTTCTCTCTTTCCTCTTTTCTCATCTTTTTTCGTTTTTTCAATCTCTTGTTTCTATCTCTCTTTTTTTATAAGAATGCTTCATAGATTGCTCACTATGGTGATGCTTCAAGTTTCCACCATGATTAGGCATGGATTAGGCTAGCGTCCCAGGTGTTTCTCTAACACATATACATAACTCCATGGACTTACAAGCTCCCCTTTTATTTCACACCGACGACATCCATAAACAAAAGAGCATGATATCATCCGGGTAGATATTTACAAGTGTTGAAAGCGTTCCCCTTGACAACACGGTTCTGCTAATCCCAACTTATAAGTGCAAGCATATACAACATAGATGACACAATGGTTCAATTTTATTAGGGGCAAGAAAAATAAAGTGTGCCATCAAGTTTGTGAGAGCTTTAATCACTAATTTTCACATAACAAATTGACTTTTTAATTGGAAGGTAGATAAAACAAGAATATACTTGGAATGGTGTAACACACCATGTATAGGAATTTATAGTGGACACTTTGGAATAACTTGGTTTCTTGGGAGTTGGATGCATGAGTAGAGCTTACTCAATACAAGTGGAGGCTAGCAAAAGACTGGGAGCGGCCAACTAAGAGAGCAATAATGACCATAATCATGCAGAGCGACAAAACATTACTAATCAAAGCATAAAGTGGTACCACAAGTCAAAAACTAAATGATCATAGAGGCTAAGGTGACTGGTTCATAGTCATAGCATGGTGTGAGCATGTGCCAAGTCAACCCAAACAAAACATCAAAGGAGAATACCCCAATACTATGCTTTTGTATGCTAAAACAACGCATGATTCTATCAAGGCACATTAAGCAATCCTAATTGTTTGGAACAAGTCATGTTGCAGCAATAATCACTAAGCATAAGGTCAAAACAACATCTAGCATGACATTATAAGGTCCAAGTCACAGTCACAGCAAGCACCTTCTTGTACTACTAAAGCAAGAACTTCCTACTCATGTCCAACACCAATCAACTTATTTGAAACAATATAGCAAAAGCGGGGGTCCAACTACTTTATTCAATCAAACTAAGCAAACAAAAACCAAAAACAAGAACTAAGACGCTCCAAGAACAACACAATAGTGCATGAAACAATAAAAACAAAGTGTCTAGAAAGACCTGAGGTTTTTATTGATGAAGAAGGGGATGCCTTGGGCATCCCCAAGCTTTGACGCTTGTACCTCTTAAATATTTCTTGGGGTGACACGGGGTTTCATCCCCAAGCTTGAGCTTTTGTCCATTCTTCATCTCATTACATCATTCTTCCCTTATACCTGAAAATTTTCCTTCATACAAAACTTCACACAATCTTCATTAGCAACATTAGTGCATTTAAAAGATAATAGACCTTTGGGTTTAGTTTCAAAACAGCAAAACTTTCACTAAAGACACAAGATACTATAGCAATTCCTTCAAAAAGCTTAATTTCCCAAAGAGAACCCAAAAAGGAACCAATAAAGAGGCAAATGCAAATAATGGCAGAAATCTGGCAAAACAGACTAGCAGGTGAAAACCGATATTTTTGAAGACCTTCTATTGCTCAAATAAAAAAGTGTTGAACTAACGAAAGTTAGCTAACAACTTGGGGGATTTATTCAAAAACAGCTTAAACCGAATTACAGAGATTTTTCAAGAATGTTTACAATGGAGCACAAAAATCTGTTTCGGGACAGCACTTCCCCAAATCTTACTTCCCTCTCATTAGAGGTTATTCTTGGCACAAAAATCAAATAAAAAAGATAAGGAGAGGTTATTACAGAAGTAATAACTTCCAAGATTCAAGAAAACTATTGGGTTATCTCCCAAGAAGTATTTTTATTTAACGCCTTTAAGCTAGGCACAAGAAGCAAGAATCAAGTGTTTTCAAATGAAGAAGCATTGACATCAAATTTTGCTTTCAAAGGAGGAGCAAAAGGTAACTTCTCTCTCCTCATAGAGAATTGTTCAATACCTTTCTTGAATGGAAATTGATATTTAATGGTGCCTTCTTTCATATCAATGATGGCACCAACAGTTCTAAGAAAAGGTCTTCCCAAAGTAATGGGACAAGAAGCATTGCATTCAACATCCAAAACATAGAAATCAACGGGTACATAGGCATTGTTAACCATAATAAGAACATCATTAACACTCCCTATGAGTTTCTTTTTAGCATTATCATCAAGTGGGACATCCAAATAGCAATCTTCCAAAGGTGGCAAATCAAGCATTTCATAAATCTTTATAGGCATAATAAAGACACTAGAACCAAGGTCACATGAATTTTTGAGATCAAAGTCATTCACTTGCATATTAATGATGGGTTCCCAACTATCTTCTACTTTCCTAGGAGTAGAAGCCTTGTGTTTCAATTTTTCTTCCTTAATTTTAATGAGAGCATCTGTAATGTGTTTGGTGAAAGCCACATTCAGATCACTAGCATTAGGACTTTGCGGTGACCCAGCATACCACTGCATGTGTAGTACACTATAGCCGTTGACATGACATCTACAGAACACCGTTTCGTAAATATCACATCCCTCAGAGTGGTACAACAGAAACATTGCAGGTCCATATTACAAATGTACGCACATTATTATTATTACAATACCGGAAGTTCAAGACTTCCAAAAGATCCAACTTACAAACCAAAATATAAAGTGTTCAGCGGAAATTTAAAAGTAACAACTCCGACTAGGAGTTGAGCTCAACAGCTTATTCTATAGAGTTCATGCTTCTCGGCTCCGTTAGTTACTACTAACTAGATACTTAATTGGACTCGTTCCCATCGACACCGTAGCGGATCTCGTAATCCACTCCTTCAACTCCTCCGGACAGATCAGGTTCCTCGTAGAACACATCTTCTTGGCATTCGGTTGCATACATTGGCACGTCTTCAGGATCCTCAGAGTCTAAGCAAGGGATCAAAGGAAAGAATGAGTAACAGCGTTACCCAACAAGTTCATTATATGAAAGGTAGGAAGTTTGATGCTCTAACTACCACCTCGGATTATAGATCCTTGGCACTATGCCGTTTTTGTAAATATTTCTTCAAAGATTGATTTTATTCCAAAAAAAAACTATGAAAATCAGCCTTCACGGGTTGACCAAAACTTTCGGAGTTCCTTTCCTGCCGCGTTCGTAGCTCCTTCCCGGAATAGGGAGTAACAAGTTACAGTTCTTACACTCTGCAGAGGTGCGTTACTTTACCCATGAGAGATCAACTCCTTGTTGCACAACCGGGCATACTTTCCTGTCCACAATTCCATGATGTGGGGCCTAGTAGTTGGTCCAAGCCAATCACTGCCCCCTTCGCGACCCCGCATGCCTCCTTGGTGTACACCATGCCCACATAATGAATTATGGCAATGGTTTGTACAAACCTTCAGATGCCAGAACTATCATGGGACGATGAGGGTTCCCACCCATATGCTGCATATACTCTATGAATTATCAATTAATATGCACGCTACGAGGATAACAGCCACGACTTGCACATCTGGCTCCATGCGAGAGGAAGAAGATACGGCTGACTTCTCTGTCCCATTCCAAATCTCATGGCTAACGCGTAATATACGGCGCTAGAATCACCGATGTCAGGGGTTATTAAGTCCCTACTTTATCATCATTGTTGCAAATAGAACCCTAAGTTCTATTGCTCCATTATATCACCACTTAGGATGATATCTATGATTTCTTTATTTATGAAAATAATATTTTCTTTATTTTATAGCATATATGATAACACACAATTTGCAAATACTTTGATAAAGACTCTTCAAAGGACATGAGCAAGTGAGGAACTTGCCTTGTGATGGCAAGGTAGTCAAGTCTGATGCTTGCACTGGACCTTGAGCTTCTAGTTCTACAAAAACATCATTATTGCCCGGTAAGGACAATATTTAAAGAAGCAAAATGATTATGCAAGTAATGTAATGCATTATTTAATTCTATATTCATTTTCCCTATATAAGGTGCCTTTTAATAAAGCATTATAAATATTTTTTTATATTTATTGCATATATTATTTTCTTTTATTTCTTTTTTTATTTGACTTTTATTGATTTAATAATTATTTTAGGAATTTACAATTATACATTAAATTTATTATTCAATATTTATTTAGTATTTTTCAAAAATATTATAATATTAATAAATAATGAAAGTGATTTTTATTTATTTTTATCATCTTTCAATAATTTTGTAAAATTCCATAAGGAATATATAAATTACAAAATTCTTATAAAAATTAAAATGTCCAAAATTTTATATCTTATTTTATTTGGACAGAGTGGATTATTGTGAATCCAAAAATATTTTATTTATAATTTTTGGACTTTTATTTTATTTTCTAGAATTTAATTGAGGTCAGGGGCATTTTGGTCTTTTCCAATTGATCAAAACAGTTTTTTTAAACAACTTGGGCTGGCCTTTTGAGCTTATTGGGCCAGTGTGGCCCAGTAGGGCAGGGTCAAAATCACCACCCCGAGGGGTTTTGGCCCACCCAGCCCACTTCTCTGTCTCCTCCTCGTCCTCAACTTTCCTCTTCCTCGACCCCGTGGCCTTGGCGCCGCCGCTGGCGATGGCCGTCGTTGTGGCTTCCCCTTGCCGCTGCTGTGGTGCAGGGTGAGGTTTGCAACTATGCTTGTTCGTCTAGTCCAACTCGATTTGCTTCTGGGGCTTCCCTGTGGTCAGATACACCCTGTTCCCGAACCCTAGGGTTAGGGAAAGGTGTTGTCGCCACCGTCGCGATCCCGCCTGCGGTGGTGTGCTGGGCTCGTGTGCTGTTGTGGCCACCGTCGTGGCTGGTGCAGGTTGCAGCGCCCTCTCGGGTGCTCCCTATGCTGTCGTGGTTCGTCGGACAATCTGCTTCCTCTTTGATTCGTCAGCGAGGACCTCGGGTAAGTTGCTTATGTGGTTCTTGTTCATGCTACTACCATGAATCTCTCTGTGTGTGTCTAGTGGCTTATCGTGCTTAGTGATTATGTTCTGATTAGGGTTCATAACCCCCTGTTAATCATATCCATGATGCTTTAGATCTAGTGTTGATCATACTTGAGCATGAAGAATGATTGTTTGATGTGGATCATGATTTGTAGTGGCTTATCAGATTTATTCCAGTGGTAATCCACTATGATCCCATGTTAGTGTTTCTATGGAATCCCTGGTTGGAAATGTTGTTGATCTGAGAACTTACTCTACTGTCAGAATGCTTATACTGACAGTAGTTTCTCTCAGTAGATGCTTACTGCAATTCTAATGGTAGGCTCGTATGAGATTATACATACTGAATATAATCATTACATGTAATGATTTTCTGTGGATGTATAGATGAATATGATATTGATTCCTGGCACTTGGGTTCAGGAAGATGATATGTATTGGTTTGTCCCTTTTATCTGTGGGAACTAAGCAAATATTGGTTTTATCTCATTAAGAACTTGTCCTTGTGATACCATTGTAATCTGGCACACAAGTGATTAGGTTTTTATTTCTGGGCTTAGCTTTGTCAATACTTGTGATTAATACTGGCAAAATAAAATGAAAGCTTTTCTTAACTCTCCTGCCTATGATGTTGGTCTAAGGCTCTAGGATTTTAAGTCCTAGTGAGTTGAGCAATTAGTTTGTTTGTAACTTGTAAGATTAGAGGTGCTATTTTCCCTGGGAGATGTGCCCTGATCTAATAAGAACAAATGAAAAATGATTTAAGTTGCATAAATTAACACTAAACTCTGTGATGCTGGTCTGAGAGATTAGTGCTTGTGGGTGAGCTTGATTTCTTCTCTTTATACTTGAAATCTCTAGGATAGATTCACCTCACTTGGGTGATTATTGAGAGATTATTTCATAAAGCAACACATGCTTCTGTTCAGATACTATGAATGAATGATGTGATGGTTTTATGAGGCTCACCACAAAATCTGATGTTGATGTAGTAAGTTGATGATGATGATGATCTTGATCTGGTTTTGATGGTTTTGATGGACTTCCGAGCTTTCCTACTCCTCCTAGCTCCTGGGCTTGATCTTGTTGTCCACCTGATTCATCAACCTCCTTATGTCACCATCTTGGTGATGTTTGGTTGATCTGGGGTGGTTTGGTTTGGCTGCTGTTGTCTACACTAGTTGTGCTTATGTGCTGTGTAGTGGAGAGATGCACTGATGTGCTCCTCCACGGCTGTGCTGTGGTTTTGTGAATTGGGATAGGCTTGTGAGGTCGACAGTACACCATTTGCATGTTGGTGTGTGTCCATCTTGTGTGCCTGCTATGCACTTGTGGATATGTTCAAAAAAATTGAACTTACTATTACCAGATTACTTTCACCTGGCTGGTGAATTGGTCCCTTTTGGCTGTTATTTGACTTCTGGCTTTGAATTTATGAAAGATGAAATCTTTCATATTGGTGAAACTTGCCCCTTTTATAACATTTCTCAATGATGAATTTGTCAAGTGCATTTCACTGACATATCTGAGAGAAATAATACTAACACTAATCCTATTTTGTTTCTATTTAGTCTTTGTTCTGCAGATACAAAGATAAAGATGAAGATTTAGTGTAGATTTAGATATAGGATAGTTAGTAGATATTTAAATGTAATTTTCTTATTCTTTTGTAATTTTTTCTTTTATTATTCTTGTAATATTTATTTTATGCAATTGTAATAAAGATTATATTATTATTAATAAAGAATATTCTTATTCTTTATTCTTTTGTAAATTCTGAAGTTTGGAAGTGGCTTCAGTATGTTACATTCTTTGTAACTTGTTTATGTATTAATAATATGAAATAAGTTTCATATTCAATATTGTTTTTGGATAAAATTTAAGTTATAATACTTACCTCTTAATTAATTTAAGATTCAAAACTTATATCTAAATCATTTAAATTATAATTCTAACACTCAAGTTTAAAATTTCAAATTCATTTTAAACACATAACTCCTGAAGATCATCTCAAATTTTATAACTATTGGGCCACGCGGAGATAAAACAAAACTTTCCCCTCTAACGTGGTGATCCCAAGATCTAGCTGAGGTAGAAGGCCACGAGATTTACCACTAGACGCCAGCTATGGATTCGATGAAGCGTGTCGATTGATGCGGTCAGTCCTCACGATCCGATCGTCTGATCGCGACAAGACCTCTTTGGTATCCACACGTACAAGGAGGAGCACCGGCGACGAACTGCTAGGTTCGTAATGACGGCTGGACTGCTGTGGAGCTAGGGTTTCCAACACATGGAATGACCTAACCGAACAAGGATTAACCTTTCTGGGTTACGGTGCTCCACTATATATAGGGAGTGAACGTGGGCTCTGCTCGCGCGACCCATTCACTCAAGCCCATATAACACTAGTCACCGTGAGTTCAACTCACTAACTCAGTCCTCATCCGGTTTAGGTCCAACCCAACCAGATTACAGGTTCAGATCCAATCCGAACTTTCTCCCGCTCTTAAGTGTGTGACCCCGCAGGCTCATGGCTACTTGGACACGATTGGAGTCCGACTCTCAATCGATCGGTCGGTAGCGGCTCCTAGCAGAACGTGCCGACTCCCAAGTACCAAAGAGTCATGACGACTTGCCTTTCCAATGCGACTTACGTCTGAGTCCCTTTTGCCTCACGATATACCTTGTCAGACTATAGGCGAATAATTTTCATCCCTTAAATAGTCTGACTCTCTTCTCGATCCGAGATAAGTGATTCACCCGACTAACTCTTAGTCGATCGCCTCGGGTAACACTTAACCGAGTCGTGCATGGCCATGCTTTCTGAATCATATCTCACGAGAGGGCCCAGAGAATACCTCTCCGAGTGGAGGGGCAAAATCACATCTTGGTTATTCACATCACGCAGCTTGATTCTCGATCGACTCGCCTTTATAAGCCCCGATTCGGATCAGCATTTGGAGAACCTAAGTCGGTGATCCTCAACTCGGACTATGCAACAACCTCGTCTAAGGATTACATTGATTGAGATATACAAATGACAACTTGTTTGTTGTACCTCAATATGGGTCAATCCGACTCGCTAAACTCTTTAGCCAAGTCTGTAAGTTGGAATAGCATCTCCATGCCCATGACAAGTGGAACCAGTCATCAAGCCAACTTTCACATTGGTCTAAGTTGTGTGTCCAAAGACAACCTCAATGACCAAGGATATTTAGTACAAACAACATGAATGCATAGTTCCACAACCGAATCACATATTCAATGATACACATCAGATGTTTATACAAGGACTACTTAATATCTTTATGAATACAATGGGAAATCTCATCATACATGATTGCCTCTAGGGCATATTCCCAACAGTCTCCCACTTGCACTAGAGTCAATCTTCCGACATCACATGTCTAAGCATCTAATGCCCATGGCTCTCAGGTGCGCCTCATGCTTCGGCTATGGTAACGGCTTTGTCAATGGATCCGCAATATTTGCATCCGTGTGTACCTTGCATAACTTGATATCACCCTGATCCACGAACTGGCGAATCAGGTGGTACCGCATGAGTATGTGCTTGTTCTTCTGGTGTTGTCTAGGTTCCTTGGCTTGTGCAATAGCACCATTGTTGTCACAATACACGTCCAACCGATTGGACGAGCCCTGAACCACACCAAGATCCATGAGGAAATTCCTCATCCAAACAGCTTCCTTTGCTGCCTCCGAGGCGGCAATATACTCAGCCTCTGTTGTAGACGCAGACACAGTCTCTTGCTTGGAAATCTTCCAGCTCACAGCACCTCCGTTTATAATAAACACGTATCCGGATTGCGAACGAGAATCATCAGAGTCGGTAAGATAACTCGCATCCGTGTAACCCTTTACACTGAGTTCATCTTCACCACCATAAACCAAGAACATATCCTTAGTCCTTCTCAAGTACTTCAGGATATTTTTAGCCGTTGTCCAGTGGATCTCTCCAAGATCAGCCTGGTATCTGCTCACAACACTTAGAGCATAGGAAACATCCGGCCTAGTACAAATCATGGCATACATGATGGATCCGACTGCAGAAGCATATGGAATCGCACTCATCCGACTTCGCTCATCAGTTGTCAAAGGACACTGAGTCTTGCTAAGTTTTACACCATGGGACATCGGTAAGAACCCCTTCTTAGACGATTCCATGTTGAATTTCTTCAACACTTTGTCCAAATAAGTACTCTGACTCAATCCAATGAGCCTCCTTGATCTATCTCTATAGATCCGTATTCCGAGGATGTATGTTGCCTCACCCAAGTCTTTCATTGAGAAACTCCTTTCCAATGATTCCTTGGTTTCTTGCAACATCTGGACATCATTTCCAATCAGTAATATGTCATCCACATATAAGATTAGAAAATTTACTTTGTTCCCACTAAACTTCTTGTACAAACAAGAATCATGTTCACTCTTGATGAAGCCAAACGATTTGACTACCTCATCAAAGCGAATATTCCAACTCCGAGATGCTTGCTTCAACCCATAAATGGATTTCTGAAGTTTGCACACCTTGTCAGCATTAGCCAGATCGACAAAACCCTCGGGTTGTATCATATACACGTCCTCGGTTAAATTTCCGTTAAGGAAAGCCGTTTTGACGTCCATCTGCCATATCTCATAGTCGAAATAGGACGCTATATCTAACATGATCCGAACTGATTTAAGCATCGCTACGGGCGAGAAAGTCTCGTCGTAATCAACTCCTTGAACTTATCGGAACCCCTTCGCGACAAGGCGTGCTTTATAGATTGAAATATTTCCATCCATATCAGTTTTCTTTTTAAAGACCCATTTGCACTCGACGGGTCTTGCACCGTCTGGAAGATCAACCAAGTTCCAAACTTGATTTTCATCTATGGACTTTAACTCGGATCTCATGGCTCCAAGCCATGACTCGGAATCAGATCCCACCATCACTTCCAAATAATTTGCTGGCTCATCACTGTCTAACAGTAACACATCACGAACACTTCGTAATCTCGCCGATCTTCGTAGTACAGGTGTTGCTGCCAGCTCAGCTATCACGACCGTCTCAACCTCCAAGGTTTTTTCCGACTCGCCACTAGCCGGTTCCTCTTGAATTTCTTCGAGCTGCACCGTGCTCCCACTTACTCCCCGACTGAGAAACTCTTTCTCAAGGAAGACACCATTCCGAGCGACAAACACTTTGCCCTCTTCTCGGTTGTAGAAGTAGTAACCCAAGGTTTCCCTCGGATACCCCACGAAAATACACTTATCCGACTTGGCTGTAAGCTTGTCCGACTGGAGTAGCTTGACAAATGCTTCACAACCCCAAATCTTAAGAAAAGACAAACTCGGATTTTTGCCTGTCCACATCTCATGCGGTGTCTTCTCTACCGATTTTGATGGTACTCTGTTTAGTGTGAACGCCGTTGTTTCTAGACAATAACCCCAAAATGATAAAGGCGGATCTGTCCGACTCATCATTGACCGCACCATGTCCAACAAGGTTCGATTCCGCCTTTCCGAAACACCGTTCCTTTGCGGCATTCCTGGCGGAGTAAGTTGAGGAACTATTCCACAACTTTTCAGATGGTCATCAAACTCATGGCTCATGTACTCGCCTCCTCGGTCCGACCGAAGAAACTTTATTTTCTTGTCGAGTTGATTCTGTGCTTCATTCTGGAATTCTTTGAACTTTTTAAAGGCTTCCGACTTATGTTTCATCAAGTAGATATATCCTTACCTACTCAAATCATCAGTGAAGGTAATGAAGTACTCATAAACACCCCTGGTTGTCGTGCTCATTGGTCCACATACATCACTATTTACTAGTCCCAACAAGTCGGACGCCCTTTCGCAACTCTTTGCAAAAGGTGTCTTGGTCATTTTGCTGAGTAGGAAAGATTCGCATGTCTCGAACGACTCAAAGTCGAACGAAGTTAGGAGTCCATCATCATGGAGCTTTTTCATGCGTTTCCAACTTATATGACCAAGCCGACAGTGCCAAAAGTAAGTCATATTCAGATCATTTGGTTTCAACCTTTTAACATTTATGTTATAAACCGACTCACCATCAAGATTCAAAATAAATAACCCGTCCTGGACGGGTGCAAAGCCGTGAAACATATCATTCAAATACAAAGAACAACCATTATTCTTGATATTCGACTCATAGCCTTGCCTCATCAAACATGAAGCGTAAATAATGTTTCGATCGAGCATCGGAACATAATAACAATTATTTAGTTCCATAATGAATCCGAAGGTAAATGAAGTTGCATCGTCGACTTCCAACGCAGCAACTCTTGCTTTGTTGCCGACTCGAATATCAACTCGCCTCTTGCTACGCCTCCTAGTTCTTACTACCCCTCGCAACAAGTTGCAGATGTGAATAATCGATCCGTATCATATACCCAAGAACTATTAGGTGCATCGGCAAGATATATGTCTATAACATTGCAAACAAGTGTAACTGAGTCGGAAGTCATACCTCCACTCTTGGCTTTATCGGCCAAGTACTTGCGCAGTTCCTCTTCCAAAGGCCATCCGCATTGCAGAGAAGCAAGTGGATCCGGTGAAGGAGATGGCTTAGTACCGAGGAAGCGCTTGGGACCGGGTCCGAGCCTGCTTTCTCCCGACTTAGCCTTCTTCTTAGTCCAAGAACTCTTCTTGAACTTAGCCTTATTCTCGCACCATCAACACTTGATGGCGCCTTCTTGAGATCCGCCCGCCGCTTGAGCATCCCATGTAATTCGGTGAGCTTCTTATCCATACCATGCATGTGGTAGTTCAAATGAACTGCCCATATGCACTAGGAAGAGAGTTCGAATTATATCCATGTAACTCTTCGCTTATGGGGTAGCCAAGCCTCTAGATATCGCACATAACCAACCACTTTGATCACATGCGACTCGTGATCACCATCCTTGCTTGCAACTCAAAGAAAGCACGAGAGACTTGATACCTCTCAGTCTTCGCCTGAGCCTGGAACATACTTTTGAGGCTTTCGATAATATCATAGGCCTCAACATGCTCGAACTGATTTTGCAAGTCCGATTCCATGTGAGCAAGCATAAGACAGCTAATATCCGTGGACTCATCCTTAGCCCGACGGTAGGCATTGGTGGCAGCGACAGTCGCATTCTCATTCGGCTCATCTGGAAGTGGGTTGTCTAGGACATGGTCCTTCTTTTCTTGTTTGAGAACAATTCTCAGATTTCGATACCAGTTAGTAAAATTAGTGCCGTTCAGTTTATCTTTCTCAAGGATAGTTCTCAACGCAAAACCGCATATCTGAGAGTGACTGCTACTTGGTGCCATGATCTACAACAGAAAATATGCAAAACACTTAAGACATGTATTCATAAAAGAGCAAGCATATTAAACATTTTAATATTTTATGCTCCCACTAGAACCAACACCCCTCCGATGGTTGCTTAGTGATTCAGGATCCTAAATAAGCAAGTCGGCTAGTGAGCTTTAGCATCACCGCTAGTCGCCAAGTGATCTAGGTTGACAACTCCTTGTCAATCGCATCTCATGTGACTCATGTTGGACGGGTGTCATCACATGCCCCGGCTCCCATCCGACTTTTCCCCGAGTCCCACAACCGTTGTGATAGACCCGTCTAGCTTACCGAGTGTTTCCGCAGTAAGAGTCCGACTCGAACCCACCTAGTCGGAAAGAATTGGTAGCACCTCAATTTTATGAGCCCACTACAAAAAATGTCCGACTTGTGATGGTGCAAACACTGGCGGGAAAATCGACTAGACCTTTTTTGAGGGATTAAATTTTACCGACTATCTAATAGAGGTAAAACTAAGACATAACAATAACACAAAATAAAGAAATTATAATGTGAAATGGTATGGCTCTCTTCATGTCGATCTCCATCTCCACAAAGCCTGTAATCCAACTTGTGCCACCTCTTGTCACTTGCCGTCTTACTCCATGTCGCCGACATGTACAACGCCTTGCATGCCTTCCGGGTTCTCCAAACAGCTACACTAGCTTAGTAAAGTAAATTACATAGAGAATCCGACACGCATGTCGTTATACAATAAAATGACAGCACCAAGGCTCCAGCCGGCTGACAAAAACCGTGATTCGCAGATCACGTATGGATTACACACATACATCACATGCACATGAACCATACCATTCACAACTTCCTGCAAAAACAAGTTATGCATAGATACAATATCTACCGCCAGAAACTCGCAACGACATCTAAGGCGCTTCTGACGGTAAGGCCGGCCCCGATTCGAACATGGATTCCGAACATCGTTCCGATTCGATCAAACTCTTTGATCTTCGATCACCGCTTCTGGATTTACGTGTCACAGTCTACCCCGATGGCGGAAGCCGACCGGTAGGGGTATGTCGTTCCACGACCTCAGCAGTATGATCACGGAAAATAGATCTACCATTCCCCGAGTACAGTTGATCCAATCAAATTCGTACAAAACCGATCTATCTCATAGATCGACCACCAAACAACACATAGATCTCATCTACAGCCAACCGCATATCACATATGTGAGATCTCGAGCCTAAAACCAGAAGCTATCGCTCTGATACCACTGTTGGGCCACGCAGAGATAAAACAAAAATTTCCCCTCTAACATGGTGATCCCAAGATCTAGCTGAGGTAGAAGGCCACGAGGTTTACCACTAGACGCGCATTTGCGGATTACTGATGAAGCGCGTCAGTTGATGCAGTGCAGTCCTCATGATCCGATCCCCGGTGGCTGATCGACAAAGACCTCCGCCGGGTATCCACACGTACAAGGAGGAGCACCGGCGGCGAACTGCTAGGTTCATAACGACGGCTGGACTGCTGTGGAGCTAGGGTTTCCAACACATGGAATGACCTAACCAAACAACGATTAACCTTTCTGGGTTACGGTGCTCCACTATATATAGGGAGTGAACGTGGGCTCTGCTCGCGCGACCCATTCACTAAAGCCCATATAACACTAGTCACCATGAGTCCAACTCACTAACTCAGTCCTAATCCGGTTTAGGTCCAACCCAACCAGATTATAGGTTCAGATCCAATCCGAACTTGCTCCCGCTCTTAAGTGTGTGACCCCGCAGGCTCATGGCTACTTGGACACGATTAGAGTCCGACTCACAATCGATCAGTCGGTAGCGGCTCCTAGCAGAACGTGTCGACTCCCAAGTACCAAAGAATCATGACGACTTGCCTTTCCAATGTGACTTACATCCGAGTCCCTTTTGCCTCACGATATACCTTGTCAGACTATAGGCGAATATATGTCATCCCTTAAATAGTCCGACTCTCTTCTCGATCCGAGATAAGTGATTCACCCGACTAACTCTTAGTCGATCGCCTCGGTTAACACTTAACCGAGTCGCATGGCCATGCTTTCGAATCATATCTCACGAGAGGGCCCAGAATATCTCTCCGAGTGGAGGGCAAAATCCCATCTTGGTTATTCACATCACGCAGCTTGATTCTCCGACCCGAACTCGCTTTATAATCGCCCGATTCTGGATCAGCGTTTGATAGAACCTAAGTCGGTGATCCTCAACTCGGACTATGCAACAACCTCAGGTCTAAGGATTACATTGATTGAGATATACAAATGACAGCTAGTTCGTTGTACCTCAATATGGGTCAATCCGACTCGCTAAACTCTTTAGCCGAGTCTGTGTAAGTTGGAATAGCATCTCCATGCCCATGACAAGTGGAGCCGAGTCATCAAGCCAACTTTCACATTGGTCTAAGTTGTGTGTCCAGCACAACCTCAATGACCAAGGATATTTAGTACAAACAACATGAATGCATAGTTCCACAACCGAATCACATATTCAATGATACACATCAGATGTTTATACAAGGACTACTTAATATCTTTATGAATACAATGGGAAATCTCATCATACATGATTGCCTTTAGGGCATATTCCCAACAATAACAATCATCCTTTTAGACTAAACCTAAGCTCAAAGTATGAAAGAAACATTGATCACTTAGGTTTTTTTATTTGGCAAAAAATTTACCCACATTTTCACAGATGAATGAATGCAACAATACATATTCCTAAATCTACCCTTCATTAGGTCCTAAATGCTGGGATGTTACAGACTTCTAGCAAGCTTTTGTAGGAACTTAATCACTTCAGAGATATTGCAACCATCAAGATCAAAATCAAACATAGCATCACAGGTAGTATACTTATTGGGTTTAGGCATTGTTATAGGAGGAATGGGAACTTATTGTGGTTTGCTAGCATCCATATCGGTGGTGGTAATACTACAAACACTATTCTTTCTAGCAATTTCAGCTTCTCTTTCCCACTTAGCATGTAGTTTAGCTAACAGTCTAACATTTTCATCAATAGTAACTATGGCATGAGTAGCAGCACAGGTACTTTCCAAGGTTTTAGGTTTAGCAGTCATTTTACTAATAAAAGAGGACTATGCTTCAGACAAAGATGAAATATTTTTCTCAGGATTCAAAATTTTGGACTGTAAACTAGGAATTTCCCTATTCAAATTCTCAAGTTGATGACTAATATTTTTCAAGATAGCAGATTGTTCTTCCATAGTTTTAGTGAATATTTTGTTCTGCTCATATTGCATTTGCATGAAGTTTTTAGTGGATCTTTCAACTTCTAGAATCCTATCTTCACTAGGCATTCCAGATCTACCATGATAAGTATTGCTATTATTAGGAGGATAAGGCCTATAGTTATTATTACCATAAGCATTGTTGCCAAAATTATTATTTCTAACGAAGTTCACATCAACTTGATCTTGTTGAGCAACCAAAGAGGCAAAAGGAACATTATTTGGATCAATATGAACTTTTCCATTAACAAGCATAGTCATGATAACATCAATTTTATCACTCAAAGAGGACGTTTCTTCAATAGAATTTACCTTCTTACCATGTGGAGCTCTCTCAGTGTGCCATTCAGAATAATTAACCATCATATTATCAAGGAGCTTTGTTGCAGCACCCAAAGCAATGGTCATAAAGGTACCTCCAGTAGCTGAATCCAACAAATTTCTTGAAGAGAAGTTTAACCCTGCATAAAAAGTCTGGATATTCATCCAAGTAGTCAGTCCATGAGTGGGACAATTCTTTACCAAAGATTTCATTCTTTCCTAAGCTTGAGCAACATGTTCATTATCAAGTTGTTTAAATTTCATTATTTCACTTCTCATAGATATAATCTTAGCAGGAGGATAGTATTTTACAATAAAAGCATCTTTGCATTTAATCCAAGAATCAATACTATTTCTAGGCAAGGGTAGCAACCATTCTTTAGCTTTTCCTCTCAAGGAGAAAGGAAACAATTTGATCTTAATAATATCTCCATCTACATCCTTATATTTTTTCATCTCACAAAGTTTAACAAAGTTATTGAGGTAGGAAGCAGCAGCATCAGAACTAGCACCAGAAAATTGCTCTTTCATCACAAGATTCAACAAAGCAGGCTTAATTTCATAAAAGGTAGCATCAGGAGCAGGTGGAGCAATAGGTGTACTTAGGAAATCATTGTTGTATGTGCTAGTGAAGTCACACAACTTGGTGTTCTCATCAGAGTTCATTTTTGCAAAGGTGGAGCAAACCAACAGCAGCAGCAACTAGAGTAGGAACTAATTTTTTGTGTTTTTGATAAGAGAAAGCAAACCAAACCAAACTATTTTTTTGTAATTTTTGATAAAAATAAGCAATCGAAACAAATCAAAATAAAATAAGCAAAACAAAAACAAAGTAAAGAGAAAGGTTGTGAAGGACTCCCATTGTGAATCCGTCCTTAACCTCCCCGGCAACGGCGCCAGAAAACGTCTTGATGCGGCTCAGATCACTGTAGAGCTTCATTGGAAAACCCCAAGAGGAAGGTATGATGAGTACAACAATAAGTTTTCCCTCAGTAAGAAACCAAGGTTATCAAACCAGTAGGAGGAAGGAAACGACTCAAAGGTGTTTCAAACAACTTGGAAACCTGCACAACACAAACTCAAGACTTTGTCCCAACGAACAATGAGGTTCTCAATCTCACCGGTTTGTTGAAAACATAGGATTAAACATATGGTGTGGAACGTAATGGTAGATTGCAGAAAGTAAACAGTAACATCAGAATATGTGTCAATGGTAAAGATTGGACCGGGGTCCACAGTTCACTAGAGGTGTTCTCCTTAAGATAAACACATAACATGCTGGCTAAACAAATTACAGTTGGGCAATTGACAGGACAGAGCAAGGCATAACAATGCAATATTAGACATTCATGATCCTATGATATTGATTGGGCATAGACCGCCATCCAACTGCATCTATGACTAGTAATCCACCTTTAGGTTATCATCCAAACCCCCTCCAGTATTAAGTTGCAAGCAACGGATAACTGCTTTAAGCAATGTGTGTAAAGTAAACAATACAATTGTTCCATGAACAAAAGATTTTTGTTTTCTCCCTAGTAGCAACAGCACATCTACAACCTTAGAGATTTTTTTATGGAGGGGTTAACCTCTTGGGTGGCCCGATCTTCACGGATCTCATGGTCAAATCGATGGGAAAGCGAGGGGAAAGGGAGAAGGTAGCGGAAGCGAACACACACCTCACGAAAAACACGATGAACACACGCAAAACTCACACGATACAAGGCCGATTGCTCCCGAACGGCGGCCACCGGTCCGATAGAATCCTCGCAAGGAAAGATCGATCAACGTGCTCCCTCAAATCCACATCGGAGAGGGAAGAACACCTTAGGGAGGGTCTTGACAACCTGGAGACGTGACAACGAACTCCAAGGCCTTGTTCAATGATGGATGCTTGATGCAAAGTCCAGTCGAGGTTGGTGACGATAGTCAGTCCCCTTGGTAAAGGGGATGATGCAAAACTAGAGATTCCACAATGGGGGTTGTCTTTAGTTTATCATCTATGCCTAAGGGATACATGAAGGGGTAGGGGCTCTATTTATAGGCCAGCCACATAAACAGGGGTAGTTTAGGGATAAAACTAGGGTTTGGACGAGCTAGAGGGGTACATAGGCCGAAGGCCCAGCTGGCGGCACGCAGGCCCATCACGCAGGCCAGAGACTCCGGTGTAGGGGCCGGAGACTCCGATCAGTCTCCGGTGTCGTCTCCGGAGTGGCGTACTGACTGTCCCCGGGTCGGTTGCTGGGGTCGGTCCGGAGGTCGGTCCGGAGACTCCGGTGCGCAGGACCGAAGACTCCGGTGTAGCAGGACCGGAGACTCCGGTGCTTCAGCCTTGGCTTCTTCCGTCTCCTCTTCCAAGCCTCCACCTTGTCGGGCTTGATGTTCCGGGCTTCCTCCCTTACCTTCGTACTTGTCGGTGTGAACCTATCATGCATATGTGACGGAGTATGAAGTAGCATACCATTCAATAGGGTAGGAAGTGGGCTCACATAGAGGAACGGATTCACCTTTGGAGTCCATGATGACTTGGCGTAAGTTGGAGACCATGATGTGGTAACGAACCGTAGGTCGGGCTACATCATCTCCCCCCCCCCTTCAAAAAGAGTCGTCCTCGACTCTACATGCTCATCACAAAGTAGAAGAGGTCGATAGGCCTTCTTGATCCTGGGGTTCACCATATGGTCGTCCTCGAGAAGATTGATTTGACAACACTTCAATGTTCCTTCACCTTCCATGAAGCCTACAAAGCTCACAACAAAAGCGAAGCAACACTCAAAGCGTATCCAATTCATGAAGATTATTGCATGAGTCCTCAAGTAGAAGGAAGTCACCTTATCTTGTAGAGATAGCTCGATGAAGGGTAGACATCGGTAACTTTCTTCAGTTCTTCTTGTCAACATATAGTCCATAGAGGTTGACGTGTATGCATTTGTACCTTCATACAACAAAGACCAAGCAAAATATTTTCGTGCGTGGTAGAGGAGCATGGCAAATGTGGCATGTCCATTCTTGTTCACAACACTATTAGCACAATACAAGGATAGCAAATGGAGTGCATACGCAAGGTCAAAGTGCATGGAAATCGTTCGAACATCCTCCAAATGTGGGAACTCAAAAACTCCATATAACGTAGTAGTGGGGCACTCAAAGCATTGGATCAAAATTTCAATCAACTTCTTTGATGCAAGAATAGGAGAATTCGGCAAAAATACACAAGGAAGAATGTCCAAAGAAACATCATTATGTGCAAACCAACCATTTGGAAAGAGAAATTGTTCAACATGTTGGATGTCACACACAAATCATTGATAGCAAATATCATGGGAGTATGAGTATCCCAAGCGGAAGCCAAAGTAACGTGTTTGCAAACAAACCAAATGAAAAATCAAGTGGTCCTTATGTTTGTTGCAACAACAAGACGAGATTCTTGGAAGCTCTCATGACAATACATGCTCTTAATGGAATTGTGGTTGCACACAAAACATCGGAAAGAGAAAATGTTCAACATTTTTGTTGCAACACACAAAGCATCATTATCCAAAAGCGAAGAAACATGAATGTCACAAGGTGAGATAATACCATCAACATGCTTGCAATCAAACCATAGGAAAGAGCAATTTGCTAACATGAAAGATGCAAAGCATGCAAAAGGTATCAGAGCTGGGTTCGATCTTGAACTCACTTGTGGGATGCTCTCAAGAGCTCTTTTTGTCAACTCGTGCTCAACCGAGGTTGACATGATAGTGCGGGTACCTACACACATCATACACAAAAGGAAGAACGTGTCTGCATGGTAGAGATACACATCATCCATCATGACGTATCTCTTCTTGTGCACATCACCATTAATGTCAATCAAGTATGAAATAGGTGCATGATGAGTATGCAAGTGGGGAACATGCTTATCATGGCAATCATCAAAATCTCCAAAAATTGAGAAAGCTATGGGGGACATCTCATTATAACGCATATGATCAATGTTGTTGCAAGAAAAACAAGTGAAATAGCAAGCATTCATCTTATTGCAAGCAACGGGAGAAATTGAATGACTAGCATGACAAAGCAAGTCCGAAGCAATTGGAGGATACACACAAGATGCGTAGCATGGCATGTTTATGGCAATGGCATCGCAATCAAACAATTCCACATGAGCAATATTATGCAAAGGCAAAGCATCACATGGGAATATGAATGAAGCATATGTAATGTCACAAGTATCATCCATAACATGCATATCCTCACAATTCATCATGTCTACTAGTGGGATCATGGCATCATCAACATCCTTATTGTTACCTTGTTCATACCTCTCATATGAAGTGGGTGTTGTGGAAGTAGTGGCCTCCTTGTGGACGACTTCGTTTTCTTGACGTAGCCATGGCGTAGCATCATCTTTGTGCACCATGTACATCTTCTCTAATCGAGGCATCATTGCTTCATGGCTTGGCGCGTCTTCATCCATGGAACCTAGCACAACATAAGAGAACACACTAGAGGTAGAGGGTAAGTTGTTAGAAATAGAAATGGTCTCACTTGACCTATCAACTACCACTCTCAACTCACTAGCAGTATCGCTCATGCCCTCCAAGTGGAAGCACTCAATCTCACATAAGGTGGAGTCACTCATCTCACTCTTGTTCTCACTCAAGTGGGCTAAGTGGCTCTCATACTCACATGGGATTGGTACCACATCATCACTCAAGCATATAGGGGTAGGCTCGGTTTCCTCAACTCCAAGCGCCTCCTTCGGTGAATGGAAAATCCCATGCTCACCATTCTTGACCTTGTCGCCTCCAAGGTTGGATGCCATAAGATGGGCATCATTGCTCGCCTCCTTAGTCGAAGGGAAAATCCCATGCTCGACCGTCTTGTGGCCATCTCATAGTAGTGGTGGAGGTAGGCTCATGCTATCCAACTTGGCGAAGTAGAGGTCTACATTTTCCTCGTTCGCAAGGTCGTGGAAGTCAAGCATAGGCGTTGAAGCTTGATGGCGTGGAAGGCTTTCTCGTGGTGCCATTGTGGTGGTGGCACGAGTAGTTGAAGGTGCCCTATGATGGTGTCGACGGATGTCATTGGCGTGCCTTGCCGATGTTTGATGTTGGTGAAGCACTTGGTCATCCACATGACGCTCCCGACGGTGATCATTTGCCTTGGCACTCTTCTTGTGCTTGTGGTGCCTTCTTGAGCTTGCTTGAGCATTATGGTTGGTGCTCATCCAGAATTCTTCGTCTTGGTGGCGAAGATGCCTTTGACGATGTCTTGTATCCTCTTTATGGTGGCGATGCTCATGAGAGGATGTTTGTCGATGAAGATTCTTGTTTCTTGGCGCCTCTTGATGTATATGATGTTCGGACGCCACTCTTCTTTGGATAAGAGGTGGATCTTGGCGCCTTGAGGTGATGGGGCTTGGCGCCTTGGAGATGATGGCGCTTGACGCCTTGGAGGTGGTAGCACTTTTCGCCTTGGAGGTGGATCATCGAAGTAGGTTGTGCCCTTTGGTGTGGCACGCTTGGCCTTGAAGGTCATGGATTCTTGATGATGCACCTCCTCTTGCTTGGCGTAGTAGGCTTCCATCTCCACACGGTGGAGGAATTCTTCATGGCTCATGGAGGAGCCATCAAAGTCGATGAAGTTCTCCCTGTACTCCATGCTCGGCGAGGCATCGTCGATGTCGCACTCGAAGTCGTCTATGGTTGGGGAGTAATTGTTGGTGTAGTACTCCATATCACCCAAGCATGTGGAGCCATTGTCGGTGTAGTGCTCCATAGTCTCCATGCATGAGGAGCCATTGTCGGTGTTGTGATCCATCATGTCCTTTATACTTGTGGAGTCGTAGTCATGGTGGTTCATCATGGATTCTTCATAGACATCATCCCCGGTACCGGAGTCCCTAGACATGATTCACAAGACCAAGTGTTGTATATGGAAGTGGTAGTGGGTGTTGGAGATGCAACGTCAAACCTTACTTTACCTTGGAAGATCGTATCGTGCAAGTGTCCACACTTGAGAGCAATAAACCAAGCAAAGTGAAGTTCACGTGGAACACCAAAACCAACTACTAACCAAAAAACACACACATACAAGGACTATGGTGGATAGGTATGGAAAATGGCATGCCAAGAACCAATCCGAAATCAAGATGTTGTGTTGGCAAGTAAAGAACCACAATGATCACAAAGCAAACAAGTCAATCCACAAGATAGGAAATATGTACAAGGAAACACACACGGTGGGATAAATGGGACTTGTGCGACGGAGAAAGTGAGCTAAGAACCAAATGATTACCTAGCGAAGACTATAAGCTCGTGTCACACAAGTACAAGGAGAGATGCTAGTTCGATTGCATAAGATTGGTGGGCTACAAGATATGCACAATAAGTACCACCTATATGATGTTCATCGAGCTTGCGCTTCCTATTCTATGAGGCACTTGTTTGTTTGTTTCTCTTTTATTTTTCCTTTTTTCTATTTTTTTCTCTTCTTTTCTTTTCTCTTTTTCTTTTTCACTTGCCCCTTCCTTGTGCCAACAACTATACAAGATAACTATATGAGATAGCGCTCACAGCATTTGCTCGGAATCTACAAGGTATCAAATGTGCATAGCCCAAGCAATCATAAGAGGAACTAGTATCAATAGGTGTTTGTTGCTCGCAAAGATAGTGGGGTTCACAAAGGAATGCAAGTGGGGAGAAGTCGCGGAATGTTTATACCTTTCATCGACGATCTTCACCCTTTATTGTTGGATTCCGCCTTGCTCATGGAATTTGGATGTAGTAGATAGCATGAACAACGTGGATGATGATATAGAGCTCCTTCTCCTCTTCGAAATGAGCTAAAGAACACCAAAATCCGAGTTGAAATGAAAAAAGTTATGCTCAAAACCGTGCTGCAGTTTTTCTGTTTGCAGGGGGCGGAGACTCCGGTCTGGGGTCCAAGACTCGTCCGAGCTCAAAAGTCCGAGACTCGTCTGGGCCGAGACTCCGTCCGAGATTCAAGCATCCAACTCAGACGGACGCGTTTTGGGCGGAAAAACTCGAACAAAAACCTCAAATTGATGGGGAAAATCAAGGAATTAGGCCATCGCAACGCAGGGGAAGGTAGATCAACAAGTTTAGAAAGTAATCCACGGATCAAAACCTACCAAAACTCACTCAAATCACATATCGATCCAAAACACGAATTGGGGATGTTTTTGGTGGAATTTTCGAATTTATGGGGAAAAGACCAAATCGATGAGAAATCCGTGGCAACCAAAAGCTGCTGATACCATATGATGGAGGGTTTAACCTCTTGGGTGGCTCGATCTTCATGGATCTCGTGGTCAAATCGATGGGAAAGCGAGGGGAAAGGGAGAAGGTAGCGAAAGAGAACACACACCTCACGAAGAACACGATGAACACACGCAAAACTCACACGATACAAGGCCGATTGCTCCCGAACGGCGGCCACCGGTGCGATAGAATCCTCGCAAGGAAAGATCGGTCAACGTGCTCCCTCAAATCCACATCGGAGAGGGAAGAACACCTTGGGGAGGATCTTGACAACTTGGAGACGTGACAACGAACTCCAAGGCCTTGTTCAACGATGGATGCGTGAGGCAAAGTCCAATCGAGGTTGGTGACGATAGTCAGTCCCCTTGGTAAAGGGGATGAGGCAAAACTAGAGATTCCACAATGGGGGTTGTCTTTAGCCTAACATCTATGCCTAAGGGATACATAAAGGGGTGGGGGCTCTATTTATAGGCAAGCCACATAAACAAGGGTAGTTTAGGGATACAACTAGGGTTTGGACGAGCTAGAGGGGTACATGGGCCGAAGGCCCAGCTGGCGGCGCGCAGGCCCATCACGCAGGCCGGAGACTCCGGTGTAGGGGCCGGAGACTCCGGGCCTCTCGATGTCGCCTCCGGAGTGGCGTCGGCATCCCCGGTCGGTTCTTGGGGTCCGGAGGTCGGTCTGGAGACTCCGGTGCGCAGGACCGGAGACTCCGGTGGTTCAGCCTTGGCTTCTTCCGTCTCCTCTTCCAAGCCTCCGTCTTGTCGGGCTTGATGTTCCGGGCTTCCTCCCTTGCCTCCGTACTTGTCGGTGTGAACCTATCATGCATATGTGACGGAGTATGAAGTAGCATACCATTCAATAGGGTAGAAAGTGGGCTCACATAGAGGAACGGATTCACCTTTGGAGTCCATGACGACTTGGCGTAAGTTGGAGACCATGATGTGGTAACGACCGTAGGTCGGGCTACATCATTTTTGTCACTTCCCCATATTCATTAGAGGCATGAACCCACTATCGAGCATAAATACTCCCTCTTGGAGTCACTAGCATCTACTTGGCCAAGATAGCTACTAGAAACGGAGAGCATGCAAGATCTCAAACAACATAGACATTATAGAATCAATAAGATAGAACCATTAGTCAATCTGACATAGAAATCTCAATATCCATCGGATCCCCACAAACACAACATGCATGATTAAAAATAGATGATCCTGATCATGAACGGAGCTCACAAGATATAAACATGGTAGCACAAAGGAGGAGAAACAACCATCTAGCTACTGTATGGACCCATAGTCCAAGGTGGAATTACTCACGCATCATACCGGAGGCTGGCATGGTGATGAAGAAGGCCTCCGGGATGATCTCTCCCCTCTGGCAAGGTGCCGGGAAGAGCTTCAGATCCCCCGATCTAGGGACGATGGTGGCGGCAGCTATGGACTGTTTCGTGGAGATCTGATCGGATACTTAGGGTTGTGGCATCAGACACTTCTTATAGGCGAAGGGGGAGACCGAGGGGGTGCCCGAGGTGGCCGCACCCCCAGGCGTGGGCCAGGCCTGGCCGCGGCCAGGGGGCGTGGGCCCCTGGTGATCCTCCTTCGTCTCGTCTTCTGGCTCCGTGTTATCCTCGGTGAAATATTGTCTTTGGCTTTTGTCCCGTCCAATTCCGAGAATATTTATTTTCTAGCTTTTCTGGAACCAAAAACAGCAGAAAACAGGCAACTCGCACTGTGCATCTTGTTAATAGGTTAGTCCCAAAAAAGTATAATAATACCTCAAAGTGTTGACAAAGCAAAGCAAAGTGGATACTAAACAAGCATGAAACATAAAAAATTATCGATATGTTTACAACGTATAATATGACACCCTTGTTGGGTCGTTGACGCCAGCATACAAGAACATCGGGTACGCCCTGGCCTGGAGGGGCTGCACCCGATGCTTGAGGAAGGTACGGATGATGTCAATGTCGATCACCTCTTGGCCTCGCTGTAGCTGTAGGGCTTCCACACGCTTGTATAGCGTCTCGACAACCTCGGTTTCACCCGAGGGAACGTTGTTTGACCACGAACGCTTCCTGGAGACCACCGCACTAGCGTCGAAGGGAGGCATTCCATAGTGTTGGTTGTTCAACTTCTCGTCGCGGATGTAGAATCATTTGTTCCTTCATCCTTGCGCGGACTCGACAAGGTTGAAGGAGAAGTATTGCTGGTTGGGGCGTATATATATTACACACCCACCTAGCTCATAGACTGCGCCGCCGGAGCCGGACTGCCTCTTCAAGGCATAGAGCTTCTTGAAGAGGCTGAAGTGTGGCTCGATTCCGAGCCAGCACCCGTAGAGGGTGATAAAACACGCAATGTGCAGAAGAGAATTGGGTGTCAACTAGTGCAGTTGAAGCCCATAAAGGAAGAGAAGCCCATGAAGAAAATTGTGGTAAGGAAGGGACAAACCCCGAATGATGAAAGCAACGAACATAACCCAAAAATCTGTAGGAGGGTCGGGGGTTACCTTGGCACCAAGGATCTTGACATCTCCCTTACCTTGGAGATCAGATGGGCCTCGCGCAGGTGGCGCAAGTCCAACTCCCTTATCGTTGTTTGCTGCCAACTCCTGTTGGTGACGCGACCGTCGATGGTCTTCTTGGAGGCGCCAATGGCGCTCGTTCCTGCTCCGGCGACCTTCTTCGGCTCGCAAATCTTACAGCAGTGCGCTTCGCGCTGCGCTCGGATGATGGAAGAAGGAAACACGCGGAGGATTTCCAGTGTAAGGAGGAGCGATGGGCTCAAGAAATGGTGAAAGCAGGAAGAGCAAGGAAACAAAGTGAAAAATAGTGTAAAGGAAGGGGGAATTTACCAGGTCCCCTGGTGGTATAAAAAGGAAAGAAGATGACGCACCGCCACTATTCTTCTGAAACCTAACACGTGTCATGCATCCTAGTGCACACGTGGAGGGTGTCATCCGAACCGTCGCGATCACGCTCTCCACTACACGCGGAAATCGAGGAGATGCAGTAAATTCGCGTAAACTATGCATAACTAGTCAAATCACAGTCAGAATGTGGAACCCATGACCGTCTCTTCCCATCAATGCTACTGTCGTAGACGGTTGAGCTCACCAATCGTCAGCAGTGATGTCATCGATCGCAAAAGCAGAAGCCTTGTAATGGCTCCAAACATTCGAGTCAGGATAAAGTACTTACTCGAGTCTATGACTCAAACAAATATTCAGGGGCTACTCCTATCAGGAGCGCTGGTCGCGCACCTAAAGAATGATTCATGTCCCTGAGGCATTCGAAGAAAATTTGGAGATAACTTTTAGATTCATTTTACGCCTTGACTCCTTCTTCGAGTCCACGACTCACTTATGGATTCACGGGCTACTCCCGTAAGGAGCACCCGTTTATTTTGGTCATTAAAGGCATTCGCAAAATTAAAGTCTCCACTCGAGTATACAACTCGAACAGACACTCGGGGGCTACTCCCATAGGGAGCGCTGGTCGTGCACCCTATGAATCGATTGATTATGATTCTTCGGATCCTTCACAACTATTACATCACAAAAACATACGCATAATCAACATCATTGGCAACTCTGCCCAAAATTTATGCTAAGAGATAACATCTCATTGGCCACCCGAAGCGTCTTCGCAATGATAAACATTCGGATGCTGCATTCACGGGGAAAATATAAGACCTACAGACACTGTCTGATAGCCTAGTAACACACTCGACTTTGGTCTGCCAGTAGTTTTCCGTATCAACAGGCATGACAAAAAATCCCGACGAACGCGTTGGGTACATAACTTAAAACACTGGAATTCGACTACTATAAGACATCCGTGACCTGAGACGAATTACACCAGCAATTTTCTGGATTCGAGTCCGGGGACTCGAGTCTGAGTAGATGGCGTTGTTTTGCCCAAAGATAGTTAACTGACCCTGATCCGTTGGTCAAGTCAGACACACACATCAACTATCCCTATGAACTAACACTATGACCCGAAAACCTGTTCGGATGAGAGCACTCGAAGAACACTCGAGGGCTACTCACATGGGTATGCCCTATGGTGCTTAATGTTAGCTTACCCGATCCATCCCAGCAGAAGCCCATGAGATGATATACCCCTGATTGCAAAGCCGGAGAAGATTTCGGGTGGCCCAAGCTCAGGAAGGAAGCGACTCCTTGATGAACACGACTAGCTATAGATAGAAACTCAAAGGAAAAAACCCTAATTTTGTAACCGACTCGACCTACCACTAGGACCTGGCCTATCTATATAAAGGCCAGAAGGGCACAACGAGGAGAACAATCACTCTGATAGATCTCATCTACGCACCCCTATAACCTTCGGCTTCGCCATTAATACAGACAAGCAGGAGTAAGTTTTCCCTTCAGGGGTCTGAACCTGATTAAATCTCGTGTCCCGTGTTTCTTATTTGCTAGTCGTTCCGCAATCTCCAGTGTATCTTTTTTTCTAAAACCCAAGATCATAACAATGGGCATTGACGAGTCAAAACCTCATCATGGTGGATTTGCGGCTTGAGGTCGAGTAATCGCTCGCCGGAGGTGGGATGTGGCCGCGACCGATACATATAGTGGTCGTGAAGGGGAGGTAACGGACCACGAAAAAAAAGGGAAATGATACATATCCCCTGGGGGATCGCTGGCTACGATCCCCCGCCTCCTCCCGCGCGTGTGGCAACCAACGAATAGACACCGAGGACCACCGCAACAACCGCCCGCAGTAATTGATCTTCCTTATCCTTTTCCTCTGTTCCTCTTTCCTTATCATGTTCTCCAAATTCTCCACAGGAGCGATGATCCGACGACGCAGCTCCTCCGGTTTCACATCCACCGAATGCAACGCGCCTCCTACGCCCAGCCGTCGTCACGCACCGCCACCGAGCTCCGCCCTCCGCCACCACGGCGGCCGAAGTAGGCCGCCACCACGCGCCGCCCCAAGCTCCGCCCTCCGTCACTACTGCGGCTGGAGTAGGCCGTTAGAGCCCGCCTTCTGCCTCCACTCGCCTAGAACCTACGTGTCGCTGCACCGATAGGGAGGCCACGACGGTGGTGCTACTGTTTGTCGCTGGAGATGAACTTCACCGCGGAGGTGCTCCTGTGGGTGGAGCGGCCATGACTGCCATGGCCCGGACGACAGCGATGCTACATACGGCGTTTGGTGTTGCTACCACAGTTTAGATCTTTTGCTACTCCAGTTGGCCGGTGTCGCTACGTTTGTGTCTGTCATTCTGCTAGGAGTGTTGCTACCTTACCATATTTTTTTTTGCTATGTACTCAATTTTTTTGCTACTTTCATATATTTTTTGCTACAACCAATCTATTTGGTTTTGCTACGAGGTCTCCGGTGAGTAAACCTGGTGAATGGGTTTTGATAAACTGATTTTAAAAGTTTGGTTTCCGTCCTAGGCTTCATTGGTTCGGGTTGTTATGGGATCGTAGTGTAATTTGTTTTGTTTGGTCCGGTTTTATGGAGATAAAAGGTGGGTATAGTTGGATATGGGCTTAAATGGTTTGGTCGCTAGCAGGTACTCCCTCCGTTTAGAAATATAAGATGTTTTAGGTTTATGAAAGAGATGTATTTAGACATCTTTTAGTATATAGGTTCAAATGTATCTAAACACATCTCCTTCGCAAACCTAAAACATCTTATATTTCCAAACGGGACTAGAAACTATGGTTGAGAACCGGTTTTTCGATTGGTTTGAGTCTGCGTCGCGAGAGCGACCGCCATGACGAGCCGGCTACTTCTCTGCCTCCAAAAGCTGTGAGCAGCTGCAGCCTCGCCACCTAAGACCGCGTCTCCCTCCATCACGCGCTACCTTGTCGAGTGTCGACCATGTCCAGTACCTGTGTCGGGTCCCGTCAACCTTACGTAGATCTCCGACGACCTCAACCATGGCGGCTTCGCGGAGGCTGCTAGAAACGTCGCCGCCTATATCGTCTGGCTAGAGACTGTCCGAGGCGACAAAGGGCCGGCCTGTACGAGCCACGGTGTACAAGTACGACGCGTTCTGGCAGCCATGGGCGGACGCAGCGCCCCTATCACCCGGCGCTCGCCCGGGCTTCACGCTCGCGAGCCTCTTGCGGAAGATCGTTTTCAGCCAGCAAAATAGGATCGGGTGTGGGCAAAAACTGCTAGCTGAGATGCGTGATGAGATTTGGGCCACGTGAAGTCCAAGCCAGCCAGGTGACCACCGCGATTGACTCGTTCTACCTCCTCTCGTTTTATCCTCAATATTCCCCAACCCGAACCTCCTGAAACCCTTGCCGCACCGAGCGACTGCCCTGTGTCCTACGCCGATTCCTCATTCCCTAACCCACGATTGCTGACGGCGGCCATGGATGCCAGAGATCCAGGAGGGGAGCCCCAGGCAGAAACGGCCAGGCGAATCTGGTAGCGGCAAGCGCCAGCGAGCACAACGATTGCGACAATTCGGGCTTGAATTCAGTAGGCAGAGGACAATAGGATTTACTCCCTTTGCTCAATTTTGTTCAATTTTAGTTTTCAATTTTAATTTAGAATAACAAATTCTCAACTTTTCAATTTAATCAGAAAGACAAGTTTATGTATCCCGGTACCATACATTACAACTTTCTGTATGAAATTGCACATCCAATACAAGTTTATATACCTAAGGTGTTATTAGCTCAATTGCATTTGTTCATGAGTTCCTAAATCATGGGATTTGTCCTAAATAGTTTACATGGTTTGAACCTAAAAGTATTGATGAATCATTAATAAAATTGTTTCTATTATATTCACCATGTAAGAGTCCATGCCTCTTTTTCTACTTGCATAAATTTTGAAAGTTTGGCTGCAAACATGGTTGAAACAGGGAAGGATCCATTGGTGTATAAGCTTATTGAGTTGGCCGTAATAATACCAGTGTCAACCACATTGGTTGAGATGGGTTTTTTTTGCAATGAAGATCATCAAGTCCAAATTTCATAACAAGCTCAAGAATGAATGGTTCAATGACTTGATGATATGTTACACAGAGCGGGAGATATTTAGACAACTTGATAGTGATGTTATTGCTAAACGGTTTCAAGCCATGAGAAATAGAAGGACACTTCAACTCTTCCCGTCGATTGTTGGAGAAATCCTATCATGTCTAACATTAGTGCATATGAGCTTTTGAATGTGTTGTAAACCTGTGAATATACGAGTGTGTTATAAAGTTTTGAACATTGGAATGTGTTGAGTACGTGTAATGTATTGTATTCATGTTTTCACACTAAGACTATTGTGAAAACAAAATTTGCTCCCTATGATGCTTGTATTTGCCTGAGAATTTTTTTGTTTCCTTGTGGCACGCCCAGTCTTCGACAATTTTCTAGGTCCACCACTGCTGGCAGCTGCACGTCGCGAGGCAGCGTGGCGTCATGTGCGCGGTGTTTTTCATACAGGCGCCGGCCATGGAGTGGCGTACTAACACACGAGGAAGAACGGACAGAGGTAGTCGGCGAGGTACCGTAACCGGGCGATCTGCTAACATTTTTGTTTGTGCCTCCACGCCGTTGGCCACCTCCCCGTCAGGCTTTGCACGAGCTGTAGTGCAATACGCAAAATCGAGGAGTAAAATGCATCAGTAGTCATCCTCAAACTTGTCGCTGATGTTCATATACGGTCATATAGAAGTGACGTGGCAATGACAGTGAAGTCTTAGTAAGGTGCTCCTGGGTGGCCCACGTCTGCAACATACCATGGCAAACTTGCAACAGGCCTGCAATTATCCTAACCGCTCTAAATCAAGTACACCACATCACGTCAGAGGAAAGCTCAAAGCAGTTGGTCAGCTTGCCAATGGCACGGCATGTCATCAACCATGCACGCTGCAACTGCACCTGATCCTGTAGCAAGTCACGATTCCGAGTGCATTGAGTTTTCGTGGGTGCATGTCCACCTGATCGATTAAGCTAGTTTTTGCCAAAGGATCCATCAAGGTGCTTGTCTGCTTAAAGAACATCCGCTCGCTGTACGTTTCTATGCCGAAATCCGATACTATTTATCGCCGGATGGATATAACTTTCAATCTAGAATAGCCGTTTTATGACTCGTGTTTCCTTATCAGGAAAGGCAAAATCGGCGAATTTTCGCCCATATTCGGCTCAAATTTAAACAGTTGGTATAAAATATGAATATAGAGCAATGTTCGACATAGTTCGACATGAAATTAAACATAGTTCGATATAGTTGGGCATAGTTTGTCATAGACTGAAATAGAACATAGTTCGGCTAGATCATGCTCGACATCTATATGTTGCCCTTGTGTACCCATATGTGCTCAACCAGATCATAATGCGGCTGTTGATGCACTACCAAGTCTCGGATCTCCCGATGCATGGTGAGGTGGCGGGACCTCGAAACAAAGCCGAGCGCGGCGAAGGGTGGACGGCGAAATAAGGCCTAGGCCGAGGGGAAAGAATGCGGCAGACCTATCTACATGCGTGGATTCAGCTGGGCGGGGTGGGGCTTCGCTGGCAAGGACATGGCAGCGGCGGGGAGGAGGGAAGCTCTCTGCCGCGGGAGAGCTGAATCGCGGTAGGGAATGGGTTATCTGGCCGACAGGGTTGGTCCATCCTTTTTTTTGATGTGTCCGGTGTTCCTAAACGGTTCCCAACGCCCCATATTTGGCCTGGAAACGTCCTCTTGGAAACGTTAGTGAAGGTGCTCTTAGCCCTTACTTTCGCTTCTTCGCCGAAACAGCTTGAAAGCTTTGCAATGATCGTGCTCATGTCGGAAAAAAGTCTGCGAGTCTACATGGTGTGTCACAACCAAAGCCAGGCCGGAGCTTGAGCGCACGGCATGTAGACATCTTGAAAGTGCAATGGACGTTGCCTAGAGGGGGGTGAATATGCTTTTAAAATTATTACGGTTTAGGCTCAAGTAAATATGAAATAAAACTAACGTTTAATTTATTAAGCACAAAACCTAGCCACTAGGTTCACCTAAGTGCACCAACAACCTATTCTAAGCAATACAAGCAACAAGGTGATAGCCAGATATAAATACTTCAAGCGCGATGGCTATCACAATGTAAAGTGCATAAGTAAAGGGCTTGGTTGAGAGATAACCAATGGACGCGGAAACGGAGATTTGTTTTCCGAAGTTCACTTCCAAAGAAGCTACATCTCCGTTGAAGAGGTGCGATGGTGCAATGCTCTCCGAACGCCACAAATGGATCACCTCGAGGTGTGGTGGCTCGATGCTCACCCAACGCCACACAAGGACTCTCTCCGGATGCGGAAACACGCAACTCACCGACGCCACAAAAGGCTCACCCTATTCTCCCGAATGCGCACCACAAAAGGCGGGCACTCGCTCCACTATGGGACGCTTGAGGGCGGTCACCGAACCCGTACAAGATTGGGGCTAACTCCACAACTCAATTGGAGGCTCCCAACAACAAAGCCACAAAAGTCTACAATGCCACAAAAGGCCAACAACGCCACAAAAGGCTACAATACCACAAAAGGTCAACAAGATCACAAAAGGTCAACAAGACCATAAAAGGTCAACAATCCAACCACACAACCGTCTAGGGTTCCAAGGAACCCAAGAGTAACAAGCCCTCAAGTTTGTACTCGCCGAATCTCCGAGGAGAACTCAAACCTATGCAACAAATGCAAGGACAAGTCCTTCACTCCCAAATTCTAACAAAGCTGCAAAAGCTATTGGGGGAATAAGGGAGGAAGAACACAAGAGGAAAACACAAAACTCTCCAAGATCTAGATCCCAATGATTCCTTCACAAAGAAGGGATTTAGCTTCGGGGGATTGTAGATCTAGATCTCCTCTCTCAGATCCCTCAAAAAGATGCAAGAATCATAGGAAGGGAAAGGAGAGAGGGAAAGCTTCTTCAAGGTCAACAATGGAGGAGAGAGAGAAAGCCAAGAACCAAGAAAAGAGCTGTTACCCACGAAGGGGAAGAGGAGCCCCTTTTAAAGGGCTCCCAGATCTGCCTGTTATGAGCATTCGCGGCCATGGACGGAACTTCCGATGGGAGGCCGGAAGTTTCGGTGGCACACAGCCAGCGGTCAAAAACTGCGAAGCGAGAAACTGAAAACGCGAGTCCTGGTCGGAATTTCCACCGGTCCACCGGAACTTCCGGTGGGAGCAGAACTTCCGGTGGAAGTTCCGACAGAAGTTCCGTCAAATAGTCACAACCAAAACAGAAGGTTACTGAACGTGAGCGGAACAAGAGCCAGAATTTCAATTGGTACTTTTGGTGGCAACTAGGCCCGAGCGAAACTTCCGGTCCCTGCCCGGAACTTTCGGTGGGAGCAGAACTACTGGTGGAAATTCCGACTAAAGTTCCGTCAAATACAACAACCAAACAGAGAGAATATTGAACATGAGCGGAAGAAGAACCGGAACTTCCACCAGAACTTTCGGCGGCAAAAATGCCCTAGCGGAACTTCCGATGGGAAGCCGAAACTTTCGGTCAAGGAAATTCCAGAAACCAGAAAAACCAGAAATGCAATAACTTTTGCATCCGAACTCCAAACGGGACGAAATATTGGGTATCACCTTGGGAGAAAATACCATGAATGTATATGTGAAGTATCCCCCAAGGTGTGGAGCCAGAAAACTCGCAAGATCAAAAATCGCAATCGCAATAAGATATGCAAGTGAAATCCTTATTTGATGAACTAGAGCTTGTTACGATGATGACCACAAGCTCTAGATCCTCTCATGGACAAGAACCAAATAACAACCAAGAAAGATGATTCTATGAATGCAAAGGTTTGAGCTCTCTCCGAACGGTGCAAACGAGACATCCGCTTGAGAGGTCCCTCTTGATAGAACGGCTATCTATCATAAACCCGGTCTCACAACTAACAACACGAGACCGGCAAAAGAAAAGCCCTATCAAGAACATATCTTTGCCTTGAGCATCCCACTTGAACTTGATGTAGACCATCTTGTTCTTCTATAGTGGGAACATCTTTCTTAGATGCTCTAGCTTGATGAAGATGAAGACTTGCAGATTGCTCCCCCATACTTTATGGGAAAACCTCTTCTTTGAACTTGTTTTCATCATTCCATGAGCACGAGGATGGCAAGCTTTAAGCATGATATCTTCTAGAGATGGGGCATCTTGATCTCTTAGTATCGATTTTCTAGGGTTAGCTCGGAGTGTAGGGGAATGGGTTTGGCAATGCCTCGATTTTCTAAGGTTCTGCCGCCTCCCGACCTCGGGGGAGTTGAGATCTGAGCGCCGATGGAGCTGACATCAGGGCGTCGCCTGGGTTCTTCTGAGCATTTGGGCCCAGGCGGAGAGGACCGCACGGCGCACTCCCCGACGACCTGCTCGTCCTCATCCTCGCGCGTCTCGGATGCGTCTGCGTCGCCGTGCGGACCGCCGTCCTCGCCCGCCGGTGGCGTAGCCTCTGGGCCAGACTCCGCCAGGTCTTCTTCCGCGACGTCCCGTTACCCTCGCTCATAGGGGCCCTCAAACGCATCCCTGCCCCCCCTCCCGCGGTTTCACTCCTTGAAATCTGCATCCCCAGAGTCAGGGGGACGGCGCACAGGCACGATATCACGCATCCTTTGCTCATCCTTGACACCATAATCAGGTCGCTCTTCCGCGTCGCCGCGCGGCTCGAGCCAGAGGAGCTCTGTAGCACCCCGGGTAAAACCACTACTAGAAAATTGCTTGGTGTTTTAGTTTTTGTTGCATCATCATTAGATCATGTTCATGTCATCATGCCACATTTCTTTTGAGCATCATATTAAAATTATTGCATTGTTGTTTGGATTGCATTGCATTTGTTCTTGTCCAATTATATCTTGTATTATCATTGTTGCTATCACCACCCGTGTTTTGTTTCTCTACCCTTCTTGGTTTGCAAACTCTATTCCCTCTTGTGTAATAGAAGGAACCCTGATTTAAATACAAATTGTTTTGGAATATCTTTATCCCTATTTTTACCCTATTTCTTTTAATCTGGTAACATGCCCAAATTGGTTACATGGGCATCATCCTCGTCTACATTTCTACTTTCCCTTGTTGCCTCTATTTAAAATATCTCTAGTATCTCTGGTTAAAATTCCCTGCAAAGACTCAAAAAGATTCAAAAGGTTTTGAGAATAAACAAACAAAAGGAAAAATGTTTTACAAATAAAATTAGATTCAGATAGAGAAGCCCAACAGCCCACCTAGCCCATCTTACCTCTCCACCGAATCCTCTTGGTATCCTCTTCCCTCCTGTACGGCAGTGAATCCAGCGGAGCCACATCGACGAAGCCTTGATGTGACGGTCGGAACAGCTCCTCCTCGTCTCCAAGAACCCCTTACTGCAGCACAGCGCCCCAGCCCTATCCCTACCAGCGCCGCCACCTTCCTCTGTTCCTCTCTGTTTTCTTCCCCATATCACGGAAATCCCCTCCACCATGAGCAACACTGCTGTCTTCCCTTGGTTGTGGCAATGTCGTGGGATTTGCCAGGCCAAGCTGATACCAGTAACGCAACCAACACGTTTACCTCGCCCACTTTGCTGAAGGAATGAGAGCCCGAGCTGCACATGGCGTCACCAAGGTCTTCATATCCTCGGGCATGGACAAGTTCGTCCCCGCTGCTACTTTGTCTACTTCCTCTCTGGTTCTCCTTCGGTCCAGTCTGCTCGCCATCGAGCACGGGGTGAGCCACTACTCTCTTCCCCTCCTTTCCTGCATGTTTCTGTCACAGTAGCTTCGTTCTATCAACTGTTGTTCATACGCACGCCCACCATGAACGAGTGCCTGTCGAGATCCTACGCGGTCGCTACTGCTTACCTTTTGTTTCTGTCCTGCGTGATGTTGCAGCACCACACACGCCACACCACCTCACAGACACCCAGCGCCGCCCTAGCATGGCCATCAGTCCATCGTCTCTGATCTGCTCCTTCGCTGCCCCACACGTTGCTCAGGTTGCTGCTCCAGTGAGAGCTACCATGGTTCGATTCCTATAGCCAAACCTATTATTTTTCTTTGGTTTATATTCTTTCCTGCATTCGTAGTTTCAGTTCAGTAAGAAAGAGGCCATATTTTATTCGACAACCCAGAGCTTACTCATCTGGCCCATGCTTTGTTTTCCTTACAGCAGATCCTAGGGGCAAAGAAATTGAACCATTTTTTATTTACGTATCATCTCTGCAATCTTCTAATATGAATAAGATGTTTGCAATCTTCTAATATGAATAAGATGTTTCAATTTCTCTGTGTCTGCTTTGACAAAAATTAGAGTGCATCCGAGTTGTTATAGGCATGCGCCTCCATATACTCGTTGTATATAAATTGTTCATCCTCCCATGCATATTCATTTGTTTGGTAGTATTTTATCGATTCATCAAATAATTAAATATGGAGACCATATACGGGCGAATCTAGTCTAATATTGGCCTCATTTAAATTTGGGTAGCGAATCGGTGCCATGTTTTGACTTGTTAAGACAACATTTAAATTGCGGGTATCTAAACAACATGAACCATCTATTTAATTGTCGAGACCCGATTCCGCTTAATTTTGCCTAATTACATCGCATCTTTGCCATGTCATACATCATACATGCATCATGCCGCTCTTTTGCCGTAGTAATAAATAGTGTATCCGGTGTTTCTTCTAGTGCTTTGCTTCTTCACGGATTAGGTCGACGAGTTGATGCGAGTGTCGACCCGATTTTCGGTTGAACCTTCAGCAATGTTTTCAGGCGAGCATTCTCCCCCTTTCTACCTATCTTACTTTTATAGTCTTTATTTCCTCATGTTGATCTATTGCTATCTGTGTTGCGATGCTCTAGTTTTCATACCAGTGATATCCCTTGCAGCCATTAAATTGCCTTGGACACATCCTATTACCTGTTGTTTGGTAGATAGTCAGCCTTGCGAGTCGTAGTTGCTTGCGCAAGTGTTGCGTCGCGTCGTTGAGGTTCCACAGTTGTTGGAAGACTGCTATATGCTTTATGTTGGGGATGATCATGGCTTTAATTATTGTTTAATCACTAAAATTGAAGTATGTAAATAATACAGAGGCACAGGTGGGCAATAGATGTTATTTGGTTTTTAACCGTCCACTTGTGTCCCGTAGAACCCCGAGTTCTTGACACCTGTTCCGAGATCGAGCGCTCTAACCATAGGTGGGGTGTGTGGGCACCCCCATCGATTAGTACCTGATTTCAAAGTACTATACCGGGGGCCACAAAGTAGTTTGGGGCTTTATTACTATCATGTACTTATGCCATGCTTTACTGCTTTAATTACGATTGCGCGTGGAGCGTCTGTACTGTTTTGGAACCAACGTGGAATATTTTCGCGGTATCGACAAGCCCAGTCACAATTTCGGGTTCCCAGTCGTTTACAGCCATTGTCACAAACCTCTGGGTCCGTCTCGGAGACCGGCCGACTTCGTTGCGGGTAGCTTAGTGGGGTGGCCCCCATGTGCTTGCTTTGGGTGCAGGAAGCGTGTCCGAAACCCCGTCGACATACCGTTGGGTGTATGTTTTATGATCTTGTACCTACCTGATCTGACAACAAGGGTGTAGGTGCGTGTGGAAACTTTGGTGCACCCCTGCAGGGTTAAATCTTTTTGAGAAGCCGTGTCCGCGGTTATGGACGACTTGGAGAACAGTTCTCGATCATGGACAACTATAACTAAAGTTTACTGTTATAGTTTGACTTGTATCCGATATGACTAGTAATCTGCTTCACTGCAATGGAATGGCTAAATAAAAGTACCAACAACTGCTGGGTTTGAGATATCTCATGCTAATTGTATCTGACTAGTAAGTGTTGCAACTACAACGGAATGGTTAACTAAAAGTGCCCACTGCTTATTATATCAGGATGACTATCTATACCTGACTAGTAATTTCTGCAACAATAACTGAATAAATAAAACTGCCAACGGTGTGAGTTCCTCGGTTGACTTCCTCGTTTGGTCTCGAGGGGGAAACACCAGGATGGGTATGTTTGGTGGTAGTATCAGGTTGGTTCCGAATAGGTCTTTCTTACCCCTCTCTGGTAGCCGCTATTTGTATCGAGTCTCTATAGGTTGTTTAGTGCATGTCGCGCTGCCGCTTCAGTCCACCATACCTATGTAGGTGAGGACCGCCGAATTCTAGTCTCGCCGTGTACTGACCTCAGTAATGATCGCTCTCTTTTTTTTCCTTTGCCCTTTGTCGGCACCCCTTTTGTTTTTAGCAGGTTTTGAGATCGATGTCGTTAGCAGGGTTACCCTTCCGGCTTGGCCTGGGCAGGGTTATGGACGCCATTGGTTATTCTTCAGGGCTCTTAGCTCAATTTGCATCTTGTCCGTACTCGGACGCTGTATTGTTTTCAGGGTGATTTGGACCTTTGTATATATATGTTTTGTGGGTTCCATCGAGGACTATTGTGTAATGATATTACTTCTTTTTCCACCCGCACGCAAGTGCCTGGTGGGCACCTTTGAATCGTTTATATGCGGGTTTGGCGGGAAACGCTGAAACTTGTATAGGGCCGATTCCGAGGTGTTAGAAGCTCGTCTTCGTCCTCCCCTCTGACTTAAGTACTCGCCCATGTTCTTCCTCCATCTGCCCGCTGACGTCAACTTCCTGGCGCTCGAGACACTGTCCCTCTCTGGTTGCATCGTTGGCCTGGACTCCTTGTTGTCCCGCTGTCCGCGCTTGCGCGTGCTTAGGCTAAAGTTCAGTGACCATGGCTTCCACGAGGACCTCAAAAGCTTCATGTCAGCCCACTCCGTGTCGTTGCAGGAGCTTTTCGTGGAAGCTGAGAACGCGCATATAGATACGTTGACCTTGTTGCCCCCCAGCTTAAGCAATTGAGGGTGTCCCTAAAGGCTTACAGGAAGCTCAACATCTCTATCTTGGCGCCAAGTTTGGAGAAGTTGTCATGGCAATGGTCATATCCCTTTGATGTTATTAATTTTGGTCTTTGGCGAATTGCAAAGTTGAGGCTGCAGACGTCCGAGAGTCAAGGAGAGCTCCCTCCGCTGCACATTCATGCCCGCGTTGTATGTGTCTCCTTTCCTCTGCCCAATTTAACGCAAACCCTGTCTGAAATAAATTTTGCGGCTGGTATATATCCTGCCAAATTACTTTTTTTTCAGACCTCTTCCGTTGTTCACGGGGAAGTGGAGAACTCTATGCAGGAGATAGAGAAGCATCTGATTGCCAAGTTCTCTATTCTTGAGCTACATCTCAAAACAAAGCGGCATGTTTTTGGAGCATTCGTCTTTCATCTCCTTGGGATGAATCGAGTTTTTAGTAGAACAAGGAGACTTAAGGTCTTCTTACATAGATCAGTGGTAATTCTTTGCTCTTTGCTCCGAATATATATCTCAATACTACATTGTATAGTAACTAACATATAGTATATATTTTTTAGTTGAAACAAGAGTGCCCACTAGATTGTGCTTGTGACCAACCATACTGGAGATCCCAAACTACCTCTTTGACTGCTCTCGAAGAAGTGGAGATTGATGGCTGTGAAGGATACGATCATGAGATCGATTTCTTGAAGTTGATTTTCAAATGTGCGTCGATGCTGAAAAAAATGATTGTGGGTCTATCACATGAGGTTTCATCACATAATGATGGATGCACACAAATACACAACATCTTTAGGGATCATTCTTCAGTGGAATGCTATCTTTATCTTAGCTCTGGTGGGTATTTGTTCTTCCTGTAAAATGCATATGATTGTTAGTTAGCTAATTATGCTTACTGCTGAATTTATGTGTGCAAACCCTCAAATAAATTTGAAGACTTCTATGCAGACTTCGTTAGCTTATATTCCCTTTTTTGGTCAATCTTCTATGTTCATTATTCCCTTCTCTCGTGCATCTGCATTTAGTCGCAAAAGAAGAATTTCTATATTACCATAAAGTTACTTTTCTCATCTGAATTTCCTTGACATTCATGTTTGGCACAGGGTATTTAGTTCTAGTTAAATTTTGTACTGTACTATTTCTTTCTGTTGTCTTTATGTATTGTATTTTACCCATGCATAACAACTCCTCAATGTCATGTTGCGATACTGACCGGAGCTGGTTTCAATTTGCCTTTGCTGCAGGGTTAATGCATGGCAGCGATTGCCCATCAACATGATTCTCATCCTTGCATATTCGGATTCATGGTGGGTATCGACAATGACCGTCCTTTTCACATGTGACCAAATCACCAAATCCATTACCTGTTCTCTGGACTTCGTTTTGTTACTTCAAATCATCCTCTGGTGTGTTGTTTTGCTTGTAGTGTTGATGCAGCCCGACCTACGGTCGTTACTACATCAAGGTCTCCAACTTACGCCAAGTCGTCATGGACTCCAAAGGTGAATCCGTTCCTCTATGCGAGCCCACTTCCTACCCTATTGAATGGTATGCTACTTCATACTCCGTCACATATGCATGATAGGTTCACACCGACCAGTACGGAGGCAAGGGAGGAAGCCCGGAGCATCAAGCCCGACAAGACGGAAGCTTGGAAGAGGAGGAGGAAGAAGACAGATCACCAAATGCTCTCTGTCTCCAGCGGTACTACCGGATCAGGCGACCGGTACTACCGGCCAGCGGTACTACCGCCCCCCGACTACCGCTCCCTACAGACGACGCCAACAGAAGCCCCAGGACTGCAAGCGGTACTACCGGATCTGGAACCGGTACTACCGGTCAGCGGCACTACCGCCCCCTGATACCGCTCGCTACTGACGGCTCCAACTGACGCTCCAGGACCGCAAGCGGTACTACCGGTCCCGGAGCGGCACTACCGGTTGCGACCGGTACTACCGGTCCCAAGTCCGGTACTACCGGTCATGTATGTGCCTGCGCGCACCTGTTGGGCCACAGCCCATGTATCACCCTTTTACTTACCTATTCGCCTAGTTTATCTCCAAACTACCCTTGTTTAGTGGCTAGCCTATAAATAGAGCCCCCACCCCTCATGTATCCCTCAGGCATAGATGATAGACTAAAGACAACCCCCTTGTGTGGAATCTCTAGATTTGTCTCATCCCCTTATCCAAGGGGACCGACTATCGTCACCAACCTCGATTGGACTTTGCATCACGCATCCATCGTTGAACAAGGCCTTGGAGTTCATTGTCTCGTCTTCAAGTTGTCAAGACCCTCCCCAAGGTGTTCTTCCCTCTCCGATGTGGATTTGAGGGAGCACGTTGACCGATCTTTCCTTGCGAGGATTCTATCGGACCGGTGGCCGCCGTTTGGGAGCAATCGGCCTTGTATCGTGTGAGTTTTGCGTGTGTTCATCGTGTTCTTCGCGAGGTGTGTGTTCGCTTCTGCTACCTTCTCCCTTTCCCCTCGCTTTCCCATCGATTTGATCACGAGATTCGTGAAGATCGGTCCACCCAAGAGGTTAACCCTTCCATCATCTGGTATCAGCAGCTTTTGGTTGCCACGGATTTCTCATCGATTTGGTCTTTTCCCCATAAATTCGAAAATTCCACCAAAAATAGCCCCAATTCGTGTTTTGGATCGATCTGTGATTTGAGTGCGTTTTGGTAGGTTTTGATCCGTGGATTACTTGCTAAACTTGTTGATCTACCTTCCTTTGCGTTCCCATAGCCTAATTTCTTGATTTTCCCCTTCGATTTGGTGTTTTTCTTGAAGATTTTCCGCCCAAATCGCCCCAAAATCGCGAAAACGCGTCAAATCTGGGCGTCCCTGGACCAAGCGGTACTACCGGTCCAAATATCCGGTACTACCGCTCACTGGTACTACCGCTCCCAGTATCCGATACTACCGCTCACCGGTACTACCGCTCCAAATATCCGGTACTGCCGCCCAGTACAGAAAGAAAACATCAGGTTCCCAGATTTCAGCCTCTCACCATTTTGAGCATAACTTTTGCATTCGAACTCGGATTTTGGTGTTCGTTAGCTCGTTTCGAAGAGGATAGGGAGCTCTACATCATCATCCATGTTGTTCATGCTATCTACTCCATCCAAACTCCGTGAGCAAGGCGGAATACAACAATAAAGGGTGAAGATCGTCGACAAAAGGTATAAACATTCCGTGACTTCTCCCCACTTGCATTCCTTTGTGAACCCCACTATATTTGCGAGCAACAAACACCTATTGAGACTAGTTCCTCTTATAATTGCTTGGGCTATGCACATTTGATACCTTGTAGATTCCGAGCAAACGTGTGAGCGCTATCTCATATAGTTATCTTGTATAGTTGTTGGCTCAAGGAAGAGGCAAGTGAAAAATAAAAAGAGAAAAAAAAGAGAAAAAAATAGAAAAAGGAAAAAAGAAAAAGAAAGAAATATACATGTGCCTCATAGAATAGGAAGCGCAAGCTCGATGAACATCATATAGGTGGTACTTTTTGTGCATATCTTGTAGCCCACCAATCTTGTGCAATCGAACTAGCATCTCTCCTTGTACTTGTGTGACACGAGCTTATAGTCTTCACTAGGTAATCATTTGGTTCTTAGCTCACTTTCTCCATCGCACAAGTCCCATTTATCCAACCGTGTGTGTTTCCTTGTACATATTTCCTATCTTGTGGGTTGACTTGTTTGCTTTGTGATCATTGTGGTTCTTTACTTGCCATTACAACATCTTGATTTCGGATTGGTTATTGACATGCCATTTTCCATACCTATCCACCATAGGCCTTGTGTGTGTGTTTTTTTTGTTGGTAGTTGGTTTTGGTGTTCCGCGTGAACTTCACTTTGCTTGGTTTATTGCTCTCAAGTGTGGCCACTTGTACGATACGATCTTCCAAGGTAAAGTAAGGTTTTATGTTGTATCCCTAACACCCTCTACCACTTCCATATACAACACTTGGTCTTGTGAAGCATGTCTAGGGACTCCGGGACCGAGGATGATTTCTATGAAGAATCCACGATGAGCCACCATGCCTATGTATCCACAAGCATGGATTACATGATGGAGCACTACACCAACAATGGCTCCACATGCTTGGGTGACATGGAGTGCTACAACAACAATGACTCCCCAAGCATGGGCGACTTCAAGAACGACAACGACAAGCTCCTCAAGTCGCACCGACCAAGACGGAGCCTCCAACTCGAGTGCTCTAAGGTCCACCATCAAATGGACAAGTTCAAGAGCGACCTACACAACTTCAATAAGGACATGGACAATGACTTCGACAAAAACATGAGCATGGTCGCCAAGACTAATGATGCTTTGTGCTCATTAGAAGAACTTATAAGGAAGCATGCCAAGGTCAAGGGCCATCGTCGTGAGCATCATATGGATGACCAAGTGCGCCACCTACATCAACCATCGGCAAGGCACGCCAATGACCTCCGTCGACACCTTCACAAGGCACCTACAACTACTAGTGCCACCACCAAAATGGCACCAAGAGCAAGCCTTCGTCCATGCCATCAAGCTTCAACGACTACGCTTGCATTTGAAGACCTCATGAACGAGGAAAATGAAGACCTCTACTTCGCCAAGTTGGATAGCATGAGCCTACCTCCAACACTACTACAAGATGTCCACAAGACGGTCGAGCATGGGATTTTCCCTTCGACCATGGAGGCGAGCAATGATGCCCATCTTATGGCATCCAACCTTGAAGGCGACAAGGTCAAGAATGTGTGTTCTCTTGTGTTATGCTAGGTTCCATGGATGAAGAAGCGCCAATCCATGAAGCAATGATGCCTCAATTGGAGAAGATGTACATGGTGCACGAAGATGATGCTACGCCATGGCTACATCAAGAAGACGAAGTCGTCCACAAGGAGGCCACAACTTCCACAACACCCACTTCATATGAGAGGTATGACCAAGGTAACAATAAGGGTGTTGATGATGCCATGATCCCACTAGTGGACATTATGAATTGTGAGGATATGCATGTTTTGGATGATACTTGTGACATTACATATGCTTCACTCATATTCCCATGTGATGCTTTGCCTTTGCAAAATATTGATCATGTGGAATTGTTTGATTGCAAAATCATTGCCATAAACATGCCATGCTATGCATCTTGTGTGTATCATCCAATTGCTTTGGACTTGCCTTGTCATGCTAGTCATTCAATTTCTCCCGTTGCTTGCAATAAGATGAATACTTGCTATTTCACTTGTTTTGCTTGCAACAATATTGATCATATGCGTTATAATGAGATGGCCCCCATAGCTTTCTCAATTTTTGGAGATTTTGATGATTTCCATGATAAGCATGTTCCCCACTTGCATACTCACCATGCATCTATTTCATACTTGATTGAAATTAATGGTGATGTGCACAAGAAGAGATACGCCATGATGGATGATGTGTATCTCTACCATGCACACACGTTCTTCCTTTTGGGTATGATGTGTGTAGGTACCCGCACTATCATGTCAACCTCGGTTGAGCACGAGTTGACAAAAAGAGCTCTTGAGAGCATCCCACAAGTGAGTTCAAGATCGAACCCAGCTCTGATACCTTTTGCATGCTTTGCATCTTTCATGTTGGCAAATTGCTCTTTCCTATGGTTTGATTGCAAGCATGTTGATGGTATTATCTTACCTTGTGACATTCATGTTTCTTCGCTTTTGGATAATGATGCTTTGTGTGTTGCAACAAAAAAGTTGAACATTTTCTCTTTCCGATGTTTTGTGTGCAACCACAACTCCATTAAGAGCATGTATTGTCATGAGAGCTTCCAATAATCTCGTCTTGTTGTTGCAACAAACATAAGGACCACTTGCTCTTTCATTTGGTTTGTTTGCAAACGTGTTATTTTTGCTTCTGCTTGGGATACTCATATTCCCATGATATTTGCTTTCGCTGATTTGTGTGTGACACCCAACATGTCGAGCAATTTCTCTTTCCAATGGTTGGTTTGCACACATAATGATGTTGCTTTGGACATTCTTCCTTGCGTGTTTTTGCCGAATTCTCCTATACTCGCATCAAGGACGTTGATCAAAATTCTAGTCAATTTCCTTGAGTGCCACACTAAAACATTTTATGGAGTTTTTGAGTTCCCACATTTGGATGATGTTCAAACGATTTCCATGAACTTTGACCTTGCATATGCATCCCATTTGCTATACATACATTATGCTAATAGTGTTGTGAAGAAGAATGGACATGCCACATTTGACATGCTCCACTATCACGCACGCAAATATTTTGCTTGGTCTTTGTTGTGTGAAGGTACAAGTGCATACACGTCAACCTCTACCAACCATGTGTTGACAAGAAGAACCAAAGAGAGTTACCTATGGCTACCCTTCATCGAGCTATCTCTACAAGCTAAGGTGACTTACTTCTACTTGAGGACTCATGCTATAATGTTCATGAATGGGCTACGCTTTGAGTGTTTCTTCGCTTTTGTCGTGAGCTTTGTAGGCTACATGGAAGGTGAAGGAACATTGAAGTGTTGTCAAGTCAATCTTCCCGAGGACGACTATATGGTGAACCCCAGGATCAAGGATGTCCTTCGACCTCTTCTACTTCGTGATGAACATGGAGAGTCGACGATGACTCTTTTTGAAGAGGGGGGAGATGATGCAGCCCGACCTACGGTCGTTACTACATCAAGGTCTCCAACTTACGCTAAGTCGTCATGGACTCCAAAGGTGAATCCGTTCCTCTATGCGAGCCCACTTCCTACCCTATTGAATGGTATGCTACTTCATACTCCGTCACATATGCATGATAGGTTCACAGCGACCAGTACGGAGACAAGGGAGGAAGCCCGGAGCATCAAGCCCAACAAGACGAAAGCTTGGAAGAGGAGGAGGAAGAAGACAGATCACCAAATGCTCTCTTCCTCCAGCGGTACTACCGGATCAGGCGACAGTACACCGCCAGCGTACTACCGCTCCCGACTACCACTCCCTGACGATGCCAGAAGCCCCAGATCAAGCGGTACTACCGAATGCAGGTCAGTGCAAGGTCACCGATACCGCTGCCATCGACGGCTCAAGACGCTCAGGACCCATAGCGGTACTACTAGTCCCGGAGCGGCACTACCGGTTGCGACCGGTACTACCGGTCCCAAGTCCGGTACTACCGGTCATGTATGTGCCTGCGCGCACCAGTTGGGCCACAGCCCATGTATCCCCCTTTTACTTACCTATTCGCCTAGTTTATCCCCAAACTACCCTTGTTTAGTGGCTGGCCTATAAATAGAGCCCCCACCCCTCATGTATCCCTCAGGCATAGATGATAGACTAAAGACAACCTCCTTGTGTGGAATCTCTAGTTTTGCCTCATCCCCTTATCCAAGGGGACCGACTATCGTCACCAACCTCGATTGGACTTTGCATCACGCATCCATCGTTGAACAAGGCCTTGGAGTTCATTGTCTCGTCTCCAAGTTGTCAAGACCCTCCCCAAGGTGTTCTTCCCTCTCCTATGTGGATTTGAGGGAGCACGTTGACCGATCTTTCCTTGCGAGGATTCTATCGGACCGGTGGCTGCCGTTCGGGAGCAATCGGCCTTGTATCGTGTGAGTTTTCCGTGTGTTCATCGTGTTCTTCGCGAGGTGTGTGTTCGCTTCCGCTACCTTCTCCCTTTTCCCTCGCTTTCCCATCGATTTGACCACGAGATCCGTGAAGATCGGGCCACCCAAGAGGTTAACCCCTCCGTCAAGTGTAGCAGTGCAGCTATATATAGGACATGCTTAGTTAGATCTTGAATGGTTTCTCAGCAATTCAATTATTTAAGTTTGTGCAGTCAACCTATCCATTCATGCACTATAAGCAATTTATTCTGTTAATCCTATGGTTTTGGTTGGTATTTGTGGTGTTTCATTTTTGTTGATACACATACATGGCATGTTTTCCCTGGATGTAAATTGTACAGGAGTGAATGGAACTCAGGATCTGGTCTTTTAAGGGCGAGGTAGCACACAATTTAAAGTTTCCGTTTTGTACTAACAGTATAAAAGTATTATCCTAGTTGTGTAACCTCCATAAACATAGTAGGTGCTCTAAAAAGAACAGCTCTTGGATATGTATTTATATGGAAATTAGCAAGAGAAAAAATTCTACCTGTGAGATTAGCTTATATAGATAATGTATTAGTAACATTAGCTATTATGCCACTAAATATTTATTTTAAATCCTGCCCTATGAACTATACAATGATTCATTTTGAATTCTAATTTCAGCATTTCTTTTTGAACAGAGTGGATGCATCCCTCTTTTTACTGCAAGGTTGATGATGGATGACTGCCAAAGATGCCAAGAATCATATCGACAACTGTTCGTCAAATACCATCATCTTAAAAACTTTTAATTTTGTGATGTTTGTATGCAAGTATTAATGACTGCTGGACTGATGTAATCTGCACTGTCAAACATCTAGCTTTAATGCTTCTCATGCTGTATGTATTATCTAGAGTTAATTGGATAAAACTACCACAATTGAGGCTGTCGGGACGAGTCAGTACTACTTTCTGTAATTTTTGCGAGTCAGCTCTCAGTCATAGCATTGCAAATTGCACAAAATTTCGTCTAACAGCATTTTAGCATGTTTTTTGACGGCTTGGGTCCAGTTGTAAGTGCTGAGTTGGCGGCACGCGTGTCTAGGAGAAGCTGAGGTGGAAATAGGACCGACCTGCTAGACATATCTTATGCTATTTTTTTATTTTTTTCTCCTATTTTATTATTTAGTGTCATTGGGTCCCACTGTCGGGGGGTTGACCTCGGGTAGGTCAAAGACGGGGAAAGACAGAGGTACGATTCCCGTCTGGTTTCCGAATTACAGTTTAAGTCGACCGAATCATGAATAAGTCAGCCGACATACGGAGGCGAGAGGCCCGTATATGTATATTAAGGCGTTACCCGGCCGAGTTACTGCGTGGGTCGGCCGGGTTAACCTGAGTGATCTTGATGCAGGTAAAGGACAATCCGAGCTATGCAGGGGAGGGACGAATGATATGAAGCTTGCAGGAGAAGGAGAGGCCTGAAGTCAAACCCTAGCTGCAAGCTAAGGAGAATCTAAGCAAGCGCTACGGACAAAGCGCAGAGCGAGAGGCGGGAGGAGGTCACGAGGTGAGTCCCGTAAGACCGAGGCGTACAAGAGGGGCCCTCTGGAACCTTGCCGTCGTTAGAGGGGCGACAGGGAAAGAGGGGCGCTGAACTACTATATTGGGATAGGCATATTCCTCGAATATGCTGGCCACGTCAGCCCTAAAGGAACCCATGGCTCTCCTTTATAAGGAGAGACTTGTACTCAGAGAAGGGGATCGGCTCATTTTGGTACCCTTAGGCTGGTGAGGTTCATCTTTTCTCCCTGTATACAGCCCAAGGAGCACTTGTAGCCCAAGAGAAGAAAAATAAAGATCTTTGCCCTAATCTCTTGTGTGTAGAATTAGTTGCATCTTCCCTCCCCAGATCCCATTAGCATCCATTGGCCCCATACTTTAGCCTACCCATGGCATCTGCCGTGCCACCACCACGACAGTTAGCGCCCACCGTGGGGCCAGCAGCGGTGCTAGCTAGAGTTATGATTCGGACGGGAAACTTCATCAACACGGGCGAGCGCGTTGTTTCTGGCTTGGTCCAGAGATTTGGTCTCTGCGACTATGTCAGCGACAATGCAGGGAGCTTCAAGGGGAAAGCTCCCCCGCGTAATGGTGTCTTCATCAGCCTAGGCGAGCACAAGGTTTACGTCGGCGTCTACATCACCGGCATTTACCCTCACCAAGTTGTTGTTGCAGGAGAGCCACCTCTTAACGCAGCAAGCCGTCGCCCGAGCACGCCCCGCAGAGGCGTCGAGGTGATGGTCGCCGAGCGCAAGCCGAGCAAAGAGCCGGGTCAAGCAGAACCCGCATAGGCATAAGGCGCGCCAGTGCATCGCGCCACAACCCACCGAGGTAATCCCGCCAGTGACCAACCCGACCAAGCTGCAGGACACCACCCCAAAGGCACCAAGAGTAAGAGGGCCACCTCTGGAAAGGCCAGAGAACATTCTTCAGGCAACCATAGAAAACTTGACTACACCTGTAGCGCCGATACTTGATCCGGCAAATGCTCGAGCAGAGTTAGAAGAAACCAGCAAAAGGTCTTGGTAGAGGCCAAGAAAGTATCGGCCTTAAGGAGTCCTTGAACAGGACCACGAGAGAGTATGCCAAAGCTAATAAGTTGATATCGCACCCGGCGGGTGGACGAATTAAGATTAAGGGGAAGAACCTCATGGATGATATTAACAAAGACCATGAAGCTCACAGGCGAATCAGTGATTTGGGCTTGCCGAGTCTGACTCGGCGAAGAACACGAGAGCGCAAACGCCGCAGCATTGGAATTAGAGGGTTGACCGGGAAGCCCGGAAACAACAAGAAAGAGTGAATGAGCTGGTGCGCATCGCAAACCAAAGAAACGAGGAAATACTCGAACAAACCCGGCGAGGCTGGGGCCTCGCGGATGGTTCACTCGCAGGGCAGACCTGCCTTATCTGGGCAGCAAAGATCTTCACCCGGAAATAACGCGCGAAGGGACAAAGCAGTAACCTCAGGAAAGAGGAATAAGCAAATTGTTCCATATGATCCGGCGATGGCTGGAAAGGCAAATGAGAACAGAGGCAATGCAAGCCGACGTAATAGTGGGGAGAGGAACCACGGCCGTGTAGAAAGATACGGCGGAAGCCACAATGGAGATCTCGGCAGAAAATAACCCGCAAGAGGCAATCATGAGAACAATACCCCGGTCGAAGTAAGGAGAGAGCAGCCGCTCAACCCGCAACCAAGGCATGAACCCCGGCAGGAAAGAGAAGCGAGGCCAGCTCGCCACAATCAAGTGAATGAAAGGTACAATGATGGGTATTCCGAGATGGAATATGCGATCCATGGTGGAAATAACCACTATGGGATGCAAGACAGAATTCTGTACAGAGATCTTCCATCAAGTGATGCAAGAGTGAAGCTGGACCGGCTATACCGGTCCGAGTTGTTGGAAGAACAGGGTCCACCCGGTCCGACTTGCTTTGGACCACGGATCATGGGCGAACCACCCGTTCCGAACTTTCATCTAGCGAGAGGCACAAAAACATATAATGGGAGTACCAAGCCACAAGATTGGTTGATTGACTATGCCACTGCTGTGAAGATAGCGGGTGGGAACTTACGATGGGCAGTACGGTACGTCCCACAAATGTTGGAAGGACCAGCTAGGGTATGGCTGAATAATCTACCGGTGCAAGATCAACCTGGTTGGATTTTGAAGAAATGTTCGTCAGCAACTTTACCAGCACATACAAGAGGCCAAACAGGCCGCAACAGTTAGCCATGTGCAAACAGAGGCCGAATGAAACAGACAGAGAGTTTTTAACTCGATGGTGCAACCTGAGAAACTCATGTGAAGGGGTTATAGAATCGCAAGCCATAGCTTGGTTCGCGCAAGGCTGCCGTTATGGCAGCATGTTGTGGCAACGTCTGCAAAGAGATATGTCGACCACACTGGCAGAAACTATCAGAATAGCAGACTCCTATGCACTAGGAGACCCAACGCAACCAGAACTAATGTCGGCGGATCATCGCGAGCAACAAGATCATTATGCAAGAGATTTGGCCGGGTCATCTAGGCGCAATGATTTCAGAGGAAGAAGAAGAGAGGAAAGGCCGGATTATAGATATAATTCGGCCCAAGTGGCAGCAGTAGCACAAGATCAGCCGAGTCACGGAGCAACTCAACAGCAGAAGAATGGACCTCAACAGTGGACACCAAGGAATGAAGGAAAAGACAAGGTGGACCGGAATGAAGAAGCGATGGAGAGGCGAAATACACGTTCGAATCAATGTTAGATCAGCCGTGCAAATTTCACACATCAAACCCATCCAGACCAGCCAATCATACGACCCGCCAATGTGCATGGATGAAAAATGCAATGGGGAACCCCACAGAGTTCAGCGCCCATCAAGTACATCAAAGATCAACCGCAATTGATCGGAGCAAATGCACGAATCGATGTTACCGCCTCCCCGAGGAACGATAACTTTCGGATCGGAGGGATGCAAGACATCAAGTAATGAACCAAGTCCAGGATGGAAGGACGAATCCGCAACAAATCTTTGGGACTTAATGATTACACAGAACATCATCAGTCTTATTGCGTGTTCACAACGGAACAGCAAGACAATCAGAGTGTGCAGCGCCGGCATATGGTAGTAAATGCAGTTATGCCGGCAGTACCAAGATATGTGCCATGGTCTGATCAGGAGGTGACCTGGAGCATAAAGGACCACCCCAAAATAATGCCGAGTCCAGGATCATATGCACTCGTGTTGGATCCGACATTCGTTGTACCAAGCATCAATGTGAAATTTTCAAAAGTACTCATTGACAATGGAAGTAGTATCAACATCATGTACAAAGATACCATGCATAAACTCGGAATATCGCAGAACATGCTGCAATCCACGAGAACCACTTTCCATGGGATAGTGCCGGGGCTTTCATGCAAGCCCATCGGTAAAGTCCGAGTGGACGTGTTATTCGGTACGAGATAATCGCAGAAGAGAACTTAGAATTTGAAGTGGTAGATCGGAAAGTTGTTATCATGCTCTACTCGGACGGCCAAGACTGCCAAATTCATGAGCGCATCATGTAAGTTATCGAAGATGAAGCTACCGGACCACAAGGAGTAATAACAGCAGGATATTACAAGAAGTCAATGGAGTGTGCTTCAGCCGGGTCAAATTTGGCCGAATCATTGGTTATAGCAAGAGAAAAGAGAAGGATTCAAGAAGTAGCAGCCCTCGCTCATCGGCAATTGAACATGCATTGCCGCCAACCCACATGGCAGTGTCTCTTTTCAGCCGACTAAAGAAACGAAGAAATTTCAGATCGATGAGCAATTCCCAGAGCGTACTGTTACTATTGGTGCAGGCCTGGACGCTAAATAGGAAAGCGAGCTCACCAACTTCCTCCGTGAGAATCGGGACATATTCGCATGGTCAACTCAAGATCTGCAAGGTGTTCTGAGGGAGTTGGGTGAGCACTCTCTGAACGTAAGGCCAGGAGCAAGGCCGGTGAAGCAACCTCTCCGCCGCTTCGCCGAAGACAGGAGAAAAATAATAGGAGATGAAATAGATCGGCTCCTCGCGGCCGGGTTCATCATGGAGGTGCTATACCCGGATTGGTTATCGAATCCGGTGCTAGTAGAAAAGAAGAAAGATGATCCCAATGTAGCCATTGTATGGCGAATGTGTATCGATTACACCAACTGAACAAGGCGTGTCCAAAAGATCCTTTTCCGTTGCCTAGAATAGACCAAGTCATTGACTCGACCGCTGGTTGTGAGCTATTATCATTTGTAGCCAGCGTATTCGGTTTCCACCAGATCCGTTAAATCCTACCGATCAAATAAAGACCGCATTTATTACCCGTGCACGGGCTTATTGTTATCGCACAATGCCATTCGACTGCGAAATGCAGGAGCCACATATCGAGATGCATGCAAAAATGCGCATGATCGATAGGAAAAATGTACAAGTATATATAGATGACGTGGTCATCAAAACCAAGGAAAGCAAAACATTACTAGAAGATATACGGCAGACTTTTGCGAACACGAGAAGGTTTGAATGAAGCTTAATCGAAAAATGCACATTTGACGTGCGGCGGGAAAATTACTCGGTTTTCTTGTATCTAGCCGAGGTATAGAGGATAATCCAACAAAGATAAAAGCGTTAGAAAGAATGGAATTGCCAAAATGTTTAAATGATGTACAAAAATTCACGAGTATTCGGCCTCGCTTAGTCGATTTGTATGTCGGCTAGGAGAGAAGGCACTACCTCTATCGCTTGATGAAGAAATCGATAAATTCATTTGGACTCCACAAGCGGATATCACATTTCATGAATTGAAAAAGATGTTGGTTCTGACACCCATTTTGGCTTCTCCATTATCAAAAGAGCCTATGTTACTCTATGTAGCGGCTACCAACGAGTAGTGAGTATCAGGTCGAGTGGAACGACTTGAAAATGGTAAGTCGATTCAGGCGGTATATTATCTAAGTGAGGTGTTATCCACTTCAAAGCGAATTACCGCATTATCGTAAGATGGCTTATGGGGTATATATATGTCGACGAAAAGCTTAAACATTACTCAAGAGCATCCCATCAAAGTAATCTGAGGCACCCATAGCCGACATATTGAGCAACAAAGCCGCAAGTGGCGAATAGCAAAATGGGCAATCGAGTTATCACCATACGCTCCACAATTTGATAGAAGAGATGCAATCAAATCTCGGTGTCGCCGACTTTCTCGTGGATCCGAGGTGCGATGAGCCACCATTGCCAGATCCAAATTACTGGACTATGCATTTCGATGGTTCCAAACTAAGGCATGGTTTGGGGGCGGGAATAGTGTTAACCTCGCCTAAAAGAGACCAACTGAAATATGTATTACAAATACATTTTGTCAATTCAACAATGTAGCCGAATATGAAGCGCTAGTCCATGGATGTGATGTAAAAAGAAATTGGCATACGCGAATCTTATGCTATGGTGACTCGGATCTAGTAATCTGACAAGTCTCGGGAAGTTGGGACGCATTAGATGCTAATATGGCTTTATACAGGTTTCACGTGCAAAAGATCAGTGGATACTTTGAAGGATGTGAATTTCACCACATACCTCGGGCAGAAAATGATGCCGCAGACACAAAGTCAAAATTAGGATCAACCCGGCAATCAATTCCTCCGGGTATTGCCCTGGAGCACCTCAGGAAACCATCAATAATCCCATCACCAGAATCCGAATCTATCTTTATCCCGGCAAATTCCGCAAAAGATAACGCGCCGATGGAAGTAGATCCGCAGTATAACTCGGAACCCCCCAAGAGGAGGACAGCCGAGGTAAGTGCAATCATGGGAAAAGCCGAGATATGTATGTCAGCAGAAAACATGGAAATAGACAGTGAGATCACACCAGAAAAGGTCACACCGTTATGGGCGCAACCCATATTTTCTTACCTAAAAGACTCGATGTTGCCGAGTAATGAGACAGAGGTACACCAGCTTCGGGGACTAATGTCGGGGGGTTGACCTCGGGTAGGTCAAAGACGGGGAAAGACAGAGGTATGATCCCCGTCTGGTTTCCGAGTTACAGTCTAAGTCGGCCGAATCATGAATAAGTCGGCCGACATACGGAGGCGAGAGGCCCGTATATGTATATTAAGGCGTTACCGCCGATTCTTTGTGGGCTCTAGGGTTAACTCGAGTGATCTTGATGCGTAAAGGACAATCCGAGCTATGGGGGAGGGACGAATGATATGAAGCTTGCAGGAGAAGGAGAGGCTGAAGTCAAACCCTAGGCGCAAGCTAAGGAGAATCTAAGCAAAGCGCCTAGGACAAAGGCGCAGAGCGACAGAGAGGCAGGAGGAGGTCACGGAGGTGACAGTCCAGAAGACCGAGGCGTACAAGAGAGGCCCTCTGGAACCTTGCCGTCGTTAGAGGGGCGACAGGGAAAAAGGGGCGCTGAACTACTATATTGGGATAGGCATATTCCTCGAATATGCTGGCCACGTCAGCCCTAAAGGAACCAGGGCTCTCCTTTATAAGGAGAGACTTGGACTCAGAGAAGGGGATCGGCTCATTTTGGTACCCTTAGGCTGGTGAGGTTCATCTTTTCTCCCGAGCTCAAGGAGCACTTGTATCTCAAGAGAAGAAAAATAAAGATCTTTGTCTTAATCTCTTGTGTGTAAAATTAGTTGCATCTTTCCTCCCAAATCCAGCATCCATTGGCCCAATACTTTAACCTAACCATAATATCTGCCGTGCCACCGCGACACCTGCCCGTCAGCCTCCTTATTTTCCCCACCCACTTTCTTCTTCCTCGTATACGGCGAGGCGAGGTTCTGTTCGTATACGGCTAGCGGAGGAGCGCGCGAGAGGATGGGGAGGCCGCCGTGCTGCGACAAGGAGGGCGTCAAGAAGGGCCCCTGGATTCCGGAGGAGGACCTCGTGCTCGTCTCCTACATCCAGGACCACGGCCCAGGCAACTGGCGCTCCGTACCCACGCGCACCGGTACGCATCAAGATGTTCTTGCCGATCAGTTTCACCTTTCTCCGTGTGCGTGTGTGATTCGGGTTAGCTCTGTTTGTGTGCTCATGGCGTAGCTGCACAAGCTGCAGGCCGCCGCCGGCGGCTCCGGCGACGCCACCAGCAAGCCGGCACAGCAGAGGCCGGCGTCCTCCTCCAAGGGCCAGTGGGAGAGGCGCCTGCAGACGGACATCAACATGGCGCGCCGCGCGCTCCGTGAGGCGCTCACCTCGCTCGACGACATCAAGCACACGCCCACGCAGCAGCAGCTTCCCGAGGACGCCGCGGGCAGCGACGGCGTCACCGTGGCTGCCGCCGGCGCCACCAACAGCGACAGCCTGGCGGCGTCGAGCTCGTTGGGCTCCTCGCTCTCTCAGTGCTCGCCCTCCGAGACCGGGCTGTACGTCCTCACCACCGCCAACATCTCGTGGATGCTCGACGGGTGGGCCAGGAATCAGGGAGGACGCGCGACCGGCGCGGCCGACAGCCCGTCCTCCGGCTCCTCATATCCTACGGCGGCGGAGGTATCCACCGCGTCCCACCGACAGATAGGCCCCACTTCCACCTCAGCTCTTATAGACACGCCAACTCAGCACTTACAGCTAGACCCGAGCTGTCAGAAAGCGTGTTAAAACGATGTTAGTAAAAATTTAGTGCAGTTTGCAAGGCTATGACTCAGAACTGGTACTGACTCACAAAAATTACCGAAAGTGGTGTTGACTCGTCCCGACCGTCCTAATTGTGATAGTTTTATCCAATTAACTCTATTATCTGCCGTTGAATGATCTGGATTGTAGAATGTATCTGTTGCATGATGCTTGCAATCTGCTACTTTTTTTTTGCCCCTGCTTGCCTTGTTTTGCCTCTGTTTGCTCTGTTTTCAGGTCTGATCGGCATGTTGTGGTACTGAAACTCAATGGAATTCCAGTGAAAACCTGAACAGTTCTAAGTCAGTTTTCAGCCAGTTTTAGGTTAACTTTTGGACAGAATTTGAATGACAATTTCGCCCATTTGATGATCAACTTAGAGAGTTGAATCATATGATATTTGAGGAGTGCGTAACATGTAATTGCAAGTGTAAGGTACAGGAGATGTGTGGCGTCTGTATTTGCAAAGCCAACTGCAGGATTTCTGCACCAAGTTTAGTCCTTCTGTAGAACACAAATCTGCATCATATTCAGCTTGTCGCTGCAGATGGAATACAGACTGCAGTTCCTGTGTACTGATCTTTTGCATCGATTAGTTCGTGTGGATAAGGGCGGCCAAGGTATTGCAAATTGCAGAGCATAACGAGACGTTTCGTTTTGAGCAGGTTCCGGCACCCGGAGCTGGCTTTGAGCACCTGATCCTGCACTGCGCTTACAGCGGCTGATACCAGTGACTGGCAGTTTCGTTTCAGAAAGCAATTAAATGGCACCCGTCGGGTCCGGGTCAAGGCCCCTCATACTAGCCCCCGTCCCATTTTCCTCGTCCTGATTAAGCCGCCGTCCCATTTTCTCCTCCCTTTATTATGCCGTTGGGTCTGGTAATCCACCAGACCCATGACCCGGCCGGGTACGGGGACCTGATGGGAATCAGAGGAGAAGGGGTTGATCTGGGCAGTGCTGGAGGTCGCCGGAGCCGCTATCCTCCTCGACCAGCTCCCTGGAGCGGTTGCTGGAGCCGCTCCCTACTTCATTCTCCATGATATGGACGGTAGCGGTGCAATAGGGGAGGGCGTGAGCAGAGAGGAGGGCGGGATCTGGGGGCTGGGCGCTTAGCCCAACTCTCCAGCCGACGGCGGCGGTGTCCTGCCAATGGGCGGCGCAGGCGCGCAACACGGGAGGCAGGAGAGGAGAACGAGCGTGTTGTGGTCTCGTACTCTCGTCTCGAGACGGGACTTCCAAAGGAGGATGGACTGAGGGAGCGGCACGGGGTCAGGCACTCGGGCTCCTCTCCCCTATGGTTTTAGCTAGGAACCTGGGGTGGGCTCTAGATGGGCCAGTTGGTGGGCTTTGGTCGGGGTAGTAGTAGGCCTGGCTGACAGCCAGTTAGGCTATTCCTATGCAATAAACGGGTGGACAGACGGGTGGACGGGTCTACGAGTACGGGTTTGGAACCCGCATACCCTCCTCTGCTAGACCCGACGGGTCCAGGTTTTTACCAATAAGCAGCCCGTGGTTTTTTTTCTTACCAAACTCTCCTCGTTTAAGTCAGTTATCCATTGGGTATCAGGTACCCATTGCCATCTCTAGACCATAGTTTTAAAAATCGGACCGATGAGTGAACCGGTGAGCCTACTGGTTCACTGATCGGACCACTAGTTTATTCGGTTCGATGGCGCAAAAACTATTCTTTTTATTAAAATTTCAAATTACGGAATAAAATAAACGTCGAAGGTATATATAAGTTTATATTTCAATAAGTAATCACAAAACATGGCGTATTTAAGTGGTATTGGGCTTTATGTGGTGCTATTTCTGTCTTGCATAGGATCGTGAGTTTGATTCCTCTTGTAACATATTTTTCCCTTTTTTTGTTATTTGGACCCGTACCTCCTAAAAGACAGTTCAGGTATTTCGACCTGGAAGAGGTCCTTGGGGAAAACCCATTTCCATTATAAAAAAAACCACGATGTGGACAGCCTATACAATGATCGGCTTCTTATCTATTTTTAGTTGTATATAAATAATTTAAGTTTTATGTTTGTCCTAAATCGAACTTCTCCAAGATTAATCAGTAACAAGTCTATATAGTATACAAATATATGCTCCCTTCCTTAAAAAATATACTTCCTCCGATCCATATTAGTTGATTTCAATTGTCAAAATTTGAATGAATCTAACACTATTTAGTATATAGATTTATCCAAATTTTGATAAATCCAAGTCAACTAATATGGATCGGAGGGAGTAAGATATTTTAGCTCTATGAATTGAATATATCTATATCTAGACGTCTTTAAATGTATAGGTTCATACAAGTTTAGAGTAAATCTATATACTAAAAGGGCATAGATATATTTATTTCACAAAGCTAAAATGTCTTATATTTCTGAAAGGAGGGAGTAGGATATATTTGTACCGTGTAATTGCTATATTAATACAGCGGGGCGAAAGCATGTTTCGAGAAATACACAAATATATTTTACCGTGAATCTAATGAAACTTAGTTGGCATTTTCAATGCTGATATTTTTACTATAGTCTTGATCTAACTTAAAAGAGATTTGACTTAAAATCGTAGAACTCCAACTATTTTGCAATGGATAGAGTGCTAGTGATTAATACTCCTTTTCTGTCCCTTCTCTAGCAATTTATCTTGTTTTACGTTTTTTAGTGGGACCTATTTCTGAACCCTGCATTAGGCTTCGTGAGAATAACGCCCACCAACAAGGGTCTTTCCCCACCCTCTTCCTCCTGCTACAGTTCTCCGGAAGTTTCCCGAAGGCGCCAGGCCGATCCAAGGCCAAACTCTTCGGCGATGCCGGTCGAGGGAGGCGGAGCAGAGGTTCCTACGCGAGTAGATTAGCTAGGAGTAGTTGTTTTTGGCTGTTTGCCGGGGTCTGGAGTAGGGCTCGAGATTTCTTGGACCAAATCTTGAGCAGCTCGTTGTGGTGCTCTGGCGGCGGTGTTCTGGAGGTCAGAACCGGCGACGGCGTACCGGTGTTCGAGGATCTCTGCAATAAGGTCCGGGTTGCCCTCTTTTTCTACGGTGTTGTGCGCTTGCTGCTTCTCTCTCTGGCCGGCCGTGGAGGCGAGGAGGGAAAGAAGAGCAGCGCATTGATGCCAAGATCTGGAGGCACTTTGGGGTTAGTTTCCAGCGTGCTGCTGTGGCGTAGCAGGTCCTGGTCGCTATTGCTGCTTCCATGGTGGAAGAAGTTGATGGCGAGCTTCCTCTTCAATAAACGCCCGTGTCCTGGCGGCCATCGTCGGTGGCTTTGCGGGGCTTTGTGTTTCGCTCTGGCCGGCCTTGGAGGCGAGGGGAGCAATGGGTGCAGGGTGTTCGCGAGCTTGCGGCGTTGGCGGCTGAAGCTGCAGCTTCTCCTTCGAGCGGATTCCACGACGGCGATGTTTATCCCCGCCGTGCTCTTTGGCCGGCAAGGCGGCCATGTTTCTTCCTCCTGCGTAAACGCTTCTGGCTCTTGCCGTAGGAGCTTGATCGCTCCTCCTTTCCAAGTGGTTCGTCCCGGCAAGGAAGAGTTGGCATGCGGCGACGAGTTCTGCCGAGAGGATGGCATTGCGAGCGTTTGATGACGTTCTTTGGATCTTGGCATTTGGTTCTGCTTCTCCTTCGTCGGTAGGTTGTCAAAAAGGTTCGGGCTTGACAAACTGTGCGAGTTCGGCGCGTTAACAGCTCGGCTCGAGCTTGATTCGTCTCTCTAACAAACCAAGCTCGATCCTGCTTTCGAGCTCGCGAGCTTAGTCGAGCCGAACTCAAAAAGTTCGATAAAGCTCGTGATTTTTGTACAGCCGCAAAATTGAGACTACTATTATTATTCCATCTGCTATAAGACCGCTAAAATAATTATACTGGCATGTTGGCACTGTATTACTATTATATGAAACTCTAAGCCATTTATGCTATTCCGTTTTCAAGCTTTACTATTTTCTTGATATGTAGCTGCATGTTGATGTACTAAAATTTTCTTACCGAGCTTCAACGAACCGAGCTCAAGCCTACTCGAGCTTTGGTCGAGCCGAACTCGAGCTTAGATGTAGGCTCGAAGGTCAACCTAGGCTCGCTCGAGCTCGACTCGAGCTTCTACCGAGCTCGAGCCGAGCCTAACAATGTTCGCTCGAGTTCGGCTCGTTGACAACCCTATTCGTCGGTGACGGCGGGTGGTGCGGCATCTGGCTCTTTGAGGTCACCGGCGTGTGGTGGCAAAGGCACCTGTGGACCTGATTGTGTTTTCTCTCTATGTTCTAGGGTACTTTTTGCATTTTGTAAACCCTTATCTTCAAATTTTAGGTTCTTGGTGGGAGTGTTGAAAAGGGCATGTACCTGCCACGTGGTTCTTAATGCAGCGTTCGGGGTCTTCTGACCCCTTTTCGTTAAAAAAAAAACCCTGCACTCACCGTGCAACGAGTACACGCTGAAGGGTCCAATATCAAGAAGAGTAGACCCGCCAAAAGGCCACTCACTCTAGTAGATACTTTCTCTGTTTTAAAATATAAAATGTTTTATGTTTTTAAAGAGAATATATCTAAACTTGTTTTAGTGTGTAGATTCACTTTAAACAGGAGTGAACCTATATAATAAAACTAGTCTAGATACATTTGCTTCACAAAGTTAAAACATCTTATATTTTAAAACAGATGGAGTACTATAAATCCGATGGAACTGTGAAATTTCGGTAGATTTACATTTTTGGGTCCAAACGTGAAAGCTAGCAGAACCCGTATGCTAGCCCGGCCCGTGAAATTTATGACAGAGGCCTGCTAACGCGAGCGTCCATTCGGTGTATGTACCGACCGCGGTGGCGGGTGCGGGTCGAAACCCTCTATCGCTCCGCCATGAAACCCTAGCAGCCGCCGTGAGCCTCGCAAACTCCGGCGAGCAATTCCGCCACCTCCATCAACAGATCCGGCGATGTCGTGTAGCCACGGACACCCCAGCCACTTCGGGCTAGGCAGCGGGCACAGTGGAGGCAGCCGCGACCACAGCTGTGACGGATCCTGGATGGCTGCTATGTCCGCATGTCCGAGGCGAAGAGGAAGTGCTTCGTCCGCTCGGAGGGGGCTAAGAAGCGGGCGGCCTTGCACTGGTGCAACCGTGGTTAGTCGCCCCCGTCGTCCCTCCGCGACTACGTGTCGGTATGGTGGCGCTCCCCGTCGGAGTTGTGACACCGCATACCATCGTCAGAGCACATACGTACCATCTGTAGGTACGCATACGTCAGAGAGTGCCCCTACGGTGAGGGTTCGTCGCGCTGCGCTCCTTTCTTCCCTCCTTCTTCTGACCTGTGGTCGCCCCGTCCCCTCCGCACGCAGGTGGTGGTGGCGGCGGACTACGCGAACGACTCCAACGAGGAGCGTCTCGCCATGGAGATGCTCTCCCGCACGCTTGAGCTCGACCATGAGCAGGAGGAGAGGTGTCGTGCCATCACGATCGCGCAGACGCGCATCGCGAAAGGGGAGACGGAGGAGGCCATTGCGCATGGCGTCGTGAAGATGGAGCTAGAGGATCCGACCGACACTTGAGCGCCTCGCCGCTGTCGAAGCTACTCCGCCACGTCCCTTAGCTCGTCGTCAAGTTTGACCCCGACCGCCGCTGTAGCTTAGTTAAATTTGTGTAATTACTAATTAGCTATGTAATGGATGAGCAATTTTGATCTGCTGCTTGTATTTGTATATCAAGCTCCTATTATTTTTCTGAAAAGAGCATTTTATTACTTAAAAGTTTAAACATTACATATGACCTCTGCATAACTAAGGTACAGAGAGCCAAAAATGTCCATCGATCCAAACAAAGATAATAAAAGAAGAATTACATATAGTATGTATGGTGATTGAACTCGTATGCTAGCTCAATTTCCCCGCCGAATGATCATCATTTAAATTTTATAATTTTCAGTTTCAGTTTACATGGTCTGTTCTTTGCAACGAGTTTCAGAGCTGAAAAAACCGAATACAGTCGGTTGTACTCGTTGTTTCACAGTTTACAAATATACCGTATCGGCTAGAGTTGGTCTAAGGAGTGCGAACTGGGCCCGTTCCACGTCCATCCTAACGTAACCCTGCTACGTGCTGCCGCATTTCCCCAAAGAAAAACCCTGGTACTACTACGTGAGCAGTAAGCGTAAAGCGATGAAGAAAGAAAAGTTAATTAAGGGCGAGCGCCATGATTCAAAGCAGAAAGGAGGAGCGAGGGCCCATCCCCTCGCCTGCTTTGTTCTGGGGATGACGCCTAGTGGGGTCATTAGTCAACCTAAACATTCCAGAGATTCCATAACAGTACTAAGATCCAACTTTCCGCCCAGTGGCCTCAGGCCCTACGCTATGTACGTGGCGAAAACCGCAGAATAGTCCGTCCCATTTCGCCCATAACACACGGTCCCGTGGCAGTGGCAGCATGGCGCTAGGATCATTATAGTATTTGGCAAAAAACGTTAAGGTTTGGAGCATATAGTAGTACTACAGTGAAACAGAAATCATCCATGAATGACCATCCAACTATGCAAGCAAAACCCTCTGGGCTCTATGGGTGTAAGAGCGTCTCTACTCGCCTACTCATGCCGTCGATCCAGACGATAAAAATAGGTTTGGACTTCAAAATTTCGTCTAGTCGCGTGTTCAGAAATCTGTTTTCGTTCGGATTTGCGCCAACTTTGGTCCGGACTATCCAGGCCGTATCCAGGATTCCGGGTACGTCCTGGGAACGCCGGACGAAGCAAATTCGGTGAGTGGACCCGCCCAGTCAGCATATATTCGTCCATATTCGGCCAAAATTCGTCCAAAGTTTGCCCATATTCGCCCAAAGTTCATCCATATTCGCCCAAAGTTCGTCCATATATTCGCCCAAAGTTCGCCCATATTCGCCCAAAGTTCGTCCGTATCACCCATATTCGCCCAAATTTCACCCAAGTTTGTCCATATTCGCCCAAAGTTCGTTCATATCTCCATATTCGCCCAAAGTTCGTCCATATAGACCATATTCGCTCAAAGTTATCCCATAATTTTCGGCCATATTCGCCCAAAGTTCGTCTGTATCGCCTATATTCGCCCAAAGTTCATCCGTATCGTCCAAATTTCGCTCATAGTTCGTCCATATCGGCATATTTGCCCAAAGTTCGTCCATATCGACCATATTCGCCGAAAATTCGCTCATATTCACCCAAAACCGCTTATATTTGCCCAAAGTTCGTCCAACGAAATTTATTAAATTTTAGCCAAATGCGGGAAACTCGCCTGGGAACGCGAGTAGAAAACTTGGCGTACCCAGGTCAAAAACTTATTTTTTCCCGCCAAAGTTTGGTCTGAATTTAGGTCTGAATTCGCCCAACGAGTAGAGATGCACTAATAAAAGGTGAATTTTGGTGGGGGCGAAGACGCGCTTTCTTTTGCCGTGTCTATATCACTTGGGGCGATGCATAAAACCTCTATGATTGCCAGCAAACCTCTATGATTGCCAGCAAGAGATTACGAGCATGGCAGAACAATGCTTTTCTCACCAAATTAACCGAACAATGCTACTGTAGTCACACTCGCACCAAATTAACTCAACCAAACAAGAAATGACCAACGCATACATGAATCCCGAAGCCATTTGCTGTGTGTTTGTGACTCGAGCAAAATCAGGCTTCGATTGAGTTGCGAGCTTTGACCACCGCTGCTACTACAGTTAATTAGCTAACTCTGACCAAGCACACGGAAGCACGTGAAAAAGGCACCCACGAGACCAAGATGCTACGGAAATAATCCCTTAGATTGCACTCCTCCGATCCTGCCTTAATCCATCTCGATCGACCCGGCCGGCCGGCCGGCCGCAAAATCCAAGAAACAATCGCATTGCATCGTGGAGGCGCATGGAACGAGTTGCGACAACTCCACGCATGTTGCTGTTGTATGCATGGCTGGCTCCCTATTGATCTGCCAGTAATAATTAACTAGTGTACCTATTGACTTGGATTTGGCCCCAATCACAGATAAGGAGATCAGAGCAATTAATAGCGAGTGGTCACTTGATTAGGACGCACTCATGTTGTCAGGAGTGGGAATAGGAGCAGCACGCGATGTTTTCTGATTAATTATCAAGTCAAGATATGGCCTGAAGCTAGCTTGCACGACGTCGGTGACTCACACCACGGAGTTGGTGTATTGTACTACTGGCATTGCGCATATACACGGCAGACTAAACATGACTGTAACCACTACTTCCACATGTGTATCGAACATACTAGATGCGACGAATAACATGATAAACGAGAGATTCACTTTGGAAGGGGCAGATTATTCTACTCCAACTTTTTTTATTATTAATTCTTCAAAGTCTTGAGGGGGTGCCCCCGGCCCTAACATACATGTAGTTCCGCTTCTTAATGAGAACAAATAATAGCAAAACATGCTTAAATAGCAAGATCGGACACAACGCACATATACTCATTTTCTGTAGAGGAAGTTGTCATGGCTGTTGCAGACATGATGATTTTTTTTTTGGAAATAGGCGCTTTATTATTTAACAGTAATTATACCTGTCCTCTGCATAGCTAGGATGCACACAGCTAAACATCCACAGTCTCGATCGAAAACAAGAGTAACTAAAATACAATAAAATGTAAATGAAAGTATAGTTCTTCCAAATATCTAAGGAAGATCTATTCGCAGCGATTGTTGTCATCCATGTCGGGAGAAGACATCTCGCGCGTATCTTCCAACCGCCTACAACAATCCGCAAACAAGTCGCGGAACTCCATACGTTGTAGAGAAGCCCATGATCGGAGGACAGCCGTGGCCCGATAGATAACCTGCAATAGAGAAGATACAACATTATTAAAAATCTTGTAATTTCTATATAGCCAAAGCGTCCAAATAATGGCAAGCGCTTCCACCCTAAATAAAGTCTCATATTTATCCTCAGTCCCATTCATTCAGTTGCCAAAAACATTGATTATCGATCTAGGAGGAGATAAACTAGAGGCTATTTGAACGATTGACCATATAGCACGAGCAAATTTACATTGGAAGAATAAATGACGTATTGTCTCATTATGATGACAATATACAGTGCTACCATGCCAATTCCTCCTAACAAGATTATCTTTTGTGAGAATCACCCCCTTACGTAGATACCAAGCGAATATCTTCGTTTTAAGGGGTATCCTCAACTTGCAAATTTTACTATTATCATCGACTGGAATATTAGGTTGAATCAAAGCTCTATAAAATGAATCAACAGAAAAATTTCCACTATGTAATAGTTTCCATTTAAATTCATCCATACCCTCAAATAGCTGTATCCTGGATAATCTTACTAAGAGATTATTCCATGAAACCAATCTAGGACCTAAGAGACATCGTCTGAAAGACACATTAGGGGGATTAGTTTCCATTACCTCAGCGAGTGTATCCCTTTTGTGTCTAACAATCAAATATAGAGCTAGATATTGTTCACGGAGAGAAGTTTGGCCAAGCCAGATATCTTTTCAGAACCTAATTTGTGAACCATCCTTAATATTAAAAGTGTCAAAACAGAAGAATTGTGTTTTGGAAGCCATTAGTCCAGCCCAAAAGTGTGAATCACCTGGTTTCCAAACCAGTGTAGACACCGCTTTTGAGCCAACATATTTCCTCCAAAGAATAGTTTGCCAGACCCCTTCTTCGGTAAGAAGCTTGAATAACCATTTACCCAATAATGCGGTGTTTTTGACTTTTAAATCATGTATGCCCAATCCACCATATTCTTTGGGTCGACAAACAACATTCCATTTGGCCAGTCGATATTTTTTTTCTCACTATCCCCTTGCCAAAAGAATCTTGAACGGAAATAGTCCAGTTTTGACAAGACTCCTTTTGGCAACTAGAAGAATGATATCATATACAGTACCATGTTGGTGAGTACTGAATTAATGAGGATCAGTCTTCCACCAAGGGATAGCAATTTACCCTTCCAACTATTAAGACGTTTTTGAAATCTTTCCTCAACAAGTTTCCATTCAGCAATCGTAAGACGCCGATAATGTATCGGTATTCCCAGATAATTGATTGGAAATTGCCCGTGACCACAGCCAAAAAGATCGGCTTAGAGGTGAACCTCGTCTTTAGCCTCTCCAAAACAATACAAATCACTCTTATGGAAGTTTATTTTCAATCCAGAAAGCTTCTCAAATGCTGAAAGTATTAGTTTTAGGTTCTTGGCTTTCTCCAGATCATGTTCCATAAATAGTATTGTATCATCGGCATATTGAAGAATAGATAGACCACCATCAACAAGATGTGGAACCAGTCCTTCAATTTGTCCATCAGCCTTCGCTCTCTCAATAAGGATGGCCAGCATATCTGCCACTATATTAAATAGTATAGGCGATAATGGATCCCCTTGTCGGAGCCCTTTTTTGGTATGGAAGTATTTACCTATGTCATCATTGACATTAATGGCAATACTACCCCCGGTCACAAAAGACTGTATGGGAGCACACCACTCTTCAGAAAAACCTTTCATACGGAGTGTTTGATGAAGGAAAGACCAATTAACTTTATCATATGCCTTCTCAAAATTGATCTTGAACAATATCCCATTTAATTTTTTTGAGTGTAGTTCATGAATCGTTTCATGCAGGGTTACAACGCCATCTAAGATGTTTCTCCCTTGCATGAAAGCGGTTTGAGAAGGTCGAACAACATGATCAGCCACTGAATTCAGTCTAATCGTAGCAACCTTTGTGAAAAATTTAAAACTAACGTTAAGAATACAGATTGGACGATACTGTTGTATCTGTTCTGCATTGTTAACCTTAGGTAATAAAATTATGTTGCCAAAATTTAACCTGAATAGGTCCAGCTGACCAGCATGTAAAAACTCGAACAAGCGCATCAAGTCAACCTTTATAACTTCCCAGAATGTTTTGTAAAACTCTGCTGGGAAGCCATCAGGTCCTGGCGCTTTGTTTGGTTCCATTTGGAAGACGACCTTCTTAACCTCCTTCTCAGTATAAGGAGCAGTCAGAAAGTTGTTTTACATAATAGAAACCTGGGGAATATCCTCCGTCCGGGACTCATCCAACAAAAAAAAATTTAGTAGGTGCCCCGAACAAGGATTTATAATAGTTGGTAATATAAGATTTAAGATGTTGCTGACCTTCGATCGTCCCTTCTTCCTGGGTTAGAGAGTGAATAAGTTTCTTCTTATGCTTGCCATTTGCAACAGCATGAAAGTATCTTGTATTCACATCTCCTTCTAGGATAAATTTGGCTTTAGACCGTTGGTACCACTTGAGTTCTTCACGCAGGAGTCTGTCAATTTCTGCATTCGATTGGTTTTTAAGCTCAATCTCTTGTGCAGTCAATACCTAACCTCCGCAGAAGCCTCCAAGTCATTAATAATAGCAGAAAGGCGTATTTTTCATTTTTAAGGATACCAGAAGTATGTCTAACCCAACCACAGAGGAATTTGCGCAAGGCACGCATTTTATTGTTCCAACGTTTTATGGGTGTATGACCACTAACCGGTTTTTCCCAACTAGCCTTCACAAGGTCATAAAAACCATCACGATCAATCCATCCTAGTTCAAACTTGAAACTGTTTTTGGATTTCCGTGGTGGTATTCCGACAGATAGTAGTAATGGAGCATGGTCCGATAAAGCCTCAATACGCTCTAGAGCGCGAACAGTTAACATAGGAAATTTATCTTCCCATTCGGTATCCATAAGCACTCTATCTAATTTTTCGTATGTAGACTCCGGAAGACTATTATCCCAAGTAAATTGTCTTTCTAACATTGTAACCTCTCTTAAGTCTAAGCTGTCTATGACAGCATTAAACATGAAAGGCCAATGTTCATCAAACCGGTCCCGACTTTTCTCATGAGGGAATCTTAGAAAATTAAAATCCCCACCTATAAGGATAGGATAAGGATTGTCCTTAGCCAGATTAACCAACTCACGTAAAAAGTCTGCTTTATAAACATCCTAGACAGCCTCGTGTACAGCGACCAGAGACCAAACGAAATCATCCGCCTTGTTCCGGATATGGAGTTTAATAAAAAAAATCTCCAACCGAACTGGCTAAGATTTCCATTGTCTCATCTCTGATTTCCATTGTCTCATCTCTGACGCTTAACAAGATTACCCCGGAACACCCCCGTGGCGGACGTAATACCCATGTAAAATCCACTCCACCAGAAAGGCGATTGAGTTGACTTTGTGAGAAATCACGTCTACCAGTCTCAGAAATACCCAAAAAATCCAATTTATAATATCTCACACAATCGGCAAAAAACAAATGTTTAGCCAAGTCACGAAGACCTCTACTATTTGAGAACATGCCATTCATTGAGAAAAAATTGGGGATTTGGATACACGAGATCTCTTACGGGACCGATGGCCCTTTGATTTCCGACCAGACGCTGTAAGATCATATAATGAATCTAGCCCAGTCTCATCAAAGCCCACATCTGATAGTTCACCAACTAAGTGAGAAAGGAGTTGACCATCTATTGTGGCATGCAACTCCTCCTCCTCCTCCTCCTCCATTGGTGAAGGGTCAGGAACAACAGAGAATTTAGGAGTAACCGTTAGACGGTCAACCTCCATATGTCTTAAAACAGAATTAGAAAGATTAACTTCACTTACAGATCTACCCAAACTAACACCAAATTTAGACAGCTTATCCATAATAGAGTTATTTGAAAAAGAAAGAAAGGATTTGGAAGCATTACCCGGGGTGTCCAAATTCTTCTCCGCCTTCCTCCGCATGGCCTTGCCCAAGGAATCCTCATCTGTGGCAGAGGCTCCTCAAGGCCAACACCATGGCGAGAACTCCTGCCACGGTGTCCCAGAACAAAGGTAGGGCCATCGGCGGTGGGACAGACTGCACTCATGGGTCAGGTCCATCCTCCCTGCCACCTGTCCACCAACTGCGCTAGAGCGTCCCTCCATGTCCGACGGACAAGCACCATGGGAGAGACCTCCAGCATCCTGCATCACAGCTGCAGAGGGTTGCACCGCCAGGGGCAAAGGTGAAGCACCCTGCACCCCGACAGCCAACCCGAAAGCCTCGCAGTCAGTGAGCCCCACCTGGGCCAACGTCCGCACCGAAGACCCGGCGACGACCTCCTGTACAACCGGTACCGCCTCCTGTAACACCGACCCCTCCCGCGTGGAATAGAACGACCCATCATGTTAGGTCTCCCACGCATGGGAGAAGCCTGAAACGAAGAAACACCAGCCGACTCCAAAGAACCACAAGCCCCCAGCAAGGCCTCCTGAAGCTGTGAAGGAGAGACACAAGGAGATCCCAACACCGGTCCTGAACCACGCAAGGGAGAGTCCAACGGAAGCGCCTCCAAAAGTTCCTTACCGCGGGGAGTGGCAGGGTTAGCATTAAAAGGAGTAACAGCAAACAATAACACAGGATCCGAAGGCACAGAACAATCCAGCTGAGCACCCTGCCTGGTAGGCGGCTGCGCCGAGCCACCCTGCCTAGTAGTGGTCGAGGAAGAGCCAGCCCCAACAGCTTGTGAGCCACCCCCCGTGTCAGATGTATCCATAGCATCATCAGAAGGCTTATCATTCGCATCATCGTCCTGATCATCATCCCTCTTCCTCCATAAGTAAGGTGCAAACTCAGGCTTAGGTACATAACCCTCCGGCTCTAAATGAAAACGAAGCACATAAACCTTGAGACCCACCACAACATCAGTCGTAAGGTAATGTCCAAGCGAATCCTGCAGCTCCAAGAAAACACTGGTATCCTTCATAGCAAAAAGAATCCGAATGACGCCACGTCTCCTCAAACTGAACAGGTCCACATCCAAAGTAGTGCCCATGAGACCACCGACCGCCCATAAACCCAAGGAGGACTGCAAACAATGTGGCACCCCTTCGACATGTAGCCAAACCTGCTGCAGCTCAAGCTTGTGGGGCACCTCCTGTGTCCGATAAATAGAAAACGAGAGCTGAGAGGTGCTCAGCGGCACCGGCACCTGGATCCCATCCACCCTATCGAAATCCTCCATCGAGGGAAAACTCACAAGAAAGGCAGATTCTCCATAGGGCAACGCTTCCCGCTTCCACTGACTACGAACCGGGCATCTCCTGGCAATCTGTCGCTGAACCACATCTGCAGGGACCATCGGCCCAGTGACCTGAACAAGAGCTATGGGGGTCAAGTTTGCCCCCAAGGTGATCCCGCACCACAGAATCCGGAATCTGAGAAAATAAAGTTAACTCATTGCCAATACCAGACATCACCGGGGTAGGCCTTGGATCCTTAAGAACGGGACATATCAAAGTGGGATGAGTAGAGTTGTCACAAATATAGCAATTATGAACCGCCTTACAATCTTTAGTTGCATGCATATTGACCAAGACACTTCCGAAGAACGGATTTACGGTTCTTCTTACCTGGCAGAGCACGGTGCAACAACAACAGTCTCCAAAGTTGCGTAGGCCTGAGGAACATTGGCAACGGTCCCGTGTGGCCCGTACAGATATTGTGGCTGCTGTCCCAGAACCTGAGAAGACGTCCTCGCCTGACCAACGGAATACCCATAATGCTGAAACTGTGATGGCTGCTGTAACGGCTGCAAACCCGGCTCAAGACCCACCTGCACCTAATCCTTCTTCTTCTTCCGCTTCGGCACCTGCGCATTTCCATATCCGACCCCAGCCACAAACTGTTGCGGCGCCACCCCCTGCTGGATCATAGGTGCCCCACCCGACGGATGGCCACGATACGGCGGCTGGAGTGGCTGCAAGGCAAACTGAGGCTACGGCGTCGGGAAGTAAGAACCCTGGGGCGACACAAACGGCAATGCCATCCCTTGACTGAAGCGAGTCGGAGGCGGCATACCGGAGAACGGTGGTGGCCCAAGGCCAAAAGAAGGCGTCGCAGACGAATGCGGCACAGCATGCCCAAGGCCTTGCCCCAAGAAATTACCGGCGGTGGGGTACGCTGGTGCCGTCCCGATCCCGGCAGACTGCTGTGGAGGCAACACTTGGCCGCGAGGGGTAGCCGACGATCTCGTCGGCTGAGAGGGAGCGCGAGGAGCCGGAGCACGAGGGACCGCAGCACCCGTCGGCGGAACAACAGCGTGTTGCGGCGGCACAGCCATGAGGTCAGATCCGAGCAGAGCCTGGGCGAAAGAACGCGTTGGAGACTTGGATGAAGGTTGTGGCGCAGTTGAAAAAGATCGACAGGAGGCTGTACGACACCCTATCCCGACCCGTCTCACAACACATCTCCAAACCGAGTCCGGCCAGGACTCCTTCCCGCCTAAAGGCCCACACACAGCATCCACGTCAGCCTGAACTTCTGCCCGCACACCAGACTCTGAGAGGATCAGATCACCAACCGGCCTCCTCCTCGCGACCTCCCTGGCAGCGGCGGCCTCAACAAAACCCGCCAGCACCGGCGGCGCTGATGACCTCCTCACAGGAAGGGGACCTCTCCATGGGCGAACCAAAGGACCCCGGCGCACCGAACGTCCCACCGCCGGCGACGCAACTCCCAAACGGCGAACAGACGGCAAGGTTGCAGCGACCTCCGCGGAGGCGACGACGGCGAACCACGCTCCCAGAACCTAGAAGCCGGCGTGGGGAACCCCATCTCCTCCCAAAATTCCTGCTTGAGCTCTGCATCGGTCCTCCTCCGCCGACGACACACGGTAGTCCACCCAAGCTCGCCGGAAGGATCCTCTAGGGCGTCGAGCCTTTCCCGCGCAGCCAAGGCCTCGCCGCCATCAGAGTCAGAGTCGGAACCCAGGCACTGAAATCTTGACCCCGAACTCTGCGACGGTGAAGGCACAGCCGCCTCCGGCGACCCGAGCGCCCCGGGCGCCAGCGTGAACCTCCTCCCCCGTTGCATCAGCTAGCGTTTCATATCGTGTATTTTTCTTCAGACATGATGATGTGATGACAACATCGACGAAGACTAGTTGAAGAAGACAACGATGAAGACAACGCACATCACCGCCGGACTTGGAAGTTAGACAATGTGCATAATGGTATTGTACTGTATAGAGGCTGTTATTATTACTCCCTCAGTTCTAAATTAGTAACCGACTTGGTTTTTCCTAGGTAGATGTATCTAGGAAAACATGTGTTTTTAAGGTCAGAAGTATTAGTATGCATGTTGTGGCATTGATACCCAAGGGGTTCAGATGTTGGAGTGAGTCCTAAAAAGAAATATAAGCACCTGTGTTCCCCCCCAAATTTTCTAGCGGGTCAACTTGTTTACAAATGTGATTATATATGATCACGAGAGATGTGATTACAGCACGGTAATTTACCCTACTCTACGAGTACTAAACAACACAACTATACTACAGTAGTAATAGATGAGCACAACTAATACTACGTTGCCATGGGCGTGTACACAGGACCAAACGGGTATGGAAGGTTCCCATTTTGAAATGCAAAGATTCGAAGACTCACGTACCAAGAACTTAATAAACAAGGCATTCCAGACCATGACCTAGCTTGCGAGTGACTACTCCTGCTCCACTATGAGTAGTAGTAGTAGGAGCATCCTAGGGGCAGGGGCACGCAGACAGGTCTCGAGCTGGTGGGTTGTTGAAGGACCCGAGAAGAGACCAACATCGGTTGGGGAACGGTGCAGAATTTAATGGTTGCTTAGCAAAGAAAAGAAAAGAAAAAACATTGGAGCCTTGCCATGCGTGGGGTTGTGGAGCGGTTGCAGAAAGGCACGAGCATGGGCGCTTTGCCCCTCCTGGCAAGGCGAAGAGCAGCAGCAGCAGCAGCATTGGTCGGCGCGCCGCGGCAGATGCAGAGCTAGCTAGCCGTAGGAGTGTAGTGGCTTTGAGATTCTCACGTCGCAGTGACGTGAACGGCGGCCCATCCGCGCGCGTGGAGGCGTCGGTATCCGTGGCACGGGACGGGACGATGTCAGTGGGATTCCTTGCTGTTTGGTTCGTATTCTTAATTGCCGGGGTTAGCTACGCTAATCAGGCAACGTGTTACTACTTAGGGAGGGAGTATACTTAGTAGATCTACATCTGCTCAATTTGCGTAGAGTTGCTGCATGGTGAGAGAGGCTACCCGCGCTTGTCTCGTCGTGGTCGACTTGCCAAGAGTGTGAGTGAGGCGCAAGTCAATTGGACAAAGCGACAAGGCCACATGTGCACGAATATATACAGGTTTTGGAATGACCTGGGAGGGTCATGGCGCGCGCTGGCCCTCGTCGATCATTATCAACACAACACTGTGTGTGTATATTTTGGATTTTCCATTGAGCAAGACCAGTCACTGCAAAACGTACTCGTGATCGTTGTTGTCCCGCAGTGGACTCTCAAGTCAAGCACCGATCGATCACGTACTCCAGCATGGCGGCATGTGTCAGCAACTGTTTTCTAGGGTAAATGACAGTGCGGCCGTTGATGGGCGCCGCAGTCGACCTCCTTGTTTGCCTGTTGGGCTGCAGTGCCCACGCTTGTCTTGGTACCTACTCCGATCATGCGTTCGCCAACAGGAACGGCGCGATCCGTGATGATCCACGTATGTCCACGCGCTCGCCGTACGTGCTCGATCGTGCACGCACGCGCTGCCCCGATCGTACATACGTCGGCGAAGAACAGCTAGGCACGCAGCCACCAGTCAGGAGCCACGTCGTCAGCTCGACGCATGAACAGAACAGGGCCCTGTCTGCCCAGCGAGAATTATGGGTGGGAGACGAACAATTAATGCGACCCAGGGCGGAGCTACAGCTCCGGAACTCGCCGACCTGCTTGTTCCTGTTCGGTCCGTGCAGCTGTTTTGTACACGTGGACGTCATTTTCCTTTCGAAACAAGACGGTCGACATACGGAATTATTTGAGGACATACATACGTGGATGAGTTGGATCTACAATAAGAGCATCTCCAAGAGCTTACCTAAATATGGGTGAGCAAAAAATGTTTAGGTAAGAAGAGAGAAGGTATAGGTAAGGAGATTTTGGTTTGCTTTTCCAGCTTACTCATTTTTTGCTTACCCAAAATATGGGTAAGCTCCTGGAGATGATCTTACCCATATTTTCTCATCCAAAAATGTTTTGCATAGTTTTAATGAAATGAACACAAGATATCAAATAGAAACATTATCAATAAAATTGCAACATCATTTAGTGCATAGAACAAAACAAAATAGATAGTTCATCGATCATAGGGTAGTACGGAAACGAATGGTTCATCGATACATAAAACAACACCACACAATACTAGTAGATAGTTCATTGATAATAGGAGTAGTAGATAGTTCCTTGATAATAGTAGTAGATAGTTCCTTGATGCATACTAGAATCTCACATGTCATCACCACCATTGCCTCCATCATCACCATAGCCGCCGCCACCACCACCACCATTGCCTCCATCACCATCATTGCCGCCACCACCACCACCATTGCCTCCACCATGGCCACCCACATACCCTCTTGCCATCAATATTTGGTCACGGCAAAGCTCCCAATAAGCTCGCCCCTTCTCATCTAGAGTACTTGGGTCCATGAACATGAGCTTTTGCTCTTGCTCCATCCTTTTGAGCATTTCTTCATTTGCTAACTTCCTCTCTTCGAGCTCAACACGCTTCTCCTCGGCCGCGGCCTTCCTCTCCTCGGCTAACACCTTCCTCTTCTCAACTAACTTCCTCTCTTCAATCTCTTTGTTCCTCACCTCCCTCCTTTCTTTGGCGAGCTCCTTCCTCACCGTCATCATGTTGTCCAAAGATTCCTTGTACATGTTCTCACCTCCTTTTGCCCTTGCGTCTTTAGCTTTCTTCCTACCTTCGGGCCTCTTCCTTGGAGTGGGGCTACTTGAGCCTTCATCATCGGTGTCAAGCTCGAAACCTTCTCCGACCAATGTTGCCTTCCTTTTATTCGGAATTTCATTGGAGGACCGGTTCTTCCATTTCTCTTCCTCCCCAAGAATACTCCAACAATGGAATAAATTGAAGGCTTTTCCCGGCTTACCACCTTTCTTTTTTGGTTTCCCAATATACAAGGTTCGAGCAATGTTAAGCTACAAATAAGAAAGAAGATGGAGTTAACTTGTGCATAAATAAACCAACACGAGCAATGTTAAACTACAAATAAGAAAGAAGATGGAGTTAACTTGTGCACAAATAAACCAACTTTTACCTTATCAACGGGACCGGTTCCACTAGGATTGATACGATCCACCTGAGCTAAGCAATTGGACCATTTGAAGCAATCGCCGTTGATAATAGACCAACGGTGTTGTAGAGAAACAATGGTTCTTGGCTTCCTAGAGTGTTGCCGATAATGCGCATGGATACGCTCCCAATATGTGTTAGTTGTTTGTTCATTCCCGGTGATGGGATCAACGCCAATCGCAAGCCATGCATTGCACAAAGCCTCATATTCCTTTTGAGTGAAATTAACTCCTCGAGTAGCCCTTCGTGGAGTTTGGTCATCAACAAAACCCTCACCATCTCCATCACCAACAATACCATCTCCATCACCAATGATACTATCTTCTTGTGCAAATTCTTGAGATTGAGCATCCACATCATTTTGTGTAAATTCTTGAGATGGACCACAAGTGAAATTGAAGAAGGACTCATCATCCATACTACATGAGCATAAACACCATATTAGGATTTATTTGCCTAAAACTGTAGCATAAACATCATCCATACTACATAGTTTTGCTAGGTATTGACAGTGTCCAGCTAAGTATGAACAATAAATTCGAAGATTGAATCAGTTTTAGCACCTACCCAATTACATGACATTCACATAGGCATGTACACCCACTTCACTAAATAGATTTGTAGAAAGCATAAAATCAAATGAACAATTCTGATCCGTCTGCATGCCATTCTATGTCTTCTTTTGCTAAAAGTGCCAATCAAATGGACAATTCTGATCTGACCCAACGAGATGAATTGTACATGCTGTAAATATTAACAAAGAATTTATTTGTAGCTACTGCCTTTTCTATGTTATTTTTTGTAAGCTAAAGACTAACTGCTACAGATTAGTTGATATCAAGTGCTACAGATCCTTGTGGTCTTGTAGTTTGTCAAGTGCTACAGATCCTTGTGGTAAACATCAAGAAACAAGAATACAAGTGAAATCAAGCTGTACGTGAAATCAAACTGTACGCGAATAAAAGCAGAGAAAAATTTGCACCTTGCGTGCATTTGGTCGAGCACAATGCATGTGCCAGTGGTGCTGTCGAGCTGCGGCGGAGCTGGCCCTCCCATCGGCGGCGTGCGCGCTACAGGAGGTGCAGGAGGTGGTAGCAAAGGCTCGACGACGACCGGAGCTTGATGGGGATGCGTGGAGACGGCTGCCATCGTCGCCTTCTTCGCCGTGCAAGAGCCCGTAGCTGCCAGCACCTTCGGTGCCCTCTTCTTCGTCGGCTTCTTCACAGGAGCACACTGAGGAACAGCGGCACTCCCGACGACGGCCGCCGTAGCTGCGCCAGTAGCTCTACTCGGGGGCGGGGCAAGCCCTAGGCGGCGGGCGGCAGGCGGCTTGCCCCGCGCGTCGGTTTGGAGAAGGGGCGGAGGGGGCGGGTGGTTGGAGGGAGCCTGGGGGAGGTTGGGATTGTCGGCCATGGAGGGTTGGTGGCCGGAGCGGCGGCGACGCGCCGGCAACACGCGGATACGGCGGTTCCGTCGAGCGGCTGCCTCGGGCGGAAATTTCCTCGCGCGCGTCGGTTGGCTCTCCCGCGTGTGAGATGTGTGTTTTGGGTGATGTGATTGGATCACCCAAATATGGGTAGAAAGAGGCAAAATATGGGTGATCACCCAAATTTTTTTAGTAGGGGATCACTTTTAGATAAGCTGTTGGAGATGTAATTTTGCCCATCTTATCTAGAAAAGCAGTTATTACCTCTCTTACCTATATTTAGGTAAGCTCTTAAAGATGCTCTAACCAGCTTATCCGAGGAGACCAGCTCTCGTGTCACTGTGCAGATCACCTTGTCCATTTCTTACCCAGAGCATAGGTGACTCGCCTTGCGACAGGAATGGTCGTTACTGGTCTAAGAACCTCGACGTATTTTTTTATTATACTGTATTTAAGATGTTTTGTATTTCTTATAAACTTATGAAATAGATTCAGATTTTTCTCAAATAAAAGAGTTGAATTCCACTTGAATCAATAGTAAAAGTTGGCGTGGAGTTACCTGAATATGCTTCGGAGTGCTCAGTAACACTGCGCCTCAGATGCCTCAGATGCCAACGACAAAATCCCGCTTCAGAAATTACTACGTACGCAACACTGTACTGTAGGTCCGTAGGCACCCATGAAATCTCTGATGCGCCTCCCGTGTCGCTTGTATAGTGATGAGATTAGTCCGTACCGCTGATCGACATAATTAATCGCGCACCGTGCGTGCATGCGTGCGCGTACGTAGTGGAGCGGCAAATTGATTGTACGTTGTACCACAGGTACATTATTGTCGCGTGTCATTTCTACCATTGTAGTTACGTTTCGCATTTGTAAGTTTCCAAAATTCTGGAACGAATCATGCACGTACAAATTCGCTTGCCACTTACTAATGCGATTTTTTGAGGAAAAATATCAGTGTATGTGCCCTCCCAAGAAAAAGAGAAAAATGAATGTTTGATAGTGGACATTCCGGTGCTTGTCCCCCTTTTTAAGATTTAGTTACTCCCTCTGATCCATATTAGTTGATTTGTGTTAGGAATATACAACATGAATTCCTCTGAGGGCCAAAGGCCACAATATATAAGATGGTATAGGGAAAATGCAGTAGTTCTAACATATGGTAGAAATACAATATACGATATACATCTAACACCCCCCACACACACACACAAACTCATGGTGGATACAACACCGAGTTTGGAGAGAAGAAATCACGCAAGGCCTCGTGCAGGCTTCGTGAAGAAGTTCGCTAATCAGAATCAAGGCACACACTGGGAGCGCAACAACCGAAATCGCACCGAAACGTGTATAGAAAGCATCAACATCAATATGCTTGATAAGCTCATGCTTGACCGGATCACGCAACACTAATAACACTGCATCGCCGATAAAACCAGACTGGGTGTGGTAATGGAGACCCCAAAATCCGCAAGTAACCACTGTAACCAGGTCACCTCAGCAGTCAACAAGGCCATAGCACGCAACTCAGCCTCAACACTCGAACGGGAAACCACTGTCTATTTCTTCGTCTTCCAAGCAATGAGCGAACCACCAAGAAACACACAGTAAGCAGAAAGTTAACGACGATCCGAAGGATCACTCGCCCACGTGGCGTCTGAATAGCACTGGAGCTGGAGGGAGCTGGAACGAGGAAAGAAAAGGTGACGAGTGATCGTACCATGAAGATAACGAAGAACACGAAGAAGATGACTATAATGAACAGTGGTAGGAGCAGAAACAAACTGACTCAGAATATGAACAGGATAAGAGATGTCAGGACGAGTGACAGCAAGATAAACAAGACTCCCAAAAAGATGACGATAACGCGTCGGATCAGAAAGAGGATCACCATCAGTAAGTTGAAGTTTAACATTAAGCTCCATAGGGGTCTCAATAGTGCGCTCATCCCCAAGAGCAGCACGAGCAAGAAGATCCTCAATATACTTTTCCCGAGAGATGTAAAAGCCATCAGAAGTGGAGGAAACCTCAATCCCAAGAAAGTATCGAAGAGGACCAAGATCAGTCATAAGAAACTGATCACGAAGACGAGCCTTAACAAAGGCTATATACTCAGGATCATCACCGGTAATGATCATATCATCAACATAGAGAAGAAGAAGAGTGCGTCCACGAGGAGAAGTGTGAACAAACAACGTTGGATCATGAGCACTAGGGGATAAACCAGCAATTGTCACTACAGATAAAGCGCTCAAACCGCACGAGGAGCTGTTTGAGGCCATAAAGAGAACGTCGAAGACGACAAACCATCCCTCAGAACAGAGTACCTGTGGAGGAGGCTGCATATAAACCTCCTCACTCAACTCACCATTGAGAAAGGCATTCGAACATCAAACCGGGACACGCACTGTGACGCAATGTAAGCAAGAAGAAGAGTACGCAGTGGTCATATGAGCGACGGAGCAAAGGTCTCATCATAGTCACGACCATGCTCCTGCCGAAAACCACGAGCCACAAGACGCGCTTTATAGCGCCAAGAGATCCATCGAGCGAGTCTTAATCTTATAGACCCACTTACACGTGATCGGACGAACACCGGAGGAGGAGAAACAAGATCCCAGTGCGGCGCTCAAGCGCAGCAATCTCTCGGCCATGGCCACCGCTATTCAGGATGATGCTCCGCATCCCGATAAGAGGTCGGCTCGGAGGCAACAGGAAGACCATACCGACTAGGAGAGTAACGGTTGGGGGCACGACGCTGACGAACAGGACGAGTAGAGGGAAGATCATCAGAGGAAGACGACGCAGGAGACGACGATGAAGAAGAGGGAATAGGAGAGGAAGACTCCGGAGAACGAGGAGAACTAGGAGAACTAGACGGAGCAGAAGAGGACGGTGTCGAAGAAGAGACATCAGGGGGAGGATATCCTGAAGAAGACACAATAGGGGTAGAAGGAGGTGTGTCAGGGAAGAGAAGAAAAGAGATATCTTCCACCGGGTAAGTACCAGCGGTGGGACGAGGATAGAAATGACGCGTCTCATCAAAAGTAACATCACGAGAGATACGCATCCGACGACCAACAGGGTACCAACAGCGATAGCCCTTATGCTCATCATCAGATCCGAGGAAGACACACTCAACAGATTGAGCGGTCGGTTTGGTGCGTTTCATGAGGAGCAAAGAGAACATAGCAAACACAACCAAACAAGCGAAGCATGGAGTAGTCCGAGACTGTCCAGAGGCGCCAAGAGGGATACCACCGCAAGGATGCGTAAGGCTGAATATTGATGAAGTAAGCCGACGAAGCGACCTCCGTAAAATGCGGCGGGAGAGAAGAAGCAATCATCATAGCGTGAGTGGTATCAAGAAGATGGCGATGCTTACGCTCAGCAACGCCATTCTGGGCATGTGCGCCAGGACAGGAGAACTGAGCAAGAGTGCCCTACTCAGCAAGAACACCGCGCAACATCTGGGAGATATACTCACCAGCAGAATCAGCATGAAACACACGGATGGGGGTAGAATATTGAGTACGAACCATGGCCGCAACACGCTGATATATGGAGAGCACCTCACTACGAGAGCGCATAAAATACAACCAAGTGTACCGAGAAAAATCATCGATGGATAAAATATAGTAGCGATGGCCCCCTTTCGAAGCGAAGGGAGCCGGACCCCAAACATCGGAATGAACTAAATCAAAAGGTCGCTGAGATACATACGCGCTAGTAGGATAGGGAAGCTGAATCTGTTTACCCAACCTACAACCCTGACAATGCAAAGACCCTTCTCCGAGATGCACCCGAAGACCACGATGAACTAATGACGACAAAGTAGAGTCACAGGTGACCAAGACGATGATGCCACGCTAAAAAGAGCTGGTAGTAGAGGCGACAACCGAGAAGAACCGGCGATGAAGTGGCAATGGAAGGAACACGAAGCCGCCTAACTCCCAAAGACCAAGAGTCACGGCCGCGAGGGCCAGCCCAACTGGGTGCGATGGTCCCGACAACACAAGAATCAAGATCAAGAATGACGCGACAACCGTAGTCAAGAAGTCAAGCAGAGAACATATTCATCTTAAGAAGAGGGACATGAGAAATACCAGGAACAAAAAAGGAAGAAGTAGAAAGGGTGCCCCGACTAGAAACAGGGAGAGAGGTACCATCAGCCGTAAAAACACGGACATGAGAAGGGAGAGAACGAAGAGCGGACAAAAAAGAAGACTTAGAGGTCATATGAAAAGAAGATCCAGAATCCAGATACCACGGAGACGTACCTGGCTGTGTAGAAGGTGGTGGTCGACACTGATCAAGAGTCACCACAACCAAGAGTGCCCGTCGAAGAAGAGCTCAGAGTGACAAGCGACGCGAAGACTCGATAATGTCCCGATCAGAGAGCGGTGTTGAAGATCCAAGAAGCCGACGCCCACGAGCCCGGTGTCGCCGACGAACGGGTCCGTGTATAACAGTGGCCCAAGTGTGACCATCCTCGCTGCAAGAAGAGCGTGACGAAGAGGACCACGGCGACTCGACCACGAGCCCGATGACTCGACCACGAGGTCAGCCGGTGCCGACCCCGACTCGACCTGGAGGAGTGGGTAGTATCGGCGGCGGCGACACAGGGGACCACGGCTGAGTCGAGAGAGCAGACGGCAAAGGAGCACCATGAGTAGCAAGCGCAGATGGAACCGCAAGAAGACCAGCACCACGGAGACGGGTCTCCTCAGCCCGAAGCTCAGACAACACCTTAGAGAGCGGAACACGACCACGAGCATTCAGCTGAGCACGCCGGGGCTCAAACTCCTGGCGGCCGAGATGTAAACTCATAGATGCGGAAACTCAAGTCCAGCGACAACTGGCAAAGACGAGCATGTGCCACAAACAAAGAAGAGAGAGAATCGTCGACGCCAGATAGCAAAGACTCGAGTATAGAACTCATCAATAGTAGAATCACCGCTAGAGAGCATGCTCTCGAACCACATACGCTTAAAGAGCATCCCTGCACCGATAGCCGACGAAGATGGGCCCACCGAGCGCAACAAGAGGGAGACTCATGAACTCAAGAAGACATCGGGCGTAACATCGGAGGTGAGAATGAAGAAGACGAAAGCATCCTCATCAACCCACTGAGTGTAAGCAGTCAGAGCGTGTCGATAAGCCTCGAGATCAGAAGAGTACTGCTTGAACTTCAGGTCATAAGCAGCAATAGCGGTACCATTAGCACTCTGAGCAGCATCCTTGGCCTCCTGAGAAGCATCAGTACCAAGAACAATCGGCGTCGGCGGAAGGGGAGCCACGGGAGCAGGCGGGCACGGCGGACAGGAGACCTCGCCAGAGAGCACACCCCAAAGACGGAGACCGCGCATGTGACCGCGCATAAAGGCAGCGAAGTCAGGATAATCCGTGCCATCGAAGAGTACCGGGCAGCGAGGAATCGCAACATAGCCCGATGAAGAAGACATCTTTTTTTTAGACACAGATCAGGACAGATCTAGATCTAACTGATCCAGACGCATACTGACAGAATTCGACGAGCCGGCGGCAGGGCAGGACCAGATAGGTAGGCGGCGGGAGGCAGGGGCGTGGAGGCCCGCGCGCGGCAGGAGGTTTTGTCGGGGTCCCGCGCAAGGAGAGCAGATGGCGCGACGTCAAGGGAGCAGCATGCGTCAGGCAGGGTGCACGCGCGCAAGCGGTGGCGGCAGAGCAAGCCACGGATCGGCGGGTGTGTGCTGGAAGTTGTGAGGCCAAGCGACGCTGGTGGGGTCCAACTGGAAGTGGGAGGACGGGTGGATCAATTGGTGAAAAACAGCAGAGGGCAGTGGGAGGGCGGGGCACATGCGCGCGCGTCCGCGCGTCCCGCGACAGGTGGGTCTGGCGGCAGAGGCAGAGTACCAGGGCGTGTTGACTGGACGAGGACGGGAAGCAGCAGGTGTCCTCGGTCTAGAGGAGAGCAGACCGTGGGCGCAAAAGAGGTGATGTAGACGGAATCGATCCGGAGAACCGATCGGTCCAGCAGCAGACAATCGAAAACCGCGGCACCGGCGGCGACGACGTCGGAAAACGACGACGACAGGAACGGCGACGGCGGTGACGATGTTGCGGAAAAAAATGTCTACCCTAGCTCTGATACCATGTTAGGAATATGCATCATGTATTCCTTTGGGGGCCAAATGCCACAATATATAGTACAGGTACAGGGCAAATATACAGGAAGCCCCCTAACATATGGGAGAAATACAATATACAGATATATACATCTAACAATTTGGATTTGTCAAAAATTAGATAAACCTATATACAAAATAGTATTTAGATTTATTTAAATCTTGACAAATTTAAGTCAACTAATATGGGTCAGAGAGAGTATTATCTTTCCTCAATTTACATACTCCAACTGTCTGAAAATAAGTCATTTATTTCCAAATGGAGAAAATATCTTTGCGTTTACGTTTTAGTCTACGTCGGAAATGCATGCTTACATTCATCACGTGCATGATCTTTTTCTTAATTTGTCAAATTCATTTTGTACATTTTATCGAATTTACTATCCACTCGAATCCGGTGTACCCATGTTTTAAAAATTCGCCATTTTGGACCGGTGCCTAGATTAGCTTTACCAAATGTTGGCAAATATTACCATTTTTTTTTTAGCCAGAGAATGTCCCACGCCTATCTTACCAAGTTTTTGACAATGATATGTGAGCGAAACGGATGGATGCCCGTCGGCAAAAAACTCTTTAGCAGCAAACATATTAGTGACCAAAATTTCAAGGACAGCCATTTTTAGGCAGAGCTAGTTTCGACATCAAACTAGCCGTACCCGAAATAAATATCACGCTCAAAAGCTAAACAGCCGCTAAAACTCGCCGTTTATCTTAAGCACGGACGGAGCATCCCTACGAGGTAGAGTAGTCCGGATGGACACGTCCCGTACTGCCTGGTAGACCACGGAGGAAAGCAAATCAGCGCCTGGTACTGGTAGACCACAACGCCTCTGCTACGTGTCTGCTCTGGTCTCGCTGCTGTGGCCCATGGTGGAAGAGGTCCATGCAGTGCATGCATGCAGGGATGGGTCGTAACTCGTAAAGCTCGGCACCTTTTTTGACCGTGGTGATTGTGCCGATGACCTGTGCGAGATCGTACAGAGAAAGGGCCCTTGTCATGACCTGGTGACGAGAATCTTTGATCCTGACGCTCTGCACATCCACCCCCATGACGATCTCCTCGCCAGTGCTAAAAGTATGTCCACATAAACACAGTACAGGGGGAGATAGATATCTTTGTTTTCAAAATCCTTTTTGGCGATTGTGTTTAGTTTACATTCACAGCCAATCACAATGGAAAAAAAGGGCTGCCGGTGAACGGAAAACCAACTCGGCTTGCGGGTGCATATAAAATCTATTTTTTGAAAAAACATTAGGAAAAATATTCACGTGTGTAAATCTGGATATTCTATGTTTGCACACAAGTTTTTGGGAAAGAGAAATAATTTTGTCTCCCATGTAAAAAGATAAATTTTGATGCTCTATTCATGGACATTTCTTTTGTCTTTTTACACAAGCCACATGAAATGTTCCTTTTTCAAGAAAACTCATGCGAACATAGAATGTGTGGATGTACATGGAAATTTTATTTCAGATTTTTTAACATTTAAAAAGTTATGCATTTTCCAAAATAGGTTCATATGCACGTGTGAGGCAAAACACCACCTCCCGACGGTTAATTACTAAATAAAACTAAGGAAATGTTGGTATTTTATAAAAATCAAGAGAATAAATCTTCACAAAAAAGACCAGATCATTAATCCAAATATGTACAATAAATTGAATAACTTAAAATAAAATATCACATGAGATTGTTGTAGAAATGAAATCTCACGAAAATACAATCAATTTAGCAATAAAATAATGATAAAAGGGTGATTTTTTTGAGTTTTGCTAAATAACCATTAATTTTTACTGCTTCCAAATATATTTTGTCATAACTTCACAATTATTTACTTTAAGGAACCTCCCATTTTTTTCTCTTAAAATGATCACCACATTATTTGCACATTTTCTAACATTTTTAACCATTTTTTGTGGGTTTGTTTCTACAATTTTATTGATTTAGCATTCACCTTTTTCTACATTTCATGCAAAATTTGGGTGTTAAGATTTATTCCTATTGTCCTGTTTTATTCCTTATAATTTCCCTTTCTCTTTTATTTATGAGCTAAGATCCATGTGTGAGAAACCATTGCTACATTAGCCTCATACCCTTTTTTTAATCGGGGTGATGTATTTTAGAAAGTTTCATGGTCAATACGTCTCTTTTGATAGAGGGTCATACTTAGTGTTAGATATGTTATATGTATGTATTGAACTTCATTGAACAATTCTAGAATCATCAAATAGTATACCAGTCAATTTATGTCAACTAGTCTAATTTTGGTTTTTGCCCAAGGTCGCCTACCAAATGTTGCCTAGCCAAAAGTTTGGTCAAGACATTGCTTGCACATGTCATTAGTTTTTTCTGAAACGGAAAAAAAGCTAATGACATGTCACTAGCTGGAAAATCACTAGAGATGATGAAGCAACATCTACATAATAAATTAAAATACTACCTTCATTCTAAATTATTTTTTAGAAGGCTAAAATGCAGCCTACGAAAATTTATAATATATTCAAAAAGAGGTAGTAACAACTATAAAACATAGACCTATTTTGTTGCCATGACAAAATAATCATAGGTCCAGGCATACCATAACAGATCATGAGTTTACATGTTAAATATAGAGGTAATGATATTCCTTGTCTTATACTACAAACTTTTATATGACCTCTCTTGTTGCTCCACATGGCGGCTTTAGGGGAGAAACCCCAAAACGGATCCTCTTGTGGCTCTTCCTCCGGTATCGGTCACGGTGGTGGCGAGCCCGGCGAAGAAGGTGTCCGGGCTGGAGGCTTGTGGCGACAGCTTCTGGACGGCGCCCGTGGAGATGTCTTGTATGTGTGGCAGTCAAAATGGAGAACCTTGGTAGTGCGGCGGTGATGGCCCTCTCCATGGCCATCAACGGCTGCTGATCGGTAATGGATGGAGGCGGTAGTCGCGGATCTCCTGTCTCTCGCCTAGATCTTTCATCAACGTGGCCTAGGACCGGTCGGCGGTATGTAAAGGTGCCTGTGAGGGGTTGTTGGAGCATTGCTAGTGTTTCGATGGCTATGTACACCTCCATGGCATGTCTCTACACAAATATAGTTGTCAACACCCGGATTTTTAATCCCAGATGCCTGTTATGCCATACATCGCAATCCCATGATTACCATTTTTGCGAGACATAACAGATTGGATATGACAGTACATCATCCATTACAAACCATACATAATGTCTTACACAAATAAGGATCTCATGATCCAGTCTTAATACAATTCAAGCAGCGGAATAACATAATAATAACGATAGCGTAGGCGAAGCTCCATCTTCATGGTCACAGGCAATACTGACCATGGGAAATGATCCTAGTTGTCGTAACCTTCCTGCTGTCCATCTTCCTGATACTCCTCTTCATAGTCTGGCCACAGGAATAGCCAGGGACAAAGCCATGAGTACTCTTTAAGTACTCGCAAACTAATACTAACAAGTAAAGTGGTTTTGAGTAGGATACTAAATCTAGGGCAGTTTTGCAAAAAGCCAGATTTACTTCTACTAAGTTCAGAAGCAAAGGAATCTAGTTGAAAGTTTTATAACACCTAAGTGGGAACTTGAATTTAAAATCACAACTCTGTTGTGGTCAAGTAAAAGTCATAAATCATTTCATAAGTCATTTTCAAAACATCTGACGACAGAACAGTATGGCCACTCCAACTGTCCATAATCGCGGATGTGGCTATTCGAATAGTTTGACACTCTGCAGAAGTGGAACACTTTCACCACAGCATTCGATACATCCTTCAGGAACAATCCTGAATTCACCATACTCGGTATGCGGATAATCAATCCTAACCTCTCAATTATACGCCCTAGTATAGGCACCTCTCCTATGAGTTTGGCCTCCCAACCATGACTAACTGTCATCTTGGGTACTGCACAGGTGGACAATCTTCACAAGGTAGCCTCAGCTCAAACCTTGGCCGCAAGGGAACCCATACTAAGGTATATAAATTTTCAGTCAAGCCCTACCCAAATTTCGGGTATTGTCGTTGTACGGTAAAATTGGAATGGTATCGCATCCAGACAACCATCAGTTTTATAAAGGGCTAAGGCTCATGCCTTAACATTTTCATCTTCAAAATCATCTGGTGTTCAAGAACACACGTCAAAACATTTTAGTAGAATGACTCATCATTCTAAGGTTTTCATAACCATTTTCACCAAGTATTCCCATCTAAAGTTGATCAAGTTTTATGCTTAGCACTAGCAACTACAGGTGGGGGTAAACACTAATGAGGGGTGGTAATCAAGTGTGAATTAGCTAAGTTCCATCTCATGCCTCAGGATGACATCAAGATTATCTAACTTAGGCCAAGTTTTATGCTCTTTATGCTACCTTTAAATATCTTTCTAATATCTACAAGTTACTAAGTAAACTCAAATAAAAGCTTTGATAAAGAAATAAAATAATTAAGCTTGCAAGTAAAACTAGGATTTGGTATCATCAAATATATCTAACCAAGCATGCTGTAACACCCTCAGAATCGGACCTATGCAAGTTTGGGCAAAATTCACCAAACCCGCATAGAAACGATTCAAAGGTGCCCACCAGGCACTTTCGTGCGGGTGGAAAACGAAGTAATAACATTACACAACAGTCCTCGATGGGACCCACAGAACAGATATATATATAACAGCGACTCAGAGAGTCAAGAATACAGATATAATATACAAAGATCCAAATCACCTTGAAACGATATAGCGTCCAACTACGGACAAGATGCAAATGGGGCTAAGAGCCCTGAAGAATAACCAATGGCTTCCATAACCCTGCCTGTGCCAAGCGGAAGGGTAACCTCGCTAACGACGCCGATCCCAAAACCTGCTTAAACAAAAGGGTGCCGACAAAGGGCAAAGGAAAACAAAGAAGGAGCCAAGATCGAGGCCAAGACAGCGAGGCTAGAATTCGCGGTCCTCGCCTACATAGGTATGGTGGATCGAGCGCAGCGGCAAAGATGCAATAACAACCTATAGAGACTCGATACAACAGGCGGTTATCAGAGAGGGGTAAGAAAAACCTATCCGGATCCAACCTGAAGCGAACACCGAACAAACCCATCCTGGTTTTTCCCCCCTCGAGACCAAACGAGGAAGTCAACCGAGGAACTCACACCGTTGGCAGTTTTATTTATTTGGTTATCGTTGCAGCAATTACTAGTCAGGTATAGATAGTCGTCCTGATAAAGTAAGCAGTGGGCCCTTTTAGTTAATCATTCCGTTGGAGTTGCAGCAATTACTAATCAGGTACAGATAGCATGATGTAATCCCGAAACCCAGCAGTTGTTGGTACTTTTATTCAGCCAATTCGTTGAAGTTGCAATACTTACTAGTCAGATACATTTGTCGCAAGCGACAACCAACAAGCAATGGTGGGCAGTATTAATGAGCCATTCCATTATAGTAGAGCTGATTACTAGTCATTATAAGTCAAATTTATAGCAATAAACTTTAGTTATGCTTGTCTATGATCGAGATACTGTGCTCCAAGTCGTCCATATCCGCGGACACGGCTTTCAGAAAGTTTTACCCGGTGCACCAATAGCAACACACACTGCTCAACCTCGAAAAACCAAATCAAAACCCAACGAGGCTTTCACGATCGAACAATCACAGATTCAGAAATATTTCAGGGGCCACCCTTAGAGTAGAATCATAGCGGAGTAAGCAAGCTCCGAGACGGCCTCAAGGTTTGGCTAGACGGCTGTGAACGACTGGGAACCCCAAACGGGGCTTGTCGACACCGCGGAATCGTGGTCCGATCCTAAACAATACAGTGTGCAGTACCTCGCACAATCGTAAATAAAGCGGTAAAGCATGGCATGGCATAAGGATCGTAAATAAAACCTCAAACTAGTTTGTGGCCCCAAGAAATAAGAATGAATCAAGCTCGCCTGTGGGGGTCCCATATACCTCCCGGATGTGGATAGCGCGCAAATCAAGGAACATGTATCAAGTACTCGGGGTCTTACGGACACAAGTGGGCGCTCGAAACCAAATATTATCTATAACCCACCGATGCCTCTGCTGATTCAATGTTAGTGGTTTGTCAGAAAGTAAAGTGGACAATAAGTAAAACTAGGATCATCTCCAACATCAACATGCGGCAATACATCAGCAACTGTGGCATATGGCGACACACATCAGCACTTGAGCAAGCAACTACGACGCGCAAGTCCAACTGTCTACCAAACAACAGGTAATAGGGTGTGTCCAAGGCAATATAGGGCTGCAGGGAATATCACAGGTACGGAACTAAAGCATCGCAACACAGATAGCAATAGGTCAACAAGAGGGAAGTAAATACTATAAAAGTAAGATGGGTAGAAAGGGGGAGATGCTCGCCTGAAACCATTGTCGAAGGGTTCAACCGAAGATCGGGGCGAAGCTCACATCAACTCAACGGCCTTATCCGCGAAGAAGCAAAACACTAGAATAAACACCGGATGCGATATTTAATACACGGCAGAAGATCGGCATGATGCATGCATGATGGATGGCATGGCAAGGTGCGATGCAATTAGGTCATATTAAGCGGAACCGGGGTCCCGACAATTAATTAGGCGGTTCATGTTATTTAGCTACCCTGCATATTAAATGTTGTTTTAGCAAGATGAATATATCACCGTTCGCTACACAAGTTTAAATGAGGCCGATATGAGACTAGATTTGCCCGCATATGGGCCCCATATTTAATTATTAGGTGAATCGGCAAAGGCCCCAAACCACATGAATGCATGCGATGACAATTAAGTATGCAACAAGTTGATGTTATGTTATAAAATAGGGTTCTGGATAAGGGTTCACACATTAGGGGCTCGACGATCTTGGGTTCCGGTTCGGGTCGGTCTCAAGGAACGTTCTCGTAACGGGTAGATCTTGTCGTCCGAGGGGGTAGGACTTGAGTCGGTGTCGATCGGCTTCTTCCGTCGGTGCCGTTCGTCATCGCGACGGTATTGTCGGGTTCTCAACTCGTCGGTCTTGTCGCTCGATGCAGACTTGGTGTCCGGAACGGAGTACTTGGCGTCCGCGAGGGAGTACTTGTTGCACGGGGTTCCGATGTTCGGGGCGAAGAACTTGTCGTCCTTCGGTGCCAGGGCGACGACCTTGGTTTCCTCGGTGGAGAACTTGGAGCATCCGTGTCGTGGATCTTGTCGGGATTCTCGACTCCGGCGCCGGGGTTGGTCTTGGAGATAGGAGTACTTGGCGTCCTTGGAGAAAGGCCTGGCATTCCGAGAGGAGACCCTGATGTTCCATGTCGCAGATGTTCGGTGTTCGCGTACCAGATCTTGTCGATGGTCCTTCTAGTGACGTTCGGGTTCGGGTTCGGCTTCTTGCATCAACCACCAGTTGGCTCTATCGTCGGTTGGTACTCGGGGCACAAGCTGCTGCCTGGATGTGTGCAAGGGCACCTACAGAGAGGAGCCGAAGGAACCTCACAGAGCACGAGCATGCCGGCAGGGATCGTAGCCCGAAGGGCGTCCATGATCGGCATGGAGGCGGACAGAGGAGGAGAGCGGTGGTGCTCGCGGTCGCAGGTGGCGGCCGGCGGGCCGGAGCGGAGGCGTGCCTGGCCGGAGCGGGGCGCGCGGGGAGCCGGAGAAGGGCGCCACGGCGGCGGAGGGCGGCCGGGCAGGCGCAGGCGAGGCCGGGCGCGGGCTCGGCGATGCGGCCGGAGACGGCGAGAGGAACCGCAGCGGCGACGGGCTTGGGGAGAGACGAGGGGGCTGGGAGGGCGGCAGCGCGGGAGGCGGAGCGGCGGCCCGGGAGGCTGCCGAACGAGCCGGGCGCGACGGCCGAGGAGAGGGCCGGCTCATGAGGGAGTAGCCTCCCATGAGCTCTGCAGGAGGACGAGGCGCGGAGGGGAAGGAGGCGGGACTGACGGGCGCGGCGAGGAGGCGCTCACGGAGCCGAGAGAGGAGGGGGCTGCGCAGGCTTGAGGGGCGGCGGAGAGGCCTCATGTGGCGCGCATGGCGGCGGGAGGCGAGGGCGGAGCGGTTGGGCGGGAGGAGAGCGGCGCGGGCGACGATGTGGGGATGCGGCGGGCGAGCTGCCGCTGAGGGGAGGGCGCGAGAGGCGGGAAGTGTGGTTGCGGAGGGGCGGAGCCGCAGGGGTGCTGGGAAGGAGAAAGGAGGGAGTGGCGCGGGTGGGGTGGGCAGGCGTGGGAGGGTCTGGTGGCGGGGGTTGAGTGGGAGGGGTCCCACAGGGACAGGGAGGCCGAGTGGGGCCCGGGCCGCTGGCTGGCTGTGAGGAGAAAGGGGAGAGAGAGGGGGAGAAAGAGGAGGTGGCAGGATATGATTGGAGGGGGAAGAGGGACAGCTGAGGTGGCGAGCACCGATAGGTTGAGGTGATGTGGCTGCTAGGGGAGGGTAGATTTTTGGGTGGCTTTAGGAATAAGGGACGGACCGCATGTAGAACTCTGGGGTGGTCGTCGGGTCGCTGGCCTGCTCGACGCCCGCTAAAAATAATTAAATATTTTATTTAATTGAATTGGGCCGTTTGAAACCCGATGGCAACAAAACAAAATAATCCGGAGATCCGGGGTTTGGCGTTTGAATAAAAGAGGGGCGTTTTATAAAACAAAACGGGCTTTGCAAACATAGTTTTGGCAAACAATGCATGATGATGACGATGCAATGCACAAATTCAACGCGATTTTCTAGTAGTGGTTTTGCGGGATGCCACAATTCGACACCACTAACAATGGATCTCGTCCTCGAGATCCGCCTCATGGTACCGGAAGGAAAGTCGGCGGTCTGATCCTTCGCGCTTCGTGTAGATCCTCGCGACACCACTAACGAGGGTTCCTTCTTCATCTTGAAACGGCGACACCACCAACAAAGGGTCGTTGCTCCTGGTCGTCGAGAGACACTCCGGGGAACAAAGGACGAAGGTAGAGGTATCAAACGATAAGGCCACCTCTAACTTCCATTAGAAGAGGGAAAAGTTACATTGATCCACCAGTTCGATGTACAGAGCGAACAGTAAGAGTCGGGTTGGGTGATCAGTCCATCCCGGACCCAACTATCAACTCTATACATGGGTAGGAGAATCAGGCAACTCAACTCTCGAGATATAGACTGACGATCTTCATCGGTGGTATCCGGAACAAGGAATGCTGCCAGCAGAAATCGTAGGAAAAACACAATGATTAGGTTCTGCGATGGTTCCATTGGCATGAACAACACATGCTCAAGGTTAACCCCCAACTTCACCAAAGCTCGTCCCTCTCATATGTTTTTCAACGACACTGATATCCAGCAAGGAACACATAGGGATAAAGAGCTCAAGAACAAAAGGTCGGATGAAGGTCACAACAGACCAGCTGCAGATTGATGATCGTAGCACCTCCGTTACAAAAGGAAGAAAGCGAAGCCCTGAAGGTACGACGGAAACCCAACCACGAGAATTCCTGGACTCGAAGAGAGAGAAGAGAGCGGATTCCAAAACACGTCGAGGTAAGAGGAGATTAGCAGAGGGGTAAGGAGTAAAATCAGACCTAGCCAGATCTATCCAACCGATTTTGCAAAATAGTTTTGACCCTCTACTTCGGCCGTTAGCTAGGTTATCCTACAGGCTGGACTTGTGGGGTATCGCAACTGTTGTGCTCTGATACCACTCTGTAACACCCTCAGAATCGGACCTATGCAAGTTTGGGCAAAATTCACCAACCCCGCATAGAAACGATTCAAAGGTGCTCACCAGCACTTTCGCGGGTGGAAAACGGTAATAACATTACACAACAGTCCTCGATGGGACCCACGTAACAGATATATATACAATGACTCAGAGAGTCAAGAATACGATATAATATACAAAGATCCAAATCACCTTGAAGCGATATAGCGTCCCAACTACGGACAAGATGCAAATGGGGCTAAGAGCCTCAAGAATAACCAATGGCGCCATAACCCCGCCTGTGCCAAGCGGAAGGGTAACCTCGCTAACGACGCCGATCCCAAAACCTGCTTAAACAAAAGGGTGCCGACAAAGGGCAAAGGTAAAACAAAGAAGGAGCGCAAGATCGAGGCCAAGACACGGCGAGGCTAGAATTCGGCGGTCCTCGCCTACATAGGTATGGTGGATCGCGGCAGCGCAAAGATGCAATGAACAACCTATAGAGACTCGATACAACAAGTTATCGAGAGGGTAAGAAAACCTATCCGGATCCAACCTCAAGCGAACACCGAACAAACCCATCTGGTTTTTCCTCGAGACCAAACGAGGAAGTCAACCGAGGAACTCACACCGCTGGCGCTTTATTTATTTGGTTATCGCAGCAATTACTAGTCGTATAGATAGTCGCCCCGATAAAGTAAAGGCCCTTTTAGTTAATCATTCCGCTGGAGTTGCGCAATTACTAATCGTGCAGATAGCATGATGTAATCCCGAAACCCAGCTTGTTGGTACTTTTATTCACCAATTCGCTTGAAGTTGCAATACTTACTAGTCGATACATTTGTCGCAAGCGACAACCAACAAGCAATGGTGGCAGTATTAATGAGCCATTCCATTATAGTAGAGCTGATTACTAGTCATTATAAGTCAAATTTATAGCAATAAACTTTAGTTATGCTTGTCTATGATCGAGATATCAGGCTCCAAGTCGTCCATATCCGCGACACGGCTTTCGAGAAGTTTTACCCGCCGGGTGCACCAATAGCAACACACACTCGCTCAACCTCGAAAACCAAATCAAAACCCAACGAGGCTTTCACGATCGAACAATCACAGATTCAGAAATATTTCAGGGGCCACCCTTAGAGTAGAATCCGCAACGAGTAAGCAAGCTCGAGACGGCCTCAAGGTTTGGCTAGACGTCGTGAACGATCAGGAACCCCAAACGGGGCTTGTCGACACCGCGGAATCGTGGTCCGATCCTAACAAAGACAAAGCGTTACCTCGCACAATCGTAAATAAAGCGGTAAAGCATGGCATAAGTACAGATCGTAAATAAAACCTCAAACTAGTTTGTGGCCCCAAGAAATAAGAATGAATCAAGCTCGCTCTGGGGTCCCATATACCTCCCGGATGTGGATAGCGCGCAAATCAAGGAACAGGTATCAAGTACTCGGGGTCTTACGGGACACAAGTGGGCGTTCGGAAACCAAATATTATCTATCACCCACCGATGCCTCTGCTTATTCAATTTTAGTTGTTAAACAGAAAGTAAAGTGGACAATAAGTAAAACTAGGATCATATCCAACATCAACATGCGGCAATACATCAGCAACTGTGGCATATGGCGACACACATCAGCACTTGAGCAAGCAACTACGACGCGCAAGTCCAACTGTCTACCAAACAACAGGTAATAGGGTGTGTCCAAGGCAATATAGGGCTGCAGGGAATATCACAGGTACGGAACTAAAGCATCGCAACACAGATAGCAATAGGTCAACAGGAGGGAAGTAAATACTATAAAAGTAAGATGGGTAGAAAGGGGGAGATGCTCGCCTGAAACCATTGTCGAAGGGTTCAACCGAAGATCGGGGCGAAGCTCACATCAACTCAACGGCCTTATCCGCGAAGGAGCAAAACACTAGAATAAACACCGGATGCGATATTTAATACACGGCAGAAGATCGGCATGATGCATGCATGATGGATGGCATGGCAAGGTGCGATGCAATTAGGTCATATTAAGCGGAACCGGGGTCCCGACAATTAATTAGGCGGTTCATGTTATTTAGCTACCCTGCATATTAAATGTTGTTTTAGCAAGACAGAATATATCACCGGTTCGCTACACAAGTTTAAATGAGGCCGATATGAGACTAGATTTGCCCGCATATGGGCCCCATATTTAATTATTAGGTGAATCGGCAAAAGGCCCCCAAACCACATGAATGCATGAGGGATGACAATTAAGTATGCAACAAGTTGATGTTATGTTATAAAATAGGGTTCTCGGATAAGGGTTCACACATTAGGGGGCTCGACGATCTTGGGTTCCGGGGTTCGGGGTCGGTCTCGCGGGAACGTCCTCGGTAACGGGGTAGATCTTGTCGTGTCCGGGGGGTAGGACTTGAGTCGGTGTCGGTCGCATTGGCTTCTTCCGGGTCGGTGCCGTTCTCGTCATCGCGACGGTATTGTCGGGTTCTCAACTCGGGTCGGTCTTGTCGTTCGGGATGCAGCACTTGGTGTCCGGAACGGAGTACTTGGCGTCCGCGAGGGAGTACTTGTTGCACGGGGTTCCGATGTTCGGGGCGAAGAACTTGTCGTCCTTCGGTGCCAGGGCGACGACCTTGGTTTCCTCGGTGGAGAACTTGGAGCATCCGTGTCGTGGATCTTGTCGGGATTCTCGACTCCGGCGCCGGGGTTGGTCTTGGAGATAGGAGTACTTGGCGTCCTTGGAGAAAGGCCTGGCATTCCGAGAGGAGACCCTGATGTTCCATGTCGCAGATGTTCGGTGTTCGCGTACCAGATCTTGTCGATGGTCCTTCTAGTGACGTTCGGGTTCGGTTGACTTCTTGCATCAACCACCGATTGGCTCTATCGCGGTTGGTACTCGGGCACAAGCGCTGCTGGATGTGTGCAAGGGCACCTACGAGAGGAGCAAGGAACCTCACAGAGCACGAGCATGCCGGGGATCGTAGCAAGGGCGCCCATGATCGGCATGGAGGCGGACAGGAGGAGAGCGATGGTGCTCGCGGTCGGCAGCGGGCCGAGCGGAGGCGTGCTGGCCGAGCGGGCGCTGGGAGCGGAGAAGGCGCCACGCCGGGCGTGAGGGCGCCGGAAGCGGGGCGCAGCGAGGCGGCAGGGGGCGCGGCTGGGCGATGCGGCCGGAGAGCGAGAGGAACCGCAGCGACGGGCTTGCGCTTGGGGAGAGACGAGGGGGGCGGAGGGCGCAGGCGCGAGGAAGACGGAGCGGGCGGCCGGGGAGGCGGACGGAGCCAGCGACGGCCGAGAGGGCTCGCAGGAGGGGAGTTAGCCTCAGCCTGAGCAGGAGGACGAGGCGGGGCGGAGGGAAGGAGGCGCTGGGAGAGGCCGGGCGCTGGAGGCGCGCCACGGAGCCGAGAGGAGGGGCCTGAGGCTTGAGGGCGGCGGAGAGGCCCATGGCGGGCGCGCATGGCCAGGGAGGAGAGAGGCGAGGGCCGAGCGGTTGGTGGGGCGGGAGGAGGCGGGCGCGGCGATGTGGGATGCTGGCGGCGAGGCTGCCGCTGAGGAGGGCGAGAGGCGGCGGGGAAGGGTGGTTCTGGGAGGGGGGAGGAGCTGCAGAGGGGTCACGGGAAGGAGAAAGGAGGGAGGCGGGCTGGGGTGGGCCAAGGGCGCGTGGGAGGGGTCAGGTGGCGTGGGGTTGAGTGGGAGGGTCCCACAGGCGAGGGGAGGCCGAGTGGGGCCCGCGGCTGGGTTGTGAGGAGAAAGGGGAGAGAGAGGGGGAGGGAGAAAAAGAGGAGGTGGCAGGATATGATTGGAGGGGGAAGAGGGACAGCTGAGGTGGCGAGCACCGATAGGTTGAGGTGATGTGGCTGCTAGGGGAGGGTAGATTTTTGGGTGGCTTTAGGAATAAGGGACGGACCGTTTGTAGAACTCTGGGGTGGTCGTTCGGGTCGCTTTGGCCCGTTCGACTGCCCCGCTAAAAATAATTAAATATTTTATTTAATTGAATTGGGCCGTTTGAAACCCGATGGCAACAAAACAAAATAATCCGGAGATCCGGGGTTTGGCGTTTGAATAAAAGACGGGGCGTTTTATAAAACAAAACGGGCTTTGCAAACATAGTTTTGGCAAACAATGCATGATGATGACGATGCAATGCACAAATTCAACGCGATTTTCTAGTAGTGGTTTTGCGGGATGCCACACATGCTTAATGCATTGCATAGGTTATCTAACTTTCATAGTTGCAAGTGTTAGCTTGCATAATTGCAAGTATAAGCTTGCTTAGTCAGTAGCTTGCCTTGTGTAGAGCAGTGGTTAAAGTTCTTCTCGGCTTCTTCCTCGTAGTATCCTCCTTCCTCCTCGTATCCTTGGTCGGTACTAACGTCAACAAATAAATACGAGGTACACAATCAGCAAACAATACTTAACTATTTCTATCTAATCATACCAAGGTTTTCACTAGATGATATAGGATCATCACAAACATTACAATCATTAAGGCAAATAGTTTTATTTTCTTTATTTTAGAAAATTAATTTCTACTCATTGAAAAATTACTTAAGATTTAATATTCTCCAACTAAAACATGAGATCATGTTGACACATGTCATCACCACATATTTCAATACATGGGAATATGATTTAAAGTGGTGTCACGGTTTAATAAGGTTTAACCCTTTTTATTTTAATTAAATAAAAGTGACTAGAAATGCCTGTGAGGCATTCTTTTATCACTTGGTCATTATTTCTGCAAGTAAACCTATATATTTTTATATATTCTGAAAGGTTTAGTCAAATGTGATTTTTGAGAGTTGGAATCAACTCAAAAGCTTTTGTGGTTGAATTTTGAAAAAAATTGAATGCAGAAAATCTTCTGCCTTGTTATTTTGACCATGGGTGATCAACAATTCCAATTGAATTGAATCAAATGGGCTTGGATTAAGCATTCCAGTACCTTTCTAACAAAATTAGTTTCATGCATTTTGGTTTAGTGAATCGAGCTGGGTTGATTTTTGAATCTAGGAACAGAACTGATTTGAAAACTAAATAAATAAACCTAAATTTGAATTGGTGGGTCGCGCGGGAGGTTTAACTGGGCCGGCCCACTATGCACAGCGCGCACGGGCTAGTTAAGTGGCTGTCCCCACTCGTCAGTGAGACAGTGAGTGGCGAAGCGATGCGGGTGGATGTGGACCGCACGATCTAACTCTAATCGAACGACTGAGGTTCATCGTCCACGTCGGGAAACGCCGGCGAGACAGAACCCTAGTGCGGCCAGTGGGGGTCGAACGGGGATCACCGGGGCTCCGTCGATGGTCAGCGATGGGGGCGAACGACGAAGTGCATGATGGCTATCCTCCTGGTACCGGCAGCTCCTCCTGGGGCGGCTCCAATCGACGGCACTTCTCCTCCTCTGTTGTGGTGAACTCCGGTGAAATTCCGGCCACCTGGTGCTCGCCTTGCTCCGGGAGTGAGTGGGTGTGATCAGTGAGATGTGGGGAGTGAGATGGTGTGCTCAAATCGAACGGGAGTGGCCTCCTTTTATAGTGCCTGAAGGGGACCGACGGGCACGGGTGGAGCTCGTCATGGTCGTTGGCACAGCGTGCTAACGACATGGGCGACTATAGGGGGTGGTGCGTTGCCTCCTGGCGAATCTCAATGGCTTGATGGCGCGGTGTGGTGCAGTGAGGAACGGTCGGAATGTCGCGGTGCTCTGGGCGGGTCCGACGGCAAGTTTAATGGCGCACAACATTCGTGGTCCGCGCGGCGGCGAACAGGGTTGCCTGGCGATCACGTACGCAAGTGGCGAGGGCGGTGCGCGGTCTGTGGGCTCGTGTCACTGAAGGCGCACTGGCGCGCTCTCGGCACGCACACAAAGCAACTGGGCGCGAGCTTGCCATGTGGTCTAGGGGCTGGCAAGGCTCGAGCGTTGGACAGGGGGTGGCGGTGGACGGTGCTGCGTGTCCCAGACAAGGTTGGCGAAGATAGAACTTCTCCTAGCTCGCTGGCGACATGGGGGTGGCAAGGTTGCTCTCGGCATGGTCACCATTGATGGCTATGCTAGCTCACAGTGATGCTATATCTAGTTAGATTAGTTTGATCATCTACTGAGAGTGTAGAGTGAGCTAGAGAGGGGACAAGGTTGGCCAAAATTACTGCTACTAATAGTGTTTGATGTTTGTTTGTTTGCTGCTGACAAGGTGTTTGATAAAATGGCCGCAAGAAATTCAAATTTGAATTTTGGATTCAAACTTGGTGGGTTGGATAGTTACATACTAGGGAGTCTCTGGTTAGTTGGATTGGTCAAGGTGCACTGGGTTGGTTGGGTTTTGAAAATGTGTGATCTTCACATATGTTATAGATTCAATTTTGAATTGTGATTTGAATGAGGTTGCCAAATGTTTCTGTAAGTTTGAAAGGTGGGCTTTGATTCACTTTTACTTGGTCTTGGAAGGGGTGGAAAGAAATGGAAAAGTTTCTGTTTGAAATCTTGGACTAGAAACACTCAAAGTGACCTAGTGAGCAAGATTGGCAAAATGACCATTTGCTTTATTTGTTTTGTTTTTGATTTTCTCTTGATTTGTTTCTGCTTGGAAATGTTTTAGATGATGTTATTTTCATCTTTAAACCATTCCTTGATATTTATGTTAATCACACAATGTAACTACCTCGGTGAATTACGCTCCTAGATACAAGCCTGGATGAGCGGTAGTGGTTGAAATAGTACGGTGGGGCCCCAAAAGCCACTCACGGGTAGACCTTTCGGCCGTCCCAACCACTACCATCTCAACGGACCAGACGGCGAATCGGCGAAGGGATCAACTACATACACAAGTGGGTATGTATGCAAGCCACCATACAAGAGTACATCAGAGCCATACCATCTAGAAAGAAAGGAAATATAGCAACGCCATACGGCAAGATTCAAATGACCTAGATAGATCTATATTTTAGGATACTTCCTCATACAACACACATCAGAGTATCATGCGGAAGCGACAAACAAAATCCGAGTACGGATAAGAAGCAAATCGGCATAAGATGCCATAGAAATAAGCACATCCCAACTACAGGTCTCACGGATCCCCGTTCCCGGAATCTCTACACCAAACGATAGTTGCCCACATCTTCGGCTTCTTCCACCCAGTATCCGTCCTGTGAAGGTACCTGCCCATCTGAACCAATAATTTATCGTGTGAGACCCTAAGGGTACTCAGCAAGTCTTAATGCCTCTAAAGGGGACACAACCTGGGTGACGAATTGCAGCAAAGATAAACCCTAGCAGTTCTACAGATAACGCTAACCATCCGCCTAACCAATGATAGACGGATATCCGTGAATTAAGAACAACAGTTATAATGGTAATCTCATCGATCCATCCTCCTCCTCGCTACCAACAAGGAAGCGACGAACAACCCCCATCCGTTGGCAATTTTATTAACCATTCCATGAGTGTTGCACTATTTACTAGTCAAGTTACTTAGTCGATTAAAGCGGTACTTTAGTTATGCTTGTCTATGATCGAGAAACTGTGCTCCAAGTCGTCCATATCCGCGAACACGGCTTTCAGAAAGTTTTACCCGGCCGGGGTGCACCAATAGCAACACACGCTCGATCAACCTCGGAAAAACCAAATCAAAACCCAACGAGGCTTTCACGATGAACAATCACCGGATGCGTAAATATTTGGGGGCCACCCTTAAAGTAGACCATAGAACGGTAAGCAAGCTCGAGACGGACTCAAGGTTTGGGTATACGGTCAGAACGATCGGGAACCCAAAAGCGGGCTTGTCGACACCGCGAATCGTGTCCCGATCCTAAACAAGACAGGTGATATCTCGCAATTTAATAAAAAAGAGCATGGCATAAGTACACAGGATAGTAAATAAAACCTCAAACTAGTTTGTGGCCCCAAGAAATAAGATGAAACAAGCTCGCTCGGGGGTCCCATATACCTCCCGGATGTGGATAGCGCGATAAATCAAGGAACAGGTATCAAGTACTCGGGGTCTTACGGGACACAAGTGGGCGTTCGGAAACCAAATAGCAGATGTTGCTCACCGGTGCCACTTTCATTAGTTATCCCATTACTACTCAGGTTAAGTTGTTTAGGTACCTCGTTATCCAACAGACTCTCACATACCCTACACATGCTGTTCTACGACTCGCATGGCTCAAACAACTCCTGTAGTAATGGCTCATGGGATGGAGGAACAAGCTTGGTGGGGCTTAAAAGTAAAGGCTATGCATACTTGGGATTCAATTTAATGCAATCGCGACTCAATGATGCAGGAATAAGATAGAGGCAATAGGTATTGTATGTATGCAAGCATGTGGAAGTGCTTGCCTGATGACTCAGTTGAAGCGAGAGACGGATCTGGGTAGTGCTCCTGGTTCTCTTGATATAACCCCTGCTCAGTGTCTATCCGAGAAAAACCAAACAGACAAGGCCAACATGAATATAGAGCACAAGCATATGAATAAGATGCGTCAAGCAAACAATCATGCCATGATGAATGATGCACAATTTACATGGCAATAAGGTAGCATGGCATGGTGAGGTGTGGAAGACAAGTAATAACATTTTAATGGGGTTTTGGGTCACATTTTGTTGTCATAACATTTGCTGTACCCTATATTTTTATATGATGCATGCTGCATTTGAAGTCATGGATAGCATAAACAGAAAGGTCTCGCCGAGCTGATCATTTTAGACATATCATTTGCTAAATTTGGAATTATAAAACAAAAGTTATTAATTATTTAAGTTCTAGTGGCAATTGGTGTAATTTAAATAAACTTGGGATTTTAAATGTGCAAAAGGCAATTTGAATGTCATATTTGAAATCCTGGCATTTTTCTGATCTCCATACATATATCATTTGTGTTATTTGGAATTATAATGGAAAAGTTATTTATAATGAATTAGATTTGAATTTGAGATATTTTAAACAAAATTTGAATTTTAAAAGACTGGGAAGTTTTATACCCAGCCGACTCTAGCCCGGGTCGGAGACATGTGGGGCCAGGTGCTTACTGACCCACACGCCAGCGTCTGAGAGAGTGAGGGACCGCGGGTTGAATAAACCAAACCAGAGGACTCTTTTTATAAACCGCAGGACACCGACGGTGGGCGGCGGACCTGAGTTGGACTAAACAAAACAAAAGGGGTGTAATTGCAAACGACCACGCAGCATCGTACTTCTTCCAGACCCTGCGACGCAGCGTACAGCGCGGCCGCTGGCTTGAACCCGCGACGCGAAGCGGTGCTGGCCGCGTGGTTGCCGACAGGTGGCACGCTGGCTAGGTAAGCTTCGCAAGGCGCGGGTGGAGCAGAGCAACAGCGGCGGTGCAGACGGTGTTCGACGGCCGAGCGGGCGCAACCAGAAACGAACAGAGGCGAGGTTATGCAGGAGGTTAGGGGCTCACCGCGAGTGTGCCGGTGGGGTCAGACACCGGGCGCAATGATCGGCGAGGCGCAGGCAGTGCTAGGGTTCGGCGGGTTCCGAGGCGACGACGTGCAGGGCTACTGGGGCGTCTCCTCCTGCGGGTCGTCGTGGGCGACGCAGAGGTTCCACGCGACCACGCCGACACTCTCTCCCGCCTCCCGGATCGATGACGAACGGGACCCGACGGTGGCCGGCGCTCGGAGGTAGACGGTGGCGAGGTGAGGGAAGAGGGGAGGCGAGGCCTCTGGGATGGATCTGGGGGGCAGGGTAGGTTGAGAGAGGGGTAGATAAGGCCAGAGGGGGGAAGGGGGTGCCGTGGCCGCCGTGTGGGGGAGCTGGCGATAAGGATGGCCTCGGCCACCTTTTCTCCACCTCCTCACGTGCTCGGTACGGCCAGGCCGGCAGGGTGGCTTCCAGGTGGGACCAGGGGCGAGGCCAAGGAGGCAGGGCAGGCTCGGTGTGGGGCTTCCAGGCAGAGAGATAAGAGGGGTGGGGGGAGCTCGAGTTAGCTAGGTTGGGAGCTAGGCTCGGGCTAGGGTTTGCCTTAGGGCTGGTTTGGTGGTAGCTAGGTGGGGTAGGGGGACCGGGTGGGTCCAGCAGGTAGAGAGAGGGGGGTGGTGAGCTAGGGGCATGGTAAGGTTATGTGACCAAGCTAGGAAGTAGAGAGAAGAGAAGGGGTACTTAGGGTTTTGTTTAGGGGAGGTGTAGTATAGGGTTTTGTTTAGCTAGGATGGGGAGGTGGCATGGAGTAGGTTTTAGGGTTTAGCTAAGAGGGGGTATGGATAGAGGGAGTGTTCTTTACTTGATCATGCATGCTTAGACAAACACACAAGATCAAGACAAGGAAAAAGAGAGAGAGAGAGAGGGAGAGATGAGGTGCTAGGTTTTAAGCAGGGTTAACATGGCCAAAACCAAAAGAAGAGATAGGGATAGAGATGAACCATTCCAAAACCAAATGAAACCAAAGACAAGCACCAGATGATACTTGCATGGCCCATGCAGAATATTTAATGCCCTGCTGACACTTGTGAAAACAATGTCATTTCATGGCAATATTATTTGCATCTCCAAAATTGGAATAAGGCCAAGCAAAAGATTTATGGGTGAATCCAACCAACCAACAGGAGCTAGAGGTAAACTCAATTAAAAATGCCAAGCTCATATTAATTGGATGGTGGAATTTAAAAGGTGGTGAAAGAAAGGTGGTGGAGTTCAAAAGAGATATGCCCCCAAATCAACTTGGGCATTTGACAATATATTAAGACCCAAATACAATATCAAGAGGCAACTACAATTAATAATGCACATGAGATAAGAACCAACAAGAAGGGGTTTTGTATGATGCTCAAATGCAAGGTGGCATGATGACACGAGCATGACATGGTGATGATGCAACAATTATAAGTTGGAAGTGGCCCTTTTATTACTAGAACAAGTAGCATTACAGGTGTTAGACAACTGGGATGCTACAACTCTCCACTAAACAGAATCTCGCCCCGAGATTCTAGGAAGAAGAAGAAGACGCAAAGAGAGAAGGATGGTTGGCACGGAGTTCATCTTCACGCTCCCATGTTGCTTCATCAATGTAATGGTGTGACCATCGCACCTTGCGTAAACTTGATGGACTTGTTGCAGTCCTTCGCTCATGGTCTCAAGGATTTTGGTGGGGTGTTCTTGATAAGACAGATTTTCTTGGAGGTCGATTAGCTCATGGTCCACGGTCCTGCCGGGATCTTTGAAGCACTTCTTGAGCTGAGAGATGTGGAAAACATCATGGACTTTGAGTTTTTCCGGGAGCTCCAGGGCATAAGCAACTTCTCCTCTTCTACCACGTATCTTGAAAGGACCGATGTATCTAGGAGCCAACTTTCCTTTGATACCGAAGCGGTGTGTTCCTCTCATGGGAGTGACACGAAGGTAGACGAGATCACCAGGGGCATATACCATATCCGTGTGTTTCCTGTCATAGTTGCTCTTCTGACGACTTTGAGCAATCTTCGTGTTCTCGAATGATATGCACCTTCTCCTCCGCTCGAGTTACAATGTCGAGGCCAAACCAGATTCTTTCTCCCGCACTGACCAACCAATCGGAGTTCGCACTTGCGACCATAGAGAGCCTCAAATGGTGCCATCTTGAGACTCTTCCGAAGTTGTTGTTGTAGGAGAATTCAGCATATGGAAGACATTCCTCCCACTTCATGCCAAACGAGATGACGCAAGCCCGAAGCATATCCTCCGAACTGATTGATTCTTTCCACTTGTCCTGCGATCGAGGGTGATAAGCAGTTGAAGTTCAACTTTGTTCCCAAAGCTTTTGGAAACTCTCCCGAACTTTGAGGTGAAGATGCTCCCACGGTGCGAACTGATTTCAAGTGGAACCCCATGGAGAGACAATCTGATATAGAGCTCAGCCAATGAATTCCGTAAATTGTTTCTTTGATCGGGAAGAAATGAGCCACTTTAGAAAGCACGTCGATGACAACAAAATTGCATTGTTGCCCTTCGCGACCTTGGGAAGCCAGTGATGAAGTCCATCTCTACTTTCTCCCATTTCCATTCCGAGGTTTCAATGGCAGGAGACCAAACGGTTTCGATGAACAGCCTTCACTCGGCAGACATCACATTCGAGACATACTTGGCACAATACCGCTTCAACCTGTGCCACCAAGATTGTGTTTTCAAGTCCATGTACATCTTTGTGCCGGGATGGATAGAAAGAACCAATCATGCGCCTCCTTGAGAACTTGGTCTCTCGGACCGGTAGTTTGGAACAAACATCCGGTGTTCAAAGAAGAGCGTGCCTTGATCATCAACGTGGAAGGACTCATACTTGGAAGGTCAAGCTTAGAGATGAGCTTTTTGGTGTGCGGATCACCAACGACGAGAGCGAATCTGTTCTTCCAAGAGAGGAGTAGCCGGAAGGTTCGGAGATGCCCTTGTTCCACAATTTCCGTGTTGAGCCGGAATTCCTCGCACAAGAGAGGCGTTGCTCTTCCACCATGAGGTTGTTGACATAAGCTTTACGGCTAAGCGCATCCGGCATGACGTTTGCTTTGCTCGGAGTGTAGTTGATGGTCACATCAAAGTCATTGATTGCTTGATCCATCTCCTCTGCCAAGGTTGAGATCAGCCGAGTGAAGATATACTTCAAACTCTTGTGGTCGAAAAGATCTCACAATGGTTACCAAGCAAGTAGTGCCTCCATAGCTTCAAAGCAAAGACAATCGCTGCTAGCTCGAGGTCATGTGTGGGATAGTTGATCTCATGCGTCTTCAAGCGACGAGAGGCATAAGCAACCACTGCTTTCTCTTGCATCAGGACCGCACCCAATCCTTGCAAAGAGGCGCAGAATATCTGGAAAGTCTTAGATGTATCCGGAGGAACCAAGACTGGTGTGGAAGTGAGCTTCTCTTTGAGTGTCTCAAAACTTTCTTGACATGCAGGAGTCCACAGGTACTTCTTGCCTTTCTTGAGGAGATCGGTAAGAGGCTTTGCTATCTTCGAGAAGTTCTGAACAAAGCGACGACAATAGCTAGCCAAACCAAGAAAGCTCCGCACTTCCTTGACATTAGCAGGAGGAAGCCATTCAACTATTGTCTTCACGGTTTCCGGGTTGACTGCAATGCCCTTGGCAGAGATAACATGACCCAGGTATGTTACTTCAGGCAGCCAAAACTCACACTTTGAGAACTTTGCATACAAGCGGTTCTCACGAAGCTTGTTTAAGACACACCGCAGGTGTTCTTCATGCTCCTCCTTGGACTTGGAATAGACCAGAATGTCATCTAGATATACCACAACAAACTTATCCAGGTACTCCATGAAAACGGAGTTCATCAGCCTCGAGAAGGTAGCAAAGCGTTGGTGAGACCGAAAGACATGACCGTGTACTCATACAGACCATAGCGGGTGGTGAAAGCTGTTTTGGGCACATCTTTCTTGAATTTTGATTTGGTGATAACCACTTCTCAAGTCCAAATTTAGAGAACACCACAGCTCTGCCACTGATCAAAAAGATCATTTATCCGGAGAGGATATTTGTTCTTGATGGTTTTAGCATTGAGAGCCCGTAGTCAACACATAGCCTATCGGTTACATCACGCTTCTTCACAAAGATTGTTGGGCTACCCCAAGAAGAGGTCTTGTGTTGAATGAAACCCAACTTCTCTTGTTCATCAAGTTGTCGTTTGAGTTCAGCCAACTCAGAAGGACCCATTTTATATGGCCGCTTGGAGATAGGAGCCGTTCCAGGTTCAAGCTCAATCACGAATTCAACCTCGCAATCCGGAGGCATACCCGGCAACTCTTCAGGAAAGACATCCGGGAACTCACGGATTATCGGTACACTGAATAGCTTGCATAACATCATCATTGAGCCGCCAAGGAAAAGAGATGGACAAAGGAGTCGACTTGGAGAAAAGACTATATGGCCTTCGTGAATCTTCAGAGACACCGGCGTTCAAAGACAATCAATCACAGCTGCATTTGTTGTCAACCAATCCATGCCCAAGATGACATCAATGTCGGAGTTGCCCGAACAATCAAAGAAGCCAAGAATGAAGAACCCCAATCTCAATTTGATTGCCATGGTGATCTTAGATGCTATCATATTTGCTCCAGTAAAAGAACCATTAACCGCTTAAGAATAGGCTCCATTGTTAAGTCATTCTCGTTTGCAAACTTGTGAGACACAAAAGAATGCGATGCACCGAATCAAAGAGAACTCGTGCAGGGGAGTTAACGGAAAGCATACCCATCACAACTCAGTGCGAGCTCGGCTTGAGAGGCGTTAGTTAGCTTGGCACGAACAACCGCACCCGGGCTTGGTGTTGATGTTGAGAGCCCGAGGCGGTGCACGAACTGAAGGAGAGCTTGTTGCAGATCTTGGCGGGGTGGGGAGAGCTTTGTTCTTCATTGGGCAGTTCAGTGGGGATGTCCAGATCTCCACACGTGAAGCGAGCACCGGTGGACGTGGAAGCGAGTAGCCGGGACTCCGCCAGCGCTCAGGTAGTGGTTGTTGTAGCCCCTGGGAGCCGCAGTGGTGAAGTTTGGTGGCCTTGACGTGAAACTCGCAGGTCTTGGTGGAGCCGGGAGCGACGGTGGGGTGTTAGGAACCCAGACACGCCGCTTAGAAGGAGCTGCCATAACTGCAGAGCTTGATGCATCCCTGTTGTGTTTCTTGGACTCCTCAAACATTTGCCTGCTTGCCTCCTCTTGCAGTGCTGTGTGCTGTAGTTCTAGGAAAGTTGCCGGCCTTGCATGTGTGATCGCATATTTGATCGACGCATTGAGCCCTTGCCTGAACCTTTTCTGCTTCTTCTTGTCATCAGATACCTCATCACCACCATAACGAGATAGATTCATGAAGTTCCTGATATAGGTGTTGACGTTATCATTTCCCTGCTTCAGGTTGAGGAAAGCCTCCTTCATCCTTTCCATTACAATCTCTGAGAGAAACTGTTCTTTGAAAGCTGCAGTGAACCTCTCCCAAGTTGGCTGGAACCCAGTGCAGCTTTCCTTCAAGTAGTTCTCCCACCAAAGAGCTGCATCTCCCTTGAGAAGGTGAGTAGCACACTTGACCCACTCCTGCTCCGGAACATCAGCAGTCTCGAGCAACCTTGAGATCTCACGCAGCCAATCATCCGCGTCCAGAGGTCGGTCAGAAACATCAAACTGACGAGGGTTGAATTTGAGGAAGCTCTTGATGTCTCCACGCTTGGGAGGTGGAGGTAGTGGAGCAAACTCGTTTCTTCTGACACTCTCCTCAAAGCGCTGCTGGTTCTCTTGCATTGCCGCCAAAGCATTAGCTATGTTTGACAGCGCGGAGCCCAGTTCCGGAGGTATGTCCTCTTCGGTACGACGTGGTGGAGCCATCCTGTCATTGATATAAAACTCAAGTCAGTACTATAATGGAGAATGATAATAATCCAAAATAGTACCAAGATGGAATTAACCAAGATTAAAGGATACAATTTACTGAGATGATATTAAAATATCAACAAAGTTCAAAGCACCTCAAAGATATTAAGCATATCCCACACGACTGAAAAGGAGTGTGGTACACAAATATATCAAAGAAAAATTTTCCACAAATTTCGGCATTAAAATACCAATAGATGCGCAAAATTACTTAACAAATCAAGATTAGTGACTCTACCGATTCAATATACAAAAGCGAATGATAAAAGTAGTGGTATGGTCGCGACTCCATCCCGCACTCAAATCATTACTCCGCACATGAACAAGTGGAACACATATCCTAACCCCTTCTTCTCACGACGAAACCTAAAGATTGGTAACTACGGAAACGAACACCCCAAACAAGATAGCATCGGATACAAAGAGGAAGATAGATTGCGTCGGTTTGCATAAGCCTGTCGGTATGGAATGTACCAACAGTTGATAACCAAAGGCAGATAAGATAACAACTTGGATGCAACAGATATACAAAGGACTAAACACACACACACACACACAACCTATGGTACTACGGAAACCCAGAACACGTGAATCCTAGTTTGAAATTTGAGAAGAGGATTGAAAACGTTGGACTTCCTTACCAGAAAAGGTTGGGTGGGAGGGTAAGAAGAAAAATGGAAGCAGTCCTACTCTCGCGTTTTGTTTTTCCCTAATATACATAACTACCAAAATATTTGCTAGACTGACAACGACCGTTTGGCTGAAACCCTGAAGGTCGGGATGGCTCTGATACCAATTGTAACTACCTCGGTGAATTACGCTCCTAGATACAAGCCTGGATGAGCGGTAGTGGTTGAAATAGTACGGTGGGGCCCCAAAAGCCACTCACGGGTAGACCTTTCGGCCGTCCCAACCACTACCATCTCAACGGGACTGCACGGGCGTGTCGGCAAGCGAAGGATCAACTACATACACAAGTGGGTATGTATGCAAGCCACCATACAAGAGTACATCAGAGCCATACCATCTAGAAAGAAAGGAAATATAGCAACGCCATACGGCAAGATTCAAATGACCTAGATAGATCTATATTTTAGGATACTTCCTCATACAACACACATCAGAGTATCATGCGGAAGCGACAAACAAAATCCGAGTACGGATAAGAAGCAAATCGGCATAAGATGCCATAGAAATAAGCACATCCCAACTACAGGTCTCACGGATCCCCGTTCCCGGAATCTCTACACCGAACAATCGTTGCCCACATCTTCGGCTTCTTCCACCCAGTATCCGTCCTGTGAAGTTACCTGCCCATCTAAACCAATAATTTATCGTGTGAGACCCTAAGGGTACTCAGCAAGTCTTAATGCCTCTAAAGGGGACACAACCTGGGGTGACGCAATTGCAGCGAAAGATAAACCCTAGAAGTTCTACAGATAAACGCTAACCATCCGCCTAACCAATGATAGACGGATATCCGTGAATTAAGAACATCAGTTATAATGGTAATCTCATCAGATCCATCCTCCTCCCTGCTTACCAACAAGGAAGCGGACGAACAACCCCCCATCCGTTGGCAATTTTATTAACCATTCCATGAGTGTTGCACTATTTACTAGTCAAGTTACTTAGTCAGATTAAAGCGGTACTTTAGTTATGCTTGTCTATGATCGAGAAACTGTGCTCCAAGTCGTCCATATCCGCGGACACGGCTTTCAGAAAGTTTTACCCGGCCGGGGTGCACCAATAGCAACACACGCTCGATCAACCTCGGAAAAAATCAAATCAAAACCCAACGAGGCTTTCACTGAACAATCACGGATGCGAAATATTTCAGGGGCCACCCTTAAAGTAGACCCGCACGGTAAGCAAGCTCGAGACGGACTCAAGGTTTGGGTATACGGTGTGAACATCGGGAACCCAAAACTGGGCTTGTCGACACCGGAATCGTGTCCCGATCCTAAACAAGACAGTGATATCTCGCACAATTTAATAAAACAGTAGCATGGCATAAGTACAGGATAGTAAATAAAACCTCAAACTAGTTTGTGGCCCCAAGAAATAAGATGAAACAAGCTCGGCTCGGGGGTCCCATATACCTCCGGATGTGGATAGCGATAAATCAAGGAACAGGAATCAAGTACTCGGGGTCTTACGGGACACAAGTGAGCAGGAAAAACCAAATAGCAGATGTTGCTCACCGGTGCCACTTTCATTAGTTATCCCATTACTACTCAGGTTAAGTTGTTTAGGTACCTCGTTATCCAACAGACTCTCACATACCCTACACATGCTTTGTTCTCGACTCGCATGGCTCAAACAACTCCTAGTAATGGCTCATGGGATGGAGGAACAAGCTTGGTGGGGCTTAAAAGTAAAGGCTATGCATACTTGGGATTCAATTTAATGCAATCGCGACTCAATGATGCAGGAATAAGATAGAGGCAATAGGTATTGTATGTATGCAAGCATGTGGAAGTGCTTGCCTGATGACTCAGTTGAAGCGAGAGACGGATCTGGGTAGTGCTCCTGGTTCTCTTGATATAACCCCCGCCAATGTCTATCAGAAAAACCAAGCAGACAAGGCCAACATGAATATAGAGCACAAGCATATGAATAAGATGCGTCAAGCAAACAATCATGCCATGATGAATGATGCACAATTTACATGGCAATAAGGTAGCATGGCATGGTGAGGTGTGGAAGACAAGTAATAACATTTTAATGGGGTTTTGGGTCACATTTTGTTGTCATAACATTTGCTGTACCCTATATTTTTATATGATGCATGCTGCATTTGAAGTCATGGATAGCATAAACAGAAAGGTCTCGCCGAGCTGATCATTTTAGACATATCATTTGCTAAATTTGGAATTATAAAACAAAAGTTATTAATTATTTAAGTTCTAGTGGCAATTGGTGTAATTTAAATAAACTTGGGATTTTAAATGTGCAAAAGGCAATTTGAATGTCATATTTGAAATCCTGGCATTTTTCTGATCTCCATACATATATCATTTGTGTTATTTGGAATTATAATGGAAAAGTTATTTATAACTGAATTAGATTTGAATTTGAGATATTTTAAACAAAATTTGAATTTTAAACAGACTCTGGGAAGTTTTATACCCAGCCTACTCTACCCCGGGTCGCAGACATGTGGGGCCAGGTGCTTACTGACCCACACGCCAGCGTCTGAGAGAGTGAGGGACCGCGGGTTGAATAAACCAAACCAGAGGACTCTTTTTATAAAACTGCAGAGGACACGGCGGTGGGCGGACGGACATGGGTTGGACTAAACAAAACAAAGGGTGTAATTGCAAACGACCACGCGTCATTGTACTTCTTCAGACCCTGCTCGGCGCGCGTGGCGTGTGCGTGTGCCGAACCCAGCGGCCTTGGCGTCTGTGGTGGGAACAGCGCAGTAGGCTGCGTGGTTCTTGGCCGAAGTGCGCCGCGGGGCTAGGTAAGCTTCGCAGGCGCGGGTGGAGCGAGAGCAACGAAGCGGTGCAGCGACGGTGTTCGGCCGAGGGCGGCGCAACAGGAAAGCGAGAGGCGAGGTTATGCAGGAGGTTAGGGGCTCACCGAGTGTCTTTGGTGGGGTCGGTGCGGCGGGTGCGTCGATCGGCGGCGAGGCGGTGGCAGTGCTAGGGTTCGGCGGCGACGGCGTGCAGAACTCTTGGGCGTCTCCTCCCGGCGTCAGGTCGGGCGACGCAGAGGTTCCACGCGACCACGCCGACACTCTCTCTCCCGCCTGCGCCTCCTGGATCGATGACGACGAACGGGACCCGACGGTGGCCGGCGCTCGGAGGTAGACGGTGGCGAGGTGAGGGAAGAGGGGAGGCGAGGCCTCTGGGATGGATCTGGGTAGAAGGGTAGGTTGAGAGAGGGGTAGATAAGGCCAGAGGAGGGAAGGGGGTGCCGTGGCCGCCGTGTGGGGGAGCTGGCGATAAGGATGGCCTCGGCCACCTTTTCTCCACCTCCTCACGTGCTCGTGCCAGCCGGGCAGGCGGTGGCTTCCAGGTGGGACCAGGGGCGAGGCCAAGGAGGCAGGGCAGGCTCGGTGTGGGGCTTCCAGGCAGAGAGATAAGAGGGGTGGGGGGAGCTCGAGTTAGCTAGGGTGGGAGCTAGGCTCGGGCTAGGGTTTGCCTTAGGGCTGGTTTGGTGGTAGCTAGGTAGGGTAGGGAGGCCAGGTGGGTCCAGCAGGTAGAGAGAGGGGGGTGGTGAGCTAGGGGCATGGTAAGGTTATGTGACCAAGCTAGGAAGTAGAGAGAAGAGAAGGGGTACTTAGGGTTTTGTTTAGGGGAGGTGTAGTATAGGGTTTTGTTTAGCTAGGATGGGGAGGTGGCATGGAGTAGGTTTTAGGGTTTAGCTAAGAGGGGGTATGGATAGAGGGAGTGTTCTTTACTTGATCATGCATGCTTAGACAAACACACAAGATCAAGACAAGGAAAAAGAGAGAGAGAGAGAGGGAGAGATGAGGTGCTAGGTTTTAAGCAGGGTTAACATGGCCAAAACCAAAAGAAGAGATAGGGATAGAGATGAACCATTCCAAAACCAAATGAAACCAAAGACAAGCACCAGATGATACTTGCATGGCCCATGCAGAATATTTAATGCCCTGCTGACACTTGTGAAAACAATGTCATTTCATGGCAATATTATTTGCATCTCCAAAATTGGAATAAGGCCAAGCAAAAGATTTATGGGTGAATCCAACCAACCAACAGGAGCTAGAGGTAAACTCAATTAAAAATGCCAAGCTCATATTAATTGGATGGTGGAATTTAAAAGGTGGTGAAAGAAAGGTGGTGGAGTTCAAAAGAGATATGCCCCCAAATCAACTTGGGCATTTGACAATATATTAAGACCCAAATACAATATCAAGAGGCAACTACAATTAATAATGCACATGAGATAAGAACCAACAAGAAGGGGTTTTGTATGATGCTCAAATGCAAGGTGGCATGATGACATGAGCATGACATGGTGATGATGCAACAATTATAAGTTGGAAGTGGCCCTTTTATTACTAGAACAAGTAGCATTACAGGTGTTAGACAACTGGGATGCTACAACTCTCCCCCACTAAACAGAATCTCGCCCGAGATTCTAGGAAGAAGAAGAAGGCATAAGAGAGAAGGATGGTTGGCACGGAGTTCATCTTCACGCTCCCATGTTGCTTCATCAGCAGAATGGTGTGACCATTGCACCTTGCGTAACTTGATGGACTTGTTGCAGTCCTTCGCTCTGCGGTCTCAAGGATTTTGGTGGGGTGTTCTTGATAAGACAGATCTTCTTGGAGGTCGATTAGCTCATGGTCCACGGTCTGCGGGATCTTTGAAGCACTTCTTGAGCTGAGATGTGGAAAACATCATGGACTTTGAGTTTTTCCGGGAGCTCCAGGGCATAAGCAACTTCTCCTCTTCTACCACGTATCTTGAAAGGACCGATGTATCTAGGAGCCAACTTTCCTTTGATACCGAAGCGGTGTGTTCCTCTCATGGGAGTGACACGAAGGTAGACGAGATCACCAGGGGCATAAACCATATCCGTGTGTTTCCTGTCATAGTTGCTCTTCTGACGACTTTGAGCAATCTTCAGGTTCTCCAGAATGATATTTTTGGGATGTTACAAACCTTCCCTCCTTAAACAAAATCTCGTCCCGAGATTTGAAAAAGAAGAAAAAAGATTACCTAGGATTTAAAGAGATCGAGAAACTCCGTCCTGATGTGATCTTATCGCTCCCAGGTAGCTTCTTCTTCACTGTGGTTGCTCCACTGAATCTTGAGAAACTTGATGCTTCGGGTTCTGGTGGTTCTGAAAGCTTACTCCAAAATACGGATGGGTACTTCGGGATACGTCAGGTCATCGTTGATCTCTATGGTGCGGTGATCAATGTTCTTGAAAACTTCGGTCTTCTCCGGAACTTCAAGGCATTTGCGAAGTAACGATATATGGAACACATTGTGCACTGCTGACATCTCCTCTAGCAGTTCCAATTGATACAATACTTCTCCTCGACGATTCAGAATCTTGAAAGGTCCGATATATCTGGGGGCTAACTTTCCTTTGAGCTGGAAACGCTGCATTCCCTTCAAAGGCGACACTTTGAGATATACAAAATCTCCGATATTGAAAGCGAGGTCTCGACGTCTCTTGTCGGTGTAACTCTTCTGTCTTGACTGAGTGGTCTTGAGGTGCTCACGAATCTTGTGAACTTTCTCTTTTGCTTCCCGGAGGATGTCAGGTCCGAAAATCTGACTCTCTCATACTTCCGACCAATTCAAAGGGGTGCAACACTTCCTTCCATACATAAATTCAAATGGGCCATTTTCAAACTAGCTTGATAACTATTGGTGTAAGAAAATTCTGCGAAAGGCAGACAGTCTTTCCATTTAGATCCAGACTCTAGCACAGAGGCTCTCAACATATCTTCGAGTATTTGATTTACTCACTCTGTTTGTCCATCAGTCTGAGGGTGATAAGTTGTGCTGAAATCTAGTTTGGTTCCTAGTCCTTCTTGGACTTTCTTCCAGAATCTCGAGGTAAACTGAGTTTCTCGATCCGATACGATGTTCTTAGGGACTCCGTGCAAACTGACGATCCCAGCGATGTATAAATCTGCTAGCTTCGAACTCTGGTAGGTGGTCTTGATTGGTAAGAAATGGGCTACCTTGGACAATCTATCAACTATGACCCAAACAGAGTCATTTCCCCTACTCGAAGTAGGTAATTCGATGATAAAGTCCATTCCAACTGAATCCCATTTCCATTCTGGAATCTGAAGTGGTTGCAATAGTCCTGTGGGTCTTTGATGTCTCGCCTTGACTCTTTGATAAATATCACACTTGGTGATGTAGCTTCCGATTTATCTCTTCATCTTATGCCACCAAAATTGGTCCTTCAAATCCTGATACATCTTCGTTCCTCCGGGGTGGATAGAATAAAGGGTACATGGGCCTCTTTCAAAATAACTTCTTTCAACTCTGAATTTGCTGGTACACAGAGACGTCCTTTGTACCACAGAACTGCTTCTTCATCGTCGGTAAATCCGGGTACTTTGCCTGTACCAATACGACATTTGATTCCTTCGATACTAGCATTTACTTTCTGAGCCTCCTTGATCTGACTGATCAAAGTGGGTTGAAGTTCTATGCTAGCCAAAAATCCTTCACTTAATAATTCCATTCGGAAATCTTCCATCTCTTTGTGCAAACTTGGTTGCTCCTTCAGAATCATGGAGTTCAAGCGGCACAGCAATCTGCTGAGGGCATCTGCTACCACATTGGCTTTACCGAGGTGATAGTGAATGTCTAGGTCATAGTCCTTGATTAGCTCAATCCATCTTCTCTGCCTCATATTCAGCTTCTTCTGAGTGAATATATACTTAAGGCTCTTGTGATCTGAATAAATCTCACAACGGTTTCCCATAAGATAATGCCTCCAAGTCTTCAGGGCTAGAACTATGGCTGCGAGTTCGAGGTCATGGGTTGGATAATTCTGTTCATGCTGCTTCAGTTGTCGGATAGATAAGATATAACTTTGCCTTCTTGCATCAACACACATCCGAGACCGATCTTGGATGTGTCACAATATACATCAAAGGGCTTCGTGATATCCAGCATGATCAAGATTGGGTCTGAAATCAATCTCCACTTGAGTTCCTGAAAACTCGCTTCACATTTGTTCGTCCATTCAAACTTCTTATCCTTCTTCGGAAATTGTTTCATGGGTCTGGCAATACTTGAGAATCCTTCTACGAACTTGCGGTAGTATCCCGCTAATCTGAGAAATGCACGAACTTGGGTTTGAGTGGTTGGGGCTTGCCAATCTTCAACATCCTTCACCTTTGCAGGGTCTACGACAATTCCTTCGGCTGATACGGTATGTCCGAGGAATCCTACCTCCTGTAACCAGAATTCACATTTGCTAAACTTGGCATACAGCTGATGCTCTCTAAGGGTTCCAAGAATGGTCCTTAGGTGTAGCTCATGTTCTTCTTCTGATTTGGAATAAATCAGAATGTCGTCGATGAAAACAACGACAAACTTATCCAGGAAGTCCATAAAAATCTTATTCATGAGGTTCATGAAATAAGCGGGGGCATTGGTTAATCCAAAATACATGACAGTATACTCATATAATCCATATCGGGTGGTAAAGGCAGTCTTTGGAATATCCTCTGCATGAATCTTGAGTTGATGATAACAAGTTCTAAGATCAATCTTAGAAAACACTTTGGCACCAGTCAACTGGTTAAACAGGTATTCTATCTTGGGCAACGGGTACTTGTTCTTGATGGTGACATCATTCAACTTCCGATAGTCCGTACATAAACGGTTACCTCCATCTTTCTTGTCCACAAACAAGACAGGTTATCTGCATGGCGACACACTTGGTTGGATCAATCCTATCTCCAGCATGGCATCCAGTTGCTTCTTCAGTTCTGCTAGTTCAGACGGGTTCATACTATATGGTCTTGGGCTATGGGTCCGGTTCTAGGGATTAGTTCAATGATAAACTAGATATCCCGATCTAGGGGCATACCGGGCAAAACATCTAGAAATACATCGGGGTATTCATAGGCTATCGGGACTTGGTCAATGGTTGGCTGGGCTATACTCTTGTTGCACTTGAATTGACAGGGCAAGGTTTTAGATATATGCTCGACTGATATCCCGGCTGTACTGGTCATTGTTATGGCTTTCTTGGCACAGTCGATTAATCCTTTATGTTTGGACATCCAATCCATTCCTAGTACTACTTCCAAACCTTTAGTTCCGAGTACTATTAGATTAGCATAAAATCTATGCCATGGATTCTGATAGGTACGGCTTTGCAAATTTGTCTAGCTTTGGTGGTTGAACCAGGTATTTGAACTATCATAACATGCTTCAATTTGGTGGGTTGAATCTTACTAGTGCATGCAAATTCTTCTGTAACAAACGAGTGTGATGCTCCAGAATCAAACAACACTCTTGCAAGTACCGAGTTAACAGAAAACATACCCAGCACGACATCTGGCGCTCCTTGGGCTTCTTCAGCATGCATGAGAAAGAGACAACCGTTGCGGTTGAGCGAATTCCCTAGGGCAAACCTTCTTCCAGGCTGAACACAACGCTACTGCTGAGTTGGGGCATTTGCATTGGGGGCTGCGGCAATCTTCTTCGGGCACTCATTGGAATAGTAACCTTGGTTCCACATTCATAACAAGTCACTTGGGATTTGTCCTTCGCTGCAACAGGCACAACATTGCTTCCAGTCCTTGGGGCAATGTTGGTGTTGGTGGCGACATTGTTGTTGTTGAACTTAGGTGGTGCACAGTTGAAATTGCTGGGGTTGTCGGGGTTATTGTGGTTTCCTCCGGGCCTTGGGTTTCCTCCTCCACGGTTGGGATAGGTCGGACGGTTCATCGGGGGTCTATTGGTTCTTGGGGCAAATCCTGGAGATGGGTTGGGGCGATAATTTGGTGTATGTTGGGTTCCTGGTTGATGCATCATGCGACGCTTGCGTTTCTCATTGGCTTGGTTGATCTTGCCTTCCATCTAAATGGCAGAGTCAACTAAAGCTTCAATATCAGCAAATGGGATATTGACTAACATTGTCTGCATTTCATCATGCAGACCATTCAGGAATCTCTCCTTCTTCTTGGCTTCATTATCTATTTCATCAGGTGCATACCTAGCCAATGACAAAAATTTGTCACGGTATTCCACTACTGTCATCCTGCCTTGCTTCAGTTCCCTGAATTCATCTCTCATCCTCTTTATCAAACCTGGTGGCACATGGGTTCTGCTGAACTTGACTTTGAACTCTTCCCAAGTCATCATCTGTCCTACAGACATTGCACGAACGTTGTTCCACCATGCTCTTGCATCTCCAGCCTGATAGTGGTGTTGGAGATATGCCCTAGAGGCAATAATAAATATAGTTATTATTATATCTTTGTGTTTATGATAAATGTTTACATTCATGCTATAATAGTATTAACAAGGAAACATTAATACTTGTGTGATTTGTAAACTTAAATTGAAGTCCCTAGTAAAGCCTGTTCATAATACTAGCTTGTTGGTTAATAAATGATTGTGGTTTCCCTATCATGAACATTGAGATGTTATTAACAACAAGATCATATCGTTAGGAGAATGGTATGATGGACATACTCCTATAGATAAGCGTAGCATAAAGATCAAGTCATTTTAATAGTTCAATTGCTATATGCTTCTCGATACATAGTAACCTAATTCCTTGACCATGAGATCATGCTTATCACCATCCTTTGGAAGGATGCTTTGATGACATCAAACACCACACCGAATCGGGTGGCTATAAAGGTGGCATTGAGTGTTAGGAAAGTATTGGTTGAGACACATGGATCAAGAGTGGGATTTGTCCATCCATATGACGGATAGATATACTCGGGCCCTCTCGTGGAATGTCATCCAATTAGCTTGCAAGCATGTGACTATCTCACAAGGGATCACATATCACGGAACGAGAAAGAGTACTTATCGATGAGGTTGAACTAGGTATGCAGAGATACCGACGATCAAAACCTCGGATAAGTAAACTATCGTGAGACAAAGGGAAATTGGTATCGTATGTAAGTGGTTCATTCGATCGCAAAGTAATCGTCGAAATATGTGGGAGCCATATGAATTTCCAGATTCCTCTATTGGTTATTGTTCGGAGAAGTGTCTCGATCATGTCCGCATAATTCACGAACCGTAGGGAGACACACTTAAGGATTCGACGTTGTTGAGTAGTTATGGAATGATGAGTAAGAGACCGAATGTTGTTCGGAGTCTCGGATGGGATTCGGGATATCACGAGGAGACCCGGAATGCTCCGGAGAATAAGATTCATATAAGGAAAGTCCTGTTTCGGGGTTGGAGAATGGTTCCGGTGTTTTCATCGGGAATGTTCTAGAAGGTTCCGGAATGTCCGGCACTCCGGAGAGGAAGGGTACATGAATGTGTCATAGCAAGTTGGAGTGGTTGCATCATGTACTAGGTGTCATCGCTGAACAAAATAAAGGGTTAAATCAAATCCTAGTTTGATAAGTCAAACACCAATTTGAAAAGTCAAACGGCTATTTTGTTTGGTGGAGGGAGAGTAGGAAACCTACTTGGGGAGGAAGTCCCTCTCCCTCCACCGCCGGCCTTGGAAGCCGAGTTGGGGAGGGACTCCCCTCCCCTTGGCGCTCCTCCTCCACCTATATAAGGAGGGGCAGGGCTGCCCCTCCAAGACCTACACCTTGCCCCTCTAAACCCTAACCCTAGCCGCCGTCGCCCACCATAGCCGCCGCCATAGGGTTTCTCCCAAGCCGCCGAGTTGGGGCTTCTAGTTTCCCTAGCCGCCGGCCTAGCCCCTTCTACTTGGTGTGTCTAAACCCTAGATCATCGAGGCTCTCTCGTAGTCCACCATACTCACTCCGGTTTAAGGCGAAGCCCTGCGAGATCTCCCCTCTACTTCCGGTACCATGCCGTCGTGCTGCCGAAATCGCGAGGAGAGTGCTACAACCTCCGCTGCCTGCTGGAACAAGGGAGAGGAAGGTCTTCGTCGAGTACCGAATGTGTGTCCGACTGCGGGAGCGCTGCCGGAACGCAGCGCCGGAAGGATCGTCTACACGATCTTGAGATCGGCAAGAGTACGACTACATCACCCACGAGAATCCGATCTCGTTAAACACTTTGGAATCTTCGAGGGTGAGTTATTCTATCGACTCGTTCCTACAATCTAGTAGATAGATCTTGGCTTGTTTGTTTGTATGCGGTAGAAATTTTTTGTTTTCCATGCTACTGTTATCGCCATATTTTGGCCAAAGGAGGAGATGGGCCGTAATCAAGATGGGCATGGAAGATACGTATATGCGACGTGTTGTTGAATCGGCCTTGTGCGTGGATTTGGGCTAAATTGCCCGTGTATCTGTATATTGTAGTAGGTTCCGTTTCAGTTTAGGTAAAAGATAGAGTTGTAGAGTTATTCCAAAGATAGAAAGTCTCCGGACTATAAATATGTACCTAAGGTTATCGAGAAAAGGAGGACAATCACGTTCACAACAAACACAATCTCGGCGCATCGCCACCCCTTGTTTCTAGGGTTTCTTTCGGGTAAGTGTCATGCTGCCTAGATCGCATCTCGCGATCTAGGAAGTATCTGCTTATACGTTATTTGGTGTTACTCGTACTGAAGCCTTGTTGATGGCGAGTAATACTTTTATCATAGATTTGTTTAGGTTAGCATCAGTACTTTTCGCTACGATTGCTCAATTATGCTACCTCTAGTTACCTCACTACCTTTGCACCTTTTCCCGGGTGTAAGGGTAGCGTCTTGCTTGATCTTTATCCAGTTGGTTCGATCTGTTATAGTTGTGCCTTGTTTTCCAAGGTTTAGTTTGATATCCACGTAGTCAGGCCTTGCAAACGGGTTGAACGATCCAGTAGTACGTAAGGATATGGTTTGCTAGTTCGAGAGGAGTTATTCCGGTAATTGACTTTACGTCGGTTGATTAGGCCTCCTCTAGGGTTAGTTTTCTATCATCTTTTGTATCTACCAGGCTCAATTACGTGTAGGACGTTCCAATTACGTGGTGAAAACGTTAAATTGTCGTAGATCGATTTAAACTTGTAATGATGAAGCAAAACCCCATGTTATCATAGATCTAATGCAGAACCATGGGATAATCGGCTCTAGGAGCCGATTCACGAGAAACACAGGAGCGATTCGGCTCGAATTTTACGATACTTGTTTACCATGCAGAAACTGATCAGCAATCCATCACCTTCTGACCAGGTATAGGTCGGTGTGGCACGCCTCGAACCAAGCGGGGCGTGTCGGAGTTTTGCGGGCGTTGCGAGGACCAGGCCCACCAGCGATTCAGGAGCCTCCCGGCTCTTCGTGTTGCTCGTCGCTGCTCGCCGGTGGGTTTTGACAGGAAACACATTCTGGCACGCCCGGTGGGACTTTCAACAGCATCTGCATCAACATCCGACGCTGAGATGGGAGACAGACCAGTCACGTACGACGAGCTGCCTGAGGAGCACAAGGCGAAGTATGATGACATCAAAGCTCTCTTCGAAGCCGATCTCATCGGCTCTTTTGAGAGGACCCGTAAGCATGACATCAGGTGGAAAGGGTTCTCACCCGAGGGTGCTCTTGATGAGGTGGATCTATCTGTTCCTTCAGAGGAGCGCACCAGAGCTATGCGACAGGAAGTCAACTACATGGTGGCTCATTCTCTTCACCGCCATTCTGAGAGCCTGGTAAACGCTTTCGAGCGCATCGCGGTTCGCGTGGTCCAGGAGATCATGAAACATCAGTACTCTCCGTCGGGGCCTACTCTGGGGACTCACCAGGGAGAAAGACCGCTCCAGGCCAGGCCACCGCTGCCATTCACACTTACAGCTCGGGCCACCGGGCAGCGGCGTCGTCGTCTACAAGGTCGGAGGAGACCCAGGCGTTGCCGGTTCTGTTTGAGCCACCTAAAGAAATCCCACATGGATATGTGTGCACCCACGCGGAATCGCAATAACCCCGACAGCGACCAACCCAGATTGCAACCGCAGGGATTTACTGGCGGAGTTCTGGGCAGGGCTCGAGGCGAAGCGTTTGGAGCAGCGATGTCTGGGATGGACGCCGACAAACAGGCGTGGCTAGCCAAGTATGCCACTGGAATGAGTCATGAGAATCTAGCCCCTGCAGCTCAAACAGTGGAGCAGATCCGTACCATCTTGAGAGACCAGTTCGGCTTCGTGCCGAAGAGAAGAACAATCGGCTATTCAAAGCCGTACAACGAAGTTTGACCTGATTCCGCTGCCACCCAAGTATCGGCTCCACGAGTTCTCAAGGTTTAGCGGATCGGAAGGTCGAGCTCGATCGAGCACGTGAGCCGATACAGCGCGATTAGGCATTATTTCAGCATCGGATCGATTCGCGTAAGGTTCTTTCGCAATCTCGACAGACCAGCTTTTGGGTGGTACACCTCGCCACTGATTCGATCCGGACACGGAAGCAACCGGAAGAGCGTTCCACATTCGGTATCATTCGAGGCTACGAGGCTGGCATTGCGACTGCACAAGTGCGGCAAAAGCGGGAGAAATCAGCCGAGTACATCCGGTAAGGGTTGTCAAGAACGGTGTTACTCGGCTCGTTTAAGCGAAAAGAAGCGGTCAAGCGGTGTTGGGTCTCTCGGACTGTCAAGGATCTAGCTTTCAAGTAGAGTACAACTCATTGGCACATGGCCCGTGGCGGCGATGTATGAACAGCCACCACCGAAGTTGTACCAAGACAAGTTCAAACGTCCGATAGGCCTGGTCGTCTGAAGAGGATCCTACACAAGACCGGAGGTGGCCGTGGCTAAATGGGCTCGGGCAGATCCTGTGTCCGCAAATGGGTAAAGCAGCGGGCTGCAAAAGGTTCGACTTGACGTGAGCAAAGCTGAGCGGATATTCGATTCTTCTTGAAGGAGAAGCGGTGAAGTTGCCGAAGGCCACAAAATCCCTACTCAAGAGATGAGCGGAAGACCATCTGCAAGTGGCATCACTCGTTCACCCACACCACCAATGAGCAAGAGCTACGCCAGATCCAAACGGCGATAGAGCAGGGCCGTCTGATCCTGGGGCAATTCGCCATGAAAGTAGACACCAACCCATTTCCCGGCGTTAACATGGTAGAACACAACCACTCCACGAGGCACCAGTTGGATTTCTCGTTCGATGTCAACATGGCAGGGCCTGTGTACAACCATGGCACATATAAGGAAGAAGGCGGTCGCTCTCAGGGCAAAGAAAGAGAGGAGGCTGGTCCACGCGACCGGCCCAGCCACGATGACAGGCGGTATTTAACTGAGGAACAGGTGAGGAGCATGCGATATCAGAACCCACACTCCACGCATCTCCTTAACAAGTATGAGCGTCAGTATGATCGACGTCGCCGGCGCGATAGAGACGATGAAGGATATGAGCACCTCTCTAGGGGAACGTCAAAAGAAAAGGAAGGCATAGACAAGCATTGGGATTGTCCTTTCTTCAAGTATTGCTGGGATGCGGGAATGAGTCGATTGCCTACAATCGAAAACTGCCCGGAATGTGGACAGCAGAAGGAGGACACGGGGCCAGTTTCAGTGTTCAAGCGTCTAGGGCCTCTCCGCCTCGAGCCGTCTGAGAGTCCGCTCGAGCAAGAGATCTCGAGGAGCCAATGGATGACAAAGAAGAAGACAGATATCACCGTCCAAGGTGGTGTCCCGACGGACTCAGACACACCCAAAAGCGTAGAGTGCAGCGGCTGCGTAACTTGGAGGAAGCCGAAGCGCAGTATCTCCACGCTTTAAGGAAAGCATGGCCCGATCTGGCCGTTAAAATTCGGCAGACCTTGGAAACGGAAGATCGCCCGAAAAGGAAAGAGTGGCGCCCCAAGCCAGTAAAAGCCGATGCAAAGACATCGGCTGGCACAAACATGGTGTTCATGCTTCCGTCAGAGTTCTGCGCTCCAAGAACCAACGAGCTACCAGTGGCACAGTTTGATTGCGGCCCACGACCGGTTATCTTTGAAAAGCCACGTGAGAAGGGCTACAAACATCTGAAAGCCACCACTCACGAGGTTACATCAATGGGCAGCCTGTCAGCAAGATGTTGGTGGACACCGGAGCGGCAGTCAATATAATGCCATACTCCATGCTACGGCGTTTGGGACGCTCCACTGCAGATCTGATCAAAACCAACGTCACATTAAGCGACTTCAACGGCCAAACTTCAGAAACGCAAGGCGTACTGAACGTGGATCTGACCGTGGGCAGAAAAACCATCCCTACGTCATTCTTCGTTGTGGACAGCAAAAGCACCTACGCTGTCTTGCTAGGGAGAGATTGGATTCATGCTAACTGCTGCATTCCATCCACGATGCACCAGTGCCTAATACAGTGGGATGGAGATGAGGTGGAGGTCATTCATGCAGATGATTCTATCGAGATCTCCATAGCTGGCATGAACATCTGGGAAGCACAAGACCAAGAGCCGATCTCTGGAATCAGTCTAGGCATTGTGGCGCATTGAAGCTACAAAAAGCGGGGTGAGGCTGGTCTTATCCACGGCCGACAGAGTAGCAAAGTCCACGATAAATGCGTATGCGGCCGATCCTGCGATCGGCCACAAAAATAAAAGCGATAATCTTCGACAAGCGGGTCATGCGATGTAGTAGGAGATTCCCTGCCAATGTAAAGCACAAATAAGGTGTAAACCGTCCTTGACTAATGCAATCAAAAAGGGGGCCGATTCAGGCAATCGGCCCAAATTATTTTTGTTGTCCTCACCAACTGTTTGCCCTGTGTTCAGCATCGATTTAACAGGTGACGGGAAGCTAGGGTATGGGTTTACATCCGCTGATGAGCTCGAGGAGATTGACATCGGTCCTGGGGATAAGCCACGACCAACATTTATCAGCAGGAAGTTAGATTGCGGGGTCCAATGATAGCTTTATTAAAAGAATATCCAGACTGCTTTGCCTGGGACTATACAGAGATGCCCGGGTTAGACAGGAGCATCATTGAGCATCGACTCCCGCTTAAAAAAGGATTTCGGCCATTCCAGCAGCGAGCACAACAGATGAAGGCCGAAATCTTGGAAGAAGTCAAGACAGAGGCCGAGAAAATGTTGATAGCCAAGTTAATCGGGACATGCGGTATCTTTGAGTGGATTTCTAGTATCGTACTGTAGAGAAAAAGGATGGCATTTGGCGTGTTGCCATAGATTTTCGGGATCTCAATAGAGCTACTCAAAGGATGAGTATCCGATGCGGTAGCGTAAACGTTAATCAACGCAGGCTGGTCATAAGATCTTGAGCTTCATGGATGGCAATGCGGCTACAACCAAATTTTATGGCTCCGGAAGACATACACAATCGCATTGAGTCCAGGTTCGGTGGGGTTGTTTGAATATGTAATCATGACGTTTGATGAAGAATGCGGTATACGTACCAAAGAGCCATGAATTACATTTTCCATGATCCGATCGGCAAACTGGTGGAAATTTACATCGATGACGTGGTGGTCAAGTCTGCTTCAGTACAAGGACACTTGGACGATCTGCAACGCGTCCTGGACCGAACAAGAAAATTCGGGCTCCGGATGAATCCAAAAAAGTGTGCCTTCGGGGTGACGGCCGGTTCTTGGGTTTCTTGGTCCATGAGCGAATTGAGATCGGCCTGAAAAGTCGAGGCGGTGCGAACAATGAAGCCACCTACCACGAAGAAAGAACTGCGATCTCTCATCGGCAAGATCAACCGTCGGAAGATTCATCTCCAATCTGTCGGGAAGAATAGAGCCGTTCATGGATGGTGAAAATTAAATCGACGAGGAATTCCGGGGGCGAGAACAACAACGAGCCTTGACGAGATCAAAGAATATCCGAAGCCGCCAGTGTTGGTTCCGCCCGATGCAGACCGTTCTACATTTACTTGTCGATGGTGACACGTCCATCGCCTCGGTGGTGGTGCAAGTTTATGATGGTCTGGAGCGAGTCGTGTTTTACATAAGCAGAAGGATGCTGGATGCAGAGACAAGGTATCCTGATATCGATAAGTTGTGCCTCTGCCTGTTTTTTACCTGCACCAAGCTGCGCCACATCTTGCTCTCAGCGGAGATTATCATCATATGCAAATCAGATGTCATAAAGCACATGCTGTCGGCCCCTATGTTGAAGGGCCGACTCGGCAAATGGATGTTTGCGTTATCGGAATTTGACATCCGGTATCAACCCGCAAAAGCGGTTAAGGGTCAGGCATTGGACGACCTTATTGCTGAAAGGATCAACACTAACATAGCAACACTGTCCATACGAGCGTGGGCTATGTTTTTCGATGGATCGGTTTGTGACGATGGGTGCGGCATCGGCATGCTACTCGTGTCGCCCCGGGGGGCAACATTTTCCTTCTCCATCAGGTTATCTGCCCCTCGCACCAACAACTTCACTGAGTATGAGGCGATACGCAAGGGAATGGAGCTGCTCATCGAAGCTGGAGCAGAAGTAGTGGAAATTTTTGGAGACTCCAAGTTGGTGATTTCTCAACTCACGGAGGAATATAGGTGTGAGAGCGAGTCGCTCTTCCCATTATGGCTGCAATGCCGCGGTGATGGCAGTTCGGTACATAAACTTCACGGATCCCGCGATCGCGAGAATCACCGAGGCGAATGATCTTGCACAAATGGCTTGTGCTACAAGGGCGTGGAGAGGGCCGATGTTCGTGCAGTTCTGTAAGCGAGGCGGAGAGCCGATATCTTCAATTACTTGAAAGATTCGGGGCACCTAAACGGATAAGGTACAAAGCCATGAAGTATGTGCTTATCGGGGACGACATGTTTCTGAGGACTCGGAGGGTTATTGCTCAAATGTGCAGGGACAGCCGAGGCCAATCGGCTCCTACACGAGGTACACGAAGGCGCCTCTGGAACTCACCAATCGGCTCACAAGATGAAATGGTTGATCAGGCGATCAGGGTTTTATTGGCCCACCATGCTTGAGGACTGCTTCAAGTACTACAAAGGGTGTCAAGCATGTCAGAAATTTGGGAAAATTCAGATGGTACTCGCGTCAGCAATGAACCCCATCATCAAACCTTGGCCATTCCGAGGTTGGGGCATGGATATGATCGGCAAGATCAATCCTCCATCAAGCAAAGGCCACATGTGGATTTTGGCCATTACCGATTATTTCACTAAATGGGTGGAGGCTGTCCCGATGAAGTCAGTAAACTCAAAGGATGTTATCAATTTTGTGAAAGAACATGTCATTCATAGATTCAGGATTCCCCAAACTATCACGACCGATGGAGGTTCGGTCTTCATTTCTCACGAGTTCAGAAAATTCTATGAGGACACGGGGATTAAGCTGATTCGATCATCTCCATACTATGCTCAAGCAAATGGGCAAGCTGAAGCGTCCAACCAGAGCCTTATCAAGCCGATCAAGAGGAAAGTCGACGAGCACCCTAGGCGTTGGCACGAGGTTCTGTCAGAAGCTTTATGGGCTTATCGCATGTCATGCCATGGAGCGATAAAAACCTCGCCATACCATCTAGTCTATGGACAAGAAGCCGTATTGCCTTGGGAAATTACGGCTGGATCGAGACGTGTCACTTTTCAGAACAATCTAACAACTGAAGAATATGCAACCCTGATGAGTGACAGTGTTGAGGATTTAAGCGAGCTCGGTGTGGTCGCTTGAGAAAATCAAAGAGAACAAGGCCAAGGTAGCTCGTGCATATAACAAGAAAGTGAGACCAAAGGAGTTCCACGTTGGCGATCTGGTATGGGAAGCTGTGTTGCCATTAGGGACTAAGGATGCAACATATGGTAAATGGTCTCCAAATTGGCACGGGCCATACAGGGTCGATCAGGTTTTAAGAGGGAATGCGTACATGCTAGAGGAGCTGGACAGCGTAAAATTCCCAGTGGCTGTCAACGGCCAACATCTCAAGAAATATTTCCCAAGCATGTGGGATGATGGACAGTGAAATGTGGGGGCCGATACATGAAATCGGCCAAACAAAAAACAAAATTTATAGCCGATGCACAGTCATCGACTCTAGAGGTTCAAACTGTTACAAGCAGATGCCAGTTTACATAAACGAGCTACTGAAGAAATGCCTCGAAGGCGTGGAGGGCGTCAGCACGGACACGATCCACCTCGGCGATCTCGGCTTCTTCATCTTCGTCCTTGCCCGTCACTAGCTGCTTGTTCAGGGCACGTATTTCTGCCAGATCGGTCTTTAGTTGAGCTTTGAGGATTTCTGCTTCGTCTTGGGAGCGGGCGATGGATTCTTCCTTGTCGCAAATGAGCTGTTTAGTCGCCCGGACTTTCTCTTCAAGATCTTCCAAGTCCCTTTTCAAGGATGCGAGCTCGGCGGTACTGACAGAGGTGTCAGTTTTGGCATCCAGAGACGCCTTTTTCTCGTTGAGCTGCTGACATCTGTCTGCGATATTGGCCTTCAGTGGAAGTTGGGAGCGGCGCAGACTGATCCTCTCACGGGCTAACTTCACCCTTGACCCGTAGAAAGACAGAGTTAAAACTGGCCAAAGCTTCACCTGCAATGCTACTGGGAGTTGGTCTTTTATTTCAGCAAGAACGCTCTTCACCTCCTCAGAACCCTCGATCAACTCTTCGATCGGGGAGGACAGCAGGGCTTTAAGACGCTGGAATTGAGGTGGAACAGCCCTGGCTCGTGGTTCATCGTTGGCAACAGAGGGAGTTGGTTCGATGGATTCAGGGTCGAACGTCAGCAAGCCTGAAATATCACAACCCCGAAGCCGGAAGGCGTCGATGTCGTCCAACATGCAAGGATGAGCCGAAAAAAGCTAACGTACCTCTCCTAAGGTCGAGGGGATAGCAGATGACGAGACAATCGGCTTATGTGTGGTTGCTGGGGGCTTGGCCAAAGTGGTAGCCGTTTCGTCTGCACCTTCGGGGATTGCTAGATCCGGCTTGGCTAAAATCGCATCTGCCAGCTTCGCACTAGAAGCATCAGTCGTCTGCATGGAAGGTGTTTAGCCGATGTAAATAATGATGAATCAGCAGATAAAAAGAAGCAAGTGGTAAGAGCATGAAGGATGATGAATTTTGAAACCTCCTGGCTCGACGAAGAAGCTTGCAGTCCTTTGCGAGCCCTCTTGGGACCTGACTGGCCCGCCTCATTGGTGCTCGGGGGGCAGTATGTTCAGGAACCGACCTTTTCCTGGAAGCCGATGGTGGTGAACCTGGCTGGCTCAGTGTGATGGTCCTCTCAGAATCTGTTGGGCCCAGTTCTCCTCGATTGGTCTGAGTGTCCTCGCTGGATGTGTCTTCGACGGAAGCCTGTAAAAAAGGAGAACCAGTAAGCACGAGCATGTCTGCAAGAATGGAAGAGTGAGAAGGATCGACCAAGGCATGGATCAGCCTACATGCGAGCTTTCTGGGGAAGGGCTCCAGCGCCTCAAGGTCTTCCTGGCAGCTACCTTCCTTGCCATCGTTCTTGTTTTAGTTGGAACTCGAGGGGCAGCTGACTTAGGAGTTGCTTGGTTCTTGGAAGCCGATTGTGGTGTTATCGGCTGGTTCTGCATCATGACCTTTTTCAAAGGTGGCGAGTTTTTGCAGAAAAGAACCACAGGAGCTGGCGGAAAGAACTCAAAGGGGGAGCCATCACTGTGCGTAGGTTCAGGGCCATCTTGTTGTTGCAAAGAGAAAGAGTGGGTTAGTAGAAGAGTCATTTGTGAGCTGTATCAAGAAAATTTACAGGTAGTGGTACCTGTTCCACGGGGATGTCATAGTCAGCATCGAGCTGTTTCAGCAACGGTCCCAGAGATCTCCTGAAGGCGTGAGTCTTCCATATCGACCACCAGTCTTCGAAGCCATCGGTTGATGAGGCGAAGGTGAGGTCATTAGGAATTGGGATGGTCAGAGCATCAAAAAAGGAATAACACCTTTGGCTGGTGAGAGGATCAGGCAGGTCGGCTCTGCTCTCTGTAAGGTGGTGGAGAAAGAGATGGGGAGGTACTTGTCCAAGGCCAAATTGCCGAGCCACTACGACCGGCTGGTAGAATTCATACCCAGGCTTGATTATTCTGTTGGATGTACTCATGCCAACTGGAAGGAAACAGGGACGGATCACAGTGGAAAAGAGTTGCCGAGTGCTGGTGTCATCGGCAAAATTGTCTAGCCTGAAGGAGATTGGATTTTCGAAATGTTCCGATTCTTCCATGTAAGGAAAAAAGATAGGATTGTCCAGGCCTTGAAAGAAAATGCTGAACCATTTAGATGCCTCCTGAGGGGTCAGTTTACTACCTGGCAGCCTATACAAAGCTTGGCCATAGCTGGTGCATCGGATCTGCTTCCCTTTTACATCTGGAAAGGTGCAACTCGCCAAAAGGGGGAAGTTTGGGACGTGGTTTTGAAAATACAGCTGAGCCCATAGATGAATGAACCACCAAGGACCACCTGTTTTGACTGCTATGCCAGAGAACAGCTTGACATACATCAACTGGAGATATCGATAGACCTCTCCAAGGAACAGTTTGTCGATGCCAAGTTGAGTGCCTTTGGCCAGTTCGTGGGCTAAGGAGAGATAATTCTTGGTTGGAGCAAGGGAAGGACCACAGAATATGAAATGTTCCAGCCAGAAGTTGAGAAAGGCTGTGTGTTCTTTCTCTGTGACAGGGCCCTTTGTTTTCATATGGCGTTGGAGGTAGGCACCCCGTTAAATGCGATCTATTTTAGAAGACAGTTGTAGGGACTTTGGTCAGTTTAAAAGCAGAGGGGGATGTAACATCCGGACCAGTAATCATCACCACGTCTAATGAGTTGGTGACATAGGGCCATGACCGAACATGAAGCGATTGAGCGTCGGACTGAAAGAAGCCGATGGTTTTTAGAAAATTCTCATGTTTCTCAAGGGGAGACAATGACAAATGCAAGGCATCGGCTATTCCCGTGGTTTCCCATTAGGATTGGTAAGCTCTAGCTACCCTGCTGAACCAAGAGACCCAATGTTCAGGGGGATTAGGCCAGGCTCGCAAGCAGTCGGCCCAAGAGTTTAAATCTAGGTCTTGGCTTACGAAGGGGATTCTTTGCTTGCAAGAGATCGAGATGGGCAGGACTAGAATCTGCGAGGCCAAGACAGAGAGAATTTGGGAGAGAAGGATGCGGCGGAGAATGTACGAAACCTAGAAAATTTAATGGTGGAATAAGGCATTAATTGGTGTTCGCCATTAATTCTAGCATCGCGTTGATCGCAAGGAGTAGGCGTACCTTGACCAGGAGACCTCTGGTTGGTGTTGGACGATTCCGCCATCTAGTTTGCCGGAAACGGATCTATGCGATTTGGGGATCGAGGTTCTTGTCGCCGTGAGCTCGATCTGTCGGTGGGCAATTGGAGATCTGGGTCGCCTTTTTGAAGAGGGTCAGCTACCGTTTGGCGGAAGTGGCCGCTCAGATTTGTCTAAGTATGCGGCCAAAATTGACCTTGTCAACGTTTTTTGAAAGCCGATGTTTTACCATCGGCTCTTTGAGCTTTGACTTGTTTGACTGTATGAGCGCAGTGTGGTGAAAGCCGATACAGTACTATCGGCTTCTGGAGCATCGACCTATTTTGACTATCGGCGAAATTGGATCGAAAAAGGCAATCTTCGAGTTAGAAAAGCAATCTTTGTTCATTCAAAAGACGATTATTTACAGTGGAGCTGATTGCTTACAAAAGGAAATCTACTACTACTACTACTAGTTCCTAATCTAAAGGCCAAGGTCGTCGCCGCTGCCTTCGCCGTCGTCTTGTTATTTGTCATCATTATTCTTTGGCGTCGTCTGCTTCTGCTTGAAGATGCCGTGAGGCCTCCTCGTCCTCGTCGTCGTCTTCGGTGTCCTCGCTGGACCCGGCGCGGAAGCGCTTCACCGGTGGATACTCATCGGAGGAGGTGTCCTCCTCCGACTCCTCCTCGTCGGAGGATTTGACGCCGTCCCAGGACCAGGCGTCATCGCTGCTCTCCGCCTCCAGTTCCCCGTCGGCGAGGAACTGCAGGCCCTCCTCGCCGTCGGTCAGGGACGCGTCGTCCTCCGACCAAGCGGCGAAATCCCAATCCCTCTCGTCCCACCATTGTGGGCGAGTCTCGCTCTCTGCCGTGGCGGTGCTCGGCGTCGGCTCGATCGCTAATGGTGTTGGAAGACGGGAGAGCAGGCGGAAGAAGAGGAGGCCATGGCGGAGGAAGAGGTTTTTGGCGGAGGAAGAGGGTTTTTGGCTCTTTGGAGGAAGATGGGGACTGCAAACTGCTCAGATGAATTTAAATAAGGGGAATAGTGGGAGGCGGTTCAATGCCATAGCGGTTTCCCAGAATGTTCTGCCAAAATCGTCAAATCATGCACTGTGAAGGAGTTGAGAAGACAGGGCATCATGATGAGGGGGTGGCGTGACGATTCTGCTCTGCAACGCGTAACCCGATGTGAAGAAAAAAAGGGGAAGAAAAAACATCAACAGAGTGGTTTTGGAATTATTATTGCCAAAACCAGGGGGGCATGTGTTATCGCCATATTTTGGCCAAAGGAGGAGATGGGCCGTAATCAAGATGGGCTTGGAAGATACGTATATGCGACGTGTTGTTGAATCGGCCTTGTGCGTGGATTTGGGCTAAATTGCCCGTGTATCTGTATATTGTAGTAGATTCCGTTTCAGTTTAGGTAAAAGATAGAGTTGTAGAGTTATTCCAAAGATAGAAAGTCTCCGGACTATAAATATGTACCTAAGGTTATCGAGAAAAGGAGGACAATCACGTTCACAACAAACACAATCTCGGCGCATCGCCACCCCTTGTTTCTAGGGTTTCTTTCGGGTAAGTGTCATGCTGCCTAGATCGCATCTCGCGATCTAGGCAGTATCTGCTTATACGTTATTTGGTGTTACTCGTACTGAAGCCTTGTTGATGGCGAGTAATACTTTTATCATAGATTTGTTTAGGTTAGCATCAGTACTTTTCGCTACGATTGCTCAGTTATGCTACCTCTAGTTACCTCGCTACCTTTGCACCTTTTCCCGGGTGTAAGGGTAGCGTCTTGCTTGATCTTTATCCAGTTGGTTCGATCTGTTATAGTTGTGCCTTGTTTTCCAAGGTTTAGTTTGATATCCACGTAGTCAGGCCTTGCAAACGGGTTGAACGATCCAGTAGTACGTAAGGATATGGTTTGCTAGTTCGAGAGGAGTTGTTCCGGTAATTGACTTTACGTCGGTTGATTAGGCCTCCTCTAGGGTTAGTTTTCTATCATCTTTTGTATCTACCAGGCTCAATTACGTGTAGGACGTTCCAATTACGTGGTGAAAACGTTAAATTGTCGTAGATCGATTTAAACTTGTAATGATGAAGCAAAACCCCATGTTATCATAGATCTAATGCAGAACCATGGGATAATCGGCTCTAGGAGCCGATTCACGAGAAACACAGGAGCCGATTCTGGCTCGAATTTTACGTATACTTGTTTACCATGCAGAAACTGATCGAAGCAATCCATCACCTTCTGACCAGGTATAGGTCGTGGAACGCCTCGAACCAAGCGGGGCGTGTCGGAGTTTTGCGGCCGCGTTGCCCGAGGACCAGGCCCACCAGATTCTGGGAGCCTCCCGGCTCTTCGTGTTGCTCGTCATTGCCGTGGGTTTTTGACAGGCAACACGAACCCCTCTGATGGTATCGAGGCCGTGTCTATATGTAGATCTGTTGCACGAGTAGAACACAATGGTCATTGTGGGCGGTGGTGCTTTTATTATCAATTGCTTCTTGTGTACTTTGCATCTTGCGGTATGATGGGATGAAGCGGCCCGGGCTAACCTTACATGACATCGTTCATGAGACTTGCTCCACGCTCAACATGCAACTTGTATTGCTTAAGTGGCATTGCGGGTGTCTGTCTCTCCCATTATAGTATAGATCCAATTTACAACGGGCACTTGATAGTTCAAACATCAACATTGTGGTTCTTGTTCGTAAGTTAGATCGACACTTATTGAAAGCCCCAAACCACGTAAAATATGCAAAGAAATTAGAGGCGTCTAACTTTGTTTTGTAGGGGTGTGCTGTGATGTGATATGGCCATGATTGTGATTATATTTGATGTATGCAATGTTCCTTATTGTAAGTTGGCAAGTGGCAGGGGCCATATGGTTGTCTTTAATTTATGTTAAGACCCGCATGTCTATTCAAAGTAGTTGTAATAGTTGAAGCCGGTGGACGACAACCATGGAGCAGCATCATTGACCTTGATGCAATGCCGATGATGATGGAGATCATGATTCGTGCTTGAAGATGGAGATCGGAAGCACAAATAAGAAAGGCCATATCATATCACATATTATGAATTGCATGTGATGTTAATCCTTTATGCATCTTGTATTGCTTAGTTAATGACGGTAGCATTATAAGATGATCCCTCATGCACATAAATTTCAAGTTCTAAAGTGTTCATCCTTAGTAAGCACCGTTGCTAAAGCTTCTTGTTTCGGAGCACCACGTGATGATCGGGTGTGTTAGATTCTGCAAGTGTATACAACGTGAGCAAGCCAGATTTGCTCATGCGGAAGCTAAGGTTTTATCTTGACGAGCCTAGAATGTACAGACATGGTCTCGGAACATGGATCACCGAAAGGTAAAGCATGAATCATATAGTAGATATGATGAACATGTCGATTGTTCGCCATTGAAGCTACATCAACTCTCGTGATGATCGGTGTTGATGTGGTGGATTTGGTTCGTGTGATCACTAAAACAATGTGAGGGATATTGCTTTGAGTGGGAGTTGACCAAGATTAATTTAACTATTAATTAGAACTCAATTTGTCATAAACTTAGTCTAAACTATTGCAAATATGTTGTAGATCAATGGCGGCCCCTACCATCAATTTTAATGCGTTCCTAGAGAAAGAAAAGTTGAAAAACAATGGAAGCAACTTCGCGGATTGGTTACGCAATTTGAGGATTGTCCTCAATGCTGGTAATTTGACCTATGTCTTTGGATGCACCATTGGGTGACCCTTTGCGGTGATGCTACCGATGAAGTAAAGAACGTTTACCTCGCTCGGAAGATTCAGTACTCCACAGTTCAGTGTGCTATCTTGTATGGTTTAGAATCGGAGCTTTAGAAAAGGTTTGAGAATTCAGACCCACATGATATTGTCCGTGAACTCAAATTGATCTTTGAGACTCACGCGGCAGTTGAGAGCTATGAGGCTTCTGAAAAGTTTTTTAACTGCAAGATGGAAGAGGGCAACTCCGTCAGTGAGAATGTGCTTAAGATGTCTGGGCACGCAAACAAACTTCAAAGCTTGGGTATAGTGATTCCTAATGCTCTGGGGATTTACCGTGTCCTACAATCACTGCCACCAAGTTACAAGAACTTTGTGATGAACTACAATATGCAAAGCATGAACAAGCAGTTGCCAGAACTCTTCGCCATGTTAAAATCTGCAGAAGTGGAGATCAAGAAAGAGCACCAAGTGTTGATGGTCAATAAGACCACCAAATTCAAGAAAGGCAAGTCTAAGAAAAAGGGACACTTCAAGAAGGGTGGTAAGAAAGTTACCGCACCGACGAAGAAGACCAAGGCTGGACCTAAGCGTCGATGAGTTCTTTTCGCAAGGGAGAAGGTCACTGGAAGCGGAATTGCCCAAAGTACTTGGCGGATTTGAAGAACGGCAACATCAAGAAGAAAGGTATATCCGATATACATGTTATTGATGTGTATCTCACTAGTACTCGTAGTAGTGCCTGGGTATTTGATACTGGGTCGGTTGCTCATATTTGTAACTCGAAACAGGTGTTGCAGAATAAACGGAAACTAGCGAAGCACGAGGTGACGATGCGTGTGGGAAATGGATCAAAGTTTGATGTGATCGCGGTCGGCACGCTACCTCTTCATCTACCATCGGGATTAGTTTCATACTTAAATAATTGTTATTTGGTGCATGCGTTAAGCATGAACATTATATCGGGATCTTGTTTATTGCGAGACAGTTACTTGTTTAAGTCCAAGAATAATGGTTGTTAGATTTATATGAGTAATATGTTTTATGCACATGCACCTTTGATAGATGGTCTATTCTTATTGAATCTCGATAGTGGAAATACACATATTAATAACATTGAAGCTAAACGTTTGAAATCGAGCGATAACTCGACCTATATGTGGCAATCGCTGCCTTGGTCACATTGGAGTGAAGCGTATGAAGAAACTCCATTCCGATGGACTTCTTGAATCACTTGATTTCGAATCACTTGACAGATGCGAAGCATGTCTGATTGGTAAAATGACTAAGACTCCATTTTCTGGTATGATGGAGCGAGCTACGGACTTATTGGAAATCATACATACCGTTGTGTGTGGTCCAATGAGTGTAGCATCGCGCGGTGGTTATCGCTATGTTCTTACCTTCACGGATGACTTGAGTAGATATGGGTATATCTATTTCATGAAACATAAGTCCGAAACTTTCGAGAAGTTTAAGGAATTTCAAAGTGAGGTTGAGAATCAACGTAACAAGAAGATTAAATTTCTGCGTTCTGATCGTGGAGGTGAATATCTAAGTTACGAGTTTGGCGAGCATTTGAAGAAATGCGGAACACTTTCACAATTGACACCGCCGGGAACACCACAGCGTAATGGTGTGTCCGAACGTCGTAATCGAACTCTCTTAGATATGGTTCATTCTATGATGTCACTTACAGATTTACCGCTATCATTTTGGGGTTATGCATTAGAAACAACCGCATTCACTTTAAATAGGGCACCATCTAAATCCGTTGAAATGACACCGTATGAATTATGGTTTGGGAAGAAACCTAAATTGTCTTTCCTTAAAGTTTGGGGTTGCGAAGCCTATGTAAAGAAGTTACAACCGGACAAGCTTGAACCCAAAGCGGAAAAATGCGTCTTCATAGGATACCCAAAGGAAACTATTGGGTATACCTTCTATCATAGATCCGAAGGCAAAATCTTTGTTGCAAAGAATGGATCCTTTCTAGATAAGGAATTTCTCTCGAAAGAAGTGACTGGAAGGAAAGTAGAACTCGACGAGGTTGTCGAACCTTCTCTCGAACTTGCGAGTAGCGCAGCACCGGAAGAAGTTCCTGTGGTGCCTGCACCAATAAGAGAGGAAGCTAATGATGATCATGAAACTTCGGTCGTAGTTGCTACAGAGCCTCGCAGGTCAACGGGAACTCATACCACTCTTGATTGGTATGATCCCGTTATGAGTCTCATGTTGGTGGATAACACCGATGACCCTGCGACATATGAGGAAGCAATGATGAGCCCATATTCCAATAAATGGCAAGAAGCCATGAAATCCGAGATTGGATCCATGTACGAAAACCAAGTATGGACTTTGGTGGACTTACCGGATGACCGGAAGGCTGTCGAGAACAAATGGATTTTCAAGAAGAAAACAGATGATGATGGTAATGTTACTGTCTATAAAGCTCGACTTGTCGCAAATGGCTTTCGACAAATTCAAGGAGTAGACTACGATGAGACTTTCTCACCAGTAGCGAAGCTAAAGTCTGTGAGGATTATGTTAGCAATCGCTGCATATTACGATTATGAGATATGGCAGATGGATGTCAAAACAACGTTCCTCAATGGAGACATTGATGAAGAGTTGTATATGATGCAACCCAAAGGTTTTGTCGATCCTAAAGATGCTAACAAGGTATGCAAACTTCAACGGTCTATTTATGGATTGAAGCAAGCATCCCGAAGTTGGAATCAATGTTTTGATAAGGTGATCAAAAGTTTTGGTTTTATACAAACTTATGGAGAAGCTTGTATTTACAAGAAAGTGAGTGGGAGCTCTGTAGCATTCTTAATACTATATGTAGATGATATATTGTTGATTGGGAATGATGTAGACCTTCTTAATAGTGTCAAGGAATATTTGAATAATAGTTTTTCAATGAAAGATCTTGGCAAAGCAACTTACATATTAGGCATAAAGATTTATAGAGATAGATCAAGACGCCTAATATCGTTGTCACAAAGTACATATTTGGACAAAGTTCTAAAGAGGTTTGGAATAGAAGATAGCAAGAAATGGTTCTTGCCCATGTTGCCCAATACGACGTTGAGTAAAACTCAAAGTCCAACAACGGCAGAAGATAGATAAAGGATGAGTAAAACTCCCTATGCCTCAGCCATAGGATCTCTAATGTATGCCATGCTATGTACTAGACCCGACATTGCATATGCTGTTAGTTTGACTAGCAGATATCAAAGTTATCCAGGAGTGGATCATTGGACAGCGGTCAAAAACATCCTTAAGTACTTGAGAAGAACTAAGGATATGGTTCTTTCTTATGGAGGTGATGAACAGCTCGTTGTTAATGGTTACACCGATGCTAGTTGGAACACCGATCCGGATGATTCTAAATCACAATCTGGATACGTATTTACTTTGAATGGTGCAGCAGTAAGTTGGAGGAGTGCAAAGCAAAGCGTTGTGGCGAGATCTTTAACTGAATCGGAATACATGTTTGCTTCGGAGGCTTCACAAGAAGCGATATGGATGAAAGAGTTCATTACAGAGCTCGGTGTGGTTCCAAGTGCGCTAGCCCAATGTTTATCTACTATGATAACATGGGCGCCATAGCCAATGCGCAAGAACCAAGGTCACACAAGAAGCTGAGGCATATCAAGCTACGTTTTCACGCTATTCGAGAACATGTCCAAGATGGTGACATAAAGATTTGCAAAGTACACACAGATCTGAATGTGGCGGATCCGTTGACTAAACCTCTCCCGAGGGCAAAACATGACCAACACCAAACTGCCATGGGTGTTCGGTATATTACCATGTAATCTAGATTAGATGACTCTAGTGCAAGTGGGAGACTGTTGGAGATATGCCCTAGAGGAAATAATAAATATAGTTATTATTATATCTTTGTGTTTATGATAAATGTTTACACTCATGCTATAATAGTATTAACAAGGAAACATTAATACTTGTGTGATTTGTAAACTTAAATTGAAGTCCCTAGTAAAGCCTATTCATAATACTAGCTTGTTGGTTAATAAATGATTATGGTTTCCCTATCATGAACATTGAGATGTTATTAACAACAAGATCATATCGTTAGGAGAATGGTATGATGAACATACTCCTATATGCTTTCTGATACATAGTAACCTAATTCCTTCGACCATGAGATCATGCTTATTACCATCACTAGAAGGATGCTTTGATGAAATCAAACACCACACCGTAACTGGGTGGCTATAAAGGTGGCATTGAGTGTTCGGAAAGTATTGTTTGAGACACATGGATCAAGAGTGGGATTTGTCCATCCATATGACGGATAGATATACTCTGGGCCCTCTCGGTGGAATGTTATCCAATTAGCTTGCAAGCATGTGACTATCTCACAAGGGATCACATATCACGGGAACGAGAAAAGGGTACTTATCAGTAACGAGGTTGAACTAGGTATGCAGAGATACCGACGATCAAAACCTCGGATAAGTAAACTATCGTGAGACAAAGGGAAATTGGTATCGTATGTAAGTGGTTCATTCGATCGCAAAGTAATCGTAGAAATATGTGGGAGCCATATGAATTTCCAGATTCCTCTATTGGTTATTGTTCAGAGAAGTGTCTCGATCATGTCCGCATAATTCACGAACCGTAGGGAGACACACTTAAGGATTCGACGTTGTTGAGTAGTTATGGATTGATGAGTAAGAGACCGAATGTTGTTCGGAGTCTCGGATGGGATTCGGGATATCACGAGGAGACCCGCAATGGTCCGGAGAATAAGATTCATATAAGGAAAGTCCTGTTTCGGGGTTGGAGAATGGTTCCGGTGTTTTCATCGGGAATGTTCTAGAAGGTTCCGGAATGTCCGACACTCCGGAGAGGAAGGGTACATGAATTTGTCATAACAAGTTGGAATGGTTGCATCATGTACTAGGTGTCATCGCTGAACAAAATAAAGGGTTTAATCAAATCCTAGTTTGAAAAGTCAAACGCCAATTTGAAAAGTCAAACGGCTATTTTGTTTGGTGGAGGAGTAGGAAACCTACTTGGGAGGAAGTCCCTCTCCACCGCCTTGAAGCCAAGTTGGGAGGACTCCCCATGGCGCCCTCCACCTATATAAGGAGGGGCAGGGCTGCCCCTCCAAGACCTACACCTTGCCCCTCTAAACCCTAACCCTAGCCGCCGTCGTCCACCATAGCCGCCGCCCTAGGGTTTCTCCCAAGCCGCCGAGTTGGGGCTTCTAGTTGCCCTAGCCGCCGGCCTAGACCCTTCTACTTGGTGTGTCTAAACCCTAGATCACAGAGGCTCTCTCATAGTCCACCATACTCGCTCCGGCTTAAGGCGAAGCCCTGCGAGATCTCCCCTATACTTCCGGTACCACGCCGTCGTGCTGCCGGAATCGCGAGGAGAGTGCTACAACCTCTGCTGCCTGCTAGAACAAGGGAGAGGAAGGTCTTCGTCGAGTACCGAACGTGTGACCGACTGCGGAGCGCTGCCGGAACGCAGCGCCGGAAGGATCGTCTACGCGATCTTGAGATCGGCAAGAGTACGACTACATCACCCACGAGAATCCGATCTCATTAAACACTTTGGAATCTTCGAGGGTGAGTTATTCTATCGACTCGTTGCTACAATCTAGTAGATAGATCTTGGCTTGTTTGTTTGTATGCGGTTCGAAAATTTTTGTTTTCCATGCTACGAACCCCTACAAGTGGTTGTCAAACAGTACTTTCTCGTTGGCTTCTACTCCTACAACTTCCAGATTGTTCTCCATGGTTTGCAGCCAATCATCAGCATCCAAGGGCTCTTCTGACTTAGTGAAAACGGGTGGATTGGTGTTCTCGAAATCTTGAGCTTAGATCCATGGTTGTCCTGATTTACATGGCCTTGATTGTTGTTTGCCATCTGAGCTATCTGTTGAAGGGTGGCTAAGTTGGCTTGACTTTCGGCTCTTTCGGCTTTACGGTCTGAAACCAACATTTGCAAGATTTGTAGCATCGGGTCCGGGGATGAGTTTCTTCCTCCTCTAGGCATCTGAAGATTGAGATAGATCATGAGAAAAGAGGGAAATTTCTAAGGTTCGGGGTTTTGTGTTTGAAAGTTTTCCAAAGTTTGACTCAGATTTTTCTAGCAACTTGCTTTTCATTCATTCATTCATAGTACACAATACAAACACACACCACAACAAGGAAAACAGATGGTTTTAAGAACCATTCTAGGAAACTACAATACAGTGGGACCGAATACAACTCACTAACGCTTGTGCTCAAGTGCTACTACTCCTCGGAGTCAGTGTCCTCATCATCTTCATCATCATCATCATCGATGAAGGCGAAGGAATCCTCATCGGTGAAGAAGTCCATGGGCCGATCCTCCAGAAAGTCATCATCATCGTTGAGGTAGGAGTAGGGGTCTCCACGAAGGTCTTCCCCTGCGTTCTACCTCTCCTCCAACTTCATATCTCTCTCGTGGATGGTCTCCTCCAAACTCGTGATCCGATGGTGAAGACGGGCAATGATGCGCTCCTTCTTGTCGAGCTGACGGCGACGAGACTGTCGATCCTTCACTAGCATGGAAATGGTCTGATCCTTCTTAGCGGCGATGGCGTACTTGTGGTTGGCGTAGGAGCGGGCATTGTCTAACTCCTTCTGGCGATCATACATCATGAAGCTGAGGTGGTCCAATTGACTCTTCAACTCGTGGTGGTATGGGGCCTCCAGTGGATGTCCCATAACATCACACCTTGGGTAGAACTCAAATCGGGTACCTTTGATCTGATTGATACTCTGCCCACACAGACGGGCAAGAGCTTCCTGCATGACCCTAGCAAGTCCATCGAACCGGTTGTTCTCTCTGAAGGTGAACTGAATTCCCTCTGCGGTGGGGGCTTCAATCTTTCCCCGGAGACTTGCAACAACTCGCCACTGCAAATCCTCTCCTTCCTGATCATTGAGCCGAGTTTCGAAGAACTCGGGGTGCGGACGCTCCAGCATCTCTGCCAGCTGGTCCAATTCACGCTCAAAGATGAGGTCTCCTCCATTCCCCAACTGATAAAACTTGTTGTACTTCACGCCCATCTATAAGAATATAGGATGAGTAAGTTAGTAGAGTGGTCAAGTGTCTCAAATTTTTAGGTAAGTTTGCAAGAATTTTTGAGGAACATGAATTTTCATGAAAGAATCCAAGTGATAAGAATAAGAATAAGTTTTCGTAAATACTCACTTCCTTGGTTTTGAAACTAAGTTTTTGATTCGAATGTCCATCCTAAACTAGGGTCTCCTATGGTTAGTATGGCTCTGATACCAACTTGTCAACACCCGAATTTTTAATCCCAAATGCCTATTATGCCATACATCGCAATCCTAGGATTACCATTTTTGCGAGACATAACAGATTGGATATCACAGTACATCATCCATTACAAACCATACATAAGGTCTTACACAAATAAGGATTTCATGATCCAGTCTTAATACAATTCAAGCAGCGGAATAAAGTAATAATAACGATAGCGTAGGCGAAGCTCCATATTCATGGTCACGGGCAATGCTGACGATGGGAGATGATCCTAGTTGTCATAACCTTCCTGATACTCCTCTTCATAGTATGGCCATGTGAATAGCCAGGGACAAAGCCATGAGTACTGTTTAAGTACTCGCAAACTAATACTAACAAGTAAAGTGGTTTTGAGTAGGATACTAAGCTCTATGGATGTTTTTCAAAAAGCCAGATTTACCTCTACTAAGTTCAGAAGCAAAGGAATCTAGTTGAAAGTTTTATAACACCTAGGTGGGAACTTGAATTTCATATCAAAACTCTGTTGTTGTCAAGTCAAAGTCATAAATCATTTCATAAGTCATTTTCAAAACATCTGACGACAGAACAGTATGGCCACTCCAACTGTCCATAACCGCGGACGCGGCTATTCGAATAGTTTGACACTCTGCAGAGGTGGTACACTTTCACCACAACATTCAATACATCCGCCAGGAACAATCCTGAATTCACCATACTCAGTATGCGGATAATCAATCCTAACCTTTCAATTATACGCCCTAGTATAGGCACCTCTCCTGTGAGTTTGGCCTCCCAACCATGACCAACTGTCATCTTGGGTACTGCACATGTGGAAAATCTTCACAAGGTAGCCTCAGCTCAAACCTTGGCTGCAAGGGAACCCATACTAAGGTATATAAATTTTCAGTCAAGCCCTACCCAAATTTCGGGTATTGTGGTTGTACGATAAAATTGGAATGGTATCGCATCCAGACAACCATCAGTTTTATAAAGGGCTAAGGCTCATGCCTTAACATTTTCATCTTCAAAATCATCTGGTGTTCAAGAACACACGTCAAAACATTTCAGTAGAATGACTCATCATTCTAAGGTTTTCATAACCATTTTCACCAAGTATTCCCATCTAAAGTTGATCAAGTTTTATGCTTAGCACTAGCAACTACAGGTGGGGGTAAACACTAATAAAGGGTGGTAATCAAGTGTGAATTAGCTAAGTTCCATCTCATGCCTCAGGATGACATCAAGATTATCTAACTTAGGCCAAGTTTTATGCTCTTTATGCTATCTTTAAATATATTTCTAATATCTACAAGTTACTAAGCAAACTCAAATAAAAGCTTTGATAAAGAAATAAAAGAATTAAGCTTGCAAGTAAAACTGGGATTTGGTATCATCAAATGTATCTAACCAAGCATGCTTAATGCATTGCATAGGTTATCTAGATTTCATAGTTGCAAGTGTTAGCTTGCATAATTGCAAGTATAAGCTTGCGTAGTCAGTAGCTTGCCTTGTGCAGAGCAGTGGTTGAAGTTTTCCTCGGCTTCATCCTCGTAGTATCCTCCTTCCTCCTTGTATCCTTGGTCGGTACTAGCGTCTATAAATAAATACGAGGTACACAATCAGCAAACAATACTTAACTATTTCTATCTATCATACCAAGGTTTTCACTAGATGATATAGGATCATCACAAACATTACAATCATTAAGGCAAATAGTTTTATTTCCTTTATTTTAGAAAAGTAATTTATACTCATTGAAAAACTACTTAAGATTTAATATTCTCCAACTAAAACATGGATCATGTTGACACACGTCATCACCACATATTTCAGTACATGAGAATGTGATTTAAAGTGGTGTCACAATTTAATAAGGTTTAACCTTTTTATTTTAATTAAAAAAAAGTGACTAGAAATGCCTATGAGGCATTCTTTTATCACTTGGTCATTATTTCTGCAAGTAAACCCATATATTTTTATATATTCTAAAAGGTATAGTCAAATGTGATTTTTGAGAGTTGGAATCAACTCAAAAGCTTTTATGGTTAAATTTTGAAAAATGTTTGAATGCAGAAAAGCTTCTGCCTTGTTATTTTGACCATGGGTGATCTACAATTCCAATTGAATTAAATCAAACGGGCTTGGATTAAGCATTCCAGTACATTTCTAACAAAATTGGTTTCATGCATTTTGGTTCAGTAAATCGAGCTGGGTTGATTTTTGAATCTAGGTACAAAACTGATTTGAAAACTAAATGAATAAACCTAAGTTTGAATTTTTGGGTCGCGCGGGAGGTTTAATTGGGCCGGCCCACTACGCACAGCATGCGCGGGCTGGTTAAGTTGCTGTCCCCACTCGTCAGTGAGACAGTGAGTGGCGAAGCGGTATGGGGGGATGTGGACTGCATGATCTAACTCTAATCGAACCGATGAGGTTCATCGTCCATGTCGGGCAACGCCGGCGAGACAGAACCCTAGCCCGGCTAGTGGGGGTCGACGGGGGATCACCGGGGCGTCGGCGATGGTCGGCGATGGGGGCGAACGACAAAGTCGACGACGGCGATCCTCCTGGTATCGGCAGCTCCTCCTGGAGCGGCTCCAATCGATGGTGCCTCTCCTCCTCTGCAGCGGTGAACTCCGGTGAAATTCGGGCCACCTGGTGCTCGCCTTGCTCCGGGAGTGAGTGGGTGTGATCAGTGAGAGGTGGGGAGTGAGATGGTGTGCTCAAATCGAACAGGGGTGGCCTCCTTTTATAGTGCCTGAAGGGGACCGATAGGCATGTGTGGAGCTCGCCGTGGTTGTCGGTACAGCGTGCTAATGGCATGGGCAACGATAGGGGGCGGTGCGTTGCCTCCTGGAGCAGCTCAACGGCTTGATGGCGTGGCGTGGGGTGGTGAGGAATGGTCGGAACATCGCGGTGCTCTGGGCGGGTCCGACGGCAAGTTTAATGGTGCACAACGTCCGTGGTTCGCGCGGTGGCGAACAGGGTTGTCTGGCGGGGTGCTGGCGATCACGTACGCAGGTGGCAAGGGCGGCGCGCAGTTTGTGGGATCGTGTCGCTGAAGGCGCACTGGCGCGCTCTCGACACGCACACATAGCAACTGGGCGCGAGCTTGCCGTGTAGTCCAAGGGCTGGCAAGGCTCGAGCGTTGGACAGGGGGTGACGATGGACGGTGCTGCGTGTCCCAGACAAGGTTGGCGAAGCTAGAGCTTCTCCTAGCTCGCTGGCAACATGGGTGTGGCAAGGTTGCTCTCGGCATGGTCACCATTGATGGCTATGCTAGCTCATAGTGATGCTCCCAAGCTAGTTAGATTAGTTTGATCATCTACTGAGAGTGTAGAGTGAGCTAGAGAGGGGACAAGGTTGGCCAAAATTACTGCTACTAATAGTGTTTGATGTTTGTTTGTTTGCTGCTGACAAGGTGTTTGATGAAATGTCCGCAAGAAATTCAAATTTGAATTTTGAATTCAAACTTGGTGGGTTGGCTATTTACATACTAGGGAGTCTCTGGTTAGTTGGATTGGTCAAGGTGCACTGGTTTGGTTGGGTTTTGAAAATGTGTGATCTTCACATATGTTATAGATTCAACTTTGAATTGTGATTTGAATGAGGTTGCCAAACATTGGTTTGGTTGGGTTTGATTGGCCAAACTACTCTTCGCAAACAATATCCAGCTTTATATTCGATTGTTAGACACAAAGGAGATACAATTTCCATAGTGATGGAAGACTATCCTCCTAATGTGTCTTTCAGAAGAAGTCTCATCGGTCCTAGACTGGTATCTTGGAACAATCTATTATTATGATTATCCATGATACAATTGTCGGACGGTGTTGACATGTTCAAATGGAAATTACTAGAAATTAGTAAATTTTCTGTTGGCTCACTATATAAAGTCTTGGTCCAACCTGATATATCCCGGTCGATGATAATAGTAAAATTTGAAAAATGAAAATACCCCTTAAGACGAAGATATTTGCATGGTATCTACGGAAAGGGGTAATTCTAACAAAAGATAATCTTGCAAAGAGGAATTGACATGGAAGTACACAATGTGTTTTTTGTCATCAAGATGAGACAATTCGCTATTTATTCTTCCATTGCAAATTTGATCGCTCTATATGGTCATTCATCCAAATAGCTTCTGGTTTATCTCCGCCACGTTCTGTAACCAATGTTTTTGGGAATTGGTTGCATGGAATTGTTGATAAGTACAGAACTTTGTTTAGGGTGTGAGCGCTTGCCATTATATGGTCGCTATGGCTTTGTCGAAATGACAAGATTTTTAATAACATTGTGTCTTCTCCTCTGCAGGTTATCTATCGAGCCACGGCTATCCTCCGATCATGAAATATTCTTCAACGTATGAAGTTTCGCGACTTATTTATGGAGGGATGTACGCGATTGGAGGACACAGCGAGGGATATTTTCTCCCGACATGGATGGCCGCGTGATCTGAGGATTGATCTATCTTAGATTCTAGACATTTATTTACATAGTGCCTTTGTGTAATGCTTGTCTACTTTTTACCTTACTTCTGTCGTTCGTGTGGCTATGTGCATCTTGATTATGCAGGGGCCGGATGTAAGCATTAAACAATAAATAAATGCGCCCATTTCAAAAAAAAAGCACAAGATGAGCTAGAAATTTCCTGTGTAATTGCAAGCATGACTAGATCAGCACTTGTGGCAGGTTGGACACCGCAAACTCCTCGTTCTAATCTTGTTTTAGTCTCTCAAAGAGCATCCAGAAAGCTCAAGCAAAAAGTCCCTGTCAATGCCAAGGTAGAAAGAGAAAGAGACCCAATGGCCCACGTTCTTTGGCACTTAAACCATATCAGGCTGTCAGAGCTGTCCTTGCTTTCTAAACACTGTAACAGCAATTTAACTTGGTTAATTTACAGTTTACAAGTCAACTGTTCCCCCTGACCATGATGTCATGTTCTTTTTGCTTGATCACGCTTTACACTGCACGTTCTTTGATGGTTAACTAGTAGCTTAAACCATGATATCCCAGAGGATTTGTTTATTCCTTCTTGATGTATCGAGGTCATGACTTGAAATATTTTTGTAGGTTGAAAGACATGGTCGTAGCATAGTCAAAGACATTTCTGAAAATTTGAAGCAGTGTACTTGGAATCTTGCTTATGTTTCTGATAGCAGGTAGTCAGTTGTGAGTTATCTATTCACAAGATGCAACACGAAGAGATTCCCCAGATAATCTCCAATCACATCAGATTAATCACCAAGAACTGATACACAAGGAGAAGATTTCACAAAAGTGAAGCAAAAGAAGAAGAGAAACAGGAGGATGATGCAGGGATGCTGAAACCTGCAGCTGCATCTAGCCATATGTACATTCACTACTGTGCATTGTTGTTGCACGGAGTGAAATGGGATTTGGTTCAAGAACACATCCTGGGGAGTGATCTCGCGGCGGCGCCTCTTCTCCTGGGAGCCTTCATCTTGGTCATCTCCGTCTTCATCCGGCTGCAGACTTTCTCCAGCTCCATCACCCGCCAGTGCATCCCGTCGAGGAGCGACTTGAGGTTCTGGTTCTCAAGCGACAGGTCCAGCCTGCTGGCATACAGGACGACCTGGCCGTTGTTGTCGTCGCCGTCGACTTCGCTGTAGCTATCGTGGCGGTGGTACTTCGCCGCGGCCGGAGGTTGAGGGGACGATGATGCTGGTTTCAGCGGCCCGGAGTGGCGGATGAAGCCCTTGAGCACGGTGTGCTGGGACGCCAGCGCCTGCACCGCCGCCCTCGTCGGAAAGCCCGCGTTTGTCGCGAGGTGCTTGCAGCACTCCGGCGACAGCTTCTCGTAGTTGATGCCCTTGCAGATCTTCATCTTCTCGTCGTCCGTCAGGCGACCGTGAACCTGCGACCATGAATGAACGAGGCAGAGTATGTTTTAGCTCGAGCAATTAATGCGATGCGCTGCAGAATTCTGACAGAACAAGAACAGTGACCATCTTTTCTGAGAATGTACGGTACCTGGAAGTAGACATCGATGGCGCGATAGAGCGCGTCGTGGCAGTCCCTCGCGGGGGCAGGCAGCGCGGTGGCCAGCTCGACGAACCTGGCCGGCTGGAGCGAAGAGTCTGGCGCGACCTCGGCCAGGTACATGTCCATGAGCGCTCCCACCTTCTTCAGCCTCGGCGGCTCGTCGCGCGCGCCGCCGCTATGGCGCATGAAGGCCTCCAAGAACCTGAGCACCAAGCTCACGTCGTACAGGCTGCTCGTCCCGGACGGCGCCGGAACGAGCAGGTTGTCCAGCGTCGCGTGGTCCAGCTTGCGTCCAATCATGTCGACGAGTGTATCCTGGCAAGCGCCGGCCAGCTTGAGCGGGGAGGCGATCCTCAGGATGCCGAAGAGGCCCTTGCATGAAACCGAGGCTCCGTCGAGGTCGGCGATGACGGCGATCGCCGCCTCCAGCATCAACTTCTTGTCTTCCGCGTTCGCGCCGGCGATGCGGCACTTGAGGTAATAGAAGATGAACCGGGCGACGATGCCGTGGTCGGCGCCCCTGGCAAGGAGCGCCTTGGCGACGCGCTCCACCATGCCGGGGCTGAGGACGACGAAGTCCTCGAACCACCAGGTGCGGCGCATGCTGAGGCTGCTGCACTTGGTGTCGCAGGAGAACCGGAAAGCCGAGCTCTCCGGCGACGAGCTGGTCGGGGTGGCGTCGCCCGTGACGGCCATCTGCGACAGCAGGGCGCCGACGACCCTGTCGAACACGCCGGTGGACTCGGAGAGCGGGAACAGGCGCTGGCACTCCTTCACGGCGTCCACGACGCTCTGCCACGGCCAGTGTGGCATCTCCTCGAGGACCTTCTCCGTCATCTTCACCAGGCTCGGCTTAGTCGACGACGCGGGCGTGTCCGCCATGTCCATGAACTGAGCAGCGCACCGCAGCGCGCAGGCGTTGGCCGCGGTCACCACCAGACCGCTGCCGCCGGTGTAGCAGAACCTCGCGACGAGCTCGAACGCCTCGGCGCCGCCGGGGAAGCCGTGCAGCGCTACTACTCTGCGATGAGGCCGCCTTGCGGACGCCAGCCTCTCGTCGACCAAATTCTTGATCTTACCACTGAACGGTGCAAGAACGTCCTGCGATTGATCCGGGAACAAAATTAGAACAGGAGCTCCATCTCATGGCATTGAAGAAGCACACGACACGGGCAGATTAGTACTACAGTACTAGTGGCAGTACAAAGAATCCAAAGACACCGTGCTAATCCCCACCCACTCAAGATGCCAAATTAATGCGGGCATCAAAAGAAAGATCAGGTCTTTTCCAGAGAACAATCTAATATTTTTAATGACGAGAAGCTACCGGCCGTTTGAGCCACCAAACGCCATTAAAGCTTGGGGAGAATAAAGGGGGAGAGGAAGAAGATGAGGTGTAGCCATGAAGCCATTAACGTACGTACGCAGCGCGGGTGCGGAGCAGGAACGGAACGACGCGAGAGCACAAGCACAAGAAAAATACTAGTAATCAATTACTGTGCCACAAACGAGCAGGTCCCAGAAAAGGCCACGGACAGGAGCACTACAGTTTCGCCATTAAGGAGGAGAGGAGGAGAAGGACCGGCAATGGCGAGCTGAGCTAGTACCTCGCCCATTGATGGCGATAGAGAAACGGACGCAGTTTCACTGTGCGGCCATTAAAACGGCCCTCTTCAATTCAATGGAATGGATCCCACACTTAAATGGGAAGAAGATCGCGACGCCTTCGGAATGGAAGAAACAGATGGGATTTATCCGAGCCATGACGTAATAAAAGTGGAATTGCAGGAGGGAATGAGGATTGCAATCAAGGCGATTCGACTCCATGGCGGCAGTGCTCTAGAGTAAAATTACAGGAACCAAGAACATGAGGCGTGAGAGGACAGAGAGTGCGCGGCAGATGGGATTTTAGTCCATGGACTAACATCAAAGATGGGGATTCACGGCAGAAAGAACAAGAACTAGAAACTCTGAGATGCTAACGGAAACAGCAGGAAGTGACAAAAGATACGCTCGGCCCCAAAACGGTCGACGGGCTAGAGATCGAGAGGATACTACCAGCCAGCTCGGGAAGTCGAAAAGGAATCGACGGAAGAGACAAATATGGAGAGAAATGTCACAAGGGTAATTCCAAAACACCCGTATGTCCAAAATTTTGAGTACTACTCCTACCAACCTGAGCCAATTTGGACAGAGGAAGTGGTACAATTCCTTCCACCAGGATACGTCAAAGCTTCACTCATCCCCTAGACCGCTAGGCATTGTCGCACACTAGAACTAGCACGGGTACAGCAGTAATGCCAAGAGAGAAGAGACAGTGGACCGTATACAGCTAGCTATCTACCAACCTTGGAAAGGAAACCACGGAAGTAGTAGTAAAAGAAACACACAAAGAACACAGAGCAAAGCAAGAGAGACCTTGGAAGAAGAAGAAGACGCAAGAGTGAAGGAGGAGGAAGAAGAAGAGGCGGTCACCTTATCAACAAAGAAGACACCTTCACCATCCACATCCACCTCAAGAACACACCCCATCTTTTCTGCTATTCCCGCAACAGCTTTAAAGCAGCAGCATGGCAAAGAGGAGATGTAGTACTAAAAAGGCTGCAATGATGGGGATGGAAGCAAGAACAGAAAAGGGTATGGCAGCGCTACCACCCACACCTCACAGGAAAAGCCCAACCTTCCAAATGGCTAAATGCCCAAGGGAGGGAGATGCTCTGGGAGAGTCCTGATGAGTGGTCAATGGCTCAAATCTGGAGCAGGAAGGAAAGGAAGAGCCTGGGGTGAGAGATAGGTAGAGAGAGAGAGAGGGGCCAAAGGAAGTTGGTGGATGATCTGAGCTCCTGACAGCCCCTGCTAACATGCAAGTGGAGTTTTCAGATGAGCCTTGCAATGTAACGCTGGGTCTTGATTTATGTACTATATATCTATCCTTGGTGGTACTATATACTAGGAGCAGGTAGTCCTTTTCTAGATCAAGATAATGGCAACAAAAAGATGGCAAGGAGAAGTTGAAGAGGGGTGGTTTTCTTATAGCAAGTGGGTTGGTGTAGAGTGTAGAGACAGAAATGCAGTGCTTGTGATGTTCTGGATTAAGAATAGAGCATCTCAGTTGGTCATGTCTCTCCATGTGACACTGAGATTATCATCTGATTCCCGGATGTGAGGGCTATCTTTGTCATCGTAGGGGGGAATCAGAAAATGCAGCTTCCCTAGGTTCAACAAGAATGGTACATTAAAATACAGAAAAAAATATGTACACATTTTGGTGTTTTGATCAAAATTGAAAATTAAGAAAAGGTCTCTGCGTGTCTTATGCCCATATGAATGGACTAAATTTACAGCCTAGCAAAAAGAAAAATATTTTCGTAGTATGCAGATTTGTAAACACCATGCATTTTATTCATTGAAAAACATTTTCCACATTTTATTCCATCTTTGAAAGCTAGGAATATAAAAAAGAAGATACAAAGTACAATCCAAAAGAAACCAAAACAACATGAATTGTTGAGGAATATAATTTTATTTCATGCAGGATTGAACAGGCGGATAACATTCCCATCATGTCTTTCCTATTTATAAAATTCAAAAAGATATTTGTGCATTCCAATTCAAAAGATATTTATCGGACCATGACTATCTTTCGATCATAGACTATTCTCCGACGCATGAAGTTTCGCGATTTGTTTTTGGAGGGGTGCACGCGTTTGGAGAACACGACGAGAGATATTTTCTTCCTATATGGATGACCGTGTGATATGTGGATTGATCTGCCATTGCTGAGGCCTCTTGTTTTAGTTGCGACTATGTAATTTTAGTACTTTTTTTTAGTTGTGTGGTTGGTGTGGCTGTGTGCATTTTGATTATGCAGGAATCGGATGTAAGCATTACTCTAAGTAATAAAAGCGTCTTTTTTTAAAAAAAATATCAAAATTTGCCTTTGAAGAGGTACCTTGGTTTTGTTTTAGAAATCTTAGGAATTTTTCCTATGAGAAACTTTGCACTCAATTTAAAATTTTCATTGTGAGTATTTTGGTGTAACTCCTTGAAAGAGTTCCCGTAGGGCACAAAATCCCAAGTTTCTTTTATGTTGTGTGATAAATATAACATTCTCTATGACGGCATGCTCACCTGGTTTTGATATAGAAGAAAAAAAAAGGCAATGTTAGGATGATCTGTGTCTACCCTAATCTCTACATGATTGAGTTTGCATCAATGTATATTTGACTGCACGCCAACAGCGCCGGGACGACGTCGTGGGGCATCTGCGTTGCCTAATGGGATCGTACTCTCTCGTCAACCAAGGGTGAAGCCATGGAAGGGGTCTCTCCCCCAAGGTGGGCCTCCGTGCCGCCGGTGATCGGGGCTCTCGTGGAGGCTGTGTTCGACAGAAGGGCGACAGCCGATCCGGTTTCTGCGCCGCCTGCTGACGTGGGCGTTTCAGGTGGGCCTGACGAGGAGGCGGCGGTGCGAATTTCCTGGCGCGCAGTGGCCCATAGGTTGCGAGGCGCCTGGGAGGGTGGACCCTAGTCGTACACGACCTCGACATAGACCGCGCCCCTGCGTACGTCGACTTCGAAATGGGACTCTAGATCTGCACCCCTACCTACATTGACTCTGATATGGGACTCGGGAGAGCTGCTTATTCCTTCGTCGCCACCGCCTTCATCGCCTACGCGTGCCCCTGGCTCTGGACCTCCATCTCCTCTTCGCCGGACATTCGCCCAAGCGCTTTCGGCTTCCATGGCGGCACCGAACCTTAGGGGGCCTCCTGCCGCTACCACCCCTAGAGGGCCTTCTCCTGTGCTGCCAAGGGGGACCCCTCCAATGTTGCGCCACCTACGGGACCTGCTGCACCGCCTCCAAGGGGTTGGACCGTCTCCCATCACCAAGCAGGGTCGCCCATGGCCACTACTAATCCCGGCTTTCCTGCTGTCGGGCGGGGCTACAGGCCACCACCGTACCCTGGGCCAACGGGGTTGCAATGTGGGGGATGGGGGGGGTGTGCCGAGGATGCCTTACCCGGTTTCTCTTGCTGCATACTATAATACCTTTGTAGGCCCCTCAGAAGCTCCCGCTCCAGCCGCCTTATCATGGTTCGTCTTTTGGTTACGTTGGTGGAGTGGTTTTTCCTGCAAATACTCAAGGGACGATGTCGTTACAGCCAACACCTGGATTACCGCCACCTGGCCAGCAGTTTGTGGTTGGGATCAGTGCTTTGGCAGCGACTGCGCCCAAGTGGAAGAAGAATAATAAGAAGGTGCAGGTGCCGTAGGCAGATCCGCAGTTGTTACAGCAGCCGATGGTGCAGTCTAGGCATTCACAGTCGCAGGTTCTAGGGACCTTTGATGCTCCATACTTGGCTCAGAGTCAGTAGATGCACTAGTAGTACGATTTGTAGGGACAACAAATGCAGGTTCAGAGCACTCTGACGCCTGTTGTCACTCCATCTCAACCACATGTTGTCGCGTCACAGGTAACGTCTGCTGTTGTGGGCAAGAAGACCAATAAGTTTGTTCGTTGCTGGAAGTGTGCGGTCAATACACACGCAACAAGGATTGTAAGGCGATTCACTACTGCTATATCTGTGATAACTCCGCCCATCCCACCTTGAGATGTCCCGTGCTAAAGAAGTCGTGCTTGACTCCTTATATGGCTGGTATCAGTAGTGAGGACACTTTGATTTCTTAGTATTCTGATGCGACGACTCATGATCATTTGGTGCCTAGTCAGACTCCTATAGCTCTGGTACGAGTTTCTGGACAGATGGTTTCCGCAGATGTTGTTCAGCGACAGATTGATAGGAGGTGCCTTGTGCGTGATCAGTGGAAGTGGGAGGCTTTGCCATATGGAGAGACTGCATTCTTAGTGAGCTTCCCATCATTTGAGGACCTTGATAGGGTTGATGGGATTAAGATGTCACTACCTCTTTGTACCTCTCGGCTTACTTTATTTTCTTACAGGACGTAGGAAGTGCCGCATAAGTTTGAGCTCCAGCAGGTTTGGTTACATGTTGAAGGGGTTTCTCACATTTTGCGCTCTTTCTCGGCTCTGTGTGCTGTTGGAGGTCTCATGGAGAATACTCTAGATGTTGATATGTTCAGTTTGTGGCAACGAGGGGTAGTTCGTATTCTTGTAGATATGTTTGATACTAAGGTCTTCCTGAATTTGCATGATTCTTTGGGTTACTATATTTTGTCGGATGTCGTGGTTAAGCATAAGGCCTATGAGTTTCGTTTCCGATTAGAGCCTGAGGGCTATATTCTAGAACAGGAGTTTGTTCCTTTCTTGTCGAGGAAAGTGGGTGATGATGCAGATGATGATGCCAATGGGAAGCCTATGGAGGATGCTATGGACACTTCTCATACAGTTGCTGCTACTCGGGTGGCGGGATCTGATTCCTCCTTGGTCGCGCCTGTGCGGGGAGCTTCGACGCCTTCATCTTCTAGTTAGGGGTAGAGGCTGTTTGCTGTCACTCTGTTTAATGCTAATCCGTCTACCCCTCATGGAAGAGAACTAGTGGATGCACTACCCGTGGATTCCCCTTCGTGGAAGGGGCACTTCTTCAGCATCTCGTGTTTCCCAGGCTCACTTGCATGAGGCTTTACAGTCTGCCTCTGCGGATGTTCAGCAGGCTCGTTCAGTTTCTCCAGCGAGGTCTAGGAAGCATGTTATGGGTAGATCTATTCCTGGTGACCGCACTCGGCCGGTTATTGAGGAGTTTGTTCCGATGGAGTGCTCACGAAAGCTGACCCAGGAGGATTCGACTGACCGCGTCAATCGTGGTCGGGACATGGTCAATGTCCTTGCGGGGCTGACCCAGGAGGGGTTGGCCAACAACGACGTTGAGGCTGAGCGTGTGGCATTTGTTAGGGAGGAGCAAGAGCTACATGATGACATGGGGCCTCCCTTGGGGGCCTAAGAGACCTCATTGGTCGATGGAGGTGGCCGGACCCAGGAGGGGTCTGGGCTGCCTCTATCTCCAATGCGGGCTTCTTATCCTGCTGCTGCTTCACCGACCGCTGTGCAAGGGGCGATACACCCTTCAGGCGGAGCACTCGCCATGGAGTTGATGCCTCTGGGGCGTCTGCGACTGATGAGGATTCCATGGTCAAGGCGATGCATCGTAAGACTGAGAAGAACTTAAATTTGCCTAGTATAATGACCTCTTCGAAATCCTTCATTTCTATTTCTACTCCTGTCATTACTTCTAAACTAGCCAATGTTGGCATTAGTTTGGGTAGCTTTGTACAGGAAATTCTTTTTTCTTCTAATGTTTTGCGACACATGGAGGTTGACCGTCTAACGGTTACTCCTAAGGTCGCGGTTGTTCCTGACTCTTCACCAATGGAGGAGGAGGATTTGCATGCCACAGTAGATGGTCAACTCCTTTATCACTTAGTTGGTGAAGTGTCGGAGGTGGAAAATGATAAGATTAGGCTTTCCTCTGTGTATGAGATAAAAGCATATGGTCAAAAATCATAGAGACAGAGGTCGCACAAGAGAACCCGTGTATCCAAAAATCATATAGTTTCTCAATGGATGGAATGTTTTCAAATAGCAGATGTCTTTGGGACTTGGCTAAACAGTTGTTCTTTATCGATTGTGTAAGATACTATAAGCTATATTTTCTGGGTATTTGCGAGACTGGTAGACGTGATTTTTCACAAGCCCTACTCAATTTCCTGTCTGGTGGAGTGTACTTTACGTGGATATCACAACCGTCGCGTGGTTGATCTGGGGGGATCTGACACGGCTCAATAGTAGAGCTTCGTTGGGAGACCCCAAGAGGAAGGTATGATGAGCACAACGGCAAATTTTCCCTCAGTTATTAAACCAAGGTTATCGAACCAGTAGGAGCAAGGAAACAACTCCAGTATTAAGTTGCAAGCAACGGATAACTTCATTAATCAATGTGTGTAAAGTAAACAATACAATTGTTCCATGAACAAAAGATTGTTGTTTTCTCCCTAGTGGCAACAGCACATCTACAACCTTAGAGATTTCTATCACTTCCCCAGATTCAATAGAGGCATGAACCCACTATCAAGCATAAATACTCCCTCTTGGAGTCACTAGCATCTACTTGGCCAAGATAGCTACTAGAAACAGAGAGCATGCATGATCTCAAACAATCTGACATAGTATCTCAATATCTATCGGATCCCCGCAAACACAACATGCATGATTACAAATAGATGATCTTGATCATGAACGGAGCTCACAAGATCTAAACATGATAGCACAAAGGAGGAGAAACAACCATCTAGCTACCGTATGGACCCATAGTCCAAGGTGGAACTACTCACGCATCATACCGGAGGCTGGCATGGTGATGAAGAAGGCCTCCGGGATGATATCTCCCCTCCGGTAGGGTGCCGGGAAGAGCTTCAGACCCTCCCCCGAACTAGGGACTATGGTGGCGGCGACTACAGACTGTTTCGTGAAGATCTGATCGGGTCCTTACGGTTTTGGTATCGAGGGGCTTATATAGGCTAAGAGGCAAGGCAGGAGGGCGGACAGGGGGGCCCACACCCTGCCCAGACGTGGCCTACGGTGTGCCCGCGCCTGGGGGGTGCGGCCACCCTGTGGCTCCCCTCCGTCTCTCCTCTAGATTCCGTGTTCTCCTCGGTGAAATATTGACTTTGGCTTTTGTCACGTCCAATTCCAAGAATATTTCCTTACTAGCTTTTCTGAAACCAAAAACAGCAGAAAATAGGCAAATGGCACAGCGGCATCTTGTAATAGGTTAGTCCTAGAAAATGTATAAAAATTCCTCAAAGTGTAGACAAAGAAAAGAAAAGTGGATACTAAACAAGCATGGAACATCAAAAATTATAGATACGTTTACGGCGTATCAAGCATCCCCAAGCTTAACTCCTGCTCGTCCTCGAGTAGGTAAGTGATAAAAAGAATAGTTTTTTAGGTGACATGCACCATCACAATCAAGATCAAACCATCTGCAAGCATTGAAGATAGGATCAAAGAACTCTAAACATGAGCATGAAAGACGGAGTTCTAACAATAAGACATAGCAACTATTGTTGCAACATGAAAGGATACAAACAAACATCACGAATAACATGCATTGAAAAACGTTTGTTTGTTTCACATATAGAAAACATAGCATAGTGACATTCAGCTTGTACCTCATGGAGTAGCAAATAGATTCATATGACAGCTTCAAAGTTCATAAGAGAGACTAGATACAAATAGTTCAAGAACAAGCAATATCAACAATATGAATGAATCAATAAATTTTGGGACAATGCACATAGAACTAAGAATGGAAACTATGCTCTCATAATTGGTGCCTATGGATAGAAGGTGGAGACTCAATATAATTGTGGAAGAAAGGCCCTTCATGAAAGGGAAGCAGGGATTTCAAGTTTCAAAAAGATCTTCCAAAAATTATGGTACTTGTTAGCTTTCAGCTCTCATTGCCCCTATCATAAGCATCTTGAATTGATTAAGGTTAAAGTGAACAAACTATGGAGTATATGCTTGACAAAGTATAAGTTGGCAATCTCATGTCCCTTGAATACGAGGGCCGCTCCTCATGCTACTCAACTTTACTTACTTGCGAGTTCTTGTCATAGTAAGTACATGTGTATCATAGAGAGCCACCAACGGGGTACCCCTTGCACATGGTACATGAGCTATCCCATGATAAAAATGACAAGGCAAACAGACAACGAGAATCTCAACAATCTTCTTATTTACCATGGGAAAATGGTGTTTTTTCTCTTCTTTCCTCTTTTTTCATTTTCTCCTTTTTATATATCTCTCTTTTTTTATAATAAGAATGCTTCATAGATTGCTCACTATGGTGATGCTGCAAGTTTCCACCATGATTAGGCATGGTTTAGGCTAGCGGCCCAGGCGTTTCACTAACACATATACATAACTCCATGGACTTACAAGCTCCCCTTTTATTTTACACCGCCGACATCCATAAACAAAAAAGGATGATATCAACTAGGTAGATATTTACAGGTGTTGGAAGCGTTCCCCGTGATAGCACAGTTCTGCTAAAATTTTTTTGAACCTCATGACAGTAGGGGAAAAATCCCTACTGCCTCCTTTTCTTCATTTACTTATAAAAACTGGGGACTTACATGAAGGGAGGGGGTGCCAAGGAGGCAGCCAAAAGTAAAAAAGAACATAAATCTTACAAAGAGGTTACACAACTATGAATAAAAGGATGTAGATGCTCTCTGGTTCTATGCACCAGAAGACCAAAATCTTCAATAAAATTGGCTTTCCAGTTCTGAGCTGTGGGAGTAATGTCCTTGAAGTGTAAATTGTTCCTCTCCTTCCAAATATTCCAGGATCCCAACATGAATTTTTCCATGAACATGTTACAAGTTCTATTCTCTTTAGCCTCTGAAACTATGGTCAACCTGTTACCTTGATTATGCCAAGATATCCCCAATATATTCCAACAATCTTTACTAAAAGGGCAATGAAAGAATAGATGCTCCATTGTTTCTTTAGGGGGATTTGTACACATGATGCATCTATATCCTGATTGTAATAGCATATTCTTCATTTTCAATAAATTCCTTGTATTCAGTCTATCTGAGAAGACAAGCCAACAGAAGAACTTAACTTTTGGAGTGCATTTGGATTTCCAAATCCAATTAAAAGCAGCATGAGGTTTAATATTCCTGAAACATAACTCATAATATTTCTTAGAAGAATAAAAGTCAGAGCCCCAAACATAGTTCCAAAGATCCCGAGGTCCCCCTCCAATATCAGCATTTCTAACCTCCTGTTGAAGTTGCTTAATTTCTTCAAATGCTTCTGGGGATACAGGAAGGAAAAACTTGGCAGATAAGATAGTGTCCAATAAGAAGGATTTAACAGACACGTCTTCACTTAAAGCATATGAATAAGCTCTTGGAAATTTATCAGCTGCAATTGTTCCCAGCCAATCATCTTTCCAGAATAACACAATCTCACCAGTACCAATCTGACAAGAAGTAATTCCTCTGAAGATTGGCATAAGTTTAATAATGTCTTTCCACAGAAAGACCCACAAGGGGCCACATCATGTGGAATCTTATCATGATAATAGGTTTTCCAGAGAAGTCTCACCCAAGGAGTGTCAATCTTATTATAAAATTTGTGAAGATGCTTCAATAATAGGGCTTGATTTTGTATTTTTAAATTCAAAATGCCAGTACCTCCTTTATTTTTTGGCCTACACACCTTATCCCATGCCACTAAAGAATGACACTTTTCACCATCCTCAGTTTTCTTATTCCACAGACAGTGTCTCCTGATTTTCTCCACATGGTCAATGATTTTTGAATGAATATTCAGAGAGCACATGGGAAACATGGCAATTGAGGTAAGCAGAGAATTAATGACAGTGACTCTACCACTATAGGTCATCATCATGAAGGAAGCAGTCATTTTTCTCTCAATCCTGTCCACTAAGGGCATAAGATCAATAACTGAAGGCTTAGTAGTCCCCAATGGTAATCCCAGATAAGTGAAAGGCATATGACCAATAATACAACCAAAAGAAGCAGCATAAATGTGTGCTTGCTCAGTAGAAATGTTGATTGGGATCAAGGATGATTTGTGAAAATTAATATGAAGACCAGTAGATATTGCACACTTTCTTAGAATCTCCTTCATCACATTAATTTGAGTATGACAAGCAGGCATTATAATTAATGTGTCATCAGCATATTGTATAACAGGGAAATCCATACCAAAGTATGGGGAAAAGGTTGCTAGAAGTATCTGATCTCTAAATGCTTTATTAATTGCATATTGAAGGAGATCAACTGCCAGTACAAAGATCAGGGGAGAAAGTGGATCACCTTGTCTGACACCTCTTTTGCAACAAAATTGTCTGCCAGGAACCCCATCTAACAGAATAGATGATTTTCCAGAAGCGAATATAATGGAATTCCATTGTAACCACTTCTTATCAAATCCCATTTGTTTCATAATTTTCAGCATAGCTTCATGGTTAATAGCATCAAAAGCCTTCGCGAAATCCAATTTAAGTAAGATAATCTCCTTTTTAGAAGCAGCACACTGATGAATGAACTCAAAGTCCTAGGCTAAGAAATCCTGAATAGTTCTTCCTTTAAGAAAGCCATATTGGTTTTTATGCACAATTTTCAGCACCGCCTTTTGTAAACTGTTAGCCAATAATTTTGTAATAATCTTCAAACAACAATTCAGCAGTGTGATTGGTCTAAATTCATTAACAGTTTCACGGGTATGGACCTTGGGAATAAGTGTGATATGACCCATATTAATACTCTCAAGATCAAGTTGTCCATCATAGAAGTCAAAACAAAGCTGATAAATATCTTGCTTAATGATATGCCAGCAACTTTTAAGGAACTGCCCATTGAAACCATCAAGGCCTGGAGCTTTGTAAACAGGCATAAGCTTGACCACATTATCAATTTACTCAGTGGTGAAGGGCTTAGACAAATCATCCAAACCATCAATTGGCTGAATAGTGGAGCTTAAATAAAAAACCATAGGTGGGGAACAATTAGTGCCAAGTGAAAGGATCGTATGGGCACCTAGAGGGGGGGTGAATAGGTGCTACTTCAAATTTTACTCTTTTTCAAATTAGGGTTTGAAAAGAAAGGTAAATTCTCTAGAATATGCAACTATGGTGAATTTACCTATATGTCAAACAAGCACAAACTAACACAACACTAAGCAAGAACAAGTAAGTAAGGTGCGGTAAAGGATAGAAGTAACCAAGGGAGTGGATGCGGAGATACAAGGATTTGTTTCCCGTAGTTCCTTCCTTTTGAGGGGAAGTACGTCTACATTTGGAGAGGGGGTGGTTTCAAACCACCAACGCCACGAGAGGCCTCCCTTGTTCTCCGATGAACCTCACCCCAACGAGCTCGATTCACCTTCCACTATATCGGCAACCTTCGAGGTGGAAGCCGGCACCTTTACAACAAGTTCGGGGCACACATCCACAACTAAATTGGAGGCTCCCAAATACAAGCAAGCTGTCAAGACAAATCAAAGACAAGCTTATAAGAACCAAATCAAAGTTAGGGTTTCCAAAGAAACACTAGATCTTGGGGGCCCTCAAGTGAATGAGGGGGAAATGAAGATCTCTCTTGGTGAAGATGTAAATCAAGGCCTCCTCCTTCGATTTTCGAAAGATCAATGACTTTGGATGGTTGGATGAAGAGATCTTGTGGATTTGGTGGCTCTAATGGGGTTGGTGTTCTTGAGTAGCTCGAGCAGCTGGAGGAAGAAGATAAGGGTCCCTATTTATAGACATCCCCCTCCACGAACCGTTTTCTGACCGTTGTAGAAAAGTCAGACCGGAGACTCCGGTCTACACCGGAAACTCTGGCCAATCTCGGACCAGTCTCCGGACTGCCCTTCTGACTGACCCAGGTCAGTTCTTCACCAACAACACCGGAGACTCCGGCCTTCCAACACCGGAGACTCCGGATTGACCAAAGTCCGGAGACTCTGGAGTAACCTCCGGTGCAGCCTCCGGACCCCTAGTGAGAATGTCCCAGCCATGTCCTGGGAGGCACCACCGGAGCCAGAACCGGAAACTCCGGACCACACCGTAGACTCTGGTCTTGGCAGACCAGAGACTCCGGTCTGGAGTTTCTAGAACAGTGGCAAATGTATGTGGTCTTTTCCCAAGAGTGTGTGTGATGTTTATCTATGATAATACCAACCTGCGGACAATAACAAACTGTAAAATGATCTACTTGTTGTCAACAAACACCAAAAGTGATTATGAAAATAAATGCCCTTTCAATCTCCCCCTTTTTGGTGTTCGATGACAACAAGTGATTTGCATGGAATAACATATAAATGTGGCTCCCCCTGACTATGTGCAACAAGATAATGAAGTAAATCATGTAAATAAAATAATATCACCGATAGCACACATAGATCTCACATGAGTTACAATAGGTGTTGCACACAAGCACATAGTCATAGACACACATAAGAACAGTAGATAACACACATAGAGTTCAAGTTTGAATATCCAAATAAAAGGCAAATAAAGGCAGATAGTCTCGCAGATCCCAAGTCCCATGCAAAGCGATGAGAATGTCTTCTCCCCCTTTGGCATCGAAACGCCGAAAAGGGAAAAGACCTATACTAGCGCCCCAATAACTCAGTAGTCATCGTCATCCTCATCCTCATCCTGGTCATCCTCGTCCTGGTCACCCTCATACTGGTCATAGTCATCATCATCATCATCCTCAGGGATAGCAGGCCCTTTGCCGTGAGGGCCAGAAGAGGAAGTACCCTGGTATCCAAACCCATAGGTGACATCAGCAAACGTCTTCCAGTCCACCAGACTATCCTGTTGGGCATTCCATGCCCCAAATGAGAGAGTGTGATCATACTCTGTGGACTGTTGGGCCCCATGCTCATCATTGTATTCATCTTCTCCTTCCTCAGTATCAGCAACACCCTGGTCCTTGATCTCTTTGAGAAGCTTCTCAATGCGGCGGTTGCTTTGGTAAGATGCATGCTGCTGCTTGCGAATGTCAACGTTCATGCAACAAAGGGTCCTTTCCCAAAAGATGGCCTTCTTGACCCTCTCATGCACATAGTCTCTAGTCATGGTAGGCATAGGGGCATTGGAGGCATTCTTCCTCCGAACTCTAGGTGGAGAGGGGCCCCTCTCCGTCTCAATCTCCTCCTCATCATCATTGCCATAGCGGCGCCTTGGAACAGGCCCCATGTGCCCCTTCTGCTGCAGAGAGACCAGAGTGTGCACAATGAGGTGTGGTGGTACGCCATGTGGAGAATCATGCGCCTGGGAGTTGATGAGCCTCATAATCACGGGTGCATATGGAGGAGATTTCTTTTAAAGAATGGCATGGAACATCTCCTCAAAAATGAAGTCCATCACATCAATGGGTGCCGCATCAGCCTCTGGTCCAACATTGAAGGTCCGGTGAGTATGGTATAGGAGGTTGACAAGCCCACCCCTGATAGCATCATCATTTCCAGCACTTGGAGCAATTGTGTGACGGAAAATCCTCAGCATAAGGTCGTAGAGGGTCTTGAGTCCCTTGGAGGCCCCCACAACACCATCATCATACAGAGGTGCCAGCTTTAACTTGTTCTCACCCAAAGCTGCTGAGTGCATGCGTTGTCCCACAGGAGTAGAGACTCCATGAAAGGTCTCAAAGATGACATTGGCTAAGTCATGAAAGGTAGCTGTGCAGCGAGTAGTGCTAGTCATCCACACCATGGTCCTGTCAAGATCAGACCCAAACACCACTGTGGCATAAAATTGCTGAACAAGGTGCACACTGTAGTCTTCGCGCAGCTCCATCAAGTTGTAGAGACCCAGCTTCTCACAAATCCATAGGGCATCATTGAAATAAGGGCTCTAGCGCATTTGCTCAAAATTCATGAACTTCTGAGGGCAAACAGGTGATTTGGTGAGTACACCATATACATCCTTCATGAACACACCATGTTCTTTCCTCCAGAAACGAGGGTCATCACTGGTACGAGCCAGTGCATAGAAATCTGTCTTCCTCAGCTCACGGTACTCCTATTTAGACATCTTGTCTAGGGACTGGAGGTTGTCATACTTGGCTCTCTTTGCACGTTCCTCCCGTTCAGCCCTCTCCTGATCCCTCTTCATGTAAGTTGCATCACGTGCCCGCTATTTCTGGTTGGACGGAGGCACGATGAACTGACCCTGAGCTTCATCATTGCGAGGATTGCCCCTTTGGGACTTAGCCTTGGTACGACGAGGACGACTAGAACCATCACCTGTGAACAGCAGTGAGGGAGATAGCATGGAGATGAGTATATATGTCCCAAAGATGCAGTACAGGAGCTTTGAGGCATTTCTGGACAACTTTGATTCACCCAACACCGGAGTCTCCGCACCAGATACCGGAGTCTCCGGTCAGGAGGCTCGGGTATGCGATGGGGAGATGCTGGTGAGGGTGATTCTAGTAGATCGGGCAATGCAACAAGGCTAAAGTACTAGAGTGCAAGCAAACAAGTGATTCCAATGGACAAATCAGCAACAATCCTCAAAAACACATCTAGGGATGAACCCTAGGAGGAAAAAGGAGAGGAGAGGTACCAGATCTGTCCATGGGATCGATTCCTCCGGTGGGAATGACCCAATGGGGGAGAGGGGAAGGTTGGACGACTGCACGGCAGATCCCGGGGGCTTCTTAACCTCCGGGGAGGATTTTTGGAGGAGGAGGCGACAAGTTGGAGGTAGGGGACGGGGTGAAGAATGAGGAACTGCTGTTCCAGTTCACCCCGTGCCCCTTCTTTAAGTGACAGAAACCGTCCAGACCGGAGACTCCGGTCTACACCGGAGACTCCGGTGTTTGTACACCGGAGACTCCGGTCCTCCTCGACCAAAAATTCCAGGAAAGGTGTTTGGGGACATATATGATAGATAGATGGTTTTAAGATAGGAAAAGGGCTTGGGTTGAGACATCAAACTGTGAAGAACCAATAAGAGCCATAGAAGTTCGAAAATAATCAGAAAAACTCCAAGAGACTAAAATCAAGCAAATGACGAACATGAGTAAGTGCCAACCTCTCAAATGAGAGAGGGCGGTGGCCTAGGCCACCATATTTGAGTATACTTGGCTTGGCACCACGAATATATATCTTGGGTCCATTACCAAAACTCATCATTAAGCTCACATATCACTAAATGATATTAAGAGGAATGATTTTGATTGCTTTGGGCATAATGGGGGGAGGGATGGTCCAATCAATTAGGACCGCACTCCCCCTATATCCATGCCTACACCTAGACCAAATATGAGATGAAACATAGGTGAGAGTGCAATAACATCAAGTCAAGCTCCTAGAATCTACGATATTTAGTTCATTCCTCATGTAGCAAAACCTTGCTTCATCAAGTGACTTCATGAAGATATCAGCAAGTTGATATTTGGTTGGTACATATGATAGATCAATATCACCTCGAGAAACATGATCTCTAATGAAGTGATGGCGAATCTCAATATTCTTTGTCCTTGTGTGATCCACCGGGTTGTAGGCAATCTTGATGGCACTTTCATTGTCACATAGGAGAGGCACTTTGTCACAATGGACACCGTATTCCTTTAAAGTTTGCCTCATCCATAGCAATTGAGTGCACGCACTAGCAGCTTCCACATACTCGGCTTCGGCGGTGGAGAGAGATATACAATTTTGCTTCTTGGAAGACCAACATACCAAGGACCTACCAAGGAATTGGCAAGCCCCGGATGTTGATTTTCTATCATCCTTGTCACCCGCCCAATCCGAATCCGTGTATCCACAAAGAGCAAATTTTGAGCCTTGAGGATACCAAAGACCATAAAATGGGGTATGCACCAAATATCGAAAGATTCTCTTGACCGCCATTAAATGGCTTTCTTTAGGAGCCGCTTGATATCTTGCACACACACCTACACTCAACACAATATAGGGTCTAGATGCACAAAGGTAAAGCAAAGAACCAATCATAGACCGGTATACCTTTTGATCCACATCTTTACCATTTGGATTTTGTTCTAGATGAGTCTTTGTAGCCATGGGAGTAGGAGCTCCATTCAAATATTGCATTTTGAATCTCTTGAGCTTATCTTGAGTATACTTGGCTTGATTGAAGAATGTCCCTCCTCTAACTTGCTTGATCTCAAAGCTAAGAATACTCTCAACTCCCCCATCAAAGACATCCGGAACCTACTAGTCATAAGCTTTGAGAATTCATCATTAAAAGCTTTGTTAGATGAGCCAAAGATAATATCATCAACATATATTTGTCATACAAAAAGCTCCCCATTGACCCTCTTAGTAAAAAGAGTGGGATCGATTTTCCCAACCTCAAAGCCACGGTCAAACAATAACTCTCTAAGGTGCTCATACCACGTGCGTGGGGCTTGCTTGAGCCCATAGAGTGCCTTATCAAGTTTGTATACATGGTTTGGGAAGTTGGGGTCCTCAAATCCCGGGGGTTGCTTAACATATACCAATTCATTTAAAGGACCATAAAGGAATGCACTTTCTACATCCATTTGTTGCAACTTAAAGTTATGATGTGCCGCATAAGCAAGAAGGATACAGATGGACTCAAGGCGAGCCACGGGTGCATAAGTCTCTCCATAATCAATGCCTTCAATTTGAGAGTACCCTTGTGCAACCAATCTAGCCTTGTTCCTTACTATAATTCCATGCTCATATTGCTTGTTCTTGAATATCCACTTTGTTCCAATAACATTGCGGCAATCCTTTGGCTTCTCAACTAACTTCCACACTTTGTTTCTCTCAAATTTGTTGAGCTCTTTGTGCATAGCTTCTAACCAATCCGAGTCTTCAAGAGCTTCCCACACTTTCTTTGGTTCAATCATGGAGATGTGTGCTTGGTGTTCACTGAACCTCTTCAATTGTGCTCTTGTGGATATTCCTTTCCTTAGATCTCCAACAACATTTTGGAGTGTGTGGTCTCTTATTTCCAACATTATTTCCTTTCTAGCTTCACGACGAGCGTGGATCTCCTCATTGTTTCTTGGAGGACCCTCTTCATCATTTTGATCCTCGTCTTGACCATCAACTTGACCTTGATCATCATTGGAGTCATCCTCTACATTGGGAGGCAAGGATTGACCTTGGTCTTGATCAAGTGCTCTTCTAGCATCAATTTGAGCTTGTCTCAAAACAGTTTGGATGGATCTTCCTTTACAAATTGACTTGGCACCACTTGACAACCCATCGAATGGACCAAGCTCCCTTTGACTAGAGTTCACACATTGATCACTATGTTGAGGGTCCACATCTTGTCTTTGGCTTGAGTCAATGTCCTCTTCGGTAGATGGAGCATGTTGAGGTTGTGAAGATGAGGGCTCCACTCGAGTGGAGCATAGTTCTTCTCGATCCGCCATAAGGGGTTCCTCAACGGGGCGGATATAACCCACACCCATTCTTCCTATGGCATCCCGAGGCATTTCATCATCTGCATCACAAGCATCAACACGCCCCCCTTGGGGACCATCATATTCTTCGAAGGTCACACTACAAGATTCTATGACTGCTCTGGAGAGCTTGTCATAGATTCTATAAGTGTGAGATTCGAGACCATAGCCAACAAAAATACCCTCTAATGCTTTAGACTCTAATTTATACAAACGAACACCTTTGATGAGATAGAAACACTTACAACCGAACACCCGGAAATAAGATATGTTGGGCTTGTTACCGGTAAGTATCTCATATGGAGTCTTGTTGATTTTCTTTCGGAGGTAGAGTCGGTTTGAAGCATGGCAAGCGGTGGAGACGGCTTCGGCCCAGAAGTTGTATGGAGATTTAAACTCCGCCAACATGGTCCTAGCCATCTCAATAAGAGTCCGGTTCTTCCTTTTGGCCACACCATTTTGTTGAGGGGTGTATGCGGCAGAATATTGATGTTTAATCCCCTCATCACTAAGGAAATCATTTAAGGTGTAGTTCTTGAACTCGGTGCCGTTGTCACTTCTTATAATCAACACGGGAACATTGTGTTGCCGTTGAACCAAGTTGATGAAGTCGATAAAAGTCCTTTGAGTTTCACTCTTCAACTTGAAGAAATAAACCCAAGAGTATCTTGAAAAGTCGTCAACAATCACCAAACAATATTTCTTCCCTCCAAGACTTGCATGAGATGGAGGACCAAATAGGTCCACATGGAGGAGTTCCAAGATCTTGTTAGACTTGATTTGGTTCGTGGGCTTGTCAGGAGCGTCATGCATCTTCCCTAGAACACATGCCCTGCAAACACGATCTTTGGCAGAGGAAACATTTTCTTTTAGTCCAACAATATGGCCCTCTTTATGGAGACTTTGCAAAGTTCTCATATTGACATGGGCTAGAGTGCCATAGCCAACCCACATCGGCCTTTCCATATAAGCACATCGGACCTGCAGTGGCTTTCCCCGAAAAGTCCACCACATACAAGTCATTTTCGACGTACCCAACGAAAGCGAACTTGAGAGACTTGCTCCACATGAGGACCACAATATCATCATCAATAAATACGGCAAAGCCCATCTTTCCAAGAGCACGGACATAAAGTAAATTGTATCCAAGGGTTTCAACAAGCATGCCGTTCACGAGTGTAATGTCGTAAGCCACCACTACCTTGCCAAAACCCATTACCTTAGACTTTGACTTGTCGGCATATGTGACGGTGATTTGATCTTCATTTGACACCAAGTCCTTGACAATAGACGAGCTTACGGTCATATGACTTGTGCAACCACTATCGATCACCCATTTTGACCCTCCGGAAGCATAAGTCTACAAAAAGATCAAGCTAGTTTTTAGGTACCCATTTTTCAATGGGTCCTCTTTTGTTAGCAACAAGGGTCTTGGGAACCCAAATAGACCAAGCAATATAACCATCATAAGGGCCAACATATTGTGCATACACATCACCATAATAATCACGCATTAGAACATAGTGAGGGTTAGCACTTCTCGCAAAATCATCATGAGACATAGTTTTACCATTTGTGGTCTTACTCTCCACAATGGTCTTGTTGGTCTCTTGTGCGGGCTTGTCCTTCTTCTTCTTTGTTTTGGAAACAAAAACAATGCCCCCTTTATCACCACTACGCCTTTGCTTGCTCAAAAGATCATCAATAGACTTGTTTCCTTGTGGAAATGTGGCCTTAGCAAGCTCCCCCTTCAACCTAGCATTCTCTTCAAGAATAGTTGTGCTACTAGATGGAATGAAGTTACTAGGTGAAGGAATATTGGCCAATTGAGTTTGAAGCGTTTCATGGGACTTTGTGAGTGACAAGAGTTCACTCTCCAAGGCCTTGTGGGCCTTGTTAAGCAAGCTAAAGTCCTCGGCAAGTTTTTCATGAACCACACCAAACTCAATCTTGTCCTTTTTAGCTCTTTTATATTTAGCAATAGCATGATCACGCTCTTTGATGAGTTTGTTAACAATAATGTCATTGGCCTCATCAAGCCCTCAAGTTTTAATTCAAGTGACAACCTAGTTTCTTGTTCTTCTTCTAGAGCATTGTTTAGGGCCTCTAGCTCAATCATATGTTCATGCCCAAGTTTACATCTTACATCTAGAAGCTCTTGAGTATGTGATAGTTGATCTAAGATGTTTCCAAAATGTAGCTTAGCATCACCTTCTAGGTTAGTCATAAACTCATCAAAGGCAATTAATTCCTTTTTAACATCAAGAGACATCTCATCATCAATTTCATCATTATCTAAGTGAGTAGAGAGGGATGATGAAGATACCTCCGTTCCTCTTTCCATAAGGCAAGTGGCGTTCTTGGTGGAAGAGTTCTCATTTGGAGAATCGAAGAGTGGGAATGTCGGAGTAGAGGTGGTGGCAAGAGCAGCCACACCATGAGAAGTTTCCTCTTCGTCATCTTCATCATCTTCATTGTCGGAGGAGTACTCTTGATGAGTGATCAAGACAATTTCTCCCGGCTTCTTGTTGATGGGATTCTTTTTGATGAAAGGTTTCTTGTACGTTCCCTTGAGAGTCTTCTTCAACACAAGCTTTCCACCATGATCTTCTCTCTTCTCATAGGGGCAACTAGCCACAAAGTGGTAGCGGTCACCACAATTGAAGCAAGTTCTCAATCTTGTGGTATTCTCTCTTTTCCCATTTGGATTGCTTCTCCGTTCCATTTCCATCTTGGCCTTGGCGGGGTTCTTCCAAAAGTTCTTTGCATAGAAAGCCATATATTGACCATGAGAAATCTTGACTTCATCGGGATGGTCCATGGAAAGCCCTTCATCACTATCATCTTCATCCCCATGGTCCACAACTTTGGCCTTCAAAGCAACATTGACAACATTGCTCATACCAAGGGCACGAGCACGGGCATCTTTGGCATTCTTGGCGGCAACCTTGAAAGCAGCCATCTCTTGCATAACTTCATTTGAGGTCATGAGATGGTAGTTGTGTCTTCCTTGTAGGCTCTTCAAGTCGGTGGGCTCAAAAGGCATGAGTGCACTCACATATTTCCTTTTTATCCATGCATCATCCACATGTGAGGCACCCGCATTCCTAAAAGCAGTGGAGGTGGTCTTGAGACTTTGGTACATATCTTCGTGATCTTCACCTTCTTTCATGTAGAAGCCTTCGGCTTCATTGCTTAGAGCATCATATCGGTTCCTCCTCATACTCTCAGTTCCAATAACAACACAGTGAGAGCATCCCAGGCTTCCTTGGCAATGCTAAAGTGCTCAATGTGTGGATAATCCTTTGTCCCCAAACCTTGTTGAATCATATGCAGAGCAGTGGCATTGAGTTGACTATTAACAATCTCTCTTCTTGTCAAGTTGTTTGGATCCCCAATAAAGAGTCCATGCTCGATGATGTTCCATAGTTCAATGCAAGAGCTGCGCATATGAGTTCTCATTAGTGATTGCCATTGAGCAGTAGCAGATTCTTCAAGCTTAGGTGGGTCACCTCTATTGTATACATGCGGGTGAGGGATTGGAGGGTCGGGAGAGTACCATGAGTCACGGTGCTCACCCTTCCCACCATTATTTTGTGTGGAGGATTTAACGTTGTCAAGTTTACCCCCCACCATCATACCCTCGGGGGATACCGGTGTATTCCCTTTAGGTAAAATGGATGGTTGATCCTCTTGAGGAGATGTGGGTGATGAGATTTCTTTGTCTTTAAGAAGTTGCTCGAGCATCTTCTTGACTTTGTTGACCAAGGAAGAGCTCAATCTTGTTTCCAAGTTTTTGAGATCTTCCATGGTCACCGGTGTCGACTCACTACCACCATCCCCATCGTTGCTACCCATATTCTCTTAGGCGGTAAAGCCCGAATAAAGAGCCGAGGCTCTGATACCAATTGAAAGGATCGTATGGGCACCTAGAGGGGGGGGTGAATAGGTGCTACTTAAAATTTTACTATTTTTCAAATTAGGGTTTGACAAGAAAGGTAAATTCTCTAGAATATGCAACTATGGTGAATTTACCTATATGTCAAACAAGCACAAACTAACACAACACTAAGCAAGAACAAGTAAGTAAGGTGCGGTAAAGGATATAAGTAACCAAGGGAGTGGACGCGGAGACACAAGGATTTGTTTCCCGTAGTTCCTTCCTTTTGAGGGGAAGTACGTCTACGTTTGGAGAGGGGGTGGTTTCAAACCACCAACGCCACGAGAGGCCTCCCTTGTTCTCCGATGAACCTCACCCCAACGGGCTCGATTCACCTTCCACTATATCGGCAACCTTCGAGGTGGAAGCCGGCACCTTTACAACAAGTTCGGGGCACACATCCGCAACTGAATTGGAGGCTCCCAAATACAAGCAAGCTGTCAAGACAAATCAAAGACAAGCTTGTAAGAACCAAATCAAAGTTAGGGTTTCCAAAGAAACACTAGAGCTTGGGGCCCTCAAGTGAATGAGGGGGAAATGAAGATCTCTCTTGGTGAAGATGTAAATCAAGGCCTCCTCCTTCGATTCTCCAAAGATCAATGATTTTGGATGGTTGGATGAAGAGATCTTGTGGATTTGGTGGCTCTAATGGGGTTGGTGTTCTTGAGTAGCTCGAACAGCTGGAGGAAGAAGATAAGGGTCCCTATTTATAGACAGCCCCCTCCACGAACCGTTTTCTGACCATTGTAGAAAAGTCAGACCGGAGACTCCGGTCTACACCGAAGACTCCGGCGAATCTCGGACCAGTCTCCGGACTGCCCTTCTGACTGACCCAGGCCAGTTCTTCACCAACAACACCGGAGACTCCGGCCTTCCAACACCGGAGACTCCGGACTGAACAAAGTCCGGAGACTCCGGAGTAACCTCCGGTGCAGCCTCCGGACCCCTAGTCAGAATGTCCCAGCCATGTCCTGGGAGGCACCACCGGAGCCAGAACCGGAAACTCCGGACCACACCGGAGACTCCGGTCTTGGTAGACCGGAGACTCCGGTCTGGAGTTTCCAGAACAGTGGCAAATGTATGTGGTCTTTTCCCAAGAGTGTGTGTGATGTTTATCTATGATAATACCAACCTGTGGACAATAACAAACTGTAAAATGATCTACTTGTTGTTAACGAACACCAAAAGTGATTATGACAATAAATGCCCTTTCACCAAGTCTCTCCTTAAATGAATCAAAGATGACCTTCTCTTTATCTTCATGGCTGGAAACAACAGTTGTATCATCAAACTTAAGCTGGGAAATTGAATTTCTTCTATATCTTTCAGTAGCAATATTCTGGTAGAACTTGGTATTTTCATCTCCAAATTTTGTCCATCTGATTGTGCATCTCTTTTTCCAATAAATTCTCTGAAAGTCTAGCAACTCTAATATGTGTTACTTCAGAATGCTTCTAAAATTTGCCTCCGGTACAATTAGGCCCCTACAATCCTCTAGATTATCCAACTCCAAAAGAGCTTTGTTTGAGTTGTCAATACATACAGACAATCTAGAAATTGATTTACTCCAGAATCTCAGATCATATCTAAGCCTTTTAAATTTAGCATTTAAATTGGATGCACTGTTTTCCTTATGTGTTAGTTTCTCCCAACTTTTAGCCAGTCTGTCAAAGAAACCATGGTGTGCCACCTAAAAAATTTCAAATCTAAAGATTTTACTGGCAGGAATATGGGTTTGAATGGACACTACAAGAGGTGTATGATCAGAGGTTGGCTTTCCTTGAGGATTTACCCGAGTAGCTGGATAAGAACTGGTCCAATGTAATGAAGTAAAAAACCAATCAAGCTGCTCAAGTAAAGGATTTTCCTGCATATTTGACAAAGTATATTTTCTCCCTTTAATTGGAATTTCAGTCAAGTGCTGTGATCTTATCCAATCATTAAAAATGAACATATCATTAGCATCTCCACCACCCCTATTTCTGTTATTAGGTGATCTAATGAAATTGAAATCACCCAATAAAAGCCAATCTTCAGTATCAGGAATGTTTAGATTATACAACCATTGGATAAACTGTTCCCTAGCCTGCCCATGACAAGGCCCATAAATATTAAGCAAAACCCATTCCTGTGCAGATTGAGTTGCAGTGAGATGGACAGATAAAGCAAATGATTCACAGTGCATTACAAGCCTAGAGAACACTGCACTTTTCCAAATAATAAGCAAACCACTAGAAGCACCACAAGAAGGGCATAAATAAATTCATCAAAAGAAGGAGGACAACATTCCTTAATAAAAGCCACATCAAAGTGTTCCTTTTTAGTTTCCTGAACACAAACCACAGCACACCCACTAGAGTGGATTGCATTACATAAGGCTAGTTGTTTAGATCTAGCATTAAGACCCGTAATATTCCATCACAAAACAAGCCATTTCTTAACAGTATGCATGAAGTCCTCTAGTCTTCCTTGCTTCTAGGCTTCTTCACCTCATCAAGAGGATTCTTGAGCAACTTCTTAGGAGAAAGCTTGGAAGGATGGACCCCATAGAGGTTAATCCCTATAGCTTGAATAGTAGCAATTGGAGTTGAAGGAGGAGTTGGGTTAAGGACACACCCCTGACCAATATCAGTATCCTCATCCACCTTACATTCAGCAATAGCAGGCACCAGCCTAGGCTTGACTTTGGACTTTGTTGTCTTCACATATGAGGGGCCCTTAGGTTTGAAACCATCATATTTATTCTTCCTGGCACTCCTCCTCACTTGGTTTTCCACTATAGGTGTTTCAAATTTCCTCTTCCGACCAACAACCACATCCTGATCAAAACCAGGCTCAGCCAAAATATTTCTAGGTACAGATAAATCCCATATTTTCACAGAAGAGGCAGGGCTTACAAAAAAAACCCTCACAGTTTTCCTATTCTACCACAGAGTGAAACTTTCCCCAACAAGTTCATGAAAAGTAGAAGGTGACAGCTTGATGGAGGGAAACAATGACACAAAGCTCTGAATCTTGGGCACAAAAGCACTGGAGAACAGAGCCTTAGCCACATACAATCTTGACAGTAGTTCACTATCAATATGTGAGGAATCAGCATGAACCATACAATTCAAAGTGAGAGTGGTGCTAACATCTTGCATGTGCAGATCATGAATGGTAGAACTTGAGCCAGAGTTACCAGAAATGCTGTCATTCCAGGCTTGAGCAGGACTATCGGCCAAATTAGTGGAAGGTGGATGCACCCCAACAGAGTAATGCACACCTTGCTCAGCAAGAATAGCCTGAAAGTTTATCAGAGGAGGATCCACCATCATGTTTTCCAAAGCAACATTGTTATCAATGGGCATGTGCTGCTGGCCCACATTATTCTGGTTATTGTGAGAACCAAAGGGAGCTCCATTCTATTGCAACCAATTGGCAACCTGCTATTGATAAATTTGCTCTGCAGTCAATTCCACACCAAACAGGGGATGTGGGTTACCATCTTCAGGTTCTGGATCCTCAGGAGGAGGAGGAGGAACATCATGCACATGAGAATTCCAATCAGCAGACCTTAACAACAATCCAAACTTTAGCTAACACATATTTATTGTTTGACCTAGGCAAGTGCCATTCCGAGAGTAGACCAAAATCATCATAGGCTCTGTTGATGTAAAAGTTTTTCTGATAATCAAGGGGAAAACCTAGAAACATAATCAAAATTTCTCTACCAAATTCAGACAATCGCATGTTTCTAGCAGCATCATGTTTGGCAAAAGTAACTCTAGTTTCCTCATCCAAAGCAAAGTTTAGACCAATAACAGTATCAGCAACTAGAGCATCATGTAGAGTAAAAGTGCCAATACCAAAAGGATGATCGTCGAGACGGTGCGGCGGATGACCAGCTTCAACCAGGAGATCAGCAATCTCCAGACATGTTTGCTCCCTGAACTGGATTGGGATGAATCTGTTGGTTTCAACGATGACAACATTGTCATTTTGCAGCGGCAGAACAGGGTCCACCACCAGGTATGAACGAATGAGACGATTGACTGGGCCCGGCTCGACCGCCATGCCATCAGGAATGAAGGAAAGGGGGACAACAACAACAATGGCGGCGGCAGTCAAAGATTTCGAGGGTTGCATGGTAGAACAAGGAGGAGACGAAACGACAGGCGAAAACAGAGGAGGCGGAGATGTTTGATAGGTTGTTACCTTTAATTCAGGTTTATCTGCTTTAACCACCCAGATTTTCCGGCAACATAAATTGGCTTGATTAATGTGTCTCTTCGGTCTCCAAATAAAGATTTGTTGGGTGCAATTAGAGGCCCAATGACCAAGATTCTTGCATCTCTTACATCTCAGCCCAACAATGCATTTATTAGCCAGATGCCCAACGCCAAGACATTTAGAGCAACCGAGATCGGCCCGTCTAGCAGCAGACCATGAATCACAAGCAGCACCCCGATCACGACAAGCAAGATAGAAACCAGGACACGTAACAGCAAGGTGATCCTTCAGGCCGCAGGAGCTACATCGACCCAAGAATTTGAAAATAACATCTTTAGGAGGAATAAACGGAATATTAACAATCTCTTTGACTTCTTCCTCCGAGTAACTAGCATTCAGAAGATCCAAAATTTCCTCAATCTTGACAATCGGGCAGGAAGCACAAAAGTTTTCAGAAAAGGTCATTCCATAGAAACTCATCTTTCTCTCAGTAACATGATGTCGATTAGTTGGCAGGGTGTAGATAAAACTTCCAAATGAAATCTCACAACTAGAATGCCCACGTTGAAAGTTAGAGATATCATTGAAAAAACCAGGATTAGAGATCACCTTTTGACAATCGAGCTTAGCAGACTTCAACATGAATTGATTCTTAAGTGTCTGAATATTGGGACTGAAACGCAAAGCACATCTGTCTTGACGATCACTTGCGGAAATAGGGGCAGCAACATTCTTCTTGGGAGAATTAAACCCAAATTTAGCAAATTCCAGAACTGATGAATTAGAACTATCACTTGCAGCACTTTCCTTGAGAAAACTTAGATCAGAACGAATTCTTGTAGCACTCCTATGTGAAATCTCCACAATCTCTTCATTGGAACTCCAACTAGACCGATTAATAAACCCTGAGACATTTGAATGAATTCCACGAAATAAAGAGAAGTGACAAACAAAATCTAGCCAGATCCGATCCTGAAGTCCATAGATAAAATGACCCACTTTATTTGAGGACACCGAGAACCGAAAACGTCGATCACTGAGTTTGAAAACCCTAAAACCTTGAGCCAAACCACCAATGCAACATTGGAGTGCAACACCAACATATTCTTCAGATAATGCAAATGAAGCCGAGGAGAAAGAGACCACAAGAAAGAATTCATTGGCCCCTGCAGAGGGGAGAACTGAACTGTAGATCCAAACCTTGCACGGACCTGATCGGCTAGGGCTTGGACAGGTGAAAAATCCTAGTGGATGAGAGCCTCCATGGGGATGGGAGAATAGATCACAGAGGGGGGAGTAGGATGGTAGGAATGGAATGGCTAAAGGATGGCCGGAGAAGGAGATCACCGACGGTGGGTGTCTAGGGGGTGGGAGGGGCTCCATAGAGGGGGAGCTCTGGGGAGGCTCTCTGGTGGGTTGGGGGAGAAATGAGAGGGCGGTTCTGCTAATTCCTAACTTATAAGTGCAAGAATATACAACATAGATGACACAATGGTTCAAGTTTATTAGGGGCAAGAAAAATAAAGTGTGCCATCAAGTTTGTGAGAGCTTTAATCACTAATTTTCACATAACAAGTTTAATTTGGAAGATATCTAAAACAAGAATATACTTGGAATGGTGTAACACACCATGCATAGGAATTTATAGTGGACACTTTGGAATAACTTAGTTTCTTGGGAGTTGGATGCATGACTAGAGCTTACTCAATACAAGTGGAGGCTAGCAAAAGACTGGGAGCGACCAACTAAGAGAGCAATAATGGCCATAATCATGCAGAGCGACAAAACATTATCAACTAAAGCATAAAGTGGTATCACAAGTTAAAAACTAGATGATCATAGAGGCTAAGGTGACTGGTTCATAATCATAACATGGTGTGAGCATGTGCCAAGTCAACCCAAACAAAGCATCAAAGGAGAATACCATGATATTATGCTTTTGTATGCTAAAACAACGCATGATTCTTTCAAGGCACATTAAACAATCCTATTTGTTTGGAACAAGTCATGATACAACAATAATCACTAAGCATAAGGTCAAAACAACATCTAGCATGACATGATAAAGTCTAGGCCATAGTCAAAACAAGCTCTCTCTTGTACCACAATAAGCATGAAACTCCCTACTCCTTTTCCAACACCAATCAACTTATTTGAAACAACACATCGAAAGTGGGGGTCCAACTACTTTATTCAAGCAAACTAAGCAAATGAAAATCAAAAACAAAAACTAAGACGCTCCAAGAACAACACAACAGTGCATGAAACAATAAAAACGAAGTGTCTAGAAAGAGACCTGAGATTTTTATTGATGAAGAAGGTGGTGACTTGGGCATCCCCAAGCTTTGACGCTTGTACCTCTTGAATATTTCTTGGGGTGACACGGGGTGGCATCCCCAAGCTTTGACGCTTGTACCTCTTGAATATTTCTTGGGGTGACACGGGGTGGCATCCCCAAGCTTGATATTTTGTCCATTCTTCATCTTATTACATCATTCTTCCCCTACACCTGAAAATTTCCTCCATACAAAACTTCACACAATCTTCATTAGCAACATTAGTGCATTCAAAAGTAATAAACCTTTGGGTTTAGTTCAAAACAGAAAAAATTTCATTAAAAACACAAGCTAATGTAGCAATTCCTTTTAAAAAGCTCAATTTTCCAAAGAGAACTCAAAAAGAAATCGATAGGAGACAAATGCAAATAATGGTAGAAATCTGTTAAAACAGACCAACAGGTAAAACTGATTTTTTTGAAGACCTTCTGTTGCTCAAATAACTAAAGTTATCTAACGACCTGGGGGATTTACTCAGAAAATTACAGCTGAATCCGACATACAGAGATTTTTCACGAATTTTTACAATGAAGCACAAAAATCTTTTTCGGGACAGCAACTTCCCCAAATCTTACTTCTCTCCCATTAGAGGTTATTCTTGGCACAAAAATCAAACAAAAAGGATAAGGAGAGGTTATTATAGAAGTAATAACTTCCAAGACTCAATAAAACTATTGGGTTATCTCCCAATAAGTACTTTTATTTAACGCCTTTAAGTTAGGCATAGAAAGATGCTCACATAAGAAATATGAATTGAAGTAAAAGAGAGCATCAAGAATAAAATTCAAAACACATTTAAGTCTAACCCACTTTCTATGCATAGGAATGTTCTAAGAAAATAAATCAAAGAAGCACATAGTAACAAGAATGGGTAGATAAAACAAGAGCAACTTCAAAACTTTCAGCACATAGGGAGGTGTTTCAGTACCATGAAAACTTCTACAACCATATTTTCCTCTCTCATAATAATTTTCAGTAGCCTCATGAATAAACTAAAAAATATAACTATCACATAAAGTATGATTTTCATGATCTACAAACACATAATTTTTATCAAGCTCAAAAATAGTGGCATTAAGACCTTCAAACCCACTTCTATCAATTTTATAACAAGATGACTGATCGTTCTCAAGAGGTATGGGGTTCCAAGATAAAGTCAAGACCTCTCCAATCTCATTTTCAATAGTAGTAGTATCAATGTTATCAACTAATATAGGACCATCATCTAGAGCTTTATCATAAACATTTTCTAAGCAAAACTCTTTAGTACCATGCATTTTGAAATTAGGCACAAATAAAGGATTATCATAGATAAAAGGAGCACAATTATTATCACAGGTTTTTGAAGGGTTTCGCGGCATAGTAAATCAAAATTTTCTATGGATGCGAACAGAGGGAAGCCAAGATCTAATCTAGGAGATGCAAACAACGAGAGAGATTGGATTAGATCTTCATACCCTTGAAGATTCGCACAACGCTCGGAACTTGGGTGATGTAGTCGTACTCGCTTCTCCTCCTCGCGATCCGATCCGATCTAGCACCACAAGTGGCGGTGCCTCCGTGAGATGCACACGTGCAGCACCTCGACGTCTCCTCCTTCCTTGGTCTAGAAAGTATGGTGGAGAGATGGGTTGGATCTACAACGCGACGACGCGGTGCAATTGGTGGAGAATTTCTGCAGCAGGGCTTCGTCTACAAGCAGTCGGGACGGAGAGAGGAGGGCAGCAGGGCGGCTAGGGTTGGAGGGGAAGGTGTAGGGGGTTGGTGCGCCCCCACCCCTCCCCCAAGCCCAAACTGGCGGCCCCAAAGGATAAGGAGTGGGGGGCAAGGAAACCCCCCTTTCTAGAAGGTCTATCTCGAGTTTAAAGCTCTCTTGGCCGGCTGGGCCCTATGGGGCCTTGTGCCCCTGGCCCAATGCGGCCAGGGCACTCCCTCATAGGCCCATGCCCCCTCCCGTAAGGTGGGGCCACGTTGGTCCCCTTCCAGAAGGTTCTAGAAGCTTTCGGTACAATACCGATTAACCCGGAACAATTCCGAGCTCCAAAAACTGCACTACCTTATATGAATCTTATTGTCCAGACCACTTTGGAACCTCTCGTGATGTTCTGGATCCCATCCGAGACTCCGAACAAAAACTCATAAACCAATTATCCAATCTATGCTAGCTTCGAGATACGTTAAGTGTGTGACCCTGCGGGTTCGAGAATATGTAGACATGATCTTCTATCAATAATCAACAGCGGGGTCTGGAAACCCATATTGACTCCCACACATTCATCGATGATCATATCAGATGAACCACGATGCCAGGATTTAATCAATCCCATATATATATTCCCTTCGTCTCGCGATATTTTACTTGCCCGAGATTTGATCGCTTGCATCGTATTACCTAGTTCAATCTCGTTCACAACAAGTACTTTACTCGTTCCGTAATCCGATATCACTTTGTGATTAACTCCTTAACCACATGCTTGCAAGCGGTGTTGATATCGATTACCGAGTGGGCCCGAAGTATATCTCTCCGACTTGGGAGGGACAAATCCCATCTCGATACATACAACCCAACAGATACTTTCCGATCACCTGAGAGACACATTTATGATCATCCTCTCATAGGATGACGTTTGATGACCTCAAATCTTTCTTCCGATACCAGGGAGTTGTATTATCTCATGGTCTAAGGAATACAATATTTGACATAAGAAAAGCTTCGCAAAGACGAACACGATGACACGATCTAATTGCTTCGCTTAGTTTGGGTCTGTCCATCATATCATTCTCCCAATGATATGATCTCATTATCAATTGACAACTCATGTCTATGGTTAGGAAACCTTAACCATCATTGATCAATGAGCTAGTCCATAGAGGTGTACTAGGGACACGGTGTTGTTCACAAACCACACAAGTATTAAAGTTTCCGCTTAATACAATTCTAGCATGGAATATAAACATTATCATGAACAAGAATTATAATAATTACATCTTTATTATTGCCTCTAGGGCATAATTCCAACAGTTTTACCCATAGTAGACATTTCAAAAGAATCCACATGAACATAACATTCATCCTCCTTTGGTAGGCATGGGGGCCAATCAAATAATTTAAGGGATAAAGAGTTACTCTCATTAGAAGGTAGACATGGGTAGTAAATCCATTCTTCCTCCTTATGTTCATCACTCTCCTCCTCATTTTCATCTAATGAGCTTCCAATTTCAGCAATTTCTTCTTCCATAGGCTCCTGCAAGGCATTAGTCTCTTCCGTTTGTGGAAAGTATCTGTTAACATATTCAAGAATATAGCCATTTTCTTCCTTGTAATTATCAAAGAAAATTTAAGTATATCATCAAACTTATATTCATAAGGTGAATCATCAGTATTTTCAAGCGAACTAGCAAGTTCAAATGCACCTTTCCAAGCAATAAATTCTTCAATTTGTTCCACATCATAAAAGTCATAATTTCCCTTAACATAAGAATATATGGTAACATTATCATTATACTCACATTGAAAAGGGAGGCGTTTATACCTCCTACAACAATAAGATTTATCAAAGAAATAAGTAACATTAAAGTAGAGCACATGTTTCTAGCAATGGTATTCAATTTATCAATTTTTTCCCATAAGTGTTTCCCTTTTTGTGACAAGCGGTGTTCCTTATAATAATATTTTTGTTCTTTCATGAACCCACCTTGCCAATAAGAACTAGTTTCAAAGAAACCAACCATTGATAGAAAGCATGACAAAGCAGGGCAATAACAGACCAACAACTATAGTAGGACCTAATTTTGTGTGTGTTTTTTATAAGAAAAATCAAACAAAACGAAGCTAATTTTTTGTATTTTTGAAAGAAAGAAACAAGAAAAACAAAAATAAAGTAAAGAGGATGTTTGTGAGAGACTCCCCTTGCAAAGTTTTCCTTAACTCCCCGGCAACGGCGCTAGAAAATATCTTGACGCGGCTCAGTAGTAGAGCTTCGTTGGGAGACCCCAAGAGGAAGGTATGATGAGCACATCGACAAATTTTCCCTCAGTTATGAAACCAAGGTTATCGAACCAGTAGGAGCAAGGAAAAAACTCCAAGGTGTTGCTAGCAACTTGGAATCCTATATAACACAAACTCAAGACTTTGCCCCAACTTATAGTGAGATTGTCAATCTCACTGGTTTGCTGAAAACAAAGGATTAAACGTATGGTGTGGAAGGTAATGGTTGCTTGCAGAAAGTAAACAGTAGAAGTAGATGATGTAACAATGGTAAAGATTGGACCGGGGTCCATGGTTCACTAGAGGTGTTCTCCTTAAGATAGATAACGTAGCATGCTGGGTAAACAAATTACAACGGGGCAATTGACAGGACTGGGCAAGGCATAACAATGCAATACTAGACATTCATGATTCTATGAGATTTGATTGGGCATTACAACAATATACATAGACCGCCATCCAACTACATCTATGACTAGTAATCCACCTTTAGGTTATCATCCGACCCCCCTCCAGTATTAAGTTGCAAGCAACGGATAACTGGATTAAGAAATGTGTGTAAAGTAAACAATACAATTGTTCCATGAACAAAAGATTGTTTTCTCCCTAGTGGCAATAACACATCTACTCCCTCCGTTTAGAAATATAAGATGTTTTAGGTTTGTGAAGGAGATGTATCTAGACATGTTTTAGTGTATAGGTTCAAATGAATCTAGACAGTAAAAGATGTCTAGATACATCTCATTCACAAACCTAAAACATCTTATATTTCAAAACATAGGGAGTACAACCTTAGAGATTTCCGTCACTTCCCCAGATTCAATAGAGGCATGAACCCACTATCGAGCATAAATACTCCTCTTGGAGTCACTAGCATCTACTTGGCCAAGATAGCTATTAGAAACGGAGAGCATTCAAGATCTCAATCAACACGGGCATGATAGAATCAATAATCATAAGACATGATAGAATCAATAATCAATCTGACATAGTATCTCAATATCCATCGGATCCCCGCAAACACAACATGCATGATTACAAATAGATGATCTTGATCATGAACGGAGCTCACAAGATCTAAACATGATAGCACAAAGGAGGAGAAACAACCATCTAGCTATTTTATGGACCCATAGTCCAAGGTGGAACTACTCACGCATCATACCAGAGGTTGGCATGGTGATGAAGAAGGCCTCCGGGATGATCTCTCCCCTCCGGCAGGGTGCCGGGAAGAGCTTTACATCCCTATGATCTAGGGACGATGGTAGCGGAGGCTACGGACTGTTTCATGGAGATCTGATCGGTTCCTTATGGTTTTGGCATCGAGGGGCTTATATAGGCGAAGGGGCGAGACAGGAGGGCGGTCAGGGGGCCCACACCCTTCCCAGGCGCAGCCTAGGGTGGGACCGCACCTGGGGAGTGCGGCCACCCTGTGGCTCCCCTCCGTATCTCCTCTGGACTCCGTGTTCTCCTCGGTGAAATATTGACTTTAGCTTTTGTCACGTCCAATTCCAAGAATATTTCCTTACTAGCTTTTCTAAAACCAAAATAGCAGAAAACAGGCAACTGGCACTTCGGCATCTTGTTAATAGGTTAGTCCCAGAAAATGTATAAAAATACCTTAAAGTGTAGACAAAGAAAATCAAAGTAGATACTAAACAAAGCATGGAACATCAAAAATCATAGATCTGTTTACGACGTATCAGGATCCTGTTAGGCATCTGTGATGATACTATGGATGTTTTAGCTAGTTCGGTGAGATTTTTTTATAAAACTCCACATACGTAACAAGGCTGATGATTTCACATGGTCACTAGTACTTGGGGTAAGGTTTAAACAACTCACACATAAAGTAGAACATGGCCTAAAGGATTGTTTGCTTGTAGGAAGTTTTTATGAAGGCCTTACACATGAATCTAAGCAATCCCTAGATAACGAAACCGAATCCCTTTTATATCTAAATCCCCATGAAGCATTTACATTGTTAGATGGAATTTTGGTAGAAACTAGTATCAATAAGAGCTTAAGTGAACTTAACGCCAATTTTCCCTTAGGATAATTCATGGTGAAAATTAAGTAAAAGTGGAAGTCTTATAAGATTATGGCATACTCTTTGGGGACAAAAATTTAGGATCATTAAAAAAAGGGAAGAAACTACTATGATTGAAAATGAAAAAGAACCAACAAATGATAAACTAGTAGAAGAAGTTAAAATGCTAAGTGAAACAAAATAACCTCTACTTGATCTTGATAAATGTAGATTGCATGAACTCGTTAACTTGTTGCAAAAAAAATTCTAACGACCCATCCTTTAATGGTCATCCAACATGATTTGGTTCTTACCTAACAAATTATGTTATAAAAGAAAAGATTGAAAGATATAACAGAGAAGCTATGATACCACATAATCTCGGGGATGTATGGATCCCCAAGATATTGATCACTATTGGAAAAGAGACACATCATGCTATTATAGATTTAGGATCCAGTGTCTCAGTTTTATCTAAAGATCTATATGATTTACTTGATTTGAAACCTATGAAAAAATGCTTTATAGATATTTTACTTGTTAATTATTCAACTAAACATGCCTTAGGAAAAGCTCAAGATATTATGGTTGAATTACATATGACATTTGTACTTGTTGATTTAATTGTCATAGACATGGGGAGCAGTACCACAGGTGCAGTCATTGATACAAAAGAAGGAAATGTGAAGTTTCAATTTCCTCACAATAAGTGTATGGAACACTTTCTAAGGAAGAAGGAGGTAGCGAAGAAGCATAATCTATCCCATGAATTCCATATCACCTAAACCAAGTAAGTAAAGCCTAGCTATATGGCTATAAAGAAAGCGCTTTGCGGGAGGCAACCCGGTTATTTTATTTTGGATTTTTGTTTTGAACTCTTACTATACCAAGAGAGTTTTATTTTGATTTTATTTCTGTAGTTTTTAATAAAGTACCAGGTGGAATCATTTTGGATGTTTTAAAAGTTGCTAAACATATGGAGCAATAAATTTCTGCAGAACTATTTTCAGTGCAAGAATTTTATAATTTTTTATGTAAATCCGATTGCACTAAAATCTATACAAAATTTACAACTTTTCATCATCTGTATGCAAAAAAATTGTATAAAATTCCTGACATGCCTAAGTGGGCTAAAAAAATCGTTTTACTGCTGCTGAAAATCTGGACAGATTCTGCCATGTTATGTTTTAACCATTCCCAAGTGTCCTAAAATAATTTGTATGAGTCATATTATATGCTAAGGATATGTAGAAACATTATATCTTACTTTAACATTTAAAAAGATTTTTCTTTGATATATATGTAGCAACTATTATACTCTTGTGACACTAATGTCACCTATCAGAAAAGAGATGGGAGAAAACACTTTGTGTTGAAGTTTTTTGACAGGGAATAGAGAAACATCACACCACTATCAATCCATGGATAGTGCAAACCATAATATTGGGGATTCCCAAGGCACCCCACTGGACCTACTCAACTCTTGGTTTGCAAACCTCTAAACTTTGTTTTTTGTGCAACATAGAACTATCATAAAAACTTAGAGCATCTGTTTTGTCATTTTACTTTTGTTTTGCATTCAAAAGACCACCATCATTATTATAAATGCTTATGATCAGCTACTGAAAATAAAATTTACCTTACTGATATTAAAAAGGAATGCCAAGGAATAAAATAAAAGGGGAGATAAAAACAAAAGCTAAAATTCATGTTATGTCTAGTTCTTAAGCTCAAGTACTTTATATGAAGCATGAACTATTTTATGCCTATTAATTTGTATCCTTTGCTTATGCATATTGATGTTCAAAATTAAGGAGCAAGGTGAGAAAATAAATGTTGATATTATAAACTATATGGCACACTCTTTAGATCTCTTTCTGCCAAGCATTTTCTACACAAGCTAAGACATGTTCCAAGCCCCTTAAAACTAGACTAGGACTATCCACCAACTTGTGGTAAAAGCTAATTTCAAGTATATTATGTATGTTAATCCTCCAAACATTCTTAAAAACACCTTTTTCATGTATTTTAAATCTGATAAGAAAGTAAGGTGTGGGGTGATACCACTATGGAAATTTTTGTGCTTCACATCTGATTAGTTGTTGCTGGCTAAACTATGCTGGCATGGCACAAAGATTTCAATGTTGAATGTTGATAATTAATCAAGTTTAAGTTCTACCTATGGATTGCGTCGATGTGAAATGAAGTGTTCACACTGGAGTAGGCATGTTGAGAGAAAACGCTCCTGAGCTGCTAGTCAAACCCATGCATGACATGGTGGAAACTTACAAAATGATGATCCTTGTTGATATGGTTCATATATCTTTTTTCTTGTTCTTCTGGAGTAGAGATACTACCCCCTACCACCTTGAACACAACCAAGGAATTATATTATCTCTTATTCTAAATGAATGAATAAGCAAATATATACAAAAGGGGGGCATATAGTGATACATCGGAAACGTATCTATAATTTTTGATGTTCCATGCGTGTTTAGTATCTACTTTTCTTTGCTTTGTCTTTCTTTGAGGTGTTTTTATATCTTTTCTGGAACTAACCTATTAACAAGTTGCCACAGTGCCAGTTGCCTGTTTTCTTCTGTTTTTGGTTCCAGAAAGGAAGAAAATCAATATTCTCAGAATTGACAGGACAAAAGCCAAAGTCAATAACTTTCCATGGGGAACAAGAAGTCTAGATGGGAGACGAATAAGCGTGCCAAGGCGAACAAACCCCCCTAGGCGTGGCCAGGGGTGGGCCCGCTCCTAGGCAGGGTGTGGCCCCCTGGTCGCCTCCTCGGCCTCCCTCTTCGCCTGTAAGAATCCCCCGATGCAGAAACCCTAAGTACCCGATCAATATTCCACAAAACCTTCTATATCCTCCGCCATCATCGTCCCTAGATCGGGGGATATGAAGTTCTTCCCGGCACCCTGCCGAAGGGGTGATCATCCCGGAGGCCTTCTCTCCGATATGATGCGTGAGTAGTTACACCTTGGACTATGGGTCCATGTAGTATCTAGATGGTTGTATCTCCTCCTTGTGCTTTCATGTATAGATCTTGTGAGCTCCGTTCATGATCAAGATCTAATCTATTTGTAATCATGCATGTTGTGTTTTCGGGGATCCGATGGATATTGAGATTATTATGTTGGATTGATTAATGGTTTTGTCTTTATGATTCTATCATGTCTGTGTTGTTTGTGATCTTGCATGTTCTCCGTTGTTAGTATCTATCTTGGCCAAGTAGTTGCTAGTGACTCCAAGAGGGGGTATTTATGCTCGATAGTGGGTTCATGCCTCTAGTTTCCAAGGGAAGTGACAAAAATCTCTTCGGTTGTAGATGTGATGTTTCCACTAGGGAGAAAACAACGGTCTCTTGTTCATGGAACATGTGGACTGTTTACCTTACACACTTTGCTTAAAGCAGTTGTCTGTTGCTTGCAACTTAATACTAGAGGGGGTTCAGATGATAACCTGAAGGTGGACTTCTAGTCATAGATGCTGTTGGATGGCGGTCTATGTATCTTGTTGCATTGCCGAATTGAATCTCATAGGATCTTTCTGACTAGTATTGCATTGTTATGCCTCGCTGATGGGGATATGCCTACTGGGGTATCCTCACGGACGTTCCGATCGCCCAAAGGTGGCGAGTGGGCTGAGCAGCGAGTGGATCAAAGCCCATCGGTACCAGCATGGAGGTCGAAGGCCCGTAGTAGATAGGCCCAGTCGGTCTGAGTTAAACGATTGACAAAGTTGTAACCGAATCGGTTGAGATATGTAAACCCTAGGGGGGGGGTAAGCCTATATAAACCTCCCTAAGGGGTGAGTAGAGATACGTTCCCTCATACACCCAAGCAACTCGCCGCCTAGCCGCCGAGTTCGCCCATTGTAAACACCTCCATAATACAATCTAGCAGGAGTAGGTCTTTACCCTCCGGGGGGCCGAACCTGGGTAAAACCCTGAGTCTCCGCCCTCATCTCGCACCGCAGATGGCTGGCCGCCCTTGCCCTTCGTTCTACTACCTGCCGATTGCAGCATCTGCCGTGGTCATTCCCGGCAGTGGCGCCCACCGTGGGGCCTGGCGGTCCGGCGGTTCTGGCGAGATCCAATCTGCCCATCAACGAGACGGCCGCCACCGGCCGCATGATAGCGATTGGCGAGATGCTCCAGATCTTGCCAAGCAGCTACGTCCGGCGACGCGACCGTCACGCCACGTGATCTGCCAATCGGACGATCAGCCTCTTCGTCGGCCTCACCGACATCATCACCTCGGAGGACTCGGCTCGCATCGCGAAGTAGCCACCACGCGATCGGCTCTCCGAGCCAGATCCGCACGATCCACCGCCTCCGAGTACGACTCGGCCACAGCGTGGCGAGAATTCAGCGGCCGCGGAAGACGTGACCCTCACCGACGACGCCGACTGGCGACCGGCGTCACTCGCGGATCCATCACCTGCCTCGTCCGCGGGCTCCATCGCCAGTCTCCAACGCGGGAGATTTCGAGACCCTCCATCCTCGGGATCTTCGACTCGACTCGGGTGGAGAACTCCGCCGACCTCCACGACGGTGCGATCGCCACGCCGCGACCTACATGGCCACGGCACCGATCCGGAGGACCCTTTCTCCACCCGATCCTCCTAACGCCACGGCGGAGGTCGAGAACTCACTGGCTGGCGGAGGCGATGCGCAAGGAGCAGGCGGCGAAAAATTTCGCCTCGGCGGTGACAGCGCGAGGAACTGTCACGCTACCACCAGCGCGGATCAGGTCACGCTGAACCCCACCGTTCAGGCGCGCCACGAACCGACGACGAAACGACCCGGCTCGCATAGCCGGCGCGATCTGCGAACGCGCCACCGAGGAGGAAGCAACCGCCTCCGCCAGATCAACGGCGATGGGTGCCCCACCACCACCGCACCCTCCTGTGGACCAGCCGCGGATAGTCGTCTCCTCACGGAGCGCGGCGAACGGCCTTCCACGCTTCTCCACCCGATGGACAACCTCGTGGCAGGCGAGCGCGCCGACAACATCACGGCGACGGCGGCGGCGCCGCCTGAGATCCGTATGTCAGGCCCTACTCGCGAAGGCCGTGGAACAGCAAGCGGTAGCCGACTCGCGAGGCGAGTGTACTCGCTCCTCCGGAAGCGAGGCGGCCGCAGCCGTCCAGCGTGGCAAACACCCTCAATTGCCGCCGCCAGCCACTGCAGCTCAACGGCGACCGCGAATGCGGCACTCTCCACCAACGATCCCAGGCGGCGACCAACCTCGCCGCCAATGGAGAGCCAATCGACGCTTCGCTCACATCATCAACAACCAAAGCGCGCGCCGCCAGCCCGGCGACTGCGGCACACCTAACTACTCGGCGATGGCGAGCCTATGGGGTCGCTTCGATGACTAGGGCCCAAGTGCTTGGACCAATGATCCAAGGCGAAAAGTACCCACCCAACTTCAAAGGCGAAGGAGATCGAAAAATCGACTCCTCGACGACCCGCGATGCGGCTTGACACATACCTCATGGCAATGGGGATCGCGGGTCACACCGACCTACTCGCCGCCGTTACCTCCCGCGATGATGGAGGGGCGTGCAGGCAATGGATCAACACGCTCCCGGGCGATGTCGACTCGAGGGAGGAAATGCGAGACGTCGGGCACTTCGAGTGCTCCTACACCCGCCACCACCATCGAGGACCTGGAACGGCGTCCAGGGACCCCGCGAGTCGACCAGCTGGGTCCAACGGTGGCAAGAGCTCGTACAACGCGGTCGGCATCCACCCGGACACCGCCATCCATTGCTTCAAGACCTCGTGCCGCCACGAGCCTCTAGTCGCCAAGCTCAGCGACACGCCCGCACACTCGACAACATCCCGACCTCCTCGAGATCGCCAAACGATACGCCGAGGAAGATCCCAATCAAGACGCGTCGACGACGAGTCCGGGCGGACAACGACGCTGGCGGCAACGGCGACGGCGAGCAGACCTACGCTTCTGATGCTTTTCGCCTCACGTGCAAGCGCAAGCAACGATGGGCGAAGTCGACTTCGTCGCCAATCTGGGCACGCATAACGCGACCCCAAGAGCTACCGCCGTGATGGAGGGCAACGACGGCGGCGGGAATTACAAGAACAAGCCAAGGTTTGATCCGCGGCCCTCCTTAACCAACCATGTGCGTTTCACGGCAGGAAGGAAAGCCCGCCACGCACACCACCGCCGCCACACCCTCGGGAGATCGAGAAGGCACGCGCAGCGAGGACCCCGACAACGACCCGCCAAACGGCAGAAAATTCGGCAAAGTAGTCGGCTCGCTCCACACCTTCACAGGCTTCAACACGAAGCGCGAGAAGAAGGTCATCGCCCGTGTTGTCGCCGTCAACGCGGTGGCCCAGATAGACGTCCCCGGTTCTCGAACTGGTGGAGCAACCTATCACCGGAGCCGGCAAGACCACTGCGCCACGCGCCAGTACCGGGGCGAGTCGCCTGGTGGTCAAGCTTCCAAGGTCGGCGACTCTGGCTCCCCAAGACTACGATGGGCGGCAGCTCCATCAACATCCTCTACCTCGACACCTTCAGGCGACTGCGGCTCCCGCAGTCGATGATCGAGACAACCCACACCACGTTCCACGGCATCGTCCCCGGTCGGAAGGCGTACCCGATCGGCAAGGTCACGCTACCCGTCACCTTCGGCACTCCGGCGAACTTCCGCACCGAGCGGATCGTCTTCGAGCTGGTGCCCTTCGACAGCCCTTACCATTGCGTCCTGGGGCGCCAGGCGTTCGCCAAATTCATGGCGGCACCCCACTACGCGTACAACGCGATGAAGCTCCCCGGGCCGTGCGGCGTCATCACCATCAACGGCGACCCTGACATGGCCGCCGAATGCGAGGCCAAAGGAGCCGAACTCGCCGACGCCGTGATCGCGGCGGAAGCTAGTCACGCCGATGAGCTCGCCAAATACGCGAGCGGGGTCAACAACGACGACCCCACAATACTCAAGAAGCCCAACTCAGAGGGCACAAACACCTCAACCTTTGAGGCCACGACGCACACCCGCACCGTCGAGCTGGTCCCAGGCGACCCCAGCCAGACGGTGACGATCGGGACAGGCATGAGCCCAGCATAGGAAGGCGCGCTCATCGAGTTCCTCCGTGAGAACAGGGACATCTTCGCATGGAAACCCTCCGACATGCCCGGTGTCCCTAGGGAGCTCGCTGAGCACAAATTAAACGCCGACCCCAAAGTGCGACCATCAAGCGATCGCACGGCCATTCAACGAAGAACGCCCGGGCAATCGCCGAGAAGTGCAGCGTCTACCTGCCGGCTTCATTCGCCAATCAAATACTCAAGTGGCTGGCAAACCCAGTCTGGTCGAAAAGAAAACGGGACACGGAGAATGTGTATCGACTACACAAACCTGAGCGCTTGCCCAAAGGAGATTCGTCCTCCATGGATCGATCAGATCATCGACTCCACCGCGGGCTCGAGTATGTTTCCTCGACGCCTACTCGGGTATAACCAGATCAAAATGGCTGTCGAGGGCGAGGAGAACGGCGTTCATCACGCCATTCGAGCCTTACGCTACACCGCCATGACCTTCGGCCTCAAGAACGCCGAGCAACGTACCAACGGTGCATGCAAGAATGCCTCGCGAGCCAAATTGGCCGCAACATCCACGTCTACATCGACGACGTGGTCGTAAAATCCGCTCGCCAAGGCGACCTACTCGCCGACCTCGCAGAGACCTTCGCTAACCTGCGGAGGTACAAGATAAAGCTCAACCCAGGCAAGTGCACCTTCGGTGTACCCGCCGGGCAATTACTAGGGTACGTCGTCTCCAAACGAGGGATCGAGGCAAACCCAACGAAGATCGACACGATCGCCCGGCTCGGCAAACCCGAGTGCTGCGGCGTCGAAGCTAGCGGGCGGGTAGCGGCTCTCGATCGCTTCATCCCCGCCTGGCGAAAAGCGATGCCCTATACCGCTGATGCGCAAGAATCCCACCTTCGATGGGACAAGGAGGCGGACGACGCTCGCGACCTCAAAAGGTGCTACTCGCGGCACCACTACTCGCCGCACCGTCGACAAGGAGCCCATGCTGGTTTATGTCGCGGCGTCCGAGCGTCGTCGGTATTGTAATGGTCGTCGAACGACGGAGGAAGAAAAGCGCCCATCCAAATGGCGGTATACTACATCAGCGAGGTCCTAACGAGTCGCGCCAATGATACCTGATACCAAAAGCTGGTATACGCGGTCTTGAGCTCGCGGCGCCGCACTACTTCGTGAGCACCCCATCACGGTCGTCTCCTCCGCTCCACTACAAGACATCATCCGCAATCGCGAGGCGGTAGTCGCCAAGTGGGCCGTCGAGATCGGCGTCCACAACATTAAATCGAGCCACGCAGGCGATTAAGTCACGAGCACGGCGATTTCCTCGCCCGGAGGAGGCCCAGAACAGAGAAGCCGCGTACCTCCATTCGGAGCACATGACGGGTCCAAGAACGCGACGGCGCAGGAGAGCGAGGATAGTCTTGACCTCACCAAAGGCGACAAGCTCGCTACATCCTCCGCCTCATTCACGCCTGCACCAACAACATGGCGAATCGAGGCCCTACTCTGGCATGCGAGCCGCAAAGGAGATGAGCGTCCAATCGCCTTGATGCTCGGAGACTCGACCTCGTTCGGGTCAAGTCGCCGGCACCGACGCCGTCTCCCCTACCATGGCGGCATACCGCCAAGAGGTGGACAAGGTGGGAGGCCACTTCACCGGCTACTCGGTCGAGTGGATCGACAGAGGAAAAGCGAGGCCGACGCCCTCTCGCGCATCGGGCGGCACGATCCGCACCACCCGCCGGCGTGTTCCTCGACACCATCTTCACGCCATCGGTCTCTCCTCGAAGGAGATCGACATTGAGTCCCGCTCCAACCAGAGGCAACCTTTGGTCTACCACCAACGAACGATCGACCGGACCAAGCCCTACATCGGGCGGAGACGCACCTGCCCGCAGACGAGACAAGCGCCGAATGATTGTTCGCCCAGTCCTACACCATCGCGACGGCGAGCTACACAAGGCGTCACCGGCGTGTTCCAGCGCTGGCCCAACCAAAGGGCGCAAAATCTTACGACATCCACTCAGCGATCTGCGGCCACCGCCGCTGCCTCGGTCGCCAAAGCCATGCGACACGGCTTCTCTTGGCCCGCTGACGCCGATTGTCGATATCGTCAGCGATGCGCGGGTGCCGGCACGCCAACGCACGCACGCGTTCAAGTTCGGCGCTCAAAACAATCCCCATCACGGCCATTCGCGTGTGGGGCATGGACATGGTCGGCCCCTTCAAGAAGGCCCCTCGGCTACACCCACCTGCTGGTCGCCGTCGACAAATTCACAAAGTGGATAGAAGCCAAGCCAGTCCGAAATGCGACGGGAAGATCGCCACTAAGTTCCTGGCGAGCTCATATACCGCTACGGTTTCCCCACAGCATCATCACGGACAACGGCACAAACTTCGCCAAGGGAGCAATGGCGAGTTCTGCGAGAGCACCACATCCGGCTCGACCTCGCGTCAGACACCCGGAATCCAACGGCCAGGCGAACGAGCCAACCAGCATCCTCCACGGCTGAGCGCGACTCAAGTACCACTCGAGCGCACACGCGCCGGGTCAAGAGCTTCCTCCGTCATCCGGGAATCCGCACCTCGGTCAACAGTCGACGGATTCACCCTTCTTCATGGTCTACGGCGCGGAAGCCGTCATGCCAACCGACCTCGAACACGACTCGCGGATCGTCCACTATACGGAGGCGCAAGCGAATCGCCCGCCAAGATGGGCTCGACCAACTCGACGAAGCGCGCGACCTCGCCCGATCGCGCACCGCTATCTATCAGCAAGGGCTCCGTCGCTACCACAGCCGACGGGTGAAAACCCGCACCTTCCAGGAAGGCGACTTGGTGCTACGCCTCATCCAGGACAAGAAGGGCATGCACAAGCTCTCCCCTCCATGGGAAGGCCCGTTCGCTATCGGGCGCGTACTCGGCAACGACGCCTACTACCTCGTCGACGTCCGCGGGGACGGTGAACTCGACGTCAAGCGGCCGTGGAATGTAAATCTCCTCCGGAAGTTCTATACCTAGAACCCCACATATGTATTCTCCAGTCGCTATGAATAAAAGAAACGGTTACCGCAAAATTCGTCTACTCTCCATGCCTTGTGCCACTCGCACTCGTAATTAACAGCGTCATGCTAAAATACAGAAGTCAACCCTTGGTACAGCGACCGGCACGGCTAAGTAGTGCGATGTAAAACCGAGTCATTTCAGGTCTTGCATCGCCCACGAAAACGCCAATCCGGAGCCCCATTGAGTCGCTTAGCTCGACTGGTTTCTGAACCAAGACAACTGTCCTCGCTTCTCACAGCGACCCTGGTGCTCCGCATCCTCGGCGTAGCGCCTCGAACGGCTAAGTACCACGCTCGGGGACTGACTACCAGTTCGTCGCGATCGGACAGGGAAAACGCCAAGTAAGAGAGCACGCCTAGGACTCGCCACGCGACTGACCCACCGGGCCAGGCAGGAGTGACGCGCTCACACCAACGCGCTCAGTCCTCAACCACCCTCGAGTTGCGCCTTGAACTACCAAGTACCACGCTCGGGGACTCGGCCACCCGGCCCCGTTCGCGTACGGGAAAACGATAAAATCTGAGCACTCAAGGGAGTCGCCTTGATCGCTCTCCGAGCTTCGGTAGTCGACCCAACCAACAACACACATGATAAACAACAAAACATCATATTTAAGGTGAAACCCGCAAAAGGGCGGACGCGCTCGGGGACTCACCCAAAATCAATCCAAAACACGCAAATAAATAGCAAAATGAACACAACGTTCCATTCAATCGCATATCGCATTGTCTTACATTACAAAATATGCCTACTCGGCAGAATTGTTACTAACACTATTCCGCAGGCTTCGGCGATGATGCAGCGTCCGGCGCTTCCGGATGAATGCAGTGTACTGGTTCGACGGATAAGTCGTCAGCTGGCCCGCCATCGCCGCGCGGAAGGGCTGCTCGACCTTGAAGTCGCGATGCGGCGGCTCGGCGTCGTTCGGCGCGACGACCGCTTCTGATGCGGAAGAAGGTCGCCCATTGCCCAAACACGCCCGAAACGCGGCGACGTTCCGCAGCTTAAGAACTTCAGACAGATCCACCGCGCAGACGATGAAGGATAACCACTCGTCACGTCGTCGAGGTCGAAATCTTCGGGAAGTGGGCGAGTCGTGCTCGAGAGCCGTCGGCGCTCCACGTCGAAAAGCCGACGCGTCATGAACTCCACGAATGGGCGCCTTCTCCAAGTACTCCCACACCTCAATGAGGTCATTGGGAATAACCTCCGTGGCGACATCTCTTGAAGGTAGGCGCGGATGCAAGTCGCCGACAATCGCCGAAGTCGACGAGCATGCTCACGCACTCCCTCGCATCAAGAGAACTCGCTTCTTCATGGCTACCAATCATACGGCCTGCTAGATGGAAACAGTTGTGAGCACCACGGAAACCACAAACAATACAACCACAAGACTGGGAAGACGCACTCACCGATCAACGGGCGGGCGAGCCCAGTAATGAAGCTTTGAAGCGATGTCTTATCGTCCTGAAGCCCAACGATGAGGGCTTCCGACACCTTCCGGTCTTCCTCCGCGGCAGCAACGGCGGCCTTAGCTCGCCCGTTCGCCGAGCTCGCTTCTTCTTTCGCCTCCCGCAGTTCGCGCTCGAGGTCGGCGATCCTTTGCTCAGCAGTGCTTAACGCAGACTTCGCCGCCGCGCGAGGACAAGCTCTGGCGAGCCACCTGCTGCAGCAATCGCTTGCAGCTCCTTGTTTACTTCTTGGAGAGCGCCCAACTCCTTCTCAAAGACGCTCGCAGCCAATCGCTCTGCCGACTCAGCTTGTAAACCCCAAAGTTTCAAAGTCAGTTCACAAAACAACTCGGTGCCCACCCGCTACAATTAGCGGTGCGCACTCGACCGGAGGCTCGAAAATCTCGGTGCCCACCCGCTACAATTTAGCGGGTGCGCACTCGAGGGCTGAGTCTCGAAAATTACTCGGTGCCCACCGCTACAATTTAGCGGGTGCACTCGAGGACTGTGGCTCGAAAAATACTAAGTGCCCACCGCTACAATTTAGCGAGTACGCACTCGGGACTCGACTCAACGCAAAACAAGTAACTATAAGAATCAGCGCTGCAAAACACCGACCGATCCTCGGGGACCGGAGGTACCGGATGGCCGCCAAGCATGCCGTGCGATTGCGCGCGTCCGCAGCAGCGCCGGTGTGTGCCCGCGACGTTGGTCAATCTCAGCGTCGGCGGCCTCTGGAGCGGGGTTCGGAGTCGCAGCCTCACTCGCCGTGGCCGCCTTGGTCATGAAGCGGGGGAAGGTAGCACCCGACCCAAAGGAGCTCGCTTCTTCGGTCTGAAACGAAATGCCTCCCTTCGTGGATGCGGTCGCTTCAGCGGGCCCCGGGCGACCGCCGTGTCGTCGAGAGATGGCGATGTCATCGCCTTGGCCTTCTTCTGCCTTCCGTGGAAGCGGCGACCTCATCCACCTTCCTCTTACGGGAAGGTCCTCCCGCTAGTGGCGGAGGGCACCTTGGCCACCGTCGGGTGGCTCATCTTCTTCACTCCGTCCCACGACGAGACAATTCAGGAAAAACATTCAAAATACTAAGAGAAAGGCGAAAGCCAGTACACTCACTTGGCGGGAATGAAACGCAGCCCTGCGAAGGCGGCCGGTTTTTTCCAGCTCGGGGCCAAGTGAGCCCAGTGTCCAGGCGCCAGGCCGTGACACGGACGGTTTCTTTGATGTTGAGGTAGCGGTTGGCGCCTCGGGCGGCGGAGGTTTCCTTGCTAGGAGCTGCCGAACCGGAGCCTCCTTGCGAGACCGCCACGTCGGGACCCCTTTGCGGCGAAGTCGCCTCCGGAGCCTTCCTAGCCGGAGATCGGGCGAAGGGCGGCATCGAGGCCAGCGGTGCCTCCATGGATGGTGCGTCTAGTGTGGTTGTTGCCGGGCCGCCCGTCACCGGCGAGCTATGGGCATCGGAGCTGCTTTCTGGCCAAGCGGTGAGGCCATCTTCGGGTTTCGCCCTCCTCCTTAGGGGGCCCTCGCCTCTTTCTCCTTCTTCTTCTTGGGAGTGGCAGACGGAGCGAGGTGGTCTCCGGAGTTCCTCGTCATCATGACGCCGAGGCTCCTCGCCTCGAGTTCGCCAGCGTTGCCGCGGGTCTTTCGGACCAGTGGGCGATCTCCTCTTCGATTCGTCCTCATCGTCCTCATTGCCCTTGGCGGGGCGATTCGCTTGTCTGGGCGGATGGCGGAGCTCTCGTCATCGGCGGTGGAAGCCACCTTCCACCACTTGGAATAGCTGCGTTAACATGGAACAAAGTTAGAATTACCGCGATGCATATGCTGCATCGCGAATAAGATCAGGTTATTACCGTCGGGCCGGACGCCGTGGTGTATGGAGGAGCCCGGCTGCGCATCCGTGTATGCCGCTGGGTGATCCTCTTCGCCAGAGGTAGTCCTCCGGCTTCCACTCGGCGAGACAGCCTTCGCCGAGTCTTCTCGGCCTGTCTTTGGTACATGTAGTGCTCGCGTTAGGCGGCGGGACAATCGCCGCCCAAATAGCAGTTATGCAGTTCACCGTCTGAGCCCTTCTTCTTCGACCGCGAATGGTCTGGAGCATCTCGTCGACGACCATCCTGGTCGTCGGAAGCTTGGCAACCTGGAGATTGCGGCTCGAGCGGTCGGCCGAAACCGTGGGATCGCCGCCTCGTCCTCCGGGTCTCGGTCACGTAAAACCAAGACTTTTTCGATCGCTCATTGCTGGCGGCAGCATCAAGTCGAAGAAGGAGGACTTGGATTTAAGCTGGAAGGTTAAGCAGCCCGCGGCTAGCATTGGGCCGCCCGCCTCCTCGCGGCTGATCCGTCCATGGAATAGATCTTGCCACAAGGGAAAATAGGGCCGGCAGCCCAAGTAGCACTCGCAGAACGCCACAAAGATGGCGAGCTGCTCGATACTGTGGGGACCCAGATCCGAGGCTGGATCCGTAGTAAGCGCAGGCGGAAGAACAGTGGGAAACCCTAAACCCCGCTCGAGGTGACTAGTGAAGCAGATGAACTCTCATGGCTGGTTCGGGTCGTTTCTCAAGGGATTCGCCAAGCCCGACCCATGGATTCCGGCCTCCTCGAAGGAGGCCGATTCGCCTGGTGCACTTGGATCTACCCAAGGTTCGGTGGAAGGCCATGGTGAGGATTTGCACGGAGGTCGGAGGATTGCGTCGCGAGATCAACGGGCGGACGATGTGCGAACTCGGAAGAAATGGTGGGCGGTTGGCCTTCCGATGCCCTACCATTGCCCTTATATAGCGAGTGCTGCCCGCCAAATTAGGGGGCCGTTACCGCGCGATGATTACGCCGGAAGTTACCGTTAAGTTACCTTAACGGCTAGTTTGACCACGCCCGACGGTCCGCCTCCTGCCACTCGGCTCGCTGAGTTATTCGCCGAGGCGACCCGTTGGTTCGTACACTCAAAACGCGACTCGGTTGCGGATTTTTCCTTTGTACAGAGCCCGACGATTCAACTGGATGCCAACTTGAAGCCGTATACTCCGATCGCCAGCCACCCGCGCCTAATCAACGACGGCCTCGGGGACTACGATGGGGATATGCCTCTTGGGGTATCCTCGGGACGTTCCGATCGCCCAAAGGCTGGCAGTGGGCCTGAGCAGCGAGTGGATCAAAGCCCATCAGGTACCAGCATCGGAGGTCGAAGGCCCAGGCGAGTAGATAGGCCCAGTCGGTCTGAGTTAAACGATTGACAAAGTTGTAACCGAATCGGTTGAGATATGTAAACCCTAGGGGGGGGTAAGCCTAGATAAACCTCCCTAAGGGGTGAGTAGAGATACGTGCGCTCATACACCCAAGCAACTCGCCGCCGAGTTCGCCCATTGTAAACACCTCCATAATACAATCTAGCAGGAGTAGGTCTTTACCCTCCAGGGGGCCGAACCTGGGTAAAACCCTGAGTCTCCGCCATCATCTCGCACCGCAGATGGCTGGCCGCCCTTGCCCTTCGTTCTACTACTCGCTGCCGATTGCAGCATCTGCCGTGGTCATTCCCACGACACTCGCTCAGTTCCTGTCAATTGCCATGCTGTAATTTGTTTACCCTTCATGCCATGTTGTTTATCTAAGGAGGGCACCTCTAGTGAACTATGGACCCCGGTACACTTTACCATTGATACATCTTACATTGTTACTTGTTTACTTGATGCAAACCATTACCTCCCACACCATACGTTTAATACTTTTTTACAGCAAACCGGTGAGCTTGACATCCTCACTGATTCATTGGGGCAAAGCCTTGAGTTTGTGTTGTGGAGGTCTCCGCGTTGCTTGCAACACCTATGTGACGTTTCCTTCCTCCTTCTGGTTTGATAACCTCGGTCTCTACTGAGGGAAGACTTGCTGCTATGCTCATCACACCTTGCTCTTGGGGTTTCCAACAAAGTGCTCCACGTCAAGCACCATCGACAAGTTTTCTGGCGCCGTTGCCGGGGAGGCCAAGGCGTATTCACAAGGGGAGTCCCCCACTTCCTTTCTCTTTACTTTGTTTTTAGTTTGCTTAGTTTCTTCTTGGTTTTGTTTGCCTCTTGTTTTCAAAAACTCCAAAAAAATAGTCTAGTTTGGTTTGCTTTCCCTATTCAAAAACACACAAAAAATTAGTTCCTGCTCCAGTTGCTGGTCTATTATTGCCTTGCTTGGTCATGCTTTCTATCAATGGATGGTTTCTTTGAAACTAGTTCTTATTGGCAAGGTGGGTTCACGGAAGAACAAAAGTATTATTATAAAGAGCACCGTTTGTCACAAAAAGGGAAACACTTATGGGAACAAATTGATAAGTTGAATACTATTGCTAGAGAGGTGTGATCCAATTATAATGTTACTTATTGCTTTGATAAGTCTTGTTGCTGTAGGAGGTATAAACACCTGCCTTTTCAATGTGAGTATAATGATAATGTTATCATATCCTCTTATGTTAAAGGAAATTATGACTTTGATGGTGTGGAACAAATTAAAGAATTTATTGCCTTCAAGGCTGCATTTGAGCTTGCCAGTTTCTTGAAAATACCGATGATGCACCTTATGAATGCGAGGTTTATGAGATACATAATTTCTTCTTTGATAATTACAAGGAAGAAAATAGCTATATTCTTGAATATTTTAATAGATGCTTTCCACAGATGGAAGAGACTAATGCCTTGTAGGAGCCTATGGAAGAAGAAATTGCTGAACTGAAATCTCATTAGATGAAAAAGAGGAGGAGAGTGTTGGTCAAGAGGAGGAAGAATGGATCTACCCATGTATACCTTCTAATGAGAGTAAATATTTACCTCTTACATTATTTGATTGTCCTCCATGCTTACCAAAGGAGGATGAATGTTATGTTCCTGTGGATTCTTTTGAAATATCTACTTTGGGTAAAACCTGTGAAGGTTTTAATCCCACTATTTTTAAGCTTGATAGAAATTATGTGTTTGTAGATCATGAAAAGCATTATGTGATAGCTATATTGTTGAGTTTATTCATGAGGATACTGGAAATTATTATGAGAGAGGAAAACATAGTTTTATGCATCTCAATAATATTTAATTTCCTCTCTTTATGTTGAAAGTTTTGAAGTTGCACTTGTTTTGCTTTCCTATTCTTGTTGATTTGTGCTTACATGACTTGTTTTCTTACAAGATTCCTATGCATAGGAAGAGGGTTAGACTTAAATGTGTTTTGAATTTGCTTCTTGATGCTCTCTTTTACCTCAATTTATATTTCTTATAGGAGCATCTTCTCAAATTATGAAGCCTAACTTAAAGGCGTTAAAGAAAAGTACTTGTTGGGAGATAACCCAAGATTTTACTTGAGTCTTGGAAGTTATTACTTAAGTAATGACCTCTCCTTATCATTTTTGTTTGCTTTTTGTGCCAAGAATTACCTCTAATGAGAGGGAAGTAAGATTTGGGGAGTTGCTGTCCCAAAACAGATTTCTATCCTCCACCATAAACATTCGTAATGAGTCTATCTAAGTCTTATTGCGCTGAAAATTTACGCATAAATCCCCCAGTATGTTATCTAACTTTCATTAGTTTAACACTTTTTTATTTGAACAACATAAGATTTTCGAAAGAATCAGTTTTTACCTGCTGGTCTGTTTTGACAGATTTTGGCCATTATTTGCATTTGCTTCTTATTGATTCCTTTTTTAGTTTTCTTTTGGGGAATTGAGATTTTTGAAGGAGTTTCTACAGTATCTTGTGTTTTTAGTGAAAAGTTTTGCTGTTCCAAAGCTTTTCCCAAAGGTGTATTATCTTTTGAATACACTGATGTTGCTAATGAGGATTGTGTGAAGTTTTGTATGAAGGAAACATTTCAGGTGTAGAAAGATAATGATGTAATGAGATGAAGAATGGAAAAAAGCTCAAGCTTGGGGATACCACGATGGTTTCACCCCAAGAAATATCCAAGAGGTACAAGCGTAGAAGCTTGGGGATGCCCAAGGCATCCCCTTCTTCATCAATAAAAAGCTCAGGTCTGTCTAGACACTTCGTTTTTATTATTTCATGCATAGTTGTGTTGTTCTTGGAGCGTCTTAGTTTTCGTTTGATTTGCTTAGGTTGTTTAGGTTTCTTGAATAAAGTAGTTTGGACCCCCATTCTTGCTGTGTTGTTTTGCAAATAAGTTGCTTGGTGTTGGAAAGGAGTAGTAAGTTCTTGCTTGTAAGTGCAAGAGGAGCTTGCATTGACTGTGACTTAGACTTTAGCATGACATGATAGGTGTTGTACTTTATGCTTAGTGATTATTGTTGTAGCATGTCTTGTTCCAAACAATTGGGATTTCTTAGTGTGCCTTGAAGAAATTATGCATTGTTTTAGCATGCAAAAGCATAGTATAGTGGTATTCTCCTTTGATGCTTTGTTTGGGTTGACTTGGTACATGCTCACACCATGTTATGACTATGACAAGTCACCATAGCCTCTATGATCATTTAGTCCTTGACTTGTAGTACCACTCTATGCTTTTATTAGTAATGCTTTCTTGCTCTGCAAGGTTATGGCCATTATGCTCTCTTAGTTGGTTGCTCCCAGTCTTTTGTTAGCCTCCACTTGTATGAGTAAGCTCTACTCATGCTTGCAACTCCCAAGAAACCAACTTTTTTCACAAAGTGTCCACTATAAACTCCTATGCATGGTGTGTTACACCATTCCAAGTATATTCCTATTTTCAGCTATCTTCCAATTAAAAACTATTTTGTTATGTGAAAACTTAGTGATTAAAGCCCTCACAAACTTGATGGCACACTTTATATTCTTTTCTCATAATAAACTTGAACCATTGTGTCGTCTATGTTGTATATGCTTGCACTTATACGTTGGAATTAGCAGAACCATGCTGTCATGGGGAACGTTTTCAACATTGCACTTGTACTTTGTACTCAGTTGATATCATGCTCTTTTGTCTATGGATGTCACCGGTGTGAAATAAAGAGGGATCTTGTAAGTCTATGGAGTTTGTATTCTGTGTTAGAGAAACGCCTGGGCCGCTAGCCTAAGCCATGCCTAATCATGGTGGAAAAACTTGCAGCATCACCATAGTGAGCTATCTATGAAGCATCCTCAATAAAAAGCTATGCACATAGTAAATAAAAAGATCGTTGAGATGCTCATTGTCTGCTTGCCTTGTCGTTTTGGTTATGCGAAAGCTCCTGTACCATGTGCTAGGGATACCCTGTTGGCGGTTCTCTATGATATGCAAATACTTACAATGACAAGAACTTACAGGTGACTGAAGTTGAGTAGCATGAGGTGTGGCCCTCGTATTCAAGGGACTTGATATTGCCAAATTATACTTTGTCAAGCATATACTCCATAGTTAGTTCACTTTAACCTTAATAACTTCAATATGCTTATGATAGGGGCAACGAGGGCTGAAAGCTAACAAGTACCATAATTTTTGGAAGCTCTTTTTGAAACTTGAAATCCCTGCTTCCTTTATAAAAGGCTTTTCTTCCACCACTATTGAGTCTCCACCTTCTACCTTTAGGCACCATTAAGAGAGCATAGTTGTCATTCTATGTTCAGTTTCCCAAAGCTTATTGATTGATGCATATTGTGATATTACTTGTTCTTGTGCTATTTGTTTCTAGTCACCTTTGTGAACTTTGAAGGTGTCCTATGCATCTATATTGCTACTCTATGAGGGACAAGCTGATTGCCACTATGCTATGTTTTCTGTATGTGAAACAAACAAACGTTTTTCAATGCATACTATTCATGATCTTTGTTTGTAGCCTTTCATGTTGCATGCATAGTTACTATTTCCTATTGTTAGAACTCCATCTTTCATGCACATGTTTAGAGTTCTTTGATCCCATCTTTCAATGCTTGTAAATGGTTTGATCTTTATTGTGAAGGTGCATGTCACATCAAAAATTATTCTTTTATCACTTACCTACTCGGGGACGAGGTGGAGTTAAGCTTGGGGATGCTTGATACGTCGGAAACGTATCTATAATTTTTGATGTTCCATGCTTGTTTAGTATCTACTTTGCTTTGCTTTGTCTTTCTTTGAGGTGTTTTAATATCTTTTCTAGAACTAACCTATTAACAAGTTGCCACAGTGCCAGTTGCCTGTTTTCTTCTGTTTTTGGTTCCAGAAAGGCAGAAAATCAATATTTTCGGAATTGGACGGGACAAAAGCCAAAGTCAATAACTTTCCATGGGGAACAAGAAGTCCAGAGGGGAGACAGAGAAGCGTGCCAGGGCGGCCAAACCCCCTAAGTGCGGCCAGGGGTGGGCCCGCACCTAGGTAGGGTGTGCCCCCCCTGGTCGCCTCCTCGGCCTCCCTCTTCTCCTATAAGAGGCCCCTGATGCAGAAACCCTAAGTACTCGATCAATATTCCACGAAACCTTCTATAGCCGCTGCCACCGTCGTCCCTAGATCGGGGGGTCTGAAGTTCTTCCCGGCACCCTGCCGGAGGGGAGATCATCCCGGAGGCCTTCTCTCCGGTATGATACGTGAGTAGTTCCATCTTGGACTATGGGTCCATGTAGTAGCTAGATGGTTGTATCTCCTCCTTGTGCTTTCATATATAGATCTTGTGAGCTACGTTCATGATCAAGATCTAATCTATTTGTAATCATGCATGTTGTGTTTGCGAGGATTCGATGGATATTGAGATTATTATGCTGGATTGATTAATGGTTTTTTATTTATGATTCTATCATGACTGTGTTATTTGTGATCTTGCATGCTCTCCGTTGTTAGTAGCTATCTTGGCAAAGTAGTTGCTAGTGACTCCAAGAGGGGGTATTTATGCTCGATAGTGGGTTCATGCCTCTAGTTTCCAGGAGAAGTGACAGAAATCTCTTCGGTTGTAGATGTGCTGTTGCCACTAGGGATAAAACAACGGTCTCTTGTTCATGGAACATGTGGACTGTTTACCTTACACACTTTGCTTAAAGCAGTTGTCTGTTGCTTGCAACTTAATATTGGAGGGGGTTCGGATGATAACCTGAAGGTGGACTTCTAGTCATAAATGCAATTGGATGGCAGTCTATGTATCTTGTTTTATTGCCCAATCGAATCTCATAGGATCTTTCTGACTAGTATTGCATTGTTATGCCTTGCTCAGTTCCTGTCAATTGCCCTGCTGTAATTTGTTTACCCTTCATGCCATGTTGTTTATCTAAGGAGAGAATCTCTAGTGAACTATGGACCCCGGTGTAATCTTTACCATTGATACATCTCCTACTGTTACTTGTTTACTTGCTGCAAACCATTACCTTCCACACCATATGTTTAATCCTTTGTTACAGGAAACCGGTGAGCTTGACAACCTCACGGATTCGTTGGGGCAAAGTCTTGAGTTTGTGTTGTGCAGGTGTCCGTGTTGCTTGCAACACCTATGTGATGTTTCCTTCATCCTTCTGGTTCGATAACCTTGGTCTCTACTTAGGGAAGACTTACTGCTGTGCTCATCACACCTTGCTCTTGGGGTTTCCAACGAAGTGCTCCACGTCAAGCACCATCATATAGCTACACAGGGGCAAGAGGTGCTTCAGTGATGCGGTTTCAGAGAACGAGATGAGTATACAATGATAGGCCTAAGTTGAGTAGCATGAGGAGTGCAAGGTCATAGACTAGGTGCATGAAACAATCAACTTGTAAGATGTTTAGCACATAAACCATATGAAGCTTTTAAATAAAAGTTACTTGGAACCCCATCCTTATTAGTATTGTTGACATGAACTACATAGCTCAAAATCTTATTTTACATTCTTTATGGAGGATTAACATATGTATTCAATGCTTAATTTTGTTACGGGATGCAAAACATCTCAAGGGAAGACATAAAACTAAGAAGTGAGTCTTCCAGTCAAGGGCATGAAACTAAGAAGTGGCCCAAAATAAAGGCATGAAAAACCAATGACAATCATGAAAAGATTCTCTAATTCTATATGTTCAACAAAGTGTGCTTGAAAGTTTATTTTGTTCATCATCTGTTTTATAAGACCATCACTTATTGTTCAACATATTTATAGATGTGTAAAAGATACAACTTGATAGTACACTTTCATATTATGTTTCATTGAAAGGAATTGAGCATATACACTCTACATAATGATGAAGGAATCAAAGGTAACAAACTCCAAAGTCCATGTCTAGTTTTAGCACCTTCATGCTCGAGGACGAGCATAGGTTAAGCTTGGGGATGTTGATGCATGTAAAATGCATACATGAACTTTGCAGTTTGTTAACATGTTTTACCACATATTTGCATCATATATAATGTTATATCCATGTTTTCTATTGATTATTGGGGATTTACCAATGATCCCCTTTATTTTGTCTATAACCCGGCAGGGCAGAAAACCTTATTTTCAATGTTTCAGGACCTATACGAAGTCAAATGGACCTACACTTTTGGGAATAGCAATATTTATCCACGAGAAGCATATGGAGAACAAGAATCCCACCAGGAGGGCCAAGAGAGCCAAACAAGCCCAGGTGGCGCGCCACCCATTCCTGTTTCCTCCTCGGTCGTCCGATCGCCTCGATTCTTTCGCCCACGGAGTTATCTTGACCTAAAAATCCCTATATAAGGACCCCCGGGGAGTCCTTGAGATAGAACACCACCAAACAGAGTCGGATCCAGCGAAGATTGGAGGGGGAAACTCCGCCAAAGCCACCTGCGGGGATATCTCCACCCTCTCCAACATATCCAGCGTCATCACCATTATGAAGAGGGAGTATTCCACATCCGAGATATGGATTTGTGGAATTAGCTTGATCTATTTCTCTCTCGTTCTTCATAGATCAAGTACCATATGAAATGCCCTACATGATTATGGTCATATTTGTAATTCCTATGTGGTGGATCTTTGTTCTATGATTTGATATTTGAGACTGGAATCTATTTTGTGTAAAATGTTTTGATAGATGCATATCATGTACCCCGTTCTTAATTGCTTGTTTTAATCCAACTTGTATGCAAGAATTTGTATGGGGAGAAGTGTGTGTTAGATGGAGTAGCATGATGGTAGAGATTGAATTGTGACACATAATATTCAAGATCTACTTTGTTTTTTTACATTTATTTTGCTGCCTCACTAGGGATAAAGTGAAATCATGTGCTATAGTTATCATGTGACAGTGTGATAACCTTGTTAGATCAAGGTAGCATATTTGTATTTCAAACATCATATAATATTGCTTAAAGCTATACTCTGATTTGTTCTTAATTCAATATTGCATGGAGATTTCCCTTTCTTGAGGATTGTAAGAGAGAAGTATTCCATCTCTATGTTAGAATGTGATGCCCATATTAATTCCTTTATCAAGCACACATAGAAATTCCATGAATCTTTATCATTGATGAATTGTTTTGTGATCACTACAACTTAAAAAGAGAGAGTAGACAAGTGAACCCATGAACCTCGGTATGATTTTTATCATAAGAAACACCTTTCCATTGCATCTCCTATCCTTTTTATTTTCTGCAATTTATTATTTCGAAAATACAGAATAATTTCCCTTCTTGCAATCACTCATAACAACGCCAAAACAACTCTACTATCTTCCATATCATCTAGTTTTCATTTATTTACTTTACTTTATATTATATTTTATTTCATATTACTAATACGAAACCTTGTGCTTGACAACCACTTGGTGGAGTTGGGGACACATTAAAAATTATTTTACTTTACAGGTGGCTTGAAGAGGAGAAGACAAATACCCTTCCATAACCAATTCCCCGAGAGTTCGATATAAACCCTCGAGTCACCCTTCTGGGGGGAAAGAAGCTTGCTACAACACTCTACACTTGGAGTCCCAAAAAAAGTGGCCACGTTTGTTGCCATAATATGCATCATGCCATACTTTTCAGAAAATCTCCTTCGTATGCAGCTCTAGTGATGAGGATCATCAACACTCAGCCTCATGGTTCACCTCTTGCCCTTCCTCCTAATCTTGTGAGCATGTTTTTGTGGCCCTCCAAAATAAAGGGATGATGGGTATAGCTCCTAGGTAGCAATATGCTAGTGAGAATGAAGAAATCTCGAAGGAAGAGCAGTCTCCCACTCCTCCAAGGGGCTCTAGAAGGAATACTGCCTCCAATGTTCCTATGCCACCTGTCACCTCTTGAGTATGTCCAAGATAAGGTCAAGGCGGCATCATTTTGGGAGAAGACATTGTGTTGCATGAATGTGGATATTTGTAAAGAATAGCATGCCTCTTATCAAACAGCCACAGAATTGAGAAGCTCCTTAAGGGAGATCAAGTCATAAGGTGAAAAGGAAGAAGAAGAAGGAGAGGCAGAATACACCGATGAGCATGCTGAACCGTCTGCGGAATCATATCACACCCTCTCTCCTTTCAATCATGGAACACAAAGAACAACAACTTGGTTGACTGGACGACCTTCTCAGAGGTCACATATGTCTTTGGTTCTCGGGGTACAGCCTCCTCTCTCCCTCATGGAAAAGGCCCCGAGGCTCCAGGTGGTGATGATGACCATGAGGAGTAAGAGGGTGAGGATGACAACGACGATGATGACTACGAGTGATTCCTTTGGGGCGCTAGCTTGGTCTTTTCCCTTTTCGGCATATCGATGCCAAAGGGCGAAAGATGTCTATTAGGATCATCCAGTATTTGCATGGGTTGGGAATTAGCAATAGGTTGCTTCTTATTTGCTTATGCCCTTTTATCTTAAAATTCAAACATTTGTTCTTGTGAAACTATCCTTCGCATTTTGACATGCTATGCCCGGTTTATTATTGTAATAGTAAAGACTCAGGTGGTAATGGTAATCTCTCTATTCTATGCAGGTCTTTACTTTCTATTCCCTTATATGCTTTGTATTACATGTATATCTTGCTACACATCGTCATGGGGAGCATAGCTATGTCTCTTTTTTAAGAATTTCATGCAAAACCTCTTGTTACCATCGAACACCAAAAAGGGGGAGATTGAAAGTAAATTTATTATCTTAATCAGTTTTGGTGTTCGTTAACAACTTGAGGACACTTTTTCCCGTGTGCTCATTATGTTAGGTTAATCTAGTGAAAAGATAGAAGTCCGCGGCAGCTAGAAATATCCCTGGATGGAACAAAATCCTCATGGATTCAGACTAGAATCTTCGGTGTGCAAAGACCGGAGTTTCCGGTGTGCGCTGGTGTTTCGACACAAGTCTCTAGTGTGGATCAAAGCTGATGCCCAGGGACAGTCTGTATAGGTGTTGCAGATATTCCCAAGAGGCAATAATAAAGTGGTTATTATTATATCTTTGTGTTTATGATAAATGTTTACATCCCATGCTATAATTGTATTAACAGGAAACATTAATACTTGTGTGTTTTGTAAACATAAAATAGTACCTAGTAAGCCTCTTGTTGAAACTAGCTTGTTGATTAATAGATGATCATGGTTTCCTAATCATGGACATTGGATGTTATTAATAACAAGATCATATCATTAGGAGAATGATGTGAAGGACACACACCCATAGTAAGCATAGCATTAGATCAAGTCATTAAGTTTGTTTTGGTACAAGCTTTCAGATACATAGTAACCTAATCCTTCGACCATGAGATCATGTTAATCATCGTAACTGGATGAGTACTTTGATGACATCAAACGCCACTTCTATAATTGGGTGGTTATAAAGGTGGCATTGGGTATTCTAAAAGTATGTGTCAAAGTGCATGGATCAAGAGTGGGATTTGTCCATCCATATGATGGATAGATATACTCTAGGCCCTCTCGGTGGAATGTCATCCAATTGGCTTGCAAGAATGTGACGAGGTCACAAGGGATGTCATATCATGGAATGAGTAAAGAGTACTTATCGGTAATGAGGTTGAACTAGGTATGGAGATACCGATGATCGAACCTTAGATAAGTAAAGTATCGCGTGACAGATCGTATGTGAATGGTCATATTCAATCACGAAGTCATCGTTGAATATGTAGGAGCCATTATGGATCTCTAGATCTTGCTATTGGTTATTGATCGGAGAGGTGTCTCGATCATGTCTGCATAGTTTGTGAACCGCAGGGTGACACACTTAAGGTTCGATGTTGTTTAAGTAGATATGGAATATTAGTTGGAGACCAAATGTTGTTCAAAGTCTCGGATTGGATCCAGGACATCACGAGGATATCTGGAATAGTCCAGAGAATAAGATTCATATATGGAAAGTCATTTTCCAGGGTTCGGAAATGTTTTCGATGTTTTGACCGGAAGCTTCTAGAATGTTCTAGAGGGACCACCAGTGGGTCCACCACCCCGGGACAGGCCACTTTGTATGTGGCATGCCGTGGGGTCCCTAGGGACAGCCGCACCAAGCCCAAGGGGCCAAACCGGCCACCACAAGGAAAAAAGGGGAAACCCTAAAAAGGAAAGGGGAAGAAACTTGGGGGGCAAGTTTTCCCCCTCCCTCTTTGGCCACCGAGTTGGGGAAGGACTCGGCCAGGGATGGGAACCCAGGCCAACCCCCCATCTATTTAAGGAGGGGTGGGGAGGGTACACCCCTGCTCCATTGTCCCTAATCCTAGCCGCCGCCCCTCTCCCTCATCCACTGTCTTGCTCTGGCTTAGGCGAAGCCCTGCACGATTCTTCTCCTCCACCACCACCACGCCGTCATGCTACTGTGATTCCGAGGGGATATACTACCTACTCTTCCTACTAGAATGGGGATAGGAAGGTATTCATTGACTCCGTACGTGTGACCGAGTGCGGAAGCGCTACCGGAAGGCGGCGCCAGAAGGATCGTCTACGCGATCTTGAGATCGTCAAGTGATCGACTACATCAACCACGAGATCCAATCTTGTTAAATGCTTTGGATCTACGAGGGTTATTTCTCTTCAATATCATTTCACCGATCTCGTAGATTAGATCTTGTCTTTTCCATAGATTGGATCTTGGTTTTATGTGTTCTTGCCATAGATTTTTTTTGTTTTCCATGCAACAAACCCTATAGTGGTATCAGAGTCAAATCTATGCATAGATCTGTTGCACAAGTAGAACACAATGGTTTTGTGGGAGTTGATTATTTTTTTGTCGCTTGATTTTTGTGTACTTTGCATGTTGTGGGATGGGGGGATGAAGTGGCCTGGCTAACCTTACATGTCGTCGCACACGAGACTTGCTCCACGCTCAACGTGCAACTTGTATTGCATAAGTGTCTTTGTGGGTGTCTGTATCTCCCACCATAGTTAAGATTCTATTTGTAATGAGAACTTGACAACACTTGTATCAGCATTGTGGTTCATGTTCGTAGGTAAAAACGGTTCTTGTTTGAAAGCCCCAAGCCACGTAAACATGCAAAGAAAATTAGAGGCGTCTAACTTGTTTTTGCAGGGGCATGTGATGTGATATGGCCATGATGTGATTGTGTAACATCCTAGCATTAGATCTTAGAAATGAGTTAACTCGGATGTGTGCATTGCATTCATGCATAGAAAATCTGAATAATTTTCGCGCTTATGAACAAAACTTGTCAAAGTGATTGAAACTTCTCTCAACTTGATGGAATTGAAGTAGATAATCAAGTTGACTGCGATAAGTTTCAATATGACCTTTGCTGAAAACATGATTTTGGGTAAAGAAGATTTGATCTAAGGGTAGATCAAATGTAATAAAATTAAACCCTAATACATTGTTTAATGACTAATATCTGATCCTTAAGAGAGCATATCATAGAATTCATTACAATAACCCTAAATCCTAAATTAAGGATATAACTCAAGTAACAAGAATTTAATAACTAAATCTTAACCTATCTTATTCTCATATATTTTTATCATGAGTATCATAATAATATTTAACTCTTCAGATACATTAGAGTGGGAAGGAAATAAGTTCAAGATCATTCACCACATATCTTTCTTTCCATAACAATCTTTATCATCTCTATTGAGTCATATTTTAATATTTGTTGAATATCAACGTTGAGTAATCAACTATTGATATATCAATTCTTAGCCTATTAATTCTTGATCTATCAACTCTTGTCCTTATCATAGCATTCACTTTATAACCTTTAGTGAAAAAAGTAAGAAGAGGTAGGTGGTAATGCTATTTTTAAACATCATCTATATGATGGGAATGTTTGAAGAGAATCAAATTAATAGAATACTTGATGGGGTTAATTCACTTCTGAATAGATAGAAGAGTTATCCTAGATAAGGATATATATGGTAATAAAGAAGATTACAAGGATGAATTCTGAAGATAGTTACCAGGAGTAATCCTATTGGATCAAGTAGGTATAGTCAATGAATAAATCTCCTGGTCAAATAGAGATATTAAGAAGATAATTATAATACAACTATAATGTTGTATTGATATAGCCTTGATTACTCAACTACAAACCTAAGTCATAAATGATCAAAGAATTATAATGATCATGCTTAAGTCAGTAAGAGTGAATGATTATATCATGTATAAGTGATATTGGTGATAGAACATGATTACACCCTAGTGTGGATATGTTATCCTAGGTTAGTCAAGACAAATCACAATGGTATAATGATAAGTTAGTATATGAGTTACCGAGGCAAGTAAAGGATAAAATAGTATGATTAAGCTGATGCCAGAGCAACATTGAGTTATTGAAGTAGTAATACTCATTTTACAGGATATTAAACACTTGAGGAAATTAGATTTTGATAGATACATCTATTGGAGTAATGTTAGCAATGGAGGATAAAGGAAGTATATAAAAGGAGTTAGGAGTTATTTAATGGATTTAGAAGGAGGGAGTACTGATAAGAATGTTCTTGCAAAGTAAAGCTCATCGTGTCATCCCATGATGATGAATATGAAGAAGTAGAATATCTAGGAAAGGAATTCTTTAATTAGGAGTCCAGAATTATGAAGAATGGAAGCTAGGAATTCTTGGTAAACATTCAACCTTAAATCTATAATCAAATTCAATATATATTTCATCTGTATGATCAATCCTCTTATTTTCGCAATGGCCTATAGTAATATTTTCCTATAGAAAATCACTTAAGTCTATCTTGCCACTTCACAACATTAAAACCATAAGTGCCTAGAAACTATAACTATACATTCTTACTCTTAAGCCATTCTAAAGAACAACTCTATTATTTTACCTTAAATAATGGTATCATTTACAACCACAAGCATAAAGACAATATGTCTTAAACCTTAAATATTATTTCTATCTATAAAATAAGATATATATTAAATCTCCTAAAACTTATAATAAACAGTTAGAACTTAAAACCCTAAACTTATATGAAAGATATAACAAACCATTTATATTGATATCATTTAAGTCCATGAGAATAATATTAACCATTTTAATTCTCTAGAACCTTATGTGTCTTATAATAATGAAGAAAAACCATATAAAAATTTCTTCAATATGATAAGTTTATAAGAATTTAATCTTGTGAAGTAATAATAATGCAATCCTTTAATAAGTTATGGAGTATTTAGGTAAATTAAATTCATAACAAAAACCTCTACAAAATATTAATTGAAAAATGACTTATATAAATAAAATATAAACCTTATATAATAAAGGTTCACTAAATGAATCAAAATATATTTTATTTGTTGCTGAAGGTATTCAGAAAACAGAATGCTGTAAGGAATATTCAAACAAATATCTAAATAGAAAAGTTAGAAAAGAAAATAGAAAAAAATCATTTCTGGCCGAAGCCCATGTTTTCATTCACCAATCTGCCGCCTAGTGCGCTTCGTTGCAGCCCACTTTGGCTCAGTAACGAGCCCAGCTTGTCAACCACGGTGACTGACGAGTGGGACCAGAGGAGGGATTGTGGGTTGAGAGGAAAGAATTGCTAGGGGTTTTCTGCAAAACTGCAATCGTCGTCATCCTTATGCACACAGGCAGCTGCGTGCGCCCCGCCGATGCCGTCTGCCATCGTCAGCACGAATCGACCGCCTGATGCTTGCTGCCGACCCTGAGAGGAGTAGATAAGACCGCCGCGTCCTCCTCTATCCTCTCATACCAATCTTATCCTCTATCTCGCTCTCTAGACCTATCTCTCTTCCTCACCCGAAGCCCTAGCTCGCCGGAGTTGATTGTCGTCGTCGATAGAGGACGCCCCAGAGACAACCGAAGATGCTCCGAGCTCCGTTGACATGCTCTAACTCCATAATGACGGAATCAAGCTGGTGCGCTCAGAATTGACCCCATCTTGCTCAAGTTCAGTGATCACCGTCAGCGTCTCCACCATCGATTCCGGTCACCCCCGCGACTCGTCAACCACATCGTCGCATTCCTGGTGAGTCACTGAGTATCCCTGTATGCTCCAATGCGTTGTTTGCTTCCTATATCCACATCTCCATGATCATCTGCAAGCATCTTCGCACGAACTCGTCGCCAACCGTCCTTTGGCGACCAAAATAGAGCGGCGCCGCCACTAGTGAGTTCCTTGCGTCGTCCTCTTTCCGATAAACCTACCTACAACCTCGCGCGCAAATCAAATCAATGGATTTGATTTCGATCTGAGAGGAGTAGTTCATGTGATGTCATCTTGACGTCATGTCGGCGTCACCCTTTGACCTGGTCCACAGTTTGACCAGTCTTTGCCCATGTGGCATGTGACATGGCCCTGGACCCATTTGTCACAGACTCTGAGTAGAAATAGGTTTAGTAACAAATGTATTCACTAAATCTAGGTATGTGACGTGTCCTATACCCCACCAGTCAGTGACTGGGTCTAGATTTAGTTTCGGTATGAAAAGTCATTTCCTGTTTAGCAAATAGACAAACCAATATAAATATTTCTAGAAATTAAATAAAATGATTAAACCTTGTTAAATCATTAACTTTTGATTTATAATTCAGAAACATATGTATAATATATGAAAATGTTTAGAAAAATAAAATCTATAATTTAACTTTATTATTCAACATTATTGTGTTAACTATTTAAATAAATATTATTTAATAAAGATTTTATAAGTAATAAAACTTTGATAATTCATATTTTAATAATGGTAATTGATAAAAATATAAATAATATACCAAAATTCTTAGAAAAATAAAAATAAAAATTTAATATTACAATCATGTATTATTATTTCACCTAATTAAATATCTATTATTTATTAAGGGTTTATATAGTAATAAATATTATAAAAATCATATCTTATTATTTATAAGTCACAAAAATAAATGTAATATACCAAAATGATCACAAAAATAATATCTACATGTTAAAAATGTAACATTCTACTTTTAAAATAAAAAACTTAATATTCTAACAACTTAAATTTAAATCTAATTTCCTTAATTTATAATTCATATAAGGGTAAATAAAATTTCCTAATATTTCTAAAATTAGCCAATTGAGGTATAATAAATAGTATTAGTCTTAAATATTGATAATATAAAATAAAAATGGTTCAACACATTTTAAATACAATATTATTGAATTATGATTCCACCATAAGTGTAGAATATTTTCTAAAAAAGATCCTTATCAAATATAAAATCTTCAAGAATAATTTGTGGCTAAATAAAACCTATTCCTTTACTTCAACCACAAGTTTATCAACATACCAAAACACTATAGTGAATTCATAAGTAGTTAAGTAATGTTATTTCCTTGATTACAAATCATAACCACATCTTTTTAAGGAGATAAATGTTTCTATTCCATTATAATATTAAGAAACCACTACTCAAATAGAAGTATCACCACTCTTAAGTACTTAGGGAAACATTATGAAGTGAATAAAGTACAAATATCATAAGCATTACACCTCAAGTCCATCTATGTTCTTAAAGTTAACGTTAGTCTACAAGACTTTAAATAGTATGCTAAAGACTTTATTATGTGTTTTTAGCAAACTTTGGCATGTTTCAATTAAGACCTAGGGCATACCAAAACCAAACTAACCACATAAACACCAAGAGGCATCGACCATATTCTATGAACTGTCAAGGTTGTTTAAACCTTAGTAAAGAAACCTTTTCTTCAAAGGATATCCTTTTTGCTACTTCAACCAATAAATGGCAATCGATAAACTGTCAGGATTGTTAACACCTAGGCTCCTTATAAATGTCATTACTTGTAAAGTAAATTTTGAAGATAGGACAATTCTTATATAAGCAGCCTTTGCATAGCATTCCACATTTGTGTATCTCATTGGTTGTATGATCTTCTAATTACACATTGTTTCACACCCTCACAAGCCTTACTAAGAAGAACAAGTGTGAAGCTTATCAAAAAGTATAACACTCTCTAAAGAAACCATTTCCAGTTTCCAATCCCTAGATCAACAATTATTCTGGGGATACGAACTTACCAAATTGCATTACATTACTTATGCATAATAGCATCCTACTTCTTTAAACATTAGTCCTTACCGAACCAATGATGCTGATTTCAGATATTGGATCTTATATTGTCTTGAAGACCGTGAGTGCATAATCTTGCAATCACAAAAGGAAAGTTCACACTTGCTCATGTCCTTTGATTATTTTCTGTAAAGTATTTTGCAAATCCAGTGTTGTCATCACCTGCATTTCAAAAAGGTAAAAAAAAAACATTTTCATAAGAATTGATCATAGGTTATTTACTAGGAGGTAATAACCTAATATGGAAGTTATGAAGGTAAAGGAACATATTATCTAGGACTTAATAACTAATGTCGCCAGTGATTCTTGCGCTGTATATCACGCGTTAACCATGAGATTTAGAATGGTGCGGAGAAGTCAGCTATATCTTCTTCCTCTCGCATGTAACCGGTGTGCATGTTGTGGTTGTTATCCTCGTAGAATGCATTATTTTGGTAATTCATAGAGGATATGTAGCATATGGGTGGGAACCCTCAATGTCTCACGATAGTTCTGGCATCTAACGGTCTGTACTAACCATTGACGTAATTCAATGGGTGGGCATGGTGTACACCAAGGAGAAATGTGGGGTCGTGAAGGGGGCCGTGATTGGCTTGGATCATCTACTAGGCCCCACATCATGGAATTGTGGACGGGAATAAGCTGCCTGGTTGCGCAACAAGGAGTTGATCTCTCATGGGTAAAGTAACGCACCTCTATAGACTGTAAGAACTGTAACTTGTTACTCCCTATTCCGGGTAGGAGCTACGAACGCGGCAGGAAAGGAACTCCATGAAAGTTTTGGTAAACCTGTGAAGTTTGACGGACATAGATTTTCAGAATAAAAGCAACCTTTGAAGAAATGTTTACAAAAACCTGCATTTCCTACGGCCTATGGTCTATGGCTGTAGATATAGTGCATCAATCACTCCTTTTCTAGTAAATTTGCTGAGTACGCTCGTACTCAACGTATCTTCTTAACGCTTGATAGATTCTGAAGCCAATACAGACGACATCTACATCAACTTATGCTCCAGGAATCATCATCAAAAGATAAATCTCTTCAGTAAAGTCAAGGAAGTCAACATATACATCATTTCAAATGAAGACGAAGTTGCGGATTAGATAGAAATATAATCTCTAGCCATAGAACCTACCACTGTAGAATATTTCAATAGTAGCAATACAAGCTCCATAGTTAGATACTAATCTTATTAGCTCGAAAATTATAAATTGATTATTTCTGATTCTTCTTTGTAAGAAGTTCTTTCTCTCGCTTTAACCTAGAGTGTTCTCTGGATCTTCTGTAAAGAGTCGAGTTGTAACCTTTAGTCATGTCTTGGACCTGCTATGTTTCTGTTGTACCACTCTGAGGGATGTAATACTAGTGAACGGTGTTTCATTGGTGTTATGTCAACGACTATAGTATACTACATCATGCAGTGGTATGCTGGGTCACCGTAGATTGTGATTATATTTGATATATGCAATGATCCTTATTGTAATATGTCAACCGATAGTAGCCTAATGGTTGTCTTTAAATTTGTTAAGACATGCATGTCTATTCATCATGTAACAGCTTTATTCCAAGTAGTTGTAATAGTTGATGTTGATGATGGACAACCATGAAGTGTCACCATTGACCTTGATGCCACGCTGGTGATGATGGAGATCAAAGGAATAAGGAGAAACGCCATATCATATCACATATTATGAATTGCATGTGATGCTAATCCTTTTTATGCATCTTGTATTGCTTAGATCACAACAGTAGCATTATAAGATGATCCCTCTCACTAAATATCAAGTAATAAAGTGTTCGTCCTTAGTAGGCACTGTTGCTAAGACTCGTCGTTTTGAAGCATATTGTGATGATCGGGTGTGATAGATTCTACGTGTGCATACAACATGTGCACGCCAGATTTTCACATGCGGATACTAAGGTTAATTTTGACGAGCCTAGCATGTATAGACATGGAATCGAAACACAGAATACCAAAAGGAAATGCATAAGTCATATGAATGATATGATGGACATGTTGAATATTCGCCTTTGAATACTACATCTTCTCTCGTGAAGGTCGGACTTGGTGTAGTGGATTTGGTTCGTGTAATCACTAAAACAACGTGAGGGGATGTTGTTTTGAGTGGGAGTTCACTTAGTTAATTTGAGAATTAAATTTGAACTCAATTTATCATAAACTTAGTCTAAACTCTTTGCAAATATGTTGTAGATCATGGCGACCCCTACCATCAACTTTAATGCGTTTCTAGAGAAACAAAAGTTGAAAAACAATGGAAGCAATTTCATGGACTGGTTGGGTAACAAGAGGATTGTCCTCAATGTTGGTAAGTTGACCTATGTGCTAGATGCACCGCTGGGTGACCCGCCTGCAGCTGATGCTCCCGATGAGGTGAAAAATGTTTACGTCAATCGGAAGAATCACTACTCCACATTTCAGTGTGCCATCATGTACGGTTTGGAATCGGAACTTCAGAGAAGCACTTTGAGAACCGCGACCCTCATGATATTATCAATGAGCTCAAAATGATATTTGAGACTCATGCGGCCGTGGAAATCTATGAAGATTCCGAGAAGTTCTTTAACTGCAAGATGGAAGAGGGCAGCTCCGTTAGGGAGCACGTGCTCAAAATTTCTGGGCACGCAAACAAACTCCAAGATTTGGAAAAAAGATTCCTAATGCATTGGGGATTCATCGTGTCCTCCAATCACTGCCACCTAGTTAGAAGAACTTTGTGATGAACTACAACATGCAGCGCATGGATAAGTCGTTGCCCAAACTCTTCTCCATGCTTAAGACTGCAGAAGTGGAGATCAAGAAAGAGCACCAATTGTTGATGTTCAATAAGATGAAGGAAATATTCCCTAGAGGCAGTCATAGAGATGATTATATTTCATATGTATCCATGAGTTATTGTAATGTTCCTTGAATATCCATATATCAGGAAACTTGTATTAATTAAAAATTATGTGAATTGTTTGTAAAACTCTTTACTTGTATGGTTATCTTACAGTTGTCCCTAGTTGGAGTTCATGTGAGGACACACGTGAATATTAGACTAGAACATCGATTAGTTGATGACTATGTTTCGTAAGTCATAGACATGGAGATGTCAAATCAATGATGTGAACACATGTTATGAACATGGGGTTGGACTAACCTAAATTGAGACTGGCAATTATACTTGTAGATCTCTCTATACATCGTGTATGTTTTGTCCTTAGACCTGAGATTGTTGCATGTAATTGATATGTGGATCGACCTACTTTGGTGCTATCAACCACTGCTCCATAACTGGATAGTTATAAAGGTAGCTTTCGGGTTTGTCCTGAAGCATGCTGCAAGGCATTGGTCAATCAAGATGGGATTTGCCCCTCTCTACTTGAGAGAGATATCTCTGGGACCCTCGAGTGGTCGGATCCAGAAATGCATGGCCGTGCTACATAAGGTTAAGACTTAACCTAGTAAAGGGATTCCGAATCGCAGTATCGAGAAAGAGAGTCAGCTTGGAGCTACACCAAATATCGCGAGTCAAAGGGAAATACATGTATTTAACCTTGTGATGGTTCGTCCGAATGATCTTTGTATGCGTTTAGGAGTTGGCACCTCTTGCTAGAGGCCGCTACCAACTATTGACAGAGTAAGTGTGCTCATGTCATGTCTATACATATATGAACCTATAGGGTCACACACTTAAGGGGCTGGAAGCCTAATGAGGATTGGATCCGAATTAAACCAGGCTTAGGCTACTAATGGGCTACTAATGTAGAAGCCACCAGGGACGCCTATATAAGAAAGGGTAGGGCGATCTGAATAGGGTTGAGCATTCCACCTAGCCGCCACTCCTCTCACGACTGCATCGCACGTGCGGACCTAGCAGTCCGGCGTCTGACGCTTCCACCCCGAACATGTGGATACCTCGGAGCTGCTGCATCTGTAGCACTTGGACGAGCCGCGCAAGGGGAGCTTCTCGTGGTACGAGGACGAGGAGGAGACGTAGAACACCTACACTGCCCCGACATGCTTCATCAAGTTCCGCAACTGCGCGTCTAGTGGTAATCTCGAGATCTATGATAACAGTAATCCTGGTTTACGCAGTAGAATTTTTTGATTTGCGCTAGTGTATCCTACATGTATCCCTTCATAAGACCACCAATTTCAATAAGCAAGGAAAGCCTAAGAACAAGGGAAACTTCAAGAAGGGCAGCAAGAAAGCTGTCGCGCTTGCTAAGAAGCCCAAGGCTAGTCCTAAGCCTAATACTGAGTGCTTTTATTGGAAGGCCGAAGGTCACTGGAAGCGGAATTGCCCCAAGTACCTAGAAGATCCAAAGAACAGCAACATCAAGAAGAGATGTATATTTTATATACATGTTATTGATGTGTATTTTACTACTCCCTCCGTCCCAAAATAGATGTCTCAGATTTGTCCAAATTTGAATGAATCTAGACACTATTTAGTATATAGGTTCATCTAAATTTTGAAAAATCTAAGAGTCTATTTTGGGACGGAGGGAGTAGTAATCATAGTAGTGCTTGGGTATTTGATACTGGTTCGGTTGCTCATATTTGTAACTCGAAACAGGTGATGCAAAATAAACGAAGACTAGCAAGAGACGATGTGACAATGCACTTTGGAAATGTCTCCAAGGTTGATGTGATCGCCGTAGGCACGCTCCCTCTTCATCTACCACCGGGATTAGTTTTAAATCTAAATAATTGTTATTCGGTGCCTGCGTTAAGCATGAACATTATATATGGATCTTGTTTATTGCGAGACGGTTACTCCCATAAGTCGAAGAATAATGGTAGTTCTATTTATATGAGTAATATCTTTTATGGTCATACGCCTGAGATAGATGATCTATTCTTTTTAATCTCAATAGTAGTGATACACATGTTCATAATATAGATGCTAAACGAATGAAATTGAATGATAATTCCACATACATGTGGCACTACCATCTTGGTCACATTGGAGTGAAGCGCATGAAGAAAGTCCATTCCGATGGACTTCTTGAATCAGTTGATTTTGAATCACTAGAAAGATGCGAAGCATTTCTAGTGGAAAAAATGACTAAGACTCCATTATCTAGGATAATGGAGCAATCTACAGACTTATTGGAAATCATACATACTGATGTGTGTGGTCCAATGAGTGTAGCGTCACGCGGTGGATATTGTTATGTTCTTACTTTCATGAATGACTTGAGTAGATATGGATATATCTACTTTGTGAAACATAAATACGAAACTTTCGAGAAGTTTAAGGAATTCCAAAGTGAAGTAGAAAATCAACATAAAAAATATATTAAGTTTTTGCGATCTGATCGCGGAGGTGAGTATCTAAGTTACGAGTTTGGCATGCATTTGAACAAATGCGGAATACTTTCATAGTTGACACCATCGGGAACACCACAGTGGAATGGTGTGTCTGAACGTCATAATCAAACTCTCTTAGATATGATTCGGTCTATGATGTCTCTTATAGATTTAATTGTTTTGGAGTTATGAATTATAAATAACCGCATTCACTTTAAATAGGGCACCATCAAAATACGTCGAAACAACACTGTATGAATTGTGGTTTGCTAATAAACCTAAGTTGTCGTTCCTTAAAGTTTGGGATTGTGAAGCTTATGTAAAGAAGTTATAGCCCGAAAATCTTGAACCCAACAGGAAAAATGCGTCTTCATAGGATACCCTAAAGAAACAATTGGGTATACCTTCTATCATAGATCCAAAGGCTATGTTTTCGTTACCAAGAATGGATCCTTTCTTGAGAAAGAGTTTCTCTTGAAAGAAGTGACTGGAAGGAAAGTAGAACTCGACGAGGTTGTTGAACCTTCTCTCGGATTTGCGAGTAGCGCAACACCGAAATATGTGCATGTGCCGCCTGCACCAATAAGAGAGGAAGCTAATGATGGTGATCATGAAACTTCGAACAAAGTTGCTACTGAATCTCGTAGGTCGACGAGGGTCCGTACCACTCCTGGTTGGTATGACCCCGTCATGAATGTCATGTTGGTGGACAACACCGACGACCCTGCGACGTATGAGGAAGCAATGATGAGCCTAGTGTAGGCTTCGTTGCATGGAAAACAAAAAATTTCTATCACGTGAACACACAAAACCAAGATCTAATCTATGGTAAAGCCAAGATCTAATCTACGAGATCGGTGCAACGATATTATAAGAACTAACCTTCGTAGATCCAAAGCATTTAATGAGATCGGATTCTTGTGGTTGATGTAGTCGATCACTTGTCGATCTCAAGATCGTGTAGACGATACTTCCGGCGCCACGTTCCGACAGTGCTTCCACAGTCGGTCACACGTACGATAGTTGATGAAGACCTTCCTCTCCCTTGTTCCAGCAGGGCAGCGGAGGTTGTAGGTCTCCTCGGAATCCCAATAGCACGACGGTGTGGTGGTGGTGGAGGAGGAGAGATTTCTGCAGGGCTTCGCCTAAGCCGTAGTAGTGTGGTGGACGAGAGAGAGAGAGAGAGAGAGAGAGAGGGAGAGAGAGAGAGAGAGGTGCGACGACTAGGGTTTAGGCGCCAAGGCTTTAGGTGCCAAGGGGGGCGCCCTACCCCTCCTTATATGGGAGAGGGGGTGGCGGCCAAGGGCCTACCAGCCCTAGCCGAGTTGCTCCCCAACTCGTCTAGCAAGGGGAGACTCCTTCCCCAACTCGGCTAGGAAGAGGGGAGTTGTAAACTTGCCTTTCAAGTTTTCTCTTTCCTTCCCAAACTAGGATTTTACTTTTCAAACTAGGGTTTGACCCTACCTTCCTACTTCTTGGATGAGTTGGCCTAGGGCTTGGTGCGGCCAGCCCCTAGGACATGTCGCATCCCAAGTGACCCCTCCGGGGTGGTGGACCTTCCAGAACATTCTAGAAGCTTCCGCTCAAAACACCGAAAACATTTCTGAACCCCAGAAACTGACTTTCCTTATATGAATCTTATTCTCTAGACGATTCCAGATCTCCTCGTTACGTCCTGGATCCAATCCGAGACTCTGAACAACATATTGTCTCCAACTCACATTCCATATCTACTTAAACAACATTGAATCCTTAAGTGTGTCTCCCTACGGTTCATGAACTATGCAGACATGACCGAGACACCTCTCCGATCAATAACCAATAGAGGGATCTGGAATTCCATATGGCTCCCACATATTTCTACGATGACTTCATGATCGAATGAACCATTTACATACGATACAGATTCCCTCTGTCGTGTGATACTTTATTTATCCAAGGTTTGATCGTCGGTATCTCTATACCTAGTTCAACCTCGTTAAGGATAAGTACTCTTTACTTGTAATGTGATGTGATATCCCTTGTGACCTTGTCACATGCTTGCAAGACCAATTGGATGAAAATCCACCAAGAGGGCCCAAAGTATATCTATCCTTCATATGGATGGACAAATCCCACTCTTGATACATGTGCTTCAATACATACTTTCAAAATACCTAATGTCACCTTTATAACCACCAAGTTACAGAAGTGGTGTTTGATGTCATCAAAGCATCCATCTGGTGATGGTGATTAACATGATCCCATGGTCGAAGGATTACGTTACTATGTATTTGAAAGCTTGTAGCAAATGAACTCTAAATAACTTGATCTTATGCTATGTTAACTATAGGAGTGTGTCCATCACATCATTCTCCTAATGACATGATCTTGTTATTAATAACATCCAATGTCCATGATATGGAAACCATGATCATCTATTAATCAACAAGCTAGTTTAACAAGAGGCTTACTAGGGATTCTTTTATGTTTACAAAACACACAAGTATTAATGTTTCCTGTTAATAAAATTATAGCATGGGATGTAAACATTTATCATTAATACAAATATATAATAATAACCACTTTATTATTGCCTCTTGGGCATATCTCCAAAACCCAGATTCCAAAAAATGGCAAGAAGACATGAAATCCGAGATGAGATCCATGTACTAAAACCAAGTGTGGACTTTGGTGGACTTACCTGATGGTAGCAAGACTGTTGAGAACAAATGGATTTTCAAGAAGAAAACAGACGTTGATGGTAATGTTACTATCTATAAAGATCGACTTGTCGCGAAGGGGTTCCGAAAAATTCAAGGAGTTGACTATGATGAGACTTTCTCACCGGTAGCGATAAAGTCTATCAGGATTTTTTTTAGCAATCAATGCATTTTTCGATTACGAGATTTGGCAGATGGATGTAAAAATGGTGTTCCATAATGGTGACATTGAGGAAGAGTTGTATATGGTACAACCCAAAGGTTTTATCGATCCTAAAGATGCTAACAACGTATGCAAACTTCCGCGGGCCATTTATGGACTAAAGCAAGCATCTCGGAGCTGGAATTAATGTTTTGATAAGGTGATCAAAAACTTTGGATTTATACAAACTTATGGAGAAGCTTGTATTTACAAGAAATTCAGTGGGAGCTCTATAGCATTACTAGTAGTATATGTGGATGACATATTGTTGATTGGGAATGATATAGAACTTCTTGAAAGTGTCAAAGTATATTTGAATACTAGTTTTTCAATGAAGGATCTTGGCGAAGAAGCATACATCTTAGTCATAGATATTTATAGACATAGATTAAGATGCTTAATGGAGATTTCACAAAGTACATACTTGGACAAGGTTCTAAAGAGGTTTAGAATGGAAGAAAGCAAGAAAGGGTTCTTGCCCATGTTGCCAGGGAAGACCTTGAGTAAAACTCAAAGTCCAGATACGGCAGAAGATAGAGAAAGGATGAGTAAGATCCCCTATGCCTCGGTGATGCGGCTCAGATCATTGTAGAGCTTCGTTGGGAAACCCCAAGAGGAAGGTATGATGAGCACACAGTAAGTCTTCCCTCAGTTATGAAACCAAGGTTATTGAACCAGTAGGAGGAAGGAAATGACTCCAAGGTGTTGCTAACAACTTGGAACCTGCACAACACAAACTCAAGACTTTGCCCCAACGTACAGTGAGGTTGTAAATCTCACAGGTTTGCTAAAAACAAAGGATTAAACATATGGTGTAGAAGGTAATGATTGCTTGCAGAAAGTAAACAGTAACTGTGGATGATGTAACAATGGTAAAGATTGGACTAGGGTCCACATTTTACTAGAGGTGTTATCGTTAAGATAAATAACATAACATGTTGGGTAAACAAATTACAGCGAGGCAATTGAGAGGACTAAGCAAGGCACAACAATGCAATAGTATACATTCATGATCCTGTGAGATTCGACTGGGCATTACAATAATATACATAGACCGCCATCCAACTGCATCTATGACTAGTAATCCACCTTCAGGTTATCATCCAAACCCCCTCCAGTATTAAGTTGCAAGCAACAGATAACTGCTTTAAGCAATGTGTGTAAAGTAAACAATACAATTGTTCCATGAACAAAGATTGTTGTTTTCTCCCTAGTAGCAACAACACATCTACAACCTTAGAGATTTCTGTCACTTCCCCAGATTCAATAGAGGCGTGAACCCACTATCGAGCATAAATACTCCCTCTTGGAGTCACTAGCATCTACTTGGCCAAGATAGCTACTAGAAACATAGAGCATGCAAGATCTCAAACAACATAGACAAGATAGAATCAATAATCAAGAAGACGTGATAGAATCAATAATCATTCTGACATAGTAATCTCAATATCCATCGGATCCCCACAAACACAACATGCATGATTACAAATAGGTGATCTTGATCATGAACGAAGCTCACAAGATCTAAACATGATAGCACAAGGGAGGAGAAACAACCATCTAGCTACTGTGTGGACCCATAGTCCAAGGTGGAACTAATTACTCATCATACCAGAGGCTGGCATGGTGATGAAGAAGGCCTCCGGGATGATCTCTCCCCTTCGGCAGGGTGCCGGGAAGAGCTTAAGACCCCCCCCCCCGATCTAGGGAAGATGGTGGTGGCGGCTACAAACTGTTTCATGGAGATCTGATCCGATACTTAGGGTTTTGGCATCGGGGGGTTTTTATTGGCGAAGAGGCGAGGCAAGAGGGCGGCCCACACCCAGCGCGTGGGGGGGGGGAGGGGTGGCCACCCTGTGGCTCCCCTCCGATCGCTCTCCAGTCTATGTGTTCGTCTCGATGAAATATTGACTTTGGCTTTTGTCCCGTCCAATTCCGAGAATATTTTCTTACTAGCTTTTCTAAAACCAAAAACAGTAGTGACGAGGTTTAATCTCGTCAATGCCCATTGTTATGGACTTGGGTTTTGGAGAAGATGGGGATGCTGGAGATCGCAGAACGGTTAGCAAACAAGTAACATGGGGACACGAGGTTTACCCAGGTTCAGGGCCCCGGAGGGAAAACCCTACTCCTGCTTGTCTGCTCTTGATTACGGCGAAACTGAAGGTTACAGGGGGTGCGCAGATGCAATCTGGCGTGGAGGTGTGTATGCGGTGATGTGCGAGAGATTGTAAGCGAGCCTCCTCGTCGTGCCCTCTTGGCCCTTATATAGAGATAGGCAGGTCCCAGGCACAGATCGAGTCGGTTACAGCTTTTAGGGTTTACCCCTTTGAATTTCATATCTACTCTAGTCTTGCTCTCCAAGGATCCGAAGGCGTCATGGGCCTTGGCCACCCAAAAATCTTCATGGGCCGGCGTATATTCGTCGTGGGCCTTCCTTGGGATAGACTAGGTATGCTGAGGTCGTGTACCCGCGGGGTATAACCATGTCAGTAGCCCCCGAGTGTTCAGTCGAATCGTAGATTCGGCTGAGGACTCTTTAATCCTTCGGGTGCAACTCGCTTTCAAGAGAATGTGTAGGGATTGTTGATGCGTGCACGACTCTCCGACGGATCGAGTCGATTAAGCATCTTAGGACAAAACAACACGATCTTCTTCAGGTTCGAGTCCCTCGACTCGAACCCGGAACATATGCTGGCGTAATTCGACTCAGGCCGTGGAGGACTTACAGGAGTGGAATTCCAGTGAATTTAAATGATGCACCCAACGCGTCCGTCGGGATTTTTCATCGCGCCTGTTGGCACGAATTCTTACTAGCAGAGCGCAGTCGTGTGCCTTACCAGGCCATCAGACGATATCTGTAGGTCTTACCTTTGTGTCGCAGACACAACATCCGAATGTTTATCACCGCGGAGGTGCTTCGGGTGGCCAAGAAGAATGTTGCTCACTCAGCGTTTAATTAGGGCAGAGTTGCAGAAAAAATGTTGCATGCTGATCTGAAGGATCGCAGTCGAAGAATTCATAGGGTACGCGACCAGCACTCCCTATGGAAGTAGCCCCCGAGTGTCTGTTCGAGTCGTAGACTCGAGCAGAGACTTTAATTCAACCGTTGTTCAGCTTCAGGTCCGTAGGACACAAATTTTTCGGATGCTTGAATCCATTCTCCCTATGGGAGTAGCCTCCGAGTCCGTAGTGGAGTCGTAGACTCGACGTAGGACTCGAAGAAATAATTCAGTGATGTAATGTTTATGTTCACTTATCGGGTCCGCGGCCAGCGCTCCTGATAGGAGTAGCCCCTGAGTAGTTAGTCGAATCGTAGATTCGAGTGAGTACTCTTAGCTGTGTATCCGAAGAATTGTAGTTGTTGCTAGTATAACATTTGATGACGTCAATGCTGACGATCGGTGACCTCAAGCGTCTGCTGCGCCAGAGATGACGTGACTGGACGAACATGGGTCCCACCTTCTGACCTTGAATTGACCGGTCAAGTGTGGCATGGAGATAATTACGACGTCGCCTCGATTTCCACGCGTAGTGGACGGCGTGTGAGCGACGGTTCACTGCTGTACTGACACGTGGACGGTCAGATCTTGCAGTTGGCGTTACGTCTTCTCGATGGACGGTTGTCATGCATCGTCTTTGTCCTTATAATCTATGGGGAAAAATTAATCTGTTTTCACCGCAGCCATTCTTGTTTCACTGCTCCAATATTCTCTGAGCGTTCTTGCTGTGCGCTGGAATATCCTCGAACATTTCCTTCTTTGATCCTACGTTCTCTCCGTCGGCGCCGCCGCACCGCAATGAGGAAGCCTAAGAAGTCCTCTTCTGCGGTTGGCACCAACACTGCTGGTGGCAAGAAAGGTTCTACCTCTGCCCATGTCACCGACGGTGGCTGGCGGCGATCGGAGACGCGGGAGAGTGATCTCCGCAAGCTTCGTGAGCGGGGCTTGATCCCGCAGGATAGGGAGGCAGTCAAACTTCCTAGCAACAAGGTAATTCCCCGTCCCCCGCTGGGTTTCGGATGTTCCTTGCATTTGTTCTTCGGGGCTTTTCCTTCCCAGTCCACAATTTCCTTCGTGGACTGCTTTTTCTTTATGGCATCCAGCTGCATCATCTTTCCCCCAACTCTCTTCTTCACATTGCTTGTTTTGTTACTTTCTGCGAGTGCTGGCTCGGTATCGAGCCGCACTTTGGCCTCTTCCGGAAACTCTATTCCGTGAAGAGGCAATGTGGTTCTGATGGTGTTTATCCCATTGGGGGTTGCATCATCTCCCTTCGATCAAAACTTCTTTTCTTCTCCTTTTCCATGTCTAAATCTGTCCAGTACTGGCGGAGGCGATGGTTTTACATCCGCGACTCCACGGTGGCTGGGCAGAATTTTGGTCTTGCTCCTTTCGACCCCTCCCAAAAGATCGAGCTGAAGAGGTCCTAGAAGAACCAGATCTTGGATGGCGAGGTAGCGGAGATTGAGACTCTCTATCGTCGAGTGGAGGATCTTCAATTAACTCCGGATAAAGAGGTGAACGGTGTGGACATCATCCGCACTTTTCTCAAATGTCGGGTGCAGCCGCTCCAGGCTAGGACGCATCCGATGTTCCTTTATGCTGGTCATCGTGATCCGACTAGGGTTTCGGCTGAAGAATTCTCCAAGGGAGATCTCGACGGGGTCCTTCCTCCGCTGTTGAAGTTCAAGACTGGAGAGGATATCCCGGGGAAGTCGCTGACTTCTCCGTTCTCTGCTTCTCGTCCGGTTCTGCATGTTTAGATCTGGGACGTGCGTGTGGCGCTATTTTCGACTGTGTTTTACTTGTATTTATTTGTATGCTGACAAATTTGCTTCTTTTGTGCAGGAGTTCAAGGTGCCAGGCATGTCGCCTCCATTGCCCGAAGTATTCTCGGATGCTCCGGATAATGAGGTGGTGGACTCCATGTCTGAGCTGCCATCAGCGCGTTCTCCGGATGAAGAGGCCAACGAGTCAAGCGAGGATCACACTCGCAAGCGGACACGAAGCTCCAGCGAGTCGTCAAATGCTTCGAATCCGCCGACACCGAGGAATCCGCTGTGCCTTCAACGTCACAGTGGAGATCATGGGGGCTCTTTTTCTCCCATTCCTGCCGTTCTCGTGCGAGCTGTGGCACCTGTCTTCGACAAGGAAGAAAAGAAGTAAGATAATAAAAAGGAGAAGAAGGTCCGGAAGATCCCTCCTGTCTTCGACTTAAGCGAGCTTGACTCGTAAGTTTCCTCGGTCCTGTTTTGCCTTGCGATGTGCTGATTTTTTTCCTTGTGTAGCCACTCCTCCGACGGCTCCTCCAGTGACGGTGCTCGGGAGATGATGGGGGAGTCGAAGGTTGCTCCTCCTCCTCCTCAGACGGTGGCCACCTATGAAGGCGCTGCTCCAGACCCTTCTCCGCGGGAGGGTCGGGTGGTTGCCCCTCAGAAGACTGCGAGTGGACCTTCGGAGTCACCGTCTAATCATGTAAGTAATTCCGTTTTCTGCCACGGGGGGAGCCCCCGAGCCTTTTTGGATGATCTGCTGATCATTCTTTTCTTCCCACCTCGGGGGGAGCCCCCGAGCATCTGTAGGGTATTTTGTTGTTTGTTTTTCCTTCGAGTCTCGGGGGGAGCCCCCGAGCATTTTTCGTATGTGCAACTTGCTTCTGCTCGTTCTTTTGGGCGTAGCCCCCGAGCCGTTCTTTTGACTAGTAGTTCTTTCTTCAGCCTTTCGTGCAAGGTGCCAACCAACTGATGCAGCAGCACCTGGCGTTGGAGGCCAGCCTCAAACAACTTCAAGGTATGTTTACGAATTGGTCTTTTGCTTCTTCTTGTATTTTTGTCCTTCGATCCGACAGGCGTGTTGCTGACTGCAGAGGATCACAACGTCTCTCTTCTTGAGATTGATGCTCTCAAAAAGAGCCTTGGTCAAGCGGAGAAGAAAGCCGAGGTCGCCGTTGGTGCAAAGGAGCGCCTCAAGCTAGAGCTAGCCAACGCGGCCGAGGCTAAGGAGCGCCTGCGGCAGGAGGCTATGGATCACGAGGAGCAGCTCACCACCATAACGGCTTCGCGCAAGAGAGAGGTGGCCGACAAGCTTATGGCGGCTGCCAAGGCTGTTTCGGGTGAGTATCTCCGCTTTCCTATTTTTGACTTCCTTGTCTTTCTTTTGCGGTGCTTTTATTCATGCTACTTCCTTTTGTTTCTTTAGATGCCGCGGGCATCGAGTTTGATCGCGGTGCTCTAGAGCACGGGAGTGCTTTGGATGATGCCGCTGCAGCGGTCAAAGACCGCTGCAGTACCGTTGTCAGCTCGCTTTCTAAGGCCAAGGAGGTCCTCGGGCGCTTCTACAAGGAGCTCGTCCCCAAGGCCGTGACCCTCGAAGATGTTGATGCCTTGGGGGAGGCGCTGTCAGTCGAAGCAACTGCGGCTTACAAGTGCAAGCAGAAAGGCATCAGCGTGTCCGTCGGGCTGGCAATGGCTATGGCGGCTGGAGCGGAGCTGGATCTTCCTCAGGTCACCTCCCGGATGCCGACGGCTGCCGACAGATCCGAGGTAGCCTTCGCCACCTATGCTGCTCTCTGTAAGCGTTACGAGCCGAAGCTGATTGATCTGCTGGCCGAGTACGCTCTAAGGCAGCAGGGGGAAGCCAAGGCGAGGCAGTCTGGCTCCGAGGCTACTCAGGGTGCCGCTTCGTAGACGTTGTAGTTGTAGGATAGTTTTAGCTTCTTTTGTTGTAATTATTTTGATGAACGATCATTGTGCCACGTATTGGATTTTGCTTCTCGTAATGAATTTGCTGAGTTCTGTGCTCCTTCGTCTGCTTGTTCATGTCTTTGTCTTCTGTTACTCTAGGGTCCTTCGGGTGATGATCCCGTTGACACTTCGTCTGCGGCGCAGCTGCGGCCATCCCTGGATGGTGCGTCGCAGCTTGTGTTTCTTTGAGACCGTATCCGCAGCCTCGAGAAAGAGTTGCTTGGGGTGCGTGGCCACGCTGATGTTTGGAAATCCAAAGCAGATCGAGGCGCTGCCAGAGAGGAGTACTTGATGGCGGAGCTGCTTTGTTTGTCCGAACAGCTTCAGTGTGATTTTTTCGAGCTGTTGCATGTTACTTTGGATGCGCCTGCTGGCCCTTCATATTACTCTTTTGCAAGTATTGAAGGTGCTAACATTGCTCCAAGGGAGGAGAAAGAGCGTGTTGCTGTTCGGATCAGCTACTTGACTCAGCAGGACATGGAGGCCGGCGGGTTCTTCTGGATGGACCGTGATCGTGTCGTGGTCCTTGCGATGGTGCAGGATCGCGTCCACCAGGTATCGCGGGTGCTTCGTCAGGTTAAGTCTTCGCTTGCGTCGGTTCTGCATGTAATGTTTCCGCTGGATGATGCGCCGTCGACTCTCTCTGGTCTGTTGTCGAAGTTTCGGAATGTGCATCATGTCAGGGAGATGGTGCGGCATCAGCTCATCGTGGGGGTGAAGGCTGCGCTCTCCCTTGTGCGGTTGCATCGTCCTGATGTAGATCTGTCCACTGTAGCAGCTGGGCCACCTCTTCGGCCAGATGGTGGTGAGTGAGATATGCGTCCACATTATGCGGCTGTAAGGCAGTATGCCGAACAGATCGTAGATCTGTTTGAGCAGCGCGCTCAGGTTATTCTTCAGAATAGGTAGTACCTGTAAAAGGGATAGATGTAAAATTTGTATATATTTAACTGGGCGTGTTTTTCCCTTGGTTATAAGGATTTGGTTGTCGATTTAGCACATAGTGCTTTGTTTGTGTACGCGCCCTTTTCGTTAGCCTGACGTGGTCAACTACTCAGGTGTGCACGTGTTATCCTGAGTCGACGAAGTCGTGAGGTTGGGGGAGCCCCCGAGTGCGTTGTAGCATGGAGTAAAATGCGAACAGTAAACAAAAATTTGGGGCGAGACACTTAGCTTTATTCATATCGTAATGGAGGAGGTACATTGTTCGGCTTGGTAGCCTTGGCTGAATAGCCTTATTGAAAGTAAAATAGGGAGGTAGCTAGGGGTAGAACCGTCGCAGTTGTGCGACGTTCCATGGGTTGGAGTATGCGACTCCAGACTCCACGTGCTTGAGGCGATAGGCGCCACCTGGGATGACTTCAGTGACGATGTAGGGTCCTTCCCATGGTGACTCGAATTTCTTCGGTCGCTCTTGCTTGAGTCGCAAGACTAGGTCTCCTTCGACGAAGGACCTTGGGCGCAGCCGTCGGCTGTGGTAGTTGCGGAGACTCTGTTGGTACACCGTTCTGCTGCTATGTCTCGCGCTTCGTCGAGTGTGTCGACGGCGTCTTCGAGTGCAGCCGTGGATTCGGCTTCGCTATAAGCGACGACCCGTGGGGCCTGGTGGCGTACCTCTGCTGGTAGCACGGCTTCGGCTCCATGCACCATGAAGAACGGCGTGTAGCCGGTTGAGCTGTTTGGCGTTGTACGCAGGCTCCATAGGACGGAGGGTAGCTCTTTCGTCCAGGCTCTGGCGAGTCGCTCGAGTGGGCTCATGAGGCGCTTCTTGATGCCAGCGCCGATGAGGCCGTTGGCCTTCTCCACCTGCCCGTTCTTTTGCGGGTGCGCCACTGAGGCGTATGTGATATTGATTCCGAGGCGTTCGCAGAAGTCCTATAATTCTTTGGAGATGAAGTTCGATCCATTGTCGGTGATGATGCTATGCGGCACGCCGAACCTGTAGACAATGGATTCGAAGAACTTGACGACAGTTTTGCCCTTTTGGTTAGTGACAGACATGGCCTCAATCCACTAGGTGAATTTGTCAACTGCGACTAGGAGGTAGACATGTCCCCCTTTCGAGGATCTAGGCAGCTTGCCGATCATGTCGAGGCCCCATTGGGCAAAAGTCTAGGCCAAAGGTATGGGTCTGATCTCTGACCCGGGTGCGTGTGGTTTGTCGGCGAACCTTTGGCACCCACTGCATCTTCGGACGATGTCCTTGGCGTCGTTCATGGCCATTGGCCAGTAGAATCCAGCTCGTAGAGCTTTGGCGACAAGGGAGCGGCTGCCTGCATGATGGCCGCAGATGCCCTCGTGGATGTCTTGGAGGATGGTTTTTCCGTCGCCGATGGTGACGCACCCTTGTAGTACACCCGAAATGCTGTGCTTGTACAACTCGCCATTGATGATAGTGAATGCTTTGGACCGGCGAGATATGCGTCGGGCATCCGTCGGGATATCAAGAAGTTCTCTGTCTATGAAGTACCGGAGGTATGGCCTTGTCCAAGTTTCTTCGACTTCCATGACCTGCAACAGGTTGACCACAGTGACCTCTGTGTCCAGCTTTTCCGGTCCTTCTTGACCGTCGGGTAGCGCAACCCCCGAGTGTTCTGCTTCTTCGGGTGATCCCTTGGGTAATTTCCGCCGTGCACAGGTGGAGCCGATGTTGGCGAGTCTGTCGGCCTCCTCGTTGCTTTATCTACCAACGTGCCAAAGCTCGCAGCCGTCAAAGTCTCCTTCGGGTGCGTTGTAGAGTGCGCAATACGCAATCATGTTGGCGGCATGCGCGTCGCGCTCGTTCATCGTCTACTGGACGACGAGGTTGGAGTCACCGTAGATGACCAGGCGAGTTGCGCCGCAGATCTTTGCCATTCTCATGCCGTGGATGAGGGCCTCGTATTCTGCTTCATTGTTGGAAGCTCGAAACTTCATCCGGAGGACGTACTTCATCTTATCGCCCTGCGGGGAGGTCAGTATGACCCGGTTCCTGCTCCGGCTTCACGCTTGGAGCCGTCGAAGTGCATGGTCCATGACTATGTCATGTCTGGGGTGTCTGGCAGCTGCAGCTCCATCCAGTGTACAAGGAAGTCCGGGAGGACTTGACACTTGATCGCGTGGAGTTTATCATAGATGATGTCTAGAGGTGACAGCTCGATGCCCCATAGGGCCACGCGTCCTGTGGCCTCTAGGTTGTTCAGGATGCTATTCAGGGGTGCCTCGTTGACGACCATCACCTGGTGCTCCTGGAAGTAGTGGCTCAACCGACAAGCCGTCATGAACATGTCGTAGGCGAGTTTTTGGTAGTGAGGGTAACTCTGCTTTGTTGGCGTCAATACCTCGCTGAGGTAGTAGATTGGTCGTTGGACCCTTGCCCTCTTCGGGTCACTCGACCACCAGTACGGTGCTCACCACCTGGTGTGTAGCTGCTATGTACAGCAGTAGGGGCTCGCGCTCCTTTGGCGTAACCAAGACGGGCGAGGTAGAGAGCAGCCGCTTTAGATCTTCGAATGCATCATCCGCCTCAGGCGTCCACTCGAATTTGTCTGCCTTGCGCTGTAGCTAGTAGAATGGCAGTGCTTTCTCGCCCATGCGGCTGATGAACCTGCTCGATGTCGATATTCATCTTGCAAGCTGCTGGACACCCTTGAGGTTTTTCGGCTTCTCCATGGCCATTATGGCCCGGATTTTCTTCGGGTTCGCCTCGATCCCTCACTGGGAGATGAAGTAACCAAGCAGCTGGCCTGATGGGACACCGAAGGCGCACTTTTCAGGGTTAAGCTTGATCCTGTAGCGGTCGAGATTATCGAACGTCTCGCGGAGATTGTCGATGAGTGTTCTCGCCTCCCTGGTTTTGATGACTATGTCGTCGACATAGACTTGGACATTGCGACCGATCTGGTCCTTCGGGCATGCCTGCATGCACGGCTGGTACGTGGCACCTGCGTTATTTAGACCGAAGGGCATTGTGTTGTAGCAGAACACTCCGAACAGCGTGATGAACGCCGTTTTCTCCTGATCTTCGACCCTTAGTCGAATCTGGTTGTAGCCTGAGTAGGCGTCGAGGAAGGAGAGTTTCTCGCATCCTGCAGTCGAATTGATGATCTGATCGATCCGAGGGAGAGGGAAGTGGTCCTTCGGGTAGTGCTTGTTCAGCGACGTGAAGTCCACACACATCCGTAGGATGTCCGTGTCCTTTTTGGGGACCATCACTGTATTGGCGAGCCACTCGCCTTATTTAATCTCCCTGATGAAGTTTGCAGCGAGTAGCCTGTTGACTTCAACCCCTATGGCTTCGGTCCGGGGCTCGGTGTGGCATCCCGCAAAACCACTACTAGAAAATCGCGTTGAATTTGTGCATTGCATCGTCATCATCATGTATTGTTTGTCAAAAACTAATTTCGAAAACCTGTTTGAATTTCCAAACGCCCCATCTTTATTCAAACGCAAAAACCCGGGGCTCCGGAGTTAATTTGTTTGTTGCTATCGGGTTGCAAACGTCCCAATTAGAATAAATAAATAAAATTAAATTATTTTAATAGGGGCAGTCGAACGGGCCGATTGACCCGATCGACCACCCCAGGAAATAATAAACGGTCCACCTGGACACCCCCAACAAAATCCTAAGTGCACCAACTAGTCTACCCCAACCCAGCCTCCACATCATCTCACCCAATCATCTCCTGCCACCTCACCTCCTCCCTCTCCCTCAACCACTCACACAGTGCCACGTCACCCTCACCCCAATCCCTCTCTCCACCTCTCTCTCTCCTCTCAACCCAGCCCCACACCACCACAGGACCCACACGCCACACGGCACTCCTGTGCACGCACCCGCCCTGCCCTCTCCCGGCCGTGGACCCCGCCCACCCATGCCCACTGTCATGCTCACACCCCACCCCTGGCCCCTGCCCCTGCCCGCGTGCCCCGGTCCCACGCCTGCACCCCTCCCCGGCCCTCCTCCTCTCTTCTTCCTCATGCAAGCCTCCTCGCCGCGCCTCTCTTCCCCAGCTCGCCCACCTCCCGCCTCCGCCCCAGGACCCTGCGCCTCGCCCGCCCAGGTCTCCCCTCTCGTCCTCCGCCTGCCGCCGCCGGCCTCCGCCCGCCACCGCCCGGTCCACCGGCTCCGCCCGCCTCATCCTTCCTCCCCTCATGAGCTCACTCCCCAGCGCCGCGAGCCTTCCCCGCCCGGCCGCGCTTCCTCTCCCCTCGGCTCCGCGCCGGCTGCCTCGGCCGTCGGACCTCGCCACCGCCAAGCCGCATCCTCCGGCCTCCGGCTCGCGTCGCTGGCCCCGCTCAAGCCAGCGCCAGAGCCCCCAAGCACCCGCGTCTTCCCCTCGCTCCCGCAGCGCCCGCCCACGCCGAGGCCGCCCGCTCCGCCCCGCCGTACCTCGCCGCCACCGTCCTCCCTAGGCCGCTCCGAGCCTCGCCGACGCTCGAGCTCCACCCGCCAGCGTCCCGGTGAGCTGCGCGTGCTCAGTGCCCCTGACGCTCCTGCCACGCCCCGCCCGGCCCAGCGTCAGCGCCCGGCGCCTCTGCTCCGCCCCGCAGCCTCCGTCCGCCGGCGCCGCCTCGGTCTCCTTCGCCCCGTCGCCAGACGTCCCCGACCCGATGCTGTCCGTCCTTCGCGCCTCTGCCGTGCCCGAGCCCCGTGCCGCGTCGTCATCCCTTTGTTGCTGCCGAGTTGTTTGGTACAAGTGCAGGATCTCTAGTACCAGTGGGTTGCCCAGGTGCCGTGTTTTGGTGATGTTCAGGAGAAAGTGGGGCGAGAAGATGTTTGCTGTGGCGACCCTCGGGTTTCAGTGACCTCCACCCAACAAGCCCGACGAGTACCTCACCCAGAACCTCGGAAGCGACAAATCTACCGATGACCGAGGGCCCGGTTGCCAAGATCCGCTCGGAGATCCGGAACACCAATGCGCCGAGACCAAGACCCGTTCCGGGGCAAAGTCCGGACCGATGACCGCCAAGAACGCCACCGGTCCAACAAGCGCCGCAGCGAGCGCCAAGTTCTCCTCCCGGATACTAAGACCGCCTCGATGGCGCGGACCCGACAAGACCCTCAACGGCAAGACCGACCCGTGGACCCGACAAGACCTACGCGACGATAAGAACGGCTCGACCGAAGAATCCTGGCACCGACTCCAAGCTCGCTTCCGGACGGCAAGACCTACCTCTGTTATCCGAGAATGTTTCCGTCGAACCCTGAACCCTGAGACCAACCCCGAACCCCTCGGAGCCCAAGATCGTCCGAACCCCAAAGTGTGACCCTCTTTTCCGTGACCTATATTTTCATAATAATATTGCTTGTCGCATATTAAATTGTTCATACTCGCATGCATCTTTAGTGGTTTGGGGGCCTTTTGCCGATTCACCTAATAATTAAATATGGGGCCATATGCGGGCAAATCTAGTCTCATATTGGCCTCATTTAAATTTGTGTAGCGAACCCGGTGCTATCTCTTGCCATGTTAAAACAACATCTAATTGCGGGGGTTCTAAACAACTTGAACCTACTAATTAATTGTCGGGACCCCGGTTCCACTTAATATAACCTAATTGCGTTGCACCTTTGCCATGCCATACATCATACATGCATCATGCCGATCTTTTGCCGTAGTATTAAATATTGCATCCGGTGTTTCTTCTAGTGTTTTGCTTCTTCGCGGATAAGGCCGTTGATTTGATGTGAGCTTCGCCCCGACCTTCGGATGAACCTTCGGCAATGTTTTCAGGCGAGCATCTCCCCCTTTCTACCTATCTTACTTTGCTAGTATTTACTTCCCTCCTGTTGATCTTTGCTATCTGTGTTGCGATGCTCTAGATTTCGTACCCGTGATATCCCTTGCATCCATATATAGCCTTGGACACATCCCATTACCTGTTGATTGGTAGCTAGTTGGGCCCGCGTGTCGTAGTCGCTTGCTCAAGTGTTTTGTTTGTCGTCAAGTACCACAGTTGTTGGAGAATTGTCGCATGTTGACGTTGGAGATGATCATGGTTTACTTACTGTATCACTTTAATTCCTGTTTAACAACTAAAACTGAATTAAGCAGAGGCATCGGTGGGTGATAGGTAAGATTTGGTTTCCGACCGCCCACTTGTGTCCCGTAGGACCCGAGTTCTTGACACTGCTCCGAGATCGAGCGCTAACCACGGTGTGGGAGATATGGGCCCCCATTGATAATTACCGATTTCAAAGTATTGTCTGGGGCCACAACTAGTTTGAGGTGTTTTACTATCCTGTACTTATGCCATGTTTACCGCTTTATTTACGCTTTGCGAGGTCGCACATCGCTTAGGAAGCGGAATGTTTTCGTGATCGGCAGGTCCCGATTGGGGATCTGGCGTCGTTCTGCCATTGTCAAACCCTAAGTCCGTCTGGAGACCGGCCGACTTCGTTGGGTGTACTTAGTGGGTGGCCCCGTGCTTGCTTTGGGTGCAGGAACGTCGTGACTTAGGCCCCGCGACATACCGATGGGTGTATGTTAACCGATCCGGCAAAAGGGTCAAGTGCTGTGGATACTTTGGTGCACCCCTGCAGGGTTTAATCTTTTCGAGAAGCCGTGTCCGCGGTTATGGACGACTTGGAGCACAGTGTCTGATCATAGACAACTATAACTAAAGTTTACTGTTTTAAATTAACTTGTTTCCGATATGATTAGTAATCAGCTTCACCACAACGGAATGGCTAAGTAAAAGTACCAACAACTGCTGGGTTTGGGGCTTATCTCATGCTATCTGTACCTGATTAGTAATTGTTGCAACTATAACGGAATGGTTAACTAAAAGTGCCCACTGCTTACCTTATCAGGATGATTATCTAAACCTGACTAGTAAAGTGCCGCAACTATAACTGAATAAGTAAAATTGCCAACTGTGTGAGTTCCTCGGTTGACTTCCTCGTTTGGTCTCGAGGGGGAAACGCCAGGATGGGTTTGTTTGATGCTAGTATTAGGTTGGATCCGAATAGGTCTTTCTCCCCCTCGATATCCGCCGATGTATCGAGTCTCTGAGGTTGTTTAGTGCATCTTTGCCGCTCGATCACCATACCTATGTAGGCGAGGACCGCGAATTCTAGCCTCGCCGTGTCTTGGCCTCGATCGACGCTCCTCTTTTCTTTTGCCCTTTGTCGGCACCTTTTGTTTAAGCAGGTTTTGAGATCGACATGTTAGCAGGGTTACCCTTCCGGCACAGGCAGGGTTATGGACGCCATTGGTTATTCTTCAGGGCTCTTAGCCCCATTTGCATCTTGTCCGTAGTCGGACGCCCCATCGTTTTCAAGGTGATTTGGATCTTTGTACCGTATATTTGTATTCTTGACTCTTTGAGTCGCTGTTGTATATATATCTGTTCTGTGGGTCCCATCAAGGACTGTTGTGTAATGTTATTACTTTGTTTTCCACCCGCATGAAAGTGCCTGGTGGGCACCTTCGAATCGTTTCTATGCGAGTTTGGCGAGTTTTGCTAAAACTTGCATAGGGCCGATTCTGAGGGTGTTACACTCGGACAGTCGCCAGATGGACTGCTTGACAGGCTTGGCGTCTGGAAAGACGTTGAGTGCGTGCTCGGCGAATTCCCTAGGAACTCCTGGCATGTCCGCAGGACATCAGGCGAAGATTTCCTAGCGCTCACGGAGGAATTCGACGAGCGCTTTCCTATGCGGGGCTGAGATCGTTGGCGATCAGCGCCGTCTTGGAGGCATCCGTAGGGTGGACTTGCACCTTCTTTGTGTTGACGGTGGAGTCGAAAGACATATCAGGTGCGTTTTGCCGTGCGACTGGGGGTGCCCCATTGTCCGTCACCTCGCGGAGCCTTATGAGCTCCTCTTGCATGTCGAATCACTGGGAGATTCTGTTGAAGTCCCTGTCGCAGTTGTCCGATCGGGTGAAGCTCCTGTGGACCGTGATGATGCCCCTGGGTCCTGGCATCTTGAGTAGCAGATACGCGTAGTGTGGTACTGCCAGGAACCTTGCGAATGCTACACGCCCGAGGATGGCGTGGTATTATGATGGCCAGTCCACCACTTAGAACTCGAGTCGCTCGCATCATAAGTTATCCGGTTTGCCGAAGATTACGTCGAGCCATATCTTTCCCAGGGGGAATATGCCCTTTCCTGGAACGATGCCATGGAACGTTGTGTCTGACTATTCCAGGCTGCATAGCGGGATCCGTATTGCTGCTAGGGTGCTTGCGAACATCAGGTTGATGTCGCTGCCACCGTCCATGAAGACGCGGCTCATCTCGAAACCTCCGATCTACGCCTCAAGCACCAGGGCATGACCGGGAGGACCGCAAGGGTAATCCGAGCGGTGAGCGTGATGCAGGACTCCGATCCGCTGAGGTACTCAGGGATGGCGGGTGGAGCTGTCACGGCCAGGTTGATCTGACGGGTGATTTTCTTCTGCACCCTATTCGTTGGGCGCCCTTTTTGGATCATCATCGCTCCTTTCGGCGGGGCATACCCATGCCCACCGTTATTCTGTGCGGGTGCGACTGGGTGGTTCGGACCTCCTACAGGTGGCGGTGGAGGAGCTCCATGCGCTATCTCACCTGGTGCGGATGCGTTCCCGAATCCAGGGTTTGGGGCTTGCTGCCTCATCCGAGCCATGCTTTCGCTGAGTTTCTGGAACTCGCGGCAGTCCTTGAGCATGTGGCTTGCCTTCTTCTTACCATCCTGCTTGTCGATGTAGAAGTGGATGGTTCATGTACCCGGCAGTTTTTCGTATGCTGGGGGTCCGTCGTCGTGACCGCGGCACTGCCACGACTGTGTTGGGTGTCCTCCATCGCGGAAATTGCCTCCGCGGTATCCGTCGCTGTTGCGGTTGCCATCGCTGCGGCGGTCGGCGTAGCCAGCTGCGACCATGCCGGGTCCATTGCGATCGTCGTAGATGCGCGATCTCCTCTTGCTACGGCGTTCTCGCCGTCGGCCATAGTCGTCCTCTTCCTCCGAGTGCGCTCGGTGGACGGAGTCCTCGCCGTCGGCCCACCTGTTGGCGATGTCCATGAGGTGGTCGAGTGTCTTGGGCTTGATGCGTCCAAGTTCTTCTTTGAAGTCCTGGCATTTGACGTCGTCCTTGAAGGCGTCGATAGCCCTTTCTTCGGAGATGTGCGCCGTGGAGTTCTTGGTGTTGGACCAGTGCAGTATGTACGAGCGAATGGATTCGCCCGTTTGTTGAGTGCAGGCTCGCAACTCCTCGATTGAGGCAGGCCTCTTGCTGGTGCCTTTGAAGTTTCGGACGAAACTGTACGCCAGATCCTCCCAACTTCAGATGGATCCTGAGGATAGGCTGCTTAGCCAGATCCGAGTTGCGCCTGTCAGCTGTAGCTGAAGTCATTGCATGGAAGTTTCCCTGCTACCGCCGTGTAGCTTCACGGACGACAAATGGTCGCTGAGCCACGCCTTGGGGTCCTATCTGCCGTCGAATTTTGGAGTGTCCGAAGGGAGCTTGAATTTTCACGGCATCCTTGTCCGTCGAACAGATCTGCTGAAGCATCGACCTCTGCAGAGTTCTCCTTCGTCTTCATCCATCTCGGATTCAGACGAGCATACGCGCTTGGCGCGCGCTTTGTCGATCTTGCGCTGCGTTAACTCGTTTCGAGCGTCGTGGTCACGGCTGCGACGGCGCGAGCTCTTATGCCTTCGAGGAAGGTCATGTTCTTCGTCCTCTGATGAGGTTGTGGGGCCGCGGTTGAATCTGACCGCAACCTTCTTTTTTGGCTCCGCGGGAGCTTCTCCGTGGAGCGCAGCTCCAACGAGTCCGAGTCTGGTAAGCGCGGACTTGTGCATGGACCTCTTTGGGTCCCCCTCCGGAGGTGTGTAGGACGCGAGGTACGTGGTGGCTGCCATGATTGCATCTTGCGGCGTTTTTGGGATGACGTTGCCATCGGCGTCCATCTCCATGAAAGACGCGTTGAGGGCTTGGGTCACCTCACGACGCTCTTTGGGATCCATGTTCTCCATCCGAGAACGGTGCTTGTTGCCGTTGTTGCCATGCGAGCTGGAGCCAATGCCCATGGCGGAGAGTGCAACTCGTCGAGCACTGGACTACGAAGCTGATTGCTTGCGCTTGTCAAGCACTTCCTGCATCTTGATCTGCTTCTTGTGCTCCTCGATGAGGAGCATGTGGTATGCCATCAGTAGATCTCGTGAGGCATCAGCGGGCAGGATCTTGTTGCCTGCCACAGCCTCGCGTGCTTGAGCCCATCCCTCCTTGTTGAGGTGGATGACCCGATTGTTGTTTTCCCCGTTGGGTGGGGGGATTGGCTTCTTCTGTTTCCACCGTTTCTACCCTGCGGGTTGGGTGGCGGACTGTGTTCCCCATCCTGGATGACCGCGGAACACTGGTAGCGCTCGTAGATCGGTTTGCTGCTGCCACAGCTTTCGGATCCAGAACCGTAGGTCCCTTCGTCCGATGGTGGATCGCACAGATCGGAGTTGCAGCTGTTGCTGTCATAGGACTCGTCTATTGATGATGATGTGCGGAGCACAGGGTGTGGATCCCATGAAGCGGGCCTGGTTGATGGCAGGGGCACCCGCTCTGGAAGGCGAGAGTGCCGGTCTGTCCCACCTGGAAGCAGAAGCTCCCGAACAGGATCTCGAGTCCGTCGCCAACGGGCTCGAAGTCCTTCATGGTGGCCGGCGAGTGGGCGGTGAAGTCGAAGGCGCCAAACAAGAGATGACTCTCCGTCGCCGCGGATTTGTAGATTGCTCGGGTTGGGACCGTCACGATCGCACAATCAGCGTCCCCAGTTCCCACAGACGACTCCAATTGACGAGGTTTAATCTCGTCAATGCCCATTGTTATGGACTTGGGTTTTGGAGAAGATGGGGATGCTGGAGATCGCGGAACGGTTAGCAAACAAGCAACACGGGGACACGAGGTCTACCCAGGTTTAGGCCCCCGGAGGGAAAACCCTACTCCTACTTGTCTGCTCTTGATTACGGCGGAACCTAAGGTTACAGGGTTGCGCAGATGCAATCTGGCGTGGAGGTGTGTATGCGGTGATGTGCGAGAGATTGTAAGCGAGCCTCCTCGTCGTGCCCTCCTGGCCCTTATATAGAGAGGCAGGTCCCAGGCACAGATCGAGTCGGTTACAGGTTTTAGGGTTTACCCCTTTGTATTTCCTATCTACTCTAGTCTTGCTCTCCAAGGATCTGAAGGCGTCATGGGCCTTGGCCACCCGAAAATCGTCATGGGCCGGCATATATTCGTCGTGGGCCTTCCTTGGGATTGACTAGGTATGCTGAGGTCGTGTACCCACGGGGTATAACCATGTCAAGCAGAAAACAGGCAACTGGCACTGTGGAATCTTGTTAATAGGTTAGTCACATAAAATGTATAAAAATACCTCAGAGTGTAGACAAAGCATATCAAAGTGGATACTAAACAAGCATGGAACATCAAAAATTATAGATACGTTTACGACGTATCACTCGGCCATAGATTCTATCATGTATGTCATGTTGTGTACAAGACCGAATATAGCACATGTTGTTAGTTTGACCAACAGATATCAAAGTGATCTAGGAGTGGAACACTAGACAGCAGTCAAGAATATCCTAAAGTACCTAAAGAGGACTAAGGATATGGTTCTTATGGAGGTGACGAAGAGCTCGTTGTAATAGGTTACACTGATGCTAGTTGGAACATCGATCCAGATGACTCGTAGTCACATTCTAGATACGTATTTATTTTGAATGGTGCAGTAGTGAGCTAGAGGAGTGCAAAGCAAAGCGTTGTCGCAAAATATTCAACTGAATCAGAATACATAGCTGCTTCGGAGGCTTCACAAGAAGCGATATGGATGAAGGAGTTCCTCACCGAGCTTTGTGTGGTTCCTAGTGCATTGAACTCGATGGCCATTTATTCTGATAACATGGGTGCCATAGCTAATGCACAAGAGCCAAGGTCACACAAGAAGCTGAAGCACATCAAGCTATGTTTCCATTCGATTCGCGAGTATGTCCAAGTAGGTTACATAAAGATTTGCAAAGTACACACATATCTGAATGTGGCAGACTTGTTGACTAAACCTCTCCCTAGAGCGAAACATGACCAACACCAGAACACCATGGGTGTTAGGTATATTACCATGTAATCTAGATTATTGACTCTAGTGCAAGTGGGAGACTATTGGAGATATGCCCAAGAGGCAATAATAAAGTGGTTATTATTATATCTTTGTGTTTATGATAAATGTTTACATCCCATGCTTTAAGTGTATTAACCATAAACATTAATACTTGTGTGTTTTGTAAACATAAAAGAGTCGCTAGTAAGCCTCTTGTTCAAGATAGCTTGTTGATTAATAGATGATCATGGTTTCCTAATCATGGACATTGGATGTTATTAATAACAAGATCATATAATTATGAGAATGATGTGAAGGACACACACCCATAGTAAGAATAGCATAAGATCAAGTCATTAAGTTTGTTTTGCTACAAGCTTTCATATACATAGTAACCTAATCCTTCGACCGTGAGATCATGTTAATCACCATCACCGGATGAGTACTTTGATGACATAAAATGACACTTCCGTAACTGGGTGTTTATAAAGGTGGCATTGGGTATTCTGAAAGTATGTGTCGAAGCACATGGATTAAGAGTGGTATTTGTCCATCCATATGATGAATATATATACTCTGGGCCCTCTCGGTGGAATGTCATCCAATTGGCTTGCAAGCATGCGATGAGGTCATAAGGGATGTCATATCATGGAATGAGTAAATAGTACTTATCGATAATGAGGTTGAACTAGGTATGGAGATACGGACGATCGAACCTCAGATAAGTAAAGTATCGTGCAACAAAGGGAATCAGTATCGTATGTGAATGGTTCATTCAATCACGAATTCATCGTTGAATATGTAGGAGCCATTATGGATCTCCAGATCTTGCTATTGGTTATTGACCGGAGAGGTGTCTCGATCATGTCTGCATAGTTTGTGAACTGTAGGGTGACACACTTAAGGTTCGATGTTGTTTAAGTAGATATGTAATATGAGTTGGAGACTGAATGTTGTTTATAGAGTCTCAGATTGGATCCAGGACATCATGAGGAGATCCGTAATGGTCCGAATAATAAGATTCATATAAGGAAAGTCATTTTTCGGGGTTCGGAAATGTTTTCGGTGTTTTGACCGGAAGCTTCTAGAATGTTATAGAGGGACCACCGGTGGGTCCACCACCCTGAGAGGGGCCACTTGGGCTATGGCATGCCATAGGGGCCCTAGGGCCAGCCACACCAAGCTCAAGGGGCCAAACCGGCCACCACAAGGAAAATGGGGAAATCCCTAAAAAGGAAAGGGGAAGAAACTTGGGGGACAAGTTTTACCCCTCCCTCTTTGGCCGCTAAGTTGGGGAAGGACTCGACCAGGGCTAGGAACCCTGGCCACCCCCCATATATATAAGGAGGGGTGGGGAGGGCGCACCCCTGCACCCTTGTCTCTAGCTCTAGCCGCCACCCCTCTCCCTCCTCCACTGTCTTGCTTCGGCTTAGGCGAAGCCCTGCAGGATTCTTCTCCTCCACCACCATGACGTCGTGCTGCTGGGATTCCGAGGGGATATACTACCTCCGCTGCCTGCTGGAACGGGGAGAGTAAGGTCTTGATCGACTCTGTACGTGTGACCGAGTGCGGAAGCGCTGCCGGAACGCAGCATCGGAAGGATCGTCTACGCGATCTTGAGATCAACAAGTGAACGACTACATCAAGCACGAGATCTGATCTCGTTAAATGCTTTGGATCTATGAGGGTTACTTCTCTTCAATCTCGTTGCACCGATCTCGTAGATTAGATCTGGCTTTTCCATAGATTGGATCCTTGTTTTATGTGTTCTTGCTATAGAATTTTTTTGTTCTCCATGCACCGAACCCTACAATAGGGGTCCGGAGACATGCCAAATATTGTCCGGAAACTCTAGTGTGAAGTCGTAGACCGTAATCTTCGGTGTGCAAAGTCCGAGTTTTTGGTGTTCTTAGAATCGGACTTTCGGCCAAGTCTCCGAGGTGATCATCAAGACCAGGTCCAGGAAAGTCTGTATAGGGGTCCGAAGATGGACCGGAATCTTCGGTGTGAGATGCGTGCATACCATAATCTCCGGCCTTTAGACCGGAGTTTCTAGCGTGGAATTTCTTGAACGGACAGAAAATGGTCAGAAGCAAGTGCTCCTATAATAGGGGACTTCATCCCCATCCTCAAGCTGCTTGTTTTCAAAAAAGAAGAACACCCATATTTGAGCCACCAAATCAACGAGATCTCCCCCTCCAACCATCCAAAGTCCCTGATATTTGGAGAATCTAAGGAGGAGGCCTTGATCTACAGCTTCACCAAAAGATATCTTAATTTCCCCTCATTCACTTGAGGGACCCTTGCTCTAGTGTTTCATTGGAAACCCTAGTTCTTGATTTGGTTCTTACGAGCTTGTCTTTGATTGTTTTGACAACTTTCTTGCATTCGAAAGACTCCAATTCAGTTGTGGATGTGTGCCTCGAACTTGTTATAAAGGTGTTGGTTTCCACCTTGAAGGTTACCAATATAGTGGAAGAGTGAATCGATCCCTTTGGGGTGAGGTTCACCGAAGAACAAGGAAGGCCTTTTATGGCGTTGGTGGTTGGAAACCACCCCCTCTCCAAACGCACACGTACTTCCCCTCAAAAGGAAGGAACTGTAGGAAATCATCCTTGTGTGTCCACATGCTACATTTTGGTTACATCTATCCTTTACCACACTTTACTTATATCTTGCTCTTGCTTAGTTAGTTGTGCTAGTGTGACATATAGATAAATTCACCTTAGTTGCATATCTAGAGAATTTATTTTTTGTGTCAAACCTAATTTAAAAAAGAGTAAAATTGAAGTAGCACCTATTCACCCCCTCTAGGTGTCCATACGATCCTTTCAAAAAGCATATGCATCAACATGATAACCTATTATCAAAACATTAGCCACACCAACTGAATAAATCACGTGCAACCATTTCCAAATGACTGCATCCAATAGTCATGGGAGGCATGCGCTCCTTCGGCTGAAGGAAAGGGGCACACAAGGATCTAGTGTATGGTCAAAGGAATGATCTGCATAAAAGAAAAAAATTATTGATATGTTAAATTTTAAGTCAATGCAAATGTTCCGAATTTCCCAAATAAAAGCACAAATACCCGCTCGTATCCGCACCTTCTCTAATTTATCAACCTCGTTCAGCCAATTCCCAAACAAAATCTTAATATTTTCTGGAGGAGCTAGATTAAGTGCCATGTGCACTATGCACTAAACTACGCAAAAGTGCAATCAATGAATAAGTGCTGAATTGTCTCATTATCAACACAAAAACAACACTTCTAGCTACATTACCATCTTATTTTTGCAAGATTGTCTTTCATTAATAAAAATTTATGATGCAAAGACTACATAAATTTTTGATTTTTAGTGGCACTTTCATTTTCCACAAATACTTACGCAGGAACCTTCGTCATCTTTCTAGTGAAATACACAGATTTCACTAAAAACACCTTAGATGCGTGTAAGGTCCCACTTAAACTGGTCTTCCTCATCATCTAAACTAATATTCATTAGCCCAGCAACAAGATGCAACTATCTAGACCATCTTGTCATGCGAAGAGATCTACAAAACGTGATATTCAATGGATTATTTGCCATACCATGTGTAATAGAAATCTCTTTTCTTTGTACAATATTAAAAAGACATGTGTATTTTACCGCTATAGGACTATTCCCTAGCAAATTATCTTCCCAAAAGCACGTGTTTCCCAATTTTTAATAGTGAAAGACCCTCTAGCAAAGAAATTCTCTTTTGCTCTCATAAGATCTTTTTGAAATGCAAAATCATTTGTCTTGGATTGAACTTGAGATAAAGTTTTGGAGTGTAGGTATTTAATTTTTAACAACTCGTGTCAAAATCATTCCTCATTCAAAAGTTTGAACAACCACTTATTGAGAAAATATTTGCTTTTTATGTCAGGGACCCCCACATCGAGACCCAAACCCCCATATTTTGTTCGACAAATAAAATTCCATTTGGTTAGGTAGTATTTTTTATGTTTCTTAATTTTGCCAGAAAAAACAAGACCGAAAGAAGTATAATCTATTTCACACTCCTTTAGGGATCTCCATGAAGGACATCATAAACATGGGCAATCTTGTTAGCACCGAATTAGATAATAATTTTCCTAACCAATATGCTAATTTATTTTCAAAATGATCTTATAGAGGCTTCCACTCATCATTCTTTATCTTCCTAAAATGGATTGGGATCCCTAGATATCTAAAAGGAAAAGATCCCATTTCGAAACCAAACAACTCCATATACTGATCTTGTGTTTTTGTAGCTCGACCAAAGCAAAAAATCCCACTCTTATAAAAGTATATTTCATGCCATATAGTTGATCAAAAGTACATAGTATCAACTTCATGTTTAAGGCTTTCTGTAAGTCATCGTTCATGGAAATAACTGTGTAATCTGGCGTATTGTAAAGTATAGACTCCGCGATCAACTATATGAGGTATGATTCCTTCAACCTGACCACCTTCTTTGGCTCTAGGAATTAAGATAGCCAACATACACGCCACTAAGTGAAAGAGCGTCGATGAAAGGGATCTCCTTGTCTTAATCCTTTTTTAGTTTGAAAATGGTGCCCAATATCATCATTAACATGAATAGCTACACTCCATTTTTAACAAAATAATTAATTCATTTACACCAATCTGGGTTGAAACCTTTAATTTGTAAAGTTTGTTGTAAAAGCGACCATTTGACCTTATAATACGCCTTCTCAAAATCTATTTTAAGAAGAAAGCCATCAAGTTTCTTCCTGAGGAGTTTGTGAATGGTTTCATGCAGAATCACAACCCCCTTGAGGATGTATCTACCTGGCATAAACATTGTTAGGATTTATAAATTTATGGTCAATTATTATTATCCGATTAGTACCCATATTAGTGAAAAATTTGAATATTACGTTTAATAGACATATGGGCCGGTATTGTTGGATTTATATGACATTTTATTCCTTGGGAAGGAGGATGATAGTACCAAAATTCAGCTAGATTACTGGTAAATCACCTCTATAAAATTGATGAAACATAGCCATTAAATCATCCTTTAGGACTACCCAGAAGGTCTAATAGAACTCGGTGAAGGAAAAATGCCCTAGAGACAAATAATAATATTAATTATTAGCATATTTCATAAAGTTTATGATTAAGTTTTATATCATGCTATAACTGTATTGAAAGAAAACGTCAATACACGTGTGATATAACAACCAGGAGTTCCTAGTAAAACTCTAGTCACTCGTTCATTGGTCAACGAATGATCAAGGTTTCTTGATCATGTTGGTGACTCAGCAACAATTGACAATAAAGTCATTTCATTAGAGAATGAGATGGTGAACATACCCTGTCTGTAACATCATATCACGATCATGTCATAGAGTTCAAGTTATGATTTTTAGGAAATGTAGTGACTCTTTCCTTAGACCGTGAGACCATATCTAATCACACTCTCCCGAGGATACTCTAATGGAACTTAATGTCACTCGGTGGAACAGTGATCATAAGGGTGGCATTGGTTATCTAGAGGAATAAGTTGAGGCGTATGCGTCAAGAGCGGGATTTATCCATCCACGTGACAAAATATACTCTGGTCCCACTCGGATAAGTTATATCCATAAGTTGCACAGCGGGTGACTATGTCACGAGGGTTATTACTTATCGGATCACGTAAAGTAGCTATTGTTGATAACAAGGTTGAACCTAACATGGTGATGTCATTTGATCAAGCCTTGAACAATACAAGTATCGTAGAGACAAAAGGAATAAGACACACGTTTACAGTTCAATGACAAATTTCATGGAATGCACAGGTGGTCATCATGGGCATCCAGGTCCCGCTGTTGATCATTGGTCAGAGAGGAGTCTTGACCATGTCTAGAGTGTTATCGAACTGTTGGGTAGCATGCTTATGGGCTTAACGAAGCTTAGAGATCATTAATGGATTATTCGGAATCACTGAAGAAATAAGAAGAGAGAAACTAGAAATATTCTAGAGAGATCTGAAGGTGTTCGAAGAAAGAATAGAGGAAAAGGGACCAAAAGGAGTTTTGGATAAATGATGATTTAAATATATATTTATTACATGTTAATTATGAATTAATATATTATAAATAAATATTTGAATAAAGATTTATAAATGCATCTTTCTTATTAGGCAAAACCCCTGAGGGATTTTACCTAAAATAAACAGATGAGAAAGGCAAAAGGAAAACAGCAAAGGGGCTGATTTAACCAGCCCAAGTTGGTGGCTAGTACTGCGGGCCACGCGAGGGCAGCATCCGCTACCCGCCGTAGCAGCTCAACCTCGGCCCAACTAGGAGCTCGCGAGGGATCCAACCGGGAAGGCGTGCTGGGCCGGCTCGCAGGCCGCGTTGCCGCCGGCCCGGCCACCGCTGCTGCCGCCACCTCCTGCCCATGGTGCTATTGCACGCAAATGGGCCAACCCATCCGGGCTAGCGCTTGCTGCGCTGCAGCCGTTGGTGAAATGGATCATATGGGCACCTAGAGGGGGGGTGAATAGGTGCTAACCAATTTTTAATACTTTTTCAATTTTAGGCTTGACACAAAGTAAATTCTCTAGATATGCAACTACGAGAATTTCCCTATATGTAACCCTAACTACTAAGCACGTAAAAGAGGAGCGAGGAAACCGTAGTGAAGCACGTGGAGACACAGGGATTTGTTTTACCGCAGTTCCTTCCTTGTTAAGGGAAGTACATATGTGTTGGAGGGGTGGGCGGTTCTAAGACTACCACGCCACAATAGGCCTCACCCTATTCTCCGATGGATCTCGCCACGAGAGGCCTGATCCACCTTCTCCACTATTGGATCCCTTCGAGGCGGGAACCGGTGCCTTTTACAACACTATCGGGGCACACACCCACAACCGAATTGGGGGCTCCCGAGATGACAACAAGCTGCCACAAGAACAAGGTTTATCAATATAAACAAAAACGAGGATCTAGATATTTGCAAGAAATACTAGATCGGAGGTTCTCCAAATGAATGGAGAGGATATGAAGCGCTTGATTGCTGATGATGAAGATCGAGTTCTCCTCCTTCGATTCCCAAAGGGATGGGGCCTTTGGGTGGATCTAGGTGGAGCACTCTTGGATGAAGCTTTCAGATCTGATTTGGTATTTTTCGTGATGAATCAAGAGTTCCGGCAGGAAGGGGAAGGCTGGCTTAAATACCCCCTCCCCAGATCTGGCCGTTGCACAACTTTGGGGGCGGATTATCCGCCCCCCACTTGGGGCGGATTATCCGCCCCCCTGGGAAAACTCCGCCCCAAGGGCGGATTATCCGGGGAAAAATCCGCCCCCTCTCTGGGGCTTGCGCCTTGGTGAAGCTTGGTGAAGATCTTGGGGGGGGGGGAATAATCTGGCCCCCTGAGGATCGGATTATCCGGCCAGGCCGGAAAGTCCGGCCAATACTCCGCCCCCTCTCTAGGGCTTGCGCCTTAGCAATGAGCAGGGGGCGGACTATCCGGCCCCCTGAGGGGAGGATTATCCGGCGGGGCCGGAAAATCCGGCCAAAATTCCGCCCCCCTTCTGGGGCTTGCGCCAACTTGGTAAGAGGGAGGGGCGGATTATCTGCCCCTGGTGGGGGCGGATTATCCGCCCCCCAAAAACAGAATCCTTTCCCTTTTTCTCATAGGTGGCTGCAACATTTCAACACACATTAAATAATCCTTGATATTGTTATGTAACACACAAAACACTAGGGATTATAAAATGTTCTTTCAATCTCCCCCTTTTTGGTGTTAGATGACAATATTAGGATTTGCAATAAAACCGGCAAATGCCACCTTAAATAATGAAAGACGCTCCCCCTAGATGTGTGCATATTTATGATTTGCATTTGAATACAAATACACACACTAGGGAGAACAATACTTCCATAACCAAGATAATTGAAACAAGGTGGTTTGGGAAAGAAGGTCATACCACCGGGATGAGAATATAGCCAAAGCATACATAGATAATCCCATGAATCCATATGCCATCAAATATGCTCCACACTTCCAGAATTCCATGAGGTCCATAATAGATAATTCCAGAATTCCAAACATAGTAGAGTACAACATAGTCTTACATAGACAAACACAAATAACAAAAGAGTTCACGCTAGAGAAGGCACAAGCAAGCAAATAAAACCGACTAAAAGATAAAAGCTTGTGCCCGACCCTTGCAAATCCACGAGACCTAATAGAATAGAACTACTTCTCCCCCTTTGGCATCGAAATTCCAAAAAGGAAGAAGAGCAATGCTAACGCCCCTGGAGATTTGCTAACACATGAAAATCCAACGAGACCCAGGAAAAACCAACTCTTCTCGAGGAAGAGGGTGGTGGCCGAAGCCACCATGTTGGAGCGCATGGCATGACACCGCGAAGATGTATCTTGAGTTCAAAACCAATGCTCATCGATGACCCACATATCACAAAATGATATTAAGGGAAATGATTTTACTTGCTAAGATTATCGGGGGAGGGTTGGCCCAATCAATTAGGACCACACTCCCCCTATTTCTATGCCCGCATCTAAACCAAATACATGAATAAGAGCAAGTGAGTGTGCAAGGGTAGTCAAGCCAAGCTCCTTGAATCTATGATATTAGCTCATTCCTCAAATAACAAAATCTTGCTTCATCAAGAGGCTTCGTGAAAATATCAGCAAGTTGGTTCTTCGTGCTCACAAAGGATAGAGCAATATCTCCACGAGCAACATGATCCCAAATAAAGTGGTTGCGAATCTCTATATGTTTTGTTCTTGTATGTTGCACGGGATTGTACGCAATTTTGATAACACTTTCATTGTCGCATAATAGAGGCACTTTGTCACAATTGACACCATATTCCTTTAAAGTTTGCCTCATCCATAACAATTGTGTACAAGCACTTGCAGCAGCAACATATTCAGCTTCGGCGGTTGAGAGTGAAATACAATTCTGTTTCTTTGATGACCAACACACTAGAGACCTGCCCAAGAATTGACATGCACTAGAGGTTGATTTCCTATCATCTTTGTCACCAGCCCAATCTGAATCAGTGTAGCCAAATAGAGAGAAACTTGAACCCTTGGGATACCATAACCCAAAATTTGGGGAATGAACCAAATATCGGAAGATTCGCTTAACCGCCACTAAGTGGCTTTCTTTAGGAGCGGCTTGGTACCTTGCACACACTCCTACACTTAACACGATATCGGGCCTAGATGCTCAAAGGTAAAGGAGAGACCCGATCATGGATCGGTACACCTTTTGATCCACGTCTTTACCCTTGGGATTGAGCTCAAGATGACACTTGGTTTGCATTGGGGTAGCAACGCCATTGAGACCCATCATCTTGAACCTTTTGAGCATGTATTGGATGTACTTATCTTGATTAATAAAGGTTCCCTCTCTAAGTTGTTTGATCTCAAATCCAAGAAAGAACCTGAGCTCACCCATCATGGACATCTCAAACCTGTCAGTCATAAGCTTTGAAAATTCATCGTTAAAAGCTTGGTTAGTAGAGCCAAAAATAATGTCATCTACATAAAGTTGGCATACAAAAAGATCCCCATTAACCTTCTTAGTAAAAAGAGTGGGATCGATTTGCCCAACTTCGAAACCACGGTCTAGCAAAAGCTCTTTAAGGTGCTCATACCACGCACGTGGGGCTTGTTTAAGGCCATAGAGAGCCTTATCGAGTTTGTAGACATGGTTCGGGAATTTGGGGTCCTCAAACCCCGGGGGCTTCTTGACGTATACTAACTCATGTAGAGGATCATTAAGGAAAGCGCTCTTAACATCCATTTGTTGTAATTTAAAATTATGATGGGCTGCATATGCAAGAAGGATACGTATGGACTCAAGACGAGCCACATGAGCGTAGGTCTCGCCAAAATAAATTCCTTCCACTTGAGAGAATCCTTGAGCCACGAGTCGTGCTTTATTCCTCACAATAATGCCATTTTCATCCTGTTTGTTCTTGAAGATCCACTTGGTGCCGATAACATTGCGGCAATCCTTTGGTTTTTCTACGAGCTTCCAAACTTTGTTGCGTTCGAAGTTATTTAATTCTTCATGCATTGCAAAAACCCAATCGGGGTCTTCAAGAGCATCAAAAACCTTCTTCGGTTCAACCATGGAAATGTGAGATTGATGATCACAGAAGCTAGCAAGTTCTCTTTTAGTGGATACCCTTCGTCGTAGATCACCAACAACCTTGTCAAGAGTGTGACCTCTTAGTTCAAGGTTCCGATCAGCACGAGCCTTGCGACGAACCTCAATGTCCTTATTGTTTCTAGGAGGAGTTGATTCAATAGTTGTATCCTTGTCTTGATTACTGCCCTGCCCTTGACCTTGGTCTTCGTTAACGCGAGAAGATTGTTGCTGAACATATTCTTCAGGCCTGGATAATCCGCCCCTTGGAGGGGCCGGACTATCCGGCCTAGGAGGTGAAGTACCAGAACCATCTTCCTGAGAATGCCCGACGGGAGTTGGAGATCCAGGGTCGGATAATCCGCCGCTGGGGGCCGGAGAATCCGGCCAGGGAGCTTCAGAGTTGTTGACTTCTCCTTCGGATCCTCTGGAACGAGTTGGAGCGCCAGGGGCGGATTGTCCGCCCCTTGGATGGGGCGGATAGTCCGTCCTGGGGCTACCAACTTTTCCAGGGGACAGTTGATCTTCAGCAGATTGCGGTGTTGATGCAGGATTTTCTCCAACAGTAGGAGCTTGTTGATCGTGTGTAGATGAGGGCTCCACATGTGTGGAGCATTGTCCTTCCCGATCCGCCACAAGGGGTTCCTCAATGGGGCGGAAAAATCCCACGCCCATTCTTCTTATGGCATCTTGGGGTATTTCAACATCTGCATCACAAACATCAACTTGCCCTACAAAGGAGCCGTTATTTTCATCGAACTCCACACTACAAGATTCTACAACAATCCCAGTGAGCTTGTTGTAGACTCTATAAGTGTGGGATTCGGCACCGTAACCAACAAAAATACCTTCTAAAGCCTTGGATTCAAATTTTGACAAACGGACACCTTTAATAAGAAAGAAACACTTACACCCGAATACCCTGAAGTATGAGATGTTGGGCTTGTTACCGGTAAGTATTTCATATGGAGTCTTGTCCAAAATCTTTCGAAGGTAGAGCCGGTTAGATGGGTGACAAGAAGTGGATATGGCTTGAGCCCAAAAATTATAAGGAGACTTGAATTCAGCTAGCATAGATCTTGCCATATCCATCAAAGTCCGGTTCTTCCTCTAGGCTACACCATTTTGTTGAGGGGTGTACGCAGCGGAATATTGATGTCTAATCCTATCTTTGCTAAGAAACTCATTTAAAGTGTAGTTCTTGAATTCGGAGCCGTTGTCACTTCTAATTGCCAAGATAGGAACATTGTGTTGACGTTGAACTTCATTGGCAAAGTCGATGACAGTTTGTTGAGTCTCACTTTTCAGCATGAAGAAATAGACCCATGTAAATCTTGAGTAATCATCGACAATGACCAAGCAATATTTCTTCCCACCAAGACTTGCATGAGAAGGAGGACCAAATAAATCCACATGAAGTAATTCCAAGATCCTCTTTGATGACACTATAGTCTTCCTCTTGTGGGGAGAGTCATGCATTTTTCCTTCTACACAAGCCCTGCAAACACGATCTTTGGCAAAAGAGACATTGTCTTTTAGTCCAAGGATGTGGCCACCCTTCTGGAGACTTTGCAAAGTTCTCATGTTGACATGGGCTAAACGGCGATGCCATAGCCAGCCCACGTCGGCCTTTCCGAATAGACACATCAGACCCGAAGTGGTTTTCCCCGAGAAGTCCACCACATACAGGTCATTTTCGACATATCCAACGAAAGCGACCTTTAGAGACTTGCTCCACAAGAGTACCACCAAATCATCATCGATAAAAACAGCAAAACCCATCTTGCCAAGGGCACGAACAGAAAGAAGGTTGTAACCAAGGGTCTCAACAAGCATGACGTCCACGAGAGAGATATCGTGGGCAACCACAACCTTGCCAAGACCCAATACCTGAGATTTAGACTTATCACCATAGGAGACTGTGATATTATCATGATTTGGACGCATCTCCGTGATGATCTCCTTGATTTCGGTCATATGACTAGTGCAGCCACTATCCAACACCCATTTTGACCCACCGGAAGCATAGCCCTGCAAGAGAATTACTTCTTTGTTTTAGGTACCCATTTTTCAATGGGTCCTTTCATGTTAGTAACAAGGGTCTTTGGGACCCAAATAGACCAAGCTATATATTCATCAAAAGGACCAACATAATAAGCATAAACATCGCCATAGTCATCACAAAAGAGTTCATAATTTGGATTGTGAGACCCTGCAAAACCAATATTATTAGTCTTGTCTTTTGTGACAATCTTCTCAGCAGTGCTTGTCTTTAATTGCACATTCTTGGTCTTGTTCTTCTTGGTTTTCTTCTTCTTGGACTTAGTGACATACCCAAGTCCCTCTTTACCATGATTTGATCTTTGCTTGCCAAGGACTTCATCAATCACACCTTTGTCCTTGGTAGTGATGTCCTTGATCACTTATTTTTCCACACTAGCATTTTTCTTGTTACTATATGTTGAGTTGGACGAGCTAGGAGTATCATATTTGGCCAATCGACTTTGAAGCTGATCATGTGACTCGTTGAGAATAGAGAACTCGTTTTTCAACGCCTTGTGAGCATTGTCAAGTTTCTCCAATTCCTCGGAGAGTCTATCATGAGAAGCCCCAAAGTCAATACTTCCCTTCTTTAACTTCTTTGCTTTGGTGACAGCATTGTCACGTTCCTTAACAAGTTTAGTCACAATTTCTTCATGTGACTCTTCCATAGACTCGAGCCTCTCTTCAAGAGAGACCCGAGCTTCTTCTTCTTCTTCAAGAGCATTTTTTAGGGATGCAATTTCCATTGCATCCTCCCTTTCAATTCTGCCCTTTTCTTCGAGGAGTGCTTCGTTTTGGGCCAGCTAATCCATAAGAGCTTCAAAACGAACTTTGTGCTCACCTTGCAAGTTAGTGTAGAAATAATCCAAAGCAATAATCTCTTCTTTAACCTTAAGACTAGTAGAATCATCCATATCTATCATAGCCTTGGGAAAAGAAGAGTTAGAAGAAGTTACCTCGGAGCTTCTTGCCATGAGGCAAGTAGCATTCTTGTTGATGATGTTTTCGTTCGGAGAGTCGAAGAGAGATGTTGATGTAGATGTGGTGGCTATAGCATCCACCTCTTGAGAGCTATCGTCCTCGTCCTCATCTTCACTCCCCGATGAATTTTCTTCTTGAGCCACTAGAACAATCTTTGGTTGCTTCTTGAAAGGAGCATTCTTCTTTACAAATTGTTTCTTACGTGGAGCTTTTGATTTGTCCTTGAAAATGAGTCTTCCTCCATTATCCTCTCTACTTTGATATGGACACTCAGCGACGAAGTGCAGCCGGTCACCACAATTGAAGCATGTTCTCTGCTTGGGACCATTTTCTTTTCTTCCATAGGCTCCACTCTTGCGATCTAGTTCAGCTTTAGCCTTGGCTAGATCTTTCCAAAAGTTTCTTGCATAAAGATCCAAGTATTGTCCGTGGATCCTTTTTATATCCTCGGGACAGTCCAGACCTTCTACCGCATATTCATCATGATCAATCACACTAGTCTTCAAGGCCATTTTGACCCCCTTTTGCATCCCCATAGCTCGAGCACGAGCATCTTCGGCATTCTTGGCAGCCACTTTGAAAGCGGCCATTTCTTGCATTACCTCATTGGATGACATGAGGTGATAGTTATGCCTACCTTGGAGACTTTTCAAATCTGTGGGCTCAAATGGCATAAGAGCACTGACATACTTGCGCTTGATCCAAGCATCATCAACATGAGCTGCACCGTGGTTTATGAAGGTTGTGGCTATTGACTTGAGCCTCCTATACATGTCCTCGTGGTCTTCTCCATCCAGCATATAGAATCCTTCAGCTTCATTGCTCAATGCATCATATCTATTCCTTCTCATACTTTCATTTCCGATGAAGAGCTCGGTGAGTGCATCCTAAGCTTCTTTAGCTGTGCTAAGATGCTGAATGTGTGGCATGTCTTTGTCACCCGCACCAAGTTGTATCATGTGTAGAGCTGTAGCGTTGAGTTGGCTATCGACCACTTCTCTTCTTGTGAGATTGTTGGGGTTTCCAACATGAAGACCATTTTCGATGATCTTCCACAACTCTCTGGAGGAACTGCACACATGAGATTTCATCAAAAATTGTCATTGAGAGAAAGTAGATGCAGAAAGTTTGGGTGGATCACCCCTATTATGTATATGTGGGTGAGGGATAGGTGGATCAGGGGAATACACATGAGAAACCTCATTGTATCCATCCTTACCGCTATCCTTTTTCGAGGAGGAGCTCTTGCTAGTATCATCACCAACCACTTCGTTATCTTTGGAAACAGTTTTACCCGTTTCCTTGGATTGCGGAGTGGTATCCTCAGAGTTAGATGGAGGTTATGCTGCGGATGTGGAGAGACGCATTATCAATTGACGCATCTCTTCCATCTTAGCCTCCATTGAACTCACCAAGGTTGTTTCCAACGTCTTGAGATCGTTTATGGTGACTACCTCCGGAGCATCACTCCCATCTCCCTTGGAACCCATACTTCTCTTAGGCGGTTAAGCCCGAAATAAGAGCCGAGGCTCTGATACCAATTGAAATGGATCGTATGGGAACCTAGATGGGGGGGTGAATAGGTGCTAACCAATTTTTAACACTTTTTCAATTTTAGGTTGACACAAAGTAAATTCTCTAGATATGCAACTACGAGAATTTCCCTATATGTAACCCTAACTACTAAGCACATAAAAGAGGAGCGAGGAAACCGTAGTGGAGCACGTGGAGACACAGGGATTTGTTTACCGCAGTTCCTTCCTTGTTAAGGGAAGTACATCTGCGTTGGAGGGGTGGGCGGTTCTAAGACCACCACGCCACAATAGGCCTCACCCTATTCTCCGATGGATCTCGCCACGAGAGGCCTGATCCACCTTCTCCACTATTGGATTCCTTCGAGACGGGAACCGGTGCCTTTTACAACACTATCGGGACACACACCCACAACCGAATTGGGGGCTCCCGAGATGACAACAAGCTTCCACAAGAACAAGGTTTATCAATATAAACAAAAACGAGGATCTAGCTATTTGCAAGAAATACTAGATCGGAGGTTCTTCAAATGAATGAAGAGGAGATGAAGCGCTTGATTGCTGATGATGAAGATCGAGTTCTCCTCCTTCGATTCCCAAAGGGATGGGGCCTTTGGGTGGATCTAGGTGGAGCACTCTTGGATGAAGCTTTCAGATCTGATCTGGTCTTTTTCGTGATGAATCAAGAGTTCTGGCAGGAGGGGGAAGGCTGGCTTAAATACCCCCTCCCCAAATCTGGTGGTTGCACAATTTTGGGGGCGGATTAGGACTCGGCCTTTCGGTCTAAAAAATCAATAAGATTAGAGAGACGATCTTTTTATTTTTGGTATACATTTATTTGATTTTTCTCCCACCCTCTCAAAAAGTTTTGGAGATGACGGGTCTTATTTTGCCACCTCTCCGTGGGTGTATCACCAAAAAAAGTAGATGCTCATTCTTGCGCAACCATTTAAAAAAACTTCCATTGCGAAGCCAAAATAGTTTAAAAGAGAAGTGCGCCTTGTTAGCATGGTGAGTGAGCCTGTTCACCAAAATCAAGTAACAAAAGAGTATGGTCCGAACCCGATCGCGTTAAAGCACGCACACTTATAAGAGGAAACCTTTGTTCCCACTCAGAATTTGTTAGAATTCTATCATGTTTTTCATATGTCAGATCTCTCCAGGTGAATTGTAAATACACTTTTGCATCTTTAGATAATTTTTTTCTACTTGCGACATGGCTCTCAAATAGACATGACCATCCTAGAGCAGACGTAATAAAAGGGATCATTCTAATACATATTGTCCAAAATGGCCTCACATACCGGAAGAGCTCTACGGTGTTTTTTCCCCCAAAGTGCTCCATGGTGTTCGTTTTCAAAAGGTCACTTTTTTAGCTGGATTTTCACATAAATTTTAGGATTCTAGTGTCCTATAGAAACTACAAGGGTGGTATGAATTGTAGAATTGCGGTCCATAAAATTTTTCCTTGGCACATTTTTTTGTGCTCGATTTCATCGGAAGTTTACATCTACTCCACCCTCTTGTGAAGAATTGTATGATTCTTGTCTACAATCGAACATCCACGCTTCAATCTTATACGGTTATACCGTTGAATCTACGTGCTCCCTTCGACACTTGAATTTGTTAAAATTTGAATAAATCTATATACTAAATAGTGTTTAGATTCATCAAAATTTAGACAAATTGAGTCAACTAATATGGATCGGAGGAGTATTTAAAGACGTATAGATACATTTGTTCTGTAAAAGCTAAAACATTTTATATTTTAGAACGAGAAGAGTAATTTTATATCCGCACAATATTCGCTTATCAAAGAGGCTACGGAGGATTTTGAAATCGAGTATATACTGTTTTGGTCGTCAGTTTACAACCTATGTGTGAATTGAAGAGCCGTAGCAGCAGCTCCATTCTCGCGTCTCGTCAGTTCCGTGTAAAGGTGCAAGGAAGATCTCGCCCTACTTTGTCCTGTCGAGATTTTGCTGGCCTGGAAAGATCGCGCCGCCCGTCCTGTCCTAACCGAGCACAGTACTGCGGCCGTGCGGGTGTTTCTTTTCTTTCATGGGCTACTAGCCTACTACTACTTGCACACTTGCGCTCCAATTTCCCTTGTGGGCCCATGAATCCAAGATCGAGCACGGTGGAGTGGACTGGAGTGTGCGGTGGAGACTGTGGGCTGTAATGTTTGGGCCACAGACAAATCCATCATTCGTTTTTGATCATGTTAGATGGCCTAATTCCTGAAGCTAACTTTTGTTCTTCGAGGATTGGAAGCTACAAGTTGTTACTTTTCTGAAGTATATATAGATCATGCATCATTTTCCTTTCAAATGGCGCGAGGAAGATGAGTAGCGATAAGATTCAGATAGGTGCTGAGCCTGCACGACACATTTTGCCACCAGCAAAGCGCTAGTTGCACGATGACCTTTGCGATGGGAGTTGAATAGACGCCAACACTCCCCATGGTCTAGCTAGTACAGGTAGGTACTCCATTCTTCAACCCTGATCTTAAAAGGTTATTCTATTGAGATTAACCTGCAACCACCCTGGCCATCTGTTTCATCAGAGGGTTTTTGTTTATCAGTGTCAAGTCCATCTCATTTGGGTTTCGTCGAGTTGCAGATAATTTTGTCCGACTTCTGGACATAGATAGACTGAGTTCTGCTTGACCGAACTTAAGTACTACTAGATGAAACTACCCGGGACTTGATGACCTTATCTGAATTGATGCTCAGATCAGACACGCGGGTTGATATTGATAAAAATAGAGTGTTATTTTTGGAAAGATGATACCAGCAAAATTCCAAAGGATGGACTGCATGGTGTTTTCCTTTTCTTTCTTTTTTGCACAGAAAAGGAGATTTTCATATAAGTCCAGCTCTTACAGAGAGACCTAGAACACAGAAAATATTACAAAAAGATTCTCTGGATCCCGATAAAGAAGACGAGCTCGAAGCCGCTGGTGGCGCGCCGCCGCCGCCGCATCCCTTGATGGCTTGGATCGGATGCCGCCTCCTTTTCAAAACTAGCGAATTAGGGGATCATTGTTCCACTTGCAATTTTTTTAAATAAAACTAGAGAAAACTTTGCTAACTCATGGGCCACTGGAATTGCTTCCCTCCCACAATGTTTAAACAAAATATTTCCAATAGAATATGCTATGTAGTATGTCCACATAATCAGCAACTTGTTATCCCGTGCAGGCCTCAATCGTTTTGACCGAATCAGATTCAGCTTGGACCACATTGCATCCCTTGCTAATAGCTAGAGATAAACCTTCTCTCGTCGGCATCGTCTCTGCCATAGCCACTGATGATACATGTGGAAGGAAACAATTGTGAGTGCATGCTTGTTTCTGATAAACTGAGAGATTATTTTTATGGAATGACAGGGTAAACTGATCTGGACCATTTCTCTATACAATGGCCGGAGAGTCAAAGATATGCAGAGGTACGATTGCAATGACAGGAGCACTTGACATTTTCTTGTAATAGTAGGAACCTCGATGGTTTCCACGATAAATAGGACAATCTTGTATTCCTTGCCGGTGTTTGTATCCAAATTCAGATACAACACCTGTGAGGCTGGTGGTTGATGACTCAGCATTGGTAAGTGGCGGTGGTAGCACGGGAGGATTTCTAGTTTGGTGGTTGAGTGTGTCGTCTTGCTTTCGACGAGAAAACCTAATGTGTGAGCTTCGTTGGTTATTGGTCTTGAAGGCGTCACTTTTAGAGAACCTTTATGGATTTCGGGTGTTGTATTTGACGATGGTTTGTGTGATGCTGCTGCGAGGAGTTGATCACAATGATGGGATCGTTTTTTCTTTCTTCTCCCTTTCATTTTTAGGTTGTGTATATTCCAAATGTCTTTGCAACATTTTATTGCTGTAGAGACTGAATATAATTAGCATCTCTACAATATTATTGTATTTGTTTTGTAGATAATACGCGAGAAGGCCCACGTGGCCACGTCATCTTATCTTCCACGGACACACACAATATTTCGCCCATTCTCGCGTTACTCTCGTGGGCACCGTGCAGCACATGCCAATAGGATGCCTCAGTTCTAGGCCCTTGCTCTAGCTGGTCCTCGGCAGCCATCAAAACGCTGGAATGTCACCCAAGATTCCGAATCGGGTCGACTGTGAATGCGAGACGCAACGCTGAATCCCCAAACGACCGTGACAGTGTTCAACCTGGACGGCTGGACCTTGACTAATATCCGGGCAAAATAACAATAAGAGGTTCTTTGGATCCCATGATTGAAAAGGCATAAATAATACTTCAAAAAAAGGGCATAAATAAGAAAACACGGGAATTTTACAATTTTTGTTGTGTAAAACAGAAGATCGTAAAATATAGAAAACTACAAAAAAAAATGGTTGTTTTGGATGACACACATAAAATTGTCACGATCCTACGCAGTTGAAATTGAAAATGAAGGTCGGAGTAGATGTTTAAATTCCTACAAAATTGAGGCATGAGAATCCAATTCAAGGAATTCTGGTACCACCATACTCCGATCCAAAGTCAATTCACAGAAAAATTTCTAAGGATTGAAATCCTACAAAATCCTACTCCCTCTATCCTGAATTAGATACCGCGGAATTATCTGATTTCGCGTGTATTTTTTCAAATAATCATATATTTTATTAGACAATATAGAGCTGAGATTACACATATGGTCATTAGACAAACATGTGTGTCAAGCAACTTTGTACAAATAACCCCATAAGTAAAATTATAATTTCACCATTGAAAAAACTTGGGCCTCGTCCATCCTCGTCCTCCGCTACCATGGAAGCACCGGAAAAAGAGGCGAAAAGTTGTCATACCTAAATCTGGGAGAGCACCATTGCGTATGGAAATGTTTTTCGAGCCGATGAACCGGGTAGCGGCAAGCGACGAGTCCAAGACTTTATGGCACGTCGGTCGGGGATTTTTCTCGTGATCACCAGATCCCGATGCCGTCCTCTTCATCTGACTCGGTCGAATAAGAGGAATAACGCCGTCTGCCATCTTCCACACGCATAACTGCAAGGCATCAAACACAATTGTAGCAACTGATGTACCGACACTCGCAAGTGTGTCGAACATCGACTAGATATATGTAAATCGAGACAAATCTGGATATCTATTTCTGAAATGAGGGAGTACAAAATTTCTACAATCTAGAGAGGCCCTAAGTATTTTAAAAAAATCATGAAATCAAGGAATCATTATATGTACTCATAATAACGACAACCATGTGGCACACCATCTTAAAAACTGATGGCTTTCTAATACGGCGAGTGTTGAAGGCTCGAACGCATCCTCCTTGCTAGTCGACTGCATCCTCCTTGTTTTCCTTCCTTTGTGTCTCTGTCCCGCGCGCACCGCACCAACTCAGCATCTCCTACATCGACCTTCCCCTTGCACCGCCAACATGTCAACTCCGACTGGTAGCATTGTGTCATCTCCTTGAAGCACCACCGCACGCTATGACATCACCATCACCCACCTATGACAAGACTCGTAGCACCACATCAATCCGCTAGCAACAACATTGACTGCTTCTTGCAGCAATGACACCCACCACATGTAGCTCCACCGCACTCCTTCGTGCATCGGTCACTACAATGACACATTAAAAGAGTAATTGCCCCTATGTGTGGTTTTAGTGATTAATGACAATCCCTATGGACTAATGTTTTCACTGAGTTTTATATGAAGGAATATTCCATATGTAATGCTTGTAGTCTATGTGTTGGATTCAAGTATGGATGCCATGAAGATAAAGATATACCTTGAGTATTGGCATCAAGATTATCGAGTTGAAGAGAAGAATATGATATGATCAATATCTTGAGAGTGTGATTTCAATAGAAGAATTCAAGATATGGCTCTAAGACGATGTCATGATAGACTCATTAGTTGAGCTATGATTGACTAAGATTTAGAGCATGTAATAAAATTAAGAGTTCTTTATGTACCTCAAGATATTGAGATGGAGCATGAGAAGATACATGGTTGACCTATACAAAGAGTGAAGAGTGATTTCAAGTTGGTCAATGCATGAAGCATAAAGAATGTACCACATGGATCTTGTGGTATGGTTGAGAAGGGCAAGTTCAAGATAAGCATCTCGAGAAGATCACTTGCTTGAAACTCGCCGTCCATATTGGTGATAATGGACATGTGAAGACATGTATTAATGAATCTATCCAATAGTGGTGTATGGGGGAGCAAATTAGAAGTCTTCACGGAGCAACAAAGATCAAGTGATGCATTATGACTTGGATGGAGATTGAAGTGTTATCATCAAGATCAAGCGGGATGTGCAAGGCAAAGGTATGGCCTTGCTAGGTTTTCCTTTTACTGGTCTCAAGGTGGTTGTTGGGAGACCGGGTTATAGGATACATAGCCACACTATTAAGAGGGGCTTTCGGTTGGGTAACTTGATCACATCGTCATAGGAAGCTCAATCCTTTGCATACTTTGCATCTTTCTATTTTGTTTCTTCTTGGTGTTTCTCCATATGAGGTTCTTAAGCTTGTTTCTAGCTCTTCAACAAGCCCAAGTTCATCGAAAACGGAATTCGTATGCATCTTCTATGGCATTTTCGAGTTTGAAGGTTTTATCGGTTCTTCGTGTAGGGAGGCTTCTTACCTTTCTTTATTTGGTTCTATCCTTCTTTGCTGGACTATGATTTTTATCTACACCATCTTTTAGGTCTTGTTGTCCTCGTCAAAACAAGCCCAATATCATCGAAATCGGAGTCCGGACTCAAAAGTTATTGCCGTTTTCGTGTGCTCTGTTTTGTTCCGGCGGGAATTCCGGCGGGACCGGGCCTGTGGCCGGAATATCCGGCGACCGCTGAAAATTTCTGGCAAATCGCCGAAAAACGGTCCAGTATGTTGTTTTGGTTTTTGCCGGAACTTCCGGATTTGACCGGAAATTCCGGCGGCGCCGGTTTCGCCATCGGAACGTGTCCGTCCAGCATGTTTTGCCTCCAACGGTCATCCCCCTTGAAGGGGTATAAAAGGGGGGCTTCTTCCCCAAAGTTCTAGTGCTTCTTGAGCATGTTTTTGACCACCATTGTTGACCCCTTTGAGCTTGCTTCCTCTCCCTTCCCTTGTAGGGGTTCGTAGCATGGAAAACAAAAAAATTCTATCGCATACAAACAAACAAGCCAAGATCTATCTACTAGATTGTAGCAACGAGTCGATGGAATAACTTACCCTAGAAGATTCCAAAGTGTTTAACGAGAGCGGATTCTCGTGGGTGATGTAGTCGTACTCTTTCCGATCTCAAGATCGTGTGGACGATCCTTCCGGCGCTGCGTTAAGCAGCGCTTCATGATCGGTCACACGTTCGATTTTCGACGAAGACCTTCCTCTCCCTTGTTCCGAAAGCGTGAGGTTGTAGCACTCTCCTCGTGATTAAAGACAGCTGTGGTATGCAGGAAGTGGAGGAAGATCATGAGGCGCCTTAAGCCAAGCGAGTATGGTGGATTATGAGAGGGCTATTAGTGGTCTAGAGATTAGACACACCAATTATAAGGCTCTAAACCATGAGCTAAAGCAATTAGAAGCTCTAAACCAAACGTCTCTAAACACGAGATTAGAGGTGGAAACTTGTGTGTCTCAAGGAGGAGCCCCTCCTTTTATGGGTGGAGGGCTAGGCGCGCCAGGGGGAGGAGTCCCTCCCAACTCGGCCTAGGTCTGGCACGGAGGAGTGGGACTCCTCCTCCAAGTTGGTTCCAACTCCTCTTGCTTGTTTCCCACAGTTTCCTGTTTTAGCCGTTTGACTTTCAAACTGGCAATTTGACTTTCATGTTTTTGGAATAGCAAGAATACTTAGTACATGATGCAATCATTCAATGACACACTCATGTACCTTCCCCCCCCCCCCGGAGTGCCGGACAATCCGGAACCTTCTAGAACATTCCCGATGAAAACACCGGAATCATTCCCGAACTCCGAAACGGGACTTTCCTTATATGAATCTTATTCTCCGGACCATTCCGGATCACCTCGTGATATCCCGGATCCCATCCAAGACTCTGAACAACATTCGGTCTCTTTCTCATAATACCATAACTACTCAAAACAACGTCGAATCCTTAAGTGTGTCTCCCTACGGTTCGTGAATTATGCAGACATGATCGAGACACTTCTCGAACAATAACCAATAGAGGAATCGGAAATTCATATGGCTCCCACTTATTTCTCGATTACTTTGCGATCGAATGAACCACTTACATACGATACCAATTTCCCTTTGTATCACGATAGTTTACTTATCCGAGGTTATGATCGTCGGTATCTGCATACCTAGTTCAACCTCGTTATAGATAAGTACTCTTTTCTCGTTCCGTGATATGTGATCCCTTGTGACCAAGTCACATGCTTGCAAGCCAATTGGATGACATTCCACCGAGAGGGCCGGAGTATATCTATCCGTCATGTGGATGGACAAATCCCACTCTTGATCCATGTGTTTCAACCAATACTTTCCAAACACTTAATGCCACCTTTATAGCCACCCAGTTACGGTGTGGTGTTTGATGTCATCAAAGCATCCATCCGGTAAAGGTGATATGCATGATCTCATGGTCGAAGGAATTAGGTTACTATGTATCAGAAATCATATAGCAATTGAACTATTGAAATGACTTGATCTTTATGCTACGCTTATCAATAGGAGTATGTCCACCATATCATTCTCCTAACGATATGATCTTGTTGTTGATAACATCTCAATGTTCATGATATGGAAACCACAATCATTTAATCAACCAACAAGCTAGTGAAGTATAGAGGCTATACTAGGGACTTCAAATTAAGTTTACAAATCACACAAGTATTAATGTTTCCTTGTTAATACTATTATAGCATGAATATAAACATTTATCATAAACACAAAGATATAATAATAACTACATTTATTATTTCCTCTAGGGCATATCTCCAACAGTCTCCCACTTGCACTAGAGTCATCTAATCTAGATTACATGGTAATATACCGAACACCCATGGCAGTTTGGTGTTGGTCATGTTTTGCCCTCGGAGAGGTTTAGTCAACGGATCCGCCACATTCAGATCTGTGTACTTTGCAAATCTTTATATCCCCATCCCGGATATGTTCTCGAATAGCGTGAAAAGCTTGATATGTCTTGACTTCTTGTGTGACCTTGGTTCTTGCGCATTGGCTATGGCACCCATGTTATCACAGTAGATAGACATTGGGTCCAGCGCACTTGGAACCACACCGAGATCTGTAATGAACTCTTTCATCCATATCGCTTCTTGTGAAGCCTCCGAAGCGACCATGTATTCGATTCGATTAGGTTGAAGATCTCGCCACAACGCTTTGCTTTGCACTCCTCCACTAGCTGCTGCACCATTCAAAATAAATACGTATCCAGATTGTGATTTAGAATCATCCGGATCGGTGTTCCAACTAGCATCGGTGTAACCATTAACAACGAGCTGTTCATCACCTCCATAAGAAAGAACCATATCCTTAGTTCTTCTCAAGTACTTAAGGATGTTTTTGACCGCTGTCCAATGATCCACTCCTGGATCACTTTGATATCTGCTAGTTAAACTAACAGCATATGCAATGTCGGGTCTAGTACATAGCATGGCATACATTAGAGATCATATGGCTGAGGCATAGGGAGTCTTACTCATCCTTTCTCTATCTTCTACCGATGTTGGACTTTGAGTTTTACTCAAGGTCGTATTGGGCAACATGGGCAAGAACCCTTTCTTGCTTTCTTCCATTCCAAACTTCTTTAGAACTTTGTCCAAATATGTACTCTATGACAATGATATTTGGCGTTTTGATCTATCTCTATAAATCTTTATGCCTAATATGTAAGCTGCTTCGCCAAGATCCTTGATTGAAAAACTATTATTCAAATATTCCTTGACACTATTAAGAAGGTCTACATCATTCCCAATCAACAATATGTCATCCACATATAGTATTAAGAATGCTCTGAGCTCCACTCACTTTCTTGTAAATACAAGCTTCTCCATAAGTTTGTATAAAACCAAAACTTTTGATTACCTTATCAAAGCGTTGATTCCAACTTCGGGATGCTTGCTTCAATCCATAGATGGACCGTTGAAGTTTGCATACCTTGTTAGCATCTTTAGGATCGACAAAACCTTTGGGTTGCATCATATACAACTCTTCATCAATATCTCCATTGAGGAATCTTGTTTTGACATCCATCGCCATATCTCATAATCATAATATGCAGCGATTGCTAACATAATCCTCCAGACTTTAGCTTTGCTCTTGGTGAGAAAGTCTCATCGTAGTCAACTCCTTGAATTTGTCGAAACCCTTTTGCGACAAGTCGAGCTTTATAGATAACATTACCATCAACATCTGTTTTCTTCTTGAAAATCCATTTGTTCTCGACGACCTTAGGCCATCCAGTAAGTCCACCAAAGTCCATACTTGGTTTTCATACATGGATCCAATCTCGGATTTCATGGCTTCTTGCCATTTATTGGAATCTGGGCTCATCATCTCTTCCTCATATGTCTCGGGGTCATCGGGTTTGTCCGCCAACATGAGACTCACAACGTAATCATACCAATGGAGGGTAGTGCGAGTTCTCGTTGACCTCCGAGGCTCAGTAGCAACTTCAACCGAAGTTTCATGATCATCATCATTAGCTTCCTCTCTAATTGGTGCAGGAACCACAGAACTTCTTCGGTCTTTGCGCTACTCGCAATTCGAGAGAAGGTTCGACAACCTCGTCGAGTTCTACTTTCCTTCCAGTCACTTCTTTCGAGAAATTCCTTCTCTAGAAAGGATCCATTCTTAACAACGAAGATTTTGCCTTGGATCTATGATAGAAGGTATACCCAATAGTTTCCTTGGGTATCCTATGAAGACGCATTTTTCCGCTTTGGGTTCAAGCTTGTCAATTTGTAACTTCTTTACATAGGCTTCGCATCCCCAAACTTTAAGGAGCGACAATTTAGGTTTCTTCCCAAACCATAATTCAAGCGGTGTCGTTTCAGCGGTTTAGACGGTGCCCTATTTAAAGTGAATGCATTGTTTCTAATGCATAACCCCAAAATGATAGCGGTAAATCGTAAGTGACATCATAGAGCGAACCATATCTAAGAGAGTTCGATTCTGACGTTCGGACACACCATTACTGTGTGGTGTTCCGGTGTCAATTGTGAAAGTATTCGCACTTCTTTAAATGCTCGCCAAACTCATAACTTAGATATTCAACTCCACGATCGAGCGTAGAAATTTAATCTTCTTGTTATGTTGATTCTCTACCTCACTTTGAAACTCCTTAAACTTCTCGAAAGTTTGGACTTATGTTTCATGAAATAGATATACCCATATCTACTCAAGTCATCTGTGAAGGTAAGAACATAACGATAACCACTAGCGATGCTACACTCATTGGACCACACATCGGTATGTATGATTTCCAATAAGTCCGTAGCTCGCTCCATCATACCTGAAAATGGAGTCTTAGTCATTTTCCCATCGGACATGCTTCGCATCTTTCAAGTGATTCAAAATCAAGTGATTCAAGAAGTCCATCGAATGGAGTTTCTTCATACGCTTCACTCCAATGTGACCAAGGCAGCGATTGCCACATATAGGTCGAATTATCACTTGATTTCAAGCGTTTAGCCTCAATATTGTTGATATGTGTATTTCCACTATCGAGATTCAATAAGAATAGACCATCTATCAAAGGTGCATGTGCGTAAAACATATTACTCATATAAATCGAACAACCATTATTCTCGACTTAAACAAGTAACCGTCTACTTAATAAACAAGATCCCGATATAATGTTCATGCTCAACGCAGGCACTAAATAACAATTATTTAAGTATAAAACTAATCCCGATGGTAGATGAAGAGGTATCGTGCGACCGCGATCACATCAACCTTTGATCCGTTTCCCAGCGCATCGTCACCTCGTTCTTCGCTAGCTTCCGTTATTCTGCAAAGACTGTTTGAGTTACAAATATGAGCAACCGAACCCGATTATCAAATACCGAGCACTACTACGAGTACTAGTGAGATACACATCAATAACATGTATATCGGATATACCTTTCTTCTTGATGTTGCCGTTCTTGAGATCCGCCAAGTACTTTGGGCAATTCCGCTTCGATGACCTTCTCCCTTGCGGTAAAAGCACTCGGTTTAGGGCTTTGGTCCAGCCTTGGTTTTCTTCGTCGGCGTGGTAACTTTCTTACCACCCTTCTTGAAGTGTCCCTTTGCTTAGACTTGCCTTTCTTGAGTTTGGTGGTCTTATTGACCATCAACACTTGGTGCTCTTTCTTGATCTCCACTTCGCAGACTTTAACATAGCAAACAGTTACGCAACTCTTTGTTCATGTTGCATGTTGTAGTTCATCACAAAGTTCACTGTAACTTGGTGGCGGATTGGAGGACGGTAAATCCCCAAAGCATTAGGAATCACTATACCCAAGCTTTGAAGTTTGTTTGCGTGCCCGGACATCTTAAGCACATGCTCAGCAGTGAGCTGCCCTCTTCCATCTTGCGGTTAAAGAACTTTTGAAGCCTCATAGCTTTCAATTGCCGCATGAGTCTTAAAAATCAATTTGAGATCCTCGACAATATCATATGGGTCGACTCTTCAAACCTTTTATGAAGCTCCGATTCTAAACCATACAAGATAGCACACTTGAACTATGGAGATCGATTCTTAGGCGAGGTAAACATTCTTTAATTCATCGGAAGCATCACCTGCAGTGGGTCACCAATGGTGCATCCAAAGACATAGGTCAAATTACCAATTTGTGAGGACAATCCTCAAATTGCGGAACCAATCCGAAGTTGCTTCCATTGTTTTTCAACTTTTCTTTCTCTAGGAGCATTAAAATTGATGGTAGGGGCTGCCATTGATCTACAACATATTTGCAATAGTTTAGACTAAGTTTATGACAAATTGAGTTCAAATTAATTAATGAAATTAAACTAGGTGAACTCCCTCAAAACAACATCCCTCACATTGTTTTAGTGATCACACGAACCAAATCCACTACATCAACACCGATCATCACGAGAGTTGATATAGTTTCAATGGCGAACAATCATCATGTTCATCATATCTACTATACGATTCATGCTTTACCTTTCGGTAATCCGTGTTCGAGACCATGTGCGTACATGCTAGGCTCGTCAAGATCAAACCTTAGTTTCGCATGAGAAAATCTGGCTTGCTCACGTTGTATACACTTGCGAATCTAACACACCCGATCATCACGTGGTGCTTGAAACAACAAGCTTTAGCAACGGTGCTAACTAAGGCGAACACTTTATGATTTGAAATTCATGTGCATGAGGGATCATCTTATAATGCTACCGTCGTCTACTAAGCAATACAAGATGCATAAAGGATTAACATCACATGCAATTCATAATATGTGATATGATATGGCCTTTCTTCTTTGTGCTTCCGATCTCCATCTTCAAACACGAACATGATCTCCATCATCACCGGCATTGCATCAAGGTCAATGACGCTTCACCATGGTTGTCGTCCACCGGCTTCAACTATTACAACTACTTTGAATAGACACGCGGGTCTTAACATAAATTAAAGACAACCATATGGCTCCTGCCGGTTGCCAACTTACAATAAGGAACATTGCATACATCAAATATAATCACAATCATGGCCATATCACATCACTGCACACCCCTGCAAAACAAAGTTAGACGCTTCTACTTTCTTTGCATATTTTACGTGGTTTGGGGCTTTCAATAAGTGTCGTTCTAACTTACGAACAAGAACCACAACATTGATACTAGCATTGTTGATTACCCGTTGTAAATTGGATCTTAACTATGCTAGGAGAAACAGGCACCCGCAAAGCCACTTATGCAATACAAGTTGCATGTCAAGCGTGGAGCAAGTCTCATGAACGATGTCATGTAAGGTTAGCCCGGGCCGCTTCATCCCAACATACCGCAAGATGCAAAGTACACAAAAGCAATCGACAATAAAAGCATCAACGCCCACAATGACCATTGTGTTCTACTCGTGCAACAGATCTACATATAGACACGGCTCTGATACCACTGTAGGGGTTCGTAGCATGGAAAACAAAAAAATTCTATCGCATACAAACAAACAAGACAAGATCTATCTACTAGATTGTAGCAACGAGTCGATGGAATAACTTACCCTAGAAGATTCCAAAGTGTTTAACGAGAGCGGATTCTCGTGGGTGATGTAGTCATACTCTTTCCGATCTCAAGATCGTGTGGACGATCCTTCCAGCGCTGCGTTAGAGCGCTTCCATGATCGGTCACACGCGTTCGGTTTCGACGAAGACCTTCCTCTCCCTTGTTCCAACAGGCGGAGGTTGTAGCACTCTCCTCGTGATTAGCGGCTGGCGTGGTACAGGAAGTAGAGGGAAGATCTTGAGGCTTCGCCTTAAGCCGAAGCGAGTATGGTGGATTATGAGAGAGGGCTATTAGTGGTCTAGAGATTAGACACACCAATTAGAAGGCTCTAAACCGCAGGCTAAAGCAATTAGAAGCTCTAAACCAAATGGCTCTAAACCTGAGATTAGAGGTGGAAACTTGTGTGTCTCAAGGAGGAGCCCTGCCCCTCCTTTTATGGGTGGAGGGGCTAGGCGCGCCAGGGGAGGGAGGGAGTCCCTCCCCAACTCGGCCTAGGTCTGGGCGCTGGCCTGGAGGAGTGGGACTCCTCCTCCAAGTTGGTTCCAACTCCTCTTGCTTGTTTCCCACAGTTTCCTGTTTCCCACGGTTTCCTGTTTTAGCCGTTTGACTTTCAAACTGGCAATTCGACTTTCATGTTTTTGGAACAGCAAGAACACTTAGTACATGATGCAATCATTCAATGACACACTCATGTACCTTCCCGGTCTTGCGGACAATCCGAACCTTCTAGAACATTCCGATGAAAACAGGAATCATTCCCGAACTCAAACGGACTTTCCTTATATGAATCTTATTCTCCGGACCATTCCGGATCACCTCGTGATATCCCGGATCCCATCCGAGACTCCGAACAACATTCGGTCTCTTTCTCATAATACCATAACTACTCAAAACAACGTCGAATCCTTAAGTGTGTCTCCCTACGGTTCGTGAATTATGCGGACATGATCGAGACACTTCTCCGAACAATAACCAATAGAGGAATCTGGAAATTCATATGGCTCCCACTTATTTCTACGATTACTTTGCGATCGAATGAACCACTTACATACGATACCAATTTCCCTTTGTCTCACGATAGTTTACTTATCCGAGGTTATGATCGTCGGTATCTCTGCATACCTAGTTCAACCTCGTTACAGATAAGTACTCTTTTCTCGTTCCCGTGATATGTGATCCCTTGTGACCAAGTCACATGCTTGCAAGCCAATTGGATGACATTCCACCGAGAGGGCCCAGAGTATATCTATCCGTCATGTGGATGGACAAATCCCACTCTTGATCCATGTGTTTCAACCAATACTTTCCGAACACTTAATGCCACCTTTATAGCCACCCAGTTACGGTGTGGTGTTTGATGTCATCAAAGCATCCATCCGGTAAAGGTGATATGCATGATCTCATGGTCGAAGGAATTAGGTTACTATGTATCAGAAAGCATATAGCAATTGAACTATTGAAATGACTTGATCTTTATGCTACGCTTATCAATAGGAGTATGTCCACCATATCATTCTCCTAACGATATGATCTTGTTGTTGATAACATCTCAATGTTCATGATATGGAAACCACAATCATTTAATCAACCAACAAGCTAGTGAAGTATAGAGGCTATACTAGGGACTTCAAATTAAGTTTACAAATCACACAAGTATTAATGTTTCCTTGTTAATACTATTATAGCATGAATATAAACATTTATCATAAACACAAAGATATAATAATAACTACATTTATTATTGCCTCTAGGGCATATCTCCAACATCCCTCATATGATTCTTGCATCTTTTTGAGGGCTTTGGAAGAGGAGATTTAGATCTACAATCCCCACCAATCAATTTCGCCTCTAAGTGAGGGGAACCCATTGGATCTAGATCTTGGAGTCATTTATTGATTTCCACCATTGTTCTTCCTCCCTAATTCCTCCCTAGCACTTGTTGCTTTGGTGGGATTTGAGAGTGGAGGATTTGAGCACCCTTGGTGTTCTTGCTTTGCATTCTTGCATAAGTGTTGAGCTCTCCATTTCAATTTGTTCGAGTGAGAGACCGTGAGCTTGTTACTCTTGGAGGGTGACCTCCTAGTTGGCTTGGAGGTTGGTGTCGTGGTGTTCTCTTCGTGGAAGATTGTGAAGAGACCCGGTCTTCTCCTTCGTGGAGCTTGTGAAGTGGTTGTGGAGCTTGCCATCTCCGGAGTGGAGGAAAAGCTAGCCATAAGGAAAGGGCTTATTCCTTCGTGGGATAGACTCGGAGAAGAAGGTGAGCCTTTGTGGCGCATGAGGAATCCTTCGTGGAACCTCACACCTCTCCAACATGACGTAGCCCCCTTCCCAAAGGTGGTGAACACGGGAATACATCTTCATCTCCGCGTGCCTCGGTTATCTCTATATCCGAGCTTACTTTCCTTGTGATAGCCATCGAGCTTGAAGTACTTATATCTTGCTTACCACTTGTGGTATATTTTGTGCTTTATTGCTTAGCTTATTTTGTTTTTGGTGCACTTAGTTGAGCCTAGTGTATTTAAGTTTTGTGCTTGTAAAATAAACGTTAGTTTGTTCTATCAAGCCAAAATCGTAATAGTTTTGAAATTGCCTATCCACCCCCCTCTAGGCGACATCTCTATCCTTTCAATTGGTATCATAGCAAGGTATCTCCTTGTTTAGGCTTCACCGCCTAGAGTGTAAAGATGTCGGCTAGTAGTATAGTGCATAATGACACAATTATCTTTAATGGAACAAATTATGCTTTGTGGAGAAATTGCTTGCTTTATAATATTCGGACCTTGTGTCCAAATATTGAGCGATTTCTAGATGTAGGTTTTTCTCCTTCGATGGATCCTCAAAATCTATCTCTAGAGGATGAGAAAAAATTACATCTCGAAGATCAAGTATCTAATGAGCCTATTTTCTCTTCGAGCCCCATAGTTAATTTGTTCTTGACGATTGTAAAGCGCAAGTCGTCTCATGAGATGTGGACCAAGCTTAAAGAAATATTTGGTGGCTCCATTTCTCATAGGGTTGGTGGTATCTCCAAGGATATCTCTTATCACTCACATCATGAAGAGCTCCAAGTTGCTTCCACCTCCGGTCGCGATGTGACCTCAATTCTTTCCACCTCACTTACATGTGACAAGTCACAAGGTAATGGCATGGTGAGTGGAAAAATCATATGTGATGATGATATTGTTTCTCTTTACACCAATGATTCTTGTTCTATAAATGATAATGGTGTAGGGAGTTTGGACTTAAGCACTTCTTGCAACAATGATGCTATATCCCCTAGTATTGCTAGTCCTTGTATATATTCTAGAAATTTTTTGAGTACTAGTGTAGATGATATGCTTGATTTGCCTTGTTCCCATGAATAAAATGCTTCTATTTCCTCTAGTTGTTTATCTAACAATGTAGAGGAAATCAAACATTCTATGGAGCAAGACATGATCATGAATGAAGATTCAAGAATATCCTCATCTTCATCCTCTCGTGCTCACATGTGCCTTATGGCAAGAGGATCAAAGGTATCTCCTACTTTGGATCCCAATATACCTTTTAAAGATAATAACAATGATAATGATGATAGTGATGATGACATTGATGAGTGTAGCATCCCATTTGTCTAACAACTGTAATGCTACTTGGTTTAGTAATAAAATGGCTACTTCCTACATATAATTGTTGCATCATCATCATATCATGCTCATGTCATCATGCCACCTTGCATTTGAGCATCATATAAAACCTTTGTGATTTGGTTCTTCTCTCATAGGCATGGTAAATTGTATTTGCCTCTTGATATTGTATTTGGTTCTTGATATATTGTTAAATGCCCAAGTTGAGTTGGGGGCATATCTTTTATTCAACTCCACCACCTTTCTTTCACCACCTTACAATTCCACCATCCCATTATCCATGAGCTTGTAATTATTTTTCTTTTGGTGTTTAGTCTAGCTCATGAGAGATAGGGTGGGTCCAATTCTACAAATCCTCTTGCTTGACCCTTACTCCAACTTTGGAGGATGCAAATAAATAAATGCCATGAGATATTATCTTTGTTTTCACAAGGATGACACATGGCATTAAATGCTTGCATGGGCCATGCAACCATCATCATCCTTTGATCTCTTTGTTTCTCTTTGGTTTTTGGGTGGATCATCTCTCTTCCCCCTTTGCTTGATCTTGTTTGATTTTGTCAAAACCCTAAGCCCCCCTCTTCTCACCCTTTCCTCCAACTTTTCCTTTTGCTTGTTTGTGTGGTCTTGCCATACACCAAACCCATGTGCTTGATCACCTCCCCCTCAACTTTCTAGCTCCATGCCACCCTCTCTCACCTCACCTCTCACCAACCCGAGCCACCCCTAGCTACCCCATCTAACCCTAACCCGAGGCTACCCCCTCTCTCTCTCTCTCTCTCTCGGCCTCCCTCCTCTCTCTAGCTCTCTCCCTGCCACAAGGCCCCATCAACCCCACCTGCCCACCTCCTAGGTGCCTCCCCCTGGTCCCCCCTCTCTCCAAAACCCTAGCCAAACCCGAGCCACCCTTCTCCCTTTTTGCATAAAGGTGGCACCCCCCCATGTGCCTCTCCCCTCTCCTCCCTTATCCCCCCAACCACCCAGCTCGCCACCACCCCAGATCCACCAGGAGGCCCCCCAGGTCCTCCCCATCCTCCTTTCTTCTTCCCCCCACCATGATCGCACCATGCCCTCTAAACCCTAGCCGCCACCTCCTTCCTCTAGCCATTACGAGCGTGAGAGGCGAGCCGAGCACCAGGCCCCTCGCTTCCTCTTGGCGCCCGGGGCGAGGCAGCTGGACCTCACCGGAGAAGCCCCGCCGCCGCCGTGCCCGTGAGCACCAGGAGCTCCAGAGCGCCAGCCACGTCGCCGATCGCCAGCCCCTCCGGCCAAACCCTCACCACCGTCGGGTTCCTGGTGAGCCCTTCTACCTCCTAGACATGCCCCCTTTCCCTCTCGTGTACCGTAGCGCCGCCGCCGTCCGTCGAGCACCTCGCAAGACGCGGCCGCTTCGCCACATGCAGACAGCTGCAGCGATTACGCACTTTGTTCCTTGCCCTTCCCCGCGCGCTGCAGCCCTCCTCCGTGCTAGCTCCCTGTATGAATGTTGTAGCCCGTGAATCCATCTGCGTTTTTCGTTTTTGGGTCGTTGCGTTTAGTCCGGCGTAGGCGTCGCCATCGTCGTCCAAAACTCCGGCCAGATCCACCGCCAAGACACAGCGTCAGCCATGACGGCCGATGTTGTTTGCAAAGAGACCCAGGGTTTTCCGCTAAACCCGACCACCGACCCCACCTGGCAGCCGCCCGTCCCATCTTGCAAATAGGCCCCCGTAGATCTGAACCTCGCAGCCCGTAGCCCCCTGGATTGCCCACGTGTCGCCCACCGGGTGACCGCGCGCGTGTGTGGCCCTGCTAGGTCCCTGGGCCCGCTTGTCATTCACGCGAGCTAGGCAGAGCCCCGGTGTGAAAAGTTCTTGTGCGTGCGTGTCGACCCAGTCAGCATCGACCCACCTGTCACTGGCTGGGGGTAGATTCTGGCAGAGTACCAAAAGTCCAGGAGCCTTTCTTTCTCAAATTCAAATCTTTTCAAATTCAAATTCATTTTCAAATCTGTTTAAACATGAATCATTCATAACTTTCAAATGGTTTAGAATTTGAATTCAAACTTAATATGAAAAATGTTTTATTTTTGAATGTTAATTCAAATCTTTAATCAAATATTTTCAGAATTAATTTAAATAGTCAACCTTTGACTTTGACCCTATTTAATAATTTTGATCTTTAAATAAATTTAAATTCATAATTCCAAATAATACAAATAATATATGTTTTTGAATCAGAAAAATGTGAGGATTTCAAATATGCCATCCAAAATATATTTTGGGCACTTAAAATTCCAAGTTGAATTAAATTACAATAAAATGCCCTTCACTTTAATTAATTAATAACTTTTGATTTATAACTCCAAATTTAACAAATGATATGTCTAAAATGATTAGCTCGACGAGACCTTTCTGTTTATGCAGTCCATGTTCTGTTTTGCAGCATGCATCATATAAATATAATGTATACAGCAACTAATATGAGGATAAAATGTGGCCAAAACTCAATAAAATGTTTATTTCTTGTATTCTACACCTCACCCATGCCATGCTACCTTATTGCCATGCAACTTGTGCATCATTCATCATGGCATGATTGTTTGCTTGTCGCATTTTATTCATATGCTTGTGCACTTTATTTATATTGGCCCTTGTTTGTTTGGTTCTTCTTCGAATAGATTAATCGAGGTGGATATATCAAGAGAACCAGGAGCACTACCCAGATCCTTCTCCCGCTTCAACTGAGTTGCCAGGCAAGCACTACCACATGCTTGCATACATTTAGTACCTATTGCCTCTATCTTATTCTTGCATCATTGAGTCGCGATTGCATTAAACTGAATCCCAAGTATTGCATAGCCTTTACTTTTAAACCCCACCAAGCTTGTTCCTCCATCCCATGAGCCATTACTACAGGAGTTGTTTGAGCCATGCGAGTCGTAGAACAGCATGTGTAGGGTATGTGAGAGTCTGATGGATAACGAGGTACCTAAACAACTTAACCTGAGTAGTAATGGGATAACTAATGAAAGTGGCACCGGTGAGCAATATCTGCTATTTGGGTTTTCCGCTCACTTGTGTCCCGTAGGACCCCGAGTACTTGATTCCTGTTCCTTGATTATTCGCTATCCACATACGGAGGCTTATGGGACCCCCGAGCCGAGCTTGATTCATTCTTATTTCTTGGGGCCACAAACTAGTTTGAGGTTTTATTTACTATCCTGTACTTATGCCATGCTTTATCGCTTTATTTACGATTGTGCGAGGAGCACTGTACTCTTTAGGATCGGGACACGTTGCGGTATCGACAAGCCCAGTTTTGGGTTCCCGATGTACCGTCCACCCAAACCTTGGGTCCGTCTCGAGTCACCTAACTTCATGGTGTACTCAATGGGGTGGCCCCCTGAAATATTTCTGAATCCTGTGATTGCTTTGTCGTGAAGGCCTCGTTGGGTTTTGATTTGGTTTTTCCGAGGTTGAGCGAGTGTGTGTTGCTATTTGTGCACCCCTGAGGGTAAAACTTTCTGAAAGCCGTGTCCGCGGTTATGGACGACTTGGAGCACAGTTTCTCGATCATAGACAAGCATAACTAAAGTACCGCTTTTAATTTGACTAAGTAACTGACTATTAAATAGTGCAACACTCATGGAATGGTTAATAAAATTGCCAACGGATGGGAGGTTGTTCGTCCGCTCCCTCGTTGGTAAGCGAGGAGGAGGATGGATCTGATGATATTACTGTTATAACTGTTGTCCTTAATTCACGGACATCCGTCTATCTTTGGTTAGGCGGATGGTTAGCGCGTATCTATAGAACTGTTAGGGTTTATCTTTTGCTGCAATTGCGTCACCCCAGGTTGTGTCCCCTTTAGAGGCATAAAGACTTGCTGAGTACCCCTAGGGTCTCACACGATAAATTATTTGATTCAGATGAACAGGTACACTCACAAGATGGATACTGGGTGGAGGAGGCGGATGATGTGGGCAACGATTGTTCGGTGTAGAGATTCCGGGAACGGGGATCCGTGAGATCTGTGGGCGGGATGTTCTTATTTATGGGGCATCTTATGCCGATTTGCTTCTTATCCGTACTCGGATCTTGTTTGCCGCTTCTGCCTGATACTCTGATGTGTGATGTATGAGGAGATATCCTAAACTATTATATCTATCTAGGACATTTGAATCTTGTCGTATGGCGTTGCTATATTTCCTTTCTTTTTAGATGGAATGGCTCTGATGTACTATTGTATGGTGGTTTGCATACATACTCATTTGTGTATGTAGTTGATCCCTTCGCCTGCCGATTACGCTGCCCGTACTTGTCCCGATGATTGGAAATGGTTGGGACGGTCGAAAGGTCTACCTGTGAGTGGAATTTGGGCCCCACCGTACTATTTCAACCATTTCCGCTCATCCAGGCTTGTAACTAGGAGCGTAATTCACCGAGGTAGTTACAATGAGGATACTAGTGCTCTCTTGCTTGAGTTGACTTTTTGTGTACCTCTCTTCGTGGTAATAATAAGGCCGTTACTTGTCTCAAACATGTTATGGACACCATAACTAAACAAACGGGAACCATAGAGGAGTTGCATTTCCAACTTGATGATGGGAGTCGGAGATTCAATCTCCTTAAGCAAGAGCTTGCCGAGGAGAAGCACACTAATTGTCTCATCACACAAAAAATTGAATCTTATGAGCTTGAAAAGAAAAATTCCATTAATGATGCTTGTGCTACTAACTCTACTTCTTGTGAAGCATCTACCCTAAAGGAGAACGTTGAGCTAAGGGCTCAACTTGAGTTGCTAACTAGCAAGTATAGGAAATTGGAATAAAGTAATGAAAAGCTCTCGGGCTCTCATAATGATCTTCTAATCTCCCATGATGGGCCAATGTTAGGTCGTGAGGCAAGTATTACTAAGGTAACATCTTGTGAGCCTGTTTTGGACATTAGCACAACTTCTACTCAAAATTCTATTTTTCCGTATGCTAGTCCTAATAATCCATCTAGCCATACTATTGATAAACCTTGTGTTGGATTACTTGCTTTGCCTTGTTGCTCTAACAATGAAGCTTGTACTTCCTATAGTACTTGTATTTATACTAACCATGTAGAGGAAATCAAAGAGCTCAAGGCCCAAGTCACTTCCTTGAGGAATGACTTGGAAAAGAGTCATGAAGGGAAATCCACACTCGATAATATTTTGAGTGTGCAAAAATCCCCTAATGATAAAAGTGGACTTGGATTCAACTCCAATAACAATAACAAGTCCAAGAGAAACAAGAAGAAGGGCCAAAACCAAGTCAAGAATTTGGCCAAGATTGTTTGCTTTAAGTGCAAGGTTGAAGGACATCATGTAATATCTTGTCCATTGAAGAAAAAGCACTTGAGTGAGAAGCAACAAGGGAAGCGGCCACAAGTACAAGGTCAAGCCCAAGTTGAAGTTAGGCCACTTCCAAAGAAGAATCAAGATAATGCTCCCCAAGCCAAGAAATCAATGAAGAAGAGAAAGGGGAGCACTTGTTGCTACATATGTCGTGTTAAGGGGCACTTTGCCTCTTTATGTTCAAACGGTACCTTATCTAACCCTATCATTGTTGATGATTATTATTATCTTAGGAAGGATAAGGATGGCATTGTGTTTGCCAAGTTTGTTGGAACTCAAAGTGGTGTCAATAAAAGAGCCATTTGGGTTGCCAAGCCTATTGTGACTAAACTCTTAGGACCCAACTTGGTTGGGGACCAACAAGCTCAAACTTGATCAATAGGTGTTTATGGAGGGCATTGAAGACTTGGCTAAGTCAAGAAGAATTAAGGGATCTTCATAAATTATATTTGATCTATCCAAGTCATACGGATTATCATTTCTCTATCTTATATCCAATGTGCCTCTTCGCGGTAACTTGTACTTAACCCATTTATTTTGTAAAGTTACTTGCCCCTTTACATGTTTTGGCTGTGTACCAAGTATGTGTTTGTATTTGGTGTGCCTCATGCTTGATTATTTTGTGTATTCAAGTATGTATAGGTGTTTGGCACATCATTTACCCGTGTGTTTTTTTAAGCTTCTAATGCATCTTGATGATATATTATTTGGCTCTTTTCGAGTGGTTAATGGAACATCCCATTTTGGGGAGTGACATGCCCCGCGCATCTCTCAAACCTTAAAATGTGTGTACATGAGTACTACCACTTAGTATTGATATTGCAAGCTTATCTAGTCACTATGTGGTGTGTCATACTCATGAGAAATTCAAATTCTAAATGTCCATTAATTCTCTCTAGTTGAGGTTGCTTTTCCTCTTATTAAGAAAAAATGAATATCACATTATGGGGGAGTAATATGCTTTTGCATATCACAATCCTAGGAAATTTGAACATATGAGGTAGTGCCACTTAGAGTTGATATTGTTTATTATCTTGTTTCTAGGTGGCATGTTGGCTCAAACAAGGTTCTATTTTTGTTAGAAGCTTTTATTGCTCGTCTTTTTGGTCTTTGTTTGAGCAAGAAATTCTTAATGCGGTCTTCCTAAAATACATATCTCTATATCTTTTTGGGAGACCATTAGCTTCAAGTTATTCTAATCATTGTTTTGCATCATTGTGTGACTAGATTGAAGCTATCAAGAATCTCTATCTTTGCATAGTTATTAATATTTTTATTCCTAACCTATGTTTTTTATTGTGAAGATTTATCTTTAATATCCGTGCAATATACCATAGGAAATCAATTCCAATACACTCATTGTCTTCGACAATTGATATAATTATGTGTGGTAGCATTTGTGAATCATCTTCACCTTGGATTTCACCTCTTATTGCCTTATTTTCTTTCCAAAAATTTGTTGTGGCTCCCATTGTCTTCCTTGGCTTTTGAACATCTCTTTGATGATGTTTTTGATTATTATAAAATGTGTTTTATTGGAAGACAAACTGAAAGGATCGTATGGGAACCTAGAGGGGGGGGGTGAATAGGTGCTACTTCAAATTTTCTTCTTTTTCAAATTAGGGTTAGACAAGAAAGGTAAATTCTCTAGATTATGCAACTAAGGTGAATTTACCTATATGTCAACTATGCACAAGCTAACACAACACTAAGAAAGAACAAGTAAGTAAGGTGTGGTAAAGGATAGAAGTAACCAAAGGAGTGGACACGGAGACACAAGGATTTGTGTCCCGTAGTACCTTCCTTTTAAGGGGAAGTACGTCTACGTTTGGTGAGGGGGTGGTTTCAAACCACCAACGCCACAAGAGGCCTCCCTTGTTCTCCGATGAATCTCACCCCAATGGGCTCGATCCACCTTCCACTATATCGGCAACCTTCGAGGTGGAAGCCGGCACCTTTACAACAAGTTCGGGGCACACATCCACAACTTAATTGGAGGCTCCCAAAACAAGCAAGATGTCAAGACAAATCAAAGACAAGCTTGTAAGAACCACAACAAGAACTAGGGTTTTAAGAAAACACTAGAGCAAAGGGGGCCCTCAATGAAATGAGGGGGAAATGAAGATCTCTTTTGGTGAAGTAATAGATCGGGGCCTCCTCCTTCGATTCCCCAAAGATCAAAGACTTTGGGTGGTGGATTGAGGAGATCTTGAAGATTTGGTGGCTCCAATGGTGGTCTTGACTTTAATGTGGATGAGTACTTTGTCCCAAGGTAGGTGGAGGGGTATTTATACCCCTCCAAGAAATCTGGCAGTTGGATCCTTTAATGCAGCGCTAGTACCGGAAGTTTAAGCGGTACTACCGGACCTGGTACCGGAAGAGCAACCTGCAAAGTTCATATCCCCTGGCCACAGCGGTACCATAATGTGATGCTACCGTAAAGCGGTAGTACCGCTTAAGGGAACCGGTACTACCGGACGGGCAATGGAGTACCGCATTTTGGTACCTAGGCAGCCAGTGGCTTTTGCCAACTTACACAAGGCTACTTCTACAATAGGTACTAAAATGTGGTACTACCGCATTTTAGTACCGGGGCGAGCAGTGGCCTTTTATAGGTTGGAAAAAGCCTCTGCCACGCTAGGTACTAAAATGCAGTACTAGCGCATTTTAGTACCGGAGCGGGCAGTAGCTTATGACAAGTGGTCAAAAAGCTACTATCGCGCTAGGTACTAAAATGCGATACTACCGCTTTTTAGTACCTAGCCCGGCAGTGGATTTTTGACAACTGATCAAAGCCTACTACCGCATCCGGTAGAAAAAAGCGGTACTACCGCTTTTTGGTACCGCACCAGGCAGAAAGTTCTGGACTATTGTTTAACCATTGCAAAACCTTTTCCAATGCACCTGCGATACACTTGGCAAATAATTATTCTGATATGTGTGTTGTTATGGAACACCAAAACCACTAGGGATAAGAAATGCTCTTTCAATCTCCCCCTTTTTGGTGTTTGATGAAAACACACATTTTGCAGGGTAATCCAATGATGACAAGATAGAGATGGGGCTCCCCCTGGATATGTAGAATCAAGCCCCATTCTATCTAATAAGCTACATGGGAGTAGAAGTCGCACTTACAGCACATACCTTTGCTAAATAACATGTGATGACCAATATTGATTAGGACTAGGGAAGGTCGTCACATACACCACATAAGATGGATCCAAATGAGAGTAGCCATATTACGCACAAGATGGATCCATACGATAACCACATAGTCTCACCATACATAGCACAAATAGTTAGTTCACACATAATAAGTCACACATAATAAGAGGCAAGCAAATAAAGTTCACAAGCGAATAAAAATCAATGGCAAGAACGAGCTTGTGACTTTTCCCTCGCAACTTCTCCCCCTTTGGCATCAAGACGCCAAAAAGGGGACAAGAGCAACACTAACGTCCCGGAGATCAATCGTCATCATAATCATCCCATGCATCATCATGAGTTGGCAGGGCACAGAAGGAGGAGGTGGCATCATCATCCTAGTGGTTGTGCTTGGAGATCCATTGGTCTTTTGGGGTAATGTTGTTCTCGGAGCCCTTGGAGATGGTCAAACCTTGAGCCTCCAACATTTCCTTCTGACGAGCACATGACTTCTTGGCATAGACATGGGCCTCGTACATGCGTTTCTGATTGTCCACTTGGAAACAGAATACCTTCTTGAGTTTGGCCTCAATCCTCTTGGCCCAAGATGGCTGAGCAGGCTTGCGACGTGAAACCACAAAGTCAGCATCCTTCTAGACATCATCAGCATCACCGGATCCCTCCTCAACAGGGTTCCCATCCTCATCAACAAGCTGACCATCGGCATTGCGTGGTTGGAGATGGGTCTTGCTCAACAGATTCTTGTGTTGGTGAGTGACAAGGCAAAGAGAAGGCATGTCACTGGCAATCACGGGGCACTTGCTAATAATGAGAGTCATGATATATGGAGCAAAAGGAGGCACCCTCCTTTGAAAAGTGGCACAGACCATCTCATTCCAAATAACATCCATCACATCCATAGGTTGGCCGGAGTCACGGTGGTGAAAGGTGGCGATCATGATATCCACCATGAAGGCATGTATCTCATCAACATTCCCAGCTCGGGGGGCGACAGTCTCACAGAAAATGCGATGCAAGATGTCATATGTAGGTAGAAGCCCTTTGATCTTTCCAGGGATACCGCGCCCCCGGAAGTACAGTGGTGCAAGAGCATCCTTCTTCATGGGGCGATCATTGTTGTGGCACCGAAAGACAACGTGAGTGTCCTTGCCATGGTCTTCGTACCCGAGAATATCCGCAAACTCAGCCAACGTTGCTTGCTTGACAACACCCTCGGTCATCCATGTGAGTGTCCGAATCTGATTCTTGGCAAAGTTAATGGTTGCATAGAACTGAGTAATGAGCATTGGGTCATAGTTTCACCAGAACTCCATAATGGGAAGCAAGCCAATTGAAAGGATACGGATGTCTCCTAGAGGGGGTGAATAGGCGATTAAAACTTTTCCTAGAGTGGCTCAACAAAGGCGGAATAAAACTAGTGTTTACTTTGTTAAACATAACCTAGAACAACTAAGGTTCACCTATGTGCACCGACAACTTATGCTAAGCAATACAAGCAACAAAGTGATAGCAAGATATATATTACTTCAAGCACGAAGGCTATCACAATGTAAAGTGCATAAGTAAAGAGCTCGGGTATAGAGATAACCGAGGCACGCGGGGACAACGATATTTTACCGAGTTCCTCCCAACATGGAGTACGTCTCGTTTGGAGAGGGGGTGGTATCAAACCACCAACGCCACAAAAGGCCTCCCTTATTCTCTGGTGAATCTCACCCCAATGGGATCGATCCACACTCCCACTATCGGTGCACTTGTCGGTGGCAAACCGAAACCTCTCACAAGGTTGGGGCACTTCTCCACAACTTAATTGGAGGCTCCCAACAAATGCCACCAAGGCCACAACGCCACCAAGGCCACAAAACCGTCTAGGGTTCCAAGAACCCAAGAGCTCCAATGAGTAACTCAAACCAAATCCTCCGAGGAGAACACAAACTGATGCACCAAATGCAAATGGCAAGAACACCACAAAGGTGTTCAAATCCTTCTCTCCCAAATTCCACCAAAGCTACAAAAGCTTATGGGGGATAAGAGAGGAAGAACAATGGAGGAAATCCACAAAAGACTCCAAGATCTAGATCCCAATATGTTCCCCTCACTTAGAGGAGAGATGGATTGGTGGGATTGTAGATCTAGATCTCCTCTTTCAAATCCCTAAAGTATATGCAAGAATCAAGGGAGGGATTGAAGGGGGAGCAAGCTCAAGAGGGTCAAGAATGGAGGAGAAATCCTGTAAAACTCTAGCAGCTGCATTGGGGAAGAAGGGCCCCATTTTATAGGCCCACAGGTTTTTGACCGTTTTCTGCCCATTGGGGAAAAGTCAGACCGGAGACTCCGGTCTACACCGGAGACTCCGGCCCAACCTTCGGACCAGCCTCCGGACCGCCCATATGAATGACCTGGGCCATCCAAGACCCAACAAGACCGGAGACTCCGGACTGAGGAAACACCGGAGACTCCGGGGTAGCCTCCGGACCTGGCTCCGGACCCCCATATAGTATGTCCCAGCCCTGATTCTGAAGTCACCACCGGAGACACATCCGGAAACTCCGGACTACACCGGAGACTCCGGTCAGAACCAAATAAGAGGCAAACTTCAAATGGTGATATCTAGAGTTTGGAAACTCCGATTGACCTGAAACCAATTTTGTTGGAAAGAGGACAACAAGGGATACCCAACAAAAAGTGGAAATATTGTATACCACCAAGAGAGAACATTTCATGTATTATATTGTGAGATACCTCTCTTGGTGAGAAACCGTAAAACCTCAAAGATCAAAAACGCAATATGATATAAAAGGGAAATCCGTTTTTGATGAACTAGAGCTTGTTATGAATATTACCACAAGCTCTAGAACCTCACATGGATAAGATCCAAATAACAACCAAGAAAGGATGATGCTAAGTATGCAAAGGTTTGAGCTCTCTCTGAACGATATGACCGAGTTACTCACTTGGGAGCCCCTCTTGATAGTACGGCTATCTATCCTATAAACCGGTCTCCCCAACTAACACCACGAGACCGGTAAGAAAGAAACCCTATCAATATCATACCTTTGCCTTGCGCATATTCCACTTGATTATGATGTAGACGGTCTTGTCCTTCTCAAGATGGAACACCTTTCTTGATTGCTCTTGTACGCACTTGCTTGATGAAGACTTGCAAGTTACTCCCACATACAACATGGGGAAACCTTTACTTTGACCTTGTATTCATCGATCCATGATCACCGAGGATGGCAAGCTTCAACCATGAGATCTTCTAGATATTGCACATCTTTAGCTTGCACACCATTTCTTCTTTTCTTCATTATGTTGATGCCTTGAAGGTGCACCAGAGATATTACTCCATCTTATTCTTCAAGACATACTTGCCATAGGTTTAACTCTCACATGACCAATCTGTGGATCACTCTTTGAACACCTTGGTCACCACTTGATCCTCTTCACTTTCTTCTTCTCCAAACCTTGAAGCCAACATATGGTTCAAGCATTGCCTATGGACAATTCCTACAAGTACAACTTGATACAAGCATTAGTCCATAGAAATTGTCATTAATTACCAAAACCACACATGGGGGCCCACATGTTATTTCACCAATGTTGGTGCAAATCTCAAGAGCTTCACCAAAGTATTGCAGGTTCTTCCTCACATGATTCATCTCAATCCACTTTTGAGGGACCACAAGTTTGTCATATTTCATGAGTATCTCATGGAACACCCGCTCCTGTAAATACGTATAGAAAAGGCTACCTTGCCGAGCTTGAGATTGAGCAGCCACATATGGATTGACAGCCCGCAGTTCATGAAAATCAATCTCAGACAAATCAGATAGCAGCTTTGGCCCAGATGGCCTTGAACTGTGTCTCTTGCAAGGACCGGAGGGAGGAGGAGGTGGAGGAGCCTTACCACGACCAGCACTTTGCTTGACCCCCCCACCCCGACGACCACGAGTTGTTTGCAGTTTCAGACAGGTGCTAGGTTGAGGCATGATCTCTTCTTCTGACTCAGTCTCTGACTCTGACTCATATTCCTCAATCTCATGGTGAGCTTTGGAGCATTTGCGAGATCCCCGGGAACACCCTGCACCTGTGAAAGAATGAGGGAGATAGCATAGGGGTAAGGGCACAAGAACCCGAGACAAACAGATGATGGAACTCTTGGTTTTAAAAAATTGTCACAAGACAGGCAAGAGTACGGATCTCAAGACAGTGAGTATCAAGACAACCAGTAATCTGAAAAGATTCCTGGTACTACCACGGCGACCACAAAGGTGACCGAGGCATAAATCCATGTACGGGGAGTAAAATTGATGTAAAACAGGAATTCCATCGGTCTAAGTGGTAGATCTGGTAGATAGTATACGGTACAACCTCAAGAATACATGTTTTAGCCAAGAATCAAAGTCACCCTAGATTCAATGGATAAAACAAGTGAGAAGAAGAGGAGGGCGGTAGTACTGGTGTCCATGGCGGTGGAGAATGAGGAGGAGCCCGCGAGGAGGCCGGATCCGGTGTGGATCCGGGAAAAGGAGAAGTGGGGCGAGGCTCCGACGGCGTTCTCCTGCTCCGGTAGTAGCGGTGGTGAGGAGTGGAGACGGGGTACTAATGAGGCACTGAGAGGTGCCTCTCCCACGTCTCCCATATTAACCGAAACGCACGAGCAGTAGTACCGGAGATACGAGCGGTAGTACCGCTAGGCGGTAGTACGGTAGAAAACTACCGGTAGTACCGCACCTGGGAAGTTGCCAGACAAGATCCTGGAAAGTGATCCAGAAGCGGTAGTAACGCTGGCCTTTTACGGTAGTAACGTTTGGCGGTAGTACCGCTAGTTAGCATCGGTAGTACCGTAGCCACCAGAACAAAAATCCAGGATACATAAGGTGGAAGGTTCTTGTGCAGAGTAGATGAGTTTTGTCGAGGGGTAAGAATGGCTTGGGTTTAGAGAGTCACACTGATATGGGCCAATGCACTCAAAAATTACTAAAAACATATGAAGTGCCAAATGTGAGCGCACGACCAGAAGAACAAAAGCCAACTAGAGGATGACAAACACGAGTAAAGACCAATTCAAAAGTGACAAACACGAGTAAGCACATCAACCTCTCGATTGAGAGGGGGCGGTGGCCTAGGCCACCACGTTAGAGTATACTCGGCTTGGCACCACGAAGGTATATCTTGGGTCCATTACCGACACTCATCATTTAAGCTCACATATCACAAAATGATATTAAGAGGAATGATTTTGTTTATTTTGCGTATAATGGGGGGAGGGATGGTCCAATCAATTAGGACCTCACTCCCCCTATGTCCATGCCTACACCTAAACCAAATATGGGTCGAATATTAGGTGAGAGTGCAAGATAATCAAGTCAAGCCCTTGAATCTACGATATTTAGTTCATTCCTCAAGTAGCAAAACCTTGCTTCATCAAGTGGCTTCGTGAAGATATCGGCAAGTTGATCTTTGGTTGACACATAGGATAGATCAATATCACCTCGAGCAGCATGATCTCTAATGAAGTGATGACGAATCTCAATATGCTTTGTCCTTGTGTGATCCACCGGATTGTATGCAATCTTGATGGCACTTTCATTGTCACATAGAAGAGGCACTTTATCACAATGGACGCCGTATTCCTTTAAAGTTTGCCTCATCCATAGCAATTGAGTGCAAGCACTAGCGGACATACATACTTGCACGGTAGAGAGAGATATACAATTTTGCTTCTCAGAAGACCAACATACCAAGGACCTACCAAGAAATTGGCAAGCCCCGGATGTTGATTTTCTATCATCCTTATCACCCGCCCAATCCGAATCCGTGTATCCACAAAGGGAAAATGTTGAGCCTCGAGGATACCAAAGACCATAAAATGGGGTATGAACTAAATATCGAAAGATTCTCTTGAACCGCCATCAAATGGCTTTCTTTAGGCGCCGCTTGATATCTTGCACACACACCTACACTCAACACAATATCGGGTCTAGATGCACAAAGGTAAAGCAAAGAACCAATCATGGACCGGTATACCTTTTGATCCACATCTTTACCATTTGGATTTTGTTCTAGATGAGTCTTTGTAGCCATGGGAGTAGGTGCTCCATTTAAATCTTGCATTTTGAATCTCTTGAGCATATCTTGAGTATACTTGGCTTCATTGAAGAATGTCCCTCCTCTAACTTGCTTGATCTCAAAGCCAAGAAATACTCTCAACTCTCCCATCAAAGACATCCGGAACCTACTAGTCATAAGCTTTGTGAATTCATCATTAAAAGCTTTGTTAGATGAGCCAAACATAATATCATCAACATATATTTGGCATACAAGAAGCTCCCCATTGACTTTCTTAGTAAAAAGAGTGGGATCGATTTTCCCAACCTCAAATCCACGGTCAAACAATAACTCTCTAAGGTGCTCATACCACGTGCGTGGGGCTTGCTTGAGCCCATAGAGCGCCTTATCAAGTTTGTAGAAATGGTTTGGGAAGTTGGGGTCCTCAAATCCTGGGGGTTGCTTAACATATACCAATTCATTTAATGGGCCATAAAGAAATGCACTTTCTACATCCATTTGTTGTAACTTGAAGTTATGATGTGCCGCATAAGCAAGAAGGATACGGATGGACTCAAGGCAAGCCACGGGTGCATAAGTTTCTCCATAGTCAATGCCTTCAATTTGATAAAACCCTTGTGCAACCAATCTAGCCTTGTTTCTTACTATAATTCCATGCTCATCTTGCTTGTTCTTGAAAATCCACTTTGTTCCAATATCATTGCGGCAATCCTTTGGTTTCTCAACTAACTTCCATACTTTGTTTCTCTCAAAATTGTTGAGCTCTTTGTGCATAGCTTCTAACCAATCCGAATCTTCAAGAGCTTCCCACACTTTCTTAGGTTCAATCATGGAGATGTGTGCTTGATGTTCACTGAACCTCTTCAATTGTGCTCTTGTGGAAATGCCTTTCCTTAGGTCACCAACAACATTTTGGAGAGAGTGGTCTCTTAATTCCAACATTCTTTCCTTTCTAGCTTCACGACGAGCGTGGATCTCCAAGTTGTTTCTTGGAGGACCCTCTTCATCATTTTGATCCTCGTCTTGACCATCATCTTGACCTTGATCATCGTCGGAATCATCCTCTTCATTGGGAGGCAAAGATTGACCTTGGTCTTGATCAAGTGCCCTTCTAGCATCAATTTGAGCTTGTTTCAAAGCAGTTTGTACGGATCTTCCTTGAGCAATTGCCTTGGCACCACTTGATACCCTTGCGAATGAATCAAGCTCCCCTTGACTAGAATTGTCACTAAGATCATCATGTTGAGGGTCCATAACTTGTCTTTGGCTTGTGTCATTGCCCTCCTCGGTGGATGGAGCTTGTTGAGGTTGTGAAGATGAGGGCTCTACTTGAGTGGAGCATAGTTCTTCTCGATCCTCCATAAGGGGTTCCTCAACGGGGCGGATATATCCCACACCCATTCTTCCTATGGCATCCTGAGGCATTTCATCATCTGCATCACAAGCATCAACAGGCCCCCCTTGGGGACCATCATATTCTTCGAAGATCACACTACAAGATTCTATGACGGTTCCAGAGAGCTTATCATAGATTCTATAAGTGTGAGATTCGAGACCATAGCCAACAAAAATACCCTCTAATGCTTTAGACTCGAATTTAGACAAACGAACACCTTTTATGAGATAGAAACACTTACAACCGAACACCCAGAAGTAAGATATGTTGGGCTTGTTACCCGTAAGTATTTCATATGGAGTCTTGTTGATTTCTTTGCGGAGGTAGAGCCGGTTTGAAGCATGGCAAGCGGTGGAGATGGATTCGGCCCAAAAGTTGTATGGAGATTTAAACTCTGCCAACATGGTCCTTTCCATCTCAATAAGAGTTCGGTTCTTCCTTTCGGCCACACCATTTTTTTGAGGGGTGTATGCAGCGGAATATTGATGTTTAATCCCCTCATCACTAAGGAAATCATTCAAGGTGTAGTTCTTGAACTCGGTGCCGTTGTCGCTTCTTATAATCAAAACGGGAACATTGTATTGCCGTTGAACCAAGTTGATGAAGTCAATAAAGGTCTTCTGAGTCTCACTCTTCAACTTGAATAAATAAACCCAAGAGTATCTTGAAAAGTCATCAACAATCACCAAGCAATATTTCTTCCCACCAAGACTTGCATGAGATGGAGGACCGAAAAGGTCCACATGGAGGAGCTCCAAGATCTTGGTAGACTTGATGCGGTTCTTAGGCTTGTGAGGAGCGGCATGCATCTTCCCTAGAACACATGCCCTGCAAACACGATCTTTGGCAAAGGAAACATTTTCTTTTAGTCCAACAATATGACCCTCCTTATGGAGACTTTGCAAAGTTCTCATATTGACATGGGCTAGTCGATGCCATAGCCAACCCATATCGGCCTTTCCGAATAAGCACATCAGACCTGTAGTGGCTTGCCCCGAAAAGTCCACCACATACAAGTCATGTTCGACGTACCCAACGAAAGCGACCTTGAGAGACTTGCTCCACATGAGGACCACAATATCATCATCAACAAAGACGGCAAAACCCATCTTTCCAAGAGCACGGATTGAAAGTAAGTTGTATCCAAGGGTCTCAACAAGCATGACGTTCACGAGTGTAATGTCGTGAGCAACCACAACCTTGCCGAAACCCATTACCTTAGACTTTGACTTGTTGGCATATGTCATGGTGATTTGATCATCATTTGGCTTTAAGTCCTTGACAATAGACGAGCTTCCGGTCATATGACTTGTGCAACCACTATCAAGCACCCACTTTGAACCCCCGGAAGCATATGTCTACAAAAGATCAAGCTAATTTTTTAGGTACCCATTTTTCAATGGTTCCTCTTTTGTTAGAAACAAGGGTCTTGGGAACCCAAATAGACCAAGCAATATAACCATCATATGGGCCAACATATTGTGCATACACATCGCCATAATAATCACGCATTAGAACATAGTGAGGGTTAGCACTTCCCGCAAAGTCATCATGAGACATAGTTTTACCACTTGTGGACTTAATATCCACAATGGCCTTGTTAGTCTCATGTGTGGGATTGGCCTTCTTCTTCTTGTTGTTCTTCTTCTTAGTATTGGAGACAAAACTAATGCCCCCTTTATCACCACTAGACCTTTGCTTGCTCAAAAGATCATCAATGGACTTGTTGCCTTGTGGAAATGTGGCCTTGGAAAGCTCCCCCTTCAACCTAGCATTCTCTTCAAGAATAGTTGTACTACTAGATGGAATGAAGTTACTAGGTGAAGGAATATTGGACAATTGAGTTTGAAGCGTTTCATGGGACTTTGTGAGAGACAAGAGTTCACTCTCCAAGGCCTTGTGGGCCTTGTTAAGCAAACTAAAGTCCTCGACAAGTTTTTCATGAACCGCACCAAACTCAATCTTGTCCTTTTTAGACCTTTTGTATTTAGCAATAGCATGATCACGCTCTTTGATGAGTTTGTTAACAATAGTGTCATTGGCCTCATCAAGCCCTTCAAGTTTTAGTTCAAGTGACAACCTAGTTTCGTGTTCTTCTTCTAGAGCATTGTTTAAAGCCTCTAGCTCAATCATGTGTTCATGCCCAAGTTTACATCTTACATCTAGAAGCTCTTGTGTATGTGAAAGTTGATCTAAGATGTTTCCAAAATGTAACTTAGCATCTCCTTCTAGGTTAGTCATAAAATCATCAAAGGCAACTAATTCCTTTTTAACATCAAGAGACATCTCATCATCAATTTCATCATTATCTAAGGGAGTAGAGTGGGATGATGAGGATACCTCTGTTCCTCTTGCCATAAGGCAAGTGACGTTCTTGATGGGAGAGTTATCATTTGGAGAATCGAAGAGTGAGAATGTCGGAGTAGAAGTGGTGGCTAAAGCAGCCACACCATTAGAAGTTTCCTCTTCCTCATCTTCATCATCTTCATTGTCGGAGGAGTATTCTTCATGAGTGATCAAGACAATTTCTCCCGACTTCTTGTTGATGGGATTCTTCTTGATGAAAGGTTTCTTGTAAGGTACTTTGAGAGTCTTCTTCAACACAAGCTTACCCCCGTGATCTTCTCTTTTCTCAAAAGGGCAACTTGCCACAAAGTGATAGTGGTCACCATAATTGAAGCAAGTTCTCAATCTAGTATTGTTTTCTCTTTTCCCATATGGGTTGCTTCTACGTTGCATTTCCATCTTGGCCTTGGCGGGGTTTTTCCAAAAAAAATTAGCATAGAAGGCCATATATTGACTATGAGCAATCTTGACTTCATCGGGATGGTCCATGGACTGTCCTTCATCACTATCATCTTCATCCCCATGATCCACAACTTTGGCCTTCAAAGCGACATTGACAACATTGCTCATACCAAGGGCACGAGCACGAGCATCTTTTGCATTCTTGGCGGCAACCTTGAAAGCTGCCATCTCTTGCATAACTTCATTGGAGGTCCTGAGATGGTAGTTGTGTCTTCCTTGTAAGCTCTTAAAGTCCGTGGGCTCAAAGGGCATGAATGCACTCACATATTTCCTTTTTATCCATGCATCGTCAACATGTGAGGCACCCACATTTCTAAAAGCGGTGGCGGTGGTCTTGAGCCTTCGGTACATGTCTTCGTGATCTTCACCTTCTTTCATGTAGAAGCCTTCGGCTTTATTGCTTAGAGCATCATATCGGTCCCTCCTCATACTCTCATTTCCAACAAACAATACAATGAGGGCATCCCAAGCTTCCTTGGCAATGCTAAAGTGCTCAATGTGTGGATAATCCTTTGTCCCCAATCCTTGTTGAATCATATGCAAATCAGTGGCATTGAGTTGACTATTGACAACCTCTCTTCTTGTCAAGTTGTTTGGATCCCCAATAAAGAGTCCATGCTCGATGATGTTCCAAAGTTCAATGCAAGAGCTGCGCACATGAGTTCTCATTAGTGATTTCCATTGAGCAAAAGTAGAAGATTCTTCAAGCTTAGGTGGGTCACCTATATTTTACACATGAGGGTGAGGGATTGGAGGGCCGGGAGAGTACCATGAATCACGGTGCTCACCCTTCCCCCCATCATTGTGTGTGGAGGAATTAGCGTTGTCTTGTTTACCCCCCACCATCATACCCTCGGGGGATACCGAAGTATTCCCTTTAGGTAAAACGGATGGTGGATCCTCTTGAGGAGATGGGAGTGATGAGCCATCTTTGTCTTTAAGAAGTTTCTCTAGCATCTTCTTGACTTTGTTGACCAAGGAAGAGCTCAATCTTGTTTCCAAGTTTCTGAGATCTTCCATGGTCACCGTGGTCGGCTCACCACCACCATCCCCTTCGTGGCTACCCATATTATCTTAGGCGGTAAAGCCCAAATAAAGAGCCGAGGCTCTGATACCAATTGAAAGGATCGTATGGGCACCTAGAGGGGGGGTGAATAGGTGCTACTTCGAATTTTCTTCTTTTTCAAATTAGGGTTAGACAAGAAAGGTAAATTCGCTAGATTATGCAACTAAAGTGAATTTACCTATATGTCAACTATGCACAAGCTAACACAACACTAAGCAAGAACAAGTAAGTAAGGTGCAGTAAAGGATAGAAGTAACCAAAGGAGTGGACGCGGAGACACAAGGATTTGTTTCCCGTAGTTCCTTCCTTTTGAGGGGAAGTACGTCTATGTTTGGAGAGGGGGTGGTTTCAAACCACCAACGCCACAAGAGGCCTCCCTTGTTCTCCGATGAATCTCACCCCAACGGGCTCGATCCACCTTCCACTATATCGACAACCTTCGAGGTGGAAGCCGACACCTTTACAACAAGTTAGGGGCACACATCCACAACTTAATTGGAGGCTCCCAAAAACAAGCAAGTTGTCAAGACAAATCAAAGACAAGCTTGTAAGAACCACAACAAGAACTAGGGTTTCCAAGAAAACACTAGAGCAAAGGGGGCCCTCAATGAAATGAGGGGGAAATGAAGATCTCTTTTTGTGAAGTAGTAGATCGGGGCCTCCTCCTTCGATTCCCCAAAGATCAAAGACTTTGGGTGGTGGATTGAGGAGATCTTGAAGATTTGGTGGCTCCAATGGTGGTCTTGACTTTAATGTGGATGAGCACTTTGTCCCAAGGTAAGTGGAGGGGTATTTATACCCCTCCAAGAAATCTGGCCGTTGGAGCCTTTAATGCAGCGTTAGTACCGAAAGTTTAAGCGGTACTACCGGAAAACTCCGGTACTACCGGACCTGGTACCGGAAGAGCAACATGCAAAGTTCATATCCCCTGGCCACAGCGGTACCACAATGTGATGCTACCGTAAAGAGGTAGTACCGCTTATGGGAACCGGTACTACCGGACGGGCAATGGAGTCTGTAACTTGGTCGAAAAACTTACTGTCACGCCAGGTACCAAAATGCGGTACTACCGCATGTACCTAGGCAGCCAGTGGATTTTGCCAACTTACAAAAGGCTACTGCTACGCTAGGTACTAAAATGCGGTACTACCGCATTTTTGTACCGGGGCGAGCAGTGGCCTTTTATAGGTTGGAAAAAGCCTCTGCCACGCTAGGTACTAAAATGCGGTACTACCGCATTTTAGTACCGGAGCAGGAAGGAGCTTATGACAACTGGTCAAAAAGCTACTGTCGCGCTAGGTACTAAAATGCGGTAGTATAAAATGCGGTACTACCGCTTTTTAGTACCTAGCCCGGCAGTGGCTTTTTGACAACTGATCAAAGCCTACCGCCGCGTCCGGTAGCAAAAAGCGGCACTACCACTTTTTGGTACCGCGCCAGGCAGAAAGTTCTGGACTGTTGTTTAACCATTGCAAAACCTTTTTCAATGCACCTGTGATACACTTGGCAAATAATTGGTCCGATATGTGTGTTGTTATGAAACACCAAAATCACTAGGGATAAGAAATGCTCTTTCACAAACCTTTTCTTATCGGAACCTTGTGCCATTGTGAAAAGTGTTAAGGGTTTGGTTTATTTGTTGAAACCTTGATCTTTTGGGAGTTTGTTATCTCATTCTTTCTTTTCTATTTTATTTGCTTGAATGAGATAAATCGTTGAGTATTTTTGTTTTTATTTCATCTTTTTGCTCAATAGTTTTTGCTTAGTTCATTGGTTGAACTTCGTTGAACAAATCTTGTGTTGATGTGATTCTTTGATATAGTTTGGGCAACAAATGTGTTTTGTCACACCTTGTATGCCTTCTTGAATATTTTGGTGTTTTTCCAAATTATATCTTCTTTGGATATTGAAAGTCTCCATGTGTTTGCTTTATTTGATCTAATATATAGGGTATACTCCATCAAATCCTTAAATGGATAAGATGTGCATGAAATTCAAATTTCATCTCTAAATATGTTCATATTTTTATATAGTGTGTCCTATGTGTTGTGGTTAGTCTAACCAATTTGGACCCAATAAGTTTGGGGACCAATATGTACTTGAACGTTGTTTTAGGTACATTGGAGATGTAGTGGGTGCTTATCTCGTCTATAAGGAAAGTGTTGTCACCACATGATAATTGGAGCCAAGATAGGATGATTGAAAAATTCTTATCTACTACATCATATCATTGCTATCTCGGTAACAAGTATCTTATTCATGCATACTATTCTTTCATCCAATCTCTTGTAGGTTGCATCTTGGAATGAATTTATCCGTTTGTAAATGTTGCGGTTCTTGCAAGGATCTTTGAAAGACTTCTTTATCCTTATTTCTTATGTGAGTAATTTGAGATGATGCATATAATGGGGAGTATATAAAATCATGTTCATGATTCACCAATTCAAAATATGCCTTCTAGCAATTTATTGCATATCAATTTCTCAAGGTACTCTCATGTGCAATATTGTTGAAATTGCTTTGATTCCTTCCTTTTGCTACTTGTTGCTTTTCTCAAAGTATCCCAACTAGCATTTGTTCCCTTAGTGTTAGTTGTGATGTTTTTGAGGTTTTTCTTTTTTTCTTTGGTGAAGTTCATTGATATACCATAAGAGAAAATAGAGCCATTGCTATATATGCACTTAAGCAAAAAAATATCATGTTTGGTATATCTTATGACTTCCTATTGGATATCATGTTTTCTTATTTTATTAACCCCTTATGTATGGTTGTTTATTTGTGGATTATTCTCATGTTTTGTCCACTTATAAACTTATATACACGAGAGTGTTAATCTCTCGCCTTGATATCATCGCTCTTTGCCGACCATATCTCTTATCCTCTTGGTTTTTAATGGTATTGGTAAGATCTTGATTTATGAGTGCTTGGTTTACTTTTATTGCATCTTCACGCACTCATATCTCATATTTGGTTTCTTTTGGACTTAAGCTTGTCTTGACAAGTGTATTTATTTATATCTACTCCTTGTATCTTGGTTGTGTTCTAAATAATGTAGAGGGAGTGAGGATTCCATGTTTGTGCATATTGTATTTAAATACAATAATTAAAATTTATGCACGAACCTTGGGGAGCTTCCTTATTTCATTTAGAGCACTATTTGTCCATTTGATTTTTGGATCATTGGATTGCTTGCTTCATCCGTTGAAGTTTATTCACCGTTTTATCCTTGTAGCAATCTTTGATCCTCAATATAGCTTGATTTCCTCCAAATATTCATCATTGGATACGTGCATTTGATTTCACCCAAATTATGAGAAATGCACACCTTGGGGATGAACTCATACTATATTGGCCTTCTAACTTTGTCATCCATTTTGGCACTTGTTGTCAATGGGGGAGAAGTTTAGAGGGTTTAAGGGAAATGGTTTTATACTTAAGATTGGTTTGTTCTTAAGTGTTTGCCTTTCATGCATTTCATCTTTATTATATTTTGCATGGTTGTATATATAGTGTAAACTCTCCCAAAGTTTATTCTTGACAATGTATGCAATGAAATTCAAGTTCATCACACATGCATATATTGTGGGGTAGTTTGCTCTATATATGTTGGTTCTACTCACATCTCTTACATTAGTTGTAGTTTGTGTAAGTAGAATCAGTTTTGATATGTGCTAGTAGCTTTGTGTTACTTGACCATATCAAATGCAACCTCTTGTACACAACTTATTCTCGGATAAGTTGCGTACTTGTTTCTAATATTCATTATATAAATCCTCTTATTGTGATTGTCATCAATTACCGAAATGGGGGAGATTGAAAGAGTAATTTCCCCTATGTGTGGTTTTGGTGATTAATGACAATCCCTATGGACTAATGTTTTCACTGAGGTTTATATGAAGGAATATTCCATAGGTCATGCTTGTAGTTTATGTGTTGGATTCAAGTATGGATGCCATGAAGATAAAGATATACCTTGAGTATTGGCATCAATATTATCGAGTTGAAGAGAATAATATGATATGATCAAGATCTTGAGAGTGTGATTTCAATAGAAGAATTCAAGATATGGCTCTAAGACGGTGTCATGATAGCCTTATTAGTTGATCTATGATTGACTAAGATTTAGAGCATGTAATCAAATTAAGAGTTCTTTATGTACCTCAAGATATTGAGATGGAGCATGAGAAGATACATGGTTGAACTATACAAAGAATGAAGAGTGATTTCCAGTTGGTCAACGCATGAAGCATAAAGAATGTACCACATGGATCTTGTGGTATGGTTGAGAAAGGCAAGTTCAAGATAAGCATATTGAGAAGATCACTTGCTTGAAACTCGCCATCCATATTGGTGATAATGGACATGTGAAGACATGTATTAATGAAGCTATCCAATAGTGGTGTATGGGGAGCAAATTAGAAGTCTTCACGAAGCAACAAAGATCAAGTGATGCATTCCGACTTGGATGGAGAAAGTGTTGTCATCAAGATCAAAGGGATGTGCAAGGCAAAGGTATGGCCTTGCTAGGCTTTCCTTTTACCGGTCTCAAGGTGGTTGTTGGGAGACCGGGTTATAGGATACATAGCCACACTATTAAGATGGGATTTCGGTTGGGTAACTTGATCACATCGTCATAGGAAGCTCAATCCTTTGCATACTTTGCATCTTTCTATTTTGTTGCTTCTTGGTGTTTCTCCATGTTAGGTTCTTGAGCTTGTTGCTAGCTCTTCAACAAGCCCAAGTTCATCGAAAATGGAATTCGTATGCATCTTCTATGGAGTTTTCGAGTTTGAAGGTTTTATCGGTTCTTCGTGTAGGGAGGCTTCTTACCTTTCTTTATTTGGTTCTATCCTTCTTTGCTGTACTATGATGTTTCTATGCACCAACTTGTAGGGCTTGTTGTCCTTGTCAAAACAAGCCCAAGATTATCGAAATCGGAGTCCGGACGCAAAAGTTATTGCCGTTTTCGTGTGCCCTGTTTTGTTCCAGTGGGACCGGGCCTGTGGCCGGAATTTCTGGCGACCGCCGGAAATTTCCGGCAAATCGCCGAAAAATGGTCCAGTATGTTGTTTCGGTTTTTGCCGGAACTTCTGGTTTTGACCGGAAATTCCGGCGGCTGATCCGGCGGTGTCGGTTTCACCACCGAAACGTGTCTGTCCAGCATGTTTTGCCTCCAACGGTCATCCCCCTTAAAGGGGTATAAAAGGGGGGCTTATTCCCCAAAGTTCTAGTGCTTCTTGAGCATGTTTTTTACCACCATTGTTGACCCCTTTGAGCTTGCTTCCTCTCCCTTCCCTCCTATGATTCTTGCATCTTTTTGAGGGCTTTGGAAGAGGAGATCTAGATCTACAATCCCCACCAATCAATTCCTCCTCTAAGTGAGGGGAACCCATTGGATCCAGATCTTGGAGTCATTTGTTGATTTCCACCATTGTTCTTCCTCCCTAATTCCTCCCTAGCACTTGTTGATTTGGTGGTATTTGAGAGTGGAGGATTTGAGCACCCTTGGTGTTGTTGCTTTGCATTCTTGCATAAGTGTTGAGCTCTCCATTTCGATTTGTTCGAGTGAGAGACCGTGAGCTTGTTACTCTTGGAGGATGACCTCCTAGTTGGCTTGGAGGTTAGTGCCATGGTGTTCTCTTCGTGAAAGATTGTGAAGAGACCCGGGATTCTCCTTCGTGGAGCTTTTGAAGTGGTTGTGGAGCTTGCCATCTCCGGAGTGGAGAAAAGCTAGCCATAAGGAAAGGGCATATTCCTTCGTGGGATAGACTCGGAGAAGAAGGTGAGCCTTTGTGGCGCGCGAGGAATCCTTCGTGAAACCTCACACCTCTCCAACGTGACGTAGCCCCCTTCCCAAAGGTGGTGAACACGCGAATACATCTTCATCTCCGCGTGCCGAGGTTATCTCTATATCCGAGCTTACTTTTCTTGTGATAGCCATCGAGCTTGAAGTACTTATATCTTGCTTATCACTTGTGGTATATTTTTTGCTTTCTTGCTTAGCTTATTTTGTTGGTGGTGCACTTAGTTGAGCCTAATGTATTTATGTTTTATGCTTGTAAAATAAACGTTAGTTTAATTCCGCATTCTATCAAGCCAAAACCGTAATAGTTTTGAAATTGCCTATTCACCCCCCTCTAGGCGACATCTCTATCCTTTCACACATGAGGCTTGTAGCTCTGCCGCTCACTACTTGCATTGGTGCCCGGTCGTCGCAGCTCCACCGAACACCGCTCGCAACATCACACTTGGCTCTTGTAGCACTGCGGCGCCACTAGCAACACGAGGAGCATGGCAACTTGACCTTTCAAGCCGCATGATGCGTGTCGCAACTCCTCTGCACTCCTAGCATAAGCCGTGGTGCGACCCCTGTGCAACGACAATGTGGTTTCTCATAGGCCATGCACCGCTCAGAGCTCCCTGCTCGATCCTCGCAGCAGGTGCCCCCCTCCCCCAGCAACGATATGCCTTACCACGATGGAAGTAGGCCGTGGCGGTGTGGTGGTGTCGCGGCACGCTAGGAGAGATGGGAGAGGAAAATGGGGACATATGGGAGAATGCGCGGAGGAGGACATGTGATGGTCAAGGTTGTGGTGACGGGGCCCACCCAGCGTTTTCTTGCTTGGGATGGGATGTATATACTCCTTCAGTGTTAGTTTGTTAAAAAAAGCTTATATTGTGAAACTGAGGTAGTAACATTCTCTTTCTAATATTATGCACAATTATAACTGGTGCCAAGGCTAAAAATTTAGCACAGGTTCTAGAACTTATCTTTACATATATAAATATTGACATATTATCTACTACAGACTGAGTCATGGCCTCATGGGCATCAAGTTTGATAATTTCTTCACTGTTGTCTAATGAGGACATATCTTTTCAAGTAAAACATGTCCGTCTTACAATATAAAATGTTTTGGCAAGTTATTTTAGTTTATCAAAACATTGTAATTTTTATTACTTTTAAAACTATTTGTACTGTTGTTGATATTACTAATAGATCGGTGCAATTTCGCAAAAAAAAAATTATATTATGAAATTGAGGGGGGTAGGTTTGTCTTTTGTGAGCTGAATTACCACCTCCCTTTTAACCGCAGGAAACTTATGATTCGTTCTCTGGTTCTCTGTGATTTGCTGGAGCTGCAAAGCCCACGGTACCACTCACAATCTGTTGAGTGTCTGCGGGGAGAAAAAGGTGATCGAGTCGAGCCTATCTGAACAAAGACGTGAAAGGGACCCGGTCCCGGAAAGAGGTTAATTAGCTGCAGCAAAGTGCGCACGTTTGATTCCTCTCATATGGCTGAACGTCTGGATCTTGGCTCTGTGATACTGTTGTTGTAGCACAGTATCTCACATGTCAATTGCCATGATGGCGAGGCCAAGCACCGAGTTTCGTAAATGCCTTTCGTCTAGTCTAGTAAGAAAAACAACACTGTGAGCTCGTTTTCTTGTTGATAAACTTAACCAACTTTGTATGTCTGTGCCGTTACTCTCACGGGCACCCTGCTGTACATGCCAACAGGATCGCTCAGTGCTAGCTGGTCCTCCACTGCTACGAGAACGAGACGAGGTAACAGTAACACCTACGATTCCGACCGAATCGTGTCGAGGTCGATCCGGAATCCCCATAGATCGCGACACTTGCATCTTGGGCAGGACTTCCGTTTGAAAACGTGGTAGTAATTCTGTCTACCTATTCGCCTCGTATCGGGCCCGGACTTGGCATCCGACGGCAAAACCGCTCGCCTGGTGGCGGAAAAAAAGCTCCTCCATCGAGTCGTCGAGCCTATCTGAAAGTAGAGCCGAAAAGGATCGATCGTGCCGCCCGTAGAAAGAGGAGCTACCGATGCACGTTCAGTTCATCTAAAGAATGCATGTGTGGCGGCGGAAAGAGAGGAGCGTCGCACACGTACGTACTGGAGCTCCTGCAGAGAGTCTGATCGAGTCCCTGTACGTAGTGGGGGTGAAATTTAAGCCTTTGTCTGGAATTGCGACGTCTCACATGCCATGCCACGAGAAAAAGGAGGCACTGGCTCGTGTTTAGTCCCTTAATTAATTTGCGGTCCTGTCGCTAGCTTACACGTACCTCGGAAAAACTGGGCAGGTTGCCTGCCGACAGCTATGTATTTGCAACGTGTTTAGTACATAGGATAGGAATTACTACCTGTCCTTTTAGAAAATGTAATAATGTCACTAAAAGGTTAATTTCTCGAAATAGGCTTTCGCCTTTTATAAATAAAGCCACAGCCAGGTTTATACAAGCATCCCAACAACGACGAGGACCGTAGCCAAACGAAAACGAAAAGGATGTCAAAGTCCGCTGAAGCCACAACACAACAAAGACCAAGATAGAAAAAAGGGGAAAAAGGCGGGCAGGGCGGACACTAGACGAAGCTCAGTCCCCCACCAGGGACACGGGCGCCGAAGCCGAGAAGGGGGACGTCGCCGTCCTCAAGGCTCGAAGGGTGTCGCCAAGGGTCTCCCGATCACGCTGCCGCACCAAGGGGGACCACTGCTGCAGGAAAGCAATAAAAGAGAAAATAGAGTCAGAGGCGTGGGTGGGGAAAATCCGCTCGATCACCATCTTATTCCTCACGTTCCAAAGGGTCCACGCCAGGGCCGCGAACACTGGCCAGAAGAGGCGGCGCCCTCTCCCGGCCCTGTTTGCCTCGGCCTGCAGGAACTCCCCGAGCTCCGCAGCCTGCCAAGAAGGCCCCAGCACCTCCCGAACAAAACACCACAAAAAACGGGCCGCCGAACAGGAGAACATAATATGGGCACAGGTCTCCGGAGTCCCACACAGGGGGCAGAGACCATTACCTGGCCCGTGTCTCTTGGCCACCTCCACCCCAGATGGCAAGCGATCCTGAAGGAGCTGCCAGACAAAAATGCGAATACTAAGGGGTAGAGGGGCCTTCCAAAGGGACGCGGTCCACCGGAGGTCGGGGCCCTGAAAAAGGGCCCGATAGGCCGAGCTAAACGAGAACTCCCCAGACGGGGCCAAACGCCACGAGGCGGCATCCGGCCCTGTCGCCAGAGGAGGGAGCTCCGCCGAAAGACAGAGGAACTCGTTCGCTTCGACCCCGCTGAAGGAACGCCGGAAGGAGATGTTCCAACGTCCCTCGTGGAAGGCCTCAGCCACAAGGACCGACGGGAAGGCGGCGATGGAAAAAAGGGTCGGGAACTGGTCACAAAGAGGGGACGCCTGCAACCAAGGATCCAGCCACAGCCTCACGAGGGCCCCGTTACCCAAACTAAAGGACATGCCAGACCTGATCAGGGGTTTGATCAGCTGGATGGCTCGCCAGAACTGGGAACCCTCACAGCGCTTGTAAGCTAGAAGGGGCCGGCCCCGGAGGTACTTCGCTTTGATGAGCTGCAACCAAAGACCTCTGTCATCCTGAAGGATGCGCCAAACCCATTTAAGCATCAAAGCCACATTAAAGCAGCGAGAGTCGAGGATACCTATGCCCCCAAGGTTTTTAGGGGCGCACAAATCAGACCACTTAACCATATGATACTCCTGGTGTCCGTCCCTGGCCGCCCAAAAGAATCTAGAGAGTTCCTTGGCGAACTCTGCATGGATCCCTTCGGGGAGCAGGTACAATCCCATCTAGTAAATCGGCAAGCTCGAGAGACAGGAGTTGATAAGAACCGTTTTGCTCCCCTTAGTAGTGAGTCTGGCCCGCCAAGGTTTAGCGCGAGACCGGACCCTAGCTACCAGGGGGGCAAGGTCCTTGATCAGGATCCGAGTCTCTTGGATGGGCATACCTAGGTAAGAAGTGGGGAAATCAGCCAACTTGCAGTTCAGATTATCAGCAATGCGGAGCCGATCCTCCTCCGGGAAACCCATAACGAAGATCTCACTCCTGTCGAAGTTGATCTTGAGACCCGACATGGACTCGAAACAAAGGAGTAGGAACTTTAAGTTGATGATCTCGAGGTCAGAGCCCTGGACCATGATCATAGTATCGTCTGCGTACTGAAGGTGGGAGATGCCCCCACCGGGGATCAGGTGATCCACCAGGCCCGAAATGTGGCTAGCGGACCTGTCCATGTCCAAAATCTCAGCCAGGGCATCCACCGCAGCATTGAAAAGAATGGGGGAGATCGGATCCCCCTGTCTAACCCCCACAAGAAGGGGGAAAATAGGGGCCAATCTCCCCATTAATACTAATCGCCGTCCTGGCGCTCATCACAAACTGCATGATCCAACAGATCATACGGTCATCCACCCCTCCTCTCCAGTACTGATCTAAGAAACGCCCAGTCCATACGGTCATAGGCCTTCTGGAAGTCCAGCTTGAGGAACACCGCTTTCTGACGACGCTCCTTCACCTCATGAATAATCTCATGGAGGGCAAGAACGCCGTCATGAATCAGGCGTCCCTTAAGAAAAGCGAACTGGAGGGGATGGGTGAGGCGACCCATGACTGGGGCGAGCCTAAGGGCACATACCTTCGCAAAGATCCGTTGAATCACATTAATCACCCTGATTGGCCTAAACTAGCGGATATCCGTGGCCCCCACTACTTTGGGGATCAGGGTATGTTGGAATTATGCCCTCGAGGCAATAATAAAGATGTTATTATTATAATTCTTGTTCATGATAAAGTTTATATTCCATGCTAGAATTGTATTAAGCGGAAACTTTAATACTTGTGTGGTTTGTGAACAACACCGTGTCTCTAGTACGCCTCTATGGACTAGCTCATTGATCAATGATGGTTAAGGTTTCCTAACCATAGACATGAGTTGTCAATTGATAATGAGATCATATCATTGGAGAATGATATGATGGACAGACCCAAACTAAGCGAAGCAATTAGATCGTATCATCGTGTTCATCTTTGCGAAGCTTTTCCTATGTCAAATATTGTATTCCTTGGACCATGAGATAATACAACTCCCTGGTATCGGAAGAAAGCTTTGAGGTCATCAAACGTCATCCTATGAAAGGGTGATCATAAAGGTGTCTCTCAGATGATCGGAAAGTATCTGTTGGGTTGTATGTATCGAGATGGGATTTGTCCCTCCCAAGTCGGAGAGATATACTTCGGGCCCACTCGGTAATCGATATCAACACCGCTTGCAAGCATGTGGTTAAGGAGTTAATCACAAAGTGATGTCGGATTACGAGTAAAGTATTTTGTGAACGAGATTGAACTAGGTATGACGGTGCAAGACGATCAAATCTCGGGCAAGTAAAATATCGCGAGACGAAGGGAATATATATATGGGATTGATTGAATCCGGCATCGTGGTTCATCCGATATGATCATCGATGAATGTGTGGAGTCAATATGGGTGCCCAAACCTCGCTGTTGATTATTGATAGAAGATCATGTCGCATATTCTCGAACCCGCAGGTCACACACTTAACGTGTCTCGATGCTAGGATAGATTGGATAATTGGTTTATGAGTTTTTTCGAGTCTCGGATGGGATCCGGGACATCACGAGAGGTTCCGGAGTGGTCCGGAGAATAAGATTCATATAAGGCAGTGCAGTTTTTGGAGTTCGGAATTGTTCCGGGTTAATCGGTATTGTACCGGAAGCTTCTAGAACCTTCTGGAAGGGGACCAACGTGGCCCCACCTTCCAGGAGGGGGCATGGGCCTATGAGGGAGTGTCCTGGCCGCATTGGGCCAGGGGCAAAAGGCCCCATAGGGCCCAGCCGATCCTATAGGGTTTAAATCGTTTAAACTAGAGATAGGATTTCTAGAAGGAGGGAGAGTCCTTGCCCCCCACTCCTTCCTCCCTTGGCCGCCGGCCCAAGGCTTGGAGGAGGGGCAAGGGCTGGCCGCCTCTATATAGAGGCTGGTGCCTCCCCTACACCTTGCCTCCAACCCTAGTTGCCTTTGCCTTCCTCTCTCTCCCCATTGTTGTAGGCGAAGCCTGCAGTGAAATTCTCCACCATACACCACGCCGTCGTGTTATAGATCCAATCTATCTCTCCACCATACTTGCTGGTCCGAGGAAGGAGGAGACGTCGAGGTCTTTGCGTGTGCATCTCACGGAGGCACCGCCACTTGTGGTGCTAGATCGGATCGGATCGCGAGGAGAAGCGATGCGACTACATCACCCACGTTCCGACAACGTTCGCTATGTAATCTTCAAGGGTATGAAGATCTAATCCAATCTCTCTCGTTGATTGCATCTCCTAGATTAGATCTTGACTTTCCCTCATCGCATCCGTAGAAAATTTTGATTTACTATGCCGAAACCCTTCATGGTATCGAGCTAGATCTATGCGTAGATGTGTTTCACGAGTAGAACGCAACATGGTTGTTGCGGCGTTTATGTTTTCTGTTGCAAGCCTCTTGTTTGTGTTCTTCTTATGACGGGATAGTGAGATTGAAGCGGTCCAGGCCAACCTTACGCGACGTCGTTCGAGACCGGCTCCGCACTTGACGTGTGGCTTGTACCACACATGCGGTGGTGGATGTCGGTTTCTCTCACTATAGTTGTCATGGGACTACCTTCGGAGTTTGGCGACCATACTATATCCGTTGTGGCTTTAAGTAGGTAAGAATCGTTCTTAGCATCTACTCCCATAAGCCACGTAAAACATGCAACAACAAAGTAGAGGCGTCTAACTTGTTTTTGCGAGTGTTTTCTGTGATATGGTATGGCCCAAGATGTGATGTGTATATTGTATGCGATGATCATGTTTTGTAATGTTTCACGACTTGCATGTCGATGAGTACACAACCGGCAGGAGCCATATGGTTGTCTTTATAATTGTGTATGACCTGCGAGTCAACTTCTTATACGCCATGTAATAGCTTTACTTTATTGCTAAGTAGTTAGCAATAGTTGTAGTTGCTATTCGTGGTGGAGGCAATCATGGTGGAGTGATGGAGATCATGCCGGAACGCACAGGATGGAGATCATTGCGCGAAGATTGGCTATACCATGTCACATAAACTTATATGCATATGATGTTTATCCTTTTATGTATCTTATTATGATTAGATCACGACGGTAGCATTATAAGATGATTCCTCACTTAAAGATCAAGATAAAAACTGTGTTCTCCCCAAGTATGCACCGTTGCGAAAGTTTGTCGTGTCCAAGCATCACGTGATGATCGGATGCTATAGACTCTACGCTCACATACAACGGGTGCAAGCCAGTTTTACTGCAGCGAATACTTGGGTCTAGCTTGACGAGCCTAGCATGTACAGACATGGCCTCGGAACACAAGAACCGAAAGGTTAAGCATGAGTCATATGAATGATATGATCGACACTTTGTTGTCCACCATTGAAACCACATCTCTTCTCGTGATGATCGGATTAGGTGTGGTGGGATCGTGTTCACTAAACAACTTGAGGGATGTTGAATCTAGTGGGAGTTCATCTAGTAATTTGATTAAGTTGAACTATTTATCATGAACATAGTCTAAATTGTACTTGCAAAATCGTAGATCACATGGCCAAGTCCAACTTCAACTTCAACATTTTCTTTGAGAAAGAAAAGCTTAGAAACAATGGGTCTAACTTCACCAATTGGTTCCGCAATCTAAGAATCATTACATGCGGACAAAGGACTATGTCCTTGGGAAAGCGTTAGGTGACCCCCTCTGCAAGGTCGGTGATGAGAAAGCTGTCTATCGATCGCGAAAGATGATTATGGTGTGATTAAGAGCACCATGTTGTTTGGTATGGAACCGAACTTCAAAATCGTTTTGAAGAGTATCCGGGCCCTTTGAGATTCTCGAGGAGCCGAAACCATGTTTTGGACTCGGGCCCGTTCTAAGAGATATGAGATCTTAGAAGTTCTTTAGCGCAAGATGGAGGAAGGGAGTTCCGTTAGTGAGCACGCCATAAAGATGACGGGCTACACTCAGCATTGAGCAAGCTGGAATGCACGATTCGAGGAGCTCAAGATTGACAGGTTCGCAATCACTCCTCCCGGCTACAAAAGTTTTGTAGTGACTCACAATCGATTGGTTCCCGATCGATCACCAAGCTCTTCGCAAAGTGAAGGCTGCGAGGTGGACATCAAAAGGATAATCATGTGTTGATGGTCAACAAGCCCTCCTTTAAGAAAGGTAAGGAGCAAAGAAGCCCTTCAAGAAGAGGCGGCGGCAAGTTTAATGCTCCTCACGAGAAGAAGCTCAAGTCCGGTCCTAAGCGGACCGAGTGCTTCTATTGCAAGGACAAGGGTCCTTTGGGCAGAATCGTCAAGTACTTAGCGGACAAGAAGGCTGGCACCATCAAAGGTATATTTGATATACATGTTATTGATGTTTTCCTTACTAGCCCTCGTTGTAGTGCCTGGGTATTTGATACCGGTTCATTTGCTAATATTTGTAACTCGAAACAGGAGCTACGGAATGAGCGCGGCTTGCGAGGATGAGGTGATCTGGCGTTGTAGCAGCGGATCAAGAGTTGATGTGGTGGCCGTCGGCACGCTCTCCTTAGTTTTACCTTCGGGATTAGTTTTAAACCTTAATAAATGTTATTATGTGCCTGCGTTGAGCATGAACATCATTTCTGGATCATGTTTATTGCAAGACGGTTATTCATTTAAATCGGAGAATAATGGTTGTTCTATTTATATGAGTAACATCTTTTATGGTCATGCACCTCTTGTGAATGGTTTATTTCTTCTAAATCTCGAAAGGGATGAAACACACATCCATAACATTGAGGCTAAGAGATGCAAAGTAGATAGTGATAATACTACTTATTTGTGGCCTTTGTCGTCTAGGTCATATTGGTGTAAGCGCATGAAGAAACTCCATTCGATGGACTTTTGGAGTCTCTTGATTTTGAATCATTTGACACATGCGAACCATGCCTCATGGGCAAGATGATCAAAACACCGTTCTCGGTATGATGGAGCGAAAGCGGACTTGTTGGAAATCATACATACCGATGTATGCGGACCGATGAGTGTTTCAACGGTGGATATCGCTATTTCCTCACTTTTACCGATGACTTAAGTAGATATGGGTATATCTATTTAATGAAACATAAATCTGAAACATTTGAAAAGTTCAAGGAATTTCGAATGAAGTGGAGAACCATCGTATGAGAAGATTAAGTTTCTACGATCCGATCGTGGAGGTGAATATTTGAGTTATGATTTTCTCACGCATCTTAAAGCAAGTGGAATCGTTTCACAACTCACGCCACCGGAACACCACGTAGCAATGGTGTGTCTACGAGCAGGAATCGAACCCTATTAGATATGGTCCGATCAATGATGTCTCTTACTGATTTGCCGTTATCATTTTGGGGTTATGCATTAGAAACTGCTGCATTCACTTTAAATAGGGCTCCATCTAAATCCGTTGAGACGACATATGGTTTGGTGCTAAACCTAAGTTGTCGTTTCTTAAAGTTTGGGGATGCGAAGCTTACGTCAAGAATTTGATGCCAGACAAGCTCGAACCCAAAGCGGAGAAATGTGTCTTCATAGGATACCCTAAGGAAACTATTGGGTATACCTTCTATCATAGAACCGAAGGCAAAGTGTTTGTCGCAAAGAATGTTTCCTTTCTTGAGAAGGAGTTTCTCTCGAAAGAAGTGAGTGGGAGGAAAGTAGAGCTTGACGAGGTTATCGAACCTTCTCTTGAATTGGAGAGTAGCGCAGCCTGAAGAAATTGTTCGATGCACTTTGCACCAACAATAGAGGAAGCTAATGACAAAGATCATGAAGCTTGGACGATGTGCTCTTGAGCGTCGCAGTCGACAAGGTCGCGTGCCCCTCTGAGTGTGCGACAACCTGTCTTGTTGTCTTGTTAGTAGAAGACGGTGAACCTACGAACTATGAGGAAGCGATGATGAGCCGGACTCGAGAAATGGCTAGAAGCCATGAAATCCGAATTGGGATCCATGAGTGAAAACCAAGTATGGACTTTGGTGGACCCTCCTAGCGACCGAAAGGCCGTTGAGTGCAAATGGATTTTCAAGAAGAAAACGGACGCCGATGGTAATGTTACCGTCTATAAAGCACGGCTTGTCGCGAAAGGTTTTCGACAAGTTCAAGGTGTTGACTACGATGAGACTTTCTCTCCCGTAGCGATGTTTAAGTCCATTCGGATTTTATTAGCAATTGCTGCGTTTCATGATTATGAAATATGGCAGATGGATGTCAAGATTGCGTTCCTCAATGGCAACATTGATGAAGAGTTGTATATGATGCAACCCGAAGGTTTTGTCGATCCTAAGGATGCTGATAAAGTATGCAAACTTCAGCGTTCCATTTATGGACTGAAGCAAGCATCTCGAAATTGGAACCTTCATTTTGATCAAGTGATCAAGAGCTTTGGATTTGTTCCAAATTGCTACGAAGCTTGCATCTACAAGAAAGTGAGTGGGAGCTCGGTGACATTTCTGGTACTATATGTGGATGACATATTGATTATTGGAAATGACATCAACATGCTTAACGATGTGAAGAGTTATTTGAATAAATGTTTTTCAATGAAAGACCTAGGTGAAGCTGCCTATATATTGGGCATCAAAATCTATAGAGATAGACAAAAGGCCTTTGATAGCTTTAAGCGGTACATACCTAGACAAAGTTACGAAAAGGTTCGAATGGATAAGGCAAAGAAAGGTTCAATGCCTATGTTGTCGGGTAAGATATTGAGCAAGGCTCGGTGTCCACTCTGGTAAATGATAGGGAAGCTATGAGCAAAGTGCCTTATGCCTCGGCCATAGGTTCCATCATGTATGCCATGTTGTGTACTAGACGGATGTGTCCAATGCTCTTAGTTTGACGGCGGATATCAAAGTGATCTAGAGTGGAACCTTTGGACAGCCATGAAGAACATCCTAAAGTACACGAATAGGACTAAAGAAATGTTCTTAGTCTATGGGGTGATGAGCGACTTGTCGTAAAGGTTACGTCGACGCTAGTTTTGACAAACAAGGATGATTCCAAATCTCGGACATGATACATGTATATTTTAAATGGAGGAGTCTGTGGTGGAGAAGGCAAGCAAAGCGTGATCACGGGATCTACGTGAAGCGGAATACATGGATGCTGCGAGCGTCAAGTGAAGGAGTTTGGATCGAAACTTCATCCGAGCTTGGCGTGGTTCCAAGTGCATTGGACCCACTTGAGATATTGTGTGACAACACTGGCGCCATAGCACTCGCTAAGGAACCAAGATATCATCCAAAGACCAAGCATATCAACCGCAAGTTTCATATAATCCGAGATTATATAGCAGATGGAGATCTGAATATTAGCAAAGTACATACAGATCTGAATGTCGCAGATCCATTGACTAAACCTCTTCCACGTGTAAAACATGATCAGCACCTCAGTGCCATAGGTGTGAGATTGTTGCCAAATGTAAACTAGATTATTGACTCTAGTGCAAGTGGGAGACTGTTGGAATTATGCCCTAGAGGGAATAATAAAGATGTTATTATTATAATTCTTGTTCATGATAAAGTTTATATTCCATGCTAGAATTGTATTAAGCGGAAACTTTAATACTTGTGTGGTTTGTGAACAACACCGTGTCTCTAGTACGCCTCTATGGACTAGCTCATTGATCAATGATGGTTAAGGTTTCCTAACCATAGACATGAGTTGTGAATTGATAATGAGATCATATCATTGGAGAATGATATGATGGACAGACCCAAACTAAGCTAAGCAATTAGATCGTATCATCGTGTTCATCTTTGCGAAGCTTTTCCTATGTCAAATATTGTATTCCTTGGACCATGAGATAATACAACTCCACAGTATCTAAGAAAGCTTTGAGGTCATCAAACGTCATCCTATGAAAGGGTGATCATAAAGGTGTCTCTCGGTGATCGGAAAGTATCATTGGGTTGTATGTATCGAGATGGGATTTGTCCCTCCCAAGTCGGAGAGATATACTTGGGCCACTCGGTAATCCATATCAACACCGCTTGCAAGCATGTGGTTAAGGAGTTAATCACAAAGTGATATCGGATTCTGAACGAGTAAAGTACTTCTGTGAGCGAGATTGAACTAGGTATGACGATGCAAGCGATCAAATCTCGGGCAAGTAAAATATCGCGAGATCGAAGGGAATATATATATGGGATTGATTGAATCACATCATGGTTCATCCGATATGATCATCGATGAATGTGTGGGAGTCAATATGGGTGCCCAGACCCATTGTTGATTATTGATAGAAGATCATATGCGCATATTCTCGAACCCAGGTCACACATAACGTGTCTCGATGCTAGGATAGATTGGATAATTGGTTTATGAATTTTGTTGGTCTCGGATGGGATCCGGGACATCACGAGAGGTTCGGAGTGGTCCGGACAATAAGATTCATATAAGGCGAAGCAGTTTTGGAGTTGAATTGTTCGGGTTAATCGGTATTGTCGGAAGCTTCTAGAACCTTCGGAAGGGACCAACGTGGCCCCACCTTCCGGGAGGGGCATGGGCCTATGATGGAGTGTCCTGGCCGCATTGGGCAGGGGCACAAGGCCCCATAGGGCCCAGCCGATCCTATAGGGTTTAAATCGTTTAAACTAGAGATAGGATTTCTAGAAGGAGGAGTCCTTGCCCCACTCCTTCCTCCCTTGGCCGGCCCAAGGCTTGGAGGAGGGCAGGGCTGGCCCCTCTATATAGAGGCTAGTGCGCCCTCACCTTGCCTCCAACCCTAGTTGCCTGGCCTTCCCTCTCCCTCCCGATTGTTTGTGGCGAAGCCTGCGTGAAATTCTCCACCATATACACCACGTCGTGTTGTAGATCCAATCTATCTCTCCACCATACTTGCTGGTCCGAGGAAGGAGGAGACATCGAGGTCTTTGCGTGTGCATCTCACGGAGGCACCGCCACTTGTGGTGCTAGATCGGATCGGATCGCGAGGAGGAGAAGCGACGACTACATCACCCACGTTAACGAGCGTTCCATGTGCGAATCTTCAAACGTATGAAGATCTAATCCAATCTCTCTCGTTGATTGCATCTCCTAGATTAGATCTTGGCTTTCCCTCTGTTCGCATCCATAGAAAATTTTGATTTACTATGCCGCGAAACCCTTCAGGGTAATCACGTCAAAGTTAAGCCGTGACATGACCAGTGTCCCAGAGTAGAACTCCTGGAACATCGTCATGATCACAGGCTGTAACTGGCTCCATAAGGTTTGAAAGAAAGCCACCGACAACCCGTTGGGGCCAGGGGCCGACCCTGGCCGCATGGATTTTAGGCGGTCGCCACCTCCTCGGGGAGAAACAGGAGTGTGAGCTCCGCGTTCTCAGCGAGGGTGACAATCGCGGCCCCAGACCAGAAATGTGGTGCTAGGTCGAGCCCCGAGCGGGGCGCAACAGAGAACAACTCCTTGTAGAAGGAATAAATATGGGAGGAAAGGTCCTGCGGAGACTCCAGCAGGGAGTCCCCCACCCAGAGGCAGGGAATCGAATACTTCCTCCTCTTGCCATTTGCTATGGCATGGAAGTAGGCCGTGTTGGATTCCCCAAGGACCGTCTAGTTCTGGCGACTCCGCTGTCGCCAGAAAGCCTCCTCCCCCTATAGATCTCCAAAATGGAGGTCTCTAGAGAATATCTATGGGACCAGGCCTCCTCCGAGAGACCACGCTGGTCAACCTCCAGGTCCAAGGCCTGGATCTCACTAAGGATGGCCGCTTTTTGTTCTCTAAGGGCCACCCCCAGGTTTGCTCCCCATCCCCGCATAAACCGCTTGACGAGTTTGGCATAGTGGTGCCAACGGTCGACCGCGCAGTAGATCCGGGGGGGAGGCGGCCGCCTCAGCCCACTTCGACCGAACTGCCTCCACAAATCGAGCCTTCTGGAGCCAAAAGGATTCGAAGTGGAAGCGGTTCAGTCTCGGTGGAGGGCCTCCTCCCGAGGAGAGGAGGAGAGGGGAGTGGTCGGAACCAATCCTGGTGACAGCCCTGAGGGAACAAAGCGGGAAGCCCAGCTCCTAGTCAACCGAAATAAACACCCGATCCAGGACGCTACAAATCGGGTTCAGCTGCTGTTGCCTGTCAAAACTCACCGGCGGGCAGCGACGAGCAACACGAAGAGCCGGGAGGCTCCCAGAGCGGCTGGTGGGCCCTGGTCCCTCGGTCGACGGCCCGCAAATCTTCCGGCACGCACGCGTCCTGTCTTGGTTCGAGTGCCACGACCTATACAGTCGGGAAGGTGATGGATTGTTCGATTGGTTTCTGCACGGTAAACAAGTATACGTAAAATTCGAGCCGTGATCGGCTCCCAGGTTTCCCTGTAAATCGGCTTTCAGAGCCGATTACCCCCATGGCTTTGCATTGGATCTTATGATAACATGGGGTTTTGCTTAATTACTACAAGCTAAATCGATCTACGATAGTTTGGTGTTTTCACCACGTAACCGGAACGTCCCACGCGTGGTTAAGCCTAATAGATACGAAAAGTAGTAGAAAACCGATCCTAGAGAAGGCCTAAAAACCAACATAACGTCAATTCCCGGAACATCCCCTCTAAGATCAATAAACCATGCCTTACGTATTACCGGATCGTTCAACCCGTTTGTGAGGCCAAATCACGTAGATATTAAACTAAACCTTGATGAACAAGGCACAACTATAACAGATCAAATCGACTTAAGCAGAAATCAAGCAAGATGCCACCTTTACACCCGGGAGAAGGTGCAAAGACGGCGAGATAGCTAGAGGTAGCATAAATAAGCAATCATAGTAAAAGTATCGATGCTAGCTCTAACAAATCTGGTAAAGATGTTACTCGCCATCAACAAGGCTTCAAGACGAGTAACACGGATAACGATAGTAAATCGCCTAGATCGCAAGATGCGATCTAGGCAGCATGGCACTTACAGAAAAACCCTAGAAACAAGGGGTGGCGATGCTAGAGATTGTGTTGGTTGTGAGCGTGATTGTCCTCCTTTTCTCAATAACCCTAGGTACATATTTATAGTCAGGAGACTCTCTACTTTTGGAATAACTCTACAACTCTATCTTTATCTAAACATAAACGGAACCTAAACAAATCTGAATCCTACTAAGATACAAAATACACGGGCAATCCAGCCCAAATCTACGCACTAGGCGATCCAAGAACACGTTGAATATATGTATCTTCTAAGCCCATCTTGATCACGGCCCATCTCCTTCGTGAGGCCAAAATATGGCGATAACACATGCCCCCGGTTTTGGCAATGATAATTCCAAAACCACTGTGTGTTTTCTTCTCTGGGTTTCCTCTTCCCTTTTTTTTATCGGGTTCTGCGTCGTCGAGCAGCGTGGCGAAGGATAAATCACGCCACCCCTTCATCATGATGCCTGTCTTCTCAACTCCTCCGCGATTGCATGATTTGACGATTTTGGCGCGTAATCTGGGAAACTGCTATGGCATTGAACCGTTTCTTCACTATTCCTCTTTATTTAAATCCGCTGAGCAGTTCCAGTCCCCATCTTCCTCCGTAGCAGAAAACCCTCTTTCTCCACGGAAAAACCCTCTTTCTCGCCATGGCCTCCTCTGCTTCCTCCGATCTCTCCTCCCACGCCTCCAATAGCCTCGGTGACGAACCAACTCCAGGCACCCGCCCGGCGTACAACACTCTCGCCCACAATGGTGGGACGAGAGGGTTGGGACTTTGCTGAGTCGGGAGGGCGATCGTCCTGACGGGCGAAAAACCTTCGATTCCTCGCCGACGGAGGCTGGAGGCGACAGCGGCAGACGCCATGTCACGGGATGGCGTCGACTCCTCGAAGAAGAGGAAGAAGAAGAGGAGGAGGAGGACCCCTCCTCCGAGGAGTACCCGGTGAGGTACTTCCGTCGGGTCAAGACAACGGCAACGACGAAGACGAGGACGAGGAGGCCCCTACCGGCTTCCTCAGTAGCAGCAGCGAAGACGACGCTGGTAGCAGCGCCGACGACAGCGAGGAGGACGGCGGCGGCAGCAGCGACGACGACCTCGGCTTCGATTAGGATTTAGTATTAATGGCCGTAGCAGTAGCAGGCCCTTTATGTCGATCATTCTGTAAGCAATGATCTTTGAATGAATGAAACTCTGTTTCCCAAATATTGCTTCCTTTCGCTTCGATTTTGCCGATGACCGAAACAAGTCGATGTTCCATAAGCCGATGACACTGTATCGGCTTTCATCATGCTGCACGCATATAGTCAAACAAGTTAAATTGCACAAAGCCGATGACCACCCATCGGCTCCTTCTAAAAAACGTTTGTGAGGTCAACCTTGATTGAATCACAATGGCCATTTCTTGGTCTGAAACGGTAACCTGCGACCTCTTTTCAAAATAGGCGACCTGTGTCCTGAACGAACAACTATCGACCAGCAAGGATGATGATGATGAAGCTGAAATAACTGAGTTCCGTGCTGACGCTCTCCATGCCCTCAAGGCATTTCCTTAGTAGCTTGTTTTTTTTTTTTTTATTCGGCCGATTTTCCACGTCGGCCCCCATATTTTACTGCCAATCGACTTAGCCGATCTCACGTATCGGCCCCTCAAGTTTTTATTGTCCCATATCCCACATGCTTGGAAAATACTTCTTGAGATGCTGGCCATTGACTGCCACTGGAAATTTTTCACCGTCCAACTGCTCAAGCATGTACGCGTTCCCTCTTAAAACTTGGTCGACCTTGTACGGCCCGTGCCAATTTGGAGACCATTTACCATATCTTGCGTCCTTAGTACCCAAAGGGCAACATGACTTCCCATACCAGATCTCCAACGTGGAACTCCTTTGGCTTCACCTTCTTGTTGTAGGCACGAGCTACTTCGCCTTGTTCTCTTTTATTTTCTCAGCGACCACGCCTAAGCTCAGTCATCTTCCACGCTGTCACTCATCAAAGTTGCATATTCTTCACCGTTAGCTCATTACGAAAAGTAACACGTCTCGATCCAGTAATTTCCCAAGGCAATACGGCTTGCCCATAGACCGATGGTGCGGAGAGGTTTTTATCGCCCCATGGCACGACATGCGATAAGCCCATAAAGCCTCGATAAAACCTCATGCCAACGCCTAGGGTGCTCATCGATTTTCCTCTTGATCGACTTGATAAGACTACGGTTGGGCGCCTCGGCTTGCCCATTTGCTTGGCGTAGTACGGAGATGACCGTATCGGTTTAATTCTGTGTCCTCACGAACTTTACGAACTCGTGAGAAACAAAACCGAACCTCCATCGGTTGTGATAGTGCAGGAATCCCAAACCTATGAATGACGTGCTCTTTCACGAAATCGATGACATCTTTTGAACTTACTGACTTCATAGGGACGGCTTCCACCCACTTGGTAAAATAATCTGTGATGGCCAAGATCCACATGTGGCCCTTGCTTGACGGAGGATTGATCTTGCCGATCATGTCCATGCCCCAACCCCGGAATGGCCAAGGCTTGATGATGGGATTCATTGCTGATGCCGGTACCATCTGGATTTTTCCAAAAATCTGACATGCTTGACACCCTTTGTAGTACTTAAAACAGTCCTCAAGCATGGTAGGCCAATAAAACCCTGATCTCCTGATCAACCACTTCATCTTATGAGCCGACTGGTGAGTCCCACAGGCGCCTTCGTGTACCTCGTGTAGGAGCTGATTGGCCTCGGCTGTCCCCAGGCACTTGAGCAATAGCCCTTCCAGAGTCCTGTAAAACATGTCATCCCCAATAAGCACGTACTTCATGGCTTTGTACCTTATCCGTTTAGGTGCCCCCCGAGCCGAATCTTTCAAGTAATTGAAGATATCGGCTCTCCAGTCGTCTGCTTCTAGGAACTGTACCTGGACATCGGCTCCTTCTACCAAATCCTTGTACCTGAAGCTATCTGCGCAAGATCGTTCGCCTCGATTCTCGCGTGGGATCCAAGTGAAGTTGATGTACCGGAATTGCGTCATCAGCTCGCGGCAGTGCAGCCATAATGGGAAGAGGGACTCGCTCCCGCACTTGTAGTCCTCCGTGAGCTGGGAAATCACCAACTTGGAGTCTCCAAAAATTTCCACTGCTTGGCTCGGCGAGGAGTAACTCCATCCTTGCGTATTGCCTCGTACTCGGCTACATTGTTAGTGGGAGAAGTAGACAATCGATGGAGAAGGAAAATGTTGCCCCAGGCGACACGAAAAAAATGCCGATGCGCAGCCATCGTCACAAACGATCCGTCGAAAACATAGCCCATGCTTTTATGGACGGTGCTATGTTAGTGTTGATCCTCTCGGCAATAAGATCAGCCGGTCTTTGTCCTTAACAGCTTTCGCGGTGATACGGATGTCGAACTCGATAATGCAAACATCCATTTGCCTAATCGGCCTTTTAACATAGGAGCCGATAGCATGTGCTTTATGACGTCCGACTTGCATATGATGATGACCTCTGCGATAGCAAAATGTGGCGCAGCTTGGTGCATGTAAAAACAAGCGAGGCACAACTTGTCGATATCTGGATACCGCGTCTGCGTCCGGCATCCTACCTTATGTAGAATACGACTCGCTCTAGCCCATCATGCACTTGTACCACCACCGAGGCGATGGGCGTGTCGCCATCGACAAGTAAAGGTAGACGGTTTATGCGGATGGGGTGGAACTAACACTGGCGGCTTTGTCGGATATTCTTTGATTTCGTCGAAGGCCGTTGTTGTTACGCCCCAGCCGAATTCCTCGTCGACTTTAATTTTCACGAGCCCCATGAGCGGCTCTATCCTTCTGACAGTTAGAGATGAATCGTCGAAGTTGATCTTGCCAATGAGAGGCGTAGCTCTTTCTTTGTAGTGGGTGGCTTCATCGTTCGTACTGCCTCCTGACTCTTCAGGCCGATCTCAATTCCGCGTTCATGGACCAAAAAACCCAAGAACTGACCGGCCGTCACTCCGAAGGCACACTTCTTTGGATTCATCCTCAGGCCAAACTTTCTTGTTCGGTCCAGGACGCGTTGCAGATCGCCCAAGTGCCCTTGCGCTGAAGCAGACTTGACCACCACGTCATCGATGTAGATTTCCACCAATTTGCCGATCAGATCATGGAAGATATAATTCATGGCCCTTTGATACGTGGCGCCGGCATTTTTCAGTCCAAACGTCATGACTACATATTCAAATAACCCCACGGACCACAGGACTCTGAATGCAGTCTTGTGTATGTCTTCTGGAGCCATGAAGATCTGGTTGTACCCGGCATTACCGTCCATGAAGCTCAAAATTTTATGACCAGCTGCTGCATTGATCAATGTTTCTGCCACCGGCATCGGATATTCATCCTTTGGGGTAGCTCTGTTGAGATCTCGAAAATCTATAGCAACACGCCATTGGCCGCCCTTCTTCTCTGAGCACGATGCTAGAAATCCATTCGGCATACCTGCATGGTCTGATCAACTTGGCCGTCAGCATTTTCTCGACCTCTTTCTTGACTTCTTCCAAAATTTCGGCCTTCATTTGTCGTGCTCGCTGTTGAAATGGCCAAAATCCTTTTTGAGCGGGAGCGATGCTCGATGATGCTCTGTCCCGAGCATCTCTGTAGTCCCATGAAGCGATGGATATTGTTTCAGGGCTATCATCGGTTCCCGCAGACTTGGCTCTAACTTTCTGCTGATAAATGTTGGTCGTGGCTTATCCCCAGGACCAATGTCGATCTCTTCTAGCTCATCAGCTGATGTAAACCCATACCCTAGCTTTCCGTCACCTGTCAAATCGACGCTAAACACAGGGCAAACGATGGGTGAGGACAACAAGAATAATTTGGGCCGATCGCCTGAATCGTCCCCCTTCTTGCTTGCATCTGTCAAGAACGGTTTACACCTTATTATTTTACGATGGCGAGTATCACCGCTTTCGACTACATGAACCGCTTGTCATTATGATCTGCTTTTTATTTTTGTGGCGATCGCGAGGATCGCCGTACCACGGATGATCGTGGGCTTTTCTCTGTAAGGCCGTGGATAAGACCAGCCTCACCCCGTTTTGTGTAGCTTCAATACGTTCGCAGCCGTCTAGATTGATTCGAGATCGGCTCTTGGTCTTCCGCTTCGAGATGTTCATGCGGCGGTGGAAACCTCGATAGAATCGCCTGCATGGGCGACCTCCACTTCATCCCCGTCCCTTTAGGGTATTGAAGCGATGCATCGTGGATGGAATGCAGCGATTAGCGTGGATCCAATCCCTTCCTAGCAAGGCGGCGTAGGTACTTTTTGCTTCACGACGAAAATGATGGCGTACGGTTTTCCTGCCAGTCGGATCCGTTCGTAACGCCTTGCGTTTCAAGACGGCGTTGAAGTCGCTTAACGTGGCGTTGGTTTTGATCAGGTCCGCAGAAGCGTCCCAAACGTCGTAGCATGGAGTATGGCATGATATTGATTGCCGCTCGGTGTCCACTAACATCTTCTTGACGGGTTGTCCATTGATGTAGCCCAGTCTGAGCTTCGGATGTTTGTAACCCTTCTCACGTGGCTTCTCAAAGATAACGGCGTGGCGCATGATCAAGTTGTGCCACGGGTAACTCATCGGTTCTTGGCGCGCAGAATTCTGACGGGAGCACGAACACCATGTTTGTGCCAGCCGATGCCTGTGCATCGGCTTTCATTGGCTTGGGGCGCCACTCTTTCCTTGTCGTGCGGTCCTCCGTCTCCGTAGTCTGCCTTACTTTGCCGGCCAGATCAGGCCGTGCTTTCTTTAGCGCGTGGAGATACTGCGCTTCAGCTTCTTCTAAGTTACGCAGCCGCTGTACTCTACGCTTCTGGGTGTGTCTGAGTCCATTGGGGCACCACCTTGGACGGTGAAACCTATCTTCCTCTTTGTCATCCCTGGGCCTCTCAAGGCCCTTCGCTCGAGTGGACCCCTTAGGACGGCTCTGAGGTTGGAGAGGTCCTAGACGTTCGAACACTGATACTGGCCTCGTGCCCTTCTTTTGTTGTCCACATTCTGGGCAGTTGTCGGCTGTAGGCAATCGGCTCATTCCCACGTCCCAGCAATGCTTGAAAAAGGGGCAATCCCAATGTTTGTCTGCGCCTTCCTTCTCTTTCGACGGTCCCCTAGCAAGGTGCTCATATCTTCCGTCGTCTTTGTCGTGCTGGCGACGTTGGTCATACTGGCGCTCATACTTATTAAGGAGATGCGTGGAATGTGGCTTCTGATATCGCACTCTCCTCACTTGTTCCTCTGTTAAGTATCGCCCGTTATCGTGGCTGGGCCGGTCGCGTGGACCAGCCTTCTCTCTTTCTTTGCCCCGAGAGTGATCGCCTCCTACCTTGTACGTGTCATGGTGGTACCCAGACCCAGCCATGTTGACACGAACGAGAAGTCGATCGGCGTCTCGCGCGGGCGGCAGGTTCTATCATGTTGACACCGGGGCAGGTTCGTGTCCACTTTCATGGCAAATGGCGAGGATCGACGGCCTTGCTCTATAGTCATCTGGATTTGGCGAAGCTCCTTGCACTCGTTGGTGGGGTGAGTGAGCGAATGATGCCACTTGCGGTATGGTCTCCGTTCATCTCACGGGCCGTAGGGATTTTGTGGCCTTCGGCAACCTCACCGCTTCTCCTTCATGATAGATCGAATATCTGCTCCGCTTTGCTCACATCGAAGTCGAACCCTCGCAGGCCCTTGTTGTTTCACCCATTTACAGGTCACGGATCTGCCCACGAGCCCATTCAGCCACGGCCACCTCCACGGTCTGTGAGGATCTTCCTCTTCTGCATCGACCGGGCTTATCGGACGTCTGAATTTGTCTTGGTACAACTTCGGTGTGGCTGCTCATACATCGTCGGTTTACGAGCCATGTCGCCAATGAGTTGTATTCTACCCGGAATGCCACGTCCTTGATGGGTGCTGAGAGGCTGATCTGCCAGCTCGATTGCTTCCTTCTCGATTAAGCAGGCGAGTAACATCTGTTCTTGATGGTCTGGCTTTGGATGTATTCTCTGATTTCTCCCGCTTCATCATACTTGCGCCAGTCGCAATGCCAGCCTCGGTAGCCTCGAATGGTATTGGATGTGGGCTGTTCTTCTAGTTGCTTCCAGTCGGATTGAATCGGTGGCGAGGTGTACCACCCAAAGGCTGGTCTGTTAGAGATTGTGCAAAAAATCTCGCGCATTTGATCCGATGCGAAATCATACCTAGCTGAGCTGGTATAAACTACGTGCCCGATCGAGCTTGACCCTCGACCGCTGAATCTTGAGAACTCGGGAGCTTATATTTGGGCGGTAGTGGAATCAGGTCAAACTTCGTTGGGTACGGCTTTGAGTAGCCGATTGTCGTCTTTTGACGCAAGCGAACCGATCTCTCAAGATGGCGTGATTTGGTCCTTGTTTGAGCTGGGGCTAGACTCTCATGGCTTGTTCGATGGCATACTTGGCTAGCCACGCTTTGTTTGTCGGCGTCCATCCCGGACATCGCTGCTCGAGCGCTGCTCACGAAGATCTGCGGTAGGAACCCCCGCGGACACTCCTGCGGTTGCGATCTGGCTGTGCGCCAAGTTGTTGCGATCCGGCGTAGGCACATATGTACCCATGCGGGATCTCCTTGGGTGGCTCGAACAGGAATTGGCAATCACACGGATCGCCTCCGGCCTTGTAGACAATGTATGCCGCCGATCTGGCGGCTCTGGAGCCGAGTGTGAATGGCGATTCGGCTGGTGTGGGCGGTCTTTCTCCTTGGTGGGTTCCTAAAGTGGGCCCCGACGGAAATCGATGTTTCATGATTTCTGGACCACATGACGCGACCGCTCAGCGTTCACGGGCTCTCGAGTGGCGGTGTAGAGAATGAGCCACCATGTAGTTGACCTCCTCGTAGAGCCTGGGCGCTCCTCGAAGGAGAACAGATCCACTTCATCGAGAGCACCCTGGAGAATCCCTTCCACCGATGCCGCAGCGTCGGGTCCTCTCGAAAGAGCCGATGAGGTCGGCCGAAGAGCTCTTTAATCTCGTCATGCCGCTTTGTGCTCAGCGGTGGCTCGTAAATGCGTGACGGCCTGTTTTTCCATCGCAGGCGTCGGACATTGATGTAGACGTTGTTGAGGGTCCCACCGGTGCGAAATGTGTTGCTGTCAAAACTCACGGCGGCAGCGACGAGCAACACGAAGAGCGGAGGCTCCGAGGCGGCTGGTGGGCCTGGTCCCTCGGTCGACGACCGCCGAATCTTCCGCACGCAGCGTCCTGTCTTGGTTCGAGGGCGTGCCACCTGACCTATACCTGGTCAGGAAGGTGATGGATTGTTCCGATTGGTTTCCTGCACGGTAAACAAGTATACGTAAAATTCGAGCCGTGATCGGCTCCCAGGTTTCCCTGTAAATCGGCTTTCAGAGCCGATTACCCCCATGGCTTTGCATTGGATCTTATGATAACATGGGGTTTTGCTTAATTACTACAAGCTAAATCGATCTACGATAGTTTGGTGTTTTCACCACGTAACCGGAACGTCCCACGCGTGGTTAAGCCTAATAGATACGAAAAGTAGTAGAAAACCGATCCTAGAGAAGGCCTAAAAACCAACATAACGTCAATTCCCGGAACATCCCCTCTAAGATCAATAAACCATGCCTTACGTATTACCGGATCGTTCAACCCGTTTGTGAGGCCAAATCACGTAGATATTAAACTAAACCTTGATGAACAAGGCACAACTATAACAGATCAAATCGACTTAAGCAGAAATCAAGCAAGATGCCACCTTTACACCCGGGAGAAGGTGCAAAGACGGCGAGATAGCTAGAGGTAGCATAAATAAGCAATCATAGTAAAAGTATCGATGCTAGCTCTAACAAATCTGTGGTAAAGATGTTACTCGCCATCAACAAGGCTTCAGTACGAGTAACACCGGATAACGCATAAGTAAATACTGCCTAGATCGCAAGATGCGATCTAGCGACATACCCGAGAAAACCCTAGAAACAAGGGGTGGCGATGTAGAGATTGTGTTGGTTGTGAACGTGATTGTCCTCCTTTTCTCAATAACCCTAGGTACATATTTATAGTCCGGAGACTCTCTACTTTTGGAATAACTCTACAACTCTATCTTTATCTAAACATAAACGGAACCTAAACAAATACGAATCCTACTAAGATACAAAATACACGGGCAATCCAGCCCAAATCTACGCACTAGGCCGATCCAGCAACACGTTGAATATATGTATCTTCTAAGCCCATCTTGATCACGGCCCATCTCCTTCGTAGGCCAAAATATGGCGATAACAGCTGCTTGTTGGTCCAGGTATATCTCGCGCCCACCCGTGCGATCTCACGCAGCGCCAGGTCAGCGAGGCAGTCGTTGAACAAGCGCATCCTAGGGAGGTCCATGTTCGCCGAGCTCTTGTCATCAGCGGATCAGATAAGGTTGAAGTCCCCTGCAATAACCACGGGGATTACCGTCCGTTCCACCTTTGACTTGAGCTCCTGCAGAAACGCGGCGGACCTCCGATGGTCCGCGGGGCCATAGACAATAATCATCTCCCACTTAAAGCGGGAGCGTATATTCGTGAGAGACATGCTCATGAAGAACTCCCCGCGGTCCATATCGTCCATCTCAAAGGTCTCCTCATTTACCCCAAGGAGGATCCCTCTAGAGTGGCCAATGGCCGGGAGCCAAGACCAGGTGAACCGAGCGCGGATGATACCCTCCAACTCAGAAATGGTGAAGTCCTGGCGAATCGTCTCTTGGAGGCCGACAATATCCGGCATCTCATGGCGCAAGTAGTCCTTTATCTGGAGGCGTCGGCCTTCCTGCCCAATCCCCCGTATGTTCCATATGAACGCCTGGAAGGCCCGGAGGGTGTCCATCTAGAGCACCTCACAACTAGGGGGGCCCCTAGAGGGGCGGAGCAGGCACGACTCCGAATAGGGGCAGGATTAGTTGGTCTGGGTGGTCTCCCGCGCGGCCTTCCGGAGGGAGGCAGCACTCGGGTGACCTCCCTGCCACCAGGCATAGGAGGTAGATCCCTGTCAGGGTCAGGGTGTGCAGCCCCGTCCTCAACAAGGATCCGGGCACGTTCGTGCTCCCGTGCATCGCGAGCATGGGCTGCGGCGATCGCGCCCTCATATCCCTCCCGAGCCTTAATAGCAGCCAACTAAGACATCCTGGGGCCCTTCTCACCACTAAACACTAACCCATAGTCATTAGCAACATCCACAGATGGGCCAGGGGGATGTCTGCAAGAACAGAAAACCTGGAACCACAAGAGCAAGAGGAGCTAAGAACAGACACCGGGGAAGAAAAGCGGGGGGTACCTGGGAACTCGTCGCGCTCGGACGCCCGACGGGACGTGCGCTCCACCACGGTCGGCTCCAGACCAGTCAGCCCCACCCGAGCCCACGCAAGACGCTCGTTGTGGCGGGAGGGAGGCGGGGGAGGGCGGGGAGCCCGGGGACAGCGACTCTTGGAAGGATCCACCGGGAGGTCGGAGTCAGTCGAGGCAGCCTCCGTCGCCCCCGTGTCAGGGGTGTCTGGGGCGAGGGAGTAGCAAACCACCCCCGGAGACCGAGGCGACGCCTGGGAGCACACAATCATCCCCACACTCCCCGAGGTCACCACCTCCAGGGAGCAAGGGGACGACAGGAGGAGGGGGACAGTTGCGCCCAAGGGGAGCCAAAGTGAGAGCCGTACTGCGCGATGCCCAGGTCGAAAGGAGCGGAGGAGACGGGGAAGGAGGAGTTGGCGGTCGCAACCGTCCTCAGCTGAGCCGGTGCACTGAGCGACAGCAGCCTCCGAAAAGGTTAATTTCTTTGTGTCGTGTTAACTTGCTCCCTTTCATCTGGTGTAGAACAAAAGTATATAGGGGAGGGGATAATGTCTAACAACAACTAAATATTTGATCCGGTCACTAGTCAAAAAAATTATGTAAGGAGGAAACTTGGATTTTTTATCTCTCTTTAGAAAAATGTACTTAAAAGATTTGCATCCCAATTCATTGTAACACCCTCAGGATCGACCCTATGCAAGTTTCAGCGCTTCCCGCCAAACCCGCATAGAAACGATTCAAAGGTGCCCACCAGGCACTTTCGTGCGGGTGGAAAACGAAGTAATAACATTACACAACAGTCCTCGATGGGACCCACAGAACAGATATATATACAACAGCGACTCAATGAGTCCAGAATACAGATATACGGTACAAAGATCCAAATCACCTTGAAAACGATGGAGCGTCCGACTACGGACAAGATGCAAATTGAGCTAAGAGCCCTGAAGAATAACCAATGGCGTCCATAACCCTGCTCAGGCCAAGCCGGAAGGGTAACCCTGCTAACGACGTCGATCTCAAAACTTGCTTAAACAAAAGGGGTGCCGACGAAGGGCAAAGGAAAAAGAGAGAGCGGTCGATCTTGAGGCCAAGACAGCGAGGCTAGAATTCGGCAGTCCTCGCCTACATAGGTATGGTGGACTGAGCAGCAGCGCAGCATGCACTAAACAACCTATAGAGACTCTATACAACTGGCGGCTCTCAGAGAGGGGCAAGAGAGACCTATTCGGAACCAACCTGGTGCTACCATCAGACAAACCCATCCTGGTGTTTCCCCCTCGAGACCAAACGAGGAAGTCAACCGAGGAACTCACACAGTTGGCAGTTTTATTTATTCAGTTATCGTTGCAGCAATTACTAGTCAAGTATAGATAGTCATCCTGATAAAATAAGCAGTGGGCACTTTTATTTAACCATTCCATTGTAGTTGCAACAATTACTAGTCAGATACAATTAGCATGAGATATCCCAAAACCCAGCAGTTGTTGGTACTTTTATTTAGCCATTCCGTTGTAGTTGCAATACTTACTAGTCAGATACAATGGTCGCAAGCGACAACCCAAACAAGCAATTGTTGGCAATTTTATTTAGCCATTCCATTATAGTGAAGCTGATTACTAGTCATTATAAAGTCAAATTTATAGCACTACTTTAGTTATAGTTGTCTATGATCGAGATACTGTGCTCCAAGTCGTCCATAACCGCGGACACGGCTTTCAGAAAGTTTTACCCTGCAGGGGTGCACAAATAGCAACACACACTCGATCAACCTCGGAAAAACCAAATCAAAACCCAACGAGGCCTTCACGACAAAGCAATCACAGGATTCAGAAATATTTCAGGGGGCCACCCCTTTGAGTACACCCGCAACGAAGTTAGCTGACTCCGAGACGGACTCAAGGTTTGCGCCAGTGGCTGTAAACGACCGGGAACCCGAAAATGTGACTGGGCTTGTCGATATCGCGAAAACACTCCGCTTACCTAAACAGTACAGGTGCTCCTCGCACAATCGTAATAAAGCATTAAAGCATGGCATAAGTACAGGATAGTAAATAAAACCTCAAACTAGTTTGTGGCCCCAAGAAATAAGAATGAATCAAGCTCTGGCTCAGGGGGGTCCCATAATCCTCCCGGATGTGGATAGCGCGAATATTCAAGGAACAGGTATCAAGTACTCGGGGTCCTACGGGACACAAGTGGACGGTTAAAAACCAAATAACATCTATTGCCCACCTGTGCCTCTGCATTTACCTACTTCAATTTTAGTTATTAAACAATAATTAAAGTTATGATCATCCCCAACAATAAACATGCGGCAAATACTCCAACAACTGCTGGTACTTGGCGACACGCAACAGCACTGGAGCAAGCGACTACGACGCGCAAGTCCAACTATCTACCAAACAACAGGTAATAGGATGTGTCCAAGGCAATATAAGGCTGCAAGGGATATCACGGGTACGAAAACTAGAGCATCGCAACACAGATAGCAATAGATCAACAGGAGGGAATAAATACTATAAAAGTAAGATAGGTAGAAAGGGGGAGATGCTCGCCTGAAAACATTGTTGAAGGTTCATCCGAAGATCGGGTCGACACTCGCATCAACTCAACGGCCTTATCTGCGAAGAACCAAAACACTAGAATAAACACTGGATGCAATATTTAATACTACGGCAAAAGATCGGGCATGATGCATGTATGATGTATGACATGGCAAGGTGCGATGCAATTAGGCAATATTAAGCGGAACCGGGGTCCCGACAATTAATTAATATGTTCGAGTTGTTTAGATACCCCGCAATTTAAATGTTGTATTAACATGGCAAGAGATAGCACCGGTTCGCTACACCAATTTAAATGGGACCAACATAAGACTAGATTTGCCCACATATGGGCCCCATATTTAATTATATGGTGAATAGGCATAAGGCCCCCAAACCACAGACAAGTATGCATGCATGAACAATTTAATATGCAACAATTTGATATTACATTTATAAAATAGGGCTCGAGAAAAGGGGTCACACATCTGGGTTCGGACGATCTTGGTTCCGGGGGTTCGGGGTTCGGTCTCAGGGTTCGACGGGAGAACGGCTCGACGAGATCGGTCTCGGATAACAGAGTAGATCTTGGTGTTCCGTGAAGAAGGACTTGGGTCGGTGTCGATCTTGTCGTTGCGAAGATCTTGTCGGGTCCATGCCATCAAGTCGGTCTTGGCATTCGGGGTGAGGAACTTGGCATCCTCGAGGAAGTACTTGTCGTATCCGTGAAGAAGATCATGTCGGTCCATGGGGTTCGGTCTTCGGGGTTCGACGGGTGTCTTGGCGTCCCATGAAGGCATCCTCGGTGCTCCGTGTCGAAGGCATCGGGGTCTCCGGGTAGGAGAACATGGCGTTCCGAGGGGTTCGACGAGGTTCGGTCTTTGGATCCTCGGGTCCGTGAAGGAATGCTTGGCGTCCGGCGGTAGATCTTGTTGATTCCACTCCAACGGCCTTGTTGTTCTGCGGCGAAGATCATGGGGTCACCGGGGTCCGAGAAGAAGATCTTGGAGGTGGACATCGCCGTCTTCGGGTGTCGTGTCGAAGATCTTGTCGCCCGTGATGGACACATGACGGATCCCGCTTTGATTGACGGTGACGCCCTTGGATCGGGCATCAGTTGAGCACCAGCCGCCACATATTCGCAGAACAGGTTCAACAGCCAGTACATCAAAGAGATAGGCACAGGCAGATGCTCCAAAAACGTACAGGATGGACCAAGGCGATTTGGGTCACGGGAACATCGGAGACATCACGGCAGTGGGCGAGCGCCTGTGTCGAGGAGGTACGGTCAGGGACGCGCGGGAGGACATGCCGAGGCGGGGCAGCGCCGGGCAGCGGCCAGAGGCAGCCGGAGGACTACGCACGGGAGGCATAGAGGGCCCACAGGATGACGGTGGCGGGGCCAGGCGAGGTGGGGACCGGGTACTTGGGGGGGCGGACGACGGAGGCGCGGCCACGGCCCGGAGCTCGAGGAGGCGGGCAATGAGGCGGGAGGGGAGGAGAAGCCGAGGCGAGGCGAAAGTGCCAAGTGGTGTGAGAGGGCCGTCTCGAGGAGCCACGGAGGCGCAGGGCTGCCAGTGGATCTCCGGCGGTGGCGAGGTGGGTCCCGGGGTGGGGCCAGGGGGAGCGGGGACGCTGGGTGGTTGCTGCGCGGTGTGCGTGTGGTGGGTGTGTGCTGCTGGGGTGAGGGAGTGGGGCTGTGGGGAGAGGGAGGGAGTGGGGATGAGGTGGCAGCGTGGGATAGGATAGGGGGAAGGGGGTGGTGAGGTGGCGCGAGGAGAATGGTCGGGGTGATGTGGCTGGGGACTAGGTAGGCTAGGATAGGGTAAGAAAAGAGTTGGGGTAGCTGGGATTTGTACTGGGGGTGGCTGACTGGGTCGGATCGGCCCGGTTCGTCTGCCCCCTAAAAATAACATAAATTTTTGTTTAATTTAAAATAACTTTTGTAATTAGTTTTTAGACAAAGAAAAGACCCGGAAGAGCCCGGCGCTTTGATTTGAAATTGAGACGGGGAATACTTAGAAAACCAAACTAGGCTTTTAGAAAATAGGTTTCGACAAACAAATGCATGATGACATGACGAAGCTCAAATGCAATGAGGCATGATGACATGAGCATGCGGTCATGACGATGCAATGCACCAAAACAACACGATTTTCTAGTAGTGGTTTTGCGGGATGCCACATTCATCAAGGGAAGAAAACTTATGCGTATACCATTACCGAACCAACAACACCCCGAGATTACAATCTAGGAGGGACGGAAACAAGGGCGACAAGCAGGGGCTATGGTCCTGACTTTCTTAAGAAAATTTGTCATGCTTGCTCCTTGTCTATCGTGATTTAGCTAGTTTAGCCCCCCCACCCCCCACCCCTTATTCTGATCACAACGCTAACACAGCCCCCTTGCTTGAGAATTGAGATCAGTCAACTGCAAGCTAGACCCATAAGAGGTCAAAATTCAGGTAGCAGCACATAGACCAACTGGCCCTTCTTTCGCCCACGAGGAGCCTAAGCCATCAGTGTGTCAATCAGGGTGGCGGTGTACCGCTGCATGTTGTCAAAAACCACCTGTTAGATTGTATATATTGTATTTACGTAGGATCTAACTGTAACTTGTATCAAACCCTAATTGGCCTGAGAGCCTATATAAACACAGGAATCCCATGGCCTTTTCCGTGAGAGGCTTCCCCCAATACCGGTTTACATGGTATCATCCTAAACCCTAGCTACACCCGATCCACTCCTAAGCCGCCGCCAAGGGTCAAACCCTAGCCGCCGCCACTCGCCTTCCGCTGCCCCCGATGGCCACCCAACCCGCCACCGTCTCCTCAGCCGCCGGTGCCATCGTTCCTGTTGGAGATATGCCCTAGAGGCAATAATAAAAGTGGTTATTATTATATCTTTGTGTTTATGATAAATGTTTACATTCATGCTATAATAGTATTAACCGAAAACATTAATACTTGTGTGATTTGTAAACTAAATTAGAGTCCCTAATAAAGCCTCTTTGTAATACTAGCTTGTTGGTTAATAGATGATCGTGGTTTCCCGATCATGAACATTGAGATGTTGTTAACAACAAGATCATATCATTAGGAGAATGGTATGATAGACATACTCCTATAGATAAGCGTAGCATTAAGATCAAGTCATTCAATAGTTCGTTTGCTTTAAGCTTTCTGATACATAGTAACCTAATTCCTTCGACCATGAGATCATGCTAATCACCATCACCGGAAGGATGCTTTGATGACATCAAACACCACACCGTAACTGGGTGGCTATAAAGGTGGCATTGAGTGTTTGGAAAGTATGTGTTGAGGCACATGGATCAAGAGTGGGATTTGTCCATCCATATGACAGATAGATATACTCTGGGCCCTCTCGGTGGAATGTCATCCAATTGGCTTGCAAGCATGTGACTGGCTCACAAGGGATCACATATCACGAGAACGAGAAAAGAGAACTTATCGGTAACGAGGTTGACTAGGTATGCAGACATACCGACGATCAAAACCTCGGATAAGTAAACTATCGTGAGACAAAGGGAAATTGGTATCGTATGTAAGTGGTTTATTCGATCACAAAGTAATCATAGAAATATGTGGGAGCCATATGAATTTCCAGATTCCTCTATTGGTTATTGATCGGAGAAGTGTCTCGGTCATGTCCGCATAGTTCACGAACCGTAGGGATACACACTTAAGGATTCAATGTTGTTTAGTAGATACGGAATGTTAGTAGGGATACCGAATGTTGTTCGGAGTCTCGGATGGGATTCGGGATATCACGAGGAGATCCGGAATGGTCCAGAGAATAAGATTCATATAAGGAAAGTCCGATTCCGGAGTTCGGGAAAGATTCCGATGTTTTCATCGGAGAGGTTCTAGAAGGGTGGGCGTTCGGTCATGACCGACAATTCGGTGTTTGTATTTCAGTCTATTTTAAATTCGGTCCTTGAAAAAATAAAAACCCAATTATACTTGATAGTTTTACTACCCGAAAAATTCGGGTTCGGGTTCGGTCATGACCGAATAACATGGTCAATATTGTCAACACAAAAGATAGACATTACTTATTAAAAATATGACAATATTTCAACTATATTTTAAATATTTTAATACATATGTTATCATTTAGTGGAAGAAATAAACGTGCAAGAATCCTAATAAAATGTAGCAACTCTACAATAGCACTTTCATGACCATTCAACAATGCCATAATGCATGCACATCACACAAATTTGGAGTTTCAGATAGTCTCATGCAAAATTCGGTCAGTTCGGTCTATTCGGTTACTTAGGAACTAAAGACTGAATAGACCAAACTGAATTCGGCCTATAAAATTCACTACCCAATTTTCTTGTCGGTCTTTTCGGTTTCGGTCTATTCGGGTTCGGTCTCGGTCTTTTCGATTTTCGTCTTTGGTTATCGGTTTTTATGCCCACCCCTAGGTTCACCGGACCAGAAGGGGAATGGACCATGAATGTGTCATGGATAAGTGGAATGATTGGATCATATCCTAGGTCATTTGGTTTGGGCATTTTCCAAAGATAATTAAAGCTCTAAATTGAAAGTCAAACGGGAAGTTTGAAAAGTCAAACTGGAACAATGGTTTCCTAGTGGAAGAAGGAAAGAGTCCTTCTCTCAATCCAACTTGGTTTTGGGTTTGGATTTAAACCCACCCCTCCCAAGGCTGCCCCCCTCTCATGAATAAAGGGGGAGGGCTGCCCCAAACACCAAGCCCTAGCCCTCCCACACCCGCACCGCCGCCGCCAAGCCGCCGACGGCCCGTCGCCGTCGCCCTAGCCGCCGCCGACACCTCCTCCTCCTCCCGGTCTTCTAAACCCTAGATCACCAGGAAACCCTAGATCCACCATAACTCGCACCGGCTTAGGCGAAGCCCCGCGGCATCTTCCCTCTACTTCTGACACCACGCCGTCGTGCTGCCGGAATCGCGAGGGGAGAGCTACAACCTCCGCTGCCTGCTGGAACAAAGGAGAGGAAGGTCTTCATCGAGTACCGAACGTGTGACTGACTACGGAAGCGCTATCGCAACACAGCGCCGGAAGGATCGTCTACGCGATCTTGAGATCGACAAGTGTACAACTACATCACCCACGAGAATCTGCTCTCGTTAACCGCTTTGGAATCTTCGAGGGTGGGTGCTTCTATCGACTCGTTGCTACAATCTAGTAGATAGATCTTGGCTTGTTTGTGTGCATGTGGTAGAATTTTTTTTTCCATGCTACGAACCCCTACAGTGGTATCAGAGCCGTGTTTATATGTAGATCTGTTGCACGAGTAGAACACAATGGTCATTGTGGGCGGTGGTGCTTTTATTATCAATTGCTTTTTGTGTACTTGCATCTTGCGGTATGATGGGATGAAGCGGCCCGGGCTAACCTTACATGACATCGTTCATGAGACTTGCTCCACGCTCAACATGCAACTTGTATTGCATAAGTGGCTTTGCGGGTGTCTGTCTCTCCCATCATAGTATAGATTCAATTTACAACGGGAACTTGATAGTTCAAACATCAACGTTGTGGTTCTTGTTCGTAAGTTAGAACGACACTTATTGAAAGCCCCAAACCACATAAAATATGCAAAGAAAATTAGAGGCATTTAACTTTGTTTTGCAGGGGTGTGCTGTGATATGATATGGCCATGATTGTGATTATATATGATGTATGCAATGTTCCTTATTGTAAGTCGGCAACCGGCAGGAGCCGTATGGTTGTCTTTTAATTCCATTAAGACCTACGTGTCTATTCAAAATAGTTGTAATAGTTGATGCTGGTGGACGACAACCATGAAGCGGCGCCATTGACCTTGACGCCATACCGGTGATGATGGAGATCATGTTCGTGCTTGAAGATGGAGATCGAAAGCATAAGAAGAAAGGCCATATCATATCACATATTATGAATTTCATGTGATGTTAATCCTTTTATGCATCTTGTATTGCTTAGTTCGCGACGGTAGCATTATAGATGATCACTCAAGCACAAAATTTCAAGTTATATAGTGTTCATCCTTAGTAAGCACCGTTTCTAAATCTCGTTGTTTCGAAGCACCACGTGATGATCGGGTGTGTTAGATTCTGCGAGTGTACACAACATGAGCAAGACAAATTTGCTCATGTGGAAGCTAAGGTTTGATCTTGACGAGCCTAGCATGTACATACATGGTCTCGAAACACGGATCACCGAAAGGCAAAGCATGAGTCATATATTAGATATGATCAACATGTTGGTTGTTCGCCATTGAAGCTACATCAACTCTCGTGATGATCGGTTTTGATGTGGTGGATTTGGTTCGTGTGATCACTAAAGAAATGTGAGGGATATTTTTTGAGTGGGAGTTCACCTAGATTAATTTAACTATTAATTAGAACTCAATTTGTCATAAACTTAGTCTAAACTATTGCAAATATGTTGTAGATCAATGGCAGCCCCTACCATCAATTTTAATGCGTTCCTAGAGAAAGAAAAGTTGAAAAACAATGGAAGCAACTTCGCGGATTGGTTCCGCAATTTTAGGATTATCCTCAATGCTGGTAATTTAACCTATGTGCTAGATGCATCGCTGGGTGACCCACTTGCAACTGATGCTACCGATGAGGTAAAGAATGTTTTCCTCGCTCGGAATAATCAGTACTCCACAGTTCAGTGTGCTATCTTGTATGGTTTGGAATCGGAGCTTCAGAAAAGGTTTGAGAACCATGACCCACATGTAGCATCCCAATTGTCTAACAATTGCAATGCTACTAGCCTAGTCTATATAAATGCTACTTCCTATATATAATTGTTGCATCATAATTATATCATGCTCATGTCATCATGCCACCTTGCATTTGAGCATCATATAAAACCCTTTTTGTTTTGGATCTTCTCTCATATGCATTGTCAATTGTATTTGCCTCTTGATATTGTATTTGGTTTTTGATATATTGTTTAATGCCCAAGTTGAGTTGGGGGCATATCTTTTATTGCACTCCACTACCCTTTCTTGTCACCACCTTATAATTCCACCATCCAACTAAATATGAGCTTTGCACTTTATTGGGTTTTACCTCTAGCTCATGTGAGTTTGGATGGCTCCACTTACAATTCCACATGCTCCCATATATGCATCATGTTGTTTTCACATTATTGATATGTGGATCCACCTTTGCATGCATTATGAGTAGTGCTCCTTTTTCCTAGCTTTCATATGGATTATTATGGATTTATGCTCATGTTGGGATATTTTTGGTACTATCAGACATCTAGTGGAATATACACACTAGCAAGTCCCAATTATAATCATGTATGATCATCTCCATCTACTCCACTTGGAACTTTCCTTTAAATTCTTTTGCTTGGCCTTACCCCATATTTTGGAATGCATATGTATAAATGCCATGATTAATTATTTTGTTTTCACAAGATTAAGACATGGCATTTAATGCACTTGCATGGGCCATGCAACCATCTCCATATTTTTGCCCCCTTTGTTTTTATTTGGTCTTTTTGAGTGGATCTTCCCCATATCTCCCTCTACCCCTCTTATGCTTGATCTTTCTTGAAGCATGCAAGCATCCAAACACCTATAACCATCTCCATCTTACCTCACCACCTTTTATCTCACCCTCTCCTTTTCTTGTCTAGATCTTGTTTGAGCTTGGCATGTTCTTGCTTGATCTTGACAAAAGAAAACCCCTCCACCTAATCCCTCTCTTTAAACCCTAGGTCCCCTCCCTCATCTCTCTCTCACCTCACCTCTCCTCTCTAACCCGAGCCACCACCCCATGATCTACCCTAGTTCCTCTCAAACCCTAACCCGAGCCTCCTCTAGCTAACCCTAGTTCCCACCCTCTCTCTCGGCCTTCCTCCTCTCTCTGCCCTGCAGGCCCCACCTGACCACCCTGGACCCACCTAGCTGCCTCTCTCCAAGCCCTAACCCGAGCCATACCCCCCTCTCTCCAAACCCTAGCCCTACCTAACCCGAAGCCTCCTCCTTCTCTTTTTGCATAAAGGTGACCCCCCCCCATGTGCCTTCCCTGCTCGTTCTTATCTACCCCTCCTCTGCCTAGCAACCACAGCACTCCCCAGGCACCATCCTCCCTTCTTCTTCCTGTTGGAATTATGCCCTAGAGGCAATAATAAAGATGTTATTATTATAATTCTTGTACATGATAAAGTTTATATTCCATGCTAGAATTGTATTAAGCGGAAACTTTAATACTTGTGTGGTTTGTGAACAACACCGTGTCCCTAGTACGCCTCTATGGACTAGTTCATTGATCAATGATGGTTAAGGTTTCCTAACCATAGACATGAGTTGTCAATTGATAATGAGATCATATCATTGGGAGAATGATATGATGGACAGACCCAAACTAAGCGAAGCAATTAGATCGTTTCATCGTGTTCATCTTTGCGAAGCTTTTCCTATGTCAAATATTGTATTCCTTAGACCATGAGATAATGCAACTCCCTGGTATCGGAAGAAAGCTTTGAGGTCATCAAACGTCATTCTATGTGACGATGATCATAAAGGTGTCTCTCAGGTGATCGGAAAGTACTTGTTGGGTTGTCTGTATCGAGATGGAATTTGTCCCTCCTAAGTCGGAGAGATATACTCCGGGCCCACTCGGTAATCGATATCAACACCGCTTGCAAGCACGTGGTTAAGGAGTTAATCACAAAGTGGTATCGGATTACAGAACGAGTAAAGTACTTCGTGAACGAGATTGAACTAGGTATGACTGCATCGACGATCGAATCTCAAGTAAAATATCGCGAGACGAAGGGAATATATATATGGGATTGATTGAATCCTGGCATCATGGTTCATCCGATATGATCATCGATGAATGTGTGGGATTCAATATGGGTGCCCAGACCCCGATGTTGATTATTGATAGAAGATCATGTCTGCATATTCTCGAACCCGCAGGGTCACACACTTAACGTGTCTTGACGCTAGGATAGATTGGATAATTGGTTTATGAATTTTTGTTCGGAGTCTCGGATGGGATCCGGGATATCACGAGAGGTTCCGGAATGGTCCGGAGAATAAGATTCATATAAGGCAGTGCAGTTTTTGGAGTTCGGAATTGTTCCGGGTTAATCGGTATTGTACCGGAAGCTTCTAGAACCTTCCGGAAGGGGACCAACGTGGCCCCACCTTCCGGGAGGGGGAATGGGCCTATGAGGGAGTGTCCTGGTCGCATTGGGCCAGGGGCACAAGGCCCCATAGGGCCCAGCCGATCCTAGATAAGTTTAAACTCGTTTAAACTAGAGATAGGATTTCTAGATAAGGGAGAGTTTAAATCGTTTAAACTAGAGATAAGATTTCTAGATAAGGGAGAGTTTAAATTGTTTAAACTAGAGATAGGCTTGGAGGAGGGCAGGAAGGCTGGCGCCCCTCTATATATAGAGGGTGGTGCGCCTCCCCTTCTACACACCTTCCTCCAAGCCCTAGCCTTGCTACCTTCCTCTCTCCTCCCGATTGTTTGTAGCGAAGCCTGCAGAAATTCTCCACCATATACACCACTTGCCGTGTTGTAGATCCAATCTATCTCCACCATACTCGCTGGTCCGAGGAAGGAGGAGACGCCGAGGTGCTGCGTGTGCATCTCACGGAGGCACCGCCACTTGTGGTGCTAGATCGGATCGGATCGCAAGGAGGAGAAGTATGCGACCACATCACCCACGCCCGTTTAACGAGCGTTCACTGCAGCGAATCTTCAAGGGTATGAAGATCTAATCCAATCTCTCTCGTTGATTGCATCTCCTAGATTAGATCTTGGCTTTCCTCTGCTCGCATCCGTAGAAAATTTTGATTTACTATGCCGCGAAACCCTTCGGGTATCGAGCTAGATCTATGCGTAGATGTGTTTCACGAGTAGAACACAACATGGTTGTTCTGGCGTTGATGTTTTCTGTTGCAAGCCTCTTGTTTGTGTTCTTCTTATGACGCGGATAGTGAGATTGAAGCGGTCCAGCCAACCTTACGCGACGCCGTCATGAGACCGGCTCCGCACTTGACGTGTGGCTTGTACCACACATGCGGTTGGTGGATGTCAGTTTCTCTCACTATAGTTGTCATGGGATTAACACCGGAGTTTGGCAACCATAATATAACCGTTGTGGCTTTCCGTAGTAAGAATCGTTCTTAGCATCTACTCCCATAAGCCACGTAAAACATGCAACAACAAAGTAGAGGCGTCTAACTTGTTTTTGCAGGGAGTGTTTTCTGTGATGTGGTATGGCCCAAGATGTGATGTGTATATTGTATGCGATGATCATGTTTTGTAATGTTTCACGACTTGCATGTCGATGAGTACACAACCGGCAGGAGCCATATGGTTGTCTTTATAATTGTGTATGACCTGTGTGTCAACTTCTTATACGCCATGTAATAGCTTTACTTTATCGCTAAGTAGTTAGCAATAGTTGTAGTTGCTATTCGTGGTGGAGGCAATCATGGTGGAGTGATGGAGATCATGCTGGAACGCACAAGATGGAGATCATTGCGCGAAGATTGGCTATACCATGTCACATAAAGTTATATGCATGTGATGTTTATCCCTTTATGTATCTTATTATGCTTAGATCGCGACGGTAGCATTATAAGATGATTCCTCACTTAAAGATCAAGATAAAAACTGTGTTCTCCCCAAGTATGCACCGTTGCGAAAGTTCGTCGTGTCCAAGCATCACGTGATGATCGGGTGCTATAGACTCTACGCTCACATACAACAGGTGCAAGCCAGTTTTTGCACACGCGGAAATACTTGGGTCTAGCTTGACGAGCCTAGCATGTACAGACATGGCCTCGGAACACAAGAACCGAAAGGTTAAGCATGAGTCATATGAATGATATGATCGACACTTTGTTGTCCACCATTGAAACCACATCTCTTCTCGTGATGATCGGATTAGGTGTGGTGAATTTGGATCGTGTTCACTAAACAACTTGAGGGATGTTGAATCTAGTGGGAGTTCATCTAGTAATTTGATTAAGTTGAACTATTTATCATGAACATAGTCTAAATTGTACTTGCAAATACTGTAGATCACATGGCCAAATCCAACTTCAACTTCAACGTTTTTGCTGAGAAGGAAAAGTTTAGAAACAATGGGTCTAACTTCACCAATTTGTTCCAATCTAAGAATCATTCGTTCATGGACAAAAGGACTATGTCCTTGGTAAAGCATTAGGTGACCCCCTCAGAATCGCTACTACCGATGAGAAAGCTGTATCGGTCATGCAAAGATGATTATGGTGTGATTAAGAGCACCATGTTGTTTGCTATGGAACCGAGCTTCAAAATCGTTTTGAAACCTATCCGGGCCCTTTGAGATTCTCGAGGAGCTGAAAACCATGTTTGACTCAAGCCCGCTCGAGAGATATGAGATCTCCGAGAAGTTCTTTAATCGCAAGATGGAGGAAGGGAGTTCCGTTAGTGAGCACGCCATAAAGATTTCGGGCTACACTCAACGCTTTGAGCAAGCGGAATGCACGATTCGAGGAGCTCAAGATTGACAGGTTCGCAATCACTCCTCCCGGCTACAAAAGTTTTGTAGTGACTCATAATCGATTGGTTCCATGATACGATCACCGAGCTCTTCGCAAAGTCAAGGCTGCAAGTGGACATCAAGAAGGATAATCATGTGTTGATGGTCAACAAGCCCTCCTTTAAGAAAGGTAAGGAGCAAAGAAGCCCTTCAAGAAGGGCGGCGAAGCTTAATGCCCTCCGAGAAGAAGCTCAGTCCGGTCCTAAGCCGACCTCGAGTGCTTCTATTGCAAGGACATGGGTCATCGAAGCATAAATCGTCCAAATACTTAGCGACAAGAAGGTGGCACCATCAAAGGTATATTTGATATACATGTTATTGATGTTTTCCTTACTAGCCCTCGTTGTAGTGCGGGTATTTGATCTTGGTTGATTGCTAATATATGTAACTCAAACAGAGCTACGGAATAGACGGCTATGAGGATGAGGTGACGATCTGGCGTTGGCAACGGATCAAGAGTTGATGTGATGGCCGTCAGACGCCTCTCCTTAGTTTTACCTTCGGGATTAGTTTTAAACCTTAATAAATGTTATTATGTGCCTGCGTTGAGCATGAACATTATTTCCGGATCATGTTTATTGTAAGACGGTTATTCATTTAAATCGGAGAATAATGGTTGTTCTATTTATATGAGTAACATCTTTTATGGTCATGCACCTCTTGTGAATGGTTTATTTCTTCTAAATCTCGAAAGGGATGAAACACACATCCATAACATTGAGGCTAAGAGATGCAAAGTAGATAGTGATAATACTACTTATTTATGGCAATCGCTGCTCAGGTCATATTGGAGTAAAGCGCATGAAGAAACTCCATTCTGATGGACTTTTGGAGTCTCTTGATTTTGAATCATTTGACACATGCGAACCATGCCTCATGGGCAAGATGATCAGAACCCCGTTCTCCAGAATGATGGAGCGAGCAACGGACTTGTTGGAAATCATACATACCGATGTATGCGGACCGATGAGTATTTCGACACGCGGTGGATATCGCTATTTCCTTACTTTTACCGATGACTTAAGTAGATATGGGTATATCTATTTAATGAAACATTTGAAAAGTTCAAGGAATTTCAGAATGAAGTGGAGAACCATCGTAACAGAAAGATTAAGTTTCTACGATCCGATCGTGGAGGTGAATATTTGAGTTATGATTTTCTCACGCATCTTAAAGCAAGTGGAATCGTTTCACAACTCACGCCACCCGGAACACCACAGCGCAATGGTGTGTCTGAACGCCGAAATCGAACCCTATTAGATATGGTCCGATCAATGATGTCTCTTACTGATTTGCCGTTATCATTTTGGGGTTATGCATTAGAAACCGCTGCATTCACTTTAAATAGGGCTCCATCTAAATCCATTGAGACGACACCGTATGAACTGTGGTTTGGTGCTAAACCTAAGTTGTCGTTTCTTAAAGTTTGGGGATGTGAAGCTTACGTCAAGAAGTTGATGCCGGACAAGCTCGAACCCAAAGCGGAGAAATGCGACTTCATAGGATACCCTAAGGAAACTATTGGGTATACCTTCTATCACAGAACCGAAGGAAAAGTGTTTGTCGCAAAGAACGGTTCCTTTCTTGAGAAGGAGTTTCTATCGAAAGAAGTGAGTGGGAGGAAAGTAGAGCTTGACGAGGTTATTGAACCTTCTCTTGAATTGGAGAGTAGCAAGACTGAAATTGTTCCAAAGGTCGCCGCACCAACAATAGAGGAAGCTAATGACAAGGATCATGAAGCTTGGACGATCTTGCTCTTGAACGTCGCAAGTCGACAAGGTCGCGTGCCCCTCCTGAGTGGTACGGCAACCCTGTCTTGACTGTCTTGTTAGTAGAAGACAGTGAGCCTACGAACTATGAGGAAGCGATGATGAGCCCAGACTCTGAGAAATGGCTAGAAGCTATGAAATCCGAATTGGGATCCATGAGTGAAAACCAAGTATGGACTTTGGTGGACCCTCCTAGCGACCGAAAGGCCGTTGAGTGCAAATGGATATTCAAGAAGAAAACGGACGCGGATGGTAATGTTACCGTCTATAAAGCACGGCTTGTCGCAAAAGGTTTTCGACAAGTTCAAGGTGTTGACTACGATGAGACTTTCTCTCCCGTAGCGATGTTTAAGTCCATTCGGATTTTATTAGCAATTGTTGCGTTTCATGATTATGAAATATGGCAGATGGATGTCAAGACTGCTTTCCTCAATGGGGACATTGATGAAGAGTTGTATATGATGCAACCCGAAGGTTTTGTCGATCCTAAGGATGCTAGTAAAGTATGCAAACTTCAGCGTTCCATTTATGGACTGAAGCAAGCATCTCGGAGTTGGAACCTTCGTTTTGATCAAGTGATCAAGAGCTTTGGATTTGTTTCAAATTGCTACGAAGCTTGCATCTACAAGAAAGTGAGTGGGAGCTCGGTGACGTTTCTGGTACTATATGTGGATGACATATTGATTATTGGAAATGACATCAACATGCTTAACGATGTGAAGAGTTATTTGAACAAGTGCTTTTCAATGAAAGACCTAGGTGAAGCTGCTTATATATTGGGCACCAAAATCTATAGAGATAGACAAAGACGCCTGATAGCTTTAAGCCAGAGTACATATCTAGACAAAGTTCTGAAAAGGTTCAGAATGGATAAGGCAAAGAAAGGTTGAGTGCCTATGTTGTCAGGTAAGATATTGAGCAAGGCTCAGTGTCCATCTACGGTAAATGATAGGGAAGCTATGAGCAAAGTGCCTTATGCCTCGGCCATAGGTTCCATCATGTATGCCATGCTGTGTACTAGACCGGATGTGTCCAATGCTCTTAGTTTGACGAGCAGATATCAAAGTGATCCAGGAGTGGAACACTGGACAGCCATGAAGAACATCCTAAAGTACCTAAATAGAACTAAATAAATGTTCTTAGTCTATGGGGGTGATGAACATCTTGTCGTAAGAGGTTACGTCGACGCTAGTTTCGACACCGACAAGGATGATTCTAAATCTCGTGTGATACGTGTATATTTTGAATGGAGGAGCTGAGCTGGAGAAGTCGCAAGCAAAGCGTGATCGCGGGATCTACAGTGGAAGCGGAATACATGGCTGCAGAAGGCCAAGTGAAGGAGTTTGGATCAGAAACTTCATCACTGAGCTTGGCGTGGTTCCAAGTGCATTGGACCCACTGGAGATATTGTGTGACAACACTGGCGCCATAGCACTAGCTAAGGAGCCAAGATATCATCCAAAGACCAAGCATATCAACATGAAGTTTCATATAATCCGAGATTATATAGCAGATGGAGATCTGAAGATTAGCAAAGTACATACGGATCTAAATGTCGCAGATCCATTGACTAAACCTCTTCCACGTGTAAAACATGATCAACACCTCAGTGCCATGGGTGTGAGATTGTTGCCAGATGTAAACTAGATTATTGACTCTAGTGCAAGTGGGAGACTGTTGGAATTATGCCCTAGAGGCAATAATAAAGATGTTATTATTATAATTCTTGTTCATGATAAAGTTTATATTCCATGCTAGAATTGTATTAAGCGGAAACTTTAATACTTGTGTGGTTTGTGAACAACACCGTGTCCCTAGTACGCCTCTATGGACTAGTTCATTGATCAATGATGGTTAAAGTTTCCTAACCATAGACATGAGTTGTCAATTGATAATGAGATCATATCATTGGGAGAATGATATGATGGACAGACCCAAACTAAGCGAAGCAATTAGATCGTTTCATCATGTTCATCTTTGCGAAGCTTTTCCTATGTCAAATATTGTATTCCTTAGACCATGAGATAATGCAACTCCTCGCATCGGAAGAAAGCTTTGAGGTCATCAAACGTCATCCTATGAGAGGGTGATCATAAAGGTGTCTCTCGGTGATCGGAAAGTATCCATTGGGTTGTATGTATCGAGATGGAATTTGTCCCTCCCAAGTCGGAGAGATATACTGGGCCCACTCGTAATCGATATCAACACCGCTTGCAAGCATGTGGTTAAGGAGTTAATCACAAAGTGATATCGGATTACGAACGAGTAAAAGTACTTCGTGAACGAGATTGAACTAGGTATGACGGCATCGACGATCGAATCTCGCAAGTAAAATATCGCGAGAAGGGAATATATATATGGGATTGATTGAATCCTGGCATCGTGGTTCATCCGATATGATCATCTATGAATGTGGGAGTCAATATGGGTGCCTGCACCCTGTTGATTATTGATAGAAGATCATGTGCGCATATTCTCGAACCGCAGGTCACACACTTAACGTGTCTCGACGCTAGGATAGATTGGATAATTGGTTTATGAATTTTTGTTCGAGTCTCGGATGGGATCCGGATATCACGAGGTTCGGAATGGTCCGGAGAATAAGATTCATATAAGGCGTGCAGTTTTTGGAGTTCGAATTGTTCGGGTTAATCGGTATTGTACGGAAGCTTCTAGAACCTTCGGAAGGGGACCAACGTGGCCCCACCTTCCGGGAGGGGGCATGGGCCTATGAGGGAGTGTCCTGGTCGCATTGGGCCAGGGGCACAAGGCCCCATAGGGCCCAGCCGATCCTAGATAAGTTTAAACTCGTTTAAACTAGAGATAGGATTTCTAGATAAGGGAGAGTTTAAATCGTTTAAACTAGAGATAAGATTTCTAGATAAGGGAGAGTTTAAATTGTTTAAACTAGAGATAGGCTTGGAGGAGGGGCAAGGGCTGGCCACACCCTCTATATATAGAGGGTGCGCCCCTCCCCTACTACACACCTTCCTCCAAGCCCTAGCCTTGCTACCTTCCTCTCCCTCCCGACTGTTTGTAGGCGAAGCCTGCAGGTAAATTCTCCACCATATACACCACGCCGTGTTGTAGATCCAATCTATCTCTCCACCACACTCTGGTCCGAGGAAGGAGGAGACGCCGAGGTGCTGCACGTGTGCATCTCACGAGGCACCGCTACTTGTGGTGCTAGATCGGATCGGATCGCGAGGAGGAGAAGCGAGCGACTACATCACCCACGCCCGTTAACGTTCAGCGTCATTGAATCTTCAAGGGTATGAAGATCTAATCCAATCTCTCTCGTTGATTTCATCTCCTAGATTAGATCTTGGCTTTCCCTCTGTTCGCATCCGTAGAAAATTTTGATTTACTATGCCGCGAAACCCTTCACTTCCTCCCCCACCATCCTTGCCATGGCCATGCTTCCTCTAAACCCTAGCTCCGGCCTGCCTTGTTAGCCGACGATCCCGAGCGCGCCAAGCTGTACAAGGAGCACGAGGGGCTTCGTCTGCTTCCTCTACCTCTCCCTGGACCGGCCAAGCCTCGTCGGAGTCCTCTGGAGCTCCCTGGACACGCCGCGGCCACCGGATCAGAAGCTCGCGGGACCCCAGCCTCTGCTCCGATCCGATCCACCTCTAGCTCCATCAACGTCACCGACGCACTCCTGGTGAGCCCCTGCATCTCCTAGACATGGACCCCGCCTCTCTTGCACAGAAGGCCCGCCGCCCCGCCGAAAAATACCGTGCACCATGCTGCCGCGCCGCGCAGGCAGACAAGACGGCAGCATCCGCCCGCCTGTTTCACTCCTGCCACCTGGCTGTAGACATCCTCCGTGCTAGATCCCTGAACGAAAGTTGTAGCCCGTGGATACATCTTCGTTGCTTTTTGGGTCGCGTTTAAACAGACGTCGCGTCGCCATCGTCGCCGGAAGACTTTGCATGGCCACGGGCAGCGTCCGTCGTGCCAGACAATGAAAGATCCGTCGTCTTGCAAAGAAACCCCTGGCCTTTTTCCCGCCTCAACCCGCGGTCCGCCGAGCCCACCAACCAGTCGTTGTGGAAACTTTGCGAATAGCACCCCGCAGATCTGAACTCCTCAACCCACACTCCTCCGGATCCACGTGTCACGGTAGACAGCTGCGTGGCCCCCTGCCCGCCTCGCCCGCCTTTGTCATCCTCCTTGGGTAGAGATCCGTGAGTAACAAAATTCCGAGAACCTTTTCAATTCAAATTCAATTTGTTTATATTCTGTTTAAATATAAACTAATTCATAACTTTCAAATGTTTTGGAATTTGAATTCAAACTCTATATGAAATATGTTTTGTTTTTGAATGTTAATTCAAATCTATAGTCAAATATTTTCAGAACTAATTCAAACTAGTCAAACCTTTGACTTTGACTCCATTTGACTCAATTTGACTTTAACATAAATTTAAATTCATAATTCCAAATAATACAAATAATATATGTTTTCAAATCAGAAAAATGTGAGGAATTCAAATATGCCCTTCAAAATATATTTTGGACACTTTAATTTCCAAGTTTATTAAAATTACAACAAAATGCCCTTTTCTTAATTAATTAATAACTTTTGTTTTATAGCTCCAAATTTAACAAATGATATGTCTAAAATGATCAGCTCGACGAGACCTTTCTGTTTATGCATTCCATGTTCTGTCTTGCAGCATGCATCATATAAATATAAAGAGTACAGCAACTTATTTGGGTATAAAATGTGACTAAAACTCAATAAAATGCTTTATTCTTGTATACCACACCTCACCCATGCCATGCTACATTATTGCCATGCAAATTGTGCATCATTCATCATGGCATGGTTGTTTTCTTGTCGCATTTGATTCATATGCTTGTGCACTTTATTTATGTTGGCCCTTGTTTGTTTGGTTCTTCTTCGAATAGACGCTGAGCAGGGGATATATCAAGAAACCCAGGAGCACTACCTAGATCCTTCTCTCGCTTCAACTGAGCTGCCAGGAAAGCACTACCACATGCTTGCATACATACAGTACCTATTGCCTCTATCTTATTCTTGCATCATCGAGTCGCGATTGCATTAAACTGAATCCCAAGTACTGCATAGCCTTTACTTTTAAACCCCACCGAAGCTTGTTCCTCCATCCCATGAGCCATTACTACAGGAGTTGTTTGAGCCATGCGAGAACACATGTGTAGGGTATGTGTGTCGATGGATAACGAGGTACCTAAACAACTTAACTTTGAGTAGTATGGGATAACTAATGAAAGTGGCACGGTGAGCAATATCTCGCTATTTGGTTTTTATGCTCACTTGTGTCCGTGGGACCCCGAGTACTTGATTCCTGTTCCTTGAATATTCGCTATCCACATCCGGAGGATTATGGGACCCCCGAGCAGTGGCTTGATTCATTCTTATTTCTTGGGGCCACAAACTAGTTTGAGGTTTTATTTACTATCTGTACTTATGCCATGCTTTACTACTTTATTTACGATTAGCGAGGAGCACTGTCTGTTAGGATCGTGACACGTTTCTTTTTGTCAGACGACAAGTCCAGTCACTTTTTCGGGTTCCCAGTCGTTTACAGCCGTCCCCACAAACCTTGAGTCCGTCTCGAAGTCAGCTAACTTCGTTGCGGGTAGCTTAATGGGGTGGCCCCCTGAAATATTTCTGAATCTTGTGATTGCTTTGTCGTGAAAGCCTCGTTGGGTTTTGATTTGGTTTTTCCGAGGTTGATCGAATGTGTGTTGCTATTTGTGCACCCCTGCAGGGTAAAACTTTCTGAAAGCCGTGTCCGCGGTTATGGACGACTTGGAGCACAGTTTCTCTATCATAGACAAGTATAACTAAAGTACCGCTTTTAATTTGACTAAGTAACTGACTAGTAAATAGTGCAACACTCATGGAATGGATAATAAAACTGCCAACGGATGAGGGGTTGTTCGTCCGCTTCCTCGTTGGTAAGCGAGGAGGAGGATGGATCGGTTAATATTACTGTTATAACTGTTGTTATTAATTCACGGACATCCGTCTATCTTTGGTTAGGCGGATGGTTAGCAAGTATCTATAGAATTGCTAGGTATTATCTTTTGCTGCAATTGCGTCACCCCAGGTTGTGTCCCCTTTAGAGGCATAAAGACTTCCGAGTACCCTAGGGTCTCACACGATAAATTATTTGATTCGATGAAGGTACACTCACAAGATGGATACTGGGTGGAGGAGACGGACGATGTGGACAACGATCATTCGGTGTAGAGATTCCGGGAACGGGGATCCGTGAGATCTGTGGGCGGGATGTGTTTATTATGGGGCATCTGATGCCGATTTGCTTCTTATCCGTACTCGGATCTTGTTTGCCGCTTCCGCCTGATACTATGATGTTTGATGTATGAGGAGATATCCTAATCTATTATATCTATCTAGGACATTTGGATCTTGCTGTATGGCGTTGCAATATTTCTATTTCTTTTAGATGGAATGGCTCTGAGGACTGTTGTATGGTGGCTTGCATACATACTCATTTGTGTATGTAGTTGATCCCTTCGCCTGCCGATTACGCCGCCCGTTCTTTTCCAGATGTTTGGAAATGGTTAGGACGGCCGAAAGGTCTACCTGTGAGTGGCATTTGGGCCCCACCGTACTATTTTAACCATTTCCGCTCATCCAGACTTGTAACTAGGAGCGTAATTCATCGAGGTAGTTACACCACATGATATTGTCCGGGAACTCAAAATAATATTTGAGGCTCACGCGGCAGTTGAGAGTTATGAGGCTTCTGAAAAGTTCTTTAACTGCAAGATGGAAGAGGGCAGCTCCGTCAGTGAGCATGTGCTTAAGATGTCTGGGCACGCAAGCAAGCTTCAAAGCTTAGGTATAGTGATTCCTAATGCTTTGGGGATTCACCGTGTCCTCCAATCACTACCACCAAGTTACAAGAAATTTGTGATGAACTACAATATGCAAAACATGGACAAGTCATTGCACGAACTCTTCTCCATGTTAAAATCTGCGAAAGTGGAGATCAAGAAAGAGCACCAAGTGTTGATGGTCAATAAGACCACCAAGTTCAAGAAGCAAGGCAAGTCTAAGAAAAAGGGAAACTTCAAGAAGGGCGGTAAGAAATTTACTGCGCCGACGAAGAAGACCAAGGCTGGGCCTAAGCCTGATACTGAGTGCATTTACTACAAGGGAGAAGGTCACTGGAAGCGGAATTGCCCTAAGTACTTGGCGGATTTAAAGAACGGAAACATCAAGAAGAAAGGTATATCCGATATACATGTTATTGATGTGTATCTCACTAGTACTCGTAGTAGTGCCTAGGTATTTGATACTGGTTCGGTCGCTCATATTTGTAACTCGAAATAGGTGCTGCAGAATAGACGGAAGCTAGCGAAGAACGAGGTGACGATGTGCATTGGAAATGGATCAAAGGTTGATGTGATCGCGGTTGGCACGCTACCTCTTCATCTACCATCGGTATTAGTTTTATAGTTAAATAATTTTTATTTGGTGCCTGCGTTGAGCATGAACATTATATCTGGATCATGTTTATTGCGAGACGGTTACTTGTTTAAGTCAGAGAATAATGGTTGTTCGATTTATATGAGTAATATGTTTTATGCACATGCACCTTTGATAGATGGTCTATTCTTATTGAATCTCGATTGTGGAAATACACACATTAATAACATTAATCTAAACGTTTGAAATTGAGCGATAACTCGACTTATATGTGGCATTGTCGTCTTGGTCATATTGGAGTGAAGCGTATGAAGAAACTCCATTCCGATGGACTTCTTAAATCACTTGATTTCGAATCACTTGAAAGATGTGAAGCATGTCTGATGGGTAAAATGACTAAGACTCCATTTTCTGGTATGATGGAGCGAGCTACGGACTTATTGGAAATCATACATACCGATGTATGTGGCCCAATGAGTGTAGCATCGTGCGGTGGTTATCGTTATGTTCTTACCTTCACGGATGACTTGAGTAGATATGTGTATATCTATTGCATGAAACATAAGTCCGAAACTTTTGATAAGTTTAAGGAATTTCAAAGTGAGGTAGAGAATCAACATAACAAGAAGATTAAATTTCTACGATCTGATCGCGAAGGTGAATATCTAAGTTACGAGTTTGGCGAGCATTTGAAGAAATGCGGAATACTTTCACAGTTGACACCATCGGGAACACCACAGCGTAATGGTGTGTCCGAACGTCGTAATCGAACTCTCTTAGATATGGTTTGTTCTATGATGTCACTTACAGATTTACCGCTATAATTTTGGGGTTATGCATTAGAAACAGCCGCATTCACTTTAAATAGGGCACCATCTAAATCCGTTGAAACGACACCGTATGAATTATGGTTTGGGAAGAAACCTAAATTGGCGTTCCTTAAAGTTTGGGTTTGCGAAGCTTATGTAAAGAAGTTACAGTCCGACAAGCTTGAACCCAAAGCGAAAAAATGCATCTTCATAGGATACCCGAAGGAAACTATTGGGTATACCTTCTATCATAGATCCGAGGGCAAGATCTTCGTTGCCAAGAATGGATCCTTTCTAGAGAAGGAGTTTCTCTCGAAAGAAGTGACTGGAAGGAAAGTAGAACTCGAAGAGGTTGTTGAACCTTCTCTCGAACTTGCGAGTATCGCAGCACCGGAAGTAGTTCCTGTGGCGCCTACACCAATAAGAGAGGAAGCTAATGATGTTGATCATGAAACTTCGGTTGAAGTTACTACGAACCCTCGCAGGTCAACAAGAACTCGTACCTCTCCTGATTGGTATGATCTCGTTATGAGTGTCATGTTGGTGGACAACACCGATGACCCTGCGACATATGAGGAAGCGATGATGAGCTCAGATTCCAATAAATGGCAAGAAGCCATGAAATCCGAGATTGGATCCATGTACGAAAACTAAGTATGGACTTTGGTGGACTTACCGGATGGCCGGAAGGCTGTCGAGAACTAATGGATTTTTAAGAAGAAAACAGATGCTGATGGTAATGTTATTGTCTATAAAGCTCGACTTATCGCAAAAGGGTTTCGACAAATTCAAGGAGTTGACTACGATGAGACTTTCTCACTAGTAGCGAATATAAAGTCTGTGAGGATTATGTTAGCAATCGCTGCATATTATGATTATGAGATATGACAGATGGATGTCAAAACGGTGTTCCTCAATGGAGACATTGATGAAGAGTTGTATATGATGCAACCCAAAGGTTTTGTCGATCCTAAAGATGCTAACAAGGTATGCAAACTTCAACGGTCCATTTATGGATTGAAGCAAGCATCCCGAAGTTGGAATCAACGTTTTGATAAGGTAATCAAAAGCTTTGGTTTTATACAAACTTATGGAGAAGCTTGTATTTACAAGAAAGTGAGTGGAAGATCTGTAGCATTCTTAATACTATATGTAGATGACATATTGTTGATTGAGAATGATGTGGATCTTCTTAATAGTGTCAAGGATTATTTGAATAATAGTTTTTCAATGAAATATCTTGGCTAAACAGCTTACATATTAGGCATAAAGATTTATAGAGATAGATCGAGGCACCTAATATCATTGTCACAGAGTACATATTTGTACAAAGTTCTAAAGAGGTTTGTAATGGAAGATAGCAAGAAAGGGTTCTTGCCCATGTTGCCCAATACGACCTTGAGTAAAACTCAAAGTCCTGCAACGGCACAAGATAGAGAAAGGATGAGTAAGACTCCCTATGCCTCAGCCATAGGATCTCTTATGTATGCCATGCTATGTACTAGACCCGACATTGCATATGTTGTTAGTTTGACTATCAGATATCAAAGTGATCCAAGAGTGGATCATTGGACGGCGGTCAAAAACATCCTTAAGTACTTGAGAAGAACTAAGGATATGGTTCTTTCTTATGGAGGTGATGAATAGCTCGTTGTTAATGGTTAGACTAATGCTAGTTGGAACACCGATCCGGATGATTCTAAATCTCAATCTGGATACGTATTTACTTTGAATGGTGCAGCAGTTAGCTGGAGGAGTGCAAAGCAAAGCGTTGTGGCGAGATCTTCAACTAAATCGGAATACATAGCTGCTTCGGAGGCTTCACAAGAGGCGATATGGATGAAGGAGTTCATTATAGAGCTCGGTGTGGTTCCAAGTGCGCTGGACCCAATGTCTATCTACTGTGATAACATGGGCGCCATAGCCAATGCGCAAGAACCAAGGTCACACAAGAAGCGGAAGCACATCAAGCTATGTTTTCACGCTATTCGAGAGCATGTCCAAGATGGTGATATAAAGATTTGCAAAGTACACACAGATCTGAATGTGGCGGATCTGTTGACTAAACCTCTCCCGAGGGCAAAACATGACCAGCACCAAACCGCCATGGGTGTTCGGTATATTACCATGTAATCTAGATTAGTTGACTCTAGTGCAAGTGGGAGACTGTTGGAGATATGCCCTAGAGGCAATAATAAAAGTATTTATTATTATATCTTTGTGTTTATGATAAATGTTTACATTCATGCTACAATAGTATTAACCATAAACATTAATACGTGTGTGATTTGTAAACTAAATTAGAGTCCCTAGTAAATCCTCTTTGTAATACTAGCTTGTTGGTTAATAGATGATCGTGGTTTCTCGATCATGAACATTGAGGTGTTAACAACAAGATCATATCATTAGGAGAATGGTATGATGGACATACTCCTATAGATAAGCATAGCATTAAGATCAAGTCATTTCAATAGTTCGTTTGCTATAAACTTTCTGATACATAGTAAACTAATTCCTTCAACCATGAGATCATGCTAATCACCATCACCGGAAGGATGCTTTGATGACATCAAACACCACACCGTAACTGGGTGGATATAAAGGTGGCATTGAGTGTTTGGAAATTATTTGTTGAGGCACATGGATCAAGAGTGGGATTTGTCCATCCATATGAGGGATAGATATACTCTGGGCCCTCTCGGTGGAATGTCATACAATTGGCTTGCAAGCATGTGACTGGCTCACAAGGGATCACATATCACGGGAACAATTAAAGATTACTTATCAGTAAGGAGGTTGAACTAGGTATGCAGAGATACTAACGATCGAAACCTCGGATAAGTAAACTATCGTGAGACAAAGGTAAATTGGTATCGTATGTAAGTGCTTCATTCGATCGCAAAGTAATCGTAGAATTATGTGGGAGCCATATGAATTTCCAGATTCCTCTATTGGTTATTGATCAGAGAAGTGTCTCGGTCATGTCCGCATAGTTCACGAACCGTAGGGAGACACACTTAAGGATTCAATGTTGTTTAGTAGATATGGAATGTTAGTAGGGATACCGAATGTTGTTCGGAGTCTCTGATGGAATCCGGGATATCACGAGGAGATCCAGAATGGTCCGGAGAATAAGATTCATATAAGGAAAGTCCGATTCCGGAGTCCGGGAAAGATTCTGATGTTTTCATCAGAGAGGTTCTAGAAGGGTATAGAAGGTTCACCGGGCCCGAAGGGGAATGGACCATGAATGTGTCATGGATAAGTGGAATGATTGGATCATATCCTAGGTCACTTGGTTTGGGCATTTGCAAGAGAGAATTAAAGCTCTAAATTGAAAGTCAAACGGGAAGTTTGAAAAGTCAAACTGGAACAATGGTTTCCTAGTGGAAGAAGGAAAGAGTCCTTCTCTCAATCCAACTTGGGTTTAAGTTTGGAGTCAAACCCACCCCTCCCAAAGCTGCCCCCCTCTCATAAATAGAGGGGGAGGGCTGCCCCAAACACCAAGACCTAGCCCTCCCACACCCGCGTCGTCGCCTCCAAGCCGCCGTCGCTCGCTGCCGCCACCGGCCCGTCGCCGTCGCCCTAGCCGCTGCCGGCACCTCCTCCTCCCGGTCTTCTAAACCCTAGATCACCAGGAAACCCTAGATCCACCATAACTCGCACCGGCTTAGGCGAAGCCCTGCAGGATCTTCCCTCTACTTCCGACACCACGCCGTCGTGCTGCCGGAATCGCGAGGGGAGAACTACAACCTCCGTTGCCTGCTGGAACAAGGGAGAGGAAGGTCTTCATCGAGTATCGAACGTGTGACCGACTGCGGAAGCGCTGCCGGAACGCAACGCTGGAAGGATCGTCTACGCGATCTTGAGATCGACAAGTGTACGACTACATCACCCACGAGAATCTTCTCTCGTTAACCGCTTTGGAATCTTCGAGGGTGAGTGCTTCTATCGACTCGTTGCTACAATCTAGTAGATAGATCTTGTCTGGTTTGTGTGCATGCGGTAGAATTTTTTGTTTTCCATGCTATGAACCCCTACAGTTCCCGCCGCCGCCAACGGCACCACGGGCGCCCTGCCCCCGGGTGGTGCCCCGCGCCACGCCGGCCCCGTCGTCCTCTCCTTAGATGCCGGGACCTACACCAAGTGGTCGATCTACATGTGCGCCTCTCTCGGTCGCGCCGGGTTGATTGGCCACATCGATGGCACCGTCGTCGTCGCCCCCACCAACACCGACTGGGCCGCGTCGGACTACACCGTCCTTAACGTCCTCCACGCTGCCATCAACGAGGACGTCGCCGACATGGTCCTCGCCCGCGACCAGACTGCGCGCCAGTTGTGGCTCGCCGTCCTCGATCTCTTCTCCACCAACAAGGCCAGCAAGGCGATATACCTCGGCTTCGACTTTCGCCAAATGGTCTAGGGCGCCTACTCTATCACCGAGTACTGCTTCCTCCAGAAGAAGATCGCCGATGCTCTCGTCGAGAACGATGCCACGGTCTCCGATCGCACCCTCATCCTTAACACCCTGTGCGGCCCCAGGCCTCGGTTCTCCTCCGCGGCCACCGTGATCTCCATGATGGACCCCCTGCCCACCTTTCTCCGTGTTCAGAGCATGCTCCTCATGGAGGAGATGCAGCAGGCGAACACCGTGGCCAGCATCGCCTCTACCGCCCTCGTCGCTCAGTCCCGTCCTCCTGCCCCTCCGTGCACCGGTGCGGGCTGCCGCAATGAGTCCTCCAACTCTGGCAAGTCCCGCAAGCAGAAGACCAAGACGGGCGGCAAGCAGACCATTGGCGGCCCCGCTCGCCCCGGCACCCCGGTGCCCTAGGGCCCCTGGATTTGCTTCTCCCTCGGCGCGGGGAAGTGGCGCGCTCCCACCTCTAGACCCGGCATCCTCGGGCCGCACCCCCAGGCCTTCAACACCACCGCCGTGCCCCTCTACCAGATGACGTCATCCTCCTTCGCTGCACCAGCATGGGACAACGCCGGACTGATCATGGACCTAAACAACCTGTACAAGCAGGGCGGCTGGGTGATGGACTCCGGTGCCACGTCCCACATGACGGACGACGAGGGTAACATACTGTTCGCAGCTCCTCTCTCTCGTCCACACGTCATAACCGTGGGGAACGGCACTTCTGTGCCTATTTCTTCCTCCGGTTACACTTCTTTTCGGTCTCCCTCTGGTCATCTTTTTCACCTCAACAACGTGCTTCTAGTTCCTCATTTAATTCACAACTTACTCTCCATCCGCAAATTTACTAGAGATAGTTTTTGCTCTGTCGAGTTTGACGCACTTGGTTTTTCTGTGAAGGACCTGAAGACTCATCGCGTTATCCTTCGCTGCAATAGTGAAGGGGATCTCTACACGTTTCCTGGCACCCCTCACCGTGTGCCTCCCGCCGCCATGCTTGTCACCACCACCACCGTTGATCTCTGGCACCAAAGGCTTGGACACCCTGGTCGCGATGCCATGGCGGTTCTCCAGAAGTTTTCCTTCATTAAGTGTAATAAAGCTAGGCGCTCCTCTGTCTGTTATGCATGCCAACTTGGCAAACATGTGTGTCTACCGTTTAGTTCTTCTACATCCGTTTCTAGAGAAAAGTTTGAGTTGATCCATTATGATCTGTGGACTTTACCAATTATTAGTAATTCTGGTTTTCGATATTACCTTGTTATTGTCGATGATTACTCTCACTTTTATTGGTCGTTTCCCTTGCGTCAGAAATCTTGTGTGCCTCGTACACTTGCAATTTTTTTTGCTTATGTCCGCACCCAATTCAATACCACCATACGATCTCTTCAAAAGGATAATGGAACTGAGTTTCTTAACTCCACTATAGAAAAACTTCTCTCCCAACAAGAGACGACACTCCGTCTCTCGTGTCCATACACGTCTCAACAAAACGGTAAGGCTGAGCGCGCCATTCGTACCATCAATGACACAATGCACACGCTCATGTTTCAAGCTCATCTTCCCGAGTCCTTTTGGGCTGAAGCACTTGCCACTTCTACTTTTCTTCTCAACTGTCGGCCTAGCAAGGCTATTTGCTCGCGCATCCCTTACACCCGCCTCCATGATCGGTCTCCCCCATACGACACACTACGAATTTTTGGATGCCTTTGCTATCCCAATATTTCCTCCACAATTAAACACAAACTCAGTTCTCGGTCTCTCCCTTGTGTTTTTCTTGGTTACCCATTGCAACACCGAGGTTACCGCTGCTTTGATCCCATCTCCGGGAAGATACTGATCTCACGACATGTTATTTTTGACGAGACTGTTTTCCCGTTTTAGACAGCAGCTTCGGCTCGGGTACCACCCGCGCCCTCAACACCTCGACGCTTGGACTTCCTCTTCACCGACATACGGGGTCCACCCTCGCCTGGGCCCCCCACGATGGCCCCTGCATGCGCCTGCCGCGGCATCCTGCACGCCTGCTTCCTCTGCCGCGGCAGCCCCGACGCCCACCACCTCTGCCGCGGCAGCCCCGACGCCCGCCACCTCTGCCACGGCAGCACGCCACCCTGTCGTGACGGCTCGGCGGCCTCCTTCTGCCGCCACGTCGACCACAACACTGGCCCCGCATCCCATCGGTCCCCCGCTGAGGACTACACGGTCTGGCCACTCCGTGCGTCCCATTGACCACCTGGATCTCTCCGTCACGGACTCCGTCGACGTCATGCCAACCATGGCTCAGCAAGTTCTTCAAGATCCACTTTGGCGCGCTGCTATGGCCGAAGAGCACCAGGCCCTCGTCGACAACGACACCTGGTCTCTTGTGCCTCATCCATCCCGCGCCAACGTGGTCACCGGCAAGTGGATCTTTCGACATAAGTTCCACTCTGATGGCTCCCTGCCTCAGCGCGCTGGGTTCTCCGTGGTTTCTCCCAGCGTCCCGGCATCGACTACGATGAGACATTCAGCCCCGTCGTGAAGCCCGCCACTATTCGGCTTGTTCTCCACCTCGCCGTCTCCATCTCATGGCCCATCCGTCAACTTGACGTCAAGAATGCCTTCCTCAATGGCACTCTTGACGAAGTTGTCTACTGCCAGCAACGTCCAGGCTTCATCGACGCTAGTAGGCCCGACCATGTGTGTCGTCTGCACAAATCCCTCTATGGCTTGAAGCAAGCTCCTCGCACCTGGTACCAGCGGTTTGCTACCTACATCGCCACTATGGGTTTTGTTGCTTCCGTTACCGACACCTCCTTATTCCTGCTGCGCTCTGGGCACGACATGGCCTACCTGCTACTCTACGTCGACGACATCATCATCACCGCCTCGACCACGCCTCTTCTTTACCGGCTGCTCGACCGGCTCCACAGTGAGTTTGCCATGATGGATCTTGGTGCTCTTCACTACTTTCTCGGCATCGTCGTCACGCGCTCCTCCGATGGTCTCTTTCTGTCCCAGCGACAGTATGCCGCTGACATTCTTCAGCGGGCTGGAATGGATGAGTGTCATCCAACCTCGACACCCGTCGACACTCATGCAAAGCTCTCGGCAACTGATGGTGATTTGCTTCCCGATGGCACAGAGTACAAGAGTCTTGCTGGTGGCCTTCAGTACCTTACTCTGACGCGCCCTGACATCTCCTACGCCGTGCAGCAGATCTGCCTTCACATGCATGCTCCTCGCACTTCTCACCTTGCCTTGGTGAAGCGTGTTCTTCGGTAAGTCCGTGGCACCATGGACTTCGGCCTTCATCTCCGCGCCTCGTCCTCGACATCCCTGACGGCTTACTCCGACGCAGACTGGGCTGGTTGCCTGGACTCACGTCGCTCCATGACAGGCTACTGCGTCTACTACGGAGACAGTCTGATCTATTGGTCCTCCAAGCGTCAGACCAATGTCTCGCGCTCCAGTGCTGAAGCCGAGTATCGCGCTATCGCCCATGTCGTGGCTGAGTGCTGTTGGCTTCGTCAGCTTGTTCAGGAGCTCCATCGTCCTCTCGCCACGGCTACACTTGTCTACTACGACAACATCTCCGCCATCTACATGTCGTCCAATCCAGTGCAGCATCGTCGCACCAAGCATATTGAGATCGACATCCACTTTGTTAGAGAGCGCGTCTCTCTTGGCGGAGTTCGCGTCCTACACGTTCCCTCCGCTCTACAGTTCGCTGATGTGATGACGAAGGGACTACCGAGTCAGCTCTTCTTCGATTTTCAGTCCAGTCTCTGCATCTAAGAACCTCCCGCTGCGACTGCAGAGGATGTTAGACTGTATATATTGTATTTACGTAGGACCTAACTGTAACTTGTACCAAACTCTAATTGACCTGAGAGCCTATATAAGACAGGAACCCCACGGCCTTTTCCATGTGAGAGGCTTCCTTCCAATATCGGTTTACACCACCATGTTACCATGTTTGCGGTTCCACAGAGTCCTTTTAATTGAATATTTTCTTCGCACTATGTTATCTTTCTCGGCTGTGTCTTTGAACTGCGTTTTTTTTCAGCCACGTCGATTTTGACTGTTTTTTTTTTGGGTAGATTTTGACTGTTGTTCTTGTTCTAAACTGTGTCCGCTTCTCCTTATCTTGTCAATTGTGTTTTTTCTTCTCAAGCATGCCCTTTGTTTCTCAACTCTGACATCTCAACTGCCGCATTTTTTTTTACAAAGGCATCCATTCAACCTTCTTTTCTGTTCTTAGCTATGTCATTTTAATTGAAAAATTTTCTTCACAATTGCATCCCTTAAATAACCTTCTTTGGAATATATTGGTCTAAACAAAAATTTCGGTGCTTGCTTTCACGTGTTCTAAAACACTAATCTTATTCAACTTGTTACAAATACTACAAAAATCTTGTTTGCAGTAAAATTTACTAGTATACCAAAATCTTAATTCTCCTTTTGGCTAGGTTACATAAGCACATGGAGCTACCGAACCAAATTGTCTTTAGAGGCACCATCTTTGGGTTGGTGTCCTTGCTTATCTACTTCATCAGAAGGACAATCTGAGATGACTACATTGTGTGCTGCTGTCTTCTCGCCTTTTATATCCCTTAATTCACACCCTGTATTTTCCATCTGTCTTGCCATATGATGGCCCTAAAGTCCCTTTCGACTCTCTCGCAGATTCAGGTAGAGCCACAAATGCCACATGCAGTTGTACTACCAAGGATAAAAAGTTTCTCATCAATCATCGCATTCTAGATTTCACTTGATGCCATGACAACACTGGGAACTTATTTTCCTGCTGATATCCTCTTAGCTTTATCTTTTTCGTAATCATGCACAGTTTACAGAGCTTTACATCTTTACTTCCATTGTGTTTTCCTTTTCAGTAGCGGGTGGAATCTGTCTTCTTAAGCCCTGTTTCAAGATTGCAACATTATGTTGTCCTATGGGAAGATGCAGGAATGCAAGATTGTTAGTAGCTTTTTCGCCTAGATGCAGAGTTCCCATTATTTAGCCATAGAGGCTTCAAAGTTGAGAGGATATCAGCTATCGACTTTCTTGTTTAAGACTCTCAGCTCATGCAAATAAATCATGCAAATAAATCATGCAAAACATAACATATCTGATTGGGTCAAGCTGATTGCTGTATCACCCTGTCCTTAATTAAGTCAGGTTAGAGCGAGCTAGTGGGCGATGACTGTAGTCTCTCTTTTGCTGCCATCTTCCAAGAAGATTGGTGACCTGGATTTCTGATCTGAAAGAGACAAATAAGATAAATAATTGACATGCCTTTACTGAGGTATTGACACCGGGTTTGTTAAATAAGAACATAATGAAAGTAAAGTTAGTCATGAGTATTCATTGGCCGTTTAATATTAGAGATGCAAAATGAAAGATGGAGAAGTCCAGCCCACGACAACCGTGGTCGCATCGCTGGGAATGATGAGCAAGGACGACAACACCTGTAGGATTATTATTTTTACATAAATAGAACAGTAAATTGAAGATCGTCCACCGTAAAATGAAAGACTCGCATAGGAGGTAAATTATTAAACTGGAGTAAATTATTATTTCCGGAGGGTGGAATTCAGTATACCGCAGGTGTGGTTAGGCAATAAAAATTAATGATATATATAAGAGGTAAATAGCTTAAATTCATTAAGAAGTTACTTGGGGGTGTATCGAGTGGGGGTGCCAGATTTTTTTGATCTTGTAGCAATTAGTCTAATTTTATGTGTATTAGATAGATGTGTTACAAATTCTTGTAAGTACATGATATTTAAACTGTGATTATTGAGCATGGCACTCCCTCTGATTAATCCTACATCCGTCACAGAAGTTATTCTGTTTTCATGGGTCCAGACAAAAAAAAACACAAAGAATGTAGCAACTTCCAATACTGCATTTGGAGACGGTAACACAAAGACGGCTAAAAGCACGGTGGGCCACTAAATCTCTCCCGGTTGCTTGTAGAAATGGAGTATCACATGTTTCCCAACGGGTGGTGTTTGAAAGGAGAGATAGATAGGTCGCTCCAATTTTACCTGATAAGATTTTGCTCGGATTCTTTGAATGTGACCTTTGCCCTATCGCAACTCTTAGTTAAAAAGACATGTGTACACGGTACACCTAAAGGTTTGAAAGAGCAGGTAAAAAAAGAGGGTTTGAAAGAGCAATGTGAAAAAGTACAAAACCTCGTCATATATATCCATTTAATTTTTTTCCACACCTTGTTACGATTACCTAGGACTAGAAGATAACCACGGAAATTACCATGCAAAAATAGGTCAATATAGACTCAAGGTGACATTTTTAATTTTTTTTATTTATAAAACTGGATGTGAGCCTATTTCGAGAAGAACTCAAGGTGACGTGCATGTCTGATCATTTTATTTCCATCCCCTCGTCAACACAAACCGGACTAATGGAAGACTATACGGAAGCACGTATTGATTAACAAATTGCTGAAAGGATACACATCATCGCTCACACCACTTGTCCCATTGCCATGGCCAACTCGCGATAAATTAATAAAGCACTGGTCAGGGAAGAAGGGGTCTTGGAATGACCGGCCATCGGATTCGATCGATCAGGATCCAACGGTGGTTAGTGCCGGGATGTGACATGGTGGTTAGTGTCTCACTGTCTAGTGACGAGTGTGAGCGATCATGTTTAACCTTTAGTGGGACTTTGGAGAAAACCATGTAACGGACTTTTTCTACTGGACATATGCATATGCTACAGTATTTTTTTGACATGTATGCTACAGTAATTCATTTACCCAGATAGATGATGCTTTTCCTTTTAGTAGGGAGATATATATATATATATATATATATATATATATATATATATATATATATATATATATATATGTGTGTGTGTGTGTGTGTGTGTGGCGTCTGCTTGGCGCAGGCGTCTTGCGTCTTGGCGTGCGTGTGTGTGCTCCTATTTAAAATGAAATGTCTTAATTTTACAAACACAATAATGGATTTTCTGTTGCATATCAGAATTCTAAGGCCCAAAGAGCAATCTCTGATCCCTTATGTAAAATCTATAATTAAATTATCTTCAAATTCTTTCCTAGATATGTAAAATTAAGAATCTAGTAGATGCAAAGCAACCACTTTAGTATACCAACTAACTAAAGTTAGAATAAAATTCTCCCCGCTCTATGATTGCTCCGGTGGTGTATCTAGCGTCAGCGAAAAGCATGTGGAGTCATGTGTCCAGCGGATCTCACGGGACCTAGTCCGTTTTCATACTCGTTTGTGTGTTTTAAGGCCAGTCTCTTTCTATTTACGGTTGTCATCAATGGTGATGGTTGCTGCTCTGGTGTGCTAGTCATTCGTGGCCTTATCTGGCGACTTCTTATTTATCCGTTACAACAAGCTCTACTACGAAAATGTTTTGCCCGGCTCCGGTGATTGAGGGGCGAGAATGGCGACGCGCCTTCAGTTCGCGCTAGTGATTATAGTCATCGCTAGGTGGTTCAAAGACCTATATGTAATTCTTTTTTATATTTAGGCCTCTTTGTACCATTATTGATGAATTGGATATTAAGGCTGAACTTTATCCTCTGAATGATATAGAGAAGGAGAGTTTAAAAAAAGCAAATGAAGACATGAACAAACTTAGACGAGATGAGGAGACCAAATGGGCTCAATGTGCTAAGGTTAAACATATACAAGAAGGTGGGAATAATACAAAGTATTTCTATCTGATTGCTAATAGCAAACATAGGAAAACAGATTTTCCAATTAGAACAAGATGAAGGAACCATAGTTGGTCAGAAAAACTTGAAGGTCTATATTACTGAGTACTACAAGAAGCTCTTCGGTGAGCCTGAACATAACTATTTCTCTTTGATAGAGGAACATGTTTGATGATATCCCACAATTGTCCAATGAAGAAAATTTAATTCTAACTGCAAACTTCAATAAGAAGAAAGTGTTAGAAGCCATAATGAAAATGGAACATAATAAAGCTCCAGGACCAGATGGGTTCCCAGCTGAGTTTTATCAAACATTTTGGAGTGTCGTCAAATTTGACTTGATGACTCTCTTTGGACATTTACAATCTGGAGAGCTACCTTTGTTCAAGTTGAATTTCGGGTTAATTACTTTATTACCCAAAAAATAAAATGCTATACAGATTCAACAATTTAGACCGATTTGTCTTCTCAATGTTAGCTTCAAAATCTTTACCAAGGTAGCTACTAATCGCATTACTGAGATTGCTCACAAAGTGATTAGACCTACCCAAACTGCTTTTATGCCGGGACGTCATATCCTTGAGGGTGTTGTTATTCTTCACGAATCCATACATGAACTTCATCGCAAGAAAATGGATGGTGTGATTTTCAAAATTGATTTTGAAAAGGCATATGATAAGGTGAAGTGGCCTTTTTTACAGAATGTTATTCGCATGAAAGGTTTTGATCCTATTTGGTGTGAATGGATTAAGCAATTTATCCAAGGAGGTAGCGTCGGAATAAGGGTCAATGATGATATTGACCATTATTTTCAGACAAGAAAAGGGTTGCGACGGGGGTATCCCCTTTCTCTGATTCTTTTCAATATCATTGTTGATATGTTTTCTATCCTCATTGCCAGTGCGAAGGAAGATGGCCAAATTGGTGGTTGTATACCTCATCTTGTGGATGGGGGTGTTTCTATTTTATAATATGCTAATGATACCATATTTTTTATGGAACACGATCTTAAGAAGGCTGTTAATATGAAATTGCTACTATGTATCTTCGAACAACTTTCAGGGCTCAAGATTAATTTCCATAAAAGTAAAATCTTTTGTTTTGAAAAGGCTAAAGACAGTGAGCACGAGTACAGGAAAATTTTGGGTTGTGAGTCGGGCTCTCTACCTTTTAGGTACCTAGGTGTGCTAATTCACTATAGAAAACTACGGAACTCAGAATGGAATCCTGTGGAAGCTCGCTTTCTATCTAAGTTTGGATGTTGGAAAGGGAAAATGATTTCGTATGGGGATCAACTAGTTCTAATAAATTCGGTTTTGACCAGCCTTCCAATGTTTATGCTATCTTTTATGAAAATTCCAAAAGAGTTGAGGAAACGACTTGACTTTTTTTGACCCCGTTTCTTTTGGCAAAGCGATGGTAATAAGAAGAAATATCGATTATCAAAGTGGAATATTGTGTGCCGTCCAAAGGACCAGGGGTTTTAGGGATTGAGGTACTAGAGATAAAGAATAACAGTTTACTTAGCAAATGGCTATTTAAAACGCTTACCGACGATGGTATATGGCAACAACTGTTAGAAAATAAATACCTAAAAGATAAAACTTTATCTCAGGTAGAAGCTAAACCAACTGATTCTCCCTTTTGGAAAGGATTAATGCGGGTAAAGGATTTGTTCTTCTCCCATGGACTTTTTAAAACTGGGTATGGGCAGAGTGTTCGTTTTTGGGAAGATGTTTGGTTGGGAGAACATTCTCTGGCACAACAATACCCGACTTTATATAATATTGTTCAATGGAAAGATTCGGGTGGCCGAGGTTCTTAGTCAAACTCCTCTTAATATTGCTTTTAGGAGAAGTTTAACCGGTGATAAGTGGATGCGCTGGTTGCATCTATGTCGGAGGCTTATGAATGTTCATTTGAATGAGGATAAAGAACGGTTTGTTTGGAAACTAACCACCTCGGGATCTTTTTCTGTTAAATATTTATACTCAGAACAAATGAACGGGCACACTGTTTACTTGCACAAGTATCTCTGGAAGCTGAAATTACCGTTGAAGATAAAAATATTTATGTGGTTCCTTAAAAATAAAGTTTTATTGACAAAGGATAACTTGGCAAAAAGGCAATGGGTGGGATGTCAAAAATGTTGTTTTTGTGATTCTTTGGAATCAGTTGAACATTTATTTTTATCTTGTCCATTTGCACAAATTATTTGGAGAATGATGTTCTTTGCTTTTGATATTACCCCTCCAACGAATATTACCAATATGTTTGGTAATTGACTTCATGGGGTAGACAAGCAAAATAAATCTAGAATTCGTATTGGAGTATCAACACTATGTTGGGCTATTTGGAATACTCGAAATAATTTTGTTTTTAACAAACAGAATGGTACAAACTTTTTGCAGGTTATTCGTTGAGCTACATGTTGGATTCAACAATGGTCTGTGCTTCTCCCGGAGGATCAGAGAAAGCATATGGAATCTGGATGCAACCACCTGCTTATGGTTGCACGAGACTGTTTTTTCCAGGCTACTGGGTGGCGTCATATTAATACGCTGAGAAATGGATAGAGCAATGTTGCTTCTTATTTTTAGATGGTTAATACATGTCTCAACCTTATTTGATCCATGATTGTAAAACTTTAATTGCGCTTGAATAATGCAATAAAAGGGCGGTGTGCATTAGATGATGCAAAGTCCGGGGCTATGTTCCCCATTCCGAAAAAAGGCCTCTTTGTACCATTATTGATGATTTTTAATAGATCGGTGGAATTTCGCAAAAAAAAACTACACTTTACCGCTTTAAATGCACAAAAGAAATACTAGCATATTTTTCTATAGACATGGTCCATTTTACTTGCATGATTGCTTTACCACACAACAACATAGTACCACCAAAGTCCCAAACTAGTGATAAAATTTGCAAGATGCAGCTATGGTGTGCATGTGGACCGCACTTGAAATAAACAAACTAGCAACTAGTGTTTCTTTAGTCTTATTCCTCTAGAAAAAACAATGGTATTTGTTGCTAATAGAAAAGACTAAACTGCCCTTGCTCATTATAAGTTCGTATAGTTTCTTTGTATCTAGCGGAAATCTGCCTATATTATTTTCATATGAGAAAAGAGTTGATTGATTAGTTAAGTTAAACAAATCTTGAGGATTAAGGCCAGTTTAGTCTTTTATGGTACCAACTAGCAAGTGGTGCAAGCCTGCCACGAGGATATATAATAACCATCACCGGGCGGAGCCTACTTACAAACCTGAAACCTCCCTGGTGGCAGCTGGTGCAAGATTAGCTCAGTTCCTGTTATTTTCTAGAGCAGAGAGGAGAGATCGATGAAGCTGTTCGCGTTCGTGAGGCGCGCGCGCCGGTCATCGGCGGAGGCGATGACAGCGGAACCCGTTCCCGTGGTGCCGGAGGACACGGCGGAGAAGCGGCGGCGGAGGCTGTCGTCGGGATCGGGGTCGTGGAAGCCGACCCTGGTTGCCATCTCCGAGGACGCGGCGCTGGCCGCCGCAAAGGCCGAGGCGAAGGGGAAGCCGGCGGCGGCCAAGGCCAAGACCAAGGCGAGGCCGTCGCCTCGCGCGTCCCGGACTGACTACGACGACTTCCGGTGAGTTCCAGTTCCGTGCCGCGTGCGTGCGTGTGAGGTGTCGTGTCGTGTTTGCGCGCGTGCCGTGGTTAGGCCATGCCGTTGGATCCAGCGGGGCGAGGGGAGAGGGAACGATCGACGGGCGGACGCGACCACATGACACGTGTACGTTGACCTTGGGGGCTAGCCTCCGTCCGTGCGCGGCCAGGCTCCTCCGGCGAGGCTGGCACGCCGTTGGATAGACACCATGGTCGCGTACAGTTATTTGTGTTTTCAGTTCAGCCAAAGATCCAAATTTCGCCTTGAATTTGATAGGAATCGAACAACTGTAGTTTGAATTACCTTTGAACTTGGCTTGAATTCAAGCATTGCCGAAGTATTTTCACCGAAATGCAAATTGCCCTGCTGAAATGACCAAAATTTACTGAATTTTCGGTGAAATTTGTCGCAAATGAGAACCCTGCGTGTGGGCCATGGCTGCTTCTAACAGATACTTGTACTCCCTCTGTTTTAAATTACTCCGCGTGCACGCTTACCTAGGTGGCCTAGTATTCTCTCATTTTTCATCAAAAAATTCTTAGAATTTTTGGTATACGTAGTACATATTTCATACTATCTATTTCAAAAATTCGAGGATTTTTTTGAATGAAAAATAAGAAAGTACTAGTTCACCTACATAAGCGCGCCAGCGGAGTAATTTGAAACAGAGGGAGTATATACTCACTTGTGTGGGGCTGTGGGCCACTGAGTAATTATATAACCCCCTGTGGCGAAAACCCCAAACGGTAGCTTCTAAACAGATATTCATGGATGCGGTAGGCAGTTTTGTCATTACCTTGGTGTGCCGTGAGGCCTCATCTTGATCTACTTGTTCAGAAGATGGATGGACAGATAGGGCTGAACCAACTTGTTTGCTGGTCAGCTTCTTGGTACCTAATTATTAGTTGGCACTCACAGGAAGTTGACTCGAGCTAGTTAATGGGTTCACAGGATCAAGTTCAGCGGCTTTGTCGGGTCAATGCTACCTTTCGTCACATGCAGTTCATTTTACATTATGATCATGTAGTGAGTGCAGACTTACTAAGCTATGCTAGCTGTTCTTCTGGTTGTGCAGCACGAGCGTGGACTTTCCACATGACGACTTCTACCATATTAAATCAGATATCAACATTTAGGAGTCTTTTTATAAACGAAAATCGTTAAGGAAACGGCAGAAATTTGCTTGCCCGTTTGCAGATTATCCGTTCACTTTCCACAAACATCGTCGACAATTACAGTAGTACTCCCTCCGTTTCAAAATATAAGATGTTTTAGATTTGTAAAAAAGATGTATCTAAACTTGTTTTATTGTATAGATTCATCTCAAACATAAGTGAACCTATATATTAAAAGTAGTCTAGATACATTTGTTTCACAAAGCTAAAACATCATATATTTTGAAACGGAGGGAGTAGTTAGGAACTTATTATCTCTGAAATTGATTTAAGCTTTTCTTCTGTACATAAACAGTACTTTCAGTAAAAAAGATCTATGAATCCATGAACTGCCTTGGACCACGCACCGTGCGACCTGCCGATGGAATCTCCATCTCTAGACAAGCTCACCATCCTTATTGTTAGTGCATGTGCCAGAAAGAGACCTTCTCTTTGCTTTATCGTTAGTCAAAACGCAACCTGCACTTGCCCCCGCTCAAGTGAGCCTGTGACCCCTGATGCCTGCTGCTACTGCTACTTTTCTACTACTTGCCCTTCATAATCTTTGGTAAGCAGTGCTAATCGCGAAAGCATCGGGGATCTTCAGAGTCCACACCTTCTGCAGATGTTCTTTAACACGGGTTTTCTTTTTGCCAGTTTCCCCGGAAACTGAAATGCCGTTTCATGTGAAACTAAACTCTTGTGTACTCAAACTGCTTTCAATATCCCATGTACTACTATGTACAGTAGATGATGCACATTTTGCCCCCAAAACTGACCGAGGTTCTGTTTCTACCTGCAGGCGCTTCGGGCCACCTACGGCGTTGCCGGCGTTCGCACCGACGGCCTTCCTGTTCTGAGCTCAGGCGAGTTCGCTGTGGCGTGGCGTGGAGTGACCAGGAGTTGTGATGTGTGGTTTGACATTGGCCCTGCTCTGCTCAAGTCTGAGCTTTCAAAGCTGATGCTTCTGTGATTCCTCGTGCTTGCTACTCATGTGCATATGTGTTGTTTCGGATTCGACCTGACTTGCGTTGCGCATCTCTGTTCCCGTTGTTTTTTTCATAATTTTCTCCTTGGATCTCACAGTGACCTCGATAAGTTCTTACGTTTCCAACTAGTCTAGATAATGGAGAATCGGTCCATAGATTTTGTACCAAATGGAGAATCAGTCCAATACTTGATCCTTTTTTTTCGACACCATTACCGTAGGAGAAGCCCCTATGGTGTAATTTAATACATTAGAAAATAAAGGTACAACCTAGCCAAAAACAAATGTCAGAGATATATCAAGGGGGGGAGGAAAATCTTGTAGAAACACATCCACGTTCAAAACAATTAAGGATAACATCCAATCAACAAGCGACTGGACACAAGCCAGCTTCCCTTTATGTTTGTGGAGATCACCCTGGAAGCCCACCTTCCATCTGTTAAATGAAATCGGCATATTTCTGAAAATGAAATCATTGTGTATCTTCCAAATGTTCCACGTAGCACAAGCAAATATTTCCATAAAACATATACCATTAAAAGATGTATTTGCCACAATAAACCCCTCAGAAAACGAGCTAGACAAGTCCCACTGAGGCCCCGTTCGTTTAATCCCATATAGGCATGGAATAACTTGGATTGCGTCCCAATCCAGCCCGATCCAGCTCGACCAAAAGCCTCCCCCTCCACCGCTGGTTCTCTCCTCCGTCGGCAGCGTTCTCATCGGTACGTCCGCATCCTACTCCTCATCCTTCCCACCTCATAGCTAGGGTTGTCTAGGGTTCTTGGTCGGCGATGAATTCTTGGGATTTGGGATCAGGACTTTAGGGGTGGCGACGCTGGAGCTTCCCAGCCATCAGCCGCACCGGCTGCTTCGAGATCAGGCAGTTCTACAACACTCGAGCGTGGAGGAGGCAACGACGACAGGAGGCACATCCGGCCAAGAAGATCTGGGTTGTGGTTAGATGCCTGACTGCTCGGCCAAGCAGATCTGTTCCGTACTTGATTTTTATCATGTGGTTTATTTGTATTTTTTGTGCTAATTCATGCTGGAGCTTGCTCTTGTCATTGGTCTCCTTATTGTAAGGGGCAAATGCCTGAAAGTGATCAAAAATTTGGTTACGGATATATTTAGTTAATATGTGCTAGTACGTAGCAAACTGGCAAGTGTTCTGAAGGAAAACTGGCATTGTGGTTACTGAGCTCTCTGAGTTCTTTTTTAATACAAGTCGTCGAGACTTGACAGCTCCAGCTTTTGTTCAGTAAGACTCCAGCTTAGCTTAGAAATCAGAAGCATAAATTTTTGTTAGTTGGCTGTTGAAACATACGTGTGTGGTGTACCTGACATTCAGGTTTAGACAACACAAGATGGCATGGATGTTGATACTGAACAATCAGGAAATTTTCTTTTGGCCTGACATACAAGCTTGTGTGCCACGGTATTATGGGTTTTACCACTTTCTTTTGGCCTGACATTGGCCTGAGTCTTCTTCAGGTACCACTTTCTTTTTGCACTAATTTTGAACATATCATTTTCTTGTAGGAAATGTGTGTGAGTAAATTGGCTGATATCTTCACAAGAGAGCTACCACTAGAGCACTATAGCTGCAGCCATACTTGATCTTCTCTCTGTGCCTATTTTGGTACAATGTGATAATAATTTTTTATCCTGTAATAAGAAAACATCTAGGTGTATTTCTCAGAATAGTAAGTGACAAAGAACAATCCACCACCATCGTACAAAGACCATCAAACAAATAGAAGAGAGGTTCCATGGTTCTCAAATTTTGACTCCGAAGTGCATGTTCAAAATAATATTCTCAACACACTGATCTCACAGCTAGCCATGCATTATGCATGTTCTGTCAAAATTACTTTCAATCCCTTCTGCTTTCTGTATATAGTTCGCCACTTCCACAAGTGAATAACACACTAACAACATGTTTTTAGCTACTTATCAGTTAGATTAACGGGGCTTGTCCATCTTGGATACTATTGTGTTTTCTTACTTGCTTAGGTGAGATAAGCTAGTTTCTACTTTATTTTATTTTGAAAATCTTTCTAATTCTAAAATGTTTGTTTGAATGAGAGATTGTATAACGTTGCAATAAGGCATCGTCGCATTCAAGCCAGGTTAGGATCAAAAACCTCCTTCCCTTCTTAGATTATATTGATCTACACATTGACCCGTCCCAACCGTACACATCTCTAACTCCTCTGTATATTCTTGTTATTTTTGGAAGGATATCTCTAATCTCTATCTACCAGTTCAGTGTCTCGATTATCTCTGAAGATCACCACAAAGATCCATTGGTCGTAGCTTATCTCTGAATTATTTGTGCTGATGGTTGTAACATGGTGTTGATGAGTCAATATTCCTATTGAAATCTTTACAGGATGTTGCTGATCATTGAAGAGCAGCTGAAAATAGAGGAAGTGGTCATCGTAGAGTGGAGGAAGTGCAACTTCTGAAATCTATCTGTTTTTGGAGAAACTTGGGTCCTTGGAATTTATGTTTACACCTTGCTTAGATACTATATCGACCCATTGCATAACTGTTTGGATTCGGCTGTTAAGAACTGTTACATTGACTGTTACATTGTGTAATATATTCTGCAGTGTGAAGGCTATAAAAACGAATATATGATGTAATTTATGCATGTTGTATTGCATAATGGTCTGGAATCGGTTGTTAAGAACTATTAATTTTTGTAATATGTGTCTCAGTATTTAAGACTAAAAAAGATTGGATTTTTATGTGTTGTCCTGTCAGATTTAGATGTTCTCTCTATTGAGTTTGATACGTACACTGATCCAGGTGAGGCTTAAACGAACGATTATGTATTGGAGGGGTATTGGTGGGATTAGGAGGGATTGGTGTGACATGGATTGGGTGATGGTACTGGATCAACCCAATCCAGGCTGGGATTGGTTCCATGATTGGATTTAATCCCAACAAAACGAACGAGCCCTGAATGTTTAGTTAATCCAAGCACTATCTCGCAAAATCACAGTGAAAAAACAGGTGATCTCTAGTTTCCAGAACAGCCCCAAAGCAGAGCACACCACCAGGCCACGAGTCCAATTGCCAATTGTTACGGAGCATCTTATATCGTGTTTTTAATCTATCCATCATAAGCAGCCAGGCAAACACTTTCAACTTTGGTAAAACGATCTCAATTTCCATATGGAATTGGGCACTGCATCTCTAGGCAGTTGACCAAACAGAAATTTATAGAATTTGGACAGTGTATATCTCAAATTTCCAACTTGTGTTAGATCAGCCACAAAGAGATCGTCGTTTAACTCAAATTTCCAACACTTGACAGTTCAGCTGAACTGCCACAATCAAGTCATCCTCGCAACAACATGACAAAAACAAGAATATAAAGCATAGCATGAAAAAGATTGTACAATTAGATTCAGGACCTGCATATCTTTTACTCGTAATTAACTTGTGCTGATAAAATTATCTGAAAATTAACAGTGACATCATTTGCGGTTGGGTGTGCACAGATGCATCCTAATCTGGCAACATCTTAAAACAAGCATACGCCAGAATACAAGGCACGGCCAGCTAGCAATACAAGGGTAGAAATTATTCCCAAGCTAAATCACAGGCCAAGAGAGGAAATGGGCCACCAAGTTATGAGAGGAACTTTTGTTTGCTAAAATGAACTAGCACCTCTCTGTGCCACAATCAAAGACGACAATTTGACTTCTCCATGCTGAACAACTGAACATGGCGATAAATAACTGTGCTTCAGCAAGGCCATGACATTTGAACCATGTCATCATGGGATCATAGTGTATGTTCGCCACAGGATCAGTAACCGTTGATCTTTCGCTGTGAAGAGCCAGAGTGCAACGCCCCATTGTCAGTGAGCCTTGAAAAGCCAACCTGATCCCTAGTCCCTGGGCTCGGAGGAACTCTTGGACTAGGAATACTTGTCAAGCGAGACTGTGGCACATTATCGGACATGGACTTGGAGAAGGCCTGGGCAAGCTCCAATGCGGTCGCTGCCTTTCCAAACCGAGGTGCAGTAACCTCAGGCTTTGGTGGCTCCACTGGTTTACGCCAGGTTTCAGGCTCTGGGCGTTGTTGTTCTGGCAGCTTCTCCACATCTCTAGCAACCTTCCTGTTGTCCTCACGTCGTGTAGGCCTATATGCATCAGCCCTGTCTGTATCCCTCCTATAATCTTTTCTATCAGCATTCCTTGGGCCTCTGTGACCAGATGGAAAACTATCAGCCTTTTCGCCTGAAGGGTTAGTGGCTATAGCTTCAACCTTCTGTTCAACCTTTGCAAATTCATTTTTAGACCTACAAAACAACCCAGGGATTATTAGTAAACACAACACATGTTCAACAAAAACACACATATCAGTCAATTGTTGCAAAAAAAAATCATTACTCCTTCGAAAAATGTAACAAGTAAATAATACAACAGTGCAAAGTTGCTACTTAAAAAGTAAAACTATAAACCAGGCAAAAACTACAAATTAGCTCGTCAACATCCTTCCTTGACACTTCTAAAACAAACCCTGTGATATATTACAGCAATATATGAAGACAACAGAATGCATGTGAAAGAAACGAAACAGCATTCAGGCCTAGGCAATGTGCACATCCTGGCCGTACGAACTGTAACTTTTAGTATTTTAAGAGAACAATAATCAACATGCCTTAACTGCAAAAGGCTATTTAATGTCAAGTAAAACCACTGCAGCCATATTGGTAGGTGCCAAAAGGGGCTATATGTTAGCTACCTGCCAACTGGAGAGGTTTTCTCAAGATCGCTTGCCAAAGCATCTACTCCACGTTCTCTGAGAACCTGAGTTTATACAAGAACACTCAGGTTTTCATTCAGATTGAATGAAAAATAAACATAAAATAGCATATCACAAAAAGGAACATGAGGTGCAGGAAAGTAAAGCACATACTTGCTCGCGGGGACGAGCACCACCGAAGAGTGATGGCCTAATGCATTAAAAAAAATAAGTTAATACATGACCAGCATTTATATTGTATTGAAAAAATAGTCCTCTAGCAGCAAATTCACTAGGCCCCTAAGATGATTTTTGTTAAGCAGATCAATTTGTTAACAAATTCACCACCAGCACACAGGTGTCAAAACACCTGTACCAAGCTTTTTTTCTGAAAGAGATTGCAATTACAGAAAACAGCACCAAGATGCCTTCAAGACACACATAACACACTTAAATACTTCTTATGTCCTTGCAGCTCCTACTATTCAAAGCAGAACTTCGAATTTAACCCTTATAATAATTAAACACTATAGAAAGAAACTCATTATCATGATATTTAAAATGTTTACAGAGCACTAATTCCACATACAGAATGCAATAGGGAACTAGAGAGAATTATTTTACAAACAGCAAAATACTGACATCAAGGTAATTGGTACCAGCTAATGATATGAACTCGCCCTGAAAAAGAAAGACAAGTCTACATGATAACGGTAAAACAAGGGGAATGACCTTGAGTGTTATTTCAATCTGCCAACCAGGAAAAAAACAGAACATAATAGCTATTCATAACTACACACAACATAGAGCATGCATGGGAGGAACAGCACAGAACATGCATGGGGATAAACAGCGCGGACCAACTTTCCATCTAGATGCCCCTATTTGATACTAATAACAGATTGATTAACAGGAATACCTAAATATATAATGTCAATACAAGATACAATATAAGTATTCGCTTGAAAAAAGCAAGAGGAAACGCAATAGATATATCAGTTTACAACAAGCAACAAACGGCCAAGTAAATAATTTAAGAGTATCTACAAAAACGATAACACCAACAGAAAAGATGCTAAACATCACATACCTTTCCTTCACAGCACTTTCACCAGACTGACCCACTGCATTAGAGCGAGGTTTCAGATTTAGCCGTGGTCGATCAACTGTTGCCCTGCTCTCAGTATCTGCCCCTGTCACTCCTGTTTTAGCCAAAATAACATTCGGGTACACATCATGAACAACCTCAACCTGCATGACGCTCGCAATCACCGGGAGTGGCTGGACCTATATAATTGTTACACACCACGCAGGAAAAGGTTAAACTTCCACAATGTCACAGGATCCAAGGTATGTGATTTCAATTTGCAATCAGAAGAACAGCGCTCTATTAATACTTAGGCAGTAGGCAGGTGCCAGGGTGCCTCTAGTGCTTATTTCCCAAGTAATCAAGCTAGGCAGAATGGTGGCACCGAGGAAGACTAGACAGCTATCTTTCAGAGAAGTGTAAGATCAACACAAAACTGGGAAGGAACTTAGGAGGTAACCTGCTTCTCTTCAACATAGGTAGGAGATGGTGCGGGGGCCTCGATTGGCTTGGAACGAGGAAGCAGCTTCAGCTTGGGCCTCTCTGGCACGTCCCCGATTTTCACTTCAGCAACCCTGCCTTCATGTGATGCAGGCCTCACCGGTTCCACGCCGTTCTCTAAGGCAACATCCAGCCCTCTCACTCCAACTGACCTCGGCCTCTCCATGGCACCGTCCAGGTCTCTCGCAACCACCAACCTTGGTCTATCCATGCCACGGTCCGGCCCTCTCACTCCAACCAACCCTGGCCTCTCCATGACACCATCGAACTCTCTCGCTCCAACGGACCTTGGCCTCTCCATCTCGGGCGGGGCCACCTGAGTCTCCAGCACTGGTGCCGATACAGGCGTGGTTGGGGAGGAGGGCTTCGCCAAATTCCACCTACCCGAGATAACCTTCTCCACGGCGCTCGCCTGGGCGATGCGCGTCGCCGACCAGATCTGACCACCGCTGGCGGGGGGAGCAGCCGGTGCCGCGGCTGGAGCGACCTCCTTCTTCGCACCCCAGGCGTTCCCTGTTCCAGATCTAGCGGGTCCAACCGCTGGCGCAGAGGGGAACGACGGGGGCGACAGCGCGGGGCGCCGAGGCGCAGCAGGCTCGAAAGGCGTGCGCTCGTCCTCGTCGAAGTGGCGGCCGATGCGGGATGGATTAGTGAGGAAGGAAGGAATCGTGGCAGCCGCCGTGGCGGCGGAGGAAGCAGCGGGAGTGCGGGGGCGCGCGGATGCAGCCGATGAGGGGGATGGGGCGGCCGTGTGGCGGTCCGCCGGCCGTGCAGAGCTGCGAGAACGTGGGCAGGTGGTAAGTTAAAGCAGGGTGAGGAGTCAGCAGGGTTAGGGTTTGGGGAACTTACATGCCGGGAGCGGAGGGGAGAGGGAGCTCGGAGGGGATGGAGCCGCCGTGGAAGTCCTTGAGCGTCATCGTCGTCACCGCCTTCTTCTTCGACATGGCAGCGGCCGAAGTCGAGCCCGCGGTGCCGAAGATGGACGGCTGATGCCTCCCTCCGTCCGAAGGGGGGGCGAGTTTGATCGGGGTCAGCTGCCTACAGCTTTCCAGGTATTCGTTTGTGTAGCGCTTCCTGTGGGAGGGAAGGGTTTGTTGTCTTGGGCTGAGCTGAGTTGGGGAGTTTTGCACTTTGGCGCTCGACTATTTGACGAGTCTACGCCGTAGGACTCATAGATAAATTAGACATAAACTTGATATTTATCTCTAATTTTATGTCTGATAAGGTTTTTTTTTTACTTAGTATGAGGTGTACAAGGCTTTTTCAAGTTTTTTCTTATCTGACGTGTAAACATAGTTCACGATCGTAGTAAAAATAGCCACATAGTATCAAAAAATATACTAAGTTTCTACTTTTTTTTAATAAAAATTCAATTCAATAAAACCTATTATCAACTTACTTAATGTCCCTCTTTTTTGTTTCAAATGTATCAACGGGACCATGAGGGTACCAAATCTTAAATAGAATCATTCTTGGGAAGTACTCTAAACATTACTCCACACTTATGGTGGGTTTTACGAGTCCTTTTGGAAAAGAATATTTTGATGCTCTGTGTGTATTAAAAATATATGACCAGGCTCTATGAGTCTCTTGCTCAGTCCCATCGTCCATATAGCTGGCCCCATTGATCATCTCGTACATGAGAACATCGTCATCATAGTATGCCTACGTATAGTTGGACATTACAAGCCGTTATCACATGCTGATGGTCAGAGAAAAGAGAAGTTGCCAGCATATCAGGTTAGATGGCGCCGAGCTGTCATTCTATCGAACAGGTTGCGAGGAATGGGCATGTTCACGTTTGGGATCACTTGTGGCCTCTTTCCAGTCTATGGAGCCACATCGTTGTTCCAGGACTGCGGTTGAGGTCGATGGCATGCATTACCGACATGGACGATATCTTCGACGGGAGTGCACGAAGAAGTGTTGAACGGAAGTGCATGACCACTAGTCAGAAAAGACTTATAGGTAGAACAATACCAGTGACACACCAAATTTTCTGTACACCACCGCTAAACCTAGTGGCATACCCAAATATTGTATGCCCCACCAGTATAGGCTTACTGGTGGTGTATCACGATTTAGTCACAAACAATAAAGTTCATTCTCCCATGAAGTAATTATGCCCTTAGGCAACGCTGGCAACCAATTTGCCTTTCCTCTTAGTGTGAAAGGGAATAAACGCATCTTAACCGTATAAGGGTCAACATATTTTATGCGCATCACGTCACATATTTAATAAAAGTGTTCAAGTTTACACATGCATCCTCAGCAGCTGAGCCTTCAAATTGGTTCTATTAAACCAAACTTAAATAATTAGACTTAATCTCTCTGGTACTACTGCGGGCTTTCTAATAGGTGCACGCAAATAGTCAATATTGATAGTAGAATACTCCCTAAGGTTCTTTTCAGCAATGGATAATGTGATTTTTGATTTATTTTGTTTAAGAGAAATAACAATAATAATAATAATAATAATAATAATAATATATTAATTTTTTTGTGTGTTTTCAATAGACAACAAAATCCGGCTCCACCCACACCCATCGTGACACCCTACTCCGGCGATCTCCCGTCTCCGGCCAACTAAATCCAAATCTGATCCGTGCAATCAATCCCCACCACCCCAAAACCCATACACCAACCATCATGACACCATCTACAATCTCCTTCCCTCTAGATCTTGATTCTGGTTTGGCTTTCTCAAAAAAAGTGGTGAACATGTACTCCATCCCTGTTCATCCGATCTTTGCTGAATTTGGTTTCTCTCTGGTGGTTTCTTTCGGCAATGCCAAGTTTGATCTTTCGTGTGCTAATGTTGGTGTGGCACTCTCGGCATGTTTGGGTGCAGATTGGGACAAACTTCGAATTTCTCCCTTGCAGGGTCGAGTCTTCTTATTCGATGTTTGTTCCAAGGCAGTTGGGCTCATGATCGTTAAAATGAGATCATATAAATCTCGGGATTTCACATGTTACTTTGATTTATGGAGCAATGGTGGGCCTAATTGGGAATGTGAAGTTAAACTCTGGTATGAGAAAGAAGAGCGACGATGGACTCTTATTCAACACAAAAACAAAAGAAGATCCTTTGGCTCAAACTATGGATCATATAATCAACGAGGAACTACATCAACCCCCCTTTTGCACTTATACAAAATCCTCTATCTGGTGCAAATCTTATTCCTATTGGGCCTAGAAATTCATTCTTTGATGTTGTACGTTCAAGCAATGGTACTCAAATTCAAAATCCTGATCATGTGCATGATCGTGTATCTCAGCATGAGATCCTAAATTCTAGGGTCGAACAACATGGCCAATTCAGCTCATATATTAGACTCTCACTTGAACGGTCAAATTGTAGGGTTCGCAGCATAGAAAACAAAAAATTTCCTACAATGTGAACTATGTACCAAGATCTATCTATTAGATACAAACAACAGGCGTATGTATATCCGTAGAGAACATACCCTTGAAGACCGACAAAGCTTAACGAGTTCAACTCGTGGTTGATGTAGACGATCTCTTGCCGATCTCAAGATCGAGAGGAAGTCCTAGCGCCGCAAATCAGCAGCACATCCGTGATCGCACACACGTTCGAGGCACCGAGCAACCTCCGCCTCCTCGCTCTAGCGATGCAGCGGAAGCACAACTCTTTCTTGCCGAATAGCCACCGGGAACATGTATCTCGCTAGTCCGAGACCATGGGGGATAAATTCTAGAGGGGGAGAGAGATCCTTCATGAGGAGGTGTGAGAGAGAAGTGAGAGGAGGGGCTCCTTTTATAGGAGGAGGGGGGCACCCAAGGGGGTGGCCGCCGGCCATGGGGGCTGCCCCCTCACCTCCTTCATTCATGTGGGTGGACACTCCACTCACAAAAATCCATTCATATCCCTCCACTCAAAATCCCACTCAAACTTGCCATTAAATTTCCACCAAATTTAATGCAAACTCTCATTAAATAAAACTCTTTTATTTTATTCAGAATTTTGTCAATTACTCTAATGAAAAACATTCACAAATAACCCCTTGCTAGAATTCTATTTCACATGCATAACCACTTTATGCAATTTCACCCGAAAACATGTTTCGGTATCTAGTGAAATAAATTCATGCGCTTGTTCATTCTTTCGGCATGAAACTTTTGCTCCAATCGGATGTCGGTGTCTCTTAAGTGTGTCACCCTACGGTTCGTGAATAATGCGGACATGATCGAGACCCCTCTCGGATCAATAATCAGAAGCGGGATCTAGAGACCCATACTGACTTCCACACATTCAACGATGACTTTCTTGTGATCGTCGGAACCTTTTACGCTAGTATCTTAATCCCTTTGTTTCACGATATATTACATGTCCGAGATTCGATCATCGGTATCTCCATACCTAGTTTGATCTTGTTACTGACATGCACTCTTTTCTCGTTCCCGTGATATAACATTCTAGTGATCAAATCACTTGCTTGCAAACTAATCAATGTGATATCACCGAGAGGGCCCAGAGTATATCTATCCGTCATCGAGATGAACAAATTCCACTCTCGATCCATGAGCCTCAACATAACACTTTATTAGTTCTGAATCCATCTATATAATCACCCTGTTACAGTGTGACGTTTGATGTTATCAAGAAACTCTTCCGGTGTTAGTGATTGACATGATCTCATGGTCTAAGGATTAGGATCTCGTAAGTTGTTATAGCAATATAAACTCAATGACTTTGATCGTAATGCTATACTTCGGATGAATGTTCATCACACCATTACACCAATGTTGTGATCCCGTTATTAACAACATCCAATGTCCATGATCAGGAAACCTTGATAATCTTGTTAATCAACGAGCTAGTTTATGAGAGAGGCATAACTAGGAACTTTCTGTTTGTTTATTAAACACACATGTATTAATGTTTCCGTATTAATACAATTATAGCATGCAAAATAAACATCTATCATATACTTGGAATACACATAATAAACACTTTATTATTGCCTCTCAGGGCATATTCCCTTCAGTCTCCCACTTGCACTAGAGACAATAATCTAGTTACATAGTGATAAATCTAACACCCATCGAGTTCTGGTGTTGATCATGTTTTGCTCTAGGAGAGTTTTAGTCAACGGATCCGCTACATTGAGATCCGTATGTACTTTACAAATCTTTATATCTCCATCCTTGACATGCTCATGGATGGAGTGAAACCGCGCTTAATATGCTTGGAATGCTTGTGAGACCTTGGCTCTTTGGCATTGGTAATGGCACCATTGTTGTCACAATAGATCACCATTGGGTCCAACGCGTTTGCAACCACTCCTAGTTCGGATATGAACTCCTTCATCCAAATCGCTTCTGAGCCGCTCAAGCAAAGAACATATTCGCCTCCGTTGTTGATCCCGCCACCACAAAGTTGTTGGAGCTCCTCCAACTAACCGCCCGCCATTCATGAGAAATACGATCCGGATTGAGACTTAGAGTCATCCGGATCGGTGTCAAAGCTAGGCCAACATAACACTTAGCGACGAGCTCTTCTTCACCTTCAGATACAAGAAACATATCCTTAGTTCTTCGTAAGTACTTAAGGATATTCTTGACCGCTATCCATGTTTCAACTCGATCCGATTGGTACCTACTAGTCAAAATAATAGCATGTGCCACATCCGTCTTGTACATAGCATGGCGTACATTATAGAGCCTATGGTGAAGCATAGGGACTTTGTCCATTATCTCTTTCTTCCGCCGGACTTTGAGTCTTACTCAATGTCTTTCCTTGCAACATAGGTAAGAACCCTTCTTACTTAGTCCATTTTAAACTTCTTTAAAATCTTATCAAGGTATGCACTTTGTGATAGCCCTATTAGGCGCCTAGATCTATCTCTATAGATCTTTATGCCTAATATGTATGACGCTCACCTAGGTCCTTCATTGAAAATTTGTCGTTTAGATAACTTTTAACACTGTTTAAAGATCTATATCATTTCGATCAATAATATGTCATCCACATATAATATCGTAAATGCCACATTGCTCCCACTCACTTTCTTGTAAATACAAGCTTCTCCATAAGTTTGGACAAATCCAAACTCTTTGATCACCTCATCAAAGCGGAGATTCCAACTTCGTGATGCTTGCTTCAATCCATAGATGGATCGTTGAAGCTTGCACACCTTGTTAGCATCCTTAGGATCGACAAAACCCTTTGGTTGTATCATATACAACTCTTCTTCAATGTTACCATTGAGAAACGCGGTTTTGACATCCATCTGCCATATCTCATAATCGAAATATGCAGCAATTGCTAACATAATCCTAACCGAATTTAGCATCGCTACGGGAGAGAATGTCTCATCGTAGTCAACTCCTTGAATTTGTCGAAACCCCTTTGCGACAAGTCGAGCTTTATAGATGGTCACATTACCATCAAGACGCTTTTCTTTTGAAAATCCATTTGTTCTCCACGGCCTTTCGGCCGTGAGGTAATTCCACCAAGTTCCAAACTTGATTTTCATACATGGATTCCATCTCGGATTTCATGGCTTCTAACCATTTGTTGGAATCCGTGCTCATCATCGCTTCTTCATACGTCCGAAGGTCATCATTTTCATCAACCATGAAATTCATGATAGATTTCCGACAGCTGGAGTCGCACGCGTCCGCTTGACCTGCGGTTCGAGTACTCTCTTCTGAGTTTCATGATCATTATCATTAGTTCCTCTTCAACAGTGAAGCCAACTCCTAACAACTTCCTACAAGGCTACTCGCCATAATTTGAAGAGAAGGTTCAATAACCTCTTCGAGTTCTACCTTCCGACTACTCACACCTTTCATGAGAAACTCTTTCTAGAAAGGATCCATTCTGGCAACAAAAACCTTGCCCTCGGATCTGATAGAAGGAATACCCAATAATTTCCTTAGGGTATCCTATGAAGACGGATTTTTCCGCTTTGGGTTCGAGTTTATCCGGTTGAAGTTTCTTCACATAAACATCGCATCCCCAAACTTTAAGAAATGACAGCTTAGGTTTGTTTCCAAACCACAATTCATACGGTGTCTTTTCAACGGATTTAGATGGTGCTCGATTTAAAGTGAATGCAGCAGTTTCGAGCATAACCCCAAAATGACAACTAAGTCCGTCTGAGACATCATAGATCGAACCATATCTAATAAAGTACGATTACGACGTCCGACACACCATTTCATTGTGGTGTTCCTAAGCGTGAGTTGTGAAACAATTCCACACTCTTTCATGTGAGTGCTAAACTCGTAACTTAGATACTCACCTCCACGGTCAGACCGTAGAAATTTGATCTTTCTATTACGATGATTTTCCACTTCATTCTGAAATTCCTTGAACTTTTCAAAGGTTTCAAACTTGTTTTTCATCAAGTAGATATAACCATACCTACTCAAATCATCCGTGAAAGTAACAAAATAACGATATCCACCTCGCGCCGACACACTCATTGGACCACATACATCAGAATGTATGATTTCCAATAAATCTGTCGCCCGTTCCATTGATCCGGAAAACGGCGTTCTAGTCATCTTGCCCATAAGGCATGGCTCACATGTATCAAATGATTCAAAATCAAGTGATTCCAAAAGTCCATCTGAATGGAGCTTCTTCATGCATTTAACGCCAATATGACCTAGACGGCAGTGCCACATATATGCGGATATATCATCATTAAGTTTAATCCTTTTAGCATCAATATTATGAATATGTGTAATATTATCATCGAGATCTAATAGAAATAAACCATTCATCATCGGTGCATGACCATAAAAGATTTCATTCATATAAATGGAACAACCATTGTTCTAGGATTTAAATGAATAACCACTTCGCATCAAACACGATCCAGATACAATGTTCATGCTCAGTGCAGGCACCAGATAACAATTATTCAAGTTTATAACTAATCCCGACGGCAAATGGAGATGCAGCGTTACGACGGCGATCACTTCAACACTTGATCCATTGCCGACACACATCTTGACCTCACCCCTTGCTAGCGGTCGCTTGTTCCGCAGCCCCTGATTCAAGTTACAAATATTAGCAACTGAACCGGTATCAAATACCCAGGTGCTACTGCGAGCACTAGTCAAGTACACATTAATAACATGTATATCATATATACCTTCGTTTGCCTTGATGGCCTTCTTGTCTGCCAAATACTTGGGGCGCTTGCCCAAAGTTAGTCCCTTACAATAGTATCACTCGCATCGACTTAGGTCCAACTCGGGTTTTTTCAGTGCACAACAATGCTTGCCGCCTTACTTCCTTCCGCTTCTTGTATTTCTTGAAACCAGTGTTCCTATTGATCATCAACACTTGATGTTCCTTTTTATCTCCACTGCAGCTTTTAAGCATTGATGTAAGCTCGGGGAGAGACTTCTTCATGCCTTGCATATTATAGTTCATCACAAAGCTCTTATAGCTAGGTGGCAGAGACTGCAGAACACGATGGATGCCTAAGTCAATGGGAATCGTTATTCCCAAGGACACAAGCTTATCGGGGTAACCCGACATCTTGAGTACATGCTCACTAACGGAGCTGTGCTCTTCCTGTAGGGGTTCGTAGCATGGAAAACAAAAATTTTCTATCGCATACAAACAAACAAGCCAAGATCTATCTACTAGATTGTAGCAACGAGTCGATGGTATAACTTACCCTCGAAGATTCCAAAGCGTTAACGAGCAGATTCGTGGGTGATGTAGTCGACACTTCCGATCTCAAGATCGTGTAGACGATCCTTCGTATCACCACGTTCCGGCAAGCCCTGGATGATCACACACGTCGGGTTTTCGACGAAGACCTTCCTCTCCTTGTTCCAGCGGAGGTTGTAGCACTGTATGGTGGAGCTTATGAGAGAGGCTATTAGTGGTCTAGTAATTAGACACACCAATTAGAAGGCTCTAAACCAATTAGAAGGCTCTAAACCATGGCTAAAGCAATTAGAAGCTCTAAACCAAACGGCTCTAAACCGGAGATCTAGAGTAGAAAGTTATGTGTCTATGGAGGAGCCCCCTCCTTATATGGGAGGGGGTCCTTGGCGCCAGGAGGAGGGATTCCTCCCAACTCGGACCAGGGAGGAGTCCTCCTCCTCCAAGTTGGTTCCAACTCCTCTTGCTTGTTTCCCAGTTTCTTGTTTTGGCGTTTGACTTTCAAACCGACATTTGACTTTCTGTCTTTAGGATTCAATTTAATCCTTTATTTGGGACAGAACACTTAGTACATGATGCAATCATTCCAATATGTAATGACACATTCATGTACCTCTTCCCCCAGTCTTGGGACAATCCGAACCTTCTAGAACATTCCGATGAAAACAAATCATTCCCGAACTCAAACGGGACTTTCCTTATATGAATCTTATTCTGGACCATTCGGATCACCGTGATATCCGGATCCCATCCGAGACCAACAACATTCGGTCTCTTTCTCATAATACCATAACTACTCAAACAACGTCAATCTTAAGTGTGTCTCACGGTTCGTGAATTATGGACATGATCGAGACACTTCTCACAATAACCAATAGAGGAACTGAAATTCATATGGCTCCACATATTTCCATTACTGCGATCGAATGAACCACTTACATACGATACCAATTTCCCTTTGTCTCACGATATGTTACTTATCCGAGGTTATGATATCTCGCATACCTAGTTCAACCTCGATAAGTACTCTTTCCCCTCCGTTCCGTGATATGTGATCCTTGTGACCAAGTCACATGCTTGCAAGCTAATTGGATGACATTCAGTATATCTATCCGTCATGAGGATGGACAAATCCCACTCTTGATCCATGTGTTTCAACCAATACTTTCCAACACTCAATGCCACTTTTATAACCACCATTTACGGTGTGGTGTTTGATGACATCAAAGCATCCATCGGTAAAGGTGATATGCATGATCTCATGGTCGAAGGAATTAGGTTACTATGTATCGAAAGCATATAGCAATTGAACTATTGAAATGACTTGATCTTTATGCTACGCTTATCTATAGGAGTATGTCCATCACATCATTCTCCTAATGATATGATCCCGTTGTTAATAACATCTATGTTCATGATCGTGAAACCATGATCATACATTAACCAACAAGCTAGTTTAACAAGAGGCTATACTAGGACTCTTATTTTAGTTTACAAATCACACAAGTATTAATGTTTAATACAATTATAGCATGGTATGTAAACATTTATCATAAGTGTGAAGATATGATAATAACTCACTTTATTATTGCCTCTTGGGCATATCTCCTCCCACTTGCACTAGAGTCAATAATCTAGTTTCAAACCTTTGTGTATATAACACCTATGGCTTTCCGGTGTTGTATGTACACTTTGCTAGTGGTCAACTGATCTCCGATCGACACTTCCAGCACTTCCGTGTGTAATTGCATGTCTTGCGTCTCACGCATCACTCATTCTCTAATGAGATGGCTTTGTATAAATTTGGTCTTTCGGTGACCTTTAGCTCTTTGGGGTTAAAACATGTTGATAATATTAATATATCTTCATAGTATTATCTGAACTACACCTAGTTTGATAACAAACTACTTGACACAAATGCCCTCTTTCTTTGCTAAAATAGCAGTTATATACTTGGCCTTTGTTGTAGTATCACAATGTCTTAACTTTGGAACTCATCCAAATCCATTATGGAACTCACCTTCCATTATATTGTGCCACCCTTAGTTTAGATTGAGATAAACTTGATTTGTACTTTGTGACAAAACTAGTATCAATGTAGTACTTTTACAATGAACTAACCATCTATTTGTCACTTCTACAAATATTATACTCTTAGTTCTTCCAAAAGATCATAAGAATATCCTTACTATTGTCCAATGATCATCTTCCGAATCATTTATATGCTCATAATATTTAGATAGGACATATCTGATTTGTACATATCACAAGATGATTGATATAAATACTTTGTGATTTCATACATCAAGTATCAATCTATACTTGATTATTTGTTTCACTTTACCAAATGTCAATACACTTGAATATATCATCAACATTGAACTCATTCAATCCTTTCTGTGTGACAAGAAACTTTCTTGTAGTTTCTATATTGAACTCATTCAATATCTTGTCTATGTACTTCTGGCACAACCATATTAGCGTCTATTGATGCCAAATATTTAGGTTTTGCCTAAGTCTTTCATCGGTATGAAATTCTTAATATGTGTTAATAAAAGATACATTATTTCCAATCAACAATATGTCTTCCACATAATGTATTAGAAACATGTCTTAGCTTCCCACTTAATTTCTTGCAAATGCAAGCATCTTCATTGTCTCGATGAAATTAAACTCTTTAAGTTTCATCATAGTGAAGATTCCAACTCGATATGCTTACTTTAACCATTGAAGTTCATATGCTTTTAGCATCCTTTGAATTAACAAAACCCTATGGACCGTGTTAAGCACATGTCCTAGGTAACCATTCTATTAGAAGAACTTGTTTTGTTTATTCAACTACCATATAACAAATTATATGTAGTGGTTGCTACATTAATCCGTCTAGACTAAATATCACTATGACAGATCAAATCTTGTCATAGTCAACCTTGAACATTGTTGTGAACTCTTTCCCAACATGTCGACTATTTCATAGATGTGAAACATCCATGTCTATTTCTTTATAGATCCGCACACAACTATAAGGTCTTACACCTTTCTCGAGGGTCCTTCAAGTTCAAAACTTGATTTTCTTGTGTATGGAACTATCACGGATTTTATGGCTTCAAGCCATTTTACGGAGTCAGGCTGGCCCATCATCGCTTTGCATGTAGTCGGTTCATTATTCTCAAATAATGATTCAACCTCAAATCTTGGTATTTGATTGTTTACCTACTTGTTTCAATAGGAACTTGGATCTCCGTGACCACAACCTTTGAGGTACGTGAGCCATGAGCTTAACACTTTACATATAGCTAAGGTTCTTTCAACCTTATCAAAGTTCTATTGTCCTCCCACTTAACTTTTCAAAAAAATTCCTTCTTAAAGAAACTTGACGTTCTAAGCGACAAACATTTTTGTCTCGGTGTTATGGAGAAATACTTAACAAGATTCATCCGACTTTGGTTGCAAACATCTTTCTTATGTATAGCATACCAATGTTTAAGAAAGGACTACTTGGGTTTTATCCCAAACCATAACCTTATATGGTGTCATTTCAACGGATTATGATGGAGCTCTTTTCAGTGGAAAAACGGTAATCTCTAAAGCTTTTAATCTTTAAAATATAATGGCAGTTTTATAAATTACACCTTCGATCTTACCATGTCAAACAAGGTCTAATTACATATCTCGAACGCTCCATACTCTTATGGTGTTTCGAAAATGCAAATCCAGGCGATTCCTTTAATCTTAGGTATTATGCTAAACTTGTAACTCAAATATCTTCCTTTATGATCTTATCATAAACTATTTATATTCTTGTTACAATGATTTTGCACTTCATCTTGAAAGTCCTTGAACTTTTCAAATGTTTCACACTTCATCCTTATTAAGTAAATATTCATATATTCACTGAGAAAGCATATGAAGTTGAAATCCATCGCTCTTGACTACACATAATGGACTCAACAATATGTACAAATTCCAATAAGCTAGTCTTTCGCTCCTTTTAGCCTATGAACGAAGTTTTAATTATCTCTAGAAAGTTTCAAGCGCCATTTGATCAAAATCAAAAGACTCCAAAATTCCATACATATGGAGTTTCTTCATGTTTTCTTTCCAATATAATTTAAACTACGATGTCACTTCCTAAGTGATCTTTTCAATCAATTTGTCTTTCGACATCTTTAGCATTAGCTTTATGGATGTGATTTTTCCAACGAGATTTTGTGAATCATCCATCTTATATGGATTACGGCAATTATTTGAACAACCCTTTGTTCTCATAATACCGATAAAACAAATCTTGAAGGCAAACTTTGATGTTTAACGAGCAACACAATAACCCTTTATTTGTTCTCGATGAACATCATCACATATTCTTTGCTAGTTACTTAGGCCATTGTAGTTCATGAATTTGTTTCGTATGACGATTCATACCAACAAATTCAGATTAAATACTTAAGAACCACATTGTTTAATAAGCAAAGAATATAGCCATAACATATATATCATCTATATACTTAAACTGAACAATTCTAGTCTTTTCCTTCGCCATATATTTATGAGATTCTCTTTCAAGATTTCCTTACGCTTGAAAGAATCTATCAATATCAATAGTGGAGTCACATATGACACATAGTCCAAAGCGTATAGTTAAATACCAATGTCTTTGGACTTGCACCTTGAAGTAGATCACCATCATCAAATGTTTGGTGTTCTTTCAAATTCCTTTATTTAGTAATCTCTTGGTGTAGTAAACATTTTACCTATATCAAATATATTCATCCTTATCATGGAATCGCCATGATCAAACTACCTTTAGTTTATAACGATGAATTACGAGTATAATGTTGCTATCCAAAACCTTTTGGAGGATTAGGACAACAAGTGTCTACAACCTTCGCAGATTCTCATCAAATATGAGAACATGACTTTAGCCATATTATACTCTATCATGTTGTAACAAACTTCGTCAGATATCACAATATCTTCAACACATCATGGTTTCAAACAACTCTTCAGATCCTTAGATAACCTTGATATTAGGAGAATCCTTTGAATATCAAGAATCATGGAGACAAACATGATACTTATATACTAACACTTGGAATTGTTACTCTTGATTTAATACTAATTATTAAACTTCATGGAGTAACGAACTTGAAAGTTTGCAATAGGACTTTAAACTTTTAGATTAACACTTCAAAACAATACGATACAAAGTAACAATTCTATAGTTCTATCATCTCAATTATAACTAAGCACAAGGTGGTAAACGGATGCCAATGACTACAACAACTATGCAAATTCACTTTGATTTAGTTTATGATAAATTGAGTTCTAATTAATAATTAAATTAATCTAGGTGAACTCCCACTCAAAACAATATCCTCACATTGTTTTAGTGATCACACGAACCAAATCCACCACATCAAAACCGATCATCACGAGAGTTGATATAGCTTCAATGGCGAACAATCGACATGTTCATCATATCTACTATATGACTCATGCTCTACCTTCGGTAATCCGTGTTCCCGAGGCCATCATGCTAGGCTCGTCAAGATCAAACCTTAGTTTCGCATGAGCAAATGCTTGCTCACGTTGTATACACTTGCGTAATCTAGCACACCGATCATCACGTGGTGTTTCAAACAACAAGCTTTAGCGGTGCTAACTAAGGGTGAACACTTTATGATTTGAAATTCATGTGCATGAGGGATCATCTTATAATGCTACCGTCTACTAAGCAATACAAGATGCATAAAGGATTAACATCACATGCAATTCATAATATGTGATATGATATGGTTTTCTTCTTTGTGCTTCCGATCTCCATCTTCACGCACTAACATGATCTCCATCATCACCGCATTGCATCAAGGTCAATGACGCTCCATGTTGTCGCCCACGGCTTCAACTATTACAACTACTTTGAATAGACACGGTCTTAACAGTAAATTAAAGACAACCATAACTTACAATAAGGAACATTGCATACATCAAATATAATCACAATCATGGCCATATCACATCGCAAAACAAAGTTAGACGCTTCTACTTTCTTTGCATATTTTACGTGGTTTGGGGCTTTCAATAAGTGTCGTTCTAACTAACAAGAACCACAACATTGATACTAGCATTGTTGATTACCCGTAAATTGGATCTTAACTATGCTAGGAGAAACATGCACATAAAGCCACTTATGCAATACAAGTTGCATGTCAAGTGGAGCAAGTCTCATGAACGATGTCATGTAAGGTTAGCGAGCGCTTCATCCCAACATACCGCAAGATGCAAAGTACACAAGAAGCAATCGACAATAAAGCATCAACTAATGACATCTACATATAGACAGGGGTTCGTATGGAAAACAAAATTTTCTATCGCATACAAACAAACAAGCCAAGATCTATCTACTAGATTGTAGCAACGAGTCGATGGTATAACTTACCCTCAAGATTCCAAAGCGCTTAACGAGGATTCTCGTGGGTGATGGATCTCAAGATCGTGTAGACGATCCTTCAAGACCTTCCTCTCCTTGTTCCAAAGAAAAAGGAGGTTGTAGCACAGTAGAGGAGATCGTATGGTGGAGCTTATGAGAGGCTATTAGTGGTCTAGTAATTAGACACACCAATTAGAAGGCTCTAAACCAATTAGAAGGCTCTAAAAAGCAATTAGAAGCTCTAAACCAAAACGGCTCTAAACCGGAGATCTAGAGTAGAAAGTTATGTGTCTATGGAGGAGCCCTGCCCTCCTTATATGGGAGGGAGGAGGGATTCCTCCCAACTCGGACGAGGAGTCCAACTCCTCCTCAAGTTGGTTCCAACCTCTTGCTTGTTTGCTTGTTTTGGCGCTTGACTTTCAAACCGACATTTGACTTTTCTGTTTTAGGATTCAATTTAACTTTATTTGGGACAGAAGAACACTTAGTACATGATGCAATCATTCCAATATGTAATGACACATTCATGTACCTCTTCCCTGAGTGCGGACAATCGGAACCTTCTAGAACATTCCCGATGAAAACACTAATCATTCCCAACTCAAAAACGGACTTTCCTTATATGAATCTTATTCTCGGACCATTCCGGATCACCTCGTGATATCCGGATCCCATCCGAGACTCGAACAACATTGGTCTCTTTCTCATAATACCATAACTACTCAAACAACGAATCCTTAAGTGTGTCGTGAATTATGCGACATGATCGAGACAACAATAACCAATAGAGGAATCTGAAATTCATATGGCTCTACATATTTATCGAATGAACCACTTACATACGATACCAATTTCCCTTTGTCTCACGATATGTTACTTATCCGAGGTTATGATCGTTCGGTATCTCCGCATACCTAGTTCAACCTCTTTTCTCGTGATATGTGATCCTTGTGACCAAGTCACATGCTTGCAAGCTAATTGGATGACATTCCAGTATATCTATCATGAGGATGGACAAATCCCACTTTGATCCATGTGTTTCAACCAATACTTTCCGAACACTCAATGCCACTTTATAACCACGGTGTTTGATGACATCAAAGCATCCATCCCAGAAAGGTGATATGCATGATCTCATGGTAAGGAATTAGGTTACTATGTCGGAAAGCATATAGCAATTGAACTATTGAAATGACTTGATCTTTATGCTACGCTTATCTATAGGAGTATGTCCATCACATCATTCTCCTAATGATATGATCCTGTTGTTAATAACATCTCTATGTTCATGATCAGGAAACCATGATCATACATTAACCAACAAGCTAGTTTAACAAGAGGCTATACTAGGGACTCTTATTTTAGTTTACAAATCACACAAGTATTAATGTTTCCGGTTAATACAATTATAGCATGGTATGTAAACATTTATCATAAGTGTGAAGATATGATAATAACTCACTTTATTATTGCCTCTTGGGCATATCTCCAACACTTCCATCATGCAGCTAAAGAACTTTTCTGAAGCTTTGTAGCTCTCTACAGTAGCATGTGTGTCGAAAATCATTTTCAACTCACCCATTGTATCAAATGCATTGCCGTTTTTGAAACACTTTTGAAGTTCCGGCTCTAGCCCATACAATATGCCGCAATGAACTAAGTTGTGGTCCTCCTGACGAGTCTGATAGACATTCTTCTCCTCGTCAGGGGCATCCTCAAAAGATGGGGGGCCTAGTGGCGCTTATAGCACGTATTGCTTTTGTGCAGCAGAGAGGAGAATCCTCAAATTCATGGCCCATTCGCTAAAGTTGCTACCGTTCGTTGCAAGTTTCTCTTTCTCCATGAACACATTGAAATTAAAAGCAGGTGGTGTCATCTACAACAGAATTTGTAAAGTTTAGACTAAGTGTATGATATATTGAGTTCAACTAATCCATATTATGAATGAACTCCCACTCAAAAACGACATCCCTCGTGCCTTTTTGGTGATTACATGAACCAAATCCACTATACCAAGTCCGATCATCACGTGAGTCGGTATAGCTTCAAAGGCGAGCATCAAATGGGCATCATATCTACTATATGACTCATGCTTAACCTTTCGGTCCGTGTTCCGAGGCCATGTCTGTACATGCTAGACTCGCCAAGTTAGAACCTTAGGATTCGCGTGTGTAACTGTTTTACACCCGAAATATGGTCGTGGATCCAAGAACACCCGATCATCACGTGATGTCTTGGAGCGATGAAAACATAATCGGTGCATACTAAAGGAAGAACACATTCTTATCTTGATATTTAAATGAGGGATCATCTTATTATGCTAATCAAAGCGCTAAACAAGCAATATAAGATGCTATCAAACATCACATGTTTATTAGTGAAATGATATGGTTCCCGCATATGATCTCTATCATGTGCATCGTGGTATGATCACTATCATACCCATATGTGTAAGTCCAAGGTCTATGGAGATTACACGTTTTGTATGTTGTAAGAGTATCATCTCATACTTCTACTTACAACATCACCATATCATAACACTAGCCCAGCAACAATCTAAACTAGACGTCTCTAATTTATCCATTGCAAGTTTTATGTGGCTTAGGGCTTTCGAGATAGAACCGTTCTTACCTACGAACATGAACCACAACGAGGATAACCAAATTGTTGATAACTCGTTGCAAAATAGATATTGACTATAGTAGGAGAGACAGACACCCGCTAGCCACTTATGCAAACTAGTTGCATGTCAAGCGTGGAACAGGTCTCATGTGCGAGGACATGTAAAGTTTGTCCGGGCCGCTTCATACCACTATGCCACCAATATCCAAAATTACAACTAAGAAGCAACAACATGATCATCATCGCCCACATACTCATATGTGTACTACCCGTGTAAAGCATCTACGCATAAACCTGGCTCTGATACCACTGTAGGGTTCGCAGCATAGAAAACAAAAAATTTCCTACGATGTGAACTATGTACCAAGATCTATCTATTAGATACAAACAACGGGCGAATGTATATTCATAGAGAACATACCCTTGAAGACCGACAAAGCTTAACGAGTTCAACTCGTGGTTGATGTAGACGATCTCTTGCCGATCTCAAGATCGAGAGGAAGTCCTAGCGCCGCAAATCAGCAGCGCATCCGTGCTCGCACACACGTTCGAGGCACCAAGCAACCTCCGCCTCGCCTCTAGCGATGCAATGGAAGTACAACTCTTTCTTGCCGAATAGCCACTGGAACATGTATCTCGCTAGTCCGAGACCATGGGGATAAATTCTAGGGGAGAGAGATCCTTCACGAGGAGGTGGAGTGAGAAGTGAGAGGAGGGGCCTTTATAGGAGGAGGGGCACCCAAGGGGTGGCACGCCATGGGGGCTGCCCCCTCCCCTCCTTCATTCATGTGGGTGGACACTCCACTCACAAAAATCCATACATATCCCTCCACTCAAAATCCCACTCAAACTTGCCATTAAATTTCCACCAAATTTAATGCAAACTCTCATTAAATAAAACTCTTTTAGTTTATTCATAATTTTGTCAATTACTTTAATGAAAAACATTCACAAATAACCCCTTGCTAGAATTCTATTTCACATGCATAACCGCTTTATGCAATTTCACCCGAAAACCTGTTTCGGTATCTAGTGAAATAAATTCCTACGCTTGTTCATTCTTTCGGCATGAAACTTTTGCTCCAATTGGATGTCGGTGTATCTTAAGTGTGTCACCCTACGGTTAATGAATAATGCGGACATGATCGAGACCCTCGGATCATCAATAATCGAAGCGGATCCGAGACCCATACCGACTCCCACACATTCAACGATGACTTTCTTGTGATCGCTTAACCTTTACGCTAGTATCTTAATACCTTTGTTTCACGATATATTACATGTCCGAGATTCGATCATCGGTATCTCCATACCTTGTTTGATCTCACATCGACATGCACTCTTTTCTCGCTCGTGATATAACATTCTAGTGATCAAATCACTTGCTTGCAAGCTAATCAATGTGATATCACCGAGAGGGCCCAGAGTATATCTATCCGTCATCGGGATGAACAAATTCCACTTTCGATCCATGAGCCTCAACATAACACTTTATTAGTTCTGAATCCATCTTTATAATCACCCTGTTACGGTGTGACGTTTGATGTTATCAAGAAACTCTTCCGGTGTTAGTGATTGACATGATCTCATGGTCTAAGGATTAGGATCACTTCGTAAGTTGTTATAGCAATATAAACTCAATGACTTTGATCATAATGCTATACTTAGGATGAATGTTCATCACACCATTACACTAATGTTGTGATCCCGTTATTAACAACATCCAATGTCCATGATCAGGAAACCTTGATCATCTTGTTAATCAACGAGCTAGTTTATGAGAGAGGCATAACTAGGAACTTTATATTTGTTTATTAAACACACATGTATTAATGTTTCTGTATTAATACAATTATAGCATGCAAAATAAACATCTATCATATACTTGGAATACACATAATAAACACTTTATTATTGCCTCTCAGGGCATATTCCCTTCACAAATAATGCGGGTTTATATATTTATGGAAACGTCATTAAGCCATTTAAATGCACACGTTGCTTGTCGGATAATAATCATTTACGTTCGGACTGCCGCAATCGTGTTCGTTGTCGTAAATGCTTCAACTATGGGGACATCTCCCGATCATGTCTATCATCGACAACAACAAAATATTTTTACCGGAGAATATCTCATGATACTGTTCGACCTACCTCTGCCGTCTCGGCTTCTCTAGAACAAACTGCATACACATCTCCGCTGCCTCAATCCTCACCGCCACCTCCTCCACAAAACCTACGGTGCTCGTCGGAAGCAGCAATGGCGAACTATCCTGTTAATCCTGCACCCCACGTTCCCCTGGAATGACGGACATCCCTCCTGGTCCCCTACGCACCCAACGCAGCTACGTGTTCCTTGGAGGGGACACACCTATCTATGCTGATGACTGGGCGATCGCCACCCTCACTCCCAACCCTGATGCTGCTGATTTCATCGATTCAGTTGCAATTATCGGTGAGTTTCTCCATGGATTGGGCCTGCAAGTTCGTAATACATCTAAGAGTGCCATGGGTACTGCTCTGTTTCGCTTTGCTCCTGTCACTGATAGAGATGCCGCAGTGGGGGTAGTCCATATGAGATAGGAGATAGTGTTTTGAGGATTGTCAATGAGGATTGTGGAATCAACCGTAGGGCTATTGTTTTCACCAATGATATCTGGTGCATGCTACTTAACTACCCACAATAGCTCTAGGATCCTGAATATGTTATGGAAACATTTATACATTTTGGTAGATTTCTTGTCTGGAATAAAGATCTGTCAAACAAAGCTAGAATTCTGGTTAAATTTCGTTCTTATGACATTGACACACATCCTCTGAGTGTGGTGGTGGGAAAGAATGTCTCTAATGATGGCAATGGAGACTCATGGACATGCCCCATGATCCTTCTATCCACTACTATGCTTGGTGGTATTAGTGGCCAAGTGATGTGTTTCAAATGCAAAGAGCTAGGCCATTATGCAAACAAGTGTCCAGAGAAGTCTCATCAAGATCCCAAGCAAGCCAAGATGTAATCTAGTTGAGAACTTTTTAAGGGTGGTAGTACCCTAGTTGCTTTGAAGCCAATTTGTAACCCCTATCTTTCCCAAATCTCGGGACGAGATTTCTTTTAAGGATGGTAGCCTGTCACATCCCAAAATTTTCCAAATTTTGAAATGTGAAAAAATAAATAAACAAAATAAATAATTGTTGAAATTTAGGGTGAAAAGAAACTTTTGTTTCTAAATGGAAACATTAAAACCCATCTTGAGCAAACTTTGAATAAAAGTTTGAATCCAACTAAATTCAAATCAAGTGAAATGCATCCTTCATAAATGCATCTTGAAATTTAAACACTTGGAAAATAAACCAAAACTCTAAAACCCTAATGGGAGATTTCCAAGATATCTCTAAGACCATGGATTTGATCCATATAAAATTTGTCAACAAACATTTATAAATGATCAAGAATGATAAATGGAAATATTATAAAACCATAGAATTTGGTTTCACTTAATTTGGAGCCATAGATAAAATCTTATGAATTTAATAAGATAAGGAAATTGAATTTCCAAAGCCAATAAAGCACCTATCAAAAATCCATACCAATTTGGGATCAAGTTAATCCTAAAGATATTTAAAAGGATAAACAAATAATAAATAAGATTTTACAAATTGAAATCACCAACTTTGGATCTATAAATAAAAAGATATGGATTTTATAAGATAAAGGAAGAAATAATAAATAAAAGAGCCAAGTTAAAATAAAATAAAATAAAATAGTTTTGTTTAATAAAAAGAGTAAAGGTTTATTTAAATAAAATCATGAGGATTTATTATTATCCAATTTCAATTAAGTAAAGACAATTCCCATTTTAGATAAACATTAATATTTTAAATAATAATTCAAAGTGAAATTATTTTTGTATAAATAAAACCTACTGAAAAAGGTTTGGTAAAAATTTAGAATGCAAATAAAGTTTGAAAACCTATTTAAATCTTATTTTGAAATAAAGACAAATGTCTATTTTTAAATAATTAATAGACCCTAAAAGAATAAAAATATTGTTCTAAAATGGAGCTGAGAATATGTTAATAAACAGTACTAGAATATACACAAATTTTGACAAAAGTTTGAATTCAATTAGGGTTTGAATTATTTAAATAAAAATCAAAACGGAATAATGGAAATAGAAAAAGAAAAAGTTTCTGTATAAAAAAAACGAAACAAAGCCAACCCAGCCAGCAAGAGCAGTCCAGCCCAGCAGGCCCATTTATTCTTCCCCGCAGAAAAATGATTCACACCAACAGTTGAACCCGCACCGTCCCTGACGACTGGACCCCACCTTCCCCCTCTCTCTCTCATCACCGAGCCCCACCGCTGCACCATCGTCTTCAACCCCGCGACGACCACGCCCTCTCATCGCTGCCGTTGCCAGACGTAAATTCCTCGCGTTAATTCGCTTCAATGCGGGAGTAAACCTTGCCCTCGACTGTTCCCTCTTAGTCGCCTGTCCCTCCTCTCCATTTCCCCTCTCTCGCTCGCACCAGATCGCCCACAGGCTGCTCCAATTCCTCTCAACACCGCCACTGTCTCCGACGCACTCCGGTGACAATTCCGGCCACTCCCCGCTGCCCCTTGCTCCCTGGCGCATGCAATCTTACTCCCTAGCCTCATGCGCATCTGCCAGTAACTCTAGATCATCCGCGCGTGCCCTAGAACGCCGGCAACGATCGAGACCGAACGTCGCCGTCCACTGCCTCGACTCCGACGAGCATTTTCCGGTAGGTTTCGTCCACCCCTCCTATTCTGGTTGACACTATCTTATTCTCCCTTGTCCTACGCATCTTCTAACGTTGGCCAATCACTTGCGCATGCCCTGTAGTATCGCCAACGACGACAGCCCGAGCGCACCGTCAACAGAAACTACTCCGGCGAGCAATCACTGACTACTCCGTGTGCCCCTTCATTTACGACGAGTACGTCGAGCTTCCCCACGTCACGGCGAACGCAGTAAGCATCTCCTCTCCCTCCTTTGCTTCCTGGAATGCCATATCGCCGTAGACAGAGCTCGCCGCCGCCACTCGCCGCCACCCATCTTTGACCAAGCGCATGTGTGCCGTTCGATTTGGATCTGACGTGTGTGATAGATTCATTAACCGAAGAGGTATCGTGTGTTGTGAGCCGTGCGGTGCACATTAGATCTGACGCTCCACGTTAGTTGATCCGTGTGAACCGTTATCGTCCAATAAGAAACAGACGCGTGGCCAGCCTTTGATTTAAAAACTAGTTTTTGTTCTATTAAATGTTCAAACTTGCAAAAATCATAACTTTAAATCTACACGTCCAAATTTTGCAAATTTTATATCAATGGAATCAGCAAAACAAACTCTATCCAACCATGCACTTTGTTTAATGAATTGCTTATGTTAACTTGGCTGTTTTTGCAGAAACTTGTGTAGGCATAATTTGAATATAAAATTTATTCTAGGAATTTTTTTTAAAGTAAAAACCTTGGAAAATGGATTGTTTTGAACCTAATGACCATAGAAACCAACTTGTGGATTCAAAAACATATTTTGTGAAGTTAAAGAATAAATCTTTGAATTGGAACATTTCTAGTCAAATAAAAATGTTGTTTATATGTTAAAAATGCTTTTTTGGAGAAAAACCTTTGGGAAATGATTTGAATTAAACCCTCTGACCCTAAACACAAAGTTTTATGGTTAAAAGTATAATTTGTGAACCCTATAAAAATTATTATTTGCTAAAGGAATTTCCAACAACATAAAATATGGTTTTGGTATAAAAATGGTTTATAGGTAAAACCTTTTGCAAATGATTTTAATATTAAGCACTTGACCAAAAAACACTAACATTTGTGTTAAAAATATATTTGGTAAACACTAGAAATATTCCTTGGATTTAAATCCTTTCTAGCAAAACAAAAATGATTTAAAGTGGCCATTTTTCACTAACTTGATATCAAATGGTTTTACCACTTTTATAAATGACCAATGGGTGTTTTCAAATGTTTATAACCTAGTAGAAACCATTTTTCCAAATAAAACAATCTTTGGCATGCTTGCATGCATTGCTTTATTTTTATTATTCTATGTGATGATTGCTTGAATGGTAGATTGAATATTTGCTTGCTTGATTGAATTGTAGTGATATTTGAAGAGTGTGACTATTGCAAGATCAAGGAGTGAACTTATATATCTACCAAAAAGGCAAGTGATGCTTCATACTTTTGTCCCATTATTTTCATTATGCATTAGTGATATTTCTAAGTAGGACTTGCATGGAATTTTTGCTAAGTATAAACCATGCCATGGGAAATCCTAGTAGATGAAACCTTAGTAGAATTATCCTAAGTTAAGATTCCTACTACTATCATGCTTAGCTTAGCTAGTATAAAACAAGGGTGGTTTATATTCATGCTATGGAATATTTCTAAGTCAAGGACTTGTGTTTTGTTTAATAAAACAACTAAGTGAATGAAACACCTGGGTGCAATGGTAATTGCTTGGTGGTTTTTAGTTGAGTGGTTACACAAGGCCCATTTATATGGTTTACCTTGTGTATCTCACTTGTGGATTGCCACCCAGGAACAAAGAGATTTGAGATGTCAAATGTTGAGAAGCTTCAAGTGCAGCCACTTGGCATTATGGGCTCTGCCTGGATCATATAGGTTGCAATAACTTAGCCAAATGGACAGTTGGTGGTAGGGGATTGTTAGGTCTGGAGCGCGTCCATTCTGGTCTAAGGGAAGGCTTCTGAAAGATCTTGTCTTGGTGAAACCAAGTCTTGTGGCACCTCTGCAGAGTGTAAAATCTAAGTACTTAGTCATGTCCCTGGTAATGGACAATTTGAGCATCAAGACATGGAAGCTATCAAGAATCTCCTCATCCCAATTTTCTAAGTTAAAACTTGTGGTTGAACAAGGGTTGAAGGATCACCAATTTCTATTGGGAGATGCTGTGGCATCCCGCAAAACCACTACTAGAAAATCGCGTTGTTTTTGTGCATTGCATCATCATGACCGCATGCTCATGTCATCATGCCACATTGCATTTGAGCATCGTCATCATCTTGCATTTGCTTGTGTAAAACTATTTCGGAAAAACCCAGTAGTTGTTTTCTAAACGCCCCGCCTTTGTTCAACACGCAAACCCGGGTAGCCGGAATATTTTGTTTTGACTAAATATGTTTTGCAAACGGTCCATTCAAATAAATAAAATATTGCATTATTTTAGTGGGCGGTCGAGCGGGCGAATGACCGACGACCACCCCCGTAAAATAAATCGGCCCACCCCAAATCCTAAATCTACCCAACCTAGTCTACCCACCCCTTCCTCCACATCACCCCAACCAACCCCCTCTCGCCACCTCACCCTCTCTCCCCCCTCTACCCAATCCCCATCTGCCACTTGTTCCCCTCCTCTCTCTCTCTCCCACTCCCAAGAGCCCCCTGGACACACACACGCAACACACACAGCACACACACGCATCAGACGCCACACCTGCCCTTTTCCCACCACACGTCCACCTGCTGGCCCCTCGCCTAGCGCCCACGCGTGGCCGTCCCTGGCCCGTCCCATCTCCTCCCCCTCCCTTGTTTTCCTCAACCTCCCACCCCGACGCCCCCGCAGGTCCCTCGCCCCCTTCTCCCCAGCTCCGGCCGGCTCACTGCCAAATCCTCCGCTGCCTCTCTCCCTCAGGCGCTCACCCTCGCCCTCCTCTTCTGGCTCGCCCATGGCCTCCTCCTCGCCTCGCGCCTCCTCGGCCACGCCACCGCCTCCGGCCGCCCGCCATGCCTCGCCTCCTCCTCCGAGCTCGCCACGCCAACCGCCACGCTCCACCGCGTCGCCTCGCCCGTCTGGCTTGCCCGCCTCGCGCTGCCGCTGCCTCTTTCTCGCCGCTCGCGCCTCTCGCTCTCTGGCCGCCCTCCGCCGCCTCCTCCCGCCTCCACCGAGGCCCGTGAGCTCACTCGCCCCTGCGTCTCCCCAGGCGTGCGCTGTCAGACCCTCGCAGCGCGCGCCCTTCGTCCCTTCTCCGTAGGCGCCTTGCTGACACCGCGTCTGCCGTCAACCGCCGTCGCCTCGCCGTGTCCGTCGAGCTCCACCTCTTCCTCTTCCACCAAAGTCTGTCGCTGCCCTAGCGCTGCCTCCTTGTTGTCGCCCGGCCGTGTCCGTGCCTCTCGTCGCCTCTCGGACGCCTCCGTCGCCCCCAAATTGCGTGTTCCCTTCTTTGAGCTTGTCATCACCGTGTCGCCTCTCATTGCTGCACTGGCCGCGTCCTGGCCCGTCGCTGTCCAAGCGTTGCTGTTCGGCTCCTTGCCTGCTTTGGCTCTGTCCAAGTGCATGCCTTGCTTGTTCTCCTGGTTTTTGGCGAAGTCCTTTTGAGGTGATGGGAACATGTTGAGTTGTTGGTACAGGCAGCTACGGATCCTTGTGGGTGTGATGTATGCGTTAAGTGATTCCTCCGCGGACCCAAGACCGACCCCGTGCATGCCAATTCTTCGACCCGTAGAACATAGATGCGACAAGTACTCCTTCCCGGACGCCAAGTTCGCCGAGACCCCGTATGCCAAGGTCGCCGACCGGTACGACAAGACCGCCTTTCCGCACTAACGCCCGGGAGTAGGATGCCAAGTTCTACTTCCAACGAGTTGACCAACGATCGAGATAGCACCCCAAGGTCTTCATCCCGGTACGACAAGCACTTCGCCGCGGAACGACAAGTTCTTCACCCCGGACGCCAGGACCGACTCGATGGCGCGGACCCGACAAGATCCTCGCAACGACAAGAACGACAGCGACCGGGAGAATCCGATGCGCCCCCGACACCAGACCAAGTCCGGCTTCCCGGATGCGACAAGATCTACCTCAGATACCCGAGTCCGATCCGTCGAACCCTGAACCCTGAGCCCGATCCCGAACCCCAGACCAAGATCTGCCGAACCCTAAATGTGTGACCCTTATCCGAACCCTTATTTTTATAAATGCTACACATAAAACCTGTTGCATATTAACTTGTCATTCTTGCATGCATGCTTGTCATGTGGTTTGGGGGCCTTATGCCGATTCACCTCATAATTAAATATGGGGCCCATATGCGGGCAAATCTAGTCTCATATTGGCCTCATTTAAAATTGAGTAGCGCACCGGTGATATATTTTGTCTTGTTAACACAACATTTAAAATGGCGGGTATCTAAACAACATGAACCACCTAAATATTTGCCGGGATCCCGTTTCCACTTAATATGGCCTAATTGCATCGCACTTTTGCCATGTCATACATCATACATGCATCATGCCGATCTTCTGTCGTAGTATTAAATATTGCCTCCGGTGTTTATTCTAGTGTTTTGCTTCTTCGCGGATAAGGCCGTTGAGTTGATGTGAGCTTCGCCCCGTTCTTCGATTGAACCTTCGGCATGTTTTCAGGCGAGCATCTCCCCCTTTCTACCTATCTTACTTTTATAGTTTTATTCCCTCCTGTTGATCTATTGCTATCTATGTTGCGATGCTTTAGTTTCCGTACCTGTGATATACCGTGCAGCCCTATATTGCCTTGGACACACCCTATTACCTGTTGTTTGATAGATAGTTGGACTTGCGCGCCGTAGTCGCTTGCTCTAGTGCTGTTGCGTGTCGTCCAGTGCCACAGTTGTTGATGTATTGCCGCATGTTGATGTTGGAGATGATCATAGTTTTACTTACCGTTCACTTTATTTCCTGTTTAACAACTAAAATTGAAGTAAGCAGAGGCATCGGTGGGTGATAGATAATATTTGGTTTCCGAACGCCCATTTGTGTCCCGTAGGACCCCGAGTACTTGATACCTGTTCCTTGATTTATCGCGCTATCCACATCCGGGAGGTATATGGGACCCCCCCTGAGCCGGAGCTTGATTCAGTCTTATTTCTTGGGGCCACAAACTAGTTTGAGGTTTTATTTACTATCCTGTACTTATGCCATGCTACTTCTGTATTTACAATTGTGCGACAGATAGCACACTGTACTGTTTAGGTAAGCGGAATGTTTTCGCGGTATCGACACCCCGAGTTTTCGGGTTCCCAGTCGTTTACAGCCATTGTCGCAAACCTTGAGTCCGTCTCGGAGCTTGCTTACTTCGTTGCGGGTGTACTTCAAGGGGTGGCCCCCTGAAATATTTCTGAATCCTGTGATTGCTTTGTCGTGAAAGCCTCGTTGGGTTTTGATTTGGTTTTTCCGAGGTTGATCGAGCGTGTGTTGCTATTGGTGCACCCCGGCCGGGTAAAACTTTCTGAAAGCCGTGTCCGCGGATATGGACGACTTGGAGCACAGTATCTCGACCATAGACAAGCAAAACTAAAGTTTATTGCTATAAATTTGACTTTATAATGACTAGTAATCAGCTTCACTATAATGGAACGGCTAATTAATACTGCCCATAATTGCTTGTTTGGAGTGTCGCTTGCGACCATTGTATCTGACTAGTAAGTATTGCAACTACAACGGAATGGCTAAATAAAAGTACCAACAACTGCTGGGTTTTGGGGTTATCCCATGCTAATTGTATCTGACTAGTAAGTGTTGCAACTATCACGGAATGGATAACTAAAAGTGCCCACTGCTTATTTTATCGTGATGATTATCTACAGGACTAGTAATTGCTGCGATAATCGAATAAATAAAGCGCCAACCGTGAGTTCCTCGGTTGACTTCCTCGTTTGGTCTCGAGGGGGAAACACCAGGATGGGTTTGCTTGGTGGTAGTATCAGGTTGGTTCCGAATAGGTCTTTCTTCCCCCTCTCTGATTGCCGCTAGTTGTATCGAGTCTATAGGTTGTTTAGCGCATGCTGCCGCTGCCGCTCAGTCCACCATACCTATGTAGGCGAGGACCGCCGAATTCTAGCCTCGCCGTGTACTGGCCTCAGTACTGACGCTCTTATTTTTCCTTTGCCCTTTGTCGGCACCCCTTTTGTTTAAGCAGGTTTGAGATCGACGTCGTTAGCAGGGTTACCCTTCCGGCTTGGCCTGGGAAGGGTTATGGACGCCATTTGTTATTCTTCAGGGCTCTTAGCCCCATTTGCATCTTGTCCGTAGTCGGACTCTCCATCGTTTTCAAGGTGATTTGGATCTTTGTATATTATATCTGTATTCTTGACTCTTTGAGTCACTGTTGTATATATATCTGTTCTGTGGGTCCCATCGAGGACTGTTGTGTAATGTTATTACTTCGTTTTCCACCCGCACGAAAGTGCCTGGTGGGCACCTTTGAATCGTTTCTATGCGGGTTTGGCGGGTTTCGCTAAAACTTGCATAGGTACGATTCTGAGGGTGTTACAGTGGTATCGAGCTCAGTGATTCGATACCCCACAAGTCCAGCCTGTAGGATAACCTAGCTAACGGCCGAAGTAGAGTGTCAAAACTATTTTGCAAAATCGGTTGGATAGTTCTGATTAGGTCTGATTTTACTCCTTACCCCTTTGCTATTCCTCTCTTATCTCTACGTGTTTTGAATCCGCTCTCTTCTCTCTCTTCGAGTCCAGGATTTCTCGTGGTTGGGTTTTCGTCGTACCTTCAGGGTTTCGCTTTCTCCCTTTTGTAACGGAGGTGATATGATCATCAATATGCAACTTGTCTGTTGTATCCTTCATCCAATCTTTTGTTCTTGAGCTCTTTATCCATATGTGTTCCTTGCTGGATATCCGTGTCGTTGAAAAACATATGAGAAGGACGAGCATTGGTGAAGTTGGAGTATAACTTGAGCATGTGTTGTTCATGCCAATGGAACCATCGCGGAACCTAATCATTGTGTCTTTCATACGATTTCTGCTGGCATCATCCCTTTGTTCCGGATACCGCCTGTGAAGATCTTCAGTCTAAATCTCGAGAGTTGAGTCGCCTGATTCTCCTACTCATGTATAGAGTTGATAGTTTGGGTACGGGATGGACTGATCACTCTACCCGACTCTTACTGTTCGCTCTGTACATCGAACTGGTGGATCAATGTAACTTTTCCTCTTCTAATGGAAGTTAGAGGTGGCCTTATCGTTTGATACCTCTACCTTCGTCCTTTGTTTCTCCGGAGTGTTCTCTCGACGATCAGAAACAACGAACCTTTGTTGGTGGTGTCGCCGATTTCAAGATGGAGGATGAACCCTCGTTAGTGGTGTCACGAGGATCTACACGATGCGAGAAGACGCAGATCGCCGACCTTCTTTCCGGTACCATGAGGCGGATCTCGAGGGCGAGATCCATTGTTAGTGGTGTCGAATTTTGGCATCCCGCAAAACCACTACTAGAAAATCGCGTTGTTTTTGTGCATTGCATCATCATGACCGCTTGCTCATGTCATCATGCCACATTGCATTTGAGCATCGTCATCATCTTGCATTTGCTTGTGTAAAACTATTTCGGAAAAACCCAATAGTTGTTTTCTAAACGCCCCGCCTTTGTTCAACACGCAAACCCGGGTAGCCGGAATATTTTGTTTTGACTAAATATGTTTTGCAAACGGTCCATTCAAATAAATAAAATATTGCATTATTTTAGTGGGGCAGTCGAACGGGCCGAATGACCCGAACGACCACCCCCCAGAAAATAAATCGGCCCACCCCAAATCCTAAATCTACCCAACCTAGTCTACCCACCCCTTCCTCCACATCACCCCAACCAACCCCCTCTCGCCACCTCACCCTCTCTCCCCCCTCTACCCAATCCCCATCTGCCACTTGTTCCACCCCCTCTCTCTCCTCTCTCTCCCCACTCCCAGCAGCCCCCCCTGGACACACACACGCACGCAACACACACAGCACACACACGCATCAGACGCCACACCTGCCCTTTTCCCACCACACGTCCCTGCCACCGCGGGCCCACCCCGCCAACGCGCCCCGCACGCGTGGCCGTCCCCCTGGCCCCGGTCCCATCTCTCCTCCCCCTCCCTTGTTTTCCTCAACCTCCCACCCCGACGCCCCGCAGGTCCCTCACCCCCTTCTCCCCAGCTCCGGCCGCCCTCCGCGGCCGGCGCTGCTCCTCCGGCCGCCACATCGCCTCCTCTTCCGCTGCTCCGGCCTCCTCCGCCGTCCTCCTCGCCTGGCGCTGCCACGCCACCGCCACCTCCGCCGCAGCATGCCCGCCTCCTCCCTCCTCGAGCTTGCCACCACCACGCTCCTCCCGCCGTCGCCTCGCCCGTCGCGGCCTCGCCCTCCGCGCCTCCACTCGCCGCTGCGCCCTCTTCCTCTCGCGCCGCCTCGCCCGCTCTGCGCCGCCGCCTCCTCCCGCCTCCTCACCGAGGCCCCCGTCGAGCTCACCTCGCCCGACCGCGTCTCCCGCTGCAGGCGCCGTCAGACCCCTGCGGCGCGCCTGGCGCCCTCCCTTCTCCGTCTTGCCGCTGGGACACCGCGTCCGGCCGTCAACCGCCGTCGGCCTCCTCGCCGGTGTCCGTCCCGAGCTCCACCCTCTTCACCTCTTCCACCAAAGTCTGGTCGCCGGCCCTAGCGCTGCCTCCTTGCTGTCGCCCCGGCCGTGTCCGTGCCTCCTCGTCGCCCCTCTCGGACGCCTCCCGTCGCCCCCACAGCTGCGTGTTCCCCTTCTTTGAGCTTGTCATCAGCCGTGTCGCCCCTCTCCGTTGGCCTGCACCGCGCGGCCGCGTCCGCCAAGCCCGTCGCTGCTGTCCAAGCGCGTTGTTCGGCCGGCTCCTTGCCTGCTTTGGCTCTGTCCAAGTGCATGCCTTGCTTGTTCTCCTGGTTTTTGGCGAAGTCCTGTTGAGGTGATGGGAACATGTTGAGTTGTTGGTACAGGCAGCTACGGATCCTTGTGGGTGTGATGTATGCGTTAAGTGATTCCTCCACGGACCCAAGACCGACCCCGTGCATGCCAATTCTTCGACCCGTAGAACATAGATGCGACAAGTACTCCTTCCCGAACGCCAAGTTCGCCGAGACCCCGGATGCCAAGGTCGCCGACCGGTACGACAAGACCGCCTTTCAGCACTGACGCCCGGGAGTCGGATGCCAATTTCTACTTCCAACGAGTTGACCAACGATCGAGATGGCACCCCAAGGTCTTCATCCCGGTACGACAAGCACTTCGCCGCGGAACGACAAGTTCTTCACCCCGGACGCCAAGACCGACTCGATGGCGCGGACCCGACAAGATCCTCGCAACGACAAGAACGACATGACGGGAGAATCCGTCGCCCGACACAGACCAAGTCCGGCTTCCGGATGCGACAAGATCTACCTCGGATACCGAGTCCGATCCGTCGAACCACGAACCCCGAGCGATCCGAACCCTGACCAAGATCCGAACCCTAAATGTGTGACCCTTATCCGAACCCTTATTTTTATAAATGCTACACATAAAACCTGTTGCATATTAACTTGTCATTCTTGCATGCATGCTTGTCATGTGGTTTGGGGGCCTTATGCGGATTCACCTCATAATTAAATATTGGGCCCATATGCGGCAAATCTAGTCTCATATTGGCCTCATTTAAAATTGAGTAGCCTTTGGTGATATATTTTGTCTTGTTAACACAACATTTAAAATGGCGGGTATCTAAACAACATGAACCACCTAAATATTTGCCGGGATCCCGTTTCCACTTAATATGGCCTAATTGCATCGCACTTTTGCCATGTCATACATCATACATGCATCATGCCGATCTTCTGTCGTAGTATTAAATATTGCCTCCGGTGTTTATTCTAGTGTTTTGCTTCTTCGCGGATAAGGCCGTTGAGTTGATGTGTGCTTCGCCCCGTTCTTCGATTGAACCTTCGGCATGTTTTCAGGCGAGCATCTCCCCCTTTCTACCTATCTTACTTTTATAGTTTTATTCCCTCCTGTTGATCTATTGCTATCTATGTTGCGATGCTTTAGTTTCCGTACCTGTGATATACCATGCAGCCCTATATTGCCTTGGACACACCCTATTACCTGTTGTTTGGTAGATAGTTGGACTTGCGCGTCGTAGTCGCTTGCTCTAGTGCTGTTGCGTGTCGTCCAGTGCCACAGTTGTTGATGTATTGCCGCATGTTGATGTTGGAGATGATCATAGTTTTACTTACCGTTCACTTTATTTCCTGTTTAACAACTAAAATTGAAGTAAGCAGAGGCATCGGTGGGTGATAGATAATATTTGGTTTCCGAACGCCCACTTGTGTCCCGTAGGACCCCGAGTACTTGATACCTGTTCCTTGATTTATCGCGCTATCTACATCCGGGAGGTATATGGGACCCCCCTGAGCCAGAGCTTGATTCAGTCTTATTTCTTGGGGCCACAAACTAGTTTGAGGTTTTATTTACTATCCTGTACTTATGCCATGCTACTTCTGTATTTACAATTGTGCGACAGATAGCACACTGTACTGTTTAGGTAAGCGGAATGTTTTCGCGGTATCGACACCCCGAGTTTTTGGGTTCCTAGTCGTTTACAGCCATTATCGCAAACCTTGAGTCCGTCTCGGACCTTGCTTACTTCGTTGCGGGTGTACTTCAAGGGGTGGCCCCCTGAAATATTTCTGAATCCTGTGATTGCTTTGTCGTGAAAGCCTCGTTGGGTTTTGATTTGGTTTTTCCGAGGTTGATCGAGCGTGTGTTGCTATTGGTGCACCCCGGCCGGGTAAAACTTTCTGAAAGCCGTGTCCACGGATATGGATGACTTGGAGCACAGTATCTCGACCATAGACAAGCAAAACTAAAGTTTATTGCTATAAATTTGACTTTATAATGACTAGTAATCAGCTTTACTATAATGGAACGGCTAATTAATACTGCCCACAATTGCTTGTTTGGAGTGTCGCTTGCGACCATTGTATCTGACTAGTAAGTATTGCAACTACAACAGAATGGCTAAATAAAAGTACCAACAACTGCTGGGTTTTGGGGTTATCCCATGCTAATTGTATCTGACTAGTAAGTGTTGCAACTATCACGGAATGGATAACTAAAAGTGCCCACTGCTTATTTTATCAGGATGATTTTCTACACCGGACTAGTAATTGCTGCAACGATAACTGAATAAATAAAACTGCCAACTGTGTGAGTTCCTCGGTTGACTTCCTCGTTTGGTCTCGAGGGGGAAACACCAGGATGGGTTTGCTTGGTGGTAGTATCAGGTTGGTTCCGAATAGGTCTTTCTTCCCCCTCTCTGATTGCCGCTAGTTGTATCGAGTCTATAGGTTGTTTAGCGCATGTCTTTGCCAGTCCACCATACCTATGTGGCGAGGACCGAATTCTAGCCTCGCCGTGTCTTGGCCTCAAGATCGACGCTCCTCTTTTTCCTTTGCCCTTTGTCGGCACCTTTTGTTTAAGCAGGTTTGAGATCGGCGTCGTTAGCGGGGTTACCCTTCCAGCTTGGCTCGGGGTTATGGACGCCATTGGTTATTCTTCAGGGCTCTTAGCCCCATTTGCATCTTGTCCGTAGTCGGACGCTCCATCGTTTTCAAGGTGATTTAGATCTTTGTATATTATATCTGTATTCTTGACTCTTTGAGTCACTGTTGTATATATATCTGTTCTGTGGGTCCCATCGAGGACTGTTGTGTAATGTTATTACTTCGTTTTCCACCCGCATGAAAGTGCCTGGTGGGCACCTTTGAATCGTTTCTATGCGGGTTTGGCGGGTTTCGCTAAAACTTGCATAGGTCCGATTCTGAGGGTGTTACAGATGCCTTGGGTAATTTTGACAAACAAAAACTTAGTGTTTTTCAAAAGGTAAGGAAAATCTATTTTGAGCAAAGCAAGCCTAAGCTCCACTTAGCCAAATGCATATAGATGATAGTTACCACGATACTACCATAGTATCACTTGCCAATACAATTCAAATGTATTGACCCTTGTGGCTATAACTTATTATGTTGCAGGATTGTTTGATGTTAGTGAAGTGTGTTGTTTAGGATTACAAGTCTACAACCAACATGATTGCCTGTGGCACTTTGAAGATGAAGGACTCCATGCTATAGTTATTTCTGCTGCATTGTAATGAGATAACCAAATGATCTATGTAAGATGTAATCAATTATTTTATTCCTGGTTATAAAGTTATATTATGACCTTTGTTTCTTGATATTACATCTTAACTGTGGATGCTAGCTATTGATCCAGGGACTAGCATTGTAAACACATGGATCTCTATCTTATTAAAGGTTGGGACCTCTACAGATGGTATCAGAGCATTGTGTTGCCTATAGGATTGTAACCCTAGGATTGGACAAAACCCCTTAGAAAAATAGGAGTTGTATTTGTTCCAAAACTTATTTACAAATAATCTTGTAAACTCTTTCCTCAACCATTTTTGTTTTGATTCTACATCTCTTCCTTTTCAAACTTTATGGATAAAGCCTCAACATGAGCAAAGACTTCAACAAGAACAAAGACCTCACCATGAGCAAAGGACTTCACCAACTCAAATGACTTCAACTTCAACATCATCAAAGACTTCAACTTTATTTTCACCAAGGACTTCAACTTGGATATCACTAAGGACTACAAGTGACAAGAAATATTACTCAAGACTTGAATACTAAGGAAACACAACTTAGAAGGAACCATCATCACCTTTGAAGTTGTGACCAAGACACAAAATTTACCCCAAGGATACAATGATCTCATTCAAGAAGAAACACCTAAGAAGATTGTAATGATCTCAAGTGAACCATATAGTTGTACCACCATATTTAGTTTAGATCAAACCCACCAACTTATGTGGTGTAGCAAAAAGTATTTTGTTGCCTAAAAAAATGTGCTTGAAACTTTGATGTTGATTGGAATGTTTGTGATTGCTTGCACATTGCTTGTGTGAATTGTGATGTGTGTGATTAGAATTATTTCCTTGGAAATCTTTTGCCTATTCTAATCCCAATCCAACCCAAACAGATGACTACTCCAAGAAACTCCAACATCAAGAATGGTGAGAACAACAACCAAGAGATGCACATGAGAGAACAACTACTAGCAAACCAAACCCATTTGAATCAGTTGACAACTCAGTTTTTAGCCAACAACAATGAGTTAGACCCAACCATGCAAAAGTTTTTGGAAATTCAATCCCAATTGTTGCAAGGGATGACCACTCAAATGATCAACATGAAAGACAACCTTTCCCAAGGAGATGGTGACAACAATGATGTCAAGGATGATATTTTAGAAGGAACTCAAGCTTGCAATATTTTTGGAGACATAGATCACACTTCCAAAGAGCATAAATATCAATGCCCTAATTGTGAAGAGAAACATCCAACTAATCAATGCCCCACATCTCAAGCTACTTGTTTCCTATGTGAAGGAAATAATCATGTCCCTATCCAATGCCCCATCTATTCTATAGTCCAATAAATGAAGCAAAATGGAATGCATCAAATGTTGGGAAACCTCCATAAGGGAACAACTTCTACCAATAAGGATGAAGGCAAAGTCAGAACCATGCATCATAAGGCCAAATCCAAAGTGACCACAAAGTGTTGCTACTCTTGTGAAGAAGAAGGTCATATCTCTAGTAAGTGCCCCAAGAAGAGAGAAAGATTTCCCAGCTTTGAGGTGAGGTATGAAGAGCATGAAATAGAAGAACTCCTATCTTTGGAGAGATCCAAAAAGAAGAAGAAGGACATAAGCTAGTTGCAATGTTACAATTGCAAAGAAATGGGACACTATGCCAGTGATTGCCTAGAAAAGAAAAAAGAACCAAGGAAATAAACAAGAGGAATTGATACCAAAGAAGAAGAAGGATAATAGCCAAGTGATGTGTTTCAAATGCAAAGAGCTAGGCCATTATGCAAACAAGTGTCCAGAGAAGTCTCATCAAGATCCCAAGCAAGCCAAGATGTAATCTAGTTGAGAACTTTTTAAGGGTGGTAGTACCCTAGTTGCTTTGAAGACAATTTGTAACCCCTATCTTTCCCAAATCTCGGGACGAGATTTCTTTTAAGGATGGTAGCCTGTCACATCCCAAAATTTTCCAAATTTTGAAATGTGAAAAAATAAATAAACAAAATAAATAATTGTTGAAATTTAGGGTGAAAAGAAACTTTTGTTTCTAAATGGAAACATGAAAACCCATATTGAGCAAACTTTGAATAAAAGTTTGAATCCAACTAAATTCAAATCAAGTGAAATGCATCCTTCATAAATGCATCTTGAAATTTAAACACTTGGAAAATAAACCAAAACTCTAAAACCCTAATGGGAGATTTCCAAGATATCTCTAAGACCATGGATTTGATCCATATAAAATTTGTCAACAAACATTTATAAATGATCAAGAATGACAAATGGAAATATTATAAAACCATAGAATTTGGTTTCACTTAATTTGGAGCCATAGATAAAATCTTATGATTTTAATAAGATAAGGAAATTGAATTTCCAAAGCCAATAAAGCACCTATCAAAAATCCATACCAATTTGTGATCAAGTTAATCCTAAAGATATTTAAAAGGATAAACAAATAATAAATAAGATTTTACAAATTGAAATCACCAACTTTGGATCTATAAATAAAAAGATATGGATTTTATAAGATAAAGGAAGAAATAATAAATAAGGACTATTTTAAAAGAGCCAAGTTAAAAGCAAATAAAATAAAATAGTTTTGTTTAATAAAAATAGTAAAGGTTTATTTAAATAAAATAATGAGGATTTATTATTATCCAATTTCAATTAAGTAAAGACAATTCCCATTTTAGATAAACATTAATATTTTAAATAATAATTCAAAGTGAAATTATTTTTGTATAAATAAAACCTACTGAAAAAAGGTTTGGTAAAAATTTAGAATGCAAATAGAGTTTGAAAACCTATTTAAATCTTATTTTGAAATAAAGACAAATGTCTATTTTTAAATAATTAATAGACCCTAAAAGAATAAAAATATTGTTCTAAATGGAGCTGAGAATATGTTAATAAACAATACTAGAATATACACAAAGTTTCACAAAAGTTTGAATTCAATTAGGGTTTGAATTATTTAAATAAAAATCAAAACAGAATAATGGAAATAGAAAAAGTTTCTGTATAAAAAAACGAAACAAAGCCAGCCCAGCCAGCAAGCCCAGTCCAGCCCAGCAGGCCCATTTATTCTTCCCCGCAGAAAAACGATTCACACCAACAGTTGAACCCGCACCGTCCCTGACGACTGGACCCCACCTTCCCCCTCTCTCTCTCGCTGACCGCTGAGCCCCACCTGCCAGACCATCGTCTTCAACCCCGCGACGACCATGCCCTCTCCTCGCTGCCGTTGCCAGACGTAAATTCCTCGCGTTAATTCGTTTCTATGCGGGAGTAAACCTCGCCCTCGACTGTTCCCTCTTAGTCTCTTGTACCTCCTCTCCATTTCCCCTCTCTCGCTCGCACCAGATCGCCCACAGGCTGCTCCAATTCCTCTCAACACCGCCACTGTCTCCGACTCACTCCGGCGACAATTCCGGCCACTCCCTGCCGCGCCTTGCTCCCTGGCGCATGCAATCTTACTCCCTAGCCTCATGCGCATCTGCCAGTAACTCCATATCATCCGCGCGTGCCCCAGAACGCCGGCAACGATCGAGACCGAACGTCGCCGTCCACTGCCTCGACTCCGGCGAGCATTTTCCGGTAGGTTTCGTCCATCCCTCCTATTCTGGTTGACACTATCTTATTCTCCCTTGTCCTACGCATCTTCTAATGTTCGCCAATCACTTGTGCATGCCCTGTAGCGTCGCCAACGACGGCAGCCCGAGCGCACCGTCGACAGAAACTACTCCGGCGAGCAATCACTGACTACTCCGTGTGCCCCTTCATCTACGACGAGTACGTCAAGCTTCCCCACGTCACGGCGAACGCAGTAAGCATATCCTCTCCCTCCTTTGCTTCCTGGTGAAGGGAATATGCCCGAGAGGCAATAATAAAGTGGTTATTATCGTATTCCTTGTTTATGATAAATGTTTATTTTACATGCTATAATTGTATTAATACGGAAACGTTAATACATGTGTGTTTAATAAACAAAAAGGAAGTTCCTAGTTATGCCTCTCTTATAAACTAGCTCGTTGATTAACAAGATGATCAAAGGTTTCCTGATCATGGACATTGGATGTGGTTAATAACGAGGTCACAACATTAGTGTAATGATGTGATGAACATTCATCCGAAGTATAGCATTACGATCAAAGTCATTGAGTTTATATTGCTATAACAACTTACGAAGTGATCCTAATCCTTAGACCATGAGATCATGTCAATCACTAACACCGGAAGAGTTTCTTGTTGACATCAAACGTCACACCGTAATTGGGTGATTATAAAGATGGCTTCAAAACTACTAAAGTGTTATGTTGAGACTCATGGATCAAGAGTGGAATTTGTTCATCCCGATGACGGATAGATATACGCTGGTCCCTCTCGGTGATATCACATTGATTAGCTTGCAAGCAAGTGATTTGATCACTAGAATGTTATATCACGGGAACGAGAAAAGAGTGCATGTCGATAACGAGATTAAACTAGGTATGGAGATACCGATGATCGAATATCGGACATGTAATATATCGTGAAACAAAGGGATTAAGATACTAGCGTAAAAGGTTCACACGATCACAAAAGTCATCGTTGAATGTGTGGGAGTCAGTATGGATCTCCGTGTCCACATCGATTATTGATCGGAGAAGGGTCTCGATCATGTCCGCATTATTCGCGAACCGTAGGGTGACACACTTAAGGGATGCCGACACCATTCGAGCAAATGATATGCCGAAAAGAAAAGGAAAGCGCAGAATTTATTTCACTAGACACCGAACTGCTTTGGTTGAAATTGTCAAACTGTTACGCATGTGAAATGGAATACTAGCAAGGGGTTTTATGTGAATGTTTGTTAATTAAAGTAATTAACAAAATTCTGAATAAATAAATAAAAGAGTTTTATTTAAATGAGAGATTGCATTAATTTTGGTGGAAAATTAATGCATGTGAGTGGAATTGTGAGTGGAGAGGTTTTTATGTGAGTGGAGCTTCTACCACATGAATGTGGAAGATGTGGGGTCAGCCCCATGGCTGGGCGCCATGCCCCTTGGGTGCCCCCTCTCCCCTATAAAAGGCCCCCCTCTCCTCCTCTCAAAGCACACCTCCTCGCGAAGGATCTCTCTCCCCCCTTTAGAATTTCCCCATGGTCTCGGATCAGCGAGATACATGTTCCGGGTGGCTTTTTCTGGAAGGATTTGTTGCTTCCGCTACTTCGCTGGAGCGAGGGCACGGAGGTTGTCGGGGTTCCCGTACGTGTGTGCGATCACGGATGCACCACTGCTTTGAGGTGCTGGACTTGATCGTGCTGGACCGGCTGGACCAGACGGACTTCATCACGATCTTGAGATCGGCAAGCGTTCGTCTACATCATCCACGAGTACAACCTCGTTAATGCTATTCGGTCTTTGAGGGTATGTATTCTATGGAAGTATATCCACCCGTTGCTTGTATCTAGTAGATAGATCTTGGTACTTTGATGTTCCCATCGTAGGAAATTTTTTGTTTTCTATGTCATGAACCCTACAAGTATCGAGCGGATCTATGCATAGATGCTTTGCACGGGTAGTACACATATGAGTATGTGGGCGATGATGATCATTTTATTGCTTCTTAGTTGTACTTTGTATATTGGTGGCATAGTGGGATGAAGCGTCCCGGATAAACTTTACATGTCCTCGCACATGAGACTTGTTCCATGCTTGACATGCAACTAGTTTTGCATAAGTGGCTAGCGGGTGTCTGTCTCTTCTACTATAGTCAATATCTAATTTGCAACGAGTTGTCAACAATTTGGTTATCCTTGTTGTGGTTCATGTTCGTAGGTAAGAACGGTTCTATCTTCGAAAGCCCTAAATCACGTAAAATTTGCAATGGATAAATTAGAGGCGTCTAGTTTAGATTGTTGCTGGGCTAGTGTTATGATATGGTGATGTTGTAAGTAGAAGTATGAGATGATACTCTTACAACATACATAACGTGTAAGTTCCATAGACCTTGGCCTTACACATAAAGGTATGATAGAGATCATACCACGGTGCACATGATGGAGATCATATGCGGGAACCATGTCATTTCACTAATAAACATGTGATGTTTTGATTGCATCTTATATTGCTTGTTTGGCATTTTATTAGCATAATAAGATGATCCCTCATTTAGATATCAAGATAAGAATGTGTTCTTCCTTAAGTATGCACCGACAATGTTTCGTCGCTTCAAGCCATCACGTGATGATCGGGTGTACTTGAATCCACGAGCATATCTCGGGTGTAAGATAGTTACACACGCGAATACTAAGGTTCTTACTTGGCGAGCCTAGCATGTACAGACATGGCCTCGGAACACGGACTGAAAGGTTAAGCATGAGTCATATGTTTTGATATGATGACCATATGGATGCTCTCCTTTGAAGCTACGCCGACTCACGTGATGATCGGACTTGGTGTAGTGGATTTGGTTCATGTAATCACCAAAAAGGCACGAGGGATGTCATTTTTGAGTGGGAGTTCATTTCTAATTTGGATTAGTAGAACTCAATTTATCATAAATTAAATCAAAGTGAATTTGCATAATTTGTTGTAGTCATTGGCATTCGTTCACCACCTTATGCATAGTTGTAATTGAGATAATAGAACTATAGAATTCTGGATATATACTTTACGAACTGGTATCGTATTGTGTTGAGTGTCAATCTAAAGTTTAAAGTTCTATTGCAAACTTTCAGTAAAATTCTATTTACTCCGTGAAATTTAATAATTGGTTTTAAATCAAAAGTAACAATTCCAGTGTTAGTATCTTAAGTATCATGTTTGCCTCCATGATTCTTGATTGTTTTAATATCAAGTTTATCTAGGAGCTGAAAGAATTGTTTCAGAAACCATCATGTGTGACAGATATAACGATATCTGAAACAATGTTTTGGTTGCAATATGATAGAGTATAATATATGTTCTCATAGTGGATGAGAATTTACAAAGGTTGGAGATGCTAGACATCCAAATCATCCGAAAAGGGTTTTGGAAAGTAATGTTATACTCACGATTCACCTTTATAAGCTACAGTAGCTTGATCATGAGAAGTCGTCATGATAAGGATGAATAGAAGATGTATGTAAAGTGTTTACTATACTAAAAGATTACTAAAGAATGGATTTTGAAAGAACGCCGATCATTTGATGATGGTGATCTACTTCAAAGTGCAAGTCCAAAGGTATTATTATTTGAATATACACGCTTTGGCCTATGTGTCATGTATATGGCGTCACTTTTGATGTTGATAGATTCTTTTAAAAATAAAAAGGAAATTCTGAAAGAGAATCTATAAAATATATTTGGCAGAAAAGAAAATATTGGAAATATCCAATTTAGGTATATGGATGATATACATGTTATGGTTGTATTCTTTGCTTGTTAAATAATGTGGTTTTTGGGTATTGGATACCGAATTGGTTGGTATGAAATTTCATACAGAACGACACAATTCATAAACCACAATGGCCTAAATAACCAGCAAGAGAATATGTGATGATGTTCAGCGAAAACAAACAAACCGTTGTTTGTATTTCTCGTTGACATCAAAGCTTGACTTTAAGATTTGTTTTAATAATTGTTATTTGAATTAGGTATTATGAGAACAAAGGTTGTTCAAATAATTACCGTATTCCATATAAGATGGATGATTTACAAATCTAGTTGGAGAAATCACATCCATAAAACCTAATGCTAAAATGTCGCAAGACAAATGATTGAAAGATCACTTACGAAGTGACATCGCTGTTTAAATTATATTGGAAAGAAAACATGAAGAAACTCCATTTTTATGGAATTTTGGAGTCTTTGATTTGATCAAGTGATGCTTGTGAGACTTTCCTAGGGATAATAAAAACTTCGTTCAAAGGCCAAACAAGAACGAACGACTAAAATATTGGAATTTATACATATCGATGTATGTAGTCCATTATGTGTAGTCATAAGCAATGGATTTCAACTTCATATGCTTTCTCTGGAAATTTAAGTGAATGTTCACTTAATGAGAAAGAAGTATGAAATATTTGAAAACGTTCAAAGAATTTCAAGATGAAGTGAAAATCATTGTGACAAGAAAATAAATGGTTTATGATTTTATCGTACGGGATTTATTTGAGTTACAAGTGTAACAAGAAAAATAAATGAATTATGATTTATCATAAAGGGATTTATTTCAGTTACAAGTTTAGCAAAACACCTATATTTACATATCCCGAAACACCATAGGAATATGGAGTGTTTGAGATTTGTAATGAAACCTTGTTTGACATGGTTGGATCAAAGGTGTTACTGATAAAACTGCCATTATGTTTTAAAAAGATTAAAGCTTTAGAGACTTCCGCTTTTATACTGAAAAGAGTTCCATCTTGATCCGTTGAAATGACACCATGGAAGTTATGGTTTGGGGTAAAACCCAAGTTGTCATTTCTTAAATTTTGGTATGCTAAACATAAGTAAGATGTTTACAACCAAAGTCGGATGAGCATGTCTTTGTAGGTTATTTCGAATAACAATTGGTTATTCCTCCATAACACCAAGGACAAAAGGGTTTGTCGCTTGAAACATGAAGTTTCTTGAAGAAGGAATTTTTCATAAAAGTTAAGTGGGAGGACAATAGAACTTTGATAAGGTTAACGAACCTTAGCTAAATGTGCTGAGTTGCGCAGCACCGGAAATCGTTCCGGAGGCTGCCATAATGCTCATAGCTTATGTGCCTCAAAGGTTGTGGTCACGGAGATCTAAGTTCCTATTGAACCAAGTAGGTCGGATAAACAATCAAATACTAAGATTTGAGAGTAAAATCATTATTGTTTGATAATGATGAACCGACTATATGCAAAGAAGCGATGATGGGCCCTGAATCCGTCAAATGGCTTGAAGACATAAAATCCGTGATAGTTCCATACACGAGAAACCAAGTTTTGAACTTGGAAGACCCTCCGAAAAGGTGTAAAAACCTATCGGCCGTATTTGGATCTATAAAGAAACAGACATGGATGTTTTACATCTATGAAATAGTCGACATATTGGTAAAGTATTTTACGACAATGTTCAAGGAGTTGACTATGACAAGATTTGATCTTTCATAGCGATATTTAGTCTGGACGGATTAAAGTAGCAACCACTACATATAATTTGTTATATGGTAGATGAATAAACAAAACAAAGTTCTTCTAATAGAATGGTTGCCTAGGACATGTACATGACACGATCCAAAGGGTTTTGTTAATTCAAAGGATGCAAAAAAGGGCATGCAAACTTCAATGGTTGAAGTAAGCATCGCGGAGTTGGAATCTTCACCGTGATGAAAAAGAGTTTTCATCAGGAGACGATGAAGATGCTTGCATTTGCAAGAAATTAAGTGGGAGCGCTAAGACATATTTCTAATACATTTTGTGGAGGACATCTTGTTGATTAGAAATGATGTATCTTTTATTGACAAAGGTTAAGAATTTCATTTCGATGAAATACTTAGGCAAAACCCGAATATTTAGCATGAATGTCTATAGTGGATAGACTGTGACGCTAATATGGTTGTGCCAAACGTACATATATGAGATATCGAAGGAGTTCAATATAGAAACGACAAGAAAAATTTCTTGTTGCATGGAAAAGGAATTGAATCAAGATTCAAGTGTATCGACACTTGATAAGTGAAACAAGATTCAAGTGCTTTGACACTTGATGAGTGAAATCACGAGAATGTTTTGATCAATCATACCATGATATGTACACATCCAGATATGTCCTATGCTCTAAGTGTTATGATCATATACCAGAATGAATCATAAAATGATCATTGGACTATAGTAAGGATATTCTTATGATCTTTTGGAAGAACTAAGAATATATTTGTGTAGAGATGACAAACAATTACAAATAGTTCATTGTAAAGCGTTACATTGATACTAGTTTTGTCACAAGATACAAATTAAGTTTATCTCAATTTAAACTATGAGTGGCACAATGAAATGGAAAGGAGTTTTCATGATGGATTTGGATGTATTCCAAAGTTAAGATGTGACACCCCGGTTCTGATAAGACCGTGGCCTCTATGTGACATGCCAATCCCTGGATCGGTTCATTGGCCCACAATAGAGTAAGATAGATAATCATAGCAAATAACCGTGTATCATGATCTACAAAGATCCAGAGTACCATTATTACAATATAAAAGCTCAGCATAAAGCTAGCTCAAATTGTTCAGGTAGCAACAAAAGCGAGTAAATCCTCCAATCTTCAAATTGCCCACAAGTGAACAAGTGTCGAGTGGAGTACCGTGGCCTATAACGATCAATCAGAATCGGAATAACCTGCAGCATAAAACGCAACAGCCCCGAAGGGTCAATACATGGAATGTATGGCAAGTAGAGCTAGTAAAGGAGACAATAGTACTAACAACTACATGCATATTTGGCAAGTGGAGCTGTGTCTGGCTTGCATTTGCAAATAACTTTGTCCTACTTTCATAAATAGTTTTGAATTTTCTTTGAAAAGATCCCAATTAAGTTAACCCAACAATATTAAAACAATTATGAAATTAGAATGAGCGAGAAACATGTCATGGAATCAATATCTAGCAACTCAGATGTCCATAACCCGGGACACGGCTAATCGATTAGATTATACACTCTGTAGAGGTTAGTACACTTTACCCATGTGACTTGGCCAGCCCAGCTCGTACCATCACTCTCATTTTGGGTGACGATAGGGAGAAGACCAAGAAGAGATCATCGAAGTAGCTCCTCAATCCCGACGCCAGACCGGTCCAACCTACCAAAATTCTACATCTCGGATACTGGTTCGAGTTACCACAACCTACTAAGTCCAACCAACCGCCCATTTCATTATTGGCACATGGTTGTACACGTAAGCTACACAATAAAGAAGCCAATCAATTTCTCTTGATACCGGTGCCTTTCCGCAATGAAACCACCAAAATTTATCAATACCATCACACCTGGGGTTCATTGATTGTTGTTTTAGTTTTCACAAACCAATACTTTGAGAAAACAAGTATCAATGATGTAACCCAGCCCTCGTTCAACATAGCATGGCTAAGCACATCTACAACGGTGGTTCATCTACAAGGAAAGCCCTACCACATAATAGGACATAGCATAACGATAGTATCATCCTACACATGCATCTACAAAATACACGAAAATGCATTGAAAATAGTAGGACGATATCATGAACAAAGTAGCATCTACTTGCCTTGGTTGTAGCGGTCGGAGGAACAATCCACACACAGGCAAGGGTTGCACTCCACACAATCTACACGACACAATTGCATTCATAAACAAACAATTCACAAACATATGCAACAAAGATGATGCATGAATGCAAGAACGGCAAGCGAATTGGTGCTACAGCTGCACCACATAATACTAATTTATATTACTACCGAATACATGCATGGAAAATAGATTTGGCGCAAGGGAAACTATTAACCAAAAGTAGTGATCACTACTAGAGCTAGAACTTAAATAATTCACTACAGGTAGTAGACAGGTTTTAAAATCTTGGAAAAATTCTACCGCATAGGCATCGCTGATAAGAAACAGTACCAATTGGAATTACTCAAAAAGGAGTTATAAAACATCCCGAGTAATTAAAACACTGCAGAAAGACATTAGACAAATACTGCAGAAGTTTTTACTGTAAGCCTATCTTTTTATTTCACTATGAGATTCCCCTCGTTCATACGAGTTCAGGGACATATCATACGCGATTTTTGGAGCTACGAAACTTTTACTACGAATTTATTACTCCGAAAAGGCCACTAAATAGTTTGATTAAAATGTACTAAACCTGATGGTAAAAGTCTGAACCAAAGGTACAGCGAGATTCTACACGACTCACTGAATGCGTACATATTTTATTTGCAATTTTTGGCAAAGCGGTTGAATTTCTACGCAATTTACAATATTCTACCGAAATCTGTCAACTAATAGGATTAACGAAATTGACCCACCAATCGTGTCCGATGACCGTACCGACTAGGCGTCGACCAATCAACGTGGGGCGTCGACTAGTCAACGTCTGGAGTGCTGACCAGTCAACGAACGATCTAAGCCGCTGATCGAGATCCGACGTGGCTGTCTTACCGAATCGTCACGAAAGCGAACTCCGGCGAGCTCCGGACGGCGGCGACGGTCGGTTCGGCGCCGTGGTTCTACTCGACGCATACACACGGTCAACTACTCCCGGAACAATAAACGCAGCTACGTCTGTGGCGATCTGCAGGGCGCAGTTGGCGGCGGCGGATGGAGACGCGGAGCACGGGAACGGAAAGAGGGCGGCGAGACGAACCCAAAGACGCGCGACGAACGACGACGAGGGCAGCCGGGCGGCGGCGAAGCGGTGGCGGCGACGTGCGCCAGAGGCGGCGCCAGGAGGTCGCGGGGCTTGTGGCGGCGGGCACGGCCCGAGGCGGTGGGGCCCTCTTTTAATTGGTCTCTCACGCGCGGAAAAAAACTGAAACAGAATCGGTCCGCGGTTGGACTTCGATTCGGAAATCGGTCCAGATTTTCGGACCGTTTTCCGGCGGTTTACTAAAACGTCCGAGTCTTTTGCATACGAACTCCGATTGGAGCGATTTTCGCGCCTACGGGTTCGTATCGTCGAGGGGAACAACCTTCAGTCGAAGTTTGTGCGAAAACTCGAACCTACAGGGGTGGTTGTCGCAAGTCCCTCTAAAGTCTCCGGCAGGAACCTCGAAGCGAGAAGAAGTAGGGTTTTGCAAATAGCGTTTCGTCGATCCTCTCTACTCGACGGTAATGCATGGAAAGATATGATGCGATGCAATGAATGATATGCAAGACCAAATCTAAAATTTGGGATGTGACAAGACTAACCCCCTTAAGATGAATCTCGTCCTCGAGATTCGGCGCGGCTATCAAATAGGTGTGGGTAGTCCTCTCGGATGTCATCTTCACGCTCCCAAGTGGCTTCCTCTTCGGTGTGGTGACTCCACTGTACTTTGCAAAACTTGATTGTCTTGGTACGGGTAGTCCTTTCTGCTGTCTCCAGAATCTTGACCGGTTTCTCCTCATAGGTCAAATCATTCTCAAGCTGAACCTCCTCTAGCGGTACAGTGTCTCTCAATGGTGTATCCACCATCTCCGGATGGCACTTCTTCAGCTGGGAAACGTGGAACACATTGTGAACAGCAGATGAGCCTCCGCAACTCCAACTGATAAGCAACCTCTCCTTTGCGTGCTAAGACTCGATACGGTCCAATAAATCGAGGTGCCAGCTTACCCTTAATACCAAATCTCTTAATTCCACGAAGCGGCGATACTCTGAGGTATGCTCTATCACCTATCTCATACACCACTTCCTTGTGCTTGGCGTCAGCGTAGCTCTTCTGTATTGATTGTGCTACCTTCAGCCTATCTCTAACCAAGGCGACCTTCTCTTCAGCGTCCTTGATCAAATCAGGTCCAAACAACTGACGTTCTCCTACTCCATCCCATAACAATGGTGTTCGACACCGTTTCCCATACAGTACGTCAAACGATGACGTCTTGATGCTGGTTTGATAGCTGTTGTTGTAGGAAAACTCGGCATACGGCAAATTCTCATCCCAACTAGAACCATGAGCCAAGGCGCAAGCTCTTAGCATGTCCTCCAAAATCTGATTCACCCTCTCCGTCCATCACCATGGGTGAAACGCCGTGCTAAACTCCAACCTAGTACCAAGTGACTCGTGTAGCTGGCGCCAGAAGTGTGAGGTAAATTGGGTGCCTCTGTCAGATACGATACTCTTGGGAACTCCATGTAGGCACACAATTCTGTCCATGTAAATCTTGGCCAACTTTGCACTCGTATAAGTCGTCTTCACCGGTATAAAGTGGGCTACCTTGGTCAAATGGTCGACCACTACCCAAATAGAGTCATATCCCGACCTGGTCCTGGGCAATCCTGTGATAAAGTCCATTCCCACTCTATCCCACTTCCAATCCGGCACGGGCAATGGTTTCAGCCCCGGCTGCTTCCGATGTTCCTTCACTGGCGGTGCATACATCACATAGGGCGATATGCTCTGATGTCTCCTTTCATGTTGTTCCACCGTAATCATCCTTTAGGTCCATATACATCTTCGTATTGCCCGGATGTATGGAATACGACGAGTCATGAGCTTCCTGCAGAATCAACTTCCTTAACTCCGGATCGTTGGGCACACACAAACGATCTCCATACCACAAGGTACCTTGCTCATCCTCGCGGAATTCCCTTGCTCGACCTTCCTTCATCTTTTCCTTAACTTCATCTATCTCTTTGTCTCCCACTTGAGCCTTTATGATCCTGTCCCGTAGCGTTGGTTGGACTTCCATTGTTGCTAAGTACCCTTCAGATACTACCTCCAGTCTAAGGTCCTTGAATTGCTTGCACAAATCCTCAGGCAATTCACCAATTGTCAATCCATTGGCATAAACCTTCCGGCTCAGAGCATCAGCTACTACATTGGCCTTTCCTGGGTGGTACTATAGATTCATATCATAGTCCTTGATAAGTTCCAACCATCTCCTTTGTCTCATGTTCAGTTCCTTCTATGTAAATATGTACTTCAGGCTCTTGTGGTCGGTGTACACATCACAGTGTTTTCCCATTAAGTAACGCCTCCATACCTTGAGCGCATGAACCACTGACGCTAACTCCAAGTCGTGTGTGGGGTAATTCCGCTCATGGTGCTTGAGTTGTCGCGAGGCATATGACACTACTCTCCCATCTTGCATCAGCACACTCCCAAGTCCCTGTCGTGAAGCATCACAGTACACTTGGAAATCCTTCGAAGATCCGTAAACACGTACAGCGCAGCATTAGTCGACGCTCAGGCCTCGAAAGCTGGCTTCACATACATCGACCATTCAAACTTCCTCTCCTTCTTGAAGTTCACCATCGGCTTAGCAATCTTGGAAAAGTTTTCTATGAACCTCCGGTAATATCCAGCAAGTCCCAAAAAGCTTCGAATCTCTCCCGCATTCTTGGGTGCTTCCCACTCTGTTACTGCGGTCACTTTGTTTGGATCAACAGCAATTCCTTCTCCTGACACTACGTGTCCAAGAAATCCAACAGTGTTGAGCCAGAATTCACACTTACTGAATTTGGCATACAGCTTGTGTTCCCTCAGCTTCTCCATAATCATTCTCAGATGTTTCTCATGCTCAGCATCATCCTTGGAATATATCAGTATGTCATCAATAAACACTACCACGAACTTGTCCAAATACTCCATAAATACCTTGTTCATCATGGTCATGAAGTATGCCGGGGCATTTGTTAGTCCAAAAGACATAACTGTATACTCATATAAACCATACCTAGTGGTGAAGGCGGTTTTTGGTACATCCTCCTCCCGGATCTTCAATTGGAAGTAGCCTGATCGCAGATCAATCTTGCTGAACACCTTTGCTCCTTCCAGTTGGTCAAACAAATCATTTATGTTCGGCAGAGGGTACTTGTTCTTAATGGTTACTTCATTCAGCGAGCGATAGTCTACCACTAATCTCTTGGTGCTGTCTTTCTTCTCCACAAATAGAACAGGTGCTCCCCATGACGACGCACTAGGCTGAATGAATCCCTTTTCCAGTTGTTCCTTCAACTGTTTCTTCAATTCCTTCAGCTCATCCACATCCATCTTATATGGTTTCTTTGCTATTGGTCCTGTTCCAGATCGTCGATAAGAAACTCTACATCTCTCGGTGGCATCCTGGCAGCTCTTCCGAAACACGTCGGGTAATCCCTAATCAGCACAAGATCCATGCTAACCCCTTAAGAGAATTCAGCTTACACCTTCACCGGGTCGATGGCCGACTTGAATCTAATCCTCTTACCATCCGGGGTTTTGAGTGAAACAGCTCGCTGTGCACAATCTATGTGTCCCCCATGCATAGACATCCAATCCATACCCAAAATGACATCTAATCCCTGTGAATCCAACACTACTAGTTGTGCAATGAAGTTGTGTGTTCCAATCCTCACAGTCAAGTCGCGGCATCCCGCACTAGCTATCATATCTCCTCCAGGTGAACTCACTCTAATAGACCTTTTCATAGACTCAGTAGGTAACTTATACTTATCCACAAATTACCTTGATATGAATGAATGCGATGCACCAGTATCGAAAAGTATAAGTGCAGGGTAAGTGTTGATTGGGAACTTACCAATCACAAGGTCAGGCTCATCTGGAATATCCTCCACATTCATGTGGTTCACTGTGGCCTTCTCACCGTTGGTTGGCTTCAGTCCTTTCCTCTCCGGACAGTTGTCAGCATAGTGTCCCTTCTGCTTACACTTGAAGCACGTCACCTCACTCAGATCCTTCTTCACGAAGTTGCGATCACGGTTGCGGTCATGTCCACCGTGTCCTCCAGAGGGGTGAGAGTGTACTCCCTTGTGGTTGTGGTGGCTGCTCCTATGGTTGTCATGACAATGTCCATCACGGCGGTCATGGCTCCCATGGTCACTTCATACATGCTTGGAGTATCCATCATATGAAGTGCGAGTCTTGTGGTGTGAACCAGAGTGGTGATTGTTGTTCTTTCTCTTGCGGTTCTCCACTTGCTTGTGCTTCCCTTCCAAGATCCTGGCCTTGTCCATAAGCTCCTGGAAAGTGGGGCAGTAAACCACAAGTAGCTGTACTGAAAGCTCATCACTGAGGCCATCCAGAAATCTCTCCCTCCTTTTGGCATCAGTGTTAACATCCTCAGGTGCGTAACGGGACAAGTTGTTGAACTCCTCAATGTACTCGGCAACGGTGCGATTGGTTTGGCGCAAGTTGCGGAACTCGTTCCTCTTCAGGCTCAGAACTCCTGAAGACACGTGGTTGGTCTTAAAACCTTCCTCAAACATAGCCCAAGTCACGGTATCCAGCGGGTGGGTGATCTGAAATGTGTCCCACCAAGAAGCGGCTGGTCCCTCCAGTAGGTGAGCGGAGAACCTCACCTTCTCAGCATCAGTAAATCCGACAGTCAATAGATCCTTGTTGACTGAACGCAACCAGTCTAGAGCAACCATTAGTTCCGTTGCAGTAGAGAACTTAGCTGGCCTTAACCTCAGAAATCTGGTGAGAGCATCTCCCTGAGGCTGATTGTTTCCATTGTTGTTGTTCTGATTCGCCATGAACTGGGTCATCACTTGAGTCAGCTGTGCCTGAGCTGCCATGAGCTGCTCCAACTCAGTGGGTTGGCGACGGGGAGGCATCTGCGGTTCAGCATAGGTAAGTTTAGAAAGAATCAACTACGATAATAGGATTCTACCCATGCATATGATCAACCAACAACAAACAATAGCAGACAATCACAAGCAAGCAACACATTAACAAACAAGCGATCCAGCAACATCCCAGATGTTATCCTAGCAGTATATAACTACTGAAATAGTTTTGCAAGAGTTGACAATGGTTAACTAAACAATAGATCATCTAATCAACCAAAACAGCAATCTGCCAGAACAGTCCAGCAGTGTTCACGAATTTTTCCGCCTGACTTAAACCCGTCATAAAAATTAGCCAATTTTTGTGCATATGGAACAGAGAGTTTCGCATCAGCCCAATTTTTTTCAGATTTTTCCGAGTTACCAGAAAAATATGAAAAATCGCGCAGTACTGCTGTATCAGCAGAAAAACTGCAGCGAAAAACACACAGATAGTAACCAAATTGCCATAACTCTTTCATTAAAATCTGCACAAATAAATCCTGGGATATTGGACTACACAAATAAGCAACTAAACACTTTTAATCTAACACGAACTAAGCTTCACAACGATCGAGACTAATCCTAACGAATTCGCCTAACGTGGACTAACTGGTGGACTTCTATCTACTTCTTGAAGAGATTGAGGTAGGTCCTTGCGGTCATGCGTTGGCGCTCATCGGTACAACCATGGCGGCGGAGTGTACACCTCTCCTGAACCATCACTTGAGACTTCAAACTCCACCTCTTCTGGATCCTCCTCTTCTTCTTCATCCTCAGCTGCTACAGCAACAGCTTCATCTCCTCCACCATCATCGTCTTCATCATCGTCATCCTCGTCCTCATCATCATCGTCTCCACTGTCATCATCATCCCCATTGTTGCCATCATCTCCATTGTCATCATCAGAGGGTGGATTCAGCTGCGCTTGGAGAGCGGCAATCTGGGCTGTCATAACTTCAATGGTTTGGTCCCTTTCCTGGACGGTCCCTTGCAATTGCTGTATGTTCTGGGTATTCTCTTGCACAGTGCCATGAAGATGGGCTATGGTCTCATCTATGGCTATCAGGGCAGTCTCCAGAACTCCCACAGCTTCATGCAGAGTGTCTATCTCCTGTCCTTGGACTACCATTCCATTGCTAGTAAAGTCTGCAATCTCCTTCAACATCCTCACCTTCTCTGCTAGAGCTCCATTCTCCCTCTCCATGTCCTCTATGTGCCTCCGACGGGGTGGCATGTTGTTCCTGTCGCTCGTGGTAATCAAAATGTTCCCTTCTTCATCACGCCTTCCATAATCACGGTAGGGTGAATCTGCTGGCAGTAGGTGTCGGACATAGTGGCACTGGCGAGACAGGGCTTCATGCATAGCCAAGTTGATTCCAAGTCCCCAGTTGCAGTATATCTTGGTGTAGACCAAGTGCGCGGGGTTTGGCAAGGTGGCATCTCTGAATATGAAGGTAGTGATCTCCCATGCATCCTCTCCATATCCATAGGTGTACAACCTTTTTCCCTTGAACATAGGCAGTGGCAATCCCAATGACTGAGAGAGCTGAGCTAACTGCCTTGCAAAGGGCCTTGGTGACTCCATGGTGACATACTCAGTCCTGACATCTCCCATCTATCAAGTAAAAGAGGAAAGTGTGAGAATAGCATATGGTAAGATTTTACGAGAGCGAAAGGCATAAGAGGAAAGACAGTGTTAATATAGGCTTAATAATTCTATGGCTTCCTAATCCAATCCTAGGTCACGATCTTACAGTCGACACACGGGCTCTGATACCATCCTGTGACACCCCGGTTCTGATAAGACCGTGGCCTCTATGTGACATGCCAATCCCTGGATCGGTTCATTGGCCCACAATAGAGTAAGATAGATAATCATAGCAAATAACCGTGTATCATGATCTACAAAGATCCAGAGTACCATTATTACAATATAAAAGCTCAGCATAAAGCTAGCTCAAATTGTTCAGGTAGCAACAAAAGCGAGTATCCTCCAATCTTCAAATTGCCCACAAGTGAACAAGTGCCGAGTGGAGTACCGTGGCCTATAACGATCAATCAGAATCGGAATAACCTGCAGCATAAAACGCAACAGCCCCGAAGGGTCAATACATGGAATGTATGGCAAGTAGAGCTAGTAAAGGAGACAATAGTACTAACAACTACATGCATATTTGGCAAGTGGAGCTGTGTCTGGCTTGCATTTGCAAATAACTTTGTCCTACTTTCATAAACAGTTTTGAATTTTCTTTGAAAATATCCCAATTAAGTTAACCCAACAATATTAAAACAATTATGAAATTAGAATGAGCGAGAAACATGTCATGGAATCAATATCTAGCAACTCAGATGTCCATAACCGGGGACACGGCTAATCGATTAGATTATACACTCTGCAGAGGTTAGTACACTTTACCCATGTGACTTGGCCAGCCCAGCTCGTACCATCACTCTCATTTTGGGTGACGATAGGGAGAAGACCAAGAAGAGACTGTTCGGAAAGTAGCTCCTCAATCCCGACGCGCACCGGTCCAACCTACCAAAATTCTACATCTCTGGATACGCGGGTTCGAGTTACCACAACCTACTAAGTCCAACCAACCGCCCATTTCATTATTGACACATGGTTGTACACGTAAGATACACAATAAAGAAGCCAATCAATTTCTCTTGATACCTGGATGCCTTTCCGCAATGAAACCACCAAAATTTATCAATACCATCACACCCAGGGGGTTCATTGATTAAGTTGTTTTAGTTTTCACAAACCAATACTTTGAGAAAACAAGTATCAATGATGTAACCCAGCCCTCGTTCAACATAGCATGGCTAAGCACATCTACAACGGTGGTTCATCTACAAGGAAAGCCCTACCACATAATAGGACATAGCATAGCGATAGTATCATCCTACACATGCATCTACAAAATACACGAAAATGCATTGAAAATAGTAGGACGATATCATGAACAAAGTAGCATCTACTTGCCTTGGTTGTAGCGGTCGGAGGAACAATCCACACACGGGCAAGGGTTGCACTCCACACAATCTACACGACACAATTGCATTCATAAACAAACAATTCACAAACATATGCAACAAAGATGATGCATGAATGCAAGAACGGCAAGCGAATTGGTGCTACAGCTGCACCACATAATACTAATTTATATTACTACCGAATACATGCATGGAAAATAGATTTGGCGCAAGGGAAACTATTAACCAAAAGTAGTGATCACTACTAGAGCTAGAACTTAAATAATTCACTACAGGTAGTAGACAGGTTTTAAAATCCTGGAAAAATTCTACCGCATAAGCATCGCTGATAAGAAACAGTACCAATTGGAATTACTCAAAAAGGAGTTATAAAACATCCCGAGTAATTAAAACACTGCAGAAAGCCATTAGGCAAATACTGCAGAAGTTTTTACTGTAAGACTATCTTTTTATTTCACTATGAGATTCCCCTCGTTCATACGAGTTCAGGGACATATCATACGCGATTTTTGGAGCTACGAAACTTTTACTACGAATTTATTACTCCGAAAAGGCCACTAAATAGTTTGATTAAACTGTACTAAACCTGAAGGTAAAAGTCTGAACCAAAGGTACAGCGAGATTCTAGACGACTCACTGAACGCGTACATATTTTATTTGCAATTTTTGGCAAAGCGGTTGAATTTCTACGCAATTTACAAGATTCTACCGAAATCTGCCAACTAATAGTATTAACGAAATTGACCCGATCAAGCGTATTCGATGATGGCGGCGACTAGGCGTCTGACCAGTCAACGTTTGGGCGTCGACTAGTCAACGTCGAGTGCTGACCAGTCAACGAACGATCTAAGCCGCTGATCTGAGATCGGCGGTGGCTGCTGTCTTACCGAATCGGTGCGAAACGAACTCCGGCGAGCTCGGACGGCGGCGGTCGGTTCCGGCGTCGTGGTTCTACCGCGTACACACACACGGTCAACTACGGCTTCCGGAACAATAAGCGCAGACGTCTGGCGATCTGTAGGAAGGCGGTTGGCGGCGGATGGAGGCGAGCACGGAACGGAAGAGGCGGCGAGACGAACCCGACAACGCAGCGGCGATTTAACGGCGGCGGAGGGTGGCGGCGGCGGCGAAGGTGGCGGCGGCGTCGCGCCGAGGCGGCGCCAGGGAGGTCGCGCGGGGCTTGTGGCGGCGGGGTGTGGGCACGGGGCCCGAGGCGGTGGGGCCCTCTTTTAATTGGTCTCTCACGCGCGGAAAAAAAACTGAAACAGAATCGGTCCGCGGTTGGACTTCGATTCGGAAATCGGTCCGGATTTTCGGATCGTTTTTCCGGCGGTTTACTAAAACGTCCGAGTATTTTGCATACAAACTCCGATTGGAGCGATTTTCGCGTCTACGGGTTCGTATCGTCGAGGGGAACAACCTTCAGTCGAAGTTTGTGCGAAAACTCGAACCTACAGGGGTGGTTGTTGCAAGTCTCTTGGTTTACTAAAACGTCCGAGTCTTTTGCATACGAACTCCGATTGGAGCGATTCTCGCGCCGACGGGTTCGTATCGTCGAGGGGAACAACCTTCAGTCGAAGTTTGCGCGAAAACTCGAACCTACAGGGGTGGTTGTTGGAAGTCTCTCTAAAGTCTCCCGCAGGAACCTCGAAGCGAGAAGAAGTAGGGTTTTGCAAATAGTGTTTCGTCGATCCTCTCTACTCGACGGTAATGCATGGAAAGATATGATGCGATGCAATGAATGATATGCAAGACCAAATCTAAAATTTGGGATGTGACATAAGACATTGTGACGAATACTACAACAAAAGGCCAAGTATATGACTGCTATAGTAGCAGCAAATGAGGGAATTTGTGTCAAGTAGTTTGTTATCAAACTAAGGTGTGGTTCGCAACGGGCTAACACTAAAGATATATTGTGTGACAATAGTATCGACGTGTTTTAACCCCAAGGAACTAAAGGTCTCACCAAAAGACCAATTTTATACAATGCCATCTCATTGGAGAATGAGTGATGCGTGGAGACGCAAAGACATGCAAATACACACGGACCTGAAAGCGTCAGATCCATAGATTATATTAACCACTTGCAATTGCGTATATGGAACACCAGAAAGCCATAGGTGTTCAATACGCAAAGTTTTCAAACTAGATTATTGTCTCTAGTGCAAGTGGGAGACTGAAGGGAATATGCCTGAGAGGCAATAATAAAGTGGTTATTATCGTATTCCTTGTTTATGATAAATGTTTATTTTACATGCTATAATTGTATTAATACGGAAACGTTAATACATGTGTGTTTAATAAACAAAAAGGAAGTTCCTAGTTATGCCTCTCTTATAAACTAGCTCGTTGATTAACAAGCTGATCAAAGGTTTCCTGATCATGGACATTGGATGTGGTTAATAACGAGGTCACACCATTAGTGTAATAATGTGATGAACATTCATCCGAAGTATAACATTACGATCAAAGTCATTGAGTTTATATTGCTATAACAACTTACAAAGTGATCCTAATCCTTAGACCATGAGATCATGTCAATCACTAACACCAGAAGAGTTTCTTGTTGACATCAAACGTCACACTGTAATTGGGTGATTATAAAGATGGCTTCAAAACTACTAAAGTGTTATGTTGAGACTCATGGATCAAGAGTGGAATTTGTTCATCCTGATGACAGATAGATATACTCTGGGCCCTCTCGGTGATATCACATTGATTAGCTTGCAAGCAAGTGATTTGATCACTAGAATGTTATATCACGGGAACAAGAAAAGAGTGCATGTCGGTAACGAGATTAAACTAGGTATGGAGATACCGATGATCGAATCTCAGACATGTAATATATCGTGAAACAAAGGGATTAAGATACTAGCATAAAAGGTTCATACGATCACAAAAGTCATCGTTGAATGTGTGGGAGTCAGTATGGATCTCCAGGCCCCGCTACTGATTATTGATCGGAGAAGGGTCTCGATCATGTTCGCATTATTCGCGAACCGTAGGGTGACACACTTAAGGGATGCCGACACCATTCGGAGCAAATGATATGCCAGAAAAAGAAAAGGAAAGCGCAAGAATTTATTTCACTAGACACCGGAACTGTTTCAGTTGAAATTGCTGAAACTGGTTCTGCATATGAAATGGAATACTAGCAAGGGGTTTTATGTGAATGTTTGTTAATTAAAGTAATTAACAAAATTCTGAATAAATAAATAAAAGAGTTTTATTTAAATGAGAGCTTCCATTAATTTTGGTGGAAAATTAATGCATGTGAGTGGAATTGTGAGTGGAGAGGTTTTTATGTGAGTGGAGCTTCCACCACATGAATGTGGAAGAGGTGGGGGCAGCCCCATGGCTGGGCGCCATGCCCCTTGGGTGCCCCCCTCTCCCCTATAAAAGGCCCCCTCTTCTCCTCTCAAAGCACACCTCCTCACGAAGGATCTCTCTCCCCCCTTTAGAATTTCCCCATGGTCTCGGATCAGCGAGATACATGTTCCCGGTGGCTTTTTCTAGAAGGATTTGTTGCTTCCGCTGCTTCGCTGGAGCGAGGGCGCGGAGGTTGTCGGGGTACCCGTACGTGTGTGTGATCACGGATGCACCACTGTTTTGAGGTGCTGGACTTGATCGTGCTGGACCGGCTAGACCAGACGGACTTCATCACGATCTTGAGATCGGAAAGCGTTCGTCTACATCATCCACGAGTACAACCTCGTTAACGCTATTCGGTCTTCGAGGGTATGCATTCTATGGAAGTATATCCACCCGTTGCTTGTATCTAGTAGATAGATCTTGGTACTTTGATGTTCCCATCGTAGGAATTTTTTTGTTTTCTATGCTGCGAACCCTACACCTGGAATGCCATATCGCCATAGACAGAGCAAGCCGCCACCACTCGCCACCGCCAGCGCCGCCCATCTTTGACCAAGCGCATGTGCGCCGTTCGATTTGGATCTGACGTGTGTGATAGATTCATTAACCGAAAAGGTATCGTGTGTTGTGAGCCGTGTGATGCACATTAGATCTGACGCTCCATGTTAGTTGATCCGTGCGAACCGTTATCGTCCAATAAGAAACAGACGCGTGGCCAGCCTTTGATTTAAAAACCAGTTTTTGTTCTATTAAATGTTCAAACTTGCAAAAATCATAACTTTAAATCTACACGTCCAAATTTTGCAAATTTTATATCAATAGAATCAGGAAAACACACTCTATCCAACCATGCACTTTTTTAATGAATTGCTTCTGTTAACTTGGCTGTTTTTGCAGAAACTTGTGTAGGCATAATTTGAATATAAAATTTATTCTAGGATTTTTTTTAAAGTAAAAACCTTGGAAAATGGATTTTTCTGAACCTACTGACCATACAAACCAACTTGTGGATTCAAAAACATATTTTGTGAAGTTAAAGAATAAATCTTTGAATTGGAACATTTCTAGTCAAATAAAAATGTTGTTTATATGTTAAAAATGCTTTTTGGAGAAAAACCTTTGGGAAATGATTTGAATTAAACCCTCTGACCCTAAACAAAAAGTTTTATGATTAAAAGTATAATTGGTGAACCCTATAAAAAATATTATTTGCTAAAGGCATTTCCAACAACATAAAATATGGTTTTGGTATAAAAATGGTTTATAGGTAAAACCTTTTGAAAATGATTTTAATATTAAACACTTGACCACAAAACACTAAAATTTTTGTTAAAAATATATTTGGTTAACACTATAAATATTCCTTGGATTTAAATCCTTTCTAGCAAAACAAAAATGATTTAAAGTGGCCATTTTTCACTAACTTGATATCATATGGTTTTACCACTTTTATAAATGACCAATGGGTGTTTTCAAATGTTTATAACCTAGTAGAAACCACTTTTCAAAATAAAACAATCTTTGGCATGCTTGCATGCATTGCTTTATTTTTATTATTCTATGTGATGATTGCTTGAATGGTAGATTGAATATTTGCTTGCTTGATTGAATTGTAGTGATATTTGAAGAGTGTGACTATTGCAAGATCAAGGACTTGTGTTTATATTCATGCTATGGAATATTTCTAAGTCAAGGACTTGTGTTTTGTTTAATAAAACTGATGGGGATATGCCTACCGGGGTATACCCAGCAGGATGTTTCAATCGCCGAGCACTGCGAGTGGGCTGCGTATGGCGACCGGATCAAGACCTGGCGTGGACTCAAGCGACTGGAAGCTGAAGGCCCAGAAGCATAGATAGGCCCAGTCGGACTAGGTTAAACGATTGCTGAAACCTTAACTGATTCGGTTGAGATCTGTAAACCCTAGGGGGGTGAGTCTATATAAACCTCCCTAGAGGGCGTGTAGGAGATACGTTCCATCATCCACCCAAGCGACTCGCTGCCTAGCCGTCGAGCTCGCCCCATTGTAATTCCACCATAATACAATCTAGCAGGAGTAGGTCTTTACCCTCCGGGGGCCGAACATGGGTAAATCCTTGTGTCTCCGCCCTTATCTCGCACCGCAGATGGCTGGCCGCCCTTGCCCCATGTTCTACTACTCGCTGCCGATTGCAGCATTTTCCGTGGTCATTTCCACGACAGTGGCGCCCACCGTGGGGCCTGGCCGGTCTGGCCGGTGTTCTGCAGCGAGATCCAATCTGCCCATCAATGAGTCGATCGCCACCGTCCGCATGATAGCGATCGACGAGATGCTTCAAATCTTGCCGAGCAGCTACGTCCCGGCGGCGCGACCCTTCACGCATAGCATGATCCTGCCGGTCGGCATGATCAGTCTCTTCGTCGGCCTCACCAACGTCATCGTCTCGGAGGACTCGGCTCGCATCCGCGAGTCGCCGCCACGCGACCGGCTCTTTGAGAGTCAGGTCCGCACGATCCACCGCCTCGCCTCTGAGTACGACTCAGCCCATACGACATGGCTGAAACCACCGCGGCCACGGAAGACGCGGCCCTCAACGGACGCCAACTCGGTGACCCCGACGTCACTCGCCGGATCCATCGTCGCCGCGGGCTCCATCACCCAGGTCTCCAATGTCGGAGACTTCGAGGATCCCTCCATCCTTGGGATCTTCGACTTTGACTCCGGATCGGAGAACTCCGCCGATCTCCGCGACGGGACCGGTCGCCATGCCGCGACCTACATGGCGACTGGCGCCGACCCGCCGGAGGATCCATTCTCCACCCCGATCCCTCCCAACGCAACGACAACGGAGTTCGAGGAACTCCGCCTAAAGCTGGCGGAAGCAATCCGCAAGGAGCAAGCCGAGCGCGAAAAATTTCGCCTCGAGCAGGTGACGGCGCAGGAGCTGTCGCGCTACCACCAGCAACGAATCAGGTCACGCCTGAACTCCACCGTCCGGGGGCGCGCCCTGAATTTCGACGACGAGAACGACCCGACCCGCGTGGACGAGCGCGCGATCTCCGAGAATGCGCCACCAGGAGGAAGCACGCGACCCCCACCAGGGTCGACGGCGAATGCGCCCCACCACCACCCAACCGCGCACCCCCCAGGGACCAGCCGCAGATCGTAGTCTCCTCCGGGAGCGAGACGCGAACGGCCTACCACTGTTCTCCACCCCGATGGACAACCTTGTCGCGGGCCGAGCAACAGTCGACAACATCGCGGCCACCGGTGACGGTGCCCTACAGATCCAGTACGTAAGGCCTTGCTCGCAAAGGCGGTCGAGCAGCAAAACGCAGGCGTCGACTCACAGGGTCGGATGTACTCGCGTTCATCGGGCAGCAGAGCGGCCTCAAGCGGCCGCCCCATGGCGGCAAACACCCTCAACTACCCGCCACCCGAACCATTGCAGCTCCAACACCGACCCGCGAACGCGGCACTCTCCACCAACGACCCCCGGCCGGCGACCAACTTCGTCGCTGCCAACGGTCAGCCCGTCGACGCCCGCACCCACATCATCAACAACTAGAGCTGGCGCGCACGCCAGCCCGACGACCTGCGGCATACCCTAACCAACCGCCGCGACGGCGAGCCGAGGGGGTCGCTAAGCCGACTCAGGCCCCAATGCTTTGGACCGATGATCCGAGGCGAAAGATACCCGACGAACTTCAAAGCGCCGAAGGAAATAGAGAAGTACGACCCCTCGTACGATCCCTCTGTGTGGCTGGATACGTACCTCATGGCAATGGGGATCGCCAGCCACACCGATCTACTAGCCGCCCGCTACCTCCCCCTGATGATGGAGGGGGCGTGCAGGCAGTGGATCAACACTCTCCCTGCGGATAGCATTGACTCCTGGGAAGAGATGCGCGACGCCTTCGTCAGGCACTTCGAGGGTTCATACACCCCCGCCACCACCATCGAGGACCTGGAACGATGCGTCCAGGGACCTCGCGAGTCGACCCGCAGCTGGGTCCAACGGTGGCAATAATTGTGGTACAACGCGGTCGGCATCCACCCAGACACCGCAATCCACTGATTCAAGACCTCGTGCCGCTACGAGCCCCTGGTCGCCAAGATCAAACGAGCATACCGCACACTCGACAACATACCGGATCTCCTAGAGATCACCAAAATATACGCGGAGGAAGACCCAAACCAAGAAACCGACGACGAGTCGGGAGGACAACGCCGCACGATCGACAACGACAATGGACGACGATCCGATCTACGCTACAACAACACTCGCCTCACCGGCAAGTGCCGCAGTGACGGGCGGGTCGACTTCGTCGCCAATGCTGGGTACGTGTAGCGCGAGCCCAAGAGCTTCCGCCGCGATGGGGGGCAACGCCGCGACGGCGGCAACTACAAGGCGAAGCCATGGTTCGACCCCACGGCCCTCCTTAACCAACCTTGTGTATTTCACAGCAGGGAAGGAAAGCCTGCCACGCACACGACCGCTGACTGCCACTCTCTCAAGGAAATCGAGAAGGCACGACGAGCGCGGGAAGACCCCGACAACAACCCGCCAAACGGCGGAAAATTGGGCAGCGTAGCCTGCTCGCTCCACACCTTCACAGGCTTCCACACAAAGCGCGAGAAGAAGGTCATCGCCCGAGACGTCGCCGTCAACACGGTGGCCCAGGTGGACGTTCCCTAGTTCCTCAACTGGTCGGAGCAACCAATCACTTGGAGCCGCCAGGACCACTCGCCACGCATCGAGTACCTAGGCCGAGTCGCCCTGGTGGTCAAGCCCAAGGTGGGAGACTACTGGCTCCCCAAGACATTGATGGACGGCGGCAGCTCCATCAACATCACACTGGACACCTTCAGCGCATGCGGCTCCGCGATCGATGGTCGAGACGCCCTACACCACGTTCCACGGCATCGTCCCCGGTCGGAAGGCGTACCCGATCGTCAAGGTCACGCCGGTCACCTTAAGACACCGCAAACTTCCGCGAGCGGATCGTCTTGACCGGTGCCCTTCGACAACCCTACCATCACAGGAAGCCATGCGTTCTCCAAGTTCATGGCGGCGCCCCACTACGCATACAACGCGATGAAGCTCCCCGGACCGCGTGGCGTCATCAGCATCCACGGCGACCCCAACATGGCCGCCGAGTGTAAGGCCAAAGGATCTTAACTCGCCGACGCCATCATGGCGGCAGAGGCCAACCACGCCGATGAGCTCGCCAAATACACGAGAAGGGTCAACAACGACGACCCCACTATACTCAAGAAGCCCAACTCGGAGGGCGGCAACACCTCAGCCTTCGAGGCAACGATGCATACCCGTACCGTCGAGCTGGTCCCAGGTGACTCCAGCCAGACGGTGACGATCGGGACGGGCATGAGCCCAGCATAGGAAGGCGCGCTCACCAAGTTCCTCCGTGAGAACAGGGACATCTTCGCATGGAAGCCCTCTGACATGCCTGGTGTCCCTAGGGAACTCGCTGAGCACAAACTCAACGCCGACCCCAAAGTGTGACCTGTCAAGCAGTCGCTGCGGCCCTTCAATGAAGAGCGCCGCCGAGCAATCGCCGAGGAGGTGCTGTAACGCCCCCGAATCGGGTCTATGCAGATCTCAGCATTTCCCGCCAAAACCCGCATAGAAGCGATTCAGAGACGCCCACCAGACACTTTCGTGTGGGTGGGATCTGAATACAAGTAGTTACATCACAGTAGTTTACAACAGAGTCCACAAGAACTTACATACACAACAACGACTCAACGAGTCAAGAATACAAAATATAGAATACGAAGATACAACTCAAGAAGAAAGCAAAATAGTATCCGAGTACAGACAAGATCCAAATGGGACTAAGAGTCCTGAAAAATAACCAAGCAGTGTCTAACCCTGCCCAGACCAAGCCTGAAGGGTAACCTTGCTAACATCGTCAATCACATACCTGTCAAGGCAAAAGGGTGCCGACAAAGGGGAAAGGAAAACAGAAAGAGAGCGGTCAGTACTAAGGCCAGTACACGACGAGACTAGAATTCGGCGGTCCTCACCTACATAGGTATGGTGGGCTCAGCGACAGCAAAGCTTGCACTATTTAACTTATAGAGACACGCTACAACTTCGGCTATTAGAGCGAGATAAGAGAGCACTACACGATAGCATAATATAACACCAAACTTAACCCATCCGAAGAATTCCCCCTCGAAGACCAGTCGAGGACGTCCTCTTACAGAACACACACGGTAACAATTTTAGTTAAGCAGATGTTTAGTTGATAAGGCTAATTACTAATCATATTATTAGAGGCAAAACATTAGTGATGTTGTCTATGATCATGACACTGTACTCCTGAGGCGTCCATAACCGTGGACACACGGCTTCTCGAAAAGATTTACCCTGCAGGGATGCACTACTGTACCCAAACGCATGCTCAACCCTTCAGGCAACATAGCACGCGTGCCATCCGAATCTCACAACAATAACTGTCCCATAACTACTCGCATATCCAGAGGCATCACCTACTGTGGGGAACCAACCAAGAGGTACGGCGATTCTCAAGGAAGGCACAGCGTTTGCGCCTACTGGTGGATCGGGCCCTGCAGGGTAACCTGTACACACCGTGGGTGCCGCCACCGTGTACCGTGATTTATGTATGCAAGCCATGGCAATCCACCAAAATATCGAGTTCGAAGACATATCAACTCACCCATGTCCGAGGACATATTATGCGTATGCACCAAATGGAAAACCAATTTTGTAACCCTCTGGATATACGAATAGCGCCGGTAGTTGAGGGGAGGATCCCAGAGGCCCCACGTTTGGTTAGCTCGATCAACTCAAAACTGGTATCGTAGAACGAACGGGTCCTAGGTCGGCTCAAGCAGTTCCCAAAGGTGGTCCCTGTCGGGGCCTTATCATTAGGTGAAACCATAACCATAACCAACATTACCAATTTAATTATCTTATCACCAACAATATTCCAGTATCATGTTCCACCTGTATGAGAGCGGCACTAAGCATGCCTACGACTCGCAAGGACAAAGCTAGCTAATCAAACAAGGCAATAGGATGACTAAGGCAATATAGTGGAGCAGGTAAATAATGGGACGGTACTACAACATCGACAATAAGGATAGCAATAGATCAAAGGAAGGAAGTAAAGACTATAAATACAAAATAGGTAGAAGAGAGGGAATGCTCGCCTGATAAACAATGTCGGGTAGTCGTAGGCTTGTCGTATCTCACATCGACTCATCGTCCTATCCAGTGAAGAAGCAAACACTAGAAGGAACAACCGATGCAATATTTAACACTAGGCAGAAGATCCGGCATGTTTATGATATGATGCATGGCATGACAGTATGCGGTCCCACTTAGCAATATTAAGCGGAATCGGGATCCCGACATTTATTATTATATTCAAGTTATTTAACTACCTCGCATATTAAATGTTGAATCAACAAGGCAAAGCATGACAACGGTTCGCTACACAAATTTAAATGGAGCCAATATTAGACTAGATTCGCCCGTATATGGGCTCCATATTTAGTTATGAGGTGAATCGACATAATGCCCCCAAATAAATGAATATGTATGCGAGCATGAATGATTTAATATGCAATAAGATATATTATATTTATCAAAACAGGGTGTCGGAAAGGGGTCGCACATTGGGGTTTGAAGATCTCGGGCTCCGGGATTTCGACAAGGTTCGGTCTCGCCGGGATCGGCCTTCAAATCCAGGAATGGGGTCTTCGGTTTCCATGTCGGCGTCCTCCATGATCCGTGTCGGGGTATCGGGGTTTTGGGTCGTTGTCGATCTTGGACTGGGGGCCGGGAAACTTCAACGAGTATACAAAGGGATGGCCGAGACCAACAGGAATCATCCATTCCCTAGTCGAAGTAGCGCCACCGAGGTCCTGGTCCGCAATCTAGTCTTGTTCCGCAAGAAGATCTTGATCAGAGTCGCAACATCACTTCACCACCTCGTCCTTGTACTCAACCAGCATCAGCAACGCAGCGGCAGGCCAAAACACAAGACATAAACGAGAGGACCCTCATGCGCCAATCACACAGGCACCAGGCCAAACACCATATGGTCAGGTTATCATAGGGGGAAGCGACGTGCGCGAGGCCAAGGAAGATCTGCGAGACGGCTCAAGGGGCGCCGGAAAAAAGCGCAGCTATGTAGGCGAGGAGGCGCATGCCGTCGAGATGTAGGGAAGGTCAAGGCGAGTGGGGCTCGTCAGCGTCCGGACTCGCTGGCGGGCGTGGTCCTGCTCGAGGAGGGGAGGGAAGGCCGGAGAGGCGGAGGCGAGCGACGCTGTGCGCGCCGAGGGAAGAGGAGGCCGCGGGTCGGCGGCGAGGAGCTTGGCGATGGGGCGGCATGGCGGCGCAGAACGCAGGCAAGGCGCCGGCGAGAGGGAACAACACGGGAAGAGGTCCACGGGAAGAGGCGGTGGCGGCGGCTGGTCAACGAGGGGCAGGAGAGGAGCCTCGATGGCGGCCGTCGGCAGCAGTGGCGGCTCGGGAGACTCTAGAGAGCAGCGGCGGACGGTCGCGGGAAAGGGTAGGCGAGCCGCGGCCGGCAGAGGGAAGCGCGGCTGGCGGCCGGAGGTCTTGGGGGCGGAGGGCGGCCAGAGGAGGCGCTGGTCGGCGGCGGCCTGCAGAGGAGAGGCGGCGGCGCGGGATGAGCGAGCTGCGAGGCGAGGGAGAGGTCGCGCGTGAGGACGGGTCCCGTGTGCGTGCTTGCGTTTTCCTGGGTGCGTGCGTGGTGTGCAGTCGCGTGTGTGTGTGGTGTCCTGGGTCGGGTTGGGGTGTGTGTGTTTGTGAAGCGACCAGGGTTGGTGTGGTTCAGGGTGGATGTGTGCTTGTGTAGCAAAGTGGTTGGCGACGGCGGGGTGTGTGCGTGTGCGGGGCTAGGGTTAGAATTAGCTAGGGTTTTGTTACGGGTCGTAGGTGGCTAGATGGGCCGTTTGGCCCGGACGGCTGCCTCCCCCTAAAATATTTTTATTTTTTTATTTTTATTTGTTTTAGTTTTAAAAGACTTTTGTAAATAGTTTTTAGACAAATAAAAGATCTAGAAAAGACCGGGGTTTTGATTTGAAATAAAAGAGGGGACTAATTAGAAAACAAAATAAGCTTTTGGTGAAAATATTTTAGAGGCCAAATATGCATGATGATGTCATGATGATGTGAAAAGAAATTAACACGCAAATTTTGTTTCGGGATATTTTTCGGGGAATTACAGGTGCAGTGTCTACTCGCTGCAGGCTTCATCCGGCCAATCAAATACTCCAAGTGGCTGGCAAACCCAGTCCTGGTCGAGAAGAAAAATGGGACCTGGAGGATGTGTATCGATTACACAAACTTAAACAGCGCCTGCCCGAAGGAGCAATTCGTCCTCCCACGGATCGACCAAATCATTAATTCCACCACGGGCTCGGAGTCGCTATGCTTCCTCGACGCCTACTCTGGGTACAACCAGATCAAAATGGCCGTTGAGGACGAAGAGAAGACGGCATTCATCACGCCATTTGGAGCCTTCTGCTACACTGCCATGACCTTCGGCCTCAAGAACGCCGGGGCGACCTACCAGCGGTGTATGCAGGAGTGCCTTGCGAGCCAAATTGGCCGCAATATCCACGTCTACATCGACGACGTGGTAGTGAAGTCCGCTCGCCAGGGCGACCTACTCGCCGACCTAGCGGAAACATTCGCCAACCTGCGGAAATACAAGATAAAGCTCAACCCAGGAAAATGCACCTTTAGTGTACCAGCAGGGCAGCTACTGGGATACGTCGTCTCCAAGCGCGGGATCGAGGCGAATCCCACCAAGATCGACACGATCGCTTGACTCGGCAAACCAGAGTGCCTGCGCGACGTCCAGAAGCTGGCCGGGCGAGTCGCGGCTCTCAGTCGCTTCATCCCCGGATTAGGCGAAAAGGCGATGCCCCTATACCGCCTGATGCGCAAGAACCCCACCTTCCAGTGGGACAAGGAGGCGGACGATGCGCTCTGCGACCTCAAGAAGGTGCTACTCGCAGCACCGCTACTCGCCGCCCCGTTGACAAGGAACCCATGATAGTCTATGTCGCGGCTTCCGAGCGCGTCGTCAGCGCCGTCATGGTCGTCGAGCGACCAGAGGAAGGAAAGGAGCCCGATCAAAGACAGTGTACTATATCAGCGAGGTCCTCACCGAGTCGCGCAGCGATACCCGCAATACCGAAACTGGTATACGCGATCTTGAGCCTGGCGATCGCGCACTACTTCCAGGAGCACCCGATAACGGTTGTCTCCTCAGCACCGTTGCAGGACATCATCCGCAACCGTGAGGCGACCGGGCGAGTCGCCAAGTGGGCCGTCGAAATCGGCGTCCACAACATCAAGTACGAGCCGCGCAAAGCGATCAAGTCGCAGGCCCAACAGCCAGAAAAGCTGCCATACCTCCACTACTGGAGTTTACACTTCGACAGCTCCAAGAATGCGGACGGTGCAGGAGCAGGGATCGTGCTAACCTCTCCTAAGGGCGACAAGCTACGCTACGTCCTCTGCCTCGATTTCACCCCCTGCACCAACAACATGGCCGAGTACGAGGCACTACTCCACGACATGCGATCCGCCAAGGAGATGAATGTCAACCGCCTACGCTGCTACGGAGACTCCGACCTTGTCGCTGGGCAAGTCGCTGGCACCTGCGACGCCGTCTCCCCCACCATGGCGGCATACCGCCAAGCAGTGGACAAGCTGGGCGGACACTTCACAGGCTATTCCGTCGAGTGGATCGACAGGCAGAAGAACGAGGAGGCCGACGCACTCTCTCGTATCAGCTCGGCTCGACTCGCACCACCCGCCGGCGTCTTCCTCGACACCATCACCAAGCCTTCTGTCTCTCCCCCAAGGGAGATCGACATCGGAGTCCCGCTGCAACCCGAGGCAGCCCTGGTCGCACTCATCGTCGATCCAGAGGACTGAACTACGCCGTACATCGCCTACCTGGAGGGAGGCACCTTGCCAGCAGACGAAACAGACGCCCGGATGATAGCACGCCGCTGCAAATCCTCCGTCATCATCGACGGCGAGCTCCACAAGCGCAGCGTGACCGGCGTGTTCCAATGCTGCGTCCAACCCGCTGAAGGACGCAAAATCCTCCACGACATCCACTCCGGCGACTGCGGCCACCATGCCGGCGCCCGCTCTCTGGTCGCAAAGGCTATGTGACACGTTTTCTACTAGCCTACCGCACACGCAGACGCTGTCGACATTGTCCAGCGGTGCTCCGGGTGCCAGAAGTTGCTCAAGACAATCCCCATCACCTGGCCGTTCGCCGTGTGGGGTATGGACATGGTAGGCCCTTTCAAAAAGGCCCCCTTCGGCTTCACCCACCTCCTGGTCGCAGTCGACAAATTAACAAAATGGGTGGAGGCCAAGCCAGTCCGGAAATGCGACGGGAGACCGCCACCAAGTTCCTACGCGATCTCATCTATCGCTACGGGTTCCCAAACAACATCATCACGGACAACGGCACCAACTTTGCCAAAGGAGCCATTGCTGAGTTCTGCGAAGAACATCACATCCGACTCGACCTCGGCTCAGTCGCTCACCCGGAGTCCAACGGCCAGGCGGAACGGGCCAACCAGAGCATCCTCCATGGCCTGAAGCCACGGCTCCAAGTACCACTCGAGCACACTGCCGGGTGCTGGGTCGAGGAGCTACCCTCCGTCATCTGGGGCATCCGCACCTCCGTCAACAGGTCGACAGGGTTCACCCCTTCTTCATGGTGTATGGTGCCGAGGCAGTCATGCCCACCGACCTAGAGCACGACTCGCCCAGGGTTGTCCACTACACGGAGGCTGCAAACGAACTCACACGCCAGGATGGAGTTGACCAACTCGACGAGGCACGCGACCTAGCTCTCTCCCGCACCGCCATCTACCAAAAAGGGCTCCGCCGCTACCATAGCCGGCGAGTAAGGACTCGCACGTTCCAGGAAGGCGATCTGGTGCTACGCCTCATCCAGGACAAGAAGGGCATGCACAAGATATCCCCCCCTTGGGAGGGACCATTCGCCATCGGGCGAGTCCTCGTCAACGATGCCTAATACCTCATCGACGTTCGAGGAGACGGGAAACTCGACGTCAAGCGACCGTGGAATGTAAACCTACTACATAAATTCTACTCCTAGAATTCCATACATGTACTCTCCACCTGCTATGAAATAAAATAGATTGGTTACTGCAAATTGCGTCTACTCTCCGTGCCTTGTGCCACTCACACTCGTAATAACAGCGTCAAGCTAATCGCAGAAGTCAACCTCTGGTACAACGACCGACACGGCCAAGTAGTGCGTTCCGAGGGCACTGGGTTACCCCAAGACTCGTAACGTCCATGAAAAACGCCAACCCGGAGCACCATTGGAGTCGCCTAGCTCGACTGGCTTAACGAGCCAAGACAACTGCCCTCGTTCCTCACAGCGACCAAGGTCCTCCGCATCCTCGGCACAGCGACTCGAACGGCCAAGTACCACGCTCGGGGACTGACGACCAGTCGAGCACGAGCGACTAGGGAAAAACGCCAAGTATGAGAGCGTGCCCAGGACTCGCCATGCGACTGACCCTACGGGTCAGGCAGGAGTGACGCGCTTACTCTAACGCGCTCAGTCCTCACCCACCCTGGAGCTGCGACTAGAACCACCAAGTACCACGCTCGGGGACTCGGCCACCCGACCTCGTTCGCGCAAGGGAAAACGGTCAAGTAAAGAGCACTCACGGGAGTCGCCCTGCGACTGGCTCTCCGAGCTCGGGCGAGTCGACCTCAATAACAAAACAACTGACAAAACATTCAAAACCACAAACACATAACAAACGAGGTAAACCCCATAAAAAGGGCAGACGCGCTCGGGGACTCGTCCAATCAGCAATCAAAATCACGAAACAATTCACAAAATAACACAAGGTTTCATTACAACAGAACAAAGTTGTTCCAAAATATAAGTTGAGTCCAATGACCAATTGCTACTAACGCCCCAGGGCACAATGTTTCTACTCCGCAGGTTTCGACGGCGACTCGCCGCCACCCCTGCGGTTGCGAATGAAGGGCGTGTACGGGTTCGACGGGTACGTCATCAACTTACCCGCCATCGCCGCACGGAATGGCTGCTCGACCTTGAAGTCCCGATGCGGTGGATCAGGATCGTTGGGCGCGACAGTCATCTCCTGATAGGGGAGGAGGTCGCCCATCGCCCAGACGCGATCAGAGTACACCGCGGCCTGGTCCGTCAGCTTCAGCACCTCGGCGATCTCCACCGAGCCCGTCGACGAGGGGTATCCACTCGTCACGTCGTCAAGATGGAAGTCCTCCGGGAAGTGGGCAAGCCCAAGGCTAAGAGCCGTCGCCGCCCTGCACCGGAACGCCGACCGCGTCATGAACTCGACGACTGACGGCGCCTTCTCCAGATACCGCCATACTTCGACGAGGTCGCTGGGAATCACTTCCGTAGGCGATATCTCTTGAAGATATGCTAGAATGCAAGCCGCGGACAACGTGGCCAAGTCGACCAGAGTGGTCACACACTGTTGCGCTTCGTACGACTGCGCCTCCTCCGAGCTGTCGATAATCCGACCTGCTGACAGGGGTCGACAGTGAGTACAACAACAATTTCATAATGCAGCTACTACATGCAGAGGCAGAAAGTTTACCAATTAAAGGACGACAGAGGCCCGTGATGAAGCTTTGAAGCGAGGAGAAGTCGTTCTGCAGCCCAACAACGAGGGCGTCAGAGACCTTTCGCTCTTCAGCGGCAGCCGTAACAGCAGCTTTTGCTCGCCCATCCGCTGAGCTCACCTCCGCCTTCGCTTCCTTGAGCTCGTGCTCCAGATCAGCGATCCGCTTCTCAGCCTACTCAAAGCAGATTGAGCCACCGTCAGCTCACCCGCCGGGACAAGGCCCTGGCGGACCTCCTCTGCCTTGGCAGCGATTGCTTGGAGTCCCGTGTTTGTTTCTTGGACGGCAACAAGTTCCTTCTCCACGCGACACTTTGCAGCAAGCCGATCGGCCGATTCACGCTACAAGCCCTGAAAACAGATCCAACTATCAACAACAATAAAATCTTAAGTGCCCACCCGCTGAAATTCAGCGACTAGGCACTCGGGACTGGAGGTCAAAAATCCTAAGTGCCCACCCGCTAAAATTCAGCGACTAGGCACTCGGGGAATGGAGGATACAAAAACACTAAAAGGATCAGATCACTGAAATTTAGTGGCCCGATCCTCGGGGACTGGACATACCTGGATGGCTGTGCCCAGCATGCCGTGGAGCTGTAACGCGTCTACATATGCAAGCAGAGCTGGAGTGTGTCCGCAATGCTACTCGACCTCCGTCTCGACGACCCCAGGCGTCTGGCTCGTTGGCATTGCGCCACTCGTTGTGGCCGCTTTGGCCATGAAACGGGGGAAGGTAGCAACGGATGCCCCAGCACCACTAGGAGTCGGCTCGGTCACCCTGGGCGAGGAAACAACCTCCTTGTTCTTCTAAGCCACCTCCGCCGTAGTCGAAGGATCGCTCGGAGCAACTGCCGTGTCGTCATAGACCTTGACGACATCGTCGCCCTTCGCCCTCTTAGCGCTGTCGGCGGGAGCAGCGACTTCATCAGCTTTCCTCTTCCGCGAGGGTTCCTCCTCGGCGACGACTGGTAGAACCTTGGCCACGGAAGGGTGGCCCATCTTTTTAACTCCGGTCCTGTGAAACAACGATATGAGCAAAATTGTTCGATTACAACGGAAGGCAAGCAGACGAACAAGACTTACTTGGCGACTGGTATGAATCGCAGTCCCGTGCGGATGCTGGCCGGCTTCTCCAGCTCGGGGCCCAATTTCCGACTGAGGCCCATCTCGAACACATCATGTGCCCAAGACATGGAGGGCCTCTTCGAGGACGAGGCCGCGACAGGAGCCTCCGTGATGACGTCTGCAGGAGCTCTCCTGGGAGGCGAAGTTGCTGCGGCTGGAGTAGCCCCCAACCCAGAGACCGGGGCGAATGGGGGTGGAAGCGAGGGCAGAGGTACCTCATCGAGAAGGGCGGCAGCGTCTGGTGCTGCTGTCGTATGCGCCGCTTCACCCTTAGCCGAGCTGGTGGCATTGGAACTAGTCGCCGAGCGAGGCGGAGACGCCTGCTTCACCGGCTTCGTCTTCCTCCTTGGAGGAGCCTTCACCTCCTCCTTCTTCTTCTTCTTCGATGGTGTAGCCTCGCGACGCGAGGTGTGCTCGAGGAGCTCATCGTCATCGTCATCGTGACGATCGAGGCTCCTACTCGCCTCGAGCTCGTGATGATGTTGCCCGCGAGTTTTGCGAACCATCGGGGCGGCGTCTTCCACGGGCTCGTCGTCGTCATCTTCGTCGTCATAACCCGCGTCGCTCCCGACGTCGCCTTTGGTGGGTGGCAACTCGCTCCCGTCCTGAACGGACGAGCTCGAGTTTTCATCGTCTGCGGGTGGGAGCCATCCTTCCACCACTTGGAACAGCTACAATGAAAATGAAACAAAGTCAGCATAACCGCGACTACATCATCTGTGACTACGAATGGTTATGAAAATGGCGACTTACCGTCGAAGCTGGGCGCCTTGCGGTATAGGGGGCGACCCCGGCCTTCGTGTCCAGGTACGCCGCCTGGGTGATCTTCTTCAGGGCCAGGATGTAGTCCTCGAGCTTCCACTCGACGAGGCTGGATTTTTTCGGGTCGTCCCTACCCACGTACTCGTACATATAATGGTCGCGGCAGGCCAAAGGCACGAGCCGCCGCCCAAGCCAGCAGTTGTAAAGATTGATGGTTTGGAGGCCCTTCTTCTTCAGGCCGCGGATGGTTTGCAACATTTTGTCGACAACCATCCGCTGGTCCAGCGGGAGCTTTCCAACCTGGAGCTGACGCGGTTCGGGCCGGTTGGCGGAGTATCTTGGAAGCTCCACCTCGCCGTCTGGAGTCGCCTCGGTGACGTAGAACCAGGATTTCTTGCACTCGTTTGCCGCCTTGGCCAACAGCATCAGGTCAAAAAACAACGCCTTCGACTTCAGCTAAAACGCCAGGCCACCCGCAGCCAGCATCGGGCCGCCTGATTCTTTGCGACTAATCCTCCCATGGAATAGACCTTGCCATAGGGGGAAGTAGGGCCTGCAGCCCAGATAGCATTCACAGAACGCCACGAAAATGGCGAGCTGCTCGATGCTATGCGGGCCCAGGTCCGACGGCTGGATCCGTGAGAAGCGCAGGCCAAGAAGAGAGAAGTGGAAACCCTGCCCCCTCCGGTGGTGGGGAAGCAAACAATTCTCTCGCGGTCCAGTCACCTCTCCGGCCACGGGGATGCGCCACCTGCCGGCGGGCAGGATCCCGGCCTCCTCGAACGACGCCAATAGCGCCCTGGTGCACTTGGATCGGCCCCATGGTTCGGTGGAGGGGGCCATTGGTTGGAAGATTTGTGGAGGTCGGGGATCTTTGGATCGGTTGGAACACGATGCGGAGTGGAAACGGAGACGGGCGAGGTCGGAGGAAAGATGAAGGAGTGTTTCCCCGCTCGCCCGTCATTCCCCTTATATAGCGGTTGTTACCCGCCAATTTCGGGAGCCGTTCTGCGCGGTGATTACGCCAAAAGTTACCGTTGGATTACCCCAACGGCTAGTTTTGAACCCACTTGACGGTCCAACTTCATCCACTCGACTCGTCGCTCCGCGTGACTTGCTTATTCGCCGACCCGATCACTACAACAGTGACTGAATATTCGCCGACCCGTTCGCCGAGCTGTGATCCAATCGGTCACCGTTAGTGAGACTAGAGTAACTGGTTTTTCCTTTATTCAGGAGTCCGCCGCCGATTCGACTGGGCGTCCGCATTGGAGCCATATACACCGACTGCCAGCGACCACCTGCGACCAATCAACGATGGCCTCGGGGACTACTGATGGGGATATGCCTACCGGGTATACCTAGCAGGATGTTTCCGACTGGCCCAGGCACCTGCGAGTGGGCCTGCGGTAACAGCGACTAGATCAAGACCTGGCGTGGACTCAAGCGACTGGAAGCTGAAGGCCCAGAAGCGTAGATAGGCCAGTTGGATTAGGTTAAACGATTACTGAAACCTTAACTGATTCGGTTGAGATCTGTAAACCCTAGGGGGGGTGAGTCTATATAAACCTCCCTAGAGGGCGTGTAGGAGATACGTTCCATCATCCACCCAAGCGACTCGCTGCCTAGCCGCCGAGCTCGCCCCATTGTACTTCCACCATAATACAATCTAGCAGGAGTAGGTCTTTACCCTCCGGGGGGCCGAACCTGGGTAAATCCTTGTGTCTCCGCCCTCATCTCGCACCGCAGATGGCTGGCCGCCCTTGCCCCATGTTCTACTACTCGCTGCCGATTGCAACATCTGCCGTGGTCATTCCCACGACAAAAACAACTAAGTGAATGAAACACCTGGGTGGAATGCTAATTGCTTGGTGTTTTTAGTTGAGTGGTTACACAAGGCCCATTTCTATGGTTTACCTTGTGTATCACACTTGTGGATTGCCACCCAGCAACAAAGATATTTGAGATGTCAAATGTTGAGAAGCTTCAAGTGCAACCACTTGGCATTATGGGCTCTGCCTGGATCATATAGGTTGCAATAACTTAGCCAAATGGACAGTTGTTGGTAGGGGATTGTTAGGTTTGGAGCACGTCCATTCTGGTGTAAGGGAAGGCTTCTGAAAGATCTTGTCTTGGTGAAACCAAGTCTTGTGGGGAAAGTGCACCACCTCTGCAGAGTGTAAAATCTAAGTACTTAGCCATGTCCCTGGTAATGGACAATTTGAGCATCAAGACATGGAAGCTATCAAGAATCTCCTCATCCCAATTTTCTAAGTTAAAACTTGTGGTTGAACAACGGTTGAAGGATCACCAATTTCTATTGGGAGATGCCTTGGGTAATTTTGACAAACAAAAACTTAGTGTTTTTCAAAAGGTAAGGAAAATCTATTTTGAGCAAAGCAAGCCTAAGCTCCACTTAGCCAAATGCAAATAGATGATAGTTACCACTATACTACCATAGTATCACTTGCCAATACATTCAAATGTATTGACCCTTGTGGCTGTAACTTATTATGTTCCAGGTTTGTTTGATGTTAGTGAAGTGTGTTGTTTAGGATTACAAGTCTACAACCAACATGATTGCATGTGGCACTTTGAAGATGAAGGACTCCATGCTATAGTTATTTCCGTTCCATTGTAATGAGATAGCCAAATGAGCTATGTAAGATGTAATCAATTATTTTATTCCTGGTTATAAAGTTGTATTATGACCTTTGTTTCTTGATATTACATCTTAACTATGGATGCTAGATATTGATCCAGGGACTAGTATTATAAACATAGGGATCTCTACCTTATTAAAGTTTGGGACCTCTACATTTACTAGATGCTTATTGTACTAGATCTTTAACACGTATGAAGGAATAAGCTAAATGGGATCTCCTAGACCGTATTCAAGAGAACACTGAAGCTTGGGAGAATGACAAAGGAAGAAAGTCAGGTATAAACTATGATTATGAATGCATTAAATCCTTTATGGGAACTGATGACTTCCATGATATTAGTAATGAGTATGGTCTTGACTCTCAAGTTCTTGTAAAATGTTTTAAGGCCTTTGCCTGTTATATTGAAATTCCCAAAAGAGAGTGGGACAAGTACCATGGTCCTTATAAATACATTGTTTCCCATGTTCCTGCTAGCATAGAAGTTTGTACTGTTGATCCTATTTTGGTTAAACCTTATGTAAAGAAAATCTCTTTTCCTGCTAAGGTAAAGGAACATTCTATCATAGTTAATGTGGTTAGCTAAAGTATAAAGAAAGCCGTGGAGCCCGATGAGAAAATAAATATTAAACCTGTGGTAGCTATTGTGAAAGATTTTGTCCCTAGAAATATAGAGGATGAGCACAGTGTCTTCTGTGAAGACTCTTCTAATATTGTCTCTCATCCTAGAAAAGCTAGTGTCCATGTGCTTTCTGTTAGAATTGGTGATCATTGCTATTATGGTTTATGTGATATTGATGCTAGTTCTAGTGCTATACCTTATGAGCTTTACAGGGAAATTATGCATGAAATTGGTCCTTGTGATCTTGAGTACATTGATGTGGTTATTCACCTTGCTAATAGAGAGACAGTCCATCCCATTGGCATTGTAAGAGATGTGGAGGTTATTTGTGGTAAGATTAAATATCTTGTTGATTTTCTAGTACTTGGTAAAGAATCTAGTAAAACCTATCCCATTATCTTTGGTAGACCCTTCTTGAATACTTGTGGGGCTATCATAGATTGTAGGAAGGAAAAAGTTTTGACTAAGTTTGATGGAGTGTTATGAGTTTAATTTTTCCAAATTTCCTAAACCTCCTTCTAAAAATGAACTGCCTAATGAGGATTTCAGGGTTTAACAACTTGCTGATATTTCTCTTGCTCATAACAATGCCTTGCAGCAGTTTATGGAAGATCATGAAAGCGATGTCTTCATGAAGGAAAGAAATGAGATTGATGAGGTTTTTCTTCGTCAGCCTAAGTTACTTACGCATAATATACCTGTGAAAGATTTGGGTACCACACTACCACCTAAAGGGGACCCTATTTTCGAATTAAAACCTTTACCTAATGATCTTAAATATGCTTATATTGATGATAAGAAAGTATATCCTGTTATTATTAGTTCTAAACTTTCAGGCAAGGAAGAAGAGAGGTTATTGGAGATACTGAAGAAACACTGAGGAGCTATGGGCTATACTCATGATGATTTAAAAACGGATTTCTCCTACTATATGTCAGCATGCTATTAATATAAAACCTGATGTAAAACCAGTTATTGAGCACCAACACCGTCTAAATCCTAAGATGAAGGATGGGGAAAGAAATGATGCTGGTATTATTTACCAGCATAACCTGATGTATTAATACTCCTTGATGCTGGTATTATTTACCCTATTGCTGATAGCCAATGGGTTAGCCCCGTTCACAGTGTCCCAAAGAAAGGGGGAATTACCGTTGTGCCTAATGAAAATAATGAGCTTATACCCTAAAGAGTAGTGGTTGGGGATAGGATGTGCATCAATTTTAGAAAGGTTAATAAAGTTACTAAAAAGATCATTATCTTTTGCCCTTTATTGATCAAATGCTTGAGAGGTTATCTAAAAAGACCCACTTTTGTTTTGTTGACGGTTATTCTGGGTTCTCTCAAATTGCTGTGAAAGCAAAAGACCAAGATAAAACCACTTTCACTTGTCCTTATGGCACTTATGCTTATAGGCGTATGACTTTTGGTTTATGTAATGCTCCTGCTATCTTTCATGGTTTTTGTGAAAAAAATTGTGGAGGTTTTCATGGACGATTTCTCCATCTATGGAACTTATTTTGATAACTATTTGCACAACCTTGATAAAGTTTTGTAGATATGTGAAGAAACCAACCTTGTTCTTAATTGGGAAAATGCCATTTCATGGTTAATGAAGGGATTGTTCTTGGACACAAAATTTCTGAAAGGGGCATTGAAGTTGACATAGCCAAAATTGAAGCAATTGAGAAGATGCCCTGCCCTAGGGATATAAAAGGTATTTGTAGTATCATTGGTCATGCTGGTTTCTATGGGAGGTTTATTAAAGATTTCTCCAAAATTTCAAAGCCCCTTACCAATCTTATTCAAAAAGATGTACCTTTTGTTTTTTATGATGATTGTAAGGAAACTTTTGAAACTTTGAAGAAATCTTTAACTACCGCTCCTATTGTTCAACCACCTGATTGGAGTTTACCTTTTGAAATTATGTGTGATGCTAGTAATTTTGATGTGGGTGCTATCCTTGGGCAACGTGTTGATAAGAAGTTGAATGTTATTCATTATGATATCAAGACTCTAGATGCCGCTCAAAAGAATTATGCTACTACTGAAAAAGAGTTCTTAGTTGTGATCTTTGCTTGTGATAAGTTTAGATCCTATATTGTTGATTCAAAGGTCACTATTCATACTAATCATGCTGCTATTAAGTACCTTATGACAAAGAAGGACGCTAAGCCTAGGCTTATTAGATGGGTGTTGCTTTTACAAGAGTTTGATCTGCATATTGTAGATAGGAAAGGTGCTGAAAATCCTGTTGCTGACAATTCATCTCATTTGGAAAACATTTCTTTTGACCCTTTGCCTGTTAATGATAGTTTTCCAAATGAGCAGTTGGCTGCAATAAGGGTAAGTCCGCATGAGAGTCCTTGGTATGATGATTATGCTAACTTTATTGTTTCCAAGTATTTGCCTCTAACCTTTATAGCCCAGCAAAGAAGAAAATTTCTTTTATGATCTAAGGCATTACTTTTGGGATGACCCACATTTATATAAAGGAGTAGATGGTATTATGCAAATATGTGTTGCAGAATTTGAACAACAAGAGATATTGAGAAAATGTCATGGCAGTGCTTATGGAGGACATCATGCTGGTGATAGGACTGCATAAAAGGATTTACAATATGGATTCTATTAGCCTACTCTTTTCAAATATGCAAGGAAGTTTGTCTTATCATGTGATGAATGTTAAAGAGTCGGTAACATTTCTAGACGCAATGAAATACCCATGAATTATTCTCTTGTTATTGAACCTTTTGATTGTTGGGGATTTGACTTTATGGGTACTTTTCCTCCTTCAAAAGGGTATACTCATATTCTTGTTGCTGTTGACTATGCTACAAAGTAGGTAGAGGCCATACCTACAAATAGTGCTGATGGTAAGACCTCTTTAAAAATGCATAGAATGTTATTTTTCCTAGGTTTGGTGTGCCTAGATATCATGACTGATGGAGACTCTCATTTTATTCATGGTGGTTTTAGGAAAACTCTCGCTAAATATGATGTTAACCATAGAATTGCTTCATCTTATCACCCCCAAACCAGTGGGCAAGTAGAACTTTCCAATAGGGAAATTAAATCTATCTTGCATAAGACTGTTAATATATCTAGGAAAAATTGGGCTAAAAAGTTGAATGACGCTTTATGGGCTTATAGAACTGCTTATAAAAATCCTATGGGGATGTCTCCTTACAAAATGGTCTATGGTAAAGCTTGTCACTTGCCTTTAGAATTTGAACACAAAGCTTATTGAGCAGTGAAAGAACTGAATAGAGATTTTAAACTTGCTGGTGAGAAAAGATTGCTTGACTTGAGTACCTTAGATGAGTGTAGAAGCGAAGCTTATGAAAATGCTAGACTCTTTAAGGAAAAAGTAAAAATATGGCATGGTAGGAGAATTCTCAAAAGGGAGTTCCATGTTGGTGAGAAAGTTCTTTTGTATAGGTCTTGTCTCAGATTTTTTGCAGGGAAACTACTCTCAAAATGGGAAGGGCCTTTTGTTATTAAGGATGTATGTCGTTCAGGTGCTATCAAAATATCTTCTTTGAAGGACGACACCACAAAATTTGTGACTGGTCAAAGACTAAAACATTATATTTATGGAGATTCTTATAACGAAGATGTTGATATTATTCAAATGGTGACCCTAGAAGAATTTATCAGAAACCAAACACCAGAATCTACAGAATCCGTCTTTGAATAGGTAAAAGTGGTGAAAATATAAGGTTCGTGAAAACCCTATATTTTTGTATTTGTTTTTATTACATACAGAAGGTTACGAGACGAAACAAAGGAGGAAACAGAGGCCAGGGTGGCCACACCCACCCTAGGCGCGGGCCCCAGCTGGCCGCTCCTAGAGGGGGTGTGAGCCCCCTGAGCTCTGTCTTCGCCTCGTTTTCGCACCAGTACCTTCATTATGCATTGAAACTTCGTAATATATAACCCCCCGGATCCCCCGAGGTTCGTGTATCATGTTCTCGTCGTGTTCCTGTTTCGATCTGTTTCTGTCAGGCAGATTCTCAGTTTGGAGCTACAATGTCTTCCTATGGATCACCCATAGATGATTCCTCTACGGATATCATCAACCCGTATATGTATGAGTTGAAGATTCATCCTAAGGAGTTGATTTTAAAGGATGGGAAGGTGCAGATGGAAGAAGTTCAAGGCCCTAAAGGATAAGGCAGTATGGAAGATAGGATGGAAGCATTGGAGCAGGAAGTTTTGAGGTATAAGAAGATGGCGAAACGTGAAGTGGATATCATCCATAAGATAAGTTCAGAACTCAACACCAAGCACAAGGAGTAGGTTGACGAGCTCCGGGATGAAATCCTGTCACTCAATCAGGCCACCAACCAATTACAAGCACAACTCTATGACATACAAAATCAAAACTGTGAGTCTGAGGCTAGATTTGATCGCATAAGCTCTGCTGCTAGTTACAGGATTGTGGAAACCAAGAAATCCTTTGGATGGGGAACCTTTACCTTGGAAGTATCATGATTTAAAGGGAACACCACCAACACCAAAGGAGTAATTCGTCATCTGGTTTGGCATCCCCTTGGCTTGTTCCAAGCTTGGGGGAGTGCCGCGGTATCACATCATTCTTTTATCATTTACCTTTTTAGTGGATTCATATCTTTGGTAGAGAAGTTATCTTATAGGTTGGTTTCCATTGTGGAAGTATCTCTCCTTTAGTTGATTATCTATGTATCCCTTGGTGTGAGTGCCTTTATGGAATATTAATGAGAAGTTTAATCTTTTACTTTTTTGCACTTCTTATTTTAGTTTGCAATCCCTATTATATGATTGATCATGTTGATCAGTATTGGCATCACTTTGGGAGCATCAAGTAGATCTAAATTGGTTTTGGCAAACCGAGCTCTGGTCAGTAACAACACTTTTTGAGGTTTGAAAGGAAAAGAGAAAAAGCTTACAGGTATTTTGTATCATTTATTTTCTTTCTTGATTGGCTCATAAGCTTAGTATTCTTGATTTAAGATCTTTTGTGTATTCAGGGAAGAGTGCATGTTTGTCTTTATCACTTGTAGGTTTCCTTGTTTCCTTCAAATATTTTGCTTGCTACCCAACCTTGCTAGCCAAAAACCTGTTTTGAGAAGGCATACTTCTGATGCATCCAATCCCTTTGAACCAAAACCTGTGCCATTTGTGTCCACCATATCTACCTATTAGCATTATTGCTATTCCAAGCAAATTCTCAAGCCTCATCTATCTTTGGAAATAAAAATTATTTTCTTATGTGAAAACTAGTTAGTGAAGCTCTCACGAACTTGATGGCACACCTTATTTTCTTGCCAAAATAAACTTGAACCATTGTGTCATCGAATTTGTATATGCTTGCATCTATACATTGGGATTAGCAGAACCATGCTGTCATGGGGAACGCTTTCAACACTTATGGATTCATATCCAGTTGATATCATGCTCTTTTGTTTGCGGTTGTCGTCGGTGTGAAATAAAAGGGGAGCTTGTAAGTCCATGGAGTTATGTATTTGTGTTAGAGAAACGCCTGGGGCGCTAGCCTAAGCCATGCCTAATCATGGTGGAAACTTGCAGCATAAGCATAGTGAGCAATCTATGAAGCATCCTCAATAAAAACCTATGCAAATAGCAAATAAAAAGATCGCTGAGATGCTCACTGTCTGCTTCCCTTGTCATTTTGATTATGGGATAGCTCCTGCATCATGTGCAAGGGGTACCCGTTGGCGGTTCTTTATGATACACATGTACTTACAATGACAAGAACTTACCGGTAACTAAAGTTGAGTAGCATGAGGAGCGGCCCTCATACTCAAGGGACATGAGATTGCCAACTTATATTTCGTCAAGCATATACTCCATCTTTATTCACTTTAACCTTAATCACCTCAATATGCTTATGATAGGGGCAATCAGGGCTCAAAGCTAGTAAGTACCATAATCTTTTGGAAGCTCTTTATGAACTTGAAATCCCTGCTTACCTCTATGAAGGGGCCTTTCTCCTATTTCCAAGTTGAGTCAGTAAACCTACTTCCTCTCTATCTCCAGCAAGCATTTGAGTTGTTGTGTTTCAAGCATTCATATGATGATTTATTCAATCATGTTCTTTATCTTCCTTGTTTGCACAAGACTCTTATTTATTGCGTATTACTTTGAAAGCCATCATTGTGCAAAAACCTTTTGTTTGAGGAAAGAATACTCTTGTTGTGAAAACTTCTACAAAAGCTTTTTGTGAAACTATTTGCCAGCTATTCTCTGACCAAGAACAAAGTTTTCTAATTCCAATTATGATTTATCTTTATGCATCTCAATTGTGACTCATGTACTTGTTGCAATCTAAGTTATATAATGGTGAGTTGCTTTCTTCTATGAGTTGTGTAATGGTAAGTGTGATGCTTCTTGTCCGTATTCTTTTATCGTCACTTCACTCCATAAACCTGTGGACATGTTTACTGAGCTCAGTTTTCGCTTGGGGACAAGCGAAGGTCTAAGCTTGGGGGAGTTGATACGTGCAATTTGCATCACCATTCTATATCATAATTTTCCTCTATTCATTGATATATTTCATATTAAGAGGTGTTACTTATGTCTTTTCATCTATTTTTGCATGTTGGATGATTCTTGGAGGATGAACTGCCGGAGTCAGGATTCTGATGGAAAAAAGAGATGTTTTGATGCAATTTCACGAAGATCAAAAAAATACCATAAAAATCATGGGAAATTATATTTCCCCAGAAGATGAAGAAAGCTTGGAGGGGAGGCGTAGATGGGCCACATGGGGCCCACACACCCCCAGGCACGGGCCACCCCCTAGCCGCGCCTATAGGGGGTGTGGCCCACCTGGCCCACCTCCGGCTCCAAACTCTCGCCTATATCTTCCCCTCGAAACCCTAAAACAAGGGGAGCAACCACAAAAAGATTCCGCCGCCTCTGCGGGGTGGAAAACACCGAGAGAGAAAGAGATCTCCGGCAGATAGATTTCTACCGGGGAAATTCCTTCCCGGAGAGGGGAGATCGTCGCCATCAACACCATCGTTAAGCTAGACTTCATCGGGATCATCATGTTCATCATCCACACCATCATATCCACCAGCACCATCATCACCACTCCATCCCGCTGTAACAATTGTGTTAAATACTTGCATAGTTCTTAGGGGAACCTTTCCAGTGTTGATTACTATTGTAGTTGATGCTTGTGAGTGGAACCATTGGATTATTTTTTATGTTCAGATTGTTATCCATCACCATATCATCTTTGATCTTGATCCATATGATGTATTGTGAGTAGTTCATTTAGTTCTTGAGGACATGGGAGAAGTCATGTTGTTAGTAGTGTATTTGTGTTGAGATATTATTCAATGGTTTAGTATTTAAGTCCTTAGTTGTGGTGCTATTCTTCTAATGGTGTCATGTGAACGTCGACTACATGATACTTCACCATTTATGTGCCTAGGGGAATGCATTGTGTATTTGGCTACTAATTGGGGGTTGCCGGAGTGACAGAAACCTGAACCTTGGTTAGGACACCTTTGCACAAGAGGGTATAGGATCTCAGAGTTTAAGGTCGTGGTTAGGTTTATATCTTAATTTCTTTCCTATAGTTGCGGATGCTTGTAGAGGGTTTAATCACAAGTATGTATTAGTACAAGTAAGGTCAGTACATTAGCACAGGTTCACCCACACAACACTTACAACACCAAGGAAGGTACTCAACTATTTGAAGCGAAAGCACTTGACAGAATTCCCATGTGTCCTCAAGAACGTTTGGTCCTTATAAGTATTTCCACCGGCTTGTCTTTTGCTAAGAAAGGATTGGGCCACTTGCTGCAATTGTTCGTTTTCTTTATTACTTGCACTTTGTTTCTTTGCTTTATTATAAAACCCCTAAAAATCCGTTTGCTAAGTATTTACAAAGATTTCCTGCTCCATACCACTAGTCAACACCTTCTGCTCCTTGTTGGGATCGACACTCCTATTTATCGAAAGTACTATGATACACCCCTATACTTGTGGGTCATCAGAGACGATGAATATGCTTGCATTTGCAAGAAATTAAGTGTCACATCCCAAATTTTTCCAAATTTTGAAATGTGAAAAATAAATAAACAAAAGAATTAATTGTTGAAATTTAGGGTGAAAAGAAACTTTTTGTTTCAAAATGGAAACATCAAAACCCTTCTTGAACAAAACTTAAATGAAAAGGTAATCCAACAAAATTTCAATCAAGAGAAATGCATCCATTAATGAATATATCTTGAAATTTAAACATTTGGAAAAGTTAAACCAAAACCATAAACTATAATAAAAGAAATCATTTCCAAGATCTATCGAAGACTATGGATTTGATCCATATAGAAATTTAGCAACAAACATTTCTAAATGATCAAAAATGATAAACAAAAATATTATAAAACCATAGAAATTGATTTCATTCAATTTGGAACCATGGATGGAAACTTATGAATTTAATAAGTTAAAAGGAAAATAATTTCCAAAGCTAATAAAGCTCCTATCTAAAATCCATACCAAATTATGAGAAAAATAATCCTAAAAGGATTTAAAAAGATAAAGAAATATTAAATAAAATTTTTACAAATTGGAATCACCAATTTTGGAACTATAAATAAAAAGATATGGATTTTATGAGATAAATAAATAAATAAGGAATATTTAAAAGCCAAATTAAATTTTGGCCGAATCCATAAACAAATAGAATGGAAATTTATTGAAAGGAATAAAATATTATTTAAATAAAATTATATGGTTTGGAACCATATTCAAATTCATTTAAATAAGGCAAAAGGCCCAATTAAAAATAAATATTAAATCATAAGAAACTATTTGAAATAATTCAAGTGGACTATTTGATCACAATATTAAAACCTACTGAAAAGGTTTGAGAAACAATGGAATTTAAACAAATCATTTGAATGAAGTATTGTGGATTGAAAACATATTTAAAATCTTATTTAAATAAAGACAAGTGTCTATTTTTAATAAATAATAAACCATAAAATAATAAAAGTAATTATTCTAAAATGGACATTTTAAAAAGTATTAAAACATTCTGAAAGTTGGGAAAAAGATTTGAAAAGCAATCTGAATTCAAATGAGGTACGAATTCAAAACATAAAAATCAGAAAAGAAAAAGGAAACAGAAAGAAAAATGAAACAGAACCAGCCCACTAAACCTAACCCATTCCCTGGCCTAACTTGGCCCAGCGCAACCCGCCTCTCCCCCGCGAACCGTCTTTCTCACCCGCAACCTTACTCACCCACTCACTGACACCCCGACCCCACTTTTTCCTCGTCAGCATCGTCGTCTCCACCCTGCGACCCGTTCCCCCCTTTGCCCCGACCGTTCTCTTCGTTGATCTCACGATGTTAAATTCGCGATTATGGCTGATCAAGTATCGCTAGTAAACACTCCCTCTTAAACGCCCACGTTCCCTCCTTCTTTCCCCTCGGACCTCACACCACCGAAGCCACCAGGCTGCTGCAATTTCTACTCGCAACCTTCTCTGCTTCGGCGAGCCTCAGTGCAAATTTCGGCCAAACCAGACCCTTCCTGGCCACCTAAACTGCACGAGCTTGCTCACCAGCACCAGACGCATCTTCCAGCAACCCTAGCTCTCCCGCGCATGCCCCAGAGCCTCGACAACAACCAAGTCCGAGCGCCACCGCCTCCTGCTCCAACTCCAGCGACCCCTACTGGTAAAAACCGACCGCTCCTTCCCCTCTCTTTGATGATCCTGAGCTGGCAACTCTCTTATGATTCTAACGGCACCCTTCGTTTGTCTTAGTGTGCCTTGAATCCTCGCCTTCGTCGAGGATAGTGCATGCCCGACGGTTACCCCAACTCCTCGAGCAATTGTCGTCAGCGCCGTGCGCCCCCTGCCCTCCTACGACAGCGTCGAGTGTTAGCGCAACCCTGCGAACCTGGTGAGCCATCCCTCTTCCTACCTCGCTTCCTATATTCGCCGGACCACCACTGGAAGAGCCGCACCGCCGCTCGTCGCCAGCTAGCGCCGCCCATCTCTGGTCAAGCCACTGTAAGCCGTTCGATTTAGATCGTAGGGATACGATAGAACAACTAAATGAAGAGGTATGCATCAATCTGATCCGTGCAATCTCACTTAGATCCAACGGCTGTAGGTGCTCGATCCAGCCAAAACGGTACGCACCAGTTAGATCACGCCACGTGGCCCAGCTTCTGTTTTAAAAACAAAAATAGAACTATTAGATGTTTAGATTTGAAAAATTCATAACTTTAGATCTACACGTCCAAAATTTTCAAATTTTATATCATTGGAATCAGAAAAATGTGAACTTTGCAACCATGCCCTTAGTTTATCATTTTGCCTCTCGAAATTATGGTGTTTTTGCAGAAATACTTATAGGCTTATTTTGTGTCTAAAATTTATTCTAAAATTTTTTTTAGGGTAAAATATGTTGCAAATGGTTTGTTTTGAACCTACTGACCATAAAAACCAACTTTTCGATTTAAAAATATATTTTGTGACACTAAGGAAATATTCTTTGAATAAAAAGCATTTCTAGTAAAATAAAAATATTGCTTTGATTTAAAAATGGTTTTTGAGTGAAACCTTTAGTAAATGGAATTGTTTTAAACATTTTGACCATAAACACTAACATTTGTGTTTAAAAACTTATTTGGCTAACACTAGAAATTATTCCTGTGATTAAAATCATTTCTAGAAAAATAAAAATGATTTAAATGACCTATTTTCACTAACTTGATTTTGAATGGTTTTGCCGCGTTTATAAATGACCAATAGGTGTTTTAAAATGTTTATAGCCTTAGTAGAAACCACTTTTCCAATAAAACAACCTTTTGCATGCTTTTTTTTTCATTATTTTATGTGGTGAAAAATGTTTGAATGCTAGATTGAATTTGTGCCTTGATTGAATTGTAGTGAAATTGAAGAGTGTAACTATTGCAAGATCAAGGAGTGAACCTAGTTTCTCTAAAACAAAGGAAAGTGGTGCTTCATACATTTTGTCCTAATATTTTGACTATGCATTAGAGATATTTTGAGTAGGACTTGCATGGAATTTTTACTAAGTATACTATGCCTTGGGAAATCCTAGTAGATGATGCCTTAGTAGAATTTTCCCTAAGTTAAGATCCTTACTACTATCATGCTTAGCTTAGTTAGTAGAAACCAAGGGTGGATTATATTCATGCAATGAAATATTTCTAAGTCTTTTGACTTATGTTTTGTTTAATAAAACAACTATGTGAATGAAACACCTGGGTGGAATGGTGAGAATGGATTTATGTTGAGTGGTTACACAGGGCCAGTAAACTGGCGTATCACACTTGTGGAAAGCCACCCAAGAACAAACATATTTGAGATGTCAAATGTTGAGAAGCTTCAAGTGCAGCCACATGGAAATATGGGCTCTGCCTGGATCATATAGGTTGCAATAACTTAGCCAGATGGACAGTTGGTGGTAGGGGGTGATAGGATGGAGCGCGTCCATTTGGTATAAGGGAAGGCTTCTGAAAGATCTTGTCTCGATGCATGTCGAGTATTGTGGGGAAAGTGCACCACCTCTCGAGAGAGTAAAATCTAAGTACTTAACCGTGTCCCCGACAATGGACGATTTGAGAATCAAGACATGGAAGCTATCAAGAATCTCCTCATCCCAATTTCTAAGTTAAAAATTTGTGGTTGAACAAGGGCAAAGGACTAGTGGTTACACAAGGCCCAGTGACTGGACAACCTTGGTATCACACTTGTGTTCCTTGGGTGATTTTGACAAACAAAAACTTAGTGTTTTCAAATGATAAGGAAAATCTATTTTGAGCAAAGCAAGCCTAAGCTCCACTTAGTCAAATGCATATAGATGATAGATACCATAATTCTACCATAGTATCAATTGCTAATACAATTCAAATGTATTGACCCTTATGGCTGTAACTTATTATGTTGCAGGTTTGTTTGATGTTAGTGAAGTGTGTTGAATAGGATTACAAGTCTACAACCAACATGATTGCCTGTGGCACTTTGAAGATGAAGGACTCCATGCTACATAATTATTTCTGCTGCATTGTAATAAGATAGCCAAATGAGCTATGTAAGATGTAATGAATTATTTTATTCCTGGTTATAAAGTTGTACTATGACCTTTATTTATTGATATTACATCTTAAACTATGGATGCTAGCTATTGATCCAGGGACTAGCATTGTAAACACAGGGATCTCTACCTTATCAGGTTGGGACCTCTACAGATGGTATCAGAGCACTGTGTTTCCTGTAGGATTGTAACCCTAGAATTGGACAAAACCCCTTAGAAAATAGGAGTTGTATTTTGTTCAAACTTATTTACAAAAAACCTTGTAAACTCTTTCCTCAACCTTTTTGTTTTGAATCTACATCTCTTCCATTTCAATTTGATGGACAAAGCCTCCACCATGAGCAAAGACTTCAACATCATCAAAGACTTCAACTTAGTTTCTCCAAGGACTTCAACTTGGACATCACTAAGGACTACAAGAGAGATAAGAATGTTACTCAAGACTTGAAGACTAAGGAAGCACAACTTAGAAGGAACCATCATCACCTTTGAATCTTAGTGACCAAGATAGAAGAATTTCTCCAAAGATACAATGATCTTATTCATGAAGAAACAACTAAGAAGGATGTAATGATCCCAAGTGATAACCTATAGTTGGACCACCATACTAGTGTTTAGTTTAGATCATATATTGATCCCACCAACTTATGTGGTGTAGCAAAAATATTTTGATGCCTAAAAATGTGCTTGAACCTTGTTGTTTGAGTGGAATGTTTGTTTGTGATTTCTTGCACATTGCTTGTGTGAATTGTTGTGTGTGATTAGAATTCTTCCTCTAGAAATATTTTCCCTATTCTAATCCCAATCCAACCCAAACAGATGACTTCTCCAAGAAACTCCAACATCAAGGATGGTAACAACATCAACCAAGAGATGCACATGAGAGAACAACTGCTAGCAACGCAAGCCCAGTTGAATCAAGTGAGAACTCAATTTTTAGCCAACAACAATGGGATATACCCAACCATGCAAAAGTTTTTGGAAATCCAATCCCAATTGTTGCAAAGGATGACCAATCAAATGATCAACATGAGAGACAACCTTTCCCAAGGAGATTGTGACAACAATGATATCAAGGATGATATTATAGAAGGAACTCAAGATTGCAATATTTGTGGAGACATAGGACACACTTATAAAGAGCATGAGGATCAATGCCCTAACTGTGAAGAGAAGCATACAACTAAACAATGCCCCACATCTCAAGTGACTTGTTTCCTATGTGAAGGAAATGACCATGTCCCTATCCAATGCCCCATCTATCCTATAGTTCAACAAATGAAACTAGATGGAATGCATGAAATGTTTGGAAAACTCCATAAGGGAACAACTTCTACCAAGAAGGATGAAGGCAAAGTCAGAACCATGCCTCATAAGGCCACATCCAAGGTGACCACAAAGTTTTGCTACTCTTGTGGAGGACACATCTCTAGTAACTGCCCCAAGAAGAGAGAAAGATTTCCCGCATTTGTGGTGAAATATGAAGAACATGAACTAGAAGAACTCCTAGCTTTGGAGAGACCCAAAAAGAAGAAGAAGGACAAAAGCCAGGTGCAATGTTACAATTGCAAAGAGATGGTACACTATGCCAGTGAATGTACAGAAAAGAAGAAGAACCAAGGAAACAAACAAGAGGCAATGATACCAAAGGAAAAGAAGGATATTAGCCAATTGATGTGTTTCAAATGCAAAGAGCTAGGCCATTATGCAAGCATCTGTCCATAGAAGTTACATCAAGATCCCAAGTAAGCCAAGATGTAATCTAGTTGAAAACCTTTTAAGGGTGGTAGTACCCTAGTTGTAATGAAATCAACTTGTAAACCCTAGCCTTACCAAATCTAGAGACAATCCTCTAGAAATCTTTTGCCTATTCTAATCCCAATCCAACCCAAACAGATGACTTCTCCAAGAAACTCCAACATCAAGGATGGTAACAACATCAACCAAGAGATGCACATGAGAGAACAACTACTAGCAACCCAAGCCCAGTTGAATCAAGTGAGAACTCAATTTTTAGCCAACTACAATGGGATAGACCCAACCATGCAAAAGTTTTTGGAAATCCAATACCAATTGTTGCAAAGGATGACCAATCAAATTATCAACATGAGAGACAACCTTTCCCAAGGAGATTGTGACAACAATGATATCAAGGATGATATTATAGAAGGAACTCAAGCTTGCAATATTTGTGGAGACATAGGACACACTTATAAAGAGCATGAGGATCAATGCCCTAACTGTGAAGAGAAGCATCCAACTAAACAATGCCCACATCTCAAGTGTCTTGTTTCCTATGTGAAGGAAATGATCATGTCCTATCCAATGCCCCATCTATCCTATAGTTCAACAAATGAAACAAGATGGAATGCATCAAATGTTTGGAAAACTCCATAAGGGAACAACTTATACCAAGAAGGATGAAGGCAAAGTCAGAACCATGCCTCATAAGGCCACATCCAAGGTGACCACAAAGTGTTGCTACTCTTGTGGAGAAGAAGTAAACATCTCTAGTACCTGCCCCAAGAAGAGAGAAAGATTTCCCGCATTTGTGGTGAAATATGAAGAACATGAACTAGAAGAACTCCTAGCTTTTGAGAGACCCAAAAAGAAGAAGAAGGACAAAATCCAGGTGCAATGTTACAATTGCAAAGAGATGGGACACTATGCTAGTGAATGTCTAGAAAAGAATAAGAACCAAGGAAACAAACAAGAGGCAATGATACCAAAGGAAAAGAAGGATATTAGCCAATTGATGTGTTTCAAATGCAAAGAGCTAGGCCATTATGCAAGCAACTGTCTAGAGAAGTTACATCAAGATCCCAACTAAGCCAAGATGTAATCTAGTTGAAAACCTTTTAAGGGTGGTAGTACCCTAGTTGTAATGAAACGAACTTGTAACCCCTAGCCTTCCCAAATCTCGAGATGAGATTTCTTTTAAGGGTGGTAGCCTGTCACATCCCAAAATTTTCCAAATTTTGAAATGTGAAAAATAAATAAACAAAAGAATTAATTGTTGAAATTTACGGTGAAAAGAAACTTTTTGTTTCAAAATGGAAACATCAAAACCCTTCTTGAACAGAATTTAAATGAAAAGGGAATCCAACAAAATTTTAATCAAGAGAAATGCATCCATCAATGAATGTATCTTGAAATTTAAACATTTGGAAAAGTTAAACCAAAACCCTAAACTCTAATAAAAGAAAATCATCTCTCTAAGACTATGGATTTGATCCATATAAAAATTTAGCAACAAACATTTATAAATTATAAACAAAAATATTATAAAACCATAGAAATTGGTTTCATTCAATTTGGAACCATGGATGGAAACTTATGAATTTAATAAGTTAAAAGGAAAATAATTTCCAAAGCTAATAAAGCTCCTATCTAAAATCCATACCAAATTATGAGAAAAATAATCCTAAAAGGATTTTAAGATATAAACAAATATTAAATAAAATTTATACAAATTGGAATCACCAATTTTGGAACTATAAATAAAAAAATATGGATTTTATGAGATAAAGAAAGAAATGAATAAATAAGGAATATTTAAAAGGCAAATTACATTTTGGCCAAATCCATAAACAAATAGAATGGGAATTTATTGAAAGGAATAAAAGATTATTTAAATAAAATTATATGGTTTGGAACCATATTCAAATTCATTTAAATAAGGCAAAGGCCCAATTAAAAATAAATATTAAATCATAAGAAACTATTTGAAATAATTCAAGTGGTCTATTTGATCTCAATATTAAAACCTACTGAAAAGGTTTGAGAAACAATGGGATTTAAACAAATCATTTGAATGAAATATTGTGGATTGAAAACATATTTAAAATCTTATTTAAATAAAGACAAGTGTCTATTTTCAAAAAATATTAGACCATAAAAGACTAAAAGTAATTATTCTAAAATGGAAATTTTAAACAGTATTAAAACATACTGAAAGTTGGGAAAAAGATTTGAAAAGAAATCTGAATTCAAATGAGGAATGAATTTAAAACAGAAAAACCAGGAAAGAAAAAATGAAACAGACCCAGCCCACTAAACCTAAACCATTCCCTTGCCCAACTTGGCCCAGTGCATCCCACCTCTCCCCCGAGAACCGTTTTTCACACCCACAACCTTACTCGCCCACTCACTGACACCCCGACCCCACTTTTGCCTCGTCAGCATCATAGTCTCCACCCTGCGGCCCGTTCCCCCTTTCCCCCAGCCGTTATCTTCGTTGATATCGCAACATTAAATTCGCGATTATGGCTGATCAATTCTCGCCAGTAACCACTCCCTCTTAAATTCCCATGTTCCCTCCTTCTTTCCCCTCAGACCTCACACCACCGAAGCCACCAGACTGGTGCAATTTCTACTCGCAACCTTCTGTGCTCCGGCAAGCCTCAATGCAAATTCCGGCCAAACCAAACCCTCCCCGGCCCCCTAAACTGCACGAGCATGCTCACTAGCACCAGACGCATCTTCCAGCAACCCTAGCTCGCCCGCGCGTGCCCTAGAGCCTCGACAACAACCAAGTCCGAGCGCCACCGCCTTCTACTTAACTCCGGCGACCCCTACTGGTAAAACCTGACCGCGACTTCCCCTCTCTTTGATGCTCCTGAGCTCACGACTCTCTTACGCATCTAACGGCGCCCTTTTTTTGTCTTAGTGTGCCTTGAATCCTCGCCTTCGTCGATGACAGTGCATGCCCGAGGGTAACCTCAACTCCGGCGAGCAATTGTCGTCAGCACCGTGCGCCCCCTTCCCTCCTACGACAACGTTGAGTGTCAGCACAACCCTACGAACCCGGTGAGCCATCCCTCTTCCTCCCTTGCTTCATGTATTTGCCGGACCACCACTGGCAGACCCGCGCCGCCGCTCGTCGCCAGCTAGCGGCGCCCATCTCTGGTCAAGCCACTATAAGCCGTTTGATTTAGATCATAGGGATACGATAGAACAACTAAACGAAGAGGTATGCATCGATCTGATCCATGAAATCTCACTTAGATCCAACGGCTGTAGCTGCTCGATCCAGCCGAAACGGTACGCGCCAGTTAGATCACGCCACGTGGCCCAGCTTCTGTTTTAAAAACAGAAATAGAACTATTAGATGTTTAGATTTGAAAAATTCATAACTTTAGATCTACACGTCCAAAATTTGCGAATTTTATATCATTGGAATCAGAAAAATGTGAACTTTGCAACCAAGCCCTTAGTTTAGCATTTTTTCCTCTAGAAAATATGGCGTTTTTGCAGAAACACTTATAGGCTTATTTTGTGTATAAAATTTATTCTAAAAATGTTTTTAGGGTAAAATCTTTTGCAAATGGTTTGTTTGAAACCTACTGACCATAAAAACCAACTTTTGGATTTAAAAATATATTTTGTGACACTAAGGAATTATTCTTTGAATCAAAAGCATTTCTAGTAAAATAAAAATGTTGCTTTGATTTAAAAATGGTTTTTGAGTGAAACCTTTAGTATATGGAATTGTTTTAAACATTTTGACCATAAACACTAACATTTTTGTTTAAAAACTTATTTGGCTAACACTAGATATTATTCCTTTGATTAAAATCATTTCTAGCAAAACAAAAATGATATAAATGACTTATTTTCACTAACTTGATTTTAGACGGTTTTGACACCTTTATAAATGACCAATAGGTGGTTTAAAATGTTTATAGCCTTAGTAGAAACCACTTTTCAATAAAACAACCTTTTGCATGCTTTGTTTTGTTTTCATTATTTTATGTGGTGAAAATTGTTTGAATGCTAGATTGAATTTGTGCTTTGATTGAATTGTATTGAAATTGAAGAGTGTGACTATTGCAAGATCAAGGAGTGAACCTTGTTTCTATGCCAAAAAGGTAAGTGGTGCTTCATACATTTTGTCCTAATATTTTGACTATGCATTAGAGATATTTTGAGTAGGACTTGCATGGAATTTTTACTAAGTATACTATGCCTTGGGAAATCCTAGTAGATGATGCCTTTGTAGAACTCCCTAAGTTAAGATCCTTACTACTATCATGCTTAGCTTAGCTAGTAGAAACCAAGGGTGGATTATATTCATGCTATGAAATATTTCTAAGATTTTTGAATTATGTTTTGTTTAATAAAACAAATACGTAAATGAAACACCTGGGTGGAATGGTGAGAATGGATTTATGTTGAGTGGTTACACAGGGCCAGTAAAATGGCGAAAACTTGTGTATCACACTTTTGGAAAGCCACCCAGGAACAAAGAGATTTGAGATGTCAAATGTTGAGAAGCTTCAAGTGCAGCCACATGGCAATATGGGCTCTGTCTGGATCATATAGGTTGCAATAACTTAGCCAGATGGAAAATTGGTGGTAGGGGTGATAGGATGGAGCGCGTCCATTTGGTCTAAGGGAAGGCTTCTAAAAGATCTTGTCTTGATGCATGTCGAGTCTTGTGGGGAAAGTGCACCACCTCTCGAGAGAGTAAAATCTAAGTACTTAGCCATGTCCCCGGCAATGGAAAATTTGAGCATCAAGACATGTAAGCTATCAAGGATCTCCTCATCCAAATTTCTAAGTTAAAAATTTGTGGTTGAACAAGGGCAAAGGACCAGTGGTTACACAAGGCCCAGTGACTGGACAACCTTGGTATCACACTTGTGTTCCTTGGGTGATTTTGACAAACAAAAACTTAGTGTTTTCAAATGATAAGGAATATCTATTTTGAGCAAAGCAAGCCTAAGCTCCACTTAGCCAAATGCATATAGATGATAGATACCATAATTCTACCATAGTATCACTTGCCAATACAATTCAAATGTATTGACCCTTGTGGCTGTAACTTATTATGTTGCAGGTTTGTTTGATGTTATTGAAGTGTGTTGAATAGGATTACAAGTCTACAACCAACATGATTGCCTGTGGCACTTTGAAGATGAAGGACTCCATGCTACATAATTATTTCTGTTGCATTGTAATAAGATAGCCAAATGAGCTATGTAATATGTAATGAATTATTTTATTCCTGGTTGTAAAGTTGTATTATGACCTTTGTTTCTTGATATTACATCTTAAACTGTGGATGCTAGCTATTGTTCCAGGGACTAGCATTGTAAACACAGGGATCTCTACCTTATCAGGATGTGACCTCTACATTAAGTGGGAGCGCTGAGACATTGTTGGTGCTGCGTCAACATGGAGCGCTTCGCTAGGAAACCCCAAGAGCAAGGTGTGATGCAGCTAAGCAACAAGTCTTACCTCAGTAAGAAAACAAGTCTTCCATGAACAAGAGACCATTGTTTTCTCCCTAGTGGCAACAACACATCTACAACCGAAGATATTTCTGTCACTTCCCTTGGAAACTAGATTCATGAACCCACTATCGAGCATAAATACCCCCTCTTGGAGTCACTAGCAACTACCTGGCCAAGATAGCTACTAACAACAGAGAGAATGCAAGATCACAAACAACACAGACATGATAGAATAAAATAGACAAAACCATTAATCAATCTGACATAGTAATCTCAATATCCATCGGATCCCCGCAAACACAACATGCATGATTACAAATAGATTAGATCTTGATCATGAACGAAGCTCACAAGATCTATACACAAAAGCACAAAGGAGGATATACAACCATCTAGCTACTACATGGACCCGTAGTCCAAGGTGGAACTACTCACGCTTCATACCGGAGGCTGGCATGATGAAGAAGAAGGCCTCCAGGGTGATCTCCCCTCCGACAGGGTGCCGGGAAGAGCTTCAGATCCCCTGATCGAGGGACAATGGTGGAAGCGGCTACATACGGTTTCTTAGAATATTGATCGGGTACTTAGGGTTTAGGCATCAGGGCTTCTTATAGGCGAAGAGGAAAGGCTGGGAGGCGGCCAACGGGCTCACACCCTTCCCAGGCATGGGCCCACCCTAGGCCGCGCCTAGGGGTTGTGGCCACCATGTGGCGCCCCTCCGTCTCTCCTCTAGACTCCGTGTTCTCCTTGGTGAAATATTGATTTTGGCTTTTGTCCCGTGCAATTTCGAGAATATTTCTGTAGAGGTCTCAACCTATTAAGGTAGATTTCTCCTGTGTTTTACAATGCTAGTCCCTGGATCAATAGCTAGCATCCACAGTTAAGATGTACTATCAAGAAACAAAGGTCATAATATAACTTTATAACCAGGAATAACATAAGTTTATTACATCAAACATAGCTCATTTGGCTATTACATTACATTGCAGCGGAATAACTATAGACATGGGTCCTTCATCTTCAAAGTGCCACAGGCAAATGCTGGTTGTAGACTTTGTAATCCTAATCAATCAATCTTCACTAAAATCAATCAAACCTGCAACATACAAGTTACATCCACAAAGGGTCAATACATTTGAATTGTATTGGCAAGTGATACTATGGTAGTATAGTGGAGTCTATCATCTATATGTATTTGGCTAAGTGGAGTTGAGGCTTGCATTGCTCAAAATAAATTTTCCTTAACATTTTGAAAATACTAAGTTTTTGCTTGTCAAAATCATTTTTCTCAATCAAAGATTGAAGATCCTTTCCAAGGCATCTACCAACCAAAGATTGAAGATTTCAAACAACCCTTGTTCAATCCACAAGTTTTAACTTAGAATTTTGAATGATGAGATTCTTGATTGCTTCCCTGTCTTGATGCTCAAATTGTCCTTTACCAGGGACATGGCTAAGTACTTAGATTTTACACTCTATAGAGGTGGTGCACTTTCCCCACAAGATTTGGTTTCCCAAGACAAGATCTTTCATAGGCCTTCCCTTAGACCAAAATGGACGCGTTCCAACCTATCAAACACTACCACCCACTGTCCATATGGCTAAGTTCTTGCAACCTATATGATCATGGCAGAGCCCATATTGCCAAGTGGTTGCACTTGAAGCTTCTCAACATTTGACATCTCAAATCTCCTTGTTTCCTGGGTGGCCATCCACAAGTGAGATACACAAGGTCAACCATAAACATGGGCCTTGTGAACCACTCAACATAACCCAATCCTTCCATTCCACCCAGGTGATTCATTAACTTAGTTGTTTTATTAAACAAAACATAAGTCCTCAGACTTAGAGATTTTTCCATAGTGTGAATATATATTCCACCCATGTTTTCTATTAGCTAGGCTAAGCTTGATAGTAGTAGGAATCTTAACTTAGGAAAATCCTACTAAGGATTCATCTACTAGTTTTTCCTATAGCAAGGTTTATACTTAGCAAAATCCATGCAAGTTTTACTTAGAGAAAATCACTAATGCATAGTGAAAGTAATGGGACAATAGTATGAAGCATCACTTGCCTTTTTGGTAGAGTATGGGTTCACTCCTTGTTCTTGCTAGTCTCATACTCTTCAAGTCACTACAAGTCAATCAAGCAAGGCACAAACTCAATCTACCAATCAAGCAAAACAACACACATAAAATGACAAAGTCAAAGTAATGCATGCAAGCATGCAAAAGATGGTTCTAATTGCAAAGGTGGTTTCCACTAGGCTTCTAAACTTTGTAGGTTCCAAATTGGTCATTTACCAAAGTGTCAAAGTCTATTGCAAAGGGTTTTATCTCAAAACCATTTTAAAATCCATTCATCATTTTATGTGGTGAAAAATGTCTTTATCATAACAAAAACTTTTTAAGTTTTTCACCAAATGAGTTGCTATTGCAAAACTTGGTGTTTTTGGGTCAGTAGGTTTGGTCCAAACTATTTTCTCAAAGTTTTCTTTCCATAAACATTTTCATAATAAAATCAATAATTTCATTTGGCTAGAAATTGGCTAAGTCAAATAATTCAACCTAAATTTTACCAAAATCATTTTTAACACCAAGGGTTGGTTCCTAGGGTCAGTAAGGTCACAACATACCATTTTGCAAAGGTTTTAACCCTAAATTCAATTTTAAACAATTTTTATACTCTAAACAAGCTCACAAAAGAATCTGCAAAATCAAGCAAGCTAACAGATACTATTGGCTAAACTAATTCCACAGTTGGCTAGGGCTTGCTCTCCTGAATCCAACGACATAAAAATTGTAAAATTTGGACATGTGGTTTGAAAGTTACAGGGTTTTCAAAACTGCATCAAATTCTGATTTCAAAATCTGTTTTTAAACAGAAACTGGCCACGTGGCTTGCTCCTATTCGCCAGTACCGGTTCGCACGGATCGGTCGTTCTGGTGCGTTGGATCAAGTAAGATCGTGCGGCACGCAGATGCCACTTACCCTTTCACCTACGTTCTATCGTATCCATTAGATCACGATCCTACGGCTGCTAGCACGCTTGCCAAAGATCGGCGGCGCTGGCGGCGGCGGTTGGCGGCGGCGCGCTCATACGGTGTGGTCGCCGGTGATTTAGGAGGAGAGGGAAGCAGAGGGGTAGCTCACCAGAATCGCAGGGCTGTGGTGATGCTCAAGGTACTGCTGGCTTGACAAGGCGCCAGGCGTCGTAATTCCTCGCCGGAGTTGTTCCTGGCGTCAGGCGGCTCTGGTTGTGCTCGGGGACGGTGCTGTGGTTCACCCCAAGACAAATCGAAGACGTGGTTAGACGCGCATGGTCGAGACAAGTGAGGGAGCGTGAACGAGGAGGCGCGGGGCGGTCGGAAACTACCTGTGAGGCTCGTCGGAGAAGAACCAGACACGGCCAAGCTTGACGAAGCAGCGGCGGCGTTTGGCGCCACGGTCGAATGGGTGGTACGGGGAGGAAGGTCTGGGAGTGGGGAGTCTGCTAGCGTGCTTAGTGAGGCAAGGGGCAGCGAAGCTTGGCTGGAATTTGACGAAGAAGGTCGTCGGAGCAGCGATGGTGCAGGGCGAAATAATCGCGACTGAGAGAGGAAGAAGCTTGAGGGAAAAGGAGGAGGAGGCGCTGGCGTTTTATCGAGCATGGTTAAGGCGAGGTAAAGGCGCGGCGTTAAGACGAATTGATTCCGCGGAATCACAGCAGGTAACGGCGTCGAGGGAGGAAGAAAGGGTCGCGCGGTGAGGACGATGAACAGAGGAAAGTGGGGCCGTTGCGTCAGTGGGGAAAGGGAAGAGGAGGAGGTCCACTGGTCAGTCTCTGTGTGGGTCAGAAACGGAGTGCGAAACATTTTTCTCCGGGGAGGGAAACTGGGCTGGTTACTGGGCTTGTTGGGCTGCTGGGTTGGGTCGACCCTTTTCTTATTTTTTCTGTTTCTGAATCTTTTTCCTTTTTCTAATTTTATTTCTTGTTTTGAATTTTCAAACAATCAAACAAGGTTCAAATCAATTCAAACAACACCCAAACGTTGTAACATTGAAATTAGTTCTGTTCAGTAACATGAACCAAAATCCAAATTCAAAATAATAATTTTAATAATAGGGTCCATTATTAATTAACTAAATAGATGTATCAATTATTAAATCCATAGGTTTTGATTTAATTCAAAGCTCCACTTGAGAACTAAATAAATTTTAAACCATTCAGTAGGTTGTATTTGAATTTTAAGGAATATTTGGAAAGCTTGTTTGTAGGGGTCCCAACCTAATAAGGTAGAGTCCTCCTGTGTTTTACAATGCTAGTCCCTGGATCAATAGCTAGCATCCACAGTTAAGATGTAATATCAAGAAACAAAGGTCATAATATAACTTTATAACCAGGAATAACATAAGTTTATTACATCAAACATAGCTCAATAGGCTATTTCATTACATTGCAGCGGAATAAATATAGTCATGGGTCCTTCATCTTCAAAGTGCCACAGGCAGATGTTGGTTGTAGACTTTGTAATCCTAGTCGATCAAACAATCTTCATTTTAAAAGCAATCAACCTGCAACATTACAAGTTACAGCCACATGGGTCAATACATTTGAATTGTATTGGCAAGCTTCACTTCTATGTATAATAAGAGTGGCTCCTATCATTATATGCATATTTGGCTAAGTAGAGTTTAAGGCTTATTTGCATAAAGAAACTTTTTATCCTATCTTTTCAAAAAGGGTTTTAAGTCCTTTGTCAAATCTATTTTCCAAGAATCCCTTGAACTCCTTGGTAGAAACTCAAGTGTTCAAGTCCTTGTCAAAAATCTCTTGAGCCACTTGGTAACCCCAAGTGCAACAAGTTTTATCAAAACCCATGAGTTCCTTGGTAATCCCCAAGTACATCATACTCTTGAGCACCTTGGTAACTCCCCAAGTGCAACAAGCTTAACAAATCTCTTTGAATTCCTTGGTAGACACACAAGGGCATCAAGTTTTTATTTTAGAAATTAGAGTGTCGAGATCTCCCATAGTTCAAACTTTAGTTTCTCAGTATTGTCCATAACCGGGGACACGGCTAAGTACTTAGATTTTATTACATTCTGCAGAAGGAGTACACTTTACCCACATGACACATTCCCATCCTGTTGCCACCAGTGGCCTACTGGATTAGTGCTCACCAAGATGGAGTACCGGCAGACTGAGAGTGTGACGAAGTCTTTCCAAAAGGTCCTCCCATACATCATTGCTAGCTTGCCTTCAGCCCCCATGAAGCATTCCAGATCCCCATGTCCGGTAACTAAATACAATGTATGGGTCTTCCTAATGTAGTTGACTAAGCCAGAGCCATAATAGCATGTGGTTGTACACGAAAGCCACAATTGGAGAAGCATGTTAAATCTCTAAGTTTCCTAGGTGGTTTTCTTTTGGAGCACAACACAAAGTGATTTCCATAGACATGGTCCACCTTCTCCAAAACTTAAGGTATCCACCACCTAGGTGGTTCATTGAGTCCTTGTTTTATTATGTAAAACATAAGTCTTTTCTCAACCTTTGTAAAATCTCAACATGTATCTCTTTTCAAAATAAAGCATGGCTAAGCATGTACAACTTCAATATTTTCACTAAGGAGTGTATTGGGAATCCTTTTAGGATTTATCATAGCATAAGTATAAAAATATCTTTTCATGCAAATTTTTAGAATCCACTAAGTATAATGAAAATAGTAGGTCATTTGAATGATAGTGTAACTTGCCTTTTTGATAGGGAATGGGGGTTCACTCCTTGATCTTGCTAGTCTCACACTTTGCTAATTTCACTACAAGTCAATCAAGTAAACACCAAATCAACTAACATTCCAACCACATTTACTCAAACAAAATCACACACAAGACAAGAAGGAAACTAAGTCATACATTAGTATGCAAAGGGTGGTTCTATTGTGGGAATGGTGTCCACTAGGTTTTATAACTTTGTAAAGTCCAAATTGGTCATTTACCAAAATGGCAAAGTCATTTGCAAATGGGTTTTATCTCAAGACCATTTTTAAAATTCATTCATCATTTTATGTGGTGAAAATTATTCTTTTCAAAGCAAAACTTTATGTTTTTCACCAAGTGAGTTGCCCTTGGCAAGGCTTGGTGTTTTGGGTCAGTAAGTTTGGTCCAAAACATTTTACCCAAAGTTTTCCTTGCAAAAACATTTCCATAATAAAATCAATGAGTTTATTTGGCTAGAAAATGGCTAAGTTAAATAATTCAACCTATATTTTGCCAAAATCATTTTTAACACCAAGGATTGGTTCCTAGGGTCAGTATGGTCACATAAATCCATTTTGCAAAGGTTTTAATCCTAAAATCAATTTTAAACAATTTAACTACTCTAAACAAGCATACAAAAGATTCTGCAATTTCAAACAAGTTATCAGATACTATTTTCTAAACTAAGGCCACAGTCGGCTAGGGATTTTTCTCCTGAATCCAACGACATAAAATTTATAATTTTTGGACGCGTGGTTTGAAAGTTACAAGGGTTTGAAGTTTGCAATTAAATCAGATTCAAATCTGTTTTTAGTTTAAAACCTGGCCACGCGTCGTGTTCTTATTGGTCCATACCGTTTCTGTTGGATCGCGGCTGTGGGGCGTTGGATCTAGTTAGATCGAGCGGTGCAGAGAGCGTACCCATTCGAGTTTAAGTGATTCTATCTAATGCGTACGATCCAGATCGAACGGTTGTGGGGGTGCTCGACCACGCAGCGGCGGCCGGCGCTGGCGGCGGAGCGATCGGTCCATGACGGTGCCGGCGATTCAGGAAGTGGGAGAGGAAAAGGGGAGGCTCACCGAGTTCGCAGACGCTTGGGGAAGCTCAACGTGCTGATGGGGAGGCAGGGGGCGCTCGGACGGGTTGGCAATCTCTCGCCGGAGTTGCTGCGGCGTCGGGAGCTTCTGCCTGACAACGGGGATGGGGCTGCTGTCCACCAGAGGGCAAGAAACCGATGTGGTTAGATGCGCAAGGACACAGCGAATGTGCGCGCGTGAATGAGAAGGTGCGGGGTGGTCAGATACTACCTGTGGGCTTCGCCGAAGATGAAGCAGACGGTGGTCGTTGTCGAAGGCGAGGTTACAGGGTACCCGCGGTCGAGTTTGATGCACTAGCAGATGCGCCTGAGAGTGGGGAAGCTGTGAGCTTGGTCGGGGAGGAGAGGGGCGGTGAGGGGCTGCCGGAATTGGCTTGGGAAGTCGTCGGATGGCGGTATAGAGAATTGGAGTCGCCTAGGGGCGAGTGGAGGCGACGTCTGGGGAAATGATGAGAGGAGAGGAGGCTTTAAGGGGCGTGGTCGCTGCGAGTTAAGGTGGCGTGTTAAGCGAATTGATGCCGCTGGTTACTGAGGAAAGCGGCGAGGAGGGGAGGAACTGGTCGCGCGGGTGGGGAAGGAGAACAGTGGAAAAGGGGTCCAGCGGTCAGTGGGAAATGGAAGAGGGGGAGGTCCACATGTCAGTTGCTTTGTGGGTTTAAAAAGGAGTGTGAAACGTTTTCTTTCGGGGGAGGGGAGCTGGGCTGCTGCTGGGTTAGTTGGGCCAGACTGGTGGGCTGTTCTATTTTTTTTCTGTCTAATTCTTTTTCTTTTTCTATTTCTATTTCTATTTCCTGATTTGTTATTTCAAACAATTCTCAAGCATTCATAACAATTCAAATTTTTACCAAACATTGTAACTAAGAATTTGGTTCTGTTTAGTAACCTGAACCAAAATCCTAAATAAAATAATTAATACTTTAATCCTTTTAGGTTCCATCCTTAATTAAATAAGTAGGCCATGGTTTATTAATTAAATAGAGTTTTTGTTGTTTATTAACAAAATCTTCATTTGAAATCCCAATATTTTCAAAATCAATTCAGTAGGTTTTATTTGAAAATAAAATTTATTTGGAAATCTTGTTCAAAACAAAATACCCTTTTATTTTAGGGTCCATTATTAATTAAATATAATAGACTTTCATTATTATTTCAAATAGGATTTATTTTATTTGAGATATTTATTTGAATCTAAAATAAAACCAAAACTCTTTAGTAGGTTTTATTAGAGAATATAAAATACTTGGAAAACCTATTTAAAACAATTTAATAAGTTTTGATGTTTTAATTAAAATGGTAAAACCTTTTATTTGAATAAAAATTTGATATTAATTCCTTATTATTTTATTTTAAATAAACCTTTGTTTATTTTTATTCAAAACTAAATGTTTTAATTTCCAAAGCTTGGTCAAAGTTTAATTTGGCTTTATTAAATAATCTTTATTTATAATTCCACCTTTTCTTTTGAAAACCAAATCTTCTATTAAAGGATCCAATATTAGTAATTCCAAAACATTTTTAATTTCCTTTATTAAATGTTTATCTTTTTAATCCCTTTAGGTTTTTATTTAATTCAAATGAGTTTGGAGTTCCAATTGAATTCAAAAAGTTTCTTCTGGCTCTGAAAATCAAACAAAGTTTTATTTTATTCATTTATTTTTCACATTACAAGATTTGGAAAATCTTGGGATGTGACAGGCTACCACCCTTAAAATAAATCTCGTCCCGAGATTTGGGGAGGCTAGGGTTACAAGCAGGTTCAAACAACTAGGGTACTACCACCCTTAAAATTTTCAAACAAAATTTACATATTGTCCTTCTTGGGATCCTGGAGAAAATTTCTCATTGCAAACATTTGCAATGGTTTCCTTGGTTTCCATACTTGACTCATGGGCCAAGATTAAGCTTCTCCATAGGCTTGTTCAACTTGTTCTTCATCCTTTCTGGACAGTTGCTTGCATAGTGTCCTGGGTTCTTGCAGTTGAAGCAATGAATGTCATTGAGTTCTTTACGTGGCTCTTGTGGGCAAGTTGCTACATAGTGGCCTGGTTCTTTGCAGTTGTTGCACCACACTTGGTCAATCTCTTTATTCTTCTTGTTCTCTGGGCATCCACTGGAGTAGTGTCCCATTTCCTTACATTTACGACATTGTGCAAGGCTCATGTCTTGCTTAGGCTTCTTGATTTTCTTTGATCCTTTGAATTGGGTTGTCTTGTTTGGAGGTATGAGTGGTCCTTTTCCTTTGGTAGACTTGGATCCTTCTTGTTTCCTTTGTTCTACCATGGCATAGATGGGACATAGGCCAGGAGTATGATTACTTCCTTCACAAAGGTAGCAAGTAGCTTGAGAGGTGGGGCATTGTCCTACAGGATGGTCTTCTTCACAATTGGGGCATTGTCCTTCATGCTCCGTGGAAGTATGATCCTTGTCTCCACAAATAATGCAAGCTGGGGCTCCATCTAGAATAACATTCTTGTCATCCTTGTTATCATACACTCTTCTAGGATAGCTTTATTCCATGCTAATCATTTGATTAGTCACCTTAAGCATCAGTTGGGATTGTTCCTCCAAAAACTTTTGCAGTGCTGGATATTTATCACTATTGTTGTCTAGGAACTGAGCTGTCAGTTGGTTCAACTGATGTTGGGTTGCTATGAGCTCTCTCAGGCTGTCAGCTTGGTTGGTGTTGGTGTCATCAACCTTGGAGTCCTTTGGAGTAGTCATCTGTTTGGGTTTGATAGGAGATTAGAATAGGCAAGATATTTCTAAGGAAATATTTCTAATCACACACATCACAATTTACACAAGCAATGTGCAAGCAATCACAACCAAACATTTCACTCAACCATGGTTCAAGTACATTCTTAGTTAACAAAATATTTTTGTTACACCACATAAGTTGGTGTGTTTTTGACTTAGCTAAAATATGGTGGTCTATCTATATGGTTCACTTGTAATCTTTCCTTCCTTCATGATTCTTCTTACTTGAGATCATGGTTTCCTTGAGAAAACTCTTGGTCACAATACTTCAAAGTTGTTGATGGCTCCTTCTTATTTTGAATTCCCTCAGTCTCTAAATCTTGAGTAAGATTTTCCTTGTTTCACTTGTGGTCCTTAGTGTTATCCAAGTTGGAAGTCCTTGGTGAAGAGGCTGAAGATGTTGAAGTCATTAGAGTTGAAGAAGTTGAAGTCATCCTTTGCACATGGTGTAGTCTTTGGTCATGGGGTAGGCTTTTCCATCAAGGTGAAGTAGAAGAGATGTAGAGTTGTAAACAAAATGGTTAAGGAAAGAGGTTACTAGTGTTTTTGTAAATAAGTTTTGGATCAAAATATAACTCCTATTTTTCTAAGGGTTTTTGTCCAATCCTAGGTTTACAAATCCTACAGGCAACACAATGCTCTGATACCATCTGTAGGGGTCCCAACCTAATAAGGTAGAGTCCTCCTGTGTTTTACAATGCTAGTCCCTGGATCAATAGCTAGCATCCACAGTTAAGATGTAATATCAAGAAACAAAGGTCATAATATAACTTTATAACCAGGAATAACATAAGTTTATTACATCAAACGTAGCTCAATAGGCTATTTCATTACATTGCAGCGGAATAAATATAGTCATGGGTCCTTCATCTTCAAAGTGCCACAGGCAGATGTTGGTTGTAGACTTTGTAATCCTAGTCAATCAAACAATCTTCATTTTAAAAGCAATCAACCTGCAACATTACAAGTTACAGCCACATGGGTCAATACATTTGAATTGTATTGGCAAGCTTCACTTCTATGTATAATAAGAGTGGCTCCTATCATTATATGCATATTTGGCTAAGTAGAGTTTAAGGCTTATTTGCATAAAGAAACTTTTTATCCTATCTTTTCAAAAAGGGTTTTATGTCCTTTGTCAAATCTCTTTTCCAAGAATCCCTTGAACTCCTTGGTAGAAACTCAAGTGTTCAAGTCCTTGTCAAAAATCTCTTGAGCCACTTGGTAACCCCAAGTGCAACAAGTTTTATCAAAACCCATGAGTTCCTTGGTAATCCCCAAGTACATCATACTCTTGAGCACCTTGGTAACTACCCAAGTGCAACAAGCTTAACAAATCTCTTTGAATTCCTTGGTAGACACACAAGGGCATCAAGTTTTTATTTTAGAAATTAGAGTGTCGAGATCTCCCATAGTTCAAACTTTAGTTGCTCAGTATTGTCCATAACCGGGGACACGAATAAGTACTTAGATTTTATTACATTCTGCAGAAGGAGTACACTTTACCCACATTACACATTCCCATCCTGTTGCCACCAGTGGCCTACTGGATTAGTGCTCACCAAGATGGAGTACCGGCAGACTGAGAGTGTGACGAAGTCTTTCCAAAAGGTCCTCCCATACATCATTGCTAGCTTGCCTTCAGCCCCCATGAAGCATTCCAGATCCCCATGTCCGGTAACTAAAGACAATGTATGGGTCTTCCTAATGTAGTTGACTAAGCCAGAGCCATAATAGCATGTGGTTGTACACGAAAGCCACAATTGGAGAAGCATGTTAAATCTCTAAGTTTCCTAGGTGGTTTTCTTTTGGAGCACAACACAAAGTGATTTCCATAGACATGGTTTCTTTTGTTGCCACCTTCTCCAAAACTTAAGGTATCCACCACCTAGGTGGTTCATTGAGTCCTTGTTTTATTATGTAAAACATAAGTCTTTTCTCAACCTTTGTAAAATCTCAACATGTATCTCTTTTCAAAATAAAGCATGGCTAAGCATGTACAACTTCAATATTTTCACTAAGGAGTGTATTGGGAATCCTTTTAGGATTTATCATAGCATAAGTATAAAAATATCTTTTCATGCAAATTTTCAGAATCCACTAAGTATAATGAAAATAGTAGGTCATTTGAATGATAGTGTAACTTGCCTTTTTGGTAGGGAATGGGGGTTCACTCCTTAATCTTGCTAGTCTCACACTTTGCTAATTTCACTACAAGTCAATCAAGTAAACACCAAATCAACTAACATTCCAACCACATTTACTCAAACAAAATCACACACAAGACAAGAAGGAAACTAAGTCATGCATTAGTATGCAAAGGGTGGTTCTATTGTGGGAATGGTCTCCACTAGGTTTATAACTTTGTAAAGTCCAAATTGGTCATTTACCAAAATGGCAAAGTCATTTGCAAATGGGTTTTATCTCAAGACCATTTTTAAAATTCATTCATCATTTTATGTGGTGAAAATTATTCTTTTCAAAGCAAAACTTTATGTTTTTCACCAAGTGAGTTGCCCTTGGCAAGGCTTGGTGTTTTGGGTCAGTAAGTTTGGTCCAAAACATTTTACCCAAAGTTTTCCTTGCAAAAACATTTCCATAATAAAATCAATGAGTTTATTTGGCTAGAAAATGGCTAAGTTAAATAATTCAACCTATATTTTGCCAAAATCATTTTTGACAGCAAGGGTTGGTTCCTAGGGTCAGTATGGTCACATAAATCCATTTTGCAAAGGTTTTAATCCTAAAATAAATTTTAAACAATTTAACTACTCTAAACAAGCATACAAAAGATTCTGCAATTTCAAACAAGTTATAAGATACTATTTTCTAAACTAAGGCCACAGTTGGCTAGGGCTTGTTCTCCTGAATCCAACGACATAAAATTTATAATTTTTGGACGTGTGGTTTGAAAGTTACAAGGGTTTGAAATTTGCAATTAAATCAGATTCAATTCTGTTTTTAGTTTAAAACCTGGCCACGCGTCGTGTTCTTATTGGTCCATACCGTTTCGGTTGGATCGCGGCTGTGGGGCGTTGGATCTAGTTAGATCGAGCGGTGCAGAGAGCGTACCCATTCGAGTTTAAGTGATTCTATCTAATGCGTACGATCCAGATCGAACGGTTGTGGGGTGCTCGACCACAGACGAGCGGCGCTGCGGCGGCTGCTGGCGGCGGAGCGATCGGTCGATGACGGTGCCGGCGATTCAGGAAGCAGGAGAGGAAAAGGGGAGGCTCACCGAGTTCGCAGACGCTTGGGGAAGCTCAACATGCTGATGGGGAGGCAGGGGGCGCTCGGACGGGTTGGAAATCTCTCGCCGGAGTTGTTGCGGCGTCGGGAGCTTCTGCCTGACAACGGGGATGGGGATGCTGTCCACCAGAGGGCAAGAAACCGATGTGGTTAGATGCGCAAGGACACAGCGAATGTGCGCGCGTGAATGAGAAGGTGCGGGGTGGTCAGATACTACCTGTGGGCTTCGCCGAAGATGAAGCAGACGGTGGTCGTTGTCGGCGAGGTTCTGAGGTACCGCGTCGAGTTTGATGCACTAGCGATGCGCTGAGAGTGGGGAAGCTGTGAGCTTGGTCGGGAGGAGAGGGCGGTGAGGGCTGCGGAATTGGCTTGGGAAGTCGTCGGGCGGGCGGTATAGAGGAATTGGAGGCAGCCTAGGGGCAGTGGAGGCGACGTCTGGAAATGACAGAGGAGAGGGAGGCTTTTAAGGGGCGTGGTCGCTGCGAGTTAAGGTGGCGTGTTAAAGATAATTGATGCATGAAATTCTGACAGGAAAGCGACGAGGAGGAGAGGCGGTCGCTGGTGGGGAAGGAGAACGATGGAAAAGGGTCCAATGATCGGTGGGAAGAGGAAGAGGTCCACATGCGGTTGCCGTGGGTTTAAAAAGTGTGAAACGCTTTTCTTTCGGGGAGGGAGCTGGGTCTTTGGGTTAGTTGGGCCAGACTGGTGGGCTGTTCTATTTTTTTTCTGTCTAATTCTTTTTCTTTTTCTATTTCTATTTCTATTTCCTGATTTGTTATTTCAAACAATTCTCAAGCATTCATAACAATTCAAATTTTTACCAAACATTGTAACTAAGAATTTGGTTCTGTTTAGTAACCTGAACCAAAATCCTAAATAAAATAATTAATACTTTAATCCTTTTAGGTTCCATCCTTAATTAAATAAGTAGGCCATGGTTTATTAATTAAATAGAGTTTTTGTTGTTTATTAACAAAATCTTCATTTGAAATCCCAATATTTTCAAAATCAATTCAGTAGGTTTTATTTGAAAATAAAATTTATTTGGAAATCTTGTTCAAAACAAAATACCCTTTTATTTTAGGGTCCATTATTAATTAAATATAATAGACTTTCATTATTATTTCAAATAGGATTTATTTTATTTGAGATATTTATTTGAATCTAAAATAAAGCCAAAACTCTTTAGTAGGTTTTATTAGAGAATATAAAATACTTGGAAAACCTATTTAAAACAATTTAATAAGTTTTGATGTTTTAATTAAAATGGTAAAACCTTTTATTTGAATAAAAATTTGATATTAATTCCTTATTATTTTATTTTAAATAAACCTTTGTTTATTTTTATTCAAAACTAAATGTTTTAATTTCCAAAGCTTGGTTAAAGTTTAATTTGGCTTTATTAAATAATATTTATTTATAATTCCACCTTTTCTTTTGAAAACAAAATCTTCTATTAAAGGATCCAATATTAGTAATTCCAAAACATTTTTAATTTCCTTTATTAAATGTTTATCTTTTTAATCCCTTTAGGTTTTTATTTAATTCAAATGAGTTTGGAGTTCCAATTGAATTCAAAAAGTTTCTTCTGGCTCTAAAAATCAAACAAAGTTTTATTTTATTCATTTATTTTTCACATTACAAGATTTGGAAAATCTTGGGATGTGACATTGTTTTAAAATAAAATAACATTTTGTTATATAGGGTCCATTAATAATTAAATTCAATAGATCTTCATTATTAAATCAATTAGGATTCATTTATTTAAGTTATTTATTTTGAAATCTAAAATAAATCCAAAACACTTCCGTAGGTTTTATTTGAGAAAATAAAATACTTAGAAAACTTATTTAAAATAATTTAATAAGTTTTGATGTTTTAATAAAAAGGGTAAAACTTTTTATTTGAATAAAATTTGGATATTAATTCCTTATTATTTTATTTAATCAATCCTTTATTATTTTTATCAAAACAAAACATTTTATTTCAAAAGCTTGGCCAAGGTTTTAATTTGACTTTATAAAATAATTTTTATTTATAAATCCACCTTTTCTTTTGAAAACCAAATCTTTTATTCAAGGACCCAAAATAGTAATTCCAAAACATTTTAATTTCCTTTATTAAATGTTTATCTTTATGAATCCCCTTAGGATTTTATTTAATTCAAATGGGTTTGAAGTTCCAATTGAATTCAAAAAGTTTCTTCTGGCTCTGAAAATCAAACAAAATTTTATTTTATTCATTTATTTTCACATTACAAGATTTGGAAAATCTTGGGATGTGACAAGCTACCACCCTTAAAATAAATCTCGTCCCGAGATTTGGGAAGGTTAGGGTTACAAGCTTGTTCAAAACAACTAGAGTACTACCACCCTTAAAATCTTTCAAACAAAAATTACATATTGGCCTTCTTGGGATCCTGGGGAAAATTTCTCTAAGCAAACATTTGCATGGTGTCCTTGGTTTCCATACTTGACTCATGGGCCAAGGTTGAGATCCTTCATAGACTTGTTTAATTTGTTCTCCATCTTTTCTGGACAATTGTTTGCATAGTGGCCTAGTTCCCTGCATTTGAAACATGTGACAAGGCTGAGATCCCTCATAGGCCGGTTTATCTTATGCTTCATATTTTCTAGACAGTTGCTTGCATAATGTCCTAACTCTTTGCAGTGTTTGCACATCACTTGGCTAATATCCTTCCTCATCTTGGGTTTCACTAGCCTTTGTTTGTCTTCTTGGCTCTTCTTCTTTTCTGGGCATTCATTGGCATAGTGTTCCATCTCTTTGCAATTGTAACATTGCAACTGGCTTTTGTCTTTCTTCTTCTTTTTGGGTCTCTCCAAAGCTAGGATTTCCTCTAGTTCATGTTATTCATAGGTGGGAGATCTTTCTCTCTTCTTGGGGCATTGATCTTCTTGTTCCTTGGATGCATGATCCTTGTCTCTAAAAATATTGCTAGCTTGGGTTCCTTCTAGATTAGCGTCTTTGTCATCCTTGTTGTCATTAGCTCTTTGGGAAAAGTTTTCTCCCACGTTGATCATTTGAGTAACCAATCCTTGCAACAATTGGGATTGAAGTTTCCAAATCCTTTGTATGGCTGGGTCTAGTCCATTGTTGTTGGCTAAAAGCTGAGTTGTCTCTTGGCTCAACTGGTTTTGGGTTGCTATAATGTCTCTCATGTTGTCCTTTTGGTTGTTGCTGTTTTCATCCACCTTGATGTTGGAGTCTCTTGGAGTAGTCATCTATTTGGGTTGATTTGGGATTAGAATAGGCAAAATATTTCTATGTAAGGGTTCTAATCACACACATCACAATTCACACAAGCAATGTGCATGCAATCACAAGTCAAACATTTCACTCAAACAACAAAGTTCAAGCACATACTTAGGCAACAAAATATTTTTGTTCACACTACATAAGTTGGTGGTTTTGACTTAACTAAAATATGGTGGTCCATCTATATGGTTCACTTGTGATTTTTCTTTCCTTCATGATTCTTCTTGTATGAGATCATGGTTTCCTTGAGAAAAATCTCTTGGTTGCAATACTTCAAAGTTGTTGATGGCTCCTTATTTTGCATTCCCTCAGTCTCTAAATCTTGAGTAAGATTTCCTTGTCTCACTTGTAGTCCTTAGTGGTATCCATGTTGGAAGTCTTTGGAGAACATGCTGAAGATGTTGAAGGCATTAGAGTTGAAGAAGTTGAAGAAGTCCTTTGCACATAGTGTAGTCCTTGGTCATGGGTAGGTTTTTCCATCAAGTTTTAAATAGAAGAGATGTAGAGTTGAAACCAAAATGGTTGAGGAAAGAGTTTACAAGTGTTTCTGTAAATAAGTTTTTGGAACAAATACACTCCTATTTTTCTAAGGGTTTTTTGTCCAATCCTAGGTTTACAAATCCTACAGGCAACACAATGCTCTGATACCATCTGTAGAGGTCTCAACCTATTAAGGTAGATTCCTCCTATGTTTTACAATGCTAGTCCCTGGATCAATAGCTAGCATCCACAGTTAAGATGTAATATCAAGAAACAAAGGTCATAATATAACTTTATAACCAGGAATAACATAAGTTTATTACATCAAACATAGCTCATTTGGCTATTACATTACATTGCAGCGGAATAACTATAGACATGGGTCCTTCATCTTCAAAGTGCCATAGGCAAATGCTGGTTGTAGACTTTGTAATCCTAATCAATCAATCTTCACTAAAATCAATCAAACCTGCAACATACAAGTTACAGCCACAAAGGGTCAATACATTTGAATTGTATTGGCAAGTGATACTATGGTAGTATAGTGGAGTCTATCATCTATATGTATTTGGCTAAGTGGATTTGAGGCTTGCATTGCTCAAAATAAATTTTCCTTAACATTTTGAAAATACTAAGTTTTTGCTTGTCAAAATCATTCTTCTCAATCAAAGATTGAAGATCCTTTCCAAGGCATCTACCAACCAAAGATTGAAGATTTCAAACAACCCTTGTTCAATCCACAAGTTTTAACTTAGAATTTTGAATGATGAGATTCTTGATTGCTTCCCTGTCTTGATGCTCAAATTGTCCTTTACCAGGGACATGGCTAAGTACTTAGATTTTACACTCTGCAGAGGTGGTGCACTTTCCCCACAAGACTTGGTTTCCCAAGACAAGATCTTTCATAGGCCTCCCCTTAGACCAAAATGGACGCGTTCCAACGTATCAAACACTACCACCCACTATCCATATGGCTAAGTTCTTGCAACCTATATGATCATGGCAGAGCCCATATTGCCAAGTGGTTGCACTTGAAGCTTCTCAACATTTGACATCTCAAATCTCTTTGTTTCCTGGGTGGCCATCCACAAGTTAGATACACAAGGTCAACCATAAACATGGGCCTTGTGAACCACTCAACATAACCCAATCCTTCCATTCCACCTAGGTGATTCATTAACTTAGTTGTTTTATTAAACAAAACATAAGTCCTCAGATTTAGAGATTTTTCCATAGTGTGAATATATATTCCACCCATGTTTTCTATTATCTAGGCTAAGCTTGATAGTAGTAGGAATCTTAACTTAGGAAAATCCTACTAAGGATTCATCTACTAGTTTTTCCTATAGCAAGGTTTATACTTAGCAAAATCCATGCAAGTTTTACTTAGAGAAAATCACTAATGCATAGTGAAAGTAATGGGACAATAGTATGAAGCATCACTTTCCTTTTTGGTAGAGTATGGGTTCACTCCTTGTTCTTGCTAGTCTCATACTCTTCAAGTCACTACAAGTCAATCAAGCAAGGCACAAACTCAATCTACCAATCAAGCAAAACAACACACATAAAATGACAAAGTCAAAGTAATGCATGCAAGCATGCAAAAGATGGTTCTAATTGCAAAGGTAGTTTCCACTAGGCTTCTAAACTTTGTAGGTTCCAAATTGGTCATTTACCAAAGTGGCAAAGTCTATTGCAAAGGGTTTTATCTCAAAACCATTTTAAAATCCATTCATCATTTTATGTGGTGAAAAATGTCTTTATCATAACAAAAACTTTTTAATTTTTTCACCAAATGAGTTGCTATTGCAAAACTTGGTGTTTTTGGGTCAGTAGGTTTGGTCCAAACTATTTTCTCAAATTTTTCTTTCCATAAACATTTTCATAATAAAATCAATAATTTCATTTGGCTAGAAATTGGCTAAGTCAAATAATTCAACCTAAATTTTACCAAAATCATTTTTAACACCAAGGGTTGGTTCCTAGGGTCAGTAAGGTCACAACATACCATTTTTCAAAGGTTTTAACCCTAAATTCAATTTTAAACAATTTTTATACTCTAAATAAGCTCACAAAAGAATCTGCAAAATCAAGCAAGCTAACAGATACTATTGGCTAAACTAATTCCATAGTTGGCTATGGCTTGCTCTCCTGAATCCAACGACATAAAATTTGTAAAATTTGGACGCGTGGTTTGAAAGTTACAGGGTTTTCAAAACTGCATCAAATTCTGATTTCAAAATCTTTTTAAGCGGCCCGACCACGTGGCTCCTATTCGCCAAGATGCGGTTCGCACGGATCGATCGTTCTGGTGCGTTGGATCAAGTCAGATCGTGCGGTGCGCAGATGCCACTTACCCTTTCACCTACGTTCTATCGTATCCGTTAGATCATGATCCTACGGCTGCTAGCACGCTTGCCAAAGATCGGCGGTGCTGTTGGCGGCGCGCTCAGACGGTGTGGTCGCCGGTGATTTAGGAGGAGAGGGAAACAGAGGGGTAGCTCACCAGAATCGCAGGGCTATGGTGATGCTCAAGGTACTGCTGGCTTGACAAGGGGCGCTCAGGGGCAGTCGTAATTCTTTGCCGGAGTTGTTCCTGGCGTCAGGCGGCTCTGGTTGTGCTCGGGGACGGTGCTGTGGTTCACCCCAAGACAAATCGAAGACGTGGTTATATGCGCATGGTCGAGACAAGTGAGGGAGCGTGAACGAGGAGGCGCGTGGCGGTCGGAAACTACCTGTGAGGCTCGTCGGAGAAGAACCAGACACGGCGGCGCTCTAAGCTTAGCGGCGTTACAGGCGCCCGCGGTCGAATGGGTGGTACGGGAGGAAGGTGCGGGAGTGGGGAGTGCGCTGGCGTGCTTAGTGAGGCAAGGCGTGAAGCTTGGCTGGAATTTGACGAAGAAGGTCGTCGGAGCAGCGATGGTGCAGGGCGAAATAATCGCAGCCTGGGGGCAGAGAGAGGAAGAAGCTTGAGGGAAAAGGAGGAGGAGGCGCTGGAGTTTTATCGAGCATGGTTAAGGCGAGGTAAAGGCGTGGCGTTAAGACAAATTGATTCCGCGGAATCACAGCAGGTAACGGCGTCGAGGGAGGAAGAAAGGGTCGCACGGTGAGGACGATGAACAGAGGAAAGTGGGGCCGTTGCGTCAGTGGGGAAAGGGAAGAGGAGGAGGTCCACTGGTCATCTCTGTGTTGGTCGAACGGAGTCGAACGTTTTCTCCGGGGGAGAAGCTGGGCTGATTCTTGGGCTGTTGGGCTGCTGGGTTGGGTCGACCCTTTTCTTATTTTTTTCTGTTTCTGAATCTTTTTCCTTTTTCTAATTTTATTTCCTGTTTTGAATTTCCAAACAATCAAACAAGGTTCAAATCAATTCAAACAACACCCAAACGTTGTAACATTGAAATTAGTTCTGTTCAGTAACATGAACCAAAATCCAAATTCAAAATAATAATTTTAATAATAGGGTCCATTATTAATTAACTAAATAGATGTATCAATTATTAAATCCATAGGTTTTAATTTAATTCAAAGCTCCACTTGAGAACTAAATAAATTTTAAACCATTCAGTAGGTTGTATTTGAATTTTAAGGAATATTTGGAAAGCTTGTTTTAAAATAAAATAACATTTTGTTATATAGGGTCCATTAATAATTAAATTCAATAGATCTTCATTATTAAATCAATTAGGATTCATTTATTTAAGTTATTTATTTTGAAATCTAAAATAAATCCAAAACACTTCCGTAGGTTTTATTTGAGAAAATAAAATACTTAGAAAACTTATTTAAAATAATTTAATAAGTTTTGATGTTTTAATAAAAAGGGTAAAACTTTTTATTTGAATAAAATTTGGATATTAATTCCTTATTATTTTATTTAATCAATCCTTTATTATTTTTATCAAAACAAAACATTTTTATTTCAAAAGCTTGGCCAAGGTTTTAATTTGACTTTATAAAATAATTTTTATTTATAAATCCACCTTTTCTTTTGAAAACCAAATCTTTTATTCAAGGACCCAAAATAGTAATTCCAAAACATTTTAATTTCCTTTATTAAATGTTTATCTTTATGAATCCCTTTAGGATTTTATTTAATTCAAATGGGTTTGAAGTTCCAATTGAATTCAAAAAGTTTCTTCTGGCTCTGAAAATCAAACAAAGTTTTATTTTATTCATTTATTTTCACATTACAAGATTTGGAAAATCTTGGAATGTGACAATTTCCTTACTAGCTTTTTTGGAACCAAAAACAGCAGAAAACAGGCAACTGGCACTGTGACAACTTGTTAATAGGTTAGTACCAGAAAACATGTAAAAATCACCTCAAAGTGTAGAGAAAGCAAAGTAGATACTAAATAAACATGGAACATCAAAAATTATAGATACATTTCCGACGTACCAAGCATCCCCAAGCTTAACTCCTGCTCGTCCTCGAGTAGGTAAGTGATAAAAGAATAATTTTTGAGGTCACATGCACCATCAAAACCAAGATCAAACCATTTGCAAGCATTGAAAGATGGGATCAAAGAACTCTAAACATGTGCATGAAAGATGGAGTTATAACAGTAAGACAAAGTAACTATGCATGCAACATGAAAGGCTACAAACAAAGATCATGAATAACATGCATTGAAAAACATTTGTTTGTTTCACATACAGAAAACATGGCATAGTGGCATTCAGCTTGTCCCTCATAGAGTAGCAAATAGATGCATAGGACACCTTCAAAGTTCATAAGAGTGACTAGATACAAATAGCGCAAGAACAAGTAATATCAATAATGTGCATCAATCAATAAGTTTTGGGACAATGCACATAGAACTAAGAATGGCAACTATGCTCTCTTAATGGTGCCTAAAGGTAGAAGGTGGAGACTCAATAAAATAGAGGAAGAAAGGCCCTTCATAAGGGAAGCAGGGATTTCAAGTTTCAAAAAGAGCTTCAAAAAATTATGGTACTTGTTAGCTTTCAGCCCTCACTGCCCCTATCATAAGCATCTTGAAGTGGTTAAGGTTAAAGTGAACAAACTATGGAGTATATGCTTGACAAAGTATAAGTTGGCAATCTCATGTCCCTTGAATACGAGGGTCGCACCGCATGCTCTTTAGTTGGCAAACTTTAGTCGCCTGTAAGTTCTTGACAAAGTATAAGTTGGCAAACTTTAGTCGCCTATAAGTTCTTGTCATAGTAAGTACATGTGTATCATAGAGAACCGCCAACGGGGTACCCCTTGCACATGGTACATGAGCTATCCCATAACCAAAATGATAAGGCAAGCAAACAATGAGCATCTAAGCGATATTTTTATTTACTATTTGCATATATTTTTATTGAGGATGCTTTACAGATTGCTCATTATGGTGATGCTGCAAGTTTCTACCATGATTAGGCATGGCTTAGGATAGCGCCCGAGGCATTTCTCTAACACAAAATACATAACTACATGGACTTACACGCTCCCTTTTTATTTCACACCAGCGACATCCATAGATAAAAGAGCATGATACCAACTGTGTACAAAGTACAAGTGCAATGTTGAAAACGTTCCCCATGACAACATGGTTATGCTAATTCCAACGTATCAGTGCAAGCATATACAACATAGATGACACAATGGTTCAAGTTTATTAGGGGCAAGAAATATAAGGTGTGCCATAAAGTTCGTGAGAGCTTTAATCACTAAAGTTTTCACATAACAAAATACTTTTAATTGGAAGATAGCTGAAAACAAGAATATACTTGGAATGGTGTAACACACCATGCATAGGAGTTTATAGTGGACACTTTGGAATAACTAGGTTTCTTGGGAGTTGGAAGCATGAGTAGAGCTTACTCATACAAGTGGAGGCTAGCAAAAGACTGGGAGCAACCAACTAAGAGAGCAATAATGGCCATAATCATGCAGAGCGACAAAACATTACTAATCAAAGCATAGAGTGGTACTACAAGTCAAGGACTAAATGATCATAGAGGCTATTGTGACTTGTTCATAGTCATAACATGTGTGAGCATGTGCCAAGTCAACCCAAACAAAACATCAAAGGAGAATACCACAATACTATGCTTTTATATGCTAAAACAACGCATGATTCCTTCAAGGCACACTAAGCAATCTCAATTGTTTGGAACAAGTCATGCTACAACAATAATCACTAAGCATAAGGTAAAAACAACACCTAGCATGACATACTAAAGTCTAGGTCACAGTCAATGCAAGCTCCTCTTGCACTTTCAAGCAAGAACTTTCTACTCCTTTCCAACACCAATCGACTTATTTGAAACAACACAGCGAGAGCGGGGGTCCAAACTACTTTATTCAAGCAAAATAAAAAAACTAAGCAAAGCAAACGAAAATTAAGATGCTCCAAGAACAACACAACAGTGCATGAAACAATAAAAACAAAGTGTCTAGAAAGACCTGAGCTTTTTATTGATGAAGAAGGGGATGCCTTGGGCATCCCCAAGCTTTGAAGCTTGTACCTCTTGGATATTTCCTGGTGTGACACCGGGGGTGGCATCCCCAAGCTTGATCTTTTGTCCATTCTTCATCTCATTACATCATTCTTTCTCTACACCTAAATTTTTTCTTCATACAAAGTTTCACATAATCTTCATTAACAACATTAGTGTATTCAAAAGATAATAGACCCTTAGGTTTATCTTTAGAACAGAAAAACTTTTCACTAAAAACACAAGATACTGTAGCAACTCCTTCAAAAAGCTCAATTCTCAAAAATAACCCAAAATGAATTAATAAGAAGCAAATGCAAATAATGGCAGAAATCTGTCAAAACAGACCAGCATGTAGAAACCGATTTTTTAGAAGACCTTCTATTGCTCAAATCAAAAAGTGTTGAACTAACGAAAGTTTGCTAACATACTGGGGGATTTATTCATAAATTTTAAGCTCAATCCGACTTACAGAGACTCCTTACGAGTTTTTATGGTGGAGGACAGAAATCTGTTTCGGGACAGCAACTCCCCAAATCTTACTTCCCTCTTATTAGAGGTTATTATTGGCACAAAAAGCAAACGAAAAGGATAAGTAGAGGTCATTACTAAAGTAATAACTTTCAGGACTCAAGAAAACTTATGGGTTATCTCCCAACAAGTACTTTTCTTTAACGTCTTTAAGTTAGGCATGATAATTTGAGAAGATGCTCACATAAGAAATATGAAGTAAAAGAGAGCATCAAGAAGCAAAGTCAAAACACATTTAAGTCTAACCCACTTCCTATGCATAGGAATCTTGTAAAAAAATAAATCAAAGAAGCACAAAGCCACAACCGTACGAAAACAAAACAAGTGCAACTTTAAGATTTTCAACATAAAGAGGGGAAACTTAATATTGTTGAGATACATAAGACCATGTTTCCCTCTCTCATAATAACTTTCACTAGCATCATGAATAAACTCAACAACATAACTATCACATAAAGCATGCTTTTCATGATCTATAAACACATAATTTATATCAAGCTCAAAAATAGTGGGATTAAAACCTTCAAACCCAATTTTAACAATTTTATAATAAGGTGACTCATCATTCAATATAGGAACATCATCTAGAGATTTATCATAAACATTTTCTAAGGAAAACTCCTTAGTACCATGCATTTAAAAGTTAGACACAAATATATGATTATCATAGATAACAGGAGCATAACTATTATCACAAGTTTTACCTATAGCCGATATTTCAAAAGAATCCATAGGAACATAGCATTCATCCTCCTTTGGTAAGCATGGAGGACAATCAAATAATGTAAGGGATGAAAAGTTACTCTCATTAGAAGGTAGGCATGGGTAGATCCATTCTTCCTCCTTTTGTTCATCACTCTCCTCCTATTTTTTATCTAATGAGCTTTTAGGTTTAGCAATTTCTTCTTCCATAGGCTCCTGCAAGGCATTAGTCTCTTCCATTTGTGGAAAGAACCTATTAAAATATTCAAGAATATAGCCATTTTATTCCTTGTAATTATCAAAGAAAATTTTAAGTATCTCATAAACCTCATATTCATAAGGTGCATCATCGGTATTTTCAAGCAAACTGGCAAGTTCAAATGCACCCTTGAAAGCAATAAATTCTTCAATTTGTTCCACATCATAAAAGTCATAATTTCCTTTAACATAAGAATATATGGTAACATTATCATTATACTCACATTGAAAAGTCAGGTGTTTATACCTCCTACAGCAACAAGATTTATCAATGCAATAAGTAACATTATAAGTAGAGCACACCTCTCTAGCAATAGTATTCAATTTATCAATTTGTTCCCATAAGTGTTACCCTTTTTGTGACAAACGGTGCTCCTTATAATAATACTTTTATTCTTCCGTGAACCCACCTTGCCAATAAGAACTAGTTTCAAAGAATCCATCCATTGATAGAAAGCATGACAAAGCAAGGCAATAACTGACCAGCAACTAGAGTAGGAACTAATTTTTTTGTGTTTTTGGTAAGAGAAAGCAAACCAAACTAAACTATTTTTTTTGGAGTTTTTGATAAAAAAAAAAGGTGACGAGGGTTGATTTCGTCAATGCCCATTGTTATGGATTTGGGTTTTGGAGAAGATGGGGATGCTAGAGATCGCGAAACAGTTAAACAAGCAACACAAGGACACGAGGTTTACCCAGGTTTAGGCCCCCGGAGGGAAAACCCTACTCCTACTTGTCTGCTCTTGATTACGGCGGAACCGAAGGTTACAGGGGTGCGCAGATGCAATCTGGCGTGAGGTGAGCATGAGGTGAGTTGAGGTTCTCTCCTCGCCATTCCCTCCTAGAATTTATATATATAGGCAGGTCCCGGGCGTAGGTCGAGTCGGTTACAGATTAGGGTTTGTCCCCTTCAAAATTTTATCTATTCTAGTCTTGCTCTCCAAGGATCCGAAGACGTCATGGGCTTGGGCCACCCGAAATCTCCGAAGGCCGCGTATCTTGTCGTGGGCCTTCCTTGGGCTAGACTAGGTATGCCAATGCTATGTACCTTAGGGGTATAACCATGTCAGTAGCCCCTGAGTGTTCAGTTGAATCGTAGATTCGGCTGAGGACTCTTCAATCTTTCGGCTGCAGTTTGGACATGTTTTAAGGAGAAAATGATTTAGTTTACAGGGATTTTTGATGTGTGTGCCTTACTCTCCCGACGGATCAGGGTCAGTTAACTGTCATAGGACAAAACAACATGATCTTCTTCAGATTCGAGTCCTGGACTCGAATCCGGAATAGATGCTCGCATAATTCGACTCAGGCCGTTGAGGTCTTATAGGAGCTGAATCCCAGTGGTTTTCATGTGATGTACCCAACGCGTCCGTCAGTATTTTTCATCGCGTATGTTGACACGATATTTTACTGGCAGTGCGCAGTCAAGTGCGTTACCAGGCCATCAGATGATATCTATAGGTCCTATCCTTGCGTCGTAGACACAACATCGGAAATGTTATCACCGCGGAGGTGTTTCAGGTGGCCAAGGAGAATTTTTCTCACTTAGCGTTTGTTTGGGCAAAGTTGCCAGAAATTTTTTGTATTTTGATCCGAAGGATCACAGTCAAAAAATTCATAGGGTGCGCGACCAGCGCTCCCTATGGGAGTAGCCCCCGAGTGTCTGTTCGAGTCGCAGACTCGAGCAGAGACTTTATTCAGTAATTTTTAGTTCAGGTCCGAAGGACACAATTTTTTTGGATGGTTAATAAATCCTCCCTATGGGAGTAGCCCCCGAGTCCTTAGTGGAGTCGTAGACTCGATGTGGGACTCGAAGATAGTTGTAGAGGTGCAGGACCTTAATCATGTCTCAGGTGCGCGGCCAGCGCTCCTAATAGGAGTAGCCCCCCGAGTAGTTGTTCGAATCATAGATTCGAGTAAGTACTTGATTTGTTAGCCAAAGATTTCCAGTCGTTGCTAGCTTGGTCTTGATGACGTCAGTGCTGATGATCGGTGATCTCAACCGTCTGCGGTGCTAGATATGATGTGACATGACGATCGTGGGTCCCACTTCCTGACTTGGAGTTGACTAGTCATGCGCGGCGTGGCGAGAATTATGGCGCCTCCTCAGTTTCTGTGCGTAGTGGATGGCGTGCTGGCGACGGTTCGTTGCCGTGCTGACACGTGTAGGGTTAGATTTTGCTTGCGTGTTAGGGCTTCTGGATCGACAGCGCTTGTTTATCGTCCTCGTATTTTATAACCATGGGGAAACGGTGATTCTGTTTCACCCCTTGCCATTTGCTTTCGCCATTTCCTCCATTTTCACGAGCACCGCCTATCTGGCATGCACTGAACGTTCTCCGATTGTTTCCTTCTTCATTTCCCCGCGATCATCACTGCACTTACCGCCGTGCAATGGGCAAGTCGAGGAAGGGCGCTACTGGAGCTGGCTCGAGTGCTGCCACTGCTGGCAAGAAGGCTGCTGCTGCCACTCATGTCACCGATGGCAAGTGGAGGCGCACGGAGGTGCGCGACACTGATCTGCGCAAGCTGCACGATGCGGGATTGATCCCATAAAACAAGGAGGACGTCAAGATCCCCGGCGATGAGGTAATCCCCCATCCACCTGTAGGGTTTCGGGTGATGTTTGTTGCCTTCATTCTCCGTGGTTTTTCGCTTCCTGTCCACGATTTCCTTCGTGGAATCCTTTTCTTCTATGGGATTCAGATTCACCATCTGTCTCCCAATTCTCTTCTCAACATCGCTTGCTTCATTACACTTTTTGAGTGTTGGCTCGGTATCGAGCCACACTTTGGCCTCTTCCGGAAGTTCTATTCTGTGAAGAGGCACTCCGGCACCGGCGGAGTCTATCCGCTTGGCGGCTGCATCATCTCCCTTCGTCCTTTTGTTCAATTTTTCTCCTTATCTATTTGCGAGTTCGTCCAGTATTGGCGTCGTAAGTGGTTTTACATCCGCGATGTCAAACTGGACGGTCAGCAATTTGGGCTTGGCCCCTTCGACTCCGAGCAGAAGATCGTCCCAAAAAGATCGTGGAAAAACCACATCTTGGAGGGCGAAGTTGCGGAGGTGGAGAGGCTCTACTAGCGAGTGCAGGATCTTCAGCTGGTGCCAGGCAAGGAGGTCAATAGTGTCGACATCATCCGCACCTTCCTAAAATGTTGGGTGCAGCCGCTCCAGGCTAGGGCGCAGCCGATGTTTCTCTACGCCGGCTCCAGTGATCTGACAAGGGTGTCATCCAAAGAGTTGTCTTCGGGTGACCTTAATAGGGTCCTCCGTCCCCTGCTGAAGTATAAGGCTGGTGAAGACCTTCCGGGGGAGTCGTTGACTCCTCCTCTCAGCGCCAGTAAATGGGCTTCTAAGGTGATGTTTTTTCGTGCGCGTTGCGCTTTTGCGGGTGTTTGTTGTTTGTTGTAGTGTCTCATGTTGTTTTTGTTTTTTGCTTGCAGAGCCTCCAGGTTACAGGGTCTATGCCCCCTCTGCCTAAGAAGTTTAGGGAGGCACCAAACAATGAGGAGGTGGACTCCGAGTCTGAGCTTCCTCCAGCTCAGTCGCCAACTGCGGATGCTCCTGAGGAGAGCAAGGGACAAACCCGAAAGCGTTCGCGGAGCAAATCGTGGAATGCATCTACCCTTCCAACTCCGAGGGCTCCGTCCTTCCTCGAGCTTCATGGCGAGGATGATGGTGCCTCATCCGCACCTTTCCCTGCCATGCCACTTCGGGCGATGGCGCCGCAGCCGCCGGCTAAGAAGAAGAATGATACGCCCAATTTGCATCACCATTCTATATCATAATTTACCTCTATTCATTAATATTTGTCTTATTATGAGGTATTACTTATGGCTTTTCATCTGTTTATGCATGTTTGATGATTCTTGGAGGATGAACTGCCAGAGTCTGGATTCTGATGGAAAAGAAGGCGTTTCGGTGCAATTTCACGAAGATCAGAAAATACCAGAAAAATATGGAAACATATTATTTTATCAGAAGATGAAAGAAGCCAGAAGGAGGAGAGAAGATGGGCCGCAGGAGGCCCACACCCCCTAGGCGCGGGCCCACCTAACCCCGCGCCTAGGGCAGGTGTGTCCCACCTGCCCGGCCCCTAACTCCGCCCCTTCGCCTATATCTTCCCTATGGAACCCTAAGCCCCGGGGAGCGACCATAGATATATTTCTGCCGCCTCTAGGGGCGGAAATCACCGAGAGAGAAATATCTCTCCGGCAGTTTCTGCCGGGGGAATTCCTTCCCGGAGAGGTAAGACCGTCGCCATCAACACCATCATCAATCTAGGCTTCATCGGGATCATCATCATCATCCACACCATCATATCCACCAGCACCATCATCCACACCATCGGGATATGCAAATACTTACAATGACAAGAACTTACCTGTGACCAAAGTTGAGTAGCATGAGTAGTGGCCCTCGTATTCAAGGGACACGAGATTGCCAGCTTATATTTCGTCAAGCATATACTCCATCCTTGTTCGCTTTAACCTTAATCATCTCAAGATGCCTATGATAGGGGCAATGAGGGCTCAAAGCTAGTAAGTACCATAATCTTTTGGAAGCTCTGTATGACTTGTAATCCATGCTTCCCTCTATAAAGGGACCTTTCTCCTACTTCCAAGTTGAGTCAGTAAACCTACTTCTTCTCTATCTCCAGCAAGCATTTGAGTTGTTGTGTTTCAAGCATTCATATGTGGATTTATTCAATCATGTTCTCTATCTTCCTTGTTGCACAAAACTCTTATCTATTGAGTATTACTTTGAAACCCTTCACTTGTGAAAAACCTTTTTGAGCAAAGAGTGCTCCTGTTTTGAAACTTCTACAAAAAGCTTTTTGTAAAACTGTTTGCCAGGTGTTCTCTGACCAAGAATAAGTTTTCCAATTCCAATTATGATTTATCTTTATGCATCTCTATTGTGACTGTTGTACTTGGTTGCAAGCTAAGTTATATAATGGTGAGTTGCTTTCTTCTATGAGTTGTGCAATGGTAAGTGTGATGCTTCTTGTTCGTATTATTTTATCGGCACTTCACTCCATAAACCTGTGGACATGTTTACTGAGTTCAATTTTCGCTTGGGGACAAGCGAAGTCTAAGCTTGGGGGAGTTGATACGCCCAATTTGCATCACCATTCTATATCATAATTTACCTCTATTCATTGATATTTGTCTTATTATGAGGTATCACCATTCTATATCTTATTCTTGGAGGATGAACTGCCGGAGTCTAGATTCTAATGGAAAATAAGGCGTTTTGGTGCAATTTCGCGAAGATCAGAAAAATACCAGAAAAATATGGAAACATATTATTTTATCAGAAGACGAAGGAAGCCAGAAGGAGGAGTGAAGAGGGGCCACAGGGGGCCCACACCCCCTAGGCACGGGCCCACCTGACCTCGTGCCTAGGGCATGTGTGGCCCACCTTCCCGGCCTCCGACTCAGCCCCTTCGCCTATATCTTCCCTATGGAACCCTAAGCCTCGGGGAGCGACAACAGATAGATTTCCGCCGCCTCTAGGGGCGGGAAACACCGAGAGAGAAAGATCTCTCCGGCAGACAGATTTCTACCGGGGGAATTCCTTCCCGGAGAGGGGAGACCGTCGCCATCAACACCATCGTCAAGCTAGGCTTCATCGGGATCATCACCATCATCATCCACACCATCATCTCCACCAGCACCATCATCACCACTCCGTCCCGCTGTAACAATTGTGTTGGATATTGCTTTAGTTCATTAGGGGAAACTTTCCCGGTGTTAATTACTATTGTAGTTGATGCTTGTGAGTGGAACCATTGGATTATTGTTTATGTTCAGATTGTTATCCATTACCATATCATCTTTGATCTTGATCCATATGATGTCTTGTGAGTAGTTCGTTTAGTTCTTGAGGACATGGGAGAAGTCATGTTGTTAGTAGTGAATCTGTGATGAGTTATTATTCAATGGTTTAGTATTTAAGTTGTGGTGCTATTCTTCTAGTGGTGTCATGTGAACGTCGACTACATGACACTTCACCATTTATGGGCCTAGGGGGATGCATTGTGTATTTGGCTACTAATTGTGGGGTTGCCGAAGTGACAGAAACATGAACCCCCGTTAGGACACCTTTGCACAAGCGAGTGCAGGATTTCAGAGTTTAAGGCTGTGGTTAGATTTACATCTTAATTACTTTCCTATAGTTATGGATGTTTGCAGGGGGTTTATTCACAAGTATGTATTAGTCCTAGGAAGGGAGGTATGTTAGCATAGTTTCACCCACACAACACTTACAAACACCAAAGAAGAGTACTCAGCTATTTGAAGCGAAAGCATTTGACAGAATTCCCATGTGTCCTCGAGAATGTTTGGTCCTTATAAGTATTTCCACCGGCTTGCCCTTTGCTAACAAAGGATTGGGCCACTTGCTCCGTTTGTTCGTTACCTTTGTTACTTGCTCCTTGTTTTGTTGCCTTGTCAGAAAACCACTAAAAATCCGTTTGCTAAGTATTCACAGGGATTTCCTACTCCATACCACTGTTCAGCACCTTCTGCTCCTCGTTGGGATCGACACTCCTATTTATCAAAAGTACTACAATACACACCCTATACTTGTGGGTCATCAAGACTATTTTCTGGCGCCGTTGCCGAGGAGTGAAGCTCTATTGAAGAGTGGAACTGGTATGGGAAACTTTCACTATGAGTATTGCTCTTGTTACTGCTTGTTACTTTGTTTCCAATATGGATAACCCACTTGGTTTTCTGTTTGGGAAAACTACTACCACTGCTAGGGTAGTAGATGGACCACCACCAGTTGAGATAGATCCTTTTAAGATACCTACAAGTATTGTTAATCGTGTTATGGATAATTATTATTTTGGGGATGGAACTGTCCATCCGGGTGATCACTTGCTTTTTTCCATGAATTATGCGGGTTGTTTAAGTGTGCATGTATCACAACTGATCAGGTGAACAAGAAGCTACTCTCCATATCCTTGAAAGGGAGAGCTGAAGAATGGTATAAGCTGCTGAAGAATGGACAATCCATGGAATGGGAGGAGATGGCATCTCTCTTATACTCTAAATTTATCCTCCCAGTGAAATTCATAAAGATAGAAATCTTATATATAACTTTTGGCCTCTCGATGGAGAGAGTACAGCTCAAGCTTTTGGGTGAGATTGAAGTTACTAATGCTTAAATGTCCTATTCATGAACTCCCTAACAATATTATTCTCAATAACTTATATGCTAGGCTTTCTCTTCATGATAAAGATTTACTAGATGCTTCTTGTGCTGGATCATTCACACGTATGAAGGAAGAAGGTAAATGGGATCTCCTAGACCGTATTCAAGATAACAATGAAGCTTGGGAGAATGACAAAGGAAGAAAGTCAGGTATAAACTATGATTATGAATGCATTAAATCATGTATGGGAACTGATGACTTCCATGATATTTGCAATGAGTTTGGTCTTGATCCTCAAGTTCTTGCAAAATGTTTTAATGCTTTTGCCTCTTATATTGAGATTCCCAAGAAAGAGTGGGACAAGTACCATGCTACATATAAAGATATTGTTACCCATGTTCCTGCCAGTGTAGAGGTTTGTACAGTTGACCCTATTTTGCCTGAACCTTATGTTGAGAAGATCCGTTTTCCCTCCAAGGTAAGAGAACATTCTATTATAGCTAATGTAGTTAGGAAAAGCGCAAAGAAAACTGTAGGGTCCAATGAGCTTATTGATATTAAGCCTGTGGTAGCTATTGTGAAAGATCTTGTCACTAGAAATATAGAGGATGAGCATATTTTCTTCTGTGAAGACAATACTAATATTGTTTCTCATCCTAAGAAAGTTAGAAAAGCTAGTGTTCCTGTGCTTTTCTGTTAAAATTGATGATCATTGCTACTATGGTTTATGTGATATTAGTGCTAGTTCTAGTGCTATTCCTTATGAGATTTATAGGGAAATTATGCATGAGATTGGTCCTTGTGAGCTTGAGGACATTGATGTGGTTATTCATCTTGCAAATAGAGAGCAAGTTTGCCCCATTGGCATTGTAAGAGATGTGGAGGTACTTTGTGGTAAGATTAAATATCCTACTGATTTCTAGTACTTGGTAAGGAAGCTAGTAAAACCTATCCTATTATCTTTGGTAGACCCTTCCTGAATACTTGTGGGGCTATCATAGACTATAGGAAGGAAAAAGTTTTGACTAAGTTTGCTGAAGAGTCTTATGAGTTTAATTTTTCCAAATTTGCCAAAACTCCTTATGAAAATGAACTGCCTAATGAGAATTTCAGGGTTGAACAACTTTCTGCTATTTCTCTTTCTCCTGATAATGCTTTGCAACAGTTTATGGAAAATCATGAAAGTGATGTCTTCATGAAGTAAAGAAATGAGATTGACGAGGTTTTGCTTCGTCAGCCGAAATAGATAAAGAATAATTTACCTATGGAAGATTTGGGTACCACACTACCACCTAAAGGGGATCCTGTTTCCAAATTAAAACCTTTACCTGATGACCTTAAATATGCTTATATTGATGATAAGAAAATATATCCTGTTATTATTAGTTCTAAACTTTCAGGAAAGGAAGAAGAAAGGTTATTGGATATATTGAAGAAACACCGATGAGCTATGGGCTATACTCTTGATGATTTAAAGGGGATTTCTCCTACTATATGTCAACATGCTATTAATATAGAACCCAATGCAAAACCAGTTGTTGAGCACCAACGCCGTCTAAATCCTAAGATGAAGGATGTGGTAAGAAATTAGGTATTAAAACTCCTTGATGCTGGTATTATTTATCCTATTGCTGATAGTAAATGGGTTAGCCCTGTTCATTGTGTTCCCAAGAAAGGGGGAATAACTGTTGTGCCTAATGAGGATAATGAGCTTATACCCCAAAGAGTAGTGGTTGGGTATAGAATGTGCATTGATTTTAGAAACATTAATAAAGTTACTAAGAAAGATCATTATCATTTGCCCTTTATTGATCAAATGCTTGAGAGGTTGTCCAAAAAGACTCACTTTTCCTTTCTTGATGGTTATTCTGGGTTTTCTCAAATTGCTGTGAAAGCACAGGACCAAGATAAAACTACTTTCACTTGTACTTATGGTACTTATGCTTATAGGAATATGCCTTTTGGTTTATGTAATGCTCCTGCTACCTTTCAGAGATGTATGTCTGCTATCTTTCATGGTTTTTGTGAGGAAATTGTGGAGGTTTTCATGGACGATTTTCCGTCTATGGAACTTCTTTCGATAACTTTTTTGCACAACCTTGATAAAGTTTTGTAGAGATGTGAAGAAACCAACCTTGTTCTTAATTGGGAGAAATGCCATTTCATGGTAAATGAAGGGATTGTTCTTGGACACAAGATCTCTGAAAGAGGCATTGAAGTTGACAGATCCAAAATTGAAGCAATTGAGAAGATGCCTTGTCCTAGAGATATCAAAGGTATTCGTAGTATCCTTGGTCATGGTGGTTTCTATAGGAGGTTTATTAAAGATTTCTCCAAAATTTCAAATCCCCTTACTAATCTTCTTCAAAAAGATGTACCTTTTGTTTTTTATGATGATTGTAAGGAAGTTTTTGAAACTTTGAAGAAAGCTTTGACAACTGCTCCTATTGTCCAACCACCTGATTGGAATTTACCTTTTGAAATTATGTGTGATGCTAGTGACTTTGCTATGGGTGATGTCCTTGGACAACATGTTGACAAAAAGTTAAATGTCAATTCATTATGCTAGCAAGACTCTAGATGCTGCTCAAAATAATTATGCTACTACTAAAAAAGAGTTCTTAGCTGTAATCTTTGCTTGTGATAAGTTTAGACCTTATATTGTTGATTCTAAGGTTACTATTCATACTGATCATGCAGCTATTAAGTACCTTATGACAAAGAAGGACACTAAGCCTAGGATTATAAGGTGGGTGTTGCTTTTGCAAGAGTTTGATCTGCATATTGTGGATAGGAAAGGTGCTGATAATCCTCTTACTGATAATTTATCTCGTTTGGAAAACATTTCTTTTGACCCTTTGCCTGTTAATGATCGTTTTCCAAATGAGCAGTTAGCTGCAATAAGGGTAAGTCCACATGAGAGTCCTTGGTATGCTGATTATGCTAACTTTATTGTTTCCAAGTATTTGCCTCCAACCTTTACAGCTCAGCAAAGGAGGAAATTCTTTTATGATCTAAGGCATTACTTTTGGGATCACCCACACTTATATAAAGAAGGAGTAGATGGCATTATGCGAAGATGTGTTCCAGAATTTGAACAACAAGAGGTATTGAGAAAATGTCATGGTAGTGCTTATGGAGGACATCATGCTGGGGATAGGACTGTACAAAAGGTTTTAAAATCTGGATTTTATTGGCCTACCCTTTTTAAAGATGCAAGAAAGTTTGTCTTATCATTTGATGAATGCCAACGAGTAGGTAACATCTCTAGACGCAATGAAATGCCTATGAATTATTCTCTTGTTATTGAACCTTTTGATTGTTGGGGATTTGACTTTATGGGTCCTTTTCCTCCTTCAAAAGGGTATACTCATATTCTTGTTGTTGTTGACTATGTTACAAAGTGGGTAGAAGCCATACCTACAAACAGTGCTGATGGTAAGACCTCTTTGAGAATGCTTAAAGATGTCATTTTTCCTAGGTTCGGTTTATCCATGGGGGTTTTAGAAAAACTCTCGCCAAGTATGATGTAAACCATAGAATTGCTTCATCTTATCACCCCAAACTAGTGGGCAAGTAGAACTTTCCAATAGGGAAATTAAGTCTATTTTGCAGAAGACTATCAATAGATCTAAAACAAATTGGGCTAAAAAGTTGAATGACGCTTTGTGGGCTTATAGAACTGCTTATAAGAACCCTATGGGGATGTCTCCTTACAAAATGGTCTATGGGAAAGCTTGCCACTTGCCTTTAGAATTAGAACACAAAGCTTATTGGGTAGTGAAAGAGTTGAATAGAGACTTTAGACTTGCTGGTGAGAAAAGACTGCTCGACTTAAGCAATCTAGATAAGTGGAGACGTGAAGCTTATGAAAATGCTAGGCTCTTTAAGGAAAAAGTAAAAAGATGGCATGGTAGGAATTCTCAAATGGGAGTTCCATGTTGGTGAGAAAGTTATTTTGTATAGGTCTCGTCTCAGATTTTTTGCAGGGAAACTACTCTCGAAATGGGAAGGACCTTTTGTCATCAAGGAAGTATACCGTTCAGGTGCCATCAAAATATCTTCTTTGAAGGATGACACAACACAGGTGGTGAATGGTCAAAGACTAAAGCACTATATTTCTAGAGATTCATATAATGAAGATGTTGACACAATTCAAATTGTGACTCCGGAAGAATTTATTAGAGGCCAAACACCAGATTCTGCCGAGTTCGACTTTGAATAGGTAAAAGTGGTGAAAACCGAAGGTTCGTGAAACTCCAATCTTTTTATACTTTTGTTGTTTTTAGCACATAAGGCAAGTTACAAAACGGAACAGAGGAGGAACCGGAGGCCGGGGTGGCCAAACCCACCCCAGGAGCGGGCCCCAGCTGGCCGCGCCTGGAGGGGTTTGACTCCCCCGAACTCCGGCTCCGCCTCGTTTCCGTATCAGAACCTTCCTTATACCTAGAAACTTCGTAATATATAACCCCCCGGGTCCCCCGAGGTTCTTGTATCGAGTTCTTGTCGTGTTTTTTTTCAATCTGTTTCTGTCAGGCAGATTCTCAGATTTGGAGCCTCAATGTCTTCCTCTGGATCACCCACGGAGGATTCCTCTGAGGACGTCCTCAACCCGTACATGTATGAGTTGAGGCTTCATCCCAAAGAGCTGATTCTCAAAGAGGGGAAGGTACAGATGCAAAAAGTTCAAGTCCCTAAAGGAGAGGGCAGTCTAGAAGACATGATGAAAGCATTGGAGCACGAAGTTTTCAGGTACAAGAAGATGGCAGAACGCGAAGTGGATATTATTCACAAGATAAGTTCAGAACTCATCACTAAGCACGAGGAAGAAGTTGCTGAGCTCCGAGAAGAGATCTTCTCACTCCGTCAGACCACCAACCAATTGCAAGCACAACTCTATGACACACAGAACCAAAACTGTGAGTATGAGGCTAGATTTGACCGCATAAGCTCTACTGCTAGTTTCAGGATTGCAGAGACAAGGACATCCTTTCTGGATGGGGGACCACTGCCTTGGAAGTTTTATGATGACAAGAGAACACCACCACCACCTAAGGAGTAATTCGTCATCAGGTTTGGCATCCCCTTGGCTTGTTCCAATCTTGGGGGAGTGTCGCGGTATCACCACCATTATATTTTATCTTTTACCTTTTTAATGCATTCATATCTGTGTTAGAGAGGTTATCTTATAGTTTGGTTTGCATGTGGAAGTATCTTTCCTTTAGTTGATTGTCTATGTATCCCTTGGTGAGGGTGCCTTTATTGGAATATTAATGAGAAGTCTCATCTTTTACTTTTTGCACTTCTTATTTTAGTTTGCAATCTCTATTATATGATGGATCTTGTTGATCAGTATTGGCACCACTTTGGGAGCATCAAGTGGATCTAAATTGGTTTTGGCAAACCGAGTTCTGGTTAGTAGCAACAATTTTTGAGGTTTGAAAGAAAAAGAGAAAAAGCTTACAGGTATTTTGTATCATTTGTTTTCTTTCTTGTTGGCTCATAAGCTTAGTATTATTTATTTAAGATCTTTTGTGTCTTCAAGGAAGATTGCATGTTTGGATTTATTACTTGTATGTTTGCTTGTTTCTTTCAACTCTCTTGCTTGCTACCCAGCCTTGCTAGCAAAAAACCTGTTTTGAGAAGGCATACTTCTCATGTTTCCAAATCCCTTTGAACCAAAAACCTGTGCCATTTCTGTCCACCATATCTACCTAGTAGATGTTGCTATTCCAAGAAAATTCTTAAGATTCATATATCTTTCAAATTAAAAAGTATTTTGTGATGTGAAAACTAGTTAGTAAAGCTGCCACGAACTTGCTGGAACACTTTATTTCCTGCCCCTAATAGACTTGAACCATTGTGAACATCAAAGTTGTATATGCTTGCATCTATATGTTGGAATTAGCAGAAATGTGCTGTCACGGGGAACGTTTTCAACATTGCACTTGTACTCTGTACACAGTTGATATTGTGCTCTTTTGTCTATGGATGTCAACGGTGTGAAATAAAAAGGGAAGTTGTAAGTCCATGGAGTATGTATTTTGTGTTAGAGAAACGCCTCGACCGCTAGCCGAAGCCATGCCTAATCATGGTCCAAAATTGCAGTATCACCATAATGATCAATCTGTGAAGCATTCTCAATAAAAAGCTATGCACATAGTAAATAAAAAGATTGCTGAGATTCTCATTGTCTGCTTGCCTTGTCATTTTGGTTATGGGAATGCTCCTGTACCATGTGCAAGGGGTACCCCGTTGGCGGTTCTCAATGATATGCAAATACTTACAATGACAAGAACTTACCTGTGACCAAAGTTGAGTAGCATGAGTAGTGGCCCTCGTATTCAAGGGACACGAGATTGCCAGCTTATATTTCGTCAAGCATATACTCCATCCTTGTTCGCTTTAACCTTAATCATCTCAAGATGCCTATGAGAGGGGCAATGAGGGCTCAAAGCTAGTAAGTACCATAATATTTTGGAAGCTCTGTATGACTTGTAATCCATGCTTCCCTCTATAAAGGGACCTTTCTCCTACTTCCAAGTTGAGTCAGTAAACCTACTTCTTCTCTATCTCCAGCAAGCATTTGAGTTTTTGTGTTTCAAGCATTCATATGTGGATTTATTCAATCATGTTATTTATCTTCCTTGTTGCACAAAACTCTTATCTATTGAGTATTACTTTGAAAGCCTTCACTTGTGAAAAACCTTTTTGAGCAAAGAGTGCTCCTATTTTGAAACTTCTACAAAAAGCTTTTTGTGAAACTGTTTGCCAGGTGTTCTCTGACCAAGAATAAGTTTTCCAATTCCAATTATGATTTATCTTTATGCATCTCTATTGTGACTGTTGTAATTGGTTGCAAGCTACGTTATATAATGGTGAGTTGCTTTCTTCTATGAGTTGTGCAATGGTAAGTGTGATGCTTCTTGTTCGTATTCTTTTATCTGCACTTCACTCCATAAACCTGTGGACATGTTTACTGAGCTCAATTTTCGCTTGGGGACAAGCGAAGTCTAAGCTTGGGGGAGTTGATACGCGCAATTTGCATCACCATTCTATATCATAATTTACCTCTATTCATTGATATTTGTCTTATTATGAGGTATTACTTATGTCTTTTCATCTGTTTATGCATGTTGTATGATTCTTGGAGGATAAACTGCCGGAGTCTAGATTCTAATGGAAAATAGGGCGTTTTGGTGCAATTTCGCGAAGATCAGAAAAATACCAAAAAAATATGGAAACATATTATTTTATCAGAAGACGAAGGAAGCCAGAAGGAGGAGTGAAGAGGGGCCGCAGGGGGCCCACACCCCCTAGGCACGGGCCCACCTGACCCCGCGCCTAGGGCATGTGTGGCCCACCTTCCCGGCCTCCGACTTAGCCCCTTCGCCTATATCTTCCGTATGGAACCCTAAGCCTCGGCGAGCGACAACAGATACATTTCCGCCGCCTCTAGGGGCGGGAAACACCGAGAGAGAAAGATCTCTCCGGCAGACAGATTTCTACCGGGGGAATTCCTTCCCGGATAGGGGAGACCGTCGCCATCAACACCATCGTCAAGCTAGGCTTCATCGGGATCATCAACATCATCATCCACATCATCATCTCCACCAGCACCATCATCACCACTCCGTCCCGCTGTAACAATTGTGTTGGATATTTCTTTAGTTCATTAGGGGAAACTTTCCCGGTGTTAATTACTATTGTAGTTGATGCTTGTGAGTGGAACCATTGGATTATTGTTTATGTTCAGATTGTTATCCATTACCATATCATCTTTGATCTTGATCCATATGATGTCTTGTGAGTAGTTCGTTTAGGTATTGAGGACATGGGAGAAGTCATGTTGTTAGTAGTGAATCTGTGATGAGTTATTATTCAATGGTTTAGTATTTAAGTAGTGGTGCTATTCTTATAGTGGTGTCATGTGGACGTCAACTACATGACATGTCACCATTTATGGGCCTAGGGGGATGCATTGTGTATTTGGCTACTAATTGTGGGGTTGCCGGAGTGATAGAAACCTGAACCCCCGTTAGGACGCCTTTGCACAAGGGAGTGTAGGATCTCAGAGTTTAAGGATGTGATTATATTTATATCTTAATTACTTTACTGTAGTTACAGATGTTTGCAGGGGGTTTAATCACAAGTATGTATTAGTCCTAGGAAGGGCAGTATGTTAGCACAGGTTCATCCACACAACACTTACAAACACCAAAGAAGAGTACTCAGCTATTTGAAGCGAAAGCACTTGACAGAATTCCCATGTGTCCTCGAGAATGTTTGGTCCTTATAAGTATTTCCACCGGCTTGTCCTTTGCTAAGAAAGGATTGGGCCACTTGCTCTGTTTGTTTGTTACCTTTGTTACTTGCTCCTTGTTTTGTTGCCTTGTCAGAAAACCACTAAAAATCCATTTGCTAAGTATCCACAGGGATTTCCTGCTCCATACCACTGTTCAGCACCTTCTGCTCCTCGTTGGGATCGACACTCCTATTTATCAAAAGTACTACGATACACCCCTATACTTGTGGTTCATCAAAGAAGAAGGAGAAGGCACCTCCCGTCTTCAACTTGTCAGATATTGACTCATAAGTTGCTCTGTCTGTGCTTTGTTCTGTCACTTGTGTGTGTAATGTAGCTTCTCGTATTGATCAGTATTTTCCTTGCAGCCACTCCTCGAAGGGTTCTCTTAGTGAGGGCACTCAAGAGGCCGTAGGGGAGTCGAAGCCGACGGCTCCTCCCACTCAGGTGGTGGCCAACTCTGAGGACGATGAGCCGAACCTCTCCAAGCGAGAGGCTCGGGTAGTTATGACAGAAGACCGCTCACGGAACTTCGGAGTCCCCGCCTGAGCACGTAAGTTGCGTGCACCTTTGTCTTGTAGGGGGGAGCCCCGAGCCCTTTTTTAGATGACCTATTGGTCGATTTTTTCTCTTGTGGGGCGTAGCCCCCGTACCCTTTCTGATGGTTGTTTTTGTTTGTGTTTTATTTTGCAGCCCTTCGTGCATAGCGCTAATCTCCTTATCCAGCATCACCTGGCGCTGGAGGCCAACATGCAGCAGCTACAAGGTGCGTAGTTTGATCATCCTTTTGTGGTTCGGCTGTCCTTTTTGTCTTTGCTTCTATTGATCCTTTTGTTCTTTGATGTTTTCCAGATGAGAATAATGCAGCTCTCCATCGGCTAGATGCTCTTGAAAAGAGCCTTGGTCGAGCGGAGAAGAAAGCTGCAGATCTTGCTTTGCACGCGAAGGAGGTAGCAGACATCTTGCTCGAGGCGCTGCGAAAGTCTCTGGCGATCGCGAGGAGAAGCTTGCTGCTGCGGCTGCCACTCGCGAGAAGGATATGGCCGATAGGCTGATGGCTGCAGCCAAGGCTTTCTCCGGTGAGTATCTTTTCACTTGCTTTGGTCTTGTATTTTTTCGGCTGTTTCAGATGCGTCCGGCATCGGTTTTGATCGCGGTGTGTTGGAGCATGGAGATGTTCTGGATGATACCACCGCAGCGGTCGAAGATCGCTGCGGTACTGCTGTTGGCTCCTTGGTGAAGGCCAAGGAAGTTCTCCAACTCTTCTACAAGGAGGTCATCCCCAAGGGCACTGCTCTTGAGGATGTCGACGCTCCGGAAGATGCTCTGTCGGAGGACACTCCAGCTGCATACAAGCGCAAGCAGAAGGGCATCGACGCCTCTATGGGTTTGGCGATGGCGATGGCATCCGGAGCTGAGCTGGATCTGCCGCACATCACCTCCCAGATGCCAACGGCTGCCAATGGCTCAGAGGTAGCGTTCGCTCTCTTCGCCTCTTGCTGTAAGCGTTACGGGCTGAAGCTCATTGGCCTTCTGGCGGAGTACGCGACGAAGCACCAGGAGGAGTCCAAGAGCAGGCAGTCTAGCTCGGAGGCCACTCCGGATGCTAGTGCCTAGGCTATAGTGTTGTAGTTTAGGATAGTTTATCCTCTTCCTTTTGTAATGTAAGCTTTTGTTGATGAACAATCTCTCCTTATGCCACGCGATGGCCTTTGATGTATATAAGTTATATTTCGAGATATCGTCAGAGATGTATGTGATGTTCATATCCTTACTTGTTTGTCTTTAGGGTTCTTCGGGTGAGATTCCCGTGGATACTTCGACTGTCCCTGAGCAACGACCATCTCTGGATGATATGTCGCAGCTTTTTTTTCTTCGTGACCGCGCCCGCCGCTTGGATAAGGATATACTTGGCGTTCGAGGCCACGCGGACGTGTGGAAGTAGAAGGCTGAGCGAGATTCTGCCATGGAGGAGTTTTTGATGTGGGAGCTGCGGCACATGAGCGAGCAACTGCAATATAAGTCTTCGCAAACTGCTGTTCTTTTCGGATGCGTCTTGTTTGCATGTCATCTTATTTTGTACTTGGTGCAGGCGTCAATCTCGTTCTGAGGGAAGAGAAGGAGCGTGTTGCAGTTCGGATGAATTGTCTGACCTAACAGGACTTGGAGGCTGGCGGCTTCTTCTGGATGGACCGTGATCGAGCCATCGTTCTTGCGATGATGCAAGATCGTGCGCACTAGGTTTCCCGGGTACTGAAGCAGGCGAAGACTTCACTGGCGTCCATCTTGTTCGTCATGTTCCCCCTAGACGAGGCACCTTCTACCCTATGGGGTCTTTTGTCGAAGTTTCGAGACGTTGGCGCGTAAGGGAGTTGGTGCGGCATCAACTGGTTGCAGGGGTGAAAGCTGCCCTTTCACTTGTTCGGCTGCATCGTCATGATGTTGATCTCGCGGCGGTGGCTACTAGGCCGCCCCTTCGACCGGATGGTAGTCTCTAGGATATGCGCCCACATTATGCGGCTGTGCAGCAGTATGCCAAAGAGATCGTGGATCTTTTCGAGCACCGGGCAAGTGTGATTCTCCAGAATAGGCAGACCCTGTAAAGAGAACAGATTGATATAAAACTTGTATGTATTCGAGTGGTCTTATTGTGCCCTTTATAAAAAATTTCTTGTATTAGCACGTTGTGCTTTGTTATGTGCATGTCGTTTTTGTTAGCCTGACGTGGTCAGCTACTCGGGTTGTATGCATTGTTCTCAGTCGACGAGGTCGTGAGGTGATGCGTAGCCCCCGAGTGTGTTATATCGAAAAGTAAGGAAAGGAAATTTTGGCCGAGGAACTTAGATTTTATTCATATCGTAACGAGGAGGTACATTTTTTGGCTGAGTAGCCTTATTGAAAGTAAAGAGGTAGCTAGGGTAGAAGCATCGCAGTTGTGCAACGTTCCATGGGTTGGAGTATTCGACTCCTGACTTGACGTCCATGAGGCGGTAGGCGCCACCTGGGATGACTTCGGTGACTATGTAGGGTCCTTCCCAGGGTGACTCGAGCTTCTTCGGCCACTCTTGCTTGAGTCGTAGGACGAGGTCTACTTTGATGAAGGACCTTGGGCGCAACCGATGGCTGTGGTAGTTGCGGAGGCTCTGTTGGTAGACCGCTGAGCAAGCCGTGGCGATGTCGCGTGCTTCGTCGAGTGTGTCGACGGTGTCTTCAAGTGCGGTCGTTGATTCGGCTTCGCTGTAGGCGATGACCCATGGGGTCTTGTGGTGTACCTCTGCGAGCAGCACGGCTTCGGCTGCGTGCACCATAAAGAAGGGTGTGTAGCCAGTTGAACTGTTCGGCATTGTACGCAAGCTCCATAGTACGGAGGGTAGCTCCTCCACCCAGGCTCCCGCGAGCCTTTAGAGTGGGCATAGTAGTCGTTTCTTGATGCCACTCCCTATGAGGCCACTGGCCTTTTCGATCTGTCTGTTGGTCTGTGGGTGCTCCACGGAGGCGTATGATATGTTGATGCCGAGGCCCTCACAAAAGTTCTAGAATTCCTTCGAGATGAAGTTCGAGCCGTTGTCCGTGATGATGCTGTGCGGCACACCGAACCTGTAGACTATGGGATCGAAGAATTTGATGGCAGTTTTGCCGCTTTGGTTGGTGACAGGCATGGCCTCGATCCACTTGTTGAACTTGTCGACTGCGACCAAGAGGTAGATGTGACTTCCATTCGATGATTTGGGAAATTTGTCGATCATGTCGAGGCCCCATTGGGCAAAGGGCCAGGCCAGTGGTATGGGCCTTAGCTCGGATCCTGGTGCATGTGGCTTGTCCACGTACCTCTGGCAGGCATCACACCTTTGTACAATGTCCTTGGCATCCTTCATGGCTGTTGGCCAATGGAATCCAGCTCACAAAGCTTTGGCTACTAGGGCGTGGGTGCCTGCATGATGGCCGCAGATGCCCTCGTGGATGTCTTGAAGGATGGTTTTGCCGTCACCGATGGTGATGCACCATTGGAGTACACCTGAAATGCTGCGCTTGTACAGCTCGTCATTGAGGATGGTGAAGGCCTTGGACCGGCGAGATATGCGCCGGGCATCTGTCGGGTCATAGGAAAGTTCTTTGTTTATCAGGTACCAAAGGTACGACTGTGTCCACGTCTCTTCGATTGCCATGACGTGCACCAGGCTGACCACTCGGCCTCGGTGTCGAGCTTTTCGGGTCCTTCATGTCCTTCGGGTGGCACAAGCCCCGAGTGTTCTGCTTCTTCGGGTGATCCTTTGGGGAATTTCCTCTTGATAGAGGGTACGCATATTTGTTCAAGGAACACGCCTGATGGCACCCGTGCGCAGGTGGAGCCGATGTTAGCGAGTATATAGGCTTCCTCGTTTCTTTCTCATCCGACATGCCGAAGCTCACAGCCGTCAAAGTCCCCTTCGAGTGAGTTGTAGAGCGCGCGGTACGCGATCATGGTGGCGTTGTGAGCTTCGCACTCGTTCATCGTCTGCTGGACGACTAGGTTCGAGTCACCGTAGATGACTAGGCGCGTTGCACCACAAATCTTGGCCATCCTCATGCTGTGGATGAGGGCCTCGTATTTGGCCTCATTGTTGGAGGCGCGAAATTTCATCCGAAGGACGTATTTCATCTTGTTGCCTTGAGGGGATGTCAGTATGACTCCAGCTCCTGCTCCGGCCTCGCGCTTAGAGCCAACGAAGTGCATCGTCCATGATTGTGTCATATCCGGAGTGTCCGGCAGCTGGAGCTCCATCCAGTGGACGAGGAAGTCAGGGAGAACCTGAGATTTGATGGCCTTACTCCGCTCATAGACTATGTTTAGAGGGGATAACTCGATGCCCCACAGGGCTACGCGTCCCGTGGCTTCGGGGTTGTTCAGGATGTTGGATAGTGGCGCCTCGTTGACCACCATTATCTGATGCTCCTAGAAGTAGTGGCTTAGCCGACGAGCCGTCATGAATACACCGTCGAGCTTCTGGTAGTGAGGGTACCTCTTCTTTGTTGGTGCTAGTACCTCGCTGAGGTAGTAGATCGGGCGTTGAAACCCATGGGTCTTGCCATCTTCGTGTCGTTCGACCACGAGTACGGTTCTTACCACTTGATGTGTGGCTGCGATGTATAGCAGCAGAGGCTCGCTCTCCTTTGGCGTGACCAGGATATGCAAGGTGGAGAGCAGCCGCTTGAGGTCTTCGAATGCGTCGTCTGCTTCGGGTGTTCACTCGAACTTGTCAGCTTTACGCAGTAGTTGGTAGAAAGGCAGGGCCTTCTCACCCATGCGACTGATGAACCTACTCAGCGCCGCGATGCGCCCGGTGAGTTGTTGGACACCCTTAAGGTTATTTGGCTTCTCCATGGTCAGTATGGATCGGATTTTCTTTGAATTCGCCCTGATCCCCCGCTGGGAGATGAAGTAGCCGAGTAGTTGGCCAGATGGGATGCCGAAGGTGCACTTCTCTGGGTTCAACTTGATATTATAGTGATCAAGGTTATCAAACGTCTCGCGGAGATCGTCGATCAGCGTTTTGGCATCCCTGGTCTTGATCACTATGTCGTTGACATAGACTTGGATGTTACAACCGATCTGGTTTTTCAGGAATGCCTGCATGCAGCTATGGTACGTGGCACCTGCGTTCTTCAGCCCAAAGGGCATGGTGTTGTAGCAGAATACTCCGAACAGCGTGATGGACGCCGTTTTCTCCTGATCTTCAACCTTTAGCCGGATCTGGTTGTAGCCTGAGTAGGGATTGAGGAATGAGAGTTTCTTGCATCCTGTAGTCGAATCGATGATATGATCGATCTGCGGTAGAGGGAAGTGGTCCTTGGGGCAATACTTGTTGAGTTCTGTGAAGTCCACGCACATCCGCAGGATGTCCGTGTCCTTCTTGGGGACCAGCACACTGTTGGCCAGTCACTCGCTCTCCTTGATTTCTCGGATGAAGTTGGCATCGAGCAGTCTGTTGACTTCGATTTCAATGGCTTCAGCTCTTGGTTCGGACAGTCGTCAGATCGACTACTTGACTGGCATTGCGTCAGGGAACACATTGAGTGCGTGCTCGACGAATTTGCTAGGAACTCCTAGCATGTCCACAGGACACCAGGCGAAGATTTCCCAGCGCTCGCGGAGGAATTCGACGAGCGCACTTTCCTATGCGGGGCTGAGGTTGTTGGCAATCAGCGCCGTCTTGGAGGCGTCCGTCAGGTGGACCTGCACCTTTTTCGTGTTGACCATGGAGTCGAACGACATGTCAGGTGCGTTTTTCCTGGAGACTGGGGGTGCCCCGTTGTCTGTCACCCCTCGGAGCCTCGTGAGATCCTCCTGCATACCGAACGACTGGGAGATTCTGTTGAAATCTCTATCGCACTGGTCGGATCGGGTGAAGCTTCCTTGGACGGTAATGACGCCCCTGGGCACTGGCATCTTGAGTAGCAGGTATGAGTAATGCGGTACTGATAGGAATCTTGCGAATGCCACGCGCCCGAGGATGGCGTGGTACTGTGATGGCCAATCCACCACTTCGAACTCCAGCCGCTCGCACCTGAAGTTGTCAGGTTGGCCGAAGATGACGTCGAGCCATATCTTTCCCAGGGGATATATGCCCTTCCCTGGGACTATAACATGGAACGTTGTGTTGGATTGTTCCAAGCTGCACAGCGGGATCCGCATCGCTGCTAAGGTGCTGGCAAACATCAGGTTGATGCCGCTGCCATCGTCCATGAAGACGCGGCTCATCTCGAACCCTTCGATCTGTGCCTCGAGCACTAGGGCAGCATGACATGGGCGAGGGATCTGGCGGGGGTGATCCGAACGATCGAATGTGATGCAGGACTCTGAGCCACTGAGGTACTCAGGGATGGAAGGCGGAGCGGTCACGGCCAGGCTAACCTGTTTCGGGTGATATTCTTTTGCACCCTGTTGGTGGGCGCCCCTTCTAAATCATGAGGGACCCTTTTGGCGGTGGATATCCTCATGTACCGTTATTTGGTGCAGGTGCAATTGCTGGATTCGACGGTCCTACGGGTGGTGGTGGGGGAGCTCCGTGGGCGATGTCACCTGGTGCAGGTGTGGGCCCAAACCCGGGGTTCACGATCTGGCGTCTCATTTGGGTGAGACCCTCGCTGAGTTTCTGGAACTCGCAGCAGTCCTTTAGCATGTGGCTAGCCTTTGTTTTGCCATCCTGCTTGTCGATGTAGAAGTGGATGGTGCAAGGGCCAGACAACTTGTCGTATGCCGAGGGCTCGTCGTCACGGATGCGACGCTGCCATGTTTGTGTAGGGCGTCCTCCATCGCGGAAGTTGGCTCCACGGTATCTGCTGCTGCAGTTGCCGTCTTTGCGTCGGTCGGCGTAGCCAGCCGCAACCATGACGACTCCGTCGCGATCGTCGTAGACGCGCGATCTCCATTTGCTGTGGAGTTCGCGCCTATGGCCATAGTCATCCTCGTCATCTGAATGCGTTCGGTGGAGGGAATCCTCGCCATCTGCCCACCTGTTGGCGATGTCCATGAGGTGGTCGAGCGTCTTGGGCTTGACGCAACCAAGTTCTTCCTTGAAGTCCGGGCGCTTGACACCATCCTTGAAGGCATCGATTGTCCTCTCCTCGGAGATGTGTGCGGCGGAGTTCTTGATGTGGGACCAGCGTAGGATGTACGAGCGAATGGATTCTCCAGTACTTTGGGTGCAGGCCCGTAGTTCCTCGATCGAGACTGGACTCTTGCTGGTGCCCTTGAAGTTGCGGATGATGTTGTATGCTAGCTCCTCCCAGCTTAGGATGGAGCCTAAGGATAGACTGCTGAGCCAGATCTGAGTTGCGCCTGTCAGCTGCAGCTGAAGGCATTGCAGGGCGGTGTTCCTGTTGCCGCTGTGGAGTTTTGCAGATGAGAGGTGGTCGCTGAGCCAGGCCTTCGGATCCTGCGTGTCGTCGAACTTTGGAGTGTCCAAAGGGAGTTTAAAATTTTTTGGCATCCGTGTGCGCTGAACGGATCTGCTGAAGCATCTGGCTCCACACAGCTCTCCGTCGTCATCCTCATCGAATTTGGTTGAACACGCACGTTTGGCGCGTGCCTTGTCGACCTTGCGCTGGGCGAGGTCGCTTCGAGCGTCATAGTCGCTGTTGCGATGCCTTGGGCTCTTGCGACGTCGAGGAAGATCGTGCTTGTCCTCGTCAGAGGAGGGTGTAGGGCTACGGGTGAACTTGACCGTAGCTTTTTTCTTTGGCTCCACAGGATCTTTGTCGTGGAGCGCAACTTTGACGAGTCCAAGCTCGGCTAGTGCAGACTTGTGCATGGCCATCTTCGGGTCACCCACCAGAGGTGGATGGGACGCGAGGTACGTGGTGGCTGCCATGTTCGCAGCCTGCGGCGTCTTCGGCATGACGTTACCGTTCACGTCCATCGACATGAAGGACGTGTTGAGGGCCCTCGTGACGTCGCGACGTGCGGCGGGGTCCATGTGCTCCGTGCGGGAGCGATTCTTGTTGGTGTTGTTGTCGTGCGAGCTAGAGCCGCCAGCGGCGGAGAGCGCAGCTCGCCGCGCGCTAGATTCCGAAGCCGCCTGCTTGCGTTTGTCGAGCTCCTCCATCAACTTCACCTGCATGTTATCTTCGCCGATGAGGAGGAGGTGGTTGTTGGAATTATTCCCTAGAGGCAATAATAAAGATGTTATTATTATAATTCTTGTTCATGATAAAGTTTATATTCCATGCTAGAATTGTATTAAGCGGAAACTTTAATACTTGTGTGGTTTGTGAACAACACCGTGTCCCTAGTACGCCTCTACGGACTAGCTCATTGATCAATGATGGTTAAGGTTTCCTAACCATAGACATGGGTTGTCAATTGATAATGAGATCATATCATTGGAGAATGATATGGTGGACATACCCAAAGTAAGCAAAGCAATTAGATCGTTTCATCGTGTTCATCTTTGCGAAGCTTTTCCTATGTCAAATATTGTATTCCTTAGACCATGAGATAATACAACTCCCTGGTATCGGAAGAAAGCTTTGAGGTCATCAAACGTCATCCTATGAGAGGGTGATCATAAAGGTGTCTCTCAGGTGATCGGAAAGTATCTGCTGGGTTGTATGTATCGAGATGGAATTTGTCCCTCCCAAGTCGGAGAGATATACTTCGGGCCCACTCGGTAATCGATATCAACACCACTTGCAAGCATGTGGTTAAGGAGTTAATCACAAAGTGATATCGGATTACGGAGCAGTAAAGTACTTGCGTGAGCGAGATTGAACTAGGTATGGCCAGTACCGATCGAATCTCGCAAGTAAAATATCGCGAGAGAAGGGAATATATATATGGGATTAATTGAATCCTGGCATCGTGGTTCATCCGATATGATCATCGATGAATGTGTGGGAGTCAATATGGGTGCCTGCACCCAGCTGATTATTGATAGAAGATCATATGCATATTCTCGAACCCGCAGGGTCACACATAACGTATCGACGCTAGGATAGATTGGATAATTGGTTTATGAATTTTTGTTGGTCTCGGATGGGATCCAGGACATCACGAGAGGTTCGGAGTGGTCCGAGAATAAGATTCATATAAGGCATTGCAGTTTTGGAGTTGAATTGTTAGGGTTAATCGGTATTGTCGGAAGCTTCTAGAACCTTCGGAAGGGACCAACGTGGCCCCACCTTCCGGGAGGGGCATGGGCCTATGAGGGAGTGTCCTGGCTGCATTGGGCCAGGGGCAAGGCCCATAGGGCCCAGCCGATCCTATAGGGTTTAAATCATTTAAACGGAGATAGGGTTTCTAGAAGAGGGAGAGTCCTTGCCCCACTCCTCCTCCTTGGCCGGCCCAAGGCTTGGAGGAGGGGCAGGGCGCCCCTCTATAAATAGAGGCTGGTGCGCCCCCCTTTACACCTTGCCTCCAACCCTAGTTGCCTTGCTACCTTCCTCTCTCCCTCCCATTGTTTGTGGCGAAGCCTGCAGTGAAATTCTCCACCATATACACCACGCCGTCGTGTTGTAGATCCAATCTATCTCTCCACCATACTTGCTGGTCCGAGGAAGGAGGAGACATCGAGGTGTTGCGTGTGCATCTCACGGAGGCACCGCCACTTGTGGTGCTAGATCGGATCGGATCGCGAGGAGGAGAAGCGACTACATCACCCACGTTAACGAGCGTTCATCTTGAATCTTCAAGGGTATGAAGATCTAATCTAATATCTCGTTGATTGCATCTCCTAGATTATATCTTGGCTTTCCCTCTGTTCGCATCCGTAGAAAATTTTGATTTACTATGCCTTGAAACCCTTGATGGTATCGAGCTAGATCTATGCGTAGATGTGTTTCACGAGTAGAGCATAACATGGTTGTTCTGGCGTTGATGTTTTCTGTTGCAAGCCTCTTGTTTGTGTTCTTCTTATGACACGGGATAGTGAGATTGAAGCGGTCCAGCCAACCTTACGCGACGTCGTTCGCGAGACCAGCTCCGCACTTGGCGTGTGGCTTGTACCACACATGCGGTGGTGGATGTCGATTTCTCTCACTATAGTTGTCATGGGATTAACACCGGAGTTTGGCAACCATAATATCACCGTTGTGGCTTTCCGTAGGTAAGAATCGTTCTTAGCATCTACTCCCATAAGCCACGTAAAACATGCAACAACAAAGTAGGCGTCTAACTTGTTCTTGCAGGAGTGTTTACGTGATATGGTATGGCCCAAGATGTGATGTGTATATTGTACGATGATCATGTTTTGTAATGTTTCACGACTTGCATGTCGATGAGTACACAACGTGAGAGCCATATGGTTGTCTTTATAACTGTGTATGACCTGCGAGTCAACTTCTTATACGCCATGTAATAGCTTTACTTTATCGCTAAGTAGTTAGCAATAGTTGTAGTTGCTATTCATGGTGGAGGCAATCATGGTGGAGTGATGGAGATCATGCCGGAACGCACAAGATGGAGATCATTCTTGCAAGATTGGCTATACCATGTCACATAAAGTTATATGCATGTGATGTTTATCCTTTTATGTATCTTATTATGCTTAGATCGCGACGGTAGCATTATAAGATGATTCCTCACTTAAAGATCAAGATAAAAACTGTGTTTTCCCCAAGTATGCACCGTTGCAAAAGTTCGTCGTGTCCAAGCATCACGTGATGATCGGCTGCTATAGACTCTACGCTCACATACAACGGGTGCAAGCCAGTTTTTGCACACGCGGAAATACTTGGGTCTAGCTTGACGAGCCTAGCATGTACAGACATGGCCTCGGAACACAAGAACCGAAAGGTTAAGCATGAGTCATATGAATGATATGATCGACACTTTGCTGTCCACCATTGCAACCACATCTCTTCTCGTGATGATCGGATTAGGTGTGGTGAATTTGCATCGTGTTCACTAAACAACTTGAGGGATGTTGAATTTAGTGGGAGTTCATCTAATAATTTGATTAAGTTGAACTATTTATCATGAACATAGTCTAAATTGTAATTGCAAATACTGTAGATCACATGGACAAGTCCAACTTCAACGTTTTTGCTGAGAAAGAAAAGCTTAGAAACAATGGGTCTAACTTCACCAATTGGTTCCGCAATCTAAGGATCATTCTGTCTGGCGGACAAAAGGACTATGTCCTTAGGAAAGCGTTAGGTGACCCATCGCTACTTCTATGGTGATGAAAGCATCTGTCGATCGCAAAGATGATTATGGTGTGATTAAGAGCACCATGTTGTTTGCTATGGAACGAACTTCAAAATCGTTTTGAAACCTATCCGGGCCCTTTGAGATTCTCGAGGCTGAAAACCATGTTTGAGACTCAAGCCCGTTCGAGAGATATGAGATCTCGAGAAGTTCTTTAAGCGCAAGATGGAGGAAGGAGTTCCGTTAGTGAGCACGCCATAAAGATGTCGGGCTACACTCAACGCATGAGCAACCTGGAATGCACGATTCGGAGGAGCTCAAGATTGTGAGTCTGCAATCACTCCTCCCAGCTACAAAAGTTTTGTAGTGACTCATAATCAGATTGGTTCCATCGATACGATCACCGAGCTCTTCGCAAGTGAAGGCTGCGGAGGTGGACATCAAGAAGGATAATCATGTGTTGATGGTCAACAAGCCCTCCTTTAAGAAAGGTAAGAGCAAAGAAGCCCTTCAAGAAGGGCGGCAAGCCAATGCCCCTGAGAAGAAGCTCAGTCTGGTCCCAAGCCGGACCTTCGAGTGCTTCTATTGCAAGGACAAGGGTCCTTTGGGCGAATCGTCCAAGTACTTAGCGGACAAGAATGGCACCATCAAAGGTATATTTGATATACATGTTATTGATGTTTTCCTTACTAGCCCTCGTTGTAGTGCCTAGGTATTTGATACGGTTGATTGCTAATATTTGTAACTCGAAGCAGAGCTACGGAATAGGCGGCTTTGCGAGGATGAGGTGACGATGCGCGTTGGCAACGGATCAAGAGTTGATGTGATGGTCGTCGGCACGCTCTCCTTAGTTTTACCTTCGGGATTAGTTTTAAACCTTAATAAATGTTATTATGTGCCTGCGTTGAGCATGAACATCATTTCCGGATCGTGTTTATTGCAAGATGGTTATTCATTTAAATCGAAGAATAATGGTTGTTCTATTTATATGAGTAACATCTTTTATGGTCATCCACCTCTTGTGAATGGTTTATTTCTTCTAAATCTCGAAAGGGATGAAACACACATCCATAACATTGAGGCTAAGAGATGCAAAGTAGATAGTGATAATACTACTTATTTGTGGCACTGTCGTCTAGGTCATATTGGTGTAAAGCGCATGAAGAAACTCCATTCTGATGGACTTTTGGAGTCTCTTGATTTTGAATCATTTGACACATGCGAACCATGCCTCATGGGCAAGATGATCAAAACCCGTTCTCGGAATGATGGAGCGAAACAGCGGACTTGTTGGAAATCATACATACCGATGTATGCGGACCGATGAGTATTTCGATTGTGGTGGATATCGCTATTTCCTCACTTTTACCGATGACTTAAGTAGATATGGGTATATCTATTTAATGAAACATAAATCTGAAACATTTTAAAAGTTCAAAGAATTTCAGAATGAAGTGGAGAACCATCGTAACAGAAAGATTAAGTTTCTACGATCCGATCGTGGAGGTGAATATTTGAGTTATGATTTTCTCACGCATCTTAAAGCAAGTGGAATCGTTTCACAACTCACGCCACCCGGAACACCACAGCGCAATGGTGTGTCTCGAGCGGAATCTAACCCTATTAGATATGGTCCGATCAATGATGTCTCTTACTGATTTGCCGTTATCATTTTGGGGTTATGCATTAGAAACCGCTGCATTCACTTTAATTAGGGCTCCATCTAAATCCGTCGAGACGACACAGTATGAACTGTGGTTTGGTGCTAAACCTAAGTTGTCGTTTCTTAAAGTTTGGGGATGCGAAGCTTACGTCAAGAAGTTGATGCCGGACAAGCTCGAACCCAAAGCGGAGAAATGCGTCTACATAGGATACCCTAAGGAAACTATTGGGTATACCTTCTATCACAGAACCGAAGGCAAAGTGTTTGTCGCAAAGAACGGTTCCTTTCTTGAGAAGGAGTTTCTCTCGAAAGAAGTGAGTGGGAGGAAAGTAGAGCTTGACAAGGTTATTGAACCTTCTCTTGAATTGGAGAGTAGCGCAGCACCTGAAATTATTCCAGTGCCGCCTGCACCAACGATAGAGGAAGCTAATGACAAGGATCATGAAACTTCGGACGATGCTGCTACTGAACGTCGCAGGTCGACAAGGTTGCGTGCCCCTCCTGAGTGGTACGGCAACCCTGTCTTGACTGTCTTGCTATGTAGCATCCCAGTTGTCTAACACCTGTAATGCTACTTGATATAATAATAAAGGGCCACTTCCAACATATAATTGTTGCATCATCACCATGTCATGCTCATGTCATCATACCACCTTGCAATTTGAGCATCATATAAAACCCTTTCTTGTTTGGTTCTTATCTCATGTGCATGATTAATTGTAGTTGCCTCTTGATATTGTATTTGGTTCTTGATATATTGTTAAATGCCCAAGTTGAGTTGGGGGCATATCTCTTTATACTCCACCACCTTTCTTCACCACCTTATAACTCCACCATAATTTTATGCTTGGCCTTTGCCCACCTTTTGGGAATGCAAGGAATAGTGCCACATGAATTAATGTTGTTTTCACAATATAACTACATGGCAAATATTGTTGCATGGGCCATGCAAGTGCCACCTTTTCTTGGCTTTGGAATGTTTTTGGCTTTGTTTGCATGGATCATCTTTCCTTTGTTTAAATCTTGTGTTGGCTTGTAGTTTTCTTCACCATATCATCTATCTCTATCCCCCTATAGCTAAACCTCTATCCCCATGCTCCATGCACACACATGTGCTCATGAGGCATGCACAAACCTAAACCCACCTTCCTCTCTCTACCTCTTTTCTTTGATCTTGCTTGGTCTTTAATTGGAGCATGCATGAATCAAAGAAAACCTCATCACCACATCTCCCTCATCTCTCCCTCTCTCTCTTTTTCCTTGTCTTGATCTTGTGTGTTTGTCTTATGATGCATGATCAAGTAAAGGACACTCCCTCTATCCATATCCCCCTCTTAGCTAAACCCTAAAACCTACCCCATGCCACCTCACCATCCTAGCTAAACAAAACCCTAAACTACACCTCCCCTAAACCAACCCTAAGTACCCCTCCTCTTCTCTCTACTTCCTAGCACACCACACCATACCATGCCCCCAGCTCTCCACCCCCTCTCTCTACCTCTGGACCCACCTGGCCGCCCTACCCCACCTAGCTACCGTCCACCATAAACCCTAGCCCGAGCCGTCCACTCCCCCTCTCCCTCTCCCTTTTCCCCCTCTTATCTCTCTGCCCAGCTGCCCCACACCAAGCCCCTCGACCTGCCCTGCAGCCCACCTGCCACCTCCCTCCTAGCTAGACTGACCAGCCCGTGCCTCGCCTCGGCCCCATGCCATGTACGTGAGGAGGAAAAAGGTGGCACCGAGGCCACCTTACCCTCCCCCACGCAAGCCCCCTCCTGCCCGTTCTTATCTACACCCCAGCACCCCTCTGCTCTCCCCAGATCTGCCAGGGCTTCGCCCTCTTCTCCCCTTCCTCTCCTCGCCATCTTCCTCGCCTCGCCATACACCGCCAGACTACACCCTGCCCCCATCTATCCAGCCGGTGGCGTGCACGCTGCGTACGTCGAGGAAGCCCCGGAGGACCCCTGCATCGCCCCGTTTGCGTCGCCAAGGAGGAGAAGCCCCCAGGAGCCTGGACCACGCCGCGCACCGCAGAACCCTAGCTTCCCCAGACCTTCTGCCTCGCCGCCGATCAAGCGCGCCCCTGCCCGAACCAACTGCACCAGCACACCCGCGGTGAGTCCCTCTCCCTCCCTGACCAGATCCCCCTCGCCGTCGCTTCCTAGCGCCGCCGTGCGATCCGTCGAACAGCCTCAGTGCGCGGTGGACGACGCCGTTCACGCGTCGCTGTGTCGCGCAGCGACCTAGCTAGTCCCCGTGCGCTCCCCTGACATCAGCCACACAACCACCGCAGCGGCTGCGCCACGCCGCGCACACGCCCGCGTCGCGGGTTCGATTCCCCCCTCGCCGCGCCAGCCGCCGTGTTTTGTTGTCCGTCAGTTAGTTCAGAGGGAAGAAAAACAGTAGCCGCCGCCTTTTAGCAGATAACCCCCTCCCCTTTTTGCCCAGCAACCCGCGGTCCAGCCAGGTCCACTGTCAGTGTCTTTGGCGTTTTTATAAAAAGGCTCACGGGGTTTCTGTGAATCAACCCGCGGTCCCTCACTCTCTCAGACGCTGGCGTGTGGGTCAGTAAACACCTGGCCCCACATGTCTGCGACCCGGGCTAGAGTAGGCTGGGTATAAAACTTCCCAGAGTCTGTTTAAAATTCAAATTTTGTTTAAAATATCTCAAATTCAAATCTAATTCAGTTATAAATAACTTTTCCATTATAATTCCAAATAACACAAATGATATATGTATGGAGATCAGAAAAATGCCAGGATTTCAAATATGACATTCAAATTGCCTTTTGCACATCTAAAATCCCAAGTTTATTTAAATTACACCAAATGCCACTAGAACTTAAATAATTAATAACTTTTGTTTTATAATTCCAAATTTAGCAAATGATATGTCTAAAATGATCAGCTCGACGAGACCTTTCTGTTTATGCTATCCATGACTTCTATTGCAGCATGCATCATATAAAAATATAGGGTACAGCAAATGTTATGACAACAAAATGTGACCCAAAACCCCATTAAAATGTTATTACTTGTCTTCCACACCTCACCATGCCATGCTACCTTATTGCCATGTAAATTGTGCATCATTCATCATGGCATGATTGTTTGCTTGACGCATCTTATTCATATGCTTGTGCTCTATATTCATGTTGGCCTTGTCTGTTTGGTTTTTCTCGGATAGACACCGGCGGGGTTATATCAAGAGAACCGGAGCACTACCAGATCCGTCTCGCTTCAATCGAGTCATCAGGCAAGCACTTCCACATGCTTGCATACATACAAGACCTAATGCCTCTATCTTATTCTTGCATCATCAGTCGCGATTGCATTAAATTGAATCCCAAGTATGCATAGCCTTTACTTTAAAACCCCAAGCTTGTACCTCCATCCCATGAGCCATTACTATAGGAGTTGTTTGAGCCATGCGGGTCGAGAAAAGATGTGTAGGGTTTGTGAGAGTCGATGGATAACGAGGTACCTAAACAACTTAACTTGAGTAGTAATGGGATAACTAATGAAAGTGGCACCGTGAGCAACATCTGCTATTTGGTTTTCCTGCTCACTTGTGCTCCGTAAGACCCCGAGTACTTGATTCCTGTTCCTTGATTTATCGCGCTATCCACATCCGGGAGGTATATGGGCCCCCCCTGAGCCAGAGCTTGATTCCGTCTTATTTCTTGGGGCCACAAACTAGTTTGAGGTTTTATTTACTATCCTGTACTTATGCCATGCTACTGTTTTAATTAAATTGTGCGACAGATAGCACCTGTACTGTTTAGGATCGGGACACGATTCCGCGGTGTCGACAAGCCCAGTTTTGCGTTCCCAGTCGTTCACAGCCGTATACCCAAACCTTGAGTCCGTCTCGGAGCTTGCTTACTTCGTTGCGGGTCTACTTTAAGGGGTGGCCCCCTGAAATATTTCTGCATCCGGTGATTGTTCAGTCGTGAAAGCCTCGTTGGGTTTTGATTTGGTTTTTCCGAGGTTGATCGAGCGTGTGTTGCTATTGGTGCACCCCGGCCGGGTAAAACTTTCTGAAAGCCTTGTCCGCGGATATGGACGACTTGGAGCACAGTTTCTCGATCATAGACAAGCATAACTAAAGTACCGCTTTAATCTGACTAAGTAACTTGACTAGTAAATAGTGCAACACTCATGGAATGGTAAATAAAATTGCCAATGGATGGGGGGTTGTTCGTCTGCTTCCTTGTTGGTAAGCAGGGAGGAGGATGGATCTGATGAGATTACCATTATAACTGATGTTCTTAATTCACGGATATCCGTCTATCATTGGTTAGGCGGATGGTTAGCGTTTATCTGTAGAACTGCTAGGGTTTATCTTTCGCTGCAATTGCGTCACCCCAGGTTGTGTCCCCTTTAGAGGCATTAAGACTTGTTGAGTACCCTTAGGGTCTCACACGATAAATTATTGGTTCAGATGGACAGGTACCCTCACAGGACGGATACTGGGTGGAAGAAGCCGAAGATGTGGGCAACGATCGTTCGGTGTAGAGATTCCGGGAACGGGGATCCGTGAGACCTGTAGTTGGGATGTGCTTATTTCTATGGCATCTTATGCCGATTTTGCTTCTTATCCGTACTCGTATCTTGTTTGCCGCTTCCGCATGATACTCTGATGTGTGTTGTATGAGGAAGTATCCTAAAATATAGATCTATCTAGGTCATTTGAATCTTGCCGTATGGCGTTGCTATATTTCCTTTCTTTCTAGAGGGTATGGCTCTGATGTACTCTTGTATGGTGGCTTGCATACATACCCACTTGTGTATGTAGTTGATACCTTTGCCGATTCGCATGTCTGAGTCCCGTTGAGAGGGTAGTGGTTGGGACGTCTGAAAGGACTACCAGTGAGTGGCTTTTGGGGCCCCACCGTACTATTTCAACCACTACCACTCATCCAGGCTTGTATCTAGGAGCGTAATTCACCGAGGTAGTTACATGCTAGTAGAAGACAGTGAACCTACGAACTATGAGGAAGCGATGATGAGCCCAGACTCTGAGAAATGGCTATAAGCCATGAAATCCGAATTGGGATCCATGAGCGAAAACCAAGTATGGACTTTGGTGGACCCTCCTAGCGACCGAAAGGCCATTGAGTGCTAATGGATATTAAAGAAGAAAACGGACGCGGATGGTAATGTTACCGTCTTTAAAGCACGGCTTGTCGCAAAAGGTTTTCGACAAGTTCAAGGTGTTGACTACGATGAGACTTTCTCTCCCGTAGCGATGTTTAAGTCCATTCGGATTTTATTAGCAATTGCTGCGTTTCATGATTATGAAATATGGCAGATGGATGTCAAGACTGCGTTCCTCAATGGCAACATTGATGAAGAGTTGTATATGATGCAACCCGAAGGTTTTGTCGATCCTAAGGATGCTGATAAAGTATGCAAACTTCAGCGTTCCATTTATGGACTGAAGCAAGCATCTCGGAGTTGGAACCTTCGTTTTGATCAAGTAATCAAGAGCTTTGGATTTGTTCCAAATTGCTACAAATCTTGCATCTACAAGAAAGTGAGTGGGAGCTCGGTGACGTTTCTGGTACTGTATGTGGATGACATATTGATTATTGGAAATGACATCAATATGCTTAACGATGTGAAGAGTTATTTGAACAAGTGTTTTTCAATGAAAGACCTAGGTGAAGCTGCTTATATATTGCGCATCAAAATCTATAGAGATAGACAAAGACGCCTGATAGCTTTATGCCAGAGTACATATCTAGTTCTGAAAAGGTTCAGAATGGATAAGGCAAAGAAAGGTTCAGTGCCTATGTTGTCAGGTAAGATATTGAGCAAGGCTCAGTGTCCATTCTGATGTAAATGATAGGGAAGCTATGAGCAAAGTGCCTTATGCCTCGGCCATAGGTTCCATCATGTATGCCATCTTTGTGTACTAGACGGATGTGTCCAATGCTCTTAGTTTGACGAGCAGATATCAAAGTGATCCAGAGTGGAACATTTGGACAGCCGTGAAGAACATCCTAAAGTACCTAAATAGGACTAAAGAAATGTTCTTAGTCTATGGGGTGATGAACGACTTGTCGTAAAGGTTACGTCGACGCTAGTTTTGACACCGACAAGGATGATTCCAAATCTCGACAGTGATACATTTATATTTTGAATGGAGGAGCTGAAAGTTGGAGAAGCAAAAGCGTGATCGCGGGATCTACAAGGCGGAATACATGGCTGCAGAGCGTCAAGTGAAGGAGTTTGGATCGAAACTTCATCATCGAGCTTGGTGTGGTTCCAAGTGCATTGGACCCTGGAGATATTGTGTGACAACATCGGCGCCATAGCACTTGCTAAGGAACCAAGATATCATCCAAAGACCAAGCATATCAACCGCAAGTTTCATATAATCCGAGATTATATAGCAGATGGAGATCTGAAGATTAGCAAAGTACATACAGATCTGAATGTCGCAGATCCGTTGACTAAACCTCTTCCACGTGTAAAACATGATCAGCACCTCAGTGCCATGGGTGTGAGATTGTTGCCAAATGTAAACTAGATTATTGACTCTAGTGCAAGTGGGAGACTGTTGGAATTATGCCCTAGAGGCAATAATAAAGATGTTATTATTATAATTCTTATTCATGATAAAGTTTATATTCCATGCTAGAATTGTATTAAGCGGAAACTTTAATACTTGTGTGGTTTGTGAACAACACCGTGTCCCTAGTACGCCTCTACGGACTAGCTCATTGATCAATGATGGTTAAGGTTTCCTAACCATAGACATGGGTTGTCAATTGATAATGAGATCATATCATTGGAGAATGATATGGTGGACAGACCCAAACTAAGCAAAGCAATTAGATCGTTTCATCGTGTTCATCTTTGCGAAGCTTTTCCTATGTCAAATATTGTATTCCTTAGACCATGAGATAATACAACTCCAGTATCGGAAGAAAGCTTTGAGGTCATCAAACGTCATCCTATGAGAGGGTGATCATAAAGGTGTCTCTCGGTGATCGGAAAGTATCTCTGGGTTGTATGTATCGAGATGGAATTTGTCCCTCCCAAGTCGGAGAGATATACTTGGGCCCACTCGTGTCGATATCAACACCGCTTGCAAGCATGTGGTTAAGGAGTTAATCACAAAGTGATATCGGATTCTGAGCGAGTAAAGTACTTCTGTGAACGAGATTGAACTAGGTATGACGATACCGACGATTGAATCTCGGGCAAGTAAAATATCGCGCGACGAGGGAATATATATGGGATTAATTGAATCCTGGCATCGTGGTTCATCCGATATGATCATCGATGAATATGTGGGAGTCAATATGGGTGCGGACCCTGTTGATTATTGATAGAAGATCATGTGCGATATTCTCGAACCCGAGGTCACACACTTAACGTATCTCGGCTAGGATAGATTGGATAATTGGTTTATGAATTTTTGTTGAGTCTCGGATGGGATCCGGACATCACGAGAGGTTCGAGGTGGTCGGAGAATAAGATTCATATAAGGCGGTCAGTTTTGGAGTTGAATTGTTCGGTTAATCGGTATTGTACCGGAAGCTTCTAGAACCTTCCGGAAGGGGACCAACGTGGCCCCACCTTCCGGGAGGGGGCATGGGCCTATGAGGGAGTGTCCTGGACGCATTGGGCCAGGGGCACAAGGCCCCATAGGGCCCAGCCGATCCTATAGGGTTTAAATCGTTTAAACTGGAGATAGGGTTTCTAGAAGAGGGGAGAGTCCTTGCCCCCCACTCCTCCCTCCCTTGGCCGCCGGCCCAAGGCTTGGAGGAGGGGCAAGGGCTGGCCGCCCCCCCTCTATAAATATAAGGCTGGTGCGCCCCCTCCCCCTTTACACCTTGCCTCCAACCCTAGTTGCCTTGCTGCCTTCCTCTCTCCTCCCATCGTTGTAGGCGACCTGCAGCAAAATTCTCCACCATATACACCACGCCGTGTTGTAGATCCAATCTATCTATCCACCATACTTGCTGGTCCGAGGAAGGAGGAGACGCCGAGGTGCTGCGTGTGCATCTCACGGAGGCACCGCCACTTGTGGTGCTAGATCGGATCGGATCGCGAGGAGGAGAAGCGATGCGACTACATCACCCACGTTCGACGAACGTTCCATGCAAATCTTCAAGGGTATGAAGATCTAATCCAATCTCTCTCGTTGATTGCATCTCCTAGATTAGATCTTGGCTTTCCCTCTGTTCGCATCCGTAGAAAATTTTGATTTACTATGCCGCGAAACCCTTCAGTGGTATGCCATCAAAAGATCCCGTGGAGCATTCACAGGTAGGATCATGTTGCCCGCCACGGCTTCGAGTGCCTGGCGCCATCCGTCCTCGTTGAGTTTGATCTTCTGGTAGGCGTTAGCATCGCCTTCATTGGGCTGGAGGGATGGGTTTCCTCCGTTCCCGGCTTGCAGGTTGAGGGTTGGGTTGGGCGGTGGATTTTCCGCACTCGAACCTGGTCGCGAATCTACTTCGCTTTGGATGACCACGGCGCATTGGTAGCGTCCGCGGGTTGGATCGCTGCTGCCGCAGCTTTTGGATCCAGAACCGTAGGTTCCTTCGTCTGAGTGAGGGCCGCACAGATCTGAGTTGCAGCTGCTGCTGTCATATGAATCATCTATCAGTGTCGACATGCGTAACACGCCGATGGGTCAGATCCATGAAGCGGGCCTGATGGATGGTGGTGGTACCCGCTCTGGGAGGCGGAGAGTGCCGGTCTGCCCCACCTGGAAGCAGAAGCTCCCGAACAGAATCTCAAGCCCGTCGCCTACGGTCTCAAAATCCCTCATGGTGGTTGGCGAGTGGGCGGTGAAGTCGAAGGTGCCGAAGAGGATATGGCTCTTCGTCGCTGATGAGTTGTATATCGCTCCGGATGGGACCGTCATGATCGCACAATCAGCGCCCTCAATTCCCACATACGGCTCCAATTGACGAGGGTTGATTTCGTCAATGCCCATTGTTATGGACTTGGGTTTTGGAGAAGATGGGGATGCTGGAGATCACGGAACGGTTAGCAAACAAGCAACACGGGGACACGAGGTTTACCAAGGTTCAGGCCCCTGGAGGGAAAACCCTACTCTTGCTTGTCTTCTCTTGATTATGGCGGAACCGAAGGTTACATGGGTGCACATATGCAATCTGGCATGAGGTGAGTATCAGGTGAGTTGAGGTGCCCTCCTCGCCATGCCATCCTAGCCTTTATGTAGATAGGCAGGTCCCAAGCGTAGGTCGAGTCGGTTACAGATTAGGGTTTGTCCCCTTCAAAATTCTATCTATTCTAGTCTTGCTCTCCAAGGATCCGAAGACGTCATGGGCTTGGGCCACCCGAAATCTCCACAGGCCGCGTATCTTGTCATGGGCCTTCCTTGGGCTGGACTAGGTATGCCAATGCTGTGTAACCGTGGGGTATAACCATGTCAAAAACCAAACTAAACCAAGAAAAAGAAACTAAGCAAACTAAAAACAAAGTGAAGAGAAAGGTTGAGGAGGACTCCCCTTGTGAAGACGTCCTTAGCCTTCCCAGCAACACGCCAGAAAAACTTGTTGGCGCCGCGTCAACATGGAGCGCTTCGTCGGGAAACCCCAAGAGCAAGGTGTGATGTAGCACAACAACAAGTCTTCCCTTAGTAACAAACCGAGGTTATCAAACCAGTAGGAGGAAGTAAACGTCACACAGGTGTTGCAAGCAACGTGGAAACCTGCACAACACAAACTCAAGACTTTGCCCCAACTAGCAGTGAGGTTGTCAATATCGCCGATTGCTGTAACAAAGGATTAACTGTATGGCGTGGAAGGTGATGATGGTTTCCAGCAAGTAAATAGTAACATCGGAAGATGTATCAATGGTAAAGATTGGACCAGGGTCCATAGTTCACTAGAGGTGCTCTCCTTAGATAACAAACATGGCATGCAGGGTAAACAAATTACAGTAGGGCAATTGATAGGACTGAGCAAGGCATAACAATGCAATACTAGACAAAAATATCATATGATAATCGATTGGGCAATACAACAATATACATAGACCACCATCCAACTGCATCTATGACCAGAAGTTCACCTTCAGGTTATCATCCGAACCCCCTCTAGTATTAAGTTGCAAGCAACAGACAACTGCTTTAAGTGTGTGAGGTAAACAATCCACTTGTTCCATGAACAAGAGACCGTTGTTTTCTCCCTAGTGGCAACAACACATCTACAACCGTAGAGATTTCTGTCACTTCCCTTGATTAAGTAGAGGCATGAACCCACTATCGAGCATAAATACCCCCTCTTGGAGTCACTAGCAACTACTTGGCCAAGATAGCTACTAACAACGGAGATCATGCAAGATCACAAACAACACAAACATGATAGAATCAAATAGACAAAACCATTAATCAATCTGACATAGTAATCTCAATATTCATCGGATCCCCGCAAACACAACATGCATGATTACAAATAGATGAGATATTTATCATGAACGGGCTCACAATATCTAGACATGAAAGCACAAGGAGGAGATATAACCATCTAGCTACTACATGGACCCGTAGTCCAAGGTGGAACTACTCACACTTCATACCGGAGGCTGGCATGATGAAGAAGAAGGCTTCCAGTACGATCTCCCCTCCGGCAGGATGCTGGGAAGAGCTTCAGATCCTCCTGATCTAGGGACGATGGTGGCAGCGGCTACACACGGTTTCGTGGAATATTGATCGGATACTTAGGGTTTAGGCATCGGGGGCTTCTTATAGGCAAAGAGGCGAGACTGGGAGGCGGATAGGGGCTCCACACCCTTCCAGGAGCGAGCCCACCCTAGGCCGCGCCTGGGGGTTGTGGCCGCCCTGTGAAATTTTGAGTTTGGCCTTTGTCCCGTCCAATTTCGAGAATATTTCCTTACTAGCTTTTCTGGAACCAAAAGCAGCAGAAAACAGGCAACTGGCACTGTGGCAACTTGTTAATAGGTTAGTACCGGAAAATATGTAAAAAGCACCTCAAAGTGTAGATAAAGCAAAGCAAAGTAGATACTAAACAAGCTGGATCATCAAAAATTATAGATATTTTCTGACGTATCAGACATATTTCTAATACATTACGTGGAGGACATCTTATTGATTTGAAATGATGTATCTTTTATTGACAAAGGTTAAGAATTTCATTTTGATGAAAGACTTAGGCAAAACTCAAATATTTATCATGAATGTCTACATGGGTAGACTATGACGCTAATATAGTTGTGCCAAACATACATATATGAGATATTGAAGGAGTTAAATATATAAACGACGAGAAAAGATTCTTGTCTCATGGAAAAAAAATTTAATCAAGACTCAAGTGTATTAGCACTTGATAAGTGAAACAAGATTCAAGTGCTTTGACACTTGATGAGTGAAATCACAAGAATGTTTTGATCAATCATACCATGATATGTACACATCCAGATATGTCCTATGCTCTAAGTGTTATGAGCATATACTAGAATGAATCATAAAATGATCATTAGATGATAGTAAGGAAATTCTTATGATCTTTTGGAAGAGCTAAGAATATATTTGTGTAGAGGTGACAAACAATTACAAATAGTTCATTGTAAAGCGTTACATTGATACTAGTTTTGTCACAAGATACAAGTTAAATTTATCTCAATTTAAACTATGGGTGTCACAGTGAAATGGAAAGAAAGTTTCCATGATGGATTTGGATGAATTCCAAAGTTAAGACATTGTGACGGATACTACAACAAAAGGCTAAGTATATGACTGCTATAGTAGCAGCAAAGGAGGACATTTGTGTCAAGTAGTTTGTTATCAAACTAAGGTGTGGTTCGCAACGGGCAAACACTAAACTATATTGTATAACAATAGTATCGACATGATTTAACCCCAAGGAACTAAAGGTCTCACCAAAAGACCAAATTTATACAATGCCATCTCATTGGAGAATGAGTGATGCGTGAAGACGCAAAGACATGTAAATGCACACGAACCTGAAAGCGTCATATCCGTAGATTATGTTAACCACTTGCAATCGTGTATATGGAACACCAAAAAGCCATAAGTGTTCAATACGCAATGTTTTCAAACTAGATTATTGTCTCTAGTGCAAGTGGGAGACTGAAGGGAATATGTCAGAGAGGCAATAATAAAGTGTTTATTATGTATATTCCAATTATATGATAGATGTTTATTTTGCATGCTATAATTGTAATAATATGGAAAAGTTAATACATGTGTGTTTAATAAACAAACAGAAAGTTCCTAGTTATGCCTCTCTCATAAACTAGCTCGTTGATTAACAAGATGATCAAGGTTTCCTGATCATGGACATTGGATGTTGTTAATAACGAGATCACAACATTAGTGTAATGGTGTGATGAACATTCATCCTAAGTATAGCATTACGATCAAAGTCATTGAGTTTATATTGCTATAACAACATACGAAGTGATCCTAATCCTTAGACCATGAGATCATGTCAATCACTAACAACGAAAGAGTATCTTGATAACATCAAACGTCACACCGTAACAGGGTGATTATATAGATGGGTTCAGTACTACTTATGTTGAGGCCCATGGATTGAGAGTGGAATTTTTTCATCCTGATGACGGATAGATATGCTCTGGGCCCTCTCGGTGATATCACATTGATTAGCTTGCAAGCAAGTGATTTGATCACTAGAATGTTATATCACGGGAACGAGAAAGGAGTACATGTTAGTAAAGAGACCAAACTAGGTATGGAGATACCGATGATCGAATCTTGGACATGTAATATATCGCGAAACAAAAGGATTAAGATACTAGCGTAAAAGGTTCTAACGATCACAAGAAAGTCAACGTTGAATGTGTGGGAGTCAGTATGGGTCTCCTAATCCCGCTTTTGATTATTGATCGGAGAGGGGTCTCGATCATGTCCGCATTATTCGTGAACCGTAGGGTGACACACTTAAGAGACACTGACATCTATTTGGAGCAAAAGTTTCATGCCGGAAAGAATAACAAGCGCATGAATTTATTTCACTAGATACCTAAACGGGTTTTCAGGTGAAATTGCAGAAAGTGTTTTTGCATGTGAAATGAAATACTAGCAAGTGGTTATATGTGAATGTTTGTCATTAAAGTAATTGACAAAATTCTGAATAAATAAAAGGATTTTTTATTTAATGAGAGTTTGCATTAAATTTGGTGGAAATTTAATGGGAATTTGGGTGGGATTTTGAGTGGAGGGAATTGAAAGGATTTTTTGTGAGTGGAATGTCCACCCACATGAATGAGGGGAGGGAAAGGGGCAACACCCATGCGCCGACCATCCCCTTGGGGTTCCCCCCTCTCCTATAAAAGGCACCCCCTCCTCACTTCTCACTCACACCTCCTCGTGAACGATCTCTCTCCCCCTCTAGTATTTATTCCCCATGGTTTCGGACTAGCGAGATATATGTTCCCGGTGACTATTCGGAAATAAAGAGTTGTGCTTCCACTGCATCGCTGGAGCGAGGAGGCGGAGGTTGCTCGGTGCCTCGGACGTGTGTGCGAGTATGGATGCGCCGCTAAGTTGCGGTGCTAAGGACTTCCTCTTGATCTTGAGATCGGCAAGAGATCGTCTACATCAACCACGAGTTTAAGCTTTGTCGGTCTTCAAGGGTATGTTCTCTTCGGATATACATCTAACCGTTGTTTGTATCTAGTAGATAGATCTTGGTACATAGTTGTTCCCATCGTAGGATTTTTTTGTTTTCTATGCTGCGAACCCTACAGTGGTATCAGAGCCGGATCTATGCGTAGATGCTTTACACAGGTAGTACACATTTGAGTATGTGGGCGATGATGATCATGTTATTGCTTCTTAGTTGTATTTTGGATATTGGTGGCATACCGGGATGAAGCGGCCCGGACAAACTTTACATGTCCTCGCACATGAGACCTATTCCACGCTTGACATACAACTAGTTTGCATAAGTGGCTAGCGGGTGTCGGTCTCTCCTACTATAGTCAATATCTAATTTGCAACAAGTTGTCAACAATTTGGTTATCCTTGTTGTGGTTCATGTTCGTAGGTAAGAACGGTTCTATCTTCAAAATCCCTAAGCCACGTAAAGCTTGCAATGGATAAATTAGAGGTGTCTAGTTTAGATTGTTGCTGGGCTAGTGTTATGATATGGTGATGTTGTAAGTAGAAGTATGAGATGATACTCTTACAACACACATAAGGTGTAAGTTCCATAGACCTTGGCCTTACACATAGAGGTATGATAGTGATCATACCACGATGCACATGATGGAGATCAAGTGCGGGAACCATATCATTTCACTTATAAACATGTGATGTTTGAGAGCATGTTATATTGCTTGTTTGGCGTTTTATTAGCACAATAAGATGATCCCTCATTTAAATATCAAGATAAGAATGTGTTCTTCCTTAAGTATGCATTGATTATGTTTCGTCGCTCCAAGACATCACGTGATGATCGGGTGTTCTTGGATCCACGACCATATTTCGGGTGTAAGACAGTTACACACGCGAATACTAAGGTTCTTACTTGTCAAGCCTATCATTTACAGGCATGGCCTTGGAACACAGACCGAAAGGTTAAGCATGAGTCATATGGTAGATATGATGCCCATTTGATGCTCGCCTTTGAAGCTACACCGACTCACATGATGATCATACTTGGTGTAGTGGATTTTGTTCATCTAATCACCAAAAAGGCATGAGGGATGTCGTTTTTGAGTGGGAGTTCATTCTTAATGTGGATTAGTTGAACTCAATCTATCATAAACTTAGTATAAACTTTACAAATTCTGTTGTATATGGCACCACCTGCTTTTAATTTGAATGTGTTCATGGAGAAAGAGAAACTTGCAACAAACGGTAGCAACTTTACCGAATGGGCCATGAATTTGAGGATTCTCCTCTCTGCTGCACAAAAGAAATATGTGCTATAAGAGCCGCTAGGCCCCCCACCGTTCGATGATGCCCCTAATGAGGAGAAGAATGTCTATCAGACTCGTCAGGAGGACCACAACTTAGTTCATTGCGGTATATTGTATGGGCTAGAGCCAGAACTTCGAAAGCGTTTCGAAAACGGCAATGCATTTGATACAATGGGTGAGTTGAAAATGATTTTCGACACACATGCTGTTGTAGAGAGCTACAATGCTTCAGAAAAGTTCTTTAGCTGCATGATGGAAGAGAACAGCTCCGTAACTGAGCATGTACTCAAATGTCGGGTTACGCCGATAAGCTTGTGTCCTTGGGAATATCGATTCCCATTGACTTAGGCATCCATCGTGTTCTGCAGTCTCTGCCACCTAGCTATAAGAGCTTCGTGATGAACTATAATATGCAAGGCATGAAGAAGTTTCTCCCCGAGCTTCTGTCAATGCTTAAAACTGCAGAAGTGGAGATCAAGAAGGAACATCAAGTGTTGATGATCAATAAGAACACTGGTTTCAAGAAAGACAAGAAGGGTAAACGGAAGGGAAGTAAGGGCGGCAAGTCGGTTGCCGTGCCTGAAAAGAAACCCCGAGTTGGCCCTAAGTCTGATACCGAGTGCTACTATTGTAAGGGGACTGGCCACTAGAAGCGCAACTGCCCCAATTATTTGGCAGACAAGAAGGCCGGCAATGCAAACAAAGGTATATATGATATACATGTTATTGATGTGTACTTGACTAGTGCTTGCAGCACCTGGGCATTTGATACCGGTTCAGTTGCTAATATTTCTAACTTGAATCAGGGGCTGCGGAACAAGCGACCGCTAGCAAGGGGCGAGGTCAAGATGCGTGTCGGCAATGGATCAAGCGTCGATGTGATCACCATCGGAACGCTGCCTCTCCACTTGCCATCGGGATTAGTAATAAACTTAAATAATTGTTATCTGGTGCCAGCATTGAGCATGAACATTGTTTCTGGATCATGTTTGATGCGAAGTGGTTATTCATTTAAATCCGAGAACAATGTTTGTTCTATTTATATGAATGAAATCTTTTATGGTCATGCACCGATGATGAATGGTTTATTTCTATTGGATCTCGATAACAATATTACACATATTCATAATGTTGATGCTAAAAGGATTAAACTTAATGATGATATATCCGCATATATGTGGCACTGCCGTCTAGGTCATATTGGCGTTAAACGCATGAAGAAGCTCCATTCGAATGGACTTTTGGAATAACTTGATTTTTTGATACATGTGAGCCATGCCTTATGGGCAAGATGACTAGAACGCCGTTTTCCGGTTCAATGGAACGGGCGACAGATTTATTGGAAATCATACATTCTGATGTATGTGGTCCAATGAGTGTGTCGGCGCGAGGTGGATATCGTTATTTTGTTACTTTCACGGATTATTTGAGTACATACGGTTATATCTACTTAATGAAACACAAGTCTGAAACCTTTGAAAAGTTCAAGGAATTTCAGAGTGAAGCAAAAAATCATCGTAATAGAAAGATCAAATTTCTATGGTCCGACCGTGGAGGAGAGTATCTAAGTTACGAGTTTAGCACTCATATGAAAGAGTGTGGAATTGTTTCACAACTCACACCTGCCGGAACACCACAATGAAATGGTGTGTCGGAACGTCATAATCAAACTTTATTGGATATGGTTCGATCTATGATGTATCTGACGGACTTGCCATTGTCATTTTGGGGTTATGCACTAGAAACTGCTGCATTCACTTTAAATCGGGCATCATCCAAATCCGTTGAAAAGACACTATGAATTGTGGTTTGGAAACAAACCTAAGCTATCATTTCTTAAAGTTTGGGGATGCGATGTTAATGTGAAGAAACTTCAACCGGATAAACTCGAACCCAAAGCGGAAAAATGCGTCTTCATAGGATACCCTAAGGAAACTATTGGGTATTCCTTCTATCACAGATCTGAGGGCAAGGTTTTTGTTGCCAAGAATGGATCCTTTCTATAGAAAGAGTTTCTCGCGAAAGGTATGAGTAGTCGGAAGGTAGAACTTGAAGAGGTTATTGAACCTTGTCTTCATAGTATGGCGAGTAGCGCAGCGCCGGAAGTCGTTCTGGAGTTGGCTTCACCAGTTGAAGAGGGAACTAAAGATAATGATCACGAAACTCCGAAAGAGAGTACTACCGAACCTCGCAGGTCTAGCAGGACGCGTGCAGCTCCCGAGATGTACGGAAACACTGTTATGAATTTCATGGTTAATGAAATTGATGACCCTGCGACATATGAAGAAGCGATGATGAGCCCGGATTCCAACAAATGGTTAGAAGCCATGAAATCCGAGATGGGATCCATGTATGAAAATCAAGTTTTGAACTTGGTGGACTTACCTCACGACCGAAAGGCCGTGGAGAATAAATGTATTTTCAAAAGGAAAACTGATGCTGATGGTAATGTGACCGTCTATAAAGCTCGACTTGTCGCAAAGGGGTTTCGACAAATTCAAGGAGTTGACTACGATGAGACATTCTCTCCCGTAGCGATGCTAAAGTCAGTTAGGATTGTGTTAGAAATTGCTGCATATTTCGATTATGAGATATGGCGGATGGATGTCAAAACCGCGTTCCTCAATGGTAATATTGAAGAAGAGTTGTATATGATAAAACCAAAGGGTTTTGTCGATCCTAAGGATTCTAACAAGGTGTGCAAGCTTCAGCAATCCATCTATGGATTGAAGCAAGCATCACGGAGTTGGAATCTCCGCTTTGATGAGGTGATCAAAGAGTTTGGATTTGTCGAAACTTATGGAGAGGCTTCTATTTACAAGAAAGTGAGTGGGAATAATGTGGCATTTCTGATATTATATGTGGATGACATGTTATTGATCGGAAATGATATAGATCTTTTAAACAGTGTTAAAAGTTATCTAAATAACAATTTTTCAATGAAGGACCTAGGTGAAGCGTCAAACATATTAGGCATAAAGATCTATAGAGATAGATCTAGGAGCATAATAGGGCTATCGCAAAGTACATACCTTGATAAGATTTTAAAGAAGTTTAAAATGGACGGAAGTAAGAAGGGGTTCTTACCTATGTTGCAAGGCAAGACATTGAGTAAGACTCAAAGTCCGGCTACGGCGGAAGAAAGAGAGATGATGGACAAAGTCCCCAATGCTTCACCCATAGGCTCTATAATGTACGCCATGCTATGTACAAGACCGGATGTGGCACATGCTATTAGTTTGACTAGTAGGTACCAATCGGATCCAGGTTCCGAACACTGGATAGCGGTCAAGAATATCCTTAAGTACTTGCGAAGAACTAAGAATATGTTTCTTGTCTATAGAGGTGAAGAAGAGCTTGTCGCTAAGTGTTATGTCGATGCAAGCTTTGACACCGATCCAAATGACTCTAAGTCTCAATCCGGATACATATTTATCATGAATGGTGGAGTGGTTAGTTGGAGGAGTTCCAAACAACCTATGGTGGCGGGATCAACAAAGGAGGCCGAATATGTTGCTGCTTCGGAAGCGGCTCAGGAAGCGGTTTGGATGAAGGAGTTCATATCCAAACTAGGTGTGGTTGCGAGCGCGTTGGGCCCAATGGTGATCTATTGTGACAACAATTGTGCCATTTCCAATGCGAAAGAACCAAGGTCTCACAAGAATTCCAAGCATATTAAGCGCCGGTTTCACTCCATTCGCGAGCATGTCAAGGATGGAGATATAAAGATTTGTAAAGTACACACGGATCTCAATGTAGCAGATCCGTTGACTAAAACTCTCCCTAGAGAAAAACATGATCAACACCAGAACTCCATGGGTGTTAGATTCATCACTATGTAACTAGATTATTGTCTCTAGTGCAAGTGGGAGACTGAAGGGAATATGCCCTGAGAGGCAATAATAAAGTGTTTAATATGTATATTCCAAGTATATGATAAATGTTTATTTTGCATGCTATAATTTTATTAATAAGGAAACGTTAATACATGTGTGTTTAATAAACAAACAGAAAGTTCCTAGTTATGCCTCTCTCATAAACTAGCTCGTTGATTAACAAGATGATCAAGATTTCCTGATCATGGACATTGGATGTTGTTAATAACGAGATCACAACATTAGTGTAATGGTGTGATGAACATTCATCTAAAGTATATCATTACGATCAAAGTCATTGAGTTTATATTACTATAACAACATACAAAGTGATCCTAATCCTTAGACCATGAGATCATGTCAATCACTAACACAGGAAGAGTATCTTGATAACATCAAACATCACATCGTAACAGGGTGATTATAGAGATGGGTTCACTACTACTAAAGTGTTATGTTGAGTCCCATGGATCGAGAGTGGAATTTGTTCATCCCGATGACGGATAGATATGCTCTGGGCCCTCTCGGTGATATCACATTGATTAGCTTGCAAGCAAGTGATTTGATCACTAGAATGTTATATCGCGGGAACGAGAAAAGAGTACATGTTAGTACCGAGATCAAACTAGGTATGGAGATACCAATGATCGAATCTCGGACATGTAATATATCGTGAAACAAAAGGATTAAGATACTAGCGTAAAAGGTTCTGACGATCACAAGAAATTCATCGTTGAATGTGTGGGAGTCAGTATGGGTCTCCAAATCCCGCTTCTGATTATTGATCGGAGAGGGGTCTCGATCATGTCCGCATTATTCGTGAACCGTAGGGTGACACAATTAAGAGACACCGACATCCATTTGGAGCAAAAGTTTCATGCCGGAAAGAATAACAAGCACAGGAATTTATTTCACTAGATACCGAAACGGGTTTTCGGGTGAAATTACAGAAAATGTTTTTGCATGTGAAATGAAATACTAGCAAGGGGTTATATGTGAATGTTTGTCATTAAATTATTTGACAAAATTCTGAATAAATAAAAGGAGTTTTATTTAATGAGAGTTTGCATTAAATTTGGTGGAAATTTAATGGGAATTTGAGTGGAGGGAATTGAAAGGATTTTATGTGAGTGGATTATCCACCCACATGAATGAGGGGAGGTCAAGGGGGAAGCCCCAATGCACCGGCCACCCCCTTGTGGTCCCTCCTCTCCTATAAAAGGCACCCCCTCCTCACTTCTCATTCACACCTCCTCGTGAAGGATCTCTCTCCCCCTCTAGTATTTATTCCCCATGGTCTCAGACTAGCGAGATACATGTTCTCGGTGGCTATTCGGCAAGAAAGAATTGTGCTTCCGCTGCATCGCTGGAGCGAGGAAGCGGAGGTTGTTCGGTGCCTCGGTCATGTGTGCGAGCACGGATGCGCCGCTAAGTTGCGGGGCTAAGGACTTCCTCTCGATCTTGATATCGGCAAGAGATTGTCTACATCAACCACGATTTTAACTCGTTATTCTTTGTCGGTCTTCAAGGGTATGTTCTCTATGGATATACATCCACCCGTTGTTTGTATCTATCATCATGCATTGTTTGCCAAATCTAAATAACTTGAACCATATAATCATTTGTTTATTCTAGTGTTTTTGATGATGGAGATGATATAAATTTGACTTATAATGACTTATCTAGTAGATAGATCTTGGTACATAGTTGTTCCCATCGTCAGAATTTTTTTGTTTTCTATGTTGCGAACCCTACAGCAGATCCGTTGACTAAAACTCTCCCTAGAGCAAAACATGATCAACACCAGAACTCCATGGGTGTTAGATTTATCACTATGTAACTAGATTATTGTCTCTAGTGCAAGTGGGAGACTGAAGGGAATATGCCCTGAGAGGCAATAATAAAGTGGTTATTATGTATATTCCAAGTATATGATATATGTTTATTTTGCATGCTTTAATTGTATTAATACGGAAACGTTAATACATGTGTGTTTAATAAACAAATAGAAAGTTCCTAGTTATGCCTCTCTCATAGACTAGCTCTTTGATTAACAAGATGATCAAGGTTTCCTGATCATAGACATTGGATGTTGTTAATAACGAGGTCACAACATTAGTGTAATGGTGTGATGAAAATTCATCCGAATTATAGCATTACGATCAAAGTCATTGAGTTTATATTGCTATAACAACTTACGAAGTGATCATAATCCTTAGACCATGAGATCATGTCAATCACTAACACCGGAAGAGTTTCTTGATAACATCAAACGTCACACCGTAACAGGATGATTATAAAGATGGGTTTAAAACTAATGAAGTGTTATGTTGTGGCCCATGGATAGAGAGTGGAATTTTTTCATCCCGATGACAAATAGATATGCTCTGGCTCTCTCGGTGATATCACATTGATTAGCTTGCAAGCAAGAGATTTGATCACTAGAATATTATATCACGGGAACGAGAAAAGAGTGCATGTCAGTAACGTGATCAAACTAGGTATGGAGATACTGATGATCGAATCTCGGACATGTAATATATCACGAAACAAAAGGATTAAGATACTAGCGTAAAAGGTTCTGACGATCACAAGAAAGTCATCATTGAATGTGTGGGAGTCAGTATGGGTCTCCAGATCCTGCTTCTGACTATTGATCGGAGAGGGGTCTCAATCATGTCCACATTATTCGCGAATCGTAGGGTGACACAATTAAGAGACACCGACATCCATTTGGAGCAAAAGTTTCATGACAGAAAGAATAACAAGCGCAGGAATTTATTTCACTAGATACCGAAACTGGTTTTCGGGTGAAATTGCAGAAAGTGTTTTTGCATGTGAAATGAAATACAAGCAAGGGGTTATATGTGAATGTTTGTCATTAAAGTAATTGATAAAATTCTGAATAAATAAAAGGAGTTTTATTTAATGAGAGTTTGCATTAAATTTGGTGGAAATTTAATGGGAATTTGAGTGGGTTTTTGAGTGGAGGGAATTGAAAGTCATTTGAGTGAGTGGAGTGTCCACCCACATGAATGAAGGAGGGGGGCATACCCATGTCCGGCGGCCACCCCTTGGGTGCCCCCTCCTATAAAATGAGCCCCCTCTCCTCTCTCTCACTCACACCTCCTCGTGAAGGATCTCTCTCCACATCTAGTATTTATCCCCCATGGTCTCGGACTAGCGAGATACATGTTACCAGTGGCTATTCGGCAAGAAAGATTTGTGCTTCTGTGCATTGCTGGATCGAGGAGGTGGAGGTTGATCGGTGCCTCGAACGTGTGTGCGAGCACGGATGCGCCGCTAAGGACTTCCTCTCGATCTTGAGATCGGCAAGAGATCGTCTACATCAACCATGAGTTTAACTCGTTAAGCTTTGTCGGTCTTCAAGGGTATGTTCTCTACGGATATACATTCGCCCGTTGTTTGTATCTAGTAGATAGATCTTGGTACATAGTTGTTCCCATCCTAGTAATTTTTTTGTTTTCTATGCTGCGAACCCTACAAAAGGTTGTGGAGGACTCCCCTTGTGAAGACGTCCTTAGCCTCCCTGGCAACAGGGCCAGAAAATGGCTTTGACGGGGAGGAATAAATTAAATGCCCAATAGTCCTCGGCAATGGCGCCAGAAAATCTTGATGGCGCCGCGTAAACATGGAGCGCTTCGTCGAGAAACCCCAAGAGCAAGGTATGATGAAGCACAGAAACAAGTCTTCCCTTATTAAGAAACCGAGGTTATCGAACCAGTAGGAGGAAGGAACGTCTCAAAGGTGTTGCAAGCAACGTGGAAACCTGCACAACACAAACTCAAGACTTTGCCCCAACTAACAGTGAGGTTGCCAATCTCATCGATTGTTGTAACAAAGGATTAACTGTATGGTGTGGAATGTGATGATGGTTTGCAGCAAGTAAATAGTAACAGTGGAAGATGTATCAATGGTAAAGATTGGATCGGGGTCCATAATTCACTAGAGTTGTTCTCCTTAGATAAACAAACATGGCATGCAGGGTAAACAAATTACAGCAGGGCAATTGACAGGACTGAGCAAGACATAACAATGCAATACTAGACATAAAGATCCTATGAGATTCGATTGGGCAATACAACAAGATACATCGACCGCCATCCAACTGCATCTATGACTAGAAGTCCACCTTTGGGTTATCGTCCGAACCCCCTCGAGTATTAAGTTGCAAGCAACAGACAACCGCTTTAAGCAAAGTATGTAAGGTAAACAATCCACTTGTTCTATGAGCAAGAGACCGTTGTTTTCTCCCTAGTGGCAACATCACATCTACAACCTTAGAGATTTCTGTCACTTCCCTTAGATTAAATAGAGGCATGAACCCCTATCGAGCAAAAACCCCCTCTTGGAGTCACTAGCAACTACTTGGCCAAGATAGTTACTAACAATGAAGAGCATGCAAGATCACAAACAACACAGACATGATAGAATCAATAAGACAAAACCATTAATCAATCTGACATAGTAATCTCAATATCCATCGGATCCCCTCAAACATAACATGCATGATTACAAATAGATGAGAACTTGATCCTGAACGGAGCTCATAAGATCTATACATGAAATCACAAAGGAGGAGATACAACCATCTAGCTACTACATGGACCCGTAGTCCAAGGTGGAACTACTCACGTTTCATATCGGAGGCCTGCATGATAAAGAAGAAGGCCTCCGGGATGATCTCCCCTCCGGCAGGGTGCCGGGAAGAGCTTCAGATCCCCCTCGATCTAGGGACGATGGTGGCGGCGGCTATAGACGGTTTCATGGAATATTGATCGGGTACTTAGGGTTTAGGCATCGAGGGATTATTATAGGCGAAGAGGCGAGGCTGGGAGGCGACCAGGGGGCCCACACCTTGCCTAGGCGCTACCTAGGGTGGGCCTGTGCCTGGGGGGTGTGGCCTCCTTGTGGCACCCCTCCGTCTCTCCTATGTACTTCGTGTTGTCCTCGGTGAAATATTGACTTTGGCTTTTGTCCCGTCCAATTCCGATAATATTTCTTTACTAGCTTTTCTAGAACCAAAAACAGCAAAAACCAGGCAACTGGCAATGTGGCAACTTGTTAATAGGTTAGTACCAGAAAACATATAAAAAGCACCTCAAAGTTTGGACAAAGCAAAGCAAAGTAGATACTAAACAAGCATGGAACATCAAAAATTATAGATACGTTTCTGACGTATCAGGAGTCAGTACGGATTTCCAGGTCCCGCTGCTGATTATTGATCGGAGAGGGTCTCGATCATGTCTGCATTATTCATGAACCGTAGGGTGGCACACTTAAGGGATACTGACACCATATGGAGTGAATAATATGCCAGAGAAAGAAAAAGGAAAGCGCGGGAATTTATTTCAGTAGACACCGGAACAGTTTCAGTTGAAATTGCTGAAACTGGTTCTGCATGTGAAATTGAAATGTTGTAAGGGGTTTTATGTGAATTTTGTTAATTAGAGTAATTAACAAAATTCTGAATAAATAAATAAAAGAGTTTTATTTAAATGGGAGCTTGCATTAAATTTGTGGAAATTTAATGCATGTTAGTGGATTTTTGAGTGGAGACATTTTTATGGGAGTGGAGACTTTTCATTTTGAGTGGAAGCTCCACCCAGATGAATGTGGAAGAGGTGGGGGCAGACACCATGGTTGGGCTCCATGCCTCTTGGGTGCCCCCCTCTCCCTATAAAAGGCCCCTCCTCCTCCTCTCACAACACACCTACTCATGAAGGATCTCACTCCCCCTTTAGAATTTCCCCATGGTCTCGTATCAGCGAGATACATGTTCCCGGTGGCTTTTTCTGGAAGGATTTGTTGCTTCCGCTGCTTCGCTGGAGCAAGGGCGTAGAGGTTGTTGGGATACCCAGACGTGTGTGCGATCACGGATACACCACTTCTTTGCGGTGCTGGACTAGATGGTGCTGGACCTGCTGGACCGGATGGAATTCTTATTGATCTTGAGATCGGCAAGCGTTCGACTACATCATCCACGAGTACAACCTCGTTAACGCTATTCGGTCTTCGAGGATATGTATTCTATGGATGTATATCCACCCGTTGCTTGTATCGAGTAGATAGATCTTAGTACATAGTTGTTCCCATCGTAGGAAATTTTTTGTTTTCTATGTTGTGAACCCTACATAAACAATAAAAACGAAGTGTCTAGAAAGACCTGAGATTTTTATTGATGAAGAAGGGGATGCCTTGGGCATCCCCAAGATTTGACGCTTGTACCTCTTGAATATTTCTTGGGGTGACACGGGGTGGCATCCCCAAGCTTGAGATTTTTTCCATTCTTCATATTATTACATCATTCTTTCTCTACACCTGGAAATTTTCCTTCATACAAAACTTCACACAATCTTCATAAGCAACATTAGTGTATTCAAAAGATAATAGACCTTGGGGTTTAGTTTTAGAATAGGAAAACTTTCACTAAAAACACAAGCTATTGTAGCAATTCCCTCAAAAAGCTCAATTTCCCAAAAAGAACCCAAAAAGGAATCAGTAAGAAGCAAATGCAAATAATGGCAGAAATCTGGCAAAACAGACCAGCAGGTAGAAACTGATTTTTTCGAAGACCTTCTGTTGCTCAAATCAAAACTGTGTAACTAACGAAAGTTAGCTAACATACTGGGGGATTTATTCAGAAAATATTAGCTCAATTCGACTTATAGAGATTTTACATGAATTTTTATGGTGTAGCACAAAAATCTGTTTCTAGACAACAACTCCCAAAATTTTACTTCCCTCTCATTAGAGGTTATTCTTGGCACAAAAATCAAATAAAAAGGATAAGGAGTGGTCATTACTGAAGTAATAACTTCCAAGACTCAAGAAAACTTATGGCTTATCTCCAAATAAGTACTTTTATTTAACGCCTTTAAGTTAGGCACAAGAAGCAAGAATCAAGTATTTTCAAATGAAGAAGCATTAACATCAAACCTTGCTTTCAAAGGAGGAGCAAAAAGCAACTTCTCTCTCCTCAAAAGGAAGTGTTCAATACCTTTCTTGAATGGAAATTCATATTTAATGGTGCCTTCTTTCATATCAATGATGGAACCAACAGTTCTAAGAAAAGGTCTTCCCAAAGTAATAGGACAAGAAGCATTGTATTCAACATCCAAAACATAGAGATCAACAGGGACATAAGCATTGTTAACCATAATAATAACATCATTAACACTCCCCATGAGTTTCTTTTTAGCATTATCATTGAGTGTGACATCCAAATAACAATCTTCCAAAGGTGCCAAATCAAGAATTTCATAAATATTTCTAGGTATAATAGAGACACTATAACCAAGGTCACATGAAGCTTTGAGATCAAAGTCATTCACTTGCATATTAATGATGGGTTCCCAACTATCTTCTACTTTCCTAAGAATAGAGGCTTTGTTTTTCAACTTTTCTTCCTTAATTTTAATAAGAGCATCGCTACATTCATTCTTATCACATCGGGACTTTCTAGCAGCTTTTGTAGGAACATAATCACTTTAGAAGAAGTTTGGGAAAGCATTCATATCACTAGCATCAGGACTTCTAGCAAGCTTTTGTAGGAACATAATCACTTTAGAAATATTGCAACCATCAAGATCGAAATCAAACTTAGCATCACTTGTAGTATATTCATTGGGTTTAGGCATTGTGGTAGGCATTCCAATAGTGTTTAGGTAACGAGAGCGGATTGATTCGTCGAATGATAGTCGACTCTTCTCTCGATCTCAAGATCGCAGACGATCCTTCCGACGCCAAGGTTCCGCAGCCTCATGAGGTCACACATTCGATTTCGATGAATACCTTCCTCTCCTTGTTCCAAGCAGTGGAGGTTGTAGCACTCTCCTCGCGATTCCGCAAGACAACGGTGTGGTACCTAAGTAGAGGGAGATCTCAGGCTTCGCCTTAAGACGGAGCAGTATGGTGGACTATGAGAGCTCCTCGGCGATCTAGGGTTTAGACACACCAAGGAGGAGGTGCTAGGCCGGGCGGCTAGGGCTTGAGCTTGCCCAAGTCGGCTGGGGAGCCCTAGGCGGCAGCAGGAGGTGGCGGCGCCAGGGTTTGGGGTGGAGAACTTGTGTGCTAGGAGGGCAGCCCTGCCTCCCTTTATAGGTGGAGGCGCTGCCAAGGAGGAGTCCCTCCCCAACTCGAATCCCTAGTGGGCCGGCGGTGGAGGAGGAACTCCTCCCCAACTCGGTTTCCCACTTCCCTCCACTTTCCAAAATAGCCGTTTGACTTTTCAAATTGGCGTTTGACTTTTCAAACTAGGATTTGATTAAACCCTTTATTTTGTTCAGCGATGACACCTAGTACATGATGCAATCATTCCAACTTGGTATGACACATTCATGTAACCTTCCCCTCCAGAGTGTCGGACATTCCGGAACTTTCTAGAACATTCCCGATGAAAACACCGGAACCATTCTCCAAATCTATTTTGAGCAAAGCAAGCCTAAGCTCCACTTAGCCAAATGCATATAGATGATAGACTCCACTATTCTACCATAGTATCACTTTCCAAGACAATTCAAATGTATTTACCCTTGTGGCTGTAACTTGTTATGTTGCAGGTTTGTTTGATATTAGTGAAGTTGATTGATTAGGATTACAAGTCTACAACCAACATGTTTGCCTGTGGCACTTTGAAGATGAAGGACCCCATGCTTATAGATTTTCTGCTGCAATGTAATGTAATAGACAAATGAGCTATGTAAGATGTAATAAATTATGTTATTCCTGGTTATAAAGTTGTATTATGACCTTTGTTTCTTGATATTACATCTTAACTGTGGATGCTAGCTATTGATCCAGGGACTAGCATTGTAAACACAGGGATCTCTATCTTATTAAAGGTTGGGAACCTGACAACTATTAAAATGACTTGATCTTTATGCTACGCTTATCTATAGGAGTATGTCCACCATATCATTCTCCTAATGATATGATCTTGTTGTTAATAACATCTCAATGTTCATGATAGGGAAACCACAATCATTTATTAACCAACAAGCTAGTAATATATAGAGGCTTTACTAGGGACTTCTATTTAAGTTTACAAATCACACAAGTATTAATGTTTCCTTGTTAATACTATTATAGCATGAATGTAAACATTTATCATAAACACAAAGATATAATAATAACTACATTTATTATTGCCTCTAGGGCATATCTCCAACAGTCTCCCACTTGCACTAGAGTCATCTAATCTAGATTACATGGTAATATACCGAACACCCAGGGAAGTTTGGTGCTGGTCATGTTTTGCCCTCAGGAGAGGTTTAGTCAACGGATCCGCCACATTCAGATCTGTGTGTACTTTGCAAATCTTTATGTCCCCATCTTGGACATGTTCTCGAATAGCGTGAAAACGTAGCTTGATGTTCTTCAGCTTCTTGTGTGACCTTGGTTCTTGCGCATTGGCTATGGCGCCCATGTTATCACAGTAGATAGACATTGGGTCCAGCACACTAGGAACCACACCCAGCTCTGTAATGAACTCTTTCATCCATATCGCTTCTTGTGAAGCCTCCGAAGCAGCCATGTATTCCGATTCAGTTGAAGATCTCGCCACAACGCTTTGCTTTGCACTCCTCCAGCTAACTGTTGCACCATTCAAAGTAAATACGTATACAGATTGTGATTTAGAATCATCCGGATCGGTGTTCCAACTAGCATCGGAGTAACCATTAACAACGAGTTGTTCATCACCTCCATAAGAAAGAACCATATCCTTCGTTCTTCTCAAGTACTTAAGGATGTTTTTGACCGCTGTCCAATGATCCACTCCTAGATCACTTTTATATCTGCTAGTTAAACTAACAACATATGCAATGTCGGGTCTAGTACATAGCATGGCATACATTAGAGATCCTATGGCTGAGGCATAGGGAGTCTTACTCATCTTTTCTCTATCTTCTGCCGTTGTCGGACTTTGAGTTTTACTCAAGGTCGTATTGGGCAACATGGGCAAGAAACCTTTCTTGCTATCTTCCATTCCAAACCTCTTTAGAACTTTTTCCAAATATGTACTTTGTGACGATGATATTAGGCGTCTCGATCTATCTCTAAAATCTTTATGCCTAATATGTAAGCTGCTTCGCCAAGATCCTTCATGGAAAAACTATTATTCAAATATTCCTTGACACTATTAATAAGGTCTACATCATTCCCAATCAACAATATGTCATCTACATATAGTATTAAGAATGCTACAGAGCTCCCACTCACTTTCTTGTAAATACAAGCTTCTCCATAAGTTTGTATAAAACCAAAACTTTTGATCACCTTATCAAAACATTGATTCCAACTTCGGGATGCTTGCTTCAATCCATAGATGGACCATTGAAGTTTGCATACCTTGTTAGCATCTTTAGGATCGATAAAACCTTTGGGTTGCATCATATACAACTCTTCATCAATGTCTCCATTGAGGAATGCTGTTTTGACATCCATCTGCCATATCTCATAATCATAATATGCAGCGATTGCTAACATAATCCTCACAGACTTAAGCTTTGCTACCGGTGAGAAAGTCTCATCGTAGTCAACTCCTTGAATTTGTTGAAACCCTTTTGCGACAAGTCGAGCTTTATAGACAGTAACATTATCATCAGCATCTGTTTTCTTCTTGAAAATCCATTTGTTCTCGATAGCCTTCCGGCCATCCGGTAAGTCCACCAAAGTCCATACTTGGTTTTCATACATGGATCCAATCTCGGATTTCATGGCTTCTTGCCATTTATTGGAATCTGGGCTCATCATCGCTTCCTCATGTGTCGTAGGGTCATCGGTGTTGTCCACCAACATGACACTCATAACGGGATCATACCAATCAGGAGTACTACGAGTTCTCGTTGACCTGCGAGGCTCTGTAGCAACTACAACCGAAGTTTCATGATCATCATCATTAGCTTCCTCTCTTATTGGTGCAGGCACCACAGGAACTTCTCCCGGTGCTGCGTTACTCGCAAGTTCGAGAGAAGGTTCGACAACCTCGTCGAGTTCTACTTTCCTTCCAGTCACTTCTTTCGAGAGAAATTCCTTCTCTAGAAAAGGATCCATTCTTGGCAACGAAGATTTTGCCTTCGGATCTATGATAGAAGGTATACCCAATAGTTTCCTTCGGGTATCCTATGAAGACGCATTTTTCCGCTTTGGGTTCAAGTTTGTCCGGCTGTAACTTCTTTACATAGGCTTCACAACCCCAAACTTTAAGGAACGACAATTTAGGTTTCTTCCCAAACCATAATTCATACGGTGTCGTTTCAACGGATTTAGATGGTGCCCTATTTAAAGTGAATGCGGCTGTTTCTAATGCATAACCCCAAAATGATAGCGATAAATCTGTAAGTGACATCATAGAATGAACCATATCTAAGAGAGTTCGATTAAGATGTTCGGACACACCATTACGCTGTGGTGTTCCCGGCGGTGTCAATTGTGAAAGTATTCTGCATTTCTTCAAATGCTCGCCAAACTCGTAACTTAGATATTCACCTCCACGATCAGAACATAGAAATTTAATCTTCTTGTTACGTTGATTCTCCACCTCACTTTGAAATTCCTTAAACTTCTCGAAAGTTTCGGACTTATGTTTCATGAAATAGATATACCCATATCTACTCAAGTCATCCGTGAAGGTAAGAACATAACGATAACCACCGTGCGATGTTACACTCATTGGGCCACACACATCGGTATGTATGATTTCCAATAAGTCCGTAGCTCGCTCCATTATACCAAAAAATGGAGTCTTAGTCATTTTACGCATTAGACATGCTTCGCATCTTTCAAGTGATTCGAAATCAAGTGATTCAAGAAGTACATCGGAATGGAGTTTCTTCATACGCTTCACTCCAATGTGACCAAGACGACAGTGCCACATATAGGTCGAGTTATCGCTCGATTTCAAACGTTTAGCCTCAATGTTATTAATATGTGTATTTCCACTATCGAGATTCAATAAGAATAGACCATCTATCAAAGGTGCATGTGCATAAAACATATTACTCATATAAATCAAACAACCATTATTCTCAGACTTAAACAAGTAACCGTCTTGCAATAAACAAGATCCCGATATATTGTTCATGCTTAACGCAGGCACCAAATAACAACTATTTAAGTATAAAACTAATCCCGATGGTAGATGAAGGGGTAGCGTGCCTACCGCGATCACATCAACCTTTGATCCATTTCCCACGCGCATCGTCACCTCGTTCTTCGCTAGCTTCCGTTTATTCTGCAGCACCTGTTTCGAGTTACAAATATGAGCAACCGAACCAGTATCAAATACCCAGGCACTACTACGAGTACTAGTGAGATACACATCAATAACATGTATATCGGATATACCTTTCTTCTTGATGTTGCCGTTCTTCAAATCCGCCAAGTACTTTGGGAAATTCCGCCCAAAGGACCTTCTCCCTTGCAGTAAAAGCACTCAGTATCAGGCTTAGGTCCAGCCTTGGTCTTCTTCGTCGGCGCGGTAACTTTCTTACCACCCTTCTTGAAGTGTCCCTTTTTCTTAGACTTGCCTTTCTTGAATTTGGTGGTCTTATTGACCAACAACACTTGGTGCTCTTTCTTGATCTCCACTTCTGCAGATTTCAACATGACAAAGAGTTCTGGAAACTGCTTGTTCATGTTTTGCATATTGTAGTTCATCACAAAGTTCTTGTAACTTGGTGGTAGTGATTGGAGGACACGGTAAATCCCCAAAGCATTAGGAATCACTATACCCAAGCTTTGAAGTTTGTTTGCGTGCCCAGACATCTTAAGCACATGCTCACTTGGACGAGCTGCCCTCTTCCATCTTGCGTTAAAAAAGTTTTCGAAGCCTCATAGCTCAATTGCCGCGTGAGTCTCAAAGATCAATTTGAGATCACGGACAATATCATGTGGGTCTGAATTCTCAAACCTTTCTCAAGCTCCGATTCTAAACCATACAAGATAGCACACTTGAACTTTGGAGTCTCGAGTCTTCCGAGCGAGGTAAACATTCTTTACTTCATCGGTAGCAGGTGGGTCACCCAGTGTGCATCCAGCACATAGGTCAAATTACCAGCTGTGAGGACAATCCTCAAATTGCGGAACCAATCCGCGAAGTTTCTTCCATTGTTTTTCAACTTTTCTTTCTCTAGGAACGCATTAAAATTGATGGTAGGGGCCGCCATTGATCTACAAATATATTTGCAATAGTTTAGACTAAGTTTATGACAAATTGAGTTCTAATTAATAGTTAAATTAATCTAGGTGAACTCCCACTCAAAACAATATCCCTCACATTGTTTTAGTGATCACACGAACCAAATCCACCACATCAACACCGATCATCACGAGAGTTGATATAGTTTCAATGGCGAACAATCGACATGTTCATCATATCTACTATATGATTCATGCTTTACCTTTCGGTGATCCGTGTTCCGAGACCATGTCTGTACATGCTAGGCTCGTCAATATCAAACCTTAGCTTCCGCATGAGCAAATCTGGCTTGCTCAGGTTTTATACACTTGCGGAATCTAACACACCTGATCATCACGTGGTGCTTCGAAACAACAAGCTTTAGCAACGGTGCTAACTAAGGGTGAACACTTTATGACTTGAAATTCATGTGCATGAGGGATCATCTTATAATGCTACCATTGTTAACTAAGCAATACAAGATGCATAAAGGATTAACATCACATGAAATTCATAATATGTGATAGGATATGGCCTTTCTTATTTGTGCTTTCGATCTCCATCTTCAAGCACGAACATGATCTCCATCATCACCAGCATTGCATCAAGGTCATTGACGCTTCTCCATGGTTGTCGTCCACCGGCTTCAACTATTACAACTACTTTGAATAGACACGCGGGTCTTAACAAAATTAAAGACAACCATATGGCTCCTGACGGTTGCCAACTTACAATAAGGAACATTGCATACATCAAATATAATCACAATCATGGCCATATCACATCACATCACACCCCTGCAAAACAAAGTTAGACGCCTCTACTTTCTTTTCGTGTTTTACGTGGTTCGGGGCTTTCAATAAGTGTCGTTCTAACTTACGATCAAGAACCACAACATTGTTACTAGTATTGACAATCACCCATTGTAAATTGAATCTTAACTATGCTGAGAGAAACAGGCACCCGCAAGCCACTTATGCAATACAAGTTGCATGTCAAGCGTGGAGCAAGTCTCATAAACGACGTCATGTAAGGTTAGCTCAGGACGCTTCATCCCAACATCCCACAAGATGAAAATTACACAAGAAGCAATCGACAATAAAAAGCATCAACGCCCACAATGACCATTGTGTTCTACTCGTGCAACAGATCTACATATAGACACGGCTCTGATACCACTGTAGGGTTTCGTAGCATGGAAAACAAAAATTTCTACCGCATACAAACAAACAATCCAAGATCTATCTACTAGATTGTAGCAACGAGTCGATGGAATAACTCACCCTCGAAGATTCCAAAGTGTTTAACGAGAGCGGATTCTCGTGGGTGATGTAGTCGTACTCTTCCCGATCTCAAGATCGCGTAGACGATCCTTCCGGCATTGTGTTCCGGCAGCGCTCCCGTAGTCGGTCACACGTTCGGTACTCGACGAAGACCTTCCTCTCCCTTGTTCCAGTAGGCAGCGGAGGTTGTAGCACTCTCCTCGCGATTCCGGCAGCACAACGGCGTGGTACCGGAAGTAGAGGGGAGATCTCACAGGGCTTCGCCTTAAGCCGGAGCGAGTATGGTGGACTATGAGAGAGCTCCTCGGCGATCAGGGTTTAGACACACCAAGGAGGAGGTGCTAGGGCCGGCGGCTAGGGCTTGGAGCTTGCCCAAGTCGGCGGCTAGGGGAGCCCTAGGCGGCGGCAACAGGAGGTGGCGGTGCCGGGCTAGGGTTTTGGGGTGGAGAACTTGTGTGCTAGGAGGGGCAGCCCTTCCCCTCCCTTTATAGGTGGGAGTGCCGGACATTCCGGAACTTTCTAGAACATTCCCGATGATACACCGGAACCATTCTCCAACTCCAAAACAGGACTTTCCTTATATGAATCTTATTCTCCGGACCATTCCGGATCTCCTCGTGATATTCCGGATCCCATCCGAGACTCCGAACAACATTCGGTCTCTTACTCATCATTCCATAACTACTCAAACAACGCTGAATCCTTAAGTGTGTCTCCCTACGGTTCGTGAATTATGCGGACATGATCGAGACACTTCTCCGAACAATAACCAATAGAGGAATCTGGAAATTCATATGGCTCCCACATATTTCTACGATTACTTTGCGATTGAATGAACCACTTACATACGATACCAATTTCCCTTTGTCTCACGATAGTTTACTTATCCGAGGTTATGATCGTCGGTATCTCTGCATACCTAGTTCAACCTCGTTACTGATAAGTACTCTTTTCTCGTTCCCGTGATATGTGATCCCTTGTGAGCCAGTCACATGATTGCAAGCTAATTGGATGACATTTCACCGAGAGGGCCCAGATTATATCTATCCGTCATATGGATGGACAAATCCCACTCTTGATCCATGTGTCTCAACCAATACTTTCCGAACACTCAATGCCACCTTTATGGCCACCCAGTTACGGTGTGGTGTTTGATGTCATCAAAGCATCCTTCCGGTGAAGGTGATATGCATGATCTCATGGTTGAAGGAATTAGGTTACTATGTATCAGAAAGCATATAGCAATTGAACTATTGTCACATCCCAAGATTTTCCAAATCTTGTTATGTGAAAAATAAATGAATAAAATAAAACTTTGTTGGTTTTCAGGGTGAGAAGAAACTTTTTGATTCCAATTGGAAACCTTCAAACCTATTTGATCAAACAAATCTTAAAGGGATTTGAAAAGATAAACAATTAATAAAGAAAATTTTAAATAAGTAGAATTACTATTTTTGGATCTTTTAATAAAAAGATTTGTTTTCAAATGAAAAGGTAGAATTATAAATAAGGACTATTTTTATAGAGCCAAATTAAACCCTGGCCAAGTTTTTGAAGTAAAATATTTTGTTTTGATTAAAGGAGTAAAAGGTTATTTAAACAAAATAATGAGGATTTATTAATATCCAATTTTATTAAAAATAAAGGTTTTACCATTTCAATTAAACATCAAAACTTGATAAATTATTTTAAACAAGTTTTCCAAGTATTTTATATTTTCAAATAAAACCTACTGAAATAGTTTTGTTATTGTTTAGATTTCAAATGGAGATTTTAAATAAAACAAATCCTATTTGAATTAATAATTAAGGTCTATTTTATTTAGTTATTAAATAGATGCTAAAAAGAATAAAAATATTATTTTATTTAGGGGACTTGGAATTGTGTTGTTAAACATAACCAAAACTCAATACAAAGTGTGGTGGTAGTTTGATTGATTTGAATGTTGAATTGTTTGATTGAATTTCAAAACAGAAAATCAAATAGAAAAAGAAAAGTTTACTTTATAAAAAATGAATCGAGCTCAGCCCAACTCGTCTGGCCCAGCAAGCCCAGTTCCAGCCCAGCTACTTCCCCCACGCGCGAATCGTTTTCCACCCAGACAAGTACCCACTCAGCGACTGACAGACGGACCCCATCGCGCCCTTCTCTCCTTCGTTGACCCCTAAACCCCACTGCCACCTCAGCATCGTCTTCACCCCGCGACGACCGCGCCGGCCGTTTCCTGCAAGTGATGTCGCGGTTGAATTCACTTCAATGCCTCTCCTTAATCTCGCCGTGACCACGCCCCCTTAAACGCGTCCCTCTTCTCCCCATTTCCCCTCTGTTTCGAGCTCCTCTCCGCCCCAGGGCTGCTCGAATTGCTCGTGGTAAGCCCACTGGCTCCGACGAGGTCCAGTGCAAATTCCGGCGATGCCTGACCATACCCTGCCCCCTTGTGCACGCGAACTCACTCTCCAGTACCTTGCACATCCACCAGTGGCCCCAGCTAGTCCGCGCGCGCCTTAGAACGTCGCCTCCGACAACGCCATCTCGCCACCGACGGCTAGCTCAACTCCGACGAACCCTACTGGTAAAATCTGACCTCGCCTCTCCATATCTGTGATGCTCATGTACTCACCATCGTCTTGTGCATCTAACGAGCTCTTTGCCTCTCTTTCCCGAGCCGTGTAGCCTCGCCTTCGACCATAGCAGAGCGGACCCGACGCCAATGACAACACCGGCGAGCAATCACCAGCAGCACCGTGCGCCCCTGTCCCTGTGGCGACCACGTTGAGAACCAGCGCAACCCTGCGAACTTGGTGAGCCTCTCCCCACCATATCTTGCTTCCTAATTCGCCGGGAACACCACCGTCTGACCTTGCGCCGCCACTCGCTGCCGCCAGCGCCGCTGACCCTTGGTCGACACGTTGAGGACCGTTAGATCTAGATCGTAAGGATGAGATAGAATGACTAACCGAAGCGGTATGGAGCTACCTGTGCCGCATGATTTCATTTTGATCCAACGCCTCACAGCACGCGATCCAGCCGAACCGTTTTTGTCCAATCAGAAGAAGACGCGCGTCCCAGACTCTTGTTATAAAAACAGATTTGAATCTATTAGATATATGATTTTGTAAATTCCATAACTTTTGATCTACACGTCCAAATTTTGCAAACTTTATACCAATGGATTCATAAAAGCAAGCCCTAGCCAACCATGCACTTTGTTTAGTAAAAAGATTTTGGTAAAATGTTTGTTTTTGCAAAATCATATGTATGCTTGTTTAGGATGTAAACATTGTTCCAAAATAATTTTAAGGATAAAATCTTTGGCAAATGGTGTGTTTTGAACCTAATGACCATAGAAATCACTTGGTGGTTTCAAAAATGTATTTGGAGAAGCAAAATAATGAATCTTGGATTTAAACCATTTCTAGTCAAATAAAAATATGGTTTATTTATTAAAAATGGTTTTGGAGGAAAACCTTTGAGAAATGTTTTGGAAATAAACTCTCTGACCCTAAACACAAGATTTTATGGTGTGAAAACATATTTTGTGAACCCTATAGATTAATGCCTTAGTAAAAACATTTCTACACCACATAAAATGATACCTTGTTTTGAAAATGGTTTATGAAGTGAAATCTTTTGCAAATGACTTTGCCACTTTATAAAATGACCATTAGGTGTTTTCAAATGTTTATGACCCATTAGGAACCACATTTTCAAATAAAACAAAGCTTGGCATGCTTGCATGCATTACTTTGACTTTATCATTTTATGTGATGTTTTGCTTGATTGGTAGATTGAAATATTATTTGCTTGATTGAATTGTAGTGACTTGAAGTGTGTGAACATTGCAAAGATCAAGAAGTGAACCTATACTCTACCAAAAAGGCAAGTGATGCTTCATACTTTTGTCCCATTACTTTCACTATGCATTAGTGATTTTTCTAAGTAAAACTTGCATGGAATTTTTGCTAAGTATAAACCATGCTATGGGAAAACCTAGTAGATGAAACCTTAGTAAAAATTTCCTAAGTTAAGATTCCTACTACTATCATGCTTAGATTAGCTAGTAGAAAACAAGGGTTGAATATATATTCACGCTATGGAAAAATTTCTAAGTCTGAGGACTTGTGTTTTGTTAATAAAACAACTAAGTGAATGAATCACCTGGGTGGAATGGAAGGAATGGTTTGTGTTGAGTGGTTCACAAGGCCCATTTTTATGGTTTACCTTGTGTATCTCACTTGTGGATGGCCACCCAGGAACAAAGAGATTTGAGATGTCAAATGTTGAGAAGCTTCAAGTGCAGCCACTTGGCATTATGGGCTCTGCCTGGATCATATAGGTTGCAATAACTTAGCCAAATGGACAGTTGGTGGTAGGGGTTTGATAGGTTGGAGCGCGTCCATTTTGGTCTAAGGGAAGGCTTCTGAAAGATCTTGTCTTGGTGAAACCAAGTCTTGTGGGGAAAGTGCACCACCTCTGCAGAGTGTAAAATCTAAGTACTTAGCCATGTCCCTGGCAAAGGACAATTTGAGCATCAAGACATGGAAGCTATCAAGAATCTCATCATCCAAATTTCTAAGTAAAAACTTGTGGTTGAACAAGGGTTGAGGGATCACCAATTTCTATTGGGAGATGCCTTGGGAAGGATTATTTTGTCAAGCAAAACTTAGTGTTTTCAAATGATAAGGAAAAATCTATTTTGAGCAAAGCAAGCCTAAGCTCCACTTAGCCAAATGCATATAGATGATAGACTCCACTATTCTACCATAGTATCACTTGCCAATACAATTCAAATGTATTGACCCTTGTGGCTGTAACTTGTTATGTTGCAGGTTTGTTTGATATTAGTGAAGTTGATTGATTAGGATTACAAGTCTACAACCAACATGTTTGCCTCTGGAACTTTGAAGATGAAGGACCCCATGCTTATAGATTTTCTGCTGCAATGTAATGTAATAGCCAAATGAGCTATGTAAGATGTAATAAGTTATGTTATTCCTGGTTATAGAGTTGTATTATGACCTTTGTTTCTTGATATTACATCTTAACCGTGGATGCTAGCTACTGATCCAGGGACTAGCATTGTAAACACAGGGATCTCTACCTTATTAAAGGTTGGGAACCTGACAGATGGTATCAGAGCACTGTGTTGCCTGTAGGATTTGTAACCCTAGGATTGGACAAAAACCCCTTAGAAAAAAATAGGAGTTGTATTTGTTCCAAAACTTATTTACAAACAATCTTGTAAACTCTTTCCTCAACCATTTTGGTTTTGATTCTACATCTCTTCCTTTTCAAACTTGATGGACAAAGCCTACCCCATGGCCAAAGACTTCACCATGAGCTAAGGATTTCATCAACTCTAATGAATTCAACATCTTCAACTCTAATGACTTCAACATCTTCAACATTTTCACCAAGGACTTCAACTTTGGATATCACTAAGGACTAGAAGTGTAACAAGAAATGTTGCTCAAGACTTGAAGACTAAGGAAACACAACTTAGAAGGAGCCATCATCACCTTTGAATTTTTGTGACCAAGATTCAAGAAATTTTTCCAAGGAAACCATGATCTCATTCAAGAAGAATCAACCAAGAAGGAAGGAAAATTTCAAGTGCACCCTATAGGTGGACCACCATATTAAGTTTAAGACAAACCCACCAACTTATGTGGTGTAGCAAAAATATTTTTGGTTGCTTAAAAATATGCTTGAAACTTGTTGTTTGAGTGGAATGCTTGTTTGTGATTGCTGCACTTTGCTTGTGTGAATGGTAATATGTGTGATTAGAATTATTCCCTTAGAAATATTTTGCCTATTATAATCCCAATCCAACCCAAACAGATGACTTCTCCAAGAGACTCCAACATAAAGGAGGATGACAACAACAACAACCAAGAGATGCACATGAGAAAACAACTACTAGAAAACCAAACCCAGTTGAGCCAAGTGACAACTCAGCTTTTAGCCAACAACAATGGATTAGACCCAGCCATACAAAGGATATTGAAAATTCAATCCCAATTGTTGCAAGGGATGTCCACTCAAATGATCAACATTGGAGACAACTCTTCCAAAGGAGTTTATGACAACAAGGATGACAAAGATGTTATTTTAGAAGGAACCAAAGCTTGCAATATTTGTGGAGACAAGGATCACACTTCCAAGGAGCATGGAGATCAATGCCCCAATTGTGAAGAGGAACATCCAGTTGCCCAATGCCCCACATCTCAAGCTACTTGCTTCCTATGTGAAGTAAATAGTCATGTCCCTATCCAATGCCCCATCTATTCCATAGTTGAACAAAGGAAACAAGGTGGAGTGCAACAACTGATTGTAAACTATCTAGAAGGATATAAGTCTACCAAGAAGGATGAGGACAAAGGAAAATCTCCACTTGTACCTCCATACAATACAACCCAATTTAAAGGACCAAAGAAGAAGCATATGAATTATCCAAGGATCAATAGAAGGTCAAAGAAATCATTAGACATCCCTACTTATGAGATAACATATGAAGATCATGAACTAGAAGCACTCCTAGCTTTGGAGAAACCCAAGAAAAAGAAGGACAAAAGCCATGTGCAATGTTACACTTGCAAAGAGATGGGACACTATGCCAATGAATGCCTAGAAAAGAAGAAGAACCAAGGAAACAAACAAGAGGAAATGATACCAAAGGAAAAGAAAGATATTAGCCAAGTGTGGTGCAACAACTGCAAAGAGCTAGGACATTATGCAAGCAACTGTCCAGAAAAGATGAAGCACAATATAAACAAGACTATGAAGGACCTCAACCTTATCACATGTTTCAAATGCAAGGAGCTAGGCCACTATGCAAACCTCTGTCCAGGAAAGTTACACCAAGATCCCAAGTAAGACAAGATGTAATCTAGTTGGAAATTTTTAAGGGTGGTAGTACCCTAGTTGCTTTGAGCCTACTTGTAACCCTAGCCTTCCCAAATCTCGGGACGAGATTTATTTTAAGGGTGGTAGCCTGTCACATCCCAAGATTTTCCAAATCTTGTTATGTGAAAAATAAATGAATAAAATAAAACTTTGTTGGTTTTCAGGGTGAGAAGAAACTTTTTGATTCCAATTGGAAACCTTCAAACCTATTTGATCAAACAAATCATAAAGGTATTTGAAAAGATAAACAATTAATAAAGAAAATTTTAAATAAGTAGAATTACTATTTTTGGATATTTTAATAAAAAGATTTGTTTTCAAATGAAAAGGTAGAAATATAAATAAGGACTATTTTATAGAGCCAAATTAAACCCTGGCCAAGTTTTCGAAGTAAAATATTTTGTTTTGATTAAAGGAGTAAAAGGTTATTTAAACAAAATAATGAGGATTTATTAATATCCAATTTTATTAAAAATAAAGGTTTTACCATTTCAATTAAACATCAAAACTTGTTAAATTATTTTAAACAAGTTTTCCAAGTATTTTATATTTTCAAATAAAACCTACTGAAATAGTTTTGTTATTGTTTAGATTTCAAATGGAGATTTTAAATAAAACAAATCCTATTTGAATTAATAATTAAGGTCTATTTTATTTAGTTATTAAATAGATCCTAAAAAGAATAAAAATATTATTTTATTTAGGGGACTTGGAATTGTGTTGTTAAACATAACCAAAACTCAATACAAAGTGTGGTGGTAGTTTGATTGATTTGAATGTTGAATTGTTTGATTGAATTTCAAGACAGAAAATCAAATAGAAAAAGAAAAGTTTACTGTATAAAAAAATGAATCTAGATCAGCCCAACTCGTCTGGCCCAGCAAGCCCAGTTCCAGCCCAGCTACTTTCCCCACGCGCGAATCGTTTTCCACCTAGACAAGCACCCACTCGGCGACTGACAGACGGACCCCACCGCCCCTTCTCTCCTTCGCTGACGCCTAGACCCCACTGCCACCTCAACGTCGTCTTCACCCCGCGACGACCGTGCCGGCCGTTTCCTGCCAGTGATGCCGCGGTTGAATTCGCTTCATTGCCTCGCCTTAATATCGCCGCGACAACACCCCTTTAAACGCGTCCCTCTTCTCCCCATTTCCCCTCTGTTTCGAGCTCCTCTCCGCCCCAGGGCTGCTCGAATTGCTCGTGGTAAGCCCACTGGCTCCGACGAGGTCCAGTGCAAATTCCGGCGACGCCTGACCATACCCTGCCCCCTTGTGCACGCGAGCTCACTCTCCAGTACCTTGCACATCCACCAGTGTCCCCAGCTAGTCCGCGCGCGCCTTAGAACGTCGCCTCCGACAACGCCATCTCGCCACCGACGGCTAGCTCAACTCCGACGAACCCTACTGGTAAAATCTGACCTCGCCTCTCCATATATGTGATGCTCATGTACTCACCATCATCTTGTGCATCTAACGAGCTCTTTGCCTCTCTTTCCCGAGCCGTGTAGCCTCGCCTTCGACCATAGCAGAGCGGACCCGACGCCAACGACAACACCGGCGAGCAATCACCAGCAGCACCGTGCGCCCCTGTCCCTGTGGCGACCACGTCGAGAACCAGCGCAACCCTGCGAACCTGGTGAGCCTCTCCCCACCATATCTTGCTTCCTAATTCGCCGGGAACACCACCGTCTGACCTTGCGCCGCCACTCGCCTTCCGCCAGCACCGCTGACCCTTGGTCGACACGTTGAGGACCGTTAGATCTAGATCGTAAGGATGAGATAGAATGACTAACCGAAGCGGTATGGAGCTACCTGTGCCGCACGATTTCATTTTGATCCAACGCCTCACAGCACGCGATCCAGCCGAACCGTTTTTGTCCAATCAGAAGAAGACGCGCGTCCCAGACTCTTGTTATAAAAACAGATTTGAATCTATTAGATATATGATTTTGTAAATTCCATAACTTTTGATCTACACGTCCAAATTTTGCAAACTTTATACCAATGGATTCATAAAAGCAAGCCCTAGCCAACCATGCACTTTGTTTAGTAAAAAGCTTTTGGTAAAATGTTTGTTTTTGCAAAATCATATGTATGCTTGTTTAGGATGTAAACATTGTTCCAAAATAATTTTAAGGATAAAATCTTTGGCAAATGGTGTGTTTTGAACCTAATGACCATAGAAATCACTTGGTGGTTTCAAAAATGTATTTGGAGAAGCAAAATAATGAATCTTGGATTTAAACCATTTCTAGTCAAATAAAAATATGGTTTATTTATTAAAAATGGTTTTGGAGGAAAACCTTTGAGAAATGTTTTGGAAATAAACTCTCTGACCCTAAACACAAGATTTTATGGTGTGAAAACATATTTTGTGAACCCTATAGATTAATGCCTTAGTAAAAACATTTCTACACCACATAAAATGATACCTTGTTTTGAAAATGGTTTATGAAGTGAAATCTTTTGCAAATGACTTTGCCACTTTATAAAATGACCATTAGGTGTTTTCAAATGTTTATGACCCATTAGGAACCACATTTTCAAATAAAACAAAGCTTGGCATGCTTGCATGCATTACTTTGACTTTATCATTTTATGTGATGTTTTGCTTGATTGGTAGATTGAAATATTATTTGCTTGATTGAATTGTAGTGACTTGAAGTGTGTGAACATTGCAAAGATCAAGAAGTGAACCTATACTCTACCAAAAAGGCAAGTGATGCTTCATACTTTTGTCCCATTACTTTCACTATGCATTAGTGATTTTTCTAAGTAAAACTTGCATGGAATTTTTGCTAAGTATAAACCATGCTATGGGAAAACCTAGTAGATGAAACCTTAGTAAAAATTTCCTAAGTTAAGATTCCTACTACTATCATGCTTAGATTAGCTAGTAGAAAACAAGGGTGGAATATATATTCACGCTATGGAAAAATTTCTAAGTCTGAGGACTTGTGTTTTGTTAATAAAACAACTAAGTGAATGAATCACCTGGGTGGAATGGAAGGAATGGTTTGTGTTGAGTGGTTCACAAGGCCCATTTTTATGGTTTACCTTGTGTATCTCACTTGTGGATGGCCACCCAGGAACAAAGAGATTTGAGATGTCAAATGTTGAGAAGCTTCAAGTGCAGCCACTTGGCATTATGGGCTCTGCCTGGATCATATAGGTTGCAATAACTTAGCCAAATGGACAGTTGGTGGTAGGGGTTTGATAGGTTGGAGCGCGTCCATTTTGGTCTAAGGGAAGGCTTCTGAAAGATCTTGTCTTGGTGAAACCAAGTCTTGTGGGGAAAGTGCACCACCTCTGCAGAGTGTAAAATCTAAGTACTTAGCCATGTCCCTGGCAAAGGACAATTTGAGCATCAAGACATGGAAGCTATCAAGAATCTCATCATCCAAATTTCTAAGTAAAAACTTGTGGTTGAACAAGGGTTGAGGGATCACCAATTTCTATTGGGAGATGCCTTGGGAAGGATTATTTTGTCAAGCAAAACTTAGTGTTTTCAAATGATAAGGAAAAATCTATTTTGAGCAAAGCAAGCCTAAGCTCCACTTAGCCAAATGCATATAGATGATAGACTCCACTATTCTACCATAGTATCACTTGCCAATACAATTCAAATGTATTGACCCTTGTGGCTGTAACTTGTTATGTTGCAGGTTTGTTTGATATTAGTGAAGTTGATTGATTAGGATTACAAGTCTACAACCAACATGTTTGCCTCTGGAACTTTGAAGATGAAGGACCCCATGCTTATAGATTTTCTGCTGCAATGTAATGTAATAGCCAAATGAGCTATGTAAGACGTAATAAGTTATGTTATTCCTGGTTATAGATTTGTATTATGACCTTTGTTTCTTGATATTACATCTTAACTGTGGACGCTAGCTATTGATCCAGGGACTAGCATTGTAAACACAGGGATCTCTACCTTACTAAAGGTTGGGAACCTGACAACTATTAAAATGACTTGATCTTTATGCTACGCTTATCTATAGGAGTATGTCCACCATATCATTCTCCTAATGATATGATCTTGTTGTTAATAACATATCAATGTTCATGATAGGTAAACCACAATCATTTATTAACCAACAAGCTAGTAATATATATAGGCTTTACTAGGGACTTCTATTTAAGTTTACAAATCACACAAGTATTAATGTTTCCTTGTTAATACTATTATAGCATGAATGTAAACATTTATCATAAACACAAAGATATAATAATAACTACATTTATTATTGCCTCTAGGGCATATCTCCAATAGTCTCCCACTTGCACTAGAGTCATCTAATCTAGATTACATGGTAATATACCGAACACCCATGACAGTTTGGTGCTGGTCATGTTTTGCCCTCGGGAGATGTTTAGTCAACGGATCCGCCACATTCAGATCCGTGTGTACTTTGCAAATCTTTATGTCCCCATCTTGGACATGTTCTCGAATAGCGTGAAAATGTAGCTTGATATGCTTCAGCTTCTTGTGTGACCTTGGTTCTTGCGTATTGGCTATGGCGCCCATGTTATCACAGTAGATAGACATTGGGTCCAACGCACTAGGAATCACACCCAGCTCTGTAATGAACTCTTTCATCCATATCGCTTCAGAAGCCTCCGGCAGACCATGTATTCCGATTCAGTTGAAGATCTCGCCACAACGCTTTGCTTTGCACTCCTCCAGCTAACTACTGCACCATTCAAAGTAAATACGTATCCAGATTGTGATTTAGAATCATCCGGATCAGTGTTCCAACTAGCATCGGTGTAACCATTAACAACGAGTTGTTCATCACCTCCATAAGAAAGAACCATATCCTTCGTTCTTCTCAAGTACTTAAGGATGTTTTTTACCGCTGTCCAATGATCCACTCCTGGATCACTTTGATATCTGCTAGTTAAACTAACAGCATATGCAATGTAGGGTCTAGTACATATCATGGCATACATTAGAGATCCTATGGCTGAGGCATAGGGAGTCTTACTCATCTTTTCTCTGTCTTCTGCCGTTGTCGGACTTTGAGTTTTACTCAAGGTCGTATTAGGCAACATGGGAAAGAACCCTTTCTTGCTATCTTCCATTCCAAACCTCTTTAGAACTTTGTCCAAATATGTACTTTGTGACAATGATATTAGGCGTCTCGATCTATCTCTATAAATCTTTATGCCTAATATGTAAGCTGCTTCGCCAAGATCCATCATTGAAAAACTATTATTCAAATATTCCTTGACACTATTAAGAAGGTCTACATCATTCCCAATCAGCAATATGTCATCTACATATAGTATTAAGAATGCTATAGAGCTCCCACTCACTTTCTTGTAAATACAAGCTTCTCCATAAGTTTGTATAAAACCAAAACTTTTGATCACCTTATCAAAACGTTGATTCCAACTTCGGGATGCTTGCTTCAATCCATAGATGGACCGTTGAAGTTTGCATACCTTGTTAGCATCTTTAGGATCGACAAAACCTTTGGGTTGCATCATATACAACTCTTCATCAATGTCTCCATTGAGGAATGCTGTTTTGACATCCATCTGCCATATCTCATAATCATAATATGCAGCGATTGCTAACATAATCCTCACAGACTTTAGCTTCGCTACCGGTGAGAAAGTCTCATCGTAGTCAACTCCTTGAATTTGTCGAAACCCTTTTGCGACAAGTCGAGCTTTATAGACAGTAACATTACCATCAGCATCTGTTTTCTTCTTGAAAATCCATTTGTTCTCGACAGCCTTCCGGCCATCCGATAAGTCCACAAAGTCCATACTTGGTTTTCATACATGGATCCAATCTCGGATTTCATGGCTTCTTGCCATTTATTGGAATCTGGGCTCATCATCGCTTCCTCATATGTCGCAGGGTCATCGGTGTTGTCCACCAACATGACACTCATAACGGGATCACACCAATCAGGAGTGGTACGAGTTCTCGTTTACCTGCGAGGCTCTGTAGCAACTACAACCGAAGTTTCATGATCATCATCATTAGCTTCATCTCTTATTGGTGCAGGCACCACAGGAACTTCTTACGGTGCTGCGCTACTCGCAAGTTTGAGAGAAGGTTCGACAACCTCGTCGAGTTCTACTTTCCTTCCAGTCACTTCTTTCGAGAGAAATTCCTTCTCTAGAAAGGATCCATTCTTGGCAACGAAGATTTTGCCTTCGGATCTATGATAGAAGGTATACCCAATAGTTTCGGGTATCCTATGAAGACGCATTTTTCCGCTTTGGGTTCAAGCTTGTCCGGCTGTAACTTCTTTACATAGGCTTCGCAACCCCAAACTTTAAGGAACGACAATTTAGGTTTCTTCCCAAACCATAATTCATACGGTGTCGTTTCAACGGATTTACATGGTGCCCTATTTAAAGTGAATGCGGCTGTTTCTAATGCATAACCCCAAAATGATAGCGGTAAATCTGTAAGTGACATCATAGAACGAACCATATCTAAGAGAGTTCGATTACGATGTTCGGACACACCATTACGCTGTGGTGTTCCCGGCGGTGTCAATTGTTCATGCTTAACGCAGGCACCAAATAACAACTATTTAAGTATAAAACTAATCCCGATGGTAGATGAAGGGGTAGCGTGCCGACCACGATCACATCAACCTTTGATCCATTTCCCACGTGCATCGTCACCTCGTTCTTCGCTAGCTTCCGTTTATTCTGCAGCACCTGTTTCGAGTTACAAATATGAGCAACCGAACCAGTATCAAATACCCAGGCACTACTACGAGTACTAGTGAGATACACATAAATAACATGTATATCGGATATACCTTTCTTCTTGATGTTGCCGTTCTTCAAATACTCCAAGTACTTTGGGAAATTCCGCTTCCAGTGACCTTCTCCCTTGCAGTAAAAGCACTCAGTATCAGGCTTAGGTCCAGCCTTGGTCTTCTTCGTCGGCGCGGTAACTTTCTTACCACCCTTCTTGAAGTGTCCCTTTTGCTTAGACTTGCCTTTCTTGAATTTGGTGGTCTTATTGACCATCAACACTTGGTGCTCTTTCTTGATCTCCACTTCTGCAGATTTCAACATGGCAAAGAGTTATAGCAACTGCTTGTTCATGTTTTGCATATTGTAGTTCATCACAAAGTTCTTGTAACTTGGTGGTAGTGATTGGAGGACACGGTAAATCCCCAAAGCATTAGGAATCACTATACCCAAGCTTTGAAGTTTGTTTGCGTGTCCAGACATCTTAAGCACATGCTCACTAACGGAGCTGCCCTCTTCCATCTTGCAGTTAAAGAACTTTTCAGAAGCCTCATAGCTCTGAATTGCCGCGTGAGTCTCAAAGATCAATTTGAGATCACGAACAATATCATGTGGGTCTGAATTCTCAAACCTTTTCTGAAGCTCCGATTCTAAACCATACAAGATAGCACACTGAACTGTGGAGTACTGAGTCTTCCGAGCGAGGTAAACATTCTTTACTTCATCGGTAGCAGTAGCTGCAGGTGGGTCACCCAGCGGTGCATCCAGCACATAGGTCAAATTACCAGCTGTGAGGACAATCCTCAAATTGCGGAACCAATCCGCGAAGTTTCTTCCATTGTTTTTCAACTTTTCTTTCACTAGGAACACATTAAAATTGATGGTAGGGGCCGCCATTGATCTACAACATATTTGCAATAGTTTAGACTAAGTTTATGACAAATTGAGTTCTAATTAATAGTTAAATTAATCTAGGTGAACTCCCACTCAAAACAATATCCCTCACATTGTTTTAGTGATCACACGAACCAAATCCACCACACCAACACCGATCATCACGAGAGTTGATATAGTTTCAATGGCGAACAATCGACATGTTCATCATATCTACTATATGATTCATGCTTTACCTTTCGGTGATCCGTGTTCCGAGACCATGTCTGTACATGCTAGGCTCGTCAAGATCAAACCTTAGCTTCCGCATGAGCAAATCTGGCTTGCTCATGTTGTATACACTTGCGGAATCTAACACACCCGATCATCACGTGGTGCTTCGAAACAACAAGCTTTAGCAACGGTGCTAACTAAGGGTGAACACTTTATGACTTGAAATTCATGTGCATGAGGGATCATCTTATAATGCTACCGTTGTTAACTAAGCAATACAATATGCATAAAGGATTAACATCACATGCAATTCATAATATGTTATATGATATGGCATTTCTTCTTTGTGCTCCCGATCTCCATCTTCAAGCATGAACATGATCTCCATCATCACCGGCATTGCATCAAGGTCAATGACGCTTCTCCATGGTTGTCGTCCACCGGCTTCAACTATTACAACTACTTTGAATATACACGCGGGTCTTAACAAAATTAAAGACAACCATATGGATCCTGCCGGTTGCCAACTTACAATAAGGAACATTGCATACATAATCACAATCATGGCCATATCACATCACAGCACACCCCTGCAAAACAAAGTTAGACGCCTCTACTTTCTTTGCATGTTTTACGTGGTTTGGGGCTTTCAATAAGTGTTGTTCTAACTTACGAACAAGAACCACAACATTGATACTAGTATTGACAATCACCCGTTGTAAATTGAATCTTAACTATGCTGAGAGAAACAGGCACCCGCAAGCCACTTATGCAATACAAGTTGCATGTCAAGCGTGGAGCAAGTCTCATGAACGATGTCATGTAAGGTTAGCTCGGGCCGCTTCATCCCAACATCCCGCAAGATGCAAAGTACACAATAATCAATCGACAATAAAAAGCATCAACACCCACAATGACCATTGTGTTCTACTCGTGCAACAGATCTACATATAGACACGGCTCTGATACCACTGTAGGGTTTCGTAGCATGGAAAACAAAAAATTTCTACCGCATACAAACAAACAAGCCAAGATCTATCTACTAGATTGTAGCAACGAGTCGATGGAATAACTCACCCTCGAAGATTCCAAAGTGTTTAACGAGAGCGGATTCTCGTGGGTGATGTAGTCGTACTCTTCCCGATCTCAAGATCGCGTAGACGATCCTTCCGGCATTGCGTTCCGCCAGCGCTCCCGCAGTCGGTCACACGTTCGGTACTCGACGAAGACCTTCCTCTCCCTTGTTATAGTAGGCAGCGGAGGTTGTAGCACTCTCCTCGCGATTCCGGCAGCAGAACAGCGTGGTACCGGAAGTAGAGGGGAGATCTCGCAGGGCTTCGCCTTAAGCCGGAGCGAGTATGGTGGACTATGAGAGAGCTCCTCGGCGATCTAGGGTTTAGACACACCAAGGAGGAGGTGCTAGGGCCGGCGGCTAGGGCTTGGAGCTTGCCCAAGTCGGCGGCTAGGGGAGCCCTAGGCGGCGGCAGCAGGAGGTGGCGGCGTCGGGTTAGGGTTTTGGGGTGGAGAACTTGTGTGCTAGGAGGGGTAGCCCTGCCCCTCCCTTTATAGGTGGGAGGCGCCGGCCAAGGGGAGGGAGTCCCTCCCCAACTCGGATCCCTAGTGGGCCGGCGGTGGAGGAGGAACTCCTCCCCAACTCGGTTTCCCACTTCCCTCCACTTTCCAAAATAGCCGTTTGACTTTTCAAATTGGCGTTTGACTTTTCAAACTAGGATTTGATTAAACCCTTTATTTTGTTCAGCGATGACACCTAGTACATGATGTAATCATTCCAACTTGGTACGACACATTCATGTACCCTTCCCCTCCGGAGTGCCAGAAATTCCGGAACTTTCTAGAACATTCCCGATGAAAACACCGGAACCATTCTCCAACTCCAAAACAGGACTTTCCTTATATGAATCTTATTCTCCGGACCATTCCGGATCTCCTCGTGATATCCCGGATCCCATACGAGACTCCGAACAACATTCGGTCTCTTACTCATCATTCCATAACTACTCAAACAACGTCGAATCCTTAAGTGTGTCTCCCTACGGTTCGTGAATTATGCGGACATGATCGAGACACTTCTCCGAACAATAACCAATAGAGGAATCTGGAAATTCATATCGCTCCCACATATTTCTACGATTACTTTGCGATCGAATGAACCACTTACATATGATACCAATTTCCCTTTGTCTCACGATAGTTTACTTATCCGAGGTTATGATCGTCGGTATCTCTGCATACCTAGTTCAACCTCGTTACTGATAAGTACTCTTTTCTCGTTCCCGTGATATGTGATCCCTTGTGATCCAGTCACATGCTTGCAAGCTAATTGGATGACATTTCACCGAGAGGGCCCAGAGTATATCTATCCGTCATATGGATGGACAAATCCCACTCTTGATCCATGTGTCTCAACCAATACTTTCTAAACACTCAATGCCACCTTTATAGCCACCCAGATACGGTGTGGTGTTTGATGTCATCAAAGCATCCTTCCGGTGAAGGTGATATGCATGATCTCATGGTCGAAGGAATTAGGTTACTATGTATCAGAAAGCATATAGCAATTGAACTATTAAAATGACTTGATCTTTATGCCACGCTTATCTATAGGAGTATGTCCACCATATCATTCTCCTAATGATATGATCTTGTTGTTAATAACATATCAATGTTCATGATAGGGAAACCACAATCATTTATTAACCAACAAGCTAGTAATATATAGAGGCTTTACTAGGGACTTATATTTAAGTTTACAAATCACAAAAGTATTAATGTTTCCTTGTTAATACTATTATAGCATGAATGTAAACATTTATCATAAACACAAAGATATAATAATAACTACATTTATTATTGCCTCTAGGGCATATCTCCAATAGAATACAGACTTCTTGTGGTTTAGTGGCATCCATATTGGTGGTGGTGATAGTGCACACACTATTGTTCCTAGAAATTTCAGCTTCTCTTTCCCACTTAGCATGTAGTTGGGCTAATAGTCTAACATTTTCATCAATATTAACTTGTATAGCATGAGTAGCAGCAAAGGTACTTTCCAAAGTTTCAGGTTTAGCAGCCATTTTATTAATCAAAAAGGACTGTGCTTCAGACAAAGAGGAAATATTTTTCTCAACATTTAAAAGCTTTTCCTCCACAGTCTTGTTGAAAGTGGTTTGTTTACTAATAAAGTCTTTGAGCATCACTTCAAGTTCAGAGGGAGCACTTCTAGTATTGTTGTAGGAATTTCCATAGGTATTGCCATTATTAGGAGGATAAGGCCTATAATTGTTGTTACTACCAAAATTATTCCTATAGGCATTGTTGTTGAAGTTGTTGTTTCTAATGAAGTTCACATCAACTTGCTCTTCCTGAGCAACCAAAGAGGCTAAGGGAACATTATTAGGATCTAAAAGAGATTTTCCATTAACAAGCATAGCCATGATAACATCAATCTTATCACTCAAAGAGGAGGTTTCTTCAACATAATTTACCTTCTTACCATGTGGAGATCTCTCAGTGTGCCATTCAGAATAATTAGCCATCATATTATCAAGGAGCTTTGTTGCAGCACCCAAGGTAATGGTCATAAAGGTACCTCCAGCAGTTAAATCCAACAGGTTTCTTGAAGAGAAGATCAAACCTGCATAAAAAGTCTGGATAATCATCCAAGAAGTAAGTCCATGAGTGGGACAATTCTTAACCAAAGATTTCATTCTTTCCCAAGATTGAGCAACATGTTCATTATCAAGTTGTTTAAATTTCATTATTTCACTTCTCATAGATATAATCTTAGTAGGAGGATAGTATTTTCCAATAAAAGCATCTTTGCACTTAATCCAAGAATCAATACTATTTTTAGGCAAGGATAGCAACCATATTTTAGCTTTTCCTCTCAAGGAGAAAGGAAACAACTTGAGCTTAATAATATCTCCATCTACATCCTTATATTTTTGCATCTCACAAAGTTCAACAAAGTTATTGAGGTGGGCAGCAACATCATCAGAACTAGCACCAGAAAATTGCTCTATCATCACAAGATTCAACAAAACAGGCTTAATTTCATAAAATGTAGCATCAGGAGAAGGTGGAGCAATAGGAGTACTTAGGAAATCATTGTTGTTTGTGCTAGTGAAGTCACACAACTTGGTGTTCTCAGCAGAATTCATTTTGGCAAAAGTGGAGCAAGCCAACAGCAGCAGCAACTAGAGCAGGAACTACTTTTCTGTGTTTTTGATAAGAGAAAGCAAACCAAAGTAAACTATTTTTTTGGAGTTTTTGATAAGAAGAGGCAAACAAAACCAAGCAAAAGAAACTAAGCAAAACAAAAACAAAGTAAAGAGAAAGGTTGTGAAGGACTCCCCTTGTGAAGCCGTCCTTAGCCTCCCCGGCAACGGCGCCAGAAAAAGGCTAGCTGGCGTGTTGTTGACGTGGGAGCTTATTCTTATTTAATTCCCCGGCAACGGTGCTAGAAAAAGGCTTGATGCGACTCATATCATTGTAGAGCTTCGTTGGGAAACCCCAAGAGGAAGGTATGATGAGTACAGCAGCAAGTTTTTCCCTTAGTAAGAAACCAAGGTTATCGAACTAGTAGGAGGAAGCAAACGACCCAAAGGTGTTGCAAGCAACCGGAAACCTACACAACACAAACTCAAGACTTTGCCCCAACAAACAGTGAGGTTGTCAATCTCACTGGTTTGCTAAAACAAAGGATTAACTGTATGGTGTGGAAGGTAATAGTGGTTTGCAGAAAGTAAACAGTAACGGTGGAAGATGTATCAATGGTAAAGATTGGATCGGGGTCCATAGTTCACTAGAGGTGTTCTCCTTAAGATTAACAAACATGGCATGCTGGGAAAACAAATTACAGCAGGGCAATTGACATGACTGAGCAAGGCATAACAATGCAATACTAGACATTCATGATCCTATGAGATTCGATTGGGTAATACAATAAGATACATAGACCGCCATCCAACTGCATCTATGACTAGTAATCCACCTTCAGGTTATCATCCAAATCCCCTCCAGTATTAAGTTGCAAGCAACTGATAACTGCTTTAAGCAAAGTGTGTAAGGTAAAGAATCCACTTGTTCCATGAACAAGAGATCGTAGTTTTCTCCCTAGTAACAACAACACATCTACAACCTTAGATATTTCTTTCACTTCCCTTAGATTAAATAGAGGCATGAACCCACTATCGAGCATAAATACCCCCTATTGGAGTCACTAGCATCTACTTGGCCAAGCTAGCTACTAGAAACGGAGAGCATGCAAGATCACAAACAACACAGCCATGATAGAATCAATAAGACAAAACCATTAATCAATCTGACATGGTAATCTCAATATCCATTGGATCCCCACAAACACAACATGCATGATTACAAATAGATGATCTTGATCATGAACGGAGCTCACAATATCTAAACATGGTAGCACAAAGGAGGAGATACAACCATCTAGATACTACATGGACCCGTAGTCCAAGGTGGAACTACTCACGCTTCATACTGGAGGCTGGCATGATGAGAAGAAGGCCTCCAGGATGATCTCCCCTATAGCATGGTGCCGAGAAGAGCTTCAGATCCCCCTGATCTAGGAATGGCGGTGGCGGCAGCTACAGACTATTTCGTAGAATATTGATCGGGTACTTAGGGTTTTGGTATTAGGGGGTCTTTATAGGCGAAGAGGCGAGGCAGGGGGGCAGCCAGGATGGCCACACCCCCCAGGCGCGGGCTAGGCCCAGCCGTGCGGCCATGGGTGTGGCCTCGTAGTGGCTCCCCTCCGTCTCGTATTCTGGCTCCGTGTTCCCCACGATAAAATATTGACTTTGGCTTTTGTCTCGTCCAATTCCGAGAATATTGATTTTCTGCCTTTTCTGGAACCAAAAACAGAAGAAAACAGGCAACTGTCACTGTGTCATCTTGTTAATAGGTTAGTCCAAAAAACATATAAAAACACCTCAAAGTGTAGACAAAGCAAAGTAGATACTAAACAAGCATGAAAATTAAAAATTATAGATACGTTTTCAAAGTATCACCTCACTGTAAGTTGGGGCAAAGTCTTGAGTTTGTGTTGTGCAGGATTCCAAGTTGTTAGAAACACCTTTGAGTTGTTTTCTTGCCCCTACTGGTTAGATAACCTTGGTTTCATAACTGAGGGAAGACTTGCTGCTGTGCTCATCACACCTTGCTCTTGGGGTCTCCCAACGAAGCTCTGCAATTGACTGAGCCAACATCAGAAGGACGTGTGCTTTATGACTTGCAGGTTGAGCAACACCAACCCGAGGAAGAAATTCCGGAAGAGGATGAGGACCAATAGGAGGAGGAAAAAAATTCTCATCAAGGAGAGCAACCACCGAACCGGTTTGCTACATATCAAGATTTCCAAGAACTTGGAGGAACTGTGGAGGGGATGCATAATCTCGCCCTGAACCTCCGAGAAACAACAAGTAACTTATCAACTCAATTTGCAGAATGGAGTTACAACTTTTCCCCCCACCTCAATGATTTGAAGGGCTTACAAAATCCTAAGCTTGGAGAGGTTTTCTATCTATTTTTATTTGGCGTTCATTTGCTTTATTTTATTTTCGAGGTTATGCTTTTATTTCAGTTTATAAGCCCTCGTGTTGGTTTCCCCAACATTTTATCTTTAGTTATTTTATTTTGTTTTCAAGATTTTAAAGCCGAGATTTGCCACCACTTTTCTATTCTTTAAATTCCCTTATCAAAAACCACAAAAAATATTCCTCCATTTATGTTTATTTTCCCTCTTTCTTTTCTTTTCGCCTCGAGGTTCTCATGTATTTGTAGGAGAGTGATTGACTTCGAGTTTCCAAGAAACAAATCAAAAGGGAAGAGAGAAGTGGAACCAAACATGAGAGGTATGCCTTATGACTCCCCACTTTTGAAGTTTGAGAAACCCATGCTAGTTAGTAGTGATGTTAAGATGTTATATCGGTGGAGTGAGTCTCTATATTGTAGTAAAAATTTGTCGCATGGGTATTTGATTGAGTATGTTTTGTTCCAGATCTTGTAGTTAACCAAGTCTTGCCTAAAAATTTGCTAAACAATTGAAATAAGAAAAATTCTCACAATTGAAGACTTGGTATTGTAGTGTTTAGTCTTGAAAGCTTATTCCTAGAGACACTCAACACCATAGAAAATAATGATTGACTTGATAGCTCTCTTTGAAAGGATTTGTTCAATTGAATTAATATTTAGCGGTTTTTAAGATTAATAAAGTGGAGGAAACATGAGACTACCAATCATGAGTAAGATCATCATCTCGTTATTTTAGTTTAAATGTTGAGTTCCCTTTTGATTTTGGTTTTCTTGCTCGAGGACGATCAAGTTTAAGCTTGGGGAGGTTGATGGCTGTGAAATATAGCCATCCTCATCCGCATTTAAACTAGATATTATTCATATATTTGATGAAATATCTCTCTAAACCCTGCCACTAATGCCTAATGATCAAATGGGTATGCAATCCTTTCTTGCTATTTTTCCATGTGCAGATAATGACGTATAATGATGGGAATGGCAACATAAATACCAAATATACAGGATTTCCAACACGTAAAAGAAACTAGGAGTCATGAAGTGGAGGCAGAAGCCTTAACGACCAACTATACGGCGGGAAATTTATTCTAGCCATATAGTTGACATTGACTTCATTAGGTCAAACAGAACAACTTTTGTGAAGGGACCCCTATATAAAGAGGCTTCGAGCGACGAGAAACATGGCTTCTTTTTCGACCTCAACTCTCCCTGCCACCAGAAGCCTCCACACCGGAGGAATAGATCTAGATCTAAATCTCCAAATCCTTCTCCACCACCATAGCCATCTTCCACCACTTGTAATAGTAGATGTCTTCTCCAATTGGTTACATTGTAAGGCTATTTTCTATCAATCTTATGATCTCTATTACAATGTTTATGATTGTTGATTTCATCTCTATGTGTGAGTAATTCTCCTTGGGCTCAGGGCTTCGGCCTAGCCATGTAGCTTTTTGTGTATGTTATTTATCATAGATGGTATCATCTATTAGTTTGTATGACATGATGATTGTAGTACCCTCTATTGCCTCAATCTAAGGATTTGTCAGGTACCCAAGACCCCGAGGATTAATCCAGGTATAGGGAGTGTGAGTAATGACTGATCTGCAGGTTGGGAACCCCAGTGACAGAAGGGGTAGTACGGTTGTATGTGAGGGATTTACTTGGGATTAAACGGTGACATCACTATGCATATCATTAGTTCTCTTTCTTCTATGGATGATACTAGTAGGTTATTTCTATAAACGGTTGCGGAGGCGATAGAAACTATGGATGCAATACCCACATATGATTATCTTGCTCTAACAATTACATGCATACTTTATTATTGTCTTTAATTCCCATCAGATGTTTTGCATAGCTACTGGTGAAACCGAATACCCTAGGCCCTCTCTCTCTCCATAGTCAATTTCAACAAAAAAGATCGCAAACTCTTGGTCCGGTGAAAACACAATAGGAATTCTAAAACTCTCGAAGGTCCGTTTAAGTAATCTCACTTTGCTTTCTGCTTCCCGAGGATTCGATAATCCTAGGTCTACTAGGTAAAAAGAGCTATACTATATCTGTAATCCGGATCGAAGGTATCAAGGCCCAGTCAGCCACCTCCTCCCTCTCCTCCCTTTTGGCTTTTCCCTTCATGGGCCCATCTCCTTAGGGAATTGGCCCAATAGGGAATTTGACAATTTTAATTCCTTTTCTTTTATTAAATAAATATAAATAAAAAATTAAATCAATATTTAATATCTATTTACATATTAAATTCTCGTGGATATGGAACTCCTTTCATCCTCCGGACCTTCTCGAAACCCTTCCGATTTATCCCTCTCTTTTCTTCGATGATTTTGATAATACCAAAGATCTCCAAGCTTCATCAAACCCTTAAGAGTGCTACCCAACGGTTCAGGAACTCTCCAGACATGGTCGAGACCTCTCTTGGACCAATGATCATTAGCGGGACCTGAATGCCCATAATGACCCCGGCGCATTCCAAGAAACTTTGTAGTTGAACTATCAACATTGTGTCCTGTTCCTTTTGTCTCTACGATACTTGCATTGTCCAATATTTGATCAACGACATCACCATATCGGGTTCAACCTCGTTACTGACAATCGCTACTTTACTCGTTCCGATAAGTGATATCTTCATGACCTAGTCACATGCTGCGCAACTCATGGATATAACTTATCCGAGTGGGTCGGGAGTATCTTCTGTCATACGGATGGACAAATCCCGCTCTTGACACATATGCCTCAACCTGCCCCTTTGATGTACCTGGACACACCTTTATGATCACTGTTTACCAAGTGACGTTTGATGCGATCAAGGCATTATCGGATGACAGTGATTAAATAGGTCTCACGGTCTGAGGAACAAGTCACTACGTTTTCCTAACAATCGCAACTTGAACTTTGTGACATGATCATGTTATGATGCTTAGATTGGGTATGTTCACCATCTCATTATCCCAATGAGGTGACTCCATTGTCAACTGGCATAAATGCTACATAATCAGGAAACCTTCATGTGTTGACCAATGAACCAGTAACTAGAGATTCACTGAAAACTTCTGGTTGTTTACATATCACATGTGCATTGATGTTTCCTCTCAATACAGTTATAGAATGATATAAAACCTAATTATAAATTTTGTGAAATATGATAATAATCCATGTTAGTATTTGTCTCTAGGGCATATTTCCAACAAAAAGGGGTTGATACTACTGATCTGGATTATGGATATTAGTATAGCTTTTTTTTCTAGTAGACCTAGGTTGATCAAATTCCTGAAAATACTTCGCTTGGTATAAGATTACTTTAAACAAGACCCTGAAAATGCGTAGTATTTTTGCTTATTGGACCTTTCACGTTTACTTTATTTGGTTTTGTATAAATGGATGAAAATAGACCGGGGCTAAGGATTCACCTACAGTTATGCACATATGTTAGGATAAAGATAAACTTAATCATCTCATTTATGGGTTGTGATCTAACATTGATGAATATTGTGGAAGGTACGTCGATAGCTACTCTAGGAATTATCAACAATGCTTACTATAGACTTTTATCCAACCACTACACCACTGTTGCACAGAGGTTATGCTGTTATTAAGTAAAACAGACCAAAGCATTATGATCAATGGCGTTACCGTTACTCTCAAATGGATCTCTAAACAATTATTATACTCTTCTTATTGTCACTGGGTTTCACGACTAGAAGCCGATTACTATTTATCTCCCCTTAATACATGGATCGATCCTTAGGGTCTTAGGTACTTGACAAGCCCATGGATCGATGCAAAATATAAGAATACAAAAGGATAGATATACCATTCAATCATAACACAATATCCAATGGTGTTAGAAATTGCACATAATTGTTGTGAGCCTATGCCTCAAACCTTAACCTGTGAGGAATACTCGCACATGATTAGATCAACAATCATAAAAATTATATAAAAAATTATTAAGAAAAACGACAAATAGTCTTGTAATATTGCCAATCATGATGAGATCAATATTACAAGTGGATAACTATGGCTATGGAGTGGAGATAAAGGAGGGAGAGGAGTTTTGGCTATGCTGATGAAGATGGGATCTCCTCTCCTCGGATGCAAATGGCGTAGGATTTCTGACAGCTACAAGCTGATTCTCATATAGCCTCCTTCACAAAAGTTGCTTGGTTTGACTTGGCGAAGCCCCTAACGTGTCGTACAGGCGGGGCGTACAGATAAGACCTGCTTGTACGGATGCTCGTTTAGAGGTTTGGATGCCTTCTCTGAAGCACCACTGACTTGGAAATATTATAAACTCGTAAATATCCATTAATTTCTCCATATTTTGTCATAAAAGTGCCCCATTCTGCAAGAGAAAATATAAAAAAAGATTTACACATCTATGTAATAATTAACGCTAGAGAGATATTTCATCAAGTTCTTGATAAATATACGGTTTTAATGTAGAGTTACATGGTTGTATTTTACAGCCATCGCCTACATCAACCTCCTAACTACTTCCTATCGTTGATCGGGAAAGAACACTATGGCGCTGAAGGTGACAGTAATGGTGGACTTCATAAAGGACACGAGCGACATCTCCAGCCACAATCCACCCCGCCTCCTCTACCCCTTTCTCGAGCAAGATGTGGCCATGGAAGAAGCCCAGTCGAAATGACCATGAGGCCGGGTTTTTCGTATGGACGGCGTGAGCCGTTCCCACTGCCACCGCCTCGTCCACCGCAGGATGTCCATAGGAGGATTCCGCCGCCGCCCCGCACGCATGGCTATGTCACGCCGCCTACGCAGCCACGGCAGAGACACACATCCCTTCAAGGCGAGCCACGTCGCGGCCGCCACTACGTCCCGTTGTGGGATGCGTGCTGGCAGTGGCGGACGAGGCCGCCTGCGACCATCGCTACATCCACCTCCTGCACGGGTGGCACCTAAACCGGGACAAGGTTCCAGTGCCACATGTCCCACCGGAAGTGCTGGAGCGGGATGCCGAGATCGAGGGCCATCACCGCCTACTCCCGGGACATCTCCACAGCAACACCGCGTACCACCCCAAGGCCCCTTTCTGGGTGAATTTCCTCTAGTGGGAACACGACACGTGGCGACATGTCACCTGTCGAGGGGATTTCAACCCGGAGGTGGCCAACGACGACGTTTTGGAGATCGTCACCACCGACAAAAACAATGACGACTCCGACTAGGATGAGGAGGAGGAGGTCAAGCAGCAGCAGGAGGAGGTGGAGGTCAAGCCGGAGGTGATGGCGGCCATCATGTCGTCGGGCCTCTCCAATAAAGAGGTTGTCTCCCTCGCCCTACGCCGGTCAGAGGAGGAAACGCTAGGAAGGCAACTTCCAGGTCACGAGTCGATGATGGTGGACTGGGCCGCTGAGCACATGCCCCGCAGAACGCCTCGACCACCACAACCACACCGGCTAGCATAGCCGCACCCAGAATGTCTGCGGACGTAGCCGGAATTTATCGATCTCGCCGTAGATGAGGACAACCAGTAGGCCACCACCAATGTGGCCATAGTTTACATTTAGCTGCTTTTCGTTTTAGTTTGTTTCTATTTGAAGTTATTTTTAGTTTTTGCCATTTTTGGCCCTATGTAATATATATTTATGTGAATGATTTTTTAAAAAAATTGCTCCCCCACCACCCCCGTTTGGGGAAAAGAGTTCACATCATCCCCCTAAATATGGGGTTTGGGTCGCTAACCACCCACAAGAATTAAGTGGTACAAATTACCCCCCTAACTAAGCTAAACCGTGTAGATTACCTCCTCCCCCGCGCGCGCTGATGGGCAGTTTTGGACACGGTGGATTCCGATATTGCCACGGTGATAGCTGGGAGGCAAATAACCCCCTTAACTTTTCCCCTCACAGGTTCTTCCTCGAGGCCTCGACGCCATTCGCCTCACCAATCCCGCCGCCCACTCCTCCTCCTCCCGTCGCCGACCGCTCCCTCCTCCTCAACTCCGTCCGGTCGTCATTCCCTCCGCCCCGCCTCTACCCCATCGTCACGCGCTTCCATCCTGCCCCATCGCCTCGCCCGCACCACCCCATCGCCGTCCCTCGCCCCATCGCCGCCACCACCACCCCATCGCCTCCCTTCGCAGAATCAAATCCGCGCGTCACGAGTGATTCCTAGCGCTATTGGTGGGAGATGGAGCGCGTTTGGTATCTACAACCCGCGTCGAAGGAAGTGGCAGAGATGGAGGAGGTGGCGGCTTTGATGGATTTTGCAGGGATGGAGAAGGAGGATCTGAAGACTCCTACATCTTTGTTCGATGTCCTGATGATGGCCACCGATTTGAGGCGGTTGGACCGTGAGCTTGTTGCATGGAGAGCTGCAGATTTCAGGGTGCTGACGATGCTAGCTGTTGATTCTGAAATTCTCATTGAGTTTTAGGGCTCGCGCATCAGCAACAGCTTCGTCGTCGCAGCAGCTATCAGAGGTGCTGAAGTTTACCTTCGTCGACGGAAGTGTTCCTGATCTGTTGGTTGAGTTTGTTCCAATGCAGGAACTAATTGGTCTTGTGGATAGTGCTATGCATTTCCCACTCCATGTCATTGCAATGCCCATGTGGTGGAGAGTAGGATTTTGTAGGCTTCACCTACCAGGTTGCAACTGTGATACAGAGCAAGGAGAAGAACAGACAGTTCAATCAGCAGGACCTCAAGAGGATGGTACAAGCAGCAGGACCTGAGCAACTCACAGTAGAAGCAGTACAAGCCAAGAGCAAGGGTTAGCTTATGCGGTTCAAGAGTTGACACGTCACTCCTTCCTCTGACATACTTTCATTCCTTAATAATGTATTCCAACGTCCCACAACAGTGGAAACGAACAGACAATGAATCCATCCTAAAAAAGAAACAAGAAAAAATTAAAAAGTCCACCAATGCAACATACTACTACCTCCGATCCTAAATAAGTGTCGTCATTTTGAACTAGAGTTAGTTCAAAACCATGACACTTATTTAGGATCGGAGGGAGTACTAGATATACAACCTAATCAGAACAAAATTTACTGTCAGAACATGCTCATATGCACTAAACTGAATTTAATGTCAGAACATACTCATATGCACTAAACTGAATTTACTGTCAGAACATCCTTATATGCACTAAACTGAATTTAATGTCAAAACAACACCTTTTTCAGTCCAACATAATCATGTACTAGTACAAGGAACAATCACTAGGCAAGAATGGGGATAAGGTTCAGGTACCTCACCTGCGCTGCAATTGACAGTGCAATCAGCTGCACATCAAGACGATCTTCACCCCTTACAGCCGTCTGCACTGCAATTGACAGTGCAATCAGCTGCACATCAAGGCTATCTTTACCTCTCACCGCCATCCACGGGTATCTGCTGCACATCAAGATACACATAAACAGAGTGAGCACACGGCGGCGGTGGAGATCAGAGGGAGATCGGCGTGGAGATCAGAGAAGAAAGGGGGAGCACGGTGGCGGTTACCTTGTCGCCCTCGACGCAGAGAGGAGGAGCAGGCGGCGCTCGAGCTGCGCCTGCCTGGATTGTTCCAGGTGCCGACCAAGTGCGATCCGGAACTTGTGGGGGTTAATTGCTCCCAGCTGCCAACGTGAAATCCACAATATCCAAAACAGCCCAGAAAACTGCCCATCAGCGCGCTGGGTAATCTACACGGTTTACCTTAGTTAGGAGGATAATTTTATACCACTTAATTCTTGTGGGTGGTTAGCGACCCAAACCCCATATTTAGGGGGGTGATGAGAACTTTTTTTCCCGTTTCGGTGCTCTTAGAACCAGCAGCGGCTCAGAGCATGATCGCGTCCGTCACAGGCAGAAGCTTATACTAAATATTCCATCATCATCATCGTCGTCATTCATCATCAATGTAGCCAATACAAAGGGACCATCATCAGCTATGTAACAACTCTCCTCTTATTTTCCAGAAGACTCCGATGTTTAAGCAGAATAAATATCTAGCTCTGGATAAATTCTTTACCGATTCAAGGTACAAGAGAATTTGGCGAGAGAAGACTCTAGATGTTTCATCCACGGCATGTCGTCTGCTCCCTTCCTTACTTGAGCTTGTGGATGGTCTCCATGTCGACGGCCTGCTCCAGCGTGCCTTTCTCAAGGTGCTCCCACCAGCCCATGAGAAAGTTGTCCACGACCAGCCTGAACCAAGGGGACAGCTTCACGCCACCCTCGCCGGCATCCGCCTGGCGGATGAGCTCCTGCAGCTGCTCACGGCTCACATACTTGATGTCGGCCACTTCCTCTGGGTTTGGGAGCACCTTCACCTCACGGACAATGAACAACAGGTAGTCCACTGAGGATAAGAAAAAACGGATTTTAGCACAGGGTGGGGTCTCAAACGGCCTGCATTTCCAGTGAAACGCATCGCCCGCGATGATGTTAATAGTGTGGATCATGGCACATCCAATAGATTAACAGAACCATTGCTATGCAGATACAGATAAGTGATGTGTGAGGCTGTGACGACGACTTACACTCGTGTTCGCCCCATTTCCCATCAGACGGGGCCTTGTAAAGCATACGACCTAGAGGGGTGAATTGGTCAACTGGTACATCTTCAGCTGGGATGCCCAGCTCATCCAGGAGCTTACGCTGAGCAGCATTTCTGACACCTGGAGAATGAGAAGTTGCTAACTATAAGTGAAACCCAGAAGACATGGAAGAAACATCGACTCTCCTAGTAATATGACACATACCAAGGAAGTTTTCCTGAATAAGCTCAGATTCACGGTACAGAGGATGACTACAACAGGTGTTGGTCCATACTAGAGGAAACGTAACCTTTGTTGCAGATCTTTGCTGCAAGAGTACAAAACTAATTAGCAGGTTTTCATATGAAGAATAACACGACAATGAGAAAATACATAATGGAAAAGAAGTTAAACCAAAAGATTGTTACCATCCAGAAGAGATGTTGAACTAAGGTTCAAATAGCAAAGGAAATAAGGTAATGAGAGGATTCTAAGAATATTTTGATCCATATTACAGTCCGAAATGCTTGAAAGGTCCTACGAACTTCAGCTAGGCAAAGGCAATTGTTGTTATCACGCAGCTATAAGCAATGAAAGTAGGTAAGCACAAAATCTGAAGCATGATATCTATCGGATATTCTGAAAATCAGATAACTCAAGTTGACTTAAGTTAGTACCAGCTATTAATTATGTACGGAGGCTGAAGAAAAGAAATGCTTCATACGTGTCCTTTTTCTACCGAATGTACTGTTTTTTTTCAACTTACAGATAACCCCGTTTTTTTCCATCTTACTTCTACAAAGTCAAAATTAGAGTTAATAGCACTCTGTTAGCACAGAAGTTTCTACACGAGACACCGTATGTGGACCCTGGTAGTTTAAGTCAAGAACCAAACACTTAACTGACATCACTCAGTATTTCTCTTTCAGCAGGTAGCAAGACTATTATGTAATATGTAACTGTAAATCCATATAATCTACAGATTAGGAGCCACAGATTCCAATACAGCTTCAGATCTAACTATGACATTTACATGCTTCAAAATGATGCGCCTTTATGATGTACTGGCCAGCAAAAACCCAACGTTCAGCTGAATTTTTTCTGTTACTAGCTGCGAGAGCAACTTGGTGCTTTCAGAAAAAAAAGTTGACTTATGGGGTAGAATCGGATAGGACCCCAATCACTAGAAGCCTACAAGCTTTGCCGAGTGGGATACAATAAGGAAAAACAGTAAGTGCTAAATAGGTAACTTTTCCACACCTGAAGTAGCAGCTCATGTTTTGAATTGAAAAGGAAGACACTGAAGGCCCTGTGGAGCAGGTTCAAAGATTCAATCTTTTCCATCAGATGGCCTACATGGCATGTAAAAGAAGGGTCATTTGTGCCAGCGATTGATCTTAAGGAAACATCAACAAACTAAAACTTAACAGGATATCCAAATGATAACAGAATTGCACTTACAGGTATATTTCGATTCGTGGCCTACAACGTTGTCCTGTTCATCTACCAAAATGCACCTGTGAATGATAAGCCAAGCACAGTATAGAAATACGTTAGTAAATGCCTTAAATATCCCCAGACGGAGGATTAAGAAAACAGACATGTTTTCGATTAATCAATTAATTTTTTTAAGGGATTACATATGTACATCAAACCAATGTACTAATGGAGAAACTAGACTTGAGGCATATCTTGCTTACATAGAACAGCCTCCAACTTGCTAAGTCGCAGACAAGATTGTGAATCTGAATACATTAATTATGTTCCTTTTCTTTTTACAAAAATGATCAAATGGCTGCTAAAGCAGAAGGTGCCATTACAGTTTACTAAATGAAGAACATATATTTGTGTAATAATAACATAATATAGGTTAGTATAAACGAAAATAATATAACGAAAACTTGGAAGGGAAAGTCTCATTTTCAGATCTGTGATGGAACTTTTATCTTCTGAAGCACCAGCATAAATATTGCTTAACTAATAACTGACTGCAAGACTTGTGCTAATTTCCCCAAATGCTTAAAAATGCAAAGAAACTTGAAAGGTGTGAATTAGTCCTTTATAAAAATTCCCTGAAATACCACTTATGCATTTGCAGCATCTACGAGGAGAGCTAGCCTTAGAGAAATGGCTGTTGTATATACTTGTATGCAAAATTGAAGTGCTGAGCTTTGATCTTTGGTCACATGAAGTAGCAAAACGAAAGTCTCTACGTACAAACAACTTTATAGAAATACAAATAGGTCCTGGAACATTTGGGGATGTATGGTGTTGATCCCTGATCCAACTGCGACTATGATTTACTAGCGATCTGAATGTTGTTTACCAGTTTCGTGAAATATGAAATTGGGAATGTGGGACTGGTGAGCTCCTTTTATATATGAAAAATCGTAAAAAACACATCCACGGACAAATATCTATCATGCACACTCACTTACTCGGTAGTTTGCGTCTTCCAATCTAAATTTGTACTACTTGTTACGTGGTATTTTGGCTCTGGTTCAAGGCTATTGAGCTTCTAAACCACCACCTCATATCATTGTTTTCCACACTCAGAATCTAGATTTTTCTTACAAAGAACTAGTTGGCCACTTCTCATTTAAAACAAGTAATATATCAATAACAGCCACTCCTAAGAGCAGTCGCGGATCCAGAAGGTATGCCCGGTATGTCATGGCATACCCTATGGTGGTCACCGGCTATACTAGTACTAGTAGGCATTGTAGAAGCCCTAGTGGCCAGAGATAATTACATGATCAATTAGCATATCAACCTAAGGCCCATATCTCATCTCCTCTATTCGCGTGTGTACTTAAGCCTCAAAACCAAGCCCATGCTTATGGGCAGGCCATCACGTAGAAGTCTGTAAACATTTTTCCAACTTAGTCGTTTGTTCAGACCTAGAGTCCGAAGCGTTTGAACCTTCAATTGCCGCCGCCACAAGCCAGGGCCCAATGATCTTGCTGCCATAAGCCGACATCGCCGTGCCGGATATAGCAACGGTCAATCAACATATTTTACTCCTCAATACTCAAATAAGTATGCGTCTAGTGATTTCTTCTAGTATGTACTTAATTTTTAACAGGTCATGCGAAATCTAACTAGCTACTCCATATATGAAAGAATGGATTATCATATTTGTTGACGAACTTGGCGCACGGTCAATTAATACTCATCTTGTTCCATAATTTTGTCGTGGTTTTAGTTTGAATTTGAAGTGAACCATGACAAAAATTATTGAACGGAGGGAGTACATAATTTTTTTTTCTTTTGTGAATTTTGGACTAAATAGAAATTTCATTATTAAAAAACATACATAAAAATTTAATTAGTCGATATCCAGTGAACTCGCTTTATACAGCTATAAACATATATACATTCGCATACATAGTTAAAACAAACATACAATACATTTATGTCGAAAATACTGATGCACGTCAAAAAAATTGTGCGGCATACCCTTTGGTAAAATCCTAGATCCGCCACTAACTAAGAGAGGTCAAAACCCTGCTTGCTGATATACTCCGTACTTTGAGAAAAGCACACATACTACACCAGCACAGCACAGTGCCCTCGTCGCATGGCAATGGCATGACCGGGTTTTCTGGCCCGGCGCACCCTACGGTATATATAGGACGAGATCGATACTTCCCCGGACACGACAGTCCATACTAACCAGTATAACCACAGACGCAAGTGATCGCAGGAGCGAGGAGCACGAGTACGCGACCCAACATTCAAATTCAAATCCCCACCCTCACCCTTGACCGGCTCTGATCACAACGAGATCCAACGGAGCAACCACACGAACCAGACCGAAAGCTTAAAATCCCAAGAGTAAAACCCGCAGGAAAGTTCGGGATGCGCGCATCTAATCACAGCTCTGACGAAAAGGTGGAACTTAAATAACGGCAGCAGAGAGAGAGAGAGAGGCGGGGCAGAGAGATTAGGAACAGGAAGCGGGCGCTCACTCGTCGTCGAACATGAGGCGCCTCTGGACCTCGTTCATCCCAGCGTCTTCCTCCACGCCGGCCATGTCTCGCGGCGGAGTAGTCCCGGCGGCGACGCGAAAGATTTGCGGCCGTGTGGAGTGTTGGATGCGCAGGGGGTGGGGGGCGAGGACAGCTGAGGACTGAGGAGGGGAGGGGTGCTGATAAATAACGGAGAGGGGACAGCGGGACGGCAAGGTGGGCCCTCCGCGTCAGCGAATCTATGCACGCGACTACGCGAGCAGCCGGGATTCCCGTCCGGTCCGGTCGAGGGATGACGTTTTCTATCCCTTCCGTCGCTGATCTGTGGGCCCGAGGCTGCGTTCCCTATAAAATACTGAGGTCCTCGGCGTGTTCCTTGACAGTTTGACTGCCACTGAGTTGAATTAGGATCCGATCGGATCGGTTTAAATGGAAGGACATATCAAGGCCCATGCCAAATAAGTTAATGCCAGCCTTTAAAAATGGTAAGAAATCGGAGGAAAAGAAACTATTTTAAGGTACACATCCATCTAATTTGATTGTTTCATATGGTTATTATGATTACACGCCGTGTAAGCTGACGTCTTTTCGTTTGCATAAATTATTGAGGTCCACGGCGTGATCTTTGGGGACGACTGCTACTTTGGTCAAAAGTCAGAAACTCAGAATCACGTGGTGTCGAGTTATATTAGGATCCGATCGGATCGGTTTAAATGGAAGGACATGCCAATATATATGAGGCCCACGCCAAATAAGTTCAAACCAGCCTTCAAAAAAATGGTAAGAAGTCGGGGAAAAGGAACTATTTTAAGGCGTGCATCCATCCAATTCTATTGATTTATAGTCATGATTAAACACGGTGAGGGGCGGATCTAGGATTTAAACATAGGAGTGGCCAAGATAATAGTAATGATAAAATAGGTATATAACAACACTCTATCGAATCTTAAATATAATAGTGATGACTTCGGTGATGACGTAGGGTCCTTTCCATGGTGACTCGAATTTATTCGGTCGCTTTTGCTTGAGTCGCAAGACGAGGTCTCCTTCGACGAAGGACCTTGGGCGATCGGCGGTACGTGGTAGTTGCGGAGACTCTGCTTTACACCGATCGAGCCGCTATATCCGTGCTTCGTCGAGTGTATCGATAGCGTCTTCAAGTGCAATCGTGGATTCGGTCATTGTAAGCGACGACCGTGGGGCCTGGTGGCGATTGCCGGTAGTAACCCGGCTTCTCGTGTACCATGAAGAACGGTGTGTAGCCGGTGGAGCTGTTTGGCGTAGTCCGTAAGCTCCACAGGACTGATGGTAGCTCTTTCGTCCAGTTTCTAGCTTTTTGTTCGAGTGAGCTCATGAGGCGCTTCTTGATGCCGACGCCGATTAGGCCGTTGGCCTTTTCCACTTGCCCGTTCGTTTGCGGGTGTGCCACTAAGGCGTACGTGATGTTGATCCCAAGGCCTTCGTGTAACACCCTCAGAATCGGCCCTATGCAAGTTTTAGCGCTTCCCGCCAAACCCGCATAGAAACGATTCAAAGGTGCCCACCAGGCACTTTCGTGCGGGTGGAAAACGAAGTAATATCATTACACAATAGTCCTCGATGGAACCCACAAAACATATATCCAACAACGACTCAATGAGTCAAGAATACAGAGGTACAATACAAAGATCCAAATCACCTTTAAAACGATATAGCGTCCGAGTAAGGACAAGATGCAAATTGAGCTAAGAGCCCTGAAGAATAACTACTGACGTCCATAACCCTGCCCAGGCCAAGCCGGAAGGGTAACCCTGCTAACGACGTCGATCTCAAAACCTGCTTAAACAAAAGGGGTGCCGACAAAGGGCAAAGGAAAAAGAGAGAGCGATCAAGATCGAGGCCAAGATTACGGCGAGGCTAGAATTCGGCGGTCCTCGCCTACATAGGTATGGTGGGCGGCGGCGTAGCATGCACTAAACAACCTCTGAGAGACTCGATATAACGCCGGCTACCGAGAGGGATAAGAAAGTCCTATTCGAACCATCTTGATACTACCACCAAACATACCCATCCCGGTGTTTCCTCGAGACCAAACGAGGAAGTCAACCGAGGAACTCACGATTAGCGGTTTTATTTATTCGATTATCGTTGCAGCAATTACTAGCGGTATAGATAATCATCCGATATAATAAGCGGTGGGCAATTTTAGTTAACCATTACATTGTAGTTGCGACACTTACTAGTCAAATATAATTAGCATGAGATATCCCAAACCCAAAGGTTGTTGGTACTTTTATTTAGCCATTCCGTTGTAGTGGAGCGATTACTAGTCATATCGGATACAAGTCAAATTATAACGATAAACTTTAGTTATAGTTGTCTATGATCGAAGCTGTGCTCCAAGTCGTCCATAACCGGACACGGCTTTTCGAAAAGATTTAACCCTGCAGTGGTGCACCAAAGTATCCACACGCACTTCGACCCTTTTTGCCAGATCAGTTAACATACACCCATCGGTATGTCGGCGGGGCCTAAGTCATGATGTTTCCCAGACCCAAAGCAAGTACATGGGGGCCACCCCACTAAGCTACCCATAGCGAAGTTGGCTGGCTTCGAACGGACCTGTGGTTTGCGCTGCTGGTCAGAAACGACTGGGAACCCGAAAGTGTGACTGGGCTTGTCGATACCGCGAAAACACTCCGCTTACCTAAACAGTACAGGTGCTCCTCGCACAATCTTAAGACGTGTCCCCCTTTCGAGGATTTTGGCAGTTTGCCGATCATGTCGAGGCCCCATTGAGCGAAAGGCCAAGCTATAGGTATGGGTCTGAGCTCGGACCCAGGTGCGTGCGGTTTGTCGGCGAACCGTTGGCATCCGTTGCATCTTCGGACGATGTCCTTTGCGTCGCTCATGGCCGTTGGTCAGTAGAATCCTGCTCGTAGAGCTTTGGCGACAAGGGAGCGGCTGCCTGCGTGGTGGCCGAAGATGCCCTCATGGATGTCACGGAGTATGGCTTTGTCGTCGTTGATGGTGACGCACCTTTGTAGTACACCCGTGATGCTGCGCTTGTACAGCTCGCCGTTTATGATGGTGAAGGCTTTTGACCGACGAGATATGCGCCGGGCATCTGTCGGGCTGTCAGACAGTTCTCCGTTTATCAAGAACTGGAGGTATGGTCGCGTCCAAGTTTCTTCGACTGCCATGACATGCATTAGGTTGACCATGGCTACCTCTCGCTTTCGGGTCCTTCGGTCCTTCGCAGCGAGCTGAGTGTTCTGCTTCGGGTGATCCTTGGGGAACTTTCGCTGATGGATGGCACGCAGATCTGCTCGAGGAACACTCTGGTGGCACCTTTGCGCAAGTGGAGCCGATGTTGGCGAGTCTATCGGCTTCTCGTTGCTCTCTCTTCCAACGCGTCAAGTTCGCAGCCGTCGAATTCGCCGAAAAGTAGAGCGAGCGCTGTACGCGATCATGTTCTCGGCGTGTGTGTCGTACTCATTCATCGTCTCATTGACGACGAGGTTGGAGTCATCAGATGACCAGCGCATGCGCAAGATATCTTTGCCATCCTCATGCCATGGATGAGGGCTTCAGATTCGCCTCGTTGTTGGAGGCTCTAAATTTCATCCAAGAATGTATTTCATCTTGTCGCCTTATGGGGAGGTCAGATGACCCTGCCCCGCTCCGACTTCGCTTGGAGCCGCTGGTGCATTGTCCATGACTGCGACATGTCTGGAGTGTCTGGCAGCTGCAGCTCCATCCAATGTACCAGGAAGTCCGGAAGGACTTGAGATTTGATTGTGTGTCGCTTCTCGTAGACGATGTCCAAGGGTGACAGTTCGATGCCCCATAGGGCCACCCGTCTTGTGGCCTCTGGATTATTCAGGATGCTGTTCAGGGGTGCCTCGTTGATGACCATCACTTGGTGCTCCTGGAAGTAATGGCTCAGCCGTCGAGCCGTCATGAACACGCCGTAGGCTAGCTTCTGGTAGTGAGGGTACCTCTGCTTTGTTGGTGTCGATTACCTCGAGGTAGTAAATTACGCTGGACCCGTGGGTCTTGCCTTCTTCGTCGTTCGACCAGTGCAGTGCTGACCACCGTGTGTGGCTTCTATGTCTGAAGAGGCTCGCTCCTTTGGCGTGACCAAAGCGGGCGAGGTGGAGAGGAGCCGCTTGAGTCTTTCGAATGCGCTGCTTTTGGTGTCCACTCGAACTTGTTTGCCTTGCGCAGCAGCTGGTAGAATGGTAGGGCCTTCTCGCCCATGCGGCTGATGAACCTGCTTAGCGCCGCTACTCGTCCTACGAGCTGCTGGACGCCCTTGAGGTTTTTCGGCTTCTCCATCGTCATGATGGATCTGATTTTCTTCGGGTTCGCCTCGATCCCTCGTTGAGAGATGAAGTATTCGAGCAGCTGGACCGATGGGACACCGAAGGCGCACTTTTCGAGATTGAGCTTGATCCTGTAGCGATCAAGATTGTCGAACGTCTCGCGGAGATCGTCGATAAGTGTCCTTGCCTCCTTAGTTTTTATTACTATGTCGTCGACATGGACTTGGACATTGCGACCGATCTGGTCCTTGAGGCAGCTCGCATGCATCGGTACGTGGCACTGCGTTCTTTAGCCCGAAGGGCATTGTGTTGTAAGAATACTCGAACGGTGTGATAAACGCCGTTTTCTCCTGATCTTCGACCTTGAGCCGAATCTGGTTATAGCCTGAGTAGGCGTCGAGGAAGGAGAGTTTCTCGCAACCTGCAGTCGAATCGATGATCTGGTCGATCCGTGGAAGAGGAAAGTGGTCCTTTGGGCAATGCTTGTTTAGTGACGTGAAGTCCACGCACATCCACAGGATGTCAGTGTCCTTCTTTGGGACCATCACCGTGTTTGCAAGCCACTCGCTTTCTTTGATTTCCCTGATGAAGTCTGCGGCGATTAGTCTATTGATTTCCTTGCCGATAGCTTCGGCTCGTGGCTCCGACAGTCTTCGGATGGACTGCTTGACTGGCTTGGTGTCTGGAAAGACATTGAGTGCGTGCTCGGCGAATTCCCTGGGAACTCCTGGCATGTCCGCAGGACACCAGGCGAAGATTTCCCAGCGCTCACGAAGGAATTCGACGAGCGCGCCTTCCTATGCGGTGCTGAGGTCGTTGGCGATCAAGGCCGTCTTGGAGGCGTCCGTCGGATGGACTTGTACTTTCTTGGTGTTGACGGTGGAGTCGAAGGACATGTCAGGTGCGTTCTTCCTTGTGACTGGGGGTACCCCATTGTCCATTATCTCGCGGAGCCTTACAAGCTCGTCTTGCATGCCGAAAGACTGGGAGATTTTGTTGAAATCCCTGTTGCATTGGTACGATCGGGTGAAGCTCCCGTGGACTGTGATGACGCCCCTTGGTCCTGGCATCTTGAGTAGTAGGTATGCGTAGTGTGGGACGGCCAGGAACCTTGCGAATGTTACACGCCCCAGGATGGCGTGGTATTGCGACGTCCAGTCCACCACTTCGAATTCAAGGCGCTCCTGCCGAAAGTTGTCCGGCTTCCCGAAGATGACGTCGAGCCCTATTTTGCCCAGGGGGAATATGCCCTTTCCTGGGACGATGTTGTGGAACGTTGTGTCTGATTGTTCCAGGCTGCATTGCGGGATCCGCATTGCTGCTAGAGTGCTTGCGAACATTAGGTTGATGCCGCTGCCGTCGTCCATGAAGACGCGACTCATCTCGAAGCCTCCGATCTGCGCCCAAAGACTGTGGCAAGATGACCTGGGCGAGGGATCTGACAAGGGTGATCCGCGCGAGTGAATGTGATGCAGGACTCCGATCCTCCGAGGTACTCAGGGATTGCAGGCGGAGTTGCCACGGCCAAGTTTATTTGTCGGGTGATTTTCTTCTGCACCTTGTTTGTGGGACGTCCCTTCTGGATCATATTTAGTGCTCCTTTTGGTGGGGGGTACCCGACCCCGGCGTTGTTTTGCGCTGGTGCGACTGGTTGGTTTGGGCTTCCAATAGGCGGCGGTGGAGGAGCTCCGTGTGTTATTTCTCCTGGCGCGGGTGCGTCTCCGAACGCAGGGGTTGGGGCTTGTTGCCTCATCTGCACCATGCTTTCGCTGAGTTTCTGGAACTCGCGGTAGTCCTTGAGCATGTGGTTGGCTTTCTTTTTGCCATCATGTTTGTCGATGTAGAAGTGGATGGTACATGGACCCAAAAGTTTGTCGAATGCTGAGGGTCCGTTGTCGCGGTCGCGGCGTTGCCACGATCTTGGTCGTCTATTGTCGCGAAATTTCCTCCATGTATCCTCCGCTATTGCGCTATTGTCGCTGCGGCGTCAGCTGGCCGCGACCATGTCGGGTCCGTGCGGTCCTCGTGAGACACGCGATCTCCTCTTGTTGCGGCGTTTCGCCGTAGTCGTCCTCTTCATATGATTGCGCTCGCTGAATGCAATCTTCGCCGTCCGCCCAACTGTTGGCAATTTCCATGAGGTGGTCGAGTGTCTTGGGCTTGACGCGCCCAAGTTCCTCCTTGAAATCTTGGCGTTTGACGCCGTCTCTGAAGGTGTCGATGGCCCTCTCCTCGGAGATATGTACTGCGGAGTTCTTGGTGGTAGACTAGCGTAATATGTACGAGCGAATAGATTCCCCCGTTCTCTGAGTGCAGGCTCGCAACTCTTCGATTGAGGCGGGCCTCTTGCTGGTGCCCTTAAAATTTCGGATAAAGCTGTAAGCTAGCTCCTCCCAACTTCGGATGGATCCTGATGATAGGTCAGCGAGCTGACCGCACATACCGTCACCGCAGCTGGAGGCATTGCATGGAGGTTTCTTTGTTACCGCCGTGCAGCTTGACGTATGACAGATGGTCGCTGAGCCAAGATTTTGGATATTGCGTGCCGTTGAACTTCGGAGTATCCGAAGGAAGCTTGAAATTGCGTGGCATCTGTGTTCGCCGAACAGATCTGCTGAAGCATCGAGCTTCACAGAGTTCTCCTTCGTCTTCATCCATCTCGGACTCGGACGAGCTTGCGCGTTTGGCTCATGCTTTGTCGATTTTGCGCTGTGTAAGCGCGTCTCTGGCGTCGTAGTCGCATTTATGGCGATGCGAGCTCTTCTTCCTTCGAGGAAGGTCGTGCTCCTCCTCCTCTTCGGATGAAGGGGTGGGCCCGGCCGCTACCGGCCGGAGCTTTCTTCGGCTCGCAGAGGCTCTTCGGGAGCACAGCTCCAACGAGTCCGAGTCCGGAGTGCGGATTTATGCATGGCTCTTTCGGGTCCCCTTCCGGAGGTTGGTGGGCCGCGAGATACGCATGGCTGCCATGATCGCAGCTTGCGTGTCTTCGGATGATGTTGTCGCGGCATCCATATCCATGAACGATGTGTGGAGAGTTCGGGTCACATCACGGCTCCTTGGGATCCATGTTCTCCACCCGAGCGTGCTTGTTTCCTGGTTTCCGCTCGCTAGAGCCAGTGCCATGGCGAGAGACAGCTCGTCGCACGCCGGACTCACAGTGCTTGCTTGCGTTTGTCGGCGTCCCGCATCTTGACTTGCTTCTTGTGCTCCTCGATGAGGAGGTAGTGGTACGCCATCGAGGGTCACGTGGGAGTCCAGTGTAGGACTATGTCGCTGCGACGCAAGACGGCGTGCTTGGACCCATCCTTCTTTGCTAAGTTGGATGACGTGGCCGTTGTTTTCCCTTTCGGGTGAGGGGGACTGGCTTCTTCTGTTCCCGCTGTTTCCGCCGTTTCTATCATGCGGGTTGGGGTTCGTGTTGGGCGGCGGGTTAGGCGTTTGCTGCTCCTGGATGACTAGGGCGCATTGGTAGCGCTCGTAGATCGGTTCGCTGCTGCCGCAACTTTTGGATCCGGAACCGTAGGTCCCTTCATCCGAAGGCGGATCGCACAGATCGGAGTTGCAGCTGCTGCTGTTGTAGAACTCATCTGTCGATGGTGATGTGCGTAGCACGGGATGTGGAGCCCACGAGGCGGGCCTGATTGATGGCACGGGCACCCGCTCAGGAAGGCGGAGGGTGCCAGTTTGTCCCACCTGGAAGCAGAAGCTCCCGAACAAAATTTCGAGTCCGTCGCCTACGGGCTCGAAATCCTTCATGGTGGCCGGCGAGTGGGCGGTGAAGTCGAAAGTGCCGAAGAGGAGGTGATTCTCCGTCGCCGCGGAGTTGTAGATCGATCGGGTCGGGACCGTCACGATCGCACAATCAGCAACCCCGATTCCCACAGACGACGCCAATTGACGAGGTTTAATCTCGTCAATGCCCATTGTTATGGACTTGGGTTTTGGAGAAGATGGGGATGCTGGAGATCGTGGAACGGTTAACAGACAAGCAACCAGGGGACACGAGATTTACCCAGGTTCAGGCCCCCGGAGAGAAAACCCTACTCCTGCTTGTCTGCTCTTGATTACGGCGGAACCGAAGGTTACAGGGTGCGCAGATTTGATCTGGCGTGGAGTTGTGTGCGAAAGTATGAGTCGAGAGATCTAGGACGTGCCCTCCTGGCCTTTATATAGACTTAGGCAGGTCCCGGGCATAGTCATAGTCGGTTACAAGTTCTAGGGTTTTACCCCTTTGAATTTCCTATCTATGCTAGTCTTGCTCTCCAAGGATCCGAAGACGTCATGGGCCTTAGCCACCCGAAAATCTTTATGGGCCAGCGTATATCTGCTGTGGGCCTTCCTTGGGCTGGACCAGGTATGCTGAAGTCACGTACCCGTAGGGTATAACCATGTCAAACAACATGTTCTATAACTAAAGCTTAATTTTATTTGATCTAATATATGAGCATGTGGGACAAAGAAAAAATTCACCATAAACCATAAAAGATATAAAAATGAATATATATCAAGTCTTCTAGTGTATACTATGGATATCAAACCGGAACATTATATATTTTGCAATAAAAATAGCAAGCTACATTCTACTTATTTAAGCGTGTCTATGCCCAGACCCATCAACGGACGCATGTCATAGTTAATAGTTCCAAGACGCATGTGAGTTGCGATTCATGTCTTCCCTAATCCGTAATCACGGACACAAGGATACATGGATACAAAATCTCGAACCTGTCGACGATGCTCAACTAACGAGACCCTGACCTTGGGTAGGCGCCACCACGAGAAGTGCTACTGACCAGAGCTCGGTTTGCCAAAACCAATTTAGATTTACTTGATGCTCCTAAAGTAATACCAATACTGATCAACAAGATCCATCATATAATAGAGATTGCAAACTAAAACAAGAAGTGCAAAAAGTAAAAGATGAGACTTCTCATTAATAATCAATAAAGGCACTCACACCAAGGGATACATAGATAATCAACTAAAGAAGAGATACTTCCACATGCAAACCAAACTATAAGATAACCTCTCTACCAAAGATATAAATCCACTAAAAAGGTAAAAGATAAAAGATGATGATGATACCACGACACTCCCCCAAGCTTGGAACAAGCCAAGGGGATGCCAAACCTGATGACGAATTACTCCGTCGGTGGTGGTGGTGTTCTCTTGATAAGCTCTTCAATAAGTTTCCTCAAATCCTCAATCTCGAAGGTCAGAGTACGAATCAACTCCGAATTCTGCTCAATGCGGTTCATGATCATGTTGGGCCGAGAATTTCAGCCATTGCTATTCTTTCCCACTCTTCCTTCTTAGTGTGGTCCTTCCCTGCATGGTTAGAACAAGTGGTACAAGGAGGAAGTGTCCGTGGAGCGAGGATATGACGCGGAGTTCTCCTTCCTGTAAACATCTGTGTTGTCCTCCTAAACTTGATAGGGTTTGCCACCACTCCAATGCTTGCGACGGTAGCACGGGTATACGGATGCTTGTCCTCTTCCATGCCTTCTTCATACCCTACCAAAATCTCCTCCTTCTTGGGGTTTTGAGGATCATATTCTTCGGGCTTCTTGCCTTTGTCGTTGGAGGAGACCATGGTGCTCTAAACTTGAGAAGATTTCCTGACAGAAACAGATTGAAACGAAAACACGACGACAACACGATGCATGAACCTCGGGGGATCCGAAGGGTTATATATTACGAAGTTTCAAAGCATAAGGAAGGTACTAGTACGAAAATGAGGCGGAGACGGAGGTCGGGGGTATCACCCTGATACGTTGAAAACGTATCTATAATTTTTTATGCTTCATGCTTGTTTAGTATCTACTTTGCTTTACTTGTCTACACTTTGAGGTGCCTTTTACATGTTTTATGGTACTAACCTACTAACAAGTTGCAACAGTGTCAGATGCCTAATTTCTGTTGTTTTTGGTTTCAGAAAAGTTAGTAAAGAAATATTCTCGGAATTGGACGGGACAAACATCAAAGTCAATTACTTTCCGCGGGGAACAAGAAGTCCCGAGGGGAGTCGGGGAGGCGAGCCAGAGGGGCCACACCACCCCCAGGCGCGGACATAGGTGGGCCCACGCCTGGTGTGGCATCCCGCAAAACCACTACTAAAAAATCGCGTTAAATTCGTGCATCGCATCGTCATAATCGCATGTCTTGTCTCGGTGCATCAGCATAACATCAGCATGCATCTATCTGTTTGAAACCATTTTGCTAAAAAACCCTATTTTTGTTTTCTATATTGAACGCCCCGTCTTTATTCAAAACCCAAAACCCGGGCTTGTCCGGAATTATTTTATTTTGTCTTGCATTGGATTGCAAAGGCCATGTTTTAATCAAATAAAAATATTAATTATTTTAAGCGGGGCAGTCGAACGGGCCAAATGACCCGAACGACCACCCCAGAAAATACAAAACGGACCACCCATAATTCCTAAACTTACCCAGCTATCCTACCCACACCCCTGGCCACCTCACCCCACCCAATCGGATTCCGCCACCTCACCTCCCCAACTCCCTCAACCAACCACACCCTGCCATGTCACCCCCTCACCCCTCTCTCTCACCCCTCAGCTCCCCAGACCCCACACACGCACCCCACACGCACACATGCAACGCACGCCTGCCCTCCCCAGGACCCGGTCCACCCTTCCCTGGGCCCACCACCCCCTGACCAGGCTCCTGTCCCCAACCTCCCTTCTTCCTCCTCCCATCGCACTGCCGCCTGGCTTCTCACTGGGCTGCCTTCAAGGCCCTCCCTTCCTCAGGTGGGCCCCTCGCTCCCCGCCTCGCCTCTCCCCAAGGCTGGGCCGCCATGGCACATTCAGCAGAAGCTGCCCGACGCCGGTCAGCCTTCCACTGGCCAAGCTCCGCCGGCCTGGCATTCGGCGAGCCTCCTCGCCTCGCCACCTCCAGTGACGACCAGCAACCGCCGCTGCGCCTCACAAGACGACTCGCTTCTCGACGCGAGTCCGGCCTTCTGCAGCAGCTCCGCCGCCCGCTGCGAGCGGCGACCCTCCGACGAGTCCGCACCGCGCCCTCCACCTTCCTCAACGCCGTGCCTCGACAACCGGTGGCAGGTCGGCCGTGCTAAACAGCCTCATCGGCCACGCCTTTGCCGCCGGGAGAACGGGCGACCAGGCGCCGACAGGTGGACTGCGAGAGCTGAGGCTCGCGCATAGACCATCGTCTTTGCGGATCGATAGCAAGTCGCAGCAGGTGTCCTCAAGTTTCTGCGGCGTTCTCTGCAGATGCTCGCAAGGATGCACATCGCTAGTTGTGATACCCGCAAAGCGGCTGAATTTGCATCATCTCGTGCTCTTAGTCTGGCAAAGGATATTGATTCAGATGGTTCTAGGATTATCGGTGTCTTAAGCAAGATTGATCAAGCAGCCGGAGATGCGAAAACTATGCACAATCTGGAGTGCTGTATATCAAGGGCACGGGTACGCTGCCAGACGCGCTTCGTCAAGATCTCCTCGACGCCGGAACCACAAGATCGCCACACGGAATCGAGTACCCCGATGACCGTTTCGAAGACCGATCCCCGGCGCGCCCGAACCCCGTCGGACGCCAAGACCCCCGATCCAACGCCTTGAAGCCGGACCCGAAGATTCCCTCGGCACCAACCAGGGCGGACCCGCTATGCCCCGACTCCGAACCAAGTCCTGCTTCCCGGAGACGACAAGATCTACATCACGGACGCACCGCGGAACACCGAGAACGCCCCCAGAACACGCAGGCCTCCGACAGGGAACCGACAAGATCTACCCCCGCTATCCGAGAACGCATCCGTCGAACCCCGAACCCCAGATCCGTCGAACCCTGAGACCGACCCCGAACCCCGGAACCCCAAGACCGTCGCGACCCCTAATGTGTGAACCCTTTCCTCGAACCCTATTTCATAACATAATAACAACTTGTTGCATATTTAATTGTCATCTCGCATGCATATCTGTGGTTTGGGGGCCTTATGCCGTTTCACCTAATAATTAAATATGGGGCCCATATGCGGGCAAATATAGCCTTATATTGGCCTCATTTAAATTTGTGTAGCGAACCCGATGCTATCTTTTGCCATGCTAAACAACATTTAAAATGCGGGGTTTCTAAATAACATGAATCACCTAATTAATTGTCGGGACCCCGGTTCCGCTTAATATTGACCTAATTGCATCGCACCTTTGCCATGTCATCCACCATGCATGCATCATGCCGATCTTCTGCCGTTGTATTAAATACTGCATCCGGTGTTTCTTCTAGCGATTTGCTTCTTCGCGATAAGGCCGTTGAGTTGATGTGAGCACCCCGATCTTGGTTGAATCCTTCGACATTGTTTTCAAAGAGCATCTCCCTTTCTACCTATCTTACTTTTACGATTTACTTCCCTCCGTTGATCTATTGCTATCTGTTATGCGATGCTTTAGTTTCCGCACTGTGATATCCCTTGCAGCCCTATATCGCCTTGGACACATCCTATTACTGTTGTTTGGTAGATAGTTGGACTTATGCGTCAGAAGTTGCTTGCTCAAGTGCTTGCTATGTCATTCAAAGGCCACGCTTGTTGATGTATTGCCGCATGTTGTTGTTGGAGATGATTCTAGTTTTACTTATCGTCACTTTAATTTCTGTTTAACAACTAAAATTGAAATAAGCGAGGCATCGGTGGGTGATAGATAATATTTGGTTTCAACGCCCACTTGTGTCCCGTAAGACCCGAGTACTTGATTCCTGTTCCTTGTTTTATCGCTATCCACATCCGGAGGTATATGGGACCCCTGAGCGAGCTTGATTCATCATATTTCTTGGGGCCACAAACTAGTTTGAGGTGTTTTACTATCATGTACTTATGCCATGCTACTTTGTATTTAAATTATGCGAGGAGCACACTGCATCGCTTTAGGTTCGGGACACGCTTACGCTGTATCGACAAGCCCACCCACACTTCGGGTTCCCATCGCTGTCCACCCAAACCTTGAGGCCGTCTCGAGTCGGCTAGCTTCGCTATGAATCTACTTAAGGGTGGCCTCAAATATTTCTGAATCTGTGATTGTTCACCGTGAAAGCCTCGTTGGGTTTTGATTTGGTTTTTCCGAGGTTGATCGAGCGTGTGTTGCTATTGGTGCACCCCGGTAAAACTTTCAAAGCCGTGTCCGCGGATATGGACGACTTGGAGCAGTTTCTTGATCATAGACAAGCATAACTAAAGTTTATCGCTATAAATTTGACTTATAATGACTAGTAATCAGCTTCACTATAATGGAATGGCTAATTAACGCCCACAATTGCTTGTTTGGTCATCGCATGACAATTGTATCCGACTAGTAAGTATTGCAACTACAACGAAATGGCTGAATAAAAGTATCAACAAGCTGCTGGGTTTTGGGTTCTCTCATGATAAATGTATCGACTAGTAAGTGTTGCCACTATCACGGAATGGTTAACTAAAAGTGCCCACTGCTTACCTTATCGGATGATTATCTAAACTCGACTAGTAATTGCCGCAACGATAATCGAATAAGTAAATCGCCAACCGTATGCGAGTTCCTCGGTTGACTTCCTCGTTTGGTCTCGAGGGGAAACACCGTGATGGGTTTGATTGGTGATAGCTTGTGTTGGATCCGGTTAGGTCATTCTTATCCTCTCTCGATAACCGCCATTGTATCGAGTCTCTATAGGTTGTTTAGTGCATGCCGCCGCTGCCGCTCATCCACCATACCTATGTAGGCGAGGACCGAATTCTAGCCTCCGTGTCTTGGCCTCGATCGACGCTCCTTCTTTTCCTTTGCCCTTTGTCGGCACCCCTTTGTTTAAGGTGTTTTGAGATCGACGTCGTTAGCAGGGTTACCCTTCCGGCTTGGCCTGGGCAGGGTTATGGACGCCGTTGGTTATTCTTCACGGCTCTTAGCCCCATTTGCATCTTGTCCGTAGCTGGACGCTCTATCGTTTTCAAGGTGATTTGGATCTTTGTATATTATATCTGTATTCTTGACTCTTGAGTCGCTGTTATATATATCTGTTCTGTGGGTCCCATCGAGGACTGTTGTGTAATGTTATTACTTCGTTTTCCACCCGCACGAAAGTGCCTGGTGGGCACCTTTGAATCGTTTCTATGCGGGTTTGGCGAATTTTGCTCAAACTTGCATAGGTCCGATTCTGAGGGTGTTACACCTGGCTAGGGTTTGGCCACCCTGGCCGCCGCCTCGGCCTCCCCCTTCATCTATAAGAAGCCCCTGATGCAGAAACCCTGAGAACCGATCAAATATCCACGAAACCGTCTGTAGCCGCCGTCACCATCGTCCCTAGATCAGGGGGTCTGAAGTTCTTCCCGGCACCCTGCGGGAGGGGAGATCATCCCGGAGGCCTTCTCTCCGGTATGATACGTGAGTAGTTCCACCTTGGTCTATGGATCCATGTAGTAGCTAGATGGTTGTACCTCCTCCTTTGTGCTTTCATGTATAGATCTTGTGAGCTCCGTTCATAATCAAGATCTAATCTATTTGTAATCATGCATGTTGTGTTTGCGGGGATCCGATGGATATTGAGATTATTATGTTGGTTTGATTAATGATTTTGTCTTTATGATTCTATCATGTCTGTGTTGTTTGTGATCTTGCATGCTCTTGGTTGTTAGTAGCTATCTTGGCCAAGTAGTTGCTAGTGACTCCAAGAGGGGGTATTTATGCTCGATAGTGGGTTCATGCCTCTAGTTTCCAAGGGAAGTGACAATAATCTCTTCGGTTGTAGATGTGTTGTTGCCAATAGGGAGAAAACAACGGTCTCTTGTTCATGGAACATGCAGACTATTTACCTTACACACTTTGCTTAAAGCAGTTGTCTGTTGCTTGCAAATTAATAATGAAGGGGTTTCGGATGATAACCTGAAGGTGGACTTCTAGTCATAGATGTAGTTGGATGGCTGTCTATGTATCTTGTTGTATTGCCCAATTGAATCTCATAGGATCTTTCTGACTAGTAATTGCATTGTTATGCCTTGCTCAGTTCCTGTCAATTGCACTTCTGTAATTTGTTTACCCTTCATGCCATATTTTTTATCTAAAGAGAACACTTCTAGTGAACTATGGACCCCGGTCCAATCTTTACCATTGATACACCTTCCACTATTACTTGTTTACCACTGATACACCTTCCACGAGAAACGGATCTGATATATATTAATATCAATTGATTATAACATCAACGAGAAACAGATTTGATTCATGCATGATGGATGTCAGAAATGGATTGGTTGGATTTTTATAATAAATTTAGACATATTATTTATATTATCGGAGTCATATAACTAAAGTTATTGATTTTTTAAGTTTACATTATTAATAGAAGCATTTTTAATTGTTTGCATATTTTAGTTATCTGAAATAGTGAACCGATTTTATATTCAAAATAGTTAAACATTTTTAGCACTTTTCGTATTAAAAGTTTCTCCATTTGAATCCGTATTCAAAAGTTATGAACGTTTTAAATAAATAGGTTTAAAAAAAGGCGAGGCGCCAAGGACCCGTGCATAATTTCTTTTCAGAACCCGAGGACCTGCATGCAAAATAGTAATCAACGTGATTGACCCGCGTCGCCACGTCAGCCTGACATGTGGGTCCTACTGTCAGTTTTAGTGTCAATTGATTCCAAACCCTTTTTAGCGTGAGTTGCAACAAATCTGCCGAAAAGTGGTGGTTTTTGTGATTTTTTTGTAAAGTGGTGGTTATTCAAACTTTCAGCCGAAATGTGGTAGTTTTATGCTAATAATAACTCTAAAGATTCTATAAGTTGGAAGCTTCTACTACTAGTAGTATTTGTTTTATGAGAATCGTTCAATTTAAAAGTTTCTGAGTTTTTAGCTCCGTTTTTCTTTACAACCTCCTCGTTGTAATAGTACTAGCTAGGATAAGGAAGCTTCTAGACTTGGTTCCATCCATTTGTGCTGATCCTTATTGGAGCGGCTAAACCAGTGGTGCTGGAGCTAGCAGCCGGATGAAGCAGCGAACCCGCGCCATGAACGTCGGGTGGCCCGTACGTGTTGCCCACTGACAGGCGTATAGTTGTGGAGATTTCAGGTCCGTCGCGTCGCGTCGAGAAGAAAATGAGCGATCCGGTCGCATTTGTCCCTTTCCCGGTGCATGACGCACCGGCGGATGGGGACGGCCGAGACAAGCAAACCAGCGCCTCATTTTTTATTTTTCTCGAGTTGCAAATTTTTATTTCAAAAACTAGCTAGCGTGCAGATTCGCATGCAGCCGTCCGTCTGCGTTTTCCACCAGGATGTACTAGTACGTATCTTCCGCGAACTCGTGTGTGGTCTCGGGATGAAGAAAGCACCCAGCACATCCTCGAAGCACACAGATACATACACGTGCCATGATATATTTTTTTTGTTATTGATCGATACACAAGATGATGAGTAACAGTCAGATGAAAAGGTGTGGCTCCAGGGCAGTAGGAGGACACGTCTACTACGAAACAAACGGGCAAGACAACGATAATGTAAAGCCAAAACTGCTTGTCTCAGCCATCAGAATTAAACAGGATTTAAATCACCGGTAGCCGCTGAAGAAATATGAGCATAAAATGGAGGATACCACATGACACATTTCAAATAACACAAAAAGTACAGAGGGTTTGTCGGATAGCCACATGATGCGCTTAGTGAAAAAGATACTCTCTCGGTCTCTCCCTTCAATATTGTTGGACTACATCTCAGCGAAAAATTGTACATACTAAATCAATCAGCGACAACGAATACGGAACAGAGAGTAGGAAATACAGGAACTTGGGGACTCCAAGTACACTACTCTCTCCGTTTTAAAATATAAGATGTTTTTGATTTGTAAAGAAAATATATCTAGACTTGTTTTAGTGTATAGATTCACTTCAAACATAAGTGAACCTATATACTAAAAATAGCATAGTTAAATTTGCTTCACAAAGCTAAAAACATCCTATATTGTAAAATGGAGGGAGTACAACTTATCATCAGGAGGGGGACCCAAATGTAGGGGCACATGTCGTAGCAGCTTAACAAACTAGGTTCACAAAATGTTTGTTCCTACTCAACTTGTAAGTACATGTTTGGATACCTTAAATCATGCTACTAGCATGTTGGCAGTTGTTATTACCATGTACTAGTATTATCCATTTGTATAGAAAGCATTGCAGTTCCAGCACCTCGTTCCATCTGGCCTGCTCACACAAGCTAGCACTCACAACGTACATATGTCCAGACTGTTAGGAATATTTGTTAGTGTATGTGGCCTGTCACTATACACATACTCTAGAAGAAATAAGAGCATCTCCACTCGTTGGGCGAACCCAGGCCAAAATTGTAGCCAAAGCTATTTTATTTGTAGCCAAAGCTATTTTATTTAATTATACCTTGATAATTTGTAGCCATTTTATTTGCTTTTTCAACATTTCCAAAGCTTTCTCTGCTGCTATAATAGGAAATTCAGGCTCAAAAGCAGTCCACCTATCCAATGCACCATAAACAGCTTCCTTTTCAGTCGGTAGTTTTGAAACCTAAGAGAGATGGTTCCAGAGACTGGTTTGAGAACACATCAGTTTTAAGCTAAATATAAGACAACTGCAAACAAAAAAAATGCTAAAAAATAGGAGGGGTGCTAAGAGAAATCAAGACACCATTTTGTTAAACTGACTTCGCGCATTCAATGGGAAGTAAAAACATCATCACCGAGTGGCGTGATATATTACAGTATTAACAAGACAAAGAGCCTTCTTCCCTGACCCAGCTGACTCCTTCCTAATCCACAAATGGTGGCCCTTGTTTGGCTTCTTTGACACCCCATGACCATAATAAATGCAATTTAATTTTCTGTTAACTAATGAAGAACATGCCATAACACACATGCCCTAATCTCATTAGTAGTTACTGCAAGCTGAAAGACCTACATAGATCCAGACAGTGCACACAAGATAAAATCTTCTTTTACATGAGCCATTTCGATGCTTTCTTCTTCTAACACGAAATGACACGCTGTCACGTGCGTGTTCAAGAGAAAAAACTTCCCTGAGACACTCCCCCTAGAACTATTCTTTTAGCCTCGACTGTTTTGCAGTTGTGCCTTTTCTCATGTGCTCTTAAATTCATCTCTATTTATTCAATGGATGAAAAAAGTACTCTCTCCGTCCCAAAATAGATGTCTTAGATTTGTCGAAATTTGGATGAACCATTATACTAAATAGTGCCTAGATTCATCTAAATTTTAACAAATCCGAGACATCTATTTTGGGACGGAGGGAGTAGTATGTTTGGTCTCATTGCATTATTTCTATATGGAATCAGAGCAGTCGATATTCATGTCCCACTGAACTCTCTATTATACTATAGTTAAACATTGCTCTCTTTGATACCATATCGGTGAATAAAATGAGACCAGACACGCTCAACCTGTCATTCATTGAATAACAAAATCATATTGTCTGCTCTTGATCTACTCTTTAGCTTACTATTTTTTGCCACTGTGTTTCTTCTGTTGTCGTATGTCAAGTGATAATCACACCTGTATATTCAGTGAATGCTACGATAAGTGAGTGCGGTCTCATTGTATTCTCATATATGGCACCAAAGCGGCTGATCCTAATGTCCATCTAAACTCAATCTATTCTCCTAGATGAATAGAATTTGCTAGTATGACTGAACAGAAATATGGTCCACTCTGAAACCATGTATTCTCATTGTATTCTCTTATATGGCACCAAGGCGGCTGATCCTAATGTCCATCTAAACTCGCTCTATCCTCCTAGATGAACAGAGTTTGCTAGTATGACTGAACAGAAATATGGTCCACTCCGAAACCATGTAGGCTAACAAAACGAGATCAGCACTCATCTTTCCATTCATTTACAAAGCCAGATGCAACACATGCACTTAACATGCAGAACTGAAGCGCAACAGTAGAACATTCTCTCAGTCTCCTGAGTCCCCCTGTCAAGCAATTAGTTGGATTCGTTTGTTTCGCTATTGTGCTACTTCTGTTACCGCACGTCAAGTGCTCTTCTACTCGACTCTACTTATATTTAATAAAGGACAAGATGCGGTCTCCTTGTATTTTTCTACATGGTAGCAGAGCATTCGATCTTCATCTTCATCTAAGCTCATTCCGCTCTTAAACAGAATTTGCTAGTTTAGGTGAATATGAAAATCGCCTGCTTTGATACCATGTAGACATCGATCTCTGTGTTCATCCAAATTCCCTATTCTCCTAGTTGAACACACTTGCTATTTCAGGTGAATAGGGAAATTAACCGATGTGATATAATTAGGGCAGACTAGTACTAGACATGGTCATCTTATCAACATTAATTGTGAATAAATAAAGACATATACAACAAGAGCACTTGTGTGTGGCAGAAGAACAAACCCAATGTCAAAACACAGCAAAACACCCTCCATCACTCAATCATGCCTTCCTTATGTGGACTGTTCTACCTGCATCTATTTATGCATTGGATATTTGGATGACGATAAATGTGTGTGGCCTACTAGTATTCTCCTGACAGTATGACCACATTGAATCTTTTCCCGTTCATCTAAATACACTACGAGAATAGCCTAAATGAAGATAAATACAACCAGAACACCTGATTGTTGGCAGAAGAAAAGGTGCAGTGTTAAAATAAACTTAGGTAAAGAAAATAACTCAGAGACTGAAGGAGAAACGTGTAATGCAGACATGATTCACAAACATATAAATTGGATTTCATGCACCACTCAATTAACAAAGTGCTCCACCCACCCTGACCCCTTGTGTCTAGGCTTCACTGGGCCTAATTTGTGGAATAGAGGCGGGCATAATAGTTCTCCCATTTATATCACGCTAGCTAAAATTTGGAGTGCTGATACCACAATAAGTTTCATGTACCAATCAGTTGGCCCAAAAGAATAAGTTGATGAGAGAAGGTGAACGATACACTTTAACAGTCTTCCTCAAATAAAAATATATGTAAATCCACTGGCATATCAATATCCATATGAATCCGATGTTCACAAAATTTTACTTGGTTAAATTCCATAGCAAACATAAAACATGAAATGATACAAAATGTAACAAATTCATAATTCATATTCAAAACCCCGAAGACAAGATGGTAAGGATTGTGGAGACAAGCAAGCTATCGGATCTCAGGCTGACGACCGGCGGCGGCCGGTGTCCGGGACGATCTTAGACCTCAACGATGGACGACAGGGTGGACGGTGGAGATTGGGCCAGCGAAGAAGCGGAGCGGCGTCCATGGAGGCGAGATGCGGAGTTTTATCTCGAGTGGGAGAGAGTGTCCGGCGCCGGCAGTGCAAGTCGAAGCCGGCGGCGAGCCGCGTGGAGGGAGAAAAACCTATGTGCGGCGGGCTCGGGTCGAGAGACGGGGTTCTGGTACAAGGGTCTGGCAGCCTAGCCCATCTCTACACGGACCTAGGTCCAGAACGAAGGCTCGGAGAAGATTCTTGGCCCAAAGAAGGAAGAGTACCAAAATGAAAACAGATCACAGGGGAACACCAAAATCACGAATAATCCGGCCGAGAGAACCCCTCCCACCCATTGCATGTGGGCCGTAGAACACGCGGACCCACCTGCCATCGGCCGGAAGTTCTCCGTGCGTAAACAAATCCCGTAGGCAGAGGGTTTAGCATTGTTGTTTTTTTCATAAAATTCCGGCCGTGAGATCGGGATGATTTCCTTTCCGCCCTATCGGATCGCTATAAAACCACCAGCTGCGGCTGCGGAGCCACGGCCACCCACCTCTTCCCAATCAATCTGTCGAGACCTGCCATGCCCCGCGCGGACGACAACCGAGCACGCTGGCGGCGCACGGGGAAGAAGAAGAACGAGCCGCCCATGGACTGGACCAATGGCAGCGCTGCCGGTTCCCCGCGCCCACCAGGTAATAAACTTCTCCGGCCCGCGGATCTCTATCTATATATATCGATCGGCTCCGATCAATAGATTGTTAATTTTTTCTTGTACGTACTTATTTAGCTCAAGAGAATTCTCCTCCGCTAGATCAGCGGGCTGGGCAAGGAGGAGGAGGAGGAGGACGTGAAGACGCGGTGCCACTACCGCTCCGACAAGATCAGGGATATAATCTTTCTATGATCTCGGCGACGAACAATACGCCAAGGTACCTCTATCCTGATCGCTACAGATCTTGCAACCCTCTGTTAATTTGTGATGAATTGATTTGCATGATCCATGTTGTCAAATTCACGCCTTTGCATTCTCAGATTTGTGCACACATAGCAGTCGCCGCACGCATCGATACTCCTCTAATTTCCGTGCAAAACAATGGTTAGTTGTTCTTAGCGACGAGTGTTTCTCAAATAGAAACACTCGGCGGCCAGCCAATAAGCTAGGACCCCTTCGTGGGCTGGCGTCGTTGCTTCAGCCGGATAGATCTCAGGCATGCACACGGGGGTAACCAACAAATCAGGGGTTATTGAAAGAATTTCTGAACGTTACTTGTGGCCAGTGCCCTATCTCCGCGTGTGTTGAGTCTAGTCATCATCTTCTCAGTTGTCTCTCGTGTCGGATTATCTAGATAACATCTCATTTATGTACAGACATAGAAAAATTACCATTATAAGTATGCGTTTTATATTTGTCTAATTTCTTAGCTACATACAAGATTTGCTTCTGCCATGTACGTTTGCCCTTCCAAAGGGTGATGTTAATGTCATAAATGTGGTGGGCGGCTGGGCGCAATCATGTAAAGCCACAAGATGAAAAAAAAAACCCGTAAATTCTCACTCTCATGGACATTGTGTCCTATCCAGAACCAAAGTCCATCCTTATGAAGAATATGGTTGGTATTCTGAAATTTGTGAAAGTTGACTTAGTAGGTATGCATTAAGCCACTAATGACTCACAGATCTGGTAGTTGTTTCTACACACTACCACAATACTGAACGGTGCTCAAAAGAGTTTGTGCGACTCGGTGCAATGCATATCTACCATGTTTACATTTCACAAACTTCAGAATATCTACTACATTCTCCATCAGGATATACTTTGGTTTAAGATAAGAAAAAATGTCCATGAAAGTGACAATTTGCTGATTTCTTTTATCTTTTATGGTTTTTATATCTTTGTCATGAATGCGTCTACTTATTTGTTGGCAAGACCGGCAACTACATATGACATCAATATCACTCTTTTGAATATAACGACATAAATGACACTAGCTAATCCGGTGGTGAGCTAAAAATTAGGCAAGAAGAAAACATGTACTAAAATCAATGGTAAAAGAAATCGATTGTCATTGCACATTTAATTAATGTAGTGGGTTATGAAACAAGAATTAGGACACTGCAATTAAGAAATATCAGCAGTAAGCATATATATATGTGAAGTTATACGCTAACTTAAGATGGTTTTTGTTGTGCTCCTACGTATTCCTCTTTGAACCATGGTCTATCCATGGCACCTACCAACACAAAATATATTACAACAACCTATACTAGCAAAAAAAATTTTGGGAAAGAAACAAGTCATTTAATTGAAGAACACAAACGTGACAAAAATGGCTTATTTTGTTGTACAATGACAATAAAAAATTATCAGTAAAATAAATTTTGCTACCTAACTGATAAAAGAACGGATGTGGTGTTTGGATATATCATATGGATGACGAGATGATCTGGCGAAATGCTTTAAGAGAAGGCATGATTATTGACTTTCATATTTGTATAAATCAAAGTCCATGTTAACCCTAGAAAGTTGTTGACACATAAAGTTCTTAATTTTGTAGAACGTAACCGTAGAATATTTCCGAGGAAAAGGACTTTGCCTAAGTCCTTCAACTTCAACTACCAGTCCTCGATGAAACCCGTCTTACACACTCATGAATCCATTGCTAGATAATCATCATGAGTGATGTCCATCCCTTTCCCTTTTTCTTGTCGGACGAAACAATCAGGTAATAGTTGGCAATCATATCAGTTCGAACCTTGGTCGACGATAGAATGATTCATCTTCTGCTAGTGTTGATCATCTCTTCGTCACCGACGAACAAGTCATGGTGGAAAAATCGCCATAGCATGACAAATCGGGGACCTTCCATGGCAAAAGGCAATGTCCATGTAGGCATCGACCAATTGATAATGATCATGGGATTTGAGGATAAAATGATCATGCATGCAGTCACTACTTGAGTCGTGTTGGGTAGAAAGATGCCAAGTAAGAGACTAGGTGGAATAAACTATGCCAGGGGTGGCGGAAGATGGCGATGATAAGAAAAGACAAGCATATTTCGATCTTCGTATGAATGCTCCTAGCATCCAATGCTGACATCCAAGTCCTAACCCACTACCATACTTGTGGGTCGATCTTCCGAAGGTGATGATATGGTGGGCGTTGTCGGAAACCATGCTCATTATCAGAGGCATGCATACGAAGATGGATGGGTGCTCGTCTTGTCTCGTCATCGCCATATTCCGTTACCCTTGCCATAGTTTTTTCAACCTGGTCTTTTTCTTTGCATATTTCTAGCCAACACGGCTCCAGTCAGCTGCAATGCATGGCCATTTGTTCTCGGATTTCATTTTCATCATCTCTCAGTCAATGCCTACACGAACATTGCCCTTTGCCATGGGAAAGGTCCCCGCTCCTGCTATGAAGATTTTTCCCCACCATGACTTGTTCATCGTCGACTGATAGATTAACCACCACTATTAGCAGAGGAATCATCCTATCATCGACCTACTATGTTTACAAACTGCTATAGTCGTATCATCCGAAAAGTAAAAGCTGCTCATGTTGCGGTATAGAAGGATGAGCATCACTCATGAATGATCACATGGCAATAGATACCTGGGTTTCTAAGGCGGATTTCGTGGACAACTAGTGGTTGGAGGTGAAGGATAGAAGTGGCCAAGTCTTCTTCCTCGGCAAGATTTTTACTATTACCTCTTATCTTACAAAAGTAAGAATGTTGTGTCAACAACTTTGTATGGTTAAGATGTTTTATACAAATAAGAAAGTAAATAATAATGCCTTGCACCAAATCGTCTCGACATCCAGATGATATATATCCAAATACGACATCCTTTCTTTTACCCGTGGGTTGCAAAAATTTCTTTCCCGCTTCCTTTGAAACATGGCCAAGCTCCTATAGTGTAACGGGTGGTATGTACAAGGCCTAGGAAAGGATCCACCTATCTTGTGTATATATGGTCGGGTTCTTCAGTATGCAATTGATGTTTTTTTTTTCAAATGTGCACACTGTATATGATGCTTTGAGAGGCCTTTAGTCTGTTGTTGGTGGACGAGACAGCTGTGACCAGGGGAGACTGGGAGAGCCACACAGCCAGGTCAGATACTTCGTCATAAGCTGTCTCATGTTGTGTGCAATCGTATTTTGATGTTTCGTCTTAAAAACTGTTAATTTTTCTGGTTTTTAACCCCAGATCAAGCGGGTTTTGTCTGTTCACAAGAATTAAAGGTTTCAAATATTCCCCTACTACTACAGGATCAACTTCCTGTCAAGAACTATATATGTTTCTGAATGAATTGTTAGTCTGGTCTGTAAACTGGTAACCTACCTAAACTTAAAAAGTTTGCTCTCCTTGAATAAGATACTTTACATATAAAGTAAGCAATGCAGTGGTGACGGTCCCTGCCTCCCTGTTGCCGGAGCATTGGGCTTCTCTTTGGGTGGGGCATTCCAGCGCCCGCCGGAGGGGAGTGATCTGCTGGTGGTGCTGCCCAGAGCTTTAGCACTGTCAGACCGACAAATGTGGTGTTGTTGGCAACACAATCGTGAAAAAAAGGAGGAACTGCTAAGTGTTGAATGTGTTAGCCAAGGACAGTATCTTCTCTCGTTGTTTCTGGGAGCGTGTCGCCCAGCAGGTATGCTCACCAACGATCTTGAGGTAGATGCTTGAGCGTTGGCGTTTTTGTTTCGCTAAAGACTCATCGTTTTTGTGCTTTCCACTTTCCAGCGAATCAAGGCGCCGGCTGCGAAGCAAATTGGCCCAGCTTCAGTACCATCGTTAGGCTGGGCCTGCCGCACAAACGGCACAATGTGGGTTGAGCGGGAAGAGAGTCGTTGCAGATTGAGATTCCGCCATACCCATCATGAGTTCCTGTCTTCCTGGTTTTGGAGGCCTTGCTCGTTCTTTTGTTTCTTTTGGTCTTTCTTTATTTCTTCATGTTGAGTATCAGGCACAAGATCAATGGGGACTGGCTATTATCTCGGCAGTGAACTTTCTCGTTTGGATGAGTACTACATTCAGTCTACAATTCTCCATCCATATGTTTTCCTGATAATTTTTCAGACTGCTAACTACCAAATCATTCATGATAGTTTCTATAATTCAGTCATGAATGATTCTTTTAATATGCTTAACTGACTAACTGAATGTGGTAGAAACACTGTTCTCCACATCTACCAAACCAGTGTAACAAACCAGTTTGCATAATTACTATTTGTACCTGTTTTTAATATCATCGCTTAATTGTGTGTTGCAGTTTGTTCTCATCATTTGCTCCAACACTGGTGGTTTTGAGGCTGGTATTTCCAAGGATGGCTAGACTCGTGAGCATGCTCTCCATGCTTTCACCCTTGGAGTCAAGCAGATGATCTGCTGCAACAAAGTACAAGCTAACTCTTTAGGTTCACTGAATAAAATATTACTACACATGAATGATGCTAGTCCTTAGTTTGTAAGCATGCTGCATGATCCAAATGTTCCATTTTAGTTAACATCGCCACATGTTCGGCATCCTGTTCTTAGTTTCAAATTAGTAGACATGTTCTTAATGGAATGCATCCAGTGTTTGTTTTCAAATTAGTACACACACTCTCTGAATGTTTGTTCTAATTGCTTTCTGAAATTTCTGCTTGAATATAGCAACAGCCATCTATATAGTCAAGTAGGATTGCATATTAGTCTATGCCTGATAATGGATTCGTAGTGTTATGTCATAAGGAGAATTTCACCTCTGACCTTTTACTTACCTGATTATCTTACAGCTAGTGGAAGCACTTCTTTGGGCCGAGCAGAGGGTTTAGCATTGTTGCTTTTTAGAAATTTCCGGCCATGAGATCGGGATGTTTTACTTTCCGCCCTATCTGATCGCTATAAAACCACCAGCTGCGGAGCCACGGCCACCCACCTCTTCCCAATCAAATCTATGAGACCTGCCATGCCGCTGAGGTCTTCGTCCTCGGCTCGCAAGCGTATGACAATCGGCACGAGCTCGACCACAAGGTGTCGGCGCATGGGAAGAACAACAAGCCGCCCATGGACCAGGACACCAAGTATCACCTGCGCCTAAGCGCTGCCAGTTCCCCGCGCCCACCAAGAGCAGGAGGTAATAACCTTCTCCAGCCCGCGGATCTCTATCTATTTATCGATCGGCTGCCGATCAGTAGTTGTTTTAATTTTGTCTTGTACTTAGCTCAAGAGAATTGTCTTGTGGTAGATAAGCGGGCTGTGCAAGGAGGAGGAAGACGTCAAGGCGCGCTGCCACTACCGCTCCGACAAGATCGAGTATATGTCAAGGTAACCTACTGCAGCTGTATGCATGCTCTCTATCGCCACTTGCATTCTTAGATTTGTGCATACGTCGCAGCCAAACGCACGGATACTCTTCGCAATATCTGTACAAAAAATTGATCATAAGTAGTGGTTCTCGACCATCGGTTGGACCTCACGCGTGCACAGGCTTGTCGGTGTACTTATCCATATGTTGTTATGTTAGTACCTCTATTTTTATGTAGATGATATCTCTTTCAAGTTATTTATGTGTAGGCATAGAAAAATTACCAAGTATGCGCTTTATCTTTGCCTAATTTCTTAGCTACATATAAGATTTGTCGATGCCATGTACTTTTACCCTTCCAAAGGGTGATATTGATGTCATATATGTGGTGGCCCACTTTATAAAGAAATTAGTGGGCGCAATGGTGTAAAGCCACAAGATGAGGAAAACCCGTAAGTTCTCACTCTCATGGACATTGTGTCCTATCCAGAACCAAAGTCCATCCTTATGAAGAATATGTTTGGCATTCTGAAATTTGTGAAAGTTGACTTATGAAGAAATTTGTGAAATTTGTGATATTGATGTCATATATGTGGTGGCCCACTTTATAAAGAAATTAGTGGGCGCAATGGTGTAAAGCCACAAGATGAGGAAAACCCGTAAGTTCTCACTCTCATGGACATTGTGTCCTATCCAGAACCAAAGTCCATCCTTATGAAGAATATGGTTCTGAAATTTGTGAAAGTTGACTTAATAGGTATGCATTAAGCCACTAATGACTCAGAGATCTGGTAGCTGTTTTTACACGCTACCACGGTACTGAAGGCGTGTGTGCTCATGTTTGTGAATGGTGGTCAAAAGAGTTCATGCGACTCAATGCAATGCATATCTACCATGTTAACATTTCACAAACTTCAGAATATCTACTACATTCTCCATAAGGATGTATTTTGGTTTAAGATAAGAAAAAATGTCCATGAAAGTGACAATTTGCTGATTTTTTTTATCTTTTATGGTTTTCATAACTTTGTCATGAATGTGTCTACTTATTTGTTGGCAAGACCAGCAACTACATATGACATCAATATCACTCTTTTGAATATAACGACACAAATGCGCACCAACTAATCCGGTGTTGAGCTAAAAATTAGGCAAGAAGAGAACATATGTACTTAAAGCAATGGTAAAAGAAATCGTTTGTCATTACAGATTTAATTAATGTAGTGGGTTATGAAACAAGAATTAGGACACTACAATTAAGAAATATCATGTTGTAAGAATATAGGTGTGAAGTTATAAGCTAACTTAAGATGGTTTTTGTTGTGCTCCTAGGTATACCTCTGTGAACCATGGTCTATCCATGGCACGTATGAACACAAAGTATATTAAAACAACCTATACTAGCAAAAAAATATTTGGAAAAAAACAAGTCATTTAATTGAAGAACACAAATGTGACAAAGACGGCTTATTTTGTTGTACAATGACAATAAAAAATTATCGGTAAAATAACTTTTGCTACCCAACTGATAAAAGAACGGATGTGGTGTTTGGATATATCATATGGATGACGAGACGATCCAAAGAAATGCATTAAGAGAAGACATAATTATTGACTTTCATATTTGTATAAATCAAAGTCCATGTTAACCCTAGGAAGTTGTTGACACAAAGTTCTTAATTTTGTAAAAGGTAACCGTAGAATATTTGACTTTGCCTAAGTCCTTCAACTTCAACTGCCAGTCCTCGACGAAACCCGTCTTACACACTCACGAATCCATTGCCAGATAATCATCATGAGTGATGTCCATCCCTTTCCACCGCAATATGAAGAGCCTTTTCTTGTCGGACGAAACAATCAGGTAATAGTTGGTAATCATATCAGTTTGAACCTTGGTTGACGATAGAATGATTCATCTTCTGCTAGTGGTGGATCATCTCTTCATCATCGATGAACAAGTCATGGTGGAAAAATTCTTCATAGCAAGACAAAACGGGGACCTTCTCATGGCAAAAGGCAATGTTTGTGTAGAAATCGACCGAGTGATAATGATCATGGGATTTGAGGACTCAATGATCATGCATGCAGTCACTAATGGAGTCGTGTTGGGTAGAAAGATGCAAAGTAAGAGGCTAAGTGGAATAAACTGTGCTGGGATGGTGGAAAATGGCGATGGCGGGAAAAGGAAAGCATATTTCAATCTTCGTATGCATGCTCCTAGCATCCAACTCTGGCATCCATGTCCTAACCCACTACCATAGTCATGGGTCGATCTTCCCAGGGTGATGACATGGTGGACGTTGTCGGAAACCATACTCATTGTCAGAGGCATGCGTACGAAGATGGATGGGTTCTTGTCGATGGATGGGTGCTTGTCTTGTCTCGTGTTCGCCATATTCCGCCACCCTTGCCTTTTTCCACCTGGTATTTTTCTTTGCATATTTCCGATCAACGCGGTTCCAGTATCAGCTGCAATGCATGGCCATTTGTCCTTGAATTCCATTTTCATCATCTCTCTATCAATGCCTACACGAACATTTCCCTTTTCCGTGGGAAAGATCCCCGCTATCTCTCTTGATATGAAGATTTCTCCTATAATGACTTGTTCATCGTCGATTGAGAGATTGAGGAATCATCCTATCGTTGACCATGTCACTGAGTCTCGGCCAACTATGTTTGCACACTGCTACTTAGTCGTATCGTTCGAAAAGGAAAAGCTACCCATGTTGCGGTATAGAGGGACGAGCATCACTGATGAATGATCACATGGCAATAGATTCCTGTGTTTCTAAGGCGGATTTCATGGACGACTGGTGGTTGGATGTGAAGGATGCAGCCAAGTCTTCTTCCTCGGCACGAATTTTACTATTAAGTCTTATTACAAAAGTAAGAATGTTGTGTAACAACTTTGTACGGTTAAGATGTTTTATACAAATAAGGAAGTCAATAATGATGCCTTGCACCAAATCATCGCGACATACAGATGATAATATCCAAGTGCGACATCTTTTATTTTACCGGTTGGGTTGCAAAAATTTCTTTACCGCATAATCAGCCTACGAGGTTCCTTTTTTTTGGGCAAAGATACGCTTTCGATCGACAGTAATCAAGTCACTAGTTACCTTAATACCACTAGTTACAGCTGCTGAAGATCACCATCTACTTTTATATCTTATGAAACTTTTTCAAATCCAAAAGTCCAGCACCTTCCTACAAGTAGTGAATTCACCTATCTTGTGTAGATGGTCAGGTTCCTCTGTATGCAATTGATCGATGTTTTTTTTTCAAATGTGCACACTGTATATGATTCTTTCAGAGGTCTTTTAGTATGTTGTTGCTGGACGAGACAGCTGTGATCCTGTGACCAGGGGAGAGCCACACAGCCAGGTCAGATACTTCGCCATAAGCTGTCTCATGTTGTGTGCAATAGTGTTTTGATGTTTCGTCTTAAAAGTGTTCGATTTTTCTGTTTTTGTGCATAATATACTGCCTGCAGATTAATATTGCACCCAGATCAAGCAGGTTTTGACTGTTCGCAATAATTAGAGGTTTCAAAGATTCCCCTACTACAACGGGATCAAAGTCCAGCCAAGAATTAATATATGTTTGATTGGTCTGTAAACTGGAAACCTACCTAAACTGAAAATGTTTGCTCTCCTTTAATAAATCTTGATGGTGATAGGTACATATAAGTTGGCAAATGCAGTGGTGGAGATCCCTGCCTCCCTGTTCCCGGGGCATTGGGCTTCTCTTCGGGTGGGGCATTCCAGCGCCCGCCAGGGTGGAGAGACAGGGGAGTGATCTGCTTTTGGTGCTGCCGAGAGCTTTACCACTGTCAGGCCGACAAACGTGGTATTGTTGGCAACAGAAAAAGCTGCAAGCCCAGGACAGTAGCTTTTTCAGTGTTTCTGGGAGCGCGTTGGCCAGCAGGTAAAACTCACCAGCGATCTTGAGATGGATGCTTGAGCGTGTGTTTTTGTTTCGTTAAAGAATCATCGTTTTGTGCTTTCCAGCGAATCAAGGCGCCGGCTGCGAAGCAAATTGTCCAAGCTTCAGTACCGTTGTTAGGCTGGGTCTGCTGCAGAAACGGCACATTGTAGGTTGAGCGGGAAGCGAGTCGTTGTAGACCGAGATTCTGCCAAACCCATAACCCATTATGAGTTCCTGTCCTCCTGGATTTGGAGGCCTTGCACGTTCGTTTGTTTCTTTTGGTCTTTCTTTATTTCTTCATGTTGAGTAGTTCAGCCACAAGATCAATGGTGACTGGCAATTATCTTGGCAGTAAACTACCTCATTTGGATGAGTACTAAATTCAGTCTAGAATTCTCCATTCATATGTTTTTCTGATAATTTCAGACTGCTAACTACCAAATCATTCATGATAGTTTCTATAATTCAGTCATGAATGATTCTTTTAATATGCTTAACTGACTAACTGAATGTGGTAGGAACACTGTTCTCCACATCTACCAAGTTCAGACATGGACAGGTGCTGATTTTCTTAATCTGTCTTGTCAGTGTAACAAACCAGTTTACATAATTACTATTTGTACCTGTTTTTAATATCATCGCTTAACTGTGTGTTGCAGTTTGTTCTCATCATTGGCTCCAACACTGGTGGTTTTGAGGCTGGTATCTCCAAGGATGGCCAGACTCGTGAGCATGCTCTCCTTGCTTTCACCCTTGGAGCCGAGCAGATGATCTGCTGCTGCAACAAGATACAAGATAACTCTTTAGGTTCACTGAATAAATATTACTACACATGCATGATGCTAGTCCTTAGCTTGTAAGCTTGCTGCAGGATCCAAATGTTTCATTTTACTTAACATGACCACATGTTCGGCATCCTGTTCTAAGTTTCAAATTAGTAGACATTTTCTTAATGTAATGCATCCAGTGCTTGTTTTCAAATTAGTACACAAACTCTAGATGTTTTTTCTAATTGCTTTTCGAAATTTCTGCTTGAATATAGCAACAGTCATCTATAATCAAGTAGGATTGCATATTAGTCTATGCCTGATAATGGATTCATAGTGTTATGTCATAAGAAGAATTTCACCTCTGACCTTTTACTTCCTGATTTCTTACAGCTAGTGGAAGCACTTCTTTGGGCCTCAATATTTACATCCACTGAGGATCATTCACACTTTTCAGCAAGAGATGGTTCAATGAGCAATTATGCATTTTATGGTATGAATCTTGTACTCCCTCCGTTTCAAAATATAAGATGTTTTAGGTTTGTAAAGAAAATAAATCCACAAACCTAAAACATCTTATATTTTGAAACGGAGGGAGTACCTCTTAGTATCTACGCCCTCCGTTTCACAATATAAGATGTTTTAGCTTTGTGAAGCAAATGTATCTAGACTACTTTTAGTATATAGGTTCACTCTAGTTTGGAATGAATCCACGCACTAAAACAAGTCTAGATACATTTTCTTCATAAACCTAAAACATCTTATATTTTAAAACGGAGGGAGTACTTAAGAGTGGATATGCTGCTTATTATTGTGACTTTTCCATATTACTAAATTTGCATCTTATCTGAAAGGTGTGCATTTGATCAAATTCTTGCCTACTTTCTTTTTCTTAACTAGTGATTCAACTTTCTGATTTTACCAAGTCCATTACATTATCTCTGTTTATATTATTATGAACACGTGCTAACATTTTGCCCAAGTAGCAATCTTTATGTAGCTACTTGAGAGTAGTCTTTCTATGACCCAAGACGAAGTGATAAATGCTTAACACATATCTTGTTCTAAAATATGAGTAGACAGTATGATCAGATCTTTTCCATCACAAAATATGAGCACACATTATCCTGTACTTATGTACTGTCCTTGCTAAATATTATTTTTTGTATTACAGGTTCCTCATAGATATGAATCCATCCTGTTGTTCATGACCAAGATTTTTGTTGTTGTTTCAGAATAGTTAGTGGATATAGTGGATTCTCAGAATGGATATAATGTGTATATTACCAAATATATCATATATCATTATAATAATACGTGTTGGAAAAATATGGTTGTTGGATCATGTGTATGCTGGTAATCGTCTCATGTGTAATATGATTGAGGTTTACCCTGCTCCGGGGCTGGTTGTTTGCTTGTAGGTTTCTGATTCCTAGCGCCCTTTGGCATTTTATCTAGGATGACTTTCCCAGCAACCAAGCAGTGTCGCCTTTCTTGTTACCCCTCCCGAGTTTGTCTACAGACTCGATGCTGGATTCGGACCAATCCATGCGTGCGATGAGTTTTTTCTTTTGGAATTGCTGATAGAATGGATCTGATCAAAGACGCCCCCTGGAGGGTAACATCTGTGTCACTCAACCTGGTAACCTCTTTTCAATCTTCTTAATAACAGGTCGCAGCTGCCACCTTGTAATCTTTGTTCATAGAGAGTGGCATTCAGAATCAGAAGGGGCGTACTGTCAAAGCGTTAGAGGGGCTTCCATGTTGTAGAGCATGCCGCTACAGAATGTCGGCACTAGAATGAAGGGGTCGGGTGAAAGATTACCAACATTGTGAACTGATCCCCAGCTGATCCGTTGATAATTACCTTTGAGTAATTGACTCACCCCTTCTGCTATATATATCAATAGAACGGCAAAGCCTATTGCTTGGTTTCAAAATTTTGTCTGGTTTCTTCTGATGACAGTTGATGTGCGCGTATGACTTCTGGAAACCAAGTTTTAGCACGAAGATTTGGTTTTCTGACCTTATTTGCACACTGAACAATCTCGGTGACTGATGCAAAAAAATTAATGATTAACATGCTTCTGATGAACCAGATTGATTCTACGAGAAACTTATTTGCACAAACCCAGAAACTATTCGGACAGGTTGACGACATGCAAACCTCCATACTAATTTCATCAATAAAGCAAAAAACAACGATACCAAAGGGGAGGAATATTCACACTCATAGAAGTCGATTTCATCAATAAATCACACCTATGCCGACCAGAAAACTACCTTGCGAGTTCGGACTTTGGAGGCTTGTATGTATGCCGTGGGACTTGAGGTAATCAGCTAAAGCTCCATTTTGTTCGCTTGCCTATTCTGGAGCTACTCACGCCGTGCCGCTTACGCCCGGAATATCTGATGGACTGATAGTAGATGTCTCCTCATCCATTAGTATATATAGAAAGCTAGAAAAATCCAGCTACGCATGGGAGTTGAATGTACAGAATGCATTGAAGTGAGTAAATTTTCTTATTCTAATTGTGACTTAGACTGCATCATTATCAGTTTGAGAGAGCAAATATGTCATTTTCTCACATGCTATGAAGACATGAGTGGTGCTAGACAGACATTATGTGGTGCCTTAGCCATATAGACAAAGAATGTGTATTAGGCATCTCAAGCTCTATAATTCATCCACCCATTAGTCATGCACTACACAAGAAGGTGTCATAATAAGCTAAAATATTGTAAACACACAACATTCTTCTACAGTTCTCTAACTAAGATGTACCGATAGCAATTACACAGGTGCAAAAATGATTTGCATTTGTACACTTCCTAACTATTTGACAAGAGAATAAGAGGCAAGATCCATCCATAAATACATAACATGATACTACCACTACAACAACTACTACTTGTGATCTGGTAATTGATTGCAAGTGTAGCTCAAAGCCTCAAACAAAAAATTAGAGGTAACCTCGATTCATATGCGCAATACTATTACATCAATCAATCAATACTAACAGATAGAGATGGCAATGAAAATTAGTATAACGGAAAAGAAAACCATGGCATCGGAAGGACCTTGATCTTTGAATTGGGGCGTTGATTGCTTAGTCCCTGGGGACATCTAGTGAAGTGCAAGGCATACAACCCAGAGGAGCGCCAAGGTCGCGCAACACTGCTGAGCCGAGCTGCTGGCACCACAGGGTCTCTCCACTTGCCTCTAGTCCTTCCCGTCACGGCATGCCACGCCGACATCGTGCCACCATGTGGTAGCGGCAATGATGCTTAGCTCAATGCCCAAAGCCATGGCGACCAGCCAGCTCTGTTGGCCGCCGATCACTCACGTGGTTACATGTCGCCTTGGTCGTTGCCACACAGTTCGGCCCCCATGCTACAAGCCCCCGCTCGGCTACCTCCTGCACTCGCGTGTTGTCTACACGCTGTATGCGGGAAGCCAAGTGCCGCCATAGAGAACCACGTGTGTTCCCGCCTGTTCCGTGGGGCATGCGCCTCCCCACTTCATCCAAGTGGTGGAACAACAACATTACCACAAATAGGTTGTGGGCAGCTTGGAACCTTACCGCGGAGGAGTTCGTCATCTGCGTGTAGACCAAGACCACCGAGCTAGGACCTCGCCACTGACCTACAGAACATGGTTATTAAGGCCGACCTCATCACGGACACGACAGGGGTCGGGGAGTTAGCTAGCCCACATCCATCGCCACCTAGATCCCTCGTGCACATGAGTACATCCAAGCTAGAAGCTAGCTCTCATCCATCCCTAGGAGCTCCTGGTGACGAGGTTTAATCTCATCAATGCCCATTGTTATGGACTTGGGTTTTGGAGAAGATGGGGATGCTGGAGATCGTGGAACAGTTAGCAAACAAGCAACACGGGGACACAAAGTTTACCCAGGTTCAGGCCCCCGGAGGAAAAACCCTACTCCTTCTTGTCTGCTCTTGATTACGGCGGAACCGAAAGTTACAGGGGTGCGCAGATGCGATCTGGCGTGGAGGTGTGTATGCGAAAGTATGAGTCGAGAGATCTAGGTCGTGCCCTTCTGGCCTTTATATAGACTTAGGCAGGTCCCGGGCATAGACCTAGTCGGTTACAGGTTCTAGGGTTTTACCCCTTTGAATTTTCTATCTACTCTAGTCTTGCTCTCCAAGGATCCGAAGGCGTCATGGGCCTGGGCCACCCGAAAGTCTTCATGGGCCGGCGTATATTTGTCGTGGGCCTTCCTTGGGCTGGACCAGTATCTTTGAGATCATGTACCCTGGGTATAACCATGTCGAGCCTCGAGTGATCAGTCGAATCGTAGATTCGGCTGAGGACTCTTCAATCTTTCGGGTGCAACTATGTATTTCAATAGTTCACGTGTAGGGATTGTTGATGCGTGTGCCTGACTCACCCGACGGATCAGGGTCAGTTAACTGTCTTAGGACGAAACAACACGATCTTCTTCAGGTTCGAGTCCCTCAACTCGGACCTGGAACATATGCTGGTGTAATTCGTCTCAGGCCGCGGAGGACTTACAGGAGTGAAATTCCAGTGATTTTAATTGATGTACCCAACGCGTCCGTCGGGATTTTTCATCGCGCCTGCTGACACGGGTTCATACTAGCAGAGCGCAGTTGTGTGCGTTTCTAGACCATCAGATGATATGTGTAGGTCTTATCTTTGTGTCGCAGACACATCATCCGAATGTTTGTCACCGCGGAGGTGTTTTGGGTGGCCAAGGAGATCATTGCTCACTCAGCGTTTTGTTGGGGCAGAGTTGCCGAAAAGTTTTTGCATGCTGATCCGAAAGATCGCAGTCGAAGATTTCATAGGGTGCGCGACCAGCGCTCCCTATGAGAGTAGCCCCGAGTGTCTGTTCGATTCGTAGACTCGAGCGGAGACTTTAGTTCAAACATTGTTCAGTTGTTAAGTCCGTAGGACACAAAAAAATTCGGATGCTTAAATCCATCCTCCCTATGGGAGTAGCCCCCGAGTCCGTAGTGGAGTCGTAGACTCGACGTAGGACTCGAAGAAATAGTTCGTTTTTATTTATCTTTCGGCGCAGCTCCTAATAGGAGTAGCCCCCGAGTATTTAGTCGAATCGTAGATTCGAGTGAGTACTCTTAGCTTTGAAGCCGAAGAAATTGTAGTTGTTGCTAGTATAGCTTTTGATGATATCAGTGCTGACGGTCAATGACCTCAAGCGTCTGCTGCGCCAGAGATGACTTGACTGGACGAACGTGGGTCCCACTTGCTGACCTTGAATTGATCGGTCACGCGCGGCGTGAAGATAATTACGGCGTCTCCTCGATTTCTGCGCGTAGTGGACGACGTGGTAACGACGGTTCGTTGTGATGCTGACACGTGTATGGCCAGATCTGCCGTTGGCGTTAGGTCTTCTTGATGGACGGTTGCCGTGCATCGTCTTCGCCGTTATAATCATTGGGGAAAGCTGCAGTTTGTTTTCACCGCATCTACTCTTGTTTTTACTGCCTCCTTGTGCTCGAGGGGTTCTTGCTGCGCGCTGTAATATTCTTCCACATTTCCTTCTTTCCTTCTGCATTCTCACCGCCGGCGCCGCCGGAGCGCGATGGGAAAAACGAAGAAGTCGTCATCTGCAGTTGGTACCAGCGCCGCTGGAGGGAAGAAAGGCGCTACCACCACCCGTGTCACCGACGGTGGTTGGCGGCGATCAGAGACGCGGGAGAGTGATCTCCGCAGGCTTCGCGAGCGGGGCTTGATCCCGCAGGATAGGGAGGCCGTCAGACTCCCCGGAAACGAGGTAATCCCCCGTCCCCCCGCTGGGTATCGGGTTATGTTTCTTGCCTTCGTTATTCGTGGGTTTTCCTTCCCAGTCCACGACTTCCTTCGTGGGCTGCTCTTTCTCTACGGCATCCAGCTGCATCATCTTTCGCCCAATTCTCTTCTTCACATTGCTTGTTTCATTACTTTTTGTGAGTGCTGGCTCGGCATCGAGCCACACTTTGGCCTCTTCCGGAAACTCTATTCCGTGAAGAGACAATCCGGCTCGGATGGTGTGTATCCCATTGGGGGTTGCATCATCTCCCTCAAGGCCAATATCCTTTTCTTTTCTTTCTTTATGTCCGAAACTGTCCAGTACTGGCGGAGGCGATGGTTTTACATTCGCGACTCCACAGTGGCTGGGTAGCAATTTGGTCTTGCTCCTTTCGACTCCTCCCAGATAATCGAGCCGAAGAGGTCCTGGAAAAACCAGATCTTGGATGGCGAGTCGGCGGAGATAGAGGCCCTTTACCGTCGGGTGGAGGATCTCCAGTTGACTCCTGAGAAGGAAGTGAACGGCGTGGATATTATCCGCACGTTTCTCGAGCGTCGGGTGCAGCCTCTCTAGGCTAGGGCGCACCCGATGTTTGTTTATGCTGGGCGCCATGATCCGACGAGAGTTTCGGCCGAGAAGCTTTCCCAGGGTGATCTCGACAAGGCCCTTCGTACGATGTTGAAGTACAAGGCTAGAGAGGATATCCCAGGGAAGTCGCTGACTCCGCCATTTTCTTCGACGCTGGCTGTTCCACAGGTGTAGATTCGTGCGCGTAGTGCTTTTCGTCGACTGCGTATTTATTTTACTTTGTTTGCTAACAAAGTCTCTTCTTTTTTGCAGAGCTTCAAGGTGTCGGGCATGGTGCCGCCACAGCTCGAATTATTTCCGGATGCTCCGGATAATGACGTGGTGGATTCCGTGTCTGAACTGCCTTTGGCACGATCGCCGGCTGAAGAGGCCAACGAGTCGAGCGAGGACCATACTCGCAAACGATCGCGGAGCTCCAGCGAATCTTCGGATGCATTGACTCCTCCGACTCCCAGAAACCCTCTGTGCCTTGAGCGTCACAGTGATGGGCATGGAGGTTCTTCCTCTCCTATTCCTGCTCTTCCCATGCGAGCTGTAGCGTCGTATCCGCCAGCGAAGCGGAAGAAGGAAGAAAAGAAGGAAGAGAAGAAGGAAGAGAAGAAGGGGGAGAAGAGGGCCCGAAGGACTCCTCCTGTGTTCGACCTGAGCTCCCTGGACTCGTAAGTTTTTTTTATATACTGCTTGTCCTTTTCGCTGTTGACTTTGTACTTGTGCTAATTATTCCGTGTGCAGGCATTCTTCCCACGACTCCTCCAGAGATGGTGCTAGGGAGATGATGGGAGAGTCGAAGGTTGCATCTCCTCCTCCTCAGATGGTGGCTACCTCTGAGGGTGCTGCGCCGGTCCCTTCTCTGTAGGAGGCTCAGGTGGTTGCGCCTCAGAAGGCTGCGAGCGGGCCTTCGGAGTCGCCATCGGGGCATGTAAGTATTCTGTTTCCTGCTACAGGGGGATCCCCCGAGCGTCTGAAAGATTTTCTTGTCTTGTTCTTTCTTCGAGTCGTCGGGGGGAGCCCTCGAGCGTTTTAGTGTGCGAATTTTGCTTTTGTTCCTTCGTGTTGGGCGCAGCCCCCAAGTCCTTTTCCTTACTGGTAGTTCTTCTTCCTGCAGCCTTTTGTACAGGATGCCAAGCGACTGGTGCAGGAGCACCTGGTGCTGGAGGTCAACCTCCGACAGCTTCAAGGTACCTGGATGATTTGGTGCTTCTTTCTTTTTGCATTATTATCTTGCTTTCTGACGCTTGTATGTTTTGAATGCAGAGGAGCATAACACTTCCCTCCGTGAGATTGATGCTCTTAAGAAGAGCCTTGGTCAAGCGAAGAAGAAGGCTGAGGACGCCGCTGGTGCGAAGGAGCGCCTTAAGCTGGAGCTGGCCAAGGCAGCCGAAGCAAAGGAGCGTCTGCAGTAGGAGGCTATGGACCGCGAGGAGCAGCTTGCCATGGCTGTGACTGCGCATGAAAGAGAGGTGGCGGGCAAGCTCATAGCTGCTGCCAAGGCTGTTTCAGGTGAGTGCCTTATTTTTGATCCTTTCTTTTCATTTTCTTGTCTTCTTCTGTGTTACTTTCTTCATTCCTTCTCTTTTTTGTCTCAGATGCCGCATGCATAGAGTTTGACCGCGGTGCTCTGGAGCACGGGAGTGCTCTAGATGATGCTACTGCAGCGGTCAAAGATTGCTGCAGCACCTTCGTCAACTCCCTTGCCAAGGCGAAAGAGGTCCTTGGCCGCTTCTACAAGGAGCTTGCCCCCAAGGGCGCGGCCCTTGATGATGTTGACGCCCTGGCGGAGGCTTTGTCAGCCGAAGCGCCTGCGGCGTACAAGCGCAAGCAGAAGGGCATCGGTGCGTCCGTCAGGCTGGCGATGGCCTTGACGGCTGGAGCGGAGCTGGACCTTCCCCAGATCACCTCCCGGATGCCGACGAACGCGGATGGATCCGAGGTAGCTTGTGCTACCTATTCTGCTCGCTGCAAGCGATATGGGACGAAGCTCATTGATCTGCTGTCCGAGTATGCGCTGCGGAAACAGGGGGAAGCCAAAGCGAGGCAGTCCGGCTCTGAGGCTACTCAGGGTGCCGCATCTTAGGCGTTGTAGCTGTAGGATAGTTTGTAGTCTTCTTTTGCTATAACTATGTTGAGGAACGAAATCATTGTGTCACGTAGTGGCCTTTATATGCTTAATGAATTCTGCTGAGTTGTGCTTTTGTCTGTCTGAATGTTTATGTCCTTTGCTTTTTTGCTGTTCTAGGTTCCTTCGGGTGCTGACCCCGTTGACACCTCGCCTGCAGCGCAATTGCGGCCATCTTTGGATGATTCCTCACAACTCGCTTTTCTTCGGGACCGTGTTCGTAGTCTTGAGAGGGAGTTGCTTGGGGTGCGTGGTCACGCCGATGTTTGGAGTACTTAATGGCGGAACTGCTTCGGCTGTCTGAGCAGCTTCAATGCAAGTTGTTCTTTGTTTCGAGCTGCAACTCAGATTTTCGGATGCGCCTGCTGGCCTTGCGTCTTATTTTCTGCGAGTGTCGCAGGTGCTAACCTTGCTCCGAGGGAGGAGAAGGAGAGTGTCGCTGTTCGGGTCAATTGCTTGACTCAACAAGACATGGAAGCTGGTGGTTTCTTCTGGATGGATCGTGACCGTGCCATGGCTCTGGCGACGGTGCAGGATCGCGTTCACCAAGTGTCGCGGGTGCTTCGTCAAGTGCAGACTTCGCTCTCATCGGTTATGCATGTGATGTTTCCCCTGGATACTGTGCCAACATCCTTGTCCGGCCTTCTGTCTAGATTTCGGAGCGTGACTCGCGTCCAGGAACTGGTGAGGCAGCAGCTCATCGCAGGGGTGAAGGCTGCGTTGTCCCTTGTTAGGCTGCATCGACCTGACGTAGATCTGTCTGTTGTAGCAGCTGGGCCACCTCTTCGACCGGATGGTGGCGAGTGGGATATGCGTCTGCATTATGTGGCTGTAAGGCAGTATGCCGAACAGGTCGTGGTTGTTTGAGCATCATGCTCAAGTTATTCTTCAGGATAGGTGGTACCTGTAAAAGAGATAGATGTAAAATTTGTATATTTCGACTCGGCGTGTTGTGCCCTTTGTTATAATGGTTTGTTTGTTGTGAGCACGCATTGCTTTTGTTTGAGTACGTGTCCTTTTCATTTGCCTGACGTTGTCAGCTACTCAGGTGTACACGTGTGATCCTCGGTCGATGAAATCGTGAGGTGGGGGGGGGGGAGCCCCCGAGTGCGTTTATAGCATAAGGTAAAGTTGCAAATAGCGAACGAGATTTTTGGGGCGAGACACTTAGCTTTATTTATATCGTAATGGAGGAAGTACATTGTTTGGCTGAAATAGCCTTGGCTGAAAAGACTTATTGAAAGTAAAGGGGTAGGTAGCTAGGGGTAGAATCGTCGCAAGTGCGCGATGTTCCATGGGTTGGAGTATGCGACTCCAGACTCCACGTTCTTGAGGCGATAGGCGCCACCTGGGATGACCTCGGTGATGATGTAGGGTCCTTCCCATGGTGACTCGAATTTCTTCGGTCGTTCTTGCTTGAGTCTCAAGACGAGGTCTCCTTCGACGAAGGACCTTGGGCGCAGCCGGCGGCTGTGGTAGTTGCGGAGACTCTGCTGGTACACCGCTGATCGAGCTGCTGCTACGTCTCTTGCTTCGTCGAGTGTGTCGACGGCGTCTTCGAGTGCAGCCGTGGATTCGGCTTCGCTGTAAGCGACGACCCGAGGGGCCTGGTGGCGTACTTCGGCTGGTAGCACGGCTTCGGCTCCATGCACCATGAAGAACGGTGTGTAGCCGGTGGAGCTGTTTGGCGTAGTACGCAAACTCCATAGGACTGATGGCAGCTCTTTCGTCCAGGCTCCGGCCTTTCGTTCGAGTGGGCTCATGAGGCGCTTCTTGATGCCGGCGCCGATTAGGCCGTTGGCCTTTTCGACCTGCCCGTTCGTTTGCGGGTGAGCCACTGAGGCGTATGTGATGTTGATCCCGAGGCCTTCACAGAAGTCTTGGAATTCTTTGGAGATGAAGTTTGATCCATTGTCGGTGATGATGCTGTGCGGTACGCCGAACCTGTAGACAATGGACTCGAAGAACTTGACGGCTGTCTTGCCATTTTGGTTGGTAACCGGCATGGCCTCGACCCACTTGGTGAATTTATCGACTGCGACCAAGAGGTAAACGTGCCCCCCTTTCGAGGACTTCGGCAGTTTGCCGATCATGTCGAGGCCCCATTGGGCAAAGGGCCAGGCTATAGGTATGGGTCCGAGCTCTGACCCGGGTGCGTGCGGTTTGTCGGCGAACCTTTGGCACCCGTTGCATCTTCGGACGATGTCCTTTGCGTCGCTCATGGCCGTTGGCCAGTAGAATCCAGCTCGTAGAGCTTTGGCGATAAGGGAGCGGCTGCCTGCATGATGGCCGCAGATGCCCTCGTGGATGTCTTGGAGGATGGCTTTCCCGTCACCGATGGTGACGCACCTTTGTAGTACACCCGTAATACTGCGCTTGTACAGCTCGCCATTGATGATGGTGAAGGCTTTTAACCGACGAGATATGCACCGGGCATCTGTCGGGCTGTCAGGCAGTTATCCGTTTATCAAGAACTGGAGGTACGGTCGCGTCCAAGTTTCTTCGACTGCCATGACCTGCATCAGGTTGACCATGGCGACCTCTGTGTCCAGTTTCTCGGGTCCTTCGTGTCCTTCGGGCAGCGTAGCCCCCGAGTGCTCTGTTTCTTCGGGTGATCCCTTGGGGAATTTCCGCCTAATGGATGGCACGCAGATCTGTTCGAGGAACACACCCGGTGGCACCTTTGCGCAGGTGGAGCCGATGTTGGCGAGTCTGTCGGCTTCCTCGTTGCTTTCTCTTCGACGTGCGGCTTCGCAGCCGTCGAATTCTCCTTCGAGTGCATTGTAGAGCGCGCGGTACGCGATCATGTTTTCGGCGTGTGCGTCGCACTCGTTCATCGTCTGCTGGACGACGAGGTTGGAGTCACCGTAGATGACCAGGCGCGTTGCGCCGCAGATCTTTGCCATCCTCATGCCGTGGATGAGGGCTTCGTATTCGGCCTCGTTGTTGGAGGCTCGGAATTTCATCCGGAGGACGTACTTCATCTGGTCGCCCTGCGGGGAGGTCAGTATGACCCCGGCTCCTGCTCCAGCTTCACGCTTGGAGCCGTCGAAGTGCATTGTCCATGACTGCGACATGTCTGGGGTGTCTGGCAGCTGCAGCTCCATCCAATGTACGAGGAAGTCCGGGAGGACTTGAGATTTGATTGCGAGTCGCTTCTCGTAGATGATGTCCAGGGGTGACAGCTCGATGCCCCACAGGGCCACGCGTCCTGTGGCCTCTGGGTTATTCAGGATGCTGTTCAGGGGTGCCTCGTTGACGACCATCACCTGGTGCTCCTGGAAGTAATGGCTCAGCCGTCGAGCCGTCATGAACACGCCGTAGGCGAGTTTCTGGTAGTGAGGGTACCTCTGTTTTGTTGGCGTCAGTACCTCGCTGAGGTAGTAGATTGGGCGTTGGACCCCGTGGGTCTTGCCTTCTTCGGGTCGTTCGACCACTAGCACAGTGCTGACCACCTGATGTGTGGCTGCTATGTACAACAGCAGAGGCTCGCGCTCCTTTGGCGTGACCAGGACGAGCGAGGTGGAGAGAAGCCGTTTGAGGTTTTCGAACGCATCGTCGGCTTCGGGCGTCCACTCGAATTTATCTGCCTTGCGTAGCAGCTGGTAGAATGGCAGGGCCTTCTCGCCCATGCGGCTGATGAATCTGCTCAACGCCGCTATTTGTCCTGCGAGCAGCTGGACACCCTTGAGGTTTTTCGGCTTCTCCATCGCCATGATGGCTCTGATTTTCTGCGGGTTCGCCTCGATCCCTCGTCGAGAGATGAAGTACCCAAGCAGCTGACCCGATGGGCGCCGAAGGCGCACTTTTCGGGGTTGAGTTTGATCCTGTAGCGATCGAGGTTGTCGAACGTCTCGTGGAGATCGTCGATAAGTGTCCTTGCCTCCCTGGTTTTTATGACTATGTCGTCGACATAGACTTGAACGTTGCGACTGATCTGGTCCTTGAGGCATGCCTGCATGCATCGCTGGTACGTGGCACCTGCGTTCTTTAGCCCGAAGGGCATTGTGTTGTAGCAGAACACTCCGAACGGTGTGATAAACGCCGTTTTCTCCTGATCTTCGACCTTGAGTCGAATCTGGTTGTAGCCTGAGTAGGCGTCGAGGAAGGAGAGTTTCTCACAACCTGCTGTCGAATAGATGATCTGATCGATCCGAGGAAGAGGGAAGTGGTCCTTTGGGTAGTGCTTGTTTAGCGACGTGAAATCCACGCACATCCGCAGGATGTCCGTGTACTTCTTTGGGACCATCACAGTATTTGCAAGCCACTCGCTTTCTTTGATTTCCCTGATGAAGTCTGCAGCGAGTAGTCTGTTGATTTCTTTGCCGATAGCTTCGGGCCGTGGATCGGACAGTCTCCGGATGGACTGCTTGACGGGCTTGGTGTCTGGAAAGACGTTGAGTGCGTTCTCGGCGAATTCCCTGGGAACTCCTGGCATGTCCGCAGGGCACCAGGCGAAGATTTCCCAGTGCTCACAGAGGAATTCAACGAGCGTGCCTTCCTATGCGGGGCTGAGGTCGTTGGCGATCAGCGCCGTCTTGGAGGCGTCCATCGGATGGACTTGCACCTTCTTTGTGTTGACGGTGGAGTCGAAAGACATGTCAGGTGTGTTTTGTCGTGCGACTGGGGGTGCCCCATTGTCCGTCACCTCGCGGAGCCTTAGGAGCTCCTCATGCATGCCGAATGACTGGGAGATTCTGTTGAAATCCCTGTCGCATTGGTCCGATCGGGTGAAGCTCCCGTGGATTGTGATGACGCCCTTCGGCCCTGGCATCTTGAGTAGCAGGTATGCATAGTGTGGGACAGGCAGGAACCTTGCGAATGCTACACGCCCGAGGATGGCGTGGTACTGTGATGACCAGTCCACCACTTCGAATTCGAGCCGTTCCAGTCGAAAGTTGTCTGGCTTGCCGAAGATGACGTCGAGCCATATTTTGCCCAGGGGGAATATGCCCTTCCCTGGAACGATGCCGTGGAACATTGTGTCTGACTGTTCGAGGATGCACTGCGGGATCCGCATTGCTGCTAGAGTTCTTGCGAACATCAGGTTGATGCCGCTGCCGCCGTCCATGAAGACGCGACTCATCTCGAAACCTCCGATCTGCGCCTCCAGCACCAGGGCAGCATGACGTGGGCGAGGGATCTGGCAAGGGTGATCCGAACAACTGAACGTGATGCAGGACTCTGATCTGCTGAGGTACTCAAGGATGGCGGGTGGAGTTGCCACGGCCAGGTTGATCTGTCAGGTGATTTTCTTCTGCACCCTATTTGTGGGGCGCCCCTTCTGGATCATCAGTGCTCCTTTCGGCTGGGGATACCCGTTCCCAGCGTTGTTTTGTGCTGGTGCGACTGGTTGGTTCGGGCCTCCAACAGGTGGCGGTGGAGGAGCTCCATGCGCTATTTCACCTGGCGCAGGTGCGTTTTCGAACGCAGGGATTGGGGCTTGCTGCCTCATCTGCACCATGCTTTCGCTGAGTTTCTGGAACTCGCGGCAGTCCTTGAGCATGTGGCTAGCCTTCTTTTTGCCATCCTGCTTGTTGATGTAGAAGTGGATGGTGCATGGACCCGAAAGCTTTTCGTATGCTGAGGGTCCGTTATCACGGTCGCGGCGTTGCCACGACTGCGCTGGGCGTCCCCTGTCGCGGAAGTTTCCTCCGAGATATCCTCCGCTTTTGCGGTTGGCGTCGTTGCGGCGATCGGCGTAGCCAGCCGCGACCATGTCGGGTCCGTCGCGATCGTCGTAGACGCGCGATCTTCTCTTGCTACGGCGTTCTTGTCGTCGACCGTAGTCGTCTTCTTCTTCCGATTGTGCTCGGTGAATGGAGTCTTCTCCGTCAGCCCACCTGTTGGCAATGTCCATGAGGTGGTCGAGTGTTTTGGGCTTGACGCGCCCAAGTTCCTCCTTGAAGTCTTGGCGCTTGACGCCGTCCTTGAAGGCGTCGATGGCCCTCTCTTCGGAGATGTGTGCTGCGGAGTTTTTTGTGTTGGACCAGCATAGTATGTACGAGCGAATGGATTCGCCTGTTCGTTGAGTGCAGGATTGCAATTCTTCGATTGAGGCGGGCCTCTTGCTGGTGCCTTTTAAGTTTCGGATGAATCTGTAAGCTAGCTCATCCCAGCTTCGGATGGACCCTGAAGATAGGCTGCTGAGCCAGATCCGGGATGCGCATGTCAGCTGCAGCTGAAGGCATTGCATGGCAGTCTTCTTGTTTCCACCGTGCAGTTTGACGGATGATAAGTGGTCGCTGAGCCAAGCCTTTGGGTCTTGAGTGCTGTCGAACTTCGGAGTATCCGAAGGAAGCTTGAAGTTGCGCGGCATCTTCGTTCGCCGAACAGATCTGCTGAAGCATCGGGCTCCGCAGAGTTCCCCTTCATCTTCGTCCATCTCGGACTCAGATGAGCATGCGCGCTTAGCTCGCGCTTTGTCGATTTTGCGCTGCGTGAGCGCGTCTCTGGCGTCGTAGTCGCGGTTGCGGTGGCGCGAACTCTTCTTCCTTCGAGGAAGGTCATGTTCTTCTTCTTCTTCGGATGAAGGGGTGGGACTGCGGTCGAACCTGACCGGAGCTTTCTTCTTTGGCTCCGTGGGAGCTTCCTGGTGGAGCGCAGCTCCAACGAGTCTGAGTACCGTAAGTGCGGACTTGTGCATGGCCCTCTTCTGGTCTCCCTCTGGAGGTGGGTGAGCTGCGAGGTACGCAGTGGCTGCCATGATCGCAGCCTGTGGCGTTTTCGGGATGACGCTGCCGTCGGCGTCCATCTCCATGAAGGATGTGTGGAGGGTTCGGGTCACCTCCCGGCGCTCATTGGGGTCCATGTTTTCCACCCGAGAGCGGTGCTTGTTGCCTTGGTTGGCGTTCGAGCTGGAGCCGATGCCCATGGCGGAGAGCGCAACTCGTCGCGCGCTGGACTCTGAGGCTGCTTGCTTGCGCTTGTCGAGCACCTCCTGCATCTTGACCTGCTTCTTGTGCTCCTCGATCAGGAGCAGGTGGTAGACCATCAGCAGATCCCGGGAGGAGTCTGCAGGCAGGACTATGTTGCCTGCCATGGCGTTGCGTGCCTGGGCCCATCCTTCTTTGCTAAGGCGGATGACATGGCCGTTGTTTTCCCCTTCGGGGGGGGGGGACTGGCTTCTTCTATTCCCGTTGTTTCGTTCTGGCGGGTTGGGCGGCGGGTTGGGTGTTTGCTGATCCACGTCGCTCTTGATGACTACGGCGCATTGGTAGCGCTCGTAGATTGGTCCGCTGCTGCCGCAGCTTTCAGATCCGGAACCGTAGGTCCCTGCATCCGATGGCGGATCGCACGGATCGGAGTTGCAGCAGCTGCTGTCGTAGGAATCATCTGTTGATGATGTTGTGCGTATCACGGGGTGTGGGGTCCATGAAGCGGGCCTGATTGATGGTAGGGGCACCCGCTCAGGGAGGCGGAGGGTGCCAATTTGTCCCACCTGGAAGCAGAAGCTCCCGAACAGGATTTTGAGTCCGTCGCCTACGGGCTCGAAGTCCTTCATGGTGGCCGGTGAGTGGGCGGTGAAGTCGAAAGCGCCAAAGAGAAGATGACTCTCCGTCGCTGCAGAGTTGTAGATCGATCGGGTTGGGACCGTCACGACCGCACAATCAGCGTCCCAGTTCCCACAGACGGCGCCAATTGACGAGGTTTAATCTCATCAATGCCCATTGTTATGGACTTGGGTTTTGGAGAAGATGGGGATGCTGGAGATCGTGGAACGGTTAGCAAACAAGCAACACGGGGACACAAAGTTTACCCAGGTTCAGGCCCCTAGAGGGAAAACCCTACTCCTGCTTGTCTGCTCTTGATTCTGGCGGACCGAAAGTTCTGAGGTCGCAGATGCGATCTGGCGTGGAGGTGTGTATGCGAAAGTATGAGTCGAGAGATCTAGGTCGTGCCCTCCTGGCCTTTATATAGACTTAGGCAGGTCCCGGGCATAGACCTAGTCGGTTACAGGTTCTAGGGTTTTACCCCTTTGAATTTCCTATCTACTCTAGTCTTGCTCCCCAAGGATCCGAAGGCGTCATGGGCCTGGGCCACCCGAAAGTCTTCATGGGCAGGCATATATTTGCCATGGGCCTTTCTTGGGCTGGACCAGGTATGCTGAGATCATGTACCCGCGGGGTATAACCATGTCACCTGGAGGTCACGCAGCGTAAACACCAGTGCCGCCACAGATGGTTTGGCATGCTGGATGCCACTGGTGGCGCCATACCAGAGAACCAGAGCAACCAGCCCAAGAAATCTCTGGCAGGGATGGAATCCACGTCGCCGGAGAATGCGACGGCCTCCTCGCAAGCGGCAGCCGGCGATGAGGATGTGGGGCAGATCACCTAGCTCTACTTGCGAATCAGTATAGCATTTTGTAATTGGCGTTTGTTGCGGCGTGGCCGGTCAGGCGAATGCAGGGCCAGGACAGCGGCCCAAGCGAGGGAGGAGGGCACCGTCGTTGACGACGATGGCTTCCCATTGTACCTGCAGCCTTTGAAAGTCCTGAAGCCTCTTTCTTACAATCATATACATAGGCCAGATCAATCCGGACAATGCAATTCCCCTCGTAGGGGGGGGCCCCCGGCACCATCTCTACTCTTCAATTGTTGGAGATTCGTGCTATGCGTTTTACAAAATAACCCTCCCATCCCATCTCTTAGGCTTGTTGCAGTTTTTCTATCTAACCCCTAACATTTTCGGATATTATAAAAAAATCGCTTGTTTGTCTCCTTACAATCGATAGTCTTCTACACGTTCCTGTTTCTTTTTCACCTTATTTTTTCTCGTATAATTTCATGAATATTCAACAAATTTTTATGTATATTTTTAATTCTGAAAATAAAACATGCATAATTTATTTTTTCAACAATCTGTTTTGATAATTTTTATTTTTATACTTTTTATTTAATAATATTTAGACACTTTTACTTTGTTTCATCCTAGATTTAGAAGTTTCATACAAGATTCACACGTTTTACAAACTTTTTTCTGCCAACAGATATTCATATAATTTTTTCACAAAATACATGCATAATGTTTGTTTCTTTTTCACCTCATTATTTCACAGAATACATATTTTGTTGCTATATAAAACCCTACACATGTTATACCGAGAACATGTTTCTTCAAACAATCTGCATAATGTCTGTTTCTTTTTCACCTCATTTTTTCTTATAATTTTCAGGAATATTCAACTTTTTATGTACATTTTTTATTCTAAAAATGAAATATGTATAATTTGTTTTTTTAACAATCTCATTTAATAATTTTTATTCTTATACTTTTTATTTAACAATATTTAGACACACTTACTTTGTTTCATCCTACATTCAGAAGTTTCATACAAGATTCACATGTTTTACAAACTTGTGTCTGCCAAGTATAGAACTTGTACACTAATTTTTTTAAAGATTTATAAATATTAATATATATTTATTATTCACTAAACATTCCAGATTCATAAATTTAATGAACAATTTTTTCTACACACACGTTTCTTTTTCTTTTTCACCTCATTTTTCTCTTAAAATTTTAGGAATATTCAATAATGTTTTTATGTACATTTTTTATTGTAAAAATGAAACATGCACAATTTGTTTTTCAAACAATCTTATTTGATAAATTTTATTCTTGTACTTTTTATTCAACAATATTTAGACACTCTTACTTTGTTTTATCGTAGATTCAGAAGTTTCATACAAGATTCACATGTTTTACAAACTTGTTTTTGCCAAGTACAGAATTTGTAAATATTATTATATAAAGATTCACATGATTCACATGATTCACATGATTCACTAAATATTAATTTGCCAAGATTCACATATTTTAAAGATTTATAAATATTAATATATATTTATTATTCACTAAATATTCCATATTCATAAATTTAATCAAAAAAAATTCTACACACACGTTTCTTTTGCACCTCATTTTTTCTCTTAAAATTTCAGGAATATTCAACAATGTTTTTTATGGAAATTTTTTATTCTAAAAATGAAACATGCACGATTTTTTATGGATATTTATACAGTGCAGATCATACATACAAAATCCAAAAAACATTAAAGATTCATACAATTTTTAGTAGATTATTACACACATGATTTAGTCTAGCTACAAGCAAGATCAAACATCAGTTTCATACATGTGTCACTTGTCAAGATAAAATAAGTAGTCTCACAACCTTAATCTGATATTAAAAATCATTCAAGAAATCATACAAGTTTCATCCATAAACAGAATCTGGAAAGAGGAAATACATGTTTCATCCATGAACTAGATATGGTTATTTTTCATACACGTTTCCAACATCACTTTTTAAAAGATTCATCCAAACAAGAAACTCAAATCAAGATCCAAGAACGAATGAAAATAAAGGATCCAAACATGAACAAAATCCATACAAGATCCAATGTCAAATACTTGATAATACATTATACCATGAATTTAATCAAGATTCAATAAAGGAAAAGTAGGGGCCCCAGATCCACGAATTTTAAAAAAATCCATACAAGATTCAATCAAGATTCAACCACGAATTTAATCCAAACAAAATATTCAACCACAAACTGGATCCAAGCATGAAGAAAAACCAAAAGGAAAAGTAGGGCCCCAGAAAAACCACAAACTGGATCCAACCACAAACTGGCCGCGTGGGCTGGGGGTTGGTGTGGGCCAGTGGGGTGGTCATCCTCTCCCCTGGACTGCGGGTGAACTACCAGAAAGCAGGAGGGTTTAAATATAAACGTACGATAGACGATTGACTGCATTGACTTTGCACGGATCTCCAACAAATAAATGGTATAGATGGTGCCGGGGGCCCAACCTAGGAGGGGTAAATCCACACTCAGATCAATCCCCACCAACCTCCGGAGAGACCCAGGAAAAGCAACCCACCGTCGCGTGAAAAAAATATAGCAACAAACCCAAAAAAGTCAAATACAATAAGGACCACACAAATATCCATAGAAAAAGATTAGAGCAGAGTGAATCAACCATAAAGCGTCATGCGTGGACGTCCATGCGCCAGCGTGCGTAACTCACCCTGACCCATAGCCACTAGAACAAATCAGGAGAGGCCCAAGGGGAGCGGCAGCATGCAGATGGACTCATAGCACTTGCATGCGACCATGCTTAAGTAATAGAGTAATTATAGTAGCAGAAATCTTGTCGGTGAACATCAACCGAGTGAGAATCTCAGCACCAAGATTTCAGTTGATCCATCGAAAAGACAGAAAAGGTCATGCAACTCATGTTGTTCAAAAGAGAGGCTGCATGCAGTTCTGCATTTGGAGCCTCATCCTTCATTTTGTTAAGATTTTTGTGTGTAGAGGATATGTTAAAAAAATTGTGAGAAATTCATCGTATCTATTAATAATCATCAATAGCAGCAAAAGGCTGTAAAAATATTAGAAATTATAAATATGTCATTGTACCCAGTGACAACTACAAACACTAGAATGATCTCAAGACGCATCGCTATCCTCACCTCTCCATCACCGGAGCCGCACAACGCTTGTCGTAGTAGAGCTTGTTATAGTAGACAGAAAAACCATGGTGCTAAGGCCCCAAAAGAACATTGTACCAGAGCAACCAAAGATCACAACCGTATATCGAAAGAGACTGACCTAAAACCACACCGACAAATAGGAAAAATGACCGAATCTCGGGAGATCCACCAGACAAGCGATTGCAGACGCCCACCACCAGTGCAAGATGCACCGTCTGAGTAAGGATAGGGTGAGCAGGACCTCATTCTAAACTTAAGATATAGCCGCAGCTTCACCATCAGAATAAAACACTAAAAAACTACCTAATCATAAAGCGGGAACCCTCATGTCGGCAAGAGGACTGTGATTCACCATGCCTCCAAGGCTCCATGTCAACGAAAACGGACAGGACGAACAAAGTTACCGACAAGGGGGAAAAACCCTAGATGGGTTTACGACCGCCTCCTAATCGCCTGTTTCCGCTAAAAAACCCTTTTTGTAGAGGGCAAAAGAAATATTTTTTCTGCAATTAAAGGTGATGTAGCCCGACCTACGGTTGTTGCCCCATCAAGGTCTCCAACTTATGCCAAGTCGTCATGGACTCCAAAGGTGAATCCTATCCTCTATGAGATCCCACTTCCTACCCTATCGAATGGTATACTACTTCATTCTTCATCCTATGACCATGATAGGCTCACACCGACGAGTACAAAGACGAGGGAGGAAGCCCGAGGACTCGCGCCCGACAAGACGGAGGCTTGGAAGAGGAGACAGAAGAAGCTTCAACTGGAACCGACGACAGGACCGGCGAACCGGAGCCACCGCCGGAATCTCCGGCGACAGCCTGAACCGAAGCTTACCATCAAATCTCGGCGCCAGACCACGACCGGAACCACGGCCGAACCTTCTGAGAGAGTCCTTTCACATGATCGAATATCCGGCGACGACCGGAAATCTTGGCGCCAGATCCGCGCCACGAACTTCCGTCAAGGCGGATCTGGGTTTGATGCCCTGGAATATTCCCTTTACTTACCCCTTTGCCTAGTTTATTCCCAAACTACCCCCTTGTTTAGTGGCTGGCCTATAAATAGAGCCCCCACCCATCATGTACCCCTTAGGCATAGATGATAGACTAAAGACAACCCCCTTGTGTGGAATCTCTAGTTTTGCCTCATCCCCTTTACCAAGGGGACCGACTATCGTCACCAACCTCGATTGGACTTTGCATCACGCATCCATCGTTGAACAAGGCCTTGGAGTTCGGTGTCTCGTCTCCAAGTTGTCAAGACCCTCCCCAAGGTGTTCTTCCCTCTCCGATGTGGATTTGAGGGAGCACGTTGACCGATATTTCCTTGCGAGGATTCTATCGGACAGGTGGCCGCCGTTCAGGAGCAATCGGCCTTTTATCGTGTGAGGTTTGCGTGTGTTCATCGTGTTCTTCGCGAGGTGTGTGTCCGCTTACGCTACCTTCTCCCTTTCCCCTCGCTTTCCCATCGATTTGACCACGAGATCCGTGAAGATCGGGCCACCCAAGAGGTTAACCCCTTCATCAAAAGGCCTTTCATTGATTAACCATGCGAGTTACAATCCTTTTTTGTAGAGGGAAAAATAAACATTTAATTGAGATACGAGATAAATTGAATAACTGACTAAACAAATATGTATTTACCAAATTGTACCCGTGTCAACCTGGGCCTTTTGGCCCCAATAGTGAAAGAAAAACCGCCGGCTATAGAAAGCGGATACCCGACCCTGAAATAAGATATTAGTAGGAGCTGTCAGACATTCGATTGGATAGTCGAGAGTTTGTTTTACCCGTCAAAAATGAATACATCATCGATTATTGATGCCATACCCAAGAGTTTTAGGATAACCGCCTGGTATTATATCTACCGTCGGATATTACAATATTCACCGATGGGATGTTGGAATTTAATATTCACCGTCGGAAAATAAGGTGATATCTAGGAGCGAGTGGTTCTTTTGGGGTCTAGAGAAATCCATGTTGGTCTTCCAACAATCATGGGGTGAGTCCTGCGGTTGTCGCCATTCCTTCTTGAAGGGCGTCAGATGTATCGCGTTCCCTCTCACCTCCGCATACGGGGGAAACCCTAGGCTAGGTCCAAACTGCAGCACTGTCATTGTTTCTTTCTTTCTTAAAGGTGTTGGTTGATAGGCGATGTTGCGAAGTCTAGGTTTGTGGTTGGACATCTTTGGAGGGTGCAGCGGTTGCGATCTATCTTCATTTATTCGACCTTGAAATAACATTTCATGATCTCTAGTTTTTTGGGTGTTAGATAACAATACCAAGGATTATTTGATGTGTGTTGAGTGTTGCAGATAATTGTCTACTCAAAAAGTATCCAAACAGAGTTTTGGGGGGCGGATTATCCGCCCCTGGCTCGGTCGAAAAAGGTGGACAATTGGCGTCATGCGGTATGGGGGCGGATTTTCCCATAGATTGTCCGGCCAGGGCCGAAGTTTTTTCCTGGCCGGATAATTCGGCCCCCACTTAGTCCGAATAATCCATCCCCAAATTCTCCAACGGCTGAGTTTTGACAGTGGGTATAAATACCCCAATTGCTCCTACTGTCAGATCTCTTGATTCATTCAAAAAATTATTGTACTGTTCATCAGGTCCCAAACCGGGATCTCCCCTTTCATCCACCCGAAGGCTCCAATCTTTGGGGAATTGAAGGAGGAGGCTTCGATCTTCATCGGCACTAATCAAATGCTTCACTTCCTCTCCATTCACTTGGAGGCTTCTTGATCTAGTATTTCTTGCAAATATCTAGATCTAATTTTTGGTTATTGATTATACTTGTTATTGTGGCAGCTTGTTGTCATCACGAGAGCCTCCAATTCAGTTGTGGATGTGTGCCTTGCTAGTGTTGTATAGGCACCGGTTTCCGCCTCGAAGGGTACCAATAGTGGAAAGGTGGATCAGGCCTTTGGTGGCGAGATCCATCGAAGAACAGGGTGAGACCTATTGTGGCGTGATGGTCTTTTACCGCCAACCCCTTCAACGCAGACGTACTTCCCTTAACAAGGAAGGAACTACGGTCAAACAAATAATGTGTCTTCGTGTGCTCCACTACGGTTACCTCATTCCTCACTTTTTACTTGCTTAGTAGTTAGGTTTGCATATAGGGAAATTCTCCGTAGTTGCATATCTAGAGAATTTACCTTTGTGTCAAGACTAAAATTGAAAAGAATTAAAATTTGGACTAGCACCTATTCACCACCCCCCCATCTAGGTGCCCATACAATCCATTTCAATTCGTATCAAAGCCTCAGTTATTTATTCGGGATTTACCTCCTAAGAGAGTATGGGTACTAGGGCTGATGGTAGTGAGGTTGTGGACAAGGTCACCATGGATGATCTTAAGACGTTGGAAACAACCTTGCTTAAATCCATGGAGACCAAAATGGAAGAGATCACTACTAAGAAAATGGCTATAGGTAATCCACACATCCGTGGCGCTCGTGCCAATGGTGCCCCATGAATAAAACATGCATGGCATACTGCCAGCAAGTGCCCTACGGCTAACTGGCATAACCATTATGTGGAGGATGCATGTGGAGGGTGAGCCCATGATAACTAAGAAATTTCTCAGGCTTGATAGTTGGGAGAGTGTGCATGACGGTGTGCTGACGGTAGAGAGACGCAATCGTGCGGAGAAAGATCCCTCACACCCGGTATTCATGGTTAAGGTGCCACCAGGCTTGGGATTCGTCGATAATGTCCCCGCGGATCTGTTCTTCCTATGGTTTAACGACATCTTCAATATGTTCCACCTATACCCGTTGCACTATACCATGGTCTGCCTGTTTTCTCTTAGCCTGGCCATGCAGATCATTAGAGAGAACACCCTGGGCATCATGATAGTGGACCCCTACTACATGCGTGAGGCTGCTTGGGAAGCCCCATTGAACGACGATTCGTGGCCTCGTACCTCCAAGGCATCTTGGTGGTGAACAAGACAAAGGAATAAATTATCGTGCCTTAGTTTCCCGAGTAAGTCTCACTCGCCGCCATAACATGCTTTATTATATTTTCATCATTATTTTTCCAACACATTTTGTTTGAATTGTTTTGCGCAGATATCAACACTATACATGCATCTCGTTATCGTCGAAACATTCGCAAGCCATGTGAAAGGACTATATTTTCCCTTTATATTTTGGTGATGATGACAATCCCACTTGTGATCTAACCGTGTGCTTGAGTTTCAGGTTAATTGCTTTTGATGATTTTTATGAAGTGTGTGGATGCTCTCTTTGGGATCTCGTGAAGACGGAGGTCTTTTGTTTTTCTATTTATCTCATTTTATTGCTTTAGATTGTCATACTATTAAGAGGGGGTCCACCTTGGAAGGCTGTGGGGAATCATCATTCTCTTGCATAAACCATGTATGCCCTACCACAACCATCCCACTCTTCTGAGAGAGAGAGGTTCTGATCAGTTGGTGTATTTTTTATCTGATCGGAACTTCCGGCCAAGCGCCGGAAGTTCCGCTCAGGGCTCTCTGTGGGATGGATATGGGCATAAGTTCCGATCCAACTTTCGCTGGAAGTTTCGGACAGCTCCTAGAACCTTCTGTTTTGATATGTTCTATTTGGCGGAACTTCCACCGAAAGTTGCACCAGAAGTTCCGGTCAGGAATTTCCGTCGCTTCTTCCACTGAGATCCTGAGAGGAACTTCCGCCTAGGCGTCGGAACTTCCGGTCAGACAATGTTGGTGACCCAGTTGTTCCGCCCCTTGTTCCTCTCCAAGTTCCGCTCAGGTTCAGTACACTTCTGTTTGGAAGTGTTCTATTTGACAGAACTTGGGCCAGAACTTGCATCGGAAGTTTCACCGGAACTTCTGGTCGTTCTGACCGGAACTTCTGGTCATGCTTTTGGAGCGTGCGTCAACGGCCGGGTTACCGTTGGTGCTACGCTGGGCGGAACTTCCGGCCACTTGCCGGAACTTCCGGTGAGGTCGCGAACTGTCCAACGGTTCAGTTTGGAGGGAGCCTATTTAAGACGCCCTCCTTCCTCCTACCTAACTCTTCAATTTTCTCTCTCCTCCATTAATACTAGAGCTTCACCTCACTAGATCTCTCTCCCTATCCACTCAAATCACTTGATCTTTTGAGAGGTGAGGGAGGTGACCTAGATCTTTTGAGAGGTTCTTGTCACTGTAAGTATTTGCATATCATTGAGAACCGCCAATGGGGTACCCCTTGCACATGGTACATGAGCTTTCCCATAACCAAAATGACAAGGCAAGCAGACAATGAGCATATCAGCAATCTTTTTATTTACCATATGCATATATTTTTATCGAGGATGATTCATAGATAGCTCACTATGGTGATGCTGCAAGTTTCCACCATGATTAGGTATGGCTTAGGCTAGGGGCCTAGGCATTTTCTCTAACACAAGATACAAACTCCATGGACTTACAAGTTCCCTCTTTATTTCACACCGGTGACATCCATAGACAAAAGAACATGATATCAACTAAGTACAACAAGGTACAAGTGCAATGTTGAAAATGTTTCCCGTGACAGCACGGTTCTGCTAATTCCAACTTATAAGTGCAAGCATATACAACAAAGTTGTCACAATGGTTCAAGTTTATTAGGGGCAAATAATAAAGTGCGCCATCAAGTTCGTGAGGGCTTTAATCACTAAGTTTTCACATAACAAAATAGTTTTTAATTGGAAGATAGTTGAAAACAAGAATATACTTGGAATGGTGTAACACACCATGCATAGGAATTTATAGTGGACACTTTGGAATAACTTGGTTTCTTGGGAGTTGGAGGCATGCGTAGAACTTACTCATACAAGTGGAGGCTAGCAAAAGACTGGGAGCAACCAACTAAGAGAGTAATAATGGCCATAATCATGCAGTGCAACAAAGCATACTAATCAAAGCAAAAAGTGGTACTACAAGTCAAGGACTAAATGATCATAGAGTCTAATGGTGACTTGTCATAGTCATAACATGGTGTGAGCATGTGCCAAGTCAACCCAAGCAAAGCATCAAAGGAGAATACCACAATACTATGCTTTTGCATGCTAAAACAACGCATAATTTCTTCAAGGCGCACTATGCAATCCCAATTTTTTGGAACAAGACATGCTACAACAATAATCACTAAGCATAATGCTAAAATAACACCTAGCATGTCATGCTAAAGTCTAAGTCACAGTCAATGCAAGCTCCTCTTGCACTTCAAGCAAGAACTTACTACTCCTTTCCAAACACCAAGCAAACTTATTTGCAAAACAACACAGCAATAACGGGGATCCAAACTACTTAGAAAATTAAACAAACTAAGCAAATCAAATGAAAACTAAGACGCCCCAATAACAACACAACTGTGCATGAAACAATAAAAACGAAGTGTCTAGACAGACCTGAGCTTTTTATTGATGAAGAAGGGGATGCCCAAGGCATCCCCAAGCTTTGACGCTTGTACCTCTTGGATATTTATTGGGGTGACACCATGGTGGCATCCCCAAGCTTGAGCTTTTGTCCATTCTTCATCTCATTGCATCATTTTCTCTCTACACCTGAAATTTTCCTTCATACAAAACTTCACACAATCTTCATTAGCAATATTAGTTTATTCAAAAGATATTAGACCACTGGCAAAGCTTTGGAATAGCAATGATTTTCACTAAAAACACAAGCTACTGTAGTAACTCCTTCAAAAAGCTCAATTTACATGAAGAGAACTCAAAAAGGAATCAATAAGAAGCAAATGCAAATAATGGCAGAAATCTGTCAAAACAGACAAATAATGGTAGAAACCTATTTTTTTGAACATCTTATGTTGCTCAAATTAAAAAGTGTTGAACTAAATAAAGTTAGATAACATACTGGGGGATTTATTAGTAAATTTTGAGCTCAATCCTAGTTACAGAGCCTCCTCACGATTTTTTTTGGTGGAGGACAGAAATCTGTTTTGGGACAACAACTTCCCAAATCTTACTTCCCTCTCATTAGAAGTCATTCTTGGCACAAAAAGCAAACAAAAAGGATAATGAGAGGTTATTACTGAAGTAATAAATTCCAATACTCAAGGAAACTCTTGGGTTATCTCCCAACAAGTACTTTTCTTTAATGCCTTTAAGTTAGGCCTGAAAGCTTGAGAAGATGCTCACATAAGAAATATGAATTGAAGTAAAAGATAGCATCAAGAAGTAAATTCAAAACACATTTAAGTCTAAGCCTCTTCCCATGCATCAGAATCTTGTAAGAAAATAAATTCACAAAGAACAAAGTGACAAGCATAGGAAGATAAAACAAGAGTAACTTCAAAACTTTCAGCACATAAAGATGTGTTTCAGTACCATGAAAATTTCTTCAACCATACTTTCCTCTCTAATAATAATTTTCAGTAGCCTCATGAATAAACTCAACAATATAACTATCACATAAAGCAGGCTTTTCATGATCTATAAGCACATAATTTCTATGAAGCTCAAAAATAGTGGGATTAAAACCTTCACATGTTTTACCCAAAGTAGATATTTCAAAAGGATCCATAGGAACATAACATTCATCCTCCTTTGGTAAGCAAGGGGTACAATCAAATAATGTAGGAGGTAAAGAGTTACTCTCATTAGAAGGTAGGCATGGGTAGATAATCCATTCTTCCTCCTTTTGTTCATCACTCTCCTCCTCTTTTTCATCTAATGAGCTTCCAGTTTCAACATTTTCTTCTTCCATAGGCTCCTGCAAGGCATTAGTCTCTTCCATTTATGGAAAGCATCTATTAAAATATTCAAGAATATAGCCATTTGCTTCCTTGTAATTGTCAAAGTAGAATTTAAGTATCTCATAAACCTCATTTTCATAAGGTGCATCATCAGTATTTTCAAACAAACTAGCAAGTTCAAATGCACCCTTGAAGGCAATGAATTCTTCAATCTGTTCCACATCATAAAAGTCATAATTTCTTTTAACATAAGAAGATATGGTAACATTATCATTATACTCACATTGAAAAGGGAGGTGTTTATACCTCCTGCAGCAACAAGATTTATCAAAGCAATAAGTAACATTATAAGTAGAGCACACCTCTCTAGCAATAGTATTCAATTTATCAATTTGTTCCCATAAGTGTTTACCTTTCTATGACAAACGGTGCTCCTTATAATAATACTTTTCTTCTTCCGTGAACCCACCTTCCCAATAATAACTAGTTTCAAAGAAACCATCCATTGATAGAAAGCATGACCCAGCAAGGCAATAACAGACCAGCAACTAGAGTACAAACTATTTTTTTGTGTTTTTGAATAAAGCAAGCAAACAAAACTAGACTATTTTTTTTGGGTTTTTTGGAAAGAGGCAAACAAAACCAAGCAAAATAAACAAAGCAAAATAAAAACAAAGTAAAGAGAAAGGAAGTGAAGGACTCCCCTTGTGAAGACGTCTTTAGCCTCCCCGGCAACGGCGCCGGAAAAGCTTGACGACTGTCTATGCACAGCCTGTTGGGAACCCCAAGAGCAAGGTGTGAAGCAGCAAGCAACAAGTTTTCCCTCAGTTGAGACCGAGGTTATCGAACCAGAAGGAGGAAGGAAATGCCACACAGGTGTTGCAAGAAACGCGAAGACCTGCACAACACAAACTCAAGACTTTGTCCCAACGAACAGTGAGGTTGTCAAGCTCACTGATTTGCTATAACAAAGGATTAAACGTATGGTGTGGAAGGTAATGCTTTGCAGCAAGTAAACAAGTAACAATGGAATATGTATCAATCGTAAAGATTGGACCGGGGTCCATAGTTCACTAGAGGTGCTCTCCTTAGATAAACAACATGGCATGAAGGGTAAACAAATTACAGCAGGGCAATTGACAGGAACTGATCAAGGCATAATGATGCAATTACTAGTTAGAAAGATCCTATGAGGTTGATTGGGCAATACAACAAGATACATAGACCGCCATCCAACTGCATCTATGACTAGAAGTCCAGCTTCAGGTTATCATCCGAACCCCCTCTAGTATTAACTTGCAAGCAACAGACAACTGCTTTAAGTAAAGTGTGTAAGGTAAACAGTCCACATGTTCCATGAACAAGAGATCGTTGTTTTCTCCCTAGTAGCAACAACACATCTACAACCGAAGATATTATTGTCACTTCCCTTGCAAACTAGAGGCATGAACCCACTATCTAGCATAAATACCCCCTCTTGGAGTCACTAGCAACTACTTGGCCAAGATAGCTACTAACAACAGAGAGCATGCAAGATCACAAACAACACAGACATGATAGAATCATAAAGACAAAACCATTAATCAAACCAACATAATAATCTCAATATCCATCGGATACCCGCAAACACAACATGCATGATTACAAATAGATTAGATCTTGATCATGAACGGAGCTCACAAGATCTATACATGAAAGCACAAAGGAGGAGATACAACCATCTAGCTACTACATGGACCCATAGTCCAAGGTGGAACTAATCACGCATCATACCGGAGAGAAGGCCTCCAGGATGATCTCCCCTCCGGTAGGGTGCCGAGAAGAACTTCAGATCCCCCCGATCTAGGGACGATGGTGGCGGCGGCTACAGGCAGTTTCGTGGATTTTTGATCGGGTAATTAGGGTTTCTGCATCAGAAGCTTCTTATAGGCTAAGGGGGAGACTGAGGAGGCGGCCAGGGCCACCAAAGCCTAGCCAGGCGTGGGGCTGGGCCCACCCGCTCCTGGGGTGGGTCTGCCCCCCCTGGCTGGCCCCTCCGGCTCTCCTCTGGACTTCTTGTTCCCCACAGAAAGTAATTGACTTTGTCCTTTGTCCTGTCCAATTCCGAGAATATTTCTTTACTAACTTTTCTAAAACCAAAAACAGCAAAAAACATGCATCTGGCACTGTTGCAACTTGTTAATAGGTTAGTACCAGAAAACATGTAAAAAGAACCTCAAAGTGTGGACAAGTAAAGCAAAGTAGATACTAAACAAGCATGGATCATCAAAAATTATAGATACATTTCCAACGTATCAGAAGGGGATAGTGAAAATGAAAACTCCAAGAACTTGGCCACCATGGATGACCTCAAGCAATTGGAGACATCCATGATGTCCAAGTTTGAGGAAATGATGACTATTTTGCAGTCTCTCAAGCCAAACCCCATGGTTGCTCTTGCCACACCCCAAACAACCGACCTTCATCCCACCATTCCGGTGACCGCCCCCAGGGTGAATCCCGCGGCCGTCACCCTCACTTGGGACTTGGTTTTTTGCTCAAACATCTACCAAGGTTCCAAGTGAGAACACCGAGGAGCCCAAGGAATCAACTTCCAAAGAGGAAAGTGGAGGAAAGGACTACTCGGCGGTGCCCCCACCGCCGAAGTACACTCCAGATCCACCCATTCCCATGCCACACATCACTCCTCAAGGAGAACCACTTATGCTAGATACTTCAAATTTCGCCAATTGGCTATATCTAATGCTCTCACATATTTCCAGCTCTTCTATTGAGTTAATGAGGATTGTGGAGGATGGGTTCTCTCCATATGACCTGAATAAGTTGACTCGAGGTGAAGTGGTGGACAAGAAACTCAATGCCACGGCTTTGGGGATGATTCAAAAGGCCTTGACTCCCAAGGACTTCGCTCACATTCGCCAATTCAACACCACCAAGGAAGCATGGGATCAGCTCACCGAGCTATTTGTTGGGAATGCAAGAATTCAAAGCTCCAAGTTTGATGAAGTCAACAACGAGTGTGATGGTTTTGCTATGCAAGATGATGAGACTCCCGAAGACATGTATAGGCGGCTCAAGGTCCTTTTCTGCACTATGAGGGATCTTGGTATGTTGATGACAAGTTCATGAAGAGGAAGTTCATTCAATCTCTCCTTCCATTTGAAGAACAAAAGCTCAACTCCATCAAGGAAAGAACCAACTTTCACCTAATGACCTCCCAAGAAGTCTTGAGTGAAGTGATTGCCATGACCATTGCCAAGAAGAACGCAGAGTCCGCCCGTGCTAGGGCTATTGGATCAAAAAAAGTGAATCTTCCTTTGAAGGCCAAGGCTATTGAAGTTGATGATGATGATACATCAAGTGAGTGGTATCAAGAGGACCTCAAGTGTGCCTTCAACGAACATCTTGCTCTCGCTTCAAGAGCCTTTTGGAACAATTCCGGCATCAAGTCAAGGTCAAGGGACAACCCAAGATTCAACTCATCCAACAAGTCTCCCAAGGCAAGGTCATGCTACAGTTGCAACGACAAGAGTCACTTTGTGGCCAAGTGTCCCTTTGAGAACTGTGAAGACAATGGTGGTCGTCTCATTCGCAAGATCAAGTCAAGGCCTCCTCATCCTTTGAACAAGAACTACGCCATCAAGAATGTCGTCAACAAGGAAAGAGCTATAGTGGTCCATGAAGAATACCTTTCGGGCACGGATGAAGATGATGATGAAGTCCAAGGCAGAGAGATTGTGGGAGTTGCTGCTATTGCCACTACCTCTACTCCATGATTGTCCCTCTTCGACTCACCAAATGAGAACATCATATCCTCCAACCAAAAGTGTCTCATGGCCAAGGATACTGAGGTAACACCTAAACCCACTCCTCAACCCATCTCTCATGAGCCTTCTTCTCTTGATCTTGTAGGTCTAGAGATAAAGAAAGAGATGATAGACATGTGTGAGTTTGTTGCTATCTTGGATGAAGAAACTAACTTGCTTTGATTCCTTGCTTGCAGAACTTGACAATGCTAGGGATGCTTTAGATGAAAAGGAAGAACTTCTTGACTTGTTAAGTAAAAATGAAAGAGATGCCGCCGATGAAATTGCTTCTCTCACTCAAAGTCTTGAGGATGAACAAAATATGAGAATTAATATTGAGGAAAATGTGTATAAACTTGTAGATGACCATAACAATACCATGTTCTCTCTCACTAAAGAACGTGATCATGCTCTAGCTTTGATTAAGGTGCTTAAGAAAGAGAAAGTTGAGTTTGGTGTTGGTCATGATAGGACTCGAGAAGATCTTGAGAAACTCAAAGAGGAACACAAAGCCTTGGAGAGAAAATTCTCATGTCTTTTCGAAGCCCATGAACAACTTCAAACCCAACTAACGTGTGAACATGCTAAGTCTTCCGCTGTGCAAATTATTGACTTGTCTAGCACTTCTAACCCTTGTTGCAAGCATGAGCATCTCATTGAGGAGAACAAGGCGTTGAAGGATCAACTTGCCAAGACTAAGAAGAATAAGAAGAAGAACAAGAAGAAGAAAAAGGAAAAGGGCATGGCTCAAGGACCTTCTAATGGTCCAACCATCTTGCGAAGTGAAAACTTTGCCGGAAATAACAATCCCTCTTATATTATTTGCAAGTCCTATGATGGTCATGTATATGCTAGATATATTGGAACTTCTTACACGCATGATTATCATTGGTCCATTTGGGTGCCAAATGCTCTTGTTACTAACAAAAGGGGACCCATTGCAAAATGGGTACCTAAAACCAAAGTTTGATTTTCTTGTAGGACTATGCTTCCGGTGGAGCAAAATGGGTGCTTTATAGTGGTGCCACAAGTCATATGACCGGAAGCAAGTCTATCTTGACGGAGATAAGGCCAAACATTGCCAACACCATGGTCTTCTACGGTGATAAAACAAGTTCTCACGTATTGGGTTTTGGCAAAGTGGTGGTAACCCCAGATGTATCCTTGGTTGAAGTCATGCTTGTCAAAACCCTTGGTTACAATTTACTTTCAGTTCGTGCTCTTGCCATTATGGGTCTCTCTTCTTTCTTCAATGAGCACTCCGTGGTCCTCATGTGGAGCAAGTCTCTCAAGGTGGCTTTCGTAGGGTATATAGAGCATGACTTGTATGTGGTGTACTTTTCGGGGACCACCACTCCTCATGCTCTATGTCTCTATGCTAAAGCCGACAAGGGCTGGTTGTGGCATCGCCGCCTAGCCCATGTTAACATGAGAACTTTGCAAAGACTTCACTCCGAGGGCCACATCCTTGGTATTAATGATGTTTCTTTTGCCAAAGATCATGCTTGTAGGGCTTGTATTGAAGGGAAGATGCATGAAACTCCTCACAAAGCTCTCAATCAAATCACCACGGAAAGATGCTTGGAGCTCTTGCACATGTACCTCTTTGGGCCCCCTTCTCATGATAGTCTTGGAGGCAAGAATTATTGTTTGGTTATTGTGGATGATTTCTCAAGATACACTTGGGTGTTCTTCTTCAACTACAAGAGTGAGACTCAACAAACCGTCATCGACTTTGCCAATGAAGTTCAACAGAAACACAATGCAACCATTCTCTCCATTCGAAGTGACAATGGCATCGAGTTCAAGAACTATACCTTGGATGAGTTTCTTAGTGAAGAAGGCATCAAGCATCAATACTCCACTCCCTATACCCCTCAAAAAAATGGTGTTGCCGAAAGGAATAATCGCACTTTGATGGATGCGGCTCGGTCTATGCTAGCTGAATTCAAGTCTCCATACAACTTTTGGGCCGAGGCCATCTCCATCGCTTGTCATGCAACCAACCGGATCTACCTTCGCAAGAAAAAGAATAAGACCCCTTATGTGCTGCTCACCGGGAAAAAGCCCAATGTTAGCTACTTTCGAGTGTTTGGTTGCAAGTGCTATATTATCAGGAAAGGAGTTCGTTTGTCCAAGTTTGAATCCAAGGCACAAGAAGGAATTTTTGTTGGATACTCAAATCAGTCCCATGCTTATAAAGTCTACAACAAAGCCAATGGAAGAGTTGAAGAGATGAGCAATGCGAAGTTTGATGAAGACCATGAGTCCCTTGTTAGGCAAGACGGTGTCCGTGATCCAAGTGATGAAATTCCTCCTAAGGCCATAAGAAGAATGGGTGTGGGTTTCCACCTCCCCATTGAGGATCCCCTTGTGGCCGAAGGAGGACCAAGCTCTACTCAAGTGGAGCCCTCACTCTCACAATATATTCTTGCCCCTCAAGGACCCACTATTTTGGCATAAGCTCCCTCAACCTCTTCCGAAGCTCCTCATTCTCATGACTCTCTGAGCCCCGAATCTCAAGCTCTTAATCAACAACATCTATCTCCCCAAGATGGGGCTCCTTCTTAAGACACCTCCTAAGGTCACGATCGTCAAGAACAAGGGCAAGCTAATGATGATCAAGGCTCTACTCCAAATGATGACTCTCCCAAGGTGGAAATTGATGAAGATGATCCTAGTGTTCATGCTTATAGTCAAGGCGGGGACACAAATGGTGGCAATGACCAAGTGGTTGCTCAAGAATCTCGTATTGAAGCTCAAGCCCGCCGTCAAGCCTATCGTCTCACCAAGCTTGTTCGAGATGGCCATATCCTTGATAATGTTTATGGAGATTTCAATAGAGGTTCCACTACTAGGAGGCAATTAGCCTATTTTAGCTCTCACCATGCTTTTATCTCTCATGTGGAACCACAGAAAGTCTTCGAGGCTCTTGAAGATGATGATTGGCTCGACGCTATGAATGAAGAACTTCACAACTTCAAGAGTAACAAAGTATGGATATTGGTTGAGCGGCCCAAAGATTGTCAAAACTTCATCGGAACCAAGTGGGTTTTCAAGAACAAGTGTGATGCGAATGGGATAGTCGTGTACAACAAGGCAAGGTTAGTTGCCCAAGGATACTCACAAGTTGAGGGCATCGACTACGGTGAGACTTATGCCCCCGTTGCTCTCCTTGAATCCATTAGTATGCTTCTTGCTTTTGCTACTCATCATAACTTCAAGTTGCATCAAATGGATGTTAAAAGTGCATTCCTTAATGGTCCTTTGAAAGAGTTGGTATACGTCAAGCAACCTCTGGTATTTGAGGATCCACTTTTCTCGAACCATGTCTACAAGCTCAATAAGGAACTCTATGGTCTCAAACAAGCCCCACGTGCATGGTATGATTGCCTTAGAGAGCTCTTGTTAGACCGTGGCTTCAAAGTGGGCCTCATTGATACCACTCTTTTTACTAAGAAAATTGGAGGCCACTTGTTCGTATGCCAAATCTATGTTGATGGCATTATCTTTGGGTCTATTAACAAAGCTTTTAATGAGGATTTTGCCAAGCTCATGAACGATCGCTTTGACATGTCCATGATGGGAGAGTTGGATTTCTTCCTTGGGTTTGAAGTAAAGCAATTGAGGAAGGGGACTTTCATCAACCAAGCCAAATACATTCAAGACATGCTCAAGAAGTTCAAGCTTGATCAATTCAAAGGTGCTAAGACTCCCATGCCAACTAAGGTTAATCTTGATCTCGATCCTAAGGGTAAGGATGTGGATCAAAAACTTTATCACTCTATGTTTGGTTCTTTGCTCTATCCTTGTGCATCCCGACCGGATATTATGTTGAGTGTGGGTATGTGTGCAAGATTTCAAGCCGCACCAAAAGAAAGCCACATGGTGGTGGTCAAGAGAATCTTTCGATATTTGTTTCATAACCCAAACTTTGGGTTGTGGTACCCCAAGGGAGCCAGCTTTGACCTCATTGGATACACGAACTGGATTGAGCTGGTGACAAAGTGGGAAGGAAGTCAACCTCCAGAGCTTGTCAATTTCTTGGAAGATCCTTGGTTTTGTTGGTCCTCGAAGAAGCAAAACTATGTGTCTATGTTCACTGCAGAAGCTGAGTAAACCTTGAAGGATCTTGGACTTTCTTTTGACAAGGTGCCCCTTCTTTGTGACAATGAGAGTGCCATTGCTATTGCTCACAACCCCATGCAACACAACCGGACTAAGCACATTGAGATTCGTCATCATTTCATTTGGGACCATGTTGCAAGAGGAGACATTTCTTTGGAGTATGTTCCCACCAAGGCAAATCTTGCGGATCTTTTCACGAAGCCTCTTGATGAAGCAAGGTTCCAAGAGTTAAGCCATGAGCTAAATATCATAGATTCGAGCAATGTGGCTTGAGTACCTTGCACACCTACCCATGTCTCAATGTGTATCTTTGTTTGTATGTAGGCATGGATTTAGGGGGAGTGTAGTTCCTCTTATGAACGGACACTATCCCTATTATGCGCACATTAAAATTTTCATACTCTATAGTCTATAAAGGAGACCATTTGAGCTTCATGATGAGTGTTGGTAATGAACGCAAGATATATCTTCACGGTGTCAAGACATTTACTCTTATATAAGGTGGCCTCAGCCACCGACCCTTTTGTGTTTCTTGTTTGGTTTTCTTTGTTTTTGTGTGCTTGGTTGTTCTTGTCTTTTCTTGGTGTCTTTTATTGTTTTGGTTCTTCACAGTTTGAGCTCTCTATCCCAAGCCTTACTTTCCTCAAGCCCTTTATATTCCCTTCACAAGTTCTCCCTTGTTGTCTTCCTGTCCTGAGAAAGTGTTTCTGGCGTCACCGGAACTTCTAGCCAGTTGCCGGAACTTCCGGTCAGCACGTTGTTCTTCGGAACTGCTTGCTGACCTGGCTACTTCCACCTCACTCGGAACTTCCGGTTCACCGGAACTTCCGGTCGTTGACTGGAACTTCCGGTGAGGCTCTTTGTCCTATATAAAGTGGGCCCCAGGAAAAACGAGATCTTCTTCCAGTTTTCCCCAAGACCCACTTCTTATTTGGAGCAGATGCCGGCGATGCCTACTCCGTGGAGGTGCTCCGGCCCCTCCGTCTTCGGCCACCCTTCCTCAGATATCCTCTGTGGGAACCTTCCCCACCTCGATCTCTCTCCAAGGACTCCGGTATTTGCCCTCAATTCCCTCCATTAATGGAGATCTTGATTTCTCTCCATTGCTTGAGTTAGGGCTCACCTTATCTAGGCTAGTTCTTTGGCTAGAACTTGTTGGGAGGTATTGGTAGGCCTAGGGAACCTTTCTAGGGTAGATTGGTCCAATACATTTGTGTGAATCCATATGTGTGAAAGTTAGATCTAAGATCTTTGTGTCTTCCTGTTGAAACCGCTGTTCGTGGCCTCACCGGAACTTCCGATGATTCATGATCGGAACTTCCGGTGGTGCATTTACGCCGGAAGTTCCGACGGTTCAGCGGAAGTTCCGGTGCACAGTACATGACTCATTGATTGTATTTTTCCAATCTCTCTTTGTTTATCCTTTCGAACTTGTACACTTACCCCACCTTCCCTCCCTATTCTTTTGCTTTCTTCTCAGGGGAAGGTGGTTCCCGCAAAGGCAAGCACACTCGTTGTCCTTCCGCCAGTCCTCCTCCCGAGATTGATGAAGAGGATCATGAGGTTGTGCGTCCTTCTACCCAGACTGCTCGTCAGAGGACTGCTGCTGTTTTCCATGCTGTTGCCGCTGAAGGGAAGCGACCTGTTCTTGCCTCTCAAAGGCCACTGCTACTGGGCCTGGTCACTCCAAGATCAAGATTTCAAAGTGGACTCAGAAGGCCTACTCTGTGTTTTGGCATGTGGACCCTTATCTTGTTCTGCGTGACCGTCTTTGCTTGGATTCACTCTTCTACAACTATCGCCAAGAATAGATTTTTGCTGAGATCTATGCTACCAAGACCAAGTTTGTTGTTGATACTTAGAAATACATCAATGTGGCTCACATGGAAGACAAGATTGAGTACTTTGGCGAAGCTCTTGAAATTTTCCGGAAGTTTGGGTTGATTCCTATCGTGGAGCACCGTCAGAGTTATGATGAGGTTGCTATTGCTCTGTTCTACACCACTCTTCACATGGAGATGAATACTACTGATGGCATTTTGAAGTGGATGACTAACGTTGTGCAGCTTACCGCCACATGGTCTGAGTTTGGTGCTCTCCTTGGCTATCCCATCTTGTCTGGTAAGGGGGCAAATGGGTGGCGTGTTCATAGCGCTCAAGCTGCTGCTCCCGAGGTCTTGGAGCCTCTCTATATTGAAGGTTGGGGTACTTGTGGTTATTTGAACTATCTCCATCCAGTCTATGACATCATGGGCAGGGTCTTCTTGAACACCATCTCTCCAAAGGCCGGCAACTTTGATCAGTTTCATGCGTATCAAGTTGACCTTATGTTTCAGACTTCCCGTTGCCGCGACTCTGATAGGAAGCTGGATGTTATGCACTTCATTTACACTGAGATATGGCAAGCCATTATTGACAAGCGCTCCTGCCCCTATGCTCCATACATTCAGACTCTCATCAATGCCAAGTGGATTGAAGCAACTGGTTCCCGTTACCCTCAGGACAGCATCACTATTCACGAGGACAAGAAGCTGCGTGTGAGTAAGCACAAGAAGCCTAGGACCCAAGAAGAGAAGGAAGAAGCTATTTGGAAGGCTAGTGCTGGAGCTGGTGGTCCCTCTTCTGCTCATGGTGGCTCTAGTGCTGGTGGCCCTTCTCTTTAGAGGCAGCCGTCTTGGTCCAAGAAACTGCTAGGGAAGGTGAAGAAGACTTTTTGATTTCTGCAGAATCGTGAGTATCAGTCTTATGTTGATCAGCGGCACAGTGCTCGGCGTCAGAAGGCTATCATGACATCTCTCAGTATTCCTTGCTCTCTAGAGACTAGCTCCTTCACTGCTCCCAGTAATGAGTGGATTTGCGACAACTGTTAGTGGTCTGAGGATGAGTCTGAGGAGGAAGTCACCGGTCCCCTGCCTACGTGGAACAATGCCTCTTGGGACCCCGAGCCTTCTCCTCCTCATGTTCATGGTTGGGGCGATTAGAGTGATCTTTTCTTCCTTTTTGGTGTCTTGATGCCAAAGGGAGATAAAGATGTCTATTAGGTTGCTCACGGGATTTGCATGGGCTGAGTCACGAGTTCATTATTATCTTTGATCTTTTCTCGCTCGTGAACTCTTCTAGTTTATATGTGTGTGCTTGTGGACCTTGTTATTTGTATGAGACTATGTGGTATGTTATGCCTAGTGTTTGGTATGTTTGTTGTTGGCTTATGGTCGTTTGTATATGGTGGTGGAGCATTCATAGTCTTCATTGATATTATTTAATCTATTGCCTCCACCACATTTGTTTGGTGCAACGGTATATTCTCTATCTTGCCTTTCCCTTGCACATGTGCTATCTTTGCAATAGAAAGGGGGATCCTCCTTGTACGTATGCTAGTCTTTTCCTTAGATCTTTATCTCTACCTTGCACACATATAGGGGGAGCTTGTTCCATCCATTGCAAAGACTGCTCCTTCTTATGCAAATATTTGGGATTGTCATCAAACACCAAAAAGGGGGATATTGAAAGGACTATATTTTCCCTTGCTATTTTGGTGATGATGACAATCCCACTTGTGATCTAACCGTGTGCTTGAGTTTTAGGTTAATTGCTTTTGATGATTTTTATGAAGTGTGTGGATGCTCTCTTTGGGATCTCGTGAAGACGGCGGTCTTTTGTTTTTCTATTTCTCTCATTTTATTTCTTTAGATCGCCGTAATATTAAGAGGGGGTCCAACTTGGAAGGTTGTGGAGAATCATCTTTCTCTTGCACAAACCATATATGCTCTGCCACAACCATCCTACTCTTTTGAGAGAGAGAGCGAGGTTCTGATCAGTTGGTGCATTTTTTGTCTGATCGGAACTTCCGGCCAGGCACCGGAAGTTCCGCTCAGGGATCTTTGTGGGATGGATCTGGGCATAAGTTCCGATCCAACTTCCACTGGAAGTTTTGGCCAGCTCCCAGAATCTTCTGTTTTGATATGTTCTATTTGGCGGAACTTCCACCGGAAGTTCCGATCAGGAATTTCCGTCGCTTCTTCCATTGAGATCCTAAGCGGAACTTCCGCCCAGGCGCCGGAACTTCCGGTCAGACAATGTTGGTGACCCAGTTGTTTCGCCCCTTGTTCCGCTCCAAGTTTTGCTTAGGTTCAGTACACTTCTGTTTGGAAGTGTTCTATTTGACGGAACTTGGGCCAGAACTTGCATCGGAAGTTTCCTCGGAACTTCCGGTCGTTCTGACTGGAACTTCTGGTTAGGCTTTTGGAGCGTGCGTCAACGACCTGATTACCGTTGGTGCTACGCTGGGCAGAACTTCCGGCCACTCGCCGGAACTTCCGGTGAGGTCGCGAACTGTCCAACGGTTCAGTTTGGAGGGAGCCTATTTAAGGCGCCCTCCTTCTTCCTCCTAACTAACTCTTCAATTTTTTCTCTCCTCCTATAAGACCCCACCTTTTAAAGGTAAAGTCCCCTGTGATTGCAATGCTAGTCCCTGGATCAAATGCTAGCATCCACAGTTTAAGATGAATTACACAGATACAAAGGTCGTTATTACATCGTCATTCCAGAGATAACATAGTCTTTACAACTCAATAGCCAAAGGCTAGTACAAGATTTCATAACATATAGTAAATAACTATAAGTCTTCATCTTCATGTGCCACAGGAAAGTATGTTGAGTGTAGACTCACAACCCTAATCTCCATCAGAGTAACCTGCAACATCATAAGTTACAGCCACAGTGGTTCAATACATTTGGAATTTTATTGGCAAGTGATACCATAGTATAATAGTAGTATCTAACATCTATATGAATTTGGCTAAGTGTAGCTTAGGCTTGCTTTGCTCAAAATAGGTTCCTTATCAGTTGAAAACACTAAGTTTTTGTTTGTCAAAAACACCCAAGGAACCACCAATATACATTGGTGAACCTTTACCCTTGTTCAACCACAAGTTTTTAACTTAGAAATTTGGATGAGGAGATCCTTGATATCTTCAATGTCTTTGATGCTCAAATTGTCCGTTGCCGGGGACACGGCTAAGTACTTAGGTTTTACCCTCTCGAGAGGTGGTGCACTTTCCCCACAAGACTCGACATGCATCGAGATGAGAACTTTCAGAAGCATTCCCTTAGACCACCATGGACGCGTTCCATCCTATCACCCTACCACCAACTGTCCATCTGGCTAAGTTCTTGCAACCTATGTGGTCAAGGCAGAGCCCATATGCCATGTGGTTGCACTAGAAGCTTCTCAACACTAAACATCTCAAATCCCTTTGTTCCTGGGTGGCTTTCCACAAGTGTGATACACAAGATAAACCATAAACATGGGCCTTGTGTAACCACTAAGCGCAAACCAATCATACTATTCCACCCAGGTGATTCATTCACTTAGTTGTTTTTTTAATCAAAAACACAAGTCATTGACTTAGCAAAATTTCATAGAATGAATAATCCACCCTTGTTTTCTACTAGCTAGGCTAAGCATGATAACATAACAAGTTTCTTAACTTAGATAAAATTCTACCAAGACTACAACCACTAGGATTTCCCAAGGCATAGCATATATATACTTTGAAAAAATTCCATGCAAGCCCTACTGAAAATATCACTAGTGCATAGTCAAAACAATAGGACTAAATACATGAAGCACCACTTGTCTTGGTAGTTGGGGGAGTAGCAACAATCCTCACAATCACAATCACCACTAGCACCAAAGTCTACACATAAAATCATAGCACCAAATTCACATTCAAATAATCAAACAAAAGTATACATGAATGCATGCAAATGCAATGAAATGATTTTTCTATACTAAAAAAATCAAACCAAATAGTACTGAACGCAAAGTGATCTATCTAAAGTCTAAACAAACTCAAATTTGCCTCAAAATCATTTTATAAACATTTTATATAGTCAAAATAAGCATATAATTGGTTCTATAAATAATCCTATTTTTTCATAAGAAAAATGAAAATTCAAGACCATAGTAATGTAGGGCTTAATTTTCTGAATCCAATGATATATTATTTGCAAAATTTGGCCAAAAAGAACTAAAGATATGAATTTTACAAGTTTAAATTCTTAATAGATTCAAAATCAGGTTTTAAATCACAAACACAGACACGTGTCGTGTATGATTGGCCCGTACCGCTTCGCGCGGATCATGCGCGTGGGCCGTTGGATCTAAGTGTGATCCTGCATTCCAGATCTAGTGATACCGCTTCGGCCTGGTGATCTAATCTAAGCCTTAGGATCTAGATCTAACGGTGCCCGATCAAGCGAACAAAGAGGGGCGGCGCAAATGGTTACTGGCGACGGCGCTACTGGCGGTGATGCTCCGGCGATTCCAGAGGGGGATAGGGGTAGTGGCGCGGCTTACCAGCGTTGCACAGATGCGAGGATGCTCGAGGTGGCCTTGGTTTGGACGAGGGCGAGCTGCTGCGGCCGCGGGATCTCGTCGGAGTAGCTACTGGCGTCGGGTTGTTGCAAACGGTGACGAAGGTGATGACCTGGATCACCCCAACGCAACCAAAGTGCATCAGGACATGCGCAAGGACAAGGCGCACAGGTTGGTTTGAATCAGAGGCCAAGGGGTGGGCGATTCATACCAGGATTGCTCGCCGGAGTTTGTGGTTGCCTCGGGTGCTCGCAGTGCTTGGCGGAGTCGACGACCTAGGGCAGTATAGGACGAAGCAGTGGTGTCAGAAGAAGCGCAAAGACCAGAGAAGAAATCTCGTATGAATGAGGAATAGCCAGCTCAGGGCATTGGAGTTTGAGTTCAGCGGCCTGACGACCGCGATTAGGGGGGGGTGTGTGTGAGAAATAACGCGGTCTCAGAGAGGGTTAAGTATCCGGTGAGGGGCGAGGGAATTATGCGAGCATTCATCAGCAATTAATCCCGAATCAATCGTGGTAGTGAATGGGCGAGGAAACGGGCGGGGATGGCGTCTGCGCGCGGGGTTTGGGGAAGATGATGCTGAGGTGGCACATGGCCTAGTGGCAGTGGTTGCGGGTTAGGTTTTGCGCGGGTGAGAGAGGGAGAAGAGGGAGAATGTCCCGAGTGGGATTTTGGGTTGGTTCGGGCACTGGGCCGAATAGGTGGCGCAGTGTTTTATTGTTTTCTTTCTCCTTTTCCTTTTCTATTTTAAATTTCAGGAATGGTTTTCAACCCCTTTTTCAATTTTTTTGAATTCAAGTCACCTCCAAATTTTTGTAATGTGATCCAAGCATCCTAAAGTGTGACACACACATCTGTTCACTCAAACACACCTTGTTCTTTTGAAAATAAAAATAAAACCATGCCTCATATGTATATAAATAATAGGGCTTAATAATGGTTTTATTTGGGGTTTTGGTTTGAAATTTTTGTGCAAGCTCTAGATGCTATGACAACATGAATGCAATGAATGCTTTTATAAATCTAACCCACTTAAGATGAATCTCTCCCTCGAGATTCGGATTGGCTAGCGAATAGGTGTGGGTGATCTTTCCGGAGGTCATCTTCTCTTTCCCAAGTTGCTTCTTATTCGGTATGATGATTCCACTGTACTTTGCAGAATTTCATATTCTTAGTACGAGTAACTCTTTCTGCAGTCTCAAGAATCTTGATAGGTTTCTTCTCATAGGTGAGACCACTCTCCAACTGAACCTCTTCCAAAGGTATAGTGTCCTTCAATGAAGTTTCTTCCATCTCCGGATGGCACTTCTTCAACTGACTCACATGAAATACATTGTGAACTGCTGAGAGTGATTCAGGAAATTCAATCTCATAAGCCACTTCTCCTTTGCGGCTCAAAATCTTGAATGGGCCAACATACCTTGGTGCCAATTTTCCTTTGACTCCAAATATCTTCACACCATGAAGTGGTGAGACTCTAAGATAAGCTCTATCACCTACCTCATAGGTGACTTCTCTATGCTTTGGATCCGCGTAGCTCTTCTATCGGGACTGGGCTATCTTCAATCTATCCTTTACAAATTTAACTTTCTCTTCAGCTTCCTTAATCAGTTCTGGTCTGAACAAATTTCTTTCTCCCACACCACTCCATAGCAATGGCATAGTACACTTCCTTCCATAAATAAATTCAAACGGTGCCATCTCAATGCTGGCTTGATAGCTGTTATTGTAAGAGAATTCTGTGTAAGGTAGACTTTCGTCCCAACTAGCACCATAGTCTAGGGCACATGCCCTCAACATATCCTCCAAAATCTGATTGGTACTTTATGTCTGTCCATCAGTCTGGGGGTGAAAAGTTGTGCTGAACTCTAATCTTGTTCCCAATGATTCATGAAGTTGTCACCAAAAATGTGAAGTGAACTGAGTTCCTATATCAGACACAATACTCTTAGGTAATCCATGTAGACATACAATCCTGTTCATATAGATCTTGGCTAACTTTGCACTTGTAAATGTAGTTTTCACGGGTATGAAATGAGCCACTTTAGTTAGGCGGTCCACAACCACCCAAATGGAATCATATCCAGATCTGGTCCTTGGCAGTCCGGTGATAAAGTCCATACCAATCGTATCCCACTTCCAATCAAGAATAGGTAGTGGTTGCAATAACCCTGCTGGTTTCTGATATTCCGCTTTTACTCGACTACACACATCACACAATGCAATATGTTCCGCAATATCTTTCTTGAGATTGTTCCACCAAAATCTCTCCTTCACATCCATGTACATTTTGGTGTCACCCGGATGGATAGAATATGGTGAATTGTGTGCTTCTTGCATAATCCATTTCCGAAGTTCCGGATCTTGCGGAATGCAGATACGTTTTCCATACCATAAGGTACCTTGTTCATCTTCATGGAATCCTTTAGCATCCCCTTTGCTAATTTTACTTTTAATCTCTTCAATTTCTTTGTCCAACTTTTGGGATTCTTTGATCTTGTCCAACAATGTGGGTTGAACATCCAATGACATGAGATATCCTTCAGGCACTATCTCCAATCTAAGATCTTTGAATTGGGCACACAGATCATCTGGAAATTCTCCTTTAGTAAGGCCATTCACATAAACCTTACGGCTTAAAGCATCTGCTACAACATTTGCTTTACCGGGATGGTATTGCAAACTCAAGTCATAGTGTCACATCCCAAAATTTTCCAAAATTTGGAATGTGAAAAATAAATAAACGAAATAAATAATTGTTGAAATTTAGGGTGAAAAGAAACTTTTTGTTTCTAAGTGGAAACTTAAAATCCCATCTTGAACAAACTTTGAATAATGTTTAAATCCAACTAAATTCAAATCAAGTGAAATGCATTCTTCATAAATGCATCTTGAAATTTAAACATTTGGAAAAAAACCAAAACCCTAAAACCCTAATGGGAGTTTTTCCAAGATATCTCTAAGACCATGGATTTGATCCATATAAAATTTGTCAACAAACATTTATAAATGATTAAGAATGACAATTGAAAATATTATCAAACCATAGAAATTGATTTCATTCAATTTGGAACCATAGGTAAAATCTTATGAATTTAGTAAGATAAGGAAATTAAATTTCCAAAGCTAATAATGCTCCTATCTAAAATCCATACCAAATGGTTAGCAAATAATCCTAAAGAGATATAAAAGGATAAACAAATATTAAATAAAATTTTACAAGTTGGAATCACCATTTTGGATCCTTAAATAAAAAGATTTATTTTTTATAAGCAAAGGAAGAAATAAATAAATATGGACTATTTTAAAAGGGACAAATTAAAACTTGGCCAAGCAAATAAATAAAATATTTTTGTTTAATATAAAGAGTAAAGCTTATTTGAATAAAATCATGAGGATTTATTATTATCCAAATTCATTTAAGCAAAGACATTTACCATTTTAAATGAACATTAAAACAAAATAAAGTATTTTAAATAATATTTCAAAGTGTTGTTTTTTAATAGAACCTACTGAAAAGGTTTTGTTAAAAATTTAGATTTCAAATAGAGTTTTAAAACATATTAAATCCTATTTGAAATAAATACTAATGTCTATTTATTTTTATAATTAATAAACCCTAAAAAAATAATTATTCTAAATTTGACTTTGGAGTGTATTAATAAACAGTATTAAAATCTACACAAAATTTGGCAAAGATTTTGAATTCAAATAGTTGTTTGAAATGTTTAAACAAAATCAAAATAGAATAATAGAAATGGAAAAAGAAAAAGAATCAGAACAAAAAAAATGAAAGCAGCCAGCCTAGCCAGCAAGCCTAGCTAGCCCATCTCCCCCTCCCGCAGGAAAAACGTTTCTCACCCAGATTTCCACCCGCAGAGTCGATGACAACCAGACCCCACCTCCCCTCTCTCTCACTCGCTGACGACGTTGCCCCACCTGCCAATCTTCTCTTCCTCACCCGCGCGACGACCCCGCCCCCAGTTCCTCCTTCGACGTTTCTGGCCAATGAAGACAACATCAATTCGTGTTAATTCCTCCGTTAATCCTCCCCGCGACCACGCGTACTTAATCGCCTCTCCTCTCCGCTCCTTTCCCCTTAATCCCCAGTTTCTTTCCGCCCCCAGGCTGCTCCCATTCTGGCTCGCACCGCCGTAGCCTCCGATGCCTTCCGGCGAAGATTCCGGCCAGCCACCGTCGCCCCTCTCCCCCTTGACCACACGAACGCATTCCCCGTCACCTGGCGAACCTCTCAAGTAGCCTCCACTCATCCGGGCGTGCTCCAGATCGTCGGCAACCACGACGACATCACGTCGCCGCCGTCTGTCACTTTTCCGACGAGCTCTCCAGGTAAACCCCGACCGAGCCCTTCCCTCTCTCTGATGCTCCCAGGCTCACAACCCTCGTGCGCACCTAACGACGCCTCTGTTTTGTTTTAGCGCACACCATAGCGTTGCTCCCGGGCTCTGACCGCGCCCGAGCCCGAGCCCGAAGGCAACTCTGGCGAGCAATTGCCGTCCACCCCGAGCACCCCTTCGACGGTGAAGACCACCTTGAGCATCTACTCGCCACGACGATTCTGGTGAGCTACTCCTCTATCTCCCTTGCTTCCTAAATCGCCAGCTCCGCCGCCGTCTGACCGTGCCGCCGCCAACCACCGCCGCTAGCACCGCCAGTTTAGGGTTCATTGTTTTAGGCCGTTGGATCTTGATCCATTGATTACGACTGATCATAACTCGAAGATGTATGGTTGAACCTGACCCGCACGATTTCACTTTAATCCATCGCACCAGAGAGGCAGATCGAACAGAAGCGGTACCAACCAATCAGAACACGACGCGTGGCCTGTGATTTGTTTTAAAAACCAGAATTTGATCTATTAGATATGCAAACTTGTAAAATTCATAACTTTAATTCTACACGTCCAATTTTTTCAAATTTTATATCAATGGAATCAGAAAAACAAACTCTATCTAACCATGCACTTTGTTTAATGAATTGCTTCTAGAAACTCAGTTGTTTTTGCAGAAACATGTGTAGGCATAAATTGAATATAAAATTATTCCTATCAATATTTTTATGGTAAAATCTTTGGCAAATAGATTGTTTTGAAACTACTGACCATAGAAACTAACTTGTGGATTCAAAAACATATTTTGTGGAGCAAAAGAATAAATCTTTGATTTAGAACATTTCTAGTCAAATAAAAATAATGTTTATATGTTAAAAATGCTTTTGGAGAAAACCATTTGGGAAGTGTATTGATTTAAACTCTCTGACCCTAAACACCAAGTTTTAGAATTTAAAAATGTAATTTGATGAACCCTATAAATTATTACTTTGCTAAAAAGCTTTTTCAACAACATAAAATATTGTTTTGGTCTAAAAATGTTTATAGGTGAAACCTTTTGCAAATGATCTTAATATTAAACACTTGACCATAAAACACCAACATTTGTGTTTAAAGTGTATTTGACAAACACTAAAAAAATATTACTTGGGTTTGAACCATTTCTAGCAAAACGAAAAAGATTTAAAGTGGCCATTTTTTCACTAACTTAATATCAAATGGTTTTACCACTTTTATAAATGACCAATATGTGTTTTGGAATGTTTATAACCTATTAGAAAACACTTTTCCAAATAAAACAATCTTTGGCATGTTTGCATGCATTGCTTTGTTTTTATTATTCTATGTGATGATTACTTGAATGGTAGATTGAATATTTGCTTGCTTGATTGAATTGTAGTGGCATTTGAAGAGTGTGACTATTGCAAAGATCAAGGAGTGAACTTATAATCTCTACCAAAAAGTCAAGTGGTGCTTCATACTTTTGTCCCATTATTTTCACTATGCATTAGTGATATTTCTAAGTAGGACTTGCATGGAATTTTGCTAAGTATAAACTATGCCATGGGAAATCCTAGTAGGTGAAACCTTAGTGGAATTTTCCTAAGTTAAGATTCCTACTACTATCATGCTTAGCTAGTAGAAAACAAGGGTGGATTATATTCATGTTATGGAATGTTTCTGAAGTCAAGGACTTGTGTTTTGTTTAATAAAACAACGAAGTGAATGAATCACCTGGGTGGAAAGGGACTTGCTTGGTGGTTTTTGGTTGAGTGGTTACACAAGGCCCATTTCTATGGTTTACCTTGTGTATATCACTTGTGGAATGCCACCCAGGAACAAAGAGATTTGAGATGTCAAATGTTGAGAAGCTTCAAATGTTGTTGTTGTTGTTGCTTTTGTTGTTGTTGTTGTTGTTGTTGTTGTTGTTGTTGTTGTTGTTGTTGTTGTTGTTGTTGTTGTTGTTGTTGTTGTTGTTGTTGTTGTTGTTGTTGTTGTTGTTGTTGTTGTTGTTGTTGTTGTTGTTGTTGTTGTTGTTGTTGTTGTTGTTGTTGTTGTTGTTGTTGTTGTTGTTGTTGTTGTTGTTGTTGTTATTGTTGTTGTTGTTGTTGTTGATGGTTGTTGTTTATTTGTTGTTGTTGTTGTTGTTGTTGTTGTTTATTTATTTATTTGTTGTTGTTGTTGTTGCTGTTGCTGTTGTTGTTGTTGTTGTTTTTGTTGTTCTGGTTCTGATTTTGATTTGCCATGAACTGGATCATCATCTTCATCAGTTGAGTTTGAGATGTCATCAGCTGCTGCATCTCGGGATTGACATTATTGTTGTTGTTGTTTTGGTTGGGATTAGCACGGAGGGGAGGCATCTGTGGTTTCAATAAGGATAAGTAATGAGATATAACCCATAGGTGCTAACATGCACAATACATCACATAGCAACAATCACACAATAATCAAGCACAAGATAATCATAGGGTTTGAACAACGTAAACAACAAGTTTTTGGAAAAGCAACACACAAGCAAGTCCTTGGCCTCTAACTCAGCCCTCATGTCCTTGATCTTCTTGTTTCTATCTTGAAATCTCTTCTCCTCATTATTGAACTTCTTGTCCTGGATCTCGAATCTGGACTCCATCTACTTGACGATCTCGTCCTGCTCCGCGAAGAGCTTGTCCTTCTCCCTCAACTGAACCTGAAGCTCATCATTTCTAAGCATGACGTTGGTCCTATCTGTGTCGAGGTGTCTAACAAGACTCTCTAGGTCCTATAGGTAGAGACGTACATGATCAAACGTCTCTCTAGTAGCATCATCATACACTACAGCCTCACGCTGCTCGTCACGTCTCCCGAACAGGTGAAAGTAGAGGCCCCTGAGCTTGGTGGAGTGTCGTCCACAGAGGCGTCCGAGTAGTTCCTGCATGACCATGTCAAGTCCCTTCTCCTTGTCATCGTGCATCATCTTGAAGGTAATCTCCTCCATGGGTGGCTCCGTCTGGCGTCTAGGCTACAAGACTCTAAAGCCCCAAAGATCTTTCCTCTCGAACTTGGTGAGCTGAAGTGCCTTAATACTAGGGAGTGGGAGGTTGAGCACACTAGTGAGCTCCACAAGACGATAACCGAAATGAGTTCCCTTGAACTCCTCGGCAGTGCTGATAACAAGGCTAGGCATCTATTGCATAAGATAGAGAAAAATTAGAAACAATACAGGTAGAGAGAAACACAAGATAGTGAAACAAAAGCCAAAAGCATACATCCATCAATAAAAATATACAAGTCATGGCATACAAAAATCTACCACAAGCACTAAGGTTCAAACACAACTTAGACAAATTTTTGCGAGAAAACGACAAGTGTGGTGGTCCAACTATTGGAATATGTCCCAATTCTCACTCATATGCTAAGTCTATGATATCTTCCCTTAGACGTTTTATGGCAGTCTCTATGTGTTGGGTATACTTGTTCTCCTCACTAAGGTCATTTTGGGTGTTGAGAATTCTACACTTGAGTCTTTCACCAAGCTCCTTGATAGCATTCCAGGATGCATTTCTTGCAGAGTCAAAGAATGCCGTATACATTTCTGAGTTGGTGACCATGCAGAATCCCGACTCTTTGTGGTTGTCTCCCTTGTTTTTGTACAAGTGGAGTTGCACCCACCAATATTCTTCTCCTTCATCCATTACTGGAAATACCTTGTACACGGCCTCACCATGTATCCCCAAGCTAACCATGAGGTTTTTGAGTGCCTTGGGAAACCCCGTCTCACATTCTAAAGTCATGGTCATGAGTGGTCCCTTCTTGACGTCTTCGTTGATGGTGGCCATCTACAAATTGAGATGAGAAATAAGATTAGAAGAGGTTTACGAGAAGAAAAAGACAAGTGTGAAATTTGCAAAGAGTTGCATTTTTCCTAGTGGTTTCCTTAGACTAATCCAACTTAGGGTCATAATCCTACAGGCAACACGGTGCTCTGATACCATCTGTAAGACCCCACCTTTTAAAGGTAAAGGCCCTTGTGATTGCAATGCTAGTCCCTGGATCAAATGCTAGCATCCATAGTTTAAGATGAAGTACACAGATACAAAGGTCGTTATTACATCGTCATTCTAGAGATAACATAGTCTTTACAACTCAATAGCCAAAGGCTAGTACAAGAGTTCATAACATATAGTAAATAACTATAAGTCTTCATTTTCATGTGCCACAGGAAAGCATGTTGAGTGCAGACTCACAACCCTAATCTCCATCAGAGTAACCTGCAACATCATAAGTTACAGCCACAGTGGGTCAATACATTTGGAATTGTATTAGCAAGTGATACTATACTAGAATAATAGTATCTAACATCTATATGAATTTGGCTAGGTGTTGCTTAGGCTAGCTTTGCTCAAAATAGGTTTTTCTTATCAGTTGAAAACACTAAGTTTTTGTTTGTCAAAAACACCCAAGGAACCACCAATAGACATTGGTGAACCTTTACCCTTGTTCAACCACAAGTTTCTAACTTAGAAATTTGGATGTGGAGATCCTTGATAGCTTCAATGTCTTTGATGCTCAAATTGTCCGTTGTCGGGGACATGGCTAAGTACTTAGGTTTTACCCTCTGGAGAGGTGGTGCACTTTCCCCACAAGACTCGACATGCATCGAGACGAGACCTTTCAGAATCATTCCCTTAGACCACCATGGACGCGTTCCATCCTATCACCCTACTACCAACTGTCCATCTGGCTAAGTTCTTGCAACCTATATGGTCAAGGCAGAGCCCATATGCCATGTGGTTGCACTAGAAGCTTCTCAACACTAAACATCTCAAATCCCTTTGTTCCTAGGTGGCTTTCCACAAGTGTGATACACAAGGTAAACCATAGACATGGGCCTTGTGTAACCACTCAACACAAACCATTCATACCATTCCACCCAAGTGATTCATTCACTTAGTTGTTTTTTTAATCAAAAACACAAGTCATTGACTTAGAAAAATTTCATAGAATGAATAATCCACCGTTGTTTTCTACTAGCTAGGCTAAGCATGATAACACAACAAGTTTCTTAACTTAGATAAAATTCTACCAAGACTACAACTACTAGGATTTCCCAAGGCATAGCATATATATACTTCACAAAAATTCCATGCAAGCCCTACTCAAAATATCACTAGTGCATAGTCAAAATAATAGGACAAAATACATGAAGCGCCACTTGCCTTGGTAGTTGGGGGAGTAGCAACAATCCTCACAATCACAATCACCACCGGCACCAAAATCTACACATAAAATCATACCACCAAATTCACATTCAAATAATCAAACGAAAATATACATGAATGCATGCAAATGCAATGAAATAATTTTTCTATACTAAAAAATCAAACCAAACAGTACTGAACACAAAGTGATCTATCTAAAGTCTAAACAAACTCAAATTTGCCTCAAAACCGTTTTATAAACATTTTATATAGTCAAAATAAGCATATAATTGGTTCTATAAACAATCCTATTTTTCCAGAAGAAAAATACAAATTCAAGCCCATAGTAATGTATGGCTTAATTTTCTGACTCCAATGATATATTATTTTCACAATTTGGCCAAAAGAACTAAATATATGAATTTACAAGTTTACATTCTTAATAGATTCAAAATCAGGTTTTAAATCAGAAACACAGACATGTGGTTGTGTCTGATTGTCCCGTACCGCTTCACGCGGATCATGCGCATGGGCCGTTGGATCTAAGTGTGATCATGCGGTCCAGATCTGGTGATACTGCTTCGGCCTGGCGATGTAATCTAAGCCTTAGGATCTAGATCTAACGATGCCTGATCAAGCGACTAAAGAGGAGTGGCACAAATGGCTACTGGCGGCGGCAGTGCTACTGGTGGTGATGCTCCAGCGATTCCAGAGGGGGCTAAGGGTAGTGGCGCGGCTTACCAGTGTCGCACGGATGCGAGGATGCTCGAGGTGGCCTTGGTTTGGACGTGGGCGAGCTTCTGCGGCCGCAGGAGCTCGTCGGAGTAGCTGCTGGCATCGGGTTGTTGCAAACGGTGATGGAGGCGACGACCTGGATCACCCCAATGCAAAAAAGTGCATCAGGACACGCGCAAGGACAAGGCGCACAGGTTGGTTTGAATCAGATGCCAAGGGGCAGGCGATTCATACCAGGATTGCTCGCCGGAGTTGGTGGTTGCCTCGGGAGCTCGCAGTGCTTGACGAAGCCGACGACCTAGGGTAGTACATGATGAACCAGTGGTGTCAGAAGAAGCGCAAAGACCATAGAATCAATCTCGTATGAACGAGGAACGGCGAGGTGCTCGAGGCTCACCGGAATAGCTCGCCGAAGTGCATCGGGCAGCGGCGTTGCAAGTTCAATTGCGAGCAGCCTGGCGACGATTAGGGGGTGGCGAGTGAGGGGAAATGGCCACTGTGCAGAGAGGGTTAAGTAGCCGGTGAGGGGCGAGGGAATTACGTGAGAATCCATCGGCAATTAAACCCGAATCAATCGCGACAGTGAATGGGGGAGGAAACAGGCGGCGACGGCGTCTGCGCGCGGGGTTTGGGGAAGACGATGCTGAGGTGGCGCAGGGCCCAGTGGCAGTGGCTGCGAGGTAGGTTTTGCGCGGGGAGAGAGGGAGCAGGGGGAATGGCCCGGGTGGGCTTTTGGGCTGGTTCGGGCACTAGGCCGAATAGGTGGCGCAGTGTTTTATTTTTTCTTTCTCCTTTTCTTTTTCTGTTTTAAATTTCAGGAATGGTTTTCAAACCCTCTTTCAAATCTGTTTGAATTCAAATCACCTCCAAAATTTTGTAATGTGATCCAATCATCCTAAAGTGTGACAAAAACATCTGTTCACTCAAACACACCTTGGTATTTTGAAAATAAAAATAAAACCATGCATCATATGTATATAAATAATATTGCTTAATAATGGTTTTATTTGGGGTTTTGGTTTGAAATTTTTTGTGCAAGCTCTATATGCTATGACAATATGAATGCAATGCATGCTTTTATTAATCATGAAATTTGGGATGTTACACCTCCATTAATACTAGAGCTTCACGTCACTAGATCTCTCTCCCTATCCACTCAAACCACTTGATCTTTTGAGAGGTGAGGGAGGTGACCTAGATCTACACTTCAACCAAAGAAGATTTGATTCCCCCCACTTATCCTTTCTGGATCTTGTTACTCTTGGGTTTCTTGGAACCCTAGACGGTGTAGGGCATCCTCAAAGCTAAGGGGATGTGGTGTAAATCTCCGTGGTGTCGTTGAGGGCCTCCAATTGAGTAGGGGAGCTTCCCCCTCAACCTTGTTGTAAATTTTTCGGTTGGTGCCTTCAAGGTCACCGGTTAGTGGATTGTGAGGCCTCCTTTGTGGGGCAGCTCACCGGAGAATAAGGTGAGGAGCTCACCGGAGAAGAAGGGAAGGCCTTTGTGGTGCTCGGGTGACCTTGTTTGTCCTCGACACCTCTCCAACGTAGACGTAGCTCCCTTGGGAGTGAACTACGGGAATTACATCTCTGTGTCCCCGCTCCGGTTATCTCGTTCCTTACCTTTACTACTTTCTCTTTATCGCTCTTATGTTTGTTGTTCGTTCTTTAGCATATAGGTTGTTCATCTAGTTGCATATCTAGACAACTTACCTTCTTTCTTAGCCTAAAATTGAGTAACAAATTAAAAATTGGTAGTCGCCTATTCACCCCCCTCTAGTCGATTCAAGGTCGGTACTTTCACCAAGTATTTCGACTCGGGGAGTCGAGAAAAGAAGAAAAACTATGACAAGATCAAGGAAATTCTAGATGATGCTCTCACTGGCTATGCCTCAGCGGAAGGCACCACCTTCATGCGTAAGAAGGTCAAGTTCGGCAGGCACGTCTTCACCCATGTAACGGACTTCCCCTACATGAAGCAGCTGGAAAATAGTTAGAAGGAAGCCTACTACACACTCCATCAGATGAGGGCATTCCTACTAGAGAAACATAATTCTACGCCGCCATATCATCTCAAACAGTAAGCTGAAGCCAAGGCCAATATCACTGATTTAGATATTAGACAAGAGATGTATCGCATCCAGCAGGAGTTTGGGGCAATCATCTTTCATGATGTCATGACTTTAGTGGGGGTCTTCTACGGAGGCAATCCCCTGAATAACAGTGACATAGTAGATCACCTAAATATGCAGGGTGACTATAGGGAATTCATGACGAAACAAGGCGTCCTCCCGTTCCATGAGCTGAGCCAGAAGTCTTGATGTTATCCTAGTTGTAGTTCTGAACTATAGATGAGCTTGTGTGATGTAAAATTTATCCCCATAAGTACTTGTGTGTGTCGACAAGTACATGCTACTACTTATTACGGTTATGAATCAACACTTACTTCTTTTTCTTATTATTAGGGTTATATATGAATCAATTCTTAGTTTTTTTTTGCTTACTCTTTGGTCCTTCTTTGCTTACTTTGGTCCTTTTTTTTCCTTACTTTAGTATTTTTTGAGAATGCCAATGATTAAAATATCGTGGCACACTATATATGTGAATGTGTTGTGATGAGACCGTAAGCCTTGTGCCATGCACAAGTCCAAGTCTTGTGCATCATACTTGGCTTACAGTTCCATCATAGCATATTTCTATGTCCAACAACCTAGTTATATATGAGGCATTCTTTTTGAGTTGTCGCTATTTAGTAAGTGTATCTTTATATGCTTACTTTTTGGTCCTTTTTTGCTTACTTTGTTACCTTCTTACGAGAATGAGATATAAATTCGAATTACTTTGGTATTTTTAAGAATGACAATGATTAAAATGTTGTTGGACACTATATATGTGAATGTGTGGTGATGAGATGTTCGGCCTTGTGCTTTGCACATGTCCAAGTCTTGTGCATCCTACTTGGACGAACAGTTCCATCATAGCATATTTTTGTGTCCAACAACCTATGAATATATGAGGCATTCTTTTTGAGTTAGCGCTATTTGATAAGTGTATCTTTATAGGCGACTTTTACATGTTTTTTAACCCACCATTTAATTAATATTGCCAACTTGTAGATGACGTGGTACGTCGTGTACAAGGGACGGGTTCCCGGAGTCTACGATGATTGATAAGACTGCCGGAGACAGGTGCACCATTTCAGCGGCAATAGCTATAAAGGGTATAACACTATGGCGGAGGCGGAAGCTAGACACACGTGCTATCTAGCGGGAGTTAGGACAAAGAACCGGATGAATACCTACACCTTCATCACGGTGATGCTTATTGTCCTTGGTTGTCTATCCTGTGTGTTCCTACTTTAGATGTCTAGGCAAGCTTGCGAGCTCTAACTTGGTCGAGACACATGTATTCATGTCACTAGCTACTTTGTAACTTGATCAAAACAATGTAACTTATCATGTGTATTCATGTATGTGACTTATCTATATGTATTTTTTTATATCCTGTCTGTGTATTCATATATGTGTATGTATATATGTATTGTATATCTGTGTATGTATATCATCTGTATTGTATATCATATGTATTGTATATATTGTATTGAGTATTTAAAAAAACTTAGCCGTGGCGCACATGGCCTGGTGTTAGTGGCGCACTATACCTAAAGCTCACATGGAATATCTTTAGTGGCGCAATGCCTTGTGCACCACAGGAAACATAGTGTAAACGCACTCGCTTTCACAGCAGTGGCACACCATGCAGTGCGCTACTTCTATATGCAGGTACCCGTAGCACACTAGGCAGTGCTCTACATGTATATTTTAGCCGCAGAACAGACCTCGTGGCGCACCCCTAGTGCGCCGCGGAAGGGGAAATGGGGTGCGCCACAAATAAGCATTTTCCTAGTAGTGTATGAATAAAATGATAGCATGTCTCTCTCTCTACCTACATACCCTCCTCCATCCGCCTCTGAGGACGCCAGTCCCTCTTCTAAGGATAAAGCTAATGCTAACTCCAAGTAAGATGAGTTGGAGGGTGACGATCATAGTAAAATCTCCCCCTCGAAAAAGGGAAGTGGTAAGGAGGAATATAGTGAGGTTCCAGGGTCCAGAGTTACCTTGGACGACGCACCTTTGGAAGTCTACCCTACCCCTGAGCTTGTGTATCTTCCAATGGCAGCTGCTACGGGATCGTCTTCCTTCGGGGGTAGAGGTGGCGAAACACAATGGTCCCGTTAATGGGATGTGTCTGTTATGTGGGATGCTGGAGACATGCTCCCACATTATGTTCACTTTCCCTGCCACTCGGTTTCTATGGAACTTCATCCAAGAAGCTCTGGGGCCTACTTGGCAGGCCCAAGACCTTGGCGAGTTCCTAGAAACAGAGCCGAACCATACCGGCAGAGGGCGCCACCTCTTCTGGTTGGTGTTTGCGACCATTACCTAGACATTATGGAATATTGAGAATAAGATGGTGATAGAGCGGATTTTCCCTCGCCACGCTTCTGACTCTATGTTTTATTTGCTTGCCTCCCTTTAGTAGTGGTACCCCTTCTGTAGACAGCGGGACCGGGCGCGAGTGAACGACATCCTGCAGGATCTTAGGGCGTCGGTGCAGCATTTCGTGGTGCCTGCTAGTGCTTCTGAAGCCTCGTAGGGGGAGCGTCCAGCTCCTCCTGTCGTTTTTCCTTTTCATGGTCTTGATGTGTTGTAGCCCCAACAAACTTCCCTTGTTTTTCTTTTCTTTTGACACCTAGGCGTCAGTGACTTGATTGTACTCTAGATGGTCGTTGCTTTATTTATAAAGCTGGGCGTAATGCATGTTTTGAGGAGGAGGAATATAGTGAGGTTCCTCACTTATATTCACCCGACCCACCAATCCCTCACCCTCATATAAACAATAGGGGAGATCCACCCAAGCTTACTACATCTCTTTTTAATCAATGACAATTTTTAATGAAGTCTCATGTGTGAAGCTCGTCAATTAAGTCATGGAAAATAATTGAGAATGGTCTTCATGTTGGGAATCCAAACAACTTGACAAGAAGAGAGATTGTGGACAACCAACTGATACGTCGGAAACATATCTTTAATTTTTGATGTTCCATGCTTGTTTAGTAACTACTTTGCTTTGCTTTGTCTACACTTTGAGGTGTTTTTATATCTTTTCTGCAACTAAACTATTAACAAGTTGCCACAGTGCCAGTTGCCTATTTTCTTCTGTTTTTGGTTCCAGAAAGGCAGAAAATCAATATTCTCGGAATTGGACGGGACAAAAGCCAAAGTCAATATTTTACCGTGGGCGACACAAAGCCGGAAGACAAGACGAAGGGGCGCCATAGGGCGGCCAAACCCCTAGGCGTGGGTGGGCCCAACCCTCTCCTGGGCAGGGTGTGGCCCTCCTGGCGGCCCTCCTGCCTCGCCTCTTCGCCTATAAGAAGCCCCCAATGCATAAACCCTAGGAACCCAATCAAAACTCCACGAAACCTTCTATATCCGCTGCCACCATCATCCCTAGATCGGGGGATCTGAAGTTCTTCCCGGCACCCTACAGGAGGGGAGATCATCCTGGAGGACTTCTTCTCCGGTCCATGTAGTAGCTAGATGGTTGTATCTCCTCCTTGTGATTTCATGTATAGATCTTGTGAGCTCCATTCATGATCAAGATCTAATCTATTTGTAACCATGCATGTTGTGTTTGCGGGGATCCGATGGATATTGAGATTACTATGTCAAATTGGTTAATGGTTTTGTCTATTTGATACTATCATGTCTATGTTGTTTGTGATCTTGCATGCTCTCCGCTGTTAGTAGCTATCTTGGCCAAGTAGTTGCTAGTGACTCCAAGAGGGGGTATTTATGCTCGATAGTGGGTTCATGCCTCTAGTTTGCAAGGGAAGTGATAGAAATCTCTTCGGTTGTAGATGTGTTGTTGCCACTAGGGATAAAACAATGGTCTCTTGTTCATGGAACTGGATTATTTACCTTACACACTTTGCTTAAAGCAGTTGTCTGTTGCTTGCAACTTAATACTAGAGGGGGTTCGGATGATAACCTGGAGGTGGACTTCTAGTCATAGATGCAGTTGGATGGCGGTCTATGTATATTGTTGTATTTCCCAATCGAATCTCATAGGATCTTTTTTTTCTGTTATTGCATTGTTATGCCTTGCCCAGTTCCTGTCAATTGCCCTTCTGTAATTTGTTTACCCTTCATGCCATGTTGTTTATCTAAGGAGCGCACCTCTAGTGAACTATGGAACCCGGTCCAATCTTTATCATTGATACATCTTCCGCTGTTTACTTGCTGCAAACCATTCATCACCTTCCACACCATATAGTTAATCCTTTGTTACAGCAATCGGTGAGATTGACAACCTCACTGTTAGTTGGGGCAAAGTCTTGAGTTTGTGTTGTGCAGGTTTCCATGTTGCTTGCAACAACTGTGTGACGTGTCCTTCCTCCTACTGGTTTGATAACCTTGGTTTCTTACTGAGGGAAGACTTGCTATTGTGCTGCTTAATAAGGTAGAGATCCCTGTGTTTACAATGCTAGTCCCTGGATCAATAGCTAGCATCCATAGTTTAAGATGTAATATCAAGAAACAAAGGTCATAATACAACTTTATAACCAGGAATAAAATATTTCATTACATATTACATAGCTCATTCGGCAGAATATCTATATAGCATGGAGTCCTTCATCTTCAAAGTGCCACAGGCAATCATGTTGGTTGTAGACTTGTAATCCTATTCAACACACTTCACTAACATCAAACAAACCTGTAACATAATAAGTTACAACCACAAGGGTCAATACATTTGAATTTTATTGGCAAGTGATACTATGGTATAGTAGTGGTATCTATCATCTATATGCATTTGGCTAAGTGGAGCTTAGGCTTGCTTTGCTCAAAATAGATTTTCCTTATCATTTGAAAACACTAAGTTTTTGTTTGTCAAAATCACCCAAGGAACAACCAATGAAAATTGGTTAACCTTTACCCTTGTCAACCACAAGTTTTTAACTTAGAAATTGGGATGAGGAGATCCTTGATAGCTTCCATGTCTTGATGCTCAAATGTCCATTGCCAGGGACACGGCTAAGTACTTAGATTTTACTCTCTCGAGAGGTGGTGCACTTTCCCCACAAGACTCGACATGCATCGAGACAAGATCTTTCAAAAGCCTTCCCTTAGACCAAAATGGATGCGCTCCAAACCTATCACCCCTACCACCAACTGTCCATATGTCTAAGTTATTGCAACCTATATGATCCAGGCAGATCCCATATTGCCAAGTGGTTGCACTTGAAGCTTCTCAACATTTGACATCTCAAATATCTTTGTTCCTGGGTGGCTTTCCACAAGTGAGATACACTAGGGTAGGCCATAAATATGGGGCCCTGTGTAACCACTCAACATAATCATACAAGTCCCGTTCCACCCAGGTGATTCATTCACATAGTTGTTTTATTAAACAAAACACAAGTCCTTGACTTAGAAATATTTTAGAAATATTTTGGCTAGGGTTCGGGCGCCGCTAGGGTTTCGGGCGCCGCTGTGGGAGAGGGCGATGCGACTGCGGAGTTGGTGGGATGTGGTGAACTGGGCACATATAAGCCAATATTAACACATGGATAGGACACATAGTAAAAAAACCGACACATAGACACGCCACATAGACCCAATTGCTGATGTGGCAAACAACTCATGTCAAGTTATGCTAATTTGGACAATATGACGATTTAAAATCGTCATAGTGAGCTACAAGTAACACCATAGGCTGCTTCCATCAAATTATGACGATTTCATCTAAAGTAACTATGACGATTTGTAGCAAAATCGTCGTAATTTTCCAGGGTATAGGCCCTCTTGAACTGCTTATTACCATCTCATGCAAAATCGTCATAACTCTATGACGATTTTGTTCACGGTCACTATTAGAAGGTCATAGAATAACACATTCCTTGTAGTGCACCCAGGTGATTCATTCACATAGTTGTTTTATTAAACAAAACACAAGTCCTTGACTTAGAAATATTTCATAGCATGAATATAATCCACCCTTGTTTTCTACTAGCTAAGCTAAGCATGATAGTTGTAGGGATCTTAACTTAGGAAAGTTTTACTAAGGCATCATCTACTAGGATTTCCCAAGGCATATCATACTTAGTAAAATTCCATGCAAGTCCTACTCAAAATATCACTAATGCATAGTGAAAATATTGGGACAAAAGGTATGAAGCACCACTTGCCTTTTTGGTAGAGAATATAAGTTCACTCATTGATCTTGCAATTTTCACATTCTTCAAATTTCACTACAATTCAATCAAGGCACAAATTCAATCTAGCATTCAAGCAATTCACCACATAAAATATAGGAAACAAAACAATGCATGCAAGCATGCAAAAGATTGTTTTATTGGAAAATTTGGTTTCTACTACGGCTATAAACCTTTTAAAACACCTATTAGTCATTTCTAAAAGTGGAAAAAACATTTTAAATCAAGTTAGTGAAAATGGCCATTTAAATCATTTTTATTTTGCTAGAGATGATTTAAATCAAAGTGATAATTTCTAGTGTTTGCCAAAGATATTTTTAAACACAAAATGTCAGTGTTTATGGTTAAAGTGTTCAAAACAATTCCATTTACAAAAGGTTTCACTCAAAAACCATTTTTAAATCAAATCAACATTTTTATTTTACTAAAAATGCCTTTAATCAAAGTAATAGTTTTCTAGGGTTAATCAAATACATTTTTAAATCCAAAACCTAGTGTTTAGGATCATAGAGTTTAATTCAACCCATTTGTAAAAGGTTTTACTCAAAACCCATTTTTAAAACATAATAAATAATTTTATTCTACTAGAAATGCTTTTATTCAAGGAATAATTCCTTAGTGTCACAAAATATACTTTTAAATCCAAAAGTTGGTTTTTATGGTCAGTAGGTTCAAATCAAACGATTTACAAGAGATTTTACCCTAAAAATAATTTCAGAATAAATTTTATACACAAAATAAGCCTAAATATGTTTCTGCGAAAAACAACCAATTTTACAGAAGCAAAATATTAAACAAAGGGCATGGTTGCAAATTATTCTTTTTCCTGATTCCATTGATATAAAATTTGTAAATTTTAGACAAGTAGGTTTAAATTTATGAATTTTACAAAATCAATCATCTAATAGAAATGTTTCTGTTTTAAAAACAGTGTCTGGGATACGTGGCTGCTTTCTATTGGTCAGTAACGGTTCGTGCGGATCGAAGAACACTGAACGTCAGATCTAACTAACAACGCACGACACAGATTTAGCGTACCAGTTTGTTTAAGTCAATCTATCGCGTCCACTGGATCACAATCTAACGGCTTAGATCGAGACGACCATAGATGGGTGGCACAGCGACGGTGGATGGTGGCGGCGCGCTCGGGCGGTGATGTTGCCGGCAATACAGGAAGCGAGAGGAGGAGTTTGATGGCTCACCAGACTCGCAGGAAGGTGACGATGCTCAACGTGTCCGTGGTTGGCGAAGGGGCGCAAGGGGACGATGGTAATTCCTCGCCGGAGTTCTTTCTGGCGACGGGTGCTCTCTGTTGAAGACGTAGGCGACGCTACAGTGCGATCTAGGACACGGAAACGGTCGCATTAGATGTGTACGAGGTCACTGGTCACACGTGTATCATCGGGAGGAAGAGGGGTGGTCGGAATTCTACCAGGGGAGTCGCAGGAGTTGGAGAAGTTCACGGTGGCATTCTGTCGAGGTTGTTGCCGATGATGTGGAGCGCGCGCGGGCGAGCTGAGGATACTGGAGGGTGCGCCTGTCGATGGGGAGAAAGCCAGTAGGTGCCAGGGAGCAAGGGGAGGTGAGGAGTCGCCGGAATCATCGCCGGAATCATCGCCGGAGTGTCATCGGGCAGTGGCGCGTTTGGCGAGAAATTGAGGCAGCCTAAGGGCAGTGAGAGGATGGCGAGCGAGGGGGAAGAGAGGGGAGAGGTGAGCATTTAGTAGGGCGTCGTCGCAGCGAGTAATGGCCGCGGAACTTAGGCGAATTAAATTGGCGAAATCAGAGGCAGAAATGGCCGAGGATTTGGGGAAGAACGGGTCCGCGGGGTTGAAGACGATGACTGGGTAGTGGGACCTGGTGGTCAGCGAAAGAGAGAGGAGATGCGGTGCGGTCACCAAGTCAGTGGATGAGGGGGTCGTTCTGCGAGTAAGAAAACATTTCAGAGGGAGAGGGAGTGGGTTGTGCTTGTTGGGCTAGACTGGGACTAATTACTGGGCTGGTTCTGTTTTCATTTTTTTCCTGAAACCTTTTTCTTTTTCTGTTTTGAATTTTGTTCAAATAATTCAAACACCATTTGAATTCAGATCTTTACCAAACTTTCATCAAGTTTTTAATACTGTTTATTATTCCATTTTAAAGACCATTTTTGAAAAATCCTTTTATTTATTTATGGTTTCTTATTTATTTAAAATAGGCACTTTCCTTTATTCAAATAAGATTTTAATTATATTTTCAAACTCTTATTTAAATTCTAATTTTCACCAAACCTTTTTCAGTAGGTTTTATTTATTCAATAGGGTGTTAGATAATTCACTTTGAATTATTTGAAATATTTTTAATATGATTTATTAATCATTTAAATTGGGCATTTGTCTTTATTCAAATCAAAATATGGTTTTAATCCCATTTAAATTTTATTCAAATAATTCTTTGACTCCATTTAAGTTAATTAAATAACTTTTATTCCACTTGGGAAAATTCCAATTTATTATTTTCTCATGATTTAATTAATCATTTACTTTAGGGATTTTATCCCTATTTAAATATAATTTAGAATATGGTTTTATCCATATAATTTTATTGGAATAATCTTTATCCCTTTATTTTATTTGGATTATCTTTATTTCATTTGCTTTTGGATTTGATTCAAGATTTAAATTGTCTTCTAAATAATTTTATTTAGGGAATTTATCTTTATTTAAATAAAATTGAATATTGTTCAATTATTATGATTTTATTTAAATAATATTTTACCCTTATTTTATTATTCAATAATCTTTCATTTTATTTGTTTATGGATTTGGCCAAGTTTTAATTTGGCTTTTAAATATTACTTATTTATTTATTTTCTTCCTTTGCCTTATAAAATCCATATCTTTTTATTTATAGATCCAAAATTGGTGATTCCAATTTATATAATTTTATTTAATATTTGTTTATCTTTTTAAATCCCTTTAGTATTATTTTTCTCACAATTTGGTGTGGATTTTAGATAGGAGCTTTATTACCTTTGAAATTCAATTTCTTTATCTTATTAAATTCATAAGATTTTATCGATGACTCCAAATTAAATGAAACTAATTTCTATGGTTTTATAATATTTTTATTTGTCATTTTGATCACTTATAAATTTTTGTTGACAAATTGTTATATGGAACACATCCATAGTCTTAGAGTGATCTTGGAAATGATTTTCTTACATTAGGGTTTTAGGGTTTTGGTTTAACTTTTCCAAGTGTTTAAATTTCAAGATACATTTATTGATGAATGCATTTCACTTGATTGAAATTTGTTAGATTCCTTTTTATTCAAAGTTTGTTCAAGATGAGTTTTGATGTTTCCAGTTGGAATCAAAAAGTTTCTTTTCACCCTAAATTTCAACAATTATTTATTTTTTTTATTTTTTTTCACATTTCAAAATGTGGAAAATTTTGGGATGTGATAGGCTACCACCCTTAAAAGAAATCTCATACCGAGATTTGGGAAGGCTAGAGGTTACAAGTTGGCTTCAAGACAACTAGGGTACTACCACCCTTAAAAAGGTTTTCAACTAGATTACATCTTGGCTTACTTGGGATATTGATGTAACTTCTCTGGGCACTTGTTGGCATAATGTCCTAGCTCTTTGCATTTTAAGCACATCTATTAGCTAATATATTTCCTATTTTCTGGACAATGTGATGCATAGTGTCCCATCTCTTTGCAATTGTAACATTGCACTTGTCTATTGTCCTTCTTGTTGGAATTAGGGCATTTCTCCTTCTTCTTCTTGGGTCTCTCCAAAGCTAGGAGTTCTTATAGTTCATGTTCTTCATATCTCACCTCAAAGGTGGGAAATCTTTCTCTCTTATTGGGGCAGTTACTAGAGATATGTCCTTCTTCTCCACAAGAGTAGCAACACTTTGTGGTCACTTTGGGTATGGATTTATGAGGCATGGTTCTGACTTTGCCTTCATCCTTCTTGGTAGAAGTTTTTCCCTTATGGAGGTTTCCAAACATTTTATGCATTCCATCTTGTTTCATTTGTTGAACTATAGGATAGATGGGGCATTGGATAGGGACATGATCATTTCTTTCACATAGGAAACAAGTCACTCGAGATGTGGGGCATTGTTTAGTTGGATGATTCTCTTCATAATTAGGGCATTGATCCTCATGCTCTTTATAAGTGTGTCCTATGTCTCCACAAATATTGCAAGCTTGAGTTCCTTCCATAATATCATCCTTGACATCCTTGTTGTCACAATCTCCTTGGGAATGGGTGTCTATCATGTTGATCATTTGATTGGTCATCCTTTGAAATAATTGGGATTGGATTTCCAAAAACTTTTGCATGGTTGGGTCTAACTCATTGCTGTAGGCTAAAAACTGAGTTGTCACTTGATTCAACTGGGCTTGGGTTGCTATAAGTTGTTCTCTCATGTGCATATCTTGGTTGTTGTTGTTGTTGTCACCATTCTTGATGTTGGAGTCTCTTGGAGAAGTCATCTGTTTGGGTTGGATTGGGACTAGAATAGGCAAAAATTTCTAGGGAAATAATTCTAATCACACAAATCACAATTCACACAAGCAATGTGCAAGAAATCACAAACAAACATTCCATTCAAACAAAAAGGTTCAAGCACATTTTTAGGCAACAAAATATTTTTGCTACACCACACAAGTTGGTGGGTTTAACTAATCACTAGTATGGTGGTCCAACTATGGGATTTTCTTGGGATCATTTCATTCTTCTTGGTTCTTTCTTCATGAATGAGATCATTGTATCTTTGGAAAAATTCTTGTATCTTGGTCACAAAACTTCAAAGGTGATGATGGTTCCTTCTAAGTTGTGTTTCCTTAGTCTTCAAGTCTTGAGTAACATTCTTGTCTCACTTGTAGTCCTTAGTGATATACAAATTGAAGTCCTTAGTGAAACTAAAGGTGAAGTCCTTAGTGATGTTGTAGTTGAAATCATTTGAGTTGGTGAAGTCCTTTGCTCATGTTGAAGTCTTTGCTCATGGTGGAGGCTTTGTCCATCAAGTTTGAAAAGAGGGGAGAAGTAGAATTAGAACCAAAAAGGTTGAGGAAAAGAGTTTACAAGATTGTTTGTAAATAAGTTTTGAACAAATACAACTCCTATTTATCTAAGGGGTTTTGTCCAATCCCAGGGTTACAATTCTACAGGAAACACAGTGCTCTGATACCATCTATAGAGTTCCCAACCTTTAATGAGGTAGAGATCCCTGTGTTTACAATGCTAGTCCCTAGATCAATAGCTAGCATCCATAGTTTAAGATGTAATATCAAGAAACAAAGGTCATAATACAAATTTATAACCAGGAATAAAATATTTCATTACATCTTACATAGCTCATTTGGCTATCACATTACAATGCAACAGAATATCTATATAGCATGGATTCCTTCATCTTCAAAGTGCCACAGGCAATCATGTTGGTTGTATACTTGTAATCCTATTCAACACACTTCACTAACATCAAACAAACCTGCAACATAATAAGTTACAGCCACAAGGGTCAATACATTTGAATTGTATTGGCAAGTGATACTATGGTATAGTAGTGGTATCTATCATCTATATGCATTTGGCTAAGTGGAGCTTAGGCTTGCTTTGCTCAAAATAGATTTTCCTTATCATTTGAAAACACTAAGTTTTTGTTTGTCAAAATCACCCAAGGAACAACCAATGAAAATTGGTTAACCTTTACCCTTGTCAACCACAAGTTTTTAACTTAGAAATTGGGATGAGGAGATCCTTGATAGCTTCCATGTCTTGATGCTCAAATGTCCATTGCCAGGGACACGGCTAAGTACTTAGATTTTACTCTCTCGAGAGGTGGTGCACTTTCCCCACAAGACTCGACATGCATCGAGACAAGATCTTTCAAAAGCCTTCCCTTCAAACAAAATGGACGCGATCCAAACCTATCACCCCTACCACCAACTGTCCATCTGTCTAAGTTATTGCAACCTATATGATCCAGGCAGAGCCCATATTGCCAAGTGGTTGCACTTGAAGCTTCTCAACATTTGACATGTCAAATGTCTTTGTTCCTAGGTGGCTTTCCACAAGTGAGATACACTAGGGTAGGCCATAAATATGGGGCCCTGTGTAACCACTCAACATAATCCATACAAGTCCCATTCCACCCAGGTGATTCATTCACATAGTTGTTTTATTAAACAAAACACAAGTCCTTGACTTAGAAATATTTTAGAGCATGAATATAATCCACCCTTATTTTCTACTAGCTAATCTAAGCATGATAGTAGTAGGGATCTTAACTTAGGAAAGTTTTACTAAGGCATCATCTACTAGGATTTCCCAAGGCATAGCATACTTAGTAAAATTCCATGCAAGTCCTACTCAAAATATGACTAATGCGTAGTGAAAATATTGGGAAAAAAGGTATGAAGCACCACTTGACTTTTTGGTAGAGAATATAAGTTCACTCCTTGATCTTGTAATTTTCACATTCTTCAAATTTCACTACAATTCAATCAAGGCAAATTCAATCTAGCATTCAAGCAATTCACCACATAAAATATAGGAAACAAAACAATGCATGCAAGCATGCAAAGATTGTTTTATTGGAAAAGTGGTTTATACTAAGGATATAAACATTTTAAAACACCTATTGGTCATTTCTAAAAGTGGAAAAAACATTTTAAATCAAGTTAGTGAAAATGGCCATTTAAATCATTTTTATTTTGCTAGAGATGATTTAAATCAAAGTGATAATTTCTAGTGTTTGCCAAAGATATTTTTAAACACAAAATGTTAGTGTTTATGGTCAAAGTGTTTAAAAAAATTCCATTTACAAAAGGTTTCACTCAAAAACCATTTTTAAATCAAAGCAACATTTTTATTTTACTAAAAATGCCTTTAATCAAAGTAATAGTTTTCTAGGGTTAATAAATTACATTTTTAAATCCAAAAACTAGTGTTTAGTATCATAGAGTTTAATTCAACCCATTTGTAAAAGGTTTTACTCAAAAAACCATTTTTAAAACATAATCAATAATTTTATTCTACTAGAAATGCTTTTATTCAAGGAATAATTCCTTAGTATCACAAAATATACTTTTAAATCCAAAAGTTGGTTTTTATGGTCAGTAGGTTCAAATCAAACCATTTACAAAATATTTTACCCTAAAAACAATTTTATAATAAATTTTATGCACAAAATAAGCCTAAATATGTTTCTGCGAAAAACAACCAATTTTACAGAAGCAAAATATTAAACAAAGGGAATGGTTGCAAAGTATTCTTTGCCTGATTCCGTTGATATAAAATTTGTAAATTTTAGATGATTATATTTAAAGTTATGAATTTTACAAAATCAATCATCTAATAGAAATGTTTCTATTTTAAAAACAGAGTCTGGGATACGTGGCTGCTTTCTATTGGTCAGTAACAGTTCGTGCGGATCGAGCAACACTGAACGTCAGATCTAACTAACAACGCATGACACAGATTGAGCGTACCGGTTCGTTTAATTCAATCTATTGTGTCCACTGGATCACAATCTAACGGCTTAGATCGAGACGACCATAGATGGGCGGCACAACGACGGTGGATGGCGGCGGCACGCTCGGGCTGTGATGTTTCCGGCGATACAGGAAGCGAGAGGAGGAGTTGGATGGCTCACCATACTCACAGGAAGGTGACGATGCTCAACGTGTCTGTGGTTGGGGAAGGGGCACAAGGGGACGATGGTAATTCCTCGCTGGAGTTCTTTCTGGCGATGGGTGCTCTCTGTTGAAGACATATGCGATGCTACGATGAGAGCTAGGACACGGAAACGGCGACATTAGATGCGTGCGAGGTCACTGGTCACACGTGTATCATCAGGAGGAAGAGGGGTGGTCGAAATTTTACCAGGGGCGTCGCCGGAGTTGGAGAAGTTCACGGTGGCGTTCTGTCGAGGTTGTTTCCGACGATGTGGAGCACGCGCGAGCGAGCTGAGGATACTGGAGGGTGCACCTATCGATGGGAAGAAAGCCAGTAGGTTCCAGGGAGCAAGGGGAGGAGAGGAGTGGCCGGAGTCATCGTCGGAGTGTCGTCGGGCAGTGGCGCGTTTGGAGAGAAATTGAGGCATCCTAAGGGAAGTGAGAGGATGGTGAGCGAGGGGGAAGATAGGGGAGAGCTGAGCATTTAGTAGGGCGTCGTCGCAGCGAGTAATGGCCGCGGCATTTAGGCGAATTAAATCGGCGAAATCAAAGGCAGAAACAGTCAGGGATTTGGGGAAGAACGGGTCCGCGGGGTTCAAGACGATGACTAGGTAGTGGGACCTAGTGGTCAGCGAAAGAGAGAGCACGTGCGGTGGCGTCACAAGGTCAGTGGCTGAGGGGGTCATGCTGCGAGTAAGAAAACGTTTCAGAGGGAGAGGGAGTGGGCTGTTCTTGTTGGGCTAGACTGGGCCTGGTTGCTGGGTTGGTTCTGTTTTCATTTTTTTCATGAAACCTTTTTCTGTTTTGAATTTTGTTCAAATAATTCAAACACCATTTGAATTCTGATCTTTACCAAACTTTCAGCAAGTTTTTAATACTGTTTATTATTGCATTTTAAAGACCATTTTGGAATAATCCTCTTATTTATTTATGGTTTATTAATTATTTAAAATAAACACTTGCCTTTATTCAAATAAGATTTTAATTATATTTTCAAACTCTTATTTATATTCTAATTCTCACCAAACCTTTTCAGTAGGTTTTATTTATTCAATAGGGTGTTAGATAATTCACTTTGAATTATTTGAAATATTTTTAATATGATTTACTAATCATTTAAATTGGGCATTTGTCTTTATTCAAATCAAATATAGTTTTAATCCCATTTAAATTTTATTCAAATAATTCTTTGACTCCATTTAAGTTAATTAAATAACTTTTATTCCACTTGGGCAAATTCCAATATATTATTTTATCATGATTTAATTAATCATTTACTTTAGGGATTTTGTCCCTATTTAAATATAATTTAGTATATGGTTTTATCCATATAATTTTATTGGAATAATTTTTATCACTTTATTATATTTGGATTATCTTTATTTCATTTGCTTATGGATTTGATTCAAGATTTAAATTGTCTTCTAAATAATTTTATTTAGGCAATTTATCTTTATTTAAATAAAATTGAATATTGTTCAATTCTTATGATTTTATTTAAATAATATTTTACCCTTATTTATTAATCAATAATCTTTCATTTTATTTATTTATGGATTTGGCCAAGTTTTAATCTGGCTTTTAAATATTCCTTATTTATTTTCTTCCTTTGCCTTATAAAATCCATATCTTTTTATTTATAGATCCAAAATTGGTGATTCCAATTTGTATAATTTTATTTAATATTTGTTTATCTTTTTAAATCCCTTTAGGATTATTTTGCTCAAAATTTGGTATGGATTTTAGATAGGAGCTTTATTAGCTTTCAAATTCAATTTCTTTATCTTATTAAATTCATAAGATTTTATCCATGACTCCAAATTAAATGAAACCAATTTCTATGGTTTTATAATATTTTTATTTGTCATTTTGATCACTTATAAATGTTTTTTGACAAATTTTTATATGGAACACATCCATAGTCTTAGAGTGATCTTGGAAATGATTTTCTTACATTAGGGTTTTGGTTTAACTTTTCCAAGTGTTTAAATTTCAAGATACATTTATTGATGAATGCATTTCACTTGATTGAAATTTGTTGGATTCCTTTGTATTCAAAGTTTGTTCAAGATGAGTTTTTATTTTTCCATTTGGAATCAAAAAGTTTCTTTTCACCCTAAATTTCAACAATTATTTATTTTGTTTATTTATTTTTTACATTTCAAAATTTGGAAAATTTTGGGATGTGACAGTTATTGCCTTGCTTTCTCATGCTTTCTATCAATGGATGGTTTATTTGAAACTAGTTCTTATTAGGAAGGTGGGTTCACAGAAGAAGAAAGGTATTATTATAAGGAACACCGTTTGTCACAAAAAGGGAAACACCTATGGGAACAAATTGATAAATTGAATACTATTGCTAGAGACGTGTGATCTACTTATAATGTTACTTATTGCTTTGATAAAGCTTGTTGCTATAGGAGGTATAAACACCTCCCTTTTGAATGTGAGTATAATGATAATGTTACCATATCCTCTTATGTTAAAGGAAATTATGACTTTTATGATGTGGAACAAATTGAAGAATTTATTGCCTTCAAGGGTGCATTTGAACTTGCTAGTTTGCTTGAAAATACTGATGATGCACCTTATGAATATGAGGTTTATGAGATACTTAAATTTTGCTTTGATAATTACAAGGAAGAAAATGGCTATATTCTTGAATATTTTAATAGACGCTTTCCACAAATGGAAGAGACTAATGCCTTGCAGGAGCCTATGGAAGAAGAAATTGTTGAAACTAGAAGCTCATTAGATTAAAAAGAGGAGGAGAGTAATGAACAAAAGGAGGAAGAATGGATTATCTACCCATGCCTACCTTATAATGAGATTAACTCTTTATCCATTACATTATTTGATTGTCCCCCATGCTTACCAAAGGAGGATGAATATTATGTTCCTGTGGATCCTTTTGAAATATCTGCTTTGGGTAAAGCCTGTGAAGGTTTTAATCACACTATTTTTGAGCTTGATAGAAATTATGTCTTTGTAGATCATGAAAAGCATGCTTCATGTGATAGCTATATCGTTGAGTTTATTCATGAGGCTACTGAAAATTATTATTAGAGAGGAAAATATGGTTGTAGAAGTTTTCATGGTACTGAAACACCTCTCCATGTGCTGAAAGTTTTGAAGTTGCTCTTGTTTTATCTACCCATTCTTGTTACTTTGTGCCTCTTTGATTTATTTTCTTACAAGATTCCTATGCATAGGAATTGGGTTAGACTCAAATGTGTTCTGAATTTTCTTCTTGTTGCTCTCTTTCACTTCAACTCATAGTTCTTATGAGAGCATCTTCTCAAATTATTTGTGCCTAACTTAAAGGCGTTAAAGAAAAGTACTTGTTGGGAGATAACCCAAGAGTTTACTTGAGTATTGGAAGTTATTGCTTCAGTAATGACCTCTCCTTATCCTTTTTGTTTGCTTTTTGTGCCAAGAATGACCTCTAATGAGAGGGAAGTAAGATTTGGGGAGTTGCTGTCCCAAAACAGATTTCTGTCCTCCACCATAAAAATTCGTGAGGAGTCTCTGTAAGTCGGATTGAGCTGAAAATTTACAAATAAATCCCCCACTATGTTAGCTAACTATCGTTATTTCAAAACTTGTTGATATGAGCAACAGAAGATTTTCGAAAAAATCGGTTTCTACCTACTGATCTATTTTGACAAATTTCTGCCATTATTTGCATTTGCCTCTTATTGTTTCCTTTTTGAGTTCTCTTTTGGTAAATTGAGCTTTTTGAAGGAGTTGCTACAGTAGCATGTGTTCTTAGTGAAATTTTTTGCTGTTCCAAAGCTAAACCCAAAGGTCTATTATCTTTTGAATACACTAATGTTGCTAATGAAGATTGTGTGAAGTTTTGTATGAAGGAAAAATTTCAGGTGTAAAGAGAGAATGATGTAATGAGATGAAGGACGGACAAAAGCTTAAGCTTGGGGATGCTACCTTGGTGTCACCCCAATAAATATCCAAGAGGTACAAGCGTCAAAGCTTGGGATGCCCAAGGCAACCCCTTCTTCATCAATAAAAAGCTCAGGTCTTTCTAGTCACTTCGTTTTTATTGTTTCATGCACTGTTGTGTTGTTCTTGGAGCGTCTTAGTTTTTGTTTGCTTTGCTTAGTTTGTTTAGTTTGCTTGAATAAAGTAGTTTGGACCCCTGTTCTCGCTGTGTTGTTTCAAATAAGTTGCTTGGTGTTGGAAAGGAGTAGAAAGTTCTTGCTTGATAAGTGCAAGAGGAGCTTGCATTGACTGTGACTTAGACTTTAGCATGACATGCTAGGTGTTGTTTTAAACTTATGCTTAGTGATTATTGATGTAGCATGTCTTGTTCCAAACAATTGGGATTGCTTAGTGTGCCTTGAAGGAATTCTGCATTGTTTTAGCATGCAAAAGCATAATATTGTGGTATTCTCCTTTGATGCTTTGTTTGGGTTGACTTGGCACATGCTCAAACCATGTTATGACTACGAACAAGTCACCATATCCTCTATGATCATTTAGTACTTGACTTTTAGTACCACTCTATACTTTGATTAGTAATGTTTTGTTGCTCTGCATGATTATGGCCATTATTACTCTCTTAGTTGCTTGCTCCCAATCTTTTGCTAGCCTCCACTTGTATGACTAAGCTCTACTCATGCTTCCAACTCCCAACAAACCAAGTTATTGCAAAGTTTCCACTATAAACTCCTATGCATGGTGTGTTACACAATTCCAAGTATATTCTTGTTTTCAACTATCTTCCAATTTAAAAAAAGTATTTTGTTATGTGAAAACTTAGTGATTAAAGCCCTCACGAACTTGATGGCACACTTTATATTCTTTTCCCCTAATAAACTTGAACCATTGTGTCGTCTATGTTGTATATGCTTGCACTTATATGTTGGAATTAGTAGAACCGTGCTGTCACGGGGAACGTTTTCAACATTGCACTTGTACTTTGTACATAGTTGATATCATGCTCTTTTGTCTATGGATGTCACCGGTGTGAAATAAAGAGGGATCTTGTAAGTCCATGGAGTTATGTATTTTGTGTTAGAGAAACGCCTGGGCCGCTAGCCTAAGCCATGCCTAATCATGGTGGAAACTTGCAGCATCACCATAATGAGCTATCTATGAAGCATCCTCAATAAAAAGCTATGCCATAGTAAATAAAAAGATCACTAAGATGCTCATTGTCTGTTTGCCTTGTCATTTTGGTTATGGGATACCTCCTGTACCATGTGCAAGGGGTACCCTATTGGCGGTTCTCTATGATACGCATGTACTTACTATGACAAGAACTTACAGGTGACTGAAGTTGAGTAGCATAAGGTGTGGCCCTCGTATTCAAGGGACTTGAGATTGCCAACTTATACTTTGTCAAGCATATACTCTATAGTTTGTTCACTTTAACCTTAATCACTTCAAGATGCTTATGATAGGGGCAATGAGGGCTGAAAGCTAACAAGTACCATAATTTTTGGAAGCTCCTTTTGAAACTTGAAATCCCTTCTTCCCTTTATGAAGGGCCTTTCTTCCACCATTATTTGAGCCTCCACCTTCTACCTTTAGGCACCATTAAGAGATCATAATTGGCATTCTGTGTGCAGTGTCCCAAAGCTTATTGATTGATGCATATTGTGATATTACCTGTTCTTGTGCTGCTTGTATCTAGTCACTCTTATGAACTTTGAAGGTGTCCTATGCATCTACTTTCTACTCTATGAGGGATAAGATGAATGCCACTATGCCATGTTTTCTGTATGTGAAACAAACAAACGTTTTTCAATGCATGTTATTCATGATCTTTGTTTGTAGCCTTTCATGTTGCATGCATAGTTACTTTGTCTTATTGTTAGAAGTCCATCTTTCATGCACATGTTTAGAGTTTTTGTATCCCAGCTTTCAATGCTTGCAAATGGTTTGATCTTGGTTTTGATGGTGCATGTCACCTCAAAAATTATTCTTTTATCACTTACCTACTCGAGGACGAGCAGGAGTTAAGCTTGGGATGCTTGATACGTCGGAAACGTATCTATATTTCTTGATGTTCCATGCTTGTTTAGTATCTACTTTGATTTCCTTTGTCTACACTTTGAGGTGTTTTTATATCTTTTCTAGAACTAACCTATTAACAAGTTGCCACAGTGCCAGTTGCCTGTTTTCTTCTGTTTTTGGTTCTAGAAAGGCAGAAAATCAATATTCTCGCAATTGGACGGGACAAAATCCAAAGTCAATATTTTACCGTGGGTGACATGAAGCCGGAAGACGAGACGAAGGGGCGCCACAGGGTGGACAAACCCCCTAGGTGCGGGTGGGCCCAGCCCGCGCCTGGGCAGGGTGTGGCCCCCCTGGCGGCCCCCTGCCTCGCCTCTTCGCCTATAAGAAGCCCCTGAGGAAGAAACCCTAGGCACCCGATCAAAACTCCACGAAATCTTCTCTAGCCGCCGCCACCATCGTCCCTAGATCGGGGGGTCTGAAGTTCTTCCCGACACCCTGCCGGAAGGGAGATCATCCGGGAGGCCTTCTTCTCCGATATGATGCGCGAGTAGTTCCACCTGGACTACGGGTCCATGTAGTAGCTAGATGGTTTTATATCCTCCTTGTTCTTTCATGTATAGATCTTGTGAGCTCCGTTCATGATCAAGATCTAATCTATTTGTAATCATGCATGTTGTGTTTGCGAGGATCTGATGGATATTGAGATTACTATGTCAGATTGATTAATGGTTTTGTCTATTTGATACTATCATGTCTGTGTTGTTTGTGATCTTGCATGCTCTCCGTTGTTAGTAGCTATCTTGGCCAAGTAGTTGCTAGTGACTCCAAGAGGGGGTACTTATGCTCGATAGTGGGTTCATGCCTCTAGTTTCCAACAGAAGTGACAGAAATCTCTTCGTTTCTAGATGTGTTGTCGATACTAGGGATAAAACAACGGTCTCTTGTTCATGGAACAAGTGGATTGTTTACCTTACACACTTTGCTTAAATCAGTTGTCTGTTGCTTGCAACTTAATACTGGAGGGGGTTCGGATGATAACCTGAAGGTGGACTTCTAGTCATAGATGCAGTTGGATGGCGGTCTACGTATATTGTTGTATTGCCCAATCGAATCTCATAGGATCTTTTTGTCTGGTCTTGCATTGTTATGCCTTGCTCAGTTCCTGTCAATTGCCCTGCTGTAATTTGTTTACCCTTCATGCCATGTTGTTTATATAAGGAGAGCACCTCAAGTGAACTATGGACCCCGGTCCAATCTTTCTCATTGATACATCTTCCACTGTTTACTTGCTGCAAACGAGTCATCACCTTCCACACCATACAGTTAATCCTTTGTTACAGCAACTAGTGAGATTTACAACCTCACTGTTAGTTGGGGCAAAGTCTTGAGTTTGTGTTGTGTAGGTTTCCATGTTGCTTGCAACACCTGTGTGACATTTCCTTCCTCCTACAGGTTTGATAAACTCGATTTCTTACTGAGGGAAGACTTGATGTTGTGTTGCTTCACACCTTGATATTGGGGTTCCGAATAGGCTCCACATCAACTGAGCCATCACCAACTCAATGTAGCGTCTCAACACAAGATTCAGCTCGGTGTTGGTCCCAAGGACATGCCACATATAGAACATCTCAGCACTACTAAGGAAGATTGGGATGACCTCACCGAACTATTCATTGGAAATGAGAGCATGAGAAGAAACATGTATGATGCTCTAAGCAACCAAGCTAAAGGATTGGATGGTGAGTACCACGAAGACATGTATAGAAGACTCAAGTCCATTGCCACCACATTTAGAAATCATGGTGCAACACATGTTGATGATGCTTGGATCAAGATGAAGTATGTGAGTGCTATCATGCACTTTGAGCCCACGGATTTGAAGAGCCTTCAAGGAAGACACAACTATCACCAAATGACTTCCAATGAAGTTATGAAGAAATGTCTGCATTCAAAGTCACCGCCAAGAAAGCTGAAGATGCTCGTGCACGAGCTATTGGAATGCAAAAAGGGGTAAAGGGGTAAACGTGTCCTTGAAGGCAAATATTGTTGAGCAAGAATATTATGACATTGTTGCTATGGATTGTCCTGAGGATGTAAAGCGGGCACATGGAGAGTACATGGAATTCTATGCAAGGAACTTTTGGAAGGACCCCGCCAAAGAAAAATCTGAACTTGAATGCAAGAATGGGTCGAATGGAAAAAAGGAAAATGGTCCAAAACTAAGATCTTATTATTGTTTGAAATTTGTAGCTTAGTGCCCCTATCAAAGCCGAAAATATCATGGGGGTAGGCTGGTTCTCAAGGAAAAATCAAAGGCACCTCGCAAGAAGCCATTTTTCAAGAAGAATACACCTTACAAGAAGCACCAAAGGTTGTATTGGTAGCTCAAGAGGAGTACTCATCCGTAAGTGAAGACGAAGAGGATGATGATAGCTCGCGAGAGGTGGCAGCCATAGCCACCACATCTACACCTACTTCACTCTTTGACTCTCCAAATGAGAATGTCATCAACAAGAACTTCACTTGCCTTATGGAAAGAGGTTCCGAGGTATCACCTTCCATCACTTCTTTTCCTAATACTTCTATGAATGTCGATATGGATGATTCCATTAGTCTTAAGGTTAATGAAAAATTTATTTCTTTGGAATATTTTATCACTAACTTGCCAAGTGACCACAAAATGCATTTTGAGGACCTTATGGGTTGACTTGTACACTCTGAATAGCTCCTTGATGTCTACGCACTTCTATTCTTGTAGACAGTTGTTGGGCCTCCAAGTGCAGAGGTTTATAGAACAGCAGCAAGTTTCCCTTAAGTGGATTACCCAAGGTTTATCGAACTCAGGGAGGAAGTGGTCAAACGTATCCCTCGCAAGCAACCTTGCAATCAAGAGACAAGAAGTATCTTGTGTCCCCAACACACCCAATACACTTGTCAGGTGTATAGGTGCACTAGTTCGGCGAAGAGATAGTGAAATGCAAGTGGTAAAGGTGCCAGAAAATAGCTTCTGACTTGTTGTTGACATCGGGTAACATGTGTGGGTGCCAAAAAATAGCTTAACGATGAGGTAAAGACTAAAGCAAGCAAACATGCAATAGATATAGATGTGAATGGTGTTTCAATGCTTAGAAACAAGGCCTAGGGATCATACTTTCACTAGTGAACACTCTCTCATAAAAATATATTCTCTTCATGATACTACTCTTAACTACTCTCCGGTTGGACACTCTAATCATTGGTAGGGCTATAACATCACTCCTCAAAGTCCGCCTTCCCCAATCTAGATAACCCCACTGTCACCTTGAGCGCTAGATGGTTCCAACAAACACCACAATTTCGTAGAGACAACCAACTCAAAATATACTCATGAAATATATATGTAATCTAGCCTAAGTTCCACACACGGTATGCATGATGTCACTTTCACAAACGTGGGGAAAAGCATAGATCTATTAAAGCACGATGAGTATTTATGTACACTCTAGCCTAAGTGCCACCATGGCGTGCATGCTGTCACTTTCACACACATTGGGAGAGCAGAGATCTATTGAAGCACTTGAGTAGCAGAGAAGATCTACCTGATTACAAAGCTCATGACCACAACATGATCATGCATAGAGAGAGATGAACACATAGCTACCGGTAGAGCCCTTAGCTTGGAGGAAGAACTACTCCCTCCTCATCATGGGAATTAGAAACGGTGATGAAGATGGTGATGGAGATGGCTCCGGGGGCACTTCCCCGTCTCGGCAGGGTGCCGGAACAGAGACTTTCTGTCCCCCGAATCTCCCCTTCGGTGGTGGTGGCGCTACGGAGGTTTTCGTGGAGTTCTTCTGGATTATTTAGGGTTTTCTCCCCGGGGGCTTCTTATAGGCGCAGGAGGCAAGGTCGGTGGAGAGCCCCCTATGGGCGCCACCAGGGCTGGCCCGCGCCTAGGGGGTGCGGCCACCCTGGTGTGCTCCTCCACCTCTGCTTTGTGGTTCCGTGTTGCTCCGGGAAAAATAGGAAGATTGGCTTTTGTCCCATCCAATTCCGAGAATATTAATTTTCTACCTTTTCTGGAAACAAAACAGAAGAAAACAGGCAACTGGCACTATGGCATCTTGTTAATAGGTTAGTACCAGAAAACGTATAAGAATAACTCAAAGTGTATACAAAACAAAACATAGCAAATCAAAGTAAATACTAAACAAGAATGGAACATCAAAAATTATAGATACGTTTCCGACGTATCACTCCTCGAAGAAAAGGGCAGAATTGAAAGAGAGGAAGCAATGGAGATTGCATCTTTTAAGAATGCTCTAGAAGAAGAAGAGATCCAGGCCTCTCTAGAGGAGAGACTTGAGTCTATTGAGGAGTCACATGAAGAGATTGTGGCCAAACTTGTAAAGGAACATGATAATGCCATTGCCAAGGCAAAGAAACTAAAGAAGGAGAAGGTTGAATTTGGGGTTGCTCATGCTAGACTCTCCGAGAAATTAGAGAAACTTGACATTGCTCGCAAGGCATTTGAGAGTTAATTCTCTATTCTCAACGAGTCTCATGATTAGCTCCAAACTCGATTGACTAAGTATGATGTTCCTAGCACTTCTGCGTCAACATGTGCACATGAATAAGTACTTGAAGAAAATGCTAGGTTGAAAGATGAGCTTGCCAAGGCATCACTTCCCAAAGGTAAGGAAGTTCTCGATGAGGTACTTAGCAAGCAAAGGACAAATAAAGCAAAACAGGGACTTGGCTATGTCCCCAAGACCAAGAATAAGAAGATGGCGAAGAATACTCAAGCAAAGACAAACACTGCCGAAAAGAACATCACGAAGGATAAAATTGATTATAATGGTTTTGTAGAGTCTAACAATCCTCATTATGAGTTATTTCATGATTATTATGGTGATGTTTATGCTAGCTATGTTGTTCCTTTTGGTAATTACATTGCTTTTATATTTGGGTTCCAAAGACCCTTGTTACTAACATGAGAGGACCCATTGAAAAATGGGTACCTAAAACCAAGAAGTAATTTTCTTGTAGGGCTATGCTTCCGGTGGGTCGAAATGGGTGCTTAATCGTGGATGCACAAGTCATATGACCGGAAGCAAGGCAACCATCACAGATATGAGGCCTAATCATGATCAAATAATTGCGGTGATCCAGCATACCACTGCATGTGTAGTACACTATAGTCGTTGACATGACATCCACAGAACACCGTTCCGTAAATATCACAACCCTCAGAGTGGTACAACAGAAACATTGTGGGTCCATATTACAAATGTACACACATTATTTTTATTACAATACCGGAAGTTCAAGACTTCCAAAATATCCAACTTACAAACCAAAATATAAAGTGTTCAGCGGAAATTTAAAAGTAGAAACTCCGACTAGGAGTTCAGCTCAGCAGATTATTCTATAGAGTTCATGCTGCTCGGCTCTGTTAGTTACTACTAACTAGGTACTTAATTGGACTCATTCTCATCGACACCGTAGAGGATATCGTAATCCACTCCTTCAACTCCTCCGGACAGATCAGGTTCCTCCTAGAACACATCTTCTTGACATTGGGCTGCATACATTGGCACGTCTTCGGGATCTCAGAGTCTAAGCAAGGGATCAAAGGAAAGAATGAGTAACAGTGTTACCCAACAAGTTCATTATATGCAAGCTGGGAAGTTTGATGCTCTAACTACCACCTCGGATTATAAATCCTTGGCACCATGCAGTTTTTGTAAATCTTTCTTCAAAGATTGATTTTATTCTGAAAAAAAACTATGACAATCAACCTTCATAGGTTGACCAGAACTTTCATGGAGTTCCTTTCCTGCCGCGTTCGTAGCTCCCTCCCGGAACAGGGAGTAACAAGTTACAGTTCTTACACTCTGCAGAGGTGTGTTACTTTACCCATGAGAGATCAACTCCTTGTTGCACAACCGGGCGTACTTTCCCGTCCACAATTCCATGATGTGGGGCCCAGTAGTTGGTCCAAGCCAATCGCTGCCCCCTTCGCGACCCCACATGCCTCCTTGGTGTGGACCTAGCCCAGCCGGCCAAGCCCACAAGGCCCAGAACCAGCCCAGCTTTTCCTCCCCGGAGAAAAACGTTTTGCACTCGATTCTAAACCCACAAAGAAGCTGACCAGTGGACCTTTCCCTCACTCCTTTTTCTCACTGACGACTGGACCCCACTCTCCTGTTCATCCTCCTCACCCGCGCGACCACCTTCCCCCAAACCTCGCTGCCGTTCACTGTCATTCAACCTGCGCGCTTAATTCCTCTTAATGGATGCGTTAATCTCGCCCCCGACCATGCGTACATAAGCACCTCTCCTCCCTCTGTCTTTTCCCTCAAACACAAACGCCACATTGCCACCAGGCTGCCTCGAATTGGCCATGCACCGCCGCTGTTCCGGCGAGCTCCTCCGGCGAAATCCGACAAACCACAACCACCTCCTGCCTCCCTGAGCACACTAGGAGATTCCCCACCTCCTGACGCATCTTCATGTGCCCTCAGTTCGACCGGGGGCGCCCCAGGGAGCCGTCTTTGACAAGCTCCGACCACGCCGCTGCGTCTGTCTTCAACTCTGGCAAGCACCCAGGTAGTTTCAGACCGCCCCGCTCTTTCTAAATCACACTCACACATTCGCCTCACTCTCCTGCGTCTGACCACACCTTCGGTTTGCCTTCTCATGAACCACAGCCTCGTCTCCGACCGCGACCAGAGCACGTCGTCGCCAGAACGAACTCCGGCGAGCGATTACTCCTACGACCATGCGCCCCCTGCCTCGTCGACCACACTTTGAGCTTCCCCATCCTCCTGCGATCTCGGTGAGCCTGCTCCCTCCCTCTCTCGCTTCCTGTTTCGCCAGCGCCGCCACTATCTGGCCGCTCGCCGTTGTCCTAGCGCCGCCAGTTCTTGGCCAGGCAATAGCAGCCGTTCGATTTAGATCGGAGAGACTAGATAGATCCAATTAACCGCGAAGAGGTATGCCTTCTGGACCACACGATCTAATTAGATCCAACGCACTGTAGAGCCCGATTCGACCGAACCGGTACCGTCCAATGAGATTGCGACGCGTGGCCAGGTCTGTTTAAAACAGAAATTGGAAATCAGATTTAAGTTGCAATTTCAAACCTTTGTAACTTTCGATCCACACGTCCAAAATTTACAAATTTGATACCGTTGGAATCAGTGGAACAAACCCTAGCCAACCATGCCTTTGGTTTAGCAAATAGTATCTGTTAGCTTGTTGGTTTTTGCAGAAACTTTTGAATGCTTGTTAAGACTAGAAAAATGATTCAAAAATGTTTTTGAGTTTGAAACCTTGGAAAAATAGTTTATGGTGAACTTACTGACCCTAGGAACCAACCCATAGTTTGGAAAATGAATTTTATAATGTCTAGGATGGATTAATTGATTTAACCCATTTCTAGCCAAATAAAAAGAATGGTTTTTGTTATGAATTTTTTTATGGAAATAGAACTTTGAGAAAATGGTTTGGATCAAACCTACTGACCCAAAACACCAAGTTTTGAGAAATAACAACTTATTTGGTGAACCACATAGAGTTGTTGCTATTATAAAAATGTTTTCCACTACATAAAATAATGAAGGGATTTAAAATGGTTCATGGACAAAACCCTTTTGCAAATAACTTTTCCACTTTGGAAAATGACCAATTTGGAACTTACAAAGTTTAGAAGCCTAGTGGAGATCATCTTTACAAATAGAACCATCTCTTGCATGCTTACATGCATGACTTAGATCCCATAGTTTTATGTGTGTGAATTGTTTGATTGATTATTTGGAATGCTAGTTGATTTGGTGTTTGCTTGATTGATTGTAGTGAAATTAGCAAAGTGTGAGACCAGAAAGATCAAGGAGTGAACCATCATTCCCTACCAAAAAGGCAAGTGACACTATCATCTAAACTCCTACTATTTTCATTATACTTAGTGGATTTTGAAAACATGCATGAAAAGATATTTCTATACTTATGCTATGCTAAATCCTAATAGGATTCCCTATACACTCCTTAGTGAAAATATTGTAGTTGATACATGCTTAGCCATGCTATATTTTTAAAAGAGATACATGTTGATATTTTATGAAGTTGAGAAAAGGACTTGTGTTTTATATAATAAAACAAGGACTTAATAAACCACCTGGGTGGCCAAGGATACTTTGAGTTTTGGAGAAGGTGGCAACAAAAGGAACCATGTCTATGGCAATCACTTTGTGTTGTGCTCCAAAGTAAACCACCCAGGAAACTTAGAGATTGAACATGTTTCTCCAATTGTGGCTTCGTGTGCAACCACATGCTATTATGGCTCTGGCTTAGTCAACTACATTGGGAAGACCCATGCATTGTCTTCTCTTTGGACATGGGGATCTGGAATGCTTCATGGGTGCTGAAGACAAGCTAGCAATGGTGTATGGGAGGACCCTTTGGAAAGACTTCGTCACATTCTCAATCTGCCAGTACTCCATCTTGGTGAGTGCTAATCCAGTGGCCACTAGTGGCAAAAGGATGGGATTGTGACATGTGGGTAAAGTGTACTCCTTCTGCAGAAGATAATAAAATCTAAGTACTTAGCCGTGTCCCCGGTTATGGACAATACTGAGCAACTAAAGTTTGAACTATGGGAGATCTCGACATTCTAATTTCTAAAAGAAAACCTTTAAGAACTTGATGCACTTGGGGTTACAAAGGAGCACAAGGGACTTCGATAAAACTTGATGTACTTGGGGTTACCAAGGAACTCAAGAGATGAAAACATGAACACTTGGGGTTACCAAGGAACTCATGAGATTTTGATAAAACTTGATGCACTTGGGGTTACCAAGGAGCTCAAGAGATTTTGACAAGGACTTGAACACTTGAGTTTCTACCAAGGAGTTCAAGGAACTTGGAAAAGGAGATTTGACAAAGGACCAAAACCATTTTGAAAAGATAGGATAAATTTTGCTTTATGCAAATGAGCCTTAAGCTCTACTTAGCCAAATATGCATGTATTGATAGGATCCACTTATATTATACATAGTAGTGAAGCTTGCCAATACAATTCAAATGTATTGACCCTTGTGGCTGTAACTTGTAATGTTGCAGGTTTGATTGATTTTAGTGAAGATTGTTTGATTAGGATTACAAAGTCTACAACCAACATCTGCCTGTGGCACTTTGAAGATGAAGGACCCATACTTATAGTTATTCCGTTGCAATGTAATGTAATAGCCAAATGAGCTATGTATGATGTAATAAAATTATGTTATTCCTGGTTATAAAGTTATGTTATGACCTTTGTTTCTTGATATTACATCTTAACTGTGGATGCTAGCTATTGATCCAGGGACTAGCATTGTAAACACAGGGGACACCACCTTATGTTGTTTGTAAGGTTGGGACACTCCCTCTACAGATGGTATCAGAGCATTGTGTTGCCTGTAGAATTTGTAAACCTAGGATTGGACAAAACCCCTTAGAAAAATAAGAGTTGTACTTGTTCCAAAACTTATTTACAAAAACACTTGTAAACTCTTTCCTCAACCATTTTTGTTTCAACTCTATATCTCTTCTACTTCAACTTGATGGAAAACCTACCCATGGCCAAAGACTACACCATGTGCAAACGACTTCTTCAACTTCTTCAACTCTAATGACTTCAACTTCTTCAACTCTAATGACTTCAACATCTTCAGCATATTCACCAATGACTTCCAACTTGGAAATCACAAAGGTCTACAAGTGAAACAAGGAAATCTTACTCAAGATTTAGAGACCGAGGGAATGCAAAATTTAGAAGGAACCTACATCATTTGAAGTATTGCAACCAAGAGTTTTTCTCAAGAAACCATGATCTCATACAAGAAGAATCAAGAAGGAAAGATCACAAGTGAACCATATAGATGGACCACCATATTTTAGTTAAGACAAAACCACCAACTTATGTGGTGAAACCAAAAATATTATTGTTGCCTAAGTATGTGCTTGAACCTTGTTTGAGTGAAATGTTTGGCTTGTGATTGCATGCACATTGCTTGTGTGAATTGTGATGTGTGTGATTAGAATTATTTCCTTAGAAGTATCTTGCCTATCCTAATCTCCCTTCAACCCAAACAGATGACTACTCCAAAAGACTCCAAGGTTGATGACATCAACACCGACCAAGAGGACAGCATGAAAGAGCTCATAGCAACTCAGAACCAGTTGAACCAAGTGACAACTCAATTCATAGCCAACTCTAGTGGAGAAGATCCGACATTGCAAGGATTTTTGGAAACTCAAGGCCAACTAATGCTTAAGGTGACTGATCAAATGATCAAAATGGAAGAAAGATATCCCAAAAGAGTTTTTGACAACAAGGATGACAGAAACATTATTCTAGATGGAGCACCATCTTGCATTATTTGTGGAGACAAGGATCATACTTTCAGGGAGCATGGAGATCAATGCCCCAACTGTGAAGAGAAACATCCTGTTGGACAATGTCCCACTTCTCAAGCTACTTGCTACCTATGTGAAGGAAACAACCATGTTCCTATCCAATGCCCTATCTATTCCCTGGTGGAACAAAGGAAACAAGAAGGATCCAAGTATACCAAGAATGTTGATGGCAAAGGAAAAGGACCCCTTATACCTCCAAACAAAACAACCCAATTCAAAGGATCAAAGAGACCCAAGAAGCAAAAGATTGACAAAAGCCATGTGCAATGTTATAAATGTAAGGAAATGGGACACTATTCTGGTGAATGCCCAGAGAACCCAAAGAATAAAGAGATTGGCCAAGTAGTGTGCAACAACTGCAAAGAACTAGGCCACTACGTAGCAACTTGTCCACAAGAGCCACGTAAAGAACTCAAGGACATCCACTGTTTCAACTGCAAGAACCCAGGACATTATGCAAGCAACTGTCCAGAAAATATGAAGAACAAGTTGAACAAGCCTATGGAGAAACTCAACCTTGGCCCATGAGTCAAATATGGAAACAAAGGACACAAGGCAAATGTTTACTTAGAGAAATTTTCCCAGGGTCCCAAGAAGGACAATATGTAATTTTTGTTTAAATTTTTTAAGGTTGGTAGTACCCTAGTTGTTTTGAATCTGCTTGTAACCCTAGCCTTCCCAAATCTCGGGACGAGATTTATTTTAAGGGTGGTAGCCTGTCACATCCCAAGATTTTCCAAATCTTATAATGTGAAAATAAATGAATAAAATAAAACCTTGTTTGATTTTCAGGGCTAGAAGAAACTTTTTGAAATTCAATTGGAACTTCAAACCTATTTGAATTAAATAAAACCCTAAAGAGATTTAAAAAGATAAACATTTTAAATAAAGGAAAATAAAATATTTGGAATTACTATTTTGGATCTACTATTTTGGATCTTCAAATAAAAGGTTTTGGTTTTCAAAAGGAAAGGAAGGTTTGAAATAAGAAATTAATTTACAAAGCCAAATTAAAACTTGGCCAAACTTTTGAAATAAAACATTTTGTTTTAATAAAATAGTAAAGGTTTATTTAAAAATAAAATAATAAGGATTTAATATCCAATTTTATTTAAGCAAAGGCTTTTCCCATTTTTAAACACTAAAACTTATCTTAAATAAGATTTCTAAGTATTCTCTATTTTCAAATAAAACCTACTGATTTGGTTTTGAAAATAATTAGATTTCAAAATGGAGTTTTAAAAATAAACATCAAATTCTATTTTTAATAACAATGGTCTATTTATTTAATTAATAATGGACCTAAAATAAAATTATTATTTTTGGTTTTGGAATTGGTTATGCTACTGAACAGAACCAAATTCATAGTGCAAGGTTTGGTGATTGTTTGATTTGATTTGAATATTGTTTGATTGTTTGAATTTCAAAACAGGAAATAGTTATAGAAAAAGAAAAAGCCAGCAGACAGAAAAAAATAGAGTTTGGACCTAGCCCAGCCGGCCAAGCCCACAAGGCCCAGAACCAGCCCAGCTTTTCCTCCCCGGAGAAAAACGTTTCGCACTCGATTCTAAACCCAAAGAGAAGCTGACCAGTGGACCTTTCCCTCACTCCTTTTTCTCACTGACGACTGGACCCCACTCTCATGTTCATCATCCTCACCCGCGCGACCACCTTCCCCCAAACCTCGCTGCCGTTCACTGTCATTCAACCTGCGCGCTTAATTCCTCTTAATGTCTGCGTTAATCTCGCCCCGACCATACGTACATAAGCACCTCTCCTCCCTCTGTATTTTACCTCAAACACCAACGCCACATCGCCACCAGGCTGCCTTGAATTGGCCCTGCACCGCCGCTGTTCCGGCGAGCTCCTCCGGCGAAATCCGACAAACCACAACCACCTCCTGCCTACCTGAGCACACTAGGAGATTCCCCATGTCCTGACGCATCTTCCTGTGCCCTCAGTTCGACCGCGGGCGCCCCAGGGAGCCGTCTTTGACAAGCTCCGACCTCGCCGCCGCGTCTGTCTTCAACTCTGGCAAGCACCCAGGTAGTTTCAGACCGCCCCGCGCTTTCTAAATCACACTCACACATTCGCCTCACTCTCCTGCGTCTGACCACACCTTCGATTTGCCTTCTCATGAACCACAGCCTCGTCTCCGACCGCGACCAGAGCACGCCGTCGCCAGAACGAACTCCGGCGAGCGATTACTCCTACGACCGTGCGCCCCCTGCCTCATCGACCACACGTTGAGCTTCCCCAGCCTCCTGCGATCTCGGTGAGCCTACTCCCTCCCTCTCTTGCTTCCTGTTTCGCCAGCGCCGCCACTATCTGGCCGCTCGCCGTTGTCCTAGCACCGCTAGTTCTTGGCCAGGCAATAGCAGCCGTTCGATTTAGATCGGAGAGACTAGATAGATCCACTTAACCGCGAAGAGGTATGCCTTCTGGACCACACGATCTAATTAGATCCAACGCACTGCAGAGCCCGATCCGACCGAACCGGTACCGTCCAATGAGATTGCGACGCGTGGCCAGGTCTGTTTAAAACAGAAATTGGAAATCAGATTTAAGTTGCAATTTCAAACCTTTGTAACTTTCGATCCACACGTCCAAAATTTACAAATTTGATACCGTTGGAATCAGTGGAACAAACCCTAGCCAACCATGCCTTTGGTTTAGCAAATAGTATATGTTAGCTTGTTGGTTTTGCAGAAACTTTTGAATGCTTGTTAAGACTAGAAAAATGATTCAAAAATGTTTTTGAGTTTGAAACCTTGGAAAAATAGTTTATGGTGAACTTACTGACCCTAGGAACCAACCCATAGTTTGGAAAATGAATTTGATAATGTCTAGGATGGATTAATTGATTTAACCCATTTTTAGCCAAATAAAAGAATGGTTTTTGTTATGAAAATGTTTATGGAAATAAAACTTTGAGAAAATGGTTTGGATCAAACCTACTGACCCAAAACACCAAGTTTTGAGAAACAACAACTTATTTGATGAACCACATAGAGTTGTTGCTATTATAAAAATGTTTTCCACTACATAAAATAATGAAGGGATTTAAAATGGTTCATGGACAAAACCCTTTTGCAAATATCTTTGCCACTTTGGAAAATGACCAATTTGGAACTTACAAAGTTTAGAAGCCTAGTGGAGATCATCTTTACAAATAGAACCATCTCTTGCATGCTTACATGCATGACTTAGATCCCATAGTTTTATGTGTGTGAATTGTTTGATTGATTATTTGGAATGCTAGTTGATTTGGTGTTTGCTTGATTGATTGTAGTGAAATTAGCAAAGTGTGAGACCAGCAAGATCAAGGAGTGAACCATCATTCCCTACCAAAAAGGCAAGTGACACTATCATCTAAAGTCCTACTATTTTCATTATACTTAGTGGATTTTGAAAACATGCATGAAAAGATATTTCTATACTTATGCTATGCTAAATCCTAATAGGATTCCCTATACACTCCTTAGTGAAAATATTGTAGTTGATACATGCTTAGCCATGCTATATTTTTAAAAGAGATACATGTTGATATTTTATGAAATTGAGAAAAGGACTTGTATTTTATATAATAAAACAAGGACTTAATAAACCACCTGGGTGGCCAAGGATACTTTGAGTTTTGGAGAAGGTGGCAACAAAAGGAACCATGTCTATGGCAATCACTTTGTGTTGTGCTCCAAAGGAAACCACCCAGGAAACTTAGAGATTGAACATGTTTCTCCAATTGTGGCTTCGTGTGCAACCACATGCTATTATGGCTCTGGCTTAGTCAACTACATTGGGAAGACCCATGCATTGTCTTCAGTTTACTGGACATGGGGATCTGGAATGCTTCATGGGTGCTGAAGACAAGCTAGCAATGGTGTATGGGAGGACCCTTTGGAAAGACTTCGTCACATTCTCAATCTGCCAGTACTCCATCTTGGTGAGTGCTAATCCAGTGGCCACTGGTGGCAAAAGTATGGGATTGTGACATGTGGGTAAAGTGTACTCCTTCTGCAGAAGATAATAAAATCTAAGTACTTAGCCGTGTCCCCGGTTATGGACAATACTGAGCAACTAAAGTTTGAACTATAGGAGATCTCGACATTCTAATTTCTAAAATAAAACTTTTAAGGCCTTGATGCACTTGGGGTTACCAAGGAGCACAAGGGACTTTGATAAAACTTTATGTACTTGGGGTTACCAAGGAACTCAAGAGATGAAAACATGAACACTTGGGATTACCAAGGAACTCATGAGATTTTGATAAAACTTGATGCACTTGGGGTTACCAAGGAGCTCAAGAGATTTTGACAAGGACTTGAAACTTGAGTTTCTACCAAGGAGTTCAAGGAACTTGGAAAAGGAGATTTGACAAAGGACCAAAACAATTTTGAAAAGATAGGATAAATTTTGCTTTATGCAAATGAGCCTTAAGCTCTACTTAGCCAAATATGCATGTATTGATAGGATCCACTTATATTATACATAGTAGTGAAGCTTGCCAATACAATTCAAATGTATTGACCCTTGTGGCTGTAACTTGTAATGTTGCAGGTTTGATTGATTTTAGTGAAGATTGTTTGATTAGGATTACAAAGTATACAACCAACATCTGCCTGTGGCACTTTGAAGATGAAGGACCCATACTTATAGTTATTCCGCTGCAAATGTAATGTAATAGCCAAATGAGCTATGTATGATGTAATAAAATTATGTTATTCCTGGTTATAAAGTTATGTTATGACCTTTGTTTCTTGATATTACATCTTAACTGTGGATGCTAGCTATTGATCCAGGGACTAGCATTGTAAACACAGGGGACACCACCTTATCTTGTTTGTAAGGTTGGGACACTCCCTCTACAACCACTTAGGATGATATCTATGATTTCTTTATTTGTAAAAATAATATTTTCATTCTCTTATAGCATATATGATAACACACAATTTGCAAATACTTTGATAAAGACTCTTCAAAGGACATGAGCAAGTGATAAACTTGCCTTGTGATGGCAAGGTAGTGAAGTCTGATGCTTGCACTATACCTTGAGATTCTATGTCTACAAAAACATCATTATTGCCCGGTAAGGACAATATTTAAAGAAGCAAAATGATTATGCAAATAACATAATGCATTATTTAATTCTATATGCATTTTACCTATATAAGGTGCCTTTTAATAAAGCATTTATAAATATTACTTTATAATATATTGAATTAGTTTATTTATTTCCATTTTCTTTGAATTTTATTGATTTAATAATTCTTTTTAAGAATTATCAATTATACATTAAAAATTGTTATTAAATATTTATTTAGTATTTTCCAAAAATACTATAATATTAATATATAATGAAAGTGATTTTTATTTATTTTTATCATCTTTCAATAATTTTGTAAAATTCCATAAGGAATATATAAATTACAAAATTCTTATAAAAATTTAAATGTCCAAAATTTTATATCTTATTTTATTTGGATAGAGTGGATTATTGTGAATTCAAAAGTATTTAATTTATAATTTTTGGACTTATATTTTGTTTTCTAGAATTTATTTAAGTCTAGGGGTATTTTGGTCTTTTCCTGTTTATTAAAACAGGCCTGGAATTGTTTCTAGGCTGATTATTCTTATTGGGCCCTAGTGGCCCATTTAGTTTTAGACAAAAGGACCACCCCGAAGGGTTTGGCCCAGCTCGGCCCACTCCTCACTACCTCTCTCTCTCCCTCGATCTTATCCTCTCCTCCTCTGACCTCGACCCCATGGCCGGTGATGCCGCCACCGTCGATTCCCGCCACCGTCGGCCGTTCTGGTCACCGCCGTGGTGCAATTTGGGGTTGTCGACGACGCTCGCTCGTTCTATCCAATTGGATTCGAGCCTGGGGCTCTCCTGCAATGGATTGATGCCTCTTTGAACCCTAGGGTTTGGGGTTTGGCATGTGTTCAAGTCTTTGCTTGCCGTCTACTTTGTGGTGATGTGGTGGATTCGTGTCTTCTTGTGGCCGCCCGTGGTGTGGTGCAGTTGCGCCCACTGGTGCTCCTCTTGCGCGGGTTCGTCGGCCAATCTGCTTCCTCTTCAATTTCTTCAGCGAGGACCTACGGTCAGTTTGATTCCTTCCCCCTGGTGCTTTCTGTGCTTGTTGATTCGATGCTAGAGGCTGGCAGTGTCCTCTCTGTCTATTGTGTGATTCAGTTTAGGATGATTATCCATTGAGGGTTCCTGTTATGTGATTGATCATGTATTGGATGATTTGAATCATGTTTGGTTGATCTGTATTCATGCTAAATGATTATTGGCCTGAGGCTTGTTGCTTAAAATGATAGATGATGTTCCTGGTGGCTTACTAGATGATTTGATGCTTAGATTGCATTTGATTCAGATGATATTGTTGTTTGGGAAACATGCTTGGTAAAGCCAATGACTTGATATCTTTCCACTGTTTATTTGATTCATGGTCATGATTATGATAAGATACGGCTACTGTCTTAGTGTTGTTAGCTTGGGAATTAATATGTGGTTTGAGATCATCATGATCTCAAATAGTGAAGTGTAACATAGGAATCTCCTAGTTATGATTCCTGTGTTAGTAGGAAGATGATTAGTTAGTTGATTGTCTGAATCTATGATGATTTATTGTCTTTCCTGATTCATATTGGACTGTTCTTGTGACACCATCATGGTATGGCACACAAGAATAACTCTAATCGATTGATTGGGTTGTTTGATACTTAATGACAAAGTTGGCTTTGAGAGATAAACATAGATGTTTCTTTTCTGAATTCTCTAAGACCAATGATGTTGGTCTGAGGCTTAGGGATTTAGATCTTATCTAATTGGTTCATCTAGATAGTCCTGGTAGTGGTACCAGTTATTCTTGATAGAATCAAAGCTTGGAAAAATGATAGTGAGCTTGATCATGTTATGGATTCTAAGGATTTGTTCCTAAGGTGCTACCCTTCCTTTAGGGATGTGCCTAGAAATAGATCATAGGTATATGCATGATTGAATGGTAAAATATAGTTTGACAACCAGAGCAAGGATGTTGCTCTGAGCTCTGGTTGGATCTTGGTATTGTGTTGTTTGCCTTTAGATTTTTAAAATTCCCTATGATGGATTCACCCCACTTGGGTGTTTTCTGAGGTTTTGTTTTATAAAACAACACATGTTTCTCTCTGAATAAGATGATTAGATCATGTGAAGGTTTTATGAAACTCACCACAAAATCTGATGATGGTGTAGTAAGTTGGTGATGATGATCTTGATCTGGTTTTGCTGGACTCCTGTGCTTGATCTTGAGCTGACCCTGCTCCTCCTAGCTCCTGGCTTGATCTTGCTATCCACCTGATCCATCCCCCTCCTTATGTCACCATCCTGGCGATGTTTGATTGATCCTTAGTTGGTTTGGTTGCTGGCTGTGGTGCTTGGTTTAGCTGTTGTCTACACTGGCTGTTCTTGTGTGTTGTGCAGTGGAGTGATGCACTAGTGCCTCCCACGGCTGTGCTTGTGGTTTTGTGAGATTGGGCTGTTCCGTGAGCTTGACAACACACCACATGCATGTTGGTGTGTGTCCTGCCTATGTGCTTGCTATGCACTTGTGGATATGTTCAGAATTTTTGAACTTACTCTTACCAGGTTACTTTCACCTGGCTGGTGATTTTGCCCCTCTTGGCTGTTATTTGACTTCTGGCTTTGAATTTATGAAAGATGAAGTCTTTCATATTGGTGAAACTTTCCCCTTTTTTAAATGTCTCAATGATGAATTTGTCAAGTGCATTTCACTGACATGTCTAAGAGAAATAATACTAACACTAATCTTCTTTTGTTTTTATTTAGTCTTTGTTTTACAGGTACAAAGATAAAGATGAAGATTTAGTTTAGATTTAGATATAGGATAGTTAGTAAATATTCCAATGTAATTTTCTTATTCTTTTGTAATTTTCTTTTATTATTCTTGTAATCTTTATTTTATTCAATTGTAATAAAGATAATATTATTATTAATAAAGAATATTCCTATTCTTTGTAAATTTACTTTTGTAAGTTATGTGGATGATTCAAATAAGTTATAATTTTATAACTTGATTATATATATTGATGATAAGAAATAAACTTTATATTCATTATTGTTTTTTTCTTTGGATAGAATTCAAGTTGTAATATTTATTTCTTAATTGAATTAACATTCAAAACTTATATCTAATTCATTTGAATTATACTTCAAACACTCAAGTCTAATATTTCAAATCCATTTGAAAACACATAACTCCTTAAGATCATCTCAAAGTTTATAACAATCATCCTTTAAGACTAATCCTAATCTCAAAGTAAGAAAGAAACATTGATCACTTAGGTTTTTATTTGGCGAAAATTTTACCCACATTTTCACAGATGAATGCATGCAACAATCCATATTCCTAAATCTACCCTTCGTTAGGTCCTAAATGCTGGGATGTTACTTTCAAATATACCATATCTCCCACTTCTGGATGCCATGATCTTCGACTTTGATCCGCATAACTTTTCTGCCTGCTCTGGGCTATTTTCAGTCTATCCCTGATCTTATCAATGATGTCTTGTCTTTCCTTGATATAATCTGGCGCAAACTCTTTGGTTCTTCCAGGTTCATACCAACATATTGGTGATCTACGCTTCCTTCCATACAGAACCTGATATGGAGTTGCCTTCAGACTACTCTGATAGCTATTATTATAAGAAAATTCTGCAAATGGTAGGTGATCTTCCCATGTTCCTCCAAAATCTAGTGCACAAGCTCTCAACATGTCTTCTAGTATTTGATGTGTTCTTTCAGTTTGACCTCCTGTCTCAGGATGATATGCCGTGCTGAAATCTAATTTTGAACCAAGTGCTTCATGCAATTGCTTCCAAAATGCTGAAGTAAACACTGATCCCCTATCAGTTACGATCTTTTTGGGTACTCCATGCTTACTTACTATCTCTTTGACATATACTTCAACTAACTTCTCATTATTATCCTTTTGGTTCACTCGAATGAAATGTGCACTCTTTGTAAGTCTGTCCACAATTACCCATATCATATCCTTCCTTTTTGGTGTCATAGGCAATCCTGTAATGAAGTCCATGCCTATTTCTTCCCATTTCCATTCAGGAATTTCTAAGGGTTGTAATGGTCCTGCTGGACTTTGATGTTTAGCTTTCACCCTTTTACAAGTATGGCATTCAGATACATATTTAGCAATATCTCTTTTCATGTTATTTCACCAGAATAGTTCTTTCAAATCCATATACATCTTAGTACTCCCTGGATGTATAGAATATGGTGTATCATGTGCCTCTTTGAGTATGACATTTCTAATCTCCGTCACATCTGGAACACATAGACGGTTTTGAAACCATAAAGACCCATAATCTCCAAGGCGAAAAACTGATTTTTGCCCTTGAGATATCCTCCGAATTTCCTCAGCAATAAAAGGATCTTCTTCTTGATGTCTAAAAATTTCTTGCTTAAGATCACTGTCCTGTTCTAAAACTACCTGCATAGTAGCTAATCCTCCAAGAACCTCTTCTGATAAATTGAAGCTCTAATCTTTCCAAGTCAATTTGTAACTCTTTTGGTAACTCCCGATTGCTTGGCTGAGTATCTGCACTCTTTCTGCTTAAAGCATCTGCCACAACATTTGCTTTCCCTGGAGTGTAGTTGATTGTTAAATCATAATCCTTGATTAGTTCCAACCAACGCTTCTGTCTCATATTCAATTCCTTTTGAGTAAAGAAATATTTGAGACTTTTATGGTCAGTGTATAACTCACATCTGGATCCATAAAGAAAATGCCTCCATCCTTTCAGTGCAAATACTACTTCTACTAACTCTAAATCATGAGTTGGATAGTTGACTTCATGTGGTTTCAATTGTCTTGAACCATAAGCAATCACTTTCCAATCTTGCATTAATACACAACCCAAACCTTCTTTAGATGCATCACAGTAAATGGTGAAATCCTTCCCTGTTTCAGGAGCTGCTAAGATTGGAGCTGTGGTTAATCTAGTCTTCAACTCTTGGAAACTTGCTTCACATTTCTCATCCCACTTGAATGGTGTATTCTTCCTTAATAATTTGGTCATTGGTCCGGCTATTTTGGAGAAACCTTCAATGAATCTCCGATAATAACCAGCCATTCCTAAGAAACCTCGAATTTGCTTCACATTGGTCGGTGCAGTCCACTCTAGTACCGACTGAACTTTAGATGGATTCACAGTAATCCCATCCTTAATGATCACATGACCGAGGAATTCTACCTCATCTAGCCAGAACTCACACTTACTGAACTTAGCATAAAGCTTATGTTCTCTTAAAGTCTGCAATGCTATTCTCAAATGGTCAGCATGCTCTTCCTTATCCTTGGAATATATCAAAATATCATCAATAAAGACGATGAAAAACTTGTCCAAATATGGGATGAAGATCTTGTTCATCAGATTCATGAATATTGCCGGTGCATTGGTCAAACCAAATGGTACTACCAGATACTCATGGTGTCCATATCTTGAGACAAATGTTGTTTTTGGAACATCTTCCGGCTTGATTTTTATTTGATGGTATCCATATCTTAAATTGATCTTTGAAAATACTCCATCCCCTTTCACCTGATCAAATAGATCTTGAATTCTTGGTAAAGGATACTTATTCTTGATAGTCACGTTGTTCAGATTTCTATAATCACCACACATCCGTCTTCCACCATCTCTCTTATCCACAAAGATTACTGGTGTTCCCCATGGTGATACACTTTCCTGTATAAATACTTTTCTAACTAACTCATCAATTTGCTCTTTGAGTTCTTTCAACTCTTTGGTTCCCATTTTATATGGTGCTTGAGCTATTGGTGCTGTACCAGGAATTAGGTCAATGGTGAACTCTATCTCCCGGTCTGGTGGCATTCCCGGTAGCTCTGCTGGAAAAACATCTTGAAATTCATTTACTATAGGATTCTCTTCCAACTTGACCTCTTTCATTGAGTTCAACTGCAGATCCACCATGATATGACTGTGCTTATCTGCTTGATAAACTATCCTTGCTCCACTTGGAGTTTTGATTGAGACAGTTTTCTCCTCACAATTTATCTGAGCTCCGTGTTCCATCATCCAATCCATCCCCAGCACTACTGCAATTCCCTTCAAAGGAATCACATAAAGGTCTGCAAAACATGTACAACCACAGATCAAGATAACCTGATCTTGTTTTATGTGGCGTACAATCACATTCCCTCCTGCCGTAACTACGGTCATAGGACTTTCTAACGTTGCCCTTCTAATCCCGAACTTATCACAAAATTCTTCAGAAATGAATGAAGTAGTTGCACCAGTATCAAATAGAACTTTGCCGGGATTGGTAAGGATATTGAGCGTACCTATCACTGCATGCTCCGAATTATCCACCTCCTCGAGAGTTGCACAGTTCAGTTTTCCGGTAGGTCGGTTTCTCTTGCCATTGTTGTTCTTGCCATTATTTCCTCCTTTATTGGGCTGTCCATTTCCTCCACTGGATTTCTCTCCTCCCTTGGTAGGCCATCCTCCTGGTGGTTTGCTCGGACAATCTGGCTTGATATGCCTCTTCTGACCACAACCTTAACAAATCACTACAGGCTTTTTGCATTCCCTCTGGAAATGCCCTGGAATTCCACCATTGTTACAAATAACATTCCTTCTCGGATTGGATTGATTTCCACTACTTCCCTTGTTATTGTTGTTGTTGTTGTTTTTATTGTTGCCATAATTCCTATTCCGAGGTTTGAACTCCAGGTTGGGTTTAGGTTTTCTTGCCTGAATTCTCTTAGTTTCCTTCTTGGCTTTCTTCCTCCGGTCCTCTTGGACATTCTTGTAGTCATCTTCAAAATTAATGGCTGCATCCAACAACTGCTGATAAGTTTGCTTATTGGCTAACCTTAGCTGCATCTTCACAAATGGATTTAATCCACACAAGAAACGCTTCTTCCGCTTCTCTTCAGTGTTAACATCCTCCTCACCATAACGAGACTGTTGGCTAAACTCCTGGATGTACTTCATGACACTAGTATATCCATGCCGAAGCTCCTCAAATTCTCTCTGCTTCAACTCCATGACACTTTCCGGAACATGATATTCACGGAATCTCTGCTTGAACTCTCCCAGGTAAACTCTCTTCCTGGTTGTTGCATGGCTAACTGATTTTCCCACCATGATGCTGTAGGTCCAGTCAGCAGATGAGTTGCATACCTCAATTTCTCCTCATCATTGCTACCTACAGTTTTTAGCTTCCTTTCTGTATCTGCTAGCCAGTCTTCTGCATCCATTGGTTCAGGAGCTGATGCAAAAGGTAGCGGTCTTGCATTCTGGAAATCAGATAGACTCACTCCTCCACCTTCAGGTTCCCTCTGATTTTCTCTCCCCAGCAATTCTTCCATGAACTTGTTCTGGGTCTCTTACATCATTTTCATGCATTGCATAAAGTTCTGCTCCATTAACGTCCTCATTGGTGGTGGTGGTAATGCTTCTTGGTTTGCTACATCTGCATCGGCCTTTTCCTTGGCCTCTCGCTCCATCCGCTGCTGCTCAGTTTCCATTCCTACACCCGTATCCATGACCCTCGTCCTGAAACATAAAGTGAATACTCATAATTACATCATGCACATGTGTTCTGAGCTCGACTTTACGCACAAAACTAGTCACACAATGAAGATCCAAAGAAAATCCAAATATGCATTTCACATATTTTACATAATGATACAAAGTCATTACGACATATACCATATAGTTATCATTACAAAACTACCTTATTACTTGGGTACAATACAGAGTACTTGATACTACTGACCAATTGTCTCCTTCTAATAGTAAATACGTTCATCGTACATGCCTGATGTCCAACCATGATGACGTGTTGTTCGTCGCACAGTTTGTGGAACATATGGCCTTCCAGAAGGAATATACTCTGTATCTGAAGTATCAGGACTTGAGTCATTACTCAACCTGAGCGTATTGACTCCCTCCAGCTCAACTGAAAAATCTTCAGAAACATATTCAACATTATCTCCAGCCTGCATCTCCCGAGCTTCATTTCTTGAGTTGTTAACAGGATACGCAGATCCTGCTGCTTCCCAGGTGCTCTCGTGGGCAAGACAGTTAAACACTAGATAATGTATATTCCCTGGGTTTTGAGAAGATGTTGATGATTCAAACACTCTCTCCTCAGGATCTTCCTCTTCATCCTGATTATCTATTGACATGGTATTTCTACTACTATTATTAGGATTCATTCTTGCACCCATCCAACTAGATTTTCCAACATCTCTGTCAGAACCATCTGTGGATATCTGGTGTTCATGAGATACATCATATGATCCCATTCTCTAACCATCTGAGTTCTCAATAGGAATTTCTGAGTCAGAACCATCCTCTAAGCCCTGTGGTACTGCATACCGCATATCCATAGTAGGATCATGTATAGGTTCAGGTCTCGGTGAATAAGGATATGGTATAAAAGATTCAGGATCTATAGGTATATCCTTAAAGATAGGTGTTGCACTACTACTTGCTTCTTTCTCTAACTGGAATGCTAACTGCTTCCTCCGTTCCGGATCAGTTACATCCTCTAACATATTATTTTTGTCTTCAACAATCACTTGATGAGTCTTACAGAAAGACGCAACGAGTGTCCGATATCTATCCATAAACTTGGAAGCTAACTTAGGATGCTTCTTAACCAAACTAAGATGATCCGGTATAGGCTCCGAGTCTATAGAATCATGAGGTATCACAGAGAATGTGCTACCTTCTAGCTCCTTGGTTTTCTGCTCCCGGATATTAGCTATCGCCTCCACAACAACAACATGATAGGCTACTAAATGACTCCTACTTTATCCTATAGATAGATCGTGATATAATCCAAGCTTCTCTGGAAGTTGGATACTCACACGATACTTGGATAACATTCGACCATCGAGGTAAGTGATAGTGTTTACTGGAATTCTAGTTGGACAACTAAAAAGCTTTAAAAGTTGACGAAGTTGGTCTGTGAATGATCCTTGATAATCATCAAGAGTCTCCTCTTTCCTTACCAAAGTATGTTTTGGAAACTTTGGTTCCATATCTCTGTATATCAGAAAAATAATTTTGATTAGTATCGAATGACATATTGCATCATAACAAAGAATTATCGGACTAAAATATATAACATAATATTCTCATTTGAATACCCATTATATTACTTTTAGAGAATTCTTTATCGTTGCTAAAATGTTCCTACAGGTAATACCGTTTACTAGGTTTCCAACCTAAGGTCAAAGAAATTTGCTCTGATACCAACTGTGGTGACCCAGGATACCACTGCATGTGTAGTACACTATAGTCGTTGAAATGACATCCACAGAACACCATCCCGTAAATATCACATCCCTCAGAGTGGTACAACGGAAACATTGCCGGTCCATATTACAAATGTACACACATTATTTTTATTACAATACCGGAAGTTCAAGACTTCCAAAATATCCAACTTACAAACCAAAATATAAAGTGTTCAGTGGAAATTTAAAAGTAGCAACTCCGACTAGGAGTTGAGCTCAGCAGATTATTCTATAGAGTTCATGTTGCTCGGCTCCGTTAGTTACTACTAACTAGGTAATTAATTGGACTCGTTCTCATCGACACCGTAGCGGATCTCGTAATCCACTCCTTCAACTCCTCCGGACAGATCAGGTTCCTTGTAGAACACATCTTCTTGACATTCGACTGCGTACATTGGCACGTCTTCGGGATCCTCGGAGTCTAAGCAAGGGATCAAAGAAAAGAATGAGTAACAGCGTTACCCAACAAGTTCATTATATGTGAGGTGGGAAGTTTGATGCTCTAACTACCACCTCGGATTATAAATCCTTGGCACTATGCAGTTTTTGTAAATCTTTCTTCAAAGATTGATTTTATTCTGAAAAAAAACTATGACAATCAGCCTTCACAGGTTGACTAGAACTTTCATGGAGTTCCTTTCCTTCCGCGTTCGTAGCTCCTTCCTGGAATAGGGAGTAACAAGTTACAGTTCTTACACTCTTCAGAGGTGCGTTACTTTACCCATGAGAGATCAACTCCTTGTTGCACAACCGGGCGTACTTTCCCGTCCACAAATCCATGATGTGGGGCCTAGTAGTTGGTCCAAGCCAATTGCTCCCCCCTTCGCGACCCCGCATGCCTCCTTGGTGTACACCATGCCGACATAATGAATTACGGCAATGGTTTTTACAAACCATTAGATGCCAGAACTATCATGAGACGATGAGGGTTCCCACCCATATGCTGCATATCCTCTACGAATTACCAATTAATATGCACGCTACGAGGATAACAGCCACGACCTGCACATCCGGCTTCATGTGAGAGGAAGAAGATACAGCTGACTTCTCTATCCCATTCTAAATCTCATGGCTAACGCGTAATATATGGCGCTAGAATCACTGATGTCAGGGTTATTAAGTCCCTATTTGATCATCATTGTTGCAATTAGAACACTAAGTTCTATTGCTCCATTATATCACCACTTAGGATGATATCTATGATTTCTTTATTTGTGAAAATAATATTTTCATTCTCTTATAGCATATACGATAACACACAATTTGCAAATACTTTGATAAAGACTCTTCAAAGGACATGAGAAAGTGATGAACTTGCCTTGTGATGGAAAGGTAGTGAAGTCTGATGCTTGCACTGGACCTTGAGCTTCTATGTCTACAAAAACATCATTATTGCCCGGTAAGGACAATATTTAAAGAAGCAAAATGATTATGCAAATAATGTAATGCATTATTTAATTCTATATGCATGTTCCCTATATAAGGTGCCTTTTAATAAAGCATTTATAAATATTACTTTATAATATTTATAACATATATTGAATTAGTTTATTTATTTCCTTTTTATTTGACTTTTATTGATTTAATAATTCTTTTTAAGAATTATCAATTATACATTAAAAATTGTTATTAAATATTTTTTTAGTATTTTCCAAAAATACTATAATATTAATATATAATGAAAGTGATTTTTATTTATTTTTATCATCTTTCAATAATTTTGTAAAATTCCATAAGGAATATATAAATTACAAAATTCTTATAAAAATTTAAATGTGCAAAATTTTATAACTTATTTTATTTGGATAGAGTGGATTATTGTGAATTCAAAAGTATTTAATTTATAATTTTTGGACTTATATTTTATTTTCAAGAATTTATTTAAGTCTAGGGGTATTTTGGTCTTTTCCTATTTATTAAAACAGGCCTGGAATTGTTTTTGGGATGATTATTCTTATTGGTCCCTAGTGGCCCATTTAGTTTTAGACAAAAGGACCACCCCGAAGGGTTTGTCCCAGCTCGGCCCACTCCTCACTACCTCTCTCTCCCTCGAGCTTATCCTCTCCTCCTCTGACCTCGACCCCATGGCCGGCGATGCCGCCGCCGTCGACCGTTCTGGTCGCCGCCGTGGTGCAATTTGGGGTTGTCGACGACGCTCGCTCGTTCTATCCAATTGGATTCGAGCCTGGGCTCTCCTGCAATGGATCGATGCCTCTTTGAACCCTAGGGTTTGGGGTTTGGCATGTGTTCAAGTGCTGCCACCGCCGTCTCGCCTGTGGTGATGTGGTGGATTCGTGTGCTGTTGTGGCCGCCGCCGTGGCTGGTGCAGGTTGCAGCGCCCTGGTGCTCCCTGTCGTGCGGGTTCGATTAATCTGCTTCCTCTTCAATTTCTTCAGCGAGGACCTACGGTGAGTTTGATTTCTTCCCCCTGGTGCTTTCTGTGCTTGTTGATTTGATGCTAGAGGCTGGCAGTGTCCTCTTTGTCTATTGTGTGATTCAGTGTAGGATGATTATCCATTGAGGGTTCCTGTTATGTGATTGATCATGTATTGGATGATTTGAATCATGTTCGGTTGATCTGTATTCATGCTAAATGATTATTGGACTGAGGCTTGTTGCTTAAAATGATAGATGATGTTCCTAGTGGCTTACTAGATGATTTGATGCTTAGATTGCATCTGATTCAGATGATATAGTTGTTTGGGAAACATTCTTGGTAAAGCCAATGACTTGATAGCTTTCCACTGTTTATTTGATTCATGGTCATGATTATGATAAAATACAACTACTATCTTAGTGTTGTTAGCTTGTGAATTAACATGACAGTGAAGTGTAGCATAGGAATCTCCTAGTTATGATTCCTGTGTTAACAGGAAGATGATTAGTTAGTTGATTGTCTGAATCTAAGATGATTTATTGTCTTTCCTGATTCATATTGGATTTTTCTTGTGACACCATCATGGTATGGCACACAAGAATAACTCTAATCCATTGATTGGGTTGTTTGATACTTAATGACAAAGTTGGCTTTGAGAGATAAACATAGATGTTTCTTTTATGAATTCTCTAAGACCAATGATGTTGGTTTGAGTCTTAGGGATTTAGATATTATCTAATTGGTTCATCTAGATAGTCCTGGTAGTGGTACCAGTTATTCTTGATTGAATCAAAGCTTGGAAAAATGATAGTGAGCTTGATCATGATATGGATCCTAAGGATTTGTTCCTAAGGTGCTACCCTTCCTTTAGGGATGTGCCTAGAAATAGATCATAGGTATATGCATGATTGAATGGTAAAATATAGTTTGACAACCAGAGCAAGGATGTTGCTCTGAGCTCTGGTCGGATCTTGGTATTGTGTTGTTTGCCTTTAGAGTTTTAAAAGTCCCTATGATGGATTCACCCCACTTGGGTGTTTTCTGAGGTTTTGTTTTATAAAACAACACATGTTTCTCTCTGAATAAGATGATTAGATCATGTGAAGGTTTTATGAAACTCACCACAAAATCTGATGATGGTGTAGTAAGTTGGTGATGATGATCTTGATCTGGTTTTGCTGGACTCCTGTGCTTGATCTTGAGCTGACCCTACTCTTCCTAGCTCCTGGCTTGATCTTGCTATCCACCTGATCCATCCCCCTCCTTATGTCACCATCCTGGTGATGTTTGATTGATCCTTAGTTGGTTTAGTTGCTGGCTGTGGTGCTTGGTTTAGCTGTTGTCTACACTGGCTGTTCTTGTGTGTTGTGTAGTGGAGTGATGCACTAGTGCCTCCCACGGCTGTGCTTGTGGTTTTGTGAGATTGGGCTGTTCTGTGAGCTTGACAACACACCACATGCATGCTGGTGTGTGTCCTGCCTGTGTGCTTGCTATGCACTTGTGGATATGTTTAGAATTTTTGAACTTACTCTTACCAGGTTACTTTCACCTAGATGGTGATTTTGCCCCTCTTGGCTATTATTTGACTTCTGGCTTTGAATTTATGAAAGATGAATTCTTTCATATTGGTGAAACTTGCCCCTTTTTTAAATGTCTCAATGATGAATTTGTCAAGTGCATTTCAGTGACATGTCTGAGAGAAATAATACTAACACTAATCTTATTTTGTTTTTATTTAGTCTTTGTTTTAAAGGTACAAAGATAAAGATGAAGATTTAGTTTAGATTTAGATATAGGATAGTTAGTAAATATTCCAATGAAATTTTCTTATTCTTTTGTAATTTTCTTTTATTATTCTTGTAATCTTTATTTTATTCAATTGTAATAAATATTATATTATTATTAATAAAGAATATTCCTATTCTTTGTAAATTTACTTTTGTAAGTTAAGTGGATGATTCAAATAAGTTATAATTTTATAACTTGATTATATATATTGATGATTAGAAATAAACTTTATATTCATTATTGTTTTTTTTTGGATAGAATTCAAGTTGTAATATTTATTTCTCAATTGAATTAAGATTCAAAACTTATATCTAATTCATTTGAATTATAATTCAAACACTCAAGTCTAATATTTCAAATCCATTTGAAAACACATAACTCCTTAAGGTCATCTGAAAGTTTATAATAATCATCCTTTAAGACTAAACCTAATATCAAAGTAAGAAAGAAACATTGATCACTTAGGTTTTTTTTCGGCGAAAATTTTACCCACATTTTCACAGATGAATGCATGCAATAATCCATATTCCTAAATCTACCCTTCGTTAGGTCCTAAATGCTGGGATGTTACAATAACCATCTCCTATGGTGATAAATCGAAGTCTAAGATATTGGGTATTGGCAAGGTTGTGGTTGCTCAGGATATATCTCTTCTGGACGTCATGCTTGTTGAGACCCTTGGTTATAATTTACTTTCTGTTCGTGCCCTTGCTAATATGGGATTTGCAGTTATCATTGATGATGATTTAGTGGTACTCTTGTGGAGCAAGTCTCTAAAGGTCACTTTTGTTGGATACATCAAAAACGACTTGTATGTGGTGGAATTTTTGGGGAAAACCACTGCGGGTCCGATGTGTCTTTTCAGAAAGGCCGACACGGGTTGGTTATGGCATCACCGTCTAGCTCACATCAATATGAGAACTTTGCAAAGCCTTCACAAGGGTGGCCACATTCTTGGACTAAAATAAAATGTTTCCTTTGCCAAAGATCGTGTTTGCAGGGCTTGTGTTGAAGGAAATATGCATGATTCTTCCCACCGAAGGAAGACAATTATTTTATTAAAGAGGATTTTGGAGCTTCTTCATGTGGATCTCTTTTGGGCCTCCATCTCATGCAAGCCTCGGTGGAAGAAGTACTGCCTCGTCAATTTTGATGATTACTCAAGGTATACATGGGTCTACTTCTTTAAGCAGAAAAGTGAGACTCAACAAACGATCATCGACTTTGCCAACGAGGTTCAGCGATAACACAATGTTCCTATATTGGCAATTAGAAGTGACAACGGCTCCGATTTCAAGAACTGCAGTCTTAATGAATTCCTAAGTGAAGATGGCATAAGACATCAATATTAGGTTGCGTACACCCCTCAACAAAATGGTGTAGCCGAGAGGAAAAAATGGAATTTAATGGACATGGCAAGGTCTATGTTGGTTGAATTCAAGTCACCATACAACTTCTGGGCTGAAGCTATATCCACCGCATGTCACTCGTTAAACCGGCTTTACCTTCGCAAAGTCTTGGACAAGACACCTTATGAGATACTTACTAGTAACATGCCCAACATTTCATACTTCTGGGTGTTTGGTTGTGAGTGTTTATTTATTATTAAAGGAGTTCGTTTATCTAAATTTGAGTCTAAGGCTTTAGAAGGTATTTTTGTTGGTTATGGTGCTGAATCCCACACTTATAGAGTCTACAACAAGCTCTCTAGAACTATTGTAGAATCTTGTAGCATGGTGTTCGAGGAAAATGATGGCTCCCATGTGGGGCAAGTTGATGTTTGTGACACAGATGTTGAAATAACCCAATATGCCATAAGAAGAATGGTGATACGTCGTAAACATATCTATAATTTTTTATGCTCCATGCTTGTTTTATATCATTTGTCTTATGTTTTGTCTACACTTTGAGGCATTTTTATAATTTTTTGGAACTAACCTATTGACAAGATGTCACAGTGTCAGTTGCCTGTTTTCTGCTCTTTTTGGTTTCACAAAAGCTAGTAAAGAAATATTCTCAGAATTGGACGGGAGAAAAGCCAAAGTTACTATTTTTCGGGCACGACACAAAGCTCGAAGGAGAGACGGAGGAGGGCACCAGGGTGGGCATACCATAGGGTGGCATGGACCCACCCTTGGTGGCGCCACCACATGGTGTGCCCCCCTGGCCGCCTCCTCACCTCGCCTCGTCGCCTATAAGAAGCCTCCGATGTAGAAACCCTAAAAGATTGAGCCTCCATCCATGAAACAGTCTGTAGTCGCCGCCATCAAAGGGGAGATTCGAGGGACACAAATCTCTGTTCCGGCACCCTGTCGGGACAGGGAATTTCCGCCGGAGCCATCTCCATCGATCTACACCACCATCTCCATAGCCGTTGCTGATTCTCATGATGAGGAGGGAGTAGTTCTTCCTCGAGGCTAAGGGATCTACCGGTCGCTATGTGTTCATCTCTCTCTCTATGCATGATCTTTATGTGATCATGAGCTTTGTAATCAAGTAGATCTACTCTGCTACTAAAGTGCTTTAATAGATCTCTGCTTTCCCCACGTGTGTGAAAGTGACAACGTGCAAACTGTGTGGCACTTAAGCTAGAGATTACATAAATACTTGTCATGAGTTATATTTGGAGTTGGATGTCTCTATGAAATTGTGGTGTTTTTTAGGAACCATCTAGCGCTCAAGGTGACAGTCTGGGGTTATCTAGATGGGGAATGCGAACTTTAAGGAGTGCTTTTGTAGCCCTACCGTGGATTAGAGTTGTCCAACTAGAGAGTAGTTCAGAGTAGAATAATGAAGAGAATATATTTATATGAGAGTGTCCACTAGTGAAAGTATGATCCCTAGGCCTTGTTTATAAGTATTGAAACACCATTTACAACAAGTCCTGTTACATGTTTGCTTGCTTCCATCTATATTTTAGATTGCCTTTAGTCTCTTCCTCCCCGTCAAGCTCTTTTTTGGCACCGTTGTCTTATAATCATCCATACTACTTGTATTTCACTATCTCTTCGCCGAACTAGTGCACCTATACACCCGACAAGTGTATTGGGTGTGTTGGGGACACAAGAGACTTCTTGTATCTCGATTGCAGGGTTGCTTGAGAGGGATACCTTTGACCACTTCCTCCCTGAGTTCGATAAACCTTGGGTGATCCACTTAAGGGAAACTTTCTCGTGTTCTACAAACCTCTGCACTTGGAGGCCCAACAACTATCTACAAGAATAGAAGCGTGCGTAGACATCAAGCTCTTTTATGACGCCGTTGCCGGGGAGGTAAGGTAAAAGGTACTCACATCCTCTAGCTACTAAGCTATCTTCTAGTACTGTTGCTAGAGTGTGAGTTCTCGAAGGTATTTCCTTTAGGTTCTGCAATTATATATTTTTGTTTCTTGTTTTCACTAGTTAGGCTTAATGCAAAACAACAAAAAAGTTAGAGAGCTTTATAGTATTTATCTTGAGTTAGGACATGAAGTGTTTGAAGAGAAAATTAAAAAACCTATGGAACTTTATTTGCATGCTAATAGAAATGTTTTAGTATGAATCCTTTGAACACCTTTATTGCTAATGCTATGGAAACGTCTAAGCTCGGGGAAGCTAGTTTTTATGAAAATGATCTTTTTAGTTCCCTAGCTTTAGAGGAGTAAATTTTCTTTGATGATACTATACCTCCAATATATGATGATTACGATGATGAAAATGATATTTTCAGTCCACCTACTATTGAGGAGAAAATTAATTATGATTACAATATGCCTACTATATTTTATGATTATGGTGATGAGAATAATAATCATAGCTATTTTTTTGAATTTGCTCTCACTACAATTAATAAGAATGACTATGCTTATGTGGAGAGTAATAATCATTTTATGCATGTAGCTCATGATAAGAATGTTTAATGTGATAGTTATATTGTTAATTTTATTCATGATTCTACTGAAAGTTATTATGAGAGAGGGAAACATGGCTTTAAGTATTTCAAAAATACTAAGTTTCCCCTCTTTATGTTGAAAATTTTGAAGTTGCACTTGTTTTGCTTTCCTATGCTTATTGCTTTGTGCTTTTATGACTTGTTTCTTTACAATATTCCTATGCATAGGAATTGGGTTAGACTTAAATGTGTTTTGAATTTTCTTCTTGATGCTCTCTTTTACTTCAATTCATATTTCTTATGTGAGCATCTTCTCAAATTATCATGCCTAACTTAAAGGCGTTAAAGAAAAGTACTTCTTGGAGATAACCCAATAGTTTTATTGAGTCTTGGAAGTTATTACTTCTTTAATAACCTCTACTTATCCGTTTTGTGTGGTTTTTGTGCCAAGAATAACCTCTAATGAGAGAGAAGTAAGATTTGGGGAAGTTGCTGTCCCAAAACATATTTTTGTGCTTCACTTTAAAAATTCTTGAAAATTCCTATTAAGCAGTAATTTTTTGAGTAAATCCCCCGGGTTGTTATCTAACTTTCGTTAGTTCAACACTTTTTTATTTGAGCAACATAAGGTCTTCAAAAAAATCGGTTTTTACCTAGTGGTCTGTTTTGACAGATTTCTGCCATTATTTGCATTTGCCTCCTTATCGATCTATTTTGGGTTCTCTTTGGTAAATTGAGCTTTTTGAAGGAATTGCTACAGTAGCTTGTGTTTTTAATGAAAGTTTTGCTGTTTTGTAACAAAACCCAAAGACTTATTATCTTGAATACACTAACGTTGCTAGTGAAGATTGTGTGAAGTTTTGCATGAAAGAAAAAAATCAAGTATATGGAAAGAATGATGTGATGAGATGAAGAATGGACAAAAACTCAACCTTCGGGATGCCACCCATGTCACGCCAAGAAATATTCAAGAGGTACAAGCGTCAAAGCTTGGGGATGCCCAAGGCATCCCCATTTTCATCAACAAAAATCTCAGGTCTTCTTTCTAGACACTTTATTTTTATTGCTTCATGCACTATTGTATTGTTCTTGGAGCGTATTTGTTTTTTTAGTTTTCTTTTGCTTGGTTTGCTGCAATAAGTTGGTTGGACCCATCACACTTCTTTTGGAGAGAGACACACTTTGTTTTCATTGCCTAGAACACTCTAGTTTTCATTCTAATTGTTTTGTGAGTGTTCTCTTTTGCTAGCACTATATTTAGCCTTAGTTTTCTTATGCTTTTCGCTTAGAACTTTGTAGTTCTTCTTTTTCGATTTGTGAGACATTCTCACTGATCTTTTATTGATTATTATCTTTGTGAGTTGCTTCAAATAAGTCGATTGGTGTTGGAGAAGAGTAGAAAGTTTCATGCTTATAGTGGTACAAAAGGGAGCTTGCTTTTACTCTGGCTTAGACTTTATCATGTCATGATAGATGTTGTTTTGACCTTATGCTTATTGATTAATATTGTAGCATGACTTGTTACAAACAATTGAGATTGCTTAATGTGCCTTGATAGAATTATGCGTTGTTTTAGCATACAAAAGCATAATATTGTGGTATTCTCCTTTGATGCTTTGTTTGGGTTGACTTGGCACATGATCACACCATGTTATGACTATGAACCAGTCACCTTAGCCTCTATGATCATTTAGTTTTTGACTTGTGGTACCACTTTATGCTTTGATTAGTAATGTTTTGTCGCTCTGCATGATTATGGCCATTATTGCTCTCTTAGTTGGTCGCTCCCAGTCTTTTGCTAGCCTCCACTTGTATTGAGTAAGCTCTACTCATGCATCCAACTCCCAAGGTACCAAATTATTCCAAAGAGTCCACTATAAATTCCTATGCATGGTGTGTTACACCATTACAAGTATATTCTTGTTTTATATATCTTCCAAATTAAACTTGTTATGTGAAAATTAGTGATTAAAGCTCTCACGAACTTGATGGCACACCTTATTTTCCTACACCTAATAAACTTGAACCATTGTGTCATCTATGTTGTATATGATTGCACTTATAAGTTGGGAATTAGCAGAACCGTGCTGTCATGGGGAATGCTTTCAACACCTGTAAATATCTACCCAGTTGAGATCATGCTCTTTTGTTTATGGATGTCGGCGGTGTGAAATAAAAGGGGAGCTTCTAAGTTCATGGAGTTATGTATATGTGTTGGAGAAACGCCTAGGCCGCTAGCCTATTCCATGCCTAATCGTGGTGGAAACTTGCAGCATCACCATAGTGAGCGATCTATGAAGCATTCTTCTTATAAAAAAAGAGAGATAGAAAAAAAGAGAAGAGAAAAAGAAAAAAAGGGAAAGAAGATAAAAAAAAGCACCATTTTCCCATGGAAAATAAGAAGATTGCTGATATGCTCATTGTCTGTTGCCTTGTCATTTTGATATGGGATAGCTCCTGTGTCATGGGGCAAGGGGTACCCCGTTGGCGGTTCTCTATGATACACATATACTTACAATGACAAGAACTTATCGGTGACTAAAGTTGAGTAGCATGTGGAACGACCCTCGTACTCAAGGGACATGAGATTGCCAACTTATACTTTGTCAAGCATATACTCCATACTTTGTTCACTTTAAACTTAATCACTTAAATATGCTTATGATAGGGGAAATGAGAGCTAAAAGCTAACAAGTACAATAATTTTTGGAAGCTCTTTATGAAAATTGAAATCCCTGCTTCCCTATGAAGGGCCTTTCTTCCTACTTTTATATTGAGTCTCCACTTTCTATCTTTATGCACTAATTAGGAGAGCCTAGTTGTCATTCTTAGTTCTATGTGCATTGTCCCAAAACTTATTGATTGATTCATAATGTTGATATTGCTTGTTCTTGAACTATTTGTATCTAGTCAGCCTTATGAACTTTGAAGGTGTCCTATGCATTTATGTTTTGCTACTCCGTGAGGGACAAGCTGAATACCATTATGCTATGTTTTCTATATGTGAAACAAACAAACGTCTTTCAATGCATTATTATTCATGATCTTTGTTTGTACCTTTTCATGTTACAACATAGTTGCTATGTCTTATTGTTAGAACTACATCTTTCATGCTCATGTTTAGAGTACTTTGATCCCAGCTATCAATGCTTTACAAATATTTTGATCAATATTGTGATTGTAACATCCCAATATTAAAAATTGGATTTAATGTTATTCACTAGCATTGCATTCATATAAAAATTTGAATAAAAAACACTAAAATTGGATTTGAATATTACTAATGTTCCTAATAGGGGATTATTAAGAGAATTGAATATACTATATGTTAAACTAACATAAAAGTTTGCAAAAATGATCCTAAGAGGATCTATAGAATTTTTGAAAATTTTGGAGACAAGAATCAACTCATTTGAAGGTCATATGAAAAAGTTATGAAGGAAATAAAAAAATAGAAAAGGAGAAAAGAATAGAAAAAACTAACTAACCTAAACCCCCGTGGCCCAACTAACCTAGCCCGCCAGCTACCCACCGCTCGCCCTCCTGCCCCGCGCAGCGCGCAACCAGCACGACAGCAAATCTGGCCCGCCAGCGGCCCACCCCAGCCTGCTCCTCTCTCTTTCACCGACAAGCGGGACCCACTTGTCATCTCCGACCCCAGCCAGGAGAACTTCCTCTCCACGAGTTCGTCCCGTTCCCGTTCAAATCCTGGTCGATTTCGGTCGATTTCCTGCCCCCTCCTTCACGAAAACTCACCCATATATACCCTACCTTCCTCCTGTTTTGAAAATTCGCGATTTAGCAAACCCTAACCCTAGATAAAGCGAGTTCCGATCTCGCCGAAATTAAGCCGCCGCCAGGAGCTTTGGAGGTTGAGGTTGACGTCGTATCAAACCACCAGAGCCTCTGTTGTAGACACAGCTGTGTTCCCCTTCTTGCACCACACCTCATATCATCGTTTCCCCCTCATCAAATCAAAGGAGCACCGGCATTTCGTCGTCGTAGTGTCGCCGGAGCGCGTGGAGACCAGCGAGGTACTGCGGCAATACTAGGAAGAGAAGATCCACGCCATGCACCCGAGAGAGATCGAAAGGAGGAGAGGAACCCTGTCGTGTGCTTCTCCACGTCAAGAATCCTCTAGAGCGCCACCAACCATGACTATCGACGATGTTCCTCCATCGCCACCGTCGTCTTCATCGCCACCGCCGCCACAGGTCAGTCAACGCTGCTCACGGTCGTCCGATTGAAATTGTACGGTATTGATTAGAGATATTTAGGCGAAGGGGTACCGTCCAATGACATCCCGCCGCGTGGCACAACGCTTAGTCAGCGTCCGCGTCAGCCCCGCGTCATCTTGCTCGACCAATCAGAAGCCGCCACGTGCCGTTAGCTCACCTTCTTAAATAAAAATCAATTTAGAAATTACAGAAAATAGGTAGATCTTAGAAAAATCATATTAAAAGATCTACTTGGCCAAAAATTGCAAATAATATACCTATGGATTCATAAAATTGTGTAGAACATTATTATGGAGTTAGATCTAAGATTTACTGTATATATTTACGGTAATAATTTAAATAGTTTTAATGTCCTTTTATATTATTAAATCCATAGTAAATTATTTATAGGTCAAAAAAATATGAATAATTTGTCTCCGGATTCACAATCTCATGTAGATTATAGATATGATTTTAGATCTAATTTTTTACAATGAAAATTATTTAAGTGTTTTAAACTCTATTAAATACTAAATAAATCATAAGAAAAGATCTACAACTCTGTTTAAGGTGTATCCAATTTCTACTGGTTCGTATTAATGACCTATATTTATTTCACTTTAGATACAAATTTAATTTGACAACAAGAACATGAATTATAATAGGTCTTCTAAAACCCTATTAATGGCCATCAATTAATAAAACAAATACTCTATTGCATTAAAACACTTCTGCATGCATTCGTGCATTTATGATTGTGCGATTGCTTATGTTGGATGAAATTGTTTGATCGATAGATTGCGAGGAGTGCACTGTCTGTGATTGCAACGAGTGTTTGAACAACTTCAACAACTATTGAGGCAAGTTACACCATTTGTTCATATTTTCGTCCCAGTTTTTATTACTATGCATGTTTTGATCCTCAAAATAATAGTATGCATGTGTAGGATGTTTTTAGTAGAAGAGAAATATTTTACAAGTGCTATGCCATTTTGTAGTATGCCATGAGTAGCTTTATACTTAGGAATATTTCCACTCCTAATAGGTTTCCCTGAATTTTCTAAGTAGTATGCTTGTGCTATACTATATATATGCAAATACCGAAGGGATTAGAAAGACAGGAATTTTTCTAAGTATAAGAGCTCTGTGTCCGAGAGCAAGTTTTTCTCCTCAAATCTATTTCAAAATAAAACTAAGTTTTTCTCTAGGCGAAGTGGTATGTCTGGATCGACTAGTAGGGGAAGTAACCTGGATTGGCTCTGCTTGTGCCCTCCACCGCCCAAGATCAAAGAAGTTTGCCATGATTTAGAATTCAGAAGCTTCCAGTACAACCATAATACATATGGGCTCTGTCTTGGCCTAGTACTTAGTGGGAAACCTCACCTAAGTATCACAGTTTTGGCTTCCGTGGAACCGGGTAGAGGGGATACTAAGGGAAAGCTTCGCCATGGTCTTGTTTGTAAAAGGACTTGATCATGGATTGTGGCTAAAGTGTACAAACTCTCGAGAGTATCAACCTGATCGATCAGCCGTGTTCACGGAAATAGAACAACATTGAGCATCTGAAGGATGGAGCCTCTGAAGGATCTTCCTCTCTCCTTTCTAAACAAAGTTTTGAAACCCCATGGCATGAGTAATATCGCCAATGGGTGGGATTTTGGGAACTTGGCGAGTAATATTCAAGTGTTTGGTTGTTTGGACACTTGGTGAGTAATATCCTCGTGTGTCCTTCGACCCTATTTTACTCAAGAAAATGTTTACAAAGTAGGATAAAACTCTTCTTATTTTCTTCTTACTTAGTGAAAAATGGCTTTATGCAAATGAACTCCAAAGCCTACTCAGCCTTGCATGTAGAGTTAGCCTTATTCTTTCCTTGGTGTAATTTCCCAATACATTCAAAGTATTGACCCAACTCGTTTGGTTGCACGTTTCATGTGCAGAATCTGGAGATCATTGAAAGGTGCGCTAGGATCACGGGTCTTCACTCAACCTGCTTGTGGCATTGATGGGACTCCAAGTTGTGTTATTTTGTTTTCCGTTGTAATAATGTAAACTCTGGATTATTCGATTCATGTAATAAATATTGTGTTTTACATGATATTTCATCGACTGTGAGTGCTAGCTATTGATCCAGGGACTAGCATGTTAATCACAGGGACTTAGGATCTTTATCGATCCAAGGTCATTACTGTGCTGGTGCATGTCACCTCAAAAATTATTCTTTTTATCACTTACCTACTCGAGGACGAGCAGGAGTTAAGCTTGGGGATCCTTGATACGTCATAAATGTATCTATAATTTTTGATGATTCATGCTTGTTTTATATCATTTGTCTTATGTTTTGTCTACACTTTGAGGCATTTTTATACATTTTCTAGAACTAACCTATTGACAAGACGCCATAATTCCAGTTGCATGTTTTCTGATATTTTTGGTTTTAGGAAAGCTAGTAAATAAATATTCTCAGAATTGGACGGGACAAAAGACAAAGTTACTATTTTTCTTGGAACGACATGGATCCCGAAGGAGAGACGGAGGAGGGCACCAGGGTAGGCACACCATAGGGTGGCGCAGGCCCACCCTAGGTGGCACCACCACATGGTGTGGACCCTTGGACGCCTCCTCGCCTCGCCTATTCGCCTATAAGAAGCCTCCGATGCAGAAACCCTAAAAGATTGAGCCTCCATCCACGAAATAGTCCATAGCCGCCATCGAAGGGGAGATTCGGGGGACAGAAGTCTTTGTTCCGGCACCCTGACAGGATGGGAAATTGCCCCGGGAGCCATCTCCATCGATCTCCACCACCATCTCCATCATCGTTGCTAATTCCCATGAGGAGGAGGGAGTAGTTCTTCCTCGAGGATAAGGGCTCTACCGGTAGCTATGTGTTCATCTCTCTCTCTCTCTCTCTCTCTCTCTCTCTATCTATCTATCTATGCGTGATCTTTATGTGATCATGAGCTTTGTAATCAAGTATATCTACCCTGCTACTCAAGTGCTTTAATATATCTCTGCTTTTCCCCACGTGTGTGAAAGTGACAGCATGCACACCTTGTGGCACTTAAGCTAGATATTACATAAATACTTGTCATGAGTTATATTTGGAGTTGGATGTCTCTATCAAATTGTGGTGTTTGTAGGAACCATCTAGCGCTCAAGGTAACAGTGTGGGGTTATCTAGATGGGGAATGCAAACTTTATGGAGTGCTTTTGTAGCCCTAACGTGGATTAGAGTTGTCCAATTGGAGAGTAGTTCAGATTAGAATAATGAAGAGAATATATTTATATGAGAGTGTCCACTAGTGAAAGTATGATCCCTAGGCATTGTTTCTAAGTATTGAAACGCCATTTATAACTAATCTTGTTACATTTTTGCTTGCTACCATCTTTATTTCAGATTGCCTTTAGTCTCTTCCTTCCCGTCAAGATCTTTTCTGGCACCGTTGTCTTATAAGCATCCATACTACTTGAATTTTACTATCTCTTCGCCGAACTAGTGAACCTATACACCTGACAAGTGTATTGGGTGTGTTGGGGATACAAGAGACTTGTTGTATCTTGATTGCATGGTTGTTTGAGAGGGATACCTTTGACCACTTCCTCCCTGAGTTCGATAAACCTTGGGTGATCCACTTAAGGGAAACTTGCTGTTGTTCTACAAACCTCTACACTTGGAGGCCCAACAATTGTCTACAAGAATAGAAGCGTGAGTAGACATCAAATGGTCGTGGGATTTTTCCGCCCCATTGAGGAACCCCTTGTCGCAGATTGGGAAGGACAATGATCCACACAAGTAGAGCCCTCATCTACACAAGACCAACAAGATCCACCTGCTAGAGAAACTACTGTACCAACACAATAACCTCTTGAAGATCATCAATCAATTGTGCAAACTGGAAGTCCCAGGACGGATTATCCGGCCCTGCTACACCAACTCATGCCAGGAACGTCCAGGAAGCTGACACTCCCAAGACAGATTACACGGCCCCTCCCTCGACTGGATTATCCAGCCTTGGAAGTCAAGACTAGCAGCCTCATGTTATGGCTGCTGATCAAGATCAAGGTCAAGACTCTCCATCAACTATTAGTGCTGAACAAGTTATTGGTCAAGGTCAAGCTATTGGTCAAGAAAAGGAATCATACGATGAAGAAATTCCTCCAGGAAACAAAAAAGAGGTTGCAATTTGTCGCAAATCTCGAGCTAAAAGGAATCTTTAACTAAGAGGTTATACACCATATAAAGTAGTAGGTGATCAAGCTCATATCTCTATGGTGGAACCTAAAAAGGTTTTTGAAGCTCTTGAAGATCCAGATTGGGTTGTTGCTATGCATGAAGAACTAAATAATTTCGAACGCATCAAGGTTTGGAAGTTAGTAGAGAATCCCAAAGATTGCCGCAATGTTATCGGCACGAAGTGGATATTCAAGAACAAGTAAGATGAGACTGGAATTGTTGCAAGAAACAAGGCAATATTGGTAGCACAAGGTTTCTCTCAAGTGGAAGGCATCGACTTTGGCGGAACTTATGCTCCAGTGGCTCGCCTTGAGTATATATGTATCCTCCTTGCTTATGCATCTCATCATAATTTTAAATTACAAAAAATGGATGTCAAGAGTACCTTTCTTAATGGTCCTCTACATGAGTTGGTATATGTCAAGCAACCCCCGGGTTTCGAGGACCCCAACTTCCCGAACCATGTCTACAAACATGATAAGGCACTCTATGGCCTTAAACAAGCCCCCACGTGTGTGGTATGAGCACCTTAAAGAGCTTTTGTTAGACCATGGCTTTGAGGTTGGGAAGATCGATCCCACTCTTTTTACTAAGAAGGTTAAGGGGGAGCTCTTCGTATGCCAACTATACGTATATGACATTATCTTTGGCTCTATTAACCAAGATTTTAATGATGAATTTTCAAATCTTATGACTAACAGGTTTGAGATGTCTATGATGGGAGAATTAAGATTCTTTCTTGGATTCGAGATCAAACAACTAAGAGAAGGAACCTTCATTAATCAAGCAAAATACATTCAAGACATGCTCAAGAGGTTCAATATGATGTATCTTAATGGCGTTGCTACATTAATGCAAACTAAATGTCATCTTAAACTAAATCCCAAGGGTAAAGATGTGGACCAAAAGGTATACCGATCCATGATAGGCTCTCTCCTTTAACTTTGCACATCTAGACCTGATATTGTGTTGAGTGTAGGAGTGTGTGCAAGGTATCAAGCGGCTCCTAAAGAAAGCCACTTAGTGGCGGTTGTCACATCCCAAGATTTTCCAAATCTTGTTATGTGGAAAATAAATGAATAAAATAAAACTTTGTTGATTTTCAGGGTGAGAAGAAACTTTTTGATTCCAATTGGAAACCTTCAAACCTATTTTGATCAAACAAATACTAAAGGGATTTGAAAAGATAAACAATTAATAAAGAAAATATTAAATATATGAAATTACTATTTTTGGATCTTTTAATAAAAAAAATTTGGTTTCAAAAGAAAAGGTAGATTTATAAATAAGGATTATTTTATAGAGACAAAATTAAACCTTGGCCAAACTTTTGAAATAAAATGTTTTGCTTTGATTAAAAGAGTAAAGGTTTATTTAAATAAAATAATGATAGTTTATTAATAAACCAAATTTATTAAAGTGAAGACTTTTTCCCATTTTAAATAAACCCTAAAACTTGTTATTTTATTTTAAACAAGTTTTCCAAGTATTTTATTTTCAAATAAAACCTACTGATTTTATTTTAGTATTATTTAAATTTCAAATGGAGATTTGAAATAAAACAAATTCTATTTGATTTAATAACTAAGGTCCATTTTATTTAATTAAAAATGGACCCTAAAATAAAAATATTATTTTATTTTGGGACTGGGAATATTGTTGTTAAACAGAACCAAAACTCAAGGCAAAGTTTGGAGGAGTTTTGAAATCTTTTGAGTGTTTGTTTTGTTGTTTGAAATTCAAATTAGAAAATCGAAATAGAAAAAGAAAAAGCAATCAGGAAGAAAAAAATAGAAACGGACGCAGCCCAACCCACTTGGCCCAACAGCCCGGTCACAGCCCAGTTATCCCCTCCCTCTCTGCGAACCGTTTTCCACCGAAATTACAACCCGCTAAGTCGCTGACTACAGGACCCCGCTTCCCCTCTCTCTCCTTCGCTGACGAAGCGGACCCACGCAGCCAGCTCACCATCTTCTACCTCGCGGTGACCACGCCTCCAACTCCTCCTCGTCGTTTCTGGCCGTTGAAGCCGGTGTAAATACGCGGTATTGCCTCCATTAATCCCTCACTCGACCATGCCTTCTTAATCGCCTGCTTGCCCCCTCTCTTTCCCCCAGACACCACACCACCGGAGCCACCAGGCTGCACGAATCGCAACCTCGAACCCCTCTTCTCCGACGAGCCACCGTGCAAATTCCGGCGAGCAAGAACCTCCCCACTGCCCCTAGAGCACATGGGTGTGATCCCCATCGTCTCCTGCATCTCCTATCACCAACCCCACACCCGCGCGAGCACTATAGCCTCGACAGCAACATCAATTGTATGCCGCCGTAGTCTGCCACTTCTCCGGCGAAGCACCCTGGTAAAATCTGACCACCCTAACCCCTCTAGCTCACACGCGTGTATTCGCCACACTCTCCCGCATCTAACGAACCCTCTGACTCATCTTTGTGTGCCCTGTAGCGTCGACAGCATCGACACCTGAGCAAGCCCGACGCCGACGACGTCTCCGACGAGCAATCACCGCCGTTCCCGTGCGCCCCCTGCCCAACGACGAGCACCTTGAGCATCAGAACGTCACCGCGATCACTGTAAGCACCCTCACCTCCTCCCTCGCTTCTTAGATCGCCGGCACTGTCCACGTCTGACCGCGCCGCCAGTCGCCGCCGCGTCAGCGCCGCTGCCAAATGGTCAAAGCAATAGGGTCCATTGGATCTCGATCTGACGGATAAGATTAGAAATAAGCGAAGAGGTAAGTAGCATCTCAGCGCCGTGCGATGTAGTTTAATCCAACGGCCTGCATCGCTTGATCCACGCGAAACGGTACTGACGAATAAAAACGCGACACGTGGCTCAGACTTTATTTTAAAAACAGAAACTTTCTATTAGATGCTCCATTTTTGTAAAATCCATAACTTTCAAACCACACGTCCAAATTTTGCAAATTTTATATAAATGGAATCAGAAAGACAAGCCCTAGCCAACCATGCAATTTTTTTTAGTAAAAATCATCTGGTAAAATGTTTGTTTTGCAGAATCATTTGTATGCTTGTTTAGGTTATAAAAATAATTCAAAAATGATTTTGGGGATAAAATCTTTTGCAAATGGTGTGTTTTGAACCTACTAACCATAGGAATCACTTTGTGGTTTCAAAAATATATTTGGTGAAGGAAAAGAATGATTCTTTGATTTAAAACCAATTCTAGTCAAATAAAAATATGGTTTATTTATTAAAAATGGTTTGAAGGGAAACCTTTGGGGAAATGTTTTGTTTTAAACTCTCTGACCCCAAACACCAAGTTTTATGATTTGAAAATGTATTTTGTGAACCCTATAGATTAATGCCTTATTGAAAACATTTTTACACCACATAAAATGATACCTTGTTTTGAAAATGGTTTATGAAGTGAAATCTTTTGCAAATGACTTTTCCACTTTATAAAATGACCATTAGGTGTTTTCAAATGTTTATGACCCATTAGAAACCACTTATCCAAATAAAACAACCCTTTTGCATGCTTGCATGTTTTGTTTTGTTTATTATTTTATGTGATGAAATGCTTGATTGGTAGATTGAACTTGTGCCTTGCTTGATTGAATTGTAGTGACTTGAAGAGTGTGATTGTAGCAAGTACAAGGAGTGAACTTATACTCTCTACCAAAAAGGCAAGTGATGCTTCATACTTTTGTCCCATTACTTTCACTATGCATTAGTGATTTTTCTAAGTAAAACTTGCATGGAATTTTTGCTAAGTACAAACCTTGCTATGGGAAAACCTAGTAGATGAAACCTTAGTAAAATTTCCTAAGTTAAGACTCCTAATAATATCATGCTTAGCTTATCTAATAGAAAACAAGGGTGGAAATATATTCACACTATGGAAAAATTTCTAACTCTGAGGACTTGTGTTTTTGTTTAATAAAACAACTAAGTTAATGAATCACCTGGGTGGAATGGTAATTGCTTGGTGGTTTTTGGTTGAGTGGTTACACAAGGCCCATGGATATGGTTTACCTTGTGTATCACACTTGTGGATTGCCACCCAGGAACAAAGAGATTTGAGATGTCAAATGTTGAGAAGCTTCAAGTGCAGCCACTTGGCATTATGGGCTCTGCCTGGATCACATAGGTTGCTAGAACTTAGCCATTTGGACAGTTGGTGGTAGTGGGATTATAGGTTGGAACGCGTCCATTTGGTCTAAGGAAAGGCTTCTGAAAGATCTTGTCTTGGTGAAACCAAGTCTTGTGGGGAAAGTGCACCACCTCTGCAGAGTGTAAAATCTAAGTACTTAGCCATGTCCCTGGAAAAGGACAATTTGAGCATCAAGACATGGAAGCTATCAAGAATCTCATCATCCAAATTTCTAAGTTAAAAACTTGTGGTTGAACAAGGGTTAAAGGATCTTCAATCTTTGATTGGGAGATGCCTTGGGAAAGATTATTTTGTCAAGCAAAAACTTAGTGATTTCAAATGATAAGGAAAATCTATTTTTGAGCAATGAAAGCCTAAAAGCTCCACTTAGCCAAATGCATATAGATGATAGATTCCACTATACTACCATAGTATCACTTGCCAATACAATTCAAATGTATTGACCCCTTGTGGCTGTAACTTGTTATGTTGCAGGTTTGATTGATTTAGTGAAGTGTGTTGATTAGGATTACAAAGCCTACAACCAACATGTTTGCCTGTGGCACTTTGAAGATGAAGGACCCCATGCTTATAGATATTCTTCTGCAATGTAATGTAATAGCCAAATGAGCTATGTAAGATGTAATAAAATTATGTTATTCCTGGTTATAAAGTTGTATTATGACCTTTGTTTCTTGATATTACATCTTAACTATGGATGCTAGCTATTGATCCACGGACTAGCATTGTAAACACAGGGGACTCTACCTTATTAAAGGTTGGGAACCTTACAGATGGTATCAGAGCATTGTGTTGCCTGTAGGATTTGTAACCCTAGGATTGGACAAAAACCCTTAGAAAAATAGGAATTGTATTTGTTCTAAAACTTATTTACAAACAATCTTGTAAACTCTTTCCTCAACCATTTTTGGTTTTGACTCTACATCTCTTCTATTTCAACTTGATGGATAAAGCCTTCCCATGGCCAAATACTTCACCATGTACAAAGGACTCATCAACTCTAATGACTTCAACATCTTCAACACTAATGACTTCAACATCTTCAGCATTTTTCACCAAGGACTTTAACCTTAGATATCACTAAAGACAATTGAGACAAGAAATCTTGCTCAAGATTTGGAAACTAAGGAAACACAACTTAGAAGGAGCCATCAACACCTTTGAAGTATTTGTGACCAAGAGTTTTCCCAAGGAAACCATGATCTCATGCAAGAAGAATCAACCAAGAAAGATGGAAAGATCTCAAGTGAACCATATAGATGGACCACCATATTTAGTTAAGTAAAACACACCAAATTATGTGGTGTAACAAAAATATTTTGTTGCCTAAAAATGTGCTTGAACTTTGTTGTTTGAGTGAAATGTTTGGCTTGTGATTGCTTGCACATTGCTTGAGTGAATTGTGATGTGTGTGATTAGAATTATTCCCTTAGAAATATCTTGCCTATTCTAACCTCAATTCAACCCAAACAGATGACTACTCCAAGAGACTCCAACATCAAGGTTGATAAAAACAACAACAACAACAACCAAGAGGACAACATGAGAGAACTTGTAGCAACCCAAAACCAGTTGAGCCAAGTGACAACTCAGCTTATAGCCAACAACAATGGACTAGACCCAGCCATACAAAGGATTTTGAAACTTCAATCCCAATTGTTGCAAGGATTGGTTACTCAAATGATCAACATGGGAGAAAACTTTTCCCAAGGAGCTAATGACAACAAGGATGACAAAGATGTTATTTTAGAAGGAACCAAAGCTTGCAATATTTGTGGAGACAAGGATCATACATCCAAGGAGCATGAAGATCAATGCCCCAAGAAGAGAGAAAGATTTCCCACCTTTGAGGTGAGATGTGAAGAGCATGAACTAGAAGGACTCCTAGCTTTGGAGAGACCCAAAAAGAAGAACAAGGACAAAAGCCAGTTGCAATGTTACAATTGCAAAGAGATGGGACACTATGCCAGTGAATGCCCAGAAAAGAAGAAGAGCCAAGAAGACAAACAAAAGCTAGTGAAACCCAAGATGAGGAAGGATATTAGCCAAGTGATGTGCAACCACTGCAAAGAGTTAGGACATTATGCATCATATTTTCCAGAGAAGCCACCTCAAGACCTCAAACTTGTCACATGTTTCAAGTGTGAAAAAAGGACACTATGCAAACTTCTGTCTAGGAAAGTTACATCAAGATCCCAAGTAAGACAAGATGTAATCTAGTTGGAAAATTTAAGGGTGGTAGTACCCTAGATGATTTTGAACCAACTTGTAACCCCTAGCCTCACCAAATCTCGGGACGAGATTTATTTTAAGAGTGGTAGCCTGTCACATCCCAAGATTTTCCAAATCTTGTTATGTGAAAAATAAATGAACAAAATAAAACTTTGTTGATTTTCAGGGTGAGAAGAAACTTTTTGATTCCAATTGGAAACCTTCAAACCTATTTTGATCAAACAAATCCTAAAGGGTAAAATATTAAATATATGAAATTACTATTTTTGGATCTTTTAATAAAAAAAATTTGGTTTCAAAAGAAAAGGTAGATTTATAAATAAGGATTGTTTTATAGAGCCAAATTAAACCTTGGCCAAACTTTTGAAATAAAATGTTTTGCTTTGATTAAAAGAATAAAGGTTTATTTAAATAAAATAATGATAGTTTATTAATAAACCAATTTTATTAAAGTGGAGACTTTTTCCCATTTTAAATAAACCCTAAAACTTGTTATTTTATTTTAAACAAGTTTTCCAAGTATTTTATTTTCAAATAAAACCTACTGATTTTATTTTAGTATTATTTAAATTTCAAATGGAGATTTTAAATAAAACAAATTCTATTTGATTTAATAACTAAGGTCCATTTTACTTAATTATAAATGACCCTAAAATAAAAATATTATTTTATTTTGGGACTGGGAATATTGTTGTTAAACAGAACCAAAACTCAAGGCAAAGTTTGGAGGAGTTTTGAAATCTTTTGAGTGTTTGTTTTGTTGTTTGAAATTCAAAACAGAAAATCGAAATAGAAAAAGAAAAAGCAATCAGGAAGAAAAAAAATATAACGGACGCAGCCCAACCCACTTGGCCCAACAGCCCGGTCACAGCCCAGTTTCCCCCTCCCTCTCTGCGAACCGTTTTCCACCGAAATTCCAACCCGCTAAGTCGCTGACTACTGGACCCCGCTTCCCCTCTCTCTCCTTCGCTGACGAAGCGGACCCACGCAGCCAGCTCACCATCTTCTACCTCGCGGTGACCACGCCTCCAACGCCTCCTCGCCGTTTCTGGCCGTTGAAGCCGGTGTAAATACGCGTTATTGCCTCCATTAATCCCTCACTCGACCACGCCTTCTTAATCGCCTGCTTGCCCCCTCTCTTTTCCCCCAGACACCACACCACCGGAGCCACCAGGCTGCACGAATCGCAACCTCGAACCCCTCTGCTCCGACGAGCCACCGTGCAAATTCCGGCGAGCACGAACCTCCCCACTGCCCCTAGAGCACATGGGTGTGATCCCCATCGTTTCCTGCATCTCCTAGCACCAACCCCAACCCACGCGAGCACTGTAGCCTCGACAGCAACATCGACTATACGCCGCCGTAGTCTGCCACTTCTCCGGCGAAGCACCCTGGTAAAATCTGACCACCCTAACCCCTCTAGCTCACACGCGTGTATTCACCACACTCTCCCGCATCTAACGAACCCTCTGCCTCATCTTTGTGTGCCCTGTAGCGTCGACAACATCGACACCTGAGCAAGCCCGACGCCGACGACGTCTCCGACGAGCAATCACCGCCGTTCCCGTGCGCCCCCTGCCCAACGACGAGCATTGTAAGCACCCTCACCTCCTCCCTCGCTTCTTAGATCGCCGGCACTGTCCACGTCTGACCGCGTCTCCAGTCGCCGCCGCGTCAGCGCCGCTGCCAAATGGTCAAAGCAATAGGGTCCATTGGATCTCGATCTGACGGATAAGATTAGAAATAAGCGAAGAGGTAAGTAGCATCTCAGCGGCATGCGATGTAGTTTAATCCAACGGCCTGCATCGCTTGATCCACGCGAAAGGGTACTCACGAATAAAAACGCGACACGTGGCTCAGACTTTGTTTTAAAAACAGAAACTTTGTTTTTTGTAAAATCCATAACTTTCAAACCACACGTCCAAATTTTGCAAATTTTATATCAATGGAATCATCAAGACAAGCCCTAGCCAACCATGCAATTTGTTTAGTAAAAAGCTTCTGGTAAAATGTTTGGTTTTGCAGAATCATTTGTATGCTTGTTTAGGTTATAAAAATAATTCAAAAATGATTTTGGGGATAAAATCTTTTGCAAATGGTGTGTTTTGAACCTACTGACCCTAGGAATCACTTTGTGGTTTCAAAAATATATTTGGTGAAGGAAAAGAATGATTATTTGATTTAAAACCAATTCTAGTCAAATAAAAATATGGTTTATTTATTAAAAATGGTTTGAAGGGAAACCTTTGGGGAAATGTTTTGTTTTAAACTCTCTGACCCCAAACACCAAGTTTTATGATTTGAAAATGTATTTTGTGAACCCTATAGATTAATGCCTTATTGAAAACATTTTTACACCACATAAAATGATACCTTGTTTTGAAAATGGTTTATGAAGTGAAATCTTTTGCAAATGACTTTTCCACTTTATAAAATGACCATTAGGTGTTTTCAAATGTTTATGACCCATTAGAAACCACTTCTCCAAATAAAACAACCCTTTTGCATGCTTGCATGTTTTGTTTTGTTTATTATTTTATGTGATGAAATGCTTGATTGGTAGATTGAACTTGTGCCTTGCTTGATTGAATTGTAGTGACTTGAAGAGTGTGATTGTAGAAAGTACAAGGAGTTAACTTATACTCTCTACCAAAAAGGCAAGTGATGCTTCATACTTTTGTCCCATTACTTTCACTATGCATTAGTGATTTTTCTAAGTAAAACTTGCATGGAATTTTTGCTAAGTATAAACCTTGCTATGGGAAAACCTAGTAGATGAAACCTTAGTAAAATTTCCTAAGTTAAGACTCCTACTAATATCATGCTTATATTATCTAATAGAAAACAAGGGTGGAAATATATTCACACTATGGAAAAATTTCTAAGTCTGAGGACTTGTGTTTTTGTTTAATAAAACAACATAGTTAATGAATCACCTGGGTGGAATGGTAATTGCTTGGTGGTTTTTGGTTGAGTGGTTACACAAGGCCCATGGATATGGTTTACCTTGTGAATCACACTTGTGGATTACCACCCAGGAACAAAGAGATTTGAGATGTCAAATGTTGAGAAGCTTCAAGTGCAGCCACTTGGCATTATGGGCTCTGCCTGGATCACATAGGTTGCTAGAACTTAGCCATTTGGACAGTTGGTGGTAGTGGGATGATAGGTTGGAACACGTCCATTTGGTCTAAGGAAAGGCTTCTGAAAGATATTGTCTTGGTGAAACCAAGTCTTGTGGGGAAAGTGCACCACCTCTGCAGAGTGTAAAATCTAAGTACTTAGCCATGTCCCTGGAAAAGGACAATTTGAGCATCGAGACATGGAAGCTATCAAGAATCTCATCATCGAAATTTCTAAGTTAAAAACTTGTGGTTGAACAAGGGTTAAAGGATCTTCAATCTTTGATTGGGAGATGCCTTGGGAAAGATTATTTTGTCAAGCAAAAACTTAGTGATCTCAAATGATAAGGAAAATATATTTTTGAGCAATGCAAGCCTAAAAGATCCACTTAGCCAAATGCATATAGATGATAGATTCCACTATACTACCATAGTATTACTTGCCAATACAATTCAAATGTATTGACCCCTTGTGGATGTAACTTGTTATGTTGCAGGTTTGATTGATTTAGTGAAGTGTGTTGATTAGGATTACAAAGCCTACAACCAACATGTTTGCCTGTGGCACTTTGAAGATGTAGGACCCCATGCTTATAGATATTCTGCTGCAATGTAATGTAATAGCCAAATGAGCTATGTAAGATGTAATAAAATTATGTTATTCCTGGTTATAAAGTTGTATTATGACCTTTGTTTCTTGATATTACATCTTAACTATGGATGCTAGATATTGATCCAGGGACTAGCATTGTAAACACAGGGGACTCTACCTTATTAAAGGTTGGGAACCTTACAGCGGTCAAGAGAATCTTTCAATATTTGGTTCATTCCCCAAAATTTGGTCTATGGTATCCCAAGGGCTCTAATTTCTCTTTATGTGGATATACAAACTCTGATTGGGCTGGTGACAAGGATGATAGAAAGTCAACTTTTGGAGCTTGTCAATTCTTGGGCAGGCTTTGGTATATTGGTCTTCTAAGAAACAAAATTGTATATCTCTATCCATCGTCGAAGCTGAATATGTGGCTGCTGCAAGTGCGTGCACTCAATTATTATGGATGAGGGAGAATTTAAAGGAATATGGTGTAAATTGTGACAAAGTGCCTCTTTTGTGTGATAATGAAAGTGCAATCAAAATTGCTTACAATCCGGTGCAGCATACAAGAACAAAGCATATTGATATTCACAATCACTTTATTCGGGATCATGTTGCTCGTGGTGATATTGACTTATCTTTTGTGAGCACGAAGAACCAACTTGCTGATATTTTCATGAAGCCATTTGATGAAGTAAGATTTTGTTACTTGAGGAATGAGCTAAATATCGTGGATTCAAAGATCTTGGCTTGATTACCCTTGCATACTAACTTATATCTCCTCCTTTATTTGGTTTAGGGGTGGGCATCGACATAGGGGAAGTGTGGTCCTAATTGATTGGCCTAACCCTCCCCCATAATGCCGAAAGCAAGAAAAATCATTTCTCTTAATATCATTATGTGATATGTGAGGTTATTGATGAGTATTGGTCTTACCATAAACTCCAACATGGTGGCTTCGGCCACCTCCCTCTTCCTTGAGAAGATTTAGTTCCTTGTGGATATTTTTAGATTTTCATGCATATCTTGTGTTCTTATGGAAAACACACCTAATTTTGGCTTTTATTTGATTTTAATTTTGCAATTTTGGGTGTGTAGTACCATCACAGTTTGGATATCTAAACCTAAGCTTTTATCTGTCCCCGATCCATCTATCTTGCACACGAGTCCTTTGTTACACTTTCGAGGGTTTTGTTTGGGGTGTGTTGGCTTGAATCTATGTTAAACAAAAAAATCAGAGAGGGCCAGATTATCCACCCCTAGTGGGGGCCGGATAATCCATCCTGGGCGGTTTTGTCTCTTAAGGCTAGGGCAACAGAGCATCACTTCCACCCTGACCCCTGCCTCTCCCCAAGCCGCCGTCTGCTTCCTCGACCCTCCCCGGAGTCGTTCCGACCACCGGATTCTCCAGGCCTTCCCCCGATTTTCTTGACAATGCCTCTGGGTACCTTCTCCTCTGAGTTCTTATTCCAATGAGTGAGGGTAAATCCTCCATTTTACTCTTTTGTATGGAAGTTGTGTTTTTGTTGTGAACACTTGGATTAGAGGTTTCCCTTTGTTCCATTTGCATGTTAGAAACCATAGAATAGCAAGAGTGCGTCGATTTGGAGGACGGGCTCCAAGTAGGACTTTACTTTTTTTTGAAAAAATCAAAACTTAAAGATTCAAAAATTCCGAAAAAATATAGGAAGATAGATAATGATTTATAATACACGTTTGCAAAAGATTATTTGAAAATACTTTGTATTCTTGCCTCGGTAAAAAATAGAACAATTCGGATATGAGTGTGAACAGTTTAATTTTTGAATGGGCTTGTTTTTTTTTTTCAGAATTTGTCATATTTATCTTGTTTACTGTGCGCAAAATACAATGCATTTTACTTTTAAATTTTGCATACATGTATTTTACATTGTGGGCAACACAAATATTTTTTAAATGACACTTTTTGAACAAAATTAAAAATTCCACCATGGAGCCCGTCCTCCAAAACGATTTTCCGAGAATAGCAAACTCTTTACCCAATCTGTGCTGATGCTATCCATCTGAAGTGATTCTAAAAAATTCACCAGGGCTGGATTATTCGCCCTTTGCTAGGCCAGGTCGGATAGGCTAGATTATCCGGCCTAGAAGGATTGCACCTGGTTCAGTCTTTTTTAGATTATAGCATGATATAGATTTGGTTTATGGATTGTTTTTCTACTATTTGTAGCAATCCTCCTGGACCTGTGTGTGTGTGCTTATCTACTTTCTATCCATCTTATTCACTTCGCAAGTGGCTCTCGTGGTGCTCCTCAGACATACAAACGCCATCCTTGTGCTCGCTATTTTAGGCCCAACGAAGAGGGTGTTCTCGTCGATGAGGTTGAGTTGAGAAGGCAAAAAAGAGAGGCTGAAAGGATGGCTGAACATGCAAGGAAAGAGAAGAGGACCTCCAAGAGGAAGGGCAAGCAGACAAGGGTAAACTACAAGGACGTGGATATCATTGAGTATTCCTCTATCCGTCATTATGACTTGTATGAAGAGGCTGATATTTATGAGTGATACGTCGTAAACGTATCTATAATTTTTTATGCTCCTTGCTTGTTTTGTATCGACTTTCTTATGTTTTGTCTATACTATGAGGTATTTTATACATTTCCTGGGACTAACCTATTAACAAGATGCCTCAGTGCCAGTTGCCTGTTTTGTGCTTTTTTGGTTTCAGAAGAGCTAGTAAGGAAATATCCTCAGAATTGGACGGGACAAAATCCCAAGTTGATATTTTACTAGAATGAACACGGAATACGGAGGGCACTCAAAGGGGAGCCACGAGGCGGCCACACCTGGTGGCGGCACGACCTGGGGGGGCGCCAGCCCTAGGTGTGGGCCCCTCGAGCGCCCACCAACATTGCCCCTTCGCCTATAAAAGCACCCCGATGCATAAACCCTAAGCACCCGATCAGATCTGCACGAAACAGTCTGTAGCTGTCCCCATATCCATCCCTAGATCGGGGGATCCGAAACTCTTCTCGGCACCCTTCCGAAGGGGAGAGATCATCCCGGAGGCCTTCTTCATCACCATGCCAGCCTCCGGAGTGATGCATGAGTAGTTCACCCTTGGACTATGGGTCCATACAGTAGCTAGATGGTTGTTTCCCCTCCTTTGTGCTATCATGTTTAGATATTGTGAGATCCATTCATGATCAATGTCATCTATTTGTAATCATAAATGTTGTGTTTGCTGGGATCCGATGGATATTGAGATACTATGTCAGATTGATTATTGATTCTATCATATCTATGTTATTTTTGATCTTGCATGCTCTTCGTTGTTAGTAGCTATCTTGGCCAAGTAGATGCTTGCAATTCCAAGAGGGAGTATTTATGCTCGATAGTAGGTTCATGCCTCTAGTAATCTGGGGAAGTGACATAAATCTCTAAGTTTGTAGATGTGCTATTGCTATTAGGGAGAAAACAACAATCCTTTTTCCATGAGGCAATTGTATTGTTTACTTTACACACATTGCTTAATGCAATTATCTATTGCTTGCAACTTAATACTAGAAGGGGTTCGGATGATAACCTAAAGCTGGATTATTAGTCATAGATGCAGTTGGATTGTGGTCTATGTATTATGTTGTAATGCCCAATCAAATCTCGTAGGAGTCAATATGTAGTATAAGCATTGTTATGCTTTCTCAATCTATCAATTGCCCCGCTGAAATTTGTTCACCCAGCATGCTATCTCTCTTAAGGATAACACATCTAGTGAACTATGGACCCCGATCCAATCTTTATCATTAATATTATATCAACTGTTTACTGTTTACTTTCAGCAAATCACTATCTTCCACACTATACGTTTAATCCTTTGTTTTCAGCAAACCGGTGAGATTGACAACCTCACTGTAAGTTAGGGCAAAGTTTCGTGGTTGTGTTGTGTAGGTTCCAAGTTGTTAGCAACACCTTGGAAGTTGTTTCCTTACTCCTACCAGTTCGATAACCTTGGTTTCATAACTGAGGAAAAACTTGCTGCTGTTCTCATCACACCTTGCTCTTTGGGTCTCCCAACAAGCTCTATAGTCAACCGAGCCACATCAAGATTTTCTGGTGCCATTGATGGCGAGTTAAGGACAGCTTCAATTTCTTCCTCCTCTTCGGTCACCTTTCAGGGAGAAAGAAGATTCTTGAAAGGGGGTCTCTCATAACCAATCTCTTTACTTTATTTTGTTTTGCTTAGTTTTGCTTGTTTCTTTTATCAAAAATCAAAAAAATAGTTATGTTGATTTATTTGCTTTTTCTTATAAAAAACACAAAAAAAAATTAGTTCCTTCTTGTAGAGGTCCCAACCTGATAGGTGGAGATCCCTGTGTTTACAGTGCTAGTCTCTGGATCGAATAGCTAGCACCCACAGTTTACGATGTAATATCAAGAAACAAAGGTCATATTACAACTTATAACCAGGAATAAAATAATTTATTACAACTTACATAGCTCATATGGCTATCTTATTACAAAGTAGCAGATATAACTATATAGCATGGAGTCCTTCATCTTCTTATGCCACATGCAATCATGTTGGTTGTAGACTTGTAATCCATACTCAAAAAACTTCACTAATCATCAAACAAACCTGCAACATAATAAGTTACAGCCACAAGGGTTAATACATTTGAATTGTATTGGCAAGTCATATCATATTGATACGGAGAATCTAACATCTACATGAATATTTGGCTAAGTGGAGTTTTGGCTGGCCTTTGCATAAAATAAGTTTTTCCTATCCTTTGAAAATAGCTTTCCTCTCTTCAAAACATTTCATCACACATGGCACACTAGATACACACCAGGTGCTTCCCTTGTTCACCCAATAAGTTTTAACTTAGAGAAATTGGGATGAGGATATCCTTGATCATTTCAATGTCTTTGATGCTCAAAATGTCCATTGCCGGGGACACGGCTAAGTACTTAGGTTTTACCCTCTCGAGAGGTGGTGCACTTTTCCCAAAAGACTCGACATGCATCGAGACGAGACTTTTCAGAAACAATCCCTCAGATCAACATAGACGTGTTCCATCCTATCATCACTACCACCAACTGTCTGTCTGATTTCTTGGAACCTAGTTGGTCAAGGCAGAGCCCATATGCCATGTGGTTGCACTGTAATCTTCTAAACACAAAACATCTCAAATCTCTTTGTTCCTGGGTGTCCATCCACAAGTGAGATACACCAGGGTAAACCATAGAAATGGGCCCTGGGTAACCACTCAACAAAAATCCATCCAAGCAATTACCATTCCACCCAGGTGTTTCATTCACATAGTTGTTTTATTAATCAAAAACATAGTCATAGACTTTGCATAATATCATAGCATGAGCATTCCACCCTTGAATTCTAACAACTAGGCTAATCATACTAGCATAACATGTCTCTTAACTTAGGAATATTCCTACCAAGGTATATTCTATAGGATCTACTATAGCATAGCAATATATATAATTAGTCCTATCATGCATACTACAAAAATATCAGTAATGCAATATTCAAAATATAGGACTTTTGATGACCAAAGTATCACTTGCCTTTTTAGTAGATAAACTAGGTACTTTCCTTGATCTTGCAAAGGTCACACTCTTCAAAGTTCACTACAATACAATCAAGCAAAAGCACATTTTCAAAACTAGCACTCAAACAATTCACAACACAAAATAATAAAAACAAAGAAATGCATGCAAGCATGCAAAATGTTGTTTTATTGAAAATTTCTCTCTAACAAGGTTCTAAACATTTCAAAACAATAACTGGTCATTTATAAAAGTGGTAAAATCGTTTAAAATCAAGTTAGTGAAAATAGGCCTTTTAAATCATTTTTGTTTTACTAGAAATGCTTTTATTCAAAGGAATAATTCCTAGTGTTAAAAAAATATATTTTAAAATTAAAAAGTTAGTGTTTATGGTCATAGGGTTAAAAAACAAACCATTTTCAAAAGGTTTCACTCAAAAATCATTTTTAGAACAATTTTTATACTCAAAATAGTCCTACAAATGTTTCTATATAAAACTATACATTTTCAGAATAAAATGACCAAACAAGGGTCATAGTTGAAAAGTAAACATTTTTATGAATCCATTGATATAAAATTTGTAATTTTTGGACATACAGATCAAAAATTATGATTTTTGCAAGTTTAAACATCTAAATTCATTTTTTGGAATTTTGTCTGAAAGGTCTGGCCACGTGTCTTGTTTCTACTGGCTGATACCATTTCAGGTGGATCGAGCAGCACATGCCCTTAGATCTAAGTGGATCTGAGCGGCTCAGATCGAGTGATACCGCTTCACCTATTTGATCTATCTCAGCCACAGGATATAAATCTAACAGTTCAAAGTGCGATGACCTAAGATGGGCGAAGCTGGCGATGGTGCACGGTGGCAACGTGTTTGTCGATGATGGTCCGGTGATTCTAGGGGGAAAGGGAGGGGGTATAGGGTGTTACCAGAGTCACCATGGTGAGGGGATGCTCAACGTGGTAGTGGTTGGCGAAGGGGCACACGGGGTCGTTGGGAATCACTCACCGGAGTTGAGCTCATCGTCGGATTCTTGCAGAGGTGGTTGGAGGTCATCCTAGAGAGCGCTCGTGGACAAACAAAGAGTATCAGCGCATGCGTGCGGGGACAACGGATGCGGCAAAACAAATTAGAGGCGAGGGGACGGTCGAAGCTCACCGAATTTCATCACCGGAGTCGTGGCCATCGTCAGTCGTTCACAGTTGGAAACGGAGGCGAGCCTCTGGGGCGCACGCGAGCACACGGGGTACGACAGCAGGTGCGCACAATGATATCGAGCAAGCCAGCGTGAACTAGGGGGATAGGGGTGGCCGGAATTCACCGGAATCGACGTTGGAGTTCACCGGATACAGCGGCGTTGTGGCTCGAATTGAGGGCAGCCCAGTGGCGTTCGGGTGTGGGAGAATGAGGGGAAACAGAGAGGAGAGAGTGGGGATTAATAAAGCGTGGTCTTTAGAGGGGATTATTGAGACAATTAATCGAATTGACGCCGAGGAATTTCAGCAATAAACGGTCGGGGAGGAGTGTGTTCATCGCGAGTGAGAACGATGGATTGACGTGGCGGTGGGGCCACGTTGTCAGGGAGGGTGTGGTGGTTCGCGCGGGTGAGAAAGGTCCAGCAGGGAGAGAGGAGTGGGGGTTGCCGGGTGGGCTGTTGCTGGGCCTGGGCTGGCCGGGTAGGTTAGTTGGGTTGGGTCGTTTTTCTATTTTTTTCCTTCAAAACCTTTTTCTTTTTCTTTTTCTATTTTTTTATTCAAATAAAATGATTTAAACCTCAATTTGATTTCAAATTTTTACCAAACCTTTTCACTAGGTTTTATACTTTTTAATAGTGTGTTATTTAGTCCAACTTGGAGTAATCCAAACATTTCCTTATGATTTAATATTTATTTAAATTAAGAATTTTTTCTTTATTTAAATAAAATTGAATATGGTTCATAACCCATATAATTTATTTCAATAATATTTTATTATTTTATTTTACTTGAATTAACTTTATTCCATTTGCTTATGGATTTGGCTAAGGTTTAAATTGTCTTTTAAATAAATTCTTTCTTTCCTTGTCTTATAAAATTCATATCTTTTTATTTATAGTTCCAAAATTGGTGATTCCAATTTGTATAATTTTATTTAATATTTATTTATCTTTTTAAATATTTTTAGGATTACTTTGTTCACAATTTGGTATTGATATTAGCTAGGAGATTTATTAGTCTTGGAAATTACTTTATTATATATTATTAAAATCATAAGTTTTTATCCATGGCTCCAAATTGTGTGAAACCAATTCCCATGGTTTTATAATATTTTTGTTTACCACTTTTGATCATTTAGAAATATTTGTTGTTAAATTTTTATATGGACAAAGCCATAGTCTTGGAGTGATCATGTAAATGATTTCTTTCATTAGGGTTTTTGGTTTAACTTTTACAAGTGTTTAAATTCAAGATACAATCAAGGAAGGAATGAATTTGAATTGTTTGAAATTTTGTTTGTTGCCTTTTCATTCAAAGTTTGTTAAAGTAAGGTTTTGATATTTCCATTTAGAAGCAAAAAGTTTCTTTTCACCCTAAATTTCAACATTTGTTTCTTTTGTTTGTTTATTTTTCACATTTCAAAATTTGGAGAATTTTGGGATGCGATAGACTACCACCCATAAAAGGAATATTGTCCCGAGATTCGGGAAGGCTAGAGGTTACAAGTTGGCTTCAAGACAACTAGTGTACTACCACCCTTAAAATATTTGTAACTGGATTACATCTTGGCTTACTTAGTGTCTTGATGTATCTTCTCTGGACAGTTTTTTGCATAGTGTCCTTTGTTACCACATTTGAAACATGTGACAAGGTTGAGATACTTTCCAAGTTTGCTTGTATTGGTCTTCTCCTTTTTTGGACAATTTGATGCATAATGGCCTATCTTTTTTGCATTTGTTGCACATCACTTGGCTAATGTCTTCTTTTATCTTTGGTATCAATACCTCTTGTTTGTTTTCTTGGCCTTTCTTCTTTTTTGGACATTCATTAGCATAGTGTCTCATCTCCTTACAATTGTAACATTGCACCTGGCTAATATCTTGCTTGCTGGGGTTAGGGCTTTTCTTCTTGTTCTTGGGTTTTTCCAAAGCTAGGAGGGCTCTTAGTTAATGTTCTTCATACTTCACCATAAAGGTGGGAAAACTTCCTCGGTTCTTAGAACGGTTCCTAGGATAACGTCCATGTTTCCTATTTTGTCCACCATAGTGGGTTATAATGTATGGAGGTGTATACCGAGGTTTGACTTTGTCTTCATCATTCTTGGTGGAATTTGTACGTTCATGAATGTTTCCAAAGACTTGATGTTTTCCATCCTTAGCTTGATGTTTCATCTGTTGAACTATAGGATAGATGTGGCATTGAACAGGGACATGATCATTTCCTTCACATAGGAAACAAGAAACTTGAGATGTGGGGCATTGTCTAGTTGGATGTTTCTCTTCACAATTAGGGCATTGGTCAATATGCTCTTTATAGGTGTGTCATATGTCTCCACAAATTTTGCAGGCTTGAGTTCCTTCTATAATATCATCCTTGGTATCATTGTTGTCACAATATCTTTGGGAAAGGTTGCTTATCATGTTGATCATCTAATTGGTCATCCTTTGCAACAATTGAGATTGGGATTCCAAGAACTTTAGCATGGCTAGGTATAACTCAATGTTGTTGGCTAAAAACTGGCTTGTCACTTGATTCAAGTGAGCTTGGGTTGCTAGTATTTTTTCTGTCATGTGCATCTCTAGGTTGTTGTTATCATCCTTGATGTTGGAGTTGTGGTCTCTTGCAGAAGTCATCTGCTTGGGTTGGATTGGGATTAGATTAGGAAAAAGATTTCTAGAGGAAGAATTCTACTCACACACAACAATTCACACAAAGCAATGTGCAAGCAATCACAATCATGCAATCCACTCAAACAACAAGATTCAAGCATATTTTAGGCAACAAAATATTTTTGCTACACCACATAAGTTGGTGTGATCAATAAATCAATTTAAACTAAACACTAGTGTGGTGGTCCAACTATGGGTATCACTTGAGATCATTCCATTCTTATTAGTTGATACACCAGGAACAAGATTATGGTATCCTTGGAAGAAATTCTGGCATCTTGCTCACAAAGTTTAAAAGGTGATGATGGTTCCTCCTAATTTGTGTTTCCTTAGTCTCCAATTCTTGAGTATTATTCTTATATCACTTGAAGTCCTTAGTGATGTCCAAGTTGAAGTCCTTGGTGAAACTAAAGTTCAAGTCATTTGTGATGTTGAAGTCCTTGCTCATGTTGAAGTCTTTGTCCATCAAGTTGAAAAAGGGAGAGATGTAGAATCAAAACAAAATGTTGAGGAAAGAGTTTACAATATTGTTTTGAAAATAAGTTAGAACAAATACAACTCCTATTTTTTCTAAGGGGTTTTGTCCAATACTAGGGTGACAATCCTATAGGCAACATAGTGCTCTGATACTATCTGTAGAGGTCCCAACCTGATAAGGTGGAGATCCCTGTGTTTATAGTGCTAGTCCCTAGATCGAATAGATAGCACCCACATTTTAAGATGTAATATAAAGAAACAAAGGTCATATTACAACTTATAACCATGAATAAAATAATTCATTATAACTTACATAGCTCATATGGCTATCTTATTACAAAGCAGCAGATACAACTATATAGCATGAAGTCCTTGGTGTTCTTATGCCACAGGCAATCATGTTGGTTGTAGACTTGTAACCCCTACTCAACAAACTTCACTAATCATCAAACAAACCTACAACATAATAAGTTACAGCCACAAGGGTCAATACATTTGAATTGTATTGGCAAGTGATATCATATTGATATGGAGAATCTAACATCTACATGAATATTTGGCTAAGTGGAGTTTTGGCTAGCCTTTGCATAAAATAAGTTTTTCCTAGCCTTTGAAAATAGCTTTTGTCTCTTCAAAACATTTCATCACACATGGCACACTGGAAACACACCAGGTGCTTCCCTTGTTCATCCAACAAGTTTTAACTTAGAGAAATTGGGATGAGCAGATCCTTGATCATTTCAATGTCTTTGATGCTCAAAATGTCCATTGCCGGGACAGGGCTAAGTATTTATATTTTGCCCTCTCGAGAGGTGGTGCACTTTTCCCACAAGACTCAACATGCATCGAGACGAGACTTTTCATAAATAATCCCTCAGATCAGCACAGACGCGTTCCATCCTATCATCACTACCACCAACCGTCTGTCTGTCTGAGTTCTTGCAACCTAGTTGGTCAAGGAAGAGCCCATGCCATGTGGTTGCACTAGAAGCTTCTCAACACAAAGCATCTAAAATCTCTTTGTTCCTGGGTGGCCATCTACAAGTGAGATACACCAGGGTAAACCATAGAAATGGGCCTAGGGTGGCCATCCATCCAAGCAATTACCATTCCACCCAGGTGTTTCATTCACATAGTTGTTTTATTAATCAAAAACATACTCATAGACTTTGCATAATACCATGGCATGAGTATTCCACCCTTGAATTCTAACAGCTAGGCTAATCATACTAGCATAACATGTCTCTTAACTTATGAAGATTCCTACCAAGGTATATTCTATAGGATCTACTATAGCATAGAAATATATAAAATTAGTCCTATCATGCATACTACAAAAATATCACTAATGCAATATTGAAAAGATAGGACTTTTGATGACCAAAGTATCACTTGCCTTTTTAGTAGAGAAACTAGGTACTTTCCTTGATCTTGCAAAGGTCACACTCTTCAAATTTCACTACAATGCAATCAAGCGAAAGCACATATTCAAAACTAGCACTCAAACAATTCACAACACAAAATAATAAAAACAAAGAAATGCATGCAAGCATGCTAAAGGTTGTTTTATTGAAAAGTGCTCTCTAAAAATATTCTAAACATTTCAAAACAACTACTAGTCATTTATAAAAGTGGTAAAATCATTTAAAATCAAGTTAGTGAAAATAGGCCTTTTAAATCATTTTTATTTTAATAGAAATGCTTTTATTAAAAGGAATAATTCCTAGTGTTAAAAAAATATACTTTTAAATTCAAAAGTTAGTGCTTATGGTCAGAGGGTTCAAAAACAAACCATTTTCAAAAGGTTTCACTCAAAAATCATTTTTAGAACAATTTTTATACTCAAAATAGTCCTACAAATGTTTATGTATAAAACTTTACATTTCAGAATCAAATGACCAAACTAGGGTCATAGTTGAAAAGTACACATTTTTTTGAATCCATTGATATAAAATTTGTATTTTTTGGATACAGATCAAAAGTCATGATTTTTGCAAGTTTAAACATCTAAATTTATTTTCTGGAATTTTGTCTGAAAGGTCTTGCCACGTGTCTTGTTTCTACTGGCTGATACCGTTTCGAGTGGATCGAGAAGCACAGACCGTTAAATCTAAGTGGATCTGAGCGGCTCAGATCAAGTGATACCGCTTCGCCTATTTGATCTATCTCAGCCACAGGATCTAAATCTAACAGTTCAAAGTGCGATGACCGAAGATGGGCGGTGGTAGCGACGGTGCGCGGCGGCGACGCGTATATCGATAGCGGTACGACGATTCTAGAGGGCAAGGTAGGGGTACAGGGTGTTACCAGAGTCGCTGTGGCGTGGGGATGCTCAACGTGGTAGTGGTTGGTGAAGGGGCGCACGGGGTCGTTGGGAATCGCTCACCGGAGTTGAGCTCGTCGTCGGATTCTTGAAGAGGTGGTCGAAGGTCATCCTACAGAGCGCCCGCGGACAAACGAAGAGTATCAGTGCATGCCTGCAGGGACATCGGATGTGGCAAAACAAACCAGAGGCGAGGGGGCGGTCGGAGCTCACCGAATTTCATCGTCGGAGTCGTGGCCGTCTTCGGTCGTTCAAAGTTGGAAACGGAGGCGATCCTCTCGGGCGCGCGTGAGCTCACAGGTTATGGCACACAGGGGCAAGCCAGCATGAACTAGGGGGCTAGGGGTGGCCGCCGCTGGAATCGGCGCCGGAGTTCGCCAGAGACATCGGCGTTGTGGCTTGTAACACCCAGTTTTTAGTAAATCAATATTTAGGATTGATTGTGCATTCATAAGCATCATATAAAAAGAATGCATGCAACAAGAAAATAAAGCAAACCCTAAAACCCTAATCTTCCCCCTCTCTTTGAAACATTCAAAAAGGTATTATATTTGAAAAGTGCCAAAACTATGGGGCCCAAATTGAATACTAGGGCTCTGCAATATTTTAGATAATGTATACACTCTCTGGTAATTTTGGAATAATTCAAAACAGATTGGAAATTCAAATGCAAAACAGAAATGGAAAACAGGAAATAGAAAAGGTTTTGGAATAAAAAAAGAGGCATAGAGCACTCAGGCCGAGCAGCCCAGCAACCTTCCCTCTTCTCTCCCTTTTCTGCGGCCCACCTAGCCCACGTGTGGCCCAGCCAGGGCCTCGTACCGCTTCGGCCTCCTCCAGTTCGTCGTCTTCCTCGAGAGAGGCAAGCAGGTCGCTGGCGCGCCGTTCGCCGCCAACACGATGCGTGCTCTGCGCCGTGATGCCCGCCGCCGTCTAGACGAGGTAGATAAGGTCGCCGTGCTCGCCCCTCTCTCATCTGTTGGTCTTATCCTCCTCTTTTCCCCAATTTCCGGTGCCATGACGAAACCCTAGCAGAGGTCGCCGCTCGTCTCCATTGCTCCCGACCTCCCCTCGCCGTTCTGAGACCACCACCATGACCGCCATGCTCGACTTCGACTTTCTCCCCGAAACGTGCTAGCCAGGGAGCCCCCTAATCGCCAAATTTGAGCCGTCTTCCCCGAGCTCGACGACCCCCGCCGTCGACATTGCCACCGTTCTCGACTTCTCCAGGCCTCTTTGCACCCTCCATCGGCATCACGGTGAGCCACTGGGCCTCCTGGACCCTTCCTTTCTCTCCCTCCCGCTCTCAGTCGCTCCCGCGTCATGCACCTGCAGCAGCCGCCGCCGTTCGCTGTTGCCGGCCATGCTCCGGTGACCATCCGCGGGTGGCGCCGCCACTAGTTGGTCCAGCACAGCCCCGCGCGTCTAACCCTCCCCTCCGCGCTTCCCCGCTCGTTCCCAGCGTCGTCGGCCATCGCCGCTTGCGCGTGCTCTCCAGCGAGCCCATGTGGACCCGACGTGGTTCCACCGTGGCGTCGACGTGGCGTCCACGTGGGCTTTGACCAAGCCCCGCCAGCGTGGCCTGCTAACTTGACTCAGGGCCCGATCACTTAGTGACTGTGGGTAGCCCCAGACCCGGTGTAAAACAACCCCTCCCCTTTGCTGACATCATGATGACGCAGTAATTCAATTTTAAATGATTTAATAATTTCAGAAACTGTTTTGAATATTGTAAATTCAATAACTTTTAATTTATAAGTCAGAAAAATATGTATAATATACCAAAATGTTCATAAAAATGGGAACTATCTATCTATGCTATAATCATGCATTGTTCAACAAATTAAATGAAAATTGTAATTAGAAGAACATAGTAACCCCTCATAGGTGATTCCGGAGTTTTCCCCGAGTTAGGGTTTGCGCCCCTCGGAACCCCGATTAAGTTGTCAAGCATGTCCTAGGGTTAAATTTCAATGCAAATTAACTTGTCATATCATCATCCTTGCTTGAGCATTGCATCGATGCCATGTGTTGATTGTTTCCTTCTCTTTCCGGTGTTCGGTTCTTTGCGGTAGAATATGATATCGAGATCGAGATCGAAGCCCGAGGTCAACACCATCGAAGATCGGAGATCGACGAACAATACTTGACCAACTCTAACCAAGTCAAGTTCAAGGATTCCGAAGATCTATTTATCTGCTATCAACTGGAAAAGGCAAGCATAGCCCCACCATGATATAATCTGATGATTTCCAAAGCATTTCAATTCCTGCCATGATGCATACGATTCTACTGTGGTCTTTTATCGATAGATAAAGTATCTTATCTATTGCATTACTCCCTTTGAACTTATATTACCTGATCCACTGCTCCTAGCATAACTAGGTTTGGCTTGTGTGCACTACTAGAGCTTATTTTGTGTCTTCTTAGCCATGCATAGCTGTCAGTTATGGTCCATCCAGATGATGTATCAGATGCAGAGAATCTAGTATGACAGGAGAACGTGATGAGATGTGATCAACGATATGAGAATAAACATGCTAAGGCTTGTATGGGAGGCCACGGTGGGATGTGGTTTTTCTAGTCCCATGCTCGCCACCACTAGGACCTGAGTTCTTGCCTTTGGAACCGAGACGAGCGTACAGCCACACGGGTGAAAGGATACGGATGTCGCCTAGAGGGGGGTGAATAGGCGATGAAAACTTTTCCTAGAGTGGCTCAACAAAGGCGGAATAAAACTAGTGTTTACTTTGTTAAGCACAACCTAGAACAACTAAGGTTCGCCTATGTGCACCTACAACATATGCTAATCAATACAAGCAACAAAGTGATAGCAAGATATATATTACTTCAAGCACGAAGGCTATCACAATGTAAAGTGCATAAGTAAAGAGCTCGGGTATAGAGATAACCGAGGCACGCGGGGATACCGATATTTTACCGAGTTCCTCCCAACATGGAGTGCGTCTCGTTTGGAGAGGGGGTGGTATCAAACCACCAACGCCACAAAAGGCCTCCCTTATTCTCCGGTGAATCTCACCCCAATGGGATCGATACACGCTTCCACTATTGGTGCACTTGTCGGTGGCAACCGGAACCTCTCACAAGGTTGGGTCACTTCTCCACAAATTAATTGGAGGCTCCCAACAAATGCCACAAAAGGCCACAATGCCACCAAGGCCACAAAACCGTCTAGGGTTCCAAGAACCCAAGAGGGACAAGTTCCAATGAGTAACTCAAACCAAATCCTCCGAGGAGAACACAAACCGATGCACCGAATGCAAATGGCAAGAACACCACAAAGATGTTCAAATCATTCTCTACCAAATTCCACCAAAGCTACAAAAGCTTATGGGGGAATAAGAGAGGAAGAACAATGGAGGAAATCCACAAAAGACTCCAAGATATAGATCCCAATATGTTCCCCTCTCTTAGAGGAGAGATTGATTGGTGGGATTGTAGATCTAGATATCCTCTTTCAAATCCCTCAAGAATATGCAAGAATCATTGGAGGGATTGAGAGAAAGCAAGCTCAAGAAGGTCAACAATGGAGGGGAAAACTTGCAAGAATGGTTGGGGAACCATTGAGGAAGAAGGCCCATTAAATAGGTCCCCCGAAAATCCAACCGTTGAAGCCCAAAAATGTGAATCCCGGTACTACCGGACATTCCCTGGGGATCCCAGGTCGCCAAACGCACCTTATTCAGTACCAACCGGTACTAAGGGGTGCTACTACCGGACCTCCGGTACTACCGGACCCTGGTCCGGTACTACCGGTCATCCCTGAACGAAAACGGCCATAACTTTTGCATCCGGACTCCGATTTTGATGATCTTGGGCTCGTTTCGAAGAGGACGACAAGCTCTAAAAGATCATGCAAATAAACATCATAGTACAACAAGGGAGGATAGATCCAAATAACGAAAGTTTTAACCTCTCTCAAAAATACGAACTGATAAAACCTCCCACATCGAGAACATAATAGAAAATGCATATGAAATCCGTTTTCGATGAACTAGAGCTTGTCATGGAGATTAAAAAAAGCTCTAAATCCTCACATGAGTAAGAACTAAATAATGGAAGGTTTTACCTATCTCTAAAATACAAACCGGTAAAACCTCCAAGATCAAAATGCAATAAGATATAAAAGGGAAATCCGTTTTTGATGACCTAGAGCTTGTTATGGAGATTACCACAAGCTCTATATCCTCACATGGATAAGACCAAATAACAACCAAATATGATGATGCAAGTATGCAAAGGTTTGAGCTCTCTACGAACGATGTGATTGAGTTACTCATTTGAGATCCCCTCTTCATAGTACGGCTATCTATCCTAAACCGGGTCTCCCACTAACAACATGAGACCGACAAAAGGGAAAACCTATCAAGATTATACCTTTGCCTTGAGCATTCTACTTGAGTTTGATGTAGACGATCTTGCCCTTCTTAATATTGAACGCCTTTCTTGATTCTTCATCATCGATCCATGATCACCGAGGATGGCAAGCATCAAACATGAGATCTTCTATAGATGCCGCATTTTGAGCTTGCACAAGACATCTTCTTCTCATTTCATCGACCTTGAAGCCAACACTTGCTCCAAACGATGCCAATGGACCAACCTACAAATCCTACAAGTATAACTTAATACACACATTAGTCCATAAAGATTGTCATTAATTACCAAAACCACACATGGGGGCCCAACATGTTCTTTCAATCTCCCCCATTTTGGTAATTGATGACAATCCCTTTAAGAGGGTTTATATAAGGAATATTAATGAATAAAATGGTAATACCAATATAAAATACTACAAAAGTATGTGATATTGGTACCACCACCATATATAGAGCAAACTCCCCCACAATCTATGCATGTGTGATGAACTTGAATTTCATTGCATATATTGCCAATCATTATCATTGGTGGAGTTTCCTCTATATATACCACATGCTAAGCAACAACAAAGATGCAAGAGCATGAGAGGCAAATGCACAAGAACAAAATCAATGCATAAACCAACTTCCCTTAAACCCTCTAAAACTTCTCCCCCATTGGCATCGATTGCCGAAATGGGTGACAAGTTCTAGAAGGCAAACATAGTAATAATTCCTCCAAAGGTGTGCTTTCGCACATATCCAATGATGAATACTTGGGATGGAGTAGAACTATATCGAGGACCCGAAGATTGCAAAAATAAAGTCAAATGATGCAAGCAACTACAAGGTCTGACAAACCAATTTGAAAACAACAAATGAGTCCAAATGGAAACTACCAGATATTATGATATGAGCAAAAGAGTGTTTTAAATAACAAGTAGAGAAGCTCCCCAAGATTTGTGCACAATTCAAAATAAATGCATTAGAATGCATATTGCACAAATATGGAATCCTCGTTCCCCATAATCATTTAAGACACATCAAATAAAAAAACAAATGAGCATTATTAAATGAATTGGATGAGCTCCCCAAAGATAATGCACCAATTATGATAATTGCATTTGGGAACAAGGTGCATAATCATGGAATCCTCACTCATCCAAGTTCATTTAACAATACAAGGCATGAGAGAACAGATATGAGTGCCAAAATGTGCAAACAATAGGAACAAGCACTCATAGGCAATTAAATTTGGAAGCCATCGAAGAATCAAAAGGAATAGAAAGGTGGTCTCCAAGGATTAAAAATAAACTAAAATTATCTTCTCATATGTGTATATGTCTCTAAGTGGAAAATATCACAAAGACATATTCCCATAAAGAAACAAGCACACACAAAAAAGATATACAATAAATCACATAAAAAGCTAAAATGAAGTCATAACATATACCAATAAGATTTTTGCTTCAAAGCACGGCCAAAGGCTCAAATATAACTTATTGTATATTAATGATCTTAAAATACCAACACACTACATATATTACAACTATCACCAAGGGAAAAGGGGAAAGTTGAAATATATGGAGAAAGGCAACAAGTATCACAAGGAATAAATAACTAGCAAAATCTCACTATTGCACATGAGAGAAGTTGAGGAAAATATAGGTAATAAAATTGCTAGATTGAAATATTTGGGATTGATGGATCATATGCATGATTTTGTATAGTCCCAATTATATGCACTCATCTCAACTTCTACACATTTACAATAGAGAGTTCTCTTAATACCATGGCTAGAGATACAACAATAAATATAATAACAAAAATTCATACCAAGATGCAACCTACCAAAGGTTGGAAGCAAGATAAATATGCATGAGCAAGAGATACTTATTTCCGAGATATAATTGGTAGGATGTAGAGGATATGAATTCGTTGATCATCCTATAGCTTGCCTCCAATTTTCATGTATGCATCATTTCTTCAAAATTGAGAGACAAGCATCCAATCTATCTCCAATGTACCTAAAACACATTTAAGTACAAAATGGTCCCCAAACATATTGGGTCCATAGTAGTTAGTGCAACTACAATACATAGGAGAGACTCCACATAATTATGTGCATATTGATATGAAATTTAATTTCAAGCACAACTTAGCCGATGGGAATTGGTGGAGTTTCCCCTATATATTGGATCAAAGAAAGCAAGCATGCCATAATATAAAAATATAGTAAATATGCATGCATAAAGCTTTCAAGAACCAAAAAAGGAGATACAATTTGAACAAAAACACTAAGTAAATCGAAATTGCACACACATGAGTGTGACATGACAAACGATGTCCAAATTGTATCAAAGAACCAATTCAACACATGAAAGATTACAAGTTCAACCAATGAACTAGGCTAAAGCCAAAGATCAAAAGATAGATAGAAATAAAAAAACTCAATGATTTATCTCATTCTAAAATGTTCAAAATGTGAAATAAGGAATGAGACAAAACAAACTCCCAAGAAGAGCAAAGTTCCAACAAGAAACCAAACTCCCCAAACTTTTTATGATGGCACAAAATACCAAAACGAAAAGATTGAGCATCTAAGCACATAAAACTCGATATGGATCAAACAAAGAAGCATAAAAGGATTATTCTAGATAATATAGGAGAGCTCACCCATAAGTAGTACATTAAATAGAATTTTTTCTTTTGAATGCAAAATTCACACAAATGAGATCATCACTACTACCTACATTAAATAAAACACAAGAAGATACCAATAAAAATAAAAGGATCCAAAAGTAGCAAGGAATACATGGGAGCACACAAAACATTTACTTGGCCAAAGATAGGACAATATTAATCAAAGGACCAAGTGAATATGATCAATAAATTGTACCATAAGTTGGGTACTCATTGTCCAAGGACAAGAAATAGAATAATTTTCCATAAGGTAGCTTGCATGGATATCCAAGATCATAGACACAACAAGAAGCATATAACTAAATATAAGAAATTAAGCATGATACTTCAAACAAGATTCTTGGTAGCTTCCAATAGTCACACAATCACTAGTGATTAGAGTAACTTGAAGCAAATGGTTTCCATGAGGACATATATATCTAAATATGAGGAAACACATACCAAGAACCACTCTCATATACAAGATCCAAAATAAGATCAATAAAGCCATTAAGGAAATTGGAACTTGTATGAGAAAATGTGTCACATAGGCGCTAGATAATTATCAATATCAATTCCAAGTGACACAATCTCAAATATTCACATTTTCTAGGATTGTAATATGCACTAAGCGTATGACTCCCCCATAATGTGATACTACCATAAAGCCAACCTGAGGCAAAAGGATACAAATAGAGATGATTAATGGACATTATAAAACTTAAAATTCTCATGAGAATTATACCACATAGAGACTAGACAATAATCCAATATAAATACTAGGTGGTATTCCTCATGTACACACAATTTTAGGATTGTGGAATGCCCAAGCATAACACTCCCCCAAAATGGGATAATCCATTAATCTCTCACAAGAGCCAAATAAGATATCAAATATAATCAATTAAGGCTCAACCACAAGAAACACACATACATGGAGTGCCACCTAATGATACACAAATATGCTTGATACCTCAAGATAATTAAGTGGAAAGCACAACATGTACAAAAGCATGGAAGATACGAAACCAACACATGCACAAAGGGGCGAGTAACTTTCAATGTAAAGAGTTTAGCATGTGTTACCGCAAGGAGGAACATTGGAAATATAATATAATCAATATAATCCAAATGGCTTGGCTTGACAATAATAATTGATGAAGATCCCTCAATTCTTCATAATGTAGCCAAAACTCCAATGCCCTCCAACAACACCTATTGATCAAGTTTTGGCTTGTTGGTCCCCAACCAAGTTGGGTCCTAAGAGGTTAGTCACAATAGGCTTGGCAACCCAAATGGTTCTTTTCTTGAACCCACATTGAGCACCAACAAACTTGGCAAACACATTTCCAACCTCATTCTTATAAAGTGAATAAGCATCATCAATTAAGATAGGATTGGATGAGGAGATACCAATAGTGCATGCGGAAGAAATGTGCCCCTTCTCACGGCATATGTAGCAAGTTATACTCTTTCCATATTTCTTCTTAGGTGAAGCCACAACTAGAGGAAGAGCTCGAGTGGTCCTCTTAGGAAGAGGCCCATTAATTACTTGAGGTGGAGCTTGAGGCCGCTTCCCTTGTTGCTTCACACTAGGAGACTTATTCTTCAATGGGCAAGATCTAACATGATGCCCTTCTTCCTTGCACTTGAAGCAAACAATGTTGGCCGGATTCTTGACTTGATCTTGGCCATTATTCTTGCTGTCCTTGTGCTTCAACTTGACAGTGGACTTGTTCTTGACATTGGAGTTGAATCCAAGCCCACTCTTTTCATTGGGGGATTTTTGCACACTCAAGATTTTGTTGAGTGTGACCTTCCCTTGATGACCCTTTTTCAAGTCATTCTTCAAAGAAGTGACTTGAGCCTTGAGCCTTTTGATTTCCTCTACATGGTTAGTTTCAACAAAAACACTAGAGGAAGTAGATGCTACATTGTTAGAGCAACAAGGCATGGAATGTAATTCATCACGATATATCATGGTTGTGAGAGGATGAACTACAAGGACTAGCACATGGCAATATAACATTTGGAGTATATGTAGTGCTAATGTCCACACGAGGCCCACTAGATGTTACCTTTGACACGATGGCCTCATGAGCTAACTTTATCCTACCATGAGAGACTAGAAGATCCTCATGCGAGCTCGAGAGCTTAACATGACTTTCTTCTAATTTCCTATAGTTGCTAGTTAGCAAAGCAAGTTGAGCCTTTAGCTCAACATTCTCCTTAAAAATAGATGCTTCACAAGAAATAGAGTTAGTAGCACAAACATCATCACTATTTGCAAGAGGTGAGGGCAACTTGGAAAGCTCTTTTGAATATGAGGCTTTAAGTTGCTCATGTGACTCGATGAGTTTGATGAGCTCACCCTTTATGACCCTAGAGCCATTTTTGAGGTGCTCAAAATCCTCAAGGAGTTTAGCATAAGCAACTTGAGCCTCATCATTTTTACTTTTGAGATCACTTGCCACCTCAAGATCTCTATCATGAGATTCCTTTACTCTAGATAGCTCTAAAGCAAAGGTCTCCTCAAGAGATTCCTTGGTGGTTTGTTCCTCTTCAAGAGATTTATTTAGGTTTGTAATTATATTAGCATACTCACGCTCAAGACTACATATTTTATCAACGTTGTTATCATGCACCTCAATTTGTGTTTCTAACTTATCAATATGTTCTTTGCTCTTAATAGCAATGTCCAAGATTTCAACAAAGTTAGAGCAAGCAATATCCTTTTTAACAAGGGCACGATAAACAATCTCACCCTTCTCATATAAATCATCAATATCAAGATCTTCTTCCACATTATCCACATCCTCCTCATCACAAGAGGTAATGGGTTCCAAAGTAGGAGTTACCTTAGAATCCCTAGCCATAAGGCATAGGTGGGTACCGGAAGAAGGTGAAGATGAGATTGCATATGTGGCTTCATTCAAAACCATGTCTTGGCCCATAGAATCTTATGTTTCCTCTACATGGTTAGCAACACAAGCACTAGAGGAAATGGAAGCATTTTTATCATGGCAACAAGAAAACACAAGCATATCATCATGAGATTTATTCAAGTCATTTCTACATGATATGCAAGGACTATTAACACAAGCATGTGAGGAATTTTGAGTGCTAGAAGTGTTAAGGTCCAAAGATAGATCATTGCAACTAGATAGATATGAGGGATTACAAATAGTGAACACACTATCCATATTGCAATTTCTAGAACCACTCACCATATCATTACCTTATGAAAAGTCACATGTTAGTGAAGTGGTAGAGGATGAGAACTTATCTCGACCGGAAGTGGAAGCAACACAATCATCCTCAATAATGTTAGACACAACATATTTATCTTGAAGTTTTGTCCATAACTCATGAGCGCTCCAAAAAGGAATGATTGAAGATGTAACTACATAGCTCAAAGCATTAACAAGCACATTAGAAGCTTGAGCATCGAGATATAAGTTTTTCTCATCCTCACTAGATATATTTTTGAAATCCATTGGAGGAGAAAAACCAATATCTACAATACTCTCCAAATTTGGGTCCATGTCCCGAAAATGAATGAGCATGCGATTTTTCCATATATCATATGAACATGTCATTATGCACTAATCCTCTAGCCGACATCTTTACTCTCAAGGCGGTGAAGCCTAAAATGAGAGACCGGGCTCTGATACCAATTGAAAGGATACGGATGTCGCCTAGAGGGGGGGGGTGAATAGGCGATGAAAACTTTTCCTAGAGTGGCTCAACAAAGGCGGAATAAAACTAGTGTTTACTTTGTTAAGCACAACCTAGAACAACTAAGGTTCACCTATGTGCACCAACAACTTATGCTAAGCAATACAAGCAACAAAGTGATAGCAAGATATATATATTACTTCAAGCACAAAGGCTATCACAATGTAAAGTGCATAAGTAAAGAGCTCGGGTATAGAGATAACCGAGGCACGCCAGGACACCGATATTTTACCGAGTTCCTCCCAACATGGAGTACGTCTCGTTTGGAGAGGGGGTGGTATCAAACCACCAACACCACAAAAGGCCTCCCTTATTCTTCGGTGAATCTCACCCCAATGGGATCGACCCACGCTTCCACTATCGGTGCACTTGTCGGTGGCAACCGACACCTCTCACAAGGTTGGGTCACTTCTCCACAACTTAATTAGAGGCTCCCAACAAATTCCACAAAAGACCACAATGCCACCAAGGCCACAAAACCGTCTAGGGTTCCAAGAACCCAAGAGGGACAAGTTCCAATGAGTAACTCAAACCAAATCCTCCGAGGAGAACACAAACCGATGCACCGAATGCAAATGTCAAGAACACCACAAAGATGTTCAAATCCTTCTCTACCAAATTCCACCAAAGCTACAAAAGATTATGGGGGAATAAGAGAGGAAGAACAATGGAGGAAATCCACAAAAGACTCCAAGATCTAGATACCAATATGTTCCCCTCACTTAGATGAGAGATTGATTGGTGGGATTATAGATATAGATCTCCTCTTTCAAATCCCTCAAGAATATGCAAGAATCATCGGAGGGATTGAGAGAAAGAAAGCTCAAGAAGGTCAACAATGGAGGGGAAAACTTGCAAGAATGGTTGGGGAACCATTGGGGAAGAAGGCCCCTTAAATAGGTCCCCCGAAAATCCAACCGTTGAAGCCCAAAAATGCGAATCCCGCTACTACCGGACATTCCTGGTACTACCGGACATTCCCTGGGGATCCCAGGTAGCCAAACGCACCTTATTCATTACCAACCGGTACTAAGGGGAAGTACTACCGGACCTCCGGTACTACCGGACCCTGGTCCGGTACTACCGGTCATCCCTGAACGAAAACGGCCATAACTTTTGCATCCGGACTCCGATTTTGATGATCTTGGGCTCGTTTCGAAGAGGACGACAAGATATAAAAGATCATGCAAATAAACATCATAGTACAGCAAGGGAGGATAGATCCAACTTACGAAAGGTTTAACCTCTCTCAAAAATACGAACCGATAAAACCTCCCATATCGAAAACATAATAGAAAATGCATATGAATTCCGTTTTCGATGAACTAGAGCTTGTCATGGAGATTAAAAAAGCTCTAAATCCTCACATGAGTAAGAACTGAATAATGGAAGGTTTTACCTATCTCTAAAATATAAACCGGTAAAACCTCCAAGATCAAAATGCAATAACATATATAAGGGAAATCCGTTTATGATGACCTAGAGCTTGTTATGGAGATTACCACAAGCTCTATATCCTCACAAGGATAAGACCAAATAACAACCAAATATGATGATGCAAGTATGCAAAGGTTTGATATCTCTCCGAACGATGTGATCGAGTTACTCATTCGAGAGCCCCTCTTGATAGTACGGCTATCTATCCTAAACCCGGTCTCCCACTAACAACATGAGACCGACAAAAGGGAAAACCTATCAAGATTATACCTTTGCCTTGAGCATTCTACTTGAGTTCGATGTAGACGATCTTGCCCTTCTCAATATTGAACACCTTTCTTGATTCTGCATCATCGATCCATGATCACCGAGGATGGCAAGCATCAAACATGAGATCTTCTATAGATGCCGCATTTTGAGCTTGCACAAGACATCTTCTTCTCATTTCATCGACCTTGAAGCCAACACATGCTCCAAGCAATTCCAATGGACCAACCTACAAATCCTACAAGTATAACTTAATACACACATTACTCCATAAAGATTGTCATTAATTACTGTAAGGTTCCCAACCTTTAATAAGGTAGAGATCCCTGTGATTACAATGCTAGTCCCTGGATCAATAGCTAGCATCCACAGTTAAGATGTGATATCAAGAAACAAAGGTCATAATACAACTTTATAACCAGGGATTAAATAATTTATTACATCTTACGTAGCTCATTTGGCTATCTCATTAAAATGCAGCAGAATATAATAATAGCATGGGGTCCTTCATCTTCAAAGTGCCACAGGCAGACATGTTGGTTGTAGACTTGTAATCCTAATCAATAAACTTCTCTAACATCAAACAAACCTGCAACATAATAAGTTACAGCCACAAAGGTCAATACATTTGAATTGTATTGGCAAGTGATACTATGGTAGTATAGTGGAGTCTATCATCTATATGCATTTGGCTAAGTGGAGCTTAGGCTTGCTTTGCTCAAAATAGATTTTCCTTATCATTTGAAAACACTAAGTTTTTGCTTGATAAAAATCACCCAAGGCATCTCCCAATAGAAATTGGTGATCCTTCAACCCTTGTTCAACCACAAGTTTTTAACTTAGAAATTTCGATGAGGAGATTCTTGATACCTTCCATGTCTTGATGCTCAAATTGTCCTTTACCAAGGACATGGCTAAGTACTTAGATATTACACTCTGCAGAGGTGGTGCACTTTCCCCACAAGACTTGGTTTCACCAAGACAAGATCTTTTAGAAGCCTTTCCTTAGACCAGAATGGACGCGTTACAAACTATCATCCCCTACCACCAACTGTCCATTTGGCTAAGTTATTGCAACCTATATGATCCAGGTAGAGCCCATAATGCCAAGTGGCTGCACTTGAAGCTTCTCAACATTTGGCATCTCAAATCTCTTTGTTCCTAGTTGGCCATCCACAAGTGATATACACAAGGTAAACCATAGAAATGGGCCTTGTGAACCACTCAACACAAACCATTCCTTCCATTCCACCCAGGTGATTCATTCACTTAGTTGTTTTATTAACAAAACACAAGTACACAGACTTAGAAATATTCCATAGCATGAATATATATTCCACCTTGTTTTCTACTAGCTAAGCTAAGAATGATATTAGTAGGAATCTTAACTTAGAAAATTATACTAAGGTTTCATCTACTAGGATTTCCCATGGCAAAGTTTACACTTAGCAAAATTCCATGCAAGTCCTACTTAGAAATATCACTAATGCATAGTGAAAATAATGGGACAAAAGTATGAAGCATCACTTGCCTTTTTGGTAGAGAATATAAGTTCACTCCTTGTCTTTGCAATGATCACACTCGTCAAATCACTACAATTCAATCAAGCAAGGCACAATTTCAATCTACCATTCAAGCAAACAACACATAAAATGATAGAAACAAAACAATGCATGCAAGCATGCTAAAGATTGTTTTATTTGGAGAAGTGGTTTCTAATAGGTTATAAACATTTGAAAACACCTAATGATCATTTTATAAAGTGGCAAAATCATTTGCAAAAGATTTCACTTCATAAACCATTTTTAAACCAAGTCATTATTTTATGTGGTTGAAAATGTCTTTATCAAAGTAATAGTTTTATAGGGTTCACCAAATACATTTTCAAATCATAAAACTTGGTGTTTGGGTCAGAGAGTTTAAATCAAAACATTTCTCAAAGGTTTTCCTCCAAAATCATTTTTAAACCATAATTAACATTTTTATTTGACTAGAAATGGTTTAAATCGAATAATTATTCCTTTGCTTCACCAAATACATTTTTGAAACCACAAATTGATTTCTATGGTCAGTAGGTTCAAAACAAATCATTTTCCAAAGATTTCATCTCAAAATTCATTTTAGAACAAATTTTATATTCTAAATATGCCTACACAAGTTTTTGCAAAAACAAACAATTTAATAGAAGCAATTTACTAAACAAAGTGCATGATCAGAAAGTACTTGTCTTGCTGATTCCATTGATATAACATTTGCAAAATTTGGACGTGTGGTTTGAAAGTTATGAATTTTTCAAAATTGAACATCTAATAGACAAGTTTCTGTTTTTAAAACAGATTCCAGGCTGCGTGTCGAGTTTCTATTCGCTGGTACCGGTTCGTCTAGATCAGCAACATGGACCGCAGGATTTAAAGTGAATCATGTGGCTTAGGATAGATATTACCCCTTCGGGCTAAGGTTCTATCGTGTCCTTTGGATCAATATCCAACGGTGCACAACACGCTTGCCAACTAGTGGCGGCGCTGGCGGCGGCACGTGGTGGCGCGGGCTCTGGCTACGGCGTCGTGGCGGTTACAGGAAGAGAGGGAGAGAAAGGAGTGGCTCACCAGGTTTGCCGAAGTGTGGGGATGCTCAAGGTGGTCCTTGCTGGTGAAGGGGCGCACGAGGATGGTCGGAATCGCTCACCGGAGTTCTTGCTGCCATCGGGTGTGCATGGTCGTGGTCGAAGACGAGCACCTGGGATGCAAGCAAGCGAGGAAAAGTATCAGGAGGATGCGCACGGTCTCGAGGGTTGTAGAGGTACTCACCAGAACACGAGGGGAGCACTGGTTTGGCGTCAGTAGCTCGCCGGAGAGGTAGCAGACGACGGCGGCAGGCAGTGATCGTCCGTGCCGACGCTCTGAGGCGAGTGCGGTCGAGCTGAGGCCACTGGGAGGTGCGCCAGGGTCCGTGGAGCACGCGTGTGTGGTAGAGGGGGCAAGGGGCGACGCAGAGCTGTCGGGATTTCTCTCGAAGCTCGCCGGAGACAAAGGCGGTGTGGTACCAAATTGAAGCAGCCCTGGGGCAGAGAGGGCCGGGCGAGAGAGGGGAAAGAGAGAGGAATCGCAGGCGCTTAAGATGGCATGGTCGCGGGGTGATTTTACTGTGGCGTTAACGCGGATTAAATCGATCTTTAATCGCCTGCAACAGTCGGCGAGGTCAGGGGCGGCGTCAGCGGGGTGAAGACGATGGTGAGGTGGCTGTGGGGTCCGTTATCAGCGTGAGGGAGAGAGGGGGAGTGGGGTCCCTGCGTCAGTTTCTTTGCGGGTTCTGGCTGGGGTGAGAAAAACGTTTCGGGGGAGAGGGCTAGTTCATTGGGCTGGCTGAAGCTGGTTAATGAGTCATTTCATATTTTTTTTGTCCCTGTTTCTTTTTCTTTTTCCATTTCTTTTATTCTGTTTTGATTTTGATTAAACAATTCAAACATAAATTTGAATTCAAACCTCAACCAAGATTTGTGTAGGTTTAAATATTGATTAGTAATATAATCTGAAGTCAATTTTTTAATAAAACTTTATTCTTTTTGGGGTCTTTTTAATTATTCAAAAAGGCCCTTGTTTTAACTCAAATAAGATTTATTAATATTTCAAACACCATTTAAATTATTTAAACTTTCCAAATCTTTTCAGTAGGTTTTTATTTGTTTAATATGGTGTCAAATAATTCATATTGAATTATTTGGAAAGTATTTAATATGATTCATAAATCATTTGAATTGGGTATTTGTTTTAATTCCAATGGAATTAAATATTGTTTTAATTCCCTAAATTTTATTTAGAAGATTTATTTTATTTAAATTAATTAAAAAACTTTTATTCCACTTGGGTAAATTCCAAAATACTATTTTCTCATGAATTATATAATTATTCTTATTAGAGATTTGTCTTTATTAAAATAGGGATAGAATGGTTAATGCCATTTTATTTTATTTTGGAAATTCTTTATCCTTTTATTTTATTTGGATTTGGATTCTATTCATTCTATTTGCTTATGGATTAGGCCAAGGTTTAAGTTGGTCTTTAAATAATCCTTATTTAATATTCCTTTCTTCATCTTATAATATCCATATCTTTTTATTTAGAGATCCAAACTTGGTGATTCCAATTTGTAAAATCTTATCATTATCTTTATTTATCCTTTTAAATATCTTTAGGATTATTTTCTCACCACTTGGTATGGATTTATAGACAGATGCTTTATTAGCTTTGGGAATTAAATATCCTTACCTTATTAAATTCATAAGATTTTATTTATGGCTCCAAATTGAATGAAATCAACTTACATGGTTTTATAATATTTCCATTTGTCATTCTTGATCATTTTGAAATGTTTGTTTGACAAATTTCTATTTGGATCAAATCCATGGTCTTAGAGATAGATTGGAAATGATTTTCTTCTATTAGGGTTTAGGGTTCGAATTTATTTTCCAAGTGTTTAAATTTCAAGATACATTCATTGAGGAATGCATTACTCTTGATTTGGATTTTGTTGAATTTCAAACTTTAATTAAATTTTGTTCAAGATGGGATTTTAAGTTTCCATTTAGAAACAAAAGTTTCTTTTCACCCTAAATTTTAGCAATTATTTATTTTGTTTATTTATTTTTCACATTACAAGATTTGGAAAATCTTGGGATGTGACAATTTCCAAAACCACACATGGGGGCCCAACATGTTCTTTCAACGGGGCTTGGGAACCCCTCGCCTGATTAACTTGCCTAGTAGATTCCATGAGTCACATAGTTCGGGCGTTCCATTCGACATATGCATAGAAAATCTTTGAAAGATTTGCGGGGTGAATTTGGTGCATTCAAAACAGGTAGGTAAGCATGGACCGGGTTGCTTGCGGTCGATGAAGCCCTTGTTAACCAACCTCGCCTCACATATTTAAGTACCAGCTTCGGGATTTGACCCGTTACGGCGGAACCATACTTATTGTGTGACTCATGGTCTCGGCGAAAGCAAGGTAAAGGTCGTGTCCAACCACACCCTCTGTCGGCCTTCCAAGGAAGAGGGCTAATGATCTAGCATTAAGAGTCGGTTGGTACGTGTGGGTAAAGTTGTACACCCCTGCAGGGTTAAATCTTTTCGAAAAGTCGTGTTCACATTATGAATGCTTGGTGACCAGAATCTAAGATCATAGAGGACTTTAACCTAATCGTAAAATTTGGCAGATCAACGTGTGCTTAAGGATGCTTCCTCATGGGTACGAGGGGGTGATCCTAGTTAGTAGATGATGATGATTGGTGGATATCAAAAGATGATGATCAATATTTTCGAATATGTCGCACTCTTATCCCCTTTTAAAATATTCTGATTAGACGAGCTTCTTCTCCCTCTTGTTTTATAAACAAAAGTGGCTTTATGCAAAACAACTCCATCAGCCATAATTCTTGTGGAGTACACCCTGTACTCACCCTTGCTTTGTTGATACTTTTGGCAGAGTAAGTGTTCACCTGAAGACGAGTTTTGTACTGCATCGACATCGACGAGTAGCTTGGGGTTCCCGGCCGGCAGCCTGGAATCTATGTGCTGGGACGTCATCATTATGCTTAAGGCCTCTTAGGACATCTGTTAAGTTTGCTATACTTAATAGCATAATTTGCCTTCCGTTGTTTGATATTTGTGGTCAGTGACGTCTGCTTGTAATAATTTGGTTCTCTACTCAGTTATGAGCTCGCTGTAATAATTTTTGTGTCGTAGTGTCACTGTTGTGTTATTAATTCTTCACTGGATATTCTCGAGCTCAAGGTTAAGCTTATTTATTGAGGTGCAGGATTTGTTTAGCCTCGATCTCGGGTGTTGATTCTTGGTATCAAAGCGATCACCGTAGGAAAACCTTGTTATTGGTCAATGTTGAGTCTAGTGCTTGTGAAAACTATTTTAAAAGCTAAAAAGTATTTGCGAAAACTCTAGTATGCTTATTTTTTTCCTTATCCAGTTTCGCTCTAACTCTGGGTTATCTAATCTGGTGTTGATTTTGGAAAAGTTTTGATATCTCTTCTAGTCTTTCAAAGCATAGGTGCCTTCTTGGCATGACGTTTCTTAACCAGTTGACCTAGTATTGAGTTCTATAGAGTTGTTGTGTTGTGAATTCCTTGTTCCCTTACTCTTGTTTATCTGAGAGATTCCTTTCTATCATGATCTCTCTATCTTTTGGACCCACAATATTATATTGTTGGTTCCACAATATTCTATTCTAGGCTTCGAGGTTTCCTTTCGCCTCGTGTGCCTCCTTTTCACTTGTTCGGGTACTTAAGAAGTTGTGTCTTCTTTGGGAAGCTACCTCGTGATTACTACCGTGAAGTGTACGTTATGTCACTCAAGTTGTAGTTACTCCTTTCTTTGGGTTTTAACCCTTGGACTTGAACCGAAGATCCCCGATTGTGCTGGATTCTGATGTTGTGAATCTTGTACATGAAGCTGACCTTTAACCCAAGATCCACTCCTTTGAACCCTGTTTCTAATGTTCACACATTACCTCAGGATGGCTGGTGTTACCTTTCTAGCCTTCAAGCTTGTGGTTTTTGTCGCGATTGAATTGTGACAATTAAGGACTTTCCCTACCACATTCTATGGCAGAAGTTCTTTAATGGAACCAAAAAGATCACGACAAGAGTACTCCTCGAGAGTCTCGCATCTATACTCGTGACTCTGCCACACCTTACCCTTCTCTGCATTGGTCTTCAGAAGATTGTTGACTTATGCACCCACATCTTGGGATTCTATCCTGAGCATGTTCCTTTCCCCTTGTTGTTTTTCGACCTTTGTCTTCCAGTTGGTAGCCAAGTAGTAAATGTGCATCGGTGTCTTCCGAAGCAAGATACTCTTGTGGTCCGTCTAGAAAAATCATTTCGGAATGTCTAGGAGAAACAAACTCCAGTGCCTCGTCAATTCTAGGACCAGGTCAAAATGTTGTAATCCGTAGATCAAGAGGCATTAATTATCTTCCATCTGTTCTACCTTAAAGTATCACATTCTTTTATACTAAGAGGTCGTGCTGATTTTCATGACCCCTTACTGAAGTGATACTCTCACACATCTTTACTCACCCTCCCTCGAGCTTTCGCGCTCGTGAGTGATGTGTGTGCATAATAATGTGGCCATCTGAGATTCTAGCAATTCTTATTGTTTGAACTCAAAGGACATTTGAGTCATTCTTAGCGTGATTGGTTAACCCTATCACTAAACGAAGTTTGACTGTTCTACCAAGTCTGATATTCTAGTACACTCTTCTCGGTCAAAGAGTTAGGTTTGTGCCGAATCTCTGAGACTATGTCTTCTTGCCTTACAAAGTAAGTTTTCTCTCAAACTAAGTGACATATCGGTGGTTCGTGATATTTTGGATGTCTTACTAGAAGTATCGCCATGTTGCCACATGACCGTGTTATCAAGTTCTTGAGCAAGCAAGTTCTCTAAACTGCTCTTTTCTCCAAGGATTCATACTGGATACCCCTGAACTAGTTGGTTGGGCTTAAACAACAACTTGGAGAGTTGTAAGACAAAAGTTCTATCCGACTCTGTTTCTTTTTAAAAGGGACGTTTAGTTTAGTTCGTGTTGAAGAAAGATAGTATTTCCTTCATGGACATGTTATCGTCCCCTCTTTTGATTTGATTTGGGTTATTGTCAAATCAAACTCAGTTCCAAGGACTATCTTGATGGTGTTTATACTTGTGATGTTTCACTTGAGTACATTTGATGTCCTTTGATATGACCAGTATTTTTGTCTTGTTCACGCAACATATGAGTTCATCTTCTTGGAGTGTCTTGATAAGTTTGTTGTTGAGCCCATCAATGACACCTTATCTTCTCCATGTTAGAATGGATTCATATGGAACAATTGACATTAATGTTGGAAAAATTCGAGAACCATCTTCGAGTCATCTCGAAGTATGTGTTCTGGATGTTAGAAGTGACCTTCTCTAGTTCACGTGCAAACGATGAAGGATGTCGCCGTGGATTCGAGTAGAATTATCTCCGTTCCCTAAGGACACATGTGTATTCGTTGTTAGTACCTTATATGTGTGCAGTTGTCTCTTGACAAGTTGCAAATACATGGGTCTAAGAAATCTAGCTCTCTTTTGGAGCTTCACACTGTAGTTCATATCTTGAGAATCTAGTGACTTTACCTTTGTGGTAAATGTTGCAAAATTTCTATTCGGACATGCTGAGTCTGAAATATCATCTCGCCGAACCAAAGCTGAATCTCAAGCAGCAATGATGGTTGGTGTTCCTCAAGGTTTTGACATAGGTCCCTTTGTAAATTTGGCAAGATTGATGTAATGGTTGACACACTTAGCCAGAAAGACCTCTTGTCATATTCTTTTGATTCAGCAATAACAACCACTCTTCATGAGGCTTCTTCTATGATCCACTATAGGATCTGTGCTTATGGTTTCCTATGTCTCCGAAGTCTGACCTTTACTTGGTGTCTGATTTCTCGAACATCAAGGAGAACATTTAAATTAGTGTTGCTAAATGTCTCTCGATCGATCCTCTAGACCCTTTTATGATGGCAACCATCTTGTTATGCCAAGTAGTTGAAGTCTAAGAATGAAGTTTCTTTCTTCTCGTGTCATCAGGAATCTTCTTAACTATTCATCTTAGTGGTGTAAAGTGATAGCATGATCTTTGGCAAAGATTTTGATACACCTGGATGAATAAAGAGTTTCCTTCCTTTCTCAACCATGTTTTAAGAGTGAATATGATTTTGGTAATCTGTAGTTCCTCCTGATTACATGTTTCTTTGTGACTCTTATGAGTCCTCTCCACCAAAACACCTTTCTGTCTTGATCTTTCTGTTGAACGAAAGAATGACCCTTCTGTGTCAAAAGAAGTTCAACACCTTGGTTTTGTTGATCCATATCTCTGCAACCTGAAATCTCTACTTAAGCCATTTAGTAGAGCTTCCCTATAGAAGTCTGTGTTGTGATCTTTCTGTTGGAAGCTTTCTTCCTCAGAAGCTTCAAAACCTCCTGTAAGTTCCATGGTCTCAATCCTTATGAAGACCAATTATCTAACAACTTGAAACCATCTCCTCTTGTTTCCTTCTTTACCTTGATGTGTTCCATGACGTCACCTCAGAGTTGTTTCTAAACACTCCATCCATGAGTTGACCATGAGATACTCTGTGTGTTGTTTAGTGTTTTTCTTTCTTACCTTTAGAGTGGCCATGTGTTTCCTTATCTCTCTGTCTCACTCCCTACCTTTGGAATCTCGGGTCGAGATTCTCGTAAGGGGGATAGAGCTGTAACACCCCAGTTTTTAGTAAATCAATATTTAGGGTTGATTTGCATTCATAAGAATCATATAAAAAGAATGCATGCAACAAGAAAATAAAGCAAACCCTAAAACCCTAATCTTCCCCCTCTCTTTGAAACATTCAAAAAGGTTTTATATTTGAAAAGTGCCAAAACTATGGGGCCCAAATTGAATACTAGGGCTCTGCAATATTTTAGATAATTTATACACTCTCTGGTAATTTTGAAATAATTCAGAACAAACTGGAAATTCAAATGCAAAACAGAAATTGAAAACAGGAAATATAAAAGGTTTTGCGATTAAAAAAGAGGCATAGAGCACTTAGGCCGAGCAGCCCAGCAACCTTCCCTCTTCTCTCCCTTTTCTGCGGCCCACCTAGCCCATGCGTGGCCCAGCCAGGGCCTCGTACCGCTTCGGCCTCCTCCAGTTCGTCATCTTCCTCGAGAGCGGCAAGCAGGTCGCTGGCGCGCCGTCCGTCGTCCGCCGCCGACGCGATGCGTGCTCTGCGCTGTGATCCCCGTCGCCGCCCAGACGAGGTAGATAAGGTCGCCGTGCTCGCCCCTCTCTCATATGTTGGTCTTATCCTCCTCTTTTCCCCAATTTCTGGTGCCATGACGAAACCCTAGCAGAGGTCGCCGCTCGTCACCGTTGCTCCTGACCTCCCCTCACCGTTCTGAGACCACCACCACGACCGCCATGCTCGACTTCGACTTTCTCCCTGAAATGAGCTATCCAGGGAGCCCCCTAATCGCCGGATTTGAGCCGTCTTCCCCGAGCCCGACGACCCCCGCCGTTGACATTGCCAACGTTCTAGACTTTGCTAGGCCTTTTCGCACCCTCCATTGGCATCACGGTGAGCCACTGGTCCTCCTGCAGCCGCCGCCGCCGTTCGCTTTTGCCGACCATGCTCCGGTGACCATCCGTGGGCGGCGCCGCCACTAGTTGGTCCAGCGCAGCCCCACGCGTATAACCCGCCCCTCTGCGCTTCCCAACCCGTGCCCAGCATCGTCGGCGCCGCCGCTTGCGCGTGCTCCCCGGCGAGCCCATGTGGACCCGACGTGGCTCCACCGTGGCATCGACGTGGCATCCATGTGGGCTTTGACCAAGTCCCGCCAGCGTGGCCTGCTGACTTGACTCAGGGCCCCATCAGTCAGTGACTGTGGGTAGCCCCAGACCCGGTGTAAAACAACCCCTCCCCTATGCTGACATCATGATGACGCAGTAATTCAATTTTAAATGATTTAATACTGTCAGAACTGTTTTGAATATTGTAAATTCAATAACTTTTAATTTATAAGTCAGAAAAATATATATAATATACCAAAATGTTCAGAAAAATGAGAACTATCTATCTATGCTATAATCATGCATTGTTCAACAACTTAAATGAAAATTTTAATTAGAAGAACATAGTAACCCCTCACGGGTGATTCCGGAGTTTTCCTGAGTTAGGGTTTGCGCCCCTCGAAACCCCGATTAAGTTGTCAAGCATGTACTAGGGTTACATTTCAATGAAAATTAACTTGTAATATCATCATCCTTGCATGAGCATTGCAGCGATGCCATGTGTTGATTGTTTCCTTCTCTTTCCAGTGTTCGGTTCTTTGCGGTAGAATACGATATCAAGATCGAGATCGAAACCCAAGGTCAACACCATCGAAGATTGAAGATCGACGAACAATACTTGACCAACTCTAACCAAGTCAAGTTCAAGGCTTCCGAAGATCTATTTATCTGCTATCAACTGGCAAATGCAAGCATAGCCCCACCATGATATAATCCGATGATTTGCAAAGCATTTCAATTCCTGCCATGATGCATACGATTATACTATGGTCTTTTATCGATAGATAAAGTATCCTATCTATTGAATTACTCACTTTGAGCTTATATTACCTGATCCACTGCTCCTAGCATAACTAGGTTTGGCTTGTGTGCACTGCTAGAGCTTATTTTGTGTCTGCTTAGCCATGCATAGCTGTCAGTTCTGGTCCATCCAGATGATGTATCAGATGCAGAGAATCTAGTATGACAGGAGAACGTGATGAGATGTGATCAGTGATATGAGAATAAACATGCTAAGTCTTGTATGGGAGGCCACGATGGGATGTGGTTTTTCTAGTCCCATGCTCGCCACCACTAGGACCTGAGTTCTTGCCATTGGAACCGAGATGAGCGTACAGCCACACGGGGCTTGGGAACCCCTCGTCTGATTAACTTGCCTAGTAGATTCCATGAGTCACATAGTTCGGGCGTTCCATTCGACATATCCATAGAAAATCTTTTGAAAGATTTGCTGGGTGAAGTTGGTGCATTCATAACAGGTAGGTAAGCGTGGACCGGGTTGCTTGGGGTCGATGGAGCCCTTGTTAACCAACCTCGCCTCACATATTTAAGTACCGGCTTCGGGATTTGACTCGTTATGGCGGAACCATACTTATTGCATGACTCATGGTCTCGGCGAAAGCAAGGTAAAGGTCGTGTCCAACCACACCCTTTGTCGGCCTTCCAAGGAAGAGGGATAATGATCCGGAATTAAGAGTTGGTTGGTACGTGTGGTAAAGTTGTACACCCCTGCAGGGTTAAATCTTTTCGAAAAGCCGTGTTCACGGTTATGAACGCTTGGTGACCAGATTCTAAGATCATAGAGGACTTTAACCTAATCGTAAAACTTGGCAGATCAACGTGTGCTTAAGGATGCTTCCTCATGGGTACGAGGGGGTGATCCTAGTTAGTAGATGATGATGATTGGTGGATATCAAAAGATGATGATCAATATTTCGGAGATGTCGCTCTCTTATCCCCTTTTAAAATATTCTAATTAGACGAGCTTCTTCTCCCTCTTGTTTTATAAACAAAAGTGGCTTTATGCAAAACAACTCCACCAGCCATAAGTCTTGCGGAGTACACCCTTTACTCACCCTTGCTTTGTTGATACTTTTGGAAGAGTAAGTGTTCACCTGAAGATGAGTTCTGTACTGCATCGACATCGACGAGTAGCTTGGGGTTCCCGGCCGGCAGCCTGGAATCTATGGGCTGGGACGTCATCATTATGCTTTAGGACTCTTAGGCCGTCTGTTAAGTTTGCTATACTTAATAGCATAATTTGCCTTACGTTGTTTGATATTTATGGTTAGTGACCTCTGCTTGTAATAATTTGGTTCTCTGCTTAGTTATGAGCTCGCTGTAATAATTTTTGTGTCGTAGGGTCACTGCTGTGTTATCAATTCTTCACTGGATATTCTCGAGCTCAAGGTTAAGCTTATTTCAGACGGAGGTCTGGGATTTGTTTAGCCCAGATCCCGGCGGTGTCACATGGCTCGAATTGAGGGCAGCCCGGTAGCGTTCGGGTGTGGGAGAATGAGGGGAAACAGAGAGGAGAGAGTGGGGATTAAGAGAGCGTGGTTGTTCGAGGGGATTATTGCAACAATTAATCGAATTGACGTAGAGGAATTTCAGCAAGAAATGGTCGGGGAGGATCGTGTTCATCGCGAGTGAGAACGATTGGGTGACGTGGCGGAGGGGTCGCGTTGTCAGGGATGGTGCGGGGGTTCGCGCGGGTGAGAAAGGTCCAGCGGGGAGAGAGGGGTGGGGGTTGTCGGGTGGGCTGTTGCTCGGCGTGGGCTGGCTGGGTAGGTTAGTTGGGTTGGGTCATTTTTCTATTTTTATCCTTCAAAACCTTTTTCTTTTTCTGTTTTCTGTTTTTATTCAAATCAAATGATTTAAACCTCAATTTGATTTCAAATTTTTACCAAACCTTTTCAGAAGGTTTTATACTTTTTAATAGTGTGTTATTTAGTCCAACTTGGAGTAATCCAAATATTTCTTTATGATTTAATATTTATTTAAATTAAGCATTTTCTCTTTATTTAAATAAAATTGAATATGGTTCATAACCCATATGATTTTATTTAAAAAATCTTTTATTATTTTATTTTATTTGAATTACCTTTATTCCATTTGCTTATGGATTTGGCTAAGGTTTAAATTTTTTTTAAATAATTTCTTTCTTTCCTTGTCTTATAAAATTCATATCTTTTTATTTATAGTTCCAAAATTCGTGATTCCAATTTGTATAATTTTATTTAATATTTATCCTTATAGGATTACTTTTCTCACAATTTGGTATTGAGTTTAGCTAGGAGCTTTATTAGTCTTGGAAATTACTTTCTTTTATCTTATTAAAATCATAAGTTTTTATCCATTGCTCCAAATTATGTGAAACCAATTCCCATGGTTTTATAATATTTTTGTTTACCACTTTTGATCATTTAGAAATATTAGTTGTTAAATTTTATTATGGACAAAGCCATAGTCTTGGACTGATCTTGGAAATGATTTCTTTCATTAGGGTTTAGGGTTTTTGGTTTAACTTTTCTAAGTGTTTAAATTCAAGATACAATCTAGGCAGGGATGCATTTGACTTGTTTGAAAAAAATGGTTGCCTTTTCATTCAAAGTTTGTTCAAGTAAGGTTTTTATCTTTCCATTTAGAATCAAAAAGTTTCTTTTCACCCTAAATTTCAACATTTGTTTCTTTTATTTGTGTATTTTTACATTTCAAAATTTGGAGAATTTTGGGATGTGACACTACTTTAGTTTCTGTTGTCTTGCTTCACTCTTGCAAAAATGAATACTCCCGAAAACACCAAGTTGTGTGACTTCACTAGCACCAACAACAATGATTTCCTTTGCACACCTATTGCTCCACCTGCTCCTGATGCTACTTTTTATGAAATTAAACCTGTTTTGTTGAACCTTGTTATGAAAGAGAAATTTGCTGGTGCTAGTTCTGATGATGCTGCTGCTTACCTTAATAATTTTGTTGAACTTTGTGAGATGAAAAAATATAAGTATGTAGATGGAGATATTATTAAGCTTAAATTGTTTCCTTTCTCCTTGAGAGGAAAAGCTAAAGAATGGTTGCTATCTTTGCCTAGAAATAGTATTGATTCTTGGATTAAATGCAAAGATGCTTTTATTGGAAAATATTATCCTCCTACCAATATTATATATATAAGAAGTGAAATAATGAAATTTAAACAGCCTCATAATGAACATGTTGCTCGAGCTTGGGAAATAATGAAATCTTTGGTAAATAATTGTCCCACTCATGGACTGGCTGCTTGGATGATTATCCAAACCTTTATGTAGGACTAATTTTTTCTTCAAGAAATCTATTGGGTTCTGCTGCTGGAGGTACCTTTATGACCATTACTTCGGGTGCTGCATCAAAGCTTCTTAATAATATGATGGTTAATTACTCTGAATGGCACACTGAGAGAGCTCCACAATGTAGGAAGGTAAATTCTATTGAAGAAACCTTCTCCTTGAGTGATAAAATTGATGTTATTATGTCTATGCTTGTTAACGAAAAAGCTCATATTGATCCAAATAATGTTCCTTTAGCCTCTTTGGTTGCTCAAGAGCAAGTTGATGTGAACTTCATTAGAAATAACAATTTTAGCAATAATGCCTATAGGAATAATTTTGGTAATAATAATTATAGGCCTTATCCTCCCAATAATGATAATGCTTATGGAAATTCCTACAAAACAATAGAAGTTCTCCCTATGAACTTGAAGTCATGCTTAAAGATTTTATTAGTAAATAAACTACTTTCAACAAAACTGTGGAGGAAAAGCTTTTGAATGTTGAGAAAAATATTTCATCTTTGTCTGAAGCACAATCCTCTTTGGTTAATAAAATGGCTGCTAAACCTGAAACCATAGAAAATGTCTTTGCTGCTGCTAATGCCATACAAGTTTGAATTGATGAAAATGTTAGAATGTTAGCTAAATTGCACGCTAAGTGGGAAAGACAAGATGAAATCGCTAGAAATAATAGTATTTGTACCACTACCACCACCAATGTTGATGCTAGCAAACCACAAGAAGTCCCTATTCCTTTTGCAACGATGCCTAAACCCAATAAGAATGCCGAAATTTTTCAAAACATGGGAAACAATAGTTCTACTACCTTGGATGCTGAGTTTGATTTTGATCTTGATGGTTGCAATATTTCTAAAGTGATTATGTTCCTAAAAAAGCTTGCTAGAAGTCCTAATGCTAGTTCTATGAATATGGCTTTTACAAAACACATTACAGATGCTCCCATTAAAATTAAAGAAGAAAAGCTGAAACATAAAGCCTCTATTCCTAGGAAATTAGAAGATGGTTGGGAACCCATCATTAATCTGAAGGTGAATGATTTTTATCTCAAAGCTTTATGTGACCTTGTTTCTAGTGTCTCTATTATGCCTAGAAAAATTTATGAAATGCTTCATTTGCACCATTGGAATATTGTTATTTGGATGTCCATCTTGATGATAATGCTAAAAAGAAAATTATGGGGAGTATTAATGATGTTCTTATTATGGTTAACAATGCCTTTGTCCCTGTTGATTTCTATGTTTTGGATGTTGAATGCAATGATTCTTGTCCTATTATTTTGGGAAGACCTTTTCTCAGAACTGTTTGTGCCATTATTGATATGAAGGAAGGCACCATTAAATATAAATTCACACTCAAGAAAGGTATAGAACACTTACCTAAAAGGATAGAGAAGATACCTTTTGCCTCTCCTATTAAAACAAAATTTGATGTTAATGCTTCTTCATTCGAAAATACTTGATTCTTGCTTTCTTTGCCTAACTTAAAGGCGTTAAAGAAAAGTACTAATTGGGAGATAACCCAAATTTTAGTAGATTTTTCTTTTGTTGAGTCTTGGAAGTTATTACTTATGTAATAACCTCTCTTTATCATTTTTGTGTGGTTTTTTGCCAAGAATAACCTTTAATGAGAGATAAGTAAGATTTGGGGAAGTTGTTGTCCCGAAACAGATTTATGTGCTTCACTATAAAAATTCGTGAAAAATCCCTGTAAATCTAATTGAGCTGTAATTTTCTTAGAATATTCCCTAGGTTATTATCTAACTTTAGTTAGTTCAAAACTTTTCTATTTGAGCAACATAAGGTCTTCGAAAAAATCAGTTTCCACCTGCTGGTCTGTTTTGATAGATTTTTGCCATTATTTGCATTTGCCGCTTATCAGTTTCTTTTTTTAGTTCTCTTTGATCACTTGAGCTTTCACAAGGAATTTCTACAGTATCTTGTTTTTTAATGAAAGTTTTACTTGTGTTGAAACTAAACCCAAAGGCTTATTATCTTGAATACACTAATGTTGCTAATAAAGATTATGTGTAGTTTTGTATGAAGGAAATTTTCAAGTGTAGGGAAAGAATGATGTGATGAGATGAAGAATGGACAAAAGCTCAATCTTGGGGATTCCACCCTTGTCACCCCAAGAAATATCTAAGAGTTACCAATGTCAAAGCTTTGGGATGCCCAAGGCGTCCCCTTCTTCATCAAAAAAATCTCAGGTTTTCTTTCAAAACACTTTATTTTTATTGCTTCATGCACTTTTGTGTTGTTCTTGGAAGGTATTTGTTTTTGTTTTTGGTTTTCTTTTGTTTGGTTTGCTTGAATAAATTAGTTGGACCCCGCATTCATACTTTGTTTCAAATAAGTTGATTGGTGTTGGAGAAGAGTAGAAAGCGTTATTCTTAAGTGGTACAAAAGGGAGCTTGTTTTGACTGTGGCTTAGACTTTATCATGTCATGCTAGTTGTTGCTTTGACCTTATGCTTAGTGATTATTGATGTATCATTACTTGTTACAAACAATTGATATTTCTTAGTGTTCCTTGAAAGAATCATGTGTTGTTTTATCATACACAAGCATAATATTGTGGTATTATCCGTTGATTCTTTGTTTGGGTTGACTTTGCACATGCTTACACCATGTTAAGACTATGATCCAGACACCTTAGCCTCTATTATTATTTAGTTTTTGAATTGTGATACCACTTTATGCTTTAATTAACAATGTTGTCGCTTTGCATGATTATGGCCATTATTGCTCCCTTAGTTGGTCGCTCCCAGTCTTTTGCTAGCCTCCATTTGTACTGAATAAGCTCTACTCGTGCATCCAACTCCCAAGAAACCAAGCTATTCCAAAGATTCCACTATAAATTCGTATGTATGGTGTGTTACACCATTCCAAGTATATTCATGTTTTTATCTATCTTCCAAATTAAACTTGTTATGTGAAAATTAGTGATTAAAGCTCTCACAAACTTGATGGCACACTTTATTTCTTGCACCTAATAAAATTAAACCATTGTGTCATCTATGTTGTTATATGCTTGCACTTATAAGTTGGGAATTAGCAGAACCATGTTGTCATGGGGAACGCTTTCAACACTTGTAAATATTATCCAGTTGATATCATGATATTTTGTTTATGGATGTCGGCGGTGTGAAATAAAAGGGGAGCTTATAATTTCCTGGAGTATTATATATGTGTTAGAGATACGCCTGGGTGGCTATCCTAAGCCATGCCTAATTATGGTGGAAACATGCAGCATCACCATAGTGAGCAATCTATGAAGCATCTTCAGAAAAAATATAGAAAGAAAATATATAGAAAAAAAGAAGCACCATGCTCATGGTAAAAAAAAAGATCGCTGAGATGCTCATTGTCTGTTGCCTTGTCATTTTGATATGGGATAGCTCCTGTGTCATGGGGAAAGGGGTACCCCGTTGGAGGTTCTCTATGATACACATATACTTACAATGAAAAGAACTTGCTTGTGACTAAAGTTGACTAGCATGAAGTACGGACCTCGTACTCAAGGGACATGAGATTGCCAACTTATGATTTGTCAAGCACATACTTCATATTTGTTTCACTTTAACCTTAATCACTTCAAGATGCTTATGATAGGGGCAATGAGAGCTGAAAGCTAATAAGTACCATAATTTTTGGAATCTCTTTATGAAACTTGAAATCCCTACTTCCCTCTATGGAGGGCCTTTCTTTCTACTTTTATGTTGAGTCTCCACTCTTCTATCTCTATGCACCAACTAGGAGAGCATAGTTGTCATTCTTAGTTTAATGTGCATTGTCCCAAAACTTATTGATTGATTCATAATGTTGATATTGTTTGTTCTAAAACTATTTGTATCTAGTCACCCTTATGAACTTTGAAGGTGTCCTATGGATTTATGTTTTGCTATTCCATGAAGGACAAGTTGAATACCACTCTTGCTATGTTTTCTATATGTGAAACAAACAAACGTATTTCAATGCATTGTTATTCATGATCTTTGTTTGTACCTTTTCATGTTACAACATAGTTGCTATGTATTATTGTTAGAACTACATCTTTCATGCTCATGTTTAGAGTACTTTGATCCCAGCTATCAATGCTTTATAATATTTTGATCAAGATTGTGATGGTGCATGTCACCTCAAAAATTATTATTTTATCACTTACCTACTCGAGGACGAGCAGGAGTTAAGCTTGGGGATGCTTGATACGTCGTAAACGTATCTATAATTTTTGATGCTCCATGCTTGTTTTGTATCGACTTTCTTATGTTTTGTCTACACTTTGAGGTATTTTTATACATTTTCTGGGACTAACCTATTAACAAGATGCCGCAGTGCTAGTTTCCTATTATCTACTGTTTTTGGTTTCAGAAAAGATAGAAAGGAAATATTCTCAGAATTAGATGGGACAAAATCCCAAGTTGATATTTTACCAGAAGGAACACGGGGTCTAGAGGGCAGCCGAAGGGGAGCCACGAGGCAGCCACACCTGGTGGAGGTGCAGCCTAGGGGGCACGCCAGCCACAGGTGTGGGCCCCTCGGGTGCCCACCAACCTTGCCCCTTCGCCCATAAAAGCACCCCGATGCAGAAACCCTAAGAACCCGATCAGATCTCCACGAAACATTTTGTAGACGCCGCCATCTCCATCCCTAGATCGAGGGGATCCGAAGCTCTTCCCGGCACCTTGCCGGAGGGGAGAGATCATCCCGAAGCCCTTCTTCATCACCATTCTAGCCTCCGGAGTGATGCGTGAGAGTTCACCCTTAGACTATGGGTCCATACAGTAGCTAGATGGTTGTTTCTCCTCCTTTGTGCTATCATGTTTAGATCTTGTTAGCTCCATTCATGATCAAGATCATCTATTTGTAATCATACATGTTGTGTTTGCGGGGATCTGATGTATATTGAGATACTATGTCAGATTGATTATTGATTCTATCATGAATATGTTATTTGTGATCTTGCATGCTATCCGTTGTTAGTAGCTATCTTGGCCAAGTAGATGCTTGCAACTCCAAGAGGGAGTATTTATTCTCGATAGTTGGTTCATGCCTCTAGTAATCTGGGGAAGTGACAGAAATCTCTAAGGTTGTATATGTGATGTTGCTACTAGGGAGAAAACAACAATACTTTGTCCATGGGGCAATTGTAGTGTTTACTTTACACACATTGCTTAATGCAATTATCTGTTGCATGCAACTTAATACTGGAAGGGGTTCGGATGATAACCTGAAGGTGGATTATTAGTCATAGATGCAGTTGGATTACGGTCTATGTATTATGTGGTAATGCTCAATCAAATCTCGTGGGAGTCAAGATGTCTAGTATATGCATTGTTATGATTTCTCAATCTATCAGTTGCCCTGTTGTAATTTGTTCACCCAGCATGCTATCTATCTTAAGGAGAACACCTCTAGTGAACTGTGGACCCCGGTCCAATCTTTATCATTGATATTCTATCTACTGTTTACTTTCAGCAAATCATTATCTTCCACACTATATGTTTAATCCTTTGTTTTTAGCAAACTGGTGAGATTGACAACCTTACTGTAAGTTGGGGCAAAGTTATGTGGTTGTGTTGTGCAGGTTCCAAGTTGTTAGCAACACCTTGGAAGTTGTTTCCTTACTCCTACTGGTTCGATAACCTTGGTTTCATAACTGATGGAAGACTTGCTGTTGTGCTCATCACACCTTGCTCTTGGGGTCTCCCAATAGGCTCTATAGTCAACCGAGCCACATCAATGAGGAGCTTGGGGATAACAACTTTTGGTGTGCCCATCAAAATTACATCTTTAACGATGTCTACGCTCATCTAAAAATCCGTGAAAGTGTAAGATGGTTAAACTAGAGGGGGGTGAATAGGTTTCTACAAAATTCTTTATAATCTTTTGCAAGTTTTAGGCTTTGTGGAATATAAGTGAGCCTAAGTGCAAACTAGGTGAGGCAACCTAGATGACGAAACAAGATACTTCAAGCTCGAAGGCTATCACAAGTTAAACAACACAAGTAAGACATCGGATAAGGAATAACCGAAGCACGCGGAGACAATGATGTATTCCCGTGTTCACCACCTTTGGGAAGGGGGATACGTCACGTTGGAGAGGTGTTAGGTTCCACGAAGGATTCCTCACGCGCCACAAAGGATCACCTTCTTCTCCGAGCCTATCCCACGAAGGAATAGCTCACTTACTCCTGGTAGACTTTAAGGTAGTCTCCAAACCCTCACAAACTTTCCACGGAGCAAATCACAAGCCAAATGCCTCCGGGCGACCCTAGCCGCCTAGGGTTTCCCACAAACCCAAGAGTAACAAGCTAACTCAATGAACTCAAGGGGGAATGAACTTTGGCTTGGTGGAAACGTAGATCAGGACCTCCTCTTCCTTTCTACCAAAGGGATTTGGATTTGGTTGGGTAGAATGGGAGATCCTCAAGCTTTTGTGTTTCAACAATGGGGGAGAGAGAGAGCTTCAAGAAATGAATGTTTGCTGAACTGCCTAACCTCTCAGTGGAGAAGAAAGGGGTATATATAGTATGGGGAGAAAAAGAGCCGTTTGGGGGTTCCTGCGACAAAACCAGCAATAAGTCCGGTCGGACCGAGTTGCTTGCCGGAAATTCCGGCGACAGCTCCGGCGAACCGGACCACACGCCGGAAATTTCGGCGGCGACCGGAATTCTTGGCGAGCAGCCGAAAGTTCTTGCAGTAAGCCATTTTGGTGTTTACCGAGAATTTCCGGCGGTGAGCGGAAATTCCAGCGACAGTACCGGCGGTGCTGGCACTTCTGCCGTTTTCACAGTAGCCCCTTTGGACTCATTTTTCCTGGCTATTTCTCTCTCTCTCTCTCTCTCTCTCTCTTCGAACGGGTGTGTGGCGGTGGATGATGAGAAGTATATTTGGTGTAGAACAACCCCAAAGAGCGCATCAAGATCACCCCTCTTAATAGTGCGGTGTTTCCTTTTTGACTCAAGAGTAAATAAGAGAGAATAATAAATAACACCACCGGCTCTTCATATAGTAACGGATGGGGGGTCACACATCGCCTTTTACCAACAAACTATGGACTCTCACCTGTATAGAAGCTAGTAGAAACATTAGTCCGCTCTCTAGCTTCGATGTCATAGTTAACCAAAACACTAGATAAGGGCTATTTTCCCTTTCAATCTCCCCCTTTTTGGTTAACGATGACAAACCGAGATAGAGTCAAAAGATGATATATGATACGATTAGATACACAGATATCTAGCACATAATAGCAAGCACTTAGTGATAGGAAATCCAAGTACAATAAGAGAACTATAGAGTTGTCCAGACACACACACAAATAGTTCGATAGAGCAAATAAAAGAACAATCCCATGAGAGGCAAATTAACAAAGTAGGGCTTGTGCAAGAGGCAAGTCATGAAAGAAGCGACTCTAATCTCTCTCCCCCTTTGGCATCGAGACCAAAAAGGAAGAAAGAAGTGGAGAAAATGATCTAGCCAGCAAAGTTGTCCTCATCGTCATCATCATCATCGGCTTCTTCCTCCTCTTCTTCTTTGCCGTCACCCTCCTCTTCGTCCTCGTCCTCATCATCATCATCATTCGCTGTAGGTGTGGCACGACGCTGAGAGGAACTGGAAGTGGCAAACCCGGGGAACATTGATGGATCAAAACCTCGAAACATGTCCTCATCCAGCGGGGGCTTCTCGAAGTTGACATAAGGAACAGGAGCCAAGGCATTGCCCAAGTCTGGCACTGGGCGACCACGTTCTGTCAAGAAGGCATTGTGCTTCCTCCTATTCTCCTGACTAAGCTCTAAGCTATGATGGGCAACATCATATGAGGAGCGACACATATCCCACAAGCTGTTGAAGAAACGGGAAAGTGCTTTCTTGCGAGGAAGAGAACGAGGAAGGTCCCGACGGGAGCGTGAACCATAAGAAAGAGGACCATGAGCAATCTTGGTTCGACGCTCAGACGGCATCATCTGAGGGATATCCACATGAGATCCCCGACGAGGTAAGGTGAAATCCTCCATATCTTCACGCGGACCTTTGGGAATAGAAGATGCAAGGACAGTGGCCTCAATCAGACGCTGAACATACTAACAGAAGTTGAGAGTCATGCGCTTCTCGATGGACCGCTGAATCTCACAGTAGATGAAATCACACCCATTGATCTTCCGCAGGCGACAAGGGTCACAGTAGTACAGCAGGTTCTTGTGGTGACCACGGACATCAACTGCATCACCAGCCTTGCTCACAAGATTGTAGAGGAAGTACCGAGCAAGCACCATATAGTAGTAGTACATTCCTAACAAGATGGGAGGTGCATGGCTGGGCTCACTGGGGTAGCAGGAAAGGATCTGGTTGTCACTGAAGGCCTTCTCAGAGTGAATATAGAAACCAGAAACATGGTCAGGAGGGAAACCCAGGGCATTGCAGAAATCATCAAAGGAAGCCGAGTACGGCTTGGTGCCAGTCATCCAAGTGACAGTACGAGCATCTTCGGTGTGGAAATAAGCAGTGTAGAAGAACTGGCGAATGAGATCTGGCATGAGCTTAACCTTGATAGAGGCAAGACCAAAGACATCCATCTGCTTCAGGGCCACATCCACATGCTCAAAATCTGAGGAGAGGTAGTGAGCATAGTGATACTCATTGAGATACTTGGGATGAACAAAGAAACCCCGCTTCATACGAGTTGGCTCATTGTAGAAGTCATCCCAAAAGCACTTCTGAGTGTCAGTCCAAAACATTTTGTCAGCAGCAAGATAGGTGCGGTTGGGAAAGCGGTACGGATTATGCCTCCTCAAGTCCCGCCACTGATTCACAGAAATATCCGAAGTAGTATTGTAGTTGGAGGGTCTTATTCTTCAGTAGGACCAAGATTGGACTTGCCCTTGGAAGCGGATCTTCTAGCAGATGCTTTCTTTTTCTGCCCAATTGTAGAACCAGAACCCCCTGCGGTAGCAGCTGCTTGTTGACGCTGAGTGAGGCGACGAGCAGGAGGAGGATCCCGTTGAACAGTAAGATTTCTCTTTTTGCTGGTGTCTGGCTCAAAATCGCAGTGGTCAGACGCTGCACAAGAAGCACACAAGAACGCAAGGCATAGAAAGCAAATGAGTGTATATGCCATAATAAGGAACTCACAAGAACACAGATTGAAAGTTGGGCAAGCGCATGGACAGAAAAGCAAGCAAAATAGCAGTTTCTGCTCCAGGTCCGACAGAACCGATCCTGTCGCTGGAAGGATCGGCGACAGTTTCGACGGACCGGAAGCTCTACCGGAATTTCCGGCGAGCATTTCGATCGACCGAAATAGTGACCGGAAATTTCGGTGACGGTATCGGCTCGACCGGGCCTAGGACCGAAAATTCAAGGCAATTGATTGGGAAACTATCCATGACTTAGTACTTGCGCAAAAAACAACATGTGGGAGAACAAGGGTGAAACTAGGATGGCACTAGCCTAGTTACTCCACTAGGGGGTAGAGAGAACTAAGGGAGCACAAGCGTGACCATGAAAACTAGGGTTTCACCACCAAACGGTAAAGAGGAGATGAAAAGAGCATAATACCCTCGGATGCCGAAGAAGAAGCCATGCCCCCCCCCCTTGCCAAATATGGGCAAGAAGAAAACACCACACGAGAAGGAGGGATAGCACTCTCCGATCTCTCAATGCGGGCAAGGAGAGAGCAAAACCTTCGGTGACAAGACTTGTAGAGGCCCGATCTACAACTTGGTGGAGTGGGGAGGGATTTGGGTGGAGGAAAGGGCCTATGAGGGGGTGGGGAAGCTTGGGGCGGCAAACATGGAGGAGGGGAGGGCGTGGGGAAGAAGGAAGAAATAAGGTGGAAATGCCCCACACGTGGGCTATAAATACCCATCTCAGAAAATTTTCGCAGTAAGTGTGGTCGAAACCGGCGCCCACACCAGAATTTCTGACGAGAGCATCGGAGAACCGACCCCGTGACCGATATTTCCGGTGGCGGCCGAAATTTTTGGCAGAGAACCGAAACCGTATGCTGTAAGGGTTTTCGGTCACCGTAATTTTTTAGCGATCGGAATTTCCGTTGCCAGTCACGGACCGAATTTTTTGAAATTTTCTGGAGACAACGTATGAGGAAATTTTTCTAGAGATGATGAATTGTGAGAAATCATATGAGCATATACACAAGATCCAAATGAAAACAAGATAAAGCACTGCCCATTTGACAAGGTCATGAAGAAAAACGAAGAGCAAACATGGACATAGGATTTAGCTTTGAACATCAAGGCACTCAATACACAAAACCAACCATTTGGCAGGAGATTTCTCCCCCTATGTTTAAGAACACATGTCATTGCGCCTCAAAGATAGATACTTGGACCCATATCATGACATGAGATCAATTTATGTTGCACACATAAGTAAGCATCAAACCAAGACATGGTAAGATGACCATCCCTACATGTGATGCGCAACTAAGCTACATAGCATGTTAAGAACAAGAATATAGCGCAAGAAGCAAATCAATCCAAGTTTTGAGGATCTAGGATACCGAGTTCTTGCCTCAACATGACAAACCGGGCTTCATCCAAAGGCTTCGTGAAGATATCAGCCAATTGGAACATCATACCCACATGAGTGAGATTGATATCACCATTTGCGACATGGTCACGTAGGAAGTGGTGGCGAATGTCAATATGTTTGGTGCGGCAATGTTGGACGGGGTTATTGGCGATCTTTATTGCACTTTCATTGTCACATAGAAGAGGCACCGTACCAAGAGACACACCATAGTCTTTCAAGGTTTGCCTCATCCATAACAATTGAGCACAATAAGATGCCGCGGATATGTATTCGGCTTCGGTGGTGGATAGGGCTGTGGAGTTTTGTTTCTTGGAAGACCAACTCACCAACAACCGTCCAATGAATTGGCAAGCCCTGGAGGTTGATTTCCGGTCAACCTTATCACCTACCCAATCGGCATCCGAATAGCCAACAAGCTCAAAGGTTGACCCCTTTGGATACCAAAGCCCGAGAGTAGGAGTGATAAAAAGGTACCTAAAAATCCGTTTGACCGCCATCAAGTGGCACTCCTTGGGAGCGGATTGAAAATAAGCACACATTCCAACACTTAACATGATATCCTTACTAGAAGCACAAAGGTAGAGCAAGGAACCAATCATAGAACGATATACCTTTTGATCCACGTCCTTCTCACCAAATCCAAGACCAAGTTGTCCATTTAGTGGCACGGGAGTCTTCATGGGATTAGCCTTGGCCATCTCGAACTTATTGAGCATGTCCTTAATGTACTTCTCTTGAGAGATGAAAGTGTCGTGAGGAAGTTGCTTTATAATGAATCCTAGAAAGAACTTCAACTCCCCCATCATGGAAATCCTAAATTTCATAGTCATCAACTCGGCAAAAGCTTTGTTGTGAGATTCGTTAGTTCCACCAATGTAACACCACGGTTCTGAAAAGACCGTAGCTTCTATGTGACATGCCAATCCCTGGATCGGTTCATTGGCCCACAATAGAATAAGATGAATAACATAGCAAAATATCCGTGTATCATAAATAACGAAGATCCAGAGTACCATTATTACAATAAAATCTTAGCTCAAGGCTAGCTCAAATTATTCAGGTAGCAACATAAATAAAGCAAATCCTCCATTCTTCAAATTTCCCACAAGTGAACAAGTGCCGAGTGGAGTACCGTGGCCTAAATCGATTACTCAGAATCGGAATATCCTGCAACATGAAACGTAGCAGCCCCGAAGGGTCAATACATGGAATGTATGGCAACTAGAGCTATTAAAGGAGACAATAGTGCTAACATCTACATGCATATTTGGCAAGTGGAGCTGTGGCTAGCTTGCATTTGCAAAAACCTTTGTCCTATTTTCTTAAATAGTTTTTGATTTTCTTTGAAAAGATCCCAATTAAGTTAACCCAATCAACATTAAAGTAATTATGAAATTGGAATGAGCGAGAAACATGTCATGGAATCAATATCAAGCAACTCAGACGTCCATAGCCGGGGACACGGCTAATCTATTAGATTATACACCCTGCAGGGGTTAGTACACTTTACCCATGTGACTTGGCTAGCCTAGCTCGTACCATCACTCGCATTTTGGGTGATGATAGGGAGAAGTCCAAGAAGAGACCGTTCGGGAAGTAGCTCCCCAATCCCGACACGCACAGGTCCAACCTACCAAAATTCTACATCTCTGGATACGCGGGTTCGAGTTACCACAACCTACTGAGTCCAACCAACCGCCCATTTCATTATTGGCACATGGTTGTACACGTAAGATAAAAAATAAAGAAGCCAATCATTTTCTCTCGATACCTGGGTGCCTTTCCGCAATGATACCACCAAAAATTATCAATCCCATCACACCCAGGAGATTCATTTATTAAGTTGTTTTAGTTTTCACAAACCAACACTTTTAGAAACAACTTATAGTGATGTAACCCAGCCCTCGTTCATCATAGCATGGCTAAGCACATCTACCAACGGTGGTTCATCTACAGGGAAAATCCTACCACATAATAGGACATAGCATAGCGATAGTATTACCCTACACATGCATCTACAAAATACACGACAATGCAATGAAAATAGTACGATAACGTCATGAAAAAAGTAGCATCTACTTGCCTTGGTTGTAGCGGTCGGAAGAACAATCCACGCACGAGCAAGCGTTGCACTCGTCACAATCTACACGATACAATTGCAATCATAAACAAACCATTCACAATCATATGCAAACAAAGATGATGCAAGATGCATGCATGACAAGTGGGTTGATCCTACAGCAGCACCGCATAATCTTATTCAGTAAAGCTACTGTATGCATGCATGGAAAATATTTTTAGCGCAAGGAAAACAAGTATGCAATTTATAATGCTCAATAATAGAGCTAGAAACTAAATAATTCACTACTGTTAACATATTGTTTGTAAAATCTTGGAAAAATTCTAATGTGTAGGAAATCCTAAATAGGAACAGTACCAATTGGACTTTCCCAAAAAGGATTTATAAAACTCCCTGAGTAATTAAAATACTATAGTAAGACTTTAAATAGTTTCTGCAAAAAAAAATTACTGTAAGCCTAACTTTTTAATTCACTTTGAGATTCCCCTTGTTCTACTGAATCCAGGGACATATTATTTGCAATTTTTGGAGTTACAGAACTTATTCTATGAAATAATTACTCTAAAAAGGCCATTAACTCTTTTAATTAATATGGACAAAGTCTTACTGTAAAAGTGTGAAACAATGGTACAGCAAGATTCTACACGAGTTACTGAAACTACACATATTTTATTTGTAATTTTTGGCCCATTAGAACTAAAGATATGAATTTTACAAGTTCTAGCTATTTTTTGCAATTTTCCAAAATCGATTTCAAAACCTGAGGGAATATTCCAGAAATATTCCTGGCTAACTCAGCGGCTGACTCAGCGCGCGTTGACTGGTCAACCAGTCAACCACACGGTCATCGTGCGATCTGGGCCGCTAATCACGGATCCAACGGCCGAGGAGAGGTGGCGGCGAGAGCTCACCGGAGAGCGGCGCGGCGGGGTGAGGCGGGCGGTCTCGCGGCGCAGGGCGACGGGCGCCGGGGTCTCGGTGGAAGTCATCGGCGCGAGAGCGGCCTCGGGCGAGCACGGAGCGCCGGTGGCGGCGGCCAAGCGGTATGGCGGGTCGATCGCGGGCGGCAGTGTCGGCGGTCCTCGCGGAAGAGAAGAAGGGGTCGGGCGGTGCTCACGGGAAGCTCGGGCGAGGCGAGGGAAGGCACGCGGCGGCGGGCGCGCTTATCGAGGCGGCGGCGGCGGACGCGGGCGCTGTGGCGCGACTGAGTGGCTAGGGTGAGGGGGTGGTCGGGCCAGGGGGTTTTAGGGGCGGCGCAGGCGAAGTCGATTGCGGACTTCGAGGCAGCGGCGGACGGTGTCCGCATCGGACACAGCGGCGGCGCCACCGACAGGTGGGACCCACCTGTCGGTGGCTGGGCGGCTGGAGAGCTGCGTGGGCGGCGCGCGCATCTCGCAAGGCGGGCGGCAAGACTATCTTCCGCTGGTGGCGGTGGCAGACAAGGCTGCTGGTCAAGGGTCATGGCCGGGCCGCCAAGCCGCTTGCTTTTTTTTTTTGTTCTTTTTCTTTTCCAATTTCTATTTTAGTAAATCCATTGTAACTTTTTCATACGAACTCCAAAATGAGTGATTTTTGTCTCTAATTTTTTGTAAAAACCAGAGGATCAACATAAGATATTTTTAATCAATTCCACTATTTGAGGTTAGTGGATTTATATAATCCTAATATATCCTCTCGTAGGTGCATTTTAGCAAATCAAAATAGGCTTAGAAAATATTGTTTCGCCAAAATCTTTTTAAGCTGAGAATTTGCATGGATGATCATGATGCAATGACATGAATGATATGCAGTACCAAATCAAAAATTTGGGATGTGACAAGACTAACCCCCTTAAGATGAATCTCATCCCCGAGATTCGGCGTGGCTAGCAAATAGGTGTGGGTGGTCTTCTCAGATGTCATCCTCACGCTCCCAAGTGGCTTCCTCTTCGGTGTGGTGGCTCCATTGCACCTTGCAAAACATGATCGTCTTGGTACGGGTAATCCTCTCCGCTGTTTCCAGTATCTTGACCGGCTTCTCCTCATAGGACAAGTCATTCTCAAGTTGAACCTCCTCTAGTGGCACAGTGTCTCTCAATGGTGTATCCACCATCTCCGGATGACACTTCTTCAGCTGGGACACGTGGAACACATTATGGACAGCGGACAGAGCCTCTGGCAACTCCAACTGATAAGCAACTTCTCCTTTGCATGCTAAGACCCGATATGGCCCAATAAACCAAGGTGCCAGCTTACCCTTGATTCCAAATCTCTTGATCCCACAAAGTGGTGACACTCTGAGGTATGCTCTGTCACCTATCTCATACACCACTTCCTTGCGCTTGGCGTCAGTGTAGCTCTTCTGTCTTGATTGTGCTACCTTTAGCCTATCCCTAATCATGGCGACCTTCTCCTCGGCGTCCTTGATCAAATCAGGTCCAAACAGCTGACGTTCTCCTACTCCATCCCACAGCAATGGTGTCCGGCACCGTTTCCCATACAGCACATCGAATGGTGACGTCTTGATGCTGGTTTGATAGCTGTTGTTGTAGTAAAACTCAGCATACGGCAAATTCTCATCCCAACTAGAACCATGAGCCAAAGCGCATGCTCTCAGCATATCCTCCAAAATCTGATTTACCCTCTCGGTCTGTCCATCAGTCTGGGGGTGAAATGCTGTGCTAAACTCCAACCTGGTCCTCAATGACTTGTGCAGCTGGCGCCAAAAGTGTGAGGTAAATTGGGTGCCTCTATCAGATACAATAGTCTTAGGAACTCCATGTAGGCACACAATCCTATCCATATAAATCTTGGCCAGCTTTGCACTCGTGTAGGTCGTCTTTACCGGTATAAAGTGGGCTACCTTGGTCAAATGGTCGACCACTACCCAAATGGAGTCATATCCTGACCTGGTCCTGGGCAATCCTGTGATAAAATCCATTCCCACTCTATCCCACTTCCAATCCGGCACGGGCAATGGTTGTAGTAGTCCTGCTAGCTTCTGGTGTTCCGCCTTCACTCAGCTACATACATCACATAAGGCAATATGCTCAACGATGTCTCCCTTCATGTTGTTCCACCAGAATCTATCCTTTAGGTCCATATACATCTCCGTATTGCCTGGATGTATGGAATACGGCGAGTCATGAGCTTCCTGCAGAATCAATTTCCTTATCTCCGGATCATTGGGAACGCACAAATGATCTCCATACCACAAGGTTCCTTGCTCATCCTCGCGGAATTCTTTTGCTCGATCCTCCTTCATCTTTTCCTTTACTTCATCAATCTCTTTGTCTCCCACTTGAGCCTTCCTGATTCTGTCCTGTAGTGTTGGTTGGACTTCCATTGCTGCCAAGTATCCTTCAGACACTACCTCTAGTCTAAGGTCCTTGAATTGCTTGCACAAATCCTCGGGCAATTCCCAATGGTCAATCCATTGGCATAAACCTTCCGGCTCAGAGCATCTGCTACTACATTAGCTTTTCCTGGGTGGTATTGCAGATTCATATCATAATCCTTGATAAGTTCCAACCATCTCCTTTGCCTCATGTTCAGTTCCTTCTGTGTAAATATGTACTTCAGGCTCTTGTGGTCGGTGTACACATCACAGTGTTTTCCCATTAAGTAGTGCCTCCATACCTTGAGCGCATGAACCACTGATGCTAGTTCCAAGTCATGCGTGGGATAATTCCTCTCATGGTGTTTCAGTTGCCGCGAGGCATATGACACCACTCTCCCATCTTGCATCAACACACTCCCATGTCCCTGCCGAGAAGCATCACAGTACACTTGGAAATCCTTCTGAAGATCTGGTAAACACAGAACAGGTGCGGTCACTAGTCGACGCTTCAGTTCCTGAAAGCTGACTTCACACGCATCCGTCCATTCAAACTTCCTCTCCTTCTTCAGAAGTTCGGTCATCGGCTTAGCAATCTTGGAGAAGTTTTCAATGAACCTCCTGTAATATCCAGCAAGTCCCAAAAAGCTACGAATATCACCCACATTCTTGGGCGCTTCCCACTCAGTCACTGCAGTCACTTTGCTTGGATCAACAGCGACTCCTCCTGACACCACGTGTCCAAGAAATCCAACAGTGTTAAGCCAGAATTCACACTTTCTGAATTTGGCATACAGCTTGTGTTCCCTCATCTTCTCCATAATCAGTCACAGATGTTTCTCATGCTCAACATCATCCTTGGAATATATCAGTATGTCATCAATAAACACCACGATGAACTTGTCCAAGTACTCTATGAATACCTTGTTCATCATGGTCATGAAATATGCCGGGGCATTCGTTAGTCCAAAAGACATAACTGTATACTCATATAAACCATACCTAGTAGTGAAAGCGGTTTTTGGTATGTCCTCCTCCTGGATCTTCAATTGGAAGTAGCCCGATCGCAGATCAATTTTGCTAAACACCTTTGCTCCTTCCAGTTGATCAAACAAATCATTTATCTTAGGCAGGGGGTATTTGTTCTTGATGGTCACTTCATTCAGCGAGCGATAGTCCACCACTAATCTCTTGTCATTGCTTTCTTCTCCACAAATGTAATGTGCACCCCATGATGACGAACTAGGCTGAATGAACCCCTTGTCTAACTCCCCCTTTAGCTGTTTCTTTAGTTCCTTCAGTTCATCCACATCCATCTTGTATGGTCTCTTTGCTATAGGTCTTGTTCCCGGCATCAGATCGATGAGAAACTCCACTTCCCTGTCAGGTGGCATCCCTGGAAGCTCTTCCTAAACACGCCGGGTAATCCTTAATCACGCACGGTATCCATGCTAACCCCTTAAGAGAATTCAGCTTACACCTTCCGGTCGCAAGACCCGACTTGAACCTAATTCTCTTACCATCCGGGTTTTGAGTGAAACAGCTCAGTGCATAATCTATGTGTCCCCATGCATAGACATCCAATCCATACCTGCAATGCATCTAACCCTTGTGATTCCAACACTACCGATGTGCAATAAAATTGTGTTCTCCAATCCTCAGCTTAAGTCGTGGCATCCCGCTAGCTATCATATCCTCCGTGAACTCACTCTAATAGACTCTTTCATAGACTCCGTAGGTAACTTATACTTATCCACAAATGCCCTTGATATGAATGAATGCGATGCACCAGTATCGAAAAGTATAAGTGCAGGGTGAGTGTTGATTGGAAACTTACCAATCACAAGATCAGGATCATCTGGGATCTCCTCCACATTCATGTGGTTCACTGTGGCCTTCTGGTTGTTGGTTGGCTTCAGCACCTTCTTCTCCGGACAATTGTCTTCATAATGCCCCTTCTGACCACACTTGAAGCATGTCACCTCACTCAGATCCTTCTTCACAAAGTTGCGATCACGGTTGCGGTCATGTTGTAACACCCTCAAAATCGGACCTATGCAAGTTTGAGCAAAATTCGCCAAACCCGCATAGAAACGATTCAAAGGTGCCCACCAGGCACTTTCGTGTGGGTGGAAAACGAAGTAATAACATTACACAACAAATTCGATGGGACCCATGAGATATATATAATGACTCAAAGAGTCAAGAATACGATATATTATACAAAGATCCAAATCACCTTGAAAATGATAGAGCGTCCAACTACGGACAAGATGCAAATGGGGCTAAGAGCCCAAGAATAACCAATGGCGCCCATAACCCTGCCCCAAGCCGGAAGGGTAACCTCGCTAACGGCCGATCTCAAAACCGCTTAAACAAAAGGTGCCGACAAAGGGCAAAGGAAAAGAAGGAGCGCCAAGATCGAGGCCAAGACACGAGGCTAGAATTCGCGGTCCTCGCCTACATAGGTATGGTGGATCAAGCGGCCAAAGATGCACTAAACAACCTAGAGACTCGATACAACCGCGGTTATCGAGAGGGTAAGAAAGACCTATCCGGATCCAACCTGAAGCTAACACCAAACAAACCCATCCGTGTTTCCTCGAGACCAAACGAGGAAGTCAACCGAGGAACTCACACCGCTGGCGCTTTTACTTATTCGCTTATAGTTGCGGCACTTTACTAGTCAGGTTTAGATAAGCGTCCTGATAAAGTAAGCAGTGGGCACTTTTAGTTAACCATTCCGTGACAGTTGCAACTCTTACTAGACAGATACAATTAGCATGAGATAAACCAAAACCCAGCAGTTGTTGGTACTTTTATTCAGCCATTCCGCTAGAAGGTGCAATACTTACTAGTCAAGTACAATGGTCGCAGTTTACACTCCAAACAAGCAATTGTGGCAGTATTAGTTAGCCATTCCATTATAGTGAAGCTGATTACTAGTCATTATAAAGTCAAATTTATAGCAATAAACTTTAGTTATGCTTGTCTATGATCGAGATATCGGCTCCAAGTCGCCCATATCCGCGACACGGCTTTCGTAAAGTTTTACCCGCCGGGTGCACCAATAGCAACACACGCCGATCAACCTCGGAAAACCAAATCAAAACCCAACGAGGCTTTCACGATCGAACAATCACAGGATTCAGAAATATTTCAGGGGCCACCCTTGAAGTCTACCCAACGAAGTAAGCTAGCTCGAGACGGACCCAAGGTTTGGGTGACGGTCAGAACGATCGGGAACCCAAAACTGAGCTTGTCGACACCGCGGAATCGTGTCCCGATCCTAAACAGTACAGTGTGCTATCTGTCGCACAATTTAAATACATAAGTAGCATGGCATAAGTACAGGATCGTAAATAAAACCTCAAACTAGTTTGTGGCCCCAAGAAATAAGAAAGAATCAAGCTCTGGCTCAGGGGGGTCCCATATACCTCCCGGATGTGGATAGCGCGATAAATCAAGGAACAGGTATCAAGTACTCGGGGTCTTACGGGACACAAGTATGCTCGAAACCAAATATTATCTATCACCCACCGATGCCTCTACTTACTCAATTTTAGTTGTTAAACAGGAATTTAAAGTGAACGATAAGTAAAACTATGATCATCTCCAACAACAACATGCGGCAAGGCTCCAACAACTGTGGCATTTAACGACACGCAACAGCACTTAGGCAAGCGACTACGGCGCGCAAGTCCAACTATCTACCAAACAACAGGTAATAGGATGTGTCCAAGGCAATATAGGGCTGCAAGGGAATATCACGGATACGGAAACTAGAGCATCGCAACACAGATAGCAGTAGATCAACAGGAGGGAAGTAAATTCTATAAAAGTAACATAGGTAGAAGGGGGGAGATGCTCGCCTGAAAACATTGTCGAAGGTTCAACCGAAGATCGGGGCGAAGCTCACATCAACTCAACGGCCTTATCCGCGAAGAAGCAAAACACTAGAATAAACACCGGATGCAATATTTAATACAACGGCAGAAGATCGGGCATGATGCATGTATGATGCATGACATGGCAAGGTGCGATGCAATTAGGTCATATTAAGCGGAACCGGGGTCCCGACATTTAATTAGGTGGTTCATGTTGTTTAGCTACCCCGCAATTTAAATGTTGTTTAACAAGGCAAAATATATCACCGGTTCGCTACACAAGTTTAAATGAGGCCAATATAAGACTAGATTTGCCCGCATATGGGCCCCATATTTAATTACTAGGTGAATCGGCATAAGACCCCCAAACCACATGAATGTATGCATGCAAGACAATTATTATGCGACAAGTTATATTATGTTGTAAAATAGGGTTTCGGGGAGGGGTTCACACATTAGGGTCTCGACGGACTTGGGGTTCCGGGGTTCGGGTCTCCTCGTGGTTCGTGGTTCGGCGAGGTCGTTTCTCGACTCGGTAGGTATTGGCGCATCCGGTTCTCGGGCATGTTGTCGGTCATGGCGTCGGGACGAAGCACTTGTCGTCGGGGTCTCGTGTCGGGTGAAGTGCTTGGCGTCCGGGTTAGGGTCTTCGGATCGGGTAGATCTTATCGGTCTTGGCTCGAGCCTCGACGCCGGCCCGGGAAGAAGATCTTGTGGCATCCAGGGGCTTCGGGTCATGGCGTCTGTTTTGATGTTTCCACGGCGGAGATCTTGGCGGCCTTGTCGAGGTACTTGAGTGCCAAAGGACTTAGGTTCGGCCCGGTGGTTACTCGAGTTCGCTGGCACCGCCGATCTCGACGAGATGGCTCTTGGAAGATAGCTGCGAGGTCACTTGCACGCCTGCGAGGACGAACATGGCGGGCCGAGCGGCAACAGAGGGACGACGGGCGCGCCTCGCCGGAGAGGCGCCATGCGGGCAGTGGAGGCCGACGACGACGAACTGGCGGCACGGCTCGGGCCGGCGAGGCAGGGCGCCGGGCGGCTTGAGCGGGCGGTCCGGCGAGGCGGGGCATGGCGAGCCTGGCGACGGCTGGAGGTCGCCGGGCGACGCTGAGGACCTGGGAGCCGAGCTCGAGCCGAGGTGGCGAGGAGCAGCGGCTACCGGAGGAGGGAGAGGCGGAGCGGCGCCGCTGTCGACGGGCGGGTCGGCGACGGGAGGAGGGGCGCCCGCGGCGGGACGCAGCTGGCCGAGCGCCACGTGAGGCGAGCGGAGGGACGGCCGCGAGCACGGACGGGCGGGCCGCGACGGCGGGCAGGAGGCGCGGAGGACCCGCCGGGCGATGGGGGCAGGGACGACGCCAAGGCGGCGAGAGGAGCGCGAAGCAGAGGTGAGCGCAGCGAGCCTCGCCGAGCGAAGCTCGACGGGGCGCCGACGCGGGCGGAAGGAGGCAGAGAGAGGGCATGGGCGAGGGGCAAAGGAGCGGGCGGCGACGCAGGGAGAGGAGCGTGGAGGCGCGGCGAGCGGAGCGGGAGGGGGGAGCGGCGGAGGAGGCGGGGAAGAAGAGAGCCGCGCGGAGGAAAGAGAGAGACGGGGCGGGGTTGCGGGAGGAAGGGGGCGAGGGAGCAGGCGGGGACGGGAGGACGTGGGCGCGTCGGTGGGTGGGTCCCGCGTGGGGAGGGGGTGGACCGGGGACGGGCGCGACCAGGTGGGGCGGAACCCGAGGCGGGCGCTGGGCGGGAAAACGGGTGGGGCCGGCGGCGGCTGCTGAGTGTGTGCGTGAGTGCATGTGAGGGAGGGGAGAGAGAGAGAAGAGAGATTAGGTGGGGAGAGGCTGGGGGTGATGTGTCAGCGCATGGTTGGCTGGGGGAAGGAAAAAGGGGAGGTGGCAAGCTGCTATAGGGTGGGGTGATGTGGAGGCTGGGTTGGGGTAGAGTTTTAGGTAGCTGTAGGTTTTAGAGGGGCTGGTTTGGGGTGGACCGATTTAAATCCTGGGGGTGGTCGTTCGGGTCGATCTGGCCCGTTCGACTGCCCCCACTAAAAATAATATAATTTTTATTTGTTTTATTAACACCGTTTGCAAACCGATAGCATTCAAACAAAAATAATCCGGAGACCGGGCTTTGCATTTGAATTAAGATGGGGCGTTTGGAAAACAAATCGGGCTTTATAAAAATAGTTTTGACAAACAACATATGATGATGACGATGCAATGCACAAATTCAACGCGATTTTCTAGTAGTGGTTTTGCGGGATGCCACAATTCGACACCACTAACAATGGATCTCGCCCTCGAGATCCGCCTCATGGTACCGGAAGGAAGGTCGGCGATCTGATCCTTCACGCTTCTTGCAGATCCTCGCGACACCACTAACAAGAGGTCGTTGACCGTGATCGTCGGGAGAACACTCCGGGAACAAAAAGGTCGAAGGTAGAGGTATCAACAAATAAAGCCACCTCTAACTCCGGTGGAAAGGGGAACCGATGCATTCTCATCCACTTCAATATACAAAAGCGAATAGAAGGGGTAGTCGGCATGGGGGCCAATCCATCACGCACCCAAACTATTACTCTGCACAATCAGTAGAAAAGAGTGCAACCATTCTCGAACAGATCAAGATCTCGACAAGCGAGGTTCGAACACGTGAGGGATGCATCAGATCGGATCTCGAGGGGATGTCGTGGCCGAAAACACCGGAAGGCACAAGCAAGGAACAAAGAATGGTAACACCGAGACGGATTCCTCAGTAGCTTGAACACCGGATGGTAGCACGTCATCAAAGAAGGAAGCGAAACTCAAGGTACGACGAACCCAACCACGAGAAACTCGGACTCAAGAAAAGATAGGAGAGCAGGTTCAAAACACGCCGAGATAAGAGGAGAATAGCAGAGGGTAAGGAGTAAAATCAGACCTAACCGTAACTATCCAACCGATTTTTTTCAAAATAATTTTGACACTCTACTTGGTAGTTAGCTAGGTTATCCTACAGTCGGACTTCAGGTATCGCAATCTGCGAGCTCGATACCACTCAGTAACACCCTCAAATCGTACCTATGCAAGTTTGAGCAAAATTCGCCAAACCCGCATAGAACGATTCAAAGGTGCCACCAGCACTTTCGTGCGGGTGGAAAACGGTAATAACATTACACAACAGTCCTCGATGGGACCCACGTAACAGATATATATAACAATGACTCAAAGAGTCAAGAATACAGATATATTATACAAAGATCCAAATCACCTTGAAAATGATAGAGTCCCATCACGGACAAGATGCAAATGGGGCTAAGAGCTCAAGAATAACCAATGGCCCATAACCCTGCCTGTGCCAAGCCAAGGGTAACCCGCTAACGGCGTTGATCTCAAAACCTGCTTAAACAAAAGGGTGCCGACAAAGGGCAAAGGAAAAGAAGGAGCCAAGATCGAGGCCAAGACACCATGAGGCTAGAATTCGCGGTCCTCGCCACATAGGTATGGTGGATCAAGCGGCAAAGATGCACTAAACAACCTACAGAGACTCGATACAACTGACGGTTATCAGAGAGGGGTAAGAAAGACCTATCCGGATCCAACCTGAAGCTAACACCAAACAAACCCATCCTGGTGTTTCCCCCTCGAGACCAAACGAGGAAGTCAACCGAGGAACTCACACCGTTGGCAGTTTTACTTATTCAGTTATAGTTGCGGCACTTTACTAGTCAGGTTTAGATAAGCGTCCTGATAAAGTAAGCAGTGGGCACTTTTAGTTAACCATTCCGTGACAGTTGCAACTCTTACTAGACAGATACAATTAGCATGAGATAAACCAAAACCCAGCAGTTGTTGGTACTTTTATTCAGCCATTCCGTTGTAGTTGCAATACTTACTAGTCAAGTACAATGGTCGCAAGCGACACTCCAAACAAGCAATTGTGGGCAGTATTAGTTAGCCATTCCATTATAGTGAAGCTGATTACTAGTCATTATAAAGTCAAATTTATAGCAATAAACTTTAGTTATGCTTGTCTATGATCGAGATACTGTGCTCCAAGTCGTCCATATCCGCGGACACGGCTTTCAGAAAGTTTTACCCGGCCGGGGTGCACCAATAGCAACACACGCTCGATCAACCTCGGAAAAACCAAATCAAAACCCAACGAGGCTTTCACGACTGAACAATCACAGGATTCAGAAATATTTGGGGCCACCCTTGAAGTCTACCCAACGAAGTAAGCTAGCTCGAGACGGACCCAAGGTTTGGGTGGACGGTGAAACCATCGGGAACCCAAACCGAGCTTGTCGACACCGCGAATCGTGTCCCGATCCTAAACAAAGACAAAGGTGCTATCTCGCACAATTTAAATACATAAGTAGCATGGCATAAGTACAGGATCGTAAATAAAACCTCAAACTAGTTTGTGGCCCCAAGAAATAAGATGAATCAAGCTCGCCTGGGGTCCCATATACCTCCGGATGTGGATAGCGCGATAAATCAAGGAACAGGTATCAAGTACTCGGGGTCTTACGGGACACAAGTGGGCGTTCGGAAACCAAATATTATCTATCACCCACCGATGCCTCTACTTACTCAATTTTAGTTGTTAAACAGGAATTTAAAGTGAACGATAAGTAAAACTATGATCATCTCCAACAACAACATGCGGCAAGGCTCCAACAACTGTGGCATTTAACGACACGCAACAGCACTTAGGCAAGCGACTACGGCGCGCAAGTCCAACTATCTACCAAACAACAGGTAATAGGATGTGTCCAAGGCAATATAGGGCTGCAAGGGAATATCACGGATACGGAAACTAGAGCATCGCAACACAGATAGCTAGATCAACAGAGGGAAGTAAATTCTATAAAAGTAAGATAGGTAGAAGGGGAGATGCTCTTTGAAAACATTGTCGAAGGTTCAACCAAGATCGGTAAGCTCACATCAACTCAACGGCCTTATCCGAAGAAGCAAAACACTAGAATAAACACGGATGCAATATTTAATACAACGGCAGAAGATCGGGCATGATGCATGTATGATGCATGACATGGCAAGAGCGATGCAATTAGGTCATATTAAGCGGAACCGGGGTCCCGACATTTAATTAGGTGGTTCATGTTGTTTAGCTACCCCGCAATTTAAATGTTGTTTAACAAGGCAAAATATATCACCGGTTCGCTACACAAGTTTAAATGAGGCCAATATAAGACTAGATTTGCCCGCATATGGGCCCCATATTTAATTACTAGGTGAATCGGCATAAGACCCCCAAACCACATGAATGTATGCATGCAAGACAATTATTATGCGACAAGTTATATTATGTTGTAAAATAGGGTTTCGGGGAGGGGTTCACACATTAGGGTCTCGACGGACTTGGGGTTCCGGGGTTCGGGGTCGGTCTCAGGGTTCAGGGTTCGGCGAGGTCGTTCTCGGACTCCGGGGTAGGTCTTGGCGCATCCGGGTTCTCGGGGCATGTTGTCGGTCATGGCGTTCGGGACGAAGCACTTGTCGCGTCGGGGTCTCGGTGTCGGGGTGAAGTGCTTGGCGTCCGGGGTTACGGTCTTCAGATCGAGGTAGATCTTATCGGTCTTGGCTCGGGCCTCGACGCCGCGTCTGGAAGAAGATCTTGTGGCATCCGGGGGCTTCGGGTCATGGCGTCTGTTTTGACGTTTCCACGGCGGAGATCTTGGCGGCCTTGTCGAGGTACTTGAGTGCCAATGCCGGACTTAGGTTCGGCGCCGGTGGTTACTCGAGTTCGCGCTGGGCACGGTCGCTCTCGACGAGATGGCTCTTGGAAGATAGCTGCGAGCACTTGCACGCATGCGAGGACGAACATGGCGGGCCGAGCGCAATGAGGGACGACGGGCGCTCGCCTCGGAGAGGCGCCATGCGTGGGCGAGGCCGGACGACGAACTTGGCGACGGCTCAGCCGGGGAGGGCGCCGGCTTGAGCGGGCGGCGGCGAGGCGGGCCGGCGACTCGACAGCGGCGACGGGCGAGGTCGCCATGGAGGACCTGGGAGCGCCGGAGCCAGCGAGGTGGCAGGAGCAAAGGCGCGGGAGGAGGGCTGGGGCGAGCGGCGCCGGGTCGGCGGCAGCGACGGGAGGAGGGGCGGCCCGGCGAGGGCGACGCGGAGCGCCACGGGCGAGAAGCGGAGGACGGCCACGAGCACGGACGGGCGGGCTGCAGACGGCAGAGGCGGAGAGGCCGGCGATGGGGGAGGGACGACGCCGAGGCGAGAGGAGCGCGGCAGAGCCTTGAGCGGCAGAAGCAGCTTGCCGGAGCGAGCTCGACGGGAGGCCAAGGGCGAAGGAGGCAGAGAGAGGGTCATGGGCGAGGGGCAGGCGAGCAAGGCGACGCAGGAGAGGAGCGTGGAGGCGCGGAGGAGCGGGAGGAGGCGGGAAGAAGAGCACATGAGGGAAGAGAGAGGCGGGGTTATGGAGGAAGGGGCGAGGGAGCAGGCGGGGACGGGAGGACGTGGGCGCGTCGGTGGGTGGGTCCCGCGTGGGGAGGGGGTGGACCGGGGACGGGCGCGACCAGGTGGGGCGGAACCCGAGGCGGGGCAAGGAAAACGGGGTGCGGCGGCTGCTGAGTGTGTGCGTGAGTGCATGTGAGGGAGGGGAGAGAGAGAGAAGAGAGATTAGGTGGGGAGAGGCTGGGGTGATGTGTCAGCGCATGGTTGGCTGGGGTAAGGAAAAAGGGGAGGTGGCACGCTGATATAGGGCGGGGTGATGTGGAGGCTGGGTTGGGGTAGAGTTGTGGGTAGCTGTAGGTTTTAGAGGGGCTGGTTTGGAGTGGACCGATTTAAATCCTGGGGGTGGTCGTTCGGTCGATCCGCCCGCTCGACTGCCCCCACTAAAAATAATATAATTTTTATTTGTTTTATTAACACCGTTTGCAAACCGATAGCATTCAAACAAAAATAATCCGGAGACCGGGCTTTGCATTTGAATTAAGATGGGGCGTTTGGAAAACAAATCGGGCTTTGCGAAAATAGTTTTTGACAAACAACATATGATGATGACGATGCAATGCACAAATTCAACGCGATTTTCTAGTAGTGGTTTTGCGGGATGCCACAATTCGACACCACTAACAATGGATCTCGCCCTCGAGATCCGCCTCATGGTACCAGAAGGAAGGTCGGCGATCTGATCCTTCACGCTTCGTGCAGATCCTCGCGACACCACTAACAAGAGGTCGTTGACCGTGATCGTCGGGAGAACACTCCGGGAACAAAAAGGTCGAAGGTAGAGGTATCAACAAATAAAGCCACCTCTAACTCCGGTGGAAAGTGGAACCGATGCATTCTCATCCACTTCAATATACAAAAGCGAATAGAAGGGGTAGTCGGCATGGGGGCCAATCCATCACGCACCCAAACTATTACTCTGCACAATCAGTAGAAAAGAGTGCAACCATTCTCGGAAACAGACTGAAGATCTCGACAAGCGAGGTTCGGAACACAGGAGGGATGCAGACTCTGCATCGGATCTGGCGTAGGGGATGTCGTCGCGTCGGAAAACACCGGAAGGCACAAGCAAGGAACAAAGAATGGTAACACCGTAGACGGATTCCTCAGGCAGCTTGAACACCGGATGGTAGCACACCGTCATCAAAGAAGGAAGCGAAACCCTGAAGGTACGACGGAACCCAACCACGAGAAATCCTGGACTCGAAGAAAAGATAGGAGAGCAGGTTCAAAACACGTCGAGATAAGAGGAGAATAGCAGAGGGGTAAGGAGTAAAATCAGACCTAACCAGAACTATCCAACCGATTTTTTTTCAAAATAATTTTGACACTCTACTTCGGCCGTTAGCTAGGTTATCCTACAGGCTGGACTTGTGGGGTATCGCAACTGCTGAGCTCTGATACCACTCTGTAACACCCTCAGAATCGGACCTATGCAAGTTTGAGCAAAATTCGCCAAACCCGCATAGAAACGATTCAAAGGTGCCCACCAGGCACTTTCGCATGGTGGAAAACGAAGTAATAACATTACACAACAGTCCTCGATGGGACCCATGAGCAGATATATATATAATGACTCAAAGAGTCAAGAATACAGATATATTATACAAAGATCCAAATCTCCTTGAAAATGATAGAGCGTCCGACTACGGACAAGATGCAAATGGGGCTAAGAGCCCGAAGAATAACCAATGGCCCATAACCCCGCCAGGCCAAGCCGGAAGGGTAACCCCGCTAACGTGGCCGATCTCAAAACCTGCTTAAACAAAAGGTGCCGACAAAGGGCAAAGGAAAAGAAGGAGCGTCAAGATCGAGGCCAAGACACGGCGAGGCTAGAATTCGGGTCCTCGCCTACATAGGTATGGTGGATCAAGCGGAAAGATGCACTAAACAACCCTGAGACTCGATACAACCGATTTATCGAGAGGGGTAAGAAAGACCTATCCGGATCCAACTGAAGCTAACACCAAACAAACCCATCCCGGTGTTTCTCGAGACCAAACGAGGAAGTCAACCGAGGAACTCACACTGGCGCTTTACTTATTCAGTTATAGTTGCGGCACTTTACCAGTCAAGTTTAGATAAGCGTCCTGATAAAGTAAGCAGTGGGCACTTTTAGTTAACCATTCCGTGATAGTTGCAACACTTACTAGTCAGATACAATTGGCATGAGATATCCCCGAAACCCAGCAGTTGTTGGTACTTTTATTCAGCCATTCCGTTGTAGTTGCAATACTTACTAGTCAGGTACAATGGTCGCAAGCGACACTCCAAACAAGCAATTGTGGGCAGTATTAGTTAGCCATTCCATTATAGTGAAGCTGATTACTAGTCATTATAAAGTCAAATTTATAGCAATAAACTTTAGTTATGCTTGTCTATGATCGAGATACTGTGCTCCAAGTCGTCCATATCCGCGGACACGGCTTTCAGAAAGTTTTACCCGGCCGGGGTGCACCAATAGCAACACACGCTCGATCAACCTCGGAAAAACCAAATCAAAACCCAACGAGGCCTTCACGATCGAACAATCACAGATTCAGAAATATTTCAGGGGCCACCCTTGAAGTCTACCCGCAACGGTAAGCTAGCTCAGACGGACCCAAGGTTTGGGTGGACGGCCGTGAACATCGGGAACCCAAAACTGAGCTTGTCGACACCGCGGAATCGTGTCCCGATCCTAAACAGTACAGTGTGCTATCTGTCGCACAATTTAAATACATAAGTAGCATGGCATAAGTACAGGATCGTAAATAAAACCTCAAACTAGTTTGTGGCCCCAAGAAATAAGACTGAATCAAGCTCTGGCTCAGGGGGGTCCCATATACCTCCCGGATGTGGATAGCGCGATAAATCAAGGAACAGGTATCAAGTACTCGGGGTCTTACGGGACACAAGTGGGCGTTCGGAAACCAAATATTATCTATCACCCACCGATGCCTCTACTTACTCAATTTTAGTTGTTAAACAGGAATTTAAAGTGAACGATAAGTAAAACTATGATCATCTCCAACAACAACATGCGGCAAGGCTCCAACAACTGTGGCATTTGACGACACACAACAGCACTTAGGCAAGCGACTACGGCGCGCAAGTCCAACTATCTACCAAACAACAGGTAATAGGATGTGTCCAAGGCAATATAGGGCTGCAAGGGAATATCACGGATACGGAAACTAGAGCATCGCAACACAGATAGCAGTAGATCAACAGGAGGGAAGTAAATTCTATAAAAGTAAGATAGGTAGAAGGGGGGAGATGCTCGCCTGAAAACATTGTCGAAGGTTCAACCGAAGATCGGGGCGAAGCTCACATCAACTCAACGGCCTTATCCGCGAAGAAGCGAAACACTAGAATAAACACCGGATGCAATATTTAATACAACGGCAGAAGATCGGGCATGATGCATGTATGATGCATGACATGGCAAGGTGCGATGCAATTAGGTCATATTAAGCGGAACCGGGGTCCCGACATTTAATTAGGTGGTTCATGTTGTTTAGCTACCCCGCAATTTAAATGTTGTTTAACAAGGCAAAATATATCACCGGTTCGCTACACAAGTTTAAATGAGGCCAATATAAGACTAGATTTGCCCGCATATGGGCCCCATATTTAATTATTAGGTGAATCGGCATAAGACCCCCAAACCACATGAATGTATGCATGCAAGACAATTATTATGCGACAAGTTATATTATGTTGTAAAATAGGGTTTCGGGGAGGGGTTCACACATTAGGGTCTCGACGGACTTGGGGTTCCGGGGTTCGGGGTCGGTCTCAGGGTTCAGGGTTCGGCGAGGTCGTTCTCGGACTCCGGGGTAGGTCTTGGCGCATCCGGGTTCTCGGGGCATGTTGTCGGTCATGGCGTTCGGGACGAAGCACTTGTCGCGTCGGGGTCTCGGTGTCGGGGTGAAGTGCTTGGCGTCCGGGGTTAGGGTCTTCGGATCGGGCTAGATCTTATCGGTCTTGGCGTCGGGGCCTCGGCGGCCGTCTGGGAAGAAGATCTTGTGGCATCCGGCCGGGTCATGGCGTCTGCTTTGACGTTCCACGGCGAGATCTTGGCGGCCTTGTCGAGGTACTTGAGTGCAGGCCGGACTTAGGTTCGTCGCCGGTGGTTACTTGAGTTCGCTACTGGCACCGCCGATCTCGACGAGATGGCTCTTGGAAGATAGCTGCGAGGGCACTTGCACGCGAGGACGAACATGGCGGGGCCGAGCGGCAACGAGGGACGACGCGCGGCCTCGCCGGAGAGGCGCCAGCAGTGCGGAGGCCGGACGACGACGAACTGGGTGGCACGGCTCGGGCCGGCGGAGGCAGGGGGCGCCGGGCGGCTTGAGCGGGGCGGGGCGGTCCGGCGAGGCGGCCGGGCGAAGCTGGCAGGCGACAGCGGAGGTCGCCAAGACGCTTGAGGACCTGGGAGCCAGAGCAGCGGAGGTGGCGAGGAGCAAAGGCTACCGAGGAGGGCTGGCCAGCCGGGTCGACGGGCCGGGCGACGGAGGAGGGGCGCCCAGAGGCGGGACGCGCCGGAGCGCCACGGGGGCGAGAGGCGAGCGGGAGGGACCAGCACGGACGGGCGGGCCGTGCGACGGAAGGAGGCGGCGAGGACCTGGGCGATGGGGAGGGACGACGGGCGGCGGAGAGAGGGAGCGCGCAAGAGGCGAGAGCGAGCCTGCCGGAGCGAAGCTCGACGGGAGCCGGCCGGGCGGAAGGAGGCAGAGAGAGGGCAGTGGCGGGCGAAGCCAGCGGCGACGCAGGAGAGGAGCGTGGAGGCGCGGGAGGAGGGGAGCGGAGGAGGCGGGAAGAAGAGAGCGTGGAGGGAAGAGAGAGACGGGCGGGTTGCGGGAGGAAGGGCGAGGGAGCAAAGGGACGGGAGGACGTGGGCGCGGTGGGTGGGTCCGCGTGAGGGGTGGACTGGGACGGCGCGACTGTGGGGCGGAACCCGAGGCGGGGCGGAAAACGGGTGGGGCTGGGCCGAGTGTGTGCGTGAGTGCATGTGAGGAGGGGAGAGAAGAGAGATTAGGTGGGGAGAGGCTGGGGGTGATGTGTCAGCGCATGTTTGGCTGGGGGAAGGAAAAAAGGGAGGTGGCAAGCTGCTATAGGGTGGGGTGATGTGGAGGCTGGGTTGGGGTAGAGTTTTAGGTAGCTGTAGGTTTTAGAGGGGCTGGTTTGGGGTGGACCGATTTAAATCCTGGGGGTGGTCGTTCGGGTCGATCTGGCCCGTTCGACTGCCCCCACTAAAAATAATATAATTTTTATTTGTTTTATTAACACCGTTTGCAAACCGATAGCATTCAAACAAAAATAATCCGGAGACCGGGCTTTGCATTTGAATTAAGATGGGGCGTTTGGAAAACAAATCGGGCTTTGCGAAAATAGTTTTTGACAAACAACATATGATGATGACGATGCAATGCACAAATTCAACGCGATTTTCTAGTAGTGGTTTTGCGGGATGCCACACATGTCCACTGTGTCCTCTAGAGTGGTGGGTGTGTCCTCCCTTGTGGTTGTGGCGGTTGCTCTTGTGGCTATCATGGTGATGTCCATCGCCTCCATGGTTATGGTGGTCATGGCTTCCATGGTCACTCCCTCCATGCTTGGAGTATCCATCATAAGAAGTGTGAGACTTGTGGTGAGAACCAGAGTGGTGATTGCTGCTCTTTCTCTTGCGGTTTTCCACCTGCTTGTGCTTCCCTTCCAAGATCATGGCCTTGTCCATAAGCTCCTGGAAAGTGGGACAATAAACCACCAGCAGCTGCACTGAAAGCTCAACACTGAGGCCATCCAGGAACCTCTCCCTCCTTTTGGCATCAGTGTCAACATCCTCAGGTGCATAACGAGACAGGTTGTTGAACTCCTCAATACACTCAGCCACAGTGCGGTTGGTTTGGCGCAAGTTGCAAAACTCCTTCCTCTTTAGGCTTAGAACTCCTGAAGACACGTGGTTGGTCCTGAAACCTTCCTCAAACATTGCCCAAGTCACAGTGTCCAGCGGGTGGGTGATCTGAAAAGTGTCCCACCAAGAAGCGGCTTGTCCCTCTAGTAGGTGAGCGGCAAACCTCACCTTCTCAGCATCAGTGCACCCAACAGTTACCAGATACTTGTTGACTGAACGCAACCAGTCGAGAGCAACCATCAGCTCCGTTGCAGTAGAGAACTTAGCTGGCCTTAGCCTCAGAAACCTAGTGAGAGCATCTCCCTGAGGCTGGTTGTTCCCATTGTTGTTGTTGTTCTGAGCTTCCATGAACTAGGTCATAACTTGGGTCAGCTGCACCTGAGCTGCCATGAGCTGCTCCAACTCAGTGGGTTGAAGGCAGGGAGGCATCTGCGGTTCAGCACAGTTAAGCTTAGAAAGAATCAACTACGAAAACAGGATTCTACCCATGCATTATGATCAAACAACAACAAAACAATTGCAGACAATCTCAAGCAAGCAACACATCAACAAACAAGTGATCCAGCAACATCCCAGGGTTATCCTAGCAGTACATATCTACTGAAATAGTTTTTGGAAGAGTTGACAATGGTTAACTACACAATAGATCAACAAAGCATTAAAACAAGAATCGCCGTAACAGTCCAGAAGTGTTCACGAATTTTTCTACGACTTAAACTCGTCACGAATTTTTTCTGATTTTTTGCACACAAGATGCAGAGATTCGAACCATCCCTATTTTTCAGATTTTTCCAGTTACGGTAAAATATTAAAAATCGTATAGTATCATGTCAGACGCAGAACCGCAACAGAATAACTCAGATATTAACCAATCTTTCTATAACTCTTTCATAAAATTCGCACAAATAATCCTGGGATACTGGAGTACACAAATAAGCAACTAAACACTCTTAAACTAACAGTAATTAAGTTTTACATCGATCGAGACTAGTCCTAACGATTTTACCTAACAAAGACTAATTGGTGGACTTCTATCTACTTCTTGAAGAGGTTGCGGTAGGTTCTTGCACTCATGCGTTGGCGCTTCTGTCCACGATCCAACCATGGCGGTGGAGTGTACACCTCTCCTGAGTCATCACTTGAAATCTAAAACTCCACCTCTTCTGGATCCTCCTCTTCTTCTTCATTCTCTGCTGCAACTGCAACAGCTTCATCTCCTCCACCATCATCGTCTCCATCATCATCATCATCCTCGTCCTCATCATCATCATCGTTCCCGCTGTCATCATCATCATCATTGTTGCCATAATCTCCATTGTCATCATCAGAGGGTGGATTCAGCTGCACTTGGAGAGCGGCAATCTGGTCTGCCATATCTTCAATAGTTTGATCCCTTTCCTGGACGGTCCCTTGCAACTGTTGTATGTTCTGGTTGTTTTCCTGCACAGTCCCATTAATCTGAGATATGGTTGCATCCCTGCCTATCAGGGCATTCTCCAGAACTCCCACAGCTTCATGCAAGGTCTCTATCTCCTGTCCTTGGACCACCATACCATTGCTGGAAAAATCTGCAATCTCCTTTACCATCATCACTTTCTCAGCTAGAGCTCCATTCTCCCTTTCCATGTCCTCTATGTGCCTCCGACAGGGAGGCATGTTGTTCCTGTCGCCCGGGGTAACCACAATGTTCCCATCTTCATCACGCCTCCCATAGTCACGGTAGGGTGAATCTACTGGCATTAGGTGTCGGACAAGATGGCACTGGCGAGACAGGGCTTCATGCATGGCCAAGTTTATTCCAAGTCCCCAGTTGCAGTATGTCTTGGTGTAGATCAGATGCACAGGGTTTGGCAAGGCGGCATCCCTGAAGATGAAAGTGGTGATCTCCCATTCATCCTCGCCATATCCATAGGTGTATAGCCTTCTTCCTTTGAACATGGGCAGTGGAAATCCCAATGACTGCGAGAGCTGTGCTAACTGTTTTGCAAAGGGCCTTGGTGACTCCATGGTTGCATACTCAGTCCTGACTTCTCCCATCTATCAATTAAAAGAGGAAAGTGTGAGAATATCATATGGTAAGAATTTACGAGAGTGAAAGGCATAAGATGAAAGACAAAGTTAATATAGGCTTTAATAAATCTATGGCTTCCTAATCCAAACCTAGGTCATGATCCTACAGTCGACACACGGGCTCTGATACCATCTTGTGACACCACGGTTCTGAAAAGACCGTAGCTTCTATGTGACATGCCAATCCCTGGATCGGTTCATTGGCCCACAATAGAATAAGATGAATAACATAGCAAAATATCCGTGTATCATAAATAACGAAGATCCAGAGTACCATTATTACAATAAAAGCTTAGCTCAAGGCTAGCTCAAATTATTCAAGTAGGAACATAAATAAAGCAAATCCTCCATTCTTCAAATTGCCCACAAGTGAACAAGTGCCGAGTGGAGTACCGTGGCCTAAATCGATTACTCAGAATCGGAATATCCTGCAACATGAAACGTAGCAGCCCCGAAGGGTCAATACATGGAATGTATGGCAAGTAGAGCTATTAAAGGAGACTAGAGTGCTAACATCTACATGCATATTTGGCAAGTGGAGTTGTGACTAGCTTGAATTTGCAAAAACCTTTGTCCTATTTTCTTAAACAGTTTTTGATTTTCTTTGAAAAGATCCCAATTAAGTTAACCCAATCAACATTAAAGTAATTATGAAATTGGAATGAGCGAGAAACATGTCATGGAATCAATATCAAGCAACTCAGACGTCCATAACCGGGGATACGGCTAATCGATTAGATTATACACCCTGGAGGGGTTAGTACACTTTAACCATGTGACTTGGCCAGCCCAGCTCGTACCATCACTCGCACTTTGGGTGATGATAGGGAGAAGTCCAAGAAGAGACCGTTCGGGAAGTAGCTCCCCGATCCCGACGCGCACCGGTCCAACCTACCAAAATTCTACATCTCTGGATACGCGGGTTCGAGTTACCACAACCTACTGAGTCCAACCAACCGCTCATTTCATTATTGGCACATGGTTGTACACGTAAGCTACAAAATAAAGAAGCCAATCATTTTCTCTCGATACCTGGGTGCCTTTCAGCAATGATACCACCAAAAATTATCAACCCCATCACACCCAGGAGATTCATTGATTAAGTTGTTTTAGTTTTCACAAACCAACACTTTTAGAAACAACTTATAGTGATGTAACCCAGCCCTCGTTCATCATAGCATGGCTAAGCACATCTACCAACGGTGGTTCATCTACAGGGAAAATCCTACCACATAATAGGACATAGCATAGCGATAGTATTACCCTACACATGCATCTACAAAATACATGACAATGCAATGAAAATAGTAGGATAACATCATGAACAAAGTAGAATCTACTTGCCTTGGTTGTAGCGGTCGGAAGAACAATCCACACACGAGCAAGCGTTGCACTCGTCACAATCTACACGATACAATTGCAATCATAAACAAACCATTCACAATCATATGCAAACAAAGATGATGCAAGATGCATGCATGACAAGTGGGTTGATGCTACAGCAGCACCGCATAATCTTATTCAGTAAAGCTACTGTATGCATGCATGGAAAATATTTTTAGCGCAAGGAAAACAAGTATGCAATTTATAATGCTCAATAATAGAGCTAGAAACTAAATAATTCACTATTGTTAACATACTGTTTTTAAAATCTTGGAAAAATTCTACTGTGTAGGCAATACTAAATAGGAACAGTACCAATTGGAATTTCCCAAAAAGGATTTATAAAACTCCCTGAGTAATTAAAATATTGCAGTAAGCCTTTAAATAGTTTCTGCAAAAGTTTTTACAGTAAGCCTAACTTTTTAATTCACTTTGAGATTCCCCTTGTTCTACTGAATCCAGGGACATATTATTTGCAATTTTTGGAGTTACAGAACTTATTCTACGAATTAATTACTCTAAAAGGCCATTAACTCTTTTAATTAATCTGGACAAAGTCTTGCTGTAAAAGTGTGAAACAATGGTACAGAAAGATTCTCACGATTTACTGAAACTACACATATTTTATTTGTAATTTTTGGCCCAGTAGAACTAAAGATATGAATTTTACAAGTTCTAGCTATTTTCTGCAATTTTCCAAAATCGATTTCAAATCCTGAGGGAATATCCAGGAATATTCCTGGTTGACTCAGCGGCTGACTCAGCGTGCGTTGACTGGTCAACCGGTCAACCACACGGTCATCGTGCGATCTGGGCCGCTAATCACGGATCAAACGCCAGGGAGAGGCGGCGGCGAGAGCTCACCGGAGAGCGGCGGAGGGGTCGAGGCGGCGGTGTTGGCGGTCTCCGGCGGCGGGCGAGGGCGGTACGGTGTCAGGGTCCTCGGGGTGGAAGTCGTCGGCGCGGGAGCGGCCTCGCGAGAAGCATGGGAGGCGTCGGCGTGGCGGCGAGGTCGATCGGCAGCAGCGGTCCCTCAGGGGAAGAGAAGAAGGGGGTCAAGGAGGAGTGCTCATGGGAAGCTCACGGGCAAGGCGAGGACGCAGTGGCAAGGCGCTTACCGAGGCGGGCAGTGGCAGCTGTGGCGGCTCGAGCGGCTAGGGTTAGAGGGGGGTGAAGGGTCGGGCCAGGGGGTTTTAGGGTCGGCGTAGGCGGAGTCGGTTGCGGACTTCGAGGCATGTCAACACCCGGATTTTTCAATCCTAGATGCCTGTTATGCCATACATCGCAATCCCAGGATTACCATTTTTGCGAGACATAACAGAATTGGATACCATAGTACATCATCCATTACAAATGATACATAAGTTCTTACATAAATAGGGATCTCTTGATCAAGTTCTTAATACAACTTCAAGCAACGGAATACGTAATAATAACGGTAGCGTAGGCGAAGCTCCATCTTCGGGATCACAGGCAATGATGACGATGGGAGATGATCCTAGTTGTCGTAACCTTCCTGGGGTCCATCTTCTAGGTACTCCTCTTCATAGTCTGGCCATGGGAATAGCCAGGGACAAAGCCATGAGTACTCTTTAAGTACTCGCAAACTAATACTAACAGGTAAAGGGGTTTTTGGATAATAAAACACTAGGCTCTAGGGTTGTTTTGCAAAAGCCAGATTTATCTCTACTAGGTTCCAAAGCTAGTCACAATTTTATAACTCCTAAGTGGGAACTTGTATTTCATATCACAACTCTTTTGTGGTCAAGTCAAAGTCTCAATTCATTTCATAAGTCATTTTGAAAAGTCTGATGGGGGAAAGATGGCCACAACTCCATAACCACGACGACAATTTATTCAAATAGTTTGACACTCTGTAGAGATTGTACACTTTCACCACAACATTCGATACATCCGTCAGGAACAAATCCTGAATTCACCATACTCAGTATGCGGATAATCAATCCTAACCTTTCAATTACACGCCCTAGTATAAGCACCTCTCCTGTGAGTTTGGCCTCCCAACCATGACCAACTGTCATATTGGGTACTACATAGGTGGACAATCTTCACAAGGTAGCCTCAGCTCAGACCTTGGCCGTGAGGGAACTAATACTAAGGAATATAAGTTTCCAGTCAAGCCCTACCCAGTATTCGGGTATTGTGGTTGTACGATAAAATTGGAATGGTATCGCATCCAGACAACCATCAGTTTTATAAAGGGCTAAGGCTCATGCCTCAACATTTTTATCACCAAAATCATCAAGTGTTCGGAAACACATGTCCAAAACATTTCAATAGAATGATTCATCATTCCAAGGTTTTCATAACCATTTTTCCACCAAGTATTCCCATCTAAAGTTGATCGAGTTTTATGATTAGCACTAGCATATACAGGTGGGGGGTAGTACTGATGAGGGGTGTTAAACTAGTGGGGTTTCAACTAAGTACAACCTTATATCTTAGGCTGATATCAAGGTTTCTAACTTAGGCCAAATTTTATGCTCTTTATGCAACCTTCAGAATCTTTCTAGTATCTACAAGTCACTTAAGTCAACTCTAATTTGAAGTTTTGATAAAGAAATAAAGTAAGAAGCTTGCGAATAAAACTAGGATTGGTTTATCAAGTGGGTATGATCACATATGATTAAGGCATATAGTAGGCATAGTAACAAGCAGGGGTTTGTTGCATCAGTAGGGTATCTTGCAAGTGTTAGCTTGCGTCAATGTCAATATAAGCTTGCATAGGTATAGCATCAGCTTGCATAGGTAAAGTATCTTGCAAGTGTTAGCTTGCGTAGGTCAACTTGATTAGTAAGGCTTGCACATTCAACTAGTAGTATTAGGCTTGTACATTATCAGTATAAGCTTGCCTTGTGCAGAGCAGTGGTTGAAGTTCTCCTCGTCTTCTTCTTCGTAGTATCCTCCTTCCTCCTCGTATCCTTGGTTGGTACTAGCGTCTATGAATAAATACGAGGTACACAATCACAAAACAATACTTAACTACTTGCAATCATCACACACAAGGGTCCTATAGATGATCTAGCATCATCTCTAACATTACAAGGTTAAGGCTTGATTTAATTTCTTTTATTTTTAGAAAAGTAATTTCTACTCATTGAAAAACTAGTTAAGATTTAATATTCTCAAAACCAAACATGGGATCATGTTGACACATGTCATCACCACATATTGTAGTCCATGGGAATGTGATTTAAAGTGGTGTCCCAAATTAATAAGGTTTTACGATTTTATTCTAATTAATTAAAGTGGCTAGAAATGCCTATGTAGCATTCTTTTATTACTTGAACATTATTTCTGCAAGTAAACCTACATATTTTTATATATTCTGAAAGGTATGGTTAAATGTGATTTTTGAGAGTTGGAATCAACTCAAAAGCTATTATGGTTTAAATTTGAAAAATGCTTGAATGCAGATAAGCTTGTGCCTTGTTATTTTTACCATGGGTGATCTATAGATCCAAATGACTTGAATCCAACTGGCTTGGATTCAGCATTCACAGACCTTTCCAACAAAATTGGTTTCATTGAATTTGGTGCACTGAATCGATCTGGGTTGATTTTTGAAGTTGGGTACAGAAGTGTGTTTGAATTGAAATGGAAAAAGTTTAATTTGAATAACTGGGCTGCGCGGGAAAAGTTATCGGGCTGTCCTGCTAAGCGCAGGTTCTCTGGCTGCTTAAGTGGGTGTCCCCACCGCCGCTGACACGGGCTGGGCGAAGCGGTATGGGGCAACGTGGGTCGCTCGATCCGATTCTAATCCAACCCGGGAGTCATCGTGACGCGACAACGCCGCGAGAACGAAACCTAGCGCCGGTGAGGGGTGTTGGGGCTCACCGAGGTACGCAGGGTCGTGAAGGGCGAACGATGAAGTCGACGACGGCGAACTCGGTGATCGCGGTAGCCCCGGGTGGACGAATCGATGGCTCCCTTCTTCTCCAGAGGCGGGCTCCGGTGAAATTCGCGGGTGGTGCTCGCTTTGCTCGAGAACGGTGGCACGATCGGTGAGGAGAGGGAGGAGACAGTGTGAAGAAATCGCGGGGTGGCCTCTATTTATAGTCGGCGAGGGACAGTCGGGCGCACGGTGAGCCTGCTGTAGGCGATGTTACAGCGGCTATTGGCATGGGAAAGGGTAGGGACGGTGTGGTGTCTCTGGCGATGCTCAACGACATGGTTTCGAGGCATGGGGCTTGGTCTCGAACGGGCGATGCTCTGCTGGCAGAGGCGGCGTCTTCGACGGCAGTGGTGGCTATGCGCCACGGGCGGCGAACAGGATGTCCGCGATCTCATGGTCGGTGGCGATCGTGTGCACGCGGTGAGGGCGGCGCTGGTCCGGGGTGCAGGTCGAGGGTGGTGCTCGCGCACGCCGCATGGTCTCTGGCGGTCCGGGCGCGTTCGCGCTGCGGTCGTGGCTTGGCAACGCCGCGGTGGGACAGTGAGTGGCGGTGGGCGGTGCCTCGCATCTTGGCTAGGCTTGCCGCTCCTAGCTTGTTGTCGACTATGGGGTGGCAAGGGTGTGCTCGGCTGTTCACCATTGATGGCAATGGCAAGCTCACAGTGGTGCTAGTGCTTGGATAATCTTCCTAGATGATCTACTGAGCTGGTTGTGAGCTAACTAGGGAACAAGTTAGGCAAGAATCACTGCTCACAATCGTGTTTGATGTTTGTTTGATTTATGTCTGCAACCTGTTTGATGAAATGGCCGCATGAAATCAAGTTTTGAATTTTGAAAAGATTTTTGGTGGGTTTGCTAGATTGGTGCTGGTGAGTCTGCAGATGCTTGGGTTTTGAAAGTTGAGCTTGTTTGAGTGGTTTTTGAAAAAGTGGGATCTTCCCATATGATAAAGATTCAATTTTGAATTGTCATTTAAACTATGCATTTGAAAGTTTCTGGATGATCACAAGGTGGGCCTTGATGCTTTGTTATGAGTACATTCAATGGGTGCAAAGATCCAGAAAAGTTTCTATTAGGTTCTGAAAGTTTGAGACAGCCAAAGTAGGCATGGGAGTTAAATTGGTCAAAATGACCATTCATTTAATATATGTGTTTTGATTTACTTGTCTTTAGGAAAAGTGTGGGAAATGTTTTGGATGATGTTTATTTCTCCTAAGAAACATTTTACAAGCAATGAAACAAACAAACAAGGTGGTTTTAAAAGAGTTCAAAATCAATGCATACACATATGCATGCATTCATAAATTTATTTAGAAAAGTTTTTGTTAACCCTAAGTTTGATGATTAGAGTTTGATGATCCAAGCTTAGTATTTTTGGGATGTTACAAACCTTCCACCCTTAAACAAAATCTCGTCCCGAGATTTGAAAAAGGACGAAAAGATTACCTAGGATTTGAAGAGATCGGGAAACTCGGTCCTGATGTGATCTTCGCGTTCCCAGGTAGCTTCCTCTTCTGTGTGGTTTCTCCACTGAATCATGAGAAACTTGATGCTTCGGGTTCGGGTAGTTCGAAAAGCTTCTTCCACAATGCGGATGGGTACTTCGGTATAGGTCAGGTCATCGTTGATCTCTATGGTCTGATGATCGATATTCTTCAACACTTCGGTCTTCTCGGGGACTTCGAGACACTTGCGAAGTAGCGAGATATGGAACACATTGTGTACGGCTGACATCTCTTCAGGTAGTTCCAATTGATACGATACTTCTCCTCGACGATTCAGAATCTTGAAAGGTCCGATATATCTGGGGGATAACTTTCCTTTGAGTTGGAAACGCTACATTCCCTTCAATGGCGACACTTTCAGATAAACAAAATCTCCTATGTTGAAGGCGAGGTCTCTACGTCTCTTGTCGGCGTAACTCTTCTGTCGGGATTGGGCGGTCTTGAGGTGCTCACGAATCTTGTGAACCTTATCTTCTGCTTCTCGTAGGATGTCGGGTCCAAAAATCTAACTCTCTCCTACTTCCGACCAGTTCAAAGGGGTGCGACACTTCCTTCCGTACATGAATTCAAAGGGGGCCATTTGCAAACTGGCTTGATAACTATTGTTGTAAGAAAATTCTGCAAACGGCATACAGTCTTCCCACTTGGATCCATATTCTAACACGCATGCTCTCAGCATATCTTCGAGTATTTGATTTACTCGCTCCGTTTGTCCATCGGTCTGAGGGTGATACGCGGTACTGAAATCTAGGCGGGTTCCTAAACCTTCTTGAACTTTCTTCAGAATCTCGAGGTAAACTGAGTGCCTCGATCCGATACGATGTTCTTGGGGACTCCGTGCAAACTAACAATTCTAGCGATGTACAGCTCCGCTAGCTTCGAACTCTGATAGGTGGTTTTGATGGGCAAGAAATGGAGGACTTTGGACAATCTATCCACTATGACCCAGATAGAGTCATTTCCCCTACTAGAAGTAGGCAGTCCAGTGATAAAGTCCATTCCTACAGAATCCCATTTCCATTCCGGAATCTGCAAAGGTTGCAACAATCCAGCGGGTCTTTGATGTCCTGCCTTGACTCGCTGACATATATCACACTTGGCGATATAGCTTCCGATTTCTCTCTTCATCTTATGCCACCAAAATTTCTATTTTAAATCTTGATACATCTTAGTTCCTCCGGGATGGATAGAATAAAGAGTATCATGAGCCTCCTTCAAAATAACTTCTTTCAATTCAGAATCTGATGGTACACAAAGGCGTCCTTTGTACCACAACACTCCTTCTTCGTCCTCGGTGAATCCGGGTACTTTGCCTGTACCGATACGACGCTTGATTCCGTCGATACTAGCATTTTCCTTCTGCGCCTCCTTAATCTGACTGATCAAAGTGGGCTGGAGTTCTATGCTAGCCAAAAATCCTTCCTTACTAATTCCATTCGAAAATCTTCCATCTCCTTGTGCAAACTTGGTTGCTCCTTCAAAATCATGGAGTTCAAGCGGCACGGCAATCTGCTAAGGGCATCGGCTACCACGTTGGCTTTACCAGGGTGATAGTGAATGTCCAGGTCATAATCCTTGATTAGCTCAATCCATCTTCTCTGCCTCATATTTAGCTCCTTCTGAGTGAATATATACTTTAGGCTCTTATGATCCGAATAAATCTCACAAAGATTTCCCATTAGGTAATGTCTACATGTCTTCAGGGCTAGAACTACGGCTGCGAGTTCGAGGTCATGGGTTGGGTATTTTTGCTCATGTTGATTCAGTTGTCGCGATAGATAAGATATAACTTTGCCTTCTTGCATTAGCACACATCCGAGACCAATCTTGGATGCGTCACAATACACATCGAAGGGCTTCGTGATATCCGGCATGATCAAGATTGGGGCTGAAATCAATCTCCTTTTGAGTTCTTGAAAACTCGCTTCACACTTGTTGGTCCATTCAAACTTCTTGTCCTTCTTCAGCAATTGGGTCATGGGTCTGGCGATACTCGAGAATCCTTCTACGAATTTGCGATAATATCCCGCCAATCCGAGAAAAGCACGAACTTGGGTTTGAGTGGTTGGGGCTTGCTAATCTTCTACATCTTTCACTTTGGCAGGGTCAACAGCAATTCCTCCGGCGGATACAATGTGACCGAGGAATCCTACCTCCTGTAACCAGAATTCACATTTGCTAAACTTGGCATACAACTGATGCTCTCTAAGGGTTCCAAGAATGGTCCTTAGGTGTAGCTCATGTTCTTCTTCTGATTTGGAATAAATCAGAATGTCATCGATGAAAACAACGACAAACTTATCCAGGAAGTCCATAAAAATCTTATTCATGAGGTTCATGAAATAAGCGGGGGCGTTGGTTATTCGAAAAGACATGACAAGATACTCATACAATCCATATCCGTGGTAAAGGCGCCTTTGGAATATCCTCTCGCATTTAATTTTGAGTTGATGATAGCCAGTTCTAAGATCAATCTTAGAAAACACTTTGGCACCGGTCAACCGATCAAACAAATCTTCTATCTTGGGAAAGGGGTACTTGTTTTGATGGTGACATCATTCAACTTCTTATAATCCGTACACAAACGGTTACCTCCATCCTTCTTGTCCACAAACAAGACAGGTGATCTCCATGGGGACGCACTTGGTTGAATCAATCTGATTTCCAACATGGAATCCATTTGCTTCTTCAGTTCTGCAAGCTCTGACGGGTTCATACTATAGGGTCTCTAGGCTATGGGTCCGGTTCCAGGGATTAGTTCAATGATAAACTCGATATCCCGATCTAGGATCATACCGGGCAAAACATCTGGAAATACATCGGGGTATTCACAGACTATCCGGACTTGGTCAATGGTAGGTTGGGCTATACTCCTGTTGCATTTGAATTGGCGAGGTAAGGTTTCAGATATATGTTCGACTGATATTCCGGTTGTACTGGTCATGGTGATGGCTTTCTTGGCACAGTCAATCAATCCTTTATGTTTGGACATCCAATCCATTCCTAGTACTACTTCCAAACCTTTAGTTCCGAGTACTATCAGATTTGCATAAAAATCTATGCCATGGATTCGGATAGGGACGGCTTTGCAAATTTGCCTAGCCTTGGTGGTTGATCCGGGAATTTGAACAATCATAACACGCTTCAGATTGGTGGGTTGAATTTTACTAGTGCATGCAAATTCTTCGGTGACAAATGAATGTGATGCACCAGAATCAAACAACACTCATGCAAGTACTGAATTAACATAAAACATACCCAGCACGACGTCTGGCGCTTCCTGAGCTTCTTCAGCATGCATGAGAAAAAGACGGCCATTGCGGTTGAGTGAATTCCCTGGGGAAAATCTTCTTCCGGGCTGAACACGATGTTGTTGCTGAGCTGGGGCATTGGCATTGGGGGTTGTAGCATTTTTCTTGTTGGGGCACTCGTTAGAATAGTAGCCTTTATTTCCACAGTCATAACAGGTCACTTGTGGCTTGTCCTTGGCTGCTATAGGCACAGCATTGCTTCCAGTCCTCGGGGCAATGTTGGGGTTGGCGGTAGAATTGTTGGTGTTGAACTTGGGGTGGGGCACGGATGAAATTGCTAGAGTTGCCGGGGTTGTTGTGATTTCCTCCGGGTCTAGGGTTTCCACGGTTGGGATAGGTCGGACGGTTCATCGAGGGTATGTTGGTTCTTGGGGAAAATCCTGGAGATGGGTTGGGGCGGTACTTTGGGGTCTGATGGGTTCCTGGCTGATGCATCATACGACGCTTGCGGTTCTCATTGGCTTGGTTGATCTTTCCTTCCATCTGGATGGCAGAGTCGACAAGGACTTCAATATCTGCAAAGGGGATATTGACTAACACCGTCTGCATCTCGTCATGCAGACCATTCAGGAATCTTTCTTTCTTCTTGGCTTTGGTGTCTATTTCGTCCGGGGCATACCTAGCTAATGACAAAAAATTGTCACAGTATTCCACTAGAGTCATCCTTCCTTGCTTCAGCTCTCTGAACTCGTCTCTCATTCTCTTGATCAAACCTGGTGGTACATGGGTTCTGCTAAACTTGACCTTGAATTCCTCCCAGGTCATCATCTGGCCTCCAGTCATTGCGTGAACACTGTTCCACCATGCTCTGGCATCTCCGGCTAGATAGTGGGTGGCGAACGGGACTTTCTTGTTGGCTTCCACTCCGGCGACTTCTAAGTTATTTTCCATGGTTTGCAGCCAATCATCGGTGTCTAGGGGCTCTTCTGACTTAGTGAAAACAGGTGGGTTGGTGTTCTGGAAATTCTTGAGCTTAGATCCATGGTTGTCCTGGTTTCCATGGCCTTGGTTGTTATGGGCTAGCTGGGCTATCTGTTGTAGAGTGGCTAGGTTGGCTTGACGTTCGGCTCTTTCAGCTTCGCGGTCAGAGGTCAACATTTGCAGGATCTGCAACATCGGGTCTGGGGCTGAACCACTTCCTCCACGTGGCATCTGAAGATTGATATAGATCATGAGAAAAGAGGGAAATTGCTAAGGTTTTGGGTTTTTGAAAAGTTTTTGGATTTTGACTCAAGTTTTCTAGCAACTTGCTTTTTCATTCATTCACTCATAGCACACAGTACAACACACACCACAACAAAGAAAACAGATGGTTTTAAGAACCATTCTTGAATCTACGATACAGTGGGACCGACTACTACTCACTACGCTAGTGCTCAGTGCTACTACTGCTTGGAGTCTGTGGCTTCATTATCTTCCGCATCATCGATGAAGGAGAAATCATCCTCATCGGTGAAGAAGTCCATGGCCTGATCCTCCAGAAAATCATCGTCATCGCTGAGATAGGACTAAGGGTCTCCACGAAGATCCTCTCCGGCATTCTCCCTTTCCTCTAACTACATGTCTCTCTCGTGGATGGTCTCTTCCACAGATGAGATGCGATGGCGAAGACGGGCAATAATGCGCTCCTTCTTGTCGAGCTGACGGTGGCGAGACTTGCGATCCTTTGCTAGCATGGCGATGGTCTAATCCTTTGTTTTGATGATGGCAGACTTGTGGTTGCAGTAGTCACGGCAGTTTTCCAACTCCTGCTGACAATCATACATCATGAAGCTAAGGTGGTCCAATTGAGTCTTCAACTCGGGGTGGTATGGGGCTTCCAGTGGTTGTCCATTAGCATCACGCCTTGGGCAAAACTCAAAGCAAGTACCCTTGATCTGATTGATGCTCTGCCCACACAGACGGGAAAGAGCTTCCTGCATTGCTCTCGCAAGTCCATCGAGCCAGTTGTTTTCCCTCAAGGTAAACTGAATTCCCTCCGCAGTGGGAGGTTCAATCTTTCCTCGGAGACTTGCAACAATTAGCCACTGCAGATCTTCTCCTCCTTGATCATTGAGCTATGCTCCGAAGAACTCGGGGTGCGGACGCTCCAGAAGTTCCGAAAGCTGGTCCAAATCCCTCTCAAAGATAAAGTCTCCTCCATTCCCAAGTTGGTAAAACTTGCTGTACTTTACGTCCATCTATAAAAATAGAGGATGAGTAGATTAGCAGGGTGATCAAGTGTGTCAAAATTTTATGTATTTTACAAGAGTTTTTGAGGAACATGAATTTTTAGGAAAGAATTAAAGAGATAAGAATGAGAATAAGTTTTTGTAAATATTTTTTTTCTTTGGTTTTGAAACTAAGTTTTTTTGGTTCAAACGTCCAGTCTAACTAGGGTCTCCTATGGTCAGGATGGCTCTGATACCAACTTGTCAACACCCGGATTTTTCAATCCTAGATGTCTGTTATGCCATACATCGCAATCCCAGGATTACCATTTTTGCGAGACATAACAGAATTGGATACCATAGTACATCATCCATTACAAACGATACATAAGTTCTTACACAAATAGGGATCTCATGATCCAGTTATTAATACAACTTCAAGCAGCGGAATACGTAATAATAACGGTAGCGTAGGCGAAGCTCCATCTTCGGGGTCACAGGCAATGTCGATGGGAGATGATCCTAGTTGTCGTAACCTTCCGGGGTCCATCTTCCGTACTCCTCTTCATAGTCCGCCATGGGAATAGCCAGGACAAAGCCATGAGTACTCTTTAAGTACTGCAAACTAATACTAACAGTAAAGGGTTTTTGGATAATAGGACACTAGGCTCTAGGGTTGTTTTGCAAAAGCCAGATTTATCTCTACTAGGTTCCAAAGCTAGTCACAATTTTATAATTCCTAAGTGGGAACTTGTATTTCATATCACAACTCATGTGGTCAAGTCAAAGTCTCAATTCATTTCATAAGTCATTTTGAAAAGTCCGACGGGGAACAAGATGGCCACTCTAATCGTCCATAATCATGACGCGGCTATTCGAATAGTTTGACACTCTACAGAGATTGTACACTTTCACCACAACATTCGATACATCCGTCAGGAACAAATCCTGAATTCCCATACTCAGTATGCGGATAATCAATCCTAACCTTTCAATTACACGCCCTAGTATAAGCACCTCTCCTGTGAGTTTGGCCTCCCAACCATGACCAACTGTCATCTTGAGTACTGCACAGGTGGACAATCTTCACAAGGTAGCCTCAGCTCAGACCTTGGCCGTGAGGGAACTAATACTAAGGGATATAAGTTTCCAGTCAAGCCCTACCCAGTATTCGGGTATTATGGTTGTACGATAAAATTGGAATGGTATCGCATCCAGACAACCATCAGTTTTATAAAGGGCTAAGGCTCATGCCTCAACATTTTTATCACCAAAATCATCAAGTGTTCGGAAACACATGTCCAAAACATTTCAATAGAATGATTCATCATTCCAAGGTTTTCATAACCATTTTTCCACCAAGTATTCCCATCTAAAGTTGATCAAGTTTTATGCTTAGCACTAGCATCTACAGGTGGGGGGTAGTACTGATGAGGGGTGGTAAACTAGTGGGGTTTCAACTAAGTACAACCTTATATCTTAGGCTGATATCAAGGTTTCTAACTTAGGCCAAATTTTATGCTCTTTATGCAACCTTCAGAATCTTTCTAGTATCTACAAGTCACTTAAGTCAACTCTAATTTGAAGTTTTGATAAAGAAATAAAGTAAGAAGCTTGCGAATAAAACTAGGATTGGTTTATCAAGTGGGTATGATCACATATGCTTAAGGCATATAGTAGGCATAGTAACAAGCAGGGGTTTGTTGCATCAGTAGGGTATCTTGCAAGTGTTAGCTTGCGTCAATGTCAATATAAGCTTACATAGGTATAGCATCAGCTTGCATAGGTAAAGTATCTTGCAAGTGTTAGCTTGCGTAGGTCAACTTGATTAGTAAGGCTTGCACATTCAACTAGTAGTATTAGGCTTGTACATTATCAGTATAAGCTTTCCTTGTGCAGAGCAGTGGTTGAAGTTCTCCTCGTCTTCTTCTTCGTAGTATCCTCCTTCCTCCTCGTATCCTTGGTCGGTACTAGCGTCTATGAATAAATACGAGGTACACAATCACCAAACAATACTTAACTACTTGCAATCATCACACACAAGGGTCCTATAGATGATCTAGCATCATCTCTAGCATTACAAGGTTAAGGCTTGATTTAATTTCTTTTATTTTTAGAAAAGTAATTTCTACTCATTGAAAAACTAGTTAAGATTTAATATTCTCAAAACCAAACATGGGATCATGTTGACACATGTCATCACCACATATTGTAGTCCATGGGAATGTGATTTAAAGTGGTGTCCCAAATTAATAAGGTTTTACCCTTTTATTCTAATTAATTAAAGTGGCTAGAAATGCCTATGTAGCATTCTTTTATTACTTGAACATTATTTCTGCAAGTAAACCTACATATTTTTATATATTCTGAAAGGTATGGTTAAATGTGATTTTTGAGAGTTGGAATCAACTCAAAAGCTATTATGGTTTAAATTTGAAAAATGCCTGAATGCAGAAAAGCTTCTTCCTTGTTATTTTTACCATGGGTGATCTATAGATCCAAATGACTTGAATCCAATGGGCTTGGATTCAGCATTCACAGAACTTTCCAAAAAAATTGGTTTCATTCAATTTGGTGCACTGAATCGATCTGGGTTGATTTTTTAAGTTGGGTACAGAACTGTGTTTGAATTGAAATGGAAAAAAGTTTAATTTGAATAACTGGGCTGCGCGGGAAAAGTTAACGGGCCGTTGCTAAGCGTTCTGCTGGCTGCTTAAGTGGGTGTCCCCACTCGTCAGTGACACGGTGCTGGGCAAAGCGGTATGGGGCAACGTGGGTCATTCGATCTGATTCTAATCCAACGGCTGGGAGTCATCGTCGACGCGAGACAATGCAGACGAGAACGAAACCTAGCGCAGCCAGTGAGGGTGAAGGGAATATGCCCGAGAGGCAATAATAAAGTGGTTATTATCGTATTCCTTGTTTATGATAAATGTTTATTTTTCATGCTATAATTGTATTAATACGGAAACGTTAATACATGTGTGTTTAATAAACAAACAGAAAGTTCCTAGTTATGCCTCTCTCATAAACTAGCTCGTTGATTAACAAGATGATCAAGGTTTCCTGATCATGGACATTGGATGTTGTTAATAACGGGGTCACAACATTAGTGTAATGGTGTGATGAACATTCATCCGAAGTATAGCATTACGATCAAAGTCATTGAGTTTATATTGCTATAACAACTTACGAAGTGATCCTAATCCTTAGACCATGAGATCATGTCAATCACTAACACCGGAAGAGTTTCTTGATAACATCAAACGTCACACCGTAACAGGGTGATTATAAAGATGGATTCAGAACTAATAAAGTGTTATGTTGAGGCCCATGGATCGAGTGTGGAATTTGTTCATCCCGATGACGTATAGATATGCTCTAGGCCCTCTCGGTGATATCACATTGATTAGCTTGCAAGCAAGTGATTTGATCACTAGAATGTTATATCACGGGAACGAGAAAAGAGTACATGTCAGTAACGAGATAAAACTAGGTATGGAGATACCGATGATCAAATCTCGGACATGTAATATATCGCGAAACAAAAGGATTAAGATACTAGCGTAAAAGGTTCCGACGATCACAAGAAAGTCATCGTTGAATGTGTGGGAGTCAGTATGGGTCTCCAGATCCCGCTTCTGATTATTGATCTGAGAGGGGTCTCGATCATGTCCATATTATTCGTGAACCATAGGGTGACACACTTAAGAGACACCGACATCCAATTGGAGCAAAAGTTTCATGCCGAAAAGAAAAGGAAAGCGCAGTAATTTATTTCACTAGACACCGAAACTGTTTTGGTTGAAATTGCTGAAACTGGTTCTGCATGTGAAATGGAATACTAGCAAGGGGTTTTATGTGAATGTTTTTTAATTAAAGTAATTAACAAAATTCTGAATAAATAAATAAAAGAGTTTTATTTAAATGAGAGCTTGCATTAAATTTGGTGGAAATTTAATGCATGTGAGTGGATTTTTGAGTGGAGGCTTTTTAATGGGAGTGGAGGCTTTTCATTTTGAGTGGGAGCTCCACCCACATGAATGTGGAAGAGGTGGGGGAAGCCCCATGGCTGGGCGCCTGTAACACCCTCAGAATTGGACCTATGCAAGTTTTAGCGAAACCCGCCAAACCCGCATAGAAACGATTCAAAGGTGCCCACCAGGCACTTTCGTGCGGGTGGAAAACGAAGTAATAACATTACACAACAGTCCTCGATGGGACCCATGTAACAGATTTATATAAATGACTCCATGAGTCAAGAATACAGAGATACAAAGATCCAAATCACCTTGAGAACGATATAGGCCCAGCTACGGACAAGATGCAAATGGGGCTAAGAGCCCAAGAGTAACCAATGCCCATAACCCCTTGAGCCAAGCCGGAAGGGTAACCTCTAACGACGTCGATCTCAACACCGCTTAAACAAAAGGGGTGCCGACAAAGGGCAAAGGAAAAGAGGCGTTAATCTTGAGGCCAAGACACGGCGAGGCTAGAATTGGCGGTCTCGCCTACATAGGTATGGTGGATCAAGCGCAGCCAAGATGCACTAAACAACCCAGAGACTCGATACAACGGCGGTTATCGAGAGGGTAAGAAAGACCTATCCGGATCCAACTCGAGGCTAACACCAAACAAACCCATCTGGTGTTTCCCCTCGAGACCAAACGAGGAAGTCAGCCGAGAACTCACACAGCTGGCAGTTTATTTATTCATTATTGTTGCAGCAATTACTAGTCGTTTAGATAATCATCCGGATACGATGGCGTGGGCACTTTTAGTTAACCATTCCGTTATAGTTGCAACACTTACTAATCAGATACAGATAGCATGAGATAACCCAAAACCCAGCAGTTGTTGGTACTTTTATTCAGCCATTCCGTTGTAGTTGCATTACTTACTAGTCAGGTACAATGGTCGCAAGCGACACTCCAAACAAGCAATTGTGGGCAGTATTAATTAGCCATTCCATTATAGTGAAGCTGATTACTAGTCATTATAAAGTCAAATTTATAGCAATAAACTTTAGTTATGCTTGTCTATGATCGAGATACTGTGCTCCAAGTCGTCCATATCCGCGGACACGGCTTTCAGAAAGTTTTACCCGGCCGGGGTGCACCAATAGCAACACACGCTCGATCAACCTCGGAAAAACCAAAACAACACCCAACGAGGCTTTCACGACTGAACAATCACAGGATTCAGAAATATTTCAGGGGGCCACCCCTTAAGTAGATCCCGCAACGAAGCTAGCTGACTCCGAGACGGACTCAAGGTTTGGGTGGACGGCGGTAAACGACTGGGAACCCGAAAGTGTGGCTGGGCTTGTCGATACAGCAGAACGTGTCCCGATCCTAACAGATAAGATGTGCTCCTCGCACAATTTAAATACATAAGTAGCATGGCATAAGTACAGGATAGTAAATAAAACCTCAAACTAGTTTGTGGCCCCAAGAAATAAGACCGAATCAAGCTCTGGCTCAGGGGGGTCCCATATACCTCCCGGATGTGGATAGCGCGATAATTCAAGGAACAGGTATCAAGTACTCGGGGTCCTACGGGACACAAGTGGGCGTTCGGAAACCAAATATTTTCTATCACCCACCGATGTCTCTGCTTACTTCAATTTTAGTTGTTAAACAGGAATTTAAAGTGAACGATAAGTAAATCTAAGATCATCTCCAACATCAACATGCGGCAATACATCAACAACTGTGGCACTGGACGACACGTAAAAGCACTTGAGCAAGCGACTACGACGCGCAAGTCCAACTATCTACCAAACAACAGATAATAGGAGGTGTCCAAGGTAATATAGGGCTGCACGGGATATCACAGGTACGGTAACTAGAGCATCGCAACACAGATAGCAATAGATCAACAGGAGGGAATAAATACTATAAAAGTAAGATAGGTAGAAAGGGGGAGATGCTCGCCTGAAAACATTGCCGAAGGCTCAACCGAAGATCGGGGCGAAGCTCACGTCAACTCAACGGCCTTATCCGCGAAGAAGCAAAACACTAAAAGAACATCAGATGCAATATTTAATACTACGGCAAAAGATCGGCATGATCCATGTATGATGTATGGCATGGCAAGGTGAGATGCAATTAGGTCATATTAAGCGGAACCGGGGTCCCGACATTTACTTAGATGGTTCAAGTTGTTTAGCTACCCGTAATTTAAATATTGTCTTAACAAGAAAAAAAAACATGGCAAGGGCGAGGTACAACACAATTAAATAAAATAGGGACAAACTATAGCAACATCCCACATATCCCATATGTTTATTTAACAGGTGTTGTGCAAATTACGACCAGCCCACATAATAAAAGATGCAAACAGATGTAGAATGGAATATGATGTTTTTCCTATTTTTCTATTCAGGTTCCATATATAACTTATTTTCAAAAGAGTTGTTGTTTAAATGATACAAAATAAAATAGACTTGCATAATAACTCAAAAGGAATAGACAGAGGGGAAGAAACGAATGGGCTGGATCTGACGTGCTAGGCCGCGGTGGAGTGTTTCTCAATGTGCAAAACTGGGAATAGATATACGTGTATATATAGAGAAAAAGATGAGGATTTAAAAAGAAAGCTCAAGCTGAGATTTGAACTTGGGATCAATCGGTGTAGAAATTGGGGCTAGCCACTGGGTTAGTTGACTGTTATTATAAGAAAGGAAACACAGGTTGGAACGCTGTCGGGATGTTAACTAATGAACTGATGCAGGCCGCTGTTGTTATTCAGAGGCAGCACTGGTACGCGCAGCCGACAGACAAAAATGATAAAAGTTGGAAGAATTTCAGAGGTAAAAAGGATTCGACCTTGCGCTGATGGAACAGGAAACCACCGAGGGGCGCTGCTATTTGTATAATGAGACGGGCAAACGAGTACTGAAGCAGCTGATGCCTCTATTGAAAAACACGCATGCGCGCAGACTGACGGTAGTGACAGTTTGCAGTGAAATTCAACAATTTTCTATGGATGATTACAAGCGACTCCAGGCACTAAATTGAGTGCGGTCTGGCGCAACTGGAACAACCAGCTACAACATAGAGTGAACATAGTCGACAGAGTGGTGTTGTTTCGGAGGTGGCCTTGGCCGGAAGTGCACGGGAAAAACAGGGCGTGTCTGGTCACTGGCGGCAACGAGGTTGATGTCGGCGAGGCCCCGGCGACGAGACCAAAACAAGGCATAGCTGCACGCTCAGGAGCCTCGCGAGGCGCAAAATCGCGCACCCCGTTGTGTGTATGAACGCTTGCAGCACGAAGAACAGACGGCTGCAGGAGCATCACTACCTGAACTTGATTTCACGGCATCCACGACGTGATGTGCACGTAGTGGACATGAGCTGAAAGGTGGCTGCAAGACATGAACAAGATGGGGAAGAGGAGAAAAGGAAGGGGAGCTCACCGTGGGGCTCGCCACCAGCCGCTTTGGACGGAGCCGGTAGCGTGGGCGCGATGGAGATGGTGGCCGACGTCGGGTGCTGCAGGGTGCGCGACAACGAGGAAGAAGTCCAGGCCTTCGGCTGCAGTTCCAGCTGCTCGAGCAGGCTCCCCAGCGTCACGGCTTGCACCTGGACACGGTGGCATGGCTCCGGTGGCTTAGGGTCGTCGGCAGGTCCGGTAGACGGCTAGGACTTGGCCATGACGGCTTGGTGTGGAGAAGGAGCGGAGATGGGCTTCAGATCTCGATCCAGAGTGGTTGGGATGGAGGAAGAAGGTGACATCGCTGCTTGTTTGCTTTATGCAGAGAGGGGAGAGCGGGCACGCGAGGGGCATGAGGCTATCATCGCTCGCACCTGGTCGGATTCGCGAGAAGATCAACAGGACGGCGATGTGCCGGTCTCCAGCTGGTGTGGTCGAGCCAGGTAAGGCAATGGGGTGCGCGATTGTAGCAGGCCAGAGGTGCAGACATGGTGTTTGGTCCGGTTCAGGTTCAAATAAGGAGGGGTCAGATCGATGTAGCTTGGCTTGGTCGAAGGGTGATATATGTGTGATAGTGTGTGTATGTGTGAGTGTACATGCACACACATATATGATTTGCTAGGAATAATTTACTAGCTTAGGATAGAATGGAACAAAAGATAGGATGTTTAGTTAGAAGATTTTAAACAAAATTCAAATAAAAACCAAAAACTCCAAAAGGTATTGAGTAGAAAGGATGACACGTGAAAGTGTTATTATTCCATGTGGTTCTAGAGATTAAAATAAATAAATAAAAGGGGCACATGTGTAACGATGGTGTAGAGATAGTGCAATACGCACTAGAAGTTGGATTGGTGGTAGAATTAGATGGAAACACATGTGGCATATGAATAAGAATTAAATCCAACAAAACAAATGGAACCCATATGTGCATGGTAGGAAATTAAGCAAGATCATTATGTCAAGAGGCCATATCATGTTCGTAGATAGAATGATTTGAAGAGACATGCCTCCAACTCAATTTGTATATTTGATAAAATATAAAATAGCAAGACTCAAGATCCAATTGACAGTATGATTCCAACAATTATGACACCAACTAGAATATAATAGAGAGGGCAAAAAAAAGAGGGAGGAAAACCAAGGCTCAAATTCAAATATCAAGAACCAAATACAAGTGAGATAATTTAAATGCAACAATTCAATTATATGTTCCATGCAAGGTGGCATGATGAATATGATGGTGATGCATGATGATGATGATGCTCAAATGCAATGTGGCATGATGACATGAGCATGCGGTCATGATGATGCAATGCACAAAAACAACGCGATTTTCTAGTAGTGGTTTTTGCGGGGCGCCACAGCGCCATGCCCCTTGGGTGCCCCCCCTCTCCCCTATAAAAGGCCCCCCTCTCCTCCTCTCACACCACACCTCCTCGTGAAGGATCTCTCTCCCCCTCTAGAATTTATTCCCCATGGTCTCGGACTAGCGAGATACATGTTCCCGGTGGCTATTCGGCAAGAAAGAGTTGTGCTTCCGCTGCATCGCTGGATCGAGGAGGCGGAGGTTGCTCGGTGCCTCGAACGTGTGTGCGAGCACGGATGCGCTGCTGTTTTGCGGCGCTAGGACTTCCTCTCGATCTTGAGATCGGCAAGAGATCGTCTACATCAACCACGAGTTTGGACTCGTTAAGCTTTGTCGGTCTTCAAGCGTATGTCCTCTACGGATATACATCCGCCCGTTGTTTGTATCTAGTAGATAGATCTTGGTACATAGTCGTTCCCATCATAGGAAAATTTTTATTTTCTATGCTGCGAATCCTACAGTGGTATGAGAGCCGGATCTATGCGTAGATGCTTTGAACGGGTAGTACACATATGAGTATGTGGGCGATGATGATCATTTTATTGCTTCTTAGTTGTACTTTGGATATTGGTGGCATAGTGGGATGAAGCGGCCCGGACAAACTTTACATGTCCTCGCACATGAGACCTGTTCCACGCTTGACATGCAACTAGTTTTGCATAAGTGGCTAGCGGGTGGCTGTCTCTCCTACTATAGTCAATATCTAATTTTCAACGAGTTGTCAACAATTTGGTTATCCTCGTTGTGGTTCATGTTCGTAGGTAAGAACGGTTCTATCTTCGAAAGCCCTAAGCCACGTAAAATTTGCAATGGATAAATTAGAGGCGTCTAGTTTAGATTGTTGTTGGGCTAGTGTTATGATATGGTGATGTTGTAAGTAGAAGTATGAGATGATACTCTTACAACATACATAACGTGTAAACTCCATAGACCTTGGATTTACACATAAAGGTATGATAGTGATCATATCACGGTGCACATGATAGAGATCATATGCGAGAACCATATCATTCCACTAATAAACATGTGATGTTTGATAGCATCTTATATTGCTTATTTGGCGTTTTATTAGCATAATAAGATGATCCCTCATTTAGATATCAAGATAAAAATGTGTTCTTCCTTAAGTATGCACCGACAATGTTTCATCGCTTCAAGACATCACGTGATGATCGGGTGTACTTGAATCCACGAGCATATCTCGGGTGTAAGACAGTTACACACGCGAATACTAAGGTTCTTACTTGGCGAGCCTAGCATGTACAGACATGGCCTCGGAACACGAACCGAAAGGTTAAGCATGAGTCATATGTTTTGATATGATGACCATATGGATTCTCTCCTTTGAAGCTACACCGACTCACGTGATGATCGGACTTGGTGTAGTGGATTTGGTTCATGTAATCACCAAAAAGGCACGAGGGATGTCGTTTTTGAGTGGGAGTTCATTTCTAATTTGGATTAGTAGAACTCAATTTATCATAAATTAAATCAAAGTGAATTTGCATAATTTGTTGTAGTCATTGGCATTCGTTCACCACCTTATGCATAGTTGTAATTGAGATAATAGAACTATAGAATTCTGGATATATACTTTACGAACTGGTATCGTATTGTGTTGAGTGTCAATCAAAGTTTAAAGTCCTATTGCAAACTTTCAGCAAACTCTATTTACTCCATGAAATTTAATAGTTAGTATTAAATCGAGAGTGAAAATTCCAGTGTTAGTATCTTAAGTATCATGTTTGCCTCCATGATTCTTGATTGTTTTAATATCAAGTTTATCTAGGAGCTGAAAGAATTGTTTCAGAAACCATCATGTGTGGCAGATATAACGATATCTGAAACAATGTTTTGGTTGCAATATGATAGAGTATAATATGTGTTCTCATATAGGATGAGAATTTACAAAGGTTGGAGATGCTAGACATCCTAATCATCCAAAAAGGGTTTTGGAAAGCAACATTATACTCACGATTCACCTTTATAAGCTACAGTAGCTTGATCATGAAAGTCGTCATGATAAGGATGAATAGAAGATGTATGTAAAGTGTTTACTACACTAAAAGATTACTAAAGAATGGATTTTGAAAGAATACCGATCATTTGATGATGGTGATCTACTTCAAAGTGCAAGTCCAAAGGTATTATTATTTGAATATACACGCTTTGGACTATGTGTCATGTATATGGCGCCACTTTTGATGTTGATAGATTCTTTTAAAAGGAAAAGGAAATGCTGAAAGAGAATCTATAAAATATACTTGGCAGAAAAGAAAAGATTGGAAATATCCAATTTAGGTATATATATGATATACATGTTATGGTTGTATTCTTTGCTTGTTAAACAATGTGGTTCTTGGGTATTGGATACCGAATTGGTTGGTATGAAATTTCATACGGAACGATGCAATTCATGAACCACAATGGCCTAAGTAACTAGCAAGAGAATATGTGATGATGTTCATCAAAAACAAATAAACCGTTGTTTGTATTTCTCGTTGACATCAAGGCTTGACTTCAAGATTTGTTTTAATAATTGTTATTTGAATCAGGTATTATGAGAACAAAGGTTGTTCAAATAATTACCGTATTCCATATAAGATGGATGATTTACAAATCTAGTTGAAGAAATCACATCCATAAAACCTAATGCTAAAATGTCGCAAGACAAATGATTGAAAGATCACTTACGAAGTGACATCGCTGTTTAAATTATATTGGAAAGAAAACATGAAGGATCTCCATATTCATGGATTTTTGGAGTCTTTGATTTGATCAAGTGACGCTTGTGATACTTTCCTAGGGATAATTAAAACTTCGTTCAAAGGCCAAATAAGAACGAACGACTAAAATATTGGAATTTATACATATCGATGTATGTAGTCCATTATGTATAGTCGTAAGCGATGGATTTCATCTTCATATGCTTTCTCCGGAAATTTGAGTGAATGTTCACTTAATGAGAATGAAGTATGAAATATTTTGAAAAAGTTTCAAAGACTTTCAAGATGATGTGAAAAATCATTGTAACAAGAAAATAAATAGTTTATGATTTTATCACAAGGGATTTATTTGAGTTACAAGTGTAACAAGAAAATAAATGAATTGTGATTTTATCATAAAGGGATTTATTTGAGTTGCAAGATTAGCAAAACACCTAGATTTACATATCCCGAAAGACCATAGGAATATGGAGTATTTGAGATTTGTAATGAAACCTTGTTTGACATGGTTGGATCAAAGGTGCTATTTATAAAACTGCCATTATGTTTTAAAAGATTAAAGCTTTAGAGACTACCGCTTTTACACTGAAAAGAGCTCCATCTTGATCCGTTGAAATGACACCATATGAGTTATGGTTTGGGGTAAAACCCAAGTTGTCCTTTCTTAAATTTTGGTATGCTAAACATAAGTAAGATGTTTACAACCAAAGTCGGATGAGCATGTCTTTGTAGGTTATTTCGAATAACAATTGGTTATTCCTCCATAACACCGAGGACAAAAGGGTTTGTCGCTTGAAATGTGAAGTTTCTTGAAGAAGGAATTTTTCATAAAAGTTAAGTGGGAGGACAATAGAACTTTGATAAGGTTAACGAACCTTAGCTAAATGTCTGAGTTGCCTAGGAAATCGTTCCGGAGGCTGCCATAATGCTCATAGCTTATGTGCCTCAAAGGTTGTGGTCACGGAGATCTAAGTTCTTATTGAACCAAGTCGGTCGAATAAACAATCAAATACTAAGATTTGAGAGTAAATCATTATTGTTTGACAATGATGAACCGACTATATGCAAAGAAGCGATGATGGGCCCTAGCTCCGTCAAATGGCTTGAAGCCATAAAATCCGTGATAGTTCCATACACGAGAAAATCAAGTTTTGAACTTGGAAGACCCTCCGGAAAGGTGTAAAAACCTATCGGTCGTATTTTGATCTATAAAGAAAAAGACATGGATGTTTCACATCTATGAAATAGTCGACATGTCGTAAAGTATTTTACGACAATGTTCAAGGATTTTACTATGACAAGATTTGATCTTTCATAGCGATATTTAGTCTGGACGGATTAAAGTAGCAACCACTACATATAATCTGTTATATGGTAGATGAATAAACAAAACAAAGTTCTTCTAATAGAATGGTTACCTAGGACGTGTACATGACACGATCCAAAGGGTTTTGTTAATTAAAAGGATGCTAAAAAGGGCATGCAAACTTCAATGGTTGAAGTAAGCATCGCGGAGTTGGAATCTTCACCGTGATGAAAATGAGTTTTCATCAAGAGACGATGAAGATGCTTGCATTTGCAAGAAATTAAGTGGGAGCGCTGAGACATATTTCTAATACATTATGTGGAACACATCTTGTTGATTAGAAATAATGTATTATTTATTGACAAAGGTTAAATAATTTCATTTTGATGAAATACTTAGGCAAAACCCGAATATTTAGCGTGAATGTCTATAGTGGATAGACTGTGACGCTAATATGGTTGTGCCAAACGTACATAGATGAGATATTGAAGGAGTTCAATATAGAAACGACAAGAAACAGTTCTTGTTGCATGGAAAGGAATTGAATCAAGATTCAAGTGTATCGACACTTGATAAGTGAAACAAGATTCAAGTGCTTTGACACTTGATGAGTAAAATCACAAGAATGTCTTGATCAATCATACCATGATATGTACACATCCAGATATGTCCTATGCTCTAAGTGTTATGAGCATATACCAGAATGAATCATAAAATGATCATTGGACGATAGTGAGGATATTCTTATGATCTTTTGGAAGAACTAAGAATATATTTGTGTAGAGGTGACAAACAATTACAAATAGTTCATTGTAAAGCGTTACATTGATACTAGTTTTGTCACAAGATACAAATTAAGTTTATCTCAATTTAAACTATGGGTGGCACAATGTAATGGAAAGGAGATTCCATGATGGATTTGGAAGAGTTCCAAAGTTAAGACATTGTGACGGATACTACAACAAAAGGCTAAGTATATGACTGCTATAGTAGCAGCAAAGGAGGGAATTTGTGTCAAGTAGTTTGTTATCAAACTAAGGTGTGGTTCGCAACGGGCTAACACTAAAGATATATTGTATGACAATAGTATCGACATGATTTAACCCCAAGGAACTAAAGGTCTCACCGAAAGACCAAATTTATACAATGCCATCTCAGTGGAGAATGAGTGATGCGTGAAGACGCAAAGACATGCAAATACACACGGACCTGAGCGTCAGATCCGTAGATTATGTTAACCACTTGCAATTGCGTATATGGAACACCGGAAAGCCATAGGTGTTCAATACGCAGAGTTTTCAAACTAGATTATTGTCTCTAGTGCAAGTGGGAGACTGAAGGGAATATGCCCGAGAGGCAATAATAAAGTGGTTATTATCGTATTCCTTGTTTATGATAAATGTTTATTTTGCATGCTATAATTGTATTAATACGGAAACGTTAATACATGTGTGTTTAATAAACAAACAGAAAGTTCCTAGTTATGCCTCTCTCATAAACTAGCTCGTTGATTAACAAGATGATCAAGGTTTCCTGATCATGGACATTGGATGTTGTTAATAACGGGGTCACAACATTAGTGTAATGGTGTGATGAACATTCATCCGAAGTATAGCATTACGATCAAATTCATTGAGTTTATATTGCTATAACAACTTACGAAGTGATCCTAATCCTTAGACCATGAGATCATGTCAATCACTAACACCGGAAGAGTTTCTTGATAACATCAAACGTCACACCGTAACAGGGTGATTATAAAGATGGATTCGGAACTAATAAAGTGTTATGTTGAGGCCCATGGATCGAGTGTGGAATTTGTTCATCCCGATGACGGATAGATATGCTCTGGGCCCTCTCGGTGATATCACATTGATTAGCTTGCAAGCAAGTGATTTGATCACTAGAATGTTATATCACGGGAACGAGAAAAGAGTACATGTCAGTAACGAGATCAAACTAGGTATGGAGATACCGATGATCGAATCTCGGACATGTAATATATCGCGAAACAAAAGGATTAAGATACTAGCGTAAAAGGTTCCGACGATCACAAGAAAGTCATCGTTGAATGTGTGGAGTCGATGGGTCTCGAGATCCCGCTCGACTATTGATGCGAGAGGAGTCTCGATCATGTCCACATTATTCATGAACCGTAGGGTGACACACTTAAGAGACACGACATCCAATTGGAGCAAAAGTTTCATGCCGAAAAGAAAAGGAAAGCGAGGAATTTATTTCACTAGACACAAACTGCTTTGGTTGAAATTGCTGAAACTGGTTCTGCATGTGAAATGGAATACTAGCAAGGGGTTTTATGTGAATGTTTGTTAATTAAAGTAATTAACAAAATTCTGAATCAATAAATAAAAGAGTTTTATTTAAATGAGAGCTTGCATTAAATTTGGTGGAAATTTAATGCATGTGAGTGGATTTTTGAGTGCAGGCTTTTTAATGGGAGTGGAGGCTTTTCATTTTAAGTGGGAGCTCCACCCACATGAATGTGGAAGAGGTGGGGGCAGCCCCATGGCTGGGCGCCATGCCCCTTGGGTGCCCCCCCCTCTCCCCTATAAAAGGCACCCCTCTCCTCCTCTCACACCACACCTCCTCGTGAAGGATCTCTCTCCCCCTCTAGAATTTATTCCCCATGGTCTCGGACTAGCGAGATACATGTTCCCGGTGGCTATTCGGCAATAAAGAGTTGTGCTTCCGCTGCATCGCTGGAGCGAGGAGGCGGAGGTTGCTCGGTGCCTCGAACGCGTGTGCGAGCATGGATGCGTTGCTGTTTTGCGGCGCTAGGACTTCCTCTCGGTCTTGAGATCGGCAAGAGATCGTCTACATCAACCACGAGTTTGGACTCGTTAAGATTTGTCGGTCTTCAAGGGTATGTCCTCTACGGATATACATCTGCCTGTTGTTTGTATCTAGTAGATAGATCTTGGTACATAGTCGTTCCCATCGTAGGAAAAATTTTGTTTTCTATGCTGCGAATCCTACAGAGGGGTGCTGGGGGCTCACCGGGGTACGGGCGAGGGTCGGCGAGGCGGGCGAACGACGAAGTCGACGACGGCGAACTCAGGAGTGGTCGCGGCAGCTCCTGGGGTGGACGAAAATGATGGCTCCCTTCTTCTCCAGAGGCGGCGGGCTCCGGTGAAATTCCGGCGGGGTGGTGCTCGCCTTGCTCTGAGAATGGTGTGGCACGATCAGTGAGGAGAGGGGAGTGAGATGGTGTGAAGAAATCGAGCGGGGGTGGCCTCTATTTATAGTTGAGCGAGGGGACCGTCGGGGCGCACGGTGAGATCGTCGGGGGTGATGTTACAGGCGGCTATTGGCATGGGCAAGGGTAGGGGACGGTGTGGTGTCTCCTGGCGATGCTCAACGACATGGTTTCGAGGCATGGGGCGGTGCGGCTTGGTCTGGAACGGGCGATGCTCTGCGCGGCAGAGGCGGCGTCTTCGACGGAGAGTGGTGGCTATGCGTCACGGGACGACGAACAGGGATGTCTGGCGGTCTCCTGGGTCGGTGGCGATCGTGTGTGCACGCGGTGAGGGCGGCGCGCGGTCTGTGGGCGCTGGTCGAGGGTGGTGCTCTGGCGCACGCTCGGCATGGTCTCTGGCGGTCTGGGCGCGGTTCGCGCGCGTGGTCCAGGGCATGGCAACGCTCGCGGCTGGGACAGTGAGTGGCGGTGGACGGTGGGTTGCCTCCCAGACATGCTGGCTAGGCTTGCTGCTGCTCCTAGCTTGCTGTCGACTATGGGGTGGCAAGGGTGTGCTCGGCTGTTCACCATTGATGGCAATGGCAAGCTCACAGTGGTGCTAGTGCTTGGCTAATCTTCCTAGATGATCTACTGAGCTGGTTGTGAGCTAACTAGGGAACAAGTTAGGCAAGAATCACTGCTCACAATAGTGTTTGATGTTTGTTTGATTTGTGTCTGCAACCTGTTTGATGAAATGGCCGCATGAAATCAAGATTTGAATTTTGAAAAGATTTTTGGTGGGTTCGCTAGATTGGTGCTGGTGAGTCTGCAGATGCTTGGGTTTTGAAAGTTGAGCTTGTTTGAGTGGTTTTTGAAAAAGTGGGATCTTCCCATATGATAAAGATTCAATTTTTAATTGTCATTTAAACTATGCATTTGAAAGTTTCTGGATGATCACAAGGTGGGCCTTGATGCTTTGTTATGATTACATTCAAGGGGTGCAAAGATCCAGAAAAGTTTCCATTACGTTCTGAAAGTTTGAGATAGCCAAAGTAGGCATGGGAGTTAAATTGGTCAAAATGACCATTCATTCAATATATGTGTTTTGATTTACTTGTCTTTAGGAAAAGTGTGGGAAATGTTTTGGATGATGTTTATTTCTCCTAAGAAACATTTTACAAGCAATGAAACAAACAAACAAACAAGGTGGTTTTAAAAGAACTCAAAATCAATGCATACACATATGCATGCATTCATAAATTTATTTAGAAAAGTTTTTGTTAACCCTAAGTTTGATGATTAGAGTTTGATGATCCAAGCTTAGTATTTTTGGGATGTTACAAGGCGGCGGCGGACGGTGTCCGCATCGGACCTGCAAGGCGATAGGGCCCCAATTGCTTGGTGGGCTGGCGGTGGTAGCGCTATCTTCCATGGCGGCGGTTCTTCTTACAGGCGTCTTATTCTGGCAGCAGGCATTGCTGCGTCGTTTCCTTTTTTTTTGTTCTTTTTCTTTTCCAATTTCTATTTTAGTAAATCCATTGTAACTTTTTCATACGAACTCCAAAATGAGTGATTTTTGTCGCTAAATTTTTGTAAAAACCAGAGGATCAACATAAGATCATTTTTAATCAATTCCACTAGTTGAGGTTAGTGGATTTATATAATCCTAGTATATCCTCTCGTAGGTTCATTTAAGCAAATCAAAATAGGCTTAGAAAATATTGTTTCGCCAAAATCTTTTTAAGCTGAGAATTTGCATGGATGATCATGATGCAATGACATGAATGATATGCAGTACCAAATCAAAAATTTGGGATGTGACAACCAAAGATAATATCATAAACATAAATTTGAAAAATAAATAATCCACCCCCTTTAACCCGTTGGGTGAAAAGGGTGGAATCGACCTTACCCACGCTAAACCCATCCATGAGTAAAAAATCCCCAAGGTGCTCATACCAAGCACGGTGAGCTTTCTTTAGTCCGTAGAGATCCTTATGGAGTAGATACACATGGTTGGGATAGCGTGTGTTTTTGAAACCCGGGGGTTGAGCTACATATGCAACCTCTTTCAAGGGACCATTAAGAAATGCACTTTTCACATCCATTTGATAAAGCTTGAAGTTATGGAAAGATGCATAAGCAAGCAAGAGACGAATAGCTTCAAGACGAGCAATGGGCGCAAAGGTGTCCTCATAGCCAATACCTTCTATTTGGGCATACCCTTGCGCCACTAACCTTGCTTTGTTTCTTGTGACGACCCCATTCTCATCTTGCTTGTTTTTGAACATCCACTTGGTCCCAATGACATTGATGCGATGATCTTTAGGCCTCTCCACTAGAGACCAAACTTCGTTGCGGGTGAAACACTCGAGTTCTTGCATGGCAATGACCCAATCCGGATCCTCCAAAGCCTCATGAACCTTGAGGGGCTCAAAGTTGGACACAAAATCATGATGCCCACAAAAGGTTGTGAGGTTCTTCTTCTTGGCACGGGTCTCGATCCCTATTGATATGGTTATAAGGATATTGTTGACTTGGAGTCCACTTGCAATGGAGGCGGCCTTGATCTTACGAATTATGCCTTCATGATCAACGGATTCATCTTTTGAGGGGACTTGATCATTGACACCATCTTGAGCTTGACCTTGGGATGGATATATATCTTCTACTTGGTCTTGCTCAAAGGGTTGAGGGCTTGGTTCTTGTTCTTCGGTTTGCATGGCATCTTGAGTAAGATGTTGATCTTGTGGTGCATTTGATGGCTCAACTTGGGTAGAGCTTGGCTCTTCTTGAGTTGAGCTTGATTCTCCCCCATCATCTTGTTGAACATGAATGTGAGACTCGGTGGGCAAGATATGCCCAATGCCCATCAACTTGATGACTTGAGAGGAATCACCATCACCTACATCACGTGAAGCAACTTGCCCCTCATGGGGGCCATTATTCTCCAAAAACTCCACATCACAAGATACTTCAACACAACCATTGGTTTTGTTGTAGTATCTATAGGCATGAGAGCTTTCCGCATAACCAACAAAGATACCCTCTATAGTTCTAGATTTGAATTTACCGAGTTTTTCCTTTTTGTTCTTGACGAGGCACTTGCACCCAAAGACACGAAAGTAGTTGACATTGGGCTTCTTGTGAGAATCTCGTATGGAGTCATGTCAAAGGGATCTTGGAGGAAGAGCCGGTTCGTGTAGTGGACCGCGGTATCAATGGCTTCTCCTCAAAAGTTATGGGGTGACTTGAACTCACTCAACATTGTTCTTGCCATCGCAATGATTGTCCGGTTCTTCCTTTCAACAACACCATTTTGTTGAGGGGTATAGGGAGATGAGAACTCATGCTTGATCCCCCATCTTCAACAAATTCTTGCATGGTGTAGTTCTTGAACTTTGTGCCATTGTCAGTTCTAATGGTCTTGATCTCCACTCCATGAGTGCGTTGAGCTTGCTTGGCCAAGATCATGAATTCCTTGTAGGTCTCATCCTTTGACTTGGGAAGAAAGACCCAACTATACCTTGAGTAATCATCAACAATGACAAGACCATATGTTCTTCCACCAAGAGAGTCATACATTGAAGGCCCGAAGAGATCCAAATGGAGAAGCTCCAAGGGTCTTGATGTGGCCACCTTGGTCACAGAAGGATGGTGCTTCCCAATTTGCTTTCCTGAAATGCAAGCACTACACACATGATCTTTCTCAAAGGAGACATCGGTTATTCCAATAATATGCTCACCCTGTAGGAGTTGATTGAGATTTCTCATGTTGACATGACCTAGGCGACAATGCCAAAGCCATCCCTTGTCCGCCTTGGCCATTAAACATGTAGGAAGAGGTTGGCTCTCTTTCGAGAGGTTGACCACCTAAAGGTCGTCTTCCACATGTCCAATAAGAACCAAGCTGAGATCATCACCCCTAAATACCTTCACAAAAGTTCTAGAAAAGTAGGAGTCATAGCCGGCATCCGTAAGATGTTTAATAGAAAGCAAGTTATAACCAAGGTTTTCAACAAGTAAGACGGTCTCTAGAGACAAGACCTTGGAGATCACCAACTTACCATAACCTAGTACCTTTCCTTTAGAGTTGTCTCCAAAAGTGATGCTTGACATTGATTTGACATTGTGAATGAATTGGTCAATCCCACTTCTACCTCCGGTCATGTGATTGGTGCATCCACTATCAAACACCCATTTTGATCCACCAGAGGCATAACCCTACAAAATCAATTCTTTGATTTAGGAACCCATTGAGTAATGGGTCTCCTAGCATTAGCAACAAGATCCTTTGGTACCCAAATTGAGTACCATCTATAAGCATAACCATTTCGAGGGCCAACATATTTGGCATATACATCTTCTTGAGTGCCCTTACATAGCACATAGGAAGGATTAGACTTTCCCGCATACTTATGATTGGGATTGCCCCTCATGGCTCCCCCATTCACAACATTCCTTTTGACTTGGTCAACCACCTTGTCACCTTTTTTTACAAAGGTTATCTTCTTTGGTGGAATGGCATTGCTCGTGTTGTTCTTTGGATCAAAACCGACACCTTCCTTGGAAATTTTCGTCTTTTGACGGGATAAAATCTCATCTAGGATCTTTCCCTTGGAGGAAGGTGCACGGCGCTCTTTCTCAAGTTGCTCTTTCAACTTCTTATTTTCCTCAATGAGGAGAGTTTGATCAAAGGTAGAGTTAGAGGTACAAGAATCATTTTCAACAATAATTGGATCCTTCAATGTACCAATAGCCTTCTCATAGGACACCCGAAGTTGGTCATGGTTCTCTCCAAGTTTTATGAGCTCACGCTTGACAAGCAAACTAGCCTTTTCAAGGTGCTCAAGGTCCTTGGTAAGAGAAGCATGAGAAACCTCAAGCTCTTTCTTTGAGGTATCAAGCTCTTGGGACAAAGAGTTAGCCTTATCAATAGTTTCCATGTATTTTTCTTTATCAATTTCAAAAATTTCAATTTTTAGTTTAAGAAATGAATTGGTATTCTTTTCCTCACAAAGCTCTTTCTCAAGAAGATTGAATCTTCGTTTCTCATCATCAATACAAGATTCCAAGCTATTAATGGCCTCATCACGTGAGCTAACAAGTTCCATTAATTGCTTGACTCTAGCACGAGCAATGGGAGGAAGAGACTTCATGATAGCATACATTTCTTTTATATATTCTTCACCAAATTCATCACTATCACTATCACTATCATGGTTACTCTCAAGATCATCCAAGACGCTAGATAGGGATGGAGGAGAGACGATTACCTTGGAGCTTCTTGCCATAAGACAAGAGTCGGTGATCTTGGGAATAGGAGAACTCTCGATGTAGTCCTTGGCGTAGTCGTAGGTGAGAGGTGATCCGATTTCGACATATGCCAAACCGGTCACACTCACCACTTTCTCCTCATCCCCACACTCCACGTCGGACTCATCATTGGAGCTCCTTGCCATGAGACAGGTGGCGGTGACCTTGGTAGTAGGAGAGTCGTCGGTGTAGTCCTTGGTGTAGTCGTAGGTGAAGAGAGACCCGGGTTCGGCGAAGGCCAAACCGGCCACTCCAACAACTTTCTCTTCATCCTCTTCCTCCTTATTGGATATGTATTCTTGACCTATGAAGCCCTTTCCATCACGCATATTGTTCCTCTTGTATCTTTCGTTGATGGGGTTGGGCTTCAATCTTGTTTTGGCACCCTCTTCATACTTGGGTTTGTCAAGCCTCTTCTCATATGGACATTTATCGGCAAAGTGGCTCGACTCATCACAATTGTAGCACGTCCTTTTCTTCTCACTTTATCCCATTGAACTTCTTCTTCAGAACTTCATGTTCTTGGTGAAGAGAGCGAGTTGAGAGAGCATATCATCAACTCCATCAACATCGCTTTCTTCATCACTAGCAACATCTTCTTGCACATGCTTGGCCTTTAGTGCTAGAGAGTGAGAAGACCCAATAGCACGGTTGATCTCCTTGATATTTTGCCCTTCATATGCCAAGTTATCCGTGGCAACAAGATAAGAGACTAGATCATCAGGAGTGAATTGATTAGCTCTATCAAGGAGTTGCAAATTCAAGGCAAGCTTCTTATCGGTGACCGCGACCATAGAGACAATCTTGGACTTGATAAGCTCATCATTCAAATTGAATCCATCATCATACTTCTCACATCCTAGGCCACCAATCTTCACGCGGAGGGCAACAAGTCTCTTGTATGCTTCAGCGATAGTCTCACCATCATGGTTCATGAACATGTTCATTTCTGACTTGGCAGCTTCATACTTGGATTTTTGGATAAGAGATGTTCCCTCTTGGATAATGTGTAGGGTTTGCAGCATAGAAAACAAAATATTTCCTACAATGGGAACAACTATATACCAAGATCTATCTACTAGGTACAAACAACGGGCGGATGTATATCCGTAGAGAACATACCCTTGAAGACCGACAAAGCTTAACGAGCTAAACTCGTGGTTGATGTAGACGATCTCTTGCCGATCTCAAGATCGAGAGGAAGTCCTAGCGCCGCAAATCAGCAGTGCATCCATGCTCGCACACACATCCGAGGCACCGAGCAACCTCCGCCTCCTCGCTCCAGCAATGCAGCGGAAGCACAACTCTTTCTTGCCGAATATCCACCGGGAACATGTATCTCGCTAGTCTGAGACCATGGGGGTTAAATTCTAGAGGGGGAGAGAGATCCTTCACGAGGAGGTGTGAGTGAGAAGTGAGGAGGGGGTGCCTTTTATAGGAGAGGGGAACCCCAAGGGGGTGGCCGGCGCATGGGGGCTGCCCCCTTTCCCTCCCCTCTTCATGTGGGTGGACACTCCACTCACAAAATTCCTTTAAATTCCCTCCACTCAAAATCCCACTCAAACTTGCTATTAAATTTCCACCAAATTTAATGCAAACTCTCATTAAATAAAACTCTTTTTATTTATTTAGAATTTTGTCAATTACTTTAATGACAAACATTCTCATATAACCCCTTGCTAGAATTATATTTCACATGCAAAAACACTTTCTGCAATTTCACCTGAAAACCTGTTTCGGTATCTAGTGAAATAAATCCCTACGCTTGTTATTCTTTCCATCATGAAACTTTTGCTCCAATTAGATGTCGGTGTCTCTTAAGTGCGTCACCCTACGGTTCGTGAATAATGCGGACATGATCGATACCCTTCTCGGATCAATAATCAGAAGCAGGATTTGGAGACCCATACTGACTCCCACACATTCAACGATGTCTTTCTTGTGATCGTCGGAACCTTTTTACGCTGGTATCTTAATCCCTTTGTTTCACGATATATTACATGTCCGAGATTCGATCATTGGTATCTCCATACCTAGTTTGATCTTGTTACTGACATGCACTCTTTTCTCGTTCGCGTGATATAACATTCTAGTGATCAAATCACTTGCTTACAAGCTAACCAATGTGATATCACCGAGAGAGCCCAGAGTATATCTATCCGTCATCGGGATGAACAAATTCCACTCTCTATCCATGGGCCTCAACATAACACTTTATTAGTTCTAAAGCCATCTTTATAATCACCCTGTTACGGTGTGACGTTCGATGTTATCAAGAAACTCTTCTGGTGTTAGTGATTGACATGATCTCATGGTCTAAGGATTAGGATCACTTCATAAGTTGTTATAACAATATAAACTCAATGACTTTGATCGTAATGCTATACTTCGGATGAATGTTCATCACACCATTACACTAATGTTGTGATCCCGTTATTAACAACATCCAATGTCCATGATCAGGAAACCTTGATCATCTTGTTAATCAACGAGCTAGTTTATGAGAGAGTCATAACTAGGAACTTTTTGTTTGTTTATTAAACACACATGTATTAACGTTTCCGTATTAATACAATTATAGCATGCAAAATAAACATCTATCATATACTTGGAATACACATAATAAACACTTTATTATTGCCTCTCAAGCATATTCCCTTCAGTCTCCCACTTGCACTAGAGACAATAATCTAGTTACATAGTGATGAATCTAACACCCATAGAGTTCTAGTGTTGATCATGTTTTGCTCTAGGGAGAGTTTTAGTCAACGAATCTACTACATTGAGATCCGTGTGTACTTTACAAATCTTTATATCTACATCCTTGACATGCTCGCGGATGGAGTGAAACCGGCGCTTAATATGCTTGGAATTCTTGTGAGACCTTGGTTCTTTGGAATTGGCAATGGCACCATTGTTGTCACAATAGATCACCATTGGGTCCAACGCGCTTGCAACCACACCTAGTTCGGATATGAACTCCTTCATCTAAACCACTTCCTGAGCCGCTTCCGAAGCAGCAACATATTCGTCCTCCATTGTTGATCCCGTCACCACAGGTTGTTTGGAACTCCTCCAACTAACTGCTCCATCATTCATGAGAAATACGTATCCAGATTGAGACTTAGAGTCATCCGGGTCGGTGTCAAAGCTTGTGTCGACATAACACTTAGCGACGAGCTCTTCTTCACCTCCGTACACAAGAAACATATCCTTAGTTCTTCGTAAGCACTTAAGGATATTCTTGACCGCTATCTAGTGTTCTGAACCTGGATCCGATTGGTACCTACTAGTCAAACTAATAGCATGTGCCACATCCGGTCTTGTACATAGCATGGCGTACATTATAGAGCCTATGGCTGAATCATAGGGGACTTTGTCCATTATCTCTCTTTCTTCCGCCATAGCCGGACTTTGAGTCTTACTCAATGTCTTGCCTTGCAACATAGGTAAGAACCCCTTCTTACTTCTGTCCATTTTAAACTTCTTTAAAATATTATCAAGGTATGTACTTTGCGATAGCCCTATTAGGCGCCTAGATCTATCTCTATAGATCTTTATGTCAAATATTGTATGACGCTTCACCTAGGTCCTTCATTGAAAATTTGCTGTTTAGATAACTTTTAACACTGTTTAAAAGATCTATATCATTTCCGATCAATAATATGTCATCCACATATAATATTAGAAATGCCACATTGCTCCCACTCACTTTCTTGTAAATACAAGCTTCTCCATAAGTTTGGACAAATCCAAACTCTTTGATCACCTCATCAAAGCAGAGATTCCAACTTCGTGATTCTTGCTTCAATCCATAGATGGATTGATGAAGCTTGGACACCTTGTTAGCATCCTTAGGATCGACAAAACCCTTTGGTTGTATCATATACAACTCTTCTTCAATATTACCATTGAGAAACACGGTTTTGACATCCATCTGCCATATCTCATAATCGAAATATGCAGCAATTGATAACATAATCCTAACTGACTTTAGCATCTCTATGGGAGAGAATGTCTCATCATAGTCAACTCCTTGAATTTGTCGAAACCCCTTTGCGACAAGTCGAGCTTTATAGACGGTCACATTACCGTCATCATTAGTATTCCTTTTGAAAATCCATTTGTTCTCCACGGCCTTTCGGTTGTGAGGTAATTCCACCAAGTTCCAAACTTGATTTTCATACATGGATTCCATCTCGGATTTCATGGCTTCTAACCATTTGTTGGAATCCGGGCTCATCATCGCTTCTTCATACGTCGGAGGGTCATCAATTTCATCAACCATGAAATTCATAATAGGATTTCCGTACAGCTCGGGAGCTGCACGCGCCCTGCTAGACCTGCGAGGTTCGGTAGTACTCTCTTTTGGAGTTTCATGATCATTATCATTAGTTCCCTCTTCAACTGGTGAAGCCAACTCTGGAACAACTTCCGGCGCTGCGCTACTCGCCATACTTTGAAGAGAAGGTTCAATAACCTCTTTGAGTTCTACCTTCCGACTACTCACACCTTTCGCGAGAAACTCTTTCTCTAGAAAGGATCCATTCTTGGCAACAAAAACCTTGCCCTCGGATCTGTGATAGAAGGAATACCCAATAGTTTCCTTAGGGTATCCTATGAAGACGCATTTTTCTGCTTTGGGTTCGAGTTTATCCGGTTGAAGTTTCTTCACATAAACATCGCATCCCCAAACTTTAAGAAATGATAGCTTAGGTTTGTTTCCAAACCACAATTCGGTGTCTTTTCAACGGATTTAGATGGTGCCTGATTTAAAGTGAATGCATTAGTTTCTAGTGCATAACCCCAAAATGACAACGGCAAGTCCGTCAAAGACATCATAGATCGAACCATATCCAATAAAGTACGATTACGATGTTCTGACACACCATTTCGCTATGGTGTTCTGGCAGGCGTGAGTTGTGAAACAATTCCACACTCTTTCATGTGAGTGCTAAACTCGTAACTTAGATACTCACATCCACGGTCGGACCGTAAAAATTTGATCTTTCTATTACGATGATTTTCCACTTCATTCTGAAATTCCTTGAACTTTTCAAAGGTTTCAGACTTGTGTTTCATCAAGTAGATATAACCGTATCTACTCAAATCATCCGTGAAAGTAACAAAATAACGATATCCACCTCGCGCCGACACACTCATTGGACCACATACATCAGAATGTATAATTTCCAATAAATCTGTCGCCCGTTCCATTGAATCGGAAAACGATGTTCTAGTCATATTGCCCATAAGGCATGGCTCACATGTATCAAATGATTCAAAATCAAGTGATTCCAAAAGTCCATCCGAATGGAGCTTCTTCATGTGTTTAACGCCAATATGACCTGGACGGCAGTGCCACATATATGCGGATATATCATCATTAAGTTTAATCCTTTTAGCATCAACATTATGAATATGTGTAACATTATTATCGAGATCCAATAGAAATAAACCATTCATCATTGTTGCATGACCATAAAATATTTCATTCATATAAATAGAACAACCATTGTTCTCGGATTTAAATGAATAACCACTTCGCATCAAACACGATCCAGATACAATGTTCATGCTTAGTGCTGGCACCGGATAACAATTATTCAAGTTTAATACTAATCCCAACGGCAAGTGGAGAGGTAGCGTTCCGACGGCGATCACATCAATGCTTGATCCATTGCCGACACGCATCTTGACCTCACCCCTTGCTAGCGGTCGCTTGTTCCGCAGCCCCTGATTCGAGTTACAAATATTAGCAATTGAATCGGTATCAAATACCCAGGTGCTACTGCGAGCACTAGTCAAGTACACATCAATAACATGTATATCATATATACCTTTGTTTGCCTTGCCGGCCTTCTTGTCTGCCAAATACTTGGGGAAGTTGCGCATCCAGTGGCCAGTCCCCTTACAATAGTAGCACTCGGTATTAGACTTAGAGCCAACTCGGGGTTTCTTTTCAGGCACGACAACCGGCTTTCCGCCCTTACTTCCCTTTCATTTTCCCTTCTTGTCTTTCTTGAAACCAGTGTTCTTATTGATCATCAACACTTGATGTTCCTTTTTTATCTCCACTTCTGCAATTTTAAGCATTGACAGAAGCTCGGGGAGAGACTTATTCATGCCTTGCATATTATAGTTTATCACAAAGCTCTTATAGATAGGTGGCAGAGACTGCAGAACACGTTGGATGCCTAAGTCAATGGGAATCGATATTCCCAAGGACACAAGCTTATCGGCGTAACCCGACATCTTGCATTGAGTACATGCTCACTTACGGAGTTGTGCTCTTCCATCATGCAGCTAAAGAACTTTTCTGAAGCATTGTAGCTATCTACAGCAGCATGTGTGTCGAAAATCATTTTCAACTCACCCATTGTATCAAATGCATTGCCGTTTTCGAAATGCTTTCAAAGTTCTGGCTCTAGCCCATACAATATGCCGCAATGAACTAAGTTGTGGTCCTCCTGACGAGTCTGATAGACATTCTTCTCCTCGTCAGGGGCATCCTCAAAAGGTGGGGGGCCTAGCGGCGCTTCTAGCACATATTGCTTTTGTGTAGCAGAGAGGAGAATCCTCAAATTCATGGCCCATTCGGTAAAGTTGCTACCGTTCGTTGCAAGTTTCTCTTTCTCCATGAACACACTCAAATTAAAAGCAGGTGGTGCCATCTACAACAGAATTTGTAAAGTTTATACTAAGTTTATGATAGATTGAGTTCAACTAATCCACATTACGAATGAACTCGCACTCAAAAACGACATCCCTCGTGTCTTTTTGGTGATTACATGAACCAAATCCACTACACCAAGTCCGAACATCATGTGAGTCAGTGTAGCTTCAAAGGCGAGCATCAAATGGGCATCATATCTACTATATGACTCATGCTTAACCTTTCGGTCCGTGTTCCGAGGCCATGTCTGTACATGCTAGGCTCGCCAAGTAAGAACCTTAGTATTCGCGTGTGTAACTGTCTTACACCCGAAATATGGTCGTGGATCCAGGAACACCCGATCATCACATGATGTATTCGAGCGACGAAAACATAATCGGTGCATACTAAAGGAAGAAAACATTCTTATCTTGATATTTAAATGAGGGATCATATTATTATGCTAATAAAACGCCAAACAAGCAATATAAGATTCTATCAAACATCACATGTTTATTAGTGGAATTATATGGTTCCCGCATATGATCTCTATCGTGTGCATCGTGGTATGATCACTATCATACCTTTATGTGCAAGGCCATGGTCTATGGAACTGTGGCATCCCACAAAACCACTACTAGAAAATCGCGTTGTTTTGTGCATCGCATCGCCATCATCTTGCATTGTTTGTCTGCATTATTTCGAAAAAGCCTAGTTCTGTTTGTACAAATACCCCTCTTATTTTCAAACACAAAACCCCGATCGCATCGGAGATTTTATTTACCTAAAAGCTAATTGCAAAGTGACCCTGTTTTAAAATAAACAACACCAAACAAACACACATTCTAATCAGCCTAAATCTAAATCCTAGTTACACCCAGATCTATCCTACCCACCAACCGCAGCCCGCCACCTCACCCTCTCACCCATTTCCTACCCACCTGCCACCTCATCAATCCCCATCCCCTCTCTCTCTTTTCTCACCCCAGACCCACCTAACCCTCTTTCTCACCTCCCACCGACACCCTGGCCCCACCTCTCTCTCAGCTCCCACACAGCACTCACAAACGCCAGCCGACCCACCCCCTCAACCGCCTGGGCCCCACCGCCCCCACCTGCGGACCCTCTCTCTCTTCCTCAACCGCCGCCTCGTCCCGCCCCTGGCGCCCATATCCCACGGATCCCACCTTCCTGCACCAACCTCCCCCTGACCACTGCGTGGACCCCACCACGCTGCCCCACCACCGCCTCTCTCCGCACCCTCTTCCTCCTCACGCACGCACACCTCGGCCGCCTCCTTCCGCCACCAACCTCGCCATGGCGCCCTCCTCTCCTTCGCTTGAACCTCCTCCCTTTTCGCCCTCATGGCGCCCTCCAGGCCTCCTTGGCATGAAGCTCAACCCTCCGCCTCGCGCCGCCCTGCCCCTCGCCGGCTTCCCTCCCTTCTCCGGCCTCCCATGGTTCGCCGCTGCCCTGCCTCTCCTTGCTGCCGTCAGCCTGCTCTGGCCGCGCCCGGGCGTCCCCATCCCCGAGCCTCCGTCTGCGTGCCCGGTTGCGGCTAGCTCTATGGCAAGTTGTGGGACACAACCACACTTCTGCTGACCGTGTAGGGCCTCGACAATTAACGCCAAACAAGATCTCCGAGCCCGACACCGGCATCCAACCCCGAAGCCCCAAGTTCCCCATCGATGACCAAGACGGAACCGCAAGTGTGTCGATAGGGAGCCGAAGATCCCCGGACGCCAAGACCGCCACACGGAACCCGATCCTGGACGCCAAGTTCTTCTTCCCGAACGACAAGACCGACACGAGTCGAGAACCGGGGAACCATGCCAGACCACGGCGCCGGAACCGGAAAACCGAACCTCGACACGCCAAGTTCGCCGAGACCCCGAACCCGAGGGTCCGTCGACAAGACCGTCTCGTCACAAGAGCCCCGATGCCCTTTTGTCGCCAAGATCTGCATCGCTACGTGTTTCGTCGACCAATGTGCGAGGTGGGACCCGATGGAGCCGGTACCCCAAGATCTGCCACACGGACGCACCACGGATTCGGAGAAAACCCTTGGACGCCAGGTTTGCCTCAGGAACCCCGAAGACCCGAACCCCGATGAACCATGATCCCCTCTGCAGAACAACAAGTCCTTCGGAGTGAGACCAACAAGATCTACCGCCGGACGCCAAGTACTTCACCCCGGACATCGAGACCCTGGACGACAAGTTCTCCATCTTGTATCCGAACCTCGCCGACCCCAGATCCGAACCCTGAGACCGACCCCGAACCCCGGAACCCCAAGATCTTCCGGACCCTAACGTGTGACCCCTTTTCTCGAGCCCTATTTTATAACATAATACAATTTGTCGCTTATTAATTGTTCATGCATGCATCCTTGTCATGTGGTTTGGGGGCCTTATGCCGATTCACCATCTAATTAAATATGGGGCCCATATGCGGGCAAATCCAGTCTCATATCGGCCTCATTTAAACTTGTGTAGCGAACCGGTGATATATACTGCCTTGTTAAACAACATTTAAATTGTGGGGCTTCTAAACAACTTGAACCATATAAATAATGTCGGGACCCCGGTTCCGCTTAATATGACCTAATTGCATCGCACCTTGCCATGCCATACACCATACATGCATCATGCCCGTTCTTCTGCCGTTGAATTAAATATTGCATCCGGTGTTTATTCTAGTGTTTTGGTTCTTCGCGGATAAGGCCGTTGAGTTGATGCGAGTGTCGACCCGATCTTCGGTTGAACCTTCGACAATGTTTTCAGGCGAGCATCTCCCCCCTTTCTACCTATCTTACTTTTATAGTATTTATTCCCTCCTGTTGATCTATTGCTATCTGTGTTGCGTTGCTCTAGTTTTCGTACCCGTGATATCCTTTGCAGCCGTATATTGTCTTGGACACCTCCTATTACCTATTGTTTGGTAGATAGCTGGAATTGCGCGTCGTAGTCGCATGCTCATGTGCTGTTGCGTGTCGTCAAGTGCCACAGTTGTTGATGTATTGCCGCATGTTGATGTTGGAGATGATCATAGCTTTACTTACCGTTCACTTTAATTCCTGTTTAACAACTAAAATTGAAGTAAGCAGAGGCATCGGTGGGTGATAGATAATATTTGGTTTCTGAACGCCCACTTGTGTCCCGTAGGACCCCGAGTACTTGATACATGTTCCTTGATTTATCGCGCTATCCACATCCGGGAGGTATATGGGACCCCCCTGAGCCAGAGCTTGATTCAGTCTTATTTCTTGGGGCCACAAACTAGTTTGAGGTTTTATTTACGATCCTGTACGTATGCCATGCTACTACTGTATTTACAATTGTGCGAGGAGCACACTGTACTGTTTAGGATCGGGACACGTTTTCGCGGTGTCAACAAGCCCAGTTTTGGGTTCCCAGTCGTTCACAGCCGTCCACCCAAACCTTGGGTCCGTCTCGGAGCTAGCTTACTTCGTTGCGGGTAAGACTTCAAGGGGTGGCCCCCTGAAATATTTCTGAATCCTGTGATTGCTTTGTCGTGAAAGCCTCGTTGGGTTTTGATTTGGTTTTTCCGAGGTTGATCGAGCGTATGTTGCTATTGGTGCACCCCGGCCGGGTAAAACTTTTTGAAAGCCGTGTCCGTGGTTATGGACGACTTGGAGCACAGTATCTCGACCATAGACAAGAATAACTAAAGTAGTACTATAAATTTGACTTTATAATGACTAGTAATCAGCTTCAACTATAATGGAATGGCTAACTAAAACTGCCCACAATTGCTTGTTTGGTTTGTCGCTTGCGACAATTGTATCTGACTAGTAAGTATTGCAACTACAACGGAATGGCTAAATAAAAGTACCAACAACTGCTGGGTTTTGGGTTATCTCATGCTATCATGTCGATTAGTAAGTCGCAATCAGAACGGAATGGTTAACTAAAACTGCCCACTGCTTACTTTATCAGGATGATTATCTAAACCTGACTAGTAATTGCTGCAACGATAACTGAATCAATAAAACTGCCAACTATGTGAGTTCCTCGGTTGACTTCCTCGTTTGGTCTCGAGGGGGAAATGCCAGGATGAGTTTGTTTGATGATAGTATCAGGTTGGTTCCGGATAGGTCCTTCTTACCCCTCTCTGATTGCCGCCAGTTGCATCGAGTCTCTATAGGGTGTTTAGTGCATCTTTGCCGCTTGATCCACCATACCTATGTAGGCGAGGACCGCGAATTCTAGCCTCGCCGTGTCTTGGCCTCAAGATCGACGCCTCTTTTTCCTTTGCCCTTTGTCGGCACCCCTTTTGTTTAAGCAGGTTTTGAGATCGACGTCGTTAGCAGGGTTACCCTTCCGGCTTGGCCCGGGCAGGGTTATGGACGCCATTGGTTATTCTTCAGGGCTCTTAGCTCAATTTGCATCTTGTCCGTAGTCGGACGCTCCATCGTTTTCAAGGTGATTTGGATCTTTGTATTGTATATCTGTATTCTTGACTCATGGAGTTGCTGTTATATATATATATCTGTTCTGTGGGTCCCATCGAGGACTGTTGTGCAATGTTATTACTTCGTTTTCCACCCGCACGAAAGTGCCTGGTGGGCAGCTTTGAATCGTTTCTATGCGGGTTTGGCGGGTTTCGCTAAAACTTGCATAGGTCCGATTCTGAGGGTGTTACAGGAACTTACACATTATGTGTGTTGTAAGAGTATCATCTCATACTTCTACTTACAACATCACCATATCATAACACTAGCCCAGCAACAATCTAAACTAGACGCCTCTAATTTTTCCATTGCAAGTTTTATGTGGCTTAGGGATTTCGAGATAGAACCGTTCTTACCTAAGAACATGAACCACAACGAGAATAACCAAATTGTTGACAACTCGTTGCAAAATAGATATTAACTATAGTAGGAGAGACAGACACTCGCTAGCCACTTATGCAAACTAGTTGCATGTCAAGCGTGGAACAGGTCTCATGTGCGAGGACATGTAAAGTTTTGTCCGGGCCGCTTCATCCCACTATGCCACCAATATCCAAAATTACAACTAAGGAGCAACAACATGATCATCATCGCCCACAAACTCATATGTGTACTACCCGTGTAAAGCATCTATGCATAGATCCGGCTCTAATACCATTGTAGGGTTCGCAGCATATAAAACAAAAAAATTCCTACGATGGGAACAACTATGTACCAAGATCTATCTACTAGGTACAAACAACGGGCGGATGTATATCCATAGAGAACGTACCCTTGAAGACCGACAAAGCTTAACGAGTTAAACTCGTGGTTGATGTAGATGATCTCTTGTCGATCTCAAGATCGAGAGGAAGTCCTAGCGCCGCAAATCAGCAGCGCATCCATGCTCGCACACACATCCGAGGCACCGAGCAACCTCCGCCTCCTCGCTCCAGCGATGCAGCGGAAGCACAACTCTTTCTTGCCGAATATACACCGGGAACATGTATCTCGCTAGTCCGAGACCATGGGGGATAAATTCTAGAGGGGGAGAGAGATCCTTCACGAGGAGGTGTGAGTGAGAAGTGAGGAGGGGGTGCCTTTTATAGGAGAGGGGGGACCCCAAGGGGGTGTCCAGCACATAGGGGCTGGCCCCTTGCCCTCCCCTCTTCATGTGGGTGGACACTCCACTCACGAAATTCCTTTAAATTCCCTCCACTCAAAATCCCACTCAAACTTGCTATTAAATTTCCACCAAATTTAATGCAAACTCTCATTAAATAAAAATCTTTTTATTTATTCAGAATTTTGTCAACTACTTTAGTGACAAACATTCTCATATAACCCCTTGCTAGAATTCTATTTCACATGCAAAAACACTTTTTGCAATTTCACCCGAAAACCTGTTTCGGTATCTAGTGAAATAAATTGTTGCGCTTGTTATTCTTTCCGGCATGAAAATTTTGCTCCAATTAGATGTTGGTGTCTCTTAAGTGTGTCACCCTACGGTTCGTGAATAATGCGGACATGATCGAGACCCTTCTCGGATCAATAATCAGAAGCGGGATCTGGAGACCCATACTGACTCCCACACATTCAACAATGAATTTCTTGTGATCGTCGGAACCTTTTTATGCTAGTATCTTAATCCCTTTGTTTCACGATATATTACATGTCTGAGATTCGATCATCGATATCTCCATACCTAGTTTGATCTCGTTACTGACATGCACTCTTTTCTCGTTCCCGTGATATAACATTCTAGTGATCAAATCACTTTCTTGCAAGCTAACCAATGTGATATCACCGAGAGGGCCCAGAGTATATCTATCCGTCATCGGGATAAACAAATTCCAGTCTCTATCCATGGGCCTCAACATAACACTTTATTAGTTTTGAACCCATCTTTATAATCACCCTGTTACGGTGTGACGTTTGATGTTATCAAGAAACTCTTCCGGTGTTAGTGATTGACATGATCTCATGGTCTAAGGATTAGGATCACTTCGTAAGTTGTTATAGCAATATAAACTCAATGAATTTGATCGTAATGCTATACTTTGGATGAATGTTCATCACACCATTACACTAATGTTGTGATCCCATTATTAACAACATCCAATGTCCATGATCAGGAAACCTTGATCATCTTGTTAATCAACGAGCTAGTTTATGAGAGAGGCATAACTAGGAACTTTTTGTTTGTTTATTAAACACACATGTATTAACGTTTCTGTATTAATACAATTATAGCATGCAAAATAAACATCTATCATATACTTGAAATACACATAATAAACACTTTATTATTGCCTGTTAGGGCATATTCCCTTCAGAATGACAATCCTATCCCAAAGATCCTTTGAAGTGGGGATGTCGCTGACTTGATCATGGAGAGTGCGGTGAATGGCACTCCTTATCTTGTCACAAGCCGTTGCATTTAGTTGACGGTCGTAGTACTCTCCCGGAGTGAGGTTGTTGGGATCATGAGGGTGGAAACCGGTGCACACAATCTCCCAAAGCTCAACGCTGCAGCTGCGAAGATGAGATTTCATAGAAGCTTTCCAATGAGAGAAATGAGTTCCATCATAATGAGGTGTAGGACCCGGACCATTAATATGAGGCATGGTGTTCTTTTGCTTAGGATAAACATAAGGAAATTGATTATGGGGCGTGGAGGGTTTTGACGAGCCGCTCTCATGAGCGGACTCGGCATTCTTCTCCTTTCCGGGGTCCATTGGTCTCCCTTGAGGTACTACCAATGGGTTACCAAGAAAAGCCCCATCGCCAATGGCCTTAAGTTGTCATTCTAGGTAACTCATTCGAACAAGGAGATCGGAATCAGCCTTGGCCTTTTCAAGGGCACCCTTGGCTAAGATTTTGCGAAGCTCCTTGAGCGAATAAGTCTTATGCTCCTCATCATCGGAGAAAACCATCTTTTCTCTTAGGCGGTAAAGCCCTTAAAAGAGCCCTTTGATATGATACCAATTTAAAGTGTGAGATGGTTAACCTAGAGGAGGGGTGAATAGGTTTCTACAAAATTCTTTATAATCTTTTGCAAGTTTTAGGCTTTGTAGAATATAAGTGAGCCTAAGTGTAAACTAGGTGAGGCAACCTAGATGATGAAACAAGATACTTCAAGCTCAAAGGCTATCACAAGGTAAACAATACAAGTAAGAGATCGGTTAAGGAATAACCGAAGCACGCAGAGACGAATATGTATTCCCATGTTCACCACCTTTGGGAAGGGGCCTACGTCACGTTGGAGAGGTGTGAGGTTCCACGAAGGATTCCTCACGTGCCACAAAGTCTCACATTCTTCTCCGAGCCTATCCCACGAAGGAATAGCTCACTTACTCGTGGTAGACTTTAAGGTAGTCTCCAAACCCTCACAAACTTTCCATGGAGCAAATCACAAGCCGAATGCCTCCGGGCGACCCTAGTCGCCTAGGGTTTCCCACAAACCCAAGAGTAACAAGCTAACTCGATGAACTCAAGGGGGGTGAACTTTGGCTTGGTGGAAACGTAGATCGGGACCTCCTCTTCCTTTCTACCAAAGGGATTTGGATTTGGTTGGGTAGAATGAGAGATCCTCAAGCTTTTGTGTTTCAACAATGGGAGAGAGAGAGAGCTTCAAGAAATAAATGTTTGCCGAAATGCCTAACCTCTCAGTGGAGAAGAAGAGCCGTTTGGGGGTTCCTGCGACAGAACCGGCAATAAGTCCGGCCGGACCGAGTTGCTTGCCGGAAATTCCGGCGACAGCTCCGGCGGACCGGACCACACGCCGTAAATTTCAGCGGCGACCGGAATTCTTGGCGAGCAGCCGAAAGTGCTTGCAGTAAGCCATTTTGGTGTTTACCGAGAATTTCCGGCGGCGACCGGAAATTTCGGCGACATCGCCAGCGGTGCCGGCACTTCAGCCGATTTCACAGTAGCCCCTTTGGACTCATTTTTCATGGCTATTTTTCTCTCTCTCTTCAAACGGGTGTGTTGCGGTGGATGATGAGAAGTATATTTGGTGTAGAACAATCCCAAAGAGCCCGTCCGGGCATAAAAGACCGAAACCGAAAAACCCAAAACCGAACCCGAATAAATAGGTAATTCGGTCTTCGGTCATCTCGTCGGTCCTGGGAATCGTATGACCGAAATAATGGGGATCTGTTCGGTTGCTGCTTGCTGTAGACCGAACTGACCGAAGCAACCGAAAGTTGCACAACCAGATAAAAAAGAATCAGTCAAGCGACGGCCCAGAGAGGCCTTTCTCTCTCCTAACTTCCTCATTGTCCTCGTCTCACTCGATAGACTCCCTGACTCATGACCTAAAGTCGCTGCCCTCCGCCACAGCAGCGATCCAGCAATAACCTAGCCCAGCCGCACGCAGCTGGACCGCCGATATACTACCTCGCGTCCTTGCTGCCAGCCCTCCTTGCCTGCGACCCAAGCTAATCTCCGCCGTCCCGGCCACATCTCTGACCCCGGGGCATTGCGCCGTGGCCACATCTCCAATACCTAGTTGACGGCAGCGGCTTCCACTCGGTTCCCGCGCATCTCCAACCCTGGGACGCCGCCCGAACCTTCCCCTACATCAGTGCTACTGCCACAACCCATTGCATTTGTTCTGTACGTTCGTTGGAGACTCCTAGAACACTAGTATCTCGGCTACTCTGCTAGACCGTTATATGTATACATGAAGATTATTATACTTATACACGTTCTTAGATACTGGTAGACTGTTAGTGTTGGTGATTAGCGATGGAGATGAATCAGCATTTACTCTGATATACACGCTCTGCTACTCGCATTTACAATTGAATTTTTATTTAGTCAGGTTAAGAATTGTATTTGTCTATTTTTCATTGAGAATTGAGAATAAACACAGGGGAACTTTCCCTTGCGGATGCAGAGGCAAATGAAGCTATAGCTGCTATAGTGTAGTTCCCTTGATGCTAACTACTGTCCATATTATTCATGTATGTTTTAAATAGGACATGCGGCCATAGTTGATAGCTGATACAATCCGGCAGTATAGTTCTTTTGATGTTAATTGCTAATGGTATGTTTTAAATAGATAATGTAGCTAGCAGAACACCATCTAGCGGTGCTTAGACATACTGTCTAGCTTCTGGCCATAAAATTTCAGAAATACTTATATCCATACTTCATGTGTAGAGTTGCTTGAAGAACTATGTGAAAAAGGTAAATGGAAGATCAAGGCTAAAAGTTCAGTTGTTGCTGCATCCCTGGACATGAACAAGCCAAGCAAGTTCACCAACAAATTGTCAACCGCACCCAAATGAATGGATGTGCACTGTCCAGCAACTTTCTATCATACAGTACACTAGTAGAAAAAGAGTCATTCGTCCATCCCAGTTCGGAGCATTAATCCCGGTTATAGTTGGACCCGGGACTAATGTGAGCATTAGTCCCGATTCCAACGGCTAGAACGCCAGCAATCTTTAGTCCCGGGTCAAACGGGACCTTTAGTCCCGGTTCGTATCACCAACCGAGACTATAAGGGTGCCCCGGTGCCAATCCTTTTAGTCCGGGTTGGTAATACGAACCGGGACTAAAGGTGTGTGACCTTTAGTCCCGTCAGACACTAACCCGACTAAAAGGATTGGCACCGATTTTTAGTCCCGGTTGGTGATACGAACCGGGACTAAAGGTTATAAAAAATTTTAAAAATAAAATCCTTCGAACGGTAGTTAGGCCATGTACACTGCCAGACGTTTAGATAGACGTTTAACTGATTAAAAACAATACGTACGAAAAACCAAATTAGGCAAGCGCCCTTGTCCCTCATTGCGTGGCGTTAAACCCGGGCGCTAAATAGAGTTTGTTTTTCGCGTCCGTACAGTCCGCCGCAGGAAAAATTAGACGTGCCCTTATATTAAGTGATTTAGTTGTTACAAAAATTAACAAATATAAATTTCAACATAATTTACAAAAAATGTTATAAAAATTCAAATGGCCATAACTTTTGTATACCATGTAAAAAAAGTACAACCTATCAAAACGTGCAGAAAAAATTATTTCATAAATTAAATTATTTTAGTATTTTTATGTCATATTTGAATTCCTCGCATTTTTCTGATAATAATGGATATATTATTTGTTAAATTTCGATTTACAGATTAGAAGATATTGTTTATGTCATATTAAATGAATAAATGGCAAAAATGAATAAAATATTAATTTAATTAGTTTTTACTTTCATTAGAATAAAATGTTATTATTAATTATTTATTGTTGTTTACTAAAAATAGTTGTTCTTAATTTCAAAAAATAAAAACGTGTCACATATCGATATGAGTTAATAAGATTGATATACTAGTCTTGACAACAAGATATAATGGTCTTTTGCGCACGTGGGAGAGATGGAATAAAGAAGTTAAGCGAGCTGGGGATGGAGTAGTGCTAGGATGGGTGACCGGATGGGAAGTTTGACCGTAAGTACGATTTAAACTAAGATTAAGTATAATTAGTGTTAAAAATGAGAGATGTGGAAGATTAACGAGTCGAATAATTCAAAGGTTTAAGAAAAAATTGAAAAAAAATCAAATTTAAAAAAAAAATTTAAAAAAAAACTTTTAGTCCCGGTTCGTATTACAAACCGGGACTAAAGGTCCTGCACACTCGACGCGGCCCCGTGACCGAACCGGGACTAAAGGGGCCTTTAGTCCCGATTTCTTTGTCCCGGTTAGGAAACCGGGACTAAAGGCCTTTACAAACCGGGACCGATGGCACGTTTTCCACTAGTTATTCACGTCCAACAACTTTCTATCATATATTCATGTATTTGTATTTGTGCTTGTGATCTGAGTGTGACTAACTGCTGTTTGCTTATTTGCTTTCAAGTATCAACTATGAAAATTCTGCCACGCTCTCTATTTGGGTAATATGGTCATGACCGAAGACCGGATCGAAAAGACGGAAGACCGAATACAGAAAGACCGAAAAGACCGAACGTAATGCGGGTAGCATTTTTGGATGACCAAAATTTTCAATGACCGAAAAGACCGGACCGAACAAATCGAAAAGACCGAACGTAATGCGGGTAGAATTTTTGGATGATCGAAATTTTCAATGACCGAAAAGACCGGACCAAACAAACCGAACGTCCGGGTAGACCAAAGAGCGCATCGAGATCATCCCTCTTAATAGTGCATTGTTTCCTATTTGACTCAAAAGTAAATAAGAGAGAATAATAAATAACACCACCGGCTCTTCATATAGAAACGAATGGGGGGGTCACAAATCGCCTTTCACCAACAAACTGCAGACTCTCACATGTAGAGAAGCTAGTAGAAACATTAGTCCGCTCTCTAGCTTCGATGTCATAGTTAACTAAAACACTAGATAAGGGTTATTTGTCCTTTCAATCCGCCCTATGCGCCCTATGGATATGGCTGAGGCAAAGACTAAGCCCCAAATTGTTGATGCTCTAGCCACGACTGAACGAATGTGGTTGCATCATATCATAACTCTGCAGTGCTCCTATGATACCTCCATGGTGAAGCAGTTTTTGTCAACTCTAGTGATCTGTGGGGATGAGCGTCATACCATGAAGTGGATGACAGGTAGCACTTTCCTCCAGGATGATTTCCGCATATTCTCTTAGGTGCCTGGTTACCCTTTCAATGGTCGAGATTCTGCTTGTGGTCATCGAATCATCACTCCTATCAAGCCCAACAAGGACACTTTGCTCTCTCCCTTCCTTGCTACCAGTGGTGTTTTTGGAAGCTTTCAGGTCTCTCCCCTCTATATGCACAGCTGGTTTGCATTTTTCATGACTGCATCACTCCTAGTGGGGGCAACAATGACAGTATTTGTGGTCACCTTGTGCAACTACTTGCCTTTGCTCATGACTGTGCCACCAATGAAGATCAATCCATGGGTTATAGGATGGATGTGATGGACTTTATCTACCATGAGATGATTGATACTATGTTCAATTGGTTTTCCATTCCCTATGCTCCCTTCATCATGATGCTCATCAAGCATATGTTTCCTCATGAGGATTTCAGTGGCAAACTTGATGGTGAACACAAGGTGAAGAAGATCTACAACAAGTCCAGGAAGACCTCTCATCCCTCTTCAGCTCCAGAGTCGTTCATGAGAGATGCTAGGGCTAGTGGGGAAGGCCCTCTGTGTCGTCGGTTCCCTGTGAGGTGAAGCAACTTAATTGGTTTCAACGGAACATTATGTGCATGGGGGTAGACACTCACAAGGGGAAGTATGAGGCTTACCGGCAGGGCCATGATATGGCTCACACCCAGCAGGTCATCCTCCACCATGTCTTCGGGGCATCAGGCCACCCTCCGACTCTGATAGCTCCCACTCCATATGCTCAGTGAAATTATTCTGGAATCAACTATGGTGAGATCGAGTGTCACTTGTTCCCTACCCAGGCGAGGGAGCCTACCCCTCCGGCTGCTAATGATGAGGACGATGAGGAGTGATCCCGCGGGGTTCTACCATCGCTCTTCTTCCTTTTTGGCATTTTGATGCCAAAGGGGGAGAAGTAGTTCTATTAGGATTGTGTGGATTTGCATGGGTCGGACACAAGTTCATTTGCCTTATCGCTTTCTCTATATTTGCTTGTGCCCATTTAGTGTTGAACTTTAAATTTGCCATTTGGCTTATGGTTGTATGAGACTATGTGGTTTGTGTGATACTTTGGATTTATATAGGTTATCTCTAGAATTATCAATGTGGATTTATCTCTATGGAAGTATGGATCCATATCTATGTTATGGAATTCCGGTATTATCTCTATGGATGCATCCAAATGGTATTATGCTTCGAAGTCTCAATAAGTGATCATTATAGTGGTTATCTCTATATTATTGAGGACTTCATTTTCCAGCGGTATGGTAAGTTTTGCCTAACTCATCATTTGTTTGTAGTTTCCAACTCATGAAAAGTCTTGTACCTTCTTGTGTGCATTTGTATTCAAATGCAAACTTACTATATGCACACATTTAGGGGAGCTTTTTTCATTCTTGAAATGATGTTGTTATTAGGTCATTATTTCAAATCCTAGTATTGTCATCTAACACCAAAAAGGGGAAGATTGAAAGAACATTTCATAATCTCTAGTGCTTTGGGTGTTAGATAACAATACCAAGGATTATTTAATGTGTGTTGAGTGCTACAGATAATTGTCTACTCAAAAAGCAGCCAAACAAAGTTTTGGGGGGTGGATTATCCGCCCATGGCTCGATCGACAAAGGTGGACAAGGCGCGTCACGCGATATTGGGGTGGTCTTTCCCACGGATTATCTAGCCAGGGCCAGAGTTTTTTCTCGGGCCGGAAAATCCGCCCCTCAAGGGGGGCGGATAATCCGCGCCCCCTCCCCCCCAGGAATTTTTCCAAAGGCAGCCAAGGCGTGTCATGCAATATAGGGCAGACTTTTGCCCGGAAAATCCGATTCCGGGCTGGAGTTTTCCCCCAGCCGAATAATCCGGCCCCAAATTCTACAACGGCTAAGTTTTGACAGGGGATATAAATACCCCAATTTCTTCTCCTATCAGATCTCTTGATTCATTCAAAAATTGTTGTACTGTTCATCAAGTCCCAAACCGATATCTCCACTTTCATCCACCTGAAGGCTTCGATCTTTGGGGAATTGAAGGAGGAAGCTTTGATCTTCATCGGCACCAATCAAGCGCTTCACTTACCCTCCATTCACTTGAAGGATTCTTGATCTAGTATTTCTTGCAAATATCTAGATCTCATTTTCAGTTATTGATTATACTTATTCTTGTGGCCGTTTGTTGTCATCACGGAAGCCTCCAATTCAGTTGTAGATATGTGCCCCACTAGTGTTATAAAGACGTCGGTTCCCGCCTCGAAGGGTATCAATAGTGGAAAGGTGGATCAGGCCTTTGGTGGCAAGATCCATCGGAGAACAGGGCGAGGCCTATTGTGGCGTGGTGGTCTTACTACCGCCCACCCCTCCAACACAGACGTACTTCCCTTAACAAGGAATGAACTACGGTCAAACAAATCTTGTGTCTCCGCGTGCTCCACTACGGTTACCTCGTTCATCGCATTTACTCGCTTAGTAGTTAGGTTTACATATAAGGAAATTCTATGTAGTTGCATATCTAGAGATTTACCTTTGTTTCAAGCAAAAAATTGAAAAAGAATTAAAAATTGGAGTAGCACCTATTCAACCCCCTCTAGGTGCCCATATGATCCATTTCAGACCTGCCATTGTTGGCATTATTTCGAACCTATTCACCCCTTCTAGTTTCTCTCTTTTTTCGTTTGGGCTTGACTATACCGAGCCCCAATAGTTAAGTCATTGTATCAGGTGGTTGGTATTTTAATATAGCGGAGCAAAAGCCTGTTTCGAGGAGAGAGGAGAGGAGAGAGAGCACTTGATCTGGTATAAGGGTCTGGCATCACATCCCATCTCTACACAGTCCAAGGTCAAGAAGGAAGACTCACAGAAGGTTCTTGGTCTAAGGGCATCTCTAGTGGCATGTCCCAACCGGTACTGCCGCGTCCGAACCGGTCCACACGGACACGAGGCCCGTGCTCCAGCGGTGCGACCCAAACAGACCGACGTGTCCGGCAAGACACATCGGTCCACCAAATATGGGGCACCAATGCATCGGTCCAGACGTGCCGCAGACCAAGCTTGTGTCCTCCCTCGCTCGCAAAGGGCTCACAAACGGCCTCCATGTGCTTGACGCCAGTTATGGCACTGGCCGCTGGCGTTCAGAAGGCTGACCAATGCCAACAGCCATGGCCATCAATGTCGGAGCTGCCTGGACTATTGTACCCGCATTTATGCCGAATCCGCTAGATCCTGTGTCGACATTGATGGCCAGGGCTTCTTATACTGGCCTTGTGTCCCTTTCGCCCTACACAGTCTCGTCTGGCATTGTCCACCCCCTATCGCCCTAGCGAGCGCCCATGAAGATTTTGTCCTGGCTAAAGAAGGCCACCAATGACCACAAGGCGGGCTCGGCCTCGGGTCATCGTCGCCGCCTCCGCTGCACTGCCTCGACAAGTGGAAGGTTTCATGGGCCTAGTGGTGGTTGTACCTGTGGCATGGCCCGAACGACGGGAACACGCCCGCCGGTACATGAAGGTGCATGACTACATCAGGCGGTGAGACGAGGCAGATCCGTATGATCACCATGACGTCTCCCTCCCTAGCGGCTAGCACCTCAACATCGACAGGGTACCGATGTCGCCTCCATCGGGTGACATGTCGGCGCTAGATGTGGAGATACGTTGTTGCATCAAGCAGCTTCCGCTGGTGATGCGCCACAATCGTCGGTACCACCGCAAGGACTTCTAGGCGAAGTTCCTCCCTTGGGAGCATGCCGTGTGGTGGGCGAGCTCGTACAGAGGAGAGTTTCGGCTGGGGCAGGAGTACGACAACCTGTCAGCGCACTTCGACGATGAGGAATCCAAAAACGAGGAGGAGGGCGGGGGCACCCTCCCACCAGACTACGACGACGAGGCGGCCACCATGCTCGCCAACGATTTGTCTAAGCTAGATCAGGACAACAAGTACACATGGACCGGGCTGGATGACGTCCTCCAGCTGACTGCGATGATGGTGGCGTACTAGGCGGAGCTGCCACGTTCATGGTCGCTGCCACCGCACGTGTTGCCCCAATGCCACATGGGCAGGATGTTCCACCACCACCAGCCCCACCGGCCTAGCCGCAGCAAGGCCTCTAGACACTGCCGCCGTGCATCGACCTCTCGATGGACGAGGACAAGTAGCTGGCTCGACTACGATCGGCGACGCAGACAACGCCTATAGCTAGTTTTTTTTGCGCTATATAAATTATGTTTTTCAAATCAATGAAAATGATAGGAAAAATATCTAGGCGACGAACTGCTTGAGTTTGGCCACCGTGGACACTAGTCTGACATACCCGACCATGACTCAAATTTTATTCGCATGACAACCTAAACGAAATAAATCGGACGATTTAGGTTGTCAAGAGCGTGCCGCTGAAGATGACAAAACATAGCTATATGGAAAAAATCACGGAGAAACGATAGAATCGCAAATAATCCGGCCGAGAACCCCTCCCACCCATTGCATGTGGGCCAAAGAACTTGCGGACCCACCTGACATCGGCCGGAAGTTCAAACCTCAGGTCCTCCGTGCGTAAACAATCCCGTAGGCAGAGGGTTTAGCATTGTTACTTTTTTTCAGAAAATTCCGGCCGTGAGATCAGGATGCTTTCCTTTCCGCCCTATCTGATCGCTATAAAACCATCAGCTGCGACTGCGGAGCCACGGCCACCCACCTCTTCCCAATCGATCTATCGAGACCTGACATGCCGCGCGGTCGCGGACGACAACCGAGCACGGTGGCGGCGCACGGGGAAGAAGAAGAACGGGCCGCCCATGGACCAAAACACCATTGGCTCGACCATCAAGACGGTGGAGGATGGCAATGTGCGCCGACGAGCCTGACCAATGGCAGCGCTGCCGGTTCCCCGCGCCGACCAAGAGCAGGTGGAGGTAATAAACTTCTCCGGCCCGCGGATCTCTCTACATATATATCGATCTGCTTCCGATCATTAGATGGTTAATTTTTTCTTGTACTTATTTAGCTCAAGGTAATTTTTTGTGCTAGATCAGCGAGCTGGGCAAAAGAAGGAGGAGGAGGACGTCAAGGCGGGGTGCCATTACCGCGATCCGACAAGAATATGCCAAGGTACCTGCTGCGCACGATGCATGCTCTAACGCTACGGATCTTGCACGCCTCTGTTAATTTATGATGAATTGATTTGCATGATCCATGTCGTCAATTCCACGCCACTTGCATCCTCAGATCTGTGCATACATAGATCCGCCACATGCATCGATACTCCTGTAATTTCCGTGCAAAACAATGATTAGGGCTTGTTTGATTCATAGGATAGGAAAGTATAGGAATAGAAAAAACATAGGATTGAGATGTCATGACAACTTGAATCCTATGAGAAAAGGGATTTTGTTTGATGTAGCAAAGGAATTTTTTCATGAGGTATGATCTAATGTTTCTTTCCTATAGGAATTGCACTACAAGATTCCTATAGGATTAATTCCTTTAGGATGTGTTCCTATGAATCAAACAATAACATAGGAAAAAATCCTATAGGATTCAAATCCTACACAATTCCTATGCATGAATCAAACAGCCCTTAGTGGTTCTCAGCTACGAGTGGTACTGGTTCTCGAGCTCAACTCAAATAGGAACACCGCCTCCCTGCATCGTGATCGGTGGGCCACGAAGCCAGGACCTCTTCATTGGCTGGCGTCGTTGCTTCAGCCGGATAGACATGACGTGTTTATTTTTCTCAACTCATTTATCTATAGACATAGAAAATTTACCACTATAAGTATGCGCTTTATGTTTTCCTAATTACCACTAAAAGATTTGCCCATGCCATGTACTTTTGCCCTTTCAAAGGGTGATATTGATGTCATGGCCCACTTTATAAAGAAATTAGTGGGCGCAATCGTGTAAAGCCATAAGATGAGAAAAAAAACCCCGTAAATTCTCACTCTCATGGACATTGTGTCCTATCCAGAACCAAAGTCCATCCTTACGAAGAATGTGGTTGGCATTCTTAAGTTTGTGAAAGTTGACTTAGTAGGTATGCATTAAGTCACTAATGACTCACAGATCTGGTAGTTGTTTCTACACGCTACCACGGTACAGAATGGGTGTGTGCTCATGTTTGTGAATGGTACTCAAAAGAGTTGACACGACTCGGTGCAATGCATATCTACCATGTTAACATTTTACAAACTTCAGAATGTCTACTACATTCTCCATCACGATGTACTTTGGTTTAAGATAACAAAAAATGTCCATAAAAGTGACAATTTGCTGATTTTTTTTATCTTTTATGGTTTTCATATCTTTGTCATGAATGTGTCTACTTATTTGTTGGTAAGACCGGCAACTACATATGACATCAATATCACTCTTTTGAATATAACACATAAATGACACTAGCTAATCCGGTGGTGAGCTAAAATTTAGGCAAGAAGAAAACATGTGTACTAAAATCAATGGTAAAAGAAATCGATTGTCATTGCACATTTAATTAGTGTAGTGGGTTATGAAAGAAGAATTAGGACACTACAATTAAGAAATATCAGTAGTAAGCATATATATATATATATAGCGCTATTTGACCCCAGGGTATAGAATAGTTATTCTACACCCGCCCTCTATCTTTAGAACTGTATATTATTTTTACCTCACGTAAATTTTGTCTTACCTCGAGAGTTGAGAAGAACGTAAGAAAATATAGACATGTCATAATTTTTTTTGTTTACATGCCGTAAAAAAATACAACGTAAAATGCGTTTTTTTAGTGTTTTTTACACTATAATTACTCATAAACTATTTTTTATGTTGATTTTTTTGCGTTGTGGATAAATATGAACATAATTATTTGTATACAAAGCATAAATTTCTAAACATGACAACATAAAGTTATGTGGGGTGCAAAATAACTATTCTGCACCCTAGGTGTCAAATAGGGTTTATATATATATATATATATATATATATATATGTGATGTTAGACGCTAACTTAAGATGGTTTTTGTTGTGCTCCTAGGTATTCTTCTTTGAACCATGGTCTATCCATGGAACCTACGAACACAAAATAATATTATATTACAACAACCTATACTAGCAAACATATATTTGGAAACAAATAAGTCGTTTAATTGAACAACACAAACATGACAAAAATGGCTTATTTTGTTGTACAATGAAAAGAAAAATATATCGGTAAAATAACTTTTGCTACCCAACTGATAAAACAACGGATGTGGTATTTTCATATATCATTTGAATGACGAGATGATCCGGCGAAATGCTTTAAGAGAAGGCATGATTATTGACCTTCTTATTTGTATAAATCAAAGTCCATGTTAACCCTAGAAAGTTGTTGACACATAAAAGTTCTTAATTTTGTAAAGGGTAACCGTAGAATATTTGCCTAGGAAAAGGACTTCGCCTAAGTCCTTCATCTTCAACCGCCAGTCCTCCATGAAATCCGCCTCACACACCCACGAATCCATTTCCAGATAATCATTATGAGTGATGTCCATCCATCTCCACCATAATATGAGTAGCTTTTGCTTGTCGGACTAAACAATCAGGTAATAGTTGGTAAGCATATCTAACCTTGGTTGACGATAGATTTATTCATCTTCTGCTAGTGTGGCTCATCTCTTCGTCACCGACGAACAAGTCATGGTGGAAAATTCTCCATCGCAGGACAAATCGGGGACATTCCATGGCAAAAGGCAATGTCCATGTAGGCATCGACCAAGTGATAATGATCATGGGATTTGACGACAAAATGATCATGCATCCAATCACTACTTGAGTCGTGTTGCGTAGAAAGATGCCAAGTAAGAGACTAGGTGGAATAAACTATGCCGGGGGTGGCGGAAGATGGCGATGACAAGAAAAGACAAGAATATTTCGATCTTCGTATGAATGCTCTTAGTATCCAATGCTGGCATCCAAGTCCTAACCCACTACCATACTTGTGGGTCGATCTTCCCAAGATGATGATATGGTGGGCGTTATCGGAAACCATGCTCATTATCAGAGGCATGCATACGAAGATGGATGGGTGCTCGTCTTGTCTCGTCATCGCCATTTCCGTCACCCTTGCCATAGTTTTTCAACCTGGTCTTTTTCTTTGCATATTTCTGGCCAACACGGCTCCAGTCAGCTGCAATGCATGGACATTTGTCCTCGAATTCCATTTTCATCATCTCTCAGTCAATGCCTACACGAACATTGCTCTTTGCCGTGGGAATGGTCCCCGCTCCTGCTATGAAGAATTTTCCCCACCATGACTTGTTCATCGTCGACTGATAGATTAACCACCACTATTAGCAGAGGAATCATCCTATCATCGACCATGTCATTGAGGCTCGACCTACTATGTTTACAAACTGCTATAGTCGTATCGTCCGAAAAGTAAAAGCTACTCATGTTGCGGTATAGAAGGACGAACATCACTCATGAATGATCACATGGCAATAGATACCTGGGTTTTTAAGGCGGATTTCGTGGACAACTAGTGGTTGGAGGTGAAGGATAGAAGTGGCCAAGTCTTCTTCCTCGGCAAGATTTTTACTATTACCTCTTACAAAAGTAAGAATGTTATGTCAATAACTTTGTACAGTTAAGATGTTTTATACAAATAAGTAAGTCAATAATGATGCCTTGCACCGAATCGTCTCGACATCCAGATGGTATATATCCAAATACGACATACATTTTTTTACCGGTGGGTTGCAAAAATTTCTTTACCGCATAGGCAGCCTACAAGGTTCCTTTTTATGGCCGAAGATACATTTTCCTCGTTGATGGTACAGTAAATAAGTCATTTTTGGTTACTCTTGTGCCACGATGCTGAGCGGTGACGAGCACGACTTTCAGATCATGCACCGCGTAGCAAAGCCAAACCGATGTAAATCAAACTAGTCCTTCTCCCTAACAAGAGGACCCACGAGACTGTGTCCCCACATGACATCGATGTTACTTTAATGCCACCAGTTACAGGGTCTGAAAATCACCATCTACTTAGATATATCTTCTGAAACTTTTTTCAAATCCAAAAGTCCAGTACCTTCCTACAAGTTAGTGAATTAGGAGGGGAGCATTTGAAACATGGCCAAGCTCCTATAGTGTGACGAGTGGTATGTACAAGGCCTAGGAAAGGATCCACCTATCTTGTGTATATATGGTCGGGTTCTTCTGTATGCAATTGATGCTTTTTTTTTCAAATGTGCACACTGTACATGATGCTTTCAGAGGCCTTTAGTCTGTTGTTGGTGGACGAGACAGCTGTAACCAGGGGAGACCGGGAGAGCCACACAGCCAGGTCAGATACTTCGTCAGAAGCTGTCTCATGTTGTGTGCATTCGTGTTTTGATGTTTCGTCTTAAAAAGTGTTTAATTTTTCTGTTTTTGAACCCCAGATCAAGCGGGTTTTGTCTGCTCACAAGAATTAAAGGTTTCAAATATTCCCCTACTACAGTACTACTACCGGATCAACTTCCCGTCAAGAACTATATATGTTTCTGAATGAATTGTTACTCTGGTCTGTAAACTGGTAACCTACCTAAACTGAAAAAGTTTTCTCTCCTTGAATAAATCTTGGTGGTAATAGGTACATACAAGTTAGCAATGCGGTGGTAACGGTCCCTGCCTCCCTGTTGCCGGAGCATTGGGCTTCTCTTCAGGTGCGGCATTCCAGCGCCCGCCGGGGTGGTAAGTCAGAGGAGAGTGATCTGCTGTTGGTGCTGCCCAGAGCTTTACCACTGTCAGACCGACAAATGTGGTGTTGTTGGCAACACAATCGTGAAAAAAAGGAGGAACTTCTAGGTGTTGAATGTGTTAGCCAAGGACAGTATCTTATCTCGTTGTTTCTGGGAGCTCACCCAGCAGGTAAGCTCACCAGCGATCTTGAGGTAGATGCTTGAGCGTTGGCGTTTTTGTTTCGTTAAAGACTCATCGTTTTTGTGCTTTCCACTTTCCAGCGAATCAAGGTGCCGGCTGCGAAGCAAATTGACCAAGCTTCAGTACCGTCGTTAGGCTGGGCCTGCCGCACAAACGGCACAATGTGGGTTGATCGGGAAGAGAGTCGTTGCAGATTGAGATTCTGCCATAACCATTATGAGTTAATGTCTTCCTGGTTTTGGAGGCATTGCTCGTTCTTTTGTTTCTTTTGGTCTTCCTTTATTTCTTCATGTTGAGTAGTTCAGGCACAAGATCAACGGGGACTGGCTATTATCTCGGCAGTGAACTTTCTCGTTGTTGGATGAGTACTACATTCAGTCTAGAATTCTCCATCCATATGTTTTCCTGATATTATTTCAGGCTGCTAACTACCAAATCGTTCATGATAGTTTCTATAATTCAGTCATGAATGATTCTTTTAATATGCTTAATTGACTAACTGAATGTGGTAGGAACATTGTTCTCCGCATCTACAAATTCAGACATGGGCAGGTGCTAAATTTTTTTTGGAAGGAAAATAGTTAACAGGTGCTAATTTTCTTAATCTGTCTTTTCAGTGTAACAAACCAGTTTGCATAATTACTATTTGTACCTGTTTTTAATATCATCGCTTAACTGTGTTTTGCAGCTTGTTCTCATCACTAGCTCCAACACTGGTGGATTTGAGGCTGGAATCTCCAAGGATGGCTAGACTCGTGAGCATGTTTTCCTTGCTTTCACCCTTAGTCAAGCAGATGATCAGCTGCTGCAAGAAGGTACAAGTTAACTCTTTTTGTTCACTGATAAAATATTACTACACATGAATGATGCTAGTAGTTTGCTGCATGATCCAAATGTTTCATTTTAGTTAACATGACCACATGTTTGGCATCCTGTTCTTAGTTTCAAATTAGTAGACATGTTTTTTATGTTATGCATCCAGTGCTTGTTTTCAAATTAGTACACACACTCTGAATGTTTGTTCTAATTGCTTTCTGAAATTTCTGCTTGAATATAGCAACAGCCATGTATAGTCAAGTAGGATTGCATATTAGTCTAAGCCTGATAATGGATTCATAGTGTTATGTCATAAGAAGAATTTCACCTCTTACCTTTTACTTACCTGATTATCTTACAGAGGATCATGCACTCTTCAGCAAGAGATAGTTCAATGAGAAAGTATGCATTTTCTGGTATGAATCTTGTACCTCTTAGTATCTACTTAAGAGTGCATATGCTGCTTAGAGGTCGTTTGGTATCCATCATTTGGGCCTGGAATCCCGGAATTCATTTTGGAATTCCATCCTTATGTTGTTTGGTTGGCATAGAATTAGGCCATTATTTTATTTGGCAATTCCACCAAAATGACATGTGTAAACCCGATTCCGATCTGAGACCCGTCATTTGCAAATCTCTCCCGACCTCGCAGCGCCTCCTCCCTCCCTGACTCAGCGCCTCCTCCCTCCCCGTCTCAGCGCCGCCTCCTCCTCCCTCAACCACGCCGCCTCCTCCTCCTCCCACCGCATCGCCTCCTTCCTCCCCGACCCCATCTTCCTGTCTGCCCGATGACGAACAGCCGCCGGTAAGCGACCGACGACCTCAGTCATTCTCCTCCACCGTAGGCAAGTTCCCCTCCGTCTCTCTTGTTTTGCTCTCTCTCTCTCTCTCACTTGATCTTTCCATGTAATTGAACCCTAACCCTAAACTTGGCTCTGCTCTGTAAGGAATCGATCTTGACTGAGTTACCTTAAACTTGGCTCTGCTCCAGTTTTAAATAAGATGACTCGAGTACAACTACAGAGAATTTGAGCTACACATGCTTTGGCTTTGCAACCTCTCGGCATAGCATTTAGATGGGCCATGCTATCTTTCGGCATAAGGTTTTATAGGGAGAGCAAGTTGAGCATTTAGGTATCAGCATAGAGTGTCAAGCTAAAAGTACAGGAATTGGAGCCTCAAATTTTCTCAAGGAGACTGTGTTTCCTTTCATGTTGAAGAAACCAAGTGGATTTGTTGGTTTTTAGCCTTCCTGCTCATGTTGACGTAGTTGAATAGTATATCCCCTGATTGGAACGATAATCTGTGATAGACAAATTACAGGTCATGGTCCTCTTGTCTGTGTGTTAAATCTTCGCAAGATGTGCCTTTCATGATGACTGGCACTACAAAAGTGTGGATATGATCAGTTTGTCTATTACTGTCCTTCAATTATTTGTAGTACTGCTATTTGCCTGTTGCTATCCTATTAGTTACTAGACTATAGCTTATTCTGGTTTCACTGGTTTCCTTAATTGTACTTCCATTCCAGCACTAACAAGCTATATTCTCCCACTAAAATTTATGTTGAGCCGTATTTTAGGTTTTAGATGGCAGTAGTGAGTGGTGACACATCCTTGATTAGTCAGCACATAGTTCTGCTCTATTTTGCCCCACTCCCCTTGTTTTTTCTTTGGTCAGTTGCAGGCACCGTTGGTGGTTTGTAGTTTTTCCTTTTCTCTGGCTTTCTTTACATGTACATATGGTTGGAATGGAAGGTTCTATATGTCACTCTTTACTTCAGAATTTCATTTCGTTGTACAATAATATATCTGTATATCAAGGGTGTAGCACTACAGGTAACATTCTATCTATAAGCTAGACCTGTATATTATAAATAATTAGTGTATGTATATTATAAATAATTAGTATATATGTATATTTCTCACCGTAATTAGTCGTTCACTTTGTGTATGTATCACTCGTGTTAGTGCTCTACGGCGGGTTATATTACATCAAGTGGTTATATCTTTGCTCAGTTTATTACTCTACTCAGTTCACGTCAAGTGGTTATATCTTTGCATGATAGTGGTTATATCTTGGTTGCTTGGTTATATCTTGGTTGCTTGGTTATATCTTGGTTGTATCATTCTAAGTGGTTATATCTTGGTTGCTTCACATCAAGTGGTTATATCTTTGCATGATAGTTTATTACTCTACTTAGTTCCCCATGTTGTATCTCTTGTAGATGGCTGATCAACAAGTAGTACTATATCATGAGAGGAGGAAGAAAATAATGAGGGCAGCAGCTGGTTTTTTTGTTATTATAGTTGCGGTAGCACATCATATTTATTGTAGGAGAACGATAGTTGAGCTTGGTGATTTCAGTGAGGAAGAGGAGGAGACAGATGCTAAGAAATATTTATATGGGTCCAAATTTATATTGCTATGATACTCTACGGTTTACCAAAAATTCATTCTTTGACCTATGTGCCATTTTACGTGAAAGGGCTGGATTAAAAGACACCTTTTATGTGACTGTTGAAGAAGCTGTGACCATTGTACTGCTTGTTCTTAGCCATGACATGAAGTTTAGGTTGATCTGTAGCACCTATAGGTTGACACTTGAGCCAATTATTAGACATTTTAATGAGGTGTTAGGAGCCATTCTTTCTTTATCTCATGAAATCATCAAGTTGCCAGACCCTTCTACTGAACTACCTGAAGATTACAAATGGGAGTGGTTTCCCGATGGGCTTGGAGCTTTAGATGGCTCACATGTTGATGTCCGGGTTCCGCTACACAAGCAAGGTGGATATAGGAATAGGAAGAAGGCCATAACAACAAATGTGTTGGGTGTTTGTGACCGCAACATGAAGTTTGTTTATGAGTTGGCTGGCTCGGAAGGTTCAGCATCAGATGGCAGAGTGTTGAGAGATGCAATGTTTAGAGAAGACTCTTTCAAAGTTCCAAATGGTAACTCCTATCTTAGTATGATACAACTTGCCACTAAATTTCTCAACTGAAATCTAATGTGGGATATTTTCATAAACCTTAGTAAAATACTACCTAGTAGATGTTGGATACACAAATGGTCTAGGCTTCTTTGCTCCATTCAGAAATACAAGGTATCACTTGAAAGAGTAGGCTGGCAATGGGAATAATCCAGAAACTCCACAAGACCTCTATAACCTGCGGCATGTAATTGCTAGAAACGTAGTTGAGAGGATTTGAGCTCTTTTAAAGATGAGATGGGCTACTCTCAGGGTTAGTTCATTTTTTGGAATAAAGAAATCAGGTATCATCTAATTTTTTGAACTCAATCTCATCTTCCCGATCTTCTTTGTGGGAAAGAAGCAAGTCGAGGACCAACATTTGCATTGTCATGGTTGTGATCTTCCCTTGACAACATATCCAAATGCTAGCATCTTCTCCAACGCACCAATGTTTTTTCCCAGTCCAAAAACCAGTCCATCTGCTTGTGCTGCCATGAGTTGATCATAACAGCCGATGTTTCCATGGAGCAATGTCTTCCGCTGCTGCAGTATAAGGCTTTTTCCAAGAGAAGTCCCACAACCTCGGAGAAAATATCCGGCCTTTGGCACTTGATCAAGCGGAAAAGGAAGTGACTGCAGCGCCGTGTCTTCCCAATCAACACATCCCACCTCAGAAATTCCCAGACAAACCAGCCCTAGTCCACCGTATTCCCATCCTCCATCACCGCAGGGCGACGGCGATCTCCACCTGTTCCTCAGCCACCGGTCATGAATGAACACCCTCACGGCGGCGATCGCCTCCGCGGAAGAGAATAAGGCCGCGTCCTCCACGGTGAGGTCGAGCTTGCCTAACGGCATTTAGAGTGCGGCCGCGATGTCGACGGATAGCGATGATGCTTCCTCCATGGAGATGATGATGCGCGAGGAGTCCGGTGACCGAGGTCGAGCCCGTCGGTAGCGTGAGGAGGTTGAGCCGCGCGAAGCCCCTGAGGCCGAGGGCGTCGATCAGCGCCGCGCGAAGCTCCCAAGGCCGAGGTTGACGGGCTCGACCTCGGTCTCACCGCCGCGGTGGACCACTCCTCGGGCTGCATCATCATATCCATAGGAGGCGAAAGCATCATCGCTTGGCCCGTCGACCTCGCGGCCACACTCTCAATGCCGCTAGGCAAGCTCGACCTTGCCGCGGAGAACGCGGCCTTGTTCTCTTCCGCGGAGGCAATCGCCGCCGTGAGGGTGTTCGTCCATGACCGGCTGCTGCTAGGAGGAACAGGGGGTGGCCAGGTGTTGCCGGAGGAGATCGTCACGTCCTTGCAGCTGCTGGATGATGGGAAGGCGTAAGCGGTGGACTGGGGCTGGTTTGTCTGGGAATTTCTAAGGTGGTATGTGTTGATCGGGAAGCCACGGCGCTGCAGTCACTTCCTTCTCCGTTTGATCAAGTGCCAAAGTCCATATCTTTTCTTCGAGGTTGATGGAACTTCTCTTGGAAAAGGCCTTATACTGCAGCAGCGGGAGACATTGCTCCATGGAAACAACGGCTTTTATGATCAACTCATGGCAGCACAAGCAGATGGACTGGTTTTTGGACTAGGCAAAAACATTTGTGTGTTGGAGAAGATGCCAGCATTTGGATATGTTGTCAAGGGTCAACAACATACAATTGAGACTGAAGATCAGGAAGATGGCAACCATGACAATGCAAATGTTGGTCCTCAACTTCCTTATTTCCCACAAAGAAGATCATGAATATGAGATTGAGCTCACAAAGGATAATATCATCTCTAGGAGCAAGACTTTTGACAAACATTATGCTATCGTCAACAAGATGTTTTCTTAGAGTGGATTTGGTTGGTATGACGAGAAGAATATGGTCACTGTGGAAGATTATGTTTGGAACACTTATGTCAAGGTAACCTACTTGCGCTTAGTACTGCTATTTGGATGCTTTCTATATATTCCTTACTATACTTGGATTCTTTTTGTATATTCCTAGATGTTGCTTTTAAGTAGATGCTACTTGTGTGTACCCTGTTGTCTCAAATAATTTTCTGTATCCCATGGATGAAGTGATCGATTGAACCATTTCTTTTCTAGATCAGAGAGGCTTATATTTCGGAATTTTTATAGCGAGTGAAAAGCACATCATGTGATTTAAAGTATATATGGTTGATGCTGATCTATGCACCGATACTTAAATATTATCAGTTCCATTCATTATTGATCCGTCTCAAATGGCTATTTGACTCAAACCCAACCCAAACGACTACTTGACTTTGTTATATGTACACTGGAGCATTGTCTATCTTTATAGGCTATAACCTGGAACAGTTAACTACCGCACTAATCTAATATGGATGACATGAGAGGCGTACGCATACATGTATGAAATTAGCTTGATCAAAGTATAAGTTCAGGGCTATTATGTTTACTGAAGGAATAGTTAACTACAATACTAATCTATTATGTTTGGATGACATGAGACGTATCCATCCAAATTGTCCATTCAGGTTCATCGCTTAGGCGTGATTTTGCATGTCTATGGCCTTTTCTTTTTGTACTTTATCTGGTTGGTCAAAAACTACTTCTTCAGTTGCTTTTTCTAGGATATTTTCCTTGCAGATCACATTGATTTGTATCTGCTCAATATGTCTCGTTGATTCATATAGTATGCCTTGTTTATATAGTTGCTTTTCCTAGGATGCTTTCCTTAATTAAGGAGTCATCTCTACTATGTGCATCATGCATGATTGTAATCGACTAATCATTTGAGAACATACATCAGTAAACTTTTCTTGTCTGAACAATTACACATTTAAATTTGGATGCTTTCTATGCTGAACCATGTTGCTTTCCTGTGATTTATTTGCAGGCCAACAAAGATGCCGCTTCATATAGGTATAAGTTAATCAAATTCTGGGACATAATTAGCACACTATACTCTAGAGACCGTGCTACCAGCGCGGGTGCAAGGACAACTAATGAAAGCGCAGCTGAAATGGCGGAGGAGAATGCTAACATCACTGTCGACAATAAAGATGCCAATTCATCAACTCAAGCTGACGAAGATCGTTCGAAGAATAGGTATCGATCGAATGACTCAATTGCAACCATGCTTGGTGATAATTTAGATAACTTCATTGCTGCGTTCAAAGCTGATGCTCCCGAGCCTTCACGAAAGCCAACATCTCTTGAGGAAATCTGGGTTATTCTTGATGGCATACCAGATCTAGAAGATGATCAACAGTTGGCAATATATGATGTTCTTGTAGCCGATGATCGCAAGTTCAAGTATTTGGTGGCACTGCCTATACGGATGAAGAAGTGGGTGCTCAAGCAGATAAACGCATGATTCAAATTTTCCTTTGTGTTGTGGCAGTTTGCCGTTTCATCTCGTTTAACTTATTCAAACTCTAGAATCTGTATTTATTATGTCGATGCATCTATGTTTTATGGACTGAACGTGCACTAGAATTTTGCAACTTGGAAGATGTGTGTTTTGAGGTCCAAAAGTTATGAAAAGTACTGTTGCAATCACTTCATGCATGTGTTTTTATTCTAGTACATGGCAGCTATTTTGAAATTTAATTTTGAATTCCGTAGTCATTTCCAAATTCCGATAGCAGCCAAACATGTGGATGTTTTTGGAATCACAATATAAATGAAATGAATCCATGTATTTATTCTGTTTCTACCAAATGAAATGAATATCTGGGTGCCAAACGAGCTCTTATTATTGTGGCTTTTCCGTATTATTAAATTTGCATCTTATCTGAAAGGTGTGCACTTGATCAAATTCTTGCGTACTTTCTTTTTCTTAACTAGTGATTCAACTTTCTGATTTTACCACTAAGTTCATTGCATTATCTCTGTTTATATTATTATGAGCACGATGCTAGAATTTTGCCCAAGTAACAATCTATTCCGTAGCTACTTGAGATTTGTCTTTCTATGACCCAAGACGAAGTGATAAATGCTTAACACATATCTTGTTCTAAAATATGAGTAGACAGTATGATCAGATCTTTCTCCATTGCAAAATATGAGCACAGGTTTTTTATAGATAGACTAATGTATTGTCCTTGCTAAATATTATGTTTTGAATTACAGGATTCTTATAGATAGACAGTGAGTTGGCCTTCGCGAGGTCCTCGGCGTTGGCATCGGAGCAAAGGTTCTTAGTTGGTGTAATGGATTCTTAGAAGATAACACTATGAATCCATCATGTTGTTCATGACCAAGATTTTTGTTGTTTTAGAATAGTTAGTGGCTATAGTGGATTCTCAGAATGGATATAATGTGTATATTATCAAAGATATTAGTCCTTCTGTCCTAAAAAAGATGTATGAGATTTGTCTAGATTCACATGTATCTATACACTAAAACGTGTCTAGATACATTCGAATCTAGAGAAATTTCGGACATCCTTTTCAGAACAGAGGTAGTATAATAATCAGTGTCGGGAAAATATGGTTGTTGGATCATGTGTATGTTGGTAATCGTCTCATGTCTAATATGATTGAGGTTTACCCTGCTGTGGGGCTGGTTGTTTGCTTGTAGATTTCTGAGTCCTAGCGCTCTTTGGCATTTTTTCTACTTCCTTTGTTCCATAATAATATAAGATGTTTTTGCTTTTGTGAAACGAATGTATCCAGACCTCTTTTAATGCGCAGGTTCACTAAAAGGCGTATGGATACATTCGTTTCAGAAAAACTAAAACATCTTAGTTTTGGAATGGAGGGAGTAGCAACCAAGCAGTGGCCGCCGATGTTTGTGTCGCCTTTCTTATTACCCCTCCTGAGTTTGTCTACAGCCTCGATGCTGGATTCGAACTGACGGATGCGTGACATGAGTTTTTTCTTTTGGAATTGCTGATAGAACGGCACTGATCGAAGAGATACTCTCCCTGGAACATCTGTGTCACCCAACCTGGTAACCTCTCTTAGATCTTCTCAATGACAGATTGCAGCTGTCACCTTGTAATCTTGTTCATAGAGAGTAGCAGCCCAATAATCCTGAGTGTATGCATGGTATAGAAGCCTTGCTCTGAAGTGCCATTCAGAATCAGAAGGGGCGTGCTGCCAAAGGGTTAGAGGGGCTTGCATGTTGTAGAGCATGTGCTAGGACGCTGCTGTTAGCTGTTAGCTGCCGAACCCCTCGCTGCACTGTGAAGTGTGAACTGATCCCCAGCAGATCCGTTGATAATCACCTTTGAGTAATTGGCTCACCCTTCTGCTATATATCAAATAGAACGGCAAAGCCTCTTGCTTGGTTTCAAATTTTTATCTGGTTTCCTCTGACAGTCGATGTGTGGATGAGTGCACCAAGTTTTGGCATGAAGATTTGGTTTTCTAACCTTACTTGCACACTGAACAATCTAAGCGACTGATGCGAAATTTCCAATGATTAACTTGCTTCTGATGAACCAGATTGACTCTACGAGAAGTTTTTTTTTTTTTTAATAAAGGACGCTTTTATTACTCAGAAACTATTAGGACAGGTTGACGACATGCAAACATCCATACTGATTTCATCAATAATCACACCTATGCCGACCAGAAGCCCTTTCTACCTTGGGAGTTCGGACATTGGAGTCTTGTATTCCGTGGGACTTGAGGTAATCAGCTAAACTCCGTTTTGTTCGCTTGCCTATTCTGGAGCTACTCACGCGTGCCACTTACGACCCCCGGATATTCCGTGGAACACAGAAGACGTTGTCCTCGAACGATGCAACACAGGTTTGCTCTCATGTCTTCCTAGTCAATTAGGGACATAGAGCAGAATAATGGACAACGCCTACCAAAATTGAGAACTTTGATCCAGAGTCCAAACACATTTTGCCTGCACAAAGTCTGACGATCTTTGCAGGAAACTGCTCATGAAATGGTGGTGACACGAGAGATAGCTGCAAGAATCAATCACCCCAAGGATGAGGTATACTCTGCATTCTCAGAGCATGCTCCACGAAAGGAAACTTTTGCTGACCAACAAGAGCATGCCTGGAAAATTACATCCAAAATATCATGGACTGCGAGAATGGTGAATTACATGGAAGCGCGGGAAAACTGAAATTATCATACAACTTCTACTACAATCTAATGTCAATGTTCAATTCCTGGTCTACATTTATGCAAAATCACTGAGGGTACATCATCATGTACAGGCACATCGAAGGGAGTTTGGAAAGCAGACCAGGGACTTCGGTGTATAACCTCTGTTTTTTCTTTTCTTCTTCCGGTGAACATACATATAGTTGTCAGTGCCATGCAGAGGCAGATATCAACTTCCTGTTCTTCCAGCCCAGAAGCATCGCCCCATCCTTCTCTTCCAGCGTGTACTTGTCCGAGTAGCACGCAAGAAGCTTCTTTATCACCGAGTTCACGTAAGAACTCAGCGGGTAAGGCTTGAAGCCAGCCATGCTCAACCTTGATTTCCACTTGCCAAGGAGCTCATGCCTCTCCACCCTGTCCTTCCCCTCACAGGCGATGATGTTCACGATATCCTTGGCCAGGCAGTGCTGCTCCACACTTATCCTCTCTTTGCTGTCTCGAGGCAAGTTGGCGTCGATAGACTCAAACATGGCAGAGTAGTAATCCATGGTCTCCACGAACCTCGTCAAGAAAGGTGTCGTGTTGGTGTGCGATTCCTGCTCCACCAATGTAGTCACCTTCGGGGACAGCCCTTTCACCATCCGGAGCAACCCATCCCGGGGATTGTTGACGTCCACGCTCTCATCTGGTGTGTGGTGTAGCTGGAGGGTGAAGTTGACAGCAAGTGCTTCACCTGGTCTAATCTCAAGCATTTCTTTTGTCACTTGAGTAGCATAGACTGGTAGAGGTGTAAACTCCAGAGGTATATTGAATTCTTTAGACATGCTTTTCAGCATGTTCCCAACAATATCCAGACCTTCACCTCGGGCATACTCTGAAACCGGGTCATCTATGCCAGTGATCCGCACATGAGGTGGACCCCCAGGCCTTGCAGCTAGTGCTTGTATCAGTGTGATCCATTGAGTCCCTTGAGCAATCTGAAAATCAATTATGTGGATGTTGTCCTCACTTCTCAATGCCTCGGCAATCGCCCCATTAGCTGCCATGTATCCAAACTTGAAGTAAGGACAGATATTGTATAAGATTTTCATGTAGGAGAGAAGCTCTGTGCTCTCCGGCTCCCGGCATTTCAGAGCACGGTAGATGTTTGTACCAGAGTTTCCATGTCTAGCAACCAAACCCTCGAGTAGGTAAGCACCTAGACGCTGGATTGGTTCCCCATTTATTGAAACAGTCCCACGGGCATCCTGAACAAGCTTTAGGAACTCCTCTGTCCTGTCCTCACTTAATGCCTCGGCACACCTGGTTAATAGATGCTTCACGATGAGTTGTGGGTCCTCCCTTAACTCCCTTTGTCGTTTCACTGGACGAAATTCATAGCCTGCTGTGGGGTATCCACCAGATGCAAATTGTGGCCGAACAGCTCCAGGCAAAGGCTGTCTTGTCTCATGGCTCCATGTCCTCGACCGCTGCCTCATGAGCTGAGCAGGCTTGGTTTCCTCAAAATCATGCTTTGTGCTCGTTGTTGCATCATCAGCATCAGGTGCCATCAGAACGGTCTCAATATCACGTAAAGTCTGTTGCATATTATGTCTTGATGTTGCATACAATGGATCAGGTCTCACTTGGATGTTTTCACGGAGATGGCTACCTGCCTTTATGTATGAGCTTTCTGCTTCGAGAGGGGATATCGGTTGGGCTGAAATGGTTTCAGTAGAGCTCTGGTTATCTGGAGTGTTGCTAAGAGCGGACAAATTGTCGCACTCAAGCTGGGTAGAAAGAGGGGTGTATGGAGAGTTGCTGAACTCTAACTTCAGTGGATTTGTTGGCCAGGAAGAGTTTGCTAAGTTGCTCTCTGTAGGAATTTGGTACAAGACGTTAGCACCAGTCAATCTGTACTTTAATAACTGGTGCAAATCCATAATAAATGAACGTTGATTAGTTGTTCATGACCTGTACATAACAAAAGAAATGAAACTATAAAATGTTTATTCCATGGTAGGTGACAGGACATTACTTTATCAGTGCAACTCTAACCATATATATCAGAGAAAATAAGAAAACCACACAGGCATCAGGTGAACATTTCAAAATCCAGCAGTACAAAATAAATGCATTTATATATCCCAAGAACTTTCATGCTAGAAGATTTAAGAGCATAGATAGTACGTACAGATATGTAGGACATCATAATCAATAAAACTAACACTCCACAGTCCACAGTTCACATATATGCATTCATATAGGTTGATCCGAAAAATAAATAGAACATGATGTGTGAATTCTTTCTGATCATAAAATTACTTTAATAGTGAATTATGGTCATAAACCAGTAACAGTGCTAGTAACTGTTGCATCAACATGATATATTTTGTGGCATTTCTAAAATATTGTCTAGTTCACCATAAGGTGAAAGGTTTTAAGTAGCGAAACGTTAATAAAATTAAGCTAGAGTCCCTTAATATCAGAACATATTTTCCATTAGAGGTGTAATGTAAACTCTCAACATCAGCATCAATGATCTCTCAGACTCTCACGGATCAACCAGTAAACATACAAGAGCATAATATGTTTGCGCTTCCTCCATGCATATGATAAGGAGCTTTTTAAAGCTCTACATAAATCCAACTCATTCTCACTCAAAAACGTCCCTACAAATCTAAATGGATCTATCCTTCTCCTCAAGCTTAAAGGACAACCACAAAAGTCACATATTCAAGCAAGTCAAGCAAAGGATCAATCATGAGTCTGTCAAAGACTGCTCTCCATAAATTCCGATCTGTACCATCATCTAGAAAGAGAAGGCATGTAGTGCAAACGACAGGACAAGAGTGGCCCTTCCAGGCAACACTTTCAGCTGACCATAATCCCATCGAATCATGGTCATGGGCTTCCAATGGTACCCAAAGACCGACCCATTCAATTCGAGCCATGGAGGAAGGAAGGTGCTCTCCAGTATGACAAACAAACAATAGGACAAAATCGCAGGTCTTACTCATCCCTTCAGCACGTCCACTTGCCGACCTCAATTTTAAGTAACCTCAAACGACTTTCTAGTTGGTTTAAGAAGACTGTGACACTGAATGGTCATTGATCCTTCAGTGGATGCACGACTAAGACCAATGTTAAGCAGAGCCTAAGATTCCCTAGTTGGTTGAATACGATTGACCAACCTTGTTGGTTTGACTATTGGTCTTGTCTGTTGAGCTTCCTGTGAATTCCCAAGAAGGAACCTCCCTCCCCCACTAGCAGAAGAAGTTTGACCGTGTGGAATCAAGAGCATCTTCATCACTCAAACAAGAAGCCAAATTGTGTAGCATGTGCAGTAAGGTAAGGTGTGAAACTTGTGGGATCCTAGAAGGTGGTTGAAGACTTGAAATAGCTAAAATTATATTAAGTTAGTGACGCACTCTCAAGGAACAACCTCGATCCATTCATCTATTGTGGAACTTTACCTGGTAAAGAGAGTCCTCGTGATTTTTTTTCAAGCAATTCTCTGGTGAATTTTCGTCTGGATAGGCAAGTCAATTGACTAATCAGGCAAAACATAAGATATTTTTCTGTGGTATGTCCCAATCAAGGAGACAGATGGATCCTGTGGTTACTTCCTCCTGGAGGAAAAACATTTTTGACTATTTGGAGCTACCGCATCAATCTACTGTACGCGCGCATCCATGTTTCCACAAATTAGAGCGCTGGCTCCATTTCTAACCAGAGAATCACTAATTTGGCCCCGAAATTAACTCAATCTGGAATGTCCCGGTCATATCATATGTCGCGGATTAGTGCCCATGAGAGGAATCTAACAAGTCATACATCCAGCTACGGAGCAGTACTAAATTCGCAGCAAAATACAACGGTACCCTCCTCTCCAAAGCGGCGTACCGAACCCAAAAATGGAGGCCCTCTTTCGAAGCCAAGAGCAAAATGCTCTCAGCTGAGAGACGGAGCAGATCGAATTGGCTCGGACCAACACAAATCACCAACTAATTTGTCAACTAGGCATCACTCACCTGACCAAAACCACCGAAACGCCCAGCGGAGCAAGCTCAGGATCCCCAACCTTTTCACCCTCCCGAACTATCCAATCAACCTCAAAAATCAAAATAACCAACACCCAAAAAGGAACGACAATTCCGCGACTTCCCACAAAAAACCAGCAGCACAGCAGGCACAGAATCCAACAGAGATGCAAAGGAAGAGAGCTCTCACCTCCTCCGATCTGCACCAGACAGCGCCGATGCCCCCGATGATCCAACTCCACCACCACCACCAATATCTCTCGCTTTTCCTCTTCTCCCTCTCACCTGGTTCTCGTGTCCTAATCCCTTCTAGCTTGCGCCCCCCTCTCCTCTTTTCGTGTGCGCGATAATTAATAACTGAGAAAAATAAACAAACCCAAACGCGCCACGCCTTATATACCGTCGCCACGAGCCGACGGCGACAGTACCGCCTCCGCCTGACGCCGTCACGGCAACCCTTCCACGGTCAGCGCTCCCGCGTCCTGACGCCGTGGCCCCCGCGCCCCTCACGCCGTTACGGAATTGAAACCCCACTCCCGTCTGATCCGGATCGGACGGCCCGCCAGCTCGACGCGTCATCACGTGCGGCGCGCGCCGAGGTGCCACGGCACGCGTGACGCCGGGAGCACGGACACGCGGTCGCGCGTTTGACCTGACGCGGATGGGGGTTTGAACAGCTTCGCGGCCGTGCGATTGGCTTCACGAGTTCGTGGTTTTGGGATAGCTGAGCCGTCCGATGAGTGGGAGATAAGATAGTGACGTGGGGTCCTTGCGTTGGTGTGGGGCCCGCCACGAGGAAGACGACGGACGAGAGTGAGGTGATGCGCCTAGCTTTTGCCTCGGTGTTTTCCATTTTCGATAGGAGAATGCGATGCCTCTTTTTCCTTCCTTAAGAAATGTGATTGGCCTAAAGCTTTACCTTTCACTTTTCATTTCCGTTTTAATCGAATTTCAACGTGAAATGATCAGGCTCCGTTTGGCATCTTGATTTTTGTATAAAACTAAAATATTCCAAAACCATGGTATTGCGACGCCCGGGCATGAGAAACTTCGGTTTGAGCAAAACTAGAGTTCTCAGAAATCTTTAATAAGGCAAAAATAACTCAGTTTTGGTAATACCACGGTTTAAAACTATGGTATTTTATTGTAGCCAAACGAATCAAGTTTTGCAAAGTGTAGTAATTTAACAAAGTGTGGTATCTTTCAAATACTAAAAAAATATTGTGTTGTCAGACAGATCCTTAATATTTTATGGTGTAAAATCATCTAGTTGCAATAAAGAATCATGCACTACTGTATAATATATAGTTGGAACACACACTTAGACATGAGCATCCGCACATACAAAAACGATTACTTGATCATCCACGAAGGCAATTAAGATGTTCCTAAAATAGGGCACAAGTGGCACCACTTTTTTAGTTTTATGGCACGCGTTTGTAGTCGTTTCAGATGATGTATAGGTCCAACCAATTGTCACCGTTCTCATCTACCTTGATTGTCGAGGGGCTGGTCTCGTTTAGCAGTGCCACCATCTCGGCCCTCTCTGCCTTCCGCTCCTCGTCTCGTCCCTCTCTGCCTTCCTCTTCATGTCTCTCCGAGCATAAAAATAATAATCCAACTCCGCTTGGACCTCCTCTGGATGTGACTCCTTGTAACTCGTCATGGCCTTCTCATCGGCTTTGGCGACGGCAAGCTGCTGCATGGACGGGCGGTGTTGCTTCTCCTTCTCCTCCTGTAATACAAGGCGAACCTCCGAAGATAGCATCTCCGCCTCATCCCGACTTTCAATCTCCGAGAAAATTCATGTGTTCTACGGATGATCGAATCTCCACGCCGTGGTGTCGAACACGTGTGTGGCCTCATGCGGCGAGTCAAAGGTGTCGAGCCACACTCGCTGGCCGCTGCACGTGATTTTAGTCGCGTAGCTCCGCATCGGTCGCAAGAAAATGCCCAAGAAGTCCGCGAAGCTCCGAGCGTGAGGGTGTGGGGCCAGTTCGATCAGCGGTGACGGCCGAAATCGGGCGAAAAAGGCCCAACGGATGTCAGCGATGGCTAGGGTTGGACGGTGGGGGCCAAAATCAGGCAAAAACGGCTCGGCGAATGTCGACAACTATGAAAATCAGTTGTATTTACGATGAGAAGGGCTAGGGAGGGGCGGTGCCAGCGAGAATCGGCCGCTAGAGCCGGTTGCGCGTGACGGGAGTGGGAGGGAAATTGTCAGCAAGCGATTGGTGGTGAAAGCACGGGCTGATTTTTTGGGCACAGCTGACTCGTGTGCCCCATATATGCAGCGCATTGGCGGATTTTTTTGGCACGTCCAAAATAGTTCTGGCTTTTGGGCATCTGCTGGAGCATCCTTGGGGGGCAGAAAACGGTTTTCTAGACACGAGCGCCGTTTCTGAATTTGTTGGAGATGCTCCTGCAGGTGGGTATCGCATCGTTCATCTTACAGAAAGAATTGCCAAACAAAATCTTACATCTTACAGGAGTGGGAAAAAGCAGAACTGGGTCCCAGACTCCGATGGAGTAGTATGAACAAGCAAGTGCGCATGCTTCTAGAAGAAATACCAGGCACGAGGCGAAATTTGCCGCAACGTCCGCGCGTTCTTAATCTTGAAGGAACAGCTGCGAATGGGCCGCACCCCATGAACTCCCCCTGGGGCCCTGTCGGCTTGGAGCCTAGTGGGCTTATTTTACTGGATGAACAAGCTAATGACGTTTCCCCTGATGATGCGGATTCGTTGCACGACAACCAACGGTAGGTGTTCCGTGCAACTTTTGATCTCCTTGCTTAATACTATGTTTGCTGTAGATGCACAAAGAACTCGAATCATCTGGGGTTTCCAAAAGAATCAAATGGGATAGTGCTGAGAGAGAGAAAGGAAAATGTACACTTTGGCTTTTTGAAGTGGTGTCACACCGTGGCTAAACTACTACTACCTCCGCTTCAAAATACAAGACGTTTTAGATTTGTAAATCAAATGTATCTAGACTTTTTTTTAGTATGTAGGTTCACTTAAATTTAGAATGAATCTACCCACTAAAAAAGTCTAGATACATTTTCTTCACAAACCTAAAACATCTTATATTTTGAAACGGAGGGAGTATTAGCTCATCAAAAGGAAAAGAGGGTAAACTATAGTTTGCAATTGTGATCCTCTTGTGTCGTCTAGTTTTTTTTTGAACGGTACAGGGGTCAAGAAAGACCCCGATGCTGCATTAAACCGTCGGTGGAGTACAAGTTAAAGAAAAGGCCACAAAGAATAAAGAAAATACATCCAAGCCTGAAAAATTTGCATCGAAGCCCCTAAACAGAAAACTTGAAAACGCAATCGGGTCCAGGGCATCTTGTTGCTCCAACTCCACATCGCCGACGAAGCAGCCAAGAACGGCCGACAGCGCCACCGCCGGGGACTACGCCACTTGGGGTGGAGCCACGGGAGCTCGCCGTCTTGGAGCCCAAGAACCTCCATATTGGCTTCCAAGCCTGGAGGAGAATCACCTTGCGCCAGGAATACGGCGAACAGGGCGGGAGATGCTGCCCTACAGCCATGGATTTTGGCAGCTGGACGGAGTCTTGCCGTCGACAAGAAGCTGACGAAGAAAATCTCCCAAAGAAAAGGAGCGGCTGCCCTTCAGCTAGAATAGCCGCCTGTAAACGGCGTGATGTCGCTCCAAAAGACACAGCATCAGCGTCACATTCCCACCGACCTCTAGATCTGCAAGAAAAGAAGCCTCCCCTAATCCTCCCCTCGCCTCCACGGCCGGCCGAAGAAGAAGAAAAAGCTTCGAATCGAGGAAACCAGAGGTCACCACGCCAAGAACTAGGAGCAGAGCTGGGCGCCGCAACCCAACTCCTCCCCTCACCACCTCGGCCGGCCGGAGGATGCCCGGCAGTGCCTTCACTCAGCTCCAGATCTTGGCTCCACACCGCGGATTTATTGAAGGGAGCGTCACCTCTCCACAGCTCATCCCGCATCAACCAAAGAAGCAAGGGGCAAGAGGGAGAAGACCAAGAACGCACCAGATCGGACCGCTTCGATCCAGCTTCTCGCTCCAAAACTATGGGCATACATCCCAATCTACTGCTAAAACTACGCCTAGCAACTACTCCGGCGCCTTCCCTTCGCCATCTCCGGCCGGCAACGCCGCCGGAGAGGGCTCGGGGTCGACCCGGTTCTATCTGGTCAACGCTCAGCCGAGAAGCTGCCTCTCAATTCGTGCAAGAGGTGGGGGTATTGTGTGTTCTTGTGTCGTCTTGTTGGAGGTAGCTTATCTTGAAAAAAAATATTGGTTATACTGTGTGCACGCATCATTTAGTGATACAAGTGGGTCAATATTAAGGTATCTTTAATTCATGATGGTACCATCATTCTGAAAAATTAGTTTATTTTTTTAACTAAAGATGATAAAGGGTACAAATCCTAATGGTGACCCACTTGCATTTATAGCATCATTGTCTATCCTAACTTCAGGGGCTACTCCCTCCATTCCGGATTGTAGGGCTAATACGTATTTTGAAAAATAGTTTTGACCATAAATTTGATTAACAATACATAAATCATATGTTACAAAAAATATATCATGGGAAGCGTATTTTAAATATGAATCTAATGATATAATTTTTGTTAAATATAGTTTGTATTTCGTTGATCAAATTTATGGTCAAACTATTTTCTTGAAATACGTATTTGCCTTATAAATCGAAATGGAGGTAGTAGTAATACGTACTACCTTCATTCTGATTTATATAAATACGTACTTCGAGAAAATAGTTTGATCGTAAATTTAGTCAATAAAATACAAACTATGTTTAATAAAATTATACCATTAGATTCATATTTAAAATACGCTTCCAATGGTATATTTTTGTGACATATAATTCATATATTGTTTACTAAATTTATGGTCAAACTATTTTCTTGAAATATGCATTTGCCTAATAAACTGGAATGGAGGTAATATACGACATAACATAAAACTTAAATCGGAATAGAGGCCATATAACTTTTTTCAAAAGTCAAACTACCTAAAATTTAATCAAATTTTTAGAGAAAAATATTAATATTTACTCTAGAACTTTTGTTTGCAGCAATGATGCATATTTACAGTTTGACCACGAGTATACGGTTTGTTTAGTTTGCTGCATTTTTAAAAACTCGATTTAGTGGAATTTATAGTAGAACTTTTGCTTCCACATATGTTCTCTGCTTGTAGGTTAACAATTTTACTTAGGACCCCATTTTACTTATTGTCTCGCTTTAGCCATCGGTCCAGATGGCTACACATACGTGCAACAACCGTACAACAAAAGGCACTTATAGATAATAAACATATGCATGCAGAGTGTATAAATTAATTATTTTTGACAGCACGAGTGTATAAATTTAACTCAAAAGCACGACCATGGAACTACGAAACCTCCCGGCCTGAAAATCGTTCTCGGATTAATTTATCGCCAATTAGAAAAGAAGAAGATTCCATGTATCTCGATGCATGTATGTATGTATAGCCATATCATACCACTGTAGCGAATGATCGATCGGCACATGCATGCCTGCATCATGATACGGCTGCGCGCACTCATGCAGCCGGAGAAAATGAGACCGGCGTGGGCGCGAGAGTGAGTTTCGTCTCCATGTGATCGATCACGGCTTACAGTGTCTGTGCGGTGTGGTCCGTGCACACGTACGTACTCTGTCCTTTTTAAAATCTTTATGTCACACTTCAACATAATTACTTAAAAAATGTTACCGCAACAACAAACTAACGTGTCCCTACTTTTTAGCTCATATCTACTCAACCATCTAACCAATTGGCTAACAATTTTTTATTATCTCAACAAACGATTCAAAACTCCTAGGAATACGTGCTTTGTTTGGATATGGGTGTTTAGCAACTAACTAAAAGACCTTGTTTGGATGAGTTGAGAAAAACGTGGTTTCTGTAACAACCAAAATCTGCGTTTTTCTAAAAACGACTCAGAGATGTTTTTATTAAAACGCGTACTAGCTGAACTTGATTTTGAGAACCTGAGAAAAAAGACATTTGCGGCCATGACGAGGCAAAGTACGGGAGCTCGACGCTCTCGGCCTCACGTTGTGCAACCTCACCCGAGCGATGAGGCCTAGGCAAGCTCGCACGCTCACCTGAACCTGCATGAGAATTACCTATCCAAGCTGACTTCCGTTAGACATTGGCTTGGTGCCATGACTAGCGTCGAGGTGCTCGCTCTCGCCGAGAACGAGAGCACAAGAGGATCATCTACCACCTGAAGCTAAACCTACCAAATAATGGACAGCGCCATACGGTTGTACCATGGCGCTCTTGTCGAGCTCCTGAACCTCACGTCATGAATCTCGTGAACAATCGCATCTACAGACGCGTCCCGCATGCTCGCCGTGATCTTGAGCATGCATCCGTGCACATGATCGACCTATCCGGTAACGCGCTTGCTACTCATCATTGCGCTCTGGCCGAGGTCGACATGCTGCCGCAACTCAACATGATGTGCTCTTCGATGATAATTGCATCACCAACATTCGGGGATACATGTGCGGACGAGCGAGGCGGAGTCATCTTTCAGTCTCCAATCCCTGGCACCCCTTGCTCTAGACTAAGAACATCAATGGCACCAGGCCGTATGTTGCGGTGCCTCGCGCTAACGGAGCTCTACCTCGCCAACAACAGCCTCTCCGGCGAGCTAATGCCGAAGCTCTTCAACCTCACTGAGCTCACCTCCCTGACTTCGTATCACAACAATGAAGCCACCAGTGGCGTCACCGGAACCTCGAGGTGGTGTAATTGTAAAAAAACATCAGTTCGCCAGCGAGATACCGGAGTCAATTGGCGAGTGCCCGAGCTGGCAGATGATCGATTTATGTAAGAATCAGCTGAACATGTTGGCGTTCATGAGAAAATGCAACATGTTGTACCTTCGCCCTCACAAATTGATTTGTATTAGACTCCAAAGTTCCAAACAAAGGTGAGTATGAAACATGTTTTAGACTTTGCTAGCTCAAATGTGTTATTCTGTAAACTTATTCCTAACAGAAAACTTAGTAAAACCCGTTTTACTAATAATCCTCTTAAACTCGTTTTCTAAAAACTGATCACTATAACTCGCTATCCAAATAGCCACTAAGGGATATTTGGTTCTACAACTCCTCTTGTAATCGATGGTGTACTTCCCACGAAAACAATGTTCTCCTTCCCATCTCATATACAGAGCTAGAAGCCATTGATGGCGTATCTTGGAGGTTGCGGATGTTGCTGGTGTCCGACTAGACGTCCTTGATTGTGGCCTTTCGGCTTATTAATAGGGCAGAGCGAAAGCGGCAGCCAGCACAGCAGAGGGGTGTGTCCATGGGCCACCCCGGCATCAGCAAGGAAATCTATGTGAGCTCCCTCTCCCTCCTGCCTCCTTCGCGTGCTAAGGTCTCCGTCGGCTACCTTATCGGCGAAGATAACCGGGCTGCTAGCCGTGTAGGTGAGGCAGGCGGTTGGTTGAATGACAGTGTTGCGGGCTCTCTTCTATGACTGTAGCACCCATGTTTTGACCCTTCCAAAACTATATCTCAGTCGAACAATTTGCACTAAACTTCAGCTTTTGCTTGCAAGTGACTAACTGGGATTGGTTCTCATTCTTGGCAAGCACTGATTTTCAACCATAGTTCCCGATCATTATCATTGGATGTCTTTAGTAAATGGTATCTCAAGAAGAAGATACTTATGATTAGCCAAACCATGAATGCAAAGCTACACCAAAGAAGAAATAATTATTGATGGAATATCATTAAGGTATTTTATTTTTCCAAGTATTAGGGAGTTAATTCGAAATTGTGTAAGAATGAAATGTGCGGTTCCAGTTGATGTGTTATGATGATAAGAGCCTGAGAGTCACTGAGCCATTATCCAAATAGAGGTGGAAAAATTTCCTAAGCCTATTATGATGCACATGATATGGCATATAGTTTACCTAACCTTTGATTTACTGATGTTAGTTTATTGTTTTACTAAATCAATCACTTCACAAAATAATTTTACTACGAAAAGTTGTTTATTGTGTTTCTATTAAGCATTTTATTCGTCGTATATTATATATATGTTGTGTGTATGTGAAAGCTATTGGAAGGACTGGATCACAATAGTTAGAGAAAAAGGTGAAGCCGATACATCCAGTCGTCATCATCGCTGCATCTCGCCAGCTTACCATATGCAAGATGCAGATTTAATAATAAATTGATTGTATACCTATAACATTGACCATACAGTTTAACTTCCGTTTAATTTTGTAGATTTGTTTTCATATAGCAAAAGAGGCCACCACATTCATATGAATAGAGTAATCTCAGACTCCCATGGTTACATATTTACATATTGTATTAATTTTTTGTTGGCGTCTACTACCTTTTCCGACACATACATAAATATTTAGAGGTATTCTCCATAAAATTGTACATCTATAGCCTCAACAAAAAAGTCATAACGATGTCTTCTGTTTAAGGCCAGGTCTTACTTTTTAGGTTCAGAATGTAGTACAATAGTTAAGATGGACGACTAGGAAGTTACACTCTCCAGATTGCCACCAAATATGAGATCCACTTTACATAATGGAGGCGAGAGCTTTCTGAGAAATACCCGTTATATTGTTATAAGAAATCTATTGCATTGAGTTGTAGACACAACTAAGGGAAATATCGAGGATAACAAGCTCCATATTGGTTTAGACCTGGTTGGGGTGCAGACTATGTTCATTTGCCAACATTATACCGACTGTTAAGTAGCTGAAGCATGTATACAAGTGTCTCGGTTGTGATGTAATTCACAAGCACACATATACTATGTAACATGTTATATCCGCTTCGATTGAAAAAAATTGATTTGTTCTTTTCATGTTATAATTTGTAGTTCACCTTTTACATGTTGCATTCATTTTTATGTCGAATGGTCGTTTCATGTGACCTAATAACGGTTCTTGACTCAACAATTTGCTCATATATGACATGTCCTAAAAAAATCATGGCATCACTAAATTAGTTTTCTATATCTCGCCATCGCATGCAGAGATTAGTTCAGACTACCATATATAGTTCTCCTAGAGACTGGTACATCATGCCGCTTTTTATTAGCGAAACATTTTGAATGGAGTTGACGGCCTGGTGAACGAATAAAAGAAATGGGGTATATCCTGAATCGATTAGCTATTGTAATGATGCTTGTGTGCCTTATGCATTGTTACAAATTAACTTGACACTTTTTCTTGACATAAATGTTTTCTTGAGTTGTGTAAAAGTTTTGTTCAAAGCTATATATTTTCTATAATATTAGACGTGAGAAGAAAAATTCGATCCCATGAGAAGGGATAGCTGCTCATGTAGTGGAATCTCGAAAGACATCGGCAATTCACGATCGCAACTGAAAAGGGTACTGACGGGAGAAGGAGAGGTCTGGCTAGAGGGAAGAAATTCATGCACGAGAGAGACGATGAGCCAAGTTTTCGTCGTGACAGAAGCTAGCAACACGAATGTGACGAAGTGTAATGGTCTAACTCCCAAGTCTTCTAGCATCACACGAGCATGTAATCAATATGTAGCAATTAAGAATGTATCACTTGAAGTCTTTGTCAAGATACAGATCCTGGTATTTATTCATCTAAAAAATATCATGATAGTTAGTCCGCTTAGCTGATTAACTATACAGTAAGGTAAAATTCTCTAACCTAGGCGTGTCGTTAGATGACCCACACCTTGACACTATACCTATTTTAGTCGATGATGTAACTTAGATTATGAAAAAATAAAAAGGTATATGTGTGGTAATAAAAAGAATAGTCAACATAATAAAAGATAGTAGTTGGATTGAATGTTATTGAAGTACATTTAAGCTAAATAGCATTTCTTTTGTGAAGGGAGCATATACACCTGGGATCAAAAGTGAATTTCTATTCTTGTTTTACTAATAAATATACATGTGTGAGTTTTTATGTGTATTTCGTTTACCCGCGCGTAAAAAATATTTAAGGGAACCGTAGCAAAGCACGGGTATTCAACTAGTATATAAGATATGTTAGATTTATGAAGTTAATATATCTAGATTTTTTTTAGTGCGTACGTAAATTCGAAGTAAACTTTTTTGAACATACATATTTTAAAGACGTTTAGATACATATCTTATTTTTCCTGTGACCAAACGGCCCGCGTCGAAGATCGGTTCTGATGTTGCATTAGCAGAGATCTCCAGGATTGCGTGTTCGATCCATCTTCGACGCTCGCGCTTGCACACGCATCCTCGTCTCGCTTGATTCTGATCCCCGCACGTTTTTCCGTGGTAGTAATGCTTATCACGGTTTGATGCCCATATCTCGTGATCTGATCGAACCAGGCCGGCCGCCTGATGCGACAGACCGCTTGATCGATCTATCTGAAAATCCGTATCTACGCGCGAGAGACGACGAGACGGGACGATTCGAGATTCGCCGTCGTTTTCTCGGCGAAAACGACACCCGAGCCGCATGTGCACGCTCGACGCTCGACGGCAACAGCGGCACCGTGGCGTGGCGCGCGTACTCCGCGGGGGCTCGATCCGATCGATCGATCTACCTATCGCAAAACGTGATGGGTAACTCGCCGCGATGACGCGCGAGCTAGCGCGTGGAGTACGTACGCCTCAACCGAGATAGATTGGGGCAAAACCTAGCTAGCTGTGGCCTGCTCACAGCTCGCGCGTGAGGCAGATGTGAACGGGTGTGAGCGCCGGCCAGCTCCCTCGATCGTGTACGTGTAGTGTAGTCCTTACATTCGTGGTCTTCGTCGGACTCCGGTCAAAGTTGCTTCGAACTTTGAAGGGTTCAAGCTTTGCTTCGGACAGATGGATCATTACTCTGCTGCGTACTACTACATGTACTCCACGTGCTTGCTTGCTAATGCAATTAATGGCGCGCGCACCTACTTAAACGTGATTGGAGGGTACTGGAAATAAACCGTGCCGTGCCGTGCCGTGCGGACCTGGTCTCTGGTCTAGTGTCGCGCCAAGCGGATCGCCGAGTACTAGTACTACTAGTTAATTTGGCGCGTCTACCGAGGTGGTGCGTGCGGTGCGGTTCGTTCGTGTTTGGTGTCGATCGTTCCTCGCAGATGCGCCGTGTCAGGGCATGGGGAGACCGGATCAGACATTGGACAAAACGGAGAAAGGGTTTATTATAAACAGGAGATGTGCGTGCGTGCGTGCGGGGGCGAGACCGAGATATGCCATCGTGGGACGGCGCACACGTGCGCACCCAGTGCGTGTTGCTATCTTCTTCTTTTTTTCTTTTTTTTTGGTTTTGAGGGTTCGTGTTGCTATCTGATGATACCTCACCTTGATCACTGATGATCAGGGCAACCCGGCGAACGCGCGGCATCTCTGTTGTAGTCCAACTCCAAAGCGAAAACACGGAGCGAGAAATGTAGTTTTCCTGGGCCATCGTGGGCTCCAAACTCCAAAGAGGAATATGGGCTAAGCCGTGTGGGATAGCTTGTGGCTGCCATCAGGCCCTGGTAACACCAGCTGATTTTTTAAATAAAAACCTAGTTTTGAAAAAACCTAGTAAAACAAACTAAGCTACTTATATGCCTATATCCGCAATTTCTTATAATATTAAAAAATGTGTTAGGGGTGATCCTTAGGATGGCCGATCTTTTACGATTTTTGTGGGATTCATGGTGAATTCGAAGGGGGAGAGGAACAAGATGAACACGACGGAATACACGCAAACACAAATAGCAAAGTTGGCTCGCACCAACGATGCGATATTGGGAAAGAGAATCTTGACAAGATCTTGATAGCTTCATAAGAGAAAACTCAATATAAAGATCTTCTACAACCAGAACGCTATTACTAACCTTTAAAAAAAAGAATGCTATTACTAAGCAAGATCGCCGAGTAGTTAATCTGGCACGGCTACCAAGGTGGTGCGTGCGGTTCGCGCGTCTTTGGTGTCCAGCCTGTTAGGAATAGACAACATGTATTCCTTAGGAGCCAAAGGCCACAATATATAGTACATGTATAGGTGGAAATATGCAGGAAAACCCTCTAACAAGTGGGGACATACAATATACAAATATACATCTAACACACACACCCTCTCAAACTCATGGTCACCTCAGCAGTCAACAAGGCCATAGCACGCAACTCAGCCTCAACACTCGAACGGGAAACCGATGTCTGTTTATTCGTCTTCCAAGCAATGAGCGAACCACCAAGAAACACACAGTAAGTAGAAAGTGAACGGCGATCCGTAGGATCACTCGCATGCAATAGCATCCGAATAACCTTTGGAGGGAGCTGGAACGAGGAAATAAAAGACGACGAGTGATCGTGCCACGAAGATAACGAAGAACACGGAGAAGATGACTATAGTGAACAGTGGTAGGAGCGGAGACAAACTGACTCAGAATATGAACAGGATAAGATATGTCAGGACAAGTGACAGCAAGATAAACAAGACTTCCAACAAGATGGCGATAACGCATCGGATCAGGAAGAGGATCGCCATCAGTAGGACGAAGCTTGACATTAAGCTCCATAAGGGTCTCAACAGTGCGCTCATCCCCAAGAGCAGCACGGGCAAGAAGATCCTGAATATACTTTTTCTGGGAGATGAAAAACCATCAGAAGTGGAGGAAACCTCAATTCCAAGAAAATATCGAAGAGGACCAGATCAGTCATAAGAAACTGATCACGAAGACGAGCCTTAACAAAGGCGATATACTCAGGATCATCACCAGTAATGATCATATCATCAACATAGAGAAGGAGAAGAGTGCGTCCACGAGGAGAAGTGTGAACAAACAACGCTAGATCATGAACACTACGAGAGAAACCAGCAGCGGTCACCATAGAGGCAAAGCGCTCAAACCAGGCATGAGGGGTCTGTTTCAGGCCATAAAGAGAACGCCGAAGATGACAAACCATTCCAGTGGGAACAGAATACCCAGGAGGAGGCTGCATATAAACCTCCTCAGTCAACTCACCATTGAGGAATGCGTTCTAAACATCAAGCTGGGACACAGACCAATGACGAACAGAAGCGACAACAAGAAGAGTGCGCACAGTGGTCATATAAGCCACGGGAGCAAAGGTCTCATCATAGTCACGACCGTGTTCCTGCTGAAAACCACGAGTCAAAAGACACGCTTTATAGCGCTCAAGAGATCCATCAGAGCAGGTATTAATTTTATAGACCCACTTACACGTGATAGGGCGAACACCGGGAGGGAGAGAAACAAGATCCCAGGTGCCAAGGCTCAGCGACAATCTCCTCAGCCATGGCCAGCTGCCATTCAGGATGATGCTCAGCATCCCGATAAGAAGTCGGCTCAGAGGCAACAGAAAGACCATACTGACTAGGAGATTAACGGTTGGTGGTACGACGCTGACGAGCAGGACGAGTAGAGGGAAGCTCATGAGAGGAAGACAACTTAGGAGACGACGAAGAAGAAGAGGAAATAGCAGAGGAAGGCTCCGGAGAACGAGGAGAACTAGGGGAACTAGACGGAGCAGAGGAGGATGGTGTCGAAGAAGAGACATCAGGGAGAGTGGGTCCTGAAGAAGACACAACAGGAGTAGGAGGTGTGTCAGGAAAAAGAAGAAAAGAGATATCTTCCACCGGGTAGGTACCGGCGGCGGGACGAGGATAGAAAGGGAGCGTCTCATCAAAAGTAACTCGCGAGAGATACGCATCCGACGACCAACGGGGTCCCAACAACGATAGCACTTATGCTCATCATTGTATCCAAGGAAGACACACTCAACAGATTGAGCGGTCAGTTTGGTGCATTCACGAGGGGCAAGGAGAACATAGCAAACACAACCAAACAAGCGAAGCATAGAGTAGTCTGGAGAATGACTAGATAGGCGCTCAAGAGGGATACCACCCTGCAGAGCGGCAGAAGGCTGAATATTGATGAGGTAAGCCAACATAGTGACAGCCTCAGCCCAGAAATGCGGCGGAAGGAAAGAAGCAATCATCATGGCACGAGTGGTCTCAAGAAGATGGCGATGCTTACGCTCAGCAACACCATTCTGGGCATGTGCGCCGGGACAGGAGAACTGGGCGAGGGTACCCTGCTCAGAAATAACACCTCGCAACATCTGTGAGATATACTCACCAACAGAATCGACACGAAACACACGAATAGGGGTAGAATATTGAGTACGGACCATGGCCGCAAAACGTTGATATATGGAGAGCACTTCACTGCGAGAGCGCATAAAATACAACCAAGTGTACTGATAAAAATCATCTATGAATAAAATATAGTAGCGATGGCCCCCATTCGAAGCGAAAGGAGCCGGACCCCAAACATCAGAATGAACTAAATCAAAAGGTCGCTGAGATACAGACGCGCTAGTAGGATAGGGAAGCTAAATCTGTTTGCCCAACCTACATCCCTGACAATGTAAAGACCCATCTCCTAAGACAGACCCCAGAAGACCACGATGAACTAATGACGACACGCGAAAGTCACAAAGGTGACCAAGACGATGATGACACTGCTGAAAGGAGCTGGTAGCAGAGGCGACGACCGGAGAAGAACTGGCAGATGAAGTGGCAGTGGAAGGAACACGAAGCCAGTCTAACTCCCAAAGTCCCGAAGAGTCACGGCTGCGAGGGCCAGCTCCAACCAGGGCCTGTTAAAAGAACATGTTGGGCCCCCATGTGTGGTTTTGGTAATTAATGACAATCTTTATGGACTAATGTGTGTACTAAGTTATACTTGTACGATTTGTCCATTGGCATCGCTTGGAGAATGTGTTGGCTTCAAGGTCGATGAAATGAGAAGAAGATGTGATGTGCAAGCTCAAAATGCGCCATCTATAGAAGATCTCATGTTTGAGGCTTGCCATCCTCGGTGATCATGGATCGATGATGAAGAATCAAGAAAGGTGTTCTATCTTGAGAAGGTCAAGATCGTCTACATCGAGATCAAGTGGAATGCTCAAGGCAAAGGTATAATCTTGATAGGTTTTCCCTTTTTGCCGGTCTCACGTTGTGTGTGTGAGACCGGGTTTAGGATAGATAACCGTACTATCAAGAGGGGCTCTCGTAAGAGTAATTCGGTCACATCGTTTGGAGAGAGCTCAAACCTTTGCATACTTGCATCATCGTATTTGGTTGTTATTTGGTCTTATCCATGCGAGCATATAGATCTTGTGGTAATCTCCATAACAAGCTCTTGTTCATCAAAATCGGATCTTTCATTTGTATCTTGTTGCGATTTTGATTTATGCGGCTTCTCGGTTTCTCACCAAGTGAGGTATATCACATTATTCTACTTGATAATTTCTCACTTGGTGATAATCAATATTTCCACTTTTTATTGGGAAGCCCTTGTCGTCCTCTATCCAACGCAATTGGAATCGGGTCAATCGGAGCTTCCAGTCAAAAGTTATTGCCGTTTGAATATTTGTCTGGTGCGGTACCAAAAAGCGGTAGTACCGCTTTTTGCTACCGGATGCGTCAGAAGGTTTTGACTAACTGTCAAAAAGCCTCTGCCGGGCTAGGTACTAAAAAGCGGTAGTACCACATTTTAGTACCTAGCGCGACAGTAGCTGTTTGACCACTTGTCAAAAGCTTCTGCCTTCTCCGGTACTAAAATGCGGTAGTACCGCATTTTAGTACTGCACAGGGCAGAGACTTTTGAACGTTGGCAAAAAGCTTCTGTCTGCTTAGGTAGTAAAATGCGGTAGTACCTAGCCCGGCGTGACAGAGACTTTTTTCGTCTAAACTGGCGTGACAGAGACTTTTTTTTGTCTAAACTGCTGATTCCACTTCACGTCCGGTAGTACCGTTTGCCATTTGCAGTACTACCGCTTTACGGTAGCATCAATGGTACTACCGCTGTGGCCAGGGCTTATGAAGTTTGAATATTGGTCTTCCGGTACCAAGTCCGGTACCTGGTCCGGTAGTACCGCTGGAACTTCCGGTACTACCGCTACATTAAGGCTCCAACGGCCATATTTTGCCTTGCCCTATAAATAGCTTTGCCCCTTTGCCTTTTAGGGTTACTTCTTCCTCCTTTTCTTTCCCAAGCTTTGCCCCCATTTGCTCTACTCTCTAAGCTTGATTTCTACACACCCCTCCATTGATTCTTGCAAATATTTGAGGGATTGTTGGAGGAGATCTAGATCTACGTTTTGACCAAACCAAAATATCTCTTTGTGAGTGTATCTTTGGGGATCTAGATTTTGGGGGATTTTGTGTCTCTCTTTGATTTCTCCTCTCTTGTTCCCCCAATAGCTTTGGTAGCTTTGTTGGAACTTGAGAGTGAGGGATTTGAGCATCTTTGTGGTGTTCTTGCCATTTGCATTTGTTGCATCGGTTTGGGTTCTCCTCGGAGGATTTGGTTTGAATTGCTCATTGGAGCTTGTCCCTCTTGGGTTCTTGGAACCCTAGACGGTTTTGTGGCCTTGGTGGCATTGTAGCCTTGGTGGCATTTGTTGAGGCCTTTTGTGGCGTTTGTTGGGATCCTCCAATTAAGTTGTGGAGTTGTGCCTCAACCTTGTGAGAAGTTCCGGTTTCCACCGACAAGTGCACCGATTGTGGACGCGTGGATCGATCCCATTGGGGTGAGATTCACCGGAGAATAAGGGAGTCCTTTTATGGCGTTGGTGGTTTGATACCACCCTGTAACACCCTCAGAATCGGCCCTATGCAAGTTTTAGCGAAACTCGCCAAACCCGCATAGAAACGATTCGAAGGTGCCCACCAGGCACTTTCGTGCGGGTGGAAAACAAAGTAATAACATTACACAACAGTCCTCGATGGGACCCATGCAGATATATATACAACAAATGACTCAAGAGTCAAGAATACAAATATACGGTACAAAGATCCAAATCACCTTGAAAACGATGGGCGTCCGACTACGGACAAGATGCAAATGGGGCTAAGAGCTCAAGAATAACCGATGGCGCCCATAACTCGGCCAAGCCGGAAGGGTAACCCCGCTAACGGCCGATCCGAAAACCTGCTTAGACAAAAAGGGGTGCCGACAAAGGGCAAAGGAAAAGAAGGAGCGTCAAGATCGAGGCCAAGACGGCGAGGCTAGAATTCGCGGCCTCGCCTACATAGGTATGGTGGATCGAGCGGCAGCAAAGATGCACTAAACAACCTATAGAGACTCGATACAACCGCCGATATCGAGGGGATAAGAAAGACCTATTCGGAGATAACTCGATACTATTATCAAACAAACCCATCTCGCTTTCCCTCGAGACCGTCGAGGAAGTCAACCGAGGAACTCACACGCTTGGCGCTTTTACTTATTCGCTTATAGTTGCGTCACTTTACTAGTCAGGTTTAGATAATCGCCCGATAAAGTAAGCAAGGCACATTTAGTTAACCATTCCGTTATAGTTGCAACAATTACTAATCGACACTGATTGCATGAGATAAACCCAAAACCCAGAAAGTGGTTGGTACTTTTATTTAGCCATTCCGTTGTAGTGAAGCTGATTACTAATCATATCGAAACAAGTCAATTTAAAACAATAAACTTTAGTTATAGTTGTCTATGATCAAGCAGTGCTCCAAGTCGTCCATAACATGACACGGCTTATCGAAAAGATTAAACCTAGGGTGCACCAAAGTATCCACAGCACTTCACCCTTTTGCCGATCGCTTAACATACACCCATCGGTATGTCGGCGGGCCTAAGTCACGACGTTCCCAGACACAAAGCAAGTACATGGGGCCACCACCGAGTCGACACCGCAACGGAGTCGGCCGGTCTCGAGACGGACTCGGTTTGGGTGGACGGCCAGGCACGACAAAGAATCCCCAAACGGGACTGTCGGCACCTGAATCGTGTCCCGATCCTAAACAAGACACGTGCTATCCGTCGCACAATTTAAATAAAGCGATAAGCATGGCATAAGTACAGGATAGTAAATAAAACCTCAAACTAGTTGTGGCCCCAAGACAATACTTTGAAATCGGTAATTATCAATGGGGCCCATATCTCCCCACCTGTGGTTAGCGCCGATCTCTAACAGTGTCAAGAACTCGGGTCCTACGGGACACAAGTGGCTCGGAAACCAAACTTACCTATCACCCACCGATGGCTCTGCTTAGTTCAATTTTAGTTGTTAAACAGGAATTAAAGTGAACAATAAGTAAAACCATGATCATCTCCAACGTCAACATGCGGCAATTCCTCCAACATTGGTGGTACTTGACGACAAGCAAAACACTTGAGCAAGCGACTACGACACGCGGGTCCAATTGTCTACCAAACAACAGGTAATAGGAGGTGTCCAAGGCTATATATGGCTGCAATGGATATCACGGGTACGAAACTAGAGCAACGCAACACAGATAGCAATATATCAACAGGAGGGAAGTAAATACTATAAAAGTAAGATAGGTAGAAAGGGGGAGATGCTCGCCTGAAAACATTGTTGAAGGTTCCACCGAAGATCGGGGCGAAGCTCACATCAACTCAACGGCCTTATCCGCGAAGAACCAAAGCACTAGAAGAAACACCAGATGCGATATTTAATACAACGGCAGAAGATCGGCATGATGCATGTATGATGTATGGCATGGCAAAGGTGCGATGCAATTAGGTCATATTAAGTGGAACCGGGGTCCCGACAATTAATTAGGTGGTTCATGTTATTTAGAAGCCCCGCAATTTAAATGTTGTTTAACATGGCAGAAATTAATACCGGGTTCGCTACACCAATTTAAATGAGGCCAATATGAGACTGGATTTGCCCGCATATGGGCCCCATATTTAATTATTAGGTGAATCGGCATAAGGCCCCCAAACCACAGATATGCCTGCGATATGGATGATTAAATATGCAACAAGTTGTTATCATGTTATCAAATAGGGTTTTCGGGAAGAGGGGTCACACATTAGAGGGGGCTCGACGATCTTGGAGATTCCGGGGTTCGGGGCCGGTCTCGGGGTCCGTGGTCTAGGGTTGACGGATCTGGGTTCGGGTTCGGAAGCGCTTCGGATTCCGGGTAGTTCTTGCGTTCGGAAGATGTACTTGGCGGTCTCGGCTCCACCTGTGTCGGGCCGATCTTGTCGTCGCGAAGGTCTTGTCGGGCCGGCGTATCGGGTCGGTCTTGGCGTCCGGGAAGCGGTACTTGTCACACCTGTGATCTTCGGGTGTTATGGCGTCGATCTTGTCGTTTCGACGTCGGGGTCTCGAAAAACGGAGCGAAGCACTTGGCGTTCCTTAGCGATCTTGGCGTTCCTGGGTCTAGTTCGGTCCGGGTCTGCGGGAGAGCTTGGCGTTCTGCGGTCTTCGGCAAGGTGGCGAACTTGTGGATCCGAGATGGAGGCCTCGGCGTTCCGTGTAAATCGACCATCGGGTTCGAGGATCTTCAAAGACACATCCATACCTCCAACACGAGTTTGCCTTGAGGCCCTGCAAGAGAGGAGGTGGGAAGCGTCGCATCGGCGGCCAGACGGGCGGAGGCGACGGTGCGGGACACCTCCGAGCGGCAGCGGCGAGAGCGCCAATGGCGACGGAGAGAGGGCTCGACGGCACGCAGCGATGCGGGCTCGCCGGGGAGGCTGGCGCGGCGGGGGAGAAGCGGCGGTCGTCGCGGCGCCGCAGAGAGGCAGCGGCGCTGGGGCGCAGGCGAGGAGGCGGTGGACGAGGCAGCCAGCGCGGGGCGTGGGGCGGCAGCGAGCGTAGCGGGCGGAAAGAGAGGCGGCTGGGTCGCGTCGAGGTAGAGGTCGGCAGCTCGGCGGTCGAACGGCGCTCCGGCGGGACGGGCGGTGGAGCTCAGGGACGCGTCGGGCGAGAGAGGAGGGACCCGGTGTTGTGGCCAGCGGTCAGGCCGGGCTGAGGCCTGAGCGGGGAGGCGGCGGAGAGGCACGGGCGGGGTCTGGGCAAGGCGGCGCAGGAGGCGGTTGAGCGGCGAGGTGGGGGGAGGAGGCGCTGGCGGGTCGTCGAGCACGGCGGAGGCGGGTGGTGGAGTACGGCAGAGGCGGGTGGTGGCGCAGGCGGCGGGAGGAGCCGGGGCCTGGGGCGGCTGGGTACGGTTGCAAGTCGGGGAGAAGGAGGAAGAAGGGAGAGGCTGGGAGGAGGCCGCGTGGTGGCCCAGGGTGTGGGACCCGCGGGGAGGTGGGATCGGTTGTGGCCGGCGCGCGCGTGTGTGTCATGTGTGGGTTTGAGTGGTGGGGAGAGAAAGGAGAGAGAGAGGGAGGGAGGTAGGCTAGGTGGCACTTTGATTGGGTGGGGAGAGGCAGGGTGACGTGGCAGACTGTGATAGGTGGGAGTGAGGTGGAGGGTTGGACTGGGTAGAGTTTTAGGTAGCCATAGGATTTAGAGGGCTGGACCGATTTAGTTTATGGGGTGGTCGTTCGGGTCATTCGGCCCGTTCGACTGCCCCACTAAAAATAATACATATTTTTATTTGTTTAATTGGACCGTTTGCAAACCGTCATGCTAAAACAAAATAACCGAGACCGGTTTGGGTTTTGATTTAAAGACGGGGCGTTTTTAGAAAACAAAATAGGTTTTCGAAATTAGTTTTGGCACACAACATATGATGATGACGATGCAATGCACAAATTCAACGCGATTTTCTAGTAGTGATTTTGCGTGATGCCACAATTCGACACCACTAACAATGGATCTCGCCCTCGAGATCCGCCTCATGGTACCGGAAGGAAGGTCGGCGTTCTGCGTCTTCTCGCTTCATGTAGATCCTCGCGACACCACTAACAAGAGGTCGTTGTCCCTGTTCGTCAAGATAACACTCCGGATAAACAACGGACGAAGTTAAAGGTAAGGCCACCTCTAACTTTCATGGAAGGAGTAAAATTGCATCGATCCACCATTCAATGTACATAAGCGAATGATAAGAGTAGTGGTATGGTCGCGACTCCATCCCGCACTCAAAGCATTACTATGTACACGAATAGACAGATTATGCAACCAACCCTCGGATTCAGACTGAAGATCTCGACAAGCGAGGTTCGGATCAAAGGAGTGATGCAGACTCTGCATCGGATCTGGCATAGAGGATGTCGTTGCGGCGGACAACACCGGAAGGAACAAACAAGGAACAAAGAATGATAACACCGCAGACGGATTCTTCAGGCAGCTTGAACACCGGACGGTAGCACACCGTTATCAAAGACGGAAGCTATACCCTGAAGGTACGACGGAAACCCAACCACGAGATATCCTGGACTCGAAGAGAGAGAAGAGAGCGGATTCAAAACGGGTAGAGATAAGAGGAGAATAGCATAGGGGTAAGGAATAAAAATCAGACCTAATCAGAACTATCCAACCGATTTTGAAAAATAGTTTTGACACTCTACTTCGGCCGTTAGCTAGGTTATCCTACAGGCTGGACTTGTGGGGTATCGCAACTGCTGAGCTCTGATACCACTCTGTAACACCCTCAGAATCGGCCCTATGCAAGTTTTAGCGAAACTCGCCAAACCCGCATAGAAACGATTCAAGGTGCTCACCAGCACTTTCGTGCGGGTGGAAAACAAAGTAATAACATTACACAGTCCTCGATGGGACCCACGTAGCAGATATATATACAACAATGACTCAAGAGTCAAGAATACAAATATACGGTACAAAGATCCAAATCACCTTGAAAGCGATGGGGCGTCCGACTACGGACAAGATGCAAATGGGGCTAAGAGCCACAAGAATAACCGATGGCGTCCATAACCCCGCGTGCCAAGCGGAAGGGTAACCTCGCTAACGGCGCCGATCTCAAAACCTGCTTAGACAAAAGGGTGCCGACAAAGGGCAAAGGAAAAGAAGGAGCGTCGATCACGAGGCCAAGACAGCGAGGCTAGAATTCGGCGGTCCTCGCCTACATAGGTATGGTGGATCGAGCGGCGTGGCAGATGCACTAAACAACCTATAGAGACTCGATACAATGGCCGATATCGAGGGGATAAGAAAGACCTATTCGGAGATAACTCGATACTATTATCAAACAAACCCATCTGGCGTTTCCCCTCGAGACCGCCGAGGAAGTCAACCGAGGAACTCACACGGTTGGCGCTTTACTTATTCGATTATAGTTGCGTCACTTTACTAGTCGGTTTAGATAATCGCCCCGATAAAGTAAGCAGTGGGCACATTTAGTTAACCATTCCGTTATAGTTGCAACAATTACTAATCAGATACAGATTGCATGAGATAAACCCAAAACCCAGGTGTTGGTACTTTTATTTAGCCATTCCGTTGTAGTGAAGCGATTACTAATCATATCGGAAACAAGTCAATTTAAAACAATAAACTTTAGTTATAGTTGTCTATGATCAAGCTTGTGCTCCAAGTCGTCCATAACCGGACACGGCTTCTCGAAAAGATTAAACCTGCGGTGCAAAGTATCCACAGCACTTGACCCTTTTGCCGGATCGGTTAACATACACCCATCGGTATGTCGGGGGCCTAAGTCACGACGTTCCAGACAAAGCAAGTACATGGGGGCCACCCACCGAGTCGACACCATAGCGGAGTCGGCCGGTCTCGAGACGGACTCGGGGTTTGGGTGGGCGGCACGACTGCCAAATCCCCAAACGGGATCGGCACCGCGGAATCGTGTCCAGATCCTAAGCAGTACACGTGCTATCTGTCGCACAATTTAAATAAAGCAGTAAGCATGGCATAAGTACAGGATAGTAAATAAAACCTCAAACTAGTTGTGGCCCCCAGTACAATACTTTGAAATCAGGTAATTATCAATGGGGGGCCCATATCTCCCCACCTGTGGTTAGTGCTCGATCTCTAACAGTGTCAAGAACTCGGGTCCTACGGGACACAAGTGGGCGGAAACCAAACTTACCTATCACCCACCGATGGCTCTGCTTAGTTCAATTTTAGTTGTTAAACAGGAATTAAAGTGAACAATAAGTAAAACCATGATCATCTCCAACGTCAACATGCGGCAATTCCTCCAACATTGGTGGTACTTGACGACAAGCAAAACACTTGAGCAAGCGATCACGACACGCTGGTCCAACTGTCTACCAAACAATGGTAATAGGAGGTGTCCAAGGCTATATATGGCTGCAATGGATATCACGTGCGAAACTAGAGCAACGCATAACGAGATAGCAATAGATCAACAGGAGGAAGTAAATACTATAAAAGTAAGATAGGTAGAAAGGGGAGATGCTCTTTGAAAACATTGTTGAAGGTTCCAGAAGATCGGTGAGCTCACATCAACTCAACGGCCTTATCCGCGAAGAACCAAAGCACTAGAAGAAACACCGGATGCGATATTTAATACAACGGCAGAAGATCGGCATGATGCATGTATGATGTATGGCATGGCAAAGGTGCGATGCAATTAGGTCATATTAAGTGGAACCGGGGTCCCGACAATTAATTAGGTGGTTCATGTTATTTAGAAGCCCCGCAATTTAAATGTTGTTTAACATGGCAGAAGTTAATACCGGGTTCGCTACACCAATTTAAATGAGGCCAATATGAGACTGGATTTGCCCGCATATGGGCCCCATATTTAATTATTAGGTGAATCGGCATAAGGCCCCCAAACCACAGATATGCCTGCGAGATGGATGATTAAATATGCAACAAGTTGTTATCATGTTATCAAATAGGGTTTTCGGGAAGAGGGGTCACACATTAGAGGGGGCTCGACGATCTTGGAGATTCCGGGGTTCGGGGCCGGTCTCGGGGTCCAGGGTCTAGGGTTCGACGGATCTGGGGTTCGGGGTTCGGCGGAAGCGTTCTCGGATTCCGGGGTAGTTCTTGCGTTCCGGGAAGATGTACTTGGCGGTCTCCGGCTCCACCCAGGTCGGGCTGATCTTGTCGTCGCGAAGGTCTTGTCGGGCCGGCGTATCGGGTCGGTCTTGGCATCCGGGAAGCGGTACTTGTCACACCTGTGATCTTCGGGTGTTATGGCGACGATCTTGTCGTTTCGATGTCGGGGTCTCGAAAAACGGAGCGAAGCACTTGGCGTTCCTTAGCGATCTTGGCGTTCCTGGGTCTAGTTCGGTCTCCGGGGTCCTGCGGGAGAGCTTGGCGTTCTGCGGTCTTGACAGTGGCCGAACTTGTGGATCCGAGATGGAGGCCTCAGCGTTCCGTGTCGTCGACCATCGGGTTCGAGGATCTTCAGCAGCACACATCCATACCTCCAACACGAGAGTTTGCCTTGAGGCCCGGTACCGAGAGGAGGACAGGGGCGTCGCATCGGCGCAGCGGACGGGCCGGAGGCGGACGGTGCGGGACCTCCGGCGGCAGCGGCGGCAGAGGCTCGGCACGGCGATGGCGGGCTCGCCGGGAGGAGGCCTGTGTGAGCTGGGAGAAGGCGGCTCGTCGCGCGCTGAGAGGCAGCGCTTCGCAGGGCGCGAGGAGGCGTGGACGAGGCAGGGCGTGGCGCGGGGCGTGGGGGCAGCGGAGGCGAGCGGGCGGAAGACCGAGGCGCTTGGGTCGCGTCGAGGTAGAGGTCGAGGCCGCTCGGCGGGTCGAGCGCTGGCCCGGCGACGGGACGGGCGGTGGAGCTCAGGGGCAGCGGCGGAGGGACCGCAAGGCCGGGCGAAGGGGCTGGGCCGGGCTATGAGCGCGGCCAGCGGAGGCGGGAGAGGCACGGGGCAGGTCTGGCAAGGGGCAGGAGGCGGTGGAGCGGCGAGGTGGGAGGAGGCGCAAGGGTCGCCGAGCACGGGGAGGCGGTGGTGGAGGCAGAGGCGGGTGGTGGCGCACGGCAGGCGGGAGGAGCCGGGCCTGGGCGTGGGAGGCGGAAGGGCTGATTGCGTCAAGGGGAGAAGGAGGAAGAAGGGAGAGGCTGGGAGGAGGCCGCGTGGTGGCCCAGGGTGTGGGACCCGCGGGGAGGTGGGATCGGTTGTGGCCGGCGCGCGCGTGTGTGTCATGTGTGGGTTTGAGTGGTGGGGAGGGAAAGGAGAGAGAGAGGGAGGGAGGAGGTAGGCTAGGTGGGCACTGATTGGGTGGGGGGAGAGGAGAGGGTGACGTGGCAGATTGTGATAGGTGGGAGTGAGGTGGAGGGTTGGAATGGGTAGAGTTTTAGGTAGCCATAGGATTTAGAGGGCTGGACCGATTTAGTTTATGGGGTGGTCGTTCGGGTCATTCGGCCCGTTCGACTGCCACACTAAAAATAATACATATTTTTATTTGTTTAATTGGACCGTTTGCAAACGCCATGACAAAACAAAATAACCCGGAGACCCGGTTTGGGTTTTGATTTAAAGACGGGCGTTTAGAAAACAAAATAGGTTTTCAAATTAGTTTTGGCACACAACATATGATGATGACGATGCAATGCACAAATTCAACGCGATTTTCTAGTAGTGATTTTTGGGATGCCACAATTCGACACCACTAACAATGGATCTCGCCCTCGAGATCCGCCTCATGGTACCGGAAGGAAGGTCGTTCTGCGTCTTCTCGCTTCATGTAGATCCTCGCGACACCACTAACAAGAGGTCTTTGTCCCTGTTCGTCAAGATAACACTCCGGATAAACAACGGACGAAGTTAAAGGTAAGGCCACCTCTAACTTTCATGGAAGGAGTAAAATTGCATCGATCCACCATTCAATGTACATAAGCGAATGATAAGAGTAGTGGTATGGTCGCGACTCCATCCCGCACTCAAAGCATTACTATGTACACGAATAGACAGATTATGCAACCAACCCTCGGATTCAGACTGAAGATCTCGACAAGCGAGGTTCGGATCAAAGGAGTGATGCGACTAGACGGATCCGCATAGAGGATGTCGCTATGCGGACAACACCGGAAGGAACAAACAAGGAACAAAGAATGATAACACCGCAGACGGATTCTTCAGGCAGCTTGAACACCGGACGGTAGCACACCGTTATCAAAGACGGAAGCTATACCCTGAAGGTACGACGGAAACCCAACCACGAGATATCCTGGACTCGAAGAGAGAGAAGAGAGCGGATTCAAAACGGGTAGAGATAAGAGGAGAATAGCATAGGGGTAAGGAATAAAAATCAGACCTAATCAGAACTATCCAACCGATTTTGAAAAATAGTTTTGACACTCTACTTGCCGTTAGCTAGGTTATCCTACATGTGGACTTGTGGGTATCGCAATCGCGAGCTCGATACCACTCAGTAACACCCTCGAGAATCGGCCCTATGCAAGTTTTAGCGAAACTCCAAACCCGCATAGAAACGATTCAAGGTGCCAGCACTTTGCGGGTGGAAAACAAAGTAATAACATTACACAACAGTCCTCGATGGGACCCACAGAGCAGATATATATACAATGACTCAAGAGTCAAGAATACAAATATACGGTACAAAGATCCAAATCACCTTGAAAAGCGATGGGCGTCCGACTACGGACAAGATGCAAATGGGGCTAAGAGCCACAAGAATAACCGATGGCGCCCATAACCCTGCCCAGCCAAGCGGAAGGGTAACCCGCTAACTGGCCGATCTCAAAACCTGCTTAGACAAAAGGGGTGCCACAAAGGGCAAAGGAAAAAGAAGGAGCGCCAAGATCGAGGCCAAGACAGCGAGGCTAGAATTCGGCGGTCCTCGCCACATAGGTATGGTGGATCGAGCGGCGAAAGATGCACTAAACAACCTATAGAGACTCGATACAACCGGCGATATCGAGAGGGATAAGAAAGACCTATTCGAGATAACTCGATACTATTATCAAACAAACCCATCTGGCGTTTCCCTCGAGACCGCCGAGGAAGTCAACCGAGGAACTCACACGCTGGCGCTTTACTTATTCGCTTATAGTTGCGCACTTTACTAGTCGGTTTAGATAATCGTCCCGATAAAGTGGCTGGGCACATTTAGTTAACCATTCCGTTATAGTTGCAACAATTACTAATCAGATACAGATTGCATGAGATAAACCCAAAACCCAGCAGTGGTTGGTACTTTTATTTAGCCATTCCGTTGTAGTGAAGCTGATTACTAATCATATCGGAAACAAGTCAATTTAAAACAATAAACTTTAGTTATAGTTGTCTATGATCAAGCACTGTGCTCCAAGTCGTCCATAACCGCGGACACGGCTTCTCGAAAAGATTAAACCCTGCAGGGGTGCACCAAAGTATCCACAGGCACTTCGACCCTTTTTGCCAGATCAGTTAACATACACCCATCGGTATGTCGGCGGGGCCTAAGTCACGACGTTCCCAGACACAAAGCAAGTACATGGGGGCCACCCCACCGAGTCGACACCAACGGAGTCGGCGGTCTCGAGACGGACTCGGTTTTGGGTGGGCGGCACGACAAAAATCCCAAACGGGGACTGTCGGCACCGCGGAATCGTGTCCCGATCCTAAACAGTACACGTGCTATCTGTCGCACAATTTAAATAAAGCAGTAAGCATTGCATAAGTACAGGATAGTAAATAAAACCTCAAACTAGTTGTGGCCCCCAGTACAATACTTTGAAATCAGGTAATTATCAATGGGGGGCCCATATCTCCCCACCGTGGTTAGCGCTCGATCTCTAACAGGTGTCAAGAACTCGGGTCCTACGGGACACAAGTGGGCGGTCGGAAACCAAACTTACCTATCACCCACCGATGCCTCTGCTTAGTTCAATTTTAGTTGTTAAACAGGAATTAAAGTGAACAATAAGTAAAACCATGATCATCTCCAACGTCAACATGCGGCAATTCCTCCAACATTGGTGGTACTTGACGACAAGCAAAACACTTGAGCAAGCGACTACGACACGCGGGTCCAACTGTCTACCAAACAACAGGTAATAGGAGGTGTCCAAGGCTATATATGGCTGCAATGGATATCACGGGTACGAAACTAGAGCAACGCAACACAGATAGCAATAGATCAACAGGAGGGAAGTAAATACTATAAAAGTAAGATAGGTAGAAAGGGGGAGATGCTCGCCTGAAAACATTGTTGAAGGTTCCACCGAAGATCGGGGCGAAGCTCACATCAACTCAACGGCCTTATCCGCGAAGAACCAAAGCACTAGAAGAAACACCGGATGCGATATTTAATACAACGGCAGAAGATCGGCATGATGCATGTATGATGTATGGCATGGCAAAGGTGCGATGCAATTAGGTCATATTAAGTGGAACCGGGGTCCCGACAATTAATTAGGTGGTTCATGTTATTTAGAAGCCCGCATTTAAATGTTGTTTAACATGGCGAGTTAATACCGGTTCGCTACACCAATTTAAATGAGGCCAATATGAGACTGGATTTGCCCGCATATGGGCCCCATATTTAATTATTAGGTGAATCGGCATAAGGCCCCCAAACCACAGATATATGCTCGAGATGGATGATTAAATATGCAACAAGTTGTTATCATGTTATCAAATAGGGTTTTCGGGAAGAGGGGTCACACATTAGAGGGGGCTCGACGATCTTGGAGATTCCGGGGTTCGGGGCCGGTCTCGGGGTCCAGGGTCTAGGGTTCGACGGATCTAGGGTTCGGGGTTCGGCGGAAGCGTTCTCGGATTCCGGGGTAGTTCTTGCGTCGGAAGATGTACTTGGCGGTCTCGCCCACCTGGTCGGGCCGATCTTGTCGTCGCGAAGGTCTTGTCGGGCCGGCGTATCGGGTCGGTCTTGGCGTCCGGGAAGCGGTACTTGTCACACCTGTGATCTTCGGGTGTTATGGCGACGATCTTGTCGTTTCGATGTCGGGGTCTCGAAAAACGGAGCGAAGCACTTGGCGTTCCTTAGCGATCTTGGCGTTCCTGGGTCTAGTTCGGTCTCCGGGGTCCTGCGGGAGAGCTTGGCGTTCTGCGGTCTTGACAGCGTGGCGAACTTGTGGATCCGATGGAGGCCTCGGCGTTCCGTCGTCGACCATCGGGTTCGAGGATCTTCAAAGACACATCCATACCTCCAACACGAGTTTGCCTTGAGGCCCGGTGCGAGAGGAGGACAGGCGTCGCATCGGCAGCCGGAGGCGGACGGTGTGGACCTGCCTCCGAGCGACGACGGCGCAGCAGGAGCGCCTGGCGGCGAGAGAGGGCTCGGCAGGCACGCGATGGCGGGCTCGCCGGAGGAGGGATGGCGCCAGCGGAGCTGGGATAAGGCGGCGATCGTCGCGCAGAGAGGCGCAGGCGCTGGGGCGAGGCGTGGGCGAGGCGGTGGCTGGCAGACGCGGGGCGGAGCGAGCCGGGCGGAAGACGAGGCGGCGCTGGGTCGCCGAGGTAGAGGTCGAGTCCGCTCCCGGGCGGTCGAACGGCGACGGGACGGGACGGCAGTGGAGCTCATGACGGGTCAGGGCGAGGAGGGACCTTGAGCGGCCGCTGGCGAGCCGGGCTCAAGGCTGCGCCGAGCGGGAGGCGGCCGGAGAGGCACGGGCCGGCGGGTCTCAAGGCATGAGGCGCAGGAGGGCGGTTGGAGCGCGAGGTGGGAGGAGGCGCAAGTGGTCGCCGAGCACGGAGGAGGTGGTGGAGTACTGCAGGCGGTGGTGGCGCACGCAGAGGCGGGAGGAGCCGGGCCTGGGGCGTGGGAGCGATGGCAAGGCGACGGGACGGCGTCTGAGGGGGAGAAGGAGGAAGAAGGGAGAGGCTGGGAGGAGGCCGCGTGGTGGCCCAGGGTGTGGGACCCGCGGGGAGGTGGGATCGGTTGTGGCCGGCGCGCGCGTGTGTGTCCTGTGTGGGTTTGAGTGGTGGGGAGAGAAAGGAGAGAGAGAGGGAGGGAGGTAGGCTAGGTGGCTGCACCTGATTGGGTGGGGGGAGAGGAGAGGGTGACGTGGCAGATTGTGATAGGTGGGAGTGAGGTGGAGGGTTGGAATGGGTAGAGTTTTAGGTAGCCATAGGATTTAGAGGGCTGGACCGATTTAGTTTATGGGGTGGTCGTTCGGGTCATTCGGCCCGTTCGACTGCCACACTAAAAATAATACATATTTTTATTTGTTTAATTGGACCGTTTGCAAACCGCCATGCCAAAACAAAATAACCCGGAGACCCGGTTTGGGTTTTGATTTAAAGACGCATGCGTTAGAAAACAAAATAGGTTTTCGAAATTAGTTTTGGCACACAACATATGATGATGACGATGCAATGCACAAATTCAACGCGATTTTCTAGTAGTGATTTTGCGGGATGCCACACACCCCCTCTCCAAACGAGACGTACTCCATGTTGGGAGGAACTCGGTAAAATATCGGTGTCCCCGCGTGCCTCTGTTATCTCTATACCCGAGCTCTTTACTTATGCACTTTACATTGTGATAGCCTTCGTGCTTGAAGTAATATATATCTTGATATCACTTTGTTGCTTGTACTGCTTAGCATAAGTTGTCGGTGCACATAGGTAAACCTTAGTTTTATTCTAGGTTGTGATTTACAAAGTAAACACTAGTTTTATTCTGCCTTTGTTGAGCCACTCTAGGAAAAGTTTTAATCGCCTATTCACCCCCCCTATAGGCGACATCCGTATCCTTTCACCTGTGTGCGACGGTCCTGGACAACACAAGAATCAGCATCAAGAATGACGCGACAACCAGAGTCAGTAAGATGGCTGGCAGAGAACAGATTCATCTTAAGACGGGGAACATGAGAAATATCAGGAACAGAAAAATGAGAAGTAGAAAGGGTTCCCCGACTAGAAACAGGAAGAGAGGTACCATCAGCCGTGAGAACACGGACAAGAGAAGTGAGAGAACGAATAGCGGACAGAAGAGAAGACTCAGATGTCATATGAAAAGAAGCTCCAGAATCCAGATACCACGGGGACGTACCTGACTGTGTAGAAGGTGGTGGTCACGCAGTGTCTGAAAAATCAGTCACAGAATCAGCAGTGCACGTCAAAGAAGAGCCTATAGCAGCAAGCAGACCGCGAAGACTCCTGATAATGTCCTGATCAGAGAGAGCAAGTGCTGAAGAACCAGAAGGATCCGACTGCCCATGAGCCTGGTGCTGCTGACGTAAACTGGGATCCCGTGTATAATAGGTGGCCCAAGTGTGGCCATCCCTGCTACAATAAGTGCAGTGACAGAGAGAACCACAGCGAGCCTGACCACGAGCCTACTGGTGCTGACTCTGACCCTGAGACTGCTGGTGCTGACTCTGACCCTGACCTGGAGGAGTGGGTAGTATCGGCGGTGGCACAGAGGACCACGGCTGAGTCGAGGGAGCAGACAACAGAGGAGGACCACGAGTAGCAAGCACAGACGGAACCACAAGAAGACCAGCATCACGAAGATGAGTCTCCTCAGCCCGAAGCTCAGACAACACCTCAGAGAGTGGAACACGACCACGAGCATTCAACTGACCACGGCGGGGCTCGAACTCCTGGCGGAGCCGAGACAGAAACTCATAGATGCGGTGGAGCTCCAAATCCGAGCGCACAATCTGGCAGCACGGGCATGTGCCACAAACAGCGGTACGGAGAGAATCAAGATGTCGCCAGATAGCAGCACTTTGAGTATAAAACTCATCAATAGTGGAATCACCCTGCTGAAGAGCATGCTCCTGGCGGACCACATACAGGTAAAGAGCATCCCCAGACGGCTGATAGCGCTGATGGAGATGTGCCAAATGACCTGCAACATTAGGAAGACTCATGAACTCAGCGGTAAACTAGGGCAGAACACTGGAGGTGAGAATAGCAGCAGCACAAGCATCCTCATCTACCCACTGAGTGTAGGCCGTCAGATCGAGGCGATAGGTCTCGAGATCAATAGAGTACTGTTTAAGATTCAGCTCATATGCAACAACAACAATATCATCGGCAATCTGAGCAGCATCCTTGGCCTCCTAAGAAGCATCAGCGCCAAGAACAATCGGCGGTGGCGGAAGAGGAGCCAGAGGAGCAGTGGGGCACGGCGGACAGGAGACCTCGCCAGAGAGCACACCCCATAAACGGAGACCGCGCATGTGAACGCACATAAAGGCAGCGAAATCAGGATAATTCGCGCCATCAAAGATCACCGGGCAGCGAGGAATCGCAACATAGCCCGATGCAGAAGACATCTCTCTCTCTTTTTTTTTGGAACATATCTGGTCAACCCGCACCTGCAGGCAGAAATCTGCCAAATTCCGGCTAACCGGGACAAGGAGCGGTGCCTAAGGGCCGGGGGATGCCATTTCCGGCCGCCGGTGATCGATTCCCGGTAGCGGTGACGGCCGGCGGCGACAGAAGTTCGGCGATCTGGCGTCTGGTCGAGTGGACCGAGGCAGGCAGGCGGGCGGGCGAGTGGACCGAGGCAGGCAGGCGGGCGGGCGACGGACCGAGGCGGACCGAGGCAGGCGGGCGACGGACCAAGGCCGGCGGAGAAGATCGATCTGATCTGATCGAGGATGGCAGAGAAGATCGATCTGATCGGGTGGAGTCTGGATCAGGTGGAGTCTGGATCGGGTAGGATCTGAATCGGGTAGAGTCTGGATCGGTGGGTGGCAAGAATCGATACAAAAATCGATCGGAGCAGAAAAAATAGGCGGAAAAACGGGCGGCGGCCGGCAGTGGCGGCGACGGCAAGGCCGGCGGCGATAGGGATGGTGGAGGCTCCGGCGATGAAGTTGCAAGGAAGAGAACGAGGCTAACGTTACTCTGATACCATGTTAGGAATAGGCAACATATATTCCTCAGGCCAAATGCCATAATATATAGTACATGTATATCTAAAAATATACAGGAAAACCCCCTAACAAGTGGAGACATACAATATCAAATATACATGTAACACATCCTTCCTCGCAGATGCGCTGTGTCAGGGCACGGGGAGACTAGATCAGCCTCGGACAAAACGGAGAAAGGGTATTAAACAGGAGATGTACTACATGCGTGCGGGGGTGAGACCGAGATCTGCCGGCGCGGGTCGGTGCACACGTGCGCACCCCTGCGTGCTGCTTTCTGATGATCACTCGCCTTGATCACTGATGGTCAGGGCAACCTGGCGAACGCGGCATCTCTGTTGTTTATCAGAAGGAAAATGATACTATTCCCAAGGGGATCCCGTGATTTCATCCCCCGGGTCGCGCGTCGAGAGCCTTCCGTCCATCGCTACCATCGCTAGCACACCACGCACCCTTCGTGGAGAGAAACATTCACCGGTGGGTCCCACGCACGTTCTCTATTCTTATCCCTTCCGTCTCCTTTCTTCCCTAAACTGACTACGTGCGGAGAGCTCGCAGAGCTCGCAGCCCGTTGAACCTTGCTGCACGCCATGCCCGCCAAGCACCTCCTATCGTGCCGGCGGCGTCGCGCACCTCCTCCTCTCGCCCACTGCTAGTCTCACGTACCTCCTCGTCCTGCTACAAGTGGTGGCAGCGCTATGCTACAGCGGCTGCAACTCTCGGTACAAGCGGCGACGACGCTTGCTACAAGCAGGCGGCGACCTGCTACAAGCGCGGTGGCACCTTTGCTACAAAGGCGTTCGCTGCTTTGCTACAACAGCGTCGGCCCTCTGCTACAGAGGCGACATCGACCTGCTACAGAGGCGGCGGTGACCTACTGCAAGCGCGGCGGCGCCTTTGCTACAGAGGCGTTCGCTGCTTTGCTACAACAGCGTCAGCCCTCTGCTACAGAGGCGGCGGCGGCCTGCTACAAGCGCGACGGCGCCTTTGCTACAGAGGCTTTGCATAATGGCGTCCAAACTTTGCTACCGGTGGCTGCCGGACTTGCTACAGCATCGGCCAACCTGTGCTACCGGTGGTTGTCGGCCTTGCTACAATGGTGGACGGCGTGGCTGCGAGCAATTGAGGGTGGTGTCGCTGCAAGGGGTAAACCTCCAATGGTACGATGGAGAGGCGATGTTGCTACAAAGGCGACACGACCTTGCTACGTAGGCGAGGCGTTGTTGCTCCGAAGGCGAGGCGCCGTCGCTACAAAGCCAAGGCGCCATCCGCTGCAAAGCTCGACCACCGGCAACGACTTGTGCTGCTGCGACGACTGCTCCGTCGTCGGGGCACCACCGCGGTACTGCAGGCCAATCATCGTGGGGGCGCCCAGAAGTCCTCCATCGAGGCCTTGCGGCTTGCCACGGTGCAAGCCGCCGTCGGTAAGCGCCGTCGATGTGGTGCAAGCTAGCTGTTGTGGGGGCGGGCGGCGCATTGCTTCAAGCCGGCCATCGAGGCGCCGCCCCGATGCTGCAAACCAGTGGTCAAGGGAAGCCTTCGCGGTGCTGCGCGGTCATGTGCTACTTTCTGCCAGCTGTAGGGATAATGGAGAGCAGCTAGATCATACGGTCTGGATTAGACCAATCGAACGGTTAGGGACCCGGGGGATCCGAAATTTTGATCCCCGGGGGACGCGTAGCAGGCACCTTATCGGAAGGGCAAGTTCGGTCATCCTTCGAAGTCCGAAGCAAAAACACGAAGGGAGAAAAGTAGTTTTCCTGGGCCATCGTGGGCTCCAAAGGGAACATGGGCTGAGTTGTGTGCGGTTGCTTGTGGCTGCCATCAGGCCCTGATAACAGCAGCTGATTTTTATATCCGCTAAAAAAAAGCAGCTGATTTTTATAAGAACCTCGTTTCAAAAAGAAACTAAAAAAATCTAGTAAGTTATATCCGCAATTTCCTCAACGTTCAGAAAAGGCAACCAAATGTAATTATTATGTTGCTTTTGTGTTGCTATTCATGTGCGTGGCTTCCTAGTGTTTCCCCTCATTCCTTCCTCCCCCATGCGCCACCTTTAGGGGAATATCGGCATAAAAGGAGAAGAACGGCGAAGGAGATCACAAATATGGCCATGAAACTCAAGGTGGTGCGGAAAGAAAGGGGTAGCAAGTCGATGACGCTAGTAGAAGGAAAGAGGGAGCAACGAGGTTGTGTCTCATGCAAAGAGATCAGTTGACGACGAAACATGTGCATTTAAGAGGGACGAGGGCTTCATATGGGGAGAAAGAAGCACATAGGCCCACAATATGATGCGTCGTGACACCCCTCATCGAGGTGATGTAGCAGGTACACAAGGCAACAATTTTGGTAGTCCTGTTCCCTTTTAATATTCTTTTACTAAATCTTTGTAACTACTGTCTCTGTTCCAAAACTTAAAGCTTTTATTTTTTTTCTGAAAGTCAAACTATTTAAAGTTTAACAAGTTTTTAGAAAAAGGTATTAATTTACATTCTGAAATGCATACCATCTAATACATCATGAAACATATTTTTCATGAAAAAAAATAGCGCACTATAGCGTTTTTGGAGAGTCAACGCCATCTTTTCACGATTTTGCTCACTATGGCGCTATTTTCCAAATAACTTGCTATATCGCACTGAAACATCATAGCGTTAACGCTATTTTAAATATAGCACGTTATTCTTTTGTTGATGGGTGTAGAGTAGTAAGCAAACATATGATGAAACTTTTGATTGTTATAAACTTGAGTGATGGCGTCAAGCCGCCGACTCCTCCCGCAGCATTCGACACTGCGCCTAGCTTCATCCCTACCGGTTCTCCTCTAACTTGGATAGCATCGAAATTGGTTATGCATGTACAAGAGTTACTATGGCCAATTCATTAGATGCTGAAATCCTTAATATTTATGATATATTTATTATATCTTTTATTTTTTATAAAATGCTATTTTGTAAAATAGCACGCTATAATTTTCATAGCGTCCAAAGAAAGGGAACGCTAAATTAAATAACGCGCTATGTTTTTCCTTGTTTTCACATGGTATCCATATAGTATCATAGTTCTTGATAGTTCTTTCTAAAAGTTTGGTCAAACTTTTTATAGTTTGACTTTAAAAAATAAAAATAAGCCTTAATATTTGGGACAGAGGTAGTATGAGTTATGACAGCACTCGATTTACGATTTGCCAACTTTTCCATGAGACCATGTCATCAAGCTCACTGGATCAACAATATAGTTTGTTAGCTAGATTATGTCATTATTTGATGCTATCGATACCTTGCAGATTCTAAGAACCCTTCTTTCCAAAACATGTTTCTCTCACGCTTTTTCTCAATATGTGTTGCATTTTTCTCGAAAAAATATTTATTTTAAATCTTGATGTATGTGTGTACTATGGTTGACGTAGTTTCTAAACATTGTGCTTCTAATACATTGGTGACATGTGAGTCACACATGCATGATGCTAGTTTTAACGAAGATACAAAAGTTTTTGTTTGTTGTAAAACAGGAAAGTTAACAATCAAGAAATGTTCTAGCCCCCCAAGGGAGCTTTTAGAGGCCATGTGCCCTCCTGGCCATCGGATTGGGCCTCCAAAGCGATCCTGGCCGTCCTCCCCTTCCATTCATCTGGACTACCACTGCTACTTACGCTAGCTACCCTCCCTGAATGGTGGGGGCCTGTGTTTTGCGCGCCCACTCGTCAAGGAGAGTGTAAGCGTGGCGGTCGGCTGGCCACACGTTGAAGGGAATATGCCCAGAGGTAATAATAAAATGGTTATTATCGTATTCCTTATTTATGATAAATTTTTATTTTGCATGCTATAATTATATTAATACGGAAACGTTAATACATGTGTGTTTAATAAACAAAAAAAGAAGTTCCTAGTTATGCCTCTCTTATAAACTAACTCGTTCATTAACAAGATGATCAAAGTTTCCTGATCATGGACATTGGATGTTGTTAATAACGAGGTCACAACATTAGTGTAATGATGTGATGAACATTCATCCAAAGTATAGCATTACGATCAAAGTCATTGAGTTTATATTTCTATAACAACTTACGAAGTGATCCTAATCCTTAGACCATGAGATCATGTCAATCACTAACACCGGAAGAGTTTCTCGATGACATCAAACGTCACACCGTAACTTGGTGATTATAAAGATGGCTTCAGAACTAGTAAAGTGTTATGTTGAGGTTCATGGATCGAGAGTGGAATTTGTTCATCCCGATGACGGATAGATATGCTCTGGGCCCTCTCGGTGATATCACATTGATTAGCTTGCAAGCAAGTGATTTGATCACTAGAATGTTATATCACGGAAACGAGAAAAGAGTGCATGTCGGTAACGAGATCAAACTAGGTATGGAGATATTGATGATCGAATCTCGGACATGTAATATACCGTGAAACAAAGGGATTAAGATACTAGCATAAAAGGTTCACACGATCACAGAAGTCATCGTTGAATGTGTGGAGTCAAGGGATCTTCGTGTCCCGTCCGATTATTGATCGGAGAGGGGTCTCGATCATGTCTGCATTATTCGCGAACCGTAGGGTGACACACTTAAGGGATACCGACACCATTTGGAGCAAATGATATGTCAGAAAAATAAAAGGAAAGCACGAGAATTTATTTCACTAGACACCGGAACTGTTTCGGTTGAAATTGCTGAAACTGGTTCTGCATGTGAAATGGAATACTAGCAAGGGGTTTTATGTGAATGTTTGTTAAGTAAAGTAATTAACAAAATTCTGAATAAATAAATAAAAGAGTTTTATTTAATGAGAGCTTTTTTATGGGAGTGGAGGCTTTTCATTTTGAGTGGGAGCTCCACCCACATGAATGTGGGAGAGGCCCCCATGGCTGGGCGCCATGCCCCTTGGGTGCCCCCCTATCCCCTATAAAAGCCCCCCCTCTCATCCTCTCAAAGTCCACCTCCTCGTGAAGGATCTCTCTCCCTCCCTTTAGAATTTCCCCATGGTCTCGGATCAGCGAGATACATGTTTCCGGTGGCTTTTTTGGAAGGATTTGTTGCTTCCGCTGCTTCGCTGGAGCGAGGGCGCGGAGGTTGTCGGGGTACCCATACGTGTGTGCGATCATGGATGCACCACTGATTTGCGGTGCTGGACTTGATGGTGCTGGACCGGCTGGACCAGATGGACTTCATCACGATCTTGAGATCGGCAAGCGTTCATCTACATCATCCACGAGTACAACCTCGTTAACGCTATTCGGTCTTCGAGGGTATGTATTCTATGGATGTATATCCACCCGTTGCTTGTATATAGTAGATAGATCTTGGTACTTAGATGTTCCCATCGTAGGAAAAAAAATTCTATGCTGCGAACCCAACAGTGGTATCAGAGTCGGATCTATGCGTAGATGCTTTGCACGGGTAGTACACATATGAGTATGTGGGCGATGATGATCATTTTATTGCTTCTTAGTTGTAATTTGGATATTGGTGGCATAGTGGGATGAAGCGGCCCAGACAAACTTTACATGTCCTCGCACATGAGACCTGTTCCACGCTTGACATGCAACTAGTTTTGCATAAGTGGCTAGCAGGTGTCTGTCTCTCCTACTATAGTCAATATCTAATTTGCAATGAGTTGTCAACAATTTGGTTATACTCGTTGTGGTTCATGTTCGTAGGTAAGAACAGTTCTGTCTTCGAAGCCCTAAGCCACGTAAAACTTACAATGGATAAATTATAGGCGTCTAGTTTAGATTGTTGCTGGGCTAGTGTTATGATATGGTGATGTTGTAAGTGGAAGTATAAGATGATACTCTTACAACACACATAACGTGTAGGTTCCATAGACCTTGGCCTTACACATAGAGGTATGATAGAGATCATACCATGGTGCACATGATGGAGATCATATGCGGGAACCATATCATTTCACTTACAAACATGTATGTTTGATTGCATCTTATATTGCTTGTTTGGCGTTTTATTAGCATAATAAGATGATCCCTCATTTAGATATCAAGATAAAAATATGTTCTTCCTTAAGTATGCACCGACAATGTTTCGTCGCTTCAAGACATCACGTGATGATCGGGTGTACTTAAATCCACGAGCATATCTCGGGTGTAAGACAGTTACACACGCGAATACTAAGGTTCTTACTTGACGAGCCTAGCATGTACAGACATGGACTCGGAAGACGGACCAAAAGGTTAAGCATGAGTCATATGTTTTGATATGATGACCATATGGATGCTCGTCTATGAAGCTACACCGACTCACGTGATGATCGGACTTGGTGTAGTGGATTTGGTTCATGTAATCACCAAAAAGATACGAGAGATGTCGTTTTTGAGTGGGAGTTCATTTCTAATTTGGATTAGTAGAACTCAATTTATCATAAATTAAATCAAAGTGAATTTGCATAATTTTTTGTAGTCATTGGCATTCGTTCACCACTTTATGCTTAGTTGTAATTGAGATATTTACTTTACGAACTGGTATCATATTGTGTGTGTTTTGATATTCAAATTATGTGTGTTTTGAAAGGGGTTTGAATTTAAAAACTTAAGTGTTTGAATAGTAATTTAAATGATTTAGATTTAAGATTTGAATCTTAAATTAATTCAGTTATAGGTAGTATAACTTAAATCTCAAAACAATAGAATGATGAAATTCATTTTTATATTATAAAGACATAAACAAGTTACAATAGAATAAAGAATGAGAATCTTCTTTATTAATAATAACATAATCTTTATTACAGTTGAATAAAATAAAGATTACATGAACTATAAAAAAATTACAAAGGATTAAGAAAATACATCTACTAACTATCCTATATCTAAAACCTAAACTAAATCTTCATCTGTATCTTTGAACCTGCAGAACAAAGATTAAACAAAAATAAAACAAGATTAGTGTTAGTATGTATTTCTCTCAGATATGTCAGTGAGGTGCACTTGACAATCTCATCATTAAGAAATGTTAAAGAGGGGCAAGTTTTAACAATATGAAAGATTTCATCTTTCATAAATTCACAGCCAGAATGCAAAGGATAGCCAAAAGGGATCAGTTCACTAGCCAAGGTAAAAGTAGATTGGTAACAGTAAGATCAAATTTTCTGAACCTATCCATATGTGCATAGCAGGCACACAGGCTGCACACACACAAGCATGCAAGGGTGTGCTGTCGACTGCACAAGCATAGCCAGATCAAACAAAACCAGAGCACAGCCATGGGAAAGCACCCCAGTGCAACACCACACCACACCACAACACAGCCTGGAGAACAGCAAGTAAACCAAGAACAGCAGCCAAACTGTAACACCCTCAGAATCGGACCTATGCAAGTTTGAACAAAATTCGCCAAACCCGCATAGAAACGATTCAAAGGTGCCCACCAGGCACTTTCGTGCGGGTGGAAAACGAAGTAATAACATTACACAACAGGTCCTCGATGGGACCCACGAGCAGATATATATAACAATGACTCCATGAGTCAAGAATACAAATATAATATACAAAGATCCAAATCACCTTGAAAGCGATGGGCGTCCGACTACGGAGAAGATGCAAATGGGGCTAAGAGCCACGAAGAATAACCAATGGCGTCCATAACCCCGCCAAGCCGGAAGGGTAACCCTGCTAACGTCGTCGATCTCAAAACCTTAAACAAAACGGGTGCCGCAAGGGCAAAAGGAAAAAGAGGAGCGTCGATCGAGGCCAAGACACGGCGAGGCTAGAATTGGCGGTCCTCGCCTACATAGGTATGGTGGATCGAGCGACAGGCAAAGATGCACTAAACAACCTATAGAGACTCGATTCAATGGCGTCAATCGAGAGGTAAGAAAGTCCTATTCGGATCCAACGATACTAGCATCAAACAAACCCATCTGGCGTTTCCCCTCGAGACCAATCGAGGAAGTCAACCAGGAACTCACCACGGTTGGCAGTTTTATTTATTTAGTTATAGTTGCGACACTTTACTAGTCAGGTTTAGATAATCGTCCTGATAAAGCAAACAGTGGGCACTTTTAGTTAACCATTCCGTTATAGTGGCAGCACTTACTAATCAGATACAGATAGCATGAGATAAACCCTAAAACCCATAGCTTGTTGGTACTTTTATTCAGCCATTTCGTTGAAGTTGCAATACTTACTAGTCGGATACAATTGTCATGGCGACAACCAACAAGCAATTGTGGGCGATTTATTAGCCATTCCATTATAGTGGAGCTGATTACTAGTCATTATAAGTCAAATTTATAGCGATAAACTTTAGTTTTGCTTGTCTATGATCGAGATCATGCTCCAAGTCGTCCATATCCATGGACACGGCTTTGAAAGTTTTACCCGGCGGGGTGCACCAATAGCAACACACGCCGATCAACCTCGGAAAAACCAAATCAAAACCCAACGAGGCTTTCACGTGAACAATCACAGGATTCGTAATATTTGAGGCCACCCTTAAGTAGAATCCGCGAATAAGCAAGCTCAGAGACGGCCTCAAGGTTTGGGTAATACTGGAAACGATCGGGAACCCGAAAGTGTGGCTGGGCTTGTCGACACCGCGGAATCGTGTCCCGATCCTAAAGATGCAAATGTGCTATCTCGCACAATTTAAATACAGAAAGTAGCATGGCATAAGTACAGGATAGTAAATAAAACCTCAAACTAGTTTGTGGCCCCAAGAAATAAGAGAATCAAGCTCAGCTCGGGGGTCCCATATACCTCCGGATGTGGATAGCGCGATAAATCAAGGAACAAGTATCAAGTACTCGGGGTCTTACGGGACACAAGTGGGCGTCGAAACCAAATATTTTCTATCACCCACCGATGCCTCTGCTTATTCAGTTTTAGTTGTTAAGCGAAATTAAAGTGACGATAAGTAAAACTAGAATCATCTCCATCATCAACATGCGGCAATACATCAACAAGCTGTGGCATATGACGACACACATCGCTTGAGCAAGCAACTCTGACGCCGCAAGTCCAACTATCTACCAAACAACAGGTAATAGGGTGTGTCCAAGGCAATATAGGCTGCAGGAAACTATCACGTACGGAAACTAAAGCATCGCAACACGATAGCAATAGATCAACGGAGGAATAAAACACTATAAAAGTAAGATAGGTAGAAAGGAGGAGATGCTGCTTTGAAAACATTGTCGAAGGGTTCATCCAGAAGATCGGGCGAAGCTCACAACAACTCAACGGTCTTATCATGAAGAAGCAAAACACTAGAAGAAACACCGGATGCAACGTTTAATACACGGCAGAAGATCGGCATGATGCATGCATGATGGATGGCATGGCAAGGTGCGATGCAATTAGGTCAAGATTAAGCGGAACCGGGGTCCCGACAATTAATATATGGTTCAAGTTGTTTATCTACCCCGCAATTTATATGTTGTTTAGCAATGCAACAGATGGAACCGGTTCGCTACACATGTATAAATGAGGCCAATATAAGGCTAGATTTGCCCGCATATGGGCCCCATATTTAATTATGAGGTGAATCGGCATAAGGCCCCCAAACCACATGATTATGCATGCAAGGATGGCAGTTAATATGCAACAAGTTGTTTTATCTGATAAAATAGGGTCTCGGGGAGGGGTTCACACATTTAGGGTTCTCGACGATCTTGGGGCTTCCGGGGTTCGGGGTTCGACAGGGTCCAGGGTTCGACGGAAGCGTTCTCGGTCACGGGGCAGATCTTGGCGCATTCGCGATGGTCGGACCACGTTGTCGGTCATGGCGTTCGGACGAAGCACTTGGCGCCGAGTTCGATCTTGGCAGGTTGTCTTTGAACTCGGGATCGGTCTTGAGTTGGGGTCTTGACGCCTTGAACCGGGCCTTGGCGTCCACGTTCTTGGATCCGGAAGAAGTTCATGGCGGTTCATGTTGAAGACAGCGTCGCCCCAGACGGAGAACTTGGCGGCTACGGTGAAGATCCTGGATCGCTTGTCAAGGCAGACTTGGTTCCGGCTCGGTCTTCCGTTGGCCTCCAGCAACCTCCACACGAACATCATATCCGCGCCATGAGCAGGTCTTGTAGCTAGCGAGCGGTCTCGGCCACGATACCGCCAACGGGCGCATCAAGGGACGACCACGAGGAGGCTTCAGCGCGCTGACGGACCGCGGTGGCGAGGAGGGGATCGGCCGACGCAGCTCGGCAGCGGCGAAGTGCGGGCGAGTGCGGGGCCGATGGAGACGCTGGCGGCGGAACTTCGCGGCAGCGAGCGGAGGCTAGGAGGCGCTTCGGCTTAGCGGCGGGGCGCACGTGCCGCAGCGGCGAGTTCTTGGCGGCGGAGGACGCAGCGATAAGCGGCGAACTGGCGGGCGGCGGCCAGGACGGCGGCCACGGGAGCAGGCGGTTCGCGGACGGCGGTGTGAGGCGCTGGCGACCTCCGGCGCTGGCGGAGAGGGCGCCGAGGCGGAGCGAAGCGTCGGCGCGAGCAGCAGTGGTTCGAGCCGGGCAGAAGTCCGGCGTGGCGACGGGGTTAGGAAAAGCGCCGAGCTTGAAGAGACGGCGGAGGTCCAGCAGACGGCAGCGCGCGTCACTCGCAGAGCTCAAGGCTGCCTTCAGGCGGAGATGGTGGCGGTTAGGAGGCGGCGGGCCCGATGGCGGAGGTGGCTCTGAGGAGGCGGTGGAGCTGCGGCCTTGAGGCGGTGGTGTGGGCAAGGGGAAGGTCGCGGGCAGTGGTGGAAGAAGATGGGGAGAGGAGAGAGGGAGAAGAGGAACAGCGCGCGGTGGGGCTGGGGCGTGGGACCGGTGGGTCCAGGGGCAGGCGCGGGCTGGGGCTGGGGCCACGGTCAGGGAGGGTGGCGTGGTGGGGGTAGCTGGTTCGGGTGGGCGCGTGGAGACAGGCGGGTCCCGCGGCGGGGCCAAGGGGTTGTGCGCGCGCGGTGTGCGTGTGTGTTTGGTGTGCTGTGGAACTGGTGAGAGAGAGGGGAAGTGGGGGTTGGGTCTAGTCTAGGTGGCAAAAGGGTATTGGTTGGGGGAGAGGAGTGGTTGATGTGGCGGCTCCTGATAGGAGGGGGTGATGTGGCTGGGAGGGATGGGTAGTTTCCTGGGTAGCTGTAGGATTAGAGGGCCAGGCTAGTTGGACCGATTTTAAAAAATCCTGGGGTGGTCGTGCGGGTTGTTCTGGCCCGTTCGACTGCCCCTATTAAAATACTTTAAATTTTTATTTATTATCAAATAGATTTTATAACAAGTTTTAGACAAACAAATTATCCGGAACATCCGGGGGTTTGGCGTTTGAATGGAGACGAGGCGTTAGGGAATTCAAACACAGGTTTTCGAAATTAGTTTTTGACAAACAATGCATGATGATGACGATGCAATGCACAAATTCAACGCGATTTTCTAGTAGTGGTTTTGCGGGATGCCACAATTCGACACCACTAACAATGGATCTCGCCCTCGAGATCCGCCTCATGGTACCGGAAGGAAGGTCGGTGGTCGGCGTCTTCACACTTCATGTAGATCCTCGTGACACCACTAACAAGGGTTCCTTCTTCATCTGGGAATCGGCGACACCACCAACAATGGGCGTTGTTCCTGATCGTCGAGAGATCACTCCGGAGAAACAAAGGACGAAGATAGAGGCATCAAACGATAAGGCCACCTCTAACTTCCATAAGAAGAGGGAAAAGTTACATTGATCCACCCGCTCGATGTACGAGCGCAAAGAAGAGTCGGGTAGGGTGATCGGTCCATCCCGACCCAAACTATCAACTCTATACACGTAGGTGAATCGTGCAACTCAACTCTCGAGATTTAGAAAGATCTTCATAGGGTATCCGGAACAAAGGGATGATGCCGTGAAATCGTATGAAAGACACCGTGATTAGGTTTTCGCGATGGTTCCATTGGCATGAACAACACATGCTCAAGGTTAACCCTAACTTCACCAATGCTCGTCCTTCTCATATGTTTTTCAACGACCGATATCAAAGAAGGAACACATAGGGATAAAGAGCTCAAGAACAAAAGATCGGATGAAGGGCAATGCATCACCTGCAGATTGATGATCGTAGCACCTCCATAAAAGGGAGAAAGCGAAACCTCAAGGTGCGACGGAAACCAACCACGAAAATCCGGACTCAAGAAATGATAAGAGGTAGATTCAAAACACGAGGGTAAGAGGAGAATAGCGGAGGGTAAGGAGTAAAATCAGACCTAACCGAACTATCCAACCGATTTTGCAAAATAGTTTTGACACTCTACCTCGGCCGTTAGCTAGGTTATCCTTGATTTGGACTTGTGGGTATCGCAAGCCGAGCTCTGATACCACTCTGTAACACCCTCAGAATCGGACCTATGCAAGTTTGAACAAAATTCGCCAAACCCGCATAGAAACGATTCAAAGGTGCCCACCAGGCACTTTCGGGCGGGTGGAAAACGAAGTAATAACATTACACAACAGTCCTCGATGGGACCCACAGAACAGATATATATAACAGCGACTCCATGAGTCAAGAATACAAATATAATATACAAAGATCCAAATCACCTTGAAAACGATGGGGCGTCCGACTACGAGAAGATGCAAATGGGGCTAAGAGCCTCAAGAATAACCAATGGCGTCCATAACCCTGTGCCAAGCCGGAAGGGTAACCACGCTAACGTCGTCGATCTCAAAACGCTAAACAAAAGGGGTGCCAGAAAGGCAAAAGGAAAGAGGAGCGTCGATCGAGGCCAAGACAGCGAGGCTAGAATTGGGCGGTCTCGCCATAGGTATGGTGGATCGGCACGCAGCATGCACTAAACAACCTATAGAGACTCGATTCAATCGTCCAATCGGAGGGGTAAGAAAGTCCTATTCGGATCCAACCGATACTAGCATCAAACAAACCCATCTGGCGTTTCCCCTCGAGACCAATCGAGGAAGTCAACCGAGAACTCACAGTTGGCGGTTTATTTATTTAGTTATAGTTGCGACACTTTACTAGTCGGGGTTTAGATAATCGTCACGATAAAGCAAACAGTGGGCACTTTTAGTTAACCATTCCGTATAGTGGCAAGACTTACTAATCGACTGAGATAGCATGAGATAAACCCAAAACCCAGCAGTTGTTGGTACTTTTATTCAGCCATTTCGTTGTAGTTGCAATACTTACTAGTCAGATACAATTGTCGCAAGCGACAACCAACAAGCAATTGTGGGCAGTATTTATTAGCCATTCCATTATAGTGGAGCTGATTACTAGTCATTATAAGTCAAATTTATAGCAGTAAACTTTAGTTTTGCTTGTCTATGATCGAGATACTGTGCTCCAAGTCGTCCATATCCATGGACACGGCTTTGAGAAAGTTTTACCCGCGGGGTGCACCAATAGCAACACACTCGATCAACCTCGGAAAACCAAATCAAAACCCAACGAGGCTTTCACGAAACAATCACAGGATTCAAGAATATTTGAGGGCCACCCTTAAGTAGAATCCAACGGAGTAAGCAAGCTCAGACGGCCTCAAGGTTTGGGTATCTGGTGTGAACGATCGGGAACCCGAAGTGTGGCTGGGCTTGTCGACACCATGAATCGTGTCCCGATCCTAAATGATAAAGGTGCTATCTGTTGCACAATTTAAATAAAGTAGCATGGCATAAGTACAGGATAGTAAATAAAACCTCAAACTAGTTTGTGGCCCCAAGAAATAAGACCGAATCAAGCTCGCTCGGGGTCCCATATACCTCCCGGATGTGGATAGCGATAAATCAAGGAATAAGTATCAAGTACTCGGGGTCTTACGGACACAAGTGGGCTCGAAACCAAATATTTTCTATCACCCACGATGCCTCTGCTTATTCAGTTTTAGTTGTTAAACAGAAATTAAAGTGACGATAAGTAAAACTAGAATCATCTCCATCATCAACATGCGGCAATACATCGAATCATGGGCATATGACGACACATCGGTAGCTGAGCAAGCAACTACGACAGCCGCAAGTCCAACTATCTACCAAACAACAGTAATAGGGTGTGTCCAAGGCAATATAGGTCAGGAAACTATCACGAATGCGAAACTAAAGCATCGCAACACAGATAGCAATAGATCAACGGGAGGGAATAAAACACTATAAAAGTAAGATAGGTAGAAAGGGAGGAGATGCTCGCCTGAAAACATTGTCGAAGGGTTCATCCGAAGATCGGGGCGAAGCTCACAACAACTCAACGGTCTTATCCGCGAAGAAGCAAAACACTAGAAGAAACACCGGATGCAACGTTTAATACACGGCAGAAGATCGGCATGATGCATGCATGATGGATGGCATGGCAAGGTGCGATGCAATTAGGTCAAGATTAAGCGGAACCGGGGTCCCGACAATTAATATATGGTTCAAGTTGTTTATCTACCCCGCAATTTATATGTTGTTTAGCAATGCAACAGATGGAACCGGTTCGCTACACATGTATAAATGAGGCCAATATAAGGCTAGATTTGCCCGCATATGGGCCCCATATTTAATTATGAGGTGAATCGGCATAAGGCCCCCAAACCACATGATTATGCATGCAAGGATGGCAGTTAATATGCAACAAGTTGTTTTATCTGATAAAATAGGGTCTCGGGGAGGGGTTCACACATTTAGGGTTCTCGACGATCTTGGGGCTTCCGGGGTTCGGGGTTCGACAGGGTCCAGGGTTCGACGGAAGCGTTCTCGGTCACGGGGCAGATCTTGGCGCATTCGCGATGGTCGGGCCACGTTGTCGGTCATGGCGTTCGGGACGAAGCACTTGGCGCGCCAGGGTTCAGTCTTCGGCAGGGTTGTCTTTGAACTCCGGGATCGGTCTTCGGGATTGGGGTCTTGACGCCCTTGAACCCGGGGCCTTGGCGTCCACGTTCTTCGGATCCGGGAAGAAGTTCATGGCGGTTCATGTCGAAGACAGCGTCGCCCCGGACGGAGAACTTGGCGGCTACGGTGAAGATCTTGGATCGCTTGTCAAGGCAGACTTGGTTCCGGCTCGGTCTTCCGTTGGCCTCCAGCAACCTCCACACGAACATCATATCCGCGCCATGAGCAGGTCTTGTAGCTAGCAGAACGGCGGTCTCGCCCCAGATACTCGCCAACGGGCATCAAGGGACGCCACGAGGAGGCTTCCAGCGCCTGACGGACCGCGTGAGAGGAGATCGGACCGCGGCCGACGCTCGACGGGCGGAGTGCGGGGCGGGCCGATGGAGACGCCGGCGCGGGCGAACTTCGCGGCCGAGCGAGCGGAGGTTAGGGAGGCGCCGGGCGGCTTAGCAGCGAGGCGCAAGCTGCTGGCGTGAGGACGGCGATAAGCGAAACTGGCAGTGGCGGCGAAACGGACGGGCGGCCACGGGGACGGGCAGGTTCGCGATGGACGCTGGCGACCTCCCGGCGCTGGCGGAGAAGCCGGGAGGCGAGCAGAGCGCTTGGCGCGTGAGCCGGCAGGCAGAGCCGAGCGGGGTCCGGCGTGGCGGCAGGGTTAAAGAAGGCGCCGAGCTTGAAGGGGACGGAGGTCCGCATGACGGAGCGCGCCTTGACGCTGGCTCAGAGCTTCTGCGCTTCGGCGGAGATGGTGGCGGTTAGGAGGCTGGCCGAAGGCGGAGGTGGCTCTGGGAGGCGGCGCTTGAGGCGGTGGTGTGGGCAAGGGGAAGGTCGCGGGCAGTGGTGGAAGAAGATGGGGAGAGGAGAGAGGGAGAAGAGGAGCAGTGGGGGGCTGGGCGTGGGACCCGGTGGGTCCAGGCGCTGGCTGGAAGCTGGGGCCACGGTGAGAGGTGGCGTGGTGGGGTAGCTGGTTCGGCGCGTGGAGACAGGTCCAGCCGGGCCAAGGTTGTCAGGCTGCAAATGCGTGTGTGTGTGTCTTTGTGGAACTGGTGAGAGAGAGGGGAAGTGGGGGTTGGGTCTAGTCTAGGTGGCAAAAGGGTATTGGTTGGGGGAGAGGAGTGGTTGATGTGGCGGCTCCTGATAGGAGGGGGTGATGTGGCTGGGAGGTATGGGTAGTTTCCTGGGTAGCTGTAGGATTAGAGGGCCAGGCTAGTTGGACCGATTTTAAAAAATCCTGGGGTGGTCGTGCGGGTTGTTCAGCCTGCTCATTCGCCCTATTAAATACTTTAAATTTTTATTTATTATCAAATAGATTTTATAACAAGTTTTAGACAAACAAATTATCCGGAACATCCGGGGGTTTGGCGTTTGAATGGAGACGAGGCGTTAGGGAATTCAAACACAGGTTTTCGAAATTAGTTTTTGACAAACAATGCATGATGATGACGATGCAATGCACAAATTCAACGCGATTTTCTAGTAGTGGTTTTGCGGGATGCCACACAAACCAACCACCAGATTAACCCCAAACATCACCAGAATGGTGACATAAGGAGGAGGAAGAACCAGGTGGACAGCAAGGCCAAGCCAGAAGCTAGGAGGAGCAGGCTAGCTACAGATCAAGCACATAAGTCCAGCAAAACCAGATCAAGATCATCACCAACTACTCCACAAATATCAGCTTTTGTGGTGAGTTTCATAAAACCTTCACATGATCTAATCATCTTATTTAGAGAAAGGCATGTGTTGTTTTACAAAACAAACCCTCAGAAGACACCCAAGTGGGGTGAATCCATCATAGGGATTTTTGAAAATCTAAAAGCAAACAACAAGGTACCAGAATCCAACTAGAGCTCAGAGCAACATCCTTGCTCTGGTTGTTAAACCATATTCTACAATTCAATCATATATATACCTATGATCTATTTATAGGCACATCTCTAAAGGAAGAGTAGCACCTTAGAAACAAATATTTGGGATCTATAGGTTGATCAAGCTCACTACCAATTTTTCCAAGCTTTGATTCAATAAAGAATAGCTGGTACCACTACCAAGACTATCTAGATGAACCAACTAGATAAGATTTGAATCCCTAAGCCTCAGACCAACATCATTGGTCATAGGGAATTCAGCTATGAGCATCTCTAGTTTTCAAAGCCAAGATTGTCTCAAGCATAAACTAACCAAATCCATGGTTTAGAATTAAACATGTGTGCCATACATGATGGTGTCACAAGAACAATTCAATATGAATCAGGAAAAGCAGAAAATCATCCTAGATTCAGAAAATCAACTAACTAATCATTTTCCTATTAAAAACAGGAATCATAACTAGAATATTCCTATAATACACTTCACTGTTTGAGATCATAATCATGACCATGAATCAAATAAACAGTGGAAAGCTATCAGATCATTAGCTTTACCAAGCATGGTTCCCTTACAACCACATCATCTGAATCAGATGCAATCCAAGCATCAAATAATCAAGAAAGCCACCAGAAACACCATACATCAAATCAACCGACAAGCCTCGGGCCAATAAGCATTCAGTATGGGTATAGACCATCTAAACATGAACCAATTCCTCCAGTACATGAACAAGCACATCACAGAAACCCTAAAAGGGATAATTATCCTAATCCGAATCAAACAACAGCCAAAGAGGACACTGCTAACATCTAGCATCGAATCAACCAACACAGAGATCACCAGGAGAGGGGAAGCAAACTCACCATAGGTCCTCGCTGAAGGATAGAAGAGGAAGCAGAGGGGTCGAAGGCCATGTCGGCACGGGGAGCACCCTAGAGGGGGCGCTGCAACCCGCACGGCGCCATGGCAACGACCCTGATCATGCCTGGAGGTGCAGAGCATCACCTCAACGCATGACAACCTCGGCCGCACTTGAATCCATGCCAATCCCCAAACCCTAGGGTTCCGAACGGCATCAATCCATCGCAGGAGAGCCCTAGGCTCGAATCCAATTGGATAGAACGAACGAGCATCGTCGACAACCCCCTAATGCACCACGACGGCGACCAGAACGGCCGATGGCGGCGGGAATCGCCGGTGGCGGCATCGCCGGCCACAGGATCAGGGCCAGAGGAGGAGAAGATGAACTCGCGAGAGAGAGACAGTGAGGAATGGGCCGAGCTGGGCCAGACCCTTCGGGGTGGCTCTTTTGTCTAGCACTAGTGGGCCAACAGGGCCCAATAAAAATAACCAGCCCAGAAACAATTTCAGGCCTGTTTTAATAAAAAGAAAAGACCAAAATACCCCTGGACTTAATAAAATCATAGAAAATAAAATAATAGTCCAAAAATTATAAACAAAATATTTTTGGATTCACAATAATCCATTCTTTCCAAATAAAATAAGATATCAAATTTTGGATATTCAAATTTTTATAAGAATTTTGTAATTTAAATATTCCTTATGGAATTTTACAAAATTATGAAAGGTGATAAAAATAAATAAAAATCACTTTCATTATTTATTAATATTATAGTATTTTTGAAAAAATACTAAATAAATATTTAGTAATAAAATAAAGGTATAATTAATAATTCCTAAGGGAATTATTAAATAAATAAAAATCAAATAAAGGGAAATAAAATAAAATAAATCAATACATCTTATAAATATTTATAAACCCTTTATTACTCAAAAAGAAAATTTTTGGGATAAATGCATATAAATTCAAATAATGCATTACATTACTTGCATAATCATTTTGCTTCTTTAAAAATTGTCCTTACCGGGCAATAATGATGTTTTTGTAGAACTAGAAGCTCCAGGTCCAGTGCAAGCATCAGACTTCACTACCTTGCCATCACAAGGCAAGTTCATCACTTGCTCATATCCTTTGAAGAGTCTTTATCAAAGTATTTGCAGATTGTGTGTTATCATATATGCCATAAAAGAAAGAAAATATTATTTTCCCAAATAAAGAAATTATGGATATCATCCTAAGTGGTGATATGATGGAACAATAGAACTTAGAGTTCTAATTGCAACAATGATAATCAAGTAGGGACTTAATAACCCCTGACATCAGTGATTCTAGCGCCGTATATTACGCGTTATCCATGAGATTTGGAATGGGACAGAGAAGTCAGCTGTATCTTCTTCCTCTCGCATGAAGCCGGATGTGCAGGTCGTGGCTGTTATCCTCGTAGCATGCATATTAATTGGTATTTCGTAGAGGATATGCAGCATATGGGTGGTAAACCTCAACGTCCCACGATAGTTCTGGCATCTAACGGTTTGTACAAACCATTGCCGTCATTCATTATGTGGGCATGGTGTACACCAAGGAGGCATGTGGGGTCGCGAAGGAGGCAGTGATTGGCTTGGACCAACTACTAGGCCCCACATCATGGAATTGTGGACGGGAAAGTACGCCCGGTTGTGCAACAAGGAGTTGATCTCTCATGGGTAAAGTAACGCACCTCTGCAGAGTGTAAGAACTGTAACTTGTTACTCCTGCTAGGGAAGGAGCTACTTAACGCGCAGAAAGGAACTCCATGAAAGTTCTAGTCAACCTGTGAAGGCTGATTGTCATAGTTTTTTTCAAAATAAAATCAATCTTTGAAGAAAGATTTACAAAAACTGCATAGTGCCAAGTATTTATAATCCGAGGTGGTAGATAGAGCATCAAACTTCCCACCTTGCATATAATGAACTTGTTGGGTAACGCTTTTACTCATTCTTTCCTTTGATCCCTTGCTTAGACTCTAAGGATTCCAAAGACGTGCCAATGTAAGCTGAATGCCAAGAAGATGTGTTCTACGAGGAACCTGATCTATCCGGAGGAGTTGAAGGCCTGGATTATGAGATCCTCTACGGTGTCGATGAGAATGAGACCAACTAAGTATCTAGTTAGTAGTAACCATCAGAGCCGAGCAGCATGAACTCTATAGAATAAGCTGTTGATCTCCACTCCTAGTCGGAGTTGTTACTTTTAAATTTCCGCTGAACATCTTATATTTTGGTTTGTAAGTTGGATCTTTTGGAAGTCTTGAACTTTTGGTATTGTAATAATAATAATGTGTGTACTTTTGTAATATGGACCCGCAATGTTTCCGTTGTACCACTCTGAGGGATGTGATATTTACGGAACAGTCTTCTGTGGATGTCATGTCAACGACTATAATGTACTACACATGCAGTGGTATGCTGGGTCACCGCATCACATCCATAAAAAATAATGCTAAAATGTCGCAAGACAAATGATTGAAAGATCACTTACAAAGTGACATCACAGTTTAAATTATATTAGAAAGAAAACTTGAAGAATCTCCATATTTATGGATTTTTGGAGTCTTTGATTTGATCAAGTGACGCTTGTGATACTTTTCTCGGGATAATTAAAACTTTGTTCAAAGGCCAAAGAAGAACGAACGACTAAAATATTGGAATTTATACATATCGATGTATGTAGTCCATTATGTATAGTCGTAAGCGATGGATTTTAACTTCATATACTTTCTACGGAAAATTGAGTGAATATTCACTTAATGAAAAAGAAGTATGAAATATTTGAAAATGTTTCAAAGACTTTCAAGATGAAGTGAAAAATCATTGTAACAAGAAAATAAAATGGTTTATGATTTTATCATAAGGGATTTATTTGAGTTACAAGTGTAACAAGAAAATAAAATGAATTATGATTTATCATAAAGGGATTTATTTGAGTTACAAGTTTAGCAAAACACCTAGATTTACATCTCCCGAAACACCATAGGAGTATGGAGTGTTTGAGATTTGTAATGAAACCTTGTGTGACATGGTTGGATCAAAGGTGTTATTTATAAAATTGCCATTATGTTTTAAAATATTAAAGCTTTAGGGACTACCACTTTTACACTGAAAAGAGCTCCATCTTGATCCGTTGAAATGACACCATGGAAGTTATGGGTTGGGGTAAAACCCAAATTGTCATTTCTTAAATTTTGGTATGCTAAACATAAGTAAGATGTTTACAACCAAAGTCGGATGAGCATGTCCTTGTAGGTTATCTCGAATAACAATTGGTTATTCCTCCATAACACCGAGGACAAAAGGGTTTGTCGCTTGAAATGTGAAATTTCTTGAAAAAGGAATTTTTCGCAAAAGTTAAGTGGGAGGACAATAGAACTTTGATAAGGTTAACAAATCTTAGCTAAATGTGCTGAGTTACGCAACGCCGGAAATGGTTCCGGAGGCTACCATAATGCTCATAGCTTATGTGCCTCAAAGGTTGTGGTCATGGAGATCTAAGTTCTTATTGAACCAAGCCGGTCGGATAAACAAATCAAATGCTGAGATTTGAGAATAAATCATTATTGTTTGACTCCGTCAAATGGCTTGAAGCCATAAAATCCGTGATATTTCCATACACGAGAAATCAAGTTTTGAACTTGGAAGACCCTCCGAAAAGGTGTAAAAACCTATCGGTCGTATTTGGGTCTATAAAGAAACAGACATGGATGTTTCACATCTATGAAATAGTCGACATGTCGTAAAGTATTTTACGACAATGTTCAAGGAGTTGACTATGCCAAGATTTGATCTTTCATAGCGATATTTAGTTTGGACGGATTAAAGTAGCAACCACTACATATAATTTGGTATATGGTAGATGAATAAACAAAACAAAGTTATTCTAATAGAATGGTTACCTAGGATGTGTACATGACACGATCCAAAGGGTTTTGTTAATTCAAAGGATGCTAAAAAGGGCATGCAAACTTCAATAGTTGAAGTAAGCATCGCGGAGTTTGAATCTTCATCGTGATGAAAAGGAGTTTTCATCAGGAGACGATGAAGATGCTTGCATTTGCAAGAAATTATGTGGGAGCGCTGAGACATATTTATAATACATTATGTGGAGGACATCTTGTTGATTAGAAATGATGTAATTCTTATTGACAAAGGTTAAGAATTTCATTTCGATGAAAGACTTAGGCAAAACCCGAATATTTAGCATGAATGTCTGTAGTGGATAGACTGTGACGCTAATATGGTTGTGCCAAACAAACATATATGAGATATTGAAAGGAGTTCAATATAGAAACGATAAGAAAGGGTCTTGTTGCATGGAAAGGAATTGAATCAAGATTCAAGTGTATCGACACTTGATAAGTGAAACAAGATTCAAGTGCTTTGACACTTGATGAGTGAAATCACAAGAATGTTTTGATCAATCATACCATGATATGTCCTATGCTCTAAGTGTTATGAGCATATACCAGAATGAATCATAAAATGATCATTGGACGATAGTAAGGATATTCTTATGATCTTTTGGAAGAACTAAGAATATATTTGTGTAGAGGTGACAAACAATTAAAAATAGTTCATTGTAAAGCGTTACATTGATACTAGTTTTGTCACAAGATACAAATTAAGTTTATCTCAATTTAAACTATGGGTGGCACAATGTAATGGAAAGGAGATTCCATGATGGATTTGGATGAATTACAAAGTTAAGACATTCTGACGGATACTACAACAAAAGGCTAAGTATATGACTGCTATAGTAGCAGCAAGGGAGGGAATTTGTGTCAAGTAGTTTGTTATCAAACTAAGGTGTGGTTCACAACGGGCTAACACTAAATATATCTTGTATGACAATAGTATCGACATAATTTAACCCCAAGTAACTAAAGGTCTCACCAAAAGACCAAATTTATACAATGCCATCTCATTAGAGAATGAGTGATGCGTGGAGACGCAAATACATGCAAATACACACGAACTTGAAAGCGTCAGGTCCGTAGATTATGTTAACCACTTGCAGTTGCGTATATGGAACACCAGAAAGCCATAGGTGTTCAAATACGCAAAATTTTCAAACTAGATTATTGTCTCTAGTGCAAGTGGGGGACTGAAGGGAATATGCCCGAGAGGCAATAATAAAGTGGTTATTATCGTATTCCTTATTTATGATAAATGTTTATTTTGCATGCTATAATTGTATTAATACGGAAACGTTAATACATGTGTGTTTAATAAACAAAAAAAGGAAGTTCCTAGTTATGCCTCTCTTATAAACTAGCTCGTTGATTAACAAGATGATCAAAGTTTCCTGATCATGGACATTGGATGTTGTTAATAACGAGGTCAGAACATTAGTGTAATGGTGTGATGAACATTCATCTGAAGTATAGAATTACGATCAAAGTTATTGAGTTTATATTGCTATAAAACTTACGAAGTGATCCTAATCCTTAGACCATGAGATCATGTCAATCACTAACACCGGAAGAGTTTCTCGATGACATCAAACGTCACACCGTAACTGGGTGATTATAAAGATGGCTTCAGAACTACTAAAGTGTTATGTTGAGGTTCATGGATCGAGAGTGGAATTTGTTCATCTCGATGATGGATAGATATGCTCTGGGCCCTCTCGGTGATATCACATTGATTAGCTTGCAAGCAAGTGATTTGATCCCTAGAATGTTATATCACGGGAACGAGAAAAGAGTGCATGTCGGTAACGAGATAAAACTAGGTATGGAGATATAGATGATCGAATATCGGACATGTAATATATCGTCAAACAAAGGGATTAAGATACTAGCGTAAAAGGTTCACACGATCACAAAAGTCATTGTTGAATGTATGGGAGTCAGTACGGATCTCCAGGTCCCGCTGCTGATTATTGATCGGAGAGGGGTCTCGATCATGTCTGCATTATTTGCAAAATGTAGGGTGACACACTTAAGGGATACTGACACCATTCGGAGCAAATGATATGTCAGAAAAAGAAAAGGAAAGCGCAGGAATTTATTTCACTAGACACTGGAACTGTTTCGGTTGAAATTGCTGAAACTAGTTCTGCATGTGAAATGGAATACTAGCAAGGGGTTTTATGTGAATATTTGTTAATTAAAGTAATTAACAAAAATTTGAATAAATAAATAAAAGAGTTTTATTTAAATTAGAGCTCGCATTAAATTTGGTGGAAATTTAATGCATGTGAGTGGATTTTTTAGTGGAGGCTCTTTTATGGGAGTGGAGGCTTTTCATTTTGAGTGGGAACTCCACCCACATGAATGTGGGAGAGGTGGGGGCAGCCCCCATGGCTGGGCACCATGCCCCTTGGGTGCCCCCCTCTCCCCTATAAAAGGCCCCCCTCTCATCCTCTCAAAGTACACCTCCTCGCGAAGGATCTCTCTCCCCCCTTTAGAATTTCCCCATGGTCTCGGATCAGCGAGATACATGTTCCCGGTGGCTTTTTCTAGAAGGATTTGCTGCTTCCGCTGCTTCGCTAGAGCGAGGGCGCGGAGGTTGTCGGGGTACCCGTACGTGTGTGCGATCACGGATGCACCACTGCTTTGCGGTGCTGGACTTGATGGTGCTGGACCGGATGGACAAGATGGACTTCATCATGATCTTGAGATCGGCAAGCGTTCGTCTACATAATCCACGAGTACAACCTCGTTAACGCTATTCGGTCTTCGAGGGTATGTATCTTTTGGATGTATATCCACTTGTTGCTTCTATCTAGTAGATAGATCCTGGTACTTAGATGTTCCCATCGTAGGAATTTTTTTGTTTTCTATGTTGCAAACCCAACACGTGTTGCGTTGGACTGAACAACGCGGGAGAGCGATCCCATAGGGCAAACATGTCTTTCCATGTCCACGTTCGGCTTATCCCAGACCCAGGCTCTCTCCTCTTCCATTCCCCTATCTCGTCTCCCTCGATGGTGTTGCACCACCCTAGTAAACCCCCCCTCTCTTTCTCTCTCCTCTTCCTAAGTTGTCCCCTCTCATCCCTCCTCCTCCTCCGGCCGCCGCCCCTCCGCTCCTCTCTCCGCCACCAAACCCAAAACCCCAAGAGTAAGAGAAGGAAGAGGGAGAGGGAGGAGCACGGGAGGGACAATGAGGGTATGGAAGGAGCAATCTGGCCCTGCTGTTCCGCCTCTCCCTGCCAGGCTGCCACTAGGAGGGGTGATGACCCACAAGTACAGGGGATCACAACAGTCTTTGCGGGTAGTATTACCCAATTTATTGATTCGACACAAGGGGAGCCAACGAATACTTGCAAGCCTTAATAACTGAGTTGTTAGTTCAGCTACACCTGGAAATAGTTCTTTGTAACTACCTCGGTGAATTACGCTCCTAGATACAAGCCTGGATGAGCGGTAGTGGTTGAAATAGTACGGTGGGGCCCCAAAAGCCACTCACGGGTAGACCTTTCGGCCGTCCCAACCACTACCATCTCAACGGGACTCAGACGGGGCGTAATCGGCGAAGGGATCAACTACATACACAAGTGGGTATGTATGCAAGCCACCATACAAGAGTACATCAGAGCCATACCATCTAGAAAGAAAGGAAATATAGCAACGCCATACGGCAAGATTCAAATGACCTAGATAGATCTATATTTAAGGATACTTCCTCATACAACACACATCAGAGTATCATGCGGAAGCGACAAACAAAATCCGAGTACGGATAAGAAGCAAATCGGCATAAGATGCCATAGAAATAAGCACATCCCAACCAGGTCTCACGGATCCCGTTCCGGAATCTCTACACGAACGATTGTTGCCCACATCTTCGCTTCTTCCACCCAAAGATCCGTCTGTGAGGGTACTGTCCATCCGAACCAATAATTTATCGTGTGAGACCCTAAGGGTACAAAGAAGTCTTAATGCCTCTAAAGGGACACAACCTGGGTGACGAATTGCGGCGAAAGATAAACCCTAGCAGTTCTACAGATAACGCTAACCATCCGCCTAACCAATGATAGCGGATATCCGTGAATTAAGAACAACAGTTATAATGGTAATCTCATCGATCCATCCTCCTCGCTTACCAACAAGGAAGCGAAACAACCCCCATCCGTTGGCAATTTTATTAACCATTCCATGAGTGTTGCACTATTTACTAGTCAAGTTACTTAGTCGATTAAAGCGGTACTTTAGTTATGCTTGTCTATGATCGAAAACTGCTCCAAGTCTTCCATATCCGCGACACGGCTTTGAAAGTTTTACCGCCGGGTGCACCAATAGCAACACACGCCGATCAACCTCGAAAACCAAATCAAAACCCAACGAGGCTTTCACGGTGAACAATCACGGATGCAGAAATATTTGAGGGGCCACCTTAAAGTAGACCCATAGCAAGTAAGCAAGCTCGAGACGGACTCAAGGTTTGGGTATCTGGTGTGAACGATCGGGAACCCAAAGCTGGGCTTGTCGACACCGCTGAATCGTGTCCCGATCCTAACAAGACAGGTGCTATCTGTCGCACAATTTAATTAAAACAGTAGTATGGCATAAGTACAGGATAGTAAATAAAACCTCAAACTAGTTTGTGGCCCCAAGAAATAAGACTGAAACAAGCTCTGGCTCAAGGGGGTCCCATATACCTCCCGGATGTGGATAGCGCGATAAATCAAGGAACAGAATCAAGTACTCGGGGTCTTACGGACACAAGTGAGCAGGAAAACCAAATAGCAGATGTTGCTCACGGTGCCACTTTCATTAGTTATCCCATTACTACTCGGGTTAAGTTGTTTAGGTACCTCGTTATCCATGACTCTCACATACCCTACACATGCTGTTCTACGACTCGCATGGCTCAAACAACTCCTGTAGTAATGGCTCATGGGATGGAGGAACAAGCTTGGTGGGGCTTAAAAGTAAAGGCTATGCATACTTGGGATTCAATTTAATGCAATCGCGACTCAATGATGCAGGAATAAGATAGAGGCAATAGGTACTGTATGTATGCAAGCATGTGGAAGTGCTTGCCTGATGACTCAGTTGAAGCGAGAGACGGATCTGGGTAGTGCTCCTGGTTCTCTTGATATAACCCCTGCTCAGTGTCTATCCGAGAAAAACCAAACAGACAAGGCCAACATGAATATAGAGCACAAGCATATGAATAGGATGCGTCAAGCAAACAATCATGCCATGATGAATGATGCACAATTTTACATGGCAATAAGGTAGCATGGCATGGTGAGGTGTGGAAGACAAGTAATAACATTTTAATGGGGTTTTGGGTCACATTTTGTTGTCATAACATTTGCTGTACCCTATATTTTTATATGATGCATGCTGCATTTGAAGTCATGGATAACATAAACAGAAAGGTCTCGTCGAGCTGATCATTTTAGACATATCATTTGCTAAATTTGGAATTATAAAACAAAAGTTATTAATTATTTAAGTTCCAGTGGCAATTGGTGTAATTTAAATAAACTTGGGATTTTAAATGTGCAAAAGGCAATTTGAATGTCATATTTCAAATCCTGGCATTTTTCTGATCTCCATACATATATCATTTGTGTTTTTTGGAATTATAATGGAAAAGTTATTTATAACTGAATTAGATTTGAATTTGAGATATTTTAAACAAAATTTGAATTTTAAACAGACTCTGGGAAGTTTTATACCCAGCCTATTCTACCCCGGGTCGCAGACATGTGGGTCCAGGTGCTTACTGACCCACACGCCAGCGTCTGAGAGAGTGAGGGACCGCGGGTTGAATAAACCAAACCAGAGGACTCTTTTTATAAAACTGCAGAGGACAGCGGTGGGCCATTGGACCGCGGTTGGACTAAACAAAACAAAAGGTGTAATTGCAAACGACCACGCGTCTTGTACTTCTTCCAGACCCTGCTGACAGCAAGGCGTCTTGCACAGAGCCGAACCCGCGACGCGAAAGGCGTGCTGGACAGAATCAGTGAGCTGCGTGGTTGCCGGCTGTGGTACGCTGGTCTAGGTAAGCTTCTGCAAGGCGCGGGTGGAGCAGAGAGCAACGAGCGGCGGTGCACTGACGGTGTTCGACGGCCGGAGCGGCGCAACCAGGAAACGAACAGAGGCGAGGTTATGCAGGAGGTTAGGGGCTCACCGCGAGTGTCTTTGGTGGGGTCGACGGCCGGGCGCATCGATCGGCGAGGCGACGTGGTGGCGGTGCTAGGGTTCCGGCGACGACGACGCGTGGGCTACTTGGGCGTCTCCTCCTCGCGTCCAGGGCGACGCAGAGGTTCCACGCGACCACGCCGACACTCTCTCGCTGCGCCTCTGATCGATGACGTAACGGGACCCGGCGGTGGCCGAGGAGTGAGCGGTGGTGAGGGAAGAGAGGCGAGGCCTCGAGATGGATCTGGGGTTGAGAGGTAGGTTGAGAGGGTAGATAAGGCGGAGGGGGTGCCGTGGCCGCCGTGTGGGGGAGCTGGCGATAAGGATGGCCTCGGCCACCTTTTCTCCACCTCCTCACGTGCTCGGTACGGCCAGGCCGGCAGGGTGGCTTCCAGGTGGGACCAGGGGCGAGGCCAAGGAGGCAGGGCAGGCTCGGTGTGGGGCTTCCAGGCAGAGAGATAAGAGGGGTGGGGGGAGCTCGAGTTAGCTAGGTTGGGAGCTAGGCTCGGGCTAGGGTTTGCCTTAGGGCTGGTTTGGTGGTAGCTAGGTGGGGTAGGGCGCCCAGGTGGGTCCAGCAGGTAGAGAGAGGGGGGTGGTGAGCTAGGGGCATGGTAAGGTTATGTGACCAAGCTAGGAAGTAGAGAGAAGAGAAGGGGTACTTAGGGTTTTGTTTAGGGGAGGTGTAGTATAGCATTTTGTTTAGCTAGGATGGGGAGGTGGCATGGAGTAGGTTTTAGGGTTTAGCTAAGAGGGGGTATGGATAGAGGGAGTGTTCTTTACTTGATCATGCATGCTTAGACAAACACACAAGATCAAGACAAGGAAAAAGAGAGAGAGAGAGGGAGAGATGAGGTGCTAGGTTTTAAGCAGGGTTAACATGGCCAAAACCAAAAGAAGAGATAGGGCTAGAGATGATCCATTCCAAAACCAAATGAAACCAAAGACAAGCACCAGATGATACTTGCATGGCCCATGCAGAATATTTAATGCCCTGCTGACACTTGTGAAAACAATGTCATTTCATGGCAATATTATTTGCATCTCCAAAATTGGAATAAGGCCAAGCAAAAGATTTATGGGTGGAATCCAACCAACCAACAGGAGCTAGAGGTAAACTCAATTAAAAATGCCAAGCTCATATTAATTGGATGGTGGAATTTAAAAGGTGGTGAAAGAAAGGTGGTGGAGTTCAAAAGAGATATGCCCCCAAATCAACTTGGGCATTTGACAATATATTAAGACCCAAATAGAATATCAAGAGGCAACTACAATTAATAATGCACATGAGATAAGAACCAACAAGAAGGGGTTTTGTATGATGCTCAAATGCAAGGTGGCATGATGACATGAGCATGACATGGTGATGATGCAACAATTATAAGTTGGAAGTGGCCCTTTTATTACTAGAACAAGTAGCATTACAGGTGTTAGACAACTGGGATGCTACAACTCTCCCCCACTAAACAAGAATCTCGCCCCGAGATTCTAGGAAGAAGAAGAAGACGCAAAGAGAGAAGGATGGTTGGCACGGAGTTCATCTTCACGCTCCCATGTTGCTTCATCAACAGAATGGTGTGACCATCGCACCTTGCGTAACTTGATGGACTTGTTGCAGTCCTTCGCTCATGGGTCTCAAGGATTTTGGGGTGTTCTTGATAAGACAGATTTTCTTGGAGGTCGATTAGCTCATGGTCCACGGTCCCGCCGGATCTTTGAAGCACTTCTTGAGTGAGAGATGTGGAAAACATCATGGACTTTGAGTTTTTCCGGAGCTCCGTGGCATAAGCAACTTCTCCTCTTCTACCACGTATCTTGAAAGGACCGATGTATCTAGGAGCCAACTTTCCTTTGATACCAAGCGGTGTGTTCCTCTCATGGGAGTGACACGAAGGTAGACGAGATCACCAGGCATATACCATATCCGTGTGTTTCTGTCATAGTTGCTCTTCCGACGACTTTGAGCAATCTTCGTGTTCTCCGAATGATATGCACCTTCTCCTGCTGAGTTACAATGTCAGGGCCAAACCAGATTCTTTCTCCTGCACCTAACCAACCAATCGGAGTTCTGCACTTGCGACCATAGAGAGCCTCAAATGGTGCCATCTTCATACTCTTCTGGAAGCTGTTGTTGTAGGAGAATTCAGCATATGGAAGACATTCCTCCCACTTCATGCCAAACGAGATGACGCAAGTTCGAAGCATATCCTCCGTAATCTGATTGATTCTTTCCACTTGTCCTTGCGATCGAGGGTGATAAAGGTTGAAGTTCAACTTTGTTCCCAAAGCTTTTGGAAACTCTCCGAACTTTGAGGTGAAGATGCTCCCACGGTCCGAACTGATTTCAAGTGGAACCCCATACAGAGAGACATTTCTGATATAGAGCTCACCAATCGAATTCCGTAAATTGTTTCTTTGATCGGGAAGAAATGAGCCACTTTAGAAAGCCTGTCGATGACAACAAAATTGCATTGTTGCCCTTCGCGACCTTGGAAGCCAGTGATGAAGTCCATCTCTACTTTCTCCCATTTCCATTCGGAGGTTTCAATGGCTGTAGGAGACCAAACGGTTTCGATGAACAGCCTTCACTCTCTGGCAGACATCACATTCGAGACATACTTGGCACAATACCGCTTCAACCTGTGCCACCAGTATTGTGTTTTCAAGTCCATGTACATCTTTGTGCCGCCAGATGGATAGAAAGAACCGAATCATGCGCCTCCTTGAGAACTTGGTCTCTCGACCGGGTAGTTTGGAACAAACATCCTGTTCAAAGAAGAGCGTGCCTTGATCATCAACGTGGAAGGACTCATACTGGAAGGTCAAGCTTAGAGATGAGCTTTTGGTGTGCGGATCACCAAGTCGACGAGAGCGAATATGTTCTTCCAAGAGAGGAGTAGCCGAAGGTTCAGAGATGCCCTTGTTCCACAATTTCCGTGTTGAGTGACGGAATTCCTCGCACAAGAGAGGTTGTTGCTCTTCCACCATGAGGTTGTTGACATAAGCTTTACGGCTAAGCGCATCTGCCATGACGTTTGCTTTGCCTGGAGTGTAGTTGATGGTCACATCAAAGTCATTGATTGCTTCGATCCATCTCCTCCGCCAAGGTTGAGATCAGTGAGTGAAGATATACTTCAAACTCTTGTGGTCGAAAAGATCTCACAATGGTTACCAAGCAAGTAGTGCCTCCATAGCTTCAAAGCAAAGACAATCTTTGCTAGCTCGAGGTCATGTGTGGATAGTTGATCTCATGCGTCTTCAAGCGACGAGAGGCATAAGCAACCACTGCTTCTCTTGCATCAGGACCGCACCCAATCCTTGCAAAGAGGCGCAGAATATCCGGAAAGGCTTAGATGTATCCGGAGGAACCAAGACTGTGTGGAAGTGAGCTTCTCTTTGAGTGTCTCAAAACTTTCTTGACAAGCAGGAGTCCACAGGTACTTCTTGCCTTTCTTGAGGAGATCGGTAAGAGGCTTTGCTATCTTCGAGAAGTTCTGAACAAAGCGGCAATAGCTAGCCAAACCAAGAAAGCTCAAGACTTCCTTGACATTAGGGAGGAAGCCATTCAACTATTGTCTTCACGGTTTCGGGTTGATCAATGCCCTTGGCAGAGATAACATGACCCAGGTATGTTACTTCAGGCAGCCAAAACTCACACTTTGAGAACTTTGCATACAAACGGTTCTCACGAAGCTTGTTTAAGACACACCGCAGGTGTTCTTCATGCTCCTCCTTGGACTTGGAATAGACCAGAATGTCATCTAGATATACCACAACAAACTTATCCAGGTACTCCATGAAAACGGAGTTCATCAGCCTCGAGAAGGTAGCAGGTGCGTTGGTGAGACCGAAAGACATGACCGTGTACTCATACAGACCATAGCGGGTGGTGAAAGCTGTTTTGGGCACATCTTCCTTGCGAATTTTGATTTGGTGATAACCACTTCTCAAGTCCAGCTTAGAGAACACCACAGCTCCTGCCAGCTGATCAAAAAGATCATTTATCCGTGGGAGAGGATATTTGTTCTTGATGGTTTTAGCATTGAGAGCCCGGTAGTCAACACATAGCCTATCGGCCTGCCACGCTTCTTCACAAAGATTGTTGGGCTACCCCAAGAAGAGGTGTGTTGAATGAAACCCAACTTCTCTTGTTCATCAAGTTGTCATTTGAGTTCACCAACTCGAAGGACCCATTTTATATGGCCGCTTGAGATAGGAGCCGTTCGTGTTCAAGCTCAATCACGATTCAACCTCGCGATCCGGAGGCATACCCGCAACTCTTCAGAAAGACATCCGGGAACTCACAGACATCGGGTACACTCGAATAGCTTGCATAACATCATCATTCGAGCCGCCAAGGAAAAGAGCCGGACCAGGAGTCGACTTGGAGAAAAGACTATATGGCCTTCGTGAATCTTCAGAGACACCGAAAGCTCAAAGACAATCAATCACAGCTGCATTTGCTGTCAACCAATCCATGCCCAAGATGACATCAATGTCGGAGTTGCCCAGAACAATCAAAGAAGCCAAGAATGAAGAACCCCCAATCTCAATTTGATTGCCATGACTGATCTTAGATGCTATCATATTTGCTCCAGGCGAAAGAACCATTAACCGCTTAAGAATAGGCTCCATTGTTAAGTCATTCTCGTTTGCAAACTTGTGAGACACAAAAGAATGCGATGCACCAGAATCAAAGAGAACTCGTGCAGGGACTGAGTTAACGGAAAGCATACCCATCACAACTCCAGGTGCGAGCTCAGCTTGAGAGGCGTTGACGCAGTTGGCACGAACAACCGCAGACCCGGGCTTGGTGTTGATGTTGAGAGCCCGAGGCGGTGGTGCACGAACCGAAGGAGAGCTTGTTGCAGATCTTGGCGGGGGTGGAGGGAGAGCTTTGTTCTTCATTGACAGCGATGGGGATGTCCAGATCTCCACACGTGAAGGTGCACCACCGGACGCGTGGAGCGAGTAGCCAGGGGACTCCGTCAGCGCCTCAGGTAGTGGTTGTTGTAACCCCTGGGAGCCGCAGTGGTGAAGTTTGGTGGCCTTGACGTGAAACTCGCAGGTCTTGGTGGAGCCGGAGCGACGGTGGGGTGTTAGGAACCCACACGCCGCTTAGAAGGAGCTGCCATAATCGCAGAGCTTGATGCATCCTGTTGTGTTTCTTGGACTCCTCAAACATTTGCCCGCTTGCCTCCTCTTGCAGGTCTTGTGTCAGTAGTTCCAGGAAAGTTGCCGGCCTTGCATGGGTGATCGCATATTTGATCGACGCATTGAGCCCTTGCCTGAACCTTTTCTGCTTCTTCTTGTCATCAGATACCTCATCACCACCATAACGCGATAGATTCATGAAGTTCCTGATATAGGTGTTGACGTTATCATTTCCTGCTTCAGGTTGAGGAAAGCCTCCTTCATCCTTTCCATTACAATCTGTGAGAGAAACTGCTCTTTGAAAGCAAAGTGAACCTCTCCCAAGTTGGTCGGAACCCGGTGCAGCTTGCCTTCAAGTAGTTCTCCCACCAAAGAGCCGCATCTCCTTGAGAAGGTGAGTAGCACACTTGACCCACTCCTGCTCGAACATCGCAGCCTCGAGCAACCTTGAGATCTCACGCAACCAATCATCCGGCCCAGAGGTCGGTCGAAACATCAAACCGACGAGGGTTGAATTTGAGGAAGCTCTTGATGTCTCCACGCTTGGGAGGTGGAGGTAGTGGAGCAAACTCGCTTCTTCCGACACTCCTCAAAGCGCTCGGTTCTCTTGCATTGCCAAAGCATTAGCTATGTTTGACAACGGAGCCCGGGCCTCCGGAGGTATGTCCTCTTGACGACGTGGTGGAGCCATCCTGTCATTGATATAAAACTCAAGTCAGTACTATAATGGAGAATGATAATAATCCAAAATAGTACCAAGATGGAATTAACCAAGATTAAAGGATACAATTTACTGAGATGATATTAAAATATCAACAAAGTTCAAAGCACCTCAAAGATATTAAGCATATCGCACACGACTGAAAAGGAGTGTGGTACACAAATATATCAAAGAAATTTTTTCCACAAATTTCGGCATTAAAATACCAATAGATGCGCAAAATTACTTAACGAATCAAGATTAGTGACTCTATCGATTCAATATACAAAAGCGAATGATAAAAGTAGTGGTATGGTCGCGACTCCATCCTGCACTCAAATCATTACTCCGCACATGAACAAGTGGAACACATATCCTAACCCCTTCTTCTCACGACGAAACCTAAAGATTGGTAACTACGGAAACGAACACCCCAAACAAGATAGCATCGGATACAAAGAGGAAGATAGATTGCGTCGGTTTGCATAAGCCTGTCGGTATGGAATGTACCAACAGTTGATAACCAAAGGCAGATAAGATAACAACTTGGATGCAACAGATAGACAAAGGATTAAACACACACACACACACACACACACACACACACACACACACACACACACACAACCTATGGTACTACGGAAACCCAGAACACGTGAATCCTAGTTTGAACTTTGAGAAGAGGATTGAAAACGTTGCACTTCCTTACCAGAAAAGGGTGGGTGGGAGGTTAAGAAGAAAAATGGAAGCAGTCCTACTCTCGCGTTTTTTTTTTCCTAATATACATAACTACCAAAATATTTGCTAGCGACAACGACTGCTTGGCTGAAACCACGAAGGTCGGATGGCTCGATACCAATTGTAACTACCTCGGTGAATTACGCCCTAGATACAAGCCTGGATGAGCGTAGTGGTTGAAATAGTGCCTGGGGCCCCAAAAGCCACTCACGGGTAGACCTTTCGGCCCCAACCACTACCATCTCAACGGACTCAGACGGGCGTAAATCAGCGAAGGGATCAACTACATACACAAGTGGGTATGTATGCAAGCCACCATACAAGAGTACATCAGAGCCATACCATCTAGAAAGAAAGGAAATATAGCAACGCCATACGGCAAGATTCAAATGACCTAGATAGATCTATATTTTAGGATACTTCCTCATACAACACACATCAGAGTATCATGCGGAAGCGACAAACAAAATCCGAGTACGGATAAGAAGCAAATCGGCATAAGATGCCATAGAAATAAGCACATCCCAACTACAGGTCTCACGGATCCCCGTTCCCGGAATCTCTACACCGAACGATCGTTGCCCACATCTTCGGCTTCTTCCACCCAGTATCCGTCCTGTGAGGGTACCGTCCATCCGAACCAATAATTTATCGTGGTGAGACCCTAAGGGTACTCAAGAAGTCTTAATGCCTCTAAAGGGGACACAACCTGGGTGACGAATTGCAGTGAAAGATAAACCCTAGCAGTTCTACAGATAACGATAACCATCCGCCTAACCAATGATAGACGGATATCCGTGAATTAAGAACAAAGGCTATAATGGTAATCTCATCGATCCATCCTCCTCCCCGCTACCAACAAGGAAGCGGACGAACAACCCCCATCCGCTGGCAATTTTATTAACCATTCCATGAGTGTTGCACTATTTACTAGTCAAGTTACTTAGTCGATTAAAGCGGTACTTTAGTTATGCTTGTCTATGATCGAAACTGCTCCAAGTCGTCCATATCCGCGACACGGCCAGAAAGTTTTACCCGCCGGGTGCACCAATAGCAACACACGCCGATCAACCTCGAAAACCAAATCAAAACCCAACGAGGCTTTCACGATGAACAATCACGGATGCGAAATATTTCAGGGGGCCACCCCTTAAAGTAGACCCGCAACGAAGTAAGCAAGCTCCGAGACGGACTCAAGGTTTGGGTATACGGCTGTGAACGACTGGGAACCCAAAACTGGGCTTGTCGACACCGCGGAATCGTGTCCCGATCCTAAATAGTACAGGTGCTATCTGTCGCACAATTTAATTAAAACAGTAGCATGGCATAAGTACAGGATAGTAAATAAAACCTCAAACTAGTTTGTGGCCCCAAGAAATAAGACTGAAACAAGCTCTGGCTCAAGGGGGTCCCATATACCTCCCGGATGTGGATAGCGCGATAAATCAAGGAACAGGAATCAAGTACTCGGGGTCTTACGGGACACAAGTGAGCAGGAAAAACCAAATAGCAGATGTTGCTCACCGGTGCCACTTTCATTAGTTATCCCATTACTACTCAAAGTTAAGTTGTTTAGGTACCTCGTTATCCAATGACTCACATACCCTACACATGCTGTTCTACGACTCGCATGGCTCAAACAACTCCTGTAGTAATGGCTCATGGGATGGAGGAACAAGCTTGGTGGGGCTTAAAAGTAAAGGCTATGCATACTTGGGATTCAATTTAATGCAATCGCGACTCAATGATGCAGGAATAAGATAGAGGCAATAGGTACTGTATGTATGCAAGCATGTGGAAGTGCTTGCCTGATGACTCAGTTGAAGCGAGAGACGGATCTGGGTAGTGCTCCTGGTTCTCTTGATATAACCCCTGCTCAGTGTCTATCCGAGAAAAACCAAACAGACAAGGCCAACATGAATATAGAGCACAAGCATATGAATAGGATGCGTCAAGCAAACAATCATGCCATGATGAATGATGCACAATTTTACATGGCAATAAGGTAGCATGGCATGGTGAGGTGTGGAAGACAAGTAATAACATTTTAATGGGGTTTTGGGTCACATTTTGTTGTCATAACATTTGATGTACCCTATATTTTTATATGATGCATGCTGCATTTGAAGTCATGGATAGCATAAACAGAAAGGTCTCGTCGAGCTGATCATTTTAGACATATCATTTGCTAAATTTGGAATTATAAAACAAAAGTTATTAATTATTTAAGTTCTAGTGGCAATTGGTGTAATTTAAATAAACTTGGGATTTTAAATGTGCAAAAGGCAATTTGAATGTCATATTTGAAATCCTGGCATTTTTCTAATCTCCATACATATATCATTTGTGTTTTTTGGAATTATAATGGAAAAGTTATTTATAACTGAATTAGATTTGAATTTGAGATATTTTAAACAAAATTTGAATTTTAAACAGACTCTGGGAAGTTTTATACCCAGCCTACTCTACCCCGGGTCGCAGACATGTGGGTCCAGTGCTTCTTGACCCACACGCCAGTCTCGAGAGAGTGAGGGACATGGGTTGAATAAACCAAACCAGAGGACTCTTTTTATAAAACCGCAGAGGACATCGGTGGGCGGTGGACCGCGGGTTGGACTAAACAAAACAAAAGGGGTGTAATTGCAAAACGACCACGCCACAGATCAGACTTCTTCCAGACCTGCTCGACGTATGCACAAGTGGGCGCAACAGAAGCCGAACTCATGACGAAGCAATGCTACAGCGATGTAACCGCGGTAGGCTGCGTGGTTGCTGACAGGGTACGCCGCGGGGCTAGGTAAGCTTCTGCAAGGCGCGGGTGGAGCAGAGAGCAACGAGCGGCGGTGCACTGACGGTGTTCGACGGCCGGAGCGGCGCAACCAGGAAACGCAGGCGAGGTTGTCAGGAGGTTAGGGGGCTCACCGCGAGTGTCTTGGTGGGGAAGACGTCGGGCGCAATGATCGACGAGGCGACGGTGGCAGTGCTTAGGGTTCCGAGGCAACGACGACGCAGGATACTGGGCGTCTCCTCCTCGCTCTGGGTCCAGTGGGCGACGAGGTTCCACGCGACCACGCCGACATTCTCCGCCGCGCCTCTGGATCGATGACGCGACGGGACCCGACGGTGGCCGCCGGAGGTGACGGGCGAGGTGAGGGAAGAGGGAGGCGAGGCCTCGAGATGGATCTGGGCAGGTAGGTTGAGAGAGGGGTAGATAAGGCCGGAGGGGGTGGGGTGCCGTGGCCGTGTGGGGAGTGGCGATAAGGATGGCCTCACCCTTTTCTCCACCTCCTCACGTGCTTTGCAGACGGCCAGGCAGGTGGCTTCAGTGTGGGACCAGGGCGAGGCCAAGGAGGCGGCAGGCTCGGTGTGGGGCTTCCAGGCAGAGATAAGAGGGTGTGAGCTCGAGTTAGCTAGGTTGGGAGCTAGGCTCGGGCTAGGGTTTGCCTTAGGGCTGGTTTGGTGGTAGCTAGGTGGGGTAGGGCGCCCAGGTGGGTCCAGCAGGTAGAGAGAGGGGGGTGGTGAGCTAGGGGCATGGTAAGGTTATGTGACCAAGCTAGGAAGTAGAGAGAAGAGAAGGGGTACTTAGGGTTTTGTTTAGGGGAGGTGTAGTATAGGATTTTGTTTAGCTAGGATGGGGAGGTGGCATGGAGTAGGTTTTAGGGTTTAGCTAAGAGGGGGTATGGATAGAGGGAGTGTTCTTTACTTGATCATGCATGCTTAGACAAACACACAAGATCAAGACAAGGAAAAAGAGAGAGAGAGAGGGAGATGAGGTGCTAGGTTTTAAGCAGGTTAACATGGCCAAAACCAAAAGAAGAGATAGGGCTAGAGATGATCCATTCCAAAACCAAATGAAACCAAAGACAAGCACCAGATGATACTTGCATGGCCCATGCAGAATATTTAATGCCCCACGACACTTGTGAAAACAATGTCATTTCATGGCAATATTATTTGCATCTCCAAAATTGGAATAAGGCCAAGCAAAAGATTTATGGGTGGAATCCAACCAACCAACAGGAGCTAGAGGTAAACTCAATTAAAAATGCCAAGCTCATATTAATTGGATGGTGGAATTTAAAAGGTGGTGAAAGAAAGGTGGTGGAGTTCAAAAGAGATATGCCCCCAAATCAACTTGGGCATTTGACAATATATTAAGACCCAAATAGAATATCAAGAGGCAACTACAATTAATAATGCACATGAGATAAGAACCAACAAGAAGGGGTTTTGTATGATGCTCAAATGCAAGGTGGCATGATGACATGAGCATGACATGGTGATGATGCAACAATTATAAGTTGGAAGTGGCCCTTTTATTACTAGAACAAGTAGCATTACAGGTGTTAGACAACTGGGATGCTACATTCTTGCTCACAAAAGTTTATCAATAGCAACAGCAAAGCAACAGTAATAGTGAAACAGAAGCAATAGTAACCGTAACAGTAAATAATGGGATTCGAGTGCAGTAGGCATAGGGATGGATGGACGGGCGTTGCATGGACGAGTATAAATATGTAAATTCAAGATCTAGGGCATTGCAGATAAATAATAACAAGCATCCAAGTACTAAACAATCCTAGGCATGTGCTCCAAATATAGTCATATGTGCTCGCAATGAGAACTTGCACAACATCTTCTGTCCATCCAGCCCGTGGCAGCGGGGCCTTTAGGGAACTACTGGCAATTAAGGTGCTCCTTTTAATAGAGCACCGGAGCAAAGCATTAACACTTCGTGAACACATGTGATCCTCACACCACAGCCATCCCCTCCGGTTGTCCCAATTATTGTCACTTTGGGGCCTTTGGATCCGGACAATGATATGTGTACACAATTTGCAGATAAGATCACAAACAATACTATCATAATGATTCAATAATATGTTCAGATCTGAGATCATGGAACTCAGGCCCTAGTGACAAGCATTAAGCATAGCATGTTGCAACAAAGTCAAATAGCACAAGAGAAACTAGGCACTATGCCCTAACAATCTTATTCGATTACATGATAGAACTCATCCAATCCCTACCATCCCCAAGCCTACAGCGGGGTATTACTCACTCATGGATGAGGGAAACATCGGTGGTTGATGGAGATGCATTGGTGATGACGATGGCGATGATCCTCTCCAAATTCCCCGTCCCGGAAGGGTGCCAGAACGGAGTTTCTGGATCCGAATCTTGGTTTCTGGTGGCGGCGGTAGAGCAGAACTCTATCTAGAAAAACTATCGACCCCCCCCCTGAGTTTTTAGGTCATAAGGCAACTTATAAGCGCGGAGGGAGGCTAAGGAGCTGCCTGGGGTGGCCATACCCCCTCTAGGCGCGGGGTCAGGTGGGCCCGTGCCTGGGGTGGGTCTGGGCCCCTAGGCCTCCTCTCTGTCTCCCCTTCTGGCCCCGTGGATCTTCTGGTGAGAAACAGTTTTTGGCATATTTTCCGGGATTTTTCCTGATAGTTCATTTTTTGCACAAAAACAAGACACCAAGGTAATTCTGCTGAAAACAGCGTCAATCCGTGTTAGTTGTATCCAAATCACATAAGTTTAGAGAAGAAACAATAGCAAAGTGTTCGAGAAAGTAGATACGTTTTGGACGTATCAACTCCCCCAAGCTTAGCTTATTGCTTGTCCTCAAGCAATTCAGTTGAAAACTGAGTGCGATAAAAGAACTTTCACGAACACTTTGCTTCATATGATGTATATATTCTCGACAGAGTAGATGCTTAGACAATTCATAATAAGCAGTATGCAACTAAGTCTACTCAATAGTCATTGCAAGCTATGAAGAGAAACCAACTCAATAATAATAAGTAGCATGAAACATAAACATAAGCAACATTGCAATGCTCATAGTAAGGTATGATAGAGTGGTATCTCGCTTGCCTTTGTTTGAAGAGCACAATATAAATGCCAAGGCACCTCTGAAGTTCACATGAAGACTAGAAGTAAAGATATCAGAGATATAAGCATCAAAGTCATGACATAATTAACAAAGTTTTGTAACAAACACAAAAATGACAACTATGCTCTCAAGAAGGTGCTCATAGAATAAGTGGTGACTCAACAAGGTTGTGAAAACAGTTTTGGGAAGGTTTGAAAGGCTTCCCAATGCTGAAAGGAAGGTACTCATTAGCTTTGAGCTCTCATTGCCCCTATCATAAGCATCTTCATGTGGTTAAGGTGAAAGTGAGGTCCACTCTGAATCATATGCTTGACAGACCATAGACTGGGAATCCCAAGTCCCTTGAGTACGAGGGTCGCTCCGCATGCTACTCAATTTTGGTCACCTAAAAGTTCTTGTCATTGTAAATACATGCATATCATCGAGAACCGCCAACGGGGTACCCCTTGCACATGGTACACGTTCTTTCTCATAACCAAAATGACAAGGCAAGTAGACAATGAGCATCTCAGCAATCTTTTTATTTACCATATGCATAGCTTTTTATTGAGGACGCTTCATAGATGCTCATTATAGTGATGCTGCAAGTTTCCACCATGATTAGGCATGGCTTAGGCTAGCGTCCCAGGCGTTTCTCTAACACAATGTATAAGCTCCATGAACTAACAACTTCCCCTTTTATTTCACATAGTCGACATCCGTAAACAAAATAACAAGGAATCAACTGGATAAGATACCCCAAAAGTGTTGAAAGCGTTCCCCATGACAGCACGGTTCTGCTGACTCCCAATATATAATTAGCAAGCATATAACTTTCATGGACTAGTCACAATGGTTCAGGATTATTAAGCGCAAGTAATAAAGTTTGCCATCAAGTTCGTGAGAGCTTTACTAACTAACTTTCTCAAAACAGACAAACATTTTATTTTGGAAGAAAACACGGCATATGGAATATGCACTGAAATAGCAAATGATGCTAATAGGTAGGTATGGTGGACACAGCTGGCAATATTGTCTTTTGGGAGTTGGAAGCACAGGTAGAGCACATACTCAGTGCAAGTGAAGGCTAGCAAAAGAGAGGGAGCGACAAACGAGAGAGCAATAGCTGTCATAATCATGCTTGCAACAAAACAAGACTAACTATGGAATGAAAGTGATACAAGAACTCCGAGGCAAAATAAATCATCGAGGCTTACTGACTATTGTTTAGTCATATGCATGCGTGAGCATGTGCCAAGTCGATTCACATGAAACTTTCAGAGGAGGATACCACAATATCATACCAAGATATGAATAAAACAATGCGAGCAAACATTCATATGACATGCTACCAACTATTAGCAAGCTGGAGCTAATCACAAGCAAGTAAGAACTACTAAGCATTCATAATAACATACTCCTTACACGAACAGGCTAAGCATGCTGACAATGATGAGTATATTTACAAAAATGAAAACAATTAGAGTTTGTTACCAGCCTCTTACCACACCTCGAGTTGTCTTAATCTTCATTATTGCCCTTCACTTGTGTGACTTGAATAATAACATGAAACCAAACTCCACTAAGGACGGCTAAACCATGCAAAGAACTCACAAAACCAAAGAAGAAGAACAAATATTTTTGGTGTTTTCGATTTTTTTAAAGAAAGCAAACAAAGCAAAAACAACAAAACAAAGCAAACCAAACAAAGCAAAATCTTTTTGGATTTTTATTTTAAGGCAAACCAAAGCAAAGAAACAAACCAAGAGAAATAACGAAAATATTTTTGGTATTTTTGGGTTTTTAGAAAGAAGCAACAAAAACAAAAAGAAAGCGAAACAATGGATATACAAAGAACCGACCGAACATGATATATATGTGAGTGTGACGTCGGTATACCTCCCCCAAGCTTAGGCTTTTGGCCTAAGTGGGGATCAATCCCAAGGTGTCCAAGCAGATGCGTCTCCGTAGTATGTCGAGGAAGCTCCCTCGTCCTGGTACGAGCTCGAGGCCTCCCCTGTGTAATACGCAGGGTCATATGAGGGTGCTTCCCCCTAATAGTGCTCGTGGAAGTTGAGAGAGCGCAGTTTGTCATCCATCTCCGCCTTCGTGTGTGACCAAGGTCCCTGAGAAATACTGAACAAAGTGGTTTGGGATAGATGGATCTCTCTCTCTGTTCCCCGTCAGTAAACAACATTCTATATACCAAGTTCTCAAGAGTAGAGCTAGTGGTGACAAAGTGGTGCGCCTTCATGGCAGCAAGATCAAGCCTCAGAGGAGCCAAAACTGTATCATGTGGATCAACAACAATGTGCAAGGTAGCAGCAATACGAGCAGCAATAATTCCCCCATAAATGGGTCCCTTAGCAGCTAAACGACGAGCAATGAGAGAACCAAGATTATAATTATCCTCACTGTAGAGCACCGCAGCTAAGAAGGCCAATTGATAGTAGGATATATTACTAGTGTTCTCCCTACCAAAAACACTGGTGGTAAGATAGTAGGCAAAATACCTGATGGCTGGAAGTTGGATGTTCTTTATCTTCCCTCGCTGAGCTCTACGGTCATCATCATTGGTTATTCTTCGGTAAACCTCTAACAGATCAGCAGGTAGAGCTATAATCTTCTTTGATGATCCATTTGTACCCAGTCCCAAGGCTTTGCAAAATTGCTTCAAAGTCATAGAATGAGCCATGCCATAGATTTTAAAAGACACAGTAGGCTTGAACAAACTATTAGTAATGGATAAACTCTCCACAAATGTTTTAGTAAGCAAAGCATATTGTGCACTCTCATCCAGCATGAAACTTGTTAGACCAGCCCTCTCAATAAAATCCATGAAATCATTAAGAATCCCAGTAGCTCGCAAGAAAGTTTGACAAGGAAAGGTGGAGGGGTGCGCATCCCCTTCATCTCCCTCGTCACCAAATCGCGAAGTGATGAGATCCTCATTGTATGAGGGTCTAGAACTGGTAAATGACCATGGAATCCTTTCCCTTCTAGGTGCATCACTCTCAAAAATGTCACCAAAGGTGGGGTGGTCCATGACTTCTCTTTTGCTAAAAAATTTATACAACCATCAAACCAAGTGATTTCTAAGTTGATAAATGATGAGCAACTACTATAGGAGCTTGCTAGAGGACTACACATGCATCAAAACAAAGTTTCTAAGCAAAGAACAATCATGCAAGCTCAAACAACCTGTCACCTATAGCAGCAAAATACTCAAGATACAATCTACCAATCACAAATCTAATTGGACAAGTGGAGGAGGCACATACCAAGGAGCAAACCCTCCAAAAATCAGCACTTGAGATGGGTTGGACAAGGAGATCGAAAATTGCGAGCAAGAACAACAAGAACTCGAGCTTGAGAAAGTTTTTCGGTGTTTTTCGGGAGAGAGAAAGAAGGTGGCTTTGAGGAGGCAGCCTGGAGGGGCCTAGGTCGGCCAGACCCCCCCTAGGCGCCACCCCTAGGTAGGTCGCGCCTACCCTAGGTGTGGTGGCCTGGGGTGGCCCCCTGGGTCACCTCTGGTACCTCCTGCCCCTTTTTTCGAGGAAATATTTATTTTGAATTTTTTGGGATTTTTCGGGAAACTTTATTTTTGGCCAATTTTTAGGGTATGAAAATTGATTTTCTCGCAGAAACAGTTTTTTCAGAAGAAGCAAAAGCAAACCAAAAGCCCAACTACAGGAGCTCTAAGAAACTCAAACAAGCAAACAACTAGCAACACTAAAGCTAACGCAAAGACTAGAAAGGATAAAGGAAAAAAGAAAGCAAGTATAATCGTAGTGGAAACATGATTTTGTTCATTAAAATCCTTTTGTTAACAAGGTTGATCAAGTCTTGTTACCAAAACAATCTTATATGAAACAAAACTTTTGCATTCCACAGGGTGATTATGTTACCTCATACTTGATAGCAATGGTCCCAATCATAATAGTTTCAAAAATTTCTTGTGGAATGGGACAATATATTTCTCCAACCTTGATGCCCTCAATATTTTCAATGGAATTCAGGCAATAGCTCTTAACAACCTTCTTGGAGAAATAGACAGTGTGCTCTTTGTCATTAATATTGAATGTTACTTTTCCTTGATTGCAATTTATGACAGCACCTGCAGTATTAAGAAAAGGTCTCCCAAGAATAATAGACATATTATCATTTTCAGGCATTTCAAGCACAACAAAATCAGTTAGAACCATGCAATTATGAGGAACTTGAACAGGAACATCCTCACAAATACCAACAGGGATAGTAGTTGACTTATTAGCCATTTGCAAAGATATATCAGTTGGTATCAACTTTTCTAGCTGGAGTCTCTTGTAGAGAGAAAAAGTCATAACACTAACTCCAGCTCCCAAATCACATAAAGTAGTTCTAACATAATTATTCTTAATAGAGCAAGGAATAGTTGGTATACCTGGATCACCAAGTTTCTTTGGAACCTTACCATTGAAGGAATAATTAGCAAGTAGGGTAGAAATCTCCTCCTTAGAAATCTTCCTTTTATTAGAGACAATATCCTTCATATACTTTGAATAAGGAGGCAACTTAATAGCATCAGTCAAAGGAATTTGCAAGAATAAAGGCTTCATCCATTCACAAAACTTTTTGTAGTGTTCTTCCTCCTTTGACTTATGTTTCTTACCTGGAAAAGGCATAGGTTTCTGCACCCATGGTTCTCTCTCTTTACCATGTTTATTAGCAATAAAATCTTCCTTGGTGTACCTAGTGTTCTTAGTGTGCTTCTCAGGTTCTTCCTCACCTTCCTCCTTATCAGGAGATTCATTAATATTATTACCACTCTCAGTTTCAGCATCAGAGACAGATATACTATTAGGATCTACAGCAGGTTCAAGGGGTTCCTCAACTATATTATGTTTCTTTTTCTTCCTTTTACGAGGACTACCACTATATTCACCTTGTTGAGAATCCTTCTCAATTCTTTTAGGGTGTCCTTCAGGATATAAAGGATCTTGAGTAGCTGCACCACCTCTAGTTCTAATTCCATAAGCATGTTTATTTCCTAAGGCATTAACTAGCATATCCTTTTGTACCTTAGCAAGTTGATCAAGTTGGGTTTGAACCATTTGAAAGTGTTTACAAAGCATTTTTATATCATTAGAAGTTCTTTCCACAATATCTTTCAACTCATGTATAGCTCTAGAGTTTTCCAATAAATGATTCTGAACATTTTTTATTAAAATGACCTTGTTTAAAAATAAAAATGTCAAGTTCATCTAAACATTGATCAGGAGGCTTACCATAAGGAATATCACCTTCATCAAAGTGTTGGAGAGAGTGTACCTCAATAGTAGATGAGTGGGGAATTGGCTTACATAATTCTTCTATAGGAGGTAGATTATTCACATCTTCAGCTCTAATATTCTCCTTTAGACACTTCTTAGTTTCTTTCATCACTTCATCATTAATTGCAATAACTCCCCTCTTCTTTGTTGTTGGTGTTGGAATTGGTTCAGGAACAACTGGTTCAGGAGTAATAGGCTTGGGTGTATTTAGCTCAGTTGAAGTCCAATCATCATAATTCTTGCTTATAGTGGTCATTAATTCTTTAGCATCTGTAGGAGTCCTTTTCCTGAAAACACAATCAGCAAAGCTATCTAGGTAGGTCCTAGAATCATCAGTTAGTCCATTATAATAAAGATCAAGAAGCTCATTTTTAGGTAATGGACATACAGGATGTGCATGAATCAAGGCACATAATCTTTTCCATGACTCAGGAAATTTCTCTTCTTCTCCCTGTTTAAAATAAAAAAAGTCTCTGCAAAGCAGCATGTCTAGCACTTGGAGGAAAATATTTATGGAAGAATGAAGCAATCAAGCAATCAGGGATATCAATGGAACCAGGAGGTAATTTATTAAACCAAGCCCTAGCTTCTCCTTTTAGTGAAAAAGGGAAGATTTTAGCAACGAAGTACTTACGCATCTTAAAATCATCAGAGAACAAAGCACTCATAGTAGAAAGCTCATTCATATGTGCCACAACACTCTCATTTTCAGTCCCACAAAAAGGTTCTTTCTCAACAATATCTAAATAAGATAAATCAAGAGAGAAATCATAATCTTCATCTTTAATATCTATGGGAGAAGTGGCAAACTTAGGATCATAGGATAACTTACGCATAATAGTACGTCTAGCAAGGAGACTCTTCATAGCACTAGTACCATGTGTGTTTCGGCACTCTTCAATAAATTCATCAATGAACTCTATGTAACCATTATTAATATCATAACTCTCACTAGACTCAGGTGAGCTAACATGCGTAACAGTGTATTCACTAGGAGTTTCGGTATTTCCTAGACTAGCCATAGTAGCATCTATAAAATGACCTAATGAACCACTCGCACCAAGCATAGTAGAAGTAACATCATGAGCATCAAAAACAGTTTCAGACTTAGAAGTAGTAGCAGTGTGTGTAGCATGAGTATGTGGTGGAGGTGTGACAAGCTTACTTATAACAGACGGTGAATCAAGAGCAGCAGAGATGTTTAGGACTGTACATCTTCTTGTAGTGGATGGTAAAATAGGAACTTTCCATCATGAGACTTCTCCATGATGAAAGGAGTGGCAGTGAAAAATAAAAGATCCAAGTGAACTTACAAATAAAGCTATGCTCCCCGGCAACGGCACCAGAAAATAGTCTTGATGACCCACAAGTATAGGGGATCGCAACAGTCTTTGCGGGTAGTATTACTCAATTTATTGATTTGACACAAGGGGAGCTAAAGAATACTTGCAAGCCTTAACAACTGAGTTGTCAGTTCAGCTGCACCTGGAAATAGTTCTTGCTCACAGAAGTTTATCAGTAGCAACAGTTTGGTAGTAGGAACAACAAAGCAACAGTAACAGTGAAAAAGGAGCAATAGTAACAATAACAGTAAACAGTGGGATTCGAGTGTGGTAGGCATAGGAATGGAAAACATTAACACTCCGTGAACACATGTGATCCTCACACCACAGCCATCCCCTTCGGTTGTCCCAATTATTGTCACTTTGGAGCCTTTGGATCCGGACAATGATATGTGTACACAACTTGCAGATAAGATCACAAACAATACTATCATAATGATTCAATAATAAGTTCAGATCTGAGATCATGACACTCGGGCCCTAGTAATAATCATTAAGCACAGCAAGTTGCAACAAAGTCAAATAGGACAAGAGAAACTAAGCACTATGCCCTAACAATCTTATTCAATTACATGATAGAACACATCCAATCTCTACCATCTCCAAGCCTACAGCGGGGGATTACTCACTCATGGATGAGGAAAACATCGGTGGTTGATGGAGATGTGTTGGCGATGACAATGGCGACGATCCTCTCCAAATTCTCCGTCCCGGCAGGGTGACAGAACGGATTTTTTGGATCCGAATCTTGGTTTCTGGTGGCGGCGGCGGAGCGAAACTCTTTCTGAAAAAACTATCGAACCTCCCTGAGTTTTTAGGTAAGAAGGCCACTTATAGGCGCGGAGGGAGGCCGAGGACCTGCCTGGGGTGGCCAAACCCCCTCCAGACGCGGGGTTAGGTGGGCCCGCGCCTGGGGTGGGTCTGGCCCCCAAGCCTCCTCTCTGTCTCCCCTTCTGGCTCCGTGGATCTTCTGGTGAGAAATAGTTTTTGGCATATTTTCCGGAATTTTTCCTGATAGTTTATTTTCTGCACAAAAACAAGACACCAAGGTAATTCTACTGAAAACAGCGTCAGTCCGTGTTAGTTATATCCAAATTACATAAGTTTAGAGAAAAAACAATATCAAAGTGTTCGAGAAAGTAGATACGTTTTGGACGTATTAAGGGGCCAGTAGACGGTGGCGGCTCCCCAAACCCTAGCCATGGAGAAGCCACGGGAGTGGGTGGTGGCCAGTCGCGCGTGCACGGGTAGGTGATGGTGGCGGTTGCCGGTGGAGACGGTGACGACAACTTGTGAGCCTCGGCGGTGGCGACCATGGAGGAGGGCGACCCTAGCCGCCACCACGATTCTCCTTGAGGAGGAACTGAATCGGAGGAGGAGCAGTGCCTCATAGACATGTTCTTTTCTCTCTGTTGTCAATGGAGTGAAGCACGGGAGGTCCCTTTGTCCCCATCCATGAGGAGGAACACGGGAGAGCTGGACTTGGCTCCTCCACTGTTTCCTTCGCTGGGCCCAGCTCGCGGAGAGTGGCCTGGAGCTCGCAGGGCAAGTGGTGGCATCCGAAGTTGGGGATGGAGGAGAGGATGCAGGGGAGGCACATCAGTGGGCTCTCAGGCGTACGTGGTGGCTCTCCTCCAAGTCCCCATCGCTCATGGCTCACAAAAGGTTTGTTCTTCTCCTTTTTCCCTTATTTATTTATTTATTTATTGTGCTTGGTACGTCAATTCTCCTTGGTTGCAGGTAGGAGGATTTCGTGGTTCAATCTGGATATAATTTGTGCTTATTTCCAACAGCAACTGCTTATCATCAACGAGAATGGACAGGTACGTATCATCTTGTTTGATGTATCTTCTTTTCTATACCTCCTTCCTTGTCTGACCACCTTGCTTTAATCTACGTCTATCTATCCTAGATTAGATTTGAAGCAAACCTAAGTTGTCACCAACCACAAGAATGTACTGTGCGACTGGGATTTTGTTTTGTCTCGGGTATGCCAGCAGGAGAAGCAAGGTAAGATGATTTCACTAAACTTATAATTTTTTAGCCATGGCTGCACTTAGAGATTTTGTTTTAATATGGTTATTAAATTAATTTAGACGGTTACTATCTACTAGTGAACATATATTTTGTGATATTGCATAACAAATAACGGGTTGCTTCTAAACCGTATCTTCTCCTATATTTCTCTTTGGCTTTCCTGCAACAAGGTGATTCCCCCATCTCCTCTCTTATATTTCTCTTTAGGTTTAACAATAATTTCCATGCTTAATTAATTGGAGTGGTTCATATGATTGAAACAAAGCAGTAAGTAGTATAAAAATGCAATGATGAACATCATGTACGTTTATCGAAGAGGTGGTTCTCGAGGCTGCCCTGGGCCATGTACTCGTAGACGAGGAGGCGATGCTCATCCTCGCAGCAGTACCTGACCAGTTTCACAAGGTTGGGGTGCCACAGCTGCTCCAGGAAGATCACCTCAGCCTACAAAAACCACACATTCGGTGAATAGATTAGTGTGAGTTCGTCCATTGTTTTCAGTTTAGGGACATCATATCCATCAGTTATATGGTATATTAGGTACGTCACCGAGTTCATTCGGCCGTTGGCCGGCTGTCGGAACTGTCACAATCGCTCAACAAACCTAGCTAGCTCCTTTTTTTTCTTGTCAGTGGCTACACGCACACATAGTCATCTTGATGTCGTCTGTTTAGCTAGAGCTTAATGCTACCGCTTAGGAGTAACACTTGTTCGAGAAACAATAACACGTTATAGGCATAGAGATTTTACGGAAATTATTGAAGGGGTCCTTAACGCTACATGCTTATTTCAGGAGAGGATTATCTAGCTTAACTTGCATGCCTACAAGCATTACTTGTTGCCGTGGGTTTCAGAATTGATCTCTAGGTTGTTAATTTACTACAGGAATACAGATGCACAAGCTTCATATATGTTACGGCTTTGGTAATGATAGATTCTCCAGTTCAATGATTTGTTTGCTAGATTACTTGAGCTACTCCGAACAAAAGCATGTCTTTCTGTTAGTTGCCTAACTCCTTATCTAAGAATCAGTTTCATAGTTCTTATCTGGTTACAGAGGTAATAGCTATATAAGAGGGTTATATTCAGTACATGCTAGTGGTAGAAACCCCAAGGAGCGCTGCAATATAATTTCAAATTCATACTCTTGCTTTGGGCTGATGGATGTCACAACGCGATGTAATACTCTTGCTTTGGGCTGATGCATGTCACAACGCGATGTATTTTCAGTTTACCAATATTTTGTAAATCCTTAGCTCATGTTTCTTTTTCAAATATGTTTCTCTTAACTGGAAATAAGATACACGGGTCACTACTGATGGGGAAACAATACTTGTACCAAGTGTCATAAAGGAGACTGATTGCACATTTTTCAGGTTATTCTTGGTTACCACTCACATGCGTTTTCTTGCTTCCTTGTAATACTATATTGACACGAAGTCGCAGAACTCCTCTAGCAGAAGTAGCACACATTGATATTGGTGCACGAATTCTTGGTTATCATTTGATTGTCCGATTCTTTTAATAAAACATGTCTACATATATGTGTTTTAGAAAAAGGCTAGAATGTCTTACACGAACGGAGGGAGTAGCTATCTTACAAAACATGTGATTTGTTCTGCTATGTTAAATCTCATATCCAGACCCATTATAGTTGTCTCATGGTCTGTTTGTTAAATCTCATATCTAGGCCCATTATAGTTGTCTCATGGTCTGTTTGTTTTTAAAAGATAAGTCAAACTACTGAATATTGGTCCCGTGCTCATTTTTCATGATAACCGAGTATGCTTGTGTGTTTCTGCTCTCAAAACAGATACTACATTTGATTGGTTTGCTATGCTACAAAAGTAATTTCTCTATTTTCAAGCATGATAAAATTCTTTACCAAATTCTGAATTTAGTTTTCAGTATGATTATTTCTTTACACTTAAGGGTTAGCACTGGCTTTTTCTCTTATCCTAATGTTAATAGGAATCCCAGCTAGATAAGATACTAATTTTCAGTTAAATGATCTCACGCGGCACGGTAGTGATGGTGGACCGGTTGAGGAGCTGGAGAAGCAGGCGCTACCGGCGGCACTTGCCTCTACATGCCCTCCGCTCAATTGATTATGTTCATCTCTCTTTCTCCCTTTGCTGATTTTTTTCAAGCGTTTCAAAGTTTGTTGATTGATTCATTTCCTTGCCTGAGGCTAGGTTAAATTATGGAAATGTAGTACGAGCAACAGAAGCTCTGGTGCTGCTGCGTTTGGCAGCAGTTGTAGCTATGTACTCTATCAAGGTTTATTTGCTTTGCTGCTTCAAGGGAGGTAGGTGTTTGATGAAATGTGTAGATTAATATGTTTTCTATGGTTGTGGAGCAGCATGCACGTCCAAGATAAGTGTGAGATTTCTCTGACTCGAGCTACCAAGCTGCTATTCCATCCAAGTTGGTTCCTAATGCTGCTATTTAGTGATTTATAAATTGTTCTTTATACTCTGAAGTTTGCAACTTATTTTGTCTCCATTATCTCATCTCTCAATGAATTTCATTGCCGGATATGTCTGCGGGATTATTGTATCTGGTTGTTCATATGGTTCCTGGGACAATCGAAGTTGTGTCCAAGTTCCACTGGTTTTTGTTGCTCTGCTTCAGACTATAGGTTGAATCTTTTGTTCTTTCTATTGACTTGTTGATTTGTTATCTTTTCGGAAACTTGTATATTTTTAAGTTATTACTTTCTGCGGATGGATACCATGGACGGTCTAGAGTCCATATTTAGTGGTTTCCTAAGTTGTCTCTGAGTCAGATATCTTGTTTTATGAATACCAATTTATATGTGCACATGTAGATCCCATGTTGTCTATCATGGCAAGAGATACAGTATTAAAACTTTTTATATGATTTATGTATATTATTGATTTTCTGTGGACACTTCGGTCCACCATGCAAAATATTCACTTCATGGTCTTACGTATTATATTCAATTTATAATAGGTCTTGTGATGAAAAAGGTTACATAAGTAGATACCATATCTCTTGGTTGGATTCTTCCCTGGAGCATTTGTCTCTGGAATTTGATTCAGTTCCAGTTGTACTTTGGTTTACAATTTATTGTTGATGGAATAGAGTTTGTGTGTACGGTAAAAATTGAGTCAGCTAATATGGGTCGGAGGGAGTACAATTTTTCTTCTAGCATCAAACAAAATATATTGTATTTTTTTTTCTATTTCATAATTTCATACCTCTATTTATCGTTTCTATGTTTGTAGGGATGCAAAATAGCGAGTAATATTTTGCTAAGTATAAGAATCTAGTGCATGTCCATAACCTTTGGATTCCAGAATGTTATATGAATGGCACACCTGGCTTTAGAAGAGGAATCATAATGAAAGGATTACAGTGCTATATGGATATACGAATTGAAGCAATCCCTGAAGGTTAATAAGTTGCTATATTTCCTTCCTCCACATTAGCTGAAACTTCTGTACTGGTGATAGAATTTCTAATTTATCATGATGGGGCCATAGTTGTTGTATGAAATCACACTCTTTACGATAAATTTGTATCATTGCGAATCAACCGTTATATTTTTCTGTCACCTAAAGGTGTATACTGAACTGAATGCTGCATTTCAGTGGGGTGGTCTTATTAGTCAGGTCAACATGTATTTAGTCTATTGGACTTGGAGGTTTAGGATCTATGTCCTGCCATAACAGATTGAGCTCATATTTTCTTAGGATACTTGCGTGCGTGTTTCGTTTTTAGAGAACATATATTCATTTTATTTATGTAAAGAACACATCTAAATATTAGTTAAACATGAATGAGTTACTGCACCAGACCAATACCTATAAGTTTTCTTGCACTTCTATCTATGATTTATTCTTGTGTTGCAGTACATGGATTTGTCCATGTGTTCATAACTTCTCAAAGTTCTGATGTTGATTTAGGAGACATGGCAACCGGGATCTAAACTAACGAATTGACCCCAAAAAAATCCCCCGCTGGAGTGGTTATCTTCAATCGCTGAAGCTACAGTTTAAGCTCGTCAGTACATTTTCTACTTGGTGCGACGTATCACTAGCAAGCCATTCAATATGCATCACATTCCCTTACTTTTTCCTTTGAGACAAATGCATTATATCTTGTATCATCTAAACTGAAATACATCTGATATAACTACAGTAGGTATTCTAATAATGTAGTCGGTACGATATAAGGAAATTAGCCTTATAGTTCTTGACCTACTAAATCAAGCTAAGAGAAGATAAGTTACGCAGCCGCTGGTGGTCTTTGACTTAAGGCACGGTATCTGCCCACTCTTTCTTCTAATCTGGTATATGTATTTTATGGTGCACAATGCTTTGTGTTTTATATTGCTTGTCAATTTCAATGGATGCTAGATGGTAAACTGGGATAAAAGTTGTAATGTACATCTTACAGTGCATCACTCATTTCACCCTGGTTAACCTTGGGGTTAAACTTTCTTCAGACTTTGGATATTCTATTTTGGTTTGTACTTTTTCTGCCTTAGAGTAGCTTTTATTAATGTCTAGCTACCTTTCTTTTGCACATTGTCAAAAACATAAAGAAGGTGAAAAATGTTTGGCCGATTTTTCACATTTCTTTGTTAGTGACCCTTTATGATTTGGTAGAAAATTGTCTTGGCGTTGCTTAATTTTCCATTTGTTATTTTGTTTCTGAACATGTTAATGGGGGTACACTATTTTGCCAAGCCTACTTAATCGTGTTGTGATGTTTCTATTAAAGATGATAAAACTTATTTGGTTGCTTGCGTTGTTTTGTAACTCGACATTAATATATCAGATGGTAACTCCAAAGTTCAAAAACAAGGGGATGGATAATTCAGAGTAAAGCTCCCACTAATGGCATGAAATACTTAACAAGTTGTACGTTTGTGTTCTGCATTATCTTTCCATTGCGAGTAGTCAAGTGACCTTAAATAGCATTTATGTTATTTAGCCGGTGAGAGTATACCTGAATAATGCTTGGATTTCTCTACTACAGTTTGTCAATTTTATTGCATCTTGACCAAAGATACTTGACAAGTAGGACTGTAGGATTACTTATTATCATGACTCAGAAGTGGCTAAAGAAATTTAAAGGTCTGCACCTATCATTCTGTGATCGTCTTAATCTTTCTTTTGCCTAGGATAAACAATTCTTTTCACGACCATGCATGTTCTTATGTGGCTGATGTTAATAGCAAAGTCCCTTTGAGGTGTCTTCATTGGTGTTCAGCTAACTGAATTTTTTATCCATGTATCCAGTATCTCCATTCAGACGGATATCCATCAGATTACCAACACAATAATGGCTGATGAGTGCTGATAAATATAACTAATAATCTTCTCTCCACATCTCACTGGAGCACACACTGGTAAGATGCTTAGGCCGGCAGTCAGCACCATAACTTCTAGGGACATGTATAGATTTATTACTTTGTTCCTTCTTTCTGTCTTTTGAGATTTGTAGGATGTGGCTTTGGGTGTTTTTTAATAGGGAATATACGTATTCTTCTAAGTACCATGTATACATAGCTACTAGCTATGAATTTACATTTGATTTTATGTTTCCGCTATCTGTCCCAATGACAAGAAAATTACGCCTCATGATAAGTTTGCGCTTGACACCGTCTCATGAGCCATCTGCATTCGTCCAACAATCCGCCTCATGATATAGCTCCTCCATCCGCTTTGGTTGGTGTGTTCATGGGCAAGAAAATATAGGTTAGGAGATTTTCAGTTTATCTAAATTTTAGTATATCCAGGAAGGACTGAGCATAGCGTATTGAATCTGGAGATTTATTTCATCCATATTTTTAAGAACAAAAATATTGAATGATTGTTGCTCACGTTGGGTTATGGCTTTTTAGAATATATCTTTCAGCCTTCACACATAGAGATAAATTTAGTACTCCAGTTGACTATTCTATTTTCCTTTTTTGTGGAATACAATATCCACACGTACATTTATTTGCTTAGCGCCATTTTTAATCCTACTTTGGTATTCCTGCAACCTCGCTTTCTATTCTGAGCTTCTCATTGAGCTTCAAGGTCAGCATACACTGATAACTAAGTAGCTAACTCCTTGCCATTGCATTGTTCAGATTGGCGATGCAGGAGGTTCAGTGTCACATACAATAGAAGAAATGAGTGAACCATCGAGACCTGCTTTTTTCTCTCTATGTGATTTTCCAAAAACCATGTTTGAGTGTTTCATTTCAGGATCTCTACCTCAGGTTAGTTCTACAGTATCTAAGAAACTCATTTCACTCTGCCATGATCCAGTTACTTACTGCCACGATTACTTGTTTTCTTCCAAAGTAGCTGAAAATCTTATTTAGATTCTATCTAATTGTATGTTAATCCAAGCTATGTATCCCTGTGCACAATCACAATTAGCAGCAAACATGTGCTAAGAAATTTGATGTACCAGTTACCATGGATGTACCACCAAACAGAGGAATCCCATTCATGAGGAACCAAGTTTTCTACTCTGTATTAAAAATGGACTAGGCTCCCTTATCTTCCTGTTCTGTTCTACTTTTCTCATCACAGACATTTGGTACTTGCAAAGGATTGCCATGCTTTTCTGAGCAGCTCGACTGACCAGGAAGCAGTGTTTAGGAAAGGCTATCCTATGCCTACTAGGTGAAATAAAATGTAGGTCTTTGATGTTTTAGGTATGTATAAACCGTTGTAATCCTCCATAAATTTGTATCCCCACTATGGATCTGGATGCTACTCTAAGTATCTGAATGATGTAAGTTTGCAACTTCTTTCCGTGACTATTGTAATATATTTCTATATTCTCACTCCTATTTTTATGTATTTTCTATTGTGCTCGATTTTTAGATATTGCTTGTGAAGCATGGTTCCATTAGATTTTGCTCTTTGATTATAAAGTTAGCCTCACAAGCATCGTTATTTTCTGCTTATGATACAAAATTACTCTCTGTCTAATAAGAATGTTTATGTATAGTATCTCCATTATTCTTCAAAATGATTGTTATACCCAAGCGAGCGGCAAGCCGCGTTTCCTACCTAGTGTGTGAATAAGGGAGAGAGGCAGCCTCTCATGGTATAGATCACAAGTATAGAATCCTTTTTAGGGTGGGAGCGGTTGTTATTATTTGATCGCTATAATTGTGTAAAAATGATGAAGTTTTTAACGATAAATCTTTATCTATCTTGCAGGTTATCTACCGGTGTACATGTACGTGGTGTGCACAATACTGGAGGATACGGCGAGGTTTTTTTTTACCCGTCATGGATGGCAGCATAACTTGCAGATAGGCCATCAACCTCCATAGGCGTTTTTTATAATTTCTCATAATGATATGTAATTCTTCTTTGTTCTGTTTTATTATGTTTGTCGACTTTGGATATTGGACGGTTGTATGCAACCTCCATAGGCGTTTTTTATAATTTCTCATAATGATATGTAATTCTCCTTTGTTCTGTTTTATTATGTTTGTCGACTTTGGATATTGGACGGTTGTATGCATCTTAGTTATGCAGAGGCCAGGTGTAATACTTAAAATTTAACTAATAAAGTCACTCTTTATCGAGAAAAAAAGAGAGAGCCTCTATTATAAAACCCGTCTAGGGTTTCGTCGGCGATGTTGCTGGTATGCTCTATCCAGCTGCCTTGGTGTCTGGAGGTGTGGTAGACCACGGGTACACGACCTCTCGCCGATGGGAAGCCTCACATTTTTCATATAAATTTTAGACTGTTTTCAGTGTCTTCTTTAGGATGCTGAGACGGCGGCTATGTCCTGAAGTCAGAATAAAGTCCTTTTGGCCGTATCCTTGCTCCCGTGGTGCGCCTAGCACCGGAGGACCGTGCGTACAGTTGCGTGTCTGATGGATCTCTTGGTATCGAGTTGTTTTTTGTATTTTTTGATGTGGTTTGAGGTTTGTTTCTTCCGATATACCTTTGTCATTTTCGACGATGATTTGTTTCTGATGCTGATTTTTTAAGGACTTAGCACAACGACTTCTCGTTTGCCTACTATGACAAGTTTTTTCTGGCTCCAGAGATGGAGAGGCGAGGACGGCGGCGCACCTTTGTATTGTGCTAGTGTTTCTAATCGTCGCTAGGTGGTCGAGTGACCTATTTGTAATTTTACTTTTAGGTTTTTTTATTATTGATGATTTATTAATAGATCAGAAATTCGCAAGAAAAAACAATATGTGAATAAGTATCCATTAAGACAACATACAGTGCATACGAGACTATGCACGGGTATAAGGCGTAGGGGTCTTCTAGGATAAACGTACCCTATCGTATCAAGGAAGTATTTGGTTGGATCTAACCTCTAAGCCAGCTAAGGATATTTTCCCTTGTATGATGTGTTCTACTAGGTCAACCGAGAGAGTATCTGTAACATTCCAAAAATACTAAACTTGGATCATCAAACTTTAATTATCAAAATTAGGGTTAACAAAAACTTTTCTAAATAAAAATATAAAAGCATGCATGTGAGTATGCATTTCATTTTGAATTCTTTTGAACTACCTGTTTGTGTGTTTCTTTGCTTGTAAATGGATTCTTAGGTAAAATAAACATCATCTAAACAATCCCCACACTTTTTCCAAAGACAAATAAATCAAAACAAACAAAATAAGGGAATGGTCATTATGACCAATTTAACTCTCATGCCTACTTTAGCTGTCCCAAACTTTCAGAACTTAACAGAAACTTGTTTGGATCTTTACACCCTTTGATTGTACTCATAACAAAGTATCAAGGCCCACTTTGTGATCATCCAGAAACATTCAAATGTATAGTTTAAAGGACAGTTCAAAATTGAATCTTTATCATATGGGAAGATCCCACTTTTTCAAAAACCACTCAAACAAGCTCAACTTTCAAAACCCAAGCATCTGCAGACTCACCAGCACCAACCAAGCACACACACCAAAAATCTTTTCAAAATTCAAAACTTGAATTCTTGCGGCCATTTCATCAAACACCTTGCAGCTACAAATCATCCAAAATCAAAACACGATTGTGAGCAGTGATTGGAGCCTAACTTGTTGCCTCTCTAGCTCACAACAACCTCAGTAGATCATCTAGCAAACTAAACCAAGCACTAGCCTCACTGTAAGCTGGGAAAAGCCATTAATGGTGAACAGCCGAAGCTCACCATGCCACCCCAGTGGAGACAGCAAGCTAGGAGGAGGTTTAGCCGTGCCAACCTTGTCTAGGAGGCAGCGCACCGTCCACCGCCACTCCCTGTCCCAGCCGCGAGCGTTGCCAAACCCTGGACCACACGCACAGACCATGCCCAGCTTGCCAGCAACCATGCCGAGCATGCGCCAGAACGCCACGCTCGACCGACGCCCACAGACCGCGCGCCGCCCTCGCCACGTGCATACATGATCGCCACCGATCCAGGAGACCGCCAGACATCCTCGTTCGCCGCCCCATGCCTCACAGCCACCGCTCGCCGTCGAAGACGCCGCCTCTGCCGTGCAGAGCATCGCGTGTTCCCGACCAATTGCCACCACCCCTACAAGCGCATTAAAGCTGTAGAGCATCGCCAGGATACCACCAAGCGATCGCCATCGCCGGCCATGCCTCTAGCATCCTGTAGCCATGTCTCCACCGTCGCCTGCCCATCCCGTTCGGTCTCGTCATCGTGACTATAAATAGAGGCCACCCCCAGCCGAATTGAGCACACCATCTCACTCCCCTCTCCTCACTGATCGTGCCACCCCATTCCCGGAGCAAGGCGAGCAGCACTTCGCCGGAATTTCACCGGAGCCTACCGCTGCTGGAGAAGAAGGGGGCCAGCGATTGGAGCCGCCCCAGGAGAAGCTGCCGGTACCAGGAGGTTCGCCGTCATCGACTTCGTCATTCGCCCGCCTCGCCGACCCTCGCCTGAGCCCCGGTGAGCCCCAACGACCCCCACCTGCCGCGTTAGGTTTCTGTCTCGCCGGCGTTGCCCAACGTCGACGATGACCCTCAACCGTTAGATTAGAACCAGATCCCATGGCTCACATCGCCCCATACCGCTTCACACCCCCTCGTCTCACTGACGCGTGGGGACAGCGACTTAACCAGCCCGCGTAAGCGCTGTGCTTAGCAGGCCGGTCCAGTATCGCTTCCCGCGCAGCCCAGTTGTTTGAATTTGGATTTTTCCATTTTCATTCAAACACACTTCTGCACCTAGATTCAAAAAAGCAACCCTGGTCGATTCAGTGAACCAAATTGAATGAAACCAACTTTGTTCGAAAGGTCTGGAAATGCTGAATCCAAGCCCGTTGGATTCAAGTCATTTGGATCTGTAGATCATCCTTGGTAAAAATAACAAGGCAGAAGCTTTTCTGCATTCAAACATTTTTTAAATTAAAACCATAATATCTTTTGAGTTGATTCCAACTCTCAAAAATCACATTTAACCATACCTTTCAGAATATATAAAAATATATAGGTTTACTTACAGAAATAATGACCAAGTAATAAAAGAATGCCACCTAGGCATTTCTAGTCACTTTATTTTATTAAAATAAAAGGGTAAAACCTTATTAATTTTGACACCACTTTAAATAACATTCCCATGGACTAAAATATGTGGTGATGACATGTATCAACATGATCCCATGTTTGGTTTGGAGAATATTAAATCTTAAGTAGTTTTTCAATGAGTAGAAATTACTTTTCTAAAAATAAAAGGAATTAAACCAAGCTTTAATCTTGTAATGTTAGTGATGATGCTAGATCACCTATAGGACCCTTTTGTGTGATGATTGCAAATAGTTAAGTATTGTTTGATGATTGTGTACATCGTATTTATTTATAGACACTAGTACCGACCAAGGATATGAGGAGGAAGGAGGATACTACGAAGAAGAAGTCGAGGAGAACTTCAACCACTGCTCTACACAAGGCAAGACTTACTAATCAAGTTGACCTATGCAAGCTTATACTTGCAATTATGCAAGCTAACACTTGCAAGATACTCTATAGATGAAAACAAACCCTTACTTGTTACCATGCCCACTATATGCCTTAAGCATATGTGATCATACCCACTTGATACGCAATCCTAGTTTTACTTGCAAGCTTTCTACTTTATTTCTTTATCAAGGTTTTAACCTAGAGTTTACTGAAGTAACTTGTAGATTCTAGGAAGATAATTGAAGGTTGCATAAAGAGCATAAAATTTGGCCTAAGCTAGAAAATCTTGATGTCACCCTAAGGCATGAGATTGAACTTAGTTGAAACTCCGCTTGTTTACCACCCCTCATTAGTACTCACCCCCACTTGTAGATGCTAGTGCTAAGCATAAAACTTGATCAACTTTAGATGGGAATACTTGGTGAAAATGGTTATGAAAACCTTAGAATGATGGATCATTCTACTGAGATGTTTTGACATGTGTTTCTGGACACCGGATGATTTAGGTGATGAAAATGTTGAGGCATGAGCCTTAGTCCTTTATAAAACTGATGGTTGTCTGGATGCGATACCATTCCAATTTTACCGTACAACCACAATACCCGAAGATTGGGTAGGGCTTGACTGGAAACATATATACCTTAGTATTAGTTCCCTCACAGCCAAGGTCTGAGCTGAGGCTACCTTGTGAAGATTGTCCACTTGTGCAGTACCCAAGATGACAGTTGGTCATGGTTGGGAGGCCAAACTCACAGGAGAGGTGCTTATACTAGGGCGTGTAATCGAAAGGTTAGGATTGATTATCCGCATACTGAGTATGGTGAATTCAGGATTTGTTCCTGACGGATGTATCGAATGTTGTGGTGAAAGTGTACAATAGCTGCAGAGTGTCAAACTATTCGAATAGCCGCGTCCGCGGTTATGGACAGTTGGAGTGGCCATTACTATTCCCCCGTCAGATGTTTTCAAAATGACTTGTGAACTGAATTGAGACTTTGACTTGACCACAACAGGGTTGTGATATGAAATACAAGTTCCCACTTAGGAGTTATAAAATTGTGACTAGCTTCTCTTGCTTCTGAACTAGTAGAGATAAATCTGGCTTCTTGCAAAACAACCCTAGAGCCTAGTGTCCTATTATCAAAACCCACCTTCACTTGTTAGTATTAGTTTGCGAGTACTTAAAGAGTACTCATGGCTTTGTCCCTGGCTATTCCCGTGGCCATACTATAAAGAGGAGTACCTGGAGGATGGACCCCAGGAAGGTTACGACAACTAGGATCATCTCCCATCGTCAGCATTGCCTGTGACCCCGAAGATGGAGCTTCGCCTATGCTACCGTTATTATTACGTATTCCGCTGCTTGAGTTGTATTAAGAACTGGATCATGAGATCCCTATTTGTGTAAGACCTTATGTATGGTTTGTAATGGATGATGTACTGTGGTATCCAATTCTGCTATGTCTCGCAAAAATGGTAATCCTGGGATTGCGATGAATGGCATAACATGCATCTGGGATTAAAAATCCGGGTGTTGACAAGTTGGTATCAGAGCCATCCTGACCATAGGAGACCCTAGTTAGACTAGACGTTCGAATCCAAAAACTTAGTTTCAAAACCAAAGAAAGCAAATATTTACAAAAACTTATTCTCATTCTTATCACTTTGATTCTTTTAGGAAAATTCATGTTCCTCAAAAACTCTTGCAAAATACATAAAATTTGACACACTTGATCACTCTACTAACTTACTAATCCTATATTCTTATAGATGGACGTGAAGTACAACAAGTTTTATTAGTTGGGGAATGGAGGAGACCTTATCTTTGAGGGGGATTTGGACCAGCTTTTGGAACTTCTGGAGCGTCCGCACCCTGAGTTCTTCGGAGCTCAGCTCAATGATCAAGGAGGAGAAGATCTGCAGTGGCTAATTGTTGCAAGTCTCCGAGGAAAGATTGAACCTCCCATAGCTGAGGGAATTCAGTTTACCTTAAGAGAGAACAACTGGCTCTATGGACTTGCCAGGGCAATGCAGGAAGCTCTTGCCCGTCTGTGTGGACAAAGCATCGATCAGATCAAGGGAACCCGCTTTGAGTTTTGCCCAAGGCGTGATGCAAATGGACAACCACTGGAAGCCCCATACCACCCTGAGTTGAAGACTCAATTAGACCACCTTAGCTTGATGATGTACGATCGTCAGCAGGAGTTGGATAACTGCCGTGACTACTCCAACCACAAGTCTTCCATCATCAAGATGAAGGACCAAACCATCGCCATGCTAGCGAAGGATCGCAAGTCTCTCCGTCGTCAGCTCGACAATAAGGAGCGCATTATTGCCCGTCTTCGCCACCGTATCTCATCTTTGGAGGAGACCATCCATGAGAGAGACATGCAGTTGGAAGAAAGGGAGAATGCCGGAGAAGATCTTCGTGGAGACCCCTACTCCCATCTCAGCGATGATGATGATTTTCTGGAGGATCAGGCTATGGATTTCTTCATCGATGAGGATGATTTCGCCTTCATCGATGATGATGATGATGATGAAGCCACCGATTCCGAGGAGTAGTAGCACTTGAGCACTAGCGTAGTGAGTATTATTCGGTCCCCCTGTATCGTAGTTTCCAGAATGGTTCTTAAAACCATCTGTTTCCCCTTGTTGTGGTGTGTGTTTGATCGTGTGCTATGAATGAATGAATGAATGAAAAGCAAGTTGCTAGAAAATCTGAGTCAAACCTTAAAAACTTTTCAAAGTCCCAGAACCTTAGAAATTTCCCTCTTTTCTCATGATCTATCTCAATCTTCAGATGCCACGCGGAGAAAGTGGTTCATCCCCGGACCCGATGTTGCAGATCCTGCAAATGTTGGTTTCGGACCGCGAAGCTGAAAGAGCGGAATGTCAAGCCAACCTAGCCACCCTGCAACAGATAGCTCAGCTTGTCCACAACAACCAAGGCCACGGAAATCAAGACAACCATGGATCTAAGCTCAAGAACTTCCAGAATACCAACCCACCTGTTTTCACTAAGTCAGAAGAGCCCCTAGATGCCGATGATTGGCTGCAGACCATGGAAAATAACCTAGAAGTCGCTAGAGTGGAAGCAAACGATAAAGTTCTGTTCGCCACCCACTATCTAGCCGGATATGCCAGAGCATGGTAGAACAGTGTTCGTGCAATGACCAGAGGCCAGATGATGGCCTGGGAGGAATTTTAAGGTCAAGTTCAGCATAACCCATGTGCCACTGGGTTTGATCAAGAGGATGAGAGACGAGTTCAGAGAACTGAAGCAAGGAAGGATGACTGTAGTGGAATACGGTGACAAATTCTTGTCATTAGTTAGGTATGCCCCGGATGAGATTGACACCGAAGCCAAGAAGAAAGAAAGATTCCTAAATGGTCTGCACGATGAGATGCAGACGGTGTTAGTAAATATCCCCTTTGCTAATATTGAAGCCCTTGTCGACTCAGCCATCCAGATCGAAGGAAAAATCAACCAAGCCAATGAGAACCGCAAGCGTCGCATGATGCATCAGCCAGGAACCCATCAGACCCCAAAGTATCGCCCTAACCCATCTCCAGGATTTGTCCCAAGAACCAACAGACCCCCGATGAACCGTCCGACCTATCCCAACTGTGGAAACCCTAGGCCCGGAGGAAATCACAACAATCCCGACAACTCTAGAAATTTCAACCGTGCCCCACCCAAGTTCAACAACAACAATGCTGCCACCAAAACCAACACTGCTCTGAGGACTGGAAGCAATGTTGTGCCTGTAGCAACAAAGGACAAGTCGCAAGTGACTTGTTATGACTGTGGAAATAAGGGTCACTACTCCAACGAGTGCCCCAACAAGAAGAATGCCACAGCACCCAATGCCAATGCACCAGCTCAGCAGCAGCGTCGTTTTCAGCCCAAAAGAAGGTTTGCCCCAGGGAATTCACTCAACCGCAACGGCCGTCTGTTTCTCATGCATGCTGAAGAAGCTCAGGAAGCGCCAGACGTCGTGCTGGGTATGTTTTCTGTTAATTCAGTACTTGCAAGAGTGTTGTTTGATTCTGGTGCATCGCATTCATTTGTCACCGAAGAATTTGCATGCACTAGTAAAATTCAACCAACCAAGCTGAAGCATGTTATGATTGTTCAAATTCCCGGATCAACAACCAAGGCTAGAAAAATTTGCAAAGCCGTCCCTATCCGGATCCATGGCATAGATTTTTATGATAATCTGATAGTACTCGGAACTAAAGGTTTGGAAGTAGTACTAGGAATGGATTGGATGTCCAAACATAAAGGATTGATTGACTGTGCCAAGAAATCCATAACCATGACCAAGATAAATTGAATATCAGTCGAGCATATATCTGAAACCTTACCTCGCCAATTCAAGTGCAACAAGAGTATAGCCCAACCTACCATTGACCAAGTCCGGATAGTCTGTGAATACCCTGATGTATTTCCAGATGTTTTGCCCAGTATGCCCCCAGATCGGGATATTGAGTTTATCATCGAACTAATCCCCGGAACTGGACCCATAGCCCAGAGACCATATAGTATGAACACGTCGGAACTAGAGGAACTGAAGAAGCAACTGGATGCCATGCTGGAAATTGGATTGATTCAACCAAGTGCGTCACCATGGAGGTCACTGTCTTGTTTGTGGACAAGAAGGATGGAGGTAACCGTTTGTGTACGAACTACCGGAAGTTGAATGATGTCACCATCAAGAACAAGTACCCCTTGCCCACGATAGAAGATTTGTTTGATCAGTTGACTGGTGCCAAAGTGTTTTCTAAGATTGATCTTAGAACGGGTTATCATCAACTCAAAATTCGTGCAGAGGATATTCCAAAGACTGCCTTTACCACCAGATATGGATTGTATGAGTATACCGTTATGTCCTTTGGATTAACCAATGCCCCCTCTTATTTCATGAATCTCATGAATAAGATTTTTATGGACTTCCTGGATAAGTTTGTCGTTGTTTTCATCGATGACATTCTGATTTATTCCAAATCAGAAGAAGAACATGAGATACACCTAAGGACCATTCTTGGAACCCTTAGAGAGCATCAGTTGTATGCCAAGTTTAGCAAATGTGAATTCTGGTTACAGGAGATAGGATTCCTCGGTCACATTGTATCAGCCGGAGGAATTGCCATTGATCCCGCAAAAGTGAAAGATGTAGAAGATTGGCAAGCCCCAACCACTCAAACCCAAGTTCGTGCTTTTCTCGGATTAGCGGGATACTACCGCAAGTTCGTAGAAGGATTCTCGAGTATCGCCAGACCCATGACCCAATTATTGAAGAAGGACAGGAAGTTTGAATGGACCAACAAGTGTGAAACGAGTTTTCAAGAACTCAAGAGGAGATTGATTTCAGCCCCAATCTTGATCATGCCGGATATCACAAAGCCCTTCGATGTGTATTGTGATGCATAAAAGATCGGTCTCGGATGTGTGCTAATGCAAGAAGGCAAAGTTATATCCTATCTATCTCGACAACTAAAGCAACATGAGCAAAATTACCCAACCCATGACCTCGACCTCGTAGCCGTAGTTCTAGCCCTGAAGACATGGAGACATTACCTGTTGGGAAATCGTTGTGAGATCTATACGGATCACAAGAGCCTGAAGTATATATTCACTCAAAAGGAGCTGAATATGAGGCAGAGAAGATGGATTGAGCTAATCAAGGATTACGATCTGGACATTCACTATCACCCTGGTAAAGCCAATGCGGTAGCAGATGCCCTTAGCAGATTGTCGTGTCGCTTGAACTCCATGATTTTGAAGGAGCAACCAAGCTTGCACAAAGCGATGGAAGATTTTCGAATAGAATTAGTAAGTGAAGGATTTTTGGCTAGCATAGAACTTCAGCCCACTTTGATCAGCTAGATCAAAGAGGCATAGAAAGGAAATGCTAGTATCAACGGAATTAAGCACCGTATTGGTACAGGCAAAGTACCAGGATTCACCGAAGACGAAGAAGGAGTTCTGTGGTACAAAGGACGCCTTTGTGTACCGGCAGATTCTGAGTTGAAAGAAGTTATTCTGAAGGAGGATCATGATACTCTTTATTCTATCCACCCCGGAGGAACTAAGATGTATCAAGATTTGAAAGAGCAATTTTGGTGGCATGATATGAAGAGAGAAATCGGAAGCTATATTGCCAAGTGTGACATACGTCAGCGAGTCAAGGCAGGACATCAAAGACCCGCTGGATTGTTGCAACCATTGCAGATTCCGGAATGGAAATGGGATTCCGTTGGAATGGACTTTATCACTGGACTACCTACTTCTAGTAGGGGAAATGACTCTATCTGGGTCATAGTGGACCGATTGTCCAAAGTCGCCCATTTCTTACCCGTCAAGACCACATATCAGAGTTCGAAGCTAGCGGAGTTATACATCGTTAGGATAGTTAGTTTGCACGGAGTCCCCAAGAACATCGTATCGGATCGAGAAACTCAATTTACCTCGAGATTCTGGAAGAAAGTCCAAGAAGGTTTAGGAACCCACCTAGATTTCAGTACCGCGTATCACCCTCAAACCGATGGACAAACGGAGCGAGTAAATCAAATACTCGAAGATATGCTGAGAGCATGTGTGTTAGAATATGGATCTAAGTGGGAAGACTGTCTGCCGTTTGCAGAATTTTCATACAACAATAGTTATCAAGCTAGTTTGCAAATGGCCCCATTTGAATTCATGTACGGAAGGAAGTGTTGCACCCCTTTGAACTGGTCGGAAGTAGGAGAGAGACAGATCTTCGGACCCGACATCCTACGAGAAGCAGAAGAGAAGGTTCACAAGATTCGTGAGCACCTCAAGACCGCCCAGTCCAGACAGAAGAGTTACGCCTACAAGATACGTCGAGACCTCGCCTTCAACATAGGAGATTTTGTTTATCTGAAGGTGTCACCATTGAAGGGAATGCAGGTTTCCAACTCAAAGGAAAGTTAGCCCCCAGATATATCGGACCCTTCAAGATTCTGAACCGTCGAGGAGAAGTGTCGTATCAATTGGAACTACCCGAAGAGATGTTAGTCGTGCACAATATGTTCCATATCTCATTACTTCGCAAGTGTCTCGAAGTCCCAGAGAAGACCGAAGTGTTCAAGAATATTGATCATCGGACCATAGCGATCAACGATGACCTGACCTATCCCGAAGTACCCATCCATATTTTGGAAGAATCTTACAGAACTACCCGAACCCGAAGCATCAAGTTTCTCAAGATTCAGTAGAGCAACCACACAGAAGAGGAAGCTACCTGGGAGCGCGAAGATCACATCAGGACGGAGTTTCCCAATCTCTTCAAATCCTAGGTAATCTTTTTCGTCCTTTTTCAAATCTCGGGACGAGATTTTGTTTAAGAGGGGAAGGTTTGTAACATCCCAAAAATACTAAACTTGGATCATCAAACTCTAATCATCAAAATTAGGGTTAACAAAAACTTTTCTAAATAAAAATATGGAAGCATGCATGTGAGTATGCATTTCATTTTGAATTCTTTTGAACCACCTTGTTTGTGTGTTTCTTTGCTTGTAAATGGATTCTTAGGTGAAATAAACATCATCTAAAAAATCCCCACACTTTTCCCAAAGACAAATAAATCAAAACAAACAAAATAAGGGAATGGTCATTTTGACCAATTTAACTCCCATGTCTACTTTAGCTGTCCCAAACTTTCAGAACTTAACATAAACTTGTTTGGATATTTACACCCCTTGATTGTACTCATAACAAGTATCAAGGCCCACTTTGTGATCATCCAGAAACATTCAAATGCATAGTTTAAAGGACAGTTCAAAATTGAATCTTTATCATATGGGAAGATCCCACTTTTTCAAAAACCACTCAAACAAGCTCAACTTTCAAAACCCAAGCATCTGCAGACTCGCCAGCACCAATCAAGCACACACACCAAAAATCTTTTCAAAATTCAAAACATGAATTCTTGCGGCCATTTCATCAAACACCTTGCAGATACAAATCATCCAAAATCAAAACACGATTGTGAGCAGTGATTGGAGCCTAACTTGTTCCCTCTCTAGCTCACAACAACCTCAGTAGATCATCTAGCAAACTAAACCAAGCACTAGCCTCACTGTAAGCTGGGCAATGCCATTAATGGTGAAAATCCAAAGCTCACCATGCCACCCCAGTGGAGACAGCAAGCTAGGAGGAGATTTAGTCGTGCCAACCTTGTCTAGGAGGCAGCCCACCATCCACCGCCACTCCCTGTCCCAGCCGCGAGCGTTGCCAACCCCTGGACCACACGCACAGACCGTGCCCAGCTTGCCAGCAACCATGCCGAGCATGCGCCAGAGCGCCACCCTCGACCGACGCCCACAGACCGCGCGCCGCCCTCACCGCGTGCATACATAATCGCCACCGACCCAGGAGACCGCCAGACATCCTCGTTCGGCGCCCCATGCCTCACAGCCACCACTCACCGTCGAAGACGCCGCCTCTGCCGCGTAGAGCATCGCGTGTTCCAGACCAATTGCCACCGCCCCTACAAGCGCATTAAAGCCGTAGAGCATCAATGCCTTTAGCAGCCCGTAGCCATGTCGCCACCGTCGCCTTCCTATCCCGTTCGGTCTCGTCGTCGCGACTATAAATAGAAGCCACCCCCAGCCGAATTAAGCACACCATCTCACTCCCCTATCCTCACTGATCGTGCCACCCCATTCCCGGAGCAAAGCAAAGACGCCAATTTCACCGAGCTACCGCTGGAGAAGAAGGGGGCCAGCGATTGGAGCCGCCCCAGGAGAAGCTGCCGGTACCAGGAGGTTCGCCGTCATCGACTTCGTCATTCGCCCGCCTCGCCGACCCTCGACTGAGCCCCGGTGAGCCCCAACGACCCCCACCTGCCGCGTTAGGTTTTTGTCTCGCCGGCGTGGCCCAACGTCGACGATGACCCTCAGCCGTTAGATTAGAACCAGATCCCACGGCTCACATCGCCCCATACCGTTTCGCACCCCCTCGTCTCACTGACGCATGGGGACAACGACTTAACCAGCCCGCGTAAGCGCTGTGCTTAGCAGGCCGGCCCAGCATCGCTTCCCGCGCAGCCCAGTTGTTTGAATTTGGATTTTTCCATTTTCATTCAAACACACTTCTGCACCTAGATTCAAAAATCAACCCAGGTCGATTTAGTGAACCAAATTGAATGAAACCAATTTTGTTGGAAAGGTCTGGAAATGATGAATCCAAGCCCGTTGGATTCAAGTCATTTGGATCTGTAGATCATCCTTGGTAAAAATAACAAGGCAGAAGCTTTTCTGCATTCAAACATTTTTTAAATTAAAACCATAATAGCTTTTGAGTTGATTCCAACTCTCAAAAATCACATTTAACCATACCTTTCAGAATATATAAAAATATATAGGTTTACTGACACAAATAATGACCAAGTAATAAAAGAATGCCACCTAGGCATTTCTAGTCACTTTATTTAATTAAAATAAAAGGATAAAACCTTATTAAATTGTGACACCACTTTAAATCACATTCCCATGGACTAAAATATGTGGTGATGACATGTTTCAACATGATCCCATGTTTGGTTTGGAGAATATTAAATCTTAAGTAGTTTTTCAATGAGTAGAAATTACTTTTCTAAAAATAAAAGGAATTAAACCAAGCTTTAATCTTGTAATGTTAGTGATGATGCTAGATCACCTATAGGACCCTTTTGTGTGATGATTGCAAATATTTAAGTATTGTTTGGTGATTGTGTACATCGTATTTATTTATAGACGCTAGTACCGACCAAGGATACGAGGAGGAAGGAGGATACTACGAAGAAGAAGCCGAGGAGAACTTCAACCACTGCTCTGCACAAGGCAAGCCTTACTAATCAAGTTGACCTATGCAAGCTTATACTTGCAATTATGCAAGCTAACACTTGCAAGATACTCTACAGATGCAAACAAACCCTTACTTGTTACCATGCCCACTATATGCCTTAAGCATATGTGATCATACCCACTTGATACCCAATCCTAGTTTTACTTGCAAGCTTTCTACTTTATTTCTTTATCAAGGTTTTAACTTAGAGTTTACTGAAGTAACTTGTAGATTCTAGGAAGATAATTGAAGGTTGCATAAAGAGCATAAAATTTGGCCTAAGCTAGAAAATCTTGATGTCACCCTAAGGCATGAGATTGAACTTAGTTGAAACTCCGCTTGTTTACCACCCCTCATTAGTACTCACCCCCACTTGTAGATGCTAGTGCTAAGCATAAAACTTGATCAACTTTAGATGGGAATACTTGGTGAAAATGGTTATGAAAACCTTAGAATGATGGATCATTCTACTGAGATGTTTTGACATGTGTTTCTGGACACCAGATGATTTTGGTGATGAAAATGTTGAGGCATGAGCCTTAGTCCTTTATAAAACTGATGGTTGTCTGGATGCGATACCATTCCAATTTTATCGTACAACCACAATACCCGAAGATTGGGTAGGGCTTGACTGGAAACATATATACCTTAGTATTATTTCCCTCACGGCCAAGGTCTGAGCTGAGGCTACCTTGTGAAGATTGTCCACCTGTGCAGTACCCAAGATGATAGTTGGTCATGGTTGGGAGGCCAAACTCACAGGAGAGGTGCTTATACTAGGGCGTGTAATCGAAAGGTTATGATTGATTATCCGCATACTGAGTATGGTGAATTCAGTATTTGTTCCTGACAGATGTATCGAATGTTGTGGTGAAAGTGTACAATCTCTGCAGAGTGTCAAACTATTCGAATAGCCGCGTCCGCGGTTATGGACAGTTGGAGTGGCCATTACTATTCCCCCGTCAGATGTTTTCAAAATGACTTGTGAACTGAATTGAGACTTTGACTTGACCACAACAGAGTTGTGATATGAAATACAAGTTCCCACTTAGGATTTATAAAATTGTGACTAGCTTCTCTTGCTTCTGAACTAGTAGAGATAAATCTGGCTTCTTGCAAAACAACCCTAGAGCCTAGTGTCCTATTATCAAAACCCACCTTCACTTGTTAGTATTAGTTTGCGAGTATTTAAAGAGTACTCATGGCTTTGTCCCTGGCTATTCCCGTGGCCAGACTATGAAGAGGAGTACCTGGAGGATGGACCCCAGGAAGGTTACGACAACTAGGATCATCTTCCATCGTCAGCATTGCCTGTGACCCCGAAGATGGAGCTTTGCCTACGCTACCGTTATTATTACGTATTCCGCTGCTTGAGTTGTATTAAGAACTGGATCATGAGATCCCTATTTGTGTAAGACCTTATGTATGGTTTGTAATGGATGATGTACTGTGGTATCTAATTCTGTTATGTCTCGCAAAAATGGTAATCCTGGGATTGCGATGTATGGCATAACAGACATCTGGGATTAAAAATTCGGGTGTTGACAGTATCAAACATTACCCATAAAACAAGGGACACACATGATTAAATTGCATATAAGTACCACAATTCGGGCACGAGTTGCGAATCAGTACCATCACTGGTAATTTTCTCAAGTCAATACTAAGAAAGGGGTGAGGAGAAATTGATGGTGCGATCCTGGTTTGATGCCATTCTGACCACGCGGGCCCACCACTAGGGCTGATGGTTGTTGACGCACCGCTTAGACCAGCGTCGGTTAAGACAGGCCTGCTCGGACACGATAGCCCAGGTGCTCTACTCTTCATCCCCAATTTTTCTCGCTTGATTCGGAGGCGACGGAGGAGTCATCGAATCCATGAGGCACCGGCGGGATTGGCAGCTCTAGTGCTGACGGTGGGGTCCCCCAAGCGACGGAGACGAAGTGGAGCACGTGGATGACCTAGAGAAATTGTGGCCGTCTTGGCCATCGACGACAGCGGCAATGCTGGCGCAGTTCTAGGTCGACAACCCGGTAGAAAGCGAGAGGTGGACGAACGGTCTTGGCGATGTGGAGTATGTATTGTTTTGCCCCCTCTTTGCCTTATGTTAATCTCCAAAATTTTTCATTTGGGGTTAGGGTTTAACGGATTTGGGTTTTACCGAATTAGAATTTTTTATTGTTCATGTAATCTAGATCCTGGGATTTGGGAGGTGAGAATTCACCTAGATGTAGTGGATAATCTAGATTTAAAATCTGAACATTTTTTATTTTATCTGTTTGAAATATGATTTCTTTCAAAAAATAGAAAATTCGGATTATGAATAATTTCCAATTTAATCATTTTTAAATTTGAACAATTTTTAAGTTTAAACATCTTTAAATCTAAATATTTTCAACTTTGAATTTAAAAAAAATCGAATCTGATCATTTTTATTGTAAGAATATAAATAAGTTCCAAAATCTGAACAAAATTCAAAATCGTAAAAATGTTGTAAAGAAACGGAAAAGGAAAACTGAAAAGAAAAAGAAAAACGAAAATGGTGTACCCCTCACCTCTGCGCCTGTTCCGGTGTTCTCTTCCTCCTTCTTTACTCCCATTTCGGCGGTGACAGAAGAAGAGAGGGAGAGAAAGAGCTCGCGCGAAAAGAATTTGCTGGCCATCTCGGTGGATCCAGATCACGCCCAAATTCGTGGCTTCTCCAGCCGCGGATTTGGTGGTCCCTTGTATTGGTGCATCTTCCTAGACCTGCTCTTTCTGTAAAAAAAAATGTTACGCCCGTGTTCTTGGGGTCGATTGCCCGCGGATTGAGGCGCCGGATGTATAGGCCTCTAGTTTGGCAGGATTTCTCTGCCGCTTCTGTGGATTTCTTCGATTTGGGGGCAATGCGGCGATCTATTTGGTTCTTTGCCCGGGAAGCCCTCAATTCCCCCAACGTTGTTGATTGTTTCTGAGCTTTCTCGCCTTAATCGGTGCGTTTTCTCGGAGCATCTCGAAGTATCTGACTTTAGAAGGGCATTGCTGGGATTTTGCGCCAATTTGGGCGGCGCATTACGCGATTTCAGGAGGCCACTGCTACGAAATAAGATTCCAACAGGGGTCAAACTATTTGGGCCAAATCGCTGGACTTCGTGGGAGCTCGGGGATTTACTGTCCGTCAGTGGAATCGTTCGTGCAAGTCCGTGGACGTTCGCGTTGCGATGGTCCGGGGGTTGTAAGAAGGACCAGGGGAAATATGAGGCGCTGTAGGACAGAATGGCTCCTCGCGTCGTGCATCATCTCCGTGCTGCTCATCTCGCCAACGGTCTGCGAAGGATTGCTAGTTGGTGCAAGCAACATTTCGCCGCCTGCGCTAACACCTCTCGTCATCAAACAAGTAGACGACTTGGTGAGTTCAAATTTCCATGTATTTAATTGGATTCAGTAGTAACATCTACTGTATATATGGATATGGTGTCATTGCATAGTTTGTAGTCAAGAGCAAAGTAGTTTAGTTCAGGTCACCTCCCCTCAACAAGTGAGTATTAAGCATCAGTCTTTTTGCAAAGTGAAAAGGAAAGGTCTAGGAATTGAAGGTCAGTCATTATCGAGATCACAGAATGATAGAATCGTATGCATTGCCCAGCTGTATTTCTGATATAATGTTTAGGTCTGTGCCCTCTCTATCTGAACACATAGGGTGCGTAGGTAGAGCTCTTGATCGATTCATAGGTATTTGCCTGATGTGGACTTTTTAGGAGAACGAGTGAATTGCAAAAAAACCACCACAGTTGGGGCAAAGTCATTAAACACCCACCAAAATGCATGTTTTCCGGTGGTTTTTTTGTGAAGGGTTGATAACTTTTCCCTAATTGTAGTGGGGTTTTTCAATTTACTCGAGAGAACACTGAATTTCTAGGGGTTTCCAGAGGCCAAAGCTGTCCCTGATTTACTGCATTGTAACATACCAAATACAGATTTAAACACTGTAAGCATAGATTTGAATCGTGTTTCGTTATTAATGTTTTTAGAAATGGGGATAAAAACCCCGGCCTCTGCATTGAAAGAATGCATACGGCCTTTATTTTGATTATTAGGGCCAAACCATCCAGTCTTAGCTTAGTAGCTTAGGTTACAACTTATTACAATTCAAGGATCGGAAAGAGTCTCGGCATGAATCAGCCACCTAAATAAACCAGAAAGAGTGTTGTGCCTATGGATCAACATGTGAGTCTGCGATCAAGCTGCCAACCACACCGGCTGAACAAACGCCGCGCAACCGAATCCAGGTGGCTGCACCCAAAATCCGTGGCCTGTTTGTGCGCCTCCGGCTGTAGACATAACCACGTAGGGTCCAATGCGTAGCAAGCGGGATAACCTGCAAAAAAGAAGCACCTTCTGATTTGTTAAAAGTTAACTCATTTCGAACATGCCAAAAAGCCCATAACAAAGCACAAACCCCAACTCTGATTTGGCTTTTTATGACTTTATCAATTCCTTGCAACCAATTCCCAAATAGATTAGTGATGTTTCTAGGAGGTGCCAACCCAAAAGCCATATGGACAACTCGCCAGACTATTTTCGCGAGTGGGCAATCAAAAAATAAGTGTTGAATAGTTTCATCTTCATTACAGAAGCAGCACGATTTGTCACCATGCCAGTTCCTTTTAAGCAGATTATCCTTAGTTAAAGTAACTTTCCTATGTAGAAACCAAATGAAAATCCTTATCTTCAGTGGCACTTTGATTCTCCATAAATACTTTCTAAGGAACGTAGTGTGCCCATTCAAATAATCGAGATACATAGACTTCACCGTGAACACACCAGATGAGGTAAGATTCCAAATAAATTTATCGTCTTCATGGTTCAGATTAACATCTATTAATCGACCTAGAAGATGTAACCATCGCATCCATCTGTTCCCAGTAAGGTTCCTTCTAAACGTCATATTAATAGGAACCCCCGATAGAACATTTGTTTCGTTATTAATGTACCCTCCAGTTAGGCACGCATCACTGCACTGGTCAAACACACTTCATGTGCTACCAAATATCTTTCTTCTTTGTTATTGCTTTCTGAGTTTGTTTGATTCTATTGATATTACTAGTATGAGACATTGGAGACTCAGAGTGAGACCATGATTCTCCTAAGTAAGTAAAGCGCGTCAAGTATTTTGGACCGGAGTGGGTAGTTTCTAACCGCTGATTCTCTGGTAATTGATGGTACTTTTATTAAAGTCTGATTTATCATATAATTGTTATTCTGAAAAGGATGCACTCCCAGTTTCTCATCGCATATCTCCGTTTGGTAACACAGTTTTTCTAAGTATTTGGAAGATACCACAGATTATTAAAATACCATAGTTTGCAATACTTTGACCTGTTTGGCTACAATAAAATACCATAGTTTTAAAACTGTGGTATAGCAAAAACTGTGTTATTTTTGTCTTACTAAAGAAATAGGTCTAGACCTCTTTTTTCCCGAATACTCTGGTTTTGTTAAAACTGAAGTTTCTCATTGCCAGGCGTAGCAATACCATCGTCTTGGAATACTTTGGTTTTACAAAAATTAAGCAGCCAAACAGAGCCTTAGTAATAATGATGGCATATGCATTGATCTCAATGCAGAGGCTGGGGCTTCCCCCTTTTTCGAAAAAAAATCATTGCATCTCCTTCTGATTAATTTTCATGTACTGACAAGGTTACTACTGCTAATGTTATCTTTAGGTGGAACACGCATGGCTCAAGTGTGGATTAGACAAGAAAAGTCTTCAGGATGTTAAAAACTACTTCAACTACGACCATGTACTTGATATTCTCCATAGGATATCTGACAATAAGGACACCTCCCCTGTAATTGAACAAGGCACCAGTCCATTGACACCAGAAATCAAGCAAACTTTGCTGATCTGTTTAAGCAAACAGAGTTTTGAGGTTGAAAAAAACCTGCCCGATGGTTATATCAGAACACTTATCGCCGCAATAAGAAGAGAGCTGGTGCTGGGACTTGCTGCAAATCAAGCAGTAAAATCTGTCCCAGGGAAACCAACTGAGAGTGCTTCATCAGAAACAACTCCTACTAAAAAGGCAGCAGTGCCACCAACTAAATCAGTAGCAGAAAAGGACAAGTATGGCATGTTAACCACTACCATCGGTCTGTCCTTAATTGCTGTTGCTCTTCTCGGTGTGTTCTTCTGCATATACCATGAAATCCAGAGTTCTGCGTATGATAATAAGACACTCCTGGATCTGAGTAATTTATCTCGAACCACGCAATTTTGCTCCAAGACAAAGGTTTTTTTTCCGTTCTACCGCTGACTTTTATGGTTTTATATGCAGCTAATTCTTTTTCGTCTTCCGAATTAAATCAAATGGATGTGAATAAGCTGGGAGTATTTTCACTGAATTCAGAGGCTGGTCAAAATGGATATGTGTATCAAAGTTCATATGAAGCCACAGACACTGATCAAAATGGCTATGTGAAACTAAGCTCACAGGAAGTCCCACACACTGGTCAAAATAGCCATGTAACACTAAACTCACCAGAAGACCCAAACACTGGTCCAAATAGCCATGTGAAGCTAGGCTCACGGGAAGACCAAAACACTGGTCCAAATGGCTATGTGAAGCTAGGCTCACAAGAAGACCAAAACACTTGTCAAAATAGCCACGTGGAGCTAGTCTCACTGGGAAGTGCAAACATTGATCCAGAAGTCTACGACAGTTCATCCGAAAAAATGGCTGATTCTGTTGGTTCTGTGGAAGGATCAACACCGGTGCCTCAACAGGTGATGCCACCTATGGCACCTCCACATTCAAAGGTCTCTTCACCAGTACCTCAAGCACTTGCGCCGCCTCCGAAAGCTTATGCGGTTCTTCCCACAGGACCCTCACCGCCACCAGCTCCGAAAGCTTCCCCTGTTAATCCCTCAGGACCCTCACCACCACCTGCTCCAAAAGCTGCACCTCCCCCACCACCATCAAAATCTGCTGGACCTAGCCCACCACCACCAGCGATGCCTGGTTCCAAAACATGCCCACCTCCACCTCTTAAGAAGTCGGGAAATAAGGCAGACGCTGATGCAGATTCTAGTGAAGCTAAAACAAAGCTTAAGCCCTTCTTTTGGGATAAAGTAGCAGCACGTGCTAATCAATCAACGGTGTGGGATCACCTGAAATACGGATCGTTCAAGTAAGTTTGTATGTTCAATATTGTAAGATCAAACAATTTATAACTAACTGATACTTCTTCACAGGTTTAACGAGGATTCTATTGAAACCCTTTTTGGTTTTAATGCTGATAAGAAGAGCGGTGATGGCACAAAAGATTTAAAGGCAAAGGAGGCTGCCCAATTTGTGATGATTCTTGATCCTAAAAAGGCACAGAACCTAGCTATTTCATTGAAGGCGTTGAGTGTTTCAGCTGAGGAAGTGTGTTGTGCAGTTAAAGAAGGTAAAGTGTACTGTCAGTTATCTGCACTCTGCAAGTGCATGACTCTTCCTAGATGCAATGCTGCTTCTTTTGATTCTTGGCAAACCTTAAAGCTACAGTTCTTTTTTATTCTATACTTAGGCAGAGCTGTAGTTTTTTATTCCATGTTGGGGTCCTGATACATTTAATACTTATCAGCTTCTAAGTTATTGCTAAGGGCAATAAATAACCTAATTTCATTTGTTTCCTTTTTTCTCAAAGCAAATAGTACACAATTCTGCTAAACTGATATGAGTATTATCTTGTACTTCAATTATAATTCTTGAACTTCAGCAAGATTATCCTGCACGTATGACATCCATATTTTTGTATGGACGTCTCGGGTTCTTGTGCTTATGAGTATTTTGTTTCAGCATATAGAAAAAATAACACTTTGATCAACTCCTATGTCATAATGCCATCTTTTGCTTTATCCATTCCCCTTGATAATTTGTAGGAAATGAACTTCCATCCGACTTGATACAGACCTTAATAAGATGGGTCCCAAGTAGTGACGAGGAGCTCAGGCTTCGATTATATACTGGGGAACTATCTCAGCTTGGTCCTGCAGAGCAATTCTTGAAAGCAATCATTGACATTCCTTATATCTACCAGCGTCTGGATGCATTACTATTCATGTCTACTTTACCAGAGGAAGCTTCAAATGTAACGCAATCTTTTGCCACCTTAGAGGTAATAGCATACTCCAAACTAAATAGATGTTCAAAATGTTTATGTATTTTCGTTTGACTTAGAACTGGAACTTCAGTTAATTTGGAATTGAGGGAGTAGCAACTATAACTTCTCGACTTTTACATTATATTTGGTTCTGCTATATGCCTTGTATCAGTCTTCTTTAATGCTCTCTAGCCCTTTTACAGATGAACATTTTTACCAAGCATCATAATTTGGTAGCAATTATTATTGTAAAGTATGTGTGACCACACTCCGGTATTCTTATCTCTGCTATGTTGGCATTTAAAACCTGATCAGGTGGCTTGTGAGGAGCTTAGGAACAGCCGTCTTTTCTTGAAGTTACTAGAAGCTGTCCTTAAAACAGGAAACCGAATGAACGTTGGCACGTTCCGTGGAGGAGCTCAGGCGTTCAAACTAGACACTCTCCTTAAGTTGTCTGACGTCAAAGGAACTGATGGGAAGACAACACTGCTGCATTTTGTTGTTCAAGAGATAATCCGTTCTGAAGGTGTCCATTCTGCACGGGCTGCAAAAGAGCATAGCAGCAGCTTACCCAGTACTGATGATGATAATGCTGAAAAAGCTGAAGACGAATACAAACAGGTAGGTCTGCAGGTTGTGTCCAGTTTAGGAGATGAACTTGAAAATGTCAGGAAGGCAGCAATCCTAGATGCAGACCAGTTAACTATGTCGGTAGCAAGCCTTGACCAGAAGCTTGTCAAAACCAGTGAATTCTTGAACACAAGCATGAAAAGTTTGGATGAAGACAGTGGGTTTCACCACAAGCTTGTGCGTTTCGTAGAGAAATCTCAAGCTGATGTTACTTCCTTGCTAGAGGAAGAGAAGAAAATATGGACCTTGGTAAAAGGTACTGTTCGTTTTTTCCACGGGAGTACAGGAAAGGACGAGGGTCTTCGGTTATTTGTCATAGTGCGAGATTTCCTCGAAATGCTGGACAAGGAATGCAAAGAGGTGAAAGAAACATCGAAAGTAGCAGCTCCAACGAAAACAGCCAGGAGCTAATCTGCCTTCCCAACCACCTAAGTCTTTTCAAGATAGCCGGCGTAATCTCTTTCCGGCTATTCAAGACCGGAGGGCAGGTAGTTTGAGCTCTAGCTCTGATGAGGAAAGTTAGCTCTGAATGAAGGTACTTACCTTATCCTTCTGAAGCGTTTTGCACTTTAAGAACATCAGGAAGAGACAGGAATTGACGAGGAAATGATAATGCAAACCCTGTTTTGGTCACTTGTTGCATCAAGAGAATCAAGATGCTGAAGGCAGTCATCTGCTGACAGTCCGGGTGTTCTTGACAAGTAATTGTTGCGCTTTGGCTCCTACCAAGCAAAGGAGATGCTGACGGTGAAGATGGCGAAGCGGAAGTGTACCACGGAATTGGACGTTGAAAGGAGGGAGAAGAACACTGACCTCTTAGTTAGGGTACGCATAGCAGGGAGGCAGGCTGACTGTTATACTAGTACTAACTAATTACTACTTACTGTTTTTTCGTTGTACAGAAAGGAAGTACTGTAGGAGATACAGAATGAGATGCACCACACAAGATCATAAACACTCTTCTTTTCGTTGCACTTCACATTACTTTTGCCAAGAGCATAGCTGTAAATTGTCAGGATTTTTAACCAAAACATATCGTACTCCAGTCTTTTGTGAATTTATTATTGAGAGAAAAATGATACTAGTTCAATTCTTGCAGCGTGGTGTCAATGTAAGAGCACATTCATACTGCTTCTGTTGCTTCCTTTTCTCGATCTGTACAACTTCTGCACCGGTTAGATCTTCATGGCAATCCCATCCACTGACGTGGATATAGTTGCTTCAACACCCATGCCATTTCTTTGTTTGGGGAATCTCTTTACCCCAAACAGATCCAGAGATTTTATCTAGGCTTCCCGCCTAGTGAGTGAGTTTCGCCAAGATTTGCAAACTCCCCGCCAAAACTTCATCCTTTGCATTCAAAATCTAACTTACAGTAGTAGATCGAACTTGGCCTACATGTACAGCGCATATTGCAGTGATCAAACATTACAAATCCATAGACGAATCCTCAAGGACGACATCCCAAAATGCATAGAAAATTTAAGGTTTCTACCGTGAACCAGTCGATAATTTGAATAACTCTGACCGTGAACGTATACCGCCAAAACCAAGGAGTGATAAATAGTCATCCATAGATCCAACTTTTATAGAACACCACAACGAATTACAGAGCAAGCAATCCTTGTGGACACAGAAGCACATCTAGTAATAACAAGCGCAGATAGAGAACCTAATAGTATCATCCTAGTAGAACACACGCAACACCTAAGGCAAAGACTAGAACACACGGTTGTACAGATAGCATCCAGATGCAGCTAGGGAGGAGACACGATCTAGCTATTCGTCATCGGCAGCAGCGGCGGCCTTGGAGCCTCCAGCCTTCTTGGGGAGGAGCAGGTTGTGAATGTTGGGCATTACGCCTCCGCTGGCGATGGTGACCATGCCGAGCAGGCGGGAGAGCTCCTCGTCGTTGCGCACGGCGAGCTGGATGTGGCGCGGCACTATGCGGGTCTTCTTGTTGTCCCTCGCGGCGTTCCCGGCCAACTCGAGAACCTGCATAGAATTGCGACGGTTAATCCAAAATTCCGGATGATTGGAGCGAGACTAGCTAGTTAAACTGCCCAGGCCCGATGAAATTCGAGGGTAACTAAGAAGACACATGTTTTCCCCATTCGAAAACCTAGAACTGTTTCCCAATTTCGCACCCCGCCGAACGAACTGATGAAACGAAACAGTCCCCAACCGATCAAATTGACCATCCCAGAGCAACGAATCAGACAATAGAAAGCGGAATTCGAATTCGACGTACCTCAGCAGCGAGGTACTCGAGCACGGCGGCGAGGTAGACGGGGGCGCCGGCGCCGACCCTCTCCGCGTACTTGCCGGCCTTGAGGAACCGCGCGATCCTACCGACGGGGAACTGGAGCCCGGCCTTGGAGCTCCTCGAGATGGCCTTCTTGGCCGCGGCCGAGCCGATCGCCTTTCCCCTTCCTGCCATGGCTACAGTACTCTGAGCAGTTGCGCGGTGGAGGAAGCAAAAGGCGAAGGAGGAAGTGCGGAGGCGGTTCGGTGTTGGTATGCGGCTGGTGGATAGCAGCGGTGGGTGGGGAATTGGGTTATATAGGACAGCGCAGCCAATGCGAGGGGAGTACGCGGATCGCTGACGTGGCGGGGAGGATGCGGGGCGCGAGGCTCGATCTGGCCGTCAGATGGAGAGAGCCGTGGTGCGCTTGGTTTTTGGTTTACCGCCGCAGCTTTTCGCCGTCTCGGCGCTCTGTCGTAGGCCCCGCTGTTCCCTCCGGAATGTGAGGCCGCGGGCTCGGGGTTTTCGTACGGGTGCAACGTCTTTTCCTTACCGGAGAGGTCCGTGTAAATGTGATCCGGTCGCAAAAGTCAAAACATCTGCAACCTAGCTAGCCCAGCATTTCGTGCAAAAAAAATTTTAAGCAACAATATAGAGCGCTTTTGCTTGTCAGCAGCCAATTTTCATCTCCTGGCTAGGCCATTGCTGTTTGGTTGCATGTTTTTTAGCCTAGGAAGGAAGCCCAGAACACGATATTGTTGTTTGGTTGTATTCAAAACAGATAACCTCTTTTCATGAGTGATAAAGTTATCATGGACATCACAATAAAATTCTGATAATAAATAATAACTTAACAGCAGGGTCCATAATAGTTGATTCATCACGAGATTTACCCCAAAAACAACAGCCCGTGACGCAACAGAAGTTCATCATCGGATGGGTTGATATATATCACCTTCCGCACAAACTCAAGAAGCTTCGACCGGGCCTAAAAATTAGAAGACGGTATGTTAGTTCGGAGCAAATTATGAATCGCCAAAAACAGGAAACGTTAGACAATGGCATGGCATCTTACCATGACGAGCTTCTTGAAGACGTCTGAAATGGATCGTATGGACACCTAGAGAGGGGGTGAATAGGTGTTACTCTAATTTTTAATTCTTTTTCAATTTTAGGCTTGACACAACGGTAATTCTTTAGATATGCAATTACTAAGAATTTTTCTATATGCAAACCTAACTACTAAGTGAGTAAAAGTGAGGATCGAGGAAACCGTAGTGGAGCACGCGGAGACATAGAGATTTGTTTTACTGCAGTTACTTCCTTGTTAAGGGAAGTACGTTTGTGTTGGAGGGGTGGGCGGTTCTAAGACCACCACGCCACAATAGGCCTCACCCTATTCTCCGATGGATCTCGCCACCAAAGGCCTGATCCACCTTTCCAATATTGGTACCCTTTGAGGTGGGAACCGGTGCCTTTGCAATGCTAGCGAGGCACAAATCCATACCTGAATTGGAGGCTCCCGTGATGAAAACAAGTTGCCACAAAACAAGGATTATCAAATAACCGAAATTGAGATCTAGATATTTGCGAGAAATACTAGATCGAGAATCCTCCAAGTGAATGGGGGGGAAGTTGAGTGTTTGATTGGTGTTGATGAAGATAGAGGCCTCCTCCTTTGATTCCCCAAAGATCGAAGCCTTTTGGTGGATGAGGGTGGAGATCTCGCTTGGAACTTGAAGAGCAGTACTGAGCTTTTTTAGATAAATCAAGAGTTCTGGTAGGAGGGGCCGATGGGGAATAAATACACCTGCCAAAACTCGGCCGTTGGACAATTTTCGGGCTGGATTATCCAACCCAATTGGGGGCCGGATTATCCGGCCCGAGAAAACTCCGCCCCAAAATCGGAATTTATGGGGGGGAATTTCGCCCCCATGCAGTGCGCCGTGCTATTGCTCCCTTTGCAAGAATCCTTGGGGTTGTGGATTATCCGGCCCGGGCAAAAACTCCGGCCCGGGCCGGACAATCCGAGGGAAATTTTGCCCCCATGTAGTGCGACGTGCCTTGACTGCTCTTGAGAATTAGGGTGGGCCGGATTATCCATCCATTGGTAGGGGCGGATAATCCACCCCCAACCCACTGTTTTGGAATAGAACAATATTTGAAGCACTTCAACACACATTAAATATTCCTTGGTATCGTTATCTAACACACAAAACACTATAGATCATAAAATGTTCTTTCAGTCTCCCCCTTTTTTGTGTTAGATGACAATACTAGGATTTGCAATAAAGACCTAATAACAACATCATTCTAAGAAGGAAGTAGGCTCCCCCTAAATGTGTGCATATAAATAATTTGCATTTGAATACAAATCCACACAAGAAGGTACAAGACTATTTCATTGAATTGAAAGCCATGCACAAAATGATGAGTTAGATCAAAACATCATACCACCTGGAGAAGGAAGACCTCAATATAGTATAAAGATAACCAATATGATAAGAATTATTGAGGCCTTGAAGTATAACACCACATGAATGCACCCATAGATATAATGCCAGAATTCCATGGTGAATAGATGTATCCATAATACTCGAGGGATAAATCCATAGAGATACTTCTAGAGAGTACATAAACAAACCATAGTGCCACACAAACCACATAGTCTCATGCAAACCAACTCACGAAGAAAAGTTAAACGCTAAATGGGCACAAGCAACGTGATAGAGAAAAACATGATAAAAAGCAAGTGCTTGCGCCCGACCCATGCAAATCCATGGAATCCTAAATACAACTACTTCTCCCCCTTTGGCATCGAAACGTCAAAAAGTAAGAAGAGCGATGCTAACACCCCAATAGATCACTCCTCGTAGTCCTCCTTGTCATCGTCCATGTCCCCTTACTCATCATCATACTCGTCGCCATCCTCATCATCAGCCAGAGGGGTAGGTTCCCTCGCCAGGGCAGGAAACAAGTGGAGCTCGATCTCTCCATAGTTGAGTCCTGAGGTGTTCCACTGAGCATATGGTGTAGGAGCTGGAGGGTGTCCTGATGCCCCTGACACATGGTGGAGAATCAGCTGCTGGGTGTGAGCCATATCATGACGCTGATTGTACGGATCGTAATGCCCCTTATGGGTATCTATCCCCATGCACAAGATGTTCCTCTAGAACCAATTCAGTCGCTTAACCTCGCGGGCCACATAAGGCACTGGGGGACGACGCCCACTGGCCCGAGCATCTCTCATTAAGGACTTTAGAGTTTAAGAGAGACGAGAGATCTTCCGAGACTTGTTGTAGATCTTCTTGGCTTTGTGCGCTCCATCAAGTTGGCCGCTAAAATCCTCATGAGGGAGCATATGCTTGATGAGCATCATGATGAAAGGAGCATAAGGAATGGAGAGCCTGTTGTACATAGCATCAGTCGTCTCTTGAAAAATGAAATCCATGAGATCTAGCTTGCATCCCACTTAGGAATCTTCATTTGTAGCACACTCATGAGAGAAAGCAAGCATCTGAACAAGGTGACCACGAATATTTTCATTGTTGCCACCACTCAGAGTGATGCAATCCCTGTAAAGACCAACCAGCACTGCATACAGTGGAGAGAGACCGGAGAGAGTGCCAACAACGCCATTGGTAGAAAGTAAAGGAGAGAGTGTGCAGTGTCCTTGTTGGGCTTTATAGGAGTGATAATGCGATGACTAGAAGGAATGTCACGACCATGAAAGGGATAACCAAGCTTTGATACCAATTGAAATGGATCGTATGGGCACCTAGAGGGGGTGAATAGGTGATACTCCAATTTTTGATTCTATTTCAATTTTAGGCTTGACACAAAGGTAGATTCTCTAGGTATTCAATTACTAAGAATTTCCCAATATGCAAACCTAACTGCTAGGCAAGTAAAACTGAGGAGCGAGGAAACCGTAGTGGAGCACGCGGAGACATAGAGATTTGTTTGACCGCGGTTCCTTCCTTGTTAAGGGAAGCACGTCTGCGTTGGAGGGGTGGGCGGTTCTAATACCACCACGCCACAATAGGCCTCACCCTATTCTCCGATGGATCTCGCCACCAAAGTCTTGATCCACATTTACACTATTGGTACCCTTCGAGGGGGGAGCCGGTAGCTTTACAATGCTAGTAGGACACACATCCACAACTGAATTAGAGGCTCCCATGATGACAACAAGCTGCCACAAAACAAGGATTATCAAATAACTGAAATTGAGATCTAGATAATTGAAAGAAATACTAGATAGAGAATGCTCCAAGTGAATGGAGGGGAAGTTGAGTGCTTGATTGGTGTTGATGAAGATCGAGGCCTCCTCCTTCGATTCCCCAAAGTTCAGAGCCTTTGGGTAGATGAGGGTGGAGACCTCGCTTGGAACTTGAAGAGCAGTACTGGTTTTTTTTGAATGAATCAAGAGTTCTGGCAGGAGGGGGTGATGGGGAATAAATACCCCCTCCCAAAACTCGGTCGTTGGACACTTTGTCGGCCGAATTATTTGGCCCAAGTGGGGGTCGGATTATCCGGCCCGCGAAAAACTCCGCCCAGAAATCGGAATTGTTGGAGATATGCCCAAGAGGCAATAATAAAGTGGTTATTATCATATCTTCATACTTATGATAAATGTTTACATACCATGCTATAATTGTATTAACAGGAAACATTAATACTTATGTGATTTCTAAACATAAAAGAGTCCCTAGTAAAGCCTCTTGTTAAACTAGCTTGTTGGTTAATATATGATCATGGTTTCCTGATCATGAACATAGAGATGTTATTAACAGCAGGGTTATATCATTAGGAGAATGATATGATGGACATACTCCTATAGATAAGCGTAGCATAAAGATCAAGTCATTTTAATAGTTCAATTGCTATATGCTTTCTGATACATAGTAACCTAATTCCTTCGACCATGAGATAATGCATATCACCTTTACCGGATGGATGCTTTGATGACATCAAACACCACACCATAACTGGGTGGCTATAAAGGTGGCATTGAGTGTTCGGAAAGTATTGGTTGAAACATGGATCAAGAGTGGATTTGTCCATCCATATGACGGATAGATATACTACAGGCCCTCTCGGTGGAATGTCATCCAATTAGCTTGCAAGCATGTGACTGGCTCACAAGGGATCACATATCACGAACGAGAAAAGAGTACTTATCAGAACGAGGTTGAACCAGGTATGCAGAGATACCGACGATCATAACCTCGGATAAGTAAACTATCGTGAGACAAAGGGAAATTGGTATCGTATGTAAGTGGTTCATTCGATCGCAAAGTAATCGTAGAAATATGTGGGAGCCATATGAATTTCCAGATTCCTCTATTGGTTATTGTTCGGAGAAGTGTCTCGATCATGTCCGCATAATTCACGAACCGTAGGAAGACACACTTAAGGATTTGACGTTGTTTGAGTAGTTATGGTATTATGAGAAAGAGACCGAATGTTGTTCGGAGTCTCGGATGAGATCCGGGATATCACGAGGTGATCCGGAATGGTCCGGAGAATAAGATTTATATAAGGAAAGTCCCGTTTCGGAGTTCGGAAATGATTCCGGTGTTTTCATCGGGAATGTTCTAGAAGGTTCCTAATGTCCGCACTCGGAGGAAGGGTACATTAATGTGTCATTGCATATTGGAATGATTGCATCATGTACTAAGTGTTCTCGCTGTTCCAAATAAAGGATTAAATTGAATCCCAAACTGAAAAGTCAAACAGCCAGTTTGAAAGTCAAACGGCTAAAACAGGAAAGTGAGGGAAAGAGGAAGGAGGAGGTTGAAACCGACTTTGGGAGGAGTCCCTCCTCTCCAAGCTTCACACCACCCAAGGCCAAGTTGGGGAGGACTCCTCCCTTGGCCGCACCTCCCACCTATAAAAGGAGGCGGGCCCCTCCTCTAGACACACAAGTTCCTATCCTCTAATCTAAACCCCAGCCAAAGCCTCCGGTTAGAGCCGCTTTGGTTTAGAGCTTCTAATTGCCCTAGCCTTGGTTTAGAGCCTTCTAATTGGTGTGTCTAATCCCTAGACCACTAAAGCCTCTCTCATACTCCACCATACTCGCCCGGCTTAAGGCGAAGCTCATGAGATCTCCTCTACTTCCTGTACCACGCCTTTGCCGGAATCGCGAGGAGAGTGCTACAACCTCCGCTGTTCGTTGGAACAAGGGAGAGGAAGGTCTTCGTCGAGCACGAACGTGTGACCTATCATGGAGCGCTAGGAACGCAGTACTGGGAAGGATCGTCTACGCGATCTTGAGATCGGCAAGTGTACGACTACATCACCCACGAGAATCTGCTCTCGTTAACCGCTTTGGAATATTCGAGGGTGAGTTCCTCTATCGACTCGTTGCTACAATCTAGTAGATAGATCTTGTTTGTTTGTTTGCATGCGGTAGAAATTTTTTGTTTTCCATGCTACGAACCCCTATAGGAATTTCCGGGGGAAATTCCGCCCATCATGCAGTGGACCGCGTTGTTGCTCCCTTTGAAAAAATCCTTGGGGGAGGCGGATTATCTAGCCCAGGCAAAAACTCCAGCCCTGGCCGGACAATCCAAGGGAAATTCCGCCCTCCATGCAGTGCGACACGCCTTGGCTTCTCTTGAGAATTGGGGTGGGCAGGATTAGTCGGCCCTTGGCAGGGGCGGATAATCCTCCCTCCCAACCCACTGTTTTGCTGCTTTCGAATAGACCAATATCTTTAGCACTTCAACACACATTAAATATTATTTGATATTGTTATCTAACACACAAAACAATAGATATCATGAAATGTTCTTTCAATGTTGTCATCATCAACAACGAAGGTTGTGTTGTCTAGACCCCATCTCACGCCCTTTTGTTGTTTGATCTTCACTATCATGTTCCATTCGATCCTCCTTGCTCATGTGGTTTTAGATATTTATAGTGTTCAATGTGACCCCAATGAAGTCAAGAACATCATTGACAATCTTCTGCATGGTCCTCTCTCTGAACCCGTTTCCGTAGTCTGCCCCATTCTGAATGAGCTCAACCATCCTATTGAGAACAAACTCTGACATAGATGGTTCCTGTAACATCCCAAAAATATTAATCAAGATTATCAAGTTCTAATCACCCAAGTTTAGGGGTAACAAAACCTTTTGTTATTAAAATCAATATGAATGCATGTTTGTGTGTGTGATGAATGCATGAATGCTTGTATTGCCATGTTTGATTGCTATGAATGGCAAGGATTGGTTTAATGATGAAAACAACACCATCTAAATCATTTCCAAGTAGAATCAATTAAAAAGAAATTCAAATATAAACAATATAAGCAAATGGTCATTTTGCCAAACTTGTTCACTATACCACTTTGAGTGTTTCTAGTCCAAGATTTCTAATAGAAACAAATCCAATTCTTTTCACCCCTTGATAGAACAAGTACAAGTGAACCCAAGCCCACTTTACAAACCAATAGAAACAAATTTCAAATCTATTCAAATGGCAATTCAAAACTGAATCAAGTGTAGGTACTAAGATCACCATTTCTCAAAACCCCATCAAACCAGTTCACCTTGACAAACCCAAGCAACCAGATAGTACCAAGTATGTGACCAATACACTCACCAAAATTCATTCAAAAATTTCAAACTAAATTTGTTTCGGCCATTTCATAAAACAGTTGGTGAACACAGTAAACCTGCCTAACTATCACTATTTTTATCAATGCTTTGTTCCCTCTTTGCACCCAAATATCTTCCCTTGTCTCCCCTAGTTACTACCAGTGCATTGATCAACCTATCACCCCTACCTTGCACCAGTGTTGAGACAACCCGAGCTCCCCCTTGCCAGCCGACCATGACTAGCTAGTAGGAGCCAACGTTGCGCCTAGCCACCATGTCCAGGAGGCAGCTGACCGTCCATCGCCACCCCCTGTCTAGCCCTCACATGCAGCCAGGCCCTGGACCACCCCAGCACATCCGCGCCCTTTGTCTCTGCGCCATGCCGAGAGCACGCTAGAGATCCACGCCTAACACACACGTACACGCCGCGCCTCGCCTTCACCGCATGTGCCTGCAATCACCGCAACACCAGGAACCTCCCATACATCCCCGTTCGCCGCCGTGTGACCCGTAGCACCCGTGCATCGTCAAAACCACCGTCGGTGCCGCTCAGAGCACCAGCCATTTCTGACCAACCTCGACCGCCCCTTGCCACGCCATTAAGTCCTTGAGCATCGCCAGGAGACTGTGCACCGGCCTACACCCTTCGCCATGCCATTAGCTCGTTGTACCGCTGACCCTGACGAGCTCTGCCATGTCGCACTGCCTCTCTCGCTCAGCTATAAAAGGAGGCCACCCCAGCCCCAATTCGCCACACCATATCACTCCCCTCTCTCCCAGAAACCTCCCACACCTCACCTCGGAGCAAGGGGAGCTCAGCATCGCCGAAAATTCACCGAAGTCTGTCGCGGAGGAGGAGAAGAGGAGTCGTTGATTGGAGCCACCCCAGGAGCTGTCGCAGCCACCGTTCGGACGGCCATCGTCGACAACGTCGTTCTCCCCTAACACCGACCCTAGATGGAGCCCTGGTGAGCCTCACACGACCCCTACCGTCGTGTTAGGGTTTAGACCTCGCCGGAGCTGTTCGTCGTCGATGATGAACCTCAGCCATTGGATTAGATTCTAATCGTAGGGTCTGGATTGAAGGATACCACTTCGCGTAGACAGAGTCCCTGACGAGGTGGGACTGCTCTGGTAGCAGCCCGCTGCGCGCGCGCAGTGCAGCTGGGCTGGCCTAGTTAGTTCCCGCGAGACCCAGTAGATTCAAATTTAGATTTTTCAATTTTAGTTCAAACCTAGTTCTTTCAGTAGTTTCAAAAATCAATTCAGAGAGTTTTACTAAACCAAATTGCATGAAACCAATTTTTTTAGAAAGGTATTGAAATTGTTAATCCAAGCCTCTTGGATTCAAACCATTTGAAATTATAGATCATCTATAGTAAAAATAACAAGGCAGAGAATTTTCTGCATTCAATTTTTTTTCAAAAATCAACCATAAATGCTTTTGAGTTGATTCCAACTCTCAAAAATCACATTTCACAAGATCTTTCTGAATATTTAAAAAGATCTAGGTTTACTTGCAGTAATAATGGACAAGTATGAAAGAATGCCCCATAGACATTTCTAGTCACTTTAATTATTTAAAATAATAAGATTAAACCTTATTAAATCGTGATACCACTTTAAATCACATTCCCAAGTATTAAAATATGTGGTGATGACATGTGTCAACATGATCCCATATTTTAATTGGAGAATATTAAATCTTAAGTAGTTTTCAATGAGTAGAAATTACTTTTCTGAAATAAAATAAATAAGACTAAGTCTTTAATTCATGTGATTATTGTAATGATGATAGATCATCTAGTGTAAACCCTTGTGTGCCAAATAGAAGTAGTTAAGTATTGTTTGGTGATTGTGTACCTCGTATTTATTTATAGACGCTAGTACCGACCAAGGATACGAAGATGAAGGAGACTACTACGAAGAAGAAGAGAACTTCAATCACTACACTACTCGAGGTAAACTAAGCTAAACCATGCAAGTCCTACTTGCAAGCCTAATACTACAAGATAACCTATGCAATGCATTAGGCATGCCTTGGTTACGTAACCTTGGTTATACCAAATCCCAGTTTTACTTGCAAGCTTTATTATTTTATTTCTTTATCAAAATTCTTTATTTGCTTTTACTTAGTGACTTGTGAATTTTGGAAAGATATTATAGGTAGCATAAAGAGCATAAAACTTGGCCTAAGTTAGTCAGGACTAGATGTCATACTGAGGCATGCGATTAGATTTAGATAAGTCACACTTGATTAACACCCCTCATTAGTGATTACCCCCAACTTTAGTGGCTAGTGCTAAGCATAAAACTTGATCACTTTACTTGGTGAAAATGATTATGAAAACCTTAGAATGATGAGTCATTCTAATGAAATGTTTTGACATGTGTTATGAACACCAGATGATTTGTTGATGAAAATGTTGAGGCATGAGCCTTAGCCCTTTATAAAAATGATGGTTGGGTTCGGATGCGACACCATTCCAATGGTACCATACAACCACAATACCCGAATTTGGGTAGGGCTTGACTGGAAGTTTATATATCTTAGTATGGGTTCCCTTGCGGAAGAGGTTTGAGCTGAGGCTACCTCGTTATGATTGTCCACATGTGCAGTTCCCAAGATGACAGATGGTCATGGTTGGGAGGCGAAAATCATAGGGGAGGTGCCTATACTAGGGTGTGTAATTGAAAGGTTAGGATTGATTATCCGCATACTGAATATGGTGATTCAGGATTGTTCCTGACAGATGTATTGAATGTTGTGGTGAAAGTGTACCACCTCTGTAGAGTGTCAAACTATTCGAATAGCCGCGTCCATGGTTATGGATAGTTGGAGTGGCCATATTGTTCTGTCGTCAGATGTTTCCAAAATGACTTGTTAAAAGATTCATGACTTTGACTTGACCACAACAGGGTTGTGACATGAAAACTAAGTTCCCACTTAGGTATTACAGAACATTAAACTAGTTTTCTTTACTTCTAAACTCAGTTGGAGATAAACCTGGCTTTTTGCAAAACAACCTAGAGCTTAGGATTCCTACTCAAACTACCTTACTTGTTAGTATTAGTTTGCGAGTACTTAAAGAGTACTCATGGATTTGTTCCTGGCTATTCCTATGTCCAGACTATGAGGAGGACTACCAGGATGATGGACAACAGGAAATCTATGAAACTATGATCATCTCCCATCGTCAACATTGCATGTGACCCTGAAGATGGAGCTTCGACCATGCTACCGTGATTATATATCCACTGCATTGATTGTATTAATACTGGATCATGAGATCCTTTATTTGTAAGACCTTTATTATGGTTTGTAATGGATGATGAACTATGGTACCAATCTGTTATGTCTCGCAAAAATGGTAATCCAGGGATTGCGATGTATGACATAACAAACATCTGGGATTAAAAATCTGGGTGTTGACAAGTTGGTATCAGAGTCATCTTGACCATAGGAGACCCTAGTTAGAATGGACGCTTGAATCAAAAACTTAGTTTCAAAACAAAAGAAGGGAGTATTTATGAAAACCTATTCTCATTCTTATCACTTAGATTCTTTCAATAAAATTCATGTTCCTCAAAAATCCTTGCAAACTTACATATAATTTGACACACTTGATCACTCTACTAACTTACTTATCCTACATTCTTATAGATGGACGTGAAGTATAGCAAGTTATACTAGTTGGGCAATGGAGGAGAGATCATATTTGAGCGCGATTTGGACTAACTCTCAGAACTTCCTGAGCACCCGTGCCCCGAGTTCTTCAGAGCACATCTCAACGATCAACAAGGAGGAGAATTGCAATGGCTAATAGTTGCAAGCCTCAGAGGCAAGATGGAAGCACCCACCTCAGAGGGAATCCAATTCACCTTAAGAGAGAACAACTGGCTAGACGGACTCGCCAGGGCTATGTAGGAAGCTCTTGCCCATCTGTGTGGGCAAAGCATAAATCAGATCAAGGGCACCCGCTTTGAGTTCTACGCAAGGCGTGATGCTATGGGACAACCATTGGAGGTGCCATACCACCCGGAGCTGAAGCATCAAGTGGATCATCTCAGCTTCATGCTGTATGATATGCAGAAGGAGTTGGACAATGCCCGCTCCTACGCCAACCACAACCATGCCATTGCAGTCAAGAAGGACCAGACCATCGCCATCCTTGCAAAGGAGCACAAGACTTTTCGCCGTCTACGTGACAAGAAGGATCGCATCATTGCTCGCCTTTGTCATAGTGTCAGACTTGGAGGAGACCATCCATGAGCGGGACATGCAGCTTGAGGAAAGGGAGAACGCAAGGGAAGATATCCGTGGAGATCCCTACTCCTACCTCAGTGATGATGATGACTACCTGGAGGATCAAGCCATGGACTTCCACACTGATGATGATGATTCCGCCTTCATTGATGACGATGATGATGAGGAGGAGTCCACCGATTCTAATGAGTAGTAGCACTTGAGCACTAGCGTAGGTGTGAGTTGTATTCGGTCCCACTGTATCGTAGTTTCACATAATGGTTCTTAAAACCATTTGTTACCTTAGTGTGGTGTGTGTTTGTATTGTGTGGTATGAATGAATGAAAAGCAAGTTGCTAGTTGGCAAAACCAAAGTCAAACTCAAAGTTTAAAAACTTTTCAAAAACAAATCCATGAACATTAGAAATTTCCCTATTGTCTCATGATCTATCTCAATCTTCAGATACCCCGCGGAGGAAGCAGCTCATCCCCGGACCCATTGCTGCAAATCTTGCAAATGTTGGTTTCAGACCGTGAAGCCGAAAGAGCCGATCGTCAAGCCAACTTAGCCACCCTTCAACACATAGATCAGATGACCCAGAATAATCAAGGCCATGGAAACCAGGACAACCATGGATCCAAGCTCAAGAACTTTCAAAACACCAATCCACCCATTTTTATTAAGTCTGAAGAGCCATTAGATGCTGATGATTGGCTACAAACCACGGAGAACAATTTAGAAGTCGCAAGAGTGGAGGCCAATGAGAAAGTATGTTTGCCACCCATTATCTGGCAAGAGATGCAAGAGCTTGGTGGAATAGCGTTCGCACCATGAATGGAGGACATATGATGGCTTGGGATGAATTCAAACTCAAGTTCAGCAGAACCCATGTGCCACCAGGTTTGATAATGTGGATGAGGGATGAATTCAAGGAGCTGAAGTAGGGAAGAATGACTATGGTAGAGTACCGTGACAGATTTCTATCTCTTTGTAGGTATGCCCCTGATGAGATTGGTATGGAAGCCAAGAAGAAGGAGAGATTCTTGAATGGTCTACACGATGAAATGCAGACAGTGTTAGTCAATATCCCGTTTGCTGACCTTGTAGCCTTAGTGGATTCTGCAATCCAGATGGAAGGCAAGATCAACCAAGCCAATGAGAATCGCAAACGTAGAATGATGAATCAACCAGGAACCCACCATACCACAAAGTATTGCCCCAACCCGTCTGCAGGATATGCCCCAAGAAACAATAGACCCCTGATGACCCGTCCAAACTATCCCAACCGTAGAGGAGGAAACCCAAGGCCCAGAGGAAACCACAAAAACGACGCCAACAACTCCAACAACTTCAACTGTGCACCGCCCAAAGTCAACAACCCCACCAACACCAATACTGGCCTAAGGACTGGAAGCAATGTTGTCCTTGTTGCAGGAAAAGACAAGTCTCAGGTTACTTGTTATGAATGTGGATTCAAGGGTCACTACTCCAACGAGTGCCCCAAGAAGCTTGCATCAAACACCAATGTGAATGCCCTGGCTCAGAAGCAGCGTTGTGTTCATCCTGGAAGAAGATTTGCCCCAGGGAACTCGCTCAACCGCAACAGTCGTCTATTTCACATTGATACGTCCAATTTGCATCACCATTCTATATCATAATTTGCCTCTATTCATTGGTATATGTCTTATTATGAGGTATTACTTATGTCTTTTCATCTGTTTATGCATGTTGGATGATTCTTGGAGAATGAACCGTCGGAGTCTGGATTCTGATGGAAAAAGAGGTGTTTTGATGCAATTTCACGAAGATCAGAAAAATACCAGAAACATATGGGAAAATTATATTTTCCCAGATGACAGAGGAAGCCAGAGGAAGCCAGAAGGGGAGGAGAAGAAGGGCCACAGGGGGCCCACACACCCCTAGGCGTGGGTGTAGGGGTTCGTAGCATGGAAAACAAAAAATTTCTACCGCATGCAAACAAACAAGCCAAGATCTATCTACTATATTGTAGCAACGAGTCGATAGAGGAACTCACCCTCGAAGATTCCAAAGCGGTTAACGAGAGCAGATTCTCGTGGGTGATGTAGTCGTACTCTTGCCGATCTCAAGATCGCGTAGACGATCCTTCCGACGCTGCTCCCAAGCAACCCTTCCGCGATCGGTCACACGCCTGTACTCGATGAAGACCTTCCTCTCTTGTTCCAAAGAAAATGGAGGTTGTAGCACTCTCCTCGCGATTCCGGCAGCACGACGGTGTGGTGTCGGAAGTAGATGGGAGATCTCGCAGGGCTTCGCCTTAAGCCGGAGCGAGTATGGTGGAGTATGAGATAGGCCTTGGTGATCTAGGGTTTAGAGGGCACCAAGGGGAGGGTGTGGCCGGCGGCTATGGCTTGGGGAAGCCCCAAGTCGCCGAGTTGGAGGGGAAACCCTAGGTGGCGGCTGCACTTGGAGGTGGAGGCGCCAGAGCTAGGGTTTTAGGTGTGTGGGTAGGGGGCAGCCCTACCCCTCCTTATATAGGTGGAGGGTGGCCGGTTGGGAGGAGGGAGTCCTCCTCCAACTCCTCCTCCTTGGCCGGCGGGTGGAGGGAGGGGACTTCCTCCCCAAGTAGGTTTCCTACTCTCCCTCCACCAAGCAAACTTGAGATTTGACTTTTTCAAATTGGCGTTTGACTTTCAAACTTCGATTTGATTTCTCTCTTTATTTTGCCCAGCCAAGTGACCTAGTACATGATGCAACCATTCCATACTATTATGACACATTCATGTACCCTTCCCCTCCGGAGTGCTGAACCTTCCAGACCCTTCTAGAACATTCCTGGTGAAAACACCGGAATCATTCCCGAACTCCAAAACAGGACTTTCCTTATATGAATCTTATTCTCTGGACCATTTCGGATCTCCTCATGATATCCCGGATCCCATCAGAGACTCCGAACAACATTCGGTCTCTCACTCATCATTCCATAACTACTCAACAACATCGAATCCTTAAGTGTGTCTCCCTACGGTTCGTGAATTATGCGGACATGACCGAGACACTTCTCTGATCAATAACCAATAGAGGAATCTGGAAATTCATATGGCTCCCACATATTTCTACGATTACTTTGCGATCGAATGAACCACTTACATACGATACCCTTTGTCTCACGATAGTTTACTTATCCGAGGTTTTGATCGTCGGTATCTCTGCATACCTAGTTCAACCTCGTTACCGATAAGTACTCTTTTCTCGTTCCCGTGATATGTGATCCCTTGTGAGCCAGTCACATGCTTTCAAGCCAATTGGATGACATTCCACTGAGAGGGCCCAGAGTATATTTATCCGTCATATGGATGGACAAATCCCACTCTTGATCCATGTGCCTCAACCCATACTTTCCGAACACTCAATGCCACCTTTATAGCCACCCAGTTACGGTGTGGTGTTTGATGTCATCAAAGCATCCTTCCGGTGATGGTGATTAGCATGATCTCATGGTCGAAGGAATTAGGTTACTACGTATCAGATAGCTTATAGCAATTGAACTATTAAAATGACTTGATCTTTATGCTACGCTTATCTATAGGAGTATGTCCATCATACCATTCTCCTAATGATATGATCTTGTTGTTAACAACATCTCAATGTTCATGATCAGGAAACCACGATCATCTATTAACCAACAAGCTAGTATTATAAAGAGGCTTTACTAGGGACTCTAATTTAGTTTACAAATCACACAAGTATTAATGTTTCCGGTTAATACTATTATAGCATGAATGTAAACATTTATCATAAACACAAAGATATAATAATAACTACATTTATTATTGCCTCTAGGGCATATCTCCAACAGTCTCCCACTTGCACTAGAGTCAACTAATCTAGATTACATGGTAATATACCGAACACCCATGGCAGCTTGGTGTTGGTCATGTTTTGCCCTCGGGAGAGGTTTAGTCAACGGATCCGCCACATTCAGATCTGTGTGTAATTTGCAAATCTTTATGTCACCATCTTGGACATGCTCTCGAATAGCGTGAAAACGTAGCTTGATGTGCTTCAGCTTCTTGTGTGACCTTGGTTCTTGCGCATTGGCTATGGTGACCATGTTATCACAATAGATAGACATTGGGTCCAGCGCACTTAGAACCACACCAAGCTCTGTAATGAACTCCTTCATCCATATCGCTTCTTGTGAAGCCTCCGAAGCAGCTATGTATTCCTATTTAGTTGAAAATCTCGCCACAATGCTTTGCTTTGCACTCCTCCAGCTAACTGCTGCACCATTCAAAATAAATACGTATCCAGATTGAGATTTAGAATCATCCGGATCGGTGTTCCAACTAGCATCGGTGTAACCATTAACAACGATTTGTTCATCACCTCCATAAGAAAGAACCATATCCTTAGTTCTTCTCAAGTACTTAAGGATGTTTTTGACCGTTGTCCAATGATACACTCCTGGATCACTTTGATATCCGCTAGTCAAACTAACAACATATGCAATGTCGGGTCTAGTACATAACATGACATATATTAGAGATCCTATGGCTGAGGCATAGGGAGTCTTACTCATCCTTTCTCTATCTTTTTCCGTTGCAGGACTTTGAGTTTTACTCAAGGTCGTATTGGGCAACGTGGGAAAGAACCCTTTCTTGCTATCTTCCATTCCAAACCTCTTTAGAACTTTGTCCAAATATGTACTTTGTGACAATGATATTAGGCGTCTCGATCTATATCTATAAATCTTTATGCCTAATATGTAAGCTGCTTCGCCAAGATCTTTCATTGAAAAACTATTATTCAAATAATCCTTGACACTATTAAGAAGGTCTACATCATTCCCAATCAACAATATGTCATCTACATATAGTATTAAGAATGCTACAGAGATCCCACTCACTTTCTTGTAAATACAAGCTTATCCATAAGTTTGTATAAAACCAAAACTTTTGATTACCTTATCAAAACGTTGATTCCAACTTCGGGATGCTTGCTTCAATCCATATATGGACCGTTGAAGTTTGCATACCTTGTTAGCATCTTTAGGATCGACAAAACCTTTGGGTTGCATCATATACAACTCTTCATCAATGTCTCCATTGAGGAACGTTGTTTTGACATCCATCTGCCATATCTCATAATCATAATATGCAACGATTGCTAACATAATCCTCACAGACTTTAGCTTCGCTACAGGTGAGAAAGTCTCATCGTAGTCAACTCCTTGAATTTGTCGAAACCCTTTTGCGACAAGTCGAGCTTTATAGACAGTAACATTACCATCAGCATCTGTTTTCTTCTTGAATATCCATTTGTTCTCGACAGCCTTCCGGCCATCCGGTAAGTCCACCAAAGTCCATACTTGGTTTTCGTACATGGATCCAATCTCGGATTTCATGGCTTCTTGCCATTTATTGGAATCTGGGCTCATCATCGCTTCCTCATATGTCGCAGGATCATCGGTGTTATCCACCAACATGACACTCATAACGGGATCATACCAATCAGGAGTGGTACGAGTTCTCGTTGACCTGCGAGGTTCCATAGTAACTTCAACCAAAGTTTCATGATCAACATCATTAGCTTCTTCTCTTATTGGTGTAGGCGCCACGGGAACTACTTCCGGTGCTGCGCTACTCGTAAGTTCGAGAGAAGGTTCAACAACCTCGTCGAGTTCTACTTTCCTTCAAGTCACTTCTTTCGAGAGAAACTCCTTCTCTAGAAAGGATCCATTCTTGGCAACGAAGATTTTGCCCTCGGATCTATGATAGAAGGTATACCCAATAGTTTCCTTTGGGTATCCTATGAAGACACATTTTTCCGCTTTGGGTTCAGGCTTGTCCGGCTGTAACTTCTTTACATAGGCTTCGCAACCCCAAACTTTAAGGAACGACAATTTAGGTTTCTTCCCAAACCATAATTCATACAGTGTAGTTTCAACGGATTTAGATGGTGCCCTATTTAAAGTGAATGCGGCTATTTCTAATGCATAACCCCAAAACGGTAGCGGTAAATCTGTAAGTGACATCATAGAACGAACCATATCTAAGAGAGTTCGATTACGACGTTTGGACACACCATTACGCTGTGGTGTTCCCGGCGGTGTCAATTGTGAAAGTATTCCACATTTCTTCAAATGCTAGCCAAACTTGTAACTTAGATATTCAGCTCCACGATCAGAACGTAGAAATTTAATCTTCTTGTTACATTGATTCTCTACCTCACTTTGAAATTCCTTAAACTTCTCGAAAGTTTTGGACTTATGTTTCATGAAATAGATATACCCATATCTACTCAAGTCATCCGTGAAGGTAAGAACATAAAGATAACCACCGTGCGATGCTACACTCATTGGGCCACACACATCGGTATGTATTATTTCCAATAAGTCTGTAGCTCGCTCCATCGTACCAGAAAATGGAGTCTTAGTCATTTTATCCATCAGACATGCTTCGCATCTTTCAAGTGATTCGAAATCAAGTGATTCAAGAAGTCCATCGGAATGGAGTTTCTTCATACGCTTCACTCCAATGTGACCAAGACGACAGTGCCACATATAGGTCGAGTTATCGCTCAATTTTAAACGTTTAGCTTCAATATTATTAATGTGTGTATTACCACAATCGAGATTCAATAAGAATATACCATCTATCAAAGGTGCATGTGCATAAAACATATTACTCATATAAATCGAGCAACCATTATTCTCGGACTTAAACAAGTAACCGTCTCGCAATAAACATGATCCAGATATAATGTTCATGCTCAACGCAGGCACCAAATAACAATTATTTAAGTATAAAACTAATCCCGATGGTAGATGAAGAGGTAGCATGCCGAGCGCGATCACATCAACCTTTGATACATTTCCAACGCGCATCGTCACCTCGTTCTTCGCTAGCTTCCGTTTATTCTGCAGCACCTATTTCGAGTTACAAATATAAGCAACCAAACCAGTATCAAATACCCAGGCACTACTACGAGTACTAGTGAGATACACATCAATAACATGTATATCGGATATACCTTTCTTCTTGATGTTGCCGTTCTTCAAATCCGCCAAGTACTTTGGGAAATTTCGCTTCCAGTGACCCTCTCCCTTGCAGTAAAAGCACTTAGTATCAAGCTTAGGCCCAGCCTTGGTCTTCTTCGCCGGCGCGACAACTTTCTTACTGCCCTTCTTGAAGCTTCCCTTTTGCTTAGACTTGCCTTTCTTGAATTTGGTGGTCTTATTGATCAACAACACTTGGTGCTCTTTATTGACCTCCACTTCTGTAGATTTCAACATGGAGAAGAGTTCTGGCAACGTCTTGTCCATGTTTTGCATATTGTAGTTCATCACAAAGTTCTTGTAACTTGGTGGTAGTGATTGGAGGACACGGTGAATCCCCAAAGAATTAGGAATCACTATACCCAAGCTTTGGAGTTTGTTTGCGTGCCCAGACATCTTAAGCACGTGCTAACTGACGGAGCTGCCCTCTTCCATCTTGCAGTTAAAGAACTTTTCAGAAGCCTCATAACTCTCAACTGCCGTGTGAGCCTCAAATATCATTTTGAGTTCACGGACAATATCATGTGGGTCATGGTTCTCAAACCTTTTCTGAAGCTCCGATTCCAAACCATACAAGATAGCACACTGAACCGTGGAGTACTGATTCTTCCGAGTGAGGTAAACATTCTTTACTTCATCGGTAGCGGTAGGCAGCGGTCACCCAGGTGCATCCAAAGACATAGGTCAAATTACCAGCATTGAGGACAATCCTCAAATTGCGGAACCAATCCGCGAAGTTGCTTCCATTGTTTTTCAACTTTTCTTTCTCTAGGAATGCATTAAAAATTGATGGTAGGGGCCGCCATTGATCTACAACATATTTGCAATAGTTTAGACTAAGTTTATGAAAAATTGAGTTCTAATTAATAGTTAAATTAATCTAGATGAACTCCCACTCAAAACAATATCCCTCACATTGTTTTAGTGATCACACGAACCAAATCCACCACATCAAAACCGATCATCACGAGAGTTGATGTAGCTTCAATGGCGAACAATCAACATGTCCATCATATCTTCTATATGACTCATGCTTTACCTTTCGGTGATCCGTGTTCCGAGACCATGTCTGTGCATGCTAGGCTCGTCAAGATCAAACCTTAGCTTCCGCATGAGCAAATCTGGCTTGATCACTTTGTATACACTCACAGAATCTAACACACCCGATCATCACGTGGTGCTTCAAAACAACGAGCCTTAGCAACGGTGCTTACTAAGGACGAAAACTTTAAAACTTGATATTTGTGTGCTTGAGGGATCATCTTATAATGCTACCGTCGTTAACTAAGCAATACAAGATGCATAAAGGATTAACATCACATGCAATTCATAATATGTGATATGATATGACCTTTCTTCTTGTGCTTCCGATCTCCATCTTCAAGCACGAACATGATCTCCATCATCACCGGTATGGCGTTGTAAGATCCCTCCCTTTATAAAGGTAAGGATCCCTTTGATTGCAATGCTAGTCCCTGGATCAATGCTAGCATCCACAGTTTAAGATGAAGTACACAGAAACAAAGGTCATTATTACATATCATTCCAGATACAAACATAGTCTTTTACAAACTCCATGGCCACAGTCCTAATACAAGAGTTCAAATATAGAATAAGATAAATAAGTATTCATCTTCATGTGCCACAGGCAAGCATGTTGAGTGTAGACTCATAACCCCTAATCATCATTAGAATATCCTGCAACATCACAAGTTACAACAACAATGGGTCAATACATTGGAATAGTATTGGCAAGTGGTACCTTAGTAAAATAATAACAGTCTAGGTACTATATGCATTTTTGGCTAAGTGTAGCTTAGGCTTGCTTTGCTCAAAATAGGCTTTACCTAGTAGTTGAAATCACAAAGTTTTTCTTTGATAAAACTTTCCCAAGGAAACACCAATAGAAATTGGTGAACCTTTACCCTTGTTCAACCACAAGTTTTAACTTAGAAATTGGGACGAGGAGATTCTTGATAGCTTCCATGTCTTGATGCTCAAGTTGTCCAATACCAGAGACATGGCTAAGTACTTAGATTATTCCATCTGCAGAGGTTGTGCACTTTCCCCACAAGACTTGATTTTCACCAGGACAGGACCTTTCGGAAGCCTTCCCTTAGACCAAATGGACGCGCTCCAACCTATTATCCCACTACCACCAACTGTCCAAATGGCTAAGTTATTGCAACCTATATGATCCAGGCAGAGCCCATAATGCCATGTGGCTGCACTAGAAGCTTCTTAACATTTGGCATCTCAAATCCCTTTGTTCCCGGGTGGCTTTCCACAAGTGAGATACACAAGGTAAACCATAGACATGGGCCTTGTGTATCCACTCAACATAAACCATTCCTTCCATTCCACCTAGGTGTTTCATTTACATAGTTGTTTTATTAAGCAAAAACACAAGTCCAAAGACTTAGAAATATTTTCTCATAGCATGAATATACAACCACCCTTGGTTGCTACTAGCTAGGCTAATCATGGAATTTATAAGCATCTTAACTTAGAAATTTCTAGCAATTCTACAACTACTAGGATTTCCCAAGCATAGCATATAGATCAAAATATTCATGCAAGTCATATACAAAATATTTCTAGTGCATAGTTGAAAAACATAGGAATAAAATCATGAAGCACCACTTGCCTTGGTAGTTTGGGGAGTAGCAACAATCTTCACAATCACAATCACTATTTGCACCAAAATCTACACATAAAATAATGGCACAAAATCACATACACAATATATACAAGCAAAAATACATGAAGGTATGCAAAATGCCATGTGATGATTTTCTACACCAAACAAGAAAGTACACAGTACTGAATCATAAACAAGTCCAAAATAAGCCAATTAAACTTTATTTGAATAACATAATATTTTTCAAATAATTACTATACACAAATTATGCCTACAAATGTTTCCGTAAAAACAACCATTTTTACAGAGGAAAAACATTAAACATATTGCATAAACAGAAATTATTTTCTCTTCTGATTCCAATGATATAAAATTTGTCAAATTTGGACGTGGGGATCAAAAGTTATGAATTTGTCAAGTTTAAACATCTAATAGATCTAAATTCTGTTTTTAATACAAAGGACTAGCCACGCGGCTATCTCTGATTGGTTGATACCGATTCGCGCGGATCGACTAACGTGGACCGTCAGATCTAACTTAGATCGCACAGCCATATCTGTTCCGTACCCCTTCGTTAAGTGATCTAACACGTTGGATCTAGATCTAACGGTTCGCGATCAAGCGACCAAATCCTGGCGGCGCTAGCGTCGGCGAGTGGCGGCGACGACTCTGTTAGAGATGTTGCCAACGATCTAGGTCGCGCGGGAGAGGGAGAGGTGGCTTACCGAGTTCGCCGTGTGCTGCTGATGCTCAAGGTAGGCTTCGTTGGCAAAGGGGCGCACCGTGGATGTCGCTGGAGCTCGTCGGAGTTGTGCGCGGCGTCGGGTGCTTGCAGATGACGACGTTGCCGAGGTTCTGCATCGCCCTAGCACGAGTCAGTGGCATTAGGGGGTGCGCAAGTCTACGGCGAACACTACTGTATCAAGGAGAATACAAGGGGCGGTAAGATTATACCTCAATTGCTCGTCGGAGTTAGATGGCGGTTCTGTCACTTGCGGCCGTGAACGGGGACGGCGAGCTGGGTCACGAGAAAACAAACGGAAGGTATCAGGGAACGCGCAAGAACTTGCTGGTCACGATTGTTTGAACCAGAGAAGGGGGGCGGTCGGAGCTCACCGGAATCGGTCGCCGGAGGTCGTCGGTGCTGCGGGGTTCTGAGCTCGAATGTGCGCAGCCTGGTGGCGGAGTGAGTGAGGAAAGTGGGGGAAAATTACCACAGCGGAGAGGGGTTTAAGTAGACATAAGCGAGGCGAAGATTTCCCACTGAATCAATGGGATTTAAGCGAGTTTTAATCACGGCGTCACTGCACGGTGGTAACGGCGGGGCGGTGACTGCGCGCGAGAAATTGGGGAAGACGACGCTGACGTGGAGAGGGCCCAAGGTTCGATGGCAAGGGGCTGGTTCGCAGTGAGAAAAGACAGAGAGAAGAGTGGCCCGGGTGGGCTGCTTTGCTTGTTGGGCTGGATTGGTGGCGCCATGCCCAGTTGGGTTTTTAAACCTTTTTCTTTTTCTAATTCGATTTTCTGGAATCAATTTCAAATGAATTTAAAAGCATTTGTATTTCAAATCTTTCTGGCCTTTTGTAATGTGAATCCTGTATAATTTTGAGTACAAAACCATGCTGCCTTGCTGGACTTGCTTAGTTCCTTTGAAAAAATTTAGAACAACAATGCCTTAGCACTTGGTTTGATAAAGATTTGAAATGAGTTTTAAATCCATATTGGTTTTGGAAATTTTCTAACCAAACTCTAACATTCATCCAAACCAACATGAGAGCAAACAAAGCTTGGTTTAAAAACAATTATACTCTCATTTGAGAGGGGCATTTGATCAATGCTTGCTCACATAAAAAAATAGCACTCAGTGCTTCTGTTTTCTTGAAATGAGTTTGAAATTGTCCCCTAAATGATATGCATGCATGAATGATATGCAATCTTTGAAAACATGATTTTAGGGATGTTACAAATCTAACCCCCTTAAGATGAATCTCGCCCTCGAGATTCGGGTTGGCTAGTAAATAGGTGAGGGTGGTATTTCCGAAGATCATCTTCTCTTTCCCATGTTGCTTCTTCTTCGGAATGATGGTTCCATTGAACTTTGCAGAATTTGATTGTCTTAGTCCGAGTAACTTTTTCTGCAGTCTCAAGAATCTTGATAGGTTTTTCCTCATAAGTGAGGTAACTTTCCAATTGGACCTCCTCCAAAGGTATGGTATCCTTCAAATAAGTCTCTTCCATCTCTGGATGGCATTTATTAAGCTGACTCACATGAAACACATTGTGAACGGCAGACAATGATTCTGGCAATTCAATCTCATAAGCTACTTCTCCTTTACGACTCAGAATCTTGAATGGTCCAACATATCTTGGGGCCAATTTACCTCGGACACCAAATCTCTTAAGTCCACGAAGCGGTGACACTCTAAGATAAGCTCTATCACCCACTTCATAGGTGACTTCTCTACGTTTAGGATCTACGTAGCTCTTTTGTCGGGATTGTGCTATCTTCAATATGTCCTTAACTAGCTTGACTTTCTCTTCAGCCTCTTTAATTAGTTGTGGTCCGAACAAACTTCTTTCTCCCACACCATTCCATAACAATGGGGTGGTACACTTTCTCCCATAGAGAATTTCAAATGGTGCCATCTCGATACTGCCTTGATAGCTGTTATTGTAAGAGAATTCTGCGTAAGGCAGACTTTCATCCCAACTAGCTCCATAGTCTAGGGCACATGCCCTCAACATATCTTCAAGAATCTGGTTGGTCCTTTCTGTCTGTCCATCAGTCTGAGGATGAAAAGCAGTGCTGAATTCCAACCTCGTTCCCAATGACTCATGTAGTTGTCTCCAAAAATGAGAAGTGAATTGAGTTCCCCTATCAGACACAATACTCTTGGGTACTCCATGCAGACATACAATCCTGTTCATGTAGATCTTTGCTAACTTAACACTTGTATAGGTTGTCTTCACGGGTATGAAATGAGCCACTTTAGTTAAGCGATCCACTACTACCCAAATAGAATCATATCCTGACCTGGTCCTTGGCAATCCGGTGATGAAATCCATGCCAATCTTGTCCCACTTCCAATCAGGAATAGGTAGTGGTTGTAACAATCCTGCTGGCTTCTAATGTTCCGCTTTCACTCTACTGCATACATCACACAAAGCAATGTGTTCGGCGATGTCCTTCTTGAGATTATTCCACCAAAATCTTTCTTTCATATCCATGTACATTTTGGTGTTACCCGGATGAATGGAATATGGTGAGTTATGTGCTTCCTGTAAAATCAGTTTCCGAAGCTCCGGATCTTGTGGAACACAGATACGTTTTCCATACATAAAGTGCCCTGTTCGTGTTCATGGAATCCTTTGGCTTTTCCCTTACCGATCTTTTCCTTGATCTCTTCAATTTCCTTATCTGTCTTTTGGGCTTCTTTGATTTTGTCCAACAAAGTGGGTTGAACCTCCAATGACATGAGATGTCCTTCAAGCACAATCTCCAATCTGAGATCTCTAAATTGGGCACACAGATCATCTGGCAATTCTCCCTTTGTAAGGCCATTCACAAAAACCTTACAGCTTAGAGCATCTGCTACAACATTTGCTTTACCGGGGTGGTATTGCAAACTCAAGTCATAGTCCTTGATGAGTTCTAGCCATCTTCTTTGTCTCATGTTAATTTCTTTCTAGGTGAAGATATACTTCAAACTTTTGTGATCTGTGAACACTTCACATCGCTTTCCCAAAAGGTAATGTCTCCATGTTTTGAGTGCATGGACAACAGAGGCTAACTCTAGATCATGAGTAGGGTAATTTACCTCATGAGTTTTGAGTTGTCTCGAGGCATAAGCCACAACTTTCCCTTCTTGCATTGGCACTGCACCTAATACATGATGAGATGCATCACAATATACTTAGAAATCCTTCTCCAAATCTGGCAGACATAAGACTGGTGTTGTCACTAGTCTCTTCTTCAATTCTTGGAAACTGAGTTCACATCCTTCAGTCCAAGCAAATTTCTTGTCTTTCTTTAGCAATTCTGTCATAGGCTTAGCTACCTTGGAGAAATTCTCAATAAATCTTCTATAGTATCCTGCCAAGCCAAGGAAACTGCGAACTTATTTTACTGACTTAGGAGATTCCCATTCAGTTACAGCTGACACTTTAGCAGGATCTACTGCTACACCATCTCCTGACACAATGTGTCCAAGAAAACCAACTTCATTTAGCCAAAATTCACACTTGCTGAATTTGGCATACAACTTATGCTCTCTAAGCTTCTCAAGTATCAAACGTAAATGTCCTTCATGCTCTTCTTTGCACTTGGAGTAGATCAAAATGTCATCGATGAAAACGACAAAAACTTGTCAAGGAACTCCATGAACATGTCACATCCCAATTTTTTCCAAATTTTGTAATGTGATAAATAAATAAACAAAATAAATAATTGTAGAAATTTAGGGTGAAAAGAAACTTTTTGATTCCAAATGGAAACTTAAAATCCCATCTTGAGCAAACTTGAGTAAAGTTTGAATCCAACTAAATTCAAATCAAGTGAAATGCATTCTTCATAAATGCATCTTGGAATTTAAACACTTGGAAAATAAACCAAAACCCTAAAACCCTAATGGAAGAAAATCATTTCAAAAGATATCTCTAAGACCATGGATTTGATCCAAATAAAAAAAATTCAACAAACATTTATAAATGATCAAGAATGACAAATAGAAATATTATAAAACCATAGAAATTGATTTCAATCAATTTGGAACCAAAGATAAAATCTTATGAACTTAGTAAGATAAAGAAATTGAATTTCCAAAGCTAATAAAGCACCTATCTAAAAATCCATACCAAATGGTGAGCAAATAATCCTAAAGAGATTTAAAAGGATAAAAAAATATTAAATAAGATTTTACAAATTGGAATCACCAAGTTTGGATCTATAAATAAAAAGATATGGATTTTATAAGGTAAAGAAAGAAAATATTAAATGAGGAATATTTAAAGACCAAATTAAATCTTGGCCTAATCCATAAGCAAATGGAATAAATATAATCCAAATCCAAATAAAATAATGGATAAAGAATTTTCAAATTAAATAAAATGGCCTTAACCAAATTCCATTTCTATTTGAATAAAGACAAATCCCTAATAAGAAGGATTAATTAAACCATGGGAAAATAGAAATTGGAATTTGCCCAAGTGGAATAAAAGTTGTTTAAATAACTTAAATGGAATCAAGGGAATCACCTCAATAAAATTTATGGAATTTAAAACCATAATTAATTTCATTGGAATAAAAACAAATACCAATTTAAATGATAAATAAATCATATTAAAAATTATTCCAAATAAATTCAAGGTGAACTATTTGACACCCAAATAAATAAATAAAACCTACTAAAAAGGTTTTGTGAAAATTGAAATTAAATAAGGGTTAAAAATATATTTGATATTAATTGAATTTAAAGCAAGGGCTTTGTTTTAAATAATTAAAAGAACCTAAAAAGAATAAAAGATTTATTCCAAAATTGACTACAAAATATATTATTAATCAGTATTTGATTACACACAAAGTTTGGTTGAAGATTTAATTCAAATGATTGTTTGAAAAGATTAAACAAAAGTCAAACATATAATAGAAAAAAAGGAAAAACAAATCAGTACAAAAAAATGAACAAAACCAACCAGCCTAGCAGGCCCAGTCCAGCCCACTCGCAGCACACCTACTCACCCCTCTGGCGAAACGTTTTCCACCCAGTTAGTCACCCGCAGAGTCGATGACTGCCTGGACCCACTCCTCCTCTCTCTCTCTCACTGTCAACCCGACCCCACCTCCCAGCTTTCTTCCTCACCCACGCGACGACCACACCCCCAACCCCTCCTCGCCGTTTCTGGCCGATTGAAGACATCGTTAATACGCGTTACTGCCCCCCATTAATTCCCCGTTACCTCGCATACGTAATCGCCATGCTCCTCTCTCCCTTTCCCCCTAACCCGAGCCGCCAGAGAGCCACCAGGCTGCTCGGAATCATCTCCGAACCCCCACTGTCTCTGGGGAGCTCACGTTCGAATTCCGACCACCACTGTCAGCCCCACTGCCTCCTGAGCACACGAGCTTGCTCGCCAGCATCTCCTGCACCTCCTAGTACTCTCCACTCGCCCGCGCATGCTCTGCATCGTCGACAACGTATCCAACAGAACATCACCGCCGTCTGCTCCTTCTCCGGCGACTTCCCTAGTAACCTTCTAACTACCCCTCGTACTTCCGATGATACGCCTGTGACCAGTGAACTCGTCCGCATCTAACGCCACCATTTTCGTGTCCTAGCTCGCACCGTAGTGTCGCCTCCATCTTCGACAGTAAGCAGTCGCCGTCTGTCTCTTCTCGGGCGAGCAATTGCCACTATCCTCGTGTGCCCCCTGTCTTCCCACGAGCACGTCGAGCATCAGTGACACCACGCGAACCTGGTGAGCCATCTCTCTTGTTCCCTTGCTTCTTGATTCGCTGAGACTGTCGTTAGCCGAGCGTCGCCGCCCACCGCCGTCGGTACCGGTATTTGGTCATAGTGCCCTGAGCCGCTGGATCTTGATCCATTGGATGCGATTGATCCACTTATCGAAGGGGTAAGGTTGAACCAGAGCCGCATGATTTCAATTTAATCTAACACACCAGAGAGGCCGATCCAGCCGAACCGTTTTTGTCCAATCAGAATAGGACACGTGGCCCAGAGTTGATTTAAAACAAAAATTATGTTCTATTAGATGTTCAAACTTGTAAATTGCATAACTTTCAAACCACACGTCCAAATTTTGAAAATTTTATATCAATGGAATCAGTAAGACAAACCCTACCCAACCATGCACTTTGTTTAATGAATTGCTTCTGGTAAAAAGGTTGTTTTTGCAGAAACTTGTGTAGGCATATTTTGAATATAAAATTCAATCTAAAATTATTTTTGTGATGAAACCTTTGGCAAATGGTTTGTTTTGAACCTAATGACCATATAAACCAACCTGTGGTTTCAAAAACATATTTTGTGAAACAAAAGAGTAAATCTTTGATTTAGAACATTTCTAGTCAAATAAAAATAATGTCTAAATGTTAAAAATGTTTTTGGAAGAAACCCTTTGGGAAATGTTTTGATTTAAACTCTCTGACCCTAAACACAAGGTTTTATGATTTAAAAATGTACTTGGTGAACCATATAAATTATTACTTTGCTAAAGGCATTTTCAACCACATAAAATATTGATTAGATTCAAAAATGGTTTATAGGTGAAAACTTTTAAAAATGGTTTTTCCACTTCTATAAAATAACCAATAAGTGTTTTAGAATGTTTATAACCTATTAGAAACCACTTTTCCAAATAAAACAATCTTTGGCATGCTTGCATGTATTGCTTTGTTTCTATTATTTTATGTGATGGTTACTTGAATGGTAGATTGAAATTGTGCCTTGCTTGATTGAATTGTAGTGGAATTTGTAGAGTGTGAACATTGCAAGATCAAGGAGTGAACTTATATTCTCTACCAAAAGGCAAGTGATGCTCCATACTTTTGTCCCATTATTTTCACTATGCATTAGTGATATTTCTAAGTAGGACTTGCATGGAATTTTTGCTAAGTATAAACTATGCCATGGGAAATCCTAGTAGATGAAACCTTAGTAGAATTTTCCTAAGTTAAGATTCCTACTTCTATCATGCTTAGATTATATAGTAGGAAACAAGGGTGGATTATATTCATACTATGGAATATTTCTAAGTCAAGGACTTGTGTTTTGTTAAATAAAACAACTAAGTGAATGAATCACCTGGGTGGAATGGAAGGAATGGTTTGTGTTGAGTGGTTACACAAGGCCCATTTCTATGGTTTACCTTGTGTATCACACTTGTGGATGGCCACCAGGAACAAAGAGATTTGAGATGTCAAATGTTGAGAAGCTTCAAGTGCAGCCACATGGCATTATGGGCTCTGCCTGGATCATATAGGTTGCAATAACTTAGCCAAATGGACAGTTGGTGGTAGGGGATGATAGGTTGGAACGCGTCCATTCTGGTCTGAGGGAAGGCTTCTGAAAGATCTTGTCTTGGTGAAACCAAGTCTTGTGGGGAAAGTGCACCACCTCTACAGAGTGAAAATCCTAAGTACTTAGCCATGTCCCTGGCAATGGACAATTTGAGCATCAAGACATGGAATCTATCAAGAATCTCCTCATCCAAATTTCTAAGTTAAAATCTTGTGGTTGAACAAGGGTTGAAGGATCACCAATTTCTATTGGGAGATGCCTTGGGTGATTTTGACAAACAAAAACTTAGTGTTTCCAAATGATAAGGAAAAACTATTTTGAGCAAAGCAAGCCTAAGCTCCACTTAGCCAAATGCATGTAGATGATAGACTCCACTATACTACCATAGTATCACTTGCCAATAAAATTCAAATGTATTGACCCTTGTGGCTGTAACTTATTATGTTGCAGGTTTGTTTGATGTTAGTGAAGTTTATTGATTAGGATTACAAGTCTACAACCAACATGACTGCCTGTGGCACTTTGAAGATGAAGGACCCCATGCTATTGTTATATTCTGCTGCATTGTAATGAGATAGCCAAATGAGCTATGTAAGATGTAATAAATTATTTTATTCCTGGTTATAAAGTTGTATAATGACCTTTGTTTCTTGATATTACATCTTAACTGTGGATGCTAGCAATTGATCCAGGGACTAGCATTGTAAACACAGGGATCTCTACCTTATTAAAGGTTGGGACCTCTACAGATGGTATCAGAGCACTGTGTTGCCTGTAGGATTGTAACCCTAGGATTGGACAAAACCCCTTAGAAAAATAGGAGTTATTTTTGTCCCAAAACTTATTTACAAACAATCTTGTAAAATTCTTTCCTCAACCTTTTTGGTTTTGATTTTACATCTCTTCTATTCAAACTTGATGGATAAATCCCCCACCATGAGCAAAGTCTTCAAGATGAGCAAAGGACTTCACCAACTCAAGTGACTTCAACCTTAGTCTCAACAAGGACTTCAACTTGGATATCACTAAGGACTACAAGTGAGACATGAAATATTACTCAAGACTTGAAGACTAAGGAAACATGACTTAGAAAGAACCATCATCACCTTTGAAGTTTTGTGACCAAGACACAAGAATTTTCCAAGGATACAAGGATCTTGTTCATGAAGAAGCAACCAACAAGGATGGAATGATCTCAAGTAAACCATATAGTTGGACCACCATATTAAGTTTAGATCAAACACACTAACCTATGTGGTGTAACAAAAATATTTTGTTGCCTATAAATGTGCTTGAAACTTGTTGTTTGAGTGGAATGATTGTTTGTGATTTCTTGCACATTGCTTGTGTGAATTGTGATGTGTGTGATTAGAATTAATTCCTTAGAAATCTTTTGCCTATTTTAATCCCAATCCAACCCAAACAGATGACTACTCCAAGAGACTCCAACATCAAGAATGGTGACAACAACAACCAAGGGATCAACATGAGAGAACTCATAGTAACCCAAACCCAGTTGAACCAAGTGACAACTCAGTTTTTAGCCAACTACAATGAGTTAGATCCAAACATGCAAAGGTTTTTTGAAACCCAAACCCAATTGATGCAAAAGGTGACAAATCAAATGATCAACAAGGGAGACAACCCTTCCCAAGGAGTTTGTGATAACAAGGATGTCAATGATGATATTCTAGAAGGAACCCAAGCTTGTAATATTTGTGGAGACAAGGATCACACTTCCAAAGAGCATGAAGATCAATGCCCTAATTGTTAAGAGAAACATCCAACTAAACAATGCCCCACATCTCAAACTACTTGTTTCCTATGTGAAGGAAATGATCATGTCCCTATCCAATGCCTCATCTATCCTATAGTTCAACAAATAAAGCAAGATGGAATGCATCAAATAGTTGGAAACCTCCATAAGGGAACAACCTCTACCATGAAGGATGAAGGCAAAGTCAAAACTATACATCATAAGGCCAAATCCAAAGTGACCACAAAGTGTTGCTACTCTTGTGAAGAAGAAGGTCATATCTCTAGTAACTGCCCCAAGAAGAGAGAAAGATTTCCCACCTTTGTGGTGAAATATGAAGAGCATGAACTAGAAGAACTCCTAGATTTGGAGAGACCCAAGAAGAAGAAGAAATGCCCCAACCCTAGCAAGAAGGATATTACCCAAGAGCAATGTTACACTTGCAAAGAGATGGGACACTATGCCAATGAATTCCCAGAAAAGAAGAAGAACCAAGGAAACAAACAAAAGGCAATGATAATAAAGGAAAAGAAAGATATCAGCCAAGTGATGTGTTTCAAATGCAAAGAACCAGGCCATTATGCAAACAAGTGCCCAGAGAAGTTTCATCAAGATCCCAAGCAAGCCAAGAAGTAATCTAGTTAGAATTTTTTTAAGGGTGGTAGTACCCTAGATGCTTTGAGCCAACTTGTAACCCCTATCCTTCCCAAATCTCGGGACGAGATTTATTTTAAGGGTGGTAGCCTGTCACATCCCAAAATTTTCCAAATTTTGTAATGTGATAAATAAATAAACAAAATAAATAATTGTTACAATTTAATGTGAAAAGAAACTTTTTGATTCCAAACGGAAACTTAAAATCCCATCTTGAACAAACTTGAGTAAAGTTTGAATCCAATTAAATTCAAATCAAGTTAAATGCATTCTTCATAAATGCATCTTGGAATTTAAACACTTGGAAAATAAACCAAAACCCTAAAACCCTAATGGAAGAAAATCACTTCAAAAGATATCTCTAAGACCATGGATTTGATACAAATAAAAATTTGTCAACAAACATTTATAAATGATCAAGAATGACGAATAGAAATATTATAAAACCATAGAAATTGATTTCAATCAATTTGGAACCAAAGATAAAATCTTATGAACTTAGTAAGATAAAGAAATTGAATTTCCAAAGCTAATAAAGCACCTATCTAAAAATCCATACCAAATGGTGAGCAAATAATCCTAAAGATATTTAAAAGGATAAAAAAATATTAAATAAGATTTTACAAATTGGAATCACCAAGTTTGGATCTATAAATAAAAAGATATGGATTTTATAAGGTAAAGAAAGAAAATATTAAATGAGGAATATTTAAAGACCAAAGTATATCTTGGCCTAATCCATAAGCAAATGGAATAAATATAATCCAAATCCAAATAAAATAATGGATACAGAATTTTCAAATTAAATAAAATGGCCTTAACCAAATTCCATTTCTATTTGAATAAAGACAAATCCCTAATAAGAAGGATTAATTAAACCATGGGAAAATATAATTTGGAATTTGCCCAAGTGGAATAAAAGTTGTTTAAATAACTTAAATGGAATCAAGGAAATCACCTCAATAAAATTTATGGAATTTAAAACCATAATTAATTTCATTGGAATAAAAACAAATACCAATTTAAATGATAAATAAATCATATTAAAAATTATTCCAAATAAATTCAAGGTGAACTATTTGACACCCAAATAAATAAATAAAACCTACTGAAAAGGTTTTGTGAAAACTAAAATTAAATAAGGGCTAAAAATATATTTGATATTAATTGAATTTAAAGCAAGGGCTTTGTTTTAAATAATTAAAAGAACCTAAAAGAATAAAAGATTTATTCCAAAATTGACTACAAAATATATTATTAATCAGTATTTGATTACACACAAAGTTTGGTTGAAGATTGAATTCAAATGATTGTTTGAAAAGATTAAACAAAAGTCAAACAGATAAATAGAAAAAAAAGGAAAAACAAATCAGTACAAAAAAGATGAACAAAACCAACCAGCCTAGCAGGCCCAGTCCAGCCCACTCGCAGCCCACCTACTCACCCCTCTGGAGAAACATTTTCCACCCAGTTAGTCACCCGTAGAGTCGATGACTGCCTGGACCCACTCCTCTCTCTCTCACTGTCAACCCGACCCCACCTCCCAGCTTTCTTCCTCACCCACGCGACGACCACGCCCCCAATCCCTCCTCGCTGTTTCTGGCCGATTGAAGACAGCGTCAATACGCGTTACTGCCCCCATTAATTCCCCCTGACCTCGCATACTTAATCTCCATGCTCCTCTCTCCCTTTTCCCCCAACCCGAGCCACCAGAGAGCCACCAGGCTGCTCGGAATCATCTCCGAACCCCCACTGTCTCCGGCGAGCTCGCGTCAATTCCGCCACTGCCACCCCATCGCCTCCTCGAGCACACGAGCTTGCTCCAGATCTCTGCACCTCCCAAGATTTCCACTCGCCCACTGCGTGCATCGTCGACAACGTGTAAGGTTCCCAACCTTTAATAAAGTAGAGATCCCTGTGTTTACAATGCTAGTCCCTGAATCAATAGCTAGCATCCACAGTTAAGATGTAATATCAAGAAACAAAGTTAATAATACAACTTTATAACCATGAATAAAATAATTTATTACATCTTACATATCTCATTTGGCTATCTCATTACAATGCAGCAGAATATAACAATAGCATGGGGTCCTTCATCTTCAAAGTGCCACAGGAAAACATGTTGGTTGTAGACTTGTAATCCTATTCAACACATCTCACTAACATCATACAAACCTGCAACATAATAAGTTACAGCCACAAGGGTCAATACATTTGAATTGTATTGGCAAGTGATACTATGGTAATATTGTGGAGTCTATCATCTATATGCATTTGGCTAAGTGGATCTTAGGCTTGCTTTGCTCAAAATAGTTTTTCCTTATCATTTGAAAACACTAAGTTTTTGCTTGACAAAATCACCCAAGGCATCTCCTAATAGAAATTGGTGATCCTTCAACCCTTGTTCAACCATAAGTTTTTAACTTAGAAATTTGGATGAGGAGATTCTTGTAAGCTTCCATGTCTTGATGCTCAAATTGTCCTTTACCAGGGACATGGCTAAGTACTTAGATTTTTCACTCAGCAGAGGTGGTGCACTTTCCCCACAAGACTTGGTTTCACCAAGACAAGATCTTTCAGAAGCCTTCCCTTAGACCAGAATGGACGCGTTCCAACCTATCATCCCCTACCACCAACTGTCCATTTAGCTAAGTTATTGCAACCTATATGATCCAGGCAGAGCCCATAATGCCAAGTGGCTGCACTTGAAGCTTCTCAACATTTGACATCTGAAATCTCTTTGTTCTTGGGTGGCCATCCACAAGTGAGATACACAAGGTAAACCATATAAATGGGCCTTGTGAACCACTCAACACAAACCATTCCTTCCATTCCACCCAGGTGATTCATTCACTTAGTTGTTTTATTAATCAAAACACAAGTCCTTGACTTAGAAATATTCCATAGTATGAATATATATTCCACCCTTGTTTTCTACTAGCTAAGCTAAGCATGATAGTAGTAGGAATCTTAACTTAGGAAATTTCTACTAAAGTTTCATCTACTAGGATTTCCCATGGCATAGTTTACACTTAGCAAAATTCCATGCAAGTCCTACTTTGAAATATCACTAATGCATAGTGAAAATAATGGGACAAAAGTATGGAGCCTCACTTGCCTTTTTGGTAGAGAATATGAGTTCACTCTTTGATCTTGCAATATTCACACTCTTCAAATTCCATTACAATTCAATCAAGCAAGCAATATTTCAATCTACCATTCAAGCAAAACATCATATAAAATGATAGAAACAAAACAATGCATGGAAGCATGCTAAAGATTGTTTTATTTGGAAAAGTGATTTCTAGTAGGTTATAAACATTTGAAAACACCTATTGGTCATTTTATAAAGTCGAAAAATCATTTGCAAAAATATCTTACTTATAAACCATTTTTAAACTAAATCATTATTTTATGTGGTTGAAAATGCCTTTATCAAAGTAACAATCTTCATAGGGTTCACCAAATACATTTTCAAATCATAAAACTTGGTGTTTGGGATCAGAGAGTTTGAATCAAAACAGTTCCCAAAGGTTTTCTCCAAAAAACATTTTTAACAAATAAACAATATTTTTATTTGACTAGAAATGGTTTAGATCAAAGGTTTATTCTTTTGCTTCACCAAATATACATTTGAAACCACAAATTGATTTCTATGGTTAGTAGGTTCAAAACAAACCATTTGCCCAAGATTTTATCCCCAAAATAATTTTAGAATGAATTTTATATGCTAGACATGCCTACACAATTTTCTACAAAAATAATCATTTTATCAGAAGCAATTCACTAAACAAAGGGCATGGTCAGAAAGTACTTGTCTTGCTGATTCCATTGATATAAAATTTGCAAAATTTGGACGTGTGGTTTGAAAGTTATGAATTTTTCAAATTAGAACATCAAATAGATCATTTATGGTTTTATTCAAACAGACATGGCCACGTGTCTTGTTTCTATTCGTCTGTACCGCTTCGTGCAGATCGACAGTTGCGAGGCGTTGGATCTAAGTGACATCGCACGGCTCAGAGGCTCTCGTACCCCTTCGGGTTAAATTCTATCCTAGCCACTAGATCGAAATCGAACGGTGCTCAGCACGCTTGCCAACGAGTGACTACCAAGTGAGGCAGTGGCGGCTTCGGCAAGTGAGGTTCTTTGGCGTCTGAGGGGTTTGAGAGAGAGGGGGTAGATCACCGGGTTTAGGGGATCGTGACGATTCTCAACGTGGTGATAGCTCGTCGAGGGGCGCATAGTGGTGACGGCAATCGCTCGCCGGAGGTCTACCTGGCGTCGGGTTCGCTCGGCCGTTGTCAAAGACGTCGCTACAGGGCACGGAAGAGGGAACAGAGGGTGCTATTAGACGCGTAGGACAGTAGGGAGTGCAGGAGCATCAAAGAGAGGGGGCGGCGCGGTCGGAGGTTACCAGTAGAGCTCGTCGGAGTTGGAGCAGACGGTGGCGCGGTCAGTCGAGGTGGTTGCCGACGATAGGGGGCATGCACGAGCGAGATGAGGCCACTGGGAGATGCGCATGGAAGAGGGGAGCAGGCTCGCGTGGTCGAGGAGGCGAGGCGCGGCTTGGGTTCGCCGGAATTGGAGAAGAGGCTCGTCGGAGTCATGGTGGCGGAGCAAAATGGGAGCGGCTGGGGCAGAGTGGGTGGTTCCTGAGAGGAGGGAGAGGCGGTTAAGAATGCGTGGTCAGGGGGTGATTAAATGGCGTCGTTACTGCGAATTCAATCGAAGAAACGGCGACAGACATCCGGGGAGGTGGGCGTGTTCTTCGCGCGGGTGAGGGAGACGATGACCTGGCGGTGGGGTCTGGGCGTCAGCAAAAAGGAGAGAGGAAGGGTGGGTCCGGGGTTCAGCGGCCGAGTGGGTTCGATCCGCAGTGATAAAAACGTTTCGAGGGAGGGGGTGAGTGTGGGCTGCTGGGCCTGGACTGGGCTGGGCTGAGTCCTTTATATATATATTTTTTGTTCCTGTTTCTTTTTCTTTTTCCATTTCTTTTATTCTGTTTTGATTTTGATTAATTATTTCAAACATCAATTTGATTTCAAACCTCAACCAAAATTTGTGTAGATTCATATACTGATTGATAACACATTCCAAAGTCAAATTTAGAATAATTTATTTATTCTTTTTAGGGTCTTTTAATTATTTAAAATAGGATATAATATTAATTAAATAAAATTTATTAATATTTTTGAATCTCCATTTGAATTCAAATCACCACCAAACTTTGGGTGAATTTTAATTCTGTTTATCAAAATATTTCAAAGTTCAAAATAAAATAATTCTTTTAGGATCTAGTAATAATTAAATAAATAGACCGTAGTCTTTAATTCAAATAGGTTTTAATTATTTTAAAACTCTTTTTGAAATCTAAATAATATCAAAATCTTTTCAGTAGGTTTCTTTTGAAAAACTAAAACACTTGGAATTCTTATTTTGAAAATCTTTAATAAAATTTTAATGTTTATTTGAAAGGAAAAAGCCTTTACTTAAATAAAATTGGATATTAATAAATCCTTATTATTTTATTTAAGCAAACCTTTATTCTTTTTAACAAATAGAAATAATTTATTTCATTTGCTTGGCCAAGATTTAATTTGGCTCTTTAAAATAATCCTTATTTATATTTCTACCTATGCTTATCAAAACCATAACTTTTTATTTAAAGATCCAAAAATAGTGTTTCCAACTATTATAACTTTATTTATTATTCCTTTAGGATTATTTTCTCACCATTTGGTATGGATTTCTAGGTGGTTGCTTTATTAGCTTTGGGAAATCAATTTCCTTATCTTATTAAATTCATAAGATTTTATCTATGGCTCCAAATTAAGTGAATCCAATTCATATGGTTTTATAATATTTCTTATAATCATTCTTGATCAATTTGAAATGTTTGTTTGGCCAATTTTTATATGGATCAAATCCATAGGGTTGGAGATAACTTGGAAATGATTTTCCTCCATTAGGGTTTTAGGGTTTTGGTTTATTCTCCAAGTGTTTAAATTTCCAGATGCATTTATGAAGAATGCATTCCACTTGATTTGAATTTAGTTGGATTCAAAATTAACCAAAGTTTGTTCAAGATGGTATTTTAAGTTTCCATTTAGAAACAAAAGTTTCTTTTCACCCTAAATTTCAACAATTATTTATTTTGTTTATTTATTTTTCACATTACAAGATTTGGAAAATCTTGGGATGTGACACAACGTCTCCAACAGAACATCGCCGCCGTCTGCTCCTTCTCCGGCGACTTCCCTGGTAACCTTCTGACTGCCCCTCGTCCTTCTGATGATACGCCTGTGACCAGTGAACTCGTCCGCATCTATCGCCACCATTTTCGTGTCCTAGCTCGCACCGTAGCATCGCCTCCGTCTTCGACAGTAAGCAGTCGCCGTCTGTCTCTTCTCCGGCGAGCAATTGTCATTATCCTCGTGCGCCCCCTGTCTTCCCACGAACACATCGAGCATCAGTGACACCACGCGAACCTGGTGAGCCATATCTCTTGTTCCCTTGCTTCCTGATTCGCTGAGACGACCGTTAGCCGAGCGTCGCCGCCAGCCACCGTCGAGCGCCGCTGGTATTTGGTCACAGTGCCCTGAGCCGCTAGATCTTGATCCATTGGATGCGATTGATCCACTTATCGAAGGGGTAAGGTTGAACCAGAGCCGCATGATTTCACTTTAATCTAACGTACCAGAGAGGCCGACCCAGCCGAACCATTTTTGTCCAATCAGAATAGGACACGTGGACCAGAGTTGATTTAAAACAGAAATTATGTTCTATTAGATGTTTACACTTGTAAATTGCCTAACTTTCAAACCACACATACAAATTTTGCAAATTTCATATCAATGGAATCAGCAAGACAAACCCTACCCAACCATGCACTTTGTTTAATGAATTGCTTCTGGTAAAATGGTTGTTTTTGCAGAAACTTGTGTAGGCATATTTTGAATATAAAATTCAATCTAAAATTATTTTTGTGATGAAACCTTTGGAAAATGGTTTGTTTTGAACCTACTGACCATATAAACCAACCTGTGGTTTCAAAAAAATATTTTGTGAAACAAAAGAGTAAATCTTTGATTCAGAACATTTCTAGTCAAATAAAAATAATTTCTAAGTGTTAAAAATGTTTTTGGAAGAAACCCTTTGGGAAATGTTTTGATTTAAACTCTCTGACCCTAAACACAAGGTTTTATGATTTAAAAATGTACTTGGTGAACCATATAAATTATTACTTTGCTAAAGGCATTTTCAACCACATAAAATATTGATTAGATTCAAAAATGGTTTATAGGTAAAAACTTTTGCAAATGGTTTTTCCACTTCTATAAAATGACCAATAAGTGTTTTAGAATGTTTATAACCTATTAGAAACCACTTTTCCAAATAAAACAATCTTTGGCATGCTTGCATGCATTGCTTTGTTTCTATTATTTTATGTGATGGTTGCGTGAATGGTAGATTGAAATTGTGCCTTGCTTGATTGAATTGTAGTGGAATTTGAAGAGTGTGAACATTGCAAGATCAAGGAGTGAACTTATATTCTCTACCGAAAGGCAAGTGATGCTCCATACTTTTGTCCCATTATTTTCACTATGCATTAGTGATATTTCTAAGTAGGACTTGCATGGAATTTTTGCTAAGTATAAACTATGCCATGGGAAATCCTAGTAGATGAAACCTTAGTAGAATTTTCCTAAGTTAAGATTCCTACTTCTATCATGCTTAGGTTAGCTAGTAGGAAACAAGGGTGGATTATATTCATACTATGGAATATTACTAAGTCAAGGACTTGTGTTTTGTTAAATAAAACAACTAAGTGAATGAATCACCTGGGTGGAATGGAAGGAATGGTTTGTGTTGAGTGGTTACACAAGGCCCATTTCTGTGGTTTACCTTGTGTATCATAGTTGTGGATGTCCACCCAGGAACAAAGAGATTTGAGATGTCAAATGTTGAGAAGCTTCAAGTGCAGCCACATGGCATTATGGGCTCTGCGTGGATCATATAGGTTGCAATAACTTAGCCAAATGGACAGTTGGTGGTAGGGGATGATAGGTTGGAACGCGTCCATTCTGGTCTGAGGGAAGGCTTCTAAAAGATCTTGTCTTGGTGAAACCAAGTCTTGTGGGAAAAGTGCACCACCTCTGCAGAGTGAAAAATCTAAGTACTTAGCCATGTCCCTGGCAATGGATAATTTGAGCATCAAGACGTGGAAGCTATCAAGAATCTCCTCATCCAAATTTCTAAGTTAAAATCTTGTGGTTGAACAAGGGTTGAAGGATCACCAATTTCTATTGGGAGATTCCTTGGGTGATTTTGACAAACAAAAAGTTAGTGTTTCCAAATGACAAGGAAAAACTATTTTGAGCAAAGCAAGCCTAAGCTCCACTTAGCCAAATGCATGTAGATGATAGACTCCACAATATTACCATAGTATCACTTGCCAATACAATTCAAATGTATTGACCCTTGTGGCTGTAAATTATTATGTTGCAGGTTTGTTTGATGTTAGTGAAGTTTATTGATTAGGATTACAAGTCTACAACCAACATGACTGCCTGTGGCACTTTGAAGATGAAGGACCCCATGCTATTGTTATATTCTACTGCATTTTAATGAGATAGCCAAATGAGCTATGTAAGATGTAATAAATTATTTTATTCCTGGTTATAAAGTTGTACAATGACCTTTGTTTCTTGATATTACATCTTAACTGTGGATGCTAGCTATTGATCCAGGGACTAGCATTGTAAACACAGGGATCTCTACCTTATTAAAGGTTGGGACCTCTACAGAACACTTTGTTCATCATATTCATGAAGTATGCTGGTGCATTGGTCAAACCAAATGGCATCACGGTATACTCATACAATCCATACCTAGCGGTGAAAGCTGTCTTAGGTATGTCTTGTTCTCTTATCTTGAGCTGGAAATATCCTGACCGGAGATCAATCTTTGAGAACACACAATCTCCTTCTAACTGATCAAACAACTCATTGATTCTAGGCAAAGGGTACTTGTTCTTGATAGTCACCTCATTGAGTGAACGGTAATATATGCATATACTTTGACTTCCACCTTCTTTTACAGAAACAACACTGGTGCTCCCCAAGACGAAGAACTTGGTTGAATAAATCCTTTCTGCAACTGTTCTCCAAGTTGCTTGTTGAGTTCTTTCAACTCATCAACTGACATCTTGTACGGTCTCTTTGCTATTGGTCCATATCCTGGTAGCAAGTCAATAAGAAATTCCACATCTCTATTTGGTGGCATTCCCGGTAATTCTTCCGGAAACACATCCGGATATTCACTCACAATTGGCACACTGTCTATGCTAACCCCCTTAAGAGAATTTAGCTTACTCCCTTTCGATTCAAAGTTAGACTTGAATCTTATCCGTTTCTTTTCCGGAGTTGTGAGTTCAACAGTTCGATTAGCACAATCTAGTACTCCCTCATACTTGGTCATCCAATCCATTCCCAAAATTACATCCAGTCCTTGGGAATCTAGGATTACCAGACTAACTGGAAACTTATGCTTTCCAAACTCTATTACTAGATCCCGGCATCCAAGACTCACTATCATATCTCCACCTGGAGAACTTACTTTTATTGGACACCCAATGTTTTCAGTTGGAAACCCATTTCTATCAACAAATGCTTTTGATATGAATGAATGTGATGCACCAGTATCAAAAAGAACAAGTGTTGGAATAGAATTGAGTTTGAACTTACCAGCAACAGCATCAGGTTCCTCATAGATCTCTTCCACATTGATGTGGTTCACCTGTCCCTTTTGGAAAGGGTTGGGCTTGTTTGGTCCTTCAAATTTCTTTTCTAGGCATTCATTTGCATTATGCCCCATCTTCTTGCACTTGAAACATTCAACCTGACTAAGATCCTTCTTGACAGGCTGGCTTCCACTACCACTTCCATTGTGGTGGTTCTTGTACCCACTCTTGTGATTCTTGTACTTATCATTGTCATGACTATGGTGGTGCTTGTTGTCATGATGACGGTTGTGGATGTGGTGCTTGTTGTACTTTCCATGCTTGTGGGATCCAGAATTCCCACTATCATCATAATGGGAACGCTTGTGAGACGATCCCGAGCTGTGCTTGTCAGAGTGCTTCCTCTTCCTGCTTTCAACCTGTTTCATTTGCTCTCCAAAATAGAAGCCTTGTCACAAAGAGACTGATAAGTGGGAACATAGGCCACAGATAGTTGCAGGTTCAATTCATCGTTCAATCCTTCTAGGAACTTCTCTTTCCTCTTAGCATCAGTGTCAACTTCATCCGGTGCATAACGCGCCAGATTGTTAAACTCCTCAATATATTCAGCCACGCTGCTGTGGCGCTGCTTCAAGTTATGGAACTCCTTCTTCTTTAAACTCATCACTCCGGATGAGATATGAGCAGTACGAAAACCATCTTCAAAGATAGCCCATGTCACATCCGCAATGGGAGTGGTGATCTGGAAGTTATCCCACCAAGTGGCTGCTGGTCCTTCCAACAAGTGTCCTGCAAATCTGACTTTCTCTTCATCAGTACAGCCAACAGTTACCAAATCTTTGTTCACTGAGCGTAGCCAATCATTGGCCACCATGGGATCAGTAGTTCCTGAGAACTTTGTTGGCCTCAGTCTTAAGAATCTGGTAAGCATGTCAAAACCCGGTGGGTTGTTCTGTTGTTGTTGTTGTTATTGTTGTTGTTGTTGTTGTTGTTGTTGTTGTTGTTGTTGTTGTTGTTGTTGTTGTTGTTGTTGTTGTTGTTGTTGTTGTTGTTGTTGTTGTTGTTGTTGTTGTTGTTGTTGTTGTTGTTGTTGTTGTTGTTGTTGTTGTTGTTGTTGTTGTTGTTGTTGTTGTTGTTGTGGTTGTTGTTGTTGTGGTTGTTGTTGTTCTTGTTCTTTATTCGCTTTATTCTTTATTCTGTCGCTGTTCTTGTTGTTGTTGTTGTTGTTGTTGTTCTGATTCTATATGAACGTGGTCATCATTTGCATCAGCTACGTCTGAGTTGTCATCATCTGCTGCATCTCAGGGGTGATATTGTTGTTGTTAGGGTTGGGATTGGCACGTCGGGGAGGCATATGTGGTTTTCAATAAGGATAAGAATGAGATACCCATAGATGATATCATGCACAGTACATCACATAAACAATCACCAAAACATGCATCATAATAATAAAAGTTCAACAACATAGACAACAAGTTTTGAAAAGTAAACACACCAATAGCAAGCCATCCACTCAATAATCAAAAGCAAGGTGAGTAAAAGGTAAATGAGTATTCATCACTACTCCTCTGCATCAACATCCTCATCAACAAGTGTAAGACCTGCATTCTCCATAGTGGTCTTGTACTCCTCAACATTGGTGGTCAAGGCCTCTACTTTGGCTTTGAGAGCCCTCTTCTGTGAACGAAGTCTCTCAATCACCACCTGCTGATGCTCGAGCTCGAAGTCCTTGGCCTCTAGTTCTGCAGTCATGTCTCGAATCCTCTTGTTCCTATCTTGGACTCTCTTCTCTTGACTCTTAAACTTTCTATCCTGACTCTCAAACTTGGCCTCCATCTCCTTGATTATCTCATCTTGCTCCGCGAAGATCTTGTCCTTCTCACGAAGCTGCACCTGGAGTTCGTCATTTCTAAGCATGACGTTGGTCCTATCAGTATCTTGGTGCCTAAGAAGAACCTCTAAGTCCTGGAGGTATAGACGAATCGGCTCTGCTGTCTCTCTAGTAGTATCCTCGAAGTCAATAGCCTCGCCATCCTCGTCACGTCTGTCGAAGGCGTGGAAGTGAGTACCTCTAATCTCCCGAGAGTGTCTCCCTAACAAGTGTCCAAGAAAATCCTGCATGACTACCTCTAGGCCTCTCTCCTTGTCATCATGCATGAGCTTGAAGGTGATGGCCTCCGTGGCTGGCTCAGTCTGGCGTCCTGGCTGAGTAACTTTGAATCCCCAAAGGTCCTTCCACTCGAACTTGGTGAGGGGAAGCATCATGATGGTAGGAAGTGGGAGATTGAGCACACTAGTGAGCTCAATGAGATGAGTGCCAAAACGAGTTCCCTTGAACTCTTCAGCCGTGCTGATAGTAACATTAGGCATCTATTTTATAAGATAGAAAAAGTTAGAATCAACATACATAGAGATGAATCACAAGACAAGGCACCACATGCATATCTTTGATAATCAAAACACTCAAATCATGGCATACATAAATCCATTACAAGCATCCAAAGTTCAACTTATTTTAAACAACATTTTTGGAAAATATAAATATAAGTGTGGTGGTCCAACTAACAAAGTACATCTCACTTGCCAAGTTGGCTAACATGGCATCCCTAGAGGCAATCTGTCGATCCTGATCACATGACTCCATTGCTAAGTCTATGATGTCCTCTCTTAAACGTTGGTTGGTGGCCTCTAACTCTTGGGTATGCTTCTTTTCTTCCCTAAGGTCATTCTGGGTGTTGAGCATTCTGCACTTAATTCTATCACCAAGCTCTTTGATGGCCTTCCGTGCTGCATCCCTTGCTGAATCAAAGAATGTGGTGTGCATCGCTGAGTTGGTGACCATGCAGAATCCTGATTCCTTGTGGTTGTCTTCCTTGTTTTTATACAAGTGAAGTTGTACCCACCAGTATTCAACTCCTTCATCCATCACAGGAAAACCCTTGTACACAGCTGCACCATGTATTCCCATGGCAACAATGAGGTCTTTGAGAGCCTTGGGGAATTCTGTCTCACATTCCAAAGTCATAGTCATGAGTGGTCCCTTCCTCACGGCTTTGTTGATGGAGTTCATCTACAAATAGAGATGAGAAAGAAGATTAGAAAAGTTTACGAGAAGAAAAGACAAGTGTGGAAGTTGTTGAAAATTTTCCTTAGTGGTTTCCAATCCTAGGTTCATAATCCTACAGGCAACATAGTGCTCTGATACCATCTGTAAGATCTCTCCCTTTATGAAGGTAAGGATCCCTGTGATTACAATGCTAGTCCCTAGATCAATGCTAGCATCCACAGTTTAAGATGAAGTACACAAAAACAAAGGTCATTATTACATATCATTCCAGAGACAAACATAGTCTTTTACAAACTCCGTGGCCACAGGCCTAATACAAGAGTTCAAATATAGAATAAGATAAATAAGTCTTCATCTTCATGTGCCACAGGCAAGCATGTTGAGTGTAGACTCATAACCCCTAATCATCATCAGAATATCCTGCAACATCACAAGTTACAACCACAATGGGTCAATACATTGGAATATTATTGGTAAGTGGGTCAATACATTGGAATAGTATTGGTAAGTGGTACCTTAGTAAAATAATAGCAGTCTAGGTACTATATGCATTTTTGGCTAAGTGTAGCTTAGGCTTGCTTTGCTCAAAATAGGTTTTACCTATTAGTTGAAATCACTAAGTTTTTCTTTGATAAAACTTTCCCAAGGAAACACCAATAGAAATTGGTGAACCTTTACCCTTGTTCAACCACAAGTTTTAACTTAGAAATTGGGATGAGGATATTCTTGATAGCTTCCATGTCTTGATGCTCAAGTTGGCCAATACCAGGGACATGGCTAAGTACTTAGATTCTTCCATCTGCAGAGGTTGTGCACTTTCCCCACAACACTTGATTTTCACCAAGACAGGACCTTTCAGAAGCCTTCCCTTAGACCAAATGGACGCGCTCCAACCTAACATCCCACTACCACCAACTGTCCAAATGGCTAAGTTATTGCAACCTATATGATCCAGGCAGAGCCCATAATTCCATGTGGCTGCACTAGAAGCTTCTTAACATTTGGCATCTCAAATCCCTTTGTTCCTGGGTGGCTTTCCACAAGTGAGATACACAAGGTAAACCATATACATGGGCCTTGTGTAACCACTCAACATAGACCATTCCTTCCATTCCACCCAGGTGTTTCATTTACTTAGTTGTTTTATTAAGCAAAAACACAAGTCCAAAGACTTAGAAATATTTTCTCATAGCATGAATATATAACCACCCTTGGTTGCTACTATCTAGGCTAAGCATGGCATTGATAAGAATCTTAACTTAGAAATTTCTAGAAATTCTACAACTACTAGGATTTCCCAAGCATAGCATATAGATCAAAATATTCATGCAAGTCCTATACAAAATATTTCTAGTGCATAGTTGAAAAACATAGGAATAAAATCATGAAGCACCACTTGCCTTGGTAGTTTGGGGAGTAGCAACAATCTTCACAATCACAATCACTATTTGCACCAAAATCTACACATAAAATAATGGCACAAAATCACATACACAATATATACAAGTAAAAATACATGAAGGTATGCAAAATGCCATGTGATGATTTTCTACACCAAACAAGACAAGTACACAGCACCGAATCATAAACAAGTCCAAAATAATCCAATTAAACTTTATTTGAATAACATAACATTTTTCAAATAATTAATATACAAAAATTATGCGTACAAATGTTTCTGTAAAAACAACCATTTTTACAGAGGCAAAACATTAAACACATTGAATAAATAGAAATGATTTTCTCTCCTGATTCCAATGATATAAAATTTGTCAAATTTGGACGTGGGAATCAAAAGTTATGAATTTTTCAAGTTTAAACATCTAATAGATCTAAATTCTGTTTTTAAAACAAAGGACTAGCCACGCGGCGCTCTCTGATTGGTTGATACCGATTCGCGCGGATCGACTAACGTGGACCGTCAAATCTAACTTAGACCGCACGGCCAGATCTGTTCCGTACCCCTTCGTTAAGTGATCTATCTAACACATTGGATCTTGATCTAACGGTTCGCGATCAAGCGACCAAAGCTTGGCGGCACTAGCGGCAGCGAGTGGCGGCGACGGCTCTGTCAGAGACGTTGCCGATGATCTAGGTCGCGCGGGAGAGGGATAGGTGGCTTACCGAGTTCGCTGTGTGCTGCTGATGCTCAAGGTAGGCTTCGTTGGCGAAGGGGCGCACCGTGGATGTCGCTGGAGCTCGTCGGAGTTGTGCGCGGCATCGGGTGCTTGCAGACGACGACGTTGCCGAGGTTCTGCATCGCCCTAGCACGAGTCAGTGGCATTAGGGGGTGCGCAAGTCTACGGCGAACACTACTGGATCAAGGAGAATACAAGGGGCGGTCAGATTATACCTCAATTGCTCGTCGGAGTTAGACGGCGAGCTGGGTCACGAGAAAACAAACGGAAGGTATTAGGGAACGCGCAAGAACTTGCTGGTCACGATTGTTTGAACTAGAGAAGGGTGGGGGGGGGGGTCGAAGCTCACCGGAATCGGTCGCCGGAGGTCGTCGGTGCTGCGGGGTTCTGAGCTCGAATGTGCGCAGCCTGGTGGCGGAGTGAGCGAGGAAAGTGGGGGAAAATGACCATGGCGGCGAGGGGTTTAAGTAGCCAGAAGCGGGGCGAAGATTGCGCGCTGAATCAACGGGATTTAAGCGAGTTTTAATCAAGGCCACGTCACTTGCGGTGGTGATCAAGGCGAAATTGGGGAAGACGACGCTGACATGGAGAGGGCCCAGTGCTCAGTGGCTGCGGGGCTGGTTCGTCGCAGGTGAGAAAATACAGAGAGAAGAGTGGCCCGGGTGGGCTGCTTTGCTTGTTGGGCTGGATTGGTGGCGCTAGGCCCAGTTGGGTTTTTAAACCTTTTTCTTTTTCTAATTCAATTTTCTGGAATCAATTTCAAATGAATTTAAAAGCATTTGTATTTAAAATCTTTCTGGCCTTTTGTAATGTGAATCCTGTATAATTTTGAGTACAAAACCATGCTGCCTTGCTGGACTTGCTTAGTTCCTTTGAAAAAATTTAGAACAACAATGCCTTAGCACTTGGTTTGATAAAGATTTGAAATGAGTTTTAAACCCATATTGGTTTTGGAAATTTTCTAACCAAACTCTAACATTCATCCAAACCAACATGAGAGCAAACAAATCTTGGTTTAAAAACAATTATACTCTCATTTGAGAGGGGCATTTGATCAATGCTTGCTCACATAAAATAATAGCACTCAGTGCTTCTATTTTCTTGAAATGAGTTTGAAATTGTCCCCTAAATGATATGCATGCATGAATGATATGCAATCTTTGAAAACATGATTTTAGGGATGTTACAGGCGTCAAGGTCAATGACGCTGTTTCATGGTTGTCGTCCATCAGCTTCAACTATTACAACTACTTTGAATAGACACGCGGGTCTTAACGGAATTTAAAGACAACCATATGGCTCCTGCCGGTTGCCAACTTACAATAAGGAACATTGCATACATCAAATATAATAACAATCATGGCCATATCACATCACATCACACCCCTGCAAAACAAAGTTAGACACCTAATTTTCTTTGCATATTTTACGTGATTTGGGGCTTTCAATAAGTGTCGTTCTAACATACGAACAAGAACCACAACGTTGATGTTTGAACTATCAAGTGCCCGTTGTAAATTGAATCTATACTATGATGGGAGAGACAGACACCTGCAAAGCCACTTATGCAATACAAGTTGCATGTTGAGCGTGGAGCAAGTCTCATGAACGATGTCATGTAAGGTTAGCCCGGGACGCTTCATCCCATCATACCGCAAGATGCAAAGTGCATAAAAAGCAATTGATAATAAAAGCACCACCGCCCACAATGACCATTGTGTTCTACTCGTGCAACAGATCTACATATAGACACGGCTCTGATACCACTGTAGGGGTTCGTAGCATGGAAAACAAAAAAATTCTACCGCATGCAAACAAACAAGCCAATATCTATCTACTAGATTGTAGCAACGAGTCGATAGAGGAACTCACCCTCAAAGATTCCAAAGCGGTTAACGAGAGCAGATTCTCGTGGGTGATGTAGTCGTACTCTTGCCGATCTCAAGATCGTGTAGACGATCCTTCCGGCGCTGCGTTCCGGCAGCGCTTCCGCAGTCGGTCACACGTTCGGTACTCGATTAAGACCTTCCTCTCCCTTGTTCCAGCAGGCAGCGGAGGTTGTAGCACTCTCCTCGCGATTCCGGCAGCACGACGGCGTGGTGTCGGAAGTAGAGGGGAGATCTCGCAGGGCTTCGCCTTAAGCCGGAGCGAGTATGGTGGAGTATGAGAGAGGCCTTGGTGATCTAGGGTTTAGAGGGCACCAAGGGGAGGGTGTGGCTGGTGGATAGGGCTTGGGGAAGCCCCAAGTAGCCGAGTTGGAGGGGAAACCCTAGGCGGCGGCTGCACTTGGAGGTGGAGGCGCCAGAGCTATGGTTTTAGGTGTGTGGGTAGGGGGCATCCCTACCCCTCCTTATATAGGTGGAGGGTGGCCGGTTGGGAGGAGGGAGTCCTCCTCCAACTCCTCCTCCTTGGCCGGCGGGTGGAGGGAGGGGACTTCCTCCCCAAGTAGGTTTCCTACTCTCCCTCCACCAAGCAAACTTGAGATTTGACTTTTTCAAATTGGCGTTTGACTTTCAAACTTCGATTTGATTTCTCTCTTTATTGTGCCCAGCCAAGTGACCTAGTACATGATGCAACCATTCCATACTGTTATGACACATTCATGTACCCTTCCCCTCCGGAGTGTCGGACCTTCCAGAACCTTCTAGAACATTCCTGGTGAAAACACCGGAATCATTCCCAAACTCCGAAACAGGACTTTCCTTATATGAATCTTATTCTCCGGACCATTCCGGATCTCCTCGTGATATCCCGGATCCCATCCGAGACTCCGAACAACATTCGGTCTCTCACTCATCATTCCATAACTACTCAACAACATCGAATCCTTAAGTGTGTCTCCCTACGGTTCGTGAATTATGCGGACATGACCGAGACACTTCTCCGGTCAATAACCAATAGAGGAATCTGGAAATTCATATGGCTCCCACATAAGAATTTCCAGATTACTTTGCGATCGAATGAACCACTTACATACGATACCAATTTCCCTTTGTCTCACGATAGTTTACTTATCCGAGGTTTTGATCGTCGGTATCTCTACATACCTAGTTCAACCTCGTTACCGATAAGTACTTTTTTCTCGTTCCCGTGATATGTGATCCCTTGTGAGCCAGTCACATGCTTGCAAGCCAATTGGATGACATTTATATCTATCCGTCATATGGATGGACAAATCCCACTCTTGATCCATGTGCCTCAACCCATACTTTCCGAACACTCAATGCCACCTTTATAGCCACCCAGTTACAGTGTGGTGTTTGATGTCATCAAAGCATCCTTCCGGTGATGGTGATTAGCATGATCTCATGGTCGATGGAATTAGGTTACTATGTATCAGAAAGCTTATAGCAATTGAACTATTAAAATGACTTGATCTTTATGCTACACTTATCTATAGGAGTATGTCCATCATACCATTCTCCTAATGATATGATCTTGTCGTTAACAACATCTCAATGTTCATGATTAGGAAACCACGATCATCTATTAACCAACAAGATAGTATTATAAAGAGGCTTTACTAGGGACTCTAATTTAGTTTACAAATCACACAAGTATTAATGTTTCCGGTTAATACTATTATAGCATGAATTTAAACATTTATCATAAACACAAAGATATAATAATAACTACATTTATTATTTCCTCTAGGGCATATCTCCAATAGTGGGCCCCCCCTGGGCCATGCCTAGGGCAGGTGTGGCCCACCTGATCGGCCCCCGACTCCGTCCTCTTGCCTATATCTTCCCTACGGAACCCTAACACCAGGGGAGCGACCATAGATAGACCTCTGCGAGGCGGAAAGCACCGAGAGAGAAAGATCTCTCCGGCAGACAGATTTCTGCCGGGTAAATTCCTTCCCGGAGAGGGTAGACCGTCGCCATCAACACCATCGTCAATCTAGGCTTCATCGAGATCATCATCATCATCTCCACCAGCACCATGATCACCACTCCATCCCGCTGTAACAATTGTGTTGAATACTTGCTTAGTTCATTGGGGAAACTTTCCCGGTGTTAAATTACTATTGTAGTTGATGCTTGTGAGTGGAACTATTGGATTATTGTTTATGTTTAGATTGTTATCCATTACCATATCATCTGTGATTTTGATCCATATGATGTCTTGTGAGTAGTTTGTTTAGTTCTTGAGGACATGGGAGAAGTCATGTTGTTAGTAGTGGATTTGTGTTGAGTTATTATTCAATGGTTTAGTATTTAAGTTGTGGTGCTATTATTCTAGTGGTATCATGTGAACGTCGACTACATGATACTTCACCATTTATGGGCCTAGGGGAATGCATTGTGTATTTGTCTACTAATTGTCAGGTTGCCAGAGTAACATAAACCTGAACCCTCGTTAGGACACCTTTGCACAAGGGAGTGTAGGATCTTAGAGTTTAAGGCTGTGGTTAGGTTTATATCTTAATTACTTTTTGTAGTTGAGGATGCTTGCAGGGGGTTTAATCACAAGTATGTAGTCCAAGTAAGGTCGGTACATTAGCACAGGTTCACCCACACAACACTTACAACACCAAAGAAGAGTACTCAGCTATTTGAAGCGAAAGCACCTGACAGAATTCCCATGTGTCCTCAAGAACGTTTGGTCCTTATAAGTATTTCCACCGGCTTGTCCTTTGCTAAGAAAGGATTAGACCACTTGCTGAGTTTGCTTGTTGTCTTTATTACTTGCACTTTGTTTTGTTGCTTTATCAGAAAACCACTAAAAAATCATTTGCTAAGTATTTGCAGAGAGTTCCTGCTCCATACCACTAGTCAACACCTTCTGCTCCTCATTGGGATCAACACTCCTATTTATCTAAAGTACTGCGATACACCCCCTATACTTGTGGGTCATCAAGACTATTTTCTGGCACCGTGATACGTCCAAAACGTATCTATTTTCTCGAATACTTTGCTATTGTTTATCCTCTAAACTTGTGTGATTTGGATACAACTAACACAGACTGACGCTGTTTTCAGCAGAATTACCTTGGTGTCTTGTTTTTATGCAGAAAATGAACTATCAGGAAAAATCCCGGAAAATATGACAAAAATTATATTTCACCAGAATATCCACGGATCCAAAAAAAGAGACGGAGGGGAGGCCTGGGGGGCATACCCACCCTAGGCGCGACCCACCTGACCCTGCACCTGGTGGGTGTGTGGCCACCCCAGGCAGCTCCTCGACCTCCCTCTGCACCTATAAGTTGCCTTTCGACCTAAAAACCGAGTGGGGTTGGATAGTTTTTTAGAAAGAGTTCCGCTCCGCCGCCACCAAAAACCAAGATTCGGATCTAGAAACTCCATTCTGGCACCCTGCCGGGACGGGGAATTTGGAGAGGATCATCGCCATCGTCATCACCAACGCATCTCCATCAACCACCGATGTTTCCCTCATCCATGAGTGAGTAATCCCCCGTTGTAGGCTTGGGGATGGTAGGGATTGGATGAGTTCTATCAAATAAGATTGTTAGGGCATAGTGCCTAGTTTCTATTGTGCTACTTGACTTTGTTGCAACTTGTTGTGCTTAATACTTGTCACTAGGGCCTGAGTGCCATGATCTTAGATCTGAACTTATTATTTAATCATTATGATAGTATTGTTTGTGATCTTATCTGCAAGTTGTGTACACATATCATTGTACGGATCCAAAGGCCCCAAAGTGACAATAATTGGGACAACCGGAGGGGATGGCTGTGGTGTGAGGATCACATGTGTTCACGGAGTGTTAATGCTTTGCTTTGGTGCTCTATTAATCGGAGCACCTTAATTGCCAATAGTTCCCTAGAGGCCCTGTTGCCACGGGCTGGCTGGACAGAAGATGTTGTGCAGGTTCTCATTGCGAGCACGTATGACTATATTTGGAGCACATGCCTAGGATTTTTTAGTACTTGGATGCTTGTTATTATTTATCTGCAATGCCCTATATCTTGAAGTTATATGTTTAGATTCGTCCATGCATTGCCTGTCCATCCATCCCTATGCCTACCGCACTCGAATCCTACAATTACCGTTACTGTTACTATTGCTATTGTTTCGCTGTTGCTGTTGCTGTTGCTATTGCTTTGTTGTTGCTACTACAAACTATTTCTACTGATAAACTTCTGTGAGCAAGAACTATTTCTAGGTGCAGCTGAACTGACAACTCAGTTGTTAAGCCTTGCAAGTATTCTTTGGCTCCCCTTGTGTCGAATCAATAAATTGGGTAATACTACCTGCGAAGACTGTTGCGATCCCCTATACTTGTGGGCCATCAAGACTATTTTCTGGCGCCGTTGTTGGGGATCATAGCTTTATTTGTAAGTTCACTTGGATCTATTATTGTTCACTGCTACTCCTTTCATCATGGGGAAGTCTCGTGATAGAGAGTTCCCTATTTTACCATCCACTACAAGAAGAGGTACAGTCCTAAACACCTCTGCTGCTCTTGATTCACCGTCTGTTATAAGTAAGCTTGTTACACCACCACCACATACACATGCTACACACACTGCTACTTCTACTGAGTCTGAAATTGCTTTTGATACTCATGATGTTACTTCTACTGTGCTTGATGCGAGTGGTTCATTAGGTCCTTTTCTAGATGCTACTATGGCTAGTCTAGGAAATACCAAAACTCCTAGTGAAGACATTGTTACACCTGTTAGCTCACCTGAGCCTAGTGAGAGTTATGATATTAATGATGGTTACACTGAGTTCACTGATGATTTTGTTGAAGAGTGCCAAAACACACATGGTACCAGTGCTATTAAGAGTCTCCTTACTAGACGTACTATTATGCCTAAGATGTCCTCTGATCCTAAGTTTGCCACTTCTCCCATAGATATTGAAGATGAAGATTATGATTTCTCTCTTGATTTATCTTATTTATATATTGTTGAGAAAGAACCTTTCTGTGCGACTAAAAATGAGAGTGTTGTGGCTCATATGAATGAGCTTTCTACTATGAGTGTTTTGTTCTCTGATGATTTTAAGATGCGCAAGTACTTTGTTACTAAGATCTTCCCTTTTTCACTAAAAGGAGAAGCTAGGGCTTGGTTTAATATATTACATCTTGGTTCCATTGATAGCCCTGATTGTTTGATTGCTTCTTTTTTCCAGAAATATTTTCCTCCTAGTGCTAGACATGCTGCTTTGCAGAGACTTTTTGATTTTAAACAGGGAGAAGAAGAGAAATTTCCTGAGTTATGGACAAGGTCATGTGCCTTGATTCATGCACATCCTGGATGTCCATTACCTAAGAATGAACTTATTGATATTTATTATAATAGACTAACTGATGATTCTAGGACCTACCTAGATAGCTTTGCTGATTGTGTTTTCAGGAAAAGAACTCCTACAGATGCTGAAGAATTAATGGCTAAGATAAGCAAGAATTATGATGATTGGACTTCAATTGAGCTAAATACACCTGATACTATTACTCCTGAACTAGTTGTGCCTGAACCAGTTCCAACACCAACACCAAAGAAGAGGGTATTTATTGCATTAAATGATGAAGTGATGAAGGAAGCTAAGAAGTGTCTAAAGGAGAAAGGTATTAGAGCTGAAGATGTGAATAATCTACCTCCTATAGAAGAATTATGTAAGCCAATTCCCCACTCATCCACTATTGAGGTACACTCTCTCCAACACTTTGATGAAGGTGATATTCCTTATGGTAAGCCTCCTGATCAATGCTTAGAGGAACTTGGCATTTTTATTGTTAAACAAGGTCATTTTAATAAACAAGTTCATGATCATTTATTGAAAAACTCTAAAGCTATGCATGAGTTGAAATATATTGTGGAAAGAACTTCTAATGATATTAAAATGCTTTGTAAACACTTTCAAATGGTTCAACCCCAACTTGATCAACTTGCTAAGGTACAAAAGGATATGATAGTTAATGCTTCAGGAGATAAACATGCTTATGGAATTAGAACTAGGAGTGGTATAGCTACTCAAGATCCTTTATATCCTGAAGGACACCCAAAAAGAATAGAGTAGGATTCCCAACAAGGTGAGGATAGCCGTAGTCCTCATAAGAGGAAGAAAAAGAAACATAAGATAGTTGAGGAACCACTTGAACCTGCTGTAGATCCTAATAGTATATCTGTCTCTAATGCTGAAACTGAGAGTGGTAATGATAAAAATGAGTCTCCTGATAAGGAGGAAGGTGAGTAAGAACCTGAGAAGCACACTAAGAACACTAGGTACACAAAGGAAGATTTTATTGCTAATAAACATGGTAAAGAGAGAGAACCTTGGGTGCAGAAACCTATGCCTTTTCCACGTAAGAAACACAAGTCAAAGGAGGAAGAACACTACAACAAGTTTTGTGAGTGGATGAATCCTTTATTCTTGCAAATTCCTTTGACTGGTGCTATTAAGTTGCCTCCTTATTCAAAGTATATGAAGGATATTGTATCTAATAAAAGGAAGATTCCTAATGAGGAGATTTCTACTCTACTTGCTAATTATTCCTTCACTGGTAAGGTTCCAAAGAAACTTGGTGATCCAGGTATACCAACTATTCCTTGCTCCATTAAGAATAATTATGTTAGAACTGCTTTATGTGACTTGGGAGCTATAGTTAGTGTTATGCATTTTTCTCTCTACAAGAGGCTCCAACTAGAAAAGTTGATACCAACTGATATATCTTTGCAAATGGATGATAAGTCAACTACTATTCCTGTTGGTATATGTGAGGATGTTCCTGTTCAAGTTGCTCATAATTGCATGGTTTTAACTGATTTTGTTGTGCTTGAAATGCTTGAAGATGATAATATGTCTATTATTCTTGGGAGACCTTTTCTTAATATTGGAGGTGTTGTCATCAATTGTAATCAAGGAAAAGTAACATTAAATATTAATGATAAAGAGCACACTGTTTATTTCCCCAAGAAGGTTTTTAAGAGCTACTGCCTGAATTCCATTGAAAATATTGAGGGCATCAAGGTTGGAGAAATATATTGTCCCATTCCACAAGAAAATTTTGAAACTATTATGATTGGGACCATTGCTATCAAGTATGAGGTAACATAATCACCTTTTGGAATGCAAAGTTTTGTTTCATATAAGATTGTTTTGGTAATAAGAATTGATCAACCTTGTTAACAAAAGGATTTTAATGAACAAAATAATGTTTCCACTATGGTTATACTTGCTTTCTTTTTTCCTTTGTCCTTCCTAGTCTTTGCTTTAGCTTTAGTTTTGCTAGTTGTTTGCTTGTTTGAGTTTCTTAGAGCTCCTGTAGTTTGGCTTTTGGTTTGATTTTGCTTCTTCTGAAAAAATTGTTTCTGCGAGAAAATCAATTTTCATACCCTAAAAATTGGCCAAAAATAAAGTTTCCCGAAAAATCCCAGAAAATTCAAAATAATTTTTTCCTCGAAGAAAGGGGCAGAGTGGCACCTGAGATGACCCAGGTGTCCACCCTAGGCCACCAGACCCTTGGTAGGCACGACCTACCAGGTGGCGGCGCCTGGGGGAGGTCTGGTCCACCTAGGCCCCTCCAGGCTGCCTCCTCAAGGCCACCTTCTTTCTCTCTCCTGAAAAACACCGGAAAACTTGCTCAAGCTCGAGTTCTTGCTGTTCTTGCTCGCGATTTTCTATCTCCTTGTTCAACCCATCTCAAGTGCTGATTTTTGGAGGGATTGCTCCTTGGTATGTGCCTCCTCCACTTGTCCAATTAGATTTGTGATTGGTAGATTGTATGTTGAGTATTTTGCTGCTATAGGTGACAGGTTGTTTGATATTGCATGCTTGTTCTATGATTAGAAACTTTGTTTTGATGCATGTGTAGTCCTCTAGCAAGTTCCTATAGTAGCTGCTCATCATTTATCAACTTAGAAATCACTTGGTTTGATGGTTATCTAAAAATTTCAGCAAGGAAGATGAGTGCTTATCCATTGAACCAATATGACTTGATGGTGCATGAGCCAATGAAGGTTCATTGTGAGGAGGCAGTTTTTCCTTCCATATATCCATGCCATGAATTTATGAGAGCTGAGGGGATCCTCCAAGATTTCCAAACTATGGTTACAAATGCAGGGTTGGAACACTTTGTTGAAGGTGAACCAATCCAATATGTTAAGCTAACCATGGCTTTTGTGCAGGACTTCTGTTCACTTGGTCTACTTCTAATCCCATGGACCATTACAAAATATATAATATACCTGTCGACCTGCCTTTTGCTGATTTCTATGCAGCAATTAGAGTACCTTAGTGGGGATCTTGTGAGAAGATCAAGGAGAGCCCCAAGTCACTTATTGATTTGTATACTGAGATTTTCCAAGGTTTCGACTTCTCAAAGGAGAGTAGTAAAATTCAGAACATTCAGCTCCCAGCTATTAGATACCTTGCCTATTTCATTACCAAGTGTGTTCTTGCTAGAAAGACTGCTAGAAAGTTGTCTTCTTTTGATTTGCAGCTGCTCTGAATAGGAATAGATCTTATAGTTTGGGTGCTTTGATAGCTCACCGTCTCACCACCAACCGTGAGAAGGGTGGAATTTGTGGAGGTCTCATTGCTTCTAGGTTGCTAGCTTTCCATGGTTTAGAGCCTCATTATTCAGATTTTCAGTTCCCGATAGAGAGGCTTGATATTGAATCCATGATTCAACATGGTTTTGTTTCCTTGGGGGCTATCGTGAGAAGTTTACCGTACAAATTATCATTTGCCCAGCAGGGTAGGAGAAAGGGTAGGATTGAGAAAATAGTTTATTTGCCTGCACCTGTTCTGTTTAACTTTGATAACAGACAAGGATGGTCGCTTACGGAGGAGGAGGCTGACACTTATGTGGGGGAACTCTCCCAGCAAGAGGAGAATGTTGAAGAGGATGCCGAACACAATTCGGTTCAGCCCTCCAACTTGGGAGAGTCTTCATACCAGTAGCCCTATTTTGATTGGGGCGCGTCTTCTTCTTCATCGTAGGTGCCTGGCTATGATCATTCCTATGATGACCCACCAGCATGGGGGTACTATCCGCGTTATTGATCCCCACTTAGGCCAAAAGCCTAAGCTTGGGGGAGGTATACCGACATCACACATTCATATATATATCCTGTTCGGTCGGTTCTTATATCCATTGTTTCACTTTCTTTTTGGTTTTTGTTGCTTCTTTCTAAAAACCCAAAAATACCAAAAATATTTTCGTTGTTTCTCTTGGTTTGTTTCTTTTCTTTGGTTTGCCTTAAAATAAAAATCCAAAAATATTTTTCTTTGTTTGGTTTGGTTTGTTTTTTTTTGGTTGCTTGTTTCTAAAAAAATCGAAAACATCAAAAATATTTGTTGTTCTTCTCTGGTTTTGTGAGTTCTTTGTAGGGTTCAGCCGTCCTCAGTGGACTTTGATTTCATGTTAATTATTCAAGTCACACAAGTGAAGGGCAATAATGAAGATTAAGACAACTCGAGGTGTGGTAAGAGGCTGGTAACAAACTCTATTTGTTTCATTCTTGTACATATACTCTTCATAGTGAGCATGCTTAGCATGTTTGTGTAAGACGTATGTCATTATGGATGCTTAGTAGTTCTTGCTTGTCTATGATTAGCTCCAGCTTGCTAATAGTTTGTAGCATGTCATATGAATATTTGCTTGCATTGTTTTATTCATACTTTGGTATGATATTGTGGTATCCTCCTCTGACTGTTCATGTGAATCGACTTGGCACATGCTAACACATCCATATGACTAATTAATAGTCAGTAAGCCTCGATGATTTATTTTGCCTCAGAGTTCTTGTATCACTTTCATTCCATAGTTAGTCCTGTTTTGTTGCAAGCATGATTATGACAGCTATTGCTCTCTCGTTTGTCGCTCCCTCTCTATTGCTAGCCTTCACTTGCACTGAGTATGTGCTCCACCTGTGCTTCCAACTCTCCAAAACCAATATTGTCAGCTGTGTCCACCATACCTACCTATTAGCATCATTTTCTACTTCAGCGCATATTCTTTATGCCATGTTTTCTACCAAAATAAAATGTTTGTATGTTTTGAGAAAGTTAGTTAGTAAAGCTCTCACGAACTTGATGGCACACTTTATTCCTTGCGCTTAATAATTGCGGTGACCCAGCATACCACCGCATGATGTAGTACACTATAGTCGTTGACATAATACCAATGAAACACCGTTCACTAGTATTACATCCCTCAGAATGGCACAACAGAAACACAGCGGGTCCAATACATGGCTTAAAGGTTACACCGCACTCTTTACATAAGATCCAAAGAACACTCTAGTTTAAAGAGAGAAAAAGAACTTCTTTTACGAAGAAGAATCAAAGATAAATAACGCAAAATTATTATACTATTAAAATTAGTATTTAACTAAGGAATTGGCATGGCCGCTATTGCAATGCACTACAGAGGTAGGTTCTTTGGCTAGAGATTGTATTTCTATCTAGTCAGTAATTTCGTCTTCACTTGAGTTGAGATTTATGTTGTCTTCCTGGTCTTCATTGGAGAGCTTTAGCTGGTCTTGATAAGTTCTGGAGCATATCTTGATGTAGACATATTCTTAATGGCTTCAGAATCTAGCAAGGGTTAAGAAGATACTTTGAGTACGAGCGTACTCAGCAAATTTACTAGAAGAGGAGTGTTTGATGCACTATAACTACAACCACAGACCGTAGGTCGTAGGCAATGCAAGTTTTCATAAACATTTCTTCAAAGGTGGCTTTTATTCTAAAAAACTATGTCTGTCAGCCTTCACGGGTTTACTAGAACCTCCATGGGGTTCCTTTCCCGCCGCGTTCGCAGCTCCTTCCCGGAACAGGGAGTAACAAGCTCTACAGAGGTGCGTTTACTTTACCCATGAGAGATCAACTCTTTGTTGCACAACCGGGCAGCTTATTCCCGTCCACAATTCCATGATGTGGGGCCCAGAAGATGATCCAAGCCAATCATTGCCCCTTTCGCGACCCCGCATGCCTCCTTGGTGTACACCATGCCCACATAAAGAATTACGGCAATGGTTTGTACAAACCGTTAGATGCCAGAACTATCATGGGACGTTGAGGGTTCCCACCCATATGCTGCATATCCTCTACGAATTACCAATTAATATGCACACTACAAGGATAACAGCCACGACCTGCACATCCGGCTTCATGCGAGATGAAGAAGATACAGCTGACTTCTCCGTCCCATTCCAAATCTCATGGTTAACGCGTGATATACGGTGCAAGAATTACTAGCGACATTGGTTGTTAATTCCTAGGTGATATGTTCCTTTACCACCGAAACTTTTATAGTAGGTTATTACCTCATGGTAATAAACCTATAATCATATTATTATGAAAATAGTGTTTTCAGACCTTTTTCAAATGCAAGTGAAGACAACACTGAATTTGTAAAAAATACTTTTCAGAAAATAAACAAAGGACATGAGTAAGTGTGAACTTGCCTTTTGTGATTGCAAGATTATGTAGGGTTCGCAGCATAGAAAACAAAAATTTTCCTACGATGTGAACTATATACCAAGATCTATCTACTAGATACAAACAACGGGCGGATGTATATCCGTAGAGAACATACCCTTGAAGACCGACAAAGCTTAACGAGTTTAACTCGTGGCTGATGTAGACGACCTCTTGCCGATCTCAAGATCGAGAGGAAGTCCTAGCGCCGCAAATCAGCAGCGCATCCGTGCTTGCACACACGTTCGAGGCACCGAGCAACCTCCGCCTCCTCGCTCCAGCGATGCAGCGGAAGCACAACTCTTTCTTGCTGAATAGCCACCGGGAACATGTATCTTGCTAGTCCGAGACCATGGGGGATACATTCTAGAGGGGGAGAGAGATCCTTCACGACGAGGTGTGAGTGACAAGTGAGGAGGGGGGCTCCTTTTATAGGAGGAGGGGGGGGGGGAACCCCAAGGGGGTGGCCGGCGCATGGGGTGTTAGACCCCTCCTTTATAAAGGAAAGGATCCCTGTGATTGCAATGCTAGTCCCTGGATCAATGCTAGCATCCACAGTTTAAGATGAAGTACACAGATACAAAGGTCGTTTATTACATTCATTCCAGAGATAAAACATAGTCTTTTACAACTCAGGGCCATAGGCCTACTACAAGAGTTTAAGGAATAAGTAAATAAACACAAGTCTTCATCTTCATGTGCCACAGGCAAGCATGTTGAGTGTAGACTCATGACTCCTATTCATCATCGGAGTAACCTGCAACATCACAAGTTACTGACCAGAGGGTCAATACTTTGGAATAGTATTGGCAAGTGATACCTTAGTATATTTTAAGTGGACTATATTACTATATGCATTTTGGCTAAGTGTAGCTTGGCTTGCTTTGCTTGAAAATAAGTTTTTCCTATTAGTTGATATCACTAAGTTTTCTTTGTCAAAACATTCCCAAGGAACCACCAATAGACATTGGGGTCCTTCACCCTTGTTCACCCATAAATTTTACTTAGAAGTTGGAGTGATGAGATTCTTGTAGCTTCCATGTCTTGATGCTCAAAGTGTCCATTTCCTTGGACCATGCTAAGTACTTAGGTTTTCCATCTGCAGAGGTTGTGCACTTTCCCCACCAGACTTGGTTTCCCAAGACAGGACCTTTCAGAAGCCTTTCCTTAGTCAAATGGACGCGTTCCAACCTATCATCCCATCTACCACCAACTGTCCAAGTGACTAAGTTCTAGCAACCTATATGATCAAGGCAGAGCCCATATTGCCAAGTGGTTGCACTGTAAGCTTTCTCAACACTTGGCCTCCAAATCCCTTTGTGCCTGGGTGGCATACCACAAGTGAGATACACAACCCAAGTCCATGGCCTTGTGTAACCACTCAACATAACCCAATCATCCATTCCACCCAGGAGGTTCATTTGACTTAGTTGTTTTATTAGAAAAACATAAGTCTCTTGACTTAGAAATATTTTCATCATAATAAGTATAGATGTTCACCACCCTTGTTTGCTAAGTAGCTAGGCTAAGCATGTTATGATAACTTAACTTAGGAAAATTCCCTAACAATTCTACTATTCTACTCTACTTAGGATTTCCCAACTTAGCACTAGGCAAAATAGCATGTAATACTTAGCAAAATATCTAATGCTAGTACAAAACATAGGATAGAAATATTCATGAAAATATCACTTGCCTTGGTAGTGGGGAGAGTAGCACTCTTCACAATCACAATCACTAGCAAAATCTACAAAAAATTATATCATCCAATTACACACAATATATTCAATAAAAAACAATATGAATGCATGCATGCAAGAATTTTACTAAGTGGTGATTTTGAAAATTCTACCAAGCATGTGCATGATACTGAAACATAACAGGACACAAAATTTGCCAAAACAAACTTATTTAACATTAAAACCAATTACCAAAACAAATCTATATTCAAAATAGCTTTAAATATGATTCCACAAATAAAGTCATTTTAATGGTTACTATCTGTTAAACAAATTGGATATTCAGAAAGGTTTTGTTTCACTGAATCCAACGGTATAAAGTTTGTAAAATTCTAACGTGGCATTCAAAAGTTATAGTGGTTTGAAGTTTGGATCTAAATCAGGTTTTAAATCCTGTTTTTGAATTCAACCTTGCCACGCGTCACAACCTCACTGGCGCGTACCGGTTCGTGCGGATCGAGCGCTGCGGACCGCACGATCTAAATGAAATCTGGCGGCTCAGACACGCGCGTACCTCTTCGCTCAGGATCTATCCTAGCCCTACGATGCAGATCCAACGGACCTAACCACCAAGCCACAATCTGGCGGCGCTGGCGGCGCTAACTGGCGGCGGCGCGTCTGACTACGGCGGCGCCGGCGTTCTACATCGCCCCAGGAAGCAGGAAGGTGCTTACCAGATTCGCCCAGACGTGCTGAAGCTTGTCGTGGTACTGTTTTGCGGAGGGGCGCTCGGAGATGGGCTCTGGATCTCGTCGGAGTTGCGTCTGGCGTCGGGTGGATGTTGTCGGAGTCGTTGCCGAGGCTCGCGCCGCCTAACACGAATCAGAGGGTTCAGCGCGCGCAAGATGCGAACATGCTCGTGTGAAGGAAAAGGCAAGGGGTGCACGGGACTTACCGAAATTGGTCGCCGGAGTTGGGGTGGTCGTCAGGTGCTTACGGCGTCAAGCGAACACGACGACCTGGGCCAATACAGGATGGGCTAGTGTGGTCAGGATGTGCGCCAGGTGGTTACAAAGTGGCTCGAACAATCCAGAGGGGAAGGGGCGCACGAAGCTCACCTGAATCGATCGCCGGAGTTGCTCTGTCTGCGGCGAGTTTGAGCGAGTCGTGGGCAGCCTGGTGGCGTGGGTGTAGAATTGGCTGGGGGAAATGACTGCGAGGAGGTGGGGATCTTATAGCCGGTGCCTCGACAGGAAACGCCCGTGTTTTAATGCCCAATTAAGCCGCGCCATTACCGGCAGTGACTGCAGCGGCGACGTGGTCGCGGGCGTGGTTTGGGGAAGACGATGACAGCGTGGACAGGGCCCGCTCGTCAGCGATGTGTGCGAAATGGGGGTGGGGTCTGTTTGTCAGCGACTGGTTGTGTGCGATCGCGCGTGAGAGAAGGAAAGAAAATTCCCGGGTGGGCTTGTTGGGCTCGATCCTCTGCTGGGCCAGAAACCTGGCGCTCGGCCCTTTTCCTTTGCTTAGCCCTTTTTATTTTCTAATTCGATTTTATGATTAGGTTTTCAAATGGTTTCAAATACAATTTGAATTCAAATTCTCCTGGGGTTTTGCAGGGGTGAATTGGTCTCAGAAATAGGTCAAAACTTGTGGGGCTTCCTTGCAAAGGCTTGGCCTAACTTGGTTTTCAAACAACAGAGGCTTTGCATCTGTTTTGAAAATGCTTGGAAAAGGAATTTTGAATTTCTTTCTAAATTTTTGAAACTTTGGTTAACCCTTATCTCCTAAACTTTTCCAACAAATGGGGCAAGCAAACAAGTTCCTAATCATTCAAGTTTCAAATGGTCTAGGTCTTTTGAATTAAATCTGTCCACATAAAATCATAACATCAAAAGCTTCTGTTTTTCTGAAATGATTTTGAATATATCCCTAAATGATGATGAATGCAAGGATGATATGAATGAGTTTTGGAGTATGAAATTAGGGATGTTACAAATCTAACCCCCTTAATATGAATCTCGCCCTCGAGATTCGGATTGGCTAGCAAATAGGTGAGGGTGGTCTTTTCGAAGATCATCTTCTCTTTCCCATGTTGCTTCCTCTTCGGAATGATGATTCCATTGTACTTTGCAGAACTTGATAGTCTTAGTCCTTGTGACCCTTTCTGCGGTCTCAAGAATCTTGACAGGCTTTTCTTCATAGGTGAGATCACTTCCTAGTTGGACTTCTTCCAAAGGTATGGTATCCTTCAAAGATGATTCTTCCATCTCTGGGTGACATTTCTTAAGCTGACTCACATGAAACACATTATGGACAGCTGACAGAGATTCTGGCAATTCAACTTCATATGCAACTTCTCCCTTGCGACTTAGGATCTTGAATGGCCCAACATATCTTGGTGCCAACTTTCCTTTGACTCCAAATCTTTTCACTCCACGGAGTGGTGATACCCTGAGATAAGCCCTATCCCCAACTTCGTAGGTGACTTCTCTACGCTTAGAATCTGCGTAGCTTTTCTGTCGGGACTGTGCTACCTTCAACCTGTCCTTAACCAATTTGACCTTCTTCGGCGTCTTTGATAAGATCAGGTCCAAATAAGCTTCTTTCTCCCACACCATTCCATAACAATGGGGTGGTACACTTCCTTCCGTAGAGTAACTCAAATGGTGCCATTCCAATACTAGATTGATGACTATTGTTGTAAGAGAACACTGCGTAAGGCAAGCTTTCATCCCAACTTGCTCCATAGTCTAAAGCACAGGCTCTCAGCATGTCTTCAAGAATCTGATTAGTCCTTTCTGTTTGTCCATCAGTTTGAGGATGAAAGGCAGTACTGAATTCCAACCTCGTTCCTAAGGACTCATGGAGCTGTCTCCAAAAGTGAGAAGTGAACTGCGTTCCTCTATCTGACACAATACTCTTAGGTACACCGTGAAGGCATACAATTCTGCTCATGTAGATTTTGGCTAACTTGGCACTTGTATAAGTTGTCTTCACGGGTATAAAATGAGCCACTTTAGTCAGGCGATCCACTACTACCCATATAGAATCATACCCTGACCTGGTCCTTGGTAATCCAGTAATGAAATCCATACCAATATTTTCCCACTTCCATTCAGGAATAGGCAGTGGTTGAAGCAAACCTGCTGGTTTCTGATGCTCTGCTTTCACCCTACTACACACATCACACAAAGCAATGTGTTCGGCGATATCTCTTTTGAGATTATTCCACCAAAATCTTTCCTTCATGTCCATGTACATCTTGGTGTTTCCCGGGTGAATAGAATACGGAGAGTTGTGTGCTTCTTGTAAAATCAGTTTCCGCAACTCCGGGTCTTGTGGAACGCATATACGTTTTCCGTGCCATAAGGTACCTTGTTCGTCTATCTGGAAACTCTTAGCTTTCCCTAGACTTATATTTTCCTTAATATTTTCAATTTCCTTATCATTCTTCTGAGCTTCTCGGATATTATCCAATAAAGTGGGTTGAACATCTAAGGACATGAGATGTCCATCAGGCACAATCTCCAATCTGAGTTCTTTGAATTGCTTACACAAGTCATCTGGCAATTCTCCTTTGATAAGGCCATTTACAAACGTCTTACGACTTAGAGCGTCTGCTACTACATTCGCTTTGCCGGGGTGGTACTGCAAACTTAAGTCGTAATCCTTGATAAGTTCTAGCCATCTCCTTTGTCTCATGTTGATTTCCTTCTGGGTGAAGATATACTTTAAACTCTTATGATCGGTGAACACTTCACATCGCTTACCCAAAAGGTAATGTCTCCATGTTTTGAGTGCATGGACGACAGAGGCCAACTCCAAATCATGAGTAGGATAGTTTACTTCATGAGTTTTGAGTTGTCTCGAGGCATAAGCCACAACTTTACCGTCTTGCATAAGTACGGCACCCAAACCTTGATGAGACGCATCACAATATACTTGGAAATCCTTTTCCAAATCGGAATATAGGATCTGTGTTACATAAGTCTCTTCTTCAATTCTTGGAAACTGACTTCACAACCTTCAGACCAAGCAAATTTCTTGTCCTTCTTTAGCAATTCTGTCATTGGCTTAGCAACCTTCGAGAAATTTTCAATGAACCTTCTATAGTAACCTGCTAAGCCGAGGAAACTACGAACTTCTTTCACATTCTTGGGAGATTCCCATTCTACCACAGCTGAAACCTTAGCAGGATCAACTGCTACACCATCCTTTGTCATAACATGACCAAGAAATCCAACTTCCTCTAACCAGAACTCACACTTGCTGAATTTGGCATAAAGTTTATGTTCCCTCAGTTTCTCAAGTATCAAGCGTAAGTGTCTTTCATGTTCTTCCTTACTCTTGGAGTAGACTAATATGTCATCGATGAAAACGACCACAAACTTGTCAAGGAATTCCATGAATACCTTGTTCATCATATTCATGAAGTATGCTGGAGTGTTGGTTAAACCAAAAGGCATCACAGTGTACTCATACAATCCATATCTTGTGGTGAATGCGGTCTTAGGTATGTCTTGCTCTCTTATCTTGAGTTGAAAATAACCTGACCGGAGATCAATCTTCGAGAACACACATGCTCCTTCTAGCTGATCAAACAAATCGTTGATTCTTGGCAAAGGATATTTGTTCTTGATGGTTACCTCGTTGAGAGAACGATAGTCAATACATAATCTTTGTGTTCTATCCTTCTTCTCCACAAACAATACTGGGGCTCCCCAATATGAAGAACTTGGTTGAATAAACCCTTTTTGCAACTGTTCTCCTAGCTGCTTCTTGAGTTCTTTCAGTTCATCAACTGACATTTTGTATGGTCTCTTAGCTATTGGTCCATAACCTGGTACCAAATCTATCAGAAACTCCACATATCTATCTGGTGGCATTCTGGGTAACTCTTCCGGAAACACATCCGGATACTCACATACAATTGGCACACTGTCCATGCTAACCCCCTTAAGAGAATTCAACTTACTTCCCTTGGATTCAAAGTTTGACTTGAATTTTATTCTTTTTCCTTCTAGGGTTGTGAGTGTAACTGTACGATTGGCACAATCTAATACTCCCTCATACTTAGCCATCCAATCCATTCCCAAAATCACATCCAATCCTTGGGAATTCAGAATTATTAGGTTCACTGGAAACTTATGTTTCCCAAACTCTATGACTAAGTCATGGCATCCTGAGTTTACTATCATTTCTCCACCCGGAGAACTTACTCTTATAGGACACCCAATGGTTTCTACCGGTAGTTCATTTCTTTCAACGAATGCTTTTGATATGAATGAATGAGATGCACCGGTATCAAAGAGTACAAATGCTGAAATTGAATTGAGTCTGAACTTACCAGCCACGACATCAGGCTCCTCATAGACCTCCTCCACATTGATGTGGTTAACCTGTCCTTTCTGGAAAGGATTTGGCTTGTTAGGTCCTTCCACTTTCTTCTCAGGGCACTCATTAGCATAATGCCCCAGCTTCTTGCATTTCAAGCACTCAACTTGACTGATGTCCTTTTTAACATGCTGACTTCCACTTCCACTAACATTCCACTGTGGTGGCTCTTGTGTCCACTCTTGTGGTTCTTATACTTGTCATTGTCATGACTGCGATGATGCTTGTTTTCATGACGGTTGTGGTTGTGGTGCTTGTTGAATTTCCCATGCTTATGGGATCCTGAGCTGCCACTGTCATCATAGTGAGATCGTTTATGAGACGATCCCGAGCTGTGCTTGTCGGAGTGTTTCCTCTTTCTACTCTCGACTTGCTTCAATTTACTCTCCAAAATAGCAGCCTTGTCACACAAAGACTGATAAGTTGGAACATATGCCACAGACAACTGTAGGTTCAGCTCATCATTCAAACCTTCCAAGAACTTTTCCTTTCTTTTGGCATCTGTATCAACTTCATCCGGTGCATAGCGCGCCAGATTGTTGAACTCTTCTATGTACTCAGCCACGCTGTGGTGGCGCTGCTTCAGGTTGTGAAACTCCTTCTTTTTCAGACTCATCATTCCTGATGAGATATGAGCAGTGCGAAAACCATCTTCGAAGATAGCCCAAGTCACCTCATCAATAGGAGTGGTGATTTGGAAGTTGTCCCACCATGTGGCGGCTGGTCCTTCCAACAGATGTGCTGCGAACCTGACTTTTTCAGCATCCGTGCAACCCACGGTCACTAAGTCCTTGTTCACAGAACGTAGCCAGTCATTGGCTACCATGGGATCAGTTGTTCCAGAAAACTTAGCTGGCCTCAAACGCAGAAACCTGGTGAGCATATCAAAACCCGGAGGGTTGTTGTTGTTGTTGGGGTTGTTGTTGTTGTTATTCTGGTTTTGGATGAATGTTGTCATCATTTGCATAAGCTGTGTTTGCGCATTCATCATTTGTTGCATTTCCGGGGTGATGTTGTTGGGGTTGGGGTTTGCGCGACGGGGAGGCATCTGTGGTTTGTTCAAATAGATAAGAATGAGATACCCATAGATGTTTTATGCACAATACATCATAAGCAAACACATAACAAGCAACATAAGAATAAAAGTTCAACAACCACATAATAAGCTGATGAAGTAAAACACACAAGGGGCAAGCCATCCACATGTCGGATGGTCCAATAATAAGTTCACAATAACAAGTATGAATATGAAAGATAAACGAGTAGTCAAGTCTACTCATCAGCATCAATGTCCTCCTCGACGAAGGTAAGACCTGCGTTCTCCATCGCGGTCTTGTTCTCCTCAATCGTAGTGGTCAAGGAATCGACCTTGGCCTTGAGAGCCCTCTTCCGGGAGCGAAGCCTCTCAATAACCATCTGCTGCTGCTCAAGCTCGAAATCCTTGGACTTCAGTTCCTCGGTCATGTCCCGGATCTTCTTGTTCCTATCCTGGACGCGTTTCTCCTGACTCTTGAACTTGCGGTCCTGGGCCTCGAACTTTGTCTCCATTTCCTTGATCATCTCATCCTGCTGTGCGAAAAGCTTGTCCTTCTCGCATAGCTGTACCTGAAGCCCGTCATTCCCAAGCATGACGTTCGTCCTATCTGTGTCCACGTGCCTAAGGAGAGTCTCTAAGTCCTGGAGATAGAGACGTATCGGCTCTGCCGTGTCCCTCGAGTCGTCCTCAAAGTCGATGGACTCTCCATCAATATCACGCCTTCCGAAGATGTGGAAGTGAGTGCCCCTAACCTGTCGGGAGTGACGGCCTAACAGACGTCCTATCAGGTCCTGCATGACTACCTCCATGCCTCTCTCCTTGTCGTCGTGCATCAGCTTGAAGACGATGGCCTCTGTAGTAGGCTCAGTCAGGCATCCTGGCTGGTTCACCTTGAAGCCCAGAGGTCCTTCCTCTCGAACTTGGTGAGTGGATACACCGTGATGGTGGGAAGAGGGAGATCGAGCAAAGTGGTAAGCTCAACGATACGGGGACCAAAACGAGTAACCTGGAACACCTCAACAGTGCTGATGGCAATAGGCATCTATTTATAAGATTGAAAAGTTAGAACAACACCATTTAAGATAAATACAAAACAACCATCTCATACATAACCATGGAACACAAACATCACACAAGTCACACATACACATATCCATTACAACATTCAAGGTCCACACTTATTTAGGGTATCATTTTGGAAAATAAGGTGATAGATGGTGGTCCACTAACAAAGTGTGCTCATAGGCCTATCTCACGGGATCTGGTGGCTATCACAATGTTCCTAGAGGCAATCCACCTATCTTGTTCACATGATTCCATCACTAAGTCTATTATATCTCCCCTTAACTCTTGGTTGGTGGATTCCAACTCTTGGGTAAGTTCCTTCTCTTTCTCTAAGTCCTTTTGGAGGTTGAGCATTCTGCACTTGACTCTTGCACTTAGTTCTTTGATAGTCCTCCAAGCTGCATCTCTGGCTGACTCAAAGAATGTAGTGTGCATTATAGTGTTGGTGTACATGCAGAATCCCCTTTCCTTGTGGTTGTCTTCCTTGTTTTTGTACAAGTGAAGTTGCACCCACCAATACTCTACTCCATCCACCACAGGAAAGCCCTTGTACACAGCTGCACCATGTGCTTCCATTGCCACCATGAGGTCCTTGAGAATATTGGGAAACTCAGTTTCACACTCCAAGGTCATGGTCATGAGTGGTCCCTTCTTCACGGCTTCGTTAATGGAGTTCATCTACAAATGGAGTTGAGAATGAAAAGATTAGAAAAGTTTTACGAGAAGAATAGACAAGTGTAGAAGTAGTTGAAAATTTTCCCTAGTGGTTTTCAATTCCTAGGGTCATAATCCTATAGGCAACACAGTTCTCTGATACCATCTGCTAGACCCCTCCTTTATAAAGGAAAGGATCCCTGTGATTGCAATGCTAGTCCCTGGATCAATGCTAGCATCCACAGTTTAAGATGAAGTACACAGATACAAAGGTCGTTTATTACATTCATTCCAGAGATAAAACATAGTCTTTTACAACTCAGGGCCATAGGCCTACTACAAGAGTTTAAGGAATAAGTAAATAAACACAAGTCTTCATCTTCATGTGCCACAGGCAAGCATGTTGAGTGTAGTCTCATGACTCCTATTCATCATCGGAGTAACCTGCAACATCACAAGTTACAACCACAGAGGGTCAATACTTTGGAATAGTATTGGCAAGTGATACCTTAGTATATTTTAAGTGGACTATATTACTATATGCATTTTGGCTAAGTGTAGCTTGGCTTGCTTTGCTTGAAAATAAGTTTTTCCTATTAGTTGATATCACTAAGTTTTCTTTGTCAAAACATTCCCAAGGAACCACCAATAGACATTGGGGTCCTTCACCCTTGTTCACCCATAAATTTTACTTAGAAGTTGGAGTGATGAGATTCTTGTAGCTTCCATGTCTTGATGCTCAAAGTGTCCATTTCCTTGGACCAGGCTAATTACTTAGGTTTTCCATCTGCAGAGGTTGTGCACTTTCCCCACCAGACTTGGTTTCCCAAGACAGGACCTTTCAGAAGCCTTTCCTTAGTCAAATGGACGCGTTCCAACCTATCATCCCATCTACCACCAACTGTCCAAGTGACTAAGTTCTAGCAACCTATATGATCAAGGCAGAGCCCATATTGCCAAGTGGTTGCACTGTAAGCTTTCTCAACACTTGGCCTCCAAATCCCTTTGTTCCTGGGTGGCATACCACAAGTGAGATACACAACCCAAGTCCATGGCCTTGTGTAACCACTCAACATAACCCAATCATCCATTCCACCCAGGAGGTTCATTTGACTTAGTTGTTTTATTAGAAAAACATAAGTCTCTTGACTTAGAAATATTTTCATCATAATAAGTATAGATGTTCACCACCCATGTTTGCTAAGTAGCTAGGCTAAGCATGTTATGATAACTTAACTTAGGAAAATTCCCTAGCAATTCTACTATTCTACTCTACTTAGGATTTCCCAACTTAGCACTAGGCAAAATAGCATGTAATACTTAGCAAAATATCTAATGCTAGTACAAAACATAGGATAGAAATATTCATGAAAATATCACTTGCCTTGGTAGTGGGGAGAGTAGCACTCTTCACAATCACAATCACTAGCAAAATCTACAAAAAATTATATCATCCAATTACACACAATATATTCAATCAAAAATAATATGAATGCATGCATGCAAGAATTTTACTAAGTGGTGATTTTGAAAATTCTACCAAGCATGTGCATGATACTGAAACATAACAGGACACAAAATTTGCCAAAACAAACTTATTTAACATTAAAACCAATTACCAAAACAAATCTATATTCAAAATAGCTTTAAATATGATTCCACAAATAAAGTCATTTTAATGGTTACTATCTGTTAAACAAATTGGATATTCAGAAATGTTTTGTTTCACTGAATCCAACGGTATAAAGTTTGTAAAATTATAACGTGGCATTCAAAAGTTATAGTGGTTTGAAGTTTGGATCTAAATCAGGTTTTAAATCCTGTTTTTGAATTCAACCTTGCCACGCGTCACAACCTCACTAGCGCGTACCGGTTCTGCGGATCGAGCGCTGCGGACCGCACGATCTAAATGAAATCTGGCGGCTCAGACACGCTGCATTCTTCGCCAGATCTATCCTAGACCTACGATGCAGATCCAACGGACCTAACCACCAAGCCACAATCTGGCGGCGCTAACTGGCGGCGGTGCGTCTGACTACGGCGGCGCCGGCGTTCTACATCGCCCCAGGAAGCAGGAGGGTGCTTACCAGATTCGCCCAGACGTGCTGAAGCTTGTCGTGGTACTGCTTTTGGAGGGGCGCCGGAGATGGGCTCTGGATCTCGGAGTTGCGTCGGCGTCGGGTGGATGTTGTCGGAGTCGTTGCGAGAGGCTCCGCCCTAACACGAATCAGAGGGTTCAGGAAGTGCGCAAGACAGTTGCGAACATGCTCGTGTGAAGGAAAAGGCAAGGGGTGCACGGGACTTACCGAAATTGGTCGCCGGAGTTGGGGTGGTCGTCAGGTGCTTACGGCGTCAAGCGAACACGGCGACCTGGGCCAATACAGGATGGGCTAGTGTGGTCAGGATGTGCGCCAGGGGATTACAAAGTGGCTCGAACAATCTAGAGGGGAAGGGGAGCACGAAGCTCACCTGAATCGATCGCCGGAGTTGCTCTGTCTGCGGCGGGTTTGAGCGAGTCGTGGGCAGCCTGGTGGCGTGGGTGTATAATTGGCTGGGGGAAAATGACTGCGAGGAGGTGGGGATCTTATAGCCGGTGCCTCGATAGGAAACGCCCGTGTTTTAATGCCCAATTAAGCCGCGCCATTACCGCAAGGATCGGTGGCGACGTGGTCGCGGGCGTGGTTTGGGGAAGACGATGACATCGTGGACAGGGCCCGCTCGTCAGCGATGTGTGCGAAATGGGGGTGGGGTCTGTTTGTCAGCGACTGGTTGTGTGCGTTCGCGCGTGAGAGAAGGAAAGAAAATTCCCGGGTGGGCTTGTTGGGCTCGATCCTCTGCTGGGCCAGAAACCTGGCGCTCGGCCCTTTTCCTTTGCTTAGCCCTTTTTCTTTTCTAATTCGATTTTCTGATTAGGTTTTCAAATGGTTTCGAATAAAATTTGAATTCAAATTCTCCTGGGGTTTTGCAGGGGTGAATTGGTCTCAGAAATAGGTCAAAACTTGTGGGGCTTCCTTGCAAAGGCTTGGCCTAACTTGGTTTTCAAACAACAGAGGCTTTGCATCTGTTTTGAAAATGCTTGGATAAGGAATTTTGAATTTCTTTCTAAATTTTTGAAACTTTGGTTAACCCTTCTCTCCTAAACTTTTCCAAAAAATGGGGCAAGCAAACAAGTTCCTAATCATTCAAGTTTCAAATGGTGTAGGTCTTTTGAATTAAATCTGTCCACATAAAATCATAACATCAAAAGCTTCTGTTTTTCTGAAATGATTTTGAATATATCCCTAAATGATGATGAATGCAAGGATGATATGAATGAGTTTTGGAATATGAAATTAGGGATGTTACATGGGGGCTTCCCCCTTGCCCTCCCCTCTTCATGTGGGTGGACACTCCACTCACAAATCTCCTTTAAATTCCCTCCACTCAAAAGTCCACTCAAATTCCCATTAAATTTCCACCAAATTTAATGCAAACTCTCATTAAATAAAACTCTTTTATTTTATTCCGAATTTTGTCAATTACTTTAATGACAAACATTCACAAATAACCCCTTGCTAGAATTCTATTTCACATGCATAACCACTTTATGCAATTTCACCCGAAAACCTGTTTCGGTATCTAGTGAAATAAATTCCTGCGCTTGTTCATTCTTTCGGCATGAAACATTTGCTCCAATTGGATGTCGGTGTCTCTTAAGTGTGTCACCCTACGGTTCGTGAATAATGCGGACATTATCGAGACTCCTCTCGGATCAATAATCGAGCGGGATCCGAGACCCATCGACTCCCACACATTCAACGATGACTTTCTTGTGATCGTCGGAACCTTTACGCTAGTATCTTAATCCCTTTGTTTCACGATATATTACATGTCCGAGATTCGATCATCGGTATCTCCATACCTAGTTTGATCTCATCGACATGTACTCTTTCGCTCCTGTGATATAACATTCTAGTGATCAAATCACTTGCTTGCAAGCTAATCAATGTGATATCACCGAGAGGGCCCAGAGTATATCTATCCGTCATCGGGATGAACAAATTCCACTCTCGATCCATGAGCCTCAACATAACACTTTATTAGTTCTGAATCATCTTTATAATCACCCTGTTACGGTGTGACGTTTGATGTTATCAAGAAACTCTTCCGGTGTTAGTGATTGACATGATCTCATGGTCTAAGGATTAGGATCACTTCGTGAGTTGTTATAGCAATATAAACTCAATGACTTTGATCGTAATGCTATACTTCGGATGAATGTTCATCACACCATTACACTAATGTTGTGATCCCGTTATTAACAACATCCAATGTCCATGATCAGGAAACCTTGATCATCTTGTTAATCAACGAGCTAGTTTATGAGAGAGGCATAACTAGGAACTTTCTGTTTGTTTATTAAACACACATGTATTAAGGTTTCCGTATTAATACAATTATAGCATGCAAAATAAACATCTGTCATATACTTGGAATACACATAATAAACACTTTATTATTGCCTCTCAGGGCATATTCCCTTCAGTCTCCCACTTGCACTAGAGACAATAATCTAGTTACATAGTGATAAATCTAACACCCATTGAGTTCTGGTGTTGATCATGTTTTGCTCTAGGGAGAGTTTTAGTCAACGGATCTGCTACATTGAGATCCGTATGTACTTTACAAATCTTTATATCTATATCCTTGACATGCTCGCGGATGGAGTGAAACCGCTTAATATGCTTGGAATGCTTGTGAGACCTTGGCTCTTTGGCATTGGCAATGGCACCATTGTTGTCACAATAGATCACCATTGGGTCCAACGCGTTTGCCACCACTCCTAGTTCGGATATGAACTCCTTCATCCAAATCGCTCGAGCCGCTCAAGCAAAGCAACATATTCGCCTCCGTTGTTGATCCCGCTACCAGGTTGTTTGGAGCTCCTCCAACTAACCGCCCGCCATTCATGAGAAATACGTATCCGGATTGAGACTTAGAGTCATCCGGATCGGTGTCAAAGCTAGCGTCGACATAACACTTAGCGACGAGCTCTTCTTCACCTCCAGATACAAGAAACATATCCTTAGTTCTTTGTAAGTACTTAAGGATATTATTGACCGCTATCCATGTTCGAACTGGATCCGATTGGTACCTACTATTCAAACTAATAGCATGTGCCACATCCGTCTTGTACATAGCATGGCGTACATTATAGAGCCTATGGTGAAGCATAGGGACTTTGTCCATTATCTCTCTTTCTTCCACCAAGCCGGACTTTGAGTCTTACTCAATGTCTTGCCTTGCAACATAGGTAAGAACCCTTCTTACTTCCGTCCATTTTAAACTTCTTTAAAATCTTATCAAGGTATGTACTTTATGATAGCCCTATTAGGCGCCTAGATCTATCTCTATAGATCTTTATGCCTAATATGTATGACGCTCACCTAGGTCCTTCATTGAAAATTTCTTTGTTTAGATAACTTTTAACACTGTTAAAAGATCTATATCATTTCGATCAATAATATGTCATCAAAATATAATATCAGAAATGCCACATTTATCACAATCACTTTATTGTAAATACAAGCTTCTCCATAAGTTTGGACAAATCCAAACTCTTTGATCACCTCATCAAAGCGGAGATTCCAACTTCGTGATGCTTGCTTCAATCCATAGATGGATCGAAGCTTGCACACCTTGTTAGCATCCTTAGGATCGACAAAACCCTTTGGTTGTATCATATACAACTCTTCTTCAATATTACCACTGAGAAACGCGGTTTTGACATCCATCTGCCATATCTCATAATCGAAATATGCAGCAATTGCTAACATAATCCTAATCGACTTTAGCATCGCTACGGAGAGAAAGTCTCATCGTAGTCAACTCCTTGAATTTTTCAAAACCCTTTGCGACAAGTCGAGCTTTATAGACGGTCACATTACCATCGATCGCTTTTCCTTTTGAAAATCCATTTGTTCTCCACGGCCTTTCGCTCGTGAGGTAATTCCACCAAGTTCCAAACTTGATTTTCATACATGGATTCCAACTCGGATTTCATGGCTTCTAACCATTTGTTTGAATCCGGGCTCATCATCGCTTCTTCATACGTCGCAGGTCATCATTTTCATCAACCATGAAATTCATGACAGATTTCCGACTGCTCGGGAGCTGCAGCGTCTGCTTGACCTGCGAGGTTTGGTAGTACTCTTTTGGAGTTTCATGATCATTATCATTAGTTCCCTCTTCAAGGTGGAGCCAACTCTGGAACAACTTCCGTATTTGTGCTACTCGCCATACTTTGAAGAGAAGGTTCCACAACCTCTTGAGTTCTACCTTCCGACTACTCACACCTTTCGCGAGAAACTCTTTCTCTAGAAAGGATCCATTCTTGGCAACAAAAACCTTGCCCTCGGATCTGTGATAGAAGGAATACCCAATAGTTTCTTTAGGGTATCCTATGAAGACGCATTTTTCCGCTTTGGGTTCGAGTTTATCCGGTTGAAGTTTCTTCACATAAACATCGCATCCCCAAACTTTAAGAAATGACAGCTTAGGTTTGTTTCCAAACCACAATTCATACGGTGTCTTTTCAACGGATTTAGATGGTGCCCGATTTAACGTAAATGCAGCAGTTTCTAGTGCATAACCCCAAAATGACAACGGCAAGTCCGTCAGAGACATCATAGATCGAACCATATCTAATAAAGTACGATTACGATGTTCCAACACACCATTTCGCTGTGGTGTTTCGGCAGGTGTGAGTTGTGAAACAATTCCACACTCTTTCATGTGAGTGCTAAACTCGTAACTTATATACTCACCTCCACGGTCGGACCATAGAAATTTGATCTTTCTATTACGATGATTTTCCACTTCATTCTGAAATTCCTTGAACTTTTCAAAGGTTTCAGACTTGTGTTTCATCAAGTAGATATAACCGTATCTACTCAAATCATCCGTGAAAGTAACAAAATAACGATATCCACCTCGCCGACACTCATTGGACCACATACATCGAATGTATGATTTCCAATAAATCTGCCTGCTCCATTGAACTGAAAACGGCGTTCTAGTCATCTTGCCCATAAGGCATGGCTCACATGTATCAAATGATTCATAATCAAGTGATTCCAAAAGTCCATCCGAATGGAGCTTCTTCATGCTTAACGCCAATATGACCTAGACGGCGATTACATATATGCGGATATATCATCATTAAGTTTAATCCTTTTAGCATCAACATTATGATTATGTGTAACATTATCATCGAGATCTAATAGAAATAAACCATTCATCATCGGTGCATGACCATAAAAGATTTCATTCATATAAATGGAACAACCATTGTTCTCGGATTTAAATGAATAACCACTTTGCATCAAACACGATCCAGATACAATGTTCATGCTCAGTGCAGGCACCAGATAACATTTATTCAAGTTTATAACTAATCCCGACGGCAAGTGGAGAGGCAGCGTTCCGACGGCGATCACATCAACGCTTGATCATTGCCGACACGCATCTTGACCTCACCCCTTGCTAGCGGTCGCTTGTTCCGCAGTCCCTGATTCGAGTTACAAATATTAGCAATTGAACCGGTATCAAATACCCAGGTGCTACTGCGAGCACTAGTCAAGTACACATCAATAACATGTATATCATATATACCTTTGTTTGCCTTGTCGGCCTTCTTGTCTTCCAAATACTTGGGGCAGCTTATGCCCATGGCTGGTCCCTTACAATAGTAGCACTTCGGAATCGACTTAGGTCCAACTCGGGGTTTCTTTTCAGCGTGGCAATGTGCTTCCGCCTACTTCCCTTCCGCTTTTCCCTTCTTGTCTTTCTTGAAACCAGTGTTCCTATTGATCATCAACACTTGATGTTCCTTTTGATCTCCACTTCGCAGTTTTAAGCATCGGGAGAGACTTCTTCATGCCTTGCATATTATAGTTCATCACGAAGCTCTTATAGCTAGGTGGCAGACTGAGAACACGATGGATGCCTAAGTCAATGGGAATCGATATTCCCAAGGACACAAGCTTATCGGCGTAACCCGACATCTTGAGTACATGCTCACTAACGGATGTGCTCTTCCATCATGCGACTAAAGAACTTTTCAGGCGTTGTAGCTCTCTACAAAGATGTGTCGAAAATCATTTTCAACTCACCCATTGTATCAAATGCATTGCCGTTTCAACGCTTCCGCTCTAGCCCATACAATATGCCGCAATGAACTAAGTTGTGGTCCTCCGAAGTCCGATAGACATTCTTCTCCTCGTCGGGGCATCATCAAAAGGTGGGGGCCTAATGGCTTCTAGCACATATTGCTTTTGTGCGTGAGAGGAGAATCCTCAAATTCATGGCCCATTCGGTAAAGTTGCTACCGTTCGTTGCTAGTTTCTCTTTCTCCATGAACACATTGAAATTAAAAGCAGGTGGTGCCATCTACAACAGAATTTGTAAAGTTTAGACTAAGTGTATGATAGATTGAGTTCAACTAATCTATATTACGAATGAACTCCCACTCAAAAATGACATCCCTTGTGCCTTTTTGGTGATTACATGAACCAAATCCACTACACCAAGTCCGATCATCACGTGAGTCGGTATAGCTTCAAAGGCGAGCATCAAATGGGCATCATATCAACTATATGACTCATGCTTAACCTTTCGGTCCGTGTTCGAGGCCATGTACGTACATGCTAGGCTCGCCAAGTTAGAACCTTAGAATCCGGCGTGTAATCGCTTTTACACCCGAAATATGGTCGTGGATCCAATAACACCCGATCATCACGTGATGTCTTGGAGCGAAAACATAATCGTGCATACTAAAGGAAGAACACATTGTTATCTTGATATTTAAATGAGGGATCATCTTATTATGCTAACAAAGCGCTAAACAAGCAATATAAGATGCTATCAAAACATCATATGTTTATTAGTGAAATGATATGGTTCCATAAATGATCTCTATCATGTGCATCGTGTGATCACTATCATACCTATATGTGTAAATCCAAGGTCTATGGATTTTACGCTATGTGTGTAAAGAGTATCATCTCATACTTCTACTTACAACACTACCATATCATAACACTAGCCCAACAACAATCTAAACTAGACGCCTCTAATTTATCCATTGCAAGTTTTACGTGGCTTAGGGCTTTCGAGATAGAACCGTTCTTACCTACGAACATGAACCACAACGAGGATAATCAAATTTTTGACAACTCGCTTGCAAAAGAGATAATGACTATAGTAGGAGAGACAGACACCCGCTAGCCACTTATGCAAACTAGTTGCATGTCAAGCGTGGAACAGGTCTCATGTGCGAGGACATGTAAAGTTTGTCCGGGCCGCTTCATCCCACTATGCCACCAATATCCAAAATTACAACAAAGGAGCAACAACATGATCATCATCGCCCACATACTCATATGTGTACTACCCGTGTAAAGTATCTACGCATAGATCCGGCTCTGATACCACTGTAGGGTTTGCAGCATAGAAAACAAAATTTTTTCCTACGATGTGAACTATATACCAAGATCTATCTACTAGATACAAACAACGGGCGGATGTATATCCGTAGAGAACATACCCTTGAAGACCGACAAAGCTTAACGAGTTAAACTCGTGGTTGATGTAGACGATCTCTTGCCGATCTCAAGATCGAGAGGAAGTCCTAGCGCCGCAAATCAGCAATGCATCCGTGCTCGCACACACGTTCGAGGCACCGAGCAACCTCCTCCTCCTCCTCGCTCCAGCGATGCAGCGGAAGCACAACTCTTTCTTGCCAAATAGCCACCGGGAACATGTATCTCGCTAGTCCGAGACCATGGGGGATAAATTCTAGAGGGGGAGAGAGATCCTTCACGAGGAGGTGTGAGAGACAAGTGAGGAGGGGGGCTCCTTTTATAGGAGGAGGGGGGGACCCCAAGGGGGTGGCCGGCGCATGGGGCTGCCCCCTTGCCCTCCCCTCTTCATGTGGGTGGACACTCCACTCACAAATCTCCTTTAAATTCCCTCCACTCAAAAGTCCACTCAAATTCCCATTAAATTTCCACCAAATTTAATGCAAACTCTCATTAAATAAAACTCTTTTATTTTATTCAGAATTTTGTCAATTACTTTAATGACAAATATTCACAAATAACCCGTGCTAGAATTCTATTTCACATGCATAACCACTTTATGCAATTTCACCCGAAAACCTGTTTCGGTATCTAGTGAAATAAATTCCTGCGCTTGTTCATTCTTTTGGCATGAAAAATTTGCTCCAATTGGATGTCGGTGTCTCTTAAGTGTGTCACCCTACGGTTCATGAATAATGCGGACATGATCGAGACTCCTCTCGGATCAATAATCAGAAGAGGGATCTGGAGACCCATACTGACTCCCACACATTCAACGATGACTTTCTTGTGATCGTCGGAACCTTTTACGCTAGTATCTTAATCACTTTGTTTCACGATATATTACATGTCCGAGATTCGATCATCGGTATCTCCATACCTAGTTTGATCTCTTTACCGACATGCAATCTTTTGTCGTTCCTGTGATATAACATTCTAGTGATCAAATCACTTGCTTGCAAGCTAATCAATGTGATATCACCGAGATGGCCCAGAGTATATCTATCCGTCATCGGGATGAACAAATTCCACTCTCGATCCATGAGCCTCAACATAACACTTTGTTAGTTCTGAATCCATCTTTATAATCACCCTGTTACGGTGTGACGTTTGATGTTATCAAGAAACTCTTTCGGTGTTAGTGACTGACATGATCTCATGGTCTAAGGATTAGGATCACTTCGTGAGTTGTTATAGCAATATAAACTCAATGACTTTGATCATAATGCTATACTTCGTATGAATGTTCATCACACCATTACACTAATGTTGTGATCCCGTTATTAACAACATCCAATGTCCATGATCAGGAAACCTTGATCATCTTGTTAATCAACGAGCTAGTTTATGAGAGAGGCATAACTAGGAACTTTCTGTTTGTTTATTAAACACACATGTATTAACGTTTCCGTATTAATACAATTATAGCATGCAAAATAAACATCTATCATATACTTGGAATACACATAATAAACACTTTATTATTGCCTCTCAGGGCATATTCCCTTCAGATTATGCCCTCACGGTCTTCGAGTTAATGTATAAGAACCAAAATCTGAAATCAGCATCATTGGTCCGGTAGGGACTAATGTTTAAAGAAGCAATATGCTTTTATGCATAAGTAGTGTGATGTAGGTTCTAAGCGCAAATCCTGGGAATAACGTTGTCCTAGGGTTTGGATTCCGAAAATGGTTACTTTTGAATGTGTGGTCCTTTTAGATAAGTTTCATCGTTGTACTTTTATTAGAGTTTTTGAGTGGTTGCAAACATCACATATGTAGGAATAAAGTGTACATACTTATTACATACTAGTTAGGATTACTTATACAAGGTTTCTTATTTAAAGTGGCAAAAAGGATAACCTTCGAAGAAAAGGTTTCACTTCTAAGGTCTAAACAAACTTTGTGATTAGTTAGTGGTGGTTGATGTCATTTGTTTGCTCAAATGATTTGGCTTGAGTTGCTTTATAGTTTAACTACTTCATACCAAAGTTAACTATAAAACATATAATAATGCTTATAGTGTTATATTAAGATTTTGTAGACTAAAGTTAACTTTAAAGTACAGATAGTGTTGAAAGTATCATACTTACACCTTGGTATCTTGTATATCTGAAATGTGTTCTTTAAGTTACTTAAGAATGTTTATTCTGTTACTTGAGTAATGGTTTCTTGATGTGAGTATGGAGTAATTTCATTTATCTTTTATCGGCAAGTGGGTATAGTTTATGAACCCAACATATTGTTACTTAACTACTTATGGATTTATATAGTGTTGTAGTATTTTTGTAATTTGGTGATTAATATGGTTTACAAAAGATTTGCTTGCTCACAAGTTGTGCTTTAAAGATTTTATTATTAGTGGAATTTCTTTTTAGAGATAATCTTTATTTATGGTTGAGGATTTTTCTAAAATATGAACATTTATAATGTTTTAAACCATTATGGCATTAGATTATTAACATTTAAGACTAATACTATTTATTAGACTTATTTAACTCATTTTAGGAATATTAGTAAATTTTATTGATCTTTATATGAATTATTAATGAAGTAATTAAGTTTAACTTTGAGTTATTAATTTTTTTATTTACCTTAAAAGGATATTATAAGATTTTTAGCATGTAAATAATATTTTTATGATCATTTTGGTATATCATATTTATTTTTGGTGATTTATAAACAATAAGATATGATTTTTATAATTCTTATTACCTTTATAATTACTTAATAAATAATAAATATTTAATTAAGTGAAATGATAATACATGATTATAGTTTTAAATTAGAATTCTTATTTTTTTAAAGATTTTGGTATTTTACTTATATTATAAACATTCATCATTATAAAACGTTTACTAAATACTATTTATTTTAAATAATTATTATAACCATATTTGGAAATAGTTTTAAGTTGTAGATTTTATTTTTCTGAAAATTTTCATATATTATACACATTTTTCTGAATTATAAATCAAAAGTTATTAATTAAACAAGATTTAATCATTTATTAAATTTCTGCAATAATATTAATTGGATTATAACATTTTATTTAACTCCTAATAGAAAATACTTTTTATACCGCAACCATAGCTAGCCACAGTCACTGATCTGTGGGCCATTGTCCACCTCAGCTCTCAGGTTAAAATAATTACATTTGTTACCGATTGGTTATCTACCCCAGTTAATGTCATATGGTCACTGGGCCATGTCACTTTCCACGTTAGCAAGGACTAGTCAAACTAGCTGACGTGGTGCGATCATGACGCAAGGATGGCGTCAGCATCGCCACCGCCGTCGGTGAGTAGTCACCGGCGACGATTCACTGCACCCCAGCAAGTGAAATAGGTCTAGTCCGAATCAGCGCGACTCATTGTTCCTAATAGTGGCAGCGCCGCTCGGAAATGGTCATCGGAAGGTCATCGGCAACGAGCTACTGCGGTGGCCAGCAGCGGTGCTCAGCAAAACTAGACCTACGGTGTGAATCCGCAAGCGAAACTAGGGTCCAGAGATACGTATGCTTACCCTGATGACGATAGAGTGGTCGACGAGGACAGGCGCGGTCGAAATCGAGCTCCCTGATAAGGATTCCGGCGAACTGCTGCAAAGGGAAATGATCAAATTCGCCCGCTCTAGTGCTCCCCTTGATGCACGCTTCTACCCAGAGGATCTACGGAGGCTGGCGCTTCTCCATGACGGCTCAGAATGGTTTGGGGAGGCGTGGTTCAACGGCGAGGAGTGGCTCTGGTGAGCTAGGGTTCGGTCTCGCTCGTATCTGAGAGGATAAGGAGGGATTGGGGATAGAGATGGAAGCAATGCGTCGCGGTGGACTTCTTATCCCCTCCTGGCAGTGGCGGCGAGTATCTTGGTGCAATGACGGCGATGACGGCATCGGGCGGCGACGAGCTCCGCCAGCGAGCTTCTTATGTGCGTGACGGTAACGACGATGACCGTTTTGCAGATAACCCCCTGACGTTTTCTTTAGCTCAACCCACGGTCCGTTCCTGACCCCACTTGTCAGTCACACACAGAAAAGAACCTGGGCTGGTACTGGGCCGTTGTGGGATGCACATATGCATCAGATAGGTATAGGGTGTTGGGCTGTGGCCAGGTTTTTTTAATTTGTTTTAACCTTTTTCTATTTTCTGTTTTCTAATTCAGATTTAAATTTGAATTATACTTTTGAAGCTTTCTTTGTATGTTTAGTTTGCTGGATATTGGCAATAATATTAAAATATATTTAGCAACCTTTGTGAACCTTTATTATTCCTTCTTTTTATATTTATTTTATTTTCTCAATAAGAACTCTTTTTTAATATTTGGAAGAAAATTCTTCTTATTATTTTTCTATTCTATCTTTACTTAGATATTTATTGAATGGTATGTTCTTATTTGCTTATAAATTTAATTTTAATGAGCTCATAGTTTGAATAGAAACTTTATATATAAGTTTAATGATTTTATACCATTATTTGATGCATGAAATATAGAGACCTTAGTATGGTAATTATTACTCCCATTAATTTGGAAAATAGCAATGTATGTGAATAACAAAGAAGTTTAGGGTGTTGAATCTTGGAATATTACCCTTGGTTTTAAGATTTTATATAGGTTTAGATTTGCTTTAAGATTTAGGATTTATTAACTAAGTGTATTGCCTTTTGTGTATTGTATTGGATGAAATCTCCCTTTTAAATTGGAAAATTTTAATTAGAGTGTTTTATAGAAGTGAATATACTTAAGCACATATAGTGAGGATGGTTGAAATTAACAGAGATATGCTTATGTAATTTGCTATAGGAAACTATCTCTATAGAGTGTTATAGACATCAGATGATGAATCAATGGTATATGATGGATAGTATGTTTGAGTTGAGATTTAGAGTTGAATGCTTACCATGTTTAAAATAAGAAAATGATTTATACATATAACTATATTTCTCCACCTTGGGTTTCTAATTAAGGAACTCCTTTCCTAGATATAATACCTTTTTCAATCCATTACCATGGTTAGTTTGAGGGATTTACTTATTAAAATCTTATTATTTAATATATCATTCTTCTAAACTTTGGAATGAATCCAGTGAGTTTGATATAAATATACTTCATAGCTTTCTCAATTCTTGCTTGGTTGAATCTACTATTTTTTTACTGTTGACAATCTTCCATCCCACCAGTAGTTCCTTCAAACTCTACTCCCAACCTTCCTTAATCCCCAACACTATTCTTTCTCTATAGTAAACTATCCTTAAAGATGAATACATCACTTTTAATGACTCTATGCTCTACTAGCTTTAGTTGAATAACACCATCTTATAATTACATAACTCTTATGACTTACACTTCAACCCCTGAATTATATTTATGTGGGTTGCAAAGGCTTCTCTAGAATCACTTATCTTTACTAAGATTCCACTCATGTTCTACCCACCAGTATTACCTTACTAAATATAAGCATTTCATGTTGGTGGCCAAAACACTACCATTATAATACTTTAACCATTTATTATTGAAGTTCTTAGTTGGCTAAGCAGTGCTTTAGCAATCCTACCTTTTATTGTCTGGAAATTATCTTCTTAGTATCTCATATTGGATTAAAGTTATTTATGAACTATGCCCTCTTTAAAAGATTTAAGTAGATGTTATGATAAGATCAGGAAATAATAGATCAAAGATTGATAGTTAAAGAGTTTGTGAATAAATGGTTGATTACTCAAAATTAATGAACAACATATATCAAAATAGGTTCCATTAAGATTGATATGGAAAGAAAGATATATTGTGGATAATCCCGACTTGGTCTCTTTCCAACTCCAACTCGTTTAAGAGTTCAAGGTTATGTGTTACTATGATACTTATAATAGGAATAGATAAAAATAAGATAGGTCAGCACTAATCATTGCATTTTTATTATTCTAGTGGTAATCTTAACTTAGTATTCATAAATTGGTATGATGAATTGTATGGTATGATCCCTTAAGGACCATATATGAATCATTTAAGCAATGTATTATGAGTGACATTTATTATAACTAGTCTTCCCTTAGACCAAATCATGTTTAACCAAATAAGATTTTAGCAAAGGTCATATTGGAACTTATCGCAGTTAACTTGATGATCTACTTCAATTCCATCAAGTTAAGAGAAGCTTCAATCCCTTTGACAAGTTTTGTTTAAAAGCGCGAAAATTACTCGGATTTTCTATGCATGAATGCAATGCACATATCTGGGTTCAGCTTATTATTAGACTCTAATGCTGGGATGTTACAATAATCCTGAACCATTGTGACTAGTCCATGAAAGTTATATGCTTGCTAATTATATGCTGGGAGTCAGCATAACCGTGCTGTCATGGGGAATGCTTTCAACACTTTTTGGATATCTCATCCAGTTGATTCCTTGCTCCTTTGGTTATGGATGTCAACGATGTGAAATAAAAGGGGAAGTTGTTAGTTCATGGAGTTTATACATTGTGTTAGAGAAACGCCTGGGCCGCTAGCCTAAGCCATTCCTAATCATGGTGGAAACTTGCAGCATCACCATAATGAGCATCTATGAAGCTTTCTCAATAAAAAGTTATGCACATGGTAAATAAAAAGATTGCTGAGATGCTCATTGTCTGCTTGCCTTGTCATTTTGCTTATGGGAAAGCTCATGTACCATGTGCAAGGGGTACCCCGTTGGCGGTTCTCTATGATACGCATGTATTTACAATGATAATAACTTTCAAGTGAACAAAGTTGAGTAGCATGCGGAGCAACCCTCATACTCAAGGGACTTGGGATTTCCAGTCTATACTCAAGCATATGATTCAGAGTGGACCTCACTTTCACCTTAACCACATGAATATGCATATGCTAGGGGCAATGAGAGCTCAAAGCTAATGAGTACCTTCCTTTTAGCATTTGCAAGCCTTTCAAACCTTCACAAAACCGTTTTCACAACCTTGTTGAGTCACCACTTATTCTATGAGCACCTTCTTGAGAGCATAGTTGCCATTTTTGTGTTTGTTCCAAAACTTGGTTAATTATGTCATGATTTTGATGCTTGTATCTCTGATATCTTTATTTCTAGCCTTCATGTGAACTTCAGAGGTGCCTTGGCATTTATATTATGCTCTTCAAACAAAGGCAAGCGAGATACCACTCTATCATACCTTATTATGAGCATTGCAATGTTGCTTATGTTTATGATTCGTGCTACTTATTATTAATGAGTTGGTTTCTGTTCATAGCTTGCAATGACTATTGGGTAGACTTAGATGCATACTCTTTATTATGAATTATCTAAGCATCTAATCATGTGCTGAGAATATTTACATCATATGAAGCAATGTGTCCGTGAAAGTTCTTCTATCGCACTCAGTTTTCAACTGAATTGCTTGAGGACAAGCAATAAACTCATCTTGGGGGGAGTTGATACGTCCAAAACGTATCTACTTTCTCGAATACTTTGCTATTGTTTCTCCTCTAAACTTGTGTGATTTGGATACAACTAACACGGACTGACGCTGTTTTCAGCAGAATTACCTTGGTGTCTTGTTTTTGTGCAGAAAATGAACTATCACGAAAAATCCCAGAAAATATGCCAAAAATTATATTTCACCAGAAGATCCATGGAGCCAGAAGAAGAGATGGAGGGGAGGCCTAGTGGGGCCTAGACCCACCCTAGGCGCGGGCCCACCTAACCTCGCGCCTGGTGGGGGTGTGGCCACCCCAGGCAGCTCCTCGACCTCCCTCTGCGCCTATTAGTTGCCTTTAGACCTAAAAACTGAGTGGGGTTGGATAGTTTTTCAGAAAGAGTTCCGCTCCGTCGCTGCCACCAAAAACCAAGATTCGGATCTAGAAACTCCGTTCTGGCACCCTGCAGGGACGGGGAATTTGGAGAGGATCATCACCATCGTCATCACCAACGCATCTCCATCAACCACCGATGTTTCCCTCATCCATGAGTGAGTAATCCCCCGTTGTAGGATTGGGGATGGTAGGGATTGGATGAGTTCTATCATGTAATCGAATACAATTGTTAGGGCATAGTGCCTAGTTTCTCGTGTGCTACTTGACTTTATTGCAACTTGTTGTTCTTAATGCTTGTGACTAGGGCCCGAGTGCCATGATCTTAGATCTGAACTTATTATTGAATCATTATGGTAGTATTGTTTGTGATCGAATCATTATGGTAGTATTGTTTGTGGTAGCATTGCAATGTTCACAGAGTGTTAATGCTTTGCTCCGGTGCTCTATTAAAAGGAGCACCTTAATTGCCAGTAGTTCCCTAGAAGCCCCGCTGCCACGGGCTGGCTGGACAGAAGATGTTGTGCAAGTTCTCATTGCGAGAAAGAATGAGTATATTTGGAGGACATGCCTAGGATTGTTTAGTACTTGGATGCTTGTTATTATTTATCTGCAATGCCCTAGATCTTGAAGTTACATGTTTAGACTCGTCCATGCAACGCCTGTCCATCCATCCCTATGCCTACCGCACTCGAATCCTACTGTTACCGTTACTGTTACTATTGCTGTTGTTTCACTGTTGTTGTTGCTATTGCTTTGTTGTTGCTACTACAAACTATTTCTACTGATAAACTTCTGTGAGCAAGAACTATTTCTAGGTGCAGCTGAACTGAAAACTCAGTTGTTAAGGCTTGCAAGTATTATTTGGCTCCCCTTGTGTTGAATCAATAAATTGGGTAATACTACCCGCGAAGACTGTTGCGATCTCCTATACTTGTGGGTCATCACCCCGTTTCCGGGGTGTGAAGCGCTATTGAAGAGTGGAACTGGTAAGGGAAACTTCTACTGCAGTATTGCTTTTATTTCTGTTTGTTACTTTGTTTCCAATATGGATAAACCACTTGGTTTTATGTTTGAGAAAACTACTACCACTGTTAGGGTAGTATATGAACCACCACCTGTTGAGATAGATCCTTTTAAGTTACCTACAAGTATTGTTGATCATGTTATGGATAATTATTATTTAGGGGATGGAACTATCCATCCTGCTGATCATTTGCTTTTTATTCATGAATTATGCAGGTTGTTTAAGTGTGCAGGTATCACAACTGAACAGGTGAAGAAGAAGTTACTCTCCATATCCTTGAAAGGGAGAGCTGAAGAATGGTATAAGCTGCTGATGAATGGACAATGCATGGAATGGGAGGAGATGGCATCTCTCTTTTATTCTAAATTTTATCCTCCTAGTGAGATTCATAAGGATAGAAATCTGATATATAACTTTTGGCCTCGTGATAGAGAGAGTACAACTCAAGCTTGGGGGATATTGAAGTTACTAATGCTTAAATGTCCTATTCATGAACTCCCTAAAAATATTATTATCAATAACTTTTATGCTAGGCTTTCTCTTCATGATAAAGATTTACTAGATGCTACTTGTGCTGGATCATTCACACGTATGAAGGAAGAAGCTAAATGGGATCTCCTAGACTGTATTCAAGAGAACACTGAAGCTTGGGAGAATGACAAAGGAAGAAAGTCAGGTATAAACTATGATTATGAATGCATTAAATCTTTTATGGGAACTTATGACTTCCGTGATATTAGTAATGAGTTTGGTCTTGATCCTCATGTTCTTGCAAAATGTTTTAATGCCTTTGCCTCTTATATTGAAATTCCCATGAAAGAGTGGGACAAGTACCATGCTCCTTATAAAGACATTGTTACCCATGTTCCTGCTAGCATAGAGGTTTGTACTGTTGATCCTATTTTTCATGAACCTTATGTTGAGAAAATCCCTTTTCCTATTAAGGTAAAGGAACGTTCTATCATAGCTAATGTGGTTAGCAAAAGTGCAAAGAAAACCGTGGAGCCCGATGAGCTTATTAATATTGAGCCTATGGTAGCTATTGTGAAAGATCTTGTCACTAGGAATATAGAGGATGAGCACATTGTCTTCTGTGAAGACGCTACTAATTTTTTTTATCATCCTAAAAAAGTTACAAAATCTAGTGTCCCTGTGCTTTATGTTAGAATTGGTAATCATAGCTATTATGGTTTGTGTGATATTGGTGCTAGCTCTAGTGTTATTCCTTATGAGCTTTACAGGGAAATTATGCATGAAGTTGGTCCTTGTGAGCTTGAGGACATTGATATCGTTATTCACCTTGCTAATAGAGAGACAATTTGCCCCATTGACATTGTAAGAGATGTGGAGGTCCTTTGTGGTAAGATTAAATATCCTGCTGATTTTCTAGTACTTGGTAAAGAAGCTAGTAAAACCTTTCCTATTATCTTTGGTAGACCTTTCTTAATTGTGGGAAAGAAAAAGTTTTGACTAAGGTTTGATGGAGAGTCTTATGAGTTTAATTTTCCAAATTTTCCAAAACTCCTTATGAAAATGAACTTCCTAATGAGGATTTCAGGGTTGAACAACTTTCTGCTATTTCTCTTGCTCCTAACAATGCCTTGCAGCAGTTTATGGAAGATCATGAAAGTGATGTCTTCATGAAGGAAAGAAATGAGATTGACGAGGTTTTCCTTCGTCAGTCAGAGCAACTTAAGCACAATCTACATGTGGAAGACTTGGGAACCACGCTACCACCTAAAGGGGCCCCTGTTTTCGAATCAAAACCTTTACCTGATGATCTTAAATATGCTTATCTTGATGATAAGAAAATATATCCTATTATTATTAGTTCCAAACTTTCAGGAAAGTAAGAAGAGAGGTTACTGGATATACTGAAGAAACACCGAGGAGTTATGGGCTATACTCTTGATGATTTAAAAGGGATTTCTCCTACTATATGTCAGCATGCTATTAATATAGAACCTGATGCAAAACTAGTTGTTGAGCACCAACGTCGTCTAAATCCCATGATGAAGGATGTGGTAAGAAATGAGGTATTAAAACTCCTTGATGTTGGTATTATTTACCCTATTTCTGATAGTCAATGGGTTAGCCCTATTCATTGTGTTCCCAAGAAAGGGGGAATAACTGTTGTGCCTAATGAAGATAATGAGCTTATACCCCAAAGAGTAGTGGTTGGGTATAGAATGCGCATTGATTTTAGAAAGATTAATAAAGTTACTAAGAAAGATCATTATCCTTTGCCCTTTATTGATCAAATGCTGGAGAGGTTGTCCAAAAAGACTCACTTTTGTTTTCTTGATGGTTATTCTGGGTTATCTCAAATTTTTGTGAAAGGACAAGACCAAGAGAAAACTACTTTCACTTGTCCTTATGGTACTTATGCTTATAGGTGTATGCCTTTTGGTTTATGTAATGCTCCTGCTACCTTTCAGAGATGTATGTCTGCTATTTTTCATGGTTTTTGTGAGGAAATTGTGGAGGTTTTCATGGACGACTTCTCTGTCTATGGAACTTCTTTTGATAACTGTTTGCACAATCTTGATAAAGTTTTGTAGAGATGTGAAGAAACCAACCTTATTCTTAATTGGGAGAAATGCCATTTCATGGTTAATGAAGGGATTGTTCTTGGACACAAGATCTCTGAAAGAGGCATTGAAGTTGGCAGAGCCAAAACTGAAGCAATTGAGAAGATGCCTTGCCCTAGAGATATTAAAGGTATTCGTAGTATCCTTGGTCATGCTGGTTTCTATAGGAGGTTTATTAAAGATTTCTCCAAAATTTCAAAGCCCCTTACTAATCTTCTTCAAAAAGATGTACCTTTTGTTTTTGATGATGATTGTAAGGAAGCTTTTGAAACTTTGAAGAAAGCTTGGACTACTTCTCCTATTGTTCAACCACCTGACTGGAGTCTACCTTTTGAAATTATGTGTGATGCTAGTGATTTTGCTATGGGTGTTTTCCTTGGGCAACATGTTGATAAGAAGTTGAATGTTATTCATTATGGTAGCAAGACTCTAGATGCTGCTCAAAAGAATTATGCTACTACTGAAAAAGAGTTCTTAGCTGTAATCTTTGCTTGTGATAAGTTTAGACCTTATATTGTTGATTCAAAGGTTACTATTCATACTGATCATGCTGCTATCAAGTACCTTATGACAAAGAAGGACGCTAAGCCTAGGCTTATTAGGTGGGTGTTGCTTTTGCAAGAGTTTGATTTGCATATTGTGGATAGGAAAGGTGCTAAAAATCCCGTTGCTGACAATTTATCTTGTTTGGAAAACATTTCTTTTGACCCATTGCCTGTTAATGATAGTTTTCCAAATGAGAAGTTGGCTGCAATAAGGGTAAGTCCGCATGAAAGTCCTTGGTATGCTAATTATGCTAACTTTATTGTTTCCAAGTATTTGCCTCCAACCTTTATAGCTCAGCAAAGAAGAAAATTCTTTTATGATCTAAGGCATTACTTTTGGGATGACCCACACTTATATAAAGAAGGAGTATATGGAATTATGCGAAGATGTGTTCCAGAATTTGAACAACAAGAGATATTGAGAAAATGTCATGGCCGTGCTTATGGAGGACATCATGCTGGGGATAGGACTGCACAAAAGGTTTTACAATCTGGATTTTATTGGCCTACCCTTTTTAAATATGCAAGGAAGTTTGTCTTATCATGTGATGAATGTCAACGAGTAGGTAACATTTCTAGACACAATGAAATGCCTATGAATTATTATCTTGTTATACAACCTTTTGATTGTTGGGGATTTGACTTTATGGGTCATTTTCCTCCTTCAAAAGTATATACTCATATTCTTGTTGTTGTTGACTATGTTACAAAGTGGGTAGAAGCCATACCTACAAACAACGCTGGTGGTCCTCTTTGAAAATGCTCAAGGATGTTATTTTTCCTAGGTTTTGTGTGCCCAGATATCTCATGACTAATTGAGGCTCTCATTTTATTCATGGGGGCTTTAGAAAAACTCTCGCTAAGTATGATGTAAACCATATAATTGCTTCAACTTATCATCCCCAAACCAGTGGGCAAGTAGAACTTTCCAATAGGGAAATTAAATCTATCTTGCAGAAGACTGTTAATAGATCTAGGAAAAAATGGGCTAAAAAGTTGAATGACACTTTGTGGGCTTATAGAACTGCTTATAAAAATCCTACGGGGATGTATCCTTACAAAATGGTCTATGGGAAGGCTTGTCACTTGCCTTTAGAATTAGAACACAAAGCTTATTGGGCAGTGAAAGAATTGAATAGAGATTTTAGACTTGCCGGTGAGAAAAGATTGCTCGACTTGAGTAATCTAGATGAGTGGAGGAGTGAAGCTTATGAAAATGCTAGGATCTTTAAGGAAAAAGTAAAAAATATGGCATGATAGGAGAATTCTCAAAAGAGAGTTCCATGTTGGTGAAAAAGTTCTTTGTATAGGTCTCGTCTCAGATTTTTTGCAGGGAAACTACTCTCAAAATGGGAAGGACCTTTTGTTATCAAAGAGGTATATCGTTCAGGTGCCATAAAAATATCTTCTTTGAAGGATGACACAACACAGATGGTGAATGGTCAAAGGCTAAAGCATTATATTTCTGGAGATTCATATAATGAAGACGTTGACGCAATTCAACTGGTGACTCCGGAAGAATTTATTAGAAACCAAACACTAGAATCTGCAGAGTTCGTCTTTGAATAGGTAAGAAAAGGTGAAAACAGAAGGTTCGTGAAAGCCTAATATTTTTATATTTTTGATGTTTTTAATACATAAGGAAAGTTACGAGACGGAACAGAGGAGGAAACGAAGGCAGGGGTGGCCAGACCCACCCCAGGCGCGGGCCCCAGCTAGCCGCGCCTGAGGGGGTGAGACCCCCGAGCTCCGTATCCGCCTCGGTTTCGTATCAGCACCTTCCTTATGCATTGAAACTTGGTAATATATAACCCCCGGATCCCCCGAGGTTCTTGTATTATGTTCTTGTCGTGTTTCTATTTCGATCTATTTCTGTCAGGAAAATTCTCAGTTTTGGAGCCACAATATCTTCCTCTCCATCACCCATGGAGGATTCCTCCGCGGATGTCCTCAACCCGTACTTGTATGAGTTGAAGATCCATACCAAGGAGTTGATTCACAAAGATGGCAAGGTGCATATGAAAGAAGTTCAAGGCCCTAAAGGAGAAGGCAGTGTGTGTCAACACCCGGATTTTTAATCCCAGATGCCTGTTATGCCATACATCGCAATCCCAGGAATACCATTTTGCGAGACATAACAGAATTGGATACCACAGTACATCATCCATTACAAACCATACATAAGGTTTTACACAAATAAGGATCTCATGATCCAGTTCTTAATATAACACAAGCAGCGGAATACGTAATAATAGCGGTAGCGTAGGCGAAGCTCCATCTTCGGGGTCACAGGCAATGCTGACGATGGGAGATGATCCTAGTTGTCATAACCTTCCTGGGGTCCATCCTCCAGGTACTCTTCTTCATAGTCTGGCCACGGGAATAGCCAGGGACAAAGCCATGAGTACTCTTTAAGTACTCGCAAACTAATACTAACAAGTGAAGGGGTTTTTTGTAATAGGACACTAAGCTCTAGGGTTGTTTTGCAAGAAGCAAGATTTATATCTACTAAGTTCAGAAGCAAGAGAAGCTAGTCACAATGGTATAACTCCTAAGTGGGAACTTGTATTTCATATCACAACTCTGTTGTGGTCAAGTCAAAGTCTCCATTTATTTCACAAGTCATTTTGAAAACATCTGACGGGAGAACAGTATGGCCACTCCAACTGTCCATAACCGCGGACGCGGATATTCGAATAGTTTGACACTCTGTAGAGATTGTACACTTTCACCACAACATTCGATACATCCGCCAGGAACAAATCCTGAATTCACCATACTCAGTATGCGGATAATCAATCCTAACCTTTCAATTACACGCCCTAGTATAAGCACCTCTCCTGTGAGTTTGGCCTCCCAACCATGACCAACTGTCATCTTGGGTACTGCACAGGTGGACAATCTTCACATGGTAGCCTCAGCTCAGACCTTGGCCGTGAGGGAACTAATACTAGGGTATATAAGTTTCCAGTCAAGCCCTACCCAATCTTCAGGTATTGTGGTTGTACGATAAAATTGGAATGGTATCCCATCCAGACAACCATCAGTTTTATAAAGGGCTAAGGCTCATGCCTTAACATTTTCATCACCAAAATCATCTGGTGTTCGGAAACACATGTCCAAAACATTTCAATAGAATGATTCATCATTCCAAGGTTTTCATAACCATTTTTCCACCAAGTATTCCCATCTAAAGTTGATAAAGTTTTATGCTTAGCACTAGCATCTACAAGTGGGGGTAAGTACTAATGAGGGGTGGTAAACTAGTAGAGTTTCAACTAAGTTCAATCTTATGCCTTGGGATGATATCAAGATTATCTAGCTTAGGCCAAATTTTATGCTCTTTATGCAACCTTCAAATATCTTTCTAGTATCTACAATTCACTTAAGTAAACTCTAAGTAATAGCTTTGATAAAGAAATAAAGTATAAAGCTTGTAAGTAAAAACTAGGATTGGTTTATCAAGTGGGTAGGAGCATCTATGCTTAAGGCATATAGTTGGCATGGTGACAAGCAAGTATTGGCTTGCATAGGTCAACTTGATTAGTAAGGCTTGCACAGTATCAGTATAAGCTTGCCTTGTGCAGAGAAGTGGTTGAAATTCTCCTCGGCTTCTTCTTCGTAGTATCCTCCTTCTTCCTCGTATGCTTGGTCGGTACTAGCGTCTATAAATAAATACTAGGTACACAATAACCAAACAATTCTTAACTACTTGCAATCATCCCACAAAAGGGTCCTATAGATGATCTAGCATCATCACTAACATTACAAGATTAAAGCTTGGTTTAATTCCTTTTATTTTTAGAAAAGTAATTTCTACTCATTGAAAAACTATTTAAGATTTAATATTCTCCAAACCAAACATGGGATCATGTTGACACATGTCATAACCACATATTTTAGTTCATTGGAGTATGATTTAAAGTGGTGTCACGATTTAATAAGGTTTTACCCTTTTATTTTAATTAAATAAAGTGACTAGAAATGCCTATGTAGCATCCTTTTATTACTTGAACATTATTTCTGTAAGTAAACCTATATATTTTTATATATTCTGAAAGGTATGATCAATTGTGATTTTTGAGAGTTGGAATCAACTCAAAAGCTATTATAGTTTAAATTTGAAAAATGTTTGAATGCAGAAAAGGTTTTGCCTTGTTATTTTTACCAAGGGTGATCTACAGATCCAAATGACTTGAATCCAATGGTCTTGGATTCAGCATTTCCAGACCTTTCTAACAAAAGGTTTCATTCAATTCGGTTCACTGAATCGATCTGGATTGATTTTTGAATCTAGGTGCAGAAGTGTGTTTGAAATAAAATGGAAAAGGTTAACTTCAAATGACTGGGTTGCGCAGGAAACGATACTGGGCCGGCTTGCTAAGCACAGCGCTTACGCGGGCTGGTTAAGTTGTTGCCCCCACGCGTTAGTGAGACGAGGGGGTGCGAAGAGGTATGGGGCGATGTGGTGCGTTCGATCTAGTTCTAATCCAACGGTGGAGGGTCATCTTCGACGTTGGGCAACGCCGGCGAGACAGAAACCTAATGCAGCAGCTTCTCCTGGGGCGGCTCCAATCGCTGGCTTCCTTCTTCTCCAAAGGGAACGGGGTGGAACGATCAGTGAGGAGAGGGGAGTGAGATGGTGTGCATAATTCAGCTAGGGGTGGCCTCTATTTATAGTCGCGACGACGAGACCGAACGGGATGGGCAGGTGACGGTGGCGACATGGCTACGGGCTGCTAGAGGCATGGCCGGCGGTGGCGATCGCTTGGTGGTCTCCTGGCGATGCTCTACGGCTTTAATGCGCATGTAGGGGCGGTGGCAAACGGTCTAGAACATGCGAAGCTCTGCGCGACAAAGGCGACGTCTTCGACGGCGAGCGATGGCTGTGAGGCATGGGGCGGTGAACGGGGATGTCTGGCGGTCTCCTGGTTCGGTGGCGATCGTGTATGCACGTGGCGAGGGCGGCGCGCGGTCTGTGGGCATGTGTCGAGGGCGGCGCTCTGGCGCACGCTCGGCATGGTTGACAGAGGCACGGGGGCGGCGTTCTTGGGTGCTCTGGTCGATGTCTTCGAGGCAGGGCTGGTCGAGAGGGGGCGGTGAGGCATGGGTGATCTCCTAGACAAGGTTGGCACGACTAGTTTCTTTCCTAGCTTGCTGTCTACACTGGGGTGGCATGGTGTGCTTCGACTGTTCACCATTGATGGCATTGGCGAGCTCACAGTGGTGCTAGTGATTAGTTAAGTTTGTTATATGATCTACTGAGGCTATTGTGAGCTAGAGAGGGAACCAGTTAGGCTCAAAACACTGCACACTATAGTGTTTTGATTTTGTTAGATTTGAATCTACAAGGTGTTTGATGAAATGGCCGCATGAATTCAAGTTTTGAATTTTGAAAAGATTTTTGGTGGGTGTGCTAGATTGGTGCTGGTGAGTCTGCAGATGCTTGGGTTTTGAAAGTTGAGCTTGTTTGAGTGGTTTTTGAAAAAGTGGGATCTTCCCATATGATAAAGATTCAATTTTGAATTGTCATTTAAACTATGCATTTGAAAGTTTCTGGATGATCACAAAGTGGGCCTTGATACTTTGTTATGAGTACTATTAAGGGGTGTAAAGTTCCAAACAAGTTTCTGTTAAGTTCTGAAAGTTTGAGACAGCCAAAGTAGGCATGGGAGTTAAATTGGTCAAAATGACCATTCCTTTATTTTGTTTGTTTTGATTTATTTGTCTTTGGGAAAAGTGTGGGGATTGTTTAGATGATGTTTATTTCACCTAAGAATCCTTTTGCAAGCAAAGAAACACATAAACAAGGCAATTCAAAAGAATCCAAATTAGGATGCATACACATATGAATGCTTTCATGTTTTTATTTAGAATTTTTTTTGTTAACCCTAAATTTGATGATTACAGTTTGATGATTCTAGTTTAATATTTTTTGGGATGTTACAGTCTGGAAGATAGGATGGAAGCATTGGAACAGGAAGTTTCCAGGTACAAGAAGATGGCAGAACGCGAAGTGGATGTTATTCACAAGATAAGTTTAGAACTCATCACCAAGCACGAGGAGGAGGATGCTAATCTCCAAGAAGAAATCTTCTCGCTCCGCCAGACCACCAACCAATTGCAAGAACAGTTTTATGACATACAGAACCAAAATTGTGAGTATGAGGCTAGATTTGATCGCATAAGGTATGCTGCTAGTTTCATGATTGTGGAAATGTCACATCCCAAAATTCTACTAATTTTGGAATGTGAAATAAATAAATAAGTTTGATTGATTGTTTGACTATGTTGAAAATTCTCAAAGAGAAGAAACTTTTTGAATAGAAAATCCTCTCAACCTTGAATTCAAAATCTTATATTCTTTTGTTATGACCTAAGTAGCCATATAGGCAAAAGGGCATGGATTGATTATGTATTGTAGAATTGGTGTGCAAGATTTCAAAATGAAAATCATGAAGCATTCATAAGCATTTCATTACATCCATGCAAAGTTCTCACAAACTGAATCCAAATCCTCGTATCTAAATCCTATAGTTGATTCGCCCAAATGTTCCTAAAGGTAATTAAATTGACTCTATAAAACCCACTGTTGTAAGGCATAAATTATTGATAATTATAGCCTAAAAAGATCCAATTAATATTACAAAATGTTAGAAACAAAATTGAGCTTATTTGGAGCTATTATGAAAAAGTTATGGAATAAATACAAACAAATAAAGATATAAATAAAATAGAATATACAAGGATTTATAAACCTACTACTTGCAAACTAGTAAAAAGATTATAAATATGATCCTACAATGATCTATTCGATTTTAGAAAATTTTAGAAACAAGAATCGCGTCATTTGGAGTTCGTATGCAAAAGATATGAGGGAAACAAGTAAATAGAAAAAGAAAAAAAAACCTAAGCGGGACGGCCCACCCGGACCGACCGTACCGAGCCAGCCGGCTGGACGCGCGTACGTTGACTCCCAGGTTTGCTTTAAAAAGAGTGCAAAATCTGTTTTGTCAAACCTATCTCTATTCAAACTCTTATAACTTTTTATCTACAACTCCGAATCGACTTCCGTTTGTTTCTACTTGTTTCATACTCCAAGGCCTATATCCCCACCATCATAAACCTCCATATAAACTCGTGGAGCCACAGCTGTACGAGTTTCTCTTCTCGAAATCCAGAATCTACACATGCCCAAATCTTATTTCGCTTTTTAACCCATCTAGACTTCGTTGTTTGCCTTCGACCCAAAAACGAAAGTTGTAGAACTCGTCGAAATATTTCAATCCCGACAAACCTCACCTATTTTCATCCACCACAGCCGGAGAATTTCGCATCGTAATATTTCAGATCTGACGGTGTAAATCCAAGATGTTCTCGCGCTCGTTCCTTCAAATCCAAATTCCTTTGTGAGAAGGTAGGAATAATGATTCCCCACAACTTTCATGTTCTAAGTTTTTCAATTTGACCTACGGATTTGGCTCCCTAATACAGATCTCTTTCTTGTCTATTCTGAGCCAAAATCGGGTCGATCTCTTGTTCTAGCCACCGGATCCTATCCAGACGGTCGAGATCCAATCAAACCGGTGCGTGCCATGTCGTCATCCCGGTCAGCTTCCTCATCAACGCCACGTCATCGTCAGGTCAGCATCTAGTCCCAGTCAGCATGCAAAGTCAACCTGTCCAGTCAGCGGAATATTCTCTGGAATATTCCGTTCGAATTTAAAATTGCACATTATAGTTTTAACTTGTAAAATTCATTAGAAATTCATACCACGTTCAAAAATTGCGTATAATATATCAAATTGAAGATAATTTTACGTAGAATCATCTTATCAGAATAGATCCAACTTTTACTGTACGTGGTTACTGTAGTAATTTAATTAGTTTTAATGGTCTTTTAGGTTAATAAATTCATAAGAAATTATCTGTAACTCCAAAAAATATGAACAATATATCAAATTGAAGCTACTGTAATTTAAATTAATAATATCAGGTTGGATCTAGCCTTTGTCGATTATTTAACACGTAGCATTTTAATTAGTTTTAATGGCTTTATAAATCATTAAATTCATAGTAAATTAATTGCTTATCACAAAAATATAAATGATATACCGATGGAAAGCTGGTTCCATGTAGATCATCATTATGCAATTAGTTCAGGCTTTGACTGTAAGGTTTTTCCGTGAAGATTTAAATAGATTAATGGCTCTTTTGGAGTAATAAATTCATAAGAAAATAAATAATGCTCAGAAAATTACAAATAATATGTCCTTGGATTCACAATTCCGTGGAGATTACGGACATAATTTTAGTTTGATTTTTAGGAGACAGAAACTATATGAATCATTTAAAACCCATTAAACACTATTTAAATCATACAAAAAGATCTATAACTCCGATTAGGGTAAATCCAACGCCTACTGGTTCGTATTAACGTCTTGTATCCAGTAAACCCAAGAAAAAAATTTAATACGACAGTTAGAACATGCGTTACAACAGAACTATTAAAAACCCTATATTGGCAAGTAATTATTAATAACAAGTACTCCATTGCATTAATTGGCCTCTTGCATGCATCATATACTTCAATATTGTTTAGAGAACTAAAGCAACAACCATTGTGACTTATTAAATTGTCATGCATGCATTTGTTGCATTTGTTTGATCTCTATGTGCTATTGTTTATGATTGTATCAAATTGTTTGCTCGATAGATTGCGAGGAGTGCAACGTGTGCGATTGCAACTACTATGATTGCAAGTATTGTGGTTATGACGAGAGCAACCATTATATCTATGAGAATTGTGAGGATTATCTAATCGACTACATCTACAACAAAGGCAAGTGGTGCTATCTATGTCATAAATGTCCTACTGTTTTCCTATGCATTGTAGATGTTTTTGTATAATTGCATATGTAGGAATTGATGTGTATATGCTATGCTATGTCCCATATTATTTCCTAGCATTCCTTGTTTATGAGCCACCGTTGGTAGATGTGCTTAGCCATGCTATGATGAACGAGGGCTGGGTTACATCACTGATGTTGATTCTAAATGTGTTGTTTGCGAAAACTAAAAAACTTAATCAATGAATCTCCTGGGTGTGATGGGATTGATAATTTTTTGTGGTATCATTGCGGAAAGGCACCCAGGACACTGAGAAAGGATTGGCTTCTTTGTTTTGTAGCTTTCATGTGAAACCATGTGCCAATAATGGAATGGGCGGTTGGTTGGACTGAGTAGGTTGTGGTAACTCGAACCCATGTATCCAGAGATGTAGATAGTGTAGGTTGGACCGGTGCGTGTCGGTTTTGGGGAGCTACTTCCCTAACGGTTCCTTCTTGGACTTCTCCCTATCATCACCCAATATGAGAGTGGTGGTACGAGCTGGGCTGGCCAAGTCACATGGGTAAATTGTACTAACCCCTGCAGGGTGTATAAACTAATCGATTAGCCATGTCCCCGGTTATGGACAATTTGAGCGACCTGATACTGATGCTATGATATTTCTCACTCATCCTTATTTCTCAATTACTTAAAACTTGTTGGGTGAACTTAATTGGGTAGGAGCACCTGAGAGTGAACCAGAGTGTCCTATTTATCATATTGGAAAACTACTTTGTTACAAATGTTAGGATAAAACTGTTGCTTTATGCAAATGAGCCTGAACTCCACTTGGCCAAATAAGCATGTAGTTGATAGATCTGTTGTTAACCACTTTAGCCTACTTTCCATACATTCAATGTATTGACCATTCATGGCTGCAATGTTTCATGTTGCAGGTTATATCGTATCTGAGTGATCGTTCATAGGTCGCGAGACTCCACTCAATAATTGTTCGCCTGTGGCACATTTGGAGGATGGAGATCTACCTTGTATTCGTTTTCCGCTGTGTACTTGAATAAATAATATAAATTCTGGATCATATTCATTGTATTTATGATGCATAGTTATATTTGGTATCATTTTGTACTATGTGTGCCAGTGAACCGATCCAGGGATTGGCACTATACACATGAACTCAGCCTTATCAGGCGAGGGTGTTACAAGATGGTATCAGAGCTGTGTGTTGACTGTAGGATCGTGACCTTAGAAATGTATTAGCAATAAGAGACCTCTATTAGGAGAACTATCATATTTCCTACTTATTAGATGTTCTTATATTCCATGTCTATCATTTTCCAACACCTCTCCTTGTTCAAACTTGTAGATGTCCATTCATTTGATTAGTAGAAGAAGTGACCTACCATAAAAACTACAAGAATTGGAAAATGTTATTAGTAGTTTTCTATAAAGCAAATCACTATATGAGAGTTGGCCTACAAGTATAGAACAAATAACATGACATAAATGAACATCTCACCAAGTTTGGGTAGGTCTGGACCACCATATTTTATCTCTTTAGGAGATCATCGCTATCGTGTTAGCATATTATTCTTAACAACTTATGTGGTATGACAATATAGGTTGCTTGATTGTTTGTACTAAACCATATTGTGTGATGCCTTGTTTAGGATATATTATTTTGAAACTCTAAAGTTTCTGGAGTTTTCGTATGGTTTTAAAATTATTTTAATGGTGTGAATTGATTGAAATTCGTGGGATTACTGCTGCAGTTTTCTGCCTGACCTGTTGTACCGCGCGATTTTTCATATTTTATTAGTAACTTATAAAAATCTGAAAAAATAGGATCTAGAGCATAATTAACTGTAGTACATGCACCAAAATTGGATAAAATTCGTGACGAGTTTAGGTCGGTCAGAAAAATTCGTGAAGTCTGCTGTACCGTTTTGACAGATTTTGTTTATTGCTTATATGTTGCTCTATTTTACTCTAGTATTGTTCCCAATGCTTTCAAAATATTTTGTGGTTATATACTACTAAGTTTATACACCTGTAATGTTATTATACAAGTGTTTTCTTTTGTGTTGATTCCTTATGATTGTTTGCTTGTTTATGACATTGAATGCTTTATATAGTTATGGGTAGGATTATTTTCTTAGTCGTTTCTTTCCTATAGAATCTATTCTTCCCTATCTTGAACCCTTGGAGATATAATGATGTGTTAAGTGGAAGGTTTGACAACACAATTCATTTAGGAAGGAGAATGCTTTATCTAATGGGAAAAAAAGATGTGGGAGTATGAAGTGTTGAAATGATGTTATGTAGTGGATTACGCAACCTGAAAGTTGAAGTATCGATAGCTTAGTTTTAGTAGTAGCTTTGTTGATTGAATACATGGGAGTCTACATAGAGCATTAGTCCGTGCCCATGGAAACATTCCGCAAGGCAAGTGAGAATGCCCGAGTGATATAAAAACGTGATTCACCTATCCTCATGCAGGGTAATGATTTGGGTGCAGGATGGATTGATCACCATTCCTACTACTCTTATTATTCGCTCTCGTATTGTTGGCTTTGTGGATCTTGAGTGCCCTTTTCAACCTTAGCAGAGAGTCGACGTTGAGCCTAAACCCTAGAATGGTATATTGTACACCCTTCTAAAAGCATCCATTGCTAAGCATAGGAATGTACGGTAAGGATGAATCCCAACCGTGAATTATGGGCACCGTGAAGTAAACGTTCCCTATTTGCCCACCATGAGATTTTGCTAGTTTAAGAAGTGCTTTCTCGGAAACTATCAATCATGATGTTTAGAATGTGCTAGAGACATTGTGCCAATAAAAGTCTAAAGGAGAACCAATCTGAGCTAAGTGAATCCTCGAGAAATGACCTAGTCAATTTTATTTTCAGGGTGGTAGCACCCTAATGGATCATGAACCTTTCTTTCTTTCTAGCCTTCCCAAATCTCGGGACGAGATTTCTTTTAAGGGTGGTAGTCTGTCACATCCCGAAATTCTCCTAATTTTGGAATGTGAAATAAATAAATAAGTTTGATTGATTGTTTGACTATGTTGAAAATTCTCAAAGAGAAGAAACTTTTTGAATAGAAAATCCTCTCAACCTTGAATTCAAAATCTTATATTCTTTTATTATGACATAAGTAGCCATATAGGCAAAAGGGCATGGATTTATTATGTATTGTAGAATTGGTGTGCAAGATTTCAAAATGAAAATCATGAAGCATTCATAAGCATTTCATTACATCCATCCAAAGTTCTCACAAACTGAATCCAAATCTTGGTATCTAAATCCTATAGTTGATTCGCCCAAATGTTCCTAAAGGTAATTAAATTGACTTTATAAAACCCACTGTTGTAAGGCATAAATTATTGATAATTATAGCCTAAAAAGATCCAATTAATATTACAAAATTTTAGAAACAAAATTGAGCTTATTTGGATCTATTATAAAAAAAGTTATGGAATACAAACAAATAAAGATATAAATAAAATAGAATATACAAGGATTTATAAACCCACTACTTTCAAACTAGTAAAAAGAATACAAATATGATCCTACAATGATCTATTCGATTTTAGAAAATTTTAGAAACAAGAATCGCGTTATTTGGAGTTCATATGCAAAAGATATGAGGGAAACAAGTAAATAGAAAAAGAAAACAAAAACCTAAGCGGGCCGGCCCACCCGGACCGACCGGACCGAGCCAGCCGGCTGGACGCGCGTACGTTGACTCCCGGGTTTTCTTTAAAAAGCGTGCAAAATCTGTTTTGTCAAACCTATCTCTATTCAAACTCTTATAACTTTTTATCTACAACTCCGAATCGACTTCCGTTTGTTTCTACTTATTCCCTACTCCAAGGCCTATCTCCCCACCATCCTAAACCTCCATAAATATAAACTCGTGGAGCCACAGCTGTACGAGTTTCTCTTCTCGCAATCCCGAATCTACACATGCCCGAATGTTATTTCGCTTTTTAACCCATCTAGACTTCGTTGTTTGCCTTCGACCCAAAAATGAAAGTTGTAGAACTCGTCGAAATATTTCAATCCCGACAAACCTCACCTCTTTTCATCCACCACAGCCGGAGAATTTCGCATCGCAATATTTCAGATCTGACGGTGTAAATCCAAGATGTACTCGCGCTCGTTCCTTAAAATCCAAATTCCTTTGGTGAGAAGGTAGGAATAATGATTCCCCACAACTTTCATGTTCTAAGTTTTTCAATTTGACCTACGGATTTGGCTCTCTAACACAGTGTCACATCCCAAGATTTTCCAAATCTTGTAATGTGAAAAATAAATGAATAAAATAAAATTTTGTTGATTTTCAGGGTGAGAAGAAACTTTTGAATCCATTTGGAAACTTTCAAAACCTATTTGGATCAAATAAAATCCTAAAAAGGATTTAAAAAGTTAAATAAACAATAAACTTCAAAATATTTAAAATTACTATTTTGGATCTTTTAATAAAAGGATTTGATTTCTAAAAAGAAAAGGTAGATTTATAAATAAAGATTATTTTATAAAGCCAAATAAAACCTTGGCCAATATTTAGAAATAAAATGTTCTTGTTTTGATTAAAAATAGTAAAGGTTTATTTAAATAAAACAATAAGGATTTAATATCCAATTTTATTTAAGTAAAGGCTTTTCCTATTTTGAATAAACACTAAAACTTATTTAATTATTTTAAATAAGTTTTCCAAGTATTTTATATTCTCAAATAAAAACCTACTGAAGTGTTCTGGTTTTATTTTAGATTTCAAAATAAAGTTTTTAATAAAACAAATCCTATTTGAATTAAATGAATAAGGTCTATTCATTTAATTATTATTGGACCCTAAAATAAAATGTTATTTTATTTTAAACAAGTTTTCCAAATATCTTTTATTTTCAAATAAAACCTACTGATTTGGTTTTGAAAATATTTAGATTTCAAATGGAGTTTTTAAATAAATTAAAACCCATTTGATTTATTAACTAGTGTCCATTTTATTTATTATAAATGGACTCTAAAATAAAAATAATATTTTATTATTGGACTTTGGTTTTGTGATGTTAAACAGAACCAAATTCAATTACAAGTGTGGTGAAAGTGTTTGAATTATTTTGGTTGTTGATTTGTTTGCTTGAATTTCAAAACAGAAAAATAGAAATAGAAAAGGATAAAACATTCAGACAGAAAAAAAATGTGAATTGGACCTGACCCAACTGAGCCAGCCCAATAAGCCCACTCGCAGCCCAGTTTCACTCCCTCCCGAAGAAAACGGTTGGCACCAACTTACTGACCCACGCAGACGATGACAAGTGGACCCCACACTCGCGCTCTCTCTCTCACAGACAGCCAGGACCCACCCCTCATGTTCATCGTTCTCACCCGCAGCGACCGTTCTTCCCCCGCTCCTGCCGTTGATTCCTCAGGCTTAATTCACCTTAATGCCGCGATTAAACCTCGCTTTGATCACGCAAGCTTAAACGCGTACCCCTCCTCTCCATTTCCCCTCTGTCACCATGCAATAGCACGCCCCTAGGCCGCCCCAATTCCTCCCCGAGCCCCTCTGTCTCCGACGACTTCCCTTGCCAATTCTGGCAGCACCGCAACGCCCCCTGCCTCCCCGACCAAGCTCACATCCTCCCCAAGCCCTGGCGCATCTCTTCAGATCCCTTCGCCAGCGTGCCTCACTGGCCGGCAACAACCTCAATCACAAGACCGCTGCTGCAGACAACTCCGGTGAGTCACATCACCTGAACCCGTGCGCGCCTTGACCAGAGCCTCACACCACTTTATTCGCCTGAGCCTTGTGATCATCCAGGTACTCGCCAACTAGTCGCGCAGGACCCATAGCTTCGCCCCCGTCAACGTCTGACCGCACCGAGGCCCAGATCAACTCCGGTGAGCAATTAAAGACGAACCCGCGCGCCCCTCGCCGAGCTGCCACAACGTTGAGCATCATCAGGCTTCGGCGATTCTGGTGAGCTACCCCTCTGCTTCCCTCTCCTCCTAAATCACCGGCGACCACACCGAAAGGCCATCACAACCACCGTCGCCAGCGCCGCCACTTTGTGGTCAATTAGATCAGAGCCATTCGTTTCAGATCGGACGCGTAGGAACAAGCGACTTAAACGAAAGGGTATGCGTTGATCAGAGCCGCACAGATCCTTTTTAATCCAACGGTCTGCAGCGTGATCCACACTGAACTGGTATGGACCAATAGAAACATTACACGTGTCCTGTAGTTGATTTAAAAGACATAATTGATCTATTAGGATTCCAATTTTGTAAATTGCACAACTTTTGATCCACACGTCCAAAAATTACAAACTTTATGTTGTTGGAATCAGTGGAACAAGCCCTAGCCAACTATGGAATTTGTTTAGCAAATAGTATCTGTTAGATTGGTTGATTTTGCAGAAACAATTGTATGCATGTTTAGTTTAGAAAAATTGTTCAAAAATGTTTTTAGGGTTAAAACCTTTGCAAATTGGTTTGTTGTGAACTTACTGACCCTAGGAACCAACCCATGGATTTGAAAATGGATTTGGTGAAGTTTAGGATGGACTAATTGATTTAGCCCATTTCTAGCCAAATGAAAAATAAAGATTTTGGTTATGAAAATGTTTTTGTAAAGAAAACTTTGGGAAATTTTTTTGGATCAAACCTACTGACCCTAAACACCAAGTTTTGAGAAACAACAACTTATTTGGTGAACAACCTAGATTTGTTGCTTTGATAAAAATATTTTTCACCACATAAAATGATGAATGGATTTAAAATGGTTTTTGAAACAAAACCCTTTTACAAATGACTTTGCCACTTTACCAAAATGACCATTAGGTGTTTCAAATGTTTATGACCCATGAGGAACCACTTTTCAAAAACAAAACAAAGCTTGGCATGCTTGCATGCATTACTTTGACTTTGTGATTTTATGTGATTGATTTGCTTGAATGGTAGATTGAAATATTGTTTGCTTGATTGATTTGTAGTGACTTGAAGTGTGTGAACATTGCAAAGATCCTCTACCAAAAAGGCAAGTGATGCTTCATACTTTTTGTCACATTACTTTCACTATGCATTAGTGATTTTCTCTAAGTAAACTTGCATGGATTTTTGCTAAAGTATAAACCTTGCTATAGGAGAACTAGTAGATGAAACCTTAGTGGAAATCTTCCTAAGTTAAGATTCCTATTACTATCAAGCTTAGCCTAGCTAATAGAAAACATGGGTGGAATATATATCCATACTATGGAAACATTTCTAAGTCTGAGGACTTGTGTTTTTGTTTAATAAAACAACTAAGTTAATGAATCACCTGGGTGGAATGGTAATTGCTTGGTGGATTTTGGTTGAGTGGTTCACAAGGCCCATGTTTATGGTTTACCTTGTGTATCTCACTTGTGGATGGCCACCCAGGAACAAAGAGATTTGAGATGTCAAATGTTGAGAAGCTTCAAGTGCAACCACTTGGCATTATGGGCTCTGCCTGGATCATATAGGTTGCAAGAACTTAGCAATATGGACAGTGAGTGGTAGTGTTTGATAGGTTGGAGCGCGTCCATTTTGGTCTAAGGGAAGGCTTATGAAAGATCTTGTCTTGGGAAACCAAGTCTTGTGGGGAAAGTGCACCACCTCTACAGAGTGTGAAATCTAAGTACTTAGCCATGTCCCTGGTAAAGGACAATTTGAGCATCAAGACATGGAAGCAATCAAGAATCTCATCATTCAAATTTCTAAGTCAAAAACTTGTGGTTGAACAAGGGTTAAAGGATTCTTAAATTTTTGATTGAGAAAAATGATTTTGTCAAAGCAAAAACTTAGTGTTTTCAAATGTTAAGGAAAAATCTATTTTGAGCAATGCAAGCCTCAACTCCACTTAGCCAAATGCATATAGTTGATAGACTCCACTATACTACCATAGTATCACTTGCCAATACAATTCAAATGTATTGACCCTTGTGGCTGTAACTTGTGATGTTGCAGGTTTGATTGATTTAGTGAAGTCTGTTGATTAGGATTATAAAGTCTACAACCAACATATCTACCTATGGCACTTTGAAGATGAAGGACCCCATGCTTATAGATATTCTGCTGCAATGTAATGTAATAGCCAAATGAGCTATGTAAGATGTATTAAAATTATGTTATTCCTGGTTATAAAGTTATATTATGACCTTTGTTTCTTGATATTACATCTTAACTGTGGATGCTAGCTATTGATCCAGGGACTAGCATTATAAACACAGGGGACTCCACCTTATATTGTTTAAAGGTTGGGACACTCCCTCTACAGATGGTATCAGAGCATTGTGTTGCCTGTAGGATTTGTAAACCCTAGGATTGGACAAAAACCCTTAGAAAAATAGGAGTTGTATTTTGTTCCAAAAACTTATTTACAAAAACACTTGTGAACTCTTTCCTCAACCATTTTGGTTTCAACTCTACATCTCTTCTACTTCAACTTGATGGAAAACCTACCCATGGCCAAGACTACACCATGTGCAAAGGATTTCTTCAACTCTAATGACTTCAACATCTTCAACTCTAATGACTTCAACTTCTTCAACTCTAATGACTTCAACTTCTTCAACTCTAATGACTTCAACATCTTCAGCATATTCACCAAGGACTTCCAACTTGGAAACCACTAAGGACAAGTGAGACAAAGAAATCTTGCTCAAGATTTGGAGACTAAGGAAACACAACTTAGAAGGAGCCATCCTCAACTTTCAAGTATTTATGACCAAGATCCCAAGGAAACCATGATCTCAAGTAAGAAGAATCAACCAAGAAGAATGGAAAGATCACAAGTGAAACATATAGATGGACCACCATATTTTAGTTAAGTCAAACACACCAACTTATGTGGTGTAATAAAAATATTTTGTTGCCTAAAAATGTGCTTGAACTTTGTTGTTTGAGTGAAATGTTTGGTTTGTAAATGCTTGCACATTGCTTGAGTGAATTGTGATGTGTGTGATTAGAATTATTCCCTTAGAAATATTTTGCCTATTCTAATCCCTACCCAACCCAAACAGATGACTTCTCCAAGAAACTCCAACATCAAGGTTGATGAAAACAACCAAAACCAAGAGGACAACATGAGAGAACTTATAGCAACCCAAAATCAGTTGAGCCAAGAGACAACTTAGCTTTTAGCCAACAACAATGGACTAGACCCAGCCATACAAAGGATTTTGAAACTTCAATCCCAATTGTTGCAAGGATTGATTGATCAAATGATCAACATGAGAGAAAACTTTTCCCAAAGAGCCAACGACCACAAGGATGACAAAGATGTTATTTTAGAAGGAACCCAAGCATACAATACTTGTGGAGACAAAGATCACGCATCCAAGGAGCATGAAGATCAATGCCCCAAGAAGAGAGAAAGATCTCCCACCTATGAAAAACATGAACTAGAAGAACTCCTAGCTTTGGAGAGACCCAAAAAGAAGAAGAAGAAGAAGAAATGCCCCAACCCTAACAAGGAGGATATTACTCAAGTGCAATGTTACAATTGCAAAGAGATGGGACACTATGCCAATGAATGCCCAGAAAGAAGAAGAACCAAAGAAACAAACAAGAGGCAATGATACCAAAGGAAAAGAAAGATATCAGCCAAGTGATCTGTTTCAAATGCAAGGAACTAGGCCACTATGTAAACAATTGTCCAGAAAAGATGAAGAAAAAGTTAAACAAGTCTATGAAGGATCTCAACCTTGGCCCATGAGTCAAGTGTGGAAACAAAGGACACTATGCAAAGGTTGCCCAAGAGAAGTTTCCCCAGGATCCCAAGCAAGCCAAGATGTAAACTAGTTAGAATTTTTTTAAGGGTGGTAGTACCCTAGTTGTTTTAAGCCTACTTGTAACCCCTAGCCTCCCCAAATCTCGGGACGAGATTTATTTTATGGGTGGTAGCCTGTCACATCCCAAGATTTTCCAAATCTTGTAATGTGAAAAATAAATGAATAAAATAAAATTTTGTTGACTTTCAGGGTGAGAAGAAACTTTTGAATCCATTTGGAAACTTTCAAAACCTATTTGGATCAAATAAAATCCTAAAAAGGATTTAAAAAGTTAAATAAACAATAAACTTCAAAATATTTAAAATTACAATTTTGGATCTTTTAATAAAAGGATTTGATTTCTAAAAAGAAAAGGTAGATTTATAAATAAAGATTATTTTATAAAGCCAAATAAAACCTTGGCCAATATTTAGAAATAAAATGTTCTTGTTTTGATTAAAAATAGTAAAGGTTTATTTAAATAAAATAATAAGGATTTAATATCCAATTTTATTTAAGTAAAGGCTTTTCCTATTTTAAATAAAAACTAAAACTTATTTAATTATTTTAAATAAGTTTTCCAAGTATTTTATATTCTCAAATAAAAACCTACTGAAGTGTTCTGGTTTTATTTTAGATTTCAAAATAGAGTTTTTAATAAAATGTAATGACCTCGGATCGGTAATGATCCTAAGTCCCTGTGATTAACATGCTAGTCCCTGGATCAATAGCTCGCACTCACAGTCGATGAAATATCATGTAAAACACAAAGTCTTTATTACACGAAGAATCCATACTATGAAATTATTACAAAAATTGCTTAGCATTATGCTAGATCAAATAACAGCGGAAACATAAAAGCAGCATGAGTCCATCAACGCCCAGGCTTGTCGAGTGTAGACCCGCGATCCCTACGCACCTTTCAATCTTCGGATTCTGCACATAAGACGTGCAGCCAACAAGTTGGGTCAATACTTTGAATGTATTGGCAAATTACACCAGGGAGAGAAAAGACTATCTCTACATGCAAGGCTGGTATAGGCTATAGAGTTCATTTGCTCAAAGCTAGTTTTCTTAAGTAGAGAGAAGAAGAGCGGATTGTCCTACTTTGCAAACATTTGCTTAGATAATAATAAGGTCGAGTGGCACACAAGGATATTACGCACCAAGTGTCCAAACAACCAAACACTTGGATATTACGCACCAAGCGTCACTTGGATATTACACACCAAGTTCCCAAATTCCCACCCATTGGCGATATTACGCACGCCATGGGGTTTCAAAACTTTGTTTTAGAAAAGAGAGAGGAAGATCCTTCAGAGGCTCCATCCTTCAGACGCTCATTGTTGTTCTGTTACCGTGAACACGGCTGATCGATCAGATTGCAATACTCTCGAGAGTTTGTGCACTTTACCCACAATCCACGATCAAGTCCTTTTACAGACAAGACCATGGCGAGGCTTTCCCTTAGTAGCCCCTCTACCTTCCGGATCCAACCGTGCCAAGAACCTCCAAATGTTGGTACCCAGGTGAGGTTTCCCACTAAGTACTAGGCCAAGACAGAGCCCATAATGTACTGTGGTTGCATTGGAAGCTTCTGAATTCTGAAACATGGAAGACTTCTTTGATTCCTGGGCGGCCGTCCTCCACCAAAATCACACTCGTTGACCCGACAACCATTCCGCCCAGAAGAAAACTTAGATTTATTTTGAAGTGGATTTGAGAAGAAAAGTTTGCTCTAGAGAGCCTTTATACTTAGAAAATTCTTTGTCTTTCGAACCCCCCAACGGTACTTTGTATATATAGCATAGCAAGCAGTACTTAGCAAAAACAGGGGTACCTATTAGTAGGGGTGGGCATTCGGTTTTTTCGGTTAATTCGGTTCGGTTTTTCGGGTTTTTCTATAATTCGGTTTCTACAAAATAGGCACCGAAATTATTTCGGTTTTCTAATTAATCGATAGTTCGGTTAGTGGATAATTCGGTTCGGTGTTCGGTTTTTAACCGAACTTCTGGAAATAACAACACTATGCCATAATTTATGTAGATCCATACGAGCTAAACCACTCATCGGCGCGCCGGAAGCAACCTCCAGGTCGGTGAGTACCTGAAGCAATACATGGCTAGCTGATGTCTTAAACGCATGTGTAGAAAAAAACATAATAAGCATGATGTCTATCTTGCTCGTTCAAAAAATGATGTCTATCTTTCAAGCCGTATACATTCAACAAATTGTATGTGTTGAGAGTTTAACTAAAATACATGATTATATCCGAACAGAAAAACAATTGAAAGGCTTCCAACAAAATTCATAGACACAATGGACAGTTAAACCACGAACATGTGCATGTGGCTGGAGACATACGTACATGCATGAGCTGTTAAACCACAAACATGTGCGTGCATGTGGCTGAAGACATACGTACATGCATGGGCTGCCTGGCAGCTTTTGCATGCATGTATTTTTATCGCATGAGCTAGTATCTACGTACAGTAATGGACGTCTGAGACAGAATCACAAATATATTTAGCTCTGTCACGTATATTTTTCGGTTTATACGGTTACTTCGGTTAACAGAGAGTCAAAACCGAATTAATATTTATAAATTCGATTAATCATATTTACTAACCGAAATTAGTTTCGGCTAATTCGTGTTCGGTGTATTCGGTTTCGGTTCCGGTTAATTCGGTTTCGGTGTTCGGTTTCGGTTTTTTATGCCCATCCCTACCTATTAGGATGGAAATCCTAAGTATAGAGCTACTAATGGCATACTACAAAATCATCGCACTTGTAAAATAATGCTAAGGAAAAATTCTACTAGAATATCCTACACATGCATACTACAGAATTTTGAAGATCACATGCATAGAATCAAAACTGGGACAAAATTATGAACAAGTGGTGTAACTTGCCTTGATCCGATCAGCACTCTACACAATAGCACTCCTTAGCGCACTCCGAGCAATCTAACGAATCACAAACATAGATCTAATCACAACTTGTTCAAAGCATAACACAAAGGAAAACATGCATGCATGCAACATGGTAGTTTATGCAAGGTTGGTTAAATTGATCAAGGTAGCAAGTTTGTGTTGTGATAGTGTAAGGGTGTCACTAGGATTTATTTTCCAAGGGTTTAGATCTACTATAGTGTCACTAAACAAATCCTAGGATTATAAGGAGATCAACCATCTAGTTAGCCCCAAGCTAGATCTAATGACCCTAAGCAAAGCTCAATGATTTGGATCAGTAGGTATTGTGGAAACAAAGCTTGCTCAACAAGAATCAAATAGAATAGAATTTTAATTATTTTTTTATAGATTAAACTCTCTAATCTAATGATTAAAATCTACACCTAAAACATTACTGTAAACCTGCAATAATATTACATATTTGGATTCTACATAAAATTAGGAATCCAACGGTATATTACAAGCTAAATTTGGACAAATATTCGATTTTACATGATTTTCGCAAGTTTGAAACCTAAATCTGAAACAGATCTGAACTTTACTTAAAGAGCTTGCCAAGTGGCAGCTCCTGATCGGTCCAGCTGGCAACGGGGGGGTGACGCGGCGCTGGCGCGGCCAGCGTGGCATACGTGCACGTCGCTATTCGACGATACCCCTTCGGCGTTGATCTAATCGTACGCGTTCAATCTTAATCCGACGGTCAGGAGGGCGGCGGCGACTTACAAGGTTGTGACGGCGGCGCGGGCGGCGGTGGCGTCAGTGGTCGACGGTGGCGGCGCTCCGGCGGGTCCCTGGAACCGTGGCGGGGTCGACGAGGTTCGCCTGGCTCTCGCGGTCACGCTCGCGTCCTCGTCGCCTCGCCTTGCTTCCTCGGCTGGCAGCAGCGTCCCGCCGTTCTTCTTCTCCCTGGCGGCGCTCCGGCGAGCAATTGCGGATGCGATTCTGCGAGAGAGAAGGGGAAGGGCACACGGCGCGAATCAGTGGTGAACGAGGAGCAGTTCTAGGGGAAGGAAGGAGCGAGAGGTGGTCCCGAACGTCTCGGTGAGGTCCAACCCAACGGCGGCGGCGCGGATCGTCGATCGTCTAGGGTTCCGCAAGGGGAAAAATCGGACGAGGTGAGGCCGAGGGTGGAGGGGGTTATATGGGGCGGAGACGTGGGCGAGGGGGTGGTCGAGTCCGGCTGGTCTGAGTCCAGCGACGGCAGCCGTGTCCTTGCATGGTCTCAGGAGGAGACGACGGGTGGGACCCCGTCGGTGATGGAGGGAGGAGCGGGCGGTCTTTGGCGGCCGGCAGTGGTGGGCTGCGATGCGGCCCAGTTAGGTAGGTTTTTCCTTTTTTTCCTTTAATCATTTTCCCTTTTCTGTTTTCATAAAACCCTAATAACTTTTGCAACCTAGGTCCAAAATTAATGAAATTTGTTTCTAAATTCTCATAAAATTGAGGTGGTCAACCTAGGACCATGGCTTACTATTTTTACAAAGTTTTTGAAGGGTCAAACTACTACAACAAGGGTGCTCACTTATGAGAATATTTAATAGGGTTTTTAAAAGGGTTTATGTGCCAGGGTTTTTATTGCAATTTTTCAAATGCAGGATGCAATGATGCAAGGATGATGCATGACACTAATATCATCTTAATATAGAATCTGGGATGTTACAAACCTACCCCCCTTAAGAAGAATCTCGTCCCCGAGATTCGGTTTGGCTAGCAAATAGGTGTGGGTGTTCTGCCTTCAAGTCTTCTTCACGCTCCCACGTAGCTTCTTCCTCGGAGTGGTGGTTCCATTGTACCTTGCAGAACCTTATAGTCTTGGTGCGGGTAATCCTTTCAGCTGTTTCCAGTATTTTGATGGGTTTTTCCTCATAGGTAAGTTGATTCTCCAATTGAACCTCATCTAGGGAAACAGTGTCTCTTAGCGGTGTTTCGGCCATCTCCCGGTGACACTTCTTTAGTTGCGACACATGAAACACATCATGAACAGTCAGTACTTCCGGTAACTCCAACTGATAAGCAACTTCTCCTCTACGGGCCAGAACTTTATATGGTCCTATGAATCGTGCGGCTAACTTGCCCTTGATTCCGAACCTCTTAACTCCACGTAGGGGTGAAACTCGGAGGTACGCACGGTGCCTATTTCATAAGCCACATCTCTGCGTTTGGAATCAGCATAGCTCTTCTGTCGGGATTGGGCTACTTTTAGCCTATCCTGAATCTGTCGCACCTTTTCTTCGGCATCCTTTATCATGTCCGGTCCAAAAAGACTGCGTTCTCCAACTCCATTCCATAGCAATGGAGTCCTACACTTCCTGCCATATAGAACTTCAAATGGAGCCATCTTGATACTTGTCTGGTAGCTGTTGTTGTATGAGAACTCAGCATATGGTAGGTTATCGTCCCAACTAGACCCATAGTCTAGTGCGCAAGCTCTCAACATATCTTCCAAAATTTGATTCACCCTTTCTGTTTGGCCATCTGTTTGAGGGTGGAAGGCAGTACTGAATTCTAGTCGGGTTCCAAGAGACTCATGTAGTTGTCGCCAAAACTTTGAAGTAAACTGGGTGCCTCTATCTGACACAATTCCCTTGGGAACACCATGCAGGCTTACAATTCTTGACATGTATATCTTAGCAAGCTTAGCACTTGTATATGTGGTCTTTACGGGGATGAAGTGAGCCACCTTGGTGAAGTGGTACACCACTACCCAGATAGAATCAAATCCAGAACGAGTCCGGGGCTATCCCGTGATGAAATCCATGCCTACCTTGTCCCACTTCCAGTCGGGTATAGGTAGTGGTTGAAGTAATCCTGCCGGTTTCTGATTCTCGGCTTTAACTCTGTTGCACACATCACACAGAGAAATATACTCTGCAATATCTCTTTTTAGGTTATTCCACCAGAATATATCCTTCACATCCATGTACATTTTTGTGTTACCTGGATGAATTGAGTATGGCAAATCATGAGCTTCTTGTAAAATCATCTTCCTGATATCGGGGTCATTGGGAACGCACAAACGCTTCCCATACCAGAGGGTTCCTTGTTCGTCCAGACGAAATTCTTTAGTCTTTCCTTCACTTATCCTGACTCTTATTTCTTCCAACTCTTTATCCCCCTTTTGTGCTTCTTGGATCCTTTCTTGGAAGGTGGACACTATTTCCATAGTCGCTACGTGTCCTTTCGGGACTATCTCAAGCCTGAGGTCCCTGAATTGCTTGCATAAATCCTCTGGAAGTTCCCCTGCGGTAAGTCCATTTACATATACCTTACGACTTAAGGCATCAGCCACCACGTTTGCCTTTACGGGGTGGTACTGTAAATCCGAGTCATAATCCTTAATTAGCTCAAGCCATCTTCGTTGTCTCATATTCAACTCCTTTGGGTGAAGATGTACTTCAAACTTTTATGATATGTGAACACATCACAATGTTTTCCCATGAGGTAGTGTCTCCATACCTTGAGTGCATGAACCACAGATGCAAGTTCCAAATCATGTGTGGGATAATTGTGTTCGTGGTTCTTAAGTTGTCGGGAGGCATAGGATACCACCTTCCCATCCTGCATCAATACACTTCCAAGTCCTTGTCGATAAGCGTCACAATAGACTTGAAAATCCTTCTGGATATCAGGTATACATAGAACTGGTACCGTTACAAGGCGTTTCTTTAACTCTTGAAAACTTGCCTCACATGTCTCGGTCCATAGGAATTTCTTTTCCTTCTTTAATAGTTCCGTCATGGGTTTTGCTATCTTGGAAAAGTTTTCGATGAACCTCCGGTAATATCCTGCGAGGCCCAAGAAACTTCTAATATCTCCCACATTCTTGGGTGACTCCCATTCCGTCACGGAAGCTACCTTGCTAGGATCTACGGCAACTCCTTTAGCTGACACAACATGACCAAGGAATCCCACTTCCTTTAACCAGAACTCGCACTTGCTGAACTTGGCATACAACTTGTGTTCTCTTAGTTTCTCCATAATAAGGCGTAGATGTTTCTCATGTTCCTTCTCATCCTTTGAGTATATGAGTATATCATCTATGAACACTACGATAAACTTGTCCAAGTATTCCATGAACACCTTGTTCATCATGGTCATGAAGTATGCTGGGGCATTGGTTAGACCAAAAGACATCACGGTGTACTCATACAATCTGTATCTTGTGGTGAACGCTGTCTTGGGCACATCCTGTTCTCGAATCTTTAGCTGAAAATAGCCCGATCGTAGATCGATCTTTGAGAACACATTGGCTCCTTTTAGCTGGTCAAACAGGTCATTGATGTTGGGCAGAGGATACTTATTCTTAATCATCACTTCGTTCAACGAGCGGTAGTCCACAACCAGCCTCTTGGTCTTATCCTTCTTTTCCACAAATAGGACGGGTGCTCCCCAAGATGACGCGCTGGGTTGAATGAACCCCTTGTCCAATTGTTCCCTAAGCTGTTTCTTGAGTTCTTTTAATTCGTCCACATCCATATTGTATGGTCTCTTAGCTATCGGCCTCGTGCCTGGCATTAAGTCAATGAGAAACTCGATATCACGGTCGGGTGGCATTCCGAGTAGCTCTTCTGGGAAGACATCTGGGTATTCCTTTATAATAGGTACCTCCTCCAAGATAACCCCCTTAAGAGAGTTCACCATGACTTCTTTGAGTGCGAAGTTCGACTTGATACGAATCATCTTCCCTTCCGGTGTTGTGAGCATGACAGTTCTCTTGGCACAATCTATGACTCCTTCATATTTGGTCATCCAATTCATGCCCAAGATTATGTCTAATCCTTGTGATTCTAGAACTACTAGACTGGTGGGAAAAATGTGTGTCCCAATCCTTAGTTCTAAATCCCGGCAACCGGAGTTTGCCACTATTTCTCCCCCAGGAGAACTTACCCTGAGAGGAAAGTTTATAGTCTCCATTGGTATCTTGCCTCTATCCACAAATACCCTTGATATGAATGAATGCGATGCACCAAAGATCAAAAAGAACAATCAGGGAATAGAATTGAGTTTGAACTTACCAATCACAGAGTCTGGCGCCTCACAAGCATCCTCCATAGAAACATGATTCACCGTGGCTTTGACAAACGGATTTGGCTTCTTCCCGTTCCCATTGCCATGGTTGTGTCCATTTCCATTCCCATTACCATTGCCATTCTTCCTCTCAGGGCAAGAGGTTGCATAGTGCCCTGTCTTGTTGCACTTAAAGCATGTCACCTCATTGAGATCCTTTCCATTGCCGCCATTGCCATTGCGGTTTTTGTGCCCATTGTGTTTGTGGCCACCATGGTTATGACCGTTATGGTTGTGGCCATTATTGTTATAAGGTGGTGGTGAGGAATTGTGCTGCTTCTGGTACGGAACAGAGTGTTTGTGAGGGTTAGATTTCCACTTGCGATTTTCTATGCTCTTCCTCTTTGATTCAACCACAATGGCTCTGTCCAGGAGTTCCTGAAAGTTGTCAAATTTCTGAGCCACAAGCTGAATGGATATCTCATCATTGAGCCCTCTTAAGAACTCCTCCTGTCTCTTGGCATCAGTGGAAACATCATCGGGTGCATAACGGGCTAGCTTATTGAAAAGCTCTCCATACTCGGTGACAGAACGGTGCAGTTGGTGTAGGTCGCGAAACTCGCGCCTCTTTAGAGTCATGACACCAGCAGCCACATGATGGGTGCGAAAAGCTAACTCAAACTGTTCCCAAGTGATAGCATCAATGTCCGGGTGGGTGACTTGGTAGGTATCCCACCATTCTGCAGCAGGTCCTTCAAGCTGGTGTGCGGCATATCGCACCCTGTCGGCTCCGACAGCTTGCACGGTGTCTAGCTTCTTGTTGATCGTACGCAGCCAGTCATCAGCGATGATTGGTTCAGTGCTGCTAGTGAAGGTAGGTGGGTTCAGCCTCAAAAACCGAGTCAAGCGATACTGTTGAGGAGGTGGCAGAGGTGGTGGTGGTGGCGGGTTGTTGTTGTTGTTGTTTTGCATGTTCTGGGTGAGCAGTTGGATCAGCTGGTTCTGAGTGGCCAAAAGTTCTGCTATTTCTGGCGGGATTTCGGGATTCGCACGTCTTGGCGGCATTTGTGGGGTTTAAGAGAATAGTTAAGAAATAGACAGAAAGACTAAGTAGTAAACTCCTACCCTTATGAAAAACACACCAAGCACACAAGGCACACAAGGCATAACACCACAGATTTAGCACAGGAAACAACCAAATTTAACTAAACCAGACTTGTCTTGGTATTTATTACATTTGCGAATAACGTTCTACTATAGAATTAAAGGTGGTCCAACTACTACACATCTTCCACGCCTTCCTCTTCCTCGTCCTCGAACGAGTAGCCTTCTTGCTCTAGAGTTGTCTTGTACAATTCCATCTCCTTTGTGGTGGCTTCAAGCTTCTCTTGGAGGTCCTTTATCTCATCCTGTAGCTTCTTGGTAGTGGCTTCCAGCTGCTCCCGAAGTCCCTCCTTCTCGCTTTGTAGCTCCTCCACTAAACTTGTCTTCATTGCGGCTTCAAGTTGCTTTGCCAAGTCCCTCTTGGAAGCACGCACATCATTGATTATCTTGCAAAGGCCTTCAGTTTGCACTTCATCTCCATCGATCTGCTGTTTGAGTTCCCTAATTCTCTTGTTTTTATTTATTACCCTCTTCTCTTGGTTAGCGAACTTCTTCTCTTGGTCCTGAAATTTTATCTCTTGGAGCTTCATTGCCTCCTCCTGCTGCTTGATCATTTCTTCCTTCTCCTTGATGAGGGCGCATAGCTTGTAATTCTTCAACATCTCGAGGAAGGTAACCTTCTCAAGGTCATGGATGTGGCACTCCAAGTCTTGATATTGTGTTCTTCGGCGCTTGGTAGAAGTTCTTTCCTCAAAGGTTAACTCCATGGGAATTCCTTCCTCATCTCGTCTTCCAAAGAGGCCGCCGCAGTGTCCTTGGAGAGCTTCATTATGACGTCCACATAGGCGACCAATGAGTTGCTGCAAGCTAATTCTAAGGGCCTTCTCCTTGGAATCGCTAACAATGTGGATTGCTATGTCTTCCTCCGGGTTCTTGCCTCGCTCTTTTCCTGGTTGAATGACCTTGACTCCCCAACAGCCGTCCTTGTGGAGTTTCTTCATTGTGCTCCCTTGGATTGTTGGGAGAGGAAGGTCCAAACGTGTGAGTAGATCCATGAGGCATCCTCCAAAGAGAAGGGGCTCGATGTCCGCGACGGTGTCGTAGAGGAAGCTTGTCATCTTTGAGTTAGAAGAATGAGGGTTAGATACTTAAACAAGTAGAGGAAAACATATACTAGAGGTGCGGAAAATAACTTAGTAGGAAACAAGTAAGGCACTAAAGTTAGAGGTGGTTCCAATCCTAGGGTCACGTCCTACAGGCAACGATGTGCTCTGATACCATCTGTAATGACCTCGGATCGGTAATGATCCTAAGTCCCTGTGATTAACATGCTAGTCCCTGGATCAATAGCTAGCACTCACAGTCGATGAAATATCATGTAAAACACAAAGTCTTTATTACACGAAGAATCCAGAGTATGAAATTATTACAAAAATTGCTTAGCATTATGCTAGCTCAAATAACAGCGGAAACATAAAAGCAGCATGAGTCCATCAATGCCCAGGCTTGTCGAGTGTAGACCCGCGATCCCAACGCACCTTTCAATCTTTGGATTCTGCACATAAGACGTGCAGCCAACAAGTTGGGTCAATACTTTGAATGTATTGGCAAATTACACCAAGGAGAGAAAAGACTATCTCTACATGCAAGGCCGGTATAGGCTGTAGAGTTCATTTGCTCAAAGCTAGTTTTCTTAAGCAGAGAGAAGAAGAGCGGATTGTCCTACTTTGCAAACATTTGCTTAGATAATAATAAGGTCGAGTGGCACACAAGGATATTACGCACCAAGTGTCCAAACAACCAAACACTTGGATATTACGCACCAAGCATCACTTGGATATTACACACCAAGTTCCCAAATTCCCACCCATTGGCGATATTACGCACACCATGGGGTTTCAAAACTTTGTTTTAGAAAAGAGAGAGAAAGATCCTTCAGAGGCTCCATCCTTCAGACGCTCATTGTTGTTCTGTTACCATGAACACGGCTGATCGATCAGATTGCAATACTCTCGAGAGTTTGTGCACTTTACCCACAATCCACGATCAAGTCTTTTTTACAGACAAGACCATGGCGAGGCTTTCCCTTAGTAGCCAATCTACCTTCCGGATCCAACCGTGCCAAGAACCTCCAAATGTTGGTACCCAGGTGAGGTTTCCCACTAAGTACTAGGCCAAGACAGAGCCCATAATGTATTGTGGTTGCAATGGAAGCTTCAATCAAACATGGCAGACTTCTTTGATTCTGGCGTCGCCCTCCACCAAAATCACACTCGTTGACCCGACAACCATTCCGCCCAGAAGAAAACTTAGTTTTATTTTGAAGTGGATTTGAGAATAAAAGTTTGCTCTAGAGAGCCTTTATACTTAGAAAATTCTTTGTCTTTCGAACCCCCCAACGGTACTTTGTATATATAGCATAGCAAGCAGTACTTAGCAAAAACAGGGGTACCTATTAGGATGGAAATCCTAAGTATAGAGCTACTCATGGCATACTACAAAATCATCGCACTTGCAAAATAATGCTAAGGAAAAATTCTACTAGAATATCCTACACATGCATACTACAGAATTTTGAAGATCACATGCATAGAATCAAAACTGGGACAAAATTATGAACAAGTGGTGTAACTTGCCTTGATCCGAGCAGCACTCTACACAATATCACTCCTTAGCGCACTCCGAGCAATCTAACGAATCACAAACATAGATCTGATCACAACTTGTTCAAAGCATAACACAAAGGAAAATATGCATGCATGCAACATGGTAGTTTATGCAAGGTTGGTTAAATTGATCAAGGTAGCAAGTTTGTGTTGTGATAGTGTAAGGGTGTCACTAGGATTTATTTTCCAAGGGTTTAGATCTACTATAGTGTCACTAAACAAATCCTAGGATTATAAGGAGATCAACCATCTAGTTAGCCCCAAGCTAGATCTAATGACCCTAAGCAAAGCTCAATGATTTGGATCAGTAGGTATTGTGGAAACAAAGTTATAGCAACAAGAATCAAATAGAATAGAATTTTAATTATTTTTCTATAGATTAAACCCTCTAATCTAATAATTAAAATCTACACCTAAAACATTAATGTAAACCTGCAATAATATTACATATTTGGATTCTAAATAAAATTAGGAATCCAACGGTATATTACAAGCTAAATTTGGACAAATATTCGATTTTACATGATTTTCGCAAGTTTGAAACCTAAATCTGAAACAGATCTGAACTTTATTTAAAGAGCTTGCCAAGTGGCAGCTCCTGATCGGTCCAGCTGGCAACGGGGGGGTGACGCGGCGCTGGCGCGTGCGTGCTGACGCGCGCGGCCACATGGCACGTCGCTATTCGACGATACCCCTTCGGCGTTGATCTAATCGTACGCGTTCAATCTTAATCCGACGGTCAGGACGGCGGCGGCGACTTATAAGGTTGTGACGGCGGGGCGGGCGGCGCTGGTCGACGGTGGCGGCCCGTGGTCCTCGAACCGTGGCGGGGTCGACGAGGTTCGCCTGGCTCTCGCGGTCACGCTCGCGTCCTCGTCGCCTCGCCTTGCTTCCTCGGCTGGCAGCAGCGTCCCGCCGTTCTTCTTCTCCCTGGCGGCGCTCCGGCGAGCAATTGCGGATGCGATTCTGCGAGAGAGAAGGGGAACGGCACACGGCGCGAATCAGTGGTGAACGAGGAGCAGTTCTAGGGGAAGGAAGGAGCGAGAGGTGGTCCCGAACGTCTCGGCGAGGTCCAACCCGACGGCGGCGGCGCGGATCGTCGATCGTCTAGGGTTCCGCAAGGGGAAAAATCGGACGGGGTGAGGCCGAGGGTGGAGGGGGTTATATGGGGCGGAGACGTGGGCGAGGGGGCGGTCGAGTCCGGCGCGGGTACGAGTCCGACGCGGCCGGCAGCCGTGTCCGCCGCGGTCTCCAGGAGGGAGACGACGGGGTGGGACCCCGCTGCTGATGGAGGGAAGAGCGGTCTTTGGCCGGTGCTGCGTGGTGCTGGTCATGCTATGCCTAGTTAGGTAGGTTTTTCCTTTTTTTCCTTTAATCATTTTCCCTTTTCTGTTTTCAGAAAACCCTAATAACTTTTGCAACCTAGGTCCAAAATTAATGAAATTTGTTTCTAAATTCTCATAAAATTGAGGTGGTCAACATAGGACCATGGCTTACTGTTTTTCAAAGTTTTTGAAGGGTCAAACTACTACAACAAGGGTGCTCACTTATGAGAATATTTAATAGGGTTTTTAAAAGGGTTTATGTGCCAGGGTATTTATTGCAATTTTTAAAATGCAGGATGCAATGATGCAAGGATGATGCATGACACTAATATCATCCTAATATAGAATCTGGGATGTTACATAAAACAAATCCTATTTGAATTAAATGAATAAGGTCTATTCATTTAATTATTATTGGACCCTAAAATAAAATGTTATTTTATTTTAAACAAGTTTTCCAAATATCTTTTATTTTCAAATAAAACCTACTGATTTGGTTTTGAAAATATTTAGATTTCAAATGGAGTTTTTAAATAAATTAAAACCCATTTGATTTATTAACTAGTGTCCATTTTATTTAATTATAAATGGACTCTAAAATAAAAATAATATTTTATTATTGGACTTTGGTTGTGTGATGTTAAACATAACCAAATTCAATTACAAGTGTGGTGAAAGTGTTTGAATTATTTTGGTTGTTGATTTGTTTGCATGAATTTCAAAACATAAAAATAGAAATAGAAAAGGATAAAACATTCAGACAGAAAAAAAATGTGAATTGGACCTGACCCAACTGAGCCAGCCCAATAAGCCCACTCGCAGCCCAATTTCACTCCCTCCCGAAGAAAACGGTTGGCACCAACTTACTGACCCACGCAGACGATGACAAGTGGACCCACACTCGCGCTCTCTCTCTCACAGACAGCCAGGACCCACCCCTCATGTTCATCGTTCTCACCCGCAGCGACCGTTCTTCCCCCGCTCCTGCCGTTGATTCCTCGGGCTTAATTCGCCTTAATGTCGTGATTAAACCTCGCTTTGATCACGCAATCTTAAACGCGTACCCCTCCTCTCCATTTCCCCTCTGTCACCCCGCAATAGCACGCCCCCAGGCCGCCCCAATTCCTCCCCGAGCACCTTTGTCTCCGACGACTTCCCTTGCCAATTCTGGCAGCACCGCAACGCCCCCTGCCTCCCCGACCAAGCTCACATCCTCCCCAAGCCCTGGCGCATCTCTCTGCATCCCCAGCTCGCCCGCGCGTGCCTCCCAGCGCCGGCAACGACCTCAACTGTCAGCACTGCCGTCTGCAGACAACTCCGGTGAGTCACATTGCCTGAACCCGTGCGCGCCTTGACTAGAGCCTCACACCACTTTATTCGCCTGAGCCTTGTGATCATCCAGGTACTCGCCAACTAGTCGCGCAGGACCCATAGCTTCGCCCCCGTCGATGTCTGACCGCACCGAGGCCCAGATCAACTCCGGTGAGCAATTAAAGACGAACCCGCGCGCCCCTCGACGAGCTGCCACAACGTTGAGCATCATCAGGCTTCGGCGATTCTGGTGAGCTACCCCTCTGCTTCCCTCTCCTCCTAAATCACCGGCGACCACACCGTCTGAGCGCGCCGCCGCCAACCACCGCCGCCAGCGCCGCCACTTTGTGGTCAATTAGATCAGAGCCATTCGTTTCAGATCGGACGCGTAGGAACAAGCGACTTAAAAAAAGGGTATGCGTTGATCAGAGCCGCACAGATCCTTTTTAATCCAACGGTCTGCAGCGTGATCCACACCGAACCGGTATGGACCAATAGAAACATTACACGTGGCCTGTAGTTGATTTAAAAGACAGAATTGATCTATTAGGATTCCAATTTTGTAAATTGCACAACTTTTGATCCACACGTCCAAAAATTACAAACTTTATGTTGTTGGAATCAGTGGAACAAGCCCTAGCCAACTATGGAATTTGTTTAGCAAATAGTATCTGTTAGATTGGTTGATTTTGCAGAAACAATTGTAAGCATGTTTAGTTTAGAAAAATTGTTCAAAAATGTTTTTAGGGTTAAAACCTTTGCAAATTGGTTTGTTGTGAACTTACTGACCCTAGGAACCAACCCATGGATTTGAAAATGGATTTGGTGAAGTTTAGGATGGACTAATTGATTTAGCCCATTTCTAGCCAAATGAAAAATAAAGATTTTGGTTATGAAAATGTTTTTGTAAAGAAAACTTTGGGAAAATGTTTTGGATCAAACCTACTGACCCTAAAAACCAAGTTTTGAGAAACAACAACTTATTTGGTGAACAACCTAGAGTTGTTGCTTTGATAAAAATATTTTTCACCACATAAAATGATGAATGGATTTAAAATGGTTTTTGAAACAAAACCCTTTTACAAATGACTTTGCCACTTTACCAAAATGACCATTAGGTGTTTCAAATGTTTATGACCCATTAGGAACCACTTTTCAAAAACAAAACAAAGCTTGGCATGCTTGCATGCATTACTTTGACTTTGTGATTTTATGTGATTGCTTTGCTTGAATGGTAGATTGAAATATTGTTTGCTTGATTGATTTGTAGTGACTTGAAGTGTGTGAACATTGCAAAGATCCTCTACCAAAAAGGCAAGTGATGCTTCATACTTTTTGTCCCATTACTTTCACTATGCATTAGTGATTTTCTCTAAGTAAACTTGCATGGATTTTTGCTAAAGTATAAACCTTGCTATAGAAGAACTAGTAGATGAAACCTTAGTGGAAATCTTCCTAAGTTAAGATTCCTATTACTTTCAAGCTTAGCCTAGCTAATAGAAAACATGGGTGGAATATATATCCATACTATGGAAAAATTTCTAAGTCCGAGGACTTGTGTTTTTGTTTAATAAAACAACTAAGTTAATGAATCACCTGGGTGGAATGGTAATTGCTTGGTGGATTTTGGTTGAGTGGTTCACAAGGCCCATGTTTATGGTTTACCTTGTGTATCTCACTTGTGGATGGCCACCCAGGAACAAAGAGATTTGAGATGTCAAATGTTGAGAAGCTTCAAGTGCAACCACTTGGCATTATGGGCTCTGCCTGGATCATATAGGTTGCAAGAACTTAGCCATATGGACAGTGGGTGGTAGTGTTTGATAGGTTGGAGCGCGTCCATTTTGGTCTAAGGGAAGGCTTCTGAAAGATCTTGTCTTGGGAAACCAAGTCTTGTGGGGAAAGTGCACCACCTCTCCAGAGTGTGAAATCTAAGTACTTAGCCATGTCCCTGGTAAAGGACAATTTGAGCATCAAGACATGGAAGCAATCAAGAATCTCATCATTCAAATTTCTAAGTCAAAAACTTGTGGTTGAACAAGGGTTAAAGGATTCTTAAATCTTTGATTGAGAAAAATGATTTTGTCAAAGCAAAAACTTAGTGTTTTCAAATGTTAAGGAAAAATCTATTTTGAGCAATGCAAGCCTCAACTCCACTTAGCCAAATGCATATAGTTGATAGACTCCACTATACTACCACAGTATCACTTGCCAATACAATTCAAATGTATTGACCCTTGTGGCTGTAACTTGTGATGTTGCAGGTTTGATTGATTTAGTGAAGTGTGTTGATTAGGATTACAAAGTCTACAACCAACATGTCTGCCTGTGGCACTTTGAAGATGAAGGACCCCCATGCTTATAGATATTATGCTGCAATGTAATGTAATAGCCAAATGAGCTATGTAAGATGTATTAAAATTATGTTATTCCTGGTTATAAAGTTATATTATGACCTTTGTTTCTTGATATTACATCTTAACTGTGGATGCTAGCTATTGATCCAGGGACTAGCATTGTAAACACAGGGGACTCCACCTTATATTGTTTAAAGGTTGGGACACTCCCTCTACACACAGATCTCTTTCTTGTCTATTTTGAGCCAAAATCGGGTCGATCTCTTGTTCTAGCCACCGGATCCTATCCAGACGGTCGAGATCCAATCAAACCGGTGATGGGGATACGCCTACTGGGGTATACTCAGCGGGACGTTTCCGACTGGCCCAAGGGCTGGCGAGTGGGCCTACAGAACGGCGAGTGGATCAAAGCCCAGCAAGGTATCAGGCGACTGGAAGTTGAAGGCCCAGGCGAGCAGATAGGCCCAGTCGGTCTAGGTTAAACGATTATCGAACCTGTAACCAAATCGGTTGAGATATGTAAACCCTAGGGGAGGTGAGCCTATATAAACCTCCCTACGGGGTGAGTAGAGACACGTTCCCTCATACACCCAAGCAACTCGCCGCCTAGTCGCCGAGTTCGCCCATTGTAAACACCTCCATAATACAATCTAGCAGGAGTAGGTCTTTACCCTCCGGGGGGCCGAACCTGGGTAAAACCCTGTGTCTTTGCCCTCATCTCGCACCGCAGATGGCTGGCCGCCCTTGCCCCTCGTTCTATTACTCGCCGACAGCATCCGCCGTGGTCATTCCCACAGTGGCGCCCACCGTGGGCCTGGCCGGTCGGCCGGTGTTCTGCGGCGAGATCCAATATGCCCATCAAAGAGACGCCACCGCGTATGATAGCGATCGGCGAGATGCTCCAGATCTTGCCAGCAGCTACGTCCGTGGCGCGACCACGCACGCGTGATCTTGCCGATCGGCACGATCGCCTCTTCGTCGGCCTCACCGACGTCATCACCTCGGAGGACTCGGCTCGCATCCGCGAGTCGCCACCACGTGATCGGCTCTCGAGAGCCAGGTTCGCACGATCCACCGCCTCGCCCGAGTACAACTCGCCCACGAACGTGGCGGGAACTCGCCGCGCAGAAGATGCGCCCTCACCGACGACGCCGACTGGCGACCCGGCGTCACTCGCCGGATCCATCACCGCTCGTCGCGGGCTCCATCGCCCAGTCTCCAACGCGGAGATTTCGAGGACCCCTCCATCCTCGGGATCTTCGAATTCGATTCCGGGTCGGAAAACTCCGCCGACCTCCACGACGGAACCGGTCGCCATGCCGCGACCTACATGGCCACCGGCGCCGATCCGCCGGAGGATACTTTCTCCACCCCAATCCCTCCTAACGCCACGGCAACGGAGGTCGAAGAACTCCGCCTGAAATTGGCGGAGGCAAGATAAAGAGCATGCCGAGCGAAATTTCGCCTCGAGCAAGTGACAGAAGCATCACGCTACCACCAGCAGCGGATCAGGTCACGCCTGAACCCCACCGTTCAGGGGCGCGCCCTGAAATTCGACGATGAAAACGACCCGACTCGCATAGCCGAGCGCGCGATCTGCGAGAACGCGCCACCAGGAGGAAGCGCTCGGCCCCCGCCAGGATCAACGGCGATGGGTGCCCCACCACCACCCAACCGCACCCCTCCCAGAGACCAGCCGGATAGTCGTCTCCTCACGGAGCGAGACGCAACGGCCTCCCACCGTTCTCCACCCCGATGGACAACCTCGTGGCAGGCCGAGCAGCCGATAACATCGCGCCACCGCGACGGCGCCTTACAGATCCAAGTCAAGGCCCTGCCGCAAAAGCCGTGGAGCAGCAAAGAGCGGCGCCGACTCAAGGGCGAGTATACTCGCTCCTCGGAAGCGTGGCGGCCTCAGCGCGCCAGCGGCAAACACCCTCAATTGCCCGCCACGAGCCACCGCAGCTCCAACCGACCCGCGAACGCGCACTCTCCACCAACGATCCCGGCCGGCGACCAACTTCGCCGCTAACGGAGAACCCATCGACGCCCGCACTCACATCATCAACAACCAAAACTGGCGCGACGACAGCCCGACGACTGCGGCACACCTAACTACTACCGCGATGGCGAGCCTATGGGGTCGCTTCGATCGACTAGGGCCTAAGTGCGGACCAATGATCCGAGGCGAAGTACCCGCCAAACTTCAAGGCGCCAAAGGAGATAGAAAATCGACTCTCGACGACCCCGCACCGCTTGACACATACCTCATGGCAATGGGGATCGCGGCCACATCGATCTACTCGCCCGTTACCTCCCACTGATGATGGAGGGGACGTGCAGGCAATGGATCAACACGCTCCCCCAGGACAGTATCGACTCCTGGGAGGAAATGCGAGACGCCTTCGTCAGGCACTTCGAGTGCTCCTACACTCGCGCCACCACCATCGAGGACCTGGAACGATGCGTCCAGGGACCCCGCGAGTCGACCCGCAACTGGGTCCAACGGTGGCAAGAGCTCTGGTACAACGCGGTCGGCATCCACCCGGACACCGCGATCCATTGCTTCAAGACCTCGTGCCGCTACGAGCCTCTAGTCGCCAAGCTCAAGCGACACGCCCGCACACTCGACAACATCCCCGACCTCCTCGAGATCGCCAAACGGTACGCCGAGGAGGATCCCAACCAAGACGTCGACGACGAGTCAGGAGGGCAACGCCGCACGGGCGGCAACGACGGCGGACGCCGAACCGACCTACGCTACAGCGGCACCCGCCTCACAGGCAAGCGCCGCAGCGACGGGCGAGTCGACTTCGTCGCCAACGCTGGGCACGCACAACGCGAGCCCAAGAGCTACCGCCGCGACGGAGGGCAACGACGCGATGGCGGGAACTACAAGAACAAGCCAAGGTTCGATCCCGCGGCCCTCCTTAACCAACCATGTGCGTTTCACAGCAGGGAAGGAAAGCCCGCCACGCACACCACCGCCGACTGCCACACCCTCAGGGAAATCGAGAAGGCACGGCACGCGCGGGAAGACACCGACAACGACCCGCCAAATGGCGGAAAATTCGGCAAAGTAGCCGGCTCGCTCCACACCTTCACAGGCTTCAACACGAAGCGCGAGAAGAAGGTCATCGCCCGCGCCGTCGCCGTCAACGCGGTGGCCCAAACAGACGTCCCCCAGTTCCTCAACTGGTCGGAACAGCCCATCACCGAGCCGCAAGACCACTCGCCACGCGCCAGTACCGGGACGAGTCGCCTTGGTGGTCAAGCCCAAGGTTGGCGACTCGGCTCCCAAGACAGCGATGGACGGCGGCAGCTCCATCAACATCCTCTACCTCGACACCTTCAGATTTGCGGCTCCCGATCGATGATCGAGACCACCCACACCACGTTCCACGGCATCGCCCCCGGTCGGAAGGCGTACCCGATCGGCAAGGTCACGCTACCGTCACCTTCGTACTCGGCAAACTTCCGACCGGCGGATCGTCTTCGAGCTGGTGCCCTTCGACAGCCCGTACCATCTGCGTCCTAGGGCGCCAGCGTTCGCCAAATTCATGGCGGCGCCCACTACGCTGCATAACGCGATGAAGCTCCCAGGCGTGCGGCGTTATCACCATCAACGGCGACCCTGACATGGCCGCCGAATGCGAGGCCAAAGGAGCCGAACTTCGACGCCGTCATCACGCGAAGCTAATCACGCCGACGAGCTCGCCAAATACGCGGCGGGTCAACAATGACGACCCCACAATACTCAAGAAGCCCAACTCGAGGGCACAAACACCTCAACCTTTGAGGCCACGACGACACTCACCTGCCGAGCTGGTCCCAGCGACCCAGACGGTGACGATCGGGACAGGCATGAGCCCAGCATAGGAAGGCGCTTATCGAGTTCCTTCGTGAGAATAGGGACATCTTCGCATGGAAACCCTCCGACATGCCTGGTGTCCCTAGGGAGCTCGCTGAGCACAAACTAAACGCCGACCCCAAAGTGCGACCCGTCAAGCAGTCGCTACGGCCCTTCAATGAAGAGCGCCGCGAGCAATCGCCGAGGAAGTGCAGCGCTGCCGGCTTCATCCGGCCAATCAAATACTCCAAGTGGCTGGCAAACCCAGTCCTGGTCGAGAAGAAAAACGGGACCTGGAGAATGTGTATCGACTACACAAACCTGAACAGCGCCTGCCCAAAGGAGCAGTTCGTCCTCCCGCGGATCGATCAGATAATCGATTCAACCGCGGGTTCGGAGTCGCTGTGTTTCCTCGACGCTTACTCCGGGTACAACCAGATCAAAATGGCTGTCGAGGATGAGGAAAAGACGGCGTTCATCACGCCATTCGGAGCCTTCTGCTACACCGCCATGACTTTCGGCCTCAAGAACGCCGGGGCAACCTACCAGCGGTGCATGCAAGAATGCCTCGCGAGCCAAATTGGCCGCAACATCCACGTCTACATCGACGACGTGGTCGTGAAATCCGCTCGCCAAGGCGACCTACTCGCTGACCTCGCGGAGACCTTCGCAATCTGGAGGTACAAGATAAAGCTCAATCCAGTGCACCTTGATTGTACCCGCTGGCAACTCTTGGGGGTACGCTGCTCCAAACGAGGGATCGAGGCAAACCCAACGAAGATCGACACGATCGCCCGGCTCGGCAAACCCGAGCTGCGCGGCGTCCGCTGGCGGGCGTGTAGCGGCTCTCGCCGCTTCATCCCCGCACGGAAAAGGCGATGCCCTATACCGCTGATGCGCAAAAACCCCACCTTCCGTGGGACAAGGAGGCGACGACGCGCTCGCGACCTTAAAAAGGTGCTACTCGCACCACTACTCGCCGCACCGACAAAGAGCCTATGCTGGTTTACGTCGCGCGTCCGAGCCGTCGTCGGTTGCCGTAATGGTCGCCGAACGACGAGGAAGGAAAGGAGCGCCGGTCCAGCGCCGTGTACTACATCAGCGAGGTTCTCACCGAGTCGCGCCAGCGATACCCACGATATCAAAAGCTGGTATACGCGGTCTTGAGGCTCGTGGCGCTGCCGCACTACTTCCAGGAGCACCCGATCACGGTCGTCTCCTCGCACCACTACAAGACATCATCCGCAATCGAGAGGCGACGGGTCGCCAAGTGGCCGTCGAGATCGGCCCACAACATTAAATACGAGCCACGGCGATTGTCGCAGTAATCGCAGACTTCATCGCCGATCGGGAAGAGGCCCAAGAGCGAGAAGCCGCTGTACCTCCATTCCGGAGCCGCACTTGACGGATCCAAGAACGCGGACGGCGCAGGGAGCGATAGTGCTGACCTCACCAAAGGCGACAAGCTCCGCTACATCCTCCGCCTCAATTCACGCCTGCACCAACAACATGGCGAATCGAGGCCCTACTCCACGCATGCGAGCCGCAAGGAGATGAGCGTCAATCGCCTTCGATGCTACGGAGACTCGACCTCGTTGCGGGGCAAGTCGCCGCACCTGCAACGTCTCCCCACCATGGCGGCGCATCGCCAAGAGGTGGACAAGGTGGGCCACTTCACGGCTACTCGCCGAGTGGATCGACAGGAGAAAAAACGAGGAGGCCGACGCCCTCTCTCGCATCGGGTCGGCTCGACTCGCACCACCCGCCGGCGTGTTCCTCGACACAATCTTCACACCATCAGTCTCTCCCCCGAAGGAGATCGACATCGGAGTCCCACTCCAACCAGAGGCAGCCTTGGTCGCACTCATCTCCGAGCCAGACGACTGGACCAAGCCCTACATCGCCTACCTGGAGACCGGCACCCTGCCCGCAGACGAGACAAGCGCCCGAATGATTGCTCGCCGATGCAAGTCTTACACCATCATCGACGGCGAGCTACACAAGCGCAGCGTCACCGGCGTGTTCCAACGTTGCGTCCAACCGGCTGAAGGACGCAAAATCCTCCACGACATCCAACAGCGATCGCGGCACCACGCCGCCGCTTCCCTCGGTCGCCAAGGCTATGCGACACGGCTTCTCGCCCACCGCACACGCCGACACCGTCGACATCGTCCAGCCGGCGCCGGTGCCGGTGCACGCCAATCGACGCACGCATCGAGCTCGCTCAAAACAATCCCCATCACCTGGCCATTCGCCATGTGGGGCATGGACATGGTAGGCCCCTTCAAGAAGGCCCCCTCTGGCTACACCCACTTGTTAGTCGCCGTCGACAAATTCACGAAGTGGGTGGAGGCCAAGCCAGTCCGGAAATGCGACGGGAAGACCGCCACTAAGTTCCTACGCAAGCTCATATACCGCTACGGGTTCCCCAACAGCATCATCACGGACAACGGCACAAACTTCGCCAAGGGAGCAATGGCCGAATTCTGCGAAGAGCACCACATCCGGCTCGACCTCGCGTCAGTCGCACACCCGGAGTCCAACGGCCAGGCGGAACGAGCCAACCAAAGCATCCTCCACGGCACAAGCCGCGACTCCACCACCGAGCGCACACCGCTGGATGCTGGGTCGAAGAGCTACCCTCCGTCATCTGGGGAATCCGCACCTCGGTCAACAGGTCGACGGGATTCACTCCATTCTTCATGGTCTACGGCGCCGAAGCAGTCATGCCCACCGACCTCGAACACGACTCGCCGCGGGTCGTCCACTATACGGAGGCCGCAAACGAGCTGGCCCGCCAAGATGGGCTCGACCAACTCGACGAAGCACGCGACCTCGCCCGATCGCGCACCGCCATTTATCAGCAAGGGCTCCGCCGCTACCACAGCCGACGGGTGAAAACCCGCACCTTCCAGGAAGGCGACCTGGTGTTACGCCTCATCCAAGACAAGAAGGGCATGCACAAGCTCTCCCTCCGTGGAAGGCCCGTTCGCTATTGGGCGCAGACAGCAACGACGCATACTACCTCATCGACGTCCGCGGGGACGGCGAACTCGACGTCAAGCGACCATGGAATGTAAATCTCCTCCGGAAGTTCTACTCCTAGAACCTCACACATGTACTCTCCAGTCGCTATGAAATAAAAGAAACGGTTACTGCAAATTGCGTCTACTCTCCATGCCTTGTGCCACTCGCACTCGTAATAAACAGCGTCATGCTAAAACGCAGAAGTCAACCTTTGGTACAGCGACCGGCACGGCTAAGTAGTGCGATGCAAGAGCACTGAGTCATCTCAGGTCTTGCGCCAAACCGGAGCCCCATTGGAGTCGCCTAGCTCGACTGGTTTTACGAACCAAGACAACTGCCCTCGCTTCTCACGGCGACCCTGGTCCTCCGCATCCTCGGCATAGCGACTCGAACGGCTAAGTACCACGCTCGGGGACTGAATACCAGTTCGTCGTCGTGAAAACGCCAAGTAAGAGAGCATACCAGGATCACGCGAATGACCCTCCGGGCCAGGAAGGAGTGACGCTCACCAACGCGCTCAGTCCTCAACCACCCTCGAGTCGCCTTGAACTACCAAGTACCACGCCGGGGACTCGGCCACCCGATTCGTCACAAGACGGGAAAGCGGTAAAGTCTGAGCACTCAAGGAGTCGCTTGCGACGGCTCTCCGAGCTCGGGCGAGTCGACTAAATTAACAAAACACATGATAACAACAAACATCATATACAAGGTGAACCCCACAAAAGGACGGACGTGCTCGGGGACTCATCCAAAATCAATCCAACACACACAAACAAATAGCAAAATGAACACAACGTTCCATTCAATCGCATATCGCATTGTCTTACATTACAAATTATGCCCGCATGGCAGAACTGCTGCTAACACATCTAGGCAAGCTACCCTATTCTGCAGGCTTAGACGACGACGCGCCATAATCCCGGCGCCTGCGGATGAACGCGGTGTACGGGTTTGACGGATACGTCGTCAGCTCACCCGCCATCGCCGAGCGGAAAGGTTGCTCAACCTTGAAGTCACGATGCGGCTCGGGTCGTTCGCGACGACCGTTTCTGGTAGGGAAGGAGGTCGCCCATCGCCTGCACGCTCCGAATCTGGCGACGTTCGCAGCTTGAGAACCTCGGACATCCACCGCGCCCGACGACGGATACCCACTCGTCACATCGTCGAGGTCGAAATCCTCGAAGTGGGCGAGTCCTGTGCTCAGCCGTGCCGACGCTCCACGCCAACGCCGATCGCGTCATGAACTCTACGATCGCGGGCCTTCTCCAAATACTCCCACACCTCAACAAGGTCACTGGGAATAACCTCCGTGGCGACATCTCTTGAAGGTAGGCGCGATGCATCGTCGCAGCGTCGCCGAGTCGACGAGCATGCTTACGCACTCCCTAGCGTCAAGAGAGCTCGCTTCTTCTTGGCTACCAATAACATGACCTGCGCGAAGGAGACAATTATGAGTACCATGGAAACCACAAACAATACAACCGAAAGACAGGAAAGACGACTCACCAAGCAGCGGGCGAGTCCCGTGATGAAGCTCAAGCGTATGATGATCGCGAAGCCCAACAATGAGGGCTTCCGACACCTTTCGGTCTTCTTCCGTGGCCGCAATGGCGGCCTTAGCTCGCCCGTTCGCCGAGTTTGCTTCTTCTTTTGCCTCCCGCAGTTCGCGCTCGAGGTCGGCGATCCTCTCGCCAGGTGCCTAACGCATCAAGACCGCCACCAGCTCACCGGCGAGGGACAAGCTCTGGCGAGCCACCTCCGCAAGAACAGCATCAAGCTCCTTGTTTGCTTCTTGGATAGTGGCCAGCTCCTTCTCGGACGCTGTTCGCAGCCAATCGCTCTGCCGACTCACCGCAGACCGACATCTTCAAAGTCGGCACACATGAAATTTCGTGCCCACCGCTAAAATTTAGCGGTGCGCACTCGAGGACCGGGCGACCACGAAATTCCTCGGTGCATACCCGCTAAAATTTAGCGATACGCACTCGGGACTGGATTCAAAGTACAAAACAAGTAATTATAAGAATCAAGCCGCTAAGCACCGACCTGATCCTCGGGACTGGAGGTACCGGATGGCCGCACCAAGCATGCCGTGAAGTTGTACGCGTCCACGACGCAAGCGGCGCCGGGCGCAGCCCGCGACGTTGGTCGATTTCAGCGTCGGTGGTCCTCGGAGCGGGCTCGTCGCAGCCCACTCGCCGTGGCCGCCTTGGTCATGAACGGGAAGGTAGCAATCGAGGCGCCCCAAAGGAAGTCGCTTCCTCCGGTCTAGGCAAGGAAGCGCCTTCAGACGCGGTTGCTTCCATCTGGTCAGCCGCACCGCCGCGTCGTCGAGACGGCGACGATGTCGCCGCTTGGCCTTCTTGCTGCCCGTTGAGGCGGCGACCTCCACTTTTCCTCTTGCGGAAGGGTCTTCCTCGCCAGCGGAGGATACCTTAGCCACGTCGGGTGACCCATCTTTTTCGCTCCGGTCCTGCACATCGAATCAAATCAATAAAAGACAATCAAAGTACTAAAGGAAAGTAGAGAAGGCCGAATGCGCTCACTTGGCGACTGGAATGAAACGCAGCCCTGTACGAAGGCCGGCCGGTTTTTCCAGCTCGGCCCTGTCGCATCTAAGCCCAGCCCAGGACGTCGGGGGCCCAGGATACGGACGGCTTCTTTGACGTTGAGGTAGCGGTTGGCGCCTCCGGGGCGCCTTCGGCGGAGGCCTCCTCGCGAATTGGGGCTACCGCGGCCGGAACCTCCTTGCGGGGCGAGGCCACCACGCTCGGGACCTCCTTGCGAGGCGAAGTCGCCACAACCGGAGCCTTCCCTAGCCCAGAAACCGGCGCGAATGGCGGAGGCATTGAGGCCAGCGGCGCTTCTGTAGATGGCGCATCTAGCGCGGTTGTCGCCGGGATCGCCGTCACCGCCGAGTGAGCATCGAGCTGCTCGTTGAGTGCGGCGGTGAGGCCGCCGCGGCTTCGTCTTCCTTCTCGGGGCCCTTCTCCTTCTTCTTCTTCTTCGCGGGAGTGGCGACGGGCGAGGTGGTCTCTGGGAGTTCGTCGCCGCCATGACGCTCGAGGCTCTGCCGCTTCGATCTCGGCGGCGTTGCCGCTGGGTCTTTCGGACCAGTGGGGCAATCTCCTCTTTGGACTCGTCCTCGTCGTCCTCGTTACCCTTGGCGGGTGGCGACTCGCTTGTATCCTGGGCGGATGGCCCGGGGCTCTCGTCTTCGGCGGGTGGTAACCACCCTTCCACCACTTGGAACAGCTGCGTTAAACACGAAACGAAGTTAGAGTTACCGCGACTGCACATGCTGCGACTACGAACAAGATAAAAGGATTACCGTCGGAGCCGGACGCTTCGCGGTGTAGGGAGGGACCCCAGCCTGCGCATCCGCGTATGTCGCTTGGGTGATCTTCATCAGCGCTGAGAGGTAGTCCTCCAGCTTCCACTCGTCGAGGCAGGCTTTCGTCGAGTCTCCCCGGCCCGTGTACTGGTACATGTAATGGTCGCGTTGGGCGAGCGGAACGAGCCGCCGCCCAAGCCAACAATTGTACAAGTTTACCGTCTGAGCCTTCTTCTTCGGACCACGGATGGTGCGGAGCATCTCGTCGACGACCATCCGCTGGTCGTCGGGAGCTGTCGACCGGAGATGGCGTGGCTCGGAGCGATTGGCCGAGTACCGGGATCGCCGCCTGTCCTCCGAGTCGACTCGGTCACGTAGAACCATGACTTTTCGCCGCTTTGGCTGGCGGCAGCATCGGTCAAGAAGGAAGCTTTGGATTTGAGTTGGAAGGTTAAGCCCGCGGCTAGCATTGGCCGCCGCCTCTTGGCCTGATCCGTCCGTGGAACAGATCTTGCCACAAGGGAAAGTAGGGCCGGCAGCCCAAGTAGCACTCGCAGAACGCCACGAAGATGGCGAGCTGCTCGATGCTATGGGGACCCAGATCTGAGGGCTGGATCCCGTAGTAGGCGCAGAAACGCCGGAAGAACAAAGATGTGGGAAACCCTAACCTCCGCTCGAGGTGACTGGTGAAACAGACAAACTCTCTCTCGCGCGGGTTTGGGGTCGTTTCTCCGGCTGCGGGGATACGCCAGCAGCCGGCCCGCAGGATTCCGGCCTCCTCGAAGGAGGCCAGCTGCGCCCTGGTGCACTTGGATCTACCCCAAGGTTCGGTGGAGAGGGCCATGGTTGAGGATTTGTTTGGAGGTCGGAGGATTGCGGGTCGATTGGATCGCGGAATCAAAGGAAGGAAGATGTGCGTACTCGGAAGAGATCGTGGGCGGTTGGCTTTGCAATAGCCTACCATTCTTCTTATATAGCGGGAGTTGCCCGCCAAATCAGGGGGCCGTTACCGCGCGATGATTACGCCAGAAGTTACCGTTGAGTTACCTTAACGGCTAGTTTGACCACGCCTGACGGTCCAAATCCAGCCACTCGGCTCGTTAAGTCACTTTCGAGACCGCGTCTGGCTCGACTCGCCCGCCCAAGACGCGACTCGGTTCACCGGATTTTTTCCTTTATACAGGAGCCCGCCGACGATTCGACTGGATGCCAACTTGAAGCCGTATACTCCGACTGCCAGCAGCCACTCACGCCTAATCAACGACGGCCTCGGGACTCGATGGGGATACGCCTCTTTGGGGTATACTCGCGGACGTTCCGACCGCCCAAGGGCTGGCGAGTGGGCTGCAGAATCGGCGAGTGGATCAAAGCCCACAAGGTATCAGCATCGGAAGTTGAAGGCCCAGCGAGCAGATAGGCCCATCGGTCTAGGTTAAACGACAAAGTCAGAACCAAATCGGTTGAGATATGTAAACCCTAGGGGAGGTGAGCCTATATAAACCTCCCTACGGGGTGAGTAGAGACACGTTCCCTCATACACCCAAGCAACTCGCCGCCTAGTCGCCGAGTTCGCCCATTGTAAACACCTCCATAATACAATCTAGCAGGAGTAGGTCTTTACCCTCCGGGGGGCCGAACCTGGGTAAAACCCTGTGTCTTTGCCCTCATCTCGCACCGCAGATGGCTGGCCGCCCTTGCCCCTCGTTCTATTACTCGCTGCCGATTGCAGCATCTGCCGTGGTCATTCCCACGACAACCGGTGTGTGCCGTGTCGTCATCCCTGTCAGCTTTCTCATCAACGCCATGTCATCGTCAGGTCAGCATCTAGTCCCAGTCAGCATGCAAAGTCAACCTGTCCAGTCAGCGGAATATTCTCTGGAATATTCCGTTCGAATTTAAAATTGCACATTATAGATCTAACTTGTAAAATTCATTAGAAATTCATACCACGTCCAAAAAATGCGTATAATATATCAAATTGAAGATAATTTTACGTAGAATCATCTTATCAGAATAGATCCAACTTTTACTGTACGTGGTTACTGCCGTAATTTAATTGGTTTTAATGGTCTTTTAGGTTAATAAATTCATAAGAAATTATTTGTAACTCCGAAAAATATGAACAATATATCAAATTAAAGCTACGGTAATATACATTAATAATATCTGGTTGGATCTAGCCTTTGCCGATTATTTAACCCGTAGCAATTTAATTAGTTTTAATGGCTTTATAAATCATTAAATTCATAGTAAATTAATTGCTTATCACAAAAATATAAATGATATACCTATGGAAAGATGGTTCCATGTTGATCATCATTATGCAATTAGTTCAGGCTTTGACTGTAAGGTTTTTCCGTGAAGATTTAAATAGATTAATGGCTCTTTTGGAGTAATAAATGTATAAGAAAATAAATAATGCTCAGAAAATTACAAATAATATGTCCTTGGATTCACAATTCCGTGGAGATTACAGACATAATTTTAGTTTGATTTTTAGGAGACAGAAACTATATGAATCATTTAAAACCCATTAAACACTATTTAAATCATAAAAAAAGATCTATAACTCCGATTAGGGTGAATCCAACGCCTACTGGTTTGTATTAACGTCTTCTATCCAGTAAACCCAAGAAACAAATTTAATTTGACAGTTAGAACAGGCGTTACAATAGAACTATTAAAAACCCTATATTGGCAAGTAATTGTTAATAACAAGTACTCCATTGCATTAATTGGCCTCTTGCATGCATAATATACTTCAATATTGTTTAGAGAACTAAAGTAACAACCATTGTGTCTTATTAAATTGTCATGCATGAATTTGTTGCATTTGTTTGATCTCTATGTGCTATTGTTTATGATTGTATGAAATTGTTTGCTCGATAGATTGCGAGGAGTGCAACGTGTGTCATTGCAACTACTATGATTGCAAGTATTGTGGTTATGACGAGAGCAACCATTATATCTATGATAATTGTGCGGATTATCTAATCGACTACATCTACAACAAAGGCAAGTGGTGCTGTAACATCCCAAAAATACCAAACTTAGATCAAAAAACACTAATCATCAAGATTAGGGTTAACAAAAACTTTTCTAAATAAAATCATGAATGCATGTATATGTGTATGCATGGATTTTGAATTTCCTTAAAAACCACATTGTTTGTGTGATCCATTGCTTGTAAAATGTTTCTTAGGTGAAATGAACATCATCTAAAATATTTCCCACACTTTTCCTAAAGACAAGTAAATCAAAACAAATATATTAAGTGAATGGTCATTTTGACCAATTTAACTCCCATGCCTACTTTGGCTGTCTCAAACTTTCAAAACCTAACAGAAACTTTTCTGGATCTTTGCACCCCTTGAATGTACTCATAACAAGGTATCAAGGCCCACTTTGTGATCATCTAGAAACTTTCAAATGCATGGTTTAAATGACAATTCAAAATTGAATCTTCTTCATATGGGAAGATCCCACTTTTTCAAAACCCACTCAAACAAGCTCAATTTTAAAAACCCAAGCATCTGCAGACTCACCAGCACCAATCTAGCAAACTCACCAAAATTCATTTTAAAATTCAAAACTTGATTTCATGCGGCCATTTCATCAAACAGGTTGCAGACACAAATCAAACAAAACATCAAACACTATAGTGTGCAGTGTTTTGAGCCTAACTTGTTCCCTAGTTAGCTCACACACACCTCAGTAGATCATCTAGAAAGATTAGCCCAACACTATCACCCCTGCGAGCTTGTCATTGTCATTAACGGTGAACAGCCGAGCACCCCCATGTCACCCCATTGTGGACAGCAGGCTAGAGGAAGAACTAGCCGTGCCAACCTTGTTTGGGAGGCAGCCCACCATCCACTGCCACTGCCTGTCCCAGCCGCGAGCGTTGCCAATCCCTGGACCACGCGCACGAGACACGCCCAGACCATGCCGAGCGTGCGCCAGAGCGCCACCCTCGACCAGCGTCCATAGACCGCGCGCCGCCCTCACCGCGTGCACACACGACCACCACCGACCCAGGAGACCGCCAAACATCCCCGTTTGCCGCCCCGTGCCATACAGCCACCGCCAGCCGTCGAAGACGCCGCCTCTGCCGCGCAGAGCACCGCCCGTTCCAGACCAAACCACACCTCCCCATGCCTCGCGACCATGTCGTTGAGCATCGCCAGGAGACACAGCACCGTCCCCTACCCTTTCCCATCCTATTAGCCGCCTATAACGTCGCCCCCGACGAGCTCCCTGTGCGCCCCGACGGTCCCCTCGCTCGACTATAAATAGAGGCCACCCCCACACGATTTCTTCACACCATCTCACTCCCCTCTTCCCACTGATCTTGCCACACCATTCTCAGAACAATACGAGCACCACCTCGCCGGAATTTCACTGGAGCCTGCCGCTGCCGGAGAAAAAGGGATCCAGCGATTGGAGCCGCCCCAGGAGAAGCCACCGGTATTAGGAGGTTCGCCGTCGTCGACTTCGTCGTTCGCCCGCCTCGCCGACCCTCGCCGTACCCCGGTGAGCCCCCAGCACCCCTCACTGGCCGCGCTAGGTTTCGTTCTCGCCGGAGTTGTCTCACGTTGATGATGACCCCTAGCCGTTAGATTAGAACTAGATCCAACGATCCACGTTGCCCCATACCGCTTCGCCCAGCCCCGTGTCACTGACGAGTGGGGACAGCCACTTAAGCAGCCCGCGGGAGCACTGCGCTTAGCAGGCCGGCCTAGTAACATTTCCCGCGCAGCCCAGCAATTCAAATTAAACCTTTTTCTATTTCATTTCAAAAACACTTCAGCACCCAACTTCAAAAATCAACCCAGATCGATTCAGTGCATCAAATTGGATGAAACCAATTTTGTTCCAAAGGTATGTGAATGCTTAATCGAAGACCGTTGGATTCAAGTCATTTGGATCTGTAGATCACCCATAGTAAAAATAACAAGGCAGAACCTTTTCTGCATTCAAAGATTTTTCAAATTTCAACCATAAAAGCTTTTGAGTTGATTCCAACTCTCAAAAATCACATTTAACCATACCTTTCAGAATATATAAAAATATATAGGTTTACTTGCAGAAATAATGTTCAAGTAATAAAAGAATGCTTCATAAGCATTTCTAGCCACTTTAATTAATTAAGATAAAAGGGTAAAACCTTATTAAATTGTGACACCACTTTAAATCACATTCCCATGGACTACAATATGTGGTGATGACATGTGTCAACATGATCCCATGTTTAGTTTGGAGAATATTAAATCTTAAGTAATTTTTCAGTGCGTAGAAATTACTTTTCTAAAAATAAAAAGGATTTAAACCAAGCCTTAACCTTGTAATGTTAGAGATGATGCTAGATCATCTATAGGACCCTTGTGCGTGATGATTGCAAGTAGTTAAGTATTGTTTGGTGATTGTGTACCTCGTATTTATTCATAGACGCTAGTACCGACCAAGGATACTACGAGGAGGAAGGAGGATACTACGAAGAAGAAGCCGAGGAGAACTTCAACCACTGCTCTGCACAAGGCAAGCTTATATTGACATTGATGCAAGCCTTACTAATCAAGTTGACCTATGCAAGCTAACACTTGCAAGATACCCTACTGATGCCACAAACCCATACTTATGAGATGACTACTTTATGCCTTAAGCATATGTGATCATACCCACTTGCTAAACCAATCCTAGTTTTATGGCAAGCTTCTTACTTTATTTCTTTATCAAAGCTTGTTTAGAGTCTACCTAAGAGTTTGGTAGATACTAGACAGTTGTGCTGAAGGTTGCATAAAGAGCATAAAATTTGGCCTAAGCTAGAAACCTTGATATCAACCTAAGATATAAGGTTGTACTTAGTTGAAACTGCACCAGCTTACCACCCCTCATCATTACTACCCCCACCTGTAGATGCTAGTGCTAAGCATAAAACTTGATCAACTTTTAGATGGGAATACTTGGTGGAAAAATGGTTATGAAAACCTTGGAATGATGGATCATTCTATTGAAATGTTTTGGACATGTGTTTCCAAACACTTGATGATTTTGGTGATGAAAATGTTGAGGCATGAGCCTTAGCCCTTTATAAAACTGATGGTTGTTTGGATGCAATACCATTCCAATTTTAGCGTACAACCACAATACCCGAATATTGGGTAGGGCTTGACTGGAAACTTATATACCTTAGTATTAGTTCCCTCACGGCCAAGGTCTGAGCTGAGGCTACCTTGTGAAGATTGACCACCTGTGCAGTACCCAAGATGACAGTGGTCATGGTTGGGAGGCCAAACTCACAGGAGAGGTGCTTATACTAGGGAGTGTAATTGAAAGGTTAAGATTGATTATCCGCATACTGAGTATGGTGAATTCAGGATTTGTTCCTGACGGATGTATCGAATGTTGTGGTGAAAGTGTACAATCTTTGCAGAGTGTCAAACTATTCGAATAGCCGCGTCATGATTATGGACAGTTGAGTGGCCATCTTTCCCCGTCAGACTTTTCAAAAGTGACTTGTGAAATGAATTGAGAATTTGACTTGACCACAATAGAGTTGTGACCTGAATTACAAGATCCCATTTAGGAATTTATAAAATTGTGACTAGCTTTGGAACTTAGTAGAAATAAACCTAGCTTTTTGCAAAACAACCCTAGAGCCTAGTGTCCTATTATACAAAAAACCCCTTTACTTGTTAGTATTAGTTTGCGAGTACTTAAAGAGTACTCATGGCTTTGTCCCTGGCTATTCCCATGGCCAGACTATGAAGAGGAGTACCTGGAGGATGGACCCGTGAAGGTTCGACAACTAGGATCATCTCCCATCGTCAGCATTGCCTGTGACCCCGAAGATGGAGCTTCGCCTACGCTACCGTTATTATTACGTATTCGGCTGCTTGATGTTGTATTAAGAACTGGATCATGAGATCCCTATTTGTGTAAGAACCTATGTATCGTTGTTAATGGATGAAGTACTATGGTATCCAATTCTGTTATGTCTCGCAAAAATGGTAATCCTGGGATTGCGATGTATGGCATAACAGGCATCTAGGATTGAAAAATCCGGGTGTTGACAAGTTGGTATCAGAGCCATCCTGACCATAGGAGACCCTAGTTAGATGGGACGTTGAACCAAAAACTTAGTTTCAAAACCAAAGAACAAAAATATTTACGAAAACTTATTCTCATTCTTACCTCTTTAATTCTTTAATAAAACTTAATGTTCCTCAAAAACTCTTGCCAAATAGATAAAATTTTGACACACTTGATCACTCTGCTAATCTACTCATCCTCTATTTTTATAGATGGACGTGAAGTACAGCAAGTTTTACCAACTCGGGAATGGAGGAGACCTTATCTTTGAGAGGGATCTGGATCAGCTTTCGGAACTTCTGGAGCATCCGCATCCCGAGTTCTTCGGAGCCCAGCTCAATGATCAAGGAGGAGAAGATCTGCAGTGGCTAGTTGTTGCAAGTCTCCGAGGAAAGATTGAACCTCCCACTGCGGAGGGAATTCAGTTTACCTTGAGGGAAAACAACTGGCTCGATGGACTGGCCAGAGCAATGCAGGAAGCTCTTTCTCGTCTGTGTGGGCAGAGCATCAATCAGATCAAGGGTACTCGCTTTGAGTTTTGCCCAAGGCGTGATGCAAATGTCTAACCACTGGAAGCCCCATACCACCCCGAGCTGAAGACTCAATTGGACCACCTTAGCTTCATGATGTATGATCGTCAGCAGGAGTTGGACAACTGCCGTGACTATTGCAACCACAAGTCTGCCATAATCAAGACGAAGGATCAGACCATCGCCATGCTAGCAAAGGATCACAAGTCTCGCCGCCGTCAGCTCGACAAGAAGGAGCGCATTATTGCCCGTCTTCGCCATCGCATCTCATCTCTGGAAGAGACCATCCACGAGAGAGACATGCAGTTGGAGGAAACGGAGAATGCCGGATCTTCGTGGAGACCCTTACTCCTATCTCAGCGATGACGATGATTTTCTGGAGGATCAGGTCATGGACTTCTTCACTGATGAGGATGATTTCGCCTTCATCAATGATGCGGAAGATGATGAAGCCACAGACTCCAAGGAGTAGTAGCACTGAGCACTAGCGTAGTGAGTAGTAGTCGGTCCCACTGTATCGTAGTTTCCAAAATGGTTCTTAAAACCATCTGTTTTTCCTTGTTGTGGTGTGTGTTGTACTGTGTGCTATGAGTGAATGAATGAAAAAGCAAGTTGCTAGAAAACTTGAGTCAAACTCTAAAAACTTTTCAAAAACCCAAAACCTTAGAAATTTCCCTCTTTTCTCATGATCCATATCAATCTTCAGATGCCACGTGGAGGAAGTGGTTCAGCCCCGGACCCGATGTTGCAGATCCTGCAAATGTTGACTTCTGACCGCGAAGCTGAAAGAGCGGAACGTCAAGCCAACCTAGCCACTCTGCAACAGATAGCCCAGCTAGCCCACAACAACCAAGGCCATGGAAATCAGGACAACCATGGATCTAAGCTCAAGAATTTCTAGAATACCAACTCACCCGTTTTCACCAAGTCAGAAGAACCCCTAGACGCCGATGATTGGCTGCAAACCATGGAAAATAACTTATAAGTAGCAGGAGTGGAAGCCAACGAGAAAGTATTGTTCGCCACCCATTATCTAGCCGGAGATGCCAGGGCATGGTGGAACAGTGTGCGTGCAATGACCGGAGGCCAAATGATGACCTGGGAGGAATTCAAGGTCAAGTTTAGCAGAACCCATGTGCCACCAGGTTTGATCAAGAGAATGAGAGACGAGTTTAGGGACTTGAAGCAAGGAAGGATGACTGTAGTAGAATACCGTGACAAATTTTTGTCATTAGCTAGGTATGCCCCGGACGAGATAGACACCGAAGCCAAGAAGAAAGAAAGATTCCTGAATGGTCTGCATGACGAGATGCAGACGGTGTTAGTCAATATCCCCTTTGCTGATATTAAAGCCCTTGTCGACTCTGCTATCCAGATGGAAGGAAAGATCAACCAGGACAATGAGAACCGCAAGCGTCGCATGATGCATCAACCAGGAACCCATCAGACCCCAAAGTATCGCCCCAACCCATCTCCAGGATTTGCCCCAAGAACCAACAGACCCCCTATGACCCGTCCGACCTACCCCAACCGTGGAAACCCTAGACCGAGGAAATCAACAACCCGGCAACTCTAGCAATTTCACCGCTACCACCCAAGTTCAACACCAACAATGCTACCAACCCCAACACCGCCCGAGGACTGGAAGCAATCTGTGCTGTAGCCAAGGACAAGTCACAAGTGACCTGTTATGATCAGGAAATAAAGGCCACTATTACAACGAGTGCCCCAACAAGAAGAATGCTATAGCCCTAATACCAATGTCCCAGCTCAAGCAGCGTCGTGTCCAGCCAGGAGAAGATTTGCCCTGTGGAATTCACTCAACCGCAATGGCCGTCTTTTCTCATGCATCTCAAGAAGCTCGAAGCGCCAGACGTCGTCTTTGGGTATGTTTTCGTTAATTCAAGACTTGCAAGAGTGTTGTTTGATTCTGGTGCATCGCATTCATTTGTCACCGAAGAATTTGCTTGCACTAGTAAAATTCAACCAACCAAATTGAAGCATGTGATGATTGTACAAATTCCCGGATCAACCACCAAGGCTAGGCAAATTTGCAAGGTCGTCCCTATCCGAATCCATGGCATAGATTTTTATGCTAATCTAATAGTACTCGGAACTAAAGGTTTGGAAGTAGTACTAGGAATGGATTGGATGTCCAAACATAAAGGATTGATTGACTGTGCCAAGAAAGCCATTACCATGACCAGTACCACCGGAATATCAGTCGAGCATATATCTGAAACCTTACCTCGCCAATTCAAGTGTAACAAGAGTATAGCCCAACCTACCATTGACCAAGTTTGGAAAGTCTGCGAATACCCCGATGTATTTCCAGATATTTTGCCCGGTATGCCCCCAGATCGGGATATCGAGTTTATCATCGAACTAATCCCCGGAACCGGACCCATAGCCCAGAGACCCTATAGTATGAACCCATCAGAACTAGAAGAACTGAAGAAGCAACTGGATTCCATGTTGGAAATCGGATTGATTCAACCAAGTGCGTCCCCATGGAGATCACCTGTCTTGTTTGTGGACAAGAAGGATGGAGGTAACCGTTTGTGTACGAATTATCGAAAGTTGAATGATGTCACCATCAAGAACAAGTACCCCTTGCCTAAGATAAAAGATTTGTTTGATCAGTTGACCGGAGCCCAGGTGTTTTCTAAGATTGATCTTAGAACTGGCTATCATCAACTCAAGATTCGTGCAGAGGATATCCCAAAGACTGCCTTTACCACCAGATATGGATTGTATGAGTATACAGTCATGTCTTTTGGATTAACCAATGCCCCCGCTTATTTCATGAACCTCATGAATAAGATTTTATGGACTTCCTGGATAAGTTTGCCGTTGTTTTCATCGATGACATACTGATTTATTCTAAATCAGAAGAAGAACATGAGCTACACCTAAGGACCATTCTTGGAACCCTTAGAGAGAATCAGCTGTATGCAAAATTTAGCAAATGTGAATTCTGGTTACAGGAGGTAGGATTCCTCGGTCACATTGTATCAGCCGGAGGAATTGCCGTTGACCCTGCCAAAGTGACAGATGTAGAAGATTGGCAAGCCCCAACCACTCAAACCCAAGTTCGTGCTTTTCTCGGATTGGTGGGATATTACCGCAAATTTGTAGAAGGATTCTCTAGTATCGCCAGACCCATAACCCAATTGCTGAAGAAGGACAAGAAGTTTGAATGGACCGACAAGTGTGAAGCGAGTTTTCAAGAACTCAAGACGAGATTGATTTCAGCCCCAATCTTGATTATGCCGAATATCACGAAGCACTTCGATGTATATTGTGACGCATCCAAGATTGGTCTCGGATGTGTGCTAATGCAAGAAGGCAAAGTTATATCTTATCTATCGCGACAATTGAAGCAACATGAACAAAATTACCCAACCCATGACCTCGAACTCGCAGCTGTAGTTCTAGCCCTGAAGACATGGAGACATTACCTGATGGGAAACCGTTGTGAGATTTATTCGGATCACAAGAGCCTAAAGTATATATTCACTCAGAAGGAGCTGAATATGAGGCAGAGAAGATGGATTGAGCTAATCAAGGATTACGACCTGGACATTCACTATCACCCTGGTAAAGCCAATGTGGTAGCCGATGCCCTTAGCAGATTGCCGTGCCGCTTGAACTCCATGAATTTGAAGGAGCAACCAAGTTTGCACAAAGAGATGGAAGATTTTCAAATGGAATTAGTAAGTGGAGGATTTTTGGGCTAGCATAGAACTTCCGCCCACTTTGATCAGTCAGATTAAAGAGGCGCAGAAAGGAAATGCTAGTATCGACGGAATCAAGCGTCGTATCGGTACAGGCAAAGTACCCGGATTCACCGAGGACGAAGAAGGAGTTCTGTGGTACAAAGGACGCCTTTGTGTACCAGCAGATTCTGAGTTAAAAGAAGTTATCTTGAAAGAGGCTCATGATACTCTTTATTCTATCCATCCCGGAGGAACTAAGATGTATCAAGATTTGAAAGAGCAATTTTGGTGGCATAAGATGAAGAGAGAAATCGGAAGTTATATCGCCAAGTGTGATATATGTCAGCGAGTCAAGGCAGGACATCAAAGACCCGCTGGATTGTTGCAACCTTTGCAGATTCCGGAATGGAAATGGGATTCTGTAGGAATGGACTTTATCACTGGACTACCTACTTCTAGTAGGGGAAATGACTCTATTTGGGTCATAGTGGACAGATTGTCCAAAGTCGCCCATTTCTTGCCCGTTAAAACTACCTATCAGAGTTCGAAGCTAGCAGAGTTGTATATCGCTAGGATCGTTAGTTTACACGGAGTCCCCAAGAACATCGTATCGGATCGAGGAACTCAGTTTACCTCGAGATTCTGGAAGAAAGTCCAAGAAGGTTTAGGAATCCGCCTAGATTTCAGTACCGTGTATCACCCTCAGACCGATGGACAAACGGAGCGAGTAAATCAAATACTCGAAGATATGCTTAGAGCATGTGTGCTAGAATATGGATCCAAGTGGGAAGACTGTCTGCCGTTTGCAGAATTTTCCTACAACAATAGTTACCAAGCCAGTTTGCAAATGGTCCCATTTGAATTTATGTACGGAAGAAAGTGCCGCACCCCTTTGAACTGGTCGGAAGTAGGAGAGAGTCAGATTTTTGGACCCGACATCCTACGAGAAGCAGAAGAGAAGGTTCACAAGATTCGCGAGCACCTCAAGAGCTCAATCCCGAAGAGTTACGCCGACAAGAGACGTCGAGACCTCGCCTTCAACATCGGAGATTTTGTTTATCTGAAAGTGTCGCCATTGAAGGGAATGCAGCGTTTCCAACTCAAAGGAAAGTTAGCCCCCAGATATATCGGACCTTTCAAAATTTTGAACCGTCGAGGAGAAGTATCGTATCAACTAGAGCTACCTGAAGAGATGTCAGCTGTGCACAATGTATTCCATATCTCGTTACTTCGCAAATGTCTCGAAGCCCCCGAGAAGACCGAAGTGTTCAAGAATATCGATCACCGGACCATAGAGATCAACGATGACCTAACCTATCCCAAAGTACCCATATACCAGAACCCGAAGCATCAAATTTCTCAAGATTCAATGGAGCAATCACACAGAAGAGGAAGCTACCTGGGAACGCGAAGATCACATCCAAACGGAGTTTCCAGATCTCTTCAAATCCTAGGTAATCTTTTCGTCCTTTTTTTCAAATCTCGGGACGAGATTTTGTTTAAGGGGGGAAGGTTTGTAACATCCCAAAAATACCAAACTTAGATCAACAAACACTAATCATCAAGATTAGGGTTAACAAAAACTTTTCTAAATAAAATCATGAATGCATGTATATGTGTATGCATGGATTTTGAATTTCCTTAAAAACCACCTTGTTTGTGTGATCCATTGCTTGTAAAATGTTTCTTAGGTGAAATGAACATCATCTAAAACATTTCCCACACTTTTCCTAAAGACAAGTAAATCAAAACAAATATATTAAGTGAATGGTCATTTTGACCAATTTAACTCCCATGCCTACTTTGGCTGTCTCAAACTTTCAAAACCTAACAGAAACTTTTCTGGATCTTTGCACCCCTTGAATGTACTCATAACAAGGTATCAAGGACCACTTTGTGATCATACAGAAACTTTCAAATGCATGGTTTAAATGACAATTCAAAATTGAATCTTCTTCATATGGGAAGATCCCACTTTTTCAAAACCCACTCAAACAAGCTCAATTTTAAAAACCCAAGCATCTGCAGACTCACCAGCACCAATCTAGCAAACTCACCAAAATTCATTTCAAAATTCAAAACTTGATTTCATGCGGCCATTTCATCAAACAGGTTGCAAACACAAATCAAACAAAACATCAAACACTATAGTGTGTAGTGTTTTGAGCCTAACTTGTTCCCTAGTTAGCTCACACATACCTCAGTAGATCATCTAGAAAGATTAGCCCAACACTAGCACCCCTGTGAGCTTGCCATTGTCATTAATGGTGAACAGCCGAGCACCCCCATGTCACCCCATTTTGGACAGCAGGCTAGAGGAAGAACTAGTCGTGCCAACCTTGTCTGGGAGGCAGCCCACCGTCCACCGCCACTGCCTGTCCCAGCCGCGAGCGTTGCCAAGCCCTGGACCACGCGCACGAGACACGCCCAGACCATGCCGAGCGTGCGCCAGAGCGCCACCCTCGACCAGCATCCACAGACCGCGCGCCGCCCTCACCGCGTGCACACACGATCACCATCGACCCAGGAGACCGCCAGACACCCCCGTTTGCCGTCCCGTGCCATACAGCCACCCCCAGCCGTCGAAGACGCCGCCTCTGCCGCGCAGAGCACCGCCCGTTCCAGACCAAACCACATCGCCCCATGCCTCGCGACCATGTCGTTGAGCATCGCCAGGAGACACATCACCATCCCCTACCCTTGCCCATGCTATTAGCCGCCTGTAACGTCGCCCCCGACGAGCTCCCCGTGCGCCCTGACGGTCCCCTCGCTTGACTATAAATAGAGGCCACCCCGCACGATTTCTTCACACCATCTGACTCCCCTCTCCCCACTGATCGTGCCACACCATTCTCAGAGCAAGACGAGCACCACCTCGCCGGAATTTCACTAGAGCCTGCCGCTGCCGGAGAAGAAGGGAGCCAGCGATTGGAGCCGCCCCAAGAGAAGCCACAGGTATCAGGAGGTTCGCCGTCGTCGACTTCGTCGTTCGCCCGCCTCGCCGACCCTCGCCCGTACCCCGGTGAGCCCCCAGCACTCCTCACTGGCCGCGCTAGGTTTCGTTCTCGTCGGAGTTGTCTCGCATCGACGATGACCCCTAGCCGTTAGATTAGAACTAGATCCAATGATCCAAGTTGCCCCATACCGCTTCGCCCAGCCCCGTGTCAGTGACGAGTGGGGACACCCACTTAAGCAGCCCGCGGGAGCACTGCGCTTAGCAGGCCGGCCCAGTAACATTTCCCGCGCAGCCCAGCAATTCAAATTAAACCTTTTTCTATTTCATTTCAAAAACACTTCAGCACCCAACTTCAAAAATCAACCCAGATCGATTCAGTGCATCAAATTGGATGAAACCAATTTTGTTGGAAAGGTATGTGAATGCTTAATCCACGCCCGTTGGATTCAAGTCATTTGGATCTGTAGATCACCCATAGTAAAAATAACAAGGCAGAAGCTTTTGTGCATTCAAACATTTTTCAAATTTCAACCATAAAAGATTTTGAGTTGATTCCACCTCTCAAAAATCACATTTAACCATACCTTTCAGAATATATAAAAATATATAGGTTTACTTGCAGAAATAATGTTCAAGTAATAAAAGAATGCTTCATAAGCATTTCTAGCCACTTTAATTAATTAAGATAAAAGGGTAAAACCTTTATTAAATTGTGACACCACTTTAAATCACATTCCCATGGACTACAATATGTGGTGATGACATGTGTCAACATGATCCCATGTTTAGTTTGGAGAATATTAAATCTTAAGTAATTTTTCAATGAGTAGAAATTACTTTTCTAAAAATAAAAAGGATTTAAACCAAGCCTTAACCTTGTAATGTTAGAGATGATGCTAGATCATCTATAGGACCCTTGTGTGTGATGATTGCAAGTAGTTAAGTATTGTTTGGTGATTGTGTACCTCGTATTTATTCATAGACGCTAGTACCGACCAAGGATACTACGAGGAGGAAGGAGGATACTACGAAGAAGAAGCCGAGGAGAACTTCAACCACTGCTCTTCACAAGGCAAGCTTATATTGACATTGATGCAAGCCTTACTAATCAAGTTGACCTATGCAAGCTAACACTTGCAAGATACCCTACTGATGCCACAAACCCATACTTGTGAGATGACTACTTTATGCCTTAAGCATATGTGATCATACCCACTTGCTAAACCAATCCTAGTTTTATGGCAAGCTTCTTAATTTATTTCTTTATCAAAGCTTGTTTAGAGTCTACCTAAGAGTTTGGTAGATACTAGACAGTTGTGCTGAAGGTTGCATAAAGAGCATAAAATTTGGCCTAAGCTAGAAACCTTGATATCAACCTAAGATATAATGTTGTACTTAGTTGAAACTCCACCAGCTTACCACCCCTCATCATTACTACCCCCACCTGTAGATGCTAGTGCTAAGCATAAAACTTGATCAACTTTTAGATGGGAATACTTGGTGGAAAAATGGTTATGAAAACCTTGGAATGATGGATCATTCTATTGAAATGTTTTGGACATGTGTTTCCAAACACTTGATGATTTTGGTGATGAAAATGTTGAGGCATGATCCTTAGCCCTTTATAAAACTGATGGTTGTCTGGATGCGATACCATTCCAATTTTAGCGTACAACCACAATACCCGAATATTGGGTAGGGCTTGAATGGAAACTTATATACCTTAGTATTAGTTCCCTCACGACCAAGGTCTGAGCTGAGGCTACCTTGTGATTGTCCACCTGCAGACTCCAAGATGACAAGTGGTCATGGTTGGGAGGCCAAACTCACAGGAGAGGTGCTTATACTAGGGAGTAATTAAAAGGTTAAGATTGATTATCCGACATCTTGAGTATGGTGAATTCAGGATTTGTTCTTGACGGATGTATCGAATGTTGTGGTGAAAGTGTACAATCTCTGCAGAGTGTCAAACTATTCGAATAGCGTCATGCGGTTATGGACAGTTGGAGTGGCCATACTGTTCCCCCGTCAGACTTTTCAAAAGTGACTTGTGAAATGAATTGAGACTTTGACTTGACCACAACAAAGTTGTGACCTGAATTACAAGATCCCATTTAGGAATTTATAAAATTGTGACTAGCTTTGGAACTTAGTAGAAATAAACCTGGCTTTTTGCAAAACAACCCTAGAGCCTAGTGTCCTATTATCCAAAAAAAACCTTTACTTGTTAGTATTAGTTTGCGAGTACTTAAAGAGTACTGATGGCTTTGTCCCTGGCTATTCCCATGGCCAGACTATGAAGAGGAGTACCTGGAGGATGGACCCCAGGAAGGTTACGACAACTAGGATCATTTCCCATCGTCAGCATTGCATGTGACCCCGAAGATGGAGCTTCGCCTACGCTGCCGTTATTATTACGTATTCCTCTGCTTGATGTTGTATTAAGAACTGGATCTTGAGATCCCTATTTGTGTAAGAACCTATGTATCGTTGGTAATGGATGGAGTACTATGGTATCCAATTCTGTTATGTCTCGCAAAAATGGTAATCCTGGGATTGCGATGTATGGCATAACAGGAATCTAGGATTGAAAAATCCGGGTGTTGACAGATGCTATCTTGGTCATAAATGTCCTACTGTTTATGCATTGTAGATGTTTTTGTAGAATTGCATATGTAGGGATTGATGTGTATATGCTATGCTATGTCCCATATTATTCCCTAGCATTCCTTGTTTATGAGCCACCGTTGGTAGATGTGCTTAGCCATGCTATGATGAACGAGGGCTGGGTTACACCACTGATGTTGATTCTAAATGTGTTGTTTGCGAAAACTAAAACAACTTAATCAATGAATCTCCTGGGTGTGATGGGATTGATAATTTTTGGTGGTATCATTGCGGAAAGGAACCCAGGACACTGAGAAAGGATTGGCTTCTTTGTTTTGTAGCTTTCATGTGCAACCATGTGCCAATAATGGAATGGGCGGTTGGTTGGACTCAGTAGGTTGTGGTAACTCGAACCCACGTATCCAGAGATGTAGATAGTGTAGGTTGGACCGGTGCGTGTCGGGTTTGGGGAGCTACTTCCCTAACGGTTCCTTCTTGGCCTTCTCCCTATTATCACCCAATATGAGAGTGGTGGTACGAGCTGGGCTGGCCAAGTCACATGGGTAAAGTGTACTAACCCCTGCAGGGTGTATAAACTAATCGATTAGCCGTGTCCCCGGTTATGGACAATTTGAGCGACCTGATACTGATGCTATGATATTTCTCACTCATCCTTATTTCTCAATTACTTAAAATGTTTTGGGTGAACTTAATTGGGTAGGAGCACCCGGGAGTGAACCAGAGTGTCCTATTTATCGTATTGAAAAATTACTTTGTTACAAATGTTAGGATAAAACTGTTGCTTTATGCAAATGATCCTGAACTCCACTTGGCCAAATAAGCATGTAGTTGATAGATCTGTTGTTAACCACTTTAGCCTACTTGCTATACATTCAATGTATTAACCATTCGTGGCTGCAACGTTTCATGTTGCAGGTTATATCGTATCTGAGTGATCGTTCATAGGTCGCGAGACTCCACTCAACAATTGTTCTCCTGTGGCACATTTGGAGGATGGAGATCTATCTTGTATTCGTTTTCCGCTGTGTACTTGAATAAATAATGTAAATTCTGGATCATATTCGTTGTGTTTATGATGCACAGTTATATTTGGTATCATTTTGTATTGTGTGTGCCTGATCCAGGGATTGGCACTATACACATGAACTCAGCCTTATCGGGCGAGGGTGTTACAAGATGGTATCAGAGTTGTGTGTTGACTGTAGGATCGTGACCTTAGAAATGGATTAGCAATAAGAGACCTCTATTAGGAGAACTATCATATTTCCTACTTATTAGATGTTCTTATATTCCTTGTCTATAATTTTCCAACACCTCTCCTTGTTCAAACTTGTAGATGTCCATTCATTTGATTAGTAGAAGATGTGACCTACCATAAAAACTACAAGAATTGGAAAATGTTATTAGTAGTTTTATATAAAGCAAATCACTATATGAGAGTTGGCCTACAAGTAAAGAACAAATAACATGACATAAATGAACATCTCACCAAATCTGGGTAGGTCTGGACCACCATATTTTATCTTTTTAGGACATCATCGCTATCGTGTTAGCATATTGTTCTTACCAACTTATGTGGTATGACAATATAGGTTGCTTGATTGTTTGTACTAAACCATATTGTGTGATGCCTTGTTTAGGATCTGTTATTTTGAAACTCTAAAGTTTCTGGAGTTTTCGTGTGGTTTTAAAATTATTTTAATTGTGTGAATTGATTGAAATTCGTGGGATTACTGCTGCAGTTTTTTGCCTGACCTGTTGTACCGCACGATTTTTCATATTTATTGGTAAAACATAAAAATCTGAAAAAATAAGATCTATAGCGTAATTACCTGTAGTACATGCACAAAAATTATCTAAAATTCCTGACGAGTTTAGGTCGGTCAGAAAAATTCGTGAAGTCTGATGTACCGTTTTGACAGATTTTGTTTATTGCTTATATGTTGCTCTATTTTACTCTAGTATTGTTCCCAATGCTTTCAAACTATTTTGTGGTTATATGCTACTAAGTTTATACACCTGTAATGTTATTATACAAGTGTTTGCTTGTGTGTTGATTCCTTATGATTGTTTTCTTGTTTATGACATTGAATGCTTTATATAGTTATGGGTAGGATTATTTTCTTAGTCGTTTCTTTCCTATAGAATCTATTATTCCCTATCTTGAACCCTTGGAGATATAATGATGTGTTAAGTGGAAGGTTTGACAACACAATGCATTTAGGAAGGAGAATGCTTTATCTAATGGGAAAAAATATGTGGTAGTATGAAGTGTTGAAATGATGTTATGTAGTGGATTACGCAACCTGAAAGTTGAAGTATCGATAGCTTAGTTTTAGTAGTAGCTTTCTTGATTGAATACATGGGAGTCTACATAGAGCATTAGTTCGTGCCCATGGAAACATTCTTCAAGGCAAGTGAGAATGCCCGAGTGATAGAAAAACGTGATTAACCTATCCTCATGCAGGGTAATGATTTGGGTGCAGGATGGATTGATCACCATTCCTACTACTCTTATTATTCGCTCTCGTATTGTTGGCTTTGTGGATCTTGAGTGCCCTTTTCAACCTTAGCAGAGAGTCGACGTTGAGCCTAAACCCTAGAATGGTATATTGTTACACCCTTCTAAAAGTATCCATTGCTAAGCATAGGAATGTACGGTAAGGATGAATCCCAACCGTGAATTATGGGCACCGTGAAGTAAATGTTCCCTATTTGCCCACCATGAGAGTTTTGATAGTTTAAGAAGTGCTTTCTCGGAAACTATCAATCATGATGTTTAGAATGTGCTAGAGACATTGTGCCAATAAAATTCTAAAGGAGAACCAATATGAGCTAAGTGAATCCTCGAGAAATGACCTAGTCAATTTTATTTTAAGGGTGGTAGCACCCTAATGGATCCCGAACCTTTCTTTCTTTCTAGCCTTCCCAAATCTCGGGACGAGATTTCTTTTAAGGTGAAGTCACATCCCAAAATTCTCCTAATTTTGGAATGTGAAATAAATAAATAAGTTTGATTTATTGTTTGACTATGTTGAAAATTCTCAAAGAGAAGAAACTTTTTGAATAGAAAATCCTCTCAACCTTGAATTCAAAATCTTATATTCTTTTGTTATGACCTAAGTAGCCATATAGGCAAAAAGGCATGGATTGATTATGGATTGTAGAATTGGTGTGCAAGATTTCAAAATGAAAATCATTAAGCATTCATAAGCATTTCATTACATCCATGCAAAGTTCTCACAAACTGAATCCAAATCCTGGTATCTAAATCCTATAGTTGATTCGCCCAAATGTTCCTAAAGGTAATTAAATTGACTTTATAAAACCCAATGTTGTAAGGCATAAATTATTGATAATTATAGCCTAAAAAGATCCAATTAATATTACAAAATTTTAGAAACAAAATTGAGCTTATTTGGAGCTATTATAAAAAAGTTATGGAATAAATACAAACAAATAAAGATATAAATAAAATAAAATATACAAGGATTTATAAACCCACTACTTGCAAACTAGTAAAAATATTACAAATATGATCCTACAATGATCTATTCGATTTTAGAAAAATTTAGAAACAAGAATCGCGTCATTTGGAGTTCGTATGCAAAAGATATGAGGGAAACAAGTAAATAGAAAAAGAAAAAAAAACTAAGCGGGCCGGCCCACCCGGACCGACCGTACCGAGCCAGCCGGCTGCACGTGCGTACATTGACTCCCAGGTTTGCTTTAAAAAGCGTGCAAAATCTGTTTTGTCAAACCTATCTCTATTCAAACTCTTATAACTTTTTATCTACAACTCCGAATCGACTTCTGTTTGTTTCTACTTGTTTCCTACTCCAAGGCCTATCTCCCCACCATCCTAAACCTCCATATAAACTCATGGAGCCACAGTTGTACGAGTTTCTCTTCTTGCAATCCTGAATCTACACATGCCCGAATCTTATTTCGCTTTTTAACCCATCTAGACATCGTTGTTTGCTTCGGCCAAAAACAAAAGTTGTAGAACTCATCGAAATATTTCAATCCCGACAAACCTCACCTCTTTTCATCCACCACAGCCGGAGAATTTCGCATCGCAATATTTCAGATCTGACGGTGTAAATCCAAGATGTACTCGCGCTCGTTCCTTCAAATCCAAATTCCTTTGGTGAGAAGGTAGGAATAATGATTCCCCACAACTTTCATGTTCTAAGTTTTTCAATTTGACCTATGTATTTGGCTCTCTAACACAGATCTCTTTCTTGTCTATTTTGAGCCAAAATCGGGTCAATCTCTTGTTCTAGCCACCGGATCCTATCCAGACGGTCGAGATCCAATCAAACCGGTGTGTGCCATGTCTTCATCCTGGTCAGCTTCCTCATCAACACCACGTCATCGTCAGGTCAGCATCTAGTCCCAGTCAGCATGCAAAGTCAACTTGTCCAGTCAGCGGAATATTCTCTAGAATATTCCGTTCGAATTTAAAATTGCACATTATATATCTAACTTGTAAAATTCATTAGAAATTCATACCACGTCCAAAAATTGCGTAGAATATATAAAATTGAATATAATTTTACGTAGAACCATCTTATCAGAATAGATCCAACTGTTACTATACGTGGTTACTGCAGTAATTTAATTGGTTTTAATGGTATTTTAGGTTAATAAATTCATAAGAAATTATATGTAACTCCGAAAAATATGAACAATATATCAAATTGAAGCTACTGTAATGTACATTAATAATATCTGGTTGGATCTAGCCTTTGCCGATTATTTAACCTATAGCAATTTAATTAGTTTTAATGTCTTTATAAATCATTAAATTCATAGTAAATTAATTGCTTATCACAAAAATATAAATGATATACCAATGGAAAGTTGGTTCCATGTAGATCATCATTATGCAATTAGTTCAAGCTTTGACTGTAAGGTTTTTCCGTGAAGATTTAAATAGATTAATGGCTCTTTTGGAGTAATAAATTCATAAGAAAATAAATAATGCTTAGAAAATTACAAATAATATGTCCTTGGATTCACAATTCCGTGGAGATTACAGACATAATTTTAGTTTGATTTTTAGGAGACAGAAACTATATGAATCGTTTAAAACCCATTAAACACTATTTAAATCATACAAAAAGATCTATAACTCCGATTAGGGTGAATCCAACGCCTACTGGTTCGCATTAACTTCTTCTATCCAGTAAACCCAAGAAACAAATTTAATTCGATAGTTAGAATAGGCGTTACAACAGAACTATTAAAAACCCTATATTGGCAAGTAATTATTAATAACAAGTACTCCATTGCATTAATTGGCCTCTTGCATGCATCATATACTTCAATATTGTTTAGAGAACTAAAGTAACAACCATTGTGACTTATTAAATTGTCATGCATGCATTTGTTGCATTTGTTTGATCTCTATGTGCTATTGGTTATGATTGTATGAAATTGTTTGCTCGATAGATTGCGAGGAGTGCAACGTGTGTGATTGCAACTACTATGATTGCAAGTATTGTGGTTATGACGAGAGCAACCATTATATCTATGAGAATTGTGAGGATTATCTAATCGACTACATCTACAACAAAGGCAAGTGGTGCTATCTTGGTCATAAATGTCCTACTGTTTTCCTATGCATTGTAGATGTTTTTGTAGAATTGCATATGTAGGAATTGATGTGTATATGCTATGATATGTTCCATATTATTCCCTATCATTCCTTGTTTATGAGCCACCGTTGGTAGATGTGCTTAGCCATGCTATGATGAACGAGGGCTGGGTTACATCACTGATGTTGATTCTAAATGTGTTGTTTGCGAAAACTAAAACAACTTAATCAATGAATCTCCTGGGTGTGATGGGATTGATAATTTTTGGTGGTATCATTGCGGAAAGGCACCCAGTACACTGAGAAAGGATTGGCTTCTTTGTTTTGTAGCTTTCATGTGCAACCCTGTGCCAATAATGGAATGGGCGGTTGGTTGGACTCAGTAGGTTGTGGTAACTCGAACCCACATATCTAGAGATGTAGATAGTGTAGGTTGGACCGGTGCGTGTCGGGTTTGGGGAGCTACTTGTCGAACGGTTCCTTCTTGGACTTCTCCCTATCATCACCCAATATGAGAGTGGTGGTACGAGCTGGGCTGGCCAAGTCACATGGGTAAAGTGTACTAACCCCTGCAGGGTGTATAAACTAATCGATTAGCCGTGTCCCCGGTTATGGACAATTTGAGCGACCTGATACTGATGCTATGATATTTCTCACTCATCCTTATTTCTCAATTACTTAAAACTTGTTGGGTGAACTTAATTGGGTAGGATCACCTGGGAGTGAACCAGAGTGTCCTATTTATCGTATTGGAAAACTACTTTGTTACAAATGTTAGGATAAAACTGTTGCTTTATGCAAATGAGCCTAAACTCCACTTGGCCAAATAAGCATGTAGTTGATAGATCCGTTGTTAACCACTTTATCCTACTTGCCATACATTCAATGTATTGACCATTCGTGGTTGCAACGTTTCATGTTGCAGGTTATATCGTATCTGAGTGATCTTTTATAGGTCGCGAGACTCCACTCAACAATTGTTCACCTGTGGCACATTTGGAGGATGGATATCTACCTTGTATTCGTTTTCCTTTGTGTACTTGAATAAATAATGTAAATTCTGGACCATATTCGTTGTATTTATGATGCATGGTTATATTTGGTATCATTTTGTACTGTGTGTGCCAGTGAACCTATCCAGGGATTGGCACTATACACATGAACTCAGCCTTATCAGGCGAGGGTGTTACAGGAAACCAGGACATCCTTTTTGGATGGGGAACCTTTACCTTGGAAGTCTTATGATTACAAGGGACCACCACCACCGAAGGAGTAATTCATCATTAGGTTTGGCATCCCCTTGGCTTGTTCCAAGCTTGGGGGAGGTGCCACGGTATCACCATCATCATCTTTTATCTTTTACGTTTTTAGTGGATTCATATCTTTGGTAGAGAGGTTATCTTATAGTTTGGTTTGCATGTGGAAGTATCTCTCCTTTGAGAAGTCTCATCTTTTAATTTTTGCACTTCTTATTTTATTTTGCAATATCTATTATATGATGGATCTTGTTGATCAGTATTGGCATCACTTTGGGAGCATCAAGTAAATCTAAATTGGTTTTGGCAAAATGAGCTCTGGTCAGTAGCAACACCTTTTGAAGTTTGAAAGGAAAAGAGAAAAAGCTTACAGGTATTTTGTATCATTTATTTCTATTTGTTGTTGGCTCATAAGCTTAGTATTTTTTATTTAAGATATTTTGTGTCTTCAAGGAAGATTACATGTTTGGCTTTATTACTTGTATGTTTGCTTGTTTCTTTCAACTCTTTTGCTTGCTACCCAGCCTTGCTAGCCAAAAACCTGTTTTGAGAAGGCATACTTCTCATGTTTCCAACTCAAAACATGTGCCATTTGTGTCCACCATATCTACCTATTAGCATTTTCTATTCCAAGCAAATTCTCAAGCTTCATCTATCTTTCGAATTAAAAAGCATTTTGTATGTGAAAACTAGTTAGTAAAGCTCTCACGAACTTGGTGACACACCTTATATTCTTTGCCCCTAATAGACTTGAACCATTGTGTCATCGAAGTTGTATATGCTTGTATCTATACGTTGGAATTAGCAGAACCGTATTGTCACGGGGAACACTATCAACATTGCACCTGTACTTTGTACATAGTTTATACCATACTCTTTTGTCTGTGGATGTCAATAGTGTGAAATAAAAAGGGAGCTTGTAAGTCCATGGAGTTTGTATTTTGTGTTAGAGAAACGCCTGAGCCGCTAGCCTAAGCCATGCCTAATCATGGTGGAAACTTGCAGCATCACCATAGTGAGATATCTATGAAGCATCCTCACTAAAAAGTTATGCATATAGTAAATAAAAAGATCGTTGAGATGCTCATTGTCTGCTTGCCTTGTCATTTTGGTTATGGGATAGCTCCTGCACCATGTGCAAGGGGTACCCCGTTGGCGGTTCTCTATGATACGCATGTACTTACAATGACAAGAACTTACCGGTAACCGAAGTTGAGTAGCATGAGGAGTGGCCCTCATATTCAAGGGACATGAGATTGCCAACTTATATTTCGTCAAGCATATACTCCATCCTTGTTCACTTTAACCTTAACCATCTCAAGATGCCTATGATAGGGGCAATGAGGGATCAAAGCTAGTAAGTACCATGATTTTTTAGAAGCTCTTTATGACTTGAATTCCCTGCTTCCCTCTATGAAGGGACCTTTCTCCTACTTCTAAGTTAAGTCAGTAAAACTACTTCCTCTCTATCTCCAGCAAGCATTTGAGTTGTTGTGTTTCAAGCATTCATATGGTGATTTATTCACTCGTGTTCTTTATCTTCTTTATTTGCACAGAACTCTTATCTATTGAGTATTACTTTTAAAGCCTTCATTTTAGAAAAACCATTTTGAGAAAAGAGTGCTCCTATTTTGAAAACTTCTACAAAAAGCTTTTTGAGAAACTGTTTGCTAGCTATTCTCTGACCAAGAACAAAGTTTGCCAATTCCAATTATGATTTATCTTTATGCATCTCTATTGTGACTCATGTACTTGTTGCAAGCTAAGTTATATAATGGTGAGTTGCTTCCTTCTATGATTTGTGTAATGGTAGGTGTGATGCTTCTTTTCCGTATGCTTTTATCGACACTTCACTCCATAAACCTGTGTACATGTTTACTGAGGTTAGTTTTCGATTGGGGACAAGCGAAGGTCTAAGCTTGGGGGGATTTGATACGTCCAATTTGCATCACCATTCTATATCATAATTTTCCTCTATTCATTGATATATGTCTTATTATGAGGTATTACTTATGTCTTTTCATCTGTTTATGCATGTTGGATGATTCTTGGAGGATGAACTGTCGGAGTCTGGATTCTGATGGAAAAAGAGGTGTTTTGATGCAATTTCATGAAGATCAGAAAAATAGCAGAAAAATATGGGAAAATTATATTTTCCCAGAATCCAGAGGAAGCCAGAAGGGGAGGCAAAGAAGGGCCACAGGGGGCCCACACCCCCTAGGCGCGGGTCCCCCTGGGTCGCGCCTAGGGTAGGTGTGGCCCACCTGCTCGGTCCCCAACTCCGTCCTCTCGCCTATATCTTCCCTATGGAACCCTAACACCAGGGGAGCGACCACAGATACATTTCCGCCTCCTCTGTGGGGCGGAAAACAACGAGAGAGAAATATCTCTCCGGCAGACAGATTTCTGCCAGGGAAATTCCTTCCCGAAGAGGGGAGATCATCGCCATCAACACCATCGTCAAGCTAGGCTTCATCGAGATCATCATCATCATCCACACCATAATCTCCACCAGCACCATCATCACCACTCCATCCCGCTGTAACAATTGTGTTGAATACTTGCTTAGTTCATAGGAGAAACTTTCCCGGTGTTAATTACTATTGTAGTTGATGCTTGTGAGTGGAACCATTGGATTATTGTTTATGTTCAGATTGTTATCCATTACCATATCATCTTTTATTTTGATCCATATGATGTCTTGTGAGTAGTTCGTTTAGTTCTTGAGGACTTGGGAGAAGTCATGTTGTTAGTAGTGGATTTGTGTTGAGTTATTATTCAATGGTTTAGTATTTAAGTTGTGGTGCTATTCTTCTAGTGGTGTCATGTGAACGTCGACTACATGATACTTCACCATTTATGGGCCTAGGGGAATGCATTGTGTATTTGGCTACTAATTGTGGGGTTGCCGGAGTGACAAAAACTTGAACCCTCGTTAGGACACCTTTGCATAAGGGAGTGTAGGATCTCAAAGTTTAAGGCTGTGGTTAGGTTTATATCTTAATTACTTTCCTATAGTTGCGGATGCTAGCAGGGGGTTTAATCACAAGTATGTATCAGTCTAAGTAAGGTCGGTACATTAGCATAGGTTCACCCACACAACACTCACAACACCAAAGAAGAGTACTCAGCTATTTGAAGCGAAAGCACTTGACAGAATTCCCATGTGTCCTCAAGAACGTTTGGTCCTCATAAGTATTTCCACCGGCTTGTCCTTTGCTAACAAAGGATTGGGCCACTTGCTGCGTTTGCTTGTTGTCTTTATTACTTGCACCTTGTTTTGTTGCTTTATCAGAAAACCACTAAAAATCCGTTTGCTAAGTATTTGCAGAGAGTTCTTGCTCCATACCACTAGTCAACACCTTTTGTTCCTCGTTGGGATCGACACTCCTATTTATCGGAAGTACTGCGATACACCCCCTATAGCTGTGGGTCATCACACATGAATGTTGAAGAAGCCCAGGAAGCGCCAGAAGCATTGCTGAGTATGTTTTCTGTTAACTCGGTACTTGCAAGAGTGTTGTTTGATTCTGGAGCATCGCACTCGTTCAACCACCAAAGCTAGACAAATTTGCAAGGTCGTACCTATCAGAATCGATGGGATAGATATTTATGATAATCTAATAGTACTCGGAACCAAAGGTTTGGAAGTAGTACTAGGAATGGATTGGATGTCAAAACATAAAGGATTAATCGACTGTGCCAAGAAAGCCATAACCATGACTAGTACCACTGGAGTATCAGTAGTGCATGTATCTAAAACCTTGCCCCGTCAATTTAAGTGCAACAAGATTCTATCCCAACCCACCATTGACCAAGTCAGAGTAGTCTATGAATACCCCGATGTATTCCCATATGTATTGCCCAGTATGACCCCATATCAGGATATCGAGTTTATCATTTAACTAATCCCTGGAACTGGACCCATAGCTTAGAGATCTTATAGCATGAACCCGTCTGAACTAGTGGAGCTAAAGAAGCAACTAGATGCTATGCTGGAGATAGGACTGATTCAACCAAGTGCGTCACCATGGAGATTGATATGTTAGAAATGTATCTATAATTTTTGATGCTCCATGCTTGTTTAGTTTCTACTTTGCTTTACTTGTCCACACTTTGAGGTGCTTTTTACATGTTTTCAGGTACTAACCTATTAACAAGTTGCAACAGTGCCAGATGCCTGTTTTCTGCTGTTTTTTGGTTTTAGAAAAGTTAGAAAAGAAATATTCTCGGAATTGGACGGGACAAACATCAAAGTCAATTACTTTCCCTGGGGAACAAGAAGTCCATAGGGGAGCCCGGGAGGCCAGCCAGGGGGGGGGCATACCCACCCTAGGAGCGGGTGGTCCCTAGCCCGCGCCTGGCTAGGGTTTACCTGTCCTGGCTGGCCCCTCTGTCTCCCCCTTCGCCTATAAGAAGCCCCCGATGCAGAAACCCTGAGTACCCGATCAAAAATCCACGAAACCGTCTGTAGCCGCCGCCACCATCGTCCCTAGATCGGGGGGATATGAAGTTCTTCTCGGCACCCTGCTGGAGGAGAGATCATCCTGGAGGCCTTCTCTCCGGTATGATGCGTGAGTAGTTTCACCTTGGACTATGGGTCCATGTAGTAGATAGATGGTTGTATCTCCTCCTTTGTGCTTTCATGTATAGATCTTGTGATCTCTGTTCATGATCAAGATCTAATCTATTTGTAATCATGCATGTTGTGTTTGCGGGGATCCGATGGATATTGAGATTATTATGTTGGTTTGATTAATGGTTTTGTCTTTATGATTCTATCATGTCTGTGTTGTTTGTGATCTTGCATGCTCTCTGTTGCTAGTGGTTATCTTGGCCAAGTAGTTGCTAGTGACTCCAAGAGGGGGTATTTATGCTCGATAGTGGGTTCATGCCTCTAGTTTCCAAGGGAAGTGACAATAATCTCTTCGGTTATAGATGTGCTATTTCTACTAGGGAGAAAACAACGGTATCTTGTTCATGGAACATGTGGACTGTTTACCTTACACACTTTGCTTAAAGCAGTTGTCTGTTGCTTGAAACTTAATACTAGAGGGGGTTCAGATGATAACCTGAAGGTGGACTTCTAGTCATAGATGCAGTTGGATGGAGGTCTATGTATCTTGTTGTATTGCCCAATCAACCTCATAGGATCTTTCTGACTAATAATTGCATTGTTATGCCTTGCTCAGTTCCTGTTAATTGCCCCGATGTAATTTATTTACCTTTCATGCCATGTTTTTTATTTAAGGAGATCACCTCTAGTGAATTATGCACCCCTGTCCAATCTTTACCATAAATACATCTTCCACTGTTACTTGTTTACTTGCTGAAAACCATTACCTTCCACACCATACGTTTAATCCTTTGTTACAGCAAACCGTTGAGCTTGACAACCTCACTGATTCGTTGGGACAAAGTCTTGAGTTTGTGTTGTGTAGGTCTCCATGTTGCTTCCAACACCTGTGTGACGTTTCCTTCCTCCTTCTGGTTCAATAACCTCGGTATCTGCTGAGGGAAGACTTGTTGCTTGTTGCTTCACACCTTGCTCTTGGGGTTTCCAACGAAGTGCTCCACAGAGGCGCATCAACAAGTTTTCTGGCGCCGTTGCCGGGGAGGCTAAGGACGTATTCACTAGGGGATTCCTTCACATCCTTTCTCTTTATTTTGTTTTTAGTTTGCTTAGTTTATTTTGCTTGGTTTTGTTTGCCTCTTTTCAAAAAGCCCAAAAAAAAATTAGTCTAGTTTGGTTTGCTTGCCTTATTCAAAAACACAAAAAAAATAGTCCATGCTCTAGTTGCCACCTTGTTCTAGCTCACCATGTTGCTCCCCAAGTTCACCCAGAAAGACCTTGCAATAGGTAGTGGCTCCATAATTGGGAAAGATAATATTGAAGAATTCTTTATTTATGTTAGCAAGCATGAGGATATTGAGGATAAATCTATATCAGAGCTTGCTCCTAATTATGAGATTGTTGCAGCTTCTTTAGTTCATATGTTGGAGGCTAGGTTTGTTAGCCTTAACCCCTTCATACAATTTTTATTCCTAAAACTAAAAGAAGAGAAGAATGCTGAAAAAAGGGAATTCATCCTTGAAACTTTATCAAAAGAATTCCATGATGTTGCTAGGGAAGCCAAAAATGTCTTTGAGCGTTTCAGTATGCTAGGCTCAAGTGTAGATGTTGTGGGTATTTCTGATAAAACTAATCCTAGAGAGGAATTCAATATACCCATACCCTTTAAGCTTGTTGGAATGCATGAATCCTTTGAATTTTTTTTGATTGGATTACTCCTGAAAATATTTTTGATGAAGGTAGTAGACCATAGAGAATTGAGAAGGGATCCTCTAAGACCCTTTTGGATGAGATACCTTTCGTAGTTGAAGAATTTGCAAGTATGAATGTTAATGCTTCTTCATTTGAAAATACTTGATTCTTCTTGCTTCATGTGCCTAACTTAAAGGCGTTAAACAAAAGTACTTGTTGGGAGATAATCCAAGAGTTTCCTTGAGTCTTGGAAGTTATTACTTCATTAATAACCTCTCCTTATCCTTTTTGTTTGCTTTTTGGCCAAGAATGACCTCTAATGAGAGGGAAGTAAGATTTGGGGAGTTGTTGTCCCGAAACAGATTTCTGTCCTCCACCAAAAAAAATTCGTGAGGAGGCTCTGTAACTTGGATTGAGCTCAAAATTTACGAATAAATACCCCAGTATGTTAGCTAACTTTCGTTAGTTCAACACTGTTTGATTTGGTCAACAGAAGATGTTCGAAAAAATCGGTTTCTATCTGCTTGTCTGTTTTGACAGATTTCTGCCATTATTTGCATTCGCTTCTTATTGACTCCTTTTTGAGTTCTCTTCAGGTAAATTGAGATTTTTGAAGGAGTTACTACAGTATCTTGTGTTTTTAGTGAAAAGCCTTGCTGTTCCAAAGCTTTTCCAGTGGTCTAATATCTTTTGAATACACTAATGTTGCTAATGAAGATTGTGTGAAGTTTGTATGAAGGAAAAATTTCAGGTGTAGAGAGAGAATGATGCAATGAGATGAAGAATGGACAAAAGCTCAAGCTTGGGGATGGCACCACGGTGTCACCCCAAGAAATATCCAAGAGGTACAAGTGTCAAAGCTTGGGGATGCCCAAGGCATCCCCTTCTTCATCAATAAAAAGCTTAGGTCTGTCTAGACACTTCGTTTTTATTGTTTCATGCACAGTTGTGTTGTTCTTGGAGCGTCTTAGTTTTCGTTTGCTTTGATTAGGTTTTTTAGTTTGCTTGAATAAAGTATTTTGGACCCCCGTTCTCGCTATGTTGTTTTGCAAATAAGGTTGCTTGGTGTTTGGAAAGGAGTAGTAAGTTCTTGGTTGAAGTGAAAGAGGAGCTTGCATTGACTGTGACTTAGACTTTTTCATGACATGCTAGGTGTTGTTTTAGCATTATGCTTAGTGATTATTGTTGTAGAATGTCTTGTTCCAAACAATTGGGATTGCTTAGTGTGCCTTGAATAAATTATGCGTTGTTTTAGCATGCAAAAGCATAATATTGTGGTATTCTCCTTTGATGTTTTGCTTGGGTTGACTTGGCACATGATTACACCATGTTATGACTCTCACAAGTCACCATTAGCCTGTATGATAATTTAGTCCTTGACTTGTAGTACCACTCTTTGCTTTGATTAGTATGCTTTGTTGCATTGCATGATTTTGGCCGTTATTGCTCTCTTAGTTGGTTGCTCCCAGTCTTTTGCTAGCCTCCACTTGTATGAGTAAGTCCTACTCATGCTTCCAACTCCCAAGAAACCAAGTTATTCCAAAGTGTCCACTATAAACTCCTATGCATGGTGTGTTACACCATTCCAAGTATATTCTTGTTTTCAACTATCTTCTAATTAAAAATTATTTTGTTATGTGAAAACTTAGTCATTAAAGCCCTCACAAACTTGATGGCACACTATATATTATTTGCCACTAATAAACTTGAACCATTGTGACAACTTTGTTGTATATGCTTGCACTTATAAGTTGAAATTAACAGAACCGTGCTGTCACGGGGAATGTTTTCAACATTGCACTTGTACCTTGTTGTACTCAGATGATATCATGTTCTTTTGTATATGGATGTCACCGGTGTGAAATAAAGAGGGAACTTGTAAGTCCATGTAGTTTGTATTCTGTGTTAGAGAAACGCCATGCCTAATCATGGTGGAAACTTGCAACATCACCATAATGAGCTATCTATGAAGTATCTTCAATAAAAAGCTATGCATATGGTAAATAAAAAGATTGCTGAGATGCTCATTGTCCGCTTGCCTTGTCATTTTTGTTATGGGAAAGCTCATGTACCATGTGCAAGGGGTACCCCGTTGGCGGTTCTCAATGATATGCAAATACTTACAATGACAAGAACTTACTTGGACCCAAAAGTTGAGTATGCATGAGGTGTGGCCCTCGTATTCAAGGGACTTGAGATTTCCAACTTATACTTCGTCAAGCATATACTCCAGCTTTGCCACTTTAACCTTAACCGCTTCAATATGCTTATGATAGGGGCAATGAGGGCTGAAAGCTAACAAGTACCATAATTTTTGGAAGCTCTTTTTGAAACTTGTAATCCCTGCTTCCTTTACAAAAAGGCCTTTCTTCCACCAGTATTGAGTCTCAACCTTCTACCTTTAGGAACCATTAAGAGAGCATAGTTGTCGTTTTGTGTGCAGTGTTCCAAAGCTTATTAATTGATGCATATTGTGTTATTACTTGTTCTTGTGCTATTTGTTTCTAGTCACCCTTGTGAAATTTGCAGGTGTCCTATGCATTTAATTGCTACTCTATGAGGGACAAGCTGATTGCCACTATGCCATGTTTTCTGCATGTGAAACAAACAAACGTTTTTCAATGCATATTATTCATGATCTTTGTTTTTAGCTTGTCATGTTGCATGCATAATAATTACTATGTCCTATTGTTAGAACTCCATCTTTCATGCATATGTTTAGAGTTCTTTGATCCCAGCTTTCAATGTTTGAAAATGGTTGGATCTTTATTGTGAGGGTGCATGTCACCTCAAAAATTATTCTGTTTATCACTTACCTACTCGAGGACGAGCATGAGTTAAGCTTGGGGATGTTGATACGTCGGAAACGTATCTATATTTTTTTATGCTCCATGTTTGTTTAGTATCTACTTTGCTTTACTTGTCCACACTTTGAGGTGCTTTTTACATGTTTTCTGGTACTAACCTATTAACAAGTTGCAACAGTTCCAGATGCCTGTTTTCTACTGTTTTTGGTTTCAGAAAAGTTAGTAAAGAAATATTCTCAGAATTGGACGGGACAAACGTCAAAGTCAGTTACTTTCTGTGGGGAACAAGAAGTCCAGAGGGGAGCCCGGGAGGCTAGCCAGGGGGGGCAGACCCACCCTAGGAGCGGGTGGGCCCTAGCCCGCGCCTAGATAGGGTTTGCATGCCCTGGCCGGCCCCTCTATCTCCCCCTTCGCCTATAAGAAACCCCTGATGCAGAAACCCTGAGTACCCGATCAAAAATCCACGAAACCGTCTGTAGCTGTCGTCACCATCGTCCCTAGATCGGGGGGATCTGAAGTTCTTCCCGGCACCCTGCCAGAGGGGAGATCATCCCGTAGGCCTTATCTCCGGTACGATGCGTGAGTAGTTCCACCTTGGACTATGGGTCCACGTAGTAGCTAGATGGTTGTATCTCCTCCTTTGTGCTTTCATGTATAGATCTTGTGAGCTCCGTTCATGATCAAGATCTAATCTATTTGTAATCATGCATGTTGTGTTTGCGGGGGATCCGATGGATATTGAGATTATTATGTTGGTTTGATTAATGGTTTTGTCTTTATGATTCTATCATGTCTGTGTTGTTTGTGATCTTGCATGCTCTCCGTTGCTAGTGGTTATCTTGGCCAAGTAGTTGCTAGTGACTCCAAGAGGGGGTATTTATGCTCGATAGTGGGTTCATGCCTCTAGTTTCCAAGGGAAATGACAATAATCTCTTCGGTTGTAGATGTGCTATTTATACTAGGGAGAAAACAACGGTATCTTGTTCATGGAACATGTGGACTGTTTACCTTACACACTTTGCTTAAAGCAGTTGTTTGTTGCTTGCAACTTAATACTGGAGGGGGTTCGGATGATAACCTGAAGGTGGACTTCTAGTCATAGATGCAGTTGGATGGCGGTCTATGTATCTTGTTGTATTGCCCAATCAATCTCATAGGATCTTTGTGACTAGTAATTGCATTGTTATGCCTTGCTCAGTTCCTGTCAATTGTCCCGCTGTAATTTGTTTACCCTTCATGCCATGTTGTTTATTTAAGGAGAGCACCTCTATTGAACTATGGACCCATGTCAAATCTTTACCATCAATACATCTTCCACTGTTACTTGTTTACTTGCTGCAAACCATTACTTTCCACACCATACATTTAATCCTTTGTTACAGCAAACCGGTGAGCTTGACAACCTCACTGATTCGTTGGGACAAAGTCTTGAGTTTGTGTTGTGTAGGTATCCACGTTGCTTCCAACACCTGTGTGACGTTTCCTTCCTCCTTCTGGTTCGATAACCTCGGTCTCTACTGAGGAAAGACTTGCTGCTTGCTACTTCACACCTTGCTCTTGGGATTCACAATGAAGTGCTCCACACAGGCGCATCAGAGATCACCTATTTTGTTTGTGGATAAGAAAGATGGAGGTAACCGTTTGTGCACATATTATCAGAAACTGAATGATGTCACCATTAAGAACAAGTACCCACTGCCGAAGATAGAAGATTTGTTTGACCAGTTGACCGGTGCCAAAGTGTTTTCTAAGATTGATCTTAGAACTGGTTATCTGATATGTCGGAAACGTATCTATTATTTTTGATGCTCCATGCTTGTTTAGTATCTACTTTGCTTTGCTTTGTCTATACTTTGAGGTGTTTTTATATCTTTTTGGAACTAACCTATTAACAAGTTAGCACAGTGCCAGTTGCCTGTTTTATTCTGTTTTTGGTTCCAGAAAGGCAGAAAATCAATATTATCAGAATTGGACGGGACAAAATCCAAAGTCAATATTTTACCGTGGGGGACACGAATCCAGAAGACGAGACGGAGAAGCAAACCATGGCGGCCAGACCACCCCTAGCCGCGGGTGGGCCCACCCCGCGCCTAGGTAGGGTGTGGGGCCCTTGGCCTCCTCCCAGCCTCGCCTCTTCGCCTATAAGAAGCCCCCGATGTAGAAACCATGGGAACCCGATCAAAACTCCATGAAACCGTCTATAGCCGCCGTCACCATCGTCCCTAGATCGGGGGGATCTGAAATTCTTCCTGGCACCCTGCCAGAGGGGAGATCATCCCGGAGGCCTTCTTCTCAGGTATGATGCGTGAGTAGTTCCACCTTGGACTATGGGTCCATGTAGTAGCTAGATGGTTGTATCTCCTCCTTGTGATTTCATGTATATATCTTGTGAGATCTGTTCATGATCAAGATCTAATCTATTTGTAATCATGCATGTTGTGTTTGCGGGGATCCAATGGATATTGAGATTATTATGTCAGATTGATTAATGGTTTTGTCTTTATGATTCTATCATGTCTATGTTGTTTGTGATCTTGCATGCTCTCCGTTGCTAGTGGTTATCTTGGCCAAGTAGTTGCTAGTGACTCCAAGAGGGGGTATTTATGCCCAATAGTGGGTTCAAGCCTCTAGTTTCCAAGGGAAGTGATAGAAATCTCTTCGGTTGTAGATGTGATATTGCTACTAGGGAGAAAACAATGGTCTCTTGTTCATGGAACAAGTGGATTGTTTACCTTACACACTTTTCTTAAAGCAGTTGTCTGTTGCTTGCAACTTAATACTGGAGGGGGTTCGGATGATAACCTAAAGGTGGACTTCTAGTCATAGATGCAGTTGGATGGCGGTCTATGTATCTTGTTGTATTGCCCAGTCGAATCTCATAGGATCTTTTTGTTTGGTATTGCATTGTTATGCCTAGCTCAATTCCTGCCAATTGCCCTGCTGTAATTTGTTTACCCTTCATGCCATGTTGTTTATCTAAGGAGAGTACCTCTAGTGAACTATGGACCCCGGTCCAATATTTACCATTGATACATCTTCCACGGTTACTTGTTTACTTGGTGCAAACCATTACCTTCCACACCATACGTTTAATCCTTTGTTACAGCAAACCGGTGAGCTTGACAACCTCACTGATTCGTTGGGGCAAAGTCTTGAGTTTGTGTTGTGCAGGTCTCCTCGTTGCTTGCAACACCTGTGTGACGCTTCCTTCCTCCTACTGGTTTGATAACCTCGGTTTCTTACTGAGGGAAAACTTGTTGTTGTGTTGCTTCATACCTTGATCTTGGGGTTCCCAACAGGCTCCACGTCAACCACGCGTATAGCCATCATTATCATCAACTCAAGATTCGCGCAGAGGATATTCCAAAGACTGTCTTTACCACCAGATATGGATTGTATGAGTACACTGTCATGTCTTTTGGATTAACCAATACCCCCGCTTATTTCATGAACCTCAGGAATAAGTTTTTTATGAACTTCCTGGATAAGTTTGTAGTTGTTTTCATCAATGACATTCTGATCTATTCCAAATCAGAAGCAGAACATGATCTACACCTAAGGACCATCCTTGAAACCCTTAGGGAGCATCAGTTGTATGCCAAGTTTAGCAAATGTGAGTTATGGTTATAGTAAGTAGGATTCCTCGGACATATCGTGTCGGCGGGAGGAATTGTTGTGGACCCCGCCAAGGTTAAGGATGTGGAAGAATGGCAATCCCCAACCACTCAAACCCAAGTTCGTGCAGTTCTCGGATTAGCGGGATACTACCGCAAGTTCGTAGAAGGATTTTCGAGCATCGCAAGACCCATGACCCAATTGTTGAAGAAAGATAAGAAGTTTGAATGGACGGACAAATGTGAAGCAAGTTTTCAAGAGCTTAAGAAGAGATTGATTTCAGCCCCAATCTTGATCATGCGAGATATCAGGAAGCCTTTTGATGTGTTTTGTGACACAACCAAGATTGGTCTCGGATGTGTGTTGATGCAAGAAGGCAAAGTCATATCCTATCTATCCCGACAACTGAATCAACATGAGCAGAATTACCCTACCCATGACCATGAACTAGCAGCCATAGTTTTAGCCTTGAAGACATGGCGGCATTACCTCATGGGTAACCATTGTGAGAGTTATTTAGATCACAAGATCCTGAAGTATATTTTCACACAGAAGGAGCTAAATATGAGGCAAAGGAGATGGATAGATCTAATCAAGGACTATGACCTTGACATTCACTATCACCCTGGCGAAGCCGATGTGGTAGCAGATGCTCTTAGCAGATTGCCGTGTCGCTTGAATACCATGATTCTGAAGGAGCAACCGAGTTTGCACAAGGAGTTGGAAGATTTCAGAATGGAGCTAGTAAGTGAAGGATTTTTGGCTAGCATAGAACTTCAACCCACTTTGATCAGTCAAATTAAGGAGGCGTACAAAGGAAATGCTAGTATCGACGGGATCAAACATCGTATTGGTATAGGAAAGGCACCCGGATTCACCGAAGATGAAAAAGGAGTTTTGTGGTACAAAGGACGTATCTGTGTACCAGCAAATTCAGAGTTGAAGTAAGCTATTTTGAAAGAAGCCCATGATACTCTATATTCTATCCACCCTGGAGGAACGAAGATGTATTAGGATTTGAAGGATCAATTTTGGTGGCATAAGATGAAGAGAAAAATCGGAAGCTACATAGCCAAATGTGATATATGTTAGAGAGTCAAGGAGGGACATCAGAGACCCGCACGACTTCTGCAACCATTGCAGATTCCAGAATGGAAATGGGATTCAGTTGGAATGGATTTTATCACCGGTTTGCCTACATCTAGTAGGGGAAATGACTCTATTTGGGTCATAGTGGATAGAATGTCCAAAGTAGCACATTTCTTACCGGTCAAGACCACTTATCAGAGCTCGAAGCTAGCAGAGTTGTACATTGCTAGGATAGTCAGTTTGCATGGAGTCCCCAAGAACATTGTGTCGGATCGAGGAACCCAGTTTACCTCAAGATTCTGGAAGAAAGTCCAGGAAGTATTAGGAACCAGACTGGATTTCAGCACAGCTTATCACCCTTAGGCTGATGGACAAACGGAGCGCGTAAATCAAATACTCGAAGATATGTTGAGAGCTTGTGTGTTAGAATACGGATCAAAAAGGGAAGACTATTTGCCTTTCGCAGAATTCTCATACAACAACAGTTACCAAGCCAGTTTGCAAATGGCCCCATTTGAGTTCATGTATGGAAGGAAGTGGCGTACACCTTTGAATTGGTCAGAAGTAGGAGAGAGTCAGATTTTCGGACCCGACATCCTAAAAGAAGCTGAAGAGAAAGTTCAAAAGATCCGTGACACCTCAAGACCGCCCAATCCAGACAGAAGAATTATGCCAACAAGATACGTCGAGACCTAGCCTTCAATATCGGAGATTTTGTGTATCTGAAAGTATCACCCTTGAAAGGAATGCAACATTTCTAACTCAAAGGAAATTTAGCCCATAGATATATCGGACCCTTCAAGACTTTGAATCGCTGAGGAGAAGTATCATATCAACTGGAACTACCGGAGGAGATATCAGTCGTGCATAATGTGTTTCATATCTCGTTACTTCGCAAATGTCTAGAAGTCAAGGAGAAGACCGAATTTTTCAAGAATATTGATCAAAAAACCATAGAGATCAACGAGGACCTAACATATCCTGAAGTACCCATTCATATTTTGGAGGAAGCCTTCAGAACCACCAGGACCCGGAGTATCAAGTTTATCAAGATCCAGTGGAGTAACCACACTGAAGAAGAAGCTACCTCGGAGAGAGAAGACTACATTAGGACTGAGTTCCCAAATCTCTTTAAATCATAGTTTTCATTTTCTTAAATCTCGGGACCAGATTTTGTTTAAGGGGGGAAGGTTTGTAACATCCCAAAAATATTAATCAAGATTATCAAGTTCTAATCACCCAAGTTTAGGGGTAACAAAAACTTTTGTTATTAAAATCAATATGAATGCATGTGTGTGTGATGAATGCATGAATGCTTGTATTGCCATGTTTGATTGCCATGAATGGCAAGGATTGGTTTAATGATGAAAAGAACATCATCTAAATCATTTCCAAGCAGAATCAATTGAAGAGAAATTCAAATATAAACAATATAAGCAAAAATGGTCATTTTTGCCAAACTTGTTCACTAGACCACTTTGAGTGTTTCTAATCCAAGATTTCTAACAGAAACAAATCCAATTCTTTTCACCCCTTGATAGAACAAGTACAAGTGAACCCAAGCCCACTTTACAAACCAATAGAAACAAATTTCAAATCTATTCAAATGGCAATTCAAAACTGAATCAAGTGTAGGTACTAAGATGTAACATCCCTAAAATCATGTTTTCAAAGTTTGCATATCATCCATGCATGCATAATCATTTAGGGATCAATTTCAAAGTCATTTCAAAGAAAACAGAAGCATTGAGTGCTTATTATTTTATGTAGACAAGCATTGATCCAATGCTACTCTCTAGTGAGATAATATTTGTTTCAAACCAAGATTTGTTTGTTCATAAGTTGGTTTGATTGAGTTCCAAAGCTTGGAAAAAGATTTCCAAAACAAAATATGGTTTTAAAATCATTTTCGTATCTTTATAAAATCTTGTGCTAAGGCACTGTTTATTTTAAAATTTCAAAGGAACCAAGCAAGTCTAGTGAGACAGCATGGTTTTATACTCAAAAATATGCAGGTTTCACTTTATAAAAATCCAGAAAGATTTGGAATTCAAACACATTTGAATTCATTTGAAAAGGTTTCCTGAAAATCGAATTAGAAAAAGAAAAAGGTTAAGAAAACAGAACTGGGCCAGGCGCTACCCATTCAGCCCAGCAACCAAAGCAGCCCACCCGGGGTTCCCCCTTCCTCTCTGTTTCTCACCGCAGCAAAGCGCACCCAACCGCTGAAAGCCCGACCCCACCTTGCCCCGTCAGCGTCGTCCCCAATAAAGGCGCGCCCGAGCCGCCCACATTACCTCGCCGCGATCCGCCCGCTTAAATCCCATTGATGAGGAGTAACCCTCGCCGCCTCCGGCTATTTAATCCCTCCCTCCGCATCTTTCCCTCACTCAACGCCTCTTCTCCGCCACCAGGCTGCCCACAATCGCACTTGCACCGCTGTACCGAGCATCTCCGTGTGATTCCGTAGCATCGATCACTGCCTCGATTCATACGAGCATGATCAGTGTGTCCTTGTGCATCTTCTCATGCCCTTCTTTTGCTCTGTATCGCCCTAGAGCGTCGTCATCGTCCACCACTGGAAGCAACCGAAGCTCAGCGCAACTCTGGCGGCACCCACTGGTAGTTCCCGACCACCCCTTCCTCTCTTCTGGTTACTCACATGTTCACCCGGCTTGTGCGCATCTAACGGCACCTCTGGTTTGTCTTAGCGCACATCACAACCTCGCCCCCGACGATGTCAGAGCTTGCCCGACGACAGGCTTCACTCCGACGAGCAATAGCAGCCGAGTCTGAGCGCCCCTATCTCTCTCTCGACCACCTTGAGCGTCACTGCAGTCCTGCGAACACGGTAAGCACCTACACTCCTCCCCGCGCAACCTAAATCGCCGGCAACCTCTCTGACAGAGCCGTGCCGCCGCATCGCCACCGCTGGCGCCGCCCATCTGTGGTCGTTTGATCTGTAGTCGTAGGATCTAGATCCAGCGATGAGAATTAGATCTGTAGCGAAGCGGTATGGGCAGATCAGGACCGTGCGTGTTAAGTTAGATCTAACGGCCCGCGAGTGTGATCCGGTGTGAAACGGTATCAACCAATCAGGACATGACGCGTGGCTAGTTCTTTGTTTTAAAAATCTGAATTAGATCTATTAGTGATTCAAACTTGTAAAATTCATAACTTTTGATCCACACTTTCAAAAAATTTAAATTTTATATCATTGGAATTAGGGGAAAGAATCCTATCTGTTTATGCAATGTGTTTAATGTTTTGCCTCTGTAAAAATGGTTATTTTTGCAGAGACATTTGTAGGCTTAATTTGAGTATGGAAATTATTTAAAAATATTTTAAAGATCAAATAAAGTTTATTTTGAGTATCTTGGTCTTGTTTATGTTTCAGTACTATACCCTTGTCTTGTTTGGTGTAGAAAAAATCATCACATGGAATTTGCATGCATTCATATATTTTTGTTTGTATATTTTGTTATGTGATTTTGGTGCCATTATTTTATGTGTAGATTTTGGTGCTAATAGTGATTGTGGTTGTGAAGATTGTTGCTACTCCCCAAACTACCAAGGCAAGTGGTGCTTCATGTTTTTATACCTATATTTTTACCTATGCATTAGAAATATTTTGTATAGGACTTGCATGAATATTTTGCTAAGTATCTATATGCTATGCTTGGGAAATCCTAGTAGTTGTAGAATTGTTAGAATTTCCTCTAAGTTAAGATGCTTACTATTGCCATGCTTAGCCTAGCTAGTAGCAACCAAGGGTGGATTATATATTCATGCTATGTGAAATATTACTAAGTCATTGACTTATGTTTTTGCTAATAAATCAACTAAGTGAATGAAACACCTGGGTGGAATGGAAAGAATGGTTTGTGTTGAGTGGTTACACAAGGCCCATTTATATGGTTTACCTTGTGTATCTCACTTATGGAAAGTCACTTAGGAACAAAGGGATTTGAGATGCCAAATGTTAAGAAACTTCTAGTGCAGCCACATGGCAATATGAGCTCTGCCTGGATCATATAGGTTGCAATAACTTATCCATTTGGACAGTTGGTGGTAGTGGGATGATAGGTTGGAACGCGTCCATTTGGTCTAAGGGAAGGCTTCTGAAGGGTCCTGTCTTGGTGAAAATCAAGTCTTGTGGGGAAAGTGCACAACCTCTGCAGATGGAAGAATCTAAGTACTTAGCCATGTCCCTGGTATTGGACAATTTGAGCATCAATACATGGAAGCTATCAAGAATCTCCCCATCCCAATTTTCTAAGTTAAAACTTGTGGTTGAACAAGGGTGAAGGTTCACCAATTTCCATTGGTGTTCCTTGGGAAAATTTTATCAAAGAAAAACTTAGTGTTTTCAACTAATAGGTAAAACCTATTTTGAGAAAAGCAAGCCTAAGGTACACTTAGCCATATTCATGTAGTAACTAGATGATAACATTCTACTAAGGTATCACTTTCCAATACTATTCCAATGTATTGACCCACTGTGGTTGTAACTTGTGATGTTGCAGGTTACTCTGATGATGATTAGGGGTTATGATTCTACACTCAACATGCTTGCATGTGGCACATGAAGATAAAGACTTATTTATATTGTTATGGTTAAACTCTTGTATTAGGCCTATGGCCATGGAGTTGTAAAAGACTATGTTTGTCTCTGGAATGATATGTAATAATGACCTTTGTTTCTGTGTACTTCATCTTAAACTACGGATGCTAGCATTGATCCAGGGACTAGCATTGCAATCACAGGGATCCTTACCTTTATAAGGTAGGGATCTTACATAAGATCACCATTTCTCAAAACCCCATCAAACCATTTCACCTTGACAAACCCAAGCAACCAGATACTACCAAGTATGTGACCAGTACACTCACCAAAATTCATTCAAAAATTTCAAACTAAATTTGTTTCGGCCATTTCATCAAATAGTTGGTGAACACAGTAAACCTGCCTAACTATCACTATTTTTTATCAATGCTTTGTTCCCTCTTTGCACCCAAATATCTTCCCTTGTCTCCCCCAGTGACTACTAGTTCATTGATCAACCTATCACCCCTACCCTTGCACCAGTGTTGAGCCAACCCGAGCTCCCCCTTGCCAGCCGACCATGGCTAGCTAGAAGGAGCCAACGCTGCGCTTAGCCACCATGTCCAGGAGGCAGCTGACCGTCCACCGCCACCCCCTGTCCAGCCCTTGCACGCAACCATGCCCTGGACCACCCTAACACAGAGGCGCCCTTTGTCTCTGCGCCATGCCGAGAGCACGCCAGAGCGCCGCGCCTGACACGCATGTACACTTCGCGCCTCGCATTCGCCGCCCGTGCCTGCAATCACCGCGACACCAGGAACATCCCAAACATCCCCGTTCGTCGTCGCGCGACCCGTAGCACCCATGCGTCGTCAAAACCACTGTCGGTGTCGCTCAGAGCACCAGCCCGCTCCGACCAACCTCGAATGCCCCTTGCTGTACAATTAAGTCCTTGAGCATCGCCAGGAGACCGCGCACCAACCTACACCCTCCGCCATGCCATTAGCTCGTTGTACCGCCGACCCCGACGAGCTCTTCCCATGCCGCACTGCCTCTCTCGCTTGGCTATAAAAGGAGGCCACCCCAGCCCCAATTCGCCACACCATCTCACTCCCCTCTCTCTCAGAAACCTCCCACACCTCACCCTGGAGCAAGGCGATCTCAGCATCGCCGGAATTTCACAGGAGTCTGCCGCGGAGGAGGAGAAGAGGAGCCGTTGATTGGAGCCACCCCAGGAGTTGCCGCAGCCACCGTTCGAACCGCCGTCATCGACAACATCGTTCGCCCCCAATGCCGACCCTCGCTGGAGCCCTGGTGAGACTCACACGACCCCCACCGCCGCGTTAGGGTTTAGACCTCGCCGGAGTTGTTCGTCGTCGATGATGAACCTCGGCCGTTGGATTAGCTTCTAATCGTAGGTTTGGATTGAAGGATACCGTCAAGATGAGCAGTCATTTGGCGTTGGACCGCTTTGGTAGCGACTGCTGCTACAATTGTAGTTGGGCCGGTCCAGTTAGTTCCCATGCGACCCAGTATATTCAAATTTAGATTTTTTTCCATTTTAGTTCAAACCTAGTTCTGTCAGTAGTTTCAAAAATCGATTCAGAGAGTTTTACTAAACCAAATTGCATGAAACCAATTTTGTTAGAAAGGTATTGAAATTATTAATCCAAGCCCGTTGGATTCAAACCATTTGAAATTATAGACCATCTTAGTAAAAATAACAAGGCAGAGACTTTTCTGTATTCAAACATTTTTCAAAAATTAATCATAAATGCTTTTGAGTTGATTCCAACTATCAAAAATAACATTTGACAAGATATTTCTGAATATGTAAAAAGATCTAGGTTTACTTGCAGTAATAATGGACAAGTATGAAAAGAATGCCCCATAGGCATTTCTAGTCACTTTAATTAATTAAAATAATAAGGTTAAACCTTATTAAATTGTGACACCACTTTAAATCACATCCCCAAGTATTAAAATGTGTGGTGATGACATGTGTCAACACGATCACATATTTTAATTGGAGAATATTAAATCTTAAGTAGTTTTCAATGAGTAAAAAGTACTTTTCTGAAATAAAATAAATAAGACTAAGTCTTTAATTCATGTGATGATTATGATGATGCTAGATCATCTAGTGTAAACCTTTGTCTACCAAATAGAAGTAGTTAAGTATTGTTTGGTGATTGTGTACCTCGTATTTATTTATAGATGCTAGTACCGAATAAGGATATGAAGAGGAAGGAGACTACTACGAAGAAGAAGGAGAAGAGAACTTCAATCACTGCACTACTCAAGGCAAGCTAAGCTAAACCATGCAAGTCCTACTTGCAAGCCTAATCCTACAAGATAACCTATGCAATGCATTAGGCATGCCTTGTTTATGTAACCTTGATTATACCAAATCCCAGTTTTACTTGCAAGCTTTATTATTTTATTTCTTTATCAAAATTCTTTATTTGCTATTAATAGTGACTTGTGAATTTTGGAAAGATATTATAGGTAGCATAAAGAGCATAAAACTTGGCCTAGTTTAGTCAGGACTAGATGTCATACCGAGGCATGAGATTAGATTTAGATAAGCCACACTTGATTAGCATCCCTCATTAGTGATTACCCCCAACTTTAGTGGCTAGTGCTAAGCACAAACTTGATCACTTTAGATGGGAATACTTGGTGAAAATGATTATGAAAACCTTAGAATGATGAGTCATTCTAATGAAATGTTTTGACATGTGTTATGAACACCAGATGATTTGTTGATGAAAATGTTGAGGCATGAGCCTTAGCCCTTTATAAAACTAATGGTTGGATTCGCATGTGACACCATTCCAATGTTACTTTACAACCACAATACCCGAATTTGGGTAGGGCTTGATTGGAAGTTTAAATATCTTAGTATGGGTTCCCTTGCGGAAGAGGTTTGAGCTAAGGCTACCTCGTTATGATTGTCAACCTGTGCAGTTCCCAAGATGACATATGGTCATGGTTGGGAGGCCAAACTCATAGGGGAGGTGCCTATACTAGGGTGTGTGATACGCCCAATTTGCATAACCATTCTATATCATAATCTACCTCTATTCATTGATATTTGTCTTATTGTGAGGTACTACTTATGTCTTTTCATCTGTTTATGCATGTTGGATGATTCTTGGAAGATGAACAACCGGAGTCTGGAGTCTGATGGAAAAGGATGTGTTTTGATGCAATTTAGCGAAGATCAGAAAAATACCAGAAAAATATGGGAAAATAATATTTTCCCAAAAGACAGAGGAAGCCAGAAGGAGGGGCGAAGAAAGGTCGCAGGGGGCCCACACCCCCCTAGGCGCGGGTCCCCCTGGGTCGTGCCTAGGGCAGGTGTGGCCCATCTGCCCGGCTCCCGACTCCGCCAATTCGCCTATATCTTCCCTATGGAACCCTAACACTAGGGGAGTGACCACAGATAGATTTTCGCCGCCTCTGCGGGGCGAAAAACACCGAAAGAGAAAGATCTCTCTGGTAGACAGATTTCTGCCAGGTAAATTCCTTCCCGGAGAGGGGAGATCGTCGCCATCAACACCGTCATCAAGCTAGGCTTCATCGTGATCATCATCATCATCCACACCATCATATCCACCAGCACCATCATCATTACTCCATCTCGCTATAACAATTGTGTTGGATATTGCTTAGTTCATTAGGGGAAACTTTCCCGGTGTTAATTACTATTGTAGTTGATGCTTGTGAGTGGAACCATTGTATTATTGTTTATGTTCAGATTTTTATTCATCACCATATCATCTTGGATCTTGATCCATATGATGTCTTGTGAGTAGTTCGTCTAGTTATTGAGGACATGGGAGAAGCCATGTTGTTATTAGTGGATTTGTGTTCAGTTATTATTCAATGGTTTAGTATTTAAGTTGTGGTGCTATTCTTCTAGTGGTGTCATGTGAACGTCGTCTATACGATACTTCACCATTTATGGGCCTAGGGGAATGCATTGTGTATTTGGCTACTGATTGTGGGGTTGCCGGAGCGACAGAAACCTAAACCCCCGTTAGGACACATTTGCACAAGGGAGTGTAGGATCTCAGAGTTTAAGGCTGTGGTTAGATTTATATCTTAATTACTTTCTTGTAGTTACGGATGTGTGCAGGGGGTTTAATCACAAGTATGTATTAGTCCAAGTAAGGTCAGTACATTAGCACAGGTTCACCCACGGAACACTTACAACACCAAAGAAGAGTACTCAGCTATTTGAAGCGAAAGGACTTGACATAATTCCCATGTGTCCTCAAGAACGCTTGGTCCTTATAAGTATTTCCACCGGCTTGTCCTTTGCTAAGAAAGGATTGGGCCACTTGCTCCATTTGTTTGTTGTCTTTATTACTTGCTCTTTGTTATGTTGCCTTATCAGAAAACCACTAAAAATCCGTTTGCTAAGTATTCACAGGGATTTCCTACTCCATACCACTGTTCAGCACCTTCTACTCCTCGTTGGGATCGACACTCCTATTTATCGAAAGTACTACGATACACCCACTATACTCGTGGGTCATCAAGACTATTTTCTGGCGCCGTTGCCAGGAAGTGAAGCACTATTGAAGAGTGGAACTGGTAAAGGAAACTTCTACTGTGAGTATTTCTTTTGTTACTGCTTGTTACTTTGTTTCCAATATGGATAACCCACTTGGTTTTCTGTTTGGGAAAACTACTACCACTGCTAGGGTAGTAGATGAACCACCACCTTTTGAGATAGATCCTTTTAAGATACCTACAAGTATTGTTGGTCGTGTTATGGATAATTATTATTTAGAGGATGGAACTGTCCATCCTGGTGATCACTTGCTTTTTATCCATGAATTATGCGGGTTGTTTAAGTGTGCAGGTATCACAACTGAATATGTGAAGAAGAAATTACTCTCCGTATCCTTGAAAGGGAGAGCTGAAGAATGGTATAAGCTACTGAAGAATGGACAATCCATGGAATGGGAGGAGATTGCATCTCTCTTCTATTCTAAATTTTATCCTCCCAGTGAGATTCATAAGGATAGAAATCTAATATATAACTTTTGGCCTCATGATGGAGAGAGTACAGCTCAATCTTGGGGGAGTTTGAAGTTATTAATGCTTAAATTTCCTATTCATGAACTCCCTAACAATATTATTATCAATAACTTTTATGCTAGGCTCTCTCTTCATGATAAAGATTCAATAGATGCTTCTTGTGCTGGATCATTCACACGTATGAGGGAAGAAGCTAAATGAGATCTCTTAGACCGTATTCAAGAGAACACTGAAGCTTGGGAGAATGAAAAAGGAAGAAAGTCAGGTATAAACTATGATTATGAATGCATTAAATATTTTATGGGAACTGATGAATTCCGTGATATTAGTAATGAGTTTGGTCTTGATTCCAAAAGTATTGCCAACTGTTTTAAGGTCTTTTCCTCTTACATAGAAATTCTCAAAAATAAGTGGAATAAGTACCATGATCCTTATAAAGATGTTGTTAGTCATGTTCCTGTTAGAAGTACTGAAGTTTGTACTACTAATCATATTGTGCCTTAACCTCATGTTATTAAAGTTCCTTTATCAGCCAAGGTAAAGGAGTATTCTATGATTATTAGTGCAAATAATAAAGGTGCAATGAAAACTATGGAGCCTGATGAGCAATTGAATGTTGAACCTATGGTAGCTATTGTGAAAGACCCTGTCACTAGAAATATAGAGAATGAGCACATTGTCTTTTGTGAAGATGCTTCTAATATTATCTCTCATCCTAGTAAAGCTAGAAATGCTAGTGTTCCTGTGCTTTTTGTTAAAATTGGTGATCATTGCTACTATGGTTTATGTGATATTGGTGCTAGTTCTAGTGTTACTCCTTATGAGCTTTATAGGGAAATTATGCATGAAATTGGTCCTTGTGAGCTTGAGGACATTGATGTGGTTATTCACCTTGCTAATAAGGAAACCATTTGCCCCATTGGCATTGTAAGAGATGTGGAAGTTCTATGTGGTAAGATTAAGTATCCTACTGATTTTCTAGTGCTTAATTCAAAAGCTAGTAAAACTTGTCCTATCATTTTTGGTAGACCTTTCTTGAACACTTGTGGAGCTATTATAGATTGTAAGAAGGAGAAAGATTTAACTAAGTTTGATGGAGATTCTTATGATTTTAACTTTTCCAAATTTTCTAAAGCTCCTTGTGAAAATAGTTTGTCTAATAAAGATTTCAGGATGGAACAACTTGCTTCTATTGATCAGGTCTATGACCTTGGACGTCTTTTTGATGACTATAAGTATGCTTATTATGATGATAAAGTTGTTGCTAGTGATAGTTATATCGTCAAATTTATTCAAAGTTCTACTGAAAGTTATTATGAGAGAGGGAAACACGGTTTTATGCATCTCAATAATGTTAAGTTTCCCTGTTTTATGTTGAAAGCTTTGAAGTTGCATTTGTTTTGTCTTCCTATGCTTGTGGATTTGTGTTTCAATAATTCGTTTTCTCATGATACCCCCATGCATAGGAAGTGGGTTAGACTCAAGTGTGTTGGTTATTTGCTTCTTGATGCTCTTTTTCACTTCAAATATATATCTCCTATGTGAGCATCTTTGAAAGTTTCAAGCCTAACTTAGAGGCATTAAAGAAAAGTACTTGTTGGGAGATAACCCAAGAATTTATAATGTCGAGTCTTGGAAGTTATTACTTCAGTAATAACTGCTCCTTATCCTTTTTGTTTTGGTTTTTGTGTCAATGTCCAACTACTTTTGTGAAGTAGAGGAGTTGTGAAAAGTGGTTGTCCTGGGACAGATTTTTGTGTTGCATTGTTAAAATTCGTGAGGGATCTCAGTACTTCGGATGGAGCTGAATTTTTATGTTATTGTTCTCCAAGTTGTTACCCAACTTTCATTAGTCCTGCACTTTTTTATTTGAGCAACAGAAGGTTTGCGAAAAAATCGATCTTTACTTGCTGGTCTGTTTTGACAGATTTCTGCCGTCATTTGCATTTGCCTCTTACAGAAGCTTTTGTTTTGATGGGTTTTCAGTTGAAGTGTGAACCTAAAGGTTTGTTGTTTTGCTTACACTAATGTTTCCATTGAAGTTTGTGTATTGCCTTGTGAGGAAAGGAAAATTTTAGGAGAAGGAGAAAATGAGTCTGCAGAGTTCGTCTTTGAATAGGTAAAAGTGGTAAAAACAGAAGGTTCGTGAAATCCCAATCTTTTTATATTTTTGATGTTTTTAATAAATAAGGGAAGTTACGAGACGGAACTGAATAGGAAATGGAGTCCAGGGTGGACAAACTCACCCCAGGCGCGGGCCCGTGCCTGGCCGCGCCTGGAGGGGTGTGCCACCCCCAAGCTCCGACTCCGCCTCGTTTTCGTATCAGAACCTTCCTTATGCTTTGAAACTTCGTAATATAAAACCCCCCGGATCCCTGAGGTTCATGCATCGTGTTCTCGTCGTTTTTTTGTTTCGATCTGTTTCTGTCAGGAAATCTTCTCAAGTTTAGAGCGTCATGGTCTCCGCCAACGACAAAGGCAAGAAGCCCGAGGAAAATGATCCTCACAAACCCAAGGAGGAGGAGATTTTGGTAGGATATGAGACAAGGAGGAGGACAAGTAATCGGACACCCGCGCTACCGTCACAAGAATTGGAGTGGTGGCAACCCCTATCAAGCTTAAGAGGACAACACAGATGTTTACAGTAGGAAAATCTCGACGCCATACTCTCTCTCCACGGTCACCTCCTCCAAGTACCAAGAAACCCTTCCACACTCTTATACATGAGCGTCAATATCAACATGTGCCCAAAGGGAACTTGCCCTCGATGTGGGTTATGCCTCGTTCTAACCATGCAGGGGAGGAGCACAAGGAAGAGTGGGGAAAGAATAGCAAGGACTGGAACTCTCGGTCCGATATGATCATGAACCGCATTGAGAAAAATTTGGAGTTGATTCGTACTCTAACCTTTGAGATTGAGGAGTTGAGGAAGCTGATTGAAGAGCTTATCAAGAGAACACCACCACCACCGAAGAAGTAATTGGTCATCAGGTTTGGCATCCCCTTGGCTTGTTCCAAGCTTGGGGGAGTGTCGCGGTATCACCACCATTATCTTTTATCTTTTACCTTTTTAGTGGATTCATATCTTTGGTAGAGAGGTTATCTTATAGTTTGGTTTGCATGTGGAAGTATCTCTCCTTTAGTTGTTTATCTATGTATCCCTTGGTGTGAGTGCATTTATTGGAATATTAATGAGAAGTCTCATCTTTTAATTTTTGCACTTCTTATTTTATTTTGCAATATCTATTATATGATGGATCTTGTTGATCAGTATTGGCATCACTTTGGGATCATCAAGTGGATCTAAATTGGCTGTGGCAAACCAAGTTTTGGTTAGTAGCAATACTTTTTGAAGTTTGAAAGAAAAAGAGAAAAAGCTTACAGGTATTTTGTATCATTTATTTTCTTTCTTATTGGGTCATAAGCTTAGTATTCTTTATTTAATATCTTTTGTGTATTGAAGGAAGAATGCATGTTTGGCTTTATTACTTGTATGTTTGCTTGTTTCTTTCAACTCTCTTGCTTGCTACCCAGCCTTGCTAGCCAAAAACTTGTTTTAAGAAGGCATACTTCTCATGTTTCCAAATCCCTTTGAACCAAAACCTTTGCCATTTGTGTCCACTATATCTACCTAGTAGCATTTTTGCTATTCCAAGCAAATTCTCAAGCTTCATCTATATTTCGAATTAAAAAGTATTTGTTATGTGAAAACTAGTTAGTAAAGCTCTCACGAACTTGATGGCACAACTTATTTCCTTGCCCCTAATAGACTTGAACCATTGTGCCATCGAAGTTGTATATGCTTGCATCTATACGTTGGAATTAGCAGAACCGTGCTATCACGAGGAACGCTTTCAACATTGCACTTGTACCTTGTACACAGTTGATATTGTGCTCTTTTGTCTATGGATGTCAACATTGTGAAATAAAGAGGGAACTTGTAAGTCCATGGAGTCTGTATTTTGTGTTAGAGAAACGCCTAGGCCGCTAGCCTAAGCCAAGCCTAATCATGGTGGAAACTTGTAGCATCACCATAGTGAGATATCTATGAAGCATCCTCAATAAAAAGCTATGCACATTAAAAATATCGCTAAGATGCTCATTGTCTGCTTGCCTTGTCATTTTGGTTATGGGAAAGCTCCTGTACCATGTGCAAGGGGTACCCCGTTGGCGGTTCTCTATGATACGCATGTACTTACAATGACAAGAACTTACCGGTGACCAAAGTTGATTAGCATGAGGAGTGGCCCTCATATTCAAGGGACATGAGATTGCCAACTTATATTTCATCAAGAATATACTCCATATTTGTGCACTTTAACTTTATTCATCTCAAGATGCCTATGATAGGGGCAATGAGGGATCAAAGCTAGTAAGTACCATAATATTTTGGAAGATCTTTATGACTTGTAATCCCTGCTTCCCTCTATAAAGGGACCTTTCTCCCATTTCCAAGTTGAGTCAGTAAACCTACTTCCTCTCTTTCTCCAGCAAGCATTTGAGTTGTTGTGTTTCAAGCATTCATATGGTGATTTATTCAATCATGTTCTTTATCTTCCTTGTTTGCACAAGACTCTTATCTATTGAGTATTACTCTGGAAGCCTTCATTGAAAAACGTTTTTGAGCAAAGAGTGCTCATGTTGAAAAACTTCTACAAAAAAAGCTTTTTGTGAAACTACTTGCCAAGTGTTCTCTGACCAAGAACAAGTTTGCCAATTCCAATTATGATTTATCTTTATGCATCTCTATTATGATTGTTGTACTTGGTTGCAAGCTAAGTTATATAATGGTGAGTTGCTTTCTTCTATGAGTTGTGTAATGGCAAGTGTGATGCTTCTTGTTCATATTATTTTATCGACACTTCACTCCATAAACCTTTGGACATGTTTACTGAGCTCAGTTTTCGCTTGGGGACAAGCGAAGGTCTAAGCTTGGGGGAGTTGATACGCCTAATTTGCATCACCATTCTATATCATAATCTACCTCTATTCACTGATATTTGTCTTATTATGAGGTACTACTTATGTCTTTTCATCTATTTATGCATGTTGGATGATTCTTGGAAGATGAGGTTTTGATGCAATTTCGCGAAGATCAGAAAAATACCAGAAAATATGGGGAAAATATATTTTCCCAGAAGACAGAGGAAGCCAGAAGGAGGGGCTAAGAAGGGTCGCAAGGGGCCCACCGCCCCCCCCCCCTAGGCGAGGGTCCCCCCTAGGCCACGCCTAGGGCAGGTGTGGCCCACCTGCCGAGCTCCCGACTCTGCCCTTTAGCCTATATCTTCCCTACGGAACCCTAACGACAGGGGAGCGACCACAGATAGATTTCCTCCGCCTCTACGGGGCGGAAAACACCGAGAGAGAAAGATCTTTCTGGCAGATAGATTTCTGCCGGGGAAATTCCTTCCCGGAGAGGGGAGATCGTCGCCATCAACACCGTCATCAATCTAGGCTTCATCGGGATCATCATCATCATCCGCACCATCATCTCCACCAGCACCATCATCATTACTCCATCCCACTGTAACTATTGTGTTGGATATTGCTTAGTTCATTAGGGGAAACTTTTCCCGGTGTTAATTACTATTGTAGCTGATGCTTGTGAGTGGAACCATTGGATTATTGTTTATGTTCAGATTGTTATTCATCACCATATCATCTTTAATATTGATCCATATGATGTCTTGTGAGTAGTTCGTCTAGTTCTTGAGGACATGGGAGAAGTCATGTTATTATTAGTGGATTTGTGTTGAGTTATTATTCAATGGTTTAGTATTTAAGTTGTGGTGCTATTATTCTAATGGTGTCATGTGAACGTCGTCTATACGATACTTCACCATTTATGGGCATAGGGGAATGAATTATGTATTTGGCTACTAATTGTGGGGTTGCCGGAGTGACAGAAACCTGAACCCCCGTTAGGACACCTTTGCACAAGGGAGCATAGGATCTCAAAGTTTAAGGCTGTGGTTAGATTTATATCTTAATTACTTTCATGTAGTTACGAATGTTTGCAGGGGGTTTAATCATAAGTATGTATTAGTTCAAGTAAGGTCGGTACATTAGCACAGGTTCGCCCACACAACACTTACAACACCAAAGAATAGTACTCAGCTATTTGAAGCGAAAGCACTTGACAAAATTCCCATGTGTCCTCGAGAACGCTTGGTCCTTATAAGTATTTCCGCCGGATTGTCCTTTGCTAAGAAATGATTGGGCCACTTGCTCCGTTTGTTCGTTGTCTTTATTACTTACTCTTTGTTTTGTTGCCTTATCAGAAAACAACTAAAAATCCATTTGCTAAGTATTCACAGGGATTTCCTGCTCCATACCACTGTTCAGCACCTTCTGCTCCTTGTTGGGATCGACACTCCTATTTATTGAAAGTACTACGATACACCCCCTATACTTGTGGTTCATCAGTGTCTAATTGAAAGGTTAGGATTGATTATCCCCATACTGAGTATGGTGATTCAGGATTGTTCCTGACGGATGTATCGAATGTTGTGATGAAAGTGTACCACCTCTGTAGAGTGTCAAACTATTCGAATATCCGTGTCCGCGGTTATGGACAGTTGGAGTGGCCATACTGTTCCGTCATCAGATGTTTTCAAAATGACTTGTAAAAAGATTCATGACTTTGACTTGACCACAACAGGGTTGTGACATGAAAACTAAGTTCCCACTTAGGTATTACAGAACATTAAACTAGTTTTCTTTACGTCTAAACTCGGTTAGAGATAAACCTGGCTTTTTGCAAAACAACCTAAAGCTTAGGATTCCTACTCAAACTACCTTACTTCTTAGTATTAGTTTGTGAGTACTTAAAGAGTACTCATGGCTTTGTCCCTGGCTATTCCTATGGCCAGACTATGAGGAGGACTACCAGGATGATGGACAGCAGAAATTCTATGACAACTAGGATCATCTCCCATCGTCAGCATTGCCTGTGACCCTGAAGATGGAGCTTTGACCACGCTACTGTTATTATATTATTTTGCTGTGTTGATGGTATTAAGACTGGATCATGAGATCCTTTATTTGTAAGACCTTTATTATGGTTTGTAATGGATGATGAACTATGGTACCAATCTGTTATGTCTCGCAAAAATGGTAATCATGGGATTGCGATGTATGGCATAACAGGCATCTGGGATTAAAAATCCGGGTGTTGACAGTTCCCAAATCATTTGAGGTTTAGGGGAACACTTAACTCGCATCCTGTTGGGAGCACTTAATTCGGGGGAGGTAGGGTTAGTTTCGTTCTACCTTTGGTTAACCATGGTATGTACAAAACAGAATGGTAAGAAGCTATCGCAACGAACATTACTAATCATGATACAATGGCTATCACAGATTACCAACAAACACACCGTACAGCTAAGACAGAAATGAGTGAAAGTGTGTCTCACAATGATAGGAGTAGCCTTCGGCATAGAGGTCGGGGAAGTGGGGAAACATGGCATCACAACCATGGTCATGCTCGAGGGCGAAACCAGCAAGACCAGTGTCACCGTGCTTGAAGGAGATGGCGGGACGACCTGTAAACCACCATGAATTACATGACCTATGAATGCAGATACATGCATCTCGCAACATCATCATATCTATGCAAGATCAAGGGTTCGAGATACTTACAGCTAGCGGAAATGCATCTAGCACACAGGTCAGGAGGAGGGGATTCCAGCATGCCAACGTCAGCCTCCGTCGCTGCAATTGAGGTCCAAGCTCCTGCCATGGCCATGGAAATCGGAGCACGTAGGAGGAGCTCGGAAGGTGAAAATGGGGGAGATTTTATTTCAGTACCTACCATCATCCACGCACCCAACTGCAAGACACCAAACACAACTAAAGTAGCCAACACGACCGCCACCGGCAAGAGTGCCAACCGCCAACCACTAGACATGAATTTCGCCGGATCTAAAGATTGGTGAAACGACTAGGACACCTGCCCCCTAACGCCACCAGTAGGAGTGATGCCGACATGGAAGAAAAGCATAGGCAAATTTTTCCGACGCGGCAGTCTCCTCCATAGAATCAGCGCCAGAAGGAAGCACTAGGCCACCTCTAACTATAGACCGGAGCCGAAACACCAGGGTTCCAACCTCGCTAGAGAGGCCGACAGAGGAGGTAGGGACCGGCGTCTTAATAGTGTAGTTGGGGGAAGATGGGATCGCCCCTAGATCAGGTTTCTTCAGAGTGTTGGATGGGAAAACATATGGGAGGTACTACGTCTGAGTTGTATTTCCTGCAGCCTAGCTAACCGATAGCACTCTTTTTCATGTTTTAATATGTTGATCTTTTTACCACTTTTTTCTGAAACTCGCTTGGAGCTATGTCATCCAAATTGACATTATATGCCAAAAAAAAGTTTCCATTTGTGTAAATGATGGTGAGGATGCCTGTCAATCAGCTAAGAACTAGGATCATCTTTTGAGGGAGGCCAAGTTACCCATGGTACTCAAGAGCATCCTCTATTTGTCTATTTCTCTCGTTTATCTACCTTTGCAACACACAAATTGTTACGTATGAATTAAAATACAAATATTGTCATCAAAATAAATTCGACAACATTCAATCAAAAACTCAAATTCGATCATCCTAAAAATACAAAAAAGTGCACCACACAAACGTAAACATGAAACTACTTTGTGCACAACTAGGCCATTTCGACGTTGTCGATTGACTATGTTGCGCCCATCGTAGAACCATTGAATATTGGAAATTACATCATCTCTTCCTTACTCGACAAAAATTGTGGCAAACAATATGATTTCATCGTATCAATCATGTTCAGAATTTTATACAAAAAATGGAAGAACTCATCGTATCCATTGCACACAAATGGATCATAAAATGGCAACGCAAACCGTTTAAACGATCGAAGAATAGTTCAAATTTGAAAATCCTTAAACTACGAAAATTGTGCACCACAGAAACATAAACATGAAACTACAAGTTTCCATGATGCACCCGCATGTGCCCAACTAGGTCATCCTAAAGTTGTCAAATTCCTGTTTTGTTCACCGGTATACAACCACCATCTCTTCCTCTTCGGTAAGAGTTGCAACAAGCAACATGTCTTCATCGTTGAATCATCTTGCTAAGATTCTATAAATTCCTTGTGAATAACTCATTGTATCCATTGCCTACAAATGGATCTCAAAGTGGCAAAAACTAAAACAAAACTTTGAAATAATCATCGAGGTTGAAACCCAAACAATGCATTAATTTTTTATCACAAAAGTTGCTTTTAAAAACTATACACTCACTATGTTGAGTCAAAATACTGAATACTTCGTGAGTGGCTGGTCAAGCTCTAGGTGGGCTTGGGCTCTCTAGCTACACTCGAGCAGAAGGTTGGGCGCCGAAGTGGGCGACAACAGCAAGGAGAATGCACGAGATTGGGCTAGCACGTGTCAACTTCGAGAGGGCTAATGAGGTGGGCGGCGGTAAATTGGGCTTGGGATCATGGCATGGAGGGGAGATAGAGATGAGTTTGGGTCGATTTATAACAGGTGGGAAACCCTCAAATTTGGGGAGTAAAAAAAAATAGTGACAAACTGTGGACAAAAGAGAACATATATGGAGATGTCCTTGGGATGGGGTTGGGACTCTTTAGGACAAATGGACATACATGGGAGATATAATGGGTACCCTCTAGATACTCTAAGCATGCTTGCCGAAATTGCATACAAAAGCTTTTAAGAATATATTCTTCAAAAAGCAAATCATAAAGGAACAAAGCCAAAGAGCATTGGCACGAGCTAACGACTAGGATTGCAAGTTATTGTTCTTTGCTTAGGTTATGATGAATCCAAGATACTGTATTTCACTTGAGCGTGATCGACCAATAGTAGGATTTGTGTTTGCATAAAGCATTGAACTAACAAATACGGACACTAAACATGGTTTGGCTAGTACTGTACCCTACTTGGCACGACGTCAAGGATAAAGAGGTTAGGCAATGTATAAGCTGTTTGTATGAAAGAAAATTCCAATCGTTTATGTAGGAAGAACTGTGCTATACAAATGACGTTTTTACATCCGACGTTTGTCCGATACAAATCATGCCATTTGATCAGAAGGTTGTATGTGATACCCCCGGGATCAGGGCTAACCAAATCCCAGATCTCCGTCTGAAATAAGCTTAACCTTGAGCTTGAGAATATCCAGTGAAGAATCGGTAACATGGCAGTGATCCTACGACAAAAAAATTATTACAGCAAGCTCATAATTGAGCAAGAACCAAATTATTACAAGCAGAGGTCACTGACCATAAACCTCAAACAATGGAAGGCAAAATTATGCTATTAAGTATAGCAAACTGAACAAATGGCCTAAGAGGCCTGAAGCATAACGATGATGTCCCAGCCCATAGATTCCAGGCTGCCGGCCGAGAAGCCCAAGCTACCCGTCGATGTCGATGTCGATGTAGTACCAAACTGATCTTCAGGGAACACTTACTCTGCCAAAAGTATCAACAAAGCAAGGATGAGTACAGAGTGTACTCTGCAAGACTTATGGCTAGTGGAGTTGTTTTGCATAAAGTCATCTTTGTTTATAAAACGAGAGAGAGAGAGAGAGAGAGGAAGCTCGTCTAGTCAGAGTGTTTCAAAAGGGGATAAGAGAGCGACATCTCCAAAGTATTGATCATCATCTTTTGATATCCACCAAATCATCATCATCTGAACTAGGATCACCCCCTCATACCCAAGAGGAAGCACCCTTAACAAACATTAGTTGCCAAGTTTTACGATTAGGTTCATGTTCTCTATGATCTCCCATCCGTTCCCAAGTCGTCCATAACCGTAGAAACGGCTTTCCGAAAGATTATTACCCTGCAGGGGTGTACAAATTTACCCACGCGTACCAACCGACTCTTAATGCCACTTGACACACTTCCTTGGTATGCTGACAGAGGGTGTGGTTGGACACGACCTTTACCTTTCTTTCGCCGAGATCATGAGTCACGCAATAAGTATGGTTCCGCCGTAACGGGTCAAATCCCGAAGCCAGTAATTAAAGATGTGAGGCGAGGTTGGTTTACCAGGGGCGCCATCAACCCCAAGCAACCCGGTCCACGCTTCCCTACCTGTTATGAATGCACCTCCTTCACCTCCTTTCGAAAACGTTTTCAATGCGTATGTCGAATGGAACGCCCGAACTATATGACTCATGGAATCTACTAGGCAAGTTAGTCAATCATGGGGTCCCCATTTACCCCGTGTGGTTGTACGCTCGTCTTGGTTCAAGAGGCAAGAACCCAGGATCCTAAGGGTGGCGAGCATGGGACTAGAAAAATCACATCCCACTGTGGCCTCTCATACAAGCCTTAGCATGTTTAATCTCATTTTACTGATCTCATCTTATCATGTTCTCTTGTCATACTAGATTATCTGTATCTGATACATCATATGGATGGACCAGAACTGACAGCTATGCATGGCTAAGCAGACACAAATAAGAGATCTAGCAGTGCACACAAGCCAAACCTAGCTATGCTAGGAGCAGTGGATCAGGTAATATAAGCTCAAAGGGAGTAATGCAACGGATAGGATACTCTATCTATCAATAAAAGACCATAGTAGAATCGTATGCATCATGGCAAGAATTGAAATGCTTTCGAAATCATAGGATTATATCATGGTGGGGCTATGCTTGCCTTTGCCAGTTGATAATCAGTAAACAGATCTTTGGAAATCTTGTACTTGACTTGGTTACAGTTGGTCAAGTATTGTTCTTTGATCTTCGAAGGTGTTGACCTCGGTCTTCGATCTCGATCTCGATATCGTATTCTAACGGAGAGAAGCAAACACCGGAAAGAAAGGGGAAACAATCAACAATGGCATCGATGCAATGCTCAAGCAAGGATGATGATATGACAAGTTAAATTATATTGAAAAGTAACCCAAAGGCATGCTCGACCATTTAATTGGGGTTCCGAGGGGTGAAACCCATAACTCGGGGAAACTCCGGAAGCATATAAAAGGGGTTATTATGTTCTTCTAATTATACTTGTCATTTAAGTTGTTCAACAATGCATGATTATAGCTTAAAGATGTAGGTCTCATTTTTCTGAACATTTTGATATATTGTTTGTATTTTTATGACTTATAAATAATTATTCATTGATTTTACAAGTTTATAGAAATTTCTGAAATTAAAAACAAAAAGGGCAAACACTTTTTAACCGAGGTAACCCCTAGCCAGTGAGACTAATAGAAGGGCCCCAGTGCCAACTCAGCCTCCACGCAAGCAAGCAGGACCCATCGCATGCTTGACCACGCTGACCCCGCCCACTGATGTCACCAGGACGTCATCGTGACGTCGTGCACGGGGATCAGCCCCAGATCGTCGATGGGGAGGGCGCTAGGGAGCGAGCAGGACAACCTGCCTACATGAGACCGATGCGGACAACTGCAGGGAACCAAAACAGGGCGGCGCCGCTGGTTGTTGGCGACTAGAACCTTGTCCACTACGTTCGACGGCGGCGGAACACGGTGGCGCGCGTCACGAGCACGAACTAGAGCGAGAGGGAAAGAGTGAGGAGGTTCCTGAGAACCACAAGCTCACCAGGATGCGATTGAGGGGGTCGGCGAAGCCGGAAAAGCTCATACGACGACAAATCGACGGTGGACGGCATCGGGGAGGGAGATGCCGATTGGAGCTCCAGGGACTTCTCCTGCGTACGCGAGTGGCGTCAATCTACAGAGTCGATCAAGTCGGTCACTCCTGTGGTCTTGGAAAGGCGAGGGGAGGCGACGAGCGGCGGCAACCTTGAGCACCTGTGAGCTCGGTTCTGGCCGAGGAAGAGAAATGGGGAAAGTAGGGGGTTAGGGTTCATCCAAGCGGCGGGGAGGGTTCTTATAGGCATCAGAGGTGTCGGTAGCACGAATCTCCTCGCGGCGGGGATCACAGCGAGGCGGGAATGGAGTCGGCATCGCCACACAGCAGCTTCGGTCGTCGGCGTCCTTCTGTCGTTGAGGAAGAAGAATGGGAAAAGAAGAGTGAAGGGGTATGGGCTGCGCTTGGGCCATGCTGGGCCGGCTGTGGCTGCTGGCTGCACGCACGGGGCAGCAGGTAGAGAGGGAGAGGTTGGGTTGCGGCCCATATAGGTTAGCTGGCTCCATTTTTTTATCAAAACTTTTTCCTTTTTTCTGTTTTCCAAATCTGTTTTGTATTTCCATTTTGAATCTGTTTTGGATGTTTCAAAAATACTATAGGCTTTGTAAAATATCTAAAATACTCAAGAGCCCTTTTATTCAATTTGGCCCCATTGTTTTGTGATTTTTTTTCAAAATTCAAACCCATTTTGAATTGCTTTTTAAATAGAGGGGAAGAAAACTAGGGTTTAGGGTTTTATCTGTATTTCTTCAATGCACAATTTAATAGATGATGCTCATGATGCATAATCAAACCCTAAAACAGGATTAACTAAAACTGGGGTGTTACAGCTCTATCCCCCTTACGAGAATCTCGACCCGAGATTCCAAAGGTAGGAAAAGAGACAGAAAGAGAAAGAAACAAAGTCACTCTAAAGATAAGAGGGAAACACACTAAACAGCACACAGGGTATCTCATGGTCAACTCATGGACGGAGCGTTCAGAAACAACTCTGAGATGACGAACATGAAACACGTCAAGGTAACGGAGGGAACAAGAGGAGGAAGTTTCAAGTTGTTGGATAGATGGTACTCATAAGGGTTGAGACCATGGACCTTATAGGAGGTTTTGAAGCTTCTGAAGAAGAAAGCTTCCAACAGAAAGAACATAACAACAGACTTCAAGAAATGAGCCTCTACTAAACAGCTTAAGTAGAGATTATAGGTTGCAGAGATGTGGACAAAACCAAGCTGTTGAACTACTTTTGACACAGAAGGGTCACTTTTTCATTCAACAGAAGGCCAAGACAGAAAGGTGTTTTGTGGAGAGGACTCATAAAAGTTGCAAGGAACAAGTAATCAAGAGGAACTATAGATTACAAAAACCATAGCCACTCTTAAGACATGGTTAAGATGACGAAGGAAACTCTTTATTCATCCAAATTTTATCAAAATCTTTGCCAAAGATATCGATATCACTTTACACCACCAGATGAATAGTTAAGAAGATTCCTGATGACACGGGAAGAAAGAAACTTCATTCTCAGACTTCAATTACTTGGCACAACCAAATGATTGCCAACATAAAATGGTCTAGAGGATCGACCGAGATACATTTAGCAACACTACTTTAAATGTTCTCCTTGATGTTCAAGAAAGCAGACATCAAGTAAAGGTCGGACTTCGGATACAAAGGAACCATAAGCACAACTCTTATAATAAATCATAGAGGAAGCCTTATGAAGAGTGGTTGTTACTGCTGATTCAAAAAGGATATGACAATAGGTCTTTCTGGCTAAGTGTGTCAACCATTACATCAATCTTGCCAAACTTCAAAGAGACCTATGTCAAAACCTTGAGGAACACCATTCATCATTGTTGCTTGAGATTCAGCTTTGGTTAGGTGGGATGATATTTTAGACTCAACATGTCCGAATAGAAAGTTTGCAACATTTACCGCAAAGGTAAAGTTACTAGATTCTCAAGACAGGGACTACAATGTCAAGCTCCGAAAGACGAGCTAGGTTGCTAGACCTATGCATTAGCAACTTGTCGAAGGACAACTGCACATACATAAAGTACTAACAATAACCCACATGTGTCCTTAAGTAACAGAGATAACTCTTCTCGAATCCACGGCGACATCTTTCAGCATTTGCGCATGAACCGGAGGAGGTTACTTCTAACATCCAGAACTCATACTTTGAGATAACTCAAAGATGGTTCTCGAAAGTTTCCAACATTAATTCCAAATGTTCCATATGAATCAAATCTAGCATGGAGAAGATAAGGATGTCATCGATGGGCTCAACAACAAACTTATCAAGACACTCCAAGAAGATGGACTCATATGTTGCGTGAACAAGACAAAAATACTGGTCAGACCAAAGGACATGAGGATGTATCCCAGTGAAACATCACAATAATAAACATTATCGAGATAGTCCTTGGAACTGAGTTTGATTTGATGATAACCCAAATCAAATCAAAGATAGGGGAAGATAACATGTCCACGAAGTAAATACTATCTTTCTTCAACACGAACAAAACTAAACATCCCTTTTATAAAGAACGTAGTCGGATATAACTTTTGTCTTACAACTCTCCAAGTTGTTGCTTAAGCTCAACCAACTAGTTCAGGGGTATCCAATGCAGATCCTTGGAGAAAGGAGCAGTTCAGAGAACTTGCTTGCTCAAGAACTTGACAACACGGTCATTTGGCAACATGGTGATACTTCTAGTAGACACCTAGAATATCACGAACCACCAATATGTCACTTTGTTCAAGAGGAAACTTGCTTGGTAAGGCAAGAGTACATAGTCTCAGAGTTTCGGCACAAACGTAACTCTTTGACGGAAGAGAGCGTACCAGAATGTCGGACTTGGTAGTACAATCATCCTTTGCTTAGTGACAGGGTTAACCAATCACACTAGGAATGACACAAATGTCCTTAGAGTTTCAAACAATAATAATTGCTAAGAATCTCAGATGGCCACATTGTTACGCACACGCATCACTCACGAGCATGACAGCTCGAGGAAGGGTGGGTAAATATGTGTAGGAGCATCACTTCATTAAGGGGTCATGAAACTCGACACAACCTCTTAGTATAAAATAGTGTGATACTTTAAGGTAGAATAGATGGAAGACAATCAATGCCTCTTGATCTGCGGATTACAACACTTTGACATGGTCCTAGAAATGACGAGGTACTGGATTTTGTTTGTCCTAGACATTCCAAAATGGTTTGTCTTGACTGACCACAAGAGTATCTTGCATCAGAAGATACCAATGCATATTTACTACTTGGCTACCAACTGGTAGACAAAGGTCGGAAAACAACAAGGGGAAAAGAGCATGCTCAGGATGGAATCCCAAGATGTGAATGCATAGATTAACAATCTTCCGAAAACCAATACAAGGAAGGTAAAAGGTGTGGCAGAGTCACGACTATATATGCAATACTCCTGAGGAGTACTCTCGTCGTGACCTATTTGGTTCCATTAGAGAACATCTGCCATAGCATGTGGTAGGGGAAGTCCTTTATCGTCACAATTCAATCGCGATAAAATCTACAAGCTTGGAGGCTAGAATTGTAATACCAGCCATCGTGAGGTAATGTGTGAACATTAACAACAGGGGTCAAAGGGATGGATCTTGGGTTAAAGGTCAGCTTCATGTACAAGATTCACAACACCAGAAACCGGCACAATCGGGGATCTTAAGTTCAAGTCCAAGGGTTAAAACCCAAAGAAAGAAGTAACTACTACTTGAGTGACATAGCATACACTGCAAGGTAGTAATCACGAGGTAGCTTCCCAAAGAAGACACAACTTCTGAAGTACCCGAACAAGTGAAAAGGAGGCACACGAGGCGAAAGGAAACCTCAAAGCCTAGAACAGAACACTATGGAACAAACAATATACTATTGTGGGTCCAAAAAGTAGAGAGATCATGAAAGAAAGGAATCTTCTCAGATGAACAAGATCAAGGGGAAACAAGGAATTCACAACACACACAACTCTAGAGAACTCAACACTAGGTCAACTGGCTGAGAAACGGCATGCCTAGAAGGCACCTAAGCTTTGAAACACAAGAAGAGATATCGAAACTTTTCCAAAATCAACACCAGATAAGACAACCCAGAGTTAGAGAGAAACTGGATAAGGAGAAAAACAAGCATACTAGAGTTTTTGCACTTAATTTTCATCTTTCAAATAGTTTTGTCAACTTCTAGACTCAACATCGACCAATAGAAAGGGTTTCCTACAGTTGGTACTGCTCTGATAGCAAGAACTGTGACACCCCCGGGATCAGGGCTAAACAAATCCCAGATCTCCGTCTGAAATAAGCTTAACATTGAGCTTGAGAATATCCAGTGAAGAATCGGTAACATGGCAGTGACCCTACGACACAAAATTTATTACAGCAAGCTCATAATTGAGCAAGAACCAAATTATTACAAGCAGAGGTCACTGACCACAAACCTCAAAACAACGGAAGGCAAAATTATGCTATTAAGTATATCAAACTTAACAAATGGCCTAAGAGGCCTGAAGCATAACGATGACGTCCCAGCCCATAGATGCCAGGCTGCCGGCCGGGAACCCCAAGCTACTCGTCGATGTCGATGTAGTACCAAACTGATCTTCAGGGAACACTTACTCTGCCAAAAGTATCAACAAAGCAAGGGTGAGTACAGGGTGTACTCCGCAAGACTTATGGTTGGTGGAGTTGTTTTGCATAAAGCAATCTTTGTTTATAAAACAAGAGAGAGAGAGAGAGAAGAAGAAGCTCGTCTAGTCAGAGTATTTCAAAAGGGGATAAGAGAGCGACATCTCCAAAGTATTGATCATCATCTTTTTATATCCACCAAATCATCATCATCTGAACTAGGATCACCCCCTCGTACCCATGAGGAAGCATCCTTAACAAACATTAGTTGCCAAGTTTTACGATTAGGTTCATGTTCTCTATGATCTCCCATCCATTCCCAAGTCGTCCATTACCGTGGACACGGCTTTCCGAAAGATTATTACCCTGCAGGGGTGTACCACTTTACCCACACGTGCCAACCGACTCTTAATGCCACTTGACACACTTCCTTGGTGTGCTGACAGAGGGTGTGGTTAGACACGACCTTTACCTTGCTTTCGTCGAGACCATGAGTCACGCAATAAGTATGGTTCCGCCGTAATGGGTCAAATCCCGAAGCCGGTACTTAAAGATGTGAGGCGAGGTTGGTTTATCAGGGGCGCCATCAACCCCAAGCAACCCCGTCCACGCTTCCCTACCTGTTATGAATGCATCTCCTCACCTCCTTCTTTCGAAAACGTTTTCAATGCGTATGTCGAATGGAACGCCTGAACTATATGACTCATGGAATCTACTAGGCAAGTTAGTCAATCATGGGGTCCCATTTACCCCGTGTGGTTGTATGCTCGTCTTGGTTCAAGAGGCAAGAACCCAGGGTCCTAAGGGTGGCGAGCATGGGACTAGAAAAACCACATCCCACCATGGACTCCCATACAAGCCTTAGCATGTTTAATCTCATTTTACTGATCTCATCTTATCATGTTCTCCTGTCATACTAGATTCTCTGTATCTGATACATCATATGGATGGACCAGAACTGACAGCTATGCATGGCTAAGCAGACACAAATAAGAGCTCTAGCAGTGCACACAAGCCAAACCTAGCTATGCTAGGAGTAGTGGATCAGGTAATATAAGCTCAAAGGGAGTAATGCAACGGATAGGATACTCTATCTATCAATAAAATACCATAGTAGAATCGTATGCATCATGGCAAGAATTGAAATGCTTTCGAAATCATAGGATTATATCATGGTGGGGCTATGCTTGCCTTTGCCAGTTGATAATCAGTAAACAGATCTTCGGAAGCCTTGTACTTGACTTGGTTACAGTTGGTCAAGTATTGTTCTTTGATCTTTGATCTTCGACGGTGTTGACCTCGGTCTTCGATCTCGATCTCGATATCGTATTCTACCGGAGAGAAGCAAACACCGGAAAGAAAGGGGAAACAATCAACAATGGCATCGATGCAATGCTCAAGCAAGGATGATTATATGACAAGTTAAATTGTATTGAAAAGTAACCCTAAGGCCTGCTCGACCATTTAATCGGGGTTCCGAGGGGTGAAACCCCTAACTCGGAGAAACTCCAGAAGCATATGAAAGGGGTTACTATGTTCTTCTAATTATACTTGTCATTTAACTTGTTCAACAACGCATGATTATAGCTTAAAGTGGTAAGTCTCATTTTTCTAAACATTTTGATATATTATTTGTATTTTTCTGACTTATAAATAATTAGTCATTGATTTTACAAGTTTATAGAAATTTCTGAAATTAAAAACAAAAAGGGCAAACACTTTTTACACCGAGGCAACCTCTAGCCAGTGATACTGACAGAAGGGCCTCAGTGCCAACTCAGCCTCCACGCAAGCAAGCAGGACCCATCGCATGCTTGACCGCGCTGACCCCGCCCGCTGATGTCACCAGGACGTCATCATGACGTCATGCACGGGGATCAGCCCCAGATCGTCGACGGGGAGGGCGCTAGGGAGCGAGCGGGACAACCTGCCTACGTGAGCCCGACGCGGACAACTGCAGGGTACCAAAATAGGGCGGCGCCGCTGGTTGTTGGCGACTGGAATCTTGTCCACTACGGCGGACGGCGGCGGAACACGGTGGCGCGCGTCGCGAGCACGAACCAGAGTGAGAGGGAAAGAGTGAGGAGGTTCCTGAGAACCGCAAGCTCACCAGGATGCGATTGAGGGGGTCGGCGAAAAGCTCATCTGACGCATTTAATCGACGGTGGACGGCGTCGGGGAGGGAGATGTCGATTGGAGCTCCAGGGACTTCTCCTGCGTACGCGAGTGGCGTCAATCGACAGAGTCGATCAAGGCGGTCACTCTTTTCGTGTTATATGTGCTATGATACCGTATCATATCATGATACCACTAGCACCTCTCTCTTTGTTATCTCTTTGTTATGTCACATCAAGTGAAATGTATAATATACATTATGATACTACCACGGGGGTTGTTTTGTGGTGGAAAGACGGCATTTGGGATAGCAGGGAATAGTGGAGATCTGCACAGGTACTTACTTTGATGGAATTGTTATGGCCTTGTACGTTTTTTCTACAAACAGAGGGCATCTGAAGATTCCTAAGCGACGACAGTTCTCGAGTATTGTGGATTAATCTATACTTCTTATTTCGCCGGAATAATATAACGGTATATGGAAGCATTGCTTTCTCCAGAACATTCGTCAAGAACTATGGCAAGAACCAGCTTCTATTCTGCAATTCCTAATCGGGATTCGGGAAGCACAGCTGAATGAAAGCAACTGACTTGCATCTCAACTACAATACAGAGCAAAATTCGTTTGCCAAATTGATAACTAAACTATAACCAGCCTTGTCCCTTCGGTTACATCCGATAAAACTATAACCAGCCTTAGCAGATCTAGGACATCTGAAGATTCCTAAGCGACATCTGAAGATTCCTAACACAGCACAACTGACTAGCGAATTTTCTACAAACCGAACCGGTTCCTCAATCTAGGGCATCTGAAGATTCCTAAGCGACGACAGTTCTCGAGTATTGTGGATTAATCTATACTTCTTATTTCGCCGGAATAATATAGCGGTATATGGAAGCATTGCTTTCTCCAGATCATTCGTCAAGAACCATGGCAAGAACCAGCTTCTATTCTGCAATTCCTAATCGGGATTCGGGAAGCACAGCTGAATGAAAGCAACTGACTTGCATCTCAACTACAGCACGCGCCAAAATTCGTTTGCCAAATTGATAACCAAACTAAAACGAGCACATTGACATACCCAACTGCAACATACCAAGCACACCAACTAAATTAAACACCATTAGTTCCCAAATCACACAGCTTGACCAATCCAAAAATTACATCACAAATCATTCAGAACAGATTCATGAAATAAAGCTCAGGGGACAGATGCAAATAAGCTTAAAGATTTCAGTTCCTTCTCATTTCTTCAGCACATTGAAAAAGGTAGATAACCAGCCTGGCTTACATCTGAGATGGCCACCCGAAAATTTTGTTTGCCATATTCACAGCCATCGAAGCCCCTAATCCAACCAACTACTAGAGTTTCCCTAAATGCCGAAGACCAAGATGCTAAATCCTACTGAACGAGATTCCTCTTCTGATGTGATGCAATCCATGGCAAGGGTGGCACTGAGGTAAGGACTGTGCCTCAGTTGTCGTCGTCATCGACGTTGGAGGCCTTGGAGGATGAAGCCTTCTTGGGGAGGAGGTGCTGGTGGATGTTGGGCATCACACCACCGCTGGCGATGGTGGCACCTCCGAGCAGCTTGGTCAGCTCCTCATCGTTGCGCACAGCGAGCTGGATGTGGCGGGGCACGATGCGGGTCTTCTTGTTGTCCCTTGCGGCGTTGCCAGCCAGCTCCAGGACCTGTATTGGTGAGAGAACGACGAGATTAGAACAACTGCCATTAGGTATAGAAGAACACGCAACGATTTAACCCTAATTTGTGCACCAAAAAACCTAATCTTGACTACAGATTCGCGATAAAATAATGTCTAATCGCACAACAAGTAGAATAAGAACATACGGTTCGACTCTATGTTTAACAAATCGCTAATTGGTTATGCAACAAATTATGTCTAACAAATCCTCAATGCTTGAGGAATAATCGGTGATACGGTTCGAATCAGATCTAAGAACACCCAATCGTCGGAACACGAGCGAAAACCAGATCCAGAAACGAGGCAACCAAACAAAGGTAAGAGATTAGATCCGGGAGAAACGCACCTCGGCGGCGAGGTACTCCAGGACGGCGGCGAGGTAGACCGGGGCGCCGGCGCCGACACGCTCGGCGTACTTGCCGGCCTTGAGGAACCTGGCGATCCTGCCCACGGGGAACTGGAGCCCGGCCTTGGAACTCCTCGACGTCGCCTTCTTCGCGGCGCCGGCGCCGATTGCCTTTCCGCGACCAGCCATCTGAGCAACCGAGGAGGGGAACGGCGAGAGTGGCTACTGAGAAACGGAACGCGCGACGAGACGGAGGCGGTGGAAGCGAGGGGAGGGAAGGCAGGTGGGAGGAATCGTCCAGCGTCGGGGAGAATATATATAGGAGGGTGGGGACGGGGCGGCAGCCAATGGGAGTCGATCACGCGGATCGCGTTTTTGGACCGTCGGATACGCGAAACTGTACGGTGGATGCGAGGGACGGTGCCACGAGAGTTCGGATCCGGAAGCGGCGGGACGGGGCCATGGGCGGGAGAGGTTTTCGTCTCGGACTTTTTCGCGGGCGCCTCGGGGAATCGACGGAGCGGTCACGTGTCCTATTTCTGAGGGACCACCTGTCGGTTTTGTTACCTTCTTCGCTGAGCAAGAGTACTAGTATTTCATTGTTTTATTTAGTTTGCTCTCTTTTGCCCCCGTTTTGTAACAAACTTTCCTAGATGGGGCATTCATACACAAAATAACAAGTTGTAGTACACGGGTATACGAACTTGAGGCTGGTCATAATGAGAAGTAACTTATAGTAGTAATATTTATATGTTACTAATCTAAGTTATTATTTTTTTAGTGCAAAATAATATAGGTATAGTATCATGCAAAGCCTCATTTATTATAATATAGACTCATTTTGTCTTGAGATGTGTGATGCTATAGTTACATACTCTCTATGTTTCAGAGCTTAAGACGTCATCGTTTTGCGTGTTTTTTCTTTGATCAATAATTATTCTAAATATGTAAAGAGTTTTGGTATAAAACTAGTATCACTGAAAAGTATTTTTCAATACGAATCCAACGATACTAATTATGTACACTATAATTAAGATTTTGTTACTCAATTCTTTCGGTCAAACTTTACTTTGGAAAGCGTGTGCGCCTTAAACCCTGAAATGGAGGTAGTAGCTAGTTATCAAGTATCTCTCGTCATTTAATTGCATGTTCTTCCTTATCCATGTTCCCTTAGAGTCTGCAATGCTATCCTCAAATGATCGGCATGCTCTTCCTTATCCATGGAATATATTAGAATATCATCAATAAATACTATGACAAACTTATCCAGATACGGCATGAAGATTTTGTTCATCAAATTCATGAATATTGCAGGTGCATTGGTCAAACCAAATGGTACTACCAGATACTCATGGTGTCCATATCTTGAGACAAATGATGTCTTCGGAACATCTTCTGGTTTGATTTTTATTTGATGGTATCCAGATCTTAGGTCAATTTTGAAAATACTCCAGCTCCTTTCGCTTGATCAAATAAATCCTGGATCCTTGGTAAAGGATACTTATTCCTGATCGTAACGTTGTTCAGATTTCTATAATCTCCACACATCCTTCTTCCACCATCTCTCTTATCCACAAATATTACTGGTGTTCCCCATAGAGATACATTTTCCTGAATAAATCCTTTTCTTGCTAACTCATCAATTTGCTCCTTGAGTTCTTTTAACTCTTTGGGTCCCATCTTATATGGTGCTTGATCTATTGGTGCTGTACCAGGAATTAGGTCAATAGTGAATTCTATCTCCCGTTCTGGTGGCATTCCCGGTAGCTCTGCTGGAAAAACATCTTGAAACTCATTTACTATAGGAATTTCTTCCAATTTGACCTCTTTCATTGAGTTTAACTACAGATCCACCATGATATGACTGTGCTTATCTGCTTGGTAAACTATCCTTGCTCCGCTTGGAGTTTTGATTGAGACAGTTTTCTCCTCACAGTTTATCTGAGCTCCCTGTTCCATCATCCAGTCCATCCCCAGCACTACAGTAGTTCCCTTCAAAGGAATCACGTAAAGGTCTGCGAAGTATGTACAACCATAGATCGAGATAACATGATCTTGTTTGATATGGCGTACAATCACATTTCCCCCTGCCGTAACTACGGTCATAGGGTTTTCTAACGTTGCCCTTCTAATCCCAAACTTATCACAAAATTCTTCATAAATGAATGAAGTAGTTGCACCAGTATCAAAAAGAACTTTGCCGGGATTTGTAAGGATATTAAGCGTACCTATCACTACATGCTCCGAATTATCCACCTCCTCGAGGGTTGCACAGTTCAGTTTCCTAGTAGGTCTGTTCCTCTTACCATTGTTGTTCTTGCCATTATTTCCTCCTTTATTGGGCTGTCCATTTCCTCCACTGGCTTGCTTTCCATCTCGAGTCGGCTAACCGCCTTGTGGTTTGCTTGGACAATTGGGCTTGATGTGACCTTTCTGGCCACAAGCGTGACATACAATTACTGGTTTCGGGCAAGCCTTACTAATATGCCCTAGGAGTTTGCAATTGTGGCATATAATATTCTTTGCATTTGGATTTGCACCCAGATTGGGATTGTTGTTGTTATAGGGCCTATTCCTTGGTTTTAATTCCAGATTGGGCTTGGGCTTGCTCACTTGTATCCTCTTGGTTTCCTTCTTAGCTCTCTTCCTTCTATCCTCTTGGACATTCTTGTAGTCATCTTTGAAGATAATAGCTGCATCTAGCAACTGTTGATAAGTTTGCTTATTAGCCAACTTTAACTGCATCTTCACAAATAGATTTATTTCACGAATGAAACGCCTCTTCCTCTTTTCCTCCGTGTTAACATCTTCCTCAGCATAACGAGATAGTTGACTAAACTCTCGGATATACTTCATAACACTTGTATATCCCTGCTGCAGCTCCTCAAATTCTCTCCGCTTCAATTCCATAACACTCTCCGAAACATAATATTCACGAAATCTCTGTTTAAACTCTTCCTAGGTATACTCCCTTCCTGGTTGTTGCATGGCCAACTGATTTTCCCACCAAGATGCTGCAGGTCCTATCAGAAGATGAGTTGCATACCTCAATTTGTCCTCCTCATTGCAACCTACAGTCTTCAGCTTTCTTTTTGTATCTGCTAGCCAATCTTCTGCATCCATTGGTTCATGAGCTGATGCAAAAGGTAACGGCCTTGCATTCTGGAAATCAGATAGACTCACTCCTCCACCTTCAGGTTCCCTCTGATTTGCTCGTCCCAGCAACTCCTCCATGAACTTGTTCTGGGTCTCTTGCATCATTTGAATGCACTGCATAAATTTCTGCTCCATTAACGGCCTCATTAGTGGTGGTGGTAATGTTCCTTGATTTGTTGCATCTGCATCGGCCTTCTCCTTGGCCTCTCGTTCCATCCGCTGCTGGTCAGTTTTGTTTTCTACGCCCGTATTCATGACCCTCTAGTCCTGCAACATAAAGCAAATACTCATAATTACATCATGCACATGTGTTCTGAGCTCGACTTTACGCACAGAACTAGTCACACAATGAAAATTCAAAGAAAATCCAAATATGCATTTCACATATTATACATAATATCATAATAATACAAAGTCATTACAACATATACCATATAGGTATATTCACAAACTACCTTATTCATCTAACTATCTTATTTCATGGAATATAATACACGGTACTTGATATCACTAACTAGTTGCCTCCTTCTAATAGTAACTACGTTCATCATACATGCCTGATGTCCAACTGTGATGACGTGTTTTTCGTCGCACAGTTTGTGGAACAAATGGCCTTCCAGAAGGAACATACTTTGTATCTGAAGTGTCAGGACTTGAGTCATTACTCAACCTGAGCATATTGACTCCCTCCAGCTCAGCTGAAAAGTCTTCAGAAACAATATCAACATTATCTTTCCCTTGCATCTCCTGAGCTTTATTACTTGAGTTGTCAACAGGATACGCAGATCCTGCTGCTTCCCAGGTGCTCCTTTGGGCAAGATAGTTAAAAACTGGATAATGTATATTCCCTGGGTTTTGAGAAGATGTTGATGATTCAAACACTCTCTCCTCGGGATCTTCTTCTTCATCTTGGTTATCCATTGACATGGTGTTTCTACTACTGTTACTAGGGTTAATCCTTGCACCCATCCAGCTAGATTGTCCAACATTTATGTCAGAACCATCTGTGGACATCTAGTATTCATAAGATTCTTCATATGATCCCATTCTCCAACCATCCGAATTCTCAATAGGAAGTTCTGAGTCAAAACCATCCTCTTAGCCCTGTGGTACTGCATACCTCATATCCATATTAGGATCATGTATAGGTTCAGGTCTTGGTGAATAAGGATATGGTATAAAAGATTCAGGATCTATAGGTATATCCTTAAAGATAGGTGTTGCACTACTACTTGCTTCCTTCTCTAACTGGAATGCTAACTGCTTCCTCCTTTCCGGATCAGTTAGATCATCTAACATGTCATTTTTAACTTCAACTATCACTTGATGTGTCTTGTAAAAAGACGCAACGAGTGTTCGGTATCTATCCATAAACTTGGAAGCTAACTTAGGATGGTTCTTAACCAAAGTAAGATGATCCGGTATAGGATCCGAGTCTATAGAATCATGAGGTATCACAGAGAATGTGCTACCTTCTAACTCCTTGGTTTTATGCTCCCGGATATTTGTTGTCGCCTCCACAACCGTAACATGATATGCTGCTAAATGACTCCTACCTTCTCCTATAGGTAGATCGTGATATAATCCAAGCTCCTTTGGGAGTTGGATACTCACATGATACTTGGATAACATCCGGCCATCAAGGTAAGTGATAGTGTTTACTAGAATTCTAGTTGGACAACTAAAGATCTTTAAAGTTGATGAAGTTGGTCTGTGAATGATCCTTGATAATCATCAAGAGTCTCCTCTTTCCTTACCAAAGTCTGTTTTGGAAACTTTGGTGCCATAGCTCTGTATATCAGAAAAATAGTTTTGATTAGTATCCAATAATATATTGCATCATAACAAAGAATTATCGCATTAAAACATATAACGGAATATTCTCATTTGAATACCCATTACATTACTTTTAGAGAATTCTTTGTCGTTGCTACTTTCCTACAGGTAATACCCTTTACTAGGTTTCCAACCTAAGGTCAAAACAATTTGCTCTGATACCAACTGCGGTGACCCAGCATACCACTGCACGTGTAGTACACTATAGTCGTTGACATGACATCCACAGAACATCGTTCTGTAAATATCACATCCCTCTGAGTGGTACAACAGAAACATTACGAGTCCATATTACAAACATACACACGTTATTATTATTACAATACCGGAAGTTCAAGACTTCCAAAAGATTCAACTTACAAACCAAATTATAAGTGTTTCAACGGAAGTTTCAAATTTAAAAACTTAAACTCCAAATTGAGCTCAACAACTTATTGTTATATAAGGTTCATGTTGCTCGAATCAAGTGGCTACTAAAACTATAGTAATTAGTCTGACTCCTGGAACTCTCCTCCGTAGACGATGTCGTAATCCTCCGCTTCTACGGCTCCATACAAGTTGGGCTCTTCATAGAAGACCTCCTCTTGATTCTCAAATGCGTACATTGGAGTACCTTCGGAATTCTCAGAGTCTAAGCAAGGATTCAAATGAAAGGATGAGTAACAAAGTTACCCAACAAGTTCATTATATGCAAGGTAGGAAGTTTGATGCTCTAACTACCACCTTGGACTATAAGTCTTAGGTATAATGCAATTTTCGTAAATCTTTCTTCAAAGATTGTTTTTATTATGAAAAATCTATGACCATCAGCCTTCACAGGTTGACCAGAACTTTCATGGAGTTCCTTTCCTGCCGCGTTCGTAGCTCCTTCCCGGAACAGGGAGTAACAAGTTACAGTTCTTACACTCTGCAGAGGTGCGTTACTTTTCCCATGAGAGATCAACTCCTTGTTGCACAACCAGGTGTACTTTCCCGTCCACAATTCCATGATGTGGGTCCCAGTAGTTGTTCCAAGCCAATCACTTCCCTCTCCGCGACCTCATATTTCTACATGATCCTTCGACTAGCTCACCTTCGTTAAGCCCCCTTTTGGGCAGGCTAAAACCCTGATGAGTTTCCGAAGACTCTATGACCTAGTGATGCCCGGATTAGTACCATTTACATGGACTATATCCCTAAACACCATTCATAGATAATCTAGACACAAAAAGTGTGGGGCGTAAGGGTGCCCACCCATATGTTGGATCCACACAAGGAATCACAACGTCACGTTAAGGTCGTCTTGCCTCCATACAAGAGGAAAAGTATATAGCTGACTTCTCTGTCCCATTCCAAATCTCATGGTTAACATGTAATATACGGCGCTAGAATCACTGATGTCATGGGTTGTTAATTCCTAATTGTTTATCATTAGTGCAAGTAGAACTCTAAGTTCTATTTATCCATCATATCATCACTTAGGATGATATCTAAGATTTAGTATCTTGAGAAAATAGTATTTTCTTTTTCTATAGTATAGATGATAACACACAATTTGCAAATACTTTGATAAAGACTCTTCAAAGGACATGAGCAAGTGATGAACTTGCCTTGTGATGGCAAGGTAGTGAATTCTGATGCTTGCACTGGACCTTGAGCTTCTATGTCTACAAAAACATCATTATTGCCCGGTAAGGACAATATTTAAAGAAGCAAAATGATTATACAAAGTAATGTAATGCATCATTTAATTTGATATGCATTCTCCCCATTATTAATAAAATTATTTTTAATAATAAAGGATTTATAAATATTAATTTTTAATATTTATAATAAAATACTGTATTCTTTTATTTTATTTCCCTTTTATTTGACTTTTATTGATTTAATAATTCTTTTAAGAATTATCATTTAAATGTCAAAAATTGTTATTAAATATTTGTTTAGTATTTTTCTAAAATACTACAATATTAATATATGATGAAAGTGATTTTTATTTATTTTTATCATCTTTCAATAATTTTGTAAAATTCCATAAGTAATATATAAATTACAAAATTCTTAATAAAATTTATATGTCTAAAAATTTATATCTCAATTTATTTGGATAGTTTGGATTTTTGTTAATCCAAAAATATTTTATTTATAATTTTTGGACTTTTTATTTCATTTTCTAGAATTTTATTGAGTTAAGGGGCATTTTGGTATTTTCCTATTTATTAAAGCAGATTTCAATTGACTTGGGCTAGCTATTTGGCTTATTGGGCCCCTATGGCCCAATAGGGCAGGGTCAAAATCATCACCCAGAGGGGTTTCGGCCCACCCAGCCCATTCTCTCCGTTTCCTCTTCGTTCTCACCTCTCCTCTCCCTCGACCCTTCAGGCGCATGTTGGCGATGGTCACCGTGGCCCTCCTGTCATTGTCATGGTGCAGGGCGAGGTTTGCGACTATGCTCGTTCATCTGGTCCTATTCAATTTGACTCCGGGGCTTCCCCGTGGCCAGGTTCAACCTGTTCCCGAACCCTAGGGTTTAGGGAAAGTGCTACCGCCGCCGCGGTTTCTCCTGTGGTGGTGTGCTGTGTTCGTGTGCTGCTGTGGCCGCCGACGTGGCTGGTGGAGGTTGCAGCGCCCTCTGGGGTGCTCCCTATGCCGCCACGGGTTCGTCGGCCAATCTGCTTCCTTTTCAATTCATCAGCGAGGACCCCGGGTAAGTTGTCTTTGTGGATCTTGATTCATCCTATCACCATGAATCTCTCTATGTGTATCTAGTAGCTACTCTTGCCTAGTGACTACATTCTGATTAGGATTCATTTCCTAATTAGGGTTCCTGTTCTGATTAGGGTTCATAACCCTCTGTTGATCATTGTTTGTTGTGGATCATGATTTGTAGTTGGCCTTGGTGATACTAGTGGCTTGTCAGACTTCTTCCAGTGGTAATTTACTATGATCCTATGTTAGTGTTTATATGGAATCCCTAATTGGAAATGTTGTTGATCTGAGAACCTTCCACTGTCAAGATGTTTATACTGACAGTGATTCTATCAGTAAGTGCTTACTACATTTATAATGTTTGGCTTGTATGAGAATATACATACTGAATATAATCATTACATGTTAATGATTTTTTGTGGATGTATAGATGAGTTTGATTTTGATTCCTGGCATTTGGCTTCAGGAAGATGATATTTAGTAGCTTGTCCCTTTTTAGTTGTGAAATCTAAGTAAAGATTGGGATTAGCTCATTAGAACTTGTCCTTGTGATACCATTATAATATCGCACACAAGTGATTGGGTCTTATTCCTGAGCTTAGCTCTGACAATACTTGTGATTAATACTGGCAAGATAAAATGAAAGCTTCTCTTAACTTTCCTGCCTATGATGTTGGTCTGAGGCTCTAGGATTTTAATTCCTAGTTAGTTGAGCAAATAGTATGTTTGTAACTTGTAAGATTAGAGGTGCTACTCCCTCTGGGAGATGTGCCCTGGTCTAATAAGAGAAAATGAAGAATTATTTAAGTTGCATATGCTAACACCAAACTCTGTGAGGCTGGTCCGAGAGATTTGTGCTTTTGGCTTAGTTTGATTTCTGATCTTTATACTTGAAATCTCTAGGATAGATTCACCTCACTTGGGTGATTATTGAGAGATTGTTTCCTAAAACAATACATGCTTCTGTCTAGATAATATGATTAAACCATGTGATGGTTTTATGATACTCACCACAAAAACTGATTATTGTGGAATTGAGTGGTGATGTTAATCTTGCTGATTAGATCATGTCCTTCACCTCCGATGTTGTTCTTGTTTTGCTGAGCTCCTGTGCTTGACCTTGAGCTAGCCTGCTCCTCCTAGCTCCTGGACTTGGCCTTGCTGTCCACCTGATCCTACCCCCTCCTTATGTCACCATCTGGTGATGTTTGGTTGATCTTTGGTGGTTTGGTTTGGTTGTTGAGCTTGATGTGTATGAACAAGAAATGGTGTCGGGGGTTGCTTCCCACGGCTGTACTGAGCAATTTTTTTGTATGGCATGTTGTTGCTGTGCTAACAGCACACACCATGCATTTAGGTGTGTGTGCTGCCTATGTGCTTGCTGCACCTTGTGGATATGCTTAGGAAATGAAAGTTACTTTTTATCTGATTACACTTACTTGTCTGGTGAAACTTGCCACTTCTTGCTATTTGGAGTTATTTGACTTATGACTTAAAAGTGATGAAAGATTTAGTTCTTTCATATTGGTGAAACTTGCCCCTAAAGATTACTCAATGATGTAAGTTTGAACAGTGCAACTCACTGTCACTATTGAGAGTAAAAGAAATATCCTAACATTTTATTTTATTTCTTGTTTGTTTATTCTTTGTTTTACAGGTACAAGCCTCGAAGATTCAAGATTTAGATTAGGTTTTCTTCTTTATTTATAGAATAGCCAATTGTAATATTCTTTATTCTTTTGTAATTTTTATTTTATTCTTTTGTAATATTCATTTATGATTTTGTAATAAAGATGATACTATTAGTAATAAAGAAATATTCTTATTCTATATTTATTGGCTATGGTGAAGATTATGGATGATTTTAATAAGTTACATTTTTGTAACTTATTTATTGAATAAAAATATGAAACAAATATTCATATTCTTAATTACTTTCTTTTAATAAAGTTTGAGTTAAATTGGGTAACTCTTAATCAAATCAAGATTTAAACATTATTCAAAAATCCTTTGAATTATAATTCAAACACTCAAGTTCTAAATTCAAATTTCATTTCCCAAAACACATAATTCTCAAAGATCATATCAAAGTCTATAGCAATCGTCCTTTAAGACTAAACCTAATCTCAAAGTATGAAAGAAACCTTGATCACTTTAGTTTTTTTTATTTGGCGAAAAATTTACCCACATTTTTACAAATGGAATGCAACAATTCCAAATTCCTAAATCTACCCTTCGTTAGTTCCTAAATACTGGGATGTTATAATCACCTACAACATGTTCATGGGCGGCACGTGCCTAGAGGTATGTGTTTACTTTCCGTGTATGATATATACTCCAGTTCTTCCGTCTAGCCATTACCATTTCATCTAACACTTCGAGATTTCTCTTAACAACTAAAATGTCTAGAGGAGGATAGCATGGTTGTCCAAATCTATGACCCCAAGATGAAGGAAGTCACCGTCGTGTCCGACGATGATGTCCCGTTGGCGTGTAAGCGGAAGAGCTCCACCTCTAACGATGCCGAGGGAGGCAAGAAGAAGAAGACGAAGGGTGGAGCCTCCAAGAAGTCCACCACCTCCCTGGAGGCGGAGAAAAGAAGAATTACCGGCATCCCTTTGACCAAGGCACCAACCGTTGTGTAAGCTTCTTATCATCCGACATTGTCTCTTGCTCGTCTTACTCCTGTACTTATACATTTGCACGTTTCAGGAAGAAGGCCACTTTGAGTTTGAAGAAGACCTCCAAAACATCGAGTGCTTCTAAAAACATTAAATATATGTTGCACCAAGCATCTCCCGCCATCGCCCCTACCACTCCCAGCGTCCAGCCTGCTACCGCACCAACAAGCTCTCCAGCTAATGTAGCATATGGCCCTTCTGCCATGGAAGTGGACCTAGGTGTCACCGCGAATCTTGTTGTTTTTGGCGAGCAGGCGACACAAGAAAGTACCACGTCCAAAGTGGCTGAAGCTCCGACTAAGGATGCCACTGGTAGCGTTAAGGCGATGGTGGAAGGCGGAACGTCTGCCGAAGGCGGCGCCACTGCACCTAGGATGTCAACAGAGCTCCCGAAGATTGTCTACCTGATGCTTACGCCGAGTAGCTCAGCTCTGGATCCTCGTGCAGGGCCAACTTCTATGACCTATGGTCTTGAGGAGCTGCTCAAGAAGGCGGATATCTTGCGCGGAAATAGTCTTTCCTTCAGCAAGATATTCGCCGAGAGCGCCACCAGCCTCAAGATCATTGCGCTTGTAAGTTTTGTTTGCCTTTTGCATTTCATAAGTAGTATCCCAATGTAGCCCTCGAGGATTTAGACGGAAAACCATAGGTCTTTGCATCTGAATGCTCTAAGAGTGACTAAGCTAGAGAACTTCACACTATAGCCCTCAAGTATTTAGTTTGAATGAATTATTCCGATTAGATACTTTTAGAGCAGCATACGCAATGTTTGTAAATTTCAATACTGTAGACCCCAAGCCTCTAGTTGAAACAAAATTAGTTCCGACTAGATGCTTAAAGAAAGACTAAGCATATTGCCGAGTTAAAAACTCTCACTATAGCCCCCAAGCCTCTAGATGGATATTTATCCGGCTAGATGCTCCAGGTAGACAAAGTAACTTTCATCTTGTTTCCATAGAATGAGAATGCTCGGAGAGGCATCGCCAACGAGAAGTTCCACAAGATGCTCGCTGAATTGGAAGCCGAAAAGGGTAAAACTACCTTCTTGAAGGATCAAATCACCAAGAGCAAGAGCCTGTTTTCCTTTTAATTTCGCACTCAAACTTGGTCTTGTGCCATCACTCTGCGACTACTCATTATGCGCTATAATTTCTCTGACTTGCATAAGCTATTTCCAAGGCGAAGGATATTGTCAAGCAATCCAAGCGCATTGAGTTGCTGGATAGCGAGAACAAGATCCTCAAGCAGGAGAGGGCTAACACTCTGAAGGTGCACGAAGAGTCCATGGTGGCCCTGCAGGAGTCTGTCAACACGGAGATCAACCGACTGAAGGAGGAAATTGCGATGCTCAAGGAGCAGAAGAAAGTCGTCGATGAGCAGAATCAATGCAACCTTGATGCCTACAAGGTCCTCTGACAAGAACGGGACTCCATGGCGGAAACACTCCAACAAGCCGAGGCGAGCATCTTTGGTAAGCGATCTCTGTCTTGTACTTCTGTAAGCCAGGTACTCTGAACTTTTATGTTTTTTGAACACATATACTCCTTTGCCTTGTCAGAAATGCAGCTCCTATTGGTTTAACCAATATGCCTCCTCTGCCAAAGGAATGCATGGTCCTTGCCGGCAACTTCATCAGTACCGCCATCAAACAAGCCAAAGAGATTGCCAAGCCCCTGAGCATCAACATCAAGGTGGTGGATTCCGTCATGAAGTACTCGGAGATTCTGCGCCAAGCCCCCGAACGTATCGTAAGCTGGAAAGCTTCATGTACCCAGGATGGTGCTAGAATGTCGCTGGTGATGGTCAAGGCTCACTACGAGAATGCCGACATTGACACGATAACCTTGGGTCTGCCCGACGTAGACGATGACGACCAGAAGATTGATCACAAAGCTATATGGGCATCGCTCGCCGGCTACGACACCAGGGTCGCCGAGTTGGTCGATCCAAATGCCTTTGTGCCTCTTGAGATCATCGACGGCAACCATCATAGCTCCTTCGAGTACCTCCAGACCAACTACTTTGTTGATGACCAGGATGACTCTCCTGCTGCCGACAATGCTACCTCAAAGTCTCCCGCACCAGAGGAATGAAAACACTTTGTATATTTGTCTCCTCTGGATGTATGTATGCGAAAAAACTACTGTGTTAATATCAAGGTGGAAAACAATAGTTGTATGTTTCCTGCTACTCAAGTACTAGTTCCAGCATGTATATATTTTTTAAGCAAGTGCTGTCTTATCCATTACTTTGGTTTCTATGCTTGAATTTTCGTGAGTCAGAAGACTCGTAGTCGGAACCATGCGCTCAAGTGATGATGCCCAATGGCACCATCAAAACCTAAGTACAAAATCGCCGACTTCAAGTGCCGAAAGTCACTACTCCATAATCCACATAAAAACAACAAAGAAAGTGTAGACCAGAAAACTTAAGCTAACGCCCATAAGCAGAATTTTCACAAGTGTAAATGCAGAACTTATGCATAAAGGTTTTATACGATCCAAAAATGAACACTAAAGGAGGTAAAACACTCAAGAATATGAGTGAACCAAAGAGCTTTATTTTATTTATCATATAAGAGGTACGCAATAGATAAAAATATGCTAAGTGTAAAAAGTACGTAGATGTGCTATGTTCCATGGCCGATCAAGCTCCAGGTAGTCATCATATGGGTCACGTCCCTTACTCTTATGATCATCGTTGGGTCTATCCTCAAGTTCACGATTGTCAACGAGGTAGTAAAACCCATTGAGTAGCGTTTTTCTTATGATGAACGGTCCTTCCCATGACGGGGATAATTTGTGTGACTTCTTCTGCTTAAGTCGGAGCACTAGATTCCCCTCTTTAAACGAGCGATGCCGAACACGGCGACTATGGTAGTTGCATAGCTTCTGTTGGTAGATGGCGGATCTTTGGCATGCCAATACGCCCTCTTCCTCGAGAAGGTACACATCTAGGCGCCTGGATTATTCAGCATCATCTTCGTCATAGGCGGCAACTCTTGGTGAATCGTGAAGGATGTTGGAAGACAGGATGGATTCTGCTCCATATACCATGAAATAAGGGGTGTAGTCAGTAGATCTGTTGGGTGTAGTTCGTAAACTCCATAGAACAGAAGGCAACTCCTCCGCCCAGGCTCCAGCTGCTCTATGTAGTGGTGCCTCTAGACATGGCTTGATTCCCTGCATAATTAATCCATTTGCTCGCTCAACCTGACCCTTGGACTATGGACGTGCCACAAATGCTAGGTAAAGTCGGATGCCCTTCTCCCAACAATAAGCTTCCACTTCTCCGAGTGATAAGTTGTTGCCATTGTCGGTGATAATGCTATGTGGGAGACCAAATCTCACCACTAGATCCCGGACAAACCTAAGGGAAGTTGCCCCATCAAGCTTTCTAATGGGTTTAGCTTCTATCCATTTGGTGAATTTATCAACTACTACTAGCAGATGTGTAAACCCACATGGTGTCGTCTGTAATGGACCAACCATGTCTAGCACCCAGACTGCAAATGGCCAAGTTATTGGTATTGTTTGCAATTCTTCAGTTGGAACATGTGGTTGTCGGGCATAATACTGGCATCCCAAGCACATTTCAACCAGCCTATCGGCGTCCGCCTTTGCGGTCAACCAGTACAATCCTTGCCGGAAGGCTTTGGAGACCAACGATCAAGGAGCGGCGTGATGCCCGCAATCTCCGAGATGGATCTCACGAAGGATTTCAATACCTTCTTGCTAGGAAACACACTTGAGGTATACACTAGTGGTTCTTCTTTTATAGAGCTATCCATTGATTATGGTATAGCCCTTTGCTCGACGTACTTTTTGCCTATGCTTGACCTCGTCGACGGACAAAGTTCCGTGTACAAGATATTCCATGAATGGTTTTGTCCAAGCCGGAGGGGCCTTTGTCAATGTGTGAACGAAAGAGTCAACTCTATCCGGGTTCTCGGGGTCCGCTCCCTTCACGGATGGTGTCTGTAGATGCTCCAGAAAAATGCTAGGCGGAATTTGTTTGCGACCTGACCAATGCTTTGACAGTAGATCAGCCGCCTCATTTTCCTCCCTCGAGACATACTTAACTTTGTAGCCCAAGAATCTTTTGGCTATATCGTGAACTTCATCTCGATATGCCGCCATCATAGGGTTCCACGCGTTCCAGGTGCTAGCCACCTGCTGGGCAACCAAGTCGGAATCTCCATAGCAAAGTATGCACTTGATGCCAATATCCTTGGCTACACGAAGTTCGTGAATGAGTGCTTCATATTCCGCCATGTTGTTTGTATCCTCGAAGTGGATCTACAGAACGTAGTGTAGCTTTTCCCCTGTTGGCGACTGTAGTAGTGCGCCAGCCCCTGAGCCGTTGAGTAGCTTTGATCCGTCAAAGTGCATCACCCAATATTCTGGCTCTGGTATAGGAGTAGCATCTGGCATCTCCATCCAATCTGTGATGAAATCCGCCAAGACCTGTGATTTGATAGCGTCACGTCTCTTGTAGGTGATCTCAAAGGCGGCAAGCTCAATGCCCCACTTCGCAACCCTTCCTATAACGTCGTTGTTGTTGATGATGTCGGACAGTGGAGCTTTGCTCACAACTGTGATAGGGTGCTCCTGGAAGTAGTGCCTTAGCTTACGAGAAGCAAGGAACACTCCATAAGCTAGCATCTGGTAATGCGGATAACGTTGTTTGGACTCCGTCAAGACCTTGCTTACATAGTAAACTGGTCTTTGGACTCCGTACTCATGCCCTGGTTCTTTCCGCTTTACCACGACGAGGATGTTGATTACCCGGTTGGTGGCCGCCATGTGGATTAACATAGGCTCCATAGGCTCGGGTGCTGCAAGTATAGGTGCCGAGGAGAGTATCTCCTTTAGCTTTTTTAGTGATGCATCTGCCTCGTCCGTCCATGTAAATTTTTCCGCCTTCTTCGGCAACTTGTACAGCATCAGAGCCTTCTCTCCAAGTCGGTTGACGAACCGGCTTACCGCTGCTATGCAGCCTGTGATCCGTTGTATGTCCTTTAGGCATGTCAGGCGTTTTATGTTTAGGATGGCCTTGATATTCTCCGGGTTGACCTCGATTCCACGCTAGGAAACGATGAAGCCCAACAATTTGCCGGCTGGAACCCCGAAGATGCACTTCTTTGGGTTAAGCATCATGTTGTATTTCCGGAGATTATCAAAGGTTTCTTTTAAGTCGGAGATTAAGTCGTTTGAATTTTTATACATCATCGCTATATCATCCACATAGGCGTGAACATTCCGACCAATTTGATCGTGTAGGCAACGCTACATAGTCCGCTGGCACGCAACACATGCATTTTTCAGCCCAAAGGGCATCGTGACATAGCAAAACGTGTCGTAAGGTGTGGTGAACGAAGTGGCCAATTGGTCCGACTTCCTCATCTTTATCTGGTGGTATCCTAAGTATGCATCGAGAAAACACAAAAGTTTCGAGCCAGCCGTCGAGTCAATGACTTGGTCAATGCAAGGCAAAGCAAACGGATCTTTGGGACACACTTTGTTCAAGCCGGTGTAATCAACACACATTCTTAATTCTTTGGTCCCCTTTTTGGGGACAAGTACAGGATTGGCCACCCATCGGGTGTGAAGGACTTCTCGGATAAAACTAGCCTTAAGTAACTTAGCTATCTCTTTGCTATGGCGCATCTCTTCTCGTCTCCAAAGAGTCGTAGAGGTTGTTTCACCGATTTGCATTTTGGATCAATATTCAAGCTGTGCTTGGCAAGTTCCCTGGGTACACCTTTCATGTCGGCAGGTTGCCAGGCAAATATGTCCCTATTCTCACGGAGGAACTCGACGAGCGCACTTTCCTATTTAGGGTCCAGGTTCGTCCCAATGCCGGTGGTCTTGGAGGCATCGCCTACCACAAGTTCCACCGGCTTGGTCTCGATAGCGGCCTTGAAGGCTGGGACAGAGTCAGATATCTGCCTCTTTGATGCCTGCATCTCCGTGGCATCGACGTTGCTTTGGATCTCCTTGAATTCTTCGTTGTAGAGGACAGATTCTGCAAAGGCTCCTTCTCCAATCTCGCGGGCCCTTGCTTTGGTAAAGCTTCCAGATACGATGACGATGTCGTATGGTCCGGGTATCTTGAGCTTGTTGTAGACGAAGCATGGCTTGGCCATGAAGGCGTGGAAGATGTCGTGTCCGAATATGACGTGGTACACGCTCTTGAAGGGGACCACCTCGAAGGTCATGCGTTCTTGGCGGTAATTATTAACATCGCCAAAAGCGACCTGAAGTGTGATGCACCCAAGGGACCGAGCCTCCCGGCCAGGAACTACGCCATGGAACATGGTGCTGGCCTGCCTTTGGTTAGCCTCCGTCAAGTTCATCTTGTGCAGCGTATCCAGGTACATGATGTTGATGCTGCTTCCACTGTCCACCATGCATTTGGTGAACTCGTTGCCGTCAATCAGGGGGTTGATGACCATGGCGTACTGGTTCTCCATGGGGATGAGGTCTCGGTGATCCTTCCTGTCCCAAGTGATTGGAATATCCGACCAGCGCAGGTACTGGGGAACTAGGGGTAGGGTGTCCATCAGTATCCTCATGGAGGTTTTCTGTTGCCAGACAGTAGGGATGCCAAGGAAAGTGTGGTAGACGGCCGCCTTCTTCTCAAAGGGGTTCTTGCCCTTGCCATTGCTCTTGTTGGCATGCTTGGGGTCAACATCCTCATCCATGTCACTCGAATCCTGGGAGTCCTCTTCCTTCTTCTTCCCCTTGCCCTTGCTGCGCGGTCTGTTCTTCCGACTTTGCTTATAGCCGGACTCCGGGGCCTCCTTCAGGTCGTTGACGAACCTGCAATGGCAATTGGTGTGTGTGGCTTTGTCGTTGGCATCGAGATGTACAAGGCATGGCATATCATGGTACTCCTCGTATGTTTGGGGAACACGGAGCACTGCCGGGGTAGTTTCACTACCTCGCTGCTGCCCACGACCAGCCCCCCGTCCTCGGCCACACTGTTCGCCATCACCTCGTCCTACAAATGTCATGGCGACCATGTCAGAGGTTTGCTTTTCTTCTGGCGGGTTCTTTCGCTTGGTGATGTTGTTCCTCTTAGCTTGAGTTGGAACGGCCGTTGCCGGCAAGGAGCCGCGAGCATCATCGTCGGCAGCCGCGAACTCACTGGCCAGCTGTATCATCTGGTTGAGATCGAGCCTGTGATTGTCCTGCAAGCGCTTCAACTTATGTCAGAGCAACGTACCCTTCTCCAACCCATCGATGAAGGCGTCCATGGCGGTCTGAGCGTGCACTCCTGCGCAGGAATTCTTCATATCCAACCAGCAAGAGTGCAGGGACGCTTATACATACTCTCGAAGTTCTTGGTGAACGCTTCTTGCATGTCCAACTAGTTGCAGATGGACTTCTCCGGCAAGTCATCAATCCATTGGCGGTCCATGTCCACCAGCATCAGTGGGAGGTACTTGACGGCAACGTTGGGGTTACCCCCGGCGATCTCCACCGCGTTGTCGTAATCCTGCAACCACGTAGCTGGTTTGGCGGTGCCGTCATAGGGCTTGATCTGGAAACCCCCAGTGATCATCTTGTCAATCCGGAAACCCTTGGGGTAAGTTGCGGTCCGTATTATAGGTCCAAAGCAACATGGTCCCAGGTATTGTCCTTCCCGTGCCTCGTGAATCTTGTCCAGGTGTGGACGTGCATCGTATGGCTCCGGGCTTGTTATTTTCTTCTTGCCGCCAGGGGATGGGCTGCGTGAACGACGTGGGCCTCCTCCGCCATGGTGGCTGCTAGGGGGCGACAGATGCGGAGGTGGCGGTGGGTTAGCCTTTTGTTGTTACCCTCCTGCGACGCCTCACGCTGCCGCGGTTGCTTGTCGGACGCGGAGGGTCATGACGCGACCTGCTCTTGTGTCCTTGGTTGCGCTCTCCATCGTGACGAGGCTGCTCCAGGTTGTCGCGGATGACGATGCCACTTTGCCTTGGCGGAGGCATGTCTGTACGATGGTGAGCCTTGGGGTCTTTGTGATGTCGGGGGGATCAGGGCGGTGGCGATGGGCGACGAGGATGAGCCTTACCTTCGTGGTCGGAGGATATGGGGATAGTGTCCTTCCTGTTGCGTGCATCCCTCCGTCTTCTTTTTGTTGAACCCGTCTGAGACCCGACATTCTAAGGAGATCGGTCCCTTGGCGGCTTAGGATTGCTAGACTGGCAATACGCCAGGTCAGACTCAAGCCTCTGAGAGATGGCCTTTTCCTGCTGTTTCACCGCCTTGGCCACAAGGTCATAGACCTGTTCCATAGCTGCGGGTGATCTATCCTGATCCAGAAGGGTCTTGGCGACGGATAGGTTGAGAATAGGAGTGGGCATGACATGCCTGCCTTCGTTGTCAATGTATGGCTTGGCTTGTGGCGGCTTCGGGGGAGCCCATCATAGGTTTCGCCGTACACCAGGATCGTTGATGACGTGAGCTGGAGATTTCTTAGCCTTCTGTTGCTTGAGCAGAGTCTTGTACTCGGCCTCCATTGCTCTAGCTTTCTCTATTGACTTTTGCGCCTTGGCATAATCTTGATCCAGCTTTGCGCCTTGCTCCGCGATGGCCTGTGCTTCCTCCAACAACTGTTGGCGCTTCTCGTCAAGATGGACTACGTTCCGTATATGAGCCACAGTCATGGGATCAACGAGCAGGTTGCCGTACATCACTCTATCAGCTGGAGTGATCTGGGTAGCCGCAGACGTGGATGCCAGAGGCGGCGGGTTTGCGGTGTTGTTGTTACTCGGACCGACGTTGAGTTCCTGCGGCTGCTGCACTGGGTTAGGCGGAGGGGTCATGGCCTTTGCGCGATCATTATCGGCAATAATAGGTGGTCCCTTCCCCTTGTCCAGCGCTTTAGGTAGAGCTTGTCCCGGTTGATCTTCGTCCATCACAGTCCCAATAGCGACGAATACCTCTTGGGATGTGATGGCATTGCCGGCCTGCTCGTCGCGTCTGATATCCTCTTCCATTTCCTGCATAGCAGAGTCGAGCTCCTCCGGGATGAAGTCTATCTCCTCTGAGTCAGCGCTGATGTTGGTGTAGAGCATGTTCAGGACGGAGTCATAGGGTACCGGGTCTTCCTCGATGATGGGTGGTGGTGGTGCGACAGCGGCGACGATGACTAGAGGCAGTGGTGCGGCCGCAGCGACGACGACCGAAGGCGGCGATTGCGGTGGCTGAGGCAGAGGGGCGCCGGGTAGAACCGCGAGCGCTGCCTGATCTTCTGCTTCAGCTGTCGCGTAGTTGTTGACGGCGTGAACCATGCCCTCGAAAGTGAGGAGATCCGCGACCTGCTGCCATCTTAGCGTATGTCGGAGAAGTGTACCGTGGTCCAGTCCTTCCACAAAGTGATAGATGGCATCATCACTGGGGTAATTATCTAGGTCGGCCCGTATACAGAGCCACCTGGCTAGGTAATCGCAGGGTTTTTCATCCTCTCTCTGAACGCAATGCGCTAGATCAAAGATAGTCACCACACCGACGAACTTGGATCTCTGCTGTCCAGACGCACGGGCAAAGCTGGCGGACTTGCAACAATCTTCCACCATTATATCCTGCATAGGGGCGGTTTGGGTGGGTCTTGAATTTTTCCGATATGTGTCGGCAAACTCCGGAGAGAGATCCGACTTCGATCCTTCCGCGAACATGTCCTGCCCATAGGGGGTTCGTGCGGGCCTTGATGCTCCTCCGACTTCTAGGGAACTAGTGCCCGAGTCGGTTTTGCCGATGAAGAGGCGGATGTCCCCAATTGGGATGATCGAGTAGCGGGTGGGGTTCGTCTTATCCGACATCTAGAACTCGTCGGGAGGGATGATCGGAACGTTTCCGGAGAAGAGAACACGACCGATGGCTACGGTTTTGCCGATTCACGCGAAGAGATTGGACCTCGCCCGTTGTAGAGCCCGAAGCACCTCTTGCCCCACGGTGGGCGCCAACTGTCGTGGTATTTACGACGAGTACGCCATGAAGGGGTCCTCACAGAGCGTGTTTAGAGACGTGGGGTAAGGCAGAAGGTTGGCGGATACAAGGTAACACAGCTTACCCGGGTTCAGATCCCACGATGGTGGCGGGATCCTACTACTGCTATAAATCACTATAATGGCAATACGCCAAGTTATCGAGTTCGGTTCGCTGTGCGTGATATGAATTGTGTCGTACTAACTTGTGCCCTAAAGGCTCCCATAGGTCCGGATTATATAGTCGCCAGATCCTAGGGTTACAGGCAAAGTCCTAGCCGGACAGGTTACAGAGTCCTACACGGTACACTACTAGTCTAACGTGTCTTGCACTCCAAGGCTCCGGGTATGTCGGTGACTCCTCTGTAGCCTTCCTTTATCCGGCATGGGCCTTCCTTCTGGATCCATCTAACTGGGCCTCCCAGCAGACCATGGGCCTTGCTACCAACTGTAGGCCACCCGGATTATCCGGATTAGAGACATGCTATGGTGATACCCATTTAGCATATCCCGATAGAGCTCTTTCTCTCTTTGTAGTTTCCGCGCCGCAGAGGCGGTGGAATCTTTCTGTGGTCGTCCCCCAGTATTAGGGTTTCGGGAGGAAGTTATAGGCGAAAGGGCGACGCAGGAGGTGGGCCAGGGTGGCCACACCACCTAGTGGCGTGACCCGGGGGGCACCGGGGGGTGGTGTGGGCCCCGTGTGTCCCATCTCCGCCTCTCCTTCTGGCTTCCTTCGTATTCTAGAAAAATAGGATTTCCATGTATTTTCTGGAATTTTCTGATCTTTGCGAATATTTCATATGGACACCACTTTTTTCATCAGAATCCTGACTCCGGCAGTTCATCCTCCAAAAGTCATCCAACATGCAAAAATAGACGAAATAACATAAGTATCACCTCTTAATATGAAATATTATCAATGAATAATAGTAAAATATGATATAAAATAGTGATGCAAAATGGACTTATCATTTACTTCAATTCATATTTCTTATGTGAGCATCCTCTCAAACTATCAAGCCTAGCTAAAAGGCATTAAAGAAAAGCGCTTATGGGAGACAACCCATTGTTTTATTCTCAGTAGGTTTTTCTTTTGTTGAGTCTTGGAAGTTATTACTTCCATGATAACCTCTCCTTATCCTTTTTGTGTGGTTTTTGTGCCAAGAATAACCTCTAATGAGAGAGAAGTAAGATTTGGGGAAGTTGCTGTCCCAAAACAGATTTTTTTGCTTCACTATAAAAATTCGTGAAAAATCCCTGTACGTCATATTGAGCTGTAATTTTCTGATTTTATGCCCCAGGTTATTATCTAACTTTCTTTAGTTCAATACTTTTCTATTTGAGCAACAGAAGGTCTTCGAAAAATCGATTTTTACCTGCTGGTCTGTTTTGATAGATTTCTGCCATTATTTGCATTTTCCTCTTATCGGTTTCTTTTTGAGTTATCTTATTTATCACTTGAGTTTTTTAAAGGAATTGATACAGTATCTTGTGTTTTAATGAAAGTTTTACTTGAGTTGAAACTAAACCCAAAGGCTTGTTATCTTGAATACAATAATGTTGCTAATGAATATTGTGTGAAGTTTTGTATGAAGGAAATTTTCAAGTGTAGGGGAAGAATGATGTTATGAGATGAAGAATGCACAAAAGCTTAAGCTTGGGGATGCCACCCCATGTCATCCCATGAAATATTCAATAGGTACAAGCGTCAAAGCTTGGGGATGCCCAAGGCATCCCCTTCTTCATGAATAAAAATCTCAGGTCTCTTTCTAGAAACTTCATTTTTATTGTTTCATGCGTTGTTGTGTTGTTCTTGGAGCGTCTTAGTTTTTGTTTTAGGTTTTATTTTGTTTGGTTTGCTAAATAAAATATTTGGAACCCCTCTTTCGCACTTTTGTTTCAAATAAGTTGATTGGTATTGGAAAAGAGTAGAAAGTTTCATGCTTATAGTGGTACAAAAGGGAGCTTGTTTTGACCGTGGATTAAACTTTATCATGTCATGCTAGATGTTGCTTTGACCTTATGCTTAGTGATTATTGCTGTAGCATGACTTGTTTCAAACAGTTGAGATTGCTTAATGTGCCTTGAAAGAATCATGCGTTGTTTTAGCATACAAAAGCATAATATTGTGGTATTTTCCTTTGATGCTTTGTTTGGGTTCACTTGGCACATGATTACACCATGTTATGACTACGAACCAGTGACCTAGCCACTATGATCATTTAGTTTTTGACTTGTGATATCACTTTATGGTTTAATTGATAATGTCTCTTAGTTGGTCGCTCCCAGTCTTTTGCTAGCCTCCACTCTTACTGAGTAAGCTCTACTCATGCATCCAACTCCCAAGAAACCAAGTTATTCCAAAGTGTCCACTATAAATTCTTATGCATGGTGTGTTACACCATTCCAAGTATATTCATGTTTTATCTATCTTCCAAATTAAACTTGTTATGAGAAAATTAGTGATTAAAGCTCTCACAAACTCGATGGCACACTTTATTTCTTGCTCCTAATAAACTTGAACCATTGTGTCATCTATGTTGTTATATGCTTGCACTTATAAGTTTGGAATTAGCAGAACCATGCTGTCATGGGGAACGCTTTCAACACATGTACATATTATCCAGTTGATATCATGATCTTTTGTTTATGGATGTCGGCGGTGTGAAATAAAAGGGGATCTTGTAAGTTCATGGAGTATTATATATGTGTTAGATAAACGCCTGGGAGGCTAGCCTAAGCCATGCCTAATCATGGTGGAAACTTGCAACATAACCATAATGATCAATCTATGAAGAATCTTCAGAAAAAAATATAGAAAAAAGAGAAAAAAGAAAAGAGAGAAAATAGAGGTACCATGCTCATGGTAAATAAAAGTTCGCTGAGATGCTCACTGTCTGTTGCCTTGTCATTTTGATATGGGATAGATCATGTTTCATGGGGCAAGGGGTACCCCGTTAGCGGTTCTCTATGATACACATATACTTACAATGACAAGAACTTGCTTGTGACTAAAGTTGAGTAGCATGAGGAACGACCCTTGTACTCAAGGGACATGAGTTTTCCAACTTATGGTTTGTCAAGCATATACTTCATATTTGTTTCACTTTAACCTTAATCACTTCAATATGCTTATGATATGGGCAATGAGAGCTGAAAGCTAATAAGTACCATAATTTTTGGAAGCTCTTTATGAAACTTGAAATCTCTGCTTCCCTTTGTGAAGGGCCTTTCTTTTACTTTTATGTTGATTCTCCATCTTCTATCTCTATGCACCAATTAAGAGAGCATAGTTGTCATTCTTAGTTTAATGTGCATTGTCCCAAAACTTATTGGTTGATTCATAATGTTGATATTGCTTGTTCTTAATTATTTGTATCTAGTGACCCTTATGAACTTTGAAGGTGTCCTATGCATTTATGTTTTGCTATACCATGAGGGACAAGCCGAATACCACTCTTGCTATGTTTTCTATATGTGAAACAAACAAACGTCTTTCAATGTATTGTTATTCAGGATCTTTTGTTTGTACCTTTTCATGTTACAACATAGTTGCTATGTCTTATTGTTAGAACTACATCTTTCATCCTCATGTTTAGAGTACTATGATCCCATCTATCAATGCTTTACAATACCTTGATCAAGATTGTGATAGTGCATGTCACTTCAAAAATTATTCTTTTTTATCACTTACCAACTCGAGGACGAGCAGGATTTAAGCTTGGGGATGCTTGAGACGTCGTAAACATATCTATAATTTTTGATGCTCCATGCTTGTTTTGTATCAACTTTCTTATGTTTTGTCTACACTTTGAGGTATTTTTATACATTTTGTGGAACTAACCTATTGACAAGATGTCGCAATGCCAGTTGCCCATTTTCTGTTGTTTTTGGTTTTAGAAAAGCTAGTAAGGAAATATCCTCGGAATTGGACGAAATGAAGTTCGATGTTCCTATTTTTCCACACACGAGGAGTCCAAAGAAGAGACGGAGGAGGGCCAGGAGGCAGCCACACCCCCTGGTGGCACCCCCTCTGGCCACGCCAGGGTAGGGTGTGGTCCCCTTGTCCACCTCCTGACATCGCCCTTCCGTCTATATATTCTCTCCGATGCAAAAACCCTAAAATAATAAGCCTCCTTCCACGAAAAGTTCCGCAACACCGCTGCCACCGAAGAGGAGATTCGAGGGACAGAAATATTTGTTCCGGCACCCTGCCGGGACGGGGAATTCCCCCGGAGCCATCTCCATCGATCTCCACTATCATCTCCATCATCATTGTTGATTCCCATGATAAGGAGGGAGTAGTTCTCCCTCGAGGCTAAGGGCTCTACCGGTAGATATGTGTTCATTTCTCTCTTTATGCGTGATCATATTGTGATCATGAGCTTTGTAATCAAGTAGATATACTCTGCTACTCAAGTGCTTTAATTGTAATCTTTGGTTATCCCCACGTGTGTGAAGTTGATAGTGTGCACACCGTGTGGTACTTAGGCTAAAGATTACAGAAATACTTATCATGATTATATTTTGAGTTGGATGTCTCTATGAAATTGTGGTGTTTGTTGAAACCATCTAGCGTTCAAGGTGATAGTGGGGCTTATCTAGATGGGGAATGCGAACTTTAAGAAGAGTTTTGTAGCCCTACCGTGGATTAGAGTTAACCAACCGGAGAGTAGTTCAGAATAGCATAATAAAGATAAGATATTTATATGAGAGTGTACACTAGTGAAAGTATGATACATAGGCTTGTTTCTAAGCATTGAAACACTGTTTACAACTAGTCATGTTACATGTTTGCTTGCTGCCATCTTTATGTCAGACTGCAATTACCACTTATAATCATCCATATTACTTGTATTTCACTATCTCTTCGCCGAACTAGTGCACATATACACCTTACAAGTGTATTGGGTGTGTTGTGGACACAAGCGGCTTCTTGTATATTGATTGCAGGGTTGTTTGAGAGGGATACCTTTGACCACTTCCTCCCTGAGTTCGATAAACCTTGGTTGATCCACTTAAGGGAAACTTATTGCTGTTCTACAAACCCTCTGCACTTGGAGTCCCAACACTGTCTACAAGAATAGAAGCGTGCATAGACATCATGCTTCTGGAATCGTGTAACACCCTCAGAATCGGACCTATGCAAGTTTGAGCAAAATTCGCCAAACCCGCATAGAAACGATTCAAAGGTGCCCACCAGGCACTTTCGTGCGGGTGGAAAACGAAGTAATAACATTACACAACAGTCCTCGATGGGACCCACAGAACAGATATATATATATATATATAACGGCGACTCCATGAGTCAAGAATACAAATATAATATACAAAGATCCAAATCACCTTGAAAACGATGGAGCGTCCGACTACGGACAAGATGCAAAAGGGGCTAAGATCCCTGAAGAATAACCAATGGCGTCCATAACCCCCTGTGCCAAGCCGGAAGGGCAACCACCGCTAACGTCGATCTCGAACACGCTTAAACAAAAGGCGCCGACAAAGGGCAAAGGAAAAAGAAGGGCGTCGATCGAGGCCAAGACATCAGCGAGGCTAGAATTCGGCGGTCCTCACCTACATAGGTATGGTGGACTGAAGCGGCAGCGGCAGCATGCACTAAACAACCTATAGAGACTCGATACAACTGGCGATAGTCAGAGAGAGGTAAGATAGACCTATCCGGATCCAACCTCAAGCTAACACCAAACAAACCCATCCTGGTGTTTCCCCCTCGAGACCAAACGAGGAAGTCAACCGAGGAACTCTCACAGTTGGCAGTTTTATTTATTCAGTTATCGTTGCGGCAATTACTAGTCAGGTTTAGATAATCATCCTGATAAAATAAGCAGTGGGTCATTTAGTTAACCATTCCGTTATAGTTGCAGCAATTACTAATCAGATACAGATGGCATGATATAATCCCAAAACCCAACAGTTGATGGTACTTTTATTCAGCCATTCCGTTGTAGTTGCAATACTTACTAGTCAGGTACAATGGTCGCAAGCGACACTCCAAACAAGCAGTTGTGGGCAGTATTAATTAGCCATTCCATTATAGTGAAGCTGATTACTAGTCATTATAAAGTCAAATTTATAGCAATAAGCTTTAGTTATGCTTGTCTATGGTCGAGATACTGTGCTCCAAGTCATCCATATCCGCGGACACGGCTTTCAGAAAGTTTTACCCTAGGGTGCACCAATAGCAACACACGCCGATCAACCTCGGAAAAACCAAAACAAAACCCAACGAGGCTTTCACGAACAATCACAGGATTCAGAAATATTTCAGGGGCCACCCTTGGAGTACACCATAGCAAGTAAGCAAGCTCGAGACGGACTCAAGGTTTATGGGGCGTGATGGCAGCAGATCCCCAAACGGGACTGCCGATACCACGTAACGGGTCACAATTCCTAACGATGCAGTGTGCTCCTCGCACAATTTAAATACATAAGTAGCATGGCATAAGTACAGGATCGTAAATAAAACCTCAAACTAGTTTGTGGCCCCAAGAAATAAGACTGAATCAAGCTCTAGCTCAGGGGGGTCCCATATACCTCCCGGATGTGGATAGCGATAAATCAAGGAACAGTATCAAGTACTCGGGGTCCTACGGGACACAAGTGGGCGTTCGGAAACCAAATATTATCTATCACCCACCGATGCCTCTACTTACTTCAATTTTAGTTGTTAAACAGGAATTAAAGTGAACGATAAGTACAACTATGATCATCTCCAACATCAAACATGCAGCAAGGCTCCAACAATCGTGGCACGACGACGCATAGCAGACTTGAGCAAGCGACTACGACGCATAAGTCCAACTATCTACCAAACAACGTGTAATAGGATGTGTCCAAGGCAATATACGGCTGCAGGGAATATCATGGGTACGGAAACTAGAGCAACGCACACAGATAGCAATAGATCAACAGGAGGGAAGTAAATACTATAAAAGTAAGATAGGTAGAAAGGGGGAGATGCTCGCCTGAAAACATTGTCGAAGGTTCATCCGAAGATCGATAAGTGAAACTCACATCAACTCAACGGCCTTATCCGCGAAGAACCAAAACACTAGAAGAAACACCGGATGCAATATTTAATACACGGCAGAAGATCGGCATGATGCATGTATGATGCATGGCATGGCAAAGGTGCAATGCGATTAGGCAATATTAAGCGGAACCGGGGTCCCGACAATTAATTAGGTGGTTCAAGTTATTTGACTACCCCGCCATTTAAATGTTGAATTAACATGGCACGATAAGTTACCGGTTCGCTACACAACTTTAAATGAGGCCAATATGAGACTAGATTTGCCGCATATGGGCCCCATATTTAATTATGAGGTGAATCGACATAAGGCCCCAAACCACATGACAATATGCATGCATGAACAATTAAGATGCGACAAGTTTATTATATTATAAAATAGGGTTCTCGGAAAGGGGTTCACACATTGAGGGGTCTCGACGAACTTGGGGTTCCGGGGGTTCCGGGTCCGGTCTCGGGGTTCAGGGTTCGACGGGATCGTCTCGGCGGGATCGTTCTCGGATATCGGGGTAGTTCTTGACGTTCGGGTAGACGAACTTGGCGTGGCGTCGGGGCGCATCGGGTTCATTTTGGTCGGAGCCGTTCTTGTCGTCGTGCAGAACTTGTCGGGTCCGCGCTTTGGATTCCGTGAGGCGATCTTGCCGCTCCGGGCCGAAGTCCTTGGGGTTTCCTCCTTATTCACCGGTGGCGAACTTGGGTACGGCGACAGGGCTCGGGGTGTCGAGGCTTGGGCCCCGGGCCGGGAAGAAGCACTTGGCGTCCGAGAGACGATCTTGGGGTTTGTCGGGTGTCGGGCTCGGGTGTGGCATCGATGGTTCCCTGAAGGAGACTCACGGGTACCGCGGCGGAGTTCTCGGGCTTGATGATGATCTTAGCGGGGTTCCAGGGTAGGGCGAGATCGGCCTTCGGGATATCCACATCCGGGTTCGGCCTTCGCGGGTCTCGGTGTTCGATAAGGCGTGCTTGGAGTTCCGTCTTCGGTGGTCGGGGTAGTAGCTCATGGCGTTCCGAGATGGTTCCCTTGGCCATCGGTTCGGGAATTTGCGCGTCTTGGTGGACGATCTTGGCGGATCGACAGTGCATCTCTAGAAGGGGACGAGCCCGAGGCGAGGTGGGCCCGCGCGGTGGCGGCGGACGTCGGGCCGGCTCCGGCGGTCTCGATGCGGGACGGACGCGGCCTCAGGGCCTGGCGGCGGAGGGCACGTCGCGCTAGAGACCGCGGCAGCTCGCAGAGGGCAGGACCGGCGGCTGCCGGGTCGGCGGCGGCAGCGACCATGGACGGCGGGCCGAAGCCGGAAGCGCTCGAGGCTTTCGGAAGGCGCACGACGGGAAGGGCAGCAGACGGCGCCGAGGAGCGGAGGAGCACCGCGGCGCTGCCAGAGGAAGAGGGGCGCTCAAGACGTGGCGGCGTGGCGGCGAGGCGGCGGGCGGCGGAGCGCGGAGGCGAGGAGGAGGAAGCGGGCAGCGGCGAAGGCCGAGCAGCGGCGAGCCGGAGCGAGATGGGCGCGGCTGGCGGCACAGCAACAGCTTGGCGGTGGCGGCTGTGCGGCATGAAGGACGAGACGGGAGGCGCGGCGGGCCTGAGGAGCAAGGAGGGCACGCGGGGCTCGGGGGCTCATGGAAGGATCTGTGGCAGCGGCGGGTGGTTGGCGGGCGGGCAGAGGGGAGGAGGCGTGGCGGAGGCCACTGGGAGAGAGAGGGCTGAGGGAGGGCTCATGGGAAGAGAAAGCAGGCAGGTGGGGGACGGGGTGGGGCCAGGCGTGGGCCGGCGGCCAGGGGGCTGGTTGGTGGTGGGACCCAGGGGTGTGGGGGCCACGGGGCAGAGAGCCAGGGGCGCGGGTGGGGGTGTGGGGCTGGGTGTGAGTGGTGCAGGGTTAGGTGGGGCCAGGTGGGGCTCGGTGGAGGGAGTGAAAGAGAGAGAGAGGCCAGGGGCTGCTGAGGTGGCAGTTCCTGGTTGGGTAGAGGGGGAGAGAGGGTGAGGTGTCACTAGGGGATTGGGTGGGGTGATGTGGCCAAAGGGGGGTGGGTAGATTAGTTGGTAGGTTTAGGAATAAGGGGGTGGACCGATTATATTTTCTGGGGTGGTCGTTCGGGTCATTCGGCCCGTTCGACTGCCCCACTAAAATAATAAATATTTTTATTTGTTTTACAAACACCGTTTGCAAACCGATATCAGACACACAAAAATAATCCGGGGACCCGGGGTTTGATATTTGATTAAAGATGGGGCGTTTTAGAAAACCAAACGGGCTTTGCGAAAAATAGTTTTAGACAAACAACACATGATGATGACGATGCAATGCACAAATTCAACGCGATTTTCTAGTAGTGGTTTTGCGGGATGCCACAATTCGACACAACTAACAATGGATCTCGCCCTCGAGATCCGCCTCATGGTACCGGAAGGAAGGTCGGTGAACTGGATCTTCGCGCTTCGTGTAGGTCCTCGCGACACCACTAACAAGAGGTCGTTGTCCGTGATCGTCGAGAGAACTCTCCGGTAACAAAAAGGTCGAAGGCAGAGGTATCAACAAATAAAGCCACCTCTAACTTCGATGGAAAGAGGGAACCGATGCATTCTCATCAACTTCAATGTACAAAAGCGAATAGAAAGGGTAGTCGGCATGGGGGCCAATCCATCACGCACCCGAACTATTACTCCGCACAATCAGTAGAAGAGCGTGCAACCATTCTCGGAAACAGACTGAAGATCTCGACAAGCGAGGTTCGGAACAACGGAGTGATGCGGTCTTTGCATCGGATCTGGCGTAGCGGATGTTGTCGCGTCGGAAAACACCAGAAGGCACACACAAGGAACAAAGAATGGTACCACAGCAGACGGATTCCTCAGGCAGCTTGAACACCGGATGGTGGAACACCGTTATCAGAGGAGGAAGCGAAACCCTGAAGGTACGACGGAAAACCCAACCACGAGAATTCCTGGACTCGAAGAAAGAGAAGAGGGCGGATTCAAAACACGTAGAGGTAAGAGGAGAATAGCAGAGGGGTAAGGAATAAAATCAGACCTAATCAGAGCTATCCAACCGATTTTCAAAAATAGTTTTGACACTCTACTTCGGCCGTTAGCTAGGTTATCCTACAGGCTGGACTTGTGGGGTATCGCAAGGCCGTGTGCTCGATACCACTCAGAACACCCTCAGAATCGGACCTATGCAAGTTTGAGCAAAATTCGCCAAACCCGCATAGAAACGATTCAAAGGTGCCCACCAGGCACTTTCGTGCGGGTGGAAAACGAAGTAATAACATTACACAACAGTCCTCGATGGGACCCACAGAACAGATATATATATAACGGCGACTCCATGAGTCAAGAATACAAATATAATATACAAAGATCCAAATCACCTTGAAAACGATGGAGCGTCCGACTACGGACAAGATGCAAAAGGGGCTAAGAGCCCTGAAGAATAACCAATGGCGTCCATAACCCTGCCCAGGCCAAGCCGGAAGGGCAACCCTGCTAACGGCGTCGATCTCGAACCCTTAAACAAAAGGCGCCGACAAAGGGCAAAGGAAAAAGAAGGAGCGTCAGATCGAGGCCAAGACAGCGAGGCTAGAATTGCGGTCCTCACCTACATAGGTATGGTGGATCGGCGGCAGCGGCATGCACTAAACAACCTATAGAGACTCGACAATGGCGATAGTCGAGAGAGGTAAGATAGACCTATCCGGATCCAACTCGAAGCTAACACCAAACAAACCCATCCTGGTGTTTCCCCGAGACCAAACGAGGAAGTCAACCGAGGAACTCTCACGGTTGGCGCTTTATTTATTCGATTATCGTTGCGGCAATTACTAGTCAGGTTTAGATAATCATCCCGATAAAATAAGCTGGGTCATTTAGTTAACCATTCCGTTATAGTTGCAGCAATTACTAATCGACATGGATGGCATGATATAATCCCAAAACCCAAAGCTTGATGGTACTTTTATTCAGCCATTCCGCTAGTTGCAATACTTACTAGTCAGTACAATGGTCGCAGCGACACTCCAAACAAGCATTGTGGGCGTGATTAATTAGCCATTCCATTATAGTGAAGCTGATTACTAGTCATTATAAAGTCAAATTTATAGCAATAAGCTTTAGTTATGCTTGTCTATGGTCAGAATCAGGCTCCAAGTCATCCATATCCATGGACACGGCTTTGAAAAGTTTTACCGGCCGGGTGCACCAATAGCAACACACGCCGATCAACCTCGGAAAAACCAAAACAAAACCCAACGAGGCTTTCACGATTGAACAATCACAGATTCAGAAATATTTCAGGGGCCACCCTTGGAGTACACCGCAACGAAGTAAGCAAGCTCGAGACGGACTCAAGGTTTGTGGGTCATGGTAACGACAGATCCCCAAACGGGGACTGTCGATACCACGTAAATGGGTCACAATTCCTAAACAGTACAGTGTGCTCCTCGCACAATTTAAATACATAAGTAGCATGACATAAGTACAGGATCGTAAATAAAACCTCAAACTAGTTTGTGGCCCCAAGAAATAAGACTGAATCAAGCTCTGGCTCAGGGGGGTCCCATATACCTCCCGGATGTGGATAGCGCGATAAATCAAGGAACAGGTATCAAGTACTCGGGGTCCTACGGGACACAAGTGGGCGTTCGGAAACCAAATATTATCTATCACCCACCGATTCCTCTACTTACTTCTATTTTAGTTGTTAAACAGGAATTAAAGTGAACGATAAGTACAGCTATGATCATCTCCAACATCAAACATGCGGCAAGGCTCCAACAATCGTGGTAATCGAGCGACACGCAACAAAGACTTGAGCAAGCGACTACGACGCGCAAGTCCAACTATCTACCAAACAACAGGTAATAGGATGTGTCCAAGGCAATATATGGCTGCAGGGAATATCACGGGTACGGAAACTAGAGCAACGCACACAGATAGCAATAGATCAACAGGAGGGAAGTAAATACTATAAAAGTAAGATAGGTAGAAAGGGGGAGATGCTCGCCTGAAAACATTGTCGAAGGTTCATCCAAAGATCGGGGCGAAGCTCACATCAACTCAACGGCCTTATCCGCGAAGAACCAAAACACTAGAAGAAACACCGGATGCAATATTTAATACACGGCAGAAGATCGGCATGATGCATGTATGATGCATGGCATGGCAAAGGTGCAATGCGATTAGGCAATATTAAGCGGAACCGGGGTCCCGACAATTAATTAGGTGGTTCAAGTTATTTGACTACCCCGCCATTTAAATGTTGAATTAACATGTCACGATAAGTTACCGGTTCGCTACACAACTTTAAATGAGGCCAATATGAGACTAGATTTGCCCGCATATGGGCCCCATATTTAATTATGAGGTGAATCGACATAAGGCCCCCAAACCACATGACAATATGCATGCATGAACAATTAAGATGCGACAAGTTTATTATATTATAAAATAGGGTTCTCGGAAAGGGGTTCACACATTGAGGGGTCTCGACGAACTTGGGGTTCCGGGGGTTCCGGGTCCGGTCTCGGGGTTCAGGGTTCGACGGGATCGTCTCGGCGGGATCGTTCTCGGATATCGGGGTAGTTCTTGACGTTCGGGTAGACGAACTTGGCGTGGCGTCGGGGCGCATCGGGTTCATTTTGGTCGGAGCCGTTCTTGTCGTCGTGCAGAACTTGTCGGGTCCGCGCTTCGGATTCCGTGAGGCGATCTTGCCGCTCCGGGCCGAAGTCCTTGGGGTTTCCTCCTTATTCACCGGTGGCGAACTTGGGTACGGCGACAGGGCTCGGGGTGTCGAGGCTTGGGCCCCGGGCCGGGAAGAAGCACTTGGCGTCCGAGAGACGATCTTGGGTTTTCTCGGGTGTCGGGCTCGGGTGTGGCGTCGATGGTTCCCTGAAGGAGACTCACGGGTACCGCGGCGGATTTCTCGGGTCTTGATGATGATCTTAGCGGGGTTCCAGGGTAGGGCGAGATCGGCCTTCGGGATATCCACATCCGGGTTCGGTCTTCGCGGGTCTCGGTGTTCGATAAGGCATGCTTGGAGTTCCGTCTTCGGTGGTCGGGGTAGTAGCTCATGGCGTTCCGAGATGGTTCCCTTGGCCATCGGTTCGGGAATTTGCGCGTCTTGGTGGACGATCTTGGCGGATCGACGGTGCATCTCCAGAAGGGGACGAGCCCGAGGCGAGGTGGGCCCGCGCGGTGGCGGCGGACGTCGGGCCGGCTCCGGCGGTCTCGTCTGGGACGGCGCGGGCCTCGTGGACGCTGTGGCGGCGGCGGAGGGCACGGCCGGCCGAGACCGCGACGGCTCGCAGAGGCTGGACCGTGGCGCTGCCGGTCGTGGCGGCGGCCGAGCGGACGGCGACGCGGGGCCGAAGCCGGGCGGAGGCTCGGGAAGGCTGGACGACGGGGAAGGGCCAGAGGCGGCGCGAGAGCGAGGAGCACCGCGGCCGCAGAGAAGAGGGGCGCCTCGCGGGCGTGGCCGGCGGGCGAGGAGGCGGCGCGCGGGGCGGAGCGGCCCGAGGCGAGGAGCGGACAGAGGAAGGCGGCAGACGGGCTGGGCCGACGGCGAGCTGGAGCGGATGGGCGCGACGGGAGGATGCGGGCGACGGACGCTGCTGGCAACGGCCGGTGGCGCGGTCATGAAGGGGTGCAGGCGCGGGCGGAAGGACGAGGACGGTGGCGCTTGAGGAGGCGCGGCGGACGCTGGGAGCAAGGGAGGCACGCGGGCTCGGGGGCTCATGGAAGGCGGATGCACGCAATGAGGGGTGGTTGGGCGAGGGAGGAGGCAGAGGGAGGAGGCGTGGCATGAGGCGCCACTGGGAGAGAGAGGATCTGGGGAGAGGAGGGCTCATGGGAAGAGAAACAGGCAGTGGGGACGGTGGGGCCGGGCGTGGGCTGGTTGGTGGTGGGACCCAGGGGTGGGGGCCACGGGACAGAGAGCCAGGGGCGCGGGTGGGGGTGTGAGGCTGGGTGTGAGTGGTGCAGGGTTAGGTGGGGCCAGGTGGGGCTCGGGAGGAGTGGAAGAGAGAGAGGCCAGGCTCTTGAGGTGGCGCCTCTGGTTGGGTAGAGGGGAGAGAGGGTGGGGTGTCACTGGGGGTTGGGGGGGGGTGATGTGGCCAAGGGGGGTGGGTAGATTAGTTGGTAGGTTTAGGAATAAGGGGTGGACCGATTATATTTTCCGGGTGGTCGTATTGGTCATTCGCTCGATCGCCCCCACTAAAATAATAAATATTTTATTTGTTTTACAAACACCGCTTTGCAAACCGATATCGTACACAAAAATAATCCGGGACCCGGGTTTGATATTTGATTAAAGATGGGGCGTTTTAGAAAACCAAACGGGCTTTGCGAAAAATAGTTTTAGACAAACAACACATGATGATGACGATGCAATGCACAAATTCAACGCGATTTTCTAGTAGTGGTTTTGCGGGATGCCACAAATCGCGAGGAGATCTACAACCTCCGCCGCCTGCTGGAACAAGGGAGATAAAGGTTTTCATCGAGTACCGAACGTGTGACCGACTACGGAAGCGCTGCCAGAACACGGTGCCAGAAGGATCGTCATCGCGATATTGAGATCGGCAAGTGAACGACTTCATCAACCACGAGAATCCGATCTCGTTAAACGCTTTGGATCTTAGATGGTTAGTACTCTATGAACTCATTGCACAGATCTCGTAGATTAGATCTTGTGTTTTGTGTGTTCATGCGATAGAATTTTTTTTGTTTTCCATGCTACGAACTCCTACATAACCTTAGTACTCGCATGTCTAAAACTGTCTTACACCAGTTGTATGCGAACATAGAGTCTATCACACCCGATCATCACTTGGTGCTTCGAAACGACGAACTTTCTTAACGGTGCATACTAAGGAAGAACATATTATTATCTTGATATTTAGTATGAGGGATCATCTTATAATGCTACCGCCAAGTTCTAATCTAGACACAAGCATACATAAGATGCAAACAAACATCATATGTAAAAGTGACATGATATGGTTCTTGCACTTGATCACTATCTTGTGCATCATGGTATGATCTCTATCATTTCATTTGTGTCACGCCAAGGTCTATGGCGCTCCTACTTATTTGTGATAATTTCCGAGAGTATCTTACCATACTAAAATTATAACATATACCATATCATGACGCAAGCCCAACAAGAATAAATCTAGACGCCTCTAATTTATCTTTTGCAAGTTTTACGTGGGTGTGAGATTTCTAGGAAAGAACCATTCTACGAACTTCAACCACAACAGTGATAACCAAGTTATTAAACATACCATTGTAAATCAGATATCAACTATAGTGGGAGAGACAGACACCCGCTAGCCACTTATACAAAACAAGTTGAATGTCAAGCGTGGAACAAGTCTCATGTGCGAGGACATGTAAAGTTTGTCCGGGTCGCTTCATCCCACTATGCCACCAATATCCGAAGTACAAAATATTTGCAATAACATGATCATCAACACCCATATCTCCATGTGTTATAACCATACAAAACATCTACACATAGACTTAGCTCTAATACCACTGATGGGGTCTGTTACATAGAAAACAAAAAAATTCCTACAGTTGCAACTGCCAAGATCGAATCTAGGCGATATTTGTAACGGTTTCAGAAGAACTCAGCCTTGAAGACCGTAAGCGGGATAACGTTCCCGCAAATAAACGTGGTTGATGTAGAGTGTACACGACCGTACTCAAGGGCGTGCAGACGATCAACGCCACAAGAGGGCATCGCCTCCGTAATCGGTCACACATACGGTGTGCCGACGACTCCCGAACCCTCGCTCTAGCCGGGCAGCGGAAGTAGCGGATCCCTAGGAACTCCAACAACGCTACTCCATGGTAGAGGTGGTGGAGGTTAAGATCTCGAGCAGGGATTCACCTAAGCACCTTTTCTTATGGCAATTAACAAGGCTAGCAAGAGGGAGAATATGCCAACCAAAGAGCATATGAGAGGAGAGGCAAGTGTGTGAGAGAGAGGAGAGCAGGGGGACTTTTATAGGTGATGGGGCAGCCCAAGGGGGCATGGAGCATAGCCATATGGCTGCCCCCACCTCTTCCCCAATTATGTGGGTGGACTCTCCACTCACATAAAAATACTCTCCACTTTCTCCCATTTATTCTCCACTCAAAAATCAAGAGACACTTCATTAAAATCACTTTTAATTATCTTGATTTAATTTCACTCATTTAATGAACATTTCATTTAATGAGTACTTCATTTAATGAGTACTTCATTTAATGAACATATTAATATTTTGATCCCTTGCTTTGTTTCGATACCCCGAACTATTTCGGCAGATTCGACAAAACAATTTCCTGTGATGTCCATTGTCTTCCCCTGTGTTTCCTATCCTCTCAAACGCGTCGACTAATCTTAAGTGTGTCTCCCTACGGGTTTGAGAACTACGTAGACATGATCGAGACTCTCTCTGATCAATAATCATTAGCGGGACGTGGAGATCCATAATGACTCCCACTAGTTCCACAAAGATCTGATGATCGTCCGAACCTCTTTCCTTGTAATCAAATTCCTTTTGTCTCGCGATATTTTACTTGTCCGAGATCCGATCACTCGGTATCATCCATACCCTTTTAATCTCGTTCCCGACAAGTACTCTTTTTCTCGTTCCCGTGATATGATATTCTAGTGATCAAATCACTTGCTTGCAAGCTATGTCAACGTGACATCTCCGAGAGGGCCCTGAATATCTCTCTCTCTCTGTCATCCGGATGGACAAATCCCACTCTTGATCCACGAGCCTCAACTAACACTTTCCAAATACTTGGCGACACCTTTATAATCACCCTGTTACGGTGTGGAGTTTGATGAAATCAAACTACTCTTCGGGTAGAAGTGATTGACGTGATCTCATGGTCTAAGGACATTGAGTTACTACAAATGTGATAACAATATAAACTTGATGACTTGATCGTATTGCTACATCTACTACGGATGACTGTTCATCATATCATTCTCCAATGATATGACCCTGTTATTAACAACATCCAATATTCATGATCAGAAAACCTTGATCATCTGTTAATCAACAAGCTAGTATTAAGAGAGGCGCTACTAGGAACCTTTTCCGTTTATAAATCACACATGTGTGTAACTCTTCGGTTAATATTATTATAGCATGAAAAATAAACATTTATCATAAACATGGAATAAGATAATAATCATTTTATTATTGCCTCTCTGGCATATTCCTTTCACCAAGATCACAGCCTGCCCAAGCAGGTCGCGAGCAGCTGAGAGGAAAACCCTCGACGCCAGAACCGGGGATTAGGGTATGGCCACACCATCTCCACAGGTCACGGGGCCCCAACCCCGGCCAGGACGCTTGGACGGCAGGGTAGACACCCGCTGCCGACAGTCCCGTCGATGGCCATGTTTGGAGAGCTCGATCGAACAGGGGCCCCAAATTCCAGGGCTCCTAGTTTACTACAGCCTAGTACGACGTGCGGTCCAACTAGGACGCTTATATCGACTCGTTTTATGCTCAGTCTCATATTGAATTTTGCACAGGGGCCCACAATTCCTATAGATGGCCTTGGCTGCCAACCATTCCCAGTGGAGCCGGAGGAGCATAGCACTGTTGCCTCCCTGTAGCACCTCCATGGCTACAACAGATCTCAAGAGGTAGCCTGTTGACTTGCCTTCACCCATGCTTGCTGGCCATGAGAAGGGAGATTCCGCCGCCGCCCTCTACTGCACGGGCTTTGTCTGACGGAGACCGTTGACGATGGTGGGAAGGGGGAGGTCCAAGGAACGAGAGGCTAGGTGGGGGATTGAATGTGTGTGGGTGGGGGTGTGGGAGGGGAGGAGGGGGACAGGCTAGACTTCACCGCAGTGTTTTGTCACCCTGAAAGTACACGACGTGCCTTAAGTAGTACCTTAAAATGTCCCGTCTCGTACCCCTTTTGTGAGGAAAAAATGCACACTCTCATCATTAACTTTGATACCAATACTCTAATCTTGGATAAACTTGGTAGTAATCCGGATGTAAGGTGGCCGGGCTGGATGAGCCTTTTGCTAATAAAATGTTTTCAGGTGCCAGATGTCAAAATGATGCAGACAACCACCATGGGTGCCCGGTATGATAGCCTGCGATCCTGCCGACAAGCCGGTTTTTAGAATCGGACGGGCTTCAAGCCGTTTCCGGCCATGAACGAGACTCGGCAAAACCTGATGGAACGAGACTTCCACCCCCAAAAATTCACTGTTTCTTTTTTGCTCGCTAAAGCACCGAACTCTGTCGGCTGACGCCTGATGGTAACGATTCTGAATGAGATAGATGAACATCAGGCTAGACTTCACAGCAGCGTACTGTTTTGTCACCACGGAAGTAAACGCGTACCGAAAGTCCTTAATGTCCTCTCAGAAACCAGCTAGTAGTCCAAAAGATTTTATTGAACACGGCAAAACTGCTAAAGGTTCAGCGACACATCGTGCATACAACATCAGAACTGCAGAATCACACCCTATCTCACAGCAGAGGAAGAAATTAACCAAGCAAAAAGCAGTCGGTTTAAAGGAAGAGAAGATGCACGGTCGACCAGACATGATCCATCCATCAGGTGTGCACGCCGACGGCCTTGGACCCGCGGCCGCTTGCTTCCTCCCGCGCGGCGGCGTTGGCGGAGACGTAGTAGACGACGCAGAAGAGCGCGTGCACGAAGCAGAGGATGCCGCCGATGGAGAGGAAGTTGTGCCGCATCACCCCGCACTGCGCAAAAGACTTCTTGGAGTTGGGCAGCGCCCCGAGGACCAGAAGCGCCAGCCCCACTATCAGAATCATCCTGCCGATCGATCGGGGGCAGACAAAGCATGCATGCAGCTCATCAATCTAAGACGGACTTCTTCGGATAGAATCACTGGAAGCATGATGATGCATGTAGGGGGATAGGAGCGTACCATGTGAGGACAAGTGCGAAGGATGCCATCTGCCGGTTGGGCGACGAGCGCCGGAGCTTGTCGCCGGAGCAGCAGGCGCACGCGCAGCCGCCGACGATGTTGGCGATGGCGTGGCACGCCGCCAGCACCGCGGCAGCCGCGACACCCAGCTTGTAGGCCTGCCGGACCGGCTGACGGCACTCGATGAACAGTATCCGCAAGTGCCTCCCCTGCAAGATGACATAAGTTCGATGACGAAATCTCCTCTAAGCCTGAACTTCCTCCTCATGCTTCATAGTAATATTGCTGTCAGGCGCGGTATACCTGGTTCTGAGCTTTCTCCGCGTGGATCCCGAGCACGCCGGCGGCGACATCCATGACGACGATTAGGAGGCAGACGACCACCGCTTCGACTCTTGCCATGGCTTCTGATACTTTGGACTTGGGTTCTCCCTTCCTCTCGTTGTTGCGAAGATGGAGGAGCACTGATATGGGCACGACAGGCTTGGTTGTCGCTACTACTAGACCAGTGTGCAGCGAAGATGCCTTAGGTCTCGTCTTTTGATGATCTTTATTGTTTTATATCTGTGCCCTGGTTTTCTTTAGTGATTCCCTCTCACGAGAAAGGCAGAAAGCTCTGCCAGGTTGTGCTTAAAACCAAAGAAACAAGGGGATGGCGCGAGCTGACAAGGCTCGAGACATCGATAGCACTGCTAATAACCATCATAGTCCTACTATAATATCGGGATTGTTTGTGTAAGATTGCGGTCAATCCCACTCGACTCTTTTATTCATAAGAATTTTGTATGTTAAATCCTTATAACTTTCTATACTGTGTTTATTTGATTTGTAGGATTCAATCTCATGATTTTTTTTTTTTGAACAGGATAAGGGTCCGAAGACCGTGGAAGCTTCATTCAACTCGGTGGGTACAAATTACAGTAAAGTCCCTAAGAGATAGGGAAACTACCGCTAAGGCTAAGCCTTTTACAAAAAGGATCCTATGGACTAAAAAAGAAAAGCAATCATGTTCCTGGACTTCTCCACCATCGACGAGCAACCTCCCGTCGCCGGAGCCGCCGCAGCTACCGGGGAATGAGCCACTTGGAGCAGGGGCAACCATGGATCCAACGCCGTGGTCGAGGAAGATCCTCCCAAACGGCTCATGGCCAGGAGGAATAAGATCGGCCATCGCCAGGCCGTGGAGAGCCGCCGCACGACTATCAGAGGCAGAGGCAAGACGAACATCACCGCCGCATGAAGTCCCCTGCGATAAAACTCCAGAAAGAGAAGCTTCACCATATCCTTCTCCCCGGCCGTCGCCGCACCAAGCCCCGCAAAGATCCTCCTTCTCCTCGCCGCCACGGCCGACCAGAAGTTGGATCAAAGCAGGGGCGACACAGATCCGCCGGGGCTCGCGATTATTGGGGGGGGGGCTCGTACCCAGACAAGCCATCACCTTCCACCATGGAAGCTGCCACAACTCGCCCGCTGATGACCTCACAGTAGACCGCGCCACTAGCAGCGAGGAAAGGCCCCAGACATCGCCACCACTCCACTGATGCACCAACCTTCTTCCATCCCCGAGTCCCTCGCCGCCACGACCGGCCAACAAGGGGGAGACACCAAGAGGAGAAGTGACCCAGGCTTTATTCAAGGAGTCGCCATAGCCAGCCTTCAACCTTGACTCCAGCCACTGGAGCACAAGTAGAAAGCACAGCCGGCAGTCAAGAGGCGCCGCCCAGATCCACTTCCTTCCTCTCCCGGCATAACGCCAACCCGCGACGCATGGCCACAACCTACCACTAGTATATATAGAGGAAGTACCGGCACCTCTCCCCCACCTTCCTCGACCGGCGTCGCCGGTGAGTTCGGCCTCAGAAAGGGCTGGTGCCTGCGAGAACTCTTTAGAGAACTGTAGCATGAGGGGGGGGGGGGAAGGAAAGAGCCCCCATAATTTTTTTTCTAGAAAATCTTTTGCACTACGAAGACCTAACATCCACTCAAGTTTTCCTGTAGAAATCCTTTGGTTTTAGCGTGACGGAATCCAATAAACTTTGGTGCATATGAAATTCTAAAGGAATGAAACGGACATGATATTGCAATCCTACGATTTTTCTATCATGCAAATGTCCTGTCCTATTTGGTTCAAAGAGTTCTCGGAGGAATTTTGTAGGAATTTCAGTCCATATGATTTTTTTCCTATAGAGTTCATTTGGTTTAAAGGAGTGAATCCTCCAAAATTCATGTGAATTGCTTTTCTACATTACTATCCAATTGGATTTATAACAAGATGTTAGACCGATTCCCGTGTTTATCTTACGGTGCAACCAAACCGGTTCTTAGACTGATTCCTGCGTTTTCGATTCATGTAGAGTTTCACATGCCCCTATTCTTGTGTTTTCCAAATTCTGCAAATCAAAGAGAACATGAATCTTTGGATTGCCTCTGAGGCCCTTTTTGGATTGTATGAATTCCATACAATTTTTGTATGATTCCAATCTTTAGGATCCCCCTATGGATTGCCTTTGAATCAATCTAAAAAAACTTTTAAACTATATTTTATAGAAACTCTAACATCCACTCGAACCTTGTTATAAGAATCCTTTGGTATTCATGTGATGGATAAACTTATGTGCATATGAAATACTATAGAAATAAAATGGACATGACATTGCAATTGTGCATTTTTCCTATCATGCGAACCAAAGAGAGGGCGCTGGCGTATTTGGTTTAAATATTCCTCGAAAGAAATTTGTAAGATTTCAATGCGTGGGATTTTTCTCATATAAAGTCCATTTGGTTTAAAAGAATCAAACCGCCAAAATTCCTATAAATTGCTTTTTCTACAAAGATTTCTAACTAAAGATTAGACTTCTTGGAAAATATCCTATGTGTCAAAGATAACTATGACATATACTCAATCTCTATAGAAACTTTATGTGTTTTTCCTGTTGTGTAACCAAACAAATTCTTAGACTATTTCCCGCTTTTTTCAATACTTGTAGGATTTCACATGTCATGGCATTCTATTTCCCGCATGTTTGTTTTTCGTATGTTTTCCAAATCATGCGAACCAAAGAGGCCCCGAACCTTTGGATTACCTCTAAGGCCTTCTTTCGATTGTAGGACCATAGGAATTATGTAGGATTTCAATCTTTATGATTTTTCCATGTAAATTGTCTTTGGATTAAAATAATAGTGCTACTCATATCCAATGGATTGGGTACTTATGTCTCAATCTTAGGATTTTCAACATGCACTCCAACCTCTTTTAAGACACACTCGCGTAGTACACGAACATGTTTTCTGTGTTTTTCATGTTGAAAGGGCATTTCCCTCCGTAAGTGGTTTTGATGTTTGATGATAACACACGTGTCGGACTAATCGTTTGCTAAGTGCTTTACAGACTCCCTATGTTCGCAAGGCATTCGATAACCCTCAAAAAGGTCAACAAGACATAGTTTTTCCTAGATCTTTTATTTAAGTCGTAGGAACACCATACTATCAAGAGGGGGTCCGTGTTGGAAAGTTCGGGTGGAATCAACTCTACATTCTTTGGACCATCCAACTTTTATTCAATGGTAGAGAAATAAGGTTGATTTCTGTCCCTGTTGGCTGCTGCTCTCGCTGTTAGTACTAGTCGGTGGTATCAGAAATTCCATCCTATACTACCGCTTGGAACCGGTAGTGCCACCCCGTGGTATCAGACGCATATGGGAGTGGATGCGAGCCATGTCTACTCCTCAGGCTCACTGGGTACCAACTTTAGGCACTACCGCTGTGGGCGGTAGTACCGCTCCACCTCCAGTACTACCGCTTGGTGGTAGTACCGGGTCGTGCAATGATACTACCGGTGGCTTCTGAGGGTTTCCCCTCTCTACTAGTGACGACCGGTAGTACCGGTGTTTTCTGGTAGTACCGCGGTTGTGTCCGGTAGTACCGGTCCTGTCAGCAGAAACAGGAAGATTCCTCCTCGGGGTATAAATAGGCCCTTCTTCCCCAACGAAAAGGGTGCCTCTTTTATATCTCTCCTCCATTGTTCTTGAGCTGAAATTTCCCTAGGTCTCCCCCATAGTTCTCCAATCTCCTTGATACTCTGGGATTTGGCGGAGGAGGTCTAGATCTAGGGTTTCACCAAAGCAAAATTGATTCCCCCCTTATTTTCCTTTGAGGATCTTCTTACTCTTGGGTTCTTTGAACCCTAGACGGAAGTGGTCGGTCTCGGATCTCGGATATTGGTTGTAAAGCTTCAAGATCATGTTGGGAGACTCCAAGTGTTGTGGAGGTCTACTTAACAAGTTTTTAAAGGTTCTGGTCGCCGCCTTCAAGGCCACCGGCATAGTGGATCATGTGCTTGCCTTACAGCGGGTGCGCGGGAGAATAGGGTGAGGCCTTTTGTGACGCTGATGGTCTTAGTATCTCCAACCCCTCCAACAGATACGTACTTCCCCTCAAAAGAAAGGAACTTCGGGACACCAACTCGGTGTCTACTTTCGGTGATTTCTATCCTTTACTCTCTATTATTTGTTGCTTGCTTGTTTGTCATATAGGTTCTCTCACCTAGTTGTATATCTAGAGAACTTACTTTGTGTCAAGCCTTAATTTTAAAAGGAGTTAAAAATTGAGTAGCGCCTATTCGCCCCCCTAGTCGCTTATATCAATCTTTCAATTGGTATTAGAGCCTCGACTCTTACTTTGTCTTAACCGCCTAAGGTAAGTTTGAGCGACGTGAATAAGGGGAAGGAAACCCCTCACGATAACACTCCCATCTCTAAGAAATAGCGTGTCAAATCTATAGATACGGTCCGACAAGAGATGAGAGCCATGTTTGAGTTATATCTTGGTAAAAAGGATGTTGTTATTGCCGATACCATTGATAGACAATCAAGTGGTGTCAAACCGGCGGATGATCCCCTCAAGGACCCTTCCACCGGTGAGGATAGCAACAAGGAAAAAGGAAAACCTATGGGAAATGTGCCACCACCGCCTAGTTACAATGTTAATCCCCTTCCGACACCTTATATCAACCATTGTGCTCCTTCTCCTAAGCTTGATGAATCCAATTTTGCCAATTGGCAATATCTAATGCGTTCTCACTTCAAAAGTTCAATTGTTCATCTTTGGAAGGCTGTGGAGTATGGATTCAATCCGCTCAATCCCTACAACATTACGCCAGCGGAAGAGATCAACTATCAAATCAATGCCACTGCCTTGGCCATTCTCCAAGATGCCTTGACCCATGAGGAAATGACCCACATTCATTCCTATGAGACTGCCAAGGAAGCTTGGAATTCCCTTGAACATGTCTATCTTGGCAACAAGAGCATACAAAGCTCCAAGTTTAAAGAAATGCACTATGAAGCCGATGCCTATGTTGGAAAGGAAGATGAGACTCCCGAAGAGCTCTATAGAAGGGTCACCGCCCTATCTATTAGGATGATTGATCATGGGAGTAAGGATGTGGATGAAAAGTGGATCAAGAGCAAGTTCATGCAAGCCATCTTACCCTTCCGAAGAGACTTCACCAACAATATTCTCTCAAGGGCGGATGATGTGGGGTTAACACGTCCATGCCCATACTTGATGGACTTGGGTTTTAGGAAGATGGGTGCACTAGAGATCTCGTTCGGCTAAGATACAAGCAATGCGGGACACGAAGTTTACCCAGGTTCAGGCCCCCGGAGGGAAAACCCTACTCCTGCTTTCTGCTCTTGATTATCAAAGGAACCAAAGGTTACAGGGGATGACTTGATGGCGATGGTGCGTAGATGTAATCTGGAGGGTGTATGTGCTAGGGTTTAGGTGATCCTCCTCGCCGTTCCCTCCTGGCCTTTATAAAGGGAGGCCAGGTCTCAGGATAGGGCCGAGTCGGTTACAGATTAGGGTTTGCCTTTTAAAATTTCTATCTAAAGCTAGTCGTATCCTCCAAGGAATCGCATCCTTCATGGGCCTAGGCCACCCGAATCCTTCCTATCTTCCTCATCAGGTGAGGATCATCACTTGGGCTGGGCCAAACCGGATAGAACAATCTTATGTATCTGTAGGGCATACCCATGTCAGTAGCCCCCAAGTTTCCAGTCGAATCATAGATTTGGGCGGAGACTCTAAAGTCTTCGTGTGCATATCATCCGAAGGTTTTCTTGGGTCATAATGTGATGGGGATATGCCGAGTGGGGTATGCCCAGCAGGACGTTCCCTACTGGATCCAACTCCCAGCAAGTGGGCCTGCAGGACGGCGACTGGATCACGACCCAAGAAGGAGCTAGGCGACTGGAAGCTGAAGACCCAGAAGTGTAGCTAGACCTAGTCGGATTAGGTTAAAACCTTCCGACTCCCTATCCAACTCGGTTGTATATCTGTAAACCCTAGCGAGGTACCCCTATATAAACCTCCCTAGGGTACTCTTTGTACTCACGTTACATCTTACACCCCATCGACTCGCGGCCTAGCCGCCGAGCTCGCAACCCTTGTACTCAAGCAATAATACAATCTAGCAGGAGTAGGTCTTTACCCTCCATGGGCCGAACCTGGGTAAAACCCTGTGTCTTCTCCCTCATCTCGCATCGCAGATGGCTGGCCGCCCTTGCCCCTTGTTCTACTACTCGCTGCTAGTCGCAGCATCTGCCGTGGCCATTACCACGACAGTGGCGCCCACCGTGGGGCCTGGCCGGTCAAGCCTGAGTTCTGCGGCGCGACCCTACTTTCCAATCAACCGGTCGATCGCCACCGGCCGCATGATCGCGTGCGGTGAGATCCTTCAGATCTTGCCCAGCAGCTAAGTCCCGGTGTCGCGCCTGGTCACGCACAACGTCATCATGCCAGTCGGCACCATCAACCTCTTCGTCGGCTTCACAGACGTCATCATCTCGGAAGAAATAGCGCTCATCGGCGAGTCGCCGCCACGCTATCGGCTCTCTGAGAGTCAGGTCTGCACCATCCACCGCCTCGCCTCCTAGTACAACTCGGCCAACAACAGCGTGGCCGAAACTGACGTGACCATGGACGACGAGACACTCCACGATGACGCCGACTCAGCGACCCAAGCTTCGGTCGCCGGATCTATCATCGCCGCATCACCAGAAGGCTCCATCATGCGAGTCTCCAACGTTAGAGATTTTTAGGATCCTTCCATCCTCGGGATCTTCGACTCCGACTCTGGGTTAGAGAATTCCGGCGATCTCCACGCTGGATCTGGTCGCTTCATCGTGACCTACATGGCGAGCAGCACGAGTGCCCTTCCAGACCCCTTCTCCACGCCGATCCCGCCGACCGCGATCGAGACGAAGGTCGAGGAAGCCCTACGCCTGGAGGAGGCGGTGCGCAAGGAGCAAGCCAAGCGCAAAAAATTTCGCCTCGAGCAGGCAACGACGCAGTAGCTATCGCTCTACCACCAGCGCCGCATCAGGACACGCCTGAACCCTACCGTCCAGGGTCACGCTATGAACTTCGACGAAGACAATGATCCTGCTCGCACGGCCGAGCGTGTAATCTGCGGGAATGCACCACCAGGCTTTAGCGCCCGCCGCCACCAGGAGTGCCAGCGAGTGGAGATCCACCACCGCCACCCGGTCGCATGCCCCTTCCAACCAGCCGAGAGTCCTCATCTCTCCGCAGGAGCGGACGCGAACGGCCTCCCGCTGTACTCCACCCCGATGGACAACGTCATCGTGGGGGCAGGCAACAATCGCCAACCTCAACGTCATAGGGGAAGGTGTGCTGCAAATCAAGTACGCCCAGGCCCTACTCGCCAAGGCCATCGAGCAGCAAGTCGCAGGAGCCGACTCGCGGGAAAAAATGTACCCCTGCTCCTCAGGAAGCAGGGCGACCTCGAGCGGCCTCCCATCGATGGCGAACACCCTCAACTGCCTGCCACCCGAGCCCCTGCAGCACCAACCACAGGTCGTGCACCCAGCGCTCTCCACCAACGACCCGCGACTGCTGAACAATATGGTCGCCGCCAATGGGCAGACAGTCGGCACACGAACCCACATCATCAACAACCAGACCTAGCGTGCATGCCAGCCTAACGACTTGAGGCACACCCTCACCAACCACAGTGACGGCGAGCCAAGGGGCTCCCTCAGTCGAGTCGGCCCCCAGTGCTTTGGACCAATGATCTGAGGCGATAAATACCTGGCCAACTTCAAAGCGCCAAAGGAAATCGAGAAGTATGATCCTACATATGATCCATCTGTTTGGATGGACACATATCTCATGGCGATAGGAATCGCCGGCCACATCGACCTCCTCGCCCCTCGCTACCTCCCCCTGATGATGGAAGGAGCGACTCGGCAGTGGATCAACAACCTCCCCTCATACAACATCGACTCCTAGGAGGACATGCACGGGGCCTTTGTCAGGCACTTCGAGGGCTCCTACACCCGCGCCACTGATACGTCGTAAACATATCAATAATTTTTGATGTTCCATGCTTGTTTAGTAGCTACTTTGCTTTGCTTTGTCTACACTTTGAGGTATTTTATATGTTTTCTGGACTAACCTATTAAAAAGATGCCATAGTGCTAGTTGCCTGTTTTCTTCTGTTTTTTGTTCCAGAAAAGGCAAAAAATCAACATTCTCGGAATTGGACGAGACAAAAGCCAAAATCAATATTTTACCGTGGGGAACACGGAGCCAGAACACGAGACAGAGAAGTTCCACCAGGGGGCCACACCCCCTGGCCGCGCGGCCTGGCCTGTACCACGCCTGGGGGGCACCCTGGGTGCCCTTGCCTCGCCTCTTTGCCTATAAGAAGCCCCTGATACCTAAACCCTAAGTATCCGATCAATCTTCCACGAAACAGTCCATAACAGCCGCCACCATCATCCCTAGATCGGGGGGGGGGGGATCTGAAGCTATTCCCAGCACCCTGACGGAGGGGATATCATCCCTGCGGCCTTCTTCATCATCATGCCAGCCTCCGGTATGAAGCGTGAGTAGTTCCACCTTGGACTACGGGTCCATGTAGTAGCTAGATGGTTATTTATCCTCCTTTGTGCTACCATGTTTAGATCTTGTGAGCTCCGTTCATGATCAATATCATCTATTTGTAATCATGCATGTTGTGTTCACGGGGATCCGATGGATATTGAGATTACTATGTCAGATTGGTTAATGGTTCTATCTTATTGTTTCTATCATGTCTGTGTTGTTTGTGATCTTGCATGCTCTCTGTTTCTAGTAGCTATCTTGGCCAAGTAGATGCTAGTGACTCCAAGAGGGAGTATTTATGCTTGATAGTGGGTTCATGCCTCTATTTAATCTGGGGAAGTGACATAAATCTCTAAGGTTGTAGATGTGCTGTTGCTACTAGGGAGAAAAAAATTGTATCTTGTTCATGGAACAAGTGGATTGTTTACCTTACACACTTTGCTTAAAGCAGTTATCCGTTGCTTGCAACTCAATACTGGAGGGGGTTCAGATGATAACCTGAAGGTAGATTACTAGTCATAGATGCAGTTGGATGGCGGTCTATGTATCTTGTTGTATTGCCCAATCAAATCTCATAGGATCATGAATGTCTAGTATTGCATTGTTATGCCTTGCTCTGTCCTATCAATTGCCCCGCTGCAATTTGTTTACCCAGCATGCCATGTTTTTTTATCTTAAGGAGAACACCTCTAGTGAACCATGGACCCCGGTCCAATCTTTACCATTGATACATCTTCCACTGTTACTGTTTACTTTCTGCAAACCACCATTACATTCCACACCATATAGTTAATCCTTTGTTTTCAGCAAACCGGTGAGATTGACAACCTCACTGTTTGTTGGGGCAAAGTCTTGAGTTTATGTTGTGCAGGTCCTTCCTCCTACTGTTTCGACAACCTTGGTTTCTTACTGAGGGAACAACTTGCTGTTGTACTCATCATACCTTCCTCTTAGGGTCTCCCAATGAAGCTCTACAATGATCTGAGCCGCATCAAGCCTTTTTCTGGAGCTGTTTCGAGGGAGGCTAAGGACGGCTTCACAAGAGGAGTCCTTCACAACCTTTCTCTTTACTTTGTTTTTGTTTTGCTTAGTTTATTTTTCCTTGTTTTGTTTGCCTCTTTTTATCAAAAACTCAATTTTTTAGTTTAGTTTTGTTTTCTTTCTTTTATCAAAAACACAAAAAATAGTTCCTGCTCAAGCTGCTGCTTCTATTGGCTTGTTCCACTTTTGCCAAAATGAAATTTGCTGAGAATACCAAGTTTTGTGACTTCACTAGCACAAACAACAATGATTTCCTAAGTACACCCATTGGTCCACCTGCTCCTGATGCTACCTTTTATGAAATTAAGCCTGCTTTGTTGAATCTTGTGATGAAAGAGCAATTTTCTGGTGCTAGTTCTGATGATGTTGTTTCCCACCTCAATAAATTTGTTGAACTTTGTGATATGCAAAAGTATAAGGATGTAGATGGAGATATTATTAAGCTCAAGTTGTCTCTTTTTTCCTTGAGTGGAAAAGCTCAAGAATGGTTGCTATCCTTGCCTAGAAATAGTATTAATTCTTGGATTAAGTGCAAAGATGCTTTTATTAGAAAATACTATCCTCCTACTTAGATTATATCTATGAGAAGTGAAAATAATGAAATTTAAACAAATTGATAATGAACATGTTGCTCAAGCTTGGGAAAGAATGAAATCTTTGGTTAAGAATTGTCCCACTCATGGACTGACTGCTTGGATGATTATCCAGACTTTTTTATGCAGGTTTAAACTTCTCTTCAAGAAACCTGTTGGACTCAGCTGTTGGAGGTACCTTTATGACCATTACCTTGGGTGCTGCAACAAAGCTCCTTGATAATATGATGGTTAATTATTCTGAATGGCACATTGAGAGAGCTCCACATGGTTAGAAGGTAAATTCTGTTGAAGAAACCTCCTCTTTGAGTGATAAGATTGATATTATCATGGCTATGCTTGTTAATGGAAAAGCTCATATTGATCCAAATAATGTTCCCTTAGCCTCTTTAGTTGCTCAATAAGAGCAAGTTGATGTGAACTTCATTGGAAGCAACATTTTCAACAATAATGCCTATAGGAATAATTTTGGTAGTAACAATAATTATAGGCCTTATCCTCCTAATAATGGCAATACCTATGGAAACTCCTACAACAATGCTAGAAGTGCTCCCTCTAAACTTGAAGTCATGATTAAAGACTTTATTAGTAAACAAACCACTTTCAACAAGACTATGGAGGAAAAGCTCATGAATGTTGAGAAAAATATTTCATCTTTGTCTGAAGCACAGTCCTCTTTGATTAATAAAATGACAGCTAAACCTGAAACTTTGGAAAGTACCTTTGCTGCTACTCATTCCATACAAGTTACTATTGATGAAAATGTTAGACTGTTAGCTCAACTACATGCTAAGTGGGAAAGAGAAGCTGAAATTGCTAAAAACAATAGTGTGTGCACTATTACCACCACCAATATGGATGCCACTAAACCACAAGAAGTCCCTATTCCTCCTACCACAATGCCTCAACCCAATGAGTCTACTACCAGTGATGGTAAGTTTGATTTTGATATTGATGGTCGCAATATTTTTGAAGTGATTATGTTCCTATACAAGCTTTCTAGAAGTCCTGATGCTAGTGATATAAATGTGGCTTTCACCAAACACATCACAGATGCTCTCATTAAAATTAAGGAAGAAAAGTTGAAACACAAAGCCTCTATTCCTAGAAAAGTAGAAGATAGTTGGGAACCCATCATTAATATGCAAGTGAATGACTTTGATCTCAAAGCTTCATGTGACCTTGGTTCTAGTGTCTCTATTATGCCTAGAAAGATTTATGAAATGCTTGATTTGCCACCTTTGGAAGATTGTTATTTGGATGTTCCACTGGATGATAATGCTAAAAAGGAACTCACGGGGAGTGTTAATGATATTATTATTATGGTTAACAATGCTTATGTCCCTGTTGATTTCTATGTTTTGTATGTTGAATACAATGCTTCTTGTCCTATTACTTTGGGAAGACCTTTTCATAGAACAGTTGGTGCCATCATTGATATGAAAGAAGGCACCATTAAATATCAATTTCCATTCAAGAAAGGTATTGAACACTTCCCTATGAGGAGATAGAAGTTGCTTTTTGCTCCTCCTTTTAAAGCAAGGTTTGATGTTAATGCTTCTTCATTTAAAAATACTTGATTGTTGCTTCTTGTGCCTAACTTAAAGGCATTAAAGAAAAGTACTTTTTGGGAGATAACCCAATAGTTTTTTTGAGTCTTGGAAGTTATTACTTCAGTAATGAACCCTCCTTATCCTTTTTTTATTTGCTTTTGGTGCCAAGAATAACCTCTAATGAGAGGGAAGTAAGATTTGGGGAGTTGCTGTCCCGAAACAGATTTTTATGCTCCACTATAAAAATTCGTGTAAAATCTTTTAAGTCGGTTTGAGCTGTAATTTTCTGAATAAATCCCCCAGGTTGTTAGCTAACTTTAGTTAGTTCAACAATTTCTGATTTTAGCAACAGAAGGTCTTCGAAAAAATTGGTTTCTACCTGCTGGTCCGTTTTGACAGATTTCTGCCATTATTTGCATTTGCTTCTTATTGATTCCTTTTTGGGTTCTTTTTGGGAAATTGAGGTTTTTGAGGGAATTGCTACAGTAGCTTGTGTATTTAGTGAAAGTTTTTCTATTTTAAAACTCAAACCTAAAGGTCTATTATCTTTTAAATACACTAATGTTGTTAATGAAGATTGTGTGAAGTTTTGTATGAAGGAAAATTTTCAGGTGTAGAGAAAGAATGATGTATTGAGATGAAGAATGGATAAAAGCTCAAGCTTGGGGATGCCACCCCGTGTCACCCCAAGAAATATTCAAGAGGTACAACCGTCAAAGCTTGGGGATGCCCAATGCATCCCCTTCATCAATAAAAATCTCAGGTCTTTCTAGACACTTCGTTTTTATTGTTTCATGCACAAGTTGTGTTGTTCTTGGTGTCGGGGGATAACCCCCAGGTGGGGAAAGACAAGCACAAGTAGGTCGACTCCAGAAGGAACAAGCCGTCTAGCCCTCAAGAAGGACAACTCCAGCTGGTTGGCGAACACCGCCCGACTGGGCTTATAACCTTCCCGGCTGGCCCGTCTAGCCGGTAGCCAGAAGAACCGGCCGGGTGGCCGCTTCCACCCGGGTCACCTCGGATTCGATGGAGAGCACGGAAGGGCTGACGCTCCTTGCGGGGTACGCCTCTGGTTCTCCCTCGTCATCAGGCAAGCTGGCATGCCATCATGACCAACGAAGATAAAGCAAAGTGGTCGGCTGACTGGCGAAAGCAGTCCGGGTGACCGTTAAAGCAAGGGTGACGCCCCAAAGGAAGCCCGGGTGACCGCTAAAGAGGAGGATGACGCTGAAATAAGGGCGGACTGGGTATTGGCCCACTGGCTGGACCCTGCAGCCGGCCTTGTCCTGTAAACCCATATCGAAACAGTAAAGCCTAGGGCCCGATCTGCAATCTGCCCCCCAGACTAGTATATAAGGGAGGGCAGAGCTAGGGTTCTAGGTAGGCAACAATAGAAGGAGATAAGTGTTGGTAGCTAGTTCCCATCTTCCTCCTTCTCTCGATAGTAGCTAAGGAAACGACTCAAGGAGCATCTGTTCAGGGCATTAGCTCCCTCATATAGTTCATCTTGCAGGAGTAGGGGTGTTACCTCACCGAGAGGGCCCCGAACCTGGGTACGTCGCTGTGTTTGCAGTCTACCGTGCCCAACCCGTTGCGTGAGCCACCGATTGCATCCGAGTGTCCCTTCTTTGCCATCCCCGATGGCACTATCGTGTTCCACACCACGATAGTTGGCGCCCACCGTGGGGCACTCCGGCCTCGTTCTCACGCTCGGCGCTTTCGACTGCGTTTTCGACAATGCCGTGTGCTTCGCTGGGAACACCTTCCCCGCCAATGGCTCCATCCTGCATTTTGGATACATCCGCGTCTATGTCGCCACTGTCGCTGAGGCTTTCCCCAGCGTGGTCACCCCCGTCCTCGACGTGCCCCTCACCCACGGCCCAGCCGCGGTGAGTGGTTGCGTCGAAGTCATGGTGGTAAATGCCCGCGAAAACCATCATCCGCCTCAGGAGTGCCGGGCAGGAGGAGAGAACTCCGTGCCCGAGCAAGAGCAAGACCCACTCAATGCCTCCATCCAGCCCTTGCACGCTCCGGTCGTTGTCGAGGCGGATCCGACAGCTGCCGTGGCCGCACTCGAAGCTACGCGCCAGAAGCTCCTGGAGGAGGCCACCAAGGTCGCGGCTAACTAGCGTCGGCTAAACGCCACCGTGCATGAGTACAACACGGCCCACGGCTTCACCAGGAAGATCCAGCACCGGGGGCGCGACCTAGCATCAGAACTGGACCGTGCCGCCGATTCACATGCAGGTGTGGCACGGCCCGTCTATAGCACCCCTGCCAAGAACATGAGGGCAGCCGAGGCGGCAGCCACGGAGCTGAAGCACCTCGAGGGCGAGGAACTTCATTGCCAGCAGGAGCGCGTCCAGCTCCTCGTCGCCACCGCTAACAAGCAGCAAGCCGAAGGCACCCCTAGCCACATGGACAACTCCCGGGACATCTTTGTTCGCAAAGGCGTGGACCAGACGGCGCATAGGGTAAGCAAGAATCAGTAGGCATCCTCCCTAGGAGGAGTCGGGCAAAACAGCCGCCCGCGTGGAAAATCCGGCAACCGTGGCCGCCACAACCGAGACACCACCGCTTCCAGCGTAAGCCGCACGCCGACAGCAGGAGCTTCCCAAGGGAAGAAGACGCGTGCCCCGGATGAAGGAGCAGACGCGAACAAGGACCCGCCTGCATCACGCCTGAAGGGACGGCTCCGCCCTCGAGAACCGGCTGACGCACGCAAGCGCATCGACCTCCTGGTGAAATCACACACGCTGGAAGAGGAAAGTTTGGCTGGCCTGAAGTGTTTCGGCTCGCGCATCCAGAACGAACCGTTTCCGAAGGGTTTTTCGCTTCCAAGGGATACGCCAAAGTACAACGACACGGTCAATCCTGAGGATTGGTTGGTGGATTACACTACCGCAGTGGGATTTGCCAACGGAAACCTGCGCCTGGCCGTCCGTTACATCCCCCTCATGCTCGTCGATTCTACAAGAACATGGCTCAACAGCCTCCCCGACAACAGCATTAACGCCTGGCTAGACTTCGAAGAAGCGTTCATTCGCAACTTCACCGGAACATACAAGCGGCCGGGTCGACCTCGCGAGCTCGCCCTCTACGTGCAAGGAAAGGATGAGTCCGACCGCGCCTACCTCACCCGGTGGACTAGCATGCACAACTCTTGCGAAGGAGTGCGCGAGCACCAGGCGATAGACTTCTTCTCCAACAGCTGCCGAGACGGCACCATGCTGAAACATAAACTCAGCCGGGCAGACCCGCAAACCATGGCCCAGTCCATGGCCATCGCGGATAAGTACGCCACAGTGTACGCGGCCATGAAGAAGCCCATCATGGTGGATGACCAAGGCCAAATCGTCACGGACGAGCAGGCGGAGCGCCGCCAGCCGGGCGGCCATCATCCCAGGCGGCACGGCCATGACAACCGCCATGGCAAGAGGAAAGACGACCAACTAGACAGTTGGTACAACACCAAGCAAGTAGCCGTCATGCATGAGGACCCGGCTGCAGGCGGCAGCCGGAGGCAGAGACTGGACGATAGGCCGCCTCGGCCCAAGTACACCATGGAGTCCATGCTCGATTGGCCGTGCAAGTTCCACAGCGGCGGCAACAAGCCCACTAACCACACAACACGCTAGTGCAGCTGGACGAAGAAGATGGCCGAAGCCGGTGGGCTCCGACCACCACCTCCACCACCAGCCGGAGGCCCACCGGACAATAGGGAGCGGCACAACCGTCGCGAGGACGACGAGGACGGTTACCCGCGACAAGTGGGCAACTACCACATATTCCTCACGGAGCCGGAAACAAGGCACGCCAAGCGGAGGCGCGAGGCGGAGGTGAACGCAATCGTCCCTCCCATCCCACAATACCTGCATTGGTCGGACCAGGCGATTACTTGGAGCAAGGAAGATCAGCCAGCTGTGCTACCAAGCCCGGGCAGCTACGCGCTGGTCCTCGACCCCATCATCATTTCGAAGAAGCACTCGTGTCGTTTCTCCCGTGTGTTGATTGATGGCGGCAACAACATCAACCTCCTGTACCGCAGCAGCCTCGAGCGGCTCGGCATCAGCGAGTCCCAGTTGCAGCCCTCAAGTACTTCGTTTCACGGAGCGGTACCAGGTCCGTCGCACTTGCCAATCGGCAAGATCCGGCTGGACGTCATCTTCGGCAGCGAGAACAACTTTCATCGCGAAACAATTTGGTTCGAGGTCGTGAAACTCTCTAGCGCCTACCACGCCAAACTAGGGAGCCCAACCCTCACCAAGTTCATGGGAGTGCCACACTACGTGTACCTCAAGATGAAGCTGCCAGGCCCAAAGGGAGTGATCACCGTCGACGGATGCTACAAGCGTTCGATTGAGTGTGCTTCAGACGGCTCCAAGCTAGCCAAAGCAATGATCATCGCTGAGGAGAAGCGCGTCATACTGCAGAACGTGGTGGCTTTGTAGAAGGATATGTCGTCTGGAGAACCTAAACCAGGTGGAGAATCACAATTCAAGCCCTCGTAAGGCACAAGGAAGATCCTGCTAAACGAGGAGGACCCAAGCAAGTTCGTCCTGGTCGGAGACGGCCTGGACAGCAAATAGGAAAGCACACTCGTCGATTTCCTCCGTGAGAATCAGGACATTTTCGCATGGTGCCCCAAAGACATGCCAGGTGTCCCGAGGGAACTCGCCGAGCACTCTCTTCATGTTCGACCAGACGCGAAGCCGGTCAAGCAATCTTTACACCGCTTCGCAGAAGAAAAAAGAAGAACCATCGGTGAGGAGATCACACGGCTGCTCGCAGCCGGCTTCATCATGGAAGTTTTCCACCCGGAATGGCTCGCCAACCCGGTGCTGGTGCTGAAAAAGAACAAGACATAGCGCATGTGTGTTGACTACACCAGTCTCAACAAGGCATGCCCCAAGGATCCTTTTGCTCTACCGCGGATTGATCAAGTCATCGACTCCACCGCCGGGTGTGATTTGTTGTCTTTTCTGGACGCTTACTCGGGCTATCACCAGATCAAGCTCAATGTAGCCGATCAAATAAAGACATCATTCATAACCCCTTATGGATCTTACTGCTACACCACCACGCACTTCGGCTTGAAGAACGCAGGAGCAACCTATCAGCGCTGTATGCAGAAATGCCTGCAGACACAGATCGGCAAAAATGTGCATGCCTACGTTGACGATGTTGTCATCGAGACCAAGGAGCGACACACACTCCTCGAGGATCTTAAGGAAACATTCGACAACCTCCGCCATTTCTAGATCAAGCTGAACCCGGAGAAGTGCGTGTTCGGTGTCCCAGCCAGCAAGCTCCTGGGTTTCCTCGTCTTTGAGCGAGGAATCGAGGCGAACCCAGAGAAGATCGGAGCCATTGAGCGCATGGAGTTGCCGCAGAGCCTGCACGACATACAGAAGTTCACCGGGTGGCTGGCTTCCCTTAGCCGGTTCGTCAGCCGGCTGGGTGAGAAAGCCCTTCCCCTGTACTAGCTGATGAAGAAGACAGACAAGTTCGTCTGGACAGCTTAGACAGACGAAGATTTCCGAGACCTCAAGCGCATGATCACCTCACCGACCATTCTGGCGGCGCCAGCAGCAAAGAGCCTATGCTGATGTTAATCGCTGCCACAAACAGAGTGGTTAGCGTGGTACCGGTAGTGGAAAGGCCAGAAGAGGGGAAGGCCCAGCCGGTCCAGCGCCCCGTATACTACCTGAGCGAGGTACTATCGCTCTCCAAGCAGAACTACTCCCACTACTAGAAGCTGGTGTATGGCGTGTACATGGCAGCCAAGAAACTCAAGCACTACTTCCAAGAGCACTCCATCCGGGTAGTGGCATTGGCCCTGCTTGCGGAAATTATCGGCAAAAAGGACGCCACCGGGCGCGTGGTAAAATGGGACATCGAGCTCGCTGCACATAACATCCAGTATGAGCCACGGACAATGATCAAGTCCCAAGCACTGGCCGATTTCATCGTCGATTGGGCGGAGACACAGTACATGCCACCATTTCCTGATTCAACTTACTGTAAGCTACACTTCGACGACTCCAAGATGCGAGGAGGACTCGGAGCCGGAATTGTGATAACCTCGCCCAAAGGCGACCGGCTGGAGTATGTCCTCCAGATCCACTTCAAGGCATCCAACAACGTCTCCGAATATGAAGCACTCATCCATGGGCTCAAGATGTCCAAGCAGATAGGCATCCAGAGGGTACTATGCTTTGGAGATTCGGACCTGGTGGTGCAGCAGGTATCCGATGAGTGGGACACAAGGGACGCAAACATGGCTCTCTACCGTTTCTTCATTCAGCAGTTGTGTGCCTATTTTGAAGGATGCGAGTTCCACCACGTACCTAGATCCAACAATGAAGCCGCTGACGCCTTAGCTAGGGTCGGCTCAACAAGACATGCCATACTGCCTAGAGTCTCCCTCGAACACCTGCGCAAGCCTTCCATCACTCTGTCACCAGAATCCGACTCCATCGTACTCAGCACATATCCAGGAACAGCCAGTGCCGCGCCACACCTAGGGACTACCGCGCCGCACCCAGGGACCGCCTCGCTGCACCTGGGGACTGCTGCAATGCAGCCCGCGGTCGACACCATCAAGCTACCACCCGGCAAGCCTCCCAATGTTCCGGAGCCCGCCATCGATGAGGAGGTGTTGCCTGCCAAAACCCACCGGCGAGCAGCGACGAGCAACACGAAGAGCCGGGAGGCTCCCAGAACTGCTGGTGGGCCCTGGTCCCTCGGGCGACGGCCCGCAAAACTCCGGCACACGTCCTGGCTTGGTTCGAGGGCGTGCCACCTGACCTATACCTGGTCAGGAAGGTGAAGGATTGCTCCGATTGATTTCCTGCATGGTAAACAAGTATACGTAAAATTCGAGCCGTGACCGGCTCCCAGGTTTCCCTGTAAATCGTCTCCTAGAGCCGATTGCCCCATGGTTCTGCATTAGATTTACGATAACATGGGGTTTTGCTTGATCACTACAAGTTAAATCGATCTACGATAGTTTAATGTTTTCACTACGTAACTGGAACGTCCTACACGTAATTGAGCCTGGTATGTACAAAAGATGAAGAATATTAACCCTAGAAAAGGCCTAATAACTAACGTAAAGTCAATTACCGGAACAACTTCTCTAGAACGAATAAACCACGTCCCTACGTACTACTGGATCGTTCAACCCGTTTGTAAGGCCTGGCTACATAGATATTAAACTAAACCTTGGTGAACAAGGCACAACTATAACAGATCGAATCAACTAAATAAAGATCAAGCAAGATGCTACCCTTGCACTTGGGAAGAGGTGCAAAGGTAGCGAGGTAACTAGAGGTAGCATATCTTCGACGATAATAATGAAAAAACACCGATGCTAGCCTCAAACAATCTATGATAATGGTATTACTCGCCATCAACAACGCTCAAGACGAAGTAAAACCGGTAGCATAAGTAGAATCGCCTAGATCGCAAGATGCGATCTAGGCAGCATATTACTACCGAAAGAAACCCTAGAAACAAGGGGTGGCGATGCGCCGAGATTGTGTTTGTTGTGAACGTGGTTGTCCTCCTTTCTTTGATAACCTTAGGTACATATTTATAGTCCGGAGACTCTCTACTTTTGGAATAACTCTACAACTCTATCTTTACCTAAACTGAAACGGAACCTAAACTGAAACGAAACCTACTATGATACAAGATACACGGGCAATTTAGCCCAAATCCACGCACTAGGCCGATCCAACAACACGTTGAATAACACATCTTCCAAGCCCATCTTGATTACGGCCCATCTCCTTCGTTGGCCAAAATATGGCGATAACACATGCCCCCCTGGTTTTGGCAATGATAATTCCAAAACCACTCTGTTTTTTTCTTCTTCTCCTCTTTTTTTTTGTATCGGGCTGCGCGTTGACAGAATGCGTGGCAGAACAGAATCGTCACGCTACCCCTTCATCATGATGCCCTGTCTTCTCACCTCCTTCGCACTGCATGATTTGACGATTTTGGCAGTGCAATCTGGGAAACCGCTATGGCATTGAACCGTCTCTCCAATATTCCCTTTATTTAAATCCGTCTGAGCAGTTCGCAGTCCCCATCTTCTTCCCGTAGCCAGAAAAACCCTTCTTCCTCCGCCGAAAAAACCCTGTTTCTTCGCCATGGCCTCCTCTGCCTCCTCTGACCTGTCTTCCCACGCCTCCAACAACATTAGTGACCGAGAGCCGACGCTAACACTCCGCCATCGGCGTAAGATACATTTTCGCCCCACGATGGTGGGACGAAAGGGACTGGGATTTCGCCGTCTGGTCAGAGGACGATGCGTCCCTGACTGACGGTGAAGAGAGCCTACAGTTCCTCGTTGACGGGGAACTGGAGGCGAAGAGCAGTGACGACGCCTGGTCGTGGGACGGCGTCGAGTCCTCCGACGAGGAGGAAGAATCGGAGGAAGACACCTCCTCCGACGAGTACCCGCCGACGAAGCGCTTCCGCGCCGGGTCCAGCGAACAAGATCAAGATGACGACGAGGACGAGGAGGCCCTGGTTTCTTCAAAGAAGAAGAATAAGACGACGCCGCCAAGACAATGAACAAGACGGCGGCGACGACAGCGGCGACGATCTCGGCCTTTAGATTAGGAACCAGTATTAGTAGTAGTAGTAGTAGCAGGCTCCCTTTTGTAATCATCCTTTTGCAATCAATCATATTTCGAATGAATGAGAATCTGTCCCAAAGATTGCCTTGTTCGCCCCTAATTTTGCCGATAGCCACAATAGGTCGATGCTCCAGGAGCCGATAGCAACGCATCGGCTTTCACCTTGTTACGTTCTCACAGTCAACCAAGCTATAACTCAAAGAGCCGATGCACATCGGCTTTACCGAAATCGTTGACAAGGTCAACTCAGTCGCATACTTAGGCATACTTAAACAGCCACTTCTTTAGCTTCAAACGGTAACCTGCGACCTTCTTCAAAAAGGGCGACCCAGATCTCCAATTGCCCATCGAAATATGTGCCCTGAAAAAACAGCTAGTGACGGGCAAGGATGAAGATGACGAAGCCGAGATCGCCGAGGCGGATCGTGTCCGTGCTGACGCCCTCCACGCCTTCGAAGCATTTCTTCAGTAGCTTGTATGTGCGAATTTCTAGAGTTGATGACCGTGCATCGGCTATATTTTTTTTTTATTCGGCCGATTTTCAGCATCGCCCCCCCACATTTTTACTGTCCATCGTCACACGTGTTTTACTTAGCCGATTTCATGTATCGGCCCCTCAAGTTTTACTGTCCAACATCCCACATGCTTGGGAAATATTTCTTGAGATGTCAATTGCTGACCGCCATCGAATTTTACGCCGCCCACCGCCGAGCATGTACGCGTTTCCTCTTAAAACTTGATCGACTTTGTACGTCCCGTGCCAATTTGGAGACCATTTACCATATGTTGCATCCTTAGTCCCCAATGGCAACACAGCTTCCCATACTAGATCACCAACGTGGAACTCCTTCGGCCTCACTTTCTTGTTGTATGCACGAGCTACTTTGGCCTTGTTCTCTTTGATTTTCTCCAGTGACCACAGCCTGAGCTCGGTTAAATCCTCCACACTGTCACTCATCGTGGTTGCGATTCTTGATCGTTAGATCGTCCTGAAAAGTGACCCGTCTCGACCCAGCCGTAATTTCCCAAGGCAATACGGCTTCTTGTCCATATACTAGATGGTATGGCGAGGTTTTAATCGCCCCATGGCATGACATGCGATAAGCCCATAACGCCTCTGACAAAATCTCGTGCCACCGCCTAGGGTGCTCATCGACTTTTCTCTTGATCAGTTTGATGAGGCTCTGGTTGGATGCTTCAGCTTGCCCATTAGCCTGCGCATAGTATGGAGATGATCTGATCAGCTTAATCCCCATGTCCTTGCAGAACTTTCTAAACTCTTGAGAAATAAAGACCGAACCCCCATCGGTCGTGATAGTTTGGGGAATCCCGAATCTATGGATGACGTGCTCTTTCACAAAGTTGATAACATCCTTCGAGTTCACTGATTTCATCGGGACAACTTCCACCCACTTAGTGAAATAATCAGTGATGGCCAAAATCCACATGTGGCCTTTGCTTGATGGAGGATTGATTTTGCCGATCATGTCCATGCCCCAACCTCGGAATGGCCAAGGCTTGATGATGGGGTTCATTGCTGACGCAGGTACCATCTGAATTTTGCCAAATTTCTGGCATGCTTGACACCCTTTGTAGTACTTGAAACAGTCCTCAAGCATGGTGGGCCAATAAAACCCTGATCGCCTGATCAACCATTTCATCTTATGAGCCGATTGGTGAGTTCCACAGGCGCCTTCGTGTACCTCGTGTAGGAGCCGATTGGCCTCGGCTGTCCCCAGGCATTTGAGCAATAGCCCTTCCAGAGTCCTGTAAAACATGTCATCCCCAATTGTAACACCCTCAGAATCGGGCCTATGCAAGTTTTAGCAAAATTCGCCAAACCCGCATAGAAACGATTCAAAGGTGCCACCAGCACTTTGGGTGGAAAGTAATAACATTACACAACTCGATGGGACCCACAAACAGATATATAATGACTCAAAGAGTCAAGAATATGATATAATATACAAAGATCCAAATCACCTTGAAAGCGTCCGACTACGGACAAGAAGCAAATGGGGCTAAGAGCCCCAAGAATAACCAATGGCGCCCATCACCGGTAACCCGATCTCAAAAACCTTAACAAAAGGTGCCGACAAAGGGCAAACAAAGAAGGAGCGTCGATCGAGGCCAAGATAGGCTAGAATTCGCCTACATAGGTATGGTGGCACTAAACAACCTATAGAGACTCGATACAACAGGGGGTGAGAGAGACCTATTCGGATCAAACCGATACTATCATCAAACAAACCCATCCTGGCGTTTCTCGAGACCACACGAGGAAGGCAACGAGGAACTCACGGCGCTTTATTTATTTAGTTATCGTTGCAGCAATTACTAGTCGTATAGATAATTGTCCCGATAAAGGCACTTTTAGTTAACCATTCCGTTATAGTGGCGACTTACTAATCGAGATAGCATGTGATAAACCCAAATGTTGGTACTTTTATTCAGCCATTTAATACTTACTAGTCGATACAATTGTCGCAAGCGACAACCAAACAAGCAATTGTGGGCAATATTAATTAGCCATTCCGTTGTAGTGAAGCTGATTACTAGTCAAGATAAGTCAAATTTATAGCAAGAAACTTTAGTTATGCTTGTCTATGATCGAAAGTCGTCCATATCCGCGGACACGAAAGTTTTACCCGGGGTGCACCAATAGCAACACACGCCGATCAACCTCGAAAACCAAATCAAAACCCAACGAGGCTTTAACAATCACAGATTCGAAATATTTCAGGCCACCCTTTGAGTAGAACCCAAGTAAGCTAGCTTCGAGACGGCCTCAAGGTTAGCGCCAATGGGGGAACCCGAAACTCGGGGTGTCGATAATCACTCCGCCAACCTAAGAATAAAGCGGTAAAACATGGCATAAGTACAGATCGTAAATAAAACCTCAAACTAGTTTGTGGCCCCAAGAAATAAGAATGAATCAAGCTGGGGGTCCCATATACCTCCCGGATGTGGATAGAATCAAGTATCAAGTACTGGGTCTTACGGGACACAAGGAAACCAAATATTATCTATCACCCACCGATGCCTCTCGCTTATTCAATTTTAGTTGTTAAATGAAATTTAAGTGACAATAAGTAAAACTAGAATCATCTCCAACATCAACAGACCAACTAGCTACCAAACAACGGCAATAGGGTGTGTCCAAGGCAATATAGGGGAATATCACGGAAACTAAAGCAAGCAATAGATCAACAGGAGGAAGTAAATACTATAAAAGTAAGATAGGTAGAAAGGGAGATGCTTGAAAACATTGTCGAAGGTTCATCCAAGATACAACAACTCAACGGCCTTATCCGAAGAAGCAAATCACTAGAAGGAACACCGTGCAATATTTAATACAACAAGATCGGCATGATGCATGTATGATGGATGACATGGCAAAGAATTAGGTCATATTTTCCGCAATTAATTAGGTGGTTCACGTTGTTTAAACCCCGCGCATATCAAATGTTGTTTAGCAAGTCAACAAAGGAACGGTTCTCTACACATGTTTAGATGAGGCCAATATGAGACTAGTTTATATGGGCCCCATATTTAATTATGAGGTGAATCCATAAGGCCCCAAACCACATGAATGCATGCGAGATGAATGACAATTCAATATGCAACAAGTTGTTATTATATTACAAGATAGGGTTTTGGAGGGTTCACATTGGAGGCTCCGAACTTGGGGTTCCGGGGGTTAGGGTCTGTGTTTTCGATTTCGCTCGGTGCAGTTCTTGGCGAGCATCGGGTCGGCACCGATGTCCATGAAGTAGTACTTGTCGCCTATCGCGTTCGCCCATTCGGGTCCTTGTCGGAGTACTTGTCGCCCCGACGGAGAGCTTGCGCCTAGGGTCTCGGCGATCTTGGCGCATCGAGGGTGTCGAGGAAAGATCATGGCGTCCGTGATGAAGATCTTGTCGAGGTTGGCGCCACCAAGGTCGTTAGCGAGCAGGTTGCCTCGAACGGTCATAGGTTCACTACCATGACGCAACATACACGAGCACACATACACGAGCGCCCGCGGGTGGGCGAAGGGCGAAGCGGCGCCGAGCGTTCGAGCGGTTTGCTTTGGGGCTGGCTCGGGTCGCGGGCCGGGCGGAAGGCTAGCGAGGGCGGGGCGGCTCAGGTAGTAGGCTGTTTGGGTGGCGACGAACGCCGTGGCCGCCGACGCCGAGAGAGGCGCCGGAGCGGTTGGCCGCGGGCGCTGGGACGGCGGCGATCGGGAAGGGAGGCGGGTCAGCGTGAGGAAGGTGGGCGGTTCCGGGCGGAGGGGCTCAGGGGCCCAGGTCTGATTTGCTGGCGGGAGCGGGAGAGGGCCACGGGCAGGGCGTGGGGTGCGTGTTAAAGGTTAGGTGGTTAGGTGGGTTCTTGGGTGGGTTTAGAGGGAGGGATGGGTAGATAATTGGGTGAGTTTAGGATTAGATGGGCGTAGGAGGACCAATTTAATATTTTTATTTGATTGCGACGGATTTTGTAAATAGTTTTTGACAACAAATATCCATCCGGTTTAATAAAGATGGGCGCTTATAAAACAAAGACGGTTTGCAAACATATTTTGGCAAACAATGCATGATGATGACGATGCAATGCACAAATTCAACGCGATTTTCTAGTAGTGGTTTTATGGGATGCCACAATGACACCACTAACAATGGATCTCGCCGAGATCCGCCTCATGGTGGGAAGGAAGGTCGGCGTTCTCCGCCTTCTCGCTGCGTAGATCCTCGACACCACTAACGAGGGTCTTCTTCACCGGGTATCGGCGACCACCAACAAAGGGTCGCTCAAGATCGCCGAGAGAACACCGAACAAAAGATCGAAGGTAGAGGTCTCACAAATAAAGCCACCTCTAACTATGCATTCTCATCCACTTCAATGTACAAAAGCGAATAGAAAGGGTAGGGCCAATCCATCACGCACCCAAACTATTACTCGCACAATCAGAAAAGAGTGCAACCATTCTAAATCGATCAAGATCTCGACAAGCGAGGTTCGAACAAAGGAGTGATGCGCATCGGATCAGGATGTCGTCCGGAAACACCGAAAGCACAAACAAGGATCAAAGAGGATTCCTCGATCGCAAGAAGACCAGATGTAGCAACACCGTTATCGAAGAAGGAAGCGAAACCAAACCCAACCACGAGAATTCTGACTCAAGAAAGAGAAGAGAGCAGATTCAAAACACGCCGGGTAAGAGGAGAACAGAGGGGTAAGGAGTAAAATCCTAATCGTAACTATCCAACCGATTTTCAAAATAGTTTTGACACTCTACATCTTAGCTAGGTTATCCCTCGGGCCTATGCAAGTTTTAGCAAAATAGAAACGATTCATAATAACATTACACAACAGTCTCGATGGGACCCACAAAACAGATATATAATGACTCAAAGAGTCAAGAATACGTATATAATATACAAAGATCCAAATCACCTTGAAACAAGAAGCAAATGGGGCTAAGAGCCAAGAATAACCAATGGCGCCCATCAAAGGGTAAGATCTCAAAACCTGCTTAACAAAAGGGGTGAAAGGGCAAAGCATCACAAAGAAGGAGTAGGTATGGTGGATCGTAAACAACCTATAGAGACTGGCCAAACAGGGGGTGAGAGAGACCTATTCGGATCAAACGATACTATCATCAAACAAACCCATCGCGCTTCTCGAGACCACACGAGGAAGGCAACCGAGGAACTCACATTTATGCAGTTTTATTTATTTAGTTATCACAGCAATTACTAGTCGTATAGATAATTGTCCCGATAAAGTAAATGGGCACTTTTAGTTAACCATTCCGTTATAGTGGCGCATGTGATAAACCCAAATTGTTGGTACTTTTATTCAGCCATTTGCAATACTTACTAGTCGATACAATTGTGCGACAACCAAAACAAGCAATTGTGGGCAATATTAATTAGCCATTCTTGTAGTGAAGCTGATTACTAGTGATAAGTCAAATTTATAGCAAGAAACTTTAGTTATGCTTGTCTATGATCGAGATATGTGCTCCAAGTCGTCCATATCCGCGACACGGCTTTCGAAAGTTTTACCCGCCGGTGCACCAATAGCAACACACGCCGATCAACCTCGAAAACCAAATCAAACCCAACGAGGCTTTCAATCGAACAATCATGATTCAAATATTTCAGGCCACCCTTTGAGTAGAACCCGCAACGGTAAGCTAGCTTCGAGACGGCCTCAAGGTTAGCGCCAATGGGAACGATCGGGAACCCGAAACTGGGGTGTCGATACAGCGTAATCACCCGCCAACCTAAATAAAGAATCGTAAATAAAGCGGTAAAACATGGCATAAGTACAGATCGTAAATAAAACCTCAAACTAGTTTGTGGCCCCAAGAAATAAGAATGAATCAAGCTCGCCTGGGGGTCCCATATACCTCCGGATGTGGATAGCGCAAAAATCAAGGAAATGTATCAAGTACTCTTACGGGACACAAGTATGCTCGAAACCAAATATTATCTATCACCCACCGATGCTCGCTTATTCAATTTTAGTTGTTAAACAGAAATTTAAGTGACAATAAGTAAAACTAGAATCATCTCCAACATCAACTTATGCAATACATCAAAGAATCGTGGCATAAGGCACACATCAAGACTATAGCAAGACCAACTAGCTACCAAACAACGGGCAATAGGGTGTGTCCAAGGCAATATAGGCTGCAGGGAATATCACGAAACTAAAGCATCGCAATAGCAATAGATCAACAGAGGGAAGTAAATACTATAAAAGTAAGATAGGTAGAAAGGGAGATGCTCTTTGAAAACATTGTCAAGGTTCATCCAAGATCGTCACAACAACTCAACGGCCTTATCCGCGAAGAAGCAAATCACTAGAAGGAACACCGGGTGCAATATTTAATACAACGGCAGAAGATCGGCATGATGCATGTATGATGGATGACATGGCAAAGGTGCGATGCAATTAGGTCATATTAAGCGGAACCGGGGTTCCGGCAATTAATTAGGTGGTTCACGTTGTTTAAACCCCCGCATATCAAATGTTGTTTAGCAAGTCAACAGGCGGAACCGGTTCTCTACACATGTTTAGATGAGGCCAATATGAGACTAGTTTTGCCCGCATATGGGCCCCATATTTAATTATGAGGTGAATCGGCATAAGGCCCCCAAACCACATGAATGCATGCGAGATGAATGACAATTCAATATGCAACAAGTTGTTATTATATTACAAGATAGGGTTTCGGGAGGGTTCACACATTGGAGGGGCTCGACGAACTTGGGGGTTCCGGGGTTCGGTTCACGGCCTGGCGGATCGGGGGTTAGGGTCTGGACTTGGTGTTTCGGGTCGCCGATTTCGTGGCGAGCATCGGGTCCGGACTTCGCCCGGAACGGGTCTTCGTGGACCGATTCTCCGTGGCGACCTTGGCACTGGATGTCCATGAAGTAGTACTTGTCGCCCTATCGCTTGGGTTCGCCCATTCGGTCCTTCGAGTACTTGTCGCCCCCGACGGAGAGCTTGCGCTAGGGTCTCGCGATCTTGGCGCATCGAGGGTGTCGAGGAATCGATTCCGCGAGGAGATCATGGCGCCGGGTTTCCGTGATGAAGATCTTGTCGAGGGTTCGCGTCAAGGTCGCTCGAACGGTCATAGGTTCGACGCATACACGAGCACACGATACACGAGCACACGCATACACGAGCGACACATACACGAGCACACGATACACGAGCACACACATACACGAGCACACACATACACGAGCACAGCATCGGTGGCCGTGGAGGGCGGGAGCTCACCCGGGAGGCGGGCGGGCGGCGGAGAGGGCTCGCGCCGGGTCGAGCGCGAACGGCGGAGGCGGAAGGCGAGGCGAGGCATGGCGACGGGCGGGCCGGGCGGCGAGGACGCGAGGCCGGGCGCGGGAAGGCGGCGGATGCGCGCAGGGAGCGGCGAACGCTCGGGGAAGGGAGGCCGGCTGAGGGCGCCACGGACACGCAGTGAGGCGACGGAGATGGGGCACGCTGGGCGGCGGAGGAGAGGTTCGGCAAATGGGCAGCAAGAGTGGAGAGAGGAGGGTGAGGAGCGGGGCTGGAAGCGATGGTAGCTGGGAAGAAGGAGCGGGATCGGCGGGAAGCCGGTTCCCGGGGGGCTCAGATCGTGGGGTCCGCATGGCCTGGAGGTGGGGAGTGGCCGTGGGTTAGGTGGTTAGGTGGTTAGGTGGGTGGGTGGGTTTAGGAGAGAGAGTGGGGTGGCTAGGTGTCGCTCGGGTGGTTGGGAGGGAGAGGCAGGGTGACGTGGCGGGCTCAATGGTGGGAGTGAGGTGGCTGTGGAGGGATGGGTAGATAATTGGGTGAGTTTAGGATTAGATGGGCGTAGGAGGACTTGAAAATCTGGGGCGGTCGCCCTGCTTCGCCTTCCGCCAAAACAATTTAATATTTTTATTTGATTACGGATTTTGTAAATAGTTTTTGACAACAAATATCCGGTTGCATCCGGTTTTGCGTTGAATAAAGATGGGCGTTTATAAAACAAAGACGGGTTTTGCAAACATATTTTTGGCAAACAATGCATGATGATGACGATGCAATGCACAAATTCAACGCGATTTTCTAGTAGTGGTTTTGCGGGATGCCACACCAATAAGCACGTACTTCATGGCCTTGTATCTTATCCGTTTAGGTGCCCCCCGAGCCGAATCCTTCAAGTAATTGAAGATATCGGCTCCACCGCCGCCTGTGAACAGACACGAACATCGGCCTTCCGCTACATCCTTGTAGCCCAAGCCATTTGTGCAAGATCATTTGCCTCAGATTCGCGACTGTGGGATCCAGTGAAGTTTATGTACCGAATGCGCCATCACCACGGCAGTGCAACCATAATGGGAAGAGGGACTCACTCTCACACTTGTACTCCTCCGTGAGTTGGGAAATCACCAACTTGGAGTCTCCAAAAACTTCCACTACTTCTGCTCCGGCTTCGAGGAGTAACTCCATTCCTTTGCCTATCGCCTCGTACTCGGCTACATTGTTGGTGCGAGAGGTAGACAATCTGATGGAGAAGGAAAATGTTGCCCCCCGGGGCGACACGAGTAAAATGCCGATGCCGCAGCCATCGTCACAAACTGATCCGTCGAAAAACATAGCCCACGCTTTTATGGATGGTCGCTATGTTAGTGTTGATCCTTTCAGCGATAAGATCGGCCAGCGCCTGTCCCTTACCTGCTTTCACGGGTTGATAACGGCTGTCAATCTCTGATAATGCAAACATCCATTTGCCCAGTCGGCCTTTTAACATAGGAGCCGACAGCATGTGCTTTATGACGCCGACGGTATATGATGATGATCTCGCCGATAGCAAAATGTGGCGCAGCTTGGTGCAGTGAAAACAGCAGAGGCACAATTTATCGATATCGGGATACCTTGTCTCCGTCAAAGATCCTTCGCTTATGTAAAATACGACTCGCTCCAGCCCATCATAAACTTGCACTACCACCGAGGCGATGGATGTGTCGGCGACTGACAAGTAAATGTAGAACGGTCTGTCCGGCTGGGGTGGAACCAACACTGGCGGCTTTGTCAGATATTCTTTGATCTCGTCGAAGGCTCGTTGTTTCTCGCCCCGGCCGAATTCCTCGCCGATTTGATTTTTACTAGTCCCATGAACGGCTCAATCCTTCCCGATTAGAGATGAATCTTCCGACGGTTGATCTTGCCGATGAGGGACTGCAGTTCTTTGTTCGTGGTGGGTGGCTTCATTGTTCGTGACCGCCTCGACTTTTCAGGCCGATTTCAATTCCGCTCATGGACCAAAAACCCAAGAACCGACCGTCACCCAAGGCACACTTCTTTGGATTCATCCGAGTCGAATTTTCTTGTTCGGTCCAGACGCTGCAGATCGTCTGTGTGTCCGTAATCGAATCGACTTGACCACCACGTCGTCGATGTAAATCTCCACCAGTTTGCCGATCAGATCATGGAAAATATAATTCATGGCCCTTTGGTATGTGGCGCCGACATTTTTCAGTCCAAACGTCATGACTACATATTCAAATAACCCCACTGACCCTGGGACTCTGAATGCGGTCTTGTGTATGTCTTCTGGAGCCATAAAAATTTGGTTGTAACCGGCATTGCCATCCATGAAGCTCAAGATCTTATGACCAGCCGCTGCGTTGATTAACGTTTCTGCCACCGGCATCGGATACTCATCCTTCGGGGTAGCTCTGTTGAGATCCCGAAAATCTATGGCCACACGCCAACGGCCATCCTTCTTCTCTGTGTACGATACTAGAAATCCACTCAAAGATACCGCATGGCCCGATCAACTTGGTCATCAACATTTTCTCGACCTCCTTCTTGATTTCTTCGAATTTCGCCTTCATCCGTCGTGCTCGCCGAAATGGCGAAACTTTTTAAGCGGAGTCGATGCTCGATGATGCTCTGCCTAACCTGGCATCTCTCGTAGTCCCAAAGTAAGCCTCGATATTGTTTCAACAGGCTATCATCGCCCCCGCAGATTCGGGTCTAACTTCTTCGATAAATGTTGGTCGTGGCTTATCCCCGGGACCAATGTCGATTTCTTCTAGTTCATCGCGGATGTGATGAACCCTAGCTTAGCTTCCACCACCGTCAAATCGATGCTAAACACAGGCAAGCTAGGTGAGGATATAAAAATAATTTGGTCCGATTGCTTGAATCCCCTTTTGCTTGCATTAGTCAAGGACGGTTTACACCTTATTGTTTTACAAGGCGAGCATCTCTGCCACGACTACATGATCCGCTTGTCGATGATCGCTTTTTTTTTTTTGTGGCCGATCGCAGGATCGGCCGCACGGATGATCGTGGGCTTTTCTACTGTAAGGCCGTGGATAAGACCAGCCTCACCCCGTTTTTTGTAGCTTCAATACGCCACGCCGCCTAGACTGATTCTAGAGATCGGCTCTTGGTCTTCGCTTCCTGCACGCTCATGCCAGCTATGGAGATCTCGATAGAATCGTCTGCGTGGATGACCTCCACTTCATCTCCATCCCACTGGATTAGGCACTGGTGCATTGTGGACGGGATGCAACAATTAGCGTGAATCCAATCCCTTCCTAGCAAGACAGTGTAAGTGCTTTTGCTGTCCACGACGCAGAATGACGTGGGGATGGTCTTCCTGCCCACGGTCAGATCTACGTTCAGTACGCCCTGCGTTTCCGAAGTCTGACCGTTGAAGTCGCTTAACGTGACGTTGGTGCTGATCAAATCTGCAGTGGAGCGTCCCAAACGCCGTAGCATGGAGTATGGCATGATATTGACCGCCCGTGTCCACCAACATCTTGCCGACAGTTTCCCATTGATGTAACCGCAGGCTGTGGCTTTCGATGTTTGTAACCCTTCTCACGTGGCTTCTCAAAGATAACCGCCGTGGACCGCAGCAAACCGTGCCACCGGTAGCTCATTGGTTCTTGGCGCAGAATTGACGGTAGTACGAACACCATAAAGCCAGCGCCCGATGTCCGTGCATCGGCTTTTGCTGGTTTGGGGCGCCATTCTTTTCTTGCTCGGGCGGTCTTCCGCTTCTGTGGTCTCGCCTAATTTTGATGGCCGATCGGGCTGCTTTTAAAGCGTGGAGATACTGCGCTCAGCCTTCCTCCAAGTTACGCAGCCGCACTCTACGCTTTTGGGTGTGTCTCGAGTCCGTCGACACCACCTTGACGGTGATACATGTCTACGCCTTTGTCATCCTTTGACTTCTCGAGGTCTTCGCCGAGCGGACTCGTAATAGCCTGGGGTGGAAGAGGCCCTAGACGCTTGAACACCGACATCGGCCTCGTGTCCTCCTTCACGACCGCATTCCGGCAGTTGTCGATGTAGGCAATCGGCTCATTCAGCGTCCAAAGCAATACTTGAAGAAAGGACAATCCCAGTGTTGCGCCTCTCCTTTTCTTTAGACGGTCCCCTAGCAAGGTGCTCATATCTTTCGTCGCTCTCGCGCTACCGGCGACGTTGGTTATCGGCGCCATACTTGTTAAGGAGATGCGTGGAATGTGGCTTCGATATCGCACTCTCCTCACTTGTTCCTCTGGCACCGTGTCATTGTGGCTGGGCGGTCGCGTGGACTAGCCTCCTCTTTCTTTGCCCCGAGCGACACCTCCTCCTCGCCATACGTGTCATGGTGGTACCAGACCGCCATATTAACGCCGAACGAGAAATCCAATGACGCCGCGGATTAATCGAGTTCTACCATGTTGACGCCGAAATGGGTTTGTGTCCACTTTCATGGCGAATCGCCCAAGGATCGACGGCCTTGTTCTATCGCCATTTGGATTTGGCTAAGCTCTTGCACTCATTGGTGATGTGGGTGAACGAGTGATGCCACTTGCAGATGGTCTCCTGCTCATTTCGAGCCAGGGATTTTGTGGCCTTCGGTAACCTCACCGCTTCTCCTTCAAAGAAGAATCGAAAATCTGCTCGGCTTTGCTCACATCAAGTCGAACCCTTTGCAGGCCCTTGTCGTTTCACCCATTTGCGTGCTACAGGATCGCCCCGAGCCCATTCAGCCACGGCCACCTCCTGGTCTGTAGGATCATCTTCTTCAGATCGACCAGGCCTATCGGACGTTTGAATTTGTCTTGGTACAACTCAGAGTGGCGCTGTTCATACATCGTTAGTTTCTGGGCCATGTGCGCCAATGAGTTGTACTCCACTTGGAAAGCCAGATCCTTGATGGGTGCTACGAGACCCACACTGCCAGCTCGACTGCTTCCTTCTCAGTTAAACGAGCGGAGTAACATCGGTTCTTGACGGTCCCGAGCGCCGGATGTACTCGCCAGATTTCTCCTCGTTCTGCCAAGACCGAGCCAGTCTCGATGCCAGCCTCGAGCTCGAATGGTACTGGATGTGAAATTGCTCTTCCAGTTGCTTCCAGGTACGAATTGAATCAGGTGGCAGCGAGGTGTACCACCCAAAGGCTGGTCCTGTCAGAGATTGCGCAAAAAATCTTACGCCAAGATCCGATCCGATGTCAAATCATGCCTAGTTGTGCCGTATCGGCTTATGTGCTCGATCGAGCTTGACCCTTCCGACCAATGAACCTTGAGAACTCGGAGCTTATACTTGGGTGGCAGCGAATCGATCAAACTCGTTGGGGTACGGCTTTGAATAGCCGATTGTTCTTCTTCTAAGCACGGTTTAACCGGGTCCTCAGATGGTACCGATTTGCTCCAATCGCTTGAGCTGTAGGGCTAGATTCTCATGACTTGTTCCATGGCATACTTGGCTAGCCACGCTTTGTCGGCGTCCGCCTGCACATCGCCGCCCAAACACGCCGCCCGCAGATCGCCCTCAGAACTCCCGCCGCGAAACTCCTCCGGTTGCAACTGCTTGCGCGTCGTTATTGCATCCGCACGAGGCGCATATATACCTGTGGGATTTCCTTAGGCGGCTCAAACAGGAATTGGCAACGCCTGGTCGCCTCCAGCCTTGTAGGCGACATAAGCCGCTGCTCCCGGCGGCTCGAGCTGCAAGTGTGAATGGCATGTGGCCGGTCTCGAGCGGTCTTTCTCCTGGTGAGTCCCAGAGTAGGCCCGGCGGAGAGTACCGATGTTTCATGATCTCTCGAACTACGCGAACCGCGATCCGAAAGCGTTCACTGTGCTCTCGAATGGCGGTGCAGAGAATGAGCCACCATGTAGTTGACTTCGTCAGCGCCAGTGCGCTCCAAGGAATGAGATCTACCTCATCGAGGGCACCTCGGGAAGAACCCCCTCCACTTGATGCCATGCTTACGGGTCCTCTCAAAAGAGATGATGAGGTCTTCTTGAAGAGAGCCTTGATCTCGCCATACTTGGCCTTGTGCTCGCTCGGGTAGATCGTCAGAAGTGATCGGTCTGTTCTCCATCGCAGCGTCGGATGTTGATGTAGACGTTGTTGAAGGTCCCACCGGGCGTGCCAGAATGTGTTGCCTGCCAAAACCCACCGGGCGAAAGCAGACGAGCAACACGAAGAGCCGGAGGCTCCAGGCTGGTGGGCTCGGTCCCTCGACGGCCGCAAAACTCCGACACGCCCCGGCTTGGTTCGAGATGCACCGACCTATACCGTCGTGAAGGTGAAGGATTGCTCCGATTGATTTCCTGCATGGTAAACAAGTATACGTAAAATTCGAGCCGTGACCGGCTCCCAGGTTTCCCTGTAAATCGGCTCCTAGAGCCGATTGCCCCATGGTTCTGCATTAGATTTACGATAACATGGGGTTTTGCTTGATCACTACAAGTTAAATCGATCTACGACAGTTTAATGTTTTCACCACGTAACTGGAACGTCCTACACGTAATTGAGCCTGGTATGTACAAAAGATGAAGAATATTAACCCTAGAAAAGGCCTAATAACTAACGTAAAGTCAATTACCGGAACAACTTCTCTAGAACGAATAAACCACGTCCCTACGTACTCCGGATCGTTCAACCCGCTTGTAAGGCCCGCTACGTAGATATTAAACTAAACCTTGGTGAACAAGGCACAACTATAACAGATCGAATCAACTAAATAAAGATCATAAGATGCTACCCTTGCACTTGGGAAGAGGTGCAAAGGTAGCGAGGTAACTAGAGGTAGCATATCTTGACGATAATAATGAAAAACACCGATGCTAGCCTCAAAAATCTATGATAATGGTATTACTCGCCATCAACAACGCTTCAAGACGAGTAAAACCATGTAACGATAGATATCGCCTAGATCGCAAGATGCGATCTAGGCAAAGATGACACTTACCCGAAAGAAACCCTAGAAACAAGGGATGGCGACCGAGATTGTGTTTGTTGTGAACGTGGTTGTCCTCCTTTCTTTGATAACCTTAGGTACATATTTATAGTCCGGAGACTCTCTACTTTTGGAATAACTCTACAACTCTATCTTTACCTAAACTGAAACGGAACCTAAACTGAAACGAAACCTACTATGATACAAGATACACGGGCAATTTAGCCCAAATCCACGCACTAGGCCGATCCAACAACACGTTGAATAACACATCTTCCAAGCCCATCTTGATTACGGCCCATCTCCTTCGTTGGCCAAAATATGGCGATAACAGGAGGTCAAGCTCATCATGCATACGGTGCACACCATTCGGGAAACACCCGACTGGGCGAAGCCGTTCATGAACTTCTTGGCCAAAGACGAACTCCCGACGGAGGAAGTGGCAGCACGACAAGTGCGGCGAAGAGCAAGCGCCTACACCATCATCAACAACGAGCTGTACAAGCGCAGCGTCGGGGTCATCTATCAGCGATGCATAAGCCAAGAGGAGGGAACCAGGCTCCTAGCTGACATACACCAGGGCGAATGCGGCCACCACACTTCATCAAGGGAAATAGCAGCCAAGGCTCTTCGTCACGGTTTCTACTGGCCCACAACGCTGAAGGACGCTGAGGAGTTGGTCAAAACATGCAACGGCTATCATCGATTCAGTCAACTGAAGCACACACCGTCTACAACACTAAAGACGATACCAATCACCTGTCCATTCGCAGTCTGGGGGCTAGACATGGTTGGGCCGTTCAAAACAGCTCGATCCGGCATGACGCACCTACTCGTAGCCGTGGACAAGTTCACCAAGTGGATCGAGGCAAAGCCCATCAAGAAGCTGGACGAAGCAACGGTGATCAAGTTCTTCACGGAAATCATCATTCGATTCGTCTACCCACACATCATCATCACAGACAACGGAACCAACTTCGCGAAAGGAGTTTTAGCCCGCTTCTGCGGAGAGAAGGGTATCCGCCTGGACCTGGCATCAGTTGCGCACCCACAATCCAATGGACAGTGCGAGCGCGCTAACAGACTGGTCCTAGCCGGAATCAAGCCAAGGCTGATCGAACCACTCATCAAATCACCCGGATGCTGGATAGAGGAATTGCTGGCTGTGCTCTGGAGCCTACGCACCACCCCCAACCACTCAACCGGCTTCACACCGTTCTTCCTAGTCTATGGGGCAGAGGCAGTTCTCCCTACAGACATCCAGTTCGACGCACCCCGCAAACAACTCTACACGGAGCAGGATGCCAAAGAAGCACAAGAAGACAGTGTGGACTTGCTCGAGGAAGCGCGATAGTTAGCTCTGTCCAGGTCAACAATTTATCAGCAAGACCTACGCTGATACCACGCCAGCCAGATCCGGCCTACTTCTTTCCGCGAGGGAGATTTGGTGCTGCGCCTGGTCCAGAGCACAAAAGGAATGCACAAGCTGTCCCCACCATGGGAAGGCCCATTCATCGTTAGCCGGGCGCTTCACAACAATTCATACTATCTGATCGACGCCTAACAGCCGGTGAAGAACAAGGCAGATCGCTCAGAAGAGGAGACGGAACGCCCATGGAACGCGAGCCTACTCCGACCATTTTACACTTGAGCAAGAAGTATATGTACCTCCCTTTCCATGTAATAAATGAACAAGCTTGGAAGCCTCGGCGTAGTACCGAGGACTTTGTCCCAATTTCGCATACCACATTCGCCCCTGTGCCGGCTGGTCCGGATGCCCATGACTTCTACATGCGGCATAATATTGCACAAAGTGCCTAGAGAAAACTCTTTGGTTCCGGCTTCAGACCGCAAGCTGGTTGTCGACCCGGCAAGAGCGAAGCTCAAAGCACACACTTCAATAAAATGCCAACGCAGAAGACAGGGGCGCCTGGGTGAACCAATTGTGCCTGCACGAGTTAAGACAACAACAACGAACCGAAGTATCACGAGGCACGCCAGCTCAGCCTTTCCTTCGGTTCCAGCTGCAGACCGCAACCCGGCTGGTAGCCGGCAAGGGTAGTGCTCGAAAGGCCAATGCTCACTGAGAAAAGGGGAGTTTCTAACATCCTAGCTCGAAAGGGCACGTCTCCTTTTTTTTTCTTTTAGCCCTAACTACGAACACATGCACACATAATGAAACTAACCCAAAGCAACGCTGTTTCTCGCGCGACACGAGCCATGACTTGGCAGGAAATATGAATGCAAAGAGCTTCGACCCGGTTGGCTACCCCAGCAGGCCCGAACCTCGGGGACTACACCCAGTGGGCGCTCTCCCGTGCACCCATCAACATAAGTGAAGAGGGCAAGGAGCTTCGACCCGGCTGGCTACCCCAGCCAGCCCGAACCTCGGGGACTACACCCAGCGGGCGCGCTCCGGTGCACCCATCAACATAAGTGAAGAGGGCAAGGAGATTCGACCCGGCTGGCTACCCCAGCCGACCCGAACCTCGGGGACTACACCCAGTGGGTGCGCTTCCACGCACCCATCAACCCAAGTCAAGGCGTCCAAAAGCCCCGACCCGGCCGACCACCCAACCGACAACAATCCCAAACACCACAATTAATGAAGGCATAACAACAAGCAGACAGAGTGCACACAAGAATTGAATGGGCACCAAGACATTTAAGCATATCACGAAGGTTCTGCGCTAAATTCAACGTCTGGTGGCAAAAATTAATCAAAGTGTAGCACCAGCAAAAGGCGAAGTTCACAAATACACCCGGCATCCCGGGGATCAAGGTTCAGCGGCAGAGGGAGCGTTAGTAGCTGGAGCAGGAGATGGACCGGCAGGAGGGGTGCCAGAGCCGACTGCAGGAGCTTGGCTGGTGGAGGCCACGTCGATGGGATTATAGGGCACCGGGGTCCAGTGTAGTGGCACCGGCTCGGCGGGGTCACGGAAATCACGCTCCAAGTCCACGTAGGTGCCAATCTTCACCCCGCAGGACCGGATCGCTGGAAAGCTGTCACGAAGGCCCTCGTAGCTCATCCCAAGACGGAAACCACGTGTGAGCACACCAAGATCAGCCCTGGGATACCACGACTTGACCAAGGCCAGAGCCATCTCCACACCGCCTCGGGCCGTCCATTCCTTGTGGATATCCAGGACATCGATTCCACCAGACAAGGCAACCGCCAAGCTGGCGATGTCATGCACATCACCTGCATCCGGCCAGATGTAGTGGAAGAGGTCGTTGGCAACGACACACAGGCCATTGCTCTCTTCCGCCAACACCTTCACCAGGTCCAAGGAGGTTAGGTCATGGCCGACATCCTCCACAGGCAGCTTCTCCAGGGCCATCTCGGTCGACTCAGGGTAATGAGCTGCAGCCAAGGACAGGAGTGAGCATCAGGACTAGACTAAATTAACCACGACACATCGGAGGGTGGAATCAGAAGAACTTACTGAATGACCATCTCCGAGATTCTCTGGAGGTGCTGAGTCAACTCTCCCTCCCGGGAGCAAAGAATCTTGATCATCTCCTCCTGTTGGGCGGAGATTGTTTCAAAATTCTTCAACGCCTCCGCCCGGATGTCAGTGTTCTTCTTGCCCCGCTCCACGCTAACCTCAAGCTGATGCTTGGCCATGGCAAGTTGATCAAACTGCGCCTGTCGTGGCTTGTTCGATTCCTCCAGCCGGGCAACCTCAGCTTTGAGGCGCTCCACCTCCTTCTCCTTGTCCAGGATCATGGCTGTAGGAGGATATCCGATGGTCAACAAAAAACGGGAAAAGGGAGCCAATCGCCAAGACATACCTGAAGAAGCAATCTTATGGACAAGATCCCGGGTGTTCTTCACCGACTCCGGTAACGCTCTCTGCAGCAAGAAAACCGAATAAGAGACGGAATAGAAAACCGGCTGAAAAGGCAACGCACGGAAAAGGTAACAGGGAGAGACATTTACCTCCATCAAAACAGACAAATTTTTGGCCTCGCCAAGACCCTTTTCCAATCCCTCAACCAGGTGGTGAACCTGGTCGAGTGCGACGGGCGTCGTGCCCGAGAGCTGGGCGAGAATCGCACGCGGCGTCAGCACAGCCGGAGCTGGCCTCGAGCCGGTAACGACAACCTCATCGTCATCTGTAGCCGCACCCAAAGGTGCGGCCACCATCAACTCCCTCCCAGCTAGTGTGGAGGCGCCCGGCTGGCCGCCACCCGCTGCAGCCGCCTGCGCGGCCCCAGCCTCCTGCGTCACCTCCGTGATCACGGGCCTGGTGGAGCTGCTTGGAGCATCGCTCCAGGCCAGGTTCACGCCAGCCCCAGGACCAAGGAGGAGGGTCTCCGGGTCCTGTGCAGCCGCAAACAGCTGCCCCAACCGCGAGGACGCGGGCGCCTGATGCAGCAACCCTATGGTCGGGGAACCCTGAGGGGCCCTGGGCAGAGACGACGCGACCAGAGCGGTCGACGCGGCAGGCACAACCGGATCAGACGCAGCCAGCGCGGAGGCAGCAGGCGACCTCACCGTCTCCTTAACCGCCGGAGGAGGGGGATGAGCAACAATGACAGCGCCATCGTCGGCAAGCGACATCGCCTCGCTGCGTGGAACAAAAAATAAGAGAAAGCACCAACAAGAGCAGTAGAGCAGCAAGGGAGGTGCAGGGAGGACGCTAACCCGACGACGGACGACGGAGCAACGACTTGGCGCCCCGGGCGCGTCCTTTTCTGCTCAAATGGAGCGGGCACGACAACAGGCACCACCCTCTTTCCCCGGGCTTTCGCCGCGGGTTTCTCTCGGCCGCCCTCCTCATCGGTGACATCGACTGCAACAAAAACAAAGTCTAAAAACCATAACCTCATGAACCAGGACGAAAAAAGGAGCAGCAACCGACAACTTACCATGAGGATCCAAGGGGCCATCGTCTGCCCGAACGGGAAACCCTTGAGGCTCCGTCTGGGGGTACTTCTTTGGCTTCCTGTCCGCCAAGAAGGACGGAAGCGGGAAGTCACCCATACCGTCCTAGGCTAGCTGCACCGTGAACAACTACTCAAAAAGGGGAGCATAAGGCACCCAAGAAAAGCTAACAACGATGAAGAATAAAATGCAAGATAACCAGAGAACAACTCACCCGAGGCGGCAGGCGGTCGCGATGGTACGGCGGGCAGTAGTACGCCTAGGTTGCCTCCATGCGGAACTTGGAGATCATGGAGACCCAGTTCCGCAGGTCCTGGTAGGGTACCTCCTTCCGCGACGTCCTCGTCGGGTCATCGGCGGTCGACATATGGCACATCTTGTGCGACCGCTTCTGCAGAGGAAGCACGCGATGTACCATCCACGACGGCGTGATGTCCCGGGCGGTGAGCCTCTCCGTCTCCACCATCGCCTCCACTCGGGTGGCCATCCGGTCGAGGTCTGCCGAGGCACCCATACCTTTTGTCGGCCAACCCTTCTGCGTCGAGGGCACGTTGACGAAAGGCGGAAGGCAGATCCAGTCCACCTCTGTGGCGTTGCTCACATAAAAATATGAGCGCTGCCATAGCTTGACGGTGTCGGGAAGCTCGAACCGCGGAATCGGCAAGGAGGACTATGGATAGATGGCGCAACAGCCCATCTGCATCAGCAGACCGCCCTTTGTGGTGTTCTGGGCCTTGAAGTGGAAGAACTTGAGGAAGTTCGCCACCTCGGGCCACACCCCAAGGTACGAATCGTAGTAGGCCATGTGGTGCGACAACCGTGCGATGGCGTTGGTGCCCAGATGATGGAGTTGGAGGTCGAAGAAGACAAAGAGCTGGAGGAGGAAGGGGCTGATGGGAAGGCCGAAGCCGCGAGCGAAGTGCGCAAGGAAGACAAGCGCTCCCCCGACCAAGGGTCCGACACCCGCTCCCCCTTCGGCGTGAGTCGATGCTTCACCAACATCGACGAGGGAAGAAATCTCCCCCGTCGATACTTGTAGACGAGGTCGTCCGTGACGAACGACCCACACCAGCCCCCGCGCTGCTCCGGCAACATCTCGGCAGAAGAGGTGGCCGTGGTGAATGATGCGCGGCGGCTCCGGCAGCAACAAGGAGAAAGGGCGCAAGACGTAAGGTGCGCTGGAAGAAGATGATAAGATGAGCCGAAGGATGAAGAAGTGTGGGCATCGCCCCGCTCCAGGGCTCTATTTATCCCCGCGGGCGGTACCATCGCCCCCTCGGCTCCCGCACGACGCGTGGCGTTGGGGAGCCACGGCCGCACGACGTTACGGCTTTAGATCCTTTGCGCCATCATAATCACCACAGAAGATTCGCGAGCGTTACCGGGAGACGAGGCGTGCACGCTCGCCCTGAGAAACCGCTGCGGCAAGTTGCGTGCGCAGTTGCCAAAAAACTGACGCAGCGACGCGGAAGTCCAACTGACGCGACGTGCGCCAGAGCAGCAGTCGTGTGTGACGACATCAAACAACGTCATCAAGCTAACGCTTCGTCTCCAGCTATGCCAGTCGGTCCCTGCCTTCCCTGTCTACACCCACTGGGCGGCCATCGATTCGGCAACCGGTTAAATCCAGCCAAAAAGCAAAAGCAAAAGCTGCATCCGGATGCGGTCAAACAATCAATTCAAGATGAAAAAAGAGCACACAAGATCTTACCCACCGTCCAAGCCCATACGTGCTCAGGGAAAAGTGTCAGGGGGATAACCCCCGGGTGGGGAAAGCCAAGAACAAGTAGGACGGCTCCAGAAGGAATAGGCCGTCTGGCCCTCAAGAATGACAACTCCAACTGGTTAGCGAACACCGCCCGACTAGGTTTATAACCTTCCCGGCTGGCCCGTCTAGCCGGTAGCCAGAAGAACCGGCCATGTGGCCGCTTCCACCCGGCTCACCTAGGATTCAATGGAAAGCACGGAAGGGCTGACGCTCCTTGAAGGGTACGCCTCTGGCTCTCCCTCGTCATTAGGCAAGATGGCGTGCCGTCATGACCAACGAAGATAAAGCAAAGTGGTTGGCTGACTGGCGAAAGCAGTCCGGGTGACCGTTAAATCAAGGGTGATGCCCCAAAGGAAGCCCGGGTGACCGCTAAAGAAGAGGATGACGCTGAAAGAAGGGCGGACTGGGTCCTGGCCCACCGGCTGGACCCTGCAGCTGGCCCTGTCTTGTAAACCCATATCCAAACAGTAAACCCTAGGGCCCGATCTGTAATCTGCCCCCCAGACCAGTATATAAGGGAGGGCAGAGCTAGGGTTCTAGGCAGGCAACAATAGAAGGAGAGAAGTGTTGGTAGCTAGTTCCCATCTTACTCCTGCTCTCGATAATAGCTAAGGAAACAACTCAAGGAGCATCTGTTCAGGGCATTAGCTCCCTCATATAGTTCATCATGTAGGAGTAGGGGTGTTACCTCACCAAGAGGGCCCCGAACCTGGGTACGTCGCTGTGTTTGCAGTCTACCGTGCCTAACCCGTTGCGTGAGCCACCGATTGCATCCGATTGTCCCTTCTTTGCCATACCCGATGGCACTGCCGTGTTCCACACCACGACACTTGGAGCGTCTTAGTTTTCGTTTTTGGTTTTTGTTTGCTTAGTTTGCTTGAATAAAGTAGTTTGGACCCCCGTTCTCTCTATAAGTTGATTGGTGTTGAAGAGGAGTAGAAAGTTCTTGCTTGAATAGTACAAGAGGAGCTTGCTTTGCCTGTGGCATAGAATTTATCATGTCATGCTAGATGTTGTTTTGACCTTATGCTTAGTGATTATTGCTGTAGCATGACTTGTTCCAAACAATTAGTATTGCTTAATGTGCCTTGAAATTATCATGCATTTTTTAGCATACAAAAGCATAATATTGTGGTATTCTCCTTTGATGATTTGTTTGGGTTGACTTGGCACATGGTCACATCATGTTATGACTATGAACCAGTCACCATAGCCTCTATGATCATTTATTTTTTGACTTGTGGTACCACTTTATGCTTTGATTAGTAATGTTTTATCGCTCTGCATGATTATTGTCGTGGGAATGACCATGGCATACGCTGCAATCAGCAGCGAGTAGTAGAACATGGGGCAAGGGCGGCCAGCCATCTGCGGTGCGAGATGAGGGCGGAGACACAAGGTTTTACCCAGGTTCGCCCCCCGGAGGGTAAAGACCTACTCCTGCTAGATTGTATTATGGTGAGAGTACAAGGGGGCGAGCTCGACGACTAGGCGGAGAGTTGCTTGGGTGTATGATGGAACGTCTCCCCTATGTGTACCCTAGGGAGGTTTATATAGGCTCACCTTGCTAGGGTTTACAGATTACAACCGAATTAGTTAAGGATTCAGAGGTTCTATGACCTAGTCCGACTGGGCCTAGCTACGCTTCTAGGCCTCCAGCTTCCAGTCGCCTGAGTCCACGCCAAGTCTCGATCCAGTCGCCGTCATGCATGCCCACTCACTGGCGGCCTGGGCCAATAGGAAACGTCCTGCTGGGTATACCCCGGTAGGCATATCCCCATCAGTAGTATTCGAGGCCGTCGTTGATTCGTCGTAGGTGTTTGCTGGCAGTCGGAGTATGCGGGTCCAATGCGGATGCCTAGTCAAATCGGCGGCGGACTCCTGAACAAAAGAAACAACTAGTCATTTTAGTCGCAATAACGGCGACCAATCGTGTCGCAGCTCGGCGAACGGGTCGGCGAGTAATTAGTCACTGTTATAGTGATCGGGTCGGCGAATCGTCGAGTCGCTGGGAGCAGCGAGTCGAGTAGACAAAGTTGGACCGTCAGTTTTGGTCAAACTAGCCATTGGGTAACCCAACGGTAACATTGGCGTAATTACCGCATAGTAACGGCTCCCAAAAATGGCGGGTAACAACCGCTATATAAGGAGAGTGAAGGGCGAACGGGGAAAACACTTCCCTCACTTCCTCCGATCTCACGCATCCTTGTTTCCCCATTCCGCGCAGCGACCAGAACGATCCAGAGAGTTCCGAATCCCACGATCCTCCAGCCGATGGATCCCCCCACCGAACCATGGGGCAGATCCAAGTGCACGAAGGAACTGCTAAAATCATTCAAGGAGGCGGGGATTCTCCATGCCGGGAGATGGCGCATCCCTACGACTGGAGAAGTAATTCCGGATCCGCGCGAAGGGGAGTTCATCTGCTTCACCAGTCACCTGGAGCGGGGGCTTGGCTTCCCGACCTCCCTCTTCTTCCGGCGTTTCTGCGCCTATTACGGAATCCAGCCATCGGATCTAGGTCCGCACAGTATCGAGCAGCTCGCCATTTTTGTGGCGTTCTGCGAGTGCTATCTAGGCTGTAGGCCCTACTTCCCCCTGTGGCAAGATCTATTCCATGGGAGAATCAGCCGCAAAGAGACATGCGGCCCAATGCTGGCCGCGGGCGGCCTGACATTCCAGCTGAAGCCGAAGGCATCGTTCTTCGATTTGATGCTGCCCGCCAAAGCGGTGAATGAGTGGAAGAAGAGTTGGTTCTACGTCACCGAGTCGACTCCAGGCAATGAAGTGACACTTCCAAGGTACTCCTCCAACCGGTCCGAGCCACGTCGGCTTCAGGTCATCAAGCTCCCGTTGGAGCAGCGGATGGTCGTCGACGAGATGCTGCATACCATTCGCAATTTGAAGAAGAAAGGTCTCCAAACCATCAACCTCTACAACTGCTGGCTCGGGCGACAACTCGTGCCCCTGGCCAGCCGTGACCACTACATGTACGAATACACGGGCAAGGACGACCCGACGAAATTCTGCCTCGACGAGTGGAGGCTCCATGACTACACCCTGTCTCTAAAGAAGATCACCCAGGCGGTGTATCTCGACACGAAGCCCGGGGTCGCACCTTATACCGCGAGGCGCCCAGCTCCAACGGTAAGCTTCTATTCCCTTTGCACTCGTAGTCGCAGTTGTGCATTCGCGGTTGTGATAATTTCGTCTGTTTTTGATGCAGTTGTTTCAAGTGGTGGAAGGGTGGCTCCCGCCCGCAGACGACGATAATTCGGGCTCGTCCGCACAGGACGGGAGCGAGTCGTCGCCCGATAAGAGCGACGCCGAACGTGACGAAGGCGGTAGCGACAATGATGAAGACGACGACCCCGTGGAAGTTGCTGCCCCACGGTTCGCAAGACTTGCGGGCAGCACCAGCGCAAACTCGAGGCCAGCAAGAGCCTCGAGGCCCATGATGACGACGACGATGAACTCCCTGAGCACACCTCACACCATGAGGCTACGCCGTCGAAGAAGAAGAAACAAGCTCCTCCGAAGAGTAAGGTGAAGCTGACGAAGCCGGCGTCTCCGCCTCGGTCTGCGAGTAGCTCCGACGCCACCAGCTCGGCCGAGGACAAAGCAGCCCACGCGGCCGCGGTGACTGGTTCCGCCGCCACAACGGACAAGGTGCCACTGGCGTCGTTACCACCGCCGTTCTCCCCAGTCACTAGCTTGGGGACCGCTCCAACCGCAGGGGCCTCACCACCAAGGGAAGCTCCCACGACGATCGCCACCGAGGCTCCCGCTACGGCTTCATCTTCGAAGAAGCCATCAGTATCTTGGGCACACGACGTGTTCGAGACAGGCTTCATTCAGAAGCTGGGGCCAGAACTGGAAAGGCCTGCTAGCATCTGCACCGGCCTGTGATTTCTTTCGGTCGCCAAGTGGGTGCTCCTCAATCTTTTCTCGTATGCTTGCTTCGTGTTTCAATCGAAAAGCTTTATTGACAGAGTTGTTTTTGCAGGACTGGGGTTAAGAAGATAGGCCACCCTTCAGTGGCCAAGGTTCCGCCGGTCGCCACAGAGGCGTCAGCTGATCCCTCGTGGAAGAGGAAGGGCGACGAAGTCATAGCTCCGGCTGAAGGCACCAAAAGGGTGAAAGGCGACGATGTCGTCATGGTCTCTGATGAACCGGCGACCACCCCGAGCGAGCCTCCAACCGCAGCGGAAGTGGCTTCGAAGGTCATGGAAGATGTGGGGTCGCAACATACGGTGCTTGCGGGCTCAACCTATGTGGCCGAGCCGACCTCGAGTGGTGTAGTGGCCGCATCGGCGACTTTCCCTCGCTTCGTGGCGAAGGCCGCCACAGCGAGTGCCTCAGCTCCGTCGAGCTAGCTTCCTGGGGCCATCGGCGCAGAGGTTGGACAACATCGTGGCCATACTTTGGTTGTGCTTGCGTTAGTGGATGCGATGGAACTTCATGGCATGCTAGGTGCTACCATCCAGGTATGTCCAGTCCCTGAGGATCTGGCCATGAATTTCAGTGGTTGGATTCTTAATGTTTTTTATGTTATCTAGTCCCCGAGTGCCTGGTTGCTGAATTTCAGTGGGTGGGCACTTAGGAATTTTCGTTGCCCAGTCCCTAAGTGCCTGGTCGCTGAATTTCAGCGGGTGGGCATTTAGGGATTTTCGTTGCCCAGTCCCCGAGTGCCTAGTCGCTGAATTTCAGCGGGTGGGCACTTAGGAGTTTCGTAGTCCAGTCCCGAGTACCTATTCGCTGAATTTCAGCAGGTGGACACTTAGGAATTGTTTGTTGTTGATGCTGTGGTTGTTGCGCAGGGCCTGCAGCACGAGTTAGCCGAGCGGCTTGCTGCGAAGTGCCGCGTGGAGAAAGAGCTCGTCGCCGTCCAAGAGATGAACAAGGAGCTTCAGGCGGCTGCGGGTTAGTATATACTTTAACTGGCACTCGTCATTTATTTGACACGATGTTGACCGTTTTGCTCTAAAAACAGAGAGTAGTGCGACTGAGATGAAGGAGGCTCGCCAAGGCCTTGTACCGTTGGGTGATCTGACGGTGTCTCAATCCGCTTTGAGCGTGGCCATAAAGCGAATCGCCGACCTGGAGCGTGAGATCAAGGAAGCGAAGGCGGAAGCGAGCTCGGCGGAAGGACGAGCAAAGGCTGCCGTTACTTCTACCGCTAAAGAGCGGAAGGTGTCTGATGCGCTCGTTGCTGGGTTGCAGAATGATTTATCTTCTCTTCAAAGTTTCATCACGGACCTCTGTCGCCCGCTAATTGGTAAGCCCTCCTTCAGTCGACTTCCGATTGCACGAACTGTGTTGTGGTTTCGATGTTTTGCTTACTGCATGTTTCTGTGCTGCAGGCTGGATCACTGATAACGCGGAGGAGGCGCAGTCGTACGACGCGCGATAGTGTATGACCACCCTGGTCGACTCAGCCGCGTTATCAGCGACTTGCCTCCGTGCATATCTTCAGGAGATATCGCCCACGAAGGTGATCCCCAGCGACCTTGTCAAGGTATGGCGCTACCTGGAGAAGGCCCCGTCGGTCGTGGAAATCATGACGCGGTCGGCCTTCCGTTGTGGGGCGGCGATGGCGCTCAGCCTTGGGATCGCCCACTTCCCGGATGACTTTGACCTCGACGATGTCACGAGCGGTTATCCATCGTCGACAGGCTCGGTGGAGATTGCCGAGGTGTTGAAGTTGACGGACCGAGCCATGGTATACTCCGACCGCGTTTGGGTGATGGGCGACCTCATCCCCTATCAGGAGACGATCGTCGCCCCCAATGATCCTGAACCGAAGCATCGGGATTTCAAGGTGGAACAGCCGTTTCGTGCGGCGATGGCAGGCGAGCTGACAACGTACCCGTCGAACCCGTACGTGCCCTTCATCCGCAGCCGCAGGGACGGTGGCGCGTCTTCGTCAAAGCCTGCGGAGTGAAAATGTTTTGCCATTCGGCGTTAGTGTAGAGTAACAATGTATCTCTCCTTATACGCGAAACAAATTTTGCTGCTATAAAGGAATGTTCGTGTTATTTTGTCAGTCGTATTTTGATTTGGATGTTGGTTGTGCGAGTCCCCGAGCGCGTCCGCCCTTTTTATGGGGTTTACCTCATTTTTATATGTTTTGTGAACTGTTAGTGAGTTAAGGTCGACTCGCCATGGCTCAAAAAGCCAGTCGCGTGGCGACTCCCAGGGGTGCTCTTTAATTGACCATTTTCCCAGGCGCGAACGAGGTCGGGTTGCCGAGTCCACGAGTGTGGTACTTGGCCGTTCTAGTCGCAAGCCCAAGGTAGGTGAGGACTAAGCGTGTTATGTTAGGCGCGTCACTCCCGCCTGACCCATAAGATCAGTCGCATGGCGAGTCCTGGGCACGCTCTCATACTTGGCGTTTTTCCCTAGCCGCTCATCTTTGGTCGGGTGTCAGTCCCCGAGTATGGTACTTTGCCGTTCGAGTCACTGCGCCGAGGATGCGGAGGACTTGGTCGTTGTGGGAAGCGAGTGCAGTTGTCTTGGATCGGGGAGCCAGTCGAGCTGGGCGACTCCAATGGGGCTCCGGGTTGGGTTTTTTCGTGGATGGTATGAGGCCTGAGTTTTCCCAGTGCCCTCGTACCGCACTACTTGGCCGTGCCGGTTGCTTTGCCAAAGGTTGACTTCTGCTAGTAGCGTAACGCTGTTATTACAAGTGCGAGTGGCACAAGACACAGAGAGTATACGCAATTTTGCGGTAACCAATCTGTTTTATTTCATAGCGGGTAGGGGGTACATGTCTGGAGTTCTAAGAGTAGAACTTCCGTAGGAGGTTTACATTCAATGGCCACTTGACGTCGAGTTTTCCGTCGCCTCGGACGTCGGTGAGGTAGTAGGCGTCGTTGCCCAGGACTCGCCCGATGGAGAATGGTCCCTCCCAAGGGGGGGAGAGCTTGTGCATGCCTTGCTTGTCCTGGATCAGGCGCAGTACCAGGTCGCCTTCCTGGATGTAACACCCTCAGAATCGGACCTATGCAAGTTTGAGCAAAATTCGCCAAACCCGCATAGAAACGATTCAAAGGTGCCCACCAGGCACTTTCGTGCGGGTGGAAAACGAAGTAATAACATTACACAACAGTCCTCGATGGGACCCACAGAACAGATATATATAACAGCGACTCAATGAGTCAAGAATACAGATATGATATACAAAGATCCAAATCACCTTGAGAATGACAGAGCGTCCGACTACGGACAAGATGCAAATGGGGCTAAGAGCCCTGAAGAATAACCAATGGCGTCCATAACCCTGCCCAGGACAAGCCGGAAGGGTAACCCTGCTAACGACGTCGAGCTCAAAACCTGCTTAAACAAAAGGGGTGCCGACAAAGGGCAAAGGAAAAAGAGGCCAAGATCGAGGCCAAGACACGGCGAGGCTAGAATTCGGCGGTCCTCGCCTACATAGTTATGGTGGACTGAAGCGGCAGCGGCAGCATGCACTAAACAACCTATAGAGACCCGATACAACTGGTGGCAATCAGAGGGGGTAAGAAAAACCTATTCGGATCCAAACTGGTACTACCATCAAACAAACCCATCCTGGTGTTTCCCCCCTCGAGACCAACGAGGAAGTCAACCGAGGAACTCACACATTTGGAAGTTTTACTTATTCAGTTATCGTTGCAGCAATTACTAGTCAGGTTTAGATAATCGTCCTGATAAAATAAGCAGTGGGCACTTTTAGTTAACCATTCCGTTGTAGTTGCAACAATTGCTAATCAGATGCAGATAGCATGAGATAAACCTTAAACCCAGCAGTTGTTGGTACTTTTATTCAGCCATTCCGTTGTAGTTGCCATACTTACTAGTCAGGTACAATGGTCGCAAGCGACACTCCAAACAAGAAATTGTGGGCAGTATTAATTAGCCATTCCATTATAGTGAAGCTGATTACTAGTCATTATAAAGTCAAATTTATAGCAATAAACTTTAGTTATGCTTGTCTATGATCAAGATACTGTGCTCCAAGTCGTCCATATCTGCGGACACGGCTTTCAGAAAGTTTTACCCGGCCGGGGTGCACCAATAGCAACACACGCTCGATCAACCTCGGAAAAACCAACTCAAAACCCAACGAGGCTTTCACGACTGAACAATCACAGGATTCAGAAATATTTCAGGGGGCCACCCCTTTGAGTAGATCCCGCGGAGTAAGCAAGCTCGAGACGGACTCAAGGTTGCGCCAATGGTCGAAGCATCGGGAACCCGAAAGTGTGGCTGGGCTTGTCGATACCGCGTAATCACTCCGCATACCTAACAAGACGGTGCTCCTCGCACAATTTAAATACGTAGCATGGCATAAGTACAGGATCGTAAATAAAACCTCAAACTAGTTGTGGCCCCAAGAAATAAGATGAATCAAGCTCGCTCGTGGGGGTCCCATATACCTCCCGGATGTGGATAGCGCGATAAATCAAAGAACAGGTATCAAGTACTCGGGGTCCTATGGGACACAAGTGGGCGTTCGGAAACCAAATATTTTCTATCACCCACCGATGCCTCTGCTTACTTCAATTTTAGTTGTTAAACAGGAATTAAAGTGAACAATAAGTAAAACTAAGATCATCTCCAACATCAACATGCGGCAAGGCTCCAACAACTGTGGCATTTGACGACACACAACAGCACTTGAGCAAGCGACTACGACGCGCAAGTCCAACTAGCTACCAAACAACAGGTAATAGGATGTGTCCAAGGCAATATAGGGCTGCACGGTATATCACAGGTACGGAAACTAAAGCATCGCAACACAGATAGCAATAGATCAACAGGAGGGAATAAAGACTATAAAAGTAAGATAGGTAGAAAGGGGAGATGCTACTTTGAAAACATTGTCGAAGGTTCAACCGAAGATCGGGGCGAAGCTCACATCAACTCAACGGCCTTATCCGCGAAGAACCAAAACACTAGAAGAAACACCGGATGTAGTATTTAATACAACGGCAGAAGATCGGCATGATGCATGTAGGATGTATGGCATGGCAAAAGTGCGATGCAATTAGGTCATATTAAGCGGAACCGGGGTCCCGACAATTAATTAGGTGGTTCATGTTATTTATCTACCCCGCAAATTTAATGTTGTTTTAGCGTGGCAAAAGATAGCACCGGGTTTGCTACACAAATTTAAATGAGGCCGATATGAGACTAGATTTGCCCGCATATGGGCCCCATATTTAATTATTAGGTGAATCGGCATAAGGCCCCCCAAACCACATGAATGTATGCATGCAAGACAATTATTATGCGACAAGTGGTATTATGTTATAAAATAGGGCTCCGGGAAGGGGTTCACACATTGAGGGGTCTCGACGGACTTGGGGTTCCGGGGTTCGGGGCCGGTCTCGGGGTCCAGGGTTCGACGGGGCGTTCTCGGGCTCCGGGGTCGTTCTCGGATTACGGGGGTAGTTCTTGTTGTTCGGGATGAAGCACTTGTCGCATCGGGGTTCTCGGCGGACTCGGTGTCCGGGGTGAAACACTTGGCGTTCCCGGCGATCTTGGCATTCTGCAGGTTTAGGTCCTGGCGCTTCAGATCGACCTCGGTTCGGGGACTCAGGGTTCAGGGGTCTCGGCGTCCGTGTGGCGGTCTTGTCGTTTCGTGTAGGCGTCCTCGAGGTCGATGGCGAACTTGTCCGGTACTGGGGTTCGGTCTGCGGGGTTCGACGGTGTTTTGTCGTCCCCTGAGGAAGATCATGTCGAGCCCTCGGGTTTGGCCTTCGGGGGTTTTTGGACTCCGGCAGAAGTTCTCGGCGTTTCGATGAAGACCTTGGCGGTTTCCGGGAAGACGAGCTTGTCGGCCTTGGGTCCGGGTAGGCGATCTTCTCTTGTTCATGTTGGGGAACTTGAGGTCTCTCGCGGCTTCGATGATTGAGTCGGTGCCGTCCTTGACGCGCATGCTCTGGTTGGAACAGCAGGTGGACGCGGACGCGCAGGCAGAGCACTGGCTGATGCGGGGCCCACCTAGACGGCGCCGGACCAGGACGGCAGGGAGATCAAGGACGCGGCGCCGGGAGACGCTGACAGCGGCACGGAATCTGCAGGCACCGTAGAGCTCGCATGGCGGTGGCCGCGAGGCGAGGAAGGCACGGGGCAGGGCGCGGCTCGGGTCGGCGACGAGCGGGGCTCCGCGGCGGCGGCGTAGAGCGGGCCCGCGGCGAGACGGTCAGGGATCGACGGCTAGCTGAGCGAGGTCGACGCCGCAGGGCGCCACCGAGGGGCCGCGGGCAAGGCGGCGGCGCCGGGCGACGCTGGCCGAGGCGAGCCTGCAGGCGGGAGCTGTGGCTGGGACGAGGCGGAGGGGAGGCGCCTGGAGGCGCGCCGGCGGCCGGACACGGAGGGAAGCGGAAGCGAGGCGGCGGGCGAGGGCGGCTGCAGCGCCATGGGGCTGAGAGAGCGAGCCTGGGAGAGGGAGCCCGCGAGAGGACGGAGGGTCGGGCGATGCCGAGGCGGAGGACGCACGCGAGGCGCTTGTCTGGCAGTGGCGGCCGGCTGGCGTGGGCGCGGGCGAGCCTGGGAGGAGGTGCGCGTGGGGAGATGCTGAAGCGGGGGATGGGCGGTCCGAGCTTGAGGGAGGCGGAGCAGTCCATGAGTGAGGGAGCAGCGGTGGAGAAGGAGGCGGAAGGCGTGGGGAGCGACGACGCGAGAGGAGCTGAGGGAGGAAGAAGACGGGGGTCGGGCGCGTGCGTGGGTTGGTGGTGGGACCGGTGGGGCCCAGGGGAGTTGTCGGTTGGGGAGGCCAGGCGCGTGAGAGAGGGTGGGGTTGTGGGGCTGCATGCGTGTGTGGTGTGTGTGCCTGAGAGGGAGAGAGAGGGAAGAGAGGAGAGAGGGGAGGCCACGTGGCGGTTTCTGGTTGGGTGGGGTGGTGGACAGGGCGACGTGGCGACCTAGGATAGGTTGGGGTGAGGTGGCCAAAGGGGGTGGGTAGATAGTTTGGTAGGAATAGGATTTAGGCGTACCGGTTGATTGGACCGTTTTAAAAACCTGGGGCGGTCGTTCGGGTCTATCCGGCCCGTTCGACTGCCCCACTAAAAACAATATAAATTTTATTTGTTTCAAACAAGGCTTTTGCAAACCGATATCGGGCAAAACAAAATATTCCGGCGACCCGGATTTTTGATGTTTGAATCAAGAGGGCCGTTTTAGAAAACAAAACGGGCTTTGCAAACATAGTTTTATGCAAACAATGCATGATGATGACGATGCAATGCACAAATTCAACGCGATTTTCTAGTAGAGGTTAATTGCGGGATGCCACACTGGAAAGTGTGAGTCTGTACTCACCGACTGTGGTAGCGGCGGAGACCTTGCTGGTATATGGCGGTGCGGGAGCGAGCTAGGTCGCGTGCTTCATCGAGCTGGTCGACTCCGTCTTGGCGTGCGAGCTCGTTGTCGGCCTCCGTTTAGTTGACCACCCTTGGTGAGTCGTGCTCGAGGTCGGTTGGCATTACTGCCTCGGCGCCATAAACCATGAAGAAGGGGATGAATCCTGTCGACCTGTTGACGGAGGTGCGGATGCCCCAGATGACAGAGGGGAGCTCCTCGACCCAGCACCCGGCGGTGCGCTCGAGTGGGACCTGAAGCCGTGGTTTCAGGCCATAGAGGATGCTCTGATTGGCGTGTTCCGCCTGGCCATTGGACTCTGGGTGAGCGACTGAAGCGAGGTCGAGTCGGATGTTGTGTTCTTCGCAGAACTCGGCCATGGATCCCTTGGCGAAGTTGGCGCCGTTGTCCATGATGATGCTGTTTGGGAACCCGTAGCGATAGATGATCTCGCGTAGGAACTTGGTAGCGGTCTTCCCGTCGCACTTGCGGACTGGCTTGGCCTCCACCCATTTTGTGAATTTGTCGACTGCGACTAGGAGGTGGGTGAAGCCAGAGTGGGCCTTCTTGAAGGGGCCTACCATGTCCATGCCCCACACGGCGAATGACCAGGTGATGGGGATTGTCTTGAGTACCGAGCTCGGCACGTGAGTCTGGTTGGCGTATTTCTGGCATCCGACACACCGCTGGACAATGTCGACATCGTCTGCATGTGTGGTGAGCCAGTAGAAGCCGTGTCGCATGGCCTTTGCGACCAGAGAGAGGGCGCCGGTGTGGTGCCCGCAGTCGCCGGAGTGGATGTCTTGGAGGATTTTGCGTCCTTCAGCAGGTTGGACGCAGCATTGAAACACGCCGGTCACGCTGCGCTTGTGGAGCTCGCCGTTGATGATGACGAAGGACTTGCAGCGGCGTGCTATCATCCGGGCCTCCGTTTCGTCCGCCGGTAGGGTGCCTCCCTCCAGGTAAGCGACGTATGGCGCGGTCCAGTCGCTTGGCTCGGCGATTAGTGCGACCAGGGCTACTTCTGGTTGCAGCGGGATTCCGATGTCGATCTCCCTTGGGGGAGAGACAGAGGGTTTGGAGATGGTGTCGAGGAAGATGCCAGCGGGTGGTGCGAGTCGAGACGAGCCGATGCGAGAGAGTGCATCGGCCTCCTTGTTCTTCTGCCTGTCGATCCACTCGACGGAGTAGCCTGCGAAGTGTCCTCCCAGCTGGTCCACTGCTTGGCGGTATGCCTCCATGGTGGGGGAGACGGCGTCGCAGGTGCCGGCGACTTGTCTGGCGACGAGGTCGGAGTCTCCGTAGCAGCGCATGCGATTGACGTTCATCTCCTTGGCTGCTCGCATGCCGTGGAGTAGCGCCTCGTACTCGGCCATGTTGTTGGTGCAGGGGGTGAAGTCGAGATAGAGGACATAGCGGAGCTTGTCACCCTTCGGAGATGTCAGCACGATCCCCGCTCCTGTACCGTCTGCATTCTTGGAGCCGTCGAAGTGTAGGCTCTAGTAATGGAGGTATGGCAGCTTCTCCGGCTGCTGGGCCTCCTCCCAGTCGGCGAGAAAGTCTGCGAGAGCCTGTGACTTGATCGCCTTGCGCGGCTCGTACTTGATGTTGTGGACGCCGATCTCGACGGCCCACTTGGCGACTCGCCCGGTCGCCTCGCGGTTGCGGATGATGTCCTGCAACGGTGCTGAGGAGACGACCATTATTGGGTGCTCCTGGAAGTAGTGCGGCAGTCGCCGTTGTGCTCTGAAGACCGCGTATACCAATTTCTGGTACTGCGGGTAGCGCTGGCGCGACTCGGTGAGGACTTCGCTGATGTAGTATACGGGTCGCTGCACCGGGCGCTCGTTCCCTTCCTCTGGCCGTTCGATGACCATGACGGCGCTGACGACGCGCTCAGAAGCCGTGACGTAGACCAACATGGGTTCCTTGTCGACGGGGCGGCGAGTAGCGGTGCTGCGAGTAGCACCTCCTTGAGAGCGTGGAGCGCGTCGTCTGCCTCCTTGTCCCACTGGAAGGTGGGGTTCTTGCGCATTAGGCGGTAAAGGGACATCGCCTTCTCGCCTAACCGGAGGATGAAGCGAATGAGGGCCGCAACTCGCCCGGCCAGCTTCTGGACGTCGCGCAGGCACTCGGGTCTGCCGAGACGGGCGATCGTGTTGATCTTGGCGGGGTTTGCTGCTTGGAGACGACGTATCCCAGTAGCTGTCCAGTTGGTACACCGAAGGTGCACTTTCCTGGGTTTAGCTTCATCTTGTACCTTCGCAGATTGGTGAAGGTTTCCACCAGGTCGGCGAGTAGATCGCCTGGCGAGTGGATTTTACCACCACGTCATCGATGTAGACGTGGATATCGCGGCCAATTTGGCTCGCAAGGCACTCCTGCATGCACCGCTGGTAGGTCGCTTCGGCGTTTTTGAGGCTGAAGGTCATGGCAATGTAGCAGAAGGCTCCGAATGGCATGATGAACGCCGTCTTTTCTTCGTCCTCGATGGCCATTTTGATCTGGTTGTACCCAGAGTAGGCTTCGAGGAAACATAGCGCCTCCGAGCCCGCGGTGGAGTCGATGATTTGGTCGATCCGTGGGAGGACGAATTGCTCCTTCGGGCAGGCGCTGTTTAAGTTAGTCTAATCGATACACATTCGCTAGGTGCCGTTTTTCTTCTCGACCAAGACCGGGTTTTCCAGCCACTTGGAGTATTTGATTGGCCGAATGAAGCCTGCAGCGAGTAGACGCTGCACCTCCTCGGCGATTGCTCGGCGACGCTCTTCATCGAAGGGCCACAACGACTGCTTGACGGGTTGCACTTTGGGGTCGGCGTTGAGTTTGTGCTCAGCGAGTTCCCTCGGGACACCAGGCATGTCGGATGGCTTCCATGCGAAGATGTCCCTATTCTCACGGAGGAACTCGATGAGCGCGCCTTCCTACGCTGGGCTCATGCCCGTCCCGATCGTCACCGTCTGGCTGGAGTCGCCTGGGACCAACTCGATGATGCAGGTGTGTGTCGTTGCCACCCTCCGAATTTGGCTTCTTGAGTATGGTGGGATCGTCATGTTGACCCCGCTCGCATACTTGGCGAGCTCCTCCGCGTGGTTGGCCTCCGCTGCGATGATGGCGTCAGCGAGTTCGGCTCCTTTGGCCTTGCATTCTGCGGCCATGCCGGGGTCGCCATGGACAGTGATGATGCCGCATGGCCCAGGTAGCTTCATCACGTTGTATGCATAGTGGGGCGCTGCCATGAATTTGGCGAACGCCTGGTGCCCCAGGACGCAGTGGTAGGGGCTGTTGAACGGCACCAGCTCGAAGATGATCCGCTCGGTGCAGAAGTTTGCTGGTGTGCCGAAGGTGACTAGCAGCATCACCTTGACGATCGGGTATGCCTTCCGACCCGGGACGATGCCGTGGAATGTGGTGTAGGTCATCTCGATCATCGACTGCGGGAGCCGCAGTCGCCTGAACGTGTCCAGTTATAGGATGTTGATGGAGCTGCCGCTGTCCATCAGCGTTTTGGGGAGCCAGTAATCTCCCACCTTGGGCTTGACCACTAGGGCGACTCGGCCCGGATATTCGATCTGTGTTGAGTGGTCCTCGCGGCTCCAGGTGATTGGTTGCTCGGACCAGTTGAGGAACTAGGGGATGTCTATCTGTGACACCGCGTTGACGGCGACGGTGCATGCGATGACCTTCTTCTCGCGCTTGGTGTTGAAGCCTGTGAAGGTGTGGAGCGAGCCGGGGACGCTGCCGAACTTTTGGCCATTATTGCTCTCTTAGTTGGTCACTCCCAGTATTTTGCTAGCCTCCACTTGTATGAGTAAGCTCTACTCATGCATCCAACTCCCAAGAAACCAAGTTATTCCAAAGTGTCCACTATAAATTCCTATGCATGGTGTGTTACACCATTCCAAGTATATTCTTGTTTTTATCTATCTTCCAAATTAAACTTTGTTATGTGAAACTTAGTGATTAAAGCTCTCACAAACTTGATAGCACACGTTTTTTTCTTGCCCCTAATAAACTTGAACCATTGTGTCATCTATGTTGTATATTCTTGCACTTATACGTTGGAATTAGCAGAACCCTGTTGTCATGGGGAATGCTTTCAACATTGCACTTGTACATTGTACCTAGTTGATATCATACTCTTTTGTTTGCAGATGTCATCGATGTGAAATGAAAGGGGAGCTTGTAAGTCCATGGAGTTATGTATGTGTGTTAGATAAACGCATGGGCCGCTAGCCTAAGCCATGCCTAATCATGGTGGAAACTTGTAGCATCACCATAGTGAGCAATCTATGAAGCATTCTTCTTATAAAAAAAGAGATAGAGATTGAAACAAAAAAATAGACATATTGAAAAGAGGAAAGAGAGAAAAAATCACCATTTTCCCATGGTAAATAAGAAGATTGCTAAGATGCTCATTGTCTGCTTGCCTTGTCATTTTGATTATGGGATAGGTCCTGTATCATGTGCAAGGGGTACGCCGTTGGTGGTTATCTATGATACACATGTACTTACTATGATAAGAACTTACAGGTAACTAAAGTTGAGTAGCATGAGGAGCGATCCTCGTACTCAAGGGACATGAGATTGCCAACTTATACTTTGTCAAGCATATACTCCATAGTTTGTTCACTTTAACCTTAATAACTTCAAGATGCTTATGATAGGGGCGATGAGAGCTGAAAGCTAACAAGTACCATAATTTTTGGAAGCTCTTTATGAGACTTGAAATCCCTGCTTCCCTTTATGAAGGGCCTTTCTTCCACCATTATATTGAGTCTCCACCTTCTATCCTTAGGCACCAATTAAGAGAGCATAGTTGCCATTCTTAGTTCTATGTACATTGTCCCAAAACTTATTGATTGATTCGTATTATTGATATTGCTTGCTCTTGAACTATTTGTATCTTGTCACTCTTATGAACTTCGAAGGTGTCCTATGCATTTATTTGCAACTCCATGAGGGACAAGTTGAATGCCACTATGCTATGTTTTCTATATGTGAAACAAACAAACGTCTTTAAATGCATTGTTATTCATGATCTTTGTTTGTAACCTTTCATGTTGCATGCATAGTTACTTTGTCTTAGTGTTAGAACTCTTCTTTCATGCTCATGTTTAGAGTTCTTTGATCCCATCTTTCAATGCTTGCAAATGGTTTGATCTTGATTTTGATGGTGCATGTTACCTCAAAAATTATTCTTTTTATAACTTGCCTACTCGAGGACGAGCATGAGTTAAGCTTGGGGATGCTTGATATGTTGAAAACGTATCTATAATTTTTGATGTTCCATGCTTGTTTAATATCTATTTTGCTTTGCTTTGTCTACACTTTGAGGTATTTTTATATGTTTTCTGGGACTAACCTATTAACAAGATGCCACAGTGCCAGTTGCTTGTTTTCTTCTGTTTTTGGTTCTAGAAAAGGCAGAAAATGAATATTCTCAGAATTGGAAGGGACAAAAGCCAAAGTCAATATTTTAACGTGGGGAAAACGGAGCCAAAAGACGAGACAGAGAAGGGCCTCGAGGGGGCCACACCCCTGGCCGCGTGGCAAGGCCTGGCCCGCACCTAGGGGGTGCGGCTGCCTCGGGCACCCCCTCGGCCTCTCTCTTCTCCTATAAGAATCCCCCGATACCTAAACCCTAAGTACCTGATCAATCTTCCACGAAACAGCAGCCGCCGCCACCATCGTCCCTAGATCGTGGGCATCTGAAGCTCTTCTCGGCACCCTACCGGAGGGGAGAGATCATCCCGGTGGCCTTCTTCATCACTATTCCAGCCTCCGGTATGAAGTGCGAGTAGTTCCACCTTTGACTACGGGTCCATGTAGTAGCTAGATGGTTGTTTCTCCTCCTTTGTGCTACCACGTTTAGATCTTGTGAGCTCCGTTCATGATCAAGATCATTTATTTGTAATCATCCATGTTGTTTTTGCGGGGATCCGATGGATATTGAGATTACTATGTCAGATTGGTTAATGATTCTATCTTATTAATTCTACCATGTCTGTGTTGTTTGTGATCTTGCATGCTCTCTGTTTCTAGTAGCTATCTTGGCCAAGTAGATGCTAGTGACTCCAAGAGGGAGTATTTATGCTCGATAGTGGGTTCATGCCTCTATTTAATCTAGGGAAGTGACAAAAATCTCTAAGGTTGTAGATGTGCTATTTATACTAGGGAGAAAACAACAATATATTGTTCATGGAACAAGTGGATTGTTTACCTTACACACTTTGCTTAAAGCAGTTATCCGTTGCTTGCAACTTAATACCGGAGGGGGTTCAGATGATAAGCTGAAGGTGGATTACTAGTTATAGATGTAGTTGGATGGCGGTCTATCTTGTTGTATTGCCCAATCAAATCTCATAGGATCATGAATGTGTAATATAGCATTGTTATGCCTTGATCTGTCCTGTCAATTGCCATGCTGTAATTTGTTTACCCAACAAGTTATGTTGTTTATCTTAAGGAGAACACCTCTAGTGAACTATGGACCCCAGTCCAATATTTACCATTGATACATCTTCCACTGTTCCTGTTTACTTTCTACAAACCACCATTACCTTCCACACCATACAGTTAATCCTTTGTTTTCAACAACCGGTGATATTGACAACCTCACTGTTTGTTGGGGCAAAGTCTTGAGTTTGTGTTGTGCAGGTTTCTAGTTGGTAGCAACACCTTTTAGTCATTTCCTTCCTCCTACTGGTTTGATAACCTTGGTTTATTACTGAGGGAAAAACTTGTTGCTGTACTCATCATACCTTCCTCTTGGGGTCTCCCAACGAAGCTCTATAGTGATCTGATCCGTATCAGCAAGCATAACAATGCAATACTAGACATCATGATTCCTATGAGATTTGATTAGGCATTACAACAATATACATAGACCGTAATCCAACTGCATCTATGACTAATAATCCACCTTAAGGTTATCATCCGAGCCCCCTCCAGTATTAAGTTGCAAGCAATAGATTATTGCTTTAAGCAATGTGTGTAAAATAAACAATACAATTGTTCCATGAAAAAAATATTGTTGTTTTCTCCCTAGGAGCAACATCACATCTACAACCTTAGAGATTTCTGTCACTTCCCCAGATTACTAGAGGCATGAACCCACTATCTAGCATAAATACTCCCTCTTGGAGTCACAAGCATCTACTTGGCCAAGATAGCTACTAGCAATGGAGAGCATGCAAGATCACAAACAACACAAACATGATAGAATCAATAATCAATATGACATGATAGAATCAATAATCAATCTGACATAGTATCTCAATATCCATCGGATCCTTGCAAACACAACATATATGATTACAAATAGATGATCTTGATCATGAACGGAGCTCAAAAGATCTAAACATGATAGCACAAAGGAGGAGAAACAACCATCTAGCTACTCTATGGACCCATATTCCAAGGGTGAACTACTCACGCATCATACCGGAGGCTGGCATGGTGATGAAGAAGGCCTTCGGGATAATCTCTCCCCTCTGGCAGGGTGCCGGGAAGATCTTCGGGTCCCCCAGATCTAGGGACGATGGTGGCGGCGGCTACTACGGACTGTTTCGTGGAGATCTGATCGGGTTGCTTAGGGTTTCTGCATCAGGGGCTTTTATAGGCGAAGAGGCAAGGCAGGAGGGCGGCCAGGGGCCCCACACCAGGTGGCGGCGAGCCCCCCTGGGCCACGCGGCCCTATGGTGTGGCCACCCTATAGCCTCCCTTCGGCTGCCCTTCGGTCTCCGTGTTCTCTCCGGTAAAATATTTACTTTGGCTTTTGTCCCGTTCAATTCTGAGAATATTTCCTTACTAGCTTTTCTAAAACCAAAAATAGCAGAAAATAGGCAACTGGCACTATGACATCTTGTTAATAGGTTAGTCCCAGAAAATGTATACAGATACCTCAAAACGTATACAAAGCATAGCAAAGTTGATACTAAACAAGCATGGAACATCAAAAATTATAGATATGTTTACGACGTATCAAGCATCCCCAAGCTTAAATCCTGCTCGTCCTCGAGTAGGTAAGTGATAAAAAGAATAATTTTTTAGGTGACATGCACCATCACAATCTTGACCAAACCATTTGTAAAGCATGGATAGCTGGGATCAAAGTACTCTAAACATGAGCATGAAAGATGTAGTTCTAACAATAAGACATAGTAACTATGTTGCAACATGAAAAGGTACAAACAATGGATTCATGAATGACAATGCATTGAAAGAAGTTTGTTTGTTTGTTTGTTTCACATATAGAAAGCATAGCATATGTGGTATTCAGCTTGTCCCTCATGGAGTAGCAAAACATAAATGCATAGGACACCTTCAAAGTTCATAAGGGTGACTAGATACAAATAGTTAAAGAACAAGCAATATCAACATGATGAATCATTCAATAAGTTTTGGGACAATGCACATAGAACTAAGGGCACGTACAATGCGGTGACGTCAGCCTTTCCTTATGTTCGCCACGTTGGATTTTTTCTTAGTTGGAGGAGAGAGAAACAAGAGAGAGAGGGTTGTCTTCCCTTAGCTAAGGGATGATCTCTTAGCAATAAGAGAAGACTATTTTTCTCCATTGTACCATATGCCTTCTCTTAGTCAACCAATTTTTTACTAAAAATAGTTAATTCTATTAATTGCTAGAGATAGCAATAAGAGATAATGCATTGTACAAGTTATATATTGTGTCTTTTCTAAATGATGTGGAGAGCTAAGAGAAGGCATGCCTTCTCTAGCATTGTATATGCCCTAAGAATGACAACTATGCTCTCTTAATTGGTGCATCAAGATAGAAGGTGGAGACTCAGTATAAAAGTGGAAAGAAAGGCCCTTCATAAGGGAAGCAGGGATTTCAAGTTTCATAAAGAGCTTCCAAAAATTATGGTACTTGTTAGCTTTCATCTCTCATTTCCCCTATCATAAGCATCTTGAAGTGGTTAAGGTTAAAGTGAAGCAAATATGGAGTATATGCTTGACAAATCATAAGTTGGCAATATCATGTACCTTGAGTACGAGGGTCGTTCCACATGCTACTCAACTTTAGTCACCGGTAAGTTCTTGTCATAATAAGTATATGTGTATCATAGAGAACCTCCAACGGGGTACCCCTTGCCCCATGACACAGGATCTATCCCATATCAATATGACAAGGCAACAAATAGTGAGCATCTCAACGATCCTTTTATTTACCATGAGCATGGTGCAATATTTTTTTCTCTTTTTTTCTTTTTGTTTCTGAGCATGCTTCATGGATTGCTCACTATGGTGATGCTGCAAGTTTCCACCATGATTAGGCATGGCTTAGGCTAGCGGCCCAGGTGTTTCTATAACACATATACATAACTCCATGGACTTACAAGCTCCTCTTTTATTTCATACCGCCGACATCCGTAAACAAAAGATCATGATATCAACTGGGTATATATGTATAGGTGTTGAAAGTGTTCCCCATGACAACATGGTTCTGCTAATTCCCAACTTATAAATGCAAGCATATACAACAAAGATGACACAATGGTTCAAGTTTATTAGGGGCAATAAAAATAAAGTGTGCCATTAAGTTTGTGAGAGCTTTAATCACTAATTTTCTCATAACAAGTTTAATTTGGAAGATAGATAAAACAAGAATATACTTGGAATGGTGTAACACACCATGCATAGGAATTTGTACTGGACTCTTTGGAATAACTTCGTTTCTTGGGAGTTGGATGCATGAGTAGAGCTTACTCAATACAAGTGGAGGCTAGGAAAAGACTGGGAGCGACCAACTAAGAGAGCAATAATGGCCATAATCATGCAGAGCGACAAAACATTATCATTCAAAGCATAAAGTGGTATCACAAGTAAAAAAAAAATGATCATAGAGGCTAAGGTGACTGGTTCATAGTCATAACATGGTGTGAGCATGTGCCTAGTCAACCCAAACAAAGCATCAAAGGAGAATACCACAATATTATGCTTTTGTATGCTAAAACAACACATGATTCTTGCAAGGCACATTAAGCAATCTAAATTGTTTGGAACAAGTCATGCTATAGTAATAATCACTAAGCATAAGGTCAAAACAACATCTAGCATGACATGATAAAGTCTAATCCATAGTCAAAACAAACTCCCTTTTGTACCACTTAAGCATGAAACTTTCTACTCTTTTCCAACACTAATCAACTTATTTGAAACAACATATGTGAGAGCGGGGGTACAACTACTTTATTCAAGTAAACTAAACAAACAAAAACGAAAAACGAAAACTAAGACTCTCCAAGAACAACATAACAGTGCATGAAACAATAAAAATGAAGTGTCTAGAAAGAGATCTGAGATTTTTATTGATGAAGAAGGGGATGCCTTGGGCATCCCCAAGCTTTGACGCTTGTACCTCTTGAATATTTCTTGGGGTTACACAGGGTGGCATCCCCAATCTTGATCTTTTATCCATTATTCATATCATCAGATCATTCTTCGCCTACACTTGTAAATTTCCTTCATACAAAACTTCACACAATCTTCATTAGCAACATTAGTGTATTCAAGATAATAGGCCTTCGGTTTTAGGTTTAAAACAAGGAAAACTTTCATTATAACACAAGATACTGTAGCACTTCCTTTTAAAAACTCAAGTGATTAATAAGAACTCAAAAATAAACCAATTAATAAGCAATTGAAAATAATGGCAGAAATCTATCAAAACAGACCAGCAGGTAATAACATATTTTTTAGAAGACCTTCTGTTGCGAAAATAAAAAAGTGTTGAACTAACGAAAGTTATATAACAACCCGGGGCATTTACTTAGAAAATTATACCTCAATCTGACATACAGAGATTTTTCATGAATTTTTACAGTGAAGCACAAAAATCTATTTCGGGACAGCAACTTCCCTAAATCTTACTTCTCTCTCATTAGAGGTTATTCTTGGCACAAAAAACAAATAAAAAGGATAAGGAGAGGTTATTACAGAAGTAATAACTTCCAAGACTCGATAAAACTATTGGGTTATCTCCCAAGAAGTACTTTTCTTTAACGCCTTTAAGTTAGCACAAGAAGCAAGAATCAAGTATTTTCAAATGAAGAAGCATTGAATTTCTTGCCCCTGCCTCTCTTACATTTACCCTTATCTTTAGGGAATGTATGATTGATTTGTGGAGAAGCAAAATGCATAATGCCTTTTCCCACATCTATTATTGCTCCAAGGAGTTTCAGTAGGGATCTTCCAAGTGTAATTTGTCCTTTTCCTGCACATTCAATAACAAGATAATCAGTTGAAACCACTTTCCCTAAGATCTTTGTAAACACTCCTTTAGTTATTCCGATGGGTAATATAGTGGCATTATTGGTGAGAGATATTACTTCTCCTCCTTCAGAAAGTCCCCAAATATTGGAACATAATCAGACATGATATCACAACGAGCATCAAAAGTCTCATTATTTATAACAACTTTTACTGTAGGAAACCATTTTGATGGCTCAGAATTTATTGGAACATAATCATGATGCTCTCTAAGCATGTTATAGCAATCTTTTAAACTAGTTGTATTGGTCTCAAGAGTGTTTAACCTGGCATAGATGTTTATGAAAGAAGAATCAGATTTGCTAGGAAAATTATATATTGTAATCAACTTCTTTATGGCATTCAAAGCTTCATCCTCATTACATTGGAGAAAATCTGTTCCTGCTACAGCATCCAAAGCATATCTATAGAAAAGAGTAAGACCATAGTAGAAACTGCTAAGAACCAAACCTAGAGTCATTTTAGGATCATTTTTTTCATGTGAATCATAAATTCTAGACCAAGCTTCTTTGAAACTCTCTTCACTTCCTTGTTTGAAAGTAAAGATCATTTCCATAGGCAAAACAGTGATGGGAGCAACACTAGACATGGTAGCAACTTGAAGTAGGAACTATTTTTTGTGTGTTTTTTATAAGAAAAGCATACCAAACGAAACTATTTTTTTTTGTATTTTTGAAAGAAATAAACAAGAAAAACAAAGGAAAAGAAACTAAGCAAAAAAAATAAAAATAAAGAGGAAGGTTGTGAGAGACTCCCCTTGTAAAGTTGTCCTTAACTCCCCGGCAACGACGCCAGAAATCTTGATGCGCTCAGTCGACTACAGAGCCTCGTTGGGAGACCCCAAGAACAAGGTGTGATGAGCATAGCAGCAAGTTTTCCCTCAGTTATGGAACCATGGTTATCGAATCAATAGGAGCAAGGAAACAACTCCAAGGTGTTGCTAGCAACTTGGAATCCCGCACAACACAAACTCAAGACTTTGCCCCAACTTACAGTGAGGTTGTCAATCTCACTAGTTTGCTAAAAACAAAGGATTACAAGTAGTGTGGAAGGTAATGGTTGCTTGTAGAAAGTAAACAGTAACAGTAATAGTGGATGGTATATCAATAAATATTGGACCAGGGTCCATGATACGTCAGAAACGTATCTATAATTTTTGATGTTCCATGCTTGTTTAGTATCTACTTTGCTTTGCTTTGTCCACACTTTGAGGTGATTTTTACATGTTTTCTGGTACTAACCTATTAACAAGTTGCCACAGTGCCAGTTGCCTGTTTTCTTCTGTTTTTGGTTCCAAAAAGGCAGAAAATCAATATTCTCGGAATTGGACGGGACAAAAGCCAAAGTCAATATTTTACCTCGGGGAACACAAAGCCGAAATAGGAGATGGAGGAGACTCACCAGGGGGCCACACCCCCTAGCCGTGCGGGTGGGCCCACCCCGCACCTGGGGGTGTAGCCGCCCTGGTGGCCCCCCGCCTCGCCTCTTCGCCTATAAGAAGCCCTAGATGCATAAACCCTAAGTAACCGATCACAATTCCACGAAACCGTCTGTAGCTGCCGCCACCATCGTCCCTAGATCGGGGGATCTGAAGCTCTTCCCGGCACCCTGCCGGAGGGGAGATCATCCCTGAGGCCTTCTTCTTCATCATGCCAGCCTCCGGTATGAAGCGTGAGTAGTTTCACCTTGGACTACGGGTCCATGTAGTAGCTAGATGGTTGTATCTCCTCCTTGTGCTTTCATGTCTAGATCTTGTGAGCTCCGTTCATGATCAAGATCTCATCTATTTGTAATCATGCATGTTGTGTTTGCGGGGATCCAATGGATATTGAGATTACTATGTCAGATTGATTAATGGTTTTGTTTTATTGATTCTATCATGTTTGTGTTGTTTGTGATCTTGCATGCTCTCCATTGTTAGTAGCTATCTTGGCCAAGTAGTTGCTAGTGACTCCAAGAGGGGGTATTTATGATCGATAGTGGGTTCATGCCTCTACTTAATCAAGGGAAGTGACAGAAATCTATACGGTTGTAGATGTGCTGTTGCCACTAGGGAGAAAACAACAGTCTCTTGTTCATGGAACAAGTAGATTGTTTACCTTACACACTTTGCTTGAAGCAGTTGTCTGTTGCTTGCAAATTAATACTGGAGGGGGTTCGGATGATAACCCAAAGGTGGAATTCTAGTCATAGATGCAATTGGATGGCGGTCTATGTATCTTTGTAGAGGTCCCAATCTTAGATAAGATAGAGCCTCCTGTGTTTTACAATGCTAGTCCCTGGATCAATAGCTAGCATCCATAGTTAAGATGTAATATCAAGAAACAAAGGTCATAATATAACTTTATAACCAGGAATAACATAAGTTTATTACATCAAACATAGCTCATTTGGCTAATACATTACATTGCAGCGGAATAACTATAGTCATGGGTCCTTCATCTTCAAAGTGTCACAGGCAGATGTTGGTTGTAAACTTTGTAATCCTAATCAATCAATCTTCACTAAAACAATCAAACCTGCAACATACAAGTTACAGCCACAAGGGTCAATACATTTGAATTGTATTGGCAAGTGATACTATGGTTTTATGGTGGAATCTACCATCTATATGCATTTGGCTAAGTGGAGTTGAGGCTTGCATTGCTTAAATTAGATTTTTCTTATCATTTTGAAAATACTAAGTTTTGCTTGTCAAAAACATTTTTCTCAATCAAAGACTTCAAGATCCTTGTACCAAGCCATCTCTCCATCAATGATTTAAGAATTCAAACAACCCTTGTTCAAACCACAAGATTTTAGTTTAGAAATTTGAATGATGAGATTCTTGATTGCTTCCATGTCTTGATGCTCAAATTGTCCTTTACCAGGGACATGGCTAAGTACTTAGATTTTACACTCTGCAGAGGTGGTGCACTTTACCCACAAGACTTGGTTTCCCAAGACAAAATCTTTGAAGCCTTCCTTAGACCAAAATGGACGCTCCAACCTATCAAACACTACCACCCACTGTCCATTTGGCTAAGTTCTTGCAACCTATATGATCATGGCAGAGCCCATATTGCCAAGTGGTTGCACTTGAAGCTTCTCAACATTTGACATCTCAAATCTCTTTGTTTCCTGGGTGGCCATCCACAAGTGAGATACACAAGGTTCCTGGCCTTGTGTAACCACTCAACATAACCCAATCCTTCCATTCCACCCAGGAGGTTCATTAACTTAGTTGTTTAATTAGACAAAATCACAAGTCCTCAGACTTAGAATATTTTTCCATAGTGTGAATATATATTCCACCCATGTTTTCTATTGGCTAGGCTAAGCTTGGTAGTAGTAGGAATCTTAACTTAGGAAAATCCTACTAAGGATTCATCTACTAGGTTTCCTATAGCAAGGTTTATATTTAGCAAACTCCATGCAAGTTTTACTTAGCAAAATCACTAATGCATAGTGAAAGTAATGGGACAAAAAGTATGAAGCATCACTTGCCTTTTTGGAAGGAAATGGTAGTTCACTCCTTGATCTTGCTAGTCTCGTTGAAGACGATGAACAGCGAAGGGTGGGTCCTGCTTGTCAGTGAGTGAGGAAGGCTTCAGGTGGGCTCCAGTTGTCATACACTGCGTGGGTTAGTTTTGCGGTGAAAAACGGTTCATTTCGCTGAGAGAGGGAGGTGGGCTCGGTTGGGCTGAGTTGGGCCGGGGTAGTTGGCTGCTGTTGTTTCTTTTTTTTTGTACAGAAACATTTTCCTTTTTCCATTTTATTTACTAATTTGGAATTCATTTCACAATTCAAACAACAAGACAATCATTCAAATAATTCAAACTATTGTAATGAGTTTTTGGTTCTATTTAGTAGTATAACCAACTTTCAAAATAAAATAATATTTTAAATCTTTTTAGGTTCCATTTATTAATTAAATAAAATGGATCATGGTTTATTAATAAAATAGGGTTTGGTTTAATTAATAAAATCTTCATTTGAAATCCAAATGCTTTCAAAACCCAATCAGTAGGTTTTATTTGGAAATAAAGAATATTTGGAAAACTTGTTTAAAGTAAAATAATCCTTTTACTTTAGGGTCCATTAATAATTAAATAAAATGTACCTTAGTTATTAAATCAAATAGGGTTTGATTTTATTAATAAAATCTTTATTTGAACCTAAATATTTTCAAAATCAAATTAGTAGGTTTAATTTGGGAAGTATATAATATTTGGTAATTTGTTTTAAAACAAAATAACCTTTTATTTTAGTGTCCATTATTAATTAACATAATAGGCTTTCATTATTAAATCCAATAGGATTTGTTTTATTGAGACATTTATTTTGAAACCTAAAATAAAGCCAAAACATTTTAGTAGATTTTTATTTGTGAATTTCAAATAATTGGGGAAAACCTATTTTAAATAATTTAATAAGTTTTGATGTTTCAATTTAAATTGGTAAAATCTTTTATCTTCAAATAAGGTTGGATGTTAAATCCTTATTACTTTATTTAAAATAAACTTTTATCATTTTAATCAAAGAAAACTCTTTGGTTTCAAAATCTTGGCCAAGTTTAATTTGGCTTTATAAAATAATCCTTATTTATAAATCCATCTTTTCTTTTGAATACCAAATCCTTTTATTTAAAAGATCTAAAATAGTATTTCCAAAATATTTTATTTTCCTTTGTTAATTGTTTTATGTTTTTAAATCCTTTTGGGATTTAATTGTTCCAAATAGGTTTGAAGATTCCTATTGAAATTCAAAAAGTTTCTTCTGGCCCTGAAAATCAAACAAAATTTTATTTTATTAATTTATTTTCACATTACAAGATTTGGAAAATCTTGGGATGTGACAGGCTACCACCCTTAAAATAAATCTCGTCCCGAGATTTGGGGAGGCTAGGGTTACAAGCAAGTTCAAAACAACTAGGGTACTACCACCCTTAAAAATTTTCAAAAAAAATTACACATTGTCCTTCTTGGGATCATGAGAAATACTTTCTCTAAGCAAACTTTGCATGTGTCCTTGGTTTCTATACTTGACTCATGGGACAAGGTTGAGATCCTTCATAGACTTGTTTAACTTGTTCTCCATCCTTTCTGGACAATTGTTTGCATAGTGGCCTAGTTCCTTTCATTTGAAACATGTGACAAGGCTGATATCCCTCATAGGCTTGTTTATCTTATGCTTCATCTTTTCTGGACAGTAATTTGCATAATGTCCTAACTCTTTGCAGTATTTGCACATCACTTGGCTGATATCTTTCTTTTCCTTTGGTATCATTGCTTTTTGTTTGTTTCTTTGGTTCTTCTTCTTTTCTGGGCATTCATTGGCATAGTGTCCCATCTCTTTGCAATTGTAACATTGATCTTGAGTAATATCCTTCTTGTTAGGGTTTGGGCATTTCTTCTTCTTCTTGGGTCTCTCCAAAGCTAGGAGTTCTTCTAGTTCATGTTCTTCATTGGTGGGAGATCTTTCTCTCTTCTTGGGGCATTGATCTTCATGTTCCTTGGATGCATGATTCTTGTCTCTAAAATTATAGCTAGCTTGGGTTCCTTCTAGAATAACATCTTTGTCATCCTTGTTGTCATTAGCTCTTTGGGAAAGGTTTTCTCTCATGTTGGTCATTTGAGTAACCAATCCTTGCAACAATTGGGATTGAAGTTTCAAAATCCTTTGTATAGCAGGGTCTAATCCATTGTTGTTGGCTAAAAGCTGAGTTGTCTCTTGGCTCAACTGGTTTTGGGTTGCTATAAGTTCTCTCATGTTGTCTTCTTGGTTGTTGTTGTCATCAACCTTGATGTTGGAGTTTCTTGGAGTAGTCATCTGTTTGGGTTGAATGAGGATTAGAATGGGCAAGATATTTCTAAGGAGACAATTCTAATCACACACACCACAATTCACACAAACAATGTGCATGCAATCATAAACAAACATTCCACTCAAACAACAAGTTTCAAGCACATACTTAGGCAACAAAATATTTTTGTTACACCACATAAGTTGGTGTGTTTGACTTAACTAAATTATGGTGGTCCATCTATATGGTTCACTTGTGATCCTTCTTTCCTTCATGATTGATCCTTCTTTCATGAGATCATGGTTTCCTTGGGATAAACTCTTGGTCACAAAACTTCAAATAATGTAGGTTCCTTCTAACTTTTGCATTCCCTCAGTCTCTAAATCTTGAGTAAGCTTTCCTTGTCTCACTTGTAGTCCTTAGTGATATCCAAGTTGGAGGTCCTTGGTGAAAATGCTGAAGATGTTGAAGTCATTAGAGTTGAAGAAGTTGAAGCAGTCCTTTACACATGGTGTAGTCTTTGGCCATGGGTAGGTTTTTCCATCAAGTTGAAGTAGAGGAGAAGTAGAGTTGAAACCAAAATGGTTGAGGAAAGAGTTTACAAGTGTTTTTGTAAATAAGTTTTGGATCAAAGTATAACTCCTATTTTCTAAGGGTTTTTGTCCAATCCTAGGGTTTACAAATCCTACAGGCAACACAATGCTCTGATACCATCTGTAGAGGTCCCAATCTTAGATAAGATAGAGCCTCCTGTGTTTTACAATGCTAGTCCCTGGATCAATAGCTAGCATCCACAGTTAATATGTAATATCAAGAAACAAAGGTCATAATATAACTTTATAACCAGGAATAACATAAGTTTATTACATCAAACATAGCTCATTTGGCTAATACATTACATTGCAGCGGAATAACTATAGTCATGGGTCCTTCATCTTCAAAGTGTCACAGGCAGATGTTGGTTGTAAACTTTGTAATCCTAATCAATCAATCTTCACTAAAACAATCAAACCTGCAACATACAAGTTACAGCCACAAGGGTCAATACATTTGAATTGTATTGGCAAGTGATACTATGGTTTTATGGTGGAATCTACCATCTATATGCATTTGGCTAAGTGGAGTTGAGGCTTGCATTGCTTAAATTATATTTTTCTTATCATTTTGAAAATACTAAGTTTTGCTTGTCAAAAACATTTTTCTCAATCAAAGACTTCAAGATCCTTGTACCAAGCCATCTCTCCATCAATGATTTAAGAATTCAAACAACCCTTGTTCAAACCACAAGATTTTAGTTTAGAAATTTGAATGATGAGATTCTTGATTGCTTCCATGTCTTGATGCTCAAATTGTCCTTTACCAGGGACATGGCTAAGTACTTAGATTTTACACTCTGCAGAGGTGGTGCACTTTACCCACAAGACTTGGTTTCCCAAGACAAAATCTTTTAGAAGCCTTACCTTATACCAAAATGGACGCGCTCCAACCTATCAAACACTACCACCCACTGTCCATTTGGCTAAGTTCTTGCAACCTATATGATCATGGCAGAGCCCATATTGCCAAGTGGTTGCACTTGAAGCTTCTCAACATTTGACATCTCAAATCTCTTTGTTTCCTGGGTGGCCATCCACAAGTGAGATACACAAGGTTCCTGGCCTTGTGTAACCACTCAACATAACCCAATCCTTCCATTCCACCCAGGAGGTTCATTAACTTAGTTGTTTTATTAGACAAAATCACAAGTCCTCAGACTTAGAATATTTTTCCATAGTGTGAATATATATTCCACCCATGTTTTCTATTGGCTAGGCTAAGCTTGGTAGTAGTAGGAATCTTAACTTAGGAAAATCCTACTAAGGATTCATCTACTAGGTTTCCTATAGCAAGGTTTATACTTAGCAAACTCCATGCAAGTTTTACTTAGCAAAATCACTAATGCATAGTGAAAGTAATGGGACAAAAAGTATGAAGCATCACTTGCCTTTTTGGAAGGAAATGGTAGTTCACTCCTTGATCTTGCTAGTCTCACACTTCACTACAAGTCAAACAAGCAAACAAAAATTCAATTCACATTCCAACCAAAGTCAAACAAACAATTCTTCACACACACAAAGTAATGGAATCTAAGTCATGCATGGGAGCATGCACAAGATAGTTTTTATTTTGCAAAGGGGTCTCTATGGGTTTCTAAACTTTGTAAGATCCAATTTGGTCATTTACCAAAGTGGCAAAGTCATTAGCAAGAGGGTTTTGTCCAAAAACTATTTTTAAATCCATTTATCATTTCATGTGGTGAAAATGTTTTTATTAAGGCAAAACTCTTAAGTTGTTCACCAAATGAGTTGCTATTGCAAAACTTGGTGTTTTTGGGTCAGTAGGTTTGGTCCAAACTATTTTCTCAAAGTTTCTTTTCCATAAATATTTTTATAATAAAATCAACAATTTTATTTGGCTAGAAATGGACTAAACTAATTAATCCATTACAAACTTTTCCAAATTTATTTTCCAAACCATGGGTTGGTTCCTAGGGTCAGTGAGGTCACAATAAACCAATTTGCAAAGGTTTTATCCTTAAATTCAATTTTAAACAATTTTTATACTCTAAACAAGCATACAAATGTTTCTGCAAATTCAAACAAGTTAACAGATAATATTTGCTAAACTAAGGGCATGGGTGGCTAGGGCTTGTTCTCCTGAATCCATTGATATAAAATTTGTAAAATTTGGACGTGTGGTTTGAAAGTTATAGGGGTTTGAAGTTTGCAATTCAATCCGATTTCAAATTCAGTTTTAAAACAGATCCTGCCACGTGTCGCTGTCTCATTGGGCGATAACGCTTCAGCTGGATCACGCTGCGGTGCGTTGGATCTACTCCTATCGTGCGGCATAGATGGCTCGATACCCCTTCGTGTTAGTGAATCTATCCAAGCCATCCGATGTTAATCTAACGGTTCTAATTGCTTGGCCAAACAGCAGCGGCGCTGGCGGCGGTAGTTGGCGGCGGCGAGGTCTGTCAGCGGCGGAGCCGGTGATAAAAGAAGCGAGGAAGAGGGGGAGAGGCTCACCGTGATTGCAGGGTCATGGGGAAGCTCGACGTGGTTTCGAGGAGGCGAGGGGTGCACTGGGGCGGTACTAATCGCTCGCCGGAGTTCGCTCGGCGTCGGGCGCGTTCAGGCGTCGCTGGGGATGTTGCTACAAAGCACGGGAGAGGGAACAAAGATTGGGGTTAGCTTCACGCGCGGTTCCCTGACAAGCGATCATCAACGCGAGGAAAGGGGGTGGTCTAGCTTACCGGGGAGGAGTTCGTCGGAGAAACCAGATGGTGGCGATGACGGTTGTCGTCGTTGCCGACGTTCTGGGGCTCCCGCGGGTGAGTGGGAAGCGCCGGGAGAAGCGCCAAGGCTAGGAGAGTGTGTGAGTGTGCTTAGGGAGGCAAGGGGCGGTGTCGTGTCGCCGGAATCGATGAGGAAGGTCGTCGGAGCCGAGGGTGCTCAGTGCGTAATTGAGGCGGCCTGGGGGCGTGCCTGGGAAAGAAGGCAGAGGGAAAACAGAGAGGATTGGCTGGCGTTTAAAGGGGCGTGGTCATTACAAGGAATCAATGTCTCCTTCACGCGCAATCAATCGCCGGAGTTACTCACTGCAACGGTCAGGGCGACGGAGTCTCGTTGAAGACGATGAATAGCGAAGGGTGGGTCCTGCTTGTCAGTGAGTGAGGAAGGCTTCAGGTGGGCTCCAGTTGTCATACACTGCGTGGGTTAGTTTTGCGGTGAAAAACGGTTCATTTCGCTGAGAGAGGGAGGTGGGCTCGGTTAATGAGTTGGCCGGTAGTTGGGTCATTGTTTCTTTTTTTTTTGTACAGAAACATTTTCCTTTTTCCATTTTATTTACTAATTTGGAATTCATTTCACAATTCAAACAACAAGTCAATCATTCAAATAATTCAAACTATTGTAATGAGTTTTTGGTTCTGTTTAGTAGTATAACCAACTTTCAAAATAAAATAATATTTTAAATCTTTTTAGGTTCCATTTATTAATTAAATAAAATGGATCATGGTTTATTAATAAAATAGGGTTTGGTTTAATTAATAAAATCTTCATTTGAAATCCAAATGCTTTCGAAACCCAATCAGTAGGTTTTATTTGGAAATAAATAATATTTGGAAAACTTGTTTAAAGTAAAATAATCCTTTTACTTTAGGGTCCATTAATAATTAAATAAAATGGACCTTAGTTATTAAATCAAATAGGGTTTGATTTTATTAATAAAATCTTTATTTGAACCTAAATATTTTCAAAATCAAATTAGTAGGTTTAATTTGGGAAGTATATAATATTTGGTAATTTGTTTTAAAACAAAATAACCTTTTATTTTAGTGTCCATTATTAATTAACATAATAGGCTTTCATTATTAAATCCAATAGGATTTGTTTTATTGAGACATTTATTTTGAAACCTAAAATAAAGCCAAAACATTTTAGTAGATTTTTATTTGTGAATTTCAAATAATTGGGGAAAACCTATTTTAAATAATTTAATAAGTTTTGATGTTTCAGTTTAAATTGGTAAAATCTTTTATCTTCAAATAAGGTTGGATGTTAAATCCTTATTACTTTATTTAAAATAAACTTTTATCATTTTAATCAAAGAAAACTCTTTGGTTTCAAAATCTTGGCCAAGTTTAATTTGGCTTTATAAAATAATCCTTATTTATAAATCCATCTTTTATTTTGAATACCAAATCCTTTTATTTAAAAGATCTAAAATAGTATTTCCAAAATATTTTATTTTCCTTTGTTAATTGTTTTATGTTTTTAAATCCTTTTGGGATTTAATTGTTCCAAATAGGTTTGAAGATTCCTATTGAAATTCAAAAAGTTTCTTCTGGCCCTGAAAATCAAACAAAATTTTATTTTATTAATTTATTTTCACATTAAAAGATTTGGAAAATCTTGGGATGTGACAATCTTGTTGTATTGCCTAATCGAATCTCATAGGATCTTTATGTCTAGTATTGCATTGTTATGCCTTGCTCAGTCATGTCAATTTCCCTACTGTAATTTGTTTACCCAGCATGCCATGTTTGTTTATCTAAGGAGAATACCTCTAGTGAACTATGGACCCCGGTCCAATCTTTACCATTGATACATCTTCCACTGTTACTGTTTACTTGCTGCAAACCATCATCACCTTCGACACCATATAGTTAATCCTTTGTTATAGCAACCGGTGAGATTGACAACCTCACTGTTGGTTGGGGCAAATTCTTGAGTTTGTGTTGTGCAGGTTTCCACGTTGCTTGCAACACCTTTGAGACGTTTCCTTCCTCCTACTGGTTCGATAACCTCGGTTTATTACTGAGGGAAAACTTGCAACTGTGTTGCATCATACCTTCCTCTTGGGGTTTCCCGACGAAGTGTCAACACGCATCAGTCCACAGTTCACTAGAGGTGTTCTCCTTAAGATAAATAACATGCTGGGTGATCAAATTACAGCGGGGCAATTGACAGATTGAGCAAGCATAGAAATGAATACTAGACATCATGATTCCTATGAGATTTGATTGGGCATTACAACAATATACATACCAGAATCCAACTGCATCTATGACTAATAATCCACCTTCAGGTTATCATCCGAACCCCCTCTAGTATTAAGTTTTAAGCAACAGATTATTGATTTAAGCAATGTTTGTAAAGTAAACAATACAATTGTTCCATGAACAAAAGATTGTTGTTTTATCCCTAGTAGCAACAACATATCTACAACCTTAGAGAATTTTGTCACTTCCCCAGATTACTAGAGGCATGAACCCACTATCGAGCATAAATACTCCCTCTTGCAGTCACAAGCATCTACTTGGCCAAGATAGCTACTAGCAACGAAGATCATGCAAGATCACAAACAAAACAGACATGATAGAATTAATATGACATGATAGAATCAATAATCAATATAACATGATAGAATCAATAATAAATCTGACATAGTATCTCAATATCCATCGGATCCCCGCAAACACAACATGTATGATTACAAATAGATGATCTTGATCATGAATGGAGCTCACAAGATCTAAACAAGATAGCACAAAGGAGGAGAAACAACCATCTAGCTACTGTATGGACCCATAGTCCAAGGGTGAACTACTCACGCATCATACCAGAGGCTGGCATGATGATGAAGAAGGCCTCCAGGATGATCTCTCCCCCCGGTAGGGTGCCGGGAAGAGCTTCAGATTCCCCCTATCTTGGGACGATGGTGGCGGCGGCTACAGACTATTTCGTGGAGATCTGATCGGGTTGCTTAGGGTTTCTGCATCGGGGGGCTTTTATAGGCGAAGAGGCAAGGCAGGAGGGCGGCCAAGGGGGCCACACCAGGTGGCGGTGCCCCCCTGGGCCATGCGGCCCTAGGGTGTGGCCACCCTGTAGCCCCCCTTCGGCTGCCCTTCGGTCTCTGTGTTCTCTCCGGTAAAATATTGACTTTGGCTTTTGTCCCGTCCAATTCCAAGAATATTTCCTTACTAGCTTTTCTGAAACCAAAAACAGCAGAAAACAGGAAACTGGCACTGCGACATCTTGTTAATAGGTTAGTCCCAGAAAATGTATACAAATACCTCAAAGTGTAGAAAAAGCATAGAAAAGTTGATACTAAACAAGCATGGACCATAAAAAAATATAGATACGTTTACGACGTATCACCCCACTTGTCAACACGTAACGATGAGGGTACACTATGGGACCCGAGTGAATTTGGCCCCACTTGTCAGCACGTAACGGCAAGGCTGACGGACAACAAGTTTTAGACCGTCTGGGAGTTTCATAGAAGGAGATGGTGAAAAGTGAGGAAAAGTTATGCAGTCGGGGAAAGGTGAGTACAACTAAGCAACCAAGGGCATGAAAATAGAAATCCCTTTCCTTTATGGGCTTCAACTTCATTATTTGTCGCCCAATTCCATCTTCCACCTCTCCTGTTTTATCACTCTTTGTGAGTGTTGGCTCAGAATCGAGCCACACTTCAACCTCTTCAAGAAGTTGTATTCCCTAAAGAGGCAGTCGGGTGCTGGCGGCGCTGTCTATCAAGTTGGCGGATGCGGTACTTACATCCGCCCCAATCAACAATATTTCAACTTCAACCTCGTCGAATAAGCTCAGGGATGGAGGGCCAAATGGTTCTACAATCGTGACCAGAAACTGGAGGAACAACACTATGACCTTGCCCCCTTCGACGCAAGTGATGAGACCAAGAGGAAGCGATCCTGCAAGAACAAAGTTCCTTCGGGTGAATTTGAGGTGGTTGAAGCATTGTATAAGCGGGTGAAGGATCTTCAGTTGTGGCATACCCATGAGGTCATCGACCTGGATATCATTCGCGTCTTCCTGAAGCATCAAGTGCAGCCCCTGCAAGACAGGACGTACCCGATGTTTTTGTATACTGGTGCTAGTGATCCCACGCGAATTACTGTTGAGGACTTGTCATTGACCGAGCTTGATAGGAAAATCACATCCTTGACAAGCTTGAGGTGGAAGTCCCTACCAGAAGAAACGTTGGATGTGCCCTTTGGCGCGACTAACCCTGTTCTAGAGGTAATATCCTTGCTACACCTCTCATTGATGTTGTTGTGATTATGATATATGATTGTGACTGATGTGCCCTTGTACACTTGTAGGCTCTGAAGGTGAAGGGCATGATGCCTCCATTGCCCGAGAAGTTTGAGGCTGCCGCTGACATTGGGGACATGGACGAGTCAGATTCGACTGTCCCTTCTGCTTAGTCTTCGGAGCATGAAACCCCCGAGCCTAGCAATGGGGACTCTAGTAAGAGAGCTCGAAGCGAGGGCTCAGATGCCTCAACTCATGCGTTTCCAAAGGGGCCTGCTCCAGGCACGGGTGCCACTAGACCAATTCTAGCAGCTTCCCTCTGAGCTATGGCTCCTAAGCCGTGGGCCAAGAAACAAAATAAAGTCGAAGTATTCGACCTTGAAAACATCGCCACATAAGTATCTGAAATTTGTTCTTTCCACTTTGAGTATTCCGCTTAACCCTTGTCTGATGACTGCTCTTTTGTTGTCTGCATTCGACAGGGAGTCTACTCCGAAGGGGACGATGATGCTCTTGCTCGTGCTCGGAGAATGGATTCTCCTAATATTGCTTTCAAGGACAAGGCTCAAGTCTATGAAGAATATGATCATGGCTTGGAGGTGATGCCGAAGACATAAAGTGTGCTTGCATGAGCATTTAGCTCTAGCCTCAAGGACTTTTAGGAATAACCAAGGAAAGGATAATGCCTCAAGAATCAATGCAAGTAACACAAGGCCCAAGTTGAGATCATTCTACAATTCTCAATAAACAAGCCACTTTGTTGCTAAATGCCCGTATGAGAAGATAGAAGACTGTGGAGGAAGGCTTGTATTGAAGTCCAAGTACAATCCCACTCCAAACAAGAACTTCGTCAAGGAAGTCCAAAACAAGAACTTCGAAAACAAGAACTTCCAAAGCAAGAAGGAACCACAAAAATATGTTTCTATGGTTGATGGCTCCAAAATCGCCATTTTTCTTCGTGTTTAACATTTTTTTTGTCAAGCAATTGACAATAATCTCTCTTGATTTTCCACTAATGACTAATTATTGCAAAGATATGCAAAACCTTGCTCTGATTTGTGTTGTGCAGGAAATCACGCTTTTAATGTGAAATTTGGAGTCATAAATGAAGATTTTGAGGAAGTTTTGACAACCAAGAAATTCTGAAGCTATTGCTAGGCGCCAGACAGCGTAACGACTGCTGGTACGGGCGCGGCCTGTCGGTACGAGGTGGCGTCGGCTTCATCTCGTTAAACCCTACAACTTTCATGAAGGCGCCTATATATTTTGAGGTCCCAGCCGGTACGAGAGGGCCGACATTCTTAAATTGCATCACAACACCACCAAAGGAGATCCACACCATAGTTCATCCCTTCCTTCCCCCATCCTCTCCATTAGCCATAGCCATTAATTTGTACTTGAGATATCCTTGTGATTCGGCGACCATTGTAAGAATATTTGATTTCAATCTAAGTATTTTGCACAATGTTTTCTATCCTTGATCTTATTGTTATGAGTGAGTAGTCCTCACGGTCTACGGGTTGGGGAGAAACCTCGTAGCGATTATGTGCATCTAATCTATGGGAGTATTGTGTATTGTTTGAATAAGAGATTTGTATCTTTTGTTTCTTTGTCTCTTGCCTCGATCTTTGGACTTGTAGGTACCCAAGGCCCCCGAGATCGATCAGGGCTTAAGTTGAGATACTTGGCTAGCGACTATCTCATAGGAAACCCAGTGACATAAAGGGCTACACGGTCTTTGCTTAGCGACCCATTCGGGATCAACAACAACATTTCTCCTTAAGGCTTTCATCTATGTTTATCACTTAATAACTGTTTGTAACCCGGTGCTTCGTGGTACAAAACCAGTTGGATCAAAGGCTATCACTATGCCTGCTGCTCGCAGGGGCTTTAGTATATTAGGATGTGCTGCCCACAAAGATTATCTCTATTGAAACATTACACATGACTATGCTTATTATTATCTTTTATCCCATATGATGTGCAGCTACATGTGGATCTTCAACCCTGGCCTACCTCCATTGAATCAACCACAATATAAAGTAAACTAGATTGGTCCGATAAACAAGGTAAAACAAAAAGCAAATTCTTGTAGATGTGTCCTTATTTTCATTCCTCTTAGCGTTGATTCCAAGGTTTGATTAAACCTAGGTCTACTAGGGAAAAAACTACTATACTCCATCCGCAATCAGGATCAAAGGTATCAATGGTTCGTGAAGAATACAAAGAAACTAATGAGGATGAGAGTTATGATGAAGATGGAGAGATTGTGGGAGTGGTCGCCATTTCCACAATTGCTACCACTTCCGCTACCCCAACCACTTCTGCTTCTACCGCAACCACTTCACCGACATCTCTCTTTGACTCTCCCAATGAGAACAAGCTCATCACCAAGCCCACATGTCTCATGGCTAAATCCTCCGTGGTAACTCCTAAACTCTCAACTCGTTCTCTTGATGCATCTTCATGTGATGATGATGATACGAGTCTCAAGATTAAGAAGGAAGTGGTGGAGTCCACTAGCTTCTTAGCTAACTTGGAAGGTGATGTCAAGATTTGTGTTGAGTCCCTCATGATCCAACTAGATGAATCACGCTATATCATAGATGAAAGAGATGATACCGTCTCGGAGATGTTTGGCCATGCTCGTGAGGCTGCCATAGAGATAGTCGCCTTGTCAAATGCTCTTGAGGAAGAGCAAAGTAAAAGAGTCATTCTTGAAGAGATCACTTTTCTCATGAGTAATCTTTTAACTTGAATGTCACAAAACTTGCTAAAGAACATGACCATGCTATTGCTTTAAGTAAAGTTCTTAAAAATGAAAAGCTCAAGTTTGGGGTTGATCATGCTAGACTAAATGAAGAGTTTAGAAACTCAAGAAGGACCATGCGGCCCTATTGAGAAAATTATCTCATCTTTCAAAGTCACATTAACAACTTCAAACTCAAGTGAAAAAATAAAGTTCAATCATGTTAACTAGTGTTGCTTCATGTTCTGCTAACCCTTGTTGTGAGCATGGAGATCTTGTTGAGAAGAACAATAGGTTGAAGGCAACAATTGAGAAAGGTCATGTCTCATGCATACAAGGTGAGAAAAGCCTAAATGCCCTTTTGAGCAATCAAAGGGACAATATGACCAAGGAAGGACTTGGATTTGCACCCCCAAGGGCAAGAACAACAAGAAGAATGAGCCTACGCCCCTTCCAAAATTGTTACCTTTGTGAAGGAGAGGGAGAAGACAAAAGGGAAGGAACCATGTGTCATTAAGGATGGTGATGAACCATCTCACAATGACTTTGCCGGAAAATACAATCCTTCCTATGTCCTTATGAAATATTATGATGGTAAAGTCTATGCTAAATATGTAGGAACCTCTTATGGTGATGATTACCATTGGGACATTTTGGTTCCAAAGACACTTGTGAATAACAAAAGAGGACCCATTCAATAATGGGTACCTAAGACCAAACATTGATTTCTTGTAGGACTATGCTTCCGGTGGAAGAAAATGGGTGGTTGATAGTGGTGCACTAGTCATATGACCGGAAGCAAAGAGATGATCAATGAGACAAAACCAAATACTTCCAACATGTGTGTCAAATATTGAGATGGATCAACTTCTAATGTATTGGGTTTGGATAAGGTAGTGGTCACATCGGATATTTCCATTGTGGACATTATGCTTGTCAAAATCCTTTCATATAATTTACTTTTTGTTCATCAACTTACACTCATGGATTTCGTAGCCTACTTTGACCCCAAGTGACAATGGTACCAAGTTCAAGAACTGCACCTTGGATGAGTTCCTTAGTGATGAGGGGATCAAGCATCAATATTCCACTCCATATACCCCTCAACAAAATGGTGTGGCATAAAGGAAGAACCAGACTTTTTTGGATATGGCAGGAACCATGATTGCAGAGTTCAAGTCTCCATATAACTTTTGGGCCAAAGCTATCTCAACCGCTTGTCATATTGCCAACCGTGTTTATCTCCGCAAGCATTTGAACATGACTTCATATGAGACCCTCATCGGCAATAAGCCAAGCATTCACTATCTTTGAGTGTTTGGGTGCAAGTGCTTTATTCTCAAGAAAGGTCACCGGTTATCTAAATTTGAGTCCCATGCTATTGAAGGTATATTTCTTGGATATGCATTGGATTCTCATGCTTATAGAGTGTATAAAAATTCCACCAGGAAAGTTATATTCTCTTGTAATATGAGGTTCAACGAACATCAAGGCTCCCAAGTGGGGCAAATTAATCTTGGTGATGTAGGTGATGAAATTCTTCGTCAAGCCATAAAAAGAATGGGTGTAGGATTTTTCCGCCCCATTGAGGAACCCCTTATGGTGGAAGGATAAGGACAATGATCTACTCATGTGGATCCCTCACCTACTCAAGATATTAATCAACCCCATAGCCATCAAGATACTCTGGTTGAAGAGATAGCTCATGATCAAGTTCAAGTGCATGATGGGTGTGTATCACCTCATATGGACCAAGGTTAAGATCATGAAGATGGACAAAGTCAAAACATTGAGCAAGCTCAAGAAGAGGAGCAAGCTCAACTTCAAGGACAAGACGAGGATCAAAATAGTGGTAATATCCAAGTAGCTTCTCAAGAATCCATTAAGGAAGCTCAAGCTCATCGTGAAGCAAGGAGGATCGCCAAGCTTGTTCGAGAAGTACTTACCCTTGAAAATGTTGTTGGTGATCTTGAAAGGGGCATTACTACTCGTAACCAAGTGGCTAAATTTGTTGTCCACAATATTTTTATTTCTTGTGTAGAGCCCCAAAAGGTGTATGAAGCGCTTGAAGGTCCAGATTGGCTTGAAACCATGCATGAAGATCTTCACAACTTCAAGCGAAACAAAGTGTGGTCACAACCAAGGAGTGTCATAAACTCATAATGTTATCAGAACAAAGTGGATCTTCAAGAATAATCAAGATGCAAGTGGGATGGTCATTCGCAACAAGGCAAGATTGGTGGCTCAAGGATTCTCCCAAATCGAGGATATCGACTATGGTGAATTTTCCCCCCCATTGCTTGTCTTGAGTCTATCTGTATATTGCTTTAATATGCATCTCATCATATCTTCAAGTTGCAACAAATGGATGTTAAGAGTGCATTTCTTAATGGTCCCCTAAATGAGTTGGTGTATGTCAAGCAACCTACAGATTTTGAGGACCCCAAGTTTCCAAACCACATATACAAACTTGATAAGTAACTCTATGGTATTAAATAAGCCCCTCGGGCATGGTACGAGCACCTTAGAAAGTTGTTGGTAGATCGTGATTTCGAAGTTGGGCTAATAAACCCCACTATTTTTACTAAGAGAGTTGGAGGAAACTTGTTCATATGCCAAATATATGTTGATGATATTATCTTTGGTTATCCTAACAAAGCTTTCAATGATTTCTTTGCTAAGCTAATGACCGATGAGTTTGAAATGTCGATGATGGGCGAATGGCAATTCTTCCTTGGATTTGAAGTGAAACAATTGATTGGAGGTATCTTCATTAATCAAGCCAAATACATTCAAGATATATTCAAGAGGTTCAAGTTGACGGATCTAAATGGATCCAAGACTCCCATGCCTCTCAAGTGTGATCTCACTCTCGATACAAAGGGTAAAGATGTGGATCAAAAGTTATATCATTCTATCATTGGTTCTTTGCTTTATCTTTGTGAATATAGACTGGATATCATGCTGAGTGTGGGTATTTGTGCATGGTTTCAAGCTGCCCCAAAATAAAGTCACCTTGTGGCAGTCAAGCGAATCTTTTGATATTTAGTTGATACCCCAAACTTTGGCTTATGGTATCCCATGGTCTTGGATTGGGAGGGAGATAAAGTTGGAAGGAAATCAACCTCCGGGGCTTGGAAATTCCTTGGTAGGTCCATGGTGTGTTAGTCATCTAAGAAGCAAAATTGTTTGTCCTTGTCATCCGTTGAGGCCGAGTATATTGCAGCCTCTAGTTGTTGTGCATATTTTTTGGATGAGGCAAATTTTGAAGGATTACGTTGTCACATGTGACAAAGTGCCTCTTGTTTGTCATAATGGAAGTGCAATCAAGATCACCTATAATCCGGTGCAACACACAAGAACGAATCATATTGATATCCATCATCACTTCATCCGTGAACATGTGAACAATGGGGATATTGACCTCTCATATGTGAGGACTGAGAATAACCTTGCAAATTTGTTCACCAAGCCCCTTGATGAGAAGAGATTCCGAGAGTTAAGGCATGGTCTAAATATCATAGTTTCGAGCAATGTGGCTTGAGATCATGCACCCATACCCATGCATTCATATGTTATTCTATCTAGGTGTAGGCATGGATATAGGGGGAGTGCGGTCCTAATTGATTGTGCTATCCATCCCCCATTATTCCCAAAGTGATAAAATCATTCTCTTAATATCATTTTTTGATATGTGAGCTTTAATGACGAGTTTTGTTAATGGACCCAAGATATACCTTCGCGGTGCCAAGCCAAGTATACTCAAATATGGTGGCTTCGTCCATCGACCCTCTCCCTCACAAGAGGTTGTTCTTCCCTCGTGTTTGTCATCTTTTGCGATTATTTTTTCCCTTTAGGACATGCACTCCCATTTGGTTCTGATGTTGATTCTTCCTTGTCAGATTTCATTGTTCCTTACATCGGTTTGGACATCTTATCTTAAGCCACTGTCCCTCAAACCTCATATCCTATATTTATTGCATAAGATCTCTATTCCTTGTCCCCATTTTTCATGTCTTTTTGCCTCAGGTGGCACCGGTACTACCGGAATACCAAGCGGTACTACTAGACCAGGCCTATTCCCAGGCTCCTGGAAAAGGTCCTAGTTCCGGCTATACCATCTATTTTTTTCGGTAGTACCAGTATCCGGTACTACCGGTTGCAAATCCGGTACTATCGGACGTCGGTACATGGCTTAATGCGGGTCTAAAGGGGAGGCACCCATTAGTGCCTCATTCTCCCTCACATCTCCCCCACCTACCTCTGCTGTCGCCTGAAGCAAATCACCGCCGGGAGCCGCACCGCCGCTCCTTGATGTCTACGCACTTCTATTCTTGTAGACAGTTGTTGGGCCTCCAAGTGCAGAGGTTTGTAGAACAGCAACAAGTTTCCCTTAAGTGGATCACCCAAGGTATATCGAACTCAGGGAGGAATTGGTCAAAGGTATCCCTCTCAACAAACCCTGCAATCAAGATACAAGAAGTCTCTTGTGTCCCCAACACACCCAATACACTTGTCAGGTGTATAGGTGCACTAGTTCGGCAAAGAGATAGTGAAATACAAGTGATATGATAATTATAAGACAACGGTGCCAGAAAATACTTTGATGGCGTGTTGTTGACGTGGCAGAAAAGAGTTTGATGGGAGGAAGAAACAAAAGGCAATCTAAAATAAAGATGGCAACAAGCAAACATGCAACAGATCTAGTTGTAAACGGTGTTTCAATGCTTAGAAACAGGGCCTAGGGATCATACTTTCACTAGTGAACACTCTCATATAAATATATTCTCTTCACGATACTACTCTAAACTACTCTCCGGTTGGTTAACTCTAATCCATGGTAGGGCTATAACAGCACACCTCAAAGTTTGCAATCCCCATCTAGATAACCCAACACTGTCACCTTGAGCGCTAGATGGTTCCTTCAAACACCATAATTTCATAGAGACTCAAAATATACTCATGATAAGTATTATGTAATCTCTAGCCCAAGTGCCACATGGTGTGCACGCTGTCACTTTCACACACGCGGGGATAGCCGGAGATCTATTAAAGCACTTGAGTAGCAGAGTAGATCTACTTGATTACAAAGCTCATGACCACAACAAGATCATGCATAGAGAGAGAGATAGATGAACACATAGCTACCAGTAGAGCCCTTAGCCTTGAGGAAGAACTACTCCCTCCTCATCATAGGAATCAGCAACGGCGATGGAGATGGTGGTGGAGATCGATGGAGATGGATCCGGGGGCACTTCCCCGACCTGGCAGGGTGCCGAAACAGAGACTTCTTCCCCCCAAATCTCCCCTTTGGTGGCGGCAGCGTTGCGGAGGTTTTCGTGGCTTTCTCCCAGATGTTTTTAGGGTTTCTGATCCAGGAGGCTTTTATAGGCGAAAGGAGGACGTCAGTGGCCGCCCGGGTGGCCCACACGTGGTGGTGGCGTGGCTAGGGTGGGCCCACGCCACCCCTAGGGTGTGCCCACCCTGGTGTCCCCCCGTCTCTGCTTCGCGTTTCCGTATTGCTCCGGGAAAAATAGGCAGATTGGCTTTTGTCCCATCCAATTCCTAGAATATTCATTTTTTACGTTTTCTGAGACCAAAAATAGCAGAAAACAGGCAACTGGCACTGCAGCATCTTGTCAATAGGTTAGTTCCAGAAGGTGTATAAAAATACCTCAAAGTGTAAACAAAACATAGAAAATTGGATACTAAACAAGCATGGAACATCAAAAATTATAGATACGTTTACGACATATCACTCCTCTCCATCGGTTTTCCTCCAGATCCGGCCTCCCAGCGCCCCCATTGATTTCTACCACCATTGATTCCGGTACAACCGTCCCACCTCTCCTTCTCCTAGCTTTTCTCCATGAATCTAGAAATTGCTTAGATTCGTGGTCAAATCCTTTATGAGAGTGGTTTTTCCTCATATATCTTGTCATATATCTCTCCTAGTACCAGGTAATCTCAGTTTTGACCCTATCTTGTGGTTGATTTGTGGCCTCCGGTACCGGGTCTACACTAAGCTACACCATCTCCGGTTCTACCGGATTTTTTTGGTACTACCGGGCTTGAGTGGTACTACCGCTTGCATTATCTAGTATTACTGGGCCCAACTAACCCCAATTTCCTGTCAAACCTATGATGTCTTGCATCTCTTTGTTTTAGGATCTTGTTCCCTTATCCTCCTGATATTATCCCTATTGCTTTCACAGGTGCAGGTGGCTCGGGGTGCTAGGAAGCGTTCAAAGGCTCGTCATGAGATTGAGGAGGAAACTGAGTTTGAAGAGGAAGTCATGCCCTAGCCTAGCAACCACATGGAGCTCAAGTACTCTCGGGTGGTCATGGAGGAGCTACCAATCGGTCATCCGATCGTGGTAGTGTTCCTCCTCCTCCCTCTGGATGCACCAAGGCCATCATGGCTAAAGCTCATGTCTGATCTTTATGAAGAGGAATTCGCTGATTTAAGGAGAGAGAACCCTTATATTTGTGCTTGTGACCATGACATGGAAGGCAGCTTGTTCTTCACCGAGTTCCAGTAAAGGGTGTACAAGGAGGTTCTCTTGCACAATGACAAGTTGGTTGTGCCTCAGAAGTGGATTGATATGGCTCACATGGACAAAAATGCTGACTACTTTGGGGAGACCAAGGAAAATCTGCACCAACATTGGGTTGCTTCCAATCATGGAGTTCAAGCAAGACTATGATCCTACTCTTGTGGCTCAGTTTTATGCCACCGTGAACTTTGGAAAATCTCAGACAAGGACAATGACTTGGATGACTCAGGGTAACCAGGGAAGCCACTTTGGCAGAGTTTGGGCACATTCTCTGTTATGAGGACCATGGCTTGGCCAACCCATGTGGCTTTCATTGTCACACCATTGGTAAACCCATGAATAAGGAGGTTCTAGCTCCTCTCTACATTCAGGGCAGAGGTGTTGTTGGCAATATTATGGATCTCTTACCCACCTATGACATCTTGAATCATATCTTCCGTGAGACTATTGCTCTATGTGCGAGCAATTTTGATGAGATGCATGGCTTCATGGTTGACCTCATGTTCAACTTATGTCAACTGTGATTATGGTACCCCGCTAGATGTGATGGACTTAATTTGGAATGAGATGGTCATTTCCTTGTTCACTAGGAGAGTGACTTTGTTTGCTCCATATGTTATGGCACTTATCCTCTACAAGTGTCCCCTCATTTCCAATAGTCTTCCCAACCGCCAGCTTTTTGCTCATAAACACAAGTCCTTATTGATCAAGAAGCATGCTAAACCTCTCAACATGGATGGCCAATAGGTTGACGAGGTAGGTAACATGGTTTAAGAGGGCTTCGATGAAGAAGAGAGTGGTCACGGTGGTCATGGATTTGTTATGTATCATCGCGTGGATGCTCCGCCCTCATGGGACAAGGGGATTGAAGCTAAGCTCAAGAAGATGTTTTGATTCCAAGCCGACAATCAAAAGCGTATGTATCAAGCTCATTTCTATGCCAAGAAAGCTTACTCTCGTCAAAAAGAGATGATGGAAGCCCAAGGTTTGACTGTCTCCAAAGGCTCAGAGGACAACATCACCCCCGAAGAACAATGGATCTCCAAACATAGCAATTGGGATGATGATGATGCCATTTCCTCCTTCCGTGTCCCGAGGTTCCATGATGATGATAATGATGATGATGATGAGGAGGAGTGATCTCCGGGATGTTAGTCTTGCTCTTGTCCCTTTTTGGTGTATTTATGCCAAAGGGGGATAAGTTGCAACATAGGTTGCACAAGATTTGCATGGGGAAGTCACAAGCTCCTTCTTTCTTTGATATTTGGTTGCTTGTGAACTTTATTCGCCTCCTATTGTTTGTGAACTCTATGTGCTACCTATTTGTGACCTATTCGTGCTCTATGTAAGTGAAGACTTTGTGGTTATGCATTATGTGGATCCATCTTATGTGATGATGCTATCTAATTATTGCTCTTCTAATTCTCATCACATAGATTTGTGCAAAGGTATGGGTTTCAAGTTAAATTCTTCTTTTCCTTGCACCTTTTGTTGGTTTGTAAAAATGAGGGAGAGTGTTGATCCTAGTGTGTGCTTGGTGTTGATATGCACACATCTAGGGGGAGCCCGTCTCTATTTTCCAAACCTCATGCATTATCATAATATATGTTATGCAAATGTGTGTGTTGTCATCAAACACCAAAAATGGGGAGATTGATAGGGCATTTCCCTCCCTAAGTGGTTTTGATGTTTGATGATAACACACATGCCATACTAATCGTTTGCTAAGTGCTTTACATGCTCTCTATGTTTGCAAGGCATTCAATAACCCTCAAAAAGGTCAACAACAAGACATAGTTTTTCCTAGATCTTCTATTTGAGTCGTAGGAAAACCGTACTATCAAGAGGGGGTCCACATCAGGAAGTTTGGGTGGAATCAACTCTACATTCTTTGAACCATCTAGTTTTCCTCAATGGTAGAGAAATAAGGTTGATTTTTGTCCCTGTTGGCTGCTTCCCTCGCTGTCAGTACCAACCGGTAGTACTGAACATTTCATCAGGTACTACCGCTTGGAACCGGTAGTGCCGCCCCGCGGTACCGGACGCATCTGAGAGTGGATGCGAGCCATGGATCCTCCTCAAGATCGCATGATACCAACTTTTGGCACTATCGCTGTGGGCGGTAGTACCGCTCCACCTCCGGTAGTACAGCTTGGCAGTAGTACCGGGTCGTGCAGCGATACTACCTGTGGCTTCTGAGGGGCTCCCCCTCTGCCAGTGACACCCGGTAGTACCCAGCGGTACCAGCCCGGTAGTACCGGTGTTTTACGGTACTACCGCAATTGTGTCTGGTAGTATCGGTCCTGTCAGGCAACAATAGGCAGATTCCTCCTCGGGGTATAAATAGGCCCCTCTTCCCCAATGGAAAGGCTGCCTCTTTTATCTCTCTCCTACATTGTCTTGAGCTGAAATTTCCCTAGATCTCCCCTATAGTGCTCTAGTCTCCTTGATACTTTGGGATTTGGTGGAGGAGGTCTAGATCTAGGATTTCACCAAAGCAAAATTGATTCCCCCTTTTTCCTTTTGAGGATCTTGTTACTCTTGGGTTCTTTGAACCCTAGAGGGAATAGGTTGGTCTCGGAGATTTGACATTGGTTGTAAAGCTTCATAATCGTGTTGGGAGACTCCAAGTGTTGTGGAGGTGTACTCAACAAGTTTGTAAAGGTTTCGGTCGCCGCCTTCAAGGCCACTGCATAGTGGATCATGTGCTTACCTTGCAGCGGGTGCGCCGGAGAATAGGGTGAAGCCTTTTGTGGCACTGGTGGTCTTAGTACCGCCACCCCTCCAACGGATACGTACTTCCCCTCAAAAGGAAGGAACTTTTGGAAATCATCTCTGTGTCTACTTTCGGTGATTTCTATCCTTTACTCTCAATTATTTGTTGCTTGCTTGTTTGTCATATCGATTCTCTCAGCTAGTTGCATATCTAGAGAACTTACTTTGTGTCAAGCCTTAATTTGAAAAAGGAGTTAAAAATTGAGTAGTGTCTATTCACCCCCTCTAGTCGCTTATACCGATCTTTCACATGTATTCCATCAAACACTATTCCTGCAATTTTCATGTGTTTTGTTTTTCACTAGCAAACGTGTTAGATTCTTGTGTTTTCCTATTCTTATGTTATCCACTCATGCGATCCAAAGAGGCCCCATGATTTTGGTAGATACTAGGCAACTGAAATTAATAAAACAGAGATGTTGGTTTGCTTGGAATGAACATATCTAAGCTCGAAGCAAGGCATTTGATATGTATCAAGTGCCAAAACCCAAATCATGTTAGCCGAGATTTATCTTCTTTGGTGCTTGAATTTTTATCTAGCCATTATAAGGCAGACATAGGTTTGAGTGCTCTTTTTTGAAAGGCAACAAAGGGCATAGGTTTAGAAAATTGCTGGCAACATCAAATCTCCATGCCCTTGGCATATAAAGGAAAACTAACTTGAATTTTTTTCCTAGAAAATTCACTCAATACATTCAAGTTGGTCTAGTCTTGAACATGTGGTCTTCATGACATGGATGCGATGCAAAATATAAGTCTCATTTCAAATGACACTTTGAACAACAGTTTGTATCTATATGTCGGATAATGCTCGAACCTTATTCTGCTTTACATTATTTTTGGTCAGAAGCGTGATAGGTAAAGGATAGAAGCAGATTCAAACACCAAATTATATCAAAGTAGGTCATGTTTTGACATGGTACGAAACAAATTAGACATGGATTGCACACATGCATATCATCATATATACCACGTGCATATACAACATATACGTTATCAACAAATACATGGTGAAGGACCCAAATGTTATATGAGACTGTTGCCTGATGTATACAATTAGATCTTAGAGGATATTCAAATAAATTTTCAACCCATGCAAAAAAAGAAATTCAACATAATTACATGGGTACACAAAGTACGAACTAACAAATTAACATGATATAAACTAAAGTTATACATAACTAATGAGAAAACAATATCGCTTATACACATTAAGAACATGTAATTAACTAGAGATAATAAAAAATCAAAATAAAACATTAGCAGGTATCTATGGCATCTCAAGTGACGTAAAATATCTTACATGCATTGCTAGTGATACTTAAACTTTTACCAATGACCGAACAACCCCAATTAAAAGATTGAATTATCTAGCTAGAAAAATAGATTATCATGTATCATTATAGTCTGTAGATTAGCAATAGCATATTCTATCAATGGTTGTGGTCTGTTGTAAATAACTTTTACCATTTCCTATACCATCGGATTTGGTAATGGTTTTGATCGAGAAATTATCCTAACCACTTTCACCCTTGTAAATATGTTGGGTGACATGGAAATAGGTATACGTTTTAATTTTTTTTATTTCATGATAAATCAAACACCATTAGTCGACATTTTCATATGCTAGAGGGTTATCAAACTTACAAATGTTAAACTCATAATTTGTAACTATACTTACCTATTATTATATTATTTGTATTTAAGAAATAAACTCATATAACAAAATACAAAATTTATCGAATTGGTAGGTTGTGCCCGTATAACAGAGAGCGGTTTTTTCTGATGGCTGAATGTACAACATTTCGAGCTACATACCCACGTCAATTTGTAAGGACATCTCCAGAGGTACGACCCATTTAGGAAACCCAAACGGTCCATTTTGTTCCGGGACCCGGATATGAAATGGGTCACGGTCCGGCCGTCGAGTGCGGTGCGTCCAACGGGCGACTCATTCGGTCCGCGATGGCCCTTTTAGCCAGGGCTGGTCAGTTGGCCATTTCATATGAACATTTCACTAAATTAGGCGCACACACAAATAAATTGGCAAGTAAAGTGGCAAACATGTGTCATTGCCCTTCAAGCACCGCCAAAAAGTGGCAAGTTCCTCTTGAATTTGCAAAATGAGACGATTATCATACGACATATCCAGAAAGTGGGAAGTTTCTCCCAAATGGCATTCATCCATGCCATTTCCCTTCAAGCAGCATGACCTCGAATGATCGTTTGCTTCTTCTCGATCCAAGACCTTTGTTCGGGGTCGGCGATGTTCTCCCTATGGACAACGGTGTAGGCGAGGGGAGGAGGTGCACGACGCATTGTCTTCAGCATCTCAAGGTTGGAGGCCTGAGCACATGATGCATAGTCGAGCAAATCGCATGGCCACCTCCGCGATCTTTGACCGAAAGGGCGGCCAATCGAGGCACCTTCACGATGCCCATCAAAACATCTAGATTGTAGGCCCATCCAAGAATCTCTCGCATGATCCTTCCACCTACCGCCGCCAAGTGGTTCGTCCCCGACGATGGTATGGTGGCCGGCGATGGAGGCAACGTGCAGGTAGAGAGGACCGGTGTCACATCCCAAAATTTTCCAAATTTTGAAATGTGAAAAATAAATAAACGAAATAAATAATTGTTGAAATTTAGGGTGAAAAGAAACTTTTTGCTTCTAAATGGAAACATCAAAACCCTTCTTGAACAAATTTGAATGAAAAGGGAATCCAACAAAATTTCAATCAAGTGAAATGCATTCATCAATGAATGTATCTTGAATTTAAACACTTGGAAAAGTTAAACCAAAACCCTAAACCCTAATAAAAGAAATCATTTCCAAGATCTCTCTAAGACTATGGATATGTTCCACATAAAAAATTGGCAACAAACATTTATAAATGATCAAAAATGATAAACAAAAATATTATAAAACCATAGAAATTGGTTTCATTTAATTTGGAGCCATGGATAAAAACTTATGAATTTAATAAGTTAAAAGGAAAATAATTTCCAAGGCTAATAAAGCTCCTAACCAAATCCATACCAAATTGTGAGCAAAACAATCCTAAAGGGATTTAAAAAGATAAACAAACATTGAATAATATTCTAAAAATTGGAATCAACATATTTGGACATATGAATAAAAAGTATGGATTTTATAAGATAAAGAAAGAAAGAAAGAAATAAGGAATATTTAAAAGCCAAATTAAATCTTGGCCAAATCCATAAACAAATGAAAGTTGACTGTAAAAACGAGTAAAATATTATTTAAATAAAATCTTATGGATTGCACCAAATTCAATTTTATTTAAATAAAGACAAATTGCCTAAACTAAATAATAAATCCCAAGAAAATTATTTAGAAGACAATTTGAAACTTGAATTAAATCCATAAGCAAATGGAATAAATATAATAAAAATATAATAAGGGAATAAAGATTATTTGAATAAAATTAATATGGACTTGAACCACATTTGATTTAAATGAAGACAAAATCCCGAATATAAATAATTAATTAAATCATGGAAAAAATAATGGAAATTGCCAAATTGGATTAAAAGTTATCTAATTAACTTAAAAAGAATAAAAGAATAATTAAATAGAATTATATGGTTTGGAACCATATTCAAATTATGCAAATAAATACAAAATGCCTAATTAAAATGAATAATAAATCATGAGAAAATATTTGAATATTTTCCAAAGTGGGCCAACTAATCAACTCCCAAATGATTTAAAACCTACTGAAAAGGTTTGGTGAAATTTGAATTCAAATGGAAGCTTGAATCAACGGATTGAATAAAGACACAAACCTCATTTAAATAAATATTAAACCATAAAAGAATGTTTGAATATTCTAAAATGGATTTTCAAACACATTATTAAACAAGTATTAAACTTACTGAAAAGGTTTGAGAAACATTTGGATTTAAACAGATGTTTAAATCATTTGAATAAAATAATGTGATTTGGAACCATATCTAAATCCTATTTAAATAAAGACAAATGTCTAATTTAAATAAATAATAAACCATAAGAGAATATAAGAAAATATTTTAAAATGGACTTTAAAAATACATTGTTAAACAGTATAAAAACATATTGAAATTTTGTAAAAGGTTTGAAAAAGAAATCTGAATTCAAATGAGAGTTTGAATTGAAAACATAAAATAGGAAAGGAAAAATAAAAAGAAAACAGAAAGAAAAAATAGAAACGAGCAGCCCAATCTAACCTAACCCAGCTACCAGGCCTAGCAGGCCCAATCCCCAACCCACTCGGCACCTCCTCCTCTCTCTGCCGTTCTTTTCACACCAGCACGTGTAACCCTCACCCCGCTGACCTGTGGACCCGAGCCACGTGAGCGTCCACCTCATAATCGTCTCCACCCCACAAGACCCGTTCCTCCCCATTTCATTCGTCGTTTCTGCTTTGATTCCATGGAGTAAATTCGCTTAAACGCCGCGTTAATCTCGACCTGCGACCATGCTCTCTCAAGCGCTCCCCTCCCATCTCTCGTTCCCCTCAAGCCCCATGCCCCGAACGCCCCTAGGCTGCTGCAATTTCAGCTCGAACCTACTACTACTCCGACGAGCAGTAGCACGAATTCCGGCCAACCCTCACCTCCTCTAGCCTCCTGAATCACACGAGCGTGCTCGCCTTAGCTGTGCGCATCTTCCAGTGGCCTCATCTTGCCGGCGTCAGCTTCTTCTTCACCAGTGCATGACCGACGACCAACACATCTCCGGCGAGCTCCCCCGGTAAACCCTGACCGTCCCCCTCACTCTCATTGATGCTCGCGTACTCGCCGTACCCTTGTGCATCTAATACCACTGCGTGCTTGATTTCTCGTGCTCTGTAGCGACATCCCCGAGAACCTCTGAGCTAGCGTGACAACAGAGACGACTCCGGCGATCAATCTACGTCGCCTCCGTGCACCCCCTGCCCTACTGCGACCACCTCGAGCATCCCCACTCCACGGCGAACCTGGTGAGCCTCTCCTCCCTCTCCCTCGCTTCCTGGAATAGCCAGACCACCGCGAGCAGAGCACCATCGCCACTCAGCGTCGAGCCTGCGCCGCCGGTTAGTGACCAGTATATGCAAGCTATTGGATTTAGATCCAAGCAATGTGATAGATTCACTTAAACGAAGCGGTACGTTAGATCTGCACCACACATTGTAACTTAGATCCAACGCACCGCATCTGGCGATCCTGCCGAACCGGTATGGACCAGTAAGAAACAGCCACGTGTCCTGTCTTTTGTTTTAAAAACAGAAATGATCTATTAGATGTTGGATTTTGTAAAATTCATAACTTTTATTCTGCTTGGCAAAATTTTACAAATTTTATATCAATGCATTCAAAAAATGTGAACTTTGCAACCATGCCCTTAATTTACTATTTTGCATCTGTAAAATTAGGTGTTTTTGCAGAAACATTTCTAGGCCTATTTTGAGTATAAAATTTATTCTAAAAATGGTTTTTGAGTAAAATCTTTTGAAAATGGTTTTATTTGAACTCTCTGACCCTAAACACTAACTTTTGGATTTAAAAATATATTTGATTAACCCTAGAAAATTATTTATTTAAATAAAGGCATTTCTAGTAAAACAAAAATGTTGTTATTATTTAAAAATGATTTTTGGGTGAAACCTTTTGTAAATGGGTTTGTTTTAAACAGTTTGACCATAAACACTAACATTTATGTTTAAAAATATATTTGGCAAACAATAGAAATTATTCCTTTGATTAAAAGAATTTCTAGCAAAACAAAGATGATTTAAATAGCCTATTTTCGCTAACTTGATTTAAAAGGTTTTGTCACTTTTATAAATGACCAATAGGTGCTTTAAAATGTTTATAGCCTTATTAGAAACCACTTTTTCAAATAAAACAATCTTTTGCATGCTTGCATGCATTGCTTTGTTTTTATTATTTTATGTGGTGAATTGTTGAATGCTAGTTTGAATTTGTGCCTTGATTGAATTGTAGTGAAATTTGAAGAGTGTGACATTTACAAGATCAAGGAGTGTATCTATATTCTCTACTAAAAAGGCAAGTGGTGCTTCATACATTTTTTCCTATTATTTTTACTATGCATTAGTGATATTTTGAGTAGGACTTGCATGGAATTTTTACTAAGTATGCTATGCCTTGGGAAATACTAGTAGATGATGCCTTAGTAGAATTTTACCTAAGTTAAGATTCTTGCTACTAGTATTCTTAGCCTAGCTAGTAGAAAACAAGGGTGGATTATATTCATGCTATGAAATATTTCTAAGTGTATGACTTGTGTTTTGTTTATGTTGAGTGGTTACACAAGGCCAGTAAACTGGTGAAAACTTGTGTATCTCACTTGTGGAAAGCCACCCAGGAACAAAGATATTTGATATGTCAAGTGTTGAGAAGCTTCTAGTGCATCCACATGGCATTATGGGCTCTGCCTGGATCATATAGGTTGCAATAACTTAGCCAGATGGACAGAAGGTGGTAGGGGGTGATAGGATGGAACGCGTCCATTTGGTCTAAGGGAAGGCTTCTGAAAGATCCCGTCTCGATGCATGTCGAGTCTTGTGGGGAAAGTGCACCACCTCTCGAGAGAATTAAATCTAAGTACTTAGCCGTGTCCTCGGCAATGTAAATTTTGAGCATAAAGACATGGAAGCTATCAAGGATCTCCTCATACCAATTTCTAAGTTAAAAACTTGTGGTTGAACAAGGGTAAAGGATCACCAATTTTTTTGGAAGATGCCTTGGGTGATTTTTGACAAACAAAAACTTAGTGTTTCAACTAATAAGGAAAACATTATTTTGAGCAAAGCAAGCCTAAGATCCACTTATCCAAATGCATATAGATGATAGATACCACTATTCTACCATAGTATCACTTGCCAATACAATTCAAATGTATTGACCCTTGTGGCTGTAACTTATTATGTTGCAGGTTTGTTTGATGTTAGTGAAGTGTGTTGAATAGGATTACAAGTCTACAACCAACATGATTGCCTGTGGCACTTGAAGATGAAGGACTCCATGCTATATAGTTATATCTGCTGCATTGTAATGAGATAGCCAGATGATATATGTAAGATGTAATGTATTATTTTATTCCTGGTTATAAGTTGTAATATGACCTTTGTTTCTTGATATTACATCTTAAACTGTGGATGCTAGCTATTGATCCAAGGACTAGCATTGTAAACACAGGGATCTCTACCTTATCAGGTTGGACCTCTACAATCGGGGACCCGATTTCTTTTATTCCTATAGTTCTAAGGTCCTTCCTAAAATTGTTCAGGAACAATTTATAATTTATATTTTCTTTTGGTCCTATATGCAAAATGTATCTACCGACGATGAATTAATGTAGCTCCTTCGGGGTCCTTTGAGACCCCACCCCTGTTTAAAAAGGCTATTGTTGTCTACGCATGCTTCTATTCTTGTAGACAGTGTTAGGCCTCCAAGTGCAGAGGTTTGTAGAACAGCAGCAAGTTTCCCTTAAGTGGATTACCCAAGGTTTATCGAACTCGGGGAGGAAGTGGTCAAAGTTATCCCTCTCAAGCAACCCTGCAATCAAGATACAAGAAGTCTCTTGTGTCCCCAACACACCCAATACACTTGTCAGGTGTATAGGTGCACTAGTTCGGCGAAGAGATAGTGAAATATAAGTGATATGGATGATTATAAGACAATGGTGCCAGAAAAGAGCTTGACGGGAGGAAGAGACTAAAGGCAAACTGAAATAAAGATGGAAGCAAGCAAACATGTAATAGATCTAGTTGTGAATGGTGTTTCAATGCTTAGAAACAAGGCCTAGGGATCATACTTTCACTAGTGAACACTCTAATATAAATATATTATCTTCATGATTCTACTCCGAACTACTCTCCGGTTGGATAACTCTAATCCATGGTAGGGCTATAACAGCACACCTCAAAGTTCGCTTTCCCATCTAGATAACCCCACATTGTCACCTTGAGCGCTAGATGGTTCCAACAAACACCACAATTTCATAGAGACATCCAACTTAAAATATAACTCATGATAAGTATTTGTGTAATATCTAGCCTAAGTGCCACATGGTGTGAACACTATCACATTCACACACGTGGGGATAGCCGGAGATTGATTAAATCACTTGAGTAGAAGAGTAGATCTACTTGATTACAAAGCTCATGACCACAACAAGATCATGCATAGAGAGATGAACACATAGCTACCGGTAGAGCCCTTAGCCTTGTGGAATAACTACTCCCTCCTCATCATGGGAATCAGCAACAGCGATGGATATGGTGGTGGAGATCGATGTAGATGGCTCCGGAGGCAATTCCCCATCCCGACAGGGTGCCGGAACAGAGACTTCTGTCCCTCCGAATCTCCTCTTAGGTGGCGGCGGCACTGCGGAACTTTTCATGGATGTATGCCGATTCTTTTAGGGTTTTCTCCTCGGGAGGAATATATAGGCGGAAGGGCAAGATCGGTAGAGCCTCAAGGGGCCCACACCAGGGGCTGGTGTGGCCAGGGGGACCCACGCCACCCCTAGGTGTGCCCGTCTCGTCGCGCCTCCTCGTCTCTCCTCTGGACTGCGTGTTCGCTCCGGTGAAATATTGACTTTGGCTTTTGTTCCGTCCAATCTCGAGAATATTTCTTTTCTGGAACTAAAAACAGCAGAAAATAGTCAACTGGCACTGCGGCATCTTGTTAATAGGTTAGTCCTAGAAAATGTATAAAAATACCTCAAAGTGTGGACAAAACAGAAGAAAGTCGATACAAAACAAGCATGGAGCATAAAAAATTATAGATACGTTTACGACGTATCAAGCATCCCCAAGCTTAACTGCTGCTCGTCCTCGATTAGGTAAGTGATAAAAAGAATAATTTTTGAGGTGACATGCACCATCACAATCTTAATCAAGGTATTTGTAAAGCATTGATAGCTGAGATCAAAGTACTCTAAACATGAGCATGAAATATGTAGTTCTAACAATAAGACATAGCGACTATGTTGTAACATGAAAAAGGTACAAACAAAGATCATGAATAACAATGCATTCAAAAGACGTTTGTTTGTTTCACATATTGAAAACATAACATACTGGTATTTAGCTTGTCCTTCATGGAGTAGCAAAATGATACGTCGGAAACGTATTTATAATTTTTGATGTTCAATGCTTGTTTAGTATCTACTTTACTTTGCTTTGTATACACTTTGAGGTGTTCTTATATGTTTTCTGGTACTAACCTATTAACAAGATGCCACAGTGCCAGTTGCCTGTTTTCTTCTATTTTTGGTTCCATAAAGGCACAAAATCAATATTCTCGGAATTGGACGGGACAAAAGCCAAAGTCAATATTTTACCGTGGGGAACACGAAGCCACCAGGAGGCCACACCCCCTGGCCGCGCGACTAACCCTAGCCTGCGCCTGGGGGGTGCGGCCGCCCTAGATACCCCCTGCCTCGCCTCTTCGCCTATAAAGACCCCCAATACAGAAACCCTAAGTACCCGATGAATATTCCACGAAACCTTCTATGGCCGCCGCCACCATCGTCCCTAGACCCGGGGGATCTGAAGCTCTTCCCGGCACCCTGCCGAAGGGGAGATCATCCCGGAGGCCTTCTTCTTCATCATGCCAGCCTCCGGTATGAAGTGTGAGTAGTTCCACCTTGGACTACGGGTCCATGTAGTAGCAAGATGGTTGTATCTCCTCCTTTGTGCTACCATGTTTAGATCGTGTGAGCTCCGTTCATGATCAAGATCATCTATTTGTAATCATGCATGTTGTGTTGGTGGGGATACGATGGATATTGAGATTACTATGTCAGATTGATTAATGGTTTTTTCTTATTGATTCTATCATGTCTGTGTTGTTTGTGATCTTGCATGCTCTTCGTTTCTAGTATCTATCTTGGCCAAGTAGATGCTAATGACTCCAAGAGGGGGTATTTATGCTAGATAGTGGGTTCATGCCTCTATTTAATCTAAGGGAAGTGAAAAAAATATCTAAGGTTGTAGATGTGTTGTTGGCACTAGGGAGAAAACAACGGTCTCTTGTTCATGGAACAAGTGGATTGTTTACCTTACACACTTTGCTTTAAGCAGTTATCCATTGCTTGCAACTTAATGCTGGAGGGGGTTCGGATGATAACCTGAAGGTGGATTACTAGTCATAGATTCAGTTGGATGGCGGTCTATGTATCTTGTTGTATTGCCCAATCGAATCTCATAGGATCATGAATGTCTAGTATTGCATTGTTATGCCTTGCTCAGTCCTGTCCATTGCCTGCTGTAATTTGTTTACCCAGCATGCCATGTTCGTTTATCTTAAGGAGAACACCTCTAGTGAACTATGGACCCTGGTCCAATCTTTACCATTGATACATCTTCCATTGTTACTGTTTACTTTCTGAAAACCACTATTAACTTCCACACCATACAGCTAATCCTTTGTTTTTAGAAAACCGGTGAGATTGACAACCTCACTGTTCGTTGGGGCAAAGTCTTGAGTTTGTGTTGTGCAGGTTTCCAAGTTTCTAGCAACACCTTTGAGTCTTTTCCTTCCTCCTACTGGTTCGATAACCTTGGTTTCTTACTGAGGGAAAACTTGCTGCTGTGCTCATCATACCTTCCGCTTGGGGTCTCCCAACGAAGCTTCGCGCACTCATCACAAAACATAAATGCATAGGAAACCTTCAAAGTTCATAAGGGTGACTAGATACAAATAGTTCAAGAACAAGCAATATCAACATTATGAATCAATCAATAAGTTTTGGGACAATGCACATAGCACTAAGAATGACAACTATGCTCTCTTAATTGGTGCATAGAGATAGAAGGTGGAGACTCAATATAAATGTGGAAGAAAGGATGACATGGACATACCCCACGGTTACATGACATTGGTATACCTGGTCCAGCCCAAGGAAGGCCCACGTCAAGACACGCGGCCCATGAAGACTTCGGGTGGCCCAAGCCCATAGCGTTTTTGACTCCTTGGAGGACAAGTCTAGATTAGATAGAATTTTAAAGGGTACCAACCCTAATCTGTAACCGACTCAACCTAAGCCTGGGACCTGCCTATCTATATAAAGGCTAGGAGGGTATGGAGAGAAGGATCTCTTCCACCATCGCATACACGCCTCCACGCTAGATTGCATCTGCGCACCCCTGTAATTTTTGGTTCCGCCATAATCAAGAGCAGACAAGCAGGAGTAGGGTTTTCCTTCTGGGGGCCTGAACCTGGGTAAATCTCGTGTCCCGCATTGCTTGTTTGTTAACCGTTCCGTGACTTCCAGCATCCCCATCTTCTCGAAAACCCAAGTCCATAATAATGGGCATTGACGAGATCAAACCTCGTCAATTGGCGCCGTCTGTGGGAAGCGTGGACTCTGAACATGCGGTCGTGACGGTTCCATCCGGATTGATCTACAACTCATCGGCAATAGAGAGTCACCTCCTCTTCGGCGCCTTCGACTTCACTTCCCACTCGCCAGCCACCCTAAGAGATTCCGAGTCCGTCAACGACGGGCTCGAGATGCTGTTCGGGAGCTTCTGCTTCTAGGTGGGGCAGACTGGCACCCTCCGCCTCCCAGAGCGGGTGCCACCACCATCCATCAGGCCCGCTTCGTGGGTCCTACCTATCAGTGCGTTACACGCGTCGTCGGTGATAGACAAGTCAGATGACAGCGACAGCTGCAACTCGGATGTGTGTGGCCCTCCCTCAGATGAAGGTACCTACTGTTCTGGATCCAAAAGCTGTGACATAAGTGATCCAATCCACCGGCGCTACCTATGCACCATCGTCATCCACAAGGAAACGGAACTACCGCCAGGTTTGAGGGCACCCAACCCTCCTCTCAACCCGCAAGCTGAGAACTGAGGAAACGGGGAAATCCACCTAACAGGTGTAACATCCCAAAAATATTGAACAGTGATTATCAAATTCCAATCATCAAAATTAGGGTTAACAAAAACTTTTGTTAATCAACATCATATGAATGCATGTGTGTATGTGATTATTGTATGAATACACGAATGTATTTGTGTGATTGTTCTAAATAGCAAGGAACGGTTCAAAGATGAAAACAACATCATCTAAATCAGTTCCAAGAAAAAACAAATCAAGAGAAATTCAAAAACAAACAAAATAAGCAAATGGTCATTTTTGCCAATCTTGCTCACTAGGCCACTTTGAGTGTTTCTAGTCCAAGATTTCAAACAGAAAAAATTCCAATTCTTTTCACCCCTTTCTAGACCAAGTAAAAGTGAACTAAAGCCCACCTTTCAAACTTACAGAAACATTTAGCAACTTGATTCAAATGACAATTCAAAATTGAATCTTTATCATATGGGAAGATCACCAATTCTCAACCACCAACTAAACCAGTGCCCCTTGACAAAACCAACTAACCAGAGACTACCTAGTATGTAACTAATACACCCACCAAGTTTGAACCAAAAATTCAAATTCAAATCTCCTTCGGCCATTTCATCAAACACCTTGCAAACACAAATCAAACAAACAACAAACACTATAGTGAGCAGTGTTTTTGGCCTAACTTGTTCCCTCTCTAGCTCACAACATGCTATTAGTAGATCATCCAGCTTAGTTAACAATCTTTAGCTCACTGTGATGTTGCCATTGCCATCAATGGTGAGCATGATGAGCCTCACCTTGCCATCCCATGGTCGACAACAAGCTAGGAGCAGCACCAAGCCTAGCCACCTTGTCTGGGAAATTGACCACCATCCACCGCCACCACCTGTCCAACGCCAACGCCCTGCCAACCACTGGACCACCCTAGAACCTTTGCGCCCTATGCCTCCGTGCCATGCTGAGAGCGCTGCAGAGCACCGCACTCGACACGCGCCCACAGACCGCGTGCCACCCTTGCCGCTTGCAAGCGTGATCATCACCGTCCCAGGAAACACCAGGACAAGCCCGTTCGTCGCCGCGTGACCAGGAGAGCCCGTGCGCCATTAAATTTCCATCGGACCCGCCCAGAGCACCACAACATTCCAACCGTCTCGCACCGCCCCACGCCCTGCGACCATTCCGTTGAGCTTCGCCAGGGAACACAACACCATCCCCTGCCATCGCCCATGTCATTAGCTCACTGTGACGATGACCACGATGAGCTCCACCCGCGCCCTTTGGTACCCTCTTCGCACTATAAATAGAGTCCACCCTCGTTCAATTTCTTCACACCAACACACTCCCCTCTCTCTCAGAACCACCCCACATCATCCCCGGAGCAAGGCGAGCAGCAGGTCGGTGGAATTTGGCCGGAGTCTGCCGTGGAGGAGGAAGAAAGGAGACAACGATTGGAGCCGCCCCAGGAGAAGATGCCGGTACCAGGGGGTTCGCCGTCGTCGACTTTGTCGTTCGCCCCCGTCTCCTACCCTCGCCTGAGCCCCGGTGAGACCCCATAGACCTCCACTTGGTCGCGCTAGGGTTTTGTCTCGCCAGAGTTGCCCGACAGAGAGGATAAGTCGTAGTTGTTATATTAGAAGTTGATCGTGTGGTATAGATTGCCCCATACCGCTTCGCGCCCCCTGTCTCGCTGACTCGTGGGGAAAACCACTTAAACTCACCCGCGCGCACTGTGCGCCGTGGGACGGCCCATTTACATTCCCGCGTGACCTAGTAGTTTGAATTTAGGTTTATTCATTTAGTTTTAAACATAGTTCTGTACCTAGATTCAAAATTCAACCCAGGTCGATTCACTAAACCAAATTGCTTGAAACCAATTTTGTTAGAAAGTGAAATGATAGAGATGTCGCCTAGAGGGGAGCATTATATGTAGCAACAAGTGCTCCCCTTTCTCTTCTTCCTTGATTTCTTGGCTCGGGGAGCATTATATTGATTCTTCTTCGAAAGTGTCCTAACTTCAACTTGGCCTTGACCTTGTACTTGTGGCCGCTTCCCTTGTTGCTTCTCACTCAAGTGCTTTTTCTTCAATGGACAAGATCTTACATGATGTCCTTCAACCTTGCACTTGAAGCAAATAATCTTGGCCGAATTCTTGACTTGGTTTTGTCCCTTCTTATTGTTTCTCTTGGAGTTGTTCTTGTTATTGGATTTGAATCCAAGTCCACATTTATCATTAGGGGATTTTTGCACACTCAAAATATTATCGAGTGTGGATTTGCCTTCATGACTCTTTTCCAAGTCATTCCTCAAGGAAGTGACTTGGTCCTTGAGCTCTTTGATTTCCTCTACATGGTTAGTAGAAATACAAGTACTAGAGGAAGTAGAAGCTTCATTGTTAGAGCAACAAAGCAAAGCAAGTGATCTAGCACAAGGTTTATCAATAGTATGGCTAGATGGATTACTAGGACTAGCACATGGAAAAATAGCATTTTGAGTAGAAGTTGTGCTAATGTAAAAAGAGGCTCACAAGATGTTACCTTGGTAATACTTGCCTCACGATCTAACATTATCCCATCATGGGAGATTAGAAGATCATTATTAGAGCCCGAGAGCTTTTCATGACTTTCTTCCAATTTCCTATACTTGCTAGTTAGCAACTAAAGTTGAGTCCTTAGCTCAACGTTCCCCTTTAGGGTAGATGCTTCACAAGAAGTAGAGTTAGTAGCACAAGCATCATTAATGGAATTTTCCTTTTCAAGCTCATAAGATTCAATTTTTTGTGTGAGGATACAATTAGTGTGCTTCTCCTTGCAAGCTCTTGCTTAAGGATATTAAATCTCTGACTCCCATCATAAAGTTGGAAATCCAACTCCTATATGGTTCCCATTTGTTTAGTTATGGTGTCCATAACGTGTTTGAGACAAGTAACATCCTTATTATTACCACGAAGAGAGGTACACAAAAAAGTCAACTCAAGCAAGAGAGCACTAGTATCCTCATCAATGTCATCATCACTATCATCATTATCATTGTTATTATCTTTAGAAGATATGTTGGGATCAAAACTAGGAGATACCTTTGATCCTCTTGCCATAAGGCACATGTGAGCACGGGAGGATGAAGATGAGGATATTATTGAATCTTCATTCATGATCATGTCTTGATCCATAGAATGTTTGATTTCCTCTACATTGTTAGATACACAACTAGAGGAAATAGAAGCATTTTGTTCATGGGAACAAGGCAAATAAAGCATATCATCTACACTATTATTCAAATAATTTCTAGATGATATACAAGGACTAGCAACAAAAGGGGATATAGCATTATTGTTGCAAGAAGTTCTTAAGTCCAAAGAAGAAACATTGCAATGGGATAGAGATAAAGGATCATCATTAGCGAGCATAATATCAACATTGCAACTCCTAACACCACTCAACATATATTTACCTTGTGTCTTGCCACACGTTGGTGAAGTGGGTGAGGATGAGAACTCATCGTGGCCGGAGGTGGAAGCAACTTGGAGCTCTTCATGATGTGAAGGAAAAGAGATCTCCTCGGAGAAACCACCGACAATATTAGAGATGGAACCACCAAATATTTCTTTAAGCTTGGTCCACTTCTCATGAAACGACTTACGCTTTATAATCTTCAAGAACAAATTAACTGTGGGGCTCAAAGACAAAATAATCTCATTAGATAATTGAGCTTCGAGATGTAATTTTTTCTCATCCGCTAAAGATAGATTTTGAGGATCCATCGGAGGAGAAAAACCTACATCTAGAAATCGCTCAATATTTGGACACAAGGTCCTAAGGTTACAAAGCAAGCAATTTCTCCACAAAGCATAATTTGTGCCATCAAAGATAATTGTGTCATTGTGCACTATAATCCTAGCCGACATCTTTACGCTCTAGGCGGTTAAGCCTAAACAAGGAGAGACCTTGCTCTGATACCAATTAAAAGGATAGAGATGTCGCCTAGAGGGGGGTGAATAGGCAATTTCAAAACTATTACGGTTTTGGCTTGATAGAATGCGGAATTAAAATAACGTTTATTTGACAAGCACAAAACCTAAATACACTAGGCTCAAGTAAGTGCACCAACAACAAATTAAGCTAAGCAAGATAGCACAAGATAAATATACCACAAGTGATAAGCAAGATATAAGTACTTCAAGCTCCATGGCTATCACATGGAAGTAAGCTCGGATATAGAGATAACCGAGGCACGCGGAGATGAAGATGTATTCCCATGTTCACCATCTTTGGGAAGGGGGCTACGTCACTTTGGAGAGGTGTAAGGTTCCACGAAGGATTCCTCACGCGCCATAAAGGCTCACCTTCTTCTCCGAGTCTATCCCACGAAGGAATAGGCCCTTTCCTTATGGCTAGCTTTTCCTCCACTTCGGAGATGGAAAGCTCCACAACCACTTCACAAGCTCCACGAAGGAGAAGCCCGGGTCTCTTCACAATCTTCCACGAAGAGGACACCGCGGTACCAACCACCAAGCCAACTAGGAGGTCACCCTCCAAGAGTAACAAGCTCACGGTCTCTCACTCGAAAAAATCGTAATGGAGAGCTCAACACTTACGCAAGAATGCAAAGCAAGAACACCAAGGGTGCTCAAATCCTTCACTCTCAAATCCCACCAAAGCAACAAGTTCTAGGGAGGAATTAGAGAGGAAGAAAAATGGTGGAAACCAACAAATGACTCCAAGATCTAGATCCAATGGGTTCCCCTCACTTAGAGGAGGAATTGATTAGTGGGAATTGTAGATCTAGATCTCCTCTTCCAAATCCCTCAAAAAGATGCAAGAATCATATGAGTGAAGGGAGAGGAAGAAAGCTCAAAGGGGTCAACTATGGAGGTCAAAAACATGCTCAAGAGCCTTAGAACTTTGGGAAAGAAGCCCCCCCTTTTATACCCCTTCAAGGGGGATGACCGTTGGAAGCAAGATGCGCTGGGCAAACACGTTTCGGCGACGAAACCGGCGCCGCCGGATCAGCCGCTGGAATTTCCGGTCAAAACCGAAAGTTCCGGTACAAACTGAAACAACATACATAACAGTTTTTTGGCGGTTTGCCGGAAATTTCCGGCGGTCACCGGAAATTCCGGCCACAGACTCGGTCCGCCGGAATCCCCGTCGGAATTCCGCTGGAACCAAACAGGACACATGAAAACATCGATAAATTTTGCATCCGGACTCCAATTTCTAAGATCTTGAACTTGTTTTGACGAGGACAACAAGACCTACAAGATGGTGCATATAAACATCATAGTATAATAGAGGAGTGTAAGGTTCCCAACCTTTAATAAGGTAGAGATCCCTGTGTTTACAATGCTAGTCCCTGGATCAATAGCTAGCATCCACAATTAAGATGTAATATCAAGAAACAAAGGTCATAATACAACTTTATAACCAGGAATAAAATAATTTATTACATCTTACATAGCTCATTTGGCTATCTCATTACAATGCAGCAGAATTTAACAATAGCATGGGGTCCTTCATCTTAAAAAGTGCCACAGGCAGACATGTTGGTTGTAGACTTGTAATCCTAATCATTAAACTTCACTAATATCAAACAAAACCTGCAACATAACAAGTTACAGCCACAAGGGTCAATACATTTGAATTGTATTGGCAAGTGATACTATGGTAGTATAGTGGAGTCTATCATCTATATGCATTTGTCTAAGTGTAACTTAGGCTTTCTTTGCTCAAAATAGATTTTCCTTATCATTTGAAAACACTAAGTTTTTGCTTTGACAAAATCACCCAAGGAACCACCAATAGAAATTGGTGAACCTTAAACCCTTGTTCAACCACAAGTTTTTAACTTAGAAATTGGGATGATGAGATTCTTGATAGCTTCCATGTCTTGATGCTCAAATTGTCCTTTGCCAGGGACAGGGCTAAGTACTTAGATTTTACACTCTGCAGAGGTGGTGCACTTTCCCCACAAGACTTGGTTTCACCAAGAAAAGATCTTTCAGAAGCCTTCCCTTAGACCAGAATGGACGCGTTCCAACCTATCATTCCCCTACCACCAACTGTCCATTTGGCTAAGTTATTGCAACCTATATGATCCAGGCAGAGCCCATAATGCCAAGTGGCTGCACTTGAAGCTTCTCAACATTTGACATCTCAAATCTCTTTGTTCCTGGGTGGCCATACACAAGTGAGATACACAAGGTAAACCATAGGAATGGGCCTTGTGAACCACTCAACACAAACAATTCCTTCCATTCCACCCAGGTGATTCATTCACTTAGTTGTTTTATTAAACAAAACATAAGTCCACAGACTTAGAAATTTTCCATAGCATGAATATATATTCCACCCTTGTTTTCTACTAGCTAAGCTAAGAATGATAGTAGTAGGAATCTTAACTTAGGAAATTCTACTAAGGTTTCATCTACTAGGATTTCCCATGGCATGGTTTACACTTAGCAAAAATTCCATGCAAGTCCTACTTAGAAATATCACTAATGCATAGTGAAAATAATGGTACAAAAGTATGAAGCATCACTTGCCTTTTTGGTAGAGGGTATAAGTTCACTCCTTGGTCTTTGCAATGTTCACATACTTCAAGTCACTACAATTCAATCAAGCAAAAAATATTTCAATCTACCATTCAAGCAATTCATCACATAAAATGATAAAAACAAAGCAATGCATGCAAGCATGTCAAGGATTGTTTTATTTGAAAAAGTGGTTTCTAATGGTTCATAAACATTTGAAAACACCTAATGGTCATTTTATAAAGTGGCAAAATCATTTCTATAGGTTTCACAAAATATGTTTTCAAACCATATAACCTTGTGTTTAGGGTCAGAGAGTTTATTTCCAAAACATTTCTCAAAGGTTTTCTTCCAAAACCATTTTTAATAATTAAACCATATTTTTATTTGACTAGAAATGTTTTAAATCAAATATTCATTCTTTTATTTCACCAAATACATTTTTCAAAACCACCAATTGATTTCTAGGGTCAGTAGGTTCAAAACAAACCATTTTCCAAAGGTTTTATCTCAAAAATCATTTTAGAACAAATTTTATATCCTAAACATGCATACACAAGTTTCTGCAAAAACAAACAATTTAACAGAATATTTTTACTAAACAAAGTGCATGGTTGGCTAGGGCTTGTTTTGCTGAATCCATTGATATAAAATTTTCAAAATTTGGACGTGTGGTTTGAAAGTTATGAATTTTACAAAATTGAACATCTAATAGGAAGTTTCTGTTTTTAAAACGAAGTCTGAGCCACGTGTCGTGTTCTTACTCGCTGATACCGCTTCGCGTGGATAAGCAACGTGAGGTGTTGGATCTAATGACGATCATGCGGCACAGATCCATCCATACCCTTTCAGTTAAATGAATCTATCGCGTCACTACGATCTGGATCGGATGGCTATCATCGACTTGCCACTAACTGGCGGCGCGACGACGGTGGCTGGCGGCGGCGCGGTTCTGGCGGTGAGGTTGCCGAGGTTACAGGAGGCGAGAGGGCAAGGGAAGGTGCTCACCGAGTTCGCAGCACGTTGCTGATGCTCAAGCTTGTCGTCGCGGAGACAGGGGCACACTGTGCTGGCTTGAATCACTCGCCGGAGTTCGTGTCCACGTCAGGCTTCTCTGTTTATCGTCGGAGGCGACGGTACGGGCCATGGGAAAGCAATATAACAGCTGCGTTAGATGCGTACGGGGTCGGCGATCATGTGTGCATCAACGAGAGGGAAGGGGGTGGTCAAATGTTACCTAGGGCACTCGCCGGAGTAGAGGCAGTGGACGGTGGCGAGAGGGCGTCGTTGTTGCCGAGGTTCTGGGGCGCGCGGGGGCGAGCTGGTGCTACGGGGAGATGCGCCTGGAGGTGGGGAGCATGTGAGCATGGTCGAGGAGGCAAGGGGCGGCAGGGTTCAGCCAGAATTGTCGTCGGAGTTTGTCGGAGGCCGCGGCAGTGCAAGGTCGATTCGAGGCAGCCTGGTGGCGGAGGGGAAAGGGGGTCTGAGGGGAAATGTAGCGGGGGAGGAGGCGGTTAAGACGGCCAGGTCAGGGGAGGAATTAACTCGCGCGTTTATGCCAATTCATTCGCAATCAACGCCGGCAGAAACAGTAGAGGGCGAGGTCAATGGCGGGTGAGAATGAAGGGAGCTGGTGGTGGGGTCTGCTTGACAGCGAGAAAGAGAGAGATGCGGTGGGTCCAGGCAGTCAGCGAGTGAGTGGGTCGTTCCTCTGGTGCGAAGCGTTTTCTGCGGGGAGAGAGGGAGTGGGCTGACATTGGGCTTAATGGGCTGGGCTGAGTCTGGTCCATTTTTTTTTGTTCCTGATTCTTTTTCTTTTTCTCATTTGGTTTTTCTGTTTTGATTTTGTTTAATTAATTCAAACAATCATTTGAATTGAAACCTTTGCAAAATTTTGTGAAGACTTCAATACTGATTAATAGTATATTCTGAAGTCAATTTTGGAATAAAACTTTATTCTTTTTGGGGTCTTTTTATTTATTCAAATAAGCCCTTGTTTTAAATCAAATAGGATTTAATAATAATTTCAAACACCATTTAAATTCCTTAAACTTTCCAAAACTTTTCAGTAGGTTTTTATTTAATTATTAGGGTGTCAAAATATTCATCTTGTATTATTTGGAAAGTATTTAATATGATTCATAAATCATTTGAATTAGGTATTTGTTTTAATTCCAATGGAATTAAATATAGTTTTAGTTCCATAATTTTTATTTGGAAGTTTTCTTTAATCTTAATTAGGTTGAGTTAAACTACTTTTATTTCACTTGGGTAAATTCCAAAATACTATTTTCTCATGCATTATATAATTATTCTTTTTAGATATTTGTCTTTATTAAAATAGGGATAGAATGGTTAATGCCATTTTATTTTATTTTGGAAATTATTTATCCTTTTATTTTATTTTGATTTTGGATTATATTCATTCCATTTTCTTATGGATTTGGCCAAGATTTAATTTGGTCTTTAAATATTCCTTATTTAATATTTCTTATTTCATCTTATAAAATCCATATCTTTTTATTTAGAGATCCAAACTTGGTGATTCCAATTTATAAAATCTTATTTAATTTTTATTTATCCTTTTAAGTGTCTTTAGGGTTATTTGCTCACCATTTGGTATGGATTTATAGTTAGGTTCTTTACCAGCTTTGGAAATTCAATTTCCTTATCTTATTATATTCATAAGATTTTATCTATGGCTCCAAATTAAGTGAAACTAATTTATATGGTCTTATAATATTTCTATTTGTCTTTCTTGATCCCTTGTAAATGTTTGTTGACAGATTTTTATATGGATCAAATCCATAGACTTGGAGATAACTTGGAAATGATTTTTATCCCATTAGGGTTTAGGGTTTGGTTTTATTTTCCAAGTGTTTAAATTTCCAGATGCATTTTATGAGGAATGCATTTCTCTTGATTTGGATTTTGTTGAATTCAAACTTTAATTAAAGTTTGTTCAAGATGGGATTTTAATTTCCATTTAAAAACAAAAGTTTCTTTTCACCCTAATTTTCAACAATAATTTATTTTGTTTATTTATTTTTCACATTACAAGATTTGGAAAATCTTGGGATGTGACAAGGAGGATAGAAACAAATGAAGAAAGGTAAGAAGCCTCCCTATAAGAAGAACTGATAAAACCTTCAAACTCGAAAACGCCATAGAAGATGCATACGAATTCCGTTTTCGATGAACTTGGGCTTGTTCAAGAGCTAGAAACAAGATCAAGAACCTCACATGGAGAAACACCAAGAAGAAACAAAATAGGAAGATGCAAAGAATGCAAATGATTGAGCTCCGTATGACGATGTGATCAAGTTATCCAACCGAAAGCCCCTCTTAATAGTGCGGCTATGTATCCTATAACCCGGTCTCCCAACAACCACCTTGAGACCGGTAAAAGGAAAACCTAGTAAGGCCATACCTTTGCCTTGTGCATCCCGCTTGATCTTGATGACAACACTTCAATCTTCATCCAACCGGAATGCATCACTTGATCATTGTTGCTTCGTGAAGACTCCTAATTTGCTCCGTCATACACCACTATTGGATAGATTCATTAATACATGTCTTCACATGTACATTATCACCAATATGGACGGCAAGCTTCAAGCAAATGATCTTCTTGAGATGCTTATCTTGAACTTGCCCTTCTCAACCTTGATGACGATCACCACTTGATGTCATCCTCTCATGGGCTATATAAGATCTTTACTTTTGAAGCATGCCCATGGAAAGATACCTATCCCATATAGAAAACGCAAAGACACATATATAATGGGTTAGTTCATGATGCATAATTGACAAGGCTTACCATACCACAAGATCCATGTGGTGCATTCTTTATGCTTCATGTGTTGACCAACTTGAAATCACTCTTCACTCTTTGTATAGTTCAACCATGTATCTTCTCATGCTCCATATCAATATCTTGAGGTACATAAAGAACTCTTAATTTGATTACATGCTCTAAATCTTATTCAATCATAGCTCAACTAATGAGGCTATCATGACACCGTCTTAGAGCCATATCTTGAATTCTTCTATTGAGATCACACTCTCAAGATCTTTATCATATCATATTCTTCTCTTCAACTCAATGATCTTGATGCCAATACTCAAGGTATATCTTTATCTTCATGGCATACATACTTGAATCCAACACATAGACTACAAGCATGACCCATGGAATATTCCTTCATATAAAACTCAGTGAAAACATTAGTCCATAGGGATTGTCATTAATGACCAAAACCACACATAGGGTCAATTACTCTTTCAATCTCCCCCATTTTGGTAATTGATGACAATCACAACAAGAGGTTTTATATAATGAATATTAGAAAGAAGTACGTATCTTATCCGAGAATAAGTTGTGTACAAGAGGTTGCATTTGATATGGTCAAGTAACACAAAGCTACTAGCACATATCAAAACCGATTCTACTTACACAAACTACAACTAATGCAAGAGATGTGAGTAGAACAAACATATATAGAGCAAACTCCCCCACGATATATGCATGTGTGATGAACTTGGATTTCATTGCATACATTGTCTAGAATAAACTTTGGAAGAGTTTACACTATATATACAACCATGCAAAACATAATAAAGATGAAATGCATGAAAGGCAAACTCTTAAGAACAAATCAATCTTAAGTATAAAACCATTTCCCTTAAACCCTCTAAACTTCTCCCCCATTGACAACAAGTGCCAAAATGGATGACAAAGATAAAAGGCCAATATAGTATGAGTTCCTCCCCAAGGTGCACATTTCTAATATTTTGAGTGAACTCAAATGCACATATCCAATGACAAATATTTGGAGGAAATCAAGCTATATTGAGGATCAAAGATTGCTACAATGATAAAACAGTGAAGAAACTTCAACGGATGAAGCAAGCAACCCAATGGTCCAAAAAATGGAAAAATAGTGCTCTGAATGAGATAAGGAAGATCCCCTAGGTTCGTGCATAAATTTTAATTATTGTATTTGAATACAATATCCACAAACTGGGAATCCTCACTCCCTCTATATCATTTATAACACAACCAAGATACAAGGAGTAGATATAAATAAATACACTTGTCAAGACAAGCTTAAGTACAAAAGAAACCAAATATGAGATATGAGTGCGTGAAGATGCAATAAAAGTAAACCAAACACTCATAAATCAAGACCTTACCAATACCACTAAAAACCAAGAGGATAAGAGATATGGTCGGCAAAGAGCAATGATATCAAGGCGAGATATTAACACTCTCGTGTATATAAGTTTATAAGTGGACAAACATGAGAATAATCCACAAATAAACAACCACACATAAGAGGTTAATAAAATAAGAAAACATGATATCCAAGAGGAAGTCATAAGATATAGCAAACATGATAATTTTTGCTTAACTGCATATATAGCCCATGGCTCTATTTTCTCTTTTGGTATATCAATGAACTTCACCAAATAAAAAAATAAAAACCTCAAAAACATCACAACTAACACTAAGGGGACAAATGCTAGTTGGTATACTTTGAGAAAGGCAACAAGTAGCAAAAGGAAGGATTCAAAGAAATTTAAACAATATTGCACATGAGTGTACCTTGAGGAATTGATATGCAATAAATTGCTAGAAGGCATATTTGGAATTGGTGAGTCATGAACATGATTTTATATACTCCCCATTATATGCATCATCTCAAATTACTCACATAAGCAATAATGATAAAGAAGTCTTTCAAAGATCCTTGCAAGAACCGCAACATTTACAAATGGATAAATTCATGCCAAGATGCAACCTAAAAGAGATTGGATGAAAGAATACTATGCATGAATAAGATACTTGTTACCGAGATAGCAATGGTATGATGTAGTAGATAAGAATTTTTCGATCATCCCAGCTTGGCTCCAATTATCATGTGGTGACAACACTTTCCTTATAGACGAGACAAGCATCCATTGCATCTCCAATGTACCTAAAACAACATTCAAGTATATCTTGGTCCCCAAACTTATTGGGTCCAAAGTGGTTAGACTAACCACAACACATAGGACACACTCCATAAAAATATGTACATATTTAGAGATGAAATTTGAATTTCATGCTCATCTTAGCCGTTTAAGGATTTGATGGAGTATAACCTATATATTTGATGAAAGAAAGCAAACACATGGAGACTTTCACTATCCAAAGAAGATATAATTTTGAAAAACACCAAAATATTCAAGAAGGCATACAAGTTGTGACAAAACACATTTGTTGCCCAAACTATATAAAAGAATCAAATCAACAAAAGATTTGTTCAACGAAGTTCAACAAATGAACTAAGAAAAAACTATTGAGCAAAAAGATGAAACAAAACAAAAATACTCAAAGATTTATCTCATTCAAGCAAATAAAATAAAGAAGAAAGAATGAGATAAAAAACTCCCAAAAGAGCAAGGTTTCAACAAATAAACCAAACCCTTAACACTTTTCACAATGGCACAAGGTTCCGAGAAAAAAAGGTTAGTCTTACACTAAAGAATATTTTATAATAATGAAAAACATCATCAGAGAGATGTTCAAAATCCAAGGAAGACAATGGGATCCACAACAAACAAAAATTTGGAAAGAAAATAAGGCAATAAGAGGTGAAATCCAAGGTGAAGATGATCCACAAATGCTATCACACATAAGTATATCAATTGTTAAAGACAATGAGTGTATTGGAATTGATTTCCGATGGTATATTGCACGTATATTAAAGATAAATCTTCACAATAAAAAGCATAGGATAGGAATAAAAAGATTAAGCAGTATGCAAAGATAGAGACTCTTGATAGCTTCAATCTATTCACACAATCATGCGAAGCAATGATTAGAATAACTTGAAGCAAATGGTCTCCCAAAAAGATATAGAGATATGTATTTGAGGTAGACCTCATTAAGAGTTTCTTTCTCAAACAAATACCAAAAAGACGAGCAATAAAAGCTTCTAACAAAAATAGTACCTTGTTTGAGCCAACATGCCACCTAGAAAGAAGATAATCAACAATATCAACTCTAAATGGCACTACCTCATGTGTTCACATTTCCTAGGATTGTGATATGCAAAAGAATCATATTACTCCCCCATAATGTGATATTCAATTTTTCTTAATAAGAGGCCAAGCAACCTCAACTAGAGAGAATTAATGGACATTTAGAATTTGAATTTCTCATGAGTATGACACACCACATAGTGACTAGATAAGCTTGCAATATAAATACTAAGTGGTAGTACTCATGTTCATACATTTTAAGGTTTGAGAGATGCGAGGCATTTCACTCCACCAAAAAGGTATGTTCCATTAACCACTCGAAAAGAGCCAAATAAGATATCATCAAGATGCATTAGAGGCTCCAAGCAAAACAAATGAGTAAATGATGTGCCAAACACCTATACATACTTGAATACACAAAATAATCAAGCATGAGGCACACCAAATACGAACACATACTTGGTACAAAACCAAAACATGTAAAGGGGGCAAGTAACTTACAAAATAAATGAGTTAAGTGCACATTACCACGAAGAGGCACATTGGATATAAGATAGGGAAATGATAATCCTTATGACTTGGCTTGATCAAATATAATATATGAAGATCCCTTAATTCTTCATGAGTTAGCCAAGTCTCCAATGCCCTCCATGAACACCTATTGATCGAGTTTGAGCTTGTTGGTCCCCAACCAAGTTGGGTCCTAAGAGGTTAGTCACAATAGGCTTGGCAACCCAAATGGTTATTTTCTTGACACCACTTTGAGTTCCAACAAACTTGGCAAACACATTGCCAACCTTATACTTCCTAAGAGAATAATCATCATCAATAATGATAGGGTTAGATAAGGTACCGTTTGAACATGAAGAGGCAAAGTGCCCCTTGACACGACATATGTAGCAACAAGTGCTCCCCTTTCTCTTCTTCCTTGATTTCTTGGCTTGGGGAGAATTATCTTGATTCTTCTTTGGAAGTGTCCTAACTTCAACTTGGCTTTGACCTTGTACTTGTGGCCGCTTCCCTTGTTGCTTCTCACTCAAGTGCTTTTTCTTCAATGGACAAGATCTTACATGATGTCCTTCAACCTTGCACTTGAAGCAAATAATCTTGGCCGAATTCTTGACTTGGTTTTGGCCCTTCTTATTGTTTCTCTTGGACTTGTTCTTGTTATTGTATTTGAATCGAAGTCCACATTTATCATTAGGGGATTTTTGCACACTCAAAATATTATCGAGTGTGGATTTCCCTTCATGAATCTTTCAAGTCATTTGCTCAAGGAAGTGACTTGGGCCTTGAGCTCTTTGATTTCCTCTACATGGTTAGTGTCAACACCCGGATTTTTAATCCCAGATGCCTGTTATGCCATACATCGCAATCCCAGGATTACCATTTTTGCGAGACATAACAGAATTGGATACCATAGTACATCATCCATTACAAACCATACATAAGGTCTTACACAAATAAGGATCTCATGATCCAGTTCTTAATACAACTCAAGCAGCGGAATACATAATAATAACGGTAGCGTAGGCGAAGCTCCATCTTCGGGGTCACAGGCAATGCTGACGATGGGAGATGATCCTAGTTGTCGTAACCTTCCTGGGGTCCATCCTCCAGGTACTCCTCTTCATAGTCTGGCCACGGGAATAGCCAGGGACAAAGCCATGAGTACTCTTTAAGTACTCGCAAACTAATACTAACAAGTGAAAGTGGTTTTCGATAATAGGACACTAGGCTCTAGGGTTGTTTTGCAAGAAGCCAGATTTATCTCTACTAAGTTCAGAAGCTAGTCACAATTTTATAACTCCTAAGTGGGAACTTGTATCTCAAGTCACAACTCTGTTGTGGTCAAGTCAAAGTCTCAAGTCATTTTGAAAACATCTGACGGGGGAACAGTATGGCCACTAATCGTCCATAATCATGACGCGCTATTCGAATAGTTTGACACTCTACGGAGATTGTACACTTTCACCACAACATTCGATACATCCGTCAGAACAAATCCTAAATTCACCATACTCGATATCTGGATAATCAATCCTAACCTTTCAATTACACGCCCTAGTATAAGCACCTCTCCTGTGAGTTTGGCCTCCCAACCATGACCAACTGTCATCTTGGGTACTACACATGTGGACAATCTTCACAAGGTAGCCTCAGCTCAGACCTTGCCCGTGAGGGAACTAATACTAAGGTATATAAGTTTCCAGTCAAGCCCTACCCAATCTTCGGGTATTGTGGTTGTACAGTAAAAATTGGAATGGTATCGCATCCAGATAACCTTCAGTTTTATAAAGGGCTAAGGCTCATGCCTCAACATTTTCATCACCAAAATCATCTGGTGTTCGGAAACACATGTCAAAACATCTCAGTAGAATGATCCATCATTCTAAGGTTTTCATAACCATTTTCACCAATTATTCCCATCTAAAGTTGATCAAGTTTTATGCTTAGCACTAGCATCTACAAGTGTGGGTGAGTACTAATGGGGGGTGGTAAACAAGTGGAGTTTCAACTAAGTTCAAACTCATGTCTTAGGATGACATCAAGATTATCTAGCTTAGGACAAATTTTATGCTCTTTATGCAACCTTCATTTATCTTTCTAGAATCTACAAGTTACTTAAGTAAACTCTAAGTAAAGGCTTTGCTAAAGAAAATAAAGTATAAAGCTTGTAGGTAAAAACTAGGATTGGTTTATCAAGTGGTTATGATCATATATGCTTAAGGCATATAGTTAGCATGGTAACCAGCAAGTATTGGCTTGCATAGGTAAAGTATCTTGCAAGTGTTAGCTTGCTCAATCAACTAGTAGTATTACGCTTGCCTTGTGCAGAGCAGTGGTTGAAGTTCTCATCGGCTTGTTCTTCGTAGTATCCTCCTTCCTCCTGGTATCCTTGGTCAATACTAGCGTCTATAAATAAATACGATGTACACAATCACCAAACAATACTTAACTACTTGCAATCATCACACAAAAGGGTCCTATAGATGATCTAACATCATCACTAACCTTACAAGATTAAATCTTGGTTTAATTCATTTTATTTTTAGAAAAGTAATTTCTACTCATTGAAAAACTACTTAAGATTTAATATTCTCCAAACCAAACATGGGATCATGTTGACACATGTGATCACCACATATTTTAGTCCATGGGAATGTGATTTAAAGTGGTGTCACAATTTAATAAGGTTTTATCCTTTTATTTTAATTAAATAAAGTGACTAGAAATGCCTATGTAGCATTCCTTTATTACTTGGACATTATTTCTGTAAGCAAACCTATATATTTTTATATATTCTGAAAGGTATGGTTAAATGTGATTTTTGAGAGTTGGAATCAACTCAAAAGCTATTATGGTTTAAATTTGAAAAATGTTTGAATGCAGAAAAGCTTCTGCCTTGTTATTTTTACCAGGGATGATCTACAGATCCAAATGACTTGAATCCAACGGGCTTGGATTCAGCATTTCCAGACCTTTCTAACAAAATTGGTTTCATTCCATTGGTTCACTGAATCAATCTGGGTTGATTTTTGAAACTGGGTACAGAAGTGTGTTTGAAATAAAATGGAAAAAGTTAAATTCAAATAAGCGCTCAAGGAAACGACATCGGGCTACACAAAGACTTACGCTGGTTAAGTTGTTGTCCCCATGCGTCAGTGAGAAGAGGGGGTGTGAAGCGGTATGGGGCGATGTGAGCCGTGGGATCTTGTTCTAATCTAACGGCTGAGGGTCATCGTCGACGTTGGGATGTAAACCTAGCGCGGTGGGTCATTGGGGCTCACCGGGATCGGCGAGTCGACGAGGGGCGAACGCATTAAGTCGACAATGGCGAACCTCCGGTACCGATAGCTTCTCCTGGGCGGCTCAATCGGCCCCCTTCTTCTCCAGTGGGTGGTCGGTGAAATTCCAGCGAAGTGCTGCTCGCCTTGCTTCGGGAACGGGGTGGCACGATCAGTGAGGAGAGGGGAGTGAGATGGTGTGCTCAATTCGGCTGGGGGTGGCCTCTATTTATAGTCGCGATGACGAGACCGAACGGGATGGGCAGGCGACGGTGGCGACATGGCTACGGGCGGCTAGAGGCATGGCCGACGATGGCGATTGCTTGGTGGTCTCCTGGCGATGCTCTACGGCTTTAATGCGCGCGTAGGGGCGGTGGCAATTGGTCTGGAACGTGCGATGCTCTACGCGGCAGAGGCGGCGTCTTCGACGACAAGCGGTGGCTGTGCGGCATGGGACGGCGAACGAGGATGTCTAGCGGTCTCCTGGGTCGGTGGTGATCAGGTATGCACATGGCGAGGGCGGCGCGCGGTCTGTGGGTGTCGGTCGAGCGTGGCGCTCTGGCGCATGCTCGGAATGGTTGACAGAGGCATGGGCGCGACGTTCCTGGGTGCTCTGGTCGGTGTCTTCGAGGCAGGGCTGGTCGAGAGGGGGCGGTGAGGCATGGGTGATCTCCCAGACAAGGTTGGCATGGCTAGTGCTGCTCCTAGCTTGCCGTCTCCACTGGGGTGGCATGGTGAGCTTCGGCTGTTCACCATTGATGGCATTTCCCAGCTTACAGTGATGCTAGTGCTTGGTTTAACTTGCTAGATGACCTACTGAGGTTGCTGTGAGCTAGAGAGGGAACAAGTTAGGCTCAAAACACTGCACACTATAGTGTTTTTATTTTGGATGATTTGAATCAGCAAGGTGTTTGATGAAATGGCCGCATGAGTTCAAGTTTTGAATTTTGAAAATATTTTTGGTGGGTGTGCTAGGGGTGCTGGTGAGTCTGCAGATGCTTGGGTTTTGAAAGTTGAGCTTGTTTGAGTGGTTTTTGAAAAAGTGGGATCTTTCCATATGATAAAGATTCAATTTTGAACTGTCCTTTAAACTATGCATTTGAATGTTTCTGGATGATCACAAAGTGGGACTTGATACTTTGTTAGGAGTACTATCAAGGGGTGCAAAGATCCAAACAAGTTTCTGTTAAGTTCTAAAAGTTTGGGACAGCCAAAGTAGGCATGGGCGTTAAATTGGTCAAAATGACCATTCACTCAATTTGGTTTGTTTTGATTTATTTGTCTTTGGGAAAAGTGTGGGGATTGTTTAGATGATGTTTATTTCACCTAAGAATCATTTTACAAGCAAAGAAACACATAAACAAGGTGGTTCAAAAGAATTCAAAATAGGATGCATACACACATGCATGCTTTCATATTTTTATTTTAGAAAAGTTTTTGTTAACCCTAAATTTGATGATTAGAGTTTGATGATCCAAGTTTTGTATTTTTGGGATATTACAAACCTTCCCCCCCTTAAAAAAAATCTCGTCCCGAGATTTGAAAAAGGACGAAAAAGATTACCTAGGTTTTGAAGAGATCGGGAAACTCCGTCCTGATGTGATCTTCGCGCTCCCAGGTAGCTTCCTCTTCTGTGTGGTTGCTCCACTGAATCTTGAGAAACTTGATGCTTCGGGTTCTGGTAGTTCTGTAAGCTTCTTCCAAAATACGGATGGGTACTCCGGGATAGGTTAGGTCATCGTTGATCTCTATGGTCCGATGATCGATATATTTGAACACTTCGGTCTTCTCTGGGACTTCGAGACACTTGCGAAGTAATGAGATTGTCATGGTATTGCCGACGAGTACGCCATGGAGGGGTCCTCACAGTGCGTGTTTAGAGACGTGGGGTAAGGCGGACGGTTGACGGGTACGAGGTAACACAGCTTACCCATGTTCAGATCCCACGACGGTGGCGGAATCCTACTCCTGCTATAAATCACTATAAGGGCAATACGCCGAGTTACAGAGATAGGTTCGCCGTGCGAGGTTGTATGAGATTGTCTAAGTTATCGTGTCCTAAAGGCTCCTATAGGCCCGACTTATATAGTCGCCAGGTCCTAGGGTTACAGGGAAAAGTCCTAGCCGGACAGGTTATAGAGTCCTACACCGTCTATCACTAGTCTTGTGTATCTTGCACTCCAAGGATCCGGGTACGCTGGTGACTCCACCGTAGCCTTCCTTTATCCGGCATGGGCCTCCCTTATGGATCCACCTAAATGGGCCGCCCAGCAGGCCACAGGTCATGCTACCGACTATGGGCCACCCGGGTTAGTCGGATAAGAGACATGCTATGAGGATACCCATATAGCATATCCCCAACAGTAGCCCCCGGAGAACTCCGAGATCTTGCGCCATCTTGCCTCTTCCCGTGGAATGCTACGTCTAGATGGATGTCGGCAAATCGTCAAGCAATATCTTGTAGTCCTCCCAAAGAACCCTGCAAAGGTTTCTCCGTCTTCTATGAGTAAGTCAGAGAAATGCTGAATCTTCCATCGTACTCTTCCGTAGTCGGATTGAATCCGTCCATGCCAGAATCTTCGATGGGACGGCTCATCTACCATGTCAGCTATGATGATGTAGGCTGTAGGTCAGCGACGCCTCGTAACTCACACATGCAGAGAACGCAATCATATTCTATTTCCCCGCGCGAGCGATACGAACCGTTGGCGGTGGCGGTTGGAGACGTGGCGAAATTACCACGCACGTTCATGAACACGTCGTCTACGTGGCAACCGTCCGATTAGCTGCACGAATCTTGACGCAGAGTAAGATAAATAGTAACCATGGGACACTTGCCACTTTTTCACCCCATTCTCTCGCATCATCATCTTCTTCCTCCAGCCGCACGCCTCCTCGAGCTCTCCGCAGAAAACCTCGAAGAAACCCTAGCCTCTCTCTGCACCAGTCTCATCCTCCCAGTCCTTCATGGCCAGCAACAGCTACTCCCCGTCGATGGCGGCATCGAGTGAAGCCACGGCGAAGCCGGCGAGCTCCGTCATTGTGCCCCCAGAGGGCCGGTCATCCCCGCGTCGGCGGTGATTGAAACCACCGGCGGCGACCACAACCTAGCGGCGCTAGAGCCTCTGGAAGAAGAGCTAGACTTCAGACAAGGGTGGATGGCTTCGGACATCACCGATCGCGACATCCAAGAGATGGTCGCCAAGGCTACCTCCGCATGACGGGGGCTTGCTCAAGCGGCGCCGACGAGGTGACACCTTCTCCCCAAGCCGGAGAAAAGGTGTACCTCAAGGCCCAGCTGGTACGCGGCGTTTCTCTGCCCATCTCCCACTTCTTTCTGTCCGTCTTAAACCACTTCAAAGTCCAACCCCATAACCTCTCCCCCAATAGTATCTTAGTGCTTAGCAACTTCGTGGCACTTTGTGAGGGTTACCTAGGGATTAAGCCTAGGTTAGACTTGTTCGTGTACTTCTTCACCGTCAAACGTGAAGCCGGACATAGTAGGGAGGAGCTTAGGAACTGCGGCACCATAATCTTCAAGATCCGACCTAGACGGCGGTTCCCCGACATCGTCGGCCACGAGTCGTGCAAAAACTGGCAGCGGGCGTACTTCTACGGCCCCGACATTCGTTTGGCGGGCCGAGAAGTGACGTACCCGGACTTCGTGGATGGAGCCGCCGCTGAAGTTTCCACATGGAGATCCCATGCCTCCCTTCCCTCCGACCTCAACACTTCTCGCGCAATAAGGCGGATCGAGTGGTTCGTAGAGACGGGTTTGACCAGCTTGGACCTAGCCATGTGCTGGTTCATCAGGCGAATCCAACCTCTGCAGCACCGCGCGAAGTTCATGCACGAGTACACGGGTGACCGAAAGGATACCCTCAGGATCTCCGTGGATAACTTCTCGAGCGACTCCGTCAAGCTCCGTCTGAAGGATATCGTCAAGGTGAAGGATAAGAAGCGCGGCTTCACCATCACCTACGACATGTACGTAGACGGCAAGTGCCCAAAGGTAGGTATTTATTTTCCGTGTGTGACATTGCTCCAGTTTCTCCGTCTTGCCAGTGCCATCTTATCTAACACGGTGATTTCTCACTTAACAGCTTAGCGATCTAGATGAGGACAACCTGGCTGCCCAAATCTACGATCCAAATATGAAGGAAGTCACGGTCGTGTCCGACGACGATGCCTCGTTGGCGCGAAAGCGGAAGAGCTCCACCTCTAACGCTGCCGACGGAGGCAAGAAGAAGAAGACGGAGGGTGGAGCCTCCAAAAAGAGTACTGCCACCCTGGAGGCGGAAAAGAAGAAAGCCACCGGGATGTTTGCTAAAGCGCCCCCCTAGTGTAAGCCTCTCATTCTCTGACATTGTCTTATTTATCTGACTTATTCCTGTACTTATGCACTTTGCACGTTTCAGGAAGAAAGCCACAACCAGCCTCAAGAAGTCCTCCAAGACTCTTGGGGCTTCTAGAAATATCAAAGATATGCTGCATCGCGACTCCTCCCCCGCCATCGCCCCTGCTACTCCCGCGTCAAGCCCTCCTCTGCTCCGACCAGCTCTCAAGTTCAGGGGGCACCAGGCCCTTCCGCCATGGAAGTGGATTCTGGCGCCTCTACCGAACTCGCTGTTGTCGGCGAGCAGGCGATGCAGGAGAGCACTGCTCTTCAAATGGCTGAAGCTCCGGCTAAGGATGCCATCGGTAGCGGCAAGGCGGTGGTGGGAGCTGGTACCTCTGCCGAAGGCGGCGCCTCTGCTCCCCAGAAACCCTTCGAATTCCCGAAGATAGTTTACCCGACGCTCTTGCTGAGTAACACAACTATGGTTCCTGGAGGAGTGCCGTCATCTCCGACGTGCAGTCTTGAGGAGCTACTCCGACAAGCAGATATCTTGCAGGGAAATAGTATTTCCTTTGGCAAGATGCTAGCCGAGAGCGCTACAAACCTCAAGATCATTGCACTTGTAAGTTTTACTTTACCTTTTGAATTTCGTATGAGTATCCCACTGTAGCCCCCGAGGATGTAAACGGAAAACCATAGGGGTTTTGCATCTATATGCTCTAAGAGTGACTAAGTTAGAAAGAACTCTCACTGTAGCCCCCAAGCATTTAGATGGAAGAAATTATTCCGACTAGATGCTTTAAGAGTAGCATACACATTGTTCATAATTTTCAGTGCTGTAGCCCCCCAAGCCTCTAGTTGTAACTGAACTAGTTCCGCCTAGATGCTTAAAGAAAAGCTAAACATATTGATAAGTTAAAAACTCTCGCTGTAGCCCCCGAGCATCTAGGTGGGAAATCTCCGACTAGGGGCTCTAAGCAAACCAAACAACGACTTAACTTTGTATTTTCTTCCACAGAACGAGAATGCTCGGAGGGGCATGGCCAACGACAAGTATCATAAGATGCGCGCAGATCTTGAAGCTGAAAAGGGTAAAACTTCCATCTTGAAGGAACAGATCATCAAAAACAAGAGTCTGTTTTCTTTTTGCGCATTTCCATCTTACTTTTGTGCCTTACTTCTTCGAGTACTCACTCTGTACTTTGTTTTCTCCGACATGCAGAGCATGTTGCCAAGGTCAAGGATATTGTCGAGCAGTCCAAGCACATCCAGCAGCTGGACAGCGAGAACAAAATCCTTAAGAAGGAGAGGGAAGAAATGCTGAAGATGCACGAGGATTCCATGAAAGCCCTGCAGGATTCTGCCTCCGTGGAGATCAATCGCTTGAAGGAGGAGCTTGCGATCCTAAAGTATCAGAAGCAAGCTGCTGATGAGCAAAACCTTCGCCATAGCGAGGTGTTTAAGCTCCTCCAACAAGAGAAGGAATCCTTGGCGGACACCGTCTGGCAGGCTAAGGCCAGCATCTTCAGTAAGTATCCTCCGCCTTGTAGTTCTGTAGTCTGGATACTTAGAATTTATTGAACTCATGCAATCCTTGTCAGAATTTTCAGCGCCCATGGGTTTAACCCGCTCGCCTCCTTCGGACAAGGAATGCATGGTTCTTGCCGGAAAATTCATCAATACCGCCATCGCCCAAGCCAAGGAGATTGCCAAGCCCCTCCAGATTTATATCAAGGCCTCGGACTCCGTGACGAAGTACTCGGAGATTTTGCGTTGAGCCCCCGAGCGTGTCGCGAGCTGGAAAGCTTCATGCGCACGGGCTGGCGCAAGGATGGCGCTGTCTATGGTGAAGGCACACTATGAAGATGCCGACATCGACACGGTGACATCTGGTATCCCCGACGTGGATGATTACGGCAAGGAGATCGATCACGAAGCCATCCTGTCATCACTCGCGGGTTATGACACCAGGGTTGCCGAGTTGGTGGATGTTGACGTCTTCGTGCCCAGGAACTTCATCGACAATGTCAACCAGGACTCCTCCGAGTCTCATCACAGTGCCGACGTTGAGGGTGATTCTCCGGCTGGTGATGATGCGGCCTCCAAGTCTCCTGCTCCCAAAGAATGAAGAACACTTTGTAATTTCTATTTCACCTTTGGTGTGTGCACGGGAAAAACTTGTTGATGTGATCTTAAGGCGGAAAACAATGGTTGTCGTATCCTGCTACTTAAGAATTAAGTTTCAGCATGTATATATTTTTTAAGCAAGTGCTGGCTTATCCATTACTCTGGTTCTTATGCTTGACTTTTCGTGAGTCGGAAGACTCGTTGTCGGAACCATGCGCTTAGGTGATGATGCCCAATGGCATCGTCAATAACCTGAGCACAAAATTGCCGACAATAAGTGCCAAAAGTTACTACTCCAGAATCCACATAAAAATGACAAAGAATGTGTAGACCAGAAAACTTAAGCTAACGCCCGTAGGCGGAATTTTCACAAGTGCAATCGCAAGACTTGTGTATAAAGGTTTTATATGATCCAAGAATGAACACTAAAGGAGGTAAAAGACTCAGCAATATGAGTGAACCAAAGAGCTTTATTTCGTTGATCATATAAGAGGTACACAATTAGATAAAAAATGCTAAGTGTAGAAAGGACGTGGCTGTGCTATGTTCCATGGCCGATCAAGCTCCGGGTAGTCATCATCCGGGTCACGTCGCTTACGCTTATGATCCTTGCTGGGTCTATCCTTGAGTTCACGATTGTCGACAAGGTAGTAAGACCCATTGAGCAGCGCCTTGCTTATGATGAACGGTCCTTCCCATGGCGGGGATAATTTGTGTGACTTATTCTGCTTAAGTCGGAGTACTAAATCCCCCTCTTTAAACGAGCGATGCCGAACGCGGCGACTATGGTATCTGCGTAGCTTCTGCTGGTAGATGGCAGATCTTTGGCATGCCAAAACGCGCTCCTCCTCGAGAAGGTCCACATCTAGGCGTCTGGATTCTTCAGTGTCATCTTTGTCGTGGGCGGCAACTATTGGTGCGTCGTGGAGGATGTCGGATGGTAGGATGGCTTCTGCTCCATATACCATGAAGTAAGGGGTATAGCCGGTGTCGTGGGAATGGTCACGGCAGACGCTGCAATCGGCAGCGAGTAGTAGAACGAGGGGCAAGGGCGGCCAGCCATCTGCGGTGCGAGATGAGGGCAAAGACACAGGGTTTACCCAGGTTCGGCCCCCCGGAGGGTAAAGACCTACTCCTGCTAGATTGTATTAGGGAGGTGTTACAATGGGCGAGCTCGGGCGGCGAGTCACTTAGGTGTATGAGGAACGATCTCTACTTCCCCCATAGGGAGGTTTATATAGGCTCACCTCCCTAGGGTTTACATATCCCAACCGATTCGGTTACTGCTTGATGGTCGTTAACCCAATCCGGGGGCCTATCTACTACTTGGGCCTTGACTTCCGCCGCTCGGTACCTTCTGGGCTTCAATCCACTCGTTCTGCAGGCCCACTCGCCGCCACAGGGCGGTCGGAACGTCCCTGAGTATACCCACAGAGTATCCCCATCAGTAGTCCCCGAGGCCGTCGTCGATTGGGCGTAAGTGGCTGCTGGCAGTCGGAGTATACGGCTTCAGAGTAGGCATCCAGTCGAATTGTCGGCGGGCTCCTGTACGAAGAAGAAAATCCGGTGAACCAAGTCGCGTTTTAGGCGAGTCGAGTCGGCGGAACGTGGTCGTGGCGATTGACCTAGCGAGCCGAATGACCGGAGTTGAACCGTCAGGTGTTGTCAAACTAGCCGTTGGGGTAATCCAACGGTAACTTTTGGCGTAATCATCGCGCGGTAACGGCCCCCTGATTTGGCGGGTAACTCCTGCTATATAAGAGGAATGGTAGGCAATCGCAGAGCCAACTTCTCACCACTTCTTCCGAGTGCGCGCATCTTCCTTCCTTTGCTCCGCAATCCAATCGACCCGAAACCCTCCGATCTCCAACCAACCTCTCGGCCATGGCCCTTTCCACCGAACCATGGGGCAGGTCCAAGTGCACAAGGGCGCAGCTGGCCTCTTTTGAGGAGGCTGGAATCCTGAGGCCGCTATGGCGTATCCTCGAGCCGGAGAAACGACCCCAAACCCGCGAGAGAGGAATTCGTTTCACCACCATCTCGGCGGGGCTAGGGTTTCCACGTCTTTGTTCTTCCGCGTTCTGCGCCTACTACGGATCCAGCCTTCGGATCGGGTCCCCACGATTGAGCAGCTCGCCATCTTCGTATGCTCATGAGTGCTACTTGGGCTGCCGCTACTTTCCCTTGTGGCAGGATCTGTTCCATGGACGGATCACCGAGGAGGCAAGGCCCAATGCTAGCCGCAGGCGGCTTGACGTTCCAGCTCAAGTCCAAGGCTTCTTTCTTCGATCTGATGCTACCCGCCAAGGCAGCGAGCGACTGGAAGAAGTCATGGTTCTACGTGGCCGAGGCGACCCCAGAGGACGAGGTGGCGATCCCGCGGTACTCGGCCAATCGTTCCGAGCCACGCCATCTCCAAGTCGGCAAGCTCCCCGACGACCAGCGGATGGTCATTGATGAGATGCTCCAGGCCATCCGTGGTCTGAAAAAGAAAGGCCTTCAGACGATAAACTTGTACAATTGCTGGCTTGGGCGACGGCTCGTTCCACTCGCCCAACGCGACCGCTATATGTATCAGTACACGGGCCGGGGAGACTCGACGAAGGCCTGCCTCGACGAGTGGAAGCTGGAGGATTATCTCCCAGCCTTGAAGAAGATCACCCAGGCGGTGTACCTGGATGCACAGGCCGGTCGGCTTACTACACCTGAAGCGTCCGCCCAACGGTAATTTCTCTACCTTGTTCGCAATGATGGCAGTGCATGCGGTAATTCGATTATGTTTTGTATTCATTGCAGCTATTCCAAGTGGTGGAAGGTGGCTCCACCTTCCGATGATGAGAGCCCGCCATCCGCCCAGACGAGGCGAATCGCCACCCGCGAGGGAAATGAGGACGACGAGGTCGAGTCCGAAGAGGAAATCGCCCGCTGGTCCGAAAACCCGCGGCAACGCTGCCAAATCGAAGCGAGCGAAGCCTCGAAGGCCATGACGACGACGAGCTCCCGAAACCACCTCGCCAGCCACTCCTTCAAGAAGAAGAAGAAGGAAAAGGAAGCGAGGGCCCCCAAGAGGAAAACGGTTGCCAAGGATGGCCTCGCGCCAAGACTCGACGAGCAGCTCGATGCTCCCAGCTCGGCCGGTGACGCGCCCCAGCGACAACCGCTAGACACCGACCGTGGAAGTTCCGCTGGCCTCGATGCCTCCGCCATTCGCGCCGTCTCGGGCTAGGAAGGCTCCGGCGCGGCGACTTCGCCGCAGGAGGTTCGAGTGTGGCGGTCGCCCGCAAGGAGGCTCCGCCGCAGCGGCTCCACCGCGAGGAAGCCGCCGAGGGTGTCCTGAGGCGCCAGCCGCGCCTCAACGACGAAGAAGCCGTCCGTGTCTTGGGCACGCGACGCCTCGAACTGGGCTCGCCAACCGGGCCGAACGAAAACCGCCGCCTTCGTGACAGGCTACGTTTCATCCTGTCGCCAAGTGAGTCGTTCACCCTTCCCTACTTTTCATAAATATTTCGATTGTCTTTATTGATTTGATTGATATGCAGGACCGAGTGAAAAGATGGGCCACCCGACCGTGGCTCGGTACCCTCCGCCGCTAGCGAGGAGGACCCTTCCCGAAGAGGAAAGCGGACGAGGTCGCCGCCGGAGGGCAGCAAGAAGGCCAAGGGCGACTTACATCGCCATTGTCTCGACGACACGGCGTCGACCGGCCGGACCATGTGGAAGCAACCGCGTCTCTGAGGGCGCTTCCTTGCCTAGACCGGAGGAAGCGATTTCCTTTGAGCGGTGCCTCGATCGCTACCTTCCCCGCCGTGACCAAGGCGGCCCGCAGCGGGCTGCGCCGAGCTCGCTCCAGGGACCGCCGATGCTGAAGTCGATCAGCGTCGCGGGCACACGCCAGCGCTGCTTGCGTCCGTGGACGTGATACAACTCCATGGCATGCTTGGTGCAGCCATCCAGGTACCTCCAGTCCCCGAGGATCAGGTCGGTGCTTTGCAGCGGCTTGATTCTTATAATTTCTCGTCTTTTACTTTCGCATCCAGTCCCCGAGTGCGCACGCGCTAAATTTTAGCGGGTGGGCACTTAGGAATTTTCTTGATCGCCAGTCCCCGAGTGCGCACGCGCTAAATTTAGCGGGTGGGCACTTAGGAATTTCTTGATCGCCAGTCCCCGAGTGCGCACGCGCTAAGTTTAGCGGGTGGGCACTTAGGAAGTTCGTTTTTACTGACTTTTTTGATGATATGCAGGGTCTGCAACTTGAGTCGGCGGACCGATTGGCCGCGAAACAGCGTGCTGAGAAGGAGCTGGCCACCATCCAAGAGGCGAACAAAGAGCTTCAGTTGTTGGCAAGGCGAGAAGCTCGCCAGAGCTTGTCCCCGCTGTGAGTTGGTGGCGCGCGATTCGCCTGGTGCGCTGAACAATGGTCGCCGACCTCGAGCGCGAATCGCGGAGGCGAGAGAAGCAAGCTCGGCGACGAAGCTAAGGCCGCCATTGCGCCGCGAGGAGACCGCAAGGTGTCGGAAGTCCTTATTGGGCTTCGTGACGACCACACGCCGCTTGAGTGCTTCATCACGGGACTCGCCCGCTGCTTGGTGAGTGCATCTTCCTTCTAGTTGTAGTTTTTGTGGTGTCCGTCGTACTCATCATTGTCTCCTTCTCGCAGGTCGCGTTATTGGTAGCCAAGAAGAAGCGAGCTCGCTTGACGCGAGGCAGTGCGTAAGCATGCTCGTCGACTCGGCGACGCTGTCGGCGACGTGCATCCGCGCCTACCTTCAAGAAATATCGCCCACAGAGGTTATTCCCAGCGACCTTGTTGAGGTGTGGGAATATTTGGAGAAGGCGCCCGCGGTCGTCGAGTTCATGACGCGGTCGGCGTTTCGGCGTGGAGCGTCGACAGCACTGAGTCTCGGACTCGCCCACTTCCCCGAAGATTTCGACGTTGACGATGTGACGAGTGGGTATCCATCGTCGACTGGCGCGGTGGATCTGTCCGAGGTTCTCAAGTTGCAGGAGCGTGCTGCCAAGTACTCGGAGCGTGTCTGGGCGATGGGCGATCTCCTTCCCTATCAGGAGACGGTCGTCGCGCCGAACGACCCCGAGCCGCTGCATCGTGACTTCAAGGTCGAGCAGCCTTTTGTGGCGATGGCTGGTGAATGGCGACATATCCATCAAACCCGACACCGCTCATCCAGAATCGCCGTGATCTTTGGCGAGTCATCATCCAAGCTGCAGAGTAGGGTAGTTTTCCTTTGAAGTGTTAGCGGTAGTTACGCCATGCGGCATATTTTGTAACATAAGACAATGCAAGATGCGATTGAATTGGACGTCGATCCATTTTGCTATTCGTTTGTGTGATTTGGATTGATTTTGAATGAGTCCCCGAGCGTCCGCCCTTTTGTGGGGTTTACCTCAGATATGGTGTGTGTTGTTATCATGTGTTGTTGATTTGGTCGACTCGCCCGAGCTCGGAGAGCCAGTCGCAAGGAGACTCCCTTGAGTGCTCTGTACTTTACCGTTTTCCCGTACGCGGACGGGGTCGGGTGGCCGAGTCCCCGAGCGTGGTACTTGGTAGTTCTAGGCGCGACTCGAGGGTGGTTGAGGACTTAGCGCGTTGTCGTGAGCGCGTCACTCCTGCCTGGCCCGTGGGGTCAGTCGCGTGGCGAGTCCTGGGCATGCTCTCTTACTTGGCGTTTTCCCTGACCGATCGCGACGAACTGGTATTCAGTCCCCGAGCGTGGTACTTAGCCGTTCGAGTCGCTAAGCTGAGGATGCGGAGGACCAAGGTCGCTGTGAGGAGCGAGGGCAGTTGTCTTGGCTCGTAAAGCCAGTCGAGCTAGGCGACTCCAATGGGGCTCCGGGTTGGCGTTTTTCGTGGACGATGCAAGACCTGAAGTGATTCAAGGTTCTTACACCGCACTACTTAGCCGTGCCGATCGCTGTACCAAGGTTGACTTCTGCATTTTAGCGCATTGTTATTACGAAAGTAGTGGCACAAGTCATGGAGAGTAGGCGCAATTTGCGGTAATAGTTCTTTTATTCCATAGCGTTGGAGAGTACATATGTGGGGTTCTAGGAGTAGAACTTCCGGAGGTTTACATTCCATGGTCGCTGACGTCGAGCTCGCCGTCCCGCGACGTCGATGAGGTAGTAGGCGTCGTTGCCTAATCTGGCGCCCGATAATGACGGGCCCTCCCACGGAGGGGAGAGCTTGTGCATGCCCTTCTTGTCCTGGATGAGGCGTAACACCAGGTCGCCTTCCTGGAAGGTGCGGGTTTTCACCCGTCGGCTGTGGTAGCGGCGGAGTCCTTGTTGGTAGATGGCGGTGCGTGACCGAGCGAGGTCGCGTGCTTCGTCGAGCTGGTCGAGCCCATCTTGGCGGGCCAGCTCGAATGGACGACCCGTGGCGAGTCGTGTTCGAGGTCGGTGGGCATGACTGCTTCGGCGCCGTAGACCATGAAGAAGGGGGTGAATCCCGTCGATCTGTTAACCGAGGTGCGGATTCCCCAGATAACGGAGGGCAACTCTTCGACCCAGCACCCAGCGGTGCGCTCGAGTGGTACTTGGAGTCGCGGCTTCAGGCCGTGGAGGATGCTTTGGTTGGCTCGTTCCGCCTGGCCGTTGGATTCCGGGTGGGCGACTGACGCGAGATCGAGCCGGATGTGGTGCTCTTCGCAGAATTCGGCCATTGCTCCCTTGGCAAAGTTTGTGCCGTTGTCCGTGATGATACTATTTGGGAACCCGTAGCGATATATGAGCTCGCGTAGGAATTTAGTAGCGGTCTTCCCGTCGCATTTCCGGACTGGCTTGGCCTCCACCCACTTGGTGAATTTGTCGACGGCGACTAGCAAGTGGGTGTAGCCGGAGGGGGCTTTCTTGAAGGGGCCCACCATGTCCATGCCCCATACGGCGAATGGCCAAGTGATGGGGATCGTTTTGAGAGCCGAGCTCGATGCGCGTTTGATTGGCGTGCGGCACCGGCGCATCGGGCGATGTCGACAGCGTCGGCGTGTCGGTGGGCGATAGAAGCCGTGTCGCATAGCCTTGGCGACCAGGCGGCGGCGGCGTGATGGCGCGATCACGAGTGAATGTCGTGGAGGATTTTGCGTCCTTCACCGGTTGGGCCGAACGTTGAACACGCCGGTGACGCTGCGCTTGTAGCTTCGCCGTCGATGATGGTGTAAGACTTGCATCGGCGATCATTCGGCGTCTGTCTGCGTCTGGCAGGGTGCGGCTTCGGTAGGCGATGTAGGGCTTGGTCGATCGTCTGCTCGGCGATGAGTGACCAAGGCTGCCTCTGGTTGAGTGGGACTCGATGTCGATCTCCTCGGGGAGACGATGGTTTGAGATTGTGTCGAGGAACACGCGGCGGTGGTGCGAGTCGAGCCGACCCGATGCGAGAGGCGTCGGCCTCCTCGTTTTCGCTGTCGATCCACTCGTGAGTAGCCGGTGAAGTGGCCGCCCAACTTGTCCACCTCTTGGCGGTACGCCGCCATGGTAGGGGAGATGGCGTCGCAGGTGCCGGCGACTTGCCCCGCGACGAGGTCGGAATCTCCGTAGCATCGAAGATTGACGTTCATCTCCTTGGCGGCTCGCATGCGTGGAGTAGGGCCTCGTATTCAGCCATGTTGTTGGTGCAGGGCGTGAATTGAGGGAGGATGTAGCGGAGCTTGTCGCCCTTTGGTGAAGTCAACACTATCCCCGCTCCTGCACCGTCCGCGTTCTTGGAGCCGTCGAAGTGCAGGCTCCAGTAATGGAGGTACGGCAGCTTCTCTGGCTGCTGGGCCTCCTCCCAGTCGGCGATGAAGTCTGCCAGTGCCTGCGACTTAATCGCCCTTCGTGGCTCGTATTTAATGTTGTGGACGCCAATCTCGACGGCCCACTTGGCGACCCGTCCGGTCGCCTCGCGGTTGCGGATGATGTCTTGCAGTGGCGCTGAGGAGACGACCGTGACCGGGTGCTCCTGGAAGTAGTGCGGCAGGCGCCGCTGAGCCCTGAAGACCGCGTATACTAGCTTTTGGTACTGTGGGTACCGCTGGCGCGACTCGGTGAGGACCTCGCTGATGTAGTACACCGGACGCTGAACCGGGCGCTCCTTTCCTTCCTCTGGTCGTTCGACGACCATCACAAAGATCGACGACGCTCGGATGCCGCGACGTAAACCATAGGTTCTTTGTCGGCGGGAGCGGCGAGTAATGGTGCGGCGAGTAGCACTTTTTTGAGGTCGCGGAGCGCGTGGTCCGCCTCCTTGTCCCACTGGAAGGTGGGGTTCTTGCGCATCAGGCGGTATAGGGGCATCGCCTTTTCGCCCAGGCGGGGGATGAAGCGACTGAGAGCCGCTACTCGCCCGGCCAGCTTCTGGACGTCACGCAGGCACTCGGGTTTGCCGAGCCGGGCGATTGTGTCGATCTTTGTTGGGTTCGCCTCGATCCCTCGTTTGGAGACGACGTACCCCAGTAGTTGTCCGGCGGGTACACCGAAGGTGCACTTGCCTGGGTTGAGCTTTATCTTGTACCTTCGCAGATTGGCGAAGGTTTCCGCCAGGTCGGCGAGTAGGTCGCCTTGGCGAGCGGATTTCACGACCACGTCGTCGATGTAGACGTGGATGTTGCGGCCAATTTGGCTCGCGAGGCATTCTTGCATGCACCGCTGGTAGGTTGCCCGGCGTTCTTGAGGCCGAAGGTCATGGCGGTGTAGAAGGCTCGAATGGCGTGATGAACGCCGTCTTCTCTCGTCTTCGACAGCCATTTTGATCTGGTTGTACCGGAGTAGGCGTCGAGGAAACATAGCGACTCGAACCCGTGGTTGAATCGATTATCTGATCGATCCGGGAGGACGACTGCTCCTTTGGGCGGTATTCAGGTTTGTGTAGTCGATACACATTCTCCGTGTCCTGCTTTTCTTCTCGACCAGGACTGGGTTTGCCGCCACTTGAGTACTTGATTGGCGGATGAAGCCGTCGTGTAAACGCTGCACTTCCTCGGCGATTGCTCGACGGCGTTCTTCATTGAAGGGCCGTGGCGCTTGATGAGTCGCACTTTGGGGTCGGCGTTTAATTTTGTGCTCAGCGAGCTCCCTAGGGACACCGGGCATGTCGGAGGGTTTCCATGCGAAGATGTCCCTGTTCTCACGGAGGAACTCGATGAGCGCACCTTCCTATGCTGGGCTCATGCCTGTCCCGATCGTCACCGTCTGGATGGAGTCGCCTGGGACCAGCTCGACGGTGCGAGTGTGCATCGTGGCCTCAAAGGTTGAGGTGTTTGCGCCCTCTGAGTTGGGCTTCTTGAGTATTGTGGGGTCGTCATTGTTGACCCCGCTTGCGTATTTGGCGAGCTCGTCGGCGTGATTAGTCTCCGCCGCGATGACGGCGTCGGCGAGTTCGGCTCCTTTGGCCTCGCATTCGGCGGCCATGTCGGGGTCGCCGTTGATGGTGATGACGCCGCACGGCCCGGGGAGTTTCATCGCGTTGTACGCATAGTGGGGCGCTGCCATGAATTTAGCGAACGCCTGGCGCCCCAGGACGCAGTGGTAAGGGCTGTCGAAGGGCACCAGCTCGAAGACGATCTGCTCGGTGCGGAAGTTTGCCGGAGTACCGAAAGTGACGGGCAGCGTGACTTTGCCGATCGGGTACGCCTTCCGGGGGCGATGCCGTGGAACGTGGTGTGGGTTGTCTCGATCATCGATCGGAGCCGCAACCGCTGAAGGTGTCGAGGTAGAGGATGTTGATGGAGCCGCCGTCCATCGGTGTCTTGGGGAGCCGTGAGTCGCCAACCTTGGCTTGACCACCAAGGCGACTCGCCCGGTACTCGATGCGGCGAGTGGTCTTGCCGGCTCGGTGATGGTTGTTCACCAGTTCAGAACCGGGGACGCCTGTTTGGCCACCGTATGTACGGCGACGCAGGCGATGACCTTCTTTTCGCGCGTGTTGAAGCCTGTGAAGGTGTGGAGCGAGCGGCTACTTTGCGAATTTTCCGCCATTTGGCGGGTCGTTGTCTGTCCTCCCGCTTGCCGTGCCTTCTCGATTTCCACGAGGTGTGGCGGTCGGCGGTGGTGTGTTGCGGGCTTCCTTCCTGCTATGGAACGCACATGGTTGGTTAAGGAGGGCCGCGATCGAACCTTGATTGTTCTTGTAATTGCCGCCATCGCGCCGTTGCCCTCCGTCGGCGGTAGCTCTTGGGCTCGCCATATGCGTGCCCAGCGTTAGCGCAAGTCGGCTCGCCGTCGCTGCGCGCTGCGAGGCGGTGCCGCTGTAGCGTAGGTCGGTTCGGCGTCCGCTGTCGTTGCCGCCCGTGCGGCGTGGCCCTCCTGACTCGTCGTCAGTTTCCTGGTTTGGATCTTCCTCGGCGTACCGTTTGGCGATCTCGAGGAGGTCGGGGATGTTGTCGAGTGTGCGGGAGTGTCGCTTGAGCTTGGCGACTAAAGGCTCGTAACGGCACGAGGTCTTGAAGCAATGGATCGCGGTGTCCGGGTGGATGCCGACCGCGTTGTACCAAATCTCTTGCCACCGTTGGACCCAGTTGCGGGTCGACTCGCGGGGTCCCTGGACGCATCGTTCCAGGTCCTCAATGGTGGTGGCGCGGGTGTAGGAGCACTCGAAGTGCCTGACGAAGGCGTCGCGCATTTCCTCCCAGGAGTCGATACTGTCCTGGGGGAGGGTGTTGATCCACTGCCTACACGTCCCCTCCATCATCAGTGGGAGGTAGCGGGTGGCGAGTAGGTCGGTGTGACCCGCGATCCCCATTGCCATGAGGTATGTGTCGAGCTGCAAGGGTCGTCGAGGAGTCGTATTTTCTATCTCCTTTGGTGCCTTGAAGTTTGGGTACTTCGCCTCGGATCATTGGTCCGAAGCACTTAGGCCCAAGTCGAAAGCGACCCCATAGGTTCGCCATCGCGGCGATTAGTTAGGTGTGCCGCAGTCGTCGGGCTGGCGCGCGCCTTTGGTTGTTGATGATGTGGGCGGCATCGATGGGTTGTCGTTAGCGGCGCAAGTTGGTCGCCGGCGAGATCGTTGGTGGAGAGTGCTGCGCTGGTCGGTGTTGGAGCTGCGGCGGTGGCGGGCGATTGAGGGTGTTTGCCGCTGGCGGCTCCGCTTCCCGAGGAACGCGAGTATACTCGACCTTGCAGTCGCGCCCGCTCTTTGATGCTCCACGCCTTAGCAGGGCCTTGACGCATCTGTAAGGCGCCGTCGCCGGTGGCCGTGATGCTATCGGCTGCTGCTCGGCCTGCCACGAGGTTGTCCATCGGGGTGGAGAATAGTGGGAGGCCGTTTGCGTCTCGCTCCCGTGAGGAGACGACTATCCGCGGCTGGTCCCTGGGAGGGGTGCGGTTGGGTGGTGGTGGGGCACCCATCGCCGTCGATCCTGGCGGGGGCCGGGCGCTTCCTCCTGGTGGCGCGTTCTCGCAGATCGCGCTCGGCTATGCGAGCCGGTCGTTTCGTGCCGAAGTTCAGGCACGCCCTTGAACGGTGGGGTTCAAACGTGACCTGATCCGCCGGTGGTAGCGTGGCGACTCCTGCCGTCACCTGCTCGAGGCGGAATTTTTCGCGCCGCCCGCTCCTTGCGTACCGCCTCGCCAGTTTCAAGCGGAGTTCCTCGACCGCTGCCGTGGCGTTAGGAGGATTGGGTGGAGAAAGGATCCTCCGGCGGATCGGTGCGGTGGCCATGTAAGCATGAGTGGCGATGGCTCCTTCTGGAGGTCGGCGGAGTTCTCCGACCGAGTCGGTCAAGATTCGAGGATGGAGGGTCCTCGAGGTCTCCCGTTGGAGACTGGCGATGGAGCCCGCGGATGAAGCCGCGCGATGGATCCGTGAGTGACGGGGTCGCCGAGTCGGTCGTCGGTGAGGGCATCTTCTGCCGTTGAATTCCAGCCACGTTGTCGTGCCGAGTTGTACTCGGAGGCAAGGCGGTGGATCGCGAATCTGGCTCTCGAGAGCCGATCGGCGTGGCGGCGACTTCGCGGATGCGGCCGAGTCCTCCGAGACGATGGCGTCGGTGAGGCCGACGAAGAGGCTGATCGTGCCGATTGGCGGGATCGCTTGTGGCGTGACGGGTCGCGCCACGACGTAGCTGCTCGGCAAGATCGAGCATCTCGCCAATCGCTATCATGCGGCGGTGGCGACCATCTCGCTGATGGGCAGATTGGATCGCCGCAGAACACCGCAGACCGGCCAGGCCCCACGGTGGGCGCCAGCGCCGTGGGAATGGTCACGGCAGCAATCGGCAGCGAGTAGTAGAAACGAGGGCAAGGCGGCCAGCCATCTGCGGTGCGAGATGAGGGCAAAGACGTGGTTTACCTGGTTCGGCCCCTGAGGGTAAAGATCTACTCTGCTAGATTGTATTAGGGAGGTGTTACAATGGGCGAGCTCGGCGGCTAGGCGGCGAGTCGCTAGGTGTATGAGGAACGATCTCTACTCCCCCATAGGGAGGTTTATAGGCTCACCTCCCTAGGGTTTACATATCCCAACCGATTGATTCTGACTTGAGTCGTTTAACCCAATCCTGGGCCTATCTACTACTTTGGGCCTTGACTTCCATCGCTGGTACCTTCTTGGGCTTCAATCCACTCGCTGCTGAGGCCCCACTCGACCACAGGGCGATCGGAACGCCCCTGAGTATACCCCAGTAGGTGTATCCCCATCAGCCGGTGGATCTGTTGGGTGTGGTTCGTAAACTCCACAGCACAGATGGCAATTCTTCCACCCAGGCTCGAGCTGCTCTGTGTAGCGGTGCCTCAAGACGTGGCTTGATTCCCTGCAGAATTAATCCATTGGCTCGCTCAACCTGACCATTGGATTGTGGGTGTGCCACAGATGCAAGGTCAAGTCAGATGCCTTTGTCCCAGCAGTAGGCCTCCACTTCTCCGAGTGACAAGTTGCTTCTGTTGTCGATGATGATGCTATGTGGGAGACCAAATATCACCACTAGATCCCGGACAAACCTGAGGGCAGTTGCCCCATCAATCTTTCTAATGGGTTTAGCTTCTATCCATTTGGTGAATTTGTCAACTGCTACCAGCAGATGCGTAAATCCACACGGTGCCGTCTGTAACGGTCCCACCATGTCTAGCCCCCAGACTGCAAACTGCCAAGTTATTGGTATTGTTTGCAATTCTTCACCAGGAACATGTGGTTGTCGGGCATAATACTGGAATCCTGTGCATGTCTCAACCATCTTGTCGGTGTCCGCCTTCGCGGTCAGCTAGTAGAATCCTTGCCGAAAGGCTTTTGCGACCAGCGATCGAGGAGCGGCGTGGTGCCCGCAATCTCCGAGATGGATCTCGCGCAGGATTTCCATACCTTCTAGCTGGGAAACGCACTTTAGGTATACACCAATAGTGCTCCTTTTATAGAGTTGCCCATTGATTATGGTATAACCCTTTGCTCGCTGTACTATTTGCCGTCTTTTGACCTCGTCGTTGGGCAAAGTTCCGTGTTCGAGATACTCCATGAACTGTTTTGTCCAAGCCGGAGGGATCTTTGTCACCATGTTGACGAAAGAGTCAGCTCTATCCGGGTTGTCGATGTCGGCGCCCTTCACAGATGGTGTGCATAGATGCTCTAGGAAAACTCCTGGCGGAATTTGCTTGCACCCTGATCCAAGCTTAGATAGTAGATCAACCGCCTCGTTTTGCTCCCTAGGCACATACTTGACTTCGTATCCCAAGAAGCTCTTGGCTATCTCGTCCACTTCGTCGCGATATGCCGCCATCATAGGGTTCCGCGCATTCCAGGTGCCAGCCACCTGTTGGGCAACCAAGTCGGAATCTCCACAGCAAACTATGCGCTTGATGCCAATATCCTTGGCTACACGTAGTCCGTGAATGAGTGCTTCATACTCCTCCATGTTGTTTGCAGCCTCGAAGTGGATCTGCAGAACATAGTGCAACTTATCTCCTTTTGGTGAGTGTAGCAGTACACCAGCCCCCGAGCCGTTGAGCAACTTTGATCCGTCAAAATGCATCACCCAGTACTCTGGTTCTGGCATCGGAGTAGCATCTGGCATCTCCGTCCAATCTGCAATAAAATCCACCAAAGCTTGTGACTTGATAGCGTCGCGTCTCTTGTAGGTGATCTCGAAGGCGGCAAGCTCAATGCCCCACTTCGCGACCCTTCCTGTAGCGTCGCTGTTATTGATAATGTCGGACAGTGGAGTCTTGCTCACTCGTCGGGTGCTCGAAAGTAATGCCTCGCCGAGAAGCGAGGAATACTCCATAAGCTATCTTTTGGTAGTGCGTAGCTGCTTGGACTCCGTCAAGACCTCTTACATAGTAAACTGGTCGTTGAACTCCGTGCTCGTAGCCTGGTTCCTTCCGCCTACCACGACGACGACTTGATAACCCGGTTGGTTGCCGCCATGTAAATTAACAGGGCTCTCCGGCTCGGTGCTGCAAGGATGGGCGCCGAGAAAGAATCTCCTTGAGATGCTTCAATCGCATCTGCTTGTCATCGTCCATGTGAATTTGTTCGCCTTCTTCACAACTTGTACATCGCAAAGCCTTCTCTCCAAGTCGGTTGACGAACCGACTAACTTCGCGACGCACTCGTTAGTCGTTGAATGTCCTTAGGCATGTCCGACGGTTTATGTTTAAGTGGCCTTGATTTTCTCGGTTGACCTCGATTCCTACTTTGAGGAAATGATGAAGCCCAACAATTTGCCGGCTGGAACCCCGAAGACGCACTTCTTAGGGTTGAGCATCATGTTGTATTTCCGGAGATTATCAAAGGTTTCTTTTAAGTCGGAGATTAAGTCGTTTGACTTTTTAGACATCACTGCGATATCGTCCACATAGGCGTGAACGTTCCGACCAATTTGGTCGTGAAGGCAACGTTGCATTGTCCGCTGGTAGGTAGCACCTGCGTTTTTCAGCCGGAAGGGCATCGTGACATAGCAAAACGTGTTGTATGGGCTAGTGAATGAAGTGGCCAATTGGTCCGACTTCCTCATCTTGATCTGGTGGTATCCTGAGTATGCATCGAGAAAACACAAAAGCTCCGAGCCAGCCGTCGAGTCAATGACTTGGTCAATGCAAGGCAAGGCAAACGGATCTTTGGGACATGCTTTGTTCAAGCCGGTGTAATCAACGCACATTCTTAATTCATTGGTTCCCTTTTTGGGGACAAGTACAGGATTGGCCACCCATCGGGTGTGAAGGACTTCTCGGATAAACCCAACCTTAAGTAACCTAGCTATCTCTTTGCCAATGGCGCGTCTCTTCTCATCTCCGAAGCGTCGTAGAGGTTGTTTCACTGGTTTACATTTTGGATCTATGTTTAAGCTGTGCTCGGCATCCCTAGGTACACCTTTCATGTAGGCAGGTTGCCAGGCAAAGATGTCCCTATTCTCACGGAGGAACTCGACGAGCGCGCTTTCCTATTTGGGATCCAGGTTCGTCCCAATGGCGACAGTCTTGGAGGAATCGCCTACCACAAGTTCCACCGGCTTGGTCTCGATGGCGGCCTTGAACGCAGGACCGGAGTCGGAGATCTGCTTCTTCGACGCGGGCATCTCTGAGTCATTGACCTTGCTCTGGATCTCCTTGAATTCTTCGCTGTAGAGGACAGCTTCTGCAACGGCTGCTTCATTGATCTCGCAGTCCCTTGCCTTGGTAAAGCTTCCGGATACGATGATGACACCGTTTGGTACGGGTATCTTGAGTTTGTTGTAGACGAAGCATGGCTTGGCCATGAACATGTGGAATATGTCGCGGCCGAATATGACGTGGTACACGCTCTTGAAGGGGACCACCTCAAAGGTCATGCGCTCTTGGCGGTAATTATTAACGTCGCCAAAGGATACCTGAAGCGTAATGCACCCAAGGGACCGGGCCTCCCGACCAGGAACTACGCCATGGAACACGGTATTGGTCCGTCTTAGGTTTGCCTCCGTCAAATTCATCTTTTGTAGTGTATCCAGGTACATGATGTTGATGCTTCTTCCACTATCCACCATGAACTTTGTGAACTCCACGCCGTCAATCAATGGGTTGATGACAATGGCGTACTGGTTCTCCGTGGGCACAAGGTCTGGGTGGTCCGTCCTGTCCCAAGTGATTGGAACCTCCGACCAGCGCAGGTATTGGGGAACTGGGGGGAGAGTGGCCATAAGGATCCATAGAGAGGTGTTCTGTTGTCGGATGGTGGGGGTGCCAAGGAAAGTGTGGTAGACTGGGGCCTTCTTTGCAAAGAGGTTCTTGCCCTTGTCGTCGCTCTTGGCGGCGTGCTTGGGGTCAACATCCTCTTCCATGTCACTTGAATCCTTGGACTCCTCCTCCTTTGTAGCATCCCAGTTGTCTAACACCTGTAATGCTACTTGTTCTAGTAATAAAAGGGCCACTTCCTACAAATAATTGTTGCATCATCATCATGCCATGTTCATGTCATCATGCCACCTTGCATTTGAGCATCATACAAAAACCCTTTTGTTTTGGTTCTTATCTCATATGCTTTAATATTTGTATTTGTCTCTTGATATTGTATTTGGTTCTTGATATATTGTTAAGTGCCCAAGTTGATTTGGGGGCATATCTCTTATTGACTCCACCACCTTTTCTTCACCACTTTAATTCCACCATCCAATTAATATGAGCTTGGCATTTTATTTGAGTTTACCTCTAGCTCATGTTGGTTGGGTGGATTCCACTCATAATCTTTTGCTTGGCCTTACTCCATCCTTGGGGATGCACATAAATAAGTGCCATGGGATATTCTTTGTTCTCACAAGACAAAACCTGGCATTTAATGCATTTGCATGGGCCATGCAAAACCACCACATCTAGGTCATCTGTTTTTGTCTGAAATTCTTGGAGTGGGTCATACTCTCTCCCTCTCTCCTTCTTTTGCTTGATCTAGCTAGTGCCATGCAAGTACCACCTTTTACTTGACATTTGAATGTTATCTTTGTTTTGCTTGCATGGATCACCCTTTTCCTTTGCTTGATCTTGTTTTGGCTTGTATAATACCCCACCAAAACCTCTATCTCTCTCTCTCTTCCCCTCTAGCTATACCCTAATCACCTTTCCCCATCCATGCATGCACATGTGATCATGTGGGCATGTACAAGCCTTAAACCCCTCCCCCTCTCTCTAGCCCCTACCACTCCTAGTGCTTAATCATGTGATGCCCTTCATGTGCTTAAACATGAGTACCTCTCTATCCCTCTCATCTTATCTCTTCCTTAAACCCTAAACCGAACCCCCCCTAATCCAAACCCTAAACCTACCCCTCTAGTTAATCACACCCCATCTCTCCCTCTCTTTCTCTCTCGACCTACCCTCCCCATCTCTGCCAGCAGGCCCCCCGAGCTACCCCTCTCTTGCCAAGTCCAACCCTAGCCGAGCTACCCTCCCTCCTACCATAGACCTCCTACCCGAGCCTACCTCTCTCCCCCTCTTCTCTCCCTGCCCTAGGGGCCCCTCCAACCGAGCCTGCCCCTGCCCCTTGCACTCGCCGACCCCACTTGGCAGCCTCCCTCAGCCCTGTCTGCGCCACCCCCTGGCCCCATGCCGAGCACGTGAAGGAGGGGTGCCAAAAAGGTGGCCGAAGCCACCTTCCCCTCCCCCACGCCAACCACTCGCCCCCGTCCTTATCTACCCCCTCTCCCCACCTCCCCTGCATCCCTAGATCCGCACCAGAGCCCCTGCCTCGCCTCCCTTCTCCCGACCCACCACCAGCTACCGACGTCGGCCACCGTCGGCTCGGGCCACCTGTCAGACGAGGAGGCGTGGAGTTAGGCGTCGAGAAGAACCCCCTGCAGCCCGTGCGAACCGCACAAGAGGAGGCCAGAACCCCTGCCCAGTGAGCCCGAAACCCTAGCTCCGCGATCGCCAGCCTCGCTGACGATCGCGACCACCCCGAGCCCGCCACCACGCCAACTTCTCGGTAAGCCCCGACCCCCTGGACATGCTCGGCCCTTCCTCGTTTCTGCTGGCGATCGTTTCGCCGAGCACACGTGCCGTGGCCGCGCCGCTTGCGCCTCGTGGATGCCTTAGCTAGCCGCGCCCCCTCCTCCTGTCACCTAGCCCGAGCCACCGCAGCCGCCTGCGCGAGCCAGAGCCGCTCGATCCCCACCCGCTCGTCAGCGCGCGCCAGCTGTGCTTTTCCGTCGGTAGAAGAAAAACAGTGCACGCGTGGCACTTTGCACGTAACCCCTGCCCTTTTTGCCGCTCAACCCGCGATCCCCTGACCCCACTGTCGGTGTCTCTGGGTTTTTTGCAAATAGGCTCCTCGAGTTTGGGTTTATTAACCCGCAGTCCCTCCCTCTCCTGTGCGCGCGTGTGGTGCTGAGTCAGCACAGGGCCCCACTTGTCATTGACAGTGGCTGGGTTCCTCTGAGTAGAAAAAGTATATCTGTTTGTCTGTTTTAAATTAAACCTTTTTCAAATTAATTCAAATTCAAATATAAATCTGTTTTCAAATAACTTTTAAATTATGAATTCAAATAATACAAACAATATATGTTTTGAAATCAGAAAAATGTGAGGATTTCAAATATGCTATTCAAATTACCTTTTGCACATTTAAAATTCCAAGTTGAGTAAAATTACAACCAAATGCCACTGGAACTTAATAAATTAATAACTTTTGATATATAACTCCGAATTTAACAAATGATATGTCTAAAATGATCAGCGCGACGAGACCTTTCTGTTTATGCTATCCATGACTTCAATTGCAGCATGCATCATATAAATATAAAGTATACAACAACTATTCTGACAATAAAATGGGACCAAAACCCCATAAAAATGTTACTTCTTGTGTTCTACACCTCACCCATGCCATGCTACTTTATTGCCATGCAACTTGTGCATCATTCATCATGGCATGATTGTTTGCTTGACGCATTTTATTCCTATGCTTGTGCACCTTATTTATGTTGGCCTTGTTTGTTTGGTTCTTCTTCGAATAGACTCTAAGCAGGGGATATATCAAGAGAACCAGGAGCACTACCCAGATCCGTCTCTCGCTTCAACTGAGTTGCCAGGCAAGCACTACCACATGCTTGCATACATACAGTACCTATTGCCTCTATCTTATTCTTGCATCATGGAGTCGCGATTGCATTAAATTGAATCCCAAGTAATGCATAGCCTTTACTTTTAAACCCCACCAAGCTTGTTCCTCCATCCCATGAGCCATTACTATAGGAGTTGTTTGAGCCATGCGAGTCGTAGAACAGCATGTGTAGGGTATGTGGGAGTCTGATGGATAACGAGGTACCTAAACAACTTAACCTGAGTAGTAATGGGATAACTAATGAAAGTGGCACCGGTGAGCAACATCTGCTATTTGGTTCTTCCTGCTCACTTGTGTCCCGTAAGACCCCGAGTACTTGATTCCTGTTCCAAGATTATTCGCGCTATCCACATCCGGGAGGCTTATGGGACCCCCCTGAGCCAGAGCTTGATTCAGTCTTATTTCTTGGGGCCACAAACTAGTTTGAGGTTTTATTTACTATCATGTACTTATGTCATGCTACGGTTTATTTACGATTGTGCGAGGAGCACCTTTGTCTTTGTTAGGAATTGTGACCCGTTTAAGCGGTATCGACAAGCCCAGTTTTGGGTTCCCGATCGCTTCTGATGGCCCCAAACCTCGGTCCGTCTCAAGTCAGCTAACTTCTTGGGTATACTCAAGGGTGGCCCCTGAAATATTTCTGAATCTGTGATTGCTTTGTCGTGAAGGCCTTGTTGGGTTTTGATTTGGTTTTTCCGAGGTTGATCGAGTGTGTGTTGCTATTTGTGCACCCTGGGTAAAACTTTCTCAAAGCCGTGTCCGCGGTTATGGACGACTTGGAGCAGTTTCTCGATCATAGACAAGCATAACTAAAGTACCGCTTTAATCGACTAAGTAATTTGACTAGTAAATAGTGCAACACTCATGGAATGGTTAATAAAATTGCCAACGGATGGGGGTTGTTCGTCCTTCTCGTTGGTAAGCGAGGAGGAGGATGGATCTGATGAAATTACTGTTATAACTGTTGTCATTAATTCACGGACTTCCGTCTATCTTTGGTTAGGCGGATGGTTAGCGAGTATCTATAGAACTGCTAGGGTTTATCTTTTGCTGCAACTGCGTCACCCCAGGTTGTGTCCCCTTTAGAGGCATTAAGACTTGCTGAGTACCCTTAGGGTCTCACACGATAAATTATTGGTTCAGATGAACAGGTACACTCACAGGACGGATACTGGGTGGAATAGGCTGATGATGTGGGCAACGATCGTTCGGTGTAGAGATTCCGGGAACGGGGATCCGTGAGATCTATGGGCGGGATGTGCTTACTTCTGTGGCATCTTATGCCGATTTGCTTCTTATCCGTACTCGGACTTGTTTTGCCGCTTCCGCTTGTTACTCTGATGTGTGATGTATGAGGAAGTATCCTAAAATATTATATCTATCTAGGTCATTTGAATCTTGCCGTATGGCGTTGCTATATTTCCTTTCTTTCTAGATGGAATGGCTCTGATGTACTCTTGTATGGTGGCTTGCATACATACTCATTTGTGTATGTAGTTGATCCCTTCTTTGCCGATTCGCGCCCGTCAGGTCCCGATGAGTTGGAAGTGGTTGGGACGGCGAAGGTCTACCGTGCGTGGCTTTTGGGCCCCAGTACTATTTCAACCACTACCGTCTGTGCTTGTATCTAGGGCGTAATTCACCGAGGTAGTTACAATTGGTATCGAGCCATCCCGACCTTGAGTCTCACCAAACGGTCGTTGCGGTCTAGCAAATATTTTGGTAGTTATGTATACTAGGGAAAAACAAAAGCGAGTAGGACTGCTTCCACTTTTCTTCTTACCACCCACCCACCCTTTTCTGGTAAGGAAGCGCAACGTTTTCAATCCTCTTCTCAAAATTCAAACTAGGATTCACGTGTTCTGGGTTTCCGTAGTACCATAGGTTGTGTGTGTGTGTGTGTAGTTCCTTGTCTATCTGTTGCATCCAAGTTGTTATCTAATCAGCCTTTGGTTATCAACTGTTGGTACATTCCATACCGACCGGCTTTTGCAAACCGACGCGATCTATCTGATTCGTTGTTTACCGACGCAATCTGTCTTACTCCTTGTTATCCGACGTTATCTTGTTTGGGGTGTTCGTTTCCGTAGTTACCAATCTTTAGGTTCGTCGTGAGAAGAAAGGGGTTAGGATATGTGTTCCACTTATTCATGTACGCAGTAATGATTTGAGTGCGGGATGGAGTCGCGACCATACCACTACTCTTATCATTCGCTTTTGTATATTGAATTGGTAGAGTCACTAATCTTGATTAGTTAAGTAATTTGCGCATCTATTGGTATTTTTTAATGCCGAAATTTGTGGAAAATTTTTCTTTGATATATCTGTGTACCACACTCCTTTTCAGTCGTGTGCGATATGCTTAATATCTTTTAGGTGCTTTGAACTTTGTTGATATTTTAATATCATCTTAGTAAATTGTATCCTTTAATCTTGGTTAATTCCATCTTGGTACTATTTTGGATTATTATTATTCTCCATTATAGTCTTGACTTGTTTTATATCAATCACAGGATGGCTCCACCACGCCGTACTGATGAGGACATACCACCTGAACTGGGCTCCGCGCTGTCAAACATCGCCAATGCTTTGGCAGCAATGCAGCAGAACCAACAACGCTTTGAGGAAAGTGTTCGGAGGAACGAGTTTGCTCCACTACCTCCACCTCCCAAGCGAGGAGACATCAAAAGCTTCCTGAAATTCAACCCTCGCCAGTTTGATGTTTCTGATCGACCACTGGACGCGGATGATTGGCTGCGTGAGATGTCAAGGTTGCTCGAGGCTGCGATGTTCTGGCGAGTGGGTAAAGTGTGCTACTCACCTTGAAGGGAGATGCAGCTCTCGGTGGGAGAATTACTTGAAGGCAAGTCGCACCGGTTTTCAGACCTACTTGGGAAAGGTTCACTGCAGCTTTCAAAGAGCAGTTTCTGTCAGAAATTGTTATGGAAAGGATGAAGGAAGCTTTTCTCAACCTTAAGCAGGGAAATGATAACGTCAACACCTACATCAGGAACTTCATTAATCTTTCTCGTTATGGTGGCGATGAGGTATCTGATGACAAGAAGAAGCAAAAGAGGTTCAGGCAAGGGCTCAATGCATCGATCAAGTATGCAATCACACATGCAAGGCCGACATCTTTCCTGGAACTACAAAGACTGCACCAAGAGGAAGCAAGTAGGCAAGTGTTTGAGGAGTCCAAGAAACACAAGGATGCATCAAGTTATTCATTATGGCAGCTCCTTCTAAGCGGCGTGTGCGGGTTCCTAACACCCCACCGTCGCTCCGGCTCCACCAAGACACGCAAGTTACGTCAAGGCCACTAAACTCCATCACTGCTCCGGGGCTACAACCACCACTACCCGGAGCGCTGGCGGAGTCCCCAGCTACGTTGCTCCACGTCCACCGGTGCACGCTTCACGTGTGGAGATCTGGACATCTGAACTGCCCGTCTGCTGAAAACAAAGCTCTTCCTCCACCCCCACCAAGATCCGCAGCAGAAGCTCTCCTTCGGTTCGTGCACCACCACCTCGGGCTCTCAACATCAACACCAAGCCGGGTCTCGGTTGCTCGTGCCAAGCTGTGTCAACGCCGCTCAAGTGAGCATGCACCGGTTGTGATGGGTATGCTTCCGTTAACTCGGTCCACGCATGAGTTTTGTTTGATTACGGTGCATCGCATTCTTTTTTCGCATAAGTTTGCACAAGAGCATGACTGGATAGGGTTCCTTTATCACGTCGTGCGGTGGTGCTATCTCTGGTTCAAACATGAGGGCTGCTCATATCAGCCATGGCAATCAAATTGAGATTGGTGGCTCTTCGTTCTCGGCGTCCTTAATTCTTCCGGGCAATCGACATTGATGTCATCTTGGGCATGGATTGGTTGACAGCAAATGCGTGATTGATTGATTGTCTTTGAGCTCGGTTTCTTTGAAGATTCCTGAGGGCCATATAGTCTTTTCTCCAAGTCTGACTCCTGCTGTCCAGCTTTTCTCTTTGGCGGCTCTGAATGATGATGCTATGGAAGCTATTCAGAGTGTACCGGTGGTCTGTGAGTTCCCAGATGTCTTTCCTGAAGAGTTGCCGGGTATGCCTCCGGATCGTGAGGTTGAGTTTGTAATTGAGCTTGAACCTGGAACGGCTCCTATCTCCAAGCGGCCTTATAAAATGGGTCCTTCTGAGTTGGCTGAACTCAAACGACAACTTGATGAACAAGAGAAGTTGGGTTTCATTCAACACAGTACTTCTTCTTGGGGTAGCCCAACAATCTTTGTGAAGAAGCGGGACAGGACTGATAGACTTTGTGTTGACTACCGGGCTCTCAATGCTAAAACCATCAAGAACAAATATCCTCTCCCGCGGATTAATGATCTCTTCGATCAGCTAGCTGGAGCTGTGGTATTCTCTAAGCTGGTCTTGAGAAGCGGTTATCACCAAATCAAGATTCGCAAGGAAGATGTCCCTAAAACAGCTTTCACCACCCGCTATGGCCTGTATGAGTACACGGTCATGTCTTTCGGTCTCACCAACGCACCTGCTACCTTCTCGAGGCTTATGAACTCGGTTTTCATGGAGTACCTTGATAAGTTCGTTGTGGTCTATCTGGATGACATCCTAGTCTATTCCAAGTCTAAGGAAGAGCATGAAGAACACCTGCGGTGTGTTCTAAACAAGCTTCGTGAGAACCGCTTGTATGCAAAGTTCTCCAAGTGTGAGTTTTGGCTACCTGAAGTAACCTATCTTGGTCATGTCATCTCTGCCAAGGGCATTGCAGTCAACCCGGAAACTGTGAAGACAATTGTTGAATGGCTTCCTCCTGTTAATGTCAAAGAAGTGCGGAGTTTTCTTGGTTTGGCTAGTTATTGCCATCGCCTTCAGAACTTCGAAGATAGCGAAGCCTCTTACCGATCTCCTCAAGAAAGGCAAGAAATACCTGTGGACTCCTGCATGTCAAGCAAGTTTTGAGACACTCAAAGAGAAGCTCACTTCCACACCAGTCTTGGTTCCTCCGGATACATCTAAGCCTTTCCAGATATTCTGTGACGCCTCTTTGCAAGGATTTGGCGCGGTCCTTATGCAAGAGAAGCAAGTGGTTGCTTATGCCTCTCGACAGTTGAAGACGCATGAGATCAAATATCCCACACATGACCTCGAGCTCGCAGCAGTTGTCTTTGCTTTGAAGCTATGGAGGCACTACTTGCTTGGCAACCGTTGTGAGATCTTTTCTGACCACAAGAGTTTGAAGTATATCTTCACTCAGCCTGATCTCAACCTTCGGCAGAGGAGATGGATTGAAGCAATCAATGACTTTGATTTGACCATCAACTACACTCCGGGCAAAGCTAATGTCATGGCCGATGCTCTTAGCCGCAAAGCTTATGTCAACAACCTCATGATGGAAGAGCAACAACCTCTCTTGTGCGAGGAATTCCGTCAGCTCAACCTGGAAATTGTGGAACAAGGGCATCTCCTGAACCTTCTGCTACTCTCTTGGAAGAAAAGATTCGCTCTCGTCAGCTTGGTGATCCGCACACTAAAAAGATCATCTCTAAACTTGAGCTTCCGAAGTATGAGTCCTTCCACGTGGATGATCAAGGCACGCTTTTCTTTGAACACCGGATGTTTGTTCCGAACTACCCGGGTTTGAGAGAGCAAGTTCTCAAGGAGGCGCATGATTCTGTTCTTTCTATTCATCCTGGCAGCACAAAGATGTACATGGACTTGAAAACACAATATTGGTGGCCTGGTTTGAAACGGTATTGTGCCAAGTATGTCTCGGAATGTGATGTCTGCCGCAGAGTGAAAGCTGTCCATCAGAAACCTTTCGGTCTTCTACATCCATTGAAACCTCCGGAATGGAAATGGGAAAAAGTAGAGATGGACTTCATCACTGGCTTTCCAAGGTCGAAAGGGCAACAATGCAATCTTTGTTGTCATTGACAGGCTTTCTAAAGTGGCTCATTTCTTCCCCGTCAAGGAAACAATTTCTGGAATTCAGTTGGCGGAGCTCTATATCAACAGAATTGTCTCTCTGTATGGGGTTCCGCTTGAGATCGCCTGCACTGTGGAAGCATCTTCACGTCCAAGTTCTGGGAAAGTTTCCAAAATGCTTTGGGGACAAAGTTGAACTTCAGCACTGCTTACCACCCTCAGTCGCAAGGACAAGTTGAAAGGATAAATCAGATTCTGGAGGATATGCTTCGGGCTTGCGTCATCTCTTTTGGCATGAAGTGGGAGGAATGTCTTCCTTATGCTGAATTCTCTTACAACAACAGCTTTCAGAAAAGTCTGAAGATGCCACCATTTGAGGCTCTCTATGGTCGCAAGTGCAGAATTCTGATTGGTTGGTCAGGTGCAGGAGAAAGAATATGGTTTGGCCCTGACATTGTAACTCAAGCAGAGGAGAAGGTGCATATCATTCTTGAAAACCTGAAGATTGGTCAAAGTCGCCAGAAGAGCAATTATGACAGGAAGCACACGGACATGGTGTATGCCCCTGGTGATCTCGTCTACCTTCGTGTCACTCCCATGAGAGGCACACACCGCTTCGGTATCAAAGGAAAGTTGGCTCCTAGATACATTGGTCCTTTCAAGATACGTGGTAGAAGAGGAGAAGTTGCTTATGCCCTGGAACTCCCGAAAAAACTCAAAGTCCCTGATGTTTTCCACATCTCTCAGCTCAAGAATTGCTTCAAAGATCCCGGCAGCACCGTGGATCATGAGCTAATCGATCTCCAAGAAGACCTGTCTTATCAAGAACACCCCACAAAAATCCTTGAGACCGCAGAAAGAAGGACTCGCAACAAGTCCATCAAGTTCTGCAAGGTGCAGTGGTCACACCATTCTGTTGATGAAGCCACTTGGGAGCGTGAAGATGAACTCCGTGCCAACTATCCTACCCTCTTTGTGTCTTCTTCTTCCTAGAATCTCGGGGCGAGATTCCTGTTTAGTGGGGGAGAGTTGTAGCATCCCAGTTGTCTAACACCTGTAATGCTACTTGTTCTAGTAATAAAAGGGCCACTTCCTACAAATAATTGTTGCATCATCATCATGTCATGTTCATGTCATCATGCCACCTTGCATTTGAGCATCATACAAAAACCCTTTTGTTTTGGTTCTTATCTCATATGCTTTAATATTTGTATTTGTCTCTTGATATTGTATTTGATTCTTGATATATTGTTAAGTGCCCAAGTTGATTTGGGGGCATATCTCTTATTGACTCCACCACCTTTTCTTCACCACTTTAATTCCACCATCCAATTAATATGAGCTTGGCATTTTATTTGAGTTTACCTCTAGCTCATGTTGGTTGGGTGGATTCCACTCATAATCTTTTGCTTGGCCTTACTCCATCTTTGGGGATGCACATAAATAAGTGCCATGGGATATTCTTTGTTCTCACAAGACAAAACCTGGCATTTAATGCATTTGCATGGGCCATGCAAAACCACCACATCTAGGTCATCTGTTTTGCGAAATTCTTGGAGTGGGTCATACTCTCTCCCTCTCTCCTTCTTTTGCTTGATCTAGCTAGTGCCATGCAAGTACCACCTTTTACTTGACATTTGAATGTTATCTTTGTTTTGCTTGCATGGATCACCCTTTTCCTTTGCTTGATCTTGTTTTGGCTTGTATAATACCCCACCAAACCCTCTATCTCTCTCTCTTCCCCTCTAGCTATACCCTAATCACCTTTCCCCATCCATGCATGCACATGTGATCATGTGGGCATGTACAAGCCTTAAACCCCTCCCCCCTCTCTCTAGCCCCTACCACTCCTAGTGCTTGATCATGTGATGCCCTTCATGTGATTAAACATGAGTACCTCTCTTTCCCTCTCATCTTATCTCTTCCTTAAACCCTAAACCGAACCCCCCCTAATCCAAACCCTAAACCTACCCCTCTAGTTAATCACACCCCATCTCTCCCTCTCTTTCTCTCTCGACCTACCCTCCCCATCTCTGCCAGCAGGCCCCCCGAGCTACCCCTCTCTTGCCAAGTCCAACCCTAGCCGAGCTACCCTCCCTCCTACCCTAGACCTCCTACCCGAGCCTACCTCTCTCCCTCTCTTCTCTCCCTTCCCTAGGGGCCCCTCCAACCGAGCCTGCCCCTGCCCCTTGCACTCGCCGACCCCACTTGGCAGCCTCCCTCAGCCCTGTCTGCGCCACCCCCTGGCCCCATGCCGAGCACGTGAAGGAGGGGTGCCAAAAAGGTGGCCGAAGCCACCTTCCCCTCCCCCACGCCAACCACTCGCCCCCGTCCTTATCTACCCCCTCTCCCCACCTCCCCTGCATCCCTAGATCCGCACCAGAGCCCCTGCCTCGCCTCCCTTCTCTCGACCCACCACCAGATACCGACGTCGGCCACCGTCGGCTCCGGCGCTCACCTGCTGTACGAGGAGGAGGGCGTGGAGTTGGGCGAGAAGAACTGAGACCCCCTGCAGCCGCCTGCACGAATCACAAGAGGAGGCCCAGAACCCCTGCCCCAGCGCGAGCCCGACGAAACCCTAGCTCCGCCGGTACGCCAGCCTCGTCGACGATCGCGACCACCCCCGAGCCCGCCGACCACGCCAACTTCCTCGCGGTAAGCCCCCGACCCCCCTGGACATGCTCCGGCCCTTCCTCGTTTTCTGCCGGCGGCGATCGTTTCGCCGAGCACACCGCGTGCACCGGCAAGCGCGCGCCTGCCTGTTGCTTGCGCCTCGCGGATGCCTTAGCTACCCGCGCCCCCTCCTCCTGTCACCTAGCCCGAGCCACCGCAGCGGCAGCCGCCTCTGTGCGCGAGCCAGAGAGCCGCGTTCGATCCCCACCGCCTGTCACAAGGCCACCGCGGCTGCTTTTCCGTCAGTGCATGAAGAAAAACAGTGCACGCGTGGCACTTTGCACGTAACCCCCTGCCCATTTTGCCGCTCAACCCGCGATCCCCTAACCCCACTGTCGGTGTCTCTGGGTTTTTTGCAAATAGGCTCCTCGAGTTTGGGCTTATTAACCCAGCCCCTCTCACAAGGCAGTGCCTTGAGTCAAGACAGGCCCCACTTGTCATTGACAGTGGCTGGGTTCCTCCGAGAAAAAAGTATATCATTTGTCTGCTTTAAATTAAACCTTTTCAAATTAATTCAAATTCAAATATAAATCTTTCAAATAACTTTTAAATTATGAATTCAAATAATACAAACAATATATGTTTTGAAATCAGAAAATGTGAGGATTTCAAATATGCTATTCAAATTACCTTTTGCACATTTAAAATTCCAAGTTGAGTAAAATTACAACCAAATGCCAATCGAACTTAATAAATTAATAACTTTTGATATATAACTCAATTTAACAAATGATATGTCTAAAATGATCACTGACGAGACCTTTCTGTTTATGCTATCCATGACTTCAATTGCAGCATGCATCATATAAATATAAAGTATACAGCAACTATTATGACAATAAAATGGGACCAAACCCCATAAAATGTTACTTGTGTTCTACACCTCACCCATGCCATGCTACTTTATTGCCATGCAACTTGTGCATCATTCATCATGGCATGATTGTTTGCTTGACGCATTTTATTCCTATGCTTGTGCACCTTATTTATGTTGGCCTTGTTTGTTTGGTTCTTCTTCGAATAGACTCTGAGCAGGGGATATATCAAGAGAACCAGAGCACTACCTGATCCGTATCTCGCTCAACTGAGTTGCTGTGCAAGCACTACCACATGCTTGCATACATACTGATACCTATTGCCTCTATCTTATTCTTGCATCATGGAGTCGCGATTGCATTAAATTGAATCCCAAGTAATGCATAGCCTTTACTTTTAAACCCCACCAAGCTTGTTCCTCCATCCCATGAGCCATTACTATAGGAGTTGTTTAAGCCATGCGAGTCGTAGAACAGCATGTGTAGGGTATGTGGGAGTCTGATGGATAACGAGGTACCTAAACAACTTAACCTGAGTAGTAATGGGATAACTAATGAAAGTGGCACCGGTGAGCAACATCTGCTATTTGGTTCTTCCTGCTCACTTGTGTCCCGTAAGACCCCGAGTACTTGATTCATGTTCCAAGATTATTCGCGCTATCCACATCCGGGAGGCTTATGGGACCCCCTGAGCCAGAGCTTGATTCAGTCTTATTTCTTGGGGCCACAAACTAGTTTGAGGTTTTATTTACTATCATGTACTTATGTCATGCTACGGTTTATTTACGATTGTGCGAGGAGCACACTGTACTGTTTAGGAATTGTGACCCGTTTACGCGGTATCGACAAGCCCAGTTTTGGGTTCCCGATGCTACACCGCCCCACAAACCTCGGGTCCGTCTCAAGTCACTAACCGCTATGGTGTACTCAAGGGTGGCCTCAAATATTTCTGAATCCTGTGATTGCTTTGTCGTGAAGGCCTCGTTGGGTTTTGATTTGGTTTTTCCGAGGTTGATCGAGTGTGTGTTGCTATTTGTGCACCCCTGCAGGGTAAAACTTTCTGAAAGCCGTGTCCGCGGTTATGGACGACTTGGAGCACAGTTTCTCGATCATAGACAAGCATAACTAAAGTACCGCTTTAATCTGACTAAGTAATTTGACTAGTAAATAGTGAAACACTCATGGAATGGTTAATAAAATTGCCAACGGATGGGGGTTGTTCGTCCGCTTCCTCGTTGGTAAGCGAGGAGGAGGATGGATCTGATGAAATTATCATATAACTTGTCATTAATTCACGGACTTCCGTCTATCTTTGGTTAGGCGGATGGTTAGCAGTATCTATAGAATCGCTAGGGTTTATCTTTTGCTGCAAGCCGTCACCCGTGTTGTGTCCCCTTTAGAGGCATTAAGACTTGCCGAAAATTACCTTAGGGTCTCACACGATAAATTATTAGTTCAGATGAACAGGTACACTCGCAGGACGGATACTGGGTGGAAGAGGCTGATGATGTGGGCAACGATCGTTCGGTGTAGAGATTCCGGGAACGGGGATCCGTGAGATCTGTGGGCGGGATGTGCTTACTTCTATGGCATCTTATGCCGATTTGCTTCTTATCCGTACTCGGACTTGTTTTGCCGCTTCCGCTTGTTACTCTGATGTGTGATGTATGAGGAAGTATCCTAAAATATTATATCTATCTAGGTCATTTGAATCTTGCCGTATGGCGTTGCTATATTTCCTTTCTTTCTAGATGGAATGGCTCTGATGTACTATTGTATGGTGGCTTGCATACATACTCATTTGTGTATGTAGTTGATCCCTTCGCCTGCCGATTACGCCGCTCGTACAGGTCCCGATGAGTTGGAAGTGGTTGGGACGGCCGAAAGGTCTACCCGTGCGTGGCTTTTGGCCCCTACCGTACTATTTCAACCACTACCGCTCGTCCAGGCTTGTATCTAGGAGCGTAATTCACCGAGGTAGTTACATCCTTCTTCTTTCCCTTGACCTTGCCTCGCGGTCTATTCTTCCGACTTCGCTTGTAGCCGGACTCCGGGTCTTCCTTGAGGTCGTTGACGAACTTGCAGTGTCGATTGGTATGGGTGGCCTTACCGTTGACATCGAGGTGTACGAGGCACGGCATATCGCGGTACTCCTCGTACGTTTGGGAAACGCAGAGCGGCGCCGAGTTGGTTTCACTTCCTCGTTGCTGCCCGCGGCCTGCTCCCCTTCCTCGGCCACGTTGTCCGCCTTCTCCTCGTCCTGCAAAAGTCATAGCGACCATGTCGGTAGATTGCTTTTCTTCTGGAGCGGTTTTCCGCTTTGTACTGGTGTTCCTCCGAGCTTGGGTTGGAATGGCCGTTGCCGGCAAAGACCCATGAGCATCGTCGTCGGCAGCTGCGAACTCACTAGCTAACTGAATCATCTGATTCAAGTCAAGCTGATGATTGTCCTGCAAGCGCTTTAGCTTATGTCGGAGTAACGTGCCCCTTTCCAACCCATCAATGAAGGCGTCCATAGCGGTCTGAGCGTGCACTCCTGTGCAGGAATTCTTCATGTCCAGCCAGCGGGAGAGGTAGGCGCGAGATGTCTCGTCTTTCTCTTGCACGCATCGCTGTAGATCACCCATAGTGCAGGGACGCTTGTATGTACCCTCAAAGTTCTTGGTGAATGCTTCTTGCATATCCAGCCAGTTGTAGATAGATTTCTCTGGCAAGTCGTCGATCCATTGACGGGCCGTACCCGCCAACATTAACGGGAGGTACTTAACGACGACGTTTGGGTTGCCTCCGGCAATCTCCATCGCGTTGCCGTAGTCCTGCAACCATGTGGCGGGATTGGCGGTGCCGTCATAGGGCTTGATGGTCTTGTCAATCCGGAAACCTTTGGGGTAAGTTGCGGACCGTATTGCAGTTCCAAAGCAACGTGGTCCCAGGTATGGTCCTTCCCGGGCCTCGTGGATCTTATCGATCTGCGAACGTGCGTCGTACGACTCCGGGTTCTTCTTATTGTTGTCAACAGGGGATGGGCTGCGTGAACGACGTGGGCCTCTTTCGCCATGGTGACTGCTTGGCGGTGACGGAGGCGGAGGTGGCGGCGGGTTAGCCTTCTTGCTGTTACCCTCCTGCGACGCTTCACGCCTGTCACGGTTGCTTGTCGGATGCGGAGGGTCGTGGTTTTACCTGCTCTTGTGTCCTTGGTGGCGCTCTTCATCATGACGGGTATGTGCCGCGTTGTCGCGGATGACGATACCACACTGCTTTGGGGGGGGGCATATCCGTATGATGGTGAACCTTGTAATCTTCTTGACGTCGGGGGGATCGGGGCGATGGCGATGGGCGGCGAGGTCGGGCTTTTTATCCATGGTCGGAGGATATGGGGATAGCATCCTTCCTGTTGTGCGCATCCCTCCGTCTTTGTTCTGATGAACCCGTCTGTGATCCGACATCCTGAGGAGATCTGTCCCTTGGCGGTTTGTACTGGCTAGATCGGCAGAGCGCTGGGTCAGACTCAAGCCTCTGGGAAGTGGCCTTTTCCTGCTGCTTTACCGCCTTGTCCACTAGGTCATAGACCTGTTCTACTGCCTCCGGCGATCTATCCTGCTCCAGAAGGGTCTTGGCGATGGCGAGGATAAGGAGTGGGGTGGGCATCACCTGCTTTCCTTCACTATCAATGTATGGCTTGGCCTGTGCCGGCTTCGAGGGAGCCCATCCTAGGTTGCGCCGTACATCAGGATCGTTGATGACGCGAGACGGAGCTTTCTTAGCCTTCTGTTGCTGCAGCAGAGTCTTGTACTCGGCCTTCATTGCTCTAGCTTTCTCTATGGATTTCTGCGTGTTGACCAGATCTCGATCTAGTTTAGCGCCTTGCTCCATGATGGCTTGCACCTCCTCCAGCAGCTGCTGGCGCTTCTCGTCAAGCTGAGTCACGTTCCGGATATGATCAACGGTTAGTGGCTCGACGAGGAGATTGTCGTACATCACTCTATCAGCTGGAGTAACATGGGTTGCTGCCGACGTGGATGCTGGAGGCGGCAAGTTTGCGGTGTTTTTGTTGCTCGGACCGGTGCCTAGTTCCTGCGGCTGCTGCACTGGGTTAGACGAAGGAGGCATGACCTTTGCGCGATCATCGTCAGCAGCAATTAGTGGCCCCATCCCCTTTTCAGTGCCGTAGGCGGAGCTTGCCCGGGTTGATCTTCATCCATCGCTGTCCCAATGGTGACGAACACCTCTCGAGACATGACAGTGTTATTAGCTTGCTCGTCGCGCGAGTACTCCTCCTCCATCTCCTGCATAGCAGAGTCTAGTTCTTCTGGACTGAAGTCTATTTCCTCTGAATCTGCACTGAAATCAGCATAAAGCGCGTCAATGATAGATTCGGAGGGTGCTAGGACTTCCTCGATGACGGGCGGTGGAGGTGCAACGGCCTCGACGATGACTGGAGGTGGTGGTGTTGCTATGACGATGGCGGCCGGAGGCGGTGGCGGTGGTGGCTGAATTGGGAGTCGTCAATGGCGCGCTCCGCGAGCTGCGCCGGCCTCCGCATAGTTGTTGACGGTGTTCACCATGCCTTCGAAGGTAAGGCATCCCGACGCCTGTTGCCGTCTTAGAGAGTGTCGGAGAAGCGTGACATGGTCTAGCCCTTCCACAAAGTGATAGATAGCATCATCATTGGGGTAGTGGGCCAGATCAGCTCGTATACGGAGCCACCTGGCCAGGTAATCGCGGGGGTTTTTGCCCTCTCTCTGAACGCAGCGCGCCAGATCGAAGATGGTAACCACGCCGAGGAACTTGGATCTCTGCTGTCTAGACGCGCGGATAAAGCCGGCGGACTTGCAGTGATCTTCCACCTTTATATCCTGCCCAGGGGCGGTTTGGGTGGGTCTTGAATTTCTCTGATCTTTGCCGGCAAACTCCGAGGAGAGATCCGACATCGACCCTTCTGCGAACGTATCCTTCCCGTAGGCGGTCCGTGCGGGTCTTGATGCTTTCCGATCTTTGCCGGCAAACTCCGAGGAGAGATCCGACAATGATCCTTCCGCGAACGTATCCTGCCCGTAGGCGGTCCGTGCGGGTCTTGATGCTCCTCCGAATCCCAGGGAACTAGTGCCCGGGTCGGTTTCACCAATGAAGAGGTGGATGTCTCTGATAGGAACGATCGAACACGGCGTAGGGTTCGTCTTCGCCGGGATCCAGAACTCGTCAGGGGGACGATCGGAACGTTGCCGAAAAGGAGAACACGGCCGATGGCTACGGTTTCACCGATTCCCGCGAAGATATTGGTCCTCGCCCGCTGAAGAGCCTGAAGCGCCTCTTGCCCCACGGTGGGCGCCAATTGTCGTGGTATTGCCGACGAGTACGCCATGGAGGGTCCTCACAGTGCGTGTTTAGAGACGTGGGGTAAGGCGAACGGTTGACGGGTACGAGGTAACACAGCTTACCCAGGTTCAGATCCCACGACGGTGGCGGAATCCTACTCCTGCTATAAATCACTATAAGGGCAATACGCCGAGTTACAGAGATAGGTTCGCCGTGCGAGGTTGTATGAGATTGTCTAAGTTATCGTGTCCTAAAGGCTCCTATAGGCCCAGCTTATATAGTCACTAGGTCCTAGGGTTACCGGGAAAAGTCCTAGCCGGACATGTTATAGAGTCCTACACCGTCTATCACTAGTCTTGTGTATCTTGCACTCCAAGGCTCCGGGTACGCTGGTGACTCCACCGTAGCCTTCCTTTATCCGGCATGGGCCTCCCTTCTGGATCCACCTAACTGGGCCGCCCAGCAGGCCACATGCCATGCTACTGACTATGGGCCACCCGGGTTAGTCGGATAAGAGACATGCTATGAGGATACCCATATAGCATATCCCCAACAGAGATATGGAACACATTGTGCACGGCTGACATTTCTTCGAGTAGTTCCAATTGATACGACACCTCTCCTCGACGGTTCAGAATCTTGAAGGGTCCGATATATCTGGGGGCTAACTTTCCTTTGAGTTGGAAACGCTGCATTCCCTTCAATGGCGACACCTTCAGATATACAAAATCTCCTATGTTGAAGGAGAGGTCTCGACGTCTCTTGTTGGCGTAACTCTTCTGTCTGGACTGGGCAGTCTTGAGGTGCTCACGAATCTTGTGAACCTTCTCTTCTTCTTCTCGTAGGATGTCGGGTCTAAAAATCTGACTCTCTCCTACTTCCGACCAGTTCAAAGGGGTGCGACACTTTATTCTGTACATGAATTCAAATGGGGCCATTTGCAAACTGGCTTGATAACTGTTGTTGTATGAAAATTCTGCAAACGGCAGACAGTCTTCCCACTTAGATCCATATTCTAACACACAAGCTCTCAGCATATCTTCGATTATTTGATTTACTCACTCCGTTTGTCCATCGGTCTGAGGGTGATAAGCGGTGCTGAAATTTAGGCAGGTTCCTAAACCTTCTTGGACTTTCTTCCAGAATCTCGAGGTAAACTGAGTTCCTCGATCAGATACGATGTTCTTGGGGACTCCATGCAAACTAACGATTCTAGCGATGTATAACTCCGCTAGCTTCGAACTCTGATATGTGGTCTTGACGGGTAAGAAATGGGCGACTTTGGACAATCAGTCCACTATGACCTAGATAGAGTCATTTCCTCTACTAGAAGTAGGCAATCCGGTGATAAAGTCCATTCCAACGGAATCCCATTTCCATTCCGAAATCTTCAATGGTTGCAACAATCCAGTGGGTCTTTGATGTCCTGCCTTGACTCGCTGACAAATATCACACTTGGCGATAAAGCTTCCAATTTCTCTCTTCATCTTGTGCCACCAAAATTGCTCTTTCAAATCTTGATACATCTTAGTTCCTCCGGGGTGGATATAATAAAGAGTATCATGAGCCTCCTTCAAAAACTTCTTTCAACTCAGAATCTGCTAGTACACAAAGGCATCCTTTGTACCACAGGACTCCTTCTTCGTCTTTGGTGAATCCGGGTACTTTGCCTGTACCAATACGACGCTTGATTCCGTCGATACTAGCATTTCCCTTTTGTGCCTCTTTGATCTGACTGATCAAAGTGGGCTGGAGTTCTATGCTAGCCAAAAATCCTTCACTTACTAATTATATTCGAAAATCTTCCATCTCTTTGTGCAAGCTTGGTTGCTCCTTCGAGATCATAGAGTTCAAGTGGCATGGCAATATGCTAAGGGCATCTGCCACCACATTGGCTTTACCAGAGTGATAGTGAATGTCCAGATCGTAATCCTTGATTAGCTCAATCCATCTTCTATGTCTCATATTCAGCTCCTTCTGAGTGAATATATACTTCAGACTCTTGTGATCCGTATAGATCTCACAACGATTTCCCATCAGGTAATGTCTCCATGTCTTCAGGGCTAGAACTACGGCTCGTGTTCGAGGTCATGGGTTGGGTAATTTTGCTCATGTTGCTTCAGTTGTCGGGATAGATAGAATATAACCTTGCCTTCTTGCATTAGCACACATCCGAGACCGATCTTGGATGCATCACAATACACATCGAAGGGCTTCGTGATATCCGACATGATTAAGATTGGGGCTGAAATCAATCTCCTTTTGAGTTCTTGAAAACTCGCTTCACATTTGTCTGTCCATTCAAACTTCTTGTCCTTCTTCAGCAATTGGGTCATGGGTCTGGCGATACTCGAGAATCCTTCTACGAACTTGTGGTAATATCCCGCCAACCCGAGAAATGCAAGAACTTGGGTTTGAGTGGTTGGGGCTTGCCAATATTCTACATCTTTCACCTTTGCGGGGTCAACGGCAATTCCTCTGGCTGATACAATGTGACCGAGGAATCCTACTTCCTGTAACCAGAATTCACATTTGCTAAACTTGGCATACACCTGATGCTCTCTAAGGGTTCCAAGAATGGTCCTTAGGTGTAGCTCATGTTCTTCTTATGATTTGGAATAAATCAGAATGTCATCGATGAAAACAACGACAAACTTATCCAGGAAGTCCATAAAAATCTTATTCATGAGATTCATGAAATAAGTGGGGGCATTGGTTAATCCAAAAGACATGACAGTATACTCGTATAATCCATATCTGGTGGTAAATGCAGTCTTGGGAATATGCTCTGCACGAATCTTGAGTTGATGATAGCCCGTTCTAAGATCAATCTTAGAAAACACTTTGGCACCTGTCAACTGATCAAACAAATCTTCTATAATTGGGCAAGGGGTATTTGTTTTTGATGGTGACATCATTCAATTTCTGATAATCCGTACACAAACGGTTACCTCCATCCTTCTTGTCCACAAATAAGACAGGTGATCTCCATGGTGACACACTTGGTTGAATCAACCCAATTTCCAGCATGGCATCCAGTTGATTCTTCAGTTCTTCTAGTTCCGACGGGTTCATACTATATGGTCTCTAGGCTATGGGTCCAGTTTCGGGGATTAGTTCGATGATAAACTCGATATCCCTATCTGGGGGCATACCGGGCAAAACATCTGGAAATACATCGGGGTATTCACAGACTATCCGGACTTGGTCAATGGTAGGTTTGGCTATACTCTTGTTGCACTCGAATTGACGAGGTAAGGTTTCAGATATATGCTCGACTGATATTCCAGCGGTACTGGTCATGGTTATGGATTTCTTGGCACAGTCAATCAATCCTTTATGTTTGGACATCCAATCCATTCCTAGTACTACTTCCAAACCTTTAGTTCCGAGTACTATCAGATTAGCATAAAAATCTTTGCCATAGATTCGGATAGGGACGGCTTTGCAAATTTGCCTAGCCTTGGTGGTTGATCCGGGAATTTGAACAATCATGACATGCTTCAGTTTGGTTGGTTGAATTTTACCAGTGCATGCAAATTCTTCGGTGACAAATGAATGCGACGCACCAGAATCAAACAACACTCTTGCAAGTACTGAATTAACAGAAAACATACCCAGCACGACGTTTGGCGCTTCCTGAGCTTCTTCAGCATGCATGAGAAAAAGACGGCCATTGCGGTTGAGCGAATTCCCTGGGGCAAACCTTCTTCCTGGCTGAACACGACGCTGCTGCTGAGCTGGGGAATTTGCATTGGGGGCTGCGGCATTCTTCTTGTTGGGGCACTCGTTGGAGTAGTGACCCTTATTTCCACGGTCATAACAAGTCACTTGCGACTTGTCCTTTGCTGCTACCGGCACAACATTGCTTCCAGTCCTCGGGGCAATGCTGGTGTTGGTGGCAGCATTGTTGTTGTTGAACTTGGGTGGGGCACGGTTGAAATTTCTAGAGTTGCCGGGGTTGTTGTGATTTCCTCCGGGCCTAGGGTTTCCACGGTTGGGATAGGTCAGACAGTTCATCGGGGGTCTGTTGGTTCTTGGGGCAAATCCTGGAGATGGGTTAGGGCGATACTTTGGGGTCTGATGGGTTCCTGGCTGATGCATCATGGGACGCTTGCGGTTCTCATTGGCTTGGTTGATCTTTCCTTCCATCTAGATAGCTGAGTCGACAAGGGCTTCAATATCAGCAAAGGGGATATTGACTAACACAGTCTGCATCTCATCGTGCAGACCATTCAGGAATCTTTCTTTCTTCCTGGCTTCGGTGTCAATCTCATCCGGGGCATACCTAGCTAATGACAAAAAATTGTCACGGTATTCTACTACGGTCATCCTTCCTTGCTTCAGTTCTCTGAACTCATCTCTCATCCTCTTGATTAAACCTGTTGGCACATGGGTTCTGCTAAACTTGACCTTGAATTCCTCCTAGGTCATCATCTGGTCTCCGGTCATTGCGCGAACACTGTTCCACCATTCCCTGGCATCTCCGACTAGATAGTGGGTGGCAAACAAAACTTTCTCGTTGGCTTCCACTCCAGCGACTTCCAAGTTATTTTCCATGGTTTGCATCCAATCGTCGTCATCTAGGGACTCTTCTGACTTAGTGAAAACAGGTGGTTTGGTATTCTGGAAGTTCTTGAGCTTAGACCCATGGTTGTCTTGATTTCCGTGGCCTTGGTTGTTGTGGGCCAGCTGGGCTATCTTCTGAAGGGTGGCTAGGTTGGCTTGACGTTCGGGTCTTTCAGCTTCGTGGTCCGAAACCAACATTTGTAGGATCTGCAACATCGTGTCCGGGGATGAACCACTTCCTCCGCGTGGCATCTAAATATTGAGATAGATCATGAGAAAAGAAGGAAATTTCTAAGGTTCTGGGACTTTGAAAAGTTTTTAAGGTTTGACTCAGATTTTCTAGCAACTTGCTTTTCATTCATTCATTCACACAATACAAACACACACCACAACAAAGGAAAACAGATGGTTTTAAGAACCATTCTGGAAACTACGATAAAGTGGGACCGAATACTACTCACTACGCTAGTGCTCAAGTGCTACTACTCTTCGGAATCGGTGGCTTCATCATCTTCATCATCATCGATGAAGGCGAAATCATCCTCATCGGTGAACAAATCCATAGCCTGATCCTCCAAAAAATCATCATCATCGCTGAGATAGGAGTAGGGGTCTCCACGAAGATCTTCTCCGACATTCTCCCTTTCCTCCAACTGCATGTCTCTCTCGTGGATGGTCTCCTCCAAAGATGAGATACGGTGGCGAAGACGGGCAATGATGCGCTCCTTCTTGTCGAGCTGATGGCGGTGAGACTTGCGATCTTTGCTAGCAAGGCGATGGTTTGATCCTTCGTCTTGATGATGGCAGACTTGTGGTTGGAGTAGTCACGATAGTTATCCAACTCCTGCTGACGATCATACATCATGAAGCTAAGGTGGTCCAGTTGAGTCTTCAGCTCGGGGTGGTATGGGGCTTCCAGTGGTTGTCTATTAGCATCACGCCTTGGGCAAAACTCAAAGCGGGTTCCCTTGATCTGATTGATACTCTGCCCACACAGACGGGCAAGAGCTTCATGCATGGCCCTGGCAAGTCCATCGAGCCAGTTGTTCTCTCTTAAGGAAAACTGAATTCCCTCAGCAGTGGGAGGTTCAATCTTTCCTCGGAGACTTGCAACAATTAGCCACTGCAGTTCTTATCCTCCTTGATCATTGAGCTGAGCTCCGAAGAACTCGGGGTGCGGACGCTCCAGAAGTTCCGAAAGCTGGTCCAAATCCCTCTCAAAGATAAGGTCTCCTCCATTCCAAAACTGATAAAACTTGCTGTACTTCACGTCCATCTATAAGAATATAGGATGAGTAAGTTAGTAGAGTGCTCAAGTGTGTCAAAGTTTTATGTATTTTGCAAAAGTTTTTGAGGAACATGAATTTTTATGAAAGAATCACGGTGATAAGAATAGGAATAAGTTTTTGTAAATAGTTGTTTCCTTTGGTTTTGAAACTAAGTTTTTGATTCAACGTCCAATCTAACTAGGGTCTCCTATGGTCAGGATGGCTCTGATACCAACTTGTCAACACCCGAATTTTTAATCCTAGATGCCTGTTATGCCATACATCGCAATCCCAGGATTACCATTTTTGCGAGACATAACAGAATTGGATATGATAGTACATCATCCATTACAAACCATACATAAGGTCTTACACAAATAAGGATCTCATGATCCAGTTCTTAATACAACTCAAGCAGCGGAATACGTAATAATAACGGTAGCGTAGGCGAAGCTCCATCTTCGGGGTCGCAGGCAATGCTGACGATGGGAGATGATCCTAGTTGTCGTAACCTTCCTGGGGTCCATCCTCCAGGTACTCCTCTTCATAGTCTGGCCACGGGAATAGCCAGGGACAAAGCCATGAGTACTCTTTAAGTACTCGCAAAATAATACTTACAAGTGAAAGGGGTTTTCGATAATAGGACACTAGGCTCTAGGGTTGTTTTGCAAGAAGCCAGATTTATCTCTACTAAGTTCAGAAGCTAGTCACAATTTTATAACTCCTAAGTGGGAACTTGTATCTCAAGTCACAACTCTGTTGTGGTCAAGTCAAAGTCTCAAGTCATTTCACAAGTCAATTTGAAAACATCTGACGGGGGAATAGTATGGCCACTCCAACTGTCCATAACCGCGGACGCGGCTATTAGAATAGTTTGACACTCTGCAGAGATTGTACACTTTCACCACAACATTCGATACATCCGCCAGGAACAAATCCTGAATTCACCATACTCAGTATGCGAATAATCAATCCTAACCTTTCAATTACACGTCCTAGTATAAGCACCTCTCCTGTGAGTTTGGCCTCCCAACCATGACCAACTGTCATCTTGGGTACTGCACAGGTGGACAATCTTCACAAGGTAGCCTCAGCTCAGACCTTGGCCATGAGGGAACTAATACTAAGGTATATAAGTTTCCAGTCAAGCCCTACCCAATCTTCGGGTATTGTGGTTGTACGGTAAAAATTGGAATGGTATCGCATCCAGACAACCATCAGTGTTATAAAGGGCTAAGGCTCATGCCTCAAAATTTTCATCACCAAAATCATCTGGTGTTCGGAAACACATGTCAAAACATCTCAGTAGAATGATCCATCATTCTAAGGTTTTCATAACCATTTTCACCAATTATTCCCATCTAAAGTTGATCAAGTTTTATGCTTAGCACTAGCATCTACAAGTGTGGGTGAGTACTAATGGGGGGTGGTAAACAAGTGGAGTTTCAACTAAGTTCAAACTCATGTCTTAGGATGACATCAAGATTATCTAGCTTAGGCCAAATTTTATGCTCTTTATGCAACCTTCAGTTATCTTTCTAGAATCTACAAGTTACTTAAGTAAACTCTATGTAAAGGCTTTGCTAAAGAAAATAAAGTATAAAGCTTGTAGGTAAAAACTAGGATTGGTTTATCAAGTGGTTATGATCATATATGCTTAAGGCATATAGTTAGCATGGTAACCAGCAAGTATTGGCTTGCAGAGGTAAAGTATCTTGCAAGTGTTAGCTTGCTCAATCAACTAGTAGTATTAGGCTTGCCTTGTGCAGAGCAGTGGTTGAAGTTCTCCTCGGCTTCTTCTTCGTAGTATCCTCCTTCCTCCTCGTATCCTTGGTCGGTACTAGCGTCTATAAATAAATACGATGTACACAATCACCAAACAATACTTAACTACTTGCAATCATCACACAAAAGGGTCCTATAGATGGTCTAACATCATCACTAACCTTACAAGATTAAAGCTTGGTTTAATTCCTTTTATTTTTAGAAAAGTAATTTCTACTCATTGAAAAACTACTTAAGATTTAATATTCTCCAAACCAAACATGGGATCATGTTGACACATGTCATCACCACATATTTTAGTCCATGGGAATGCGATTTAAAGTGGTGTCACAATTTAATAAGGTTTTACCCTTTTATTTTAATTAAATAAAGTGACTAGAAATGCCTATGTAGCATTCCTTTATTACTTGGACATTATTTCTATAAGTAAACCTATATATTTTTATATATTCTGAAAGGTATGGTTAAGTGTGATTTTTGAGAGTTGGAATCAACTCAAAAGCTATTATGGTTTAAATTTGAAAAATGTTTGAATGCATAAAAGCTTCTTCCTTGTTATTTTTACCAGGGATGATCTACAGATCCAAATGACTTGAATCGAACGGGCTTGGATTCAAAATTTCCAGACCTTTCTAACAAAATTGGTTTCATTCTATTTGGTTCACTGAATCGATCTGGGTTGATTTTTGAAACTAGGCACAGAAGTGTGTTTGAAATAAAATGGAAAAAGTTAAATTCAAATAACTGGGCTGCGCGGGAAACGATACTGGGCCGGCCTGCTAAGCACAGCGCTTACGCGGGCTGGTTAATTTGTTGTCCCCACGCGTCAGTGAGACGAGGGGGTGCGAAGCGGTATGGGGCGATGTGAGCTGTGGGATCTTGTTCTAATCTAACGGCTGAGGGTCATCGTCGACGTTGGGCAACGCCAGCCAGATAGAAACCTAGCACTGCAGGTGGGGGTCGTTGGGGGCTCACCGGGGCTCAGGCGAGGGTCGGCGAGGCGGGCGAATGACGAAGTCGATGATGGCGAACCTCCTGGTACTGGCAGCTTCTCCTGGGGCGGCTCCAATCGCTGGCCCCCTTCTTCTCCAGCGTGCTCCGGTGGTGAAATTCGGCGGCGTCGCCTTGCTCCGGGAACGGGGTGGCATGATCAGTGAGATGGTGTGCTCAATTCAGCTGGGGGTGGCCTCTATTTATAGTCGTGACGACGAGACCGAACGGGATGGGCAGGCGACAGTGGCGACATGGCTACGGGCGGCTAGAGGCATGGCCGGCGGTGGCGATCGCTTGGTGGTCTCCTGGCGATGCTCTACGGCTTTAATGCGCGCATAGGGGCGGTGGCAATTGGTCTGGAACGTGCGATGCTCTGCGTGGCAGAGGCGGCGTATTCGAAGGCGAGCGGTGGCTGTGCGACATGGGCGGCGAACGAGGATGTCTGGCGGTCTCCTGGGTCGGTGGTGATCAGGTATGCACGCAGCGAGGGCGGCGCACGGTCTGTGGGCGTCGGTCGAGCGTGGCGCTCTGGCGCATGCTCGGCATGGTTGACAGAGGCACGGGCGCGGCATTCCTGGGTGCTCTGGTCGGTGTCTTCGAGGCAGGGCTCGTCGAGAGGGGGCGGTGAGGCATGGGTGATCTCCCAGACAAGGTTGGCACAGCTAGTGCTGCTCCTAGCTTGCTGTCTCCACTGGGGTGGCATGGTGACCTTCGGCTGTTCACCATTGATGGCATTGCCCAGCTTACAGTGATGCTAGTGCTTGGTTTAACTTGCTAGATGACCTCCCGAGGTTGCTGTGAGCTAGAGAGGGAACAAGTTAGGCTCAAATCACTGCACACTATAGTGTTTTGATTTTGGATGATTTGAATCAGCAAGGTGTTTGATGAAATGGCCGCATGAGTTCAAGTTTTGAATTTTGAAAAGATTTTTGGTGGGTGTGCTAGGTTGGTGCTGGTGATTCTGTAGATGCTTGGGTTTTGAAAGTTGAGCTTGTTTGAGTGGTTTTTGAAAAAGTGGGATCTTCCCATATGATAAAGATTCAATTTTGAACTGTCCTTTAAATTATGAATTTGAATGTTTCTGGATGATCACAAAGTGGGCCTTGATACTTTGTTAGGAGTACTATCAAGGGGTCAAAGATCCAAACAAGTTTATGTAAGTTCTGAAAGTTTGGGACAGCCAAAGTAGGCATGGGAGTTAAATTGGTCAAAATGACCATTCACTCAATTTGGTTTGTTTTGATTTATTTGTCTTTGGGAAAAGTGTGGGGATTGTTTAGATGATGTTTATTTCACCTAAGAATCATTTTACAAGCAAAGAAACACATAAACAAGGCGGTTCAAAAGAATTCAAAATAGGATGCATACACACATGCATGCTTTCATATTTTTATTTTAGAAAAGTTTTTAACCCTAAATTTGATGATTAGAGTTTGATGATCCAAGTTTTGTATTTTTGGGATGTTACAGTTAGTAGAAATACAAGTGATAGAGGAAGTAGAAGCTTCATTGTTAGAGCAACAAGGCAAAGCAAGTGATCCAACACAAGGTTTATCAATAGTATGGCTAGATGGATTACTAGGACTAGCACATGGAAAAATATCATTTTGAGTAGAAGTTGTGCTAATGTCCAAAAGAGGCTCACAAGATGTTACCTTGGTAATACTTGCCTCACGAGCTAACATTATCCCATCATGGGGGATTATAAGATCATTATTATAGCCTGAGAGCTTTTCATGACTTTCTTCCAATTTCCTATACTTGCTAGTTAGCAACTCAAGTTGAGCCCTTAGCTCAACATTCTCCTTTAGGGTAGATGATTCAAAAGAAGTAGAGTTAGTAGCACAAGCATCATTAATGGAATTTTCCTTTTCAAGCTCATAAGATTCAATTTTTTGTGTGAGGATAAAATTAGTGTGCTTATCCTCAGCAAGCTCTTGCTTAAGGATATTAAATCTCCGACTCCCATCATAAAGTTGGAAATCCAACTCCTCTATGGTTCCCATTTGTTTAGTTATGGTGTCCATAACGTGTTTGAGACAAGTAATGGCCTTATTAATACCACGAAGAGAGGTACACAAAAAAGTCAACTCAAGCAAGAGAGAACTAGTATCCTCATCAATGTCATCATCACTATCATCATTATCATTGTTATTATCTTTAGAAGATATATTGGGATCCAAAGTAGGAGCTTTGATCCTCTTGCCATAAGGCACATGTGATCACGATAGGATGAAGATGATGATATTATTGAATCTTCATTCATGATCATGTCTTGCTCCATAGAATTTTTGATTTCCTCTACATTGTTAGATAAACAACTAGAGGAAATAGAAGCATTTTGTTCATGGGAACAAGGCAAATAAAGCATATCATCTACACTAGTATTCAAATAATTTCTAGATGATATACAAGGACTAGCAACAAAAGGGGATATAGCATTACTGTTGCAAGAAGTTCTTAAGTCTAAAGAAGAAACATTGCAATGGGATAGAGATAAAGGATCATCATTAGCAAGCACAATATCAACATTGCAATTCCCAACACTACTCACCATATATTTACCTTGTGTCTTGCCACACGTTGGTGAAGTGGGTGAGGATGAGAACTCATCGCGGCCGGAGGTGGAAGCAACTTGGAGATCTTCATGATGTGAAGGAAAAGAGATCTCATCGGAGAAACCACCGAAAATATTAGAGATGGAACCACCAAATATTTCTTTAAGCTTGGTCCACTTCTCATGAGACGACTTGCGCTTTACAATCTTCAAGAATAAATTAACTATGGGGCTCAAAGACAAAATAATCTCATTAGATACTTGAGCTTCAAGATGTAAATTTTTCTCATTCGCTAAAGATAGAGTTTGAGGATCCATCGAAGGAGAAAAACCTACATCTAGAAATTGCTCAATATTTGGACACAAGGTCCTAATATTACAAAGAAAGCAATTTCTCCACAAAGCATAATTTGTGCCATCAAAGATAATTGTGTCATTGTGCACTATAATCCTAGCCGACATCTTTACGCTCTAGGCGGTTAATCCTAAACAAGGAGAGACCTTGCTCTGATACCAATTAAAAGGATAGATATCTCGCCTAGAGGGGGGTGAATAGGCAATTTCAAAACTATTACGGTTTTGGCTTGATAGAATGCGGAATTAAACTAACGTTTATTTGACAAGCACAAAACCTAAATACACTAGGCTCAAGTAAGTGCACCAACAACAAATTAAGCTAAGCAAGATAGCACAAGATAAATATACCACAAGTGATAAGCAAGATATAAGTACTTCAATCTCCATGGCTATCACAAGGAAAGTAAGCTCGGATATAGAGATAACCGAGGCACGCGGAGATGAAGATGTATTCCCGTGTTCACCATCTTTCGGAAGGGGGCTACGTCACTTTGGAGAGGTGTGAGGTTCCACGAAGGATTCCTCACGCGCCACAAAGGCTCACCTTCTTCTCCGAGTCTATCCCACGAAGGAATAGGCCCTTTCCTTATGGCTAGCTTTTCCTCCACTCCGGAGATGGCAAGCTCCACAACCACTTCACAAGCTCCACGAAGGAGAAGCCTGGGTCTCTTCACAATCTTCCACGGAGAGGACACCGCGGTACCAACCGCCAAGCCAACTAGGAGGTCACCCTCCAAGAGTAACAAGCTCACGGTCTCTCACTCGAACAAATCGTAATGGAGAGATCAACACTTATGCAAGAATGCAAAGCAAGAACACCAAGGGTGCTCAAATCCTTCACTATCAAATCCCACCAAATCAACAAGTTCTAGGAAGGAATTAGAGAGGAAGAACAATGGTGGAAACCAACAAATGACTCCAAGATCTAGATCCAATGGGTTCCCCTCACTTAGAGGAGGAATTGATTGGTGGGAATTATAGATCTAGATCTCCTCTTCCAAAGCCCTCAAAAAGATGCAAGAATCATAGGAGGGAAGGGAGAGGAAGAAAGCTCAAAGGGGTCAACAATGGAGGTAAAAAACATGCTCAAGAGCCTTAGAACTTTGGGGAAGAAACCCCCCTTTTATACCCCTTTAAGCGGGATGACCGTTGGAAGCAAGATGCGCTGGACGAACACGTTCCGACGACGAAACCGGCGCTGCTGGATCAGCCGCCGGAATTTCTGGTCAAAACCGAAAGTTCTAGCACAAACCAAAACAGAATACATAACAGTTTTTCGGCAGTTTGCCAGAAAGCCGGAAATTCCGGCCACAGACTCGGTCCGCCGGAATTCCCACCGGAGTTCCGCTGGAACCAAACAGGACACACGAAAACGGCGATAACTTTTGCGTCCGGACTCCAATTTCGATGATCTTGGTCTTGTTTCAATGAGGACAACAAGACCTAAAAGATGGTTCATAGAAACATCATAGTCCAATAGAGGAGGATAGAACCAAATTAAGAAAGGTAAGAATCCTCCCTATAAGAAGAACCGATAAAACCTTCAAACTCGAAAACGACATAGAATATGTATACAAATTCCATTTTCGATGAACTTGGGATTGTTGAAGAGCTAGCAACAAGCTCAAGAACCTCACATGGAGAAACACCAAGAAGAAACAAAATAGGAAGATGCAAAGAATGCAAAGGATTGAGATCCCTATGATGATGTGATCAAGTTACCCAACCGAAATCCCCTCTTAATAGTGCGGCTATGTATCCTATAACCCGGTCTCCCAACAACCATCTTGAGACCGATAAAAGGAAAACCTAGTAAGGCCATACCTTTGCCTTGTGCATCCCACTTGATCTTGATGACAACACTTCAATCTTCATCCAAGCCAGAATGCATCACTTGATCATTGTTGCTTCGTGAAGACTCCTAATTTGCTCTGCCATACACCACTATTGGATAGCTTCGTTAATACATGTACATTATCACCAATATGGATGGCAAGCTTCAAGCAAATGATCTTCTCGATATGCTTATCTTGAACTTGCCCTTCTCAACCTTGATGACGATCACCACTTGATGTCATCCTCTCATGAGCTATATAAGATCTTTACTTTTGAAGCATTACCATGGAAAGATACCTATCCCATATAGAAAACGCAAAGACACATATATAATGGGTTAGTTCATGATGCATAATTGATAAGGCTTACCATACCACAAGATCCATGTGGTACATTTTTATGCTTCATGTGTTGACCAACTTGAAATCACTCTTCACTTTTTGTATAGGTCAACCATGTATCTTCTCATGCTCCATATCAATATCTTGAGGTACATAAAGAACTCTTAATTTGATTACATGCTCTAAATCTTATTCAATCATAGCTCAACTAATGAGGCTATCATGACACCATCTTAGAGCCATATCTTGAATTCTTCTATTGAGATCACACTCTCAAGATCTTTATCATATCATATTCTTCTCTTAAACTCGATGATCTTGATGCCAATACTCAAGGTATATCTTTATCTTCATGGCATCCATACTTGAATCCAACACATAGACTACAAGCATGACCTATGGAATATTCCTTCATATAAAACTCAGTGAAAACATTAGTCCATAGGGATTGTCATTAATCACCAAAACCACACATAGGGGCAATTACTCTTTCAGAAAGGTGCTGGAATTCTTAATCCAAGCCCGTTGGATTCAAATCATTAGGAGTTGTAGATTAACTATAGTAAAAATATTAAGGCGGAAGCTTTTCTGCATTCAAACATTTTTCAAAGTTCAACCACAAAAGATTTTGAGTTGATTCCAACTCTCAAAAATCACATTTAACTAGAACTTTCTGAATATATAAAAATATCTAGGTTTACTTACAGAAATAATGAACAAGTAATAAAAAAATGCCTCATAGGCAATTATAATCACTTTATTTAATTAAAATAAAAAGGTTAAACCTTATTAAATTGTGACACGAATTTAAATCACATTCCCATGTACTGAAATATGTGGTGATGACATGTGTCAACATGGTCCCATGTTTTAGTGGGAGAATATTAAATCTTAAGTAGTTTTTCAATGAGTAGAAATTTACTTTTCCAAAATAAAATAAATAAGACAAGTGCTTTGATGATTGTAATGTTTGTGATGATGCTAGATCATCTAGTGAAAACCTTGGTGTGATAAATAAAAGTAGTTAAGTATTGTTTGGTGATTGTGTACCTCGTATTTATTTATAGAAGCTAGTACCGACCAAGGATACGAGGAGGAAGGAGAATACTACGAGGAAGAAGTTGAGGAGAACTTCAACCACTGCTCTGCACAAGGCAAGCCTCACTATAAAGTTGACTTAGAAAGCTAATCCTTGCAAGCTTATACTAATATCTTAGCAAGCTACTATCTTAGTAAGCTAAGCTAAACCATGCAAGTTTTACTTGCAAGCTTACACCACTTGATACCCAATCCTAGTTTTACTTGCAAGCTTAGTATTTTATTTCTTTATCAAAGCTTTATAGTTAAGTTTACTTGGTAAATTGTAGAGATTAGAAAGATTATTAAAGGTAGCATAAAGAGCATAAAACTTGGCCTAAGTTAGAGAAATCTTGATGTCATCCCGAGGCATGAGATTGAACTTATATAGGATACACTTGTTTACCAACCCTCATCAGTGTTTACCCCCACTTGTACATGCTAGTGCTAAGCATAAAACTTGATCACGTAGATGGGAATACTTGGTGAAAATGGTTATGAAAACCTTAGAATGATGAGTCCTTCTACTGAAATGTTTTGACATGTGTTCTTGAACACGATATGATTTTGATGATGAAAATGTTAAGGCATGAGCCTTAGCCCTTTACAAAACTGATGGTTGTCTGGATGCGATACCATTCATATTTTACCGTACAACCACAATACCCGAAATTTGGGTAGGGCTTGACTGGAAATTTATATACATTAGTATGGGTTCCCTTGCGGCCAAGGTTTGAGATAAGGCTACCTCGTGAAGATTGACCACCTGTGCAGTTTCCAAGATGACAGATGGTCATGGTTGGGAGGCCAAACTCACAGGACAGGTGCCTATACTAGGGCGTGTAATTGAAAGGTTAGGATTGATTATCCGCATACTGATTATGGTGAATTCAGGATTGTTCCTGACGGATGTATCGAATGTTGTGGTGAAAGTGTACCACCTCTGCAGAGTGTCAAACTATTCGAATATCCATGTCCGCGGTTATGGACAGTTGGAGTGGCCATACTGTTCCGTCGTCAGATGTTTTCAAAATGACTTATGAAATGATTCATGATTTGACTTGACCACAACAGGGTTGTGATATGAAACTCAAGTTCCCACTTAGGTGATATAAAACTTTCAACTAGCTTTCTTTGCTTCTGAACTCAGTAGAGATAAATCTGGCTTTTTGCAAAACAACCTAGAGCTTAGTATCCTTACTCAAAACCACTTCACTTGTTAGTATTGGTTTGCTAGTACTTAAAGAGTACTCATGGCTTTGTCCCTGGCTATTCCCGTGGCCAGACTATGAAGAGGACTATCAGGAGGATGGACCGCAGGAAGGTTACGACAACTAGGATCATCTCCCATCATTAGCATTTCCTGTGACCATGAAGATGGAGCCTCGCCTACGCTACCATTATTATTACGTTGCTGCTATGATTGTATTAAGACTGGATCATGTGATCCTTTATTTGTTGTAAGACCTTATGTATGGCTTGTAATGGATGATGTACTGTGATATCCAATCTGTTATGTCTTGCAAAACTACAAATCCTGGGACTGCGATGTATGTCGTAACAGGCATCTAGGATTAAAAATCCGGGTGTTGACAACAGGCCCAACGAGGGCGACGCTCACACCTACAACAAGATCAACCTCAACGACGAAGGCTGGCGCCAAGCACACGAAGCCGTGGCAGGAAACATCATCCTACCTATGAATGCTTCACGGGATCTACTGATGGCCTACCACCTCCTCATCGACGAGCACAACTGACAGGTGAATCTAATGGAGGAGCTTGAAAACCGCAAGAAGGCAGCTGCGGAATCCAGCGCGCGCCGAGCTGCGCTCTCCGCCGCCGGTGGCTCCAGCTCGCATGGCAACAACACCAACATGTACCGCTCCCGCACGGAGCACATGGACCCCGCCGCGCGATGCAAGGTCAACCGGGCCCTCAACACGTCCTTCATGACGAAGGACTCGCACGACAACGTCATGCCGAAAACACCACATTGTGCGATCATGGAAGCCACTACATATTTCGCGTCCCACCCACCTCCAGTGGGTGACCCAAAAAGTGCCATGCACAAGTCCGCGCTAGCTGGCCTCGGACTCGTTAGAGTAGCGCTCCACGACGAGGCTCCTGCGGAGCCAAAGAAAAAAGCTGCAGTCAAGTTCAATCGCAACCCTACGCCCTCATCCGAAGACGATGAGCACGACCTTCCCTGATGTCGCAAGAGCCCACGATGCCATAGTAGAAACTATGGCGCTCGCAATGAGCTCACCCAGCGCAAGATCGACAAGGCATGTGCCAAGCGTGCGTGCTCAACTGAGCCCGACGAGGAAGACGACAGAGAGATGTGCGGCTACAGGTGCTTCAGCAGATCCGTTCGGCGAACGAGGATGCCAAAAAATTTCAAGCTCCCTTTGGACAACCCGAAGTTCGACGGCACACAGGAACCAAAGGCATGGCTCGACGATCACCTATCGTCAGTCAAGCTCCACAGCGGAAATAAGAACACCGCCCTACAATTCCTTCAGCTGCAGCTGATAGGCGCGGCCAGAGTCTGGCTCAAAAGCCTATCCTTCGGATCCATCCGAAGTTGGGAAGAGCTAGCATACATCTTCATCCGCAACTTCAAGGGCACCAGCAAGAGGCCAGCTTCGGTCGAAGAGCTACGGGCCTGCACCCAACGGTCCAACGAGTCCATCCGCTCGTACATACTCCGCTGGTCCCACATCAAGAACTTCACCGCACACATCTTCGAGGAATGGGAAATCGACGCCTTCAAGGATGGTGCCAGACGCCCAGATTTCAAGGAAGAGCTTGGGCGCATCAAGCCCAAGACGCTCGACCACCTCATGGACATCGCCAACCGATGGGCAGATGTCAACACCTGGATTTTAATCCCAGATGCCTGTTATGCCATACATCGCAATCCTAGGATTACCATTTTTGCGAGACATAACAGATTTGGATATCACAGTACATCATCCATTACAAACCATACATAAGGTCTTACACAAATAAGGATCTCATGATCCAGTTCTTAATACAACTCAAACAGCGGAATAACATAATAGTAATGATAGCGTAGGCGAAGCTCCATCTTCAGGGTCATAGGCAATGCTGACGATGGGAGCTGATTCTAGTTGTCATAACCTTCCTGCGGTCTGTCATCCTAATACTCCTCTTCATAGTCTGGCCATGGGAATATCTAGGGACATAGCCATGAGTACTCTTTAAGTAATCGCAAACTAATACTAACAAGTTAAGGGGGTTTTTGCAGTAGGAAACTAAGCTCTAGGGTTGTTTTGCAAAAAGCCAGATTTACCTCTACTAAGTTCAGAAGCAAATAAAGTTAGTTGAAAGTTTTATAACACCTAAGTGGGAATTTGAATTTCATATCACAACTCTGTTGTGGTCAAGTCATAGTCACAATTCATTTCACAAGTCATTTTGAAAACATCTGATGGGGGAATAGTATGGCCACTCCAATTGTCCATAACCGTGGACGCGGCTATTCGAATAGTTTGACACTCTACAGAGATGGTACACTTTCACCACAACATTCGATACATCTATCAGGAACAATCCTGAATTCACCATACTCAGTATGCGGGTAATCAATCCTAACCTTTCAATTACACGCCCTAGTATAGGCACCTCTCCTGTGAGTTTGGCCTCCCAACCATGACCAACTGTCATCTTGGGTACTGCACAGGTGGACAATCTTCACAAGGTAGCCTCAGCTCAGACCTTGGCCGCGAGGGAACCCATACTAAGGTATATAAATTTCCAGTCAAGCCCTACCCAAATTTCAGGTATTGTGGTTGTACGGTAAAATTGGAATGGTATCGCATCCAGAAAACCATCAGTTTTATAAAGGGCTAATGCTCATGCCTCAACATTTTCATCATCAAAATCATCTGGTTTTCAAGAACACATGTCCAAAACATCTTAGTATAATGACTCATCATTCTAAGGTTTTCATAACCATTTTCACCAAGTATTCCCATCTAAAGTTGATCAAGTTTTATACTTAGCACTAGCATCTACAAGTGGTGGTAAATACTAATGAGGGGTGGTAAACCAGTGGGGATTTTCTAAGTTCAATCTCATGCCTTAAGATGACATCAAGATTATCTAACTTAGGCCAAATTTTATGCTCTTTATGCTACCTTTAGTTATCTTTCTAGAATCCACAAGTCACTATGTAAACTCTAAGAGAAAGCTTTGATAAAGAAAATAAAGTATTAAGCTTGCAAGTAAAACTAGGATTGGGTTATCAAGTGGGTGTAATCACATATGCTTAAGGCATATAGTTTGCATGGTAACAAGCAAGTATTAGCTTGCATAAGTTGCAAGGCTTAGCTTGCCTTGAGCAGAGCAGTGGTTGAAGTTCTCCTCGGCCTATTCCTCATAGTATCCTCCTTTCTCCTCGTATCCTTGGTCGGTACTAGCGTCTATAAATAAATACGAGGTACACAATCACCAAGCAATACTTAACTATTTTTAATCATCACACAAAGGTGCACACTAGGTGATCTAGCATCATCACTAACATTACAAGGATTAAAGTACTTTTCTTATTTATTTTATTTGAGAAAAGTAATTTCTACTCATTGAAAAACTACTTAAGATTTAATATTCTCCAACTCAAACATGGGATCATGTTGACACATGTCATCACCACATATTTCAGTACATGGGAATGTTATTTCAAGTGGTGTCACAATTTAATAAGGTTTAACCTTTTTATTTTAATTAGATAAAGTGACTAGAAATGCCTATGTGGCATTCTTTTATTACTTGAACATTATTTCTATAAGTAAACCTATATATTTTTATATATTCTGAAAGGTATAGTTAAATGTGATTTTTGAGAGTTGGAATCAACTCAAAATCTTGTATGGTTGTATTTTGAAAAATGTTTGAATGCAGAAAAGCTTCTGCCTTGTTATTTTTACCATGGTTGATCTATAACTCCAAATGATTTGAATCCAACGGGCTTGGATTAAGCATTTCAGTACCTTTCTAACAAAATTGGTTTCATGCATTTTGGTTTTGTGAATCGAGATGGGTTGATTTTTAAATCTAGGTACACAACTATGTTTGAAATTAAATGAATAAAACTAAATTTGAATTGTTGGGTCGCGTGGGATGTTTTACTGGGCCGGACCACTACACACAGCGCGTACGCGGGCTGGTTAAGTGGTTGTCCCCACGCGTCAGTGAGACATCGAGTGGCGAAGCGGTATGGGGGCATGTGAACCGTACGATCTAACTCTAATCCAAAGGATGTGGTTCATCGTCCACGTCGGGCAACGTCGGCGAGACATAACCCTAGCACGGCAGATGGGGGTCGTGGGAGGCTCACCGGGGCTCAGGCGAGGGTTGGCGACAGGGGAGAATGACGAAGTCAACGACGGCGGTTCTCCTGGTACCAGCAGCTTCTCCTGGGGCGGCTCCCTTCTCCTCTAGCAGCGGCGGGCTCCGGCCAAATTCCGGCGATGCGCTGCTTGCCTTGCTCCGGGAGTGAGGTGGGGTTGTTCTGAGGTAGAGGGGAGTAAACTGGTGTGAAGAAAACAAGCGGTGAAGGCCTCTATTTATAGTGGCTGAAGGGGACCGACGGGCGCGGGTTGAGCATGTCGTGGTCCACGGCACAGAGGGCTACTGGCATGGGCGACGGTAGGGGGCGGTGTTGTGCTCCCTGGCGAAGCTCAACGGCGTGGTGGCGAGGTGTGAGGTGGTGCAGGTCGGTCGGAACGCGTTGATGCTCTAGGCGGGTCCGACGGCGATTTTAATGGCGCACAGCATGCATGGTCCGCACGGCGGCGAATAGGCATGTCTGCGGGGTTGCTAGGACGGTGGTTATTGCGGTGACCCAGCATACCACTGCATGATGTAGTACACTATAGTCGTTGACATAACACCAATGAAACACCGTTCACTAGTATTACATCCCTCAGAGTAGTACAACAGAAACATAGCAGGTCCAAGACATGACTATAGGTTACAACTCAACTCTTTACACGAGATCCAGAGAACACTCTAGGTTAAAGGGAGAGAAAGAAACTTCTTATGAAGAAGAATCAAGAATAAATAACTCATAGCTACCATACCTATAAAACTAGTAGCTGAACTACTGGTTTGCATTGCTGCTATTGCAATACTCTATAGAAGTAGGTTCTATGGTTAGAAATTCTATTCTTATCTAATTAGCAACTTCATCTTCCCTTGAGTTGATGTATATGTTGACTTTCTTGACTTCCTTGAAGAGCTTTATCTTTTAATGATGATTCCTGGAGCATAACTTGATGTAGACGTCGTCTGTACTGGCTTTAGAACCTAGCAAGGGTTAAGAAGATACTTTGAGTACGAGCGTACTCAGCAAGTTCACTAGAAAAGGAGTGTTTGATGCACTATAGCTACAGCCACAGACCGTAGGTCGTAGGCAATGCAAGTTTTTGTAAACATTTCTTCAAAGGTTGCTTTTATTCTGGAAAGCTATGTCCGTTATCCTTCACGGGTTTACTAGAACCTTCATGGGGTTCCTTTCCCGCCGTGTTCGCAGCTCCTTCCCGGAACAGGGAGTAACAAGTTACAGTTCTTACACTTTGCAGAGGTGCGTCACTTTACCCATGAGAGATCTTAGCTTTGTTGCACATCCAGGCCGCGAACCCGTTCACACTTCCTTGGTGTGAGGCCCAGACTAAGACCCAAGCCAATCACTGCCTTCTCCGCGACCCCGCATGTCTCCTTGGTGTACGCCAACCCACCTATTGAATTACGGCAATGGTTTGTACAAACCGTTCAGATGCCGGAACTATCGTGGGACGTTGAGGGCTCCCACCCATATGCTGCATATCCTCTACGAATTATCATAAATAATATGCACGCTACGAGTGATAACAGCCACGACCCACACATCCAGCTCCATGCGAGAGGGAAAAGATACAGCTGACTTCTCCGTCTCATTCCAAATCTCATGGTCAACGCGTAATATACGGCGCAAGAATCACTGGCAACATTGGTTGTTAATTCCTAGATAATATGTTCCTTTACCACCGGAACTCTTATAGTAGGTTATTACCTCATGGTAAATAACCTATAATCACATTATTATGAAAATAGTGTTTTCTGTCCTTTTTCAAATGCAGGTGATGACCACACTGGATTTGTAAAATACTTTACAGAAAATAATCAAAGGACATGAGCAAGTGTGAACTTGCCTTTTGTGATTGCAAGATTATGCAATCACGGTCTTCAAGACAATATAAGATCCAATAACGGAAATCTGCATCATTGGTCTGGTAAGGACTAATGTTTAAAGAAGCAAGATGCTTTTATGCATAAGTAATGTAATGCAAGTTGATAAACACGAATCCCGAGAATAATGTTGTTCTAGGGTTTGGATACTGGAATTGGTTTTTTTGGAATGTGTTGCCCCTTTAGATTAAGTTTCACACATGTGCTTCTTATTAAGGCTTGTGAGTGTGTGGAAAACAATATGTATTTATATAACAATAAATTACACACATATGGAATGCTACACAAGGTTGCTTACATCTTAATTGTTTATCTTCAAGTTTTACTTTACAAGTAATGTCACTTATAAAGAATTTAAGTATTAATCATCTTTTTATACAAGTATAGTATAAAGTAAGGTGTTTTCCATTAATTATCATATGTTGATTGAAGTGGAAAAACGAATAACATTTGAAGAAAAGATTCCTTTATTAAGGTTTAGACAATCTTTGTGGTTGATGTTGTTTGTGCTTGCTTGAATAGTTTGGACTTGAGATGTTTTATAACTTATTTATAACAGACCAAAGTAAACTATAAAGTATATAATAAAGTTTTTAGCATTAATTAAAGTATTATAGACTAAAGTTAACTTTAAAACATAGATGGACTTAAGGTATTATGCTTATAATATTTGTAGCTTATTTACTTTATAATGTTTCCTTTAGAGTTATTTAGGAAGGATTATACTTTTATTTGGTAGTGGTTTCTTTGTATTATAAATGTATAAAGGGATTTATTTTCCAATAAGGATGTGGTTATGGTTTATTAATATGTAAACAATATTATGTATTACTTATGAACTCACCTATAGTGTTATGATTTGTTTATAAACTTCTGGTTGGAGTAAAAGAATGGTTTTATCTTTTTACAAATTATTCTTAGAGATTTTATATTAAATAAGAATTCTTTCATAAAATAATTTATACTTATGGTTGAAAGATAATTTAATAAAATTGTATTAAAATGTTTTGAAGCATTTTAACTTCATATTATCAATATTTAAGATTAATACTATTTATTAGATTTAATTAGTTAATTTTTAGAATTATTAACATATTTTATTTGACATGATATGAATTATTAACTAAAGAAATAGGTTTTAAATTCAAATTAATAAGGTGTTTGACTTTTTATTTAACTCAAAAGTTGAATACCACATTTTTAAAATGTAGGTATTATTTTTGTGATTAGTTTGGTATATTACATTTATTTTTGTGATGTATAAAAAATAAGATATGATTTTAATAAGGTTTATTACTTTTGAAATACTTAATAAATAATAAATATTTAATTAAGAGGAATAATAATGCATGATTATAGTTTTAAACTCTAATTCTTATTTTTCTAAGATTTTTGGTATTTTATTTACATTTTTAACATTTACCATTATTAAAATATTAATCATCAAATTATTAAAACATGATAAAGTATTTATTAAATAATATTTATTTAAATAATTATCATAATAATATTTAATAATAGTTTTAAGTTTTAGATTTTATTTTTCTAAACATTTTCATATATTATATGTATTTTTCTGATTTATAAACCAAAAGATATCAAACTTACAAGATTTAATCATTTTATGAATTTCTTAATTAAATAACTAAATGCATTTACTAGGTAATGATGATGTCAGCATGGACTGAAGGGTTTTTCTCACCAGGACTCAATCTACACCCAGTCACGGACTGGTGGGGCATATTCCATGTAATTTCTATGTTTTTATTTAATACAGAAACATTATTCCAAATTCTAAAATAAATAAAATAGGAATATGACATCAGTGTGATGTCACGCTGACCTCACTCCAAGTTCATCCTCGGATCAAGCTTGGATCCGTGAATCAGCTGTGTGCGTGGGGCTGTGACTGGGCTTACTGGAAAGAGGGCGTCGTGGTGGACCTTATAGTGGCGGCGCCGCCCTGAAATGGCTACTGGTGACGGTGGCACAACGACGACGAGCGGCGGTGGCGTCGGTCTCTCGCGGGAAGGTCGATTCAGAGGAAGAGAGAGGAAACAGAAGGATGCTTGAGCACCGGTGGCTCACCAGGAGTATGATGGTGGTGGTTCCGAGGCGAGGCGATCATGGGGAAGGCCGGAATCAAGGAATAAAGCGGTGGCCGGAGCTCGGGTATGCGATGTCCTTGCCGACGATTGGAAGCTTCCCGTGACTATTCCTCCTGCGAGGACGCTCACCGCGGCGAGACGAAGCTTCCAGGAGCCATGGCAAGGCTCGGGGAGGCCGGAGACGACGGAACTCGACGACGTCTGAGAGCTCTAGAGCTAGGGTTTGCGCGCTGGAGAAGGGAATTGGAGAGAGAGCACGCGTGAAGTGATCAGGATGAGATTTAGGGCGTCGTTGTGTTGATCTTATCCTCGCGAAGACCTCGGTGGTGGCGTGACGTCTACGACGGCATCGGGTGGTAGGCGGCGCTCCAACGAGCTGCTTGACGCGAGGAGGAAGACGACAGATTAGAGTTCCAAACGGTATACGGGCTTGGGCTGTTGCTGGGCTGCAGCGGAGTGAGCGGAGAGGTCTGGCTGCAACTCGCGAGCGGTGATTAGGCAAAGAGGAAATGGGCCGTGGGCCACATTTGTTATTTCTTCTATTTTTTTCCTGATTCTATTTCTTTTCCATTTTCTGTTTTGATTTGCTAGATTTGTATTTATTCATTTGTTTTAACTTTCTAGGAATTTCTTATTTAGAAAATTGTAAGTTTATGAGAATATACTTAAGATTCTAATATTAATACTATTTTTGATAATAATATATTTTATTGATTTACCCTTTTATATACTTCATATTCATAATCATATGAAGGTTATTATATCACATAGGATAAGTATAAATTAGGGCCTTAGGTTTTAGGATTTGTTTAGGATCTTAAATTTTTATGTCTTGATCCTTATTGACTTATAATATTAAAGAAACTTTCATATATCTTGATCCTTTATTGATATTTAATATATAAAGTTTTGAGAACTTAATATGGTTAATATTATTCTCATAGATTTAGGGAATAATAATTCTATATTTTATTACAACTAACATCTGAGTTAGAGTTTGAATTGAAAATGCTTTACCATCAATTTTTAGAAGATTGCATATTCTCATATTTCCTTTATTGATGTGTATAAAATTAATGTCTAAGACAGATTGTCTTTATGTTGGTGAATTTAATAATATCACAATTCAAAGTAAAATAGTGGACTTGTTTTCTAGGATAACTTATGAGAAAGAATTAACGAAGATGGTTCCTAAGCACCTATGGTAATGATGGTTGAGAATGTACAAGGTGTGCTGAAATGATTAATATAGGAAATTATTACTATCAACCATTATAGAAACAAGATGATATATCAACCATAGAAAGTGAGTACTAGGTTTGGTCTTTCATATATCTAGAACAATTTTTATATTCAAATTATGCCTACACATGTTTCTGCAATTTCAACCAATTTTCCAGAAGCAAAACATTAAACAAAGTGCATGGTTGCAAATTACTGGTTCTTCTGATTCCATTGATATAAAATTTGCAAAATTTGGACGTGTAGAATTAAAGTTATGAACTTTATAAAATCAAACATCTAATAGAACATTTCTGTTTTTAAATCCACACCTAGGCCACGTGTCTTAACCTCATTGGGCGATACCGCTTCGCTGGGATCGACAGATGCGGTGCGTTAGATCTTACTTAAATCGTACGGCGCATATCGTTTCGTACCCCTTCGTTATAATCTAATCTTAACCAGACGATTTAGATCTAACGGCTACAGCGAGGCTACCAGAAACTGGCGGCACTGGCGGCGGCGGACGGCGGCGCACGCTCGGGCGGTGGCGTTGGCGACGATTCAGGAAGCGAGGGAGAGGGAGGAGTAGCTCACCGTGCTCGCAGATGTGCGGCGAAGCTCGAGGTGTGGTCGGCTTGACGAGGGGCGCACTGGAGCAGCGGCTATTGCTCGCCGGATCTAGCGGCGGCGCCAGATGCTTCTGCTTGTCGACGGGGACGGAGCTGCAGGTCACCCTAAGGCAAGATAAAGGAATGGTTAGACGCGGGCGAGTGTGGGGATTACAGGAGCATCACCGGGAGGGTTCGAGGTGGTCGGTACTTACGGGGAGGCTTGCCCGAGCAATGGCAGACACGGCGGCGCTCAGATGGTGGCCCTTGCCGACGATTTGGAGCGCGCGTGAGCGAGCTAGTGGTACTGGTAGGTGCGCCTGACTATGGGGAGCAAGATAGTGATGCCAGGGAGTGGAGAGGTGGCCGGAGTCGCCAGGATTTCACCAGAGAAGATTGTCGGGGCAGAGAGGTTCGAGCTCGCAATTTGTGCAGCCTGGAGGCAGAGAGGAGGTGCTGCTTGGGGGTAATGGGAGAGGAGAGCGAGGCGCTTAAGTGAGCGTGGTCGCTGGCGAGTTTAATCCAGCCATCAACGCGAATTCATGAAGATTAAACGCGGCAGTAAACGGCGAGGTTGCGAGGGGAACGGTCGATGTGGGGTTGATGACGATGAGGTGGCCAGTGGGTCCTGTTCGTCAGCGAGAGTGAGGGAGTGGTTGTGGGGTCCTGTTGTCAGCGACGGGGTGGGTTCTTTTCTGGGTGAAAAACGGTTCACCAGAGGGGGAGCAGGTGGGCTGCGCTGCTGGGTTTGCTGGGCTGGGCCTGATGGGTTGGGTTAGTTTCATTTTTTTATACTGAATGCTTTTCTTTTTCCAATTTGAATTTCTGTTTTGATTTTCATTCAAACAATTCCAACTCTATTTCAATTCAAATCACCACCAAACTTTTGGGTATAATTAAATTCTGTATAACAACATATTCCAAGTCCAAAATAGAACAATAATTTTTAGGGTTTAATATTTATTAGAAATAAATAAATAGACTTTAGTCTTTATTTCAAATAGGGTTCAAATATGTTTAAAACTCTATTTGAATTTCTAAATTTTGCCAAAACCTTTTCAGTAGGTTTTATTTGAAAACTAAAACACTTGGAATTTTTATTTAAAAAAACTTTAATTAGTTTTAATGTTTATTTGAAAGGGGAAAAGCCTTTTCTTAAATAAAATTGGATATTAATAAATCCTTATTATTTTATTTAAATAATCCTTTACTCTTTTTATCAAATAGAAATATTTTATTTCATTTTCTTGGCCAAGATTAAATTTGACTCTTTAAAATAGTCCTTATTTATATTTCTACCTTTGCTTATAAAAACCATATCTTTTTATTTAAAGATCCAAAAATGGTGATTCCAACTATTATAACTTTATTTATTATTTGTTTATCTTTTTAAATCCCTTTAGGGTTCTATTTGATAAAAATAGGTTTTGATGTTTCCAATTGGAATCACAAAGTTTCTTCTCGCCCTAAATTTCAACAATTGTTTATTTTGTTTATTTATTTTTCACATTTCAAAATTTGGAAAATTTTGGGATGTGACAGGCTACCACCCTTAAAAGAAATCTCGTCCCGAGATTTGGGAAGGCTAGGGGTACAAGTTGGCTTCAAGTCAACTAGGGTAGTACCACCCTTAAAAGAAAGTCTCATAGGGTTACATTGATGGTTCACTTGACTATGGGTTCAACACTTAATATCCAGACAAGGAATCCTTATTTGACTCAACTGAGTTAACTAATTCCTGACATCCACTTCTTTTATCTCTTCAAGGTTCCCATCCATGTCAATGTGGTTAACATGTCCTTTCTGGGTCACATTGAAGTCATTTCCATTGGATCTTCTAGCATCCTTTTTCTTTTCCTTCTCAGGACAGTCTGATGCATAGTGTCCAAGTTCCTTACAATTATAGCACTGCAACTGGCTAATGTCTTTCTTCCTGAAATTGTCATGTTGGTTCTGGCCAATTTCACCTCCATTGTCAGTATCATTTCCATTATTATCACTTCCATTGTTGTTGTGGTGATACTGATGTGGTTCAGAATCTTCATTGCTATTTTTGAATGAACGCTTCTTTTGTGATGATCATGAGTGATACTTGAGTTTATGTTTCCTCTTTCTGTTCTCAACTTGATTCATCTTGTTTTCCAAAATGGTGTCTTTGTCACATAGTGATTGATAAGTTGGGACATAGGCAACAGATAGCTGCAGGTTCAACTCATCATTAAGTCCTTCGAGGAATTTCTCTTTCCTCTTAGCATCTGTATTAACTTCATCCGGTGCATAGCGTGCCAGATTGTTGAATTCTTCAATATACTCAGCCACACTAAGGTGACGCTGTTTCAGATTGTGGAATTCCTTTTTCTTCAAGTTCATCACTCTGGATGAGATGTGAGCTGTACGGAAACCATCCTCAAAAATAGCCCATGTCACATCCTCAAGGGGAGTGGTGATCTGAAAGTTGTCCCACCATGTTGCTGCTGGTCCTTCAAGCAGATGTGATGCAAACCTAACTTTTTCTTCGTCGGTGCAGCCAACGGTCACTAAGTCCTTATTAACCAAACGTAACCAGTCATTCGCTTCCATTGGATCAGTTGTTCCAGAGAACCTTGCAGGCCTTAGTTTCAGAAACCTGGTGAGCATATCATGTGCTAGAGGATTATTTTGATTGTTGTTGTTGTTGTTCTGATTCTGATTTTGCAGAAACTGTGTCATCATTTGCATCAGTTGGGCTTGAGATGTCATTATCTGCTGCATCTCGGGAGGGACATTGTTGTTCTTTTGGTTGGGGTTGGCACGACGGGGAGGCATCTGTTGGTTGATAGGGATAAGTAATGATGGTTAGATCTAAAGAAGTTCTAACACACCACCCAAAACAATCAAGTTCAAAAAACAATCAAGCAATCATCAATCAACTATTCACTTAACAACTTATAAGCTTAACCCATGAGTTGAAGGAAACAACAAGTTTTCTTAAAATAATCAACCTAGTATAGTCATACCTCATAGGTCAATATGATCCATACACTAACATGATATCAATGTTTTTGGTAGGCAATCTAATGTCTCTTGGTTCTCACTTGTAGTCCTTAGTGATGTCTAAGTTGAAGTCCTTGGTGAAACTAAAGTTGAAGTCATTGGTCATGGTGAAGGCTTTGTCCATCAAGTTGAAAAGGAAGAGATGTATAATTCAAAACCAAAAGGTTGAGGAAAGAGTTTACAAGATTGTTTGTAAATAAGTTTTGGAACAAATATAACTCCTATTTTTCTAAGGGGTTTTGTCCAATCCTAGGGTTACAAATCCTACAGGCAACACAATGCTCTGATACCATATGTAAGGTTCCCAACCTTTAATAAGGTAGAGATCCATGTGTTTATAATGCTAGTCCCTGGATCAATAGCTAGCATCCACAGTTAAGATGTAATATCAAGAAACAAAGGTCATAATACAACTTTTTTTAACCAGGAATAAAATAATTCATTACATCTTACATAGCTCATTGGGCTATCTCATTACAATGCAACAGAAATAACTATAGCATGGAGTCCTTCATCTTCAAAGTGCCACAGGCAATCATGTTGGTTGTAGACTTGTAATCCTATTCAACACACTTCACTAATCATCAAACAAACCTGCAACATAATAAGTTGCAGCCACAAGGGTCAATACATTTGAATTGTATTGGCAAGTTTCACTACTATGTAGAAATAAGTGGACCTATCATTACATGCAAATTTGGCTAAGTAGGGTTTAGGCTCTTTTGCAGAAAGCAATATAGTTTTATCATATCTTTTCAAAATAGTTTTGATCTTTTGTCAAATCTTTCTGAACTCCTTGGAAAAACTCCAAGTGCTTCTAATCCCTTGTTCTCACCATCAAGTTTTACTTTGAGAAATTGGAATGTCGTGATCTTTCATAGCTTCAGGCCTTAGTTGCTCAGAGTTGTCCATAACCGGGGACACGACTAAGTACTTAGAATTTTTGATCTTCTGCAGAAGTTGTACACTTTACCCACATGACACAATCTCGTCTTGTTTCCACCAGTGGCCGCTGGATAAGTACTCACCAAAATGGAATGCTGGCAGATCGAGAATGTGACAAAGTCTTTCCATAGGAGTCCTCCCAATACACAATGCTAGCTTGTCTACCAGGCACCAATGTTGGCATATATTTCCCATACACAATTCTAGTTAACCTGAAGATGCCAATGCATGGGTCTTCCACTATGTAGTTGACTAAGCCAGAGCCCATTTAGCATGTGGCTGTACACGGAAGCCACTGTACGAGAAACATGTTCAATCTCTAAGTCCCTAGGTGGTTTTCTTCTAGTGCACACACAAAAAGATAGCCATATAAACATGGTTCCCTTTGTTGCCACCTTGTCCAAATCTTGAGTATCCTTTTCCACCCAGGTGGTTCATTGAGTACTTGTTTTATTATATAAAACATATATCTTTCCAACACTTCATATAATCATATCATGTATCCCATCCCAAATATATAACAGGGCTAAGCTTGCTACAACTACAATGTTTTCACTAAGGAAGATATAAGGATATCCTATTAGGATTTAGCATAGCATAAAATATAGTAATCCTTATCATGCATGTTACAAAAATCCACTAAGTGTAATGAAAATAGTAGGACATGGATGATAGTGTCACTTGCCTTTTTAGTAGAGAATATTGGTTCACTTCTTGATATTGAAAATATCACACTCTTCTAACTTCACTACAATTCAATCAAGCAAACACAAATTCAACTAGCATTCAAACCATTTCTCACACATAACATAACAAAAACAAGGCAATGCATGTAAGCATGCAAAAGATAGTTTTATTTGGAAAAGTGATTTCTACTAGGCCCTAGACATTTTAAAGCTCAAAGTGGTCATTTACTAAAGTGGTAAAACCATTTGCAAAAGATTTCATCTCATAAACCAAATATTATGCTAAGGTGATATTTTATGTTGTTGAAAATATCTTTTAGCAAAGTAATAACTTTATATGGTTCATCAAATATATTTTTAATTCTTAAAACTTGGTGTTTAGGGTCAGAGAGTTTAATTAAAATCATTTCCCAAAGATTTTACCCAAAATTCATTTCTAAACCATAAAATGATTTTTATTTGACTAGAAATGCTCTAATTCAAATATTTATTCCTTAACTTCACAAAATACATTTTTAAATCCATAAGTTGGTTCCTATGGTCAGTAGGTTCAAAAAAATCCATTTTGCAAAGATTTCACCTTAAAAAAATATCTAGAACAATTTTTATATTCAAATTATGCCTACACATGTTTCTGCAATTTTAACCAATTTTCCAGAATCAAAACATTAAACAAAGTGAATGGTTGCAAAGTACTGGTTCTGCTGATTCCATTGATATAAAATTTGCAAAATTTGGACGTGTATAATTAAAGTTATGAATTTTATAAAATCAAACATCTAATAGAACATTTCTGTTTTTAAATCCACACCTAGGCCACGTGTCTTAACCTCATTGGGCGATAACACTTCGCTGGGATCGACATATGAGGTGCGTTAGATCTTACTTAAATCGTACGGCGCAGATCGTTTTGTACCCCTTCGTTATAATCTAATCTTAACCAGACGATTTAGATCTAACGGCTACAACGAGGCTACAGTAAATCGGCATCATGGCGGCGACGGCGCACGCCAGTGGCGTTGGCGGCGATTTATCGAAGCGAGGAGGGAGGAGTAGCTCACCGTGCTCGCAGATGTGCGGCGAAGCTCGAGGTGTGGTCGGCTTGACGAGGGGCGCACTGGAGCAGCGGCTATTGCTCGCCGGATCTAGCGGCGGCGCCAGATGCTTCTGCTTGTCGACGGGGACGGAGCTGCAGGTCACCCTAAGGCAAGATAAAGGCATGGTTAGACGCAGGCGAGTGTGGGGATTACAGGAGCATCATAGGGAGGGTTCGAGGCGGTCGGTACTTACGGGGAGGCTTGCCCGAGCAATGGCAGACACGGCGGCGCTTAGATGGTGGCCCTTGCCGACGATTTGGAGCGCGCGCGAGCGAGCTAGTGGTACTGGTAGGTGCGCCTGACTATGGGTAGCAAGATAGTGATGCCAGGGAGTGGAGAGGTGGCCGGAGTCGCCGGGATTTCGCCGGATAATCTTGTCGGGGCAGAGAGGTTCGAGCTCGCAATTTGCGCAGCCTGGAGGCAGAGAGGAGGTGCTGCTTGGGGGTAATGTGAGAGGAGAGTGAGGCTCTTAAGTGAGCGTGGTCGCTGGCGAGTTTAATCCAGCCATCAACGCGAATTCATGAAGATTAAACGCGGCAGTAAACGGCGAGGTTGCGAGGGGAATGGTCGACGTGGGGTTGATGACGATGAGGTGGCTAGTGGGTCCTGTTCGTCAGCGAGAGTGAGGGAGTGGTTGTGGGGTCCTGTTGTCAGCGACGGGGTGGGTTCTTTTCTGGGTGAAAAATGGTTCACCAGAGGGGGAGCAGGTGGGCTGCGCTGCTGGGCTTGTTGGGCTGGGCCAGATGGGTTGGGTTAGTTTCATTTTTTTTATACTGAATGCTTTTCTTTTTTTCCAATTTGAATTTCTGTTTTGATTTTCATTCAAACAATTCCAACTCTATTTCAATTCAAACCACCACCAAACTTTTGGGTATAATTCAATTCTGTTTGACAACATATTCCAAGTCCAAAATAGAACAATTATTTTTAGTGTTTAATATTTATTAGAAATAAATAAATAGACTTTAGTCTTTATTTCAAATAGGGTTCAAATATGTTTAAAACTCTATTTGACTTTCTAAATTTTGCCAAAACCTTTTCAGTAGGTTTTATTTGAAAACTAAAACACTTGGAATTTTTATTTTAAAAAAACTTTAATAAGTTTTATTGTTTATTTGAAAGGGAAAAGGCCTTTTCTTAAATAAAATTGGATATTAATAAATCCTTATTATTTTATTTAAATAATCCTTTACTCTTTTTATCAAATAGAAATATTTTAATTCATTTGCTTGGCCAAGATTAAATTTGACTCTTTAAAATAGTCCTTATTTATATTTCTACCTTTGCTTATAAAAACCATATCTTTTTATTTAAAGATCCAAAAATGGTGATTCCAACTATTATAACTTTATTTATTATTTGTTTATCTTTTTAAATCCCTATAGGATTCTATTTGATCAAAATAGATTTTGATGTTTCCAATTGGAATCAAAAAGTTTCTTCTCACCCTAAATTTCAACAATTATTTATTTTGTTTATTTATTTTTCACATTTCAAAATTTGGAAAATTTTGGGATGTGACAAGTGTTTAGCAAGGATTCCTATATCCCATAATTCATAATTCTGGACTTCTAATTAAGGAATTCCTTTCCTAGATATATTACTTCTCTATATACATCATCATGTGTTAACATGATGAGCTTTGCTATATAGAACTTCTTATCCACCTTTTATTATTCTAAATCCATATATAAAAGCAATATGCTTAACACTAAAGCTTTCATAATATTCTCATATTTACACTTGGCTCTAATAACTATTCTACTATTAATAATTTCTAACCCAACAAGTGGTTACTTCCAACTCCAATCATACTCTTCCTTAATCATCCTTCACTAATATCACTTCAATAGAGGTATACATCAAATCCTACTTCACCTCAAATGCTTGGTATTTCCAATGAGGGAAATACTACTTCTTTAATCCAATGTTGCTCTAACATCATTTTAATTATACTATCTTGTCTCTTCTTAACTCTAGTAACAAATACTCCAACCTCACATGATATTAATGTGACCTGTAATGGCTAACCTAGGATAATAAATCTATACTATGGTTCAATCATGTTTTAGCCACCAATGTCACTTATACATGGTATGAGCATTCAATATTGGTGAATAAGGCATGGTCACTATAATCCTTTGTGGTTTAGGTTTCCAGTTGACTAAACAAGGTTTCATCAATACAACACTACAGTTGTATTCTAATTATCTTCTGTTTAGCTCTATTGGATTAAGAGATATACTTCATTGACTATACTCTCTTGATCCAATAGGACTACTTCTGGTAACTATCTTTAGACTTCATTCTTGTAATCTTCTTTGTTACCATATTGATTTGATTTCCTCAAATCACTCCCATCCTATAGATGACATCTAGACTAGCATCACTATTTATCTCTTCTTACTTCTTTCTTTAAGGACTTAGAGTGATTGTTATGATAAAGGCCAGGGTTGATAAATCAAGAATTGATAGTTTAAGAATGAGTGAATCAATAGTTGATTATTCAATATTGATGAACAACAATTATAAGGATAGGATCCTATAGAGATGATAAGGATTGATATGGAAAGAAAGATATATGGTGAATGATCTTAACTTGGTTTCTTTCCTACTCCATCTCACTAGAGAGTTAAAGTTAGGTATTTCCATGATACTCATGGTATAAGTAGATGAGATTAAGATAGATAAAGATGTAGTTGTTACATTCTTATTATTTGTATTATATCCTTAACTTGGTACTCATGAGTGATTACAATAAATACTATGATATGATCACCTAAGGATCAAATATAAATCATTAAGTAATGTATTAGGGTTTAGTTTTATTCCATTTGATCTACCCTTAGATCGAATCATGTTTTCCCAAAATAAGGTTTTAGCAAAGGTCATATTGAAATTTATCGCAGTCAACTTGATGATCTACTTCAATTCCATCAAGTTAAGAGAAGCTTCAATCACTTTGACAAGTTTTTATTTAAAAGCGCGAAAATTATTCAGATTTCCTATGCATGAATGGAATGCACACACCTGTGTTCAGCTTATTTCTAAGCTCTAATGCTGGGATGTTACAGTTATCATGCACACACACGGCAAGGGTGGCACGTGGTCTGTTGGTGCTGGTCGAGGGTGGCGCACTAGCGCGCTCTCGGCTCACACGCAGAGAGGTTTGGCATGGTCTTGTCGTGTGGTCTAGGGGCTGGCAGTGCTTGGGGCTGGGACAGGGAGTGGCGGTGGACGGTGGAGTGCCTGCTAGACATGCTAGCTAGGCTTGGTGCTGCTCCTAGCTTGCTGTCGACAATGGGGCGGCAAGGTGAGGCTCGGCCTGCTTGCCGTTGATGGCATGGTCTGGTTTACAGTGAGCTAGAGATGTTAAACTAGTTATATGATCTACTGAGGGTGTAGAGTGAGCTAGATAGGGAACAAGTTAGGCCAATTTTACTGCACACTATAGTGTTTGATGTTGGTTTGATTTGTATCTGCAAGGTGTTTGATAAAATGGCCGCAAGAACTTTGAATTTGAATTTTGGATTCAAACTTGGTGGGTTTTCTAGGCACATACTAGGGAGTGTCTGGTTAGTTGGATTAGTCAAGGAGCACTGGTTTGGTTGGGTTTTGAAAATGGGTGATCTTCACATATGATAAAGATTCAATTTTGGAATGTGATTTGAATGAGGTTGCCAAATGTTTCTGTAAGTTTGAATGATGGGCTTTGATTCACTTTTACTTGTTCTGGCAAGGTGTGCAAAGATTTGGAAAACTTTCTGTTTGAAATCTTGGACTAGAAATACTCAAAGTGACCTAGTGAGCAAGATTGGCAAAAATGACCATTTGCTTTATTTGATTCGTTTTTGATTTTCTCTTGATTTGTTTCTGCATGGAAATGTTTTATATGATGTTATTTTCCTATTTAAACCATTTATTTCTATTTAGGTCAATCACACAAGTTCATTCATGCATTTATCAAATCATTTCATTCACACATGCATTCATATGATTTTAATTAATCAAAGTTTTTGTTAACCCTAATTTTAGTGATTTGAGTTTGATGATCCTTGTTTTATATTTTTGGGATGTTACAAACCTTCCCCCCTTAAACGAAATCTCATCCCGAGATTTTAAAAAGGAAGAAAAAGATTACCTAGGATTTAAAGAGATCGGGAAACTCCATCCCGATTTGATCTTCTCGCTGCCAGGTAGCTTCTTCTTCGGTGTGGTTGCTCCATTGAATATTGAGAAACTTGATGATTCGGGTCCTGGTGGTTCTGAAAGCTTCTTAAAAAATACGTATGGGTACTTCGGCATAGGTCAGTTCATCGTTGATCTCTATGGTCCGGTGATCAATGTTCTTGAAAACTTCAGTCTTCTCCGGAACTTCAAGGCATTTGCGAAGTAACGATATATGGAACACACTGTGCACTGCGGACATTTCCTCGGGCAGTTCCAATTGATATGATACTTCTCCTCGACGATTCAGAATCTTAAAGGGTCCGATATATCTGGGAGCTAACTTTCCTTTCATCTGGAAACGTTGCATTCCTTTCAACGGCGACACTTTAAGGTACACAAAATCTCTGATATTGAAAGCAAGGTCTCGATGTGTTTTGTCGGCGTAACTCTTTTATCTTGACTGGGCGGTCTTGAGGTGCTCACGAATCTTGTGGAATTTCTCTTCTGCTTCTCGTAGGATGTCGGGTTCGAAAATTTGACTCTCTCCTACTTGCGACCAGTTCAAAGGGGTGCGACACTTCCTTCCATACATGAATTCAAATGGGGCCATTTACAAACTAGCTTAGTAACTGTTGTTGTATGAAAATTCCGCGAAAGGCAGACAGTCTTCTCATTTAGATCCATACTCTAGCACACATGCTCTTAGCATATCTTCGAGTATTTGATTTACTCGTTCCGTTTGTCCATTGGTCTGAGGGTGATACGCGGTGCTGAAATCTAGTCGGGTTCCTAAACCTTCTTGGACTTTCTTCCAGAATCTCAAGGTAAACTAGGTTCCTCGATCCGATACGATGTTCTTGGGGACTCCGTGCAAACTGACGATTCTAGCGATGTATAACTCCGCTAGCTTCGAACTCTGGTATGTGGTCTTGACGGGTAAGAAATGGGCGACTTTGGACAATCTGTCCACTAAGACCCAGATAGAGTCATTTCCCCTACTAGAATTAGGCAATCCAGTGATAAAGTCCATTCCAACGGAATCCCATTTCCATTACGGAATCTGTAGCGGTTGCAACAGTCCTGCGGGTCTTTGATGTCCCGCCTTGACTCTCTGACATATATCACACTTGGCGATATAGCTTCCGATTTCTCTCTTCATCTTATGCCACCAAAATTGTTCCTTCAAATCCTGATACATCTTTGTTCCTCCGGGGTGGATAGAATTAAGAGTATCATGGGCCTCTTCCAAAATCACTTCTTTCAATTTCGAATCTGCTGGTACACAAAGGCGTCCTTTGTACCACAGAACTCCTTCTTCGTCTTTGGTGAATCCTGGTACTTTGCCTGTACCGATACGATGCTTGATTCCGTCGATACTAGCATTTACTTTCTGCGCCTCTTTGATCTGACTGATCAAAGCGGGTTGAAGTTCTATGCTAGCCAAAAATCCTTCACTTACCAATTCCATTCTGAAATCTTCCATCTCCTTGTGCAAACTTGGTTGCTCCTTCAGAATCATGGAGTTCAAGCGGCACGGCAATCTGCTAAGGGCATCTGCTACCACATTGGCTTTACCGGGGTGATAGTGAATGTCGAGATCATAATCCTTGATTAGCTCAATCCATCTTCTCGGCCTCATATTCAGTTCCTTCTGAGTGAATATATACTTCAGGCTCTTGTGATCTGAATAAATCTCACAACGATTTCCCATCAGGTAATGCCTCCATGTCTTCAGGGCTAGAACTACGACTGCTAGTTCAAGGTCATGGGTGGGATAATTCTGTTCATCCTGCTTCAGTTGTCGGGATAGATAAGATATAACTTTGCCTTCTTGCACTAGCACACATCCAAGACCGATCTTGGATGTGTCACAATACACGTCAAAGGGCTTGGTGATATCCGGCATGATCAAGTTTGGGGATGAAATCAATCTCCGCTGGAGTTCTTGAAAACTCACTTCATATTTGTTCGTCCATTCAAACTTCTTGTCCTTCTCCAGCAATTGGGTCATGGGTCTGGCGATACTCGAGAATCCTTCTACGAACTTGCGGTAGTATCCTGCTAATCTGAGAAATGCACGAACTTGGGTTTGAGTGGTTGGGGCTTGCTAATCTTCGACATCCTTTACCTTCGCAGGGTCAACGGTAATTCCTATGGATGATACAATATGTCCTAGGAATCCTACCTCCTGTAACCAGAATTCACATTTGCTAAACTTGGCATACAGCTGATGCTCTCTAAGGGTTCCAAGAATGGTCCTTAGGTGTAGCTCATGTTCTTCTTCTGATTTGGAATAAATCAGAATGTCATCGATGAAAACAATGACAAACTTATCCAGGAAGTCCATAAAATTTTTATTCATGAGGTTCATGAAATAAGCGGGGGCATTGGTTAATCCAAAAGACATGACCGTATACTCGTATAATCCATATCTGGTGGTGAAGGCAGTCTTTGGAATATCCCCTGCGCAAATCTTGAGTTGATGATAGCCAGTTCTAAGATCAATTTTAGAAAACACTTTGGCACCAGTCAACTGGTCAAACGGGTCTTCTATCTTTGGCAATGGGTACTTGTTTTTGATAGTGACATCATTCAACTTCCGATAATCCGTACACAAAAGGTTACCTCCATCTTTCTTGTCCACGAACAAAACAGGTGATGCACTTGGTTGAATCAATCCAATTTCCAGCATGGCATCCAGTTGCTTCTTCAGTTCTGGTAGTTCAGACGGGTTCATACTATATGGTCTCTGGGCTATGGGTCCGGTTCCAGGGATGAGTTCAATGATAAACTCGATATCCCGATCTGGGGGCATACCGGGCAAAACATCTGGAAATACATCGGGGTATTCACAGACTATCCGGACTTGGTCAATGGTAGGTTGGGATATACTCTTGTTGCACCTGAATTGACGAGGCAAGGTTTCAGACACATGCTCGACTGATATTCCGGCTGTACTGGTCATGGTTATGGCTTTCGTGGCACAGTCAATTAATCCTTTGTGTTTGGACATCCAATCCATTCCTAGTATTACTTCCAAATATTAAGTTCCGAGAACTATTAGATTAGCATAAAAATCTATGCCATGGATTCGGATAGGGACGGATTTGCAAATTTGCCTAGCTTTGGTGGCTGAACCAGGTATTTGAACAATCATAACATGCTTCAATTTGGTTGGTTGAATCTAACTAGTGCATGCAAATTCTTCAGTGAAAAATGAGTGCGATGCTCCAGAATCAAACAACACCTCTTGCAAGTACCGAGTTAACAGAAAACATACCTAGCACGACATCTGGCGCTTCTTGGGCTTCTTCAGCATGCATGAGAAAGAGATGGCCGTTGCGGTTGAGTGGGTTTCCTGGGGCAAACCTTCTTCCGGGCTGAACACGATGCTGCTGCTGAGCTGGGGCATTTGCATTGGGGGTTGCGGCAATCTTCTTGGGGCACTCATTGGAATAGTGACCCTTGGTTCCACATTCATAAAAAGTCACTCACGACTTGTCCTTCGCTGCAACAGGCACAACATTGCTTCCGGTCCTTGGGGCAGTGTTGGTGTTGGTGGCGGCATTATTGTTGTTGAACTTGGGTGGTGCGTGGTTGAAATTGCTAGAGTTGCCGGGGTTGTTGTGGTTTCCTCCGGGCCTTGGGTTTCCACGGTTGGGATAGGTTGGAGGGTTCATCGGGGTCTGTTGGTTCTCAGGGAAAATCCTGGAGATGGGTTGGGGCGATACTTTGGTGTATGGTGGGTTCCTAGTTGATGCATCATGCGGCGCTTGCGGTTCTCATTGGCTTGGTTTATCTTTCCTTCCATCTGAATGGCAGAGTCAACTAAGGCTTCAATATCAGCAAAGGGGATATTGACTAACACTATCTGCATCTCATCGTGCAGACCATTCAAGAATCTCTCTTTCTTCTTGGCTTCAGTGTCGATCTCATTTGGGGCATACCTAGCTAATGACAAGAATTTGTCACGGTATTCTACCACGGTCATCCTTCCTTGCTTCAGTTCTCTGAATTCATCTCTCATCCTCTTGATCAAACCCGGTGGCACATGGGTCCTGCTGAACTTGATCTTGAATTCATCCCAAGTCATCATCTGACCTCCAGTCATTGCACGAACGTTGTTCCACCATGCTCTTGCATCTTCGGCCAGATAGTGGGTGGCGAACAGAACTTTCTCGTTGGCTTCTACTCCTGCAACTTCCAGATTGTTCTCCATGGTTTGCAGCCAATCATCTGCATCTAGGGGCTCTTCTGACTTAGTGAAAACAGGTGGATTGGTGTTCTGGAAATTCTTGAGCTTAGATCCATGGTTGTCTTGATTTCCATGGCCTTGATTATTGTTGGCCATCTGAGCTATCTGTTGAAGGGTGGCTAGGTTGTCTTGACGTTCGACTCTTTCGGCTTCACGGTCCGAAAACAACATTTGCAAGAGTTGCAACATGGGGTCTGGGGCTGAGTTGCTTCCTCCGCAAGGCATCTGAATATTGAGATAGATTATGAGAAAAGAGGGAAATTTCTAAGGTTCAGTTTTTTTTGTAAAGTTGTTAAAGTTTGACTCAGATTTTCCTAGCAACTTGTTTTTCATTCATTCATTCATAGCACACGATACAAACACACACCACAACAAAGGAAAATAGATGGTTTTAAGAACCATTCTGTGAAGCTACGATATAGTGGGACCGAATACAATTTAGTAACGCTAGTGCTCAAGTGCTACTACTCCTTGGAGTCAGTGTCCTCATCATCCTCATCATCATCAATGAAGGCGAAGTCATCCTCGTCGGTGAAGAAGTCCATGTCCTGATCCTCCAGAAAGTCATCATCATCGCTGAGATAGGAGTAGGGGTCTCCACGAAGGTCTCCCCTGCATTCTCCCTCTCATCCAACTGCATGTCTCTCTCGTGGATGGTCTCCTCCAAATCCGTGATCCGATGGCGAAGACGGGCAATGATGCACTCCTTCTTGTCGATCTGACAGCGACGAGACTTGCGATCCTTCACTAGCATGGCGAGGTCTGATCCTTCTTCTTGGCGATGGCGTACTTGTGGTTGGCGTAGGAACGGGCATTGTCCAACTCCTTCTGACGGTCGTACATCATGAAGCTGAGGTGTTCCAATTGACTCTTCAACTCGGGGTGATATGGGGTCTCCAATGGCTGTCCCATAACATCACGCCTTGGGTAGAACTCAAAACGGGTACCCTTGATCTGATTGATACTCTGCCCACACAGACGGGCAAGAGCTTCCTACATTGCTCTGGCAAGTCCATCGAGCCAGTTGTTCTCTCTTAAGGTGAACTGAATTCCCTCTGCAGTGGGAGGTTCAATCTTTCCTCGAAGACTTGCAACAACTAGCCACTGCAGATCTTCTCCTTCCTGATCAATGAGCTGAGCTCCGAAGAACTCGGGGTGCGGATGCTCCAACATCTCGGACAACTGGTCCAAGTCATGCTCAAATATGAGGTCTCCTCAATTCCCCAACTGGTAAAACTTGTTGTACTTCACGTCCATCTATAAGAATATAGGATGAGTAAGTTAGTAGAGTGATCAAGTGTGTCAAATTTTATGTATTTTGCAAGAATTTTTAAGGAACATGAATTTTTATGAAAGAATCCAAGTGATAAGAATGGGAATAAGTTTTTGTAAATACTCACTTCCTTTGGTTTTGAAACTAAGTTTTTGATTCAAACGTCCATTCTAACTAGGGTCTCCTATGGTGAGGATTGCTCTGATACCAACTTGTTAACACCCGGATTTTTAATCCTAGATGCATGTTATGCCATACATCGCAATCCTAGGATTACCATTTTTGCGAGACATAACAGATTTGGATATCACGGTACATCATCCATTACAAACCATACATAAGGTCTTAGACAAATAAGGATCTCATGATCCAGTTCTTAATACAACTCAAATAGCGGAATAACGTAATAGTAACGATAGCGTAGGCGAAGCTCCATATTCAGGGTCACAGGCAATGCTGACGATGAGAGATGATCCTAGTTGTCGTAACCTTCCTGCGGTCCGTCATCCTGATACTCCTCTTCATAGTATGGCCACGGGAATAGCCAGGGACATAGCCGTGGGTACTCTTTAAGTACTCGCAAACTAATACTAACAAGTTAAGGGGGGTTTTGCAGTAGGATACTAAGCTCTAGGGTTGTTTTGCAAAAATCCAGATTTACCTTTACTAAGTTCAGAAGCAAAGAAAGTTAGTTGAAAGTTTTATAACACCAAAGTGGGAATTTGAATTTCATATCACAACTCTGTTGTGGTCAAGTCATAGTCACAATTCATTTCACAAGTCATTTTGAAAACATCTAACGGGGGAACAGTATGGCCACTCCAACTGTCCATAACCGTGAACGCAGCTATTCGAATAGTTTGACACTCTGCAGATATGGTACACTTTCACCACAACATTCGATACATCCGTCAGGAACAATCCTGAATTCACCATACTCAGTATGCCGATAATCAATCCTAACCTTTCAATTACATGCCCTAGTATAGGCACCTCTCCTATGAGTCTGGCCTCCCAACCATGACTAACTGTCATCTTGGGTACTGCACAGGTGGACAATCTTCACAAGGTAGCCTCATCTTAGACCTTGGCCGCGAGGGAACCCATACTAAGGTATATAAATTTCCAGTCAAGCCCTACCCAAATTTCGGGTATTGTGGTTGTACGGTAAAATTGGAATGGTATCGCATCCAGACAACCATCAGTTTTATAAAGGGCAAAGGCTCATGCCTTAACATTTTCATCATCAAAATCATCTGGTTTTCAAGAACACATGTCCAAAACATCTCAGTAGAATGACTCATCATTCTAAGGTTTTCATAACCATTTTCACCAAGTATTCCCATCTAAAGTTGATCAAGTTTTATACTTAGCACTTGCATCTACAAGTGGTGCTAAATACTAATGAGGGGTGGTAAACCAGTGGGGATTTGCTAAGTTCAATCTCATGCCTTAAGATGACATCAACATTATCTAACTTAGGCCAAATTTTGTGCTCTTTATGCTACCTTTAGTTATCTTTCTAGAATCCACAAGTCACGAAGTAAACTCTAAGAGAAAGCTTTGATAAAGAAAATAAAGTATTAAGCTTGCAAGTAAAACTAGGATTTGGTTATCAAGTGGGTGTAATCACATATTGTTGGGGAGGTGACCCCGGCTAGGGTCAAGACGGGGAAGAAAAAAGGAGTTTCCCTTGTCATATGCCGAGTTACTGTTTATATCGGTCGAGTCATGTAAAAGTCGGCCGAGATAAGCACGGCCATGACACCTATGGAAGGAGCAATACCTTATCCGGCCGGCATACGAGTTAAGTCGGCCGAGTAAGTCTGAATAACTTGAATGCAGGTGAAGGCCGAGCCGAGTTATGCGAGACAAGGCCGAATAACATGAAGCTTGCAGGAGAAGGAGGTGCCTTTAGTCAAACCATAGTCACGGGCTAGGAAGAATCTGAATAGAGCCAAGCACAAAGGACAAGGAGCAGAGAAGCATAAGGGCAGAAGGAGGTCACGGAGGTGACAGTCATGGAGCCCGAGGCGCACAGGTGGGGTTCTCTGGAACATTGTCGTCGTTAGAAGGGGGACACGGAAAGAGAGCCGCCGAGTTACCATATTGGGACAAGCATATTCCTCGAATATGCTTGCCACGTCAGCCCTAGAAGGAACCAAAGCACCCCTTTATAAGGGGAGAAGCGGGCTCCTGAGAAGGGATCGATTCATTCTACGCCGTAAGGCTCGGGTAGTAGCTCTCTTCTTCTTGCAAACAGCTCAAGGAGCACTTGTAGTTCTTGTAAGGAGAAAGATAGATCTATATGTTAGTCATTTGAGTGTAGAAATCACTACTTCTTCCCTCCCCTGATCCTTCTAGCATCCATTGGCCCCATACTTTAGCCTACCCATGGCATCTGTCGTGCCACCACCACGACATTTGGCCCATGGGGCCAAGCAGGTGCTAATGGAGTCAAGATCCGGACGGGAAACTTCATCCACACCGGCGAGCGCGTTGTCTCTATCTTAGTCCAGAGATTTGATCTCTGTGACTATGTCAGCGATAATGCAGGCAGCTTCAGGAGGAAAGCTCCTCCGCGCAACAGCGTCTTCATCAACTTGGGCACGCACCAGATCTACGTCGGCGTCGACACCTCCTGCGTTTATCCTCATCGAGTTATTGATGCAGGAGAGCCTCCCCTCAGCGCCGCAAACGGTCCGCGTGGAGTACGCCCCGTCGGTAGCGTCGAGGTGATGGTTGCAGCCGGGGCACAGACGGCAGCAGCAGGCGTCGGATCAAGCAAGGAACCGCCGGCAGGAGGGCAGGTGACCAAGAAGCAAGCAGCTCCACAGCCCGCCGAGGTAGGTCCGTCAGCAGCCAGATCAGCCGAGGTGTAGGAGACAACCACAAAGGCAGCAAGGGTAAGATGGCCACCTCTGGAAAGACCAAAGAATATTCTTCAGGCAACTATAGATAATCTAACCACACCCGTGGCGCCGATACTTGATCCGGCTAATGCTCAAGCAGAGTTGGAAGAGACTAGGCAGAAACTGCTGGTAGAGGCAAAAAAGGTGTCGGGTCTGCGGGAATCCTTGAACAGGACCCTGCGAGAGTATGCAAAGGCAAATAAACTAGATGTTGCCCCTGAGCGGGTAGATGAATTAAGGTTGAGAGGAAAGAACCTCATGAATGATATCAACAAAGAGCATGAGACTCAAAAGGCAGATTCAGTTGATCTAGGCTTGCCGAGGTATAGCACTCCGGCAAAGAACCTATAGGCAAATGCAGCATTGAATTGAAGGATTGACCGCTAAGCCTGGCGTAAACAAAGAAGAAAGAGTGAATGAGTCGGTACGCATTGCAAACCAGCAGAATGAAGAAATGCTTAGGGCGACCCAAAGAAGACCGGAGCCTCAGACGTTCATTCGGCTGGAGCAGCGCCCGCACTATCAGTGGCAGCAGCATCCTCACCCGGAAACAACGCGCAAAAAGATAGAGCAGTAACTTCAGGAAAAAGAAATAAGAAAATTGTTCAGTATGATCCAGCAGTAGCCGGAAAAGTCAATGAGAACCGAGGCAATGGAAGCCGAGGCAACAGTGGCGAAAGAAACCCTGGCCGTGCCAACAAAGGCAACGTAAGCCGAGGTAATGGAGACCTCGAAAGAGGGAATCATGAGAACAATAGCCCGGCGGAAGGAAGGAGGGACCCACCGCCCGATCCTCAGCCGAGGTATGAACCTCGGCAAGAGCGAGAAGTGAGACCAGCTCACCATAATCAGGCAAACGAGAGGTACAATGATGGCTACTCAAACATGGAGAATGCAGGGCATGGTGGAAATAACCATTATGGGATGCAGGAGAGAATCATGTACAGAAACTTGCCATAAAATGATGCAAGATTAAAACTGGACAGGTTGTACTGGTCCGAGTTGTTAGAGGAGCAGGGTCCGCCTGGTCCAGCATGTTTCGGACCTCGGATCATGGGCGAGCCGCCAGTGCCAAACTTTCAGCTGGCAAGGGGCACGAAAACATACAATGGGAGCACCAAACCACAGGATTGGTTGATTGACTATGCCACTGCAGTAAAAATAGCTAGTGGAAACTTGCAATTGGCGGTAAGATATGTCCCGCAAATGCTGGAAGGACCAGCCAGAGTATGGCTGAATAATCTGCCAGCAGGCAGTATCAACTGTTGGCTAGATTTTGAAGAGATGTTTGTCAGCAACTTCACCAGTACTTACAAAAGACCAAACAGGCCACAGCAACTTGCTATGTGCAAGCAGAGTCCGAATGAGACAGGTAGGTAATTCTTGACTCGGTGGTGTAACCTTAGGAACTCATGTGAGGGAGTTATAGAATATCAAGCAATAACTTAGTTTGCTCAAGGATGCCGATACGCCAGTGTATTGTGGCAGAGACTACAAAGAGATATGCCGACCACTTTGGCAGAAACCATTAGGATAGCGGATTCGTATGCATTGGGCGATCCGACACAACCAGAACTAATGTCGGCAGAGCATCGGGAGCATCAAGATCAATATGCAAGAGATGCAGCCGGATCATCGAGGCGCAATGAGTTCAGAGGTAGAAGAAGAGAGGAAAGACCGGATTGCAGATACGGCTCCAATCAGGTGGCAGTGGTAGTGCAAAATCAGCCGAGTCACGGAAACAGTCAGCGGCAGAAAAATGGTCCTTAGCAATGGACACCACGGAATGAAGAGAAGAGACAGTGGACACCAGAACAGAAGAAGCAGTGGCAGGAAAGGCCGAAGTACACGTTTGAATCCATGTTGTATCAACCGTGTAAGTTTCGCACTCAAAACCCGGCCAAGCTGGCTAATCATACAACTCGGCAATGCGCCTGGATGAAAAATGCAATGGGGAACCCGGCAGGCATGCAAGAGTCTTCTCATCAAGCGCATTAGCAGCAGCAGCCGCAGTTGACTGGGGCGAATGCACGGCAGTTAATGTTACCCCCTCCTCCTCCGAGGTATGATAACTCGGACCGGAGAGATGCAGTGCATCAGGTGATAAATCAAGGTCAGGATGGAAGGACAAACCCTGGAAATAATGGACGTAATGATTACAGGGAGCATCATCAATCATATTGCGTGTTCACAACAGAACAGCAAGACAGGCAAAGTGTATAGCGCCGACATATGGAAGTGAATGCAGTTATGCCGGCGGTACCAAGGTATGTACCTTGGTCAGATCAAGAAATAACTTGGAGCATAAAGGATCACCCGAAAATAATGATGAATCCAGGGTCGTACGCACTCGTACTAGATCCGACTTTTGTTGGGCCCAGCATTAATGTGAAATTTTCAAAAGTACTCATTGACAATGGGAGCAGTATCAATATCATGTACAAAGATACGATGCATAAACTCGGAATAGCGCAGAATATGCTGCAATCCACAAGAACCACATTCCATGGAATAGTGCCGGGACTTTCATGCGAACCCATTGGGAAGGGCCGAGTAGATGTATTATTCGGCACAAGGGAGAATTGCAGAGCGGAAAATTTGGACTTTGAAGTGGTGGACCTAGAAAGTTGCTATCATGCTTTACTTGGACGGCCGGCATTGGCCAAATTCATGAGCAACTGCCACATCACTTACTTAAAAATGAAGTTACCCAGACCACGAGGGGTGATAACAGTAGCAGGAGATTACAGGAAGTCGATGGAATGTGCTTCGGCCGGATCAAACCTGGCCGAGTCATTGGTGATCGCAAGAGAAAAAAGAAGGATCTAAGAAGTAGCGGCCCTCGCTCAGTCGGCACAGCTGAATATGCCAGCATTAGCCAACCCACATGGAAGTGTTTCTTTCCAGCCGACTAAAGAAACGAAAAAGGTCCAGATAGATGAGCAGTTCCCAGAACGCACCATCACCATTGGTGCCGGCCTAGATGCAAAATAGGAAGGCGAGCTCACCAACTTACTCCATGAGAATCAGGACATCTTTGCATGGTCAACTCAATACCTGCAAGGTGTGCCGAGGGAGTTGGCTGGGCACTCTCTGCATGTAAGGCCAGGAGCAAGGCCGGTGAAGCAACCTCTCCGCCGCTTCGCCGAAGACAGGAGAAAAAATAATAGGGGATGAGATAGCTCGGCTCCTTGCGGCCGGGTTCATCATGGAAGTTCTTTATCCGGATTGGCTATCAAATTCGGTGTTAGTAGAAAAGAAAAAGGATGATCCAAACGTAGCCGTCGTATGGCGAATGTGTATTGATTACACGAACCTGAACAAGGCGTGTCCCAAAGATCCTTTTCCTTTACCTAGGATAGACCAAGTCATTGATTCGACCGCTGGTTGTGAGCTGTTATCATTTGTAGACGCGTATTCTGGTTTCCACCAGATACCGTTAAATCCGGCCGATCAAATAAAGACTATGTTTATTACCCCGTACAGGGCTTAATGCTATCGCACCATGCCATTCGGCATGCGTAACGCAGGAGCAATGTACCAGAGATGTATGCAAAAGTGCCTACATGACCAGATAGGAAAAAATGTACAAGTATATGTAGACGATGTGGTTATAAAAACCAAAGAGAGCAAAACACTCCTAGATGTATTCGGCAGACATTTGCAAACCTGAGAAGGTTCGGAATGAAGCTTAACCCGGAAAAATGCACCTTCGGTGTACCAGCTGGGAAATTACTCGGTTTTCTCGTATCCAGCCGAGGTATAGAGGCAAATCCAACTAAAATACGAGTGGTAGAAAGAATGGAATTTCCGAGGTGTCTAAATGATGTACAGAAATCCACGGGCTGCCTGGCCTCGCTTAGTCGATTTGTATGTTGGATGGGAGAGAAGGCATTACCTTTGTATCAACTGATGAAAAAGTCTGATAAGTTCATTTGGACACCGCAAGAAGATAATGCGTTTCATGAACTGGAAAATATGTTGGTCACAGCACCAATCCTGGCCTCTCCATTGTCAAAAGAGCATATGTTACTTTATGTAGCTGCCACAAACAGAGTGGTAAGTGCGGTGGTTGTCGTGGAACGAAATGAAGATGATAAATCAATACAAAGGCCGGTATATTACCTAAGCGAGGTACTATCGGCCTCAAAACAAAATTACCCACACTACCAGAAGATGGCCTATGGAGTATACATGTCGGCGAAAAAACTTAAACATTACTTTGAAGAACATCCGATCAAAGTGATCTGTGAAGCGCCTATATCCGAGATATTGAGCAACAAAGATGCAAGTGGCCGAATAGCAAAATGGGCAATCGAATTATCACCTTATGCTCCGCAATTCGATAGGCGAGATGCAATCAAATCTCAGGCAGTGGCCGACTTCTTTGTGGATTGGGCCGAGGTACAATATGAACCACCATTACCAGATCCGAATTATTGTATAATGCATTTCGATGGATCCAAGCTGAGAAATGGCTTGGGATCAGGGATAGTGTTGACCTCACCGAAAAAAGATCAGCTGAAATATGTGCTGCAAATACATTTCGCCGCATCAAACAATGTAGCCGAATATGAAGCACTCGTCCATGGATTAAAAGTGGCAAAGGAAATTGGTATACGTCGGATCCTATGCTACTGGGATTCCTATTTGGTAGTACAACAAGTATCAGGCAATTGGGAGGCACTAGATGCGAATATGGCCCTATATAGGTTCCATGTGCAAAAAATCAGTGGATACTTCGATGGATGCGAGTTTCATCATATACCTCGGGCGGAAAATGACGTTGCGGACACATTGTCAAAACTCGGATCAACTAGGCAGTCAATTCCCCCAGGTGTCGCCCTAGAGCACCTGAGAAAACCATCGATTATACCATCACCAGAGTCCGAGTCCATTCATATCTCGGCAGAATTAAAAGAAGGAAGTGTGCCAATGGAAATTGACAAAGAGTGCAACCCAGGCTCTCTGAAACCTGTCCATCACACGAATAAATGCAGAAGGATTCAAAGTTGTTATGTCGGCAGAAAACATGGAAATCGACAATGAAATTGTCCTAGAGAAAATCACGCCGACATGGGCGCAACCCATATTCTCCTTCCTCAAGGATGCAATCTTGCCGAGTAATGAGGTACTGGCTAGACAGACAATAAGAAGATCAAAAGCTTACACAATCATAAATAATGAGCTGTACAAAAGAAGCGTCACAAGCGTGCTGCAAAGATGTGTTGACTCGGCAGAAGGCCAGGAAATACTCCTGGATATACATCAGGGAGAATGCGGTCATCACGCGTCGTCCAGAGCGTTAGTATCCAAAGCATTCAGGCATGGATTTTATTGGCCGACGGCGTTAAAGGAGGCAAAAGAGCTAGTAGAAAAATGTAACGGTTGCCAGAGATACGCTAGCAAGATACATATGCCATCATCTGAATTAAATACAATACCAATCACTTGGCCATTCTCTGTATGGTGCTTGGATATGGTAGGCCCATTCAAGCCAGCCCGAGGCGGAATGACTCACATTCTAGTCATGGTGGATAAATTCACAAAGTGGATCGAGGTAAAACCTATAAGAAAATGTCATGGACAGACAGCAGTAAAATTCCTCAAAGATATTATCTTGAGATATGGTTATCCACACAGTGTTATTACAGACAACGGCACAAATTTTGCTGAAGGAGCCTTTGCTAGATTCTGCCAACAAAAGCACATAAGACTAGATGTTGCCTCAGTGGCTCACCCGGCATCAAACGGGCAAGTAGAAAGATCAAATGGACTGGTATTGTCCGGAATAAAACCCCGACTCGTTGAAACTCTACAAAGGTCGAGAGGATGTTGGATCGAGGAACTACCAGCAGTATTGTGGAGCCTCAGAATTACACCGAACAGGTTAACAGGAGATACCCCATTTTTTCTGGTATACGGGGCAGAAGTTGTGCTTCCAGCCGACATAATGCATGATTTGACACGAGTGACCCAGTACACGACTGCCGAGGTAAATGAGGTAGCTCGGCAAGACGACGTCGATTTACTAGAAGAGGCCAGGGACTTGGCACTATCAAGATCAGCTATTTATCAGCAAGACCTACGACGATTTCACAGCAAGAAAGTCAATCCAAGAGTCTTTAAAGAAGGAGATTTGGTTCTTCGGCTAGTGCAGCGCATAGCCGGCATGCACAAACTATCACCGCCATGGTAAGTACCATTCATCGTGAGTAAAGCATTGCACAATGATGCATATTACCTAATCGATGCTTAGTCACCAGAAAAGAACAAGGCAAGCAAAGCCGGCGACGAATTCGAAAAGACCGTGGAACACAGCTTTACTTCGCCCATTCTACACTTAGGAGCCATATATGGTACGTCGTAATGTGACGCTTCAAGTCGGAGTATCAAGCGTGTATTGAACCTCGGTACCTCGAGCGACGAATCAAGGATTGCACAATGTTGTCTTTATTTTTTAGGACTATGTAGTAAACCTCGGCACCTCGAGCAGTGACTCGGGGACTGCTCTATGTTATTTCTTATTTTAAGTTATGTGTTAAACCTCAGAACCTCGAGCAGTGACTCGGGGACTGTACCATGTTATTTCTTATTCCTGAATTATGTGTTAAGTTTCAAGACCTCGAGCAGGGACTCGGGGACTGCTCCGTATTATCCCTTATCTCGGATTATGCATTAAAACCTCGATACCTTGAGCACTGACTCGGGGACTGCCCTGTGATTGTTTCTTGTTCTAAAAACACGTATTAAACTTCGGTACCTTGAGCAATGACTCGGGGACTACCCCGTAGTATACTCTGCATTAACCCATGAAATATATTTCGGCAACCCAGTTTGTAACTCGGGGACTGCCACATGGTCCAAGGTAATTCTTTGAGCACACGCAAGAACTCTATAACCCAAGTGATAACTCGGGGACTAATTGGTATAATCCACTATTTGTCGCCAGACACATAAAAGTTCCATAGCTCAACAAATAAATATCTCCAAGGATAATGCAAAAAAGAGCAATAACCTCGGCAAATCGAAGTATGATACGGGATGCAATTTATTGTACCACCTTATCGGAGGTGGGCTTAGGGCTTTATATCTCAGGTAGAAGTTGAAAACACAATAGCTAGGATGTCGAGTTTATAAAGGGCAGGCAAGATATATGCCGAACTAAGGTCAGCCACGTGGAGAAGTACAATCCGAATCTACGAAATCAAAAGTCGCCAAAACAAAGATATAAAGCAATGAGACCAGCTTAAACAAAGTAATAATGATTATCATCACCCATGCCTTAGCGGCAAAAGGCAAAAAAGGTTCGCATCACACCAAAAGCCAGACAATTGTTCCATAGACATCATACGCCCGGCATACCGGGGACTGAAAATAACTTAAGAGGTTTTTTGAACATAAAACAGCGAAAAGGGCCAGAGCACCCTTAAGGGGCATCAGGAACGGCTATCTCGGATGATGATGGCGCGACCTCGGTCTCTTGTGCAGGGGCATTTTCAGGAACTAGGCGCTCCGAGGTAGACGGCGCCTCGGCCAAAGTTACTTCGCCTTCAACAAAAGAGATAGTAACCTCGGGGGAAATCCTGGGCTGCTGAGAAACATTAGTTTGAGCTTGTGAGTGCCCAGTCCCTTTCGAAGATGATCGCGCGTCGTCGTCCTCATCCGAGCTTGCATTGGAATCACGGGAGTTGTCCGAGTCACCCTCTGCCTCATCCTGCTCGGCCGAATCATCATCAGAGGCGTCTTCAACCTCAACGTCATCCGCTGGATTGGGAAGAAAACTCGGCCCTTCAATCCAATTATGCACATCAGCATACTCAACCAGCTGGAAGGCACGAGCTTGGCAGCGAGCGACGAATTCTGGATCCTCAACCCAACGAGAGACAGTGCGCAAGTTTATCAAAGTGTCAAGCGAAATGTCCTCGTACCAAGACAGAACGGCTGTAAGTGCCATGTCAGCACCAGCCCTCCCAGCAGATTCCCTCCAGAGATTTAACTGGGTCTGGGATGCCATTAATCTCTCCACAAGTATTTTGACCTCGTCAATATCAGGAGTTCCAGAAGTATTCGGTCAGAGAACATGGTAGGCCCGAATGGCTGCTTGTACCAAGTCCCTGCCCATAATCTTCATTGGCCCAATAGCAGCGCCAACGGCAATCAAGAAGTCTTCCATTGAATATTCTGGACTCGAATTTGCGGGGACACCTCGGCGTTGACGAGCGGAAATCACTGCTTTAGAGCTCACGGGTCTAGCTTCCAGAAAATGATCTACGTGAAATGAAAGTATATCAGTTAAAAGTAAGAGAGAGAATAAGATAACTCGGCCACAGTCAAAAACTTACGATGAATATAACTCAGCATTTTCTGGAGATCCTAGGTCCAGTCGGCCTTATTTTTCTCAAAGCGAGTGATTTCCTCACTCATCATCCGATTCTTTAGCTCGGCAGCATCGAGGAGTTCTTTGTCTTTCCGCAGTTGCAGGCTTACTCGATTATTCTCTTCAGAGAACTCCTGATCAACCGTTTCCAATTCGGATTTCTGCGAGAGTTTGAGAGACTCAACCTCGGCACGTAACTGGGTTATTTCGTCATCCTTTTCTTTAAGCTCCATCGAATGAGTGGCGGCTTGTTCTAAAAAATGCAGCATCATATCAGGCATGGATATGCATTCTTGATGCGACGCTGCAAGTGTTTCTAACTCGGCTATACCAAAGCCAGAAGGTTATAAGAAACCCAGTATAAGTCTCGAACGAAAATCAATAGAGGAGAAGAATAACTAACCTTACAGAGCTTTGACCTTCTTGTTAAGCCGGATATTAAGATTATTAATATTACCTGCTTACCAGCAAAAATGGGTTATCACCTCAAGTCGGAAAATATTAAGAACTTAAGGAACAATACAAGGATTTGTTAAGTTACCAGTTTTCTTCACCACGGGGAGAACTTTCCCATATTTCTCTTCCAATTTCTTGTGTGCAAAGAGCAACCTTTGGAATTCGGCTGTCCACCGATCGTGCGCAACCTAAGTACCAAAATGAATTACACAGCTGGATATTCGAAGCTAAGACAGATACGAATCAAGCAAAACTTAACTCGGATCTAGGTGGCTGGATATTCGAAGCTAAGGCAGATCCAAATCAAGAAAAACTTAACTCGGATCTAGGTGGCTGGATATTCGAAGCTAAGACAGATCCGAATCAAGCAAAACTTAACTCGGATCTCAGCGGCTGGATATTCAAAGCTAAGACAGATCCGAATCAAGCACAACTTAACTCGGATCTAGGTGGCTGGATATTCGAAGCTAAGATAGATCCGAATCAAGAAAAACTTAACTCGGATCTCAGTGGCTGGATAATCAAAGCCAAAAATAGATCCGGATTCAGCAACGCTTAATATGGAGTACGGATGAACCATGATCAATCCAGCTCATACAAAAAATTTACTTAGCAAATAACGCATTTAAAGCCTAATAAAGCTTCCAAACGAACAACAAGTTATTCGGTTGCAAGCTTCGGGGACTAGTGTATGTATACTATCATTTGAATAACAAAACAAATATCAATAGAAACGCTTACCTCGTTCATCTTGTCACTTTCAAGAACAACTTAGCAGCCATGTGCAAATGACTACTGATGTCGGAAAGCTGAAATGGCTGATTACTCGGATTGCCCTCAAGCTGATCGGCGGTGTTCCAACTGTTGGCATATTCCACCAAAGAGCCGAGGCTGTTCCCACTCTCAGTACGGGTCAGCACTCTATCTCAGACCCGTTGGGTAACCATCACCGCCGCGGGACTCTTGTGGAGAGTAAGCTGACTATCAGCGGTCGGGGTGACAACAGGCTTAGCAGAGGAAGCCCCCTTGCGGAGTGCATTGGCTATGTTGGGTTGAGAAGAACTAGCCGGCCACTTCTGAGATGCTGAAGGTTTGGTGACAACAACCTTCTTAGCCTTAGAAGAGGTGTCGGCAGGGGCAGCAACCTCGGCACTAGGATTGGCATCCTTGGAGGCAGGAGGAGCTATGGGTTCCAAGGGGGGCCGAGATGGTGGCATCCTTGGCTGGAGTTGGAGTTGCAGCTGGAATTATGGGGGTCAAAGGAATTTCGGAGGAAACTTCGGTGGTCATAACAGGGGCGACATGTTCAATAGGATGATCTGCTGGCGGAGTTATGTCGGCATCAGCAATAGAAGCTGTGGGTACATCTTGCCGAGGCGATATCTGAGTCAGCGCAGGACGAGAGTCAGCGCGAGAGGGACTAGGAGCCCGAGTATCTTTAGGGGGAGGAGGAGAAGGCAGCCGAGTTATATGACTCGTCATACTCGGACCGCTTGGCTTGGCAGAGAGAGGAGCGCTGCAAAAGCACAAAAAGTCGAATCAAAAGACAGGAACAGAGAAGCAACAAATACAAATGGAAATGAACTCACCCAGTAACTCCGGGCATGGTTTTACGCTTCGGAAGGTGTTGGGCTGATTTCTTTGTTCGCTTCTTGGGAGCATCTTCGGAGGGACCTGCCGAAGCAGTGCGCTTCCTCGAGGTAGCAGGAGCTTGAGAGGCGAGAGGCTCGGCGTCGTGCACCTGACCGACCTAATTAGGTGGGAAAGTAGAAGCCGGAAATGCATAAGAGATAGGCATCGCGGCGACTACCTCAAGAATTTGGACGTCGTCCGAGTCACCTTCCTCCCCGTGGGCCGAGGTCTTGCCACGGGCGCGAGCCGGAGCGACGTCCGACTTAGGAACAAACTCCTCCGAGTCAGGTTCCCCGCTGTCTGGGGTGTTCTGATCTATGGTCCACGGAAGGGCCAGAACCTCAGCATCCTCGATCTTCTGCTCCGCAAACCTCTGCAAGAAAAGAAAGAAAATGGAGTTAGCAAAAGAAGTCACAAACGCAATTAGTAAACAAACACAAATGCGTAAATTTACCTCGGGAGGGGGATTCCCGCGAGTGAACGGCTTCATCCCCCATGTCCAGTCCTCCGGCATATAAGTCCTGAAGATAGCTCGGACACGCTTGTAAATAAGATAGTCGTCGAGCTCAACCGTCGAAACTCGGTTGGGATCGAGAGGACCACTCATGTAACAGAGCTTGTGCGAGCGAAGCTGGAAAGGGCATATTCGGCTGCTGACGAATGTGGTCATCAGATCCTCACGACGGAGCCCGGCGCGGATCAACTCCTTCAGCCGAATCTCGAATGCCTCGGCCAAAGCATGGCTCTTCCTGGGGTTGTAGTTCCAGTTCTTCTTAGAAGGGGGGCCGATAGAAAAGGCAGGGAGCCGAATCTTGTTTTCTTTTCTATTGTTTTTGACATAGAAAAATGATCTATGCCACTTCTTGCAAGACTCGAGGCCAGCGACATGAGGGAACTCGGATTTTATCTGAGGTGTAATGGACGCGGCTCCACACTGAGTAAGGGATTTCTCAGAGGGGTGGAGAGATTTGTACGGAACAACATTAGATCGGATCTGGAAAAATTTAGACCAAACAGACACAGAGGGTCAGAGGCCAAAGTACCCCTCCAAAGCCGAGATATAGGCAGACAGGGAGGCGATAGCATTAGCCGGAAGGTGATGCGGCTGGAGGCCGAAGTAATCAAGGAATTACCTAGCGAAATCGCTAAGGGGAAGGCTGAACCCACGAGCAAAGTGGGACATGAAAACAACGTACTCACCTTCGTTGAGTACAGGAGAGGATTCGTTGTCGGGCAAGCGACAGCTTACCTCGGCAGGAATCCGACGTGTCCTAATTAGCCACTCAATCTCACGATGAGTGACGGAGGAGCCCTGCCAAGAGCCCCGCTCTGGACCCGACGCTACGTCATCGTCTTCGACAAGTGCTCCGCTAACAGAACTAGACATGAGCTCACCGGAGGAATTGACGGAGGAAAAACTAGCAGCGGAGGAAGGCCTAGAGGCGCAGGGCCCCGTCGTGATTCTAAGCAGGCGCGGCGGCGGAGCGAAAAAAAACTACCGCAAGAAATCTAGATAAGCAGGAGATGCTCCTAGGGAAGGAACCTAACAACGGAACCCTAGAAAAACTCACCGGCAGAGGCGCCAGAGCAAGCGCACGGCAGTGAAATCATCGGGGCAGAAGGACTGCAGCGTCACCGTCGAGGAGATCGACAATGGCGCAGCCACCAGCTCACGAACGGAGGCACGAGAGCGAGAAGGAAGAAGAGGAACGATGGGCGAAGGGGGAAACTGAATCCTCTAGGCCCGTGCCCCTCCTTATAACCGCGCAGTCCTGGCGGTAGTGGGATCGTGCGTGGGCATGATAACCGTGTAAAGCATGCGTGCGGCGGAACCGCTCACAGTTGAGTGGAGCCACACCGAAAACCACACGACATAGGAGAGGATCGGGCCCCCTGACAGATGCGGTACTCAAGGCATCACTGCGCCGACGCGACGGGCACAGTAATTACTGTAGCTTGTTAGTGGGCACTTTAGAGGTACAGAAAACTAGAGGAATAATGATGAGTGGTACATGTAGGACGAGGCGTGCTCAAGAAGCTGCGCAGATACCTCGAACAAAAAAAGTAACTCGGAAGTAAGGAGAAATGAATTTTGGGAAACTGATGTAGCCCGGCCGAGGTTACGGGCAGGACCACACCAGCTTCAGGGACTAATGTTGGGGAGGTGACCCCGGATCGGGTCAAGACAGGGGAAGACAAAAAGAGTTTCCCTTTTCATATGCCGAGTTACTGTTTATATCGGCCGAGTCATGTAAAAGTCGGCCGAGATAAGCACGGCCATGACACCTATGGAAGGAGCAATACCTTATCCGGCCGACATACGAGTTAAGTCGGCCGAGTAAGTCTGAATAACTTGAATGCAGGTGAAGGCCGAACCGAGTTATGCGAGACAAGGCCGAATAACATGAAGCTTGCAGGAGAAGGAGGTGCCTTTATTCAAACCCAAGTCACGGGCTAGGAAGAATCTGAACAGAGCCAAACACAAAGGACAAGGAGCAGAGCAGCAGAAGGGCAAAATGAGGTCACGGAGGTGACAGTCATGGAGCCCGAGGCGCGCAAGTGGGGTTCTCTGGAACATTGCCGTCGTTAGAAGGGGGACACGGAAAGAGAGCCGTCGATTTACCATATAGGGACAAGCATATTCCTCGAATATGCTTGCCACGTCAGCCCTAGAAGGAACCAAAGCACCCCTTTATAAGGGTAGAAGCGGGCTCCTGAGAAGGGATCGATTCATTCTACGCCGTAAGGCTCGGGTAGTAGCTCTCTTCTTATTGCAAACAGCTCAAGGAGCACTTGTAGTTCTTGTAAGGAGAAAGAAAGATCTATATGTTAGTCATTTGAGTGTAGAAATCACTACTTCTTCCCTCCCCGGATCCCTCTAGCATCCATTGGCCCCATACTTTAGCCTACCCATGGCATCTGCCGTGCCACCACCACGACACATATGCTTAAGGCATATAGTGGCATGGTAACAAGCACGTATTAGCTTGCATAAGTTGCAAGGGTTAGCTTGCCTTGAGCAGACCAGTGGTTGAAGTTCTCCTCGGCTTCTTCCTCGTAGTATCCTCCTTCCTCCTCGTATCCTTGGTCGGTACTAGCATCTATAAATAAATATGAGGTACACAATCACCAAACAATACTTAACTATTTTTAATCATCACACAAAGGTGCACACTAGGTGATCTAGCATCATCACTAACATTACAAGGATTAAAGTACTTGTCTTATTTATTTTATTTGAGAAAAGTAATTTCTACTCATTGAAAAACTACTTAAGATTTAATATTCTCAAACTCAAACATGGGATCATGTCGACACATGTCGTCACCACATATTTCAGTACATGGGAATGTGATTTAAAGTGGTGTCACAATTTAATAAGGTTTAACCTTTTTATTTTAATTAGATAAAGTGACTAGAAATGCCTATGTGGCATTCTTTTATTACTTGAACATTATTTCTGTAAGTAAACCTATATATTTTTATATATTCTGAAAGGTATAGTTAAATGTGATTTTTGAGAGTTGGAATCAACTCAAAAGCTTTTTTGGTTGAATTTTGAAAAATGTTTGAATGCAGAAAAACTTCTGCCTTGTTATTTTTACCATGGTTGATCTATAACTCCAAATGATTTGAATCCAATGGGCTTAGATTAAGTATATCAGTACCTTTATAACAAAATTCATTTCATGCATTTTGGTTTAGTGGATCGAGCTGGGTTGATTTTTGAATCTAGGTACAGAACTATGTTTGAAATTAAATGAATAAAACTAAATTTGAATTGTTGGGTCGCGGGGATGTTTTACTGGGCCGGCCCACGACACGCAGCACGTACGCGGGCTAGTTAATTCGCTGTCCCCACGCATCAGTGAGACAGCGAGTGGTGAAGCGGTATGGGGCATATGAACCGCACGATCTAACTCTAATCCAACGGATGTGGTTCATCGTCCACGTCGGGCAATGCCGGCGAGACAGAACCCTAGCGCGGCAGGTGGGGGTCATGGGAGGCTCATCGGGGCTCATATGAGGGTCGGCGACGGGGGCGAATGACGAAATCGACGATGGCGGTTCTCCTGGTACCGGCAGCTTCTCCTGGGGCGGCTCCAATCGACGGCTCCCCTCTCCTCCAGCAGCGGCGGGCTCTGGCCAAATTCTGGCGATGCGCTGCTCGCCTTGCTCCGGGAGTGAGGTGGGGTGGTTCTAAGGTATAGGGGAGTGAACTGGTGTGAAGAAAATGAGCGGTGAAGGCCTCTATTTATAGTGGCTGAAGGGGACCGACGGGCGCGGGCTGAGCTCGTCGTGGTCGACGGCACAGAGGGCTACTGGCATGGGAGACGGTAGGGGGCGGTGCTGTGCTCCCTGGCGAAGCTCAACGGCGTGGTGGCGAGGCGTGGGGCGGTTTTGGTCGGTCGGAACGCGTCGATGCTTTGGGCGGGTCCGACGGTGATTTTAATGGCGCACAACGTGCATGGTCCGCGCGGCGGCGAACGGGCATGTCTGCGGAGTTGCTGGGACGATGGTGATCACGCACGCACGCGGCAAGGGCGGCGTGCGGTCTGTGGGTGCTGGTCGAGGGTGACGCACTGGCGCGCTCTCGGCTCGCACACAGAGAGGTTTGGCATGGTCTTGTCGTGTGGTCCAGGGGCTGGCAGTGCTCGGGGCTGGGATAGGGAGTGGCGATGGACGGTGGAGTGCCCGCTAGACACGTTGACTAGGCTTGGTTCTGCTCCTAGCTTGCTGTCAACAATAGGGTGCCAAGGTGAGGCTCAGCCTGCTTTCCATTGATGGCATGGTCTGGTTTACAGTGAGCTAGAGGGGTTAAGCTAGTTATATGATCTACTAAGGGCGTAGAGTGAGCTAGATAGGGAACAAGTTAGGCCAATTTTACTGCACACTATAGTGTTTGATGTTGGTTTGATTTGTATCTGCAAGGTGTTTGATAAAATGGCCGCAAGAACTTTGAATTTGAATTTTGGATTCAAACTTGGTGGGTTTGCTAGGCACATACTAGGGAGTGTCTGGTTAGTTGGATTAGTCAAGGGTCACTGGTTTGGTTGGGTTTTGAAAATGGGTGATCTTCACATATGATAAAGATTCAATTTTGGAATGTGATTTGAATGAGGTTGCCAAATGTTTTTGTAAGTTTGAAAGGTGGACTTTGATTCACTTTTACTTGTTATAGCAAGGGGTGCAAAGATTTGGAAAAGTTTCTGTTTGAAATCTTGGACTAGAAACACTCAGAGTGACCTAGTGAGCAAGATTGGCAAAACTGACCATTTGCTTTATTTGATTTGTTTTTTATTTTCTCTTGATTTGTTTCTGCATGGAAATCTTTTGTATGATGTTATTTTCCTCTTTAATCCATTTCTTTCTATTTAGGTTAATCACACAAGTTTATTCATGCATTTATCAAATAATTTCATTCACACATGCATTCATATGATTTTAATTAATCAAAGTTTTTGTTAACCCTAATTTTAGTTATTTGAGTTTGATGATCCTTGTTTTATATTTTTGGGATTGTTGGGGAGGTGACCCCGGATAGGGTCAAGATAGGGGAAGACAAAAGGAGTCTCCCTTGTCATATGTCGAGTTACTGTTTATATCGGCCGAGTCCTGTAAAAGTCGGCCGAGATAAGCACGGCCATGATACCTACGGAGGGAGCGATACCTTATCCGGACGACATATGATTTAAGTCGGCCGAGTATGTCTGAATAACTTGAATGCAGGTGAAGGCTGAGCCGAGTTACCCGAGACAAGGCCGAATAACATGAAGCTTGCAGGAGGAGGTGCCTATAGTCAAACCCAAGTCACGGGCTGGGAAGAATCTGAACAGAGCCAAGCACAAAGGACAAGGAGCAGAGCAGCAGAAGGGCAGAAGGAGGTCATGGAGGTGACAGTCATGGAGCCCGAGACGCACAGGTGGGGTTCTCTAGAACATTGCCGTCGTTAGAAGGGGGACACGGAAAGAGAGCCGCCGAGTTACCATATAGGGACAAGCATATTCCTCGAATATGCTTGCCACGTCAGCCCTAGAAGGAACCAGGGCACCCCTTTATAAGGGGTGAAGAGGGCTCCTGAAGAGGGATCGATTCATTTCTAGGCCGTAAGGCTCGTGTAGTTGCTCTCTTCTTCCTGCAAACAGCTCGAGGAGCACTTGTAGTCCTAAAGAAGAGAAATAAAGATCTGCATGTTAGCCATTTGAGTGTAGAAGTAACTACATCTTCCCTCCCCGGATCCCTCTAGCATCCATTGGCCCTACTTTAGCCTACCCATGGAATCTGTCGTGCCACCACCATGACAGTTGGCGCCCACCATGGGGCCAGCAGCGGTGCTAGCTGGAGTCAAGATCCGGACGGGAAACTTCATCCACACCGGCGAGCGCGTTGTCTCTGGCTTAGTCCAGAGATTTGATCTCTGTGACTATGTAAGCGATAACGCAGGCAGCTTCAGGAGAAAAGCTCCTCCGTGCAACGGCGTCTTCATCAACCTGGGCACGCACCAGATCTACGTCGGCATCGACACCTCCTGCGTTTATCCTCACCAAGTTATTGATGCAGGAGAGCCTCCCCTCAGCGCCGCAAACGGTCCGCGTGGATAACGCCTCGTCAGCAGCGCCGAGGTGATGGTCGCAGCCGGGGTACAGGAAGCAGCAGCAGGCGCCGGATCAGGCAAGGACCCGACAACGGGAGGACAGGTGGCCACAAAGCACGCAGCTCCAAAGCCCACCGAGGTAGATCCGTCCGCAGCCAAATCAGCCGAGGTACAGGAGACAACCCCAAAAGCAACAAGGGTAAGATGGTCACCTCTGGAAAGACCAGAGAATATTCTTCAGGCAACTATAGATAACTTAACCACGCCTGTGGCACCGATACTTGATCCGGATAATGCTCAGGCAGAGTTGGAAGAAACTTGGCAGAAAGTGCTAGTAGAGGCAAAACAGGTGTCAGCCTTGCGGGAATCCTTGAACAGGACCCTGCGAGAATATGCTAAGGCAAATAAGCTAGATGTTTCCCCCGAGCGGGTCGATTAATTAAGATTGAGAGGGAAAAACCTCATGAATGATATCAACAAAGATCATGAGACTCATAAGGCAGATTTAGTCGATCTAGGCTTGCCGAGGTATAGCACCCCGGCAAAGAACCTAAGGGCAGCAAATTCCGCTGCGCTGGAGTTGGAAGGGTTGACCGGCTAAGCCCGGAAGAAACCGCAAGAAAGAGTGAATGAGCTGGTATGCATTGCGAACCAGTAGAATGAAGAAATGCTTAAGGCAGACCCGGCAAGACCGGGAGCCTCACGTATGGTTCATTCGGCTAGAGAAGCGCCCGCACTATCAGTGGCAGCAGCATCTTCACCCGGAAACAATGCGCAAAAAGATAGAGCAGTAACTTCGGGAAAAAGAAATAAGCAAATTGTACCGTATGATCCAGCAGTAGCCGGAAAGGTCAATGAGAACAGAGGCAATGGAAGCCGAGGTAACAGTGGCGAAAGAAACCCCGGCTGTGCCAACAAAGGAAATGGAAGCCGAGGTAATGGAGACCTCGAAAGAGGGAATCATGAGAACGATATCCCGGCGGAAGGAAGGAGGGACCCGCCGCCCAATCCTCAGCTGAGGTATGAACCTCGGCAAGAACGAGAAGTAAGACTAGCTCACCATAATCAGGCAAATGAGAGGTACAATGATGGTTACTCGGATATGGAGTATGCAGGGAATGGTGGAAATAACCATTATGGAATGCAGGAGAAAATCATGTATAGAAACTTGCCATCAAATGATGCAAGATTAAAACTGGACAGGTTGTACCGGTCCGAGTTGTTAGAGGAGCAGGGTCCACCGGGTCCAGCATGTTTCGGACCCTGGATCATGGGCGAGCCGCCAGTGCTGAACTTTCAGCTGGAAAGGGGCACGAAAACATACAATGGGAGCACCAAAGCACATGATTGGTTGATTGACTATGCCACTGCAGTAAAAATAGCTAGCGGAAACTTGCGATGGGCGGTAAGATATGTCCCGCAAATGCTGGAAGGACCAGCCAGAGTATGGCTGAATAATCTGCCAGAAGGCAGTATCAACTGTTGGCTAGATTTTGAAGAGATGTTTGTCAGCAACTTCACCAGTACTTACAAAAGACCAAACAGGCCACAGCAGCTTGCTATGTGCAAGCAGAGGCTGAATGAGAAGGATAGAGAATTCTTAACTCGGTGGTGTAACCTTAGGAACTCATGTGAGGGAGTTATAGAATCTCAAGTGATAGCTTGGTTTGCTCAAGGATGCCGATACGCCAGTGTATTGTGGCAGAGACTACAAAGAGATATGCCGACCACTTTGGCAGAAACCATCAGGATAGCGGATTTGTATGCATTGGGCGATCCGACACAATCAGAACTAATGTCGGCAGAGCATCGGGAGCATCAAGATCAATATACGAGAGATGCAGCCGGATCATCAAGGCGCAACGAATTTAGAGGTAGAAGAGGAGAGGAAAGACCGGATTACAGATATGCCTCCAATCAGGTGGCAGCGGTAGTGCAAGATCAGCCAAGTCACGGAAACAGTCAGCGACAGAAAAATGGTCCTCAGCAATGGACACCAAGGAACGAAGGGAAGAGACAGTGGACACCAGAACAGAAGAAGCAGTGGTAGTAAAGGCCAAAGTACACATTTGAATCCATGTTGGATCAACCATGTAAGTTTCATACTCCAAACCCGGCCAAGCCGGCTAATCATACAACTCGGCAATGCGCCTGGATGAAAAATGCAATGGGGAACCCGGCGGGCATGCAAGCGCCTTCTCATCAAGCGCATCAGCAGCAGCAGCCATATTTGACTGGGGAGAATGCACAGCAGTTGATGTTACCCCCTCCTCCCCCGAGGTATGATAACTCGGACCGGAGAGATGCAGTGCATCAAGTGATAAATCAAGGTCAGGATGGAAGGAAAAACCCCGGAAATAATGGACGTAATGATTACAGGGAACATCATCAATCATATTGCATGTTCACAACAGAACAGCAAGACAGGAAAAGTGTACAGCGCTGACATATGGAAGTGAATGCAGTTATGCCAGCGGTACCAAGATATGTACCTTGGTCAGATCAAGAAATAACTTGGAGCATAAAGGATCACCCCAAAATAATGCCGAATCCAGGGTCGTACGCACTCGTACTAGATCCGACTTTTGTCGGGCCCAGCATTAATGTGAAATTTTCAGAAGTACTCATTGACAATGGGAGCAGTATCAATATCATGTACAAAGATACGATGCATAAACTCGGAATAGCACAGAATATGCTGCAATCCACAAGAACCACGTTCCATGGAATAGTGTCGGGACTTTCATGCGAACCCATTGGGAAGGTTCGAGTAGATGTATTATTCGGCACAAAGGGAGAATTGCAGAGCGGAAAATTTGGAGTTTGAAGTGGTGGACCTAGAAAGTTGCCATCATGCTTTACTCGGACGGTCGGCATTGGCCAAATTCATGAGCAGCTGCCACATCACTTACTTGAAAATGAAGTTACCCGGACCACAAGGGGTGATAACAGTAGCAGGAGATTACAGGAAGTCGATGCAATGTGCTTCGGCCGGATCAAACCTGGTCGAGTCATTGGTGATCGCAAGAGAAAAAAGAAGGATTCGGGAGGTAGCGGCTCTCGCTCAGTCGGCACAGCTGAATATGCCAGCATTAGCCAACCCACATGGAAGTGTTTCTTTCCAGCCGACTAAAGAGACAAAAAAGGTCCAGATAGATGAGCAGTTCCCAGAGCGCACCATCACAATTGGTGTCGTCCTAGATGCAAAATAGGAAGGCGAGCTCACCAACTTCCTCCGTGAGAATCGGGACATCTTTGCCTGGTCAACTCAAGACCTGCAAGGTGTGCCGAGGGAGTTGACTGAGAACTCTTTGCATGTAAGGCCAGGAGCAAGGCCGGTGAAGCAACCTCTCCGCCGCTTCGCCGAAGACAGGAGAAAAATAATAGGGGATGAGATAGCTCGGCTCCTTGAGGCCGGATTCATCGTGGAAGTGCTTTATCCGGATTGGATATCAAATCCGGTATTTGTAGAAAAGAAAAAGGATGACCCGAATGTTGACGTCGTATGGCGAATGTGTATTGATTACACGAACCTAAACAAGGCGTGTCCCAAAGATACTTTTCCTTTACCTAGGATAGACCAAGTCATTGATTCGACCGCTGGTTGTGAGCTGTTGTCATTTGTAGACGCGTATTCTGGTTTCCACCAGATACCGTTAAATCCGGCTGATCAAATAAAGACTGCGTTTATTACCCCGTACGGGGCTTATTGCTATCGCACCATGTCATTCGGCCTGCGTAACGCAGGAGCAACATACAAGAGATGCATGCAAAAGTGTCTACATGACCAGATAGGAAAAAATGTACAAGTATATGTAGACGATGTGGTTATAAAAACCAAAGAGCGCAAAACACTCCTGGATGATATTCGGCAGACATTCGCAAACCTGAGAAGGTTCCGAATGAAGATTAACCCGGAAAAATGCACCTTCGGTGTACCAGCTGGGAAATTACTCGGTTTTCTCGTGTCCAGCCGAGGTATAGAAGCAAATCCAACTAAAATACGAGCGGTAGAAAGAATGGAATTGCCGAGGTGTCTAAATGACGTATAGAAATTCACGGGCTGCCTGGCCTCGGTTAGTCGATTTGTATTTCGGCTGGGAGAGAAGGCATTAAACTGATGAAAAAGTCTGATAAGTTCATTTGGACATCCTAAGCAGATAATGTGTTTCATGAACTGAAAATGATGTTGGTCACAACACCAATCCTGGCCTCTCCATTATCAAAAAGCCTATGTTACTTTATGTAGCTGCCACAAGCAGTGTGGTAAGTGCGGTGATTTTCGTGGAACGAAAAGAAGATGATAAATCAATACAAAGGCCGGTATATTACCTAAGCGAGGTATTATCGGCCTCAAAACAAAACTACCCACACTACCAGAAGATGGCCTATGGAGTATACATGTCGGCGAAAAAACTTAAACATTACTTCGAAGAACACCCGATCAAAGTGATCTGTGAAGCGCCTATATCCGAGATATTGAGCAACAAAGATGCAAGCGGCCGAATAGCAAAATGGGCAATCGAATTATCACCTTATGCTCCGCAATTTGATAGGCGAGATGCAATCAAATCTCAGGCAGTGGCCGACTTCTTTGTGGATTGGGCCGAGGTACAATATGAACCACCATTACCAGATCCGAATTATTGGATAATGCATTTCGATGGATCCAAGATGAGAAATGGCTTAGGAGAAGGGATAGTGTTGACCTCACCGAAAAAAGATCATCTGAAATATGTGCTGCAAATACATTTCGCCGCATTAAACAATGTAGCCGAATATGAAGCACTCGTCCATGGACTAAAAGTGGCAAAATAAATTGGTATACGTCGGCTCCTATGCTACGGGGATTCCGATTTGTTAGTACAGCAAGTATCAGGCAATTGGGACGCACTAGATGCGAATATATCCCTATATAGGTTCCATGTGCAAAAAATAAGTGGATACTTCGATGGATGCGAGTTTCATCATATACCTCGGGCGGAAAATGACGCTGCGGACACATTGTCAAAACTCGGATCAACTAGGCAGTCAATTCCCCCAGGAATCGCCCTAGAGCACCTGAGAAAATCATCGATTATACCGACACCAGAGTCCGAGTCCATTCATATCTCGGCAGAATTATAAGAAGGGAGTGTGCCAATGGAAATTGACAAAGAGTGCAACCCAGGCGCTCTGAAAGTGAACCTGGCTGTCGCACGAATAAATACAGAAAGATTCAAAGTTGTTATGTCGGCAGAAAACATGGAAATCGACAGTGAAATTGTCCCAGAGAAAATCTTGCCGACATGGGCGCAACCCATATTCTCCTTCCTCAAGGATGCAATCTTGTCGAGTAATGAGATACTGGCTAGACAGACAATAAGAAGAGCAAAAGCTTACACAATCATAAACAATGAGCTGTATAAGAGAAGTGTCACAAGCGTGCTGCAAATATGTGTTGACTCGGCAGAAGGCCAGGAGATACTCCTAGATATACATCAGGGAGAATGCGGGCATCATGCATCGTCCAGAGCATTAGTAGCCAAAGCATTCAGGCATGGATTTTATTGGCCGACGGTATTAAAGGAGGCAAAAGAGCTAGTAGAAAAATGTAACGGTTGCCAGAGATACACCAGCAAGATACATATGCCATCATCCGAATTAAAGACAATACCAATCACTTGGCCATTCTCTGTATGGTGCTTGGATATGGTAGGCCCGTTCAAGCCAGCCCGAGGCAGAATGACTCACATTCTAGTCGTGGTGGATAAATTCACAAAGTGGATTGAGGTAAAACCTATAAGAAAATTTGATGGACAAACAACAGTAAAATTCCTCAAAGATATCATCTTGAGATATGGTTATCCACACAGTGTTATTAAAGGAGCATTTGCTAGATTCTGCCAAGAGAAAAACATAAGACTAGATGTTGCCTCGATGGCTCACCCGGCATCAAACGGGCAACTAGAAAGATCAAACGGACTGGTATTGTCCGGAATAAAACCCGGCTCGTTGAACCTCTGCAAATGTCGGCAGGATGTTGGATCGAGGAACTGCCAGCAGTACTGTGGAGCCTCAGGACTACACCGAACAGGTCAACAGGGTATACCCCATTTTTTCTGGTATATGGGGCAGAAGATGTGCTTCCAGCCGACATAATGCATGATTCGCCACGGGTGACCCAATACACGACTGCCGAGGTAAACGAGGTAGCTCGGCAAGACGACGTCGATTTACTAGAAGAGGCCAGGGAATTGGCATTATCAAGATCAGCTATTTATCAGCAAGACCTATGACGATATCACAGCAAGAAAGTCAATCCAAGAGTCTTTAAAGAAGGAGATTTGGTTCTTCGACTAGTGCAGCGCACAGCCAGCATGCACAAACTCTCACCCCCATGGGAAGTACCATTCATCATGAGTAAAACATTGCACAACTATGCATATTACCTAATCGATGCTCAATCACCAGAAAAGAACAAGGCAAACAAAGCCGGCGACGAATCAAAAAGACCGTGGAACATAGCTTTACTTCGCCCATTCTACACTTAGGAGCCATATATGGTCCGTCGTAATATAACACTTCAAGTCGGAGTATCAAGCGTATATTGAACCTCGCCACCTCGAGCGACGACTCGAGGATTGCACAATGTTGTCTTTATGTTTTAGTACTATATAGTAAACCTCGGCACCTCGAGCAGTGACTCGGGGACTGCTCTATGTTATTTCTTATTTTGAGTTATGTATGAAACCTCGGCACCTCGAGCATTGACTCGGGGACTATACCGTGTTATTTCTTATTTCTGAATTATGTGTTAAGTTTCAAGACCTCGAGCAGGGGACTCGGGGACTATGCCGTATCATCCCTTATCTCGGATTATGCATTAAAACCTCGATACCTTGTGAGTTGACTAGGGGACTGCCCCATGAGTATTTCATGTTCCAAGAAATGCATATTAAACTTCGGCACCTTGAACAATAAGTCAGAGATTACCCTGAAGTATTCTATACATTAACCCATGAATTATGTTTCGGCAACCAAGTTCATAACTCGGGGACTGCTACATAATCCAAGATAATTCTTTGAGCACGCGCAAGAACTCGTTAACCTGAGTGATAACTCGGGGACTAATCTGTATTACCCACTGTTTGTCATCAGACACATAAAAGCTCCATAGCTCAACTACAGGCTTGGAAGACATGGTGTAAACGTGTCTCAATAATCATAGAAATAGCAAAGCGAAAGCAAACAAATATTTCTAACAATAATGCAAAAAATAATAACACACCCAGCGAACCGAAATATGATAAGGGATGCAACTTATTATTTCACTTTGCCAGATATGGGCTTCGGGCTTTATATCTCGGATAGAAGTCAAGAACACAATGGCTAAGCTGTAAAATTTATAAAGGGCAGGCAATATAAGCGCCGAACTAACGTCAACCACATGAAAAAATGCAATCCGAACCTATGAGATTGAAGTTCGCCAAAGCAAAGATATAAAGCAACGAGATCTGTTTAGACAAACTAATAATGATCACCATCACCCATGCCTCAGCGGAAAAAGGCAAAAAGGGTTTGTACCACACAGAAGGTCGGATAATTGTTTCACACACATCATACGCCCGACATACCGGGGACTGGAAATAACTTAAGAGGTTTTTTGAACCTAAACAACGAAAAGGGCCAGAGCACCCTTAAGGGGTAGCGGCATGACCAGGGGCTTCAGGAGTGGTTATCTAGGATGATGGCGGCGCGACCTCGGTCTCCTGTGTAGGGGCATTTTCAGGAACGGGGCGCTCCGAGGTAGAAGGCGCCTCGGCCGAAGTTACTTTGCCTTCAACAAGAGCAATAGTAGCCTCAGGGGAAATCCTGGTCTGCTGAGAAACATTAGTTTGAGCTTGAGAGTGCCCAGTCCCTTTGGAAGATGATCGCGCGTCATCATCCTTATCCGATCTTGCATTGGAATCATCGGAGTTGTCCGAGTCGCCCTCTCCCTCATCCTGGTCGGCCAAATCATCATCAGAGGCGTCTTCATTTTCAACGTCATCCGCAGGGTTGGAAAGAAAGCTCGGCCCTTCAATCCAATTATGCACATCAACATACTCAACAAGTTGGAAGGCACGAGCTTGGCGGCGAGCGACGAATTCTGGATCCTCAACCCAACGAGAGCCAGTGCGCAAGTTTATAAAAGTGTTGAGCGAAATGTCCTCATACCAAGACAGAACGGCCGTGAGTGCCATATCAGCACCAGCTCTCCCAGCAGACTCCCTCCAGAGATTTAACTGGGTCTGAGATGCCATTAATCTCTCCACAAGTATTTTGACCTCGTCGATGTTAGGAGTCCCAGAAGTATTCGGCCACAGAACATGGTAAGCCCGAATGGCTGCTTGCACCAGATCTCGGCCCATAATTTTCATTGGCCCAATGGCAGCGCCAACGGCAATCAGGAAGTCTTCCATTGAATATTCTGGATTCGAGTCTGCAGAGACACCTTGGTGTTGACGAGCAGAAATCACTGCCTTAGAACTCACAGGTTTAGCTTCCGGAAAATGATCTACATAAAAGGCAAACGTATCAGTTAAAGGTAAGAAAGAGAAGAAAATAACTAGGCCACGGTCAGATATAACTCAACATTTTCTGGAGATCCTGGGTCCAGTCAGCCTTAGTCTTCTCAAAGCGAGTGATTTCCTCGCTCATTGTACGATTCTTCAGCTCGGCGGCCTCGAGGAGTTCTTTATCTTTCTGTAGTTGCAGACTCAGCCGATTCTTCTCTTCAGAGAACTCCTGATCAACTTTCTCTAACTCGGATTTCTGAGAAAGCTTGAGAGACTCAACCTCGGCACGTAACCGGGTTATCTCGTCATCTTTCTCTTTCAGTTGCGCTGAATGAGTGGCGGCTTGCTCTAAAAAATGCAGCATCATATCAGGCATGGGTATGCATTCTTGATGCGACGCTGCAAGTGTTTGTAACTCGGCTATACCAAAGCCAGAAGGTTATAAGAAACCCAAGATAAGTCTTGAACGAAAATCAATAGAGGAAAAGAATAACTAACCTTCCAGAGCTTTGACCTTCTTGTTAAGACGGATATTAAGATTATTGATATTACCTGTTTACCAACAAAAAATGGGTTAGCACCTCAAGTCGAAAATATTAAGAACTTAAGGGACAATACAAAGATTTGTTAAGTTACCAGTTTTCTTCACCACGGGGAGAACTTTCTCATACTTCTCTTCCAATTTCTTGTGCGCAAAAAGCAACCTTTGGAATTCGGCTGTCCGCCGATCATGGGCAACCTAAGTGCCAAAATGAATTACATAGTCAGATATTCGAAGCTAAGACAGATCTGAATCAAGCAAAGCTTAACTCGGATCTAGGTGGTTGAATATTCAAAGCTAAGACAGATACGAATCAAGCAAAGCTTAACTCGGATCTACGTGGCTGGATATTCAAACCTAAGACAGATCCGAATCAAGCAAAGCTTAACTCGGATCTAGGTGGCTGGATATTAAAAGCTAAGACATATCTGAATCAAGCAAAGCTTAACTCGGATCTAGGTGGCTAGATATTCGAAGCTAAGACAGATCTGAATCAAGCAAAACTTATCTCGGACCTAAATGGCTGGATAATCAAAGACGAAATAGATCCGGATTTAGCAACGCTTAATATGGAATACGGATGAACCACGATGAATCAAAGTCATACAAGAAATTTACTCGGCAAATAACGCACTTTAAGCCTAACAAAGCTTCCAAACGAACAACAAGTTATTCGGTTGCAAGCTTTGGGGACTAGGGTATGTATACTATGATTTGAATAACTGACCAGACATCAACAGAAGCACTTACCTCGTTCATCTTATCGCTTTCAAGAACGATCTTAGCAGCCATATGCAAGCGACTGCTGATGTCGGAGAGCTAAAATGGCTAATTGCTCGGATTGCCCTCAAGCTGATCGGCAGCATTCCAATTATTGGCGTATTCCACCAAAGATCCGAGGTTGTTCCCACTCTCAGTACGGGTCAGCACTTTACCTCGAACCCGTTGTGTAACCACCACCGCCGTGGGACTCTTGTGGAGAGTAAGCTTGGTATCAGTGGCCGGGGTGACAACATGCTTAGTAGAGGAAACCCCCTTGCGGAGCGCATCAGCGATGTTGGGTTGAGAAGAGCTATCCAGCTTTTTCTAAGATGATGAAGTTTTGGTGACAACAACCTTCTTAGCCTTAGAAGAGGTGTCGGCAGGGGCAACAACCTCGGCACTAGGAGTGGCATCTTTGGAAGCAGGAGGAACTATGGTTTCCGAGGGGGGCGAGATGGTGATATCCTCGGCTGAAGTTGGAGTCCCAGTTGGAATTGGGGGAGTCAAAGGAATTTCGGGGGAAACTTCAGGGGTCGTAACGCAGGCAACAGGTTCGGTAGGAGGATCTACTGACGGAGTTATGTCGGCGTCAGCAATGGAAGTTGTGGGTACATCTTGCTGAGGTGATGTTTGAGTTGGTGCAGGAGGAGAGTCAATGCGAGCGGGACTAGGAGCCCGAGTATCTTCAGGGGGCAGAGGAGAAGTCAGCCGAGTTGTATGACTCGTCATACTCGGACCGCTTGGCTTGGCATAGAGAGGAGCGCTGCAAAAGCACAAAATGTCGAATCAAAAGACAGAAAGAGAGAAACAAGAAATACAAATGAAAATGAACTCACCCAGTAACTTCGGGCATGGTTTTACGTTCGGAAGGTGCTGGGCTGATTTCTTGGTTCACTTCTTGGGAGCAGCTTCGGAGGGACCTGTCGGAGCAGTGCGCTTCCTCGAGGTAGCAGGAGCTTGAGAGGCGAGAGTCTCGGCGTCGTGCACCTGACCGGCCTGATTATCTGGGAAAGTAGAAGCCGAAAATGCATAAGAGATAGGCATCGCGGCGACTACCTCAAGAATTTGGACGTTGTCCGAGTCACCTTCCTCCCCGTGGGCCGAGGTCTTGCCACGGGCGCGAGCCGGAGCGACGTCCGACTTAGGAACAAACTCCTCCGAGTCAGGTTCCCCGCTGTCTGGGGTGTTCCGATCTGCGGTCCACGGAAGGGCCAGAACCTCGGCATCCTCGATCTTTTGGCCCGCAAACCTCCGCAAAAAAAGAAACAAAATGGAGTTAGCAAAATAAGTCACAAACGCAATTAGGAAGCAAACACTAATGCGTAAATTTACCTCGGGAGGGGGATTCCCGCGAGTGAACGGCTACAGCCCCCATGTCCAGTCCTCCAGCATATCAGTCTTGAAGATAGCTCGGACACGCTTGTAAATAAGATAGTCGTCGAGCTCAACCGTCAAAACTCGGCTGGGATCGAGAGGACCGCCCATGTAGCAGAGCTTGTGCGAGCGAAGCTGGAAAGGACAAATCCGGCTGCTGATAAATGTGGTCATCAAATCCTCACCACGGAGCCCGGCGCGGATCAATTCCTTCAGCCAAATCTCGAATGCCTCAGCCAAAGCATGGCTCTTCCTGGGGTTGTAGTTCCAGTTCTTCTTGGAAGGGGGGCCGGTAGAAAAGGCAGGGAGCCGAATCTTGTCTTCCTTTCCAGTGTTTTTGACATAGAAAAACGATCTATGCCACTTCTTGCAAGACTCGAGGCCAGCGACACGAGGGAACTCGGATTTTCTCCGAGGTGTGATGGACGCGGCTCCACAATGGGTAAGCGATTTCTCAGAGGGGTGAAAGGATTTGTCTGGAACGACGTTGGATCGGATCTGGAAAAATTTGGACCAAACGGACACAGAGGGCCAGAGGCCGAAGTATCCCTTCGAGGCCGAAATATAAGCCGATAGGGAGGCGATGGCATTAGCCAGAAGGTGATGCGGCTGAAGGCCGAAGTAATCAAGGAATTCCCTAGCAAAATCGCTAAGGGGAAGGCCGAACCCACGAGCAAAGTGGGACATGAAAACAACGTACTCGCCTTCGTTGAGTATAGGAGACGATTCGCTCCCGGGTAACGACAGCTTACCTCGGCAGGAATCCGGCGAGTCCTAATTAGCCAATCAATCTCACGACGAGTGACGGACGAGCCCTGCCAAGAGCCCCGCTCTGGACCGGACGCTACGTCATCGTCTTCGACGAGCGCACCACTAACAGAACTAGACATAGGGTCGTTGGAGGAATCAATGGAAGAAGGACTAGCGGCGGAGAAAGGCTTAGAGGCGCAGGGCCCTGTCGTGTTTCTAAGCGAGCACGACGGCGGAACAGAAAAGAACCTCCGCAGAAAATCTGGAGAAACGGCAGATGCGCCTAGGGAAGGAGCCTAGCGGCAAGACCGTAGAAAAATTCACCGGCGGTGGCGCCAGAGTAAGCGCACGACGATGAGGTCATCGGAGCGGAAGGACTGCGGCGTCACCGTCAACGATATCGAAATTGGCGCAGCCGCAGGCGCACGAACAGACGCACGAGCGGGAGGAGGAAGAAGAGGAACGGTGAGAGAGGAGGGAAAGTAAATCCCCTAGCCCCGCACTCCCCCTTATAACCGTGCGGTCCTGGCGGTAGTGGGATCGTGCGTGCGCGCGCTAACCGTGTAGATTACGTGTGCGGCGGAACCGCTCGCAACGGAGTGGAGCGACACCGATGACCACACGATGCATGAGAGAATCAGGCCCCCTGACCGATGCGGTACACGAGGTGTCACAGCGCCGACGTGACGGGGGCAGTAATCACTGTAGCTTGTCAGTGGGCACTGTAGAGGAACAGAAAACTAGAGGAATAATGATGAGTGGTACACGTAGGACGAGGCATGCTCAAGAAGCTGTGCAGGTACCTCGAATAGAAAAAAGTAACTCGGAAATAAGGAGAAGTGAATGTTGGGAAACTGATGTAGCCTGGCCGAGGTTACAGGCAGGACCACACCAGCTTCGAGGACTAATGTTGGGGATGTGGCCCCGGGTAGGGTCAAGATAGGGGAAGACAAAAGGTGTCTCCCTTGTCATATGCCGAGTTACTATTTATATCGGCCGAGTCCTGTAAAAGTCGGCCGAGATAAGCACGGCCATGATACCTACGGAGGGAGCGATACCTTATCCGGCCGACATATGAGTTAAGTCGGCCGAGTATGTCTGAATAACTTGAATGCCGAGCCGAGTTACCCGAGACAAGGCTGAATAACATGAAGCTTGCAGGAGAAGGAGGTGCCTATAGTCAAACCCAAGTCACGGGCTGGGAAGAATCTGAACAGAGCCAAGCACAAAGGACAAGGAGCAGAGCAGCAGAAGGGCAGAAGGAGGTCACGGAGGTGACAGTCATGGAGCCCGAGACGCACAAGTGGGGTTCTCTGGAACATTGTCGTCGTTAGAAGGGGGACATGGAAAGAGAGCCGTCGAGTTACCATATTGGGACAAGCATATTCCTCGAATATGCTTGCCACGTCAGCCCTAGAAGGAACCAGGGCACCCCTTTATAAGGGGAGAAGCGGGCTCCTGAAGAGGGATCGATTCATTTCTAGGCCGTAAGGCTCGTGTAGTTGCTCTCTTCTTCCTGCAACAGCTCGAGGAGCACTTGTAGTCCTAAAGAAGAGAAATAAAGATCTGCATGTTAGCCATTTGAGTGTAGAAGTAACTACATATTCCCTCACCGGATGCCTCTAGCATCCATGGCCCCATACTTTAGCCTACCCATGGCATCTGCCGTGCCACCACCATGACAGGGATGTTATAGTAGATGGTGAGGATTCCGTAACCCGAGCACATTCGGATGACGAAGACGACTACAACCGCAGACACGAACGCCGCAGCAAAAGAAGATCGCGCGTCTATGACGATCGCGACGGAGTTGACATGGTCGCGGCTGGATACGTCGATCGACGCAACGACGGCAACCACAGCAACGGATACCATGGAAGCAACTACCGTGACGGTGGGCGACCAACGCAAACGTGTCAATGCCGCAGCCACGATGACGAGCCTTCGTCATACGACAAGATGTCTGGTCCCTTCACCATCCACTTCTACATCAACAAACAAGATGGTAAGAATAAGGCTAGCCACATGCTCAAGGACTACCGCGAGTTCCAGAAACTCAACAAAGGTCTCACCCAAATGCGGCGCACCATAAACCTTGGATTTGGGCCCGCACCCGTCCCAGGCGACATCGCCCATGGAGCTCCTCCACCCCTACCTGCTAGACCGTGGAATCCAGCAATCGTACCAGCACCAAATAACGGTGCAGGGGATACCCACCACCAAAAGGGTCCCTGATGATCCAGAAGGGACGCCCAACCAACAGGGTGCAAAAGAAGATCACCCGCCAAGTCAGCCTGGCCGTGACCTCTCCACCGGCCATACCTGAGTACCTCAGTGGCTCGGAGTCCTGCATCACATTTGATGTTCGGATCACCCACGCCAGATCCCTCGCCCAGGTCATGCTGTCCTGGTGCTTAAGGCACAGATCAGAGGATTCGAGATGAGCCGCGTCTTCATGGATGGCGGCAACGACATCAATCTGATGTTCGCCCGCACACTCGCAGCGATGCGGATCCTGCTATGCAACCTGTAGCAATCAGACACGAAGTTCCACGGCATAGTCCCAGGGAAGGGCATATATCCCCTGGGGAAGATATGGCTCGACATGATCTTCGGCCAGCCCAAAAACTTCAGGCGCGAGAGGCTGGAGTTCGAAGTGGTGGACTAGCCATCATAGTACCACGCCATCCTCGGGCGTGTGGCATTCGCAAGATTCTTGGCAGTACCGCACTACGCGTACCTGCTACTAAAGATGCCAGGACCTAGGGCGTCATCACCATCTAGGGAAGCTTCACCCAATCCGACCACTGTGATAGAGATTTCAATAGAATCTCCCAGTCGTTCGGTATCCAGGAGGAGCTCATGAGGCTCAGAGAGGTGACAGACAATGGGGCACCCCCAGTCACCAGACAAAACGCACCCGACATGTCGTCCGACTCCACGGTCAACACGAAAAAGGTGCAGGTCCACCCGAAGGACGCCTTCAAGACAGAGTTGATCGCCAACAACCTCAATCCCGCATAGGAAAGCGCGCTCGTCGAATTCCTCCATGAGCGCTGGGAAATTTTCACCTAATGTCCTGAGGACATGCCAGGAGTTCCCAGGGAATTCGCCGAGCACGCTCTCAATGTGTTTCCGGACGCGAAGCCCGTCAAGCAGTCGATCCGACGACTGTTGGAATCAAAGTCAATAGAATCATCGACGCCAACTTCATTAGGGAAATCAAGGAGAGAGAATGGTTGGCCAACACCGTGCCAGTCCCCAAAAAGGACACGGACATCCTACAGATGTGCGTGGACTTCACATCTCTCAACAAGTACTGTCCCAAGGACCACTTCCCTCTACCTCGGATCGATCAAATCATCGATTCAACTGCACGATGCGAGAAACTCTCCTTCCTTGACGCCTACTTAGGCTACAACCAGATTCGGCTGAAGGTCGAAGACCAGGAGAAAACAGCGTTCATCACATCGTTCAGAGTATTCTGCTATAACACCATGCCCTTCAGGATGAAGAATGTTGGCGCTACGTACCAGAGGTGCATGCAGGCGTGCCTAAAAATCCAGATCGGTTGTCGGGGATATAACCCCAGATACCCCGAAGTCGGGGTATAAATAGATATCCATGAAGGAATAAAGGATTTGATGAAAGACATATGGGGAGAAAAATACATATATGAATAGAAAACAAGACATGAAGAGAATGAAATAATAGAGAAAGGGAAAAAACATCCCTGGGCCGAATTAAATATAATTTGGCCTTATACTAATACTAACAGACCAGATTTGCCCCCCTCTGGGCCGAATTGCCACTTAGCCCGGCTAGGACGAATCCCAGCGTGTCGGCCCACAGCATAAGGGCTCCCTCGCTTGGATCCTGCCGAGTCAACCCACCAAACAGTCTCCCTCCATCCCGCCAGCGTCGCCAGCACATCTCCCGCCAGTGTCACCTCCTTCCCGCGCCTTCCCCCGCGCTACCTTGCCACCCCTCGTCGCCAAGCCAGCGCCCCGTCGACACAGAACCCCGCGAGGGCCGGCCTCATCCGTAGCGGCCCGCCACGGGCTGAAGTTCCCATCGCCCGCAAGCTCCTCCCGCGAGTGGGCCGGCAGGGGCAATGCGGCCCACCGCGGGGCCTTCTTCAGCACCAGTCCGGCATCGGCATACATCCACAAGCCACCAGGACACCCCGAGTGGGCTGACACAGGCTATGTCGGCCCACCACGAAGTCACTGCCACCGAACCATCCAGCAGACCCGGCTGGGCTGCAGTTCGGCCCGGTCTGGGCCGACTCAAGCCAGGACCCGGCTGGGCTGGCATCTCTCCACTTGGGCCTCTTCTTCTCCTAGGCCGAATCAGCCAATGCATGGGCCGACATTTCTCTTCTCTTTGGGCACTTGGGCCGAGGTATATCACACCATACGCCTTCTTATTTGTCTCCAGATGCACCCCAAGCTCCACAGGAGCATGCCATTGAGCCAGACGGACTTCATAAGGACCTTGTCAGTCTTGCGACCCATCGCTCAGACTAGCACATGGGCACAGGGAATATGCTCTCCACATCAAGAATATGCTAGAGAATATGCCCTGGCATCTCCAAAGATGCCAAGGCATATGCTGAGCATCAAAGAAGATCCCAGGAATATGCTACAAAGATGCCAAGCGTGGGGAACAAGTCTTGTCCCCTGGGCTCCCCTTTATAAGGAGCACCAAGGGGATCGTACTGAGAGGCCCCGAAGGGCTCTTCCCCTCTCTGCTCAATAGGAGCTCTTCTTATTCTTCCTCCTCCTCCAATCTCACAGAGAGATCTAGATAGAGGCATAGGAGATACAGCTCAAGGAGCATGATTGTAGCCACAGGTATGGCAAGATTATAAGAGATTAGATGTAGAGAAAGAGGTGTTATCTCCACATGAGAGCCTTAATCCTAGATACATTGTATTTCTCTTTGTTCATACGAGTGCGGTCTTCACTGCATCATCCCTCCCCGGATTCCTCCATGTCCATCGACCCCAACTTTAGCCTACCCATGGCATATGCCGTGATACCACCACGACATCGGTTGCAACATCCAAGTCTATGTCGACAACATAGTAATCAAGACCAGGAAGGCCAAGACATTGATCGATGATCTAAACGAGACGTTTGATAAACTTGATCACTACAAGATCAAGCTAAACCCAGAAAAGTGCGCCTCCGGCGTCCCATCTGGCCAGTTACTCGGCTACTCCATCTCCCAGGGGGGGATTGAGGCGAATTCGAAGAAAACCAGGGCCATACTGGCCATGGAGAAGCCCAAGAACCTCAAAGGTGTCCAAAGAATGGTGGCGGATCATGGCCCGAGCATATTCATCACCGCATGGTAGAAGGACCTACCCTTTACCAACTTTGCCAGCGAGATAAATTAGTGGACACAGGCGAGCGACACATTCGAGGACCTCAAGCGGCTGCTCTCCACCTCGTCTGTCCTGGTCACGCCAAAGGAACGAGAGCCTTTGCTGCTATACATTGCAACCAAAAATCAGGTGGTAAGCACCGTACTCGTGGTCGAACGACCCGAAAATGGCAAGACCCATGGGGTCCAACGCCCAATCTACTACCTCAGTGAGGTACTAAATCCAACAAAGCAGAGGTACCCTCAGTACCAGAAGCTCGCCTACGGCATATTCATGACGACACGTCGGTTGAGCCACTACTTCCAGGAGCATCAGATCATGGTCGTCAACGACGCCCCGCTATCGAACATCCTGAACAACCTCGAGGCCACGGGGCGTGTAGCCTTGTGGAGCGTTGAACTGTCTCCTTGTGGCATCCCGCAAAACCACTACTAGAAAATCGCGTTGAATTTGTGCATTGCATCGTCATCATCATGCATTGTTTGCCAAAACTATTTTCGCAACGCCCGATTTGTTTTCCAAACGCCTCATCTTAATTCAACTATCAAAACCGGGTCCCCGGAATATTTTGTTTTGGCCGCTATCGGTTTGTACACGGCCCGTTTAAATCAAATAAAATTTATATTGTTTTTAGTTGGGGCAGTCGAACGGGCCAGATCGACCCGAACGACCGCCCCAGAAAATAAAACCGGCCCAACCTGCCTACCCTACCTAAATCCTATTCCCACCTAAAACTCTACCCACCCCCACCACATCACCCCAACCTATCCTAGCACGACACCTCACCACACCCTCACCCCCCCAACCGTGGCTGCCACGTGGCAGCATCTCTCTCTCCCTCTCGTCCCTCTCTCCACCTCTCAAAGACACACGCACTAACCCACCACACAGCCTCCTCCCCACGCACACGACGCGACAGGCCCGCCTGCCTCCCCGGTCCTACCCGACCCCACCTAGCCAGCGCCTCCCACCCATCCTGTTCATCTTCCTGCCCGTCGCCTCTGCCGCCGCTTTGGCTCGCAGCCGCTTCCCCATCGCGCCTCACCCCACCGCCCGCCGTCGCTGCAACCATTGCACCACTGCGTCCCCGAGCAGCCACCTCGACTCGCAAGCACCCCAGCCGCTCGCCCTCCTTCCGTGCTCGTCCCGTGGCCGCCTCTCCTCGCTCCTCTCCCTCCGCCCGCGTCCGGCCCCTTCGCTCCCCTAGCTTCGCCTCCGCCTTCAAGCCTCGCTGCCGGCCCGCAGTAGCCGCTGCCGCCCTGCCCTCGCCGCCCAGAGCCGCCTCGCCCCGGCATCCTCTGCGAGCCGTGCGCCGCCTCCGTCGCCGCCTCGCCCAGGCAGCCGCGCCGACCCGCCTCATTACCCGCCAGCCAGCGTCTCCGTCTCCCGCCGACCGCATCCGTCCCGTGGCGCTCCACCTTCCCTCCGCCCGTGCATGCGCGTGGCGCTCGCCGCCGACCGCGCTTCTTGCCGCCTCATGCGAGCCCGGTAACCTCCTCCGTCGCCGCGCCCCGGTCTCGCACCCGATGCCGCCGTCGCCGCCACGCCCCGACCTGCTCGCCGCTCCACCCTGCTGCGGCCTCGCCCGTCGCCCCCGCCTCGCCCGCAGGCGCCCAAGCGCCATTTCACCGCTCGCCTCGAGCTCGCCGTCGCCGTCCCGCCCCTGCAGTGTTCGTCGCCGTTCCGCCCCTGCGTTGGTGCTCGTGTGTGATGTACCAGGGGCCGAACCCGAAGGCCTCCGACAGGGACCCGCAAGTTCTCCTACCCGGAATCGCCATGACCGTCCAAGATCTCCGAAGACCACGGAACCAAGGAATTCCAGAACGACGAGAACTACTTCGCGGGACCGGCGGCCACACATGCGACAAGACCTTCCGGATCGACAAGTGCTCCCTCACAGACGCCATGACCCGACGCCCCGGATGCCAAGACCTCGATGGCGCGGACCCGACAAGAGCGTCGCAACGACAAGAACGATGGCAACCAAGATGGTACCGATGCCCCGACGCGGGCCAAGTACTCCTTCATGGAACGCCGAGACCCGAACCGGAGACGATCCTGCCGAAGGCCGTCAAGATCGCCACCAAACGCCAAGTCCTTCTCCCGAACTCAAGATCTGCCCGTTACGCGAAGCGAGAACGATCCCGCCGAGCCCGAACCGTCGAACCCTGGACCCCGAGACCGGACCCTGGACCCTGTCGAACCCCGAACCCCGGAACCCAAGATCGTCGAACCCCTAATGTGTGAACCCTCTCCCGCAAACCCTATTTTATAATTGAGATACAACTTGTCGCATAATAATTGTTCATGCATGCATCTCTTTATGTGGTTTGGGGGCTTTATGCCGATTCACCTAATAACTAAATATGGGGCCCATATGCGGGCAAATCTAGCCTTATATTGGCCTCATATAAACTTGTGTAGCGAACCGGTATGTTATCTTGCCTTGTTATAACAACATTTAAATTGCGGGGTAGTTAAATAACATGAACCACCTAATTAATTGTCGGGACCCCGGTTCCGCTTAATATGACCTAATCGCATCACATCCTTGCCATGCCATACATCATACATGCATCATGCCGATCTTCCGCCGTGTATTAAATATTGCATCCGGTGTTTATTCTAGTGTTTTGCTTCTTCGCGGATAAGGCCGTTGAGTTGATGTGAGCTTCGCCCCGATCTTCGGTTGAACCTTTCGACAATGTTTTCAGGCGAGCATCTCCCTCTTTCTACCTATCTTACTTTTATAGTCTTTATTCCCTCCTGTTGATCTATTGCTACCTGTGTTGCGATGCTTTAGATTCCGTACCTGTGATATCCCGTGCAGCCCTATATTGCCTTGGCCACACCCTATTACCTGTTGTTTGGTAGATAGTTGGACTTGCGCGTCGTAGTTGCTTGCTCAAGTGCTGATGTGTGTCGTCATATGCCACCGTTGCTGATGTATTGCCGCATGTTGATGTTGGAGATGATTCTAGTTTTACTTATCGTCACTTTACTTTCTGTTTAACAACTAAAATTGAATAAGCATAGGCATCGGTGGGTGATAGATAATATTTGGTTTCGAACGCCCACTTGTGTCCCGTAAGACCCAGTACTTGATACTGTTCCTTGATTTTGCGCTATCCACATCCGGAGGTATATGGGACCCCCCGAGAGCTTGATTCAGTCTTATTTCTAGGGGCCACAAACTAGTTTGAGGTTTTATTTACGATCCTGTACTTATGCCATGCTTTATCGCTTTATTTACGATTGTGCGAGGGGCACTGCATGTTTAGGATTTGTGACCCGTTACGTGGTATCGACAAGCCCAGCCACACTTTCGGGTTCCCTTGCCATCTGCCCCACAAACCTTGAGGCCGTCTCGAGTCGGCTAGCTTGCTATGGATTCTACTTAAGGGTGGCCCCAAATATTTCTGAATCCTGTGATTGTTCAGTCGTGAAAGCCTCGTTGGGTTTTGATTTGGTTTTTCCGAGGTTGATCGAGTGTGTGTTGCTATTGGTGCACCCCGGCCGGGTAAAACTTTCTGAAAGCCGTGTCCGCGGATATGGACGACTTGGAGCACAGTATCTCGATCATAGACAAGCATAACTAAAGTTTACTGCTATAAATTTGACTTATAATGACTAGTAATCAGCTTCACTATAATAGAATGGCTAATTAATACTGCCCACAATTGCTTGTTTGGTTGTCGCTTGCGACAATTGTACCTGACTAGTAAGTATTGCAACTACAACGAAATGGCTGAATAAAAGTACCAACAACTGCTGGGTTTTGGGTTTATCTCATGCTATCTATACCTGATTAGTAATTGCTGCAACTATCACGGAATGAATAACTAAAACGACCCACTGCTTATTTTATCAGGATGATTATTTAAACCTGACTAGTAAATGTTGCAACTATAACTGGATGAGTAAAACTGCCAACTGTGTGAGTTCCTTGGTTGACTTCCTCGTTTGGTTTCGAGGGGGAAACACCAGGATGGGTTTGTTTGGTGTTAGTTTCAGGTTGGATCCGGATAGGTCATTCTTACCCCTCTCTGATTGCCGCCAGTTGTATCGAGTCTCTATAGGTTGTTCGATGCATCTTTGCCGCCGCTTGATCCACCATACCTATGTAGGCGAGGACCGCGAATTCTAGCCTCGCCGTAATCGGCCTCGATCGACGCTCCTTCTTTGTTTTCTGCTTTGCCCTTTGTCGGCACCCCTTTTGTTAAGCAGGTTTTGAGATCGACGCCGTTAGCAGGGTTACCCTTCCGGCTTGGCCTGGGCAGGGTTATGGACGCCATTGGTTATTCTTCAGGGCTCTTAGCCCCATTTGCATCTTGTCCGTAGCTGGACGCTATATCGTTTTCAAGGTGATTTGGATCTTTGTACATTATATTTGTATTCTTGACTCATCGAGTCGCTGTTATATATATCTGTTCTGTGGGTCCCATCGAGGACTGTTGTGTAATGTTATTACTTCGTATTCCACCCGCACGAAAGTGCCTGGTGGGCACCTTTGAATCGTTTCTATGCGGGTTTGGTGAATTTTGCCTAAACTTGCATAGGTCCGATTCTGAGGGTGTTACAGAGTGGTATCAGAGCTCAGCAGTTGCGATACCCCACAAGTCCAGCCTGTAGGATAACCTAGCTAACGGCCGCTGTAGAGTGTCAAAACTATTTTGCAAAATCGGTTGGATAGTTCTGATTAGGTCTGATTTTACTCCTTACACCTCTGCTGTTCTCCTCTTACCTCTACGTGATTTGAATCCGCTCACGTCCCTTTTCTTCGAGTCCAGGAATTCTCGTGGTTGGGTTTCCGTCGTACCTTTAGGGTTTCGCTTCCTCCTTTGGTAACGGTGTTCTACCATCCGGTCTTCATGCTATCCGAGGAATCCGTCTACGGTGTTACCATCCTGTATTCCTTGTTTGTTCCTTCCGGTGTTTTCCGACGCGACGACATCTCTACCCCAGCTCCGATGCAGAGTCTGCATCACTCCTTGATCCGAACCTCTCCTGTCGAGATCTTCAGTCTGAATCTGAGGGTTGGTTGCATAATCTGTCTAATCGTGTACATAGTAATGCTTTGAGTGCGGGATGGAGTCGCGACCATACCACTACTCTTATCATTCGCTTATGTACATTGAATGGTGGATCGATGCAATTTACTCCTTCCATGGAAGTTAGAGGTGGCCTTACCTTTAACTTCGTCCGTTGTTTCCGGAGTGCTCTCTCGACGAACAGGGACAACGGCCTCTTGTTAGTGGTGTCGCGAGAATCTACACGAATCGAGAAGATGCAGATCGCCGACCTTCCTTCCGGTAACATGAGGCGGATCTCGAGGGCGAGATCCCTTGTTAGTGGTGTCGAATTGTGGCATCCCGCAAAACCACTACTAGAAAATCGCGTTGAATTTGTGCATTGCATCGTCATCATCATGCATTGTTTGCCAAAACTATTTTCGCAACGCCCGATTTGTTTTCCAAACGCCTCATCTTAATTCAACTATCAAAACCGGGTCCCCGGAATATTTTGTTTTGGCCGCTATCGGTTTGTACACGGCCCGTTTAAATCAAATAAAATTTATGTTGTTTTTAGTTGGGGCAGTCGAACGGGCCAGATCGACCCGAACGACCGCCCCAGAAAATAAAACCGGCCCAACCTGCCTACCCTACCTAAATCCTATTCCCACCTAAAACTCTACCCACCCCTCCCAGCCACATCACCCCAACCTATCCTAGCACGACACCTCACCACACCCCTCACCCCCCACCAACCGTGGGCTGCCACGTGGCAGCATCTCTCTCTCCCTCACCTCGTCCCTCTCTCTCCACCTCTCAGCACACACGCACTAACCCACCACACAGCCTCCCTTCCCACACGCACACGACTTGCGCCTGGGCCCGCCTGTCCCCGGTCCTACCCGACCCCACCTAGCGCCTCCCACCCATCCTGTTCATCTTCCCCGTCGCCTCGCTGCCGCTTCGCCACTGGCTCGCTTCCCCATGCGCGCCACCCCACCGCGCTGCCGGGCAACCGCCTGCACCCACCGCGTCCCCGCCAGGCCCGCAGCCACCTCGACTCGCAGCACCCCACGCGCCGCCTCGCCTTCCACCGTGCTCGTCCCGTGGCCGCGCCGCTCCTCCCGCTCGCTCCTCTCCGCCAGACGCCCCGCTCGCTCCTTTAGCTCGCCAGCTGGCCTCAGCTTCGCTGCCGCTGCCCGCAGAAGCCGCGCGCTGCCCGCACTGCCCTCGCCGCCCGCGTAGCCGCCTCAAAGCATCCTCTGCGAGCCCGTGCCCCGCCGCCTCTCCGTGCGCCGCCGCCCAGTAGCAAGACGCGCCCCGCCTCCCCGCTACATGCCAAGCGTCTCCTCCCGCCGACCGCATCCGTCCCGTGGCGCTCCACCTTCCCTCCGCCCGTGCCGCGCTGCGCGCGCGCCGCCAAGACGCGGCTGCCGCTGCCGCCGCGAGCCCTGTAACCCTCCTCCGCCGCGCAGACTCGTCACCCGCGGTCACCGCCCGTCGCCCGCTGCCACGCCTGCACCCTGCTCGCCGCTCCACCCTGCTGGCCTGCCGCCCCTGCTCGCCGCAGGGCCCCATGAAGCGCCGCCCCACCGCTCGCCGCCGCTCGCCGCCGTCCCGCCCCTGCAGTGTTCGTCGCCGTTCCGCCCCTGCGTTGGTGCTCGTGTGTGATGTACCAGGGGCCGAACCCGAAGGCCTCCGACAGGGACCCGCAAGTTCTCCTACCCGGAATCGCCATGACCGTCCAAGATCCCCGAAGACCACGGAACCAAGGAATTCCAGAACGATGAGAACTACTTCGCGGAACCGGCGGCCACACATGCGACAAGACCTTCGACCCGGATGCGACAAGTGCTCCTCACACGCCATGACCCGACGCCCGGATGCCAAGACCGCCGATGGCGCGGACCCGACAAGAGCGTCGAACGACAAGAACGATGGCAACCAAGGCGGTACCGATGCCCGACGCCGGCCAAGTACTCCTTCATGGAACGCCGAGACCCCGAACCCGGAGGCGATCCTGCACCGAAGGCCGTCAAGATCGCCACCAAACGCGAAGTCCTTCTCCCGGAACTCAAGATCTGCCCGTTACCGCGACGAAGAGCGATCCCGAGCGAACCGTCGAACCACGGACCCGAGACCGGACACGGACCTGTCGAACCCGAACCCCGGAACCCAAGATCGTCAACCCCTAATGTGAACCCTCTCCGCAAACCCTATTTTATAATTGAGATACAACTTGTCATAATAATTGTTCATGCATGCATCTCTTTATGTGGTTTGGGGGCTTTATGCCGATTCACCTAATAACTAAATATGGGGCCCATATGCGGCAAATCTAGCCTTATATTGGCCTCATATAAACTTGTGTAGCGAACCGGTATGTTATCTTGCCTTGTTATAACAACATTTAAATTGCGGGGTAGTTAAATAACATGAACCACCTAATTAATTGTCGGGACCCCGGTTCCGCTTAATATGACCTAATCGCATCACATCCTTGCCATGCCATACATCATACATGCATCATGCCGATCTTCCGCCGTGTATTAAATATTGCATCCGGTGTTTATTCTAGTGTTTTGCTTCTTCGCGGATAAGGCCGTTGAGTTGATGTGAGCTTCGCCCCGATCTTCGGTTGAACCTTTCGACAATGTTTTCAGGCGAGCATCTCCCTCTTTCTACCTATCTTACTTTTATAGTCTTTATTCCCTCCTGTTGATCTATTGCTACCTGTGTTGCGATGCTTTAGATTCCGTACCTGTGATATCCCGTGCAGCCCTATATTGCCTTGGCCACACCCTATTACCTGTTGTTTGGTAGATAGTTGGACTTGCGCGTCGTAGTTGCTTGCTCAAGTGCTGATGTGTGTCGTCATATGCCACCGTTGCTGATGTATTGCCGCATGTTGATGTTGGAGATGATTCTAGTTTTACTTATCGTCACTTTACTTTCTGTTTAACAACTAAAATTGAATAAGCAGAGGCATCGGTGGGTGATAGATAATATTTGGTTTCCGAACGCCCACTTGTGTCCCGTAAGACCCCGAGTACTTGATACCTGTTCCTTGATTTTGCGCGCTATCCACATCCGGGAGGTATATGGGACCCCGAGCGAGCTTGATTCGGTCTTATTTCTAGGGGCCACAAACTAGTTTGAGGTTTTATTTACGATCTGTACTTATGCCATGCTTTATGCTTTATTTACGATTGTGCGAGGGCACCTGCATCGCTTAGGATTTGTGACCCGTTTACGTGGTATCGACAAGCCCAGCCACACTTTCGGGTTCCCGGTACATCACGCCCCACAAACCTTGAGGCCGTCTCGAGTCGGCTAGCTATGGATTCTACTTAAGGGTGGCCTGAAATATTTCTGAATCTGTGATTGTTCATCGTGAAAGCCTCGTTGGGTTTTGATTTGGTTTTTCCGAGGTTGATCGAGTGTGTGTTGCTATTGGTGCACCCGGCCGGTAAAACTTTCAAAGCCGTGTCCATGGATATGGACGACTTGGACAAGATCTCGATCATAGACAAGCATAACTAAAGTTTACTGCTATAAATTTGACTTATAATGACTAGTAATCAGCTTCACTATAATAGAATGGCTAATTAATACTGCCCACAATTGCTTGTTTGGTTGTCGCTTGCGACAATTGTACCTGACTAGTAAGTATTGCAACTACAACGAAATGGCTGAATAAAAGTACCAACAACTGCTGGGTTTTGGGTTTATCTCATGCTATCTATACCTGATTAGTAATTGCTGCAACTATCACGGAATGAATAACTAAAACGACCCACTGCTTATTTTATCAGGATGATTATTTAAAACCTGACTAGTAAATGTTGCAACTATAACTGGATGAGTAAAACTGCCAACTGTGTGAGTTCCTTGGTTGACTTCCTCGTTTGGTTTCGAGGGGGAAACACCAGGATGGGTTTGTTTGGTGTTAGTTTCAGGTTGGATCCGGATAGGTCATTCTTACCCTCTCGATTGCCGCCATTGTATCGAGTCTCTATAGGTTGTTGATTGCATGCCGCCGCCGCTTGATCCACCATACCTATGTGGCGAGGACCGCCAATCTAGCCTCGTATCTGGCCTCGATCGACGCTCCTTCTTTGTTTTCTGCTTTGCCCTTTGTCGGCACCCTTTGTTAAGCAGGTTTTGAGATCGACGCCGTTAGGGGTTACCCTTCGGCTTGGCCTGGGCAGGGTTATGGACGCCATTGGTTATTCTTCAGGGCTCTTAGCCCCATTTGCATCTTGTCCGTAGCTGGACGCTATATCGTTTTCAAGGTGATTTGGATCTTTGTACATTATATTTGTATTCTTGACTCATCGAGTCGCTGTTATATATATCTGTTCTGTGGGTCCCATCGAGGACTGTTGTGTAATGTTATTACTTCGTATTCCACCCGCACGAAAGTGCCTGGTGGGCACCTTTGAATCGTTTCTATGCGGGTTTAGTGAATTTTGCCTAAACTTGCATAGGTCCGATTCTGAGGGTGTTACACTCCTCTGGATATAATCTACGAGTGGCGCACCGCCATCAAGTCTCAGGTCCTCCATGACTTTCTCGTCCACTGGATGGAACTCCAGTTGCTGGATACTCCGGACATGTTGCAGTCCTGGACGATGCACTTCAATGGCTCCAAGCGTGAGGCCGGAGCAGGGGCTGGCGTCATACTGATGTCCCCTCAAGGAGATAAGATGAAATATGTCCTTCAGATGAAATTTCGCGCCTCCAACAACGAGACCCTCATCCATGGCATGAGGATGGCCAAGATCTGCGGCACAACATGAATCGTCATCTACGGTGACTCGAACCTTGCCATCCAGCAGATGATGAATGAGTGTTGTACCGCGTGTTATACAACTCACTCGAAGGAGACTTTGACGGATATGAGATTCGGCACGTCGACAAAGAAAGCAACGAAGAAGCTGACAGGCTCGCCAACATTGGCCCCACATGCGCAAAGGTGCCACCAGGCGTGTTCCTCGAACAAATCTGCGTACCCATCTATCAAGAGAAAATTCCCAAAAGGTTTAGCCGAAGAAGCAGAGCATTCGGGGGCTGCGACACCTGAAGGATAGGAGGGACCCGAAAATCTCTACACCGAGGCCGAGCTGGTCAGCCTAATGCAGGTCATGGCGGTTGAAGAGACGTGGACATAGCCGTACCTTCGATACCTGATAAACAATGAACTACCTGATGACCCGATAGATGCCCAGCGCATATCTCGCCGGTCAAAAGCTTTCACCATACTCAATGGCGAGCTGTATAAGCGCGGCATTTTGGGTGTGATCCAAAGGTGCGTCACCATCGATGACAGCAAAACCAACCTCCAAGAAATCCACAAGGGCATCTGCGGCCATCATGCAGGCAGCCGTGCCCTAGTCGCCAAAGCTCTACGAGCTGGGTTCTACTGGCCAACATCCATGAACAATGCCAAAGACATAGTCCAAAGGTGCAATGCATGTCAGAGGTACGCGGACAAGCCACACGCACCAGGATCCGAACTGAGGCCCATACCGCTGGCCTGGCCCTTCGCCCAATGGGGCCTTGACATGATCGGCAAGCTACCAAAGTCTTCGAAAGGAGGCCACGTCTTCCTCCTGGTCGCAGTCGAAAAGTTCACCAAGTGGATCGAGGCCATGCCCGTCACCAACCAAAGCGGCAAAACTATCGTCATGTTTTTCGAGTCCATTGTGTACAGGTTCGGCGTGCCACATAGCATCATCACGGACAATGGCTCGAACTTCATCTCAAAGGAATTCCAAGACTTCTGCGAGAACCTCGGCATCAACATATCATACGCATCTGTGGCGCACCCGCAGACCAAACGGACAGGTCGAAAAGGCCAACGGCCTCATAGGCAACGGCATCAAGAAGCGCCTTTTATGCCCACTCGAAAGTCTCGCGGGAGACTGGGCCGAGGAACTACCCTCTGTTCTCTAGAGCCTGCATACGATGCCAAATAGCTCAACCGGCTACACGCCCTTCTTCATGGTGCACGGAGCCGAAGCCATGCTACCTGTCAAGGTACGCCACAAGGCCCCATGGGTCGTCGCCTACAACGAAGCCGAATCATCGGCAGCACTCGAAGACACCGTTGACACACTCGACGAGGCATGCGATATCGTTGCAGCTCGCTCAGCAGTCTATCAACAGATCCTCCGCAACTACCACAGCCGTTGGCTGCTCCCAAGGTCCTTTGTCGAAGGAGACCTCGTCCTATGACTCAAGCAAGAATGGCCCAAGAATCTCGAGTCACCCTGGGAAGGACCCTACATCGTCACAGAAGTCATCCCAGGTGGCGCCTATCGCCTCATGGACATCGCATCAGGAGTCGAATACTCCAACCCTTGGAATGTTGCACGTCTGCGACGCTTCTACCCCTAGTTACCCTTTACTTTCAATAAGGCTACTTAGCCAAACAATGTACCTCCTCGTTACGCTATTTATAAAAGCTAAGTTCCCTGGCCCAAATATCTTTTCACCTTACATTATTTCTCGCTAAACAAGCTCGGGGCTACGCCTCACCTCACGACCTCGTCGACTGAGAACAATGCATACAACCTGAGTAGCTGACCACGTCAGGCTAACGAAAAGGACATGCACATAACAAAGCACCACATGTTATTACATATAAAACTTTACAAAGGGCATTACGAGACACTCGAATACATACAAATTTTACATCATATGTTTCTCTTTATAGGGACTAGTTGTTCTGGATCATTATATTTTCCCGCTGCTCGAACAAATCTACAATTTCCTCCGCGTGTTGCGCCACAGCCGCATAGTGAGGACGCATGTCCCATAAGCTGCCATCCGGTCGAAGGGGCGGCCCAGTCGCCACCTCCGCGAGATTGACATCATGGCAATGCAGCCGAACGAGTGACAAGGCATCCTTCACCCCAGCAATCAGCTGATGCCGCACCAACTCCTTGACGTGGCCCACATTCCAAAATTTACCAAGAAGACCAAGGAAGGTAGACGGCGCAGCGTCCAAGGGGAACAAGACAGCCTAGATGGCTACCAATGACGACCTCTCCTGCCCCAGCACCCGAAGAACCCGGTTCACGCGATCTTGCACCGTGGCAAGGACGATGACTCGATCACGGTCCATCTAGAAGAAGCCACCAGCCTCCAGGTCTTACTGCGTCAAGCAGTTCATCCGAATGGCAACGCGCTCTTTCTCTTCCCTCGAAATGAGATTCACATCTGCACAAAGTAAGGAATAAGCCACCATGCAGCGCTGCACCCGAAAGAACATCAGTTCATGACGACTCACATTATAGTTGCTCACCCATATGCCGCAATTCCCCAAGAAAGAACTCCTCCCTGGTCGTGGCTCGCTCAGCCTTGGACTTCCATACATCTGCGTGGCCTCGAATGCTAAGGATGTCCTTTTCCAAGTTGCGGACACGATCACGCAGAAAAGCCAGTTGCGATGCATCATCCAAAAATGGTCGCAGCTCAAGCGCAGTCGGAGTGACAACTAGAACCTCACCCGAAGGACCCTAAAGACAAATAAATCAAGCATGAACATCACAAGCATTTTCGGTGGCAACTTCAAAGACAAACTTATATACATTAATAAAGCCACCTCATGGCATAACTGGGCTTGTTCATCAGCAAAAGGTTATAGAAGGCAGCAAAAGAAGAAACTACATCATCTACATTACAAAGGCCTAAGCACCCGCATCCGGAGTGGCCTCGGATCCAGATTGCCTGCTCTTGACCTCATGTTGCTGCTTCGCCGCATAATCAGCCAGGAGATTGATGAGCTTAGGCCCATAACGCTTACAGCAAGAAGCAAGGAGGGTGAAAGCTACCTCAGAGCCATCTGCAGCCATCGGCATCCGGGACGTGATTTGCGGCAAGTCCAGCTGCGCTCCGGACGCTATCGCCATGGCCAGCCCCATGGAAGCGCCAGGGCCCTTCTTCTTGCGCTTTTACTATGCCAAGGCCTCCTCTGATAGAGCATCCACAAGGGCGTCGACGTCGTCAAGGAAAACGCCCTTAGGGACGACCTCCTTGTAGAGGCGCGCAAGCACTTTCCTGGCCTTCTCCAAGGAGCCAGCGGCGGTGGCGCAGTGATCTTCGACCGCAGCAGCAACATCACCCAAAGCATCTCCATGCTCCAGCGCATCACGATCAAACGTGATGCCTAAAGAATCTGAAATGGATAAGGAGAAAGACTCGAATGATAAAGGACAAGTCGTAGTCGAAATAACACAACACCCAAACGAAGCAAGGAAAACTCACCAGAAATAGCTTTGGCTGTAGCCATAAGCTTATCAGCCATCTCCTTCTCGCGGGCGGCTGCTGCAGCCACGAGCTGCTGCTCGCGATCGGCAGCCTCCTTCTACAGGCGATCCTTAGCTTCAGCAGCACCAAATGCCCTTTTCTCCGCCTGGCCGAGGCTCTTTTCGAGAGCGTTCAGCCTTCGGAGCGCATCATTGTTTTCATCTACAACATGAAGCAATAGAAGATCAATACAAGAACAACCTTGGAGCAGATGAACAAAAACAGTGTGCAAAATCACACACCTTGAAGCTGCTGCAGGTTAGCCTCCAGCGCTAGGTGCTGCTGAATAAGGAGGTTAGCATCGTGCACAAAGGGCTACAGAGGAAAAAACACAAGTCGGTAAATAAAAGGCTCGGGGGCTCCCCCCTCAAATCAACAAACAATCAACACAGTCAAAACGAAAAGGGCCCGGGGGCTCCCTCGTGAAGTATGCAAGATAACAGTTACGTGTTCAGGTGTGGACTCCGAAGGTTTGCGAGCTGCCTTCTGAGTCACGACTGCCTAAGTTTCCCGCTTAGAGGAGTTTAGGCCATCATCCTCAAAGTCGGCCACCACCTGGGGAATAGAAGCCGTTGGCTTCGACTCCGCCATAACTTCTTGAGTGTCCCCGTCAAGGGACTCCTTCGAAGAGTTGCTGCAAGCAAAAAAATAATATTAGCAATACATTGTGACTACAAAGACAAACAATAGGAAAAGTACCCAGACAAAGTAACTTACGACTTGATGTCCGATAAGTTGAAGACATGAGTCGTCTTCTCCTTCTTCTTCTTCTTGGTCGGCGGCTGCGGAGCCACTGACCGGAGGGGCACAGCAGGATAAGGTGCAGACGATGCACCATCATCCTCACCATGATGCTCGAGGAACGACGACCCCCTTGCAGTTGGAGGAGTAGACGCATCCAAAGACTCGCTTCGGGTGCGCTTTTGGGTCCGCCCTTCGCTTGCTTCAGGAGCATCCACAGTAGGAGACTGCGCCGGAGGAAGCTCAGACTCAGAATCCACAACTTTGTTATCCGGCGCAATAGGAAACTTCTCAGGCAGAGGGAGCATCATACCCGCTACCTTGAGATCCTACAAATCAAAGACAGAAGACTAGTAACGCTGCAAGTTGCAAAAAACACTCTAAAAGCGCAACGCGTAAACTACAAGTCTCCACTTGCAGAACTGCATTTTCAGCACTGAAGGGGGAGGTCAAGGATTTCCTCGAGAGGTCCTCATCAGCCTTGTACTTTAGCAGAGGCCAAAGGGCTCTGTCAAGATCACCCTTGGGCAGCTCCTCGGGTGAGACCCTCGTCGGGTCGCTGCGGCCAGCATACAAAAACATCGGATGCACCCTCGCTTGGAGCGGCTGCACCCGGCGCTTGAGGAAGGTGCGTATGATGTCCATGCCGTTGACCTCCTTCTCAGCCACCATCTGGAGCGCCTCCACGTGACGGTAGAGATCCTCCACCTCCGCAGTTTCACCCTCCAAGATGTGGTTCTTCCACGATCTCTTCGGGACGATTTTCTGAGCAGAGTCGAATGGGGCAAGACCATATCCTTGTCCGTCCAACTTGGCATCGCGAATGTACATCCATTTCTTCTGCCAATACTGGACGGACTCGCACATGGAAAAGGAGAAGAAAAGAATAGAAGATCAAATAGAGATGATGCAGCCGCCGAGCGGATAGACTCCGCCGGTGCCAGACCGCCTCTTCACGGAATAGAGATTCCAGAAGAGGCCAAAGTGTGGCTCGATACCGAGCCAGCACTCGCAAAGTGTGATGAATCAGGCGATGTGGAGAAGAGAGTTGGGAGACAAATGATGCAATTTAATCCCATAGAAAAAGAGGAGTCCACGAAGAAATTCGTGGACAGGGAGAGAAAGACCACGGATGACAAAGGCGTAAAACATCACCCAAAACCCTTCGGGTGGGCGCGGGATTACCTCGTCACCGGGGAGGATGCCTTCCTCCTTGTTATGGGGAATCAACCCAGAATCGCGCAGCTTGCGCAGGTCTCCATCGTGCATCTTTGTGCGCTTCCACCCGCCATCCGTGCCATGGACGGTAGCGGCAACCTTCTTGCCGCCGCCAGCGGCGACGCTTGAGCCAGCTCCGGCAACGGTCTTCTTTGGCTTGCCCATACCATAGTGATGATAGTGGCGGTGTGCGCACAAGAAGGAAGAGGGAAAAGTGCGAAGAATGTCCAGAACATAGCAAAGGGCAGTGAAGCTCGCGAAAATGGAGGCAATGGAAGAAGAGCAAATGATGAAGGGTAAAATAAAACTACTATTTACCTACGGTATAAAAAGGAAGAAGACGATACACGAGATCTGCTGATCCAGAAGCCCTAGCGCACACCTCAAATCTAACCCTACATGTTTCAACACTACACCGAACCGTCGCCAGCACGCCGTCCACTACACACGGAAATCGAGGAGACTCCATAATTTCCGCCACGTCTGTGCGTGACTAGTCAACTTTAAGTCAGGCAGTGGGACCCACGATCGTCTCGTCGCCTCACCTCTGCTGCCGCGGTCGGTTAAGATCACCAATCGTTAGAACTGACGTCATCAAAGCAAGGCCAAGCAATGACTCAAAATTTTCGGATGATTAATCAAGTACTTACTCGAATCTACGATTCGAGAAACTACTCGGGGCTAATCCTATTAGGAGCGCTGGTCGCGCATCAGAGAAATGACTAAGTTAATTACACCTCGCAACTATATTCGACTCCAATGTCGAGTCTACGACTCCACTATAGACTCCGGGGCTAATCCCATAGGGAGCGACAGTTGAAGCATCCAAAAAAGTTGTGTCCTTTGGACCTATGTTGAAAATGACTGAACGAAAGTATCTCCTCGAGTCTACGACTCGAACAGACACTCGGGGGCTACTCCCATAGGGAGCGCTGGCCGCGCACCCTATGAATCCTTTGACTGAGATCCTTCGGATCAAAAACTACAAAATATTTTTGGAAACTTTGCCCAAACAAATGCTAAGTGAGAAGCAGTCTCCTTGGCCACCCGAAACACCTCCGCGGTGATAAAAACTTCGGATGTTGTGTCTGTGATGCAAAGATAAGCCCTACAGATATCATATGATGGCCCGGTAATGCACCTGACTGCGCTCTGCTAGTAAACTTCCGTGTCAACGGACACGACGAAAATCCTGATGGATGCGTTGGGTACATCACTTGAAAATCACTGGGATTCGACTCCTGTAAGTCTGCAACAGCCTGAGTCGAATCACACCAGCAATCGTTTCGAATTCGAGTCTGGGGACTCGAGTTTGATGAAGATCGTGTTGTTTTGTCCTATGACAGTTAACTAGCCCTAATCTGTCAGGTGATCCAGGCACACGCATCAACAATCCCTATGAACTAAACATTTCTCCTTGCAAAACAGGTTCAACTACATAGCACCCGAAAGATTGAAGAGTATCCAGCCGAATCGATGATTCGACTGAACACTCGGGGGCTACTAACATGGACATACCCCACGGGTACATGACATTGGTATACCTGGTCCAGCCCAAGGAAGGCCCACGTCAAGACACGCGGCCCATGAAGACTTCGGGTGGCCCAAGCCCATGGCGTTTTCGACTCCTTGGAGGACAAGTCTAGATTAGATAGAATTTCAAAGGGTACCAACCCTAATCTGTAATCGACTCAACCTAAGCCCGGGACTTGCCTATCTATATAAATCCCAGGAGGGTACGGCGAGAAGGATCTTTTCCACCATCGCATACATGCCTCCATGCCAGATTGCATATGCGCACCCCTGTAATTTTTGGTTCCGCCGTAATCAAGAGCAGACAAGCAGGAGTAGGGTTTTCCCTCTGGGGGCCTGAACCTGGGTAAATCTCGTGTCCCGTCTTTCTTTTCTATTAACTGTTCCGCGACTTCCAGCATCCCCATCTTCTCCAAAACCCAAGTCCATAACAATGGATATTGACGAGATCGAACCTCGTCAAAGGCCCTTCAACGGGAAGCATGGATTTCAAGTTTCATAAAAAGCTTCCAAAAATTATGGTACTTGTTAGCTTTAAGCTCTTATTTCCCCTATCATAAGCATCTTGAAGTGATTAAGGTTAAAGTGAACAAAGTATGGAGTATATGCTTGACAAAGTATAAGTTGGCAATCTCATGTCCCTTGAGTATGAGGGTTGTTTCTCATGCTACTCAACTTTAGTTACCGGTAAGTTCTTATCATTGTAAGTATAAGTGTATCATAGAGAACCGCCAACGGGGTACCCCTTGCCCCATGACACATGAGCTATCCCATATCAAAATGAAAAGGCAATAGACAATGAGCATCTCAGCAATCTTCTTATTTACCATGGGAAAATGGTGCTTTTTTCTCTTCTTTCCTCTTTTTTATCTCACTTTTTTATAAGAAGAATGCTTCATGGATTTCTCACTATGGTTATGCTACAAGTTTCCACCATGATTAGGCATGGCTTAGGCTAGCGGCCCAGGTGTTTCTCTAACACACATACATAACTCCATGAACTTACAAGCTCCCCTTTTATTTCACACCGTCGACATCCATAAACAAAAGAGTATGATATCAACTGGTTAGATATTTACAGGTGTTGAAAGTGTTCCCTGTGATAGCACGATTCTGCTAATTCCCAACTTATAAGTGCAAGCATATACAACATAGATGACACAATGGTTCAATTTTATTAGGGGCAAGAAAAATAAAGTGTGCCATCAAGTTTGTGAGAGCTTTAATCACTAATTTTCACATAACAAGTTTAATTTGGAAGATAGATAAAACAAGAATATACTTGGAACAGTTTAACACACCATGCATAGGAATTTATAGTGGACTCTTTGGAATAACTTGGTTTCTTGGGAGTTGGATGCATGAGTAGAGCTTACTCATACAAGTAGAGGCTAGCAAAAGACTGGGAGCGACCAACTAAGAGAGCAATAATGGCCATAATCATGCAGAGCGACAAAACATATTAACTAAAGCATAAAGTGGTATCACAAGTCAAAAAATAAATGATCATAGAGGCTAAGGTGGATGGTTCATAGTCATAACATGGTGTAATCACGTGCCAAGTCAACCCAAATAAAGCATCAAAGGAGAATACCACAATATTATGCTTTTGTATGCTAAAGCAACGCATGATTCTTTAAAGGCACATTAAGCAATCTCAATTGTTTGGAACAAGTCATGCTACATCAATAATCACTAAGCATATGATCAAAGCAATATCTAGCATGACATGATAAAGTCTAAGACACAGTCAAAACAAGCTTCCTTTTATACCACCATAAGCATGAAGCTTCCTATTCTTTTCTAACACCAATCGGCTTATTTGAAACAACTCACAACGATAATACTCAATAAAGACCAGTGAGAAAGTCTCACAAATCCACAAATAAGAACTAAAAATTTCTAAGCTGAAAGCACAAGAAAACTAAAGCTAAACGCAGTGCTAGCAAAGCAGAAGACTCACAGAACAATAAGAGTGAAAACTAGAGTGTTCTGGGCAATGAAAACATAGCGTGTCTCTCTCCAAAAGAAGTGTGCTATAATCCAACCAACTTATTGCAGCAAACAAGAAAAATATAACTAAAAACAAAAACTAAGACACTCCAAGAACAACACAATAGTGCATGAAGCAATAAAAATAAAGTGTCTTGAAAGAAGACCTGGGATTTTTGTTGATGAAGGAGGGGATGCCTTGGGGATCCCCAAGCTTTGACGCTTGCACCTATTGAATATTTCTTGGTTGACACTAGTGGCATCCCCAAGCTTGAGCTTTTGTCCATTCTTTATCTCATCACATCATTCTTCCCCTTCGTTTGAAAATTTCCTTCATACAAAACTTCACACAATTCTTTATTAGCAACATTAGTGTATTCAAGATAACATGCCTTTGGTTTTTGTTTCAAAACAAGGAAAACTTCCATTAGAACACAATCTAATGTAGCAATTCCTTTTGAAATCTCAAGTTATCAAGGAGAACTCAAAAATAAACCGATTAAGAGGCAAATGAAAATAATGGCAGAAATCTGTCAAAACAGACCAGCAGGTAGAAACCGATTTTTTTGAAGACCTTATGTTGCTGAAATCAAAAAGTGTGGAACTAACGAAATTTAGATAACAACCTGGGTCATAATCTCAGAAAATTACAGTTCAATCCGACATACAAATATTTTTCACGATTTTTTACAGTGAAGCACAAAAGTCTGTTTCGGGACAGCAACTTCCCCAAATCTTACTTCTCTCTCATTAGAGGTTATTCTTAGAATAAAAACCACAAAAATGGATAAGGAGAGGTTATTACAGAAGTTATAACTTCCAAGGCTCAACAAAAGAAAAACGGAACGAAATTTTGGGCTATCTCCCAATAAGTACTTTTGTTTAACGCATTGAAGTTAGGCATGATAATTTCGATGATGCTCACATAAGAAATATGAATTGAAGTAAAAGAGAGCATCAAGAAGCAAATTCAAAACACATTTACGTCTAACCCACTTCCTATGCAAAATAATCTTGTAAAGAAATAAGTCATGAAAGCACAAAGCAACAAGCATAGGAAAGCAAAAAAAATGCAACTTCAGAATTTTCAACATAAAGAGGGGAAACTTAATATTATTGAGATGCATAAAACCATGTTTCCCTCTCTCATAATAACTTTCAGTAGCATCACGAATAAAATTAACAATATAACTATCACATAAAACATTCTTATCATGAGCCACATGCATAAACTGATTATTACTCTCCTCATAAGCATAGTCATTCTTATTAATTGTAGTGGGAGCAAATTCAACAAAGTAGCTATCACTATTATTCTCATTACCATAATCATCAAATATAGGAGGCATATTGTAATCATAATTAATTTTATCCTCAGTAGTAGGTGGACTAAAAATATCATACTCATCATTGTAATCATCATATATTGGAGGTTTGGTATCATCATAAGCAATAGAATAGCTATCTTCCAAAGCTGGGGAACTAAAAAGATCATTTTCATAAAAACTAGCTTCCCCAAGTTTAGACTTTTCCATAGCATTAGAAATAATGGTGTTCAAAGAATTCATACTAATAACATTGCTATTAGCATGCAAATAAAGTTCCATAGGTTTTTTAATTTTCTCTTCAAACACTTCATGTCCTAACTCAATATAGATACTACAAAGCTCTCTAATTGTGTTGTTGTTTTCCATTAAGCCTAACTAGTGAAAACAAGAAACAAAAAGATAAGATTACAGAATCTAAAGGAAATAACTTCGAGCACTCACACACAAGCAACAATACTATAAGATAACTTAGTAGCTGGAGGATGTGAGTACCTTTAACCTTACCTCCCCGGTAACGGCATCAGAAAAGAGCTTGATGTATACGCACACTTCTATTCTTGTAGACAATGTTGGGCCTCCAAGTGCAGAGGTTTGTAGAACAGCAACAAGTTTCCCTTAAGTGGATTACCCAAGGTTTATCGAACTCAGGGAGGAAGTGTTCAAAGGTATCCCTCTCAAGCAACCCTGCAATCAAGATACAAGAAGTCTCTTGTGTCCCCAACACACCCAATACACTTGTCAGGTGTATAGGTGCACTAGTTCGGCGAAGAGATAGTGAAATACAAGTGATATGGATGATTATAAGACAACAATGCTAAAAAAGAGCTTGACGGGAGGAAGAGACTAAAGGAAAACTAAAATAAAGATGGAAGCAAGCAAACATGTAACAGATCTAGTTGTGAACGATGTTTCAATGATTAGAAATAAGGCCTAGGGATCATACTTTTACTAGTGAACACTCTCATATAAATATATTATCTTCGTGATTCTACTCTGAACTACTCTCCGGTTGGATAACTCTAATCCATGGTAGGGCTATAACAGCACACCTCAAAGTTCGATTTCCCCATCTAGATAACCCCACACAGTCACCTTGAGCGCTAGATGGTTCCAACAAACACCACAATTTCATAGAGACATCCAACTCAAAATATAACTCATGATAAGTATTTGTGTAATCTATAGCCTAAGTGACACACGGTGTGCACACTGTCACCTTCACACACACGGGGATAGCCGGAGATTGATTAAAGCACTTGAGTAGCAGAGTAGACCTACTTGATTAAAAAGCTCATGACCACAAGAAGATCACACATAGAGAGAGATGAACACATAGCTACCGGTAGAGCCCTTAGCCTTGAGGAAGAACTACTCCCCCCTCATCATGGGAATCAACAACGACGATGGAGATGGATATGGTGGTGGAGATCGATGGAGATGGCTCTGTGGCAATTCCCCGTCCCGGCAGGGTGCTGGAACAGAGACTTCTATCCCCTGAATCTCCTCTTCGGTGGCGGCGGCGCTGTGGAACTTTTTGTGGATGTATGCCGATTCTTTTAGGGTTTTCTCCTCGGGAGGAATATATAGGCGGAAGGGCAAGGTCCGTGGAGCCTCTAGGGGCCCACAATAGGGGCTAGCACGGCTAGGGGGACCTACACCACCCCTAGGTGTGGCCGCCTCGTCGCGCCTCCTCGTCTCTCCTCTGGACTCCGTGTTCGCTCCGTTAAAATATTGACTTTGGCTTTTATCCCGTCCAATTCCGACAATATTTCTTTTCTAGCTTTTCCGGAACCAAAAACAGCAGAAAATAGGCAACTGGTACTGTGGCATTTTGTTAATAGGTTAGTCCCAAAAAATGTATAAAAATACCTCAAAGTGCGGACAAAACATAAGAAAGTCGATACAAAACAAGCATGGAACATAAAAAATTATAGATACATTTACGACGTATCACATCCAAGACAAGACATTTCTATCAATCATACAAGATGTTGGACCTTTATCGTACTTTAATTTGTTATATCTTTAGTTATCACATGTTTTTGTGAGCATTAATTAAAAATGATAAAACCTGAGAGACAGTCTATTATGTACCATGTTTTGTCTTTCCAAAACAACACGAAACACATGAGATAAGATTATCTTCTATACCATTTTACCACTTTACATAACTAAACATATATTGATTCGATTCAGGACACTGCATTAAATTTCTACTTCTTTCGTTCATAATTTTTTTGGCAAACAATACCATGATATATTTATATTATCGAATAATACATGGCAGAGATACTTAATCAGTCTCTAGTGATTATAGAATAAAGTTTAAATGAAACTTGCAAATCTTTGATATTTTCAAACTCCTTTTTATTGATGGAACAATACTTTTCTATCAAACCACAAACTTGTAAATACCCATGAGAGTTCTTCTATAATTTAATTGTATCCGCAACGCCAAGCCTCACATGTCTATTGAAGTAATCAACTAACAACAACAAGTATTAGCACCAGTATTTCAGGGAAAAGCAACTGAACTTCTTCGTCGATGTCATCGAAGAGCTGAGAGTACGAATCACCATTGTCAAGGACGTAGCAGTCTAAACAAATATTGTAAGGACAATCCTCCTCATGTAAATGATGGGAAAAACCAAAATTGATCTAGCAAAGTAAAATCTAAGTGACCATACCTAGAGAAATTTAATCTTCCAACACGACCAAGGATGCCGGAAAGGAGATCTCATCATCAAACGAAGGATCGAATATCACTTATTGTTGTAAATGATGCCATCTTCGCTAACACGTAACATGGTGGTATTAAAAATACGGCTGCCAAAATCCTAACATAATCTCTTAAAACACTATCTTTGTTAAAAACTCAACTCATAGATCGGGTTCCCACCTGTCCTGATGCTAGCGAGAACGGCTGGAGGAGGGGGGAACCGACACATAGAGGAGGAGGGAGTAGAAGCGATGACTAGCTTTATTAGAGAGGCTAGGGCTACATTTGCTCTGTTTCATAGTTCTAGATCCACATAATATAAGATTCAACCTATACTCATATATTGGTTATAGTAACAGAGAGTATTAGTTTTGGGTGATCCCTAAATAGCTAAGAATTGGCCAGCCGTCGCATGCTTCCTAAGAAATGCTAGCCTCCTCCTCCTTCAAAACCTTCTTCGATCGGTTCTCCCTCCTCCGACCGATCTTGCCGGTGTTAGGAGGGGCGGGGAACCCAATTTGTGGGTGGAGTTTTTAATAAATAAAAAATAAATTTTCAACAGTATAGTCTCAGTTTTGGTGGTCTTTTTTTCTTTGCCTTCGTGTGTCGATAGAGATAACAAATTTTTGAATAAGTGTTCTTCGGACCTTCTTTCGATAGGTGAGTTCCATCCAACGATAATGGTGGTGTTAGAAGATCAAATTTCTTTCAATATGGTTTCAGATATTGCTTCACCGGATCGATCTTAGATGGTTTTTGATGGTTGTCGCAAGGAGATTTGTCCTTACAAAAACTATCCTGGCTACACCATCAACAATGATGATCCGTATTCTTGGCTCCCAACAACGTCGATCTGGTTGTCCGATTCGTCTTCCTGAAATACTGGTGTTGATACTCTTACTGATATTGATTGATTACTTTAACGAACTACATGCATGCACGTAGTCTTAACACTGCGAATCAAATTAAAATTTACAGAAGAACCCTTGGTATTTACATGTCCGTGATTTGATATCTATACCTTTTTTATTTGTCTATCTTCGAAGAAATATAAGATTGTGTCATGAAAGAAAAAAGAGATTGAAGATCTTGATAATTTGCTAGTTTTTTTAGATTTTTTTTAGTTGTTGAAAACAGCTTATATGTATTTGTTATGTACAATTTGCTATAATAAATATGTATGGTATTAATTGAGTCCATCCTACGAATAAAAAACTTACGACCTGCGGCAAGGGTCCACAAGCCTCCAGCCCAGCCCCAGGGCCGGGCCTGTTGATTGTCAAGGCAGAGAGAGTATTTATTTATTTTAGAAGAGTTCCGTGCGGTCAATTTCTTTCGTGATAATTGAGCATATTTCTGCAAAAAATTCAGGGCTGCCTCGGCCCAAAAGGAATAAGACACCTTGTGCACAGGCCTCCCCTTTGGCAAGCATTCAGCTAATGGGCCATGGTCTGGCCCAAAACAGCTCGTTGTGGCTTGCCCAAAGATCTCACGGAACAGACGAAGAAACCACGCCCCCACCGCGCACGCCAAAACCTCGGAGGCAACCGGCCGCCGCCGCCGTAGCATCAGCAGTAGCCGGAGGGAGATGTCGTTCCGGGCGAAGGAGATCTACAATAAGGTGGTGCGCCGCGTGGGAGGTGATGGGAAGCTTCCGGCGGAGCTCATGGAGTCGGTGAAGAGCATGCTGCCGAAGAGTAAGGTCGTCATGGGCCGGGCAAAGCGCGGCATCTTCGCCGGCCGCCACATCCAGTTCGGCAACAAGGTCTCCGAGGATGGTGGAAACAAGTAGGAAAATTCTCACTCCCCGGTCTCTCGTGCAATCATTTTTTCGTTTCTTCTGATCTATGCGCACAGATATTCCGGACTGTAATGCTAAGGTTCGGTTGTCGGAATGGGGGAAATGACGCGTTTGATGTTTCCCGAGGTCATTTCGATTTGAGTGGTTGGGATGGGAGGGGCAACGAGCCGTGTTTAATTGTTCATCTTGTTTGGGAAATTTAGTTGCGGAAATGCTGCTTTTATTTTATGTCTGATCACCAATCTGGTTGCCAAGTCTCTCTAAAAATGCCGCAAATCACTTTCGATAATGGAAAAAAAAGTGAAGCTGCTGATTTGAGTGCGAGAGGAAGGTGAAAACATGTGGTAAGGGAGAGTGAGGCCACCCCTCCTACCTGGCCTGATTGTGTCATGGTATTATGTTGGATTGTTCAGTTCTGCCACTGATTTTGTTAGCATGTTGTTTACTTGCTTCAGCTATGTTATGTCATACTATTTGACTCTGTACCAATAATGTCAAACTCAATCAAGTTACCAGTCGAATAAAAAATATGTGAAACAGAAACTGCGTAACCTTGCAAAACCTCATTATTTCCTTCCTGAGTCCTGACCCTACCACCAGGCCCAATATCATGTTAAACATTTAACGTGGCCTCATGATTCAGTTGATCCTTCATGATGCAAAGTTAATAGCACTAAAGGCATGTTTTCGGAAGGAGTAGGAGGATGAATCCAGTCACTTGTTATTATTCTTGAGATAATTCGGTAGTTACTCATCTTGTTATTATTCCTGTGATCATTCCGATCTGTGTGGGTAGGATGGGAGGGCCAACGAGCGACTTCTTTGGGAAATTTTAAGTTGCAGAAATGCTGCTTTTATCCTTTTATGTTTGATTTTATCAATCTGGAAATGCAACTAATCACTTTTGAGAATGGGAAAAAAAGTGAAGCTGCTGATTGGAGTGTGAGACGAAGGGGAAAACAAGTGGTAAGGGAGAGTGAGGCCACCCCTCCTATCTGGCCTTGTAATGCCATGGTACTTTGTTGGATTGTTCAGTTGTGTTATTGATTTACTTTAGTAGCCATCACCGACTTGAGAATTAGATGAGGGATGATCATATCAGGTCTTGTTCGGATCCACTTCCATTTTGTACTGGATCTGATAGTTAGGATTGGGACAAGATGCATGGGATTCTTTGATTATTGGAATGGCAGTATAGAATATTAGCAAGACTTTCATGATGTAACACGACAAATCTAAGTTATATGATTTTTGAATTTTCTTTGGCTTGTGTGATTGATGTTTGCGTGCATTTTGAGTTGAAGCATGCCATTACTTGGTTTCAGACAGGCCCAGTACCATGTTAAGCAGTTAGCGTGGCATCATGATTCAGTTGATCCTACATGATGCAAGGTTAATAACACCAAAGGCACGTTTTTGGATGGAGTAGGAGAATGAATCCAACCACTTGTTATTATTCTTGATAATTCAGTAGTTGCCCGCAGATTTTGTTTGAGAACATGCAAACAAGTGTTTTGCACCTTTTTTTGTGAGGATAAGCAAAATAGATACACTAGTTGGGCAATAGGTGCCATGACCATAGATAAGACAACATACACAACACAAACACCCTACCCAAGCTACGCTTCACGGCGGCTCATGTAACCGGTAGTTAAAATCCTGTCGCCACCTGCTTGGCCTCCTTGATGCCATCAGCCACTCCTGTTCATACCAGATGGACCAACATTCAGGATGACCATGGAGTGGAAATTCACTTCTTTTTTTTTACTTGGGGCACATGTACATGGTAAGCCATCAATCTCCAGGGAGTCCTTTGCAGATAGGGTGGAAGAACCATGGCCTGCCTAGATGAGGATAGTCCCAAAGCTCTCTCTCCCACGAGCAGCGGATGAAAAAAAAATCCACTTACTATGATTTCTGGGAATAGAATTTGTTTTGATAGGTTTTACTTGATTTAACCATCACATTGACTCAATACTCAGTTGGTTGATGAATTCAAGCACTTAACACATTAATTTAGGATAACCCTGTAGCCTCTTGGTAGTGCAAAGCTGTTAGTGATGTTTAATGATTCTCTTAACCTTTTGGCTTGCACTGTTTCATGTCTATAGCAACACAGTAGTATAGGAACTGCATCCTTGGATATATTTAACAAAGTGGTAACTTTCCATTTATTTGGATGTCTAATTATGTGCTAGACACATTTAGAAACTTCTTGGTAGTTTGCAAATTTAAACACTTGTTATTATATCTCCATATAGCTTAACCCTTTCTTAATCTCCCTTCCTTTCTCTCTCACTCAGTTTTGCTGGCACCTTTTGGTCATGGAGTATATTCTTTGTTCAGGTCAAGGAGAAACTGGAAGCCAAATGTTCAGGAGAAACGTCTTTTCAGCTATATTCATGAACGGCACATTAGACTCAAAGTAACCACCCACGCACTCCGTTGCATTGACAAAGCTGGTGGGATTGATGAATACCTCCTGAAGACACCTTACAACAAAATGGATACTGAGATGTGTATTGCCTGGAAGGCAAAGATTGAGAAGATGTATTCAGAGCTCCCTCCTGAGGAAGAGGCTAAGATAGAACAGGGTTCGGAGGAGGTTCGATCGGCCAAGAGAGAGTTCCATAGGGAATCGAGAAGGGCCATTGCTTTGTCAAAACAGAGTCAGCTAGAAGCAACTAAAGCTGATGATGACGAAACAACTGAAGTTGAGCATATAAATAAAGAGGTCTCTGATGTCGCAGAGAAGTCTTAGCCTGTACCTGGGTACATGGTATGTGCTGTCAGTGTGATTCTGTAGCTTCCTTTTCAGGAATAAGCATCATCAAGTTTGTTGAAATTTAGTGTATCTGTCAATTTTGTGAACTGTTAATTTTTTAAGATTCTGTTGAATATCGATGATAATTGGCTTGTATGGCTTTACTTTGTTATCCCAGAAAATTTAAAATGTTAAATGTATTACTAGTAAAAGGGTTGTGCAGTTGTTTTTATGTAATTTATGTTTGACTTGTTAGCGGTCCGTTTGAAACCTCTAGATGTCATGGCAGACTGATGCAATATTTATTTAGGGCATGTATCATCTAGGTGGCATCTTTCTTCTACTATGTAAATCGCATAATGGCAAAGAATTGTCTGTGTAAGCTTAAGGATGGATGTAGTTAATATCAGCTACTTCACACATTTTTATTGAGTATCTGGATTTAATTATCTTATTCTCCACAAGACCACAAGAAATACATGTCACTTATTTCACATATGCTTTTAATTTAGAAAATGGTCGATTTCAGACAGCCTTTTGTAGCCGAAAGTTATGAACTGAATTATTCATTTTTGCAGATAAAAAAAGGAATGGAAGCATCAGCGTCGTTGACAAAATAATGGAAGATTTTCATTTCATATAAACAGGGGATAATATCTCGCTTACGCCTTTTTTTTCTCAGGACAACGGTGTATCTTAAGCCTAACTGCCTAAGTCTACATTTACATGCATCATCTCGGTGTTGCAAGTAGTTGCGAATTTTGTTGAAGTTATTTTGTACAATTATTGTAATTTCTAGTGTCAGGATTAAGATGATTTTCTTCTCAAGTTTTGCTAGCCCATTCAACTGAAATGCCTAAGAGAGTTTTTTTCTAAGATAATTAGCTGACCAGATAAACGCCAGTTAGCTGGAGTTATAGCATTTTGCTACAGTAGCTGATTTATGTTAGACCTCCATTACCTAGCATGCCGTTGACTCTACGTCAAGCGGAAAAAAAAATCTCAATCTGTGGCTGCTGGTAGCAAAAGAAGATTTAGAATTGTTGGTTGGACAAACCGTGTGTATGTACTGTTATCCCTAGCTAAGCTGTTGGGCGCAGTTTTTCTTAATGTTGTCGGTCGGGAGAATTGTTTGCTTTCCCTACCCCTTATCATTAGATCTGGTTGTAACTTGACCTGTCAAAGACTCTAGACAGAATCATACTGAAGTGCTTGTTGACATATTATCAACAGAGAAGTTACATTGCCGGTTCCATATGAACAAAGATGAAAGGCCTGAAAGCAACACGGCCATCATGTGGACGATCCATCTATCCTAGCTTGGCGAGGACATCGCCAAGAACAGTCTTGGTCTCTCCAAAGTACTTCTCGGCCTCGGCGGGGCTCTTGATCTTGGCTGCATGGTCAAGCTGCAAAAAAGATGGGATGATTGATCATTGGTTGTGAAAGACAAGCTGCAAGACTTGTGAAGAGAAATAAGCTAGTATGTGGATCTGGAAGTGGGGGGAGATGCTTACCCCGTCGAGGGTGTCGAAGAGCTTGCCGGTGAGCTCCTTGAGGCTCTTCTTCTCCTCCTTGGTGGCCTTGGAGGCGATGACGGTCTTGAGGTCGTAGCGCAGGTAGGAGGCCCTGAGGCGGAGGTCGTTCATGACGTACGGCCATTGCTTCCTGTCGATGAGCGGCTTCAGCTTGAGGATGTCCTGGGCCGACTCCTTGGCCCGGGCGGCCGCCTCCGCCGCTGGCAGCGGCTGCAGGTAGAACCGGTTCTTCAGGGGAAGGTCGAAGTCCCTCGCCTCGTCCGAGTTGTCAGTTCCGGCTGCCACAGAGAAGAACAATCAGATGACCGAATATCCAAGCAAAGCGAATATACTTCCGTATGTAGAGCAGGCAGCTGGAGGCACGCACGAAGTCCACCGGAGAGCGGCGGCGGCGGGCCAACCTTGATGGCGGCGACCGGGCCGGCGTGGGCCACCTGCGCGAACGCTCCGCCGGCGACGGCGGTGGCCATGAGACCAAGGACGGCGCGGCGGCCGGCGGTCTCGGCCTCTGCCGACGCCCTGACGGTGGTTCTGCTGGCGCGTCTTCCGGCCGGGCCTGGGAGGCGCACGCCCTGCGACAGGCCGGTCATGGACGCCATGGTCTGTGCCATCTCAAGCTTTGCTTCTCTCCTTCCCTGAGTCCTCTATCTCTCTCTTTTGAGAAGCTAAGCTAGCGATCTCTCTGCTCCACTGGCAAAAATATATGAGGAGGACGTGTAACGTTGCTGCCTGCTGTCCTTTGCGGCGCGAAACCTTATCTGACTGGATAGGTTGGTGCCCAGTGCGCGCACGCCATGTGGCACGGCTTGTGGCATGGTGCATCTCCTGACCTCTGTCTGGATCGCGTCTTGGCCAATAACCTCCTGCCATGTGTCGTGGGGCTTGGCTTGCAGTTGGCCAGTAAGATTTTCTTCTTTTGTCAGTTTGTTACTTGGATAACCTTTTCTTTTTTGATGGTGATATCTTAAGGAAAAGGTACCAATTACATCAAAGATGAAAAGAAGGCAACATTAAGGAGTTGAACAAAAGCCCCCGCAAAAAAAAAGGAGCTGAACAAAAGAGAGTAGAGTAGGATCCAATATATGAGAGCTTGTACTCCTTAACCTACGCAGCATCCAGTCACTTTGGAACCGAACCTTTCATCTAGCAAATGCGGGTTGTTGAAGCTTAAAAATAAAGGCATAATTTGGCAACAAAGTTTTTTTAAAACTGAAGTAATATCAATGTCATAGTATTTTAGTGCCTAGCAAAGCAATACTTAAGTTTTTCTCTTTTCTCAGTTTTAGAAAAAAGAGGGTCCAACCTCTTTCTCAAATATTTTAAAAAACCCATAATTTTGGAGGATACTTCAGTTTTAAAACCATACTATTTGTTGGATCCAAACACCTCAAAATATTTAATACTCAATTTTTTTTAGAAACCAAAGTATTCTCTTAATACTTTAAAAATACTTTGATACCAAATGTAACATCTTTCTCAAATACTTCAAAAAATCATAGTTTTGAAGTATACTTCATCTTTAAAACCATATTATTTATTAGATCCAAACACCTCAAGTTATTTAATATTTCAGTTTTTTCAAAAAACAAAGTATTCTCTTAATACTTTAAAAATATTTTGATGCCAAACAAGGCCGAAATCATTCTGTTTCTTCAACAAATTCAAAGTCATGCAAGCACACACCTCTATGAAACACATGGTCCTGTAAAACTGGACTTAGCCATGAGAAAACGCTGGACCAAAGGCAACGTAGGATCCTAAGTGATGTTACAAGCATCCGAACGGTCCTTGGAAAATCGGCACTCAAAGAATAGATGGCCACGGGTCTCCACAACATGCTCACTCACCACAGAGAATACATTATGGACCTGAGTTCACTTGCCAAGTGATGTCGGATAACTCTTTCTAATAACGGAACACCATGAACCCATTTTCTTACTACCAAGCAAATATACCCGGTGAGATCATTCTGCAAATTCACTTGCTCTCTGGTTCTCTAGAGATATCGATTTCCTAATGGTACATCAAAATGCACATTTAAAGGGTGATTGCTATTCACGAATGTAGATGCACGTTTAGTCATGTCGCTCATCCTGGTTTGCATCCGCCTGATCATAGAAAGAGATACAAAGATCATTAATTCCATGTTCTTAGATAATGGCCTACCGACGATTGGTACTAAGATCACGCTAGAGACATCAACGACTCTTGTCCAAACTCTGGTGGCATTAGATTTGGAGTGTCAGGGTCTTCGGCCAGATATGGGTTCAATGCGGCAACAATTACTATGGTAGGTTGACATGCGAGTGTTAATATTGACGGAACGATAGGGGGGATGGTGTTCAGTAGGCAACATGATAATTACTTATATGAAATTTCAGACCGTGAGATGGTAGTTCTAGTAAGATTAATGTCCACAACTTGTCAAGAAGTGGTAGGGCTTGTTGGAGCAGGTCCAAGAGTCCAAACAAATTTGAGGGTTTAGGAAGACAATATATGTTTAAAAGTCTGAGCAATATTTTTTATTTAAACTCAATAATTAAAAATATTCTTAACAAGTTTTCTGAAGTGGGCAAAGGGGAGAATGGTCCACCTTTTCCCTAACAAAGAGAAGCCACTAGTGAGAGACATGTAAGGGAGATCACGCCAGCTGTTTACGATGATAAGGGCCAGTGACCGACCGAAGCAAGGATGGGGGATCATGATTGAGCTGAAGTGGCCAAAAATAATCAACCCATATGACACTATATGTGACATGCCATGACATGTAGTAAATGAATTCCTTACACATAGCGTAATGGCTGCAAATATGTAACTAAAATCCCCTTGGACTAAACATGGATGTCACAAGGTCAATGTTGACGGAGCTTTCCGATCATTGGATCACAATGGAGGAGGCGGGGTAGTTGTTGTCACATTGCCATGACGACTTTATTGCTGGAGCTTGCCATTTTTTCGCACTTTGCTGATGCAGAAGGAGTGGTTATTGGCCTGCAAGCGGGGTTTGTTGGTGGTGATGAAACTGCAGGTTTAACGTGTTGTACTAGAAACTAATAGTGTCGAGGTCACAACAAAGCAAAGTAAGGAGGGTCAGGATTGATCAATCTACGGTCCATTGGTTTCTATAATAAAAACTAGTTTGGAGATTCCTCGATGCGTGTAGTTCAGCGATCGGCCACTCATCGAATGGTGAAGGAAGTCTACGAAATAAGGTGTATAAGGTGTGGTTTAGTATGGCACATGATTTGCATCGTGAACATGATCATGATTGGTTTGGAGTCGTTAATGACTTTTTTTTAACAATCAATACCGTATTATATTAATAGAAGCGAATTGTACATGACAGAGATACATAAACTGACTTTAGCAATTATAAAATAAAATCAAAAATACAAACAAATCTTTGAAGTCTTCATACTCTTTCTTCTTCCATGACACGATTTTGCACTTTCTTGAAGATAGCCGTACAACCAAACCATATACCTGTAAATATCAATGATGGTTCTCTCATAATTATAATTTGCGCCGCAATGTTAAAACATTGTGCACGCGTATAGCTATTACAGTAATCAACCAATATCGACAAGAGTAACTTAATATAATGTTAGCACTATAGTCTGAAGAAAAAAACCTTGGAAAAGAAAAATTGCTCTGGACAGTCGAGTGTTATCTATCGGTGCATCTCCTCCCTATTTATTAAAGCAAGAGCCGTTGGATTAGATCGCAATGGACTCTGTTCACAATATCAGAGTTGCCCAACTCTCTGCTGTGCGACCGCGCACCGCTGAGGCCCCCAAAATCAAACCCTCTCGCCACCATCAATGGCGGTTCGCCGCGGCTGGCGGCGACCTCTCCCTCCTCTAGCGGCCCTGACTGTGCCCTCCACGACACCTCGTTCTCCGTTAATAGGTCGCATAAGCCCGTCCCTTCGGCGAGCAGACGAGCCTCTCTCCCCTCCTGACGGCGGCCGCGGCTGCAGGGACCTTCCGCAGTTCCACTCCCACGGGATCTGATCCGGTGAATGTTGCCGCATCGGGAATTCAGTCCTCGCGGCGCCATTGCGCTAGACAACCCCGCCCGACAACTTCGTTCCCACTCCTCGGCGAGCGCCCTCGGTGAGCTAAATCCCATCCCTGCTTCAGTTAAACCGGGTGTGCCTGAGCGCGTCTTCCCATTTCGTTGCCGACGAATTGGGAACTTTGCCTACGCACTTGACTAGAGAAGGTTGCTTGGCTAATTGACTGTAAGCGAGTTATCGTGATTAAATCATAATTCAGTGACGTGGAACCTAAAATCAGGCTATACACGATGAAAAATTGCAGTAGGTAAAAGAAGTATCTAATGTGCAATTTCAGTAGATGTGGGCACTTGGATGGATCAGTCCAGTTTGCTTTACCAAATTCAGCTCTAGCTGCAGTATTGCGCTGACTAATTGACCATTGTTAGGAACTCTCGTCCTGTTCATTCCTTCCCAGGATTCCAGTAATTGCTAGGTTTGGTTGCCTTTTGTTTTGGGTCATAAAACTAACTAGATTATCCCACAGGTTTTCTGCAGAGAACCTATAAAAAGGCTGAAATTGTTGTCGGTACAAACCATAAAGACAATTTTCAATAATCAAGACGATGTGGCTTTGGCGTAGACGAAATTTATGCCACTCAGTACTCTCTCAAAGGTTGAAAACAACAAAGTCGATGAGTTTCGGGTTGGCTTTTACTTTCCTAGAGTCTAGACTCGAGTCATCTATTGCAGGTTTGCAGCTGTAGAATTGTAAGAGAGGTGTGTATGACGAGTTTTCTCATCATCACCGGCGTCTTATAATCTTATTAGAGAGCACAACTACATGACGATCCACAAACATGATATTGGTAGCCACTGCTCATTTGAGGCATGTTTGGTGATTGGTGCAAAGTGGAAACAACCCAGTGTGTAGGTACCCAAAAGGTCTCCAACTCTCCATTGTGTACTGTTAACTACTACTGAACTGTGTCATGAACTGTAAATATGGGCTATCGTTACTTTTCATCAGAGAAAAACTAAAAAACCAGCATAGTCCAAATCATTTTTTATTCGATATGCTTCACCACTCTCAAGTTGAATCATACTAGCTGTTAGGATTTTCAGTTATTCAGTTCGGGATTTTTCCCGTTTGTTCAGGGCATGACGCGGTCTGTGCGTGCAGCCCAATTCTAGGATTGCTGGGTGCGGTTCGTTCGATGTGGGATGGCATGATCCAGTCAGAACATGGCGATTGCCACGGCAACTTCTTTGTATTCTGCATGAATAAAAGGAAAGACAGAAAAGCAGTACATTATACGCTAAGCCAAAAACCCTCTGTCTCAGTTCCATCGCCCTCACTAGAACGCGAGTGGCATCATGAGAGTTTCAGAGAGAGTCGAGCGCAGGTGCTGACATCTCATGACATTATTCACTATCAGTTTTTAGCTGGATACTCATGTTAATTCCTTTTGTTAATTAGGATTGTTTCAAGGTTAGTGCTTTCCACTGACCACTCATTTGATGTTTTTTTCAAAATGGAGAATGGACCACAGACCCACGCATCAAAAATATGCATACGGCCTTCTTTATTAATTTGTTCAACAATGGTCTGACAAATAGCATACCTCAAAAACCACTCAGTTGATGTAAACAGTGGGAACACTTAGCAGCAGAAGCCTGGGCATCAGTTTTATTTATACCGCTAAAAAACCATATAATAAATAGGGCATACGCACAAACTGCACACAAACTGCTTTCTTCGTTCATACAAATACACACAGCAAAGTGGGCGCCATGGTCTAATGTACTCCAGCTCACCGGAAAAGCATCAAACCACGTGACCAGTACTACAATATTATTGTCACATTATTATAACCTTGTTGCACAGAGGTTTATTTATTCTCGGCCTATTGTTCCACAATAGGCTTATTTCCATGTGCACCTCAATTCTCCACCAAATGTCAGGGTTGCTAACACCAATAGGCCGAGGACATTTATGTTAGCAACGCCTGCATCAGTGAGATCTTTAAACTGGCAGGTCGGTGTTCTCGTCAAAGGGGAACGGCTCCAGCTTTGGTTCTGCTGCTTGAAGGATCACTTCAAGTGACATTTCTGGCTCTGATCTTTCCAAAGGCGCAATTGGATCAACACTTCGGTCATGACTCTGGAAAGAACCATGGAATTATGGTAATATATAACTGAAAATGATACATCTGTATAAGTTTAGATGTCTTGATGTCCATGTATTGCACTAACCTGATTAGCATGCATTCTCTTGACAAAAGTTTGGAAAGTGTCGTAGTTCTGTTCCTCCAGCAGTTCATCTGATACCCGGAGGTAGGTGAATCCAAACAGCTTGTGCTCAGGAGGGCCATTCTTGTTAACACCTTCTGGTCTTGCATTCCTGAGTATCGTGTTGTAAGCAGTTGCGTCATATCGACCAAGTGCGTTTTCACATGCCACATTTAAGCCCTCTCTCCATCCAGCACTCAGCACCTGAGAATTACGATGAGAAGTGCTTCCGTAAAAGAGAAGCGTAGGATCCTGGCTCATAAATCACTGGGCGGCTGCCAATGGTGTAGTTACCTGTTGGACTAGTTCTTCTGGTGCGCTCTTCGCCTCAGAGCTTTGCTCGGAGTCCCTCATCTCTGCACAAGTAAAGTTAAGGCTAGCATGATGCCTTGTGAGCATGCGTGCTATGGTTCTGTAGCCATCTCTGTCATCTAAGTTGTAGTACCCAGCAGTGAGCTCGGCTGCGTGGTTTGGAACCCTGTACCACCAGTGAATGCCAGAGATCTGCAACCAAACATTGGATCATGTCTCATTTACGTTCTAGCTTAAGCAATGTGAGCTGCATATACTTGCTCGTTCCTTTAGCCTATATTCTAATGTTCGAGTGAAATTTGTGGCAGTTTTATTACATGCAACTTTCACAATTGAATCATCATTTAATAATTTTTGTCAACTATAATAAACTGATATCTTAAGCATTGGTACTTACTTTGATTGCCAGCTGCACTCTGCATCCCAGGAAGACCTGGTTTGCTTCATCCAAGATCTTGTCACCGTGCTTGATCAGTTTGTTGGAGTACCATGAGAGGAAAAACTTCCCCTTCTCGGTGAGGTACGTTCCATCGTCCTTGAAGAACTGGGTATTCTCAGGAGTGTCATTGTATTCTCCAGCATCGTCAGGCAACTCCCACTCAGGATGGCCAGCCTTCTCTGCTGCCGCTTTGAAGTCTGCTTGGAGGTACTTATCATAGCACTGCAGATTGTTTTAGTTTTAGTAATAGTTAGAACAATCATGTGAAGTTCTTTTGTCTTTACTGGTGATGGCATTATTCTGCATTTGTTTTATTTGATGCCCTGTCTGTTTAGCTAGATATGGATTCGATTTCCTCTGTTTTTTGCTGCCTCACTGTGGGACCATGTCATGTGTTTGCCTCTGTCACTTTTCTCAAAAGAAACAGTATGGTCTCTCATAAGCCAAAAGTAGTGATAGGCTGAAACTGCCATTTTATCATGGTGTCTCTGTTGATCAGAATAACTCCAGCATTGGGCGTTCATTTCTTACTAGAAAACATTTTCAATGCAGATCAGAACTTGTGCAAAAGATTAACTGCCTTTGGTCATCACATGTATAAGAGCATTTTAAATAACAGAAGAGGATAGTTTTTGTTTGGCAAAAGGCACTCACGATGAATTCTCCTATGCCTGGGAACACCCATCCCTGGCTCTGAGGATAGGATGGGTACCTCATCTCTCCCGCTGGGCCTAGTCCCACCTCAATGTCGACGATAACACCAGCATCCAAGAACTGTTTCATGTTCTCCCTGAAGCTCGCCATGTAATCAGCATACATCTGTCACAGCCACAAAACAAAGAAGAATGAATCAAAGCACTTGCTACCCTGAGCATACAGTACCTATCAAAAATCATGAGTATGCCATTGCCTGGATGGCGGAGAGCATACAGTACTCTCTCAGTCATCTGAGTATGGCGGAGAGCATGGAGTGGTTGTTTAGATTTGCTAACCTGGATGGCAGTTCTTCCATGGAAGAGAGGCTGGTCATCCACTCCAAGGGTGAGGTACTCAATGTTCCTCGTCCCGCTCCTGTTGGTGTAGAAAATGTCGGGGTCGGTGGTGCCGATGTCCCTTACCCACTGCGGGATGGGGATGTTGACGACGTCGCCGACGTTGCCACCGCACTGGTGGAAGGACATGATGGCCTGCAGCTTCAGCCCGGCCTCCTGCACCAGCTGGAACACCTGCTTGTAGGCGGTCCAGTCGTACGCCTTGGGGCCCTTGCCCTCCACCAGCCCCCACCAGACGTCGATCATGACGCCGTCCACGCCGGCCTCCGCCAGCTTCTTCAGCTGCGCCCTGATCTGGTCGCCCTTCTCGAACGTGTTGTCGACGCTCACCACATCCAGCTATTTCCACGGAGAAATCGAAGTCAAAGGTCAGTATGAAAACTCCATCTACGGTCTAAACTCTTGATCTACAGTGTTGGTGTGTTATACATATAGCTAATCGTATGTATGTACGATGATGTAAATTAGATCTGCTTGAAAGCAGGTGCTTAAGGGAGGTGAATGGAGCTTACAGGGAGCATGACGTTGACTTGGACATAGTTGGCTAGCATGTTCCCTGCCATTGTGGCTGCCGGCTAAAACTTATGCTCTAGAAACACTGGGGGCCGGGCTTGTGTGCTCACTCGCTTGACTCTGTTTGCTGGATGTTGCAGGGAGCTTATGGGGTGTATTTATAGTGCGAAAGAGGAGGAGGGTGGCAGGGGCGGGGTCCTTCTCCAGCGAGGCTGACGGTGGACCTATGGCCTATCTTTTCCAGGCCGGTACCTACATCCGGTCAGAAAGTGCGCTCGGTGAACTGATTTTGGTTACTGCCCACAGCCAAGCTTCATTCAGGGTCAACATCATCGGCTGCCGCTGCCGGCGATAACGTTGTAACCTGGAGATTCATCTGTTCTGCAGTAGTTCAGATGGACCGTCGCGGCTTTGCTTTTGTATGGTGCGGGGTGATTGGGGGGATGAAAGCAGGTGAAAACTACATTATCCCTGTGAGTTGAGTAGGTTAATTTCACGTGTGCTTCGATTGGGTATCTCATGTTCCGATTAGTTTCACGTGTGTTTCGATCGAGCGGCGGCTCAGCAACTGTATATCATCAGGTTTGAAATACTACTACAATATGTTATCTCGTGATCCGTATTGAGTGCCCTAAATCTATGGACAGGCGACGGGTGACGACTGTATTTCACATAGTAGCATCATACTATGGTTCTGTTATCGTGCAGATCACACTTCTTTGACGGTGCGCTTTCCTCCGCGGCTACGGAGGTAACCGTCGAAACCGTTTTCGCTTGCTTGTACGTATCTACTGTATGTGTGCCGTGTATGCAGTGCTGCGTGTGGGTTTAAGGGTGCAACGGAAATTCGTTTTCGTGGTGGGCATGGATTGCCGCAGACCCTGGCAAGTTCAGGCTGCTGTTTCCAACTCGGCTTTGCTACTGTACGCAAAGGCGAAGCGAGTTTCGTATGCTGATTTTAAGCAAAGGTTTTTTATATGCGTTTTATGTACTTTTTAAGCAATCTGATTTGTTCACCAGCAGCAGCTTTCGCGGCAACTAAAACACATTTTTTAGCTGGCGACCTCAAATCATTTCCCTCTGATGCCGTGTGCGCGCGCGTATGATTGTCATCAGGAAGCCGCGGTCCCCTGGACAGCCCTGAAGATTGACGGCAGGGACTCCCGCTACGCCGCGCCCCGGATGATGACGGCTCAAACAAAAACAACTTCCTTCCCTAAAAAAATATACCCTGTTGCGATATTCTGAAAATCCTGTTACAATATTCTGAAAATCTTGCAATATCAAGTTGGTATGTGTCGGGCGTTTGTTGCTGTGGATTAGCACATGCACGTCCCTACGTACCTTTTCCCACCTGTCTACATCAGTTGGATATATATGCGTATGAGTGGAAATGGAGCGCATGCGCTGGAGGGTGTAATTGTCGTATTTAGGTGTCGTGTTTTTTCTTGGAAGGGTAAATTTCAGTATCTACATCTCAACATCGAGTCTGTGACAGTGAGTATCCAAATTTAGTACTCACTCTGATCCGATTTTATTGTCAAATGTTTAGACTTTAGAAAAAACTTAAGCTAAGCTTTGTCTAAACCTGTGACAATTGAATTGAGTCGAAGAGTAGTAGTAAATTTTTACAATATAGCAATATAAGAAACTTAGTGACACTAAGCACCAAAAAATCATATGGAACTTGGGCTACCTATAGCCCTTTATTTTGAAAAAAATCAAAAACATATTTAGAAGTTGCAGAAAATTACAAATTTATATTGACGAACCATTAGAATTTTAGTCTCCGGAATCCGGATCATCGGATTTTGTGGTGTATGGTCTATGGTAACTTTGATTTTTTAGCGCCACATGGAGAAGTTGTCGGGCCCACAGAAAAGCGACGGACAACTTTGCTGTCCCGCTCGATGAGGTTCTAAATTTGGATGCAGACAATGATGTATCCTGTAGGTGTGCAAAATCTCAATGCGTCTTTTTTGTATTCTGGGCTACACCAGAAATTAACATACATGTGTGTGCAAATTGTACCTTCAAAAACCTATTCAAATTTTGTCTTTATTGTGCGGCATAGAATACAACTTATTTCATATAGAGATTTTGCACGCTTGAATTATACACCATTGCCATTTCTTTTCAAAAAACAGTAGAAACTTCGCAGGGAGCATTGCGGGTCTATTTATACTATGAAAGAGGAGGGGTCCTTCTCGAGCGAGGCGAATGGTGAACTTATAACTTTTCCAATCCGGTATCTACTTTGGGTCAGAAAGGGTGCTCAGTGAACTGACTCTAGTTAGAGCATCTCCACGGACGGCCCAATAGTGCCCTCAGTAGAACTATTAGGGTCTCGGCCCAAAAAAAGACCCTATATACCGCTGACGGAATTTTGAGCTCAATATGATAGTCGACGCGTCCATGCTGACCCCTACCTGCAAGGTCTAGGTTCGGAGTGCTGATACAAGTTACCATGTCGGATCTACATCCTGGGTCGTTTGTCAGCGTCAACGCGTCAACTTAATAAAAACACCCTCTAGCCCGGTTCCCCGGGCCAGGAGGACAGTCGTGCCACTTTGTTTGGTTGCTTGGAGTTTATCCCTAAGACTCAGCAAATGTAACTAAAAGGTGTTTGGTTGCCAGATGATTATTATTTCTGGCACACACAAGTGCACCTGCTCACCTCCTCTAGAATATGTGAGGTTACCATACTTCTTTGACGATGATCGCTTTCCTCCATGGCTATGCGCGTACTCCCTTCGTTTGAAAATATAAAATATTTTACCTTTATAAAAGAAGTGTATCTAGATCTCTTTTAGTATGCAGATTCACTCTGAACTTATACACTAAAAAGGGTCTAGATATACTCTTTTTACAAAGCTAAAACATCTTATATTATGAAATGGAGGGAGTATCTATCAAACCGTTTCTCTTGCTTGTACGTATGTGTGCCGTGTATGCAGTGCTGCGTGTGAAGAAGGGTGCAACGGAAATTCGTTTTCGTGGTGGGCATGTACTGCCGTAGAATGTGGTAAGTTCAGGCTGCTGCTCTGATCTCGGCGTTACCACTGTAAGCGAACCGATGCTGATTTTAAGCACAAGTTTGTCCATGCGTTTTACTTTTAAGCAAACTGATTTGTTCAGCAGCAGTTTTCACGGCAACTAAAACCCGTCTAGCGACGTGACGGCAGGGACTCCGCGACCCGGATGCTGACGGTTCAGTCTCAAACAATTGCCCTCCGATATTCTGAAAATCTTTCGGCCGTTCAGTGATGCATTGCTGACTTGATATTGATATGGGCCGGGCATTTATTGCTGTGGATTAGCACGTCCCTACGTTGTGCCACCTGTCTATATCGGTTAGATATGCATACGGTTGGAAATGGAGCACATGCGCTGGAGGGTGGCCATGCAGGTAATGGTCGTATTTTCTTTGACAGGTAAAGTTCAGCCTCTACATCTCAAGATCGAGTTTATGACAGTGTATCCAACTTTAATACTCACTCCGATCTTTTTTACAGAAGGGCTCAACCATCGATTTCATATAAAGAAACCACCAAGTTATTACAAGCAAGTAAAGCAAAAAAAGGGTATCAAGCACAGTTATTTTATGAGTATCAAAACTCGATAAACGAAACTTCAGGATAGTTCTATCTTAGAGTGGAACACAAGAGCACCGCAAAAGACAAGTACAAATTCCCACTCCAGGAACGCAGACAGCGGAGAAGACATCAACATAAATGACGAAGATCGGTTGGCAGCAATCCTTGAAGTAGTTGGCGCCCACAGATGTGATCTTGAGTAGGCTTCTTGGATCACCGGTTTCAAGATCTCCACGCCCTCCTCAAGATTTTTTTTTGCCTTGTTTTTTTTTTTTGCAATATTGCCTAAGAAATAATCATATTGCAAAATTTGTATATTGCACATTTAGGGTCATCAGGGAATTTTTTATTGAAGCGGGCATCATTTCTTGTTTTCTAAATATTTCAGCAGACTGCAGCACTTCCAACAAAGACCGGATTCCTCTAATTCACTAGGAACAAGCATCGATCCAGCCAGTAGCTACATCATTATAACTATTTGGTTGCCTAACAAGACCAAAAGCATACATGATAACCTTCCAGGTAAACCTGGCCAGTGAAGAAGAGATGATCTACGGTCTCTTTCTTACTACAAAAGTTGACATTGATCACTTCTAGTACGGTCATTTCTCAAAAGATTGTCTTTTGTTAGGATCCTGTTTTTGAATACCAACCAGATAAATATTTTTATTTTTAAAGGGATTTTAATTTTCCAAAGAAATTTATGTGGATAGCTTCCACCGGACCTCAGCTGCAGATGCATGCTCATGACTGAAAAGATCCTTGATCTACCTTCTGCCAGCTTACTCTATCTGGCAAGTCATTGAGAAGGAAGCTATCCAGAATGTTTTTCAAAGCATTAAACTGTGCCAGAGTTTCAACTGGCAAAATTATTATGAATCTTCATCTTTAATTTTCCAAACAATCACCGTCTTGATAAAGGTGAGAGCATACAATCTTGGAAATTGTACTGCAAGAGAGGTGAATTTCTCGCCCAGTTATCTTCCCAGAAGAGGTTTTTTCACCCTTACTGACATGCCTTTTAGTGAATTGTTGGAAGATATGGTTAACAAGGCTCTGCCAAAAACGTGAACTCCTAGGGGCAACAACTGCTTGTGAGAGAGTCTGGTTTGCTAGATACTTTCTAGTCATCAATTGTTGTCATTGTTTCTTTAGTGTTTTCTAACTTCCATTGTCATTTACAGAGGAAACTTTGATTCATGGTTGTCAGGTATAAGACACCTAGTCCACCATAGTATTTTGGTAGTTAGACAGTGTTCCAATCTATAAGGTATTTTATTTCATTGTCAAGCTCATCCCAAATCATCCTCTTCTTGTGCCTATCAAATTTGTGGATGAAACCTTTTGGATATTCGAGGAAGGAGAGCATGTATAGTGAGATACTATTGAGACAAGCATACAAAAGGGTTACACTGTCTCCTATTGATAGAATTTTCCCTTTCCATCCTGCCAACTTCTTTCCAAATTTCTCATCTACTGGGTCCCATTAGGAGACTGCCTACCTTTTTTCATCTACTGGCATCCCTAGTGTCAACACCCGGATTTTTCAATCCTAGATGCTTGTTATGCCATACATCGCAATCCCAGGATTACCATTTTTGCGAGACGTAACAGAATTGGATACCATAGTACATCATCCATTACAAACGATACATAGGTTCTTATACAAATAGGGATCTCATGATCCAGTTCTTAATACAACATCAAGCAGCGGAATACGTAATAATAACGGTAGCGTAGGCGAAGCTCCATCTTCGGGGTCACAGGCAATGCTGACGATGGGAGATGATCCTAGTTGTCGTAACCTTCCTGGGGTCCATCCTCTAGGTACTCCTCTTCATAGTCTGGCCATGGGAATAGCCAGGGACAAAGACATGAGTACTCTTTAAGTACTCGCAAACTAATACTAACAGGTAAACGGGGTTTTTGGATAATAGGACACTAGGCTCTAGGGTTGTTTTTGCAAAAGCCAGATTTATCTCTATTAAGTTTAGAAGCAACGGATGCTAGTTGAAAGTTTATAGCACCTAAGTGGGAACTTGTAATTCAGATCACAACCCTGTTGTGGTCAAGTCAAAGTCTCAATTCATTTCACCAGAATCATTTTGAAAAGTCTGACGGGGGAACAGTATGGCCACTCTAATCGTCCATAATCATGACGCGCTATTCGAATAGTTTGACACTGCAGAGATTGTACACTTTCACCACAACATTCGATACATCCGTCAGAACAAATCCTGAATTCACCATACTCGATATCGAATAATCAATCCTAAACTTTCAATTACACGCCTAGTATAAGCACCTCTCATGTGAGTTTGGCCTCCCAACCATGACCAACTGTCATCTTGGGTACTGCAGGTGGACAATCTTCACAAGGTAGCCTCGGCTCACCTTGGCCATGAGGAACTAATACTAAGGTATATAAGTTTCCATCAAGCCCTACCCAATATTCGGTATTGTGGTCAGACGATAAAATTGGAATGGTATCGCATCTAGACAACCATCAGTTTTAAAAAGGGCTATGGCTCATGCCTCAACATTTTCATCACCAAAATCATCAGGTGTTCGGAAACACATTTCCAAAACATTTCAATAGAATGATCCATCATTCCAAGGTTTTCATAACCATTTTTCCACCAAGTACTCCCATCTAAAGTTGATCAGGTTTTATGCTTAGCACTAGCATCTACAGGTGGGGGTAAGCAATAATGAGGGGTGGTAAACTAGGGGAGTTCTAACTAAGTTCAATCTCATGCCTTAAGATGACATCAAGATTATCTAGCTTAGGCCATTTTTTATGCTCTTCATGCAACCTTCAAATATCTTTCTAATATCTATAATTCACTTAAGTAAACTCTAAGTAATAGCTTTGATAAAGAAATAAAGTATAAAGCTTGCAAGTAAAAACTAGGATTGGTCTGGCAAGTGGGTATGATCACATATGCTTAAGGCATATAGTAGTCATAGTAACAAGTAGGGGTTTGTTGCATCAGTAGGGTATCTTGCAAGTGTTAGCTTGCACATTCACTAGTAGTATTAGGCTTGCTAAAGTAGAATGTCTTGCAAGTTTTAGTTTGCATTGATGTAGTATCAGCTTGCCTTGTGCAGAGCAGTGGTTGAAGTTCTCCTCGGCTTCTTATTTGTAGAATCCTCCTTCCTCCTCGTATCCTTGGTCGGTACTAGCGTCTATAAATAAATACGAGGTACACAATCACCAAACAATACTTAACTACTTGCAATCATCACACACAAGGATCCTATAGATGATCTAGCATCATCTATAACATTACAAGATTAGAGCTTGGTTTAATTCCTTTTTATTTCTAGAAAAGTAATTTCTACTCATTGAAAAACTACTTAAGATTTTATATTCTCCAAACCAAACATGGGATCATGTTGACACATGTCATCACCACATATTGTAGTCCAAGGGAATGTGATTTAAAGTGGTGTCACAATTTAATAAGGTTTTACCCTTTTATTTTAATTAATTAATGTGTCTAGAAATGCTTATGTAGCATTCTTTTATTACTTGAATATTATTTCTGCAAGTAAACCTATATATTTTTATATATTCTGAAATGTATGGTTAAATGTGATTTTTGAGAGTTGGAATCAAATCAAAAGCTATTATGGTTTAAATTTGAAAAATGTTTGAATGCAGAAAAGCTTCTGCCTTGTTATTTTTACCATGGGTGATCTATAGATCCAAATGACTTGAATCCAACGGGCTTGGATTCCGCATTCCCAGACCTTTCTAACAAAATTGGTTTCATTCAATTTGATACACTGAATCGATCTGGGTTGAATTTTGAAGTTGGGTACAGAAGTGAGTTTGAAATAAAATAGAAAAGGTTTAATTTGAATAACTGGGCTGCGCGGGAAAAGTTAACGGGCCGGTCTGCTAAGCGCAGTGCTCCCGCGGTCTGCTTAAGTGGGTGTCCCCACTCGTCAGTGAGACAGGGAAGGGCGAAGCGGTACGGGGCAATGTGGGTCGTTCGATCTTATTCTAATCCAACGGATGGGAGTCATCGTCGACGCGAGGCAACGCCGGCGAGAAAGAAACCTAGCGCGGCCAGTGAGGGGTGCTGGGGGCTCACCGGGGTGCAGGCGAGGGTCGGCAAGGCGGGCGAACTCAGGGGTGGTCGCGGCAGCTCCTGGGGTGGACGAAATCGATGGCGCCCTTCTTCTCCAGAGGCAGCGAGCTCCGGTGAAATTCCGGCGAGGTGGTGTTCGCCTTGCTCCGGGAACGGTGTGGCATGATCAGTGAGAAGATGGGAGTGAGGTGGTGTGAAGAAATCGACTGGGGGTGGCCTCTATTTATAGTCGAGCGAGGGTACCGACAGGGCGCACGGTGAGCTCGTCGAGGGCGATGTTACAGGCGGCTATTGGCATGGGCGACGGTAGGGGACGGTGCGGTGTTCCCTGGCGATGCTCAATGACATGATTTTGAGGCGTGGGGCGGTGTGGCTTGGTCTGGAACATGCGACGCTCTGCGCGGCAGAGGCGGCGTCTTCGACGGCGAGCGTGGTCTTGCACGGGCGAACGAGGATGTCTGGAGGTCTCCTGGGTTGGTGGGGATTGTGTATGGACGCGGCGAGGGCGGCGCGCGGTCTGTGGGCTTCGGTCGAGGGTGGCGCTCTGGCGCACGCTCGGCATGGTCGCTGACGAGGTTGGCATGGTTCGTGCGTGTGGTCTAGGGCTTGGCAACGCTCGCGGCTGGGACATGGAGTGGCGGTGGACGGTGGGCTGCCTCCCAGACATGTTGGATAGGCTTGCTTCTCTTCCTAGCTTGTTGTCGACATGGGGGTGACAAGGTTGGCTTCGGCTGTTCACCATTGATGGTAATGCCAAGCTCATAGTGGTGCTAGTGTTTAGTTAATCCCTCTAGATGATCTACTGAGTTGGTTGTGAGCTAGAGAGGGAACCAGTTAGGCAAGAATCACTGCTCACAATAGTGTTTAGAATTTGTATGATTTGTGTCTGCAACCTGTTTGATGAAATGGCCGCATGAAATCAAGTTTTGAATTTTGAAAATATTTTGGTGGGTTTGCTAGATTGGTGCTGGTGAGTCTGCAGATGCTTGGGTTTTGAAAGTTAAGCTTGTTTGAGTGGTTTTTGAAAAAGTGGGATCTTCCCATATGATAAAGATTCAATTTTGAATTGTCATTTAAACTATGCATTTGAAAGTTTCTGGATGATCACAAAGTGGGCCTTGATACCTTGTTATGAGTACATTCAAGGGGTGCAAAGATCTAGAAAAGTTTCCATTAGGTTCTGAAAGTTTGAGACAGCCAAAGTAGGCATGGGAGTTAAATTGGTCAAAATGACCATTCCTTTATTTTATTGCTTTTGATTTATTTGTCCCTAGGGAAAAGTTTGGGAAATGTTTAGATGATGTTTATTTCACCTAAGAAACATTTTGCAAGCAAGGAACCACACAAACAAGGTGGTTCAAAAGAATTTCAAATTTAATGCATACTCATATGCATGCATTCATAATTTTATTTAACAAAGTTTTTGTTAACCCTAATTTTGATGATTAGAAATTGATGATCCAAGTTTAGTGTATTTGGGATGTTACAAAACTTCCCCCCTTAAACAAAATCTCGTCCCGAGATTTGAAAAAGGACGAAAATATTACCTAGGATTTGAAGAGCTCGGGAAACTCCGTCCTGATGTGATCTTCGCGTTCCCAGGTAGCTTCCTCTTCTGTGTGGTTGCTCCACTGAATCTTGAGAAACTTGATGCTTCGGGTTCGGGTAGTTCGAAAAGCTTTTTCCAAAATACGGATGGGTACTTCGGGATAGGTCAGGTCATCGTTGATCTCTATGGTCCGATGATCGATATTCTTGAATACTTCGGTCTTCTCGGGGACTTCGAGACACTTGCGAAGTAACGAGATATGGAACACATTGTGCACGGCTGACATCTCTTCAGGTAGTTCCAATTGATACGACACTTCTCCTCAACGGTTCAGAATCTTGAAAGGTCCGATATATCTGGGGGCTAACTTTCCTTTGAGTTGGAAACGCTGCATTCCCTTCAATGGCGACACTTTCAGATAAACAAAATATCCTATATTGTAGGCGAGGTCTCTACGTCTCTTGTCGGCGTAACTCTTCTGTCGGGATTGGGCGGTCTTGAGGTGCTCACAAATTTTGTGAACCTTCTCTTCTGCTTCTCGTAGGATGTCGGGTCCAAAAATCTGACTCTCTCCTACTTCCGACCAGTTCAAAGGGGTGCGACACTTCCTTCCGTACATAAATTCAAATGGGGCCATTTGCAAACTGGCTTGATAACTGTTGTTGTATGAAAATTCTGCAAACGATGCATGCCTTCCCACTTGGATCCATATTCTAACACACATGCTCTAAGCATATCTTCGAGTATTTGATTTACTCGCTCCGTTTGTCCATCGGTCTGAGGGTGATATGCGGTGCTGAAATCTAGACGGGTTCCTAAACCTTCTTGGACTTTCTTCCAGAATCTCGAGGTAAACTGATTTCCTCGATCCGATACGATGTTCTTGGGGACTCCATGCAAACTAACGATTCTAGCGATGTACAACTCTGCTAGCTTCGAACTCTGATATGTGGTCTTGACGGGTAAGAAATGGGCGACTTTGGACAATCTGTCCACTACGACCCAGATAGAGTCATTTCCCCTACTAGAAGTAGGTAGTCTAGTGATAAAGTCCATTTCTACAGAATCCCATTTCCATTCCGGAATCTGCAATGGTTGCAAAAATCCAGCGGGTCTTTGATGTCCGGCCTTGACTCCTGACAAATATCACACTTGGCGAAATAGCTTCCGATTTCTCTCTTCATCTTATGCCACCAAAAATGCTCTTTCAAGTCTTGATACATCTTAGTTCCTCCGGGATGGATAGAATAAAGAGTATCATGAGCCTCCTTCAAGATAACTTCTTTCAACTCAGAATCTGATGGTACACAAAGGCGTCCTTTTTACCACAGAACTCCTTCTTCTTCCTCGGTGAATCCAGGTACTTTGCCTGTACCGATACGACGCTTGATTCCTTCAATACTAGCATTTCCCTTCTACGCCTCTTTAATCTGACTGATCAAAGTGGGCTAGAGTTCTATGCTAGCCAAAAATCCTTCACTCAATAATTCCATTCGAAAAGTTTCCATCTCTTTGTGCAAGCTTGGTTGCTCCTTCAAGATCATGGAGTTCAAGCGGCACGGCAATCTGCTAAGGGCATCGGCTACTACATTGGCTTTACCTAGGTGATAGTGAATGTCCAGATCGTAATCCTTGATTAGCTCAATCCATCTTCTCTGCCTCATATTCAGCTCCTTCTGAGTGAATATATACTTTAGGCTCTTGTGATCCGAATAAATTTCACAACGGTTTCCCATCAGGTAATGTCTCCATGTTTTCAGGGCTAGAACTACGGCTGCGAGTTCGAGGTCATGGGTTGGGTAGTTTTGCTCATGTTGCTTCAGTTGTCGCGATATATAAGATATAACTTTGCCTTCTTGCATTAGCACACATCCGAGACCATTATTGGATGCATCACAATACACATCGAAGGGCTTCGTGATATCTGGCATGATCAAGATTGGGGCTGAAATCAATCTCCTTTTGAGTTCTTGAAAACTCGCTTCACATTTGTCGGTCCATTCAAACTTCTTGTCCTTCTTCAGCAATTGGGTCATGGGTCTGGCGATACTAGAGAATCCTTCTACGAATTTGCGGTAGTATCCCGCCAATCCGAGAAATGCACGAACTTGGGTTTGAGTGGTTGGGGCTTGCCAATCTTCTACATCTTTCACTTTGGCAGGGTCAACGGCATCCTCCGGCTGATACAATGTGACCGAGGAATCCTACCTCCTGTAACCAGGATTCACATTTGCTACACTTTGCATACAGCTGATGCTCTCTAAGGGTTCCAAGAATGGTCCTTAGATGTAGCTCATGTTCTTCTTCTGATTTGGAATAAATCAGAATGTCATCGATGAAAACAACGACAAACTTATCCAGGAAGTCCATAAAAATCTTATTCATGAGATTCATGAAATAAGCGGGGGCATTGGTTAATCCGAAAGACATGACCGTATACTCATACAATCCATATCTGGTGGTAAAGGCAGTCTTTGGAATATCCTCTGCACGAATTTTGAGTTGATGATAGTCAGTTCTAAGATCAATTTTAGAAAATACTTTGGCACCGGTCAACTGATCAAACAAATCTTCTATCTTGGGCAAGGGGTACTTGTTCTTGATGGTGACATCATTCAACTTCCGATAATCCGTACACAAACGGTTACCTCCATCCTTCTGTTGGAGATATGCCCTAGAGGCAATAATAAGTTTAGTTATTATTATATCTTTGTGTTTATGATAAATGTTTACATTCATGCTATAATATTATTAACAAGGAAACATTGATACTTGTGTGATTTGTAAACTTAATTTGAAGTCCCTAGTATAGCCTCTATACTTCACTAGCTTGTTGGTTGATTAAATGATTGTGGTTTCCCTATCATGAACATTGAGATATTATCAACAACAAGATCATATCGTTAGGAGAATGATATGGTGGACATACTCCTATTGATAAGCGTAGCATAAAGATCAAGTCATTACAATAGTTCAATTGCTATATGCTTTCTGATACATAGTAACCTAATTCCTTCGACCATGAGATCATGCATATCACCTTTCGGATGGATGCTTTGATGACATCAAACACCACACCGAATCGGGTGGCTATAAAGGTGGCATTGAATGTTCGGAAAGTATTGGTTGAAACACATGGATCAAGAGTGGGATTTGTCCATCCATATGACGGATAGATATACTCTGGGCCCTCTCGGTGGAATTTCATCCAATTAGCTTGCAAGCATGTGACTAGGTCACAAGGGATCACATATCACGGAGCGAGAAAAGAGTACTTATCGCAACGAGGTTGAACTAGGTATGCAGAGATACCGACGATCATAACCTCGGATAAGTAAACTATCGTGAGACAAAGGGAAATTGGTATCGTATGTAAGTGGTTCATTCGATCGCAAAGTAAACGTAGAAAAATGTGGGATCCATATGAATTTCCAGATTCCTCTATTGGTTATTGTTGAGAAGTGTCTCGATCATGTCCGCATAATTCACGAACCGTAGGGAGACACATAAGGATTGACGTTGTTTTGAGTAGTTATGGTATTATGAGAAAGAGACCGAATGTTGTTGAGTCTCGGATGGGATCCGGGATATCACGAGGTGATCCGGAATGGTCGGAGAATAAGATTCATATAAGGAAAGTCCGTTTGGAGTTCGGGAATGATTCAAAGTGTTTTCATCGGGAATGTTCTAGAAGGTCCGGATTGTCCAAGACTCCGGGGAGGTACATGAATGTGTCATTGAATTATTGCATCATGTACTAAGTGTTCTTGCTGTTCCAAAAACATGAAAGTCAAATTGCCAGTTTGAAAGTCAAACGGCTAAAACAGGAAACTGTGGGAAACAAGCAAGAGGAGGTTGAAACCAACTTGGAGGAGGATTTCCTCTCCTCCAAGTCGGCGCCCAAGCCCTAGGCCGAGTTGGGAGGACTCCTCCCTCCTGCGCCTAGCCCTCCACCTATAAAAGGAGGCGGGGCTCCTCCTTGAGACACACAAGTTTCTACCTCTAATCTCGGTTTAGAGCCGTTTGGTTTAGAGCTTCTAATTGCTTTAGCCCGGTTTAGAGCCTTCTAATTGGTGTGTCTAATCTCTAGACCACTAATATCCCTCTCATAATCCACCATACTCGCTCGGCTTAGGCGAAGCCTGCGGATTTCCTCTACTTAGGTACCACGCCGTTGTCTTTGGAATCGCGAGGAGAGTGCTACAACCTCCATTTTCTTTGGAACAAGGGAGAGGAAGGTCTTCGTCGAAATACGAACGTGTGACCGATTGAAGGCGCTGCAGGAGCAGCGTCGGAAGGATCGTCCACACGATCTTGAGATCGGAAGAGTACGACTACATCACCCACGAATCCGCTCTCGTTAAACACTTTGGAATCTTCGAGGGTAAGTTATTCCATCGACTCGTTGCTACAATCTAGTAGATAGATCTTGGCTTGTTTGTTTGTATGTGATAGAAATTTTTGTTTTCCATGCTACGAACCCCTCCAAAGGTATCGAGCCGTGTCTATATGTAGATCATTTGACGAGTAGAACACAATGGTCATTGTGGGCGTTGATGCTTTTATTGTCGATTGCTTTTGTGTACTTTGCATCTTGCGGTATGTTGGGATGAAGCGGCCGGGCTAACCTTACATGACATCGTTCATGAGACTTGCTCCGCTTAACATGCAACTTGTATTGCATAAGTGGCTTTGGGTGCTGTTTCTCCTAGCATAGTTAAGATCCAATTTACAACGGGTGATCAACAATGCTAGTATCAATGTTGTGGTTCTTGTTCGTAAGTTAGAACGACACTTTTTGAAAGCCCCAAACCACGTAAAATATGCAAAGAAAGTAGAGGCGTCTAACTTTGTTTTGCAGGGTGTCAAATGATGTGATATGGCCATGATTGTGATTATATTTGATGTATGCAATGTTCCTTATTGTAAGTTGGCAACCGACAGGAGCCAAATGGTTGTCTTTAATTTATGTTAAGACCCGCGTGTCTATTCAAAGTAGTTGTAATAGTTGAAGCCGGTGGGCGACAACCATGGTGAAGGCCATTGACCTTGATGCAATCTTTGGTGATGATGGAGATCATGTTCGTGCTTGAAGATGGAGATCGGAAGCACAAAGAAGAAAGACCATCTCATTTCTCATATTATGAATTGCATGTGATGTTAATCCTTGATGCATCTTGTATTGCTTAGTAGACGATTGTATCATTATAAGATGATCCCTCATGCACATGAATTCCAAATCATAAAGTGTTCACCCTTAGTTAGCACCGTTGCTAAAGCTTGTTGTTTCGAAGCACCACGATGATCGGGTGTTAGATTACGCAAGTGTATACAACATGAGCAAGCCAGATTTGCTCATGCGAAACTAAGGTTTGATCTTGACGAGCCTAGCATGTATGGACATGGTCTCGAACACGGATCACCGAAAGGTAAAGCATGAATCATATAGTAGATATGATGAACATGACGATTGTTCGCCATTGAAACTATATCAACTCTCATGATGATCGGTGTTGATGTAGTGGATTTGGTTCGTGTGATCACTAAAACAATGTGAGGGATGTTGTTTTGAGTGGGAGTTCACCTAGTTTAATTTCATTAATTAATTTGAACTCAATTTTGTCATAAACTTAGTCTAAACTATTGCAAATATGTTGTAGATCAATGGCAGCCCCTACCATCAATTTTAATGCGTTCCTAGAGAAAGAAAAGTTGAAAAACAATGGAAGCAACTTCGCGGATTGGTTCCGCAATTTGAGGATTGTCCTCACAGCTGGTAATTTGACCTATGTCTTTGGATGCACTTGGGTGACCCACTGAATGATGCTCCCGATGAAGTAAAGAATGTTTACCTCGCCGAAGAATCAAGACTCCATAGTTCAGTGCTATCTTGTATGGTTTAGAATCGAGCTTGTAAAAGGTTTGAAGAGTCAGACCCATATGATATTGTCGAGGATCTCAAATTGATTTTTGAGACTCATGCGGCAATTGAAAGCTATGAGGCTTCTGAAAAGTTCTTTAACTGCAAGATGGAAGAGTGCAGCTCCGTCAGTGAGCATGTGCTTAAGATGTCTGGGCACGCAAACAAACTTCAAAGCTTGGGTATAGTGATTCCTAATGCTTTGGGGATTTACCGTCCTCTCCACCGCCACCAAGTTACAGGAACTTTGTGATGAACTACAACATGCAGAACATGAAGAAAGAGTTGCCAGAACTGTTTGCTATGTTAAAGTCTGCAGAAGTGGAGATCAAGAAAGAGCACCAAGTGTTGATGGTCAATAAGACCACCAAACTCAAGAAGGGCAAGTCTAAGCAAAAGGGACACTTCAAGAAGGGTGGTAAGAAAGTTACCACGCCGACAAAGAAAACCAAGGCTGGACCCAAGCCTGAAACTGAGTGCTTTTACTGCAAGGGAGAAGGTCACTGGAAGCGGAATTGCCCAAAGTACTTGGCGGATCTGAAGAACGGCAACATCAAGAAGAAAGGTATATCTGATATACATGTTATTGATGTGTATCTCACTAGTACTCGTAGTAGTGCCTGGGTATTTGATACTGGTTCGGTTTCTCATATTTGTAACTCGAAACAGGTGCTGCAGAATAAACGGAAGCTAGCGAAGAACGAGGTGACGATGCGCGTGGGAAACATATCAAAGGTTGATGTGATCGCGATCGGCACGCTACCCCTTCATCTACCATCGGGATTAGTTTTATACTTAAATAATTGTTATTTGGTGCCTGCGTTGAGCATGAACATTATATCGGGATCTTGTTTATTGCGAGACGGTTACTTGTTTAAGTCAGAGAATAATGGTTGTTCGATTTATATGAGTAATATGTTTTATGCACATGCACCTTTGATAGATGGTCTATTCTTATTGAATCTCGATAGTGGAAATACACATATCAACAACATTGAGGCTAAACGTTTGAAATCAAGCGATAATTTGACCTATATGTGGCACTGCCGTCTAGGTCACATTGGAGTGAAGCGTATGAAGAAACTCCATTCCGATGGACTTCTTGAATCACTTGATTTTGAATCACTTGAAAGATGCGAAGCATGTCTGATGGGAAAAATGACTAAGACTCCATTTTCTGGTATGATGGAGCGAGCTACGGACTTATTGGAAATCATACATACCGATGTGTGTGGTCCAATGAGTGTAGCATCGCGCGGTGGTTATCGTTATGTTCTTACCTTCACAGATGACTTGAGTAGATATGGGTATATCTATTTCATGAAACATAAGTCCAAAACTTTCGAGAAGTTTAAGGAGTTTCAAAGTGAGGTAGAGAATCAACGTAACAAGAAGATTAAATTTCTATGTTCTGATCGTGGAGGTGAATATCTAAGTTACGAGTTTGGCGAGCATTTAAAGAAGTGCGGAATACTTTCACAATTGACATCGCCGGGAACACCACAGCGTAATGGTGTGTCCGAACGTCGTAATCGAACTCTCTTAGATATGGTTCGTTCTATGATGTCACTTACAGATTTACCGCTATCATTTTGGGGTTATGCATTAGAAACAGCCGCAATCGCTTTAAATAGGGCACCGTCTAAATCCGTTGAAACGACATCGTATGAATTATGGTTTGGCAAGAAACCTAAATTGTCGTTCCTTAAAGTTTGGGGATGCGAAGCCTATGTAAAGAAGTTACAGCCGGACAAGCTTGAAACCAAAGCGGAAAAATGCGTCTTCATAGGATACCCGAAGGAAACTATTGGGTATACCTTCTATCATAGATCAGAAGGCAAAATCTTCGTTGCCAAGAATGGATCCTTTCTAGAGAAGGAATTTCTCTCGAAAGAAGTGACTGGAAGGAAAGTAGAACTCGACGAGGTTGTTGAACCTTCTCTCGAAATTACGAGTAGCGCAGCACCGGAAGAAGTTCCTATGGTGCCTGCACCAATTAGAGAGGAAGCTAATGATGATGATCATGAAACTTCGGTTGAAGTTGCTACAGAGCCTCGGAGGTAACGAGAACTCGTACCACTCCAGATTGGTATGATCCCGTTATGAGTGTCATGTTGGTGGACAACACCGATGACCCCGAGACATATGAGGAAGCGATGATGAGCCCAGATTCCAATAAATGGCAAGAAGCCATGAAATCCGAGATTGGATCCATGTACGAAAACCAAGTATGGACTTTGGTGGACTTACCGGATGGCCGGAAGGTCACGAGAACAAATGGATTTTCAAGAAGAAAGCAGATCTTGATGGTAATGTTATCGTCTATAAAGCTCGACTTGTCGCAAAAGGGTTTCGACAAATTCAAGGAGTTGACTACGATGAGACTTTCTCACCAATGTGAAGCTAAAGTCTGTGAGGATTATGTTAGCAATCGCTGCATATTATGATTATGAGATATGGCAGATGGATGTCAAAACAGCATTCCTCAATGGAGATATTGATGAAGAGTTGTATATGATGCAACCCAAAGGTTTTGTCGATCCTAAAGATGCTAACAAGGTATGCAAACTTCAAGGGTCCATCTATGGATTGAAGCAAGCATCCCGAAGTTGGAATCAACGTTTTGATAAGGTAATCAAAAGTTTTGGTTTTATACAAACTTATGGAGAAGCTTGTATTTACAAGAAAGTGAGTGGGAGCTCAGAGCATTCTTAATACTATATGTGGATGACATATTGTTGATTGGGAATGATGTAGACCTTCTTAATAGTGTCAAGGAATATTTGAATAATAGTTTTTCAATGAAGGATCTTGGCGAAGCAGCTTACATATTAGGCATAAAGATTTATAGAGATAGATCGAAACGCCAAATATCATTGTCGCAGAGTACATATTTGGACAAAGTTCTAAAGAGGTTTGGAATGGAAGAAAGCAAGAAAGGGTTCTTGCCCATGTTGCCCAATACGACCTTGAGTAAAACTCAAAGTCTGACATCGGCAGAAGATAGAGAAAGGATGAGTAAGACTCCCTATGCCTCAGCCATAGGATCTCTAATGTATGCCATGCTATGTACTAGACCCGAAATTGCATATGCTGTTAGTTTAACTAGCAGATATTCAAGTGATCCAGGAGTGGATCATTGGACATCGGTCAAAAACATCCTTAAGTACTTGAGAAGAACTAAGGATATGGTTCTTTCTTATGGAGGTGATGAACAGCTCGTTGTTAATGGTTACACCGATGCTAGTTGGAACACCGATCCGGATGATTCTAAATCACAATCTGGATACATATTTATTTTGAATGGTGCAGCAGTTAGCTGGAGGAGTGCAAAGAAAAGCGTTGTGGCGAGATATTCAACTGAATCGGAATACATGGCTGCTTCGGAGGCTTCACAAGAAGCGATATGGATGAAAGAGTTCATTACAGAGCTGGGTGTGGTTCCTAGTGCACTGGACCCAATGTCTATCTCTTTGTGATAACATGGGCGCCATAGCCAATGCGCAAGAACCAAGGTCACACAAGAAGTCATATCAAGCTGCGTTTTCACGCTATTCGAGAACATATCCAGGATGGGGATATAAAGATTTGCAAAGTACACACAGATCTGAATGTGGCGGATCCGTTGACTAAACCTCTCCCGAGGGCAAAACATGACCAACACCAAACTGCCATGGGTGTTCGGTATATTACCCTGTAATCTAGATTAGATGACTCTAGTGCAAGTGGGAGACTGTTGGAGATATGCCCTAGAGACAATAATAAATTTAGTTATTATTATATCTTTGTGTTTATGATAAATGTTTACATTCATGCTATAATAGTATTAACAAGGAAACATTGATACTTGTGTGATTTGTAAACTTAATTTGAAGTCCCTAGTATAGCCTCTATACTTCACTAGCTTGTTGGTTGATTAAATGATTGTGGTTTCCCTATCATGAACATTGAGATATTATCAACAACAAGATCATATCGTTAGGAGAATGATATGGTGGACATACTCCTATTGATAAGCGTAGCATAAAGATCAAGTCATTACAATAGTTCAATTGCTATATGCTTTCTGATACATAGTAACCTAATTCCTTCGACCATGAGATCATGCATATCACCTTTACCGGATGGATGCTTTGATGACATCAAACACCACACCGTAACTGGGTGGCTATAAAGGTGGCATTGAGTGTTCGGAAAGTATTGGTTGAAACACATGGATCAAGAGTGGGATTTGTCCATCCATATGACGGATAGATATACTCTAGGCCCTCTCGGTGGAATGTCATCCAATTAGCTTGCAAGCATGTGACTAGGTCACAAGGGATCACATATCACGGGAACGAGAAAAGAGTACTTATCGGTAACGAGGTTGAACTAGGTATGCAGAGATACCGACGATCATAACCTCGGATAAGTAAACTATCGTGAGACAAAGGGAAATTGGTACCGTATGTAAGTGGTTCATTCGATCGCAAAGTAATCGTAGAAATATGTGGGAGCCATATGAATTTCCAGATTCCTCTATTGGTTATTGTTCGGAGAAGTGTCTCGATCATGTCCGCATAATTCACGAACCGTAGGGAGACACACTTAAGGATTCGACGTTGTTTTGAGTAGTTATGGTATTATGAGAAAGAGACCGAATGTTGTTCGGAGTCTCGGATGGGATCCGGGATATCACGAGGTGATCCGGAATGGTCTGGAGAATAAGATTCATATAAGGAAAGTCCCGTTTCGGAGTTCGGGAATGATTCCGGTGTTTTCATCGGGAATGTTCTAGAAGGGTCTGGATTGTCCGGCACTCCGGGGGGGAGGGTACATGAATGTGTCATTGAATGATTGCATCATGTACTAAGTGTTCTTGCTGTTCCAAAAACATGAAAGTCAAATTGCCAGTTTGAAAGTCAAACGGCTAAAACAGGAAACTGTGGAAAACAGGAAACTGTGGGAAACAAGCAAGAGGAGGTTGAAACCAACTTGGAGGAGGAGTTCCTCTCCTCCAAGTCGGCGCCCAAGCCCTAGGCCGAGTTGGGGAGGGACTCCTCCTCCTGGCGCCTAGCCCTCCACCTATAAAAGGAGGCAGGGCTCCTTGAGACACACAAGTTTCTACCTCTAATCTCAGGTTTAGAGCCGTTTGGTTTAGAGCTTATAATTGCTTTAGCCTGCGGTTTAGAGCCTTCTAATTGGTGTGTCTAATCTCTAGACCACTAATAGCCCTCTCTCATAATCCACCATACTGCCTCGGCTTAAGGCGAAGCCTGGGATTTCCCTACTACTTAGGTACCACGCGTTGTGCTCCGGAATCGCGAGGAGAGTGCTACAACCTCCATTTTCTTTGGAACAAGGAGAGGAAGGTCTTCGTCGAGTACCGAACGTGTGACCGATCATGAAGCGCCGCCGAACAGCCGGAAGGATCGTCCACACGATCTTGAGATCGGAAAGAGTACGACTACATCACCCACGAGAATCCGCTCTCGTTAAACACTTTGGAATCTTCGAGGGTAAGTTATTCCATCACCTCGTTGCTACAATCTAGTAAATAGATCTTGGCTTGTTTGTTTGTATGCGATAGAAAATTTTTGTTTTCCATGCTACGAACCCCTACACCTTCTTGTCCACAAACAAGACAGGTGATCTCCAAGGTGACGCACTTGGTTGAATCAATCCAATTTCTAGCATGGAATCCAGTTGCTTCTTCAATTCTGCGAGCTCTGACGGGTTCATACTATAGGGTCTCTGGGCGATGGGTCTAGCTCCGGGGATTAGTTCAATGATAAATTCGATATCCCGATCTGTGGGCATACCGGGCAAAACATCTAGAAATACATCGGGGTATTCACAGACTATCCGGACTTTGTCAATGGTAGGTTGGGCTATACTCTCGTTGCATTTGAATTGGCGAGGTAAGGTTTCAGATATATGCTCGACTGGTATTCCGGCGGTACTGGTCATAGTTATGGCTTTCTTGGCACAGTCAATTAATCCTTTATGTTTGGACATCCAATCCATTCCTAGTACTACTTCCAATCCTTTAGTTCCGAGTACTATCAGATTTGCATAAAAATCTATGCCATGGATTCGGATAGGGACGGCTTTGCAAATTTGCCTAGCCTTGGTGGTTAATCTGGGAATTTGAACAATCATGACATGCTTTAGTTTGGTTGGTTGAATTTTACTAGTGCATGCAAATTCTTCGGTGACAAATGAATGCGATTCATCAGAATCAAACAACACTCTTGCAAGTACTGAATTAACATAAAACATACCCAGCACGACGTCTGGCTCTTCCTGAGCTTCTTCAACATGCATGAGAAAAAGACGGCCATTACGGTTGAGTGAATTCCCTGGGGCAAATCTTATTCTTGGTTGAACACAACGCTGCTGCTGAGCTGGGACATTGGCATTGGGGGCTGTAGCATTCTTCTTGTTGGGGCACTCGTTGGAATAGTGACCTTTATTTCCACAGTCATAACAGGTCACTTGCGACTTGTCCTTGGCTGCTACAGGCACATCATTGCTTCCAGTCCTCGGGGCAGTGTTGGTGTTGGCGGTAACATTGTTGTTGTTGAACTTGGGTGGGGCACGATTGAAATTGCTAGAGTTGCCGGGGTTGTTGTGGTTTCCTCCGGGTCTAGGGTTTCCACGGTTGGGATAGGTGGGACGGATCATCGGGGGTCTGTTGGCCTTGGGGCAAATCCTAGAGATGGGTTAGGGCGATACTTTGGGGTCTGATGGGTTCCTAGATGATGCATCATACGACGCTTGCAGTTCTCATTGGCTTGGTTGATCTTTCCTTCCATCTGGATGGCAGAGTCGACAAGGGCTTCAATATCCGCAAAGGGAATATTGACTAACACCGTCTACATCTCATCATGCAGACTATTCAGGAATCTTTCTTTCTTCTTGGCTTCAGTGTCTATTTCATCCGGGGCATACCTAGCTAATGACAAAAATTTGTCACGGTATTCCACTACAGTCATCCTTCCTTGCTTCTGTTCTCTGAACTCGTCTCTCATTCTCTTGATCAAACCCGGTGGCACATGGGTTCTGCTAAACTTGACCTTGAATTCCTCCTAGGTCATCATCTGGCCTCCGGTCATTGCGCGAACACTGTTCCACCATGCTCTGGCATCTCCGGCTAGATAGTGGGTGGCGAACAGGACTTTCTCGTTGGCTTCCACTCCTGCTACTTCTAAGTTATTTTCCATGGTTTGCAGCCAATCATCGGCGTCTAGGGGTTCTTCTGACTTAGTGAAAACAGGTGGGTTGGTATTCTGGAAATTCTTGAGCTTAGATCCATGGTGGTCCTGATTTCCATGGCCTTGGTGGTTATGGGCTAGCTGGGATATCTGCTGAAGGGTGGCTAGGTTGGCTTGACGTTCCTCTCTTTTAGCTTCACGGTCAGAAGTCAACATTTGCAGAATCTGCAACATCGGGTCCGGGGATGAACCACTTCCTCCGCGTGGCATCTGAAGATTGAGATAGATCATGAGAAAAGAGGGAAATTTCTAAAGTTTTGGGTCTTTGAAAAAAAAATTAAAAGTTTGACTCAGATTTTTCCAGCAACTTGCTTTTTTTATTCATTCATTCATTCATTCATAGCACACAGTACAACACACACCACAACAAAGAAAAACAGATGGTTTTAAGAACCATTCTAAGAACTACGATATGGTGGGACCGAATACTACTCACTATGTTGGTGCTCAAGTGCTACTATTCCTCGGAATCCGTGGCTTCGTCATCTTCATCATCATCATCATCGATGAAGGCAAAATCGTCCTCATCGGTGAAGAAATCCATAGCCTGATCCTCCAGAAAATCGTCGTCATCGCTGAGATAGGAGTAGGGGTCTCCACGAAGATCCTCTCCGTCATTCTCCCTTTCCTCCAACTGCATGTATCTCTCGTGGATGGTCTCCTCCTGAGATGCGGTGGCGAAGACGGGCAATGATGCGCTCCTTCTTGTCGAGATGACGGCGGCGAGACTTGCGATCCTTTGCTAGCATGGCGATGGTCTGGTCCTTTGTCTTGATGATGGCAGACTTGTGGTTGCAGTAGTCACGGCAATTTTCTAACTCCTGCTGACGATCGTACATCATGAAGCTGAGGTGGTCCAATTGGGTCTTCAGCTCGGGGTGGTATGGGGCTTCCAGTGGTTGTCCATTTGCATCACGCCTTGGGCAAAACTCAAAGCGAGTACCCTTGATCTGATTGATGCTCTGCCCACACAGACGGGAAAGAGCTTCTTGCATGGCTCTGGCAAGTCCATCGAGCCAGTTGTTTTCTCTCAAGGTAATCTGAATTCCCTCCGCAGTGGGAGGTTCAATCTTTCCTCGGAGACTTGCAACAATTAGCCACTGCAGATCTTCTCCTCCTTGATCATTGAGCTGAGCTCTGAAGAACTCGGGGTGCGGACGCTCCAGAAGTTCCGAAAGCTGGTCCAAATCCCTCTCAAAGATCAGGTCTCCTCCATTCCCAAGTTGGTAAAACTTGCTGTACTTCACGTCCATCTATAAGAATATAGGATGAGTAAGTTAGTAGAGTGATTAAGTGTGTCAAAATTTTATGTATTTTGCAAGAGTTTTTGGAGGAACATGAATTTTTAGGAAAGAATCAAAGGGATAAGAATGAGAATAGTTTTTTTGTAAATATTCGTTTTTCTTTGGTTTTGGAAAATACGTTTTTGGTTTAAACGTCCATTCTAACTAGGGTCTCCTATGGTCAGGATGGCTCTGATACCAACTTGTCAACACCCGGATTTTTCAATCCTAGATGCCTGTTATGCCATACATCACAATCCCAGGATTACCATTTTTGCGAGACATAACAGAATTGGATACCATAGTACATCATCCATTACAAACGATACATAGGTTCTTACACAAATAGGGATCTCATGATCCAGTTCTTAATACAACATCAAGCGTGAATACGTAATAATAACGGTAGCGTAGGCGAAGCTCCATCTTCGGGGTCACAGGCAATGCTGACGATGGGAGATGATCCTAGTTGTCGTAACCTTCCTAGGGTCCATCCTCCAGGTACTCCTCTTCATAGTCTGGCCATGGGAATAGCCAGGGACAAAGCCATGAGTACTCTTTAAGTACTGGCAAACTAATACTAACAGGTAAAAGGGTTTTTTGGATAATAGGACACTAGGCTCTAGGGTTGTTTTGCAAAAGCCAGATTTATCTCTACTAAGTTTAGAAGCAACGAATGCAAGTTGAAAGTTTATAGCACCTAAGTGGGAACTTGTAATTCAGATCACAACCCTGTTGTGGTCAAGTCAAAGTCTCAATTCATTTCACCAGAATCATTTTGAAAAGTCTGACGGGGGAACAGTATGGCCACTCCAAATGTCCATAACCGCGGACGCGGCTATTCGAATAGTTTGACACTCTGCAGAGATTGTACACTTTCACCACAACATTTGAAACATCCGTCGGGAACAAATCCTGAATTCACCATACTCAGTATGCGGATAATCAACCCTAACCTTTCAATTACACGCCCTAGTATAAGCACCTCTCCTGTGAGTATGGCCTCCCAACCATGACCAACTGTCATCTTGGGTACTGCACAGGTGGACAATCTTCACAAGGTAGCCTCAGCTCAGACCTTGGCCGTGAGGGAACTAATACTAAGGTATATAAGTTTCCAGTCAAGCCCTACCCAATATTCGGGTATTGTGGTTGTACGATAAAATTGGAATGGTATCGCATCCAGACAACCATCAGTTTTAAAAAGGGCTATGGCTCATGCCTCAACATTTTCATCACCAAAATCATCAGGTGTTCGGAAACACATGTCCAAAACATTTCAATAGAACGATCCATCATTCCAAGGTTTTCATAACCATTTTTCCACCAAGTACTCCCATCTAAAGTTGATCAGGTTTTATGCTTAGCACTAGCATCTACAGGTGGGGGTAAGCAATAATGAGGGGTGGTAAACTAGGGGAGTTCTAACTAAGTTCAATATCATGCCTTAAGTAGACATCAAGATTATCTAGCTTAGGCCAATTTTTATGCTCTTCATGCAACCTTCAAATATCTTTCTAATATCTATAATTCACTTAAGTAAACTCTAAGTAATAGCTTTGATAAAGAAATAAAGTATAAAGCTTGCAAGTAAAAACTAGGATTGGTCTGGCAAGTGGGTATGATCACATATGCTTAAGGCATATAGTAGTCATAGTAACAAGTAGGGGTTTGTTGCATCAGTAGGGTACCTTGCAAGTGTTAGCTTGCACATTCACTAGTAGTATTAGGCTTGCTAAAGTAGAATGTCTTGCAAGTTTTAGCTCGCATTGGTGTAGTATCAGCTTGCCTTGTGCAGAGTAGTGGTTGAAGTTCTCCTCAGCTTATTCTTCGTAGAATCCTCCTTCCTCCTCGTATCCTTGGTCGGTACTAGCGTCTATAAATAAATACGAGGTACACAATCACCAAACAATACTTAACTACTTGCAATCATCACACACAAGGATCCTATAGATGATCTAGCATCATCTCTAACATTACAAGATTAGAGCTTGGTTTAATTCCTTTTTATTTCTAGAAAAGTAATTTCTACTCATTGAAAAACTACTTAAGATTTTATATTCTCCAAACCAAACATGGGATCATGTTGACACATGTCATCACCACATCTTGTAGTCCAAGGGAATGTGATTTAAAGTGGTGTCACAATTTAATAAGGTTTTACCCTTTTATTTTAATTAATTAATGTGTCTAGAAATGCTTATGTAGCATTCTTTTATTACTTGAACATTATTTCTGCAAGTAAACATATATATTTTTATATATTCTGAAAGGTATGGTTAAATGTTATTTTTGAGAGTTGGAATCAACTCAAAAGCTATTATGGTTTAAATTTGAAAAATGTTTGAATGCATAAAAGCTTCTGCCTTGTTATTTTTACCATGGGCGATCTATAGATCCAAATGACCTGAATCCAACGGGGTTGGATTCAGCATTCCCAGACCTTTCTAATAAAATTTGTTTCATTCAATATGGTACAATGAACCGATCTGGGTTGAATTTTGAAGTTGGGTATAGAAGTGAGTTTGAAATAAAATAGAAAAGGTTTAATTTGAATAACTGCGCTGCGCGGGAAAAGTTAACGGGCCGGCCTACTAAGCACAGTGCTCCCGCGGGCTGCTTAAGTGGGTGTCCCCACTCGTCAGTGAGACAGGGAAGGGCGAAGCGGTACGGGGCAACGTGGGTTGTTCGATCTGATTCTAATCCAACGGCTGGGAGTCATCGTCGACGCGAGGCAACACCGGCGAGAAAGAAACCTAGCGCCGATGAGGGTGCTGGGGCTCACGGGGTGCGGTAGGGTCGACGAGGCGGGCGAGCGAAGTCGACGGCGAACTCAGGGGTTGTCGCGGCAGCTCCTGGGGTGGACGAAATCGATGGCGCCCTTCTTCTCCAGAGGCGGCGGGCTCCGGTGAAATTCCGGCGAGGTGGTGCTCGCCTTGCTCCGGGAACGGTGTGGCACGATCAGTGAGAAGAGGGGAGTGAGGTGGTGTGAAGAAATCGATTGGGGGTGGCCTCTATTTATAGTCGAGCGAGGGGACCGACGGGGCGCACGGTGAGCTCCTCGGGGGCGATGTTACAGGCGGCTACTGGCATGTGCAACGGTAGGGGACGGTGCGGTGTTCCTTGGCGATGCTCAATGACATGGTTTTGAGGCGTGGGGCGGTGTGGCTTGGTCTGGAACATGCGACGCTCTGCGTGGCAGAGGCGACGTCTTCGACGGCGAGTGGTGGCTGTGCGGCATGGGGCGGCGAACGAGGATGTCTGGCGGTCTCCTGGGTCGGTGGGGATTGTGTATGCACGCGGTGAGGGCGGCGCGCGGTCTGTGGGCTTCGGTCGAGGGTGGCGCTCTGGCGCACGCTCAGCATGGTCGCTGGCGAGGTTGGCATGGTTCGTGTGTGTGGTCCAAGGCTTGGCAACGTTCGCGGCTGGGACAGGGAGTGGCGGTGGACGGTGGGCTGCCTCCCAGACATGCTGGCTAGGCTTGCTTCTCTTCCTAGCTTGTTGTCGACATGGGGGTGACAAGGTTGGATTCAGCTGTTCACCATTGATGGTAATGCCAAGCTCATAGTGGTGCTAGTGTTTAGTTAATCTTGCTAGATGATCTACTGAGTTGGTTGTGAGCTAGAGAGGGAACCAATTAGGCAAGAATCACTGCTCACAATAGTGTTTAGATTTTGTATGATTTGTGTCTGCAACCTGTTTGATGAAATGGCCGCATGAAATCAAGTTTTGAATTTTGAAAAGAGTTTTGGTGGGTTTGATAGGTTGGTGCTGGTGAGTCTGCAAATGCTTGGGTTTTGAAAGTTGAGCTTGTTTGAGTGGTTTTTGAAAAAGTGGGATCTTCCCATATGATAAAGATTCAATTTTGAATTGTCATTTAAACTATGCATTTGAAAGTTTCTGGATGATCACAAAGTGGGCCTTGATACCTTGTTATGAGTACATTCAAGGGGTGCAAAGATCCAGAAAAGTTTCCATTAGGTTCTGAAAGTTTGAGACAGCCAAAGTAGGCATGGGAGTTAAATTGGTCAAAATGACCATTCCTTTATTTTATTGGTTTTGATTTATTTGTACCTAGGAAAAGTTTGGGAAATGTTTAGATGATGTTTATTTCACCTAAGAAAAATATTGCAAGCAAGGAAACACACAAACAAGGTGGTTCAAAATAATTTCAAATTTAATGCATACTCATATGCATGCATTCATAATTTTATTTAACAAAGTTTTTGTTAACCCTAATTTTGATGATTAGAAATTGATGATCCAAGTTTAGTGTTTTTGGGATGTTACACCTAGGTACTTCATAGGCAATTCAACAACATGACAAGTGAAAAATTCATTGTGCTTCTATTGTCTAATTTTTGCAACCCCTAAGAAGTCAATATCACTTATTAAAGTTAATCTTCAATCCTGAGATATGCTCAAACATACAAAGGATAAATTTCATGTTACTAGCCTTCTCGAGATCATCATCTAGTAGAAGGATGGTATCATCAGCATACTGAAGGATAGCTAAGCCACCTTCTACAAGATGCAAAACCAAACCATGTACTAGGCTCTCTTCCTTTTCTTTCTTGATCATCATTGCTAGCCCATCACGAACAATGTCTAAAAGAAGAGGGGCAAGAGGTCACCTTGTCTGAGTCCTGCATAAATGGGGAAGTAAGGACCAATATGGTCATTGAACCTAACTGCCACTCTACCACCCATAACCATTTCACTATCCAATCACAAATTAGATCCCCAAAACCTTTGGCTTGCATCATCTGGTATAGAAAATCCCAATTGACTTTGTCATATGCCTCCAGGTAGTTTTTTGTGATGGATTTCATGTATTGTCTCGTGCAAGAGAACAATCCCCTTCATAATAAACATGTCCTTGATAAAGGTTGTTTGAGTGTCAGATATCACTTTGTGGAAAATTAGGTCCAATCTTGTTTCAAGAAGTTTAGTCAATATTTTATAACTAACATTCAACATGTAGATTGGCTTGAAATTTTGTATGATCATTGCATAAGGCTCTTTTGGTATCAGGGAGACGATACCATGATTTAGACTTCCAATATCCAATTCTCCTCCATGGAATGTATCAAGCATATCTTTTAGAACATACTTGACATCTTCCCAAAAATCCTAGTGGAACTCAGTAGGAAAGCCATCTGGACCAGTAGCTTTATTATGTTTCATTCCAAAAACAACTTGTTTAATTTCTTCCATATCAAAAGTCTTGGTCATAAAATCCCTATCTTCTTCACTAAGTTTCTCACAAACAATATCATTTGTTCTAATATCAGTAGCATATGATGGGCCAAATAGATCCTTTTAGAAAACAATCACTTGCTTAATCAAAGCATCATATCTCAAGACTTCTTACCCATTGTTCAGGAAAACATGGATGTGGTTATTTTTCTTTCTTCCACTGGCTTTAAGGTGAATGTATTAGTGTTCCCTTCAGCTCTTTCAAATCCTTTTCCTTAGATCTCTTTCTTCATTTCAATTCTTCATCTCCCAGCAGCTTTTTTAATTTGATATGTAGAGAAGTTTGTATCTCCTTTTCATCCACTATCAGAGCCATGAGTTCTGCTTTTTTATCAAGTTCATCCATCTTTTCTAGTACCTTCTTCTTTTCTTTCTTATATGTCCCTTCCACATTTATATGCCATCCTTCTGTGTGCCTTCTAAATCTTCTCATCTTCTCTTGCCATTTGTCAATATCATGTCTATAAAAAGTAGGAGCTTTCCATCTGTTCTTAACAATGTCATGAAATCCTTTCCTTTCCACCTAGCAATTTTCATATCTAAATGATTCGTAGTGTGGTGGAGGGGTATCATATTTGAGTAGCAAAGACACATGATCATAGATCTCTCTATTCAATCTATAACTACTGCTAGGGGAAAAGAAAGATCCCATTCTGCAGAAACTAGAACTCTGTCTAGATTTTCAAAGGTGGGACTAGCCCAATTGTTTTCCCATGTATATTTTCTACCAATGAATTTGACCTCTTTCAATCCATTTGTTTTAATAGCAGAATTAAATGTGTGACTCCATCTAGGTAAAATGAAGGTCTTATTATTTTCCTCAATGCTTCTGATGATATTGAAATCACCATCAATAACACATTCTCCCTTAGACTTATTGCACAACTATGCAAATTCTAGTAAGAAATCATCTTTTCCTTCAGGCTATGTACGGACATAAACAGACATTGGATACCATTTCATTTTGGAACGCTTATCCAAAAGAAGCAATAAGCCTGTGACAACTAAAATTAATCGGAGAGAGCGGTAAAATTTTACAATATACCAATATGAGAAGCTTAGTGACACTAAGCACCAAAACGAATTCTCGCTTTGTTGACATGCATTTGGATTTCTCGCTTGCTTGATATGCATTTTTCTTCAGATGCATGTTGCCATTTATAATCGTTGATGCATTGTTTGTAGATAGTATTTGGTGCCGGTACATAAGTGTATATTGATTAGTAATACAATCTATTGCCATTTATGTTGCTGGAAGTTGTTTCTTACAAGGATAAGGAGTTAGTGTAGGGTTGCCGCCCACGGATTGTGAACCACCCCATAGACGGCCTCCCTCGTGACTTCTTTGACTAGATCAAAGCTTCAGACATGTCTTCTCTTAAGCTCCCTCCCTTCATGAAGATGGTGGTGTTGAAGATGCTGAAAATTAGGAAGCAAGTTTGCAGTCTGCAGCTCAAGACTGACATGTTCTGCGAGTACGGTGTCGAGCATGAAATGTACTAGGGCAAGGTCTTCCTCATGAAAGGCTGGTGGGAGTTCACCCGGAAGATCAAGTCATGGGTAGGTGACATACTCGCATTCAAGTTCATCTATAGGCAGAAGGGCTTCAAGGTCACTCTCTTCAGGGTTTTCAACATCACACATGAGCCAATCACATGCGAAAGCGTGGTGTACTAATCTTTCGGCGCTGCCTGGTGAGAAGGACAATGATATAGTGCTAGGAATTTGTAGTGCCAGTCATGTTATCGGTTTGCACCGGGCGTAGTATTGAACCAATCCTTTTGAGTTAGATGTGTGTACCCCTATGTCAAGTACCAATCAGGTGGCATGGATGCACCTATTTAAGAACTAGCCCCTCTATTTATTAACATGTTGTGTTAAGCATGTAGTTACCTACTCTGTTGATGTGTGTTCATGTGCTATGTGGTAACCTCACTTATTTGAAAAAATGTGAGTTTTGTTTGTGTGCGCACTAAGATAAAATCATGAGGCAACCAAACAATAGTTGGTGTATCTGCTGAAAAAGTCAGGCAACCAAATGGGTTGCATCTGACCTAACTAACAAAACGGATATATAACATGATCCAAAGCATGTTTTTGTTTGACCCTATTGTTCTTGGAACTTGGTCAGAAAATTGGATGCATGCTACCAAACACATCTCTTAGTATGTCGCAGGAGACGAAAATCTTACATAGTCTACAAACACACCGATACAAGCTGTCGGGGTCTAGGAACATTCTGGACCACATACTCCTGGGAGCGAGCGAGAAGGCGCAGGAATCCCTAGGGGCCACCGCGAGCGAGGAACACGAGGAAACCTCTCAGGGCATGTTTGGTAGCAGGGTATGTCAATCCTATGATTACCATTTTTGCGAGACATAACATATTGGTACCATAGTTCATCATTCATTACAAACCATAATAAAGGTCTTACAAATATAGGATCTCATGATCCGGTCTTAATACAATCAAGCAGCAGAATAATATAATAACGTTAGCGTGGTCGAAGCTTCATCTTCAGGGTCACATGCAATGCTGACGATGGGAGATGATCCTAGTTGTCATAGACTTCCTGTTGTCCATCATCCTGGTAGTCCTTATCATAGTCTAGCCATAGGAATAGTCAGGGACAAAGCCATGAGTACTCTTTAAGTACTCGCAAACTATCACTAACAAGTAAGTAGTTCGAGTATGAATCCTAAGCTCTAAGTTTATTTGTAAAAAGCCGGATTTACTTCTAACTGAGTTTAGAAGTAAATAAAACTAATTTAATGTTTTACAACACCTAAGTGGGAACTTAGTTTTCATGTTCAGACCCTGTTACGGTCAAGTTAAAGTCATGATTCATTTCACAAGTCATTTTGAAAACATCTGACGACGGAACAGTATGCCCACTCCAACTGTCCATAACCGCGGACGCGGCTGTTCGAATAGTTTGACACTCTGCAGAGATTGTACACTTTCACCACAACATTCGATACATCCGTTATGAACAATCCTGAATCACCATACTCAGTATGCGGATAATCAATCTTAACATTTCAATTACACACCATAGTATAGGCACCTCCCCTATGAGTTTGGCCTCCCAACCATGACCATCTGTCATCTTGGGAACTGCACATGTGGATACTCATCACGAGGTAGCCTCAGCTCAAACCTCTTATGCAAGGGAACCCATACTAAGATATATAAACTTCCAGTGGTTGTACGGTAAAATTGGAAATCGCATTCATACCCAACCATCAGTTTTATAAAGGGCTAAGGCTCATACCTCAGCATTTTCATCATCAAATCATCTAGTGTTCATAACACATGTCAAAACATTTCATTAGAATTACTCATCATTCTAAGGTTTTCATAGTCATTTTCACCAAGTATTTCCATCTAAAGTGATCAAGTTTTATGCTTAGCACTAGCCACTAAAGTTGGGGGTAATCACTAATGAGGGGTGCTAATCAAGTGTGACTTATCCAAATCTAGATCGCAAGCCTTAGTATGACATCTAGTTCTAACTAACTTAGGCCAAGTTTTATGCTCTTTATGCGACCTCTAATATCTTTCCCAAAACTCACAAAACACTAACTAGAAGTATAAAAAGCTTTGATAAAGAAATAAAAGAATAAAGCTTGCAAGCAAAACTGGGATCTGGTATAATCAAGGTTACATAACCAAATATGACTAAGGCATTCAATAGGTTAAGTGGTATTGTGGGGCTTGCAGGTATTAGCTTGCATGGTTTAGCTTAGCTTGCATAGTTAGTAGCCTGCCTTGAGTAGTGCAGTGATTGAAGTTCTCTCCTTCTTCTGCTTCTTCTTCGTAGTAGTCCCCTTCTTACTCGTATCCTTGGTCGTTACTAGAATCTATAAATAAATACGAGGTACACAATCACCAAACAATACTTAACTACTTCTATTTAGCACACAAAGGTTCACATTAGATGATCTAGCATCATCATAATCATCACATGAAATAAAGACTTAGTCTTATTTATTTTATTTTAGAAAAGTAATTTCTACTCATTGAAAACTACTTAATATTTAATATTCTCCAATTAAAATATGGGATTATATTGACCATGTCATCAGAACATATTTTAATACTTGATAATGCGATTTAAAGTGGTGTCACAATTTAATAAGGTTTAACATTATTATTTTAATTAATTAAAGTGAATAGAAATGCCTATGTGGTATTCTTTTAATACTTGTTTATTATTACTACAAGTAAACCTAGATATTTTTACATATTCAGTTAGATCTTGTCAAATGTGATTTTTGAGAGTTGGAATCAACTTAAAATCATTTATGGTTGATTTTTGAAAATTTTTTGAATGTAGAAAAGTCTTTGTCTTGTTATTTTTACTATAGATGATCTATAATTCCAAATGATTTGAATCCAATGGGATTGGATTAATAATTTCAATACCTTTCTAACAAAATTGGTTTCATGCAATTTGGTTTATTAAAAATCTCCGAATTGATTTTTTAATCTACTGACAGAACTAGGTTTGAACTAAATTGGAAAATCTATATTTAAATTACTGGGTTGTGCGGGAACTAAACTGGGCCGGCCCAACTGCACAGCACGCACACAGCGGGCTGATACCAGAGCGGTCCCACGCGTTAGTGGCTCTAGCTACGCGAAGCGGTAAGTTTTAACCTGGGCCATGCAATTAGATTAGATCCTACGGCTGGGGTGTGTCGTCTCCGTCGGGCAGCGCAGGCGAGACTGAACCCTAACACAACGGTGGTGGTCCTGTGAGGCTCACCAGGTCTCCATCTAGGGTCGGCGTTCGGGGCTAACGATGTTGTTAATGATGTCGGTTCGAACGGTGGTCGCGGCGGTGATACGTCGGAAACGTATCTATAATATTTGATGTTCCATGTTTGTTTAGTATCCACTTTGCTTTGCTTTGCTTTGTTTACACTTTGAGGTGTTTTTATATCTTTTCTAGAACTAATCTATTAATAAGTTGCCACAGTGCCAGTTGCCTGTTTTCTTTTGTTTTTGGTTCCAGAAAGGCAGAAAATCAATATTCTAGGAATTGGACGGGACAAAAGCCAAAGTCAATATTTTACCATGGGGGACACGAATCCAGAAGACGAGACGAAGATGCAAGCCAGGGCGGCCAAACCCCACCTAGGCGCGGCCAAGGGTGGGCCCGCGCCTAGGAAAGGTGTGGCCCCCCTGTCGCCTCTCAGCCTCGCCTCTTCGCCTATAAGAAACCCCCGGGGAGAAAACCCTAAAGAATCCATCATACTTCCAGAAAAAGTTCTGCAGCGCCGTCGCCACCGAAGGGGAGATTTGGGGGACAGAAAGTCTCTGTTCCGACACCCTGCCGGGACAGGGAAGTGCCACCGGAGCCATCTCCATCGATCTCCACCACCATCTTCGTCACCGTTGCTGATTCCCATGATGAGGAGGGAGTATTTCTTCCTCGAGGCTAAGGGCTCTACCGGTAGCTATGTGTTCATATATCTCTCTATGCATGATCTTGTTGTGGTCATGAGCTTTGTAATCAAGTATATATACTCTGTTACTCAAGTGCTTCAACAGATCTCTGCTCTCCCCATGTGTGTGAAAGTGACAGCGTGCACGCCATGGTGGCACTTAGGCTTGAGTCTACATAAATACCCGTCGTGCTTTAATAGATCTATGCTTTTCCCCACGTGTGTGAAAGTGACAGCGTGCATATCGTGTGTGGCACTTTGGCTAGATTGATTATTTGTTATGAGTTATATTTGGAGTTGGATGTCTTTATGAAATTTTTGTGTTTGTTGGAACCATCTAGCGCTCATGGTGACAGTGTGGGGTTATCTAGATTGGGGAAGGCGGACTTTGAGGAGTGCTTTTATAGCGCTACCGTGGATTAGAGTGTCCAACCCGAGAGTAGTTAAGAGTAGTATCATGAAGAGAGGATATTTATATGAGAGAGTGTTTACTAGTGAAAGTATGATCCCTAGGCCTTGTTTCTAAACATTGAAACACCGTTTTCTACTAGATCTGTTGCATGTTTGCTTGCTTCCATTCTTTTACCTTTCCTCCACGCCATCAACTATTTTCTGGCACCGTTACCATTTGTATTTCACTATCTCTTCGCCGAACTAATGCACCTATACACCTGACAAGTGTATTGGGTGTGTTGGGGACACAAGAGACTTCTTGTATCTTGATTGCAGGATTGCTTGAGAGGGGATACCTTTGACCACTTCCTCCCTGAGTTCGATAAACCTTGGGTAATCCACTTAAAGGAAACTTGCTGCTGTTCTACAAACCTCTGCACTTGGAGGCCCAACAACTGTCTACAAGAATAGAAGTGCATAGACATCAAGCTATTTTCTCGCGCCGTTGCCGGGGAGGAAAGGTAAAAGGCACTCACACGTTACCCACACAGCAAAGCCGTGAAGCTATTTTCCAGGCGCCGCATCGGGAGGTAAGGTAAAAGGTACTCACATCCTCCGGTGTGAGTGCTTGAAGTTATTTCCTTTAGATTCTGCAATTTTGTCTTTTTGTTTCTTGTTTTCAATAGTTAGGTTTAATGGAAAACAAAAAAAAATTAGAGAGCTTTATAGTATCTATCTTGAGTTAGGACATGAAGTGTTTGAAGAGAAAATTAAAAAACCTATGGAACTTTATTTGCATGCTAATAGTAATGTTATTAGTATGAATTCTTTGGACACCATTATTGCTAATGCTATGGAAAAGTCTAAGCTTGGGGAAGCTAATTTTGATGAAAATGATCTTTTTAGTTCCCCAGCTTTGGAAGATAGCTATTCTATTGCTTATGATGATACCAAACCTCCAATTTATGATGATTACACAAATGAATATGATATTTTCAGTCCACCTACTATTTAGGAGAAAATTTATTATGACTACAATATGCCTCCTATATTTGATGATTATGGTGATGAAAAGAACAATGATAGCTATTTTGTTGAATTTGCTCCCACTACAATTAATAAGAATGACTATGCTTATGTGGAGAGTAATAATCATTTTATGCATGTGGCTCATGATAAAAATGTTTTATGTGATAGTTATATTGTTAATTTTATTCATGTTTCTACTGAAAGTTACTATGAGAGAGGGAAACATGGTTTTATACATATCAACAATATTAAGTTTCCCCTCTTCATGTTGAAAATTTTGAAGTTGCACTTGTTTTTCTTTCCTATGCTTGTTGCTTTGAGCTTTCATGACTTGTTTCTTTACAAGATTCCTATGCATAGGAAGTGGGTTATACTTAAATGTGTTTTGAATTTGATTCTTGGTGCTCTCTTTTACTTCAATTCATATTTCTTATGTGAGCATCTTCTCAAACTATCAAGCCTAACTTAAAGGCGTTAAAGAAAAGTACTTGTTGGGAGATAACCCAAGAGTTTTCTTAAGTCTTGGAAGTTATTACTTCAGTAATGACCTCTCCTTATCCTTTTTATTTGCTTTTTGTTCCAAGAATAACCTCTAATGATAGGGAAGTAAGATTTGGGGAGTTGCTGTCCTCCTCCATAAAAATTAGTGAGGAGCCTATGTAAGTTGTATTGAGCTGAAAATGTACGAATAAATCCCCCAGTATGTTAGATAACTTTAGTTAGTTCAACACTTTTTTATTTGAGCAACAGAAGGTCTTCTAAAAAATAGGTTTCTACCTGTTAGTCTGTTTTGACAGATTTCTGTCATTATTTGCATTTGCTTCTTATTGATTCTTTTTTGAGTTCTCTTTTGGGGAATTGAGATTTTTGAAGGAGTTGCTATAGTAGCTTGTGTTTTTAGTGAAAAGTCTTGTTGTTACAAAGCTTTGCCAAAGGTCAAATATCTTTTGAATACACTAATGTTGCTAATGAAGATTGTGTGAAGTTTTGTATGAAGGAAAATTTTCAGGTGTAGAGAGAGAATGATGTAATGAGATGAAGAATGGACAAAAGCTCAAGCTTGGGGATGCCACCCCGTTTCACCCCAAGAAATATTCAAGAGGTACACGTGTCAAAGCTTGGGGATTCCCAAGGCATCCCCTTCTTCATCAATAAAAATCTCAGGTCTTTTTAGACACTTTGTTTTTATTGTTTCATGCACAGTTGTGTTGTTCTTGGAGCATCTTAGTTTTCGTTTTTATTTTTTGTTTGCTTAGTTTGCTTGAGTAAGTTGTTTGGATCCTAGCACACTTATTTTGGAGATAGACACACTCTGTTTTCATTGCCTAGAACACTCTAGTTTTCATTCTTATTGTTCTGCGAGTGTTCACTTTTGCTAGCACTGCGTTTAGCTTTAGTTTTCTTATGCTTTGTGCTTAGAACTTTTTAGTCCTTCTTAGTGTATTTTTGAGACATTCTCACTGATATTTATTGATTATTATCTTCGTGAGTTGTTTCAAATAAGTTGTTTGGTGTTGTAAAAAAGTAGGAAGTTTCATGCTTATAGTAGTACAAGAGGAGCTTGCTTTGACCGTGACTTAGACTTTAGCATGTCATGCTATATGTTGTTTTGACCTTATGCTTAGTAATTATTGATGTAGCATGACTTGTTCCAAATAATTAGGATTGCTTAATGTGCCTTGGAAGAATCATGCGTTGTTTTAGCATACAAAAGCATAGTATTGTTGTATTCTCCTTTGATGCTTTGTTTGGGTTGACTTGGCACATGCTCACACCATGTTATGACTATGAACAAGTCACCATAGCCGAATCATTTAGTCCTTGAATTGTAGTACCACTCTATGCTTTGATTAGTAATGTTTTGTCGCTTTGCATGATTATGGCCATTATTGCTCTCTTAGTTGGTTGCTCCCAGTCTTTTGCTAGACTCCACTTGTATGAGTAAGCTCTACTCATGCTTCCAACTCCCAAGAAACCAAGTTATTCCAAAGTGTCCACTATAAACTTCCATACATGGTGTGTTACACAATTCAAGGTATATTCTTGTTTTCAGCTATCTTCCAATTAAAAAGTATTTTGTTATGTGAAAACTTAGTGATTAAAGCTCTCATGAACTTGATGGCACACTTTATATTCCTTGCCCCTAATAAACTTGAACCATTGTGTCATCTATGTTGTATATTCTTGCACTTATACGTTGGAATTAGCAGAACCATGCTGTCATGGGGAACGTTTTCAACATTGCACTTGTACTTTGTACTCAGTTGATATCATGATCTTTTGTCTATGGATGTCACCGGTGTGAAATAAAGAGGGAACTTGTAAGTCCATGGAGTTTGTATTTTGTGTTAGAGAAACGCCCGGGCCGCTAGCCTAAGCCATGCCTAATCATGGTGGAAACTTGTAGCATCACCATAGTGAGCTATCTATGAAGCATCCTCAATAAAAATCTATGCACATAGTAAATAAAAAAATCTCTGAGATGCTCATTGTCTGCTTGACTTGTCATTTTGGTTATGGGATAGCTCCTGTACCATGTGCAAGGGGTACTCCGTTGGCGGTACTCTATGATACGCATGTACTTACAATGACAAGAACTTACAGGTGACTGAAGTTGAGTAGCATGAGGTGTGGCCCTCATATTCAAGGGACTTGAGATTGCCAAATTATACTTTGTCAAGCATATACTCCATAGTTTGTTCACTTTAACCTTAATCACTTCAAGATTCTTATGATAGGGGCAATGAGGGCTGAAAGCTAACAAGTACCATAATTTTTGGAAGATCTTTTTGAAACTTGAAATCCCTGCTTCCCTTTATGAAGGGACTTTCTTCCACCATTATTGAGTCTCCACCTTCTACCTTTAGGCACCATTAAGAGAGCATAGTTGCCATTCTTATTTCTATGTGCAGTGTCCCAAAACTTATTGATTGATGCATATTGTGATATTACATGTTCTTGTGCTATTTGTTTCTAGTCACCCTTGTGAACTTTGAAGGTGTCCTATGCATCTATTTGCTACTCTATGAGGGACAATCTGATTGCAACTATGCCATGTTTTCTATATGTTAAACAAACAGACGTTTTTCAATGCATGTTATTCATGATCTTTGTTTGTAGCCTTTCATGTTGCATGCATAGTTACTTTGTCTTATTGTTAGAACTCCATCTTTCATGCACATGTCTAGAGTTCTTTGTTCCCAGCTTTTAATGCTTGCAAATGGTTTGATCTTGGTTTTGAGGGTGCATGTCACCTCAAAAATTATTATTTTTATCACTTACCTACTCGAGGACAAGCAGGAGTTAAGCTTGGGGATGCTTGATACGTCGGAAAAGTTTCTATAATTTTTTATGTTCCATGCTTGTTTAGTATCCACTTTGCTTTGCTTTGTCTACACTTTGAGGTGTTTTTATATCTTTTCTGGAACTAACCTATTAACAAGTTGCCATAGTGCCAGTTGCATGTTTTCTTCTGTTTTTGGTTCCTGAAAGGCAGAAAATCAATATTCTCGGAATTGGACGGGACAAAAGCCAAAGTCAATATTTTACCGTGGGGGACACGAATCCAGAAGACGAGATGGAGAGGCGAGCCAGGGCGGCCAAACCCCCCTAGGCGCGGCCAGGTGTGGGCCCATGCCTGAGCAAGGTGTGGTCCCCCTGGTCGTCTCCTAGCCTCGCCTCTTAGACTATAAGAAGCCCCAGGGAGAAAACCCTAAAGAATCCATCATACTTCCAGAAGAAGTTCCGCAGTGCCATCGCCATCGAAGGGGAGATTTGGGGGACAGAAAGTCTCTGTTCCGGCACCCTGCCGGGACAAGGAAGTGCCCCCGGAGCCATCTTCATCGATCTCCAACACCATCTCCATCACCGTTGCTGATTCCCATGATGAGGAGGGAGTAGTTCTTCCTCGAGGCTAAGGGCTCTACCGGTAGCTATGTGTTCATCTCTCTCTCTCTATGCATGATCTTGTTGTGGTCATGAGATTTGTAATCAAGTAGATCTACTCTGTTACTCAAGTGCTTCAACAGATCTCTGCTCTCCCCATGTGTGTGAAAGTGACAGCGTGCACGCCATGGTGGCACTTAGGCTTGAGTCTACATAAATACTCACCGTGCTTTAATAGATCTATGCTTTTCCCCACGTGTGAAAGCGACAACGTGCATACCGTGTGTGGCACTTTGGCTAGATTGAATATTTGTTATGAGTTATATTTGGAGTTGGATGTCTTTATGAAATTGTGGTGTTTGTTGGAACCATCTAGCGCTCAAGGTGACAGTGTGGGGTTATCTAGATTGGGGAAGGCGGACTTTGAGGAGTGATGTTATAGCCCTACCATGGATTAGAGTGTCCAACCAAAGAGTAGTAAAGAGTAGTATCATGAAGAGAGGATATTTATATGAGACAATGTTCACTAGTGAAAGTATGATCCCCAGGCCTTGTTTCTAAACATTGAAACACCGTTTGCTACTAGATCTATTGCATGTTTGCGCTTCCATTCTTTTACCTTTCCTCCATGCCATCAGCTATTTTATGGCACCGTTACCATTTGTATTTCACTATCTCTTCGCCGAACTAGTGCACCTATACACCTTACAAGTGTATTGGGTGTGTTGGGGACACAAGAGACTTCTTGTATCTTGATTGCATGATTGCTTGAGAGGGGATACCTTTGACCACTTCCTCCCCGAGTTCGATAAACCTTGGGTAATCCACTTAAGGGAAACTTGCTGCTGTTCTACAAACCTCTGCACTTGGAGGCCCAACAACTGTCTACAAGAATAGAAGTGCATAGACATCAGTCGGCTCCTGGGGCGACTCCAATCAACGGCTCCCTTCTCCTTCTACAGCGGCGGGCTCCGGGGAGAGGTGTGGGAGGTTCTGTGAGAGGTGGGGAGTGAGATGGTGTGGCGAATTGAGGCTGGGGTGGCCTCCTTTTATAGCCGAGAGAGAGGCAGTGCGGCATGGGAAGAGCTCGCCAGGGTCGACGGTACAGCGAGCTAACGGCATGGCGGGGGTGTAGGCCGGTGCGTGGTCTCCTGGCGATGCTCAAGGACTTAATGGTGAGGCAAGGGGCGGTCAAGGTTGGTCAGAATGGGCTGGTTCTCTGAGCGGCACCGACGACAATTTTGACGACGCACAATGGCTACGGGTAGTGCGGCGGCGAACATGGATGTCTGGGGGGTTGCTGGTGTCGCGGTGATTGCAAGCACGGGCAGTGAGGGCGAGGCGCGGCGTGTACGTGTGTGTCGGGATCGGCGCTCTGGCATGCTCTCGGCATGGCGCAGAGACACTGGGCGCAGCGTGTTCTCTATGGTCCAGGGCCTGGCTGCGTGCGAGGGCTGGACAGGGGGTGGCGGTGGACGGTGTGCTGCCTCCTGGACATGGTGGCTGGGCGTGGTGTTGCCTCCTGCTAGCTAGCCATGGTTGGCCGGCAATGGGGGGCTCGGGTGGCACGGCATGGTGCAAAGGGGTAGAGGGATAGCTGCTTAATTGCACTAGTAGTCACTAGGGGAGACAAAGGGAGTGAGATGAGAAAGATTATTTGATCAAACACTGCTCCAAACAGTATAAGTTAGGCAGTTTGATTTATGTCTGCCAAGTGTTTGACAAAATGGCCGAAAGAAACTTAGCTTGGAATTTTTGTATGAATTTTGGTGAGTGTACTGGTCACATACTTGGTAGTATCTGGTTGCTTGGGTTTGGCAAGGTGAACTGGTTATAGTGGTTTTTTAGAAATGGTGATCTTGCCATATGAACTAGATTCAATTTTGATTTGTCCTTTGCCTAGATTTAGACTTTGTTTCTGTTGGTTTGCAAAGTGGGCTTGGGTTCACTTTTACTTGGTTTAGCAAGGGGTGAAAATAATTGGATTTGTTTCTGTTAGAATTCTTGGACTAGAAATACTCAAAGTGGTCTAGTGGTTAACTTTGGTCAAAATGACCATTTGCTTATATATCTTATTTTTTATTTTCTCTTCATTTGATTCTGCTTGGAAATGATCTAGATGATATTGTTTTCATCTTTAAACCAATCCTTGCCATTCATAGAAATCAAACCTGGCATTTCAAGCATTCATGCATTCATCACATACACACATGCATTCATATTGATTTTAATAACAAAAGTTTTTGTTAGCCCTAAACTTGGGTGATTGGAACTTGATAATCTTGATTAATATTTTTGGGATGTTACAAACCTTTCCCCCTTAAACAAAATCTCGCCCCGAGATTTAAGAGAAAGAAAACTAGGATTTAAAGAGATCTGGAAACTCTGTCCTAATGTAATCTTCACGTTCCCAGGTAGCTTCCTCTTCAGTATGGTTACTCCACTGGATCTTTAGAAACTTGATACCCCGGGCTCTGGTGGTTCTGAAGGCTTCCTCCAAAAATACGAATGGGTACTGGATGATAGGTTAGGTCATTGTTGATCTCTATGGTTCTGTGATCAATATTCTTGAAAACTTCGGTCTTCTCTGGGACTTCTAGGCATTTGCGAAGTAACGAGATATGAAACACATTATGCACGGATGGCATCTCCTCCGGCAGTTCCAGTTGATATGATACCTATCTTCAGCGATTCAAAATCTTGAAGGGTCTGATATGTCTGGGGTCTAACTTTCCTTTGAGTTGGAAACGTTGCATTCCTTTCAAGGGTGATACTTTCAGATACACAAAATCTCTGATATTGAAGGCTAGATCTCGACGTCTCTTATCGGCATAAATCTTCTGTCTGGATTCGGCGGTCTTGAGGTGCTCATGGATCATGTGAACTTTCTCTTCGGCTTCTCTCAGGATGTAGGGTCCGAAAATATGACTCTCTCATACTTCCGACCAATTCAAAGGGGCACGACATTTCCTTCCATACATAAATTCAAATTGGGCCATTTGCAAACTATCTTGATAACTGTTGTTATATGAAAATTCCGCGAAACGCAGACAGTCTTCCCATTTTGATCCATATTCTAGCACACAAGCTCTGAACATATCTTCGAGTATCTGGTTTACTCGCTCTGTTTGTCCATCAGTCTGTGGGTGATAAGCTGTGCTGAAATCTAGTCTTGTTCCTAATCCTTCTTGGACTTTCTACCAAAATCTCGAGGTAAACTGGGTTCCTCGATCGGACACAATGTTCTTGGGGACTCCATGCAAACTGACTATTCTAGAAATGTACAACTCTGCTAGCTTCGAACTCTGATAAGTGGTCTAGACAGGTAAGAAATGGGCTACTTTGGACAGTCTATCCACTATGACCCAAATAGAATCATTTCCCCTACTATATGTAGGCAAACTGGTGATAAAATCGATTCCAACGGAATCCCATTTCCATTCTGAAATCTGCAATGGTTGCAAAAGTCATGCGGGTCTCTAATGTCTCTCTTTGACTCTCTGACAGATATCACATTTGGCTATGTAGCTTCCGATTTCTCTCTTCATGTTCTGCCACCAAAATTGCTCCTTCAAATCCTGATACTTCTTCGTTCCTCCGGGGTGGATAGAATAAAGAGTATCATGGGATTCTTTCAAAATAGCTTGCTTCAACTCTGAATCTGCTGGTACATAGATACGGCCTTTGTACCACAAAACTCCTTCATCTTCGGTAAATCCGGGTACCTTCCCTGTATCGGTACGACGTTTGATTCCGTCGATACTAGCATTTCCTTTCTGCGCCTCCTTGATCTGACTGATCAAAGTGGGTTGAAGTTCTATGGTAGCCAAAAATCATTCACTAACTAGTTCCATTCTGAAATCTTCCAAATCCTTATGCAAACTTGGTTGCTCCTTTAGAATCATGGTGTTCAATCGACACAGCAATCTGCTAAGAGCATCTGCTACCACATTGGCTTTTCCGGGGTGATAGTGAATGTCAAGGTCATAGTCCTTGATTAGCTCAACCCATCTCCTTTGCCTCATGTTTAGCTCCTTCTGGGTGAAAATATACCTCAGAATCTTGTGATTCAAATAAATCTCATAGCCATTACCCATGAGGTAATACCGCCATGTATTCAAGGCTAAAACTACGGCTTATAGTTCAAGGTCATGGGTGGGGTAATTCTGCTCATGTTGCTTCAATTGTTAGGATAGATAGGATATGACTTTGCCTTCTTGCATTATCACACATCCGAGACCAATCTTGGATGTGTCACAATACACATCAAAAGGCTTCATGATATCCAGCATAATCAAGATTGGGGCTGAAATCAATCTCTTCTTGAGCTCTTGAAAACTTGCTTCACATTTTTCCATCCATTCAAACTTCTTATCTTTCTTCAACAATTGGGTCATGGGTCTTGCGATGCTCGAGAATCCTTCTACGAACTTGCGGTAATATCCCGCTAATCCAAGAAATGCACTAACTTAGGTTTGAGTGGTTGGGGCTTGCCATTCTTCAACATCCTTAACCTTGGCAGGGTCGACGATAATTCCTCCTATCGACATGATATGTCCGAGGAATCCTACTTCCTGTAACCAGAACTCACATTTGCTAAACTTGGCATACAACTAATGCTCTATAAGGGTTTCTAGGATGGTCCTTAGGTGTAGCTCATGTTGTTCTTCTGATTTGGAATACATTATAATGCCATCAATGAAAACAACGAAAAACTTATCCAGGAAGTTCATAAAAATCTTATTCATGAGTTTCATGAAATAAGCAGGGGCATTGGTTAATCCAAAGGACATGACAATGTACTCATATAGTCCATATCGGGTGGTAAAGGCAGTCTTTGGAATATGCTCTGCGCAAATCTTGAGTTGATGATAACCAGTTCTAAGATCAATCTTAGAAAACACTTTGGCACTGGTCAACTGGTCAAAGAGATCTTCTATCTTTGGCAGTGGGTACTTGTTCTTAATGGTGACATCATTCAGCTTCCGATAATCTGTGCATAAACGTTTACCTCCATCTTTCTTATCCACAAACAAAACAGATTATCTCCATGGCAACGCACTTGGTTGAATCAGTCCTATCTCCAGCATAGCATCCAGTTGCTTCTTCAGCTCCACTAATTCAGACGGGTTCATACTATAAGGTCTCTGAGCTATGGGTCCAGTTCGAGGGATTAGTTCAATAATAAACTCGACATCCCGATCTGGCGGCATACCGGGCAATACTTCTGGAATACATCGGGGTATTCACAGACTACTCTGACTTGGTTAATGGTTGGTTGGGCTAGACTTTTGTTGCAATTGAATTGACGGGGCAAAGTTTCCGATACATGCTCCACTGATACTCCAGAGGTACTAGTCATGGTTATGGCTTTATTGGCATAGTCGATTAATCCTTTATGTTTCGACATCCAGTCCATTCCTAGTACCACTTCCAAACCTTTGGTTCCAAGTACTATTAGATTAGCATAAAAATATATTCCATGTATTCTGATAGGTACAGCCTTGCAAATTTGTCTAGCTTTGGTTGTTGAACCAGGTATTTGAACTATCATAACATGCTTCAATTTTTTTGGTTGAATCTTACTAGTGCATGCAAATTCTTCTGTAACAAACGAGTGCGATGCTCTAGAATCAAACAACACTCTTGCAAGTACTGAGTTAATAGAAAACATACCCAGCATGACATCTGGCACTTCCTGGGCTTCTTCAGCATTCATGTGAAACAGACGGCCGTGCGGTTGAGCGAATTCCCTAGGGCAAATCTTCTTCTAGGCTGAACACGACGCTGCTGCTGATTTAGGGCATTCACATTGGTGGCTGCTGCAAGCTTCTTGGGACACTCGTTGGATTAGTGACCCTTGACTCCGCATTCAAAACAAGTAACCTAAGACTTGTCTTTTCCTGCAACAGGCACGACATTGCTTCCAGTCCTTGGGGCAGTATTGGTGTTGTTGGCGTTGTTGTTGTTGTTGTTGTTGTTGTTGTTGTTGTTGAACTTGGGTGGTGCACGGTTGAAATTGTTGGAGTTGCCAGGGTTGTTGTTATGTTTTCCTCCGGGCCTTGGGTTTCCTCCTCCACGGTTGGGATAGTTCAGACGGGTCATCGGGGGTCTACTGTTTCTCAGGGCATATCCTGCAGACGGGTTGGAGCGATACTTTGGGGTATGGTGGGTTCCTGGTTGATGCATCATCCAACGCTTGAGATTCTCATTGGCTTGGTTGATCTTGCCTTCCATCTGGATTGCCGAATCCACTAAGGCTTCAACAGCAAAAACAATGTTGACTAATACCGTCTTCATCTCATCATGCAGACCATTCAATAATCTATCCTTCTTCTTGGCTTCAGTTTCAATCTCATCTGGTGCATATCTAGCTAATGGCAGAAATTTGTCATGGTACTCAACTACTGTCATCCTCCCTTGCTTCAATTCTCTGAACTCATCTCCCATCCTCTTGGCTAAACCTGGTGGCACATGGGTTCTGCTGAACTTGAGTTTGAATTCATCCCAAGTCAACATCTGTCCTCCATTCATGGTGTGAATGCTATTCCACCAAGCTTTTGCATCTCCTGCCAGATAATGGGTGGCAAACAGTACTTTCTCATTGTCCTCCACTCCTGCGACTTCTAAGTTGTTCTCCATGGTCTGCAGCTAGTCATCAGCATCTAATGGCTCTTCAGACTTACTAAAAATGGGTGGATTGGTATTTTGAAAGTTCTTGAGCTTGGACTCATGGTTGTCTTGGTTTCCATGGCCTTTATTGTTATTGGACATCTGAGCTATGTATTGAAGGGTGGATAAGTTGGCTTGACGTTCGGCTCTTTCATCTTCACGGTCAGAAACCAACATTTGCAAGATTTGTAGCATTGGGTCTTGAGATGAGCTGCTTCCTCCGCAAGGCATCTGAGGATTGAGATAGATCATGAGACAAGAGGGAAATTTCTAAGGTTCATGGATTTGTTTTTGAAAGCTTTTAAACTTTGAGTTTAACTCTGGTTTTGCCAACTATCAACTTGCTTTTCATTCATTCATAGCACCCAATACAAACACACACCACACTAAGGTAACAGATGGTTTTAAGAACCATTCTGTGAAGCTATGATACAGTGGGACCGGATAAAACTCACACCTACGCTAGTTCTCAAGCGCTACTACTCATCAGAATCGGTGGCTTCATCATCATCATTATCATCATCAATGAAAGCGGAATCATCATCATCAGTGTGGAAGTCCATGGCTTGGTCCTCCAGGTAGTCATCATCATCGTTGAGGTAGGAGTAAGGGTCTCCACATATATCTTCCCCTGCATTATCCCTCTCCTCAAGCTACATGTCCCGCTCATGGATGGTCTCCTCCAAATCCGACACCTTTTGACGAAGGCGGGCAATGATGCGATCCTTCTTGTCAAGCCGACGGCGAAGTGACTGGTGATCCTGAAGGGAATATGCCCGAGAGGCAATAATAAAGTGGTTATTATCGTATTCCTATTTATGATAAATGTTTATTTTACATGCTATAATTGTATTAATACGGAAACGTTAATACATGTGTGTTTAATAAACAAAAGAAAGTTCCTAGTTATGCCTCTCTTATAAACTAGCTCGTTGATTAACAAGATGATCATAGGTTTCCTAATCATGGACATTGGATGTTGTTAATAACGAGGTCACAACATTAGTGTAATGGTGTGATGAACATTCATCCGAAGTATAGCATTACGATCAAAGTCATTGAGTTTATATTGCTATAACATCTTACGAAGTGATCCTAATCCTTAGACCATGAGATCATGTCAATCACTAACACCGGAAGAGTTTCTTGATAACATAAAACGTCACACTGTAACAGGGTGATTATAAAGATGGATTCAAAACTACTAAAGTGTTATGTTGAGACCCATGGATCGAGAGTGGAATTTGTTCATCCCGATGACAGATAGATATACTCTGGGCCCTCTCGGTGATATCACATTGGTTAGCTTGCAAGCAAGTGATTTGATCACTAGAATGTTATATCACGGGAACGAGAAAAGCGTGCATGTCAGTAACGAGATCAAACTAGGTATGGAGATACCGATGATCGAATCTTGGACATGTAATATATCGCGAAACAAAAGGATTAAGATACTAGCGTAAAAGGTTCCGACGATCACAAGAAAGTCATCGTTGAATGTGTGGAGTCATGGGTCTCGATCCCGCTTCGATTATTGATCCGAGAGGGTCTCGATCATGTCCACATTATTCGCGAACCGTAGGGTTACACTTAAGAGACACCGACATCCAATTGGAGCAAAAGTTTCATGCCGAAAAGAAAAGGAAAGCAGGAATTTATTTCACTAGACACGAAAAGCTTTTCGGTTGAAATTGCAAACTGGTTCTGCATGTGAAATGGAATACTAGCAAGGGTTTTATGTGAATGTTTGTTAATTAAAGTAATTAACAAAATTCTGAATAAATAAATAAAAGAGTTTTATTTAATGAGAGCTTGCATTAAATTTGGTGGAAATTTAATGCATGTGAGTGGATTTTGAGTGGAGGCTTTTTAATGGGAGTGGAGGCTTTTCATTTTGAGTGGGAGCTCCACCCACATGAATGTGGAAGAGGTGGGGCAGCCCCATGGCTGGGCTCCATGCCCCTTGGGTGCCCCCTCTCCCTATAAAAGGCCCCCTCCTCCTCTCACACCACACCTCCTCGTGAAGGATCTCTCTCCCCTCTAGAATTTATCCCCATGGTCTCGGACTAGCGAGATACATGTTCCCGTGGCTATTCGGCAAGAAAGAGTTGTGCTTCCTGCATCGCTGGAGCGAGGAGGCGGAGGTTGCTCGGTGCCTCGAGCGTGTGTGCGAGCACGATGCGTCATTGCTTTTGGCGCTAGGACTTCCTCTCGATCTTGAGATCGGCAAGAGATCGTCTACATCAACCACGAGTTTGGACTCGTTAAGCTTTGTCGGTCTTCAAGGGTATGTTCTCGATGGTTATACATCCGCCCGTTGTTTGTATCTAGTAGATAGATCTTGGTACATAGTTGTTCCCATCGTAGGAAATTTTTTGTTTTCTATGCTGCGAACCCTGCAGTGGTATCAGAGCCGGATCTATGCGTAGATACTTTGCACGGGTAGTACACATATGAGTATGTGGGCGATGATGATCATTTTATTGCTTCTTAGTTGTACTTTGTATATTGGTGGCATAGTGGGATGAAGCGGCCCGGACAAACTTTACATGTCCTCGCACATGAGACCTGTTCCACGGTTGACATGCAACTAGTTTTGAATAAGTGGCTAGCGGGTGTCTGTCTCTCCTACTATAGTCAATATATAATTTGCAACGAGTTGTCAACAATTTGGTTATCCTCGTTGTGGTTCATGTTCGTAGGTAAGACCGGTTCTATCTTCGAAAGCCCTAAGCCACGTAAAATTTGCAATGGATAAATTAGAGGCGTCTAGTTTAGATTGTTGCTGGGCTAGTGATGTTGTAAGTAGAAGTATGAGATGATACTCTTACAACACACATAACGTGTAATCTCCATAGACCTTGGACTTACACATATAGGTATGATAGTGATCATACCACGGTGCACATGATAGAGATCATATGCGGGAACCATATCATTCCACTAATAAACATGTGATGTTTGATAGCATCTTATATTGCTTGTTTGGCATTTTATTAGCATAATAAGATGATCCCTCATTTAAATATCAAGATAAGAATGTGTTCTTCCTTTAGTATGCACCGATTATGTTCTCGTCGCTCCAAGACATCACGTGATGATCGGGTGTTTTTGGATCCACGACCATATTTCGGGTGTAAAACAGTTACACACGCGGATACTAAGGTTCTAACTTGGCGAGCCTAGCATGTACAGACATGGCCTCGGAACACGGACCGAAAGGTTAAGCATGAGTCATATAGTAGATATGATGCCCATTTGATGCTCGCCTTTGAAGCTACACCGACTCACGTGATGATCGGACTTGGTGTAGTGGATTTGGTTCATGTAATCACCAAAAAGGCACGAGGGATGTCGTTTTTGAGTGGGAGTTCATTTCTAATTTGGATCAGTAGAACTCAATTTATCATAAATTAAATCAAAGTGAATTTGCATAATTTGTGGTAGTCATTGGCATTCGTTCACCACCATATGCATAGTTGTAATTGAGATAATAGAACTATAGAATTCTGGATATATACTTTACGAACTGGTATCGTATTGTGTTGAGTGTCAACCAAGTTTAAAGTCCTATTGCAAACATTTAGCAAACTCTATTTACTCCGTGAAATTTAATAATTGGTATTAAATCGAGAGTAACAATTCCAGTGTTAGTATCTTAAGTATCATGTTTGCCTCCACGATTCTTGATTGTTTTAATATCAAGTTTATCTAGGAGCTGAAAGAATTATTTCAGAAACCCTCATGTGTGGCAGATATAACAATATCTGAAACAATGTTTGTTGCAATATGATAGAGTATAATATATGTTCTCATATTGGATGAGAATTTACGAAGGTTGGAGATGCTAGACATCCTAATCATCCAAAAGGGTTTTGGAAAGTAATGTTATACTCACGATTCGCCTTTATAAGCTAAAGTAGCTTGATCATGAAAGTCTTCATTATAATGGTGAATAGAATATGTATGTAAAATGTTTACTACACTAAAAGATTACTAAAGAATGGATTTTGAAAGAATACCGATCATTTTGATGATGGTGATCTACTTCAAAGTGCAAGTCCAAAGGTATTATTATTTGAATATACACGCTTTGGACTATGTGTCATGTATATGGCCCTTTGTTGATGTTGATAGTTTCTTTTAAAAAGGAAAAGGAAATGCTGAAAGAGAATCTATAAAATATATTTGGCAGAAAAGAAAAGATTGGAAATATCCAATTTAGGTATATATATGATATACATGTTATGGTTGTATTCTTTGCTTGTTAAACAATGTGGTTCTTGGGTATTGGATACCGAATTGGTTGGTATGAAATTTCATACGGAACAACGCAATTCATGAACCACAATGGCCTAAGTAACTAGCAAGAGAATATGTGATTATGTTCATCGAAAACAAACAAACCGTTGTTTGTATTTCTCGTTGACATCAAAGCTTGACTTCAAGATTTGTTTTAATAATTGTTATTTAAATCAGGTATTATGAGAACAAAGGTTGTTCAAATAATTACCGTATTCCATATAAGATGGATGATTTACAAATCTAGTTAGAGAAATCACATCCATAAAGCCTAATGCTAAAATGTCGCAAGACAAATGATTGGAAGATCACTTACGAAGTGACATCGCCGTTTAAATTATATTAGAAAGAAAACATGAAGAAACTCCATTTTCATGGAATTTTGGAGTCTTTGATTTGATCAAGTGACGCTTGTGAGACTTTTCTCGGGATAATTAAAACTTCGTTCAAAGGCCAAAGAAGAACGAACGACTAAAATATTGGAATTTATACATATCGATGTATGTAGTCCATTATGTGTAGTCGTAAGCGATGGGTTTCAACTTCATATACTTTCTCCGGAAATTTGAGTGAATATTCACTTAATGAGAAAGAAGTATGAAATATTTGAAAAACGTTTTCAAAGACTTTCAAGATGAACTGGAAAATCATTGTAACAAGAAAAATAAATGAATTATGATTTGATCATAAAGGGATTTATTTGAGTTACAAGTGTAACAAGAAAATAAATGAATTATGATTTTATCATAAAGGGATTTATTTGAGTTGCAAGTTTAGCAAAACACCTAGATTTACATCTCCCGAAACACCATAGGAGTATGGAGTGTTTGAGATTTGTAATGAAACCTTGTGAGACATGGTTGGATCAAAGGTGTTATTTATAAACTGCCATTATGTTTTAAAAGATTAAAGCTTTAGAGACTACCGCTTTTACCGAAAAGAGCTCCATCTAGATCCGTTGAAATGACACCATGGAAGTTATGGTTTGGGGTAAAACCCAAGTTGTCATTTCTTAAATTTTGGTATGCTAAACATAAGTAAGATGTTTACAACCGAATTCGGATGAGCATGTCTTTGTAGATTATTCCGAATAACAATTGGTTATTCCTCCATAACACCGAGGACAAAAGGGTTTGTCGCTTGAAATGTGAAGTTTCTTGAAAAAGGAATTTTTCGCAAAAGTTAAGTGGGAGGACAATATAACTTTGATAAGGTTAACGAACCTTAGCTAAATGTGCTTTGAGTTCTTGGCTGGAAATCGTTCCGAGACTGCCATAATGCTCATAGCTTATGTGCCACAAAGGTTGTGGTCACGGAGGTCTAAAGTTCCTATTGAACCAAGAAGGTCGGTTAAACAATCAAATGATAAGATTTGAGAGTAAATCATTATTGTTTGACAATGATGAACCGAATACATACAAAGAAGCGATGATGGGCCCTGACTTCGTCAAATGGCTTGAAGCCATAAAATCCGTGATAGTTCCATATACGAGAAATCAAGTTTTGAACTTGGAAGACCCTCCGGAAAGGTGTAAAACCTATCGGTGTATTTGGATCTATAAAGAAACAGACATGGATGTACCACATATATGAAATCTTCGACATGTCGTCAAGTATATTATGACAATGTTCAAAGAGATGACTATGACAAGATTTGATCTTTCGTAGCGATATTTAGTCTGAACGGATTAAAGTAGCAACCACTACATATAATTTGGTATATGGTAGATGAATAAACAAAACAAAGTTCTTCTAATAGAATGGTTACCTAGGGCGTGTACATGACACGGTCCAAAGGGTTTGTTAAATTCAAAGGATGCTAAAGGGCATGCAAACTTCAATGGTTGAAGTAAGCATCGCGGAGTTGGAATCTTCACCATGATGAAAATGAGTTTTCATCCGGAGACGATGAAGATGCTTGCATTTTCAAGAAATTAAGTGGGAGCTGAGACATATTTCTAATACATTATGTGAAGGACATCTTGTTGATTAGAAATGATGTATCTTTTATTGACAAAGGTTAAGAATTTCATTTCGATGAAAGACTTAGGCAAAACCGAATATTTAGCATGAATGTCTATAGTGGATAGTATCAGAACGCTAATATGTTTATGCCAAACATACACATATGAGATATTGAAGGAGTTCAATATAGAAACGACAAGAAACAGTTCTTGTTGCATGGAAAGGAATTGAATCAAGATTCAAGTGTATCGACACTTGATAAGTGAAACAAGATTCAAGTGCTTTGACACTTGATGAGTGCAATCACGAGAATGTTTTGATCAATCATACCATAATATGTACACATCCAGATATGTCCTATGCTCTAAGTGTTATGAGCATATACCAGAATGAATCATAAAATGATCATTGGACGATAGTGAGGATATTCTTATGATATTTTGGAAGAACTAAGAATATATTTGTGTAGAGGTGACAAACAATTACAAATAGTTCATCGTAAAGCGTTACATTGATACTAGTTTTGTCACAAGATACAAATTAAGTTTATCTCAATTTAAACTATGGGTGGCACAATGTAATGGAAAGGAGATTCCATGATGGATTTGGAAGAGTTCCAAAGTTAAGACATTGTGACGAATACTAAAACAAAAGGCTAAGTATATGACTGCTATAGTAGCAACAAAGGAGGGAATTTGTGTCAAGTAGTTTGTTATCAAACTAAGGTGTGGTTCGCAACGGGTTAACACTAAAGATATATTGTATGACAATAGTATCGATGTGTTTTAACCCCAAGGAACTAAAGGTCTCACCAAAAGACCAAATTTATACAATGCCATCTCATTGGAGAATGAGTGATGCGTGGAGACGCAAAGACATGCAAATACACACGGACCTGAAGCGTCAGATTCATAGATTATGTTAACCACTTGCAATTGCGTATTTGGAACACCAGAAAGCCATAGGTGTTCAATACACAAAGTTTTCAAACTAGATTATTGTCTCTAGTGCAAGTGGGAGACTGAAGGGAATATGCCCGAGAGGCAATAATAAAGTGGTTATTATCGTATTCCTATTTATGATAAATGTTTATTTTACATGCTATAATTGTATTAATACGGAAACGTTAATACATGTGTGTTTAATAAACAAAAGAAAGTTCCTAGTTATGCCTCTCTTATAAACTAGCTCGTTGATTAACAAGATGATCATAAGTTTCCTTATCATGGACATTGGATGTTGTTAATAACGAGGTCACAACATTAGTGTAATGGTGTGATGAACATTCATCTGAAGTAAAGCATTACGATCAAAGTCATTGAGTTTATATTGCAATAACATCTTACGAAGTGATCCTAATCCTTAGACCATGAGATCATGTCAATCACTAACACCGGAAGAGTTTCTTGATAACATCAAACGTCACACCGTAACAGGGTGATTATAAAGATGGATTCAAAACTACTAAAGTGTTATGTTGAGGCCCATGGATCGAGAGTGGAATTTGTTCATCCCGATGACGGATAGATATACTCTGGGACCTCTCGGTGATATCACATTGGTTAGCTTGCAAGCAAGTGATTTGATCACTAGAATGTTATATCACGGGAACGAGAAAAGAGTGCATGTCAGTAACGAGATCAAACTAGGTATGGAGATACCGATGATCAAATCTTGGACATGTAATATATCGCGAAACAAAAGGATTAAGATACTAGCGTAAAAGGTTCCGACGATCACAAGAAAGTCATCGTTGAATGTGTGGGAGTCAGTATGGGTCTCCAGATCCCGCTTCTGATTATTGATCTGAGAGGGGTCTCGATCATGTACACATTATTCGCGAACCGTAGGGTGACACACTTAAGAGACACCGACATCCAATTGGAGCAAAAGTTTCATGCCGAAAAGAAAAGGAAAGCGCAGGAATTTATTTCACTAGACAAAGCTGCGGTTGAAATTGCTGGCAGTTACGCATGTGAAATGGAATACTAGCAAGGGGTTTTATGTGAATGTTTTTTAATTAAAGTAATTAACAAAATTCTGAATAAATAAATAAAAGAGTTTTATTTAAATGAGAGCTTGCATTAAATTTGGTGGAAATTTAATGCATGTGAGTGGATTTTTGAGTGGAGGCTTTTTAATGGGAGTGGAGGCTTTTCATTTTGAGTGGGAGCTCCACCCACATGAATGTGGAAGAGGTGGGGGTAGCCCCATGGCTGGGCGCCATGCCCCTTGGGTGGCCCTCTCCCTATAAAGGCCCCCTCTCCTCCTCTCACACCACACCTCCTCGTGAAGGATCTCTCTCCCCCTCTAGAATTTATCCCCCATGGTCTCGGACTAGCGAGATACATGTTCCCGGTGGCTATTCGGCAAGAAAGAGTTGTGCTTCCGCTGCATAGCTGGAGTGAGGAGGCGGAGGTTGCTCGGTGCCTCGAACGTGTGTGCGAGCACGGATCTTGCTGTTCTTGGCGCTAGGACTTCCTCTCGATCTTGAGATCGGCAAGAGATCGTCTACATCAACCACGAGTTTGGACTCGTTAAGCTTTGTCGGTCTTCAAGGGTATGTTCTCTACGGATATACATCCGCCCGTTGTTTGTATCTAGTAGATAGATCTTGGTACATAGTTGTTCCCATCGTAGGAAAATTTTTGTTTTCTATGCTGCAAACCCTACAGATCCTTCACAAGCATGGCGAGGGTCTGGTCCTTCTTGATTGCAATGGCATAGTTGTGGTTGGCGTATGCGCGGGCGTTGTCCAACTCCTTCTGCCTATCATACATCATGAAGGCGAGATGATCCACTTGGTGCTTCAGCTCTGGGTGACCTGGTACCTCCAATGGCTGTCCCATAGCATCACGCCTTGCGTAGTACTCAAAGCGAGTGCCCTTGATTTGGTTGATGCTTTTCCCACACAGACGGGCAAGAGCTTCCTGCATAGCCCTGGCGAGTCCGTCTAGCCAGTTGTTCTCTCTTAAGCTGAATTGGATCCCTTCTGAGGTGGGTGCCTCCATCTTGCCTCTGAGGTTTGCAACTATCAACTACTGTAGTTCTCCTCCTTGCTGATCATTGAGTTGTGCTCCGAAGAACTCGGGGTGCGGGTGCTCAAGAAGTTCCGAGAGTTGGTCTAAATCGCGCTCAAAGATGAGTTGTACTCCATTGCCCAACTGGTAGAACTTGCTATACTTCACTTCCATCTAGAATAAGGTAGGATAAGTAAGTTAGTAGAGTGATCAAGAGTGTCAAATTTTATGTAAGTTTGCAAGAATTTTTGAGGGACATGAATTTTTTTTGAAAGAATCTCAGTGATAAGAATGAGAATAGGTTTTCATAAATACTCACTTATTTGTTTTGAAAATAAGTTTTTGATTCAAGTGTACATTCTAACTAGGGTCTCCTATGGTCAGGATGGCTCTGATACCAACTTGTCAACACCCGGATTTTTAATCCCAGATGCCTATTATGCCATACATCGCAATCCCATGATTACCATTTTTGCGAGACATAACAGATTGGTACCATAGTTCATAATTCATTACAAACCATAATAAAGGTCTTACAAATATAGGATCTCATGATCCGGTCTTAATACAATCAAGAAGCGGAATAATATAATAATGGTAGCATGGTCGAAGCTCCATCTTCAGGGTCACAGGCAAGGCTGACGATGGGAGATGATCCTAGTTGTCATAGACTTCCTGCTGTCCATCATCCTGGTAGTCCTTATCATAGTCTGGCCATAGGAATAGCCAGGGACAAAGCCATGAGTACTCTTTAAGTACTCGCAAACTATCACTAACAATTAAGTAGTTCGAGTAGGAATCCTAAGGTCTAAGTTTATTTGTAACAAGCCAGATTTACCTCTAACTAAGTTTAGAAGTAAAGAAAACTAATTTAATGTTTTACAACACCTAAGTGGGAACTTAGTTTTCATGTTCACACCCTGTTATGGTCAAGTAAAAGTCATGATTCATTTCACAAGTCATTTTGAGAACATCTGACGATGGAACAGTATGGCCACTCCAACTGTCCATAACCACGGACGCAGATATTCGAATAGTTTGACACTCTGCAGAGATTATACACTTTCACCACAACATTCGGTACATCCGTCAGGAACAATCCTGAATCACCATACTCAGTATGCGGATAATCAATCTTAACCTTTCAATTACACACCCTAGTATAGGCACCTCTCCTATGAGTTTGGCCTCCCAACCATGACCATCTGTCATCTTGGGAACTGCACATGTGGACATTCATCACGAGGTAGCCTAAGATCAAACCTCTTCTGCAAGGGAACCAATACTAAGATATATAAACCTCCAGTGATTGTACGGTAAAATTGGAATGCTATCGCATCCGAACCCAACCATCAGTTTTATAAAGGGCTAAGGCTCATGCCTCGGCATTTTCATCATCAAATCATCTGGTGTTCATAACACATGTCAAAACATTTCATTAGAATGACTCATCATTCTAAGGTTTTCATAATCATTTTCACCAAGTATTCGCATCTAAAGTGATCAACTTTTATGCTTAGCACTAGCCACTAAAGTTGGGGGTAATCACTAATGAGGGGTGATAATCAAGTGTGACTAATCCAAATCTAGATCTCATGACTTAGTATGATATCTAGTTCTAACTAACTTAGGCCAAGTTTTATGCTATTTATGCTACCTCTAATATCTTTCCCAAAACTCACAAAACACTAACTAGAAGTATAAAAAGCTTTGATAAATAAATACAAGAATAAAGCTTGCAAGTAAATATGGGATTTGGTATAATCAAGGTTACATAACCAAATATGCCTAAGGCATTCAATAGGTTAAGTGGTATTGTGGGGCTTGCAAATATTAGCTTGCATAGTTAGTAGCTTTCCTTGAGTAGTTCAGTGATTGAATTTCTCTTCTTCTTCTTCTTCTTCTTCTTCTTCTTCTTCTTCGTAGTCCCCTTCCTCCTTGTATCCTTGGTCGGTACTAGCGTCTATAAATAAATACGAGGTACACAATCACCAAACAATACTTAACTGCTTCTATTTAGCAAACAAAGGTTCACACTAGATGATCTAGCACCATCACAATCATCACATGAAGTAAAGACTTAGTATTATTTATTTTATTTTAGAAAAGTAATTTCTACTCATTGAAAACTACTTAAGATTTAATATTCTCCAATTAAAATATGGGATCATATTGACCATGTCATAACCACATATTTTAATACTTGAGAATGTGATTTAAAGTGGTGTCACAATTTAATAAGATTTAACATTATTATTTTATTTAATTAAAGTGACTAGAAATTCCTATGTGGCATTCTTTTAATACTTGTCCATTATTACTGCAAGTAAACCTAGATATTTTAACATATTCAGTTAGATCTTGTCAAATGTGATTTTTGAGAGTTGGAATCAACTCAAAAATCATTTATGGTTGATTTTTGAAAATTGTTTGAATGTAGAAAAGTCTCTATCTTGTTAGTTTTACTATAGATGATCTATAATTCCAAATTGTTTGAATCCAACGGGGTTGGATTAATAATTTCAATACCTTTTGATATTCCCAATTTGCATCACCATTCTATATCATAATTTACCTCTATTCAATGGTATTTGTCTTATTATGAGGTATTACTTATGGATTTTCATCTGTTTATGCATGTTGGATGATTCTTGGAGGATGGACTGCCGGAGTCTAGATTCTGATGGAAAAGAAGGCGTTTCAGTGCAATTTCACGAAGATCAGAAAATACCAGAAAAATATGGAAACATATTATTTTACCTAAGGACAAAGGAAGCTAGAAGGAGGACCGAAGGGGGGCCGCAGGGGGCCCACACCCCCTAGGCGCGGGCCCACCCGAGGTCGTGCCTAGGGAAGGTGTGGCCCACCTGCCCGGCCTCCGACTCCGCCCCTTCGCCTATATCTTCCCTACGGAACCCTAAGGCTCAAGGGGCGACCACAGATAGATTTCCACCGCCTCTAGGGGGCGGAAAACACCGAGAGAGAAAGATATCTCCGGCAGACAAATTTCTGCCAGGAGAATTCCTTCCCGGAGAGGGGAGACCGTCGCCATCAACACCATCATCAAGCTAGGCTTCATCTGGATCATCATCATCATCCACACCACCATCTCCATCAGCACCATCATCACCACTCTATCCCGCTATAACAATTGTGTTGGATATTGCTTAGTTCATTAGGGGAAACTTTCCCGGTTTTAATTACTATTGTAGTTGATGCTTGTGAGTGGAAACATTGGATTATTGTTTATGTTCAGATTGTTATCCATTACCATATCATCTTTGATCTTGATCCATATGATGTCTTGTGAGTAGTTCATTGTGTTCTTGAGGATATGGGAGAATTAATGTTGCTAGTAGTGAATCTGTGATGAGTTATTATTCAATGGTTTAGTATTTAAGTTGTGGTGCTATTATTCTAGTGGTGTCATGTGAACGTCGACTACATGACACTTCACCATTTATGGGCTTAGGGGGATGCATTGTGTATTTGTCTACTAATTGTGGGGTTGCCGGAGTGACAGAAACCTGAACCCCCGTTAGGAAACCTTTGCACAAGGGAGCGTAGGATCTCAGAGTTTAAGGCTGTGGTTAGATTTATATCTTAATTGCTTTCCTGTAGTAACGAATTATTCCTAGGAAGGGAGGTATGTTAGCACAGGTTCGACCACACAACACTTATGAACACCAAAGAAGAGTACTCAGCTATTTGAAGCGAAAGCACTTGACAAAATTCTCATGTGTCCCCGAGAACGTATGTTCCTTATAAGTATTTCCACCGGCTTGTACTTTGCTAAGAAAGGATTCGACCACTTGCTCCGTTTGTTCGTTACTTATGTTACTTGCTCTTTGTTTTGTTGCCTTGTCAGAAAACCACTAAAAATCCGTTTGCAAAGTATTCACAGGGATTTCCTGCTCCATACCACTGTTCAACACCTTCTGCTCCTCGTTGGGATCGACACTCCTATTTATCGAAAGTACTACGATACACCCCCTATACTTGTGGGTCATCACCTTTATAACAAAATTGGTTTCATGCAATTTGGTTCAGTAAAACTCTCCGAATTGATTATTGAATCTACTGACAGAACTAGGTTTGAACTAAATTGGAAAATTTATATTTGAATTACTGGGTTGCGCGGGAACTAAACTGTCCCGGCCCAACTACACAGAACGCGCGCAGCAGGCTGCTACCAGAGCGGTCCCATGCGTTAGCGGCTCTAGCTACGCGAAGCGGTAAGTTTTAACCTGGGCCGTGCGATTAGATTAGATCCTACAGCTGGGGTGTGTCGTCTCCATCGGGCAGCGACGACGAGACTGAACCCTAACGCGGTGGTGGGGGTCGTGTGAGGCTCACCAGGGCTCCAGCTAGGGTCGGCATTAGGGGCTAACGACATTGTTGACGATGGCGGTTTGAACGGTGGTCGCGGAGGCTCTTGGGTGGCTCCAATGAACGACTCCCTTCTCCTTCTGCAGCAGCGGGCTCTGGTGAAATTCTGGCGCTGCGGAGCTTGCCTTGCTCCGAGGAGAGGTGTGGGAGGTTCTGTGAGAGGTGGGGAGTGAGATGGTGTGGCGAATTGAGGCTGGGGTGTCCTCCTTTTATAGCCGAGCAAGAGAGGCAGTGCGACATGGGCAGAGCTCGTCGGGGTCTACGGTACAGCGAGCTAACGGCATGTTGGGGGGTGTAGGCCGGTACGCGGTCTCCTGGCGATGCTCAAGGAATTAATGGCGAGGCAAGGGGCGGTCGAGGTTGGTCGGAACGGGCTGGTTCTCTGAGCGGCACCGACATCAATTTCAATGACGCATAGTGGCTACGGGTCGTGCGGCGGCGAACGGGGATGTCTAGGGGTTGCTGGTGTCGCGGTGATTGCAAGCACGGGCGGCAAGGGCGAGGCGCTGCGTGTACATGCGTGTCGAGGGCGGTGCTCTGGCGTGCTCTGGGCATGGCACATAGACAGTAGGCGCGGCGTGTTCTCTGTGGTCTAGGTCCTGGCTGCGTGCGAGGGATGGACAGGGGGTGGCGGTGGATGGTGTGCTGCCTTCTGGACATGGTGGCTGGGTGTGGCGTTGCCTCCTGCTAGCTAGCCATGGTCGGCCGGCAATGGGAGGCTCGGGTGGCATGGCATGGTGCGAAGGGGTAGAGGGATAGCTGCTTAATTGCACTGGTAGTCACTGGGGGAGACAAAGGGAGTGAGATGAGGAAGATTGTTTGATCAAACACTGCTCCAAAGAGTATAAGTTAGGCAGTTTGATTTATGTCTGCCAAGTGATTGACAAAATGGCTGAAAGAAACTTAGTTTGGAATTTTTTTATGAATTGTGAGTGTACTAGTCACATACTTGGTAGTATCTTGTTGCTTGGGTTTGGCAAGGTGAACTGGTTTGAGTAGTTTTTGAGAAATGGTGATCTTGCCATATGAACTAGATTCAATTTTGATTTGTCCTTTGCATAGATTTAGACTTTGTTTCTGTTGGTTTGCAAAGTGGGCTTGGGTTCACTTTTACTTGGTTTAGCAAGGGGTGAAAAGAATTGGATTTGTTTCTGTTAGAATTCTTGGACTAGAAACACTCAAAGTGGTCTAGTGGTTAACTTTGGTCAAAATGACCATTTGCTTATATATATCTTATTTTTGATTTTCTCTTCATTTGATTCTGCTTGGAAATGATCTAGATGATATTGTTTTCATCTTTAAACCAATCCTTGCCATTCATAGAAATCAAACTGGCATTGCAAGCATTCATGCATTCATATTGATCTTAATAAGAGAAGTTTTTGTTAGCCCTAAACTTGGGTGATTGGAACTTGATAATCTTGATTAATATTTTTGGGATGTTACAGGGTATCTCGAGAGGATGCCGACTCTTTACTTGGTTAGACAATCCACGGGACGAGCGAGTCGTGGGAGGATTCATCTGCAATTTTGGATGCCCGCAGGGGAAAGTGTGCCCACCCGACCCGCATCGTTTTTGTGGGAAAACCTCCCACACCTCTAGATGTTAGGCGGGAATTCCCTTTTCTCGCACGCGAGTCACGGTTGGGAGATCCTAAATCTACAACAAACAAAGCAATAGGCGCTAAAAAATCTATTCCCTCCGTGAAGGCAACAACCCTAAGATCCGCTCCCCTTTCTGTCCAGATTCACGTGAGGATTTCCCCATGAAGGAGGGGATCCGACATGCTCATGGATATCCTCCCCAAGGGGAGTAGAACCCAAGGATACTCTTCCATTGTATCCAAACTAGTAAGTAGCATGTGCTTTGCATGTTTGTGGCTTATCAATATAAGAGTACAGCTAAAAAAAGATGCTAAGCCATATAGTGTTATGAAAATTGTAAATTGGGATCGTTATAGTTAAATTGTTCCATACAGAAATAGAAATATCGTCTATTATGAAGAGCAAAAAAGGTATATTAAGGTTTTTGTTTTACATCTACTAACTTAATTCACAAAGCTAAAACGTCTTATATTTCTGAATGGAGGGAGTACTAACTTCTTTTTGAATTTGATTTCTTACCCTAGGCAAGTTGTAAATAGGAGATTTGATTATAGGCTTCATGTTGGGGATATGCTATATGGGTATCCTCATAGCATGTCTCCTATCCGAATAACCCGGGTGTCCCACATTTGGTAGCATGGCCCATGGCCTGCTGGGCGGCCCAGTTAGATGGATCCAGAAGGGAGGCCCATGCCGGATAAAGGAAGGCTACGGTTGGAGTCACCGACGTACCCGGAGCCTTGGAGTGCAAGATACATAAGACTAGTAATAGACGGTGTAGGACTCTGTAACCTGTCCGGCTAGGACTTTTTCCTATAACCCTAGGACCTGGCGACTATATAAGTCGGGCCTATGGGAGCCTTTAGGGCATAACTTCAGACAACCTCACACAGCGAACCAATCCCTGTAACTCAGCGTATTGCCCTTATAGTGATTTATAGCAGGAGTAGGATTCCGCCACCGTCGTGGGATCTGAACCTGGGTAAGCTGTGTAACCTCGTACCCGTCAATTGTCCGCCTTCCCCCACGTCTATAAACACGCACTGTGAGGACCCCTCCATGGCGTACTCGTCGGCAATACCACGACAGTTGGCGCCCATTGTGGGGCAAGAGGCGCTTCAGGCTCTTCAGCAGGCGAGGACCAAGATCTTCGTGGGAATCGGCAAAACCATAGCCATCGATCATGTTCTCTTCTCCGGCAACATTCTGATCGTCCCTACTGACGAGTTCTGGATCCCGGCGAAGAGGAAACCTACGCGGTGTTCGATCGTTCCTATCAGAGACATCCACCTCTTCATTGGTGAAACCGACTCGGGCACTAGTTCCCTGGGAGTCGGAGGAGGATCAAGGCCCGCACGGACCGCCTACGGGTAGGATAAGTTCGCGGAAGGATCAATGTCGGATCTCTCTTCGGAGTTTTCCGGCAAAGATCGGAAAAATTCAAGGCCCACCCAAACCGCCCCTGTGCAGGATATAAAGGTGGAAGATCGCTGCAAATCCGCCGGCTTCACCCGTGCGTCTGGACAGCAGAGATCCAAGTTCGTCGGCATGGTTACCATCTTCGATCTGGCACGTTGCGTTTAGAGAGAGGGCGAAAAACCCCGCGATTACCTTGCCAGGTGGCTCCGTATACGAGCCGATCTGGCCCACTACCCCGATGATAATGCTATGTATCACTTCGTGGAAGGACTGGATCGTGGCACGCTTCTCCGGCATTCTCTAAGACGGCAGCAGGCGTCAGGACGCCTTACCCTTGAAGGCATGGTGAGCACCGTCAACAACTATGCAGAGGCTGACGCGGCAGCTCAGACAGCGCTTGCGCTCATTGACGGAGACCCTCCGATTCAGCCACCACCACCAGCGCCTCCGGCCGCCATCGTCGCAGCTGCGCCACCACCTCCAGTCATCGTCGCTGCTGTTGCACCCCCACCGCCCGTCATCGAGAAAGTCCTGGCACCCTCCGACTCTGTTATTGGCGCGCTTTATGCTGACTTCAGTGCAGATTCAGAGGAGATAGATTTCAGTCCAGAGGAACTAGACTCCGCCATGCAGGAGATGGAGGAGGAATATACGCGCGACGATCAAGCCAACAACACCGTCTTGTATCGAGGGGTGTTCGTCACCATTGGGACGGCGATGGATGAAGATCAACCCGGATGAGATCCGCCTACCGCACTGGACAAGGGGAAGGGGCAACTTATTGATGCTGACGATGATCACGCAAAGGTCATGCCTCCTCCGCCTAACCCAGTGCAACAGCCGCAGGAACTCGGCACCGGCCAGAGCAAAAACATTACCGCAAACTTGCCGCCTCCGGCATCTACGTCTGCAACAACCCAAGTTACTACAGCTGATAGAGTGATGTACGGCAATCTCCTTGTTGAACCACTGGCCATAGCTCATATCTGGAACGTGACTCGACAGCGAAAGCGCCCGGCTGGAAGGAAGCCATCATGAGCAAGGCGCTAAGCTAGATCGAGATCTGGTCAACGCGCAGAAGTCCATAGAGAAAGCTAGAGCAATGGAGGCCGAATACAAGACACTGCTGCAACAGCAGAAGGCAAAGAAAGCTCTGGCTCGCGTCATCAACGATCCTAGTGTACGGCGAAACCTAGGATGGGCTCCCTCGAAGATGGCACAAGCTAAGCCATACATTGACAGTGAAGGCAAGCAGGTAATGCCCACCCCACTCCTTAACCTCGCTGTCGCCAAGACCCTTCTGGAGCAGGATATATCGCCCAAAGCAGTGGAACAGGTCTATGACCTAATGGCCAAGGCGGTGAAGCAGCAGGAAAAGGCCACCTCTCAGAGGCTTGAGTCTGACCCAGCGCTTTGCCAGTCTAGCCAGCACAAGCCGCGAAGGAACAGATCTTCTCTTGATGTCGGGTCCTAGACGGGTTCATCAGAACGAAGATGGAGGGATGCACGCAACAGGAAGGATGCTATCCCCATATCCTCCAACCATGGAGAAAAGGCTCGACCTCGTCGCCTATCACCACCGCCCCGGTCCCCCCGACATCGCGAAGATCACAAAGCTCACCATCGTACGGATATGCCCCCACCAAAGCAATGCGGCATCGTTATCCGAGACAACGCGGAGCAGACCCGTCATGATGGAGAGGGCAACCAAGGACACAGGAGCAGGTCACGCCATGACCCTCCGCGTCCGACAAGCAACCGTGACAGGCGTGAGGCGTCGCAGGAGGGTAACAGCAAGAAGGCTAACCCACCGCCACCTCCGCCTCCATCACCACCAAGCAGTCACCATGGCGGAGGAGGCCCGCGTCGTTCACGCAACCCATCCCCTGTTGACAAGAAGAAGAAGAACCCGGAGCCATACGATGCACGTTCACGGATCGATAAGATCCACGAGGCCCGGGAAGGACCATACCTGGGACCATGCCAACAACTCCGCTAGCCAACGAACGATATTCATGGAGGAAACTCCTTGATTTCGGCTATGAGTTGATTAAACATATGTAGCAACAATGCTATAATGGGTAAGATTCTTGGCATTCTCGGGCAATTGTGTTCATGATGGAATCACTCCTCTGGATTATATGAGTAATAATTATGCAAAAGGAACAAAAACCTTGGTGATGCCACGAGTGTCCATCACAACCCGATAAACTAATTAATTTTTTTGGCATGCTCTCAATTACTTAAGAACTGATATTCTTGAAGGACAATGAATAGAAAAGTAGTGCTTGAAAAGTCTTGACTTATTGATGTGGGAGGATTGAGATACTTTAGTGTATATGATTTTCATGACAAACTCTCACACTCTCAATTTTACATGTTTATACTTTATTGTTCAAAGGCAAGCTTATCAGTTAATTACATGACATGGAATAAAGTTTACTCATTTGAATCATCCATGCTAACAATAATCTTACCGTGCTATCAGGATTCATTAAAACCCGTATGATATATGCTTGCCATTACTTTATCTATGCTGAAGTTTTTCAGATTAATAAAGTGGAGGAAACATGAGACTACCAATCATGAGTAATATCATCATCTCGTTATTTCAGTTTAAATGCTGAGTTCCTTTTTGATTTTGTTTTTCTTACTCGAGGACGATCAAGTTTAAGCTTGGGGAGGTTGATGGTTGTGAAATATACCCATCCACGTCCACATTTAAATTAGATATTATTCATATTTTTTATGAAATATCTCTCTAAATCCTACCACTAATGCCTAATGATCAAAGGGGTATGCAATCCTGTCTTTCTGTTTTTTCCTGCGCAAATAATGATGTTTAATGATGGGAATCACAACATTAAAGTCAAATATATGAGATTTCCAACAAGTCAAAGAAACCAGGAGTCGTGGAAAGGAGGCAGAAGCTTTAACGACCAACTAGACGGTGGGAATAAAATTCTGGCCGTATAGTTCCGACCATATAGTTTCCACCAACACCGCTAGGTAAAACAGAACAAATTTCATGAAGGGACTCCTATATAAAGAGGCCTTGGGAGACGAGAAAACTCACTGGCAGCGCCCCCGACGACACCCAGCCATCAGAAACCACAACACCGGAGGGATAGATCTAGATCTAATGTCCAAACCCTTCTCCTCCACCATAGCCATATTCCACCACTTGTAATAGTAGATCTCATCTCCAGTTGATGACATTGTAAGACTATTACTATCAATATCATGATTTCCATTACAATGTTTATGATTGTTGATTTATCTCTATGTGTGAGTAATTCTCCTTAGGCTAAGGGCTTCAGCCTAGCCATGTAGTTTGTGCATGTTATTTATCATAGATGGAATCATGTATTATTTTGTATAACATAATGATTATTATACCCTCTCTTGCCTCAATCTAAGGACTTGTCAGGTACCTAAGACCCCAAAAATTGATCCAGGTATAGGGAGTGTGAGTAATGACTAATCTGCAGGATGGGAACCCCAGTGACAGAAAGGATAGTACGGCTGTATGTGAGGGATTTACTTGGGATTAACGGTGACATCACTATGCATATCATTAGTTCTCTTTCTTCTATGGATGAGACTAGTAGGTTATTTCTATAAGCGGTTGCGGAGGCAATAGCAATTATGGATGCACTGCCCACATATAATTATATTGCTCTAATAATTACATGCATACTTTATTATTATCTTTATTTCCATCAGATGTTTTGCACAGCTACAGGTGAAACCGAAAGCCCTAGGCCCTCTTTCTCCATCATTGACAACAACAAAATATCGCAAACTCTTGGTCCGGTAAAACACAAAAATAATTCTAAAACTTCCGAAGGTCCGTTAACGTAACTTTACTACACTTTCTGCTTCCCAAGATTCGATAACCTAGGTCTACTAGGGAAAACGAGCTATACTACATCCGTAATCCAGATCGAAGGTATCAGGAAGTATGTTGGCTCCAAAGTTGTGTCTCAAGTGGTTTGGAAACCCGGTAATTCACACTTTTGGGCTGGACTAATGGCATCCAAAAAATATTTCTTCTGTTTTGGTGCTTTTAATATTAAAGATGGATCATAGATTAGGTTCTAGGAAGATAAATGTCTTGTCCAAACTTCTCTTCATGAACAATATTCAGCTTTATATTCGATTGTTAGACACAAAGGGGATACACTTTCTATAGTAATGGAATCCAATCCTCCTAATGAGTATTTCATAAGAAGTCTCATAGGTCCTAGACTGGTATCTTCGAACAATCTTTTATTGAGATTATCCACGATACAACTGTCCGAGGGTGTGGACGAATTCAAATGGAAATTACTACAGAGTGAAAAAAAATCTGTTGATTCAATGTATAGAACTTTGATCTAACCTAATATTCCAGTTGATGATAATAATAAAATTTGGAAGATGAAAACATCCCTTAAAACGAAGATATTCGCTTGGTATCTTCGTGGAGGGGTCATTCTTACAAAATATAATCTTGTTAAGAGGAATTGGCATGAAAGTACACAATACGTTTTTGTCACCATAATCGGCATTTATTCTTCCAATATAAATTTGCTCGTGCTATATGGTCAATCATCTAAGTAGCCTCTGGTTTATCTCCTCCATGTTTGATAGTCAATGTATTTGGCAACTGGTTGAACATGATTTAGGATAAACACGAGACTTTGTTTAGGGTGGGAGTGCTTGCCATTATTTGGTCGCTTTGACTATGTAGAAATGGCAAGATTTTTAATAACATTGTGTCTTCCTCCCCGCAGGTTATCTATCGAGCCACGACTATCCTCTAATCATGGACTATTCTTCAACGTATGGAGTTCCACGACTTATTTGTGGAGGGTGTACGCGATTGGGGGACACGGCGAGGGATATTTTCTCCCGACATGGATGGCAGCGTGATCTACGGATAGATCCGCCATAGCTCGAGGCCGTTTATTTTTAGCATGTTTTATAATACTAATACTTTTGCTTTGGTCATAAGTTGTGTGGTTGATCGGCTGTGTGCATTCTATCTATGCAAAGGCCGTATATAAACATTTATGTTAAGTAATAAAGCGTTCATTTAAAAAAAAAGATAAAAGTGGATTTTGTATTGCAAATGGACGGTCACAATAGTTTCAGAGGTGTTTTGGACATACTGTTAAAAAAGATATAAACATTACTGTTAAGATATATTCAGAAAAAATATAAAAATTAAGATGTATTCAAATATAACCATGTCAGCTGAAGAGATTTAGATTATCAATATTATTGATTAATGTACATTTATATTTATTTTGCACATACCTTAAACATGTAAGTTCCTATCCCACAAGAAAAATGGATTTTATTGTATTTAGGAACCTGCCATCACATTGCAATTATAGATGAAATTGATCCCAAGACCATGAGAGAAGAGACAAACTGCTCGAGTTAGTCATGGTCACGCGGCAAGAACGCTCGCTGGTCGTAGCACGTCTACACTCCTAGTTCTGACTCGAATAAAAAAAAGTTGGCTCAGAGCACCCACGTCGCAAGTCTGCAGCTATAGCAGTTCTCTAAAAAATTCGGCAAGCTCCTATGAAATTCACACACAACATGCTTGGGCTAGACTGATTGGATGCGCCAAAGGACATGCAAATTCAGTGCATGACAGCCATTAGATTATTTCCGATGAACTTTATGGAACTAGTTGACAAACTTTGTCTAGATACGGATAAATCCAGACTAGATACTTAATTACATATATATGAACCTATAAAATATTGAGTCAACTAATATGGGTCAGAAGAAAGCATTGCAAATGGACGGTCATAATCGTTTCAGAGGTGTTTTGGCGGGAGGCTTGAAGAAGGGAGGTAAATCCAAATTCAAAACTGCCATTTATAGGATAGAGATTAGCCATCCCGTGCATGACAGCATGAGGACAAGGGTTGTAGGACGGGAGTAGTATTCTTGTTGGCTGGCTGGCAATCGGCGATACCTGAGATTGAGAGAAAATGTATGTCCTTGTGGTCTTTCACTCTCCTATACGCGGTGGCGAGGATGGACCAGCTGGTCGGTGCGCGCTTGATGACTGCACCGTCCGCACAGGTTCGGATGCCTCGTTGCCAAATGGCCGATCGACCCAGGGCCGGTGTACGGTCGGGTCATGATCGGTGCGGAGCGAATCTGCGATGGAGCGCCAAATCTTTCCATTAATCTCCGTTGGTATGGTGTCACGGCTCCATCGATCTGGGCGCGGGTGCGGGTTCATGTGCCTTTCGTCGAATCATTGGCCGGTCCACGACAAAGCACATGAGCAAGTCTTTTATTGTGCGTCTCGTCACTGTAGCTGCCATGCCAGGCTTTTCGATCCACACAGGCACTGAATACGCACATGTGTATTTTACAGTACAGCCACGTACGCGTGCACATGCAGCTGAGGTGTGTCGTCGTGTTTCCGAGTCACGTTTTTTTCTTCTTCCGATCCGCCGTGAGTCCGTCCGTACATAACCGTTGCATTTCTGCTCTTCCGCTGCTTAATGTCCGTCCAAGAAAGAGAATATTATATCCCACGTCATGTTTTGTACTCCCTCCGATCTATATTACTTGTCATTAAAATTGATGTATCTAGCACTAAAACATGTCTAGATACATCCATTTCAACGACAACTAATTTGGATCGGAGGGAGTAGCATTTGTTTTTTTTGAACAGAACGGCCTCGAAGGGCCCAGGAGATTCATTCAGCGGTGGGTGTACAAATACAAAGAGGTCCAAGCAGAAAGAAAAATTACAAATTGACCCCTACATTTTGCAAAGAACACCCTAGCAGAGATTGCAAAAACGCAATCGAATCCGATGCAACCAATGATCGACAACGGCAAGAAGCGCCACCTCTGCTCGTGGGGACAAGACCACTTGGTCGGACGAGGGACTTCATTGACTCATGTTGAGGAAGATCCTCCGAAGAGGATAGAAGCTCGAACAAACCACATTCTTGAAAGCACGCGGCCACCTCTCTGGCCAGGGAGTAGCATTTGTTGCACCTAACATAAAATTTAAGTTTTTATTAGCTAGCACATTTTATTTTTTAATCTTTTGCGTCCAACCCAAATGAACAGGTTAAACATGTTATACGACAAAGGCAGGCCTGGCGTGGCGTCCACTGGCCCACCATAGAGCCATCATCGCCTTCCCAACCGAACAAATCAAAAAAAGAGAGAGGAAAGAAGCGAACGGCGCCAACGAGCAAACCAAACCCACACGAGGAGGCGATGCGACCGATGATAGGCACACGACAACAGCGGAGGACCGACGATAGGCACGCGACAACAGCGGAGGGGGCACGCCGACAATTAGGACACGATAGAATCCGGCAACCCTCTCTCTCTCTCTCTCTCTCTCTCTCTCTCTCTCTCTCTCTCTCTCTCTCTCTGGCGGAGAAGGAGCACGGACAGTGCAGGCCGGGGAAAGGGCGACGACACATTAGTGACGGTTCCGACAAATTTCAGCGACCCCATTTCACCGGGTATGTTGTCCTCCCCCATCATCAGCCCCTCCCCTTTGATTATCTCTCTGTTCGCTAGCATTTCAAAGAGGGGGGAGGGGGCGAAGAAGAAGAACCCTAGGTTGCTCCCTGAATTTTTGGGCTTGGATCGACGTGCATATGTGCTCTTTTCTTAATTTCCTGGTGTGAGTTTGACAGTTTCAAAAATCTATGTGAGATTGTGCATTGTATTGAAATGAATTGTGCAACGTTAACACAAAGAGTGGTATTAGGTACAATTTTCTCTCAAAAAATAATGCATGCTTGCGTCGGCTACCAGATGAAGATGCATGTGCTACAGTACTATTTTTTTCTGTTTTAAAATATAAGATATTTTAAGTTTTGTAAAACAAATGTATATAAATCTCTTTTAATGTGTAGATTTACTTTAAACCTACTAGTTTAGATACGTTCATTTTAAAAAAACCAAAAAATCTTATATTTTAAAACAGAAAATACTGTACAATTAGCTTACTACTACTGCGTGTGGCACGTGTATCAATCTGATCTGAGGGTTTTTTCAACCGAATATCCATTCAATTTTGTCGAACACCCAGTCGACGAGCTCGGCGAGGTCGCCGCCGACGCTCATGTCCGTCTCGTCCTCGAACGGGTACGGCGCCTCCGGCGATGTCGCCTCAAGCAGCCGGTCCATGGGTATCGCGGGCCTTGACCGCTCCAGAGGCTTCAGGGGCCGAAGGTACTGGGCTGGATCGGGGCAGTAATCCTGAAAAGAAAACATTCGTTACAGTCCAGTCCATGTTGTCAGACGGTGATAAGAGGGCCTAGCCCAGCCAGTGGTAACAAACCAAGAGCTGGACCTTTACCTGGTCGGCGTGCATTTTCCTGACGAAGGTTTTGAAGGCCCGGTACTTGTTCCCGGTGAGGAGTTGGTCCGTGAGCCGGAGGTACGTCACCGCGGCGACCCGGCGCGCCGGGACGCTGCCGACGCCGTTGGGCCGCGCGTTCTTCAGCATCTGGTTGTACGCCCGCCGGTCGTACCTGGGCAGCGCGTTCTCGCACGCCACCTCGATCCCCTCTCTCCTCCCGGCGCTCAGCACCTGCTGGACTAGCTCCTCTGGGGCGCTCATGGCCTCCTCGGGCTGCTCCGAGTTCCTCATCTCCGCGCAGGTGAAGTTGAGGACGACGGCGCCGTCGTGCCGCGCCAGCATGCGCGCGATCGGCGCGTACCCGTCGCGCCCCTCCAGGTTGTAGTACCCGGCGGTCAGCTCCGCGGCGTGGCTCGGGTGCCTGTACCACCAGTGTATCCCGGACACCTGCAAATTCACCTCCATCACCGGCCGGCTCAATCTCAATTCTCAACTTCTTGCTTGCTAGCTGCATTAGCGTGATGTACCTTCGCGGCGAGTTTGACCTTGCAGCCCAGGAAGACCCGGTTCGCCTCGTCCAGTATCCTGTCGCCGTGCTCGATCAGCTTGCTGGAGTACCATGTCAGGAAGAACCGCCCCTTCTCGGTGAGGTACGTCGCGCCGGCGCCGTCCGCCGCGAAGAACCGCGTGTCGTCGGGGCCGTCGTTGTACTCTCCGGCGTCGTCAGGCTCAGGCAGTTCCCACTCCGGGCGCCCGGCCTCCGCTGCCGCCGCTCTGAAATCCTCCTCCAGGTACTTGTCGTAGCACTGCAGCAACGATGTTAACAAGCAGAGTACTACTAGCAGTACTTGTTCTGACGAAGGCCGTCAGGACGTGTGAGTGAGTTGGACAGAGATAATTTTCGCCGTACTTGGAACTGTCCGATGCCGGGGAACGCCCATCCCTGGCTCTCCGGGTAGGATGGGTACCTCAGCTCGCCGGCAGGGCCAAGCCCAACCTCGATGTCCACGATTAGGCCGGAGTCCAAAAAGTCTGCCATGTTCTCTCTGAAGCTCTCCATGAAATCGGCGTAAAGCTTGAATTGCAGCAGTTCATTAATTTGTCAACAGTCATTCAATTTGCATCGCTGAAGCTTGCAATTCAAATGGTGCAGCTCAGACCCCGTACTGTACCTGGATGGCAGTTCTGCCGTGGAACAGGGGCCGGTCGTCCACGCCGATGGTGAGGTACTCCTGGTTTCTGGCACCGCCGGGGCTCGTGTAGAACACGTCCGGGTCCGCCTCGCCGACGTTGCGCACCCACGCCGGTATCGGGATGTTGACGGCGTCCCCGATGTTGCCGCCGCACGCGTGGAACGACATGATGACCTGCAGCTTCAGGCCTTCTTCCTGCGCCAGGCGGAAGAGCTCCCTGTACCCGCGCCACTCGTACCGCTCCGGCCCGGCGCCCTCCACGATTCCCCACCACACGTCCGTCATCACGCCGTCCACGCCGGCTTCACGCAGCCGCCGTAGCTGCGCCCTCAGCGCCTCCGCGTCCTCCACCTCGTTCTCAGCGGTGATCACTTCCAGCTGTCACGGCGTCCGAACGTAGTTAACGAGAGGTCGATGTGATGCAATGCGGCCATGGGTCCATGGCTTGCAACGGAACCACATGAATTTGCTTATTAGGTTCATACGGGGAGCATGACGAAGACCGGGACGTAGTTTGCCAGCAATTTCTCCTCGTCGGCGTCCACTGGCGGAGGCTGCGGCGAGCAGCGAGAAACAATTCAGATTCAGGGTGTTCCCTCTTTTTTTTTCGAAAAACACAGAACACTTCTGCGCTCGGGTTCGTATACCACACTGCCATGGATGTAACAGGTGTACCTGTGGCTGAGGTACATGAGAAGTCTGCGCGTTCTCGGCGGCTACAGCTCGGAGCGGAGGAGCAGATGCAACCGTCCTCCCGGTGACCGCCGGTGGAAGAAGCAAAGGTGCTGCCGCCATTCTCCGGTAGCTCCCCCATGGCTCTAACCTGACCACCTGTGATGGCGGTGAGGTCGCGAGCATGGTCTGCATGCAGTGCAGTCCTCGGGTGTTTGCTACTACTTCTTGCTGCTCCAATTTTTCTTTACCCGGTCAATCTCGAGTGTCGGTGTATGTATGGAGCCGTCGCCGTTGCCATGGCATCCGCGTGATACACGAATTTGTTCCTTTCCGGCGATGTGCCGCAGTGGGAGGAGCTTGCCCGGACCTGCCTGCCGGTGTCCATGAAGGTGTGGTCCGCGTGAGCTGTGTGTTTTGTGCGTCTCTACCTGTGGTTTTCAATGTTGTCCTCTTCTTTTATGCTTCTTTATTTGTCTGTAGCTTTTCCGGTTTCGTTATTTCGTGGCGAATGTTGGGGCTGGAGTCTCATTGGTTTTGGCACTGTGCAGTGATAGCTCTAGCAACGTTGTATATTCAACATGTGGATATCAAAAATCACCCATCCTATATGCCGCACTTCCAACTTTTCAAGAACCGTGAAATACATCATGGATATAATTATCTTGTATCTTGTGCACTTATAAATTTTCATCCAGAAACATAAAAATGTGTGTCCTACAAAGAGTAAATATATATACACTTTTATTACAATTGTTATTTGTGTTCGGGATAAAATTGTAAGAATTGGTGGACAGATATATGACTCAGCCTGTGAAACCCAATTTGCGTGCATACAAGTATTATCCTAGCAATACCTCTGAATATTAGTTGTAGGAGAGTGCTTATTGGCAATAAGTGGACTGATTGATATACTTATGCCAAAGGCTTATGATGGTATAGCTGCCGGAGGACCAAGATATGTTTGTAGAATCTGGGTGGGGTGTTCTTCGTGAAATCCATGTACGAAGACTCTTCAGAAATATCTATGAAAATTAAAAATCCCACTAAAAATTAAAATATTCATGTGATTCCTAAATAATAAAGTTTTACTTACAAAAGATAATTTACTAAAAAGGAATTGGGTAAGGTGTAGCAAGTGTTGCTTTTGTGATTCGCACAAAACGATAGAACATCTGTTTATATCTTGTCCTTATCCTCGCCTTTTATGGCATATTGTTACTTTTGCTTATGATTTACCCCTCCAGCTAATATAACTAATATGTTTAGAAAGTGGCTAAATGGAATTGACAAAAAATCCAAGGCTAGAATTCGAATTGGTGTTTCAGCCTTGTGTTGGTCTATCTAGAGATGCATAAATGATATTATCTTTAATAAAAATAAAACTTTCAATCTTCTGCAGGTCATTCATATGGTGACACATTGGGACACTTCTCCAACCACAGTACCAGCAGGATATTATGGCTACTGGTGCAGCCGTCTTCTGATGGTTGCACGAAATATCTTCACCCAGTCATATTGGCAGCATACTAGTAGAATATCAGATGTCTAGTGGTCATATGCCTTTTATCTTCCATTGGTTGGTGTTGGAGATATGCCCTAGAAGCAATAATAAAAGTGGTTATTACTATATCTTTGTGTTTATGATAAATGTTTACATTCATGCTATAATAGTATTAAACGGAAACATTAATACTTGTGTGATTTGTAAACTAAATTAGAGTCCCTAGTAAAGCCTCTTTGTAATACTAGCTTGTTGGTTGATAGATGATTGTGGTTTCCTGACCATGAACATTGAGATGTTATTAACAACAAGATCATATCATTAGGAGAATGGTATGATGGACATACTCCTATAGATAAGCGTAGCATAAAGATCAAGTCATTTCAATAGTTTGTTTGCTATAAGCTTTCTGAAACATAGTAACCTAATTCCTTCGACCATGAGATCATGCTAATCACCATCACCGGAAGGATGCTTTGATGACATAAAACACCACACCATAACTGGGTGGCTATAAAGGTGGCATTGAGTGTTCGGAAAGTATGTGTTGAGGCACATGGATCGAGAATGGGATTTGTCCATCCACATGACATATAGATATACTCTAGGCCCTCTCGGTGGCATGTCAACCAATTAGCTTGCAAGCATGTGACTGGCTCACAAGGGATCACATATCACGGGAACGAGAAAAGAGTACTTATCGGTAACGAGGTTGAACTAGGTATACCGAGATACCGACGATCAAACCTCGGATAAGTAAACTATCGCGAGACAAAAGAAAATTAGTATCGTATGTAAGTGGTTCATTCGATCGCAAAGTAATCGTAGAAATATGTGGGAGCCATATGAATTTCCAGATTCCTCTATTGGTTATTGATCGGAGAAGTGTCTCGGTCATGTCCGCATAATTCACGAATCTTAGGGAGACACACTTAAGGATTCGATGTTGTTTAGTAGATATGGAATGTAAGTAGGGAAACCGAATGTTGTTCGGAGTCTCGGATGGGATCCGGGATATCACGAGGAGATCCGGAATGGTCCGAAGAATAAGATTCATACAAGGAAAGACTGATTCCAGAGTTCGGGAATGATTTCGATGTTTTCATCAAAGAGGTTCTAGAAGGTTCACCGGACCGGACGGGGAATGGTCCATGAATGTGTCATGGGTAAGTGCAACGATTGGATCATGTGCTAGGTCACTTGGTTGGGCATTTGCGAGAGAGAATTAAAGCTCTAAACTGAAATTCAAAAGGGAGGTTTGAAAAGTCAAACTGGAACAATAGTTTCCTAGTGAAGGAAGGAAAGAGTCATTCCTTCTATCCAACTTGGGTTTGGGTATGGATTCAAACTCCCATCTCCCAAGGTTGCCCCCTCTCATAAATAGAGGGGGAAGGCTGCCCCAAAGTCCACAACACCAAGCCCTCCCCACCGTGCGCCGCCGCCTCGCACCGCCGCCGGATCGTCGCCATTGCCCTAGCCACCGCCAACACCTCCTCCTCCTCTCCGACTTTCTAAACCTAGATCGCCGGAAACCCTAGATCCACCATAACTCGCATCGGCTTAGGCGAAGCCCTGTAGGATCTTCCCTCTACTTCTGACACCACGCCGTCGTGCTGCCGGAATCGCGAGGGGAGAACTACAACCTCCGCTGCCTGCTGGAACAAGGGAGATGAAGCTCTTCATCGAGTACCGAACTTGTGACCGACTATGGAAGCGCTGCCGGAACGCAACGCCGGAAGGATCGTCTACGCGATCTTGAGATCGGCAAGTGTACGACTACATCACCCACGAGAATATGCTTTCGTTAACAGCTTTGGAATCTTCAAGGGTGAGTACTCTAATCGACTCGTTGCTTCAATCTAGTAGACAGATCTTGGCTTGTTTGTATGCATGCGGTAGAATTTTTTTGTTTTCCATGATACGAACCCCTATAGTGGTATCAGAGCCGTGTCTATATGTAGATCTGTTGCACGAGTAGAACACAATGGTCATTGTGGGCGTTTATGCTTTAATTGTCGATTGCTTCTTATGTACTTTGCATCTTGCGGGATGGTGGGATGAAGCGGCCCGGGCTAACCTTACATGGCATCGTTCATGAGACTTGCTCCATGTTTGACATGCAACTTGTATTGCATAAGTGGCTTTGCGGGTGCCTGTTTCTCCCAACATAGTGAAGATTCAATTTACAACGGGTAATTGACAAACTAGTATCAACGTTGTGGTTCTTGTTCGTAAGTTAGAACAACACTTATTGAAAGCCCCAAACCACGTAAAACATGCAAAGAAAATTAGAGGCGTCTAACTTTGTTTTGCAGGGGTGTGTTGTGATGTGATATGGCCATGATTGTGATTATATATGATGTATGCAATGTTCCTTATTGTAAGTCGGCAACCGGAAGGACCCATATGGTTGTCTTTTAATTCCGCTAAGACCTGCGTGTCTATTATTCAAAGTAGTTGTAATAGTTGATGCTGGTGGACGACAACCATGAAGCGGCGCCATTGACCTTGACGCCATGCCAGTGATGATGGAGATCATATACACGCTTGAAGATGGAGATCAGAATCACAAGAAGAAAGGCCATATCATATCACATATTATGAATTGCATGTGATGTTAATCCTTTTATGAATCTTGTATTGCTTAGTTCGTGACGGTAGCATTATAAGATGATCCCTCTAGCACAAAATTTCAAGTTATAAAGTGTTCATCCTTAGTAAGCACCGTTGCTAAAGATCGTTGTTTCGAAGCACCATGTGATGATCGGGTGTGTTAGATTCTGCGAGTGTATACAACGGGAGCAAGCCAGATTTGCTCATGCGGAAGCTAAGGTTTGATCTTGACGAGCCTAGCATGTACAGACATGGTCTCGGAACACGGATCACCGAAAGGTAAAACATGAGTCATATAGTAGATATGATGAACATGTTGATTGTTCGCCATTGAAGGTACATCAACTCTCGTGATGATCGGTTTTGATGTGGTGGATTTGGTTCGTGTGATCACTAAAACAATGTGAGGGATATTGTTTTGAGGGGGAGTTCACCTAGATTAATTTAAGTATTAATTAGAACTCAATTTGTCATAAACTTAGTCTAAACTATTGCAAATATGTTGTAGATCAATGGCGGCCCCTACCATCAATTTTAATGCGTTCCTAGAGAAAGAAAAGTTGAAAAACAATGGAAGCAACTTCGCGGATTGGTTCCGCAACTTGAGGATTGTCCTCAATGCTGGTAATTTGACCTATGTGCTGGATGCACCGCTAGGTGACCCACCTACAGCTGATGCTACCGATGAGGTAAAGAATGTTTTCCTCACTCGGGAAAATCAGTACTCCACAGTTCAGTGTGCTATCTTGTTTGGTTTGGAATCGTTGCTTCAGAAAAGGTTTGAGAACCATGACCCACATGATATTGTCCGTGAACTCAAAATGATATTTGAGGCTCACGCGCCAGTTGAGAGTTATGAGGCTTCTAAAAATTTCTTTAACTGGAAGATGGAAGAGGGCAGCTCCGTCAGTGACCACGTGCTTAAGATGTCTGGGCACGCAAGCAAGCTTCAAAGCTTGGGTATAGTGATTCCTAATGCTTTGGGGATTCACCGTGTCCTCCAATCACTACCACCAAGTTACAAGAACTTTGTGATGAACTACAATATGCAAAACATGGACAAGTCGTTGTCTGAACTCTTCTCCGTGTTAAAGTCTGCGGAAGTGGAGATCAAAAAAGAGCACCAAGTGTTGATGGTCAATAAGACCACCAAATTCAAGAAGCAAGGCAAGTCTAAGAAAAATGGAAACTTCAAGAAGGGCGGTAAGAAAGTTACCGCGCCAGCGAAGAAGACCAAGGGTGGGCTTAAGCCTGATACTGAGTGCTTTTACTGCAAGGGAGAGGGTCACTGGAAGCGGAATTGCCCTAAGTACTTGGCAGATTTGAAGAATGGCAACATCAAGAAGAAAGGTATATCCGATATACATGTTATTGATGTGTATCTCACCAGTACTCGGAGTAGTGCCTGAGTATTTGATACTGGTTCGGTGGCTCATATTTGTAACTCGAAACAGGTGTTGCAGAATAGACAGAAACTAGCAAAGAACGAGGTGACGATGCGCGTTGGAAATGGATCAAAGGTTGATGTGATCGCGGTCGGCATGCTACCTCTTGATCTACCATCAGAATTAGTTTTATACTTAAATAATTGTTATTTGGTGCCTGCGTTGAGCATGAACATTATATCTGGACCATGTTTATTGCGAGACGGTTACTTGTTTAAATCCGAGAATAATGGTTGTTTGATTTATATGAGTAATATGTTTTATGCACATGCACCTTTGATAGATGGTCTATTCTTATTGAATCTCGATTGTAGAAATACACACATTAATAACATTGAAGCTAAACGTTTGAAATTGAGCGATAACTCGACCTATATGTGACACTGTCGTCTTGGTCATATTGGAGTGAAGCGTATGAAGAAACTCCATTCCGATGGACTTCTTGAATCACTTGAAAGATGCGAAGCATGTCTGATGGGTAAAATAACTAAGACTCCATTTTCTGGTATGATGGAGCGAGCTACGGACTTATTGGAAATCATACATACCGATGTGTGTGGTCCAATGAGTGTAGCATCGCACGGTGGTTATCGTTATGTTCTTACCTTCACGGATGACTTGAGTAGATATGGGTATATCTATTTCATGAAACATAAGTCCGAAACTTTCGAGAAGTTTAAGGAATTTCAAAGTGAAGTAGAGAATCTACGTAACAAGAAGATTACGTTTCTACAATCTGATCGTGGAGGTGAATATCTTAGTTACGAGTTTGGCAAGCATTTGAAGAAATGCGGAATACTTTCACAATTGACACCGCCGGGAATACCACAACGTAATGGTGTGTCCAAACGTCGTAATCGAACTCTCTTAGATATGGTTCGTTCTATGATGTCACTTACAGATTTACCACCATTGTTTTGGGGTTATGCATTAGAAACAGCCGCATTCACTTTAAATAGGGCATCATCTAAATCCGTTGAAACGACACTGTATGAATTATGGTTTGGGAAAAAACCTAAATTGTCGTTCCTTAAAGTTTGGGGTTGCGAAGCTTATGTAAAGAAGTTACAGCCAGACAAGCTTGAACCCAAAGCGGAAAATGCGTCTTCATATGATACCCGAAGGAAACTATTGGGTATACCTTCTATCATAGATCCGAGGGCAAAATCTTCGTTGCTAAAAATGGATCCTTTCTAAAGAAGGAGTTCCTCTCGAAAGAAGTGACTGGAAGAAAAGTAGAACTCGACGAGGTTGTCGAACCTTCTCTCGAACTTGAGAGTAGTGCAACACCGAAAGTAGTTCATGTGGTGCCTACACCAATGAGAGAGGAAGCTAATGATGTGATCATGAAACTTCGGTTGAAGTTACTACGGAACCTCGCAGGTCAACGAGAACTCGTACCACTCCTGATTGGTATGTGAAAGAGCATTTTTCTATCCCTCTGATTTTGATGTTTGATAACAACACACTTATCAGTTTAATCGTGTGCTAAGTGTATCACAGGTTTGATAAGGGTGTGGCACAAATATTGGCCTAACCAATTCCCCTTGCGAAAAACCAATGTGACAACCGGTAGTACCAGAAATATGTCTGGTACTACCGCTTGGCACCGGTACTACCGGTCCTAGTACCGGTTGGATCCGTGCAAGGCTGACAAGGATGAGTTTTCTTCAGTACCACCCGGTACCACGGAGCGGCACTACCGGTCCAACCGGTAGTACCGTTTGAGACAAGAGGTACTACCGCTTGGACACGGTCGTACCGCTCGGCAGTACCGGGCAGTTTTGAAGAAGAACCACCCCTCTCAGTCTTGCTCGATCAAGCTTGACCCAGGATTACTGCCCAGACCGGTAGTACCGCGTCATACGACCGATACTACTTCTTGGGGGTAGTACCGCAAGGGAATACCGGGCAATACTGGTGCTGGCTCGACCATTTAAGGCATCTCCGGTACCTGGTCCGGTAGTACCGCTTGCCAGCGGTACTACCGGTGCATTAAAGGCTCCAACGGCCAAATTCCCTGGAGGGGTATAAATACCCCTCCACCTACCTTGGGATAAGTTGCTCATTCACATTAAAGTCAAGACCACCATTGGAGCCACCAAATCTTCAAGATCTCCTCATTCCACCACCCAAAGTCTTTGATCTTTGGGGAATCGAAGGAGGAGGCCCCGATCTACTACTTCACCAAAAGAGATCTTCATTTCCCCCTCATTTCATTGACGGACCCTTTGCTCTAGTGTTTTCTTGTAAACCATGGTTCTTTTTTTGGTTCTTACAAGGTTTTCTTTGATTGCTTTGACAGCTTGGTTGTATTTGGGAGCCTCCGATTAAGTTGTGGATGTGTGCCCCAAACTTGTAACGGTGCCGGCTTCCACCTTGAAGGTTGCCGATATAGTGGAAGGTGAATCGATCCCGTTGGGGTGAGATTCATCGGAGAACAAGGGAGGCCTTTCGTGGCGTTGGTGGTTTGAAACCACCCCCTCTCCAAACATAGACGTACTTCCCCTCAAAAGGAAGGAAAATATGGGAAACAAATCCTTGTGTCTCCGCGTCCACCACTTTGGTTACTTCTATCCTTTACCAAACTTTACTTACTTGTTCTTACTTTGTGTTGTGGTATCTCTTGCATAATTGTCATATAGGTAAATTCACCTTAGTTGCATTATCTAGAGAATTTACCTTATTGTCAAACCTTAATTTGAAAAAGAAGAAAATTTGAAGTAGCACCTATTCACCCCCCTCTAGGTGCCCATACGATCCTTTCAATTGGTATCAGAGCCTCGGCTCTTTATTTGGGATTTACCGCTTAAGAGAATATGGGTAGCAACGAAGGGGATGGTGGTAGTGAGCCGACCCCGGTGACCATGGAAGATCTCAAAAACTTGGAAACAAGATTGAGCTCTTCCTTGGTCAACAAAGTCAAGAATATTCTTGAGCAACTTCTTAAAGACAAAGAAGGCTCATCACCCCCATCTCTTCAAGAGGATCAACCATCCGTTTTACCTAAAGGGAATACGTCGGTATCCCCCGAGGGTATGATGGTGGGGGGTAAACAAGACAACGCTAATTCCTCCACACAACTTGATGGAGGGGAGGGTGAGCACCGTGATTCTTGGTACTCTCCCGATCCTCCCATACCTCACCCTCATGTGTACAATAGGGGTGACCCACCTAAGATTGAAGAGTCAGCTACTTTTGCTCAATGGCAATCACTAATGAGAACTCATGTGCGCAGCTCTTGCATTGAACTATGGAACATCATCGATCATGGACTCTTTATTGGGGATCCAAACAACATGATAATAAGAGAGGTTGTCAATAGTCAACTCAATGTCACTGCTTTGCATATGATTCAACAAGGCTTGGGGACAAAGTATTATCCACACATTGAGAACTTGAGCATTGCCATATTGTTTGTTGGAAATGAGAGTATGAGGAGGAACCGATATGATGCTCTAAGCAATGAAGCCGAAGGCTTCTACATGAAAGAAGGTGAAGATCACGAAGACATGTACCGAAGGATCAAAACCACCGCCACCGCTTTTAGAAATGTGGATGCCTCGCATGTGGATGATGCATGGATAAAAAGGAAATATGTGAGCGCACTCATGCCCTTTGATCCCACGGACTTGAAGATCTTACAAGGTAGACACAACTACCATCTCATGAGCTCCAATGAAGTTATGCAAGAGATGGCCGCTTTCAAGGTTGCCGCCAAGAATGCCAAAGACGCCCGTTGTAACTACCTCGGTGAATTACGCTCCTAGTTACAAGCCTGGATGAGCGGAAATGGTTGAAATAGTACGGTGGGGCCCAAATGCCACTCACAGGTAGACCTTTCGGCCGTCCCAACCATTTCCAAACATCGGGACAAGAACGGGCGTGAATCGGCGAAGGGATCAACTACATACACAAATGAGTATGTATGCAAGCCACCATACAACAAGACATCGAGCCATTCCATCTAAAAAGAAAGGAAATATAGCAACGCCATACGGCAAGATTCAAATGTCCTAGATAGATATAATAGTTTAGGATATCTCCTCATACATCATACATCAGAGTACCAGGCGGAAGCGGCAAACAAGATCCGAGTACGGATAAGAAGCAAATCGGCATAAGATGCCCCATAAATAAACACATCCCGCCCACAGATCTCACGGATCCCGTTCCGGAATCTCTACACGAATGATCATTGCCCACATCGTGTCTCCTCCACCCAAAGATCCGTCTCGTGAGTGTACTGTTCATCGAATCAAATAATTTATCGTGTGAGACCCTAGGGTACTCAAGTCTTTATGCCTCTAAAGGGGACACAACCGGGTGACGTTAATTGCAGCAAAAGATAAACCCTAACAGTTCTATAGATACCGCTAACCATCCGCCTAACCAAAGATAGACGGATGTCCGTGAATTAATGACAACGGTTATAACAGTAATATCAACAGATCCATCATCCTCCTCGCTACCAACGAGGCGGACGAACAACCCCATCCGTTGGCAGTTTATTATCCATTCCATGAATGTTGCACTATTTACTAGTCAATTACTTAGTCAAATTAAAAGCAGTACTTTAGTTATGCTTGTCTATGATCGAGAAACTGTGCTCCAAGTCGTCCATAACCGCGGACACGGCTTTCAGAAAGTTTTACCCTGCAGGGGTGCACAAATAGCAACACACACTCGATCAACCTCGGAAAAACCAAATCAAAACCCAATGAGGCCTTCACGACAAAGCAATCACCAGATTCAGAAATATTTCAGGGGGCCACCCCGTTGAGTACACCATAGCGAACGGTTAGTGACTCAGAGCAGACTCAAGGTTTGCGTCAATGGTCAGAAACGATTGGGAACCCGAAAATGTGACTGGCTTGTCGATACTGCGAAAACACTTCGCTTCCCTAAACAAAGAGTGCTCCTCGCACAATCGTAAATAAAGCGATAAAGCATGGCATAAGTACAGGATAGTAAATAAAACCTCAAACTAGTTTGTGGCCCCAAGAAATAAGAATGAATCAAGCTCGCTCGGGGGTCCCATAAGCCTCCGGATGTGGATAGCGAATATTCAAGGAACAGAATCAAGTACTCGGGGTCCCACGGGACACAAGTGAGCAGGAAAAACCAAATAGCGATATTGCTCACCGTGCCACTTTCATTAGTTATCCCATTACTACTCGTTAAGTTGTTTAGGTACCTCGTTATCCATCGACTCTCACATACCCTACACATGTCGTTTTCTACGACTCGCATGGCTCAAACAACTCCTGTAGTAATGGCTCATGGGATGGAGGAACAAGCTTCGGTGGGGTTTAAAAGTAAAGGCTATGCAATACTTGGGATTCAATTTAATGCAATCGGGACTCAATGATGCAAGAATAAGATAGAGGCAATAGGTACTATATGTATGCAAGCATGTGGTAGTGCTTGCCTGGCAGCTCAGTTGAAGCGGGAGAAGGATCTGGGTAGTGCTCCTGGGTCTCTTGATATATCCCACTCGCCTATTCGAAGAAGAACCAAACAAACAAGGGCCAACATAAATAAAGTGCACAAGCATAAGAATAAAATGCGACAAACAAACAATCATGCCATGATGAATGATGCACAATTTGCATGGCAATAAAGTAGCATGGCATGGGTGAGGTGTGGAATACAAGAGTAAGCATTTTATTGAGTTTTGGTCACATTTTATACTCAAATAAGTTGTTGTATACTTTATATTTATATTATGCATGCTGCAAAACAGAACATGGAATGCATAAACAGAAAGGTCTCGTCGAGCTGATCATTTTAGACATATCATTTGTCAAATTTGGAGTTATAAATCAAAAGTTATTAATTTATTAAGAAAAGGGCATTTTATTGTAATTTTAATCAACTTGGAATTTAAAGTGTTCAAAATATATTTTGGATGGCATATTTGAATTCCTCACATTTTTCTGATCTAAAAACATATATCATTTGTATTATTTGGATTTGTGTTTTAAAAGTTATTATAAATCTGATTTGAATTTTGAATTTGAATTAAATTTGAAAAGATTTGAATTAAAAACAGAAAACAGAAAAGCTTTTTCTACTCAGGCTAACTTAGCCACAGTCAGTGACATGTGGGCCACCCGCTGACTGGGCATAGGACAGGTGGGTTGAGGACCGCGGGTTGAGGATGGAAAAAGCGTGGGTGCCTTTTTACAAAAAGCCCTGCAGAGAGGGACTGCGGGTTGAGGAAACAAAAAGGAAAGGGGGTTTTCCGAGAAAAGCCACGCGGTACTGTTTTTCTTCTCGCGTTATCGTAAACCGACAGCGAACACGGCGTGAGGAAAGCGGTAGCGCGAGGCTCGATCCGGCGACCTCGCGTGCGCGCGGCGGCGGTTACCGCTGCGGTGTCTAGGGGGGTTGTGACAGGGTTCGGCTATGCAGCGAGATGAGGTAACGCGACGCGCGGACAACCAAACGACGACGAACCTGCCGTGCACAGAGGGCGTTCGTCGCCGGGCTGCGCTCGTCGAGGAAGCGAACAACAGCGGGAGGATGTCAGAGAGGTGCAGTAGCTCACCGGGAGTGCGCCAGTGGTGGTGGTTCGGGCCGGGATGCAGGGGATCGTTGACAGAGCTGGCGCCGAGCGGAGCTAGGGTTTTCATCGGAGCGGCGTCGGCCTGGGGCTCCTGGTCCTCCTCCTCCTCGTCTACGGGTACAGGGACGACACAGAGGGCCTCCTCGACCTTGCCGACAAACTCCTGCCCACCTACGCCTCCTGGATCGCCGGAGATGGTGGAGACCGACGGTTGGCCGGCGACGGTGTAGATGGATGCGGTGGAGAAGAGGGGAGGAAGGGCTAGGCCCTGGGCGGATCTGGGAGAGGCCAGAGGTGAGGGAGATGGGTAGATAAGGACGGGGGAGGAGAGGGGTGCCGTGGGGAGGTGGTGAAGAAAAAAGGTGGCTCGGGTGCCACCTTTTCCTCTCCTCTTCATGTGCTCGAGCTGGGGCTCGGCATGGGCAGGTAGGCAGCTGGCAGGTGGGGCTAGGACGAGGCCAGAGAGGGTAGGATCGGGTGGGGCTGCTGTGGCAGAGAGAGGAGCGAGAGGGAGGGGCAAAAGTGGCTCGGGTTAGGGTGGTAGCTAGGGTTGGGGTGGAGAGAGAGAGGGGGTAGATGGGTCCAGGGTGACCATGTGGGGCCGAGCTAGGTGAGGGAGAGAGAGGCCGAGAGAGAGGGAGGAACTAGGGGTTAGATTAGAGGGGCTCGGGTTAGGGTTTAAGAGAGAGGTGAGATGGGGTAGAGTGTAACTAGGGTTAGAGCTTGGGTTAGGGTTAGAGAGAGGCTAGGGTTTAGATTAGAGGATAAGTGAGAGGGGGTGTGGCATGGTAGATAGGTTTAGGGTTTGAAAGAGGGGAAGCTAGGTTTAGGGTTTTAGCTAGGTTAGAGAGAGGAGAGATGAGAGATGAGAGGGTATTAAGGATTTTAGATGCTTGCATGCATCAAGCACGAACAAGCTAAGATCAAACAAGGTTTAGACAAAAGAGAGGAAGGAAAGATAGGGTTTAAGCAAGATCAAATAAGACCAAGCCCAAAGGAGGGAGAGAGAGAAGAGAGATGATCCACTCAAAATGACCAAATAAAAACAAAGGAGGACAAAAGATGGTGATGGTTGCATGGCCCATGCAAGTATTTAATGCCATGTGTTAATCTTGTGAAAACAAAATAAAATCACATGGCATGATTCCATGCATTTCCAAAAGGTGGAATAAAGACCAAGCAAAAGAAATTAGAGTTGGATCCACTCAACCCACATGAGCTAGAATAAAAATCCAAAGAAAAGAATTACAAGCTCATGGTTTATTGGAATGGTGGAAGGTAAAAGGTGGTGTCAAAGAAAAGTGGTGGAGTGGAATAGAAGATATGCCCCCAACTCAACTTGGGCATTTAAACAATATATCAAGAACCAAATACAATATCAAGAGGCAAATACAATTTACAATGCATATGAGAGAAGAACCAAATCAAAAAGGGGGTTTTATATGATGCTCAAATGCAAGGTGGCATGATGACATGAGCATGATTGAATGATGATGCAACAATTATATATATGAAGTAGCCATTTTATTACTAAACCAAGTAGCATTACAGATGTTAGACAAATGGGATGCTACAACTCTCCCCCACTAAACAGGAATCTCGCCCCGAGATTCTAGGAAGAAGAAGAAGACTCAAAGAGGGTAGGATAGTTGGCACGGAGCTCATCTTCACGCTCCCAAGTGGCTTCATCAACGGAATGGTGCGACCACTGCACCTTGCAGAACTTGATGGACTTGTTGCGAGTCCTTCTTTTGCGGTCTCAAGGATTTTTGTGTGGTGTTCTTGATAAGACAGGTCTTCTTGGAGATTGATTAGCTCATGATCCACGGTCCTGCCGGGATCCTTGAAGCACTTTTTGAGATGAGAGATGTGGAAAACATCATGGACCTTGAGTTTTTCCGGGAGCTCAAGAGCATAAGCAACTTCTCCTGTTCTTCCACGAATTTTGAAAGGACCGATGTATCTAGGAGCCAGCTTTCCTTTGATACCAAAACGGTGCGTGCCTTTCATGGGAGTGACACGAAGGTAAACGAGATCACCAGGGACATACACCATGTCCGTGTGCTTTCTGTCATAATTGCTCTTCTGGCGACTTTGAGCAATCTTCAGATTTTCAAGAATGATGTGCACCTTCTCCTCCGCTTGAGTCACAATGTCAGGGCCAAACCAAATTCTTTATCCTGCACCTGACCAACCAATCGGAGTTATGCACTTGCGGCCATAGAGAGCCTCAAATGGTGCCATCTTCAGACTTTTCTGGAAGCTGTTGTTGTAAGAGAATTCAGCATAAGGAAGACATTCTTCCCACTTCATGCCAAAAGAGATGACGCAAGCACGAAGCATATCCTCCAGAATCTGATTGATCCTTTCAACTTGTCCTTGAGGGTGGTAAGTCTTTGAAGTTCAATTTTGTTCCCAAAGCATTTTGGAAACTTTCCCGAACTTGGAAGTGAAGATGCTCCCACGATCTGAACTGATCTCAAGCGGAACCCCATACGGAGAGACAATTACTGATATAGAGCTCACAATGAATTCCGTAAATTGTTTCCTTGACGGGAAGAAGTGAGCCACTTTAGAAAGCCTCAATGACAACAAAGATTGCATTGCCCTTATGCGACCTTGGAAAACCAGTGATGAAGTCCATCTCTACTTTCTCCCATTTCCATTCCGGGTTTCAATGGCTGTAGAAGACCGAAAGGTTTCGATGGACAGCTTTCACTGCGCGGACATCACACTCCGAGACATACTTGGCACAATATCGTTTCAAACCCGGCCACCAATATTGTGTTTTCAAGTCCATGTACATCTTTGTGCTGCCAGGGTGGATAGAAAGAACAGAATCATGCGCCTCCTTGAGAACTTGCTCTCTCAAACCCGGGTAGTTCGGAACAAACATCCGGTGTTCAAAGAAAAGCGTGCCTTGATCATCGACGTGGAAGGACTCATACTACGGAAGCTGAAGTTTGGAGATGATCTTTTTGGTGTGCGGATGTGGCATCCCGCAAAACCACTACTAGAAAATCGCGTTGATTTTGTGCATGGCATCGTCATCATCATGCATTGTTTGCCAAAACTATTTCCGCAAAGCCCGTTTTGTTTTCTAAAACGCCCCACCTTTATTCAAATATCAAAGCCCGGTCTCCGGATTATTTTTGTTTGAACGCTATCGGTCTGCAAAAGTTGCTTTCAAATTAAATAAAAATATTTATTAATTAGTGGGGGCAGTCGAACGGGCCAACCCGACCCGAACGACCACCCCAGAAAACTAAAACGGTCCAACCTGCCAGCCCTACCTAAATCCTTTTCCCACCTAAAACTCTACCCATCCCTCCCAGCCACCTCACCCCAACCAACCCCCTCTTGACACCTCACCTCTCCCCAAACCCCCACCACTCACACAGTGCCACCTAGACCTACCTCTCTCTCTCAACCCCCAGCCCCCTTCCCACACCGCACGCACACACTCGGACACAACCACGCTGCCTCCCTCTGATCACTGGGCCCGTCCCCACCTAGCCCCACCGACCCTGTGCATCTTCCCCGTGTGCCCCACGCTCTCCTCTCTCCCCCTGCTCCTCCCTCCGCTCGCTTGAGTCCGCCGGCAACCGCCGCCGTCCACGAGCCTCCCCTTCAACCTCCCAGCCGGCCGCCCGCCCGTTCACCACGTCGCGTCGGGCCGACCAGCGACGCCATGGCCTCCCGCTCCGAGCACCTCAGCGTCGCGCCGCGCTCTCCCTCTCCAAGCTCGGCTCCGCCCTCGGTCAACCTCGCCCGCCTCGTTCGTCCTCGCTGCGCCCGCCTCGTGCGCCTCTCCGCTCCCAGCGCCTCGCCCGGCCTCCACCGCCCCGCCATCCTCCGCCTCGGCCGGCGCTGCCTCGCCTCCGGCGCTCGCCTCCGTCCCGGCACCCTCCGCCCTGCGCGCCACGCCTGCTCGCGTCCTCGCCACCGCTCAGACCTCGCCGGCCGTTCCTCCTGCCACTGCCGGCCGGCGCTTCTGCTGCAGCTCGCCTGCCGCTTGGCCCGCCTCACGCCTTGGCCCAGCCTGCACTGGGCCATGAGCCGCGCGCTGACCACCTTCGCATCCACCGAGCGACTCGAGCCTCACGCCGCCTCGCCGGAACCCGCGTCCTGCCGGCGCGTCCGTCGCCTCCTTCGCCATCGGCCAACACCTAGGTACAGAGAGCGTGGCCTCTTTTGTCTGTACCGAGGGAAGCCATCGTTTTGGTCGGTTGTCTGGAAGAGACCGATGATCTGGCAACGTGAAGTTTGCCTGTGTACTCGACCCCTCTTGTTGCGCTGCCGTGTTGCTTCGTGTCGTGTCCATGTAACCAAGGTCACCGGTACGATGGCCGATTCATGCCCGACACGTCGACAAGACCTTCGTCGGCCACGCATGCCTTATGAGGACCGGGATCTTCCGGGTAACTCCAAGTACTTCATCTGAGTCAGGCACCGACACCGCCAACCTCGACATGTGACGCCAAGGCCTTCGACACGGAACACTGAACCCTGACGAACCCCCGTCACGCCAAGTTCGCCAAGAACCATTCCCGGGGTCCAGTTGTAGAGCCGAACCCGTGGAACCCGAACCTCCCCAAGATCTACGCTGCGGACCGACATGATCTTCTTCTCGGACGCCAAGGTTCATCGAGAGTCCGGAACGCCAAGTACTCCCCCCGGACAACAAGTTCTCCATCACGGAACGGCAGGATCGACCGCATAGAACACCAAGATCTTTCAGTACCGAGACCTACACCGACAATCGAAACCGCTGAACCGACAAGATCGCCTACCCGGACACCGAGCGCCAAGATCTACCCCGATCCGAAGACCCTGGATCCCGGAGTCCAAGAACGCCTCCGTCGAACTCCGAACCCCAGATCCGTCGAACCCTGGACCCCGAGACCTACCCCGACCCCCGGAACCCCAAGCTCGTCAAACCCTAATGTGTGAACCTCTTATCCGAGAACCCTATTTTATAATATAATAACAACTTGTTGCATGTTTAATTGTCATCTCGCATGCATATCTGTGGTTTGGGGGCCTTTTGCCGATTCACCTAATAATTAAATATGGGGCCCATATGCGGGCAAATCTAACCTTAAATTGGCCTCATTTAAACTTGTATAGCGAACCCGTATCATCATTGGCCATGTAATACCACATTTAAATTGCGGGGAATCTAAATAACTTGAACCATTTAACTAATTGTCGGGACCCCGGTTCCGCTTAATATGACCTAATTGCATTGCACCTTTGCCATGCCATACATCATACATGCATCATGCCGATCTTTTGCCGTAGTATTAAATATTGCATCCGGTGTTTCTTCTAGTGTTTTGCTCCTTCGCGGATAAGGCCGTTGAGTTGATGTGAGCTTCGCCCCGACCTTCGGGTTGAACCTTCGGCAATGTTTTCAGGCGAGCATCTCCCTCTTTCTACCTATCTTACTTTTATAGTATTTACTTCCCTCCTGTTGATCTATTGCTATCTGTGTTGCGATGCTCTAGTTTCCGTGCCCGAATATACCGTGCAGCCCTATATTGCCTTGGACACATCCCATTACCTGTTGTTTGGTAGATAGTTGGACTTATGGCCGTAGTCGCTTGCTCAAGTCTTTTGCGTGTCGTTAAATGCCGATTGCTTGATGTATTGCCGCATGTTGTTGTTGGAGATGATTCTAGTTTTACTTATCGTCACTTTAATTTCTGTTTAACAACTAAAATTGAAATAAGCGAGGCATCGGTGGGTGATAGATAATATTTGGGTTTCGAGCCCACTTGTGTCCCGTAAGACCCCGAGTACTTGATACATGTTCCTTGATTTATCGCGCTATCCACATCCGGGAGGTATATGGGACCCCCGAGCGAGCTTGATTGATCTTATTTCTTGGGGCACAAACTAGTTTGAGGTTTTATTTACGATCCTGTACTTATGCCATGCTACTTCACGTATTTAAATTGTGCGAGAGCACCTGTCTGTTAGGATCATGGCACGATTCCGGATGTCGACAAGCCCAGCCACACTTTCGGGTTCGATCGTTCACAGCCGTCCCCATAACCTTGAGGCCGTCTCGGAGCTTGCTTACTCCGTTGCGGATTCTACTTAAGGGGTGGCCCCCTGAAATATTTCTGAATCCTGTGATTGTTCAGTCGTGAAAGCCTCGTTGGGTTTTGATTTGGTTTTTTCGAGGTTGATCGAGCGTGTGTTGCTATTGGTGCACTCCGGCCGGGTAAAACTTTCTGAAAGCCGTGTCCGCGGATATGGACGACTTGGAGCACAGTATCTCGATCATAGACAAGCATAACTAAAGTTTATTGTTATAAATTTGACTTATAATGACTAGTAATCAGCTTCACTATAATGGAATGGCTAATTAATACTGCCCACAATTGCTTGTTTGAGTTGTCGCTTGCGACCATTGTACCTGACTAGTAAGTATTGCAACTACAACGAAATGGCTGTATAAAAGTACCAACAACTGCTGGGTTTTGGGACTATATCGTGCTATCTGTATCTGCTTAGTAATTGTTGCAACTATAACGGAATGGTTAATTAAAAGTGACCACTGCTTATTTTAACAGGATGATTATCTATACTTGACTAGTAATTGCTGCAACGACAACTGAATGAGTAAAACTGCCAACTGTGTGAGTTCCTCGGTTGACTTCCTCGTGTGGTCTCGAGGGGGAAATACCAGGATGGGTTTGTTTGGTGTTATCTTCAGGTTGGATCCGGATAGGTCTATCTTACCCCTCTCTGACTGTCGCCAGTTGTATCGAGTCTCTATAGGTTGTTCGATTGCATCTTGCGCCGCCGATCCACCATACCTATGTAGGCGAGGACCGGGAATTCTAGCCTCGCCGTGTCTTGGCCTCGATCGACGCTCCTTTTTTTTTCCTTTGCCCTTTGTCGGCACCCCTTTTTGTTTCAAGCAGGTTTTGAGATCGACGCCGTTAGCAGGGTTACCCTTCCGGCTTGGCCTGGGCAGGGTTATGGACGCCATTGGTTATTCTTCAGGGCTCTTAGCCCCATTTGCATCTTGTCCGTAGTCGGACGCTATATCGCTTTCAAGGTGAATTGGATCTTTATATATTCTATTTGTATTCTTGACTCATGGAGTCGCTGCTATATACCTGTTCTGTGGGTCCCATCGAGGACTGTTGTGTAATGTTATTACTTCGTTTTCCACCCGCACGAAAGTGCCTGGTGGGCACCTTTGAATCGTTTCTATGCGGGTTTGGCGAATTTTGCTCAAACTTGCATAGGTCCGATTCTGAGGGTGTTACAGCGGATCACCAAGCTGACGAGAGCGAACCTTTTCTTCCAAGAGAGGGGTTGCTAGAAGGTTCAGGAGATACCCTTGTTCCACACTTTCAAGGTTGAGCTGACGGAATTCCTCGCACAAGAGAGGCTGTTGTTCTTCCATCATGAGGTTGTTGACATAAGCTTTGCGGCTGAGGGCATCGGCCATGACATTAGCTTTGCCCGGAGTGTAGTTGATGGTCAAATCAAAATCATTGATTGCTTCAATCCATCTCCTCTGCCGAAGGTTGACATCAGGCTGAGTGAAGATATACTTCAGACTCTTGTGATCAGAAAAGATTTCACAACGGTTGCCCAGCAAGTAGTGCCTCCATAGTTTCAAAGCAAAGACAACTGCTGCGAGCTCGAGGTCATGTGTAGGATAGTTGATCTCATGCGTCTTCAACTGTCGAGAGGCATAAGCAACAACTTGTTTTTCTTGCATAAGGACCGCACCCAATCCTTGCAAAGAGGCGTCACAGAAAATCTGGAAAGGCTTGGATGTATCCGGAGGAACCAAGACTGGTGTGGAAGTGAGCTTTTCTTTGAGTGTCTCAAAGCTTGCTTGACATGCAGGAGTCCAAAGGTATTTCTTGCCTTTCTTGAGGAGATCGGTAAGAGGCTTCGCTATCTTCGAAAAGTTCTGAACGAAGCGACGGCAATAACTAGCCAAACCAAGGAAACTCCGCACTTCTTTGACATTAGCAGGAGGAAGCCATTCAACAATTGTCTTCACAGTTTCCGGGTTGACTGCAATGCCCTTGGCAGAGATGACATGACCAAGATAGGTTACTTGAGGCAGCCAAAACTCACACTTGGAGAACTTTGCATACAAGCGGTTCTCACGAAGCTTGTTTAGGACACACCGAAGGTGTTCTTCATGTTCTTACTTTGACTTAGAATAGACTAGGATGTCATCCAGATAGACCACAACGAACTTATCAAGATACTCCATGAAAACCGAGTTCATAAGCCTCGAGAAGGTAGCAGGTGCGTTGGTGAGACCGAAAGACATGACCGTGTACTCATACAAGCCATAGCGGGTGGTGAAAGCTGTTTTAGGAACATCTTCCTTGCGAATCTTGATTTGGTGATAACCACTTCTCAAGTCAAGCTTAGAGAACACCACAGCTCCAGCTAGCTGATCGAAGAGATCATTAATCCGCGGAAGGGGATATTTATTCTTGATGGTTTTAGCATTGAGAGCCCGATAGTCAACACAAAGTCTATCGATCTCGCTTCTTCACAAAGATTGTTGGGCTACCCCAAGAAGAGGTACTGTGTTGAATGAAACCCAACTTCTCTTGTTCATCAAGTTGTCGTTTGAGTTCAGCCAACTCAGCAGGACCCATTTTATAAGGCCGCTTGGAGATACGAACCGTTCGTGTTCAAGCTCAATTACAAACTCAACCTCACGATCCGGAGGCATACCGGGAAACTCTTCGGGAAAGACATCTGGGAACTCACAGACCACCGGAACACTCTGAATAGCTTCCATAGCATCATCATTCAGAGACGCCAAAGAGAAAAGCTGGATAGCGAGTCGACTTGGAGAATAGACTATATGGCCTTGAGGAATCTTGAGAGAAACCGGCGTTGACACAATCAATCACAGCTGCATTTGCTGTCAACAACCAATCCATGCCCAAGATGACATCAATGTCGAATTGCCCGAACAATTAAGGATGCCGAGAACGAAGAGCCACCAATCTCAATTTGATTGCCATGGCTGATTTTAGCAGCTGCCATTGTTGCTCCAGGAGAAAGGACCATTAACCGCTTAAGGAGAGGATACATAGATAACTCATTTTCATTTGCAAACTTGATAGAAACAAAAGAATGCGATGCACCAGAATCAAACAAAACTCGTGCAGGGACTGAGTTAACGGGAAGCATACCCATCACAACTCCAGGTGCATGCTCAGCTTGAGCGGCATTGACACAGTTGGCACGAGCAACAGTAGACCCGGGCTTGGTGTTGATGTTGAGAGCCCGAGGTGGTGGTGCACGAACCAAAGGAGAGCTTGCCGCAGATCTTGGAGGGGGTGGAGGAAGAGCTTTGTTTTTCATCGGACAGTTCCAGTTTTGATGCCCAGAGTCTCCACACGTGAAACAAGAACCAGGTGGACGTGGATCAACGTAGCCAGGGACTCCGCCAGCTCTGGTAGTGGTGGTTGTAGCCCCTGGGAGCAGCAGTGAGGAAGTTTGGTGGCCTTGCCGCGAAGCTTGAAGGTCTTGGTGGAGCCGGGAGCGACGGTGGGGTGTTAGGAACCCAGACACGACGCTTAGAAGGAGCTGACATAGCTGAAGAGCTTGCTGCATCACGATTGTGTTTCTTTGACTCCTCAAACACTTGCCTACTTGCTTCTTCCTGCAGAGATGTATGCTGAAGTTCCAGAAAAGACGCCGGCCTTGCATGTGTGATTGCATATTTAATCGATGCATTGAGCCCTTGCCGGAACCTCTTTTGCTTCTTCTTGTCATCGAAGATCTCATCGCCACCATAACGAGAAAGGTTCATGAAGTTCCTGATGTAGGTATTGACATTGTCATTTCCCTGCTTGAGGTTGAGAAACACTTCCTTCATCCTCTCCATGACAATTTCTGACAGATACTGCTCTTTGAATGCTCCAGTGAACTGTTCCCAAGTAGGCTAAAAACCAATGCAGTTTGCCTTCAGGTAATTCTCCCACCAGAGAGCTGCATCTCCCTTCAGAAGGTGAGTAGCACATTTTACCCATTCTTGCTCAGGAACATCAGCAGTCTCCAGTAGCCTTGACATCTCACGCAACCAATCATCAGCATCCAGTGGTTGATCGGACACATCAAATTGGCGTGGGTTGAACTTCAGGAAGCTTTTGATGTCTCCTCGCTTGGGAGGTGGAGGTAGCGGAGCAAACTCATTCCTCCGAACACTCTCTTCAAAACGCTGGTTACATTGCATTCTGCCAAGGCATTGGCGATGTTTGACAACGGACCCCGATTCGGTGGTATGTCCTCATCGAGCAGTGGTGGAGCCATCCTGTGATTGATATAAAACACAAGTCAGTACTATAATGGAGAATAATAATAATCCAAAATAGTACCAAGATGGAATTAACCAAGATTAAAGGATACAATTTACTAAGATGATATTAAAATATCAACAAAGTTCAAAGCACCTAGAAGATATTAAGCATATCTCACACGACTGAAAAGGAGTGTGGTGTACAGATATATCAAAGAAAATTTTTCCACAAATTTCGGCATTAAAATACCAATAGATGCGCAAAATCACTTAACGAATCAAGATTAGTGACTCTACCAATTCAATATACAAAAGCGAATGATAAGAGTAGTGGTATGGTCGCGACTCCATCCCGTACTCAAATCATTACTCCGCACATGAATAAGTGGAACACATATCCTAACCCCTTCTTCTCACGATGAACCTAAAGATTAGTAACTACGGAAACGAACACCCCAAACAAGATAACGTCGGATAACAAAGAGTAAGACAGATCGCGGCGGTATACAACGAATCAGATAGATCGCGTCGGTTTGCAAAAGCCTGTCGGTATGGAATGTACCAACAGTTGATAACCAAAGGCCGATTGTGATAACAACTTGGATGCAACAGATAGACAAGGAATTACACACACACACACACACAAACACACAACCTGTGGTACTACGGAAACTCAGAACACGTGAATCCTAGTTTGAACTTTTAAGAAGAGGATTGAGAACGTTACACTTCCTTACCAGAAAAGGGTGGGTGGGTGGGTAAGAAGAAAAGTGGAAGCAGTCCTACTCTCGCATTTTGTTTTCCCCTAGTATACATAACTACCAAAAATATTTGCTAGACTGACAACGACCATTTGGCTGAGACCCTGAAGGGCGGGATGGCTCTGATACCAATTGTAACTACCTCGGTGAATTACGCTCCTAGTTACAATCCTGGATGAGCGGAAATGGTTGAAATAGTACGGTGGGGCCCAAATGCCACTCATGTAGACCTTCGGCCGTCCCAACCATTTCCAAACATCGGGACAAGAACGGGCGCGAATCGGCGAAGAAGGATCAACTACATACACAAATGAGTATGTATGCAAGCCACCATACAACAGTACATCAGAGCCATTCCATCTAAAAAGAAAGGAAATATAGCAACGCCATACGGCAAGATTCAAATGTCCTAGATAGATATAATAGTTTAGGATATCTCCTCATACATCATACATCAGAGTACCAGGCGGAAGCGGCAAACAAGATCCGAGTACGGATAAGAAGCAAATCGGCATAAGATGCCCCATAAATAAACACATCCCGCCCACAGATCTCACGGATCCCCGTTCCCGGAATCTCTACACCGAATGATCGTTGCCCACATCGTCCGTCTCCTCCACCCAGTATCCGTCTCGTGAGTGTACCTGTTCATCTGAATCAAATAATTTATCGTGTGAGACCCTAGGGGTACTCAGCAAGTCTTTATGCCTCTAAAGGGGACACAACCTGGGGTGACGCAATTGCAGCAAAAGATAAACCCTAACAGTTCTATAGATACTCTCTAACCATCCGCCTAACCAAAGATAGATGGATGTCCGTGAATTAATGACAACAGTTATAACAGTAATATTAACAGATCCATCCTCCTCCTCGCTTACCAACGAGGAAGTGGACAAACAACCCCCATCCGTTGGCAGTTTTATTATCCATTCCATGAGTGTTGCACTATTTACTAGACAGTTACTTAGTCAAATTAAAAGCAGTACTTTAGTTATGCTTGTCTATGATCGAGAAACTGTGCTCCAAGTCGTCCATAACCGCGGACACGGCTTTCAGAAAGTTTTACCCTGCAGGGGTGCACAAATAGCAACACACACTCGATCAACCTCGGAAAAACCAAATCAAAACCCAACGAGGCCTTCACGACAAAGCAATCACAGGATTCAGAAATATTTCAGGGGGCCACCCCTTGGAGTACACCCGCAACGAAGTTAGCTGACTCCGAGACATACTCAAGGTTTGCGTCAATGGCTGTAAACGACTGAGAACCCAAAAATGTGACTGGGCTTGTCGATACCGCGAAAACACTCCGCTTCCCTAAACAGTACAGGTGCTCCTCGCACAATTGTAAGTAAAGTAGTAAAGCATGTCATAAGTACAGGATAGTAAATAAAACCTCAAACTAGTTTGTGGCCCCAAGAAATAAGAATGAATCAAGCTCTGGCTCAGGGGGGTCCCATAAGCCTCCCGGATGTGGATAGCGCGAATATTCAAGGAACAGTAATCAAGTACTCGGGGTCCTACGGGACACAAGTGAGCAGGAAAAACCAAATAGCAGATATTGCTCACCGGTGCCACTTTCATTAGTTATCCCATTACTACTCAGGTTAAGTTGTTTAGGTACCTCGTTATCCATCAGACTCTCACATACCCTACACATGCTGTTCTACGACTCGCATGGCTCAAACAACTCCTGTAGTAATGGCTCATGGGATGGAGGAACAAGCTTGGTGGGTTTAAAAGTAAAGGCTATGCAATACTTGGGATTCAATTTAATGCAATGGGACTCAATGATGCAAGAATAAGATAGAGGCAATAGGTACTATATGTATGCAAGCATGTGGTAGTGCTTGTCGGCAGCTTGAAGCGGAGAAGGATCCGGGTAGTGCTCCCGGTCTCTTGATATATCCCACCTCGGCGTCATTCAAGAAGAACCAAGCAAACAAGGGCCAACATAAATAAAGTGCACAAGCATAAGAATAAAATGCGACAAGCAAACAATCATGCCATGATGAATGATGCACAATTTGCATGGCAATAAAGTAGCACGGCATGGGTGAGGTGTGGAATACAGGAGTAAGCATTTTATTGAGTTTTGGTCACATTTTATACTCAAATAAGTTGCTGTATACTTTATATTTATATGATGCATGCTGCAAAACATAACATGGAATGCATAAACAGAAAGGTCTCGTCGAGCTGATCATTTTAGACATATCATTTGTCAAATTTGGAGTTATAAATCAAAAGTTATTAATTTATTAAGAAAAGGGCATTTTATTGTAATTTTAATCAACTTGGAATTTAAAGTGTTCAAAATATATTTTGGATGGCATATTTGAATTCCTCACATTTTTCTGATCTAAAAACATATATCATTTGTATTATTTGGATTTGTGTTTTAAAAGTTATTATAAATCTGATTTGAATTTTGAATTTGAATTAAATTTGAAAAGATTTGAATTAAAACAGAAAACAGAAAAGCTTTTTCTACTCAGGCTAACTTAGCCACAGTCAGTGACAGGTGGGCCACCCGCTGACTGGGCATAGGACAAGTGGGTTGAGGACCGCGGGTTGAGGATGGAAAAAGCGTGGGTGCCTTTTTACAAAAAGCCTTGAAGAGAGGGACTGCGGGTTGAGGAATCAAAAAGGAAAGGGGGTTTTCCGAGAAAAGCCACGCGGTACTGTTTTTCTTCTCGTGTTTTCTGACGAAACTGACAACAGGCGAGTAAAGCAGGGCGCGCAGGGGCTCGATCCGCGACCTCGCAGGCAGCGTGGCGGCGGTTACCGCTGCGGTGGCTAGGGGGGTTGTGACAGGGTTCGGCTACGCAGCGAGATGAGGTAACGCGACGCGCGGACAACCAGACGACGACGAACCTGCCATGCACAGAGCGCATTCGTCGCCGGGCTGTGCTCGTCGAGGAAGCGAACAACAGCGGGAGGATGTCAGAGAGGTGCAGTAGCTCACCGGGAGTGCGCCAGTGGTGGTGGTTCGGGCCGGGATGCAGGGGATCGTTGACGGAGCTGGCGCCGAGCGGAGCTAGGGTTTTTGTCGGAGCGGCGTCAGCCTGGGGCTCCTGGTCCTCCTCCTCCTCCTCGTCTGCGGGTACAGGGACGACGCAGAGGGCCTCCTCGACCTTGCCGACAAACTCCTGCCCGCCTACGCCTCCTGGATCGCCGGAGATGGTAGAGACCGATGGTTGGCCGGCGATGGTGTAGATGGATGCGGTGGAGAAGAGGGGAGGAAGGGCAAGGCCCTGGGCGGATCTGGGAGAGGCCAGAGGTGAGGGAGAGGGGTAGATAAGGACAGGGGAGGAGAGGGGTGCCGTGGGGAGGTGGTGAAGGAAAAAGGTGGCTCGGGTGCCACCTTTTCCTCTCCTCTTCACGTGCTCGAGCTGGGGCTCGGCATGGGCAGGTAGGCAGCTGGCAGGTGGGGCTAGGACGAGGCCAGAGAGGGTAGGATCGGGTGGGGCTGCTGTGGCAGAGAGAGGAGCGAGAGGGAGTGGCGAAAGTGGCTCGGGTTAGGGTGGTAGCTAGGATTGGGGTGGAGAGAGAGAGAGGGGGTAGATGGGTCCAGGGTGACCAGGTGGGGCCGATCTAGGTGAGGGAGAGAGAGGCCGAGAGAGAGGGAGGAACTAGGGGTTAGATTAGAGGGGCTCGGGTTAGGGTTTAAGAGAGAGGTGAGATGGGGTAGAGTGTAACTAGGGTTAGAGCTTGGGTTAGGGTTAGAGAGAGGCTAGGGTTTAGATTAGAGGATAAGTGAGAGGGGGTGTGGCATGGTAGATAGGTTTAGGGTTTGAAAGAGGGGAAGCTAGGTTTAGGGTTTTAGCTAGGTTAGAGAGAGGAGAGATGAGAGGGTATTAATGATTTTAGATGCTTGCATGCATCAAGCACGAACAAGCTAAGATCAAACAAGGTTTAGACAAAAGAGAGGAAGGAAAGATAGGGTTTAAGCAAGATCAAATAAGACCAAGCCCAAAGGAGGGAGAGAGAGAAGAGAGATGATCCACTCAAAATGACCAAATAAAAACAAAGGAGGACAAAAGATGGTGATGGTTGCATGGCCCATGCAAGTATTTAATGCCATGTGTTAATCTTGTGAAAACAAAATAAAATCACATGGCATGATTCCATGCATTTCCAAAAGGTGGAATAAAGACCAAGCAAAAGAAATTAGAGTTGGATCCACTCAACCCACATGAGCTAGAATAAAAATCCAAAGAAAAGAATTACAAGCTCATGGTTTATTGGAATGGTGGAAGGTAAAAGGTGGTGTCAAAGAAAAGTGGTGGAGTGGAATAGAAGATATGCCCCCAACTCAACTTGGGCATTTAAACAATAATCAAGAACCAAATACAATATCAAGAGGCAAATACAATTTACAATGCATATGAGAGAAGAACCAAATCAAAAAGGGGGTTTTATATGATGCTCAAATGCAAGGTGGCATGATGACATGAGCATGATTGAATGATGATGCAACAATTATATATATGAAGTAGCCATTTAATTACTAAACCAAGTAGCATTACAGTTGTTAGACAAATGGGATGCTACACCCGTGCTCGTGCCCTTGGTATGAGCAATGTTGTCAATGTTGCTTTGAAGGCCAAAGCTGTGGATCATGGGGATGAAGATGATAGTGATGAAGGACTCTCCATGGACCATCCCGATGAAGTCAAGATTGCTCATGGTCAATATATGGCTTTCTATGCAAAGAACTTTTGGAAGAACCCCGCCAAGGCCAAGATGGAAATGCAACGGAGAGGCAACCCAAATGGTTAAAGAGAGAATACCACTAGGTTGAGAACTTGCTTCAATTGTGGTGACCGCTATCACTGTGTGGCAAGTTGCCCCTATGAGAAGAGAGAATATCATGGTGGTAAACTTGTGTTGAAGAAGACTCTCAAGGCACCTTACAAGAAACCTTTCATCAAGAAGAATCCCATCAACAAGAAGTCGGGATAAATTGTCTTGATCACTCATGAATAATACTCCTCCGACAATGAAGATGATGAATATGAGGAAGAGGAAACTTCTAATGGTGTGGCTGCGTTAGCCACCACTTCTACTCCGACATTCTCACTCTTCGATTATCCAAATGAGAACTCTCCCACCAAGAACGTCACTTGCCTTATGGCAAGAGGAACAGAGGTATCCTCATCATTCCGCTCTACTCCCTTAGATAATGATGAAATTGATGATGAGATGTCTCTTGATGTTAAAAAGGAACTAATTGCCTTTGATGATTTTATGACTAACCTAGAAGGAGATGCTAAGTTACATTTTGGGAACATCTTAGATAAACTCTCACATACTCAAGAGCTTCTAGATGTAAGATGTAAACTTGGGCATGAACACATGATTGAGCTAGAGGCTTTAAACAATGCTCTAGAAGAAGAACAAGAAACTAGGTTGTCACTTGAATTAAAACTTGAAGGGCTTGATGAGTCCAATGACACTATTGTTAACAAACTCATCAAAGAGCGTGATCATGTTATTGCTAAATACAAAAGGGATAAAAAGGACAAGATTGAGTTTGGTGTGGTTCATGAAAAACTTGCCGAGGACTTTAGTATGCTTAACAAGGCTCACAAGGCCTTGCAGAGTGAACTCTTGTCACTCACAAAGTCCCATGAAACGCTTCAAACTCAATTGGCCAATATTCCTTCACCTAGTAACTTCATTCCATCTAGTAGCACAACTATTCTTGAAGAGAATGCTAGGTTGAAGGGGGGGCTTGCTAAGGCCACATTTCCACAAGGCAATAAGTCCATTGATGATATTTTGAGCAAGCAAAGGCGTAGTGGTGATAAAGGGGGCATTGGTTTTGTTTCCAAAACCAAGAAGAAGAACAATAAGAAGAAGAAGGCCAAGCCTGCACAAGAGACCAACAAGACCATTATGGATAGTAAGACCACAAGTGGTAAAACTATGTATCATGATGACTTTGCGGGAAGTGCTAACCCTCACTATGTTCTAATGCGTGATTATTATGGTGATGTGTATGCACAATATGTTGGGCCTTATGATGGTTATATTGCTTGGTCTATTTGGGTTCCCAAGACCCTTGTTGCTAACAAAAGAGGACCCATTGAAAAATGGGTACCTAAAAATTAGTTTGATCTTTTGTAGACATATGCTTCCGAGGGTTCAAAGTGGGTGCTTGATAGTGGTTGCACAAGTCATATGACCGGAAGCTCATCTATTGTCAAGGACTTAAAGCCAAATGATGATCAAATCACCGTGACATATGCCGTCAGATCAAAGTCTAAGGTAATGGGTTTCGGAAAGGTAGTGGTTGCTCATGACATTACACTCGTGAACGTCATGCTTGTTGAGACCCTTGGATACAAATTTCTTTTAGTCCTTGCTCTTGGAAAGATGGGCTTTTCCGTCTTTATTGATGTTGATATTGTGGTCCTCCTGTGGAGCAAGTCTTTCAAGGTCGCTTTCGTTGGGTACGTCGAACATGACTTGTATGTGGTGGAATTTTCGGAGCAAGCCACTACATGTCCGATGTGCTTATTCGGAAAGGCCGATGTGGGTTGGCTATGGCATCGCCAACTAGCCCATGTCAATATGAGAACTTTGCAAATTCTTCATAAGGAGGGCCATATTGTTGGACTAAAAGAAAATGTTTCCTTTGCCAAAGGTCGTGTTTGCAGGGCATGTTGTCACATCCCAAGATTTTCTAAATCTTGTAATGTGAAAAATAAATGAATAAAATAAAACTTTGTATGATTTTCAGGGCCAGAAGAAACTTTTTGAATTCAATTGGAACTTCAAACCTATTTGAATTAAATAAATCCTAAAGGGATTTAAAAAGATAAACATTTAATAAAAGGAAAATAAAATATTTTGGAATTGCTATTTTGGATCTTTTAAATAAAAGGATTTGGTTTTCAAATGAAATAGAAGTTTTATAAATAAAGATTATTCCATAGAGCCAAATTAAACCTTGGCCAAACTTTTGAAATAAAACATTTTGTTTTAATAAAAATAGTAAAGGTTATTTAAATAAATTAGTAAGGATTTAATATCCAAGTTTTATTAATAAAGGTTTTACTATTTCCAAAATAACAAAAATTATTTATTTATTCAAAAATAAGTTTTCCAAGTATTTTATATTCCCAAATAAAACCTACTGATTTGGGTTTGAAAATAATTAGATTTCAAAATAGAGTTTTAAAATAAACATCAAATTCTATTTTGATTTAATAACAATGGTCTATTTATTTAATTAATAATGGACCTAAAATAAAAATTATTATTTTGGTTTTGGAATTTGGTTTATGCTACTGAACAGAACCAAATTCATAGTGCAAGGTTTGGTGATTGTTTGATTTGATTTGGAAATTGTTTGGTTGTTTGAAATTTCAAAACAGAATTGGAAAATAGAAAAAGGAAAAGGTTCAGGGAAGAAAAAAAATAGAGTCTGGACCAGCCCAGCCGGCCAAGCCCACAAGGCCCAGAACCAGCCCAGCTTTTCCTCCCCGAAGAAAAACGTTTCATACTCATTTTCGAACCCGTGCAGAGACTGACCGGTGGACCTCCTTTCCTTCTCGCATCCTCACTAACGACTGGACCCCACTCTCCTGTTCATCCTCCTCACCCGCGCGACTCCTTCTCCCCAAACCTCGCTGCCGTTGCTGCCATTCAAGCCGCACGTAAATTCACGAGTAATGGCCGCGTTAATCCCGCTCCTGACCATGCGTACATAAGCGCCCACCCGTCCCCCTCATTTTCCCTCAAAGCCCGCAGCCAGAGAGCCACCAGGCTGCCTCGAATTGGCCTGCACCGCCGATGTTCCAGCGAGCTCCTCCGGTGAAATCCGACAAACCACAGCCACCTCCTGCCTCCCTGAGCACACTAGGAGATTCCCCACCTCCTGACGCATCTGTCCGTGCCCCTCGTTTGACCGCGGGCGTCCCCGAAGGCCGACTCGACCAAGCTCAACGCCGCTCGCATCTTCAATCTGACGACGACTCCCAGGTAAACCAGGCCGCCCCAAGCTTCCTCCTTCACGCACACAGCATCTCCTTGATCGTACGCGTCTAACCATGCCTCTGGTTTGCCTTCTCATGACCCGTAGCATCATCTTCGACCTCGACCAGAGCCAACCGTCGCCAGACCAAACTCCGGCGAGGAATTCCTCCTGCCCTCGTGCGCCCCTTGCCCCGTCGACCACACGTCGAGCACCACCTCATCCTCGCGATCTCGGTGAGCTTACTCCCTCCCTTACTCGCTTCCTGCCTCGCCAGCGCCGCCATCATCTGGCCGCTCCGCCGCTCGCCGTTGTCCTAGCGCCGCCAGCTTTTGGCAAGTCAGTAGGAGCCGACCGATCTAGATCCGATGCACACGACTGATTGACTTATCAAAGGGGTAAGATCAATCCTGCGTCGCACATTTTCCTTTAGATCCTGCGGTCCGCGTTGCCGATCCGGCCGAACTGCACATCCAATTAAACGATGTCGCGTGTCACCGCCTGCTTAAAACAGAATTGAAATCAAAATAGAATGTGAATTTCAAACCTTTGTAACTTTTGATCCACACGTCCAAAAATTACAAACTTTATATCATTGGAATCAGTGGAACAAGCCCTAGCCAACCATGCCTTTGGTTTAGTAAATAGTATCTGTTAGTTTTCTTGTTTTTGCAGATAATTTTGTGTGCTTGTTTAGATTAGAAAAATTGTTTAAAAATGTTTTTAGGGTTAAAACCTTTGCAAAATGGTCTGTTGTAAACTCAGTGACCCTAGGAACCAACCCATGGAGTTAAAAATGAATTTGGTGAAATTTAGGATAGATTAATTGATTTAGTCCATTTCTAGCCAAATGAAAATAAAGATTTTGGTTATGAAAATGTTTTTATAAAGAAAACTTTGGGAAAATGTTTTGATCAAACCTACTGACCCTAAACACCAAGTTTTGGGAAACAACAACTTATTTGGTGAACAACTTAAAGTTGTTGCTTTGATAAAAATATTTTTTACCACATAAAATGATGAATGGATTTAAAAATGGTTTTTGGACAAAACCCTTTTGCAAATTACTTTGCCACTTTGGAAAATGATCAATTTGGAACTTACAAAGTTTAGAAGCCTAGTGAAGACCCTCTTTACAAACAGAACCATCCTTTGCATGCTTACATGCATGATTTAGATCCCATTGTTTTATGTGTGTGAAATTGTTTGATTGATTATTGGTTTGGAATTCTAGTTGATTTTGTGTTTGCTTGATTGACTTGTAGTGAAGTTAGAAAAGTGTGAGACTAGCAAGATCAAGGAGTGAACCAACATTCCCTACCAAAAAGGCAAGTTACACTATCATCTAAAGCCCTACTATTTTTCATTATACTTAGTGGATTTTGAAACATGCATGAAAAGATATTTTTATACTTATGCTATGCTAATTCCTAATAGGATTCCCTATACATTCCTTAGTGAAAACAATGTAGCATGCTATGTTTTTTAAAAGATATACATGTTGAGATTTTTATGAAGTTGAGAAAAGGACTTGTGTTTTATATAATAAAACAAGGACTCAATGAACCACCTGGGTGGCCAAGGATACTTTGAACTTTGGAGAAGGTGGCAACAAAAGGAACCATGTCTATGGCAATCTCTTTGTGTTGTGCTCCAAAGGAAACCACCCAGGAAACTTAGAGATTGAACATGTTTCTCCAATTGTGGCTTTCGTGTGCAACCACATGCTATTATGGCTCTGGATTAGTCAACTACATTGGGAAGACCCATGCATTGTCTTGCCATCGGACATGGGGATCTGGAATGCTTCATGGGTGCTGAAGACAAGCTAGCAATGGTGTATGGGAGGACCCTTTGGAAAGACTTCGTCACATTCTCAATCTGCCAGTACTCCATATTGGTGAGTGCTAATCCAGTGGCCACTGGTGGCAAAAGGATGGGATTGTGACATGTGGGTAAAGTGTACTCCTTCTGCAGAAGATAATAAAATCTAAGTACTTAGCCGTGTCCCCGGTTATTGACAATACTGAGCAACTAAAGTTTGAAGCTATGGGAGTTCTCGACATTCTAATTTCTAAAAGAAAACTTTTAAGGACTTGATGCACTTGGGGTTACCAAGGAGCTCAAGAGACTTTGACAAAACTTGATGTAATTGGGGTTACGAAGGAACTCAAGAGATTTTGTTGAAAACATGAACACTTGGGGTTACCAAGGAACTCATGAGATTTTGATAAAACTTGATGCACTTGGGGTTACCAAGGAGCTCAAGAGATTTTTGACAAGGACTTGAACACTTGAGTTTCTACCAAGGAGTTCAAGGAACTTGGAAAAGGAGATTTGACAAAGGACCAAAACCATTTTGAAAAGATAGGATAAATTATTGCTTTATGCAAATGAGCCTAAGACTCTACTTAGCCAAATATGCATGTAGTGATAGAATCCACTTATATTCTACAAAGTAGTGAAACTTGCTAATATAATTCAAATGTATTGACCCTTGTGGCTATAACTTGTAATGTTGCAGGTTTGTTTGATTTTAGTGAAGATTGATTGATTAGGATTACAAAGTCTACAACCAACATCTGACTGTGGCACTTGAAGATGAAGGACCCCATGACTATAGTTATTCCACTGCAATGTAATGTAATAGCCAAATGAGCTATGTTTGATGTAATAAAATTATGTTATTCCTGGTTATAAAGTTATATTATGACCTTTGTTTCTTGGTATTACATCTTAACTGTGGATGCTAGCTATTGATCCAGGGACTAGCATTGTAAACACAGGGGACTCCACCTTATGTTAATAAAGGTTTGGACACTCCCTCTAACACATGTGTTCTAGGGAAGATGCATGACGCTCCTCACAAGCCTAAGAACCCAATCAAGTCCCAAGATCTTGGAACTCCTCCATGTGGATCTATTTGGTCCTCCATCTCATGCAAGTCTTGGTGGGAAGAAATATTGTTTGGTGATTGTTGACGACTTTTCAAGATACTCTTGGGTTTATTTCTTCAAGTTGAAGAGTGAGACTCAAGAGACCTTTATCGACTTCATCAACTTGGTTCAACAGCAATACAATGTTCCCGTGTTGATTATAAGAAGCGACAATGGCACCGAGTTCAAGAACTACACCTTGAATGATTTCCTTAGTGATGAGGGGATTAAACATCAATATTCCGCTGCATACACCCCTCAACAAAATGGTGTGGCCGAAAGGAAGAACCAAACTCTTATTGAGATGGCTAGGACCATGTTGGCGGAGTTTAAATCTCCATACAACTTTTGGGCCGAAGCTATCTCCACTGCTTGCCATGCTTCAAACCGGATCTACCTCCACAAAGAAATCAACAAGACTCCATATAAAATTCTTACCGGTAACAAACCCAACATATCTTACTTCCGAGTGTTCGGTTGTAAGTGTTTCTATCTCATAAAAGGTGTCCGTTTGTCTAAATTCGAGTCTAAAGAATTAGAGGGTATTTTTGTTGGCTATGGTCTCGAATCTCGCACTTATAGAATCTATGATAAGCTCTCCAGAGCTGTCATAGAATCTTGTAGTGTGACCTTCGAAGAATATGATGGTCCCCAAGGGGGGCGTGTTGATGCTTGTGATGCAGATGATGAAATGCCTCAGGATGCCATAGGAAGAACGAGTGTGGGATATATCCGCCCCGTTGAGGAACCCCTTATGGCGGATCGAGAAGAAATATGCTCCACTCAAATGGAGCCCGCATCTTCACAACCTCAACATGCTCCATCCACCGAAGAGGACATTGACTCAAGCCAAAGACAAGATGTGGACCCTCAACAGGGTGATCAAAGTGACAAGTCTAGTCAGGGGGAGCTTGATCCATTCGCCAGGTTGTCAAGTGGTTCCAAGTCAATTTCTCAAGGAAGATCCGTACAAACTGCTTTGAGACAAGCTCAAATTGATGCTAGAAGAGCACTTGATCAAGACCAAGGTCAATCTTTGCCTCCCAATTTAGAGGATGTGTAGAGGGAGTGTCCCAACCTTTAAACAAGATAAGGTGGAGTCCCCTGTGTTTACAATGCTAGTCCCTGGATCAATAGCTAGCATCCACAGTTAAGATGTAATATCAAGAAACAAAGGTCATGATATAACTTTATAACCAGGAATAACATATTTTTATTACATCTTACATAGCTCATTTGGCTATTACATTACATTGCAGCGGAATATCTATAGTCATGGGGTCCTTCATCTTCAAAGTGCCACAGGCAGATGTTGGTTGTAGACTTTGCAATCCTAATCAATCAATCTTCACTAAAAACAATCAAACCTGCAACATACAAGTTACAGCCACAAAGGTCAATACATTTGAATTGTATTGGCAAGTGATACTATGGTGCCAAGCCGAGTATACTCAAACATGGTGGCCTAGGCCACCGCCCCTCTCAATCGAGAGGTTGATGTGCGTACTCGTGTTTGTCATGTTTGAATTGATTTTTACTCATGGTTGTCATCTTTTGAGTTGTCTTCACCGTTCTTAGTCTCATGCACTCTAGTTTGGCTTTTGATATCTTTTTCTCGATTTTTAGAGTGCATGTGCTTCCCAGCACAATTGTCTCAACCCAAGCCTCTTTACTCCCTCTAAAAAACCCTCTCTCTATCCGCACAAGAATCACCCTTGTTTTTTCCTGGCCTTGGAATCATATGGGACCGGTACTACCGGTTGTATGAGCGGTACTACCTCCCCTGGGAAGTTCCCAGGGCGCACCTGAAACCGCTCCAGAGCGGCATACGCCCACACGCCCAGATACCGGGCCACCGCAGTTACCGGTTCTTTGGACCGTAGTACCGCCACGAGCAAGATTACGCTTCAGAACCGGTTGGCGGAGTCGGGTATATATTGGCTGAGCGTGGGGAGGCACCCATCAGTGCCCTATTCTTCCCCACGCTCCCCACAGGTACCCGCGCCATCACCAGTGCCCTTGACGCCGCCGGAGCCCTGCCGCGCCCTCCTCTCTCCGGATCCTCCTTGGATTCGGCCTCTTGGCGGGCTCCCACTCCTTTCCACCGCCATGGATCCCGGTACAACCGCCCTTTCTCTCCCCTTTTAATTTCCTCATCGGATCTAGGTTTTGGCATAGATTTGTGAATAAATTGACATGTTGTAAGGTTGTACTGCCATATGCTTACCTTGTTTCCGAGTAGAATTGTTTATCTACAGTTTATTGTCGTCACTTTGGTACGTTTCTACCAGATCTGACGAACCCGTGCTATTCAACCGGTAGTATCGGAACTTGTTCCGGTACTACCTCTTGCAAGCGGTACTATCGGTCGTCAGGTCCGGTAGTACCGGCCCCAAATGACATCAATTTTCTGTTCAATATTAGGTTCTCTCTTTTACTCCTTGTGATTCTTGTGCCCTTACCCCCTTGCTATCCTCCCTCGTGCTTTCATAGATGCAGGTGGTTCTAGGGGTGCATGCAAGTGTTCCAAAGCTAGTCGTGAGATTGTGGAGGAAGAGACGGAGTCTGACGAAGAGGTTATGCCATAGCCAAGACACCGTTCCAAGTTGCCTGCCACTTGAGGTGGCCGTGGGGGTTGTGAGGGGGTTACCAAGCGCTCTGCTGGGCGTGGCAGTGCTCCTCCCTCTCGCCCCCTTCCTCAGGGCGTACCAAAAGTCTCAGCTCAGGGCCAAGGAAACTGTCTGACATCTCTGAGTAGGAATTTCGGGCTCTCAGGATTGACAATGCATACTCCCGCAACCGGGACGAGGACAGAGAAGACAGTCTTTTCTTCAATGATTTCCAAGAGCGTGTTTATCATGAGGTTCTTTTGACCAATATTCAGATGGTGGTGCCTCAGCAGTGGATTGACATGGAGCACATTAACAAGAATCTTGACTACTTTGCTGAAGCTAAGGAAATCTGCTCTCACCTAGGCTTGTTCCCCATTATGGAGTTCCAGTATGACTATGAGCCACTCCTTATTGCACAGTTTTATGCCACTGCACATTTCCACACTGGCCACACTCGAAAGATCACCTGTATGACTCAAGGTGCAATCAAGGAGGCCACACTTGCGGAGTTTGCTGCAATATTGGGGTATGAAGATCGCGGCCGGGACACTCCTTGTGGTTTCCGCTGTCACAGGTGGGATCACCCCTCCAAGAAGGATGTCCTTACACCTTTGTATATCCAGGGCCGCGGGATTGCTGGCAAGATCAAGGATCTTCTCCCCACGTATGAAATTCTTCATCGCATTTTCCATGAGACTGTTGCTCCTCGTGCGGGCAACAAGGATGAGATACATGGGTTCTCTATAGACTTGTTGTTCAACACCTTCCTCAACCGCGACTCAGGCACTCCTCTTGACGTGTCAGACTTTATTTGGAATGAGATGGTTGCTGCTGCACACTCTCGGAGGTTTCCACCATTTGCTCCTTATATTATGGCCCTCATTGTGTCAAAATGCCCTCCCATTGCTAGGACACTCCTCACTCGTCCTCTCATTGTGCACAGGCCCAAGGCACTCAAGATCAAGACACATGCTAAACCCCGCGTTGTGGCGGGTGAGGAGGAAGGGGATGACTCTAAGGATGCTGACAGTGGACGTGACACTGACTATGTTGTCTCCCGTGGCAAGAATTCCAAGCCCACTTGGGCCAAAAGGATGGAGGACAAGCTCAAGAAGATCTTCTGCTTCCCTATTGACAACCAAAAGAGCATGTATGAGGCGCATGTATATGCCAAGAAAGCCAGTGCTCGGCAGAAGGACATGATGGCTGCCTAGGGTTTGACCGTCTCCGAGGGGTCCGAGACCAACATCACTCTAGAAGACCAGTGGATCTCTCAGCACAGCCGTTGGGACGATGATGTCTCTTCCTCGCACCGCGCCCCACCCCCTACGAGGAGGACTTTGAGGACGAGGAGGAGGAGGATTGACTGTCGGGACGGTAGTCTTGCACTTGTCCCTTTTTGGCATCTTGATGCCAAAGGGGGAGAAGTTGCACTTTAGGCACGGGTGTTGCATGGGAAGTCACAAGCTCGTTCTTATTTTGATCCTTTTATTGCTTGTGAACTTCGATTTCCCTCTATTTATGTGTGAGACTATGTGGTTATGTCGTGGTTATGTCATGGATCCATCTTATGAGACTGTGTGGTTTATTTCATTGGATCCATCTTGTGATGACATGCGTTATCTATTGTCTATATGTTTCTCATCACATGTTATTGTGCAAAGGTATGATTTCAAATGCTAGTATCTATATTTGTGCACCCATGTTGGATTTGTAAAATAGAGGGGGAGGTTTGTTTCTACACATCTAGGGGGAGCCCCGTCTCTATTTTACAAATCCCATGTGCTTCCTATTAAAATCATCTTGCAAAAGTGTATTGCCATCAAACACCAAAAAGGGGGAGATTGAAAGAGCATTTTTCTATCCCTCTGATTTTGATGTTTGATAACAACACACTTATCAGTTTAATCGTGTGCTAAGTGTATCACAGGTTTGATAAGGGTGTGGAACAAATATTGGCCTAACCAATTCCCCTTGCGAAAAACCAATGTGAAAACCGGTAGTACCGGAAATATGTCCGGTACTACCGCTTGGCACCGGTACTACCGGTCCTAGTACCGGTTGGATCCGTGCAAGGCTGACAAGGATGAGTTTTCTTTAGTACCACTCGGTACCACGGAGCAGCACTACCGGTCCAACCGGTAGTACCGTTTGACACGGTCGCACTGCTTCGGTAGTACCGGCAGCTCAAGAAGAACCACCCTCTCGCCTCTTGCTCGTACTGCGGTATTTGGGACCGACATTACACCAGACCGGTAGTACCATGTCATACGACCGGTACTACCGCTTGGGGGTAGTACCACAAGGGAATACCGGGCAATACTGGTGCTGGCTCGACCATTTAAGGCATCTTCGGTACCTGGTCTGGTACTGGGCCGGTAGTACCGCTTGCCAGCGGTACTACCGCTTGAGTACCAGTACTACCGGTGCATTAAAGGCTCCAACAGCCAGATTCCCTGGAGGGGTATAAATACCCCTCCACCTACCTTGGGACAAGTTGCTCATTCACATTAAAGTCAAGACCACCATTGGAGCCACCAAATCTTCAAGATCTCCTCATTCCACCACCCAAAGTCTTTGATCTTTGGGGAATCGAAGGAGGAGGCCCCGATCTACTACTTCACCAAAAGAGATCTTCATTTCCCCCTCATTTCATTGAGGGCCCCTTTGCTCTAGTGTTTTCTTGGAAACCCTAGTTCTTATTTTGGTTCTTACAAGCTTGTCTTTGATTGCTTTGACAGCTTTCTTGTATTTGGGAGCCTCCGATTAAGTTGTGGATGTGTGCCCCAAACTTGTAACGGTGTCGGCTTCCACCTTGAATGTTGCCGATATAGTGGAAGGTGAATCGATCCCGTTGGGGTGATATTCATCGGAGAATAAGGGAGGCCTTTCGTGGCATTGGTGGTTTGAAACCACCCCCTCTCCAAACGTAGACGTACTTCCCCTCAAAAGGAAGGAACTACGGGAAACAAATACTTGTGTCTCCGCGTCCACCACTTTGGTTACTTCTATCCTTTACCGCACTTTACTTACTTGTTCTTACTTCGTGTTGTGGTAGCTCTTGCATAATTGTCATATAGGTAAATTCACCTTAGTTGTATTATCTAGAGAATTTACCTTATTGTCAAACCTTAATTTGAAAAACAAGAAAATTTGAAGTAGCACCTATTCACCCCCCCTCTAGGTGCCCATACGATCCTTTCAGTATGATCCCGTTATGAGTGTCATGTTGGTGGACAACACCGATGACCCTGTGACATATGAGGAAGCGATGATGAGCCCAGATTCCAATAAATGGCAAGAAGCCATGAAATCCGAGATTGGATCCATGTACGAAAAATAAGTATGGACTTTGGTGGAATTACCGGATGGCCGGAAGGCTGTCGAGAAAAAATGGATTTTCAAGAAGAAAACAGATGCTGATGGTAATGTTACTGTCTATAAAGCTCGACTTCTCGCAAAAGGGTTTTGCCAAATTCAAGGAGTTGACTACGATGAGACTTTCTCACCGGTAGCGAAGCTAAAGGCTGTGAGGATTTTATTAGCAATCGCTGCATATTATGATTATGAGTTATAGCAGATGGATGTCAAAACAACGTTCCTCAATGGAGACATTGATGAAGAGTTGTATATGGTACAACCCAAAGGTTTTGTCGATCCTAAAGATGCTAACAAGGTATGCAAACTTCAACGGTCCATTTATGGATTGAAGCAAGCATCCCGGAGTTAGAATCAATGTTTTGATAAGGTAATCAAAAGTTTTGGTTTTATACAAACTTATGGAGAAGCTTGTATTTACAAGAAAGTGAGTGGGAGCTCTGTAGCATTCTTAATACTATATTTAGATGACATATTGTTGATTCGGAATGATGTAAACCTTCTTAATAGTGTCAAGGATTATTTGAATAATAGTTTTTCAATGAAAGATCTTGGAGAAGCAGCTTACATATTAGGCATAAATATTTATAGAGATAGATCGAGACGTCTAATATCATTGTCACAGAGTACATATTTGGACAAAGTTCTAAAGAGATTTGGAATGGAAGATAGCAAGAAAGGGTTCTTGACCATGTTGCCCAATACGACCTTGAGTAAAACTCAAAGTCCTGCAATGGCAGAAGATAGAGAAAGGATGAGTAAGACTCCCTATGCCTCAGCCATAGGATCTCTTATGTATGACATGCTATGTACTAGACCCGACATTGCATATGTTGTTAGTTTGACTAACAGATATCAAAGTGATCCAGGAGTGGATCATTGGACAGTGGTCAAAAACATCCTGAAGTACTTGAGAAGAACTAAGGATATGGATCTTTATTATGGAGGTGATGAACAACTCGTTGTTAATGGTTACACTGATGCTAGTTGAAACACCGATCCGGATGATTCTAAATCTCAATCTGGATACGTATTTACTTTGAATGGTGCAGCAATTAGCTGGAGGAGTGCAAAGCAAAGTGTTATGGTAACACCTTCAACTGAATCAGAATACATAGCTGCTTCAGAGGCTTCACAAGAGGCGATATAGATGAAGGAGTTCATTACAGAGCTCGGTGTGGTTCCAAGTGCGCTGGACCCAATGTCTATCTATTGTGATAACATGGGCGCCATAGCCAATGCGCAAAAACCAAGGTCACACAAGAAGCTGAAGCACATCAAGCTACGTTTTCACGCTATTCGAGAGTATGTCCAAGATGGTGACATAAAAATTTGCAAAGTACACAGATCTGAATGTGGCGGATCCGTTGACTAAACCTCTCCCGAGGGCAAAACATGACCAGCACCAAACCGCCATGGGTGTTCGGTATATTACCATGTAATCTAGATTAGTTGACTCTAGTGCAAGTGGGATACTGTTGGAGATATGCCCTAGAGGCAATAATAAAAGTGGTTATTATTATATCTTTGTGTTTATGATAAATGTTTACATTCATGCTATAATAGTATTAAACGGAAACATTAATACTTGTGTGATTTGTAAACTAAATTAGAGTCCCTAGTAAAGCCTCTTTGTAATACTAGCTTGTTGGTTGATAGATGATTGTGGTTTCCTGATCATGAACATTGAGATGTTATTAACAACAAGATCATATCATTAGGAGAATGGTATGATGGACATACTCCTATAGATAAACGTAGCATAAAGATCAAGTCATTTCAATAGTTTGTTTTCTATAAGCTTTCTAAAACATAGTAACCTAATTCCTTCGACCATGATATCATGCTAATCACCATCACCGGAAAGATGCTTTGATGACATAAAACACCACACCATAACTGGGTGGCTATAAAGGTGGCATTGAGTGTTCGGAAAGTATGTGTTGAGGCACATGGATCGAGAATGGGATTTGTCCATCCACATGAAGGATAGATATACTCTAGGCCCTCTCGGTGGAATGTCATCCAATTAGCTTGCAAGCATGTGACTGGCTCACAAGGGATCACATATCATGGGAACGAGAAAAGAGTACTTATCGGTAACGAGGTTGAACTAGGTATACAGAGATACCGATGATCAAACCTCGGATAAGTAAACTATCACGAGACAAAAGAAAATTAGTATCATATGTAAGTGGTTCATTCAATCGCAAAGTAATCATAGAAATATGTGGGAGCCATATGAATTTACAGATTCCTCCATTGGTTATTGATCGGAGAAGTGTCTCGGTCATGTCCGCATAATTCACGAACCGTAGGGAGACACACTTAAGGATTCGATGTTGTTTAGTAGATATGGAATGTAAGTAGGGAAACCTAATGTTGTTAGGAGTCTCGAATGGGATCCGGGATATCACGAGGAGATCCGGAATGGTCCAAAGAATAAGATTCATATAAGGAAAGTCTGATTCCGGAGTTCGGGAATGATTTTGATTTTTTCATCTGAGAGGTTCTAGAAGGTTCACCGGACCGGAAGGGGAATGGTCCATGAATGTGTCATGGGTAAGTGGAATGATTGGATCATGTCCTAGGTCACTTGGTTGGGCATTTGCGAGAGAGAATTAAAGCTCTAAATTGAAAGTCAAAAGGGAGGTTTGAAAAGTCAAACTGGAACAATAGTTTCCTAGTGGAAGAAGGAAAGAGTCCTTCCTTCTATCCAACTTGGGTTTGGGTATGGATTCAAACTACCCTCTCCGAAGGCTGCCCCCTCTCATAAATAGAGGGGGAAGGCTGCCCCAAAGACCACAACACCAAGCCCTCACCACCGTGCGCCACCGCCGCCCAGCGCTGCCGCGGACGCGCCGCCGACGCCTCACACCACCGCCGGACCGTCGTCGTCGCCCTAGCCACTGCCGACACTCCTCCTCCTCTCCGGCTTTCTAAACCTAGATCTCCAGAAACCCTAGATCCACCATAAATCGCACCGGCTTAGGCGAAGCCCTGTGGGATCTTCCCTCTACTTCTGACACCACGCCGTCGTGCTGCCGGAATCGCGAGGAGAGAACTACAACCTCCGCTGCCTGCTGGAACAAGGGAGAGGAAGGTCTTCATCGAGTACCGAATGTGTGACCGATCATGGAAGCGCCATTTAACGCAGCCGGAAGGATCGTCTATGCAATCTTGAGATCGACAAGTGTACGACTACATCACCCATGAGAATATGCTCTCATTAACTGCTTTGGAATCTTCGAGGGTGAGTACTCTAATCGACTCGTTGCTTCAATCTAGTAGATAGATCTTGTCTTGTTTGTATGCATGCGGTAGAATTTTTTTGTTTTCCATGCTACGAACCCCTACAGTTGGTGCATGTATCAATTTTGTGTGATCCTTGAATTATAATAACTCTAGATTATGACTTTTTAATAAAAGGCTATGTGCATCAACCGATGCAGATACCGAGATTTTATTCCCCTTTACGAAAAAGTAGTATCCTAGCCGGATTCTTGGTCAAAAAATGTATGTGAAGGGAATATGCCCGAGAGGCAATAATAAAGTGGTTATTATCGTATTCCTTATTTATGATAAATGTTTATTTTGCATGCTATAGTTGTATTAATATAGAAACGTTAATACATGTGTCTTTAATGAACAAAAAGGAAGTTCCTAGTTATGCCTCTCTTATAAACTAGCTCGTTGATTAACAATATGGTCAAAGGTTTCCTGATCATGGACATTGGATGTTGTTAATAACAAGGTCACAACATTGTTGGAATGATGTGATGAAAATTCATCCAAAATATAGCATTATGATCAAGGTAATTGTTTTTATATTGCTATAACATCATACAAAGTAATCTTAGTCCTTAGACCATGAGATCATGTCAATCACTAACACCGAAAGAGTATCTTGAAAACATCAAACGTCACACCGTAACAGGGTGATTATAAAGAAGGGTAGAGTGCTACAAAGGTGTTATGTTGAGGCTCATCAATAAAGTGTGGAATTTGTACATCCCGATGACGGATAGATATACTCTGGGCCCTCTCGGTGATATCACATTAGTTAGCTTGCAAGCAAGTGATTTGATCACTAGAATGTTATATCACGGGAACGAGAAAAGAGTACACGTCGGTAACGAGATCAAACTAGGTAGGGAGATACCGATGATCGAATCTCGGACATGTAATATATCGCGAGACAAAGGGATTGAGTTACATGCATATACGGTTCACACGATCACAGAAGTCATCATTGAATGTGTGGGAGTCAGTACGGATCTCCAGGTCCCGCTGCTGATTATTGATCGGAGAGGGGTCTTGATCATGTCTACATCATTCGTGAACCGTAGGGTGACACACTTAAGGGATACCGACAACATTTGGAGCAAGTAATATGCCAGAGAAAGAAAAAGGAAAGCGCAGGAATTTATTTCACTAGACACCAAAACTGTTTTGGTTGAAATTGCTGAAATTGGTTCTACATGTAAAATTTAAATGTTGTAAGGGTTTTGATGTGAATGTTTATTCATTATAGTAATTAACAAAATTATTAATATATAAATAAAAGAGTTTTATTTAATGAGAGCTTGCATTAAATTTGGTGGAAATTTAATGCATGTGAGTGGATTTTTTAGTGGAGGCTTTTTTATGGGAGTGAAGGCTTTTCATTTTGAGTGGGAGCTCCACCCACATGAATGTGGAAGGGGTGGGGGCAGCCACCATGGCTGGGCACCATGCCCCTTGGGGTTCCTCCTCTCCATGTAAAAGGCCCCCCTCTCCTCCTCTCACAGCACACCTCCTCGTGAAGGATCTCTCTCCCCCCTTTAGAATTTCCCGATGGTCTCGGATCAGCGAGATACATGTTCCCGGTGGATTTTTCTAGAAGGATTTGTTGCTTCCGCTGCTTCGCTGGAGCAAAGGCGCAGAGGTTGTCGTGTACCCAGACGTGTGTGCGATCACGGATGCACCACTGCTTTGCGGTGTTGGACTTAATGGTGCTGGACCGTCTGGACCAAATGGACTTCATCACGATCTTGAGATCGACAAGCGTTCGTCTACATAATCCACGAGTACAACCTCGTTAACACTATTCGGTCTTCGAGGGTATGTATTCTATGGATGTATATCCACCTGTTGCTTGTATCTAGTAGATAGATCTTGGTACTTAGTTGTTCCCATCGTAGGAAAAAAATTGTTTTCTATGTTGCGAATCCTACAGTGGCATCAGAGCCGGATCTATGCATAGCTGCTTTGTACGGGTAGTACACATATGAATATGTGGGCGCTGATAGTCATGTTATTGCTTCTTAGTTGTACTTTGGATATTGGTGGCATAGTGGGATGAAGCGGCCCGGACAAACTTTACATGTCCTCGCACATGAGACCTGTTCCACGCTTGACATGCAACTAGTTTTGAATAAGTGGCTTGCGGGTGTCTGTCTCTCCTACTATAGTCAATATCTGATTTATAATGAGTTGTTAATAATTTGATTATCATCGTTGTGGTTCCATGTTCGTAGGTAAGAACGGTTCTATCTCCGAAAGCCCTCAGCCACGTAAAACTTGCAATGGATAAATTAGAAGCGTCTAGTTTGGATTATTGCTGGGCTAGTGTCATGATATGGTGATGTTGTAAGTAAAAGTATAAGTCGACACTCCAACACACATAACGTGTAAGTTCCATAGACCTTGTCCTTACACATAAAGGAATGATGAAGATCATACCACGATGCACATGATAACGATCAAGTGCAAGGACCATATCATTTCACTTTTCACATAAGATGTTTGTTGCATCTTATATTGCTAGTTTGGTATTTTATTAGCATAATAAGATGATCCCTCATTTAAATATCAAGATAAAAATGTGTTCTTCCTTAAGTATGAATCGACAATGTTTCGCCTCTTCAAGACATCACGTGATGATCGGGTGTACTTGAATCCACGAGCATATCTCGGGTGTAAGACAGTTTTACACACGCGAATGATGGTGCTTGACGTGGAGCACTTCGTTGGAAACCCCAAGAGCAAGGTGTGATGAGCACATCAGCAAGTCTTCCCTCAGTAGAGACCGAGGTTATCGAACCAGAAGGATGAAGGAAACATCACACAGGTGTTGCAAGCAAGACGGAGACCTGCACAATACAAACTCAAGACTTTGCCCCAACGAATCGGTGAGGTTGTCAAGCTCACCGGTTTGATGTAACAAAAGATTAAATGTATGGTGTGGAGGGTAATGGTGGTTTGTAGCAAGTAAACAAGTAATAGTGGAAGATGCATCAATGGTAAAGATTGGACCGGGGTCCATAGTTCACTAGAGGTGCTCTCCTTAGATAAACAACATGGAATGAAGGGTAAACAAATTACAACAGGGCAATTGACAGGAACTGAGCAAGTCATAACAATGCAATTACTAGTCAATAAGATCCTATGAGATTCGATTAGGCAATACAACAAGATACATAGACCGCCATCCAACTACATCTATGAGTAGAAGTCCACCTTGAGGTTATCATCCGAACCCCCTCCAGTATTAAGTTGTAAGCATCAGACAACTTCTTTAAGAAAAGTGTGTAAGGTAAACAGTCCACATGTTCCATGAACAAGAGACCGTTGTTTTCTCCCTAGTAGAAATAACACATCTACAACCGAAGAGATTATTTTCACTTCCCTTGGAAACTAGAGGCATGAACCCACTATCGAGCTTAAATACCCCCTCTTGGAGTCACTAGCAACTACTTGGCCAAGATAGCTACTAACAACGGAGAGCATGCAAGATCACAAACAACACAGACATGATAGAATCATAAAGACAAAACCATTAATAAAACCAACATAATAATCTCAATATCCATCAGATCCCCACAAACACAACATGCATGATTACAAATAGATTAGATCTTGATCATGAACGGAGCTCACAAGATCTATACATGAAAGCACAAAGGAGGATATACAACCATCTAGCTACTACATGGACCCATAGTCCAAGGTGGAACTACTCACGCATCATACAGGAGAGAAGGCCTCCGGGATGATCTCCCCTCCGGCAGGGTGCCGAGAAGAACTTCAGATCCCCTCGATATAGGGACGACTGTGGCAGCGACTACAGAAGGTTTCATGGAGATTTGATCGGATACTTAGGGTTTCTGCATCGGGGGCTTCTTATAGGATAAGGGGGAGGCCGAGGCGGTGGCCAGGGGCCCCACACCCTGCCTAGGCGCGGGGCAGGGCCGCGCCTAGGGGGGTGCGGGCGCCCTGGCACGCCTCTCCGGCTCCCCTCTGGACTTCTTGTTCCCCACGGAAAGTTGTTGACTTTGACGTTTGTCCCATCCAATTCCGAGAATATTTCTTTACTAACTTTTCTGTAACCAAAAATAGCAGAAAACAAGCAACTACCACTGTGGCAACTTGTTAATAAGTTAGTACCAGAAACCATGTAAAAAGCACCTCAAAAGTGTAGACAAAGTAAAGCAAAGTAGATACTAAACAAGCATGTAGCATCAAAAATTATAGATACGTTTCCGACGTATCAGCGAATACTAAGGTTCTTACTTGGCGAGCCTAGCATGTGCAGACATGGCCTCGGAACACGGACCGAAAGGTTAAGCATGAGTCATATTCTTGATATGATCACCATGTAGATGCTCGCCTTTGAAGCTACACAGACTCACGTGATGATCGGACTTGGTGTAGTGGATTTGGTTCATGTAATCACCAAAAATGCACGAGGGATGTCATTTTTGAGTGGGAGTTCATTTCTAATTTGTATTAGTAGAACTTAATTTATCATAAATTAAATCAAAGTGAATTTGCATAATTTGTTGTAGTCATTGGCATTCGTTCACCACTTTATGCTTAGTTGTAATTGAGATAATAGAACTATAGAATTCTGGATATTTACTTTAAGAACTGGTATTGTATTGTGTTGAGTGTCAATCTAAAGTTTAAAGTCCTATTGCAAACTTTTAGCAAACTCTGTTTACTCCGTGAAATTTTATAATTAGTATTAAATCGAGAGTAACAACTCTAGTGTTAGTATCTTAAGTATCATGTTTGCCTCCATGATTCTTGATTTAAATATCAAGATTATCTAGGAGCTGAAAGAATTGTTTCAGAAACCATAATGTGTGGCAGATATAACGATATCTGAAATAGTGTTTTTGGTTGCAATATTATAGAGTATAATGTATGTTCTCGTATTGGATAAGAATTTGCAAAGGTTGGAGATGCTAGACATCCTAATCATCCAAAAGGGTTTTGGAAAGTAACGTTATACTCACGATTTTCCTTTATAAGCTACATTAGCTTGATCATGAAAGTCGTCATGATAAGGATGAATAGAAGATATATGTAAAGTGTTTACTACACTAAATCATTAATAAAGAATGGATTTTGAAAGAATGCCAATCATTTGATGATGGTGATGTACTTCAAAGTGCAAGTCCAAAGGTATTATTATTTGAATATACACGCTTTGGACTATGTGTCATGTATATGGCGCCACTATTGATGTTGATAGATTCTTTTAAAAGGAAAAGGAAATGCTGAAAGAGAATATATAAAATATATTTGGCAGAAAATAAAAGAATGGAAATATCTATTTTAGGTATATAGATGATATACATGTTATGGTTGTATTCTTTGCTTGTTAAACAATGTGGTTCTTGGGTATTGGATACCGAATTGGTTGGTATGAAATTTCATACAGAACGACGCAATTCATGAACCACAATGGCCTAAGTAACTAGCAAGAGAATATGTGATGATGTTCATCGAAAACAAACAAGCCGTTGTTTGTATTTCTCGTTGACATCAAAGTCTGCCTTCAAGATTTGTTTTAATAATAGTTATTTAAAACAGGTATTATGAGAACAAAGATTGTTCAAATAATTACCGTATTCCATATAAGATGGATGATTTACAAATCTAGTTGGAGAAATCACATCCATAAAATCCTAATGCTAAAATGTCGCAAGACAAATGATTGAAAGATCACTTGCAAAGTGACGTTGCCGTTTAAATTATATTGGAAAGAAAACATGAAGAATGTAACATCCCAAAAAGCATAGTTTCAAAACACATTCATATCATCTTTGCATTTAGGGTTTTTCTCAAAAAAATCATTTAGAGACAGAAGTTTGAGCTATGATTTCATGTGGGCAATTTATCTCAAATGGCCATCACCCTTTGAAATTTGAATGTTTAGGTACTGGTTTGTTTGCCTCCATTGATGGAAAGATTAGGTGAAGCTTTTTACCCAAGTTTCCAAATTTGGAAATGGTTTCAAAATCATTTTTCAAATATTTGCAAACTAGAGGAAGCCTCTGATTACTTTGAAACCCAAGTTTGACCAAACCTTGCAAAGTAACCACTGAGTTAAAAATGACTGTTTTTGAATCCACAAAACACTGCAAAAATTCCCAAAGCAGTTTGGTTTCAAAAGGATTTGAATTCATATCAAATTCATACCAAAAAATGAATTTAGAAAAAGAAAAGGACTATTCAATAGAAAAAGGCCGCGCGGCCAGAATCTGGCCCAGCAACAAATCGAGCCCAGCAAGCCCACCCGGGGTCTCCTTATTCTACTCTCACGCGCAAGCGCACGCGCCGAGCCGCTGACAGGCAGACCCCACCCATACTCCGCGCGCCTCGCTGACAAGCGGGCCATCTCCACGTCGGCATCGTCTCCACCCGCATGACCCGTTCGTCCCCAAATCAACGCGAGCGTTTCTGGTTTTAATTCGCGGCGTCAATTCGAGTTATTGGCAGAGTGATTTTCGCTCGCGACCAGGCTATAAGAATCCCCTCTGTCCCCTCTCTCTTCTCCCCCAAACCCCGAACCCAGAGCGCCACCAGTGCAGCATTACCCTCTGCAACCCGCCGTCTCCGGCTGCTCGACAAATTACGGTGAGTTCGAGCTTCCCTCGCCTCTGCAAACTTGATCGGTGAGCCTCTGCGCCTCTTTTGACACCTTTCGTTTACCCTCGCATGTCAGTAGCTCCGAAGATCGCCATCGTCGGCTGCCACCATCTTCAAGATCTAACACCGCGAGCTCTAGTGGTAAGCCCGACCGCCCGTGACTTCTAGTTCAAACACACGACCTGCCTTGACTCGTGAATCTAACCGTGTCCTCGTCTTGCCTTGGGGTGGTTCACGGCGACGTCCACACGACCACCGACACACCGATGTCCTCCACTCCGTGAGCAATCGCAACTGCGTCGAGCGCCTTGACCAACCGCAGTACGACGAGCCGCAAGACCTCCGAGCACGATGAGCTACTCCTCGTTCTCACTTACCTGTAAGCGCCTCCGTCGTCGGCCGATCGGCCGCCGGTATCCACCTCTCCGCCAGATCTTGGTCAAGATAATAGCAGCCGCCGATCTTTATCGTGGCGCTAGGATAGATTCACTTAATCCGAAGCGGTACACGATCCGCCAGATTTCATTTAGATCCTACGGCGTGGAGTTCGATCCGGTCTTGAAACGGTATGGTAATAAGAACATGACGCGTGGCTAGGTTAGATCTGAAAACAGATTTAAAAACCAGAATTTTGATCCAAATTCAAATGCTCATAACTTTCAAATGCCACGTTAGATTTTTGCAAACTTTATACCGTTGGATTCAGTGAAACAAGGCCTTTCTGAATATACAATTTATTTAGCATATAGTAACAGTTAAAATGGTTTATTTTGTAGAACAAGTTTTAAGGCTAATTTTAGATATAGATTTATTTGGTAAAACTATTTTGGGGCCAAATAAGTTTAGTTGGCAAACTTGTGTCATGTTAAGTTTCTGTAGTCATGAGCATACTTGGTAGAATTTTCAAAATTCAACACTTAGTAAATTATTGCATGCATGCATTCATATTATTTTTGGTTGTATATAATTGTGTGTAATTGTATGCTTTAATTTCTTGTGTAGATTTTGCTAGTGATTGTGATTGTGAAGAGTGCTACTCTCCCCACTACCAAGGCAAGTGATATTTTCATGAATATTCCTATCCTAAGTTTTGTACTAGCATTAGATATTTTTGCTAAAGTATTGCATGATATTTTGCCTAGTGCTAAGATCGGAAATCCTAAGTAGAGTGAAATAGTAGAATTGCTAGGGAAAATTTCCTAAGTTAAGTTATCATATTCTGCTTAGCCTAGCTACTTAGCAAACAAGGGTGGTGAACATCTATATGGTTATGATAAAAATATTCTAAGTCAAGAGACTTATATTTTCTTAATAAAACAACTAAGTCAAATGAACCCCTGGGTGGAATGGAATGATTGGGTTATGTTGAGGGGTTATACAAGGCCATGGACTTGGGTTGTGTATCTCACTTGTGGTATGCCACCCAGGCACAAAGGGATTTGGAGGCCAAGTGTTGAGAAAGCTTACAGTGCAACCACTTGGCAATATGGGCTCTGCCATGATCATATAGGTTGCTAGAACTTAGTCATTTGGACAGTTGGTGGTAGATGGGATGATAGGTTGGAACGCGTCCATTTGACTAAGGAAAGGCTTATGAAAGGTCCTGTCTTGGGAAACCAAGTCTGGTGGGGAAAGTGCACAACCTCTGCAGATGGAAAACCTAAGTACTTAGCCTAGTCCAAGGCAATGGACACTTTTGAGCATCAAGACATGGAAGCCACAAGAATCTCATCACTCCAACTTCTAAGTAAAAATTTGTGGGTGAACAAGGGTGAAGGACCTCAATATCTATTGGTGGTTTCCTTGGGAATGTTTTGACAAAGAAAAACTTAGTGATTTCAACTAATAGGAAAAACTTATTTTCAAGCAAAGCAAGCCAAGATACACTTAGCCAAAATGCATATAGTATTATAGTCCACTTAAAATATACTAAGGTATCACTTGCCAATACTATTCCAAAGTATTGACCCTCGTGGTCAGTAACTTGTGATGTTGCAGGTTACTCCGATGATGAATAGGAGTCATGAGTCTACACTCAACATGCTTGCCTGTGGCACATGAAGATGAAGACTTGTGTTTATTTACTTATTCCTTAAAACTCTTGTATTAGGCCTATGGCCCTGAGTTGTAAAAGACTATGTTTTTATCTCTGGAATGAATGTAATAAACGACCTTTGTATCTGTGTACTTCATCTTAAACTGTGGATGCTAGCATTGATCCGAGGACTAGCATTGCAATCACAGGATCCTTTCCTTTATAAAGGAGGGTCTAACAGATGGTATCGAACCTTTGTGTTGCTGTGGGATTATGACCCTAGGACTGGAAAAACCACTAAGGAAAAAGTTTTTCAACTACTTCTACACTTGTCTATTCTTCTCGTAGAACTTTTCTAATCTCTTTCAACTTCCTTTGTAGATGAACTCCATCAACGAAGCCGTGAAGAAGGGACCACTCATGACCATGACCTTGGAATGTGAAACTGAGTTTCCCAATATTCTCAAGGACCTCATGGAGGCAATGGATGCACATGGTGAAGCCGTGTACAAGGGCTTTCTAGTGATGGATGAAGGAGTGGAGTATTGGTGGGTGCAACTTCACTTGTACAAAAACAAGGAAGACAACCACAAAGAAAGGGGATTCTGCATGTACACCAACACTACAATGCACACCACATTCTTTGAGTCAGCCAGGGATGCAGCTTGGAGGACTATCAAAGAACTAAGTGCTAGAGTCAAGTGCAGAATGCTCAACCTCCAAAAGGACTTAGAGAAAGAGAAGGAGCTTACTCAAGAGTTGGAAGACACCAACCAAGAAATAAGGGGAGATGTTATAAACTTAGTGATAGAGTCAAGAGAGCAAGATTGGTGGATTTCCTCTAGGAACATTGTGTTTAATAATAGATCCCGTGAGATTGGATTGTAAGGACACTTCGTTAGTTGGACCACCACTTATCACCTTGTTTTCAAAAGATATTTTAAATAAGTTTGGACCTTGAATGATGTAATGAACTTATGTATGCATAACATGTGTGACAATTATGTTTCATGGATATGTATGAATGTTAGTCTTGATTTACCTTGAATTGCATTTTTCTAACTTTTTCAATCTTATAAATAGATGCCTATTGCCATCAACACTGTTGAGGAGTTTCGGGTTACTCGTTTTGGTTCCCGTATCATTGAGCTTACCACTCTGCTTGATCTCCCTCTTCCTACCATCACGGTGTACCCACTCACCAAGTTCGAGAGGAAGGACCTCTGGGGCTTCAAGGTGACCCAGCCAGACGCCAGGCCGAGCCTACTCGAGGCCATCGTCTTCAAGTTGATGCACGATGGCGAGAGAGAGGCATGGAGGTAGTCATGCAGGACTGATAGGACGGCATTAGGCCGTCACTCCCGACAGTTAGGGGTACTCACTTTCACGTCTTGGAAGACGTGATGTTGATGGAGAGTCCATCGACTTTGAGGACGACTCGAGGAGCATCGGAGCCGATACGTCTTTATCTTCGGGACTTAGAGACTCTTCTCGTGCACGTAGATACGGACATGACGAACGTCATGCTAGGTAATGACGAAGCTTGGTGCAGCCAGCGAGAAGGACAAGCTTTTGCTGGCAGCAGATGAGATGATCAAGGAAATGGAGACAAAGTTTGAGGCCCAGGACCGCAAGTTCAAGAGTCAGAGAAACGCGTCAGTGATAGGAACAAGAGGATCCGGACATGATCGAGAACTGAAGTCCAAGGACTTCGAGCTTGAGCGAAGCAGATGGTTATTGAGAGGCTTCGCTCCCAGAAGAGGGCTCTCAAGACCAAGGTTGATTCTTTGACCACTACGATTGAGGAGAACAAGACCGCGATGGAGAACGCAGGTCTTACCTTCGTCGAGGAGGAGATAGATGCTGATGAGTAGACTTGACTACTCGTTTACCTTTCATATTCATACTTGTTATTGCGAACTTATTATTGGACCATCCGACATGTGGATGGCTTGCCACTTGTGTGTTTTACTTCATGAGCTTGTTATGTGGTGGTTGAACTTTTATTCTTGTGTTGCTTGTTATGTGTTTGCTTGTGATGTATTATGCATGAAACATCTATGGGTATCTCATTCTTATCTATTTGAACAAACCACAGATGCCTCCCCGTCGCGCAAACCCCAACCCCAACAACATCACCCCGGAAATGCAACAAATGATGAATGCGCAAACACAGCTTATGCAAATGATGACAACATTCATCCAGAACCAGAATAACAACAACAACAACAACCCCAACAACAACAACAATAATAACAACAACAACCCTCCGGGTTTTGACATGCTCACCAGATTTCTACGTCTGAGGCCAGCAAAATTTACGGGAACAACTGATCCCATGGTAGCCAATGACTGGCTACGTTCTGTGAACAAAGACTTAGTGACAGTGGGCTGCACTGATGCTGAAAAAGTCAGATTCGCAGCACATCTGTTGGAAGGACCAGCCGCCACCTGGTGGGATAACTTCCAAATCACCACTCCCATTGATGAAGTGACTTGGGACATATTTGAAGATGGTTTTCGCACCGCTCATATCTCATCAGGGATAATGAGTCTGAAAAAGAAGGAGTTTCACAACTTGAAACAGCGCCACCGCAGTGTGGCAGAATACATAGAAGAGTTCAACAATCTGGCGCGCTATGCACCGGATGAGGTTGACACGGATGCCAAAAGAAAAGAAAAATTTCTGGAAGGCTTGATTGATGAGCTGAACCTACAGTTGTCTGTGGAATATGTTCCAACTTATCAGTCGTTGTGTGACAAGGCTGCTATTTTGGAAAGTAAAATGAAGCAAGTCGAGAGTAGGAAGAGGAAACACTCCGACAAACACAGCTCGGGATCGTCTCACAAACGATCTCACTATGATGACAGTGGCAGCTCAGGATCCCATAAACATGGGAAATTCAACAAGCACCACAACCACAACCGTCATGACAACAAACATCACCGTAGTCATGACAATGATAAGTACAAGAACCACAAGAGTGGACATAAGAGCCACCACAGTGGAAATGGTAGTGGAAGTGGAAGTCAGCATGTTAAAAAGGACATCAGTCAGGTTGAGTGCTTCAAATGCAAGAAGCTGGGGCATTATGCTAATGAGTGCCCTGAGAAGAAAGTTGAAGGACCTAACAAGCCTAATCCTTTCCAGAAAGGACAGGTTAACCACATCAATGTGGAGGAGGTCTATGAGGAGCCTGATGCCGTTGCTGGTAAGTTCAGCCTCAATTCAATTTCAGCATTTGTACTCTTTGATACTGGTGCATCTCATTCATTCATATCAAAAGCATTCGTTGAAAGAAATGAACTACCGGTAGAAACCATTGGGTGTCCTATAAGAGTAAGTTCTCCAGGTGGAGAAATGATAGTAAACTCAGGATGTCATGACTTAGTCATAGAGTTTAGAAAACATAAGTTTCCAGTGAACCTAATAATCCTGAATTCCCAAGGATTGGATGTGATTTTGGGAATGGATTGGATGGCTAAGTATGAAGGAGTACTAGATTGTGCTAATCGTACTGTTGCACTCACAACCCCGGAAGGAAAAAGAATAAAATTTAAGTCAAACTTTGAATCCAAAGGAAGTAGGCTAAATTCTCTTAAGGGGGTTAGCATGGACAGTGTGCCAATTGTATGTGAGTATCCGGATGTGTTTCCGGAAGAGCTACCAGGAATGCCACCAGATAGAGATGTGGAGTTTCTGATAGATTTGGTGCCAGGATCAGGACCAATAGCTAAGAGACCGTACAAAATGTCAGTTGATGAACTGAAAGAACTCAAGAAGCAGCAAGGAGAACAGTTGCAGAAAGGGTTTATTCAACCAAGTTCTTCATCTTGGGGAGCCCCAGTATTGTTTGTGGAGAAAAAGGATAGAACACAAAGATTATGTATTGACTACCGTTCTCTCAACGAGGTTACTATCAAGAACAAATATCCTTTACCAAGAATCAATGACTTGTTTGATCAGCTAGAAGGAGCATGTGTATTCTCGAAGATTGATCTCCGGTCTGGTTATTTTCAACTCAAGATAAGAGAGCAAGACATACCTAAGACAGCATTCACCACAAGGTATGGATTGTATGAGTACACTGTGATGCCTTTTGGTTTAACCAACGCTCCAGCATACTTCATGAACATGATGAATAAGGTATTCATGGAATTCCTTGACAAGTTTGTGGTCGTTTTCATCGACGATATCCTAGTCTACTCCAAGAGCAAGGAAGAACATGAAAGACACTTGCGCTTGATACTTGAAAAGTTAAGAGAGCATAAACTTTATGCCAAATTCAGCAAGTGTGAGTTCTGGTTAGAGAAAGTTGGTTTTCTTGGTCGTGTTATGACAAAGGATGGTGTTGCAGTTGATCCTGCTAAAGTTTCAGCTGTGACAGATTGGGAATCACCCAAGAATGTGAAGGAAGTTCGTAGTTTCCTTGGCTTAGCAGGTTACTACAGAAGGTTCCTTGAAAATTTCTCGAAGGTTGCTAAAGCCAATGACAGAATTACTAAAGAAGGACAAGAAATTTTCTTGGACTGAAGGTTGCGAAGTCAGCTTCCAAGAGTTGAAGAAGAGACTTGTGACAGCACCAGTTCTATGTCTGCCAGATTTGGAAAAGGATTTCCAAGTGTATTGTGATGCGTCTCATCAAGGTTTGGGTGCCGTACTTATGCAAGATGGTAAAGTCGTAGCCTATGATTCGAGACAACTCAAAACTCATGAAGTAAACTATCCTACTCATGATTTGGAGTTAGCCTCTGTCGTCCATGCACTCAAAACATGGAGACATTACCTTTTGGGTAAACGATGTGAAGTGTTCACCGATCGTAAAAGCTTGAAGTATATCTTCACCGAGAAGGAAATCAATATGAGGCAAAGGAGATGGCTAGAACTTATCAAGGATTACGATTTAAGTTTGCAATACCACCCCGGTAAAGCAAATGTAGTAGCCGATGCTTTAAGTCGTAAGACGTTTGTAAATGGCCTTACCAAAAGGGAATTGCCAGATGACTTGTGTAAGCAATTCAAGGAACTCAGATTGGAGATTGTACCAGAAGGACATCTCATGTCCTTAGATGTTCAACCCACTCTATTGGACAAGATCCGAGAAGTTCAGAAGACTGATAAGGAAATTGAAAAGATTAAGGAAAATATTAGTCTAGGGAAGGCTAAAAGTTTCCATATTGATGAACAAGGAACCTTATGGCACGGGAAACGTATATGTGTTCCACAAGACCCAGAGCTGTGGAAACTGATCTTACAAGAAGGTCACAACTCTCCGTATTCTATTCACCCAGGAAACACCAAGATGTACATGGACATGAAAGAAAGATTTTGGTGGAACAATCTCAAAAGGGACATCGCCGAACATATTGCTTTGTGTGATGTGTGTAGCAGAGTCAAAGCGGAGCACCAAAAACCAGCAGGTTTGCTTCAACCACTGCCTATTCCTGAATGGAAGTGGGAAAATATTGGTATGGATTTCATTACCGGATTACCAAGGACCAGGTCAGGGTATGATTCCATATGGGTAGTAGTGGATCGCCTAACTAAAGTGGCTCATTTTATACCTGTGAAGACCACTTATACAAGTGCCAAGTTAGCAAAAATATACATGAGCAGAATCGTATGCCTTCACGGTGTGCCAAAGAGTATTGTGACAGATAGAGGAACTCAGTTCACTTCTCACTTTTGGAGACAACTTCATGAATCCTTAGGAACGAGATTGGAATTCAGTACTGCCTTTCACCCTCAAACAGATGGTCAAACAGAGAGGACCAACCAAATTCTTGAAGACATGTTGAGAGCATGTGCTTTAGATTATGGAGCAAGTTGGGATGAAAGTTTACCCTACGCAGAGTTTTCTTACAACAATAGTCATCAAGCTAGTATTGGAATGGCACCATTTGAATTACTCTACGGAAGGAAATGTACCACCCCATTGTTATGGAATGGTGTGGGATAAAGAAGCTTATTTGGACCTGATCTTATCAAAGACGCCGAAGAGAAAGTCAAATTGGTTAAGATGATTGAAGATAGCAGTCTCGGCGGAAAAGCTACGGATTCTAAGCGTAGAGAAGTCACCTACGAAGTTGGGGATAGAGCTTATCTCAGTATCACCACTCGTGGAGTGAAAAGATTTGGAGTCAAGGGAAAATTGGCACCAAGATATGTTGGGCCATTCAAGATTCTAAGTCGCAAAGGAGAAGTTGCATACGAAGTTGAATTGCCAGAATCTCTATCAGCAGTCCATAACGTATTTCATGTGAGCCAGCTTAAGAAATGCCACCCAGAAATGGAAGAGTCTTCTTTGAAGGATACCATACCTTTGGAAGAAGTTCAGCTAGAAAGTGATCTCACTTATGAGGAAAAGCCTGTCAAGATTCTAGAGACCGCAGAAAGAGTTACCAGGACCAAGACTATCAAGTTTTGTAAAGTGCAATGGAACCATCATTCCGAAGTTGAAGCAACATGGGAAAGAGAGGATGATCTTCGGAAAGACCACCCTCACCTATTTGCTAGCCAACCCGAATCTCGAGGGAGAGATTCATCTTAAGGGGGTTAGATTTGTAACATCCCAAAAATCATAGTTTCAAAACTCATTCATATCATCTTTGCATTTAGGGTTTTTCTCAAAAAAATCATTTAGAGACAGAAGTTTGAGCTATGATTTCATGTGGGCAATTTATCTCAAATGGCCATCACCCTTTGAAATTTGAATGTTTAGGTACTGGTTTGTTTGCCTCCATTGATGGAAAGATTAGGTGAAGCTTTTTACTCAAGTTTCCAAATTTGGAAATGGTTTCAAAATCCTTTTTCAAATATTTTCAAACTAGAGCAAGCCTCTGATTACTTTGAAACCCAAGTTTGACCAAACCTTGCAAAGTAACCACTGAGTTAAAAATGACTGTTTTTGAATCCACAAAACACTGCAAAAATTCCCAAAGCAGTTTGGTTTCAAAAGGATTTGAATTCATATCAAATTCATACCAGAAAATGAATTTAGAAAAAGAAAAGGACTATTCAATAGAAAAAGGCCGCGCGGCCAGAATCTGGCCCAGCAACAAATCGAGCCCAGCAAGCCCACCCGGGGTCTCCTTATTCTACTCTCACGCGCAAGCGCACGCGCCGAGCCGCTGACAGGCAGACCCCACCCATACTCCGCGCGCCTCGCTGACAAGCGGGCCATCTCCACGTCGGCGTCGTCTCCACCCGCACGACCCGTTCGTCCCCAAATCAACGCGAGCGTTTCTGGTTTTAATTCGCGGCGTCAATTCGAGTTATTGGCAGAGTGATTCTCGCTCGCGACCAGGCTATAAGAATCCCCTCTGTCCCCTCTCTCTTCTCCCCCAAACCCCGAACCCAGAGCGCCACCAGGCTGCGAGCATTACCCTCTGCAACCCCGCCGTCTCCGGCGACTGCTCCGGCAAATTACGGTGAGTTCTGAGCTTCCCTCTGCCTCTCGTTCTTGCAAACTAGATCAGTGAGCCTCTGCGCTTCTTTTGACACCTTTCGTTTACCCTCGCATGTACCGTAGCTCCGGCAGCATCGTCAACTGGCCGCCACCGTCTTCAGTACGAACACCGGCGAGCTCTAGTGGTAAGCCCCGACCGCCCCGTGACTTCTAGTTCAAACACACGACCCTGCCTTGACTCTGTGAATCTAACCGTGTCCTCGTCTTTCCTTGGGGTGGTTCACAGCGACGTCCACGACGACCACCTGACACACCGACGCCGTCCTCCACTCCGGCGAGCAATCGCAACCGTGCCCGAGCGTCCCTTGACCAACCGCAAGTACGACGAGCTTCGCCAAGACCTCCTGAGCACGGTGAGCTACTCCTCGTTCTCACTTACCCCCTGTAGCGCCGCCTCCGTCGTCGACAGTTCCGCCCGTAGCCACCGCTCGCCCGGATCTTGGTCGATAATAGCAGCCGTCAGATCTTTATCGTAGCGCTAGGATAGATTCACTTAATCCGAAGCGGTACACGATCTGAGCCGGCAGATTTCATTTAGATCCTACGACTGTGGAGTTCGATCCAGTGCGAAACGGTATGGGAGAATAAGAACATGACGCGTGGCTAGGTTAGATCTGAAAACAGATTTAAAAACCAGAATTTTGATCCAAATTCAAATGCTCATAACTTTCAAATGCCACGTTAGATTTTTGCAAACTTTATACCGTTGGATTCAGTGAAACAAGGCCTTTCTGAATATCCAATTTATGTAGCATATAGTAACAGTTAAAATGGTTTATTTTGTAGAACAAGTTTTAAGGCTAATTTTAGATATAGATTTATTTGGTAAAACTATTTTGGGGCCAAATAAGTTTAGTTGGCAAACTTGTGTCATGTTAAGTTTCTGTAGTCATGAGCATACTTGGTAGAATTTTCAAAATTCAACACTTAGTAAATTCTTGCATGCATGCATTCATATTATTTTTGGTTGTATATAATTGTGTGTAATTGTATGCTTTAATTTCTTGTGTAGATTTTTCTAGTGATTGTGATTGTGAAGAGTGCTACTCTCCCCACTACCAAGGCAAGTGATATTTTCATGAATATTCCTATCCTAAGTTTTTTACTAGCATTAGATATTTTTGCTAAAGTATTGCATGATATTTTGCCTAGTGCTAAGATGGGAAATCCTAAGTAGAGTGAAATAGTAGAATTGCTAGGGAAATTTTCCTAAGTTAAGTTATCATATTCTGCTTAGCCTAGCTACTTAGCAAACAAGGGTGGTGAACATCTATATGGTTATGATAAAAATATTCTAAGTCAAGAGACTTATATTTTCTTAATAAAACAACTAAGTCAAATGAACCCCTGGGTGGAATGGAATGATTGGGTTATGTTGAGTGGTTATACAAGGCCATGGACTTGGGTTGTGTATCTCACTTGTGGTATGCCACCCAGGCACAAAGGGATTTGGAGGCCAAGTGTTGAGAAAGCTTACAGTGCAACCACTTGGCAATATGGGCTCTGCCATGATCATATAGGTTGCTAGAACTTAGTAATTTGGACAGTTGGTGGTAGATGGGATGATAGGTTGGAACGCGTCCATTTGACTAAGGAAAGGCTTCTGAAAGGTCCTGTCTTGGGAAACCAAGTCTGGTGGGGAAAGTGCACAACCTCTGCAGATGGAAAACCTAAGTACTTAGCCTAGTCCAAGGCAATGGACACTTTTGAGCATCAAGACATGGAAGCCACAAGAATCTCATCACTCCAACTTCTAAGTAAAAATTTGTGGGTGAACAAGGGTGAAGGACCTCAATATCTATTGGTGGTTTCCTTGGGAATGTTTTGACAAAGAAAAACTTAGTGATTTCAACTAATAGTAAAAACTTATTTTCAAGCAAAGCAAGCCAAGCTACACTTAGCCAAAATGCATATAGTATTATAGTCCACTTAAAATATACTAAGGTATCACTTGCCAATACTATTCCAAAGTATTGACCCTCTGTGGCTGTAACTTGTGATGTTGCAGGTTACTCCGATGATGAATAGGAGTCATGAGTCTACACTCAACATGCTTGCCTGTGGCACATGAAGATGAAGACTTGTGTTTATTTACTTATTCCTTAAAACTCTTGTATTAGGCCTATGGCCCTGAGTTGTAAAAGACTATGTTTTTATCTCTGGAATGAATGTAATAAACGACCTTTGTATCTGTGTACTTCATCTTAAACTGTGGATGATAGCATTGATACAGGGACTAGCATTGCAATCACAGGGATCCTTTCCTTTATAAAGGAGGGGTCTAACAAAGAATCTCCATATTCATGGATTTTTGGAGTCCTTGATATGATCAAGTGACACTTGCGAGACTTTCCTCAGGATAATTAAAACTTCGTTCAAAGGCCAAAGAAGAACAATCGACTAAATTATTGGAATTTATACATATCGATATATGTAGTCCATTATGTGTAGTCGTAAGCAATGGATTTCAACTTCATATGCTTTCTTCGGAAATTTGAGTGAATATTCAGTTAATGAGAAAGAAGTATGAAATATTTGAAAACGTTCAAAGACTTTCAAGATGAAGTGGAAAATCATTGTAACAAGAAAATAAATGATTTATGATTTTATAATAAAGGGATTTATTTGAGTTGCAAGTTTAGCAAAACACCTAGATTTACATCTCCCGAAACACCATAGGAATATGGAGTGTTTGAGATTTGTAATGAAACCTTGTTTGACATGGTTGGATCAAAGGTGTTATTTATAAAAATGCCATTATGTTTTAAAAGATTAAAGCTTTAGAGACTACCACTTTTACACTGAAAGAGCTCCATCTTGATCCGTTGAAATGACACTTGGTTTGGGGTAAAACCCAAGTTGTCCTTTCTTAAAATTTTGGTATGCTAAGCATAAGTAAGATGTTTACAACCAAAGTCGGATGAGCATGTATTTGTAGGTTATTTCGAATAACCATTGGGTATTCCTCCATAACATCGAGGACAAAAGGATTTATCGCTTAAAATGTGAAGTTTCTTGAAAAAGGAATGCTTTGCAAAAGTTAAGTGGAAGGACAATAGAACTTTGATAAGGTGAACAAACCTTAGATATATATGCTGAGTTGGCAGCGCCAGAAAACGTTCCGGAGGCATCCACAATGCTCATGGCTCACGTGCCTCAAAGGTTGTGGTCACGGAGGTCTAAGTTCCTATTGAACCAAGTAGGTCGGATAAACAATCAAATGCTGAGATTTGAGAGTAAATGATTATTGTTTGACAATGATGAACCAACTATATACAAAGAAGCGATGATGGGCCCTGACTCCGTCAAATGGCTCAAAGCCGTAAAATCCTTTTGTAAGAGGTCCCAACCTTTAATAAGGTAGAGATCCCTGTGTTTACAATGCTAGTCCCTGGATCAATAGCTAGCATCCATAGTTAAGGTGTAATATCAAGAAACAAAGGTCATAATACAACTTTATAACCAGGAATAAAATAATTCATTACATCTTACATAGCTCATTTGGCTATCACATTACATTGCAGCAGAATATCTATAAGCATGGGGCCCTTCATCTTCAAAGTGCCACAGGCAAACATGTTGGTTATAGACTTGTAATCCTAATCAATAAACTTCACTAACACCAAACCAACCTGCAACATTACAAGTTACAGCCACAAGGGTCAATACATTTGAATTGTATTGGCAAGTTTCACTACTATGTAGAAATAAGTGGATCCTAACATTACATGCATATTTGGCTAAGTAGGGTTTTAGGATCATTTGCAGAAAGCAGTATAATTTATCCTATCTTTTCAAAAACAGTTTTGGTCTTTTGTCAAATCTTTCTGAACTCCTTGGAAACCTCCAAGTGCTTCAAGTCTCTTGTTGTCACTTTCAAGTTTTACTTTTAGAAATTGGAATGTCGAGATCTTCCATAGCTTCAGGCCTTAGTTGCTCAGTATTGTCCATAACCGGGGACACGACTAAGTACTTAGATTTTTATCTTCTGCAGAAGTTGTACACTTTACCCACATGACACAATCTCATCTTGTTGCCACCAGTGGCCGCTGGATAAGTACTCACCAAGATGGAGTACTGGCAGATTGAGAATGTGACGAAGTCTTTCCATAGGGTCCTCCCATACACAATGCTAGCTTGTCTTCTAGGCACCAATGTAGGGTTTCAAGTTCCCTCATTCTAGTTGACCTAAAGAGGCTAATGCATGGGTCTTCCACTATGTAGTTGACTAAGCCAGTGCCCATTTAGCATGTGACTGTACACGAAAGCCACTGTACGAGAAACATGTTCAATCTCTAAGTCCCTGGGTGGTTTTCTTCTAGTGCACAACAAAAAGAGATTGGCCATATAAACATGGTTCATTTTTGTTGCCACCTTGTCCAAAACTTGAGTATCCTTGTCCACCCAGGTGGTTCATTGAGTACTTGTTTTATTATATAAAACACAAGTCTTTTCAATACTTCATATAACCTCAACATGTATCCCTTCTCAATATATATAGCAGGGCTAAGCATATTACAACTACATTGTTTTCACTAAGGAATATATAAGGGTATCCTAATAGGATTTAGCATAGCAAAATATTGTAGGGGTTCGTAGCATGGAAAACAAAAATTTTCTACTGCATGCAAACAAACAAGCCAAGATCTATCTACTAGATTGTAGCAACGAGTCGATAGAGGAACTCACCCTCGAAGATTCCAAAGCGGTTAACGAGAGCAGATTCTCGTGGATGATGTAGTCGTACTCTTTCCGATCTCAAGATCGCGTAGACGATCCTTCCGGCGCTGTGTTCGGCAAGCTCGCATGATCGGTCACACGTTTTTTCGATGAAGACCTTCCTCTCCCTTGTTCCAGCAGGCAGCAGAGGTTGTAGCACTCTCCTCGCGATTCCGGCAGCACGACGGCGTGGTACCGGAAGTAGAGGGGAGATCTCACAGGGCTTCGCCTTAAGCCAAAGTGAGTATGGTGGACTATGAGAGAGCCTTGGTGATCTAGGGTTTAGAAACACCAATTAGAAGGGACTAAACCAGCGGCTAGGGCAATTAGAAGCTCTAACTCGGCGGCTAGGGTTTAGGTTTAGAGGGAGGCAACTTGTGTCTAGGAGGGGAGCCCTGCCCCTCCTCTTATAGGTGGAGGGAGGCGCGCCAGGGGAGGGGAGTCCCTCCCCAACTCGGACCCAAGGTGGGCCGGCGGTGGGAGGAGGAACTCCTCCCCCAAGTCGGTTTCAAACCTCCTTCTCCTCTTTCCCAAAACTAGCCGTTTGACTTTCAAACTAGCCGTTTGACTTTTCAAACTAGGATTTGAATAAACCCTCTATTTGGTACAGTGATGACACCAAGTACATGATGCAATCATTCCAACTTGTTATGACACATTCATGTACCCTTCCCCTCCGGAGTGCCGGACATTCCGGAACCTTCTAGAACATTCCAGATGAAAACACCGGAACCATTCCCGAACTCCGAAACAGGACTTTCCTTATATGAATCTTATTCTCCGGACCATTCCGGATCTCCTCGTGATATCCCGGATCCCATCCGAGACTCCGAAAAACATTTGGTCTCTTACTCATCATTCCATAACTACTCAACAACATCGAATCCTTAAGTGTGTCTCCCTACGGTTCGTGAATTATGTGGACATGATCGAGAAACTTCTCCGAACAATAACCAATAGAGGAATCTAGAAATTCATATGGCTCCCACATATTTCTACGATTACTTTGCGATCGAATGAACCACTTACATACGATACCAATTTCCCTTCGTCTCACGATAGTTTACTTATCCGAGGTTATGATCGTCGGTATCTCTGCATACCTAGTTCAACCTCGTTACTGATAAGTACTCTTTTCTCGTTCCCGTGATATGTGATCCCTTGTGAGCCAGTCACATGCTTGCAGGCCAATTGGATGACATTCCACCGAGAGGGCCCAGAGTTTATCTATCCGTCATATGGATGGACAAATCCCACTCTTGATCCATGTGCCTCAACACATACTTTCCGAACACTCAATGCCACCTTTATAGCCACCCAGTTACGGTGTGGTGTTGATGTCATCAAAGCATCCTTCCGGTGATGGTGATTAACATGATCTCATGGTCGAAGGAATTAGGTTACTATGTATTAGAAAGCTTATAGCAAATGAACTATATTAAATGACTTGATCTTTATGCTACGCTTAACTATAGGAGTATGTCCATCACATCATTCTCCTAATGATATGACCCCGTTGTTTAATAACATCTCTATGTTCATGATCAGGAAACCATGATCATATATTAACCAACAAGCTAGTTTAACAAGAGGCTTTACTAGGGACTCTTTTATGTTTACAAATCACACAAGTATTAATGTTTCATGTTAATACAATTATAGCATGGTATGTAAACATTTATCATAAGTATAAAGATATGATAATAACCACTTTATTATTGCCTCTTGGGCATATCTCCAACAGTCTCCCAGTTGCACTAGAGTCAATAATCTAGTTTCAGACCTTTGTGTATTCAATACCTATGGCTTTCCGGTGTTGTATGTACACGATTGCTAGTGGTCAACTGATCTCCAGATCTGACACTTCCGGGTCCGTGTGTAATTGCATGTCTTTGCGTCTCTACGCATCACTCATTCTCGAATGAGATGGCTTTGTACAAATTTGGTCCTTTGGTGTGACCTTTAGTTCTTTGGGGTTAAAACATGTTGATAATATTGTCGTACAATATATCTTCATAGTATCATCCCACTGTGAACTACACCTAGTTTGATAACAAACTACTTGACACAAATGCCCTCTTTAGCTGCTATTATAGCAGTCATATACTTATCCTTTTGTTGTAGTATCTGTCACAATGTCTTAACTTTGGAACTCATCCAAATCCATTATGGAACTTACTTTCCATTATATTGTGCCACCGTTAGTTTAGATTGAGATAAACTTAATTTGTACTTTGTGAAAAAACTAGTATCAATGTAATTCATTTACAATGAACTAACCATCTATTTGTCATTTCTACAAAATAATATATTCTTAGTTCTTTTTACAAGATCATAAGAATATCTTTACTATCGTCCAATGATTATCTTATGAATCATTCTGGTATATGCTCATAACATTTAGTGCATAGGACATATCTGGATTTGTACATATCACATCATGATTGATATAAATACTCTTTGTGATTTCATACATCAAGTATCATTCTATACTTGAATCTTTGTTTCACTTACCCAGTGTCAATACACTTGAATATATCATCAATATTGAACTCATTCAATCCTTTCTGTGTGACAAGAACCTTTCTTGTAGTTTCTATATTGAACTCATTCAATACATCATCTATGTACTTTCGGCACAACCATATTAGCGTCTATTGATGCCAAATATTTAGGTTTTGCCTAAGTCTTTCATCGGGATGAAATTCTTAATATGTGTTAATAAAAGATACATCATTTCCAATCAACAATATGTCTTCCACATAATGTATTAGAAATATGTCTTAGCGCTCCCACTTAATTTCTTGCAAATGCAAGCATCTTCATCGTCTCTGATGAATTTAAACTCTTTTAACAATTTCATCATTGTGAAGATTCCAACTCCGCGATGCTCACTTCAACCATTGAAGTTTTCATATGCTTTTAGCATCCTTTGAATTAACAAAACCCTATGGACCGTGTCATGCACACGTCCTAGGTAACAATTCTATTAGAAGAACTTGTTTTGTTTATTCAACTACCATATAACAAAATTATATGTAGTGGTTGCTACTTAAATCCGTCTAGACTAAATATCGCTATGAAAGATCAAATCTTGTCATATACAACCTTTGAACATTGTTGTGAACTCTTTCCCAACATGTCGACTATTTCATAGATGTGAAACATCCATGTCTATTTCTTTATAGATCCAAACACAACTGTAAGGTCTTACACCTTTCTCGAGGGTCCTTCAAGTTCAAAACTTGATTTCTCGTGTATGGAACTATCACGGATTTTTATGGCTTCAAGCCATTAGACGGAGTCATGGCCCATCATCGCTTCTTTGCATGTAGTCAGATCATTATTGTCAAATAATGATTTAACTCTCAAATCTTGGGATTTGATTGTTTACCCGACCTACTTGTTTCAATAGGAACTTAGATCTCCGTGACCACAACCTTTGAGGCACGTGAGCCATGAGCATTATTGCTGCCTCCGGAACACTTTTCGGTGCTGCGCAACTCTGATTATATAGCTAAGGTTCTTTTAACCCTATCAAAGTTCTATTGTCCTCCCACTTAACTTTTCACGAAAAATTCCTTCTCAAAGAAACTTGACGTTCTAAGCGGCAAACACTTTTGTCTCCGGTGTTATGGAGGAATACTTAACAGTTATTCGAAATAACATACAAAGACAGGTTCATCCGACTTTGGTTGCAAACATCTTTCTTATGCATAGCATACCAATGTTTTAAGAAAGGACAACTTGGTTTAAACCCAAAACATAACTTTATATGGTGTCATTTCAACGGATTATGATGGAGCTCTTTTCAGTGGAAAAATGGTAGTCTCTCAAGCTTTTAATCTTTTAAAATATAATGGCAGTTTTATGAATTACACCTTTGAACTTACCATGTCAAACAAGGTTTAATTACATATCTCGAACACTCCATACTCTTATGGTGTTTCGGGAAATGCTAATCCACAGAACGATTCCTTAAATCTTAGGTATTATGCTAAACTTGTAACTCAAATATCTTCCTTTATGATCTTATCATAAACTATTTATATTCTTGTTACAATAATTTTGCACTTCATCTTGAAAGTCTTTGAACTTTTCAAATGTTTCATACTTCATCCTTATTAAGTAAATATTCATATATTCACTTAAATTTTCGGAGAAAGCATATGAAGTTGAAATCCATCGCTCTTTACTACACATAATGGACTTCGTACAACAATATGTACAAGTTCCAATAAGATAGTCATTCGTTCCCTTTTGGCCTATGAACGAAGTTTTAATTATCTCTTAGGAAAGTTTCACAAGCGTAAAAAATCAAAAGACTCCAAAATTCCATCCACATGGAGTTTCTTCATGTTTTCTTTCCAATATAATTTAAACGGCGATGTCACTTCCTAAGTGATATTTCAATCAATTTTAGCACTAGTTTTATGGATGTGATTTCTCCAACGGGATTTGTGAATCATCCATCTTTTATGGATTACGGCAATTATTTGAACAACCCTTTTGTTCTCATAATACCTAATAAAACAAATCTTGAAGGCAAGCTTTGATGTTTAACGAGCAACACAATAACCCTTTATTTGTTCTCGATGAACATCATCACATATTCTTTTGCTAGTTACTTAGGCCATTGTAGTTCATGAATTGTGTTGTTTCGTATGACAATTCACACCAACAAATTCAGTATCAAATACTTAAGAACCACATTGTTTAATAAGCAAAGAATATAGCCATAACATGTATATCATCTATATACTTAAACTGAACAATTCTAGTCTTTTCTTTTCTGCCATATATTTATGAGATTCTCTTTCAAGATTTCCTTTTACATTTGAAAGAATCTATCAACATCAACAGTGGAGTCATACATATGACACATAGTCCAAAGCGTGTATAATTAAATACCAATGTCTTTGGACTTGCACTTTGAAGTAGATCACCATCATCAAATGTTTGGTGTGCTTTCAAATTCCATTCTTTAGTAATCTCTTGGTGTGGTAAATATTTTACCTACATCAAATATTCACCCTTATCATGGAATTATTCATGATCAAGCTACTTTTAGCTTATAAAGATGAATCACGAGTATAATGTTGCTCTCCAAAACCTTTTGGTGGTTCAGGACAACTAGTGTCTCCAACCTTTTGCAACTTCTCATCAAATATGAGAACATGTCTTTTGCCATATTATACTCTATCATGTTGCAACCAATGCTTCGTTTCAGATATCACAATATCTTCCACATATCATGGTTTCTGAAACAACTCTTTTAGATCCTAGATAACCTTGACATTAAGACAATTCTTTGAATATCAAGAATCATGGAGACAAACATGATACTCATACACTAACTCTTGGAATTGTCACTCTTGATTTTAATACCAATTATTAAACTTCATGGAGTAACCGGAACTTACTAAAAGTTTGCAATAGGACTTTTAAACTTTAGATTAACACTTCAAAAACAATACGATAAATAGTTCTATCATCTCAATTATAACTAAGCGCAAGGTGGTAAACGGATGCCAATGACTACAACAACTATGCAATTCACTTTGATTTAATTTATGATAAATAGTGTTCAACTTTTAATCATATTGCTGTTGAACTCCCACTCAAAACAATATCCTTCACATTGTTTTAGTGATCACACAAACCAAATCCACCACATCAAAATCGATCATCACGAGAGTTGATGCAGCTTCAATGGCGAACAATCAACATGTTCATCATATCTACTATATGACTCATGCTTTACCTTTCGGTGATCCGTGTTCCGAGACCATGTATGTACATGCTAGGCTCGTCAAGATCAACCTTAGCTTCCGCATGAGCAAATATGGCTTGCTCACGTTGTATACACTCGCGGAATCTAACACACCTGATCATCACTTGGTGCTTCGAAACAACGAGATTTAGCAACGGTGCTTACTAAGGATGAACACTTTAATACTTGAAATTGTGTGCTTGAGGGATCATCTTATAATGCTACCGTCGTGAACTAAGCAATACAATATGCATAAAAGGATTAACATCACATGCAATTCATAATATGTGATATGATATGGCCTTTCTTCTTGTGCTTCCGATCTCCATCTTCAAGCACGAACATGATCTCCATCATCACCGGCATTGCATCAAGGTCAATGATGCCGCTCCATGGTTGTCGTCCACCAGCTTCAACTATTACAACTACTTTGAATAGACACGCGGGTCTTAACAGAATTTAAAGACAACCATATGGCTCCTGCCGGTTGCCAACTTACAATAAGGAACATTGCATACATCAAATATAATCACAATCATGGCCATATCACATCACAGCACACCCCTGCAAAACAAAGTTAGACGCCTCTAATTTTCTTTGCATATTTTACGTGGTTTGGGGCTTTCAATAAGTGTCGTTCTAACTTACGAACAAGAACCACAACATTGATACTAGTATTGTCAATCACCCGTTGTAAATTGAATCTTAACTATGTTGGGAGAAACAGACACCCGCAAAGCCACTTATGCAATACAAGTTGCATGTCAAGCGTGGAGCAAGTCTCATGAACGATGTCATGTAAGGTTAGCCCGGGCCGCTTCATCCCACCATCCCGCAAGATGCAAAGTACACAATAAGCAATCAACAACAAAAGCATCAACGCCCACAATGACCATTGTGTTCTACTCGTGCAACAGATCTACATATAGACACGGATCTGATACCACTGTAGGGGTTCGTAGCATGGAAAACAAAAAATTTCTACCGCATGCAAACAAACAAGCCAAGATCTATCTACTAGATTATAGCAACGAGTCGATAGAGGAACTCACCCTCGAAGATTCCAAAGCGGTTAACGAGAGCAGATTCTCGTGGATGATGTAGTCGTACTCTTTCCGATCTCAAGATCGCGTAGATGATCCTTCAAGGCTGCGTTCAGCGCTTCGCGATCGGTCACACATCTGATTTTCGATGAAGACCTTCCTCTCCTTGTTCCAAAGCGGAGGTTGTAGCACTCTCTCGCGATTCCCAAAGACGACGGCGTGCACCTAAGTAGAGGGGAGATCTCGCAGGGCTTCGCCTTAAGCCGGAGCGAGTATGGTGGACTATGAGAGAGCCTTGGTGATCTAGGGTTTAGAAACACCAATTAGAAGGGACTAAACCAGCGGCTAGGGCAATTAGAAGCTCTAACTCGGCGGCTTGGGAGAAATCCCTAGGCTGTGGCTAGGGTTTAGGTTTAGAGGGAGGCAACATGTGTCTAGGAGGGGAGCCCTGCCCCTCCACTTATAGGTGGAGGGAGGCGCGCCTGGGGAGGGGAGTCTGTCACATCCCAAGATTTTCCAAATCTTGTAATGTGAAAATAAATGAATAAAATAAAACTTTGTTTGATTTTCAGAGCCAGAAGAAACTTTTTGAATTCAATTGGAACTTCAAACCAATTTGGATTAAATAAAATCCTAAAGGGATTCATAAAGATAAACATCAAAATGTTTTGGAATTACTATTTTGGATCCTTTAATAAGATATTAGGTTTTCAATAGAAATAAAAGTTTTATGAATAAAGATTATTTTATAAAGCCAGATTAAACCTTAGCCAAGCTTAGGAATTAAAACATTTTATTTTTAATAAAATTAGCAAAGGTTTATTTAAATAAATTAATAAGGATTTAATATCCAACTTTATTTAAATAAAAGGTTTTACCAATTTAATTGAAACATCAAAACTTATTAAATTGTTTAAAATAAGTTTTCCAAATAATTGATATTCACAAATAATACCTACTAAAGTGTTTTGGCTTTATTTTAGATTTCAAAATAAATATCTCAATAAAACAAATCCTATTTGATTTAATAATGAAAGTCTATTATATTTAATTAGTAATGGACTCTAAAATAAAAGGTTATTTTGTTTTAAACAAATTTCCAAGTATTCTATATTGCCCAAATAAACTACTGATTTGGTTTTGAAAATATTTAGGTTTCAAATAAAGATTTTATTAATAAAATCAAACTCTATTTGATTGAATAACTAAAGCCCATTTTATTTAATTATTAATGGACCCTAAAATAAAAGGTTGTTTGGTTTTAAACAAGTTTTCCATATATTCTTTATTTCCAAATAAACTACTGATTGGTTTTGAAAAATATTTGGATTTCAAATAGAGATTTTATTAAATAAATCAAACCCTATTTTTGATTAAATAACTAAAGGGCTATTTTATTTAATTATTAAATAGATCCTAAAAAGAATAAAAATAGTATTTTATTTTTGAGATCTGGTTTATGTTGATAAACAGAACCAAAAACTCATTATAAGTTTGAATTGTTTGAATGGTTTGATTGCTTGATTAATTGATTGAAATTCAAAACAGAAAAAGAATTAAAAAAGGAAAAAGAAAGCAGACAGAAAAAAATAAGAAAAAGGACATTACAGCCCTAAACAGCCGAAGATTCCCTCCCCGAAGGAAAACGTTTTGCACCAGTTCGACCCGCTAAGTTCGACGGTGGACCCTCCCTTGTTTCTTTTCCCAGCGACCAACCGACCCCACGAGCGAACCGTTTTTCTTCATGAAAGAACCCACTCGATCCAGACATCCGGACCCACTTCTCCTTCCCTCTTTCGGCGACGAGGCGACCCCCACGCAGCTCGCCGTCTTCAACCCCGCGATGACCACGCCTCTCCTCGCCGTTCTTTGTATTCAATCCCCGCGATCAATTCGCAGTAATTCCGTGCCTTAAACCTCGCAGCGATCACGCACATTTAAGCGCCTGCGTCTTCTCTTCCATTTCCCCCAGACACCGCCTTCCCTCTGCCTCCAGGCCTCCCTAATTCTTCTCTGCACCGCCCTCTGCTCCGGCGAACTCCACCAGCAATTCCGGCCAGCCGACGTTACCCTGAGCCTCCTCGACCATGCTCACATGATCCCCAGCCTCTGGCGCACCTCACTGTGCCTCCCGTTCATCCGCGCGAGCATCACAACGTCGGCAAGGACAAGCTCGACTCACGCCGTCGTCTGTAATTTCTCCGGCCACTCCCTTGGTAATGTTCTGACCGCCCCTCTTCTTTTCGATTATGCGCCTAAGACCAATTACTTCTTCCACAACTAATGCCATCATTCTCGTGTCCTAGCTCACACCGTAGCGTCACCTCCGTCGTCGATAGTGAGCAACCGCCGTCTGTCTTCAACTCCGGCGAGCCCCACAGGTAGATTCCGACCGCCCCGCGCCCTCTCGTTCACGCACACAGCTCTGCCTTGATCTTACGCTTCTAACCGTGCCCTCGTTTTGCTTCGTGGTGAACCACAGAGTCGACTTCGACCATGACCACGCGCAACCGACGCCAGCAGGAACTCCGGCGAGCAATTAGTTCCAACCCCGTGCGCCCCTTCACCAACCAGAACCACGTTGAGCATCAGCGAGCTTCGGCGAATCTGGTAAACCACCCCTCCGTTCCTCTAGCTTCCCGCATCGCCGGCACCGTCACCATCTGAGCCGCGTCGCCGCGCGCCACCGTTGAGCGCCGCCCGTTTTTGGCCACGCAGTAGCAACCGCAGGATCTGAATCTGACAGATATGATAGAACGTTAGCGAAGGGGTAAGTGGTGATCCTGTGCCGCACGATTTAACTTAAATCTAACGGTTTTCAGTGCGTGATCCGGCCGAACCGGTACCGTCCAACCAGTGTGTGCCGCGTGTCACCTATTTGGTTTAAAAACTGATTTGAAAACAGAATGTTTTGTGAATTTCAAACCCTTATAACTTTGGATCCACACGTCCAAAAATTACAAATTTTATGTCGTTGGATTCAGGAGAACAAGCCCTAGCCAACTGTGCAATTAGTTTAGCAAATAGTATCTGTTTGTTTGCTTGTTTTTGCATATTCATTTGTATGCTTATTTAGATTAGAAAAATTGTTTAAAAATGTTTTTAAGGCTAAAACCTTTGCAAATTGGTTTGTTGTAAACTTACTGACCCTAGGAACCAACCCTTGGTGTTAAAAATGATTTTGGTAAGATTTAGGTTGGATTACTTGACTTAGTCATTTTCTAGCCAACTAAAAGAATGGTTTTTGTTATAAAAATATTTATGGAAAGAAAACTTTAAGAAAATGGTTTGATCAAACCTACTGACCCAAAACACCAAGTTTTGCAATAGCAACCCATTTGGTGAAAAACATAAAATTTTACTTTGATAAAAAAAAATTTCACCACATAAAATGATGAAAGGATTTGAAAATGGTTTAGGGATAAAACCCATTTGCAAATGACTTTGCCATTTTGGTAAAATGACCAACTTGGAACTTACAAAGTTTAGAAGCCTAATGGAGACCATCCTTAAAAATAGAACCATCCTTTACATGCTTACATGCATGACTTAGATCCCATTGTTTTGTGTGTGTTAAATTGTTTGATTGATTTATTGGTTTGGAATGCTAGTTGATTTTGTGTCTACTTGATTGACTTGTAGTGAAGTTATAAAGTGTGAGACTAGCAAGATCAAGGAGTGAACTACCATTCCCTTCCAAAAAGGCAAGTGATGCTTCATACTTTCTATCCCATTACTTTCACTATGCATTAGTGATTTTGCTAAGTAAACTTGCATGGATTTTGCTAAGTATAGACCTTGCTATAGTAAAACCTAGTAGATGAATCCTTAGTAGGATTTTCCTAAGTTAAGATTCCTACTACTACCAAGCTTAGCCTAGCTAATAGAAAACATGGGGGGAATATATATTCACACTATGGAAAATATTCTAAGTCTGAGGACTTGTGATTTTGTCTAATAAAACAACTAAGTTAATGAATCACCTGGGTGGAATGGGATGGCTTTGTGGTGTTTGGTTGAGTGGTTTGTCACATCCCAAGATTTTCCAAATCTTGTAATGTGAAAATAAATTAATAAAAATAAAACTTTGTTTGATTTTTAGAGCCAGAAGAAACTTTTTGAATTCAATTGGAACTTCAAACCCATTTGAATTAAAATAAACCTAAAGAGTTTTAAAAATATAAACATGTAATAAAAGGAAAATAAAAACATTTGGAAATACTATTTTGAAACAATTAAATGAGAAGATTTGTTTTCAAATGAAATAGAAGTTTTATAAATAAAGATTATTTAATAAAGGCCAATTTAAACCTTGACCAAACTTTGGGAATTAAAAACATTTAGTTCGAATAAAAATAACAGAGGTTTATTTAAAATAAAATAATAAGGAATTAATATCAAAATTTATTATGAAAGGTTTTACTATTTTAATTAAAACATCAAGACTTATTAAATTATATTAAATAGGTTTTCCAAGTATTTTATATTCTCTAATAAAACCTACTAAAGTATTTGGGCTTGTTTTAAGATTTCAAAATAAATATCTCAATAAAACAAATCCTATTGGATTTAATAATGAAAGTCTATTATAATAATTAATAATGGATACTAAAATAAAAGGTTATTTTGTTTTAAAACAAATTTCCAAATATTATATATTTCCCAAATTAAACGTACTAATTTGATTTTGAAAATATTTAGGTTTCAAATAAAGATTTTATTAATAAAAATCAAACCCTATTTGATTTAATAACTAAGGCCATTTTATTTAATTATTAATGGACCCTATAATAAAATGTTATTTTATTTTAAACAAGTATTTTAAGTATTCTTTATTTCCAATTAATACCTACTGATTTGATTTGGAGAAATATTTTGGACTTTTAAAGGAGATTTATTAAATAAATCATACCATATTTGATTAAATAACTATGGTCTATTTTATATTAAATAGATCCTAAAAAGGAATAAAAATAATATTTATTTTGGAATGTTGGTTTATGTTGATAAATGAGAACCAAGTTCAAAGAATTGAAATGTGGTGTTTGTTTGAATTTATATGGTTGATTGGATTATTTGTTTGAAATACAAATCAGGAAATAGAAATAGGAAAAGAAAAAGACCTAGACAGAAAAAAAATAGAGCAGCCCAACAAATCATTACCCCAACTCATGAGCCCACCTCCTCTCCACCCGAACTGCTTTCTTCACTGAACAAATGCCAAGTCACGACATATGGACCCTCCTCTTCCTTTTCCCACCGACACAACGACCCCACGCCACTGCTCATCTTTCTCACCCACCCATGACCAGTTCCTCGCACATCGCCATTGAATGCGGCGTAAATCCTCTTCTTGGCCGAGTAATCCCCACCAGCGACCACTCCTCTTAATCGCCTCTTTCCCTCTTACATTTCCCTCGACGCCATCCTCTATCCGCCTGTGCTGTTGCCATTTCTTCGCACCACCTCGACTCCGTGACCTTCTCCAAATCCGACCAGCACACCACCCGAGCCTCCCGATCACCTGGCAGCTTCCCCACTCTGGCGCACCTCCTGTCAACCGTTCGTCAGGCGTCCCCAGAAGTCGACTTCGACAAGAATCAGAAGCGTCGCCGTCTGCCTTCTTCTCCGACGAGCCCCGCAGGTAGAACCCAGTCGCCCCTCTTCTTCTGGTGCATGCTCACATCATCTCCGTGACCTCCTAACTCAACAGCCCTTCGTTGTATTCTCGAGACCACGAACGTCCCCGTCGTCGACCAGAGCCGACCGTCGCCAAGAGCAACTCCGGCGAGCAATTAGTATCGCCCCAGTACACCCCTCGCCTCCTCGAAACCTCGTTGAGCATCAGCGTCGCGCCACGAACCCAGTGAGCCCCCTCTCCTCCTTCCTCGTTTCGGTTCATGAAGCGCCGCTAACCGACAGCCGCTCGCCGGTGTTACCACGCCGCCAGTTCGTGACCGTTTGATATGAGCCGTCCGATATCAATCAAGCGGGTGAGATAGAACGACTTAAACGCGAAGAGGTACTCGATCTGAGCCACTCGATTTAACTAGATCCAACGCGCAGCGTGATCCGCGAACGTTTTGCCAATTAGAATAAGACGCGTGGCAGGATCTGTTTTAAAACTGAATTTGAAATCAGATTGGATTGCAAACTTCAAACCCTTATATCTTTTGAACCACACGTCCAAATTTGACAAATTTTATATCAAAAGATTCAGGAGAACAAGACCTAACCAACCCTACCCTTAGTTTAGCAAATAGTAACTGGTAGCTTGTTTAAATTTGCAGATTCTTTTGTGTGCTTGCTAACATTAGAAAAATCAATTAAAAATGAATTTTGAGATCAAACCTTTGCCAATTGGTTTAATGTGACCCTACTGACCCTAGGAACCAACCCATAGTATTAAAAATGATTTTGGTGAAATTTAAGTTGAATTATTTAACTTAGCCATTTTCTAGTCAAATAAACTCATTGATTTCATTATGGAATTGATTAGGGGAAGAAAACCTTGAGTAGATGGTTTGGACCAAACCTACTGACCCAAAAACACCAAGTTTTGCAATAGCAACTCATTTGGTGAACCCTATGGGAAAATGGCTTAGTAAAAATATTTCTACACCACATAAAATAACACTTTGTTTTGAAAATGGTTTTAAAGTGAAACCTTTTGCAAATGACTTGGCCACTTTAGGAAATGACCATTAGATGTACCCAAATGACTATGACCCACTAGGAACCATTTTTTCAAACAAAACAAAGCTTGGCATGCTTGCATGCATTTCTTTGACTTTGTTATTTATGTGTGTTGATTTGCTTGATTGGTAGATTGAGTTTGTGCCTTGCTTGATTGATTTGTAGTGACTTGAGGAGTGTGATTGTTGCAAAGATCAAGAAGTGAACCTATACTCTACCAAAAAGGCAAGTGATGCTTCATACTTTTTATCCCATTACTTTCACTATGCATTAGTGATTTTGCTAAGTAAAACTTGCATGGATTTTGCTAAGTATAAACCTTGCTATAGGAAACCTAGAAGATGAATCCTTAGTAGGATTTTCCTAAGTTAAAGATTCCTACTACTATCAATCTTAGCATAGCTAATAGAAAACATGGGTGGAAAGCATATTCACACTATGGAAAAATATTCTAAGTCTGAAGACTTATGTTTTTGTTTAATAAAACAACTAAGGTAATAAATCACCTGGGTGGAATGGAAGGATTGGGTTATGTTGAGTGGTTACACAAGGCCAGGAACCTTGTGTATCTCACTTGTGGAATGCCACCCAGGAAACAAAGGGATTTGAGATGTCAAATGTTGAGAAGCTTCAAGTGCAACCACTTGGCAATATGGGCTCTGCCATGATCATATAGGTTGCAAGAACTTAGCCAAATGGACAGTGGGTGGTAGTGTTTGATAGGTTGGAGCGTCCATTTTGGTCTAAGGAAGGCTTCTGAAAGATTTTGTCTTGGGAAACCAAGTCTTGTGGGTAAAGTGCACCACCTCAGAGTGTAAAATCTAAGTACTTAGCCATGTCCTGGTAAAGGACAATTTGAGCATCAAGACATGGAAACAATCAAGAATCTCATCATTCCAATTTCTAAATTAAAATCTTGTGGTTTGAACAAGGGTTGTTTGAATTCTTCAATCATTGATGGAGAGATGGCTTGGTACAAGGATCTTGAAATCTTTGATTGAGGAAAATGATTTTGTCAAGCAAAAACTTAGTATTTTCAAAATGATAAGAAAAATCTATTTTGAGCAATGCAAGCCTCAACTCCACTTAGCCAAATGCATATAGATGATAGATTCCACTATACTACCATAGTATCACTTGCCAATACAATTCAAATGTATTGACCCTTTGTGGCTGTAACTTGTATGTTGCAGGTTTGATTGATTTTAGTGAAGATTGTTTGATTAGGATTACAAAGTCTACAACCAACATCTGCCTGTGGAACTTTGAAGATGAAGGACCACTTGACCATAGTTATTCTGCTGCAATGTAATGAAATAGCCTAATGAGCTATGTTTGATGTAATAAACTTATGTTATTCCTGGTTATAAAGTTATATTATGACCTTTGTCTCTTGATATTACATCTTAACTGTGGATGCTAGCTATTGATCCAGGGACTAGCATTGTAAAACACAGGAGGACTCTACCTTATTAGGTTGGGACCCCTACAGATGGTATCAGAGCATTGTGTTGCCTGTAGGATTTGTAAACCTAGGATTGGACAAAAACCCTTGGAAAAATAGGAGTTATATTTTGATCCAAAACTTATTTACAAAAACACTTGTAAACTCTTTCCTCAACCATTTTGGTTTCAACTCTACATCTCTTCTATTTCAAATTTGATGGAAAAACCTACCCCATGACCAAAGACTACACCATGTGTAAAGGACTACTTCAACTTCTTCAACTCTAATGACTTCAATATCTTCAGCATGTTCACCAAGGATTTCCAACTTGGGTACCACTAAGGACTACAAATGAAAACAAGGAAATCTTACTCAAGACTTAGAGACTGAGGGAATGCAAAATAAGAAGAAACCATCAACAACTTTGAAGTATTGTGATCAAGAGTTTTTCTCAAGGGAACCAAGATCTCATTTAAGAAGAATCAAGAAGGAAGGAAAGATCACAAGTGAACCATATAGATGGACCACCATATTTTAGCTAAGACAAAACACACCAACTTATGTGGTGTAACAAAAATATTTTGTTGCCTAAGTATGTGCTTGAACTTTGTTGTTTGAGTGAAAAGTTGTTTGTGATTGCATGCACATTGCTTGTGTGAATTGTGATGTGTGTTATTAGAAGTAATTCCTTAGAAATATCTTGCCTATTCTAATCTCCCTTCAACCCAAACAGATGACTACTCCAAGACTCTCCAACATCAAGGTTGATGACAACAAAAACAACCAAGTGGACAGCATGAAAGAAATTATAGCAACCCAAAACCAATTGAACCAAGAGACAACTCAGCTTTTAGACAACAACAATAGACTAGACCCAGCCATACAAAGGATTTTGAAACTTCAATCCCAACTGTTGCAAGGATTGGTTACTCAAATGATCAACATGGGAGAAAACTTTTCCCAAAGAGCCAATGACAACAAGGATGACAAGGATATTATTCTAGAAGGAACCCAAGCTAGCTATAATTTTAGAGACAAGAATCATGCATCCAAGGAACATGAAGATCAATGCCCCAAGAAGAGAAAGATCTCCCACTTATGAAGAACATGAACTAGAAGAACTCATAGCTTTGGAGAGACCCAAGAAGAAGAAGAAATGCCCCAACCCAAACAAGAAGGATATTACTCAAGAGCAATGTTACACTTGCAAAGAGATGGGACACTATTACAATGAATGCCCAGAAAGAAGAAGAGACAAGAAGACAAACAAAAGCTAGTGAAACCCAAGATAAGGAAGGATTTTAGCCAAGTGATGTGCAAATACTGCAAGAGTTAGGACATTATGCAAACTCATCCAGAAAAGATGAAGCATAAGATAAACCAGCCTTTGAGAGATATCAGCCTTGTCACATGTTTCAAATGCAAGGAACTAGGCCACTATGCAAACAATTGTCCAGAAAGGATGGAGAACAGGTTAAACAAGTCTATGAAGGATCTCACCTTGGCCCATGAGTCAAGTAAAGAAACCAAGAACACATGCAACTGTTTGCTTAGAGAGATTTTTCCCATGATCCCAAGAAGGCCAATATGTAATTTTGTTTGAAAATTTTAAGGGTGGTAGTACCCTAGTTGTTTGAACATGCTTGTAACCCTAACCTTCCCAAATCTCGGGCGAGATTTATTTTAAGTGGTAACTGTCACATCCCAAGATTTTCCAAATCTTGTAATGTGAAAATAAATTAATAAAAATAAAACTTTGTTTGATTTTTAGAGCCGAAGAAACTTTTGAATTCAATTGGAACTTCAAACCCATTTGAATTAAAATAAACCTAAAGAGTTTTAAAAATATAAACATGTAATAAAAGGAAAATAAAAACATTTGGAAATACTATTTTGAAACAATTAAATGAGAAGATTTGTTTTCAAATGAAATAGAAGTTTTATAAATAAAGATTATTTAATAAAGGCCAATTTAAACCTTGACCAAACTTTGGGAATTAAAAACATTTAGTTTGAATAAAAATAACAGAGGTTTATTTAAAATAAAATAATAAGGAATTAATATCAAAATTTATTATGAAAGGTTTTACTATTTTAATTAAAACATCAAGACTTATTAAATTATATTAAATAGGTTTTCCAAGTATTTTATATTCTCTAATAAAACCTACTAAAGTATTTGGGCTTGTTTTAAGATTTCAAAATAAATATCTCAATAAAACAAATCCTATTGGATTTAATAATGAAAGTCTATTATAATAATTAATAATGGATACTAAAATAAAAGGTTATTTTGTTTTAAAACAAATTTCCAAATATTATATATTTCCCAAATTAAACGTACTAATTTGATTTTGAAAATATTTAGGTTTCAAATAAAGATTTTATTAATAAAAATCAAACCCTATTTGATTTAATAACTAAGGCCATTTTATTTAATTATTAATGGACCCTATAATAAAATGTTATTTTATTTTAAACAAGTATTTTAAGTATTCTTTATTTCCAATTAATACCTACTGATTTGATTTGGAGAAATATTTTGGACTTTTAAAGGAGATTTATTAAATAAATCATACCATATTTGATTAAATAACTATGGTCTATTTTATATTAAATAGATCCTAAAAAGGAATAAAAATAATATTTATTTTGGAATGTTGGTTTATGTTGATAAACAGAACCAAGTTCAAAGAATTGAAATGTGGTGTTTGTTTGAATTTATATGGTTGATTGGATTATTTGTTTGAAATACAAATCAGGAAATAGAAATAGGAAAAGAAAAAGACCTAGACAGAAAAAAAATAGAGCAGCCCAACAAATCTGGCCCAACAGCCCAACTCGCAGCCCACCTCCTCTCCACCCCGAACCGTTTTCTTCACCTGCTGAAACAGCTGCCAAGTCACTGACATATGGACCCTCCCTCTTCCTCTTTTCCCACTGACACAACGACCCCACGCCACTGTTCATCTTTCTCACCCACCCCGCGACCAGTTCCTCGCCGTTTACTGCCGTTGAATGCCGGCGTAAATCCTCTTTACTGGCCGAGTAATCCCCACCAGCGACCACTCCCTCTTAATCGCCTCTTTCCCCTCTTCTGTTTCCCTCAGACGCCATCCTCTATCCGCCTCCAGGCTGTTGCCATTTCCTTCTGCACCACCTCTGACTCCGGCGACCTTCTCCAGCGAAATCCGACCAGCACACACCACCCAGAGCCTCCCCGATCACCCTGGCAGCTTCCCCACTCCCTGGCGCACCTCCCTGTACCAACCGTTCGTCCGCGGGCGTCCCAGGAAGTCGACTTCGACAAGAATCAGAAGCGCCGCCGTCTGCCTTCTTCTCCGACGAGCCCCGCAGGTAGAACCCAGTCGCCCCTCTTCTTCTGGTGCATGCTCACATCATCTCCGTGACCTCCTACGTCTAACCCAGCCCTTCGTTTGTATTCTCGTAGACCACAACAACGTCCCCGTCGTCGACCAGAGCCGACCGTCGCCAAGAGCAACTCCGGCGAGCAATTAGTATCGCCCCAGTACACCCCTCGCCTCCTCGAAACCTCGTTGAGCATCAGCGTCGCGCCACGAACCCAGTGAGCCCCCTCTCCTCCTTCCTCGTTTCCAGTTTCGCTAGCGCCGCCGCCAACTGACAGCTCCGCCGCTCGCCGGTGTTACCACGCCGCCAGTTCGTGACCGTTTGATATGAGCCGTCCGATATCAATCAAGCGGGTGAGATAGAACGACTTAAACGCGAAGAGGTACTCGATCTGAGCCACTCGATTTAACTAGATCCAACGCACCAGAGCGTGATCCGCAGCGAACCGTTTTCGGCCAATTAGAATAAGACGCGTGGCAGGATCTGTTTTAAAACTGAATTTGAAATCAGATTGGATTGCAAACTTCAAACCCTTATATCTTTTGAACCACACGTCCAAATTTGACAAATTTTATATCAAAAGATTCAGGAGAACAAGACCTAACCAACCCTACCCTTAGTTTAGCAAATAGTAACTGGTAGCTTGTTTAAATTTGCAGATTATTTTGTGTGCTTGCTAACATTAGAAAAATCATTTAAAAATGAATTTTGAGATCAAACCTTTGCCAATTGGTTTAATGTGACCCTACTGACCCTAGGAACCAACCCATAGTATTAAAAATGATTTTGGTGAAATTTAAGTTGAATTATTTAACTTAGCCATTTTCTAGTCAAATAAACTCATTGATTTCATTATGGAATTGATTAGGGGAAGAAAACCTTGAGTAGATGGTTTGTACCAAACCTACTGACCCAAAAACACCAAGTTTTGCAATAGCAACTCATTTGGTGAACCCTATGGGAAAATGGCTTAGTAAAAATATTTCTACACCACATAAAATAACACTTTGTTTTGAAAATGGTTTTAAAGTGAAACCTTTTGCAAATGACTTGGCCACTTTAGGAAATGACCATTAGATGTACCCAAATGACTATGACCCACTAGGAACCATTTTTTCAAACAAAACAAAGCTTGGCATGCTTGCATGCATTTCTTTGACTTTGTTATTTATGTGTTGATTTGCTTGATTGGTAGATTGAGTTTGTGCCTTGCTTGATTGATTTGTAGTGACTTGAGGAGTGTGATTGTTGCAAAGATCAAGAAGTGAACCTATACTCTACCAAAAAGGCAAGTGATGCTTCATACTTTTTATCCCATTACTTTCACTATGCATTAGTGATTTTGCTAAGTAAAACTTGCATGGATTTTGCTAAGTATAAACCTTGCTATAGGAAACCTAGAAGATGAATCCTTAGTAGGATTTTCCTAAGTTAAAGATTCCTACTACTATCAAGCTTAGCATAGCTAATAGAAAACATGGGTGGAAAGCATATTCACACTATGGAAAAATATTCTAAGTCTGAAGACTTATGTTTTTGTTTAATAAAACAACTAAGGTAATAAATCACCTGGGTGGAATGGAAGGATTGGGTTATGTTGAGTGGTTACACAAGGCCAGGAACCTTGTGTATCTCACTTGTGGAATGCCACCCAGGAAACAAAGGGATTTGAGATGTCAAATGTTGAGAAGCTTCAAGTGCAACCACTTGGCAATATGGGCTGCCATGATCATATAGGTTGCAAGAACTTAGCCAAATGGACAGTGGGTGGTAGTGTTTGATAGGTTGGAGCGTCCATTTTGGTCTAAGGAAGGCTTCGAAAGATTTTGTCTTGGGAAACCAAGTCTTGTGGGTAAAGTGCACCACCTCTGCAGAGTGTAAAATCTAAGTACTTAGCCATGTCCCTGGTAAAGGACAATTTGAGCATCAAGACATGGAAACAATCAAGAATCTCATCATTCCAATTTCTAAATTAAAATCTTGTGGTTTGAACAAGGGTTGTTTGAATTCTTCAATCATTGATGGAGAGATGGCTTGGTACAAGGATCTTGAAATCTTTGATTGAGGAAAATGATTTTGTCAAGCAAAAACTTAGTATTTTCAAAATGATAAGAAAAATCTATTTTGAGCAATGCAAGCCTCAACTCCACTTAGCCAAATGCATATAGATGATAGATTACACTATACTACCATAGTATCACTTGCCAATACAATTCAAATGTATTGACCCTTTGTGGCTGTAACTTGTATGTTGCAGGTTTGATTGATTTTAGTGAAGATTGTTTGATTAGGATTACAAAGTCTACAACCAACATCTGCCTGTGGCACTTTGAAGATGAAGGACCACTTGACCATAGTTATTCCGCTGCAATGTAATGAAATAGCCTAATGAGCTATGTTTGATGTAATAAACTTATGTTATTCCTGGTTATAAAGTTATATTATGACCTTTGTCTCTTGATATTACATCTTAACTGTGGATGCTAGCTATTGATCCAGGGACTAGCATTGTAAAACACAGGAGGACTCTACCTTATTAGGTTGGGACCCCTACATGGTTACACAAGGCCAGGGGACTGGTGAACCTTGTGTATCTCACTTGTGGATTGCCACCCAGGAACAAAGGGATTTGAGATGACAAATGTTGAGAAGCTTCAAGTGCAACCACTTGGCAATATGGGCTCTGCCATGATCACATAGGTTGCAAGAACTTAGCCATTTGGACAGTGGGTGGTAGTGTTTGATAGGTTGGAACGCGTCCATTTTGGTCTAAGGGAAGGCTTCTGAAAGATCTTGTCTTGGGAAACCAAGTCTTGTGGGGAAAGTGCACCACCTCTGTAGAGTGTAAAACCTAAGTACTTATCCATGTCCCTGGTAAAGGACAATTTGAGCATCAAGACATGGAAGCAATCAAGAATCTCATCATTCAAATTTCTAAAGTTAAAACTTGTGGATTGAACAAGGGTTGTTTGAAATCTTCAATCTTTGATTGAGAGATGCCTTGGAAAGGATCTTCAATCTTTTGATTGAGAAAAATGATTTTGTCAAGCAAAACTTAGTATTTTCAAATGTTAAGGAAAAATCTATTTTGAGCAATGCAAGTCTCAACTCCACTTAGCCAAATTCATATAGATAATAGACTCCACTATACTACCATAGTATCACTTGCCAATACAATTCAAATGTATTGACCCTTTGTGGCTGTAACTTGTATGTTGCAAGATTGATTGATTTAGTGAAGATTGATTGTTTAGGATTACAAAGTCTACAACCAACATCTGCCTGTGGCACTTTGAAGATGAAGGACCCATGATTATAGTTATTCCGCTGCAATGTAATGTAATAGCCAAATGAGCTATGTATTGATGTAATAAAATTATGTTATTCCTGGTTATAAAGTTATATTATGACCTTTGTTTCTTGATATTACATCTAAACTGTGGATGCTAGCTATTGATCCAGGGACTAGCATTGTAAACACAGGAGGAATCTACCTTATTAGGTTGAGACCCCTACAGATGGTATCAGAGCATTGTGTTGCCTGTAGGATTTGTAAACCTAGGATTGGACAAAAACCCTTAGAAAAATAGGAGTTGTTTTGTTCCAAAAACTTATTTACAAAAACTTGTAAACTCTTTCCTCAACCATTTTGGTTTCAACTCTACATCTCTTCTATTTCAAACTTGATGGAAAAACCAACCCCATGGCCAAAGACTACACCATGTGCAAAGGACTTCTTCAACATCTTCAACTCTAATGACTTCAACATCTTCAGCATATTCACCAAGGAATTCAACCATGGTTATCACTAAGGACAAGTGAGACAAGAAATCTTGCTCAAGATTTAGAGACTAAGGGAATGCAAAAGTTAGAAGGAGCCTACATCATTTGAAGATATTGCAACCAAGAGTTTTCCAAGGAAACCAAGATCTCATGCAAGAAGAATCAAGAAGGAAGGAAAGATCACAAGTAAACCATACAGATCGACCACCATATTTTAGTTATGTCAAAACACACCAACTTATGTGATGTAACAAAAATATTTTGTTGCCTAAAAATGTGCTTGAACTTTGATTGTTTGAGTGAAATGTTTGGTTTGTGATTGCTTACACATTGCTTGTGTGAATTGTGATGTGTGTGATTAGAAATAATTCCTTAGAAATATCTTGCCAATTCTAATCTCCCTTCAACCCAAACAGATGACTACTCCAAGAGACTCCAACATCAAGGTTGATGACACCAACACCAACCAAGAGGACAGCATGAAAGAGCTCATAGCAACCCAGAACCAGTTAAACCAACTGACAGCTCAGTTCATAGCCAACAATAGTGATAAGGATCCAGCACTGCAAAAGTTTTTGGAAGAACAATCCCAACTGATGCTTAAGGTGACTAATCAAATGATCAACATGGAAGAAAACTATCCCAAAAGAGTCTTGGACAACAAGGATGACAGAAATATTGTTCTAGATGGAGCACCAGCTTGCATTATTTGTGGAGACAAGGATCATACTTCCAAGGAGCATGAAGGACAATGCCCCAATTGTGAAGAAGAACATCCTATTGGACAATGTCCTACCTCTCAAGATACTTGCTACCTATGTGAAGGAAGTGATCATATTCCTAACCAATGTCCTATCTACTCCATGGTGGAACAAAGGAAACAAGAAGGATCCAAGTCTACCCAAGGAAAAGGACCACTCATACCCCCAAACAAGACGACCCACTTCAAAGGATCAAAGAAACCCAAGAAACCAAGACAAGACATGCACCTTGTGCAATGCCGTAAATGTAAGGAAATGGGACACTACTCCAGTGAGTGCCCAGAGAACAAGAAAAATAAGGGAATTGACCAAGTAGTGTGCAAAAACTGCAAAGAACCAGGCCATTATGTAGCAACTTGTCCACAAGAGCAACGTAAAGAACTCCAAGATATCCACTGTTTCAATTGTAAGAACCCAGGACACTATGCAAGCAACTGTCCAGAGAAGATGAAGAACAAGTTGAACAAGCCTATGGAGAAACTCAACCTTGGCCCATGAGTCAAGTATGGAAACCGAGGACTCAATGCAACTATTTGCTTAGAGAAAGTTTTCCCAGGATCCCAAGAAGGACAATGTGTAATTTTTGTTTGAAAATATTTTAAGGGTGGTAGTACCCTAGTTGTTTTGAGCTTACTTGTAACCCCAGCCTTCCCAAATCTCGGGACGAGATTTATTTTAAGGGTGGTAGCCTGTCACATCCCAAGATTTTCCAAATCTTGTAATGTGAAAATAAATGAATAAAATAAAACTTTGTTTGATTTTCAGAGCCAGAAGAAACTTTTTGAATTGAATTGGAACTTCAAACCAATTTGGATTAAATAAAATCCTAAAGGGATTCATAAAGATAAACATTAAAATGTTTTGGAATTACTATTTTGGATCCTTTAATAAGAGATTTGGTTTTCAATAGAAATAAAAGTTTTATGAATAAAGATTATTTTATAAAGCCAGATTAAACCTTAGCCAAGCTTAGGAATTAAAACATTTTATTTTTAATAAAATTAGCAAAGGTTTATTTAAATAAATTAATAAGGATTTATTATCCAACTTTATTTAAATAAAAGGTTTTACCAATTTAATTGAAACATCAAAACTTATTAAATTGTTTAAAATAAGTTTTCCAAATAATTGATATTCACAAATAATACCTACTAAAGTGTTTTGGCTTTATTTTAGATTTCAAAATAAATATCTCAATAAAACAAATCCTATTTGATTTAATAATGAAAGTCTATTATATTTAATTAGTAATGGCCTCTAAAATAAAAGGTTATTTTGTTTTAAACAAATTTCCAAGTATTCTATATTGCCCAAATAAACTACTGATTTGGTTTTGAAAATATTTAGGTTTCAAATAAAGATTTTATTAATAAAATCAAACTCTATTTGATTGAATAACTAAAGCCCATTTTATTTAATTATTAATGGACCCTAAAATAAAAGGTTGTTTGGTTTTAAACAAGTTTTCCATATATTCTTTATTTCCAAATAAACTACTGATTGGTTTTGAAAAATATTTGGATTTCAAATAGAGATTTTATTAAATAAATCAAACCCTATTTTTGATTAAATAACTAAAGGGCTATTTTATTTAATTATTAAATAGATCCTAAAAAGAATAAAAATATTATTTTATTTTTGAGATCTGGTTTATGTTGATAAACAGAACCAAAAACTCATTATAAGTTTGAATTGTTTGAATGGTTTGATTGCTTTATTAATTGATTGAAATTCAAAACAGAAAAAGAATTAAAAAAGGAAAAAGAAAGCAGACAGAAAAAAATAAGAAAAAGGACAACCCAGCCCATGTGCCCGAAAGCTTCAAGATACTCCTCCCGAAGGAAAACGTTTTGCACCCAGATTCTGACCCGCTAAGTTCCTGACCAGTGGACCCTCCCCCTTGTTTCTTTTCCCACTGACCAACCGACCCCACTGGCGAACCGTTTTCTTTCATGAAAGAACCCACTCGATCCGCAGACTGGACCCACTTCTCCTTCCCCTCTTTCGCTGACGAGACGACCCCACGCAGCCAGCTCATCGTCTTCAACCCCGCGATGACCACGCCCTCTCCTCGCTGTCGTTGCTGTCTTCAATCCCCGCGATCAATTCGCAGTAATTCCATGCCTTAAACCTCGCAGCGATCACGCACATTTAAGCGCCTGCGTCTTCTCTTCCATTTCCCCCAGACACCGCCTTCCCTCTGCCTCTAGGCCTCCCTAATTCTTATCTGCACCGCCCTCTGCTCCGGTGAACTCCACCAGCATTTTCGGCCAGCCGACGTTACCCTGAGCCTCCTCGACCATGCTCACATGATCCCCAGCCTCTGGCGCACCTCACTGTGCCTCCCGTTCATTCGCGCGAGCATCACAGTGTAGGCAAGGACAAGCTCGACTCACGCCGCCGTCTGCAATTTCTCCGGTGACTCCCTTGGTACTGTTCTGACCGCCCCTCTTCTTTTCGATGATGCGCCTAAGACCAATGACTTCTTCCGCAACTAATGCCATCATTCTCGTGTCCTAGCTCACACCGTAGCGTCACCTCCGTCGTCGACAGTGAGCAACCGCCGTCTGTCTTCAACTCCGGCGAGCCCCACAGGTAGATTCCGACCGCCCCGCGCCCTCTCGTTCATGCACACAGCTCTGCCTTGATCTTACGCTTCTAACTGTGCCCTCGTTTTGCTTCGGGGTGAACCACAGAGTCGACTTCGACCACGACCACGCGCAACCGACGCCAGCAGGAACTCCGGCGAGCAATTAGTTCCAACCCCGTGCGCCCCTTCACCAACCAGAACCACGTTGAGCATCAGCGAATCTGGTAAACCACCCCTCTGTTCCTCTAGATTCCTGCATCGCCGGCACCGTCACCATCTGAGCCGCGCCTCCGCGCGCCAACGTTGAGCGCCGCCCGTTTTTGGCCAGGCAGTAGCAACTGCAGGATCTGAATCTGACGGATACGATAGAACGTTAGCGAAGGGGTAAGTGGTGATCCTGTGCCGCACGATTTAACTTAAATCTAACGGTCTGCAGTGCGTGATCCGGCCGAACCGGTACCGTCCAACCAGTGTGTGCCGCGTGTCACCTATTTGGTTTAAAAACTGATTTGAAAACAGAATGTTTTGTGCATTTCAAACCCTTATAACTTTGGATCCACACGTCCATAAATTACAAATTTTATGTCGTTGGATTCAGGAGAACAAGCCCTAGCCAACTGTGGAATTAGTTTAGCAAATAGTATCTGTTTGTTTGCTTGTTTTTGCAGATTCATTTGTATGCTTATTTAGATTAGAAAAATTGTTTAAAAATGTTTTTAAGGCTAAAACCTTTGCAAATTGGTTTGTTGTAAACTTACTGACCCTAGGAACCAACCCTTGGTGTAAAAAATGATTTTGGTAAGATTTAGGTTGGATTACTTGACTTAGTCATTTTCTAGCCAAATAAAAGAATGGTTTTTGTTATAAAAATATTTATGGAAAGAAAACTTTAAGAAAATGGTTTGATCAAACCCACTGACCCAAAACACCAAGTTTTGCAATAGAAACCCATTTGGTGAAAAACATAAAATTTTACTTTGATAAAAATAATTTTCACCACATAAAATGATGAAAGGATTTGAAAATGGTTTAGGGATAAAACCCATTTGCAAATGACTTTGCCATTTTGGTAAAATGACCAACTTGGAACTTACAAAGTTTAGAATCCTAATGGAGACCATCCTTACAAATAGAACCATCCTTTACATGCTTACATGCATGACTTAGATCCCATTTTTTTTGTGTGTGTTAAATTGTTTGATTGATTTATTGGTTTGAAATGCTATTTGATTTTGTGTCTACTTGATTGACTTGTAGTGAAGTTAGAAAGTGTGAGACTAGAAAGATCAAGGAGTGAACTACCATTCCCTTCCAAAAAGGCAAGTGATGCTTCATACTTTCTATCCCATTACTTTCACTATGCATTAGTGATTTTGCTAAGTAAACTTGCATGTATTTTGCTAAGTATAGACCTTGCTATAGTAAAACCTAGTAGATGAATCCTTAGTAGGATTTTCCTAAGTTAAGATTCCTACTACTACCAAGCTTAGCCTAGCTAATAGAAAACATGGGGGGAATATATATTCACACTATGGAAAATATTCTAAGTCTGAGGACTTGTGATTTTGTCTAATAAAACAACTAAGTTAATGAATCACCTGGGTGGAATGGGATGGCTTGGTGGTGTTTGGTTGAGTGGTTACACAAGGCCAGGGGACTGGTGAACCTTGTGTATCTCACTTGTGGATTGCCACCCAGGAACAAAGGGATTTGAGATGACAAATGTTGAGAAGCTTCAAGTGCAACCACTTGGCAATATGGGCTCTGCCATGATCACATAGGTTGCAAGAACTTAGCCATTTGGACAGTGGGTGGTAGTGTTTGATAGGTTGGAACGCGTCCATTTTGGTCTAAGGGAAGGCTTCTGAAAGATCTTGTCTTGGGAAACCAAGTCTTGTGGGGAAAGTGCACCACCTCTGTAGAGTGTAAAACCTAAGTACTTAGCCATGTCCCTGGTAAAGGACAATTTGAGCATCAAGACATAGAAGCAATCAAGAATCTCATCATTCAAATTTCTAAAGTTAAAACTTGTGGATTGAACAAGGGTTGTTTGAAATCTTCAATCTTTGATTGAGAGATGCCTTGGAAAGGATCTTCAATATTTTGATTGAGAAAAATGATTTTGTCAAGCAAAACTTAGTATTTTCAAATGTTAAGGAAAAATCTATTTTGAGCAATGCAAGCCTCAACTCCACTTAGCCAAATGCATATAGATAATAGACTCCACTATACTACCATAGTATCACTTGCCAATACAATTCAAATGTATTGACCCTTTGTGGATGTAACTTGTATGTTGCAGGATTGATTGATTTAGTGAAGATTGATTGTTTAGGATTACAAAGTCTACAACCAACATCTGCCTGTGGCACTTTGAAGATGAAGGTCCCATGATTATAGTTATTCCGCTGCAATGTAATGTAATAGCCAAATGAGCTATGTATTGATGTAATAAAATTATGTTATTCCTGGTTATAAAGTTATATTATGACCTTTGTTTCTTGATATTACATCTAAACTGTGGATGCTAGCTATTGATCCAGGGACTAGCATTGTAAACACAGGAGGAATCTACCTTATTAGGTTGAGACCCCTACAGAGTCCCTCCCCAACCCGGACCCAAGGTGGGCTGGCGGTGGGAGGAGGAACTCCTCCCCCAAGTCGGTTTCAAACCTCCTTCTCCTCTTTCCCAAAACTAGCCGTTTGACTTTCAAACTAGCCGTTTGACTTTTCAAACTAGGATTTGAATAAACCCTCTATTTGGTACAGCGATGACACCAAGTACATGATGCAATCATTCCAACTTGTTATGACACATTCATGTACCCTTCCCCTCCGGAGTGCCGGACATTCCGGAACCTTCTAGAACATTCCAGATGAAAACACTGGAACCATTCCCGAACTCCGAAACAGGACTTTCCTTATATGAATCTTATTCTCCGGACCATTCCGGATCTCCTCGTGATATCCCGGATCCCATCCGAGACTCCTAACAACATTCGGTCTCTTACTCATCATTCCATAACTACTCAACAACATCGAATCCTTAAGTGTGTATCCCTACGGTTCGTGAATTATGTGGACATGATAGAGACACTTCTCCGAACAATAACCAATAGAGGAATATGGAAATTCATATGTCTCCCACATATTTCTATGATTACTTTGCGATCGAATGAACCACTTACATACAATACCAATTTCCCTTTGTCTCACGATAGTTTACTTATCCGAGGTTATGATCGTCGGTATCTCTGCATACCTAGTTCAACCTCGTATCGATAAGTACTCTTTTCTTGTTCCGTGATATGTGATCCCTCAGAGCCACCACATGCTTGCAAGCCAATTGGATGACATTCCACCGAGAGGGCCCAGAGTTTATCTATCCGTCATATGGATGGACAAATCCCACTCTTGATCCATGTGCCTCAACACATACTTTCCGAACACTCAATGCCACCTTTATAGCCACCCAGTTACGATGTGGTGTTTGATGTCATCAAAGCATCCTTCCGGTGATGGTGATTAACATGATCTCATGGTCGAAGGAATTAGGTTACTATGTATTAGAAAGCTTATAGCAAATGAACTATATTAAATGACTTGATCTTTATGCTACGCTTAACTATAGGAGTATGTCCATCACATCATTCTCCTAATGATATGACCCCGTTGTTTAATAACATCTCTATGTTCATGATCAGGAAACCATGATCATATATTAACCAACAAGCTAGTTTAACAAGAGGCTTTACTAGGGACTCTTTTATGTTTACAAATCACACAAGTATTAATGTTTCCTGTTAATACAATTATAGCATGGTATGTAAACATTTATCATAAGTATAAAGATATGATAATAACCACTTTATTATTGCCTCTTGGGCATATCTCCTACAAATATAGTAGTCCTTATCATGCATGTTTCAAAAATCCACTAAGTTAATGAAAAATAGTAGGACATGGATGATAGTGTCACTTGCCTTTTTGGTAGAGGATGTTGGTTCACTTCTTGATCTTGCTAATATCACACTCTTCTAACTTCACTACAAATCAATCAAGCAAACATAGATTCAACTAGCATTCCAACCATTATTCAAACAATTCATCACACATAAAATAATAGAAACTAAGTCATGCATGCAAGCATGCAAAAGATAGTTTTATTTGCAAAGGTGGTTTCTACTAGGCTCTATACATTGTAAGGTTCAAAGTGGTTATTTTCTAAAGTGTCAAACCCATTTGCAAAAGGGTTTTATCTATAAACCATTTTTAAATCAAATCATTATTTCATGTGGTGGAAAATGTTTTTAGCAAAGCAACAATTTTATATTGTTCAACAAATAAGTTGTTAATTCACAAAACTTGGTGAGTAGGTTTGAATTAAAACATTTTCCAAAGGTTTTCCTCAAAAATCATTTCCATATCAAAATCAATATTTTTATTTGACTAGAAATGAGCTAATTCAATTATTCAATCCTAATCTTCACAAAATACATTTTTAAATCCATAAGTTGGTTTCTAGGGTCAGTAGCTTCACAGCCAACCATTTTGCAAATATTTTATCTCCAAATAAAAACTAGAACAATTTTCTTATTCATAACAAGCCTACACAAGTTTCTGCAAAAACAATCATTTTACCAGAAGCTTTTTACTAAACAAAGTGCATGGTTGGCTAGGTATTGTTTTTCTGAATCCATTGATATAAAGTTTGCAAAATTTGGACGTGTGGTTTGAAAGTTATGGATTATTCAAATTTAAACATCTAATAGATCTATTCTGTTCTAAATCAAATGAGCTGAGCCACGTGTCATGTTTTCATTCGTTGGTACCATTTCGGTTGGATCAGGCTCTAGGAGGCGTTGGATCTAAGTTGGATCGTGTGTCGCAGAGGCACCCATACCTCTTTGTTTAATGAATCTATCTAAGCCGCCAGATGGAGATCTAACGGTGCGAAACTACCTAACCAAAGACGAGCGGCGCCGACGGTGGCTGGCGGCGGTGCACGGTCAGACGGCGTGCTAGTCGATGAACCCGGAAGCAAGGAAGACATAGGAGGGTCTCACCGTGCTCGCGAGGTCGAGGTGAAGCTCAAGGTGGTCGCGATGTGGCAATGGGCGCACGGGGGCGGGAGTAATCGCTTGTCGGAGTTGCTGCAGCGGCGGTGCTCTCGGGTCATCGTCGTTGGCGTCGTTTGGGACCACGCTAAGCCATAGGAGAGGCACGGTTAGATGCGCACAAGGGTCGCGTGTAAGGGAGCATCACTCAGAGGTGCTGGGGAGGTCGAGACTTACCAGGGGAGGTCGCTGGAAAGAAATGACGCGTGGCGCATTGATGACGGCCGTTAGCCCAGAGCGCGCGGGAGCTAGCTGAGGCTATGGGCAGACGCACATGGTGCTGGAGAGCATGTTCGCGTACAGAGTGAGGCGAGGGGCGGCGGGGTGTGGCCGGAATTTCTGGAACGCTTCGAGCAGAGCGGAGCAGAAGAAATAGGGGCAGAGAGGAAGAGGCGAGCGAGGAGAAATGGCGAGTAGACACAGGCGGTTAAATGGGCGTAGTCACTGGAGGAATCAAGGCCGCCATCAACGCGTAATCAACGCCGGAGTTACTCGGCTGCAACGGCAGGGGCGCGGTTTAGGGTTGAAGACGACGGTGAGGTGGCGGTGGGACCTGTCTATCAGCGTGAGGATGAGAGGGAAAGTGGGGCTTGCCTGTCTGGGACTACGCGGGTGCGTGTGTGGGTTAAAAACGCTTCGCGCGTGGGGGGGAAGTTGGGCTGTGACTGGGCTGCTAGGCCAGATGGGTTGGGTTGAGTTTGATTCCCCTTTTTTTCGTTCTGAATGTCTTTTTCTATTTGGTTTTCTGTTTTGAAATTCATTCCAACAATTCAAACAACAAATGGATTCAAACTTTTGCCAAGCTTTGTATTGATTTTAGTTCTGTTAACTAACACAAACCAAAGTCCAAAATAAAATAATGTTTTTATTCTTTTAGGATCTATTTAAATAATTAAATAATAGACCTTAGTTATTAATTCAAATAGGATTTGTTTTATTAAAGTATCCATTTTGAAAGCTAAATAATATTCAAACTAATTCAGTAGGTTTTATTTGAAAATACAAAACACTTGGAAAACTTACTTAAAATAAAATAACAAGTTTTAGTGTTTATTCAAAATGGGAAAAACCTTTACTTTAATAAAATTGGGTATTAATAAACCCTTATTATTTTATTTAAATAAACCTTTACTCCTTTAATAAAAACAAAATATTTTATTTCAAAAACTTGGCCAAGGTTTAATTTGGCTCTAAAAAAATAGTCCTTATTTATATTTCTACCCTTTCATTTGAAAATCAAATCTTTTTATTAAAATATCCAAAAATAGTAATTTCACATATTTAATATTTTCTTTATTAATTGTTTATCTTTTCAAATCCCTTTAGGATTTGTTTGATCAAAAATAGGTTTGAAGGTTTCCAATTGGAATCAAGAGTTTCTTCTCACCCTGAAAATCAACAAAGTTTTATTTTATTCATTTATTTTTCACATAATAAGATTTGGAAAATTTTGGGATGTGACACCTTTATAGTTCCATACACGAGAAATCAAGTTTTGAACTTGGAAGAGCCTTCGGAAAGGTGTAAAAACCTATCGGTCGTATTTGGATCTATAAAGAAATAGACATGGATGTTTCACATCTATGAAATAGTCGACATGTCGGTAAAGTTTTTATGACAATGTTCAAGGAGTTGACTATGAAAATATTTGATCTTTCATAGCGATATTTAGTTTGGACAGATTAATGTAGCAACCACTACATATAATTTTGGTATTTGGTAGTTGAATACACAAAACAAAGTTCTTCTAAAAGAATGGTTACCTAGGACGTGTACAAGACACGGTCCAAAGGGTTTTGTTAAATTCAAAGGATGCTAAAAGGGCATGCAAACTTCAATGGTTGAAGTAAGCATCACGGAGTTGGAATCTTCATCGTGATAAAACTGTTAAAGGAGTTTTTCATCAGGAGACGATGAAGATGCTTGCATTTGCAAGAAATTAAGTGGGAGCGCTGAGACATATTTTTAATATACTATGTGGAGGATATATTGTTGATTAGAAATGATGTATTTTTTATTGACAATGGTTATGAATTTCATTTCGATGGAAGACTTAGGAAAAACCCAAATATTTAGCATGAATGTCTACATGGATAGACTGTGACGCTAATATGGTTGTGCCAAACATACATATATGAGATATTAAAGGAGTTTAGTATAGAAACGACGAGAAACGATTCTTGTCGCATGTAAAAGAATTGAATCAAGATTCAAGTGTATCGACACTTGATAAGTGAAACAAGATTCAAGTGCTTTGACACTTGATGAGTGAAATCACAAGTATGTTTTGATCAATCATATCCTGATATGTACACATCCAGATATGTCCTATGCTCTAAACGTTATGAGCATATACCAGAATAAATCACAAGATGATCATTGGACGATAGTAAGGAAATTATTATGATCTTTTGGAAGAACTAAGAATATATTTATGTAGAGGTGACAAACAATTACATATAATTCATTGTAAAGCGTTATATTTATACTAGTTTTGTCACAAGATACAAAATTAAGTTTATCTCAATTTAAACTATGGGTGGCACAATGAAATGGAAAGAAGTTTCCATGAGGGATTTGGATGAATTCCAAAGTTAAGACATTGTGACGGATACTACAATGAAAGGCTAAGTATATGACTGCTACAGTAGCAGCAAAGGAGGGCATTTGTGTCAAGTAGTTTATTATCAAACTAAGGTGTGGTTTACAACGGGCTAACACTAAATATATATTGTATGACAATAGTATCGACAAGATTTAACCCCAAGGAACTAAAGGTCTCACCAAAAGACCAAATTTATATAATGCCATCTCATTGGAGAATGAGTGATGCGTGAAGCCTCAAAGACATGCAAATACACACGGACCTGAAAGCGTCAGATCTATAGATTATATTAACCCCTTGCAATCACGTATATGGAACACCAGAAAGCCATAGGTGTTCAATACACAAAGTTTTCAAACTAGATTATTGTCTCTAGTGCAAGTGGGAGACTAAAGGGAATATGCCCGAGAGGCAATAATAAAGTAGTTATTATCCTATTCCTTATTTATGATAAATGTTTATTTTGCATGCTATAATTGTATTAATACAGAAACGTTAATACATGTGTGTTTAATGAACAAAAAGGAAGTTCCTAGTTATGCCTCTCTTATAAACTAGCTTGTTGATTAAGAAGATGATCAAAGGTTTCCTGATCATGGACATTGGATGTTGTTAATAACGAGGTCACAACATTGTTGGAATAATGTGATGAACATTCATCCGAAGTATATCATTACGATCAAGGGCATTGTATTTATAATGCTATAACATCATATGAAGTAATCTTAGTCCTTAGACCATGAGATCATGTCAATCACTAACACCGGAAGAGTATCTTGATAACATCAAACGTCAAACCGTAACAGGGTGATTATAAAGATGGGTTCAGTGCTACGAAGGTGTTATGTTAAGGCTCATGGATCAAGGGTGGAATTTGTCCATCCCGATGACGGATAGATATACTCTGGGCCCTCTCGGTGATATCACATTAGTTAGCTTGCAAGCAAGTGATTTGATCACTAGAATGTTATATCATGGAAACGAGAAAAGAGTACATGTCGGTAACGAGATAAAACTAGGTATGGAGATACCGATGATCGAATCTCGGACATTTAATATATCGCGATAGAAAGGGATTGAGTTACATGCGTATAAGGTTCACATGATCACAGAAGTCATCGTTGAATGTGTGAGAGTCAGTACGGATCTCTAGGTCCCGCTGCTGATTATTGATAGGAGAGGGCTCTCGATCATGTCTACATCATTCGCGAACCATAGGGTGACACACTTAAGGGATACTGACACCATTTGGAGCAAATAATATGCTAGAGAAATAAAAAGGAAAGCGCAGGAATTTATTTCACTACACACCGGAACTGTTTCGGTTGAAATTGCTAAAACTGGTTCTACATGTGAAATTGAAATGTTGTAAGGGTTTTTATGTGAATGTTTGTTAACTAGAGTAATTAACAAAATTCTGAATAAATAAATAAAAGAGTTTTATTTAATGAGAGCTTGCATTAAATTTGGTGGAAATTTAATGCATGTGAGTGGATTTTTGAGTGGAGGTTTTTTTATGGGAGTGGAGGCTTTTCATTTTGAGTGGGAGCTCCACCCACATGAATGTGGAAGAGGTGGGGGCAGCCACCATGGCTGGGCACCATGCCCCTTGGGGTTCCCCCTCTCCCTATAAAAGGCCCCCTCTCCTCCTCTCACAACACACCTCCTCGTGAAGGATCTCTCTCCCCCCTTTAGAATTTCCCCATGGTCTCGGATTAGCGAGATACATGTTTCCGGTGGCTTTTTCTAGAAGGATTTTTTGCTTCCTCTGATTCGCTGGAGCGAGGGCGCGGAGGTTTTCTTGTACCCAGACGTGTGTGCGATCACGGATGCACCACTGCTTTGTGGTGCTAGACATGATGGTGCTGGACCGGCTGGACCAGATGGACTTCATCACGATCTTGAGATCGGCAAGCGTTCGTCTACATAATCCACGAGTACAACCTCATTAATGCTATTCGGTCTTCTAGGGGTATGTATTCTATGGATGTATATCCACCCGTTGCTTGTATCTAGTAGATAGATCTTGGTACTTAGTTGTTCCCATCGTAGGAATTTTTTGTTTTCTATGTTGCGAACCCTACAGTATGTAGACACATTCATCAGCACTAGCATATTTAGTGGCTGAATGACGGTGTTTTCTGGTCATAGATATGGAGATATCAAGACAATATGATGGACGTTGATTAATTAAACTAGCGGTGGATAAACCCACTTATAAGATACTACAAGAGCATCTTCTTTTTATAACATCAATACATCTCATGTGCATTGTTGGCTAGGGGATTGGATTTCTCTAGAAGTTTTTTTCTTCATTCCTTCACACACAGAGATATACATGTGAGTTTGGTTCTTTTACATTTTAACCTCTCTTTCTTTCCTATCCTCAACTAAGATCTTACAACACTCCCCCTCAAGATGGGGCGAAAATATCCAAAAGCCCCATCTTGCTACATAATTTCATGAAAGTTACATTACAGACACCTTTTGTTAATACATCAGCTAGTTGTTCCCCAGATCTAACATAACAAACCTGAATTAGCCCTTCATCTAATTTCTCTTTGATGAAGTGCCGATCTATTTCAATGTGTTTTGTCCTGTCATGATATACAGGATTGTTCACAATTTTGATTGTAGCTTGGTTATCACAATACACACGAAGAGGTGTATTGTCAAACAGTTTAAGCTCTGTTAGCAACAACTTCAGCCATATTAATTCACATAGTCATGAGGCCATAGACCTGAATTCCGCTTCCGTCGTTGACCTTGCAACAACACTTTGCTTTTTACTCCTCCAGATCACTAAATTACCACCAATAAACATACAGTATCCAGAGGTGGATTTCCTGTCATCCAAACACCCAGCCCAATCTGCATCTGTGTACCCTTCTATTTTTAGATGCCCGTTCTTAGAAAATATAATTCCCTTCCCAGGGCAGCTTTTAAGATATCTCAAGATTAGTTTTACAATATCTAGATGACTGGTTCTGGGATCATGCATATATCGGCTGACAATACTAACAACATATGCAATATCTGGCCTAGTATGTGATAAATAAATCAAGCGCCCAACAAGTCTCTGGTAATTTTGTTTATCTATTGGGTCACCCAGGTCTGCGAGAGTGCGATGATTCAGCTCTATAGGTGTAGCAGCTGGTTTACACCCTAGCATCCCAGTCTCAGCAAGTAAATCAAGCACATATTTCTGTTGGGATAGATAAATACCTCGTGGTCCATATACAACCTCAATACCTAGGAAATACTGAAGAAAACCCAGATCCTTGACTTCAAATGATTTAGCCAACATCTTCTTCAAGCATGCTATCCCATCATCATCACTACCTGTGATCACAATATCATCAACATACACAATAAGAATAACAATCTTGCCACCTTTGTGTTTAAAGAAGAGGGTGTGATCTGCATTGCTTTGTTGATAGCCCATAGAGCATACTTCCTTCCTAAACCTCCCAAACCATGCCCTAGGAGATTTTTTTAGCCCATAAAGAGATTTCCTTAACCTGCACACTTTACCATTAGTTTCTCTGCTATTAAAACCTGGAGGAATCTCCATGTAAACTTCTTCATGTAAATATACATGAAGGAAGGCATTCTTTACATCCATTTGAAACAATTTCCACTCATTGTTTGCTGCAATAGATATAACGTCCCTAATAGTGTTCATTTTTTCCACTGGTGCGAAAATCTCATCATAATCCACTCCATAAGTTTGGCTATATCCCTTTGCCACCAATCTAGCTTTATATCTTTCCACTTTACCATCTGTGTTTTGTTTTACGGTAAATACCCATTTACAACCAACAATCCTTTTGTTAGGAGGAAGAGTAGTAAGTACCCAAGTATTGTTCTTGTCAAGCGCTTCCATCTCCTCCATCATAGCTTTCCTCCATTATGGGTATTGTTTTGCTTCCTGCCAGTTACGTGGTATAGGTAATGTAGAGTCCAGTGCAGCTATGAATGCTTTGTATTGGGGGCCCATACATAAATATGAAACATAATTAGAGACATCATACTGGGACAGGTGTGATGGTAATTTACCAGCAGCAGTGCGAGGCTGTTTTCTTAGAGCTATGAGGAGATCTAAATCATCATGTGGAGGAGAGATTATACCATCACTTGCAGAGGGGCTCGTGTTCGACTCTTGTATGTTTGAGTGACCTTGAGTTTCAGGACTCTGACTCAATAAAATGTCTTCTTCCTCCTGCACCTGATCCTTCTCTACTCGGTGTCTTCGTGAATACACTTGAAGATCTTGTGGCCATCTTGACCCTTCAGGTTGATATTCTTGCTGCTCCCCCTGAGTGTGATCTTGTTCAGCTTATGATGTACCTTCATCTTCACCATTATACATATCTCTAGCTGGAATCACCCCAATAATCATATTCCTGGATGCTGCTACATTATCTTCTTCACCTTTATCTCCCCTATCTCATTGTTCAGACATGTAACATCATTAACATATAGATCAGGGAAAACATCAGTTAAATCTACTGGTTCCCCATAAAAAGGTACATGTTCCCTGAACACTACATCCATGCTCACAAACATCCGCTTTTCCGATGGGCACCAACATTTATAACCCTTCTGTTTTCCAGCGTATCCCACAAATATACATTTCACTGCTCTAGGGTCAAGCTTCCCAACTGATGGTCTATGATCCCTTACAAAACAAACACATCCAAATACCTTTGGTGGCACAACATATGTAGTTTCACTAGTTAGACACTCAATCAGTGCCTTGTTATTAAGCACCCGGGATGGAATTCTATTCATCAAGTAAGCCGCTGTCATCATAGCTTCAGCCCACAAATATTTAGGAACATTCATAGCTAACATGATACACCGGGTGATTTCTAAGAGATGTCTGTTCTTCCTTTCAGCCAACCCATTCTGCTCGGAAGTACTTCGGCAACTACTTTGATGGATAATTCCAAAGCTTGATAGGTACTCATCAAATTGGTTATTGACATATTCTGTACCATTGTCTGTTCGAAATATTTTCACCCGTGCATCATATTGATTTCTGATTAAGTTGTGAAAATCCTTAAAGCAGTCAAACACGTCACTTTTATTTCTCAGTACATAAACCCAAGTAGTCCTAGTGCAACAGTCAATAAATGTAACAAAATATTTGTATCCATAAAGTGACCACACCCCCACACATCTGAGTGGATAGTTTGAAATGGCACCGTACTTCTGTGATCAGATGAAGTATATATACTGCGGGTTAGCTTCCCATACTAACAAGCATCACATACTAGACTTTCTTTGCACATTTTATTATAGAGGTTGGGATACAACTGACCCAGGGTGTTAAAGGACATGTGTCCCAGCCTACGATGATGAAGTAGAAATTCTTGCAATGATGACTGAGACAGAACAACAGCATCCACAGGAGCCATATCATCATCCAGATAGTATAAGCCATCTCACATAATTCCTATCCCAAGACATTTTCCTGTTCCAAGTTCCTGAAATAGACACCATGTTGGGAGGAAGACTACAACACAATTGAGCTCTTTAGTAATGCAGCTGGTTGATAAAAGATTTATTGAGAAAGAAAGAACATTCAACACAGATGATAAAGACATTTTAGGACTGCACACTATTGTTCCTGAACCCATAATATGCTGTTTTGACCCATCTGCAAGTTTAACAAATTCCCTTCTTGATTCAGGGAAATATCTCATAAAGTCTTTGTATGAACTAGCAATGTGTCGAGATGCCCCCGAATCAATCAGCCATGGTTTATCACTACAATTAACTTGAACAGAAGCTGAATTATTACCACAAAGATCAGCAGAGACAGAGACAGTAGCTGCTTCCTGAGATCTCTTATCACCATGTTTCATTCCCTTGAACTGGTACCATTTTCTTAACTCATCAGCAGTCATCTGAATAGTGATAGTTGGATATTCTCCACTATTTTGATCTGTCAATGTTCTACTAGTAGGGGCAGGGCATGCAACTCTACACCAATTACAGAATTTACGAAACACAAAATTCACATTTCTGCAACCTAAGTTTGGACAGAGCCAATCCCCATCTCGTCGCCAAGACTCCTCACTACCAATAAGACGTCTTCTACTATACCAATTCTTCCATTGCCCAGGTTGATTGAATCCAAAATAATTCTTATTTCTTAGGTTCATTCCAAACCTTGAATTCTCCCCTGCTTGCGATTTGCACCAAGCAACATATTGTTCCTTCCAAGCTACTTTTCGCCTAAGGCCTCCACAGCAGCTTTAACTCATAAATTACCTCATATGCAACACTCTGTAATCTGCAATTTCTATACCTCCTTCCTTGATGTTGCCAATCAGCAGCTTACGCAACTCCACGGCTCTAGTACCGAGCACAAATTTGTTGGAGATTTGCCCAAGAGGAAATAATAAAGTGGTTATTATCATATCTTCATACTTATGATAAATGTTTACATACCATGCTATAATTGTATTAATCAGAAACATTAATACTGGTGTGATTTGTAAACATAAAAGAGTCCCTAGTAAAGCCTCTTGTTAAAATAGCTTGTTGGTTAATATATGATCATGGTTTCCTGATCATGAACATAGAGATGTTATTAACAACAGGGTCATATCATTAGGAGAATTATGTGATGGACATACTCCTATATTTAAGCGTAGCATAAAGATCAAGTCATTTAATATAGTTCATTTGCTATAAGCTTTCTGATACATAGTAACCTAATTCCTTCGACCATGAGATCATGTTAATCACCATCACCGGAAGGATGCTTTGATGACATCAAAAACCACACCGTAATAGGGTGGCTATAAAGGTGGCATTGAGTATTCGGAAAGTATGGGTTGAGGCACATGGATCAAGAGTGGGATTTGTCCATCCATATGAAGGATAGATATACTCTAGGCCCTCTCGGTGGAATTTCATCCAATTATCTTGCAAGCATGTGACTGGCTCACAAGGGATCACATACCACGGGAACTAGAAAAGAGTACTTATCGGTAACGAGGTTGAACTAGGTATGCAGAGATACCGACGATCAAAACCTCGGATAAGTAAACTATCGCGAGACAAAGGGAAATTGGTATCGTATGTAAGTGGTTCATTCAATCGCAAAGTAATCGTAGAAATATGTGGGAGCCATATGAATTTCTAGATTCCTCTATTGGTTATTGATCGGAGAAGTGTCTCGATCATGTCCGCATAATTCACGAACCGTAGGGAGACACACTTGAGGATTCGATGTTGTTGAGTAGTTCAGGAATGATGAGTAAGATACCGAATGTTGTTCGGAGTCTCGGATGGGATCCGGGATATAACGAGGAGATCTGGAATGGTCTGGATAATAAGATTCATATAAGGAAAGTCCTGTTTCGGAGTTGGGGAATGATTCCGGTGTTTTCATCGGGAATGTTCTAGAAGGGTCCGGAAGGTCCGACACTCCGGAGGGGAAGGGTACATGAATGTGTCATGACAATGTGGAATGGTTGCATCATGTACTAGGTCACTTGGCTAGGCAAAATAAAGGGAGAAATCAAATTCTAGTTTGAAAGTCAAACGCCAATTTGAAAAAGTCAAACGACAAGTTTGCTTGGTGGAGGGAGAGTAGGAAACCTACTTGGGGAGGAAGTCTCCTCCCTCCACCCGCCGGCCAAGGAGGAGGAGTTGGAGGAGGACTCCCTCCTCCCAAGCCGTACCCTCCCACCTATAAAAGGAGGGGCAGGGCTGCCCCTCTCCCACACACCTCAAACCCTAGCTCTGGCGCCTCCACCTCCAAGCACAGCCGCCGCCTAGGGTTTCCCCTCCAACTCGGTGACTTGGGGCTTCCCCAAGCCCTAGCCGCCGGCCACAATATCCCCTTGGTGCCCTCTAAACCCTAGATCACCAAGGCCTCTCTCATACTCCACCATACTCGCTCTGGCTTAAGGCGAAGCCCTGCGAGATCTTCCCTCTACTTCCAGTACCACGCCGTCGTGCTGCCGGAATCGCGAGGAGAGTGCTACAACCTCCACTGCCTGCTGGAACAAGGGAGAGGAAGGTCTTCATTGAGTACCGAACGTGTGACCGACTGCGGGAGCGCTGCCGGAATGCAGCGCCGGAAGGATCGTCTACGCGATCTTGAGATCGGCAAGTGTACGACTACATCACCCACGAGAATCTGCTCTCGTTAACCGCTTTGGATCTTCGAGGGTTAGTATTCTATTGAGTCGTTGATACAATCTAGTAGATAGATCTTGGCTTGATCATAAATTAGATATTGATTGTGTGTTCATGCGGTAGAATTTTTTTGTTTTCCATGCTAAGAACCCCATAAGTGGTATCAGAGCCGTGCCTATATGTAGATCTGTTGCACGAGTAGAACACAATGGTCATTGTGGGCGGTGGTGCTTTTATTATCAGTTTCTTCTTGTGTACTTAGCATCTTGTGGTATGGTGGTATGAAGCGGCCCGGGCTAACCTTACATGACATCGTTCATGAGACTTGCTCCACGCTCAACATGCAACTTGTATTGAATAAGTGGCTTTGCGGGTGTTTGTCTCTCCCATCATAGTAAAGATTCAATTTACAACGGGCACTTGATAGTTCAAGCATCAACGTTGTGGTTCTTGTTCGTAAGCTAGAACGACACTTATTGAAAGCCCCAAACCACGTAAAATATGCAAAGAAAATTAGAGGCGTCTAACTTTGTTTTGCAGAGGTGTGCTGTGATGTGATATGGCCATGATTGTGATTATATATGATGTATGCAATGTTCCTTATTGTAAGTTGGCAAATTCCGTTAAGACCCGCGTGTCTATTATTCAAAGTAGTTGTAATAGTTGATGCTGGTGGATGACAACCATGAAGCGGCGCCATTGACCTTGACGCCATGCTGGTGATGATGGAGATCATGTTCGTGCTTGAAGATGGAGATCGGAAGCACACGAAGAAAGGACATATCATATCACATATTATGAATTGCATGTGATGTTAATCCTTTTATGCATTTTGTATTGCTTAGTTAACGACTGTAGCATTATAAGATGATCCCTCAAGCACACAATTTCATGTTTTAAAGTGTTCATCCTTAGTAAGCACTGTTGCTAAAGATCGTTGTTTCGAAGCATCACGTGATGATCGGGTGTGTTAGATTCTGCGAGTGTATACAACGTGAGCAAGCCAGATTTGCTCATGCAGAAGCTAAGGTTTGATCTTGACGAGCCTAGCATGTACAGACATGGTCTGGAACACGGATCACCGAAAGGTAAAGCATGAGTCATATAGTAGATATGATGAACATGTTGATTGTTCGCCATTGAAGCTACATCAACTCTCGTGATGATCGGTTTTGATGTGGTGGATTTGGTTCATGTGATCACTAAAACAATGTGAGGGATATTGTTTTGAGTGGGAGTGCAACAACAATTTGATTAAAAGTTGAACACTATTTATCATACATTAAATCAAAGTGAATTTTCATAATTGTTATAGTCATTGGCATCCATTTACCACCTTGCGCTTAGTTATAATTGAGATGATAGAACTATAGAATTCTGGTTAGTTACTTTACGAACTGGTATCGTATTGTTTTGAAGTGTTAATCTAAAGTTTAAAAGTCCTATTGCAAACTTTCAAGAAGTTACTCCATGAAGTTTAATAATTGGTATTAAATCAAGAGTGACAATTCCAAGTGTTAGTGTATGAGTATCATGTTTGTCTCCATGATTCTTGATATTCAAAGGATTGTCTTAATATCAAGGTTATCTAGGATCTGAAAGAGTTGTTTCAGAAACCATGATGTGTGGAAGATATTGTGATATCTGAAACGAAGTTTTGGTTGCAACATGATAGAGTATAATATGGCAAAAGTCATGTTCTCATATTTGATGAGAATTTGAAAAAGGTTGGAGACACTAGTTGTCCTAATCCTCCAAAAGGTTTTGGAGAGCAACATTATACTCGCGATTCACCGTTATAAGCTAAAATTAGCTTGATCATGGATAATTCCATGATAAGGGTGAATATTTGATGTAGGTAAAATGTTTACTACACCAAGAGATTACTAAAGAAAGGAATTTGAAAGAACACCAAACATTTGATGATGGTGATCTACTTCAAAGTGCAAGTCCAAAGACATTGGTATTTTACTATACATGCTTTGGACTATGTGTCATGTATATGGCTCCACTATTGATATTGATAGATTCTTTCAAATGTAAAAGAAATCGGAAGAGAATCTCATAAATATATGGCAGAAAATAAAAGACTAGAATTGTTCAGTTTAGGTATATAAAGGATATACATGTTATGGCTGTATTCTTTGCTTGTTAAATAATGTGGTTCTTAAGTATTGGATACTGAATTTGTTGGTATGAATCGTCATACGAACAACAGAATTCATGAATTACAATGGCCTAAGTAACTAGCAAAAGAATATGTGATGATGTTCATCGAGAACAAATAAATGGTTATTGTGTTGCTCGTTAAACATCAAAGCTTGCCTTTAAGATTTGTTTTATCAGGTATTATGAGAACAAAAGGGTTGTTCAATTAATTGCCATAATCCATAAAAGATGGATGATTTACAAATCTCGTTGGAGAAATCACATCCATAAAACTAGTGCTAAAAATGTCGAAAGACAAATTAAAAGATCACTTAGGAAGTGACATCACCGTTTAAATTATATTGGAAAGAAAACATGAAGAAACTCCATGTGGATGGAATTTTGGAGTCTTTTGATTTTTGATCAAATGATGCTTGTGAAACTTTCCTAGAGATAATTAAAACTTTTTTCATAGGCCAAAAGGGAACGAATGACTAGCTTATTGGAACTTGTACATATTGTCGTATGAAGTCCATTATGTGTAGTCAAGAGCGATGGATTTCAACTTCATATGCTTCCTCCGAAAATTTGAGTGAATATATGAATATTTACTTAATAAGTATGAAGTATGAAACATTTGAAAAGTTCAAATATTTTAAGATGAAGTGCAAAATCATTGTAACAAGAATATAAATAGTTTATGATAAGATCATAAAGGAAGATATTTGAGTTACAAGTTTAGCATAATACCTAAGATTTAAGGAATCGTTCCGTGGATTTGCATTTCCCGAAACACCATAAGAGTATGGAGCGTTCGAGATATGTGATTAAACCTTGTTTGACATGGTAAGATCAAAGGTGTAATTCATAAAATTGTCATTATATTTTAAAGATTAAAAGCTTTAGAGACTATCGTTTTTCCACTGAAAAGAGCTCCATCATAATCCATTGAATTGACACCATATAAAGTTATGGTTTGGAATTAAACCCAAGTTGCCTTTCTTAAACATTGGTATGCTATGCATAAAAAGGTGTTTGCAACCAAAGTAGGATGAAACTGTCTTTGTATGTTATTTCGAATAACTGTTCCTCCATAACATCGGAGACAAAAATGTTTGTCGCTTAAAACGTCAAGTTTCTTAGAGAAGGATTTTTTCGTGAAAAGTTAAGTGGGAGGACAATAGAAATTTGATAAGGTTAAAAGAACCTTAGCTATATGTGCAAAGTTGCGCAGCGCTGAAAAGTGTTCCGGAGGCAGCAACAATGCTCATGGCTCACGTGCCTCAAAGGTTGTGGTCACGGAGATCTAAGTTCCTATTGAAACAAGTAGGTCGGGTAAACAATCAAAATACCAAGATTTGAGAGTTAAATCATTATTTGACAATAATGATTCGACTACATGCAAATAAGCGATGATGGGCCCTGACTCCGTCAAATGGCTTGAAGCCATAAAATCCGTGATAGTCCCATATACGAGAGATCAAGCTTTGAACTTGAAAGACCCTCTGGAAAGGTACAAGATCTTATAGTTGTATTTGGATCTATAAAGAAATAGACATGGATGTTTCACATCTATGAAATAGTCGACATGTTGGGAAAGAGTTCACAACAATATTCAAAGGTTGACTATGACAAGATCTGATCTTTCATAGCGATATTTAGTCTAGACGGATTAATGTAGAAACCACTACATATAATTTTGTTATGTGATAGTTGAATAAACAAAACAAGTTCTTCTATAAGAATGGTTACCTAAGACGTGTGCATGACACGGTCCAAAGGGTTTTGTTAATTCAAAGGATGCTAAAAGCATATGCAAACTTCAATGGTTGAAGTAAGCATCGCGGAATTGGAATCTTCACTATGATGAAACTATTAAAAGAGTTTAATTTCATCGGAGACGATGAAGATGCTTGCACTTGTAAGAAATTAAGTGGGAGCGCTAAGACATATTTCTAATACATTATGTGGAATACATATTGTTGATTGGAAGTGATGTATCCTTTTATTAACACAGGATAAGAATTTCATCTCGATGAAAGACTTAGGCAGAACCCGAATATTTGGCATCAATGTCTATATGGATAAATTGTGACGCCAATATGGTTGTGCCAGAAGTACATAGACGAGATATTGAATGAGTTCAATATAGAAACTACAAGAAAGGTTCTTGTTGCACAGGAAGGATTGAATAAATATTTAAGTATTTTTGATACTTGATAGATAAAATCACAAAGAGTATTTTATCAATCATGCTGTGATGTGTACAAATCCAGATATGTCCTATGATCTAAATGTTATGAGCGTATACCAGAATGATTCATAAGATGATTATTGGACGATAGTAAAAATATTCTTATGATCTTGTGAAAGAAATAAGAATATATTATTTTGTAGAAGTGACAAATAGATGGTTAGTTCATTGTAAATGAATTACATTGATACTAGTTTTGTCACAAAGTACAAATTAAGTTTATCTCAATCTAAACTAAGGGTGTCACAATATGATGGAAAGTAAGTTCCATAATGGATTTGGATGAGTTATAACACCCTCGCCTGATAAAGCTGAGTTCATGTGTATAGTGCCAATCCCTGGATCGGTTCACTGGCACACACAGTACAAAATGATACCAAATATAACTGTGCATCATAAATATAACGAATATGATCCAGAATTTACATTATTTATTCAAGTACACAGCGGAAAACGAATACAAGGTAGATCACCATCCTTCAAATGTGCCACAGGCGAACAATTGTTGAGTGGAGTCTCACGACCTATGAACGATCACTCAGATACGATATAACCTGCAACATGAAACGTTGCAGCCACGAATGGTCAATACATTGAATGTATGGCAAGTAGGCTAAAGTGGTTAACAACAGATCTATCAACTACATGACGAGGTTTAATCTCGTCAATGCCCATTGTTATGGACTTGGGTTTTGGAGAAGATGGGGATGCTGGAGATCGTGGCACGGCTAACAGACAAGCAACCAGGGGATACGAGATTTACCCAGGTTCAGGCCCCCGGAGGGAAAACCCTACTCCTGCTTGTCTGCTCTTTGATTACGGCGGAACCGAAGGTTACAGGGTGCGCAGATTCGATCTGGCGTGGATGCGTGTGCGAAAGTATGAGTCGAGTTGCCCTAGGACGTGCCCTCCGGGCCTTTATATAGACTTAGGCAGGTCCTGGGCGTAGTCCTAGTCGGTTACAAGTTCTAGGGTTTTACCCCTTTGAATTTCCTATCTCCTCTAGTCTTGCTCTCCAAGGATCCGAAGACGTCATGGGCCTTGGCCACCCGAAAATCTTCATGGGCCAGATGGTATGTCCGCTGTGGGCCTTCCTTGGGCTGGACTAGGTATGTGAAGTTACGCCGTGAGGGTATAACTATGTCGAGCCCTCGAGTGATCGGTCAATCGTAGATTCGGCCGAGGACTCTTCCATCCTTCGGGAGCACTATATGTTAATAGTATATGTGCAGGATTGTTGATGCGTGTGCTCGACTCACCCGATGGATCGTGGTCGCTTAACTGCTTAGGACGAAACAACACGATCTTCTTCAAGTTCGGGTCCCTTAACCCGAGCCCGAACATATCTTGGCGTAATTCAACTCAGCCGGAGGGCTTATAGGAGTGGAATTCGTGATTTTAATTGGTGCACCCAACGTCTGTCGATTTTTCATCGCACTGGCACGGATTCATACTAGCGTAGCAACAAGTGCGCGTTGCCATCGATGATATCAGAGGTCTTAGCTTTGTCAGACGCGAGATCCAACATTTATCACCTCGGAGGTGTTTCGGGTGGCCAAGGAGATTGTTGCTCACTTAGCGTTTTGTTGGGGCAGAGTTGCCAAAAAAGTTTTTGCATGCGGATCCGGAAGATCGCAGTCGAAGAATTCAAAGGGTGCGCGACTAGCGCTCCCTATGGGAGTAGCCCCCAAGTGTCTGTTCGAGTCGTAGACTCGAACGGAGACTTTTAGTTCAAGCACTGTTTAAATCATTAGTTCCACAGGACCCGAAAATTTTCGGATTCTTAAATCCATCCTCCCTATGGGAGTAGCCCCCGAGTCCGTAGTGGAGTCGTAGACTCGACGTAGGACTCAGAGAAGTAATTTTGTCTTCATTTGTCCGCCGGGTGCGCGGTCAGCGCTCCTGATAGGAGTAGCCCCCAAGTATTTAGTCGAATCGTAGATTCGAGTGAGTACTTTTAGCTGTGGAGCCGAAGTGGTGCTAGTATAGCTTTTGATGATGTCAGTGCTTACGATCGATGACCTCAAGCATCTGCTACGCCAGAGATGACTTGACTGGACGAAGCGTGGGTCCCACTTGCTGACTTTGAATTGACCTGTCACGCGTGGCGTGGAGATGATTACGGTGTCTCCTCGATTTCCTCGCGTAGTGGACGGCGTGGTAACGACGGTTCGTTGTGGTGTTGACACGTGTACGGCCAGATCTACCGTTGGCGTTAGGTCTTCTCGATGGACGGCCGCGGCGTCGCCTTTCCGTTATAATCCTGGGTGAAATCGTGGTTTGTTTTTCACCGCACCAGTTCATCTGTTCACTGCCTCCTTGTTCTTGAGTGATTCTTGCTGCGCGCTGAGCTTTCCTTCCACATTTCCTTCGTTTTCTGCGTTGTTCGCCACCACCTGGCAGCGCCATGGGGAAAACGAAGAAATAATCATCTCATGTTGGGACCAGCGCCGAGGCAAGAAGGCACCGCTGCTCGCGTCACCGATGGTGGTCGGGCGATCGAAACGCGGAGAGCGATCTCCGCAAATCCGCGAGGAGCCCGATCCGCAGGATACGGCCGCCAAATTCCCGGCAATGGTAATCCCCGCCCCCATCCGGTGTCGGGTTATGTTTTGCCTTCATGATTCGTGGGTTTTCTTTTCCGTCCATGACTTCCTTCGTGGATCGCTTTTTCTATGGGGTTCAACTCCATCATCTGCCTCCCAACTCCCTTCTCCACATTGCGTGTTTTATCACGCTTACAGTGTTGGCTTGGCATTGAGTCAGACTTTGGCCTCTTCCTAAGCTTTATTCCGTGAAGAGGCGGTCTGTTCGATGGTGTGTATCCCATTGGGGTTTCATCATCTCCTCAGTCCCAATGTGCAATTATTTTCCTTTTCCATGTCCGAATCTGTCCAAGATCGGCCGAGGAAATGGTTTTACATCCGTGACTCCGCATCGCTGGGCAAGATTTTGGTCTGCCTTTTGACCCTCCCAATTGATTGAGAAGAAAAGATCCTGGAAAACCAAATCTTAGACGGTGAGGTGGCGGAGATAGAGGCCTGCAGACCGGGTGGAGGATCTCCAATTGATTCGAGAAGGAGGTGAACGTGTCGACATCATCCGGACGCTTTGAGCGCCGGTGCAGCCTCCAAGCGAGGGCGCACCCGATGTTTCTTTACTCTGGGCGCCGTGATCCGACGAGGGTTTCGAGTGAGAAAATCTCCGAGGTGGAACTTGACAAGTCTCTTCGCGTGCTGTTGAAGTTCAAGGCCGACGAAGAAATCCCGGAAGTCATGACATTCTCCTTTTCTTCGACGCTGGTCGCATCAAGGTGTAGATTTGCATGTAGTGCTCCCCTTTGTTTTTGTCGATGTGTGTACTTTTTCCTTTGTTTGCTAACAAAGTTCCTTTTCCTTTGCGAGCTTCAGTGCCGGGCATGGCACCACCGCTGCTCGAAAGGTATCCGAATGCCCCGGATAATGAAGTGGTGGATTCCGTGTCCGAGCTACCGTCAGCGCGATCCCCAACGGAGGATGCCGACGAATCGAGTGAGGACCATTCGCGCAAGCGATCACGGAGCTCTAGCGAGTCGTCAGATGCCTCGACTCCTCCGACTCCCAGAAATCCTCTGGGCCTTGAGCGTCATGATGATGTTCACGGGGGTTCTTCCTCTCCCCTTCCTGCCATTCCTGTGCGGGATGTTGCTCCGCACCCGCCAGCAAAGCGGAAGAAGGAAGAAAAGAAGGAGAAGAAGAAGGAAGAAAAGAAGGAAGAGAAGAGGGAAGAAAAGAAGGAAGAGAAGAGGGCCCGAAGGGCTTCTCCTATCTTCGACCTGAGCGTGTTGGGCTCGTAAGTTTTGTTGTTGCCACTGTTGTCCTTTGTTCCCTTGTTATTTTTGCACCTGTGTTGATTGGTTCGTATGCAGGCAATCCTCTGACGGCTCTAGTGATGGTGCGCGCGAGATGATGGGGGAGTCGAACATTGCATCGCCTCCTCCTCAGACGGTGGTGACTTCTGGTGATGCTGTGCCAGTTCCTCCTGTGCATGAGAGGCTGGTGGTTGCGCCTCAGAATTTCGCAGGCGGGCCTGCGGGTTCGCCTTCGGAGCACGTAAGTTTTTCTGCTTGATGTTTCGGGGGAGCCCCCGAGTGTCTTCGTATGCTGATGTTGTTTATGCTTCTTTGTGTTGGGCGTAGCCCCCAAGTCCTGTTCTTACTACTATTGCCTGTTGCTGCAGCCTTTTGTCCAAGAGGCCAAGCGGCTGGTGGAGGAACGCCTGACGCTGGAGGCGAAACTGCAGCAGCTTCAAGGTATTCGTCTGCCTTGTAGTACTTCTCTTGCTTATCCTGGTCCTGTTCTTTGACACTTGCTTGTTGTAAATGCAGAGGAGCATAACGACTCTCTACGTGAGGTCGATGCTCTGAAGAAGAGCCTTGGCCAATCGGAGCAGAAGGCCGAAGCTGCCTTGGTGAGAGAGCCTTGAGCTGGAGTCATGGCGGCAAAGCGAAGAGCGCCTGCAGGAGGCCGCAGATCGTGAGGAGCAGCTGGCCACCGTTGCGGCTGCTCGTGAAAAAGGGGTGGCGGATAAGCTCATGGCTGCTGCCAAGGCTATTTAGGGTGAGTACAAGCTTTTGGACTTGTTTCTTTTGCTACGGATCTTCTTCTATGCTGACTCTCTTCATATTTTCTTCGTTTTTGTCTCAGATGCCGCAGGCATCGAGTTCGACCGCGGTGCTCTGGAGCACGGGAGTGCTCTAGATGATGCCACTGTGGCGGTCGAAGACCGCTGCAGCACCGCTGCCAACTCCTTGCCAAGGCGAAGAGGTCCTTGGTCGCTTCTACCAGAGCTCTTCCCAAGGGCGCACTTGAAGATGTGGATGCCCGGCAGAGCTCTATCACCAAGCTCTGCAGCGCATAAGCGCAAAGGGCATCGGCGCGTCTGCCGTCTGGCGATGGCTATGGCGGATGGGGCAGAGCTGGACCTGCCCTGGATCACTTCTCGGATGCCAACTGCCGGATGGATCCGAGGTTTTCGCCTACTCCGCCGCCGGCATTTATATGGGCCTAAGCTCATTGACTTGCTATCTGAATACGCACTGCGGCAGCAGGGCGAGGCCAAAGCTAGGCAGTCTGGTTCTGAGGCGACTCAGTGTCCTGCACCTTAGGCGTAGTAGACGTAGGGTAGTTTGTAGTCTTCTTTTGTTGTAAATATCTTTTGTAGTACCATCCTTGTGCCACGTAGTGGCCTTATGTATTTTAATGAATTCCTCCAAGTTGTGCTTTATCCTTGGCTGAATGTCTGTGTGCCTTCTTTTTTCTGCTGCTATAGGTTCCTTCGGGTGCTGACCCAGTTGACACTTCATCCGAAAGGCCCTTGCGAGCATCATTGGATGATTCCTCGCAGCTCGCTTTTCTTCGAGATCGCGTGCGCAGCTTGGAGAGAGATTTGCTTGGGTTACGCGGTCGCGCTGACGTTTGGAAATCCAAAGGCATCGGTGCAGCCAGAGAGGAGTATTTGATGGCGGAGCTGGTCTGTCCGAGCAGCAATGTAAGTTGATCCTTCTTCGGTTGTAGCTCGCTTCTTGGTGAGCCCGCGCCTTACTCTTGTTTTGTGCGGTTGTCGCAGGTGCCAATCTTGCTCCGAGGGAAGAAAAGGAGTGTATCGCTGTTCGAGTCAATTGCTTGACTCAACAGGATATGGAGGCCGGCGGCTTCTTCTGGATGGATCGTGATCGCGCCATGGTTCTGGCGACGGTCCAGGATCGTTTCTACCAGGTTTCGCGGGTGCTCCGCCAAAGTGCATATCACTTTTTTCGGTGCGCACGCCATGTTTCCGTTGGATGCCGTGCCAACGACCTGTAGGTCTTCCGACGAAGTTTCGAGTGCCGCAATGTCAAGGAGCGGCGCAGCTCGTCGCATGGGTGAAGGCTGCCTTGTCTCTTGTGAGGGTGCACCGCCGACGTAGATTTGGCTGTGGCGATCGGGCCACCTCCTCACCAGATGGTGGCGAGGGATATGCGTCCATTACGCGGGTCAGAAGCAAGATGTCTAACAGATTGTAGATTTGTTTGAGCAGCGTGCTCAGGCTATTCTTCAGAATAGGTAGGATCTGAAAATAAACAGATAGATGTAAAATTTGTATATTTCGGCTGGCGTTTATGTGCCCTTTGTTGTAAAGGTTTGCTTGTTTGTGAGCACGCAGTGCTTTGATTGAGCACGTGCCTTTTCGCTTGCCTCGACGTAGTCACCTCGTGTGTACACGCTTTGGTCCTCATCGATGAAATCGTGAGGTGGGGGAGCCCGAGTGCTTTGTAGCATGTAGTAAAGTTGCAGAAAATAGTCAACCGAAGGTTGGGGCTAGACACTTAGCTTTATTTATATCGTAATGGAGGAGGTACATGGTTTGGCCGAGTAGCCTTGGTGAAAGCCTTATTGAAAGTAAAAGGGGTAGGTTTCACGGTAGAATCGTCAGAAAAGTAGACGTTCCACGGGTTGGAGTATGCGACTGCACTCCACGCTTGAGGCGATAGGCGCCACCGGGATGACTTCGGTGATGACATAGGGTCCTTCCCATGGTGAATCGAGTTTGTTCGTCGCTTTGCTTAAGTCGCAAGACGAGGTCTCCTTCGACGAAGGACCTTGGCAGCCGGCCACGTGATAGTTATGAGACTCCTGGTACACCGCTGATCGAGCCGCTATATCCCGCTTCGCCGAGTGTGTCGACGGCGTCTTCAAGTGCAGCCGTGGACTCGGCTTGTAAGCGATTTACTCGTGGAGCCCGGTGGCGATTGCCGGTAGCACTCGCCCGTGCACCATGAAGAACGGTGTGTAGCCGGTGGAGCTGTTTGGCGTAGTCCGTAAGCTCCACAGGACAGACGGTAGCTCTTTCATCCAGTTTCCAGCTTTGTGCTCGAGTGAGCTCATGAGACGTTTCTTGATCCCGGCGCCGATTAGGCCGTTGGCCTCTTCCACTTGCCCGTTTGTTTGCGGGTGTGCCACTGAGGCATACGTGATATTGATCCCGAGGCCTTCGCAGAAGTCCTGGAATTCTTCGGAGATGAAGTTCGATCCGTTGTCGGTGATGATGCTGTGTGGTACACCGAACCTGTAGACAATGGATTCAAAGAATTTGACGGCGGTTTTGCCCTTCTGGTTGGTGACTGACATGGCTTCGATCCACTTGGTGAATTTGTCGACTGCGACTAGGAGGAAGACGTGTCCTCCCTTCGAGGATTTTGGTAGTTTGCCAATCATGTCAAGGCCCCATTGGGCAAAAGGCCAGGCTATGGGTATGGGTCGAAGTTCGGACCCAGGTGCGTGCGGTTTGTCGGCGAACCGTTGGCACCCGTTGCATCTTCGGACGATGTCCTTCGCGTCGCTCATGGCCGTTGGCCAATAGAATCTTGCTCGCAGAGCTTTGGCGACGAGGGAACGGCTACCTGCGTGGTGGCCGCAGATGCCCTCGTGGATATCTTGGAGTATGGCCTTGCCGTCGTTGATGGTGACGCACCGTTGTAGTACGCCCGTAATGCTACGTTTGTACAGCTCGCCGTTGATGATGGTGAAAGCTTTTGACCGACGAGATACGCTACGCATCCGTCGGGCTGTCGGCAATTCTCCGCTTATCGTGAACTAGAGGTATGGACGTCCAAGTTTCTTCGACCGCCATGACCTGCATCAGGTTGACCATGGCAACTTCGGTATCCAACTTTTCGGTCCTTCATGACCTTCAGCGAGCCCCGAGTGTTCTCGCTTCGGGTGATCCTTGGGGATTTTTCGCTGATGGATGGCACGCAGATCTGCTCGAGGAACACACCGGTGGCACCTTTGCGCAGTGGAGCCGATGTTGGCAGTCTATCGGCCTCGTTGCTCTCTCTTCCGACGCGTCAAGTTCGCAGCCATCGAATTCTCCTTCGAAAGCAGGTGAACGCGCGACGCGATCATGTTTTCGGCGTGCATCACACGCATTCATCGCGCTGTACAACAAGGTTGGAGTCACCAGATGACCAGCGCTGCGCCACATATTTTTGCCATCTTCATGCCATGGATGAGGGCTTCAGATTCGCCTCGTTGTTGGAGGCTCAATTTCATCCAAGAATGTACTTCATCTTGTCACCTTGTGGGAGGTGATGACTCCTCGCCTCCGCTTCACGCTTGGAGCCGCTGAAATGCAATGTCCAGATCGCGACATGTCCGGGTGTCGCAGCAACTCCATCCAAGTGTACCAGAAGTCCTAAGGACTTGAGATTTGATTGTGTGTCGCTTCAGAGACGATGTCCAAGGGTGATAGTTCCCCACGGCCACGCGTCCTATGGCCTCTCGGGTTATTCAGATGCCGCTGTGGTGCTCGCTGACGACCATCACCGATGCTCCGGAAGTAGTGGCTCCGTCCGAGCCGTCATGAACACGCCGTAGGCCGCTTCGTAGTCGGGTACCGCTGTTTTGTTGGAGTGAGAACCTCGCCGAGGTAGTAAATTGGGCGTTGTACCCGTGGGTCTTGCCTTCTTGGTCGCTCGACCTAGTACCGTGGCCGACCACCGGTGTGTGGCTGCTATGTACAAGAACAGGGCTCGCGCTCTTTGGCGTGACCAAACGGGCGAGGTGGAGAGGAGCCGCTTCAGGCTTTGAACGCGCTGGCTTCGTGTCCACCGAACTTGTGTGCCTTCGCAGTACCGGTAAAATGGTAGGGCCTTCGCCCATGCGGCCGATGAACTCGCTTAGTGCCGCTACCGCCTCATGAGCTCTGAACGCCTTGAGGTTTTTCGGCTTCCATTGTCATGATAGCTTTGATTTTCTTCGGTTCGCCGATCCCTCGTTGTGAGATGAAGTACCCGAGCAATGACCAGGGGACGCCAAGGCGCACTTTTCGATTGAGCTTGATCCCGTAGCGATCAAGGTTGTCGAACGCCTCGCGGAGATCGCCGATAAGTGTCCTTGCCTCCTTGGTTTTTGACTATGTCGCCGACATAGACTTGGACGTTACGACCGATCCGGGTCCTTGAGGCAAGCTCGCATGCATCGCCGGTACGTGGCACCCGTTTTTAGCCCGAAGGGCATTATGTTGTAGCGTATACTCCGAACGGTGTGATGAACGCCGCTTTCTCTTGATCTTCGACCTTGAGTCGAATCTGGTTATAGCCGAGTAGGCGCCGAGGAAGGAGAGCTTCACAACCTGCAATAATCGATGATCCGGTCGATCCGGTAGAGGGAAGTGGTCCTTTGGGCGGTTTATTTAGTGACATGAAGTCTACGCACATCCGCAGATGTCCGTGTCCTTCTTCGGGACCATCACCGATTTGCCACCCACTCGCTTCCTTGATTTCCGGATGAAGTCTGCTGCGAGTAATCTGCTGATCTCCTTGCCGATAGCTTTGGCTCGGGTCTGGCGCCTTCGGATAGACCGCTGACCGGCTTGGTGTCCGGAAGACATTGAGTGCGTGATCGGCGAATTCACAGGAACTCGGCATGTCCGCAGGACACCGTGCTAATATTTCCAGTGCTCATGGAGGAATTCGACGAGCGCCTTCCTATGCGCGATCCGAGGTCGTTGGCGCCGCGTCTTGGAGGCATCTGGATGGACCTGCACTTTCTTGGTGTTGACGGTGGAGTCGAAGGACATGTCGGGTGCGTTCGCCTTGTGACCGGGTAGCCCATTGTCCGTCACCTCATGGAGCCTTACGAGCTCTTCTTGCATGCCAAGGACCGGAGATTTTGTTGAAATCCTGCCGCATTGGTCCGATCGGGTGAAGCTCCCGTGGATCGTGATGACGCCTTGGTCCTGCATCTTGAGTAGTAGGTATGAGGTGGGGACGGCCAGAACCTTGCGAATGCTACACGCCCCAGTGATGGCATGGTATTGCGACGGCCCACCACTTCAATTCTAGGCGCCAGCCGAAAGTTGTCCGGCTTCCCAAGATGACGCCGAGCCCTATTTTGCCTGTGGGGAAGATGCCCTTCCTCAGGACAATGTCGTGGAACGTTGTGTCCGATTGTTCCAGTTGCATTGCGGGTCCGCATAGCTGCTAGAGTGCTTGCGAACAATAGGTTGATGCCGCTGCCGCCCATGAAGACGCGACTCATCTCAAGCCTCCGACCGCCTCCAGCACTGTGGCAGATGACCGGGCGAGGGATCTAGCAAGGGTGATCCGCGAGTGAATGTGATGCAGACTCGATCCACCGAGGTACCTGTGGATTGCAGCGAGTTGCCACGGCCAAGTTGATTTGTCGGGTGATTTTCTTCTGCACCCTATTTGTGGGGCGTCCCTTCTGTATCATATTGATTGCTCCTTTTGATGGGGGGTATGGGACCCCGACGTTGTTTTGCGCTGGTGCGACTGGTTGATTTGGGCCTCCAATAGGCGGCGGTGGAGGAGCTCCGTGTGCTATGTCTCCTGGCGCAGGTGCATTTACGAATGCAGGAATTGAAGCTTGTTTCCTCATCTGCATCATGCCTTCGCTGAGTTTCTGGAACTCGCGGCAGTCCTTCAGCATGTGGCTAGCTTTCTTTTTGCCATCATGTTTGTCGATGTAGAAGTGGATGGTGCATGGACCCAAAAGTTTGTCGAATGCTGAGGGTCCATTCTCGCGGTCGCGGCGTTGCCACGACTGCGTTGGTCGTCCGTTGTCGCGGAAGTTTCCGCTGCGTTATCCTCCGTTGTTGCGGCTGTTGTCATTACGGCGGTCGGCGTAGCCGGCTGCGACCATCATGTCGCGGTCCTCGTGAGACGCGCGATCTCCTCTTCTGCGGCGTTAGCGTCTTCGGCCGTAGTCGCCCTTCTTCATCTCGATTGCGCCGGATGCAATCTTCGCCGTCTGCCCAACTGTTGGCAATTTCCATGAGGTGGTCGAGTGTCTTGGGCTTTGCACGCCCAAGTTCCTCCTTGAAGTCTGGGCGTTTGACGCCGTCCCGGAAGGCGTCGATGGCCCGCTCTTCGGAGATGTGTGCTGCGGAGTTCTTGGTTGTAGACCAGCGTAGTATGTACGAGCGAATAGATTCACCCGTTCTCTGAGTGCAGGATCGCAACTCTTCGATTGAGGCGGGCCTCTTGCTGGTGCCTTTGAAGTTTCGGATGAAGCTGTAAGCGAGCTCCTCCCAGCTTCGGATGGATCCTGATGATAGGTTGCTGTTGCACTGGCCGCGCTCGTTACCGCAGGTGAAGGCATTGCATGGCGGTTTTGTTGCCTCCGTGAAGCTTGACGGATGATGATGGTCACCGAGCCAGACCTTGGATCTTGCGTTGCGTTGAACTTCGGAGTATCCGGGAAGCTTGAAGTTGCGGCATCTGCGTCACGAATGATTTGTTGAAGCATCGAGCTTCGCAGAGTTCTCCTTCGTCTTCATCCATCTCGATTCGGACGAGCATGCGCGTTTAGCGCGTGCTTTGTCGATCTTGCGCTGTGTAAGCTTGTCTCCGGCGTCAGAGTCGCTTATGGCGGTGCGAGCTCTTCTTTCGAGGGAGATCGTGCTCTCTTCCTCTTCGGATGAGGGGTGGGGCCGCTCACCGCCGGAGCTTTCTTCTTCGCCCGCAGAGCGCCTTCGTGGAGCGCAGTCCGATTAGTCCTAGTCCGTGAGTGCGACCTATGCATGGCCCTTTCGGTCCCTCCGAGGTGGGTGAGCTGCGAGATATGCAGGCTGCCATGATCGCAGCTTGTGGCGTCTTCGGGATGATGTTGCCGGCGTCCATATCCATGAACGATGTATGGAGAGTTCGGGTCACGCCACGCCGCCTCCTTGGGGTCCATGTTTTCCACCCGAGAGGTGCTTGTTTCTGATTTCCTTGTGCTAGAGCCGGGTCCCATGGCGGAGAGCGCAGCCACGCGACCGGACTCGAGGCTGCTTTTGCGTTTGTCGAGTGTCTCCTGCATCTTGACTTGCTTCTTGTGCTCCTCGATGAGGAGTTAGTGGTATGCCCTCAGCAGATCACGTGGGGAGTCCAGAGGTAGGACTATTTCGCCTGCAACGGCGCGGCGTGCTTCGACCCATCCTTCTTTGCTAAGTTGGATGAGGTGGCCACGCTCTGCTTTCCTGCTTCCACCGTTTTCGCCGCTTCGCCTTGGGGTTGGGCGGTGGGTTAGGCGTTTCCTCGTCGGTTTGGATGACCGCGGCACACATATAGTGCCTGCAGATTGGTTGGCTGCTGCCGCAGCTTTCGGATCCGGAACCGTAGGTCCCTTCATCCGAAGGTGGATCGCACAGATCGGTGTTGCAGCTGCTGCTGCTGTAGAACTCATCTGTTGATGGTGACGTGCGTAGCACGGGGTGTGGAGCCCATGAAGCGGGCCTGATTGACGGCACGGGCACCCGCTCAGGGAGGCGGAGGGTGCCAGTTTGTCCCACCTGGAAGCAGAAGCTCCCGAACAAGATTTCGAGTCCGTCGCCTACGGGCTCGAAATCCTTCATGGTATCCGGCGAGTGGGCGGTGAAGTCGAAAGCACCGAAGAGGAGGTGATTCTCCGTCGCCGCAGAGTTGTAGATCGATCGGGTCGGAATCACACGTCAAGACAATCAGCAATTCCACCCACAGGCGCCAATTGACGAGGTTTAATCTCGTAAATGCCCATTGTTATGGACTTGGCTTTTGGAGAAGATGGGGATCTCGAGATCGTGGCACGGATAATGCATAAGCAAACTGTGGGACACGAATTTACCTGTGTTCAGCCCTGAGGGAAAACCCTACTCCCGCTTTCCGCTTTTGATTACGGCGAACCAGGTTACTGTGGTGCGCAGATTCGATCTGGCGTGGATGCGTGTGCGAAAGTATGAGTCGAGTTGCCCTAGGACGTGCCCTCCGGGCCTTTATATAGACTTAGGCAGGTCCCGGGCGTAGTCCTAGTCGGTTACAAGTTCTAGGGTTTTACCCCTTTGAATTTCCTATCTCCTCTAGTCTTGCTCTCCAAGGATCCGAAGACGTCATGGGCCTTGGCCACCCGAAAATCTTCATGGGCCAGCGTATGTCTGCCGTGGGCCTTCCTTGGGCTGGACTAGGTATGCTGAAGTTACGTACCCGTAGGGTATAACCATGTCACTACATGCTTATTTGGCCAAGTGGAGTTCAGGCTCATTTGCATAAAGCAATAGTTTTATCCTAACATTTGTAACAAAGTAGTTTTCCAATACGATAAATAGGACACTCTGGTTCACTCTCGGGTGCTCCTACCCAATTAAGTTCACCCAATAAGTTTTAGGCAATTAAGAAATAAGGATGAGTGAGAAATATCATAGCATCAGTATCAGGTCGCTCAAATTGTCCATAACCGAGACACGGCTAAGTACTTAGTTTATACACCCTGCAGGGGTTAGTACACTTTACCCATGTGACTTGGCCAGCCCAGCTCGTACCACCACTCTCATATTGGGTGATGATAGGGAGAAGTCCAAGAAGGAACCGTTCGGGAAGTAGCTCCCCAATCCCGACGCCAAGACCGTCCAACCTACACTATCTACATCTCTGGATACGCGGGTTCGAGTTACCACAACCTACTGAGTTCAACCAACCGCCCATTTCATTATTGGCACATGGTTACACACGAAAGCTTCCAAACAAAGAAACCAATCATTTCTCAGTGTCCTGGGTGCCTTTCCGCAATGATACCACCAAAAATTATCAATCCCATCACACCCAGGAGATTCATTGATTAAGTTGTTTTAGTTTTCACAAACCAACACATTTAGAAACAACTTCAGTGATGTAAGCCAGCCCTCGTTCATTATAGCATGGCTAAGCACATCTACCAACGGTGGCTCATAAACAAGGAATGCTAGGGAATAATATGGGACATAGCATAGCATATACACATCAATTCCTACATATGCAATTCTACAAAACATCTACGATGCATAGGAAAACAATAGGACATTTATGACCAAGATAGCACCACTTGCCTTTGTTGTAGATATAGTCAATTAGATAATCCTCAAAATTCTCATAGATATAATGGTTGCACTCATCATAACCACAATACTTGCAATCATAGTAGTTGCAATCACACACGTTGCACTCCTCGCAATCTATCGAGCAAACAATTGCATACAATCATAAACAATAGCACATAGAGATCAAACAAATGCAACAAATGCATACATGACAATTTAATAAGTCACAATGGTTGTTACTTTAGTTCTCTAAAAAATATTAAAGTATATGATGCATGCAAGAGGCCAATTAATGCAATGGATTACTTGTTATTAATAATTACTTGCCAATATAGGGTTTTTAATAGTTCTGTTGTAACGCCTGTTCTAACTGTCGAATTAAATTTGTTTCTTAGGTTTACTGGATAGAGGACATTAATACGAACCAGTGGGCATTGGATTCACCCTAATCGGAGTTAAAGATATTTTTGTATGATTTAAATAGTGTTTAATGGGTTTTAAATAATTCATATAGTTTATGTTGCCTAAAATCAAACTAAAATTATATCTGTAATCTCCACGGAATTTTGAATCCAGGGACATATTATTTGCTATTTTCTGAATAGTATTTATTTTCTTATGAATTTATTACTCCAAATAGGCCATTAAACCATTTAAACCTTCACTGAAAAACCTTACAGTAAAATGCTGAACTAATTGCATATTGATGATCTACATGGAACAAGCTTTCCATCGGTATATCATTTATATTTTTGTGACAAGCAATTAATTTACTATAAATTTAATGATCTGCAAAGTCTAGATCCAACCGAATATTATTAAAGTACATTACAGTAGCTTCAATTTGATATATTATTCATATTTTCCGGAGTTACAGATAATTTTCTATGAATTTATTAACCTAAAAGACCATTAAAACTAATTAAATTACTGCAGTAACCACGTACAGTAAAACTTGGATCTATTCTGATAAGATGATTCCACGTGAAATTATCTTCAATTTGATATATTATACGCAATTTTTGGACGTGGTATGAATTTCTAATAAATTTTACAAGTTAGATCTATAATGTATAATTTTAAATTCGAACAGAATATTCCAGGAAATATTCCGCTAACTGGATAGGTTGACTTTGCATGCTGACTGGGACTAGATGTTAACCTTACGTTGACGTGGCGTTGATGAGGAAGATGACCGGGATGACGACATGTCATGCACCGGTTTGATTGGATATCGACCGTCTGGATATGATCCGGTGGCTAGATGAAAAGATTGACCCGATTTTGGCTCACAATAGACAAGAAATAGATCTGTCTTAGAGAGACAAATCCGTAGGTCAAATTGAAAAACTCAAAACATGAAAGTTGTGGGGAATCATTATTCCTACATTCTCACAAAAGGAATTTGGATTTGAAGAAACGAGCGCGAGTACATCTTGGATTTACACCATAAGATCTGAAATATTGCGATACGAAATTCTTCGGCTGTGGTGGATGAAAAGAGGTGAGGTTTGTCGGTATTGACAGATTTCGACGATTCCTACAACTTTCGTTTTTTGACCAAAGGAAAACGACGAAGTCTAGATGGGTTAAAAAGCGAAATAAGATTCGGGCATGTGTAGATTCGGGATTTCGAGGAGAGAAACTCGTATAGCCGTGGATCCACGAGTTCTTATGAAGATTTAGGATGTTGTAGAGATAGGTATTGGAGTAGGGAACAAGTAGAAACAAACGGAAGTCAATTCGGAGTTGTAGATAAAAAGTTATAGCAGTTTGAGTAGAGATATGTTTGTTAAAAACTGATTCGCACGCATTTTAAAGCAAACCAATCGATCCCTCCTGTACACGTGGCCTGGCCGACTGGCTCGGTCCGGTCCGGGATGGCCGTCCCGTTAGAATTTTTTTCTTTTTCTTTTTCTATTTACTTGTTTCCCTCATATCTTTTGCATACGAACTCCAAATGACATGATTTTTGTTTCTAAATTTTTCTAAAATCGAATAGATCATTATAGGATCAAATTTATAATCTTTTTACTAGTTTGTAAGTAGTGGGTTTATAAATCCTTACATATTCCATTTTATTTATATCTTTATTTGTTTGTAGTTATGCCATAACTTTTTCTTAATAGCTCCGAATGAGCTCAATTTTGTTTCTAAAATTTTGTAATATTAATTGGATCTCTTTAGGCTATAATTATCAATAATTCATGCATTAGAAATAGTGGGTGTTATAAAGTCAATTTAATTCCTTTAGGAACATTTGGGCAAATCAACTATAGGATTTAGATACCAGGATTTGGATTTAGTTTGTGAGAACTTTGCATGGATGTAATGAAATGATTATGAATGCTTCATGATTTTCATTTTGAAATCTTGCACACCAATTCTTCAATCCATAATCAATTCAAGCCCTTTTGCCTATATGGCTACTTAGGTCATAACAAAAGAATATAAGATTTTGAATTCAAGGTTGAGAGGATTTTCTATTCAAAAAGTTTCTTCTCTTTGAGAATTTTCAACAAGTTAAACAATCAATCAAACTTATTTATTTATTTCACATTCCAAAATTAGGAGAATTTTGGGATGTGACAGACTACCACCCTTAAAAGAAATCTCGTCCCGAGATTTGGGAAGGCTAGAAAGAAAGAAAGGTTCGGGATCCATTAGGATGCTACCACCCTTAAAATAAAATTGACTAGGTCATTTCTCGAGGATTCACTTAGCTCAGATTGGTTCTCCTTTAGAATTTTATTGGCACAATGTCTCTAGCACATTCTAAACATCATGATTGATAGTTTTCGAGAAAGCACTACTTGAACTAGTAGAACTCTCATGGTGGTCAATTAGGGGATATTTACTTCCCGGTACCCATTAATCATGGTTGAGATTCATTCTTACCGTATATTCCTACGCTAAGCACTGGGTGCTTTCATAAAGGGGGAAATATACCATTCTAAGGTCTAGGCTTAACGTCGACTCTCTGCTAAGGTTGAAAGGGGCACTCAAGATTCACAAAGCCAACAGTACAAAAGTGAATAATAAGAGTAGTAGAAATGGTGATCAATCCATCCTGGACCCAAATCATTACCCTGTATGAGGATAGGTGAATCACGTTTTTCTATCACTCGGGCATTCTCACTTGCCTCGAAGAATGTTTCCATGGGCACGAACTAATGCTCTATGTATACTCCCATGTATTCAATCAAAAAATCTACTACTAAAACTAAACTATCGATACTTCAACTTTCAGGTTGCGTAATCTACTACATAACATCATTTCAACACTTCATACTCCCACATCTTTTTTTTCCCATTAGATAAAGGATTCTTCTTCCTAAATGCATTGTGTTGTCAAACCTTCCACTTAACATATCATTATATCTCCAAGGGTTCAAGATAGGAAAGAATAGATTCAATAGGAAAGAAACGACTAAGAAAATAATCCTACCCATAACTATATGAAGCAATCAATGTCACAAACAAGGAAACAATCATAGGCGATCAACATACAATCAAACACTTGTATAATAACATTACAGGGGTATAATCTTAGTAGTATATAACCATAAAATAGTTTGAAAGCATTGGGAACAATACTAGAGTAAAACATAGCAACATATAAGCAATAAACAAAATCTGTCAAAACGGTACAGCAGGTTTCACGAATTTTTCTGACTGACCTAAAATCGTCTGGAATTTTAGCCAATTTTTGTGCATATACTACAGGTAATTACGCTCCAGATCCACTAAAATATGAAAAATCGCGCGGTACAACAGGTCAGGCAGAAAACTGCAGCAGTAATTCCACGAATTTCAATCAATTCACACCATTAAAATAATTTTAAACCCACACGAAAACTCCAGAAACTATAGAGTTTCAAAACAACAGATCCTAAACAAGGCATCACACGATATGGTTCAGTACAAACAAGCAAACAACATATATTGTCATACCACATAAGTTGGTAAGAACAATATGCTAACACGATAGCAATGATCTCCTAAAGAGATAGAACATGGTGGTCTAGACCTAACCAAACTTGATGAGATGTTTATTTATGTCATACTATTTGTTCTTTTACTTAGCTAACTCTCATATAGGTATCATAAGAATGGACAACTACAAATTTTGAACAAGAAGAGGTTATAGAAAAGATAGACAAGGAATATAAGAACTCTAATAAGTATAAAATATGATAGTTCTCCTAATAGAGGTCTCCTATTGCTAATCCATTTCTAAGGTCATGATCCTACAGCCAACACACAGCTCTGATACCATCTTATAACACCCTACCGATAATTTGAGTTCATGTGTATAGTGCCAATCTCGGATCGGTTCATCGCACACAGTACAAAATGATACCAAATATAACTGTGCATCATAAATACAACGAATATGATCCAGAATTTACATTATTTATTCAAGTACACAGCGGAAAACGAATACAAGGTAGATCTCCATCCTTCAAATGTGCCACAGGCGAATAATTGTTGAGTGGAGTCTCGCGACCTATGAACAATCACTCAGATACGATATAACCTGCAACATGAAACGTTGCAGCCACGAATAGTCAATACATTGAATGTATGGCAAGTAGACTAAAGTGGTTAACAACAGATCTATCAACTACATGCTTATTTGGCCAAGTGGAGTTTAGGATCATTTGCATAAAGCAACAGTTTTATCCTAACATTTGTAACAAAGTAGTTTTCCAATACGATAAATAGGACACTCTGGTTCACTCCCAGGTGCTCCTACCCAATTAAGTTCACCCAACAAGTTTTAGGCAATTAAGAAATAAGGATGAGTGAGAAATATCATAGCATCAATATCAGGTCGCTCAAATTGTCCATAACCGGGGACACGTCTAAGTACTTAGTTTATACACCCTGCAGGGGTTAGTACACTTTACCCATGTGACTTGGCCAGCCCAGCTCGTACCACCACTCTCATATTGGGTGATGATAGGGAGAAGTCCAAGAAGGAACCGTTCGGGAAGTAGATCCCCAATCCCGACGCGCACCGGTCCAACCTACACTATCTACATCTCTGGATACGCGGGTTCGAGTTACCACAACCTATTGAGTTCAACCAACCGCCCATTTCATTATTGGCACATGGTTACACATGAAAGCTTCCAAACAAAGAAACCAATTATTTTTCAGTGTCTTGGGTGCCTTTCCGCAATGATACCACCAAAAATTATCAATCCCATCACACCCAGGAGATTCATTGATTAAGTTGTTTTAGTTTTCGCAAACCAACACATTTAGAAACAACTTCAGTGATGTAACCCATCCCTCGTTCATCATAGCACGGCTAAGCACATATACCAATGGTGGCTCATAAACAAGGAATGCTAGGGAATGATATGGGACATAGCATAGCATATACACATCAATTCCTACATATGCAATTCTACAAAAACATCTACGATGCATAGGAAAACAATAGGACATTTATGACCAAGATAGCACCACTTGCCTTTGTTGTAGATGTAGTCGATTAGATAATCCTCACAATTCTCATCGATATAATGGTTGCACTCATCATAACCACAATACTTGCAATCATAGCAATTGCAATCACACACATTGCACTCCTCGCAATCTATCGAGCAAACAATTGCATACAATGATAAACAATAGCACATAGAGATCAAACAAATGCAACAAATGCATGCATGACAATTTAATAAGTCACAATGGTTGTTACTTTAGTTCTCTAAACAATATTGAAGTATATGATGCATGCAAGAGGCCAATTAATGCAATGGAGTACTTGTTATTAATAATTACTTGCCAATATAGGGTTTTTAATAGTTCTGTTGTAACGCATGTTCTAACTTTAGAATTAAATTTGTTTCTTAGGTTTACTGGATAGAGGACGTTAATACGAACCAATGGGCGTTGGATTCACCCTAATCGGAGTTATAGATATTTTTGTATGATTTAAATAGTGTTTAATGGGTTTTAAATAATTCATATAGTTTTTGCTGCCTAAAATCAAACTAAAATTATATCTGTAATCTCCACGGAATTTTGAATCCAGGGACATATTATTTGCAATTTTATAAATAGTATTTATTTTCTTATGAATTTATTACTCTAAATAGGCCATTAAACCATTTAAATCTTCACGGAAAAACCTTACAGTAAAATGTTGAACTAATTGCATATTGATGATCTACATGGAACCAGATTTCCATCGGTATATCATTTATATTTTTGTGACAAGCAATTATTTTACTATGAATTTAATGATTTATAAAACCATTAAAACTAATTAAATTGCTACGGGTTAAATAATCTGCAAAGGCTAGATCCAAACAGATATTATTAAAGTACATTACAGTAGCTTCAATTTGATATATTATTCATATTTTGCGGAGTTAGAGATAATTTTCTATGAATTTATTAACCTAAAAGACCATTAAAACTAATTAAATTACTGCAGTAACCACGTACAGTAAAACTTGGATCTATTCTGATAAGATGATTCCACGTGAAATTATCTTCAATTTGATATATTATACGCAATTTTTGGACGTGGTATGAATTTATAATGAATTTTACAAGTTAGATCTATAATGTGCAATTTTAAATTCGAACGGAATATTCCAGGGAATATTCCGCTGACTGGATAGGTTGACTTTGCATGCTGACTGGGACTAGATGTTGACCTTACGTTGACGTGGCGTTGATGAGGAAGATGACCGGGATGACGACATGGCACGCACCGGTTTGATTGGATATCGACCGTATGGATCCGGTGGCTAGAAGAAGAGATTGACCCGATTTTGGCTCAGAATAAACAAGAAATATATCTGTGTTAGAGAGACAAATCCATAGGTCAAATTGAAAAACTCAGAACATGAAAGTTGTGGGGAATCATTATTCCTACCTTCTCACCAAAGGAATTTGGATTTTAAGAAACGAGCGCGAGTACATCTTGGATTTACTCCATAAGATGTGAAATATTGCGATACGAAATTCTCCGGCTGTGGTGGATGAAAAGAGGTGAGGTTTGTCGGGATTGAAATATTTCGACGATTCCTACAACTTTCGTTTTTTGACCGAAGGCAAACGACGAAGTCTAGATGGGTTAAAAAGAGAAATAAGATTCGGGCATGTGTAGATTCGGGATTTCGAGGAGAGAAACTCGTACAGCTGTTGCTCCAAGAGTTTATATGGAGATTTAGGATGTTGTAGAGATAGGTATTGGAGTAGGGAATAAGTAGAAATAAACGGAAGTCGATTCGGAGTTGTAGATAAAAAGTTATAGCAGTTTGAGTAGAGATATGTTTGTTAAAAACTGATTCGCACGTATTTTAAAGAAAACCAATCGATCCCTCGTGTACGCGTGGCCTGGCCGGCTGGCTCGGTCTGGGTGGGCCGGCCCGTTAGATTTTTTTTCCTTTTCCTTTTTCTATTTACTTGTTTCCCTATCTTTTGCATACGAACTCCAAATGACATGATTCTTGTTTCTAAATTTTTCTAAAATCGAATAGATCATTATAGGATCAAATTTATAATCTTTTTACTAGTTTGGAAGTAGTGGGTTTATAAATCCTTATATATTCCATTTTATTTATATCTTTATTTGTTTATAGTTATTCCATAACTTTTTCATAATAGCTCCGAATGAACTCAATTTTGTTTCTAAAATTTTGTAATATTAATTGGATCTCTTTAGGATATAATTATCAATAATTCATGCCTTAGAAATAGTGGGTTTTATAAAGTCAATTTAATTCCTTTAGGAACATTTGGCCAAATCAACTATAGGATTTAGATACCAGGATTTGGATTTAGTCTGTGAGAACTTTGCATGGATGTAATGAAATGCTTATGAATGCTTCATGATTTTCATTTTGAAATATTGCACACCAATTCTTTAATCCATAATAAATTCAAGCCCTTTTGCCTACATGGCTACTTAGGTTATAACAAAAGAATATAAGATTTTGAATTCAAGGTTGAGAGGATTTTCTATTCAAAAAGTTTCTTCTCTTTGAGAATTTTCAACATAGTTAAACAATCAATCAAACTTATTTATTTATTTCACATTCCAAAATTAGGAGAATTTTGGGATGTGACATGAGTTCTGTCAACACCCGAATTTTTCAATCCTAGATGCCTGTTAAGCCATACATCGCAATCCCAGGATTACCATTTTTGCGAGGCATAACAGAATTGGATACCGTAGTACATCATCCATTACAAACGATACATAAGTTCTTACACAAATAGGGATCTCATGATCCAGTTCTTAATACAACATCAAGCAGCGGAATACGTAATAATAACGGTAGCGTAGGCGAAGCTCCATCTTCGGGGTCATAGGCAATGCTGACGATGGGAGATGATCCTAGTTGTCGTAACCTTCCTAGGGTCCATCCTCCAGGTACTCCTCTTCATAGTCTGGCCATGGGAATAGCCAGGGACAAAGCCATGAGTACTCTTTAAGTACTCGCAAACTAATACTAACAGGTAAAGGGGTTTTTGGATAATAGGACACTAGGCTCTAGGGTTGTTTTGCAAAAGCCAGATTTATCTCTACTAAGTTCTAAAGCTAGTCACAATTCTATAACTACTAAGTGGGATCTTGTAACTCATGTCACAACTCTGTTGTGGTCAAGTCAAAGTCTCAATTCATTTCGCAAGTCATTTTGAAAAGTCTGACGGGGGAACAGTATGGCCACTCCAACTGTGCATAACCGCGGACGCGGCTATTCGAATAGTTTGACACTCTGCAGAGATTGTACACTTTCACCACAACATTCGATACATCCGTCAGGAACAAATCCTGAATTCACCATACTCAGTATGCGTATAATCAATCCTAACCTTTCAATTACATGCCCTAGTATAGGTACCTCTCCTGTGAGTCTGGCCTCCCAACCGTGACCAACTGTCACCTTGGGTACTGCACAAGTGGAAAATCTTCACAAGGTAGCCTCAGCTAAGACCTTGGCCGTGAGGGAACTAATACTAAGGTATATAAGTTTCCAGTCAAGCCCTACCCAATATTCGGGTATTGTGGTTGTACGATAAAATTGGAATGGTATCGCATCCAGACAACCATCAGTTTTAAAAAGGGATAAGGCTCAGGCCTCAACATTTTCATCACTAAAATCATCAGGTGTTCGGAAACACATGTCCAAAACCTTTCAATAGAATGATCCGTCATTCCAAGGTTTTCATAACCATTTTTCCACCAAGTATTCCCATCTAAAGTTGATCAAGTTTTAGGCTTAGCACTAGCATCTACAAGTGGGGGTAAGCACTGATCAGGGGTGGTAACTAGTAGGTGCTAACTAAGTTCTATCTTATGCCTTGGGATGATATCAAGGTTATTTAGCTTAGGCCAAATTTTATGCTCTTTATGCAACCTTCAAATATCTTTCTAGTATCTATAATTCACTTAAGTAACTCTAAGTAGGTAGCTTTGATAAATAAAGTAGAAAGCTTGCAAATAAAACTAGGATTAGTTTATCAAGTGGGTATGATCACATGTGCTTAAGGCATATAGTAGGCATGGTAACAAGTAAGGGTTTGTTGCATCAGTTGGGTATTCTGCAAGAGTTAACTTGCATCAATATCAGTATAAGCTTGCATAGGTATAACATCAGCTTGCATAGGTAAAGTATCTTGCAAGTGTTAGCTTGCCTTGTGCAGAGCAGTGGTTGAAGTTCTCCTCGGCTTCTTCTTCGTAGAATCCTCCTTCCTCCTCGTATCCTTGGTCGGTACTATCGTCTATGAATAAATACGAGGTACACAATCACCAAACAATACTTAACTACTTGCAATCATCACACACAAGGGTCCTATAGATGGTCTAGCATCATCACTAACATTACAAGATTAAAGCTTGGTTTAATTCTTTTTATTTTAGAAAAGTAATTTCTACTTATTGAAAAACTACTTAAGATTTAATATTCTCCAAACCAAACATGGGATCATGTTGACACATTTCATTACCACATATTTTAGTCCATGGGAATGTGATTTAAAGTGGTGTCACAATTTAATAAGGTCTTACCCTTTTATTTTATTTAAATATAATGACTAGAAATGCCTATGGGGCATTCTTTTATTACTTGAACATTATTTCTGTAAGTAGACCTATATATTTTTATATATTCTGAAAGGTATGGTTAAATGTGATTTTTGAGAGTTGGAATCAACTCAAAAGCTATTATGGTTTAAATTTGAAAAATGTTTGAATGCAGGAAAGCTTCTGCCTTGTTATTTTTACCATGGATGATCTATAGATCCAATTGACTTGAATGCAACGGCCTTCGATTCAGCATTCACAGACCTTTCCAACAAAATTGGTTTCATTCAAATTGGTGCACTAAATTGATCTGGGTTGATTTTTGAAGTTGGGTACAGAAGTGTGTTTGAATTGAAATGGAAAAAGTTTAATTCAAATAACTGGGCCGTGCGAGAAAAGTTACTGGGCCGGCCTGCTAAGCGCAGTGCTCCCGCGGGCTGCTTAAGTGGGTGTCCCCACTTGCCAGTGAGACAGGGAGGGGCGAAGCGGTACGGGGCAACGTGGGTCGTTCGATCTGATTCTAATCCAACGGGAGTCATCGTCGACGCGAGACAACGCCATGAGAAAGAAACCTAGCGCCCAGTGAGGGTTGTTGGGGCTCACCGGTCTTGAGGGTCGGCGAGGCGGGCGAACGACGAAGTCGACGACGGCGAACTCAGGGGTGGTCGCGGCAGCTCCTGGGGTGGACGAAATCGATGGCTCCCTTCTTCTCCAGAAGCGGCGGGCTCCGGTGAAATTCCAGCGAGGTGGTGCTCGCCTTGCTCCAGGAATGGTGTGGCACGATCATTGAGAAGAGGGGAGTGAGATGGTGTGAAGAAATCGAGCGGGGGTGGCCTCTATTTATACTCGAGCGAGGGGGCCGATGGGGCGCGCGGTGAGCTCGTCGGGGGCGAAATAAAGGCCACCGACATGGGCGACGGTAGGGGCGGTGTTCCTGGTGATGCTCAACGACATGGTTTTGAGGCGTGGGAGAGGTGTGGTCTGAACATGCGACAGGCGGCAGAGGCGGCGTCTTCGACGGCGAAGCGGTCAGGTACGCCACGGGCGAACGGGATGTCTGGGGGTCTCTGGGGTGGGGATGGTGTATGCACGCGGCAGGGCGGCGCGCAAGGGGCCCTGGTCGAGGGTGGCGCTGGCTTCGCCGCATGGTCGCTGGCGAGGTTGGCATGGTTCGTGCGTGTGGTCCAGGGCTTGGCAACGCTCGCGGCTGGGACAGGGGGTGGCGGTGGACGGTGGGCTGCCTCCCAGACATGTTGGCTAGGTTTGCCGCTTCTCCTAGCTTGCTATCGACATGGGGGTGACATGGGTGTGCTCGGCTGTTCACCATTGATGGCAATGGCAAGCTCACAGTGGTGCTAGTGCTTGGTTAATCTTCCTAGATGATCTACTAAGCTGGTTGTGAGCTAACTAGGGAACAAGTTAGGCCAATTTTACTGCACACTATAGTGTTTGATGTTTGTTTGATTTGTGTCTGCAACCTGTTTGATGAAATGGCCGCATGAAATCAAGTTTTGAATTTTGAAAAGATTTTTGGTGGGTTTGCTAGGTTGGTGCTGGTGAGTCTGCAGATGCTTCGGTTTTGAAAGTTGAGCTTGTTTGAGTGGTTTTTGAATAAGTGGGATCTTCCCATATGATAAAGATTCAATTTTGAATTGTCATTTAAACTATGCATTTGAAGGTTTCTGGATGATCACAAAGTGGGCCTTGATACTTTGTTATGAGTACATTCAAGGGGTGCAAAGATCCAGAAAAGTTTCTGTTAGGTTCTGAAAGTTTGAGACAGCCAAAGTAGGCATGAGAGTTAAATTGGTCAAAGTGACCATTCATTTAATATATGTGTTTTGATTTACTTGTCTTTATGAAAAGTGTGGGAAATGTTTTAGATGATGTCTATTTCACCTAAGAAACATTTTACAAGTAAAGAAACAAACAAACAAGGTGGTTTTAAAAGAATTCAAAATCAATGCATACACATATGCATGCATTCATAATTTTATTTAGAAAAGTTTTTGTTAACCCTAATTTGGATGATTAGAGTTTGATAATCCAAGATTAGTATTTTTGGGATGTTACAAACCTTCCTCCCTTAAACAAAATCTCGTCTCGAGATTTCAAAAAGGACGAAAAGATTACCTAGGATTTGAAGAGATCGGGAAACTCTGTCCTGATGTGATCTTCGCGTTCCCAGGTAGCTTCCTCTTCCGTGTGGTTGCTCCACTGAATTTTTAGAAACTTGATGCTTCGTGTTCGGGTAGTTCGAAAAGCTTCTTCCAAAATACGGATGGGTACTTCGGGATAGGTTAGGTCATCATTGATCTCTATGGTCCGGTGGTCGATATTCTTGAATACTTCGGTCTTCTCGGGGACTTCAAGACACTTAAGAAGTAACGAGATATGGAACACATTGTGCACTGCTGACATCTCTTCGGGTAGCTCCAATTGATACGATACTTCTCCTCGATGGTTCAGAACTTTGAAAGGTCCAATATATCTGGGGGCTACCTTTCCTTTTAGTTGGAAACACTGCATTCCCTTCAATGGCGACACTTTCAGATAAACAAAATCTCCTATGTTGAATGCGAGGTCTCTACGTCTCTTGTCGGCGTAACTCTTCTGTCTGGATTGGGCGGTCTTGAGGTGCTCACGAATCTTGTGAACCTTCTCTTCTGCTTCTCGTAGGATGTCGGGTCCGAAAATCTGACTCTCTCCTACTTCCGACCAGTTCAAAGGGGTACGACACTTCCTTCCGTACATGAACTCAAATGGGGCCATTTGCAAACTGGCTTGATAACTATTGTTGTAAGAAAATTCTGCGAACGGCAGACAGTCTTCCCACTTGGATCCATATTCTAACACGCATGCTCTCAGCATATCTTCGAGTATTTTATTTACTCGCTCCGTTTGTCCATCGGTCTGAGGGTGATACACGGTGCTGAAATCTAGGCGGTTTCCTAAACCTTCTTGGACTCTCTTCCAGAATCTCGAGGTAAACTGAGTTCCTCGATCCGATACTATGTTCTTGGGGACTCCGTGCAAACTAACGATTCTAGCGATGTATAACTCCGCTAGTTTCGAACTCTTATATGTGGTCTTGACGGGCAGGAAATGGGCGACTTTGGACAATCTGTCCACTATGACCCAGATAGAGTCATTTCACCTACTAGAAGTAGGTAGTCCAGTGATAAAGTCCATTCCTACAGAATCCCATTTCCATTCCGGAATCTACAAGGGTTGCAACAATCGAGCGGGTCTTTGGTGTCCTGCCTTGACTATCTGACATATATCACACTTGGCGATATAGCTTCCTATTTAACTCTTCATCTTATGCCACCAAAATTTCTCTTTCAAATCTTGATACATCTTAGTTCCTCCGGGATGGATAGAATAAAGAGTATCATGAGCCTCCTTCAAAATAACTTCTTTCAACTCCGAATCTGCTGGTACACAAAGGCATCCTTTGTACCACAACGCTCCTTCTTCGTCCTCGGTGAATCCAGGTACTTTGCCTGTACCAATACGACGCTTGATTCCGTCAATACTAGCATTTCTCCGCGCCTTTAACTGACTGATCAAAGTGGGCTGGAGTTCTATGCTAGCCAGAAATCCTTCACTTACTAATTCCATTCGAAAATCTTCCATCTCTTTATGCAAACTTGGTTGCTCCTTCAAAATCATGGAGTTCAAGCGGCACGGCAATCTGCTAAGGGCATCGGCTACTACGTTGGCTTTACCCGGGTGATAGTGAATGTCCAGATCATAATCCTTGATTAGCTCAATCCATCTTCTCTGTCTCATATTCAGCTCCTTCTGAGTGAATATATACTTTAGGCTCTTGTGATCCGAATAAATCTCACAATGATTTCCCATCAGGTAATGTCTCCATGTTTTCAGGGCTAGAACTACGGCTGCGAGTTCGAGGTCATGGGTTGGGTAATTTTGCTCATGTTGCTTCAATTGTCAGGATAGATAAGATATAACCTTGCCTTCTTGCATTAGCACACATCCGAGACCAATCTTGGATGCGTCACCATACACATCGAAGGGCTTCGTGATATCTGGCATGATCAAGATTGGGGCTGAAATCAATCTCCTCTTGAGTTCTTGAAAACTCGCTTCACATTTGTCTGTCCATTCAAACTTCTTGTCCTTCTTCAGCAATTGGGTCATGGGTCGGGCGATACTCGAGAATCCTTCTACGAATTTGCGGTAATATCCCGCCAATCCGAGAAATGCACGAACTTTGGTTTGAGTAGTTGGGGCTTGCCAATCTTCTACATCTTTCACTTTGGCAGGGTCAACGGCAATTCCTTCGGCTGATACAATGTGACCGAGGAATCCTACCTCCTGTAACCAGAATTCACATTTGATAATCTTGGCATACAACTGATACTCTCTAAGGTTTCCAAGAATGGTCCTTAGGTGTAGCTCATGTTCTTCTTCTGATTTGGAATAAATCAGAATGTCATCGATGAAAACAATGACAAACTTATCCAGGAAGTCCATAAAAATCTTATTCATGAGGTTCATGAAATAAGCGGGGGCGTTGGTTAATCCGAAAGACATGACCGTATACTCGTACAATCCATATCTGGTGGTAAAGGCAGTCTTTGGAATATCCTCTGCACGGATTTTGAGTTGATGATAGCCAGTTCTAAGATCAATCTTAGAAAACACTTTGGCATCGGTCAACTGATCAAACAAATCTTCTATCTTGGGAAAGGGGTACTTGTTCTTGATGGTGACATCATTCAACTTCCGATAATCCGTACACAAACGGTTACCTCCATCCTTCTTGTCCACAAACAAGACAGGTGATCTCCATGGTGACGCACTTGGTTGAATCAATCCAATTTCTAGCATGGAATCCAGTTGCTTCTTCAGTTCTGCGAGCTCTGACGGGTTCATACTATATGATCTTTGGGCTATGGGTCCAGTTCCGGGGATTAGTTCGATGATAAACTCAATATCCCGATCTGGGGGCATACCGGGCAAAACATCTGGAAATACATCGGGGTATTCATAGACTATCCGGACTTGGTCAATGATAGGTTGGGCTATACTCTTGTTGCATTTGAATTGACGAGGTAAGGTTTCAGATATATGCTCGACTGATATTCCGGCGGTACTGGTCATAGTGATGGATTTCTTGGCACAGTCAATCAATCCTCTATGTTTGGACATCCAATCCATTCCTAGTACTACTTCCAATCCATTAGTTCCGAGTACTATCAGATTTGCATAAAAATCTATGCCATGGATTCGGATAGGGACGGCTTTGCAAATTTGCCTAGCCTTGGTGGTTGATCCGGAAATTTGCAAAATCATCACATGCTTTAATTTGGTTGGTTGAATTTTACTAGTGCATGAAAATTATTCGGTGACAAATGAATGCGATGCACCAGAGTCAAACAACACTCATGCAACTACTGAATTAACATAAAACATACCCAGCATGACGTCTGGCGCTTCCTGAGCTTCTTCAGCATGCATGAGAAAAAGATGGCCATTGCGGTTGAGTGAATTCCCTGGGGCAAATCTTCTTCCTGGATGAACACGACGCTGCTGCTGAGCTGGGGCATTGGCATTGGGGGATGTAGCATTCTTCTTGTTGGGGCACTCGTTGAAATAGTGGCCTTTATTTCCACAGTCATAACAGGTCACTTGCGACTTGTCCTTTGCTGCTACAGGCACAACATTGCTTCCAGTCCTCGGGGCAGTGTTGGTGTTGGCGGTAGCATTGTTGTTGTTGAACTTGGGTGGGGCACGGTTGAAATTGCTAGAGTTGTTGGGGTTGTTGTGATTTCCTCCGGGTCTAGGGTTTCCACGGTTGGGATAAGTTGGACGGGTCATAGGGGGTCTGTTGGTCCTTGGGGCAAATCCTGGAGATGGGTTAGGGCGATACTTTGGGGTCTGATGGGTTCCTGGCTAATGCATCAGACGACGCTTGCGGTTCTCATTGGCTTGGTTGATCTTTCCTTCCATCTGGATAGTAGAGTCGACAAGGGCTTCAATATCCGCAAAGGGAATATTGACTAACACCGTCTGCATCTCGTCATGCAGACCATTCAGGAATCTTTCTTTCTTCTTGGCTTCGGTGTCTATCTTGTCCGGGGCATACCTAGATAATGACAAAAATTTGTCACGGTATTCCACTACAGTCATCCTTCCTTGCTTCAGCTCTCTGAACTCGTCTCTCATTCTCTTGATCAAACCCGGTGGCACATGGGTTCGGCTAAACTTAACCTTGAATTCCTCCCAGGTCATCATCTGGCCTCCGGTCATTGCACGAACACTGTTCCACCATGCCCTGGCATCTCCGGCTAGATAGTGGGTGGTGAACAAGACTTTCTCGTTGGCTTCCACTCCAGCGACTTCTAAGTTATTTTCCATGGTTTGCAGCCAATCATCGGCGTCTAGGGGATCTTCTGACTTAGTGAAAACAGGTGGGTTGGTGTTCTGGAAATTCTTGAGCTTAGATCCATGGTTGTCCTGATTTCCGTGGCCTTGGTTGTTATGGGCTAGCTGGGCTATCTGCTGAAGGGTGGCTAGGTTGGCTTGACGTTCCGCTCTTTCAGTTTCGCGGTCAGAAGTCAACATTTGCAGAATCTTCAACATCGGGTCCGGGGCTGAACCACTTCCTCCACGTGGCATCTGAAGATTTAGATAGACCATGAGAAAAGAGGGAAATTTCTAAGATTTTGGGTCTTTGAAAAGTTTTTAAATTTTGACTCAGATTTTTCTAGCAACTTGCTTTTTCATTCATTCATTCATAGCACCCAATAAAACACACACCACAACAAATAAAAGCAGATGGTTTTAAGAACCATTCTGAGAACTACGATACAGTGGGACCGAATACTACTCACTACGCTAGTGCTCAAGTGCTACTACTCCTCGGAATCTGTGGCTTCATCATCCTCATCATCATCGATGAAGGCGAAATCATCCTCATCAGTGAAGAAATCCATAGCCTGATCCTCTAGAAAATCATCATCATCGCTGAGATAGGAGTAGGGGTCTCCACAAAGATCTTCTCCGGCATTCTCCCTTTCCTCCAAATGCATGTCTCTCTCATGGATGGTCTCCTCCAAAGATGAGATGCGGTGGCGAAGAAGGGCAATGATGCGCTCCTTCTTGTCGAGTTGACGGCGGCGAGACTTGCAATCCTTTGCCAGCATGGCGATGGTCTGATCCTTCGTCTTGATGATGGCAGACTTGTGGTTGCAGTAGTCACGGCAGTTGTCCAACTCCTGCTGACGATCGTACATCATGAAGCTAAGGTGGTCCAATTGGGTCTTCAGCTTGGGGTGGTATGGGGCTTCCAGTGATTGTCCATTCGCATCACGCCTTGGGCAAAACTCAAAGCGAGTACCCTTGATCTGATTGATGCTTTGCCCACACAGACGGGAAAGAGCTTCCTGCATTGCTCTGGCAAGTCCATCGAGCCAGTTGTTTTCCCTCAAGGTAAACTGAATTCCCTCCGCAGTTGGAGGTTCAATCTTTCCTCGGAGGCTTGCAACAATTAGCCACTGCAGGTCTTCTCCTCCTTGATCATTGAGTTGAGCTCAAGAACTCAAAAGTGGGACGCCCAAGTTCCGAAAGCTGGTCCAAATCCCTCTCAAAGATAAGGTCTCCTCCATTCCCAAGTTGGTAAAACTTGTTGTACTTCACGTCCATCTATAAAAATAGAGGATGAGTAGGTTAGCAGAGTGATCAAGTGTGTCAAAATTTTATGTATTTTGCAAGAGTTTTTGAGAAACATGAATTTTTAGGAAAGAATCAAAGGGATAAGAATGAGAATAGTTTTTTTGTAAATATTTGTTTTTCTTTGGTTTTGGAAAATAAGTTTTTGGTTTAAGCGTCCATTCTAACTAGGGTCTCCTATGGTCAGGATGGCTCTGATACCAACTTGTCAACACCCGGATTTTTCAATCCTAGATGCCTGTTATGCCATACATCGCAATCCCAGGATTACCATTTTTGCGAGACATAACAGAATTGGATACCGTAGTACATCATCCATTACAAACGATACATAAGTTCTTACACAAATAGGGATCTCATGATCCAGTTCTTAATACAACATCAAGCAGCGGAATACGTAATAATAACGGTAGCGTAGGCGAAGCTCCATCTTCGGGGTCACAGGCAATGCTGACAATGGGATATGATCCTAGTTATCGTAACCTTCCTGGGGTCCATCCTCCAGGTACTCCTCTTCATAGTCCGCCATGGAATAGCCAGGACAAAGCCATGAGTACTCTTTAAGTACTGCAAACTAATACTAATAGGTAAAGGGTTTTTGGATAATAGGACACTAGGCTCTAGGGTTGTTTTGCAAAAGCCGATTTATCTCTACTAAGTTCTAAAGCTAGTCACAATTTTATAACTCCTAAGTGGGATCTTGTAACTCATGTCACAACTCTGTGGTCAAGTCAAAGTCTCAATTCATTTCGCAAGTCATTTTGAAAAGTCCGACCAAGATGTATACATCTAATCTGTCCATAATCATGACGCTGCTATTCGAATAGTTTGACACTCTGCGAGATTTTACACTTTCACCACAACATTCGATACATCCATCAGGAACAAATCCTGAATTCACCATACTCGATGCGGATAATCAATCCTAACCTTTCAATTACACGCCTAGTATAGGTACCTCTCCGTGAGTCGGCCTCCCAACCATGACCAACTGTCATCTTGGGTATCGCATGTGGACAATCTTCACAAGGTAGCCTCAGCTCAGACCTTGGCCGTGAGGGAACTAATACTAAGGTATATAAGTTTCCAGTCAAGCCCTACCCAATATTCGGGTATTGTGGTTGTACGATAAAATTGGAATGGTATCGCATCCAGAAAACCATCAGTTTTAAAAAGGGCTAAGGCTCAGGCCTCAACATTTTCATCACTAAAATCATCAGGTGTTCGGAAACACATGTCCAAAACCTTTCAATAGAATGATCCATCATTCCAAGGTTTTCATAACCATTTTTCCACCAAGTATTCCCATCTAAAGTTGATCAAGTTTTAGGCTTAGCACTAGCATCTACAAGTGGGGGTAAGCACTGATGAGGGGTGGTAACTAGTAGGTGCTAACTAAGTTCTATCTTATGCCTTGGGATGATATCAAGGTTATTTAGCTTAGGCCAAATTTTATGCTCTTTATGCAACCTTCAAATATCTTTCTAGTATTTATAATTCACTTAAGTAACTCTAAGTAGGTAGCTTTGATAAAGAAATAAAGTAGAAAGCTTGCAAATAAAACTACGATTAGTTTATCAAGTGGGTATGATCACATATGCTTAAGGCATATAGTAGGCATGGTAACAAGTAAGGGTTTGTTGCATCAGTTGGGTATTCTGCAAGAGTTAACTTGCATCAATATCAGTATAATATTGCATAGGTATAGCATCAACTTGCATAGGTAAAGTATCTTGCAAGTGTTAGCTTGCCTTGTGCAGAGTAGTGGTTGAAGTTCTCCTCGGCTTCTTCTTCGTAGAATCCTCCTTCCTCCTCGTATCCTTGGTCGGTACTATCGTCTATGAATAAATACGAGGTACACAATCACCAAACAATACTTAACTACTTGCAATCATCACACACAAGGGTCCTATAGATGGTCTAGCATCATCACTAACATTACAAGATTAAAGCTTGGTTTAATTCTTTTTATTTTTAGAAAAGTTATTTCTACTCATTGAAAAACTACTTAAGATTTAATATTCTCCAAACCAAACATGGGATCATGTTGACACATGTCATCACCACATATTTTAGTCCATGGGAATGTTATTTAAAGTGGTGTCACAATTTAATAAGGTTTTACCCTTTTATTTTATTTAAATATAATGACTAGAAATGCCTATGGGGCATTATTTTATTACTTGAACATTATTTCTGTAAGTAGACCTATATATTTTTATATATTCTGAAAGGTATGGTTAAATGTGATTTTTGAGAGTTGGAATCAACTCAAAATCTATTATGGTTTAAATTTGAAAAATGTTTGAATGCAGAAAATATTCTGCCTTCTTATTTTTACCATGGATGATCTATAGATCCAAATGACTTGAATCCAACGGGCTTGGATTCAGCATTCACATACCTTTCCAACAAAATTGGTTTCATTCAAATTGGTTCACTTAATTGATCTGGGTTGATTTTTGAAGTTGCGTATAGAAGTGTGTTTGAATTGAAATGGAAAAAGTTTAATTCAAATAACTAGGTTGCGCGGGAAAAGTTACTGGGCCGGCCTGCTAAGCGCAGTGCTCCCGCGGGCTGCTTAAGTGGGTGTCCCCACTTGCCAATGAGACAGGGAGGGGCGAAGCGGTACGGGGCAACGTGGGTTGTTCGATCTGATTCTAATCCAACGGCTGGGAGTCATCGTCGACGCGAGATAACGCCGACGAGAAAGAAACCTAGCGCGGCTAGTGAGGGTTGCTAGGGGCTCACCGGGGTGCTGGCGAGGGTCGGCGAGGCGGGCGAACGACGAAGTCGACGACGACGAACTCAGGGGTGGTCGCGGCAGCTCCTGGAGTGGACGAAATCGATGGCTCCCTTCTTCTCCAGAAGCGGCGGGCTCCGGTGAAATTCCGGCGAGGTGGTGCTCGCCTTGCTCCGGGAATGGTGTGGCACGATCAGTGAGAAGAGGGGAGTGAGATGGTGTGAAGAAATCGAGCGGGGGTGGCCTCTATTTATAGTCGAGCGAGGGGACCGACGGGGCGCGCGGTGAGCTCGTCGGGGGCGGTGTTACAGGCGGCTACCGGCATGGGCGACGGTAGGGGACGGTGTGGTGTTCCTTGGCGATGCTCAACGACATGGTTTTGAGGCGTGGGGCGGTGCGGTGTGGTCTGGAACATGCGACGCTCTGTGCGGCAGAGGCGGCGTATTCGACGGCGAGCGGTGGCTTTCCGTCACGGGGCAGCGAACGGGGATGTCTGGCGGTCTCCTGGGTCGGTGGGGATGGTGTATGCACGTGGCGAGGGCGGCGCGCGGTCTGTGGGCGCTGGTCGAGGGTGGCGCACGCTCGGCATGGTCGCTGGCGAGGTTGGCATGGTTCGTGCGTGTGGTCCAGGGCTTGTCAACGCTCGCGGCTGGGACAGGGGGTGGCGGTGGACGGTGGGATGCCTCCCAGACATGCTGGCTAGGCTTGCCGCTTCTCCTAGCGTGCTGTCGACATGGGGGTGACATGGGTGTGCTCGGCTGTTCACCATTGATGGCAATGGCAAGCTCACAGTGGTGCTAGTGCTTGGTTAATCTTCCTAGATGATCTACTAAGCTGGTTGTGAGCTAACTAGGGAACAAGTTAGGCCAATTTTACTGCACACTATAGTGTTTGATGTTTGTTTGATTTGTGTCTGCAACCTGTTTGATGAAATGGCCGCATGAAATCAAGTTTTGAATTTTGAAAAGATTTTTGGTGGGTTTGCTAGGTTGGTGCTGGTGAGTCAGCAGATGCTTGGGTTTTGAAAGTTGAGCTTGTTTGAGTGGTTTTTGAATAAGTGGGATCTTCCCATATGATAAAGATTCAATTTTGAATTGTCATTTAAACTATGCATTTGAAGGTTTCTGGATGATCACAAAGTGGGCCTTGATACTTTGTTATGAGTACATTCAAGGGGTGCAAAGATCCAGAAAAGTTTCTGTTAGGTTCTGAAAGTTTGAGACAGCCAAAGTAGGCATGAGAGTTAAATTGGTCAAAGTGACCATTCATTTAATATATGTGTTTTGATTTACTTGTCTTTAGGAAAAGTGTGGGAAATGTTTTAGATGATGTCTTTTTCACCTAAGAAACATTTTACAAGCAAAGAAACAAACAAACAAGGTGGTTTTAAAAGAATTCAAAATCAATGCATACACATATGCATGCATTCATAATTTTATTTAGAAAAGTTTTTGTTAACCCTAATTTTGATGATTAGAGTTTGGTAATCCAAGCTTAGTATTTTTAGGATGTTACAAGTTCCAAAGTTAAGACATTGTGACAGATACTACAACAAAAGGGCTAAGTATATAACTGCTATTATAGCAGCAAAAGAGGGTATTTGTGTCAAGTAGTTTGTTATCAAACTAGGTGTAGTTCACAGCAGGGATAATGCTATGAAGATATATTGTACGCCAATATTATCAACATGTTTTAACCCCAAAGAACTAAACGTCACACCAAAGAACCAAATTTGTACAAAGCCATCTTATTAGAGAATGAGTGATGCGTAATGACGCAAAGACATGCAATTACACACGGACCTGGAAGTGTCAGATCCGGAGATCAGTTAACCACTAGCAATCGTGTACATACGACACCAGAAATCCATAGGTGTTGAATACACAAAGGTTTGAAACTAGATTATTGACTCTAGTGCAAGTGGGAGACTGTTGGAGATATGCCCAAGAGGCAATAATAAAGTGGTTATTATCATATCTTCATACTTATGATAAATGTTTACATACCATGCTATAATTGTATTAATCGGAAACATCAATACTTGTGTGATTTGTAAACATAAAAGAGTCCCTAGTAAAGCCTCTTGTTAAACTAGCTTGTTGGTTAATATATGATCATGGTTTCCTGATCATGATAATAGATATGTTATTAACAACAGGGTCATATCATTATGAGAATGATGTGATGGACATACTCCTACAGTTAAGCGTAGCATAAAGATCAAGTCATTTAATATAGTTCATTTGCTATAAGCTTTCTCATACATAGTAACCTAATTCCTTCAACCATGAGATCATGTTAATCACCATCACCGGAAGGATGCTTTGATGACATCAAACACCACACCATAACAGGGTGGCTATAAAGGTGGCATTGAGTATTCGGAAAGTATGGGTTGAGGCACATGGATCAAGAGTGATATTTGTCCATCCATATGACGGATAGATATACTCTGGGCCCTCTCGGTGGAATGTCATCCAATTATCTTGCAAGCATGTGACTGGCTCACAAGGAATCACATACCACGGGAACGAGAAAAGAGTACTTATCGGTAACGAGGTTGAACTAGGTATGCAGAGATACCGACGATCAAAACCTCAGATAAGTAAACTATCGTGAGACAAAGGGAAATTGATATCGTATGTAAGTGGTTCATTCGATCACAAAGTAATCATAGAAAAATGTGGGAGCCATATGAATTTCCAGATTCCTCTATTGGTTATTGATCGGAGAAGTGTCTTGATCATGTCCGCATAATTCACGAACCGTAGGGAGAGACACTTAAGGATTCGATGTTTTTGAGTAGTTATGGAATGATGAGTAAGAGACCGAATGTTGTTCAGAGTCTCGGATGGGATCCGGGATATCACGAGGAGATCTGGAATGGTCCGGGGAATAAGATTCATATAAGGAAAGTCCTGTTTCGGAGTTGGGGAATGATTCCGGTGTTTTCATCGGGAATGTTCTAGAAGGGCCCGGAAGGTCCGGCACTTCGGAGGGGAAGGGTACATGAATGTGTCATGACAATGTGGAATGGTTTCATCATGTACTAGGTCACTTGGCTGGGCAAAATAAAGGGAGAAACCAAATCCTAGTTTGAAAGTCAAACGCCAATTTGAAAAAGTCAAACGACAAGTTTGCTTGGTGGAGGGAGAGTAGGAAACCTACTTGGGGAGGAAGTATTCTCCCTCCACCCTCCGGCCAAGGAGGAGGAGTTGGAGGAGTACTCCCTCCTCCCAAGCCGCACCCTCCCACCTATAAAAGGAGGGGCAGGGCTGCCCCTCTCCCACACACCTCAAACCCTAGCTCTGGCGCCTCCACCTCCAAGTGCAGCCGCCGCCTAGGGTTTCCCCTCCAACTCGGCGACTTGGGGCTTCCCCAAGCCCTAGCCGCCGGCCACAATCTCCCCTTGGTTCCCTCTAAACCCTAGATCACCAAGGCCTCTCTCATACTCCACCATACTCGCTCCGGCTTAAGGCGAAGCCCTGCGAGATCTCCCCTCTACTTCCAATACCATGCCGTCGTGCTGCCAGAATCGCGAGGAGAGTGCTACAACCTCCGCTGCCTACTGGAACAAGGGAGAGGAAGGTCTTTATCGAGTACCGAACGTGTGACCGACTGCGGGAGCGCTGCCGGAACGCAGCGCCGGAAAGATCATCTACGCGATCTTGAGATCGGCAAGTGTACGACTACATCACCCACGAGAATCTGCTCTCGTTAACCGCTTTGGATCTTCGAGGGTTAGTATTCTATCGACTCGTTGCTACAATCTAGTATATAGATCTTGGCTTGATCATAGATTAGATCTTGATTGTGTGTTCATGCGGTATAAATTTTTTGTTTTCCATGCTACGAACCTCATAAAAATTCTCCTCTCGCGTTGCTGCTCCGGCATGAGCCCGTCGTCTTGCCCCTTGGTCGCCGACTTCTCTGCCGAGAGCACGAGCCTCCACAGAGTCCCTTCTTCTTCTCTTCCTCTGCCACGCACGGAGCAGCGCCACCTTCACGCGGCCTCGCCTTGTCTTTTCTTCGCCTGAGCACCTTGCGCTCCTCACTCCTTCAGCTCCCGCGGTCCACCGTGCGTGCGGCCTCCGCTAGCTGCCCAGCTATTTCCGCCTCGTGCCGACCTCGCGCGTCAGTGCGTTTGCACAGTTCTGAGCGCACACCTATGCATCCCCGACGCCTCGGATCTCAGCACCACTCCACGGCCGCCCCCATTGGATCGAGCTCTGATACCATGTTGGCTAGGGGATTGGATTTCTCTGGAAGTTTTTTTTCTTCATTCCTTCACACACAGAGATATACAGGTGAGTTTGGTTCTTTTACATTTTAACCTCTCTTTCTTTCCTATCCTAAACTAAGCCCCTACAACATGCATTATGTATGTTGAAATCCTTAGACCCGAGATACTAGCACAAAGTCAAAATGAGAACTGGTATACTTAAGGATTAGCAGATGTTACTTCATAACTAGGTAATTATAAATGTGATTTTCAGGCTTACCGGGAGACAATGTTGTGGGTCGTAGATTGATCAAGATGAGATATTCCCCCTAGGACGACGAAGAGATATCTCTAGGCCCGTCTAGTGATGGATTTACAAAAAATGCATGCCCATGCTTGTGACTAAAGAGGTAATTCTATTTTGAGCATTCTAATGGACGAAACGGGAATGAGGTCGGACAAGAAACAACGATGACCACCCCGCCTTGATCTCGACAATATCGCCAGGCAAGAGGATTCCATACTACATATGCTAAAAGGTTTGTTTGACATGTTCATTATATATATGAAGGAATTGGGATGGAATCCTAGGGTCCGCTATCGATTATTAACCGAGAAAGAGATTTTCTATCATGATCGCATATAAATGTATTAGTAGGATCACACACTTAATGGAATGAGAATAAGGATAAAAGAGTGAGAGGAGTGGAAATTAGGCCGGAAAGAGTTTCGGAGGACCCCCCCTCGTGTGAGCTCCCATGGCATAGAGAAAAAAATTGGTATAATCTTGAGATGTGCACTGGATTTATGCATCTGAAAATGGGAAAAGTAAAACTTCTCTATAAGATTATGATGGGAATATGTCCTAGAGGCAATCATCTATGATATAATTCCCAATATATTCATAAATTCATTAAGTTGTCCTAGTATAAATATGTGATATGTACCATTAAGTACGTGATTCAGTTGTGGAACTATATATTCATGTTGTTCATACTAGATGTCCTTAGTCGTTGAGGTTGTGCTGGACACACAACTTAGACTAATATGAAAGTTGGATGATGACTAGGTTTCACATGTCATGGGCATGGTGATGTTAGACTTACACAAACTCAACCAAAGAGTTTAGCGAATCAGACTGACCCATATTGAGATACAACGAACAAGTCATCATTTGTTTGTCTTAATCAATGTAATCCTTAGACCTGAGGTTTTTGCATATCCGAGTTGAGAATCACCGACTTAGGTTCTGTCAAACGTTATTCCATCACAAGGTAGTTATAAAGGAAGAGTTTAGGTTGACCGAGAATCAAGTTGAGTGATGTGGATAACTAAGATGGGATTTCGCCTCCAACTAGAGAGATATTCTCTCGGCCCTATCGTATGATATGATTCAGAAAGCATGGTCATCCATAATTCGGTTAAGTGTTGACCGAGACGATCGGCTAAGAGTTAGTCGAATGAATCATATATCATGGATCAAGAAGAGATTTGAGCTATTTAAGGGATGGCAATAATTCATATATAGCTAGACAAGGTATATCGTGAGGCAAAAAAGACTTGGACGTAAAATCGCATTGGAAGGTATGTCGTCATGACTCTTTGGTATTTGGGAATCAACACGTTCTGCTAGAAGCCGCTAACGATTGATCGATTGTGAATCGGACTCCAGTCGTGTCCAACTCGCCATGAGCTTGCGGGGTCACACACTTAAGAGAGGGAGCAAGTCATTTGGGTTGGACCCGAACTGGACACGAACTGAGTCAGTGAGTTAGACTCGCAGTGACTAGTATAGACATTAGTGAATGGACCACAAGTGAGTGGAGCCCAGTGTCACTCTCTATATATACTAGAGCGCAAGATGCCCAAAGGGCATGGTTAGACAAGTTCATGCGTTGAAAACCCTAGCCCCATTTAGTCCAGTCGCCGCACCGAACCTAGCAGTTCGTCGTCGGAGCTCCTTCTTATACGTGTGGATACCTACAGAGGTGTTGTATATTCAGCACTTCGACGATCGTGTGATTGAATCGGATCATGGGACTTCACTGCATCAACTAAGGCGCTTCATCAGTAATCCGCAACCGCGCGTCTAGTGGTAATCCTTGTGACCTTCTACCTTGGCTAGATCTTGGGATCACCACGTAGAGAAAAAGTTTCTAAAGAATTAATATTCAATAGTTCATAAATAATATAAAATAAATACAAATAAATAGGTAACACAAAATCTTATTGAATATTTGAGTATGTTACAAACATTTCATTGAAACATGACATACACCAATGAATATATAAGATTACAAAGGAAGAAAAGAAACCCTAAACTAATCTTGATCCACGTATTTTTCTTGACTTGCTAAAAAATACAATTTTTTTGGTTAATATGAAACTATTTTCTATCATCATCGATGATTCTTTTTGATTTTGGACCTTAACTAACACGAAGAAGTGTTGATTTCAATTTTTTTGATTAGAGAGATAATTTCGTTGAGGCAAAATGAGCAATCATTAGATCACCTGGATCATGTAAGGCAACATGATGACAACAAGGAAACAAATGTTCGATCTATATCTTTAGGCCACAATGGAAATTTAGTCATTTGCTTATAATATAGTCAAGTTTCCTACATCCTGCAGTTAAACGGGTTACATATTGGTATTGATTGTCAAATAGGAAACAACATACACATTTGATATTATTTAGAAGATCCCACATTCTTAATTAAGAACTTAATTTACATTTAAATGCAACAAGATTTAAGCCCACTAGAATTTACTTAAAGCCCTCATGATCATATCATCCCACTGTAGTGACAATTTCACTTGTCGTTATCAAGAAGAAAGCCAACATTAGGGATATTATCAAGGCAACAAAGACAAATCACAAGGGAAACAATCATGTACTTGGTAACTTTGGCTTAGGAGGAATAGACAACAAGCACCTTATTCATCTAGGAGAAACATGAGGCAATAGACTATGCGGTATCACAATATGGATAGGACAACAACATAAAACATCTAGACCACCCGCTCTAGCACATCCCCAACACACCAACACTCTTCATAGAATAGGAAGACAAGTTGTTCAGATCACAAGAAGAATAAGCTTCGCAAGACCATTAGGTAGGAATCTAGAGAGAAGTGAGGAGCTAAAGATCAGGACACTATTTGTTCTTATCATAATTTAGAAAGTGTAAAGAGACATGAAAAAGATAGATGAAACAGAGCTCATAATTGTCAACACATGAGCTGATGAACTGATGCAACAATTCATATATAATATACTCACTCCAATCCAGATTAATTGCCACAAATTTAGACAAAACATTGGCTAAATCTATCTAAGTTCAATAAACCCGCGACTACTAATTTGGATCAGAGGTAGTATTGAACAATGTTAATGTTCCAAAAAATGTACTCAGCTATATCAAATAAATGTTTGTGTATTCTAAATGTTCATTCTGCTTGAAAAAAGATGTTTGTGTTTTACAAAATGAATGTACATCTGACCTAAAAAAATGTTAGCATGTCTAAAGAAATTGCATGTATTTAGAAAAAAGAAACGAAACATATTGAGAAGATGAAAAGAAAAAAAAGGAAACGAAGAAAAGAAAAGAAAAGAAAACTAGCGGTACTGGACCGGCCCATGTGAGGATGAGTGACTCTTTGCTATTGCTCGCAGTCAGAGCATCTCCACTCGTGGCCGAACCCAGGCCAAAATTCGGACCAAACTTTGCCGGACGGTGCAAGTTTTCGGTCTGGGTACGTCCAGTTTTCCACTCGCGTATCCAGACCGAGTTTCCGGGTCGTCCGTATCCGCTCAAATTCGGCTTAAATTCGGCTAAACTTCGTCCAAATTTTGGCATAGTTCGTTATACGACGAATACAGAACACTTTAAGACCAAAATTCGGCGAAATTCTTAAGCAGAGTTCGGCGTACTGTAAACATAGTTTGGCCAAGTTCGGCCAGTTCGACCTGCAATTAAATTATAACATATTTCGGCCAAGTTCGGCCAGTTCATGCTCAGCATCTACGTCGTGTTGCCCCTGTGTGTCCATAGGTACGGCAAGGTAGGTCAGCAAGCGGAAGAGGCGGCAACGGCAGCGAGCATAGAGGCGTGAGAGCATGTCTTAGCGCGGGGAGCTCTGCCGGCGAAGTCATGGCGACAGAGCTCTTGCGGCAATCTGGGCGAGTGGAGTGGGTGAAACTGGGACTGTCTCGCCGACAGCGCTGGCCCACGCCCTTTTTTACGGCGTCCGGTGTTCTCAGGACGTACTCGAGAACCTGAGTTCGGCCTGGGTAGGCCGGACCAAAACACGCCGAAATCCGGACGAAAACAGGTTCTTGAATACGCGACTGAGTTCATTTTCGGCGTCCGGACCGAAATTCAACGTCCGGATGAGCGTTCTGGGTAGGCGAGTTGAGATGCTATTAGGCTCGTAATGCAGCACAGTACCATTCCTATGCCTAAGCACGCCCATCTTCAGGCCCATTAGGGCCTAACCAAAATGTCCGTACTCGTTAACCTCGTGCTCCAACTCTTCCGTTGATCCTTATCTCGGCGCCGGAGCCCACGACCGCTTCCCCTCCTCCTCCCTTCACCAGTCACCACCCCCCGAAATTTCCCCCAAATCCCGACGACAGCGAAAACCCTAGCCACCGTCGCCGGCCACGGCGGGCCGCTCCGTCTTCATGGCATCCCCGGAGGGCTCCAACTGGGTCTTCGACTGCCCCCTCATGGACGACCTTGCCGCCGCCGACTTTGCCGCCACACCCGCTGGAGGCTTCTACTGGACCCCGCCGATGCAGCCGCAGATGCACACTCAGGTGCAGGCTGTCTCCGCCACTCCTGCTCCCAACCCCTGGTAAGTACTTGAGTTTATCGCCTTCTCGTGCTCGATCGCGCTTACCTGGGCTCGATTGTTATACATCCCGTTCCCTGATTTGCTGCCGCCGTGTCCATATCTTATCACCTATAGGGTAAACTGAGATGGGTTATAGCATAACTGTTGTTATTAGGCGTGTGACAGTAGATTGGTAAAGCCTATGTAGATCATGGAGTAGAAATCATAGGCATGTCATACCTCATGCGGGAGTGTCATTATTTGCGTTCTAGGAGTGGTGTTGGTTGCCTCAGTGATATTAGGTTAGAGGAAATTATTTTTGTACATGAATGTTAAATGGGTCTTTGTTGAAAGGTGCATATACTATAATACTCCCTCCGTCCCAAATTAATTGACACAGATTTGTTTAGATTCGCATGTATCTATACACTAAAACACTTCTAGAACGCATACACAGTTTCATGCTTATTCTGGATTACCAAGGGGAGTTCAAATGGAGATTTTATTTTAGAGGCCAATACATTCCATTCTTATGTACCCTTACAAAGGAAGACCATTGCCCTCTTCAGCTTTATGGGCCTCAGATGTGGCTCGCCCAAGGCGAAGCCATCTCCTTTGTGTCACATCGGCCGGGGCCGTGCCGAACCCACTGCTGGACTTCATACCTGCTTCCATCACTGCACGAGATTGAAGGAGATAAGCAGACCCGCCGTCCATCTTCCACACACCCAATGTAGATCTCGCTGCCTTTGAGCATCTTCTGATGCTGCCTCCATGCGCGACCACCGCCATCTCGTACTCCTCAACAACCTCCCGGGCTCCGTAGCGATGTCGGAGTGTGTGCCGTCGTGACAGCAGATCCGGAGAACAAAAGTCTGTATCGAGTACAAAACCGCTGCCACACCATCCTCGTTTGGAAAACTAGCTCCTAGATCCATCCTTGTTGGGGGCGGATCCAAAGCACCTTTGCTTGCCGCCGGACAGCTGAAACCCAAAGCTACTAGGCCCTATCCTACATCTATACAGTTCCACGTGGCCGGTCCGGTGACCCCTTCTAGACCAACAAGCACGAGGCCCAGGGGAAGGAGTCGCCGTGGCCGATGCCAGAAACATGCCTCCTCTCTTATCACCCTTTCTACAAAGAGGAAAGAAGAGAAGATAGCGAAAAGTTTTTCGTCCCTCAAATGAAAAAAGTTGGCATGGTCATTGCTGACATTTAGGGATCATTGAGGTTTCTTGGGTTTTGTAAGTTCAATTATGTTGAGTATAAAGCTGATGCCATCAGATTTATATGGTGGTGTTGTGGCATAAGTAACATAGCACTTTGCCATAGTTGGAGTCCAGTTCAGTTACCTGCCATAGTTAGAGTCCAGTTCAGTTACTGCAGGATTAAACAATTAGGGAAAATAGGGTGACGCCAGTTATTTTAAATAGAGTCCAGTTGTGTACTACAGGTTTTGGAGTCGGTTTGGGCACCAGGTTCCCTGGGGGCTGGTCCTCCCATAAGAGGATGTGTATCACGTCTGTTAGGACATGCAATAATCAATCGATCTATCTTCTACTTGCTATGCCTGAACCCTCTGAATTCTCTCGACCTATCCCTTGCTATCCCATCTAATCGCCGGCTACGGCACCAAGACGCAGAGGGCAAACTCGTCCTCCTGTGATTCATCCCTACTACCTTCGCAGCTCCAAGCAGCCATAACAGGTGGATACTTGTATTTTATCAGTGATCCAAATTTTCAGATCAAGAGTATGCAAAGTTAATCACATTACATGTTATTTTGTGTCTGATAGCGAGCAATCGCATTGTTCTCCCATTAACTGATGTATCAAGGATCAGAAAATGGTTGGAAAGGGGGTTGTTTTACTGACCCATCTGTTGGGATCCCAGCTGAAGTCGACGAGCACAGAATGCAGATTTATCGGCATTTGTTTCCATGTTTGAAATTATTCATGATTACACTTTGGGGCTGGACTTCTTTTGATTTATGATAGTTACCTGAGTTATCATATTGCTGCATGAAAGAGCTGACCTCTTGTGTTGTTTAATGTAAAATCAATCTTCTCACTTCAATATTTCACCTACTGTATGCTATCTGTTTTAAATTTGCATGAGTATTTAATATAATGCCTTTGCTAGCTAATTTGGCAAACTTATTGTTATGCACTATATTGTGATTTTGACATTCTTAACTGCAAGTTTATTTTTTCACAAGTACCGAGGCTTACATTGTTGCCATGATATACTATTTTCCCCTTATTATTGAGGCTTTTACATTCTTAACTGCAATTTTAATTATTCACCAGTGCTGAAATCAATAGCTCTGTTTCTGGGGACTGGGACCATGCCAAAGGACAGCCAACAAATAAACGGTTTGTTTTTGTCTATTCATGTTTGGAGTCCCATAATTCACTGTTTTCTGTTAAATGTTTCCAACTTAGCATGAAATTGCAACAGTCCTAGGTCAGAAGCTGGTGCTCAACCCAGCTCCAAAGCATGCAGGGAAAAAGTGAGAAGGGACAAGCTAAATGAGAGGTATTTGTTTTTCTTGTGGCAGCATTTTATCTGTTACTGTCCATGGAGTTTATGGTCTTGTTTCTGTTAGGTTCTTGGAATTAGGTGCCGTCTTGGATCCAGGGAAAACGCCTAAAATCGACAAGTGTGCTATATTAAATGATGCTATCCGTGCAGTAACTGAACTGCGTAGTGAAGCAGAGAAGCTGAAGGATTCAAACGAGTCTCTCCAAGAGAAGATTAAAGAGCTAAAGGTTTGTACTGTTTTGGGTTTGTTACTGTGCACTTTATATCTTTTGCACTTCTGTTTGTTGTTTCATGCAGAAATAGATCTTGTATTCACATAACATTCTTAACGTGCTGTGCCACGAACTACTGTTTGTTAATTCCCTGGGCTTGTACTTGTCAAGCAATCCATTAACTTTTCAACCTGCTCTATATTTTTGTACTAATAATTTCTGTGTTTAAACATTAATTGTTACTGAGAGATATTTTTTGTGGTAAATCGTTCATCCAACAAAGAAATTGATTCTTCAGATCCTTGGGTTCTGCAGGCTGAGAAGAATGAGCTGCGGGATGAGAAGCAAAAGCTGAAGGCAGAGAAAGAGAGCCTGGAGCAGCAGATTAAGTTCATGAATGCCCGCCAGAGCATGGTACCACACCTGCCACACCCTTCGGTTATCCCGGCGACTGCATTTGCTGCTCCCCAAGGGCAAGTGGCAGGGCAGAAGCTGATGATGCCTGTGATTGGTTACCATGGATTTCCCATGTGGCAATTCATGCCACCTTCTGATGTTGATACATCCGATGATCCCAAGTCTTGCCCTCCTGTTGCATAAGCCAGCATAGATCATTTGCCTCATCCATCTCGTGGGGAAGGGGGCGAAACTGCCTTCCATTCAGGTCTATTTTGGTCGTCAGTGTTACTATGTAGTTAAACCCAGAACAGAACTCCAGCCTCTTTGTTGCATCATTCGGTGACATGGTGATCTTGCAACATCGTTGTACATTGTTAGTAAATAAATACCACCCGTTGAATGAAATGGCGATCAGACTTACATTTATCGTCTCTCGTGACCTTGTTTGCCATGTCATCTGTGATTTGGTAGTTATGAGTATTAGTCTTTGACCTAGTTGGTCTCACGATTCTCCCATTTGAAAACGAGCCGCAAGGTGTAGGAACCATGATGCATCTGTAGACGGTAATGGTTACAACGTGATGGCCTCTCTTAGCAAGACGTGCCCTCCACTGATATTATAATAATGATGATTTACGTTCTCCCACATATTAGTTTAGAATCGACAACTTTTTTTCTTTTGCGGGTAGAATTGACAACTTAACTTCTCTGTCTTCTTAATTTTCTACCAGTTGTGGTCTGTGATGTGTTCTCTCGTTTCAATGTATCAATTTGACAAAAACAACTTGATGGTTTATCTACTGTGTCCATTTCGACCTAGCATTTCGAGGAGAAAACCTTCGAACTGTGCATCACACCGGCAGCAGTTTGCATCGAAAAGACGAATCCAAACACACAATTCGTCCGAGAAATATTCGGATAATGGATGCACCAAAGCAGATTAGGACGAACCGAAATGGAGTAGTATCAATTTTCTCGCAAAAATTGTGTATATCAAATTACGAAACCTGTTTCAAAATGGAGTTACAGAGTATACAATAAATGCGCCTCAAATACAACAAATGCATGGCAATAAATAAAACATATATGGACAAAAAAAAGAGAGAGCCTTTGGTATCACGCCTCGTGCTGTCGTGCAACAATCGTTCGTAGAACTCGTCCGTTTGTTGCTTGGTTTACGCTGCAATGGCCACGAGGGCAGCGAACGCCAGCCCGGCGACGGCCGCCGACGTGTGCTGATACCGTGAGGCCGATGACTTGGGTGAGGTTGGGGCGCCCGCCGGCGCGGCCCTGGCGTCACCATAGACGTCGGCGGGTGGGGAGGGAAGCGGGGCCGAAGAAGGAGCAGCGCCGGCCGCTGCCGCCGCTTCAATTGCGGCAGCGGTGGCGGCGTCGTAGGCGACGGTGGTGATCTTGACGTGCATGGTGCCGTTGGTGCAGTGGCGAGGGATGCCGCAGACGAAGTAGCGGGTGCCGGTCTCGGTGAGCTCGAAGGTGGTGTCGCCGCCGGAGTGGGTGGAGATGGGGTTGCCGGTGGCGCAGCTGGCGTAGTCCTCTTTGGTCACCTCCAGCACGTTGTGGTACGGCTCGTACTTGAACTCTGCCAAATTTGGGTCCACGCACGCGGTGTGTTACACTACCACATGTTTGACCGTAGGAATGCTACCGGGTGAACGAAAGATTACCTATGTTGTCGCCGACCATGAAGGTCTTGCCGGCGGTCCACTCGTCGTAGTTGACGTACGTGTCCCAGCCGGAGGAGTCGTCGACGGTGTAGTTCATCCCCAGCGCCGTCGTCGCCAATGCGGCGACCGCCATGACGGCGAGCAATGCTCCGGAACTGGCCTTCATATCTCCCCTCGCTCGATCGTGTGTAGATCGAAAGGTTGCAAAGGGGGGATTGACAAATGTTTGGTTCGTCTGTGATCGTCTGATGAATGATATTGCTACAAACCAGGCTAGGCGGGGGTATATATACCGGGCGCTACAACGATCAAATACGTTCTCCTCCTAGTGTTTTTTCTATTGGAAAACTCTTTAAACCCGTGGAAAGGAGAAGACATTACTGGTTGATCTGGGCAGCTAGGTATGCTGCGTTCAGTTGACAAATTTGGAATCGAAATGATTAATTGTACTCCTACAGCGCACCTGGCTGATTTCGGGCTCGTGTTAAAATATCACCTTTGACATGCCAGATTCGCTACTAGTAATAAAATTATTGATGATTCCTCTACGTGAGCGCAAGTCCCTTCTTTTAGCTCGTACCCGAGAATAATTACTCCCTGGTCGTGGCTTCGTGGTTCCCATGATCGACCTTACATGTCACTATACGTGCTCTCACAACAAGTTATCATTATCGTTTTTTTGCCGAGGAACATGGTGTCATGAAGATCTTGATTCTCCTGTTTAAGCAGAAGCCATCAATCTAATGTATCTTACTCGCAAAAAACCCTAATGTCGCTATCTAAGGTAAGGTGGGCACGGATCTTTTGCGAGCTGAGGAGAAGAAGCCATGGTGCTCTCTCACGACTCTTGAGAATGATCGAGTCAGACAAATCTTTAATGCAGCAACAAAAGTGATGGTAGGGAATGGAGAAAGAACTTTCTTTTGGAAAGATAAATGGATAAATGGATAAATGGAAAATCCATTGAGGAGACTGCCCCTGAAATTTTCCTTATCATTAACCCAGTCACAAAAGCAAGGAGGACGGTGTCTCAAGCGATCACAAATGCGAGTTGGATTGAAGATATTAAGAAACCAATTGCAATTAGCATGTTTCATAAGGTTTTAGAAATCTAGGAGGAGGTGAGTTCAGTTCAATTACAATCTAATGTCGATGATGAATGGAGGTGGTCGATGGGATGCGAAGGGATCCTTCTCAACCAAATCTGTTTACCAAGCTCACTTTCAAATTAAAACTTTAAGTGAGGGTTTGGACAGCAGATAGATTAGCTAAGAGGGAGCTTCCCCATATTGAGAAATGTGTGTTCTGCAACACGACGACCGGTAATGGCCAACATCTCTGTATTGAATGTGCGGTTGTTAATATTATCTGGGGTTCAGTTCTGAACTAGGCTGTTTTTTTTTGGAAAAGATACACAACCCCGCAGTTTGCAATAAACTCTGAGGATAGCTTCAACCAACAGATATGTAGTAAAAATAAAACAACAAACACATACACAAATAACACAAGGATTTACGTGGAAAAACCACCTCAAGATGAGGAGAAAAAAAGCACGGTTATGGACCAAGCGGTCCACGTGAGTTTCGCTATGAGCAACATGGGTACAAAGTCTTTTTAGAACATCTAGATATGTACAACACACTCAGCATGTTGCCAACCGGCAACAACAACAATAACAACCACTTGAAAGAAAGATTACATTAAAGAAAAGTATCTCTGTTTCTGTTATCTTGGTAATTAGTAAACTGCTCTTAAACCAAAAATCCAATCAGCACCAAACTTGGTAGACAAGTAGACATACGAGTTCCCAACATACACGCCAAATTTTAGCTTAATGGGATACCGTTTTCCTGCCAAATATGTTCGCCTATCAAAACTACTCTGTGCTGAAACTACAGCAGTCTAAACTGACAATACCTCTTCCAAATCTGATGCTATACTGACTCAAATCCCAAACCATCTAACCATATAGAAATAATGAAGGTAAGGAACAAGCTAACCATGTTTGGAGCCAATCCAAGCACGTTTGATCCTCGAGTCACCAGCTTGAAGACAGACCGGTCAGAACTCAGAAATCTGGATAGAAATCACCCCGTTTTCTTCTTCCTCCTCTCTTCTCACTAGGTTGTGGTTTTCTTGTGTGTTCTCGCACCCTCTCACAAAAATTTCAAGATGACTTGCTTGCTCATCTCACACTTCAATGGTTGAAGTAAGCATTGCGTAGTTGGAATCTTCACCATGATGAAACTGTTAAAAGAGTTTAATTTCATCGGAGACGATAAATATGCTTGCAATTTGCAAGACATTAAGTGGGAGCGCTGAGACATATTTCTAATACATTATGTGAAATATATATTGTTGATTGGAAATGGTGTATATTTTATTGACACGGGTTAAGAATTTCATTTTGATGAAACACTTAGGCATAATCCAAATATTAGGCATTAATGTCTATATGGATAGATTGAGGAACTAATATGGTTGTGCCAAATGTACATAGATGAGATATTGAATGAGTTCAACATGGAAATGACAAGAAAGTTTCTTGCCACACAGAAAGGATTGAATCAAGATTCAATGTATTGACACTTGGTAAGTGAAACGAGATTCAAGTGTTTTGACACTTAGTGAGTGAAATCACAAGAATATTTTGATTAATCATACCGTGATATGTATACATGCAGACATGTCCTATGCTCTAAATGTTATGAGCATTTACTAGAATAATTCATAAGATGATCATTGGACGATAGTAAGGATATTCTTATGATCTTTGGAAGAACTAAGAATATGTTATTTATGTAGAGGTGACAAATAGATAGATAGTTCATTGTAAAGTGTTACATTGATACTAGTTTTATCACAAGATACAAATTAAGTTTATCTCAATTTAAACTATGAGTTGCACAATATAATAGAAAGGAGATTTCATAACGGATTTGGACGAGTTACAAAGTTAAGACATTGTGACAGACACTACAACAAAAGGCTAAGTATATGACTGCTATTGTAGCAGCAAAAGAGAGCATTTGTATCAAGTAGTTTGTTGTCAAACTAGGTGTGGTTCATAGCGGAATAGTACTATGAAGATATATTGTACGACAATTGTATCGACATGATTTAACCGCAAGGAACTAAATGTCTCATCAAAGAACCAAAATTATACAATGCCATCTCATTGGAGAATGAGTGATGCGTAGAGACGCAAAGACATGCAAATACACACAAAACTGAAAGTGTTGGATCCAAAGATTATGTTTACCAATAGCAATCGTGTATATACAACACCATAAATCCATATGTATTGAATGCACAAAGTTTTTCAAACTAGATTATTGACTCTAGTGCAAGTGGAAGACTGTTGGAGATATGCCCAAGAATCAATAATAACGTGGTTATTATTATATATTTGTGTTTATCATAAATGTTTACATCCCATGCTATAATTTTATTAACCGGAAACATTGATACTTGTGTGTTTTGTAAACATAAAAGAGTCCCTAGTAAGCCTCTTGTTAAGCTAGCTTGTTGATTAATAGATGATCATGTTTTCCTGATCATGGATATTGGATGTTATTAATAACAAGGTCATATCATTAGGAGAATGATGTGATGGACACACACCCATAGTAAGCATAGCATAAGATCAAGTCATTAAAGTTCATTTGCTACAAGCTTTCAATCACATAGTAACCTAATCCTTCGACCATGATATCATATTAATTACCAACACCGGAGGGATGCTTTGATGACATCAAACACCAGTTTGTAACTAGGTGGTTATAAAGGTGGCATTGGGTATTCTGAAAGTATGTGTTGAAGCGCATGGATCAAGAGTGGGATTTGTCCATCCATATTACAGATAGATATACTCTAGGCACTTTTAGTGGAGTGTCATCCAATTGGCTTGCAAGCATGTGACTAGGTCACAAGGGATGTCACATCACAATACGAGTAAAGAGTAATTATCAGTAACGAGGTTGAACTAGGTATAGAGATACCGCGATCAAACCTCTGATAAGTAAAGTATCGCGCGATAAAGGGAATCGGTATCGTATGTTAATGGTTCATTCTATCACGAAGTCATTGTTGAATATGTGGGAGCCACTATGGATCTCCAGGTCCCGCTATTATTTATTGATCGGAGAGGTGTCTCGATCGTGTTCGCATAGTTCGCGAACCATAGGGTGACACACTTAAGGAATCAATGATGTTTAAGTAGATATGGAATATGAGTTGGAGACAAAATGTTGTTCGGAGTCTCATATTGGATCCAGGACATCATGAGGATATCTAGAATGGTCCAGAGAATAAGATTCATAAAAGGAAAGTCATTTTTTGGGGTTCAGAAATGTTTTTGGTGTTTTGACCGGAAGCTTCTAGAATGTTCTAAAGGGACCACCAGTGGGTCCACCACCCCGGTAAGGGCCACTTGGGCTAAGGAATGCCGCGGGGAAGCCGTAGGGCCATCCGCACCAAAGCCCAAGGGGCCAACTGGCCACGAAAGGGTTTTTGGGAAAAACCCTAAATAAGGAAAGAGGGGAGACTTGGGGGGCAAGTTCCCCCTCTCCCCCTTGGCCGAGTTGGGGAAGGAGTGGGTCAAGGGCTGGGAACCCTTGGCCGCACCCCTATTGGAGATATGCCCAAGAGGCAATAATAAAGTGGTTATTATCATATCTTCATGTTTATGATAAATGTTTACATCCCATGCTATAATTGTTGGAGATATTCCCAAGAGGCAATAATAGAATTGGTTATTATTATATCTTTGTGTTTATGATAAATGTTTACATACCATGCTATAATTTTATTAACCGGAAACATTAATACTTGTGTGTTTTGTAAATATAAAAGAGTCCCTAGTAAGCCTCTTGTTAAACTAGCTTGTTATTTAATAGATGATCATGGTTTCCTGATCATGGACATTAGATGTTATTAATAACAAGATCATATCATTAGGAGAATGATGTGATGGACACACTCCTATATTTAGCATAGCATAAGATCAAGTCATTTAGAGTTTGTTTGCTACAAGCTTTCAAATACATTGTAACCTAATCCTTCAACCATGAGATCATGTTAATCACCATCACCGGATGGATGCTTTGATGACATCAAACACCACTTCATAATTGGGTGGTTATAAAGGTGGCATTAGGTATTCTTAAAGTATGTGTTGAAGAACATGGATCAAGAGTGGGATTTGTCCATCCATATGATAGATAGATATACTCTGGGCCCTCTCGGTGGAATGCCATCCAATTGGATTAAAAGCATGTGACTAGGTCACAAGGGATGTCATATCACGGAATGAATAAAGAGTACTTATCGGTAACGAGGTTGCACTAGGTATAGAGATACTAACGATCAAACCTCGGATAAGTAAAGTATCACGCGACAAAAGGAAGCGATATCGTATGTAAATGGTTCATTCGATCACGAAGTCATCGTAGAAATATGTGGGATCCATATGGATTTCTAGATCCCTCTATTGGTTATTGATTGGAGAGGTGTCTTGATCATGTCTGCATAGTTCATGAACCGTATGGAGACACACTTAAGGATTCAATATTGTTTAAGTAGATATGGAATATGAGTTGGAGAAATAATGTTGTTCGAAGTCTCAAAATGGATCCAGGACATCACAAGGAGATCCGAAATGGTCTAGAGAATAAGATTCATATAAGGAAAGTCAATTTCCGGGGTTCGTAAATGGATTCGATGTTTTGACCGGAATATCCTAGAATGTTCTAGAAGGACCCCGGGAGGGGTCACTTGGGATGTGGCATGCCCTAGGGGCTGGCCGCACCAAGCCCAAGGGCAACTCAGCCAAGCACTAGAAGGATGGGGTCAAACCCTAGTTTTTAGGAAGCAAAGGGAAAACTTGAAAGGCAAGTTTCCAACTCTCCACTTCCTAGCCGAGTTGGGAAGGGTCTCTCCCCTTGCTAGCCGAGTTGGAGGAAAAATCGGCTAGGGCAGGGAGGCCCTTGGCCGCCGCCTCCATCCATATAAGGAGGGGTGTGGCGTACTCCTTGGCACCTTGTACCGCACGCCCAAACCCTAGGATCCACCCCTCTCCTCCACCACCCTGCTCCAGCTTAGGCGAATCCCTGCAGAAATCTCTCCTCCTCCTCCACCACTACACTGGCATGCACTGGCAGAGCTATGTAGGGGACGAACCGGGCCATGGCCCGTCCAGGTTTTATGCCAAAAAAAATTAGGTACTAGTAATTAAAAGCCTAGCCCACAAAAATGCCCAATCTTGCTTGTCAGTTGTCTTCAGGATATACTTATTCTTTCTTGACTAGAAAACACAAGAGAGAGACACGCGCAGGCATGCGGCCATGGAGATGCGGCGACTCTGCTTTACTGCTTGCTAGTTCAGGAATTGACAACGGAGGTGGAGGCGCTTAGCAGCAGCCACACATCGCTGCCGGCAGCCGGACTGCCGGAGCTCGGAGGTCGCCCGTCGCTGGTCGACACAGCTCACAGGCAAAGCTGCAAAGGCAGGGGATCTGCTACGTACGAGCCTAGTCACGGAAGCAGACGACGGCGAGACAAGCTACAAATCGAGCCAACACTCGTCCCCAATTTGTCTATTTAGGTATTTTCTTTTCTTTCTCCAAATCCCTAGTTAGCAATTTGTGAATCTGATACTGGATTGGACTGTTTCGGTGTTCCAATTGATTTCAATTTTACAAATTACAGAGTCATGGGGAAGGTCACTCAGAAAAGAATTGATTTTGTGCTGAAAAGGAAATGAGATGACATAATTGAAGTTGAAGAAGATCCTCAGGAACCAACAACTAATCCTTTGCCCTTGCTTGAATTGGAACAACACCAACACATCCATGACCAAGCACAATCAAATGAACCTGTTACTTTTCAAGGTATCGAGTTCTTGCAAAGAGACCCTGGATTGCGTCCTCAAATTTGGCAATATCCGTCGGAGCAAAGAGATATTGTGAGGAGAGCATATTTGATGTTAGGTCCTATGCAACCTCATCTTTAAAATTATAGGCCATCCGGTGAACAAGGGCATCGACGCCGCTTCCAGTATAGTTGGTTTGGTCTTTTTCCATCCTGGTTGGAGTACTCGGAGGACAAGCATTATGCATATTGTCTATTTTGCTTTGTGTCCAGCAACAAGGAGAATACACGAGGCGGTTCTCATGTCTTCGCGGTGGATGGATTTAATAGTTGGAAGAGGGCTAATTGTGGGAAACATTGTGCATTTCTAACTCACATTGGTTCCGGACCATGCTCGCCACACAACAATGCAGACACGAATTATCGCGACTTGATGCATCAACCATCCACATAGAAAATGTTATAGTAGTGAAGGACAAGGCGAAGGTGGAAAGAAACCGTTTGCGGCTATGAATCTCAATTGCCACCGTCAAATGGCATGCATTTCAAGCTTGTGCTTTTAGAGGGCATGATGAGAGACCTCAATCGAAGAACAAAGGAAACTTTCTGGAAATGATAGACCTTCTTGCTGAATTCAACCCTGAGATTGCCAAAGTTGTGGGAGGGAATGCTCCATACAATTCAAAATACACATCACCTGAGATTCAAATGGTGCTCCTAAGTTTACAGCCTTATGAAGATGTTTAGTGTCGTTTATTCTAGTATCCAAGATATGGCTGCCAATGGATCATTGGGGAGTATTCGTACAGATGCAGACACTTCTTTCAGCTACTTTTTATCCTTTGAGTTCATATTTAACCTATGTTTGACAAAGGAAATATTTGAGATAACTGAAGTGCTTGGCCAAGCTGTCCAAAAGAAGTCACAAGATATTGTAAATGCCATCCGTTTAGTGTCTTCAACAAAAGTTGTTTTTGGCAACTCAGATCAGACGATGGATACTAAGTATTTATTGACAAGGTTATTGATTTTTGCGTGAACCACTCCATTGACATTCCTGACTTTGAGGACACATACATCCTGCGAGGTGGTCGTGCCCTTCATCAGCTTGATCAGCTCACGAAGGAGCATTACTTTCGAGTGGAGATTTTTCGTGCAACACTGGACACTCAACTATTTGAATTAAACTGAAGGTTCAACGAGAAGGTAATGGATCTTCTATCCACTAGTGCCACCTTGATTCCTAGAAACAAATTCAAAGGATTCAAAGCTAGTGATATACATAGTGATATACGTGACATGGTGAAAAAGTATTACCCTACAGATTTTACCCAAGATGTTTATGCATTACAACAACAACTAAAACATTTTGTTGTGGATGCTTTCAAAGATGAAGAGTTAAAAAATATATCAACCTTAATTGATCTTTGTCGGTGCCTTGTGGAGATAGGAAGACATACTATGTACAATATAATTAATAGGTTGCTTCGTTTGCTCATTACTCTTCTGGTTTCTACGACAAGTGTTGAATGCGCATTTTCTAGTATGAAGATCATTAAGACAAGGTTGCGCGATGATTTTCTTGCCAATAATCTATTAGTTAAAATACAAGGTGATATTCTGAAGACATACAGCTATGAGGATGTCATCAAAGAATTTGGAAGCAAAAAGAGTCAAAAAGCTGACTTGTAGTATACAGTATGTATGCCTGAACATCTATGATCTAGCTCCTTAGATAGCATCTTTTGGTATAGCTCTTTTGTAAGTTATGCTGATATATAACCAATGACCATAACAATATTTGAGTAATTGTATATGTCCTGTGAAGTGGTATGATTGAGAATGAAAATTTTGTGGTCTTTTCTAGCTTGGCTCGCCCATAAATTGCTTCGTAGCTCCGCCACTGCTGGCATGCTGTTGGGATTTCGAGGATATCTACAACCTCCGCTGCCCTGGTGGAATAAGGGAGAGGAAGGTCTTCATCGACTATCGTACGTGTGACCGACTGCGGAAGCGCTGCCAAAACGTGGCGCCGGAAGGATCGTCTACGCGATATTGAGATCGGCAAGTGATCGACTACATCAACCATGAGGTCCGAATCTTTTTAAACGCTTTGGATCAACGATGGTTAGTTCTCTACAATCTCGTTGCACCGATCTCGTAGATTAGATCTTGGCTTTGCCATAGATTAGATCTTGGATTTGTGTGTTCATGCAATAGATTTTTTTTGTTTTCCATGCTACGAACCCTACAGTGGTATCAGAGCTGACTCTATGCATAGATCTATTGTACGAGTAGAACACAATGGTTTTTTGGGCATTGATGATTTTGTTGTCGTTTGTTTTTTGTGTACTTTGCATCTTGCGGGATGGTGGGATGAAGCGGCCCGGGCTAACCTTACATGTCATCATACATGAGACTTGGTCCATGCTCAACGTGCAACTTGCATTGCACAAGTGGCTTTACGGGTGTCTGTCTCTCCCACCATAGTTAAGATTAAATTTACAACAATCACTTGATAATATTTGTATCAACGTTGTGGTTTTGTTCGTAGGTAAGAACGGTTCTTATTCGAAAACCCCAAGCCACGTAAAACATGCAAAAAAAATTAGAGGCGTCTAACTTGTTTTTGCAGGGCATGTGATGTGATATGGCCATGATGTGATTGTGATTATATTTGATGTATTCAATGATGTTTATTGTAAGTTGGCAACTGGAAGGAGCCTTATGGTTGTCTTTATATTTTGTTAAGACCTGCGTGTCTATTTATCAAATAGTTGTAATAGTTTTTGTTGGTGGAGGACAAGCATGAATCAATGACATTGACCTTGACGCCACGCCGGTGATGATGGAGATCATGTTCGTTCTTTGGAGATGGTGATCAAAGGCACAAGAAGAAATGCCATATCATATCACATATTATGAATTGCATGTGATGTTAATACTTTTATGCATCTTGTATTGCTTAGATCACGGCGGTATCGTTATAATATGATCCCTCTCACTAAATATGAAGTAATCAAGTGTTCATCCTTAGTAGGCATTGTTGCTAAGACTCGTCGTTTTGAAGCACCACGTGATGATCGGGTGTGATAGATTCTATGTGTGCATACAATGGGTGCAATCCATATTTGCACATGTGGATACTAAGGTTAACCTTAACGAGCCTAGCATGTACAAACATGGTCTCGGAACACGGAATACCGAAAGGTAAAGCATGAGTCATATGGATGATATGATGAACATGTTGATTGTTCGCCTTTGAAACTACATCATCTCTCATGATGATTGGACTTGGTATAGTGGATTTGGTTCGTGTGATAACTAAAACAATGTGAGGGATGTTGTTTTGAGTGGGAGTTCACCTAGTTAATTTAAGAATTAAATATGAACTCAATTTATCATAAACTTAGTCTAAACTCTTTGTAAATATGTTGCAGATCATGGCGGCCCCTACCATCAATTTTAATGCGTTCCTAGAGAATGAAAAGTTGAAAAACAATGGAAGCAACTTCGCGGACTGGTTCCATAAATTGAGTATTATCCTCAATACTGGTCAGTTGACCTATGCGCTGGATGCACCGTTGGGTGACCCGCCTGCAGATGTTGCTACCGATGAGGTGAAAAATGTTTACCTCACTCGGAAGAATTAATACTCCGCAGTTTAGTGTGCCATCTTATATGGTTTGGAATCAGAGCTTCAGAAGCACTTTGAGAACCGCGACCCTCTTGATATTATCAATGAGCTCAAAATGATATTTGAGACTCATGCGGCTATGGAAAGCTATGAAGCTTCTAAAAATTTCTTTAACTGCAAGATGGAAGAGGGCAGCTCCGTTAGCGATCATGTGCTTAAAATGTCTAGGCACGCGAATAAACTCACAGATTTGGGAATAACGATTCCTAATGTGTTGGGTATTCATCGTGTCCTCCAATCACTGCCACCTAGTTACAAGAACTTTGTGATGAACTACAACATGCAACGCATGGATAAGTCGTTGCCTGAACTCTTCTCCAGGCTGAAGTCTGCGGAAGTGGAGATCAAGAAAGAGCACCAAGTGTTGATGGCCAATAAGACCACCAATTTCAAGAAGAAAGGCAAGCCTAATAAGAAGGGCAACTTCAAGAAGGACGGCAAGAAAGCTGTTGATGCAGCTTAGATCACTGTAGAGCTTCATTGGGAGACCCCAAGAGGAAGGTATGATGAGTTTTTCCCTCAGTAAGAACCAAGGTTATCAAACCAGTAGGAGAAAGGAAACGACTCAAAGGTGTTGCTAGCAACTGGACTTCTAGCAAGATTTTGTAGGAACATAATCACTTCAGAAATATTGCAACCATCAAGATCAAAATCAAACTTAGCATCACTAGTAGTAGATTCATTGGGTTTAGGCATTGTGGTAGGAGGAATAGGGACTTCTTGTTGTTTAGTGGCATCCATATTGGTGGTGGTGATAGTGCACAGACTATTGTTTCTAGCAATTTTAGCTTCTCTTTCCCACTTAGCATGTAGTTGAGATAACAGTCTAACATTTTCATCAATAGTAACTTGTATGGAATGAGTAGCAGCAAAGGTACTTTCCAAGGTTTCAGGTTTAGCAGCCATTTTATTAATCAAAGAGGATTGTTCTTCAGACAAAGAGGAAATATTTTTCTCAACATTCAAAAGCTTTTCCTCCACAGTTTTGTTGAAAGTAGTTTGTTTACTAATAAAGTCTTTAAGCATGACTTCTAGTTCAGAGGGAGCACTTCTGGTATTTTTCTTGTAGGATTTTCCATAAGTATTGCCATCATTAGGAGGATAGGGCCTATAGTTATTGTTACTACCAAAATTATTCCTATAGGCATTGTTGCTGAAATTGTTGTTTCTAATGAAGTTCACATCAACTTGCTCTTATTGAGCAACCAAAGAGGCTAAGGGAACATTATTTGGATCAATATGAGATTTTCCATTAACAAGCATATCCATGATAACATCAATCTTATCACTCAAAGAGAAGGTTTCTTCAACAGAATTTACCTTCTTACCATGTGGAGCTCTCTCAGTGTGCCATTCAGAATAGTTAACCATCATATTATCAAGGAGCTTTGTTGCAGCACCCAAGGTAATGGTCATAAAGGTACCTCTAGCATTTTAATCCAACAGGTTTCTTGAAGAGAAGTTTAGCCCTGCATAAAAAGTCTGGATAATCATCCAAGCAGTCAGTCCATGAGTGGGACAATTCTTTACCAAAGATTTCATTCTTTCTCAAGCTTGAGCAACATGTTCATTATCAAGTTGTTTAAATTTCATTATTTCACTTCTCATAGATATAATCTTAGCAGAAGGATAGTATTTTCCAATAAAAGCATCTTTGCACTTAATCCAAGAATCAATACTATTTCTAGGAAAGGATAGCAACCATTCTTTAGCTTTTCCTCTCAAGGAGAAAGGAAACAACTTGAGCTTAATAATATCTCCATCTACATCCTTATATTTTTGCATCTCACAAAGTTCAACAAAGTTATTGAGGTGGGCAGCAGCATCATCAGAACTAGCACCAGAGACTTGCTCTTTCATAACAAGATTCAACAAAGCTGGCTTAATTTCATAAAAGGTAGCATCAGGAGCAGGTGGAGCAATAGGTGTAATTTGGAAATCATTGTTGTTTGTGCTAGTGAAGTCACACAACTTGGTGTTCTCAACAGAGTTCATTTTGGCAAAAGTGGAGCAAGCCAACAACAGCATCAACTAGAACAAGAACTAATTTTTTTTGTGTTTTTGATAAGAAAAGCTAACCAAATGAAACTATTTTTTTTGGAGTTTTTGATAAAAAGAGGAAAACAAAACAAAGCAAAATAAACTAAGCAAAACAAAAATAAAGTAAAGAGAAGGGTTGTGAAGGACTCCCCTTGTCAAGCCGTCCTTAGCCTCCCCGGCAACGGCGCCAGAAAAAGGCTTGATTCGGCTCAGATTACTGTAGAGATTCGTTGGGAGACCCCAAGAGGAAGGTATGATGAGTACAACATCAAGTTTTCCCCTCAGTAAGAAACCAAGGTTATCGAACCAGTAGGTGGAAGGAAACGACTCAAAGGTGTTGCTAGCAACTGGAAACCTGCACAACACAAACTCAAGACTTTGCCCCAACGAACAGTGAGGTTGTCAATCTCATAGGTTTGCTGAAAACAAAGGATTAATTGTATGGTGTGGAAGGTAATGGTGGTTTGCAGAAAGTAAACAGGAACAGTGTAAGATGTATCAATGGTAAAGATTGTACCGGGGTCCATAGTTCACTAGAGGTGTTCTCCTTAAGATAAACAACATGGCATGCTGGGTAAACAAATTACATCAGGGCAATTGACAGGGCAGAGCAAGGCATAACAATGCAATACTAGACATTCATGATCCTATGAGATTTGATTGGGCAATACAATAAGATACATAGACCGCCATCCAGCTGCATCTATGACTAGTAATCCACCTTCAGGTTATCATCTGAACCCCCTCCAGTATTAAGTTGCAAGCAACGGATAACTGCTTTAAGCAAAGTGTGTAAGGTAAACAATCCACTTGTTCCATGAAAAAGAGATCATTGTTTTCTCCCTAGTAGCAACAATACATCTACAACCTTAGAGATTTCTGTCACTTCCCCAGATTAAATAGATGCATGAACCCACTATCGAGCATCAATACTCCCTCTTGGAGTCACTAGCATCTAATTGGCCAAGATAGCTACTAGAAATGGAGAGCATGCAAGATCACAAACAACACCGTCATGATAGAATCAATAAGATAAAACCATTAACCAATCTGACATAGTAATCTCAATATCCATCGGATCCCCGCAAACACAACATGCATGATTACAAATAGATGACCTTGATCATGAACGAAGCTCACAAGATCTAAACATGGTAGCACAAAGGAGGAGAAACAACCATCTAGCTACTACATGGACCCGTAGTCCAAGGTGGAACTACTCACGCTTCATACCGTAGGCTGGCATGGTGATGAAGAAGGCCTCCGGGATGATCTCTCCTCTCCGGCAGGGTGCCGGGAAGAGCTTCAGATCCCCCCGATCTAGAGATGATGGTGGCGACGGCTACAGACTTTTTCATGGAGGATTGTTCGGGTCCTTAGGGTTTTGGTATCGGGGGCTTCTTATAGGCGAAGAGGCGAGACAGGGGGCACCCGGGGTGGACGCACCCCCCAGGAACAGTCCAAGCCTGGCCGCGCGGCTAGGGGGTGTGGCCCCCTGGTGGCTCCCCTCTGTCTCATATTCTGGATCCATGTTCCCCACGATAAAATATTGACTTTGGCTTTTGTCTCGTCCAATTCCGAGAATATTTATCTTCTGCCTTTTCTGGAACCGAAAACAGAATAAAACATGCAACTCGCACTGTGGCATCTTGTTAATAGTTTAGTCCCAGAAAACATATAAAAATACCTCAAAGTGTAGACAAAGTAAAGCAAAGTAGATACTAAACAAGCATGGAACATCAAAAATTATAGATACGTATACGATCGTATCAGCTGTTGCGCCTACTAAGAAGCCCAAGGCTGGTCCTAAGCCTGAGTGATTTGACTGCAAGGGCAAAGGTCACTGGAAGTGGAATTGCCCCAAGTATCTGGCAGATCTGAAGAACAACAACATCAAGAACAAAGGTATATTTGATATACATGTTACTGATGTGTATCTTACTAGTAATCATAGTAGTGCCTGGGTATTTGATACTGGTTTGGTTTCACATATCTGTAACTCGAAACAGGTGCCACAGAATAAGCAAAGACTAGCGAGAGACGTGGTGACGATGCGTGTTGGAAATGGATCCAAGGTTGATGTGATCACCATCGACACGCTCCCTCTTCATCTACCATCGGGATTAGTTTTAAGTCTAAAAAATTGTTATTTGGTTCCTACGTTAAGCATAAACATTATATCTGGATCTTGTGTATTGCGAGACGGTTACTCATTTAAGTCTGAGAATAGTGGTTATTCGATTTATATGAGTAATATCTTTTATGGTCATGCGCCTGAGATGGATGGTCTATTCTTATTGAATCTCGATAGTAGTGATACACATGTTCATAATATAGATGCTAAACGAATAAAATTAAATGATAATTCCACATACATGTGGCACTGCCGTCTTGGTCACATTGGAGTGAAGCGCATGAAGAAACTCCATTCCGATGGACTTCTTAAATCACTTAAAAGATGCGAAGCATGTCTGATGGGAAAAATGACTAAGACTCCATTTTCTGCCATAATGGAGCGAGCTATAGACTTATTGGAGATCATACATACCGATGTGTGCGGTCCGATCAGTGTAACATCGCGGGGTGGTTATAGTTATGTTCTTGCTTTCACGGATGACTCGAGTAGATATGGGTATATCTAATTCATGAAACATAAGTCCGAAACTTTCGAGAAGTTTAAGGAATTTCAAAGTGAAGTCGAGAATCAATGTAACAAGAAGATTAAGTTTCTGCGATATGATCGCGGAGGTGAGTATCTAAGTTACGAGTTTGGCATGCATTTTAAGAAATGCGGAATACTTTCACAATTGACACCGCCAGGAACACCACAACATGGTGTTTCCGAACGTCGTAATCGAACTCTCTTATATATGGTTCGTTCTATGATGTCTCCTATAGATTTACCGTTATCATTTTGGGGTTATGCATTAGAGACATACGCATTCACTTTAAATAGGGCACCATCTAAATACGTTGAAATGACACTGTATGAATTGTGGTTTGGTATGAAACCTAAGTTATCGTTCCTTAAAGTTTGGGGTTATGGAGCTTATGTAAAGAAGTTACAACCCGACAAGATTGAACCCAAAGCGGATAAATGTGTCTTCATAGGATACCCTAAAGAAACAATTGGGTATTTATACCTTTGATTTGGATTACGAATGTAGTATAGTTTTTTCCCTAGTAGACCTAGGTTTATCGAATCCTCGGGAAGCAGAAAGCAAAGTGAAGTTACTTTAACGGACCTTCAGGAGTTGTAGAATTCATTTTGTGTTTTCACCGGACCAAGAGTTTGTGATCTTTTTGTTGTTGTTGATGATGGAGAGAGAGGGCCTGGGGATTTCGGTTTCACCAGTAGCTGTGCAAAACATCTGATGGGAATAAAAGATAATAATAAAGTATGCATGTAATTATTAGAGCAAGATAATTATATGTGGGTCGTGCATCCATAATTGCTATTGCCTCCGCAACCGCTTATAGAAATAAACTACTAGTCTCATTCATAGAAGAAAGAGAACTAATGATATGTATAGTGATGTCACCGTTAATCCCAAGTAAATCCCTCACATACAGCCGTACTACCCGTTCTGTCATTGGGGTTCCCAACCTGCAGATCTGTCATTACTCACACTCCCTACACCTGGATCAACCCTTGGGGTCTTGGGTACCTGACAAGTCCTTAGATTGAGGCAAGAGAGGGTACAATAATCATCATGTCATACAAACTAATACATGATCCGATCTATGATAAATAACATGCACAAAAAGCTACATGGCTAGGACAAAGCCCTTATCCCAAGGAGAATTACTCACACATAAAGATGCAATCAACAATCATAAACATTATAATAGAGATCATAAGATTGATAGCAAATAGTCTTACAGTGTCGCCAATTAGAGAAGAGATCTACTATTACAAGTGGTGGAATATGTCTATGGTGGTGGAGAAGGGTTTGGAGATTATATCTAGATCTATTCCTCGGGCGTGGTGGCTTCTGGTGGCAGGGAGAGTTGTGGTCGAAAAAGGGAGGAGTTTTCTCGTTGCCTGAAGCCTCTTTATATGGGGGTCCCTTCATGAAAGTTGTTCTGTTTGACCTAATGGAGTTGATGTCAACTATACGGCCGGAACTATACGACCGTAATTTTATTCCTACCATATAGTTGGCCGCTAAGCCTTCTGGATCCACTTCACGGCTCCTGGTTTCTTTGATGTGTTGGAAATCTCGTATCTTTGACTTTTATGTTGTGATTCCCATCATTATACGTCATTAGGTACGCAGGGAAAATAGCAAGAAAGGATTGCATACCTCTTCGATCATTAGGCATTAGTGGCAGGGTTTAGAGAGATATTTCATCAAAAGTGTGAATAATATCCAGTTTAAATGTGAGTGTGTATGGCTATATTTCACAACCATCAGGTATACCTTCTATCATAGATCTGAAGGAAAAGTTTTCATTTCCAAGGATGGATCCTTTCTTGAGAAGGAGTTTCTCTCGAAAGAAGTGACCGGAAGGAAAGTAGAACTTGATAAGGTTGCCTTCTCTCGGATTTGAGAGTAGCACAACACCGGAAGATGTTCCTGTGCCGCCTGCACCAATAAGAGAGGAAGCTAATGATAATGATCATGAAACTTTGAACAAAGTTACTACTGAACCTCGCAGGTCGACGAGGGTTCGTACCACTCCTGATTGGTATGACCCTGTTATGAATGTCATGTTGGTGGATAACACCGACGAACCCGCGACATACGAGGAAGCAATGATGAGACCAGATTCCAACAAATGTCAAGAAGCCATGAAATCCTAGATTGGATCCATGTACGAAAACGAAGTATGGACTTTGGTGGACATACCATATGGCTGCAAGGCTATCGAGAACAAATGGATTTTCAAGAAGAAAACAGATGCTGATGGTAATGTAACCGTCTATAAAGCTCGACTTGTTGCAAAAAGGTTCTGAAAAATTCAAGGAGTTGACTATAATGAGACTTTCTCACCGGTAGCAAAGCTAAAGTCTGTGAGGATTTTGTTAGCAATCGCTACATATTTACGATTATGAGATATGGCAAATGGATGTCAAAACAGTGTTCCTCAATGGTGACATTGAAGACGAGTTGTATATGGTACAACCCAAAGGTTTTGTCGATCCTAAAGATGCTAACAAGGTATGCAAACTTCAACGGTCCATTTATGGATTAAAGCAAGCATCTCAGAGCTGGAATCAATGTTTTGATAAGTTGATCAAAAACTTTGGATTTATACAAACTTATGGAGAAGCTTGTATTTACAAGAAAGTGAGTGGGAGCTCTGTAGCATTCCTAGTACTATATGTGGATGACATATTGTTGATTGGGAATGATATAGAACTTCTTAAAAGTGTCAAATGCTATTTGAATAATAGTTTTTCAATGAAGGATCTTGGCGAAGATGCATACATTTTAGGCATCAAGATTTATAGAGATAGATCAAGACGCTTAATAGCGCTTTCACAAATTACATACTTGGACAAGGTTCTAAAGAAGTTTGGAATGGAAGAAAGCAAGAAAGGGGTATTGCCCATGTTGCCCAATACGACCTTGAGTAAAACTCAAAATATAGCTATGGCAGAAGATAGAGAGATGATGATCAAAACCTCCTATGCCTCAGCCATAGGTTATATCATATATGCCATGCTTTGTACAAGATGAGATATTGCATATGCTATGAGTTTGACTAGCAGATATCAAAGTGATCTAGGAGTGGATCACTGGATAGCGGTAAAAAATATCCTAAATTACTTGAGAATGACTAAGGATATGGTTCTTTCTTATGGAGGTGAAGAAGAGCTCGTTGTAAATGGTTACACTGATGCTAGTTGGAACACCAATCCGGATGACTCTAAGTCACAGTCTGGATACATATTTACTTTGAATGGTGCAGCAGTGAGCTGGAGGAGTGCTAAGCAAAGAGTTGTGGCGAGATCTTCAACTGAATCTGAATACATAACTGCTTCATAGGCTTCACAAGAAGCGATATGGATGAAGGAGTTCATTATGGATCTTGGTGTGGTTCCTAGTGTGTTGGACCCAATGGCCATCTATTGTAACAACTTGGGTGCCATAGCCAATCTACAGGATCCGAGGTCACACAAGAAGCTGAAGCATATCAAGATGGTGACATAAAGATTTGTAAAGTACACACAGATCTAAATATGGCATATCCGTTGACTAAACCTCTCCCTAGGGAAAAACATTACCAACACCAGAACGCCATGGGTGTTAGGTATATTACCATGTAATCTAGATTATTGATTCTAGTGCAACTGAGAGACTGCTGGAGATATGCCTAAGAGGCAATAATAAAAGTGGTTATTATTATATCTTTGTGTTTATGATGAATATTAACATCCCATGCTATAATTGTATTAACCAGAAACATTAATACTTGTGTGTTTTGTAAACATAAAAGAGTCCATAGTAAGCCTCTTGTTAAACTAGCTTATTGATTAATAGATGATCATGGTTTCCTTATCGTTGACATTAGATGTTATTAATAATAAGATCATATCATTAGGAGAATGATGTGACGGACACACTCCTATAGTTAGCGTAGCATAAGATCAAGTAATTTAGAGTTTGTTTGCTATAACCTTTCAAATACATTGTAACCTAATCCTTTGACCATGAGATCATGTTAATCACCATCGCCGGATGGATGCTTTGATGACATAAAACACCACTTCGTAACTGGGTGGTTATAAAGGTGGCATTAGGTATTCTGAAAGTATGTGTTGAAGCACATGGATCAAGAGTGAGATTTGTCCATCCATATGACAGATAGATATACTCTAGGCCCTCTCGGTGGAATGTCATCCAATTGGCTTGCAAGAAGGTGACTAGGTCACAAGGGATGTCATATCACAGAACGAGTAAAGAGTACTTATCAGTAATGAGCTTGAACTAGTTATAGGGATACTGACGATCAAACCTTGGATAAGTAAAGTGTCGTGCGACAAAAGGAATCGGTATCGTATGTGAGTGGTTCATTCGATCACTAAGTCATCGTAGAAATATGTGGGAGCCATATGGATTTCCAGATCCCTCTAAAATTATTGATCGAAGAGGTGTCTCGATCATGTCTGCTGTAACATCCCAGCATTTAGGAACCAACGAAGGGTAGATTTAGGAATCTGTGCAATTGCATGCATTCATGTGTAAAAACTTAAAGTGATCAAAGTAAAGTATGTGTTGTAGGTAAATTTTTCGCCAAATAAAAACTTAAAGTGATCAAAGTTTCTTTCACTCTTTAAGTTTAGGAATAGCCTTGGAGAATGATCGTTACAAACTTTGACATGATCTTTATGGATTAGTGTGTTTTGGGGAAAGGAATTTGAATTCAAACTTGATATTTGGATTTATATTTTTAAAAGATTAAGATTATGTTTGAGTAATATTAGTTAATCAATAAATAATATTTAGTAACTCAAAGTTTAAATAACATAACACAATCAAGTAAATGAATATTTATTCCATATATTTACTAAATGAATAAGTTAAAAAATGTAACTTATGAAGATGATAAAGAAACAATACATAGTATCCATAAACTCTATGTAAGATTGACAATTAAAATAAATGAATATTTATTTCATATAATCATTTCATCAATAAGTTACAGAATGTAACTTCAAAATTAATAAAGAATCTTTACAAGAGTTGAATTACAAAAAGAGGAAATTACATTATTATTTAATTAATACATCTTTCTTACAAAAGAATAAAATAAAGACTACAAGGGAACTATTCTATAAGGAACAAGAAAACCTATTATAATCTTGAATCTTCAAGTCTGGTACCTACAAAACAAAGAACAAACAAAAAGAAATAAAATAAAGGGTTAAGATATTTTTACTCTCAGTAGTGACAGTGAGATGCACTGTTCCACTTTACATCATTGAGTAAATCTTTAGGGGCAAGTTTCACCAATATGAAATAATTAAATCTTTCATAATCCATAAGACACAAGTCAAATGATTTCAAGAAGTAAGAGGGGCAAGTTTCACCAGGCAGATAAATGTAATCATATAAAAAGGTAGATCATTCCCTGAGCATATCCATAAGGATGCAGCAGGTACACAAATATCTTACACACCTAAATGCATGGTGTGTGCTGTCAACACAACCACTACTGTCCACAAAAGCAAAACAACTCAACACAGTCGTGTGCAAGCACCACAGTACCATTTCCTTGCACATACACATTAAGCATCAACAACCTAGCCACAACCAAACCAAACCAAACTCACAACACACATCAGATCACCCAGTACTCACCAAGATGGTGACATAAGGAGGGGGTGGATCAGGTGGATAGCAAGGTCAAGGCCAAGCTAACAGGAACCAGAAGGTGGATATCAAGATCAAGGACGAGTTCCAAGAGCTGTAAGTAGTAGGAACAACATCAGGAGAAGGACCAGATCAAGCCAACAAGATCAGGCCACAAGATCAACTAGTTACAACCTCAACAACTCAACTGTTGTGGTGAGTAGTATAAAACCATCACATGATCTATCTATCTAAGTTAGATAAGAATTCATGTGTTGCTTTATATTAAACTTCTCAATATTCATACAAGTGAGATGAATCCATCCTAGAAGATTTTGAATACTAAAGTCATAGACATAAGAAAACCATACAAGTAACACCAGGATCTCAGACCAACATCACTGATCCTGGATATAAAAGCTAAATCTTATAATCTAATATAATCATAGTCAAGATTATGAATTCTGGGCACATCTCTTAAAAGAGTAGCACCCCAGAATCCATAAATCTTATGGATCCATGCAAAACCAGTAGCACACCAATCATTTTATAAAAGGGAGTCCATTGTAAGTGACTGGTATCACTACCAGAACAGATCTATGAGGAACAACAAGATAGGAACCCAGTTCCTAAGTCTCATACCGACATCATAGGCATTGTTGTTTAAATAAAGAAGTTTACACCTTATCTTTGGCCTTAATCCAATCTTAAGCATTAACGGAATCAAGCCAAGTAATAGAATCTAGACCTGTGTGCCATTTCAAGATGGTGTCACAAGAGAAGATTCTAAACCAAGAAGATTATGTATCTAGCTTGCATAGATAAACTAACAAGCAACTAATCATCATTTTCCTAGTATCAATCACCAGGAATCATTTCCAAGTTTATATGTATATGTACAGAACATCATCAGAATAAAATCTCAATCTGGATATAACCATACAAGCCACAATTATAGATGCAGTGAACAATCACTGACAAAACTACTATCAGTATCAATATTTTGACAGTAGCAAGATCCCAAATCAACAGGATCCACAAGTAATAGTCTCACAGTAACAGTATCCACTAAACCACATCCAATTATCAATTGGAATCAGACCAATAAAGCCACTAGCACCATGAAAATTAACTATGGACAGTGATCAACATAATCACCATGTTCAAGGATCATCACCACTAGACCCAATTCATCATATATAATATAAACCAAGGGATGAACCCTAATCAGGATATGAACCATAAATCAAGATATGAACCCTAATCAGGGTTAGCCACTAGAAACACACAGGACAAGGTGGCATAGCACAGAGGGCACGAGAGGTAAGAAAGAACAACTTACTGGAGGTTGTAGCAGTGGTCGAGAAGAGGAAGCAGAAGGAGTCGATGAGCACGGCGGAACGGGGAGCACCCCAAGGGGCTCTGCAACCCGCACCGAGCCGAGGCGGCGACCACATCAACGCTCGAGGGCAAGCAGCACCACCATAGCACCACGGGCACGGCAGCGGCAGCACCAGCACCACCCCAAACCCTAGGGTTAGGGACGGAGCCAGTCTGGCCATAGGAGGTCCCCAAGTCCAAATCGAGATGGACTGGAAGGAGAAGCGGGGTCAACAACCACACCATGCATCACATCGGCGGCCGGGGAGGACCACGACGGTGTGAATCGACCGACGGTGGTATCGGCGACCACGGGTCGAGGAAGAAGGAGAAAGGGGGAACGAGACAGAAGGACAGGGGGTGTGGGCTGAGAGGGCCAACCCTTTGGGGAGCCTTTTGGTTCTAACCACTTGGGCTAAAACGGCCCAATAAGCCCAACCCAACAACCTAAAGAAAGTTTTAATCATTAAGAAAAGACCAAAATACCCCTAAATTTAAATAAATTCTAGAAAATAAACTAGAAATCTAAAAATTATAAATAAAATATTTTTGGATTCACAATAATCCAATCTATCTAAATAAATTAAGAAATAAATTTTTATGCATATAATTTTATCAAGAATTTTATAATATATATTCCTTATGGAATTTTATAAAATTAAAGAAAGATTATAAAAATAAATAAAAATCACTTTCATTATATATTAATATTTTAGTATTTTTGAAAAATACTAAATAAATATTTAATATGATTTTTTATTTAAATGATATTTTTACAGGAATTATTAAATAAATAAAATTCAAATAAAATGAAATAAAATAAAAGAATACAATATTCAATAAATATTAATAATTAATATTTATAAATTTTTTAATACTAAAAATAATTTTTGTAATTTAAATAATGGGGGAGAACACCCAAAAATAAATAAAGCATTATATTACTTTGCATAATCATTTTGCTTCTTTAAATATTGTCCTTACCGGGCAATAATGAGTAGACATAGAAGCTCAAGGTCCAGTGCAAGCATCCGACTTCACTACCTTGCAATCACAAGGCAAGTACATCACTTGCCCATGTCCTTTGAAGAGTCTTTATTAAAGTATTTGCAAATTGTGTGTTATTATCTATATTCCGGAGAAAGAAAATATTATTTTCTCAATATAAATAAATCTTAGGTATCATCCTAAGTGATGATATGATGGAGCAATAGAACTTAGATTTGTATTTGGAATAATGATGAACAATTAGGGATTAATAACCCATGACATCAGTGATTCTAGCCCCGTATATTACGCCTTAACCATGATATTTGGAATGGGACGGAGAAGTCAGCTGTATCCTTTTCCTTTCGTATGGAGGCAAGAATACCTTAACGTGACGTTGTGATTCCTTGTGCGGATCCAACATATGGGTGGGCACCCTTAGGCCCCACGTTTTTGGTGTCTAGATTATCTATGAGTGGCTGCCGGGGGTTTAGCCGGACCTATAAGGTACTTACCTGGGCATCACCAGCTCATAGAGTCTTTGGGACTCATCAGGGCTTTAGCCTTCCCGAAAGGGGGCTTAACGGAGGTGAGCCAGCCTCGAAGGATCGTGCAGACATATGGGGTCGCGGAGAGGGCAGTGATTGGCTTGGATTATCTACTGGGCCCCACATCATGGAATTGTGGATGGGAAAGTACGCCCGGTTGTGCAACAAAGAAGTTGATTCTCATGGGTAAAGTAACGCACCTTTGCAGAGTGTAAGAACTGTAACTTGTTACTCCCTGTTCCGGGAAGGAGCTACGAACGTGGTAGGAAAGGAACTCCATGAAAGTTTTGGTCAACCTGTGAAGGCTGATGGTCATAGACTTTCATAATAAAATCAATATTTGAAGAAAGATTTACAAAAACTGCATAGTGCCAAGGACTTATAGTCCGAGGTGGTAGTTAGAGCATCAAACTTCCCACCTTGCATATAATGAACTTATTGGGTAACGCTGTTACTCACCCTTTCCTTTGATCCCTTGCTTAGACTCCGAGGATCCCCGAAGATACTCCAATGTATGCAACTGAGAGCCAAGAGGAGGTCTTCTATGAATAGCCAAATTTGTATGGAGCCGTAGAAGGGGAGGACTATGATATCGTCTACGGAGGAGAGTACCAAGAGTCAGAATAATTACTATAGTTCTAGGAGCCACTTGAGCCGAGCAACATGAACAATATATAGCAATAAGTTGTTGAGCTCAATTTGGAGTTTAAGTTTTCACTTTGAACCTTCCGCTGAAACACTTATATTTTGGTTTGTAAGTTGAATCTTTTGTAAGTCTTGAACTTCTGGTATTGTAATAATAATAATAATGTCTATATGTTTTTAATATGGACCCGCAATGTTTCTATTGTACCACTCTGAGGGATGTGATATTTACGGAACGGTGTTCTGTGGATGTCATGTCAACGACTATAGTGTAATACACATGCAGTGGTATGCTGGGTCACCGCATCTGCATAGTTCACGAACCATAGGGAGACACACTTAAGGATTCAATGTTGTTTAAGTAGATATGGAATATGAGTTGGAGGCCGAATGTTGTTCGGAGTCTCGGATTGGATCCAGGACATCACATGGAGATCCAGAATGGTCTAGAGAATAAGATTCATATAAGGAAAGTCAATTTTAGGGGTTTGGAAATGGTTTCGGTGTTTTGACCAGAATCTTCTAGAATGTTCTAGAAGGTCCACCACCCCGACAGGGATCATTTGGGATGTGGCATGCCCTAGGAGCTGGCCACACCAAGCCCAAGGGAAACTCGTCCAAGCACTAGAAGGATGGGGTCAAACCGTAGTTTGAAAAGTCAAATTCTAGTTTGAAAAGTCAAACCCTAGGCGCCACCCCTCTCTCCTCCACCACCTTGCTCCGGGTTAGGCGAAGCCCTGCAGAAATCTCTCCTCCACCACCACTACCACACTGTCATGCTGTTGGGATTCCGAGGAGATCTACAACCTCCGCTGCCCTGCTGGAACAAGGGAGATGAAGGTATTCATCGACTACCGTACATGTTACCGACTGTGGAAGCGCTACCGGAACGTGGCGCCGGAAGGATCATCTATGCGATCTTGAGATCGGCAAGTGATTGAATACACCAACCACGAGATCTAAATCTCGTTAAACGCTTTGGATTTGCGAGGGTTAGTTCTCTACAATCTCGTTGCACCGATCTTGTAGATTAGATCTTGGCTTTGCCATAGATTAGATCTTGGATTTATGTGTTCATGCGATAGAATTTTTTGTTTTCCATGCTATGAACCCTACAATAATTGTATTAACCAGAAACATTAATACTTGTGTGTTTTGTAAACATAAAAGAGTCCCTAATAAGCCTATTGTTAAACTAGCTTGTTGATTAATAGATGATCATGGTTTCCTGATCATGGACATTGGATGTTATTAATAACAAGGTCATATCATTAGGAGAAGATGTGATGGACATAAACCCATAGTAAGCATAGCATAAGATCAAGTCATTATAGTTTGTTTGCTATAAAGCTTTTAAATACATATTAACCTAATCCTTCGACCATGAGATCATGTTAATCACCATCACCGGATGAGTGCTTTGATGACATCAAACGCCACTTTCGTAACTGGGTGGTTATAAAGGTGGCATTAGGTATTCTAAAAGTATGCATTAGAGCGCATGGATCAAGAGTGGGATTTGTCCATCCATATGAAAGATAGATATACTCTGGGACCTCTCGGTGGAGTGTCATCAAATTGGCTTGCAAGCATGTGACTAGGTCACAAGGGATGTCACATCAGAATACGAGTAAAGAGTACTTATCGGTATCGAGGTTGAACTAGGCATAAGATATTCCGACGATCGAACCTCGGATAAGTAAAGTATAACGTGACAAAGGGAATCAGTATCATATGTAAATGGTTCATTCGATCATGAAGTCATCGTTGAAATATGTGGGAGCCATATGGATTTCCAGATCCCTCTATTGGTTATTGACCAGAGAGGTGTCTCGATCATGTCTGCATAGTTCATGAACCGTACGGAGACACACTTAAGGAATCGATGTTGTTTAAGTAGATATGGAATATGAGTTGGAGACCGAATGTTATTCGAAGTCTCAGATTGGATCCAGGACATGACAAGGAGATCCGTAATGGTCCAAAGAATAAGATTCATATAAGGAAAGTGGTTTTCCAAGGTTCGGGAAAAGTTCTGGTGTTTTGACCGGATACTTCTAGAATGTTCTAGAGGGACCACCATTGGTTCCACCACCCCTAGAGGGAGTAACTTGGACAATAGTATGCCCTAGGGGCCAGACGCACCAAACCCTAAAGGGCCAATTCGGCCAACACTAGTAAAAGGGGTCAAACTCTAGTTTGAATAGTCAAATCCTAGTTTGAAAAGTCAAACTCTAGTTTTTGGTAAGAGGGAAGACTTGGTGGGAAAGGTTCCAACTCTTCCCTTGGTGGCCGAGTTGGGAGGGACACGACTTGGGCTGGGAACCCTTGCCCGGTCGCCCCCACCTATATAATGAGGGGTGAGGGCGCATGTAACACCTCAAAAATGTTAATCAAGATTATCAAGTTCTAATCACCCAAGTTTAGGGTTAACAAAAACTTTTATTATTAAAATTAATATGAATGCATGTGTGTGTGATTAATGCATGAATGATTGCATTTGCCATGTTTGATTACTATGGATGATAAGGATTGGTTTAAAGGTGAAAATATTAACATCTAGATCTTTGCCAAGCAAAAATCAAATGAAGACAAAATCAAATATAAGGAATATAAGCAAATGGTCATTTTGGCCAAACTTGTTCACTAGAACACTTTGGGTGTTCCTAGCAATGCAGCCGACTAGCACCCCCTCTGCCGTTTGTGCCAGTGCCGTGACGCCTGATGCTCACTCGTCGGTCGAGCATGGAAAACTTGCAGCATCCAGCCCCGCGCCCGTCCACGATGTCTAGGAGACACGCCACCGTCCACGCCACTCCCTGTCCACCCCTCGATCGCAGCCCAGCCATGGACCACCCGAGAAACGCCGCGCCCATTTCTCTGTCTGCCATGCCCAGAGCGCGTCGTAGCCGACACACGCGCACATGCCGTGCCTCGCACTCACCGTGCGTACCTACACTCGCCACGACCCTAGCTACCTCCCAGACATGCCCGTTTGCCTCCGCGCGACCAGTAGCCCCTATACGCCGTATCGAACACCGCCAGTTATGCACAGAGCATGGACCGCTCCCGGCCATCCTCGATCGCCCCGTTCCGCGCCTTTAAGCCCGTGACGACCGCCATGAAACACCACACCGTCCTACGCCCTCAGCCATACCGTTTGACATGGTTATACCCCGCGGGTACATGATCTCAGCATACCTGGTCCAGCCCAAGGAAGGCCCATGGCAAATATACGCCGGCCCATGAAGACTTTCGGGTGGCCCAGGCCCATGACGCCTTCGGATCTTTGAAGAGCAAGACTAGAGTAGATAGGAAATTCAAAGGGGTAAAACCCTAGAACCTGTAACCGAATAGGTCTATGCCCGGGACCTGCCTAAGTCTATATAAAGGCCAGGAGGGCACGACCTAGATCTCTCGACTCATACTTTCGCATACACACCTCCACGCTAGATTGCATCTGCGCACCCTTGTAACCTTCGGTTCTGCCGTAATCAAGAGCAGACAAGCAGGAGTAGGGTTTTCCCTCCGGGGGCCTGAACCTGGGTAAACCTTGTTTCCCTGTGTTGCTTGTTTGCTAACCGTTCCACGATCTCCAGCATCCCCATCTTCTCCAAAACCCAAGTCCATAACAATGGGCATTGATGAGATCAAACCTCGTCAATTGGCGCCGTCTGTGGGAACTGGGGACGCTGATTGTGCGGTCGTGACGGTCCCAACCCGATCGATATACAACTCTGCAGCGACGGAGAGTCACCTCCTCTTCGGCGCTTTCGACTTCACCGCCCACTCACCGGCCACCATGAAGGACTTCGAGCCCGTAGGCGACAGACTCGAAATCTTTTTTGGGAGCTTCTGCTTCCAGGTGGGGCAAACTGGCACCCTCCGCCTCCCTGAGCGGGTGCCCCTACCATCAATCAGGACCGCTTCATGGACCCCACACCCCGTGCTACGCACAACATCATCAACAGATGATTCCTACGACAACAGCAGCTGTGACTCCGATCTATGCGATCCGCCATCAGATGCAGGGACCTACGGTTCCGGATCTGAAAGCTGCGGCAGCAGCGGACCAATCTACGAGCGCTACCAATGCGCCGTAGTCATCCAGAGCGACGCGGATCAGCAAACACCCAACCTGCCGCCCAACCCGCCACCTAACCCGCCAGAACGAAACAGCGGGAATAGAATAAGCCAGTCCCCCCTCCCAAAGGGGAAAACAATTGCCATGTCATCCGCCTTAGCAAAGAAGGATGGGCCCAGGTCCGCAACACCGTGGCAGGCAACATAGTACTGCCTGCAGACGCCTCCCGGGATATGCTGATGGCCTACCACCTGCTCCTGATCGAGGAGCACAAGAAGCAGGTCAAGATGCAGGAGGTGCTCGATAAACGCAAGCAAGCAGCCTCAGACTCCAGCGCGCCACGAGCTGCGCTCTCCGCCATGGGCATCGTCTCCAGCTCGAACGCCAACCAAGGCAACAAGCACCGCTCTCGGGTGGAGAACATGGACCCCAAGGAGCGCCGGGAGGTGACCCGAACCCTCCACACATCCTTCATGGAGATGGACGCCGACGACAACGTAATCCCGAAAACGCCGCAGGCTGCGATCATGGCAGCCACTGCGTACCTCGCGGCCCACCCACTGCCGGAGGGGGACCCGAAGAGGGCCATGCACAAGTCCGCACTTACCGGACTCGGACTCATCGGAGCCGCGCTCCACCAGGAAGCTCCCACGGAGCCGAAGAAGAAATCTCCGGTCAGGTTCGACCACAGCCCCACCCCTTCATCCGAAGAAGAGGAACATGACCTTCCTCGAAGGAAGAAGAGTTCGCGCAGCCGCGACCGCGACTACGACACCAGAGATACGCTCACACAGCGCAAAATCGACAAAGCGCAAGCCAAGCGCGCATGCTCGTCTGAATCCGAGATGGACGAAGACGAAGGAGAACTCTGCGAAGCCCGATGCTTCAGCAGATCCGTTCGGCGGACACGGATGTCGCGCAAATTCAAGCTTCCTTTGGATACTCCGAAGTTCAACGGCACACAAGACCCAAAGGCGTGGCTCAGCGACCACCTATCGTCTGTCAAACTGCACGGCGGAAACAAGGAAACCGCCATGCAATGCCTTCAGCTACAGCTGACAGGAGCGGCCCGGATCTGGCTCAGCAGCCTATCTTCAGGGACCATCCGAAGTTGGGATGAGCTAGCTTACAGCTTCATCCGAAACTTCAAGGGCACCAGCAAGAGGCCCGCCTCAATCGAAGAGTTGCGAGCCTGCACTCAACGAACGGGCGAATCCATTCGCTCGTACATACTACGCTGGTCCAACACAAAGAACTCCGCAGCGCACATCTCCGAAGAGAGGGCCATCGACGCCTTCAGGGACGGCGTCAAACACCAAGACTTCAAGGAGTAACTTAGGGGCGTCAAGCCCAAAACACTCGACCACCTCATGGACATCGCCAACAGGTGGGTTGACGGAGAAGATTCCATTCACCGAGCACAATCGGAAGAAGAAGAAGACTACGGTCGACGGCGAGAGCACTGTAGCAAGATAAGATCGCACGTCTATGACGATCGCGACGGACCCGACATGGTCGCGGCTGGCTACGCCGTTCGCCGCAACGACGCCAACCGCAACAGTGGAGGATATCATGGAGGAAACTTCCGCGACGGGGGACGCCCAGCGCAGTCGTGGCAACGCCGCGACCGTGATAACGGACCCTCAACATACGAAAAGCTTTCGGGTCCATGCACCATCCACTTCTATATCGACAAGCAGGATGGAAAAAAGAAGGCCAGCCACATGCTCAAGGACTGCCGCGAGTTCCAGAAACTCAGCGAAAGCATGGTGCAGATGAGGCAGCAAGCCCCAATCCCTGCGTTTGGAAACGCACCCACGCCAGGTGAAATAGCGCATGGAGCTCCTCCACCGCCACCTGTTGGAGGCCCGAACCAACCAGTCGCACCATCACAGAACAACGCTAGGAACGGGTATCCCCAGCCAAAAGGAGCACTAATGATCCATAAGGGGCGCCCCACGAATAGGGTGCAGAAGAACAACACCCGACGGATCAACCTGGCCGTGGCAACTCCACCCGCCATCCCTATGTACCTCAGCGGACCGGAGTCCTGCATCACGTTCAGTCGTTTGGATCACCCTTGCCAGATCCCTCGCCCAGGTCATGCTGCCCTGGTGCTGGAGGCGCAGATCGGAGGTTTTGAGATGAGTCGCGTCTTCATGGACGGCGGCAGCGGCATCAACCTGATGTTCGCAAGCACTCTAGCAGCAATGCGGATCCCGCAGTGCAGCCTAGAACAGTCAGACACAATGTTCCACGGCATCGTTCCAGGGAAGGGCATATTCCCCCTGGGCAAAATATGGCTCGACGTCATCTTCGGCAATCTGGACAACTTCCGCGAGCGACTGACCAAGTGGTGGAGGCCATCACGACACGCCATCCTCGGGCGTGTAGCATTCGCAAGGTTCTTGGCTGTCCCACACTATGCATACCTGCTACTCAAGATGCCAGGACCAAAGGGTGTCATCACAATCCACGGGAGCTTCACCCGATCGGACCAATGCGACCGAGATTTCAACAGAATCTCCCAGTCATTCGGCATGCAGGAGGAGCTCCTAAGGCTCCGCGAGGTGACGGACAATGGGGAACCCCCATTCGCACGACAAAACACACCTGACATGTCTTTCGACTCCACGGTCAACACAAAGAAGGTGCAAGTCCATCCGACGGATGCCTCCAAGACGACGCTGATCGCCAACGACCTCAGCCCCGCATAGGAAGGCGCGCTCATCGAATTCCTCCGTGAGCGCTGGGAAATCTTGGCCTGGTGTCCTACGGACATGCCAGGAGTTCCCAGGGAATTCGCCGAGCACGCACTCAACGTCTTTCCAGACACCAAGCCCGTCAAGCAGTCCATCCGGAGACTGTCCGAGCCACGAGCCGAAGCTATCGACAAAGAAATCAACAGACTACTCGCTGCAGACTTCATCAGGGAAATCAAAGAAAGCGAGTGGCTTTCAAATACAGTGATGGTCCCAAAGAAGGACACGGACATCATGCTGATGTGCGTGGATTTCACGTCGCTAAACAAGCACTTCCCAAAGGACCACTTCCCTCTTCCTCGGATCGATCAGATCATCGATTCGACTGCAGGTTGCGAGAAACTCTCCTTCTTCGACGCCTACTTAGGCTACAACCAGATTCGACTCATGGTCGAAGATCAGGAGAAAACGACGTTTATCACACCGTTCGGAGTGTTCTGCTACAACACAATGCCCTTCGGGCTAAAGAACGCAGGTGCCACGTACCAGCGATGCATGCAGGCATGCCTCAAGGACCAGATCGGTCGCAATGTTCAAGTCTATGTCGACGACATAGTCATAAAAACCAGGGAGGCAAGGACACTTATCGACGATCTCCGCGAGACGTTCGACAACCTCGACCACTACAGGATCAAACTCAACCCCGAAAAGTGCGCCTTCGGCGTCCCATCGGGTCAGCTACTTGGGTACTTCATCTCTCAGCGAGGGATCGAGGCGAACCCGAAGAAAATCAGAGCCATCATGGCAATGGAGAAGCCAAAAAACCTCAAGGGTGTCCAGCAGCTCGCAGGACGAATAGCGGCGTTGAGAAGATTCATCAGCCGCATGGGCGAGAAGGTCCTGCCATTCTACCAGCTGCTACGCAAGGCAGATAAATTCGAGTGGATGCCCGAAGCCGACGATGCATTCAAAAGCCTCAAACGTCTACTCTCCACCTCGCCCGTCCTGGTTGCGCCAAAGGAGCGCGAGCCTCTGCTGCTGTACATAGCAGCCACACACCAGGTGGTCAGCACCGTGCTAGTGGTCGAACGACCCGAAGAAGGCAAGACCCACGGGGTCCAACACCCAATCTACTACCTCAGCGAGGTACTGACGCCAACAAAGCAGCGATACCCTCACTACCAGAAACTCGCCTACTGCGTGTTCATGACGGCTCGACGGCTGAGACATTACTTCCAGGAGCACCAAGTGATGGTCGTCAACGAGGCACCCCTGAACAGCATCCTGAATAACCCTGAGGCCACAGGACGCGTGGCCCTGTGGGGCATTGAGCTGTCACCTCTGGACATCATCTACGAGAAGTGACTCGCAATCAAATCTCAAGTCCTCCCGGACTTCCTCGTACATTGGATGGAGCTGCAGCTGCCAGACACCCCAGACATGTCGCAGTCATGGACAATGCACTTCGACGGCTCCAAGCGTGAAGCTGGCGCAGTAGCCGGGATCATACTGACCTCCCCGCAGGGCGACCAGTTGAAGTACGTCCTCCGGATGAAATTCAGAGCCTCAAACAACGAGGCCGACACGAAGCCCTCATCCACGGCATGAGGATGGCAAAGATAAGCGTTAACGCCCTGGTCATCTACGGTGACTCCAACCTCGTCGTCCAGCAGACGATGAATGAGTGCGACGCACACGCCGAAAACATGATCGCGTACTGCGCGCTCTACAATGCACTCGAAGGAGAATTCGACGGCTGCGAGCTTTGGCACGTCGGAAGAGAAAGCAACGAGGAAGCCGACAGACTCGCCAACATCGGCTCCACCTGCGCAAAGGTGCCACCGGGTGTGTTCCTTGAACAGATTTGCGTGCCATCCATCAAGCGAAAATTCCCCAAGGGATCACCCGAAGAAGAAGAACACTCGGGGGCTACGCTGCCCGAAGGACACAAAGGACCCGAGAAACTGGACACAGAGGTCGCTATGGTCAACCTGATGCAGGTCATGGCAGTCGAAGAAACTTGGACGCGACCGTACCTCCAGTTCTTGATAAACGGAGAACCGACACCATAGCAGATGCCCGACGCATATCTCGTCGGTCAAAAGCCTTCACCATCATCAATGGCGAGCCGTACAAGCGCAGTATTATGGGTGTACTACAAAGGTGCGTCACCATCGGTGACGGGAAAGCCATCCTCCAAGACATCCATGAGGGCATCTGCGGCCATCACGCAGGCAGCCGCTCCCTTGTCGCCAAAGCTCTACGAGCCGGATTCTACTGGCCAACGGCCATGAGCGATGCAAAGGACATCATCCGAAGATGCAACGGGTGCCAACGGTTCGCCGATAAACCGCACGCACCCGGGTCAGAGCTCAGACCCATACCTATAGCCTGGCCCTTTGCCCAGTGGGGCCTCGACATGATCGGCAAACTGCCAAAGTCCTCGAAAGGGGGGCACGTTTACCTCTTGGTCGCAGTCGATAAATTCACCAAGTGGGTCGAGGCCATGCCGGTTACCAACCAAAAGGGCAAGACCGCCGTCAAGTTCTTCGAGTCCATTGTCTACAGGTTCGGCGTACCGCACAACATCATCACCGACAATGGATCAAACTTCATCTCCAAAGAATTCCAAGACTTTTGCGAAGGCCTCGGAATCAACATCACATACGCCTCAGTGGCTCACCCGCAAACGAACGGGCAGGTTGAAAAGGCCAACGTCCTAATCGGCGCTGGCATCAAGAAGCGCCTCATGAGCCCACTCGAACGAAAGGCTGGAGCCTGGACGAAAGAGCTGCCATCTGTCTTGTGGAGCTTGCGTACTACGCCAAACAGCTCCACCGGCTACACACCGTTCTTCATGGTGCATGGAGCCGAAGCCGTGCTACCACCAATCGCCACGGCCCCGGGTCGTCGTCACACAAGCCGAATCCACGGCTGCACTCGAAGACGTCGTCGACACACTCGACGAAGCAAGAGACGTAGCAGAAGCTCGATCAGCGGTGTACCAGCAGAGTCTCCGCAACTACCACAGCCACCGGCTGCGCCCACGGTCCTTCGTCGAAGGAGACCTCGTCTTGCGACTCAAGCAAGAGCGACCGAAGAAATTCGAGTCACCATGGGAAGGACCCTACATCATCACCGAGGTCATCCCAGGTGGCGCCTATCGCCTCAAGCACGTGGAGTCTGGAGTCGCATACTCCAACCCATGGAACATCGCGCACTTGCGACGATTCTACCCCTAGCTACCTACCCCTTTACTTTCAATAAGGCTTTTCAGCCAAGGCTATTCATCCGAACAATGTACTTCCTCCATTACGATATAAATAAAGCTAAGTGTCTCGCCCCAAAATGTCGTTTCGCTATTTGCAACTTTACTTTATGCTACAAACACACTCGGGGGCTCGCCCCACCTCACGATTTCATCGACTGAGAATCACACGTGTACACCCTGAGTAGCTGACAACGTCAGGCAAACGAAAAGGACACGTACTCAAACAAAGCATTGCGTGCTCACAACAAACAAACCTTTATAACAAAGGGCACAACACGCCCAGCCGAAATATACAAATTTTACATCTATCTCTTTTACAGGTACTACCTATCCTGAAGAATAACTTGAGCACGCTGCTCAAACAAATCTACGACATGTTCGGCATACTGCCTTACAGCCGCATAATGCGGACGCATATCCCACTCGCCACCATCCGGCCGAAGGGGTGGCCCAGCTGCTACAACAGACAGATCTACGTCAGGTCGATGCAGCCTAACAAGGGACAATGTAGCCTTCACCCCTGCGACGAGCTACTGCCTCACCAGTTCCTGGACGCGAGTCACGCTCCGAAATCTAGACAGAAGGCCGGACAAGGATGTTGGCACAGTATCCAGGGGAAACATCACATGCAGAACTGATGAGAGCGAAGTCTGCACTTGACGAAGCACCCGCGTCACTTGGTGAACGCGATCCTGCACCGTCGCTAGAGCCACGGCACGGTCACGATCCATCCAGAAGAAACCACCATCTTCCATGTCTTGTTGAGTCAAGCACTTGAACCGAACAGCGACACACTCCTTCTCCTCCCTTAGAGCAAGGTTAGCACCTACGACACTCACAGAAAATAAGACGCAAGGCCAGCAGGCGCATCCGAAAATCTGAGCTGCAGCTCAAAACAAAGAACAACTTACATTGAAGCTGCTCAGACAGCCGAAGCAGTTCCGCCATTAAGTACTCCTCCGTGGCCGCACCGCGATCTTCCTTGGACTTCCAAACATCGGCGTGACCATGCAGCCCAAGCAACTCCCTCTCAAGACTACGAACACGGTACCGAAGAAAAGCGAGTTGTGAGGGATCATCCAAAGATGACCGCTGTTGCGCTGCAGGCGAGGTGTCAACGGGGTCAGCACCGGAAGGAACCTAGAACAGCAGAAAAGCAAAGGACATAAACATTCAGACAGAGAAGAGCACAACTCAGAAGAATTCATTAAGCATATAAAGGCCACTACGTGGCACAATGATTTCGTTCCTCAACATAGTTACAGCAAAAGAAGACTACAAACTATCCTACAGCTACAACGCCTAAGACGCGGCACCCTGAGTAGCCTCGGAGCCGGATTGCCTCGCCTTGGCCTCCCCCTGTTGCCGCAGCGCATACTCAGAAAGCAGATCAATGAGCTTTGGCCCATATCGCTTGCAGCGAGCAGAATAGGCAGCAAAGGCTACCTCAGATCCATCCGCGGTCGTCGGCATCCGGGAGGTGATCTGGGGAAGGTCCAGCTCCGCTCCAGCCGCCAAGGCCATCGCCATCCCGACGGACGCGCCAATGCCCTTCTACTTGCGCTTGTACGCCGCAGGCGCTTCGGCTGACAAAGCCTCCGCCAGGGCGTCAACATCATCAAGGGACGCGCCCTTGGGGACAAGCTCCTTGTAGAAGCGGCCAAGGACCTCCTTCGCCTTGGCAAGGGAGTTGACGACGGTGCTGCAGCGATCTTCGACCACTGCAGTAGCATCATATAGAGCACTCTCGTGCTCCAGAGCGCCGCGGTCAAACTCGATGCCTGCGGCATCTGAGACAAAAAGAGAAGGAATGAAGAAAGTAACACATAAGAAAGACAAGAAAACAAAAATAAAGGAGCAAAAATAAGGTACTCACCTGAAACAGCCTTGGCAGCAGCCATGAGCTTGCTCGCCACCTCTCTTTCACGCGCAGTCGCATCCATGGCAAACTGCTCCTCGTGGTCCGTAGCCTCCTGCTGCCGACGCTCCTTAGCTTCGGCTGCCTTGGCCAGCTCCAGCTCAAGGCGCTCCTTCGCACCAGCGGTGTCCTCATCCTTCTTCTCCGCTTGACCAAGGATCTTTTGAGAGCATCAATCTCACGGAGGGAAGTGTTATGCTCCTCTGCATTCAAAACATACAAGCATCAGAAAGCAAGATAACAATGCAAAAAGAAAGAAGCACCAAAGCTTCCAGGTACCTTGAGGCTGTCGGAGGTTGACCCCCAGCACCAGGTGCTCCTGCACCAGTCGCTTGGCATCCTGTACAAAAGGCTGCAGGAAGAAGCACTACCAGTAAGGAAAAGGACTTGGGGGCTGCGCCCAACATGAAGGAACAAAAGCAAAATTCGCACACGAAAACGCTCGGGGGCTCCCCCCGAAGACTCGAAGAAAGAACAAGACAAGAATTTTTTTTTTCAGACGCTCGGGGGCTCCCTCCGTAGCTGGAAGCAGAAGTACTTAGATGCTCCGATGGCGACTCCGACGGCCCGCTCGCAGCCTTCTGAGGCGCAACCACCTGAGCCTCCTGCGGAGAAGGGACCGGCAAGACCTCGGAGGTAGCCACCATCCGAGGAGGAGGAGACGAACTTCGACTCCCATCATCTCCCGAGCACCATCGCTGGAGGAGTCGTGGGAGGAATGCTTGCACACGAATAATTAGCACAAGAACAAAAGTCAACAGAAAAGACAAAGATAAAGGAAACTTACGAGTCCAGTGAGCTCGTCGAAGATGAGGAGTCCTTGACTCTCTTCTCCCCTTCTTCTCTTCTTTCTTCTTTTCTTCCTTCTTCCGCTTTGCTGGCGGGTGCGGCGCCACAGCCCGCACAGGAATGGCGAGAAGGAGGAAGAGCCCATGCCCAAATCCGTGACGCCAAGGCATAGAGGGTTTCTGGGAGTCGGAGGAGTCGATGCATCCGAAGACTCGCTGGAGCTCCGTGACCGTTTGCGAGTATGGTCCTCGCTCGACTCGTTGGCCTCTTCACCGATCGTCAAGGCGATCGACACGGAATCCACCACGTCATTATCCGGAGAATCCGGAAATAATTCGGGCAATGGCGGCACCATGCCCGACACCTTGAAGCTCTGCAAAAAAGAAGGAACTTTGTTAACAAACAAAGGAAAATAAATATGTAGTTGACAAAAAGCGCTACACGCACGAATCTACACCTGTGGAATGGCCATCGTCGAAGAAAACGACGGAGTCAGCGACTTCCCCAGGATATCCTTCCCAACATTGTACTTCAATAACGCACGAAGGGCCCTATCAAGATCACCCTGGGAAAGCTTCTCGGTCGAAACTCTCGTCGGATCACGGCGCCCAGCATAAAGAAACATCGGGTGCGCCCTAGCCTGGAGGGGCTGCACCCGACGCTCAAGAAACGTGCGGATAATATCCACGCCGTTCACTTCTTTCTCAGGAGTCAACTGGAGATCCTCCACCCGACGGTAAAGGGCCTCTATCTCCGCTGACTCGCCATCCAAGTTCTGGTTTTTCCAGGACATTTTCGGCTCGATTATCTGGGAGGGGTCGAAAGGAGAAAGACCAAAATGCTGCCCAGCCACTGTGGAGTCGCGAATGTAAAACCATCACCTCCGCCAATACTGGACAGATTCAGACATATAGAAAGAAAAGAAAAGAATATTGGCCTTGAGGGAGATGATGCAACCCCCAACGGGATACACACCATCCGAACCGGATTGCCTTTTCACGGAATAGAGTTTCCGGAAGAGGCCAAAGTGCGGCTCGATGCCGAGCCAACACTCGCAGAAAGTGATGAAACAAGCAATGTGAAGAAGAGAATTGGGCGAAAGATGATGCAGCTGGATGCCACAGAGAAAGAGTAGCCAACGAAGGAAGTCGTGGACTGGGAAGGAAAACCCACGCATAACGAAGGCAAGAAACATAACCTGATACCCAGCGGGGGGACGGGGGATTACCTCGTTGCTGGGGAGTCTGACGGCCTCCCTATCCTGCGGGATCAAACCCCGCTCACGAAGCTTGCGGAGGTCACTCTCCCGCGTCTCTCATCGCCGCCAACCACCGTCGGTGATACGGGTAGCGGTGGCGCCTTTCTTTCCTCCGGCGGTGCTGGTACCAACCGCAGATGATGACTTCTTCGGTTTCCCCATCGCGCTACGGCGACGCCGGCGGTGAGAGCGTAGAAGGGAAGATGGAAATGTGGAAGGATATTCCAGCGCGCAACAAGAATTGCTAGAGCACAAGGAGGTAGCGAAAACAAGAGTAGATGCGGTGAAAACAAACTGCAGCTTTCCCCAATGATTATAACAGCGAAGACGATGCACGACAACCGTCCATCAAGAAGACCTAACGCCAACGACAGATCTGGCCATACACATGTCAGCATAACAACGAACCGTCGTTACCACACCGTCCACTATGCGCGGAAATCGAGGAGACGCCGTAATTATCTCCATGCCGCGCGTGACCGGTCAATTCAAGGTCAGCAAGTGGGACCCACGTTCGTCCAGTCAAATCATCTCTAGCGTAGCAGACGCTTGAGGTCATTGATCGTCGACACTGATGTCATCAAAAGCTATACTAGCAACAACTACAATTTCTTCGGCTACAAAGCTAAGAGTACTCACTCGAATCTACGATTCGACTAAATACTCGGGGGCTACTCCTATTAGAGGCCGCGCGCACCAAAAGATGAATAAAACGAATCAAGCCGAGTCCTACGTCGAGTCTACGACTCCACTACGGACTCGGGGGCTACTCCCATAGGGAGGATGGATTTAAGCATCCAAATTTTTTTGTGTCCTATGGAATTAACAACTGAACAATGTTTGAACTAAAGTCTCCGCTCGAGTCTACGACTCGAACAGACACTCGGGGGCTACTCCCATAGGGAGCGCTGGTCGCGCACCCTATGAAATCTTCGACTGCGATCTTTCGGATCAGCATGCAAAAACTTTTTGGCAACTCTGCCCCAACAAAACGCTGAGTGAGCAACGATCTCCTTGGCCACCCGAAACACCTCCGCGGTGACAAACATTCGGATGCTGTGTCTGCGACACAAAGATAAGACCTACAGATATCATCTGATGGCCTGGCAACGCACACGACTGCGCTCTGCTAGTAAAAACCCGTGCTAACAGGTGCGATGAAAAATCCCGACGGACGCATTGGGTACATCAATTAAATTCACTGGAATTCCACTCCTGTAAGTCCTCCGTGGCCTGAGTCAAATTACGCCAACATATGTTCCAGTTTCGAGTTGAGGGACTCGAACCTGAGGAAGATCGTGTTGTTTCGTCCTAAGACAGTTAACTGACCCTGATCCGTCGGGTGAGTCAGGCACACGCATCAACAATCCCTACACACGAACTATTTAATTACATAGATGCACCCGAAAGATTGAAGAGTCCTCAGCCGAATCTACGATTCGACTGATCACTCGGGGGCTACTGACATGGTTATACCCCACGGGTACATGATCTTAGCATACCTGGTCCAGCCCAAGGAAGGCCCACGGCAAATATACGCCGGCCCATGAAGACTTTCGGGTGGCCTAGGCCCATGACGCCTTCGGATCCTTGAAGAGCAAGACTAGAGTAGATAGGAAATTCAAAGGGGTAAAACCCTAGGACCTGTAACCGACTAGGTCTATGCCCGGGACCTGCCTAAGTCTATATAAAGGCCAGGAGGGCACGACCTAGATCTCTCGACTCATACTTTCGCATACACACCTCCACGCAAGATTGCATCTGCGCACCCTTGTAACCTTCGGTTCCGCCGTAATCAAGAGCAGACAAGCAGGAGTAGGGTTTTCCTCCGGGGCCTGAACACAGGTAAACCTTGTGTCCCCGTTTTGCTTGTTTGCTAACCGTTCCATGATCTCCAGCATCCCCATCTTCTCCAAAACCCAAGTCCATAACAATGGGCATGGATGAGATCAAACCTCGTCACCGTTAGCCCCCTGTATCGTCACTGACGAGCCCGCGGCATCCCGCTCGGTACCCATCGCCAGTGTATAAATAGAGGCCCCCTCCGCCTCAATTCACCACACCGTCTCACTCCCCACTCCTCACATAACCTCCCACACCTCTCCTTGGAGCAAGGCGAGCACCAGCCTGCCGGAATTTGGCCGGAGTCTGCCGCTGCAGAGGAGGAGAGGAGCCGTTGATTGGAACCACCCCAGGAGCCGCCGCGACCATCGTTTGAACCACCATCATCGACAACATCGTTCGCCCCCATCACCGGCACTAGCTGGAGCCCAGGTGAGCCACCACGTACCCCCACCGTCAAGTTAGGGTTCGGCCTCACGAGTCAGGCGTGAGACGCATTTAACGTCGACCATAGATCTTAGTCTAATCGTAGGGATGAGATTGAAACTCACCGTTTTGGTTAGATAGAGCCGCTGACGCATGGGACCCCCTGTAAGCAGCCTGTTGTGCGCATGCACTACAGTTGGGCCGGCCCAGTATCTTTCCCGCGCGTAGCCTGGTGATTCAAATAGTTATTTTCTATTTTAGTTAAACCTAGATTTTGTCACTAGATTCAATCATTTCAAGGAGATGTACTGAACCAAATTGCACGATTCCAATTTTGTTAGAAAGGCATTCAAATTACCTATCGAAGCTCGTTGGATTCAAACCATTTGAAATTATAGATCACCTATAGTAAAAATTAACAAGACAGACACTTTTCCACATTCAAACATTTTTCAAAAAATCAACCATAAATGCTTTTGAGTTGATTCCAACTCTCAAAAATCACATTTGACAAGATATATCTAAATATGTAAAAATATTTAAGTTTACATGCAGTGATCTTGGACTAGTACAAAAAGAATGCTCTATAGGCATTTCTAGTCACTTTAATTGTATAAAATAGTAATTTTAAACTTTATAAAATATGACCACCACTTTAAATCACATTCCCAAGTATTATAATATGTGGTGATGACATGTTTCAACATGATCCCATATTTTAATTGGAGAATATTAAATTTGAAGTACTTTCAATGAGTAGAAATTACTTTTCTAAAATAAGAAAGACAAGACTAGGTCTTTATTTCATGTAATGATTGTGATGTTGCTAGATCATCTAGTGTGAACCTTTGTGTGCCAAATAGAGGTAGTTAAGTATTGTTTGGTGATTTTGTACCTCGTATTAATTTATAGACGCTAGTACCGACCAAGGCTACGAGGAGGAGGAGTACTACGAAGAAGAAGAAAACTTCAGCCACTGCACCAATCAATGCAAGCTAGAACTTTGCATGCTAACTATGAAAGCCATCCTTGCAAGATAACCTATGCAAGATGCATTAGGCATGCTTCGGTTATGCGACCTTAATTATACCAATTACCAGTTTTACTTGCAAGCTTTATTCTTTTATTTTTACCAAAGTTCTTTACTTTTATTTAGTGCTTTGTGAGTTTTGGAAAACTAGTATAGATAGCATAAAGAGCATAACACTAGGCGTAAGTAGTTATACTTAGATAGCACCAAAATAATAAAACTAGAGTTGGATAGTTACACCTGATTAGCACCCCTCATTAGTGAATACCCTCAACTTTAGTGGCTAGTGCTAAGCATAAAAGTTGACCACTTTAGATGGGAATACTTGGTGAAATGATTATGAAAACATTGGAATGAGGATTCATTCTATTGAAATGTTTTGACATGTGTTATGAACACAAGATGATTTCATGATGAAAATGTTGAGGCATGAGCCTTAGCCCTTAATAAAAACTAATGGTTGGGTTCAGATGTGATACCATTCCAATTTTATTGTACATCCACAATACCTGAATTGGGTAGGGCTTGACTGGAAGTTTATATGTATTAGTATGGGTTCCCTTGCGGAAGAGGTTGAGCTGAGGCTACCTCGTAATGATTGTCCACCTATGCAGTACCCAAGATGACAGAAGGTCATGGTTGGGAGGCCAAACTCATAGGGGAGGTGCCTATACTAGGGTTTGTAATTGAAAGGTTAGGATTGATTATCCGCATACAAAGTATGATGATTCAAGGTTATCCCTGATGGATGTATCGAATGTTGTGGTGAAAGTGTACCACCTCTGCAGAGTGTCAAACTATTCGAATAGCCAGGTCTGCGGTCATGGACAGTTGGAGTGGCCATATTGTTCTATCGTCAGATGTTTTCAAAATGACTTAATGAACTATGAATTGACCACAACAGGGTTGTGAACATGAAACTAAGTTCCCACTTAGGTGTTGTAGAACATTAAACTAGTTTTCTTTACTTCTGAACTCAATATGAAATAAACCTGGCTTTTTGCAAATAAACCTAGAGCTTAGGATTCCTACTCGAACTACTTTACTTGTTAGTGATAGTTTGCGAGTACTTAAAGAGTACTCATGGCTTTGTCCCTAGCTATTCCCGTGGACAGACTACGAGGAGGACTACCAGGATGATGGAAAGCAGGAGGTCTATGACAACTAGGATCATCTCCCATCATCAGCATTGCATGTGACCCTGAATATGAAGCCCCGCTACGTTTAATTTCCGCTGCGTTGATTATATTAAGACTGGATCATGAGATCCTTTATTTGTAAGACCTTTATTATGGTTTGTAATGGATGATGTACTATGGTACCAATTCTGTTATGTCTCGCAAAAATGATAATCCTAGGATTGCAAGGTATGGCATAACAGGCATCTAGGATTAAAAATCCCGCTGTTGACAAGTTGGTATCAGAGCCATCCTGACCATAGGAGACCCTAGTTAGAATGGACGCTTGAATCAAAAAATTAGTTTCAAAACAAAAGAAGTGAGTATTTATGAAAACCTATTCTCATTCTTGTCATAGAGATTCTTTCAAGAAAATTCATGTTCCTCAAAATTCTTGCAATCCTACATAAAATTTGACACACTAGATCGCCCCACTAACCTACTCATCCTACATTCTTATAGATGGAAGTCAAGTATAGCAAGTTCTACCAGTTGGGAAACGAAGGAGAACTCATCTTCAAGCGAGATTTAAGCCAACTCTCAGAACTTCTTGAACGCCCGCACCCCGAGTTCTTTGGGGCACAGCTCAATGATCAGCAAGGAGGAGAACTACAGTGGCTGATAGTTGCAGATCTTAGAGGCAAGATGGAGGCACCCACCTTAGAGAAGATCCAATTCAGCTTGAGGGAGAAAAACTGGCTAGACGGACTTGCCAGGTCTATGCAGGAGGCTCTTGCCCATCTATGTGGGCAAAACATCAACCAGATCAATGGCACTTGCTTTGCTTACTACACAAGGCGTGATTCTATGGGACAACCATTGGATGTTCCAGGCCATCCGGAGCTGAAGCATCAGGTGTATCATCTCGACTTTATGCTGTATGATTGGCAGAAGGAGTTGGACAACGCCCGCGCCTACGCCAACCACAACTATGCCATTGCAGTCAGGAAGGACCAGACCCCCGCCATCCTTGTGAAGGAGCGCAAGTCACTTTGTCGTCTGCGTGACCATAAGGATCACATCATTGCTCGTATTCATCACAAGGTGTCATCTTTGGAGGAGACCATCCATGAGAGTGACATGCACCTCGAGGAGAGGGAGAACGAAGGGGAATATATCCGTTGAGATCCCTACTCCTACCTCAGTGATGATGATGATGACTACCTGGAGGACCTCGACATGGACTTCCACACTGATGATGATGATTCCGCCTTCATTGATGATGAAGAAGTCACCAGTTTTGATGAGTAGTAGCACTTGAGCACTATTGTAGGTGTGATTTATATCTGGTCCCACTGTATCGTAGCTTCACAGAAGGTTCCTAAAACCATCTGTTACCCTAGTGTGGTGTGTGTTTGTATTAGGTGCTATGAATGAATGAATGAAAAGAAAATTTCTAGTTGGCAAAACTAGAGTCAAACTCAAAAGTTTAAAAGCTTTTCAAAAACAAATCCATGAACCTTAGAAATTTCCCTCTTGTCTCACTATCTATCTCAATCTTCTTATGACTTGCGGAGGAAGCAATTCATCTCAGTATCCAATGTTGCAAATCCTACAAATGTTGGTTGCTCACCGTGAAGCTGGAAGAGCTGAACATCACACTAATTTAGCCACCCTTTAACAGATAGCTCTGATGGCCCATAATAATCAAGGCCATGGAAACCAGGATAACCATGGATCCAAGCGCAAGAACTTCCAAAACACCAATCCCATATTTAGTAAGTCTGAAGAGCCATTAGATGTTGATAACTGGCTGCAGACCATGGAGAACAACTTAGAGGTTGCAGGAGTGGAGGCCAATGAGAAAGTACTATTTTCCACCCATTATCTGGCAGGTGATGCAAGAGCTTGGTGGAATAGCATTCGTACCATGAATGGAGGAAAAATGATGGCTTGGGATGAATTCAAACTCAAGTTCAGCCGAACCCATGTGCCCCCGGGTTTAATCAATAGGATGAGAGATGAGTTTAGAGAATTGAATCAAGGGAGGATGATAGTAGTTGAGTACCGTGAAAAATTTCTATCATTAGCTAGGTATGCACCAGATGAGATTGACACTGAAGCCAAGAAGAAGGAGAGATTCTTGAATGGTCTGGATGATGAGATGAAGACAGTGCTGGTCAACATTCCCTTCGCTGACCTTGAAGCCTTAGTGGATTCTGTAATACAGATGGAAGGCAAGATCAACCAAGCCAACGAGAATCGCAAGCGTCGAATGATGCATCAACTAGGATCCCACCATACCCAGAAGTATCGCCCCAACCCGTCTGCAGGATATGCCCCGAGAAAAAATAGACCCCCTATGTCCCGTCCGAACTATCCCAACCGTGGAGGAGGAAACCCAAGGCCCGGAGGAAACCACAACAATAACCTCGGCAACTCCAACAATTTCAACCGTGCACCGCCCAAGTCCAACAACAACAACCCCAACAACAACAATACTTCCCCAAGGACTGGAAGCAATGCCGTTCCTGTTGCAGGAAACGATAAGTCTCTGATTACTTGTTTTGAATGCGGAGTCAAGGGTCACTACTCCAACGAGTACCCCAAGAATCTTGCAGCAGCCAATGTGAATGCACCAGCTCAGCAGCAACACCGTGTTTAGCCTGGAAGGATATTTGCCCTAGGGAACTCACTCAACCGCAACGGCAGTGTATTTCACATGAATGCTGAAGAAGCTCAGGAAGAGCCAGATGTCATGCTGGGTATGTTTTCTGTTAACTCAGTACTTGCAAGAGTGTTGTTTGATTCTAGAGCATCGCACTCGTTTGTTACAGAAGAATTTGCATGCACTAGTAATATTCAACGAACAAAATTGAAGCATGTTATGATAGTTCAAATACCTGGTTCAACCACCAAATCTAGACAAATTTGCAAGGTCGTACCTATCAAAATCCATGGAATAGATTTTTATGCTAATATAATAGTACTTGGAACCAAAGGTTTGGAAGTAGTACTAGGAATGGATTGGATGTCGAAACATAAAGGATTAATCGACTGTGCCAAGAAAGCCATAACCATGACTAGTACCACTGGAGTATCAGTAGAGCATGTATCTGAGACTTTGCCCCGTAAATTCAAGTGCAACAAGAGTCTAGCCCAACCAACCATTGACCAAGTCAGAGTAGTCTGTGAATACCCCGACGTATTCCCAGATCAATTGCCCGGTATGCCCCCATATCGGGATATCGATTTTATCATTGAACTAATCCCTGGAACTGGACTCATCGCTCGGAGATTTTATAGTATGAACCCGTCTGAATTAGCGGAGCTAAAGAAGAAACTAGATGCTATGCTGGAGACAGGTTTGATTCAACCAAGTGCGTCTCCATGGAGGTCACCTGTTTTGTTTGTGGATAAGAAAGATGGAGGTAAACATTTGTGCACGGATTATCAAAAGCCTAAACGATGTCACCATTAAGAAAAAGTACCCACTGCCGAAGATAGAAGATCTGTTTGACCAGTTGACCGGTGCCAAAGTGTTTTCTAAGATTGATCTTAGAACTGGTTATCATCAACTCAAGATTCGCGCAACGGATATTCCATAGACTGCCTTCACCGCTAGATATCGATTGTATGAGTACACTTTCATGTCTTTTGGATTAACCAATACCTCCGCTTATTTCATGAAACTCATGAATAAGATTTTTATGAACTTCCTGGATAAGTTTGTTGTTGTTTTTATCGACGATATTCTCATCTATTCCAAATCAGAAGAAGACCATGAGCTACACCTGAGGACCATCCTTGAAACCCTTAGAGAGCATCAGTTGTATGCCAAGTTTAGCAAATGTGAGTTCTGGTTAAAGGAAGTAGGATTCCTAGGACATATCGTGTCGGCAGGAGGAATTGCTGTCGATCCCACCAAGATTAACGATGTTGAAGAATGGAAATCCCCAACCACTCAAACCCAAGTTCGCGCATTTCTCGGATTAGCGGGATATTACCGTAAGTTCATAGAAGGATTCTCGAGCATCGCAAGACCCATGACCCAGTTGTTGAAGAAAGATCAGAAGTTTGAATGGACGGACAAATGTGAAGCAATTTTTCAAGAGCTCAAGAAGAGATTGATTTCAGCCCCAATCTTGATTATGCCGGATATAAAGAAGCCTTTTGATGTGTATTGTGACACATCCAAGGTTGGTCTCGGATGTGTGTAAATGCAAGAAGGCAAAGTCATATCCTATCTATCCCGACAACTAAAGCAACATGAGCAGAACTACTCTACCCATGACCTCGAACTAGCAGCTGTAGTTTTAGCCTTGAAGACATGGCGACATTACCTCATGGGTAACCGCTGTGAGATTTATTCGGATCACAAGAGTTTGGAGTATATTTTCACCCAGAAGGAGCTAAATATGAGGCAAAGGAGATGGATAGAGTTAATCAAAGACTATGACCTTGACATTCACTATCACCTCGGCAAAGCCAATGTGGTAGCAGATGCTCTTAGCAGGTTGCCATGTCGATTGAACACCATGATAAAAGAAGCACATCCAAGTTTGCATGAGGAGATGGAAAATTTCAGAGTGGAGCTAGTTAGTGAAGGATTTTTGGGTAGCATAGAACTTCAACCCACTTTGACCAGTCGAATCAAGGAGGTGCAGAAAGGAAATTCTAGTATCGACGGAATCAAACGTCGTATCCCTACAAGGAAGGTACCCGGATTCACCGAAGATGAAGAAGGAGTTTTGTGGTACAAAGGACGAATCTGTGTGCCCGCAGATTCAGAATTGAAACAAGCTATTTTGCAAGAAGCCCATATTACTCTTTATTCTATCCACCCGGGAGGAACGATGATGTATCAGGATTTGAAGGAGCAATTTTGGTGGCACAAGATGAAGAGAGAAATCAGAAGCTACATAGCCAAGTGTAATATCTGTCAGAGAGTCAAAGCGGGACATCAGAGACTCGCAGGACTTTTGCAACCACTACAGATCCCAGAATGGAAATGGGATTCTGTAGGAATGGATTTTATCACCGGTTTGCCTACATCTAGTAGGGGAAATGACTCTATTTAGGTCATAGTGGATAGATTGTCCAAAGTAGCCCATTTCTTACCGGTCAAGATCACTTATCAGAGTTCGAAGCTAGTAGAGTTGTACATTGCTAGGATAGTAAGTTTGCATGGAATCCCCAAGAACATTGTGTCGGATCGAGGAACCCAGTTTATCTCGAGATTTTGGAAGAAAGTCCAAGAAGGATTAGGAACCAAGCTGGATTTCATCACAGCTTATCACCCTCATACTGACGGACAAACGAAGCGAGTAAACTAGATACTCAAAGATATGTTGAGAGCTTGTATGTTGGAATATGGATCTAAATGGGAAGACTATCTGCCTTTTGCAGAATTCTCATACAACAACAGTTACCAAGCCAGTTTGCAAATGGCCCCATTTGAGTTTATGTATGGAAGGAAGTTTCGTACCCCACTAAATTGGTCAGAAGTAGGAGAGAGTCAGATTTTCGGACCCGACATCCTACGTGAAGCCGAAGAGAAAGTTCACAAGATCCGTGAGCACCTTAAGACTGCCCAATCCAGATAAAAGAGTTATGCCGACAAGAGACGTCGAGATCTAGCCTTCAATATCAAAGATTTTGTGTATCTGAAAGTATCACCCTTGAAAGGAATGCAGCGTTTCCAACTCAAAGGAAAGCTTGCCCCCAGATATATTGGACCCTTCAAGATTTTGAATCACCGAGGAGAAGTATCATATCAACTGGAACTGCCGGAGGAGATGTCAGCCATGCACGATGTGTTCCATATCTCGTTACTTAGAAAATGCCTAGAAGTTCCTTAGAAGACCGAAGTTTTCAAGAATATTGATCACAAAACCATAGAGATCAACAAGGACCTAACTTACCATGAAGTACCCATTCATATTTTGGAAGAAGCCTTCAGAACCACCAGAACCCGGAGTATCAAGTTTCTGAAGATCTAGTGGAGTAACCATACTGAAGAAGAAGCTACTTGGAAGCGAGAAGATTACATTAGGACTAAGTTCCCAGATCTCTTTAGTTCCTAGTTTTAGTTTTCTTAAATCTCGGGATGAGATTTTGTTTAAGGAGGAAAGGTTTGTAACACCTCAAAAATGTTAATCAAAATTATCAAGGGTTAACAAAACTTTTATTATTAAAATTAATATGAATGCATGTGTGTGTGATTAATGCATGAATGATTGCATTTGTAATGTTTGATTGCTATGGATGATAAGGATTGGTTTAAAGGTTAAAACATTAACATCTAGATCTTTCCTAAGCAAAAATCAAATGAAGAGAAAATCAAATATAAGGAATATAAGCAAATGGTCATGTTGGCCAAACTTGTTCACTAGACCACTTTGGGTGTTCCTAGTAAAAGATTTCTAACAGAAACAAATCCAATTATTTTCACCCATTTCTAGACCAAATAACAATGAACCCAAGCAAACTCACAAACTTACAGAAACTATTTTCAAATCCATTTGAGACGCATTCAAAAATTGAATCATTAATAGGTACTAAGATGACCATTTCTCAAAAACCAATCAAACCAATTCCCCTTGGCAAACCCTAGCAACCACAGACTACCAAGCATTTGACAAGATCACTCACCAAAATTCATCCAAAAATTCAAACTTTCAATTCATGCGGCCATTTCATCAAACACCTGGTGAGTACAGTAATAGCTGCCAAACTATTACTGTTCTTGATCAATGCTTTTTCTACCAATTGTCCCCATTTCACTCCCCTGGTCTCCCCCAGCACCTAGCAACACAGCCGACCAGCACCTCCTCTGACGTTTGCGCCAGTGCCATGCCGCCTGATGCTCACTCGCTGGTTGAGCATGGACAACTCGCAGCAGCCAACCCCGCGCCCGTCCATGATGTCTAGGAGATAGGACACCATCCACCGCCACTCCCTATCCACCCCTCGATAACAACCCAGTCGTGGACCACCCGAGAAATGCTGCGCCCATTTCTCTGTCTGCCATGCCGAGAGCGCGCCAGAGAGCTGCAGCCGACACACACACACACGCCGCGCCTCGCACTCACCGTGCGTACATGCACTCGCCAGGACCCTAAATACCTCCCAGACATGCCCGTTCACCACCACGCGACCATTAGCCCCAGTACGCCGTCTCGAATACCGCCAGTTCCGCGCAGAGCACGGACTGCTCCCGACCATCCTCGACCGCCCTGTGCCGCGCCTTTAAGCCCGTGACGACCACCAGGAAACACCGCACCTTCCTACGCCCTCAGCCATGCCGTTAGCCCCCTGTATCATCGTCACCGACGAGCCCGCGCCACCCCGCTCGGTCCCTATCGCCTGTGTATAAATAGAGGCCCACTCCGCCTCAATTCACCACACCGTCTCAATCCCCACTCCTCACAGAACCTCCCACACCTCTCCCTGGAGCAAGGCGAGCACCAGCCCGCCGGAATTTGGCCGGAGTCTGACGTTGCAGAGGAGGAGAGAAGCCGTCGATTGGAGCCACCCCAGGAGACGCCACGACCACTGTTCGAACCACCATCGTCGACAACGTAATTCTCCCACATCGCCGACCCTAGTTGGATCCTTGGTGAGCCACCGCGTACCCCCACCGTCGCTGTTTGGGTTCAGTCTCGCCGGAGCTGTGCAACGGAGACGATGAATGTCGGCCGTAGATCTTAGTCTAATCATAGGGATGAGATTGAAACTTACCGTTTCGGTTAGATAGAGCCGCTGACGCATGGGACCCCCTGTCAGCAGCCCGCTGTGCGTGCGCAATGCAGTTGGGCCGGCCCAGTATCTTTTCCGCGCGTAGCCCGGTGATTCAAATAGTTATTTTTTATTTTAGTTAAACCTAGATTCTGTCGGTAGATTCAAAAATCATTTCAAGGAGATGTACTGAACCAAATTGCATCATTCCAATTTTTTTTAGAAAGGTATTCAAATTACCTATCGAAGCCCGTTGGAATCAAACCATTTGAAATTATAGATCACCTATAGTAAAAATAACAAGACAGAGACTTTTCCACATTCAAACACTTTTCAAAATTCAACCATAAATGCTTTTGAGTTGATTCCTACTCTCAAAAATCACATTTGACAAGATCTATCTGAATACGTAAAAATATTTAGGTTTACATGCAGTGATCTTGGACTAGTAAAAAAATAATGCTCTATAGGCATTTCTAGTCACTTTAATTGTATAAAATAGTAATTTTAAACTTTATAAAATATGACCACCACTTTAAATCACATTCCCAAGTATTAGAATATGTGGTGATGACATGTGACAACATGATCCCATATTTTAATTGGATAATATTAAATCTTAAGTACTTTTAATGAGTAGAAATTACTTTTCTAAAATAAGAAAGACAAGACTAGGTCTTTATTTCATGTGATGATGCTAGATCATCTACTGTGAACCTTTGTGTGCCAAATAGAGGTAGTTAAGTATTGTTTGGTGATTGTGTACCTCATATTCATTTATAGACGCTAGTACCGACCAAGGCTACGAGAAGGAGGAGTACTACGAAGAAGAAGAAAACTTCAATCACTGCACCAATCAAGGCAAGCTAGAACTTTGCATGCTAACTATGCAAGCCATCCTTGCAAGATAACCTATGCAAGATGCATTCGGCATGCTTCGGTTATGCAACCTTGATTATAACAATTCCCAGTTTTACTTGCAAGCTTTATTCTTTTATTTTTTCCAAAGTTCTTTACTTTTAGTTAGTGCTTTGTGAGTTTTGGAAAACTAGTATAGATAGCATAAAGAGCATAAAACTAGGCGTAAGTAGTTATACTTAGATACCACCAAGAGAATAAAACTAGAGTTGGATAGTTACACCTGATTAGCACCCCTTATTAGTGAATACCCTCAACTTTAGTGGCTAGTGCTAAGCATAAAATTTGATCACTTTAGATGGGAATACTTGGTGAAATGATTATGAAAACCTTGGAATGAGGATTCATTCTATTGAAATGTTTTGACATGTCTTATGAACACAAGATGATTTGATGATGAAAATGTTGAGGCATGAGCCTTAGCCCTTAATAAAAACTAATGGTTGGGTTCAGATGCGATACCATTCCAATTTTATCGTACAACCACAATACCTGAATTGGGTAGGGCTTGACTGGAAGTTTATATGTCTTAGTATGGGTTCCCTTGCGGAAGAGGTTGAGCTGAGGCTACCTCGTAATGAATGTCCACCTATGTAGTACCCAAGATGACAGATGGTCATGGTTGGGAGGCCAAACTCATAGGGGAGGTGCCTATACTAGGGTGTGTAATTGAAAGGTTAGGATTGATTATTCGCATACTAAGTATGATGATTCTGGGTTATCCTGACGGATGTATCGAACGTTGTGGTGAAAGTGTACCACCTCTGCAGAGTTTCAAACTATTCGAATAGCCGCGTCCATGGTCATGGACAGTTGAAGTGGCCATACTGTTCCGTTGTCAGATGTTTTCAAAATGACTTGTGAAATGAACTATGACTTTGACTTGACTAAAATAGGGTTGTGAGCATGAAAACTAAGTTCCCACTTAGGTGTTGTAGAACATTGAACTAGTTTTCTTTACTTTTGAACTCAATATGAAATAAACCTCGCTTTTTGCAAATAAACCTAGAGCTTAGGATTCCTACGCGAACTACTTTACTTGTTAGTGATAATTTGCGAGTACTTAAAGAGTACTCATGGCTTTGTCCCTGGATATTCCCATGGCCAGCCTACGAGAAGGACTACCAGGATGATGGATAGCAGGAGGTCTATGACAAATAGGATCATCTCCCATCGTCAACATTGCCTGTGACCCTGAAGATGAAGTCCCGCTATGTTTAAGTTCAGTTGTGTTGATTGTATTAAGACCGGATCATGAAATCCTTTATTTGTAAGACCTTTATAATGGTTTTTAATGGATGATGTACTGTGGTACCGATTCTGTTATGTCTTGCAAAAATGATAGTCCTGGGATTGCAAGGTATGGCATAATAGGCATCAGAGATTGAAAATACGGGTGTTGACAGCGCACCCCCACACCCTTTTCCTTTGAGCCACCTTGCCCCTCTAAACCGTAGGCGCCTCCCTCCTCCCTCCCTCATCACCCAACTCCAGCTTAGGCAAAGCCCTGCAGGGATTTCTCCTCCACCACCACCACACCATCGTGTTGTTGGCATTCCGATGGGATCTACTACCTCCGCTGTCTTATGGAACAAGGGAGAGGAAGGCCTTCATCGACTCCGTAGATGTGACCGACAGCGGAAGCGCTTCTAGAACGTGGCTCCGAAAGGATCATCTACACGATCTTGAGATCGGCAAGTGATCGACTACATAAACCATGAGAATCTGATCTTGTTAACGCTTTGGATCTATGATGGTTAGTTCTCTACAATCTCGTTGCACCAATCTCGTAGATTAGATCTTGTCTTATCCATAGATTAGATCTTGGTTTTGTCTGTTCTTGCAGTATAATTTTTTTGTTTTACATGCAATGAACCCTACAGTGGTATCGGAGCCGTATCTATGCCTAGATCTATTGCACAAGTAGAACACAATGGTTTTGTGGGCGTTGATGCTTTTGTCACCGCTTTCTTTTCGTGTACTTTGCATCTTGCGGTATGGTGGGATGAAGCGGCGCGGGCTAACCTTACATGTCGTCGCACATGAGACTTGCTCCATGCTCAACGAGCAACTTGCATTGCACAAGTTGTTTTGCGGGTGTCTGTCTCTCCCACCATAGTTAAGATTCAATTTAAAATGGGCACTTGACAACACTTGTAACAGCGTTGTGGTTCTTGTTCGTAGGTAAGAATGGTTCTTATTCGAAAGCCCCAAGCCACGCAAAACATGCAGAAAATTAGAGGCGTTTAACTTTTTTTGCTGGGCATGTGATGTGATATGGTCATGATGTGATTGTGATTATATTTGATGTATGCAATGATCCTTATTGTTATATGGCAACCGGCAGGATCCTGATGGTTGTCTTTAAATTCGTTAAGACCCGCGTGTCTATTCATCATGTAAAAGCTTTGTTCCAAGTAGTTATAATAGTTTTTGTTGGTGAGGGACAACCATGAAGTGGCACCATTGACCTTGACGCCACGTGTTGGGGGGGGGGGTGACCCCGTGTAGGGTCAAGACAGGTAAGAGAAAGAAGAGACCTTTCATATCCAGGGCCGAGTCACGACATGGTTCGGCCGAATTACACAAGGATTGGCCGCATGAGATATGACTTGTCCTGAATCAGATGATTGAGATATAATTCGGCCGACATACGGGTCATGTTGGCCGAGGCATTAACGATCAATGCATGAAAAGGTCGAGTCGGGATACGCGAGGCGAGGCCGAGTTAGGAAATCTTGTAGAAGAAGGAAGTAGGTCCCAAGGTCAAAACCTAGCTACGATCTCAGTGGAATATGCATAGTGACAAGCGCTAGAGACAAAGGGCAGAGCAGCAGAGGGGCGCAGGAGGGTCACGGAGGTGATAGTCCCCAGGCCCGAGGCTCACATGTGATGGGCTCTGGCACCCGCGTGCCACGGGCCGGCACGGGCCCGCTAGCCATGTGCCGTGTCGGGCTTGTGCCAGGACGTTTTCGGCGTGCCGCGGGCCGGCCCGCCCAGGCACGACCCGTTGGCCAGATTTGGTCTTTGTACGTGAAATGACAGAAACTCCCTAGAGTTCTCATAGACTTCACCACATAAGTGATCAGGAGTAATTTCGTGATATCAACATGGTCAAGAGGGACTGACCCCCAAACCCTAATCCCGTCGCTCCTATTCGCAGACCCCGCCGCCACTCCTTCCTCACTCTCTCTCAATCTGGGAGAAGCGTGTTCGTGGATGGCGGCCGGGCCGCCATGGCTGTGCGCCACCTCCCGCATCCGCCTAACCCTAGCTTCCCGTTGTCGCCACCACCTCCCTCCTCCCTTCTCTCCCCTCGCATCAGATCCTGAGCCACCCCGCGCCTCCCACCTAGAGCGAGATCCCCACCTTCACTAAGGATCGCCTCTGCCTCCCAAGATCCAATCCACGCCGCCGCCACCCCCACCCCACCCCCAATCAACGCCGTCTTTCATCCACATCCTCCCCCTTCCTCTCATGCCACCGCTTCTCCATCTGCGTACGCGTTTCCCTTCTTCCTCCAAGCACCAGAACCACCACCCGAACCTCCCTGCTCGATCCTGTTTCCTCACACTCACCGTTGGAGGCCTAAACTACATCCTCTACTGACCGAGCCCCTTCTCTCTCTCTCTCTGATACCCTCTTCTTTCTACCACATGGTTCATCGGTGTTGGATGCGCAGGTTGCCGTGGTGGTGGCGACCGTGGATAGGTCAGGCGGCGTGGGGGTTGGGGAGCGGCGCGACTTGACGGAGGGGCTGCGGATGGGGAGCCTCCTCGAGGACGGCCTCTCCTACTAGGAGAGCTTCGTCGTATGTTCCTACGAGGTCGGCCTCATCAAGACCACCACCGTCGATACTCGTCGTATGCTCCTACGACGTCAGCATCAACAAGACTGCCACCGTCGAGACCATCGCCAAGCTCCTCCAGGTACACGCCCTGCTCCTACCAAATCCTCTCTCATTGAATCCTCTATTCTGTGCCATGATTATAATTTTGGCAAAATGAATTTGGTATCTACCGGTATGCTCAGACATGTCTGCTTGCCTTTTTGCGATTAGAAATTGGTGTTGGTTTTGGTTAGTTGTTCTTGCTCGGACATGTCTGCTATGCTTGCACCACAGATCTGAGAAAACAATAAAATGATTACCACAGAGTTTTCAACACTCAAGTTAGTTATCGTTCTCTTACTGTTAAAGACAACATAGTTCTGTTCGTTTATGTAAATCAAATAGACTGATATATAGAAGTAATGATTGAAAAGATCCTGGCGTAGTATACATTGAAGTACTGAAATGACTTTTAAATTGTTAGCTTTCTTACCTTGCTAACAATGTTGATACAATGTTCTTCATAGACACAATGTTCTTCATAAATGAAGTGTTCATGGAGTTGATACAATGTTGCTTTCTTACCTTGTTGTTGTGGTCACTCTTCTTCATTGTAAACATAAATAAAAGATCTACCAACATAATTGCATACAAAATTCCATGTTGTTTGATAGCCTAATTTCCTTAGCTTAAGATCTTCATAGATATGAATGATGATATGTTTTTCCTGATTCCAATATGCTCGCTACATCGTCTTCATTTGTCCCTTCCTCACCAAAACCAAAGGAAGATACAACAGTAGATAGTACTTTTAAATGCTACAGAACTAGTACTATGCACTGGGAATTTTGTAGACAAGTACCCCTCAGCAAAGCAACATGAGAAAGGGAAATCGACGTAGCGAGAAGTTACCTGTGTATGCTTTCTTGATTAATTCTTGCAAATGTGAGGTGACTCTTACCTGTGTTGTGTATTTTCCAGGTACACTACCAGTTTGCGTGAGTAGATCAAGAAGATGGAGGTCTCCCAGCACTCCAAGTACTTGTGTTGTTCTTAAAGTTGTGAAAGTTCTACTAGCTTGTTTAGTTGAGTAACTATGCTGTATATTGCTTGTGCTAGTTGTGTTTGTTGTATATTAGCCTCACATGTATTCTTGACTGTAGGGAGGGGTTTAGGAAGGACTACAAGGAGAAGCACCCCAACAACAAGCTGGTCCCTGTGGTAAGCGACTCTCTTCCCCTTGCATCTATATTATATTCTTGTTGGTTGATTGATGCATCTAGAAACTTAATCTCTCAGGCAGTTAGATACTATTTTGATTCAATATGAGAAGAAGAAATATTTGGTTAGTAGAGTGTTATTGATAGTAATCTGCCTAGGTGGAATGCTGAGACAGTTCAGACTAGGTCGGAGCTCATCTGCTAAGATTTTAGTGGCGATTCCATCCTATAGTAGTATAAGAACTGATTACTATCATGACTCATATAGGACACTTTGATGTTATAACTTCATCAATAAAACACAACAAATTTGAAAGATTCCTTGTTATTTGGAAGAATCCTTGTTATCCCCTGGTACAAATTCCATCGTTTCCATTGCTTTGTACAATGCGCATTTTGGTGATTTGTTCCTGTGCTAATGGTACTTAGCTGTTTGAAATGCAAGGCTGTTGATTGGTTGACCTGTTGAAAGACGGCCGAGGTCGAGTACACAAAGAAAATCGTCTTGTTTACGAGAGCTACGTGCTGAAGAAGTTCTAGAGTACCTGCTAAGAGTTTAATTTGTAGATTCCAGGGTATGCAAGATTCGATGGTTGAATTGGTTGTGATGTAAAGTGGGGAATTCCATGTGTATATAACTGTGCTGACTATGATACTATGTATTGTCTCCTATTTAAATATTTTCATGTATTTTCTTTCTGCTTTCTGATTGGAATATTGACTTTTAATTGGCTGTGAAAAAAACCAAAACCTGACGATTGGGACCATCCCTCGAAGGTACTACAACTGGGACCAACTCTCGAAGGAACTGACAATTTGGACCTGCTTGACAAAAAGGCCGAAAATAGAAATAAATAGTTTGTAAATGGCCTAAAATTAGAAAATAATTGATGGGATGTGCCCATGTAACGGACGCGAATTGATAGAAAAAACATAAACAAACCATAATTTGCTGGGCTAGGCCCATATACACATCAAAGTGGACTGGGCTGATTTTGATTTAAGACGATTTAGTTTCGTCATAATTTTGCCACGTCGGATCAGCCACGTAGGATCTGACCTGGCGAGGCTAGACTGCCCGTGACGATATGGGATCGTCATAACGGTTATGACGATCCAATATCGTCATAAACGGTTATGACGATTTCACCAAAATCTTCGTTCTAGTTCATTTGCGGCGCTCAGCTTTCGACCATCTCAAAATCGTCATAGAATCGTCATAAACAGACTACTATGACGATTTCGTGATGAAAATGGAGGGTCATATATAGCTAGATTCCTTGTAGTGGAAGAGAAAACGGAGCCCGGGGTGGACAAACCTAGCCCAGGCGCGGGCCCAGCCTGTTCGCGCCAGAGGGGGGTGTTCCCCCCTCGAACTCCGTCTTCGCCTCGTTTCTGTGTCAAAACCTTCCTTATGCATTGAAACTTCAAAATATTTAACCCCCCATATCCCCTGAGGTTCGTGCATCGTGTTCTCGTCGTGTTTTCGTTTCGATCTATTTCTGTCAGGAAATCTTTTCAAGTTTAGAGCGCCATGGCCTCCGCCGATGACAAAGGAAAGAAGCCCGAAGAAGAAGAACATCACCACCACCAAAGGAGTAATTCGTTATAAGGTTTGGCATCCCCTTGGCTTGTTCCAAGCTTGGGGGAGTGTCGCGGTATCACCACCATTATCTTTTATCTTTTACCTTTTTAATGGATTCATATCTATGGTAGAGGGGTTATCTTATAGTCTGGTTTGCATGTGGAAGTATCTCTCCTTTATTTGATTATCTATGTATCCCTTGGTGTGAGTTCCTTTATTGGAATATTAATGAGAAGTCTCATCTTTTACTTTCTGTACTTCTTATTTTTAGTTTGCAATCTCTATTATATGATGAAACTTGTTGTTCAGTATTGGCACCACTTTGGGAGCATCAAGTGGATCTAAATTGGTTTTGGCAAACCGAGTTCTGGTCAGTGACATTAGTTTGAAAGAAAGAAAGAGAGAAAAAGGCTTACAGGTATTTGGTATCATTTGTTTTCTTTTTTGTTGTCTCATAAGCTTAGTATTCTTTATTTAAGATTCTTTTGTGTCTTCAAGGAATATTGCATGTTTGACTTTATTACTTGTATGTTTGCTTGTTTCTTTCAACTCTCTTGCTTGCTACCCAGCCTTGCTAGCCAAAAACCTATTTTGACAAGGCATACTTCTCATGTTTCCAAAATCCTTTAAACCCAAAACTTTTACTTTTGAGTTCGAGGAGTTGAAGAAACTTATTTAGGATCTTATCAAGAGAACACCACCACCACCACCACCACCAAAGGAGTAATTCGTTATCAGGTTTGGCATCCCCTTGGCTTGTTCCAAGCTTGGGGGAGTGCTGCGGTATCACCACCATTATCTTTTATCTTTTACCTTTTTAGCGGATCCATATATGTGGTAGAGGGGTTATCTTATAGTCTGGTTTGCATGTGGAAGTATCTCTCCTTTAGTTGATTATCTATGTATCCCTTGGTGTGAGTGCCTTTATTGGAATATTAATGAGAAGTCTCATCTTTTACTTTTTGCACTTCTTATTTTTAGTTTGCAATCTCTATTATATGATGAATCTTGTTGTTCAGTATTGGCACCACTTTGGGAGCATCAAGTGGATCTTAATTGGTTTTGGCAAACCGAGTTCTAGTCAGTGGCATTAGTTTGAAAGAAAAAGAAAGAGAGAAAAAGGCTTATAGGTATTTGGTATCATTTGTTTTCTTTTTTGTTGGCTCATAAGCTTAGTATTCTTTATTTAAGATTCTTTTGTGTCTTCAAGGAATATTGCATGTTTGGCTTTATTACTTGTATGTTTGCTTGTTTCTTTCAACTCTCTTGCTTGCTACCCAGCCTTGCTAGCCAAAAACCTGTTTTGAGAAGGCATACTTCTCATGTTTCCAAAATCCTTTAAACCCAAAACTTTTGCCACTTGTGTCCACCATATCTACCTACTATCTTTTGCTATTACTAGCAAATTCTCAAGCTTCATATATCTTTCAAATTAAAAAGTATTTTTTATGTGAATACTAGTTAGTAAAGCTCTCACAAACTTGATGGAACACATTATTTACTTGCCCCTAATATACTTGAACCATTGTGAACATTGAAGTTGTATATGCTTGCATCTATACATCGGAATTAGCAGAACCGTGCTGTCACGGGAATGTTTTCAACATTGCACTTGTACTCTATACATAGTTGATATCGTGCTCTTTTGTCTATGGATGTCAACGGTGTGAAATAAAGAGGGAACTTGTAAGTCCATGGAATCTGTATTCTGTGTTAGATAAACGCCTGGGCTGCTAGCCTAAGCCATGCTTAATCATGGTGGAAACTTGCAGCATCCCCAATAAAAAGCTATACACATAGTAAATAAAAAGATCGTTGAGATGATCATTGTCTGCTTGCCTTGTCATGTTTGTTATGGGAAAGCTCCTGTACCATGTGCAAGGGGTACCCCGTTGGTGGTTCTTAATGATATGCAAATACTTACAATGACAAGAACTTACCTGGGCCCAAAGTTGATTATGCATGAGGAGTGGCCCTCATATTCAAGGGACATGAGATTGCCAACTTATATTTTGTCAAGCATATACTCCATCTTTGTTCACTTTAATCTTAATCATCTCAAGATGCTTATTATAGGGGCAATGAGGGCTCAAAGCTAGTAAGTACCATAATCTTTTGGAAGATCTTTATGACTTGTAATCCCTGCTACCCTCTAAGAAGGGACCTTTCTCCTAGTTACCAGTTGAGTCAGTAAACCTACTTCCTCTCTATCTCTAGCAAGCTTTTGAGTTGTTGTGTTTCAAGCATTCATACAGTGATTTATATTTTATCGACACTTCACTCCATAAACCTGTGGACATGTTTACTGAGATCAATATTCGCTTGGGGACAAGCAAAGTCTAAGCTTGGGGGAGTTGATACGCCCAATTTGCATCACAATTCTATATCATAATTTACCTCTATCCATTGATATTTGTCTTATTATGAGGTATTACTCATGGCTTTTCATCTGTTTATGCATGTTGGATGATTCTTGGAGGATGGACTGCCGGAGTCTGGATTCTGATGGAAAAGAAGGCGTTTTGGTGCAATTTCGCGAAGATCAGAAAAATAACAGAAAAATATGGAAACATATTATTTTACAGAAGACGAAGGAAGCTAGAAGGAGGGACGAAGTGGGGCCTCAGGGGGCCCACACCCCCTAGGCGTGGGCCCACCTGACCCCACGCCTAGGGCAGGTGTGGCCCACCTTCCCGACCTCCGAATCCGCCCCTTCGCCTATATATTCCCTTCGAAACCCTAAGGATCAGGGAGCGACCACAGATAGATTTCCGCCGCCTCTGGGGGGTGGAAAATACCGAGAGAGAAAGATCTCTCCGGCAGACAGATTTCTGCCAGGGGAATTCCTTCCCGGAGAGGGGAGACCGTCGCCATCAACACCATCATCATCATCTTTCACACCATCATCTCCACCAGCACCATCACCACCACTCCGTCCCACTGTAACAATTGTGTTGGATATTGCTTTAGTTCCTAGGGGAAACTTTCCGGTGTTGATTACTATTGTAGTTGATGCTTGTGAGTGGAACCATTGGATTATTGTTTATGTTCAAATTGTTATACATTATCATATCATCTTTGATCTTGATCCATATGATGTCTTGTGAGTATTTCGTTTAGTTCTTGAGGACATGGGAGAAGTCATGTTGTTCGTAGTGAATCTGTGATGAGTTATTATTCAATGGTTTAGTCTTTAAGTTGTGGTGCTATTCTTCTAGTGGTGTCATGTGAACGTCGACTACATGATACTTCACCATTTATGGGCCTAGGAGAATTCATTGTGTATTTGGCTACTAATTGTGGGGTTGCCGGAGTGACAGAAACCTGAACCCCCGTTAGGACACCTTTGCACAAGGGAGCGTAGGATCTCAGAGTTTAAGGTTGTGGTTAGATTTTTATCTTAATTACTTTCCTGTAGTTACGGATGTTTGCAGGGGGTTTAATCATAAGTATGTATTAGTCCTAGGAAGGGCGGTATGTTAGCACAGGTTCACCCACACAACACTTACAAACACCAGAGAAGAGTACTCAGCTATTTGAAGCGAAAGCACTTGACAGAATTCCCATGTGTCCTCGAGAACGTTTGGTCCTTATAAGTATTTCCACCGGCTTGTCCTTTGCTAAGAAAGGATTGGGCCACTTTCTCCGTTTGTTCGTTACTTCTCTTACTTGCTCTTTGTTTTGTTGCCTTGTCAGAAAACCACTAAAAATCCGTTTGCTAAGTATTCACAGGGATTTCCTGCTCCATACCACTATTCATCACCTTCTGCTCCTCGTTGGGATTGACACTCCTATTTATCGAAAGTACTACGATACACCCCCTATACTTGTGGGTCATCATCTGGTTTCCACCAGATACCATTAAACCCGGCTGATCAAATAAAAAATTGCGTTTATCACCCCGTACGGGGCTTATTGCTATCGCACCATGCCATTCAGCCTGCGCAATGCAGGGGCCACGTATCAAAGGTATATGCAAAAATGTATGCATGATCAGATTGGAAAAAATGTTCAAGTATATGTTGATGATGTGGTTATCAAAACCAAAGAGTGCCATACGCTCCTGTAAGATATCTGGCAAACATTCGCAAATCTAGGAGATTCCGAATGAAGCTTAACCCAGAAAAATGCACCTTCGGTGTACCGGCCGGAAAATTACTCGGCTTCTTGGTATCCAGCAGAGGTATAGAAGCAAATCCTACTAAAATTCGTGCGGTAGAAAGGATGGAACTGCCGAGATGCCTCAATGACGTCTAGAAATTTACAGGATGCCTTTCATCCTTAAGTCGGTTCGTGAGTCGGCTAGGGGAAAAAGCACTGCCTCTATATCAATTGATGAAAAAATCCGATAAATTCACCTCGACACCTCAAGCTAATAATGCTTTTCATGAATTAAAAAAGATGTTGGCCACAACACATGTTCTAGCTTCTCCATTGTCAAAAGAGCCTATGTTGCTCTACGTGGCAACAACAAACAGAGTTGTAAGCGCGGTAATAGTTGTAGAGCGCAATGAGGAAGGTAAGTCGGTGCAAAGGCCGGTGTATTACCTAAGTGAGGTATTATCGGCTTCAAAGCAAAACTACCCACATTACCAAAAATGGCTTACGGGGTATATATGTCGGCAAAGAAGCTCAAACATTATTTCGAGGAACACCCCATAAAGGTGATCTGCGAAGCACCTATAGCCGAGATAATGAGCAACAAAGATGCAAGTGGCCGAATAGAAAAATGGGCAATTGAATTATCCCCTTATGCCCCGCAATTTGATAGACGAGATGCAATCAAATCTCAAGCGGTGGCCGACTTTTTTGTCGATTGGGCCGAGATACAGTATGAACCCCCATTACCTGATCCGAACTATTGGATGATGCATTTTGATGGATCTAAGCTAAGAAATGGGTTAGGAGCGGGAATAGTGTTAACCTCTCCAAAGAAGGATCAACTGAAGTATGTGTTGCAGATACATTTTGTTGCATCAAACAATCTAGCTGAATATGAGGCACTTGTTCATGGTTTAAAGATGGCGAAAGAAATTGGCATACACCAAATTCTATACTTCGGAGACTCAGACCTTGTAGTCTAGCAAGTGTCAGGAAATTGGGACGCATTGGATGCAAACATGGCCTTATATCGGTTTCATGTACAGAAAATTAGTGGGTATTTCGACGGATGTGAATTCCATCACATACCTTGGGCGGAAAACAACGTCGTAGATACCCTGGCAAAGCTCGTATCAACCAGACAATCAATTCCACCGGGAATAGCCCTAGAACACCTGAGAAATCCATCAATCATACCTTCACCAGAATCCAAATCAATTCCCATTTCATCAGAGCACAAAACCGAATGTGTACCAATGGAAATTGACAAGGAAAGTGGGCCGAATAACCCGGAAACTGATTCGGTTAACCAAAAAGATGGTTGGAGCAATTCAGCGGACCTTATGTCGGTAGAATCAATGGAAATTAATACAACAGTTACCCCAGAAAGGGACGTACCGGGATGGGCACAACCCATATTCCTATTCCTCAAGAATGAGACCCTGCCAGATGATGAGATCCTTGCTAGGCAGACAATAAGAAGGGCAAAGGCATACACCATAATGAATAATGAGCTCTATAAGAGAAGCTTAACAGACATACTAGAATAATGTGTTGACCCGGCAAAAGGACAAGAGATCCTCCTGGATATACACCAAGGAGATTGTGGGCATCACGCTTCATCCAGAGCCCTTGTGGCCAAGGCGTTCCGACATGGGTTTTATTGGCCAAGTGCACTAAAAGAAGCAAAAGAACTGGTAGCAAGGTGCAATGGCTGCCAAAGATACGCCAGTAGAATACATATGCCTTCATCCGAGTTAAAAATAATACCAATCACTTGGCCATTTTCGGTATGGTGCCTAGATATGGTAGGCACATTTAAGCCGGCTCGCGGCGACATGACTCACATCCTTGTCATGGTGGACAAACTTACAAAATGGATAGAGGTAAATCCGATAAAAAAGTGTGACGGACCTACAACGGTAAAGTTTCTGAAAGACATCATTCTAAGATACAGATATCCACACAATATAATTACAAATAATGGCACCAACTTTGCTGAAGGAGCCTTTGCTCGATTCTGCCAAGAAAATCACATAAGACTCAATGTCGCTTCAGTAGCTCATCCGGTGTCGAATGGGCAAGTGGAAAGATCGAATGGACTCGTACTATCCGGAATAAAACCTCGGATGATAGAACCACTTCAGAGGTTGGCAGGATGCTGGATTGAGGAACTCCCAGCGGTACTATGGAGTTTGAGAACTACCCCGAATAGATCAACGGGGTACACCCCATTTTTTCTTGTATACGGGGCCGAGGCTATACTTACAGCCGACATAGTGCATGACTCGCCAAGAGTCACCCAATACACAACCGCCGAAGTAAATGAGATATCTCGGCAAGATGATGTAGATCTACTAGAGGAAGCAAGATAATTGGCATTGTCAAGATCAGCTATTTATCAACAAGATCTCAGACGGTATCATTGCAAGAAAGTACATCCCAGAGTTTTCAAGGAAGGAGATCTAGTTCTTCGGCTTGTGCAGCGCACGGCCGGAATGCATAAACTCTCGTCCCCATGGGAAGGACTGTTCATCGTGAGCAAAGCATTGCACAATGACACATACTACCTAATCGATTCTCAAGAACAATAAAGCAACAAGGCGGATAAATCTAAAGACGAGTCAAAAGGACCGTGGAACATAGCGTTACTTCGCCCATTTTACACTTAGAGAGGAAGTGTACCGTATCCAGTAGTATTATGTATCGGTTTATTATGTTTCAAGTTAAGGGAACCTCGGCAGTTCGAGAAGTGGCTTGGGGACTTCCCTATATTATTTATCATTATGATTATGTATGAGACCTCGGCAACTCGAGCAGTGGCTTGGGGACTGCCTTATATTGTTTATCATTATGATTATGTATGAGACCTCGGCAACTCGAGCGCTCGGGGACTGCCCTATATTGTTTATCATTATGATTATGTATGAGACCTCGGCAACTCGAGCAGTGGCTCAGGGACTGCCCTATATTGTTTATCATTATGATGAAACCTTGGCAGCTCAAGCAATAGCTCGGAGATTGTCCCATATCATTTAGCGCTGAATATGTATGTAATATGAATGACCACTTTGGCGACCCATGCAATAACTCGGGGACTGCCCCATGCTCTTTACTATTATGATCGTATGATAACCTCGGTAACCCGAGAGATAACTCAAAAACTAATTCATTTGGCCTATTTTACCCATAAGTATTTGACTTATCGGAAAGATTGTACGTCCATCCGTCTGATTGACATATGGACATAAGAGTCATGATCCATGATCCGTCACGATCTGAAGAAATTTCAGTAGATAGAGTAAACAAAAAGAAAAGGCACACAAAAGTTCGATTTAAAACCTATGAAACAAAGTTTATAAACGAAAGTACACATCGCACAACTCAATCAGAACAATAATAACATAATAATTATAGCATATGAAAGATTCTGAAGTCATAAGGACGAAACGATACCAAAAGAAGCAGATTGTCTTAGAACAGCATACACCCGACATACCGGGGACTTAAACAAATAACAATTTTTACAACTCAGGCATCAGCAGTTGCCGAGTCATCCGCATGAGGGGTAGCAGCAGCGGGAGTTTCCGACATTGGTATCTCGGTTATGACCGAGGGTACCTCGGCTTATGTAGAAGGAACAGCTTCAGGAACAGGGGTTGCTTGAGCCTCCATAGAAGTTACTTCGGCATCAACCAAGGTAGCCACATTATCTTGGGCAAGGGCTGTTTGATGTGAAACTCCACCTTGGGCTTGGGAAGCTTCAGTCCCCTTGGAGGAGGATCGAGCCTCGGCGTTCCCTCCCGAACTGCTACTGGACTCGTCAGAACTTCCAGAATTTCCATCCGATTCACCTTCGTCGCCAGAATCTCCATCGAATTCATCATCATCCATAGCCTCGACGTTATCTTCAGCATCGTCAGGAAGGAAACTCGGCCCTTCGTTCTAGTGATGAAAATCGACATATTCAATAAGCTGATAGGCACGGGCTTGGCGGCAAGCAACATAATCCGGATTCTCGACCCAAGGATAGCCGATACGCAAATTCATCAAGGTATGAGGGAGATATCCTTGTACCATGATAGAATAGCAGTAAGCACCATATCAGCCCCAGCTCGTCCGGCAGATTCTCTCCAAAGATTGAATCGAGTCTGAGACTCCATCAGCTTCGCCACAAGAACTTCCATTTTCGTAATCTTTGGCTCACTCGGCCAGAGTACATGGTAAGTGTTGGGAATATGCCCTAGAGGCAATCATGTATGATGATTTTTCCCATTGTATTCATAAGGATATTAAGTAGTCCTTGTATAAACATCTGATGTGTATCATTGAATATGTGATTCAGTTGTGGAACTATGCATTCATGTTGTTTGTACTAAATATCCTTGGTCATTGAGGTTGTGCTGGACACACAACTTAGACCAATGTGAAAGTTGGCTTGATGACTCGGTTCCACTTGTCATGGGCATGGAGATGCTATTCCAACTTACACAGATTCGACTAAAGAGTTTAGCGAGTCGGATTGACCCATATTGAGGTACAACGAACAAGTTGTCATTTGTATATCTCAATCAATGTAATCCTTAGACCTGAGGTTGTTGCATAGTCCGAGTTGAGGATCACCGACTTAGGTTCTGTCAAAAGCTGATCCGTAACCGGGCAGTTATAAAGGCAGGGTTCGGGTCGACTGAGAATCAAGCTGCGTGATGTGAATAACCAGGGATGGGATTTTGCCCCTCCACTTGGAGAGATATTCTCTGGGCCCTCTTGTGAGATATGATTCGGAAAGCATGGCCATGCACGACTCGGTTAAGTGTTAAACGAGGCGATCGACTAAGAGTTAGTCGGGTGAATCACTTATCTCGGATCAAGAAGAGAGTCGGACTATTTAAGGGATGACATATATTCGCCTATAGTCTGACAAGGTATATCGTGAGGCAAAAGGGACTCGGACACAAGTTGCATTGGAAAGGCAAGTCGTCATGACTCTTTGGTACTTGGGAGTCGGCACGTTCTGCTAGGAGCCGCTACCGACTGATCGATTGAGAGTCGGACTCCTATCGTGTCCAAGTAGCCATGAGCCTATGGGGTCACACACTTAAGAGCGGGAGCAAGTTCGGATTGGATCTAAACATATAATCTGGTTGGGTTGGACCTAAACCTGATTAGGACTGAGTTAGTGAGTTGGACTCACGGTGACTAGTGTTATATGGGCTTTAGTGAATGGGTCGCGCGAGCAGAGCCCACGTTCACTCCCTACATATAGTGGAGAACCTTAACCCAGAAAGGTTAATCGTTGTTCGGTTAGGTCATTTCATTGTTGGAAACCCTAGCTCCACAGCAGTCCAGCCGTCGTTACAAACCTAGCAGTTCGCCGCCGGCGCTCCTCCTTGTACGTGTGGATACCAGCAGAGGTGTTGTGCGATCAGCACCAGGACGATCGGATCGTGAGGATCGCTTGCATCAATCGACGCTTCATCGATGAATCCCAATAGCTGCTTCTAGTGGTAAACCTCGTGGCCTTCTACCTTAGCTAGATCTTGGGATCACCACGTTAGAGGAAAAAGTTTTGTTTTATCTCTGCGTGGCCCAACAGTGGTATCAGAGTGATAGCTTCTGGTTTTAGGCTCGAGATCTCGCATATGTGATATGCGGTAGGATGTAGATGAGATCTATATGCTGTTTGGTGGTCGATCTATGAGATAGATCGGTTTTGTACGAAGTTGATTGGATCAACTGTACTCGGGGAATGGTAGATCTAATTTCTGTGATCATACTGCTAAGGTCGTGGAACGACATACCCCTACCGGCCGGCTTCCGCCATCGGGGTAGACTGTGACACGTAAATCCAGAAGCGGTGATCGAAGATCAAAGAGTTTGATCGAATCGGAACGATGGTCGGAATCCATGTCCGGATCGTAGATGAGATCTACGTTTTCGGAAAAATCGCCGAGCGCTGCCCGCACCCGCCGGCTTCGCCCTGTCGTAGAGCCTTAGATATCGTTGCGAGTTTCACAACGCCGGTAGATATTGTATCTATGCATAACTTGTTTTTGCAGGAAGTTGTGAATGGTATGGTTCATATGCATGTGATGTATGTGTGTAATCCATACGTGATCTGTGAATCACGGTTTATGTCAGCCGACTGGAGCCTAGGTGCTGTCATTTTATTGTATAATGACCTGCGTGTCGGATTCTCCTTGTAATTTACTTTACTAAGCTAGTGTAGCTATTTGGAGAACCCGGAAGCCATGCAAGGCGTTGTACATATCGGTGACATGGAGTAAGACGGCAAGTGACAAGAGTTGGCACGAGTCAGATTACAGGCTTTGTGGAGATGGATATCGCCATGAAGAGAGCCATACCATTTCACATTATAATTGCTTTATTTTGTGTTATTGTTATGTCTCAGTTTTACCTCTATTAGATAGTCGGTAAAATTTAATCCCTAAAAGAAGGTCTAGTCGGTTTTCCATGATGTTTGCACCATCACAAGTCAGACATTTTTGGTAGTGGGCTCATAAAATTGAGGTGCTGCCAATTCTTTCCGACTAGGTGGGTTTGAGTCGGACTCTTACTGCAGAAACACTCGGTAAGCTAGACGGGTCTATCACAACGGTTGTGGGACTCGGGGAAAAGTCGGATGGGAGCCGGGGCATGTGATGCCACCCATCCAACAGGAGTCGCATGAGATGTGATTGACAAGGAGTTGTCTACCTAGATCACTTGGCGGCTAGCGGTGATGCTAAAGCTCACTAGCCGACTTGCTTATTTAGGATCCTGAATCACTAAGTAACCATCGGAGGGGTGTTGGTTCTAGTGGGAGCATAAAATATTAAAATGTTTAATATGCTTGCTCTTTTATGAATACATGTCTTAAGTGTTTTGCATATTTTCTGTTGTAGATCATGGCACCAAGTAGCAGTCACTCTCAGATATCTGGTTTTGCGTTGAGAACCATTCTTGAGAAAGATTACTGAACGACACTAATTTTACCAACTGGTATCGAAATCTGAGAATTGTTCTCAAACAAGAAAAGAAGGACCATGTCCTAGACAACCCACTTCCAGATGAGCCGAATGAGAATGCGACTGTCGCAGCCACCAATGCCTACCGTCGGGCTAAGGATGAGTCCACGGATATTAGTTGTCTTATGCTTGCTCACATGGAACCGGACTTGCAAAAGCAGTTCGAGCATTTTGAGGCCTACGATATGATCGAAAGCCTCAAAAGTATGTTCCAGGCTCAGGCGAAGGCTGAGAGGTATCAAGTCTCTCAGGCTTTGCTGAGTTGCAAGCTTAAGGATGGTGATCCACTGAGTCCGCATGTGATCAAAATGGTTGGTTATGTGGGTCTGGAGAGGCTTGGCTACCCCATTAGCGAAGAGTTCGCTACAGATATAATTCTGAACTCTCTTCCTAGTGCATATGGGCAGTTCATTTCGAACTACCACATGCATGGTATGGATAAGAAGCTCACTGAATTGCATGGGATGCTCAAGAAGGCAGAGGCGGATCTCAAGAAGGGCACCAGTCAAGTGTTGATGGTGCATAATAAGGCTAAGTTCAAGAAGAGTTCTTGGACTAAGAAGGCTAAGTCAGGAGGAAAGCAGGCTCCGGACCCGGTCCCAAGCGCTTCCTCAGGGACTAAGCCATCTCCTTCAGCCGGATCCACTTGCTTCTACTGCAAGGCGGATGGCCACTGGAAGAGGAACTGCAGCAAGTACTTGGCCGATAAAGTCAAGAGTGGAGGTATGACTTCCGACTCAGGTACACTTGTTTGCAATGTTATAGACATATATCTTGCTGATGCACCTAATAGTTCTTGGGTATATGATACCGGATCAGTTATTCACATCTGCAACTCGTTGTAGGGACTGGTAAGAACTAGGAGCGTAGCAAGAGGCGAGGTTGATATTCGAGTCGGCAACAAAGCAAGAGTTGCTGCGTTGGAAGTCGGCACGATGCAACTTCACTTACCTTCTGGATTCATTATGGAACTGAATAATTATTATTATGTTCCAGTACTCAGTAGAAACATTATTTCTGCTTCATGTTTGATGAGGCAAGGCTATGAGTCGAATATCAAGAATAATGGTTGTTCTTTGTATTTGAATGATATGTTTCACGACTTTGCACCCGTCCAGGACGGGTTATTTATTTTGAATCTTGATGGTGAGTCGGTTTATAACATAAATGTTAAAAGGTTGAAATCAAATGATCTGAATATGACTTACTTTTGGCAATCGGCTTGGTCATATAAGTTGGAAACGCATGAATAAGCTCCATGATGATGGACTCTAACCCGTTCGACTTGGAGTCGTTCGAGACATGCGAATCTTGCCTACTCGGCAAAATGACCAAGACACCTTTGCAAAGAGTTGCGAAGGCGTCCGACTTGTTGGGACTAGTACATAGTGATGTATGTGGACCAATGAGCACGGCGAGGGTGGTTATGAGTACTTCATTACCTTCACTGATGATTTGAGTAGGCATGGATATATCTACTTGATGAAACATAAGTCGGAAGCCTTTGAAAAGTTCAAAGAATTCCAGAATGAAGCACGGAATTAACTCGGCAAGAAAATAAAGTTTCTTCGGTCGGACCGAGGAGGCGAGTACATGAGCCATGAGTTTGATGACCATCTGAAAAGTTGTGGAATAGTTCCTCAACTTACTCCGCCAGGAACACCACAAAGGAATGGTGTTTCGGAAAGGCGGAATCGGACCTTGTTGGACATGGTACGATCAATGATGAGTCGGACAGATCTGCCTTTATCATTTTGGGGTTATTATCTAGAAACAGCGGCGTTCACACTAAATAGAGTACCATCAAAATCGGTAGAGAAGACACCGCATGAGATGTGGACAGGCAAAAAGCCAAGTTTGTCTTTTCTTAAGATTTGGGGTTGTGAAGCTTTTGTCAAGCGACTCCAGTCGGACAAGCTTATAGCCAAGTCAGATAAGTGTATTTTCGTGGGGTATCCGAGGGAAACCTTGGGTTACTACTTCTACAACCGAGAAGAGGGCAAAGTGTTTGTCGCTCGGAACGGTGTCTTCCTTGAGAAAGAGTTTCTCGGTCGGGAGTAAGTGGGAGAACGGTGCAACTCAAGAAATTCGAGAGGAAAGCTAGTGTAGTCGGCAAAAACCTTGGAGGTTGAGCCGGTCGTGGCAGCTGAGCCAGCAGCACCTATACTACGAAGATCGGCAAGATTACGAAGTGTTCGTGATGTGTTACTGTTAGACAGTGATGAGCCGGAAAATTATTCGGAAGCGATGGTGGGATCTGATTCCGAGTCATGGCTTGGAGCCATGAGATCCGAGATAAAGTCCATGGATGAAAATCAAGTTTGGAACTTGGTTGATCTGCTAGACGGTGCAAGACCCGTCGAGTGCAAATGGGTCTTTAAGAAGAAATCTGATATGGATGGAAATGTTTCTATCTATAAAGCACGCCTTGTCGCGAAGGGGTTCCGACAAGTTCAAGGAGTTGATTATGACGAGACTTTCTCGCCCGTAGCAATGCTTAAATCAGTTCGGATCATGTTATCTATAGCGGCCTATTTCGACTACGAGATATGGCAGATGGATGTCAAAACGGCTTTCCTTAACGGAAATTTAACCGAGGATGTGTATATGATACAGCCCGAGGGTTTTGTCGATCTGGCTAATGCTGACAAGGTGTGCAAACTTCAGAAATCTATTTATGGGTTGAAGCAAGCATCTTGGAGTTGGAATATTCGCTTTGATGAGGTAGTCAAATCGTTTGGCTTCATCAAGAGTGATCATGATTCTTGTTTATACAAGAAGTTTAGTGGGAACAAAGTAAATTTTCTAATCTTATATGTGGATGACATATTACTGATTGGAAATGATGTCCAGATGTTGCAAGAAACCAAGGAATCACTGGAAAGGAGTTTCTCAATGAAAGACTTGGGTGAGGCAACATACATCCTCGGAATCCGGATCTATAGAGATAGATCAAGGAGGCTCATTGGATTGAGTCAGAGTACTTATTTGGACAAAGTGTTGAAGAAGTTCAACATGGAATCGTCTAAGAAGGGGTTCTTACCGATGTCCCATGGTGTAAAACTTAGCAAGACTCAGTGTCCTTCGACAACTGATGAGCAAAGTCGGATGAGTGCGATTCCATATGCTTCTGAAGTCGGATCCATCATGTACACCATGATTTGTACTAGGACGGATGTTTCCTATGCTCTAAGTGTTGTGAGCAGATACCAGGCTGATCCTGGAGAGATCCTTTGGATGACTAAAAATATCCTAAAGTACTTGAGAAGGACTAAGGATATGTTCTTGGTTTATGGTGGTGAAGATGAACTCAGTGTAAAGGGTTACGCGGATGCGAGTTATCTTATTGAATCTGATGATTCTCATTCGCAATCCGGATACGTGTTTATTATAAATGGAGGTGCTGTGAGCTGGAAGAGTTCCAAGCAAGAGACTGTGTCTGCGTCTACAACAGAGGCTGAGTATATTGCCGCCTCGGAGGCAGCAAAGGAAGCTGTTTGGATGAGGAATTTCCTCATGGACCTTGGTGTGGTTCAGGGCTCGTCCAATCCGTTAGACGTGTATTGTGACAACAATGGTGCTATTGCACAAGCCAAGGAAACTAGACAGCACGAACAAGCATATACTCATGCGGTACCACCTGATTCGCCAGTTCGTGGATCAGGGTGATATCAAGTTATGCAAGGTACACACGGATGCAAATATTGCGGATCCGTTGACAAAGCCGTTACCCCAGCCGAAGCATGAGGCACACCTGAGAGCCATGGGCATTAGATGCTTAGACATGTGATGTCGATAGATTGACTCTAGTGCAAGTGGGAGACTGTTGGGAATATGCCCTAGAGGCAATCATGTATGATGAGTTTTCCCATTGTATTCATAAGGATATTAAGTAGTCCTTGTATAAACATCTGATGTGTATCATTGAATATGTGATTCGGTTGTGGAACTATGCATTCATGTTGTTTGTACTAAATATCCTTGGTCATTGAGGTTGTGCTGGACACACAACTTAGACCAATGTGAAAGTTGGCTTGATGACTCAGTTCCACTTTTCATGGGCATGGAGATGCTATTCCAACTTACACAGATTCGACTAAAGAGTTTAGCGAGTCGGATTGACCCATATTGAGGTACAACGAACAAGTTGTCATTTGTATATCTCAATCAATGTAATCCTTAGACCTGAGGTTGTTGCATAGTCCGAGTTGAGGATCACCGACTTAGGTTCTGTCAAAGGCTGATCCGTAACCGGGAATTTATAAAGGCAGGGTTCGGGTCGACTGAGAATCAAGCTGCGTGATGTGAATAACCAGGGATGGGATTTTGCCCCTCCACTTGGAGAGATATTGGAAATCGGTTTGAAGAGAATATCGAGAGATTCTCGGATGAATGAATGCCTATGTGAATGAAATTCTCTGGAGGCGGACTTTCACTGATTGAATGTTAGAAATATCATCCAAGAGATATGATAGGGATTGAGGTGAGATATGTTCGATCAGAAAATATGACCAATTTAACTAGGATCTAGTGTATCCATCAGTACTAAAGCAGAAGCCAAGAAAGGATAAATGCATGACTATTATAAGGGGCAAAGGGATTTGGAGAAGGTAGACAAGGGGGTGGCACTCCGCTAAATGATTTGGGACTGAAAAGTGGAACCAGTAGTAGCCAGTCGTTTGGATCGCATGATGAGCAAGAGCCGGGAGGAAGGGAAGCCAGGAGATGGATTCTGGAGAACTGCAATGAGTCTGATGCCATGTAACACAAAGCCAGTAAGGATTACGAAGTGGGGTGGGACTAAAAACATATAAATGTAATTGGTTTGGGTTGTGGCCTAATTGTGAAGTTAGTAGGTATATATGATGGACTCCTATACATGTTGTTGTATATGGGTGGTAGTGAATGTTATATATTAGTAGTGAAGCACCAGATATATATACACCCTGCTGTTCCTAAAATATTAATTGAGGGAGTGGGTTTAGGATATAAATAAATTTATCACAATTACCCTTATGCAATGCACCTAATACAATACATAAACAAATCCTAAAGGGGTATGCACCTAGTCGATTACACATAACACAAAAAGTCAGCCCAATACAACCACAAATAAATAATAAATAATGAAAAAATGTCATGTACAAAAACCCACCAAAACAAAAATAGAAGAATAACACAAACAACAACATAAAAACTCCAATAAAAACACAAATAACATCTCCACTAATAATAAAATAAGATAATACAAATCAACTACAAACATAAACAACAATCAATAAACAATATCATCAATGATGACAATGATAAACATGAACAGATATAGTATAAAAATCGAAGGTTCAACAATAAACCAACAAACAACACACAAGCAAATATGGTGATGGAGTAAAATGGTGAGGAATGTGGAACCAAATGATGATGATGATGAATGAATGATGAGATGACGATGATGGATGATTGATGATGATGATTGATGATGATGATCGATGAAGGAAAGGATGGTGTGATGATGATGATGAGATCTATCTTTTCTCTCGGAGCTCCCCCCCATACGATCTCCCTCCGAATCATTCTCTCTGTGCTGGAGATTTAGCCTTAAGAAAGATTCTTGTATATGCTGCAAGCCTTAGATAGCTGGAAGGCTAGCAGCGAAGGAAGCACCCTAAGGAGGTGGGGGGACTTGGGAGCCTGGGGAGGTGGGTAGAGGGAACCCCTGGGTGTTTCACCCCGGGTGTGCCCTCTCCCAAAATATCTTCGTCTCAATTTTCTGTCTTATTCCTTCCTTCCTATTTCTTCTTAGAAATTTTAATTTTCCTTTAATTTTTTTTCATCATCCCAAACTCTTTCCATCAAACTCATGCATATCAGAACATCAATAATAAAATCCAAAGCAAGAAAAAATTAAAATAAAAAAGAAAAAGTAAAAAATATAATAAAAAAAATAGAAATAAAGGTAGGTAACAAAATAAAGGCAAAGGTGAAGCAAAATAAGAATTTATATACAGTAAATAGAAAAGATACAAAAAATAAAAAAAAAATATAAGAAACAAAATAATAACAAACTGAAAAATTGAAAATCAAAAAAAAAAAAAAAAACTAGGTAAAATATGGAAATCAAAAAAAAGATAATCACTCAACAAAACTCATCATCCCTAGCTATAAACAAAAACTTAAAAAAAAAATCAAAAAAAAAAAAAAAGTAAAAATAGACTAAGCTAAAAAAATATTGGAAATTAAAGCTCGAAAAAAGTAACTCAACAAAAACTTGACTCGGCTCTAGGTAAAAAAAAGGAAAAGCTAAACTAATATTCAAAAAAAAAAAAAAACTTGACTCAAAGGATAAAAAAAAAAGAAAGAAAAAAAAAAAAAAAATCAAAAGAAAAAAACTGTTGTAAAACAATAAAAAATGGAAATAAAAGCTAAAAAAAAAAAAAAAAAAAAAACAAAACTCTACTAAATAAATATTAAGAGCTAAAAAAAAAAAAAAAAGAACATAAACTCAAAACTAGGTAAGTAACTGCAACTAAAGAAAAAAAAAAATTAAAAAAAAAAAAAATAATCAGTAAAACTTGACTGAAATTTAGGCAAGGAAAACTTCCACTAATAAAAAATTATTCCCAAAAAAAAATTAACTAGTGGTGGACATAGGACACAAAGACTAAACAAAGAAAGCATAACTCATCATCTTCATCACGTTCACCTTCAATCTTGAGCATCCACATGCAAACGATCCCCGAATAAAAGCTGAAAAATGGATTGATTAATTCAATTCTTTCTCAACGTTGAGGCCATTTTATTTTGCGTTCATACTCTATTCCCTTGCATTCGCTCTTTCGTTGGTGTTCGACCTCCATTCTTGGTCGTGTACTTGTACTCGCCTGGCGCTCGACTGTCACTCTACACTGCTGCCCACACTTATAAGAAAATATCGGAGACACCAGAAGCTTGGAGGCAAAGTTTTTTCTCCTAGATGATGATGTGAACTGAAGTCTTCTTAGAGGATTGAAATTTCTTTTAAGTGATGATTTCAGTTGTGCGTTCATTGTTCTTTTGGCTCTTGTTCTACTTGGAAAGGTAACATACTGGGTGTAGAGCGTTATTAGAGAGGGCACTGAGGTAGAGAGAGGTTATTAGCATAGCAAAGGTAGGGGTAGGGAGATGTGCAGCAGAGGTGCTGAACGAATTTAAGAACTGAAACTAGATGCGAAACTGGGGAGAGTTGAGTTCAGAAGGAAGATCATTCATTGGAGGGGGGGGGGGGGCCTTGATGGTGGGACGATGCGCCAAATTTATGGCCGTCAAACTTCATGGGACGAGGAACCCATCTTCATCAGAACTAGGAATTAAAGAGAGGCGGAAGGAAAGGAGACGGCGGAGACTAAGACGAGATGACGCAGGAGATTGGATGCTAGAGAGAGAAGAAAGAGCCGAGAAAGAGAAAAAAGGAAAAGAGAAAAGAGAAAAGAAAAAAGAGAAAAGAAAAAAGAAAGAAAAGAAAAAATAAAACAAAAAAAAAGCAATAAAACAAAACGTTCTGGAAAATCAATTCATGTTTTTTTAAGTTTGGGGAATCTTTAGATGATTGGGAAGGATTTTTTAGAGAACACTTCTTATCGAGGAGGGGGAAACACTCAATGGAACAGCACAGCCTGGAAGCGGGGGCGGAATGATTAGGAAAGAAGGACAGATTTGACTGGAAAGAAGGGAGGAAAAATGACTAGAGAGAAGAGAGAGAGAAACCGTCGAGAATACCTCGAGAATCGGGCGTGTTTTCACGTCAAAGGCGACCGTTATTTCTTCGTTTTTCAATCTCCGGTGGAGGTTCCTCGGTTTTAGGAATAAATTCCTCGGTCAAATTCCGTTCTCGCGATCAATCGATCCGCGAATCATCCAAAGAACAAGATCAACCTCGCAGGCATCTCGCAAAGTCCTCGAGAGAAAGCAAAAAAAAAAAAAGAAAAAAGAAAAAAAAAATGAAAAAATCAAATAAAACAATATGAAACAATTTACAAGAAAAAAAGGGGTAGGAAGAAAAGGGTTCATTTAAATCTTGGTTTTTTCGGGCATCTTGGTTTTAAATATAGCCCGGACGCGCTTCTAGATCTAGACATCATCAAGCTCAACCGTGGAAACTCGGTTGGGGTCCAAAGGACCGCTCATGTAGCAAAGTTGGAAGGGGCAGATTCGTCTACTGATGAACGCGGCCATCAGATCTTCGCCATGAAGCCCAGCCCGAGTTAACTCTTTTAGCCGAAGCTCGAATGCTTCGGCAAGAGCGTGGGTCTTCTTCGGATTATACAGCCAGTTCTTTTTTGAAGGAGGGCCGATGGAGAAGGCAGGGAGATGAATATTTTCCTCCGTTCCAGTGTTCTTGTCATAGAAAAATGACCTATGCCATTTCTTGCAAGACTCTAGACCTGTAACTCAGGGGAACATGGAATTTTTCCGGGGTGTGATAGAAGCAGCCCCACACTGAGTTAGAGACTTCTGGAAGGGTGAAGAGACTTATCCGGCACTACGTTAGCTCGGATTTGGAAGAACTTCAACCAAACATCTACTGAAGTCCAGAGGCCGAAGTATCCCTCAGAAGCCGAGATAAAAGCCGAGAGAGAGGCTACGGCGTTAGCCGGTAGATGATGCAGCTGAAGGCCGAAGTAATCAAGGAACTTCCTGGCAAAGTCGCTAAAAGGGAGACCGAACCCTCTGGCAAAGTGCGACATAAAAACTACATATTCACCGTCCTGAAGGACGGGGGAAGATTCTTTGCCGGGTAAGCGACACTCTACCTCGGCGGGTACGCGACGTGTGTTGCGTATCCACTCGATCACTCGGAGAGTGACCGTGGAGCCTTGCCATGAACCGCGCACCGGGCCCACCATGAGTTCTTCTTCCCCGACGATGGCACCGCTGAGCGAGCTCGACATGGGCTCGTCGGAGGAGCCAACGGAGGAGGATTCACTGGTGGTGGGAAGAGGCCTCGAAACCCAAGGCCTCGTCGCAATGACGACGAGCGCGGCGGCGGGGAGAGAAGAAAATCGCCACCGGAGCCTAAAACAAAGGGGAAGCACCTAGGGCAAGGACCAAGCAGCGGCGCCGCATCACGTGAGGGAGAGGCGCAGCGGCGCGGAAGCCAGAATGGAATCACAGTGGCGTGCTTGCGAGAGCAGAAGAACGGCGGCGTGGTCGTTAGGGAAGGAGCGCAGCAGCGGCACAAGGAGGAAGATAAGGGAAGTGGAGAAGGGGAAAGTAAACCAACCCATCCCCACTTCCCCCATTTATAACCACGTGTTGCAAGTGGTAGTAGGGTCACAGATGCGGCATGGTAACCGTAAGAAAATGTGTACCACGTGTATGCGATCGATGATTAGAGCCACAGCAAGGGCCACATGGCACGAGAGGAGATCCGGCAGCCATAGCCATTGCGGTGATCGAAGATTCACTGCACTAATGGGATTGCCGCAGTAATTACTGTAGCAATGGCAGGAAGAACTGTAGCAATACAAAAAACGAGACAAAAGGTAATGATTAATACACGTAGGATGAAACTTGCAAGAGAAGCTAAGTAAATACCTCAGACCAAGGGAAGTGACTCGGAAGACAGAACAAGCCTCGGTAATGAGGGATGAGCAAAAGCGATATGAAATAAAAGAAACACCAACTAAGCATTGAGTCGGACGGAGTGAAAGATATATGGAAACTGATGTGTTCCGACCGAAGTATTCGGCAGGACCACACTAGCTTCAGGGACTAATGTTGGTGGGATGACCCCGGGTAGGGTCAAGATAGGTAAGAAAGATAAGAGATCTTTCATATCCAGGGCCGAGTCACGACAAGGTTCAGCCGAATTATGCAAGAATCGGCCGAATGAGATATGACTTGTCCTGAATTAGATGATTGAGACATAATTCGGCCGACATACGGGTCATGTTGGCTGAGGCATTAACGGTCAATGCAGGCAAAGGTCGAGCCGGGTTACGCGAGGCGAGGCCGAGTCAGGAAATCTTGTAGAAGAAGGAAGTAGGTCCCAACGTCAAACCCTAGCAACTATCTTAGTGGAATATGCACAGTGACAAGCGCTAGAGACAAAGGGAAGAGCAGCAGAGGGGCGCAGGAGGGTCACGGAGGTGACAGTCCCTAGGCCCGAGGCTCACATGTGATGGGCTCTGGGTCTTTGCCGTTGATAGAAGGGCGACACGGAAAGAGGTTTGCCGAGTTACCGCTTTGGGACAAGCATATTCCACGAATATGCTTGTCCATGTCAGCCCTAGGAAGGACCAAGGAACTCCTTTATAAGGAGAGGCAGGGCATCCTGTAGAGGGGGGCAATTCATTTTTCTCTCTAGGGCATAAGTTGTATCTTCTTCCTACATCTGATACAGCTCGAGGAGCACTTGTATCCCCCGTTGAAGAGAAAAAAGAGTTGAGTTCGAGGCTTCTTTGTGTAGAAAACACTACATCTTCCCTCCCCAGATCCCACTAGTATCCATTGGCCCTAAACTTAAGCCTAACCATGGCGTCTGCCGTGCCACCACCACGACACCACGCTGGTGATGATGGAGATCATGTTCGTACTTTGGAGATGAAGATCAAAGGCACAAGAATAAAGGCCATATCATATCACATATTATGAATTTCATGTGATGATAATACTTTTTATGCATCTTGTATTGCTTAGACCGCGATGGTAGCATTATAAGATGACCCCTTTTACTAAATATCAAGTAATAAAGTGTTCGTCCTTAGTAGGCACCATTGATAAGACTCGTCATTTAGAAGAATCACGTGATGATCGGGTGTGATAGATTCTATGTGTGCATACAACAGTTGCAAGCCAGATTTGCACATGCGGATACTAAGGTTAACCTTGATGAGCCTAGCATGTACAAACATGGTATCAGAACATGGAATACCAAAAGGTAAAGCATGAGTCATATGGATGATATGATGAACATGTTGATTGTTCGCCTTTGAAACTACATCTTATCTCGTGATGATCGGACTTGGTGTACTGGATTTGGTTCGTGTAATCACCAAAACGACTCAAGGGATGTTGTTTTGAGTGGGAGTTCAAAATCAATATGATTAAAGTTGAACATAATTTATTATAAATTAAATCAAAGTGAATTCGCATAGTTGTTTATTCATTGGCATCCGTTCACCGCCTTACGCTTAGTTTTAATTGAGATAATAGAATTGTAGAATTATGGATAGTTACTTTGCGACTGGCATCGTATTGTTTTGAGTGTTAATCTAAATTTTAAAAGTCCTATTGCAAACTTCCAGCAAACTCTATTTACTTCGTGAATTTTAATAATTAGTATTAAACCAAGAGTAACAATTCCAGTGTTAGTATATAAATATCATGTTTGCCTCCATGATCCTTGATATTCAAAAGGTTGATTTAGTATTGAGGTTATCTAGGAGCTGAAAGAAATGTTTCAGAAACCATCATGTGTGGAAGATATTGTGATATCTAAAACAATGATTTGGTTGCAACATGATAAAGTATAATTTAGTAAAATAAATGTTCTCATATTTGATGAGAATTTGCAAAGGTTGGAGACGCTAGTCATCCTAATCCCCCAAAAAGGTTTTGGAAAGCAACATTATACTCGAAATTCACCGTTATAAGCTATAGTATCTTGATCATGAAAATTTTCATGATAAGGATGAAAAAAATATATAGGTAAAATGTTTACTACACTAAAATATTACTAAAGAATGGATTTTGAAAGAACGCCAAACATTTGATGATGGTGATCTACTTCAAATTGCAAGTCCAAAGATATTAGTATTTGACTATACACGCTTTGGACTACGTGTCATGTGTATGTCGCCATTGTTGATATTGATATATTCTTTTAAAAAGAAAAGGAAATGCTAAAAGAGAATCTCACAAATATTTAGTAGAAAAATAAAAACTAGAATTTTTCGGCTTAGGTATATAGATGATATACCTGTTATGGTTGTATTCTTTGCTTATTAAACAATGTGGTTCTTGGGTATTGGATACCGAATTTGTTGGTGTGAAATGTCATACAAAACAACACAATTCAGGAACTGCAATGGCCTAAGTAACTAGCAAGAGAATATGTGATGATGTTCATCAAAAACAAATAAAGTGTTGTTGTGTTTCTCATTGACATCATAGCTTGCCTTCAAGATTTGTTGTAATAATTGTTATTTTGATCAGGTATTATGAGAACAAAAGGTTGTTAAAATAATTTCCATATTCCATAATAGATGGATGATATACAAGTCTAGTTGGAGAAATTACATCCATAAAACTAATGCTAAGAATATCGCAAGACAAATGATTGAAATATCACTGAAGAAGTGAAATCACCCTTTAAATTATATTGGAAAAAATACATGAAGAAACTCCATGTTGATGGAATTTTGGAGTCTTCTGATTTTGATCAAATGACACTTGTGAGACTTTCCTAGAGATAATTGAAACTCCGTTCATAGGCCAAAATGGAATGGATGACTAACTTATTGGAATGTGTACATATTGATGTATGTAGTCCATTATGTGTAGTCATGAGCGATATATTTTAACTTCATATGCTTTCTACGAAAATTGGAGTGAATATATGTGTATAATTACTTAATGTGGAAGAAGTATGAAACATTTGAAAATGTTCAAAGACTTTCAAGATGAAGTGGAAAATTATTGTAACAAGGAAATAAAGATTTTTGATTGGATCATAAAGGAAGATATTTGAGTTACAAGTTTAGCAAAACACCTAAGATTTGAGGAGTCATTCTATGGATTTGCATTTCCCGAAACACCATAGGAGTGTGGAGTGTTCGAGATATGTAATGAAACCTTGTTTTACATGGTAAGATCAAAGGTGTCATTTATAAAACTACCATCATATTTTAAAGATTAAAAGCTTTAGATACTACCGTTGTTACACTAAAAATATCTCCATAGTGATCCATTGAAATGACATCATATAAGTTATGGTTTGGGATAAAACCCAAGTTGTACTTTCTTAAACTTTGGTATTCTAGGCATAAGTAAAATGTTTACAACCAAAGTCATATGAGCATGTCTTTGTAGGTTATTTCAAATAACCATTCTGTATTCCTCCATAACACCAAAGACAAAAGTGTTTGTCGCTTAGAACGTCAAGTTTCTTGAGAAGGGATTGTTTGTGAAAAGTTAAGTGGGAGGACAATAGAACTTTGATAAGGTTATTGAACCTTAGCTATATGTGCTGAGTTGCGCAGCCGGAAAGTGTCCTAGAGGCAGCAACAATGCTCATGACTCACATGCCTCAAAGGCTGTGGTCACGGAGGTCTAAGTTCATATTGAACCGAGTAGGCCGGGTAAACAATCAAATACTAAGATTTGAGAGTAAATCATTATTGTTTGACAATGATGAACCGACTACATGCAAAGAAGTGATTATGGGCCCTGACTCCATGAAATGGCTTGAAGCAATAAAATCCATGATATTTCCATACATGAAAAATCATGTTTTTTTACTTGGAAGACCCTCCGGAAAGGTGTAAGACCTATCAGTCGTATTTGGATCTATAAATAGTCATGGATGTTTCACATCTATGAAATTGTACACATGTCGGTAAAATTTGTACGACAACATTCAAAAGGGTGACTGTGACAAGATTTGATCTTTCATAGCGATATTTAGTCTGGACAGATTAATGTAACAACCACTACATATAATTTTGATATATGGTAGTTGAACAAACAAAATAAAGTTCTTCTAATAGAATAGTTACCTAGGACATGTACATGCCACGATACAAAGGGTTTTGTTAATTCAAAGTATGCTAAGGAGCATGCAAACTTCAATGGTTGAAGTAAGCATCGCGGAGTTGGAATCTTCATCATGATGAAACTATTAAAAGAGTTTAATTTCATCGAAGACGATGAAGATGCTTGCAATTTGCAAGACATTAAGTGGGAGCGCTGAGACATATTTCTAATACATTATGTGAAATATGTATTGATGATTGGAAATTATATATCTTTTATTGACACAGGTTAAGAATTTCGTTTTGATGAAACACTTAGGTATAATACAAATATTAGGCATTGTCTATATGGATAGATTGAGGCGCTAATATGGTTGTGCCAAATGTACATAGATGAGATATTGAATGAGTTCAATATGCAAATGACAAGAAAGTTTCTTGCCACACAGAAAGGATTGAATCAAGATTCAGTGTATTGGCACTTGGTAAGTGAAACGAGATTCAAGTGTTTTGACACCTGGTTAGTGAAATCACAAGACTATTTTGATTAATCATACCGTGATATGTACACATCCAGACATGTCCTATGCTCTAAATGTTATGAGCATTTACCAGAATGATTCATGAGATGATCATTAGACGATAGTAAGGATATTCTTATGATCTTTCGAAGAACTAAGAATTTGTTATTTATGTAGAGGTGACAAATAGATAGATAGTTCATTGTAAAGTGTTACATTGATACTAGTTTTGTCAAAAGATACAAATTAATTTTATCTCAATTTAAACTATGGGTGGCACAATGTAATTGAAAGGATATTCCATAACGGATTTGGATGTTCCAAAGTTAAGACATTGTGACAGATACTACAACAAAAGGCTAAGTATATGACTGTTATTGTAGCAGCAAAAGAGAGCATGTGTGTCAAGTAGTTTGTTGTTAAACTAGGTGTGGTTCATAGAGCGCTAGTACTATGAAGATATATTGTACGACAATTGTATCGACATGATTTAACCCCAAGGAACTAAAGGTCTCAGCAAAGGAACAAAATTATACAATGCCATCTCATTAGAGAATGAGTTATGCGTATAGACGCAAAGACATGCAAATACACACGAACCTGAAAGTGTTGGATCCGAAGATTATGTTTACCACTAGAAATCATGTATATATAACACCAGAAAGCCATAGGTGTTGAATGCACATAATTTTTCAAACTAGATTATTGACTCTAGTGCAAGTGGGAGACTGTTGGAGATATGCCCAAGAGTCAATAATAAAGTGGTTATTATTATATCTTTGTGTTTCTGATAAATGTTTGCATCCCATGCTATAATTGTATTAACCAGAAACATTAATACTTGTGTGTTTTGTAAACATAAAAGACTCCCTAGTAAGCCTCTTGTTAAGCTAGCTTATTGATTAATAGATGATCATGGTTTCCTGATCATGGACATTGGATGTTATTAATAACAAGGTCATATCATTAGGAGAATGATGTGATGGACACACACCCATAGTAAGAATAGCATAAGACCAAGTCATTAAAGTTTGTTTGCTACAAGCTTTCAATCACATAGTAACCTAATCCTTCGACCATGAGATCATGTTTTTTTTGTGAACTGACCATGAGATCATGTTAATCACCAACACCTGATGGATGCTTTGATGACATCAAACACCACATCATAACTGGGTGGTTATAAAGGTGGCATTGGGTATTCTAAAAGTATGCGTTGAAGCGCATGGATCAAGAGTGGGATTTGTCCATCCATATGACAGATAGATATACTCTGGGCCCTCTCGGTGGAGTGTCATCCAATTGGCTTGCAAGAATGTGGCTAGGTCACAAGGGATGTCACATCACAGTATGATTAAATAGTACTTATCGGTAACGAGGTTGAACTAGGTATAGAGATACCGATGATCAAACCTCGGATAAGTAAAGTATCGCGCGACAAAGGGAATCGGTACCGTATGTTAATGGTTCATTCGATCACAAAGTCATTGTTGAATATGTGAGATCCACTATTGATCTCCAGGTCCCTCTATTGGTTATTGATCGGAGAGGTGTCTCGATCATGTCTGCATAGTTCGCGAACCGTAGGGTGACACCCTTAAGGAATCGATGTTATTTAAGTAGATATGGAATATGAGTTGGAGACTGAATGTTGTTAGGAGTCTTGGAATGGATCCATGACATCACGAGGAGATCCGTAATGGTCCGGAGAATAAGATTCATATAAGGAAAGTCATTTTCCGGGGTTCGGAAATGTTTTCGATGTTTTGACCAAAAGCGTCTAGAATGTTCTAGAGGGACCACCAGTGGGTCCACCACCCCGGGAGGGGCCACTTGGGATAAGGCATGCTGCGGGGAATCCCTAGGGCCATCCGCACCAAAGACCAAGGGGCCAACCGTCCACCAAATGGTTTTTGGGAAAAACCCTAAATAAGGAAAGAGGAGAGACTTGGGGTGCAAGTTCCCCCTCTCCCCCTTGGCCGAGTTGGGGAAGGAGCAGGTCAAGGGCTAGGAACCCTTGGCCACAGCCCCCTCTATATAAATAGGGGGTGCGGGGTGCACCCCCTTGCCCCTCCCTCCCAAACCCTAGCCTCCACCCTCCTCCTCATCCTTCCTCCTGCTCCGGCTCAGGCGAAGCCCTGCAGGAAGTTCTCCTCCACCACCACCACCACACCGTTGTGCTGCTGGGATTATGAGGGGATTTACTACCTATGATGCCTACTGGAATAGGGAGAGGAAGGTCTTCATCGACTCCGTACGTGTGACCGAGTGCGGAAGCGCTGTCGGAACGTAGCGCCGGAAGGATCGTCAGCGCGATCTTGAGATCGGCAAGTGATCGACTACATAAACCACGAGATCCGATCTAGTTAAACACTTTTTATCTATGAGGGTTAGTTCTCTACAATATCGTTGCACCGATCTTGTAGATTAGATCTTGGCTTTTCCATAGGTTGGATCTTGGTTTTATGCGTTCTTGTGGTAGAATTTTTTTGTTTTCCCTTCAACGAACCCTACAAGGTTGTCTTCCCTGTCGACTTCGGGACGAACACGGGATGCCGCCAAACGATTTACACAAGAATCTCACGTCTCCGAGTCGATCTGTGCCCCTTATCCACGCCAAAATCCCCCATATATTCCCCCTTATCTCCCATTTTGAAATTTCGCAATCTCGCAAACCCTAGCCCAGTTTCATCAACTAACTATCTCACCGGAGCCGTCCGTCACTAGAGCTCGAGGTTGGTAACCTTCCAGAGCGCGCCCTGTTTTTCCTTCCTTCCTACTCACCTTGATCTACGTGTCTTCTAGTCTAACTCTCCCCGTTCAAATCGCAGAGGGCCGCCGGCAATTGCTCGCTAATGCCCATCGGAACCGAGAAGAAGAAGCTGCTGACCACGAGAGATATAGGAGGATAAGGTCCGCTCCGAGGCCATTGGGAGGTTCCCCGTCCCCATCCGCATCAAGAGGCTGTCTTCCCCAGCTTCTACGACAACTGGAGCCGCCGGAACGCCCACCACCTGGAGCCGCATCACTGTCCACCATCGGCACCGACATCCATGCCGGTGAGCCCTCCAGTCCTCACTCCTGCACCCTTGGATCGTAGATCGAAGGTTAGGATTAGATTGTTAGGTCGAAGAGGTATTGGTGAGTAAAATTGCACCGCGTGGAACACGCGCAGTCAACGCCAAGTCGTCACCGTGCAGCCAGTAATGTAGCGATGCGTGGCAACCCTGTCGATTAAAATTCTAGAAATTGTTTTATTAACAAAATAATTGTTAAACTTGTAAAATCCATAGTAATTCGAATACTTGGCCAAAAATTTCAAATAATATATCATTGGATTCATAAAATCTATCTCTTAACTTTTTCGGAGTGCGCCAAGGAGTACTATTGTGTAGAGTGTTGTTCACATCAAGGAAAGTTGCACCTCATGTTCATATATTGTCCTAGTTCTGATTTTATGCATGTTTTGATCCTAAGTTCGTAGTATGCATGTGTAAGATGTTTCGGTAGAATTTCTTAGTATTATTTTGCAAGTGCAATGATTTTTGTAGTATTCCATGAATAGCTCTATACTTAGGATTTTCCCCCTCCTAATAGGTCACCCCTGTTTTTGCTAAGTATTGCTTGCTATGCTATATATAAAATATCGTTGGTTGGTTCAAAAGACAAGAGGCTCTCTTGAGAGAACTTTTCTTCTCAAATCCACTTGAAAATAAAGCTAAGTTTTCTTTTGGGAGGAATGGTTGTCAGGATAATGAATGAGTTTTTAGTGGAGGTTGGTCACCCAAGAATCAAAGAAGTCTACCATTTTTCAGAATTCAGAAGCTTCCAGTATAATCACAATACATATGGGCTCTGTCTTGGCCTAGTACTTAGTGAGAAACCTCACCTGGGTACCATCATTTGGAGGTTTATTGGCACGGGTGGATCCAGAAGGTAGAGAGGATACTAAGGAAAAGCCTCGTCATGATCTTGTTTGTAAAAGGACTTGATCATGGATTGCGGGCAAAGTGCATAAACTCTTGAGAGTATTGCAATCTGATCGATCAACCGAGTTCACAAAAAAGAACACTTTGAGTATCTCAAGGACTGAGCCTTTGAAGGATCTTTCTCTCTCTCTCTTTCCAAATTTAAAGTTTTTCTAAAATCCCATGGCATGAGTAATATCGCCAATGGGTGGGATTTTGGGGACTTGGTGTGTCATATCCAAGTAACTTGGTGTGTAATATCCAAGTGTTAGGTTGTTTGGACACTTGGTGCGTAATATCCTCATGTTCCACTCGACCCTACATTACTTAAACAAATGTTTACAAAGTAGGATAAAACTCTTCCTCTTTTCTTATTACTTAGAGAAAATTGGCTTTATGCAAATGAACCCCAAAGCCTACTCTAGCATTGCATGTACTGTTAGTCTTATTCTTTTCTTGGTGTAATTTGCCAATACATTCAAAGTATTGACCCAACTTGTTGGCTATACGTTTTATGTGCAGAATCCGAAGATTGAACGGTGCATAGGGATCGTGAGTCTGCACTCAACTAACCTGGAGCGTTGTTGGAATCAATTTTATTTAAGTTTCCGCTGTTTCTTTGAGCTAGCTATAAGCTATGCAAATATCTAATAAATTCATACTTTGGATTATTTGTATAATAATGACTTGTGTTTTATATGATTTCATCGACTATGCGTGCTAGCTATTGATCCAGGGACTAGCATGTAAATCAAAGGGTCTTAGGATATTTATTAATCCGATGTCACAACATTGATGATTATTAATATATCGGTGGAACTTTTGCCAAAAAAATGACATCAGACACTACACTAGTAGGAAAAGGCCTAGTGGCGGCGTTCGGAAAAGGAGGTTCATGGCGTTAAACATGCACGCCACTGGGGAACCAAATCCTCTAACGTCAAGGAACAAAGTCAGAGAAAATAAAGAAGGAAAGTTAGGGAAATATAGGTTAATCACACTATTTTGTTATTACTGTTGATAATTAATGTAGATTCACAAAAGTAAACTAGATTATTTTACATTATAATTGTACCCATATGTAGTTAGTCTAAATATATAACATAAACTTATATTATGCAAATTAATTTAAATTATTTTAGACTAAATAATACAATTTAAAAGAAGCAAAGTTAGGCAACTGTACCTTCTCTAACTTTATTACTCCACGTTAGAGGATCTGGCTCCCGCCACTGGTAGACGATATTGGTGGCGTCCTCGCTGAACATCATAGTTGATCTAGTGGTGGCGTTTACAGTAAACGTCACCACTATAAGTCATAATAGTGGTGTTTCCTATAAGCGCCACTATTAGATAGATATTTGTGGCATTCCCTTTATTTTGAGCGCCACAACTGAGATTTCGAAAATTAAAAAAAATCTGGTGCATCCATTTTTATATTGACATCACATCACAATATAATAAGCGGTTAAAAACATCATAAGTGGTTCAACACATCACAAGCGGTTCAATATAACTAATACATATAGCTCAATCAAACTGAATGTGAATTCCAGGGTCCTGAGCCACGGGAGGTGAACACCCAAAGAGAAAGAACCATCATAGGAGCATAGCTCAGGTGAGATCCCTAAAGAACCTGCCAGGTATTAGAGATCCTGACGTCCAACGCAAAAATATAGCGATGGACGTGCTCGTCCTTCTCCCTGACACAATGTTGTACCACCTCCTTGGGGGCCAGCTCCCGCTGCACCAATTGTGGACCAGACGAGCGCCACCAAAGAAGCTCTGAGTCGATGACGAGAATAGGATTCCTCACCAAGCTACACGTCCCGGAAGGTAGACCCTCCCAGTGCCAGCCCGACGGATCCCAGTCTCGCACATGCACGACGGAGCCCAGTAGTCCTCTGCCGTTGCCGCCAAGTCGACATCGAGGATGCGGGATGGGCATCCTAAAGTAGCCAACTAAGTGTGTGGTTCCTCCAAATTGATATCAACAAATAATCCCTAAACTAAATAATCATAAGAAAATTGATGCAAAATCTCACTCACACCGCCCCTGACATTGCATCCTCACATTATAATCATCGTCCATATCAAAATACAAAACCAAAATCAACCTAAAAGTAGGGCCTCATATTTCCATTAGACGCAAAATAATTACAAGGATGGAGTGAGTGAGTCAAGTAAGATGCACAAATTATTTTTTTGTGAATATCACAAGGCTCACTCACACCACCCCGACATTGCATCCTCACATTGTAATTGTTGGCCATATGAAAATACAAAACCAAAATCAACCTAAAAATAGGGTCTCATATTTGCATTAGACGCAAAATAATTACAGGAACGGAGTTAGTGAGCCAAGTAGGATGCATAAATTATTTATTTTTTCATATTACCAGGCTCACTCACACCGCCTCCGACATTGCATCATCATATTATAATCATCGGTCATATGAAAGTACAAAACCAAAATCAACCTAAAATAGGGCCTCATATGTGCATTAGACGCAAAATAATTACAGGGATGGAGTGAGTAAGCCTAGTAGGGTGCACAAATTATTTATTTGTTCATATTACAAGGCTCACTCACACCGCCCTAAACATTTCATCCTCACATTATAATCATTGGCCATATAAAAGTACAAAACCAAAATCAACCTAAAAGTAGGGCCTCATATTTGCGTTAGAAGCAAAAATAATTACAAGGATGGAGTGAGTGAGCCAAGTAGGATGCACAAATTATTTATTTGTGCATATCACAAGTCGCACTCACACCATCCCGACATTGAACCCTCATATTGTAATCATCGTTCATATAAAAATACAAAACCAAAGTCAACCTAAAAATAGGACCCCATATTCGCATTAGACACAAAATAATTACAGGAACGGAGTGAGTGAGCCAAGTAAAATGCACAAAATATTTATATGTTCATATTACAAGGCCCATTCACACCACCCCCGACATTGCATCCTCACACTGTAATCATTGGCCATATGAAAGTACAAAGCCAAAATCAACATAAAAGTAGGGCCTCATATTTGCATTAGACGTAGTGACAGAGTGATGTCGTGATGTAGGATGCAGTAAATCATATTTGCACTGAATCATCTATAATTATCTAAACTAAATCATCTACAATTATCATCTATAATTATTTCAGAGATGGAGTAATCGAGCCAAAATAATTTCTAGAATTTCTAAACATACTTATCTCTAGAATTTCTAAGATCAATATCTAACACACATATGCATCTAAAATTTTCCTAAAACGCATAAAGACAGGGATCGAAGGCGTGGCTGGTGGATCACCGCGAGGTTGTGGATGCGGAAGCTACGATGAGTGGCCCGGGGATGAAAGGGGAGGACGACGGTGGTGCGGCCACCGGCGGCTCGAGAACGGATTGGGCAGTGGCGAGCAACGCTGGTTGCGACAGCCAGCGGTCGAAAAGGAGGTGAGAGGTGCGGCGATGATGCGGCTCAGATCACTGTAGAGCTTCGTTCGGAGACCCTAAGAGGAAGGTATGATGAGTACAACAGCAAGTTTTTCCCTCAGTAAGAAACCAAGGTTATCTAACCAGTAGGAGGAAGGAAACAAATCAAAGGTGTTGCTAACAACTGGAAACATGCACAACACAAACTCAAGACTTTGCCCCAACAAACAGTGAAGTTGTCAATCTCACCGATTTGCTGAAAACAAAGGATTAACTGTATGGTGTGGAAGGTAATGGTGGTTTGTAGAAAGTATACAGGAACAATGGAAGATGTATCAATGGTAAAGATTGGACCGGGATCCATAGTTCACTAGAGGTGTTCTCCTTAAGATAAACAACATGGCATGTTGGGTACACAAATTACAGTAGGGAAATTGACAGGACAGAGCAAGGCATAACAATGTAATACTAGACATTCATGATCCTATGAGATTTGATTGGGCAATACAATAAGATACATAGACCGCCATCCAGCTGCATCTATGACAAGTAATCCACCTTCAGGTTATCATTCGAACCCCCTCCAGTATTAAGTTGCAATCAATGGATAACTTCTTTAAGCAAAGTGTGTAAGGTAAACAATCCACTTGTTTCATGAACAAGAGATCGTTGTTTTCTCCCTAGTAGCAACAACCCATCTACAACCTTAGATATTTCTGTCACTTCCCTAGATTAAATAGAGGCATGAATCCACTATCGAGCATAAATACTCCCTCTTAGAGTCACTAGCATCTACTTGGCCAAGATAGCTACTAGAAACGGAGAGCATGCAAGATCACAAACAACACAGACATCATAGAATCAATAAGATAAACCATTAACCAATATGACATAGTAATCTCAGTATCCATCGGATCCCCGCAAACACAACATGCATGATTACAAATAGATGATCTTGATCATGAACGGAGCTCACAAGATCTAAACATGGTAGCACAAAGGAGGAGAAACAACCATCTAGCTACTACATGGACCCGTAGTCCAAGGTGGAACTACTCACACTTCATACAAGAGGCTGGCATGGTGATGAAGAAGGCCTCCAGGATGATCTCTCCCCTCCGGCAGGGTGCCGGGAAGAGCTTCAGATCCCTCCGTTCTAGGGGCGATGGTGGCGGCGGCTATGGACTATTTCGTGGAGTATTGGTCGGGTCCTTAGGGTTTTGGTATCAGGGGCTTCATATAGGATAAGAGGCGAGGCAGGGGCACCTGGGGTGGCCGCACCCCCCAGGCGCGAGCTAGGCCTGGCCGCACGGCCAGGGGGTGTGGCCCCCTGGTGGCTCCCCTCCATCTTGTATTCTACTCCATGTTCCCCACGGTAAAATATTGACGTTGGATTTTGTCCAGTCCAATTTCGAGAATATTGATTTTCTGTCTTTTCTGGAACCAAAAACAAAAGGAAATAGGCAACTGGCACTGTGGCATCTTGTTAATAGGTTAGTCCCACAAAACATATAAAAATACCTCAAAGTGTAGACAAATAAAGCAAAGTAGATACTAAACAATCATGGAACATCAAAAATTATAGATACGTTTACGACGTATCAAGCATCCCCAAGCTTAACTCCCGCTCATCCTCGAGTAGGTAAGTTATAAAAAGAATAAATTTTTAGGTGACATGCACCATCAATATCAAGATCAAACCATTTGCAAGCATTGAAAGCTTGGATCAAATAAATCTAATCAAAGACAAAGTAACTATGCATGCAACATGAAAGGTTACAAACAAAGATCATGAATAACAATGTATTGAAAGATGTTTGTTTGTTTCACATATAGAAAACATAGCATAGTGGCATTCAGCTTGTCCCTCATGGAGTAGAAAATAAATGCATAGGACACCTTTCAAAGTTCATAAGAGTGACTATATACAAATAGTTCAAGAACAAGCAATATCAACAATATGAATCAATCAATAAGTTTTGGGACAATGCACATAGAACTAAGAATGGAATCTATGCTCTCTTAAATGGTGCCTAAGGATAGAAGGTGGAGACTCAATATAATGGTGGAAGAAAGGACCTTCATAAAGGGAAGCAGGGATTTCAAGTCTCATAAATAGCTTCCAAAAATTATGGTACTTGTTAGCTTTCTATTGGGGATATGCTATATGGGTATCCTCATAGCATGTCTCCTATCCAGATAACCCGGGTGGCCCACAGTTGGTAGCATGGCCCATGGCGTGCTGGGAGGCCCAGTTAGATGGATCCAGAAGGGAGGCCCATGCCGGATAAAGGAAGGCTACGGTTGGAGTCACCGATGTACCCGGAGCCTTGGAGTACAAGACACACAAGACTAGTAATAGTCGGTGTAGGACTCTGTAACCTGTCCGGCTAGGACTTTTCCCTGTAACCTTAGGACCTGGCGACTATATAAATCGGGACTATGGGAGCCTTTGGGCACAACTTCAGACCATCTCAGACAACCAAGTAGCGATTAGCACTCACCTCGCACAGCGAACCTATCTCTGTAACTCGGCGTATTGCCATTATAGTGTGAAAGGATAGAGATGTCGCCTAGAGGGGGGTGAATAGGCAATTTCAAAACTATTGCGGTTTTGGCTTGATAGAATGCGGAATTAAACTAACGTTTATTTTACAAGCACAAAACCTAAATACACTAGGCTCAACTAAGTGCACCAACAACAAATTAAGCTAAGCAAGATAGCACAAGATAAATATACCACAAGTGATAAGCAAGATATAAGTACTTCAAGCTCGATGGCTATCACAAGGAAAGTAAGATCGGATATAGAGATAACCGAGGCACGCGGAGACGAAGATTTATTCCCGTGTTCACCACCTTTGGGAAGGGGGCTACGTCACATTGGAGAGGTGTGAGGTTCCACGAAGGATTCCTCACGCGCCACAAAGGCTCACATTCTTCTCTGAGTCTATCCCACGAAGGAATAGGCCCTTTCCTTATGGCTAGCTTTTCCTCCACTTCGGATATGACAAGCTCCACAACCACTTCACAAGCTCCACGAAGGAGAATCCCAGGTCTCTTCACAATCTTCCACGAAGAGAACACCGCGGCACCAACCGCCAAGCCAACTAGGAGGTCACCCTCCAAGAGTAACAAGCTCACGGTCTCTCACTCGAACAAATCGTAATGGAGAGCTCAATACTTATGCAAGAATGCAAAGCAAGACCACCAAGGATGCTCAAATCCTTCACTCTCAAATCACACGAAAGCAACAAGTGCTAGGGAGGAATTAGAGAGGAAGAACAATGGTGGAAGTCAACCAATGACTCCAAGATCTATATCCAATGGGTTCCCCTCACTTAGAGGAGGAATTGGTTGGTGGAGATAGTAGATCTAGATCTCCTCTTCCAAAGCCCTCAAAAATATACAAGAATCAAAGGAGGGAAGGGGGAGGAAGCAAGCTCAAGAGGTTAAACAATGGAGGTCAATTTCGTGGTCAAGAATCCCCTAAAACGTTGGGGGAAGAACCCCCTTTTATAGTGGAAAGCAAATATGGCCGCTGGAAGAAATCTGTGCGAACTCGGTTGAAAGTTCGGTTGGACCGGCTCCAGAACCGGACGGTCTGGTTCCTGGACCGGAAAACCGAACTTAAAACCGGAATTAGGGTCAGTACACAGTCTCGGATAGACTCGGTATAGAAACACCGAAAATCCCGGTTTCAGATCCAGTTTCCGGTCCTGACACCGGACCACCCGGTCTGGGAGCCGGTTGAACCGAATCCACAACCGGGATGAACCAGGCTTCACGAAAAACGCAATAACTTTTGCATTCGGACTCCGATTTCGATGATCTTGGGCTTGTTTTGATGAGGAAAACAAGATTTACAAGATTGTGCAGAGAAACATCATAGCCCAACAAAGGAGGATAGAACCAAATGAATAAAGGTAAGAAGCCTCCCTAAATAAGAACCGATAAAACCTTCAAAATCGAAAACGCCATAGAAGATGCATACGAATTTTGTTTTCGATGAACTTGGGCTTGTTGAAGAGCTAGAAACAAGCTCAAGAACCTCACATGGAGAAACATGAAGAAGCAACAAAATAGGAAGATGCAAAGTATGCAAAGCATTGAGCTCCCTATGACGATGTTATCAAGTTACACAACCGAAAGCCCCTCTTGATAGTGCGTCTATCTATACTATAACCCGGTCTCCCAACAACCACCCTGAGACCGGTAAAAGTAAAACCTAGCAAGGCCATACCTTTGCCTTACGCAAACCGCTTGATGTTGATGACAATGCTTCAAGCTCCACCCAAGCCGGAATGCAACACTTGATCATTGTTGCTTCGTGAAGACTCCTAATTTGCTCCCCATACACCACTATGGGATAGATTCATTAATGCATCTCTTCACATGTCCATTATCACCAATATGGACGACAAACTTCAAGCAAATGATCTTCTCTAGAAGCTTATCTTGAACTTGCCCTTCTCAACCTTGATGACGATCACCACTTGATGTCATCCTCTCATGGGCTATATAATATCTTCATTTTTGAAGCATGCCCATGGAAAGATACCTGTCCATATAGAAAACACAAAGGAAAATATATAATGGATTAGTTCATGATGCATAATTGACAAGGCTTACCATACCACAATACCATGTGGTACATTCTTTATGCTTCATGTGTTGACCAACTTGAAATCACTCTTCACTCTTTGTATTTGTCAACCAAGTATCTTCTCGTGCTCCATCTGAATATCTTGAGGTACATAAGGAACTCTTCATTTGATTACATTCTCTAAATCTTAGTCAACCATAGCTCAACTAATGAGGCTATCATGACATCGACTTAGAGGCATATCTTGAATTCTTCTATTGAGATCACAATCTCAAGATCTTGATAATATCATATTATTCTCTTCAACTCGATGATTTTGATGCCAATACTCAAGGTATATCTTTATCTTCATGGCATCCATACTTGAATCCAACACATGGACTACAAGAATGACCTATGGAATATACTTTCATATAAAACTCATTGAAAACATTAGTCCATAGGGATTGTCATTAATCACCAAAACCATACATAGGGGCAATTACCCTTTCAATCTCCCCCATTTTGGTAATTGATGACAATCACAACAAGAGGGTTTATATAATGAATATTAGAAACAAGTACGCAGCTTATCCAAGAATAAGTTGTATACAAGAGGTTGTATTTGATATGGTTAAGTAACACAAAGATACTAGCCCATATCAAAACCGATTCTACTCACATAAACTACAAGTAATTCAAGAGATGTGAGTAGAGCCACCATATATAGAGCAAACTCCCCCACAATATATGCACGTGTGATGATCTTGAATTTCATTACATACATTGTCAAGCATAACCTTTGTGAGAGTTTCCACTATATATACAACCATGCAAAACATAATAAAGATGAGATGCATGAAAGCCAAACACTTAAGAACAAACCAATCTTAAGTAGAAAACCATTTCCCTTAAAACCCTCTATACTTCTCCCCCATTGACAACAAGTGCCAAAATGGATAACAAGGTTAGAAGGACAATATAGTATGAGTTCCTACACAAGGTGTGCATTACTCGTAGTATGAGTGAAATCACATGCACATAACCAATGATGAAAACTTGGAGGAAATCAAACTATATTGAGGATCAAGGATTGCTAAAAGGATAACAAGGTGAAGGAACTTCAACGGATGAAGCAAGCAATCAAAAGATCCAAATAATCAAATGGAAAAATAGTGCTCTAAGTGAAATAAGGAAGCTCCCCAAGGTTCGTGCATAAATTAGTTGTTTCATTTGAATACAATATGCACAAACATGGAATCCTCACTCCCTCTATATTATTTAGAACACAACCAAGATACAAGGATTAGATATAAACCAATACACTTGTCAAGACAATCTTAAGTCCAAGAGAAACCAAATATGAGATATGAGTGCATGAAGATGAAATAAAAGTAAACCAAGCACTCATAAATCAAGACCATTAAAAATCAAGAGGATAAGAGTGATGGTCGGAAAAGAGCGAGCATATCAAGGGGAGAGATTAATACTCTTGTGTATATAAGTTCCTAAGGGGAAAACATGAGAATAATCCACAAAGAAACATCCACACATAAGAGGTTAATAAAAAGAATACATGATATCCAAGCAGAAGTCATGAGATATACCAAAAAGTATACTTTGCTTAAGTGCATATATAGCCCATGGCTCTATTTTATCTTATGGTATATCAATGAACTTCACCAAAGAATAAACAAAAAAATCTCAAAACCATCACAACTAACACTAAGGCAATTAATGCTAGTTGGGATACTTTGAGAAAGGCAACAAGTATCAAGAGGAATGATTCAATGCAATTTCAACAATATTGCGCATGAGAGTACCTTGAGGAGTTGATATGAAATAAATTGCTAGAAGGCATATTTGGAATTGGTGAATCATGAACATGATTTTATATACTCCCCATTATATGCATCATCTCAAATTACTCACATAAGCAATAAGGATACAAAAGTCTTTCAAAGATAATTGCAAGAATCGAACATTTACAACCAAATAAATTCATGCCAAGATGCAACCTACAAGAGATTGGATGGAAGAATAATATGCATGAATAAGATACTTGTTACCAAGATAGCAATGGTATGATGTAGTAGATAAGAATTTTTAGATCATCCTAGCTTGGCTCCAATTATCATGTGGTGACAACTTTCTTTATAGACGATACAAGCATCCATTGCATCTTTAGTGTACCTAAAACAACATTCAAGTACATCTTGGTCCCCAAAATTATTAGGTCCAAAGTGGTTAGAATAACCACAACACATAGGATACACTCCATAAAAATATGTGCATATTTAGAGATGAAATTTGAATTTCATGCACATCTTAGCCGTTTAAGGATTTGATGGAGTATACCCTATATATTGGATCAAAGAAAGCAAAACATGACATAAGATATACATTTATTAAACATGCATGCGCGAGAATTTCAAGATCCAACAAAGATATACTTTGGACAAATCACTAAAAATATTCAAGAAGGCATACAAGGTGTGACAAAACACATTTGTTGTCCAAACTATATCAAAGAATCAAATCAACACAAGATTCGTTCAACAAAGTTCAACAAATGAACCGAGCAAAAACTATTAAGCATGAAAGATGAATTAAAAACACAAATGCTCAAAGATTTATCTCATTCAATAAAATAAAATAGAGAATAAAGAATGAGATAGCAAACTCCCAAAAGAGCAAGGTTTCAACAAATAAACCAAACCCTTAACACTTTTCACAATGGCACAAGGTTCCGAGAAGAAAATGTTTGTCTTCCACTAAAACACATTTGATAATAATCAAAAACATCATCAGAGATATGTTCAAATGCCAAGGAAGACAATGGGAGCCACACAATTTTGTTGGAAATAAACTAAGGCAATAAGATGTTAACTCCAAAGTGAAGATGATCCACAAATGCTACCACACACAAGTATATCAATTGTCGAAGACAATGAGTGTATTGGAATAGATTTTCGGTGGTATATTGCACGGATATTAAAGATAAATCTTCACAATAAAAGGCATAGGATAGAAATAAAAAGATTAAGAACTATGCAAAGATAGAGATTCTTGATAGCTTCAACTAGTCACAAAATCATGCAAAACAATCATTATAATAACTTGAAGCAAATGGTATCCCAAATAAGATATAGAGATATGTATTTGAGAAAGACCGCACCAAGAATTTCTTACTCAAACAAAGACCGAAAAGATGAGCAACAAAAGCTTCTAACAAAAATAGGACCATGTTTGAGCCAACATTCCACCTAGAAACAAGATAATCAACTATATCGACCCTAAGTGGCACTACCTCATATGTTCACATTTCCTAGGATTGTGATATGCAAAAGAAGCATATCACTCCCCCATAATGTGATATTAATTTTTTTAATAAGAGGCAAAACAACCTCAACTAGAGATAATTAATGGACATTTAGAATTTGAATTTATCATGAGTATGATACACCACATAGTGACTAGATAAGCTTGCAATATAAATACTAAGTGGTAGTACTCATGTACACATATTTTAAGGTTTGAGATATGCGCGAGGCATGTCACTCCCCCCAAAATGGGATGTTCCATTAACCACTCTAAAAGAGCCAAATAAGATATCATCAAGATGCATTAGAGTCTCAAAATAAACACACGAGTAAATGATGTGCCAAACACCTAGACATACTTGAATACACAAAATAATCAAGCATGAGGCACACCAAATACAAGAACATACTTAGTACAAAACAAATACATGTAAAGGGGCAAGTAACTTACAATATAAATGAGTCAAGTACAAGTTACCGCGAAGAGGCACATTGGATATAAGATAGGGAAATGATAATCCTTATAACTTGGCTTGATCAAATATAATATATGAAGATCCCTTAATTCTTCAAGAGTTAGACAAGTCTCCAATGCCCTCCATAAACACCTATTGATCAAGTTTGAGCTAGTTGGTCCCCAACCAAGTTGGGTCCTAAGAGGTTAGTCACAATAGGCTTGGCAACCCAAATGGTTCTTTTCTTGACACCACTTTGAGTTCCAACAAACTTGGCAAACATATTGCCATGCTTATCCTTCCTAAGAGAATAATCATCATCAACAATGATAGGGTTAGATAAGGTACCGTTTGAACATGAAGAGGCAAAGTGACCCTTCACACGACATATGTAGCAACAAGTTCTCCCCTTTCTATTCTTCATTGATTTCTTGTCTTGAGGAGCATTATCTTGATTTTTCTTCGGAAGTGGCCTAACTTCAACTGGGGCTTGAACATGAACTTGTGGCCGCTTCCTTGTTGCTTCTCACTCAAGTGCTTTTTATTCAATGGACAAGATCTTACATGATGTCCTTCAACCTTGCACTTGAAGCAAATAATCTTGGCCGAATTCTCGACTTGGTTTTGGCCCTTCTTCTTGTTTGTATTGGACTTGTTCTTGTTACTGGAGTTGAATCCAAGTCCACTTTTATCATTAGGGGATTTTTGCACACTCAAGATATTATCGAGTGTGGATTTCCCTTCATGACTCTTTTCCAAGTCATTCCTTAAGGAAGTGACTTGGGCCTTGAGCTCTTTTATTTCCTCTATATGGTTAGTAGAAATACAAGTGCTAGAGGAAGTCAAAGCTTCATTGTTAGAGCAACAAGTCAAAGCAATTAATCCAACACAAGGTTTATCAATAGTATGGCTAGATGGATTACTAGGACTAGCACATGGCAAAATATCATTTTGAGTAGTAGTTGTGCTAATGTCCAAAAGAGGCTCATAAGATGTTATCGTAGTAATACTTGCCTCACAAGCTAACTTTAGCCCATCATGGGAGATTAGAAGATCATTATGAGTGCCCGAGAGCTTTTCATGACTTTCTTCCAATTTCCTATACTTGCTAGTTAGCAACTCAAGTTGAGCCCTTAGCTCAACATTCTCCTTTAGGATAGATGCTTCACAAGAAGTAGAGTTAGTAGCACAAGCATCATTAATGGAATTTTCCTTTTCAAGCTCATAATATTAAATTTTTTGTGTGAGGAGACAATTAGTGTGCTTCTCCATGGCAAGATCTTGCTTAAGGAGATTGAATCTCCGACTCACATCATCAAGTTGGAAATCCAAATCCTCTATGGTTCCCGTTTGTTTAGTTATCGTGTCCATAACGTGTTTGAGACAAGTAACGGCCTTATTATTACCACGAAGAGAGGTACACAAAAAAGTCAACTCAAGCAAGAGAGCACTAGTATCCTCATCAATGTCATCATCACTATCATCATTATCATTGCTATTATCTTTACAAGATATATTGGGATCCAAAGTAGGAGATACCTTTGATCCTCTTGCCATAAGGCACATGTGAGCATGGGAGAATGAAGATGAGGATATTCTTGAATCTTCATTCATGATCATGTCTTGCTTCATAGAATGTTTGATTTCCTCTACATTGTTAGATAAACAACTAGAGGAAATAGAAGCATTTTGTTCATGGTAACAAGGCAAATCAAGCATATCATCTACACTAGTACTCAAATAATTTCTAGATGATATACAAGGACTAGCAACACAAGGGGATATAGCATTATTGTTGCAATAAGTGCTTAAGTCCAAAGAAGAAACATTGCAATGGGATAGAGATGAAGCATCATCATTAGTGAGCACAATATCAACATTGCAATTCCCAACACCACTCACCATATCTTTACCTTGTGTCTTGCCACACATTGGTGAAGTGGGTGAAGATGAGTACTCATCGCGCCCGGAGGTGGAAGCAACTTGGAGATCTTCATGATGTGAAGGAAATGAGATCTCCTCGGAGAAACCACCGACAATATTAGAAATGGAACCACCAAATATTTCTTTAAGCTTGGTCCACTTATCATGAGACGACTCGCGCTTTACAATCGTCAAGAACAAATTAACTGTGGGGCTCAAAGATAAGCTCATTAGATACTTGAGCTTCGAGATGTAAATTTTTCTCATCCTCTAAGGATAGATTTTGAGGATCCATAGGAGGAGAAAAACCTACATCTAGAAATTGCTCAATATTTGGACATAAGGTCCAAAGATTACAAAGCAAGCAATTTATCCACAAAGCATAATTTGTGCCATCAAACATAATTGTGTCATTGTGCACTATACTACTAGATGACATCTTTACACTCTAGGCGGTGAAGCCTAAACAAGGAGAGACATTGCTCTGATACCAATTGAAAGGATAGAGATGTCGCCTAGAGGGGGGTGAATAGGCAATTTCAAAACTATTATGGTTTTGGCTTGATAGAATGTGGAATTAAACTAACGTTTATTTTACAAGCACAAAACCTAAATACACTAGGCTCAACTAAGTGCACCAACAACAAATTAAGCTAAGCAAGATAGCACAAGATAAATATACCACAAGTGATAAGCAAGATATAAGTACTTCAAGATCGATGGCTATCACAAGGAAAGTAAGCTCGGATATAGAGATAATCGAGGCACGCGGAGACGAAGATGTATTCCCGTGTTCACCACCTTTGGGAAGGGGGATACGTCACGTTGGAGAGGTGTGAGGTTCCACGAAGGATTCCTCACGCGCCACAAAAGGCTCACCTTCTTCTCCGAGTCTATCCCACGAAGGAATAGGCCCTTTCCTTATGGCTAGCTTTTCCTCCACTCCGGAGATGACAAGCTCCACAACCACTTCACAAGATCCACGAAGGAGAATCCCGGGTCTCTTCACAATCTTCCACGAAGAGAACACCGCGGAACCAACCGCCAAGCCAACTAGGAGGTCACCCTCCAAGAGTAACAAGCTCACGGTCTCTCACTCGAACAAATCGTAATGGAGAGCTCAACACTTATGCAATAATGCAAAGCAAGACCACCAAGGGTGCTCAAATCCTTCACTCTCAAATCCCACCATAGCAACAAGTGCTAGGGAGGAATTAGAGAGGAAGAACAATGGTGGAAGTCAACCAATGACTCCAAGATCTAGATCCAATGGGTTCCCCTCACTTAGAGGAGGAATTGGTTGGTGGAGATAGTAGATCTAGATCTCCTCTTCCAAAGCCCTAAAAAATATGCAAGAATCATAGGAGGGAAGGGGGAGGAAGCAAGCTCAAGAGGTTCAACAATGGAGTTCAATTTCGTGGTCAAGAACGCCCTAAAACGTTGGGGGAAGAACCCCCTTTTACAGTGGAAAGCAAATATGGCCGTTGGAAGAAATCTGTGCGAACTCGGTTGAAAGTTCGGTTGGACCGGCTCCAGAACCGGACGGTCCGGTTCCTGGACCGGAAAAACAAACTTAAAACCGAAATTAGGGTCAGTACACAGTCTCGGATAGACTCGGTATAGAAAAACCGAAAATCCCGGTTTTAGATCGGGTTTTCCGGTCCTGACACCGGACCACCCGGTCTGGGAGCCGGTTGAACAGTATCCACAACCGGGATGAACCAGGCTTCACGAAAAATGCAATAACTTTTGCATCCGGACTCCGATTTTTATGATCTTGAACTTGTTTTGACGAGGACAACAAGCTTTACAAGATTGTGTAGAGAAACATCATAGCCCAACAAAGGAGGATAGAACCAAATGAAGAAAGGTAAGAAGCCTTCCTAAATAAGAACTAATAAAACCTTCAAACTCGAAAACACCATAGAAGATGCATACGAATTCCGTTTTCAATGAACTTGGGCTTGTTGAAGAGCTAGAAACAAGCTCAAGAACCTCACATGGAGAAACACCAAGAAGCAACAAAATAGGAAGATGCAAAGTATGCAAAGGATTGATCTCCCTATGACGATGTTATCAAGTTACACAACCGAATGCCCCTCTTGATAGTGCGGCTATCTATCATATAACCCTGTAACACCCTCAGAATCGGCCCTATGCAAGTTGTAGCAAAACCCGCCAAATCCGCATAGAAACGATTCGAAGGTGCCCACCAGGCACTTTCGTGCGGGTGGAGAACAAAGTAATAACATTACACAATAGTCCTCGATGGGACCCACAGAACATATATATATATATACAGCACGACTCCAAGAGTCAAGAATACAAATATAATATACAAAGATCCAAATCACCTTGAAAACGATAGTGCGTCCGGCTACGGACAAGATGCAAATGGGGCTAAGAGCCCTGAAGAATAACCAATGGCGTCCATAACCCTGCCCAGGCCAAGCCGGAAGGGTAACCCTGCTAACGGCGTCGATCTCAAAACCTGCTTAAACAAAAGGGGTGCCGACAAAGGGCAAAGGAAAAGAAGGAGGCGTCGATCGAGGCGGTGCAGCGAGGCTAGAATTCGGCGGTCCTCGCCTACATAGGTATGGTGGACTGAGCGGCAGCGGCGGCATGCACTAAACAACCTATAGAGACTCGATACAACTGGCGGCTACCAGAGAGGGGTAAGGAAGACCTATCCGGATCCAACCTGATACTATCATCAAACAAACCCATCCTGGCGTTTCCCCTCGAGACCATCGAGGAAGTCAACCGAGGAACTCATACAGTTGGCAGTTTTACTTATTCGGTTATAGTTGCAGCACTTTACTAGTCAGGTTTAGATATTCGTCCTGATAAAGTAAGCAGTGGGCACTTTTAATTAACCATTCCGTTATAGTGGCAACACTTACTAGTCAGATACAATTATCATGAGATAATCCAAAACCCAGCAGTTGTTGGTACTTTTATTTAGCCATTCCTTTGTGGTGAAGCTGATTACTAGTCAAATCGAATACAAGTCAATTTATAACAGTAAACTTTAGTTATAGTTGTCTATGATCAAGCACTGTGCTCCAAGTCGTCCATAACCGCGGACACGGCTTCTCGAAAAGATTTAACCCTGCAGGGGTGCACCAAAGTATCCACAGGCACTTCGACCCTTTTTGCCAGATCAGTTAACATACACCCATCGGTATGTCGGCGGGGCCTAAGTCACGACGTTCCTGCAAAAGCAAGCACAGGGGGCCACCCCACTAAGTACACCCGCAACGAAGTCGGCCGGTCTCCGAGACGGACTTAGGGTTTGCGACAATGGCTGTAAACGACAGCAGATCCCCAATCGGGGACTGTCGATACCGCGAAAACATTCCGCTTCCTAAACAGTACAGCGTGCTCCTCACACAATCGTAAATAAAGCAGTAAAGCATGGCATAGGTACAGGATAGTAAATAAATCCTCAAACTAGTTGTGGCCCCCAGTACAATACTTTGAAATCAGGTAATAATCGATGGGGGGCCCATATCTCCCCACCTGTGGTTAGCGCGCTCGATCTCGGAACAGGTGTCAAGAACTCGGGTCCTACGGGACACAAGTGGGCGTTCGGAAAACCAACATTACCTATCACCCACCGATGCCTCTGCTTAATTCAATTTTAGTTGTTAAACAAGAATTAAAGTGAACAATAAGTAAACCATGACCATCCTCCAACGTCAACATGCGGCAATTCTCCAACAATGTGGTACTTGACGGCAAGCAAAAACACTTGAGCAAGCGACTACGACACGCGGGTCCAGCTATCTACCAAACAACAGGTAATAGGATGTGTCCAGGGCTGTATATGGCTGCAAGGGGTATCACGGGTACGAAACTAGAGCATCGCAACATAGATAGCAAAGATCAACAGGAGGGAATAAATACTAGAAAAGTAAGATAGGTAGAAAGGGGGAGATGCTCGCCTGAAAACATTGTCGAAGGGTTCATCCGAAGATCGGGGCGAAGCTCACATCAACTCAACGGCCTTACCCGCGAAGAAGCAAAGCACTAGAAGAAACACCGGATGCAATATTTAATACAACGGCAGAAGATCGGCATGATGCATGTATGATGCATGGCATGGCAAAGGTGCGATGCAATTAGGTCATATTAAGCGGAACCGGGGTCCCGACAATTAGTTAGATGGTTCCAGTTATTTATCTACCCCGCAATTTAAATGTTGTATTAACATGGCCAAAATATGGTACCGGTTCGCTACATCAATTTAAATGAGGCCAATATGAGACTAGATTTGCCCGCATATGGGCCCCATATTTAATTATAAGGTGAATCGGCATGAGGCCCCCAACCCACATGACAAGATGCATGCGAGTAGAATGATTTAATGCAACAAGTTATATTATTAGCATTTATAAAATAGGGGCTCGGGAAAAGGGGTCACACATTTAGGGTTCGGCGAACTTGGGTTTCCGGGGTCGGGGTCGGTCTCAGGGTTCGGATCTGGGGTTCGGTCTCGGCGGAAGCATTCTCGAACAACGGGGCAGATCTTGTCGCATCCGGGTTCTCGGCGGACTCGGTGTCCGGGGTGAAATACTTGACGTTCTCGAGGGAGTACTTGTCGCACATGTGTTCTTCGGGTTCTCTGTCGATGATCTCGTCGTCGAGAAGAACTTGTCGGGTCCGCGTGTCGGGTCGGTCTTGGCGTTCGGGGTGAAGCACTTGGCGTTCTACGTCGATGTTCTTATCGTCCGGGTTCTCGAGCATCGCATCCGAGAAGGAGTACTTGGCGTCCATTGGTTCCATGTCGACGACCTTGGTTTCCTCGATGGCGAACTCGGCGTATCCGTGGCGTGGTTCTTGTCGGGGTTCTCGGCTCCGGGCGCCGGGGTCGGGCTTCGGGTGATCTATCCTCGAATGGTCTTGGCCGCGACATAAGTGATGCAGATCTCGGACTGGTGCATCGGCACATGGCTCCTTGCCTTGGTTTGGGGCAACCCCATCTTAGCATCACCACACGATACAAGCAGTGGCCACTCCGGTGTAGGCCCTTGGCGTTGTGCTCCTGTCGGGTCGAGGCAGAGGCAGCAAGCACGCAGGGCCGACCCGCGGTGGTCGCTGCTGACCAGCGCTCGGAACTTCGCCCGGCGTCACGGGAGGCGACGGGGAAGCGGCAGGAAGGAGCAGCGGGGGCTCCACAGCGACGGCAGCGGCGAGGAGCAGTCGGGCTCGGGTCGGCGACGCAAGGCCATGTGAGGCGGGTTGCCGACGGGGCAGGTGGGCGGGCGGGGCGGCTCGAGGCGGCAGCGGCGAGGCGGCGGGGCGGCAGAGGCTGGGCGGAGGCGGGAGGAGCACGGCGGCAGGGCAGGCGGGCGGGCGGCGGCAGTGCCGGAGGAGAGCAGCGGAGGAGGCCCTTGGCGGTATGAAGCGGAGGAGAAGGTTGGTCGGCGGGCGAGGCGCCAGGCGAGCAGGTGAAGCTGGCCAGGCGGGAGGCAGCTTCGCCAGCGGCAGCGGGAGGAGCGGCGGCAGGCGGGCAGCGTCTGAAGAGCAGCGTGCTCGGCCGTGGCGAAGCTCGGGATGACGCTGCCGTGGCAGCGCCACAGTGGGGCTCGAGGACGTTCAGCGTGCGGAGGAGGGACGGGCCTAGGGAGTAGCAGGCGGAGCTTAGGGAAGCGGAGGCGGACCGGCGGGCTTCAGGCGGCGAGGAGCGGGCCGTGAGCGGGCGGAAGGCTGCAGCGGGGAGGCAGTGCAGGCAGGGGTGGAGGCGAGGTCGGTGGGGAGGTAGACAAGGGAGAGGAGGCGGGGGGCTCGGCGGGGCTGGGTGGGGCCCAGCTGGGAAAAGCGCCAGTGGGGTGGGAGTTTGGTGGCTGTAAGGGAGTGGGTCCAGGGGAGGTTGGCAGGCGTGCGTGTGTGTGGCCAGGTGGGGTGTGGGGCGTGTGGGTGGTGTGCTGGGAGAGAGAGAGAGGTGTGGGTGGGGAGGATTAGGTGGCAGGAGCTGATTGGCTAGGGGGGAAGGTTAGGTGAGGTGGCGAGAGATGATTGGTCGGGGTGAGGTGGCCAGAGGGTTGGGTAGACTAGGATGGGTAGCTTTAGGATTTAGAGGTGGACCGTTTGAATTTTTCTGGGGTGGTCGTTCGGGTCATTCGGCCCGTTCGACTGCCCCACTAAAAACAACTAAACTTTTTATTTGTTTTAAACGGGCCGTGTGCAAACCGATAGCGGCCAAAATAATTAATCCGGGGAACCGGGCTTTGCGTTTGAATTAAGATGGGGCGTTTGGAAAACAAATCGGGCATTGCGAAAATAGTTTTATGCAAACAATGTATGATGATGACGATGCAATGCACAAATTCAACGCGATTTTCTAGTAGTGGTTTTGCGGGATGCCACAATTCGACACCACTAACAAGGGATCTCGCCCTCGAGATCCGCCTCATGGTACCGGAAAGAAGGTCGGCGACCTGCGTCTTCTCGCTTCGTGTAGATCCTCGCGACACCACTAACAAGACGTCGTTGATCCCGTTCGTCAACACTCCGGATAACAACGGACGAAGTTAAAGGTAAGGCCACCTCTAACTTTCATGGAAGGAGTAAATTGCAGCGATCCACCATTCAATATACAAAGCAAATGATAAGAGTAGTGGTATGGTCGCGACTCCATCCCGCACTCAAAGCATTACTCTGTACACGAATAGACAGTTTATGCAACCAACCCTCAAGATTCAGACTGAAGATCTCGGCAAGCGAGGTTCGGATCAAAGGAGTGATGCAGACTCTGCATCGGATCTGGCATAGAGGATGTCGTCGCGTCGGAAAACACCGGAAGGCACAAACAAGGAATAAAGAATGGTTCCAGGGAAGACGGATTCCTCAAGCAGCGTGAACACCGGATGGGAGAGCACCGTTATCAAAGAAGGAAGCGAAAACCTGAAGGTATGACGGAACCCAACCACGAGAAATCCTGGACTCGAAGAGGAAGGAGAGAGCAGATTCAAAACACGTCGAGATAAGAGGGGAATAGCAGAGGGGTAAGGAGTAAAATCAGACCTAATCAGAGCTATCCAACTGATTTTCAAAAATAGTTTTGACACTCTACTTCGGCCGTTAGCTAGGTTATCCTACAGGCTGGACTTGTGGGGTATCGCAACTGCTGGGCTCTGATACCACTCTGTAACACCCTTAGAATCGGCCCTATGCAAGTTGTAGCAAAACCCGCCAAACCCGCATAGAAACGATTCGAAGGTGCCCACCAGGCACTTTCGTGCGGGTGGAGAACAAAGTAATAACATTACACAACAGTCCTCGATGGGACCCACAGAACATATATATATATATATACAGCACGACTCCAAGAGTCAAGAATACAAATATAATATACAAAGATCCAAATCACCTTGAAAACGATAGTGCGTCCGGCTACGGACAAGATGCAAATGGGGCTAAGAGCCCTGAAGAATAACCAATGGCGTCCATAACCCTGCCCAGGCCAAGCCGGAAGGGTAACCCTGCTAACGGCGTCGATCTCAAAACCTGCTTAAACAAAAGGGGTGCCGACAAAGGGCAAAGGAAAAAAGAAGGAGGCGCGACAAGGCAGTGAGGCTAGATTCGGGCGGTCCTCGCCTACATAGGTATGGTGGACTGAGCGGCAGCGGCGGCATGCACTAAACAACCTATAGAGACTCGATACAACTGGCGGCTACCAGAGAGGGGTAAGGAAGACCTATCCGGATCCAACCTGATACTATCATCAAACAAACCCATCCTGGCGTTTCCCCTCGAGACCATCGAGGAAGTCAACCGAGGAACTCATACAGTTGGCAGTTTACTTACCGGTTATAGTTGCAGCACTTTACTAGTCAGGTTTAGATATTCGTCCTGATAAAGTAAGCAGTGGGCACTTTTAATTAACCATTCCGTTATAGTGGCAACACTTACTAGTCAGATACAATTATCATGAGATAATCCAAAACCCAGCAGTTGTTGGTACTTTTATTTAGCCATTCCTTTGTGGTGAAGCTGATTACTAGTCAAATCGAATACAAGTCAATTTATAACAGTAAACTTTAGTTATAGTTGTCTATGATCAAGCACTGTGCTCCAAGTCGTCCATAACCGCGGACACGGCTTCTCGAAAAGATTTAACCCTGCAGGGGTGCACCAAAGTATCCACGCACTTGACCCTTTTGCGGATCGGTTAACATACACCCATCGGTATGTCGGCGGGGCCTAAGTCACGGCGTTCCTGGACAAAGCAAGCACGGGGCCACCCCACTAAGTACACCATAGCAAGTCGGCCGGTCTCTGAGACGGACTTAGGGTTTGCGACAATGGCTGTAAACGACAGCAGATCCCCAATCGGGGACTGTCGATACCGCGAAAACATTCCGCTTCCTAAACAGTACAGCGTGCTCCTCACACAATCGTAAATAAAGTAGTAAAGCATGGCATAGGTACAGGATAGTAAATAAATCCTCAAACTAGTTGTGGCCCCCAGTACAATACTTTGAAATCAGGTAATAATCGATGGGGGGCCCATATCTCCCCACCTATGGTTAGCGCGCTCGATCTCGGAACAGGTGTCAAGAACTCGGGTCCTACGGGACACAAGTGGGCGTTCGGAAAAAACCAACATTACCTATCACCCACCGATGCCTCTGCTTAATTCAATTTTAGTTGTTAAACAGGAATTAAAGTGAACAATAAGTAAACCATGACCATCTCCAACGTCAACATGCGGCAATTCTCCAACAATGTGGTACTTGACGACAAGCAAAAACACTTGAGCAAGTGACTACGACACGCGGGTCCAGCTATCTACCAAACAACAGGTAATAGGATGTGTCCAGGGCTGTATATGGCTGCAAGGGGTATCACGGGTACGAAACTAGAGCATCGCAACACAGATAGCAAAGATCAACAGGAGGGAATAAATACTAGAAAAGTAAGATAGGTAGAAAGGGAGATGCTGCTTTGAAAACATTGTCGAAGGGTTCATCCGAAGATCGGGGCGAAGCTCACATCAACTCAACGGCCTTACCCGCGAAGAAGCAAAGCACTAGAAGAAACACCGGATGCAATATTTAATACAACGGCAGAAGATCGGCATGATGCATGTATGATGCATGGCATGGCAAAGGTGCGATGCAATTAGGTCATATTAAGCGGAACCGGGGTCCCGACAATTAGTTAGATGGTTCCAGTTATTTATCTACCCCGCAATTTAAATGTTGTATTAACATGGCCAAAATATGGTACCGGTTCGCTACATCAATTTAAATGAGGCCAATATGAGACTAGATTTGCCCACATATGGGCCCCATATTTAATTATAAGGTGAATCGGCATGAGGCCCCCAACCCACATGGCAAGATGCATGCGAGTAGAATGATTTAATGCAACAAGTTATATTATTAGCATTTATAAAATAGGGGCTCGGGAAAAGGGGTCACACATTTAGGGTTCGGCGAACTTGGGTTTCCGGGGTCGGGGTCGGTCTCAGGGTTCGGATCTGGGGTTCGGTCTCGGCGGAAGCATTCTCGAACAACGGGGCAGATCTTGTCGCATCCGGGTTCTCGGCGGACTCGGTGTCCGGGGTGAAATACTTGACGTTCTCGAGGGAGTACTTGTCGCACATGTGTTCTTCGGGTTCTCTGTCGATGATCTTGTCGTCGAGAAGAACTTGTCGGGTCCGCGTGTCGGGTCGGTCTTGGCGTTCGGGGTGAAGCACTTGGCGTTCTGCGTCGATGTTCTTATCGTCCGGGTTCTCGAGCATCGCATCCGAGAAGGAGTACTTGGCGTCCATCGGTTCCATGTCGACGACCTTGGTTTCCTCGATGGCGAACTCGGCGTATCCGTGGCGTGGTTCTTGTCGGGGTTCTCGGCTCCGGGCGCCGGGGTCGGGCTTCGGGGTGATCTATCCTCGGATGGTCTTGGCCGCGACATAAGTGATGCAGATCTCGGACTGGTGCATCGGCACATGGCTCCTTGCCTTGGTTTGGGGCAACCCCATCTTAGCATCACCACACGATACAAGCAGTGGCCACTTCGGTGTAGGCCCTTGGCGTTGTGCTCCTGTCGGGTCGAGGCAGAGGCAGCAAGCACGCAGGGCCGACCCGCGGTGGTCGCTGCTGCGGCCAGCGGCGCTCGGGAACTCGCTGCCGGCGGTCACGGGAGGCGACGGGGAGGGGAAGCAGCGCAGGAAGGGACGACGGGGGGGCTCCGCGACGCGACGGCGGCGAGGAAACGCAGTCGGGCTCGGGGTCGGCGGCGACGGCGCATGAGGCGGAGTTGCCCGGCGGGCATGGGTGGACGGCGGGGCAGCTCGAGCAGCAGCCGCAGCGGGCGGGCGCGAGGCGCAGGCTGGCGGGCGGGAGGCGGCAGCACGGGCGAAGCGGCCAGGAGCGGCAGCAGTGCGGAAGAGCGGAGGAGAGGCCAGCATGGCTGGGCTTGCAGCGCGAGGAGAAGGTTGGTCGGCGGGAGGCGCCAGGCGAGCCGGGTGGCCAGGCGGAGGGCGGCACGGGCAGCTCACCAGCGGCAGCGAGCGGGCGGCGGGCAGCAGCGTCTGAAGCGTGCTCGGCAGCCGGGCGAAGCTTCGGGATGACGCTGCCGGCGGGCGAGCAGTGGGGCTCGAGGGACGCGTCGCGGAGGAGGGGCGGGCCTGGGAGTAGCGGCAGCGGAGCTTAGGGAAGCGGAGGCGGGCAGCGGGCTCATGGCGGCTCGAGGCGGACGCCTTGAGGCGGGCGGAAGGTTGCAGCATGGGGAGGCGGTGCACGCGGGCAGGGTGGAGGCGAGGTCGGGGCGGGGAGGGAGACAAGGGAGAGGAGACGGGCTCGGCGGGGCTGGGGTGGGCCCGGCGGGGAAAGGCGCCAGTGGGGTGGGAGTTTGGTGGCTGTAAGGGAGTGGGTCCAGGGGAGGTTGGCAGGCGTGCGTGTGTGTGTGGCCAGGTGGGGCGTGGGGCGTGTGGGTGGTGTGCTGGGAGAGAGAGAGGTGTCGGTGGGGAGGATTAGGTGGCAGGAGCTGATTGGCTAGGGGGGGAGGTTAGGTGAGGTGGCGAGAGATGATTGGTCGGGGTGAGGTGGCCAGAGGGTTGGGTAGACTAGGATGGGTAGCTTTAGGATTTATAGGTGGACCGTTTGAATTTTTCTGGGGTGGTCGTTCGGGTCATTCGGCCCGCTCATTGCCCACTAAAAACAACTAAACTTTTTATTTGTTTTAAACGGGCCGTGTGCAAACCGATAGCGGCCAAAATAATTAATCCGGGGAACCGGGCTTTGCGTTTGAATTAAGATGGGGCATTTGGAAAACAAATCGGGCGTTGCGAAAATAGTTTTATGCAAACAATGTATGATGATGACGATGCAATGCACAAATTCAACGCGATTTTCTAGTAGTGGTTTTGCGGGATGCCACAAACCCGGTCTCCCAACAACCACCCTGAGACCGGTAAAAGGAAAACCTAGCAAGGCCATACCTTTGCCTTATGCAAACCGCTTGATGTTGATGACAACGCTTCAAGCTCCACCCAAGCCAGAATGCAACACTTGATCATTGTTGCTTCGTGAAGACTCCTAATTTGCTCCCCATACACCACTATGGGATAGCTTCATTAATACATGTATTCACATGTCCATTATCACCAATATGGACGACAAGCTTCAAGCAAATGATCTTCTCGAGATGCTTATCTTGAACTTGCCCTTCTCAACCTTGATGACGATCACCACTTGATGTCATCCTCTCATGGGCTATATAATATCTTCATTTTTGAAGCATGCCCATGGAAAGATACCTGTCCATATAGAAAACGCAAAGGAAAATATATAATGGATTAGTTCATGATGCATAATTGACAAGGCTTACCATACCATAATACCATGTGGTACATTCTTTATGCTTCATGTGTTGACCAACTTGAAATCACTCTTCACTCTTTGTATTGGTCAACCAAGTATCTTCTCGTGCTCCATCTTAATATCTTGAGGTACATAAGGAACTCTTCATTTGATTACATTATCTAAATCTTAGTCAACCATAGCTCAACTAATGAGGCTATCATGACACCGACTTAGAGCCATATCTTGAATTCTTCTATTGAGATCACACTCTCAAGATCTTGATCATATCATATTCTTCTCTTCAACTCGATGATTTTGATGCCAATACCCAAGGTATATCTTTATCTTCACGGCATCCATACTTGAATCCAACACATGGACTACAAGCATGACCTATGGAATATACCTTCATATAAAACTCATTGAAAACATTAGTCCATAGGGGTTGTCATTAATCACCAAAACCACACATAGGGGCAATTACCCTTTCATAGTGATTTATAGCAGGAGTAGGATTCCGCCACCGTCGTGGGATTTGAACCTGGGTAAGTTGTGTTACCTCGTACCCGTCAACCGTCCGCCTTCCCCCACGTCTCTAAACACGCACTATGATGACCCCTCCATGGCGTACTCGTCGGCAATATCACGACAGTTGGCGCCCACTATGGGGCAAGAGGCTCTTTAGGCTCTTCAGCGGGCGAGGATCAAGATCTTCGCGGGAATCGGCAAAACCGTAGCCATCGGTCGTGTTCTCTTCTCCGGCAATGTTCCGATCGTCCCTCCCGATGAGTTCAGGATCCCGGCGAAGACGAACCCTACGCGGTGTTCGACCGTTCCTATCGGAGACATCCACATCTTCATTGGCAAAACCGACTCGGGCACTAGTTCCCTAGGAGTCGGAGGAGCATCAAGGCTCGCACGGACCGCCTACGGGCAGGATATGTTCGCGGAAGGATCGATGTCGGATCTCTCTTCGGAGTTTTCCGGCAAAGATCGGAAAAATTCAAGGCCCACCTAAATCGCCCCTATGCAGGATATAAAGGTGAAAGATTGCTGCAAGTCCGCCAGCTTCGCCCGTGCATCTGGACATCAGAGATCCAAGTTCGTCAGCGTGGTTATCATCTTCGATCTGGCGCGTTGCATTCAGAGAGAGCGCGAAAACCCCCGCGATTACCTGGCCAGGTGGCTCCGTATACGAGCCGATCTGGCCCACTACCCCAATGATGATGCTATGTATCACTTTGTGGAAGGACTGGACCATGGCACGCTTCTCCGGCATTCTCTAAGACGGCAACAGGCGTCAGGACGCCTTACCTTCAAAGGCATGGTGAACACCGTCAACAACTACGCGGAGGCTGAAGCAGTGGCTGAGATAGCACTTGAGCTCATCGACGGAGCCCCGCCAATTCAGCCACCACCACCACCGCCTCCGGCCGCCATCATCGTAGCTGCGCCGCCGCCTCCAATCATCGTCGCTGCTATCGCACCTCCACCGCCCATCATCGAGGAAGTCTTGGCACCCTCCGACTCTGTTATTGACACGCTCTATGCCGACTTCAGTGCAGATTCAGAGGAGGTAGATTTCAGTCCAGAGGAACTAGACTCTGCCATGCAGGAGATGGAGGAGGAGTACACGCGCGACGAGCAAGCCAACAACGCCGTCACATCTCGAGAGGTGTTCGTCACCATTGGGACGGCGATGGATGAAGATCAACCCGGACGATCTCCGCCTACAGCACTGGAAAAGGGGAAGGTGCCACTTATTGCTGCTGACGATGATCGCGCAAAGGTCATGCCTCCTCCGCCTAACCCAGCGCAGCAGCCGCAGGAACTCGGCACCGGCCCGAGAAACAACAACACCGCAAACTTGCCACCTCTGGCATCTACGCCTGATGCTGCCCAAGTTACTCCAGCTGATAGAGTGATGTACGGCAACCTCCTCGTTGAGCCACTAACTGTAGATCATATCTGGAACGTGACTTAGCTTGACGAGAAGCGCCAGCAGCTGCTGGAGGAAGCGCAGGCCATCGCGGAGCAAGGCGCGAAACTAGATCGAGATCTGGTCAGCGCGCAGAAGTCCATAGAGAAAGCTAGAGCAATGGAGGCCGAGTACAAGACTCTGCTGCAGCAGCAGAAGGCCAAGAAAGCTCCGGCTCGTGTCATCAACGATCCTAGTGTACGGCGAAACCTAGGATGGGCTCCCTCGAAGTCGGCACAGGCCAAGCCATACATTGACAGTGAAGGCAAACAGGTGATGCCCACCACACTCCTTAACCTCGCCGTCGCTAAGACCCTTCTGGAGCAGGATAGATCGCCCGAGGCAGTGGAATAGGTCTATGACCTAGTGGCCAAGGCGGTGAAGCAGCAGGAAAAGGCAACCTCTTAGAGGCTTGAGTCCGACCCAGCGCTTCGCCACTCTAGCCAGTATAAGCCTCCAAGGGACAGATCTCCTCTTGATGTCGGGTCCTAGACGGGTTCATCAGAACGAAGACGGAGGGATGCGCTCAACGGGAAGGATGCTATCCCCGTATCCTCCAACAACGGAGAAAAGGCCCGACCTCGTCGCCCATCGCCACCGCCCTGATCCCCCCGACATCGCGAAGATCCCAAGGCTCACCATCGTGCGGATATGCCCCCACCAAGGCAGTGCGGCATCGTCATCCGCGACAACACGGAGTAGACCCGTCGTGACGGAGAGCGCAACCAAGGACACAATAGCAGGTCACGCCATGACCCTCCGCGTCCGACAAGCAACCATGACAGGTGTGAGGCGTCGCAGGAGGGTAACAGCAAGAAGGCTAACCCACCGCCACCTCCGCCTCTGTCACCACCTAGCAGTCACCATGGCGGAGGAGGCCCGTGTCGTTCATGTAGCCCATCCCCCATTGACAAGAAGAAGAAGAACCCGGAGCCATACGATGCATGTTCGCGGATCGATAAGATCCACGAGGCCCGGGAAGGACCATACCTGGGACCAAGTTGCTTTGGACCTGCAATACGGTCCGCAACTTACCCCAAAGGTTTCCGGATTGACAAGACCATCAAGCCCTATGACGGCATCGCCAAACCAGCCACATGGTTGCAGGACTACGGCAACGCGGTGGAGATTGTCGGAGGCAACCCCAACATCACCATCAAGTACCTCCCGTTAATGTTGGCGGGCACGGCCCGTCAGTGGATCGACGACTTTCCGGAGAAATCCATCTACAATTGGTTGGACATGCAAGAAGCATTCACCAAGTAGTTTGAGGGTACGTATTGTCAACACCCGGATTTTTCAATCCTAGATGCCTGTTATGCCATACATCGCAATCCCAGGATTACCATTTTTGCGAGACATAACAGAATTGGATACCATAGTACATCATCCATTACAAACGATACATAAGTTCTTACACAAATAGGGATCTCATGATCCAGTTCTTAATACAACATCAAGCGTGAATACGTAATAATAGCATAGCGTAGGCGAAGCTCCATCTTCGGGTCACAGCAATGCCGACGATGGGACATGATCCTAGTTATCGTAACCTTCCGGGGTCCATCTTCCGGTACTCCTCTTCATAGTCATCCATGGAATAGCCAGGACAAAGCCATGAGTACTCTTTAAGTACTGCAAACTAATACTAATAGGTAAAGGGGTTTTTGGATAATAGGACACTAGGCTCTAGGGTTGTTTTGCAAAAGCCGATTTATCTCTACTAGGCTCCAAAGCTAGTCACAATTTTATAAATCCTAAGCGGAACTTGTATTTCATATCACAACTCTGTTGGTCAAGTCAAAGTCTCAATTCATCTCACAGGTCATTTTGAAAAGTCGATGGGGAACAGTATGGCCACTCTAACTGTCCATAATCATGACGACTATTCAAATAGTTTGACACTCTGCAGAGATTGTACACTTTCACCACAACATTCGATACATCCGTCAGGAAGAAATCCTGAATTCACCATACTCAGTATACGGATAATCAATCCTAACCTTTCGATTACACGCCCTAGTATAAGCACCTCTCTTGTGAGTTTGGCCTCCCAACCATGACCAACTGTCATCTTGGGTACTACACAGGTGGAAAATCTTCACAAGGTAGCCTTAGCTCAAACCTTGGCCGTGAGCGAACTAATACTAAGGAATATAAGTTTCCAGTCAAGCTCTACCCAATATTCGGGTATTGTGGTTGTACGATAAAATTGGAATGGTATCGCATCCAGACAACCATCAGTTTTATAAAGGGCTAAGGCTCATGCCTCAACATTTTTATCACCAAAATTCTCAAGTGTTTGGAAACACATGTCCAAAACATTTCAATAGAATGATCCATCATTCCAAGGTTTTCATAACCATTTTTCCACCAAGTATTCCCATCTAAAGTTTATCAAGTTTTATGCTTAGCACTAGCATCTACAGGTGGGGGTAGTAATGATGAGGGGTGGTAACTAGTGGAGTTTCAACTAAGTCAACCTTATGTCTTAGGCTGATGTCAAGGTTTCTAACTTAGGCCAAATTTTATGTTCTTTATGCAACCTTCAACATCTTTCCAATATCTACCAGTCACCTAAGTAAACTCTAAGTAAGCTTTGATAAAGAAATAGAGTAAGAAGCTTGCACATAAAACTAGTATTGGTTTATCAAGTAGGTATGATCACATATGCTTAAGGCATATAGTAGTCATAGAACAAGTATGGGTTTGTTGCATCAGTAGGGTATCTTGCAAGTGTTAGCTTGCATCAATGTCAATATAAGATTGCTAAATTGCAAGTGTTAGCTTGCAAGGTTAATAGCTTGCTAAAGTAGAGTGTCTTGCAAGTTTTAGCTTGCCTTGTGCAGAGCAGTGGTTGAAGTTCTCCTCGGCTTCTTCTTCGTAGTATCCTCCTTCCTCCTCGTATCCTTGGTCGGTACTAGCGTCTATGAATAAATACGAGGTGCACAATCACCAAACAATACTTAACTACTTGCAATCATCACACACAAGGGTCCTATGGATGATCTAGCATCATCCCTAACATTACAAGGTTAAGGCTTGATTTAATTCCTTTTATTTTTAGAAAAGTAATTTCTACTCATTGAAAAACTACTTAAGATTTAATATTCTCCAAACCCAACATGGGATCATGTTAACACATGTCATCACCACATATTTCAGTCCATGGGAATGTGATTTAAAGTGGTGTCACAATTTAATAAGGTTTTACCCTTTTATTTTAATTAATTAAAGTGGCTAGAAATGCTTATGTAGCATTCTTTTATTACTTGAACATTATTTCTGCAAGTAAACCTATATATTTTTATATATTCTGAAAGGTATGGTTAAATGTGATTTTTGAGAGTTGGAATAAACTCAAAAGCTATTATGGTTTAAATTTGAAAAATGTTTGAATGCAGAAAAGCTTCTGCCTTGTTATTTTTACCATGGGTGATCTATATATCCAAATGACTTGAATCCAACGGGATTGGATTCAGCATTCACAGACCTTTCCAACAAAATTGGTTTCATTCAATTTGGTGCAGTGAATCGATCTGGGTTGATTTTTGAAGTTGAGTACAGAAGTGTGTTTGAATTGAAATAGAAAAAGTTTAATTTGAATAACTGGGATGCGCGGGAAAAGTTACTGGGTCGGCCTGCTAAGCGCAGTGCTCCCGCGGGCTGCTTAAGTGGGTGTCCCCACTCGTCAGTGACACGGGGCTGGGCGAAGCGGTATGGGGCGACGTGGATCGTTCGATCTAGTTCTAATCTAACGGCTGGGAGTCATCGTCGACGCGAGACAACTCCGGCGAGAACGAAACCTAGCGCGGCCAGTGAGGGTCGCTGGGGGCTCACCGGGGTACTGGCGAGGGTCGGCGAGGCGGGCGAACGACGAAGTCGACGACGGCGAACTCAGGGGTGGTCGCGGCAGCTCCTGGGGCGGCTCCAATCGCTGGCTCCCTTCTTCTCCGGCAGCGGCAGGCTCCAGTGAAATTCCGGCGAGGTGGTGCTCGCCTTGCTCTGAGAATGGTGTGGCACGATCAGTGAGGAGAGGGGAGTGAGATGGTGTGAAGAAATCGTGCGGGGGTGGCCTCTATTTATAGTCGAGCGAGGGGACCGTCGGGGCGCACGGTGAGCTCGTCGGGGGCGAGGTTACAGGCGGCTAAAGGCATGGGCAAGGGTAGGGGACGGTGCGGTGTCTCCTGGCGATGCTCAACGACATGGTCTCGAGGCATGGGGCGGTGTGGTTTGGTCTGGAACGGGCGGTGCTCTGCGCGGCAGAGGCGGCGTCTTCGACGGCGGGCGGTGGCTGTGCGGCACGGGGCGGCAAACGGGGATGTCTGGCGGTCTCCTGGGTCGGTGGGGATTGTGTATGCACGCGGCGAGGGCGGCGCGCGGTCTGTGGGTGATGGTCGAGGGTGGCGCTCTGGCGCACGCTCGGCATGGTCTGGGCGCGGCTTGTGCGCGTGGTCCAGGGCTTGGCAACGCTCGCGGCTGGGACAGTGAGTGGCGGTGGACGGTGGGCTGCCTCCCAGACATGCTGGCTAGGCTTGCTGCTGCTCCTAGCTTGCTGTCGACTATGGGGTGGCAAGAGGGTGCTCGACTATTCACCATTGATGACAATGGCAAGCTCACAGTGGTGCTAGTGCCTGGCTAATCTTCCTAGATGATCTACTGAGTTATGTGTGAGCTAAATGGGGAACCAGTTAGGCAAGAATCACTGCTCACAATAGTGTTTGATGTTTGTTTGATTTGTGTCGCAACTGTTTGATGAAATGGCCGCATGAAATCAAGTTTTGAATTTTGAAATGATTTTTGGTGGGTTTTCTAGATTGGTGCTGGTGAGTCTGCAGATGCTTGGGTTTTGAAAATTGAGCTTGTTTGAGTAGTTTTTGAAAAAGTGGGATCTTCCCATATGATAAAGATTCAATTTTGAATTGTCATTTAAACTATGCATTTGAAAGTTTCTGGATGATCACAAAGTGGGCCTTGATACCTTGTTATGAGTACATTCAAGGGGTGCAAAGATCCAGAAAAGTTTCTGTTAGGTTCTGAAAGTTTGAGACAGCCAAAGTAGGCATGTGAGTTAAATTGGCCAAAATGACCATTCATTTCATATATGTGTTTTGATTTACTTGTCTTTAGGAAAAGTTTGGGAAATGTTTTAGATGATGTTTATTTCACCTAAGAAACATTTTACAAGCAATGGAACAAACAAACAAGATGGTTTTTAAAAGAATTCCAAATCCATGCATACACATATGCATGCATTCCTAATTTTAATTAGAAAAGTTTTTGTTAACCCTAATTTTGATGATTAGAATTTGATGATCCAAGCTTAGTATTTTTGGGATGTTACAAACCTTCCCCCCTTAAACAAAATCTCGTCCCGAGATTTGAAAAAGGACGAAAAGATTACCTAGGATTTGAAGAGATCGGGAAACTCCGTCCTGATGTGATCTTCGCGCTCCCAGGTAGCTTCCTCTTCTGTGTGGTTGCTCCACTGAATCTTGAGAAACTTGATTCTTCGGGTTTGGGTAGTTCGAAAAGCTTCTTCCAAAATGCGGATGGGTATTTTGGGATAGATCAGGTCATCGTTGATCTCTATGGTCTGGTGGTCGATATTCTTGAACACTTCGGTCTTCTCAGGGACTTCGAGACATTTGTGAAGTAACGAGATATGGAACACATTGTGCACAGCTGACATCTCTTTAGGTAGTTCCAATTGATACGATACTTCTCCTCGACGGTTCAGAATTTTGAAAGGTCCGATATATCTGGGGGCTAACTTTCCTTTGAGTTGGAAACGCTGCATTCCCTTCAATGGCGACACTTTCAGATAAACAAAATCTCCTATGTTGAAGGCGAGATCTCGACGTCTCTTGTCGGCATAACTCTTCTGTCGGGATTGGGCGGTCTTGAGGTGCTCACGAATCTTGTGAACCTTCTCTTCTGCTTCTCGGAGGATGTTGGGTCCGAAAATCTGACTCTCTCCTACTTCCGACCAGTTCAAAGGGGTGCGACACTTTCTTCCGTACATGAATTCAAATGGGGCCATTTGCAAACTGGCTTGGTAACTATTGTTGTAGGAAAATTCTGCAAACGATAGACAGTCTTCCCACTTGGATCGATATTCTAGCACACATGCTCTAAGCATATCTTCGAGTATTTGGTTTACTCGCTCCGTTTGTCCATCGGTCTGAGGGTGATATGCGGTACTAAAATCTAGGCGGGTTCCTAAACCTTCTTGGACTTTCTTCCAGAATCTCAAGGTAAACTGAGTTCCTCGATCCGATACTATGTTCTTGGGGAATCCGTGCAAACTGACGATTCTAGCGATGTACAACTCCGCTAGCTTCAAACTCTGATAGGTGGTTTTAACGGGCAAGAAATGGGCGACTTTGGACAATCTGTCCACTATGACCCAGATAAAGTCATTTCCCCTACTAGAAGTAGGTAGTCCAGTGATAAAGTCCATTCCTACAGAATCCCATTTCCATTCCGGAATTTGCAAAGGTTGCAACAATCCAGCAGGTCTTTGATGTCCTGCCTTGACTCGCTGACATATATCACACTTGGCGATATAGCTTCCGATTTCTCTCTTCATATTATGCCACCAAAATTGCTCTTTCAAATCTTGATACATCTTAGTCCCTCCGGGATGGATAGAATAAAGAGTATCATGAGCCTCCTTCAAGATAACTTCTTTCAACTCCGAATCTGCTGGTACACAAAGGCGTCCTTTGTACCACAGAACTCCTTCTTCGTCCTCGGTGAATCCGGGTACTTTGCCCGTACCGATACGATGCTTGATTCTGTCGATACTGGCATTTCCCTTCTGCGCCTCTTTAATCTGACTGATCAAAGTGGGCTGAAGTTCTATGCTAGCCAAAAATCCTTCACTTACTAATTCCATTCGAAAATCTTCTTCCATCTCCTTATGCAAACTTGGTTGCTCCTTCAAAATCATGGAGTTCAAGCGGCACGGCAATCTGCTAAGGGCATCGGCTACCACGTTGGCTTTACCAGGGTGATAGTGAATGTCCAGGTCGTAATCTTTGATTAGCTCAATCCATCTTCTCTGCCTCATATTCAACTCCTTCTGAGTGAATATATACTTTAGGCTCTTGTGATCCGAATAAATCTCACAACGGTTTCCCATTAGGCAATGTCTCCATGTCTTCAGGGCTAGGACTACTGCTGCGAGTTCGAGGTCATGGGTTGGATAGTTTTGCTCGTGTTGCTTCAATTGTCGAGATAGATAAGATATAACTTACACATCGCAGGGCTTCGTGATATCCGGCATGATCAAGATTGGGGCTGATATCAATCTCCTCTTGAGTTCTTGAAAACTCGCTTCACATTTGTAGGTCCATTCAAACTTCTTGTCCTTCTTCAGCAATTGGGTCATGGGTCGGGCGATACTCGAGAATCCTTCTACGAATTTGCGGTAATATCCCGCCAATCCGAGAAATGCACGAACTTGGGTTTGAGTGGTTGGGGCTTGCCAATCTTCTACATCTTTCACTTTGGCAGGGTCAACGACAATTCCTCCGTCTGATACAATGTGACCGAGGAATCCTACTTCCTGTAACCAGAATTCACATTTGCTAAACTTTGCATACAGCTGATGCTCTCTAAGGGTTCCAAGAATGGTCCTTAGGTGTAGCTCATGTTCTTCTTCTGATTTGGAATAAATCAGAATGTCATCGATGAAAACAATGACAAACTTATCCAGGAAGTCCATAAAATCCTTATTCATGAGGTTCATGAAATAAGCGGGGGAATTGGTTAATCCAAAAGACATGACTGTATACTCGTACAATCCATATCTAAGATCAATCTTAGAAAACACCTGCACGAATTTTGAGTTGATGATAGACAGTTCTAAGATCAATCTTAGAAAACACTTGGGCACCGGTCAACTGATCAAACAAATCTTCTACCTTGGGCAAGGGGTACTTGTTCTTGATGGTGACATCATTCAACTTCCGATAATCCGTACACAAACGGTTACCTCCATCTTTCTTGTCCACAAATAAGACAGGTGATCTCCATGGTGACGCACTTGGTTGAATCAATCCAATTTCTAGCATGGAATCCGATTTGCTTCTTGATTACGCTAGTTCCGGAGTTCATACTATAGGGTATCTGGGCTATGGTTCCTGTTCCGGCAATTAGTTCGATGATAAACTCGATATCCCGATCTGGGGGCATACCGGGCAAAACATCGGGAAATACATCGGGGTATTCACAGACTATCCGGACTTGGTCAATGGTAGGTTGGGCTAGACTCTTGTTACACTTGAATTGGCGAGGTAAGGTTTCAGATATATGCTCGACTGATATTCCGGCGGTACTGGTCATGGTGATGGCTTTCTTAGCACAATCAATCAATCCCTTATGTTTGGACATCCAATCCATTCCTAGTACTACTTCCAAACCTTTCGTTCCGAGTACTATTAGATTAGCATAAAAATCTATGCCATGGATTCGGATAGGGATGGCTTTGCAAATTTTCCTAGCCTTGGTGGTTGATCCGGGAATTTTCATAATCATAACATGCTTCAGTTTGGTTGGTTGAATTTTACTAGTGCAGGAAAATTCTTCGGTGACAAATGAATGCGATGCACCAGAGTCAAACAACACTCTTGCAAGTACTGAATTAACAGAAAACATACCCAGCACGACGTCTAGCGCTTCCTGAGCTTCTTCAGCATGCATGAGAAAAAGACGGCCATTGCGGTTGAGTGAATTCCCTTGGGAAAATCTTCTCCCTGGCTGGATACGACGATGCTGCTGAGCTGGGGCGTTGGCATTGGGGGCTGTAGCGTTCTTCTTGTTGGGGCATTCGTTGGAATAGTGGCCTTTATTTCCACAGTCATAACAGGTCACTTGTGACTTGTCCTTGGCTAACAGGCACAGCATTGCTTCCAGTCCTAGGGGCAGTGTTGGTGTTGGCGGTAGCATTGTTGGTGTTGAACTTGGGTTGGGCACGGGTGAAATTTCTAGAGTTGCCGGGGTTGTTGTGATTTCCTCCGGCTCTAGGGTTTCCACGGTTGGGGTAGGTCGGACGGGTCATAGGGGGTATGTTGGTTCTTGGGGCAAATCCTGGAGATGGGTTGGGGCGATACTTTGGGGTCTGATGGGTTCCGGGTTGATGCATCATGCGACGCTTGCGGTTCTCATTGGCTTGGTTGATCTTTCCTTCCATCTGGATAGAAGAGTCGACAAGGGCTTCAATATCAGCAAAGGGGATATTGACTAACACCGTCTGCATCTCGTCATGCTGACCATTCAGGAATCTTTCTTTCTTCTTGGCTTTGGTGTCTATCTCGTCCGGGGCATACCTAGCTAAATGACAAAAATTTGTCACGGTATTCCACTATAGTCATCCTTTGCTTTAGCTCTCTGAACTCGTCTCTCATTCTCTTGATCAAACCTGGTGGCACATGGGTTCTGCTAAACTTGACCTTGAATTCCTCCCAGGTCATCATCTGGCCTCCGGTCATTGCACAAACACTGTTCCACCATGCCCTGGCATCTCCGGCTAGATAATGGGTGGAGAACATGACTTTCTCGTTGGCTTCCACTCCGGCGACTTCTAGGTTGTTTTCCATGGTTTGCAGCCAATCATCAGCATCTAGGGGTTCTTCTGACTTGGTGAAAACGGGTGGGTTAGTATTCTGGAAATTCTTGAGCTTAGATCCATGGTTGTCCTGATTTCCGTGGCCTTGGTTGTTGTGGGCTATCTGGGCTATCTGTTGCAGAGTGGCTAGGTTGGCTTGACGTTCCGCTCTTTCAGCTTCGCGGTCAGAAGTCAACATTTGCAGGATCTGCAACATCGGGTCCGGAGCTAAACCACTTCCTCCACGTGGCATCTGAAGATTGATATAGATCATGAGAAAAGAGGGAAATTTCTAAGGTCTTGGGTCTTTGAAAAGTTTTAAATGTTTGACTCATATTTTCTGGCAACTTGATTTTTCATTCATTCACTCATAGCACACAGTACAACACACACCACAACAAATAAAAACAGATGGTTTTAAGAACCATTCTGGAAACTACGATACAGTGGGACCGACTACTACTCACTATGCTAGTGCTCAGTGCTACTACTCATCGGAGTCTGTGGCTTCATCATCTTCAGCATCATCGATGAAGGCGAAATCATCCTCATCGGTGAAGAAGTCCATGGCCTGATCCTCCAGAAAATCATCGTCATCGCTGAGATAAGAGTAAGGATCTCCACGAAGATCCTCTCCGACATTCTCCCTTTCCTCCAACTGCATGTCTCTCTCGTGGATGGTCTCCTCCAGAGATGAGATGTGGTGGCGAAGACGGGCAATAATGCGCTCCTTCTTGTCGAGCTGACGGCGGCGAGACTTGTGATCCTTTGCTAGCATGGCTATGGTCTGATCCTTCGTCTTGATGATGGCAGACTTGTGGTTGCAATAGTCACGGCAGTTGTCCAACTCCTGCTGACGATCATACATCATGAAGCTAAGGTGGTCCAATTGAGTCTTCAGCTCGGGGTGGTATGGGGCTTCCAGTGGTTGTCCATTTGCATCACGCCTTGGGCAAAACTCAAAGCGAGTACCCTTGATCTGATTGATGCTCTGCCCACATAGACGGGAAAGAGCTTCCTGCATTGCTCTGGCAAGTCCATCGAGCCAGTTGTTTTCCCTCAAGGTAAACTGAATTCCCTCCGTAGTGGGAGGTTCAATCTTTCCTCGGATACTTGCAACAATTAGCCACTGCAGATCTTCTCCTCCTTGATCATTGAGCTGAGCTCCAAAGAACTCGGGGTGCGGACGCTCCAGAAGTTCCGAAAACTGATCCAGATCCCTCTCAAAGATAAGGTCTCCCCCATTCCCAATTTGGTAAAACTTGTTGTACTTCACGTCCATCTATAAAAATAGAGGATGAGTAGATTAGCAGAGTGATCAAGTGTGTCAAAATTTTATGTATTTTGCAAGATTTTTGAGGAACACGAATTTTTATGAAAGAATCAAAGAGATAAGAATGAGAATAAGTTTTTGTAAATATTTGTTTTCTTTGGTTTTGAAATTAAGTTTTTGATTCAAACGTCCAGTATAACTAGGGTCTCCTATGGTCAAACTAGCTCTGATACCAGCTTGTCAACACCCGGATTTTTCAATCCTAGATGCCTGTTATGCCATACATCGCAATCCCAGGATTACCATTTTTGCGAGACATAACAGAATTGGATACCATAATACATCATCCATTACAAACAATACATAAGTTCTTACACAAATAGGGATCTCATGATCCAGTTCTTAATACAACATCAAGCAGCGGAATACGTAATAATAACGATAGCGTAGGCGAAGCTCCATCTTCGGGGTCACGGGCAATGCTGACGATGGGAGATGATCCTAGTTGTCGTAACCTTCCTAGGTTCCATCTTCCAGGTACTCCTCTTCATAGCCTGGCCATGGGAATAGCCAGGGACAAAGCCATGAGTACTCTTTAAGTACTCGCAAACTAATACTAATAGGTAAAGGGGTTTTTTGGATAATAGGACACTAGGCTCTAGGGTTGTTTTGCAAAAGCCAGATTTATCTCTACTAGGCTCCAAAGCTAGTCACAATTTTATAAATCCTAAGCGGGAACTTGTATTTCATATCACAACTCTGTTGTGGTCAAGTCAAAGTCTCAATTCATCTCACAGGTCATTTTGAAAAGTCTGACGGGGGAACAGTATGGCCACTAATCGTCCATAATCATGACGGCTATTCGAATAGTTTGACACTCTACAGAGATTGTACACTTTCACCACAACATTCGATACATCCGTTAGGAAGATATCCTGAATTCACCATACTCAGTATGCGGATAATCAATCCTAACCTTTCGATTACACGCCCTAGTATAAACACCTCTCCTGTGAGTTTGGCCTCCCAACCATGACCAACTGTCATCTTGGGTACTGCACAGGTGGACAATCTTCACAAGGTAGCCTCAGCTCAAACCTTGGCCGTGAGGGAACTAATACTAAGGAATATAAGTTTCCAGTCAAGCCCTACCCAATATTCGGGTATTGTGGTTGTACGATAAAATAGGAATGGTATCGCATCCAGACAACCATCAGTTTTATAAAGGGCTAAGGCTCATGCCTCAACATTTTTATCACCAAAATTCTCAAGTGTTTGGAAACACATGTCCAAAACATTTCAATAGAATGATCCATCATTCCAAGGTTTTCATAACCATTTTTCCACCAAGTATTCCCATCTAAAGTTTATCAAGTTTTATGCTTAGCACTAGCATCTACAGGTGGGGGTAGTAATGATGAGGGGTCGTAACTAGTGGAGTTTCAACTAAGTCAACCTTATGTCTCAGGCTGATGTCAAGGTTTCTAACTTAGGCCAAATTTTATGTTCTTTATGAAACCTTCAGCATCTTTCCAATATCTAACAGTCACCTAAGTAAACTCTAAGTAAGCTTTGATAAAGAAATAGAGTAAGAAGCTTGCACATAAAACTAGGATTGGTTTATCAAGTGGGTATGATCACATATGCTTAAGGCATATAGTAGTCATAGAACAAGTATGGGTTTGTTGCATCAGTAGGGTATCTTGCAAGTGTTAGCTTGCATCAATGTCAATATAAGCTTGCTAAATTGCAAGTGTTAGCTTGCAAGGTTACTAGCTTGCTAAAGTAGAGTGTCTTGCAAGTTTTAGCTTGCCTTGTGCAGAGCAGTGGTTAAAGTTCTCCTCGGCTTCTTCTTCGTAGTATCCTCCTTCCTCCTCGTATCCTTGGTCGGTACTAGCGTCTATGAATAAATACGAGGTACACAATCACCAAACAATACTTAACTACTTGCAATCATCACACACAAGGGTCCTATGGATGATCTAGTCTCATCCCTAACATTACAAGGTTAAGGCTTGATTTAATTCCTTTTATTTTTAGAAAAGTAATTTCTACTCATTGAAAAACTACTTAAGATTTAATATTCTCCAAACCCAACATGGGATCATGTTGACACATGTCATCACCACATATTGTAGTCCATGGGAATGTGATTTAAAGTGGTGTCACAATTTAATAAGGTTTTACCCTTTTATTTTAATTAATTAAAGTGGCTAGAAATGCTTATGTAGCATTATTTTATTACTTGAACATTATTTCTGCAAGTAAACCTATATATTTTTATATATTCTGAAAGGTATGGTTAAATGTGATTTTTGAGAGTTGGAATCAACTCAAAAGCTATTATGGTTTTAATTTGAAAAATGTTTGAATGCAGAAAAGTTTTTGCCTTGTTATTTTTACCATGGGTGATCTATAGATCCAAATGACTTGAATCCAATGGTCTTGGATTCAGCATTCACAGACCTTTCCAACAAAATTGGTTTCATTCAATTTGGTGCAATGAATCGATCTGGATTGATTTTTGAAGTTGGGTACAAAAGTGTGTTTGAATTGAAATAGAAAAAGTTTAATTTGAATAACTGGGCTGCGCGGGAAAAGTTACTGGGCCGGCATGGTAAGCGCAGTGCTCCCGCGGGCTGCTTAAGTGGGTGTCCCCACTCGTCAGTGACACGGGGCTGGGCGAAGCGGTATGAGGCGACGTGGATCGTTCGATCTAGTTCTAATCTAACGGCTGGGAGTCATCGTCGACACGAGACAACTCCGGCGAGAACGAAACCTAACACGGCCAGTGAGGGTCGTTGGGGGCTCACCGGGGAACTGGCGAGGGTCGGCGAGGCGAACGAACAACGAAGTCGACGACGGCGAACTCAGGGGTGGTCGCGGCAGTTCCTGGGACGGGTCCAATCGCTGGCTCCCTTCTTCTCCGGCAGCGGCAGGCTCCAGTGAAATTCCGGCGAGGTGGTGCTCGCCTTGCTCTGATAATGGTGTGGCACGATCAGTAAGGAGAGGGGAGTGAGATGGTGTGAATAAATCGTGCGGGGGTGGCCTCTATTCATAGTCGAGCGAGGGGACCGTCGGGGCGCACGGTGAGCCTGCTTGGGCGAGGTTACAGCGCTAAAGGCATGGGCAAGGGTAGGGGATGCGGTGTCTCTGGCGATGCTCAACAACATGGTCTCGAGGCATGGGGCGTGGTTTGGTCTGAACGGCGGTGCTCGCGCTGTAGGCGGCGTCTTCGACGGCGGGCGGTGGCTGTGCGGCACGGGGCGGCAAACAGGGATGTCTGGCCGTCTCCTGGGTTGGTGGGGATTGTGTATGCACGCGCAGGGCGGCGCTGCCTGGGTGATGGTCGAGGGTGGCGCTCGCGCACGCCGCATGGTCTGGGCGCGGCTTGCGCGTGGTCTGTGGCTTGGCAACGCCGCGGCTGGGACGGTGAGTGGCGGTGGACGGCGGATACCTGCATATGCCGGCTAGGCTTGCTGCTCCTAGCTTCTTTGTCGACTATGGGGTGGCAAGAGGGTGCTCGGCTATTCACCATTGATGACAATGGCAAGCTCACAGTGGTGCTAGTGTCTGGCTAATCTTCCTAGATGATCTACTGAGTTATGTGTGAGCTAAATGGGGAACCAGTTAGGCAAGAATCACTGCTCACAATAGTGTTTGATGTTTGTTTGATTTGTGTCTGCAACCTGTTTGATGAAATGGCCGCATGAAATCAAGTTTTGAATTTTGAAATGATTTTTGGGGGGTTTGCTAGATTGGTGCTGGTGAGTCTGCAGATGCTTGGGTTTTGAAAATTGAGCTTGTTTGAGTAGTTTTTGAAAAAGTGGGATCTTCCCATATGATAAAGATTCAATTTTGAATTGTCATTTAAACTATGCATTTGAAAGTTTCTGGATGATCACAAAGTGGGCCTTGATACCTTGTTATGAGTACATTCAAGGGGTGCAAAGATCCAGAAAAGTTTCTGTTAGGTTCTGAAAGTTTGAGACAGCCAAAGTAGGCATGTGAGTTAAATTGGCTAAAATGACCATTCATTTCATATATGTGTTTTGATTTACTTGTCTTTAGGAAAAGTTTGGGAAATGTTTTAGATGATGTTTATTTCACCTAAGAAACATTTTACAAGCAATGGAACAAACAAACAAGATGGTTTTTAAAAGAATTCCAAATCCATGCATACACATATGCATGCATTCCTAATTTTAATTAGAAAAGTTTTTGTTAACCCTAATTTTGATGATTAGAATTTGATGATCCAAGCTTAGTATTTTTGGGATGTTACACGTACAAACGTCCCTGCACTGTTGGCGATCTACAGCGGTGCGTGCAAGAGAAAGACGAGACATCTCGCGCCTACCTCTCCCGCTGGGTGGACATGAAGAATTCCTGCGCAGGAGTGCACGCTCAGACCGCCATGGCCGCCTTCATCGATGGGTTGGAAAGGGGGACGTTGATCCGACATAAGCCGAAGCGCCTGCAGGACAATCGCCAGCTTGACTTGAACCAGATGATTCAGTTGGCTAGTGAGTTCGCAGCTGCTGACGACGATGCTCGCGGCTCCTTGCCGGCAACGGCCGTTCCAACTCAGGCTCGGAGGAACAGCAATACAAAGCGGAAAACCACTCCAGAAGAAAGGCAATCTCCCGACATGGTCGCCATGACTTTTGCAGGACGAGGTGATGGCGGACAGCATGGCCGAGGACGGGGAGCTGGTCGTGGGCAGCAACGAGGAAGTGAAACTACCTCGGCGCCGCTCCGCGTTCCCCAAACCTACGAGGAGTACCGCGATATGCCGCGCCTCGTACACCTCGATGTCAACGGCAAGGCCACCCATACCAATTGACACTACAAGTTCGTCAACAACCTCAAGGAAGACCCGGAGTCCGGATGCAAGCAAAGTCGGAAGAACAGACCGCGAGGCAAGGGCAAGGGGAAGAAGAAATAGGAGGAGTCCAAGGATTCAAGTGACATGGGCGAGGACGTTGACCCCAAGCACGCCGCCAAGGGCGACGACAAGGGCAAGAACCCCTTCGTAAAGAAGGCGCCAGTCTACCACACTTTCCTTGGCACCCCCACCATCCGACAATAGAAGACCTCTATGAGGATCCTGATGGCTACTCTGCCCCTAGTCCCCCAGTACCTGCGCTGGTAGGAGATTCCAATTACTTGGGACAGGACGAACCACCCAGAACTTATTCCTACGGAGAACCAATACGCCATGGTCAACAACCCCTTGATTGATGGCGTGGAGTTCACCAAGTGTATGGTGGATAGTGGAAGCAGCATCAACATCATGTACCTGGATACACTGCAGAAGATGAACTTGACAGAGGCAAACCTAAGGCAGACCAACACCATCTTCCACGGCATAGTTCCTGGTCCGGAGGCTCGGTCCCTTGGGTGCATCACACTTCAGGTTGCCTTTGGCGATGTTAATAAGTACCGCCAGGACCGCATGACCTTTGAGGTGGTCCCCTTCAAGAGCGTGTACCATGTCATATTCGGCCGCGACATATTCCACACGTTCATGGACAAGCCATGCTTCGTCTACAACAAACTCAAGATACCCGGACCAAACGGTGTCATCACCATATCCGGCAGCTTTACCAAGGCAAGGGACTGCGAGATTAACGGAGCAGCCTTTGCGGAAGCTATCCTCTACTGCGAAGAATTCAAAGAGATCCAGAAAAAGGTCGATGACTCACAGATGCCCGCGTCGAAGAAACAGATCTCCGACTCCGCTCTTGCATTCAAGGCCGACATCGATACCAAGCCGGTGGAACTTGTGGTAGGCGATGCCTCCAAGGTCACCGCCATTGGGACGAACCTGGATCCCAAATAGGAAAGCGCGCTCGTCGAGTTCCTCCGTGAGAATAGGGACATCTTTGCCTGGCAACCTGCCGACATGAAAGGTGTACCTAGGGAACTTGCCGAGCACAGCTTAAACATTGATCCAAAATGCAAACCAGTGAAACAACCTCTACGACGCTTCGGAGACGAGAAGAGTGTTGGGGATATGCCCTAGAGGCAATCATGTATGATGATATTTCCCATTGTATTCATAAAGATATTAAGTAGTCCTTGTATAAACATCTGATGTGTATCATTCAATATGTGATTTGGTTGTGGAACTATGCATTCATGTTGTTTGTACTAAATATCCTTGGTCATTGAGGTTGTGCTGGACACACAACTTAGACCAATGTGAAAGTTGGCTTGATGACTCGGTTCCACTTGTCATGGGCATGGAGATGCTATTTCAACTTACACAGATTCGGCTAAAGAGTTTAGCGAGTCGGATTGACCCATATTGAGGTACAACGAACAAGTTGTCATTTGTATATCTCAATCAATGTAATCCTTAGACCTAAGGTTATTGCATAGTCCGAGTTGAGGATCACCGACTTAGGTTCTGTCAAACGCTGCTTCGTAACTAGGCAGTTATAAAGGTAGAGTTCGGGTCGACTGAGAATCAAGCTGCGTGATGTGAATAACCAAGATGGGATTTTGCCCCTCCACTTGGAGAGATATTCTTTGGGCCCTCTCATGAGATATGATTCGGAAAGCATGGCCATGCACGACTCGGTTAAGTGTTAACCGAGGCGATCGACTAAGAGTTAGTCGGGTGAATCACTTATCTCGGATCGAGAAGAGAGTCGGACTATTTAAGGGATGACATATATTCGCCTATAGTCTGACAAGGTATATCGTGAGGCAAAAGGGACTCGGACGCAAGTCACATTGGAAAGGCAAGTCATCATGACTCTTTGGTACTTGGGAGTTGGCACGTTCTACTAGGAGCCGCTGCCGACTGATCAATTGAAAGTCGGACTCCAATCGTGTCCAAGTAGCCATGAGCCTGTGGGGTCAGACACTTAAGAAAGGGAGCAAGTTCGGATTGGATCTGAACCGGTAATCTAGTTGGGTTGGACCTAAGCCGGATTAGGACTGAGTTAGTAAGTTGGACTCACGGCGACTAGTGTTATATGGGCTTTAGTGAATGGGCCGCGTGAGCAGATCCCACATTCACTCCCTATATATAGTGGAGCATCGTAACCAGAAAGGTTAATCGTTGTTCGGTTAGGTCATTCCATGTATTGGAAACCCTAGCTCCACAGCAGTCCTGCCATCGTTACGAACCTAGCAGTTCGCCGTCGGCGCTCCTCCTTGCACGTGTGGATACTAGCAGAGGTGTTGTACGATCAGCACCAGGACGATTGGATCGTGAGGACTGCACTGCATCAACTGACGCGCTTCAACAGTAATCCGCAACTGCGCGTCTAGTGGTAAACCTCGTGGCCTTCTACCTCAGCTGGATCTTGGGATCACCACGTTAGAGGAAATTTTTTGTTTTATCTCCGCGTGGCCCTACAGTGGTATCAGAGCGATAGCTTCTGGTTTTAGGCTCGAGATCTCACATATGTGATATGCGGTAGGCTGTCGATGAGATCTATATGTTGTTTTGCTGGTCGATCTATGAGATAGATCGGTTTTGTACGAGGTTGATTGGATCAACTGTACTCGGGGAATGGTAGATCTAATTTCCGTGATCATACTGATGAGGTCGTGGAACGACATACCCCTACCGGTCGGCTTCCTCCATCGGGGTAGACTGTGACACGTAAATCCAGATGCGGTGATCGAAGATCAATGAGTTTGATCGAGTCGGAACAATGGTCGGAATCCATGTCCGGATCGTAGAAGAGATCTATGTTTTCGAAAAAAAATCATCGGGCGTTGCCCCTTCGATCCCCGCCCGCTATCTGGCTAGCGGGACCGCCGGCTTCGCCCTGTCATAGCGTTAGATGTCGTTGCGAGTTTCACAGCGCTGGTAGATATTGTATCTATGCATAACTTGTTTTTTGCAGGAAGTTGTGAATGGTATGGTTCATGTGCATGTGATGTATGTATGTAATCCATACATGATCTGCGAATCACGGTTTTTGTCAGCCGGCTAGAGCCTAGGTGTTGTCATTTTATTGTTTAACGACCTGCGTGTCGGACTCTCCTTGTAATTTACTTTACTAAGCTAGTGTAGCTGTTTGGACAACCCCGGAAGGCATGCAAGGCGTTGTACATGTCGGCGACATGGAGTAAGACGGCAAGTGACAAGAGTTGGCACGAGTCGGATTACGGGCTTTGTGGAGATGGAGATCGCCATGAAGAGAGCCATACCATTTCACATTATAATTGCTTTATTTTGTGTTATTGTTATGTCTCTGTTTTACCTCTATTAGATAGTCGGTAAAATTTAATCCCTCAAAGAAGGTCTAGTCGGTTTTCCCGCCAGTGTTTGCACCATCACAAGTCGGACATTTTTGGTAGTGGGCTCATAAAATTGAGGTGCTGCCAATTCTTTCCGACTAGGTGGGTTCGAGTCGGACTCTTACTGCGGAAACACTCGGTAAGCTAGACGGGTCTATCACAATGGTTGTGGGACTCGGGGAAAGGTCGGATGGGAGCCGGGGCATGTGATGCCACCCGTCCAATAGGAGTCGTATGAGATACGATTGACAAGGAGTTGTCTACCTAGATCACTTGGCGGCTAGCGGTGATGCTAAAGCTCACTAGCCGACTTGCTTATTTAGGATCCTGAATCACTAAGTAACCATCGGAGCGGTGTTGGTTCTAGTGGGAGCATAAAATATTAAAGTGTTTAATATGCTTGCTCTTTTATGAATACATGTCTTAAGTGTTTTGCATATTTTCTGTTGTAGATCATGGCACCAAGTAGCAGTCACTCTCAGATATCCGGTTTTGCGTTGAGAACTATCCTTGAGAAAGATAAACTGAATGACACTAATTTTACCAACTGGTATCGAAATCTTAGAATTGTTCTCAAACAAGAAAAGAAGGACCATGTCCTAGACAACCCACTTCCAGATGAGCCGAATGAGAATGCGACTGTTGCTGCCACCAATGCCTACCGTCGGGCTAAGGATGAGTCAACGGATATTAGCTGTATTATGCTTTCTCACATGGAACCGGACTTGCAAAAGCAGTTCGAGCATGTTGAGGCCTACGATATGATCGAAAGCCTCAAAAGTATGTTGCAGGCTCAGGCGAAGACTGAGAGGTATCAAGTCTCTCAGGCTTTGTTGAGTTGCAAGCTTAAGGATGGTGATCCAATGAGTCCGCATGTGATCAAAATGGTTGGTTATGTGCTGTCTCTGGAGAGGCTTGGCTACCCCATTAGCGAAGAATTCGCTACGGATATAATTCTGAACTCTCTTCCTAGTGCATATGGGCAGTTCATTTCGAACTACCACATGCATGGTATGGATAAGAAGCTCACTGAATTTCATGGGATGCTCAGGCAGGCAGAGGCATATCTCAAGAAGGGCGCCTGTCAAGTGTTGATGGTGCAGAATAAGGCTAAGTTCAAGAAGAGTTCTTGGACTAAGAAGAAGGCTAAGTCAGGAGGAAAGAAGGCTCAGGACCTGGTCCCAAGTGCTTCCTCAGGGACTAATCCATCTCCTTCAGCCGGATCCACTTGCTTCTACTGCAAGGCGGATGGCCACTGGAAGAGGAACTACAGCAAGTACTTGGCCGACAAAGCCAAGAGTGGAGGTATGACTTCCGACTCAGGTACACTTGTTTGCAATGTTATAGACATATATCTTGCTGATGCACCTAATAGTTCTTAGGTATATGATACCTGATCAGTTATTCACATCTACACCTCGTTGCAGGGACTGGTAAGAACTAAGAGCGTAGCAAGAGGCGAGGTTGATATTCGAGTCGGCAACAAAGCAAGAGTTTCTGCATTGGAAGTTGGCACGATGCAACTTCATTTACCTTCTGGATTCATTATGGAACTGAATAATTGTTATTATGTTCCAGTGTCAGTCGAAAAATTATTTCTGCTTCATGTTTGATGAGGCAAGGCTATGACTCGAATATCAAGAATAATGGTTGTTCTTTGTATTTGAATGATATGTTTCACGGCTTTGCACCTGTCCAGGACGGGTTATTTATTTTGAATCTTGATGGTGAGTCGGTTTCTAACATAAATGTTAAAAGGTTGAAACCAAATGATCTGAATATGACTTACTTTTGGCACTGTCGGCTTGGTCATATAAGTTGTAAATGCATAAAGAAGCTCCATGATGATGGACTCCTAACTTCGTTCGACTTGGAGTCGTTCGAGACATGCGAATCTTGCCTACTCGGCAAAATGACCAAGACACCTTTTGCAAAGAGTTGCGAAAGGGCGTCCGACTTGTTGGGACTAGTACATAGTGATGTATGTGGACCAATGAGCACGACGACCGAGGTGGTTATGAGTACTTCATTACCTTCACTGATGATTTGAGTAGGTATGGATATATCTACTTGATGAAACATAAGTCAGAAGCCTTTGAAAAGTTCAAAGAATTCCAGAATGAAGCACAGAATCAACTCGGCAAGAAAATAAAGTTTCTTTGGTCGGACCGAGGAGGCGAGTACATGAGCCATGAGTTTGATGACCATCTGAAAAGTTGTGGAATAGTTCCTCAACTTACTCCGCCAGGAACGCCACAAAGGAATGGTGTTTTAGAAAGGCGGACTCGAACCTTGTTGGACATGGTACGATCAATGATGAGTCAGGCAGATCTACCTTTATCATTTTAGGGTTATTGTCTAGAAACAGCGGCGTTCACACTAAATAGAGTACCATCAAAGTCGGTAGATAAGACACCGCATGAGATGTGGACAGGCAAAAAGCCGAGTTTATCTTTTCTTAAGATTTGGGGCTGTGAAGCATTTGTCAAGCGACTTCAGTCGGACAAGCTTACGGCCAAGTCGGATAAGTGTATTTTTGTGGGGTATCCGAGGGAAACCTTGGGTTACTACTTCTACAACCGAGAAGAGGGCAAAGTGTTTGTCGCTTGGAACGGTGTCTTCCTTGAGAAAGAGTTTCTCAGTCGGGGAGTAAGTAGGAGAACGGTGCAGCTCAAAGAAATTCGAGAGGAACCGGCTAGTAGCGAGTTGGCAAAAACCTTGGAGGTTGAGCCGGTCATGGCAGCTGAGCCGGCAACAGCACCTGTACTACGAAGATCGGCAAGATTACGAAGTGTTCGTGATGTGTTACTGTTAGACAGTGATGAGCCGGCAAATTATTCGGAAGCGATGGTGGGATCTGATTCCGAGTCATGGCTTGGAGCCATGAGATCCGAGTTAAAGTCCATCGATGAAAATCAAGTTTGGAACTTGGTTGATCTGCCAGACGATGCAAGACCCGTCGAGTGCAAATGGGTCTTTAAGAAGAAAACTGATATGGATGGAAATGTTTCCGTCTATAAAGCACGCCTTTTCGCGAAGGGGTTTCGACAAATTCAAGGAGTTGATTACGACGAGACTTTCTCGCCCGTAGCGATGCTTAAATCAGGTCGGATCATGTTAGCTATAGCGGCCTATTTCGACTATGAGATATGGCAGATGGATGTCAAAACGGATTTCCTTAACGGAAATTTAACCGAGGACGTGTATATGATACAGCCCGAGGGTTTTGTCGATCCGGATAATGTTGAAAAGGTATGCAAACTTCAGAAATCCATTTATGGGTTGAAGCAAGCATCTCGGAGTTGGAATATTCGCTTTGATGAGGTAGTCAAATCGTTTGGCTTCATCAAGAGTGATCATGATTCTTGTTTATACAAGAAGTTTAGTGGGAGCAAAGTAAACTTTCTAATCTTATATGTGGATGACATATTACTGATTGGAAATGATGTCCAGATGTTGCAAGAAACCAAGGAATCATTGGAAAAGAGTTTCTCAATGAAAGACTTGGGTGAGGCAACATACATCCTCGGAATCCGGATCTATAGAGATAGATCAAGGAGGCTCATTGGATTGAGTCAGAGTACTTATTTGAATAAAGTGTTGAAGAAGTGCAACATGGAATCGTCTAAGAAGGGGTTCTTACCGATGTCCCATGGTGTAAAACTTAGCAAGACTCAGTGTCCTTCGACAACTGATGAGCGGAGTCGGATGAGTGCGATTCCATATGCTTCTGGAGTCGGATCCATCATGTATGCCATGATTTGTACTAGTCCGGATGTTTCCTATGCTCTAAGTGTTGTGAGCAGATACCAGGCTGATCCTGGAGAGATCCACTAGACAACGGCTAAAAATATCCTAAAGTACTTGAGAGGACTAAGGATATGTTCTTGGTTTATGGTGGTGAAGATGAACTCAGTGTAAAGGGTTACACGGATGAGAGTTACCTTACCGACTCTGATGATTCTCGTTCGCAATCCGGATATGTGTTTATTTTAAACGGAGGTGCTGTGAGCTGGAAGAGTTCCAAGCAAGAGACTGTGTCTGCATCTACAATAGAGGCTGAGTATATTGCCGCCTCAGAGGCAGCAAAGGAAGCTGTTTGGATGAGGAATTTCCTCATGGATCTTGGTGTAGTTCAGGGCTTGTCCAATCCGTTAGACGTGTATTGTGACAACAATGGTGTTATTGCACAAGCCAAGGAACCTAGACAACACCAGAAGAATAAGCACATACTCATGCGGTACCACCAGGTTTGCCAGTTCGTGGATCAGGGTGATATCAAGTTATGCAAGGTACACACGGATGCAAAATATTGCGGATCCGTTGACAAAGCCGTTACAACAGCCGAAGCATGAGGCGCACCTGAGAGCCATGGGCATTAGATGCTTAGACATGTGATGTCGGAAGATTGACTCTAGTGCAAGTGGGAGACTGTTGGGGATATGCCCTAGAGGCAATCATGTATGATGATATTTCCCATTGTATTCATAAAGATATTAAGTAGTCCTTGTATAAACATCTGATGTGTATCATTCAATATGTGATTCGGTTGTGGAACTATGCATTCATGTTGTTTGTACTAAATATCCTTGGTCATTGAGGTTGTGTTGGACACACAACTTAGACCAATGTGAAAGTTGGCTTGATGACTCGGTTCCACTTGTCATGGGCATGGAGATGCTATTCCAACTTACACAGATTCAGCTAAAGAGTTTAGCGAGTCGGATTGACCCATGTTGAGGTACAACGAACAAGTTGTCATTTGTATATCTCAATCAATGTAATCCTTAGACCTGAGGTTATTGCATAGTCCGAGTTGAGGATCACCGACTTAGGTTCTGTCAAACGCTGAACCGTAACTGGGAAGTTATAAAGGCAGAGTTCGGGTCGACTGTGAATCAAGCTGCGTGATGTGAATAACCAAGATGGGATTTTGCCCCTCCACTTGGAGAGATATTCTCTGGGCCCTCTCGTGAGATATGATTCGGAAAGCATGGCCATGCACGACTCGGTTAAGTGTTAACCGAGGCGATCGACTAAGAGTTAGTCGGGTGAATCAATTATCTCGGATCGAGAAGAGAGTCGGACTATTTAAGGGATGACATATATTCGCCTATAGTCTGACAAGGTATATCGTGAGGCAAAAGGGACTCGGACGCAAGTCACATTGGAAAGGCAAGTCATCATGACTCTTTGGTACTTGGGAGTCGGCACGTTCTGCTAGGAGCCGCTACCGACTAATCGATTGAGAGTCGGACTCCAATCGTGTCCAGGTAGCCATGAGCCTGCGGGGTCACACACACGGTAATCTGGTTGGGTTGGACCTAAGCCGTATTAGGACTGAGTTAGTGAGTTGGACTCATGGTGACTAGTGTTATATGGGCTTTAGTGAATGGGCCGCACGAGCAGAGCCCACGTTCACTCCCTATATATAATGGAGCATCGTAACCCAGAAAGGTTAATCGTTGTTCGGTTAGGTCATTCCATGTGTTGGAAACCCTAGCTCCACAGCAGTCATGTCGCCGTTACGAACCTAGCAGTTCGCTGTCGGCGCTCCTCCTTGGACGTGTGGATACCAGCAGAGGTGTTGTACGATCAGCACCAGGACGATTGGATCGTGAGGACTGAACTGCATTAACTGACGCGCTTCATCAGTAATCCGCAACTGCGCGTCTAGTGGTAAACCTCGTGGCCTTCTACCTTAGCTGGATCTTGGGATCACCACGTTAGAGGAAAATTTTTGTTTTATCTCCGCGTGGCCCTACAAAGAGGCGCGCCATTGGCAAAGAGATAGCAAGGTTACTTAAGGCTAGATTTATCCGAAAAGTCCTTCACACCCGATGGGTGGCCAATCCTGTACTTGTCCCCAAAAAGGGAACCAAAGAATTAAGAATGTGCGTTGATTACACCAGCTTGAACAAAGCATGTCCCAAAGATCCATTTGTTTTGCCTCGCATTAACCAAGTCATTTACTCGACAGATGGCTCGGAACTTTTGTGTTTTCTCGATGCATACTCAGGATACCACCAGATCAAGATGAGGAAGTCGGACCAATTGGCCACTTCGTTCACTACCCCATACGACACGTTTTGCTATGTTACGATGCCCTTTGGGCTAAAAAACGCAGGTGCTACGTACTAGCGGACAATGCAACGTTGCCTTCACGACCAAATTGGTCGGAACGTTCATGCCTATGTGGACGATATCGTGGTGATGTCTAAAAATTCAAACGACTTAATCTCCGACTTAAAAGAAACCTTTGATAATCTCCGGAAATATAACATGATGCTTAACCCTAAGAAGTGCGTCTTCGGGGTTCCAGCCGGCAAATTGTTGGGTTTCATCGTTTCCCAGCGCGGAATCGAGGTCAACCTGAAGAAAATCAAGGCCATCTTAAACATAAACCATCCGACATGCCTAAAGGACATTCAACGACTAACAGGTTGTGTTGCAGCAGTTAGTCGGTTCGTCAGCCTACTTGGAGAGAAGGTTCTGCTACTATACAAGTTGCTGAAGAAGTCGGACAAATTCACGTGGACGGACGAAGCAGATGCAGCATTGAAGCAGCTCATGGAGATTCTTTCCTCAGCGATCATCCTTGCAGCACCCGAGCCTGGAGAGCCCCTGTTAATCTACATGGCGGCAACCAACCGGGTAATCAGCATCGTTGTCGTGGTATAGCGGAAGGAACCAGGATATGAGCACGGAGTTCAACGACCAGTTTAATATGTGAGCGAGGTCTTGACGGAGTCCAAGCAGCGTTACCCGCACTACCAGAAGATAGCTTACGGAGTATTCCTTGCTTCTCGGAAGCTGAGGCATTACTTTTAGGAGCACCCAATCATAGTGCTGAGCAAGACTCCACTGTCCGACATTATCAACAACAGCGACGCTACAGGAAGGGTCGTGAAGTGGGGCATTGAACTTGCCGCCTTCGAGATCACCTACAAGAGACGCGACGCTATCAAGTCACAAGCCTTGGCGGATTTTGTTGCAGATTGGACGGAGATGCCAGATGCTACTCCGTTGCTGAAACCAAAGTACTGGGTGATGCACTTTGACAGATCAAAGCTTCTCAACAGCTCGGGGGCTGGTGTATTGCTACAGTCACCAACAGGATACAAGCTACACTACGTTCTGCAGATCCACTTCGAGGGTACAAACAACATGGCAGAGTATGAAGCACTCATTCACGAACTATATGTAGCCAAGGATATTGGCATCAAGCGCATAGTTTGCTGTGGAGATTCTGAATTGGTTGCCCAGCAGGTGGCTAGCACCTGGAATGCGCGGAGCCCTATGATGGCGCCATATCGAGACGAAGTGGACAAGATAGCCAAGAGCTTCTTGGGCTACGAAGTCAAGTATGTACCTAGGGAGCAAAACGAGGCGGCTGGTCTACTATCTAAGCTTGGATCAGGGCGCAAATGAATTCCATCAGGAGTTTTCCTAGAGCATCTGCGCACACCATCCGTGAAGGGAGCCGACATCGACAACCCGGATAGGTTCGACTCTTTCGTCCACATGGTGACAAAGGTCCCTCCGGCTTGGACAAAAGCGTTCATGGAATATCTCGAACACGGAACTTTGCCCGACGATGAGGTCGAAAGACGACAAATAGTACGACGAGCAAAGGGTTATACCATCATCAATGGACAACTCTACAAAACGAGCACTACTGGTGTATACCTAAAGTGTGTTTCCCAGCTAGAAGGTATTGAAATCCTATGCGAAATCCATCTCGGAGATTGCGGGCATCACGCCGCTCCTCGATCGTTGGTCGCGAAAGCCTTCAGGCAAGGATTCTACTGGCTGACCGCAAAGACGGACGCTAACAAGCTGGTTGAGACATGCATGGGATGCCAGTATTATGCTCGACAACCACATGTTCCTGCTGAAGAATTGCGAACAATACCAATAACTTGGCCGTTTGCAGTCTGGGGGCTAGACATGGTGGGACCGTTATAGACGGCACCATGTGGGTTTACGCATCTGCTTGTCGCAGTTGATAAATTCACTAAATGGATAGAAGCTAAACCCATCAGAAAGCTTGATGGGGCAACTTCCCTCAGGTTTGTTCGGGATCTAGTGGTAAGATTTGGTCTCCCACATAGCATTATCACCGATAATGGCAGCAACTTGTCACTCGGAGAAGTGGAGGCTTATTGTTGGGAAAAGGGCATCCGACTTGACCTTGCATCTGTGGAACACCCACAATCCAACGGTCAGGGTGAGCAAGCCAATGGATTAATTCTGCAGGGAATCAAGACACGTCTTGAGGCACAGCTACATAGAGCAGCTGGAGCCTGGGCGGAATAATTGCCATTTGTGCTATGGAGTTTACGAACTACACCCAGAAGATCCACCGGCTACACCCCTTACTTCATGGTATATGGAGCAGAAGCCATCCTACCTTCTGACATACTTCACGATGCACCAAGAGTTGCCGCCTACGACGAAGATGACGCTGAAGAATCCAGACGCCTAGATGTGGACCTTCTCGAGGAGGAGCGCGTTTTGGCATGCCAAAGATCCACCATCTATCAGCAGAAGCTACGCAGCTACCATAGTCGCCGCGTTCGGCATCGCTCGTTTAAAGAAGGGGATTTGGTGCTCCGACTTAAGTAGAAGAAGTCACACAAATTATCCCCACCATGGGAAGGACCGTTCATCATAAGCAAGGCGCTACTCAATGGGTCTTACTACCTTGTTGACAATCGTGAACTAAAGGATAGACCCAACGAGGATCATAAGCGTAAGCGACGTGACCTGGATGATGACTACCCGGAGCTTGATCGGCCATGGAACATAGCACAGCTACGTCCTTTTTACACTTAGCATTTTTTATCTAATTGTGTACCTCTTATATGATCAATGAAATAAAGCTCTTTGGTTCACTCATATTTCTGAGTCTTTTACCTCCTTTAGTGTTCATTTTTGGATCATGTAAAACCTTTATGCACAAGTTTTGCGATTGCACTTGTGAAAATTCCGCCTACGGGCGTTAGCTTAAGTTTTCTGGTCTACACGTTCTTTGTCGTTTTTATGTGGATTCTGGAGTAGTGACTTTTGGCACTTGTTGTCGGCGATTTTGTGCTTAGGTTATTGACAGTGCCATTGGGCATCATCACCTGAGCGCATGGTTCCGACAACGAGTTTTCCGACTCACGAAAAGTCAAGCATAAGAACAAAAGTAATGGATAAACCAGCACTTGCTTAAACAATATATACATGCTGGAAACTGGTTCTTAAGTAGCAGGACATACAACATTGTTTTCCGCCTTAAGTTAAATACATAGTTTTTTCCGCATACGCATCAAAGGTGAAACAAATATTACAAGGTTATTTTTCATTCCTTTGGCGCGGGCAACTTGGAGGCAGCGTCATCAGCAGCAGGAGAACCACCCTCGAAGTCGGCGGTGTGAAGGGACTCATAGGAGCTTTGATTGCCGCTATCGATGGTATTCATCGGCACGAAGACGTTGACGTCGACTAACTCGGCAACTCTGGTGTCACATCCCGCGAGTGACGACAAGATAGATTCATGATTAATATCTTTGCCATCGTCATCTACGTCGGGAATGCTAGAGGTCACCGTGTCGATGTCGGCATCTTCGTAGTGTGCCTTCACCATGGATAGCGTCATCCTTGCATCGGCCTGTGCACATGAAGCTTTCAAGCTTGTGATACGCTCGGGGGATCGGCACAGGATCTCCGAGTACTTCGCCACAGAGTCTGATGCCTTGATGTTGATTTGGAGGGGCTTGACAATCTCTTTGGCTTGCGCGATGGAGGTGTTGATGAAGTTGCTGTCAAGAACCATGCATTCTTTTGCTGGAGGAGGCGAACGGGTTAAACCCATAGGATCTGCAAATTCCGACAAGGAGCACATGAGTTCAAAAAAATCAGAGTATCTAGACTACAGAAATCCAATACGGAGAATCACTTACTGATGATTCTAGCCTCATCCTGCCAGAGGATATCCGCCAAGGAGTCCCGTTCTTGTTGGAGGAGCTTGTACGCCTCATGATGGCATTGATTCTGCTCGTCGGCAGCTTTCTTTTGATCTCTTAAGATCGAGATCTCCTCCTTCAAGCGGTTGATCTTGAGGTTGGTAGCACTCTCGGCCAGCAGCTTGCCAAAGGATACACTGTTTCCTTGCAAGATCTTTGCTTGTCGGAGGAGCTCCTCTAGACCGCACATCGGAGATGTCGGCGCCGCACCAGGGACCAGAGCAGTGCTACCCGGTGTAAGTACCGGATAGACTATCTTTGGATAAGCTATGGCTTTCTTGGGTGCGGGGGCGCCGCCTACGGCAGAAGTACCAGCTTCCACCACCGCCTTACCGCCACTGATGGTATCCTTAGCCGGAGCTTCAGCCATTTGGTGGGCGGCACTCTCCTGCGTCGCCTGCTCGCCGAAAACAGCAACCTCGGTAGAGGCACCTGAGTCCACTTCCATGGCGGAAGGGCCAGGTGCCTCCTTAGCTTGTGAGCTTGTCGGGGCAGACGAGGGCTTGATGGAGGGAGTGACAGGGGCGATGGCAGGAGATGCGTCGCGATGCAGCATGTCCTTAATGTTTCTAGAAGCCCCCAATGTTTTGGAGGTCTTCTTCAGGCTGGTCGTGGCTTTCTTCCTGAAACGTGCAACATGCATAAGTACAGGAGCAAGACAGATAAATATACAATGTCGGAGAGAAAGAAGCTTACACAAGTGGGGGTGCTTTGGCAAAGGGGATCCCGGTATTCTTTCTTTTCTCCACCTCCAGGGCGGCGGTAGTCTACTTGGAGGCTCCACCTTCCGTCTTCTTCTTCTTGCCTCCGTCGGCAGCGTCAGAGGTGGAGCTCTTCCGCTTTCGCGCCAATGGAGCATCGTCGTCGGACACGACGGTGACTTCCTTCATCTTTGGATCATAGATTTGAGGAGCCATGTTGTCCTCATCTATGTCGCTAAGTTGTAAAGTGAAGAACCACCGTGTTAGATGAGATGATAATGGCTAGACGAAAAAACTGGAGTATATGTCATACACGGAAAATAAACAACTACCTTTGGGCACTTGCTGTCTACGAACATGTCGTAGGTTATGGTGAAGCCATGCTTCTTGTCCTTCACCTTGACAATGTCCTTAAGGCGGAGCTTGACGGAGTCGCTCGAGAAATTGTCCACGAAGATGCGGAGGCTATCCCTTCTATCGCTGGTATATCTGGGTCGTAGAAGTAAGTACGCTGCCAGTTCTTGCAGGACTCGTGGCCGACGATGTCGGGGAACCGCCGGCCAGGACGGATCTTGAAGCTTATGGTGCCGTAATTTCTAAGTTCGTCCTTACTGGCTCCGGCTTCACGCTTGACGGTGAAGAAATACACGAAGAGATCTAGCCTATGATTAATCCCTAAGTAACCCTCACAGAGCGCCGCGTAATTGCTAAGCGCTAGGATGCTATTGGGAGAGAGATTTTGGGGCTGGACTCGATAGTGGTTCAAGACGGAAAGGAAGAAGTTAGAGATGGGCAGGGAGACGCCGCGTACCAATTAGGCTTTGAGGTACACCTTTTCTCCGGCTTGGGGAGAAGGTTTCACCTCGCCGGCCAGCGCCACCCGCCAGGCGAGCCCCTCCGTCGCAGGGAGGTAGCCCTCGGCGATCAGCTCCTTGATATCGCGGTCCGTGATGTCGGAACCGCGCCAATCGCCTTTGTGGGAGTCGAGCTCCTCCTCCAGCGGCTCCAGCGCCGCTCGAATATGGTCGCCGCCGGTGGACTCAACCACCGCCGAGACGGGGATGACCAGACCCTCTGGGGGCACGAAGACGGAGCTCGCCGGCTTCGCCGTGGTTTCGCCCGCCGCCGCCATGGAAGCAGTAGAGTTGTTGCTGGCCATTAAGTGAGTTTGGAGGTGACTGGCGAGAATTGGAGCTAGGGTTTTTCGCGAAGATTGCGCAGAGAGCTCAAGGGGGCGCTCGCTGGAGGAAGAAGACGATGCGGTGAGAATGAGGTGAAAAGTAAAAAGTTCCACCGCAGTTACTATTTATGATCTCCAGCATCAAGATTCGTGCAGCTTGATCGGATGGTTGCCGCATAGACGACGTGTGCACGAACATGCGCGGAAATTTCTCATGTCCCAACCGTCGCCGCCAACGGTTCGTATCGCTCGCGTGGGAAAATCGGACATGATTGCGTTCTCTACATGTGTGAGTTACGAGGCGTCACTGACCTACGTCTACGTCGCCCTAACTGACATAGGCAGATGAGTCATCACATCGGAAGATTCCAGCCTGGACGGATCCAGTCCGGCTAAGGAAGAGTATGATGGAAGATTCAGCATTTCTCCGACTTACAAAGTTGAAGACGGAGAAAACCTTGCAGGGTTCTTTGGGAGGACTACAAGATATTGCTTGACGAATTGCCGACATCCATCTAGGCGGAGCATTCCACGTGAAGAGGCAAGACAACGTAAGATCTCGGAGTTCTCCGGGGGCTACTGTTGGGGATATGCTATATGGGTATCCTCATAGCATGTCTCCTATCCGGATAACCCGGATGGCCCACAGTTGGTAGCATGGCCCATGGCCTGCTGGGCGGCCCAGTTAGATGGATCCAGAAGGGAGTCCCATGTCGGATAAAGGAAGGCTACGGTTGGAGTCACCAGCGTACCCGGAGCCTTGGAGTACAAGACACACAAGACTAGTAATAGACGGTGTAGGACTCTGTAACCTGTCCGGCTAGGACTTTTCCCTGTAACCCTAGGACCTGGCGACTATATAAGTTGGGCCTATGGGAGCCTTTAGGGCACAACTTCAGACAATCTCAGACAACCAAGTAGCGATTAGCACTCACCTCGCACAGCGAACCTATCTCTGTAACTCAGCGTATTGTCATTATAGTGATCTATAGCAGGAGTAGGATTCCGCCACCGTCGTGGGATCTGAACCTGGGTAAGTTGTGTTACCTCGTACCCGTCAACCGTCCGCCTTCCCCCACGTCTCTAAACACGCACTGTGAGGACCCCTCCATGGCGTACTCGTCGGCAATACCACGACACTTTCAGCTCTCATTGCCCCTATCATAAGCATCTTGAAGTGATTAAGGTTAAAGTGAACAAACTATGGAGTATATGCTTGACAAAGTATAAGTTGGTAATCTTATGTCCCTTGAGTACGAGGGCCGCTCCTCATGCTACTCAACTTTAGTTACATGTAAGTTCTTATCATAGTAAGTACATGTGTATCATAGAGAACCGCCAATGGGGTACCCCTTGCACATGATACAGGAGCTATCCCATAATAAAAATGACAAGGCAAGCATACAATGAGCATCTCAGCAATATTATTATTTACCATGGGGAAATGGTGCTTTTTTAATCTCTTTCCTCTTTTCAATATGTCTCTTTTTTTATAAGAAGAAAGCTTCATAGATTGCTCACTATGGTGATGCTACAAGTTTCCACCATGATTAGGCATGGCTTAGGCTAGCGGCCCAAGTGTTTCTCTAACACACATACATAACTCCATGGACTTACAAGCTCCCCTTTTATTTCACACTGACGACATCCACAAACAAAACAGCATGATATCAACTGGGTGCAGTGTACAAGTCCAATGTTGAAAGCGTTCCCCATGACAACATGGTTCTTCTAATTCCAACGTATAAGTGCAAGCATATACAACATAGATGACACAATGGTTCACGTTTATTAGGGCAAGAAAAATAAAGTGTGCCATCAAGTTTGTGAGATCTTTAATCACTATTTTTTCTCATAACAAAGTGACTTTTTAATTGGAAGGTAGATAAAACAAGAATATACTTGAAATGGTGTAACACACCATGCATAGGAATTTATAGTGGACATTTTGGAATAACTTGGTTTCTTGGGAGTTGGATGCATGAGTAGAGCTTACTCATATAAATGGAGGCTAGCAAAAGACTGGGAGCGACCAACTAAAAGAGCAATAATGTTCATAATCATGCAGAGCGACACAACATTACTAATCAAATCATAAAGTGGTACCACAAGTCAAAAACTAAATGATCATAGAGGCTATGGTGACTGGTTCATATTCATAACATGGTGTGAGCATGTGCCAAGTCAACCCAAACAAAGCATCAAAGGAGAATACCACAATACTATGCTTTTGTATGCTAAAACAACGCATTATTCTTTCAAGGCATATTAAGCAATCCTAATTGTTTGGAACAAGTCATGCTACAGAAATAATCACTAAGCATAGGGTCAAAACAACATCTAGTATGACATGATAAAGTCTAATCCACAGTCAAAGCAAGCTCCTCTTGTAATACTAAGCAAGAACTTCCAACTCCTCTCCAACACCAATCAACTTATTTGAAACAACACAGCGAGAACGGGGGTCCAAACTATTTTATTCAAGAAAAATAATCAAACAAAAACCAAAAATGAAAACTAAGATGCTCCAAGAATAACACAACAGTGCATGAAACAATAAAAACGAAGACCTGAGATTTTTATTGATGAAGAAGGGGATGCCTTGGGCATCCCCAAGCTTTGACGCTTGTACCTCTTGAATATTTCTTGGGATGACACGGAATGGCATACCAAAACTTGAGCTTTTGTCCATTCTTCATCTTATTACATCACTCTCGATCTACACCTAATTTTTTCCTTCATACAAAACTTCACACAATCTTCATTAGCAACATTAGTGTATTCAAAAGATAATAGACCTTTGGGTTTTTGTTTTAAAACAGAAAAACTTTCACTAAAGACACAAGCAACTGTATCAATTCCCTCAAAAAGCTCAATTTCCCAAAAAGAACCCAAAAGGAATCAATAAGAAGCAAATGCAAATAATGGCAGAAATCTGTCAAAATAAACCAGTAGGTATAAACCGATTTTTTAGAAGATCTTATGTTACTCAAATCCAAAAGTGTTGAACTAACAAAAGTTATATAACAACCTGAGGGATTTATTCAGAAAATTACAGATCAATCCGAATTACAGAGATTTTACACCAATTTTTATAGTGGAGCACAAAAATCTGTTTCGGGATAGCAACTCTCCAAATCTTACTTTCCTCTCATTAGAGGTTATTCTTGGCACAAAAAGCAAATAAAAGGAATAAGGAGAGGTTATTACATAAGTAATAACTTCCAAGACTCAAGAAAACTATTGGGTTATCTTCCAAGAAGTACTTTTCTTTAACGCCTTTAAGTTAGGCACAAAAAGCAAGAATCAAGTATTTTCAAATGAAGAAGCATTAAGATCAATACTCGAAATCTCTTCAACTAGGAAAGGTATCTCATCCAAACGAGTTTTAGAGGATCCTTTCTCATCTCTCTTGGGTTCACTGCTTTCATCAAATGGGTTTTTAGGAACAATCCAATCAAAATTCTTTTCTAGGGCTTCATGCATTCCTACAAGTTTAAAAGGTATGGGTATTTTAATTTCCTCTCCATTAGGTTTATCCAAATTTTCTAATGTACACATAACATCTACACATGAGCCTAGCATATTAAAACGTTCAAAGACCTTTTTGGCTTCTTTAGCAACATCATTGAATTCTTTTAGCAAAGTTTTTAGGAGAAAATCACCCTTTTCACCATCCTCTTCTTCTTTTAGTTTAAGAAACAAAATTTGCACCATGGGGTTAAGGTTAACAAACCTAGCCTCCAACATGTGAACTAAAGAAGTTGCAGCGATTTCATAATTAGGAGCAAGTTCTCCTAAGGATCTATCCTCAATATCCTCATGTTTGCTAACATAATTAAAGAATTCTTCAATATTTCCTTTTCCAATTATTGACCCACTACCTATTGGAAGGTCTTTCAGGGTGAACTTATGGATCAACATGGTGAGATAGAGCAAGGTGACAACTATAGGAAGAACTAATTTTTTTTGTGTTTTTTATAAGAGAAAGCAAACAAAACAAAACTAATTTTTTGGAGTTTTTCATAAAAAGAGGCAAACAAAAAAAGCAAAAAAAACTAAGCAAAGCAAAAACAAAGTAAAGAGAAAGGTTGTGAAGGACTCCTCTTGTGAATCCGTCCTTAGCCTCCCCGGAAACGGCGCCAGAAAAAGGCTTGATGTGGCTCAGATCACTGTAGAGCTTCGTTGGGAGACCCCAAGAGGAAGGTATGATGAGTACAGCAGCAAGTTTTTCCCTCAGTAAGAAACCAAGGTTATCAAACAAGTAGGAGGAAGGAAACGACTCAAAGGTGTTGCTAACAACTGGAAACCTGCACAACACAAACTCAAGAATTTGCCCCAACGAACAGTGAGGTTGTCAATCTCACCGGTTTGCTGAAAACAAAGGATTAACTATATGGTGTGGAAGGTAATGGTGGTTTGTAGAAAGTAAGCAGGAACAGTGGAAGATGTATAAATCATAAAGATTGGACCGGGGTCCATAGTTCACTAGAGGTGTTCTCCTTAAGATAAACAACATGGCATGCTGGGTAGACAAATTACAACAGGGCAATTGGTAGGACAGAGCAAGGCATAACTATGCAATACTAGACATTCATGATCCTATAAGATTTGATTGGGAAATACAACAAGATACATAGACCGCCATCCAACTGCATCTATGACTAGTAGTCCACCTTCAGGTTATCATCCGAACCCCCTCCAGTATTAAGTTGCAAGCAACAGATAACTGCTTTAAGCAAAGTGTGTAAGGTAAACAATCCACTTGTTCCATGAACAAGAGATCGTTGTTTTCTCCCTAGTAGCTATAGCATATCTACAACCTTAGAGATTTGTCACTTGCCCAGATTAAATAGAGGCATGAACCCACTATCGAGCATAAATACTCCCTCTTGGAGTCACTAGCATCAACTTGGCAAAGATAGTTACTAGAAACAGAGAGCATGCAAGATCACAAACAACACAAACATGATAAAATCAATAAGATAGAACCATTAACCAATCTGACATAGTAATCTCAATATCCATCGGATCCCCGCAAACACAACATGCATGATTACAAATAGATGATCTTGATCATGAACGGAGCTCACAAGATCTAAATATGGTAGCACAAAGGAGGAGAAACAACCATCTAGCTACTACATGGACCCGTAGTCCAAGGTGGAACTACTCATGCTTCATACCGGAGGCTGGCATGGTGATGAATAAGGCCTCCGGGATGATCTCTCCCCTCCGGAAGGGTGCCGGGAAGAGCTTCAGATCCCCCCGATCTAGGGTCGATGGTGGCGACAGCTACTGACTGTTTCATAGAAGATTGATCGAGGTACTTAGGGTTTTGGTATCGGGGGCTTCTTATAGGCAAAGAGGGAGGCCGAGGGGGTGCCCGAGGCGGCTGCACCCCCCAGGCGCGGGCCAGGCCTGGCCGCACGGCCAGGGGGTCTGTCCCCCTGGTGGATCCACTCTGTCTCGTATTCTGGCACCGTGTTTCCCATGGTAAAATATTGAATTTGGCTTTTGTCCCGTCCAGTTCCGAGAATATTGATTTTCTGCCTTTTCTGGAACCAAAAACAGAAGAACACATGCAATGGCACTGTGGCATCTTGTTAATAGGTTAGTCCCAGAAAATATATAAAAATACCTCAAAGTATAGACAAAGCAAAGCAAAGTAGATATTAAACAAGCATGGAATATCAAAAATTATAGATACGTTTACGACGTATCATGCGACCGGTGGCTCGGGAACGGACGGGGCTATGGCGGCGACGGTCGGGGATGGCCGTGGTGGTTGCGGCAGCCAGCAGATCGGAGAGGGGGTGAGAGGTGCGGCGACCGGCGGCTCGGAAACGGATGGGGCAGGGGCGGTGGTGGAGACGGACGGGGCGGGATAGAGTGTGAGGTATCTATGGATCGATCTGATCAAAAGGTGTTATAAAAGGCCGCAGAGTGCTTATTAGCGGTAGAGTTCAATTCACGCCAAGCGCCACTGGCTCGGAGCATAGCCATGGAGTGGTTGTTAACAACGCCACCAGTAGGTTTGTCCTGACTTCATCCGTAAAACTCTGTTACTGATGGCGTCTGAGTATAACAAGATGCCACTAATATTATCTACTGGTAGTAATTTGCAAACGCCACCATTATTTCGTCTTCAGTGGTGACGTGCATTATATTTTAAACGCAACTAGTGAAATGATTGTTATAATGGTTCTCCTACTAGTGCTATTTTCAAACTAGAAGATGCCTGCAATAGGGAGATCTACTATCCCCTATGTGTTTTAGTATCGTTGTGGATATACTTTCTATTCTTATTGCAACGACAAAGGAGGATATACAAGTTTTAAGCCTAACCACGTCTGGTAGGGTTACAATTCTACAATATGTCATCTTGATGATGGGGCTACAATTTTATAATATACAGACACATCTTATTATTTATAAAACACGATCTACAGAAGCCCGTGAACATGAAATTAATATTGTATATCTTTGAATAAATATTGGGGTTAAAATTAATTTTCAAAAATAACAAGATCTTTTGTTCTGGAAAGGCAAAATACAAGGAACAACACACTAAAAAAATCCTAATGTGCGACACATTTTTTTGGACGGCACAAGTCTTAAGTACATGCAAAAGTTTTTTGCTTGGGGGATAAGCATTCATAATATATTGTACGCAATAGCAACGGACGGTAATGCCGCTGCAGAGGAATACATGCATTTATTTGTGTAACATACTCCCTCAGTTTCGGTTCACAAGTCCTACGCGTATATCTAGATTATTAATTTGATCTATATAATTTAAATTATATAATATAAAAATTATATCATTGAAAAATACAAAGTCTAAAGTTTCCGGTGATATATTTTTTATAATATATACATCATACTAAGTTGCTCAATTTGGTGACATAGAACTACGTGCAGGACTTGTAAACCGAAACGGAGAGAGTACTTGTTTGAGGACGTTTGATGTGCTCCCACAAGAGAAGAGTCATCTGCATGGCGCTGACTGGTCAAGCATGTGTCACTGACTTGTGTGTCCCACCACGAGGAGCTATGTATTTACTATTTATATCACCGTCCACTGACATTCATACACGCGTACCACCCAATCATTATTGTCCCGGCGTCGTACCAATATATCTCGTGTGGTGAATGCTCGAATCCTTGGTGGGCGCAATGGCTATAGTGGCGGTGACACTGGGTCTCCACGGTAATGCCCATGGTTTATGGACTTGGATTTTTTGCGAAGGAGGTGTGCGCTGGAGAATCCGTCGGCTAAAAGACAAACAATGGGGACATGATTTTAGCCACTGGAGGAAAAAACATACTCTTGCTTGTCTGTTTTTGATTGAATAAATTAAGGTTACAAGTTATCGAGATGACTGTGGTTTGTGTAGACTGGATTTGGCATATTTGTGGTGAGAGTTTTGATGCCCTCTTCGACGGCCCCTCTTAGCCATTATATGGGGAGGCCAGGTCTCGGATACCATCCAAGTTGGTTACATGTTATAATCTATCTCTAAACTTTTCTAGTTTAGAAGAATCTTCTTGCTTGTCACGCCACGAGTTGGTTTTCTCATAGGCTTCGTATCATCCCTGTCTTCATAGGCTTCAGGGGTCTCAGCAGATCATCATGTGGACCTCTAGCTGGGATAAACCGGATAGGCCAAGGGTGATTGCCATTGAGCATACCTATGTCATGCGACACCAACGTCGGCTTCAAAACATGATGATGACGATCGATAATAAGGTCGAACGTGGGGGATCCAGGACATGATGAGGAGTTTTGAAATGGTCCAAAGATAATTTTTCATATAAGAAAAGTTGGTTTTAGGGATTCTAAAATACCAGGATGTTCTAGAAGGTTCTAGGAGGGTCCCATGGTGGGGCGCACCTGGCCGATAGGTCTACATGGGCCTGAAAGGGTGCGCCCCCTAGATGGGCCAGGGCGCTACAACCCTCCAAGGCCCATCCGGCCAAGGGTAGGAAAACCCTTACCCTGGGTTCCATATAGGGGAAGGGGTGTACGGGATGGCGAGTCGCAATCCTAGCCATCAGCCGAGGCTTGGGGGGCAAGTCCTTCCTCCCCCACACCTATATAAAGAGGGCAGGGGCGCATGGTGTGGTACTCCCATCTCTAACCACTGCCCCTTTCTACTCCCCCTCCTCTTCCTTCATTTCACTGTGCAGCGAAGCTCTGCCGATGAAGCTCTCTACCATAAATCAACGTCTGTCACGCTACTGGTTTCGATCCCACCTACCTCTCCCTCGAGCCTTAGTGGATCAAAGAGAAGACGTCACCGAGCCGTACGTGTGCGCATGTCGGTGATATCATTCGTTGCGGAGCTGAATTGGTTGGATCATAGAGAAAACGACTACATCAACCACGTTGTAAAATGTTTTCGCTCGTGTTCCTCGAGGGTATGAAGATCTAATCCCCTCGTTACTTGCATCTTCGTAGATTAGATCTTGGCTTTTGTTCGCGCTCTTGTAAGAATTTTTTGTTTTCTATGCTATGAATCCCATTACCTAGAACAGGCAGTCTCGGAGGCACCGAAATCAACCCGGCGCGGTGGAAATATGGCCTGATTCCAGCTACAATAGCTACCGGAGAGCGAGTCGGAGTGGGCAGGAGGGTGATATAGGCTGCGAGGTCTCGGCGGTGGCAGTAGATGGTCACTGTAGTGAACGCCGACGATGATGCTTTGCCACGGAAGAAAGTGTCCCACAGGGTTGAGGGGCCGAGTTTTTCGCTAAACAAGTCGAGGCCAAGTATATTTGAGAGTCTGAGACACCGATGAACAATTTTTTTGGTCCTCTAAAGCTTTTGGAGGATCGACTATAGGTGTGGTTTAGAGGTTTTACTCTTCTAACCGGTTTTGTGGGATTGGCTTCAGATGCTCTAAGGGTGCTCTAAGGGTCCCTGTTTGGACATGTGAGAGGGGGGAGAGGGGGGAGGGGTCGCTATACGCAGACTTGGTCGACACGTACTAGGTGTTGCACACACACACACACACCCACGGCAACTGCACTGGGCCGGCCCAATGCTTTTTTCTATTTTTGTTTTTTCGTTTTTTCTCTTGTCTATTTTTTGTTTTTTGTGTTTTTTTTAATCTAAACATTTTTCCAAAACACGAATTTTTTCTATTTTTTTAATTTAAACAATTTCCAAACTCAAATACTTTTCGAATTTAAACAATTTTCAAAAATCTAAACAAAAATTCAAATATGAACATTTTTCAAATATATATTTAAAGAAGAAAATAAAAATTGTAAAAAGTAACAGTAAAAAAACGAAAAGAATAATTAATAAAGAAAAACAGAAACAAGAGGAAGGAGAAAGGCCGAAATACCATGAGCTGCAACTTAACCTGTGAGCCGTAGACAAAAAATTGGATAAACAACTTATACTACTCCCTCCTTCCACTAATGTAATATTTTCTAGATATTTTAAACTAGACTAAATTCGGACTAAAACAGATGAAACCTAAATAGTAAAATATATCTAGATACATGTATTTTCGAAAAATAGTTAGAAGGCCTTACATTAGTGAACTGAGGGAGTACGTCTTATTATCGGTATAGAAAATGAAATTTGTGACAAATTGACAATCTATCATGCTGTACACCAACATCACTGAACTTCGACAATGCAGCCCCACTAGTTTCAGCCCATCAGCATAGCAGCTTAGCTATTCTACTTTACATCCACAGTTCAAGATTCGGTAATACCGATGCAGCTCTCCGTCAGGATCATTTCCAGAAACTAAAATAGTACGTACTCACTCAAAAACTGCTCCCAGATATTGAGCACTCATCTGGGCGAAAGCTCAGTGATCGACACTTGGTTCGAAGACATCATGGTTGAATCTTCCGTCAGCGGATATGCTTCTGAATATGCACTCGAGCTTTCATTGACACTAACCTCCTGGATGCAGAATGCTGGCCTGGACAGTGAAGGGAGACGGACAGTGTGGCTGCTGAACATGATATTCACCGACGACATCGTCGGCCGGCTCGCCGGTTTTCTCTGCACGCACAGGAGGCCGACGTGGATGCACTTCAGAATCTGGTCGACGGGAGGATGGTTGCTCAGGGACGGATCGATCAGTTCGATGACGTTTCCACGGGTCCAGTACTCCCATACCTGCGGAGAGAATTCAGACATTGTTTCCAGATGCGTGCAGAGTTTATATATGAACATGCTTCAGGTGCTCACAAGATTCAGGAGATCGACGTCCTGCTCGGTGTTGTATGAGCCACTGTTTCTTCTCCCCGTGACGATCTCTAGGACCAAGACGCCGAAGCTGAACACGTCCGACTTGATCGAATACTGGCCGCGCATGGCGTATTCTGGCGCCATGTATCCGCTGTGATATAAACAGAACTTCAGGACCTGATTTAGCTTTGGTGTTTTCTCAGAGAAATGTACCTGACATGCTTACTATGTGCCGGCGATACGACGAGTCACATCTTCTGACTGATCCCCTCCGAATATCTTCGCTAGGCCGAAATCAGAAATCTTTGGATTGTAATCCAAATCTAGTAGTATGTTGCTCGCTTTGAGGTCACGGTGAATTATCTTCAGTTGAGAATCTTCATGGAGGTACTGTAAGCCTCGAGCGATTCCATTGATAATCTTCAACCTCTTTCCCCAGTCCAGCTCCTTCTTTTTATCATAATCTGTGACTCAAACAAGAATACCATTGTAAAGTAAATTTTGTCGCACATTTATTACTCCTGTGCACAGAATTTTAAGAACAGAATAAATACCAATGAGAAAACCTTACTGAAAAGAATGGTATCAAGGCTTCTGTTGGGCATATATTCATACACGAGTATTTTCTCATGTTCTTCCAAGCAAACACCAACAAGCCTGACAAGATTTTTGTGGTGAAGCTTGGCAACTAGAACCAGTTCACTCTTCAGTTCTCCTATTCCTTGTCTGGAAGTTTGACTGAGCCTTTTGACAGCTATTTCTTGTTTGTCAGGTAGGACTCCCTGTCCAAGTAAAATGATACTTACTACTCGGCCAAAGAACATGACCGACCGATCCTATTGACGGCTACTTTTTGTTTCGAAACATAAGCTACATATATGGCATGATTCTGTACCTTATAAACCATACCGAACCCTCCTTTACCAAGCATCTTCCTTGCGTCAAAATCATCAGTGGCAATTCTTAATGTTGCTAGATCGAGAAGAAGCGAATCGATGTGTTGAATATCATCTGAGGTAGCTGATTATGTTGGACGATAAATACACAATGATGAAAAACAAGACTTTGAGCTATTCAGGAAATATGGTTTTGCTACAAACTAGGGAAATATTTGGTAGGAGTATTAAATAGCATTGAGACTTTACAAAAACTGAAAATCCACTAAAAAATGTCTATCCACTGGATAATCGAGTTATTCAGCAAGTATCCATAATTTATAATGGTTATAAGAGGTCTTACAAGGTAGAAACGCGTCTCCATCTGCTTCAGGTCTTCTCCTCCTCCAACAGAAAAAGTATACCACGGTGATCGCAAATATTGCAGCAATTGTAGGCATCACAATAGCTAAAACTGTACCTGTACGATTTCTTGTTTTCTCTGCAAGTAGAGTATAGTACTATCAATTTCAGAAGGTATAGTTCTTAGTTGTAACTGAATCAGAATCTTGTAGCGCATGTAGTATTTTGCTAGAAAACTTTCTAGGTTTTTTCATAAGAAAACCTTGTGCATTTCAGAGCAGACAAAACCATTTGCAAGATTATCTGTAGTCAAGGCTCATGTTCTTTCTATATGTTCATTGCAGTTAAAATAGTTGAGTTTTCACAAGACGTATGTATAAATATACTACTCCTCAATCTTGCAACTTTATAACTGACATCTCAAGTACTCTCTGAAGTCATGACTCATGAACTTGAAAGGGAAAAAAAATTCAGTGGTTAATTCCGTTTCACAAAAAAGAAAAAGAAAACAGGATTCCCCCTTTGTTCATAGAAACACAATCATTTGTTCAACATTCAAGAAAGTAGTTCACATCAAACAGCTACCAAAACAGGCTATCAAATTGCATAATTGCAGAAGAAACTAGAGGGAGTAAATGATTTCGATTCGTACTGGTCACCGGTGGCGCAGAAGCAGGCGGGCTCTCCGCGAACTGCGGCAGCTGCAGCAGCGGGCGGCCGGAAAAGAAAGGGTACACCTCGTACCGGAAGTTGCACCACACCCCGAAAATCCCCCCACCCGTCCTCCCCCTGAACGACTCCGGCAGCTGCCCAATTATCATGCCAAGGCAGGTCCGGCAGACGTCGGCCGTCCTGTCCGGCGCGCACTGCGACAGCGCGTAAATCTTGGGGTTTCTCCTGTCGTCGAATCCCTCTTCCCCCGTGCCGAACCGCCTGGAAGAGTCCCCGACCGAGTGGTCCGCGGTGGCGTTGACGAGCAGCCCGACGGCGGCGTCGAAGGCCGCGGCCGCCGAAGCGCTCACCAGGCGGGAGCGCTGGAGCATGTACGTGGTGACGGTGTAGTCGTCGTCGAGGAGGAAGTTCCGGTTGGAGAAGCGGAGCTGGCAGAGGTCGTAGAAGATCATCACGTCCTTGTACAGCGGGCACGCCTGCTGCGCGCCGCGGAAGGCGGTCGCGACGCAGCTCTCGCACGCGGAGGCGTTGGCGACGTCGCCGCGGCAGAGAGCCTGTCCGTAGACGATGTACGGCACCTCGCCGACGCTTCCTGTGGCGTAGAGCGCCGGGGACGAGGAGACGTTTTTGGGGAGGGACGCGGCGAGGAGGCTGATGTTGGCTTCGTAGGTGCTGTTGTGCGTGTAGTTGCCGCTGGGGGGATAGGGCCCGCAGGTTGGCCATGGAGGTGGTTCGTCTTCCGCGGCGGTGTGTGGGACATGAAGGACGGCGAAGAGGAAGGTTGCGCCGACGGCGGCGAGATACGGGAAAAAGGGGCGGTGGGGCTTGGCCATCAAAACGTCGATTCTAGCGTGCACGTTACATAACGTGCATGCATCAACCGTTGGCGAGTGCACGGAGATTCGGGCAGGGAGAGTGGGGCATATCTTGAAAAATGTATTCGTTATATTCAATACAGCTTACTTTTCCTTCATACCTGCACACTTAAAGGACGTATGGTCAGAGAAGTACAGAAGATATGGACATCCTTGCTCATAGTGTACAGTGTATGGCAGCTATATTATTCACGCGGACATAGCTTTATGCTCTCTTTCTCTCTCCTCGCACGTGGACTATATTAGTCATGCATTTAATCCTCGTGTTAAAGTTTAAATGATTAGTATCTTCGGCATTGAAATTTGGATTTACAAACTGTTTGGATATTAACGTTCGCCGTGACGAGATCTTTGAAACAAGACCAATATTAATTATGATTTTTGAAAATTTATTTTATTTCTTTTGAAACATGATGACATTAACGAAATCTCGTTGAAATGTGACGAGATCTTTGAAATATGACCAATATTGAATATGGATTTCGATTTTTTTTTAGTTTTCAAACACGATGACATTAACAAAATCTCGCTAAAACATGAGATATTAAATGATTACGTAAATATGAATTTACTATAAATTTACATGATTTTGATGAACACATGAGCAACTAATAATGTAGCTAGCTATCATTGTTTCATTATACATAATGGTTCTTGGGTATGGGTCATTGTATTATCTTTGAAATAATTATCTTCACTACTCAGAACAAATCACTAAACTCTTTAATGTCTTACTACTTGACGGTGCTTTCTTGTGAAAATTCATAACTTTTATGGAATGATTATAGGCCAATCTATGTGTTTTCTCTTTATGGACAATCCCTACAAGTTCTCTCATAATCTACATCTTCATCATGGAATATATTTTCAGAATTGTTTGAATTTTGCAATGCAGAAAATTATGTTTTGTTAGGGAAGATTCCACATGATGATAGGATTTAATTCTCCATAATTCTTTAAAAATCACACCAAACATGTTTGAATTGCAGTTAAACATAACCAAACATGTTGGACAAAAATAGAACATAACAAAACACAATAAAACTAGATGAAAACTATTTATATGTTGAAATTTGTGATTCAACCGATAAATGTTTAAGAGAGGCACTCAATGGAACATATAATATGTATTATGAAATACAACGAAACTACATGAAATGAAACTATTTTGAAGCATGCATGGCTAGTTTCAACCACCGCGCATGAGTAAGAGAATCCAAATTCGCATGCTTGTTCTTTTTATATTTGTTCTCAAATTTGAGCAACCATTATAGTGGTTGTCAATCATTGTGTTATTTCACACATTAGTATCCTACTACATGGTATTGTGTTCTTTTACATAATAGTATCCCGCTGATGGGAGAGGTGGGACGCTGCAATGCCGCATGGGTGGGAGAGGGGAGCCAAGATAACGTGGGTGGGCCCCAAGAAATAAGGGAATACGAACGTACAGTAAATCGGGGAACAAACGAAACAAAACAAATACAAGACGTGAGTGTAACACTACCTATGAACGTGGTGCAGCGTGATTGGCTCGAGCAAGCACGCGAGCTAGCGTGCATGCTAGAAGAGCAATTCTGGGCTTGGCCATGGCTTGCGAGGTGAAGGGGCTGTTCGAGTGTCCCGTGTAGTATCTACCAGGTGGGGTCGAAGGGGTTGGCTAAAGCAAAGCATTCGTTGACTTTTTACTGTGGCGAAACAACCGAAGCAGCTTCTGCCCAGTTCTTCAGCTTCCAGTGGGTTCGACGTGAAGAACCGCTACAAGCCGAAGCCGACTTTATTTTCCCAATTTCGGTTATTGGGAAAGACAACTGAAAATTGCAAACAGAAGCAGAAAGAAAAAGCAAAATGATATTATCCCCCGGGGATCGATCCCCCGGGTTGTTCCTTCGCTCGCGGACCGACTCACACGACACACCCAAATCCATCCCGATCCCCACCCCGTGCTCACTTTTCATGGACCCACCTCGCGTGAACCGCTCCCCCACGAGCGCTCCTTCCTCCTCTAGCGCCGCCGTCGGGCACCCTCCTGCATCGCCGCTCCCTCGCTTCGCTCTGACGCCGCTCTCTCTCCGCTGCGCCGGCCACGCGTTCCCGTTGTGACGCCCGCCGCCGTGCGCCGTCCCTGACCCCACCTCGTGGCCTGCGTTCCCCGCTTCTTCTTCCTCCCTGGCCGCGTGCGCCGTCGCCATCGGCCGCATCAAGCTCCGTCGCCTCCTGCGCCCTAGCCCCGCCCGCCGTGGGCCCCTGACGCCGCGACGCCGGCCTCCTTCACTGCTTCTCGCATCCAACCTCGGGCCCAGGGCGCCCCGCGCCCTCACCAGTTGACCATCCCGGCCTTGCGCGCCTGGCCGCCTCTGCAAGCCGCCCGACGCCCCTCTGTGCACCGCCACCGCTGGCTCCCTCGCCCCCAATTCCCAGGGAGCTCGCTGCTGCGTGCCGACCTTTCCCTTCTGCGTGTTGGCGCCATCTCCCTCCGCCTGGGACTACAGTGAGCGCACCACGTGCTGTCATGCTCTGCTGCTCGTGCTGCCACGGCCTGCTGCTCGCGCCGTCGTCGCCCTCACGTCACCCACCTACATACGGCCGGCAGTGGAGCTACGAGACCTCGGGCGGTGTCTTGTGCAGCGTCGATTTTTTCTATATTTTTTTTTGCTACAATAGTATGTATGGTTTGCTACAATGATATGTATGATTTGCTACAAAATCTCCGGCGAGATCTCCGATAAGGTCTCCGACGAGGTCGAATTTGCTACCTACATATGTTTTGTGATTTTGTTACAATAGTATAAAGTTTTTGCTAGACGGTCTCCGATGAGGTTTACCGGCGCAAGCCTCCGGCGAGTCTCCGATGAGGTCGGATATGCTACATTAGCATAATTTTTTTGCTACACGTTCGCCGGCGACGTCTCCAGCGAAATCTCCGGCGAGATTCAGTCCGTTTTTCTATTTTCTGGGCCGAACCGTTTTCTGCTACGTGTAGCAAAAACAGGACTATTTGTAGCAAAAACGCGTAAATTTGTAGCAAAAGCAGAATTTTGACGCTAAAAAGAGGACACGTGGTTGGCTAGGGACCCAGGGGATAAAAAGCACAAATCCCCCGGAGAACGCCTAATACTATAAAAAAAAGAATAATTCAGTTTAAATCAGTGGGAAAATCATCGTTTTCTCCATCGTCCGATTGACCATCTAGGATGGATCTTGTGTGTTCAGGTTTTGCGATAATTAACCCCCTAGCAAATAATAATAATATCGCAATATGTCATCCAAATATTTTTCTAGAAGATGTTGAGAATAATTTAACAAATAAATCATACTAGAACTTTCAGAAAGTGATGCAGCAAAAGGTTGGTTATCTAACAAATTGTCGCATATTTTCTTAGAAAAATGTTCAACCACGCAAAATAGTTCTTTTAAAAGGTAATGCAACATAAAATTGGTTACGCAACATTTTCTCAACAAGATGTTAATTACAAAACCATGCAAGCAAATGATTCACAATATTTCCAAAAGAAAAAGGAATATTACGGATTGTTTGCCAACTCCACCTATTCAAAGTCGCGACATGGAGACGCAGAGGTTGGCGCCACCGTCTATGATTAAGGAGGGAGGCGCATGTGACATGTGATTACTTCTAGCAGTGTTCTAGAGTGACGACACGGAGAAGGTGTGGTGCCGATTTGGGCATTTACACCATATATTTTGATGGTGAACTCCTGAACCGTTGACTAGTTTCTTAACTGGTGAACTCCTGAAGCGTGCAAAATACAATGACGTTGAAACAACATGATCAAAGCATCGTTTACTCGAGTTTTAGCGGAATAGATGTGTACTCGTTGGTGACTGAGTGTTACAATAAAGTAAATATACAATGTGATAGTACCGTTTTTCCTACTGATAATGGCGCAGCAGGGAGTTTTTTTTGTCTAAAAATACGTGTATTCTTTAGCAATAAAACAGTTTCTAGATTCATCAACACAAATATTGAAACAAGGTCCTTAAAAAGATGATACTTGACCAAGTTGAAATGCAGTATGCCTTGTGGGTTGAGGAGCGAAGGAAGATTGGCGTGATACACGATCCACACCAATTGATCACGTTGGTGGTGGATCGGAGAAAATAAGATCATCTCCAGAGCCTTCCCACGACATCTTTTTTTATTCTCGACGGCGAGAAATCGTTCAGTCGTGTTTCCATGTGTTCAATATTTACCAGATTTGGTCTATTTTATATTCGGGGTTCCCAGGCCGAACCCGAGACGCAGGGAACTGCCTGAGAATGCCGGATGAAGCGAAAAAACGAGTGGGCCAACTCTGTCATCAACACAAGGCCGAGCTCCCGTCACATCTCCTTCCAGTTCCCCGAGCTCTCGCCCGCCATGACGCCCAAGGGTTTCGTTAAACCCCGCTCCACCGTCGGCATACCAAAGGAGAAGAAGCCGAGGAAGCCGATGCTGAAGACGGATGGCTGGACGGCCACATAGTGGGCGAGGGATTGCCGGAGGAGGAAGATCGAAACAGACAGCCACAAGGAGAGGACGGCATGGTCAGAGAAGGCGCAGGCGATCATGGAGGCACAGACAACCAGGGAGGCGAAATCGGCGTTGGAGCACGCCTCACATACGGCCATGGCCCGTCCGCCGTTTCTCGTCGCCGTGCAGTACGGCACGCCATGGGGAAGCCAACCAAGTATCGGATCTCCGCCTGGGTTCTTGCCGATCTCGTTGGCCATGTTCCAGGAGAGCCAGGCAAATCCGCGACAGAGGTTCTCGTCGTCCCCCGAGTTCGACGGCGGGGTCAACCCGAATGTGCTCTTTCCTTACCCCGCACCTCTCCCTTCGGCCTTCAACCTCGACATCAACGTCCCCTACGCCAGCTCTCCAGCGTACGCCGGTCCTTTGTCGACCATGTTGAAAGTTCAATGGACGTCGTCTAGAGGGGGTTGAATAGGATTTTAAAAATATTACGGTTTAGGCTCTAATAAATGTGAAATAAAAAGTAATGTTTAGTTTATAGAGCACAAAATCTAACCACTAGGTTTACCTAAGTGTATCAACAACATATGCTAAGCAATACAAGAAACAAGGTGATAGCAAGATGAAATACTTTAAGCACGAAGGCTATCACAATGTAAAATATATAAGTAAGGGCTCGGTTGAGAGATAACCAATGGACGCGGATACAAATATTTTTATCCCAAAGTTCACTTCCAAAGGAGCCACGTCTCCGTTGGAGAGGTGCGATGGCACAATTCTCTTCAAACACCACAAGTGGCTCACCTTGAGGTGTGGTAGCTCGATGCTCACCCAACGCCACACAAGGCCTCACCCGAATGCGAAGGCACACAACTCACCGACACCACAACACGCTCACCATATTCTCTTGTGAGCTCGCCACAAAGGCCTACTCACGATCCACTAAAGGACACTTGAGGGCGGTCACCGAACCCGTACAAGGTTGGGGCTATCTCCACAACTCAACTAGAGGCTCCCAACAACAATAACACAAAAGACTACAAAGCCACAAAAGTCCACAATCTTGAGGCCACTCCATAATGGAGGCCTAAAGAAATCAACACACCAACCACACAACTGTCTAGGGTTTCATGAACGCAAGAGTAATAAGCCCACACGTTTGTACTTGTCGAATCTCCGTGAAGAAGTCAAACCTATGCAACAAATACAAGGGAAAGTCCTTCACTCCCAAATTTCAACAAAGCTACAAAATCTCTTGGGGGAATAAGGGAGTAATAACACAAGAGAAGAACACAAAACTCTCTAAGATCTAGATCCCAAGAATTCCTTCACAAAGAAGGGATTTGGTTAGGTGGGGTTGTAGATCTAGATCTCCTCTCTCAAATCCCTCAAAGAGATAAAAGAATCATGGGAGGGATAAAGGAGGAGAGCAAGATGGAGGAGAGAGAGTGGAAGAGCAAGCAAAAATGGCTTCAAAAGTTGAGAAAACAATAGGGAAGAGGGGGCCCTTAAAAAGAGCAAGAGAAATCTGCCCGTTTGGACCAGATTCGCGCACCACCGAAATTTCTGATGCTCCACCAAAACTACCGGTAAATAGAAACATAAGAAACATAAGAAAACAGTACTTCACCGGAAATTGGGTCGGAATTTAGGCCAGAACTTCTGCTCAAGCAAAAACACTGGACAACATTGCATGAAAACTTTAATAACTTTTGATTCTGGACTACGTTTTTGATGATCTTGGGCTTGTTTTGAAGAGAACGGCAAGCTATAAAATATTATGCAAAGAAACATCATAATACATCATGGAAGGATAAAACCAAATTGAGAAAGGTATGACCTATTTAAAAGCGATGAACCGGTAAAACCTCCAAAACCCAAAACACAAGAAGTTGAGCTTGGAAACTCCGATTTGGTTGAAACCAATTTTATTGGAAAGATAAAACTAAGAGAATTCAAAAAAAGGTAAAATATTGTATACCACCAAGGGAGAAAATATTAAGTATATATACGTGAGATATCTTATAAGGTGTGGAGCCGAAAAAACTTGCACGGTCAAGAACGCAATAAGATATGCAAGAGAAATCCTTATTTGATGAACTAGAGCTTGTTATTGATGACAACCACAAGCCCTAGATCCTCTCATGGACAAGATCAAAATAACAACCAAGAAATATGATGTTATATATGCAAAGGTTTGATCTCTCTCCGAAAGATGCGATCGAGTCACCCGCTTGAGAACCCCTCTTGATAGTATGGCTATCTATCCTAAACCCGGTCTCTCAAATAACAACACGAGACCGGAAAAAAGAAACCCTATCAAGAAAATACCTTGCCTTGAGCATTCCACTTGATCTTGATGTAGACCATCTTGATCTTCTCAAGATGGAACACCTTTCTTGTTTGGTCTTGCTCGCTCTTGCTTGATGAAGACTTGCAAATTGCTCCCTCATACTTTATGGGAAAATCTCTTCTTTGGACTTATCTTCATCACTCCATGATCACCGAGGATAGCAAGTTCCAAGAATGATATCTTCTAGAGAAGGCGCATCTTGAGCTTACACTTCTTCAAGTGTTGATCCATCGAGACAAGCTCCTTATTTATTCATGATTCCAATCGGCATAAAGCCCTTGGACATTTCTTCTTCTCCTTCTTCATTTCTTCAACTTTCAACATTGAGACCAACACATGGCCCAAGCGATGCAATGGACAAACATACAAGTGAAACTCAATTTACATATTAGTCCATAGATATTGTCATCAATTACCAAAACCACACATGGGGCATACATGCCCTTTCAATGCGTCACGACCCTCATCCGTTCGCCGACAGCAGTTCCTCGCCCGTCCCGTTCGGCGACACGGACGCCCGCAATGTGTTTGGCGGAATGGCGGGCGACTCATACATGGCGGACATGATCGCGTCCGTCTCCACGGTGGCTGGGAGCTCGTTCTTCACTCAAGAGCAGTCCCGCGCCGACGCCGAACATGGCATGGAATCCTAGGATTTTGCCGAAGGCCAGGCCAACGACCAGACGCAAGCCGAGGATGGGGAGGAGGCCAAAGAGGACGCCTTGACGACGACGAAGGGCAAGTGGAAGAACAAGAGGATGTTGGCACCACTGGAGCCCCGCGTCAAGTGGACGCCCCTTGGGGACATGTGCCTCGCGGAAGCATGGAAGTCGGTGAGCATGGACCCAATCACTGGCGCAAACCAAAACTCAAAAAATTACTGGAGGCGTGTGAAGATGGCGTTCGATGAGCACACCCTATTAGACCCGCTGTACAACAATGTCCATATGGAGCTTGGCGAGAAGGCCACGGCCAATCACTAGGGAATCGTGCAGCAGGCATGCAACAAGTGGCACAACATTCTCGAAGAAATTGAGCGTCATCCAGTCAGCGGCGTAAGCATGTATAGCAAGGTAGTTTCCCAACCTCAAGCCGAAACTTTGCCGAGTTCATGTCTTTCCTGACTCACAGTTTGCCTTGTCTTTGCAGCTGGTCCGTGCACAAGACATGTACCGCGCCGACATCAAGATGAAGTTCAAATTCCACCATGTGTTCGAAAAGATTGAGAAGTGCCAGAAATGGGTGGATACTCACATGAGCCTCGCGAATAACAAGGACGGTGTGTACAACCCCGAGACTCCACCCCTAGCTGCCAACGAAGGAAGGCCGGAGGTCGGCCAGAAGAAGTCCAAGATGTTGAAGGCTACGGGACCTCCTGCCGAACGTCTCCACGCGTCCATCAAGAAGTGCATCACGGACTCGAAGGCCCATGCCGAGAAGAGAGAGGAGAAGGCCGATGAGAGGTGGATGCAACAGCCGCAGAACCAAGACAGGAAGCTCGACCTCCTCAAGGCGAACTTCGCCGCCAAGAAGAGGAACATGGACCTCCAGTTCCTCATGGGCGGTGAAGACACCTCGGCGATGAGCCCCTAGGTCAAGGCCTGGTACATGGCACGCCGCAGCGCCATCCTCGACGAGGACATCCCCGCTAACATGTCGAGCTCTGTGCCGACCATCTCGGCCACCACTCCTTCGCGGAGCTCTGCCTCCACCTCCTCCAATCCGTTGGCATGACCTGTCCCTGTGGAGGAGCCCATCCCCATCGTAGCAGACACGGCAGAGGAGCCCATCCCCGTCGACGAATAATCGTCGGATTTCATCATGTTTTGTAATAATTTGATCGCCGAACTTTTTTTGGGCGAATTTTTGCTGAACTGGTTTAGACGATTTTCTCGAACACCTTTGAGCGAGATTTTCACTGACAGAAACAATTTTTTTTAAATATATCACCGGATTTTAGGCTAAATACGCAAATACAGAACTAGTGGAGTTGCTCTAAGCAGGGGCGGAGCTAGCATGTTAGCATTGGGGTCAGCTGACCCCAATAAAAATTATCAAATCCTTCACTAAATTAGAGATAAACATTGTTTATTTGTAGAGAATGACCCCATTGCTCTTGAGGTGACCCCATAGGATTTTTTTCTAGCTTCGCCCCTGGCTCTAAGTGAAGAGGAAAGAGAATGAGTAGAATTCCACGATCCGGAAGTAGAAAAATGGGTAGAAGTGCGCGCGTCGGGAAGAAAGCTGTGCGTTGTCCAAAGACCGGCGGCTAACGGTGAGCCAGCATATCCTCTAACCTTTGACTGAACATACCCAGTTTATTTCCCGTGTCGCCAGGTTTTCCATGTTGATCTTGACAGCCCTATGCTCGTCAGGTCAGGCCGTACCAGTCCATCGCCATCAAGGATTCAAGTCATGCGGTCTACCACCACTGTTGATGGATCGCTGTTAAACTTGCCATGATTGGTAGCCTTCTTTCTTTGCGACTACCTTGTCAACGACGTCTTCTTTCACCAATAAACTTAGTGCCTAAATAAAGACTTCTAATTTGGAACGCACAAATGAAGTAATGAAACAACAAGATATCATAAAAGGTTTTTTTCGCAAATTCTAAAAAATATAATCAGAAATTGATAATCAACATAGATAAATAAAACATATAACTTAATCATCAACTCTTTTATTTAGATTGTTGCATAATCCGGGGCAAGAGTTACGCATTATTCAACAAGTACCATGCAATGCATGCAACTACAGATTAGATGGGGGGCGTCCGAGAACACGGGTAGAAGAAGAATATGGGCATGCTACTAGGCATTCGCTATATGAACGGTAGCACCGAGCTTACTCCCATTTTTCATGTCCTGATCAGAGTTTTCACCCGTGGAAACGAAAAAGTTATTCACCATGTTATTGTGTGATTCTACAATACTATCAACTATTCCCTCCGTTTAAAAATATAAGATGTTTTAGGTTTGTGAAGAGAATGTATTTAGACATCTTTTAGGGTCTAGATTTATTTGAACCTACACATTAAAAGATGTCTACACATATTTGCTTCATAAACCTAAAACATCTTATATTTTCAAACGTAGGGAGTAGAAAGTAATCCAAACATAGTCACTTAGCAAATTAACTAAGCATCCGAGGTAAATGTATTCGCCAAAATCCAAAGAAACAAATACTGAACACAAAGTCAAATTAACTCGTGGTGTAATAACTACAATAGTTATGGTAATTATCTAGCTAACAATACTTACATTCCCCATGATTAGCCAAGAAGGCGAGAAGAAACATGCAGAGTACCATCGTTGTATGCAAGGGGTTCATAGATCTAGCCATGAAGAGAGGGAGAGGATGCTAGGCGTGCTTTGTCTGGTGCTCTTCTACAATATTTATACCAACAAAATTAGGGTCTTCCTTGTCCTATACTACACGAGTAGAGGGTAAGAATAAAGTGCACCATTAATCCAAAATCAAAGCATGCACTAGAGGAAAAAGGGCCATCCGTTCGTGACCCCTCGGAGCATTAGTCCCGGTTGCGCCACCAACCGGGACTAATGCTGGCACGCGTCCCGGTTGGAGCGGGCACGGGGCCAGGGGCATGGGTCCCGGTTGGTAAGGGGGCATGCGTCCCGGTTGGAGCCACCAACCGGGACTAAAGGTTTGGCCACAGTCACGTGGCCTGGCACGCACCTTTAGTCCCGTTGTTGGCTTCAACCGACTAAAGACCCTTGCCCTCTATAAATGCAACGCCCCTCTGCCTCCACTCTTTTTTCGAATGGTGTAAGGTGTGAGGGTGTGCTAGTTTTTTCATGCATGCATTGAAGGTGTTTGTTGAAATGTTTGAGTGAAAAATCCCGTTGAATTTCTCATAGAACAAAAATATAGAAGGTGTCCGAGACGCACTTGAGCTTTCTCCTCTTTATTTCCCTCGATCGAGGTTAGCAATCTTATCTTTTCTAGGTCATTGATACAATTCATGTGTCGGTGTGAATTGGTTATTTCACTATTTATGATGTCCTGTTTTTTGATAAACTTACTTATATGATGCAGATGAACGGTCGGGAATGGATGTACGGTGACCGGCGGGTAGCCGGTATATCAAAGGCGTGGATAAATTTATCGATGTGGCTACGGCAAACAAAGAGAATGGATTTATGCGTTGTCCATGTGTTCAATGTCGGAACAACAAGGAGTACTCTTCCTCGAAAATCATTCGCGGCCACCTGATTATGAAAGGTTTCATGCCCAACTATAATTGCTGGACCAAGCACGGGAAAGAGGGGTTATGATGGAAGATGGTGAAGAAGAAGATGATGATAACAACTATCATCATATGTTTCCTGAATACTGATACCGCAATGGAAGATAATGGAGAGGAAAAAGGTGAAGAACGGGCATCGATGAGCCGGGTGATGAACTTGGTAGGGTCATTTCGATGCAAAGCGAGACTGTGAACAGAAAATGAGAAGTTGAAGTTAGAGGGCATGTTAGAAGATCACAAGAAATTGTTGTACCCAAATTGTGAAGATGGCAGCACAAAGCTCGATGCGACACTTTGGAATTGTTGTGATGGAAGGCGAGTGTGGTCTAACCGACTCCTCATTTGAAAAGATGCTGAAAATAATGAAGCCAAGTTTCCAAAACATAACGAACTTCCCGAGAGTACCTCTGAAGCAAAGAAGACTCTCATCCTCTGGGATTAGATGTGCAAAAGATACATGCATGCATTAATGACGCATCCTCTACCTGTAAGGAGTATGAGAATTTAGATAAATGCCGGTATGCAACGTGTTGCGGTATAAGATCGACGAGATGACCTGGTGATGTTGAGGAGAGCCCCTCGAAGAGGGTTCTGCTAAGGTTATGTGGTATGCTCCTATAATACCAAGGTTGAAACGCATGTTCGAAACAAAGAGCATGCCAGGTTGTTGCGATGGCACAAAGAAGACCGTAAGAAAGGCGGGAGTTGAGACACCCTGCGATGGGTCACAGTGGAGAAAAATCGAGAGAGACTTCCCGGACTTTCCGGTGACGCAAGGAACTTATGGTTTGGTCTAAGTACGGATGGCATGAATCCTTTTGGGAGCAGAGCTGCAGTCAGCACCTGGCCCGTGACTCTATGTATCTACAACCTGCCTCCTTGGTTGTGCATGAAGCGTAAGTTCATTATGATGCGGTGCTCATCCAAGGCCCGAAACCGGCAACGACATTGATGTGTACCTTAGGCCATTAGTTGAAGAACTCTTACAGTTGTGGGGCAAACCAGGTGTACGTGCGTGGGATGAGAACAAACAGGAGCCATTTAATCTACGAGGGTTGTTATTCGTAACCATCAATGATTGGCCTGCTCTTAGTAACCTTTCAGGACAGACAAACAAAGGATATAAGGCATGCACCCACTGTTTAGATAAGACCGAAGGTACATATTTGCATAAATGCAAGAAGGTTGTGTACCTAGCGAATCGACGATTTCTTCCGACCAATCATCCCGTAAGAAAGAAAGGCAAGCATTTCAAAGGTGAGGCGATCACGGAAGAAGCCTGAACTCCCTGGTGATGATGTATTTGGTATGGTCAAGGACATAGAAGTAATCTTTGGAAAGGGTCCCGGTCAATCAGTTCGAACGCGTCGCTACAGTACACGCACCCATGGGGAAGAAGATTTCTATATTTTGGGAGCTGCCATATTGGAAAGTCCTACGTGTCCGCTCTTCAATCGACGTGATGCACGTGACGAAGAATCTCTGCGTGAACCTGCTAGGATTCCTAGGCGTGTATGGGAAGACAAAAGATACACACAGCAGGAGGACCAACAAATTATGAAAGACCCAAAGAACATGCATACAGATAACAAGGCGGATAAAGGCGTCACTTAAGTCGTGCCGACTATGCTCTTACCAAAGCAGAGAAGGAAATCTTTTTGAAGTCCTTTACGGTATCAAGGTGCCGTCGGGCTTCTCATCTAATATAAAGGGATAATAAATATGGCAGAAAAAGTTCCAAAACCTGAAGTCTCATGTATCACGTGATTATGACGTAGTTGCTTCCGATTGCATTGAGGGGCTTCTACCGAAAATGTTCTAGTACCCATTGTGAAGCGTGTGCATTCCTCAATGCAATATCTCGAAGGTAATCAATCCAGATATTCGCCAAGGTTCTGAAGGATGTGGTACAATGTCTTGTTAGTTTTGAATTGGTGTTCCCACCATCCTTCTTCAATATTATGACGCATCTCTGGTTCATCTAGTGGAAGAGATTGCCATTCTCGGTCCGGTATTTCTGCACAATATGTTCCCTTTGAGAGGTTCATGGGAGTCTTAAAGAAATATGTTCATAACCGTGCTAGACGAAGGAAGCATCTCCAAGGGATATGGAGCAGAGGAGGTCATTGAGTTTTGTGTTGACTTTATTCACGACCTTAAGCCGATTGGTGTTTCGACTCGCGACATGAGGGAAGACTAAGTGGAAAAACGCTGGGAAAGAAAGCAATGATATGTAGGGACGGGATTCTTTCACTAAAGCACACTACAGTTCTACATAATTCCACCTTGTGACTCCGGTATATGGAGGAACACAAGAATATTATACGCTCAAAAACCGGGAAGCTTTGAATCATGGATTACAGATGAACACATGAAGTCTTTCGGTGGTTGGATGCGGACACATCTCTTGAATGACACCCGTTGGAGATCAGCTATACTTGTTGGCCGCGTCACCATCTTCTCTTGTATTGAATTTCCAAGTACGAAATAAATGGGAATACATTCTACATGATCGCCCAAGATAAAAAGAGCACCAACCAAAATAGTGGTGTCCGCTTTGATGCAATAGGTGAGAATGGACAAAAGGACACATATTATGGTTACATAGAGGAGATATGGGAACTAGACTATGGAGTCTCTTTTAAGGTCCCTTTGTTTCATTTGCAAATGGGTCAACTTGAATGGGGAAGGGTAAAGATAGACCAGTTATGCGGAATGACAATAGTGGATCTCAACAATCTTGGTTATAGAGATGAACCATTCGTCCTAGCCAATGATGTGTCTCGGGTTTTCTATGTGAAGGACATGTCCTCCGGACGAAAAAAGAAAAAATATGCAAACGAATACATCATATGATGAGCCAAAGCGTCACATAGTTCTTTCGGGGAAAAGAAACATCGTGGGAATCGAGGACAAGATGACATGTCGAAGATTATAATAAGTTTGATGAAATTCCGCCCTTCACGGTGAAACTGACCCAAGCATTTCGTTAAGTAAAGAAGATGCTCCATGGTTACGTCTGAAGCGGTCATAAGGAATGACATATGCCAAGAAGTTCATGCTCATATTATGTAACTCTAGTTCATGTCTTCGCGGTTTGTGGCTTGAGAAGGATATCTTCGCGGTTTGTGGCCTTTAGTCCGGTTTTGTAGTCTCAGTTTTAATATTAATAAATGTCTTGAGTGTTAGTCCCATTTTGTGGCTGGACCGGAGTGCCTCTATGACCAGTTTCTCGGAGATGGGAGGACTAGGCTCCGTCGGCATCTCCAAACTGGCCGCATGGTGTCCCCGCTCGAAAACCATCTTGCAGCTTGTAACTTCACTAACTAGATCAATACGCCTCGGAGCTAACTAATTTCACATATTAGGAGTGCCTCTATGACAGTTTCTTGGAGATGCCGGGAGGACTGGGCCCGTCGGCATCTCCTGAAACTGGCCAGTGGTGTCCCTGCTCGAAAACCATCTTGCAGCTTGTAACTTCACTAACTAGATCAATACGCCTCGGAGCTAACTAATTTCTCATATTAGAGTGCCTCTATGACCAGTTTCTCGGAGATGCCGAGGAGGCTGGCTCGTCGGCATCTCCCGAACTGGCCGCAGATGGTGTCCCCGCTCTCGAAAACCATCTTGCAGCTTGTAACTTCACTAACTAGATCAATCGCCTGAGCTAACTAATTTCACATATTAGAGTGCCTCTATGACAGTTCTCGGAGATGCCGAGAGGCTCCGTCGGCATCTCCCGAAAGGCCGTAGTGGTGTCCTGCTCTCTAAAACCATCTTGGAGATGCCTCAAACTGGCTGGAGGACTGGACTCACAAGGATGCATATTTATAGTACAAGCAGCTCGGCATAATGTCGACACTCACGACATAATGTCGACACTCATTATTATTAGCTTGACTCATCTTTAGTCGGTTGGTGTCTCCAACCGGGACTAAAGGTTCATCTTTAGTCCCGGTTGGTGACACCATCCGGACAAGGTAAAGCGCGACATAATGTCGACACTCACCCCTATTATTAGTGTTGTCCGCCCACTGTCATAATCCTTGATCGCGGTTGGTTTCTCCAACCGAGACTAAATATGAACCATCTCTTTATATAGGCATTTCCCTCTATTTATTAGGTAACACTTAAGACATTTATTAATATAGTACGCAGCTTCAGGGTCTTCATCGTCGTCGTCATCATCATCGTCATCGTCACCTGCCACTCCGGGGATCCTCAGCCCATCCATGGCATATACCAGGGGCCATTCCAGCCTCGGATTCACGGCGGGTGGGAGAGGGGTCTCTGAAGACGATGCCATCACCGGAGTGTGGGGCCTGTGGCGGGTGGACTCGTGGGCACCGAGGCGAGATGGTCTCCCCGGCGATGTAGCGCATCACCCGATGATAATGCGGTTCTCCCACCACGCACGGCCGACTTCGTTGTGGTTCACGGTGGCGCCATCACCCTCGTACTGGCGAGCTCCCTCACGCCTATTAGCGAAGAAGGCATTCAGTGTCATAGTTGTCGGGATCCCACTGGGATCCATCGCTGCTCGGCGTGAGCTCGTGGTAGAAGTGGTTTGTGATGGCGCCGACGTGCGGAACCTTGAGGGACGGAGGACAGAACCCTCGGCCAAAGATCCAGCCGGCAAGCGGTACCCGGTGGACAAGAAGTAGGCGCCTGGCGCCTCGGTCTCCTCGAGGGTCGAATGGCCCAAGAGGCGTTGTCCATTGTTCTAAGAGAGGAAGGTGTGGATGTGTGGATAGCCATGACACGATCACCCTAAATATAGAGGGAAAGGGCGGGAAAACTTGGCGTGAAGCTTTGGGAAATGGCGGGAAATATCTTTAGTCCCGGTTAGTGACTACATCCGGGACTAAAAGCTCTAGTAGAAAGGAAAGGGCGGGAAAACTTGGCGGGAAGTGGGTCCGGTACATCTCAAACCTTTTCGTCCATCCCGGGTAAAAAGGACAAATGTCTGCCGAATCGGCAGGAAGTGGGTCCGGTTTGTACTACAGGTACATGATCTATCGCCCGTGATTTTTTGAAAAAATCATTTTTAGACTCGCAATATGTGGTTTCTTCAGAGATCCAATGCAAGTTCTAACGATGCCCGTCCCCTATCTTCATGCACACCGGTTCGACCATAGTTAGAAATTCAGATAATTCAAAACGGGCATAATAAATTCAAAAAAAATCCGAACAATGAAAATCCTTCGCGTGGTGTCATATTATGTTACATAGTTGAAAGGAAAAATACCAGACTTGGTATATTGATCATGTTTCGAAAAAACCTTCACAAAATGACCTATCATGTTCGAGGTTTCATGGCTTTCGGTCCAAATGACCGATGTTATGTGCTGAATCACGGCATAGTTTGTGATGTTGTGCCCATATTATGCATGTGTGTGGACATTGGTATGGAGAACAATGTTGCAGGAGGAAGTTTTCCTTTTTTTCGCACGGAAAAGCCCTTTTCCATTTTCCGAGCGAAAAAAACGGGTCGTTTTGTGAAGTAACCACCAAAATGCCGTTTCACAATGCTACCGTCCCATTTTCCTAAAATACTAGACCACCTTACATGGACTATCTCCCAACCGGTACATCTTAGACTTTTCGTCCATCCCGGTAAAAGGACAAATGTCCGCGAATCGGTAGGAAGTGGGTCCGGTTTGTACTCTGGTACATGATCTATCGCCCGTGATTTTTGAAAAATCATTTTAGACTTGCAATATGTGGTTTCTTCAGAGATCCAATGCAAGTTCTAACGATGCCGTCCCTATCTTCATGCACACCGGTTCGACCATAGTTAGAAATTCAGATAATTCAAAACGGGCATAATAAATTCAAAAAAAATCCGAACAATGAAAATCCTTTGCGTGGTGTCATATTATGTTACATAGTTGAAAGGAAAAATACCAGACTTGGTATATTGATCATGTTTCGAAAAAACCTTCACAAAATGACCTATCATGTTCGAGGTTTCATGGCTTTCGGTCCAAATGACCGATGTTATGTGCTGAATCACGGCATAGTTTGTGAAGTTGTGCCCATATTATGCATGTGTGTGGACATTGGTATGGAGAACAATGTTGCAGGAGGAAGTTTTCCTTTTTGTCGCACGGAAAAGCCCTTTTCCATTTTCCGAGCGCAAAAAACGGGTCGTTTTGTGAAGTAACCACCAAAATGCCGTTTCACAATGCTACCGTCCCATTTTACTAAAATACTAGACCACCTTACATGGACTATCTCCCAACCGGTACATCTCAAACCTTTTCGTCCATCCCGGGTAAAAAGGACAAATGTCTGCCGAATCGGCAGGAAGTGGGTCCGGTTTGTACTACAGGTACATGATCTATAGCCCGTGATTTTTTGAAAAAATCATTTTTAGACTCGCAATATGTGGTTTCTTCAGAGATCCAATGCAAGTTCTAACGATGCCCGTCCCCTATCTTCATGCACACCGGTTCGACCATAGTTAGAAATTCAGATAATTCAAAACGGGCATAATAAATTCAAAAAAATCCGAACAATGAAAATCCTTCGCGTGGTGTCATATTATGTTACATAGTTGAAATGAAAAATACCAGACTTGGTATATTGATCATGTTTCAAAAACCTTCACAAAATGACCTATCATGTTCGAGGTTTCATGGCTTTCGGTCCAAATGAGCGATGTTATGTCTTGAATCACGGCATAGTTTGTGATGTTGTGCCCATATTATGCATGTGTGTGGACATTGGTATGGAGAACAATGTTGCAGGAGGAAGTTTTCCTTTTGTCGGAAAATCCCTTTTCCATTTTCCGAGCGCAAAAAAAGCTTTGTGAAGTAACCACCAAAATACCGCTTTCACAATGCTACCGTCCCATTTTCCTAAAATACTAGACCACCTTACATGGACTATATCCCAACCGGTACATCTCAAACCTTTTCGTCCATCCGGGTAAAAGGACAAATGTCTGTAGAATCCAGAAGTGGGTCCGGTTTGTACTAGGTACATGATCTATCGCCCGTGATTTTTGAAAAATCATTTTTAGACTCGCAATATGTGGTTTCTTCAGCGATCCAATGCAATTTCTAACGATGCCCGTCCCCTATCTTCATGCACACCGGTTCGACCATAGTTAGAAATTCAGATAATTCAAAACGGGCATAATAAATTCAAAAAAAATCCGAACAATGAAAATCCTTCGCGTGGTGTCATATTATGTTACATAATTGAAAGGAAAAATACCAGACTTGGTATATTGATCATGTTTCGAAAAAACCTTCACAAAATGACCTATCATGTTCGAGGTTTCATGGCTTTCGGTCCAAATGAGCGATGTTATGTGCTGAATCACGGCATAGTTTGTGATGTTGTGCCCATATTATGCATGTGTGTGGACATTGGTATGGAGAACAATGTTGCAGGAGGAAGTTTTCCTTTTTGTTGCACGGAAAAGCCCTTTTCCATTTTCCGAGCGCAAAAACGGTCGTTGTGAAGTAACCACCAAAATGCCGTTTCACAATGCTACCGTCCCATTTTCCTAAAATACTAGACCACCTTACATGGACTATCTCTCAACCGGTACATCTCAAACCTTTTCGTCCATCCCGGTAAAAGGACAAATGTCTGCCGAATCAGGAAGTGGGTCCGGTTTGTACTGGTACATGATCTATCGCCCGTGATTTTTGAAAAATCATTTTTAGACTCGCAATATGTGGTTTCTTCAGAGATCCAATGCAAGTTCTAACGATGCCCGTCCCCTATCTTCATGCACACCGGTTCGACCATAGTTAGAAATTCAGATAATTCAAAACGGGCATAATAAATTCAAAAAAAATCCGAACAATGAAAATCCTTCGCGTGGTGTCATATTATGTTACATAGTTGAAAGGAAAAATACCAGACTTGGTAAATTGATCATGTTTCGAAAAAACCTTCACAAAATGACCTATCATGTTCGAGGTTTCATGGCTTTCGGTCCAAATGACCGATGTTATGTGCTAAATCACGGCATAGTTTATGATGTTGTGCCCATATTATGCATGTGTGTGGACATTGGTATGTAGAACAATGTTCCAGGAGGAAGTTTTCCTTTTTGTCGCACGGAAAATCCCTTTTCCATTTTCCGAGCGCAAAAAACGGGTCGTTTTGTGAAGTAACCACCAAAATGCCGTTTCAGAATGCTACCGTCCTATTTTCCTAAAATACTAGACCACCTTACATGGACTATATCCCAACCGGTACATCTCAAACCTTTTCGTCCATCCCGGTAAAAGGACAAATGTCTGTAGAATCGGTAGGAAGAAGTGGGTCGGTTTGTACTCTGGTACATGATCTATCGCCGTGATTTTTGAAAAATCATTTTAGACTCGCAATATGTGGTTTCTTCAGAGATCCAATGCAAGTTCTAACGATGCCCGTCCCTATCTTCATGCACACCGGTTCGACCATAGTTAGAAATTCAGATAATTCAACAAGGGCCTCATAAATTCAAAAAAAACGGACATATAAGTTAATTCATTTTAAAAGGTTACATTAATTATTTTTTAAAAATAGAATATGTTTTTGAATTATTTATTCAAATCCATACACTTCTTATGTTTAAAGTTTTTCTAAATTCCAAATTGATATTAAAAAATATAAGTTAATTCATTTTTAATTGTAAATGGTTCATATTTTAAATGGTTACATTAATTATTTTTTAAAACAGAAAATGTTTTTGAATTATTTATTTAAATCCAAACACTTTTTACGTTTAAATTTTTTCTAAATTCCAAATTAATATTCAAAAATATAAGTTAATTCATTTTAAAAGGTTACATTAATTATTTTTTAAAAATAGAATATGTTTTTGAATTATTTATTCAAATCCATACACTTCTTATGTTTAAAGTTTTTCTAAATTCCAAACTGATATTAAAAAATATAAGTTAATTCATTTTTAATTGTAAATGGTTCATATTTTAAATGGTTACATTAATTATTTTTTAAAACAGAAAATGTTTTTGAATTATTTATTTAAATCCAAACACTTTTTATGTTTAAATTTTTTCTAAATTCCAAATTAATATTCAAAAATATAAGTTAATTCATTTTAAAAGGTTACATTAATTATTTTTTAAAAATAGAATATGTTTTTGAATTATTTATTCAAATCCATACACTTCTTATGTTTAAATTTTTTCTAAATTCCAAATTGATATTAAAAAAATAAAAGTTAATTCATTTTTAATTGTAAATGGTTCATATTTTAAATGGTTACATTAATTATTTTTAAAACAGAAAATGGTTTTGAATTATTTATTCAAATCCAAACACTTTTATGTTTAAAGTTTTTCTAAATTCCAAATTAATTATCATTTAAAAACAATACAAATTTAAACCCCAAAATAAAAAATAAGGCGGAACAGAGAGAAAATACGAATTTTTTTGAAAGCAGAATATGTCGGTTGGAGCCACCAACCGACTAAAGACCCCGCCAACAACCCTTGTCTGCTGAAAATATTGGAGTATAGGTCGGTTGGTGGCTCCAACAGGACGATATTTTTAGTCCCGTTGGAGCCACCAACCGGACTAAAGGTCCTTGTTATAACTGGGTGCCCTCCTCTTCTTCCTCCCATCTCACCTCCTCTTCTCAAGACGACGCCGTTAGGCTGCCCGCCTGCACGCCCTCGCCGCCGCCGCCCAGCCAAGTTGCAGGAAGCTTCGCCTCGCCGCCCGAGGCTTCTCCTGAAGAATCGGCCCGCTCGCTCCCAATCGCCGCCAACGACCTCGAGCCCGACGCCGCCGTCGATTAAATCGGCTCGACCTCGCCTCCCGACACCACCACCGCACACCTGGTATCTCATTGGACCCTCTCTCTCGCCTCTCGCTCTGGTTCATCCTCCCGTCGACTCCTGCCACCACCCTGGCCACCGCCGCGTGCCGAGAAGAGGTCGATGGCGACGATTCAAGAACGCGGGCTGATTCCTCCGGTGGAGATGATCTTCGCGATGAGGCGGTTCCAACGGCGCCTCGACCGCCGTGAGGTGGCGAGAGGCAATGACGCAACACCTACGCAGACTAGGGTTCGCAAAGGGGAAAACGGGAAGAAGAGAAGCTAGGGTTGTTGATGGCGGCTGGAGCTCTTATAGGCTCATGGGGCGCGACGATGATCTTGGCATGCGGCGCGCAATTGGTGGCGTGAGCCACCGCATGTGCTGCGTCGGGGAGGAAGAAGATGTAGAAAGGTCAAGGGTACGGCTAGGCTGCTCTTGGGCCCGGTGGGCTTCTGCTAGCGCCAGAGAGAGAGGAGAGATGGGCTACCAAAGAGCTAGGTTGGATACATTTTTATTTCGAATTTTTTCTATTTCTATTTCGATTTCCTTTTGTAATTTGAATTTCAAATCTGTTTTGAATCTTTTCAACTTACGAAACTTTTATAAAGTATATGAAATAGTGTGAGACCCTTTATACACTTTGGGCTCAACTCATGTAGTTAGTTGTTTAAATACAAAACTCATTTGAATGGTTTTCAAATGGAGGAAGTTAGGGTTTAGGGTTTGATTTGTTCTTTCTTTATTAAACCAAAATGCAAGTTCAACAATTTAAATGACAAGTATAATTAGAAGAACAAATGCACCTCTCATATGTTAGGAGTTTCCCGAGTTAGGGTTTTCACCGTCGGAACCCGATTAAATCGTCGAGCATGTCTTAGGGTTACATTCCAATGCAAATTAACTTGTCATATCATCATACTTGCTTGAGCATTGCATCGATGCCATGTGTTGATTGTTTCCTTTCTTTTCGGTGTTTCAATTATTAGGTTTATTATTAGTTAGGTATTATTAGGTTTATTAATTAGTTTGGTATTATTGGTATTACCCCACTTGGTCACCAATGTGGGTAGCCCTGCACCGATTCACATTGTCAAGCAACTTAGGTGCATGTGGGTTCGACGATGTGCCTATCTACTACACGGTTTCCTTTCTCTTCATTTTTATTATTGTGTATGTATATATTAGGGTTTCTACGAATTAGGGTTTATATCTCTCAACACCGTACTTAACTTTCTCCTTTAGCCGCTTTGACTTATTCGCTTTTCCACCCAGGCGTAAAATATGGACCCACACGTCGAGAGAAGAAGAAAAGGAAGAGTTGATCCAAGGTGTGATCCGTGGGAAGATAATTTAGACGTATCAATGTTTACGAACAACTCGTGAGGGTGATCCTCTTACCGGAGTAGACAACTTGTTTGAGGTTGAAGGTGTTGCCTTCATGAGGGAGAAGGCGATGCCTTGTGTAATAGAGAAGACGAGCTCGGCAAGGTGCATGTAATATAAATCAATTCATTAATTAATCATCTGCTATCTATATAGAAATAGTAACGGCGATCTTTCTTCTTTTAGCCCTCGGATCGAAGGAATCTCTTGAAAAGAGCGACGAGGCCCAACCAAAAAGTTGCAAGACCATGAGAGGTTCAGGATCGAAGATGTCGTCAGAGGCAGATCGACAGCCCCGAAGTTGTCGCAACCAAATTTGTGGCACAATGCGGAGTAATCGTTAGGACTTAATCCCGATCACCATTAGAAATTGGAATAGGCCTGCTAATGCGGATGAAGAGGAACATGTTTATTTGTCCCTAACCACGCCAAAGATTTACCGTGGAAGAGGCTCATGGTTAATTTCAAACTACGAAGATAGAGCTGGATCCAAATGCGGAGGATCCATTGAGGACGCCTTACAACATGGGAGAGCCATGGAGGCTAAGGTCAGGAGTGGGCTTTGAAGAAGATGGCCCAGTGTTTCACCAACTGGAAGAAAAGATTGCACCTTGACTATGTCGTGAAAAGAAGACTCGATTTCAAGAATATTCAGTTTGAGAAGATAAAACCATTCGGGATGAGTTTGTGGAATACAAGAAATCGAAAAAGCTAAGAAAATGTACGAAACGAATAAGCTGAATGTCGCTAACAAGAAGTATCACCATACTATGGGGCAAGGTGGCTGTGGCTGGCATACCTAAGTGGGAGAAACTTGAGCAGAACTGCGTGATAAAAATATCACCCTGCAGACGATTGGGTAGAACGTGCAAGGAATTGGTTTTACGGGCATGGGGGCACGTTGGACTCGGAAGGAGGTGTATATATACCATACGACATAAAGAAGACCCCTTGCCAATCGAGAGGATGAGAAAAGCAAGAAGGTGTTAAAGATGGGGACTTCATTCCCGATAGAGAGAATGATGAGCTCACACTCGCCTTGGAAATAAGGAACATGATGGATGAACACGAGGCACAATAGGCTCCCAATCATGGAGGACTGGTTTCAAGAGAGGAAGAAATATCTGATAGAAGCCGTCGAGGAGTAAGGACAGGCGGCTGAAGAAAAGTCGAAAGAGCGAATGCGTTTAATTGAAGAACGATTAAAGCAACAACAAGATGAAATTAACTCACTTAAAGAGCAAAGTAATACCGCCCATCTCGAAAGACACCGCATTCGATGCTACCGCCTATCGAATAATCGAAAAGCAGCAGGCTTCCACCGAGGTCCCGGTGATGACAATGGCGATGCCGATGATGCACCGACGATGGCTCCTATTGGCTACCCAGTGGATGATATCACGGAGATGACACATCGCGAGCTACATGTCAAAGTTGTGAACATATCAATGAAGGTGGCGGTCGGCTATGTTTACCAATTGGACCCACACCAACTTACCACGGTCGTCCGGTTCGGAGGGCTACGCTGTCGGCGTGGATGAAATCATGCCCACCTTTGAGGTTTTGGATCTTCACTACCGCCTTGGTGAAGGGGATGATCGCCTTGGGTGACAAAAAACGTCACCATTCTATGGCCGAAGGATTGTATCGTTCAAATCACACGCCAAGGCCATCTTCGCCGCCTCACCCGTCTCCGCCGAGGTCGCCGCCAGTGCCGTCTTCGTTGCCTCACCCGCTCCGTCGCCTCACCAATCTCCGTGCAGCCATCGCCAAGGAGCCATCGCGCGCCTCGGGATAAAAAGCGTAAGCGCACGCCATCGCGTCGTAAGCGATCGCCAAACGTAAACAAGAGCCTCTTCCAAAAGTACCAACGGTTCCTCCCAAGAGAGCTTATGATCTGATCAAGAGGAGACTGGCGATCGTTGATGCGAAACGACAGCGTTTTAAGCTAAGTCGAGGGCCGAAGAGCCAGAGTTCCCAAAGACCAAAGAAGAAAAACCCAAAGTGTTGAAAATGCTAAAGACTCTTCATCAACCCGAGCCAAAGCTGTCATCGACTATGAGCGTTCTATTCTCAAGTCACATGCATCACAAAAAGCCTCAAGAGCGATCGATGCAAGCAGAAATCTGTTGCCCAGCTCGGAGAACAAGCAAAAGCAGACTGCGCTCCTCTCAAGGTGATTTCTCAAACCAATGTGGGGTCGAGCAAATATGGGGCAAGAGCGGTATGATCCAGGTAGTTGCACACGGAGAAGCCGCTCAAGGTATGGGTATTGCCAGACTTATCCCGCTTAGAGTTCTTCCCGGAGTGAAGTAGCATACCAATACCAGACGGAAAACCTCTCGTCAAACCTGAGGAGGTAAACAATCTTCCAACAAAATGCGAAGATTGCATAACTGGTACATGCATGCCACAAGGGCCGGGCTAATCGGATAGTGCCGAGGGTTACAAAAAGCATCATGGGAAAGAAAACGATGACATGGTATCCATTGAATTTGATGAACTATTTCAATTATTCAATCAAGACGCCTTGGACAAATCGATCATGAGTGCCTATTATGCGTATGTACTAATTCTGTAATTAATTTAGTCTCCAGCTATATTATTTTGTTTATTGCATGTATATAATCATACTGTAATATGCATAATGAAGATTCTCGAATGCAGCAGAGGACAAATCTATGACATTGGCTTCATTGACCCATATTGGGTTCATGAAGCTAATCTCAAAATAAGCCCCCAGGATACGGAGGATAATATAGTACACGCGTTAAGGTTTCAAGAAACCAAAAGGGAAATACTATTTTCTTACAACTTCCAGTGAGTGTTATTGTCTTGTATACACTTTCTATTTCGCTTACTCGATGTTAAGTATATAATTGATTAGTTCTGCATTCATAGGTACCACTATATTCTGTTAATCATTCAACTTGACAAAGGGCGTGTACTAGTCATGGACTCGAAACATAAACCCCTTGAGGCGTGGAAGGACATGCAGATACTTCTCCAGCGGTAATTCTAATCATTACGACACTATATCGGCAACGTTCGTGAATTTTATGATATCAAGTACTTAATAACTTATTTTATTCGTTTTCTACGCCGGGCAGCGCTTGGAAACGGTTCACCAAGAAGGCTAGGGGTGTTTGGAAAGAGGAGCTTATATTTCAACCACTAGATATAAGCACCACTAGCTATATCCGCGCATCTCTTTGATTCTAGTTTTGATACAGTTATTATCATGCTTGATTATTATTTTGATTGAACTCTGTTGTCGTAAAGTGCCTGACGCAGGGACCAGGTAACAATCTATGTGGATACTATGTATGCGAGTTCATCCGGCAGACGTGCGATGAGAAGGGCAGGAATTTAGAGCAACTCCACGTACGTAAACAATTTCTATAGTTTTTAATTACAATCAAATTGTGTTTAGTTTCATATTCATATAGGCTGACTCCTTTTTAAATCAGATCGAACGTCCACGGACGGTCTTACGCCAAAGGATCGTGACACGAGCAATACAGGAGGAATTGCGGGATTCTTGGATGCAAGTCCTAAACACACAAGGGAATACTACTCGGCTGTGTATAGACAATAGGAATTGTAAAAATAGCAACTTTCAAGAAATTGGCTGGTAGCATCGAATATCAACTTTTGTATGTAGTGCATGAACTCGATCTGTGTATTGAATGTAATGTTGTCATGATGATATTGTGTAATATAAGGTTCCTTCATTGATAAGTGCAAAACACTAAATAAACAATAAAACAACCTAAATGAATTCTCTGCCGCGGCACAAAAAGTGGCGAAAATGCTGCCGCGGCAACAAAATGTGTCAAAATGAATTCTCTGCCGCGGCAGAGAAATGGGCCAAATCTCTGCCGCGGCAGCAGGTTATTAGTCCCGGTTCATGTTACGAACCGGGACTAATGCTCCACCCCCCTCGCGCTCTGATGCCGCCACGTGTGCCCCCCATTTGTCCCGGTTGGTGGGGCAACCGGGACTAATGGTTGGAGCTTTAGTCCCGATGCCCCCGTCCCGGTTGGGCAACCGGGACTAACGGTCCTTACCAACCGGGACGCATGGGGCGTTTTCTACCAGTGATGGATTGTTCAAATATCGTAATTTATCATCCACGCACAATGTCCCTTCTAGTGTAGAAGATATTAGTATTATGATACTCCTTGTCACATGGATCTTCAAATATCAAAATACTAGAAGCGCCAGATACAAGAAATCTTAGCCCTCAAGCCATGTCAATCAAATGACCTACTACCTCCGTCTAGAAATAAATATCATAGATTTGTCTAGATTCGAATATATCTAGACATATTTTACTGTATAGAAACATTTATATCTAGACAAATTCAAGAAGTTCTTTGTAAACGGAGGGAATATATTGTTTCAACGGCGAACGCTCAGTATGTTTAGCGTGCAATTAATGTAATAACAAATGTACACCTCTACACCATCCAAATATTTAACGAACAATTGATATCTATACCTAATAATAATAAAGGAAGGAGCGTTTCTTGTATTATCTACACTTTTTTGGACGATTCTAACCCTGTTTTCAAGTTTAATTACCAGCACTGCCACCGCATAGGTAAAATAAACGGTTTTTTTAGTCTGTCTCGGACATGTGCTGAAACGCATCCCCACACCACATCCGAGCGCCGCCGCCTCCTGCCTCGCGTCTCCCCATCATTGTATCGTCGCGAGGGTAGCAGATTTGTGCTCCCGTCTCTCTCGAAGGATCCCAGCGGCCAAGCTTGCGCAGGCGTCAGAGCGGATGTGCGCGCCGTGGTCGTCCAACAGCGTGCAGCGTGAATGCAAGAGGCGATGTGGGAGTTCATGAGGTCGAGAGGGGATCGTGGAGGAAGAAGGTGCGGGTCCTAGGCTTCTCTCGGGCTGGTACAATTAGTTCGGTACGGTGCTGCTGGTCTCCTTTCCGTTTTTGGCTAAGCGCTGCTGTCTCCCAATGAGAAGATCGAGCAGGGATGAGCGGCGGTCGGCGCCGCCGCCAACTACAACTCCCGCGATGACCGATTCAAGGTTTGCTTTCGTGGCCAGAGGTCGCTCGAGTCAGGACGGGCGCTGCAGATAGGGGCCACCTGGATCTTACACACTTCTGAGCAACAGCAGCTGCTGAGGTAACCGTCCCAAGACACTAAATCCGAGAGCCAGAGGCGGCAGATCACTACTACCATCCCCAGCTAGTTGAGGCAGAGCTCTACTCTGCTCTGTTGACCAAGGACACACACGGGACCGAGATTCAGTATTATCTAGGAAAAGGAAACATTAGCGATGGCTTAAAATGCTGCAGTGCACGTCCACGATTCAGCCTCCTACCAGTCAACACCTTTATTCAGTATGCAAGCAGCAGGACATTAGTTGAACAATGCTTATTCATTATGCAAGCGGCATGACATTAGCTGAACAATGAGGAATGATGTACTTTTTGCAGCTCTAAAGTTAAGCTAAACGATTATCTTGCTTGTGTCTGTAGTGTGAGCATGCAGTTCAGTCCATGATCAATATGGTGTATTTAATTTCTCCTATCCTTCTATGGAATTGCATGATATTTTAGGTAATATGGTCCTAAAAAGTGTAGAAGTGATGAGAAACACTCGTTCCTTTATTATTAGGTATAGATTTTTTTCAAGCTGATTGATCACCTATTCGTTCCACATCGCTCATGCGGCCACCTCTTGCTTATCCTGCTGTGCCAAGGTACACCATGTCCAATCCCATCCCCATGGCCCCATGTCGTCTAATTGAGCTATTAGCTTATTATAAATTGTATTTTATGGTTGCAACCGAGTGTATGCATCCGGACGGAGTATATTTTACCTACTAATTTGAACACACGAGTTCTGTGATTATCTTTGTATCAAATAAGAAAAGCATGTGACGATAGGGTACTCTTTAGGGATGATTAAAATAATTTTTGCACGAGATCGGCGAATTGGGCGCCTGCCAGCAGCGCTACCACGCGGAGCTGGGCGCCATACTCCCGCTCACACGAATACCTCGGCATTAACGAGGCGAGCTATAGTGGTGAGCATCTTCGGGAGTAGTAGTGAGACGATGCCATGGTGGCAGGGAGAGGAGCCTCGGAGGTCAGACATCGTCTTCAGCGAGTGTCCAAATTTTATATCGAGCTCCAAGCAGACCTCAGAAATTCTCAATGTGTGTGAACCTCAGCATTAATAGGCTTCTCTCAGACTGACAATGATGATAGGCACTTACAAGCGGCAACACTGGCCTGAGAAATGGGCATAGGAATCACTTGGATACGCGCCTAACGACGAATCCTGCCCAAGCGGGCTGGTTTTTGTGACATGTTACGGCTTTTCCTACGACCACTCGATTTATGTGTATCCATAACGTTATTTTTTTCTCGGTGCAACGCACGGGCATTTGTTCCTAGTCATACCTAATATCAACATGGATTATTTTTCTATCTAACACCAACGTGTGCATTGCACGTACTTGTATTTACTAGTAGTAGTATCACATTGTATCAACCCAGATATGAATGCAGAAGCCTCCCGGCTTGACCCGACTACATAGTCCATGTGTCCCGCCACTCGTGGGCGAACCCAGGCCGAAAACCAGACTAATTTTCGGCTGGACGAAACGCGTTTTTGGACTGGGTACGTTCAGTTTATCACTCGCGTATCCAAGCCGAGTTCCCAAGTTTGGCTAAATTCAGTTAAACTTGGCGAAATATGGGCGAATTGTAGGGATTCGTAGCATGGAAAACAAAAGATTTCTACCGCATACAAACAAACAAGCCAAGATCTATCTACTAGATTGTAGCAACGAGCCGATAGAATAACTCACCCTCGAAGATTTCAAAGTGTTTAACGAGAGCAGATTCTCGTGGGTGATGTAGTCGTACTCTTGCCGATCTCAAGATCATGTAGACGATCCTTCCGGCGCTGCGTTCCGGCAGCGCTCCCGCAGTCGGTCACACGTTCTGAAAGAACATGTTGGGCCCCCATGTGTGGTTTTGGTAATTAATGACAATCTTTATGGACTAATGTGTGTATTAAGTTATACTTGTAGGATTTGTCCATTGGCATCGCTTGGAGCATGTGTTGGCTTCAAGGTCGATGAAATGCAAAGAAGATATGTTGGGGTAGCTCAATATGCGAGGCCGATGATGAGGAATCAAGAAAGGCGTTCCATCTTGAGAAGGGCAAGATCGTCTACATCGAACTCAAGTGGAATGCTCAAGGCAAAGGTATAATCTTGATAGGTTTTTCCCTTTTGCCGGTCTCTTGCTGTGTGTAGGAGACCGGGTTTAGGATAGATAACCGTACTATCAAGAGGGTCTCTCGTATGAGTAATTCGGTCACATCGTTCGGAGAGAGCTCAAACCTTTGCATACTTGCATCATCGTATTTGGTTGTTATTTGGTCTTATTCATGTGAGGATATAGAGCTTGTGGTAATCTCCATAACAAGCTCTTTTTCATCAATATCGGATCTCCCATATATATCTTGTTGCGATTTTGATTTATGCGGCTTTTCGGTTTCTCACCAAGTGAGGTATATCACATTATTCTACTTGATACTTTCTCACTTGGTGATAATCAATTTTCCACTTTTTATTGGGAAGCCCTTGTTGCCCTCTATCCAATGCAATTGGAATCGGGTCAATCGGAGCTTCCAGTCAAAAGTTATTGCCGTTTGAACATTGGCCTATCTTTTCCCCTTGCAAAAACTTCTGTGTCAACCGGTAGTACCGGATCTTCAACCGGTACTACCGCTTGACACCGGTACTACCGGTTCTAGTACCGGTTGGCACTGATCAAAAGAGAGAAGGGTGAGTACTAGTCGACCACCGGTACCGAGCAAGACTACCGTCCCAACCGGTAGTACCGCTTGGCAAGCTGTACTACCGCTGAGGCGTCGTATCGCTCGTCATGCTGCATACTGACTAGAACCCTCCCCTCTCCATTTTGGTCAGTCCCAAGCGGTACTTGGGACCGGTACTACCGCCTGAACCGGTAGTACCGCTTACTACCTCCGGTACTACCGCTCGGGGGTAGTACCGCAAGGGCGTACCGCCCAAAGACTGAAGAGCACTGAAGAACAAGGTCACCACCGGTACCTGGTCCGGTACTGGACCGGTAGTACCGCTTGCAAGCGGTACTACCGCTTGAGTACCGGTACTACCGCTTCATTCAGGCTCCAACGGCCATATTTTGCCCAGCCCTATAAATAGCTTTGCCCCTTTGCCTTTTAGGGTCACTTCTTCCTCCTCTTTGGATCTAAAGCTTTGCTCCTATTTGCCTTACTCCTTAAGCTTGATTTCTACTCATCCCTCCGTTGATTCTTGCATATATTTGAGGGGTAGTTAGAGGATATCCAGATCTACGTTTTGACCAAACCAAAACATCTCTTTGTGAGTGTATCTTTGGGGATCTAGATTTTGGGGGATTTTGTGTCTCTCTTTGATTCCTCCTCTCTTGTTCCCCCAATAGCTTTAGTAGCTTTGTTGGAACTTGAGAGTGAGGGATTTGAGCATCTTTGTGGTGTTCTTGCCATTTGCATTTGGTGCATCGGTTTGAGTTCTCTTTGGAGGATTTGGTTTGAATTGCTCATTGGAGCTTGTCCCTCTTGGGTTCTTGGAACCCTAGACGGTTTTGTGGCCTTGGTGGCATTGTGGCCTTTTGTGGCATTTGTTGGGAGCCTCCAATTAAGTTGTGGAGTTGTGCCCCAACCTTGTGAGAGGTTCCGGTTGCCACCGACAAGTGCACCGATAGTGGAAGCGTGGATCGATCCCATTGGGGTGAGATTCACCGGAGAATAAGGGAGGCCTTTTGTGGCGTTGGTGGTTAGATACCACCCCCTCTACAAACTAGACGTACTCCATGTTGGGACTCGGTAAAATATCGGTGTCCCCGCGTGCCTCGGTTATCTCTATACCCGAGCTCTTTACTTGTGCACTTTACATTGTGATAGCCTTCGTGCTTGAAGTAATATATATCTTGCTATCACTTTGTTGCTTGTATTACTTAGCATAAGTTGTTGGTGCACATAGGTAAACCTTAGTTGTTTCTAGTTTAATTCCGCCTTTGTTGAGCCACTCTAGGAAAAGTTTTAATCGCCTATTCACCCCCCCTCTAGGCGACATCCGTATCCTTTCACGTTCGGTAATCGATGAAGACCTTCCTCTCCCTTGTTCCAGCAGACAGCGGAGGTTGTAGCACTCTCCTCGTGATTCCGGTAGCACGACGGCGTGGTACCGGAAGTAGAGGGGAGATCTCGCAGGGCTTCGCCTTTAGCCGGAGCGAGTATTGTGGACTATGAGAGAGACCTTGGTGATCTAGGGTTTAGAGGCACCAAGTAGAGAGGGCTAGGCCGGCGGCTAGGGCAAGGAGAGAGCCCCAAGTCGGCGGCTAGGGCAAACCCTAGGGTGGCGGCGGCTGCAGGAGGGCCGGCGGCTAAGGCTATGGTTTAGAGGAGAGAGGTGTGTCTCTAGAGGGGCACCCCTGCCCCTCCTTATATAGGAGGGAGGGCGCCGGCCAGGGGAGGAGAGTCCTCCCCCAACTCGGCCTCCTTGGCCGACGGGTGGAGGGAGAGGAACTCCTCCCCAAGTAGGTTTCCTACTCTCCCTCCACCAAGCAAACTTGTTGTTTGACTTTTCAAATTGGCGTTTGACTTTTCAAACTAGGATTTGATTTATCTCTTTATTTGCTCAGCGATGACACCTAGTACATGATGCACCCATTCCAACTTGTTATGACACATTCATGTACCCTTCCCCTCCGGAGTGCCGGACCTTCCGGACCCTTCTAGAACATTCCCGATGAAAACACCGGAATCATTCTCCAACTCCGAAACAGGACTTTCCTTATATGAATCTTATTCTCCGGACCATTCCGGATCTCCTCGTGATATCCCGGATCCCATCCGAGAATCCGAACAACATTCGGTCTCTTACTCATCATTCCATAACTACTCAATAACATCGAATCCTTAAGTGTGTCTCCCTACGGTTCGTGAATTATGCGGACATGATCGAGACACTTCTCCAAACAATAACCAATAGAGGAATCTGGAAATTCATATGGCTCCCACATATTTCTACGATTACTTTGCAATCGAATGAACCACTTACATACGATACCAATTTCCCTTTGTCTCACGATAGTTTACTTATCCGAGGTTTTGATCGTCGGTATCTCTGCATACCTAGTTCAACCTCGTTACCGATAAGTACTTTTTTCTCGTTCCCGTGATATGTGATCCCTTGTGAGCCAGTCACATGCTTGCAAGCCAATTGGATGACATTCCACCGAGAGGGCCCAGAGTATATCTATCCGTCATATGGATGGACAAATCCCACTCTTGATCCATGTTTCTCAACCCATACTTTCCGAACACTCAATGCCACCTTTATAGCCACCCAGTTACGGTGTGGTGTTTGATGTCATCAAAGCATCCTTCCGGTGATGGTGATAAGCATTATCTCATGGTCGAAGGAATTAGGTTACTATGTATCAGAAAGCATATAGCAATTGAACTATTAAATGACTTGATCTTTATGCTACGCTTATCTATAGGAGTATGTCCATCATACCATTCTCCTAACGATATGATCTTGTTGTTAATAACATCTCAATGTTCATGATAGGGAAACCACAATCATTTATTAACCAACAAGCTAGTATTATGAAGAGGCTTTACCAGGGACTCTAATTTAGTTTACAAATCACACAAGTATTAATGTTTCCTTGTTAATACTGTTATAGCATGAATGTAAACATTTATCATAAACACAAATATATAATAATAACTACATTTATTATTGCCTCTAGGGCATATCTCCAACAGTCTCCCACTTGCACTAGAGTCAACTAATCTAGATTACATGGTAATATACCGAACACCCATGGCAGTTTGGTGTTGGTCATGTTTTGCCCTCGGGAGAGGTTTAGTCAACGGATCCGCCACATTCAGATCTGTGTGTACTTTGAAAATCTTTATGTCACCATCTTGGACATGTTCTCGAATAGCGTAAAAACGTAGCTTGATGTGCTTCAGCTTCTTGTGTGACCTTGGTTCTTGCGTGTCACATCCCAAGATTTTGAAAATTGGGACTACAAAAAAACTTTGCATTTGCATTGCATTGGCATAGAATTTTGCATTCATGGAAAATTTTGAATTGAAAAACCTCATATATAAACCCTATTTTGAGTTACTAAAATGCACCTACAAAGGATTATGCAAGGAATTAAAAATCCACTATTTGAAAACTAGTGGAAATGATGCAAAAATGATCCTAAGATGATCCACTGAATTTTAGAAAAATTTTAAAACAAAAATCAATTCAATTGGATTATCTATTAAAAAGTTAAAAAAGAAATAAGAAAAGCAAAATGAATAAAAGCAAAAGAACAAAAAAAAACTAACTAACCTAAACTACCCGGCGAGCCCCCGACCCACCCCGCTTACCCTATCTATCACAAGACGCCTTGTGGCGCAGATAGCGCAGCGGCAGCAAGCGCAGCCCCGACCCAACTCCTCCGCCACCAGCCCACACTCTTCCTCTCTGTCGCTGACAAGCGGGGCCCGCTCCTTTCTTCTTCCTCTCGACCAGGAATCCAGGAAGAACACGAACCCCCTTCGTCGATCGATCCCCGTCAAATCCGCCGATTCGGCCGCCCCTTACCCTGTATCCACGCCACTTCCTCCTTATAAAAACCCCATCTCCATCTGTTTTATTTTTTTTCGCTATTTTGAAACCCTAGCACCACCAACGCCGAGCTCCTGATCCCGCCGCCATCGGACCTCGCAGGTTGATCCCAATCCCGAGATTCCCGTCGCCCTCGACCCCTCTTTTCCCTCTGTCCTCTTCCCCTTGACACGCCGCATCTCCCTAATCTCCTTTTTCTCTCACAGACACACCACAACCGCCGCGTGAGCCTGCCGGAGCACCGCCGGAGCCTGAGCCGCTCCATTCGCCTATTGTCGTTGCCCCTGGATGCAAAGGACCCCACCGATACCTCCATCGAGCTCTCCATCTTCTCCCGGTCCTCGTCGGACACCTCCCCACGCTGGAAAGACGCCGGAGCGCTCGCCACCGTCGCTCCGCAAGCCGCCACCGCCGCCACTCGCCGTCGACATTGGCCAAGGTGAAGAAAGCGGTGTCATTTGTTAGATCTCGTCAACGGCCACGATTAGATCTACAGACGAAGGGTACTGCCACTCGAGCTGACGTGGCGACACAGGCGTGCAACGTCACCGCTTCACAACAGACATGTCGGCCAGGTCAGCTCGCCTATCGTGAAGAATATTCCCCGTGAATTTAAAATTAATTTAAAATTTCAGAAAATGGTATAAACTTGTAAAATTCATAATAAAAGATTGGTAGGTCCAAAAATAGCATATAATATATCAATAGATTCATAAAATTGAGTAGATTATTAATATCAAGTTGGATCTAACTTTTACGGTACGTGTTTACTGTAATAATGTAATTAGTTTTAATGGTCTTTTAGGTTAATAAATTCTTAGTAAATTATCTAATGGTACAAAAATTACAAATAATATACCGATGGATTCACAATTGTGTGTAGATCATCAATATGCAAATGGTTAAGTCAAATACTGTAAGGTTTTTTAGTAATTAAATAAATGGTTTAATGGCTTAATTAGAGTAATAAATTCATAAGAAAATAAATAATGTTTAGAAAATTACAAATAAAATGTCCCTGGAATCACAATTCCATGGAGATTACAGATCTATTTTTAGTTTGATTTTTAGGCAAAAAAAATTATATAAATGATTTAAAACCCATTAGACACTATTTAAATCACACAAAAAGATCTATAACTCCGATTAGGGTGAATCCAACGCCTATTGGTTTATATTAATGCACTCTATCCATTACACATCAGATCCAAATTTAATTCGACAATTAGAACATGCATTACAACAGAACTATTAAAAACCCTATATTGGCAAGTATTTATTAATAACAAATACTTCATTGCAATAATTGGCCTCTTGCATGCATCATATACTTCAGTATTATTTAGAGAACTAAAGTAACAACCATTGTGACTTATTAAATTGTTATGCATGCATTTTGTGGCATCCCGCAAAACCACTACTAGAAAATAGCGTTGTTTTTGTGCATTGCATCATCATGACCGCATGCTCATGTCATCATGCCACATTGCATTTGAGCATCGTCATCATCTTGCATTTGCTTGCATAAAACTAATTGCGGAAAAACCTATTTTTGTTTTCTAAACGCCCCGTCCTTAATTCAACTCAAACCCGGGTCTCCGGAATATTTGTTTTGTCTACCCGCGGTTTGCAAAAGTCCCGTTTGTAAATAAATAAAATATTTAATTATTTTTAGTGGGGCAGTCGAATGGGCCGATTCGACCCAGTCGACCACCCCCGGAATAAAATCGGTCCACCCAACTCTAAATTCTATTCCCACCCAATCCTATTCTACCCACCAACCACAGCTCGCGACCTCACCCCTGGACCCAATCCCTACCCACCTTGCCACCTCACCAATCCCCCTCTTTTTCCCCCCTCTCTCTCTTTCTCACACAGCCCCATCTACCCTCTCTCTCTCTTACACCCTGGCCCCACCCCACACACCCCACCTCCCAGTCAAACCCCTGCCCCACCTGGGTCCCACCCCACCCCAGCACGCACACCACACGCACCGTACCCACCCCCACCGACACCTGGGCCCCCACCTCCCTGGACCCACTCCCCTCTCCCCACCCGCTCACGCTGCCACCCCGTCTCCTTCCTCCCTCTCTCTCACGCGCTACCCGCCCCCGCTCACGCCACCTCCTCCCTCCTCTCCAACCTCCTCCCCCACCGCCGTTCGCCGCCGGCCTCCCTCTGCGCCACCGCGAGCACCCCGCCGCCCTGGTCCCTCTCCTCCGCCTCCGTTCCCCCTCGTCGCCGGCCCGAGCTGCACCTCCCGACGCCCCGCCTACTCTTCTCCGCATGGCGCTGACCTGCTTTCGCCGACCCGAGCCGCCCTCCGTCTCCTCCCCGGTCACCCCTCCTCCGCCTCCCCACGACCGCCCGCCTCGGTCCCCTCACCGGCCTCCTCTCCGCCAGCCTCCCACCCCTCGCTCGCGTTCGGCCGCCTCGCCTCCTCGCCTCTCTGCTCACCTCGAAGGCCTCCGCCTTCCTCTCCAGGCGCCACTCGCCCGGCCCGGCCTTCTCACTGGCTCGGCGGCCTGCGCCGGCTCCTCCGGAAGCCGCCAACGATCCCTCCTCGCCGCCACTCTCGCCTCCTCTGCCGCTGCCAGACGTTGGGCGTAAGCCGCCCGATCCTCGCTTCGCGGGCCCTCCTCCTCGCCGGCCGGCAACGTCCCTGCCCCTCGCCCGCCATGGCAGCCTCGCCCGGCCGTCTTCCGCCCTCCTCCTGGCGTGCTCTGCTTATCGTCCCGGCCGCGTCCTGCTGCAGCCGCCCGCCTCCGCTATTTCGCCAGCGCCGCCTCGATCACTGCCGTGGCCACGCACGCTGAACATGAAGCTCGTGCTCGGTCGCCACAGTGCCTCCTCTGCCCCTAGTGCAAGTGGCTCGCTGTTTGTCCTTGGTGTTCAGTCATCAGCTCGTGTTGTGTAATGGTGGTGTGGAGATGGTGAAGATGTTTGTCTCCAAATGAGATCGGCACGCCAAGTTCGCCATGACCGACTACATGGAACCATCTACCAAAATCCCCAAAGTCCGACCCAGGCGAGACCGAACCCTGTCGACCCAGAATCAAGATCGGCAAGACCCCTCGGAACACCAAGATCTCCCAGTACCGAGACCCGAGTCCGACACCGACAATCGAAACCGCGGGACCGGCGAGTTCGCCTAACCGGACACCGTGCGACAAGATCTTCTCGGACCCGAGGACCATCAAGACTTCCGCTCGGCAACGCCAAGTACTCCTTCATGGCTTCGAAGCCGACCCCGTGGATCGACATGATCTCCTTCACGGATACGACATGAACTTCCCCCCGGACACCAAGACCGACCTGATACGCGGGCCCGACAAGATCGACACCGACCAGGGCGAGTCCGATGCGCCCCCGACGTCGACCAAGTCCTCCTTCCCGGAATGCCAAGATCTACCTCCGATATCCGAGAACGATCCCGCCGAGGCCGAACCCCAGATCCGGACCCTGAGACCGACCCCGAACCCCGGAACCCCAAGATCGCCGAACCCTAATGTGTGAACCTTTCCCGAGCCCCTATTTTATAAATGCTAAATATAAAACCTGCTGCATAGTAATCATTCATCTCGCATGCATATTTGTGTGGTTTGGGGGCCTTATTCCGATTCACCAAATAATTAAATATGGGGCCCATATGCGGACAAATCTAGTCTTATATTGGCCTCATTTAAATTTGTGTAGCGAACCGGTAACTTATCTTGCCCTGTTAATACAACATTTAATTGCAGGGTATCTAAATAACTTGAACCGTTTAATTAATTATCGGGACCCCGGTTCCGCTTAATATGACCTAATTGCATCGCACCTTTTCCATGTCATACATCATACATGCATCATGCCCGATCTTCTGCCGATCTTAAATATTGCATCCGGTGTTTATTCTAGTGTTTTGCTTCTTCGCGGATAAGGCCGTTGAGTTGATGTGAGCTTCGCCCCGATCTTCGGTTGAACCTTCGACAATGTTTTTCAGGCGAGCATCTCCCCCTTTCTACCTATCTTACTTTATAGTATTTATTCCCTCCTGTTGATCTATTGCTATCTGTGTTGCGATGCTCTAGTTTTCGTACCCGATATATCCCTTGCCGCCTTATATTGCCTCGGACACATCCTATTACCTGTTGTTTGGTAGATAGTTGGACTTGCGCGTCGTAGTCGCTTGCTCAAGTGCTGTTGCGTGTCGTCCAGTACCACAGTTGTTGGAGTATTGCCGCATGTTTGACGTTGGAGATGATCATGGCTTTAATTATCGTTCACTTTAATTACTGTTTAACAACTAAAATTGAAGTAAGTAAGCCGAGGCACAGGTGGGCAATAGATGTTATTTGGTTGTTAACCGTCCACTTGTGTCCCGTAGGACCCCGAGTGCTTGATACCTGTTCCTTGTTTTATCGCGCTATCCACATCCGGGAGGATTATGGGACCCGTGGCATCCCGCAAAACTACTACTAGAAAATCGTTGAATTTGTGCATTGCATCGTCATCATCATGCATTGTTTGCTTAAAACTATTTCAAAGCCCGTTTGTTTTCTAAACGGACCATCTTTAATCAAATATTAAACCCGGGTCTGGATTATTTTTGTGTGTCTGATATCGGTTTGCAAACGGTGTTTGTAAAACAAATATAAATAGTTATTATTTTAGCGGGGGCAGTCGAACGGGCCGTTTCGACCCGAACGACCACCCCCAGGAATTTACAACGGACCACCCCAACAATTCCTAAAACTACCAACCTATCTACCCACACCCTTTGGCCACCTCACCCCGGCCAACCCCGTCGCGCCACCTCACCCTCTCTCTACCCCCCAACCAACCAGACATTGCCACATCACTCCCTCACCCCATCCCTCTCTCCTCCCTCTCTCCACCTGTCCCACTCCCTTTCCACTCTCACCAACCCACCCACAACACCGCTTGACCACCCGCACACCCACAGGCGCCAGCCACCTCCCCTTCTCCCCTTGTCCCATGGCCCGGCCCCACCTCCACACTGGGCCACCCGACCGCCTGCCCTCCCCCGCTCCCTCTTCCTCCCACGCACCAACCCGCGCCCTTCCGTCGCCACCCATCTCCACCGCCTCGGCCACAACCCCTCGCCATGGCCGCCCCAGCCCTCATGAGCTCGCCTCCTCCCAGGCTCCCTCCGTGGGGCCTCCTCCTCCTCCTCCCTTCCTCACGGCCTCAGTCCGTCCCCACCCCTTCTCCCTCCTCTGCCGATTCACTGCGCCCTCTGTCCTCCTCCCCTCTCTTCCCGGCCCCAGACCCCTCCTCGAGCCACCTCGGCCGTGGCACCCCCTCCGGCTCGTCGGCCCGCTAGCGCCGCCCTCGCCGTCCTCCGCCGTGAGACAAGCCCCGCCGCGGTTACCTCTCCTCCGCTTGCGCCGCCACGCTTTCGGCGCCAGCCAGCGCCCGTCGCCCGCCAGGCCTCGCGGCCGCCCGCCTGAAGCTCCGCCAGCGGCGCGCTTCGCCTCGCGGCTCTCGCCCTCGTCGCGGCCCCGCAGCCGTCCGCGGGCTCCACCGCGCGACCCCGAACCTCGCCCGCCGCGCCCGCTGGCGGCCTACCTCACGCCGGCGTCACCCCCCCACCGGTCCACCTTCCGTCCGCGGCAGCGCTTGCCTCCTCCGCCAACCTCGCTCCGCGCTCCTCGCGCTTCGCCTCCGTCGCGCCTGCCCCACGAGTCGCCGCCTCCGGCCCGCGCCCGCCGCGGGCTCCTCGCCGTCCGCGCCCGGCTGCTCGCCCTCCACCGTCCGCCCCTCGGCGCGCCTCCGCCAGCGCCGCCCGGCGTTTCGTCCCCTGGCAGCGTCGGCCCTCCGTCTCATGAGGGCCAGCCCTTCCGTCGTCTGTGCCGAGGCCACTGGCGTGTGGTCGCTCGGCGGCCGCCAGCAGCGTCGTCGGCGTTGGATGTGGCAATCACGGGTGCTGGGGATGTTGCTTTTCGATCGTGGGTTACGTGGTGGCCGGTATGTACCATGCCTAGAGGACGTAAAGCCATCCCAACAACAAGACCTTCGGAGATGCCGCCGAAGCCAAGAACCTTTGTGTTCCGCTAAGATAAATCGGAACGCCAAGATCTTCCAAGAACATGCCATCCGACAAGTTCATCATCGACCACCATGGCGCCAAGGGTCGAACCCGAAAACCATGGAATCGCCAAGATCTCGGCGCTGCGAAGCCGAGGACCCGACAAGAACCGACACGGACACGAGTTCTCGTCGAGGAAACCAAGGCCGTCGTGGAACCGTGGGACGCCGAGTGCTTCACCCGGACACCGAGACCTGAGCGACAAGTTCTCCTTCGGACGCCGAGCTCGCCGAGAACCCGGATGCGACAAGACCCTAACCCCGGTCCGAGAACGATCCCGCCGAGGCCGTCAACCACGAACCCGGATCCGACCCGAACCCCGAACCCTAACCCAAGATCGCCGAACCCTAATGTGTGAACCTTTCCCGAGCCCCTATTTTATAAATGCTAAATATAAAACCTGCTGCATAGTAATCATTCATCTCGCATGCATATTTGTGTGGTTTGGGGGCCTTATGCCGATTCACCAAATAATTAAATATGGGGCCCATATGCGGACAAATCTAGTCTTATATTGGCCTCATTTAAATTTGTGTAGCGAACCGGTAACTTATCTTGCCCTGTTAATACAACATTTAATTGCGGGGTATCTAAATAACTTGAACCGTTTAATTAATTGTCGGGACCCCGGTTCCGCTTAATATGACCTAATTGCAACCTTTGCCATGTCATACATTATACATGCATCATGCCCGATCTTCTGCCGATCTTAAATATTGCATCCGGTGTTTATTCTAGTGTTTTGTTTCTTCGCGGATAAGGCCGTTGAGTTGATGTGAGCTTCGCCCCGATCTTCGGTTGAACCTTCGACAATGTTTTTCAGGCGAGCATCTCCCCCTTTCTACCTATCTTACTTTATAGTATTTATTCCCTCCTGTTGATCTATTGCTATACGTATGCGATGCTCTAGTTTTCGTACCCGTGATATCCCTTGCAGCCCTATATTGCCTGGACACCTCCTATTACCTGTTGTTTGGTAGATAGTTGGACTTGCGCGTCGTAGCCGCTTGCTCAAGTGCTGTTGCGTGTCGTCCAGTACCACAGTTGTTGGAGTATTGCCGCATGTTTGACGTTGGAGATGATCATGGCTTTAATTATCGTTCACTTTAATTACTGTTTAACAACTAAAATTGAAGTAAGTAAGCAGAGGCACAGGTGGGCAATAGATGTTATTTGGTTGTTAACCGTCCACTTGTGTCCCGTAGGACCCCGAGTGCTTGATACCTGTTCCCTGTTTTATCGCGCTATCCACATCCGGGAGGATTATGGGACCCTGTGGCATCCCGCAAAACTACTACTAGAAAATCGCGTTGAATTTGTGCATTGCATCGTCATCATCATGCATTGTTTGCTTAAAACTATTTCGCAAAGCCCGTTTTGTTTTCTAAAACGGACCATCTTTAATCAAATATTAAACCCCGGGTCTCTGGATTATTTTTGTGTGTCTGATATCGGTTTGCAAACGGTGTTTGTAAAACAAATATAAATAGTTATTATTTTAGCGGGGGCAGTCGAACGGGCCGTTTCGACCCGAACGACCACCCCCAGGAATTTACAACGGACCACCCCAACAATTCCTAAAACTACCAACCTATCTACCCACACCCTTTGGCCACCTCACCCCGGCCAACCCCGTCGCGCCACCTCACCCTCTCTCTACCCCCCAACCAACCAGACATTGCCACATCACTCCCTCACCCCATCCCTCTCTCCTCCCTCTCTCCACCTGTCCCACTCCCTTTCCTCTCACCAACCCACCTGAACACGCCCAGCCACACAACGACACCCAAGGGCGCCAGCCACCTCCCTTCTCCCTGTCCCACGTGGCCCGGCCCCACCTCCTGCACTGGGCCACCCGACCGCCTCCCTCTTCCTCCCACGCACCAACCCGCGCCCTTCCGCCCGTCGCCACCCATCTCCACCGCCTCGGCCTGACAACCCCTCGCCGGCGCTGCCCCCCTCCCGAGCAGCCGCCTCCTCCCCAGGCTCCGCCGGCAGGGGCCTCCTCCTCCTCCCTCCCCTTCCTCACCGGCCTCAGTCCCGTCCCCCACCCCTTCTCCCTCCTCTGCCGATTCCGCCCTGGCCGCCTCTGTCCCCTTCCTCCCACCTCTCTTCCCGCCCAGACCCCTCCATTCTCGAGCCACCTCGGCGGCCGTGGCACCTCCATGGCTCGTCGCCCCGCTAAGCGCCCTCGCCGTCCTCCGGCCGTGAGACAAGCCCCGCGCGGTTACCTCTCCTCCGCTGCGCCGCCGCCAGGCTCGGCGCGCCAAGGCATGGCGCCCAGCCCCGTCGCCCGCCAAGGCTGCCGCTGGCGCCAGCTGCCGCCTTCGCCTCCCGGCCAGCTTCCCTTGCTGCTGCCCCCGCAGCCGTCCGCGGGCTCCACTGCGACCCCGAACCTCGCCCGCCGCGCAGTCGCGTCCACCACGCCTCCGCTCGGCGTCTGCCCCACGGTCCACCGGTCCGCGTCCTCGCGGCAGCCGCGCTTGCCTCCTCGCCAACCTCGCTCCGCCGCTCCTCGCGCTGGCCTCCGTCGCGCCACGGCCCAGCCTCCCGTCGAGCCGCCTCCGGCCGGCGCGCGCGCCCGCTCCTCGCCGTCCTCAGCGCCCAGCCTGCTCGCCCTCCACCGTCCACCGCCCCTCGGCGCCTCCGCCAGCGCCGCGGCCCGAGCCTCCCCTCCAGCGTCGGCTGCCTCCGTCTGGGCCAGCCCTTCCGTCTGCGCTGAGGCCACCACAGCGTGTGGTCGCTCGGCAGCCGCAAGGCGTCGTCGGCGTTGGATGTGGCAAGGGTGCTGGGGATGTTGCTGGTCGTAGGTTCTGTGGTGGCAGTATGTACCATGCCTAGAGGACGAAAGCCATCCCAACAACAAGACCTTCGGAGATGCCGCATGGCCGAGAACCTTTGTGTTCCGCTAAGATCGTCGTCAGGAAACGCCAAGATCTTCCGAAGAACATGCCATCCGACAAGTTCATCATCGACCACCATGACGCCAAGGGCCGAACCCGAAAACCATGGAATCGCCAAGATCTACTGACGCCCGGCGCCCGAAGCCGAGGACCCCGACAAGAACCCCGACACGGACACACCGAGTTCTCTGTCGAGGAAACCAAGGCCGTCGACGTGGAACCGTAGGACGCCGAGTGCTTCACCCCGGACACCGAGACCCTGAACGACAAGTTCTCCTTCCCGGACGCCGAGCTCGCCGAGAACCCGGATGCGACAAGACCCTAACCCCCGGAGTCCGAGAACGATCCCGCCGAGGCCGTCGAACCCTGAACCCTGGATCCCGACCCCGAACCCCGTCGAACCCTAACCCAAGATCGTCGAGCCCTAATGTGTGACCTTTTTCCTCGATACCCTATTTTCATAAATGAAATAAAACCTGTTGCATATTAACTTGTCATTCTTGCATGCATGCTTGTCATGTGGTTTGGGGGCCTTATGCCGATTCACCTTATAATTAAATATGGGTCCCATATGCGGGCAAATCTAGTCTCATATTGGCCTCATTTAAATTTGTGTAGCGAACCGGTAACTCATCTTGCCTTGTTAATACAACATCTAAATTGCGGGGGTTCTAAATAACTTGAACCATTTAATTAATTGTCGGGACCCCGGTTCCACTTAATATGACCTAATCGCATCGCATCTTTGCCATTCCATACATCATACATGCATCATGCCGATCTTCTGCCGTTGTATTAAATACTACATCCGGTGTTTCTTCTAGTGTTTTGGTTCTTCACGGATAAGGCCGTTGAGTTGATGTGAGCTTCGCCCCGATCTTCGGTTGGACCCTTCGACAATGTTTTCAGGCGAGCATCTCCCCCTTTCTACCTATCTTACTTTTATAGTATTTATTTCCCTCCTGTTGATCTATTGCTATCTGTGTTGCGATGCTCTAGTTTCCGTACCCGTGATATCCCCTGCAGCCTTATATTGTCATGGCCACCTCCTATTACCTGTTGTTTGGTAAATAGTTGGACTTGCGCGTCGTAGTCGCTTGTTCAAGTGCTGTTGCGTGTTGTCAAGTGCCACAGTTGTTGATGTATTGCCGCATGTTGTTGTTGGAGATGATCATAGCTTTACTTATCGTTCACTTTAATTCCTGTTTAACAACAAAAATTGAAGTAAGCAGAGGCATCGGTGGGTGATAGATAATATTTGGTTTCCGAACGCCCACTTGTGTCCCGTAGGACCCCGAGTACTTGATACCTGTTCCTTGATTTATCGCGCTATCTACATCCGGGAGGTATATGGGCCCCCGAGCGAGCTTGATTGGTCTTATTTCTTGGGGCCACAAACTAGTTTGAGGTTTTATTTACTATCCTGTACTTATGCCATGCTACTTATGTATTTACGATTGCGAGGAGCCTGCATCTGTTAGGTAAGCGTAATGTTTTCGGTATCGACAGTCCCGATTGGGGATCTCATCGTTCTGTACCATTGTCGCAAACCTTGAGTCCGTCTCGGAGCTTGCTTACTTCGTTGCGGGTGTACTCCAAGGGGTGGCCCCCTGAAATATTTCTGAATCCTGTGATTGTTCAGTCGTGAAAGCCTCGTTGGGTGTTGTTTTGGTTTTTCCGAGGTTGATCGAGCGTGTGTTGCTATTGGTGCACCCCGGCCGGGTAAAACTTTCTGAAAGCCGTGTCCGCGGATATGGACGACTTGGAGCACAGTATCTTGATCATAGACAAGCATAACTAAAGTTCATTGCTATAAATTTGACTTTATAATGACTAGTAATCAGCTTCACTATAACGGAATGCCTAAATAACACTGCCCACAATTGCTTGTTTGGATTGTCGCTTGCGACCATTGTACCTGACTAGTAAGTATTGCAACTACAACGGAATGGCTGAATAAAAGTACCAACAACTGCTGGGTTTAAGGGTTATCTCATGCTATTCATATCTGATTAGTAAGTGTTACAACTATAACGGGATGGTTAATTAAAAGTGCCATCGCTTGCTTTATCAGGATGAATATCTAAACCTGACTAGTAATTGCTGCAACGATAACTGAATAAGTAAAACTGCCAACGGTGTGAGTTCCTCGGTTGACTTCCTCGTTTGGTCTCGAGGGGGAAACACCAGGATGGGTTTGTTTGGTGTTAGTGTCAGGTTGGCTCCGAATAGGCCTTTCTCATCCCTCTCTGATAGCCGCCAGTTGTATCGAGTCTCTTTAGGTTGTTTAGTGCATGCTGCCGCTGCCGCTCAGTCCACCATACCTATGTAGGCGAGGACCAACGAATTCTAGCCTCGCCGTGTACTGGCCTCAGTACTGACGCTCCTTCTTTTTCATTTGCCCTTTTCGGCACCCCTTTTGTTTAAGCAGGTTTTGAGATCGATGCCGTTAGCAGGGTTACCCTTCCGCTTGGCTCAGGTGGTTATGGACGCCATTGGTTACTCTTCAGGCTCTTAGCCCCATGTGCATCTTGTCCGTAGCTGGACGCTATATCGCTTTTCAAGGTGATTTGGATCTTTGTATATTATATGTATTCTTGACTCTCAGTCATTGTATATATATATCTGTTCGTGGGTCCCATCGAGGACTGTTGTGTAATGTTATTACTTTTTTCCACCCGCGAAAGTGCTGGTGGGCACCTTTGAATCGTTTCTATCGGGTTTGGCGGATTCGCTAAAACTTGCATAGGTCCGATCTCGAGGTGTCTGAGACCCCCGAGCGAGCATGATTCATTCTTATTTCTTGGGGCCACAAACTAGTTTGAGGTTTTATTTACTATCCTGTACTTATGCCATGCTTTACTGCTTTATTACGATTGTGCGAGGAGCACCTGTACTGTTTAGGATCGGGACACGTTTTCGCGGTGTCGACAAGCCCAGTTTTGGGTTCCCAGTCATTCACAGCCGTCCATCCAAACCTCGGGTCCGTCTCGGAGTCAGCTAACTTCGTTGCGGGTGTACTCCAAGGGGTGGCCCCCTGAAATATTTCTGAATCCTGTGATTGCTTTGTCGTGAAGGCCTCGTTGGGTTTTGATTTGGTTTTTCCGAGGTTGATCGAGTGTGTGTTGCTATTTGTGCACCCCGGCCGGGTAAAACTTTCTGAAAGCCGTGTCCGCGGTTATGGACGACTTGGAGCACAGTATCTCGATCATAGACAACTATAACTAAAGTAGTGCTATAAACTTGACTTTATAATGACTAGTAATCAGCTTCACTATAATGGAATGGCTACATAAAACTTCCCACAATTGCTTGTTTGGTTTGTCGCTTGCGACAATTGTATCTGACTAGTAAGTATTGCAACTACAACAGAATGGCTAAATAAAAGTACCAACAACTGCTTGGTTTTGGGTTATCTCATGCTAATTGTATTTAACTAGTAAGTGTCGCAACTACAACGGAATGAATAAATAAAACTGCCCACTGCTTATTTTATCAGGATGACCAGCTATACCTGACTAGTAATTGGTGCAACGATAACTGAATAAATAAAACTGCCAACTATGTGAGTACCTCGGTTGACTTCCTCGTTTGGTATCGAGGGGGAAACACCAGGATGGGTTTGTTTGATGGTAGTATCAGGATGGTTCCGAATAGGTCTTTCTCACCCCTCTCTGATAGCCGCCAGTTGCATCGAGTCTCTATAGGTTGTTTAGTGCATCTTTGCCGCTTCGATCTACCATACCTATGTAGGCGAGGACCGCGAATTCTAGCCTCGCCGTGTCTTGGCCTCGATCGACGCTCCTTTCTCCTTTGCCCTTGTTGGCACCTTTTGTTTAAGCAGGTTCGAGATCGGCGTCGTTAGCGGGGTTACCCTTCCGGCTTGGCACAGGCAGGGTTATGGGCCATTGGTTATTCTTCGGGCTCTTAGCTCAATTTGCATCTTGTCCGATTTCGGACGCTGTATCATTTTCAAGGTGATTTGGATCTTTGTATATTATATCTGTATTCTTGACTCATTGAGTCGCGTTGTATATATATCTGTCATGGGTCCCATCGAGGACTGTTGTGTAATGTTATTACTTTGTTTTCCACCCGCACGAAAGTGCCTGGTGGGCACCTTTGAATCGTTTCTATGCGGGTTTGGCGGGTTTCGCTAAAACTTGCATAGGGCCGATTCTGAGGGTGTTACACATTTGTTGCATTTGTTTGATCTCTATGTGTTATTGTTTATGTTGTATGCAATTGTTTGCTCGATAGATTGCGAGGAGTGCAACGTGTGTGATTGCTACGAGTGCTTGAACGACTTCACCAACTATCAAGGCAAGTAGATGCTACTTTGTTCATGATGTTATCCTACTATTTTCAATGCATTGTCGTGTATTTTGTAGATGCATGTGTAGGATAATACTATCGTTATGCTATGTCCTATTATGTGGTAGGATTCTCCCTGTAGATGAACCACCGTTGGTAGATGTGCTTAGCCATGCTAATATGAACGAGGGCTGGGTTACATCAATAAAAGTTGTTTCTAAATGTCTTGGTTTGTGAAAACTAAAACAACTTAATCAATGAATCTCCTGGGTGTGATGGGATTGATAATTTTTTGTGGTATCATTGCGGAAAGGCACCCAGGTATCAAGAGAAAATGATTGGCTTCTTTATTTTGTAGCTTACGTGTACAACCATGTGCCAATAATGAAATGGGCCGTTGGTTGGACTCAGTAGGTTGTGGTAACTCGAACCCGCGTATCCAGAGATGTAGAATTTTGGTAGGTTGGACCGGTGCGCGTCGCGATTGGGGAGCTACTTCCCGAACGGTCTCTTCTTGGACTTCTCCCTATCATCACCCAAAATGAGAGTGATGGTACGAGCTGGGCTGGCCAAGTCACATGGGTAAAGTGTACTAACCCCTGCAGGGTGTATAATCTAATCGATTAGCCGTGTCCCCGGTTATGGACGTCTGAGTTGCTTGATATTGATTCCATGACATGTTTCTCGCTCATTCTAGTTTCATAATTGCTTTAAATGTTGTTGGGTTAACTTAATTGGGATCTTTTCAAAGAAAATCAAAAACTGTTTATGAAAGTAGGACAAAGGTATTTGCAAATGCAAGCTAGCCACAGCTCCACTTGCCAAATATGCATGTAGATGTTAGCACTACTGTCTCCTTTAACAGCTCTACTTGCCATACATTCCATGTATTGACCCTTTGGGGCTGCTACGTTTCATGTTGTAGGATATTCCGATTCTGAGTAATCGATTTAGGCCACGGTACTCCACTCGACACTTGTTCACTTGTGGGCAATTTGAAGAATGGAGGATTTGCTTTATTTATGTTTCTACTTGAATAACATTGAGCTAGCCTCGAGCTAAGCTTTTATTGTAATAATGATACTCTAGATCTTCGTTATTTAAGATACACGGATATTTTGCTATGTTATTCATCTTATTCTATTGTGGGCCAATGAACCAATCCAGGGATTGGCATGTCACATAGAAGCTACGGTCTTCTCAGAACCGTGGTGTTACATTGCGCATTGGCTATGGCGCCCATGTTATCACAGTAGATAGACATTGGGTCCAGCACACTTGGAACCACACCGAGCTCTATAATGAACTCCTTCATCCATATCGCTTCTTGTGAAGCCTCTGAAGCAGCTATGTATTCCGATTCAGTTGAAGATCTCGCCACAACGCTTTGCTTTGCACTCCTCCAATAGCTATTGCACCATTCAAAGTAAATACGTATCCAGATTGTGATTTAGAATCATCCGGATCGGTGTTCCAACTAGCATCGGTGTAACCATTAACAACGAGTTGTTCATCACCTCCATAAGAAAGAACCATGTCCTTAGTTCTTCTCAAGTACTTAAGGATGTTTTTGACCGCTGTCCAATGATCCACTCCTGGTTCGCTTTGATATCTGCTAGTTAAACTAACAGCATATGCAATGTCGGGTCTAGTACATAGCATGGCATACATTAGAGATCCTATGGCTGAGGCATAGGGAGTCTTACTCATCCTTTCTCTATATTCTGACGTTGCTGGATTTTGAGTTTTACTCAAGGTCGTATTGGGCAACATGGGCAAGAACCCTTTCTTGCTATCTTCCATTCCAAACCTCTTTAGAACTTTGTCCAAATATGTACTTTGTGACAATGATATTAGGCGTCTCGATCTATCTCTATAGATCTTTATGCCTAATATGTAAGCTGCTTCGCCAAGATCTTTCATTGAAAAACTATTATTCAAATATTCCTTGACACTATTAAGAAGGTCTACATCATTCCCAATCAACAATATGTCATCTACATATAGTATTAAGAATGCTATAGAGCTCCCACTCACTTTCTTGTAAATACAAGCTTCTCCATAAGTTTGTATAAAACCAAAACTTTTGATTACTTTATCAAAACGTTGATTCCAACTTCGGGATGCTTGCTTCAAACCATATATGGACCGTTGAAGTTTGCATACCTTGTTAACATCTCTAGGATCGACAAAACCTTTGGGTTGCATCATATACAACTCTTCATCAATGTCTCCATTGAGGAACGCTGTTTTGGCATCCATCTGCCATATCTCATAATCATAATATGCAGCGATTGCTAACAAAATCCTCACAGACTTTAGCTTTGCTACTGGTGATAAAATCTCATCGTAGTTAACTCCTTGAATTTGTCGAAACCCTTTTGCGACAAGTCGAACTTTATAGACAGTAACATTACCATCAGCATCTGTTTTCTTCTTGAAAATCCATTTGTTCTCGATAGCCTTCCGGCCATCCGGTAAGTCCACCAAAGTCCATACTTGGTTTTCGTGCATGGATCCAATCTCGGATTTCATGGCTTCTTGCCATTTATTGGAATCTGGGCTCATCATCGCTTCCTCATATGTCGCAGGGTCATCGGTGTTGTCCACCAACATGACACTCATAACGGGATCATACCAATCAGGAGTGGTACGAGTTCTCGTTGACCTGCAAGGCTCTGTAGCAACTTCAACCGAAGTTTCATGATCATCATCATTAGCTTCCTCTCTTATTGGTGCAGGCACCACAGGAACTTCTTCCGATGTTGCGCTACTTGCAAGTTCGAGAGAAGGTTCGACAACCTCGTCGAGTTCTACTTTCCTTCCAGTCACTTCTTTCGAGAGAAATTCCTTCTCTAGAAAGGATCCATTCTTGGCAACGAAGATTTTTCCTTCGGATCTATGATAGAAGGTATACCCAATAGTTTTCTTCGGGTATCCTATGAAGATGCATTTTTCCTCTTTGGGTTCAAGATTGTCCGACTGTAACTTCTTTACATAGGCTTCGCAACCCCAAACTTTAAGGAACGACAATTTAGGTTTCTTCCCAAACCATAATCCATATGGTGTCGTTTCAACGGATTTAGATGGTGCCCTATTTAAAGTGAATGCGGATGTTTCTAATGCATAACCCCAAAATGATAGCGGGAAATCTGTAAGTGACATCATAGAACGAACCATATCTAAGAGAGTTCGATTACGACGTTCGGACACACCATTACGATGTGGTGTTCCTGGCGGTGTCAATTGTGAAAGTATTCCGCATTTCTTCAAATGCTCGCCAAACTCGTAACTTAGATATTCACCTCCACGATCAGAACGTAGAAATTTAATCTTCTTGTTATGTTGATTTTCCACCTCACTTTGAAATTCCTTAAACTTCTCGAAAGTTTCGGACTTATGTTTCATGAAATAGATATACCCATATCTACTCAAGTCATCCGTGAAGGTAAGAACATAACGATAACCACCGCGCGATGCTACACTCATCAGACCACACACATCGGTATGTATGATTTCCAATAAGTCCGTAGCTCGCTCCATCATACCAGAAAATGGAGTCTTAGTCATTTTACCCATCAGACATGCTTCGCATCTTTCAAGTGATTCGAAATCAAGTGATTCAAGAAGTCCATCGGAATGGAGTTTCTTCATACGCTTCACTCCAATGTGACCAAGACGACAGTGCCACATATAGGTCGAGTTATCGCTTAATTTCAAACGTTTACCTTCAATGTTATTAATATGTGTATTTCCACTATCGAGATTCAATAAGAATAGACCATCTATCAAAGGTGCATGTGCATAAAACATATTACTCATATAAATCGAACAACCATTATTCTCGGACTCAAACAAGTAACCGTCTCGCAATAAATAAGATCCCGATATAATGTTCATGCTTAACGCAGGCACCAAATAACAATTATTTAAGTATAAAACTAATCCCGATGGTAGATGAAGAGGTAGCGTGGCGACCGCGATCACATCAACCTTTTATCCATTTCCAACGCGCATCGTCACCTTGTTCTTCGCTAGCTTCCGTTTATTCTGCAGCACCTGTTTCGAGTTAAAAATATGAGCAACCGAACCAATATCAAATATCCAGGCTCTACTATGATTACTAGTGAGATACACATCAATAACATTTATATCAGATATACCTTTCTTCTTGATGTTGCCGTTCTTCAAATCCGCCAAGTACTTTGGGCAATTCTGCTTCCAGTGACCTTCTCCCTTGCAGTAAAAGCACTTAGTATCAGACTTAGGTCCAGCCTTGGTCTTCTTCGTCGGTGCGGCAACTTTCTTACCACCCTTCTTGAAGTGTCCCTTTTGCTTAGACTTGCCTTTCTTGAATTTGGTGGTCTTATTTACCATCAACACTTGGTGCTCTTTCTTGATCTCCACTTATGCAGATTTTAACATGGAGAAGAGTTCTGGCAACTGCTTGTTCATGCTTTGCATATTGTAGTTCATCACAAAGTTCTTGTAACTTGGTGGTAGTGATTGGAGGACACGGTAAATCCCCAAAGCATTAGGAATCACTATACCCAAGCTTTCGAGTTTGTTTGCGTGCCCAGACATCTTAAGCACATGCTCACAAACGGAGCTGTCCTCTTCCATCTTGCAGTTAAAGAACTTTTCAGAAGCCTCGTAGCTCTCAACTGCCGCGTGAGTCTCAAATATCAATTTGAGTTCACGGACAATATCATGTGGGTCTGAATTCTCAAACCTTTTCTGAAGCTCCGATTCCAAACCATACAATATAGCACACTGAACTATGGAGTACTGATTCTTTCGAGCGAGGTAAACATTCTTTACTTCATCGGTAGCATCAGCTGCAGGCGGGTCACCCAGTGGTGCATCCAACACATAGTTTAAATTACCAGCATTGAGGACAATCCTCAAATTGCGGAACCAATCCGCGAAGTTTCTTCCATTGTTTTTCAACTTTTCTTTCTCTAGGAAAGCATTAAAATTGATGGTAGGGGCCGCCATTGATCTACAACATATTTTCAATAATTTAGACTAAGTTTATGACAAATTGAGTTCTAATTAATATTTAAATTAATCTAGATGAACTCCCACTCAACAATATCCCTCACATTGTTTTAGTGATCACACAAACCAGATCCACCACATCAAAACCGATCATCACGAGAGTTTGTAGCCTTAAGCCGAAGAGAGTATGGTGGACTATGAGAGAGACCTTGGTGATCTAGGGTTTAGAGGCACCAAGTAGAGAGGGCTAGGCCGGAGGATAGGGCAAGGGTATAGCGCCAAGTCGGCGGCTAGGGCAAACCCTAGGGCGGCGGCGACTGCAGGAGGACCGGCGGCTAGGGCTAGGGTTTAGAGGAGAGAGGTGTGTCTCTAGAGGGGCACCCCTGCCCCTCCTTATATAGGTGGGAGGGCGCCGTCCAGGGGAGGAGAGTCCTCCCCCAACTCGGCCTCCTTGGTCGGCGGGTGGAGGGAGAGGAACTCCTCCCCAAGTAGGTTTCCTACTCTCCCTCCACCAAGCAAACTTGTCGTTTGACTTTTCAAATTGGCGTTTGACTTTTCAAACTAGGATTTGATTTATTCCTTTATTTTGCTCAAAGATGACACCTAGTACATGATGCAACCATTCCAACTTATTATGACACATTCATGTACCCTTCCCCTCCGGAGTGCCGGACCTTCCGAACCCTTCTAGAACATTCCCGATGAAAACACCGGAATCATTCTCCAACTCCGAAACAGGACTTTCCTTATATGAATCTTATTCTCCGAACCATTCCGGAGCTCCTCGTGATATCCTGGATCCCATCCGAGACTCCAAACAACATTCGGTCTCTTACTCATCATTCCATAACTACTCAATAACATCGAATCCTTAAGTGTGTCTCCCTACGGTTCGTGAATTATGCGGACATGATCGAGACACTTCTCCGAACAATAACTAATAGAGGAATCTGGAAATTCATATGGCTCCCACATATTTCTACGATTACTTTGTGATCGAATGAACCACTTACATACGATACCAATTTCCCTTTGTCTCACGATAGTTTACTTATCCGAGGTTTTGATCGTCGGTATCTCTGTATACCTAGTTCAACCTCGTTACCGATAAGTACTCTTTTCTAGTTCCCGTGATATGTGATCCCTTGTGAGCCAGTCACATGCTTTCAAGCCAATTGGATGACATTCCACCGAGAGGGCCCGGAGTATATCTATCCGTCATATGGATGGACAAATCCCACTCTTGATCCATGTGTCTCAACCCATACTTTCCGAACACTCAATGCCACCTTTATAGCCACCCAGTTACGGTGTGGTGTTTGATGTCATCAAAGCATCCTTCCGGTGATGGTGATAAGCATGATCTCATGGTCGAAGGAATTATGTTACTATGTATCAGAAAGCATATAGCAATTGAACTATTAAAATGACTTGATCTTTATGCTACGCTTATCTATAGGAGTATGTCCATCGTACCATTCTCCTAACGATATGATCTTGTTGTTAATAACATCTCAATGTTCATGATAGGGAAACCACAATCATTTATTAACCAACAAGCTAGTATTATGAAGAGGTTTTACCAGGGACTCTAATTTAGTTTACAAATCACACAAGTATTAATGTTTCCTTGTTAATACTGTTATAGCATGAATGTAAACATTTATCATAAACACAAAGATGTAATAATAACTACATTTATTATTTCCTCTAGGGCATATCTCCAACACGAATATAGGCGGAATTTAATTAAGTAGGGCAAGGGGGCACATAGTACATCGGATTTCATAACTAGAAACGGCCTCCGCCATGGTCGACGTCGGATGCCACAACAACAGGCCGAGGCGGGGGTGGTTGCCGGCCTCGATGTGAGTCATGACTCCGGCGAGAGTCCGCCCTGGAACGCTCCACCAGCGGCGGCGGCGAGCCCGGCGGTCCGTCGTGTCGAGCGAGTTTCTCGAGGCGCCTGTCGGCCAAAAAGTGCCTCCAGAAGACCAGGTTGCCCTGATCCTCGGCGAGATCTGGGTCTTGCATGGCAACGATAGCGGCCTGGATCTCTCCTGCGACTTCTGGGTCTTGCATGGCGGCGATAGCCGCCTGGATCTCTCAGGCGAGGTCCTCTCCGTCCGGCACGGCGGAACAGGGATCCTGCCGGCGCTGAGTTTCCAGCCTAGGGGGAGACGAGTGTCCGGCGGCGCCGTATAGCGCGCCTCCCGGAGCAGCCGGGCTTCCCACGGCGACAGTGTGCGTCGGCCCTCGGCCATGGCTTCTCGGCGGAGTTGAGGAGGAAGAAAGGTGCGAACGTCCGAAGTTCGCCGGAGTTGTGGTGGTGTGAGAGACTTTGAAGAGAGACGGCGAGATGTATGGCTTTTATAGGCCGAAAGAATGGCAGGAGGGGTGTAGCGGCGAGGACGGGAAAAGGAAAACGGCGGGAACGATGACGGTGACTCGGTTTCTGTCGCTGACAGGCTGGTCCACTCGGCCAATTCACTTCGTCCGGCATCCCCAGGGCGTAACCGGGATCCTGGGTTCGGCCTGAATAGTCCGAACCAAACTTGGCCTAAATCCGATCGAAAAGAGATCCCTGGATACGCGACTGGATCAATTTTCGACGTCCGGACGTAATTTCAGCGTTCGGATCAGTCTCATGGGTAGGCGAGTGAAGATGCTCTAACCGCATCCGCTTATTTCCACACTGATCACCACCGCACTGACTTCTTCGTTGAACATGAAGATCTCACTCACTCGCTCATCGCATTACTCCTTTCGCCATCAGCTGCTCCACCAAGGCAGCAACAGCAACAGTTCCATCGCCTCTGTTCTCCGTCGCTTTATTAGCTCTATCCATTTTATTAAGCCAATTCCTAAACATATTAATGATATTGGTTAAAGGTGGAATATTGTTAGTGCAAAACACACTAAATAATCTTAGCGAAAGGGCATGATAAAAATAAATGTTTAATCGTTTCATTCTCATCACAAAAGCAACATTTTTGTTAGCAAAAATTTACTATTGAGGAACCACATAAAAATCTTTATTTTCAGTGAGATTTTTAACTTTCATAGATATCTTCTGGAAAGCGTGGATTCCATTCATAAGATCTTCATACATAGGTTTGACAGTAAACACCCCACGTGAAAAATACAATAATGTTGAAACAATATGATCAAAACATCGTTTACTCGAGTTTTAGCGGAATAGACGTGCACTCATTGGTGTGGAGTGTTGCAATAAAGTAAATTTACAATGTGATATTGTTTTTCCTATTGGAAATGATGCACTAGGGAGTTTTCCGTCAAAAAAGACGTGCACTATTTAGTGAAAAAAACATTTCCTAGATTCATCAACACAAATATTCAAACAGCGTCCTTGATATATATATATATATATATATATATATATATATATATATATATATATATATATATATGTGTGTGTGTGTGTGTGTGTGTGTGTGTGTGTGTGTGTGTGTGTGTGTGTGTGTGTGTGTGTGTGTGTGTGTGTGTGTGTGTGTGTGTGTGTGCTTGACAAGTTGAAATGCGGTATGCCTTGTGGGTTAAGGATTCGCCTGACACACGATCCACACCAATTGATCACGATTGATGGTGGATGGAAGAAAATAAGAGCAAACACAGCGTTGTAAAAATACAGTGTCTAAGAGCACCTTTTCTCTTTCAAGTTGTGTCTAACACGGTGAAAAGGGCGGTGTTAGGCTAAAAATTATTAATCCTATGTCTAGTACAAGACATAAGTGTTTAAGAAAAAAGCAACTAATGGCACCACCTGACAGTATATGATCAAGATTCAAAAGTACTAGTATCTTATGTTGAGTAGACCCTACAAGTTTCGTTAGACACTGTCTAAACAATGGAGCTTACTTCTTTTCTTAGACAAATGCACACTTTTTTCTTAGACAGTGTCCACACGCTGTACATGCTCTAAGTGAGACCGAAGAAAACCAGTTAAGGAGGCTTGCTTTGGTACCCCCCTGACGGCAATCGAAGAGAAAAACCGGGTCTGGGTGGTTCGATGGTATGTCCCTGGTTAGTTTAGGAGCATCTTGTTAATGACAAGGGAGTAAGAGACCGAATGTTGTTTGGAGTCTCGGATGGAATCCTGCTCGTAGAGCTTTGGCGACAAGGGAGCAGCTGCCTGCCTGGTGGCCGCAGATGCCCTCATGGATGTCTTGGAGTATGGCCTTGCCGTCGTTGATGGTGACGCACCGTTGTAGTACACCCGTAATGCTGAGTTTGTACAGCTCGCCGTTGATGATGGTGAAGGCTTTTGACCGACGAGATGCGCGTCGGGCATCTGTCGGGCTGTCTGGCAATTCTCCGTTTATCAGGAACTGGAGGTATGGACGTGTCCAGGTTTCTTCGACTGCCATGACCTGCATTAGGTTGACCATGGCAACTTCGGTATCCAACTTTTCGGGTCCTTCATGACCTTCGGGTAGCGTAGCCCCCGAGTGTTCTGCTTCTTCGGGTGATCCCTTGGGGAATTTCTGCTTGATGGATGGCATACATATCTGTTCGAGGAACACGCCTGGTGGTACCTTTGCACAAGTAGAGCCGATGTTGGCGAGTCTATCGGCCTCCTCGTTGCTCTCTCTTCCAACGTGCCGAAGTTCGCAGCCGTCGAATTCTCCTTCGAGTGCGTTGTAGCGCTTGATGCGATCATGTTCTCGGCGTGTGCGTCACACTCATTCATCGTCTGCTGGACGACGAGGTTGGAGTCACCGTAGATGACCAGGCGTGTAGCGCCGCATATTTTTGCCATGTTCATTCCATGGATGAGGGCTTCGTATTCGGCTTCGTTGTTGGAGGCTCTAAATTTCATCCGAAGAACGTACTTCATTTTGTCACCTTGCGGGGAGGTCAGTATGACCCCTGCCCCTGCTCCGACTTCGCGCTTGGAGCCGTCGAAGTGCATTGTCCAGGACTGCGACATGTCTGGGGTGTCTGGTAGCTGCAGCTCCATCCAGTGCACCAGGAAGTCCGGGAGGACTTGAGATTTTATTGCGTGTCGCTTCTCGTAGACGATGTCCAAGGGTGATAGTTCGATGCCCCACAGGGCCACGCGTCCTATGGCCTCTGGGTTATTCAGGATGCTGTTCAGGGGTGCCTCGTTGACGACCATCACTTGATGCTCCTGGAAGTAGTGGCTCAGTCATCGAGCCGTCATGAACACGCCGTAGGCTAGCTTCTGGTAGTGCGGGTACCGCTGTTTTGTTGGAGTGAGAACCTCGCTGAGGTAGTAAATTAGGCGTTGGACCCCGTGGGTCTTGCCTTCATCGGGTCGTTCGAACACGAGTACTGTGCTGACCACCTGGTGTGTGGCTGCTATGTACAGCAGCAGGGGCTCGCGCTCTTTTGGCGTGACCAAAACGGGCGAGGTGGAGAGGATCCTCTTGAGGCTTTCGAATGCGTCGTTGGCTTCTGGTGTCCACTCGAACTTGTCTGCCTTGCGCAGCAGCTGGTAAAATGGTAGGGCCTTCTCGCCCATGCGGCTGATGAACCTTCTTAGTGCCGCTACTCGCCCTGCGAGCTGCTGAACGCCCTTGAGGTTTTTCATCTTCTCCATTGTCATGATAGCTTTGATTTTCTTCGGGTTTGCTTCGATTCCTCATTGAGAGATGAAGTACCCGAGCAGCTGACCCGAGGGGACGCCGAAGGCGCACTTTTCTGGATTGAGCTTGATCCTGTAGCGATCAAGGTTGTCGAACGTCTCGCGGAGATCGTCGATAAGTGTTCTTGCCTCCTTGGTTTTTATGACTATGTCGTCGACATAGACTTGGACGTTGCGACCGATCTGGTCCTTGAGGCAGGCCTGCATGCATCGCTGGTATGTGGCACCCGCGTTCTTTAGCCCAAAGGGCATTGTGTTGTAGCAGTATACTCCGAACGGTGTGATGAACGCCGTTTTCTCTTGATCTTCGACCTTGAGTCGAATATGGTTATAGCCTGAGTAGGCGTCGAGGAAGGAGAGCTTCTCACAACCTGCAGTCGAATCGATGATCTGGTTGATCCGAGGAAGAGGGAAGTGGTCCTTTGGGCAGTGTTTATTTAGTGACGTGAAGTCCACGCACATCCGCAGCATGTCCGTGTCCTTCTGCGGGACCATCACCGTGTTTGCCAGCCACTCGCTTTCCTTGATTTCCCGGATGAAGTCTGTTGCGAGTAATCTGTTGATCTCCTTGCCGATAGCTTCGGCGTGGCTCGGCGTCTTGGATGGACTGCTTGACTGGCTTGGTGTCTGGCAAGACATTGAGTGCGTGCTCGGCGAATTCCCTGGGAACTCCTGGCATGTCCGCAGGACACCAGGCGAAGATTTCCCAGCGCTCACGGAGGAATTCGACGAGCGTGCCTTCTATCTTGATCTTGGTCGTTGGCGATCAGCGCCGTCTTGGAGCCATCCGTCGGATGGACCTGCACTTTCTTGGTGTTGATGGTGGAGTCGAAGGACATGTCAGGTGCGTTCTGCTTTGTGACTGGGGGTGGCCCATTGTCCGTCACCTCGCGGAGCCTTATAAGCTCGTCTTGCATGCCGAAAGACTGGGATATTTTGTTGAAATCCCTGTCGCATTGGTCCGATCGGGTGAAGCTCCCGTGGACTGTGATGACGCCCCTTGGTCCTGGCATCTTGAGTAGTAGGTATGCGTAGTGTGGGACGGCCAGGAACCTTGCGAATGTTACACGTCCTAGGATGGAATGGTATTGCGACGGCCAGTCCACCACTTCGAATTCTAGGCGCTCCTGCCGAAAGTTGTCCGGCTTCCCGAAGATGACGTCGAGCCCTATTTTGCTCAGGGGGAAGATGCCCTTCCCTGGGACAATGCCGTGGAACGTTGTGTCTGATTGTTCCAGGCTGCATTGCGGGATCCGCATAGCTGCTAGAGTGCTTGCGAACATTAGGTTGATGCCGCTTCCGCCGTCTATGAAGACGCGACTCATCTCGAAGCCTCCGATATGCGCCTCCAGCACCAGGACAGCATGACCTGGGCGAGGGATCTGGCAAGGGTGATCTGCGCGAGTGAATGTGATGCAGGACTCCGATCCGCTGAGGTACTCAGGGATTGCAGGCGGAGTTGCCACGGCCAAGTTGATTTGTCGGGTGATTTTCTTCTGCACCCTATTTGTGGGGCGTCCCTTCTGTATCATATTGAGTGCTCCTTTTGGTGGATGGTATGCGACCCCGGCGTTGTTTTGCGCTGGTGCGACTGGTTGATTTGGGCCTCCAATAGGCGGTGGTGGAGGAGCTCCGTGTGCTATTTCACCTGGCGCAGGTGCATTTCCGAACGCAGGGATTGGAGCTTGTTGCCTCATCTGCACCATGCCTTCGCTGAGTTTCTGGAATTCGCGGCAGTCCTTGAGCATGTGGCTAGCTTTCTTTTTTCCATCTTGTTTGTCGATGTAGAAGTGGATGGTGCATGGACCCGAAAGTTTGTCGAATGCTGAGGGTCCGTTGTCGCGGTCGCGGCGTTGCCACGACTGCGTTGGTCGTCCGTTGTCGCGGAAGTTTCCGCTGCGGTATCCTCCGCTGTTGCGGCTGTTGTCGTTACGGCGGTCGGCGTAGCCGGCTGCGACCATGTCGGGTCCGTCGCGGTCCTCGTAGACACGCGATCTCCTCTTGCTGCGGCGTTCGCGTCTTCGGCCGTAGTCGTCCTCTTCATCTGATTGCGCCCGCTGGATGCAATCTTCGCCGTCTGCCCAACTGTTGGCGATTTCCATGAGCTGGTCGAGTGTCTTGGGCTTTACACGTCCAAGTTTCTCCTTGAAGTCTGGGCGTTTGACGCCGTTCTTCGGAGATGTGTGCTGCGGAGTTCTTGGTTGTAGACCAGCGTAGTATGTACGAGCGAATAGATTCACCCGTTCTCTGAGTGCAGGCTCGCAATTCTTCGATTGAGGCGGGCCTCTTGCTGGTGCCTTTGAAGTTTCGGATGAAGCTGTAAGCGAGCTCCTCCCGACGGATGGATCCCGATGATAGGCTAAGCGGACCAGCGCCTGTCATTGCGGTGAAGGCATTGCATGGCGGTTTCTTTGTTGCCTCCGTGAAGCTTGACGGATGACGGATGGTCACGAGCCAGGACTTTGGATCTTGCGTGCGTTGAACTTGAGTATCCGAAGGAAGCTTGAAGTTGCGTGGCATCCGTGTTCGCCAAACGGATCTCTGAAGCATCGAGCCCTTGAGTTCTCCTTCGTCTTCATCCATCTCAGATTCAGACGAGCATGCGCGTTTAGCGCGTGCTTTATCGATCTTGCGCTGTGTAAGCTTGTCTCTGGCGTCGTAGTCGCTTTTATGGCGGTGCGAGCTCTTCTTCCTTCGAGGAAGATCGAGCTCCTCTTCCTCTTCGGATGAGGGGGCGGGACTCCGGTCGCGCCTGGCTGGAGCTTTCTTCTTCGGTTCCGCAGGAGCGTCTTCGTGGAGCGCAGCTCCGATTAGTCCTAGTCCGGTGAGTGCGGACCTATGCATGGCACTTTTCGGGTCCCCCTCCGGAGGTGGGTGAGACGCGAGATACGCAGTGGCTGCCATGATCGCACCTTGTGGCGTCTTCGGGATGATGTTGCCGTCAGCGTACATATCCATGAACGATGTGTGGAGAGTTCGGGTCACGTCACGCCGCTCCTTGGGGTCCATGTTTTCCACCCGAGAGCGGTTCTTGTTTCCCTGGTTTCCGTTTGTGCTAGAGTCGGGTCCCATGGCGGAGAGCGCGGCTCGTCGCGCACTGGACTCAGAGGCTGCTTGCTTGCGTTTGTCGAGCGTCTCCTGCATCTTGACTTGCTTCTTGTGCTCCTCGATGAGGAGGTAGTGGTATGCCCTCAGCAGATCACGTGGGGAGTCCAGAGGTAGGACTATTTCGCCTGTGACGGCGCGGCGTGCTTCGACCCATCCTTCTTTGCTAAGTTGGATGAGGTGGCCACTGTTTTCCCCGTTGGGTGGGGGGACCGACTTCTTCCGTTCCCACCGTTTTCGCCGTTTCTGTCCTGCGGGTTGGGGTTGGGTGGCGGGTTAGGCGTTTCCTCGTCGGTTTGGATGACTGCGGCGCACAGATAGCGCCTGCAGATTGGTTGGCTGCTGCCGCAGCTTTCGGATCCGGAACCGTAGATCCCTTCATCCGAAGGTGGATCGCACAGATCGGATTTGCAGCTGTTGCTGCTGCTGTAAAACTCGTCTGTCAATGGTGAAGTGCGTAGCACGGGATGTGGAGCCCTGCGGGCACGATTGACGGGCACCCTTCAGGAGGCGGAGGTGCGGTTTGTCCCACAGGCGAAGCTCCCGAACAAAATTTCGAGTCCGTCGCCTACGAGCTCGAAATCCTTCATGGTAGCCGGTGAGTGGGCGGTGAAGTCGAAAGCGCCGAAGAGGAGGTGATTCTCCGTCGCCGCGGAGTTGTAGATCGATCGGGTCGGAACCGTCACGACCGCACAATCAGCAGCCCCGATTCCCACAGACGGCGCCAATTGACGAGGTTTAATCTCGTCAATGCTCATTGTTATGGACTTGGGTTTTGGAGAATATTGGGATGCTGGAGATCGTGGCACGGTTAACAGACAAGCAACCAGGGGACACAAGATTTACCCAGGTTCAGGCTCCCGGAGGGAAAACCCTACTCCTGCTTGTCTGCTCTTTGATTACGGCGGAACCGAAGGTTACAGGGTGCGCAGATTCGATCTGGCGTGGATGCGTGTGCGAAAGTATGAGTCTAGCTATCTAGGGCGTGCCCTCCTGGCCTTTATATAGACTTAGGCAGGTCCCGGGCGTAGTCCTAGTCGGTTACAAGTTCTAGGGTTTTACCCCTTTGAATTTCCTATCTCCTCTAGTCTTGCTCTCCAAGGATCCGAAGACGTCATGGGCCTTGGCCACCCGAAAATCTTCATGGGCCAGCGTATGTCTGCTGTGGGCCTTCCTTGGGCTAGACCAGGTATGCTGAAGTTACGTACCCGTAGGGTATAACCATGTCAATTGTACTCATAATTTATGTGATATATGTTATGGATTTGTAGGTGACTGCGAATGTTTGTACAGAGAAATAATATAAGGGGGAATGTGACAGGGATATTCGGCATACAGGTGAAGAGCGGGAGAAGTATTAGAAAATAATGGATATGACTTTTGTTTCTAAAGCTGCGGCATATTGTTTTTACAAGCTAAAGACCATGGATTCAGCATAAGAAAGGCCAGGTATAAGGTTAACAAAAAGGCATCACAGGATGTGCGTAATAGGCAGTTTGTCTGCTCCAGGGAAGGGAAACGTGGTAGCAAATTCTTGCCTTTGGAAGACAGAAAATACAAGCCAAGAGCAGAGTCTCGTTGTGGATGTACAGCGCAAATGATCGTGAAGCTAGATAAATCAAAAGGTGTTTGGTGTGTTGAGAAGTTTGATGACAAGCACAATTATATTTTAGCTAGACCGGATGAGGTGGCTTTTCTTTGGTCTCACAGGAAGATCAAAGATTTCCAGAGAGCAGAGATATTAGCAATGGCAGGTAGTTGGATTAGAAAGCATATGATCATGAGCTCTTTCATCAGCAAGTACGGTCGATACAATCAAGTTGAATTCACGAGGAAGGATTTGTATAACATGTGTGCCAGGGAGAAAAGGAAGCTACTTTCAAGCGGCGATGCGTCCACGGCCATCGACATTATGCAAAGCAGGAAGGAAAAGGACCCTAAAATTGGTTGTTTTGATACAATATGTACACATTATCATAAACTATGCGTGCAACAAAAAGGAAAACTTCCTCATGCAACATTGTCATAAACTTCCACATTATCCTAAACTACTTTTTGCGCTCGGAAAATAGAAAATGGTTTTTTCGTGCAACAAAAAGGAAAACTTCCTCGTGCAACATTGTTCGCCATCCCATGATACATATGTGTGCACAATATGGCACATTATCACAGACTATGCCGCGATTCTAGCCATAACATTAATCGTTTGGCCCAAAAGCCATGAAACCTCGAATATGATAGGTCATTTCTGAGAAGGTTTTTTTAGACACTTCAATATACCAAGTTTGATATTTGCATTAATCGGGCCGTTTTTTATTATGTGACATAGTTTGATATTTAGACACCAAGTTTGGTCATTTCGCGTGGTTTTTTTAGACACTTCAATACACCACGCGAAGGATTTGCATTAATCGGGCCGTTTTTTATTTTTTATGTCCGTTTCAAATTATGGTCAAAATGTCGGACATGAATGTTCTTAGCTAGGGGCTGAGCTACGCTAAACTTGCATTGGATCTCTGAAGAAATAGCATATCGTGAGTCTAAAAATATTTTTTTTTTAAATAATAGGCATCATATAATGTACCCGTAGTTCAAATCTGACACACTTCCTACCGTTTCGGCAGAAATTTGTCTTTTTTGCCAGGGGTGGACAGAAAGGTTTGAGATACGCTTGTTGGGACATTTGTCCATGTAAGGTGGCCTGTTATTTTTGAAAAATGGGGTGGTGGCATTTGAAACTTTCATTTGGTGGTTGCTTCATAAAACTGCCCATTTTTTGCGCTCGAAAAATGGAAAATAGTTTTCCATGTGAGGAAAAGGAAAACTTCCTGATGCAACATTATTCGCCATCCCATGATACATATGTATGCACAATATGAACATATTATCATAAACTATGCTGCGATTCTGGCCATAAATTGGTCGTTTGGCCCGAAAGCATGAAACCTCGAACATGATAGGTCATTTAAGAGAAGGATTTTTTGAGACACTTGCAATATAGCAAGTTTGGTATTTTTCCTTAAAACTCTGTCACACAATAAAACACCAAGCGAAGGATTTGCATTGATCAGACAGTTTTTGAATTTTTTATGCCCGTTTCAAACTATGGTTAAAACGGCAGGCATGAAGGTTCTTAACTAGGGGCTAAGCCTAGCTAAAATTGCATTGGATCTCTGAATAAATAGCATATCGTGAGTCTAAAAATCATTTTTTTTCAAAAAAATAGGCATCAGATAATGTACCTATAGTTCAAATCAGACCCACTTTCTATCGATTTGACAGAAATTTGTCTTTTTCGCCAGGGTTGGACGGAAAGGTTTGAGATACCCTTCTTGGGACATTTTTCCATGTAATGTGTCCTGTTATTTTTTAAAAATGGGGTGGAAGCATTTTGAAACTTTCATTTGGTGGTTGCTTCATAAAACTGCCCGTTTTCTGCGCTCGAAATATGGAAAATGGTTTTTCCACGCGAGGAAAAGGAAAACTTCCTCATGCCATATTGTTCGCCATCCCATGATATATATGTGTGCACAATATGGGCATATTATAACAAACTATGTCGCGATTCCGGCCATAACATTAGTCGTTTGGCCCGAAAGCCATGAAACCTCGAACATGATAGGTTATTTCTGAGAAGGTTTTTTTGAGACACTTGCAATATACCAAGTTTGGTATTTTTCCTTAAAACTATGTCACATAATAAGACACCACGCGAAGGATTTGCATTGATCGGACCGTTTTTTATTTTTTTATGCCCGTTTCAAACTTTGGTCAAAACGGCAGGCATGAAGGTTCCTAGCAGGGACTGAGCCTAGCTAAAATTGCATTGGATCTCTGAATAAATAGCATATCGTGAGTCTAAAAATCATTTTTTCAAAAAATAATAGGCATCAGATAATGTACCTGTAGTTTAAATAGAACCCACTTCCTACCGATTCTGCTGGAATTTGTCTTTTTCGCCAGGGATGGCCGGAAAGGTTTAATATACCCTTGTTGGGACATTTGTCCATGTAAGGTGGTCTGTTATTTTTTAAAAATAGGATGGTAGCATTTTGAAACTTTCATTTGGTGGTTGCTTCACAAAACTGCCAGTTTTTTTGTGCTCGGAAAATCGAAAATAGTTTTTCCGTGTGACGAAAAGGAAAACTTCCTCATGCAACATTGTTCGCCATCCCATGTTACATATATGTGCACAATATGGGCATATTATAACAAACTATGCTGTGATTCTAGCCATAACATTAGTCGTTTGGCCCGAAAGCCATGAAACCTCAAACATGATAGGTTATTTCTGAGAAAGTTTTTTTAATACACTTGCAATATACCAAGTTTGGTATTTTTCCTTAAAACTATGTCACATAATAAGACACAACGCGAAGGATTTGCATTGATCGAACCGTTTTTGAATTTTTTTATGCCCGTTTCAAACTATGGTCAAAACGGCAGGCATGAAGGTTCCTTGCAAGGGCTAAGCCTAGCTAAAATTGCATTGGATCTCTGAAGAAATAGCATATCGTGAGTCTAAAAATCATTTTTTTTAAAAAAATAGGCATCAGAGAATGTACCTTTAGTTCAAATCAGACCCACTTTCTACCGATTCGGCAGGAATTTGTCTTTTTTGGCAGGGGTGGACAGACAGGTTTGAGATATCCTTGTTGGTACATTTGTCCATGTAAGGTGGCCTGTTATTTTTTAAAAATAGGGTGGTAGCATTTTGAAACTTTCATTTGGTGGTTTCTTCACAAAACTGCCCGTTTTTTGCGCTCGGAAAGTATAAAATGGTTTTTCTGCGCGACGAAAATAAAAACTTCCTGATGCCACATTGTTCGCCATCCCATGATACATATGTGTGCACAATATGGACACATTATCATAAACTATGACACGATTCTGCCATAACATTGGTCGTTTGGCCCGAAAGCATGAAACCTCGAACATGATAGGTCATTTCTGAGAAGGTTTTTTTGAGACACTTGCAATATACCAAGGTTGATATTTTTCTTTAAAACTATGTCACATAAGACACCAAGTGAAGGATTTGCATTGATCGGACCATTTTTTATTTTTTTATGCCCGTTTCAAATTATGGTCAAAACGCCGGGCATGAAGGTTCTTAGCTAGGGGCTGAGCCTCTCTAAACTTGCATTAGATCTCTAAAGAAATAACATGTCCTCAGTATAAAAATCATTTTTTAAAAAAATAATAGGCATCATATAATGTATATGTAGTTCAAATCGGACCCACTTCCTACGGATTTCTTAGGAATTTTTCTTTTTCACCAAGAGTGGATGGAAATGATTGAGATACCCTTGTTGGGATATTTGACCATGTAAGGTGGCCTGTTATTTTTGAAAAATTGGGTGGTGTCATTTTGAAACTTTTGTTTGGTGGTTGCTTTACAAAACGTCTAGTTTTTTGCGCTCGGAAAATGGAAAATGATTTTTCCGTTCGACAAAAAGGAAAACTTTCTCATGCAACATTGTTCACCATCCCATGATACATATGTGTGCATAATATGGGCACATTATCACAAGCTATGCCGCGATTCTGGCCATAACATTAGTCATTTGGCACGAAAGCCATGAAAACTTAAACATGAGAGGTTATTTCCGAGAAGGTTTTTTTAAGACACTTGCAATATACCAAGTTTGTTATTTTTTCTTAAAACTATGCCACATAATAAGACATCAAACGAAGGATTTGCATTGATCGGACTGTTTTTAAAATTTTTATGCCCGTTTCAAACTATGATCAAACGGCAGGCATGAAGGTTCCTAGCAGGGGCTAAGCCTAGCTAAAATTTCATTGAATCTCTGAAGAAATAGCATATCGTGAGTCTAAAATTCATTTTTCAAAAAATAATAGGCATTAGATAATGTACATGTAGTTCAAAATCGGACTCACTTCCTACCGATTCAGCAAGAATTTGTCTTTTTCGCCAGGGATGGACGGAAAGGTTTGAGATACCCTTGTTGGGATATTTGTCCATGTAAGGTGGCCTGTTATTTTTGAAAAATATGGTGGTAGCATTTTGAAACTTTCATTTGGTGGTTGCTTCACAAAACGGCCAGTTTTTTGTGCTCAGAAAATGGAAAATGGTTTTTCCGTTCGACGAAAAGGAAAACTTCCTCATGCAACATTGTTCACCATCCCATGATACATATGTATGCACAATATGGGCACATTATCACAAGCTATGTCACGATTTTGGCCATAACATTAGTCATTTGGTCCGAAAGCCATGAAACCTTGAACATGATAGGTTATTTCTGAGAAGATTTTTTTGAGACACTTGCAATATACCAAGTTTCGTATTTTTCCTTAAAACTATGTCACATAATAAGATACCACGCGAAGGATTTGCATTGATCGGATCGTTTCTGAATTTTTTTATGCCCGTTTCAAACTATGGTCAAAACAGTAGGCATGAAGGTTCCTTGCAGGGGCTAAGCCTAGCTAAAATTTCATTAGATCTCTTAAGAAATAGCATATCTTGAGTCTAAAAAATCATTTTTTTTAAATAGTAGGCATCAGATAATGTACCTGTAGTTCAAATCTGACCCAGTTCCTACCGATTCAGCAGGAATTTTTATTTTTCGCAGGGGTGGATGGAAAGATTTGAGATACCCTTGTTCAAACATTTGTTAATCTAAGGTGGACTGTTATTTTTGAAAAATGGGATGGTAGCATTTTAAAACTTTCATTTGGTGGTTGCTTCATAAAACTGCCTGTTTTTTTGCGTTAGAAAATGGAAAATTGTTTTTCCATGCAACGAAAAGGAAAACTTCCTCATGCAACATTGTTCGCCATCCCATGATACATATGTGTGCACAATATGGGCACATTACCACAAACTATACCGCGATTCTGGCCATAACACTGGTCATTTGGCACGAAAGCCATGAAACCTCGAACATGATAGGTCATTTGTGAGAAGGTTTTTTTTAAGAAACTTGCAATATACCAAGTTTGGTATTTTTCATTAAAACTATGTCACATAATAAGACAACACTCGAAGTATTTGCATTGATCGGACCGTTTTTGAAATTTTTGTGCCGTTTCCATTTTACAAGTTAAAAAAGAGGTGTTTTGTGAATGGACCAATCAAACCGAGTAAACTGCCTCCCACGGATCATCCTTATGGCCCTGATCTGGACCGTTTAGTCCCGATTAAACGCCTGACCACTCACCCGAAGAAGCACAAAGTACTACCCTATGTGCACCGCACCCACGGCCCCAACCCTAACCTCACGAACTCCGGATCTCCTCTCCCCGCGCTGTCGATTCTCCCCTCTCACCGATGCACACTCTCCATCCCTCATCCCTTCGCCGCCACCCCCTTCACTCCCGATCGCCATCACCAATCTCCGCTCGCCCCGATCGTCGATCTCCACTCCACCCTCACTCCCCCAGTACCACATCGTCGTCGTTGTCGTCGTCGTCTACATGGAGGCGGCCAAGATCCTGGTGCTCCGCAGATGCAACTCATTCAGCCCACCGGGCCCGGTGTGACCGCTCCTCTCCACCCAGCCTGATCCTAGTATGAATTTTGTCGGGGGAACCCCTCAACCTGATCTGAATTTATCTCGTGCCTTGCAGGATGAGGAGTGAGTACAAGGTCGAGATGATGAATGTCAGGATGCAGGACTTCTTCGTCGAGTTCCGCAGGCCCAACGAAAGTACAAATGGTTCTTCACGCACACAGTCGATTCGATTCGGTACCCTATAGGCGGTTAGTGTCCTGTCCGTAGCTTTTGGTTTCTGAATCTAGATGCAACGGTGGATGAATCTTGATGCGACGGTACCCTATAGGTGATTTGTATTCTAATATCTAGAATTTACTAGGTCTCTATCAAGGAGGAGTATGGAAGGTTAGAGTATAATTGCCTGATGCGTATCCTTACAGATATCCATCGATTCGTTTTGTCAATAAGATATATTACCCCAACATTGATGAATGGTGACTATCTTGTATCTGTGCTCACTGCTGACTTTATTCTAACCCCGATAGCATGCACCTTCTTGTTTCCTAACCAATCTTGATGAATGCAAAATGTTGGTATGGTTCCATCTGTTTGGATGTTATTAACCATTTCACTATTTTTGTATATCATGGCCCTGCTAATCACCTTTCTAGTAATCTGGTTTTTGCTACGGGGTTGGATGGTTGAATATATTGGTGCATTTCATGGCCACTCTTAATGTTGTTTTATCAATAAAATGTCATTAGTTCTATTTCCCATAAACTTCTAAATGTTTGCAAGCTTGCGAAAACGGCATGTTCCAGTATAGGAGCATACATAGACACCCTTATCGCTGCACTACTGTTTATACTTATGTATGGTTGTATTGAGGCTGTCTTTTTATTCCTTATCCTATTCCTGGTACATGTCAACTTCCTAATTTCAATTGCAATACATTGATATGATTAATGAGATGTGGGTAAATCATTGGTCCTATTGACCCATATTAGCATGACTGCATGAGACGGTCGTCATTTCAGTTACTCTTGATTAACATTAGTGATATATCTGTGTATGATAAATCATATTTTCACTTTGTTTATGCTCAGCAAACAGTGTTCCTAATCAGTCTCCCATCTTTGTTTTAACTTATGCGGCCTAAACATTGATTGTACGCTAACACATAGGGACAGGCTCCTTACAGTCATGTAGAAAACCTGTTTTTAGAAGGAACTGTAGCAATTTCATTTGTGTATTGCTAGAATATAGAAGTTTTGAAAAGATGCATCACATATTTGTTGTCTGGTTTTTCAGGTGCGGTGGCTGTCGTCGAGTTCGCGTGGAAGCTAGGGTTCAATATCATGGGCAGGTGGTCACGGGAAAGTGGTCGGTGGTGGTCGTGGCTCGGACATGAGATGGCGTCGCTTCAGACCCCTTGGCAAGGAGATGGCGTGCACTAGGAGCTGGCCACCATGCATCACCAACATAGCCGTGAGGTAGTTCTTCTGGCAGTGTGCATCGTTTTTTGCCCTTACTGTCGGATTGTGGATGAATGCAATAGTGTGATCTGATAAATAATCACTATCATAATGCAGCTGATGCGAATTATAATGATGTACTTGCCCTTGATGTTTGTATCAAAGTGCTGCTAATCTGTAGCTTAAATTAGTATATTTGTTGATTTGCTGAAGGTGTAGCCATCCATGAAAAATGTAGGTAGTGTAACATTATGTGAGTACATCAGTACCCATTTGAGATGTATGTAGTGTAACAGTGTGTGAGTACATCAGTACCCATTTGAGATTAATTTTGTACTCTCACGTGTACCAGGAGATTATGGCATAATATTTTATTGTCTCGACAAATTAGCATCACAGTTGTACACTATTTGATTCATTGGCAGAATTGGCTGATCCAATAGACGTCTCTATATTTGTTAGATTTAGTATCTATAAATACACTAGTTAATGTCTAGCTAGGTAGTACTTCCTAGTTAGGTAAACTCATATTAATTTCAATATAGGTTTGATGTATACCTGACATACATGTTTGAAGAAAAAACCTTGAATCCACCTAGAGCGTGCTTTAAAATGAGATTGTTGTTGATACATGTACTATCCTATTTGATAGTAACTGCTGCTACATCTGTTCATTTTTCCTAGCCAATCTATGTTATTTTGACAAGTTATTACTTTATTTTCAGCTGATAGCAATTACCACATTTTTCTTTTTTTTACAGGAGCTCCAGGATGAAGGTAGAAGAAGAAGAAGCTACATAGTCAGCAAATAGTTGATGCTAGTTGTATCTACCTGGGGTTGATAGTCATATTTTTGCGGCTAGTTGTATGTTTGTGGTGATTTGGACTATGGAATAGTTGTAGTATTCCTGGATTTTGTTAATTATGTCTGATTGTATAGTTGTATCTACACCGTACTTCTGTAGTTGTTTTGTACTCCTGTGTTATGTTTGATTGTAATATATTGAATGTGATCTAGGCCATGCTTATTGAAATATTGATTATTTAATGCATGTACTTTAAAAATGATCCAAATGTTAGTTGGGCTCTAAAAAGGCCACGGCCCATAAAATAGTGGACTGGAGCAGCGAGCAATACCACAAAAATGGTTCAAATAAAAAAAATAACTAGAAGCTAAAAAGGCCCTGTCCACAAAAATAAAAGGGTCAAAATATTAGGCTTGGCCGAAGCAGCAAACGGGAATTGCCAAGAAGAAATTAATGGACTGAATTTTGGGCTTGGCCCATGTAAACTATTAAAATGGACTGGGCTGATTCTATGCCACGTAGGATCTACCATGTAGGATCTGACGTGTCTGGCTAGATGTTCCATGACGATATTGGATCGTCATAGAGGTTATGACGTTGCGAGATCGTCATAGGCGGTTATGACGATTTCGTAAAAATTGTCGTTATAGTTTATTTGTGACGCCTAGCTTTTGACGATCTCAAAATCGTATAGAATCGTCATAAACGGACTACTATGACGATTTTGTGACGAAAATGGAGGGTCATATATAGCCATATTCCTTGTAGTGTACCAGAATGGGGCCTTCACCCCGACCATTTTCACATTCCATTGTATCCCTAATCCTAGCAGCATCATCTGTCCAATTACGCATGCGTGGTCTCAAGGACAAACTTGGATTTATCCTATAAGGATCATCTACATGCTTAACATTCTCCCAATAAACATACTGCATGTGAACATATGTATTGTTAGTGCAACATAAAAACCGATTTAAGGAAAATAATATAGAGAAAATATTTAATACCTGTATTAAAGACAAATTTCCCTTAGGACAATGCCTAATTTTTTTATATCTAGTTACAAGCCTGAAATATAGAATGAGATGATCTACCGTGAACTCACTCCAATTAATTTTGGACATACGGTCTAGGTCCTCCACTAATACCCAATAATCCTTCGGTACAATCCTCCTAGTCATGGGTGCCAGCACTGTCCCAAGAAGAACAAGGGCAGATTTGCGGAGAAAGTCATCGTCCGTGGCTTTACTCATGACAATATCATTTATTAAATCTTCAATCACAATGTTGCCAGTAGATGCGCTGAGAAAGTGCGGTGGAATATGGGACTTTCTGTCTTCACCTTCCTCATCAATTATACGATTAGCAGACAAACCATAGTTTCGTAATCCATAAATGCACTTGGCATCTAGCGCAGTCAATGCAAATTTGTCTTTATTAGGCACAACAAAAATGCTAGACTCATGATCATAAATGTGAAACATGTAATGCATCAAGACAATTCACATCCGAATTGATGGAATTTGCAATATATTTTGCATATTAGATTCCATAAATTTACCGCATTGTTTACTTATAAAATTGCCCACAAGTCTACACCATGTTTTAACAGAGCAAGCAATATCACCATCCAGTTCCATCACGCTGCAACAAACATATAATTAAGCAAACATTAATATCATATATTAATACATGTAGATTATCCAAAAAAAATATGACAAAAATAAACAATACAGATTCATTATTTTTACGCACACAAGCTACATGACGTGGGTCAGTGCGTGTGTCGGCGGCAGCTAGTGAGCTAGGTACTCCCTCTATTCGGGATTTTTAGTCCAGAGAGCATTTTCAGATAGTTTGAAATTATTAGCCAAAGTCATTATGTCACAGCGCATGCAGCCACTAGTTTCTCTCGGCCTTTTACAGTTTCCTTTTCTCTCTCCTGCATGCAGCCCCTTTAATATGTCACCCCGGTGCATACATGTTTAGATGATCCAGGATTAGTAAAAAACAATCATGGAGAAAAGAACAGGGGCATTAAACCTCGGTTATTAACACAAATTATTGGCGTCTTGGTTTTGCTGCTTCGGTCCTCCGACCCTAAAATTCCGAACAGAGAGAGTACTTAACTATCTAAACTACATGCAAAATGATCACAGATCCATGCGATCCATGCAGCCATGCAATCACGGATCCATGCAGCCAAGCAATCACAGTACCTGGTGGCCGCACTGATCCAAGCGATCATCCGATGCAATACTGCACAAATAAACTGGACATACCTGGTGGCTGTCACTGTACGATTACCACGCCGCCGCTGTATGAACGCCGCGCGTCGCGGGTGTACCAATGCCGCGCGCCGCGCAGGATCACGTCGTCGAAGACACGGCGTCCGCAGAGTCGCCGCAAGATAGAAACCGCTATACCATTATGGAGTCAACTCGGTGGGGGTCATAAACTGGGACAAAGGAGGTGGTGGTAGGGCGACGATCGTGCTCTTCTAACCACGTCGCGTGCGCCTTTAACTAAAGAATTACGTGCAAACGACCTAAAGGCCCAGTTAAGGCCACGGTATGCATTAAATTCATCGGTCCAATTAACTCTTTTTTTCATTTTGTGATTAAAATTATCTGATATTTAAAATTCTATAAAAAATTCTTCAAAACAGTCTATTTAAAAGAATATTGAATTATTCGAACTTCACCAAATTTCTTAAAAAATCGAACTCTTGAAGTACGTAACTAAATTGTTAAATTCGCACATGCACCATATTGGCAAATAAAAAACAAGTGGGAAAAAACAGCCTGACACTCTGAGGATTGGTATCCACACCCGGGTCCAGCTCAAGCCCATTATAGGCAAACTAGACCCGAATAGTACTGCCTAGCGGCTCTAGAGATCAGGACATCACGAGAGACATATTGGCACTTAAGTTATTTCAAGAGGAGCTCGGCGGTGATCATCATACGGGGTATATAAGTTGGTCATTCTCGCCTCCAAGTAACGAGATGGGACTAAAACTCCTACTTGCGTCGGCACCGCGCGCACCACGCGTAAACATGCCACTTTTGCTTTCGGCCCACGCGGCCCGGAGCGACAGACGCAACGCTGCGACGGGCACGGGAGATGGGCTTCATTGCGCCGCCTAGCCCAGCCTGATTATTTTTCTTTTCTTTTAATTTTATTTTTACTGAATAAATATATTTTGCTTTTTAAAAATAATAAATATTTTTCACAAGTACCCGCAAAAAACTAGGATTAATTTAGTTTTAAGGTAAATAAATAAGTCAAATTTACTCGCAAAGAAATTATGAAAAAAATACAAATAGCCCCCTTTTCAAGTTTTAGTTGTAAAAAAATTCAAAAAATATAAAAAATTTATGAAGCCTTGGCTTTTCAACAAGTGGTTATATTCCCACCAAATGATCCCATCTACCTAACCATATTGGTAAAACAAAGATTTCAACTCTAAATTTTGTACTTCCTTCACAAAATCTAGATGAATTTGAAGTGTTAAAATGGAAAATGGTATTTCAAATCATAGTTGGTCAAAGACACCAAAATATGAAATGTGTGCCATGCCAAGATACACCTCCCTACCTAAAAATGATTTTTCTAAAAAAATTGAGGTCCCAATGATGTAGCCGTAGTTTAATATTTCCATGTTTTTACCTAATTGACCAAACTTAGTCTGGGGGTACAAATTAAGTAAAATAGATACTAAACACAAAAAAGTGGTTATATTCCCACCAAATGACCCCATCTACCTAACCATGTTGGTGAAACAAAGATTTCAACTCTAAATTTTGTACTTCCTTCACAAAATCTAGATGAATTTGAAATGTTAAAATGGAAAATGGTATTTTAAATCATTGTTGGTCAAAGACACCAAAAGATGAAATGTGTGCCATGCCAAGATACACCTCCCTGCCAAATTTGAGGCAATTCTGATAAAGTATGACATGGAGTTGGGCATGTCCAAGGTAATTTGGGTACACACTCATGAGACTCCCACTTGAAACCAAGTGTAAGAGAGCAACCTCAACTTTGATTCCACAAAATCAAGATTTATTATTTTTTGTTCAAACTAGCGTACAATCTAAGAAAAATGGCCAAGGTTTCACTATTTTTTATTTTCTATGATTTTCTACTGCCAGGTCAAAGTCTGGTCAAAATTGCGTCAAACACCGAGGAGGCATATGGATGAACCAAGCTGATCTACTAATAGATCCATGATTAAACCACATCTTGTGGACCTAAAAATGATTTTTTTTCCAAAAAAATTGAGGTCCCAATGATGTAGCTGTAGTTCAATATTTCTATGTTTTTACCAAATTGACCAAACTTTGACTGGGGTATAAATTGAGCAAAATAGATATTAAAGACCAAAAAAGTGGTTATATTGCCACCAAATGACCCCATCTACCTAACCATGTTGGTGAAACAAAGATTTCAACTCTAAATTGTGTACTTCCTTCACAAAATCTAGATGAATTTGAAATGTTAAAATGGAAAATGGTATTTCAAATCATAATTGGTCAAAGACACCAAAAGATGAAATGTGTGCCATGCCAAGATACACCAAAAGATGAAATGGTGTCCACTCGAACTTGTCTGCCTTGCGCAGCAGCTGGTAAAATGGTAGGGCCTTCTCGCCCATGCGGCTGATGAACCTGCTTAGTGTCGCTACTCGCCCTGCGAGCTGCTGAACGCCCTTGAGGTTTTTCGGCTTCTCCATTGTCATGATAGCTTTGATTTTCTTCGGGTTCGCTTCGATTCCTCATTGAGAGATGAAGTACCCGAGCGGTGACCGAGGGACGCCAAGGCGCACTTTCGGATTGAGCTTGATCCTGTAGCGATCAAGGTTGTCGAACGTCTCGCGGAGATCGTCGATAAGTGTTCTTTCCTCCTTGGTTTTATGACTATGTCGTTGACATAGACTTGGACGCTATGCGACCGATCGGTCCTTGAGGCAGGCGCATGCATCGGTATGTGGCACCGCGTTCTTTAGCCCGAAGGGCATTGTGTTGTAGCAGATACTCGAACGGTGTGATGAACGCCGCTTTCTCTTGATCTTCGACCTTGAGTCGAATCTGTTATAGCTTTGAAAGCGCCGAGGAAGGAGAGCTTCTCACAACTGCGGTCGAATCGATGATCCGGTCGATCCGAGGAAGAGGAAGTGGTCCTTTGGGTGTTTATTTAGTGACGTGAAGTCCACGCACATCCGCAGGATGTCCGTGTCCTTCTTCGGGATCATCACCGTGTTTGCCACTCGCTTTCCTTGATTTCCCGGATGAAGTCTGCTGAGTGTCTGTTGATCTCCTTGCCGATAGCTTCGTGGCTCCGGCAGTCTTGGATGGACTGCTTGGCTTGGTGTCTGGAAGACATTGAGTGCATGCTCGGCGAATTCACAGGAACTCTGGCATGTCCGCAGAACACCAGCGTAAGATTTCCCAGCTCACGGAGGAATTCGACGGCGCGCCTTCCTATCTTGATCTTGAGGTCGTTGGCGATCAGCACCGTCTTGGAGGCATCCGTCGGATGGACCTGCACTTTCTTGGTGTTGATAGTGGAGTCGAAGGACATGTCAGGTGCGTTCTTCTTTGTGACTGGGGGTAGCTCATTGTCCGTTACCTCGCGGAGCCTTATAAGCTCGTCTTGCATGCCGAAAGACTGGGAGATTTTGTTAAAATCCCTGTCGCATTGGTCCGATCGGGTGAAGCTCCCGTGGACTGTGATGACGCCCCTTGGTCCTGGCATCTTGAGTAGTAGGTATGCGTAGTGTGGGACGGCCAGGAACCTTGCGAATGCTACACGTCCCAGGATGGCATGGTATTGCGACGGCCAGTCCACCACTTCGAATTCTAGGCGCTCCTGCCGAAAGTTGTCCGGCTTCCCGAAGATGACGTCGAGCCCTATTTTGCTCAGGGGGAAGATGCCCTTCCCTAGGACAATGCCGTGGAACGTTGTGTCTGATTGTTCCAGGCTGCATTGCGGGATCCGCATAGCTGCTAGAGTGCTTGCGAACATTAGGTTGATGCCGCTGCCGCCGTTTATGAAGACGTGACTCATCTCGAAGCCTCCGATCTGCGCCTCCAGCACCAGGGCAGCATGACCTGGGCGAGGGATCTGGCAAGGGTGATCCGCGCGAGTGAATGTGATGCAGGACTCCGATCCGCTGAGGTACTCAGGGATTGCAGGCAAAGTTTCCACGGCCAAGTTGATTTGTCGGGTGATTTTCTTCTACACCCTATTTGTGGGGCGTCCCTTCTGTATCATATTGAGTGCTCCTTTTGCTGGGGGGTATGCGACCCCGCCGTTGTTTTACGCTGGTGCGACTGGTTGATTTGGGCCTCCAATAGGCGGTGGTGGAGGAGCTCCATGTGCTATTTCACCTGGCACAGGTGCGTTTCCGAACGCAGGGATTGGAGCTTGTTGCCTCATCTGCACCATGCCTTCGCTGAGTTTCTGGAACTCGCGGCAGTCCTTGAGCATGTGGATAGCTTTCTTTTTGCCATCTTGTTTGTCGATGTAGAAGTGGATGGTGCATGGACCCGAAAGTTTGTCGAATGCTGATGGTCCGTTGTCGCGGTCGCGGCGTTGCCACGACTGCGTTGGTCGTCCGTTGTCGCGGAAGTTTCCGCTGCGGTATCCTCCGCTGTTACGGCTGTTGTCGTTACGGCGGTCGGCGTAGCCGGCTGCGACCATGTCGGGTCCGTCACGGTCCTCGTAGACACGCGATATCCTCTTGCTGCGGCGTTCGCGTCTTCGGCCGTAGTCGTGCTCTTCATCTGATTGCGCTCGCTGGATGCAATCTTCGCCGTCTGCCCAACTGTTGGCGATTTCCATGAGCTGGTCGAGTGTCTTGGGCTTTACACGTCCAAGTTTCTCCTTGAAGTCTGGGCGCTTGACGCTGTCCCTGAAGGCGTCGATGGCCCGCTCTTGAGATGTGTCTTTGAGTTCTTGGTTGTAGACCAGCGTAGTATGTACGAGCGAATAGATTCACCTATTCTCTGAGTGTAGGCTCGCAATTCTTCGATTGAGGCGGGCCTCTTGCTGGTGCCTTCGAAGTTTCGGATGAAGCTGTAAGCGAGCTCCTCCCAGCTTCGGATGGATCCTGATGATAGGCTGCTAAGCGGACCAGCTTGTCACCGCACTGTCAAGGCATTGCATGGCGGTTTCTTTGTTGCCTCCGTGAAGCTTGACGGATGAGATGGTCACTAAGCCGGACTTTGGATCTTGCGTGCTGAACTTCGGAGTATCCGAAGGAAGGTTGAAGTTGCGGCATCCGTGTTCGCCGAACGGATCTGGCGAAGCATCGAGCCCGCAGAGTTCTCCTTCGCCTTCATCCATCTCGATTCGACGAGCATGCGCGTTTAGCGTGCTTTATCGATCTTGCGCTATGTAAGCTTGTCTCTGGCGTCGTAGTCGCTTTTATGGCGGTGCGAGATCTTCTTCCTTCGAGGAAGATCGTGCTCCTCTTCCTATTCGGATGAAGGGGTGGGACTCCGGTCGCGCCTGGCTGGAGCTTTCTTCTTCGGTTCCGCAGGAGCGTCTTCGTGGAGCGCAGCTCCGATTAGTCCTAGTCCGGTGAGTGCGGACCTATGCATGTCCCTTTTCGGGTCCCCCTCCGGAGGTGGGTGAGCCGCGAGATACGCAGTGGCTGCCATGATCGCAGCTTGTGGCGTCTTCGGGATGATGTTGCCGTCAGCGTCCATATCCATGAACGATGTGTGGAGAGTTCGGGTCACGTCACGTCAGCTGAGGTCGACGAGAAGCGGCGGCGTGTTGAGGGAGAGCAGCAGCACGTCTACAGCTTCCTCGTGTACCTCTCGACGTCAAGCTCCGCCTTCTCATCCATGGCGCCCTGATTCCCTATAGAAGGGGCAGAAGAGGAGCCATAAGGGATTGTGGGAGAGATGGAGGCAGGGATTGGGGGGATAGACGGGGGACATGATTGGGGGCAGAAGAAGAGCCATGAGTGGCGGCTAGGGTTTTCTCCTATGGAGAGCTCAGTCTTATACCAGGCATTGAAAAAATTAACGACCAAGATTTGCTAGGGGGAGGGCAATCCGACGATCGAGAATCCAAACGCCTGTGGTAAGCCCCAGGACCCTCACCAATTACATCTTTAGATGTTCACAAGCACATAGTCACACACATAACCGGCAAATAACACAAATGAAGTTCAAAGTTCGAATATGGCAAATGAAAGCAAGTAAGAGCGAATCCAGATAATGAAAGCAAGTAAGAGCGAATCCAAAGCCCAAACCCATGCAAATCGATGAGAATGTCTTCTCCCCCTTTGGCATCGAAACACCAAAAAAGGGAGAAGACCTAAGCTAGCGCCCCAACAACTTAATGTTCATCGTCATCCTCGTCATCCTCATCCTCACTTTCCTCAACAAAGTCATCATCATCATCATCAGGGACTGCAGGCCCCTTGCCGTGAGGGTGAGAAGAGGAGGTACCCTAGTACCCGTAACCAGAGGTGACATCAGCAAAGGTCTTCCAATCCACCAGGCTATCCTGTTGGGCATTCCATGCCCCAAACGAGAGTGTGTGATCAGACTCTGTGGACTGCTGAGCACCATGCTCATCATTGTACTCATCCTCTTCTTCCTCATCATCCCCTTCACCTTGTTCCTTGATCTCCTTGAGGAGCTTCTCAATGCGACGGTTGCTTTGGTAGGATGCATGTTGCTGCTTACGGATGTCTACGTTCATGCAACAAAGGGTCCTCTCCTAGAAAGTGGCCTTCTTGACCCGCTCATGTACATAGTCCTGAGTCAGAAGGCATAGGTGCATTGGAGGAATTCTTCCTTTGAACTCTAGGTGGAGAGGGGGCCCTCTCAGTCTCAATCTCCTCATCATCATCGCCATAGCGACGCCTAGGATTAGGCCCCATACGCCCCTTCTGCTGCAGTGATACCTATGCATGCTCAGTGAGATACGGTGCTGTGCCAAGTGGGGAATTATGCTCCTTGGAGTTGATGAGACTCATAACCAAAGGTGCATATGGAGGAGACTTCTTGAAAAGAATAGCATGGAACATCTCCTCAAAAAAAAATACATCACATCAATAGGTTCAGCATCTGCCTCTGGGCCAGCATTGTAGGTCCGGTGGGTATGATAAAGAAGGTTGACTAGCCCACCCCTAATAGCATCGTCATTCCCAGCACTTGGTGCGATGGTATGATGGAATATCCTCAACATTAGGTTGTAGAGAGGCTTGAGTCCCTTGGACCCCCCTACAACACCCTCGCTGCCATACAGAGGTGCAAGCTTCATCTTGTTCTCACCAAGAGCCGCAGAGTGCATGCACAGTCCAACTGGAGTGGATACGCCATGAAAGGTCTCAAAGATTACATTGGCAAAGTCATGGAATGTAGCTATACAGCGGGTGGTGCCGGACATCCAAGTAATGGTCCTGTCTTGATCAGAGCCAAATACTACAGTGGCGTAGAACTGTTGCACAAGGTAGACATTGTAGTCTTCATGAAACTCCATCAAATTAAATAGTCCCAGCTTCTCACAGATCCATAGAGCATCATTGAAGTAGCGGATGGGCCTACAGGTGATTTGGTGAGCACACCAAACACATCCTTCATGAACACCGCCTGCTCCTTCCTCCAGAAATGAGGGTCATCGCTGGTACGAGGCAGCCCATAAAAACCAGTCTTTCTCACCTCACGGAAATCCTCTTTTGACATTTTGGCCAAATACTGAAGATTGTCATATCTGGCCTTCTTGGCATGGTCCTCTCGTTCATTACTTTCCTGTTCCCTCCTCAAATAGGCTGCATCACGTGTCTGATGTCTCCGGTTGGAAGGAGGCACGATAAACTGACCCTAAGCTTCATCATAGCGAGGAGTGCCCCTTTGTGACTTGGCCTTGGTACGACGAGGACGGCTAGAACCATCACTTGTGAAAAGCAGCTTTGATGCATTTCTGGTCTGTTTTGATTCACCCTACACCGGAGTCTCCGCACCTCATACCGGAGTCTCTGGCTCAGACCGGAGTCTCTGGCTCAGACCGGAGTCTCCGGCCCTAGGGACCGGAGTCTCCGGCCTGGACCGGAGGCTCCATCCCTGGGGCCAGAATCTCCGGTCGAGAGGCTCGGGCATGAGATGGGGAGGTGCTGGTGGGGGTGAATCTAGTAGATCGGGCAATGCAACAAGGCTAAAGTACTAAAGTGCATGCAAACAAGTGATTCCAATGGAGAAATCAACACCAATCCTCAAAAACACATCTAGAGATGAACCCTAGGAGAAAAAGAGGAGGAGAGGTACCAGATCTGTCCATGGGATCGATTCCTCCGGTGGGAACGACCCAATGGAGAAGAGGATAAGGTTGGCCGGCGGCACGGCGGATCCCGGGGGCTTCTTGACCTCCGGGGAGGAGTTTTGGAAGAGGATGAGACGGGTTAGGAGGAGGGGGACGGGGTTGAGAATGAAGAACTGTTGTTTCATTTCACCCCGTCTCCTTCCTATAAGTGGAAGAAACCGTCTGGACCGGAGACTCCGGTCTACACCAGAGACTCCGGCATATACCGGAGACTCCGGTGCAGGTGCACCGGAGACTCCGGTCCTCCTCGACCAAAAACTCCAGGATAGGTGTTTGGGGACATATATGAGAGATAGATAGGTTTAAGACAGGGAATAGGCTTGGGTTGAGATATCAAACTGTGAATAACCAATAAGAGCCATAGAAATTCACAAAAAAATTCAGGAAATCTCCAAAAAGACTAAAATGAAGGAAATGACAAACACGAGTAAGCACCAACCTCTCTAATGTGAGAGGGTGGTGGCCTGGGCCACCATTTTTGAGTATACTTGGCTTGGCACCACGAAGATATATCTTGGGTCCATTACTGAAACTCATCATTTAAGCTCACATATCACAAAATGATATTAAGAGGAATGATTTTGATTGCTTTGGGCATAATGGGGGGAGGGATAGTCCAATCAATTAGAACCCCACTCCCCCTATATCCATGCCTACACCTAAACCAAATAAGAGTCAAGACATAGGTGAGAATGCAAGGTGATCAAGTCAAGATCCTTGAATCTATGATATTTAGTTCATTCCTCAAATAACAAAACCTTTATTCATCAAGTGGCTTCGTGAAAATGTCGGCAAGTTGGTCTTTTGTTGGCACATACGATAGTTCAATATCACCTCGAGCAACATGATCTCTAATGAAGTGATGACAGATCTCAATATGCTTTGTCCTTGTGTTATCCACCGGGTTGTAGGCAATCTTGATGGCACTTTCATTGTCACATAGAGGAGGCACTTTGTCACAATGGACACCTTACTCCTTTAAAGTTTGCCTCATCCATAGCAATTGAGTGCAAGCACTAGCAGCGTCCACATACTCGGCTTCGGCGGTGGAGAGAGATATACAATTTTGCTTCTTAGAAGACCAACATACCAAGGACCTACCAAGGAATTGGCAAGCCCCGGATGTTGATTTCCTATCATCCTTATCACCATCCCAATCCGAGTCCGTGTATCCACAAAGAGCAAATGTTGACCCTCGAGGATACCAAAGACCATAATGTGGGGTATGAACCAAATATTGAAAGATTCTCTTGACCGCCATCAAATGGATTTCTTTAGGAGCCGCTTGATATCTTGCACACGCACCTACACTCAACACAATATCGGGTCTAGATGCACAAAGGTAAAGCAAAACCAATCATGGACCGGTATACCTTTTGATCCACATCTTTACCATTTGGATTTTGTTCTAGATGAGTCTTTGTAGCCATGGGAGTGGGAGCTCCATTTAAGTCTTGCATATTGAATCTCTTGAGCATATCTTGAATATACTTGGCTTGGTTGAAGAATGTCCCTCCTCTAACTTGCTTGATCTCAAAGCCAAGAAATACCCTCAACTCCCCCATCATAGACATCTGGAACCTACTAGTCATAAGATTTGAGAATTCATCATTAAAAGCTTTGTTAGATGAGCCAAAGATAATATCATCAACATATATTTGGCATACAAAAAGCTCCCCATTGACCTTCTTAGTAAAAAGAGTGGGATCGATTTTCCAAACCTCAAATCCACGGTCAAAAAACAACTCTCTAAGGTGCTCATACCACGTGCGTGGGGCTTGCTTGAGCCCATAGAGCGCCTTATCAAGTTTGTAGACATTGTTTGGGAAGTTGGGATCCTCAAATCCCGGGGGTTGCTTTACATATACCAACTCATTTAATGGACCATTAAGAAAGGCACTTTCTACATCCATTTGTTGCAACTTAAAGTTATGATGTGCCGCATAAACAAGAAGGATACAGATGGACTTAAGGCGAGCCACGGGTGCATATGTCTCTCCATAATCAATGCCTTCAATTTGAGAGAACCCTTGTGCAACCAATCTTGCCTTGTTCCTTACTATAATTCCATGCTCATCTTGCTTGTTCTTGAATATCCACTTGGTGCCTATAACATTGCGACAATCCTTTGGCTTCTCAACTAACTTCCATACTTTGTTTCTCTCAAAGTTATTGAGCTCTTTGTGCATTGCTTCCAACCAATCCGAATCTTTAAGGGCTACCCACACTTTCTTTGGTTCAATCATGGAAACGTGTGCTTGGTTGTAACATCCCAGCATTAGAGCTTAGAAATAAGCTGACCCAGATGTGTGCATTGCATTCATGCATAGAAAATCCGAATAATTTTCGTGCTTTTAAATAAAAAACATGTTAAAGTGTTTGAAGCTTATCTCAAATTGATGGAATTGAAGTAGATCATCAAGTTGACTGTGATAAGTTTGAATATAACCTCTGCTAAAACCTTATTTTGGGTAAACATGATTTGATCTAGGGTAGATCAAATGTAACAAAAGTTAAACCCTAATACATGACTTAATGGATTATATTTGATCCTTAAGTAATCATATCCCAGTATTCATTACACAACCCATGAATACCAAGTTATAAATATAAGTAATAAGAATGTAACAACTAATTCTTGATCTATCTTAATCTCATATGTTTATACTATGAGTAGCATGGTAATACCTAACCCTAACTATTTAGTTATTTGGAGTAGGAGGGAAACCAATTCAAAGATCATTCACCTTGTATCTTTTTATCCATATCAATCTTTACCATTCCTATTGGAATTATATTCCAATATCTGTTGTTCATCAATGTTGAGTAATCAACTATTGATTCACCAATTCTTAATCTATCAATTCTTGACCTATCAACTCTTGTCCTTATCATATTATTCACTTCAGTCCTTTAGATAAGAATTAAGAAGAGGTAAATAGTAATGCTAGTTTTAGGTATCATCTATAGGATGAGAGTGATTGAAGAGAATCAAATCAATGTGTTAATTGATGGAGTTAATTCACTCCTGTAATGATAGAAGAGTTAATTGGAATATATATTCATATGGTAACAAAGAGGATTCCAAGGGTGAATATTGAAGATAGTTACCAAGGAGCAGTCCTATTGGATCAAGTAGGTATAGTCAATGAATTATATCTCTTAATCCAATAGAGCAAAATAGAAGATAATTATAATACAACTGTATTGTTGTATGGATGGAAGCCTTGATTAGCCAACTAGAAACCTAAACCATAAAGGATCAAAGAATTATAATGATCATGCCTTACTAACCAAGATTGAGTGCTTATATCCTGTATAAGTGACATTGGTGGATAGAACATGATTAAACCCTAGTCTAGATATATTATCCTAGATTAGTCATTACAAGTCACATTAATATAATGTGAGGTTGGAGTATTTGTTACTGGAGTTTAGTAGAGACAAGATAGTATGATTAAGATGATGTTAGAGCAACATTGGATTAAAGAAGTAGTATTCTCCTCTTTGGAAATACTAAGCACTTGGGGTGAAGTAGGATTTGATGTATACATCTATTGAAATGATATTAGTGAAGGATGATAAGGGAAGAGAATGAATGGAAGTAACTATAAAACAATTGTTAGATTGGAGGTTATCAGCAGTAAAGTAGTTGATATAACCAAGTATAGATATGGGAAGATTATGAAAAGCTTTAGTGTCAAGCTCATTGGATTTATAAATGGATTAAGAAGAATAAAAGGTGGATAATAATATTTCTGTAAGCAAAGCTCATCATGTTAGCACATGATGATGGATATAGAGAATTAATATATCTAGGAAAGGAATTCCTTAATTAGAAGTCCAGGATTGTGAATTATGGAAGATAGGAATTCTTGGTAAACATTAAACCCTAAATCTTTAACCAAACCTAAATTCCATATCAAATGATTGATCTATCATCTTATTTCTACAATGGCTTATAGGAATATTTTCCTATAGCAAATCACTTAAGCACATCTTTGTCATTTCCAACTATCATGATCACATGTGCTTAGGAGCTATCTTTATCAATTCTTTCTAATAAGTTAGCCTAGAAAACAATCCCATGGTTTTACTTTAAAGGGTGATATCATTAAAAAATCATACACTTAAGGACAATGTGTTTAGCCATTAATCTTTATTCACGTCAACAAAAGAATATAGGTATATTAAGAACCCTAAACCTAGGGTAGGAATTTCCAGTTCAAACCCTAACTCTTCTGTTAGTTATAATAAAATATTTACATTGCTATTTACTAAAATTATGAGAATAATATTAACCATATTAATTACTCAAAACTTTGTGTATAAAATAATAATGAAGGATCACTATATATAAAAGATTCTTTAATATTATAAATCAATAAGAATCAAAACTCATGGATCAATAATAATGCAATCTTTAATAAGTTTATGAATACTAGATACATTAAATTCATATCAAAAGACCTTACAAATACTAAACACATTCCAATATTACTGCAATTATACAGAAAATAAATTCTATAAAGAAATTTCAATCAAATGTGTAATATTCAAACATGAAAATAAAACAGAATTTAGAAAAAGGAAAGAACCAGGAAAAAACAGAAGAAGAATCAAATCTGGGCCACGGCCCATCTTTCCTCTTCACTTTCTGTCGCACACGCGCGTTACAACGCAGCCCACTTGGCCCAATTCCACAGCCCATACCGGTTCAATGTTTCTTTTCCTTTCTTCTTCCTCTCACTCACGCAAAGACCATGAGCCGCTCGCACATCATCGGCCGTCTGCCGCCATGATGCTCATTGCCGCCAAGATCCGAGCCACCGCTGATCATTGCCTATAAGAAGACCACCGACGCGCCGGAGACACTTATCCTCACCCTTTTCCCCACTTCTTCCTCTGTCTGAAAACCTAGCTCGCCGGCGTCGTTAGCCGTCACTGCTAGAGGACGCCCCAGGACCAGACGCGTGTGCTACGAGCCTCACCATGGTGTGCTGCATCTCCCAGGTGAAGGAATCGAGCCGGTAAGCCCTTAATCCTCCGCATCGACCCTGTCTTCCCGAAGTCCGACCGTTGTCATGCACCTCGATTTAGCCCACAATTTCCTTCACCGAGCCTTCCATGAGCTTCCTGGTGAGCTACTGAGCATGCTACTGCTTTTCGTTGGTTCAATTGCTTCTTATACCGAGCCCCCACCGTGCGTTGATGTGCACCACCGCCAGTCGACGTCGTTCCCTGCCTTCTGATGACCAAAAATGAGCGGCTCAACCACCCCTCAACTCACCTTCGTCCCCTCATTCTAACAAACCTAATCACAACATCTCGCATGATCCCAATCGCCCAGCAAATCCATGATCTGAAGATCATCTCCAGATGATGTCACTGTGACGTCAGGCCCACATCATCTTTGACCCATTCAACTTATTTGACTGGTCCTCGCTGAGGTGGCGTGTGATGTGGCCCATGGCCCATATGTCATTCTTTATGAGTAGGAATAACTCAAGTAACAAAAACAGTAATCAAATGGAGTATGCCATGTGGCAAATGGCCCACTGGTCAGTGAATAGGGTAGGTTTAGTTTCGGTACCAAACGTATTTTCTGTTTAGGAATTAGATAAAACATTAAAGAATCAAATATAAATATTTCCTGAAATACAACAAAATAATTAAATCTTGTTTAATTAATAAATTTTGATTTATAATTCCAAAAAATGTGTATAATATATGAAAAATTGTAGAAAAATAAAATCTATAACTTAAAACTATTATTAAACATTATTATGTTAACAATTTAAATAATTGTTATTTAATAAAGAATTTATAAGTAATAAAACTTTGATAATTCATATTTTAATAATGATAAATGTTAAAAATATAAATAAAATACCAAAAATCTTAGAAAAATAATAAATATAATTTAAAACTATAATCATGCATTATTATTTCACTTAATTAAATATTTATTATTTATTAAGTGTTTATAAAATATTAAACATTGTAAAAAAATCATATCTTATTATTTATAAATCATAAAAATAAATGTAATATACCAAACTAATCCCAAAAATAATACTAGATATTAAAAATATAATATCTTACTTTTGAGTTAAATAAAAATTCAAACACTTTAATAACTTGAATTAAAACCAATTTCCTTAATCAATAATTCATATAAGGGTAAATAAAATTTGCTAATATTTTAAAATTTATCAATTGAGTCTACTAAATAATATTAGTCCCGAACATTGATATTATGAAGTCAAAATGGTTTAACACATTTTAAATACAAGTTGATTGAATTATCATTCATCCATAAGTGTAGATTATTCCTTAAAAGAATTCTTATATAATATCAAATCTCCAAGAATAATTTTGTAGTGAAATAAAACCTACTCCAATACTTCAACCACAAGTTATAAACATACCAAAACACTATACTGAATTCATAAGTAGTAACTAATATTGTTTACTTATTCACAAACCATAACCATACCCTTATAGGGAGATAAATCCCTTTATACATTTATAATGTAAAGAAACCACTACCAACTAAAAGTATAACCATTCTTAAATAACTTTAAGGAAACATTAGGAAGTGAACAAAATACAAATATCATAAGAATTACAATCTAAGTGCATCTAAATTTTTAAAGTTAACTTTAGTCCACAAGACTTTAAATATTATGCTGAAGACTTTATTATGAGTTTTATAGTTAACTTTGGTCTATTTTAATTAAGACCTAAAGCATCTCAAGACCAAACTGTTCAAGCAAGCACAAATAACATCAACCAGACTCAACTAACCATAAAGGTTGTTTAGACCTTAGAAAAGAAATCTTTTCTTGAAATGTTATTCTTTTTGTCACTTCAAACAAGAACTCTTATATAAGAAATCTTGAGTAGCATTTCACATTTGTGTGTGTCCTATTGTTTTATGATATTGTAATTATATGATTATTTCACACACACTCACAAGCCTTAATAATAAGCACAAGTTTAAAACTCATCCAAAAGTACAACACATTTCAAATACATCATTTCTAGTACCCAAACACTAGAACAACGTTATCCCTGGGATCGCGTTTATAAAATGCATCACATTACTTATGCATAAGAACATATTGCTTCTTTAAACATTAGTCCTTACCGGACCAATGATGCTGATTTCAGATATTGGATCTTATATCATCTTGAAGACCGTGAGTGCATAATCTTGCAATCACAAAAGGCAAGTTCACACTTGCTCATGTCCTTTGTTTATTTTCTATAAAGTATTTTGCAAATCCAGTGTTGTCATCACCTGCATTCAAAAAAGGTCAGAAAACACTATTTTTTATAATAATGTGAACTATTGGTTACTGATCCAGGGTGATCAGCTAATCTATTAAATCTGGAAGTTGGAATACCACTGTTTAGGACTATACCACCTAGGATTTAACAACCAATATCGCCATTGATTCTTGCGCCGTATATTACGCGTTGACCATGAGATTTGGAATGGGATGGAGAAGTCAGCTGTATCTTTTCCCTCTCGCATGGAGCCGGATGTGCGGGTCGTGGCTGTTATCACTCGTAGCGTGCATATTAATTGGTAATTCATAGAGGATATGCAGCATATGGGTGGGAGCCCTCAACGTCCCATGATAGTTCCGGTATCTGAACAGTCTGTATTGCCTATTGTCGTAATTCAATAGGTGGGCATGGCGTACACCAAGGAGACCTGCGGGGTCGCGGAGAAGGCAGTGATTGGCTTGGATCTTAGGTTGGGCCTCAAACCAAGGAAGTTTGAACAGGAACATGGTCTCGGTCGTGCAACAAAGCCTAAGGTCTCTCATGGGTAAAGTGACGCACCTCTGCAGAGTGTAAGAACTATAACTTGTTACTCCCTATTCCGGGAAGGAGCCGCGAACATGGCGAGAAAGGAACTCCATGAAAGTTCTGGTAAACCCGTGAAGGCTGTCAGACATAGATTTTCAGAATAAAAGCAACCTTTGAAGAAATGTTTACAAAAACTTGCATTGCCTATGACCTACGGTCTGTGGCTGTAGCTATAGTGCATCAAACACTCCTTTTCTAGTGAACTTGCTGAGTATGATCGTACTCAACATATCTTCTTAACACTTGCTAGATTCTGAAGCCATCAAGCCGACGTCTACATCAAGTTATGCTCCAGGAATCATCATCAAAAGCTAAAGCTCTTCAATGAAGTCAAGAAAGTCAACATATACATCAACTTATGTGAAGACGAAGTTACTGATTAGATAGGAACATAATCTCTAGCCATAGAACCTATTTCTATTGTGTATTGCAATAGCAGCAATGCCAAACCAATAGTTCAGAAACTAGTCTTATTAGTATGATTGTTTTTGAGTTGTTTATTTCTGATTCTTCTTTGTAAGAAGTTTATTTCTCTCTCTCTTTAACCTAGAGTGTTCTCGGGATCTTGTGTAAAGAGTTGAGTTGTAACCTATAGTCATGTCTTGGACCTGCTGTGTTTCTGTTGTACCACTTTGAGGCATATAATATTAGTGAACGGTGTTTCATTGGTGTTATGTCAATGAATATAATGTACCACATCATGCAGTGGTATGCTGGGTCACCGCATTGGTGTTCACTAAACCTCTTCAATTGTGCTATTGTGTAAATGCCTCTCCTTAGGTCACCAACCACATTTTGTAAGGAGTGATCTCTTAATTCCAACATCCTCTCTTTTATAGCTTCATGATGACTGTGGATATCCTCATTGTTACTTGGGGGACCCTCTTCATCATTTTGGTCCTCTTCTTGACCATTATCTTGATCTTGATCAACAAGTGAATCATTCTCTTCATTGAGAGGCAAAGATTGACCTTGGTCTTGATCTGGCACATTTCTTGCATTGAGTTGAGCTTGTCTTAGTGCACTTTGTATGGATCTCCCTTGAGTAATTGACTCGGCACCACTTGACATTCTAGAGATTGGAGACTCAAGCTCATCCTCACTAGAGCTGTCACCATGATCAACATGTTGAGGGTCCACATCTTGTCTTTGGCTTGGGTCATTGTCCTCCTCGGTGGATGGAGCTTGTTGATGTTGTGAATATGAGGGATCCACTTGAGTAGAGCATAGTTCTTCTCGATCCGCCATAAGGGGTTACTCAATAGGGCGAATATATCCCACACCCATTCTTCCTATGGCATCCTGAGGCATTTCATCATCTGCATCACAAGCATCAACACGCCCCCCTTGGGGACCATCATATTCTTCGAAGGTCACACAACAAGATTCTATGACGGCTCCGGAGAGCTTACCATAGATTCTATAAGTGTGAGCTTCGAGACTATAGCCAACAAAAATACCCTCTAATGCTTTAGACTCGAATTTGGACAAACGAACACCTTTTATGAGATAGAAACACTTACAACCGAACACCTGGAAGTAAGATATGTTGGGTTTGTTACCGGCAAGTATTTCATATGGAGTCTTGTTGATTTCTTTGTAGAGGTAGAGCCGGTTTGATGCATGGCAAGCAGTGGAGATGGCTTCGACCCAAAAATTGTATGGAGATTTAAACTCCGCCAATATGGTCCTAGCCATCTCAATAAGAGTCCGGTTCTTCCTCTCGGCCACACCATTTTGTTGAGGGGTATATGCAGCGGAATATTGGTGTTTTATCCCCTATATCACTAAGGAAATCATTTAAGGTGTAGTTCTTGAACTCGGTGTCGTTGTCACTTCTTATAATCAACACAGGAAGGTTGTATTGACGTTGAACCATGTTGATGAAGTCGATGAAGGTCTTTTGGGTCTCACTCTTTAACTTGAAGAAATATTCCCATGAGTATCTTGAAAAGTCATCAACAATCACCAAACAATATTTATTCCCACCAAGACTTGCATAAGATGGAGGACCAAAGAGATCCACATGAAGGAGCTCCAAGATCTTGGTTGACTTGATGCGGTTCTTTGGCTTGTGGGGAGCATCATGCATTTTTCCTAGAACACAAGCCTTGCAAACACGATCTTTGGCAAAGGAAACATTTTATTTTAGTCCAACAATATGTCCCTACTTGTGGAGACTCTGCAAAGTTCTCATATTAACATGGGCTAGTCGGCGATGCCATAACCAACCCACATCGGCCTTTCGGAATAAGCACATCGCACTTGTAGTGGTTTTCCCCGAAAAGTCCACCACATACAAGTCATGTTCGACGTACCCAACGAAAGCGACCTTGAGAGACTTGCTCCATATAAGGACCACAATATCATTATCAATAAAGACGGCAAAGCCCATCTTTCCAGGAGCACATACTGAAAGTAAATTGTATCCAAGGGGTCTCAACAAGCATGACGTTCACGAGTGTAATGTCGTGAGTAACCACTACCTTGCTGAAATCCATTACCTTAGACTTTGACTTGTCGGCATATGTCACGGTGATTTGATCATCATTTGGCTTTAAGTCCTTGACAATAGACAAGTTTCCGGTCATATTACTTGTGCAACCACTATCAAGCACCCACTTTGACCCTTCGGAAGCATATGTCTACAAAAGATCAAGCTAATTTTTAGGTACCCATTTTTCAATGGGTCCTCTTTTGTTAGCGACAAGGGTTTTGGGGACCCAAATAGACCAAGCAATATAACCATCATATGGGCCAACATATTGTGCATACACATCACCATAATAATCACGCATTAGAACATAGTGAGGGTTAGCACTTCCTGCAAAGTCATCATGAGACATAGTTTTACCACTTGTGGTCTTACTATCCACAATGACCTTGTTTTTCTCTTGTGCGGGCTTGGCCTTCTTATTGTTGTTCTTCTTCTTGGCCTTTGAGACAAAACCAATGCCCCCTTTCTCACCACTAGGCCTTTGCTTACTCAAAAGATCATCAATGGACTTGTTACCTTGTGGAAATGTGGCCTTGGCTAGCCACCCCTTCAACCTAGAATTTTCTTCAAGAATAGTTGTACTAATAGAAGGAATAAAATTACTAGGTGAAGAAATATTGTTCAATTGAGTTTGAAGCATTTCATGGGACTTTGTGAGATACAAGACACTTTCCAATGCCTTGTGAGCCTTGTTAAGTAAGCTATAGTCCTCGGCAAGTTTTTCATGAACCACACCAAACTCAATCTTGTCCTTTTTAGCCCTTTTATATTTAGCCATAGCATTATCACGTTCCTTGATGAGTCTATTAACAATTATGTCATTGGCCTCATCAGGCCCTTCAAGTTTTAGTTCAAGAGACATCCTAGTCTCTTGTTCTTCTTCTAGAGCATTATTTAAGGCTTCTATCTCAATCATGTGTTCATGCCCAAGTTTACATCTTACATCTAGAAGCTCTTGTGTGTGGGAAAGTTGATCTAAGATGTTCCCAAAATGTATCTTGGCCTCCCCTTTTAAGTTAGTCACAAACTCATCGAAAGCAATTAATTCCCTTTTTACTTCAAGAGGCATCTCATCATCAATTTAATCATTAGCTAAGGGAGTGGAGTGAGATGATGACGATACCTCCGTTCCTCTTGCCATAAGGCAAGTGACGTTCTTGTTGGGAGTATTCTCATTTGGAGAATCGAAGAGGGAGAATGTCGGAGTAGAAGTAGTGGCTAGAGCAGCCACACCACTTGATGTTTCCTCTTCCTCATCTTCATTGTATGAGGAGTATTCTTCATAAGTGATCAATACAATCTCATCCTTCTTCTTATTGTTGGAATTATTCTTGATGAAGGGCTTCTTGTAAGGAGCTTTGGAAGATATCTTTGGCACAAGTTTGCCACCATGATCTTCTCTTCTCTCATAGGGACAACTGGCCAAGAAGTGATTTCTGTTGCCACAATTGTAACAAGTTCTAAATCTTGGCATATTGCCTCTTAGTTCATTGGGGTTGATTTTTCGTTGCATTTCCATATTGGCCTTCGCGTGGTTCTTTCAGAAGTTGTTTGCATAGAAATCCATATATTAACCATGAAACTTCTTGACATCATCGGGGTTGCTCATGGATAGGCCTTCATCACTATCATCACCATCCCCATGTTCAACAACTATGGCCTTCGATGCAAGGTTGACAACATTAGTCATTCCAAGGGACCGAGCACGGGCATCTTTGGCATTATTGGTGGAAACCTTGAAAGAGGCCATCTCTTGCATAACTTCATTGGAGGTCATGAGGTGGTAGTTGTGTCTTCCTTGTAGGATATTCAAGTCGGTGGGCTTAAAGGGCATGAGTGCACTCACATATTTCCTTTTTATCCATGCATCATCCACATGTGAGGCACCCACATTCCTAAAAACGGTGGCGGTGGATTTGAGCCTACGATACATGTCTTCATGATCTTCACCTTCCTTCATATAGAAGCCTTCGGATTCATTGCTTAGTGCATCGTACCGGTTCCTCCTCATGCTCTCATTCCCAACAAACAACACTGTGAGAGCATCCCAAGCTTCCTTGACGGTGCTGAGGTGCTCAATGTGTGGGTAAACCTTTGTACCCAATCCTTGTTGAATCATGTGCAAGGCGGTGGCATTGAGTTGACTATTGACAACTTCTCTTCTTGTCAAGTTGTCTGGATCCCCAATATAGAGTCCTTGTTCAATGATGTTCCATAGTTGAATGCAAGAGCTGCGCACATGAGTTTTCATTAGAGATTTCCATTGAGCAAAAGTAGTAGATGCTTCAAGCTTAGGTGGGTCACCTCTATTGTTTATATGAGGGTGAGGAATTGGGGGGTCGGAGAGTACCATGAATCACGGTGCTCACCCTTCCCACCATCCTTTTGTGTGGAGGAATTAGTGTTGTCTTATTTACCCCCACCACCATACCCTCGGGTGATACCGGGGCATTACCCTTAGGTACAACAGATGGAGGCTCCTCTTGAGGAGAAGGGGATGATGAGCCATCTTTATCTTTAAGAAGCTGATCAAGCATTTTCTTGACTTCGTTGACCAAAGATGAGCTCAATATTGTTTCCAAGTTTTTGAGATCCTCCATGGTCACCGAGGTATGCTCACCACCACCTTCCCCATCATCGCTACCCATATACTCTTAGGCGGTAAAGTCCGAATAAAGAGCCGAGGCTCTAATACCAAATGAATGGATCGTATGGGCACCTAGAGGGGGGGTGAATAGGTTCTACTTCAAATTTTCTTATTTTTCAATTTAGGGTTTGACAAGAAAGGTAAATTCTCTAGATTATGCAACTAAGGAGAATTTACCTATATGTCAAGCAAGCAACAACTAGCACAACACTAAGCAAGAACAAGTAAGTAAAGTGCGGTAAAGGATAAAAGTAACCAAAGTGGTGGACGCGGAGACACAGGGATTTGTTCCCGTAGTTCCTTCCTTTTGAGGGCAAGTACGTCTATGTTTGGAGAGGGGGTGGTATCAAACCACCTACGCCATGAAAGGCCTCCCTTGTTCTCCGATGAACCTCACCCCAACGGGATCAATTCACCTTCCACTATATCGGCAACCTTCGAGGTGGAAGCCGACACCTTTACAACAAGTTCGGAGCACACATCCACAACTTAATTGGAGGCTCCCAAATACAAGCAAGCTGTCAAAACAATCAAAGACAAGCTTGTAAGAACCAAATCAAAGTTAGGGTTTCCAAAGAAACACTAGAGCTTGGAGGCCCTCAAGTGAATGAGGGGGAAATGAAGATCTCTCTTGGTGAAGTTGTAGATCAAGGCCTCCTCCTTTTTTTGACCATAAACAGTAGGAGAGGCTCCTACTGTGGTACTATATTGATAAGATAAAAGTTACATATAAACAAAGAGCTACCATGGCAGCAAAAGAAATATAAAATCAGGAATAACTAAATTGTATCAATAAAAAAATCTATGGTTTGTTCCAGGTTTTGGTTTTGGTTAACCCTGAACCTAAGCAATTGTAAGTATGATTTCACCCTAGCTCTCCAAGCTTGAATTGATGGTGCAATTCCTTGAAATATAAGATTGTTCCTTTCTTTCCAAATTCCCCAGGCTGAAATAACAAACAGTTCAAAGAAGAGATGTTCCTGAAAATTTTGTTTAGCTTGATTCAGTAATTGGAATCTGCTTCATGTACCCATCCAAGTGATATTACATATGAGCCAGCAAGCTATACTGAATGGGAAGTGAAAGAATAAATGCTCCAGGGTTTCTTCAGTATTAAGGTTGCACAGAGGGAAATTGTGATTTTGGCCTTGACCCACATTGAAATTTCTTCTTTGAAGCATATTCTTGGTATTTAATCTGTCTGAGAGCAATAACCAGGAGAATACCTTCAGCTTTTGCCATAGTTTGGATTTCCATATCCATGAAAATTGCACAGGTGGTTGAAGCAGCCTAAAGCAAAATTTATAATATTTCTGTGAAGTATAATTGTCTCCCCAAATAAATTTCCATTCATCTTGACACTGTTCAGTCAAGCTCAGGTTAGAAATTTCCATTTGAACTTGATGTAACTCCTGTGAGGCTTGTAAGGAAAGTGGGTTGTGAAACAGATTTTGATAATCCTCTGCAGAACAAAAATCTCTGACAGTAATATCCTCATTCAATGCATAAGAAAATAATCTTGCATGAGACTGCTGTTTAATCTCATCATTCCATTTGTCCTTCCAAAAAAGCACATTATTTCCTTGTTTAACTGTGCATGATGTTTTTTTCCATACAATCCCCCAGAATGAGGGATCGGGTTCCATTATCATCAGACAACGGAACAACAACCACAAACACATAAACGTAGTGCTGACCCACCTAGGGGGTCAAAACGACTTAAGAGATCCATATTACAAACCAAGCAAACTAAACAGACAAAAGGAAGAAGGCTGGAGACGCAAGAACACCGCCCTCAGGCTAGTGGGGAACAGTATTATCAAACACAACGAGGAGCTATCAGACCAAGCGAAGAAAGCCACGCGAGACGCCAACACAATCTTCTCACAAACCAGTTCTTCAGGTTCTCCTTCTTTTCTCCCGCCCCCTTTCCAGTTCTGGAGCTTCATGAGTACAGTCTCCAGGGATTGCTGGTAGTCCCAGAAAAGGAACAGGAGCCACATCCATAGCTGCCGCATCAGCCAGCGCATTCTGTTGCAAAGTATCAGCTCTAGCTTGAAATACCGCCCGGTCATCCTCCCCATGCAGCCCTGCCCAATAATGAATGAACACACAAGCATATATAACCAAATCAACAGGCGAGTTAATAAGTTTTTTTTAAACAAGCCCTATTCCTGAGCTTCCAAATAGCCCAACAAATTGCCGCCACCACTGTAATCTGCACATTTCTGCTAACACCCACACACTGCGAATCCCACCAAAAGTATTGAGAAAAGGACCCAGGCCTATTCGCGGCAACAATAGCTCTGGCAACCACCCCCCAAACGTATCTAGCTGCCACACAAGAAAAGAACAAATGCCCAATGTTCTCATCCTCACTACAAAACCTACAAGTAAAATCTCCTACCCAATTCTTCCTCATCATGTTGTCTTTGGTGAGAATAGCATTGTGCCAGATCAGCCACAACCAAATTTTAATCTTCAGGGGAATTTTAGCTTTCCACAGATGTTTGAAACTTCTATCAATCCCTACATTTGACAGATCTGTATACATCGACTTAACAGAAAACTTGCCAGATTTATTCCACATACACACTGGCCTGTCTTTTTCCTGATTCAAACTCACCCCAGATAACATCTTTCTCAATTGTTCCTGATGATTCAACCCATCGATATCCAACCATCTTCTAAAAGAGCATCTCCACCTCTTTCTTGCCATATCAGCCACAGTGATCGTTTGATTCTGGCAAATATCAAACTAATCAGGGAACTTATCCTTCAAAGGCATATCCAGACACCAAGCATCATGCCAGAAATCAGTCAACTCCCCATTACCAATCTTCATTCTCCTACCAGCCAAATAAAGATCCCTAATCTTAATCAAATCATTCCAACATGGGGAGTCATTCTGTCTGTGTTTCATAGTACTGATCCCACCTCTTTTCAAATACTTCTTTCTCACAAAAACTTGCCATGGGCCTTCCTCAGCTTCAAGGCGCCACCACCACTTACAAAGCAAGCAAATGTTAAAAAGTCTAATATTTTTAATCCCCAGTCCACCTTTTTTCCTGGGTCTACACACATATTTCCATTTAACCAGATAATATTTTCTTTTCCCCACCTTTCCATACCAAAAGAAAGCTCTAGTATGTTTCTCAATTTCTTCCACATTTGATTTATGTAGAAGAAACATAGTCATGGGATAAACAGCCACACTGGAAACACAAGCAGTGATTTTAACATGTCTCCCTCCCAGAGATAAAGCACCCCCATCTAACCATCTAACTTTTTCTTCAACCTGTCACCAATAAAACTCATCTCAGCCACAGTGCATCTCCTGCTACAAACCGGCAACCCCAAATATTTGATTGGCCAACTACCCTTCTGACAATTGAACATTTCAGCATAATTGGAAAGTTTATCCTCATCATCCAACACCATCATCACCTCACTCTTCTTAAAGTTAATCTTGAGACCAGACATGGATTCAAACAAATACAGCAACAATTTCAAGTTTCTAGCCCCCTCAGGATCATCTTTAATAAATAGGATGGTATCATCAGCATATTGCAAAATAGCAATCCCTTTATCAAACAAATTATCAACCAACCCTGTAAACAATCCACCAGCCTGTGCATTAAGCACCATCTTAGCCAAACATTCCCCAGCCAAATTGAACAAAAATGGAGAAAAAGGATCTCCTTGTCTGACCCCTTTATAACTGCCAAAGTAAGGACCAGTTTCCCCATTCACTTTAACATTGAGAGTACCCTGAGTCACAACACTTTTTAACCAAATCATCCAATCCTCACTGAAACCTTTCTGCCTACAACCGTAAAACAAAAAATCCCAATTGACCTTGTCATAAGCTTTCTCAAAGTCAATTTTCAACACCACACCCTGCTGCTTCTGGATTTTCGATTCTTTAAAGATCTCATGTAACAAAGTCACCCCATCTGCAATAAACCTCCCTTTAATAAAAGCAGTCTGACAAGTGTCAATTAATTTCCCTATTACAGGCTCAGTTCTAACCGTCAGAGTCTTAGTAAAAATCTTAAACAACACTTAGAGCAGACAAATAGGTCTATATTTCTGGATTCTATCAGCATCATCATCTTTGGGCAACAGAGTAATCACCCCATAGTTAATGCTCCTCAAATCAATCTTATGAGCAAAAAAATATTCAAACACAGCCATAACATCTATTTTTATAATCATCGAACAATGTTGATAGAATTCAATAGGAATCCCATCAGGACCAGCAGCTTTATTTTTCTCCATCTGATCAATAACCTCCTTAACCTCATTATCAGTAAAAGGTACTCCCATCTTTTCCCTATCCTCATCATTAAGCTTCTCCCAATCTTGTCAATTGTCATCTGCAAGCCTAATAGAGAACCCACCAGCAGGACCAAACAAAGTTTTATAATAATTAGTGGCATGCTGCAGGAGATCATGAGTCCCCTGAATCTCATTCTCCCCATCTTTCATCGAAAAGATCATTTTCTTTCTCCTCACCCCATTAGCAATCCTGTGGAAATATTCAGTGTTATTATCACCTCTTAGCAACCAATTATCCCTCGATCTCTGCTGCCAAAATCTCTCCTCATTCTCATACACCTCTAGTAGCTCTTTCTGAATAACTGCTTTTCTTTTAAGTTGTTCAGCATTAAGCAAAATCAACTCCTCAATACTTTCCAATTCCTGAAGCTCCTCCACCAATCTCTTCTTCTTTTTTTATCCTCACCCCTTATATGAGCACCCCATCCTTTCAAATCATTCCTGACATTCTCAAGTTTCTTCTGCAGCCTATCAAGACTGTTCTTACCATTCACACGTTTTTTCCAAACTTTCTCCACCCTGGTCAAAAAATCATCACACTGTAACCAACTTTTTTCAAATCTGAATTACCTGCCACCCTTTTCCTGCCCTTCCATAGTATCCAGAATCAAAGGACTATGATCAGAAACTTCTCTAGACAACTTATACACTATAGTAAGAGGAAACAACTTCTCCCATCCCTTACAAACTAATATTCTATCCAACTTCTCCAAAGTAGGATTTTTCTGGTTATTGGACCATGTAAATTGCCCTCCAGACATGAGAATCTCCCTTAAGCCATATGCATTAATAACCGAATTAAACATGTGCCCCCACCTATTCAAAGAATGACCCTTGTTTTTCTCAGAAGCACACCTGATGACATTAAAATCGCCACCCACCAACAAAGGAATAGATTGATCCTGACAAACATCAGCTAACTCTAATAAAAACTCCTCTTTATTCTCCTCTTGAGCAGCCCCATATACTACTACCAAATGCGACTGAATTTGTTTCAGAACATCAAACACCTTCATCTTAACATGGAATTTGCCCACAGACACATCGAGCTGAGTCAGTTTAGAGGAATGTAGGCCCCCCAAAATGCCCCCAGATCTTCCCACAGAAGGCAGCCAACTCCAAGAGAATTGATTCATAGGATCAATTCTCCTGAAAAAAGCATCAGAATAATCCTTCTTAATAGTTCCTTGCAAACCAATAAAATCCACTCTCTCTTGTCTCAACAAATTATTCAAATAAGCACTTACACCCTTCTTCCCCACACCTCTAATATTCAAAATAACACCTATCATAATACAGATTTTCTCTCTCTTATTCCAGCCACAAACACCACTCATAGGGTGATAGTTGTGAACCTTCACAGCAGCAGCTTTTAACTTTCTCTCCATAACAGAACCAGCTCTCAAATTTTTCGTTTTTTTTCTAGAAACCACAGGAGTAAAATCCTCCTCATCATTACTATCACCCTTCCAGTCTAGAAACAAGACCTTCTCATTCAAATCAACCTCAACTTCATTCTCTACCTGTCTCCTATCCTGTAAACTATGCCTAGCAATTTCTAATTCTTTCAGAGAATTAATATGATCCAAATATATAGAAGAAGCATCTACCCCCATCTCCAAAGCTCTATGCATAATGATATCATCATCCAAAGCAGCAAAAGAATTATGTAAAGTTAAATTTGTACCTGATAAATCTCTAGGAGGTTGTTGAGCCAAATGCCTTTCAGCCATGTTTCTAGCACCACCTTGATCCGCCACCCTTGAACTCATTCTTATAACTTGTTCCTCTACACCAGCCACATGCTCAGACTGAGAACCCACACTTTCCTGAGTAGAACCATCAGGTTGAGACAGGTCAACAGCCACCACTTCCTGGTCTTGATTGACAACCTCCATATCTTGAGCTCCCTCCATCACAGACCCCCCATCAATCCTTTTTTTTCCACTACCAGAGGAAGATCCAAAGGATTCATCAGTAGATACACTGTCATCTTTTACCTAGGCACCCTCATCCTGTTCTTCCCCCTCTTCCAACAAATGACCATATTGCTTCTTAAGCTCATAATATTTGTCACTGCTCCTATCCTTCAACAAACCCCTGATAAAGTCATCAAACCTCTGAGGGCTAGCAACAACCTCTGTACTGGGTTCTTTAACCAAAGTAGATGATAAATTCTGGATGACTTCCATGTGAACATCACCCAACCCACCACTATCTGACACAGCCTCCTGAGCGCCAACTTGCAGTCCCACATCAGCTGTTTTGGTTTGAGTAACTGTCCCACCACCACCACCATTGTCACCTTCCACATTTTCTCTGATAACTATCCCTCTTGAACGACCATCACCTCTAGAGCTAGCCCAAATGTTAGCCATTTTGGTCCCAAAAGAAACCCCCCCAGAATCCTCCTGCTCCACCACAACCTGTTTACCCTTGTCCAACCCAGCTTCACTAGCATCATTACCACCATGTTAACGACCACCAGCAACCCCCACCACTACCTGCACCAGGTCCAGTCCTTTGCCCACTATTTCCATCAGGCCTCCTATGCTCAGCTTCCTCCTCAGTCCCCTTATCCAGCACATTATCACCATCCTGTCCATCAATCCCCATAGAAGAAGGCAAGGTGGGCACAACATCAGGAGCAAAAATCTCCCTAGTGTATTTGAATTCATAAATTCCCCCCTGCATATCCCCCCTTCTGGTGTTAGGAACCAGAGATACATCCAGACAAGCAATCTTCACCCTTACATAAACCAAGTTTCTCAAACTGTTCCTGTCCAGGGCCACAGGCTTGCCCACCAAAGAAGCAACATAGAAAACAGTTGATTTCTCCCTGTATTTCATAGGGATACCAACAATCCTAAACCAGGCCTCCTCCAACCATTCAACAGGTTCCAGGTCCCCATTCCACTTAGACAATTGGATAACAGCATCAGGAATTGTTTACATAAACACCTTCCCAAAGTGGAAATCATCAATGGATCTGGCAGAAGGAAATCTCATCAAAAATTCCACATCATTAATAGACCTAGCATTAAATCTCCATCCAGACCCCAAAGCATCAGCCCACACTTGAAATTCCTTCTCCAAATCTTTCCCAGTAACATCACCTCTGACCACACTTATATGAGCATATTGAAGCTGCTCCATAGACTGAACATTAGATTCTACAACAGGAATAGAATGAAAGCCCTGCTCAAAATCAGTACTGCCAAAGAAAAGAGGAACATATTCCCAAGGTTTCCTCTCTTGACAGACCAAAATGCTATGATCCTTCCCACAGTTCTCACACACCACTTCCTCCTGAATCACATCCAACAACTGTAAATCACCAGAACCTCCAGCCACGTTACCATCTCTCGGCACACTTACTACTGGTGGTGGTACAGAGGACCCCACCAGAGTAGTGGCAACAACATCAGATTGATTAATTGACAGGATCGGAGATAAATTCACAGGGCGAGTCCCCCCAGCAGACACATTAACATAAGTTGACGACGAGGTGTTCAAGCCAGAAACAGAGCGAATCACAGGAACAGATGTGTTCATCACAACCCTAGGAATAGTAACCTGCTCCACTGTACGAGCAAAAACCGGCTCTCCTCTCCGAGGATTCGTATCAGAATTACCTGATCTTCTTGGGAACGATGAAGCAGTAGCATCCAACCCTGATCCTTGCTGCATCTCCGGACGGTGACTCCAACGGCCCCGATTGCGAGCCTGTTATGCTTCACGATGGCGAGCCTCAGACAGAGCCCTCTCCCGCGCCATGGCTTCCCTGTGCTGATCCTCCAATCTAGCCTCAGTCTCCGCCTGCCTCAACTCATCCCTGTGCCTCGCATCCCGACGCCGTGCTTCATCGCGACGCCGCTCCTGCTCGCGGATCCAACCACTTTCCCTATGATCCTCTTCCAGCCCCCTACGATCAATAGGGAAACGACCTTGTCCATACCCAGATCCAAATCTGCTCGCATAGGGACCAAATCGGACTGGAGGACGAGACGGGGAACCACGCCCACCACGAAACCGCCGATCCATGGCAGACTCCACAACCACAACCTGAGCGAAAGATCTGCTATCTCCCGAAACAACCCCACTCCACCTCACCGGAGAAACAACGGCGACAAGGGATGGAGAATTGGAGGCTCCCGGACGAAAACCACTCTACACACACCACGAGATCTGGAAATTGCGATAGGAGAAACGGCTCCCGATCTAGGGTTAGAGAAAACGAAATGCGGAGATGAAACTGACTGGGGATCGTGCTCCGGCGTACTAGTACCCCTCACCTCACCTGGCAGGTGGCCTTCCTCCATCGACGCCCCACCGTCAGCGCCCGCACCTCTCCTGAAATCACCGAGCCATATCACCCGGCACGTACGCGCATAGGGCGACGCATCGGCGACACCGCGAGGAACTTCCCCCTGCACCACCAACGCTGGACCCACGAGAACGTGCCAACCCTCGTGTACCAAACGCGTCCCGTATGAAATCTCCACCATCGAACACCAGCTCGCCAGGATCTGCCCCGATACATCCCGTAGCGACACCTGTCCCAAATCCTCCCTCGAGATCGAGCCCTGTCGACAAGGACTGATCGCTGCCCCAGCTACCTCTCTGATTATAGCCCTCCAACTCCCGAGCAAACCAAGGTGATCACCGGAGGAAACCGCCGCCGGGGATATAGAGAGGAAAGGAGAGGAGAGGAGAGAAGCCATCCCTCTATCCACTCTCTTTTCTGTCTCTTAGTATCTCTTATTGGATTCACTGTGCATGATGTTATTCCTCTGAAAATAGGGGATAATTTCAGAACAGATTTCCACCAAAAAGATCCCACTGGATTAGTAGCATGAGGGACTGAATGTTGATAGTAAGTTGACCAGATAAGATTCACCCAGGGACTTTCCTGATGATTATAGAACTTATTTAAAAATTTAAGCAGTAGAGCTTGATTCTGTAGCTTCATATTTAAGACTCCTAAACCTCCTTTATTTTTAGGCTTACAAACCATCTCCCAAGCAGCCAAAGGAACACACTTTTCACCATTATCAGTGTTTTTGTCCATAAACATCTTCTTCTGATCTTCTCCACATATTCTAGAATCTTAGGATGGATTTCAATAGTACACATTGAATATGTAGCTATTAAAGATAGAATTGCATTGACATAAGCTAGTTTCCCAGCATGAGACATTAAAAGAGTATCACTTGTCACTTTCCTCTCAATTCTGTCAACCAAAGGTAATAAATCTGTAATTACAGGCTTTGTAGTCCCCATAGGCAGTCCTAAATATGTGAAAGCCATTTTTGCAATAGCACATCCAAAGATAGTAGCTAATTCTTGAGCCCTAACCTCAGTAATATTGATTGGAATTAGGCTGGATTTATGGAAATTAATTTTCAGCCCAGTTGATGTAGCATAGTCCAATAATATATTTCTCAGATGGATAACTTCCTCATTTGAGGCTTTGAGAACAAAAATAGTATCATCAGCATATTGAATGATAGGAAATTTACCCCCACAAGGAATTGGAAGATTCAAGTTTCCATTCAGCATTTCCTTATTAATCACCTTTTGGAGTAGTTCAGAAGCAGCCACAAATAATAAAGGTGATAGAGGATCCCCCTGCCTGACTCCCCTCTTACATTTGAAACTCTTCCCTAGAACTCCATTTAGTAAAATTGAAGAGTGCCCAGATGAAAGTAAACATCTTATCCACTTTAGCCATAGATCATCAAAACCCATGCCTTTAAGGATGTCAATTATGGCATCATGTTCCACCATATCAAAAGCTTTTTCATAATCTAGTTTTAACACCACAATTTCTTTTTTGGAAGCTTGACATTGATAGATATACTCAAAATTCCAAGCTAAACAATCCTGGATAGTTCTTCCTTTTATAAAACCATACTGATTTTCACCGACCAGTCTTGGAAGCCAAATCTGCAGTTTGTCTGCTAAGATTTTTGTCAGTAATTTCAATGAATTATTTAGCAAAGAGATTGGCCTAAAATCATTCACACCAGTTGGAGAACTCTTTTTTGGGATTAGAGTTATAAATGAACTATTAATACTGTCGAGATTGGCCTTTCCTTGATAAAACTGCTCACAAAGATTGTAAAAATCAGCAGCCATAATATCCCAACATGTTCTAAGAAAGCATCCATTAAAGCCATCAGGTCCAGGACTTTTATCCAAAGGTATTTTATTAACCACCTTACCAATCTCATTATTTGAAAAAGGTGAACAAATCTCATGAAGATCAGTTAAAGGTGAGAACAAACTTTGCGGATTGAATTTCATCTCATGGGGTTCAGAAATTCCCAATCTCAATTTATAAGCTTGGAAGAGCAGCTGAGCTTTCCCATCATGGTCAATAATGATTGAATCATTCTCCGAATGAAGCACTGCAATGGAATTCTTCCTATGCCTTTCCGTAGCCACTCTATGAAAAAACTTTGAATTTTCATCACCATACTTAATCCATCTTTCAGTGCATCTCTTTTTCCAATACTGTTGTTGATAAGACAGTAATCTTACAATATGATTTTTAAGAATCATCCTGAAATTCCACTCTGCCCTTGTCAATCTTCTTATCTGTTCCAAATCATCCACTTGCTTTAAGACTTTCTGACAGTTTTCAATGAGAAGTGATAATTTGGAAATATTCTTACTCCACAATTTTAAGGCCCTTCTGGTATTTTTTTAATTTACCATTCAGAACCACTGCAGGATTATTACTATAAACTGGAATTTGCCAGGCAGCAATAACAGTTTCTCTGAATCCAGGATGATGAATCCAAAAAAATTCAAACCTGAATAATCTATATTTTGGGATTGAAGACTGAATAGAAATAAGACAGGGCATATGATCAGATACTGGTCTTGAGGTAACTCTAACGGTGGTATTTGGGAATGTAGTAGTCCAATTATTGGATGTGAAAAACCAATAAAGTCTCTCCCATAAAGGTTCAGATTGCATGCTACTCCGGGTATAAGAAGAACCTTGTAAAGGAAGATCAACCAAATTTTGAGCTCTAATAATATCATTAAAAAGTATCATGTCATCAATGTTTCCTCCCAGTCTGTTTCTATCATTTTGTGATCTATAAAAATTATAGTCACCAATGAGTAGCCAATTGGTCAGACTATCAATTTGCAGATTATATAACCAATTCACAAATTCCTGTCTCTCCACTCCATCACATGGCCCATAAATATTTGATAAAAACCAACTACAGTTTGTTTGCAAAGAAGTGAACTTAATAGTTATTGCCCAAGTTAAATTTTCACTAACTTGCCCACTGAAAATTGCACTATTCCAGATTACCAGCAATCCCCCTGAATTTCCAACTGAAGGATAAGAGACAAATTTATCAAATCTTCTAGGACAAAATTTCCTGATATAAGAATGATCAAAATGTTCTCTTTTTGTCTCTTGCAGACAAATGATTGCACAACCTGAGGAATCAATATGATTTCTAAGAGCATTATGTTTACCCTCAGAATTTAAACCTCTAACATTCCAATAGAGAATGTTCCACCATCTTAGATAGTAATTCATAACAAATAGCAAATGAATAGAACAGGTAGGCACACCTGTGAATAATTCCTAAAGGGAATCCTTATTACAATAACAGATAGGTTCTGAATAAAATATGATGCAGATTTATTTGAAAGAGCATAAAAGCAGTTAAGCTTATTCCTCTTCATCGTGGTCCTTATCAAGCTTGTCCTCCTGGAGTTCCTCTGGAGGAATGCCACAAATGTTAACACCAATCTTCTGAAGCACTGAAATGGGAGTGGCAGGAGGAATGGGAGAGGCTGGGTTATTGATTTCAGAAAGTTCAGAATCAGCAGAGCTGTTGTCATCAGACCCATGATCCAATCCACTATTATTCTTGAATCCAAGAACAACTCGGTCCTTGACCTTGGATTTCCTTTTCCTTGAGTCGGTAGGCATATCAACCTTGAATCCATTATAAATGTTATTTCTTGGACTCCTACGCACAGCCACTACAGAGACAGATTTTTCCCCTTTTCCTTTTGTCTTTCCCAAATATTTCTGCACTACCATCCCAGAATCCTCTGAATCTGAATGTCTCCCAGTAGTATTCTGCACCTCAGAAATAAAACACTCCTCCCCAATATTAGGAGAATCATCCAAAAACAGCTTCCTAGCCACCCTTCTGGTCCTAAAGCTGTCATCAACCTCACTATGACAGAGGATCTTTTCAGCAGAAAAGTCTGTTTTAATCAAACTTGGCGATGGAAACATTGATCCAAACAATGACTTAGCTCCCCAGAAAATGTTTGGCTGTTGCCAATTGATTAAGACTATCCTTGCAATCATAAAAGAAGGAGGTATCTCCTGCTGAATTGACCCTCTAGCAGCTCCTTGAGCCGAGGATTCAGCCATATCAGAATCATTCACTATAATTTGCATTGATTCAGTTGAGCTACTATTGTAATCAGAAATCATATCATTCCATGCAGATAAAGGACTGTCAGTCAAACTATTGGGAGATGGATGAACTCCAGCAGAAAAATGAACCCCTGTTCCCTTGCAAGGGCTTGATAATTCACTTGTCCCCTACTTAGCAAAATCATCAATGGAGCTGAGTTGGAACTGTCAAAACCCAGGTTTCTCCTTACTGAGTCTCTGGATTCTCTGTGGATATTTCTACCAGTATTAGCTGCATTGTTTCCATTACCCTGGACAAAAATCCCATTCCTCTGTAACCAACCCTGAAACCGCTGTTGAAAGCGTTGCTCAGCAGATATGTGTGCACCATAAAAAGGGTGAGGCTCGCCATCAGCAGGTGGCTCATCTTCAATATCCTCAGGAATAATATGCATGTGTGCATTCCATTGGTCACTGCGAAGTAAATAAACAGGAACAGCCCAAGCCCTTCTATGACCACCCATTTGCCTTAAAACCAAACTTTTTGGAACTAAATCATCATACATTATCCAAACTTTGACCAGAATGCAAGCATGGTCCTCCTCACTAATATTGTACCAAATCTGAAGTTTTCCAAATAAAGAAACTGCCTTTTCTATCCAATATTCAGTTTGGTAATCCAGAGGGAAATTCAGAAACATTACCCACTTCTCTCTACCTAAAGAGGCAATCCTCATATTCAAACCTTCATCATGCTTAACAAAGGTGATTCCTATCCAATCATCAATAGTATAAGCTCTGCCAACAACTCTATCTCTGACAAAAGAATTTGCAAAGCTAAACAGTCCTAACCCAATAGGGTAATCCTCCATACTACTGACATGAAAACCTTGCCGATTTAAGATACGACGTAATTCTATGCGAGCATGATACCTTTGCTGAATTGGCACTTGCACATCTGTCTCGGCGATTGCATAGTTGTCGTGGTTAAAAGGTGCCTCAGCGCTGACAGCAAGATCAGCACGGACTCTGCGTCCCTGAGGGCCATTATCAATTGCCAACCCAGTTGGCACAAAGGCCAGTGGATTGCAGTGATAGTTGTCCATGATGCGATCAAGGTTTAGTCCGGGAACAAGTTTGAGATAATGGAGAGGTAACGAAAGTTGTGAGTTGAAGGTGGAAAGCAAACAGACTTCGTCAGATTTCACAGTTTTTATCTTTGGCACCCAGATTTTCCGCAAACGATGTTTATCTTGTTTACATCCAGTAACTGAATGCCCATATCTCCAACAAAAATGACAACGTGGGACATTGAAACAGAAGTTTGAAACATGCCCCTCTGTCAGACACCTAATGCAAAACTTGCCAGCAGATTTTCGAACCCAGATTTTTGTAACAGGATGCTTGAAAACCGAAGAGGATAGAGACACCTCAGAGCTAGTTTGATCGGCCTTAACAACCAAGAAATCTTTCTTAACCGAATTGGACTCCAGATTCTTAGGGACAAAAGAACAATCAGATTTAACATGACCCAGTTTTAAACAACCCAGACATCTCGGTTGACTCTGACATAACGACACCACGTGATATAAGGAAAGACAACGTGTGCATGCATGTTTGAAAGTTTGAACGTACCCGATAATTTCTGAAGGTGTGAGTTTCGCTTGGATAAGATCTTCAATATGACTGAGCGTAAAAATCTCACGAGACAACCAAGTATCAGACTTCAACGGCATAGAATTTCTGAAGGCCATGACCAAACTTCAACGGCATAGAATTTGAATTTGAATTCCATATCAGATTGGAAACAGGATCAAAGGAAAATTCCAGACATCCCAATTTAAGAAAAGAATTGAAATCCTTATTAGAATGATTGGAAGAGCTTCGCAAGAAATTCAAATCCGTTTTGATCGCCATTTTCTTTGATGAATCAAGAGAAGAACTCCCCCTGAGATTACCAGGAATATTCCTAAGATAAAATGGAACCGATCTAGCTCTGGCATTAACACCAACCTTCCAATGATCATCATTATCATACGCGCAGTCCTCAATCCGATAAAAAACAGTTGATTGTGTTGGAGATTTTCCATGATATAACAGAAACAAGCAGTGAAAATCCTCACATTTGAAGAACTCTAACGCATGAATAAAATGACCCACACGATTTGAAGCCATAGAGAAACGAAAGTTTCTTTCATCGAGCCAACAAACTTTGAATTTCTGAGCAGATCCACCCAAACATGATTCCAAGGCCAGAGCCACATTGACAGTGGACAGAGAGAAGTTGGAATCCAGAAATCTGACCACAAAATAGAATTCTGTCGAAGGACCTCCATCAAAGTGAACAGAGGATCTAAAACGACGACGTACCAGATGAGCCACCCTAGATCCATTTGAAAAATCCCAAAGGAGTAGTGAATCCATGATGACTAATACAAACACCCAGGAAGAAGAGTCTAGAAGAGATCATCAGATAGAGATCCATGGTCGCCGATGAGAAGAGAGGTGGTGGCAGAGAGGAGAGGTGGAGAGAGCCATCTTTGAGCGACGTGAAGTCTTTGGGGTAAGTCGCGGATCGTATTAAGGCCTCCTCCTTCGATTCTCCAAAGATCAATGACTTTGGATGGTTGGATGAAGAGATCTTGTAGATTTGGTGGCTCTAATGGAGTTTGTGTTCTTGAGCAGGTTGAGCAACAGGAGGAAGGGGATAAGGGTCCCTATTTATAAGAAGCCCCTTCCACGAACCGTTTTTCTGACCGTTGGAGAAGAACCAGACCGGAGACTCCGGTCTGTACACCAGAGACTCCGGTCTACACCGGAGAATCCGATCCATCTCCGGTCCAGCCTCCAGACCAGTATGCAGTACGACCCAGGCCTTCTGAGAGCCAAGGGGGCAGAGACTCCGGTCCTCCATCACCGGAGACTCCGGTATGAGCCCACACCAAAGATTATGGAGAAGCCTCCGGACCTTGCTCCACACCCCCATACAGAATGACCCATCCATGTTCCTGAAGCCTCCACCGGGGACTCATCCGGAAACTCCGGTCCACACCGAAGACTCCGGTCCAGGCAGACCGGGGACTCCGGTCTGGAATTTCCAGAACAATATCAATCTTGCAGGAATCTTTCCAAAGTGTGAGGGTACTTTTCACTTATCATAATAGCAACCCGTGGACAGTGACAAACTAATTATCTACTTGTTGTTAACGAACACCAAAAGTGATTATGACAATAAATGTCCTTTCATACATGCACCTACCTTTTCAATCTGAAAAAACTTTATATATAAAATAAGTGGCCCCTTGAGTCTGTCAGACAATGGTGAAATCATCATTCAATTCAGACAAACACACCTCAATAATTCCATAACTGAATTTTAAATTCGCAAAAATTATGTTTTTTTGTGAAGCACCTAGTAGAATGTACATCCAGTTGTCAGATCCTACACCAAAAGGGGGTGATAGGCAACACTAGAGCCACATTTGACCAGTTGGATCATGATGGAACACCACTTAGGTGTGTTCTTGCCTCTGATCAAATTTTGGTCAAAGTTGGCGTGAACCGGGTAAATTTGAACTATGGCCTCTATAAACGATGGTCATGCATTTTTTAAATCACTTTTAGGTAGGGGATGTGTTGTTTCTTCATGGATCTAATTTGAAACCATCATGATACAAACCCTAGCCAGCCTTACCACGCACCGAGATTTTGACCAAACTTTGACCGGGCCACTAGAAATTCAAACAAAATCTAAAAATCATAAAAACTTGTCCTCCCACCTATGTTTGTTACCTATTTTCAATGAAACATATGAAACAAAAATTATTTAGTTACCTGTTTTCATTGAAATATTCCAAAGCTACACAAATTTAAAAACCAAATGAACAAATAAAAAATGCCCTCCTCACCAAGCTGATGGGCCACGAGGCCGACCAGCCCAGTTAGGCCGTGAAAATACTTGGGCCCCTACACTGCGGGTCTATTCAAAAAATGCACTTCTTCACACATTGCACTTGTTCACACACATGTCTGAATTCTTCTCTTTTGTAAATCAGATTGATGCTTTCATATCAGGCACTCAATAAGTTTTAGAAAAAATTAATACCAACATGAATATGTGCCCACGAAACAACATAATATATTTTTGGAAAAACAATTTCAAACATGATGGCAAAAGAGCAAAAGACAGGTTTTTTGACACACATTTTAAAAGGACAGATTCAAACAACAACAGATTCATACTGACATAGACAACTAAAACATCAAATTGTTCACAACATCTAGAGCAAAAGAGCACCTTCGTCACAGGAAAGTACAACAAAAGATCATGCCTGCCATGTCCAGAACTAACACAGATAGCCTAGAGGTTCTTACATACCATATATACATTAACATTTCAAATAGTAGATAACTAACAACTAGACCAGGCCTGCCTGGACAAGCACCTCCCGTAGAGCCTTATGCTCAGCCTTCTCATGAGCATATGAACAGTCGGTGGCGAGCTTCTGAACGTGTTGTAGCAGGTTCTCAAGTTTCCCACCCCTCGGCCTCCTTGGATGGTATGGGCATCTGTAGTTGTTGTTGACCACATATGGGTCATAGTTGTTTGCTTGCAGCTGGATCACTTACTTCTTAATGAAGGGATTTTCATTCCTCTTGTCCACGGACTCAGCACTGTCCTGCGAGTCAAACTACAATTCACACAAAAAATTCGAACTTACAAAATGCAGAAAAGCTAAGATTACAAAATGAGTGTGCAATGTAATATGGAAAAGTTGGATGTATCACCGAAAGTGGGCTTCCATACTCCTGGAACTCATACGGATCAATGTACTCTACCTCCTTCATATTAAAACAAACAACTCCAAAGTTATTTGTTTTACACTTTGGAATAAACTATATATATGTAAAAAATCATAAACAATGTCATTGCTTATATTCCAGTAGTTCAACTTGTTATTGTTTAATTACATACAAGAGGTGAAGAAAGACAACTACAAACACTTAATAAGCAAATAAAGCAAACATTACCTATGAATCTAAAAGGTAAATCAATCAACAAACCATGCTAACAATCTACAACGTTACACAGACCTTGCAACTATTTGGTCTACATATAAAACCATACCCAAACATAAATTGCAACATTTTGACTATGTTCTAAATTCTTCCAAATAAATCCTAGAACACTAACCAATAGAACAAATTCATCAAAAATTGTTTACATTCTAATCAAAAAATATATGAAACAACAATAGTCATGTTGTCTCCATGTACTATGTAGGATTAAAGCGATTCAAATGGCTTTATGAATCGGTTCGATACATAGTACAACATCGATGCTTGTTGTCAGAGGGAAAAAGCGCACCACAAAGTTGGTTCGATTCAAAGCGATTCATTTGTTAGGAGAAAAACATCAGTTCCACTTGACAGACAGAAAAATACATGCATTGAGAAGAGAGGAAACCACTTAGAATAACATTGCATGACTGACACACTCATCAGACTCCAAAGGAAAAGCGACTTCACACATAGCACCAAAACAACACTAGTTCCTAACTCTGACATATTTTGCTTTGAACCGAACCCACATAGTACAACCATCTACATTCCAGGATCATCACAGTCCAAAACCTTAGACAAGCATGCATCAAATCATGTTTGTAAGGCTATACTAACACATCAAATTTAAGCCCATACTAACTATGCATGTAGGAAATTCTTTTTCTACAGCAATGAGTCGAACCAACAACTTGGTTCGCTTCTTCTGTCAGATGCAACAAGTCGATGCTGCACTATGTATGGAATGGACTCAAAGAGGGCTTTGAACCGCTTTAGGATCACATAGTACATGGCCTAACTACACATCAATTATACTGACAACTTTCACAATGTCAAACCATAAATCCACGATAAGAACGCTCCTAAAACATCAGCGAAAATCTCGCAGGCAATACACCAATGACGATCATGCAAGCTAATACAAAAGAATTGCTATGTTTCTTCTCCAAATCAAAATGCTAAGTACAAACCCTACAATCTAAAAAGATCGTCGAATTTAACTCACCTGCTGCTGCACCAACTGCTGCTCGCCAACATGCACTGCAACCTCCGCGACGGCAGGCTCTGCCACGACAGGCACAACCATGGCAGCCACCGCCACGGAAGTCACCTCCACGGCATTCTCCGCCATGTCCTGCACCGCCACCTGCGCCCCCACATTCGCCACACCAAGATCGATGCCCGCCAGGATCTCGTCGCCCACCACCAGATCCACGCCCGTTCGGGCTTCCTCCGACACCACCTGCTCCAAATCAGCACCGAGAGCGGACTCGACAGCGGCCTCCTCCAGCACCACCTCCAGCTCGTCTCCTGTCTGCTTCTTCCTCTTTGAATAAGAACCACCCCCACATCCTCCTCCCTCGCCCGCTTCCGCTCCAGATCCGTAACGGGCGCCATCACCTCCACCCCCGCCTTCTTCTCCTCCGCAACCGCCACGGCCACCTCCACCTCGTGCACCACGGCCTCGCCGATATCCTCCCTCTACTGTAGATCCACGACAGACACGGCATGGCCACGGGCTTCCATCGTCGTCCTAGTCGGAGGGGAGCCGATGCGGCGAGGCGAGCCCGGTGGCAAGTGGTGCGGATGGGCGGTGGGTGAGATTTTTTGCCAAATCCGGATGGGGAATGAATCATCGACTAAGGGCAAAGGAATCGGTGTTACTTATATATGAAGGAGAAGATGACGTCTGGTTCTACCACGTCACTTGATATACACAATACATATTTCACTAAGGAGGATACCGAAGCACAGGTGTAGAAGTATTGTCTAGAAATATGGTTAGAAGTACGCGTCCTGAAGAAAGCTGTGCATTTTTCAAAGACCAGCGACTAACGGTGAGCCAGCATATCCTCTAACCTTTGACTCTTAATTAATATATGGGCAGCACTACGCGTCCCCCGGGGATAATACCCCAAAATCCCCCGGGTCCTCCTATTAACACGTGTCCCTAAAAAATCTTAAAATCCCGTTTTTGCTACAAATGTACCCGCTTTTGCTACAAATAGACCCTCTTTTGCTACATGAGGCAGAAAACGGTTCGGTCTAGAAATTGAAAAACAGACTGGACCTCGCCGGAGACCTCGCCGGTGACTGTGTAGCAAAAAAGTTGTGCTAATGTAGCAAATCCGACCTCGCCGGAGACTCGCCGGAGACTTTTACCGGAGACTTTCGCCGAAGACCTTGTAGCAAAAACTTTGCGCTAGTGTAGCAAAATCACAAAAAGATTGTAGCAAAATTTTGGGCTAATGTAGCAAACCAGATCTTGCTGGAGACTCGCCGGAGACTTTCACCGAGAAGCCTCGCCGGAGACCTTGTAGCATAAATTTTACGCCATTGTAGCAAAACCACTAAACGGGTGTAGCAGAAAAATGTCCTATTGTAGCAAATCCAACTTCGTCGGAGACCTCGCGGGAAATATCGTAGCAAAACATTTACTACTAAGGTAGCACCACATTCGGCCGCATATAGCAAAACATGATGCCACTTGTAGCACCTTCGTCGTTCGCACGTACCACCAGTGACGACCTCATGTAGTACGTGCATAGCAGCGCTGGTGACCTTCGGCAGCAATGCAGGTACCCTTAGGTAGTAACATCGGCGCCGCCAGAGTAGTACCATGGCGAGAAGGCGGCCATGACGTCCTCAACGCCGGCACACACATCACAGACCGGCCATGGCTGGAAGCAGAGGGTGCCTGCTGAAGAGAGGAGGGAGCAACGAGCGCATCCGTTGTGGCCGGGCGTCGACGTAGCACCACCGCCGGCCACACGTAGCACTGCCGGCCGGAGGAGGGTCCGGGAGAGCGGCGGCTGCAGGCACGAGGGCGCGAGCGCGGAGGCTGGGCGCGAGCGCTGGTGGGCGAATGGCGCGGCAGCTTAAGCGGCGGCGATTAGGAGCGCTGGCGGCGGCGGCGGGCTGGACGGGGTCTAGTGTTAGAAGAAAGCAACGAATCGCGAGCAAACACAAAAGAACCTGGGTCCATCACGATCCACCACGATCGATGCGTATGTAGTTTACCTGTCCACCCGGGATAAAATCATGGGATCCCCGGGAGAGGAGTATCATTTTCCTTAACATATCTTGATGCTGTTTCAAAAGAAACATATCTTGATGCACCCAGAGATTGTTACCGTGTCACCTTTTTTTCCCCATGTTGATCTTGACACCCCTGTGCTCGTCAGGTGAGGCCGTACCAGTCCATAGGCATCCAGTACGCTGTGCCAGAATACCTGATGCAGGAAAGACACAAGGACATGAATGCACAAGCCTCCTTGCTTGACCCGACTCCATCACTGTTGCCTGCCAAAACCCACCGGCGAGCAGCGACGAGCAACACGGAGAGCCGGGAGGCTCCCAGATCGCTGGGCCTGGTCCTCGGGCGACGGCAAAAACTCCGCACACGCACGGCTTGGTTAGAGGGCGTGCCACCTGACCTATACCTGGTCAGGAAGGTGAAGGATTGCTCCGATTGATTTCCTGCATGGTAAACAAGTATACGTAAAATTCGAGCCGTGATCGGCTCCCAGGTTTCCCTGTAAATCGGCTCCTAGAACCGATTGCCCCATGGTTCTGCATTAGATTCATGATAACATGTGGTTTTGCTTGATCATTACAAGTTAAATCGATCTATGACAGTTTAGTGTTTTCACCACGTAACTGGAACGTCCTACACGTAATTGAGCCTGGTATGTACAAAAGATGAAGAATATTAACCCTAGAGGAGGCCTAATAACCAACGTAAAGCCAATTACCGGAACATCTTCTCTAGAACGAATAAGCCACGTCCCTATGTACTACTGGATCGTTCAACCCGTTTGTAAGGCCTGATTACGTAGATATTAAACTAAACCTTGATGAACAAGGCACAACTATAACAGATCGAAACGACTAAATAAAGATCAAGCAAGATGCTACCCTTACACTTGGGAAAAGGTGTAAGGGTAGCGAGATAACTAGAGGTAGCATAACTTCAACAATAATAATGAAAAGCGCCGATGCTAGCCTCAAACAATCTACGATAATGGTATTACTCGCCATCAACAACGCTTCAGTACGAGTAAAACCAGGTAACGCATAAGTAGATACTGCCTAGATCGCGAGATGCGATCTAGGCAGCATGGCACTTACCCGAAAGAAACCCTAGAACAAGGGGTGGCGATGCGCCGAGATTGTGTTTGTTGTGAACGTGGTTGTCCTCCTTTTTCGATAACCTTAGGTACATATTTATAGTCCGGAGACTCTCTACTTTTGGAATAACTCTACAACTCTATCTCTACCTAAACATAAACGGAACCTAAACAAAACACGAAACCTACTATGATACAAGATACACGGGCAATTTAGCCCAAATCCACGCACTAGGCCGATCCAACAACACGTTGAATATATGTATCTTCCAAGCCCATCTTGATCACGGCCCATCTCCGTCTTTGGCCAAAATACGGTGATAACACATGCCCCCCTGGTTTTGGTAATGATAATTCCAAAACCACTCTGTGTGTTTTTTTCTTCTTCTCCTCTTTTTTTTTATCGGGCTGCGCGTCGACAGAATGCGTGGCAGAACAGAATCGTCACGCTACCCCTTCATCATGATGCCCTGTCTTCTCAACTCCTGCGCAGTGCATGATTTGACGATTTTGGCAGTGCAATCTGGGGAACCGCTATGGCATTGAACCTCTCTCCACTATTCCCCTTATTTAAATTCGCCTGAACAGTTCACAATCCCCATCTTCCTCCAGTTGCCAGAAAACCCTCTTCCTTCGCCGAAAAAACCCTCTTTCTTGCCATGGCCTCCTCTGCTTCCTCCGGTGTGTCTTCCCACGCCTCCAACTCGATTAGCGACCGAGAGCCGACGCCAGAGCACCCGCGGCGTCTGATACTTCGCCCCGATGGTGGGGCGAAAGGACTGGATTTCGCCGTCTGGTCGGAAGGCGATCGTCCGACGGTGAAGAGAGCCTCTGATTCCTCGTTGACGAGGCGGAAGCGGCGATAACGACGCTGGTCGTGGGGCGGCGTCGAGTCCTCGACGAGGAGGAGGAATCGGAGGACACCTCCTCAAGCAGTATCCGCCGACGAAGCGCTTCGCGGGTCCAGCGAAGACTTGAAGATGACGAGGAGGGCGAAGAGGTCCCGCTGGTTTCTTGACGGCAGCCGAGGATGATCTTGCGGCGAAGGCAATGAAGAAGGGCGGCGGCGACATCGGCGACGATCTCGCCTTTAGATTAGGAACGATGGCGACAATGAGTAGTAGGCTCCCTTTTGTAATCAATCGTCCTTTGTAAGCAATCATCTTTTGAATGAATGAAAATCTATTTCCCGAAGATTGCCTTGTTCGCCCCTGATCTTGCCGATAGCCACGATAGGTCGATGTCCTAGAAGTCGATGATACTGCATCGGCTCTCAACATCTACTGCGCATACTGATTAAACAAGTCAAATCGCAAAGAGCCGATGACTATCCATCGGCTTCTCCCAAAAAACGTTGACAGGGTCAAACTTTGGTCGCATCTTTAGGCACATTAAAACGGCCACTTCTTGATTTCAAACGATGACCTGCGACCTTTCTCAAAACGGGCGACCCAAATCTCCAATTGCCCATCGAAAAACGTGCCCTGCACAAACGACCAGTGACAAGCAAAGATGAAGATGACGAAGCTGAGATTGCCGAGGTGGATCGTGTCCATGCTGGCGCCCTCGAAGCATTTCTTCAGCAGCTTGTATGCGCGAACTGGCACCTGTTTGTAACACGTGTGAACCTCTAGAGTCGATGACCGTGCATCGGCTATATATTTTGTTTTTTATTCGGCCGATTTTCAGCATCGGCCCCCATATTTTTACTGTCCATCGTCTCACGTGCCTTTACTTAGCCGATTTCATGTATCGGCCCCTCACGTTCTATCGTCCAACATCCCACATGCTTGGGAAATATTTCTTGAGATGTTGACCGTTGACCGCCACTGGGAACTTTACGCCATCCAACTGCTCGAGCATGTATGCGTTTCCTCTTAAAACTTGGTCGACCCTGTACGGACCGTGCCAATTTGGAGACCATTTACCATATGTTGCATCCTTAGTCCCCAAGGGCAACACAACTTCCCATACCAGATCACCAACGTGGAACTCCTTTGGCTTCACTTTCTTGTTGTATGCACGAGCTACTTTGGCCTTGTTCTCTTTGATTTTCTCCGGTGACCATAGCTTTGAGCTCGGTTAAATCCTCCACATTGTCACTCATCGAGTTGCGTATTCTTGATTGTTAGGTCGTCACGAAAAGTGACGTCTCGATCCACCGTAATTTCCCGGTAGGGGCGGCTTCTTGTCCATATAGTAGATGGTATGGTGAGGTTTTTATTGCTCCATGGCATGACATGCGATAAGCCCATAACGCCTCTGACAAAACCTCGTGCCAACGCCTTGGGTGATCATCGACTTTTCTCTTGATCAGCTTGATGAGGCTCTGGTTGGACGCTTCAGCTTGCCAATTTGCTTGAGCATAGTATGGAGATGATCTAATCAGCTTGATCCCCATGTCCTCGCAGAATTTTCTAAACTCCTGAGAAATAAAGACCGAACCTCCATCGGTCGTGATAGTTTGGGGAATCCCGAATCTATGGATGACATGTTATTTCACAAAATTGATAACATCCTTGAGTTCTTGACTTCATCGGGACAGCCTCCACCCATTTAGTGAAGTAGTCGTGATAGCGGAATCCACATGTGGCCTTTGCTTGATGGAGGATTGATTTTGCCGATCATGTCCATGCCCCAACCTCGGAATGGCCAAGGCTTGATGATGGGGTTCATTCTTGTGTGGTACCATCTGGATTTTCCCAAATTTCTGACATGCTTGACACCCTTTGTAGTAGTTGAAACAGTCCTCAAGCATGGTGGGCCAATAAAACCCTGATCGCATGATCAACCATTTCATCTTATGAGCCGATTGGTGAGTTCCACAGGCGCCTTCATGTACCTCGTGTAAGAGCCGATTGGCCTCGGCTGTCCCCAGGCATTTGAGCAATAGCCCTTCCAGAGTCCTGTAAAACATGTCATCCCCAATAAGCACGTACTTCATGGCTTTGTACCTTATCCGTTTAGGTGCCCCCCGAGCCGAATCCTTCAAGTAATTGAAGATATCGGCTCTCCAGTCGTCCGCTTCCAGGAACTGTACCTGAACGTCGGCTCCTTCTACCACGTCCTTGTATCCTGAAGCCATCTGCGCAAGATCGTTTGCCTCGGTATTCTGCGATCGTGGGATCCAAGTGAAGTTTACGTACCGGAATTGCGTCATCAGCTCGGCGGTGCAGCCATAATGGGAAGAGGGACTCGCTCTCGCACTTGTAGTCCTCCGTGGTGAAATCACCAACTTGGAGTCTCCAAAATTTCCACTGCTTCGCTCCGGCCGAGGAGTAACTCCATCCTTGCATATCGCCTCGTACTCGGCTACATTGTTGGTGCGAGAGGTAGACAATCGATGGAGAAGGAAAATGTTGCCCCGGGCGACACGTAAAATGCCGATGCCGCAGCCATCGTCACAAACTGATCCGTCGAAAAACATAGCCCACGCTCTTATGGACGGCTATGTTAGTGTTGATCCTTCAGCGATAAGATCGGCCGCCTTTGTCCTTAAGCGCTTTGGCGGGTTGATACGGATGTCAAACTCGATAATGCAAACATCCATTTGCCCGATCGGCCTTTTAACATAGGAGCCGGCATGTGCTTTATGACGTCTGATTTGCATATGATGATGATCTCTGCTGATAGCAAAATGTGGCGCAACTTGGTGCAGGTGAAAAACAGGCAGAGGCACAACTTATCGATATCAAGGTACCTTGTCTCTGCGTCCAGCATCCTCATGCTTATGTAAATGACGACCCGCTCCAGCCCATCATAAACTTGCACCACTACCGAGGCGATGGGCGTGTCGACCCACGACAAGTAAATGTAGAACGGCTGTCGGATGAGGTGGAATTAACACTGCTTTGTCGGATATTCTTTGATCTCGTCAAAGGCTCGTTGTTGTTCGCCCCGGTGAATTCCTCGTCGATTTGATTTTTACTAGTCCCATGAACGGCTCTATTCTTCCTGACAGATTGGAGATGAACCTTCTGACGAAGTTGATCTTGCCGATGAGGGACTGCAGTTCTTTCTTTGTAGTGGGTGGCTTCATTGTTCGCACTGCCTCCTGACTTTTCAGGCCGATCTCAATTCCGCGTTCATCGACCAAAAAACCCAAGAACTGACCAGCCGTCACCCCGAAAGCACACTTCTTTGGATTCATCCGTAGCCCGAACTTCCTTGTGCGGTCCGGGGCCAGCGTTGCGGATCGTCCAAGTGCCCGTCTTGAAGCAGACTTGACCACCACGTCGTCGATGTAAATCTCCACCGGTTGCCGATCAGATCATGAAAATATAATTCATGGCCCTTTGGTACGTGGCGCGGCATTTTTCAGTCAAGCGTCATGACTACATATTCAAATAACCCCACGGACCCTGGGACTCTGAATGCAGTCTTGTGTATGTCTTCTGGAGCCATGAAGATCTGGTTGTAACCGGCATTGCCGTCCATGAAGCTCAAAATTTTAAGACCAGCTGCCGCATTGATTAATGTTTCTGCCACTGGCATCGAATACTCATCCTTTGGGGTAGCTCTGTTGAGATCCCGAAAATCTATAGCAACACGCCATCGGCCATCCTTCTTCTCTATAGGTACGATACTAGAAATCCACTCAGCATACCTGCATGGCCTGATCAACTTGGCTGTCAACATTTTCTCGACCTCTTTCTTGACTTCTTCCAGAATTTCGGCTTTCATTTGTCGTTCTCGCTGCTGAAACGGCTGAAATCCTTTTTTGAGCGGGAGTCGATGCTCGATGATGCTCCTGTCCAACCCAGGAATCTCTGTGTAGTCCCAGGCGAAGCAGTCTGGATATTGTTTTAACAGGGCTATCATCGGGCCCCGCAGACTCGGATCTAACTTTCTGCTGATAAATGTTGGTCGTGGCTTATCCCCAGGACCAATGTCGATCTCTTCTAGCTCATCAGCGGATGTAAACCCATACCCTAGCTTCCCGTCACCTGTCAGATCGACGCTAAACACAGGGCAAACGGTAGGTAAGGACAACAAAAATAATTTGGGCCGATCGCTTGAATCGGCCCCCTTTTTGCTTGCATCAGTGAAGGACGGTTTACACCTTATTATTTTATAGTGGCAGAGCATCTCTGCTACGACTACATGAGCTTGTCGTATGATCGCTGCTTTTTTTTTTGGCCGATCACGAGGATCGGCCGTACCCTGATGATCGTGGGCTTTTCTACTTTGTAAGGCGGTGGATAAGACCAGCCTCACCCATTTTTGTAGCTTCAATACGCCGCAGCCGTCTAGATTGATTCCGAGATCGGCTCTTGGTCTTCTGCTTCCCGACGTTCATGCCAGCTATGGAAATCTCGATAGAATCATCTGCGTGGATGACCTCCGCCGTCTCCATCCTTTGGATCGAGCCTTTGGTGCATTGTGGACGGATGCAGCAATTAGCGTGAATCAATCCCTTCCTAGCAAGGCGGTGTAAGTGCTCTTCTTGTCTCGACGAAGAATAGCGTGGATGCGGTTTTCACCGCTTTGTCAAGTCCATGTTCAAGACGCCTTGCGTTCCGAAGACCGACCGTTGAAGTCGCTCAACGTGGCGTTGGTTTTGATCGGATCTGCGTGGGCGTCCCAAAGCGTCGTAGCATGGAGTATGGCATGATATTGATTGCCGCTCGGTGTCCACCAACATCTTGCGACAGGTTGCCCATTGATGTAACCTCGCAGTGCAGGGCTTTCGGATGTTTGTAACCCTTCTCACGTGGCTTCTCAAAGATAACGGCCGTGGACCGCGATCAAAGCGTGCCCTTTGGTAGCTCGTCGGTCCTTGGCACGCAGAATCGGCGAGTACAAACACCATGTTTGTGCCGGCCGATGTCTTTGCATCGGCTTTTACCGGTTTGGGCGCCACTCTTTCCTTGTCGGGGTCTTCCGTTTCCAAAGTCTGCCTCACTTTGGCGGCCGATCAGGCGTGCTTTCTTCAAAGCGTGGAATCTGCGCTTGAGCTTCCTCTAAATTACGCACGGCACTCTACGCTTCGGGTGTGTACGAGTCCGTCGGGACACCACCTTGACGGTGATACTGTCTTCGTCTTTGTCATCCTTTGGCTTCTCGAGGTCTGCTCGAGCGGACTCCTTGTGACGGCTCTGGGGTGGAAGAGGCCCTAGACGTTTGAATACTGACACTGGCCTCGTGTTTCCCTTCTGCTGACCGCATTCCGGGCAGTTGTCGATTGTAGGCAATCGGCTCATCCCCGCGTCCCAGCAGTACTTGAAGAAAGGACAATCCCAATGTTTGTCTGCGCCTTCCTTTTCTTTTGACGGTCCCCTAGCAAGGTGCTCATATCTTTCGTCGTCTCTGTCGCGCCGGCGACGTTGGTCATACTGGCGCTCATACTTGTTAAGGAGATGCGTGGAATGTGGCTTCTGATATCGCACTCTCCTCACTTGTTCCTCTGTTAAGTACCGCCTGTCATTGTGGCTGGGCCGGTCGCGTGGACTAGCCTCCTCTCTTTCTTTGCCCCGAGAGCGACCACCTTCCTGCTTGTACGTGTCATGGTGGTACCCAGACCCTGCCATATTAACGCCGAACGAGAAATCCAGCTTACGCCTCGCGGGCTCGAAGTTCTACCATGTTGACGCCGGAAATGGGTTTGTGTCCACTTTCATGGCGAATCGCCCAAGGATCGACGGCCTTGTTCTATCGCCATTTGGATTTGGCGCGAAGCTCTTTGCACTCATTGGTGGTATGGGTGAGCAGTGATGCCACTTGCAGTCTGACCTCCCGTTCATTTCTGAGCCGTAGGGATTTTGTGGCCTTCGGGTAACCTCAGTTGCTTCTCCTTCAGCAGCAAATCAAATATCTGCTTAGCTTTGCTCACATCGAAGTCGAACCCTTTCGCAGGCCCTTGCTGTTTCACCCATTTGCAGCCACGGATCGCCCCGAGCCCATTCAGCAACGGCCACCTCCTGGTCCTGCGTAGGATCTTCTTCTTCTGCATCGACCAGGCCTATCGGACGTTTGAACTTGTCTTGGTACAACTCAGGGTGGCGCTATTCATACATCGTCAGTTTCTGGACCATGTGCGCCAATGAGTTGTACTCTACCTGGAAAGCCAGATCCTTGATGGGTGCCGAGACCCAACACCGCCATTTCGCTTCCTTCTCGATTAAACGAGCCGAGTAACATCGGTTCTTGTGATCTGAAGCTGGATGTACTCGCTCGATTTCTCCTCAACCTGCGCTGCGCCAGTGCAATGCCAGCCTCGGTAGCCTCACGAATGGTCTTGGATGTGGAACGCTCTTCCGTTGCTTCGGTATGAATTGAATCGGTGGTAGTGAGGTGTACCACCCAAAGGCTGGTCTGTCAGATTGCGCAAAAAATCTTACGCGCATCGATCCGATGCGAAATCATGCCTAGTTGTGCCAGGTATCGGCTTATGTGCTCGATCGAGCTCGACCCTTCTGACCCGCTAAACCTTGAGAACTCAGGGAGCTTATACTTGGGTGGCGGCGGAATTAGATCAAACTCGTTGGGGTACGGCTTTGAATAGCCGATTGTCCTTCTCTTCGGCACGAAGCCGAACTGGTCCCTCAGGATGGTACCGATTTGCTCCACTGTTTGAGCTGTAGGGGCTAAATTCTCAAGACTTGTCCCAGTGGCATACTTGGCTAGCCACGCCTGTTTGTCGATGTCCATCCCAGCCATCGCTGCTCGGACACGCCGCCTCGAAGATCCGCCCCAAGAACTCCCGCCAGAAACTCCTGCGGCTGCAATCTGTTTGGTGCGTGTCAGGTTATTGCAGTCCAGCACGTAGGCGCATATATATCCGTGTGGGATCTCCTTAGGTGGCTCAAACAGGAATTGGTCGCTGGTCGCCTCCAGCCTTGTAGAGCGGCGTGGCGCTGCTCTGGCGGCTCGAGCGGCAAGTGCGAATGGGAGCTGGCACAGTCGAGCGTCTTTCTCCTGGTGAGTCCCTAAAGTAGGCCCCGACGAGATCGATGCTTCATGATCTCACGAACTACGCGAACCGCGACCGCTCGAAAGCGTTCACGGGCTCTCCGAATGGCGGTGCGAGAATGAGCCACCATGTAGTTGACTTCTGTCAGAGCTCAGTGCGCTCCTCCGAAGGAAGAGCAGATCCACCTCATTGAGGCGCCCTCGGGAGAACCCCTTCCACGATGCCATGCTTACGGGTCCTCTCAAAGAGCCGATGAGGTCTTCCTCGAGAGAGCCTTGATCTCGTCGCCACTTGGCCTTGTGCTCGTCGGTAGATCGTCGTAAGTGATCTGGTCATTCTCCATTGCAGCGTCGGATGTTGATGCGACGTTGTTGAATGTCCCACCGGGCGTGCGAAATATGTTGCCAAAACCCACCGGCGACGAGCAACACGGAGAGCGGCTCCGGGGATCGGTGGGCCTGGTCCCTCGGGCGACGGCCGCAAAACTCCGGCACGTCTGGCTTGGTTCGAGTGTGCCACGACCTATACCTGGTCGGGAAGGTGAAGGATTGCTCGATTGATTTCCTGCATGGTAAACAAGTATACGTAAAATTCGAGCCGTGATCGGCTCCCATGTTTCCCTGTAAATCGGCTCCTAGAACCGATTGCCCCATGGTTCTGCATTAGATTCATGATAACATGTGGTTTTGCTTGATCATTACAAGTTAAATCGATCTACGACAGTTTAGTGTTTTCACCACGTAATCTGGGCGTCCTACGTAATTGAGCCTGGTATGTACAAAAGATGAAGAATATTAACCCTAGAGGAGGCCTAATAACCAACGTAAAGCCAATTACCGGAACATCTTCTCTAGAACGAATAAGCCACGTCCCTATGTACTACTGGATCGTTCAACCCGTTTGTAAGGCCTGATTACGTAGATATTAAACTAAACCTTGATGAACAAGGCACAACTATAACAGATCGAAACGACTAAATAAAGATCAAGCAAGATGCTACCCTTACACTTGGGAAAAGGTGTAAGGGTAGCGAGATAACTAGAGGTAGCATAACTTCAACAATAATAATGAAAAGCGCCGATGCTAGCCTCAAACAATCTACGATAATGTTATTACTCGCCATCAACAACGCTTCAGTACGAGTAAAACCAGTAACGCATAAGTAGATCTTGCCTAGATCGAGATGCGATCTAGGCGATGGCTTACTACCGAAAGAAACCCTAGAAACAAGGGGTGGCGATGCGCCGAGATTGTGTTTGTTGTGAACGTGGTTGTCCTCCTTTTTCGATAACCTTAGGTACATATTTATAGTCCGGAGACTCTCTACTTTTGGAATAACTCTACAACTCTATCTCTACCTAAACATAAACGGAACCTAAACAAAACACGAAACCTACTATGATACAAGATACACGGGCAATTTAGCCCAAATCCACGCACTAGGCCGATCCAACAACACGTTGAATATATGTATCTTCCAAGCCCATCTTGATCACGGCCCATCTCCGTCTTTGGCCAAAATACGGTGATAACAATCACTCCATGTGTCACGCCACCTAACCGCATCCGCGTATTTCCACCCTGATAACGACCGCACTGACTTCTTCGTTGAACAAGACGATCTCACCGACTCACCCGTCGTACTTATTTCTGTATATATACTCATCATTGTGAGCATGTTAGCCTGTTTATGTAAGGTGTATGTCATTATGGATGCTTAGTAGTTCTTTCTTGTCTATGATTAGCTCCAGCTTGCTAATAGTTTGTAGCATGTCATATGAATGTTTGCTTGCATTGTTTTATTCATACTTTGATATGACATTGTGGTATCCTCCTCTGACTGTTCATGTGAATCGACTTGGAACATGCTCACGCATGCATATGACTAATCAATACTCAGTAAGCCTCGATGATTTATTTTGCCTCAGAGTTCTTGTATCACTTTCATACCATAATTAGTCATGTTTTGTTGCAAGCATGATTATTACAGTTATTGTTCTCTCGCTTGTCGCTCCCTCTCTATTGCTAGCCTTCACTTGCACCGAGTATGTGCTCTACTGTGCATCCAACTCCCAAAAACCAATATTGCCAGTTGTGTCCACCATACCTACCTATGAGCATCATTTGCTACTTCAGTGCATATTATATATGTCGTGTTTTCTTCCAAAATAAAATGTTTGTCTATTTTAAGAAAGTTAGTTAGTAAAGCTCTCACGAAGTTGATGGCACACTTTATTCCTTGCACTTAATAATTTTGAACCATTGTGACTAGTCCATAAAAGTTATATGCTTGCTTATTATATACTGGGAGTCAGCAGAACCGTGCTATCATGGGGAACGCTTTCAACACATGTTGGATATCTCATCCAGTTGATACTTTGCTCTTTTGTTTATGGATGTCGACGATGTGAAATAAAAGGGGAAGTTGTTAGTTCATGGAGTTTATACATTATGTTAGAGAAACGCCTGGACCGCTAGCCTAAACCATGCTTAATCATGGTGGAAACTTGCAGCATCATCATAATGAGCATCTATAAAGCTTTCTCAATAAAAATCTATGCATATGGTAAATAAAAAGATTGCTGAGATGCTTATTGTCTGCTTTCCTTGTCATTTTGGTTATGAGAAAGCTCTTGTACCATATGCAAGGAGTACCCTGTTGGCGGTTCTTGATGATATGCATGTATTTACAATGACAAGAACTTTCAGGTGACCAAAGTTGAGTAGCATGCGGAGCGGCCCTCGTACTCAAGGGACTTGTGATTTCTAGTCTATGGTCTGTCTGTCAAGCATATTATTCAAAATGGACCTCACTTTCACCTTAACCACATGAAGATGCTTATGATAGGGGAAATGAGAGCTCAAAGATAATGAGTACCTTCCTTTCAGCATTGGGAAGCCTTTCAAACCTCCACAAAACCGTTTTCACAATTTTGTTGAGTCACCACTTATTCTATGAGCATCTTCTTGAGAGCATAGTTGTCATTCTTGTGTTTGTTCCAAAACTTGATTAATCATGTCATGACTTTGATGCTTGTATCTCTGATATCTTTACTTCTAGCTTCATATGAACTTTAGAGGTGCCTTGGCATTTATATTGTGCTCTTCAAACAAAGGCAAGCGAGATACCACTCTATCATACCTTATTATGAGCATTGCAATGTTGTTTATGTTTATGTTTATATTTATGTTTATGTTTGATGCTACTTATTATTATTGAGTTGGTTTCTCTTCATAGCTTGCAATGACTATTGAGTAGACTTAGTTGCATACTCTTTATTATGAATTGTCTAAGCATCTACTCTAGTGCTGAGAATATTTACATCATATGAAGCAAAGTGTTCGTGAAAGTTTTTTATCGCGCCCACTTTTCAACTGAATTGCTTGAGGACAAGCAATAAGCTAAGCTTGGGGGGAGTTGATACGTCCAAAACGTATCTACTTTCTCGAACACTTTGCTATCATTTTTCCTCTATACTTGTGCGATTTGGATACAACTAACACGGATTGACGTTGTTTTCAGCAGAATTACCTTGGTGTCTTGTTTTTGTGCAGAAAATGAACTATCAGGAAAAATCCCGGAAAATATGCCAAAAATTATATTTCACCAGAAGATCCACGGAGCGGAAGGGAGACGGAGGGAGACTGGGGCCAGACCCACCCAGGCGCTGCCTCTGACCCGCACTGGGAGGTTTGGCCACCCTAGGCAGCTTTTCGGCCTCCCTCCGTGTCTATAAGTTGCCTTCTGACCTAAAAACAGAGGGGGGGTTCGATAGTTTTCCAGAAAGAGTTCCGCTCCGCCGCCGCCACCATAAACCAAGATTCAGATCCAGAAACTCCGTTCTGGCACCCTGCCGGGACGGGGAATTTGGAGAGGATCATCGTCATCGTCATCACCAACGCATCTCCATCAATCACCGATGTTTCCCTCATCCATGTTTGAGTAATCCCCCACTGTAGGCTTGGATATGGTAGGGATTGGATGAGTTTTATCATGTAATCGAATAAGATCTGTTAGGGGCATAGTGCCTAGTATTTCTATTAGTGCTATTTGACTTTGTTGCAACTTGTTGTGCTTAATGCTTCACTAGGGCCCGAGTGCCATGATCTCAGATCTGAACTTATTATTGAATCATTATGATAGTATTGTTTATGATATTATCTGCAAGTTGTGTACACATATCATTGTCCGGATCCAAAGGCCCCAAAGTGACAGTAATTGGGACAACCGGAGGGGATGGATGTGGTGTGAGGATCACATGTGTTCATGAAGTGTTAATGCTTTGCTCTGGTGCTCTATTAAAAGGAGCACCTTAATTGCCAGTAGTTCCCTAGAGGCCCCGCTGCCACGGGCTGGCTGGACAGAAGATGTTGTGCAAGTTCTCATTGCGAACACGTATGACTATATTTGGAGCACATGCCTAGGATTGTTTAGTACTTGGATACTTATTATTATTTATCTGCAATGTCATAGTTCTTTGAAGTTACATGTTTAGACTCGTCCATGCAACGCCCGTTCATCCATCTCTATGTCTACCACACTCGAATCCTACTGTTACCGTTACTGTTACAATTGCTACTGTTTCATTGTTACTGTTGCTACTGATAAACTTCTGTGAGTAAGAACTATTTTCAGGTGCAGCTGAACTGACAGCTCAGTTGTTAAGGCTTGCAAGTATTCTTTGGCTCCCCTTATGTCGAATCAATAAATTGGATAATACTATCCGCGAACACTGTTGCGATCCCCTACACTTGTGGGTCATCACCTTCGTTCCAAAGCTTAAGACTTTTTTCTAAAAGTCAAATTATGTAAAGTTTGACCAAGTATTTAGAAAAAATATTAATATTTATAATACGAAATTTATACCCTTTAATATATCATAAAATATATTTTAATATAATATCTATATAATGTCATAGTTTTGTATAATTATTTCTAAAAATTTGATCAAACTTTTTCAAGCTTGACTTTAAAAAAAAATATAAGCCTTAAGCTTTGAAAGGGAGAGTACAATCTAAAAGAAAAAAAAAAAGAAAAAATCAAGTGCATTCATGCACTTAACCTAGGGTGCATGCTAGAAACTCATTTGGTAGAGTGTGCGCGTCAGAAAGAAAGCTGTGCGTTTTCCGAAGACTGACCGCTAACGGTGAGCCAGCATATCCTCTTTACCTTTGACTGAACATATCTTCCAGAGATTGTTACCGTGTCACCTTTTTTTTCCCATGTTGATCTTGACACCCCTGTGCTCGTCAGGTGAGGCCGTACCAGTCCATCGGCATCCAGTACGCTGTGCCGGAATACCTGATGCAGAAAAGACACAAGGACATGAATGCACAAGCCTCCTCGCTTGACCCGACTCCATCACTCCATGTGCCACGCCACCTAACCGCATCCGCTTATTTCCACCCTGATCACGACCGCACTGACTTCTTCGTTGAACATGAAGATCTCACCGACTCGCTCGTCGCATTACTCCTTTCGCCATCAGCTGCTCCACCAAGGCAGCAACAGCAACAGTTGGATTCGATCGGCTCTGTTTGCTCGTCGCTGTCGCCTGCCAGGCGTCAACCCACAGTTCTCGCCGGCAGCTGCTCTTCCATTTACCGGAGTACTAGTAGCACACTCCATAACCTCTCTCGATCCTCCTTTGCCAAAAAAAAAAACCTCTCCTCGATCCTCGGCGTCAGCAGCTCAACCTCAACTCATGATGGCCATGGGAACGCGACGCCGCTTTGCCCTTTCCTACCACCTCGCCGCTGCTCTCCTCCTCCTCCCCGTCGCGCTCCACAACGCGCCGCTCACCGCCGCGCAGCCGCTGCCGTGGCAGCTCTGCGGCGACAGCGCCGGGAACTACACGGAGGGCAGCGCCTACCAGGCCAACATACGCGTCCTGGCCAGCGGCCTCCCCAAGAACGCCTCCGCGTCACCGGCCCTCTTCGCCAAGGGCTTCGCCGGCACGGCCCCGGACGTCGTCTACGCACTCGCGCTCTGCCGCGGCGACACCAACGCCTCCTCCTGTGCGTCCTGCGTCGCCGCCGCCTTCCAGAACGCGCAGCAGCTCTGCGCCTTCAACAGGCTCGCCACCATGTTCGACGACCCCTGCATCCTCCGCTACTCCGACCAGGACTTCCTCGCCAACTTCACCGACAACAGAGGGATGCTCCTCGCGGGGAACGCCAACAACGTCAGCCAGGCGCTGGCGACGGAATTCGATGCGGCATCAGGCCGGCTCGTCAACGCCACCGCCGACTACGCGGCCAAAGACCCGAGCCGGCGGTTCGGCACGGGGGAGGTGGGCTTCGACGCGACTTATCCCAAGATTTACTCGCTGGCGCAGTGCACGCCGGACATGACGGCGGCTGACTGCCAGAGCTGCCTCAGGGACATCATCCGGTTCACTCCCAAGTATTTCGTCGGAAAGCCGGGCGGGAGAGTCTTCGGCGTGCGCTGCAACTTCCGGTTCGAGACCTACTCCTTCTTCTCTGGCCGCCCCTTGCTGCAACTCCCGGGCGTGCTCTCGCCTGCACCGGCGCCAGCGCCAGCGGCGACCGGACAAGGTGAGTTTCTGAAACACAAATCACTCCCGTGGGCCGTTACACTTATGTGATTGCTGTCAAGAAAACTTTGGATGGTGGAATGTAACAGAGAGAGAAAAAAAGACAAGTTTTGTTTGTAAAACAATGTGACTTATCTGGAAATTTTTCTTTATTGCAGGAAGAGCAAAACACAGGACAGGGTTGGTCTTGGCCATTACACTGCCTATAGCTGCTGCATTACTGCTTCTCATTGCAACGTGCGTTTGCTTTTGGAGGAGGAGGAGAAGAAAACAAGCAGAAAGAAAGCCGTCAGTACCATGTAAGTCCTCTCTTCCTAAGGATTAACACGTTAATTAACGATTCTATTGGTGGATCACAAGGGGAGTGGTCAGTGATCGCTCATTGATTACCCGAATTCACCAGTGATGCAGCCGTGCTACCTGGAAGACAAGACATTTTGCCTATCTATTGGAATTGCTAATGCTCAACTTACGACTGAAATGAAGATTAGCAACGTTTTGTTTCTCTGGGTTTAATAGGAGTATTTAGCTATATATGCTGATCACTGCACACCTGTCCTCTTGCAACAGATTCAACAAAGCAAGACGACATCCAGAGCATCGATTCCCTCCTGCTTGACCTGTCGACGCTGCGGGCTGCAACAGATAACTTCTCTGAGCGCAACAAACTCGGGGAAGGGGGGTTTGGTTCGGTTTACAAGGTGCCAATCATTGAATCATACACCCATAACATGCAAATGAAGAATGTTTTTATTAACTTATACAAGTAGTACTAATAATGCAATGTTGCTAGTATGTGTGTGTACTAGTATGTGTGTGTTTGTACGATTAACTGTCCTGGATTGCGCAGGGTGTCCTTTCTGAAGGTCAGGAAATAGCGGTGAAGCGGCTCTCGCAGACCTCCACTCAAGGAATAGAGGAGCTTAAAACGGAGCTGGTTCTAGTGGCTAAGCTTCAGCACAAGAACCTCGTCAGGCTCGTCGGTGTTTGCCTGGAAGGACAGGAGAAGCTGCTGGTGTACGAATACATGCCGAACCGGAGCCTCGACACCGTTCTCTTTGGTAAAGTCACTGCACTTGCCGTCTTGATCTCACAAATGGGGCACTCAAATAGTAGTACTGGTAGTAGTAATTTGTTCAGTCGATGGGCAGATTCAGAGAAACGCAGAGACCTGGACTGGAGGAAGAGGGTGAGGATCGTGAACGGGGTTGCTCGAGGCCTGCAGTACCTCCACGAAGACTCCCAGCTGAGGATCGTCCACCGGGACCTCAAGGCCAGCAACGTGCTGCTGGACTCGGACTGCAACCCTAAGATCTCGGACTTCGGGCTGGCGAAGCTGTTCGGGCGGGACCAGTCGCAGGCCGTCACCAGCCACATCGCCGGAACATAGTAAGTACTAGTACTACGGGCTCCTCCTCCAGGAAGTTTGTGTCGATCGCGTTGTAGAGCATTTACAGGAAGTGTGTGTCGATCGCGTTTGCACGCGCGCAGCGGATACATGGCGCCGGAGTACGCGATGCGCGGCCAGTATTCCGTCAAGTCGGACGCCTTCAGTTTCGGCGTCCTTCTGTTGGAGATCGTCACGGGGAGGAAGAACAGCGGCTTCGCTGACTCGGAGCGATCCATCGACCTCTTAAGCCTCGTGAGCACAGTACTGAATCCTTCCTGGAGTATTTGTAAATCCAACACGAAACTGTCTGAACGAAAACATGCAGGTATGGGAGCACTGGAGCACGGGAACGGTGGAGGAGTTGGCGGACCCGACCCTGGGCGGCCGGACTCCGGGAGGCCAGATGCTGAAGCTGGTCAACATCGGGCTGCTGTGCGTGCAGGACAACCTGGCGGACAGGCCGGCGATGTCGGCGGTGAACGTCATGCTCAGCGGCGGCACGGTGTCGCTGCAGGCGCCGTCCAGGCCAACGTTCTGCGTCGACGACATGGAGGGTTTCTCGGACATGTACTCGGGAGCGTATCCAAGGGGATCCCAGTCCCAGTCCCAGCCCAAGGCGATGTCACCCAACGAGGTGACGCTTACGGAGATCGAACCGAGATGAGATGACGAGGGCTTTGTTGAACACAGACTTGCGCTGTTGACAGCGTACTCTTGTCTGTCTCCCTGGATCTCGAAACAAGATGATGAGGGCGTTGAACCAAGACTTGCGTTGTTGATGATCGCTTACTCTTATCTGTTATACTACTAAAAATCTCCTGGATCATAATCTATTGTAGTGTATCCATCATGTATGCGTGGGGACTGAGGATGCTTGCAACTTGTAATAACGTCTCAGTATTCACGTTGTATTCCTGCTAGGGGATGTTAGTAGTAACGGTTTTGCTATTTCTCAGGCGCCTTTCTCAGTCATCTTGTTCACCGTTGGATTTTGGTTCCAAGATTCGATTTGAGCCATTTGGTTGCAGTTTTTTGTTTGTAAATCATGCATGTTTCCATTTGATTGAGTCAGCCACGTCAGCCGACTGAGAAATAGTTATTTCTCAGTCGCCTGAGACGTAGGCGTTCCCTAGTAGTAATGCTGCTGTGTTTTATACACACACACGAGGCTGTTTCGTTCATGAATCGGATGACCACTACGTAGCATAATGGAGTACAGATTTCAAACCATGCTAAATCGTCTAAAGAATCCTAGTGTTCTACCCGTTTTAAAAATGTGGTGAGCATTCACTTATGTTATGTGTCCCTACCTGTACTTCCGTTGTAACTTGTTAAATTTTAGATTCAGAGACATCTAGTACCAGTATATATATCGTAAGAATCAAGAATAGAACAAACAGTCAAGATGGCCGAGTTGGTCTAAGGCGCCAGTTTCAGGTACTGGTCCGAAAGGGCGTGGGTTCAAATCCCACTCTTGACATACACTTTTTCTTTTTTTCGATGGAAGTGAGGAATTTGATGTCAGTTTCGATCACAGTTCTCCTAACACCAAGAGTGCCAAGGCCTGCTGTCGAGTGTCGACGCGTGCTAGTGTAGACCAGGTTTATTTCTCTACTGCTCCCTCCGTCACAAAATTTAGCAAGGTGTTCGTCCTATATTTTGCATAGGAAGTACTAGCTATCCTGCGTTAGGGAAAAAGGTAGTAATAACATCTCCGGTCGCCGTCTCTCAAATACGTCCGGCAGAAATACCTTATTGATTATTTTGAGACGTCGTCTCACCGTGCCGAGTTTAGAAACGTGTTCTCAGTCGAATGCCCCAAACAAGCCGCCAAACATATAAATTTATGTTAAACTTGGATTTATTGCATTATACGATGCTACTTCGTTTGCATAGTAGAATTACAAGAAAAACTACAGTGATGGACTGAAATCTAAACTAAAGGTTACGGCGAGTCATCCTCGTCGTTGTCGTTGTTGTCATCATTCCCATAGTATCTACGACACATCATGTTGTTAAACAACTTCGCGGTCAGTTCATCATGCAGTCGTACATGAAGTTTAAGAAGCAGTTGAACCGTAGGTTGTACGCATGGACGAACTGTTCCAACCCGTTGTCGAGATACATGTGGTCCTGCCTGTCGAACATCACCTCCAAGGGCCACTTGCTAGGACCATCGCCTACTATCCACAACTTCACTGTGGCGGGTTCATGCTAGTCAAGAAATTGAGCAAATTTGTACGGGAGTCACTTCGTGTCCAAAGGATTTTCGTGGACGAGGATGAAGAACTCCAAATCGAAGAGGTATGTGTCCTCCTCTATTGGCAGCGGCCACACCAAAGGCGGTGGTGGACGACCGTGTCCATGGCCACGACCCCTGCCCCGACCCTGGCCATGGTCGCGGCCCCTTTCCCTGAAACCTCTAGCCATGGAACGTGTGTGTAGGATGTAGGGACCTCTAGCCATGGAACGCGTATGGAGGATGTAGGGATAGGAGCGACAATGGAGCACATGTGGGGATGATGGGGCACGAGTGGCTTGCTTATAGGGCCGGGCAACCGTCTGGTTGGTGTCGGTGCAGGGCTCGAACCGTCCCGTACATCAAAGCTGCAGGAGCAACCAACATTTAAGCTAGTGATACCATGTCTTATGTGAAAATATCTAGTGATACCATGATACCACTCTTTAGAATTCAAATTTGCACGTTTCAAAAACATTCTAAAATAAATTTATGGATTCTCACAAGTTGTGTGCTTACAATCTCTAGCATTTGCGGAACAAAATTAGAAACGCACATAGAAAAACAAAAAAGACAAATTCAACATGCTTAGTGTCACAAAAAGACAAAAACACGAATTTACTCAATCCATATAGCAATTTGTCTTTTTTTTTCTCTATGCGTATTTCGAATTTGGTTCTGAAAATTTTATGGAATGTAAACACACATCTTATGAACACCCATAAATTTGTTTCGAATTCTTATGATTTAAATTTTGAGAAGTGGTATCATGATATCATATAAGGTGTGGTATCACTAGATATTTCCCCATCGTTAGATATGCCTCTCTATCACCATGTTTATCTTAGCTTCGTCTTCAAAAAGCATTTTCTGTCTTGATTTTTCTGCAGTATAGCACACAAGTTGAGCGAGTGATACGTGGCGCTGCTAGTTCTAATCCAAGACTGGATGCAACGTTTTGAGGGCAATCAGAACATTGGCTTCTCGGTATTAGAGTTTGTGCTTACGTTATCTTAGGACTCTAGCTTAAGTCAGTTTGGGTCTAATCCTAGGCTGGCCGATCCCTCCTCTCTTCTATATAAACATTGTAATATTGTCTAAATCAATACAAGTTCTTATTCTTTCGAAATATCATGGTATCAAACGTTTAGGTTTTTCGCATCTGGGATGGCTCCTCCGCCAAAACCGTCGCCGCCGCCGTCGGCTCCGCTATGGACTGCGGCTGAAGGTCGCGCCGCCGGCACACCACCCTCCTCCTCCTCCTCCTCCTCCTCTACTCCTACCCACCAAATACCCCAACAAATCCCTCAACTATCTCTTGCCGACACGACGCTGACGTCTCTTCCTTCGTCCCGATCGTCTTGGATCTCGCCAAAAACAACTTCTACCACTGGCTCCACCTGTTTCACGTGCATCTCGGGCGTTGCGGCCTTCACAGCCACATCGACCCCGCCTCGACACCGCGCCCCTGTGATCCGTGCTAGGTGAAAGACGATATCACCATCATCCAATGGATCTACACGCGGATCTCCACCGAGCTCTTCAACCTCGTCTCCACCGACGATGCCACGGCTGCGCTCTAGCATCTCTTCCAGGACAACTCCGACTCACGCGTCAACGCCCTCCACATCGAGCTCCGCACCAGCACTCAAGGCGACTCCCCCGTCACCGTCTTTTGCCAACGCATCAAGGTCATCGACGACGAACTTCGGGAGCTCGGTGATCCCGTTGACGACCGTGCACTCATCAACACCCTTCTTGTTGGGCTCGGCGATCAATTTGAAAAGCAAGTTGCCTTTATTCCTCTGCTGAAACCTTATCCTAGCTTCGCCGAGGTGCGATCTATTTTATAGCTCGAGTACCAGAACCAAGCACGCAAGGCTGCCCGTCCTCCTCAGGTGTTTCACACGGCGCCTCGCCCGCCGCTCCTGCCTACTCCTACTGCACCACCGACGACCCCTCCTGGATGGCGTCCAAGCCTCAATTACCGCGGCAAAAATCCCGTGTATCGGCCACCCGTCCCAGCGCCGACTCCTCAGCCGCGGCCACATGCTCCTACACCAGCTCCACCAACGCCGACTCCACCAATGCCGCCACCACCCTACGCCATGGCCCCTTGGCAGCCGTAGCATGACCCATGGACGGGTATAGTTCAGGCCTGGCCGATGCCCTGGTCGCCCCCCTCTCCGTATGGCGCCCCACCAGCTTACACCGGCCACTGGAGTCCCGGCCTCCGCCCCTCCATCAACGCACCCGGGCCTCTCGCACCTCGTCCTCCGCAGCAGGTCTACACTGCCCAAGCTCCATCGAAGGCTTACATGTTGTCGCCACAACAATACATGGCTCCGACGACATCGCTGCCCCACATGTACCATGCTCCTCCAGATCTTCAGTACATGTCTGCGTCACCCGCTCCGTCAACCGCTCCACCAAGCTGGGACCAAGACGCCTTCATCGCTGCCATGAACAATTTCACACTCAACAACCACGAAGGTACGAATTGGATTTCTGATTCTGGTGCTTCCTCGAATATGTCTTCAAATATGGATTTTCTGTCAGCTTGTTCTTCCTCTCCCTTTTATACCATCGCCATTGGCGATGGATCCTCTATTCCAATCTCATGCACCGGTCACTCTTACATCATTAATCCAAACACAAATTTTATCCTTCGAAATATTTTAGTTGCTCCATCATTAATTAAAAATCTAATATATGTTCGCAAATTCACAATTGACAATAATGTTTCCATAGAATTTGATCCCTTTGGTTTATCTGTGAAGGATCTGAAAACGGCGGTGGTCCTCGCTCGTTACAATAGTTCGGACGATCCCTATCCTCTCTATGGCGCACCCACCTCCACACCTCAAGCCATGACTGCCTCTGTCGATCTATGGCATCGTCATCTCGGTCACCCCAATAAAAATACCGTGTCATCCATGTTGCAAGAGTTTAGCATCCCTAGTTCTAGTTCTTCTCATGATCACTCTATTTGTAATGCCTGTCAATGCGACAAACCTATTAGATTACCTTTTGGCACATCAAACTACATGTAGTACTTTTCTGTTTGAGTTATTACATTGTGATTTATGGACCTATCCCATCCCAAGTGTTTCAGGGTTCAAATATTATCTTGTTATTTTATATGATTACTCTCACTATGTTTGGACCTTCCCTCTTCGTGCCAAATCAGATGTTCACAAACTCTTCATTAATTTTATGCAATATGTTCTAACTCACTTCGGTCTCCCAATTCTCTTCATACAATGTGACAATGGAAAAGAATTTCATAATAATTGAAATAAAAATTTATTTCTCTCCGAAGGTATCATCTTTCTTTTTTCCTGCCCATACACATCTCCTCAAAATGGCAAGGCTGAACGTTCCCTTCGCTTTATCAACGACATCTTGCGCACCTTACTAATTCAAGCCTCTCTTCCACCACGTTTTTGGGCTGAAGCTCTACGGACAGCCATATATCTTTTAAACATCTGACCAACTACAACATGTCCTCTTTATTCTTCCTTCCAATCTGTCTTTCTATCTCACCCCGATTATTCTGATTTGCGTGTTTTTGGATGTCTATGTTTTCCTAACACATCCTCTACCGCCGCCCATAAACTAGCTCCAAGATCTTTGCCATGCATATACTTAGGTCCATCCGATGATCACAAAGGATCACAATGTTTTGATCCTTCCTCTGGTCGTGTTGTTATATCTCGTCATGTCACCTTCGATGAAAATACTTTCCCCTTTTCAACCGTTCAGTCTCCGTCGATCCCTAAACCTATGCCACCATCTCCTGCCTCTATAGCGCGTCATTTTTAGTACCAACCATCACCCCTGCCGTGGTTGTTGAGCCCTCTGCTGCGGCAGCACCACCTCCTGCCGAGAGCCCACAGCAGCATGTCGCGTCACCTTTCCCTGCCGCGACAAACTCTCCTGTCAGCACGTCGTCTGGCTCGGTCTCTCTCGTGTCAACCACACCTTCTTATTCAGCAACTAATCCACTTCCTACTAATGCCGTTCCCATACCTATTCCCACCAATGATCATGTCATGTGTACTCGTGGCAAAAAAGGGTTTCCATATTCCCCGATGTTTTCTCAATCTTTTAGCTACTCCATCGATCTCACCTATCCTAAGCTCCTACAAACGTGCTCTTCTTGATCCACTATGGCACTCTACCATGAAAGATGAATTCGATGCTCTTATTCAAAATAATACATGGACTCTTGTTCCTAAACCATCCGGCGCCAATATTGTCTCGGGGAAGTGGGTGTTTCATCATAAGTATAACTCCGATGGGTCTTTGGCTCGCTACAAGGCCCTTTGGGTTTGCAAAGGTTTTATCAACAACAAGGAATTGATTTTGATAAAACCTTCTCCCCTGTTGTCAAGCCAAGCACTATTCACATCATCCTCAGTCTTGCAGTTTCTTCATCCTGGCCTATTCACCAACTTGATGTAAAAAATGCTTTTCTAATGGTACCTTGAATGAAACTTTTTATTCTTAACCATCTAGATTTGAAGATCCCTCTAATCCAAATCTTGTATATCTTCTAAAGAAATCTCTCTATGGTCTTAAACAAGCTCCTCGGGCCTGGTTTCAACGATTTGCTACATTCATTCAAACTATTGGTTTTATCCCTTCCAAATCTTACACCTCTCTCTTTATTTTCTAATCTTCCTATCACACGGCATATCTTCATTTATATTATTCTTACAGCTTCTTCTGATTCTTTTCTTCAACATATCATCACTTTTCTTAACAAAGAATTTTCTATGACTGATTTAGGATCACTTCATCATTTTCTTGGTGTCACCGCCACTAGAACATCTTCTACTCTTTTTCTTTCTCAACCACAATATATTATTAATCTCTTGAACCGAGTTGGCATGATTGACTATCAACCCTGTTGTACACCGACTGATGTTGGCACCAAACTTTCGGCTGACGGTGATCCTGTTCCAGACAACCTTATATCGTAGTCTCACTGGTGCTTTACAATATGCTACTCTCACCCGACCCGACATCTCTTATTCTGTTCAACAAGCATGTCTCTATATGCATGATCCTCGTTTACATCATCTTTCTCATGTCAAAAAGATTCTTCGCTACTTAAAAATAACTCTTGATCATGGTCTATTACTTAACTCATCTTCTCCAACAAGCTTGATAGTTTATTCTGATGCAGACTAGGCAGGATGTCCAGACACTCGACGATCCACATCTGGCTTTTGCGTTTATTTGGGGTGATAATCTTGTTTCTTGGTTATCGAAAAGGCAGGTTACGGTATCCCAGTCTTCGGCTGAAGCGGAATATAGGGCGATTGCGCATGTTGTTGCTGAAGCAGTTTGGATACGCCAACTACTTGTGGAACTCCAGCGCCCCGTCGAGCACGCCACTATTTTCTACTGCGACAACATATCAGCCGTCTATATGGCCTCTAATCCTGTGTAGCATCGCCGTACCAAGCACATCGAGATCGACATTCACTTTGTTCGGGTAAAGGTTGCTCTTGGAGAAGTTCGTGTTCTACATGTTCCAACAAGTGCACAATTTGCAGATATTTTTATCAAAGGACTCCATCATGCATCCTTCATCGACATACGCTCCAGTCTCAACATTGTGGCGCCCGATGTTGACACTGCTGCGGGGGGTGGGGGGGTATTATAGTTTGTGTTTGTGTTATATTGGGACTCTAGCCTAAGTCGGTTTGGGTCTAATCCTAGACTGGCCGACCCCCCCTCCTCTCTTCTATATAAACATTGTAATATTGTCTAAATCAATACAAGTTCTTATTCTCCCAAAATATCACTCGGGCAATAACAACTTCCGAGGATCCGATGCTGGTGGATTCAATGGTGGATCTGGATTTCAACATGGATCCATGAATAAAAATGGAGACGCAGGCTATCAAAATAGGAGGAGGTATGAATTTAGGGCTAATCGATGTGGAGGGCAGGCATGGAATAATGGAAGGGGTGGCGGTTGTTGGGATTTTGGAATGAATCCAAACAGGAACTTCTTTGGTGGTAATGCTAGGCATGTGAAAGGCAATCCACAAGGAACTCTTGACCACAACCTCATCAAATAGGTTGTTGATGTCGTCATGGCAGCGGCTCAAAGTGGCGCTATTGCTATCCCTCAGGAAAATTTAACAGTACCAGGAGCTATGGTTTCTGCTAGTATTTCCAGTGCGGGTGTCATTGGGTAGACTGCCTCTGCCGCGACATAGATACAACCCGTTATCAACTAGGGACAACCGGTGGTGCCTACATAGGCTACTGCAGGCGGGGTTGGTTGATGCAGCGCTAAGTTGATGTAGGAGCGCTTCGTTGGGAACCCTAAGAGCAAGGTGTGAAGCAGCACAACATCAAGTTTTCCTTCAGTAAGAAACCGAGGTTATCGAACCAGTAGGAGGAAGGAAATGCCACACAGGTGTTGCAAGCAACGCGGAGACCTGCACAACATAAACTCAAGACTTTGCCCCAACGAATCAGTGAGGTTGTCAAGCTCACTGGTTTGCTGTAACAAAGGATTAAAACACATGGTGTGGAAGGTAATGGTTTGCAGCAAGTAAACAAGTAACACTGGAAGATGTATCAATGGTAAAGATTGGACCGGGGTCCATAGTTCACTAGAGGTGCTCTCCTTAGATAAACAACATGGCATGAAGGGTAAACAAATTACAGCAGGACAATTGATAGAAACTAAGCAAGGCATAACAATTCAATACCGGACAAAAAGATCCCATGATATTCGATTGGGCAATACAACAATATACATAGACCGCCATCCAACTGCATCTATGACTAGAAGTCCACCTTCAAGTTATCATCCGAACCCCCTCCAGTATTAAGTTGCAAGCAACAGACAACTGCTTTAAGCAAAGTGTGTAAGGTAAACAATCAACTTGTTCCATGAACAAGAGACCGTTGTTTTCTCCCTAGTAGCAACAGCACATCTACAACCGAAGAGATTTTTGTCACTTCCCTTGAAAACTAGAGGCATGAACCCACTATCGAGCATAAATACCCCCTCTTGGAGTCACTATCAACTACTCGGCCAAGATAGCTACTAACAACAGAGAGCATGCAAGATCACAAATAACACAGACATGATATAATCATAAAGACAAAACTGTTAATCCATCTGACATAGTAATCTCAATATCCATTGGATCCCCTTAAACACAACATGCATGATTACAAATAGATTAGATCTTGATCATGAACAGAGCTCACAAGATCTATACATGAAATCATAAGGAGATACAACCATCTAGCTACTACATGGACCCATAGTCCAAGGTGGAACTACTCACGCATCATACCAGAGAGAAGGCCTCCGGGATGATCTCCCCCCCGGCAGGGTGCTAGGAAGAACTTCAGATCCCCCGATCTAGGGACGACGGTGATGGCAGATACAGAAGGTTTCGTGGAGTTTTGATCGGGTTCTTAGGGTTTCTGCATCGGGGGCTTCTTATAGGCGAAGAGGCGAGGCCGGGAGGCGACCAGGGGGCCACACCCTGCACATGCACGGGCCCACCCCTGGGCGCGCCTAGGGGAGTTTGGCCGCCCTGGTTCGCGTCTCCGTCTCGTCTTATTTGATTATTTCTCTAACTAAAACATTCTGAAGGTCTGTTTGCATGGCTGAACTTTATGTATGAAACTTTCTATTGTGTATCTTCCTAAAGAATATTGTATTTGATAAAAATATCTAAATATATGTGCAGAACAAAACCCCTTCAAATCAAGTTACTGCTAAAATAAAAGAGAGATCACATAGAGTATTCAACATTGTTGTATACAAGGATAGCATGGTAACTAAAACTTTCAGCAACATGAGTTACTGACTACAAAGAATATAAGGAAACGATCATAGGACTAAAACAATTGTGGATTTCAGAACGGAAAATGTGTTCTACATATCATATATAACGCCCAAAATACGTAGGTTTACATTTAGAATCCCAAACACCTAAATGTGTGATTTCTTCTTGTAAAAAGCAGGTTTTCCTTTTAGCATTTCGAACTGGAGTACACATTTTACCTTCATATTTCTGGCTCTGCATATAAACATAACATAATTTATCAGCTTAGCCCTTACAGAACCTTGAACTTAGCATAATAAAAATCTACAGATTAAAGATTTTATACCTTAACATGTACATTATATCTACATAATAAAGGCCCTCTCTTCTTCCTTCAAAAAAAGGCTTCCATGTAATGAGAATCCTCCTATTACAATTGCTTACTGAATTTCAATTGACAAAATTATAAACCAAACATAGGAATAAACTTTAGAAATAAACACAGAATGATGAATCAAGTCGACAAAAATTATTAACTAACATATCTATTCATTGAAGATGGTGTACATCATAAAAGCATTATCGAAATGAGACATCCCATAATTAGGTTATTTTGTGCTTGTGAAATTTGAATATATGTTATTTCATAAAAAACATATATCAATGAAACAATATTTATACGTGTGTCTAGTGGCAGCCACATGTTTCATATTTTCCAAGATCAAAGAAAATAAAACGTAGCCGCCCACGTGGGTAGGAATAGGCAGAGTGAACTAACCTTGAAAGAGTCCATGCCTCATTTTCTCACCCAGCTCTGACCTTATCAGTACGCCAAAAACCAACATGGAGTGCATGCACGATTAACTTTCTTTTCCTCACATGGGATCAGAGGTGATTCAGATTCACTATACAATTCAAGATATGCAGCAATGAGAAAAAAAATACCATTCACAACCAAGAGCATGAGATCAGAGGTGAACAAAAGTTAGGTACCCAAGATTCATACTCCTCTCTAAAATGTGTACCAGATGCTCATTCTTCAGAATTAGTAAAGTCCAGTTTCACTAGTAATTGTACAATAAGATGTGCTCTAGTTCAAATAAGAAAGAAGCAACCAAGCAAGTACACATACAAACCTGAACTTGAGAATATAAGTTTTTTTTCAGAGATTAGGCTTGTACATGTACTGGTTAAAACAGTCCATATAAGCACAAAGGCCTGAGACATACAGACCTGAACTTGAGAATATGAGTTTTTTTTAGAGATTAGGCTTGTAGATGTACTGGTTAAAACAGTCCAGATAAGCACAAAGGCCTGAGCTAGTGTCAATCGTTCCATATGTACAAATGCTCAAATCAGCGGATCCGAACTCATTCCTAGTGGAACGAATCAAGAACTCATCAGTTCATCCATGAATCTAAATAAAGAACCCTAGACACTCACATGGAAACATAGGACTAGATCAAGATAGGAGGGGATGAGGCGTAAGACGTACCTGGGAGAAATATAGGATACACCGGAGAAGGAGGCCTTCAGGATGTGCCGGGGATGGATGAAGGCGTCTATGTTACCGGCAGAGGAAGGCGTTGGCATCGGAAACGGGGACAGGCGAAGGCGTCGGTGCTGCGTCGAAGGAGCTACGATGCACCGATTCATGGAAAAACGCAAGGGTGGAGATAAAAACTGTCTCCGATCCCCTCCGGGTGGAGATAAGAACTGTCTCCTGCAAGCCACCGCCGATGTGGAGAGGAGCGTCGGCCACCGCTGCCCGCTGGAATGAAGAGAAGAAGCATCGGCTTCAACCCCACTAGACGGGAGATAAGGAGATACCGTGTACTGGCGGCTAGGTTAGAACATTACGGGAAATCTGGAGTGAGCGCAGCGTATGTGAGAAGGAAGGGAGTCACGTCACGGGAGTTACTAGGAGTTGGACCTTGGGCTGGTTATGTACACTTCTGGGCCATGCCGCTATGGACACTGCTAATCGATTTATGCGGTTTGATCAGTTAAAAAGATCACGAGACCAAACTCAGTGAGTTACTTTCGATTCTTAAGAAACGAGAACCAAAACAGTGACCATAATTTTTGGTTTCGTCTATTCGGGTTCGGTCCATGTATTTCAATTCGGCTTTCGGTCCTCCCTAACACCAGTCTAGTCGGCACATACATATATAATTTCGACTGGGTAAAAAAAATTTGGCTCTCTTACCTGTGACAAACCTTTAAAGATGCATGTCACTAAAAAAATAACCTTTTAGCCGGCCTTCATGAGAAATAGTAGTGACAGGCACATTTTAAGTTTGTCGCTAATCATAGGACTACCAGTGACAAGCATTTATAGATGCCTGTCACTAAATAATTTTTTTCATTCAGATAGCCTCCACAAAAAGTACCAGTGACATGCACTTGTATATGTCTGTCACTAGGGTTTTATATTAGTGACAGGCTTATCTGTGCCCGTCATTGGTAATACTTACTAGTGACGGGCAAAGTTTTGCCTGTCACTAACCACATGGAGGCTATAAGCATTTCTGCAGTAGTGCGTCCAATTCCGAAAATATTGATTTTTTGCCTTTCTGGAACCAAAAACGGAAGAAAACAGGCAACTGGCACTGTGGCAACTTGTTAATAGGTTAGTTCCATAAAAGATATAAAAAAACCTCAAAGTGTAGACAAAGCAAAGCAAATTAGATACTAAACAAGCATGGATCATCAAAAATTATAGATACGTTTCCGACGTATCAAGCATCCCCAAGCTTAACTACTGTTCGTCCTCGAGTAGGTAAGTGATAAAAAAATAATTTTTGAGGTGACATGCACCATCAAAACCAAGATCAAACCATTTGCAAGCATTGAAAGCTGGGATCAAAGAACTCTAAACATGTACATGAAAGATGGAGTTCTAACAATAGGACATAGTAACTAGGCATGCAACATGAAAGCCTACAAACAAAGATCATGAATAACATGCATTAAAAATGTTTGTTTGCTTCACATACAGAAAACATGGCATAGTGGCAATCAGCTTGTCCCTCATAGAGTAGCAAATAAATGCATAGGACACCTTCAAAGTGTAGCACAAGAACAAGTAATATCACAATATGCATCAATCAATAAGCTTTGGGACACTGCACACATAATGGTAACTATGCTCTCTTAATGGTGCCTAAAGGTAGAAGGTGGAGACTCAAATAATGGTGGAAGAAAGGCCCTTCACAAAGGGAAGCAGGGATTTCAAGTTTCAAAAAGAGCTTCCAAAAATTATGGTACTTGTTAGCTTTCAGCCCCCATTGCCCCTATCATAAGCATCTTGAAGTGATTAAGGTTAAAGTGAACAAAGATGGAGTATATGCTTGACAAAGTATAAGTTGGCAATCTCAAGTCCCTTAAATACGAGGGTCACATCTCATGCTACTCAACTTCAGTCACCTGTAAGTTCTTGTCATTGTAAGTACATGTATATCATAGAGAACTGCCAACGGGGTACCCCATGCACATGGTACAGGAGCTATCCCATAACCAAAATGACAAGGCAAGCAGACAATGAGCATCTCAGCGATATTTTTATTTACTATATGCATAGATTTTTATTGAGGATGCTTCATAGATATCTCACTATGGTGATGCTGCAAGTTTCCACCATGATTAGGCATGGCTTAAGCTAGCAGCCTAGGCATTTTTCTAACACAAAATACATACTCCATGGACTTACAAGTTCCCTCTTTATTTCACACCGGTGACATCCATAGACAAAAGAGAATGATATCAACTGAGTACAAAGTACAAGTGCAATGTTAAAAACGTTCCCCGTGACAGCACGGTTCTGCTAATTCCAACGTATAAGTGCAAGCATATACAACATAGATGACACAATGGTTCAAGTTTATTAGGGGCAAAGAAATACAAAGTGTGCCATCAAGTTTGTGAGGGATTTAATCATTAAGTTTTCACATAACAAAATAGTTTTTAATTGGAAGATAGCTAAAAACAAGAATATACTTGGAATGGTGTAACACACCATGCATAAGAGTTTATAGTGGACACTTTAGAATAACTTGGTTTCTTTGGAGTTGGAAGCATGATTAGAGCTTACTCATACAAGTGGAGGCTAGCAAAAGACTAGGAGCAACCAACTAAGAGAGCAATAATGGTCATAATCATGCAGAGCAACAAAGCATTACTAATCAAAGCATAGAGTGGTACTACAAGTCAAGTAATAGATGATCATAGAGGCTATGGTGACTTGTCATAGTCACAACATGGTGTGAGCATGTGCCAAGTCAACCCAAACAAAGCATCAAAGGAGAATACCACAATACTATGCTTTTGCATGCTAAAACGACGCATAATTTCTTCAAGGCACACTAAGCAATCCCAATTGTTTGGAGCAAGACATGCTACAACAATAATCACTAAGCATAAGGTCAAAACAACACCTAGCATGTCATGCTAAAGTCAAAGTCACAGTCAATGCAAGCTCCTCTTGCACTTACAAGCAATAACTTACTACTCCTTTCCAACACCAATCAATTTATTTGCAAAACAACATAGCGAGAACGGGGGTCCAAACTATTGGAATTATTCCCTAGAGGCAATAATAAAGATGTTATTATTATAATTTTGTTCATGATAAAGTTTATATTCCATGCTAGAATTGTATTAAGCGGAAACTTTGATACTTGTGTGGTTTATGAACAACACCGTGTCCCTAGTACGCCTCTATGGACTACCTCGTTGATTAATGATGGTTAAGGTTTCCTAACCATAGACATGAGTTGTCGATTAATAATGAGATCATGTCATTAGGAGAATGATATGATGGACATACCCAAATTAAGCAAAGCAATTAGATCGTGTCATCGTGTTCATCTTTGCGAAGCTTTTTCCTATGTCAAGTATTGTATTCCTTAGACCATGAGATAATACAACTCCCTGGTATCGGAAGAAAGCTTTGAGGTCATCAAACGGCATCCTATGTGAGGGTGATCATAAAGGTGTCTCTCAGGTGATCGGAAAGTACTTGTTGGGTTGTATGTATCGAGATGGAATTTGTCCCTCCAGAGTCGGAGAGATATACTTCGGGCCCACTAGGTAATCGATATCAACACCGCTTGCAATCACGTGGTTAAGGAGTTAATCACAAAGTGATATCGGATTACGGAACGAGTAAAGTACTTGTTGTGAACGAGATTGAACTAGGTATGCCGATACCAACGATCGAATCTCGGGCAAGTAAAATATCGCGTGACGAAGGGAATACATATATGGGATTAATTGAATCATGGCATCGTGGTTCATCCGATATGATCATCGATGAATATGTGGGAGTCAATATGGTTTTCCAGATCCCGCTGTTGATTATTGATAGAAGATCATGTCTGCATATTCTCGAACCCGTAGGGTCACACACTTAACGTGCATCGATGCTAGGATAGAATGGACAATTGGTTTATGAGTTTTTGTTCGGAGTCTCGGATGAGACCCATGACATCACGAGAGGTTCCTAAATGGTCCGGATAATAAGATTCATATAAAGGAAAGCAGTTTTTGGATTTCGGAATCGTTTCGGAGTTTATCGGTATTGTACCGGAAGTTTCTAGAAGGTTCCGGAGTGGGACCAACGTGGGCCCACTTGTCGGAGGCCTGCGTGGGCCTAAGGGGAAGTGCCCTGGCCGCTTTGGGCCAGGGGCACAAGGCCCCTAAGTCCCAGCCGGCCATCCCTTAGGGGAAACCCTAAGGGAACCTTCCAGAAGAGGGGGGGGGGGTGACTTGCCCCCCACTCCACCCCTTGGGCCGCCGCCCTAGGTCTTGGTGGAGGGGTCAAGGGGCCGGCCAGCCCCCTATATAAGGAGGGCAGGGGTGCAGCCTCCCCCCTCTTCAACCCTAGTCAATCAGCTGCTGCCCTCCACCTCTCTCTCTATCTCTCTCTCCCATTGCGTGCGAAGCCACGCCATGAAACTCTCCACCATAAGCACCACGCCGTCGTGCTGCAGATCCAATCTATCTCTCCACCATACTTGCTGGACCAAGGAAAGGAGGAGACGTTGTTGCACCGTACGTGTGCATATCTCGGAGGCGCCGCCACTTGCGGCGTAGGATCGGATCGGATCGCGAGGAGGAGACGGCGAGTACGACTACGTCAACCACGTTCTGTTGAACGTTTTCGCTGTGCGATTTCTCCAAGGGTATGAAGATATCATCAGTCTCTCTCGTTGATTACATCTCCTAGATTATATCTTGGCTTTCTTGTTCGCATCCGTAGGAATTTTTTTGTTTTACTATGCTGCGAAACCCTTTAGTGGTATCAGAGCTAGATCTATGCGTAGATGTGTTTCACGAGTAGAACACAATATGCTTGTTGCGGGCGTTGATGTTTTCTGTTGCAAACCTCTTGTTGTGTATTTCTTATGGCGCGGCATAGTGAGATCGAAGCGGTCCAGGACAACTTCACGCGACCTCGTTCGCGAGACCGGCTCCGCACTTGACGTGTGGCTTGTTCCACACATGCGGCTGGTGGATGCCAGTTTCTCTCACTATAGTAGTCATGGGATTTACAACAGATGTTAGCAACCATAATATCACTCTTGTGGCTTTCCGTAGGTAAGAATCGTTCTTAGCTTGTTACTCCCATAAGCCACGTAAAACATGCAACAACAAAGTAGAGGCGTCTAACTTGTTTTTGCAGGGAGTGTTTTGTGATATGGTATGGCCCAAGACATGATGTGTATGAATTGAGATGTATGCAATGCTCATGTTTTGTAATATTTCACGACTTGCATGTCGATGAGTTCACAACTGGCAGGAGCCGTATGGTTGTCTTTATAATTGTATATGACCTGCGTGTCAACTTCTTATACGCCATGTAATAGCTTTACTTTATCACTAAGTAGTTAGCAATAGTTGTAGTTGCTATTCGTGGTGGAGGAAATCATGGTGGAGTAATGGAGATCATGTTGGCGCGCAAAAGATGGAGATCATTGCGCGGAGATTGGCTATACCATGTCACATAAAAATTATATGCATGTGATGTTTATCCTTTTATGTATCTTATTATGCTTAGATCGCGACGGTAGCATTATAAGATGATTCCTCACTTAAAGATCAAGATAAAATTGTGTTCTCCCCATGTATGCACTGTTGCGAAAGTTCGTCGTTTTCAAGCACCTCGTGATGATCGGGTGCTATAAACTCTACGTTCACATACAACGGGTGCAAGCCAGTTTTGCACACGCGAAAATACTTGGGTTTGACTTGACGAGCCTAGCATGTACAGACATGGCCTCGGAACACACGAACCGAAAGGTTAAACATGAGTCATATGAATGATATGATCGACACTTTGTTGTCCACCATTTAAACCACATCTCTTCTCGTGAAGATCGGATTAGGTGTGGTGAATTTGGATCGTGTTCACTAAACAACTTGAGGGATGTTGAATTTAGTGGGAGTTCATCTAGTAATTTGATTAAGTTGAACTAGTTATCATGAACATAGTCTAAATTGTATTTGCAAATTTTGTAGATCAAATGGCTAAGTCTAACTTCAACTTCAACGTTTTTGCTGAGAAAGAAAAGCTTAAGAACAATGGATCTAACTTCACCAACTGGTTCCGCAATCTGAGAATCATTCTCGCCGGCAGACAAAAAGACTATGTACTTGAGAAAGCGCTAGGTGACGCCCCTGCTACTGATGCGCCGACTGATGAAAAAACTGTTTATCAGTCATGCAAAGATGATTATGGAGTGATTAAGAGTACCATGTTGTTTGCTATGGAACCGGAACTTCAAAATCGTTTTGAGGAGTTCAACAGGCCCTTTGAGATACTTGAGGAACTGAAAACCATGTTTCAGACTCAGGCCCGTTCTGAGAGATATGAGATCTCTGAGAAGTTCTTTAACTGCAAGATGGAGGAAGGGAGTTCCGTTAGTGAGCACGCCATTAAGATGTCGGGCTACACTCAACGTCTTGAGCAATTGGACTGCAAGATTTCAGAAGAGCTCAAGATTTACAGAGTTCTGCAATCACTCCCTCCTAGCTACAAAGGTTTTGTAGTTACTCACAATCAAATTGGTTCCACTGATACGATCACTGAGCTCTTCACTAAGCTGAAAGCTGCGGAGGTGGATATCAATAAGGATAATCATGTGTTGATTGTCAACAAGACCACTAGCTTTAAGAAAGCTAAGGGTGCAAAGAAATCCTTCAAGAAAGGCAGCGACAACCGCGTTGCCCCTGCTGAGAAGAAGCTCAAGTCTGGACCTAAGCCGGACACTGAGTGCTTCTATTGCAAGGACAAGGGTCACTGGAAGCGCAACTGTCCAAAGTACTTAGTGGACAAGAAGGCTGGCACCATTAAAGTGTTGGAGATATGCCCAAGAGGCAATAATAAAGTGGTTATTATCATATCTTCACACTTATGATAAATGTTTACATACCATGCTATAATTGTATTAACCGAAAACATTAATACTTGTGTGATTTGTAAACTAAAATAAGAGTCCCTAGTAAAGCCTCTTGTTAAACTAGCTTGTTGGTTAATATATGATCATGGTTTCCTGATCATGAACATAGAGATGTTATTAACAACAGGATCATATCATTAGGAGAATGATGTGATGGACATACTCCTATAAATAAGCGTAGCATAAAGATCAAGTCATTTCAATAGTTCAATTGCTATATGCTTTCTGATACATAGTAACCTAATTCCTTCGACCATGAGATCATGCATATCACCTTTACCGGATGGATGCTTTGATGACATCAAACACCACACCGTAACTGGGTGGTTATAAAGGTGGCATTGAGTGTTCGGAAAGTATTGGTTGAGACACATGGATCAAGAGTGGGATTTGTCCATCCACATGACGGATAGATATACTCTGGGCCCTCTCGGTGGAATGTCATCCAATTAGCTTGCAAGCATGTGACTTGGTCACAAGGGATCACATATCACGAACGAGAAAAGTACTTATCGATGTGAGGTAGAACTAGGTATGCAGAGATACCGACGATCATAACCTCGGATAAGTAACATATCGTGAGACAAAGGGAAATTGGTATCGTATGTAAGTGGTTCATTCGATCGCAAAGTAATCGTAGAAATATGTGGGAGCCATATGAATTTCCAGATTCCTCTATTGGTTATTGTTCGGAGAAGTGTCTCGATCATGTCCGCATAATTCACGAACCGTAGGGAGACACACTTAAGGATTCGACGTTGTTTTGAGTAGTTATGGTATTATGAGAAAGAGACTGAATGTTGTTCGGAGTCTCGGATGGGATCCGGGATATCACGAGGTGTCGTGGTATTGCACGGCAGATGCTACTAGGGGTAGCTTACGTAGAGGGAGCAAGGCGACGTAGGAGAATCCGGGAGCGAGATTGGCACACGATGTACCCAGGTTCACGTCCCCTCGATGGAGGATCGCTACGTCCTGCTATCAATCCAGTATGAGTATAGATTGGTTTACATGGAGCGCCGTAGGCGTGGGGAGACTAGATCTAATATGGCGTACCTTGGGGTGCCCTTGGTGGCTTTATATATGCAGCCGATTAGGGTTTACAAGTGCTTTGGTGGGCTTTCTATTGAGTCGCCGTCTTGGGCCTCGATCGGCGCCGATCGTTCGGGTCGGCCGCGCCCGATGCCGTATCCGGCGAGTCGACCCGCTCGTTTGGCGATCCAGTTGGCAAATCCGCCGTGGGTATACCCGATTGGTATTCCCCATCGAGTCCCCAGCGCGTTGTTGATTCGACGCGGGCTTGAGGCGGGCGGAGAGTATTGACGATGGGTCGTGGCGAATCGGCGAAAGCTCTAAATAGAAAAAGAACCGTGAAGCGGGAGGCGGTCGGCGTGAGCGATCGGTGATGGCGATTAGCGGCACGCAGGCGTCGGTGAAGCTGCCCGTTGCGGCGAGTCCTCGAACATGGAGCCTGCCGAGTCCCCGAGCGCGGGGAGTGGCAAGGTCGAGCGACCGGCAAGTCCGCGAGCGTGTGGCGTCTGTGGCGAGTCGCGATGGCGAGTCCCGGCGTGTGGCGTCTGTGGCGAGTCATGATGGCGAATCCCAGCGTGTTGAGTACGCGAGGCGAATCCGCGATGATGGCGAGTCGACGAGCGCGTTGAGCACGTGAGTACCGAGTCTATGGTGGCGAGTCGGCAGCGTGTTGAGTCTGTGGCGAATCCACGGCGAAGTCGGCAGCGCGTTGAACGCAGGCGGCGAGTGTCCACAGGCGAAGTCCCGGCGTGTTGAGTCTGGCGAATCCTCGGCGGAAGTCGACGAGGGCGTTGAGCACGCGAGGGCGAGTGTCCGCGGCGAGTCCCCGGCGTGTTGAATCTGCGGCGAATCTCTGGCGGCGAGTCGTGGCGCGTTGAGCACGCGAGGCGAGTGCGATGGCGAGTCGGCGAGGGCGCGGTCGTGGAACCACGCATACACACTGCATGCCTAGGAGTAGTCCCGAGGCTCGAGTTGGCTTGTAGAGGCGACTTGAGGCTCTTTAGAGATGCATATTTTGAAAATATTAGTGGTTGCTACTGGCCAGCGGGCGAGATCGGGCGACCGCGAGCACCAAGTCCCGGCGTGGCGGCGGCGAGGCAGCGACCAGTGAGCACCGAGTCCCAGCGGCGGCGAGGTCGAGCGACCGGCGAGCAAGCGACGGGCGAGGGAGAGTCCCAGTGTGGCGAGTCCGTGATGATTGCGAGTCGCGAGGGAGAGTCCCGAGTGTGGCGAGTCGCGATGATTGCGAGTCCGTGAGGAGAGTCCCGAGTGTGGCGAGTCGCGATGATTGCGAGTCGCGAGGAGAGTCCCGAGTGTGGCGAGTCCTGGCGATGATGCGAGTCGCGAGAGTCCCGAGTGTGGCGAGTCCGGCGATGATGCGAGTCCGCGAGGGGAGTCCCGAGTGTGGCGAGTCGCGATGATTGCGAGTCCGCGAGAGAGTCCCGAGTGTGGCGAGTCCTGGCGATGATGCGAGTCCGCGAGGAGAGTCCCGAGTGTGGCGAGTCTGGCGATGAGTCCGCGAGGAGAGTCCCAGTGTGGCGAGTCTTGGCGATTGCGAGTCCGCGAGAGAATCCCGAGTGTGGCGAGTCGCGATGATGCGAGTCGCGAGGGAGAGTCCCGAGTGTGGCGAAGTCGCGATGATGCGAGTCCGCGAGGAGAGTCCCGATGATGTTGATTGCGCTGTTTTAGCGAGTCTCGTCTTGGCCGGGGGCGATCGCATGGCGACTCAAAGATGGCTCTCGACTTGGCGTTCTTCTGGACGATCCGAGGCTCGGTTTGCGAGTCTCGTCATCGCGATGCTAGCCGTGCGAGTCGCCTGTCTAAGGTTGAGGAGGACATGGTGCTTTGTAGCACTACCATTTGTCTTGGCCGGAAGGCCCGGTCGAGCAAGCGACTCAATGATGGCTCTCGGTTAGCGTTTTGTGGGCGATCCGAGGCTCGGTTTTGCAGTCCTCGTCCGCACTACCAGCCATTGCGAGTCGCTCTTTCAAAGGTTGACAAAAGCGAATAGATTTTTCCGGGGAAGAGACACCCGATGGTGAGTCCATGCAGCGTGGCATCGACCCTCTCTGGCGACTTCGGACGATAAAGGTCCCTTAGTAGGCACGCGTCGCATTCGATGTAGCGGACGGGTCATACGGTAGACGTATGGTCGCGTTAGAAAGTCGACCAGCGGACACGGGTCGACAGCGGCGGACGGAGGTCGCGCTATGGCGAAATCGCCTTGGCCGGACACGGGTCGGCGGCGACGGAGGTCGCGCTATAAGCGAAATCGGCCTTGGCGGACACGGGTCGACGCAGCGGTCGGAGGTTGCGCTATGGCGAAATCGGCCGGCGGACACGGGTCGGCGCGGACGGAGGTCGCTATGGTGAAGTCGGCCGCGGACACGGGTCGCGGGCGGATGGAGGTCGCGCTATGGCGAAAGTCGGCCTGGCGGACACGGGGTCGGAGGGCGGAGGTCGTGCTATGGCGATGTCGACGCTGGCGAACGCGGTAGTCGCGATCCTGAGGAAGGCGAGACGACGTTGGGTGAGTCCCCGAGCATGGCGAGTCGGTGACGGCGAGGTCGCGATGGCGATGCCGCGGTAGGCGAGACTGCGCTGGGTGAGTGCGGCATTTTGGTCGTAAGCCAGCTAGCCTTCATATACATACAAGTAGGAAGTACAAAAAAATTCATATAAGTATATTATGATAGACAAAATAATTGAATAGATATCACCAGATGTTTCTGTATCCATTCGATAATCTTCTCATTGAACTTGTACGTCTTTGCTATGTATGGTGTTTCATCGGAAGTCGTGTGGATTTTACAATCCATCTACTCCCACGTACGTGATTGATGAGTTCTGGGATTAAATCTTGGACTCACTGATGACATACGTTGCAAATAAACACGCGTGTGTGCGTATAGAGTCAGACTCAAATAGAATAATTAACATAAGAGAGGAAAGGATTAGATCAGTCGGAATAAAGAAACCCATCAGTCTTAGCTTCTTTATTCAATCTTTTGATCGCTGTCGATTTGGCCGGCTGTGCGGGTGCACGAGATCGACTGGTCCCGGTATCAGAATCGCATTGCTCCGACGCAATCATCCGAAGAAAGAATGGGCCTGCGTTAGACTTGCATGTAATCTTACAAAATACGGATTAACTAGTCCGCTCGTTGCATATACTAACATAGGTACAGGAATTAGATCTAAGATAAATAATCGACTGGCAAGAGAGAGGAAAATTAATTAAAACTTAGCTGATTGATCCTGTATGTTTGGCGATCGCCATTAGCAGTGCGCCGACCTGGCGCAGACGCCTTCTCCGCGAACGGGCATGGCGGCCGCAATCTGGGGATGTACGTGCAGCCGACCATCCGTCTGCGGGTGTTTTGTTGGGCAACGATTGAAAGGAACCGGCTCGCTGCAATTCGATCGGCGTTGATGACGAGGGATCTCGCCCGGATTATCACCCTCCAAGCACCGCTTGCCCCACGGTGGGCGCCAACTGTCGTGGTATTGCACGGCAGATGCTACTAGGGGTAGCTTACGAGGAGCAAGGCGGCGTGGAGAATCCGGGGCGAGATTGGCACGATGTATGCGCCGTGGTATTGCACGGCAGATGCTACTAGGGGTAGCTTACGTAGAGGGAGCAAGGCGACGTAGGAGAATCCGGGAGCGAGATTGGCACACGACGTACCCAGGTTCACGTCCCCTCGGTGGAGGATCGCTACGTCCTGCTATCAATCCAGTATATGATCATAGATTGGTTTACAATGGAGCCGCCAGAGGCGGTGGGGGAGACTAGATCTAATATGACGTACCCCTTGGGGGTGCCCTTGGTGGCTTTATATATGCAGCCAGTTAGGGTTTACAAGTGCTTTGGTGGGCTTTCTATTGGAGTCGCCGTCTTGGGCCTCCAGTCGGCGCCAGTCGTTCGGGTCCAGCACGCGCCAGTCGCCGTATCCGGCGAGTCGACCCGCTCTACGTTTGGCGATCCAGCTGGCAAATCCGCTTCGTGGGTATACCCCGATTGGTATTCCCCCATCAGTAGTCCCCGAGCGCGTTGTTGATTCGACGCGGGCTTGAGGCGGCGGAGAGTATTGACGATGGGTCGTGGCGAATCGGACGAGCTCTGAATAGAAAAGAACCGTGAAGCGGGAGGCGGTCGGCGTGAGCGATCGGTGATGGCCATTGGCGAAAACACGCGGCGGTGAAGCTGCCCATTGCGGCGAGTCCTCGAACATGGAGCTGCCGAGTCCCCGGCCTTGGCGAGTCGAGTGACCGTAGTAAGTGTCGAGTTCCCAAAGCGGCGAGGTCAGCGACCGGTAGCGCCGAGTCCCAGCTGGCGAGTCGGCGACGGCAAGCGTCGAGACCCGAGCGGAGAGCGACTAGGTCGAGCGACAGCGAGCATCGAGGACGAAACCGACGGGCGCCGAGTCCCGAGCACGGAGAGCGGCGAGTCGTCGACCGCGAGTGCTGCTCAGAAGCGCCGAGTCCCAGCGCGCGAGTACGCCAGGGCGAGTCCTCGGCGAAGTCTCCGAGCGCGAAGAGCAGCGAGGCCGAAGCGACCGACGCCAGTCCCGAGGCGCGGCGGCGGGTCGATCGATGACGGGCGCCGAGTCCCCGAGCGGAGAGCGGCGAGGTCGAACGACCGCGAGTGCCGCTGTCAGAAGCGCCGAGTCCCCGAACGCGTCGAGTACGCGAGGGCGAGTCCGTGGCGGCGAGTCCCCGAGCGTGTTGAGTACGCGAGGGCGAGTGCACGATGGCGAGTCGACGAGGGCGAGCCGCGGTCGTGGAACCACGCATACACACTGCATGCCTAGGAGTAGTCCCCGAGGCTCGAGTTGGCTTGTAGAGGCGACTTGAGGCTCTTTAGAGATGCATATTTTGAAAATATTAGTGGTTGCCCGACGAGTGCCGCTGTCTGTAGCGCGCCGAGTCCCCGAGCGCGTCGAGTGGCAAGGTCGAGCGACCGGCGAGCAAGGCGACGGGCCCCGAGCGCGGCGAGCGGCGAGGTCGAGCGACCGGCGAGCGCCGAGTCTACGATGATTGCGAGTCCACGAGGGGAGAGTCCCCGAGTGTGGCGAGTCCGCGATGATTGCGAGTCCGCGAGGGGAGAGTCCCCGAGTGTGGCGAGTCCGCGATGATTGCGAGTCCGCGAGGGGAGAGTCCCCGAGTGTGGCGAGTCCGCGATGATTGCGAGTCCGCGAGGGGAGAGTCCCCGAGTGTGGCGAGTCCGCGATGATTGCGAGTCCGCGAGGGGAGAGTCCCCGAGTGTGGCGAGTCCGCGATGATTGCGAGTCCGCGATGATTGCGCTGTTTTGTTAGCGAGTCTCTCGTCTTGGCCCGGGGGGCCAGTCGCATGGCGACTCCAAAGATGGCTCTCGACTTGGCGTTCTTCCTGGACGATCCGAGGCTCGGTTTGCGAGTCCTCGTCCGCAGTACTTGGCCGTGCGAGTCGCACTGTCTAAGGTTGAGGAGGACATGGTGCTGTTTGTGTAGCACTACCATTTGTCTTGGCCCGGGAGGCCAGTCGAGCAAGGCGACTCCGATGATGGCTCTCGGTTAGCGTTTTTCGTGGACGATCCGAGGCTCGGTTTGCGAGTCCTCGTCCGCACTACTTGGCCATTGCGAGTCGCTCTTTCAAAAGGTTGACAAAGGCGAATAGATTTTTCCCGGGGAAGAGACACCCGATGGTGAGTCCATGCAGCGTGGCATGCGACCCTCTCTGGCGACTCGGACGATAAAGGTCCCTTAGTAGGCACGGCGTACGCATTCGATGTAGCGGACGGGGTCATACGGTAGACGTATGGTCGCGTTAGGGCGAAGTCGACGCGGCGGACACGGGGTCGACGCGGCGGACGGAGGTTGCGCTATGGCGAAGTCGGCCGACGGCGACACGGGGTCGACGCGGCGGACGGAGGTCGCGCTATGGCGAAGTCGACGCGGCGGACACGGGGTCGACGCAGCGGTCGGAGGTTGCGCTATGGCGAAGTCGACGCGGCGGACACGGGGTCGACGCGGCGGACGGAGGTCGCGCTATGGCGAAGTCGACGCGGCAGACACGGGGTCGACGCGGCGGATGGAGGTCGCGCTATGGCGAAGTCGACGCGGCGGACACGGGGTCGACGCGGAGGACGGAGGTCGTGCTATGGCGATGTCGACGCGGCGGAGCCGCGAGGGCGGGGTCGCGATCCTGAGGAAGGCGAGACGGCGTTGGGTGAGTCCCCGAGCATGGCGAGTCGGTGACGGCGAGGTCGCGATGGCGATGCCGCGGTAGGCGAGACTGCGCTGGGTGAGTGCGGCATTTTGGTCGTAAGCCAGCTAGCCTTCATATACATACAAGTCGGAAGTACAAAAAAATTCATATAAGTATATTATGATAGACAAAATAATTGAATAGATATCACCGGATGTTTCTGTATCCATTCGATAATCTTCTCATTGAACTTGTACGTCTTTGCTATGTATGGTGTTTCATCGGAAGTCGTGTGGATTTTACAATCCATCTACTCCCACGTACGTGATTGATGAGTTCTGGGATTAAATCTTGGACTCACTGATGACATACGTTGCAAATAAACACGCGTGTGTGCGTATAGAGTCAGACTCAAATAGAATAATTAACATAAGAGAGGAAAGTATTAGATCAGTCGGAATAAAGAAACCCATCAGTCTTAGCTTCTTTATTCAATCTTTTGATCGCTGTCGATTTGGCCGGCTGTGCGGGTGCACGAGATCGACTGTTGTAGTCCCGGTATCAGAATCGCATTGCTCCGACGCAATCATCCGAAGAAAGAATGGGCCTGCGTTAGACTTGCATGTAATCTTACAAAATACGGATTAACTAGTCCGCTCGTTGCATATACTAACATAGGTACAGGAATTAGATCTAAGATAAATAATCGACCGGCAAGAGAGAAGAAAATTAATTAAAACTTAGCTGATTGATCCTGTATGTTTGGCGATCGCCATTAGCAGTGCGCCGACCTGGCGCAGACGCCTTCTCCGCGAACGGGCATGGCGGCCGCAATCTGGGGATGTACGTGCAGCCGACCATCCGTCTGCGGGTGTTTTGTTGGGCAACGATTGAAAGGAACCGGCTCGCTGCAATTCGATCGGCGTTGATGACGAGGGATCTCGCCCGGATTATCACCCTCCAAGCACCGCTTGCCCCACGGTGGGCGCCAACTGTCGTGGTATTGCACGGCAGATGCTACTAGGGGTAGCTTACGTAGAGGGAGCAAGGCGACGTAGGAGAATCCGGGAGCGAGATTGGCACACGACGTACCCAGGTTCACGTCCCCTCGGTGGAGGATCGCTTCACGCCGCTATCAATCCAGTATATGATCATAGATTGGTTTACAATGGAGCCGCCGGAGGCGGTGGGGGAGACTAGATCTAATATGGCATACCCCGTGGGGGTGCCCCTGGTGGCCTTATATATGCAGCCAGTTAGGGTTTACAAGTATTTGGTGGGCTTTCTATTGGAGTCGCCGTCTTGGGCCTCGATCGGCGCCGATCGTTCGGGTCCGCGCGCCGATCCCGTATCCGGTCGACCGCTCTATGTTTGGCGATCCGGTTGGCAAATCCGGCCGTGGGTATACGATTGGTATTCCGTCTTGATGGGGAATACCAGTACTATCAACATGGCGACCAAATCTGGCGCGACCATCTGCCAACCAAACCCAAAGTGCGTCATATAGATCTAGTCTCCTCTGACGGCCCCATGTAATCAATTTATGATCATATCTTGTGATGGCGAGAAATGATCGCCGGCGCCGATTGCATCTCGTGTGCGTGCGAAAAGGCCGATCGACGGCCCATGCGGCCGGCCAGCGTCTTGACTCGACGCGAGATCGCTTCATCCTCCTGATGAGTTTCCGATCTTGTTTAATTATTCTCGTTTTTCCCTACCAATTGATTATTTTATTTAGACGTGCATGCTGCTGCTTGTACGATTTGGCTTGGAATACTAATTATAGATGCAGGTCGAGCCCAGAGTAGCCTTAATCGCTACGGATTGTTTGGTTAGCTGACGATCGAGCGGCAAGCAATCGCAGTCCAGGGATAAAATCAATCTGTCCAACCGATCATCGTCAGCAAAGTTTAACAGAAATCGGATCGGATCTATGCTGCAACTGTGGCCTCCTGAGCTGCCATGCGATCAACATCCACGCCGATCAAGCCAAGGACGAAAGTTCTCAAAGGCATGCGGGTGCAAGCAGTTTGTTGCAAGCAATTTACATGGAAAGATTGGATCGGTCCCAACCAACGACAAACACGGTGACGAATCATTAGAAATCCAACTAATCTCCCCCATGTGTTATTGTAAGTGTTAATTGATTATTTTATTTAGATCAAATCTAATCTTTGTCATGTAATTTTTGTATGCATGCGCCGTCCGTCTCCCATGGCGTACTTTGTACCTTCTGCGAAGGAAAATCTGACCCAGTCTGCCGCCACTTCCTCGGGCTAAAGTCTGCACTCAGTCAATCGCCACGTTTGCTTACTCGCCGTCGCGGACACTCATCCTGGCGTGCTCAACGCGCTCGGGGACTCGCCGCCACGGACACTCGCCCTCGCGTACCCAACTGTCGTGGTATTGCACGGCAGATGCTACTAGGGGTAGCTTACGTAGAGGGAGCAAGGCGACGTAGGAGAATCCGGGAGCGAGATTGGCACACGATGTACCCAGGTTCACGTCCCCTCGATGGAGGATCGCTACGTCCTGCTATCAATCCAGTATGAGTATAGATTGGTTTACATGGGAGCCGCCGTAGGCGGTGGGGGAGACTAGATCTAATATGACGTACCCCTTGGGGGTGCCCTTGGTGGCTTTATATATGCAGCCAGTTAGGGTTTACAAGTGCTTTGGTGGGCTTTCTATTGGAGTCGCCGTCTTGGGCCTCCAGTCGGCGCGATCGTTCCAAGTCCCGCCGATCAGATCGTATCCGGCGAGTCGACCCGCTCTACGTTTGGCGATCCAGCTGGCAAATCCGCTTCGTGGGTATACCCCGATTGGTATTCCCCCATCACGAGGTGATACGGAATGGTCCGGAGAATAAGATTCATATAAGGAAAGTCCCGTTTCGGAGTTCGGGAATGATTCCGGTGTTTTCATCGGGAATGTTCTAGAAGGTTCCGGATTGTCCGGCACTCCGGGGGGGGAGGGGACATGAGTGTGTCATTGAGTGATTGCATCATGTACTAAGTGTTCTTGCTGTTCCAAAAACATGAAAGTCAAATTGGCAGTTTGAAAGTCAAACGGCTAAAGAAAGCGTGGGAAAGCGAGCTGTGGGAAACAAGCAATAGGAGTTGGAACCAACTTTGGAGGAGTTGGACTCCTCCAGGCCGGCGCCAGCCCTAGGCCGAGTTGGGGAGGGACTCCCTCCCTCCCCTGGCGCGCCAAGACCCCCCTCCCATAAAAGGAGGGGCAGGGCTCCTCCTAGAACACACAAGTTCCTATCTTCTACCTCCGGTTTAGAGCCGTTTTGGTTTAGAGCTTCTAATTGCTTTAGCCTGCGGTTTAGAGCCTTCTAATTGGTTTAGAGCCTTCTAATTGGTGTGTCTAATTACTAGACCACTAATAGCCTCTCTCATAAGCTCCACCATACTCGCACCGGCTTAAGGCGAAGCCTGGGATTTCCCTCTACTTCGGTACGCCGTTGTCTTCTTGGAATCGCTTGAGAGTGCTACAACCTCCATTGCTGCTGGAACAAGGGAGAGGAAGGTCTTCGTCAGTCCGAACGTGTGACCGAGCGGAGCGCTGCCGGAGCATGGCCTTGGGAAGGATCGTCTCTGCGATCTTGAGATCGAAAGTGTACGACTACATCACCCGAGAATCTGCTCTCATTAACCGCTTTGGAATCTTGAGGTGAGTTCCTCTATCGACTCGTTGCTACAATCTAGTAGATAGATCTTGGCTTGTTTGTTTGTATGCGATAGAAAATTTTTGTTTTCCATGCTACGAACCCCTACTGATGGTATCGAGCCGTGTCTATATGTAGATCTGTTGCCTGAGTAGAACACAATGGTCATTGTGGGCGTTGATGCTTTTATTGTCGATTGCTTCTTGTGTACTTTGCATCTTGCGGTATGTTGGGATGAAGCGGACGGGCTAACCTTACATGACATCGTTCATGAGACTTGCTCCACGCTTGACATGCAACTTGTATTGCATAAGTGGCTTTATGGGCCTGTTTCTCCTAGCATAGTTAAGATCCAATTTACAACGGGTAATCAACAATGCTAGTATCAATGTTGTGGTTCATGTTCGTAAGTTAGAGCGACACTTATTGAAAGCCCCAAACCACGTAAAACATGCAAAGAAAGTAGAGGCGTCTAACTTTGTTTTGCAGGGGTGTCTGATGATGTGATATGGCCATGATTGTGATTATATTTGATGTATGCAATGTTCCTTATTGTAAGTTGGCAACGGCGAATATATGGTTGTCTTTAATTTATGTTAAGACCCGTGTCTATTCAAAGTAGTTATAATAGTTGAAGCCGGTGGGCGACAACCATGGAGAAGCGTCATTGACCTTGATGCAATGCCGATGATGATGGAGATCATGTTCGCTGCTAGAAGATGGAGATCGGAAGCACAAAGAAGAAAAGGCCATATCATATCACATATTATGAATTGCATGTGATGTTAATCCTTTATGCATCTTGTATTGCTTAGTAGGCAGCGGTAGCATTATAAGATGATCCCTCATGCACATGAATTTCAAATCATAAAGTGTTCACCCTTAGTTAGCACCGTTGCTAAAGCTTGTTGTTTGAAACACCACGTGATGATCGGTGTGCTAGATTACGCAAGTGTATACAACGTGAGCAAGCCAGATTTGCTCATGCGAAACTAAGGTTTGATCTTGTGAGCCTAGCATGTACATACATGGCCTCGGGAACACGGATTAAAGAAAGGTAGAGCATGAGTCATATAGTAGATATGATGAACATGTCGATTGTTCGCCATTGAAGCTATATCAACTCTCGTGATGATCGGTTTTGATGTGGTGGATTTGGTTCGTGTGATCACTAAAACAATGTGAGGGATATTGTTTTGAGTGGGAGTTCACCTAGATTAATTTGATTATTAATTAGAACTCAATTTATCATAAACTAAATCAAAGTGAATTTGCATAGTTGTTGTAGTCATTGGCATCCGTTTACCACCTGCGCTTAGTTATAATTGAGATGATAGAACTATATAATTACGGTTAATTTACTTTCTGAACTGGTATCGTATTGTTTTGAAGTGTTAATATAAAGTTTAAAAGTCCTATTACAAACTTTCAGTAAGTTCTGTTTACTCCATTAAGTTTAATAATTGGTATTAAATCAAGAGTGACAATTCCAAGAGTTAGTATATGAGTATCATGTTTGTCTCCATGATTCTTGATATTCAAATAATTCTCTTAATATCAAGGTTATCTAGGATCCGAAGAGTTATTTGAAACCATGATGTGTGGAAGATATTGTGATATCTGAAACAAAGTTTTAGTTGCAACATGATAGAGTATAATATGGCAAAAGTCATGTTCTCATATTTGATGAGAATTTGCAAAGGTTGGAGACACTTGTTGTCCTGATCCTCCAAAAGGTTTTGGATAGCAACATTATACTCATAATTCATCGTTATAAGCTAAAAGTAGCTTGATCATGGACGATTCCATGTTAAGGGTGAATATTTGATGTAGGTAAAATGTTTACTACACCAAGAGATTACTAAAGAAAGGAATTTGAAAGAACACCAAACATTTGATGATGGTGATCTACTTCAAAGTGCAAGTCCAAAGACATTGGTATTTAACTATACGCTTTGGACTATATGTCATATGTATGACTCCTTGTTGTTGATGTTGATAGATTCTTTCAAGCAGAATAGGAAATCTTGAAGAGAATCTCATAAATATATGAGAAAGGAAAAGACTAGAATTGTTCGGTTTAAGTATATAGATGATATACATGTTATGGCTATATTCTTTGCTTATTAAACAATGTGGTTCTTAAGTATTTAATCTGAATTTGTTGGTATGAATCGTCATACGAAACAACAAATTCATGAACTACAATGGCCTAAGTAACTAGCAAAGAATATGTGATGATGTTCATCGAGAACAAATAAAGGGTTATTGTGTTGCTCGTTAAACATCAAAGCTTGCCTTCAAGATTTGTTTTATCGGGTATTATTATGAGAACAAAGGGTTGTTCAAATAATTGCCGTAATCCATAAAAGATGGATGATTCACAAAATCTCGTTGGAGAAATCACGTCCATAAAACTAGTGCTAAAAATGTCGAAAGACAAATTGATTGAAAGGTCACTTAGGAAGTGACATCGTTTAAATTATATTGGAAAGAACACATGAAGAAACTCCATGTGGATGGAATTTTGGAGTCTTTTGATTTTTGATCACATGGCTTGTGAAACTTTCCTAGAGATAATTAAAACTTCGTTCATAGGCCAAAAGGAACGAATGACTAGCTTATTGGAAATTGTACATATTGTTGTACAAAGACCATCATGTGTAGTCAAAAGCGATGGATTTCAACTTCATATGCTTTCTCCAGAATTTGAATGAATATTTGAATATTTACTTAATAAGGATAAAGTATGAAACACTTGAAAAGTTCAAAGACTTTCAAGATGAAGTGCAAAATCATAGTAACAAGAATATAAATAGTTTATGATAAAGATCATAAAGGAGATATTTGAGTTCTGAGTTTAGCATAATACCTAAGATTTAAGGAATTGTTAGTGGATTTGCATTTCCGAAACACCATAAGGGTATGGGGCGTTAAGGTATGTAATTAAACCTTGTTTGACATGGTAAGATCAAAGGTATAATTCATAAAACTGCCATTATATTTTAAATATTAAAAGCTTTAGAGATTACCGTTTTCCTGAAAAGAGCTCCATCATAATCCGTTGAAATGACACCATATAAAGTTATGGTTTGGGATAAAACCCAAGTTGTCCTTTCTTAAACATTGGTATGCTTTGCATAAGAAAGATGTTTTGCAACCAAAGTCGGATAAACTGTCTTTGTATGTTATTTGAATAAGCATTAAGTATTCCTCCATAACACGAGACAAAAGTGTTTGTCACTTAAAGCGTCAAGTTTCTTTGAGAAGGAATTTTTCGTGAAAAGTTAAGTGGGAGGACAATAGAACTTTGATAAGGTTAAAAGAACCTTAGCTATATGTGCAGAGTTCTTGCGTAGAAAAGTGTTCAAGGCGACAAAAAGCTCATGGCTCACGTACCTCAAAGGTTGTGGTCACGAAGATCTAAGTTCCTATTGAAACAAGTAGATCGGGTAAACAATCAAATACCAAGATTTGAGGGTTGAATCATTATTTGAGAATAATGAACCGACTACATGCAAAGAAGCGATGATGGGCCCGACTCGTCAAATGGCTTGAAGCCATAAAATCCGTGATAGTTCCATACACGAGAAATCAAGTTTTGAACTTGAAGGACCCTCGATAAAGGTGTAAGACCTTACGTTGTGTTTGGATCTATAAAGAAATAGACATGGATGTTTCACATCTATGAAATAGTCGACATGTTGGGAAAGAGTTCACAACAATGTTCAAAGGTTGTATATGACAAGATTTGATCTTTCATAGCGATGTTTAGTCTAGACGGATTAATGTAGCAACCACTACATATAAATTTTGTTATATGGTAGTTGAATAAACAAAACAAGTTCTTCTAATAGAATTGTTACCTAGGGCGTGTGCATGACGGTCCAAAGGGTTTTGTTAAATTCAAGGGATGCTAAAAACATATGCAAACTTCAATGGTTGAAGTAAACGTAGCGGAGTTGGAATCTTCACTATGATGAAACTGTTAAAGGAGTTTTAAAAGTTCATTAGAGACAATGAAGATGCTTGCATTTGCAAGAAATTAAGTGGGAGCGCTAAATCATATTTCTAATACATTATGTGGAGGACATATTGTTGATTAGAAAAGATGTATCTTTTATTAACACATATTAAGAATTTCATCCCGATGAAAGACTTAGGCAAAACCCAAATATTTGGCATCAATAGACGCTAATATGGTTGTGCGGAAGTACATAGACAAGATATTGAATGAGTTCAATATAGAAACTACAAGAGAGGTTCTTGTCACACAGAAAGGATTGAATAAGTTCAATGTTGATGATATATTCAAGTGTATTGACATTTGGTAAAGTGAAACAAATAATCAAGTATAGATTGATACTTGATGTATGAAATCACAAAGAGTATTTATATCAATCATACTGTGATATGTACAAATCCAGATATGTCCTATGCTCTAAATGTTGTGAGCATATACCAGAATGATTCATAAGATGATCAATGGACAATAGTAAGGATATTCTTATGATCTTTTGGAAGAACTAAGAGTATAATATTTGTAGAAGTGACAAATAGATGGTTAGTTCATTGTAAAAGTACTACATTGATACTAGCTTTGTCACAAAGTACAAATTAAGTTTATCTCAATCTAAACTAAGGGTGGCACAATATAATGGAATGTGAGTTCCATAATGGATTTGGATAAGTTCCAAAGTTAAGACATTGTGACAGATACTACAACAAAAGGCTAAGTATATGACTGCTATTATAGCAGCAAAAGAGGGCATTTGTGTCAAGTAGTTTGTTATCAAACTAGGTGTAGTTCACAGAGGGATAATACTATGAAGATATATTGTGCGACAATATTATCAACATGTTTTAACCCCAAAGAACTAAAGGTCACACCGAATGACCAAATTCATACAAAGCCATCTCATTAGAGAATGAGTGATGCGTAGAGACGCAAAGACATGCAATTACACACGGACCTGGAAGTGTCAAGATCCGAAGATCAGTTGACCACTAGCAATCGTGTACATACAACACAGGAAAGCCATAGGTGTTGAATACACAAAGGTTTGAAACTAGATTATTGACTCTAGTGCAAGTGGGAGACTGTTGGAGATATGCCCAAGAGGCAATAATAAAGTGGTTATTATCATATCTTCACACTTATGATAAATGTTTACATACCATGCTATAATTGTATTAACCGGAAACATTAATACTTGTGTGATTTGTAAACTAAAATAAGAGTCCCTAGTAAAGCCTCTTGTTAAACTAGCTTGTTGGTTAATATATGATCATGGTTTCCTGATCATGAACATAGAGATGTTATTAACAACAGGATCATATCATTAGGAGAATGATGTGATGGACATACTCCTATAAATAAGCGTAGCATAAAGATCAAGTCATTTCAATAGTTCAATTGCTATATGCTTTATGATACATAGTAACCTAATTCCTTCGACCATGAGATCATGCATATCACCTTTACGGATGGATGCTTTGATGACATCAAACACCACACCGAATCGGGTGGTTATAAAGGTGGCATTGAGTGTTGAAAGTATTGGTTGAGACACATGGATCAAGAGTGGGATTTGTCCATCCACATGACGGATAGATATACTCTGGGCCCTCTCGGTGGAATGTCATCCAATTAGCTTGCAAGCATGTGACTTGGTCACAAGGGATCGATATCACGAGCGAAAAGAGTACTTATCGATGTGAGGTAGAACTAGGTATGCGAGATACCGACGATCATAACCTCGGATAAGTAACATATCGTGAGACAAAGGGAAATTGGTATCGTATGTAAGTGGTTCATTCGATCATAAAGTAATCGTAGAAATATGTGGGAGCCATATGAATTTCCAGATTCCTCTATTGGTTATTGTTCGAGAAGTGTCTCGATCATGTCCGCATAATTCACGAACCGTAGGGAGACACACTTAAGGATTGACGTTGTTTTGAGTAGTTATGGTATTATGAGAAAGAGACCGAATGTTGTTGAGTCTCGGATGGGATCCGGGATATCACGAGGTGATCCGGAATGGTCGGAGAATAAGATTCATATAAGGAAAGTCCGTTTCGGAGTTGGGAATGATTAGGTGTTTTCATCGGGAATGTTCTAGAAGGTTCGGATTGTCCCAAGACTCGGGGAGGTACATGAGTGTGTCATTGAGTGATTGCATCATGTACTAAGTGTTCTTGCTGTTCCAAAAACATGAAAGTCAAATTGGCGGTTTGAAAGTCAAGCGGCTAAACAGAAGCTGTGGGAACAAGCTGTGGGAAACAAGCAAGAGGAGTTGGAACCAACTTGGAGGAGGAGTTGGACTCCTCCGGTGGCGCCCAGCCCTAGGCCGAGTTGGGAGGACTCCTCCCTCCCCTGGCCAAGACCCCCTCCCATAAAAGGAGGCGGGGCTCCTCCTAGAACACACAAGTTCCTATCTTCTACCTCCGGTTTAGAGCCGTTTGGTTTAGAGCTTCTAATTGCTTTACTGCGGTTTAGAGCCTTCTAATTGGTTTAGAGCCTTCTAATTGGTGTGTCTAATTACTAGACCACTAATAGCCTCTCTCATAAGCTCCACCATACTGCACTTAAGGCGAAGCCTCGGGATTCCCTCTACTTCGAAGACCACGCCGTTGTCTTCTTGGGAATCGCGAGAGTGCTACAACCTCCGCTGCTTTGGAACAAGGAGAGGAAGGTCTTCGTCACCTGCGAACGTGTGACCGATTGGAGCCTGCTTGGGAGCGCCGGAAGGATAGTCTACGCGATCTTGAGATCGGAAGTGTACGACTACATCACCCACGAGAATCTGCTCTCGTTAACCGCTTTGGAATCTTCGAGGGTGAGTTCCTCTATCAACTCGTTGCTACAATCTAGTAGATAGATCTTTGCTTGTTTGTTTGTATGCGATAGAAAATTTTTGTTTTCCATGCTACGAACCCCTACATAAAGGTATATTTGATATACATGTTATTGATGTTTACCTTACTAGCGCTTGTTGTAGTGCCTGGGTATATGATACTGGTTCAGTTGCTAATATTTGTAACTCGAAACAGGAGCTACGGAATAGACGGCGGCTAGCAAGGGATGAGGTGACGATGCGCGTTGGCAATGGATCAAAAGTTGATGTGATGGCCGTCGGCACGCTCTCCTTCGTTTTACCTTCGGGATTAGTTTTAAACCTTAGTAAGTGTTATTATGTGCCTGCTTTGAGCATGAACATTATATCTAGATCGTGTTTATTGCAAGACGGTTATTCATTTAAATCAGAGAATAATGGTTGTTCTATTTATATGAATAACATCTTTTATGGTCATGCACCTGTTGTGAATGGTTTATTTCTTCTGAATCTCGAAAGCAATGAAATGCACATCCATAACATTGAGGCTAAGAGATGCAAAGTACATAGTGATAATCCAACTTATTTGTGGCACTGCCGTCTAGGCCATATTGGTGTAAAACGCATGAAGAAACTCCATTCTGATGGACTTTTGGAGTCTTTTGATTTTGAATCATTTGACACGTGTGAGACGTGCCTCATGGGCAAGATGATCAAAATCCCGTTCTCCGGAATAATGGAGCGAGCAACGGATTTATTTGAAATCATACATACCGATGTATGCGGACCAATGAGTGTTTCGACGCGCGGTGGATATCGCTATTTTCTCACTTTTACTGATGACTTAAGTAGATATGGGTATATCTATTTAATGAAACATAAATCTGAAATGTTTGAAAAGTTCAAAGAATTTCAGAACGAAGTGGAAAACCATCGTAACAGGAAAATTAAATTTCTACGATCCGATCGTGGAGGTGAATATTTGAGTTATGATTTTCTCACGCATCTTAAAGCAAGAAGAATCGTTTCGCAACTCACGCCATCCGGAACACCACAGCGCAATGGTGTGTCTGAACGCCGGAATCGAACTCTATTAGATATGGTGTGATCAATGATGTCTCTTATAGATTTGTCGTTATCATTTTGGGGTTATGCATTAGAAACCACTGCATTCACTTTCAATAGGGCACCATCTAAATTCGTTGAGACGACACCGTATGAACTATGGTTTGGTGATAAACCTAAGTTGTCGTTTCTTAAAGTTTGGGGATGCGAAGCTTACGTCAAGAAGTTGATGTCGGACAAGCTCGAACCCAAAGCGGAGAAATGCGTCTTCATAGGATACCCTAAGGAAACGATTGGGTATACCTTCTACCACAGATCCTAAGGCAAAGTGTTTGTTGCAAAGAACGAATCCTTTCTTCTGAAGGAGTTTCTCTCGAAAGAAGTAAGTGGGAGGAAGGTAGAGCTATACGAGGTTATTGAACCTTCTCTCGAGTTGGAGAGTAGCGCAGCACATGAAATTGTTCCAGTGCCGTCTTCACCAACAAGAGAGGAAAGTAATGACGAGGATCATGAAACTTCAAACGATGCTACTACTGAACTTCGCAGGTCGACAAGGTCACGTGCCACTCCTAAATGGTACGACAACCCTGTCTTAACCGTCTTGTTGTTAGACAACAGTGAACCTGCGAATTATGAGGAAGTAATGATGAGCCCAGACTCTGAGAAATGGCTAGAGGCCATGAAATCCGAATTGGGATCCATGAGCGAAAACCAAGTATGGAGTTTGGTGGACCCTCCTAGCGACCGTAAGGTCGTTGACTGCAAATGGATTTTTAAGAAGAAAACGGACGCGGATGGTAATGTTACTGTCTATAAAGCTCGGCTTGTCGCAAAAGGGTTTCGGCAATTTCAAGGTGTTGACTACGATTCTCTCCCGTAGCGATGTTTAAGTCCATTCAGATTTTATTAGCAATTTCTGCATTTCATGATTATGAAATATGGCAGATGGATGTCAAGACTGCGTTCCTCAATGGCAACATTGATGAAGAGTTGTATATGATGCATCCCGAAGGTTTTGTCGATCCTAAGGATGCTAATAAGGTGTGCAAACTTCAGCGTTCCATTTATGGACTAAAGCAAGCATCTCGGAGTTGGAACCTTCGTTTTGATCAAGTGATCAAGAGTTTTGGATTTCTTCCAAATTGCTACGAAGCTTGTATCTACAAGAAAGTGAGTGGGAGCTCGGTGACATTTTTAGTACTATATGTGGATGACATATTGATTATTGGAAATGACATTGGTATGCTTAATGATGTGAAGAGTTATTTGAATAAATGTTTTTCAATGAAAGACCTAGGAGTAGCTGCTTATATATTAGGCATCAAAATATATAGAGATAGACAAAGACGCCTAATAGCTTTAAGCCAAAGTACATATCTAGACAAAGTTCTGAAAAGGTTCAGAATGGATAAAGCAAAGAAAGGTTCATTGCCCATGTTGTCAGGTAAGATATTGAGAAAGGCTCAGTGTCCAGCTACGGTAAAAGATAGAGATACCATGTTCTATCATGTATGCCATGCTATGTACTAGACCGGATGTGTCCAATGCTCTTAGTTTAACGAGCAGATACCAAAGTGATCCAGGAGTGGAACACTGGACAGCCGTAAAGAACATCCTAAAGTATTTAAATAGGACTAAAGAAATGTTCTTGGTCTATGGAGGTGATGAGCAGCTCGTCGTAAAAGGTTACGTCGACGCTAGTTTCGACACCGACCCGGATGATTCTAAATCTCAGACAGGATACGTTTATATTTTGAATGGTGGATCTTTGAGCTGGAGAAACTGCAAGCAAAGCGTGATCGCGGGATCTACAACAGAAGCGGAATACATGGATGCTTCAGAAGCGTCAAGTGAAGGAGTTTGGATTAGGAACTTCATCACTGAGTTTGGTGTGGTTCCAAGTGCCTTGGACCCACTTGAGATATTGTGCGACAACACTGGCGCCATAGCACTGGCTAAGGAACCAAGATATCATCGAAAGACCAAGCACATCAACCCCCGTTTTCATATAATTCGAGATTATATAGCAGATGGAGATCTGAAGATTAGCAAAGTACATACGGATCTGAATGTCGCAGATCCATTGACTAAACCTCTTCTACGAGCAAAACATGATCATCACCTTAATGCCATGCGTGTTAGATTGTTGCCAGATGTAAACTAGATTATTGACTCTAGTGCAAGTGGGAGACTGTTGGAATTATACCCTATAGGCAATAATAAAGATGCTATTATTATAATTCTTGTTCATGATAAAGTTTATATTTCATGCTAGAATTGTATTAAGCGGAAACTTTGATACTTGTGTGTTTTATGAACAACACCGTGTCCCTAGTACGCCTCTATGGACTACCTCGTTGATTAATGATGGTTAAGGTTTCCTAACCATAGACATGAGTTTTCGATTAATAATGAGATCATGTCATTAGGAGAATGATATGATGGACAAACCCAAATTAAGCAGAGCAATTAGATCGTGTCATCGTGTTCATCTTTGCGAAGCTTTTTTCCTATGTCAAGTATTGTATTCCTTAGACCATGAGATAATACAACTCCCTGGTATCGGAAGAAAGCTTTGAGGTCATCAAACGTCATCCTATGTGAGGGTGATCATAAAGGTGTCTCTCAGGTGATCGGAAAGTACTTGTTGGGTTGTATGTATCGAGATGGAATTTGTCCCTCCAGAGTCGGAGAGATATACTTCGGGCCCACTCGGTAATCGATATCAACACCGCTTGCAATCACGTGGTTAAGGAGTTAATCACAAAGTGATATCGGATTACGGAACGAGTAAAGTACTTGCTGTGAACGAGATTGAACTAGGTATGCCGATACCAACGATCGAATCTCGGGCAAGTAAAATATCGCGTGACGAAGGGAATACATATATGGGATTAATTGAATCCTGGCATCGTGGTTCATCCGATATGATCATTGATGAATATGTGGGAGTAAATATGGTTTTCTAGATCCCGCTGTTGATTATTGATAGAAGATCATGTCTGCATATTCTCGAACCCGTAGGGTCACACACTTAACGTGCATCGATGCTAGGATAGAATGGACAATTGGTTTATGAGTTTTTGTTCGGAGTCTCGGATGAGATCCAGGACATCACGAGAGGTTCCTGAATGGTCCGGATAATAAGATTCATATAAAGGAAAGCAGTTTTTGGATTTCGGAATCGTTTCGGATTTTATCGGTATTGTATCGGAAGGTTCTAGAAGGTTCCGAAGTGGGACCAACGTGGGCCCACTTGTCGGAGGCCTGCGTGGGCCTAAGGGGAAGTGTCCTGGCCGCTTTGGACCAGGGGCACAAGGCCCCTAAGGCCCAGCCGGCCATCCCTTAGGGGAAACCCTAAGGGAACCTTCCAGAAGAGGGGGGGATGACTTGCCCCCCACTCCACCCCTTGGGCCGCCGCCCTAGGGCTTGGAGGAGGGGTCAAGGGGCCGTCCAGCCCCCTATATAAGGAGGGCAGGGGTGCATCCTCCCCCCTCTTCAACCCTAGCCGCCGTCCAACTACTGCCCCTCCACCTCTCTCTCTCTCTCTCTCTCTCTCTCTCTCTCTCCCGACTGCGCGTATGCGAAGCCCTGCCACAGAAACTCTTCACCATAAGCACCACGCCGTCGTGCTGCAGATCCAATTTATCTCTCCACCATACTTGCTAGACCAAGGAAAGGAGGAGACATCGCTGCACCGTATGTGTGCATCTGTCGGAGGCGCCGCCACTTGCAGCGTAGGATCGGATCAGATCGCGAGGAGGAGATAGCGAAATCACGCCAAGCACGTTACATTGAACGTTTACAGCGATTTCTTCAAGGGTATGAAGATCTCATCAATCTCTCTCGTTGATTACATCTCCTAGATTAGATCTTGGCTTTCTTGTTCGCATCCGTAGGAATTTTTTTGATTTACTATTCTGCAAAACCCTTCACAAACTAATTTATTCAAGCAAACTAAACAAACTAAGCAAACCAAATGAAAACTAAGACGCTTCAAGAACAACACAACTGTGCATGAAACAATAAAAACGAAGTGTCTAGACAGACATGAGCTTCTTATTGATGAAGAAGGGGATGCCTTGGGCATCCCCAAGCTCTGACGCTTGTACCTATTGGATATTTCTTGGGGTGACACCGGGGTGGCATCCCTAAGCTTGATATTTTTTCCATTCTTCATCTCATTGCATCATTCTCTCTCTACACCTGAATTTTTTCCTTCATACAAAACTTCACACAATCTTCATTAGCAACATTAGTGTATTCAAAATATATTAGACCTTAGGCAAAGCTTTGTAACAGCAAGACTTTTCACTAAAACACATGCTACTGTAGCAACTCCTTCAAAAAGCTCAATTCCCCAAAAGAGAACTCAAAAAGAAATCAATAAGAAGCAAATGCAAATAATGGCAGAAATCTGTCAAAACAGACCAGCAGATAGAAACCAATTTTTTCGAACATCTTATGTTGCTCAAATCACAAAGTGTTGAACTAATGAAAGTTATCTAACATATTGGGAGATTTATTCGTAAATTTTCAGCTCAATCCGAGTTATAGAGACTCCTCAAGAATTTTTTTGGTGGAGGATAGAAATCTGTTTCGGGACAGCAAATCCCCAAATCTTACTTCCCTCTCATTAGAGGTCATTCTTGGCACAAAAAGCAAACAAAAAGGATAATAAGAGGTCATTACTGAAGTAATAGCTTCCAAGACTCAAGGAAACTCTTGGGTTATCTCCCAACAAATACTTTTCTTCAATGCCTTTAAGTTATGCACAAGAAGGAAGAAGAATCAAGTATTTTCAAATGAAGAAGCATTAATATCAAACCTTGCTTTCAAAGGAGGAGCAAAAAGAAACTTCTCTCTCCTCATAAGGAAGTGTTCAATACCTTTCTTGAATGTAAAATGATATTTAATGGTGTCTTCTTTCATATCAATGATGGCACCAACTGTTCTAAGAAAAGGTCTTCCCAAAGTAATAGGACAAGAAGTATTGTATTCAACATCCAAAACATAGAAATCGACAGGGACATAAGCATTTTTAACCATAATGAGAACATCATTAATACTCCCCATGAGTTTCTTCTTAGCATTATCATTGAGTGGGACATCCAAATAACAATCTTCTAGATGTGGCAAATCAAGCATTTCATAAATTTTCCTAGGCATAATAGAGACACTAGAACCAAGATCACATGAAGCTTTGAGATCAAAGTCATTCACTTGTACATTAATAATGGGTTCCCAACTATCTTCTACTTTCCTAGGAATAGAAGCTTTGTGTTTTAGTATCTCTTCCTTAATTTTCACAAGAGCATCTATAATGTGTTTAGTGAAAGCAACATGCATATCACTAGCATCAGGACTTCTAGCAAGCTTTTGCAAGAACATAATTACTTCAGAAATATTGCAACCATCAATATCAAAATCAAACTTAGCATCACTAGTAGTAAACTCAATAGGCTTAGGCATAGTAGGAGGAGGACCAGGGACTACTCGTGGTTTAGTGGTAATAGTGCACACACTATTGTTTGTATCAATTTTAGCTTCCCTTTCATACTTAGCATAAAGTTGAGCCAACAGCCTAACATTTCCATCAATAGTAACTTGTATGGCATGGGCAGTAGCAAAAGTATTTTCCATAGTTTCAGGTTTAGCAACTATTTTATTAATCAAGGAGGACTGAGCTTCAGACAAACATAATATATTCTTCTCAACAGCTAAAAGTTTTTCCTCTACAGTTTTGTTGAAAGCAGTTTGTTTAATAATAAAGTCTTTGAGCATGACTTCAAGTTCAGAGGTGGCACTTCTAGCATTGTTGTAGGAGTTTCCATAGGAATTTCCATTATTAGGAGGATAAGGCCTATACTTGTTGCCACCAAAATTATTCCTATAGGCATTGTTGTTGAAATTGTTATTTCTAATGAAGTTCACATCAACTTGCTCTTCTTGAGCAACCAAAGAGGCTAAGGGAACACTATTAGGATCTAGAGGAGCTTTCCCATTAACAAGCATAGCCATAATAACATCAATCTTATCACTCAAAGAGGAAGTTTTCTCAACAGAATTTACCTTCTTACCATGTGGAGCTCTCTTAGTGTGCCATTCAGAGTAGTTAACCATCATATTATCAAGGAGCTTTGTTGCAGCACCCAAAGTGAGGCCCATGAAAGTACCTCCAGCAGATGAATCCAATAGGTTTCTTGAGGAGAAGTTTAAACCTGCATAAAAAGTCTGGATAATCATCCAAGCAGTGAGTCCATGAGTGGGGAAATTCTTAGCCAAAGATTTCATTCTTTCCCAAGCTTGAGAAATATGTTCATTATCAAGTTGTTTAAATTTCATAATGTCACTTCTCATAGATATAATCTTAGCAGGAGGATAGTATTTTCCAATAAAAGCATCTTTGCACTTAGTCCAAGAATAAATATTATTTCTAGGCAAGGATAGCAACCATTCTTTAGCTTTCCCTCTCAAAGAGAAAGGAAACAGCTTGAGCTTAATAATATCTCCATCTACATCCTTATACTTTTGCATCTCACAAAGTTCAACAAAGTTATTGAAATGGGAAGCGGCATCATCATAACTAGCACCAGAAAATTGCTCTCTCATCACACAAGATTCAACAAAGTAGGCTTAATTCCATAAAATCTAGCATCAGGAGCAGGTGGAGCAATAGGTGTGCTAAGGAAATCATTGTTGTTGGTGCTAGTGAAGTCACACAACTTGGTGTTCTCAGCAGAGTTCATTTTGGCAAAGGTGGGCAAGCCAAAAACAGCAGCATCTAGGGCAGAAACTAATTTTTTTTGTGTTTTTGAATAAAGCAAGCAAATCAAACTAGACTAATTTTTTTGGGGGAGGGGGTTTGAAAAGAGGCAAACAAAACCAAGCAAAAGAAACTAAGCAAACTAAAAACAAAGTAAAGAGAAAGGAAGTGAAGCACTCCCCTAGTGAAGACGTCCTTAGCCTCCCCGGCAATGGTGCCATAAAAGACTTGATGCAACGCTGAGTTGATGTAGGAGCGCTTCATTGGGAAACCCAAGAGCAAGGTGTGAAGCAGCAGAACAACAAAATTTCCCTCAGTAAGAAACCAAGGTTATCAAACCAGTAGGAGAAAGGAAATGCCACATAGGTGTTGCAAGCAACGCGGAGACCTACACAACACAAACTCAAGACTTTGCCCCAACGAATCAGTGAGGTTGTCAAGCTCACCGGTTTGCTGTAACAAAGGATTAAACGTATGGTGTGAAAGGTAATGGTTTGCAGCAAGTAAACAAGTAACAGCGGAAGATGTATCAATGCTAAAGATTGGACCGGGGTCCATAGTTCACTAGAGGTGCTCTCCTTAGATAAACAACATGGCATGAAGGGTAAACAAATTACAGTAGGGCAATTGATAGGAACCGAGCAAGGCATAACAATGCAATACCAGACAAAAATTTTCTATGAGATTTGATTGGGCAATACAACAATATACATAGACCGCCATCCAACTGCATCTATGACTAGAAGTCCACCTTCAGGTTATCATCCGAACCCCCTCCAGTATTAAGTTGCAAGCAACAGACAACTGCTTTAAGCAAAGTGTGTAAGGTAAACAGTCCACATGTTCCATGAACAAGAGACCGTTGTTTTCTCCCTAGTAGCAACAACATATCTACAACCGAAGAGATTTCTATCACTTCCCTTGGAACCTAGAGGCATGAACCCACTATCGAGCATAAATACCCCCTCTTGGAGTCACTAACAACTACTTGGCCAAGATAGCTACTAACAACAGAGAGCATGCAAGATCACAAACAACACAGACGTGATAGAATCATAAAGACAAAACCATTAATCAAGCCAACATAATAATCTCAATATCCATCGGATCCCCGCAAACACAACATGCATGATTACAAATAGATTAGATCTTTATCATGAACGGAGCTCACAAGATCTATACATGAAAGCACAAGGGAGGAGATACAACCATCTAGATACTACATGGACCCATAGTCCAAGGTGGAACTACTCACGCATCATACCGGAGAGAAGGCCTCCGGGATGATCTCCCCTCCGGCAGGATGCGGGGAAGAACTTCAGATCCCCCCGATCTAGGAACAATGGTGACAACGGCTACAAAAGGTTTCGTGGAGTTTTGATCGGGTGCTTAAGGTTTCTGCATCAGGGGCTTCTTATAGGAGAATAGGCGAGGCCGGGAGGCGACCAGGGGGGCCACACCCTACACAGGCGTGGGCCCACCCCTGGCCATGCCTAGGGGGGTTTGGATGCCCTGGTTCACGTCTCCGTATCGTCTTATGGATTCGTGTCCCCCACGGTAAACTATTGACTTTGGATTTTGTCCCGTCCAATTCCGAGAATATTGATTTTCTGCCTTTCTAGAACCAAAAACAGAAGAAAACAGGCAACTGGCACGGTGGCAACTTGTTAATAGGTTAGTTACAGAAAATATATAAAAACACCTCAAAGTGTAGACAAAGCAAAGCAAAGTAGATACTAAACAAGCATGGAGCATCAAAAATTATAGATACGTTTGCGACGTATCATTGGTGCCATGATAGCACCAATTAATAATTCAGCTCATGAGAAACAGAAGGGTATGGATATGCATGTGGATGGTAATGGACCTGCAAAGAAACCGAAGAGAAACGAGAAGCTACGCTGCTTTAGATGCAATCATGTCGGGCACTTTCATGAGGATTGTACGGTTATCATTTGTGACAATTGTGAATCTCCACAACACATGACTTCTTCTTGTCCCTTGTTGCTCGCTCCCAAGCCTTCTGTGGTGGTCCATGGACTGGGGAAAGACAAACTCACTTTTCTAGAACTCCCCACAACCGAGTCCTATAGACCAAGAGTTGAGAATTCTAGGGTTGGAAAGGTTCTAGTGGAGGGTGGTTCTTTGATTGTGGCACAACTGATAGAAATACTGAAGAAGCCGGTTCTTTCACCTAACTACCTATGGGAGGTAATTGAATTCCAACCCATGGTTTTCAAGGTGAAGTTTCCAACTAAGGATGAAGTCCAACGTAATGAAATATCTTAAGCAATATCACACCCTTATATATGTAAAGTTTGATGAGTGGGGAGTGGTTTGATGAGACAATGTTCTTATTGCTAGAAGTGACTATTCAGATTGATGGAGTGCCCAAAGATGTCAGAGGGGTTTTCTATCTTTATAGGGACTAGGGTCTTTGTTAGGCAAAACCAAATCTGTGGATATGCCTTTTACTAGACAGAAGGGCATAGTTCGGATTGTGGTATTTTGTGTTGACCCTGACTTCATCCCTCCTTATCTAGATATTTGGATAAGAAAAGGTTTTTACAGGCTCAAATTTCTGGTTGAGGGACCATCTACAACTTCGGGTATTGAGGGATTAACATTACCACAGGATAGTAATAATGGGGATGATGATGTTAACAAAGGTAGCAAGGATGGGGAAAGCAAAATGTATGAATATACCATTACAAAAAAGAGCAATGAGAAAGATAATGAATCACAGAAGGATGGGGGTGGACACACAACACCTGGTGGTATGCATATGGCAGTGTTGTCGCTGCCTCCTCCCCCTCCTTTTGGCGGCCGCCTAGATGGCTTGGGGGATGGGCAAGGCTACCCTCTCCCCCTATATAAAGAGGCCCCCTCCCCCTTGAAGAGACACACCAATATGATTGATCCCATGAGTTGGGAGCTCTCTTTATCCTTCTCTCCAATCTCTCTAGTTGTCTCCACGCGTTGGCATGGCCTAGGGCTATTCGTGCAAGAGACGACACACCTGCAACACGCTATTGCACTGCAAGGATTCCATAGCCGTAGATCTACTTCCGCAATGTACTCCTGGCGAGATCCAGGAGACGGAGGTTCTCGTCATACACCGTATGTGTACGAAGCCACGAGGTGCAACACTTGGGGCACTTTGGATGTCATAAGCCGGACTGCTGCATGGTGATGGAGCAAGTAATGACCTGCAAGGAGCTTCGCGGCCTTGAGGTCGGCTACGAGCATGACTATATCAACCACGTTCCCATCGGAATGTTAACCGCTTTCATACTACAAGAGTATGTATCAGAAACCTTTGGTCATTACTACATTACTAGTAGATAGATCTTGGGCATCGGGGCAATCCGTCGTAGTGGATTTTTTGATTTTCTGCACCGGAACCCCAACACAACTCACTAACCCAGTCTGTGTCTAGTTCGGGTCGAACCCAAACGACATACTTTTAGTCGGATTCACATCCGACTAGCTCCCACTCTTAAGTGTGTGATTCCGCGGGCTTATGGCGACTTGGACACGATTGGAGTCCGACTCATAATCGATCAATCAGTCGTGTCTCCTAGCAGAATGTGTCGACTCCTAAGTGCCACACATTCATGATGACAAACCTTTTCAATGCTACTTACATTCGAGTCCTTTTGCCTCACACTATATCTTGTCGAGCTATAGGTGAATCATCGTCATCCCTTTAATAGCTCAACTATTTTCTCGATCCGTGATATGTGATTCATCCGACTAACTCATAGTCGATCGCCTTGGTTAACAATTAGTCGAGTTGTGCATGGACATGGTTTTCGAATCATATCACCTGAAAGGGCCCAAAAAATATCTCTCTAGTTAGAGAGGCAAAATCTCATCTTAGTTATCCACATCACGCAACTTGATTCGTAATCGACCTGAACTCTGCCATTATAATTGTCCTATGACGAAACATTATTTGACAGAATCCAAGTTGGTTGATCCATAACTTGAATAACGCGACAATCTCAGGTCTAAGGATTATGTTGATTGAGACATACAAATAACGACTTACTATTATATCTCAATATGGGCCGGTCCAACTCGCTAAATTTTTTAGTCGAATCTGTGTAAGTCGGAATAGCATCATTATGCCCATGACAAGTGGAACCGAGTTATCAGTTGACTTCTATATTAGTCTAAGTTGTGTGTCCAGCACAACTTCAATGATCAAGAACATCTAGTATGAACAATATGAATATATAGTTTCAAAACTGAATCACATATTGAATGATACATACCATATGTTTATATAAGAACAACTTAATGACTTTATAAATACATTAGAGATTACATCATATATGATTGCCTCTATGGCATATTTCTAACATCCCAACCAGTTAAGATAGTCTGGTGTTTGGCATGTGCAAACTCATACACCAAGTTGTAAATTAGTTCGGTTCACACATTTAGAGTACTACGGGAAGTTTTGGGGTTACTGGTGAGCCCATCTTGGCAGCCAAATTGGAGAGGCTATTTCACGCTTTGGTGTTTTTCTCTTATTGGTTACAAAGTTTGAAACTTAGTAGAATAGGTATAGTTTTCATTTTATATAAATAAAAAATGAACATATTTAAGTTTAAAAAACTTATCATATGTTATCTATGTGTAACTTTTTAAAGATTTTTTGGAACTTCAATTTTCTTGCACCATAAAAAAACTATATATTTTCTTGCGGGTCATCTCTCCTCTCTTCCTATTGGCTACCCAGATGGGGTCCATCAGTACCATAGTTCCTCGAACATGAAATGAACCGAGAGAGCCAACAAGAGACAATAGGCCTAATCCCGAGAGTGGCAATTCTAGAATGCACAGTGAGCTCACATGTATGGCCCATCCTCTCTCCTCTCTATATGTCATGTCCTCTTTCCTCTACACTTTATGTCAGGTTGTGTTAGACTACTTTCGCTATTTGTACAATCTAAAACTTCTATAGATTTTGAACCACAACTCTAATTTATAAATCATTTGAATATCTTAGTTTCTATTAAAGATCGCTTCAGAACAAGACCAATATTGAATATATTTTGATAATATTTGAAAATCGACTTTTCAAATTTGATGAAACTCTGAAAAACTTAGTGAAACCTAGTGATTTTTCTTGTTTGAATCAATATGTTCCACTGTGTTTCGAATTTTGTTCAGCATAGTTAGAAAATAGCTGAAAATTTTCTTAAGAGTTCAAACAATAAAATATTCCGATGAAAAAAGATAAATAAATTTCACTGGGTTTCATTTTTAATTACGATGTTTTGTTTCATTGTATTTCGGAATTCAGTTTTTAAATTTTATTAATTCTGGGTTTGTTTAAAATCTTTAATCAAAATAAATACACATGTACAACCATAATATTAATTTGACATTTATTTTGATTTATATGAATCTTTTAAATATAGGATTGATACATAAATGATACGAGAGAGTGCTATGAATATGTCATTCATTGTACAGATATGCGTGCAAAAGATTCTATTTAGTTCTAATCTCAATGCAACGTGCAAAAAATGATGGATGTAGCGTGCACCCTACTACCCTAGAGTTTGTTCCCCGCCTAATCCCCGTCAATGCATAACGAATGACTACATGACACAGGGTTCGCAATATGATAATACTGTTAACAAAAACTGAAGCATCGCAGACCAAAGCGTTTGCCTTTCTTTCAGATCACCATTTCAGACAGTGGACTCCATCCAGATCTCAGCAGCGGCTGGCTGCGCTGTGCTCATCGAAAGCGGCATGGCGTCCGAGCTAGCTAACCTCAGTTTGGTCTCGGCCGCTGTGGCCGCGGCCATGACATACGCGCGCCTCGCCGCCTCGCGGGTGGGCCCCGGCCTCGCCCGCCTGGCCGCGCTCCTCCCGGTGCTCCTCCTCCTCCCCGTCCTCCCTTTCACCTTCTCCTCCATCCACCTCCGCATCATCTCCGCCTTCTTCCTCGTCTGGCTCTGCGGTTTCAAGCTCCTCCTCCTCGCCGCCGGCTACGGCCCCCTCAACCCGGCCCTCCCAGTCGTCCGCTTCGTCGCGTGCGCCGCGCTCCCCATCAAGCTCCGGGAAAGAGGCACGGACAACTCGCGGTCCCTCCCGCCCGAGTTCTTCCTGGCCTACGCGGCCAGGGCGGCCGTCTTCGCCGCGCTCATTTCGCTCCGGCGCTTCCGGGCGCGAATGCCGGCGTACGCCGTGGTGGCGTTCGACGGCGCGCACATGTACCTGATGCTGGAGCTCTTCATGGCGTCCGCCGCGGCGTTCGCCCGCGCGCTGCTCGGCGCGGAGCTGGAGCCGCAGTTCGACCGGCCGTACCTCGCCTCTTCCCTCCGCGACTTCTGGGGCCGCCGGTGGAACCTCATGGTGCCCGGGGCGCTCCGGCCGAGCGTGTACGGCCCCGTGCGAGCCCGCCTCGGCGCCCCAGCGGGGGTGCTCGCCACGTTTCTCGTGTCGGGGCTCATGCACGAGGTGATGTTCTACTACATCACGCTCGAGGGCGGCACGGGGGAGGTGACCGCGTTCTTCGTCCTCCACGGCGCGTGCGTGGTGGCCGAGCGGTGGTGCGCGAGGCAGAGAGGGCTGTGGCGGCCGCCGCGCGCGGTGGCGACGGCGGCCACCCTGGCGTTCGTCGCCGGGACCGCGTCCTGGCTGTTCTTCGCGCCCGTCATACGGAGCGGGCTGGACAAAGCCATCGTCGCGGAGTGCGAGGGAATGATGGCTGCCTTGGAGGCGGCTGCGCGGAAGCTGGCTGCCGCGGCGGCGCGCTTGGTTAGGTCATAACGACGGTTTGAAACTCCTGTACATCCGCACATGCAATTTCAGCTCTGCAATTCTGCGATGTACATGTAATTTCAGCTCGGCAATTCTGCGATGGAATTTGGTTTCAGGAGAACGATCAAGTTGTGGTCCATATTTACCCCCCAAAAAATTAAGAATCTTAAATCTCGCTATGTACAGTCGCGTGGGCACTTTGCTCATGGGATTGTCATATAGCTGCAGTGGTGTACACGCTGCAGAAACAAGAGCATGAGACGACAAAAAGAAACGGAAAGGATATCTTACGTGCTAATACTGTATCTTCTAGGTTGGCACAATCATGTCTCCCGTGTCTAGCTATGGGATAACATACATAATCTGATGTCGCTAATAGTCAAATCCCTCTCAGCTCAGTTTAGGAGCCTTCAGACAGATGTTAAATACACTAAGGTGTATTTGGTAGCCCGGGGCTACTCAGAAACTCTCCTTTCAACCGAGATTTTGAGGCGATCCGGTGTTTGTTAGACCGACTCCTCCCATCTGTGCACTGCCAAGGGGATACTGAAAAGGGCTCAGGGCCCTGCCGAGCAGCGAAGGCCGAATCGAGCTTCGCAAGTGAGTCCGGTCGAGCTCGCCCCGAAAAGAGAGAGCCCGCGCCCCCGAAAATATCTCTGCGCGTCCCGCTGAGAGGGGTAGACCCTGACTCCCGTCACCCCCTTCCCCATTCCCCACGATCCCAGTAGACACCTCTCCTCCTCCCCCCAAAAATCGCCATCCCCCGTCCGCCGCCAAGCTCGCCGCCCCCCGCCTCCCCTGAGACACACGTGGACGTCGCCTTCCTCGCCCACTCCTCTCTGCCTCCCGTCGCTCCTCTCCCGTTCCCCACAAGATCTAGATCGATTCGGCATGGAGAGGGCGAGGTCAACCTCGCCGCCCGTCTCTGACGGTTGAACCAACCCTTCCTCTACCGGCTTCTCCCTCCGACGATCGTGACCTCCTCCTCTTCCGCACGTGGCGTCGTCAAATCCTAGCAGCAGCACGTCTCAGACCGGAACAAGCTCCATCGATCTGCACATCTCCAACCTGAATGTCTCCAACCTGAATGTCTCCGGCCGGATCTACCCGAGCTATGAAGGTTGTAGCAAATCCTGCACATTCTTGTGATCTGCGTTTTGGGGTGATGATGCAAAAAAGATTGTTCTAGCCAAGCAACATTACTTGGATCAGAGTGTGGCGTGTACATACATGCTATAGTACTCTATAAATGTGTTGGAGACATGCTATTTCAGTGCTGAAGTCTTTTGGAAACATGTGCAGGATCATAATTAGGATGCAGAATTTCTGGACACACCGCTTGTAAACTATGAATATATGGAAGCTTGCTTTGCTGAAATCTGTTGGAAACATATATTATGCAATATTATTGATGTAGACTTTGTAATATTGATCGCTGGACGCTGAATAATCTTTTATGTGACTTTCGATGTTATGTACGTGTGTACCATGGAGTGTATATGTATGTATTTGCTGGAAATTTATTTCATCCGGTGGTAGTCTCACCAAATCAGGGAGAAGGTAACCACATCTCATCTCAAATAGTCTACCAAACAACATCTCAACCCAACATATCTCAATAAACACAGGCTAACAAACAACATCTCTGCTTAACATATCTCAGCTGACCCGGGCTACCAAACATATGACAATATCTCTGCTCAACTCAGCTAAGGTCAGCTTGTATGAGAAGAGATGAAGAATCTGAGTAGTCCCGGGCTACCAAACACACCCTAAAGCTCCTTTGAAGTCTCGGTTTTTCTAACACCAAAGTATTTCAATACAATGGTATTTGAGTGCCAGAAAATACAATACTTCAGTTTCTTCCGTTTCTCAGTTTTAGAAAAAAAAAGGTATGGCCTCTTCCTCAAAGACTATGTGTGGTTTTTGAGGTGGCGTTGTCTGGCGTCGTGGTGGCGTTGACGGCAGAACTATCAAAAACTATGCGGATCTTTGCCCTGAAGATTGGACGGCATTTCGACAGCAATGACGGCTTCTGTAGGGTGTGAATGAGGTGCTTGTTAACAGTCTGCTAAACCGGATGTACACTCTAGTTTCGCTTAGAGGGCGTCTAGGGTATGCGATTGTTTCCGTTTTCTAGCTGGTGGAGGTATTTCATTGTTTTCTCGGACATAGGCCCTGTTGACATGATTATCATCCATTGTCGTGTTTGTAGGTGTTGTAGTGGCTCAGGTTTTTTATGTATGTTGTTTGTCGGTCCTTATTGAATAAATTAATAAAAGGAACGTATGCATATTTTTTATGCAAAGGCCAGGGGGTCTCAGCCTCTATTTCAAAAAAATGTACTTGCCAACTAGGTTTGTCGTCAAAATTACGGTGATGTGAATGACATGTGGTCTAGAACGCACGAGAGACGTTGTCCTGTAATTTTGCACCTAGCCCCTCCCGTGTGAGTCTATTAAGTTGGGTTAATCTTCTACCATGTTAATTTTGTAAAAAACACCTCATTTGTTATTGATAAGATATCCTCTGCTCCAAATTTCCATAATCCTTAACCCTAGTTCTTCTGTTTGTCCTTGTTCCACCCTGATCTTCTCTGGCTAGCGGCTCCCGTCGTTAGACCTTGGAGCTCGAGCATGACGAGCAGCTCGGGTGGTTCGAGGTCGAGTACGAAGGAGTATTGTGTATCCACTAGGGAGTTTCCCATTAATAAGTGCGATTTGTGCAATTTTTGTTATGTGAAGAAGTACACCACCCAAACCGACGGCAATCAAAATAATTAATTCTTCAAGTGTCCTAAGCACAAGGTTAGTCAAAATGAGCTCGTTTGAATCTGCCTCAAATTTTATCTTGGTTTCCTGGTGGATTTTGAGCTGAATTTCGCTTCTTTGTTAATGTAGCCTGTGGATGTAATTTCTGGAAGTGGTACTATGTTTATGTTTATGAAGATTTCTTGGTGGCTAGTGGGTTTTACCTTCCTTTGACGAGGATGTGAACACGTAGTCAAAATTTCAAGTTTGAAGACCCAATAGTAAACATATTGTTGTTTTCACCTAAATCGAACATTCAAAAATCCTCAATTATTCGGTATCGAAGGATCCTAACTTTATTTTTCCATAAATCATTGACAGAATTAAAAATCACACACATGTCATTTATATATTTAAATCATCCTAAAGTTGATTTTGTTTACAAGAAAACATCTGATTTGAGGTGAGGTGAGGCTTACGAACAAGGCAGTGGTTCCCCTTCATCGTGGTGGATGGCGCTATCATCGCCACGATCAAAATGATCACTAGTATCGCCTTGACGTCGTCTCCCCTCCTCGAATAGTATCTAGTTGTCTGGTCGAGCAATCGCCGCCAGCGTCGCCTCCCTCCCGCCACCTCTTTTCTCTCCACTGTAGGGGTTCGTAGCATGGAAAACAAAAAAATCGCATGAACACACACAAGCCAAGATCTATCTACTAGATTGTAGCAACGAGTCGATAGAGTACTCACCCTCGAAGATTCTAAAGCGGTTAAAGAGAGCGGGTTCTCGTGGGTGATGTAGTCGTTCACTTGCCGATCTCAAGATCGCGTAGACGATCCTTCCGTTGCCGCGATCCGGCAGTGCTCCCGCAGTCGGTCACACGTTTGGTACTCGATGAAGACCTTCCTCTCCCTTGTTCCAGCAAGCAGCAGAGGTTGTATCTCTCTCCTCGCAATTTCGGCAGCACAACGGCATGGTGTCAGAATTTAGAGGGGAGATCCCGCAGGGCTTTGCCTAAGCCGGAGCGAGTATGGTGGAGTATAAGAGGGCCTCAATGATCTAGGATTTAGAGGGCGCCGAGGGGTTGGTGTGTCCAGCAGCTAGGGCAAGGGCCTTGCCCTAGTCGGTGACTTGGGAGGATCTCCCTAGGTGGCGGCGGCTAGAGAGGGGGTGGCGACCAACTAGGGTTTTTTGTGAGGGGTAGGGGGATCCCTACCCCTCCTTTTATAGGTGGGAGGCGGCAAGGGGGAGGGAATCCTCCCCCAAGTCCACTTCATGTGGCCAGCGGAAAGGAGTGGGATTTGTCCATCCCTCCCTCCACTTGGAAACCAAAGTCCCACTTTGACTTTTTCAAACTGCCTTATTTTGACTTTTAAACTAGAGTTTGATTTATCTCTTCCAAGCATCCAGCCAAGTGACCTAGGAAATGATGCAACCATTCCACTTTGTCATGACACATCCATGTACCCATCTCTTTCTGGATCAGTGTCGTGGTGGTGGCACGGCAGATGTCATGGGTAGGCTTAAGTTGGGGGCCGAATGGGTGCTTGTGGTCACCGGGGAGGGAGTGCACGGTTGAGCCATGCACGAAGAACAAGAAGAACTCTCCACACTTGACAATTTTATTGATACCCCAAAGAATACAAGTGCTCCTTGAGCTGTATTGGCTTGAGTATGCAGCACCTGTTCTCTACTTGGTCCAACCTCCTTCTACTGCCGCTATGCCCTCCCTTATATAGGCAGTGCTAGCTAGCTAATACCCCTTTGGGTTCTAGGGTTTACTGTTTGGGTCTTGGTCCCTACCATATGGGTCGGGTTATGGGCTTGCCCTAAGCCCATAGGCCCGGTCCATAAAGCTTGACAGCTAACGGTCTTCTGGTACGCTGCTTCTTATTATTTTTGGCATCACGCAGTTATTTTGACGTCAGCGCTTGCTTTGGGCGTCACCCGGCTCCTTTTTTGTCACCCGGCGTCGCCCTTCTCTTTTGACCATGCTTTACCATGGTCCTTCCCGAACCTTACTTGGAAAGGTGCCACGCGTCCTTCCTGACTCGGCCCTTCCTCGGTTGACTCGGCTCGTTGGTACCTGCAAGGGTTGCAACTTTATCCTATACGGGCCGAGATAGTTTATATCTCGAATTTCTTGCTTATCTTACCCGGCCGTTCTTACCCGGCCTGGTTCATTTTTCACTCAGAGCCAACCCAGCTGCGCTATGTTTCCCCTCTCATGACCCTACCGGGGGTTATCCCCCCGACATTAGTCCCCGAAGGTGGTGAGGTCTAGCAGTTCTAGCTGTTAGGCGTCTCCAGGTTCCTTTTGTGTGAATGGAACTTTAGTTTTTGTCTTTAATCTACCTCATTTTTGCATCTTGTCGGGTTAGTCTGACAATTTCGGGTCAATTCTTTGACCTCTTGGCTCATTCTTGCCTCGAGCCGAGTTATTTTGGCCAATTCCGGGTCATTTTCGGCACGCTTCAGTCACTGACAACCAGTAATCATGATTAATTGCCTCAATTTTTGTTCCAAGTTCTGGCGGCATAGTGACGGCTGCGCAGTTATTCCCCGTCATTGTGGCAGTCCCATCGGTCTGTGCATCTTGTCCTTCCAGCCTTGACGTGGCATTGGGTTTTTCGTGTATCTTTGGCTACGTGGCGATCGCTGACTGGCTCACCAGGCGTGGTGCACGGCCACACGCTGGCCGCACGGCACAGTTAGATCCCACTATGGGGTTTTTTACCGCCCTTAAGTAGGGGTTGGGGGTTTCCACTTCCCCCACACCCGTTCAGTTTCCTTATCTCTTCTTCTTCCTCGCGCCTGCAAGATTGAACCGCCTCCTTTGCGGTTCCTTCTTTTTCTTGCTCTAGCACTGCGATTGCCCCTGCCCTCTTTCGATTTCAGCACGGGTCCTTGTTGTTCCAAGCCTCTCCTTTCCGTGGAGGATACAGACTCCAATGATCCCATGGATGCTCGTGACGGCGCTGATGGCGCTGAGGAGCAGGAGGCTCCCTCCGGCGAGCGCGGCGGTTGGGAAGGCTCTGAGGTATCCACCGAAGAGGTGGAGTGGTTCCGCTCCACCAGACGCATTCCACTGCAAGTGGATTGTCGTCTCCCCGCCGGTGAGATTTCCCCCACCCTCAAGATGGCGAGCGGGTGGTTTTTCTTTCACACTTTGAACGTGGTTTTGCTCTTCCTGTGAGCACTTTCTTTTCCTCGTTTCTTTCTACCTTCCATCTGTAGACCCACCATATTCCTGCCAACGCAATTGGCTCTCTCTCTCTTGTTTCATCTCTTCCTGCGAGGCCTATCTTGGAATTTGGCCTACAGTTCTTCAGTGGGCAAAGTATTTTTGCTTCAAAGTCTAGGTTGTCCCCCAGCCTGGTGCTCCTCGATCCGAGAAAAGGCCGACCCGGTGTGGTGCTTCTAGCATCACCCCAGGAGAGATTCTATCTTTCCTCGGGTTACCGACATTGACTCTTGCAAGAAGTGGCATAGAACCTTTTTCGATGTCAAGAACAGCGGGTCCACCGATAACATCCGGCTTCCCTCTTTCTCGGACGAGGTCCCCGACAAGAAGCACTGGCAACTCAACCCGCGCGACCAAGACACTGCGGTTAACGAGGCAAACGCTATCCTGGAAAGGTTGCTGTCGCCGGATGAGAATTTTCGTCTCGCCGACTATGACCTCATGTGCACCTTCATCTCACGCCGGTTAAGCCCCATCCAAGCCAGGAGCCACAATATGTGCTTCATGAGCGGGTCACATGATTCCACTCGGCATTCCACCAAGGAGCTCTCCCATGACTCCATAGCCCGCCGGGTAATCTCAATCTTCAAATTGAACTTGGCGGATGATTGGGCTTGGAGCTGCCCTCCGTTTAGCCGGGTCAGGCCTGTCCCCTGGGTAAGTTTCTGGATTACTTTCTTGCCGAGTAGGCTTTAGCTTTTTTGCCACTCTTATCTTAGTTTTTAGTCACTTACTCTGTTTGTCTTTCGCAGAATCTCCTTCACCAGGTTGATGACAGTATTGTCCCTCCTGCTGGTTATCATGGGGACTGTTCTGACTCGGATGAGGCCGAGTGCGACCTGGAGTGCTTCATGCCGATTCCGCACACTGCGGCTGCTTCAGCTTCGGGTAAGAGTCGATCTAGCAACCCCTTACAAGATTGATCTAAAGATGATGGGGATGATGATTGTACGCTTTTGGAGGTATATGCCTTGTAACCTTAGCCTCTTTGCTTATCCGAGTAAGCTTGTTATTTACTTATGTAGCTGGTCAGGTACATGACACTCCTCCTCTCTCCGTGGGTGGAGTCGGCAAGATTCCCGTTGCTAAGCCGAAGCGACGCGGAACCTCCTCCAGCACCCAGCCGGCTAAGAAGAACAAGACCACTCCGGCTTCTCCTGCTGCCTCTGCTGCTGCCAGCCTGAGTGAGACTCGCCAAGCTGCTGGGCGCCAAGTCTTGCGCCGAGTCATCCGTGACCCGGTTGTCACCGGGCAAGTTTTTGCACTTTGCTTTCTTTGCTCTTTTCTTTCTCATCACTGCTGTTCTCTCATATATATCTTGTTATTTTCAGTGTTTCACCTTTGATGGCGAGTCAGGCTGCTTCTAGCATTGCCTCTCCGCTTAGGCCTGCACCTCCTCCAGCTGACTCGGCGGCACCGAGTCCCGTCCGGGTTGAGGATCGCACTGTTGAGGCTCACGCTTCTCAGTGTCAGTCATGTTGGAGATATGCCCAAGAGGCAATAATAAAGTGGTTATTATCATATCTTCATACTTATGATAAATGTTTACATACCATGCTATAATTGTATTAACAGGAAACATTAATACTTGTGTGATTTGTAAACATAAAAGAGTCCCTAGTAAAGCCTCTTGTTAAACTAGCTTGTTGGTTAATATATGATCATGGTTTCCTGATCATGAACATAGAGATGTTATTAACAGCAGGGTCATATCATTAGGAGAATGATGTGATGGACATACTCCTATAGTTAAGCGTAGCATAAAGATCAAGTCATTTAATATAGTTCATTTGCTATAAGGTTTCTGATACATAGTAACCTAATTCCTTCGACCATGAGATCATGTTAATCACCATCACCGGAAGGATGCTTTGATGACATCAAACACCACACCGTAATTGGGTGGCAATAAAGGTGGCATTGAGTGTTTGGAAAGTATGGGTTGAGGCACATGGATCAAGAGTGGGATTTGTCCATCCATATGACGGATAGATATACTCTGGGCCCTCTCGGTGGAATGTCATCCAATTAGCTTGCAAGCATGTGACTTGCTCACAAGGGATCACATATCACGAGAACGAGAAAAGAGTACTTATCAGTAACGAGGTTGAACTAGGTATGCAGAGATACCGACGATCAAAACCTCGGATAAGTAAACTATCGTGACAAAGGGAAATTGGTATCGTATGTAAGTGGTTCATTCGATCGCAAAGTAATCATAGAAATATGTGGGAGCCATATGAATTTCCAGATTCCTCTATTGGTTATTGATCGGAGAAGTGTCTCGATCATGCCCGCATAATTCACGAACCGTAGGGAGACACACTTAAGGATTCGATGTTGTTGAGTAGTTATGGAATGATGAGTAAGAGACCGAATGTTGTTCGGAGTCTCGGATGGGATCCAGGATATCACGAGGAGATCCGGAATGGTCCGGAGAATAACATTCATATAAGGAAAGTCCTGTTTCGGGGTTGGAGAATGGTTAGGTGTTTTCATCAGAATGTTCTAGAAGGTTCGGAATGTCCGCACCAAGGGGAAGGGTGCATGAATGTGTTATATCAAGTTGGTATGATTGCATCATGTACTAGGTGTCATCGCTGAACAAAATAAAGGGTTTAATCAAATCCTAGTTTGAAAAGTCAAACGCCAATTTGAAAAGTCAAACGGCTATTTTGGGAAGTGGAGGGGAAGTGGGAAACCGAGTTGGGGAGGAGTCCCTCCTCCACTGCCGGCCCACTTGGGATCCGAGTTGGGGAGGTATTCCCCTCCCCTTGGCCGGAGCCTCCCTCCTATAAGAGGAGGGGCAGGGCTCCCCTCCTAGCACACAAGATTGCCCCCTCTAAACCTAACCCTAGCCGTCGGCCTCTACCCAAGTCGCTGCCGCCCTAGGGTTTGCCCAAGCCGCCGACTTGGGGCAATCCCTTTTCCCTAGCCGCCGGCCTAGCTCCCTCTACTTGGTGCCTCTAAACCCTAGATCGCCAAGCCTCTCTCATAGTCCACCATACTCGCTCCGGCTTAAGGAGAAGCCCTGCGAGATCTCCCCTCTACTTCCGGTACCACGCCGTCGTGCTGCCGGAATCACGAGGAGAGTGCTACAACCTCCGCTGCCTGATGGAACAAGGGAGAGGAAGGTCTTCATCGAGTACCGAACATGTGACCGATCATGAGCGCCAGGAACGCCGGAAGGATCGTCTACGCGATCTTGAGATCGGCAAGTGTACGACTACATCACCCACGAGAATCTGCTCTCGTTAACCGCTTTGGAATCTTCGAGGGTGAGTTCCTCTATCGACTCGTTGCTACAATCTAGTAGATAGATCTTGGCTTGTTTGTGTGCATGCGGTAGAAATTTTTTGTTTTTCATGCTACGAATCCCTACAGTGGTATCAGAGTCGTGTCTATATGTAGATCTATTGCACGAGTAGAACACAATGGTCATTGTGGGCATTGATGCTTTTGTTGTCGATTGCTTCTTGTGTACTTTGCATCTTGCGGGATGGTGGGATGAAGCGGCCCGGGCTAACCTTACATGACATCGTTCATGAGACTTGCTCCACGCTTGACATGCAACTTGTATTGCATAAGTGGCTTTGCGGGTGCCTGTTTCTCCCAACATAGTTAAGATTCAATTTACAAAGGGTGATTGACAATACTAGTATCAATGTTGTGGTTCTTGTTCGTAAGTTAGAACGACACTTATTGAAATCCCCAAACCACGTAAACATGCAAAGAAAATTAGAGGCGTCTAACTTTGTTTTGCAGGGGTGTGCTGTGATGTGATATGGCCATGATTGTGATTATATATTATGTATGCAATGTTCCTTATTGTAAGTTGGCAACCGGCAGGAGCCATATGGTTGTCTTTAAATTCTGTTAAGACCCGCGTGTCTATTCAAAGTAGTTGTAATAGTTGAAGCTGGTGGACGACAACCATGGAGAAGCGTCATTGACCTTGATGCAATGACGGTGATGATGGAGATCATGTTCGTGCTTGAAGATGGAGATCGGAAGCACAAAGAAGAAAGGCCATATCATATCACATATTATGAATTGCATGTGATATTAATCCTTTTATGCATCTTGTATTGCTTAGTTCACGACGGTAGCATGATAAGATGATCCCTCAAGCACACAATTTCAAGTTTAAAGTGTTCATCCTTAGTAAGCACCGTTGCTAAAGCTCGTTGTTTCGAAGCACCACGTGATGATCGGGTGTGTTAGATTCTGCGAGTGTATACAACGTGAGCAATCCAGATTTGCTCATGCGGAAGCTAAGGTTTAATCTTGACGAGCCTAGCATGTACAGACATGGTCTCGGAACACGGATCACCGAAAGGTAAAGCATGAGTCATATAGTAGATATGATGAACATGATGATTGTTCGCCATTGAAGCTACATCAACTCTCGTGATGATCGGTTTTGATGTGGTGGATTTGGTTCGTGTGATCACTAAAACAATGTGAGGGATATTGTTTTGAGTGGGAGTTCAATGACAATATGATTAAAAGTTGAACACTATTTATCATAAATTAAATCAAAGTGAATTTGCATAATTGTTGTAGTCATTGGCATCCGTTTACCACCTTGCGCTTAGTTTTAATTGAGATGATAGAACTAATGAATTCTGGTTAGTTACTTTACGAACTGGTATCGTATTGTTTTGAAGTGTTAATCTAAAGTTTAAAAGTCCTATTGCAAACTTTCAGTAAGTTCCGGTTACTCCATGAAGTTTAATAATTGGTATTAAAACAAGAGTGGCAATTCCAAGAGTTAGTGTATGAGTATCATGTTTGTCTCCATGATTCTTGATATTCAAAGGATTGTCTTAATATCAAGGTTATCTAGGATCTAAAAGAGTTGTTGCAGAAACCATGATGTGTGGAAGATATTGTGATATCTGAAACGAAATTTTGGTTGCAACATGATAGAGTATAATATGGCAAAAGACATGTTCTCATATTTGATGAGAATTTGCAAAAGGTTGGAGACACTAGTTGTCCGAATCCTCCAAAAGGTTTTGGAGAGCAACATTATACTCGTGATTCACTGCAATAAGCTAAAGTAGCTTGATGATAAGGGTGAATATTTTATGCAGGTAAAATATTTACTACACCAAGAGATTACTAAAGAAAGGAATTTGAAAGAACACCAAACATTTGATGATGGTGATCTACTTCAAAGTGCAAGTCCAAAGACATTGGTATTTAACTATACACGCTTTGGACTATGTGTCATATGTATGACTCCACTATTGATGTTGATAGATTCTTTCAAACAGAAAGGAAATACTGAAAGAGAATCTCATAAATATATGGCAGAAAAGAAAAAAGACTAGAATTGTTCAGCTTAAGTATATAGATAATATACATGTTATGGATATATTCTTTGCTTATTAAATAATGTGGTTCTTAAGTATTTGATACTGAATTTGTTGGTATGAATCGTCATACGAAACAACAGAATTCATGAACTATAATGGCCTAAGTAACTAGCAAAAGAATATGTGATGATGTTCATCGAGAACAAATAAAGGGTTATTGTGTTGCTCGTTAAACATCAAAGCTTGCCTTCAAGATTTGTTTTATCAGGTATTATGAGAACAAAAGGGTTGTTCAAATAATTTCCGTAATCCATAAAAGATGGATGATTCACAAATCTCGTTGGAGAAATCGCATCCATAAAACTAGTGCTAAAAATGTCGAAAGACAAATTGATTGAAAGATCACTTAGGAAGTGACATTGCCGTTTAAATTATATTGGAAAGAAAACATGAAGAAACTCCATGTGTGTGGAATTTTGGAGTCTTTTGATTTTTGATCAAATGACGCTTGTGAAACTTTCCTAGAGATAATTAAAACTTCGTTCATAGGCCAAAAGGGAACGAATGACTAGCTTAATGGAACTTGTACATATTGTTCTACGAAGTCCATTATGTGTAGTCAAGAGCTATGGATTTCAACTTCATATGCTTTCTCCGAAAATTTGAGTGAATATATGAATATTTACTTAATAAGGATGAAGTGTGAAATATTTGAAAAGTTCAAAGACTTTCAAGATGAAGTGCAAAATCATTGTAACAAGAATATAAATAGTTTATGATAAGATCATAAAGGAAGATATTTGAGTTACAAGTTTAGCATAATACCTAAGATTTAAGGAATCGTTCCGTGGATTTGCATTTTCCTGAAACACCATAAGAGTATGGAGCGTTCGAGATATGTAATTAAACCTAGTTTGACATGGTAAGATCAAAAGGTATAATTTATAAAAACTGCCATTATATTTTAAAGATTAAAAGCTTTAGAGACTACCGTTTTTCCACTGAAAAGAGCTTCATCATAATCCGTTGAAATGACACCATATAAAGTTATGGTTTGGGATAAAACCCAAGTAGTCCTTTCTTAAACATTGGTATGTTGTGCATAAGAAAGATGTTTGCAACCAAAGTCGGATGAACCTGTCTTTGTATGTTATTTTGAATAACTGTTAAGTAATCCTCCATAACACCGGAGACAAAAGTGTTTGTCGCTTAGAACGTCAAGTTTCTTTGAGAAGGAATTTTTCGTGAAAAGTTAAGTGGGAGGACAATAGAACTTTGATAAGGTTAAAAGAACCTTAGCTATATGTGCAGAGTTGCGCAGCGCCGAAAAGTGTTCCGGAGGCAACAATAATGCTCATGGCTCACGTGCCTCAAAGGTTGTGGTCACGGAGATCTAAGTTCCTATTGAAACAAGTAGGTCGAGTAAACAATCAAATACCAAGATTTGAGGGTTGAATCATTATTTGAGAATAATGAACGTACTACATGCAAAGAAGCGATGATGGGCCCTGACTCCGTAAAATGGCTTGAAGCCATAAAATCCGTGATAGTTCCATACACGAAAAATCAAGTTTTGAACTTGAAGGACCCTCAAGAAAGGTGTAAGACCTTATAGTTGTGTTTGGATCTATAAATAAATAGACATGGATGTTGCACATCTATGAAATAGTCGACATGTTGGGAAAGAGTTCACAACAATGTTCAAAGGTTGACTATGACAAGATCTGATCTTTCATAGCGATATTTAGTCTAGACGGATTAATATAGCAACCACTACGTATAATTTTGTAATGTGGTAGTTGAATAAACAAAACAAGTTCTTCTAATAGAATTGTTACCTAGGACATGTGCATAACACGGTCCATAGGGTTTTGTTAATTCAAAGGATGCTAAAAGAATATGCAAACTTCAATGGTTGAAGTAAGCATAGCGGAGTTGGAATCTTCACTATGATGAAACTGTTAAAAGAGTTTAATTTCATCAGAGACAATGAAGATGCTTGCATTTGCAAGAAATTAAGTGGGAGCGCTAAGACATATTTCTAATACATTATGTGGAGGACATATTTTTGATTGGAAAAGATGTATCTTTTATTAACACATATTAAGAATTTCATACTGATGAAAGACTTAGGCAAAACCCAAATATTTGGCATCAATAGACGCTAATATGGTTGTGCCAAAAGTACATAGATGATGTATTGAATGAGTTCAATATAGAAACTACAAGAAAGGTTCTTGTCACAGAAAAAGGATTGAATGAGTTCAATATTGATGATATATTCAAGTGTATTGACACTGGGTAAGTGAAACAAAGATTCAAGTATAGATTGATACTTGATGTATGAAATCACAAAGAGTATTTATATCAATCATACTGTGATATGTACAAATCCAGATATGTACTATACTCTAAATGTTATGAGGATATACCAGAATGATTCATAAGTTGATCATTGGACAATAGTAAGGATATTCTTATGATCTTTTGGAAGAACTAAGAGTATATTATTTGTGGAAGTGACAAATAGATGGTTAGTTCATTGTAAATGAATTACATTGATACTAGTTTTGTCATAAAGTACAAATTAAGTTTATCTCAATCTAAACTAAGGGTGGCACAATATAAGTTCCATAATGGATTTGGATGAGTTCCAAAGTTAAGACATTGTGACAGATACTACAACAAAAGGCTAAGTATATGACTGCTATAATAGCAGCTAAAGAGGGCATTTGTGTCAAGTAGTTTGTTATCAAACTAGGTGTAGTTCACAGCGGGATAATACTATGAAGATATATTGTACGACAATATTATCAACATGTTTTAACCCCAAAGAACTAAAGGTCTCACCAAAGGACCAAAATTTTACAAATCCATCTCATTAGAGAATGAGTGATGCGTAGAGACGCAAAGACATGCAATTACACACGAACCTGGAAGTGTCAAATCCGGAGATCAGTTGACCACTAGCAATCGTGTACATACAACACCGGAAAGCCATAGGTGTTGAATAGACAAAGGTTTGAAACTAGATTATTGACTCTAGTGCAAGTGGGAGACTGTTGGAAATATGCCCAAGAGGCAATAATAAAGTGGTTATTATCATATCTTCATACTTATGATAAATGTTTACATACCATGCTATAATTGTATTAACAGGAAACATTAATACTTGTGTGATTTGTAAACATAAAAGAGTCCCTAGTAAAGCCTCTTGTTAAACTAGCTTGTTGGTTAATATATGATCATGGTTTCCTGATCATGAACATAGAGATGTTATTAACATCAGGGTCATATCATTAGGAGAATGATGTGATGGACATACTCCTATAGTTAAGCGTAGCATAAAGATCAAGTCATTTAATATAGTTCATTTGCTATAAGCTTTATGATACATAGTAACCTAATTCCTTCGACCATGAGATCATGTTAATCACCATCACCGGAAGGATGCTTTGATGACATCAAACACCACACCATAACTGGGTGGCTATAAAGGTGGCATTGAGTGTTTGGAAAGTATGGGTTGAGGCACATGGATCAAGAGTGGGATTTGTCCATCCATATGACGGATAGATATACTCTGGGCCCTCTGGGTGGAATGTCATCCAATTAGCTTGCAAGCATGTGGTGGCTCACAAGGGATCACATATCACGGAGGAACGAAAGAGTACTTATCGATGTGAGGTTGAACTAGGTATGTAGAGATACCGAAGCGATCAAAACCTCGGACAAGTAAACTATCGTGAGACAAAGGGAAATTGGTATCGTATGTAAGTGGTTCATTCGATCAAAGTAATCGTAGAAATATGTAGCCATATGAATTTCCATATTACTCTATTGGTTATTGATCGAAGTGTCTCGATCATGTCGCATAATTCACGAACCGTAGGAGACACTTAAGGATTCGATGTTGTTGAGTAGTTATGGAATGATGAGTAAGAGACCGAATGTTGTTCGGTCTCGGATGGGATCGAGGATATCACGAGGAGATCCGGAATGGTCGGAGAATAAGATTCATATAAGGAAAGTCTGTTTGGGGTTGGAGAATGGTTCCGGTGTTTTCATCAGGAATGTTCTAGAAGGTTCCGGAATGTCCGGCACTCCGAAGGGGAAGGGTGCATGAATGTGTTATATCAAGTTGGTATGATTGCATCATGTACTAGGTGTCATCGCTGAACAAAATAAAGGGTTTAATCAAATCCTAGTTTGAAAAGTCAAACGCCAATTTGAAAAGTCAAACGGCTATTTTGGGAAGTGGAGGGGAAGTGGGAAACCGAGTTGGGGAAGAGTCCCTCCTCCACCGCCGGCCCACTTGGGATCCGAGTTGGGGAGGGATTCCCCTCCCCTTGGTCGGCGCCTCCCTCCTATAAGAGGAGGGGCAGGGCTCCCCTCCTAGCACACAAGATTGCCCCATCTAAACCTAACCCTAGCCGCCGGCCTCTACCCAAGTCGCTGCTGCCCTAGGGTTTGCCCAAGCCACTGACTTGGGGCAATCCCTTTGCCCTAGCCGCCGGCCTAGCTCCCTCTACTTGGTGCCTCTAAACCCTAGATCGCCAAGCCTCTCTCATAGTCCACCATACTCGCTCGGCCAAGGCGAAGCCTGCGAGATCTCCCTCTACTTCGGTACCACGCCGTCGTCTTGCGGAATCGCGAGGAGAGTGCTACAACCTCCATTTCCTGCTGGAACAAGGGAGAGGAAGGTCTTCATCGAGTACCGAACATGTGACCGACTGCGGAAGCGCTGCCGGAACGCAGCGCCGGAAGGATCGTCTACGCGATCTTGAGATCGGCAAGTGTACGACTACATCACCCACGAGAATATGCTCTCGTTAACCGATTTGGAATCTCCGAGGGTGATTTCCTCTATCGACTCGTTGCTACAATCTAGTAGATAGATCTTGGCTTTTTTGTGTGCATGCGGTAGAAATTTTTTGTTTTCCATGCTACGAATCCCTACAAGTCAGACTCGGTGGATCACTCGGCTAGCGCCCCTGTCGGTGGTCAGGAGAAACTTCCTGATCTTGGTGCCCACAAGTCTGGCACCGAGAAACCCTCTGCCACCAGTTCTTCTGGCATCAGCCCTCAAGCTGATGTGAATGAACAGCTTCCTGATCTTGGAGCCAACAAGACTGTTGAGCCCAGTCAGGAGGCTCCTCGATCTTCTACAAATCCTCCTGCTCGCTCTTAAACCCTGTCAAAGGGCCAGACCCAGCCCAAGGCTTCTGGTTCTACTCGCCCCTCTTCTGGAAAATCCGCCTCTTCCAAGCAAGCAACTCTAGTTTGCGCTCCAGGTTCTGCTCCTCAGATCCGGCCTCTGACATCGGCGACAATACTCGCTTCAGCGGGTAAGGGGGATGGATCTGCTGCTGCCGGGTCAGGTGACGACTCTAGGGCTGTTACCCTCCACACTTCTACAACTGCAACCCGTGCCACTGTGGGAACCGTCCTGAAAATAGGTCGAGTTCTTACTCAGACGCTCAGTGGCAAGAGCCTTGGTTAGGCTGAACCTTACGCTATGGCATGGAATGCAACAGGCGAGCAGGAGGTCAGCACTCGTGCCGGGAAGAAGCTGAAGCTGGGCCCCAAGGCTGTCTCCGACATGACCCATCAGGCCATTTCTCTGATGGCCCGTGTCGACAAAGTGAATGAGGTAATAGCTTCTTACTCTTTTGTATCATTAAGTATACCTAGTCCCCGAGGTTACAGTCGAGTCGGAAACTTACTCGGCTGTAAGCTCTTCAATAGTCATTTAGCCTTCAAATCCTTTACTCCAAGCTTGTATGTTAGGACTTTGATCCCTAGCCCTCGAGGTTACTGCCGAGTGAGGAACTTACTCGGTTGTAAACTCTTAAGCTTTTTTATTCGGCAGGTCTCCTGACTCGAATCTTTATTTGTTATCTGTCTTCTTTGATTATCTTACGCATAACGAGCGCACCAAGGTGCACCAAGCTCTTGTCCTGGCGCATCGCAACCTTGAACTTGCGTATGAAAAGCTACAGACTGACACCTTCGGCCAAGGTAATATCTTTGCTTTTCCCTTTTATGTTTTTTGGTGCAATTCTCCTTGGTTCATCTTTTCATTTTTTCCTCTCACTCTTGTCTCACATCCACTGCTCAGTCCACCATCAACGAACTTCACTCGCAAATCAGCGAGGCCGAGAGTAACTTTCTTATCTCCGTAATCCAATTGCTGAAATTTTTCTGTTGGTACTCACAAATTTTGTTCTCAATAAGCAGAGAAGCACCAAGCCGAACTCCAAAAGAAGTGCGATGAGGTGACTCGGCTGAAGAAATTGATGGCCGAGACAGAGGAGCAACACTTGGCCGAGGTGAAAGGACTGAAGGAGGAGCTTGCCGAGAAGAGCGAGAAGCAGGCTGCTAGCGCCGAGAAGACTAAGAAATTGCTCGACGAGGCCGAGTCATTGGTCGAGTCGACCAATATGAACCTCGACGCCCTTCAAGCCAAGACCAAGACTTGGCATAGCAAGCTCGCTGCCATCAACTTATTTCTCGGTAGTGAGTTCTTACTCTTTACGCATTGTCCAAGTCCTGCCGGATTTCTTCCATCTTCCTTTGCTATTTGCTAACTTTCTCTTTTTGCTTACAGAGAACTTTCCTAAGGCCAACATGTTTGCCATCCGAGCCATGAAGAAAGTGAGAGCTGAGGCTGGTGCTCCTGCTGACGGCGATGTGTCCATGGAGGAGCTCCTTGCAGCGGTGTCTGAACGGGTCAAGACCCTCAGATCTTGCGGTGTGGACTTGCTCAAAGCGGATATCCATGTGTTTCGCATGCTCTGGCCGGATGAAGACCCACCAGAACTCATCGAGCCACTCGCCGACAGACTGCTCCTCACTGAAGACCGGCTGGATCAATGGCGCGAGTCGGCCGGCCGGGCTGCAGCGGACAAGGCTCTCTCCTTCGTGCTTTCATGGTACGAGGACATCCACCTTGACGTTCTTGCTCGCATAAGGGGAGATGGCAAATGGTTGAACGACCCGGAGCTGATCAAGAAGCGCCAGGAGCGAGCTTATGCTATGATAGAGTACACCATGGTGCACGCTTGGTGTGAAGGGCCCAGATTCCTCGACCTTGGAGATCTGCTCGTCGAAGTTCCTGCTGAATATGGTGGCGATAGCGAGGCGACCGAGTCAGATGATCCAGACGACCCGGCCGCAGATGCCCCTCACCCGGCCGATGCTCCAAACACTCCTGCTTCCGAGAATGCTCCTCCGAGTTCTCCTGCTCCTTAGGCCAACAAATACTTGAACTTTTATTAGATCTCCGGTATGCCGGGTACAGATGTAACGTACATTGCACTCAAAGTTTTATTATGTGCCTTTTGATAGGCTTTATATGTTTGCGTTATGCTCTTAATGCGAATCATTCAAGGGCAAGTCCCCCGAGTTTCATTCTGCCATGTCACCTTTCCTTGCCGTTGGACCTTGTCTACCATTTTTCGGTGTTCGACATTAGGATCTCAAAGTACGAAGGATTTAGTTGGCGGATATGAAACTTGGATAACTTGGCCGGGATTACTCGACACATAGTATAACACAACTTGCAGAGAGTTAGGCACAAACTAAAGCCGACTCGTGTTTCTCCCTTGTACTTATCCGGTGTTCATGTTTACCCGTCTTAGATCTTTTTCTCTTGCTTGCCATGAAGCCGTGTTTTCGGACAACAACATAGTAGAAGAGCTGATTTCTTCCGAGTAAACACTACTTGTTCCGAAATAAATTCCGGGTATCACGCCAGCCGACATAAAATAATTGAAATGGAAAGCCTAAGGGATAGTCCCCGAGTCAGTTTTCCGAATCATACCATTTTATTATTAGCACATAGCCGGCAAACACATCCGGCATACGAGAGTTCGAATGATACATGCATTGCTTCTCCTAAGTGTAGAAGGGACGAAGCAGTGCCACATTCCATGGCCTTTTGGTTTCATCTCCTGACCTATCCGCCTTGTTCTTTTGCGCTTCACGGGCGTCTATGAGATAATAGGAATCATTGTGCAATGCTTTGCTTACAATAAATGGACCTTCCCAAGGAGGCGATAATTTATGCATTCCGGCTGTGCACTGCACCAGCCTTAGCACCATATCTCCTTCTTGGAAAACACGAGGTTGCACTTTCCGGCTATGGTAGCGTCGGAGGTTTTGTTGATATATAACAGATCTTGAAAATGCCAGTTCCCTTGCTTCTTCGAGTAAATCTACTCCATCTTCTCGGGCCTCTTTCACCTCGACTTCCGAGTATTGCCTTATCCTTGGCGAGTCATATTCTATGTTGGCCGGCAAGACTGCTTCAGCCCCATATACAAGGAAAAATGGCGTATAACCAGTTGATCGATTCAGAGTCGTTCTTAAGCTCCACAGTACTGAGGGTAGTTCCTCTACCCAACAACCAGGTGATCTCTGGAGTGGTTCCATTAAGCGAGGTTTTATCCCGGACAGAACTAAGCTATTAGCCTGTTCAACTTGTCCATTTGATTCTGGATGGGCGACTGACGCTACATCAAGTCTTATTCGGTGTTTCCCACAGAAGAGAGCAAAAGCCCCCTCGGCAAAGTTTGTGCCATTGTCAGTGATCACACTGTGCGGGTATCCATATCTGAGGATTATATCCCTTAGGAATGTGACGGCTGTCTTACCATCCAATTTCTTGATTGGCTTCACTTCTATACACTTGGTGAACTTATCGATCATGATCAAGATATGATTCATGCCTCCCCTTGCTGGTTTGAATGGTCCTACCATATCCAGGCACCACACTGCAAAAGGCCATGTGATTGGTATAGTCTTCAATTCTGACGCTGGCAAATGTGACTTGGACGCATAGTGTTCACAACCACTGCATTTCCCGACTAACTCTTGTGCCTGTGCCAATGCGCTTGGCCAGTAGAATCCATGTCGGAATGCCTTGGCTACCAATGCTCTTGATGATGCATGGTGCCCGCACTCTCCTTGATGGACATCCAATAAAATCTCTTGGCCTTTCTCTGAACCAATACAACGCTGCAGTACACTTGTCACGCTTCGTTTGTATAGTTCCTTGTTGATTATGGTGTATGCTTTTGCCCTTCGTGCTATTTGCCTTGCCAACATTTCGTCACTTGGCAAGGTTCCATCCTTCAAATAACGGAATATTGGATGTGCCCATGTTGGTATTAGTGGTTTCGGGTCTGCTTCAACATCAATGTCCATTGGTTCCGCCGAGATATGCTCTGCCGACATAACCTGAGGAGTCCCCGAGTGTGATTCGGCTACCCCTGAGGTGAACGGATCAGTCCCGAGTGACTCGAACCTACCCCTGAGTCAATATACATTGGCACTGCCTCTGATTCCTGACTCGCCGGGATGACCCTGATTGATTCGGACTCTGATGAGGGCTTGATCGATGGCTTCCTGAGATGCTCCAATGCTACCCCTGGTGGTATTGCTTGTCTAGATGATCCTAGCTTGGATAACACATCTGCTGCCTCATTTTCTACTCTAGGAATGTAATGAAATTCACAACCATCAAAATATCCCGAAATTTGCTACACGTGGAAGCGATATAATGCCATGTTTGCATCCAGTGCGTCCCAATGTCCAGACACTTGCTGAATCACCAAATCCGAATCACCAAAACACATGATTATTTTGATACCAATTTCCTTGGCCACTTTAATGCCATGGACGAGTGCTTCATACTCGGCAACGTTGTTAGAAGAAACAAAATGAATCTGCAAGACATACCTCAGTTGATCCCTCTTGTGAGATGTGAGCACTATCCCGGCGCCCAGACCCATTCTCGTCTTAGACCTGTCAAAATGCATTTTCCAGTAATTTGGATCTGGCAGCGGTGGCTCGTACTATATCTCCATCCATTCTACAAAGAAATCTGCAACGGCTTGAGATTTTATTGCATCCCGCCTATCATATTGCAGAGTGTATGGTGTTAGCTCAATGGCCCATTTGGATACTCGGCCACTGGCATCTTTGCTGCCCAATATATCCGAGATAGGTGCCTCGCATATTACCCGGATCGGGTGTTCCTAAAAATAATGTTTCAGCTTCTTTGCTGCCATATATACCCCATATGTCATCTTCTGATAATGCGGGTAATTCTGTTTCAAGACAGAGAACACTTCGCTCAAGTAATATACTGGTCTTTGAAATGATTTGCCCCCTTCTTCACGTTCAACCACTATTACTGCACTTACAACTCTGTTGGTTGCAGCAACATAGAGCAGCATTGGCTCCTTGGATAGTGGTGACGCTAATATTGGTGTTGTTGCCAACATTTTCTTTAATTCATGGAAAGCGCTATCAGCTTGCTGTGTCCATGTGAATTTGTTTGATTTCTTCATCAGCTGATATAGTGGTAAGGCTTTTTCGCCTAGCCGACTAACAAACCTGCTCAATGAAGCCAGGCATCCAGTAAAATTCTGGACGTCATTGAGGGTTTTTGGCAATTCCATTATTTCGATGGCCCTGATCTTTGTCGGGTTAGATTCAATTCCTCGGCTGGATACAAGGAATCCGAGTAACTTGCCAGCCGGGACACCAAATGTACATTTTTCCGGGTTAAGTTTCATCCGGAATCTTCTCAAGTTTACAAATGTTTGACGCAAGTCCTCGATTAGAGTATGACTTTGTTTGGTTTTTATTACCACGTCATCGACATATACTTGAACATTTTTGTCCAATTGATCTTGCAAGCATCTTTGCATGCATCTTTGATATGTTGCGCCAGCATTTCTTAATACGAATGGCATGGTGCGATAGCAATAAGCCCCGTACGGGGTGATAAAAGCTGTTTTTATTTGATCATTTGGATTCAGTGGAATCTGATGGAATCCTGAATATGCATCCACAAATGACAACAACTCACACCCAGCAGTAGAATCTATGACTTGATCGATCCGAGGCAGAGGAAATGGATCTTTTGGACACGCCTTGTTGAGGTTCGTGTAATCAATACACATGCGCCATACCACCGCCACGTTCGGGTCATCTTTCTTATATTCGACCAGGACTGGATTTGACAACCAGTCCGGGTGCAGCACTTCCATGATGAATCCAGCAGCTAAAAGCCTTGCAATCTTGGCTGCTATTACTTTCCTCCTATCTTCGGCGAAGCGGCGGAGGTGTTGCTTCACCGTCCTTGCATCTGGTCTTACATGAAGAGAGTGCTCAGCCAGCTCCCTCGGAACTCCTTGCAGATCTTAAGTGGACCATGCAAAGATGTCCCGATTCTCACGGAGGAAGCTGGTGAGCTCGCTTTCCTATTTATCTGTAAGGCCAGCCCCAGTGGTTACTGTGCGCTCTGGGAAAGTTTCATCCACCTGCACCTTCTTGGTTTCTTTGGTAGCTTGAAATGACACATTCCATGCGGGTTGGTGAGTGCCGGCATGGACATTTGTTCTGCTTTGGCCAATGCTGCCACCTCCAACATCTGACTTTTCTCTTGAGCTATGACGAGTGAGTCGGCCAGTGAAGATCCGGCTGAGGCACAAGCAATAGATCTTTTGTAATCTCCTTCAACTATGATCACCCCACATGGGCCTGGCAGCTTCATCTTCAAGTAAGCGATGTGAGGAGTAGCCATGAACTTTGCCATAGCCGGTCTACCGAGTAAGGCATGATATGAGCTGACCAAATCTACTACCTCTAACTCTATGGATTCAGTACGACAATTTTCTCTGTTGCCGAATAAGACGTCGACCCAGATCTTGCCAATTGGCTCACAGGAAAATCCCGGCACAATCCCGTGGAAAGTGGTCTTAGTCGGCTCCAGCATGTTCATGGTAATGCCTAACTTGAGCATAGTATCCTTGTACATGATGTTGATGCTACTGCCATCATCGATTAACACCTTTGAAAATTTCACGTTGATATCTGGGCCCATGAACGTTGGATCCAGATCCAGAGTGTATCCTCCTGGGGTTGGCATGATTCTGGGGTGATCCTTTATACTCCAAGTTATCTCTTGCTTAGACCAATGCATGTACTTGGGAATTGCCGGCATCGTGGCATTTACTTCCATCATTCGTCGTTGCTGGCTCTTCTTGTCATTTGGCTCTGTGACAAATACAACATAGCTCTGGTGATGTTCTCTGTACTAATTTCTAGTTCCATGGCCTATATGAGCATCGTCACCTCTTGGATTGTGCACCTGATGCACAGCTTCTCTTCTTTCCTGATTCTGATATCTCGGCTGCCTGTTTTCATATCTGTTATCTGTTCCTACTGCTTGAGAATTTCCTCCTGTAAGTGGTGGAGGGGGAGGTGGTGGAAGCTTCTTATTCGGCGAGTCCACTCTATCTCCTTTCTGAAACCAAGTGCATTGCCTTGTTGAGTGATTTTCCGTCTTACTCGGACTAGGCGTGTGAAACTTACACGGCTGATCCAGCATCATCTCATAGGTGTATCTTTTTCAGTCTTGGTACTGTTTCCTCTGATCGTATGGCCTTTTGCCATCATTCTTTGGCATCCATTGTTGTTGACCATTTGTCCTTTGACGCTGACTGCTTCCAGCATCTAGATGATCCTGATTCACTGCCGCAACCTGAGCCGAACCATACCTGTAATCCGGCCTCTCGTCCCTTCTCTTGCTTCTGTATTCGGTTCTCTCCTGGCGCCTTTGCGACCTGGCAGCGTCATAGATCTGAGTCTCAGTCATCCCGTTTGCCGACATGAGCAACGGCTGAGTCGGATCTCCTAACACGTACGAGTCAGCGATTCTTATCGTCTCTGCTAGGCTTGCCGGCATATCTCTTTGTAACCTTTGCCACAGCACACTCCCATGTCTGCATCCTTGTGCAAACCATGTGATTGCTTGTGACTCGATTACCCCTTCACAAGAGTTACACATCCCTGTCTGTCTCATTCGGTCTTTACTTGCACATTGCTAGTTGCTGTGGGCGATTCGGCCTCTTGTAAGTGCTCGTGAAATTGCTCACGAAGGCGTCGTGAAAATCAATCCAACTGTTGATGCTTCCGGGTGGAAAATTGTTCAACCATACCCGAGCTGGTCCTTCCAGCATTTGCGGTACGTAACGTACTGCCCATCTCAAGTTTCCCTGTGCTATCTTCACAGAGGTTCCATAATCTATGAGCCAATCCTCTGGCTTTGTGCTTCCGTCATATGTTTTTGTTCCTCTGGCCAGCTGGAAATTCGGCACTGGTGGCTCCTTCATGATTCTTGGGCCAAAACATGGTGGACCCTGTGGACCTTGCGATTCAATTATCTCTTCCATTTTTATGCGGTCAAGCTTCAACCTGGCATCATCCGGCTGAAGGTTTCTACCTCCGTATCTTGCTCCCATTGCTTGATATGCATGGTCTGGCAGCTCATACCCGTCATTTACCATGGCCGAGTAACCATCATTGTATTTATTCGCGTTCGGGTCAGCTGGCTGTTGAACTGCTTTTCCCGCGCTCTGCTATCTTCTTTCCGGCTGAGCTGGTGCGTTATTCGGAGCTAGATTTCCTCCTCCTACCGAGTGAGTTGCGCGCCGAGTATGAGGCGCAAAATTTTGCCCTCCGTTGTCATTTCTCTATCTATTTTTTTCCTGGTTTTCATTTTCCCGGGGATTATTTCTTTTTGCCCCTTGCGCATGCGCCGGGTTTCCTTGAACTACTGCCGGATCATAGGCGACCATCTGCTTGTTTCTTCCAGAATCCACACTTTTTTCTTTTCTCGGCCTGGGTGCCGCTCCGGGTGAGGATGCCGTGTGCCCAGCCGATCTTGCCGGAACAGGAGTTGCCGAGTGAACCAGCTGTGATCTCCCTGCTATACCCGGATTTGCTCTGTAATATGCCTCATTTAGCATGCTGGCTGCTTTTACTAACTCATTGACCCGTTCTTGCTGCCTTTTCTTTGCTTCCCCCTCCAAGTGGGGTAACTCTGCCATTGCTGCTTCTGCTGCTCACAGATTAGCTGCCGCTGTGTTGTACGTTGGGCGCATGGCTGTCTCATTGCTATTCTCTGGTGTTATCTTTGATGTCGCATCTGTGAGCTCTTCGTTGAGGTTCCTTCCTCTCAATCTCGTCGCATCAAGCCGGGTCTTTGCGCCCTTGACTCGATTTGCCGAGTTTGGATAGTGATATCCACATCTTGCTGTAACTGTGCTAGCTCCTTTGCTTTTTCCAGAACCTTTATCCTGGTTTCTTCCAACTCGGCTTGCGCACGTGCCGGGTCAGTCGCTTGTGCCACTGGCTCTGCCAACTTGTCTATTGCTTCCTGCAGCTCCTTAGCTCTTTTGCTCCTAGCTATGTTCTCTGGTTTCTCCAGTGGTGCCTTTGCTGTTCTCGCAGCCCTTGGAGTTTCCTCATGATTTCCTCCCTCTGTGTTTTCATTTACCACTAGAACTACAGTGGAAGCTACGGGGTTTGGGGCAGTCATCATTACCTCCATGGAGACGAGTTGGAGAGGTTTCCAGCGACTGTTGCCATTGGGGGATCTGGCGCTAGGATGACGTGCTCAGGATATGCGCACTCCACGCGCACCGCGACATAGACCTGGTGCTCGCCGAATTTGATGAAGCAACCGCCCCTAGGGAACGGCTTGGTCCCGAAGCAGCCCGTGTTGTCGCTGACGAAGTTTAGAGCTCCAAACCTCTGTATGAGGCCGGAGTAGACACGCTCGCCGGTCTTGGCGATGATGTTGCCCGTCCGGATGAAGACTCCATCAAGCACCTGCTTCTGCCCCACGGTGGGCGCCAACTGTCGTGGTGGTGGCACGACAGATGCCATGGGTAGGCTTAAGTTGGGGGCCGAATGGGTGCTTGTGGTCACCGGGGAGGGAGTGCACGGTCGAGCCATGCACGAAGAACAAGAAAAACTCTCCACACTTGACAATTTTATTGATACCCCAAAGAATACAAGTGCTCCTTGAGTTGTATTGGCTTGAGTATGCAGCACATGTTCTCTACTTGGTCCAACCTCCTTCTACTGCCGCTATGCCCTCCCTTATATAGGCAGTGCTAGCTAGCTAATACCCCTTTGGGTTCTAGGGTTTACTGTTTGGGTCTTGGTCCCTACCATATGGTCCGGGTTATGGGCTTGCCCTAAGCCCATAGGACCGGTCCATAAAGCTTGACAGCTAACGGTCTTCTGGTACGCTGCTTCTTATTCTTTTTGGCGTCACGCAGTTACTTTGTACGTCAGCGCTTGCTTTGGGCGTCACCCAGATCCTTTTGTGTCACCCGGCGTCGCCCTTCTCTTTTGACCATGTTTTACCATGGTCCTTCCCAAACCTTACTCGGAAAGGTGACACGCGTCCTTCCTGACTCGGCCCTTCCTCGGTTGACTCGGCTCGTTGGTACCTGCAAGGGTTGCAACTTTGCCCTATATGGGCCGAGATAGTTTATATCTCGGCTTTCTTGCTTATCTTACCCGGCCGTTCTTACCCGGCCTGGTTCATTTTTCACTCGGAGCCAACCCAGTTGCGCTATGTTTCCCCTCTCATGACCCTACCAGGGGTTATCCCCCCGATAATCGGTGAACCTTCTAGACCCTTCTAGAACATTCCAGTGAAAACACCGAAACCATTCCCAAACTCCGAAATTGGAGTTTCCTTATATGAATCTTATTCTCCGGATCTCCTCGTGATATTTCGGATCCCATCCGAGACTCCGAACAACATTCAGTCTCTTTACTCACTTTCCATATCTACTAAACAACATCGAATCCATAAGTGTGTCTCCCTATGGTTCGTGAATTATGCAGACATGACCGAGACTCTTCTTCGATCAATATCCAATAGAGGAATCTGGAAATTCATATGTCTCCCACATATTTCTACGATTAATTCATGATCGAATAAACCATTTACATATGATACCAATTTCCCTTTGTCTCGCGATACTTTACTTATCCGATATCTGATCGTCGGTATCTCTGCATACCTAGTTCAACCTCATTACTGATAAGTACTCTTTACTCGATCCTGTGATATGTGATCCCTTGTGAGCAGTCACATGCTTGCAAGCTAATTGGATGACATCCCATAGAGAGGTCCCAAAGTATATCTATCCGTCATATGGATGGACAAATCCCACTCTTGATCCATGTGCCTCAACACATACTTTCCAAACACTCAATGCCACCTTTATAACCACCCAGCTATGAAGTGGTGTTTGATGTCATAAAAGCATCCATCAGGTGATGGTGATTAGCATGATCTCATGGTCGAAAGAATTAGGTTACTATGTATCTGAAAGCTTATAGCAAACGAACTATTGTAATGACTTGATCTTTATGCTACGCTTAACTATATGAGTATGTCCATCACACCATTCTCCTAATGATATGATCTTGTTGTTAATAACATCTCAATGTTCATGATCATAAAACCATGATCATCTATCAACCAACAAGCTAGTATTACAATGAGACTTTACTAGGGAGTCTAACAAGTTTACAAATCACATAAGTATTAATGTTTCCGGTTAATACAATTATAGCATGAATGTAAATATTTATCATAAACACAAAGATAATATTAAATACTTTTATTATTGCCTCTTGGGCATATCTCGAACATCCACTCGTCCCAAAGCCTCTGGCAATGAGTCTCATTCCACTTGTCTATGAATTTGGATCACAACATAACAAAGAACCTGAATTCACCTTGCCATTTGATTCTCTTCCTTTCCTCTATGCCATCAGTAATGAGTCTCCTGGATCTTGTTGACTCTTCTTCTTGGCATGAATCAAAAAGATAAGTGGTATCTCACTACCGCTAGGACCTGCATGGGCCTTGGCTGTAGTGCAATAGCAACAATCAAAATGAACTTCACCGAGCCTCTTTGTCGGGGTTTCCTATGCCGGCAATAAATCCATATGGGTATGATATGTGATTATGATCTGATGAGCTAAATACCTTAGACACATAAGCACTTAATGATCGTCGGTAATATCCCTACTTCATGCTATGTTGTATATACCGAACATGTGAGGTTCTCAATATTACAATGGTGAGTTGGCCAGCTTAGTGGGAAGCCGTCCCACTTTGATCGACCTCGTGGGGAAGAGGAGCACTGCTTTGGGTGTGTGCCTGTGTGAGAGTCGAACCCTCTTGCCCTCTGCTTGATGGATGGCTCAATGGTATGATCCCGCTCTCCGAGACAAGGGCGTGGGTATTTATAGGGGAGCATCGCAGACTTATAGGTTGGAGACGTGATGTTATAGCCCTAAAGTATGTGGTACGATAGGCCGGCACATTGCTAGCTCTATTGTGGCTGAACCAGGTTGGCATGGTTGTACACAGTATGGCGTCTGGCCACTATAGCTGGAGTAGACGACTTTATTTGGGGACACTTGGCACCATAGCGGCGTCGGGGATGGGGATGATTGTTCGGGACAAGACTTGATGATATATGGAGGACTTCAGTCTATATAAGTTAGGGTATGGCCAAGAGACCGTATAAATCAATTTTGTTCAGTAGCCCGCCTTTAGGTTGCTAGCCGGTGGGTACTAGGTATCCCATGAACCCTTCACTGTATGTAATCATAGTTCAGCTACATCAATAATCTCATCATAAGTTCCATGAATGAATTTATGTGATTAAACTAGATATGCAATATCCCTTGCAGTTTGTTTTGGATGCCGCTAGAAAAGTTGCCATCATCATTTTTTGAACCAAGACAAAATATTTGTCATTTTCATTAGTATAGGAGTTTTAGAATAGATCATACGAACCAAGAGCACTAAACAAACAAAACACAACATCTACTTTCGCAGCATAATATTACAAAGCGCTTTAGCACCTGCAGGTTCCACATATTTGCCTCCTCCTTGACTTTTGAAACTATCATGTTGATAGTAGAGTGGTAGTTCCTAAAGACACGCCCATTGCGCTCCTTCCAAATTTCCTAAGACACCAACATAGTTAGAGATGTCAACTCTCTTCTCGAATCTCGCTTCTTGTTGATGCCATTAGATTACCAATCCTTGACGTTTTGGATATCTTACCAATCTCTAGGCTCAAAGTCCATAAGCCCAAGCCAATCCTTTTAAATTGTCCAAAATTCTAATGGTGAAGAGGCACTTAAAAAGAAGATGCACGACCGATTCTTGGACTTGGTTGCATAATTTGCAAAGACCACAATTTTGCCAACCTCTACGCTCTAATTGATATGCCGTGCCAACTCTATTTTGTAGAATCAACCAAGCAAGGATCTTGCACTTTGCTGTAGCCCACGGTTTCCACACAAGAGATGGCATGAAGGAAGAAGTTTGGCCTAGTAAATGCATCATGTATGTCGATTTAGCCGAGTAGGCTTCATTGACAAAAAAAGCTTCCAAGATATTGAGTATGAAGTATTAGGCTCTAGATTGACATCTTGAAGCCTCTCCTATAGGTTTAATAATCATACAATGTGGTGTATGTTGAGTCCATCTTGCATGTTAATTTAGGTAACCCAAAAATCATTTGCCAAGGCCTTGTCCACCATGATATTTTTCTTCTTTGAGAGTTCAAAAACAAGCGGAGCCACATCTTATGGTCTCAAAAAATTTAACCAAGAGGCCTTCCAAAAACGAGCCTTCTTGCCATTTCTGATAGTAACTCTTGTTGCCGCCACAAAAAGGTCTCTATTATGAGAGGTGTAGGGATTTCCAAGACCGACCCAAGGTTTATCTTCCTATTTTCACTCATACCATAACCATCTCATGCGAAGAGCCGAAGAAAAATTTGTGAGGTTGATGACTCCAAGCCCGCCATATTCTTTTGGTTTGCAAACTTTTTCCCAAGCCACCTTGCACTTCCCCCTGGTGACCTTTTCACATGATGCCCAACATCTTCATGAGGAATTCCAAAGGCACTTCAAGAGCGTTTATGTAGTATATGGAAATGCTAGTAAGGACAACTTCGACAAGAGTTGACCGACCGGCCATATTGACATGCTTTCCAAGCCAAGGAATCAACTTAGTGGCCACCTTGTCCTCAAAAGGTTGAAAATGAATTCTCTTGAGTCTATGACCGAAAAAGGGAGATCAACATACTTCATTGGGAAGTTAGTTCGAATTGCTAGAAAAGCTTGTAGGATGTTGTCAAGGTCAATCCCCTCACATCGAATAGGGACCACTTGACTTTTCTCACAATTTGTGACAATCCTAGTGACGTCTCCGAAGCTATCGAAGGTGGAGGCCAAAAGGTTCATATCATTTCTATTTGGAGTGAAAAAATATTGCGGCATCATCGGCATATATATAAAGATGTACAGATCATGGCCTTTCTTCCACTAAGCGTTTGCAAGAGACCATGTTATGTGGCCTTGGAAAGTATATAATGAAGAGGGTCGATCGCCAACACGAAAATAAGTGGTGATAGGGGATCCCCTTGTCGAAGTCCTCTCCCATGCTTTATCGGGTCATCGGAGATGCCACTCAAAAGAACCCTTGAGGTTGAAGTAGATAAGAGGGCCAAAATGCAATTTCTAAAATTGCTTGTAAATCTCAAATGTTGAAGCAAATCCATCAAATAGTCCGAACGAACCGAATCAAAGGCCTTCTTGATTTCAAGCGTGAAAAGAAACGAATGTGATTTAGCCTTATGTAGCTTTATTACAAGGTTCCTCACATAGAGGAAGTTGACATGGATGCTTCCTGCCTTTATGAACGCACTTTGCGCGTTGGAGACCATCTTGTTCATATGGGGATATGAGCTTGGAAATAGCATGAATAAGGCTTATAGGCCTAAAATCAGGGATGTCTTCGGCTCCTTTTTTGGAGGATGGGAGCTATGTTTGCGGAGTTTAGCCAATGGAACTCATTGGTGCGAAGCTCGGAGAATTTGTTAATGACCGCTATTATGTCCACTTTGATAGTGTCCCAACAAGATTTGAAGAGAGCTCCTGTGAATCCCGGAGCCTTATCATTTGCGGATTTTTCCATCGTGGTTTTGACCTCTTCCTCCGAAAAAGGCTCAAAAAGTCCACTTAGATCACATTGAGCGATTGGAATGTTGGACCAATTAAAGTTTTTGGTTCTACGAGGATCTCTCTTGATGACCTTCTTGAAATGATTTTGGATGATGCATTTCTTTTGCTCATGCTCGGTAATCCAATCATTATTATGTTTTAACTTATGGATAAGGTTTCTTCTTCTTCTTCTTCTTCTTCTTCTTCTTCTTCTTCTTCTAAAGCTTGGCGTTTTCTAGTCCTTTCTAAGGCTGCTAACCCAGTGACTCTTCTTTTTAGTCTTGTGCGCAAACCCCTTTCCTCATTGCTAAGGGGTCTACTTTCTTGTGCAATATCCATCTCAAGGATAACCTCAAGAGCCGTATGAAGATCCACTTTTAGAATGAGGAGCTTGCTCCAACGCCGCAAATGTTGACAGGTTCTTTTTAGCTTATGGTAGAGGCGTTGGAAAGGCTCCACATGATTTGAGTTTAAACTCCAAGTGTGTTTCACCACATCTTTAAATCTAGGCATTTTAACCCAAAATCTTTCAAACCAGAAAGATCTTGGTCTAATTGGGCCACTATCATTTGCGAGAAGCAACGGACAATGATCATCATTTATTTTATTCGACTTATGCTGTTATGCCTAGTGATACATCTTGAAACTGAAAATATTTTTAATTATTTGGGAGCTTAGACCTTAGGCGTCCGAGAACTTTCTATGTCTAAGTTAGATGTTGTCGTTCTACTATTTGTGCTAATTCTCAGTTGCAACTTATAATTTTTTAACTAATTCCCAGATTGAAACTCATGAAATTCTTAGTTACAACCTAGTTGCACCTTATGTGTAATTTCCATATTTTACGAATCGCAAGGTAAATCCAATAGTGAGAGAAATGACTGAGACATAAGAACGTCTAAGAACTAGCAAATCCGTAATTATTTTCCAACACGAATTTGAGTTATCTCCATGATCATACATTACAGCCAGCATATATATGCAGTATTTTTCACCTGTCTCTATGCTAGTCGTATGCATAGACTTGCCTCGTCACAATAAGTCCACCCTTTCACAGGATAGAAGGATAAATTCAACGTAAACAAATGCCCCAAACATTTCAAAGTCCACGCTAGTTTTTAAGATCAAACTTCAGGTAAGGACTGACAGTTCACTGAAGCAGCTATGCTTACGAAACATCAATCATTAGTCATTAGTTGGGTAAAGAGATGAAGTGGAGATTGGCTATGACCAGAATTGTGTTCAAGTTTTCTTTGAAACTTGTAAATATGATTTTTTTTTATTTTTTTGAAATAAAGAGATCACTGGAGCTCGTGAACCAAACGAGAAATTCAAAAATCATATTTGGGAAGTGTCTTCGGCTCTTGAGCTCCAGTTATCTCGTCGTTTCAAAAATTCAAAAAATCATATTTACACGTTTCAAAAAAATACCAAAAATAATTCTGTACATAGTCAATGATCTACAAGCATACAAAATCTCAACTCGAAATTCTCTGTATTGTGGGCTACAAAGAAATGAACAAATCTGATAGAAATTGGAGATTTAAGATATTCATACTCAGATCCACACTTTTATTATTTTTGTGTAGCTTAGAATACAGTATCTGAAAAAATGATATTATTCACATTTGTGAGATACATCATTGGCTACATCCAGAATATTCTTTGTTTTTTTGAAACTTATAAATATGGATGATATTTTAAAATAACAAGCCACCGGAGCTCATGAGCCAAAGACATTTTTCGTAAAGAGATCAAATAAAGAGTCAGCTAGATCACTTCACGTGCATGCCATGGATCCTCTGGTTTGAAAGAATTTTAAAATGTTATTACAAAATGCATGTTATAGCTATTTGGATATCATCAGAGGTTTGGATGAAAATCCATAGACAGCGGTAAACCAGCTGACCTGAAAAAATGAGACAAAAAACTCAGATGAAGGATCACTTGTTCTCCGCACCAGGTTTGAGGAACATTAGGGGAAATGAGCTGCCTACATGAGCTTACACGGCCTTCAGCTAAACAATCCTAACATTACGGTCCTTTTGCGGTACACTATATATAAGATGCAAGAGATGATCAGCGGCTCTGATAGTTTATCTTCCTCCTGCCTATGCTTATAGGAAGATCAAAATTCAGAACTTTTTTTAATCTGAGGACCAGTATTAAACATGAGATAGGATGTAAAAAAAAGTGTCGCATGGATGTGTCCCCGCTAGCTGGTTTTGCCTCTTGCATCCTTATGCTGGGATGTAAGATTCCAACATCATCTGTGAATGACGTGGTGACGTAATCTCGACAAGAAGAAATGTGAACTTCCATGTCCTGTCAGAGTTATCTTTAAACATCTCAGCAAACACCTTTCCAGCTCCATGTGGCCCGCGGATATGAAATCCCACCTGAAATGATGCATGTGAATTTCAACTGATCAACCAAGTTCAAAGAGCTGCCACACGACTACGTAAAGGAAAACGCATAAACTCATATCACATGCCATCCTAGTGCCCCTTTCGCAACTAGCAAAAGCATCATCTGAAAGCATATAAACTTGCCAAAGGTCCATTACGTATTAAAACTCTCTATACTTGCAAAGTATTACTGTTGATCATGACTTTGGACTCCCTAGTAAAAAATCCTCTTAGCTTTTCTCCCATGTTTGCAAGTCGTTGTCTCATTGCCATAATGCTGCTAACAAACTGTCAGACAGGAAGTGTCACGCTATCTGTTGCAACTCCTCGCGGTTAACTTGTAGTTTTTCATTGACTTAGCTATCGTAATCTTGATGCACAAGTAAGCAGCATAGTTAAAGAAGCACATCATTAAAGAGTACAGACAGCAGCTCCTCATGGTGAACTTGTACGTTTTTCATTAACTTAGCTACCGTAATCTTGATGCACCAGTAAGCAGCATAGTTAAAGAACACACATCACTAAATCGTAGGGACAGGAATTTATGCTACCTCCACATGTTCAACACCGTCCTCGTCTGTCCAAACCCTGTTTTGAATGCGCTGCCGAGCTGCACGGTTTCTGGATTCCGTACCATAACCAGTTATAGGGTAACCAATTTTGGCCGTAACCTGAAAATTACGCAAATATGAAGTATACTAAGAGAGGAATAATAATGTGCCAGGCAAAAAATCGAAATAACACTAACACCCACAAACCTGACTATCACTCTGAACTCTTGCTAGAGCTTTCCCAAATATCTTGTACCTGTACGATTGTAGCAACATTAAAAATCTCCCATACAGATTGCACAGGGGTACCACAAGAATTTTCCAGAAAAATGGAAGTCGTAAACCACATAGGGGTATTTAGCCATAAGGATAGAAGAACAACCATGTCATGTAGAAAAGAGATCTAGGTGTTTAAACATACAAAACTTCTATCAACTAAGTGATGGGGAGTGGCACAAAAGTACAAAATCAAGGAGGACAGATGATAAAACCGGAAGAGACAAAGCCAATTTAGCGGCTGCCTGATGTGGCATTTCTTAGTGCTTAGACATATTCCCAAAAATTTAGATGCTCTTGGAAGATAGCTTGTAGGAGTTTTCTAAAATACAGTAGCTAGTGTATGTCTTCTCTACTAAGTAGTGGCAAGCCATAAAAAGTGTGGCCAAGAAATTGGCCACCATAACTGTGACAAGATTGGGCGGACGTATGGGCCTGCAACAGGTGGGGCAGGCTACTAAGGAGGTGTGGCACGACACACTTGTGTGGGCCTATGACAGGTGGGGGCCTCTTACACAACTGTGGCAGTGAAACAAACAGCTGCCACACTTGTGCCAAAAAGTTTGGCCAATGTGTAACTATAAACTAAACATGCTCGTATGATTTACCATATTTCTTACAAATTGTGTTGTTTGGCATCCTTAAATTCAAATTAATAGAATGCAAACGACATACTCTTTTGGTTCAAATATAAGCTCTTTGAAAACAGCATATCCAGCCACCGCAGCAACTCCAAGCCCAGCGAGTATTACAGCAGTGTAAGAGGCCCCTTCAACAAATGTCACTGGCTTCTCAGGTATATTATATGTAGGGGAATCAAAGGGATCTTCAGTTGTTGTCAAGTCTGTTCTCTCCTGAGGATAAAAAGGGCAAATCTTCTATAAGCAGTAAAAAGTGACCCAGCATGACATGCACCGTAAAAAGAATGTATCCATGAAATAGGAAACAGAAACAACTAATAAAACTATAAAAATATAGTTTACAAATAAATTACATTTTAGATGAAGATATGCATGAACAGTGGGCCTCAAAAGCAGAAAATGAAGGTGCCAGGTAATTAACAGTGTTGATGGAGAGTAAATACATAATAATCAACTCTTCTACAGCAAAATGTTGTCAAAATGGATAACAATAAGAGAACAGACAAGAGTAGACTTTCCGATAAATTATAGTCTATAAGTAACAGAATTAGTTTGTCCTATCAGATCAATACCCATGCCTCCTCAAGAAATCTGGTGTAGGTAAATGAAGAGCTTAGTGGAGGATATCACCACCTCAAGATAATGAACAAAAAGTCAGTAAAGCACCTAGCATTAGCTACACTAGCATGACAAACAAAGAGAATCTTTTCAGTATATGCATTCCAATAGCAGTTGATTAACCTCTAACAATCTATTCTGAAATGCCTATACTTATCAACAGCGATGCAGCCGCTTCCTGATGCACTGATCCCAACAGAATTAGAATTATGAAAACAAAAAAGAAACATAGTAAAGCCCATGGACGTATGCAAGAGTTATCATTGTCACTGCTGCAAATGGTCAAAATGTGACATGGTTAACTGCTCAAAATGGAAAAATCATAGTAGCATATTCAAAGAAAATGGACAATATTGTCAACTGCTCAAAATTATACCAAGAGTCACCACATGGAAGAAAATATGGAAGAAACCAATATTGAATAATTAGAATAATTAAGTCATAAAATAGACTAGCAAACCTGATTTGGTTTGTTTTCTGAAGCTTGTGTGGAGTAAGATGCAGATGGCCTTATTGAAGAAGGAAGTACTTTGCGGCATTCTTTACGCACTGTAAGAGAACCTGAACGGTTTGAATTGATCATATACCACCTTGAACTTTTTGAAGATGATGCTGGAAGGTTTGTCAAAAGAGAACTGCATCAGCATTAAACAAGGTCCATAGGATGGACAATACTGAAAAGAACTTTTAGTTCAGATTTAACAACACAGTACACGGAAATTTACGTTATTTTAACACCTTTAGAATCAAAATAAACAGCAATTAACATGGACTGACCCAACTTAACTGAAGGACAGAATAGGCAAAGTAATCATATGCTGGTATCAATCTATCATTAGTTCACTGGAGAAGGCAAACAGAAAATGCTTTTTACTTTCCTCTAAAGTTTTCATTTTGAGAAATTGTGCCTTTGCAATTCTAACCATTTCATTCTAGCAGGTTTAATGAATGGAAGATTAAGTTATACTTGTACTGCAACCATCAAATATTTCCAACGAAGATTCATTAAACAAGTATAAGGAAGCTATTCTTAATGATTCTTCTGGTAAAATTGAAAAGATTCAAATTCCCTAAAAAAAAGATTCCACTCGTTTAAGGTATACATTATGCATAGACACATATAATAGTCAAATAATCCATTATATCGTAAATTATTTATAGCTAAGGGGTGCTAGCAGAAAACAAGAAAATCCTGACTAGAAGATGTACTTGTTAAATAGTTTATAGTTATTCTTGTAGAATGATAGTACTCCCTCCGATCCAAAATAAATGTCGCTTAATTAGTACTACCTCTGTTCCACAATATAAGCCTTTTTAGCAAGCTAAAACAACCTTCTAAAAAGGCTTATATTATGGAACGGAGGTAGTACAAGCTAAGGGGTGTTAGCAGAAAACAAGAAAATCCTGGCTAGAAGATATACTTGTTCAGTAGTTCTTCTGGTAGAATGAATAATACTCCATCCGATCCAAAATAAGTGTCGCTGATTTAACTTTGTACTAAATCAGCGACACTTATTTTGGATTGGAGGGAGTACATTATATGAACTCGAGACAAAAATTATTGTGTTCTGCTTCTTGCTATACTTTAGTCTGCAATTATATCAGAAGAAATCCTGTACAAACAGAAGCATGCGAAGAATAACAATTTCCAAATTATAAGAAAAACATACCATGCCCAACTTCACCAGACTTTGGAAAAGCTTCCCTAAGTCCACCAAGTGTTGTCTGCTTGCTTAACCCTATACATCATTGCTAAATAATATGAGAATCTAGATGTTGTGTACACTAGAAGGTTAACATGAAAGGAAACAACCCAAAAGGGGCAAAACATATAAACTTCTAACCGTAACAGAAGACGGTAGATAGGGAAAGGGGAACTTTTCTTTTCTGAAACTTGGAAAGGGAAACTATACTCCATCCTTTTGTTGATCGAACAAGAATATGTACAACAAGATCAATAACAATCAATAATTTAGTTATAACTTGTGATAAGTTGAATCACAGTGCCACAACAGTGTAACTGCCATAACTTTAATGGTACTTACCATGGCCCGTAAACTTACAAGCTGTAGCGCAAAGGCGGTGGGAAACGTCGGGCACGAGATGGCGCTGTCCCGCGAACTGCTATCCCGGTTTGACAAGGCGCAAGAAGACAGGCCACTGACCGTGGGCGAAGAGTGGTTGTGCAAACAGATTAAGGTTTCCTGTCTGGGCCTTGCCTCCCTTGAGCGCACCATAGCGCGGCAACAAGCCCGTATCGCGGTGCTCAGGGACGGAGACGCCAACACCTCTTTCTTCCATCGCCAGTGCACGTATAAGCGCCAGAAGAACAGGATCGCAAGCCTGACGGTCGACGGCCGGGTTGTTACAGAGCAACAAGACTTGGCCGAAACCGCATTCCACCACTACGACGGGCTACTTGGAATCGACTCTGAGCGTGACTTCACGCTCCATCTTGAGAAGCTCAGATGACCTGGAGACACCTTTTGGAGCCGAGGAGATTTGGAACACGGTGAAGCAGCTTCCTCCACGCAAAGCACCAGGCCCCGACGGTATCACAGCTGAGTTCCTACGAGCTTGCTGGAACACGATCAAACATGATTTTGTGTCGGTGTTCCAACAGCTCTATGAGCTACGAGGCCGGGGTTTCTGCAAGCTCAATCAAGCGCTCTTGACCTTGCTGCCAAAGTGTGCCGATGCGAGCCAGCTGAATGACTACAGGCCGATTAGCCTTATACACCTCATCGCCAAGATCTTCACCAAGATGATCCCGTTACGACTTGCGCTGAAGCTGATACAACTCGTCAGCCCGATTCCGAATGCGTTCATCTCGGGCCGCAGTCTGCATGATAACTTTGTGCTGGTCCGACAGTCCGCGCGACTACTACACCAACTGGGGGAACCCCGCGTCCTTCTCAAGCTAAACATGGCGAGAGCCTTCGACTCACTGTCCTGGCCCTTCCTATTCGAGGTGCTGCGTCGCTACGGCATCAGCGACAAGTTCCTTGATTGGCTAGCCATACTCTTCTCCTCAGCGAGCACGAAGGTGCTGCTAAATGGAGAACCTGGGGCCCCCAATCATCTGGCACCGGCGCGGCTTACGCCAAGGAGACCCGCTATCACCACAACTATTTGTACTAGCGGTCGACGTTCTTGGCAGGCTGATCAGGCACGCGATAGACAGAGGCATCCTACAGCAACTACACCCCAGGCGTGCGATCCCATCGATCTCGCTATACGCGGATGATGTGATCCTTTACTGCCACTTGACCATGGACGACATCGAGGCTGTGAAGGGAATCCTGCGACTGTTTGGACATGCCTCAGGGCTCAATGTCAACTTCGCCAAGAGTTCCGCCACGCTAATCAGGGCTGATGCCGAGGCTGCGGCACCGCTACTGCAATCCTTGGGCTGTGCCATAGTTGAGTTTCCTATCACCTACCTGGGGATACCACTAACGCTGCGCAGACCCACCATGGCACAGCTGCAGCCCCTAGTTGATAAAATGGCAGGCCGGTTGCCCACCTGGAAGTCACGATTGATGCAAAAGCCAGGAAGGCTTGCCCTCGTCAAATCAGTGCTGGCTGCAATCCCCATACATCAGATTTTAGTCCTGGCACCCTCAAAGAAAACAATCAAAGCCATGGAGAGGATTGAACGAGGATTCCTGTGGGAGGGCAGGGCATCGGCCAATGGTGGAAGTTGCCACGTCAATTGGCGCAGTGCCTGCAGACCCAAATCTCATGGAGGTCTCGGCATACAAGACCTGGAACTCACAGGCATGGCGCTTCGGCTCAGGTGGCAGTGGCTGGATACAACAGACAGCACCAGGGCCTGGAATGGTCTGGACCTGCAGTTCAGTAAAGAAGAGCGCGAACTATTCTTTGCCTCTACCTACATGAGCCTGGGAGACGGCCGAACCGCCAAATTCTGGGAGGATCGATGGCTGCAGGGAAGATCCATTTGCGAGATCGCGCCACAGCTCTATGACTGCATCCCCAAGCATCGGTGCATGTCAAGAACAGGGGCAGATGGGCTACACGCCAACCAATGGGCCCAAGACATCCGAGGAGTGATCGGCATACAGGAGGTTGGGCAATACCTACAGCTATGGCAGCTGATCACGCCCACAACCCTGTCCGATGAGGCAGATAGACTGATCTGGAAATGGACAAGTGATGGTCAATACACCGCCAAATCCGCATATCTAGCCTCCTTCCAAGGCTCCAAGAGGTGTGCGGCTTGGAAGCTAATCTGGAAGAGCTGGACACATAATCGTGTTAAGTTTTTCCATTGGCTTGCCAACTTAGACCGCTGCTGGACCGCGGACAGGCTTGAGAGGCGACACCTGCAGCACCATCCTTGGTGTGTGCTATGTGATCAGGCCCCCAAGACCATGCACCACCTGATGATCAGCTGCCCCTTCTTCTAGGAAAATCTGGCATGAGATCCTCTCCTGGCTGCGCATGACCTGCCCGCCTCCATCTGACGAAGCCACCCTTTTTGATTGGTGGACCAAGGCGGACCAGATCACCCCCAAACCCATACGCAAGGGGCTAGCATCAGCAACCCTGCTTGTCCCATGGCTGATCTGGAAGCAACGCAACGGCTGCGTATTCGAGCGCAGCCAACCATATATCCAGAACCTGATGAGCAAGATCAAGGAAGAGGCGTCAGCGTGGATGCAGGCGGGGGCGAAAGGGCTTAGGGTAGTAGTCCCAACCACTTGGGATGTACACTAAATCTGTAATCGTCACTAGTTCTAGCAGTGGTTCCCTCTTAGTAGGCTTGTATCAAAACTCTATCTTTGCAATGAAATGAAACACAAACACCTCTTTGCGTTTTCTCAAAAACTGTACTGGCTCTTTTAAATTGGTATACTTCGAAAAGTGTTTTTCGGTTCCATTATTTTCATAAAGTTTCTTGTTTGTACATATAGAGCAAGCAAGAGCCAAGTCAAGATTATAATTGGGCTGAGTTTAACAATCTCCTGGTGAAATGTTCACCTATTTGGTACTTTCTAGTAGGCAAAACCATTGATATTAGTTTCTGATGCTTACTCAATCATCACCTCCGCTATTGGTGATGGTATGTCAAATGAAATTAAAATTGACCCCGAGAAGCAGACGAAACAAAAGATGGAATAAAGCTGCCTAGAGAGAAAGTGCAGAGGGAGAAGATTGCTAGTTGGTTGCAGTTCTGCTAGTCCATCATTCATTCAACTGGTCTTTCAGTTTCAACTTGTAGCCTCAGCTCAAGAGAGTTGCACAATAGGATCTCCAGAGGAGCAGTCAGCTTCCATTCCATGAGAGGACAGGTTGATGTATCATGCAGAATTATTATGATTTCAAGAGATGGATGATCATTCAATATCATAATGCCGTGGTATTGGCTTGGTCACATATAAACAGAAGACCAGTAAAGTGTGTCAGGACGCATTCTGGTGTAAGACTGAATTGGCAAAAAAAAGCTTCGGTCCATGTACAGGCCCATCTTTATGTTATCTAAGAAATGTATGAATTATTTTAACCACTTGTACCTCTCTCGAAAAGATAAATTGCATGATATCGTCATATGCTTCATACTTAGTTATTCAGGGATCCACAGCGAAGTTCGTTTCCTGTGGTGGTACACTTGATAACCTTCTATAACTCTCCCTGCTAGTTGTTTTAAGAACAAGTAATGTGATTAGTTCACATCACATGAACAATGTCAGAACATGTATATGCCCGGGTTACTTGACATAATTCATGACATGATTTGCAAAAACTCCGCTGTATGTTCTATATGTGTTTTCAAACAATTATATATTTTTTAAATTGAATAGAAAAGGAAATAATCGACCAAGAATGCAGGGCTTGAATAAGCAACGCTGGAACAGCGCATGGTATCCTGTGAGGACTGACTTAGTGCAACCCAAAATACCAACTTTGTGAACATGCCAACAAAAAGTTTTCTAATGTCCGAGACGCCAGTTTATAATTAAGCCCTCACTAAAGAACCTCCCAGCCAAATCCAGAGCTACCTGACTCTAGTCGATTTGGGCAAGATTTAATCCCGCAAGACTACTACCATGCTACTAGGACCTAAATCTGTATAAGTGAGCAACGCCTGACAGTGGTTACAGGAAGGAAGGGATGACAGGAAAGGGGAAGGGGAAGAAATAATTGTACCAGGGACCAAGAGGTTGGGGAAGGACTCAGCCTTCAGGGGAGGGTTTGGCAGCTTCCGTGGCACAATGGCCGAGATGGAGAACAGGCGCCGGGATCCAGACCTTGCTGCAGCCACCGCCATCACCACCAGGATGTCTTCGACGTGGAAAGGCAACCGGAGGATAGGGTTTCCTTCTTCTATTGCTTCGAGCCCATACATCAATCAAGACAAATTCAATAAAATCAGTTAACCTGCAACCAATGGATTTTTCAACAGCTAGAACTGATCACATATTCGTCCTATTAATCATTAATTAGCTTAACAACCAGAACTGATTTGGCTTGCTTCAGTAGTTTAATTATTAGGAGCTAATTATATGGCCTTGAAGCATCAATAGTAAACATGATATACATGAGCATCAAGTTCTGCATATTCAGAAACTATCACTAAACCTATTCAGTGATGCTGCAAGTGAAAGCAAATAATTTTTGTCCAGCTCATTACAACGTCCCTAGGCATGCATGCAGGAATCATAGCAAAAAATACATGAGTAAAAGCACCGGTGGGTTGCTACCTGCTAAGTCCTGAGCATGCACAAGCTTTAAATAACGGGCATGGATACTATTTCAAGCAAGGAAGTTGTACCAACCATATATGCTATATCTTTGTCAGCAATAGATTGAAATGACCGATCAGAAAAACTGAACAATTTATGAACCATGTCAGATCTATATACTGCATTTTTTGCTACCGAGAACAGCAAGATTAATTTAGCAATGTGGATACTAGCGCCACGGCCCTTACTTTTTCCGATCTATGAAAACTGGCAAGAGAGTGGCAAAGACCAGGAAATCAATGAACTAGTAGGTCGCTTGACCAGAATCGATCTACGAACTCAGCTCTACCTACGACAAAAGGAACAAAGAAGAACGCAGGGGGGCCGGGACAGGGGGAGGGAGGTAAGAGGGTGGGAGGAAGGAAGAAAGGAGGAGACTACCTGTGTCCGGCGGAGGCTGCGCAGAGAATTGGGGACGGCTACGGGGCAGCGAGCTTTGGGCGGCGGCGGCGGCGGCGGCGGCAGCGGCGGTGGCACAACTAACTGAAGACGCAGCGAACTATTCCGGTACGGGCCGGGATGGGGCGGAGATGCGTCAGACTCTGAAATCCCTGGACCTGTTTAATGTCGACCAAAATCATCCCCTGTTACTTTACCGTTTCGTGAAGAGCAATCTAGTGACATAACAAGATAAGCCAACGGTCTTGATCGTCAATGCCCCTTGCATCCAACGGGCAGAGACACAAGTACCGTATTGTTCAATTTCACCCGACTTTTTACGTTTTTTATGACTTTATTTTTATTTTGGAAAGGACCTGGCATTAAAAGAATAATGGAAAAATCTATACGTAAGCGCCGCACCAACTCCACTCACGTACGGGCCGCCACGATTTGTGCAAAACATATCGCCTCCCTAAAGCAACCGTCCCGTCGCATCTTATCAAGCCGTAGTGCCGTACTCATTGCCTTATCCCTCCGCGAGCTTCTCTCAACCGCACGCTCTCTCACCATGGGGAACAACAACGTGCCGCAGGATCGGAGAGGACGAGGAAAACTGCTTCTTTGAGGGGTCGAAGAGCCGCCGGAGCGCCGTGTCGCTGCTGCCAAGCACGCCGCGATGAAGGGTGCCGCCAAGCACGTTGCGGTGAGGGGCTTCGCCGGTGAGCCCATGGAGGCAGACGTCGGCTAGTGCGAGAAGGCCGTCGCCACAGAGAGGGGCACCGCCGAGAATCTCATGGAGACAACCGTCGCGCGAGCACACCGCAGGTGATGCTCACCGTCAGCGAGCGCATGGAGGCAGCCACGAGAAGGCCGTCGGTGGAGCATGCAGGGGAGAGGGCTCTGTCGACGAGCGCATAGATGCAGAGGAGGCGTCCTAGCATGGCGACATCGACACCGACGAGCACGAGGAGAAGACGTCACTACTGACAAGCACACAGCGGGGAGGCTGCCGTCGAGCATGCAGAGGGGAGGCTGATCCCGACAAGCACACAGAGCCATAGAGGCTTGTGCCAAGTGATATTCCGGTGACCGGGACTGATGCTTCCCAGATTTTTCCCTCTTTCTATATGTCAATTTGTTTTGCATTTTTATTGGTGATCTTTTTGAATATGTGAATGATTTCCTAGTCGAAGGTGTCTTGATCTTTTTGACATCTCTATTGAAACTATTTAAACTCCAGCAATTCGATAGCTACTCCTACCAATTTGTTCGTTGCGGCAATATTTCGACTGGCGTTAGTAATCTGGCAATTAGGTGATTTCATCCTGGAAATTATATATAATTAATGGGGCAATTAAGTGGCTTGAGCTCGGCAGTTAGGCTTAATTACCTGACTACTAACTATAGAATCTAACCTAATTAATATGGCAAAGTATACATATTTAGTTCCACAACTTGCACCGCGGGTGCGTTTTAGTTCCACATCTTGCAAAGTGAGCAAAATTAGTTTCACAACTTGCAATCTTAGTGTATTTTAGTCCAATTCAATCGTATTTCTATAATTTGATCCGAATTTGTCCAACCGACCTGACATGTTGTATCATAGTTTTTGCGAATAAATAATAAAATAACTAGTTGCAATGGAGGGATTTAAACACAAGACCTAAGCTGCCAAAGAAATTTAGGGTTGCCACCACAACACACGAGGCAATGTGATGATTTGAAGAACACTCTTTTATTATTATATAATATGTTTAGGCTGCTGCATCTTGCCTCATCTAGGCGTAACGCCTTGTGCGTCATAGGTTCTTAGCTCCAACATATAGATGTACATAAAACACAATGAAAAGAGTTAATATTAGTCGCCCACAAGATTCGGAGACATGCGTTCTGCGCGTAGATTGTGTGTTTATATTGTATAAATAAATCAAGTCTTCAAATTAATCACTAGCATCGTTTAATATAGTGGTTTACATCGTGTGGTTATGTGTTCAAAGGTCTAGAGTTCAAACTTCTTCCCTACCTACTATTTTATCTATTCGTACGTTTACTGACAGGTGGGTTCGCATGTCGGTCCGCACCAAGGGGCTATTTTGAAAATAATACGAATTTGGTTAAAATTAGTCAAATTTAATCAAATTAGACTAAAGTGTTTCCAGAATGCAAGTTGTGGGACTACGGATGCTCACTTTGAAAGATGTGAGACTAAAACATTCCGACAATGTAAGATATAGGACTAAAAGTATATAAACCTCTAACAGTTAACCTGACAGCTAGGCCTGATTAATTAGGCAGCTAACTAATATGGCAATTAGCAACAATTGGCCGACAACTAGGCCTAACTAGTCTCATAATTAGTAATATGGCAACTATGAATAATTAATCTGACAATTATACGGGAGAGAAAATGTATTTTTCACATGGTTCAATATTTTTCATTCCCTTTGTAGTATTGTCCTATTGAGCTACTTTAAGCAATTTTCGTACAGTATTTTATTCAGCCATCGATAAAACTGCTATTGTATGTCACTGGGAGTAGAAAGCGATGGCTGACGTTCAAGCGCAGGCAGTGTGGGAACGTGGGGTGTGGTTTGCTTTTTTCACGTGCTCACGCGGATAGGTAGCAGCCGCCACATGGAATCACAAATATGCAGCGCTGCGCTATAGCACTATCTAAAAATCATATTACAGCACAAAGCACCCTAATAAAAATAAAAATTACAACAAAATCTTCGAGATGCCCTTCATCTTCAACCTCTAGACCATGTTGACGGCCCACCCACCGCTGTCACTCCTCCCTGAGTCAGCCTAACGTTGTTGGTTGCAGAAGGAAAGTCGCCATCCCGAAGACAAAGAGGAAGAAGTAATCATCGATGAAACTCCCTTGACGATCCGTAGATCCCCATAGCCAGTAGAAGTCCCCTTGATAGATACACCAATTGCCAAGATCCAAAGAGAATCAATAGATCCGGTGACGCTAACCCTCACGGGCCCTTCGTTGACTCTGAATCAGACGCCCACGAGGTAGGGAGAGGACGGAGATACCTTATTCCAATATGACATTGTCGCATCCACCTGTCAATGCCGATAGGGAGACAAAACCAAGAAAAATAGACCTACAGAAAAGCAAACGAGCCAGCGTGGTAGACTAACACAACTAGTTACTACACATGTTGTTAGTACCACTACATGTCCTACTACTAGTTCAATATTAGGAATACCTAATGGTGTTGGTATACCTATTCCATTAGGTACTATTTAACCTGGCATGTTAACAACTAGAGCGTTGTTGCCTGCCAAAACTCACCGGCGAGCAGCGACGAGCAACACGGGAGGCTCGAGGCTATTTGGTGGGCCTGGTCCCTCGGGCAACGGCCCGCAAAACTCCGACACGTCCGGCTTGGTTCGAGGCGTGCCACTGACCTATACCTGGTCGAAGGTGAAGATTGCTCGATTGATTTCTGCATGGTAAACAAGTATCGTAAAATTCGAGCCGTGACCGGCTCCTGTTTCCACAGAATCGGCTCCTAGAGCCGATTGCCCCATGGTTCTGCATTAGATTTACGATAACATGGGGTTTTGCTTGATCACTACAAGTTAAATCGATCTCTGACGGTTTAATGTTTTCACCACGTAATCGGAACGTCCTACACGTAATTGAGCCTGGTATGTACAAAAGATGAAGAATATTAACCCTAGAGGAGGCCTAATAACCAACGTAAAGTCAATTACCGGAACAACTTCTCTAGAACGAATAAGCCACGTCCCTACGTACTACTGGATCGTTCAACCCGTTTGTAAGGCCTGACCACGTAGATATCAAACTAAACCTTGGCGAGCAAGGCACAACCATAACAAATCGAATCAGCTAAATAAAGATCAAGCAAGGTGCTACCCTTGCACTTGGGAAAAAGGTGCAAAGGTAGCGAGACAACTAGAGGTAGCAAAATCAAATGATTATAACGAAGAACACCGATGCTAACCTCAACAGATCTATGATAATAATGTTACTCGACATCAACAAGGCTTCAGTACGAGTAACACCAAATAACGCATAAGTAAAAGTACTGCCTAGATCGCAAGATGCAATCTAGGCAGCATGACACTTACCCGAAAGAAACCCTCGAAAACAAGGGGTGGCGATGCGCCGAGATTGTGTTTGTCGTGATTGTCCTCCTTTTCTTGATAACCTTAGGTACATATTTATAGTCCGGAGACTCTCTACTTTTGGAATAACTCTACAACTCTATCTTTACCTAAACTGAAACGGAACCTAAACTGAAACGAAACCTACTATGATACAAGATACACGGACAGTTTAGCCCAATTCTACGTACTAGGCCGATCCAACAACACGTTGAATATACGCATCTTCCAAGCCCATCTTGATCACGGCCCATCTCCTTCGTTGGCCAAAATATGGCGATAACAAGCGCCCATGACACCATTTTATTAGGGAAGAATGGCATCTCACATGTGTACAGCACACCCTTGCGGCCACCAAATCCAGTGACACATCACCTGCTTGTGATGACCAATAAATATGGTCATTTTAGTACTCCCTACAATGTTATGCCAATTATTTTGGACCTTAGTATGTGAACAACTTTGCACCCCCTTCTTCCTTTCAACTAGTGCAACACCTTACTATAAACGGTTCTAGAGACCTGAATTCAAGCATGGTTATGGGTAGGGGATACCACCATTTGATCCTCAATGGAATGGTTTCCTATGGGAGGAAATCAAGATAAGAACCGATAAATAAATTCTCACAGGAAGGAAGTTAAGTTAGACTTTCTCAAATTTGATGGGATAAGTGGATAACCCAGGAGATTGGATAAGGCAATAAGATAAGTGTCTTGACTCTTGAGCTTGCGTAAACATCGGAACATTAGAAAGTTTCGTCGTTAGAAGTTTATGTGACTGCGACAACTCGCAAGGCCTAAGAAATAATCACACTCCTATAGGGCAATTACAGTTGCCACGGTTTTTTTACATGATCTGGAAAGAATTTCCTGCCAGGTGTCATTTCGATGTTGTCTATGTAACCGTTTCAGATTATATTGACATGTTTGAAAATGGAATGAGAATGGTGAATAATCAGAATCCCACTTTCTCAAGTGTATTTTGTGAATTGTTTTGTCATTGGACTAAAGAATTATATCAAGATGCCACTAATATCATCGGAACCAAAGACGTTGGTAGAAGGCTTTGATCATGCAAGAATTATGAAGGGCCCCAAAGAAAAGCTATAACAACCACTGTCCTCATATGGGCCCCAAAGAAAAGAAACTACTGCAATGCGAGTTGTCCGTCATCGTGATGAGCCATCAAAGACGGAAGAGCTATGAGACGCAGTATATATTTATTTGATAGCCATGGGTCTTTTTATGTTAGTGTACATGTGCGTGTAGATGATATGTGTGTGACAGACCAAAGATAAGCTCGCATGCATGAACAAGATGAAATAACAAATGATAGGGTGGCACGAATACTGGTGCTAGCATGGGAATGGAAGTAATCTCTAGTCGCTACTCAGTTTGCGACGGGGCTTGTATAGCTAGGTTCCGAGGTGTTCCAAACTGAGGCGGGTTTAACCCGTAGAAACTGGCTAATCAGATTGCGCCAGTGCTTTACGGCGTGCTTGCTCGGTCTATTATTTCTTGCTTTTGTTATGTGGTCCGTTAGATGCTGCATGTTATGAGATTTGTCTTGGACAATTTTGACGTCTTGGTTGGTTGTCCACGAATGGTAGATACAAGAAAGGTCCTGGTGTCATGGAAATGAAAATGTTCCAACGGACCAACTTTTAGGCGGATTTAAAACCCGTTTCATACAAAATCCAGATACGACTCAGTGAAACAAACGCGGGCCAAGAAAACACACGCCCCTAGTATTTTCTCCATTTTGCCCGATTGATTAGCTAAAAGACGTCTGGTAAACAGTGTGCGATTCTCAGTGTTCTGGAAACCGTTGTTGAACACCCCAGGTTTACTCGAGACGAGTTGACAAGACTTTGTAGAAAGTAGCATTAAGCAAGGGTGTGGCGCTGTATTATATGTTTTATCCACACAATCATGCATCGCCAATACACTGTCGTTGGTTTTGTGCCGACCGAGCACTGGATGAAAAGTAGACATGCATGGGTTGGGCGGGGTTGCAGTTGCAGGATGTGGCCACCAGTGGCTGTGCGAGCCATTGTGCGCAGGGCTGCGCATATGACACACTGAGGACCTGTCCAAGTCAGTCTCGGCAATGCCGCAACGGCGGTCATTTTCCCCCGTGCAGCCATGCAGATTGATCGCACTTCCCAAGTCCCCATCGAAGCAAATCAACTCGGCGTTACTACCTCCGTTCTACCATATAGGATTTTTTAGCAAGCTGTTCTAGTTTGCTAAAAAGGCTTATATTATAAAATTGAGGTAGTAATATAATTGCATGGCATGTTGCCTCCCAAAAAGCTAGAGGCTAGAGCGTTGCCACTCTTGACACAAGTATCTGTCATGACGGTGTGATCTGTAATATCCATTCACCGGGCTAGGCCAGTTTAGATCGGACATGGATGACCCAACCAACACAAAGCCTAGCCTCACTGGTTGCCTTTAGGGAGACTCTCGAGGCCTTCCCCGCCCCCACCAACATAACCACCGCACGCCGCTCTGTTCACCCTGTCGCCGGAGGAGGCTACTGGCGGACGGCGACGATGGTACTAGTAGGAAATGGTTTATTGGTGGTGTACCAAATTTGGCTACTGATGACGCATAATGGGTATGACACACGACTCACGCCACTGGCGCATGGATAGGTAGGACACTAGTAAGGTAGATACTGGTGGCGTACAATAGAGTGCGCCGCCAATGCTAGCTACTGGCGGTGTACGAAGTGATGCGCCACTGTTAGTTTTGTCGAATTTAAAAAAGTGGCGGTTGGTATTATTAATTTCGCAGTGATATATATCACAAATCTGAAATATCACATTCGGAAACAATAGATTCATAATAGTAGCACATTATTGAAGTTCATCGACTAGATAGTAGCTAGCTTATTGAAGATCTCAACATAATACTAGCTAAAGCTAACGACTCCTCGCTATCATAGTACTAAATGGCATTTTGCAGCTGATATTTGGCATCTTGAACTATAAAGGAACGTGAAGGGTCTTCATCTCGCGAGTCATGGTCTGAAGAGTTTCGGTCAGAATTGTTCGATTTTCAGGGTCCCTATAATCGAAGTAAGTCATACCATCATCATCGAGAAAGAAGACTCGCTTCTGCCTAACGTTCATCACATAGTTTTCGATTAGCCATGTCCACCTCGGTAACTCACGAGGCCTCTTGAGCGGGTCCAAGATGACATCAAACTGTCCTAGCTGATGAATATTCCTAATGAAATAGTTCATGAGGTCACATCTAAACTTGCAGGAGATGTTCTAAGTAAAATCATAAGAAAACAACAATTATTTTTCAATGTCAATGTACATATAGTTCAAACAAGTTAGATTGCTCATACATATACCTATCATTCTAACTTCACAGTTATAAGAGAGCACTATGACTAACTTCTTGTCCATGCACCTCAAGAAATCATAATGTCCGCATGGCGGGAACAAGATGCCCATTCAACCTAAACATTTGCAACGAGAAGCTAAACATTTTAATCACCAGCCATTGCAAGGAAAAAGAACCAAAATGAACATCAAATAGGGCCTCATACTTAGATTGGACACACAAATTTTAAAGCCGACGTGAGTGAGCCAAGTAGGATGCACAAGATTTATATTTGTGAATATCACCTGGCCTGCAAACACCATGCCTAGGATCACATCCTAAACCGAGGCACATGTAGTGCCCCAACATTTTAATCATCGACCAACTCAAGATCGACATACCTCATACTTACAGTAGACAAACAAATTTTAGGGATGGAGCCAGTGAGCCAAGTAGGATGCACACGATCACTGGCGCCATCCTAGGATCGCACCCGAAATTGAGGCACATGCATGTAGTGCCCCGTCGTTTTAATCATCGGCCATTGCGATAAATAATTAAGAATGAAAATGAACAATATGATGCATCTACATACTATCTTGGAGCTTGGACTTCACGAGTCATGATGGAGGAGGGTTCGACATTATACACATCTCACACATGTAACTTACGCCAGATCTAATATGCGCACCCGTTGCCATATGACATTGTAACCTTCATCACCAATCAATCAAGAGCATACAAGTAGTAAGTGGGGTATTAACCTCCAGGGGCCTAAACCTGGATAAATAGTGTCTCCCTGTTGTTTTCTAGCTGACGAAGTCACCAGCGCACTCCTTCTTCCCAAAAACCAAGTCCATCAACCATGGAAATTGTCGTGGCTACCCCATGTCAATTGGCATCGTCTGTGGAAAGTCTCACTACTAGGAAATAGCTCACCCGTGGCGCACCGAATATGGGCATCCATAGAGCACTGCGGGTGCGCCACAAGCGCACGTTGTAGGTAAAATTTACCCATAGCGCACTGCCTGATGCACTACGGGTGCTGGGATATACCAGTAGGGCACTAGCACATGCGCCACACGGGGGATACCTAGTGAGCCATGCACATTCCATGGTGTGTTGCGCTATCAGCGTATATACAGATATACATGTGTACAATATATATATGAATACATAGTTTCCAAAACATGATAGAAATGAATACATGAATACACATAGATAAGTTACATTGTTTCAATCAAGTTACAACCAAATTAGTAGCTAGAGACATGAATACATGTGTCTCAACGAAGTTAAAGCTCGCAAGCTCGCCTAGACATCTAAAGTAGAAACACATGAGACAGAAAAACAAGCACGATAAGCATCATCACGAGGAAGGTGTAGGTCTTTATCTGATTCCTCGTCCTAACTCCTGCTAGATAGCACGCGTATCTAGCTTCTGCCTATGACATAGTGTTGTAACATTTGTAGCTATTGTCGCTGAAACGATACAACTGCCTCCGGCAGTCTTCCTAATCATTGTAGACTCCGGGAACCCGTCCCTTGTACACAACGTACCATGTCATCCACAAGACGAATAACATTAGACAACGGAAAGGTAGCTAGAGTTCACATGTTGACAATAATAATTAGATAGTGGGTGAAAAAACATATATAAGTCACATATAAAGATACACTTATCAAACATGGACACTCAAAAATCATGCCTTATATAGTTAGGTTGTTGGACACAGGAATATGCTATGATGGAACCGTAAGACAAGTAGGATGCACAAGACTTGGACTTGTGCATAGCACAAGGCTTACGATTCCATCACAATACATTCACATATATAGTGTGCCACACCATTTTAATCATTGGAATTACCGAAAAAAGACCAAAGTAATTCAGATTTGTGCCTAATTCTCGTAAAAAGGGACCAAAGTAAGAATAAAAGGACCAAAAAGTAAGCATATAAATATACACTTCCAAATAGGGGCAACTTAAAAATCATGCGTCATATATACCTAGGTTGTTTGAAAGTGCAAAGGACGTCTCCTAGAGGGGGTGAATAGGCTTTTAAAATTATTATGGCTTAGGCTCAAATAAATACGGAATAAAACTAACGTTTAATTTATTGAGAACAAAACCTAACCACTAGGTTCACCTAAGTGCACCAATAACCTATGCTAAGCAATACAAGCAACAAGGTGATAGCAAGATATAATACTTCAAGCACGAAGGCTATCACAATGTAAAGTGCATAAGTAAGGGCTCGGTTGAGAGATAACATATGGACACAGAGATGAAGATTTTTATCCCGAAGTTTAGTTCCAAAGAAGCTATGTCTCCGTTGGAGATGTGTGATGGCGCAATGCTCTCCGAATGCCACAAATGGCTCACCTTGGGGTGTGGTGGCTCGATACTCACCCAACGCCGTACAAGGCCTCACCTCGGATGCGAAGGCACGCAACTCACCGGCGGCACAAAAGGCTCACCCTATTCTCCCATGAGCTCACCCAAAGGCCTACTCACGATCCACTAAGGGACACTTGAGGGCGGTCACCAAAACCCGTACAAGGTTTGGGCTATCTCCACAACTCAATTGGAGGCTCCCAATAACAAAGCCACAAAAGGCTACAAAGCCACAAAATGCACCAAAGCCACAACATGCAACAAAGATCACAAGAGGTCAACACTCCAACCACACAACCGTCTAGGGTTCCAAGAACCCAAGAGTAACAAGCCCACAAGCTTATACTCGCCGAATCTCCGTGGAGAACTCAAACCTATGCAACAAATGCAAGGGCAAGTCCTTCACTCCTAAATTCCAACAAATCTACAAAAGATATTGGAGGAATAAGGGAGGAAGAACACAAGAGGAGAACACAAAACTCTCCAAGATCTAGATCTCAATGATTCCTTCACAAATAAGGGATTTTGCTTAGGAGGATTGTAGATCTAGATCTCCTCTCTCAAATCCCTCAAAAAGATGCAAGAATCATAGGAGGGTGAAGGGGAGGGGAAAAGCTCTTCAAGGTCAACAATGGAGGAGAGAGAGAAAGCCAAGAACCAAGAAAAGATCTTGTACCCACGAATGGGAAGAGGAGCCCCTTTTAAAGGGCTTCCAGATCTGCCAGTTATGGGAATTTATGACCCTAGCCGGAACTTCCGGTGGGAGGACAGAATTTACGGTGGCACTCAGCCAACGGTCATAAAACTGTGATGCGAAATACAGAAAAATGACCCTGGCAGGAACTTCCGCCAGTCCATCGGAACTTCCAATGAGAACGGTACTACCGCTAGAAGTTCTGACAAATAGAGCACATAAAACAGAGAGGTTACTGTACGTGAGCGGAAGTGGATCCGGAATTTCACACAGTACTACCGGCGGCAAATATGCCCGAGCGATACTTCCGATGACTAGCCGGAACTTCCGGTGAGGGCGGTACTACCGCCTTAACTTCCGATCCAAATTCCGTCAAATACAACAAACCAGATAGAGAGGATACAGTACGTGAGCGGAAGAAGAACCGGATCTTCCACCAGAACTACCGTGGCAAAATGCCCTAGCGGTACTACCGATGGCTAGCCGGAACTTCTGGTCAGGGAAACTCCAGAAACCAAAACTGCAATAACTTTCGCATCCAAACTCCAAACGAGATGAAACCATTTTTTTGGAAAGATAACGATATGTCAAAATATTGGGTATCACCAAGGGAGAAAATACCATTAATATATAGTTGATGTATCTCCCAAGGTGTGGAGCCGTAAAACTCGCAAGATCAACAACCATAATAAGATATGCAAGGAGAATCCTTATTTGATTAACCAGAGCTTGTTATGATGATAACCGCAAGCTCTAGATCCTCTCATGGACAAGAACCAACTAACAACAAAGAAAGATGATGTTATGCATGTAAAGGTTTGAGATCTCTCCGAATAATGTGATCGAGACACCCGCTTGAGAGCCCCTCTTGATAGTACGACTATCTATCCTAAACCCGGTCTCCCAACTAACAACACTGGACCAGCAAAAGAGAATCCCTATCAAGATCATACCTTTTCCTTCAGCATTTCGCTTGAACTTGATGTAGACCGTCTTGTTCTTCTCTAGTGAGAACACCTTTCTTGTTTGCTCTTGCTCGCACTTGCTTGATGAAGACTTGCAAATTACTCCCCCATACTCCATGGGGAAACATATTCTTTGAGCTTGTCTTCATCACTCCATGATCACGAGGATGGAAAGCTTCAAGCATGATATATTCAAGAGGAGGCTTGAGCTTGCCCTTCTTCATTCCTTCTTGAGGTTGATCCATCTTGATGCAACTTTTTGCACTTGTCTTGATCAACCTTCAAGCTCCTTCTTTCTTCATGATTCCAATGAGCACAAAGCCCTTGGACACTCCTTCATATTTCAACCTTGAAAAAAACACATGGACCAAGCGATGCCAATGGACAAACCTACAAGTGAATCTCAATTTACATATTAGACCATAGAGATTGTCATTAATTATCAAAACCACACATGGGGGCATACATGCCCTTTCATTGTTGGACACATAAATATGCTATGATGGAACTGTTAGCCAAGTAGGATGCACAAGACTTGGACTTGTGCAAAGCACAAGGCTGATAATCCCATCATAGTACATTCACATATATAGCGTGTCACAACATTTTAATCATCAGCATTCTCGAGAAATACGAAAGTAACTCGGATTTGTGCCTTATTCTCGTAAAAAGGACCAAAGTAAGCAAAAAAGGACCAAAAAGTAAGCATATAAAGATACACTTATCAAATAGGGCCAACTCAAAAAGCATGCCTCATATACTTAGGTTGTTGGACACAGGAATATGCTGTGATGGAATAGTAAGACAAGTAGGATGTACAAGACTTGGACTTGTGCATGGAATAAGGCTTACCATCCCATCACAGCACATTCACATATATAGTGTTCCATGACATTTTAATCATCGGCATTTGATACTTTGGAAACGTATCTATAATTTTTTATGCTCCATGTTTGTTTAGTATCTACTTTGCTTTACTTGTCTACATTTTGAGGTGCTTTTTACATGTTTTCTGGTACTAACCTATTAACAAGTTGCAACATGCCTGTTTTCTGTTGTTTTTGGTTTTAGAAAAGTTAGTAAAGAAATATTCTCACAATTGGATGGGACAAACATCAAAGTTAATTACTTTCCGTGGGGAACAAGTAGTCTAGAGGGGAGCTGGAGGTGCCAGACAGGGGGGGGGGGCAGACCCACCCCAGGCGCGGGTGGGCCCAGCCTCTCCTGGCTAGGGTTTGGGCACCCTGGCCGCCGCCTCGGCCTCCCCCTTCGCCTATAAGAAGCCCCCGATGCAGAAACCATGGGTACCCGATCAAATATCCATGAAACCGTCTGTAGCCGCCGCCACCATTGTCCCTAGATCAGGGGGATCTGAAGTTCTTCCCGGCACCCTGCCGAAGGGGAGATCATCCCGAAGGCCTTCTCTCCGTTATGATGCGTGAGTAGTTCCACCTTGGACTATGGGTCCATGTAGTAGCTAGATGGTTGTATCTCCTCCTTTGTGCTTTCATGTATAGATCTTGTGATCTATGTTCATGATCAAGATCTAATCTATTTGTAATCATGCATGTTGTGTTTGCGGGGATCCGATGAGATTATTATGTTGGTTTGATTAATGGTTTTGTCTTTATGATTCTATCATGTCTGTGTTGTTTGTGATTTTGCATGCTCTCCGTTGTTATTAGCTATCTTGGCCAAGTAGTTGCTAGTGACTCCAAGAGGGGGTATTTATGCTCGATAGTGGGTTCATGCCTCTAGTTTCCAAGGGAAGTGACAGAAATCTCTTTGGTTGTAGATGTGCTGTTGCCACTAGGGAGAAAACAATGGTCTCTTGTTCATGGAACATGTGGACTGTTTACCTTACACACTTTGCTTAAAGCAATTGTCTGTTGCTTGCAACTTAATACTGGAGGGGGTTCGGATGATAACCTGAAGGTGGACTTCTAGTCATAGATGCATTTGGATGGCGGTCTATGTATCTTATTGTATTTCCCAATCAAATCTCATAGGATATTTCTGACTAGTAATTGCATTGTTATGCCTTGATCAGTTCCTGTCAATTGCCCTGCTGTAATTTGTTTACCCTTCATGCCATGTTGTTTATCTAAGGAGAGCACCTCTTGTGAACTATGGACCCTGGTCCAATCTTTACCATTGATACATCTTCCACTGTTACTTGTTTACTTGCTGCAAACCATTACCTTCCACACCATACGTTTAATCCTTTGTTACAGCAAACCGGTGAGCTTGACAACCTCACTGATTTGTTGGGGCAAAGTCTTGAGTGTGTGTTGTGCAGGTCTCCGTGTTGCTTGCAACACCTGTGTGACGTTTCCTTCCTCCTTCTGGTTCGATGATCTCGGTCTCTACTGAGGGGAGACTTGCTGCTTGCTGCTTCACACCTTGTTGTTGGGGTTTCCAACGAAGTGCTCCACGTCAGCACCATCAATAATTTTTCTGGCGCTGTTGCCGGGGAGGCTAAGGACGTCTTCACTAGGGGATTCCTTCACTTCCTTTCTCTTTACTTTGTTTTTAGTTTGCTTTGTTTCTTTTTCTTGGTTTTGTTTGCCTCTTTTCAAAACCCCCCAAAAAATAGTCTAGTTTGGTTTGCTTGCTTTATTCAAAAACCAAAAAAAAAATAGTTCCTGCTCTAGTTGCCACCTTGCTCTAGCTCACCATGTTTCTCCCCAAGTTCACCCTGAAATATCTTGTAATAGGTAGTGGCTCCATAATTGGGAAAGATAATATTGAATAATTCTTTAATTATGTTAGCAAGCATGAGGATATTGAGGATAAATCTATAGCAGAGCTTGCTCCTAATTATGAGATTGCTGCAACTTCTTTAGTTCATATGTTGGAGGCTAGGTTTGTTAGCCTTAACCCCTTCATACAATTCTTGTTCCTAAAACTAAAAGAAGAGAATAATGTTGAAAAGAGGGAATTCATATTTGAAACTTTATCAAAAGAATTCCATGATGTTGCTAGGGAAGCCAAAAAGGTTTTTGAGCGTTTCAATATGCTAGGCTCAAGTGTAGATGTTGTGGGTATTTCTGATAAAACTAAGCCTAGAGATGAATTCAATATACCCATACCCGTTAAGCTTGTTGGAATGCATGAACCTTTGAAAAGAATTTTGATTGGATTGCTCCTGAAAATCTTTTTGATGAAAGTAATAGACCTAAGAGAGATGAGAAGGGATCCTCCAAAACCCATTTGGATCAGATACCTTTCATAATTTAAGATTTTGCAAGTATGGATGTTAATGCTCTTTCATTTGAAAATACTTGATTATTCTTGCTTCTTGTGCCTAAATTAAAGGCGTTAAAGAAAAGTACCTGTTGGGAGATAACCCAAGAGTTTCCTTGAGTCTTGGAAGTTATTACTTCAGTAATGACCTCTCCTTATCCTTTTTGTTTGCCTTTTGTGCCAAGAATGACCTCTAATGAGAGGGAAGTAAGATTTGGAGAGTTGCTGTCCCGAAACAGATTTCTGTCCTCCACCAAAAAAAATCACGAGGAGGCTATATAACTCGGATTGAGCTCAAAATTTACAAATAAATCCCCCAGTATGTTAGATAACTTTATTTAGTACAACACTTTTTTATTTGGGCAACACAAGATGTTTGAAAAAATCAGTTTCTACCCGCTGGTCTGTTTTGACAGATTTCTGCCATTATTTGCATTTGCTTCTTATTGATTCCTTTTGAGTTCTCTTTAGGTGAATTGAGCTTTTTGAAGGAGTTACTACAGTATCTTGTGTTTTTAGTGAAAAGCGTTGCTGTTCCAAAGCTTTGCCAGAGGTCTAATATCTTTTGAATACACTAATGTTGCTAATGAAGATTGTGTGAAGTTATGTATGAAGGAAAAAATTTAGGTGTAGAGAGAGAATGATGCAATGAGATGAAGAATGGACAAAAGCTCAATCTTGTGGATGCCACCATGGTTTCACCCCAAGAAATATCCAAGAGGTATAAGCGTCAAAGCTTGGGGATGCCCAAGGCATCCCCTTCTTCATCAATAAAAAGCTCAGGTCTGTCTAGACACTTCGTTTTTATTGTTTCATGCACAGTTGTGTTGTTCTCAGAGCGTCTTAGTTTTTGTTTGCTTTCTTAGTTTGTTTAGTTTTCTAAACTAGTGTGGACCCCCATTCTCGCTATGTTGTTTTGCAAATAAGTTGCTTGGTGTTTGGAAAGGAGTAGTAAGTTCTTGCGTGAAGTGCAAGATGAGCTTGCATTGACTGTAACTTAGACTTTAGCATGACATGCTAGGTATTGTTTTGACCTTATGCTTAGTGATTATTTTTGTAGCATGTCTTATTCCAAACAATTGGGATTGCTTAGTGTGCCTTGAAGAAATTATGTTTTGTTTTAGCATGCAAAAGCATACTATTGTGGTATTCTCCTATGATGTTTTGCTTGGGTTGAATTGGGACATGCTCTGTCACATCCCAAAATTTTCCAATTTTTGAAATGTGAAAAATAAATAAACAAAATAAATAATTGTTGAAATTTAGGGTGAAAAGAAACTTTTTGTTTCTAAATGGAAACATTAAAACCCATCTTGAACAAACTTTGAATAAAAGGGAAACTAACAAAATTAAAATCAAGTGAAATGCATTCATCAATGAATATACCTTGAAATTCAAACTTGGGAAAAATAAACCAAAACCCAAAACCCTAATGGAATAAATCATTTCCAAGATCTCTCTAAGACTATGGATTTGATCCATATAATTTTTTTTCAACAAAAACATTTATAAGTGATCAAAATGACAAATAAAAATATTATTAAACCATAGAAATTAATTTCATTCAATTTGGAACCATGTATAGAAACTTATGAATTTAATAAGATAAAGAAATTAGATATCCAAAGATAATAAAGATCCTATCTAAAAATCCATACCAAATTGTGAGAAAAATAATCCTAAAGAGATTTAAAAGAATAAGCCAATATCAAATAAAATTATACAAATTGGAATCACCAATTTTGGATCTATAAATAAAAAGATATGGATTTTATAAGATAAAGAAAGAAAGAAATAATAAATAAAGAATATTTAAAAGCCAAATTAAATCTTGGCCAAATCCATAAGCAAATGAAATAAAGATAATCCAAATAAAATAAAGGGATAAAGATTATTCCAATAAAATTATATGGCATTAAACCATATTCTAATTATATATGGATAAAGATAAAATTCCTAATAGAAATGATTAATTAAATCATGAGAAAGTAATAAATGGAAATTTATCAAAGGGGATTAAAAAGTTATCAAATTAACTTAAAAGAATTATTTGAATAAAATTTATATGGTATTAAAACCATAATCAAATTTTATTTAATTAAAGACAAATGCCCAAATTAAATGATTGATAAATCATAAAGAAAATAATTCAAATAATTCAAAATAAATTATTTAACACCCTATTGAATAAATAAAACCTACTGAAAAAGGTTTGGTGAAAATTTGAATTTAAATAAGAGATTAAAAATATAATTAAAATCCTATTTAAAATAAAGGCAAGTGCCTATTTTAAATAAATAATAAACCATATGTGAGTAAAATAATTATTCTAAAATGGACTTTAAATAGCTATTTAAAACAGTATAGAAACATACTGAATATTTGGAAAAGATTTGAAAAAGAAATGTGAAATCAAATAAATGTTTGAATTTGAAAACAGAAAAAGAAAATAGAAAATAGAAAAAGGAAACAAAATAAAAAAAGGGAAGGAACCATCCCTACCCAATCAGCCCAACTGGCCCAGCGAGCCCACCTCCCTCTCACTCTCCCCTGAATTGTTTTTCCACCAGAAACCACACCCACGCTGTCACAGACGTGTCGACCCCACACAGACCCTCTCTCTCTATAACATCCCAGATTTTTATACCAAGATGTTACTAGAAGCATGCATCATCCTTGCATCAAAACCCTACCATCAAACCCTAACAAAACCCTAATAAATAAAAATCCATCTATGTGAGCAAGAATGAAGTAATTGTAGGGTTCGCAGCATAGAAAACAAAAAATTTCCTACGATGGGAACATCTAAGTACCAAGATCTATCTACTAGATACAAAGCAACAGGTGGATATACATCCATAGAATACATACCCTCGAAGACCGAATAGCGTTAACAAGGTTGTACTCGTGGATGATGTAGACGAACGCTTGCCGATCTCAAGATCGTGATGAAGTCCATCTGGTCCAGCCGGTCCAGCACGATCAAGTCCAACACCTCAAAGCAGTGGTGCATCCGTGATCGCACACACGTACGGGTACCCCGTCAACCTCCGCGCCCTCGCTCCAGCGAAGCAGCGGAAGCAACAAATCCTTCCAGAAAAAGCCACCGGGAACATGTATCTCGCTGATCCGAGACCATGGGGGAATTCTTGTCAACACCCGGATTTTTCAATCCTAGATGCCTGTTATGCCATACATCGCAATCCCAGGATTACCATTTTTGCGATACATAACAGAATTGGATACCATAGTACTTCATCCATTACAAATGATACATAAGTTCTTACACAAATAGGGATCTCATGATCCAGTTCTTAATACAACATCAAGCAGCGGAATACGTAATAATAACGGTAGCGTAGGCGAAGCTCCATCTTCGGGCTCGCAGGCAATGCTGACGATGGGAGATGATCCTAGTTGTCGTAACCTTCCTGGGGTCCATCCTCCAGGTACTCCTCTTCATAGTCTGGCCATGGGAATAGCCAGGGACAAATCCATGAGTACTCTTTAAGTACTCGCAAACTAGTACTAACAATTAAAGGGGTTTTTTGGATAATAGGACACTAGGCTCTAGGGTTATTTTGCAAAAAGCCAGGTTTATCTTTACTAAGTTCCAAAGCTTGTCACAATTTTATCACTCCTAAGTGGGATCTTGTATTTCAGTATCACAACTCTGTTGTGGTCAAGTCAAAATCTTAGTTCATTTCAAAGGTCATTTTGAAAAGTCTGACGGGGGAACAGTATGGCCACTCCAACTGTCCATAACCGCGGACGCGGCTATTCGAATAGTTTGACACTCTGCAGAGATTGTACACTTTCACCACAACATTCGATACATCCGTTAGGAACAAATCCTGAATTCACCATACTCAGTATGCGGATAATCAATCATAACCTTTCAATTACACGCCCTAGTATGAGCACCTCTCCTGTGAGTTTGGCCTCCCAACCATGACCACTGTCATCTTGGGTACTGAACAGGTGGACAATCTTCACAAGGTAGCCTCAGCTCAGACCTTGGCCGTGAGGGAACTAATACTAAGGTATATAAGTTTCCAGTCAAGCCCTACCCAATATTCGGGTATTGTGGTTGTACGCAAAAATTGGAATGGTATCGCATCCAGACAACCATCAGTTTTATAAAGGGCTAAGGCTCATGCCTCAACATTTTCATCACCAAAATCATCAAGTGTTTGGAAACACATGTCCAAAACATTTCAATAGAATGATCCATCATTCCAAGGTTTTCATAACCATTTTTCCACCAAGTATTCCCATCTAAAGTTGATCAAGTTTTATGCTTAGCACTAGCATCTACAGGTGGGGGGTAGTAATGATGAGGGGTGGTAAGCTGGTGCAGTTTCAACTAAGTACAACCTTATATCTTAGGTTGATATCAAGGTTTCTAGCTTAGGCCAAATTTTATGCTCTTTATGCAACCTTCAGCACAACTGTCTAGTATCTACCAAACTCTTAGGTAAACTCTAAGTAAGCTTTGATAAAGAAATAAAGTAAGATGCTTGCACATAAAACTAGGATTTGGTTTATCAAGTGGGTATGATCACATATGCTTAAGGCATATAATAGTCACATCACAAGTATGGGTTTGTGGCATCAGTAGGGTATCTGGCAAGGGTTAGCTTGCATCAATGTAAATATAAGCTTGCACATTCACTAGTAGTATTAGGCTGGCTAAAGTAGAGTGTCTTACAAGTTTTAGCTTGCCTTGTGCAGAGCAGTGGTTGAAGTTCTCCTCGGCTTCTTCTTCGTAGTATCCTCCTTCCTCCTCGTATCCTTGGTCGGTACTAGCGTCTATGAATAAATACGAGGTACACAATCACCAAACAATACTTAACTACTTGCAATCATCACACACAAGGGTCCTATAGATGATCTAGCGTCATCTCTAACATTACAAGGTTAAGGCTTGGTTTAAATCCTTTTTATTTTTAGAAAAGTAATTTCTACTCATTGAAAAACTACTTAAGATTTAATATTCTCCAAACTAAACATGGGATCATGTTGACACATGTCATCAGCACATATTGTAGTCCATGGGAATGTGATTTAAAGTGGTGTCACAACTTAATAAGGTTTTACCCTTGTATCTTAATTAATTAAAGTGGCTAGAAATGCTTATGAAGCATTCTTTTATTACTTGAACATTATTTCTGCAAGTAAACCTATATATTTTTATATATTCTGAAAGGTATGGTTAAATGTGATTTTTGAGAGTTGGAATCAACTCAAAAGCTTTTATGGTTGAAATTTGAAAAAGTTTGAATGCAAAAAAGCTTCTGCCTTGTTATTTTTACTATGGGTGATCTACAGATCCAAATGACTTGAATCCAACGGGCTTGGATTAAGCATTCACAGACCTTTCCAACAAAATTGGTTTCATCCAATTTGATGCACTGAATCGATCTGGGTTGATTTTTGAAGTTGGGTCAAGTGTTTTGAAATGAAATAGAAAAGGTTTAATTTGAATTCTTGGTCTGTGGAAATGTTATTGGGCGGCCTGCTAAGCAGTGCTCCTGGCTGCTTAAGTGGGTGTCCCCACTCGTCAGTGACACGGGGCTGGGCGAAGAGGTATGGGGCAACGTGGATCGTTCGATCTAGTTCTAATCTAACGACTGGGGGTCATCATCGACGCGAGACAACTCCGGCGAGAACGAAACCTAGCGGACGGTGAGGGTCTGGGGCTCACCGGCAGGGCGAGGTTGGCGGGCGAGCAGCTAAGTCGACGACGACGAACCTCCTGGTACCGGTGGCTTCTCCTGGGGCGGCTCCAATCGCTGGCTTCCTTCTTCTCCGGCAGCGGCAGGCTCCAGTGAAATTCCGGTGAGGTGGTGCTCGCCTTGCTCTGAGGATGGTGTGGCACGGTCAGTGGGGAGAGGGGAGTGAGATGGTGTGAAGAAATCGTGCGGGGGTGGCCTCTATTTATAGTCGAGCGAGGGGACCGTTGGGGCGCACAGTGAGCTCGTCGGGGGCGACGTTACAGGCAGCTAATGGCATGGGAAAGGGTAGGGGGCGGTGTTGTGTCTCCTGGCGATGCTCAATGACATGGTCATGAGGCATGGGGCGGTGTGGTTTGGTCTGGAATGGGCGGTGCTCTGCGCGGCAGAGGCGGCGTCTTCGACGGCGGGCGGTGGCTGTATGGCACGGGGCGGCAAACGGGGATGTCTGGCGGTCTCCTGGGTCGGTGGTGATCGTGTGTGCACGCGGTAAGGGTGACGCGCGGTCTGTGGACGCTGGTCGAGGGTGGTGCTCCGGCGCACGCTCGGCATGGTCTGGGCGTGTCTTGTGCGCGTGGTCAAGGGCTTGGCAACGCTCGCGGCTGGGACATGCAGTGGCGGTGGACGGTGGGCTGCCTCCCAGACAAGGTTGGCACGACTAGTTCTTCCTCTAGCCTGCTGTCCACAATGGGGTGACATGGGGGTGCTCATTGTTCACCATTAATGACAATGGCAAGCTCACAGGGGTGCTAGTGTTGGGCTAATCTTTCTAGATGATCTCTTGAGGTGTGTGTGAGCTAACTAGGGAACAAGTTAGGCTCAAAACACGCACACTATAGTGTTTGATGTTTTGTTTGATTTGTGTACGCAACTTTGTTTGATGAAATGGCCGCATGAAATCAAGTTTTGAATTTTGAAATGAATTTTGGTGGGTTTGCTAGATTGGTGCTGGTGAGTCTGCAGATGCTTTGGTTTTGAAAGTTGAGCTTGTTTGAGTGGGTTTTGAAAAAGTGGGATCTTCCCATATGAAGAAGATTCAATTTTGAATTGTCATTTAAACTATGCATTTGAAAGTTTCGGATGATCACAAAGTGGGCCTTGATACTTTGTTATGAGTACATTCAAGGTGCAAAGATCCGAGAAAAGTTTCATTAGGTTTTGAAAGTTTGAGACAGCCAAAGTAGGCATGGGAGTTAAATTGGTCAAAATGACCATTCACTTAATATATTTGTTTTGATTTACTTGTCTTTAGGAAAAGTGTGGGAAATGTTTTAGATGATGTTCATTTCACCTAAGAAACATTTTACAAGCAATGGATCACACAACCAAGGTGGTTTTTAAAGAAATTCAAAATCCATGCATACACATATACATGCATTCATGGGTTTCCATACAGATCTAAGTTTGGTATTTTTGGGATGTTACAAACCTTCCCCCCTTAAACAAAATCTCGTCCCGAGATTTGAAAAAGGACGAAAAGATTACCTAGGATTTGAAGAGATCTGGAAACTCCGTTCTGATGTGATCTTCGCATTCCCAGGTAGCTTCCTCTTCTGTAGGGTTGCTCCACTGAATTTTGAGAAACTTGATGCTTCGGGTTCGGGTAGTTCGAAAGGCTTCTTCCAATATACGGATGGGTACTTCGGGATATGTCAGGTCATCATTGATCTCTATGGTCCGGTGATCGATATTCTTGAACACTTCGGTCTTCTCGGGGACTTCGAGACATTTGCGAAGTAACGAGATATGGAATACATTGTGCACAGCTGACATCTCTTCAGGTAGCTCCAGTTGATACGATACTTCTCCTCGACGGTTCAAAATTTTGAAAGGTCCGATATATCTGGGGGCTAACTTTCCTTTGAGTTGGAAATGCTGCATTCCCTTAAATGGCGACACTTTCAGATAAACAAAATCTCCGATGTTAAAGGCGAGGTCTCGACGTCTCTTGTCGGCGTAACTCTTCTGTCGGGATTGGGGTGTCTTGAGGTGCTCGCGAATCTTGTGAACCTTCTCTTCTGCTTCTCGTAGGATGTCGGGTCCGAAAATCTGACTCTCTCCTACTTCCGACCAGTTCAAAGGGGTGCGGCACTTTCTTCCGTACATAAATTCAAATGGGGCCATTTGCAAACTGGCTTGGTAACTATTGTTGTATGAAAATTCTGCAAATGGCAGTCTTCCACTTGGATCCATATTCTAGCACACATGCTCTAAGCATATCTTCGAGTATTTGATTTACTCGCTCCGTTTGTCCATCGGTCTGAGGGTGATACGCGGTACTGAAATCTAGGCGGGTTCCTAAACCTTCTTGGACTTTCTTCCAGAATCTCGAGGTAAACTGAGTTCCTCGATCCGATACGATGTTCTTGGGGACTCTGTGCAAACTAACGATCCTAGCTATGTACAACTCTGCTAGCTTCGAACTCTGATAGGTAGTTTTAACGGGCAAGAAATGGGCGACTTTGGACAATCTGTCAACTATGACCCAAATAGAGTCATTTCCCCTACTAGAAGTAGGTAGTCCAGTGTTAAAGTCCATTCCTACAGAATCCCATTTCCATTCCGGAATTTGCAATGGTTGCAACAATCCAGCGGGTCTTTGATGTCCTGTCTTGACTCGCTGACATATATCACACTTGGCGATATAGCTTCCGATTTCTCTCTTCATCTTATGCCACCAAAATTGCTCTTTCAAATCTTGATACATCTTAGTTCCTCCGGGATGGATAGAATAAAGAGTATCGTGAGCCTCCTTCAGGATAACTTCTTTCAACTCCGAATCTGCTGGTACACAAAGGCGTCCTTTGTACCATAGAACTCCTTCTTCCTCGGTGAATCCGGGTACTTTGCCTGTACCGATACGACGTTTGATTCCGTCGATACTAGCATTTCCTTTCTGCGCCTCTTTAATCTGACTGATCAAAGTGGGCTGAAGTTCTATGCTAGCCAAAAATCCTTCACTTACTAATTCCACTCGAAAATCTTCCATCTCTTTGTGCAAACTTGGTTGCTCCTTCAAAATCATGGAGTTCAAGCGGCACGGCAATCTGCTAAGGGCATCGGCTACCACGTTGGCTTTACCAGGGTGATAGTGAATGTCCAGGTCGTAATCCTTGATTAGCTCAATCCATCTTCTCTGCCTCATATTCAGCTCCTTCTGAGTGAATATATACTTTAGGCTCTTGTGATCCGAATAAATCTCACAACGGTTTCCCATCAGGTAATGTCTCCATGTCTTCAGGGCTAGAACTACGGCTGCGAGTTCGAGGTCATGGGTTGGGTAATTTTGTTCATGTTGCTTCAATTGTCACGATAGATAAGATATAACTTTTCCTTCTTTCATTAGCACACATTCGAGACCAATCTTGGATGCGTCACAATACACATCGAAGGGCTTCGTGATATCAGGCATGATCAAGATTGGGGCTGAAATCAATCTCCTCTTGAGTTCTTGAAAACTCGCTTCACACTTGTCGGTCCATTCAAACTTCTTGTCCTTCTTCAGCAATTGGGTCATGGGTCTGGCGATACTAGAGAATCCTTCTACAACTTTGCGGTAATATCCCGCCAATCCGAGAAAAGCGCGAACTTGGGTTTGAGTGGTTGGGGCTTGCCAATCTTCTACATCTTTCACTTTGGCAGGGTCAACGGCAATTCCTCCAGCTGATACAATGTGACCGAGGAATCCTACTTCCTGTAACAAGAATTCACATTTGCTAAATTTTGCATACAGCTGATGCTCTCTAAGGGTTCCAAGAATGGTCCTTAGGTGTAGCTCATGTTCTTCTTCTGATTTGGAATAAATCAGTATGTCATCGATGAAAACAACGACAAACTTATCCAGGAAGTCCATAAAAATCTTATTCATGAGGTTCATGAAATAAGCGGGGGCATTGGTTAATCCAAAAGACATGACTGTATACTCATACAATCCATATCTGGTGGTAAAGGCAGTCTTTGGAATGTCCTCTGCACGAATTTTGAGTTGATGATAGCCAGTTCTAAGATCAATCTTAGAAAACACCTGGGCTCCGGTCAACTGATCAAACAAATCTTCTATCTTAGGCAAGGGGTACTTGTTTTTGATGGTGACATCATTCAACTTGCGATAATCCGTACACAAACGGTTACCTCCATCCTTCTTGTCCACAAACAAGACAGGTGACCTCCATGGGGATGCACTCGGTTGAATCAATCCGATTTCCAACATGGAATCAAGTTGCTTCTTCAGTTCTTCTAGTTCTGACGGGTTCATACTATAGGGTCTCTGGGATATGGGTCCTGTTCCGGGGATTAGTTCAATGATAAACTCGATATCCCGATCTGGGGGCATACCGGGCAAAATATCTGGAAATACATCGGGGTATTCGCAGACTATCCGAACTTGGTCAATGGTAGGTTGGGCTATACTCTTGTTACACTTGAATTGGCGAGGTAAGGTTTCAGATATATGCTCGACTGATATTCCGGTGGTACTGGCCATGGTAATGGCTTTCTTGGCACAGTCAATCAATCCTTTATGTTTGGACATCCAATCCATTCCTAGTACAACTTCCAAACCTTTAGTTCCGAGTACTATTAGGTTAGCATAAAAATCTATGCCATGGATTCGGATAGGGACGGCCTTGCAAATTTGCCTAGCCTTGGTGGTTGATCCGGGAATTTGTACAATCATCACATGCTTCAATTTGGTTGGTTGAATTTTACTAGTGCAAGAAAATTCTTCGGTGACAAATGAATGCGATGCACTAGAATCAAACAACACTCTTGCAAGTACTGAATTAACAGAAAACATACCCAACACGACGTCTGGCGCTTCCTGAGCTTCTTCAGCATGCATGAGAAAAAGACGGCCATTGCGGTTGAGTGAATTCCCTGGGGCAAATCTTCTCCCTGGCTAGACACGACGGTGCTGCTGAGTTGGGACATTGGTATTAGGGGTTGTAGCATTCTTCTTGTTGGGGAACTTGTTGGAATAGTGGCCTTTATTTCCACAGTCATAACAGGTCACTTGTGACTTGTCCCTGGCTGCAACAGGCACAACATTGCTTCCAGTCCTCGGGGCGGTGTTGGGTTGGAGGTAGCATTGTTGGTGTTGAACTTGGGTGGGGTGCGGGTGAAATTGCTAGAGTTGCCGGGGTTGTTGTGATTTCCTCCGGGTCTAGGGTTTCCACGGTTGGGATAGTTTGGACGGGTCATAGGGGGTCTGTTGGTTCTTGGGGCAAATCCTGGAGATGGGTTGGGGCGATACTTTGGGGTCTGATGGGTTCCTGGTTGATGCATCATGCGACGCTTGCGGTTCTCATTGGCCTGGTTGATCTTTCCTTCCATCTGGATAGCAGAGTCGACAAGGGCTTCAATATCAGCAAAGGGGATATTGACTAACACCGTCTGCATCTCGTCATGCAGACCATTCAGGAATCTTTCTTTCTTCTTGGCTTCGGTGTCTATCTCGTCCGGGGCATACCTAGCTAATGACAAAAATTTGTCACGGTATTCCACTAAAGTCATCCTTCCTTGCTTCAACTCCCTGAACTCGTCTCTCATTCTCTTGATCAAACCGGGTGGCACATGGGTTCTGCTAAACTTGACCTTGAATTCCTCCCAGTTCATCATTTGGCCTCCGGTCATTGCACGCACACTGTTCCACCATGCCCTGGCATCTCCGGCTAGATAATGGGTGGCGAACAAGACTTTCTCGTTGGCTTCTACTCCTGCTACTTCTAAGTTATTTTCCATGGTTTGCAACCAATCATCGGCGTCTAGGGGTTCTTCTGACTTGGTGAAAACGGGTGGGTTGGTATTCTGAAAATTCTTGAGCTTAGATCCGTGGTTGTCCTGATTTCCATGGCCTTGGTTGTTGTGGGCTAGCTGGGCTATCTGTTGCAGAGTGGCTAGGTTGTCTTGACGTTCCGCTCTTTCAGCTTCGCGGTCAGACGTCAACATTTGCAGGATCTGCAACATCGGTTCCGGGGCTGAACCACTTCCTCCACGTGGCATCTGAAGATTGATATAGATCATGAGAAAAGAGGGAAATTTCTAAGGTTTTGGGTCTTTGAAAAGTTTTTAGAGTTTGACTCAAGTTTTCTAGCAACTTGCTTTTTCATTCATTCACTCATAGCACACATTACAACACACACCACAACAAGGAAAAACAGATGGTTTTAAGAACCATTCTGGAAACTAAGATACAGTGGGACCGACTACTACTCACTACGCTAGTGCTCAGTGCTACTACTCCTCGGAGTCTGTGGCTTCATCATCCGCATCATCGATGAAGGCGAAATCATCCTCATCGGTGAAGAAGTCCATGGCCTGATCCTCCAGAAAATCATCGTCATCGCTGAGATAGGAGTAAGGGTCTCCACGAAGATCTTCTCCGGCATTCTCTCTTTCCTCCAACTGCATGTCTCTCTCGTGGATGGTCTGTTCCAGAGATGAGATGCGATGGCGAATACGGGCAATAATGCGCTCCTTCTTGTCGAGCTGACGGCGGCGAGACTTGCGATCCTTTGCTAGCATGGCGATGGTCTGATCCTTTGTCTTGATGATGGCAGACTTGTGGTTGCAATAGTCACGACAGTTGTCCAATTCCTGCTGGCGATCATACATCATGAAGCTAAGGTGGTCCAATTGAGTCTTCAGCTCGGGGTGGTATGGGGCTTCCAGTGGTTGGCCATTGGCATCACGCCTTGGGCAAAACTCAAAGCGAGTACCCTTGATATGATTGATGCTCTGCCCACACAGACGGGAAAGAGCTTCCTGCATTGCTCTGGCAAGTCCATCGAGCCAGTTGTTTTCCCTCAAGGTAAACTGAATTCCTTCCGCAGTGGTAGGTTCAATCTTTCCTCGGAGACTTGCAACAATTAGCCACTGCAGATCTTCTCTGTGGCATCCCGCAAAACCACTACTAGAAAATCGCGTTGTTTTTGTGCATTGCATCATCATGACCGCATGCTCACGTCATCATGCCACATTGCATTTGAGCATCGTCATCATCTTGTTTGCTTGCATAAGATTATTTTCGGGAAAACCTATTTTTGTTTTCTAAAACGCCCCGTCTTTGTTCAAACATAAAACCCGGGTCTCCGGATTATTTTGTTTTGTCAGCTATCGGTTTGCAAAAAGCCCTGTTTGAAATCAATAAAATATTTAATTATTTTTAGTGGGGCAGTCGAACGGGCCGATTCGACCCAGTCGACCACCCCCGGAATAAAATCGGTCCACCTAAACCAGCCTACCCGAATCCTAAAACTACCCAAACCTATTCTACCCACCACTCACAGCTCGCCACCTCACCCTCTCCCCCAATCCCTACCCACCTTGCCACCTCACCAATCCCAGACTTTTCCCCCTCTCTCCCTCTCTCACACCCAGCTCCCACCTACCCCCTCCCTTACACCTCGGCCCCACCCCCCTGGTCAAACCCACTCCCCTCCCCACTCTCTCTCCAGCCCGGGCCCCACCCCACAGCCCCCTCCACTCTACCCGCGCGGCCCACCCTGCGACCCCACGCCCGGCCCCACCCCCATGGCCCCGCTCGCTCCCCTTCCTCTCTCTTCTTCCTCCTCTAGCCCGCGCCCCACCACCTCTGCCCCGCGTCTCCTCCTCCCTCCGGCAGCCGCGCCACCGCCCCCTTCTCCCACAGCTCAGTGCGCCAGCCATGCCGCCACCTCTCTCTCACGCCTGGCCCGCGCGCGCCTCGCCTCCCTTCTCGGCCACCTCGGCCTCCTTTCTCCCTGCCGTCGTCCCTCCTCCCTGCTCTGTAGCCGCCTCCACTGCTGCCCTCGAGCCGCCTCCTCCTCGCCCCCCTCTCCGGGCGCCCTCCAACCGTCGGCCTCGCCCGCCAAGCTCCCGCCCCGGCCGCTGCCAGGCCTCGCCTCCTCCCCTCCGTCGCTGCGTCCCCCTGCGTCGGCCCCGCCGCCCTTACTTCTACCCTCCGGCGAGCTTGCCACCGCCGCTCGCCTCCTCCTCTCCCTTGCCGCGTCCCCGTCGCCCCGCCTCTGCCCGCCTCCCCGCCATCCCCAGCGCCCCGCCGGCCCCGACGCCCTCTGCCCCGCCGTCGTTGGCATGGCCGCGCAGCACCCGTCGCCATCGGGCTCTGAGCGCCGCCGATTTCCGCCGCCCGGCGCCCTCTGTCCGCTGCTCGCCAAGACCGACGCCCTGCAACCTCTTGTCGCGTCGCCCTCTATGCGCCGCGGAGCTCCGCCGTCCTCTGTCTGCCTCTAGCGCGAGTGAGCCAAGGGAGCAGCACGTCCTTGTCCATGTGTGTATGTGTTAAGTGCTTGTGTGTAGTACCAAGTCAACGTCCGAGCACCATAGTGACAACCCAAGTCCGTCTTCAACCTCCGGCGTCGAATTCCGAGAACTTCGCCCTGGAACTCCAAGATCTCCGTCTAGCCGTGTGTGCCGCAAGATGCCAAGCTCTTCTCATCGACAAGACCGACACGAGTCGAGACCCGGGGAACTATGCAAGACCACGGCGCCGGAACCGAACCGAACCCTCGGAACTGCCAAGTTCGCCAAGACCCGTTCCCGGATTCCGATTGTCGGGCCGAACCCGTGGAACCCCGAAACCTCCCCAAGATCTACGCGGCGGAACAACAAGGCCGTGGGAGTGGAATCGACGAGATCTACCGCCGGACGCCAAGTACTCCTTCACGGACCCGAGGATCCGAAGGCCTTCTTCCCGGATCCGGAGACCGAACCCGGGCGCGCCAAGTTCTTCGACCCGAGACCCCGGTGCGACAAGTACTTCATCCCGAACGCCATGACCGTCGACATGACCCGAGGACCACGGATGCGACGAGACCTACCTCCGTTATCCGAGACCGAACCCGTCGAACCCTGAACCCTGAGACCGACCCCGAACCCCGGAACCCCAAGATCTGCCGAACCCTAATGTGTGAACCTTTTCTCGAGCCCTATTTTATAAATGTAATAAAAACTTGTTGCATATTAATTGCCATACTTGCATGCATATTTGTGTGGTTTGGGGGCCTTATGCCGATTCACCTCATAATTAAATATGGGGCCCATATGCGGGCAAATCTAGTCTCATATTGGCCTCATTTAAATTTGTGTAGCGAACCGGTGCTATCTTTTGCCATGTTAAGACAACATTTAAATTGCGGGGTAGTTAAATAACTTGAACCGTTTGATTAAATGTCGGGACCCCGGTTCCGCTTAATATTGCCTAATTGCACCGCATCTTTGCCATGCCATACATCATGCATGCATCATGCCCGATCTTTTGCCGTAGTATTGAATATTGCATCCGATGTTTATTCTAGTGTTTTGCTTCTTCGCGGATAAGGCCGTTGAGTTGATGCGAGTATCGACCCGATCTTCGGTTGAACCTTCGGCAATGTTTTTCAGGCGAGCATCCCCCTTTTCTACCTATCTTACTTTTATAGTATTTATTCCCTCCTGTTGATCTATTGCTATCTGTGTCGCGTTGCTCTAGTTTTCGTACCCGTGATATCCCTTGCAGCCTTATGTCGCCTTGGACACCTCCTATTGCCTGTTGTTTGGTAGTTAGTTGGACTTGCGCGTCGTAGTCGCTTGCTCAAGTGCTGTTGCGTGTCGCCAAGTACCACAGTTGTTGGAGTATTGCCGCCTGTTTCATGTTGTAGTTGATCATGGCTTTACTTTTCGTTCACTTTAATTCCTGTTTAACTACTAAAATTGAAGTAAGTAAGCAGAGGCACAGGTGGGCAATAGATGTTATTTGGTTGTTAACCGTCCACTTGTGTCCCGTAGGACCCCGAGTGCTTGATACCTGTTCCTTGATTTATCGCGCTATCCACATCCGGGAGGATTATGGGACCCCCGAGCGAGCTTGATTCGATCTTATTTCTTGGGGCCACAAACTAGTTTGAGGTTTTATTTTACTATCCTACCTATGCCATGCTTTCTGCTTTATTTACGATTGTGCGAGGAGCACTGTCGCTTTAGGTAAGCGGAGTGTTTTCAGATCGACAAGCCAGTCACATTTTGGGTTCCCGATCGTTATAGCCATCTGGCGCAAAACTCGGTCCGTCTCAAGTCAGCTAACTTTGTTGGTGTACTCAGCGGTGGCCCCTGAAATATTTCTGAATCCTGTGATTGCTTTGTCGTGAAAGCCTCGTTGGGTTTTGATTTGGTTTTTCCGAGGTTGATCGAGTGTGTGTTGCTATTGGTGCACCCCGGCCGGGTAAAACTTTCTGAAAGCCGTGTCCGCGGTTATGGACGACTTGGAGCACAGTATCTCGATCATAGACAACTATAACTAAAGTAGTGCTATAAATTTGACTTTATAATGACTAGTAATCAGCTTCACTATAATGGAATGGCTAAATAAAACTGCCAACAATTGCTTGGATGAGTTGTCGCTTGCGACCATTGTACCTGACTAGTAAGTATTGCAACTACAACGGAATGGCTAAATAAAAGTACCAACAACTGCTGGGTTTTGGGTTATCTCATACTAATCGTATATCTGACTAGTAAGTGTTGCAACTACAACGGAATGGCTAACTAAAAGTGCCCACTGCTTATTTTATCAGGATGATTATCTATAATTGACTAGTAATTGCTGCAACGATAACTGAATAAGTAAAACTGCCAACTGTGTGAGTTCCTCGGTTGACTTCCTCGTGTGGTCTCGAGGGGGAAACACCAGGATGGGTTTGTTTGATGGTAGAATCAGGTTGGTGCCGAATAGGTCTTTCTTACCCCTCTCTGATAGCCGCCAGTTATATCGAGTCTCTATAGGTTGTTTAGTGCATGCTGCGCTGCCGCTGCAGTCCACCATACCTAGGTAGGCGAGGACCGCCGAATTCTAGCCTCGCCGTGTACTGGCCTCAGTACTGACGCTCCTCTTTTTCCTTTGCCCTTTGTCGGCACCCCTTTTTGTTTAAGCAGGTGTTGAGATCGACGTCGTTAGCAGGGTTACCCTTGGCCCGCACAGGCAGGGTTATGGATGCCATTGGTTATTCTTCAGGGCTCTTAGCCCCATTTGCATCTTGTCCGTAGTCGGACGTTCTATCATTTTCAAGGTGATTTGGATCTTTGTATATTATATCTGTATTCTTGACTCTTTGAGTCGCTGTTATATATATATCTGTTCTGTGGGTCCCATCGAGGATTGTTGTGTAATGTTATTACTTCGTTTTCCACCCGCACGCAAGTGCCTGGTGGGCACCTTTGAATCGTTTCTATGCGGGTTTGGCGGGTTTCGCTAAAACTTGCATAGGGTCGATTCAGAGGGTGTTACATTATCCTCCTTGATCATTGAGCTGAGCTCCGAAGAACTCGGGGTGCGGACGCTCCAGAAGTTCCGAAAGCTGATCCAGATCCCTCTCAAAGATAAGGTCTCCTCCATTCTCGAGTTGGTAAAACTTGCTGTACTTCACGTCCATCTATAAAAATAGAGGATGAGTAGATTAGCAAAGTGATCAAGTGTGTCAAAATTTTATGTATTTTGCAAGAGTTTTTGAGGAACATTAAGTTTTATTAAAGAATTAAAGAGGTAAGAATGAGAATAAGTTTTCGTAAATATTTTTGGTTCTTTGGTTTTGAAACTAAGTTTTTGGTTCAACGTCCCATCTAACTAGGGTCTCCTATGGTCAGGATGGCTCTGATACCAACTTGTCAACACCCGGATTTTTCAATCCTAGATGCCTGTTGTTCCATACATCGCAATCCCAGGATTACCATTTTTGCGAGACATAACAGAATTGGATACCATAGTACTTCATCCATTACAAACGATACATAAGTTATTATACAAATAGGGATCTCATTATCCAGTTATTAATACAACATCATGCAGCGGAATACGTAATAATAACGGTAGAGTAGGGGAAGCTCCATCTTCGGGGTCACAGGCAATGCTGACGATGGGAGATGATCCTAGTTGTCGTAACCTTCCTGGGGTCCATCCTCCAGGTACTCCTCTTCATAGTCTGGCCATGGGAATAGCCAGGGACAAAGCCATGAGTACTCTTTAAGTACTCGCAAACTAGTACTAACAAGTAAAGGGTTTTTTTGGATAATAGGACACTAGGCTCTAGGGTTGTTTTGCAAAAAGCCAGGTTTATCTTTACTAAGTTCCAAAGCTAGTCACAATTTTATCACTCCTAAGTGGGATCTTGTATTTCAGTATCACAACTCTGTTGTGCTCAAGTCAAAATCTTAGTTCATTTCAAAGGTCATTTTGAAAAGTCTGACGGGGGAAGATGGCCACTCCATAATCATGACGAGCTATTCGAATAGTTTGACACTCTGCACAGATTGTACACTTTCACCACAACATTCGATACATCCGTCAGGAACAAATCCTGAATTCACCATACTCAGTATGCGGATAATCAATCCTAACCTTTCAATTACACGCCCTAGTATGAGCACCTCTCCTGTGAGTTTGGCCTCCCAACCATGACCACTGTCATCTTGGGTACTGCACAGGTGGACAATCTTCACAAGGTAGCCTCAGCTCAGACCTTGGCCGTGAGTGTGGCATCCCGCAAAACCACTACTAGAAAATCGCGTTGAATTTGTGCATTGCATCGTCATCATCATGTGTTGTTTGTCAAAAACTATTTTCGCAAGCCCGTTTTGTTTTCCAAACGCCCCATTTTAATTCAAATGCAAAGCCCGGTTCTCCGGATTAATTATTTTGGCCGCTATCGGTTTGCACACGGCCCGTTTAAATCAAATAAAAAGATTTAATTATTTTAGCGGGGGCAGTCGAACGGGCCGTTTCGACCCGAACGACCACCCCCAGAAAATACAAACGGTCCACCTACACCCGCCCTTCTAAATCCTACAGCTACCAGATAATCTAACCACCCCTCCCCTCCACATCACCCCCCCCCAATAGTAATCTGCCACCTCACCCTCTTCCCTCCCCCTAGCCAACCAGAAGCTGCCACCTAGACTAAACCACCTCCACTTCCCTCTCTCCTCTCTCTCCACACAGCACACACCCACCCCCACATGCACTCACACACACAACACACACCACACACGCGCGCAGCCGGCCCCTGCTGGCCCCACCACCATCCCCAAGTCCCGCCCTCGGTTTCCCGCCTTAGGTCCCAAGACGCACACCCACCGCCCTAGCACCTCCTCCTCTCGCTCATGCTCCGCTCGAGCCCGCTGCCGCTCAGTAGCCCGCCACGAAGCACCTCCCTCTCGCCTCCGTGTCGCGGCAGGCTGTCCCGCCGCCCCGGTACCTCCTCCCCGCTCGCCCTGCATATCCGCCCTCCTCGCGCGGTGGCCGCCGAAGCTCTCCACCGCGCTGGCGCACCGTCTTTCCGCCGCGCCCTCACGCCACGGCCAGCTCGACGGCCTCGCCCCTCCCCTCGCCGCCCGTCGCACGCCCACGTGCTCTGCGCCGCCTCCCGCATCCTCCCTGACGCCATGGTGCTCGCCTCAGCCGCCGCCCGCTTCCTCTCGCCACCTCCGGCCACCACCGTTCGCCGCTTGCCTCGCCCGACCCATGACGTCCCCCTCATCCCTGCCGCCCAGCGCCCGCCGGCAGTGTGCCTGCCCGCAGCACCGTCCCAAGGCTGTTCCTCCCTTCTCGCATCGCGTGTCGCCATCGTGGCCATCGCCTCTGCACCGCCACGGTGGCACTTGGTCCAACCCTGGCTTCCCTCGTGTAGGCATGGTGCTGAGCCGACGATCCGGTGTATATCGTGTGATGCCACTGAAGTATTCCAAACCCTGCTTCGAAGACGTCAACTCCGACCATGTGATGTTTGTGTGGCGACGGTTACATGAGGCCTCGACGACAAGTACTTCCACGGAACCACCAAGTTCTCCATCCCGGCAACCGAAGACGCGGTACCCCAAGATCGCCTCCCCCGATTCGAAGCCCTATGCCCCGAGGTCGCCAACACGGACTCGGAGGATCCCCGAACGACGAGCCCTTCATCTCGGATGCCAAGACCGATCCTGAACCCGACGCCGCGTCAAGTTCTGCCTCACGGATTGAAGACCGAACCCGATAACCGCCAAGGCCGCCAACACGGATACGACAAGTACCTCCGCCAGGACGTCGAGTACTTCCCCGGACGACAAGTTCTCCATTCCGGAACGGCATGATTGACCGCAAAGAGCACCAAGATCTTCCAGTGCCGAGACCCGAGTCCGACACCGACAATCGAAACCGCTGAACCGACAAGTTCGTCCACCTGGACACCGTGCGCCAAGATCTACCCCGTTACCGAGAACGATCCCGGAGTCCGAGAACGATCCCGTCGAGACCGATTCCTTCGGACCCTGGACCCCGAGACCGACCCCGAACCCCGGAACCCCAAGTTCGCCGAACCCTAATGTGTGAACCCCTTCCCGAAACCCTATTTTATAACACAATCCAACTTGTCGCATTCTAATTGTTCATGCATGCATATCATCATGTGGTTTGGGGGCCTTATGCCGATTCACCTTATAATTAAATAGGGGGCCCATATGCGGGCAAATCTAGTCTCATATTGGCCTCATTTAAACTTGTGTAGCGAACCGATGCCATCTTCTGCCTTGTTAAACAACATTTAAATTGCGGGGTAGCTAGAAAACATGAACCATCTAAATCACTGTCGGGACCCCGGTTCCGCTTAATATGACCTAATTGCATCGCACCTTGCCATGCCATACATCATACATGCATCATGCCGATCTTCTGCCGTTGTATTAAATAGTGCATCCGGTGTTTCTTCTAGTGTTTTGCTTCTTCGCGGATTAGGCCGTGGAGTTGATGTGAGCTTCGCCCCGATCTTCGGTTGAACCTTCGGCAATGTTTTCAGGCGAGCATCTCCCCCTTTCTACCTATCTTACTTTTATAGTATTTATTTCCCTCCTGTTGATCTATTGCTATCTGTGTTGCGATGCTTTAGTTTCCGTACCTGTGATATACCGTGCAGCCCTATATTGCCTTGGACACATCCTATTACCTGTTGTTTGGTAGATATTTGGACTTGCCCGTCATAGTCGCTTGCTCAAGTGCTGTTGCGTGTCGTCAAGTGCCACAGTTGTTGATGTATTGCCGCATGTTGATGTTGGAGATGATCCTAGTTTTACTTATCGTTCACTTTAATTCCTGTTTAACAACTAAAATTGAAATAAGCAGAGGCATCGGTGGGTGATAGATAATATTTGGTTTCGAGCACTTGTGTCCCGTAAGACCCGAGTACTTGATACTGTTCCTTGATTTATCGCGCTATCCACATCCGGAGGTATATGGGACCCCCCTGAGCCAGAGCTTGATTCAGTCTTATTTCTTGGGGCCACAAACTAGTTTGAGGTTTTATTTACGATCATGTACTTATGCCATGCTACTTATGTATTTAAATTGTGCGACAGATAGCACACTGTACTGTTTAGGATCGTGGCACGATTCCGCGGTGTCGACAAGCCCAGTTTTGGGTTCCCAGTCGTTCACAGCCGTCCCCACAACCTTGAGTCCGTCTCGGAGCTTGCTTACTTCGTTGCGGGTGTACTCCAAGGGGTGGCCCCCTGAAATATTTCTGAATCCTGTGATTGTTCAGTCGTGAAAGCCTCGTTGGGTTTTGAGTTGGTTTTTCCGAGGTTGATCGAGCGTGTGTTGCTATTGGTGCACCCCGGCCGGGTAAAACTTTCTGAAAGCCGTGTCCGCGGATATGGATGACTTGGAGCACAGTATATCGATCATAGACAAGCATAACTAAAGTTTATTGCTATAAATCTGACTTTATAATGACTAGTAATCAGCTTCACTATAATGGAATGGCTAATTAATACTGCCCACAATTGCTTGTTTGGAGTGTCGCTTGCGACCATTGTACCTGACTAGTAAGTAATGCAACTACAATGGAATGGCTGAATAAAAGTACCAACAACTGCTGGGTTTTGGGTTATCTCATGCTATCTGTATCTGATTAGTAAGTGTTGCAACTATAACGGAATGGATAACTAAAAGTGCCCACTGCTTATTTCATCAGGACGATAATCTATACCTGACTAGTAAAGTGCCGCAACTATAACTGAATAAGTAAAACTGCCAATGGTGTGAGTTCCTCGGTTGACTTCCTCGTTTGGTATCGAGGGGGAAACACCAGGATGGGTTGGTTGATGTTAGTATCAGGTTGGTTCCGAATAGGTCTTTCTTACCCCTCTCTGATAGCCGCCAGTTGTATCGAGTCTCTATAGGTTGTTTAGTGCATCTTTGCCGCTTGATCCACCATACCTATGTAGGCGAGGACCGAATTCTAGACTCGCTGCATCGGCCTCGATCTTGACGCCTTCTTTTTCCTTTGCCCTTTGTCGGCACCCTTTTGTTTAAGCAGGTTTGAGATCGACGTCGTTAGCGGGGTTACCCTTCCGCTTGGCACAGGCGGTTATGGACGCCATTGGTTATTCTTCGTGGCTCTTAGCCCCATTTGCATCTTGTCCGAATGGACGCTCTATCGTTTTCAAGGTGATTTGGATCTTTGTATATTATATCGTATTCTTGACTCATTGAGTCGCCTCGTATATATATCTGTTATGTGGGTCCCATCGAGGACCTGTGTAATGTTATTACTGCTTTCCACCCGCAAAGTGCTGGTGGCACCTTTGAATCGTTTCTATGCGGGTTTGGCGAATTTCGCTCAAACTTGCATAGGTCCGATCGAGGGTGTTGATGAGGAACTAATACTAAGGTATATAAGTTTCGTCAAGCCCTACCCAATATTCGGGTATTGTGGTTTAGACATAAAAATTGGAATGGTATCGCATCCGCACAACCATCAGTTTTATAAAGGGCTAAGGCTCATGCCTCAACATTTTCATCACCAAAATCATCAAGTGTTTGGAAACACATGTCCAAAACATTTCAATAGAATGATCCATCATTCCAAGGTTTTCATAACCATTTTTCCACCAAGTATTCCCATCTAAAGTTGATCAAGTTTTATGCTTAGCACTAGCATCTACAGGTGGGGGGTAGTAATGATGAGGGGTGGTAAGTTGGTGGAGTTTCAACTAAGTACAACCTTATATCTTAGGTTGATATCAAGGTTTCTAGCTTAGGCCAAATTTTATGCTCTTTATGAAACCTTCAGCACAACTGTCTAGTATCTACCAAACTCTTAGGTAAACTCTAAGTAAGCTTTGATAAAGAAATAAAGTAAGATGCTTGCACATAAAACTAGGATTTGGTTTATCAAGTGGGTATGATCACATATGCTTAAGGCATATAGTAGTCACATCACACGTATGGGTTTGTGGCATCAGTAGGGTATCTGGCAAGGGTTAGCTTGCATCAATGTAAATATAAGCTTGCACATTCACTAGTAGTATTAGTCTGGCTAAAGTAGAGTGTCTTACAAGTTTTAGCTTGCCTTGTGCAGAGCAGTGGTTGAAGTTCTCCTCGGCTTCTTCTTCGTAGTATCCTCCTTCCTCCTCGTATCCTTGGTCGGTACTAGCGTCTATGAATAAATACGAGGTACACAATCACCAAACAATACTTAACTACTTGCAATCATCACACACAAGGGTCCTATAGATGATCTAGCATCATCTCTAATATTACAAGGTTAAGGCTTGGTTTAAATCATTTTTATTTTTAGAAAAGTAATTTCTACTCATTGAAAAACTACTTAAGATTTAATATTCTCCAAACTAAACATGGGATCATGTTGACACATGTCATCACCACATATTGTAGTCCATGGGAATGTGATTTAAAGTGGTGTCACAACTTAATAAGGTTTTACCCTTTTATCTTAATTAATTAAAGTGGCTAGAAATGCTTATGAAGCATTCTTTTATTACTTGAACATTATTTCTGCAAGTAAACCTATATATTTTTATATATTCTGAAAGGTATGGTTAAATGTGATTTTTGAGAGTTGGAATCAACTCAAAAGCTTTTATGGTTGAAATTTGAAAAATGTTTGAATGCGTAAAAGCTTCGCCTTGTTATTTTTACTATGGGTGATCTAGATCCAAATGACTTGAATCCAACGGGCTTGGATTAAGCATTCAGACCTTTCCAACAAAATTGGTTTCATCCAATGTGATGCCTGAATCGATCTGGGTTGATTTTTGAAGTTGGGTCTGAAGTGTTTTGAAATGAAATAGAAAAGGTTTAATTTGAATTCTTTGGGCTGCGTGAAATTCTTGGGCGGCCTGCTAAGCGATGCTCCATGATTCTTAAGTGGGTGTCCCCACTCGCCGCTGACACGGGCTGGGCCAAGCGGTATGGGGAAACGTGGATCTCGATCTAGTTCTAATCTAATGGTGGGGGTCATCGTCGACGCGAGACAACTCGGCAGAACGAAACCTAAGCGCGGCCGGTGAGGGGTGCTGGGGCTCACCGGAATGCAGGCGAGGGTCGGCGAGGCGAGCAGCGATCGACGACGGCGAACCTCCTGGTACGGTGGCTTCTCTGGGCGGCTCAATCGCTGGCACCCTTCTTCTCCCGGCGACAGCTCAGTGAAATTCCGGCGGTGGTGCTCGCCTTGCTCGAGATGGTGTGGGACGGTCAGTGGGGAGAGGGGAGTGAGATGGTGTGAAGAAATTGTGCGGGGGTGGCCTCTATTTATAGTCGAGCGAGGGGACAGTCGGGGCGCACAGTGAGCTCGTCGGGGGCGACGTTACAGGCGGCTAATGGAATGGGCAAGGGTAGGGGGCGGTGTTGTGTCTCCTGGTGATGCTCAACGACATGGTCGTGAGGCATGGGGCGGTGTGTTTTGGTCTGGAACGGGCGGTGCTCTGCGCGGCAGAGGCGGCGTCTTCGACGGCGGGCGGTGGCTGTATGGCACGGGGCGGCAAACGGGGATGTCTGGCGGTGTCCTGGGTCGGTGGTGATCGTGTGTGCACGCGGTGAGGGCGACGCGATGCGTGGACGCTGGTCGAGGTGGTGCTCTGGCGCCGCGCTCGGCATGGTCTGGCGTGTCTTGTGCGTGGTCCAGGCTTGAAACGCCATGCTGGGACATTCGTTGGCGGTGGACGGTGGGCTGCCTCCCGACAAGGTTGGCACGGCTAGTTCTTCCTCTAGCCTGCATCCACAATGGGGTGACATGGGGTGCTCATTTCACCATTAATGACAATGGCAAGCTCACAGGGGTGCTAGTGTTGGGCTAATCTTTCTAGATGATCTACTGAGGTGTGTGTGAGCTAACTAGGGAACAAGTTAGGCTCAAAACACTGCACACTATAGTGTTTGATGTTTCGTTTGATTTGTGTCTGCAACCTGTTTGATGAAATGGCCGCATGAAATCAAGTTTTGAATTTTGAAATGAATTTTTGTGGGTTTGCTAGATTGGTGCTGGTGAGTCTTCAGATGCTTGGGTTTTGAAAGTTGAGCTTGTTTGAGTGGGTTTTGAAAAAGTGGGATCTTCCCATATGAAGAAGATTCAATTTTGAATTGTCATTTAAACTATGCATTTCAAAGTTTCTGGATGATCACAAAGTGGGCCTTGATACTTTGTTATGAGTACATTGAAGGGGTGCAAAGATCCAGAAAAGTTTCTGTTAGGTTTTGAAAGTTTGAGACAACCAAAGTAGGCATGGCTGTTAAATTGGTCAAAATGACCATTCACTTAATATATTTGTTTTGATTTACTTGTCTTTAGGAAAAGTGTGGGAAATGTTTTAGATGATGTTCATTTCACCTAAGAAACATTTTACAAGCAATGGATCACACAAACAAGGTGGTTTTTATAGAAATTCAAAATCCATGCATACACATATACATGCATTCATGGGTTTACTTAGAAAAGTTTTTGTTAACCCTAATCTTGATGATTAGAAATTTCATGATCTGAGTTTGGTATTTTTGGGATGTTACAATTCTAAAGGGGGGAGAGAGATCCTTCGCGAGGAGGTGTGAGAGACAAGTGAGAGGAGGGGGTCCTTTTATAGGGGAGGGGGGCAGCCCAAGGGGGCATGGTCGCCGGCCATGGAGGGTGCCCCCACCTCTCCCTCATTCATGTGGTGGAAGCTCCACTCACATAAAAACCTCTCCACTCACAATTCCACTCGCATGCATTAATTTTCCACCAAAATTAATGCAAGCTCTCATTTAAATAAAACTCTTTTATTTATTTATTCAGAATTTTGTTAATTACTTTAATTAACAAACATTCACATAAAACCCCTTGCTAGTATTCCATTTCACATGCAGAACCAGTTTCAACAATTTCAACCGAAATAGTTCCGGTGTCTAGTGAAATAAATTCCTGCGCTTTCCTTTTCTTTTTCTGGCATATCATTTGCTCCGAATGGTGTCGGAATCCCTTAAGTGTGTCACCCTACGGTTCTCTAATAATGCGGACATGATCGATACCCTTCTTCGATCAATAATCAGTAGCGGGACCTGCAGATCCATACTGACTCCCACACATTCAACGATGACTTCTGTGATCGTGTGAACCTTTTACGCTAGTATCTTAATCCCTTTGTTTCACGATATATTACATGTCCGAGATTCGATCATCGGTATCTCCATACCTAGTTTGATCTCGTTACGACATGCACTCTTTCTCGTTCCGTGATATAACATTCTAGTGATCAAATCACTTGCTTGCAAGCTAACCAATGTGATATCACCGAGAGGGCCCAGAGTATATCTATCCGTCATCGGGATGAACAAATTCCACTCTTGATCCATGATTCTCAACATAACACTTTAGTAGTTCTGAAGCCATCTTTATAATCACCCAGTTACGGTGTGACGTTTGATGTCAACAAGAAACTCTTCCGGTGTTAGTCATTGGCATGATCTCATGGTCTAAGGATTAGGATCACTTCGTAAGTTGTTATAGCAATATAAACTCAATGACTTTGATCATAATGCTATACTTCGGATGAATGTTCATCACATCATTACACTAATGTTGTGACCTCGTTATTAACAACATCCAATGTCCATGATCAGGAAACCTTTGATCATCTTGTTAATCAACGAGCTAGTTTATAAGAGAGGCATAACTAGGAACTTCCTTTTTGTTTATTAAACACACATGTATTAACATTTCCGTATTAATACAATTATAGCATGTAAAATAAACATTTATCATAAATAAGGAATACGATAATAACCACTTTATTATTGCCTCTCGGGCATATTCCCTTCAGTCTCCCACTTGCACTAGAGACAATAATCTAGTTTGAAAACTTTGCGTATTGAACACCTATGGCTTTCTGGTGTTCCATATACGCAATTGCAAGTGGTTAACATAATCTACGGATCTGACGCTTTCAGGTCCATGTGTATTTGCATGTCTTTGCGTCTCCACGCATCACTCATTCTCCAATGAGATGGCATTGTATAAATTTGGTCTTTTGGTGAGACCTTTAGTTCCTTGGGTTTAAATCACGTCGATACTATTGTCGTACAATATATCGTCAGTGTTAGCCCGTTGCGAACCACACCTTAGTTTGATAACAAACTACTTGACACAAATTCCCTCCTTTGCTGCTACTATAGCAGTCATATAGTTAGCCTTTTGTTGTAGTATTCATCACAATGTCTTAACTTTGGAACTCTTCCAAATCCATCATGGAAACTTTCTTTACATTTAATTGTGCCACCCATAGTTTAAATTGAGATAAACTTAATTTATAACTTGTGACAAAATTAGTATCAATGTAATGCTTTACAATGAACTATTTGTAATTGTTTGTCACTTCTACACAAATATATTCTTAGTTCTTCCAAAAGATCATAAGAATATCCTTACTATTGTCCAATGATCATTTTATGATTCATTCTGGTATATGCTCATAACACTTAGAGCATAGGACATATCTGGATGTGTACATATCATTGTATGATTGATCAAAACATTCTCGTGATTTCACTCATCAAGTGTCAAAGCACTTGAATCTTGTTTCACTTATCAAGTGTCGATACACTTGAATCTTGATTCAATTCTTTTCCATGCGACAAGAACCATTTCTTGTTGTTTATATATTGAACTCCTTCAATATCTCATATATGTACGTTTGGCACAACCATATTAGCATCACAGTCTATCCACTATAGACATTCACGCTAAATATTCGGGTTTTTCCTAAGTATTTCATCGAAATGAAATTCTTAACCTTTGTCAATAAAAGATACATCATTTCTAATCAACAAGATGTCCTCCACATAATGTATTAGAAATATGTCTTAGCGCTCCCACTTAATTTCTTGCAAATGCAAGCATCTTCATCGTCTCCTGATGAAAACTCCTTTTTCATCATGGTGAAGATTCCAACTCCGCGATGCTTACTTCAACCATTGAAGTTTGCATGCCCTTTTTTTTAGCATCCTTTGAATTAACAAAACCCTTTGAATCGTGTCATGTACACGTCCTAGGTAACCATTCTATTTAGAAGAACTTTGTTTTGTTTATTCATCTACCATATACCAAATTATATGTAGTGGTTTCTACTTTAATCCGTCCAGACTAAAGATCGCTATGAAAGATTAAATCTTGTCATAGTCAACTCCTTGAACATTGTCATAAAATACTTTACGACATGTCGACTATTTCATAGATGTGAAACATCCATGTCTGTTTCTTTATGGATCCAAATACGACTAATAGGTTTTTACACCTTTCCGGAGGGTCTTCCAAGTTCAAAACTTGATTTCTCGTGTATGGAATGTCGGGGGGTTAACCTCGGGTAGGTCAGAGACGGGGAAAGACAGAGGTACTGTCCCCGTCTGGTTTCCGAGTTACGGCTTAAGTCGGCCGAATCATGAATATGTCGGCCGATGAACGGAGGCAAGAAGCCCACGTATATGTATCAAGTGGTTACCCGGCCGAGTTAATGAGAGAATCGGCCGGGTTACCCAAATGATCTTCATGCAGGTGAGGAACGAGCCGAGTAACACAAGATAAGGCCGAGTGATACGAAGCTTGCGGGGAAGGAGAAGCCAAGGTCAAACTATAGGCTGCAGCTAGAAGGAATCGAACAGGCCAAGCACAAGAGACAAGGATGCACGGTCGGAAGGGCGAGAAGGAGGTCACGGAGGTGACTGGAGCCCGAGGCACGCAGGAGGAGGGCCACCGGAGCCTTGCGTCATTAGAAGGCGACAGGGAAAGGAGGCCCGAACTACTATTTTGGGACAAGCATATTCACGAATATGCTTGCAAATCGACCTAAGGGCACCCAAGGCACCCCTTTATAAGGGGAGGTTTGGACCCTGAGGGAGGGATCGATTCTTTGAGCACCGTTAGGCTGGGGAGATTCACCTTGTCCCCCTGTATACAGCTCAAGGAGCACTTGCAATCCATAAAGAGAGAAATAAAGATTATCACTTTGGCAGCTTGAGTGTAAAGACAGTTGCATCTTCCCTCCCCAGATCCCACTAGCATCCATTGGCCTCATACTTTAGCCTACCCATGGCATCTGTCGTGCCACCACCACGACAGTTGGCGCCATGGGGCCGGCGGTGCTAGCTGGAGTTGTGATCCGGACGGAAACTTCATCAACACCGTGAGCGTTGTTTACGGCTTGGTCGGAGATTTGGTCTCTGCGACTATGTCGAGACAATGCAGAGCTTGAAACCCCCGCAGCGGGATCTTCATCGGCCTGGGCGAGCACAGGGTCTACGTCGGCGTCGACATCACCGACATTTATCCTCACCAGGTTGTTGTTGCAGGAGAACCACCTCGAAGCGCGGCGAGCTGTCCATCAGGAGAGCATCTTGCAGGCAGCGTCGAGGTGATGGTCGCAGCAGGAGCTCAAGCGGGAGCAGCATTAGCCGGGTCAAGCAGAGAACCCGTCGCAGGCGCACAGGGTCCACCCAAGCAGATCACACTGCAAACCGCCGAGGTAATTCCGCCAGTGACAAACCCGACCGAGCTGCATGACACCACCCCAAAGGCACCAAGAGTGAGAGGGCCGCCTCTGGAGAGACCAGAGAACATTCTTCAGGCAACTATAGAAAACTTAACCACACCTGTAGCACCGATACTTGATCCGGCAAATGCTCAGACAGAGTTAGAGGAAACCAGGCAAAAGGTGCTGGTAGAGGCCAAAAAAGTATCAGCCTATGAAATCCTTGAACAGGACCACGAGAGAATATGCAAAAGCTAATAAGCGATATCGCACCCGAGCGGGTGGACGAACTAAGATTAAGAGGAAGAACCTCATGAATGACATTAACAAAGAGCATGAAGCTCACAGGCGAATCAGTGATTTGGGTTTGCCGAGTCTGATGCAAGAAAAAACCGAGAGCGGCAAATGCCGCAGCATTGGAATTAGAGGGGTTAAGGGGAAGCTCGGCGAAACAACAAGAAAGAGTGAATGAGCTGGTGCGCGCGAACCAGCAAAATGAGGAAATGCTCGAGCTAACCCGGCAAGACCAGGGCTTCACGGATGGTTCATTCGGCGGGCAGCACACACTTTATCTGCGGCAATGCATCTTCACCCGGAAACAACGCTAGAAAAGAGAAAGGTAACCTCGGGAAGAGGAACAAGCAAATTGTTCCATATGACCCGCAATAGCTGGAAAGGCAAATGAGAACAGAGGCAATGCAAGCCGAGGTAATAGTGGGGAGAAAACCGGCCGTATGGAAAGGGGCGGAGGCCGAGGTAATGGGGAGCTCGGCGGGAGAGAACCTGCAAGAGACAATCATGAAAACCAAACCCCGGCAAGTAAGGAGAGAAGTGCACCAACCCACCAAGACATGAGCCTCGGAAAGAGAAGTGAGGCCAGCTCGCCACAATCAGATGAATGAAAGGTATAATGATGGATATTCCGAGGTAGAATACGCAAACCAGGGTGGAAACAATCACTATGGGATGCAGGATAGAATCCTGTACAGAGATTTGCCAGCAAATGATGCAAGAGTAAAGTTGAATCGGCTATACCGGTCCGAGCTGTTGGAAGAGCAAGGTCCACCAGGTCCGACATGTTTTGGACCACGGATCATGGGCGAACCACCAGTGCCGAATTTTCAGTTGGCAAGAGGCACAAAAACGTACAATGGAAGTACCAAGCCACAAGACTGATTGATTGATTATGCCACCGCTGTGAAGATAGCGGGTGGCAACCTAAGATGGGCAGTGCGGTATGTCCCACGGATGTTGGAAGGACCAGCCAGGTATGGTTGAATAATCAACCAGCTGGCAGTATCAACTGCTGGTTAGATTTAGAAGAAATGTTCGTTAGCAACTTTACCAGCACATACAAGAGACCAAATAGACCACAACAACTAGCCATGTGCAAGCAGAGGCCGAATGAAACGGATAGAGAGTTTTTAACACGATGGTGTAACCTGAGAAACTCATGTGAGGGAGTTATCGAATCGCAAGCAATCGCTTGGTTCGTGCAAGGCTGCCGTTATGCCAGGTGTTGGCAACGCGCAGAGATATGCCAACCACCTGGCGTAAACTATCAGAATAGCAGACTCCTATGCATTGGGTGACCCAACCCAACCGGATTTAATGTCGGCAGATCATCGTGAGCAACAGGACCAGTACGCGAGAGAATTGGCCGGGTCATCCAGGCGTGATTTCAGAGGAAGAAGAAGAGAGGAGAGGCCGGATTATAGATATAATTCGGCCCAGGTGGCGGCTGTAGCACAAGATCAGCCGAGTCATGGGGCAACTCAACGACAGAAAAATGGATCTCAATAGTGGACATCAAGAAATGAGGGAAAGAGGCAATGGACCCCAGAGCAAAAGAAGCAATGGCAAGAGAGGCCGAAGTATACGTTCGAATCCATGTTAGATCAGCCGTGCAAATTTCACACATCAAACCCATCCAGACCAATCATACAACCCGCAATGCGCTGGATGAAAAATGCGATGGGGAACCCAGCGGGAGTTCAGCTCCCCATCAGTGCAACAGCAGGTCACCGCAATTAATCGGAGCAAATACACAGCGATGTTACCGCCCCTCCCGAGGTACGATAACTCGGATCGGAGGGATGCGATGCATCAAGTAATGAACGGGGCGGGGCGGAAGGATGAATCCGGCAAATACTGGACGTAATGATTACGAGGAACATCACCGGTCTTATTGTGTGTTCACGAGCACGAGGACAAGCGAGTGTGCGGCGCGGCATATGGAAGTGAATGCGGTTATGCCGGTGCCAAGATACCAGCCATGGTCCGATCAGAGGTGACTGGAGCATGAAAGACCACCCGAGAATAATGCCGAGTCCAGATCATATGCACTTGTGTTGGATCCGACGTTTGTGGACCAAGCATCAATGTGAAATTTTCAAAAGTACTCATTGACAATGGAAGCGATATCAACATCATGTACAAAGATACCATGCATAAGCTCGGAATATCACGAATATCTGCGATCCACGAGGACAACTTTCCATGGGATAGTGCCAGGGCTTTCATGTGAGCCCATCGGTAAAGTCCGAGTCGACGTGCTATTCGGTACAAGAGATAATTGCAGAGCAGATAACTTAGAATTTGAAGTGGTGGATCTGGAAAGTTGTTATCATGCTCTACTCGGACGGCCCTTGACCGCCAAATTCATGAGCATTTGTCATATAAGTTATCTAAAGATGAAGTTACCGGACCACAAGGGGTGATAACGATTGGGATTACAAGAAGTCAATGGAGTGTGCTTGCCGGGTCGAATTGGCGAGTCATTGGCTATAGCAAGAGAAAAGAAAAGGATTCAGGAGGTAGCAGCCCTCGCTCAGTCAGCACAGTTAAGCATGCCGGCACTGGCCAACCCTCATGGCAGTGTTTCTTTTCAGCCAACCAAAGAGACGAAGAAATTTCAGATTGATGAGCAATTCCCAGAGCGCACTGTTACTATTGGTGCAGGCCTTGACGCTAAATAGGAAGGCGAGCTCTACAACTTCCTCCGTGAGAATCGGGACATATTTGCATGGTCAACTCAAGATCTGCAAGGTGTTCCGAGGGAGTTGGCTGAGCACTCTTTAAACGTCAGGCCAGGAGCAAGGCCGGTGAAGCAACCTCTCCGCCGCTTCGCCGAAGACAGGAGAAAAGTAATAGGGGATGAAATAGCTCGGCTCCTCGCAGCCGGGTTCATCATGGAGGTGCTATATCCGGATTGGTTATCAAATCCGGTGCTAGTAGAAAAGAAAAAAGATGACCCCAATGTAGCCATTGTGTGGCGAATGTGTATCGACTACACTAACCTGAACAAGGCGTGTCCGAAAGATCCTTTTCCATTGCCTAGAATAGACCAAGTCATTGACTCGACCGCTGGCTGTGAGCTGTTATCATTTGTAGACGCGTATTCTGGTTTCCACCAGATACCGTTAAATCCGGCCGATCAAATAAAGACTGCATTTATTACCCCGTACGGGGCTTATTGTTATCGCACAATGCCATTCGGCCTGCGAAATGCAGGAGCAACATATCAAAGATGCATGCAAAAATGCCTACATGATCAGATAGGAAAAAATGTACAAGTGTATGTGGATGACGTAGTCATCAAAACTAAGGAGAGCAAAACCTTGCTAGAAGATATACGGCAAACTTTCGCGAACCTGAGAAGGTTCCGAATGAAACTTAATCCAGAGAAATGCACATTTGGCGTGCCGGCAGGAAAACTACTCGGTTTCCTTGTGTCCAGCCGAGGTATCGAGGCTAATCCAACAAAGATAAGAGCAATAGAAAGAATGGAATTGCCGAGATGTTTGAATGATGTACAAAAATTCACGGGCTGCCTGGCCTCGCTTAGTCGATTTGTATGTCGGCTAGGAGAAAAGGCACTGCCACTTTATCAGCTGATGAGAAAGTCGGACAAATTCAGCTGGACTCCGCAGGCGGACCTTGCATTTCATGAGTTGAAAAAGATGCTAGTTACGGCACCCATTTTAGCTTCTCCATTATCGAAGGAACCTATGCTACTCTATGTAGCGGCTACCAATCGAGTAGTTAGTACTGTGGTTGTAGTGGAACGGCTTGAAGATGGTAAGTCAGTTCAGAGGCCAGTATATTATCTAAGTGAAGTATTATCCACTTCAAAGCAGAATTATCCGCACTATCAGAAGATGGCTTATGGAGTATATATGTCGGCAAAAAAGCTTAAGCATTACTTTGAAGAGCACCCCATCAAAGTAATCTGTGAGGCACCCATAGCCGACATATTGAACAACAAAGATGCAAGTGGCCGAATAGCAAAATGGGCGATCGAGTTATCACCTTATGCTCCACAATTTGATAGAAGAAATGCAATCAAATCTCAGGCTGTCGCCGACTTTCTCGTAGATTGGGCCGAGGTACAGTATGAGCCACCATTGCCAGATCCAAATTACTGGACAATGCATTTTGATGGTTCCAAACTAAGGAATGGTTTGGGAGCAGGAATAGTACTAACCTCGCCTAAAAAAGATCAATTGAAATATGTACTGCAAATACATTTTGCTGCATCCAACAATGTAGCTGAATATGAAGCACTAGTTCATGGATTAAAAGTGGCAAAAGAAATTGGTATCGCGAATCCTATGCTACGGTGATTCGGATCTTGTAGTCTGACAAGTATCGGCGGTTGGGACGCATTAGATGCTAATATGGCTTTATCTGATTCCATGTGCAAAAGATCGGTGGACACTTTGAAGGATGTGAATTCCACCACATACCACGCGAGAAAATGACGTCGACACATTGTCAAAATTAGGATCAACCCGTGATCAATCCGCCAGTATTGCAATCGAGCACCTCAGAAACCATCAATAAACCCATCACCGAATCCGAATCAATCTTTATCCCAGCAAGTTCTGCAGAAAATCACATTCCAATGGAGGTAGATCCATGAAGATTCGGAACCCCAAGAGTGGGACAGCCGAGGTAACAATCATGGAGAGAGCGGTATACGTCGGCAGAGAACATGGAGATAGACAGTGAGATCACTGCAGAAAGAGTAACACCGATATGGGCGCAACCCATATTTTCTTACCTAAAAGACGCGATATTGCCGAGTAGTGAGGTATTAGCTAGACAAACCATAAGAAGAGCAAAAGCATATACAATCATAAACAATGAGTTATATAAGAGAAGCGTCACAAACGTATTGCAGAAGTGCGTGAGTTCCACAGAAGGTCAGGAAATCCTTCTAGACATACACCAAGGAGAATGTGGGCACCATGCCTCATCTCGCGCTTTAGTAGCCAAGGCATTTAGGCATGGATTTTACTGGCCAACGGCGTTAAAAGAGGCAGAGGAATTAGTTAAGAAATGCAATGGGTGTCAGAGATACGCAACCAGAATACATATGCCGTCGGCCGAGTTAAAAACAATACCCATCACTTGGCCATTTTCTGTATGGGGTCTAGATATGGTGGGACCGTTCAAGCCGGCGAGAGGAGGAATGACCCACATGTTGGTTATGGTAGACAAGTTCACAAAATGGATTGAAGTAAAACCGATTAAAAAGTGTGATGGGCACACAGCAGTGAAATTTCTCAAGGATATCATCTTGAGATACGGTTACCCACATAGTATTATTACGGATAATGGCACAAACTTCGCAGAAGGAGCTTTCGCTAGATTTTGCCAAGAGAAGCACATAAGACTAGATATTGCCTCGGTGGCTCACCCAGCATCCAATGGACAAGTGGAAAGGTCTAATGGACTGGTGCTATCAGGAATAAAACCACGACTTGTTGAACCTTTGCAAAGGTCGGTAGGATGTTGGATCGAAGAAATCCCAGCCGTGTTATGGAGCCTTCGGACTACTCCGAATAGATCAACAGGTTACACTCCATTCTTTCTGGTGTACGGGGCAGAGGCCGTACTCCTAGCCGACATAATATATGACTAGCCAAGAGTTGTTCAGTACACAACCGCAGAGACAAATGAGATAGCTCGGACGTAGACACATTGGAAGAAGCCAGAGAGTTGACATTATCACGATCGGCTATTTATCAACAGAACTTACGGCGGTATCACAGCAAGAAAGTGAATCCAAGAGTATTCAAAGAAGGAGATTTGGTCCTCCGGTTAGTGCAACGCACGGCCGGCATGCACAAATTGTCACCCCCGTGGGAAGGACCATTTATTGTGAGCAAAGCATTGCACAACGATGCATATTATCTGATTGATGCTCAGTCCCCTGGAGAGAACAAGGCAGACAAAGCTGGTGAAGAAACGAAGCGCCCCTGGAATGTGGCTTTACTTCGGCCATTCTACTCGTAGCATTATATCTCAAGGTCAAAATTCAATGATGTATTTGAACCTCGGCACCCAGAGCAGTGACTCGGGGACTGCCTTAGGATATATTTATTTCGTATTATGTATTCGAACCTCGGCACCCAGAGCAGTTACTCGGGGACTGCCATATGTTATGTTATTTCGTGTTATATGTTTAAACCTCGGCACCCAGAGCAATGACTCGGGGATTGCCATATGTTATATTTATTTCTTTCGCGTTACGTGCTTGAACCTTGGCGCCCAGAGCAATAACTCGGGGACTGCCGTATAGTGTATTTCTTTCATATTACGAATATGAACCTCGGTGCCTAGAGCAGTGACTCGGAGACTATCATATGATATATCAATTTCGTATTGATACTTAAACTTCGGCACCTAAAGCAGCGACTCGGGGACTACCGTATGCTACCTCAAACTTATGTTGAACGCACTCATATCAGTTTTATACTACCTCTGAAATTTGGTTTACATGAGGAAGTTTCGGACAATAAACAACGATCCAGCGATTGCTATATACTTCCACAACGAAGTAGTTACCTTATGTTCAGAACAAATCAATATCATAGGTATTCAGCGCTCATGCCTGGATAAGACCATAAAAAATAACAGCAAAATTAAGTCCTAAAAGGTCAAGAAATTAAGGGCCAGCAAAGCAAGAATTCGGACGAGCATCCACTTAACCAAATGTCTCAACAGTACATGGCAGAAAAAATTCAGATCATACAACGAGTTAACAAATTTTTCGCCTACATCATACGCCCGGCATACCAGGGATTAGAAATAACTTAGGCGTTGTTCGTTGGAGAGGCAGCTACTTGCTCAGGTGCGGGGCGCTCCGAGGTAGGAGGGACCTCGACTGAGGTTGCCTCGCCATCCGCTGACCTAGGTGCAACTTCGGCGGAAGCACGAGGTTGTTCAGGAGCGTCAGTACGTGCGGTAGAATGCCCGGTACCTTTGGAAGAGGACCACACATCGCCGTTGCTGTCCGAGCTTGAGCTAGAGCTATCAGATGTAGGCCGAATCATTTTCGCCTTCCCCCTGCTCCGCTGAATCAACACCCGAGGCACCTTCAGCCGCAACCTCCTGGTCCGGGTCTGGGAGAAAACTCGGCCCTTCATTCCAAATATGCACGTCGGCGTACTCGACGAGTTGGAACGCCCGAGCTTGTCGAAGAGCAACAAAAGTGGGATCTTCGACCTAGCGGGAGCCAGTGCGCAAGTTTCTCAGGATGTCCAAGAGAGATGTCTTCATACCATGACATGATAACAGTAAGGGCCATGTCGGCACCAGCACGCCCAGCAGATTCTCTCCAAAGACTCAACTGCCTCTCAGATGCCATCAGCCTTGTCACCAATAACTTGATTTCATTGATATCAGGAGTCCCCGAGGTATTCGGCCAGAGTACATGGTAAGCTCAGATAGCGGCCTGCACCAAGTCCCGGCCCATAATTTTCATCGGACCAACTGCGGCACCAACGGCAACCAAGTAATCCTCCATTGAGTATTCGAATCAAAGATGTGAGTTCACCTCGGCGCGCACGAGCTGCAAGAACTGCTTTAGAACTCACGGGCTTGGCCTCGGGGAAATGATCTGCGCAAAGCACGAACATGTCAAAGGGTTGCAGGGACGAAAAAGAAAAATATAATTCGGCCATGCCAAGTAGCTTACGATGAATATAGCTCATCATTATCTGAAGATCTTTGGCCCAATCAGCCTTGCTCTTCTCAAAACGAGCAATTTCCTCGCTCAAACCATGGGTTTTGAGTTCGGCAGCTTCGAGGAGTTATTTGTTCTTCTGCAGATCCAGAGTCAGCCGATTCTTTTCCTCGGAAAATTCTTGGTCGACCTTCTCTAGTTCGGATTTTGAGACAGCTTAAGGGTATCCACCTCGGATCGCAGGCGAGCTATCTCATCATCTTTTTCTTGTAGTTGGGCCGAATGAACTGCATTTTGTTCTAAAAAATGCAGCATCACGTCAGGCATGGGCATGCAATCTTGATGTGACACTGCGAAGTCTTGCAACTCGGCTTTACCACGGCCAAACGCAATAAGAAACCTTAGCATATATATTAAGAAGAAGAAGGAGTAAAATGGAAAGGAAGCTAACCTTCCAAGTTCTTGATCTTCTTCTCAAGACGAATATTGAGGTTATTAATATTACCTATTCAACAAGAAGTAAGCCGGCATTCCGTGGACGAATACATGAGAAAGTTGGGAATAAGGAAAAAGGAACTATCGACATACCAGCTTTCTTTGCCACGGGCAGAACTTTCTCGTATTTCTCTTCTAGCTTGCGGTGAGAAAAAAGCAACCTCTGGAACTCGGCGGTCCGTTGGTCATGTGCAACCTGAGTAGTGAGGCAAAACGATAAATAAACAAGTAAAAGCTAAATTAGATCCGAATCAAGCAAAGCTTAATTCGGCTCTAGGTGGCTGGATATTCAAAGCTAAACCAGATCCGAGTCATGAAGGACTTAACTCAGATCTAGGTGGCTGGATATTCAAAGCTAAATTAGATCCGAATCAAGCAAAGCTTAATTCGGCTCTAGGTGGCTGGATATTCAAAGCTAAACCAGATCCGAGTCATGAAGGACTTAACTCAGATCTAGGTGGCTGGATATTCAAAGCTAAATTAGATCCAAATCAAGCAAAGCTTAATTCGGCTCTAGGTGGCTGGATATTCAAAGCTAAACCAGATCCGAGTCATGAAGGACTTAACTCAGATCTAGGTGGCTGGATATTCAAAGCTAAATTAGATCCGAATCAAGCAAAGCTTAATTCGGCTCTAGGTGGCTGGATATTCAAAAGCTAAACCAGATCCGAGTCACGCAGGACTTAACTCGGATCTAGATGGCCGGATATTCAAAGCTAAACCAAGTCCGAATAAAACACAACTAAACTCCGAACTAGATGGCCGGACTAACGAACCTTAGAAATAAATTTAAGTCAAACTTCCAAGTATACAACAAGTTATTTCCTTGCAAGTTTCGGGGACTAGAGCATATGGTAACATCTGGAGAATAATTTAAGACTCAGAGAAAAAACAATTACCTCATTCATCTTGTTGGTATCAATGATGAACTGGGCAGCATGGTCAAAACGGCCGCTGATGTCAGAAAGCTGAAAGGGCTGGTTTGATGGATTACCCTCAAATTGATCAGCAGCATTCCAGTTATTGGCATACTCAACCAAAGACTCCAAGGCTGTTCCCACTAGTCGTCCGAGTTAAAACCTTACCAGGCGGGCGGACCACGGCAATGTAGGGCTCTTATGAAGAGCAAGCTGGCTGCTGGTGGCCGAGGTAACGGGGACTTTGCTAGGCGCAGCTCCCTTGCGCAGCACATCAGCAATACTCGGCTGAGAAGAGCCGGCAAGACCTTTCTGAGAAGAAGTCTTGACGGCAATAGCCTTTTTCGCCTTAGAAGAGGCATCAGCAGGAAGTGGCGCCTCCGAAGTGGGGACGAAGTCCTTAGGAGCAGCGGAGGATAAGGTCGCAGAGGGCGCCGGATAACCTTTTCGACCGAGGTCGGGATGGCCGAGAAACCGCCGAGTAGATGGAGGCTCGAGTAGTATGGGGCTCATAGAAGGGGCGGCGGGCTCAACGAAAACTTCGGAAGGCCGGATCGGATCCAGGTCAATGGAAGGGGTCTCAGGGACATCGCGACGAATAGGCGACGTATTCAGAGCTGGAGGAGAAGCAGGACGAATAGGACTAGGAATCCTGGTATCATCAGCGGGAGGAGGAGATGGCGGCCGAGTCGGACGGCTAATCATACTAGGACCGCCGGGTTTAACAGAAAGAGGAGCACTACAAAAATAAGAAAGAAGATTCGTCAGTATGAGAAACAGAAAGAGAGAAACAAGAAATATAGGCAAAAGAACTTACCCGGCGACCCCAGGCATAGTCTTGCGCCTGGGAGGGTTCGGAGCGGATTTCTTCATTCGCTTCTTAGGAACCGCCTCCGAGGCACTAGCAGGAGCCCCGCGTTTCCCCGAGGTAACGGGAGGTCGGGAAGCAATAGGCTCGGCGTCATGAACCTGACCGGCCGGATTAGCTGGGAAAGTAGAAGCCGGAAATGCATAAGAAATAGGCATGGCGGCAACTACCTCAAGAATTTGGACCTCGTCCGAATCACCTTCCTCCTCATGCGCTGAAGTTTTGCCGCGAGCTCGAGCCGGAGCAGGATCCGACTTAGGGACGAACTCCTCGGAGTCCGGCTCGCCAATATCCGGCATGCTGTCCCGGGCCAAGGGAGCTGCAGAACTTGGCGTCCTCGTTCTCCTCTGCGAACCTCGGCAAGACAAGGAGAAAGAGAATCATGTAAACCAGTTTCTAAAAGCGTGGAATAACAGAGCGATGCCGATTAAGCTTACCTCGGAGGCGGACGATCATGGTGAATGGTTTTAACCCCCAAGACCAATCCTCAGGCATCTCAGTCTTGAAGATAGCTCGGACGCGCTTATGAATAAGGTAGTTATCCAGCTCCACGGTCGAGACTCGGTTAGGGTCGAGAGGACCACTCATGTAGCACAGCTTGTGGGTCCGCTGCTGGAAGGGGCAGATCCGGCTACTAATAAAAGTTGCCATCAGGTCTTCGCCGCATAACCCGGCCCGGATCAACTCTTTTAGCCGAATCTCGAAGGCCTCGGCCAAGGCGTGAGTCTTCCTCGGATTATAGAGCCAATTCACTTTGGAAGGTGGGCCAATTGAGAATGGAGGGAGCCGAATCTTGTCTTCCGCCCCTCTGTTCTTGACGTAGAAGAATGACTTGTGCCACTTCTTGCACGACTCCAACCCAGTGACACGAGGAAACACGGATTTCCTCCGAGGTGTGATAGACGCCGCCCCACATTGGGTGAGCAACTTCTCGGAAGGGTGCAGAGATTTGTCAGGAACAACGTTGGAGCGGATCTGGAAGAACTTCGACCAGACATGCACTGACGGCCACAGGCCGAAGTAACCCTCCGAGGCGGAGATGAAAGCAGAAAGAGAAGCTATGGCGTTCGCAGGAAGGTGATGCGGTTGAAGGCCGAAGTAATCAAGGAATTCTCTAGCGAAATCACTAAGAGGGAGACCGAAGCCGCGGGCGAAGTGAGACATGAAAACCACATACTCACCCTCTCTGATATCTGGAGAGGATTCGCTGCCGGGTAAACGGCAAGAAACCTCGGCAGGAATCCGTCGAGTCCGGATGAGCCATTCAATCTCACGGCGCGTGACTGAAGAGCCCTGCCACGAGCCTCGCTCGGGCCCGGAGCCAGCGTCGTCGTCCTCAACAAGAGCGCCGCTAAACGAACTAGACATAGGTGCGCCGGAAAGATCGCCGGAGGAAAAACTGGCGGCGGAGGGGAGTTTAGAGCTGCGAGGCCCCGTCGGAACTTTGCACGAAAACAATGGCGAAGAACGGAGGAACCGTCGCCCGAGCACGAAAACGGAGCAGATGGATCTAGGGAAAGATCAGGGCAAGACTATCAGAGAGGACTCACCGGCGGCGGCCAGCATGTGAGCGCTGGCAAGAAAGGCAGAAGCGGCAGAATCCTCGCCGCGGAGGCTCGGGCGGCGGCGGGCGTCAAGAGAACGTGCCGGCGAAGAAAGAGAACGGAGGCGAGCGATAAGGGGAAAGGAGAATCCCACGGGCGCAGTTCCCCTCTTTATAGTCAAGCCATGAACAGGGGAGTGGGATCGTGGGTGTGGCGGTTATCCGTGTAGATCGTGGGAACAGCACGAACGCACGACGGAGAGTGGAGCCACACCAACGGCCACACACGAAGAAAGGTCGTTACAATCCCCGAGGGGAGCGGCACACGAGGCGTCGCGGCGGCGGCGCAGCAGGGGCAGGGTTCACTGTAGCTTGTCAGTAAGCACTGTAGAAGGACCTAAAAACTAGAATAACAATGATGGGATGACACGTAGGACTTGGCGTACGAGGGAAGGAAAGAGGAAACCTCGGACGAGGGCATAGCTCGGAAACAAGACTGAAGAATGTAATGAAGCTGATATAACCCGGCCAAAGTTATTGACAGGGCCACACCAGCTTCGGGGACTAATGTCGGGGGGTTAACCTCGGGTAGGTCAGAGACGGGGAAAGACAGAGGTACTATCCCCGTCTGGTTTCCGAGTTACGGCCTAAGTCGGCCGAATCATGAATATGTCGGCCGATGAATGGAGGCAAGAAGCCCACATATATGTATCAAGTGGTTACCCGGCCGAGTTAATGAGAGAATCGGCCGGGTTACCCAAATGATCTTCATGCAGGTGAGGAACGGGCCGAGTAACACAAGATAAGGCCGAGTGATACGAAGCTTGCAGGAGAAGGAGAAGCCCAAGGTCAAACTATAGCTGCAGGCTAGAAGGAATCAGAACAGGGCCAAGCACAAGAGACAAGGATGCACAGGAGGCGAGAAGGAGGTCACGGAGGTGACAGTCTGGAGCCCGAGGCACGCAGGAGGGAACTGGAGCCTTGAGTCATTAGAAGGGCGACAGGAAAGGAGGCCGCCGAACTACTATTTTGGGACAAGCATATTCCACGAATATGCTTGCCTCGTCGACCTAAGGGCACCCAAGGCACCCTTTATAAGGGAGGTTTGGACCACGAGGAGGATCGATTCTTTGAGCACCGTTAGGCTGGGGAGATTCACCTTGTCCCCCTGTATACAGCTCAAGGAGCACTTGCAATCCATAAAGAGAGAAATAAAGATTATCACTTTGGCAGCTTGAGTGTAAAGACAGTTGCATCTTCCCTCCCCAGATCCCACTAGCATCCATTGGCCTCATACTTTAGCCTACCCATGGCATCTGCCGTGCCACCACCACGACATGGAACTATCACGGATTTTATGGCTTCAAGCCATTTGACAGAGTCAGGTCCCATCATCGCTTCTTTGCATATAGTCGGTTCATCATTGTCAAACAATAATGATTTACTCTCAAATCTTAGTATTTGATTATTTATTTGACCGACTTGGTTCAATAAGAACTTAGATCTCCGTGACCACAACCTTTGAGGCACATAAGCTATGAGCATTATGACAGCCTCCAGAATGATTTCCGGCGCTGCGCAACTCAGCACATTTAGTTAAGGTTTGTTAACCTTATCAAAGTTCTATTTCCTCCCACTTAACTTTTGCGAAAAATTCCTTTTCCAAGAAACTTCACATTTCAAGCGACAAACCCTTTTGTCCTCGGTGTTATGGAGGAATAACCAATTGTTATTCAAAATAACCTAAAAGACATGCTCATCTGACTTTGGTTGTAAACATCTTACTTATGTTTAGCATACCAAAATTTAAGAAATGACAATTTGGGTTTTACCCCAAACCATATCTCATATGGTGTCATTTCAACGGATCAAGATGGAGCTCTTTTCAGTGTAAAAAGAGGAAGTCTCTAAAGCTTTAATCTTTTAAAACATAATGGTAGTTTTATCAATAACACCTTTGATCCAACCATGTCAAACAAGCTTTCATTACAAATCTCAAACACTCCATATTCATATGGTGTTTCGGGATATATAAATCTAGGTGTTTTTCTAAACTTGCAACTCAAATAAATCCCTTTATGATAAATCATAATTCATTTATTTTTCTTGTTACACGTGTAACTCAAATAAATCCCTTATGATAAAATCATAAACCATTTATTTTCTTGTCACAATGATTTTCACTTCATCTTGAAAGTATTTGAACATTTTCAAATATTTCACACTTCTTTCTCATTAAGTGAATATTTACTCAAATTTCCGGAGAAAGTATATGAAGTTGAAACCCATCGCTTATGACTACACATAATAGACTACATACATCGATATGCATAAATTCCAATAATTTAGTCGTTCGTTCTTCTTTGGCCTTTGAACGAAGTTTTAATTATCCCGAGGAAAGTCTCACAAGCGTCACTTGATTAAATCAAAGACTCCAAAAATCCATGAAAATGGAGTTTCTTCATGTTTTCTTTCCAATATAATTTAAACGGCGATGTCACTTCGTAAGTGATCTTTCAATCATTTGTCTTGCGACATTTTAGCATTAGGCTTTATGGATGTGATTTCTTCAACTAGATTTGTAAATCATCCATCTTATATGGAATACGGTAATTATTTGAACAACCTTTGTTCTCATAATACCTGATTCAAATAACAATTAATAAAACAATTCTTGAAGTCAAGCTTTGATGTCAACGAGAAATACAAACAACGGTTTGTTTGTTTTCGATGAACATCATCACATATTCTCTCTCTAGTTACTTAGGCCATTGTGGTTCATGAATTGCGTCGTTCTCTATGAAATTTCATACCAACCAATTTGGTATCCAATACCCAAGAACCACATTGTTTAACAAGCAAAGAATACAACCATAACATGTATATCATATATATACCTAAATTGGATATTTCCAAACTTTTCTTTTCTGCCAAATATATTTTTATAGATTCTCTTTCAGCATTTCCTTTTACTTCTTAAAAGAATCTATCAACATCTAAAGTGGTGCCATATACATAACACATAGTCCAAAGCGTGTATATTCAAATAATAATACCTTTGGACTTGCACTTTGAAGTAGATCACCATCATCAAAATGATCGGTATTCTTTCAAAATCCATTCTTTAGTAATCTTTTAGTGTAGTAAAAACTTTACATACATCTTCTATTTATCCTTATCATGACGACTTTCATGATCAAGCTACTGTAGCTTATAAGGAGAATCGTGAGTATAACATTACTTTCCAAAACCCTTTTTGGATGATTAGGATGTCTAGCATCTCCAACCTTTGTAAATTCTCATCCAATATGAGAACATATATTATACTCTATCATATTGCAACCAAAAGATTATTTCAGATATTGTTATATCTGCCACACATGATGGTTTCTGAAAACAATTCTTTCAGCTCCTAGATAAACTTGATATTAAAATGTAACACCCTCAGAATCGGCCCTATGCAAGTTTTAGCGAAACTCGCCAAACCCGTATAGAAACGATTCGAAGGTGCCCACCAGGCACTTTCGTGCGGGTGGAAAGCAAAGTAATAACATTACACAACAGTCCTCGATGGGACCCACAGAACAGATATATATACATCAGCGACTCAAAGAGTCAAGAATACAAATATACGGTACAAAGATCCAAATCACCTTGAAACCGATGGGGCGTCCGACTACGGACAAGATGCAAATGGGGCTAAGAGCCCTGAAGAATAACCAGTGGTGTCCATAACCCTGCCCAGGCCAAGCCGGAAGGGTAACCCTGCTAACGGCGTCGATCTCAAAACCTGCTTAAACAAAAGGGGTGCCGACAGAGGGCAAAGGAAAAAGAAGGAGCGTCGATCGAGGCCGACACGGCGAGGCTAGAATTCGGTCCTCGCCTACATAGGTATGGTGGATCAAGCGGCGGCAAAGATGCACTAAACAACCTATAGAGACTCGATACAACTGGCGGATATCAGAGAGGGATAAGGATGACCTAACCGGATCCAACCTGAAGCTATCACCAAACAAACCCATCCTGGTGTTTCCCCCTCGAGACCAAACGAGGAAGTCAACCGAGGAACTCACACGGTTGGCAGTTTTACTTATTCAGTTATAGTTGCGGCACTTTACTAGTCAGGTTTAGAGAATCGTCCTGATAAAGTAAGCAGTGGGCACGTTTAGTTAACCATTCCGTTATAGTGGCGACACTTACTAATCAGATACATTTAGCATGAGACAACCCCAAAACCCAGCAGTTGTTGGTACTTTTACTTAGCCATTCCGTTGTAGTGAAGCTGATTACTAATCATATCGTAAACAAGTCAATTTAAAACAATAAACTTTAGTTATAGTTGTCTATGATCAAGCACTGTGCTCCAAGTCGTCCATAACCGCGGACACGGCTTCTCGAAAAGATTAAACCCTGCAGGGGTGCACCAAAGTATCCACAGGCACTTCGACCCTTTTTGCCAGATCAGTTAACATACACCCATCGGTATGTCGGCGGGGCCTAAGTCACGACGTTCCCAGACCCAAAGCAAGCACGGGGGCCACCCACTAAGTACACCAAGCGAAGTCACCGGTCTCCGAGACGGACTTAGGGTTTGCGACAATGGTCAGAACGACAAGATGCCCCCAAACGGGGGCCGATACACAAAACATTCCGCTTCCTAAACAAGACAGTGCTCCTCACACAATCGTAAATAAAGCAAAGAAGCATGGCATAGGTACATGATAGTAAATAAATCCTCAAACTAGTTGTGGCCCCAGACAATACTTTGAAATCAAGTAATAATCGATGGGGGCCCATATCTCCCCACCGTGGTTAGCGCTCGATCTCTAACAGTGTCAAGAACTCGGGTCCCACGGGACACAAGTGGGCGGTGAAACCAATCTTACCTATCACCCACCGATGCCTCTGCTTAATTCAATTTTAGTTGTTAAACAGGAATTAAAGTGATACAATAATTAAAGCCATGATCATCTCCAACGTCAACATGCGGCAATTCCTCCAACAAAGGTGGTACTTGACGACAAGCAAAACACTTGAGCAAGCGACTACGACACGCGGGTCCAACTATCTACCAAACAACAGGTAATAGGATGTGTCCAGGGCTATATATGGCTGCAAGGGATATCTCGGGTACGAAATCTAGAGCATCGCAACACAGATAGCAAAGATCAACAGGAGGGAAGTAAATACTATAAAAGTAAGATAGGTAGAAAGAGGGAGATGCTCGCCTGAAAACATTGCCGAGGGATCAACCGAAGATCGGGGCAAAGCTCACATCAACTCAACGGCCTTATCCGCGAAGAACCAAAACACTAGAAGAAACACCGGATGCACGATTTAATACACGGCAGAAGATCGGCATGATGCATGAATGATGTATGTCATGGCAAGGGTGCGATGCAATTAGGTCATATTAAGCGGAACCAGGGTCCCGACAACAATTAGATGGTTCAAGTTGTTTAGCTACCCCGCAATTTAAATGTTGTTTAGCAAGACAACAGATGGAACCGGTTCGCTACACATGTTTAAATGAGGCCAATATAAGGCTAGATTTGCCCGCATATGGGCCCCATATTTAATGATTAGGTGAATCGGCATAAGGCCCCCAAAACACAGATATGCATGCGAGATGGCAATTTAAATATGCAACAAGTTGTTATGTTATAAAATAGGGTTCGAGGGAAAAGGGGTCACACATTAGGGGTCTCGACGATCTTGGGGTTCCGGGGTTCGGGGTCGGTCTCAGGGTTCAGGGTTCGGCGAGGTCGTTCTCGGACTCAGGGGTAGGTCTTGCTGCATCCGGGTTCTCGGCGGACTCGGTGTCTGGGGTGAAAAACTTGACGTTCTCTAGGGAGTACTTGTCGCACATGTGTTCTTCGAGTTCTCTGTCGATGATCTTGTCGTCGAGAAGAACTTGTCGGGTTCGCGTGTCGGGTCGGTCTTGTCGTTCGGGATGAAGTACTTGTCGCGTCGGTGGCGATCTTTGCGTCTTCCCGGTTCGGGTCTTGGCGTCCGAGGGGAAGAACTTGGTGCTATGTGACGGAGTTCTCGGAGGTACGACCATCGGATCCTGGGTGGTGGTACTCGGGGTGTCGGGACGACGATCTTGTCGATGACCTTGGCGCTTCGGATCCTTGAGATCGGGGTCTTCGGGTCCTTCTCTTACGCCGGTACCGGTACGGGGGTCTCCGCCTCGAGGATCTTGACGACCTTGTCGTACTCGAGCCGCCGCAGAACAACACAAGGCACCTCCCCATACAGAAAACCATCACCACACAAACATCATGCAGGTCGGTGACGAAGGAGGCCGAGGTCCTGCTGCGCACGAACGGCTGAGGTCGACCTGGACGGCTCGGACGGCACCGGCGGGGCGGACTTGGCTGAGACGCCGCTGCAGAGGAGGCACGGGGACGGGCCGGGCACGACTAGGCGGGCGGTGGAGGTCTGGCGTGCTGGGCGGAGACGGGCTCTGGGCGACGCGACTGGGCGAAGCAGGGGGTCCGGAGCCGGCGGCGACGAGGGCGAGGCGCGGCGAAGGTCGGTGGCGACGGGCGGCGCCACAGGGAGGCGGCGGCGGACGCTGCGGCTGACTGCGGAGGCCGGAGATCGAGCCGGGCTTGGGTGCAGGGACGGCGGAGGCCGGCGAAGCTTCGGAGGTGAGGCGCGGCGGCGCGGTTTGGCGGCCGACGGCGGAGGCAGGAGAGGTGCGTGGAGAGGGTGCAGGGCGTGGCGACCTCGGCGGGCGGTTCGCGAGCAGGCTCGAGGCGGGTTGGCGAGCACGCGGTGATGTCGTCCATGGCGAGGCGGAGCCGGCGGGACGCGAGGCAGCGCGGGGCGGGTCGAGGAGCGAGCCGGCGGCGGGAGAGGTCTTGCACCGGCGACGGCTGCTTCCGGAGGGGGGGCTGGTCGTGGAGACGGCTGGAGGAAACTCCCTGGCGGCGGTGCGGGCGGTCTGGCGGGCGGGCGGGCGGCCAGGCGAGCTCTGGCGGCGCCGGCGGACGGCGTGAGCGGGAGGAGAAGGAAGAGAGCGTGGGGAGGGAGGCGGCACATGGCTTGGTCACGGAGACGAGAGAGAACAGAGGAGGAGAGGAGGCAGGCGGGAAGCGCTGAGGAGGAGGGTGACGCGGGATGGGCGGTTCAGGCGTGGGTGAGGAAGGGTGGGACCGTGGGGCCAGCGTCCGAGGAGTGCAGGTGCGTGCGCGGATTTCGTGTGTGTGTATAGCGCGTGGGCAGGTGGGGTTGTGGTGTGTGAGCTGTTGTGTGGGGAGAGAGGGTGGGCTGAGAGAGGAGAGAGAGAGGGTGAGGTGGAGGGCTAGGATTGGGTGAGGGAGAGGGAGGGGTGAGGTGGCGCGACGGGATAGGTGGGAGTGATGTGGCCAAGGGGGTGGGTAGAATATCTGGTAGGTTTAGGATTAGAGCGGACCGATTTAGTTTTATACGGGGGTGGTCGTTCGGGTCGGGTTGGCCCGTTCGACTGCCCCCACTAAAATAAATTAAATATTTTATTATTTATAAACGGAACTTTTGCAAACCGATGCTAGACAAATAAATAATCCGGACAAGCCCGGGTTTTGGGGTTTTGAAATAAAGACGGGGCGTTTAATATAGAAAACAAAATTAGGGTTTTTTTAGCAAAATGGTTTCAAACAAAAGATGCATGCTGATGTTATGCTGATGCACCGAGACAAGACATGCGATTATGATGATGCGATGCACAAAACCAACGCGATTTTCTAGTAGTGGTTTTTGCGGGATGCCACAATTCGACACCACTAACAAGGGATCTCGCCCTCGAGATCCGCCTCATGGTACCGGAAGGAAGGTCGTCGATCTGAATCTTCTCGCTTCGTGCAGATCTTCGCGACACCACTAACGAGAGGTCGTTGTCCGTGATCGTCGAGAGAGCACTCCGGAAAACAACGGACGAGGTTAAAGGTAAGGCCACCTCTAACTTCCATGGAAGGAGTAAAATTGCATCGATCCACTATTCAATATACCGAGCAAATGATAAGAGTAGTGGTATGGTCGCGACTCCATCCCGCACTCAAAGCATTACTCTGTACACGAATAGACAGATTATGCAACCAACTCACAGGATTCAGACTGAAGATCTCGACAAGCGAGGTTCGGAAACAAAGGAGTGATGCAGACTCTGCATCGGATCTGACGTAGATGATGTCGTCGCGTCAGAACACCGGAAGGCACAAACAAGGAACAAAGAATGGTACCACAGTAGACGGATTCCTCGGCAGCTTGAACACCGGATGGCAGAACACCGTTATCAGAGGAGGAAGCGAATCCCTGAAGGTACGACGGAAACCCAACCACGAGAAATCCTGGACTCGAAGAAAGAGATGAGAGCGGATTCAAAACGCGTAGAGATAAGAGGAGAATAGCAGAGGGGTAAGGAGTAAAATCAGACCTAGCCAGACTATCCAACCGATTTTGCAAAAAATAATTTTGACACTCTACTTCGGCCGTTAGCTAGGTTATCCTACAGGCTGGACTTGTGGGGTATCGCAACTGCTGAGCTCTGATACCACTCTGTAACACCCTCAGAATCGGCCCTATGCAAGTTTTAGCGAAACTCGCCAAACCCGTATAGAAACGATTCGAAGGTGCCCACCAGGCACTTTCGTGCGGGTGGAAAGCAAAGTAATAACATTACACAACAGTCCTCGATGGGACCCACAGAACAGATATATATATACATCAGCGACTCAAAGAGTCAAGAATACAAATATACGGTACAAAGATCCAAATCACCTTGAAATCGATGGGGCGTCCGACTACGGACAAGATGCAAATGGGGCTAAGAGCCCTGAAGAATAACCAGTGGTGTCCATAACCCCGAGCCAAGCGGAAGGGTAACCCCGCTAACGGCGTCGATCTCAAAACCTTAAACAAAGGGGTGCCGACAGAGGGCAAAGGAAAAAGAAGGGCGTCGATCGAGGCCAAGACAGGCGAGGCTAGAATTGGCGGTCCTCGCCTACATAGGTATGGTGGGCTGCAGCGGCAAAGATGCACTAAACAACCTATAGAGACTCGATACAATGGCGGATATCGAGAGGGATAAGGATGACCTAACCGGATCCAACCCGAAGCTATCACCAAACAAACCCATCTGGTGTTTCCCTCGAGACCAAACGAGGAAGTCAACCGAGGAACTCACACGGTTGGCGGTTTTACTTATTCGATTATAGTTGCACTTTACTAGTCAGTTTAGAGAATCGTCGATAAAGTAGCGATGGGCACGTTAGTTAACCATTCCGTTATAGTGGCGACACTTACTAATCGGATACATTTAGCATGAGACAACCCCAAAACCCAGCAGTTGTTGGTACTTTTACTTAGCCATTCCGTTGTAGTGAAGCTGATTACTAATCATATCGTAAACAAGTCAATTTAAAACAATAAACTTTAGTTATAGTTGTCTATGATCAAGCACTGTGCTCCAAGTCGTCCATAACCGCGGACACGGCTTCTCGAAAAGATTAAACCCTGCAGGTGCACCAAAGTATCCACAGCACTTGACCCTTTTGCGGATCAGTTAACATACACCCATCGGTGTCGGCGGGGCCTAAGTCACGGCGTTCCCGGACAAAGCAAGCACGGGCCACCCACTAAGTACACCATAGCGAAGTCGGCCGGTCTCGAGACGGACTTAGGGTTTGCGACAATGGCTGTAACGACGACGCCCCCAAACGGGACCGATACCACGAAAACATTCCGCTTCCTAAACGATGCAGTGCTCCTCACACAATCGTAAATAAAGCAGTAAAGCATGGCATAGGTACAGGATAGTAAATAAATCCTCAAACTAGTTGTGGCCCCCAGTACAATACTTTGAAATCAGGTAATAATCGATGGGGGGCCCATATCTCCCCACCTGTGGTTAGCGCGCTCGATCTCGGAACAGGTGTCAAGAACTCGGGTCCTACGGGACACAAGTGGGCGGTCGGAAACCAATCTTACCTATCACCCACCGATGCCTCTGCTTAATTCAATTTTAGTTGTTAAACAGGAATTAAAGTGATACAATAATTAAAGCCATGATCATCTCCAACGTCAACATGCGGCAATTCCTCCAACAAAGGTGGTACTTGAAGACAAGCAAAACACTTGAGCAAGCGACTACGACACGCGGGTCCAACTATCTACCAAACAACAGGTAATAGGATGTGTCCAGGGCTATATATGGCTGCAAGGGATATCTCGGGTACGAAATCTAGAGCATCGCAACACAGATAGCAAAGATCAACAGGAGGGAAGTAAATACTATAAAAGTAAGATAGGTAGAAAGAGGGAGATGCTCGCCTGAAAACATTGCCGAGGGATCAACCGAAGATCGGGGCGAAGCTCACATCAACTCAACGGCCTTATCCGCGAAGTACCAAAACACTAGAAGAAACACCGGATGCGATTTAATACGGCGGAAGATCGGCATGATGCATGAATGATGTATGTCATGGCAAGCGATGCAATTAGGTCATATTAAGCGGAACCAGGGTCCCGACAACAATTAGATGGTTCAAGTTGTTTAGCTACCCCGCAATTTAAATGTTGTTTAGCAAGACAACAGATGGAACCGGTTCGCTACACATGTTTAAATGAGGCCAATATAAGGCTAGATTTGCCCGCATATGGGCCCCATATTTAATGATTAGGTGAATCGGCATAAGGCCCCCAAAACACAGATATGCATGCGAGATGGCAATTTAAATATGCAACAAGTTGTTATGTTATAAAATAGGGTTCGAGGGAAAAGGGGTCACACATTAGGGGTCTCGACGATCTTGGGGTTCCGGGGTTCGGGGTCGGTCTCAGGGTTCAGGGTTCGGCGAGGTCGTTCTCGGACTCAGGGGTAGGTCTTGCTGCATCCGGGTTCTCGGCGGACTCGGTGTCTGGGGTGAAAAACTTGACGTTCTCTAGGGAGTACTTGTCGCACATGTGTTCTTCGAGTTCTCTGTCGATGATCTTGTCGTCGAGAAGAACTTGTCGGGTTCGCGTCGTCGGTCTTGTCGTTCGGGATGAAGTACTTGTCGCGTCGGTGGCGATCTTTGCGTCTTCCCGGTTCGGGTCTTGGCGTCCGAGGGGAAGAACTTGGTGCTATATGACGGAGTTCTCGGAGGTACGACCATCGGATCCTGGGTGGTGGTACTCGGGGTGTCGGGACGACGATCTTGTCGATGACCTTGGCGCTTCGGATCCTTGAGATCGGGGTCTTCGGGTCCTTCTCTTACGTCGGTACCGGTACGGGGGTCTCCGCCTCGAGGATCTTGACGACCTTGTCGTACTCGAGCCGCCGCAGTATCAACACAAGGCACCTTCCCATACAGAAAACCATCACCACACAAACATCATGCAGGTCGGTGTGAAGGCCGAGGTCCCTGCCGCGAACAGTGAGGTCGACTGGGCGCTCGGACGGCACCGCGGACGGACTTGGCTGAGACGCTGCAGAGGAGGCACGGGCAGGGCAGACTAAGCGGGCGGTGGAGGTCTGGGCGTCTGCAGCGCGGAGAGCACCCTTGGCGGCAGCGACTCGGGGGCGGCAGTGCCGGGCGGGCAGCGGCAGGGCCCGAGGCGGCGCGAAGGTCGGTGGCGGCGGGCGCCACAGGAGGAGGCGGCGGCAGACTGCTGACAGCTGCGGAGGCCGAGATCGCGGAGCCGGGCTTGGGGAGTGCAGCGGAGGCCCGAGGCCGTGGCTTCGGAGGTGAGCGCTTGGCGCTGAGCTCCTCGCGGCAGGGCGGCAGCGGAGGCAGGAGAGGTGCGGAGGAGAGGTGCAGGGCGGCGGCGACCTCAGCGCGGGCGGTTCGACGCGAGCTCGGGAGGCGGGTTGGAGCCTTGTCGCGGTGGTCGTCCATGCCGCATGAGCCAGCGGCGAGGGCAGGTCGAGGAGGCGAGCGGGAGAGGTCTTGCACCGGCGACTGCTGCCGGAGGGGCTGGTCGTGACGGCTGGAGAAACTCCACAGCGGCGGTGGCGGTCTGGCAGGCGGGCGGGGCGGCGGGCGAGCTGCAGGCTCTGGCGCGCCCGGACGGCGTCTTGTGGCGGAGGGAGAAGGAAGAGAGCGTGGGGAGGGAGGCGGCATGGCCTGGTCGCCCGGAGACGAGAGAGAACAGAGAGGAGGGAGGAGAGGCAGAAGCGTGCGCAGGGAGGAGGGTGACGCGGGGATGGGCGGTTCGGGCGTGGGCTGAGGGAAGGGGTGGGACCGGTGGGGCCAGCGTCGTCGAGGGAGTCAGGTGCGTCTGGATTTCGTGTGTGTGTATAGCGCGTGGGCAGGTGGGGTTGTGGTGTGTGAGCTGTTGTGTGGGGAGAGAGGGTGGGCTGAGAGTGGAGAGAGAGAGGGTGAGGTGGAGGGCTAGGATTGGGTGAGGGAGAGGGAGGGGTGAGGTGGCGCGACGGGATAGGTGGGAGTGATGTGGCCAAGGGGGTGGGTAGAATATCTGGTAGGTTTAGGATTAGAGCGGACCGATTTAGTTTTATACGGGGGTGGTCGTTCGGGTCGGGTTGGCCCGTTCGACTGCCCCCACTAAAATAAATTAAATATTTTATTATTTATAAACGGAACTTTTGCAAACCGATGCTAGACAAATAAATAATCCGGACAAGCCCGGGTTTTGGGGTTTTGAAATAAAGACGGGGCGTTTAATATAGAAAACAAAATTAGGGTTTTTTTTAGCAAAATGGTTTCAAACAAAAGATGCATGCTGATGTTATGCTGATGCACCGAGACAAGACATGCGATTATGATGATGCGATGCACAAAACCAACGCGATTTTCTAGTAGTGGTTTTTGCGGGATGCCACATAAAACAATCAAGAATCATGGAGGCAAACATGATACTTAAGATACTAACACTGGAATTGTTACTCTCGATTTAATACCAATTATTAAATTTCCCGGAGTAAACAGAGTTTGCTGAAAGTTTGCAATAGGACTTTAAACTTTAGATTGACACTCAACACAATACGATACCAGTTCGTAAAGTATATATCCAGAATTTTATAGTTCTATTATCTCAATTACAACTATGCATAAGGTGGTGAACGAATGCCAATGACTATAACAAATTATGAAAATTCACTTTGATTTAATTTTTGATAAATTGAGTTCTACTAATCCAAATTAGAAATGAACTCCCACTCAAAAATGACATCCCTCGTGTCTTTTTAGTGATTACATGAACCAAATCCACTACACCAAGTCCGATCATCACGTGAGTCGGTGTAGCTTCAAAGGCGAGCATCAAATGGGCATCATATCTACTATATGACTCATGCTTAACCTTTCGGTCCATGTTCCGAGGCCATGTCTGTACATGCTAGGCTCGCCAAGTAAGAACCTTAGTATTCGCGTGTGTAACTGTCTTACACCCGAGATATACTCGTGGATTCAAGTACACCCGATCATCACGTGATGTCTTGAAGTGACGAAACATTGTCGGTGCATACTTAAGGAAGAACACATTCTTGTCTTGATATCTAAATGAGGGATGATCTTATTATGCTAATAAAACGCCAAACAAGCAATATAAGATGCAATCAAAACATCACATGTTTATAAGTGAAATGATATGGTTCCCGCATATGATCTCCATCATGTGCACCATGGTATGATCTCTATCATACCTTTATGTGTAAGGCCAAGGTCTATGGAACTTACACGCTATGTGTGTTGTAAGAGTATCATCGCATACTTCTACTTACAACATGACCATATCATAACACTAGCCCAGCAACAATTTAAACTAGACGCCTCTAATTTGTCCATTGCAAGTTTTACGTGGCTTAGGGCTTTCGAAGATAGAACCGTTCATACCTACGAACATGAACCACAACGAGGATAACCAAATTGTTGACAACTCGTTGCAAATTAGATATTGACTATAGTAGGAGAGACAGACACCCGCTAGCCACTTATGCAAACTAGTTGCATGTCAAGCGTGGAACATGTCTCATGTGCGAGGACATGTAAAGTTTGTCCGGGCCGCTTCATCCCACTATGCCACCAATATCCAAAGTACAACTAAGAAGCAATAAAATGATCATCATCGCCCACATACTCATATGTGTACTACCCGTGCAAAGCATCTACGCATAGATCCGGCTCTGATACCACTGTAGGGTTCGCAACATAGAAAACAAAAATTTTCCTACGATGGGAACATCTAAGTACCAAGATCTATCTACTAGATACAAAGCAACAAGTGGATATACATCCATAGAATACATACCCTCGAAGACCGAATAGCGTTTAACGAGGTTGTACTCGTGGATGATGTAGACGAACGCTTGCCGATCTCAAGATCGTGATGAAGTCCATCTGGTCCAGCCGGTCCAGCACGATCAAGTCCAGCACCTCAAAGTAGTGGTGCATCCGTGATCGCACACACGTACGGGTACCCCGACAACCTCCGCGCCCTCGCTCCAGCGAAGCAGCGGAAGCAACAAATCCTTCCAGAAAAAGCCACCGGGAACATGTATCTCGTTGATCCGAGACCATGGAGGAATTCTAAAGGGGGGGAGAGAGATCCTTCGCGAGAAGGTGTGAGAGACAAGTGAGAGGAGGGGGTCCTTTTATAGGGGAGGGGGAGTCCAAGGGGGCATGGTCGCCGGCCATGGAGGGTGCCCCCACCTCTCCCTCATTCATGTGGTGGAAGCTCCACTCACATAAAAACCTCTCCACTCACAATTCCACTCGCATGCATTAATTTTCCACCAAAATTAATGCAAGCTCTCATTTAAATAAAACTCTTTTATTTATTTATTCAGAATTTTGTTAATTACTTTAATTAACAAACATTCACATAAAACCCCTTGCTAGTATTCCATTTCACATGCAGAACCAGTTTCAACAATTTCAACCGAAACAGTTCCGGTGTCTAGTGAAATAAATTCCTGCGCTTTCCTTTTCTTTTTCTGGCATATCATTTGCTCCGAATGGTGTCGGAATCCCTTAAGTGTGTCACCCTACGGTTCTCTAATAATGCGGACATGATCGAGACCCTTCTTCGATCAATAATCAGTAGCGGGACCTGCAGATCCATACTGACTCCCACACATTCAACGATGACTTCTGTGATCGTGTGAACCTTTTACGCTAGTATCTTAATCCCTTTGTTTCACGATATATTACATGTCCGAGATTCGATCATCGGTATCTCCATACCTAGTTTGATCTCGTTACCGACATGCACTCTTTTCTCGTTCCCGTGATATAACATTCTAGTGATCAAATCACTTGCTTGCAAGCTAACCAATGTGATATCACCGAGAGGGCCCAGAGTATATCTATCCGTCATCGGGATGAACAAATTCCACTCTTGATCCATGATTCTCAACATAACACTTTAGTAGTTCTGAAGCCATCTTTATAATCACCCAGTTACGGTGTGACGTTTGATGTCAACAAGAAACTCTTCCGGTGTTAGTCATTGGCATGATCTCATGGTCTAAGGATTAGGATCACTTCGTAAGTTGTTATAGCAATATAAACTCAATGAATTTGATCGTAATGCTATACTTCGGATGAATGTTCATCACATTATTACACTAATGTTGTGACCTCGTTATTAACAACATCCAATGTCCATGATCAGGAAACCTTTGATCATCTTGTTAATCAACGAGCTAGTTTATAAGAGAGGCATAACTAGATACTTCCTTTTTGTTTATTAAACACACATGTATTAATGTTTCCGTATTAATACAATTATAGCATGTAAAATAAACATTTATCATAAATAAGGAATACGATAATAACCACTTTATTATTGCCTCTCGGGCATATTTCCTTCAGTAATCTTGTATGAACCTTCTAAAAACTATGTAAAAACAATATTCTCTGGTTCTATGATGATCACCTCATTATTACAAGAATTTAGAAACTAGTTTCACTAAATTTGGATTTGTTATGCAAAAGTTATCAAGCTTTTAGTGAAACGGAAATTTAACAAAAGAAAAGAATGAAAAAAAACCTAACTAACCTAACGGGCGGATCGCCACTCCACTCAGGCGTCGCCTAAGTCCACCAAGACTCAGCTTGACCCAGCGCCCGGCCAAACCACACCGCATCCGGCCCAGCCCACTCCCGCTCCTCCGCTCGCTGACACGCGGGACCCGCTCGTTAGTTGTCTTCCCCACGACGATGGCGAGTCCCTGATAAACACGGGACCGACTCCGAGCCTAATCCCGCGATTTTCTCGTGCCTTGGCCCCTTATCCATGCCATCCCCTCCTTATATATCTCCGCATCGACCCTCCCTCCTCTTTTCCTAAAACCCTAGCTCAAATCGATCTCCACCGCGCCGGCCACCGTCGGGTTGATTTCGCCGAGACGGTTCGGAGCCCCCTTGCCCTTCTCTCCCTCTGGAGCTTCCTCCCGTTCTCTACTGATTCACCCCCCGTGTTTTGCCCCTCTCTAATGCAGCCAAGCACCGGGAATTGCTCGCCGGAGCACCGCCAGAGACGAGGAGGGACGACGAAGCTTTGCCGACCGAAGAGGAAGCAAGGAGCGCGGCCGAGGACGCGAGCGTGACCACGAAGGCCAGCTGCACCCCGTCGACCACGCCGCCGCCTCGGGGAACCATCGTATCGCCGCCGCCCATGTCACATCCCAAGATTTTCCAAATCTTGTAATGTGAAAATAAATGAATAAAATAAAACTTTGTTTAATTTTCAGAGCTAGAAGAAACTTTTTGAAATCCTTTAGAAAATCAAACCCATTTTAATTAAGTAAAATCTTAAAAGGTTTTCATAAAGATAAAAATTTAATAAAGGAAATTATAAATGTTTTGGGAATTGCTATTATTTGATCATTCGGTAAAAGATTTGGTTTTCAAAGGAAAAGGTAGAATTATAAATAAAGATTATTTAATAAAGCCAAATTAAAACTTTGACCAAGCTTTGGAAATTAAAACATTTAATAAAATGGCAAAAGTTGATTTAAATAAATTAATAAGATTTTAATATCCACCTTTATTTAAATAAGAGGTTTTTACCAATTTAAAGTGAAACATCAAAACTTATTAAATTATTTAAAATAAGCTACCTCAAATTCACAAATAAAATCTACTAAAATATTTTGATTTATTTTAAGATTCAAAATAAATATCTCAATAAAATAAAACTTGTTAGAAATAATAATGAAAGTCTACTTTATTTAATTATTAATGGACCCTAAAGTAAAAGGATTATATTATTTTAAACAAGTTTTCCAAATATTCTTTATTTCCAAAGGATACCTACTGATTTGGTTTTGAAAAATATTTGGATTTAAAATAGAGATTCTATTAAATAAACCAAACCTTGTTTTATTAATAAACCAGGGTCCATCTTTATTTAATTAATTAATAAATGGAACCTAAAAAGATTTAAAATATTATTCTATTTTGAAGTTGGTTTATACTACTAAACAGAACCAAAAACACAATGCAAAGTCTAAAGGATGTTTGAATTGTTTGAATGATTGAATAAGGGGATTGAAATTCAAAACAGGAAATAAAATAGAAAAGGAAAAATAACACAGAATAAAAAAATGGAAAAGGGCCAACCCAAACCAGGCAGCCCACTAAGCCCACCAACCAGCCAGCTCCTTGCCCCGCAGAAAACGATTCGCACCCATTATCAAACCCACTGAGACACTGACAAGTGGACCTTCCCTCGTTTCTTTTTCCCACTGACAGGCAGACCCCACCGTCACTGTTCTCCTTCTTCCCCGCGCGACCGTTTTCTCCCTCTCTTTCCCCGTTTCAGCGATGAATTTGCGGGCATCAATTTGCGTTGAATGCCGCGTTAACTCGCCAGCCATCACGCACGATAAGAGCGCCTCCCTCTCCTCTGTCATTTCCCCCAGACGACACCTCCACTCTGCCCCTAGGCTGCCTCCAATTCCCTCTGCACCACCGCCGTCTCCGACGAACTCCGCCCTCAATTCCGGCCACACACTGCTTTCCCTTGCTTCCTCAACCAAGCACGCACGCTCCCCATCCTCTGGCGCTTCTGTCCGTGCCCTTCGCTCAACCGCGGGCGCCCCAGCACGTCGATTACCAAGCTTCTGAACGCCGCCGTCGTCTGTCTCAACTCCGACGACGCCACAGGTTAACTCCGACCACCCCGTACCCTCTGGATCACGCACACATCGTTGCCATGGTCCTACGCAACTAACCCAACCCTCTGTTTATCTTCTCGTGAACCACAGAGCCGTCTACGACCTCGACCAAGCGCATCCGTCGCCAGAACCAACTCCGGCGAGGAATTCTGCCGGACCCAGTGCGCCCCTCCACCAACAGGTTGCACGTTGAGCATCAGCGTTGCATCGCGAGCCTGGTGAGCAACTTTCCCCTCTTCTTCGCGTCCTATTTCGCCAGCGCCGCCGCCGACTGACCTCGCCGCCACCAGCAGCCGTCGCAACGCCGCCCGACTATGGTCGAACACGCTAGTACCGTTCGATCCAGATTTAGCGGCCACGATTAGATCACTTATCATCGAAGGGGTATATCCTCTGGGCCACTCGATCTAACTAGATCCAACGCCCCACAGTCGCGATCCTAGCGAACCGGTACTGCAAAGAGAAAAGCGCGCGTGTCCCTGTTACGCTTAAAACAGATTTGAAATCTGATTTAGTTGTGATGTTCAAATCCTTATAACTTTTGAACCACACGTCCAAATTTGACAAATTTTATATCAATAAAATCAGGAGAACAAGCCCTAAACAACCATGGCCTTAGTTTTGAAAATAGTATCTGTTAGCTTGTTTGAAATTACAGAAACATTTGTGTACTTGATTAGAGTATAAAAATTGTTTGAAAATGTTTTTAGGATTAAATCTTTTGCAAAATAGATTTGTGTGACCTTACTGACCCTAGGAACCAACCCATAGTGTTAAAAATGATTTTTGTGAAATTTAAGTTGAATTAGTTAACTTAGTCATTTTCTAGCCAAATAAACTCATTAAATTTTATTATGGAAAAGTTTGTGCAAGGAAAACTTTGTGAAAATGTTATGAACAAAACTTACTGACCCAAAACACCATGCCTTGCCTACTTGGTGAGAAACATAAAATCTTACTTTAAAAAGAATAATTTTCACCACATAAAAGGTTGAATGGATTTTAAAATAAACTTTGGGCAAAACCTCTAACTAGTGACTTTGCCATTTTGGTGAATGACCAATGTGGACCTTACAAAGTTTATAAACCTAGTAGAGACCAACCTTGCAATAGAACCCTTTTTCTACAAGACTTAGGAACCATTGCTTTGCATATGTGAAATATTGTTTGAATGTGGAATACTACTTGATACTATGCTTGTTTGATTGTAGTGAAATTAGCAAAGTGTGAGACTAGCAAGATCAAGGAGTGACTATCATTCCCTAACAAAAAGGCAAGTGACACTATCATCTAAAGTCCTACTATTTTCATTATACTTAGTGGATTTTGAAAACATGCATGAAAAGAATTTTATACTTATGCTATGCTAAATCCTAATAGGATTCCCTATACACTCCTTAGTAAAAATATTGAAGTTGTACATGCTTAGCCATGCTATGTTTTGAAAAGAGATACATGTTGATATTTTACAAAGGATGAGAAAAGGACTTGTGTTTTACATAATAAAACAAGGACTCAATGAACCACCTAGGTGGTGGACATTTTATGTTTTGGAGAAGGTGGCAACAAAAGGGAACCATGTCTATGGCAATCACTTAGTGTTGTGCTCCAAATGAAAACCACCTAGGAAACTTAGAGATTGAACATGTTTCTCCAATTGTGGCTTTCGTGTACAACCACATGCTATTATGGCTCTGGCTTAGTCAACTACATTAGGAAGATCCATACATTGTCTTTAGTTACGGACATGGGGATGGAATGCTTCATGGGGCTGAAGACAAGCTAGCAATGATGTATGGAAGGACCTCTTGAAAGACTTCGTCACATTCTCGGTCACAAGATTACTCCATCTTGGTGAGCACTAATCCAGAGGCCACTGGTGGCAACAAGATGGGATTGTGTCATGTGGGTAAAGTGTACTCCTTCTGCAGAAGTTAATAAAATCTAAGTACTTAGCCGTGTCCCGGTTATGGACAATCTTGAGCAACTAAAGTTTGAACTATGGGAGATCTCGACATTCTAATTTCTAATATAAAAACTTGATGCACTTGGGGAGTACCAAGGAATTCAAAGAGATTTGATAAAGCTTGTTGCACTTGGGGTTACCAAGGTGCACAAGAGTATGATGTATTTGGGGTTACCAAGGAACTCAGGAAGTTTTGATAAAACTTGTTGCACTTGGGGTTACCAAGTAGCTCAAGGGATTTGTTTTTGACAAGAACTTGAACACTTGAGTGTCTACCAAGGAGTTCAAGGAACTTGGAAAAGAATTTAAACAGAGGACTTAATTTTTTTTTTGAAAAGATAGGATAAAATATTGCTTTATGCAAATAAGCCTTAAACTCTACTTAGCCAAATATGCATATAATGATAGGATCCACTTATTATATATAAAAGTGAAACTTGCCAATACAATTCAAATGTATTGACCCTTGTGGCTGTAACTTGTAATGTTGCAGGTTGATTGTTTTTTAAGTGAAGATTGTTTGATTGACTAGGACTACAAAGCTTACAACCAACATCTGCCTGTGGCACTTTAAAGATGATGGACCCCATGATTATAATTATTCCGCTGCAATGTAATGTGATAGCCAAATGAGCTATGTATGATGTAATAAAATTATGTTATTCCTGGTTATAAATTTATATTATGACCTTTGTATCTTGATATTACATCTTAACTGTGGATGCTAGCTAATGATCCAGGGACTAGCATTGTAAAACACAGGAGGGATCAACCTTGTTATGTTGGGACCTCTACAGATGGTATCAGAGCATTGCGTTGCCTGTAGGATTTGTAAACCCTAGGATTGGACAAAAACCCTTAGAAAATAGGAGTGTATTTGTTCCAAAAACTTATTTACAAAAACACTTGTAAACTCTTTCCTTAACCATTTTGGTTTCAACTCTACTTCTCTTCTACTTCAACTTGATGGAAAAGCCTAACCATGACCAAAGACTACATCATGTGCAAAGGACTTCTTTAACTTCTTCAACTCTAATGACTTCAACATCTTCAAACCTCTTCACCAAGGACTTCCAACTTGAAAACTACTAAGGACCACAAGTGAAACAAGGAAATCTTGCTCAAGCGTTAGAGACTGAGGGAATGCAAAAGTTAGAAAGAGCCTACATCACTTGAAGTTTTGAGACCAAGAAATTATCCTAAGGAAGCCATGATCTCATGTAGTAAGAAGCAACCAAGAAGGATGGAAAGATCACAAGTGAACCATATAGATGGACCACCATATTTTAGCTAAGTCAGAACACCCCAACTTATGTGGTGTAGCAAAATATTTTGTTGCCTAAAAAGTGCTTGAACTTTTTGTTTGAGTGGAAAAATTTGTTTTGTGATTGCATGCGCATTACTTGTGTGAATTGTGATGTGTGTGATTAGAAATATTTCCTTAAAATATCTTGCCATTCTAATCTTCCTTCAACCCAAACAGATGACCACTCCAAAGGACTCCAACATCAAGGTTGATGACACCAATACCAACCAAGCTGACAAAGATGAGAGAGCTCATAGCAACCCAACATCAGTTGAACCAACTGACAGATTCCTAGCCAACAATAGTGATAAAGATCCAGACCTTGCAAAGGTTTTTGGAGGAACAATCCCAATTGATGCTTAAGGTGACTAATCAAATGATTAGCATGGAAGAAATCTATCCTAGAAGTGTGTATGATAACAAGGATGACAAGAATGTTGTTCTAGATGGAGCCCACTTGCTGCATTATTTGTGGAGACAAGGATCATACTTCCAAGGAGCATGAAGGACAATGCCCCAATTGTGATGAAGACCATCCTGTTGGAGAATGCCCTACCTCCCAAGCTACTTGCTACCTTTGTGAAGGAAGTGATCATACTGGCCTATGTCCCATCTATGCCATGGTAGAACAAAGGAAACAAGAAGGATCCAAGTCTACCAAAGGAAAAGGACCACTTATACCTCCAAGCAAGACAACCCAATTCAAAGGATCAAAGAAAATCAAGAAGCCCAAGCAAGACATGAGCCTTGTACAATGTCGTAAATGTAAGGAAATGGGACACTACTCCAGTGGATGCCCAGAGAACATAAAGAATAAAGGAATTGACCAAGTGTGGTGTAACAACTGTAATGAACCAGGTCATTTTGTAGCTACTTGCCCACAAGAGCCACGTAAAGAACTCAATGACATTCATTGTTTCAACTGCAAGAATCCAGGACACTATGCAAGCAACTGTCCAGAAAGGATGAAGAACAAGTTGAACAAGCCTATGGAGAAACTCAACCTTGGTCCATGAGTCAAGCATAGGAATAAAATAAAAAGTTTAACATAGAGAAATTCCAGGACCCAAGAAGGCCAACATGTAATTTTTGTTTGAAAAATTTTAAGGGTGGTAGTACCCTAGTTGTTTTGAACTTGCTTGTAATCCTAGCCTCCCCAAATCTCGGGACGAGATTTATTTTAAGGGTGGTAGCCTGTCACATCCCAAGATTTTCCAAATCTTGTAATGTGAAAATAAATGAATAAAATAAAACTTTGTTTAATTTTCAGAGCCAGAAGAAACTTTTTGAAATCCTTTAGAAAATCAAACCCATTTGAATTAAGTAAAATCTTAAAAGGTTTTCATAAAGATAAAAATTTAATAAAGGAAATTATAAATGTTTTGAGAATTGCTATTATTTGATCATTCGGTAAAAGATTTGGTTTTCAAAGGAAAAGGTAGAATTATAAATAAAGATTATTTAATAAAGCCAAATTAAAACTTTGACCAAGCTTTGGAAATTAAAACATTTAATAAAATGGCAAAAGTTGATTTAAATAAATTAATAAGATTTTAATATCCACCTTTATTTAAATAAGAGGTTTTTACCAATTTAAAGTGAAACATCAAGAGTTATTAAATTATTTAAAATAAGCTACCTCAAATTCACAAATAAAATCTACTAAAATATTTTGATTTATTTTAAGATTCAAAATAAATATCTCAATAAAATAAAACTTGTTAGAAATAATAATGAAAGTCTACTTTATTTAATTATTAATGGACCCTAAAGTAAAAGGATTATATTATTTTAAACAAGTTTTCCAAATATTCTTTATTTCCAAAGGATACCTACTGATTTGGTTTTGAAAAATATTTGGATTTAAAATAGAGATTCTATTAAATAAACCAAACCTTGTTTTAATAAACCAGGGTCCATCTTTATTTAATTAATTAATAAATGGAACCTAAAAAGATTTAAAATATTATTCTATTTTGAAGTTGGTTTATACTACTAAACAGAACCAAAAACACAATGCAAAGTCTAAAGGATGTTTGAATTGTTTGAATGATTGAATAAGGGGATTGAAATTCAAAACAGGAAATAAAATAGAAAAGGAAAAATAACACGAATAAAAAAATGGAAAAGGGCCAACCCAAACCAGGCAGCCCACTAAGCCCACCAACCAGCCAGCTCCTTGCCCCGCAGAAAACGATTCGCACCCGGTATCAAACCCACTGAGACACTGACAAGTGGACCTTCCCTCGTTTCTTTTTCCCAGCAGGCGGACCCCAATCCTTTGTTCTCCTTCTTCCCCGCGCGACCGTTTTCTCCCTCTCTTTCCCCGTTTCAGCGATGAATTTGCGGGCATCAATTTGCGTTGAATGATGCGTTAACTCGCCAGCCATCACGCACGATAAGAGCGCCTCCCTCTCCTCTGTCATTTCCCCCAGACGACACCTCCACTCTGCCCCTAGGCTGCCTCCACTTCCCTCTGCACCACCGCCGTCTCCGACGAACTCCGCCCTCAATTCCGGCCACACACTGCTTTCCCTTGCTTCCTCAACCAAGCATGCACGCTCCCCATCCTCTGGCGCTTTTGTCCGTGCCCTTCGCTCAACCGCGGGCGCCCAAAGACGTCGATTACCAAGCCGAACGCCGCGTCGTGCATCTCAACTCCGACGACGCCACAGGTTAACTCCGACCACCCCGTACCCTCTGGATCACGAACACATCGTTGACATGGTCCTACGCAACTAACCCAACCCTCTGTTTATATTCTCGTGAACCATAGAGCCGTCTACGACCTCGACCAAGCGCATCCGTCGCCAGAACCAACTCCGGCGAGGAATTCTGCCGGACCCAGTGCGCCCCTCCACCAACAGGTTGCACGTTGAGCATCAGCGTTGCATCGCGAGCCTGGTGAGAAACTTTCCCCTCTTCTTCGCGTCCTATTTCGCCAGCGCCGCCGCCGACTGACCTCGCCGCCACCAGCAGCCGTCGCAACGCCGCCCGACTATGGTCGAACACGCTAGTACCGTTCGATCCAGATTTAGCGGCCACGATTAGATCACTTATCATCGAAGGGGTATATCCTCTGGGCCACTCGATCTAACTAGATCCAACGCCTACGCGATCCTAGCGAACCGTGCAAAGATGAAAACTGCGCGTGTCCCTGTTACATTAAAACAGATTTGAAATCTGATTTAGTTGTGATGTTCAAATCCTTATAACTTTTGAACCACACGTCCAAATTTGACAAATTTTATATCAATAAAATCAGGAGAACAAGCCCTAAACAACCATGGCCTTAGTTTTGAAAATAGTATCTGTTAGCTTGTTTGAAATTACAGAAACATTTGTGTACTTGATTAGAGTATAAAAATTGTTTGAAAATGTTTTTAGGATTAAATCTTTTGCAAAATAGATTTGTGTGACCTTACTGACCCTAGGAACCAACCCATAGTGTTAAAAATGATTTTTGTGAAATTTAAGTTGAATTAGTTAACTTAGTCATTTTCTAGCCAAATAAACTCATTAAATTTTATTATGGAAAAGTTTGTGCAAGGAAAACTTTGTGAAAATGTTATGAACAAAACTTACTGACCCAAAACACCATGCCTTGCCTACTTGGTGAGAAACATAAAATCTTACTTTAAAAAGAATAATTTTCACCACATAAAAGGTTGAATGGATTTTAAAATAAACTTTGGGCAAAACCTCTAACTAGTGACTTTGCCATTTTGGTGAATGACCAATGTGGACCTTACAAAGTTTATAAACCTAGTAGAGACCAACCTTGCAATAGAACCCTTTTTCTACAAGACTTAGGAACCATTGCTTTGCATATGTGAAATATTGTTTGAATGTGGAATACTACTTGATACTATGCTTGTTTGATTGTAGTGAAATTAGCAAAGTGTGAGACTAGCAAGATCAAGGAGTGACTATCATTCCCTAACAAAAAGGCAAGTGACACTATCATCTAAAGTCCTACTATTTTCATTATACTTAGTGGATTTTGAAAACATGCATGAAAAGAATTTTATACTTATGCTATGCTAAATCCTAATAGGATTCCCTATACACTCCTTAGTAAAAATATTGAAGTTGTACATGCTTAGCCATGCTATGTTTTGAAAAGAGATACATGTTGAGATTTTACAAAGGATGAGAAAAGGACTTGTGTTTTACATAATAAAACAAGGACTCAATGAACCACCTAGGTGGTGGACATTTTATGTTTTGGAGAAGGTGGCAACAAAAGGGAACCATGTCTATGGCAATCACTTAGTGTTGTGCTCCAAATGAAAAACACCTAGGAAACTTAGAGATTGAACATGTTTCTCCAATTGTGGCTTTCGTGTACAACCACATGCTATTATGGCTCTGGCTTAGTCAACTACATTAGGAAGATCCATACATTGTCTTTAGTTACCAGACATGGGGATCTGGAATGCTTCATGGGGGCTGAAGACAAGCTAGCAATGATGTATGGAAGGACCTCTTGGAAAGACTTCGTCACATTCTCAGTCTGCCAGTACTCCATCTTGGTGAGCACTAATCCAAGGCCACGGTGGCAACAAGATGGGATTGTGTCATGTGGGTAAAGTGTACTCCTTCAGAAGTTAATAAAATCTAAGTACTTAGCCGTGTCCCCGGTTATGGACAATCTTGAGCAACTAAAGTTTGAACTATGGGAGATCTCGACATTCTAATTTCTAATATAAAAACTTGATGCACTTGGGGAGTACCAAGGAATTCAAAGAGATTTGATAAAGCTTGTTGCACTTGGGGTTACCAAGGTGCACAAGAGTATGATGTATTTGGGGTTACCAAGGAACTCAGGAAGTTTTGATAAAACTTGTTGCACTTGGGGTTACCAAGTAGCTCAAGGGATTTGTTTTTGACAAGAACTTGAACACTTGAGTGTCTACCAAGGAGTTCAAGGAACTTGGAAAAGAATTTAAACAGAGGACTTAATTTTTTTTTTGAAAAGATAGGATAAAATATTGCTTTATGCAAATAAGCCTTAAACTCTACTTAGCCAAATATGCATATAATGATAGGATCCACTTATTATATATAAAAGTGAAACTTACCAATACAATTCAAATGTATTGACCCTTGTGGCTGTAACTTGTAATGTTGCAGGTTGATTGTTTTTTAAGTGAAGATTGTCTGATTGACTAGGACTACAAAGCTTACAACCAACATCTGCCTGTGGCACTTTGAAGATGATGGACCCCATGATTATAATTATTCCGCTGCAATGTAATGTGATAGCCAAATGAGCTATGTATGATGTAATAAAATTATGTTATTCCTGGTTATAAATTTATATTATGACCTTTGTATCTTGATATTACATCTTAACTGTGGATGCTAGCTAATGATCCAGGGACTAGCATTGTAAAACACAGGAGGGATCAACCTTGTTATGTTGGGACCTCTACAGATGGTATCAGAGCATTGCGTTGCCTGTAGGATTTGTAAACCCTAGGATTGGACAAAAACCCTTAGAAAATAGGAGTGTATTTGTTCCAAAAACTTATTTACAAAAACACTTGTAAACTCTTTCCTTAACCATTTTGGTTTCAACTCTACTTCTCTTCTACTTCAACTTGATGGAAAAGCCTAACCATGACCAAAGACTACATCATGTGCAAAGGACTTCTTCAACTTCTTCAACTCTAATGACTTCAACATCTTCAAACCTCTTCACCAAGGACTTCCAACTTGAAAACTACTAAGGACCACAAGTGAAACAAGGAAATCTTGCTCAAGCGTTAGAGACTGAGGGAATGCAAAAGTTAGAAAGAGCCTACATCACTTGAAGTTTTGAGACCAAGAAATTATCCTAAGGAAGCCATGATCTCATGTAGTAAGAAGCAACCAAGAAGGATGGAAAGATCACAAGTGAACCATATAGATGGACCACCATATTTTAGCTAAGTCAGAACACCCCAACTTATGTGGTGTAGCAAAAATATTTTGTTGCCTAAAAAGTGCTTGAACTTTGTTGTTTGAGTGGAAAAATTTGTTTTGTGATTGCATGCGCATTACTTGTGTGAATTGTGATGTGTGTGATTAGAAATATTTCCTTAAAAATATCTTGCCATTCTAATCTTCCTTCAACCCAAACAGATGACCACTCCAAAGGACTCCAACATCAAGGTTGATGACACCAATACCAACCAAGCTGACAGCATGAGAGAGCTCATAGCAACCCAACATCAGTTGAACCAACTGACAGATTCCTAGCCAACAATAGTGATAAAGATCCAAAGACGCAAAGGTTTTTGGAGGAACAATCCCAATTGATGCTTAAGGTGACTAATCAAATGATTAGCATGGAAGAAAGCTATCCTAGAAGTGTGTATGATAACAAGGATGACAAGAATGTTGTTCTAGATGGAGCCCCAGCTTGCATTATTTGTGGAGACAAGGATCATACTTCCAAGGAGCATGAAGGACAATGCCCCAATTGTGATGAAGACCATCCTGTTGGAGAATGCCCTACCTCCCAAGCTACTTGCTACCTTTGTGAAGGAAGTGATCATACTCCTGGCCTATGTCCCATCTATGCCATGGTAGAACAAAGGAAACAAGAAGGATCCAAGTCTACCAAAGGAAAAGGACCACTTATACCTCCAAGCAAGACAACCCAATTCAAAGGATCAAAGAAAATCAAGAAGCCCAAGCAAGACATGAGCCTTGTACAATGTCGTAAATGTAAGGAAATGGGACACTACTCCAGTGGATGCCCAGAGAACATAAAGAATAAAGGAATTGACCAAGTGTGGTGTAACAACTGTAATGAACCAGGTCATTTTGTAGCTACTTGCCCACAAGAGCCACGTAAAGAACTCAATGACATTCATTGTTTCAACTGCAAGAATCCAGGACACTATGCAAGCAATTGTCCAGAAAGGATGAAGAACAAGTTGAACAAGCCTATGGAGAAACTCAACCTTGGTCCATGAGTCAAGCATAGGAATAAAATAAAAAGTTTAACATAGAGAAATTCCAGGACCCAAGAAGGCCAACATGTAATTTTTGTTTGAAAAATTTTAAGGGTGGTAGTACCCTAGTTGTTTTGAACTTGCTTGTAATCCTAGCCTCCCCAAATCTCGGGACGAGATTTATTTTAAGGGTGGTAGCCTGTCACATCCCAAGATTTTCCAAATCTTGTAATGTGAAAATAAATGAATAAAATAAAACTTTGTTTAATTTTCAGAGCCAGAAGAAACTTTTTGAAATCCTTTAGAAAATCAAACCCATTTGAATTAAGTAAAATCTTAAAAGGTTTTCATAAAGATAAAAATTTAATAAAGGAAATTATAAATGTTTTGGGAATTGCTATTATTTGATCATTCGGTAAAAGATTTGGTTTTCAAAGGAAAAGGTAGAATTATAAATAAAGATTATTTAATAAAGCCAAATTAAAACTTTGACCAAGCTTTGGAAATTAAAACATTTAATAAAATGGCAAAAGTTGATTTAAATAAATTAATAAGATTTTAATATCCACCTTTATTTAAATAAGAGGTTTTTACCAATTTAAAGTGAAACATCAAAAGTTATTAAATTATTTAAAATAAGCTACCTCAAATTCACAAATAAAATCTACTAAAATATTTTGATTTATTTTAAGATTCAAAATAAATATCTCAATAAAATAAAACTTGTTAGAAATAATAATGAAAGTCTACTTTATTTAATTATTAATGGACCCTAAAGTAAAAGGATTATATTATTTTAAACAAGTTTTCCAAATATTCTTTATTTCCAAAGGATACCTACTGATTTGGTTTTGAAAAATATTTGGATTTAAAATAGAGATTCTATTAAATAAACCAAACCTTGTTTTAATAAACCAGGGTCCATCTTTATTTAATTAATTAATAAATGGAACCTAAAAAGATTTAAAATATTATTCTATTTTGAAGTTGGTTTATACTACTAAACAGAACCAAAAACACAATGCAAAGTCTAAAGGATGTTTGAATTGTTTGAATGATTGAATAAGGGGATTGAAATTCAAAACAGGAAATAAAATAGAAAAGGAAAAATAACACAGAATAAAAAAAATGGAAAAGGGCCAACCCAAACCAGGCAGCCCACTAAGCCCACCAACCAGCCAGCTCCTTGCCCCGCAGAAAACGATTCGCACCCGGTATCAAACCCACTGAGACACTGACAAGTGGACCTTCCCTCGTTTCTTTTTCCCACTGACAGGCAGACCCCACCGTCACTGTTCTCCTTCTTCCCCGCGCGACCGTTTTCTCCCTCTCTTTCCCCGTTTCAGCGATGAATTTGCGGGCATCAATTTGCGTTGAATGATGCGTTAACTCGCCAGCCATCACGCACGATAAGAGCGCCTCCCTCTCCTCTGTCATTTCCCCCAGACGACACCTCCACTCTGCCCCTAGGCTGCCTCCACTTCCCTCTGCACCACCGCCGTCTCCGACGAACTCCGCCCTCAATTCCGGCCACACACTGCTTTCCCTTGCTTCCTCAACCAAGCATGCACGCTCCCCATCCTCTGGCGCTTTTGTCCGTGCCCTTCGCTCAACCGCGGGCGCCCCAGCACGTCGATTACCAAGCTTCTGAACGCCGCCGTCGTCTGTCTCAACTCCGACGACGCCACAGGTTAACTCCGACCACCCCGTACCCTCTGGATCACGCACACATCGTTGACATGGTCCTACGCAACTAACCCAACCCTCTGTTTATATTCTCGTGAACCATAGAGCCGTCTACGACCTCGACCAAGCGCATCCGTCGCCAGAACCAACTCCGGCGAGGAATTCGCCACGAAAGGCGCCCCTCCACCAACAGGTTGCACGTTGAGCATCAGCGTTGCATCGCGAGCCTGGTGAGCAACTTTCCCCTCTTCTTCGCGTCCTATTTCGCCAGCGCCGCCGCCGACTGACCTCGCCGCCACCAGCAGTCGTCGCAGCGCCGCCCGACTATGGTCGAACACGCTAGTACCGTTTGATCCAGATTTAGCGGCCACGATTAGATCACTTATCATCGAAGGGGTATATCCTCTGGGCCAATAGATCTAAATAGATCCAACGCCCCACAGTCGCGATCCCAGCGAACCGGTACCGTCCAGTAGAAAACTGCCGCGTGTCCCCTGTTCTGTTTAAAACAGATTTGAAATCTGATTTAGTTGTGATTTTCAAATCCTTATAACTTTTGAACCACACGTCCAAATTTGACAAATTTTATATCAATAAAATCAGGAGAACAAGCCCTAAACAACCATGGCCTTAGTTTTGAAAATAGTATCTGTTAGCTTGTTTGAAATTACAGAAACATTTGTGTACTTGATTAGAGTATAAAAATTGTTTGAAAATGTTTTTAGGATTAAATCTTTTGCAAAATAGATTTGTGTGACCTTACTGACCCTAGGAACCAACCCATAGTGTTAAAAATGATTTTTGTGAAATTTAAGTTGAATTAGTTAACTTAGTCATTTTCTAGCCAAATAAACTCATTAAATTTTATTATGGAAAAGTTTGTGCAAGGAAAACTTTGTGAAAATGTTATGAACAAAACTTACTGACCCAAAACACCATGCCTTGCCTACTTGGTGAGAAACATAAAATCTTACTTTAAAAAGAATAATTTTCACCACATAAAAGGTTGAATGGATTTTAAAATAAACTTTGGGCAAAACCTCTAACTAGTGACTTTGCCATTTTGGTGAATGACCAATGTGGACCTTACAAAGTTTATAAACCTAGTAGAGACCAACCTTGCAATAGAACCCTTTTTCTACAAGACTTAGGAACCATTGCTTTGCATATGTGAAATATTGTTTGAATGTGGAATACTACTTGATACTATGCTTGTTTGATTGTAGTGAAATTAGCAAAGTGTGAGACTAGCAAGATCAAGGAGTGACTATCATTCCCTAAAAAAAAGGCAAGTGACACTATCATCTAAAGTCCTACTATTTTCATTATACTTAGTGGATTTTGAAAACATGCATGAAAAGAATTTTATACTTATGCTATGCTAAATCCTAATAGGATTCCCTATACACTCCTTAGTAAAAATATTGAAGTTGTACATGCTTAGCCATGCTATGTTTTGAAAAGAGATACATGTTGAGATTTTACAAAGGATGAGAAAAGGACTTGTGTTTTACATAATAAAACAAGGACTCAATGAACCACCTAGGTGGTGGACATTTTATGTTTTGGAGAAGGTGGCAACAAAAGGGAACCATGTCTATGGCAATCACTTAGTGTTGTGCTCCAAATGAAAACCACCTAGGAAACTTAGAGATTGAACATGTTTCTCCAATTGTGGCTTTCGTGTACAACCACATGCTATTATGGCTCTGGCTTAGTCAACTACATTAGGAAGATCCATACATTGTCTTTAGTTACCAGACATGGGGATCTGGAATGCTTCATGGGGGCTGAAGACAAGCTAGCAATGATGTATGGAAGGACCTCTTGGAAAGACTTCGTCACATTCTCAGTCTGCCAGTACTCCATCTTGGTGAGCACTAATCCAGTAGGCCACTGGTGGCAACAAGATGGGATTGTGTCATGTGGGTAAAGTGTACTCCTTCTGCAGAAGTTAATAAAATCTAAGTACTTAGCCGTGTCCCCGGTTATGGACAATACTGAGCAACTAAAGTTTGAACTATGGGAGATCTCGACATTCTAATTTCTAATATAAAAACTTGATGCACTTGGGGAGTACCAAGGAATTCAAAGAGATTTGATAAAGCTTGTTGCACTTGGGGTTACCAAGGTGCACAAGAGTATGATGTATTTGGGGTTACCAAGGAACTCAGGAAGTTTTGATAAAACTTGTTGCACTTGGGGTTACCAAGTAGCTCAAGGGATTTGTTTTTGACAAGAACTTGAACACTTGAGTGTCTACCAAGGAGTTCAAGGAACTTGGAAAAGAATTTAAACAGAGGACTTAATTTTTTTTTTTTGAAAAGATAGGATAAAATATTGCTTTATGCAAATAAGCCTTAAACTCTACTTAGCCAAATATGCATATAATGATAGGATCCACTTATTATATATAAAAGTGAAACTTGCCAATACAATTCAAATGTATTGACCCTTGTGGCTGTAACTTGTAATGTTGCAGGTTGATTGTTTTTTAAGTGAAGATTGTTTGATTGACTAGGACTACAAAGCCTACAACCAACATCTGCCTGTGGCACTTTGAAGATGATGGACCCCATGATTATAATTATTCCGCTGCAATGTAATGTGATAGCCAAATGAGCTATGTATGATGTAATAAAATTATGTTATTCCTGGTTATAAATTTATATTATGACCTTTGTATCTTGATATTACATCTTAACTGTGGATGCTAGCTAATGATCCAGGGACTAGCATTGTAAAACACAGGAGGGATCAACCTTGTTATGTTGGGACCTCTACAACCCATCGTCACCAACGCCACCGCCGCCCAACGCCATCGTCGAAGCCCGGTAAGTCGTCGCCGCCTCTCCTGTCCGCCAGATCGAGATCGGACAGGTAGGATTAGATTCGTTGCCAAAGGGGTATCGGCAAACCACGTCGTGCCACGTGGCATGTACGTGTCAGCGCGCCGCGTTAGCGCCGCTCGCTTAGCTGGCCCAATCGACAGCTGCCACTTGTCACGATCCCGTTAGGGTTATTTTAAAATTATCAGATTGTGTTTAATCTTGCGAAATTCATAGAAATTCAACCGTTTGGCAAAACTTTGCGTATAATATATCGTTGGATTCAAAAAATTGTGTAGAACACAGATCTGTAATAATATTACGAGTTTGTAGTAGGTTTTTCTGTGTAGAATTTAATCTCTAGATTGGAGTTTTAAATCCATAGAAAAATAATTAAAACCCCGTTTTAGTTGATTCTTGTTGTGTTGTCTTTGTTCTTACAATACCTACTGAAAAAATTATAAAACCTTGCTTAAGATCATTAGATCTGATTCGGGCTGATTAGATGATTGGATCTCCCTATGAGCCTAAAAAATTAAAATTATAATCCAAATTAATTAAGATCTGTGGGAGACTAATACTAGTAATATGCACAACACATTAGAAAATCCAAAAGAAACAAACTTGCATAATCACCATGTTGCATGCATGCATATTATCTCTGTGGCTTTAATTTGTGCAAGTTGTGATTGGATTTATGTTTGTATTTCGTTAGATTGTTCGGAGTGCGCTGAGGAGTACCATTGTGTAGAGTGCTTCTCAGATCAAGGCAAGTTACACCACTTGTTCATAACTTTTGTCCCAGTTTTGATTCTATGCATGTAATCTTCAAAATTCTATAGTATGCATGTGTAGGATGTTCTAGTAGAATTTTTTCTTAGTATTATTTTGAAAGTGCGATGATTTTGTAGTATGACATGAGTAGCTCTATACTTAGGATTTCCCCTCCTACTACGTTCCCCTGTTTTGCTAAGTATTGCTTGCTATGCTATATATATGTAAAGTACCGTTGGGGGGTTCGAAAGACAATGAATTTCTTTTAAGTATAAAGGCTCTCTTGAGCAAGCTTTTCTTATCAAATCCACTTCAAAATAAAACTAAGTTTTCTTCTGGGCAGAATGGTTGTCGGGTCAACGAGTGAGATTTTGGTGGAGGACGGCCGCCCAGGAATCAAAGAAGTCTGCCATGTTTCAGAATTCAGAAGCTTCCGGTACAACCACAATACATATGGGCTCTGTCTTGGCCTAGTACTTAGTGGGAAACCTCACCTGGGTACCAACATTTGGTGGTTGTTGGCACGGTTGGATCCATAAGGTAGAGGGGCTACTAAGGGAAAGCCTCGCCATGGTTTTGTCTATAAAAGGACTTGATCATGGATTGTGGGTAAAGTGCAAAAACTCTCGAGAGTATTGCAATCTGATCGATCAGCCGTGTTCAAGGAAACATAACAACTTTGAGCGTCTGAAGGATGGAGCCTCTGAAGGATCTTCCTCTCTCTTCCTTTCAACAACTTAAAGCTTTTCTAAAAACCCAAGGCGTGAGTCATATCACCATTGGGAGGGTTTTGGGAACTTGGTGAGTAATATCCAAGTGTTAGGTTGTTTGGACACTTGGTGAGTAATATCCTCGTGTGCCATTTGACCATACATTACTTAAAGAAATGTTTGAAAAGTAGGGAAATCTTCTCTTCTTTTCCATACCCAAGAAAAATTAGCTTTGAGCAAATGAACTCCACAGCCTAAACCAGCCTTCCATGTAGAGTTAGTCTTTTCTTTTCCTTGATGTAATTTGCCAATACATTCAAAGTATTGACCCAACTTGTTGGCTGCATGTCTTATGTGTAGAATCCGAATATTGAAAGGTGCGTAGGGATCGCGAGTCTACACTCGACAAGCCTGGGGAATTGATGGACTCAAGTTGTTTTATGTTTCCGCTGTTATTTGAGCTAGCTTAATGCTAAGCATATTTGTAATAAATTCATACTCTGGATTCTCCGTGTAATAATGAATTTGTGTTTTACATGATATTCATCGACTGTGAGTGCTAGATATTGATCCAGGGACTAGCATGTAAATCACAGGGACTTAGGATCTTTATTGATCCTAGGTCACAACACTCTCTCGCTGACAACGCTACCCCATAGCCAGGTCACCGTCGTCTTCAACCCCGCTGACCTCGCCCCTCTCCTCTCACTACCGTTTCGGCCGATGATCAATTCTCGTTAATTCGTGTTACTAGCCGAGTAACTCCCGCCCGCGACCTCACCCACTTAATCACCTCGCCCTCCACCTCATTTCACCTCAGTTGCCAGCTCCTCTCCGTCCTAAGGCTACTCGAATTGCTCGCTGCAACCCCACTTGCTCCGATGAGGTCCAATGCGAACTCCGGTGACGCTTGACTGTACCCTGCCCCCTTGTGCACGCAAGCTCACTCTCCAGTACCTTGCGCATCCACCAGTGGCCCCATCTAGTCCGCGCGCACCTTAGAACATCGCCTCCGACAACGCCATCTTGCCACCGACGGCTAGCTCAACTCCGGCGAACCCTACTGGTAAAATCTGACCTTGCCTCTCCCTCTCTGTGATGCTCATGTACTCACCATCGTCTTGCACATCTAACGAGCACTTTGCCTCTCCTTCCTGAGCCGTGTAGCCTCACCTTCATCGACGACAGAGCGTGCCCGACGCCGTTGCGAACTCCGGCGAGCGATTCAGAACGACCCTGTGCGCCCCTCGACAAACAACGACCACCTTGAGCTTCACTATGACCTTGCAAACTCGGTGAGCTGTTCCTCTCTCTCCCGTGCTTCCTAAATCGTCGGCAACGCCACCACCAGAGCCGCGCCGCCGCCAGCCACCATCGCGCGCCGCCCATCTTTGGCCAAGATCCTGTGCGCCGTTCGATTCAGATCTGACGGGTACGATAGATTCATTAAAAGAAGAGGTACGATCGATTCTGTGCCGCACGATCTTTTTTAATCCAACGCACCACAACACTCGATCCAGCCAAACCGGTACGCTCCAATTAGATCAAGACGCGTGGCACTGACTTTGTTTTAAAAACAGAAACTATTCTATTAGATGTTAGATTTTGCAAAAAAACATAACTTTAAATCTACATGTCCAAATTTTACAAATTTTATATCAATGGAATCAGCAAAAAGAGTAATTTCCAACCATGCACTTTGTTTAATGATTTTCTCCTGGAAAATTAGTCATTTTTGCAGAAACATGAGTAGGCATATTTTGTGTATAAAATTCATTCTAAAAATATTTTTAGGGTAAAATATTTTGTAAATGAATTATTTTTAACCTACTGACCATATAAACCAACTTGTAGATTTAAAAGAGTATTTTGTGAAGCTAAAGAATAAATCTTTGAATTAAAGCATTTCTAGTTAAATAAAAATGCTGTTTATGTTTTAAAAATGCTTTTTGAGTAAAACCTTTGGAAAATGATTTGAATTAAACTCTCTGAACCTAAAGACCAAGTGTTAGGATTTAAAAATATATTTGGTGAACCCTATAAAATTATTACTTTGTTTAAAGGCATTTTTAGCAAAATAAAATGTTGCTTTGATTTAAAAATGGTTTTTAGATGAAGCCTTTGGCAAATGATTTAATATTAAACACTTTGACCATAAACACTAACAATTGTGTTTAAAAATATATTTGGCTAACACTAGAAATTATTATTTGAATAAAATCATTTCTAGCAAAACAAAATGACTTAAAGTGGCCATTTTCACTAACTTGACTTAAAATGGTTTTACCACTTTTGTAAATGACCAATAGATGTTTTAGAATGTTTATAACCTAGTATAAACCACTTACCCAAACAAAACAATCTTTGGCATGCGTGCATGCATTGCTTTGTTTTTATTATTCTATGTGATGAATTGCTTGAATGGTAGATTGAATTTGTGCCTTGATTGAATTGTATTTAAATTTGAAGAGTGTGACTATTGCAAGATCAAGGAGTGAACTTATATTCTCTACCAAAAAGGCAAGTGGTGCTTCATACTTTTGTCCTAATATTTTCACTATGGATTAGTGATATTTCTAAGTAGGACTTGCATGGGATTTTACTAAGAATGTTATGCCATGGGAAATCCTAGTAGATGAAACCTTAGTAGAATTTTCCCTAAGTTAAGATTCCTACTACTATCATGCTTAGCCTAGATAATAGAAAACAAGGGTGGATTATATACATGCTATGAAATATTTCTAAGTCAAGGACTTGTGTTTTGTTTAATAATACAACTATGTGAATGAATCACCTAGGTGGAAAGGGACTTGCATGGATGGATTTTTGTTGAGTGGTTACCAGGGCCCATTTTTCAATGGTTTACCCTGTGTATCCTACTTGTAGAATGCCACCCAGGAACAAAGAGATTTGAGATGTCAAATGTTGAGAAGCTTCAAGTGCAACCACTTGGCATTATGGGCTCTGCCTGGATCATATAGGTTGCAATAGCTTAGCCAGATGGACAGTTGGTGGTAGGGGATGATAGGTTTGGAGCGCGTCCATTTTGGTCTAAGGGAATGCTTCTAAAAGATCTTGGCTCGATGCATGTCGAGTCTTGTGGGGAAAGTGCACCACCTCTCGAGAGAGTAAAATCTAAGTACTTAGCCGTGTCCCGGGCAATGTACAATTTGAGCATCAAGACATGGAAGCTATCAAGAATCTCGTCATCCCAATTTCTAAGATAAAAACTTGTGGTTGAACAAGGGTAAAGGATCTCCAATGTCTATTGGTAGATGCCTTGGGTGATTTTGACAAAATAAAAACTTAGTGTTTTCAAATGATAAGGAAAATCTATTTTGAGCAAAGCAAGCCTAAGATCCACTTAGCCAAATGCATATAGATGATAGATACCACTATACTACCATAGTATCACTTGCCAATACAATTCAAATGTATTGACCCTTGTGGCTATAACTTATTATGTTGCAGGTTTGTTTGATGTTAGTGAAGTGTGTTGATTAGGATTACAAGTCTACAACCAACATGATTTCCTGTGGCACTTTGAAGATGAAGGACTCCATGCTATAGTTATTTCTGTTGCATTGTATTGAGATAGCCAAATGTGCTATGTAAGATGAAATGAATTATTTTATTCCTGGTTGTAAAGTTATACTATGACCTTTGTTTCTTGATATTACATCTTAACTATGGATGCTAGCTATTGATCCAGGGACTAGCATTGTAAACACATGGATCTCTACCTTATTAAAAGGTTGGGACCTCTACATGCTCACACCATGTTATGACTCTCACAAGTCACCATTAGCCGCTATGATCATTTAGTCCTTGACTTGTAGTACCACTCTTTGCTTTGATTAGTATGCTTTGTTGCACTGTATGTTTATGGCCATTATTGCTCTCTTAGTTGGTTTCTCCCAGTCTTTTGCTAGCCTTCACTTGTATGAGTAAGTTCTACTCATGCCTCCAACTCCCAAGAAACCATGTTTTTCCAAAGTGTCCACTATAAACTCCTATGCATGGTGTGTAACATCATTCCAAGTATATTCTTGTTTTCAACTATCTTACAATTAAAAACTATTTTGTTATGTGAAAACTTAGTGAATAAAGCCCTCACGAACTTGATGGCACACTTTATTCTTTGCCCCTAATAAACTTGAACCATTGTGACAACTTTGTTGTATGTGCTTGCACTTATAAGTTGGAATTAGCAGAACCGTGTTGTCACGGGGAACATTTTCAACATTGCACTTGTACTTTGTACTAAGTTGATATCATGTTCTTTTGTCTATGGATGCCACCGGTGTGAAATAAAGAGGGAACTTGTAAGTCCATGGAGTTTGTATCTTGTGTTAGAGAAACGCCTGGGCCGCTAGCCTAAGCCATGCCTAATCATGGTGGAAACTTGCAGCATCACCATAACGAGCTATCTATGAAGCATCCTCAATAAAAAAAACTATGCATATGGTAAATAAAAAGATTGCTGAGATGCTCATTGTATGCTTGTATTGTCATTTTGATTATGGGAAAGCTCATGTACCATGTGCAAGGGGTACCCCGTTGGCGGTTCTCAATGATATGCAAATACTTACAGTGACAAGAACTTACCTGGACCCAAAGTTGAGTATGCATGAGGTGTGGCCCTCGTATTCAAGGGACTTGAGATTGCCAACTTATACTTCGTCAAGCATATACTCCAGCTTTGCCACTTTAACCTTAACCACTTCAAGATGCTTATGATAGGGGCAATGAGGGATGAAAGCTAACAAGTACCATAATTTTTGCAAGCTTTTTTTTTAAACTTGTAATCCCTGCTTCCTTTACAAAAAGGCCTTTCTTCCACCATTATTGAGTCTCCACCTTCTACCTTTAGGCACCATTAAGAGAGCATAGTTGTCATTCTGTGTGCAGTGTTCCAAAGCTTATTAATTGATGCATATTGTGATATTACTTGTTCTTGTGCTATTTTTTTCTAGTCACCCTTGTGAACTTTGCAGGTGTCCTATACATCTATTTTCTACTCTATGAGGGGACAAGCTGATTGCCGCTATGCCATGTTTTCTGCATGTGAAACAAACAAACGTTTTTCAATGCATGTTATTCATGATCTTTGTTTGTAGCTTGTCATGTTGCATGCATAGTTACTATGTCCTATTGTTAGAACTCCATCTTTCATGCACATGTTTAGAGTTCTTTGATCCCATCTTTCAATGCTTGCAAATGGTTGAATCTTTATTGTGGGGTTGCATGTCACCTCAAAAATTATTCTGTTTATCACTTACCTACTCGAGGACGAGCAGGAGTTAAGCTTGGGGATGCTGATACGTTGGAAACGTATCTATAATTTTTGATGCTCCATGCTTGTTTAGTATCTACTTTGCTTTACTTGTCTACACTTTGAGGTGATTTTTACATGTTTTCTGGTACTAACATATTAACAAGTTGCAACAGTGCCAGATGCCTATTTTCTGATGTTTTTGGTTTCAGAAAAGTTAGTAAAGAAACATTATTGGAATTGGACGGGACAAACGTCAAAGTCAATTACTTTCCGTGGGGAACAAGAAGTCCAGAGGGGAGCCGGAGGGGCCAGCCAGGGGGGCCAGACCTACCCCAGGCGCGGGTGGGCCCAGCCCCGCACCTGGCTAGGGTTTGGGAACCCTGGCCACCGCCTCGGCCTCCCCCTTCGCCTATAAGAAGCCCCTGATGCAGAAACCCTGGGTACCCGATCAAATATCCACGAAACCGTCTATAGCCGCCGCCACCATCTTCCCTAGATCAGGGGGATCTGAAGTTCTTCCCGGCACCCTACTGGAGGGGAGATCATCCCGGAGGCCTTCTCTCCGGTATGATGCGTGAGTAGTTCCACCTTGGACTATGGGTCCATGTAGTAGCTAGATGGTTGTATCTTCTCCTTTGTGCTTTCATGTATAGATCTTGTGAGCTCCGTTCATGATCAAGATCTAATCTATTTGTAATCATGCATGTTGTGTTTACGGGGATCCGATGGATATTGAGATTATTATGTTGATTTGATTAATGGTTTTGTCTTTATGATTATATCATGTCTGTGTTGTTTGTGATCTTGCATGCTCTCTGTTGTTAGTAGCTATCTTGGCCAAGTAGTTGCTAGTGACTCCAAGAGGGGGTATTTATGCTCGATAGTGGGTTCATGCCTCTAGTTTCCAAGGGAAGTGATAGAAATCTCTTCGGTTGTAGATGTGCTATTGCCACTAGGGAGAAAACAACGGTCTCTTATTCATGGAACATGTGGACTGTTTACCTTACACACTTTGCTTAAAGCAATTATCTGTTGCTTGCAACTTAATACTGGAGGGGGTTCAGATGATAACCTGAAGGTGGACTTCTAGTCATAGATGCAGTTGGATGGCGGTCTATGTATCTTGTTGTATTGCCCAATCGAATCTCATAGGATCTTTCTGACTAGTAATTGCATCGTTATGCCTTGCTCAGTTCCTGTCAATTGCCATGCTATAATTTGTTTACCCTTCATGCCATGTTGTTTATCTAAGGAGAGCACCTCTAGTGAACTATGGACCCCGGTCCAATCTTTACCATTGATACATCTTCCACTGTTACTTGTTTACTTGCTGCAAACCATTACCTTCCACACCATACGTTTAATCCTTTGTTTCAGCAAACCGGTGAGCTTGACAACCTCATTGATTCGCTGGGGCAAAGTCTTGAGTTTGTGTTGTGCAGGTCTCCGCGTTGCTTGCAACACCTGTGTGACGTTTCCTTCCTCCTTCTAGTTCGATAACCTCGGTCTCTACTGAGGTAAGACTTGCTGCTTGCTGCTTCACACCTTGCTCTTGGGGTTTCCAACGAAGTGCTCCACGTCAGCACCATCAGCATTCTTGAAAAATACGAAAGTAAGAAAAGAAGGACCAAAGTAAGCAAAAAAGGACCAAAGAGTAAGCAAAAGAACTAATCATTGATTCATATATAACCCTAACAAGCGAAAGAAATAAGCGTTGATTCATAACCCTAATAAGTAGCATCTATCACAATTAAGTTCAACGACCATCGACACACAAGTACTTGTGGGGATAAAGTTTACATCACACAAGCTCATCGATAGTTCAGAACTACAACTAGGCAAACATCAAGACTTCTGAATCGGCTCAGGGAACATGAGGACGCCTTGTTTCGTCATGAATGCCCTGAAGTCACCCTACATCTTTAGGCAATCAACTATGTCATGGTTATTCGGTGCAATTCCTCCGTATAAGATCTCCCGAAGTCATGACATCACAAAAAGATGATTGCCCCAAACTGTTGCTGGATGCGATACATCTCTGCTCTAATATATGAATCATGGATCTTTGCTTTGGCTTTGGCCCACTTTCGGAGATGAGCTGGTAGCATAGAATTCTGTCGGTCTAGTAGGAACACCCTCATGTGATGGAGTGCATAGTAGGATTTCTTCCGACTACCTTCCGACTGCTTCACGCAGGGGAAGTTCATTACGTGGGTGAACACGTGCCTGTAGAACTTGACCTTCTTATGCACGAAGGTGGTGCCTTCCGCTGAGGTATAGCCAGTGAGAGCATTATCCAGAACTTCCTTGATTTTGTCATAGTTTTTCTTCTTTTCCGCACTCCCTAAGTCGAAATACATGGCTTGTAATTTTTTTGGTGATAAGGAGATGAGTGTGAAGTGTTTATAGTACCAGGAATGCTATAGAGCTCCCACTCATTTTATTGTAAATACAAGCTTCTCCATAAGTTTGTATAAAACCAAAACTTTTGATTACCTTATCAAAATGTTGATTCCAACTTCGGGATGCTTGCTTCAATCCATAAATGGACCGTTGAAGTTTGCATACCTTGTTAGCATCCTTAGGATCGACAAAACCTTTGGGTTGTACCATATACAACTCTTCATCAATGTCTCCATTGAGGAACGCCGTTTTGACATCCATCTGCCATATCTCATAATCATAATATGCAACGATTCCTAACAAAATCCTCATAGACTTTAGCTTCGCTACTGATGAGAAAGTCTCATCGTAGTCAACTCCTTGAATTTGTCGAAACCCTTTTGCGACAAGTCGAGCTTTATAGATGGTTACATTACCATCAACATCTGTTTTCTTCTTGAAAATCCATTAGTTATCGATAGCCTTTTGGCCATCTGGTAAGTCTACCAAAGTCCATACTTGGTTTTCATACATGGATCTAATCTCGGATTTCATGGCTTCTTGCCATTTATTGGAATCTGGGCTCATCATCGCTTCCTCATATGTCATAGGGTCGTCGGTGCCGTCCACCAACATGACACTCATAACGGGATCATACCAATCGGGAGTGGTATGGGTCCTTGTCGACCTGCGAGGTTCCATAGTAACTTCAACCGAAGTTTCATGATCACCATCATTAGCTTCCTCTCCAATTGGTGTAGGCGTCATAGGAACCACTTCCGGTGTTGCGCTACTCTTAAATCCGAGAGAAGGTTCAACAACCTCGTCTAGCTCTACTTTCCTTCCAGTCACTTATCTCGAGATAAACTCCTTCTCTAGAAAGGATCCATTCTTGGCAACGGAGATTTTGCCTTCAGATCTATGATAGAAGGTATACCCAATAGTTTCCTTTGGGTATCCTATGAAGACGCATCTTTCCGCTTTAGGTTCAAACTTGTCGGGTTGTAATTTCTTTACATAAGCTTCGCAACCCCAAACTTTAAGTAACGACAATTTAGGTTTTATTACAAACCATAATTCATACGGTGTCGTTTTAACGGATTTAGATGGTGCCATATTTAAAGTGAATGCGGTTGTTTCTAATGCATAACCCAAAATGATAACGGTAAATCTGTAAGTGACATCATAGAACGAACCATATCTAAGAGAGTTCGATTATGACATTCGGACACACCATTACGTTATGGTGTTCCCGACGGTGTCAATTGTGAAAGTATTCCGCATTTATTCAAATGCTCGCCAAACTCGTAACTTGGATATTCACCTCCACGATCAGATCGTAGAAATTTAATCTTCTTATTACGTTGATTCTCAACTTTACTTTAAAATTCCTTAAACTTATCGAAAGTTTATGTTTTATGAAATAGATATACCCATATCTACTCAAGTCAGCCTTAAAAGTAATAACATAATGATAACCACCACGCGATGCTACACTCATCGGGCCACACACATCGGTAGGTATGATTTCCAAGTTCGTAGCTCGTTTCATCATACCAGAAAATGGAGCCTTAGTCATTTTTCCCATCAGACATGCTTCGCATAGTATATAGTTTATCCAAATTTTAGAAAACTTGAGACATCTATTTTAGAACGGAGGAGTACATTATTTATACTACACTGATTAAAAGAATAAGTAAATTAGATTTTAATCAAACATAGCTAAAACTAAACTAAACTTGCTTCAAGCATAAACTAAACTAGATTACATTTCTAAACTAAAACTCGCTGTAGCGGCCTCTCGACGAGCAGCGTACACCGTTTTTTCTCCACGGCACACTCTGGATAGCAGCGGCAGTGCTCCTCCATGTACGCCTCCCTGGCTTGCTCCACCTCGAGTCGCTCACGGGCCTCCCTGTCTCCCGTGCCTCGCATGCGGAGGCAATTCGGTGGTATGTGGGATCCAATTCTGGCATGGGGCCACAGAACCTAGGGAAGTTGAGCTTGCCGCAATCGTCGCCATGGAGCCGAACATTTTCGAGGTTGTAGACCTACGCCGCCTGTGCCCCCAACTCATAGGATCCAAACCAATACTTTTTGCGGTGTTGCAGTTGTAAATCTCGGCGACACAACTGCCCCACGCCCGCTGCCGCACGCTGCAGTACCTCACGTGCGGTGGTGGCGATGGCAGACAGGTCTACGGGCCGCCTCGAGCTCGGGGTGGCACGTGGCCTGGATTTGCACCGCAGATTGGTGGCGGGACTGGCGACGGGAGGATCCGGCCATCTCCGGTGGTGGGAGAGCGGGGGAGGTCGAGACTAGGCGGCGCCAGAGCGGAAGTTGGGTGGAGGGCGTGACATGTGACATGCCACGAAAAAAATAGAAACCCAGCTCCTCAACCTTGAACCTTGTTGCCGCCTATAAATACGGGTTCCCTTCGTGCTCGTCCTTATTCCTTAGCTCCAAGCTATCCCCTAGTACGACACGAATAGGACACAACATGCAACTCACTCGTCTCCTCCTTCTGTGCGCCGGATTCCTCCTGCTGCTCTTCTCCTGTGCAGGTAAATCACGACAACAACAACAACAGCTGATGTACGTTTCAGAATAATAGTGAAGGTGTAATTTTGTAACAGCAGCGACATTTGTTGGTGTACATTTGCAGAGGCCGGCGAGGTAGGCGTGTGCTATGGGAGGAACGGGGACAACCTGATGGACCCAACGTCGGTGGTGCAGCTGCTGAAGAAGAATGGCATCACGATGGTGAGGGTGTACGACACGGACCCGAGGGTGCTGAGGGCGATGGCCAACACCGGCATCAAGCTGGTGGTGGCGCTACCCAACGACAAGCTGGCCTCTGCGGCCGGCGACCCGAATTGGGCTGTCCAGTGGGCGAAGGACAACGTGATCCCCTACTACCCGGCCACGGACATCCATGGCGTGACCGTAGGAAACGAGGTCTTCCAGCAGGCGAAGGAGCTTACATCGCAGCTTCTGCCGGCCATGAAGAACGTGCAGGCGGCGTTGGCTGGCCTAGGCCTCGCCGACGCCATGAAGGTGACCACGCCGATTGCGTTCGATGCGCTTAAGGCATCGTCGTTCCCGCCATCAGCAGGCGAGTTTCGGGACGACATCGCGCAGTCGGTGATGAGCCCCATGCTTGACTTCTTGGGGCAGACAGGCTCGTACCTCATGGTCAATATTTACCCGTACTACGCGTATGCGGCGGCTAACGGCGCGATGGACATCAACTACGCGCTGTTCCGCCCAAACGCCGGCGTGGTCGATACTGGGAGCGGACTTACTTACTATAGCCTGTTTGACGCCCAGCTCGACACTGTACAATATGCCATGGACAAGTTGTTGGGGTCCTCCTCCAGCAAGCACGTGCACACGGTGGAGGAGACGATGCTCGGTGGAAGGCGCCATCCACCTTCACCTGCAAAGCCAAAGCCAAAGGCGGACCCCGGGGAGGTGAACTGGTGCATCAACTGCAACGGCGTAGGGGCCACAAAGGAAAACTCCCAAACTTTCATCAATAACCTTATCAAGCGCGTGGTTTCCGGCAGCGCTAGCACCACCTATAGCCCGCTTGACGGCGGCGTTGGCACCCCGTACCGCCCAAATGATGACATCTCCGTGTACATCTTCGAACTTTTCAACGAGAATGAGAAATCGACCGCCCAAGAGAGGAACTATGGACTCTTCTACCCAGACGGCCAGCCGGTGTACCAGGTCGACTTCAGGGCCGGGGGTGCCCCTACCCCTAGCCCAGCCAAGTCCAGCTGGTGCGTGGCGAACGCGGCGGCCGGGGATTCGCGCCTCCAGGCGGCGCTGGACTGGGCGTGCGGCCATGGTGCAGACTGCAGCGCCATCCAGCCGGGGAAGACGTGCTACCAGCCCAACACCAAGGTCGCGCATGCCTCGTATGCGTTCAACGACTACTACCAGCGCGAGGGCCGGGCCGGCGGGACGTGCGATTTCACCGGTGCTGCCTCCATTGTCTACCAGCAACCAGCAGGTGAGCTTCTTCTTGGTGGGTTTAACTTTAAGATGTGGTGAGTGCCTGGTGATCTCACACTGAATACTGTATTAGGCACCTGCGACCCAAATGCCGGGAGTTGGTGCGTGGCGAACGCGGCGGTCGGGGATGCGCGGCTCCAGGCGGCGCTGGACTACGCGTGCGGCCACGGCGCCGACTGCAGCGCCATCCAGCCTGGCGCGCGTTGCTTCAATCCCGACACCAAGGTTGCCCACGCGTCATACGCATTCAACGACTACTACCAGCGCAACGGCCGGTCCGACAGGTCGTGTGAGTTCGGTGGCGCCGGCTCCGTTGTTCACCAGGCACCAAGTGAGTTCATCATACTAACCATCTCTTCCTGTCTCTTCATCTACTCAGATTCCCGTTGGATTGAACGCTAGCAAACAGAGATCTTAATGCTCACCAAAGAATCCATCAGATTCCCAGGTTTATTTTTTTAGCCCAAATAATGCACTCTTTGATCTTAGTGTTTATTCAATTCTTTGCAGAGATAGGCAACTGCGTGCTCCGCTCAAGGGCCTGAATTGACGGCAGCTAGGTGGCAAAGGGCGATAATCTCAGCACTCTGTTTTCTTTTCTCCAAGGAAGTCTAGTTTTTTGCTGTAAAACTAGGCAAATAAATCCATGTACTTTACGATCCGCCGGTGCATGTCTAATATAATACAATGGTATCATAGCCTCTTTGCTGCCAGTAAATTTCAGTTGCACAACTTCAACAGACTCAGATAAGGGGTTGTTTTTGTTCACAAGTTGTCTGCAACTTTTTATAATGCGGGTCACACTTCTAGGTTTTTGTATCAACACCTCACCACCTCATCTGAGGTCACCCTATACATATAACCTACAAACGAAATCATTGATGAACATTTCAGTAGAGTGGCACGGTTTCAAATAGGGGCGGACTCACGTTGGCCCAGCAGGGGTCACTGGACACCCGGTAGATTTCTCTCTTACCTCTAATATATAGCCTAGGTTCAGGTTGTGACACCCCTAAAAAAAATTTGTGGACACCGGGAAGGCCGGGAAGCCAGCGGCAGCTCGCACGAATAGTTAGCATAGCCCATCTAATTAGCAATCACCGAGTACTCGTGTGCTACATGGGCTGATCGATCTGCTAGCTACACATGGCTAAACACGAGAAAAAAAAGTCTGATCCCATCGATCAGTTGGTTTCGTGCGTGTGTAACTCCCTTGTTCGTCTGCCTGTTCTCCGCCAAGCTCGCCATCCGGGATCGCGCGTCGCCCAGTTGGGGAAATCGCTGGAAATATCCGCCAGAGAAGTGGAGAATAAACGGTATACATCTTTCAGTCTTCAATCCTCTAAAATTAATCGTTTTGTTCTGTCTAATTCTTATCTCTTGAACTGTGGTACTAGGGTTTGAGATTTTGGGAATCAGATTCTTGCCGCACGATTCATTCAATCATCATAGAAAATTGATTTCATTATTCCTCAATTGACGACTAGAAGCAGATGTCTAGTAAGTTAAACTCCAATATACTCGCAGACGTACAGTCAATTGATTATTGATATGTCATACTGTTGGTTCTAACCGTCATAAATTATTTAACACTAAATTAAAATTTTAAATTGCAGGAGCATTTATGGAAAGGTTTCTGAAAAAGAGGAAGACCCCAGAAGATCTGATTCCCTCGATAATGCCCTATCGAATGAATTGGATGTCGATGATGCCATGGATGATGCCTCGGATGACACCCCATCACATGACTCGGATGATGATCCGGGAGATGGCACACCACATGAACAGGAACATGATACTGCCACTAATACATGGAATTCATCTCAAGCCCAGGAAGAAATCAACTGGGAAGAGGAAATTCAATTCGATCCTGGCAAACGGAGAAGCATAGATGAATACCCTCCTAATATGAAGGATATGGTAAGAAGAAAGTATTTGGCTAATGGTCCTTGTCAACCTCGGACTTATGAATTTCCACGAAGGAGGATTTGTGGTAGAGATCGAAGATTTAAAGCGGTATGGTTTGATCAGTATGGGAGTTGGCTTGAGTATAGTGAGTCCACAGATAAAGCATATTGTTTTTGTTGTTTCCTCTTCAGACGCCGCGGTAATAAAAAAACTGGGTATGCAGCGTTTGTGTCAGATGGTTGATGTGGTTGGAATAAAAAATATAGGCTGAAGCAACACGTAGGAGATGTCAACAGTGTTCATAACCAAGCAAAAAGAGATTGTGATGCTTTATTGCAACAAGAGCAGCACATATACGTTGCTCTAAATAATCAGAGTAATGCCGCGAAGAAGGCATATTACACTAGACTAAATGCTTTAGTTGATGTTACTAGAGTTTTATTGAAGCAATGGTTGCCTTTCCAGGGTCACGACGAGTCTGAGGAATCATTTAATAAAGGAAATTTTAAAGAGATTCATGATTATACATCAGAACAAAATCCAGCCGTAGGCAAGGTTGTGGGACATAATGCTCCAGGTAATAATCAGTTGACCTCCCCAAAGATTCAGAAGGCCTTAGCTGAATGTTTTGCAAAGGAGATTTTGCATTCAGTTCTTGAAGAAATAGGACATGATGTATTTTTCTTGCTTGTTGATGAGTCAAGGGATGTGTCTGGTAAAGAACAAATGGCAGTGGTCCTGCGATATGTTGATAAATGCGGATCTGTAAAAGAGAGGTTAGTTGGCCTTGTTCATGTGAAGGAAACGACTTCTAAGTACCTCAAGTCTGCTATTGATTCTTTATTTGTAGAATTGATGTTAAGTTTCAAGCAAGTTAGAGGCCAGGGATACGATGGTGCGAGTAATATGCGAGGTGAGTTTAATGGATTGCAGTCTTTTATCATGAGAGAAAAAAACACTACCTATTATGTGCATGTTTTGCACACCAGTTACAGTTAGTCGTTGTGGCTGTTGTAAGGAAGCACACATGGGTGGGTAATTTTTTTATATGATATTGGTATTGTTGAATGTGGTAAATGGATCTTCAAAGAGAAAAGACATAATTCGAGATAAATATAAAGAATAAGTACGGGCAACCTTAGGTTGTGGTCAGCTTCAAAGTGGGACAGGATTAAATCAAGAGTTGGCACTTCAAAGACCAGGAGACACTAGATGGAGTTCTCATTATAGAACTCTTAATGGTCTGATTGAATTATTTCCTACAGTTGTCAAAGTACTTGAATATGTGGAAGAAGCAGACAGGGATGACACAAATAGAAGGCAAGCATGTGGTCTTCTCGTTTATTTCCAGTCATTTGATTTTGTGTTCTACCTGCAGCTTATGTCCACTATATTATCAATCACAAATACATTGTCACTGGCTCTCCAACAGAAGAAGCAGGACATTGTTAATGCCATAAACTGTGTCAAGTCAACGAGGAACTCTTTGAATGACCTACGCATGAATGGATGGGAATTAATCCTAGGTGAAGCGTATGCCTTTTGTGACAAGCATGACCTTTCCAAGTTGGAAATGGGAGAAAAATATGTCAATCCAAAGAAGCCACGGCAAAAAATAGGTATCACTAACAAGCACCATTATGAAGTGGATTGTTTCAATGATGTTATTGATTGGCTGCTTCAAGAACTAGATAGCCGCTTCAATGAGAAAATTCTAAGTTGCTAATATGTTCAGCCGCTTTGAACCCAAGTGAATCATTTCGAGATTTCAATTTAGAGCATTTGATGGATCTAGCTAGACTTTATCCAAAAGATTTTGATGATGGAGAACTCAGGGACCTTAGACACCACCTTCGCCTTTACATTGATGATGTTCGAGCAGATGATCGATTCTCTAGCATAAATAATATTTGTGAGCTCTCTCAGAAAATGGTGGATACAAGGAAACATATTTGCTATCCTCTTGTTTATCGACTATTGAAGCTAGCATTAGTCTTGCCTGTTGCCACTGCTACTGTTGAGAGATGTTTTTCTGCCATGAAAATTGTGAAGACATATTTGCGCAATCGTCTCAGTGATGATGCCTTAAAGTACAATGTTATTTGCTATGTAGAGAAAGAAGAAATGAGGAGAGTTACCAATGATGCGGTCATTGATCGTTTTGAGATCTTGCATGAGCGTAGAAAGCCATTCTAAAATGTATTACTCCTAACTTTATATGCTTTATGACAAAAGTTTATTTATTATGTTACTAAATTTTTTTCTTTTGTAGGCTGTTGAGATCTACATCGTATTTTTTTACTCGGCAAGCATAGTTTTCAGATTTGTTTATGCCTTATTGTACTGGAATAATAGATCGAGGGGAATTCTTTATTTTGGTAAGCATTTTACTGCTGGATATAATAAATTGTGAAGTGTGTTACTTTTATGCATAATATTGCTTGATATCCACATGCTCATAGTATACGTGTTGGAGTATTGGACACCGGGACATTTTTGTCCTGGGTCCGCCCCTGGTTTCAAAGAATGCAATTTAGTCTTAGTGTGAACTATGATACCTCTCGAATGATTGGGATTTTAGAACTTCAGGACAACAGGGAGTTAGCAATCTGACACCAAAATCTGAGATCCAATTTGATTATTTTTGGTTTAAAGTTTAAGTCTTATATTTTTTTTTCTAAAAGTCAAACTATGTAAAGTTAGACCAAGTTTTTAGATAAAATATTAATATTTATAATACAAAATTCATACCCTTTGATGACCGTGAAACATATTTTCACATGATATCAACATAATATAACAGTTTTTGATAGTCTTTTTTAAAAGTTTGGTCAAACTTTCGGTAGCTTGATTTTTCGAAAAAAAAAGGCCTTAAGCTTTGGAATGAAGGTAGTAGTGCCGAACTTTTAAACATGAGACTCAGTTGTATAGCTATGTGTTATTCGTTTCCGTTCCTATCCGTGTTTTGCTTTTCTACATAGTTGTAAACATGTTTAACCTACCCCGCAAAAAAAAAGTAAACATGTTTAACCTTGCAACAGAAATCTCTCGAATCAGGCTTTCGCCCCGTTTTATAAATAAAGCAACATCCAGGTACAAAGTTCAGCAAGCATTCACCACGGCCAAGGCCAAACGAAAAGGAAAAGAAGTGTACACATCACGCTGAATACGGCACAAGCACGCCCAAACAAAAACTAAAAACCGCAACGAGGATGCGGGAGGACTCAGGACGCCTGGACCGGGGAAGTCGAAGCAGATAGGGGGATCGCTGCCGTCCTCAGGGCCCGCATTGAGCTGTCGAAAGCCGCCCGATCACGCTGCCTCACCAGGGGAGACCACTGCTGGAGAAAGGCAAGAAAGGAAAACACAGGGTCATACACGCGTGAAGGATACACCTTCTCAATCACCATCTTATTCCGCACGTTACACAAATACTACGCGATGGCCGCAAACACGAGCCAGAAGAGACGGCGACCTCCTCCGGCCCTGTAAGCCTGGGACTGCAGGAACTCCCCAAGATCCTGCGCGCCCCAGGCAGGCCCTAGCGCCTCTCTGACAAAGCACCAAAGAGCCTGGGCCACCGAACATGAGAACATAATATGGGCACAGGTCTCCAGGGTCCCACATAGGGGACACAAGCCATCGCCCGGGCCGTTACGCTTGGCCACCTTCGCCCCCGAGGGAAGCCGGTCCCGCAGTAGCTGCCACACGAAGATGCGGATACTAAGCGGCAGGGGGGCCTTCCACAGAGGAGCCGTCCAACCCAACTCAGGGCCCTGGAAAAGGGCGCGATAGGCCGAGTTCACCGTGAACTCGCGGAGAATGCGATTGCCACGCTGCCGAGTCAGGGGCCTCAGATAAGGCCCCAGGGAGGGAGCGAAGCAGCAGAAGGCGGTCCGCGTCCTCCGCCGCACTAAGGTGCCTCCAGAACAAGACGTTCCAGTGGCCCTCCAGGAAGGCCTCCTGCACAAGGATCTCGGGGGAAGCGGAGATAGCAAACAGGCTGGGGTAAAGGACCCCCAAAGGGATCGGCAACATCCAGGGATCAAGCCAAAATCAAATCCCCTGTCCGCAACCAACCTCAAAGGAGAGGCCCCGCCCGATGAAATGCTTAATCTCCGGGAGGGCTCTCTAGAACTGAGAGCCCTCCCTCCGCTCGCAAGCTAAAAGGGGGCGGCCCCGGAGATACTTGGATTTGATAAGCTGAAGCCAGAGCCCACCGTCGTCTCTAAGAATGCGCCAGACCCACTTCAACATCAATGCCACATTAAAGCGGCGCGAGTCAAGGATACCTATGCCCCCTAAGCTCTTGGAGGCGCAGACGTCCGCCCATTTGACCATGTGGTATTTCTGATGGCCATCCCTCGCCGCCCAAAAGAACCTAGACAACTCCTTAGCGAAGTCGGCATGCGTCCCTTCGGGCAGCAGGTACAGCCCCATTTGGTACATGGGTAGACTCGCGAGACACGAGTTAATCAGCACCGACTTGCTCCCCTTAGACGTGAGGCGCGCTCGCCAGGGTTCCGCCCTCGAGCGCACCCTCCCGATCAAAGGGGCCAGGTCCCTGATCAAGACCCGCGTCTCCCTGATGGGCATCCCCAGATAGGTAATCGGGAAGTCCGCGAGCTTACAATTCAGCCCATCCGCGATCCGCTGACGCTCCTCCTCGGGGTACCCCAGAACCATCACCTCACTCTTGTCAAAATTGATCGTCAGCCCTGACATGGACTCGAAGCAGAGAAGCAGGAACTTCAGGTGAATGATGTCCTGGTCCGAACCCTGCACCATGATCATGGTGTCATCCGCATACTGAAGGTGGGAGATCCCACCCCCAGGTATCAAGTGTCCCACCACCCCGGAGATGTGCCCCGAGCGTTGGGCCCTATCCAAAATCTCCGCCAAGGCGTCCACCGCGGCATTAAACAATATAGGGGAGATTGGGTCCCCCTGCCTAACCCCGCAGGACGGACTAAAGTAAGGACCGATCTCCCCGTTTATGTTGATCGTCGTGCACTCCTCCTAATCGCATGATCCAGCAGATCATGCGGTCATCACACCCTCCTCTCCGGGGAGACGCAAGAAGGCCCGGTCTAAGCGATCATAGGCCTTCGAAGTCAACTTCAGAACACCCTTTTCGACGCCGCACCTTAACTTCATGAATAATTTCATGAAGTGCCAGGACATCGTCATGAATGAGGCGTCCCTTGAGTAAGGCGAACTGGAGAGGATGGGTGAGGCGCTCCATCACTTTGGAGCGATGGATGCTTACAGACCAAAGCGAGCCTGAATGACATTAATCACCGTGATCGGCCGGAACTGGCGGATATCCATGGCTCCCACAACCTTGGGGATCAGGGTGATCACGCCAAGGTTTAGTCGGGACATCACCAGGGTACCCGTGAAAAACTCCTGGAAGAGTTGCAGGATCAAAGGCTGTAACTGAGCCCAAAAAGCCTGGAAGAAGCACACCGGGAGACCATCAGGGCCCGGTGCCGAACTAGACTTCATGGACTTCAGAGCAGCCTCCACCTACCCTCCTAGGAAGGGGAGAGTGAGATCAGCATTCTCCCTAGGAGAGACAAGCGCCTCACCAGTCTAGAAGTCAGGCGCCAGCGAGACTCCCGACTGCGGCGAGGCGGAGAAAAGGCCCCGGTAGAAGGCGTAAATATGGGAGGAGAGCGCCTGAGGGGACTCCAGCAGCGACTCCCCCTCCCAGAGGCAAGGAATCGAGAACTTCCTCCTCCTACCATTGGCAATGGCATGGAAGTAAGCCGTGTTCGATTCCCTGGGCGATCCAGTTCTGCGACTCATTGGCGCCAGAAAGCCTCCTCTCCCTTGTAGATTTCCATAATGGAAGTTTCAAGGGAGTACCTATGGGACCAGGCCTCAGGCGAGAGGCCGTGAAGATCGGCCTCCCGGTCCAGGGCCTGGATATCCCGCAGAATGGACTCCTTCTGATTCCTGAGGTCAGCCCCCAAATTCGCCCCCCAGCCTCGCATGAACTGTCGAGATAATTTGGCACAGTGATGCTAGATATCCACCGCGCAGTACACCCGAGGGGTAGAAGCGGCCGCTGCCGTCCACCTTGCCCGAACCGCCTCCACAAATCCTCGTTTCTGCAGCCAAAAGGATTCAAAGTGGAAGTGGTTCAGACGCGGGGGGCGGCCCCCTCCAGAGGAGAAAAGGAGAGGGGTATGGTCCGACCCAATCCTAGTGACTGCTCTCAGCGAGCAAAGAGGGAAGGCCACTGTCGGGGGGTTAACCTCGGGTAGGTCAGAGACGGGAAAGGCAGTCTTGTCCCCGGTTTCCGATTCTGACCTAAGTCGGCGAATCATGGATATGTCGGCCGATGAGCGGAGGCAAGAAGCCCGTATATGTATCAAGTGGTTACCGGCCGAGTTAATGAGAGAATCGGCGGGTTACCCTTATGATCTTCATGCGGTGAGGAGCAGCCGAGTAACACAAGGTAAGGCCGAGTGATCTGAAGCTTGCGGAGAAGGAGAAGCCCAAGGTCAAACTGGGCTGCAGGCTAGAAGGAATCGAGCAGGGCCAAGCACAAGAGACAAGGATGCACTGTCGGAGGGGCGAAGGAGGTCACGGAGGTGACAGTCCACGAGCCCGAGGCACGCAGGAGGGGCCTTGGAGCCTTGCGTCGTTAGAAGGGCGAGGGAAAGGAGGCCGAACTACTATTTTGGGACAAGCATATTCCACGAATATGCTTGCCTCGTCACCTAAGGGCACCCAAGGCACCCTTTATAAGGGAGGTTTGGACCACGAGGAGAGGATCGACTCTTTGAGCACCGTTAGGCTGGGGAGATTCATCTTGTCCCCCTGTATTCAGCTCAAGGAGCATTTGTAACCCATCAAGAGAGAAATAAAGTTCATCACTTTGGCAGCTTGAGTGTAAAGACAGTTGCATCTTCCCTCCCCAGATCCCACTAGCATCCATTGGCCCCGTACTTTAGCCTACCCATGGCATCTGCCGTGCCACCACCACGACAGTTGGCGCCCACCGTGGGGCCAGCAGCGGTGCTAGCTGGAGTTGTGATCCGGACGGGAAACTTCATCAACACCGGCGAGCGCGTTGTTTCTGGTTTGGTCCAGAGACTTGGTCTCTGCGACTACGTCAGAGACAATGCAGGAAGCTTCAGGGGGAAAACTCCCCCGCGCAACGGGATCTTCATCGGCCTGGGCGAGCACAGGGTCTACGTCGGCGTCGACATCACCGGCATTTATCCTCACCAAGTTGTTGTTGCAGGAGAGCCACCTCGAAGCGCGGCGAGTCGTCCATCAGGAGAGCATCTTGCAGGCAGCGTCGAGGTGATGGTCGCAGCAGGAGCTCAAGCAGGAGCAGTAGTAGCTGGGTCAAGCAGAGAACCCGCCGCACAAAGGCGCACCAAGCGAGACCACACTGCAAACCACTGAGGTAATTCCGGCAGTGACAAACCCGGCCGAGCTGCATGACACCACCCCAAAGGCACCAAGAGTGAGAGGGCCACCTCTGGAGAGACCAGAGAACATTCTTCAGGCAACTATAGAAAACTTAGCCACACCTGTAGCGCCGATACTTGATCCGGCAAATGCTCAGGCAGAGTTAGAAGAAACCAGGCAAAAGGTGCTGGTAGAGGCCAAAAAAGTATCAGCCCTGCGGGAATCCTTGAACAGGACCCTGAGAGAATATGCAAAAGCTAATAAGCTTGATATCGCACCTGAGCGGGTGGACGAACTAAGATTAAGAGGGAAGAACCTCATGAATGACATTAACAAAGAGCATGAAGCTCACAGAGCAGAATCAGGTGATTTGGGTTTGCCGAGGTACCCGGCGAAAAACACGAGGCGGCAAATGCCGCAGCATTGGAATTAGAGGGTTAACGGAAGCTCGGCGAAACAACAAGAAAGAGTGAATGAGCTGGTGCGCGCGAACCAGCAAAATGAGGAAATGCTCGAGCTAACCGGCAAGACCAGGGGCTTCACGGATGGTTCATTCGGGCAGCACACGCTTTATCTGGCAATGACATCTTCACCGGAAACAACGCTAGAAAAGCGATAAACTCGGAAGAGGAACAAGCAAATTGTTCCATATGACCCGGCAATAGCTGGAAAGGCAAATGAGAACAGAGGCAATGCAAGCCGAGGTAATAGTGGCGAGAGAAACCACGGCCGTATGGAAAAGGACGGCGGCGGCCGAGGTAATGGGGATCTCGGCAGGAAGAACTGCAAGAGACAATCATGAAAACCAAACCCGGCGAAGTAAGGAGAAGTGCCGCCAACCCGCAACCAAGACATGAGCCTCGGCGGAAAGAGAAGTGAGGCCATTCGCCACAATCGGATGAATGAAAGGTATAATGATGGATATTCCGAGGTAGAATCAAACCAGGTGGAAACAATCACTATGGGATGCAGGATAGAATCATGTACAGAGATTTGCCAGCAAATGATGCAAGAGTAAAGTTGGATCGGCTATACCGGTCCGAGCTATTGGAAGAGCAAGGTCCACCAGGTCCGACATGTTTTGGACCACGGATCATGGGCGAACCGCCAGTGCCGAATTTTCAGTTGGCAAGAGGCACGAAAACGTACAATGGAAGTACCAAGCCACAGGACTGGTTGATTGATTATGCCACCGCTGTGAAGATCTCGGTGGGCACCGTAACATTAAAAGAGCGGTATGTCCCACAGATGTTGGAAGGACCAGCCAGGGTATGGTTGAATAATCAACCAGCTGGCAGTATCAACTGCTGGTTAGATTTCGAAGAAATGTTCGTTAGCAACTTTACCAGCACATACAAGAGACCAAATAGACCACAACAACTAGCCATGTGCAAGCAGCGGCAGACTGCAACGGATAGAGAGCTTTTAACTGTATGGTGTAACTGAGAAACTCATGTGAGGAGTTATCGAATCGCAAGCAATCGCTTGGTTCGCGCAAGGCTGCCGTTATGCCGCGTGTTGTGGCAACGCTGCAAGAGATATGCCAACCACCTGGCGAAACTATCGAAGCAGACTCCTATGCATTGGGTGACCCAACCAACCGGAGTTAATGTCGGCAGATCATCGTGAGCAACAGACCAATGCGAGAGAATTGGCGGGTCATCCAGGCGTGATTTGAGGAAGAAGAAGAGAGAGGCCGGATTATAGATATAATTCGCCGGTGGCTGTAGCACAAGATCGGCCGAGTCACGAGCAACTCAACGACGAAAAATGGACCTCAACGGTGGACATCAAGAAATGAGGAAAGAGGCAATGGACCCCGAGCAAAAGAAGCAATGGCAAGAGAGGCCAAGTATACGTTCGAATCCATGTTAGATCAGCGTGCAAATTTCACATCAAACCCATCGGACCAGCCAATCATACAACCCGACAATGCGCTGGATGAAAATGCGATGGGAACCGGTAGGAGTTCGAGCTCCCCATCAGTGCAACATCGGCTGACATCGGCCGCAATTAACTGGAGCAAATACACAGCAACTGATGCTACCGCCCCCTCCCCCGAGGTACAATAACTCGGATCGGAGGGATGCAATGCATCAAGTAATGAACAGGCAGACGGAAGGATGAATCCGGCAAATCGGGCGTAATGATTACAGGAACATCACCGGTCTTATTGTGTGTTCTAGCGAGCAGACAAGAAGAGTGTAATGCGCGGCATATGGAAGTAAATGCAGTTGTACCAGCAGTGCCAAGATACCAGCCATGGTCTGATCAGGAGGTGACCTGGAGCATGAAAGACCACCCCAGAATAATGCCGAGTCCAGGATCATATGCACTTGTGTTGGATCCGACGTTTGTGGGACCAAGCATCAATGTGAAATTTTCAAAAGTACTCATCGACAATGGAAGCAGTATCAACATCATGTACAAAGATACCATGCGTAAGCTCGGAATATCACAGAATATGCTGCAGTCCACGAGGACAACTTTCCATGGGATAGTGTCAGGGCTTTCATGTGAGCCCATCGGTAAAGTCCGAGTGGACGTGTTATTCGGTACAAGAGATAACTGCAGAGCAGAAAACTTAGAATTTGAAGTGGTGGATCTGGAAAGTTGTTATCATGCTCTACTCGGACGGCCTTGACCGCCAAATTCATGAGGTGACATATAAGTTATCTAAAGATGAAGTTACCCGGACCACAAGGGGTGATAACGATTCAGGATTACAAGAAGTCAATGGGTGTGCTTGGCGGGTCAAATTTGGCGAGTCATTGGTTATAGCAAGAGAAAAGAAAAGGATTCAGAGGTAGCAGCCCTCGCTCGACCTGATTAAACATGCCAAGCTGGCCAACCCTCATGGCAGTGTTTCTTTTCAGCCAACCAAAGAGACGAAGAAATTTCAGATTGATGAGCAATTCCCAGAGAGCACTTTTACTATTGGTGCAGGCCTTGACGCTAAATAGGAAGGCGAGCTCACCAACTTCCTCCGTGAGAATCGGGACATATTTGCGTGGTCAACCCAAGATCTACAAGGTGTTCCGAGGGAGTTGGCTGAGCACTCTTTAAACGTCAGGCCAGGGGCAAGGCCGGTGAAGCAACCTCTCCGCCGCTTCGCCGAAGACAGGAGAAAAGTGATAGGGGATGAAATAGCTCGGATCCTCGCAGCCGGGTTCATCATGGAGGTGCTATATCCGGATTGGTTATCAAATCCGGTGCTAGTAGAAAAGAAAAAAGATGACCCCAATGTAGCCATTGTGTGGCGAATGTGTATCGACTACACTAACCTGAACAAGGCGTGTCCGAAAGATCCATTTCCATTGCCTAGAATAGACCAAGTCATTGACTCGGCCGCTGGTTGTGAGCTGTTATCATTTGTAGACGCGTATTACGGTTTCCACGGATACCGTTAAATCCGCCGATCAAATAAAGACTGCATTTATTACCCGTCGAGGCTTATTGTTATCGCACAATGCCATTCGGCTGCGAAATGCAGAGCAACATATCAAAGATGCATGCAAAAATGCCTACATGATCGAGATAGGGAAAAATGTACAAGTGTATGTGGATGACGTAGTCATCAAAACTAAGGAAACAAAACCTTGCTAGAAGATATCGGCAAACTTTCGCGAACACGAGAAGGTTCGAATGAAGCTTAATCCAGAAATGCACATTTGGCGTGCGGCAGAAAACTACTCGGTTTCCTTGTGTCCAGCCGAGGTATCGAGGCTAATCAAACAAAGATAAGAGCAGTAGAAAGAATGGAATTGCCGAGATGTTTGAATGATGTACAAAAATTCACGGGCTGCCTGGCCTCGCTTAGTTGATTTGTATGTCGGCTAGGAGAAAAGGCACTGCCACTTTATCAGCTGATGAGAAAGTCGGACAAATTCAGCTGGACTCCGCAGGCGGACCTTGCATTTCATGAGTTGAAAAATATGCTAGTTACGGCACCCATTTTAGCTTCTCCATTATCGAAAGAACCTATGCTACTCTATGTAGCGGCTACCAATCGAGTAGTTAGTACGGTGGTCGTAGTGGAACGACTTGAAGATGGTAAGTCAGTTCAGAGGCCGGTGTATTATCTAAGTGAAGTATTATCCACTTCAAAGCAGAATTATCCGCACTATCAGAAGATGGCTTATGGAGTATATATGTCGGCAAAAAAGCTTAAGCATTACTTTGAAGAGCACCCCATCAAAGTAATCTGTGAGGCACCCATAGCCGACATATTGAGCAACAAAGATGCAAGTGGCCGAATAGCAAAATGGGCGATCGAATTATCACCGTATGCTCCACAATTTGATAGAAGAGATGCAATCAAGTCTCAGGCTGTCGCCGACTTTCTCGTGGTAGGCGAGGTGCGATATGAGCCACCATTGCGGATCCAAATTCTTGGACAATGCATTTTGATGGTTCCAAACTAAGGAATAGTTTGGGAGCAGGAATAGTGCTAACCTCACCTAAAAGATCAATTGAAATATGTCTGCTTGAATACATTTCTTTGCGTCCAACAATGTAGCTGAATATGAAGCGCTAGTACATGGATTAAAAGTGGCAAAAGAAATTGGTATCTGCCGAATCCTATGCTACGGTGACTCGGATCTAGTAGTACAGCAAGTATCGGCGGTTGGGACGCATTACATGCTAATATGGCTTTATCTGATTCCATGTGCAAAAATCGGTGGATACTTTGAAGGATGTGAATTCCACCACATACCACGAAAGAAAATGACGCCGACACCTTGTCGAAATTAGGATCAACCCGGCATCAATTCCGCGGTATTGCCTGGAGCACCTCGAAACCATCAATAATCCCATCACGATCCGAATCAATCTTTATCCAGCAAGTTCTGAGAAAATCACACGCCAATGGAGGTAGATCCGCAGAAGATTCGGAACCCTAAAGAGGGACGGCGAGTAATCACAATCATGAAGAGAGCCGAGATATATCGTTGGTAGAAAACATGGAGATGAACCTTTGAGATCACTGCAGAAAAGAGTAACACCGATATGGGCGCAACCCATATTTTCTTACCTAAAAGACGCGATATTGCCGAGTAATGAGGTATTAGCTAGACAAACCATAAGAAGAGCAAAGGCCTATACAATCATAAACAATGAGTTATATAAGAGAAGCATCACAAACGTATTGCAGAAGTGCGTGAGTTCCACAGAAGGTCAGGAAATCCTTCTAGACATACACCAAGGAGAATGTGGGCACCATGCCTCATCTCGCGCTTTAGTAGCCAAGGCATTTAGGCATGGATTTTCTTGTGTGGCGTTAAAAGAGGCAAAAGAATTGGTTAAGAAGTGCAATGGATGTCGAGATATAACAGAATACATATGCCGTCGGCCGAGTTAATAACAATACCCATCACTTGGCCATTTTCTGTATGGGGTTTAGATATGGTGGGACCGTTCAAGCCGGCGAGAGGAGGAATGACCCACATGTTGGTTATGGTAAACAAGTTCACAAAGTGGATTGAAGTAAAACCAATTAAAAAGTGTGATGGGCACACAATAGTGAAATTTCTCAAGGATATCATCTTGAGATACGGGTACCCACATAGCATTATTACGGATAATGGCACAAACTTTGCAGAAGGAGCTTTCGCTAGATTTTGCCAAGAGAAGCACATAAGACTAGATATTGCCTCGGTGGCTCACCCAGCATCCAATGGACAAGTGGAAAGGTCTAATGGACTGGTGCTATCAGGAATAAAACCACGACTTGTTGAACCTTTGCAAAGGTCGGCAGGATGTTGGATCGAAGAAATCCCAGCCGTGTTATGGAGCCTTGACTACTCGAATAGATCAACAGGTTACACTCCATTCTTTACGGTGTATGCAGGCGGGCCGTACTCCGGCCGACATAATATATGACTCGCCAAGAGTTGCTCAAGATTACAACCTCGAGACAAATGAAATAGCTCGGCAAGATGCCGTAGACACATTGGAAGAAGCGGAGAGTTGACATTATCACGATCGGCTATTTATCAACAGAACTTACGGCGGTATCACAGCAAGAAAGTGAATCCAAGAGTATTCAAAGAAGGAGATTTGGTCCTCCGACTAGTGCAACGCACGGCGGCATGCACAAATTGTCACCCCATGGGAAGGACCATTTATTGTAAGCAAAGCATTGCACAACGATGCATATTATCGATCGATGCTCGGTCCTGGAGAACAAAGGCGGACAAAGTGGTGAAGAAAGCAAGCGCCTGGAATGTGGCTTTACTTCGGCCATTCTACTCGTAGCGTTATATCTCAAGGTCAAAGTCCAATGATGTATTTGAACCTCGGCACCCAGAGCAGTGACTCGGGGACTGCCTTGGGATATACTTATTTCGTATTATGTATTCGAACCTCGGCACCCAGAGCAGTTACTCGGGGACTGCAATATGTTATGTTATTTCGTGTTATATGTTTAAACCTCGGCACCCAGAGCGGTTACTCGGGGACTGCCATATCTTATGATTATTTCGGGTTATATGTTTGAACCTCGGCACCCAGAGCAATGACTCGGGGACTGCCATATGTTATATTTATTTATTTCGCGTTACATGCTTAAACCTTGGCGCCCAGAGCAGTGACTCGGGGACTGCCGTATGTTGTATTTCTTTCATGTTATGAATATGAACCTCGGTGCCCAGAGCAATGACTCGGGGACTATCATATGATATATTAATTCCGTATTGATACCTAAACTTCGGCACCTAAAGCAGCGACTCGGGGACTACCGTATGCTACCTCAAAATTATGCTGAACGCACTCATATCAGTTTTATACTACCTCTGAAATTTGATTTACATGAGGAAGTTTCGGACAATAAACAACGATCAGCGATTGCTGCATACTTCCTAGCAAGTAGTTAACTTATGTTCAGAACAGATCAATATCATAGGTATTCAGCGCTCATGCCTGGATAAGACCATAAAAAATAACGGCAAAGTTAAGCCCTAAAAGGTCAAGAAATTAAGGGCCAGCGAAGCAAGAATTCGGACGAGCATCCACTTAACCAAGTGTCTCAACAGTACATGGCAAAAGAAATTCAAATCATACAGCGAGTTAACAAATTTTTTCGCCTACATCATACGCCCGGCATACCAGGGATCGGAAATAACTTAGGCGTTGTTCGTTGGAGGGGCAGCTACTTGCTCAGGTGCGGGGCACTCCGAGGTAGGAGGGACCTCGACTGAGGTTGCCTCGCCATCCGCTGACCCAGGTGCAACTTCGGCGGAAGTCCGGGCTTGTTCAGGAGCGTCAGTCCGTGCGGTAGAATGCCCGGTACCTTTGGAAGAGGACCGCGCATCGCCGTTGCTGTCCGAGCTTGAGCTAGAGCTATCAGATGCGGCCGAATCATTTTCACCTTCCCTCCCGGCTGAATCATCATCCGAGGCACCTTCAGCCGCAACGTCCTGATCCAGGTCTGGGAGAAAACTCGGCCCTTCATTCCAAGTATGCACGTCGGCGTACTCGACGAGTTGGAACGCCCGAGCTTGTCGAAGAGCAACAAAAGTGGGATCTTCGACCCAGCGGGAGCCAGTGCGCAAGTTTCTCAGGATGTCCAGAGAGATGTCTTCATACCATGACATGATAATGAAGGGCCATGTCGGCACCAAGACGCCCGCAGATTCTCCAAAGACTCAACTGCCTCTCAGATGCCATCAGCCTTGTCACCAATAACTTGATTTCATTGATATCAGGAGTCCCCGAGGTATTCGGCCAGAGTACATGGTAAGCTCGGATAGCGGCCTACACCAAGTCCCGGCCCATAATTTTCATCGGACCAACTGCGGCACCAACGGCAACCAAGTAATCCTCCATTGAGTATTCGAATCAGCGATGTGAGTTCACCTCGGCGCGCACGAGCTGCAAGAACTGCTTTAGAACTCACGGGCTTGGCGTCGGGGAAATGATCTGCGCAAAGCACGAACGTGTCAAAGGGTAGCAGGGACGAAAAAGAAAAATATAATTCGGCCATGCCAAGTAGCTTACGATGAATATAGCTCATCATTATCTGAAGATCTTTGGCCCAATCAGCCTTGCTCTTCTCAAAACGAGAAATTTCCTCGCTCAAACCACGGGTTTTAAGTTCGGCAGCTTCGAGGAGTTCTTTGTTCTTCTGCAGATCCAGAGTCAGCCGATTCTTTTCCTCGGAAAATTCTTGGTCGACCTTCTCTAGTTCGGATTTTGAGAGCTTAAGGGTATCCACCTCGGATCGCAGCGAGCTATCTCATCGTCTTTTTCTTGTAGTTCTTGAATGAACTGCATTTTGTTCTAAAAATGCAGCATCACGTCGAGCATGGGCGCAATCTTGATGTGACACTGCGAAGTCTTGCAACTCAGCTTTACCACAGCCAAACGCAATAAGGAACCTTAGCATATATATTAAGAAGGAGAAGGAGTAAAATAGAAAGGAAACTAACCTTCCAGGTTCTTGATCTTCTTTTCAAGGCGAATATTGAGGTTATTAATATTACCTATTCAACAAGAAGTAAGCCGGCATTCCATGGATACATGAGAAAGTTGGGAATAAGAAAAAGGAACTATCGACATACCAGCCTTCTTTGCCACGGGCAGAACCTTCTCGTACTTCTCTTCCAGCTTGCGGTGCGAAAAAAGCAACCTCTGGAACTCGGCAGTCCGCCGGTCATGTGCAACCTGAGTAATAAGGCAAAATGATAAGTCAACAAGTAAAAGCTAAATTAAATCCGAATCAAGCAAAGCTTAACTCGGCTTTAGGTGGCTGGATATTCAAAGCTAAACCAGATCCGAGTCAAGCAGAACTTAACTCAGATCTAGGTGGCTGGATATTCAAAGCTTAATTAAATCCGAATCAAGCAAAGCTTAACTCGGCTTTAGGTGGCTGGATATTCAAAGCTAAACCAGATCCGAGTCAAGCAGAACTTAACTCAGATCTAGGTGGCTGGATATTCAAAGCTTAATTAAATCCGAATCAAGCAAAGCTTAACTCGGCTCTAGGTGGCTGGATATTCAAAGCTAAACCAGATCCGAGTCAAGCAGAACTTAACTCAGATCTAGGTGGCTGGATATTCAAAACTAAATCAAATCTGAATCAAGCAAAGCTAAATTCGGCTCTAGGTGGCTGGATATTCAAAGCCTAACCCGATCCGAGTCAAGCAGAACTTAACTCAGATCTAGGTGGCTGAATATTCAAAGCTAAACTGTAGCATCCCAGTTGTCTAACACCTGTAATGCTACTTGTTATAATTATAAAAAGGGCCACTTCCAACACATAATGGTTGCATCATTATCATATCATGCTCATGTCATCATGTCACCTTGCATTTGAGCATCATATAAAACCCTTTTCTTGTTTGGTTCTTATCTCATGTGCATGATTAATTGTAGTTGCCTCTTGATATTGTATTTGGCTCTTGATACATTGTTAAATGCCCAAGTTGAGTTGGGGGCATATCTCTGTTAGCCTCCACCACCTTTCTTTCACCACCTTATAACTCCACCATCCAATTAATATGAGCTTGGCATTTTATTTGGGTTATCTCTAGCTCATGTTGATTGGTTGGATTCCACCATAATCTTTTGCTTGGCCTTTGCCCACCTTTTGGGAATGCAAGGAATAATGCCACATAAATTAATGTTGTTTTCACAATATAATAACATGGCCATTATTGCTTGCATGGGCCATGCAAGTGCCACCTTTTTCTTGATCTTGGAGTGATATTTGGTTTTGCTTGCATGGATCATTCTCCTTTGTGTTAAATCTTGTTTTGGCTTGTAGTTTCTTCATCAATCATCTACCTCTCTTCTCCCCTTTAGCTAAACCTCTATCCCCATGCTCCATGCACACACATGTGCTAATGTGGCATGCACAAACCTAAAACCCACCTCTTCTCTTGGTTCTTGCTTGGTCATTTTTGGATCATGCATGGACCAAAGAAAACCCCATCATCACATGATCATCTCTCTCTCTCCCTCTCTCTCTTTTCTTGCCTTGGTCTAGTTAAGGCTTGTTTGGAGCATGCATGATCAAGTAAAAGAGCCACCCCCTCCACCTTACCCTCCCTCTTAGCTAAACTCCAAATCTACCCATGTCACCTCCCCATCCTAGCTAAACCAAACCCTAACCCTAAACCACCCCTCTCTCCTTAACCCCACCTACCTCTAAACCGAACCCCTCTAGCTAAACCCTAGCTCGCCCCTCTCTTCCATGCAGGCCCCACCCCAGCAACCATCGACCCACCCCACACGTCCAAGGACCCCCCAACCCTAACCCTAGCCCGAGCCGCCCCCCTCTACCCTCCCCTCTTTTTCTCTCCCTGGCCTAAGGGTCCCTCTAGCCTTACCTGCCCACGAGCTTCCCCAGGGCCACACCGCCTCCTCTCTCCTCCCATCTGCTGCCCCCAGCCCCATGTCAGCACGTGCAGAAAAGGTGGCACCGAGGCCACCTTCCCTCCCACGCAAGCCCCTCCGGCCGTCCTTATCTACACCCCAAAGACCTTTCTGCTCTCCCCAGATCCGCCCAGGGGCCCTGCCTCGCTCCCCTCCTCTGCCCTCCTTCTCCACCGCCCTAGCTCCTCTCGCCGGCCACGCTGTCTACCTCGCCAGCACACACGCACCAGGAGGCGGGCGCTGAGCAGTGTCGAGGAAGGCCTGGCTCGTCTACGCCCCCGGAGCGGTCGCGAGGAGGAGAAGCCTCTGCGTCGGCGCCCGCCCGTCGAAACCCTAAGCCGCCGTCCATGAGCCGCACCGGCGATCAGCTGTCGCCGCATCAACCCACCCACACACTCGCGGTGAGCCCCTAACCTCCTGCATAACCCGCCTCTCGATCGTTTCTGTTGCGAGCTCGGCGTCGAACACCGTCGCTGCACCGCCGCTCGCCTGCACCCTCCGCCGCCAGAGCCTAGCTAGCACGCGCCCACCCCTCCGTCACCAAGCCCAAGCCACCGCAGTGGTAGCCGCGTCTGCTGGCGTCCCATCCGCGTTCGATCCCCAGCGCGCGCGCCGTTTCGTCGATTAGTTCAGAGGAAGAAATGCAGACGCGTGATGGTTTTTGAAAAACCACCTACCAAACCTTTTGCCAACTCGCGGTCCGCTGCCCACCGTCGATGGCCGCCGCTTTTATAAAAGGATCCTCTTCTTTTTCCAAATCAACCCGCGGTCCCTTTTTCCCTCAACGGTAGCGTGGGACCGCAGATCCTGGCCCCACCTGTAAGTGTCTCGAGGGCATATCTAGTCTGTATAAAAGGTTTTCGTATGCATTTAAATTCAAATCTAGTTTAAATTATTTCAAATTCAAATTTCCAATCAGATTTGAAATAACTTTTCCATTATAATTCCAAATCCCACAAATGATATATGTTTGGAGATCAGAAAAATGCCAGGATTTCAAATATGCCATTCAATTTGCCTTTTGTACATTTAAAATTCCAAGTTGATTTAAATTACCCAATTGCCACTATAATTTAAATAATTAATAACTTTTGTTTTATAATTCCAAATTTAACAAATGATATGTCTAAAATGATCAGCTCGACGAGACCTTTCTGTTTATGCTATCCATGACTTCAATTGCAGCATGCATCATATAAAAATATAGTGTACAGCAACTGTTATGGCAACAAATGTGATTCCAAAACCCCATTAAAATGTTATTACTTGTCTTCCACACCTCACCATGCCATGCTACCTCATTGCCATGTAAATTGTGCATCATTCATCATGGCATGATTGTTTGCTTGACGCATCTTATTCATATGCTTGTGCTCTATATTCATGTTGGCCTTGTTTGTTTGGTTTTTCTCGGATAGAACCTTGGCGGGGTTATATCAAGAGAACCGGGAGCACTACCAGATCCGTCCCTTGCTTCAACTGAGATATCGCAAGCACTTCCACATGCTTGCATACATCTGATACCTATTGCCTCTATCTTATTCTTGCATCATTGAGTCGCGATTGCATTAAATTGAATCCCAAGTATGCATAGCCTTTACTTTTAAACCCACCAAGCTTGTTCCTCCATCCCATGAGCCACTACTATAGGAGTTGTTTGGGCCATGCGAGTCGTGAAACAGCATGTGTAGGGTATGTGAGGGTCTGTTGAATAATGAGGTACCTAAACAACTTAACTTTGAGTAGTAGTGGGATAACTAAAGAAAGTGGCACCGTGAGCAACATCTGCTATTTGGTTTTCCTGCTCACTTGTGTCCCGTAAGACCCCGAGTACTTGATTCCTGTTCCTTGATTTATCGCTATCCACATCCGGAGGTATATGGGACCCCACAGGCGAGCTTGATTCCGTCTTATTTCTTGGGGCCACAAACTAGTTTGAGGTTTTATTTACTATCTGTACTTATGCCATGCTACTTTACGTATTTAAATTGTGCGACAGATAGCACACTGTCTTATTTAGGCTCGTGGCGATTCCGCGTGTCGACAAGCCCAGTTTTGGGTTCCCGATCGTTCAGTAGTCCCCAACCTTGAGTCCGTCTCGAGCTTGCTTACCGTTGCTATGGTCTACTATAAGGGTGGCCCCCAAATATTTCTGAATTCTGTGATTGTTCAGTCGTGAAAGCCTCGTTGGGTTTTGATTTGGTTTTTCCGAGGTTGATCGGCGTGTGTTGCTATTGGTGCACCCGGCGGTAAAACTTTCGAAAGCCGTGTCGCGGATATGGACGACTTGGAGCAGTTCTCGATCATAGACAAGCATAACTAAAGTACCGCTTTAATCGACTAAGTAACTTGACTAGTAAATAGTGCAACACTCATGGAATGGTTAATAAAATTGCCAACGGATGGGGTTGTTCGTCCGCTTCCTTGTTGGTAGCGAGGAGGAGGATGGATCTGATGAGATTACCATTATAAGCTGTTCTTAATTCACGGACATCCGTCTATCATTGGTTAGGCGGATGGTTAGCGTTATCTGTAGAACTATTAGGGTTTATCTTTCGCAAATTGCGTCACCCAGGTTGTGTCCCCTTTAGAGGCATTAAGACTTCTTGAGTACCCTTAGGGTCTCACGATAAATTATTGGTTGGATGGACGGTACCCTCGACGGATCTTGGGTGGAAGAAGCCGAAGATGTGGGCAACGATCGTTCGGTGTAGAGATTCGAGGGAACGGGATCCGTGAGACCTGTAGTTGGGATGTGCTTATTTCTATGGCATCTTATGCCGATTTGCTTCTTATCCACTCTGGATTTTGTTTGCCGCTCGCATGATACTCTGATGTGTGTTGTATGAGAAAGTATCCTAAAATATAGATCTATTTAGGTCATTTGAATCTTGCCGTATGGCGTTGCTATATTTTCCTTTCTTTCTAGATGGTATGGCTCTGATGTACTCTTGTATGGTGGCTTGCGTACATACCCACTTGTGTACGTAGTTGATCCCTTCGCCTGCCGATTACGCCGCCCGTACAGGTCCCGTTGAGAGGGTAGTGGTTGGAACGTCCGAAAGGACTACCAGTGAGTGGCTTTTGGGGCCCCACCGTACTATTTCAACCACTACCACTCATCCAGGCTTGTATCTAGGAGCGTAATTCACCGAGGTAGTTACATAAACCAAGTCCGAATAAAACACAACTAAACTCGGATCTAGATGGCCGGATTAACAAACCTTAGAAACAAATTTAAGTCAAACTTCCAAGTATACAACAAGTTATTTCCTTGCAAGTTTCGGGGACTAGAGCATATGGTAACATCTGAAGAGTAATTTAAGACTCAGAGAAAATAATTACCTCATTCATCTTGTTGGTATCAATGATGAACTGGGCAGCATGGTCAAAGCCATTGATGTCGAAAATGAAAGGGCTGGTTTGTTGGATTTCCCTCAAACCGATCGGTGACATTCGATTATTGGCATACTCAACCAGCGCTCAAGGCTGTTCCACTAGTGTCCGAGTTAAAACTTTACCGAAGCGGAAGGTCCGACCACGGCATCGCAGGCTCTTATAAAGAGCAAGCATTGCCGTGACGAAATAGGGACTTTGGTGGGCGCAGCTCCCTTACGCAGCACGTCAGCAATACTCGGCTGAGAAGAGCCGGCAAGACCTTTCTGAGAAGGAGTCTTGACGGCAATAGCTTTTTTCGCCTTAGAAGAGGCATCAGCAGGAAGTGGCGCCTCGGAAGTAGGGACGGGGTCCTTAGGAGCAGCAGAGGATAAGGTCGCAGAGGGCGCCGGGGTAACGACCTTTTCGGCCGAGGTCGGGATGGCCGTAGAAACTGCCGGAATAGATGGAGGCTCAGTAGCAGCGCTGGGGCCCATAGAAGGGGCGGCGGGCTCGACGAAAACTTCGGAGGGTTGGTTAGAATCCAGGTCAATGGAAGGGGTCTCAGGGAGATCGCGACGAACAGGCGACGTATTCGGAGCTGGAGGAGAAGCAGGACGAATTGGACTAGGAATTCTGGTATCATCAGCGGGAGGAGGAGATGGCGGCCGAGTCGGACGGCTAGTCATACTAGGACCGTCGGGTTTAACAGAAAGAGGAGCACTGCAAAAATAAGAAAGAAGATTCGTCAGTATGAGAAACAGAAAGAGAGAAACAAGAAATATAGGCAAAAGAACTTACCCGGCGACCCCAGGCATAGTCTTGCGCCTGGGAGGGTTCGGAGCGGATTTCTTCATTCGCTTCTTAGGAACCGCCTCCGAGGCACTAGCAGGAGCCCCGCGTTTCCCCGAGGTAACGGGAGGTCGGGAAGCAATAGGCTCGGCGTCGTGAACCTGACCGGCCGGATTAGCTGGGAAAGTAGAAGCCGGAAATGCATAAGAAATAGGCATGGCGGCAACTACCTCAAGAATTTGGACCTCGTCCGAATCACCTTCCTCCTCATGCGCTGAAGTTTTGCCGCGAGCTCGAGCCGGAGCAGGATCCGACTTAGGGACGAACTCCTCGGAGTCCGGCTCGCCAGTATCCGGGGTACTCCTGTCCGCGGGCCAAGGGAGCTGCAGAACTTCGGCGTCCTCGTTCTTCTGCTCTGCGAACCTCTGCAAGACAAGGAGAAAGAGAATCATGTAAACCAGTTTCTAAAAACTGTGGAATAACAGAGCAATGCTGATTAAGCTTACCTCGGGAGGCGGACGATCGCGGGTGAATGGTTTTAACCCCCAAGACCAATCCTCAGGCATCTCAGTCTTGAAGATAGCTCGGACGCGCTTATGAATAAGGTAGTTATCCAGCTCCACGGTCGAGACTCGGTTAGGGTCGAGAGGACCACTCATGTAGCACAGCTTGTGGGTCCGCTGCTGGAAGGGGCAGATCCGGCTACTAATAAAAGTTGCCATCAGGTCTTCGCCGCATAACCCGGCCCGGATCAACTCTTTTAGCCGAATCTCGAAGGCCTCGGCCAAGGCGTGAGTCTTCCTCGGATTATAGAGCCAGTTCACTTTGGAAGGTGGGCCAATTGAGAATGGGAGCCGAATCTTGTCTTCCGCCCTCTTGACGTAGAAGAATGACTTGTGCCACTTCTTGCACGACTCCAACCCGGACACGAGGGAACACGGATTTCCTCCGAGGTGTGATAGACGCCGCCCCATTGGATGAGCAACTTCTCGGAAGGGTGCAGATTTGTCGGGAACAACGTTGGAGCGGATCTGGAAGAACTTGACCGGACATGCAGCGGCCACAGGGCAAGTAACCCTCGGCGGAGATGAAAGCGAAAGAGAAGCTATGGCGTTCGCGAGAAGGTGATGCGGTGAAGGTCAAGTAATCAAGGAATTCTCTAGCGAAATCACTAAGAGGAGACCCGAGCGCATGGCGTGAGACATGAAAACCACATACTCACCCTCTTTGATATCTGGAGAGGATTCGCTGCCGGGTAAACGGCAAGAAACCTCGGCAGGAATCCGTCGAGTCCGGATGAGACATTCAATCTCACGGCGCATGACTGAAGAGCCCTGCCACGAGCCTCGCTCGGGACCGGAGCCAGCGTCGTCGTCCTCAACAAGAGCGCCGCTAAACGAACTAGACATAGGTGCGCCGGAAAGATCGCCGGAGGAAAAACTGGCGGCGGAGGGGAGTTTAGAGCTGCGAGGCCCCGTCGGAACTTTGCAAGAAAACAATGGCGAAGAACGGAGGAACCGTCGCCCGAGCACGAAAACGGAGCAGATGGATCTAGGGAAAGATCAGGGCAAGACTATCAGAGAGGACTCACCGGCGGCGGAGCCACAGCCGCGGAGCGCGGGCAAGAAAGGTAGAGCAACGCGGCAGAATCCTCACCGGCGGAGGCTCTGGGCGGCGGCGAGCAACAAGAGAACGCGCCGGCGAAGAAGGAGAACGGAGGCGAGCGATAAGGGGAAAGGAGAATCCCACGGGCGCAGTTCCCCTCTTTATAGTCAAGCCATGAACCGGGGAGTGGGATCGTGGGTGTGGCGGTTATCCGTGTAGATCGTGGGAACAGCACGAACGCACAACGGTGAGTGGAGCCACACCAACGGCCACACACGAAGAAAGGTCGTTACAATCCCCGAGGGGAGCGGCACACGAGGCGTCGTAGCGGCGGCGCAGCAGGTGCAGGGTTCACTGTAGCTTGTCAGTAAGCACTGTAAAAGGACCTAAAAACTAGAAGAACAATGATGGGATGACACGTAGGACGTGGCGTACGAGGGAAGGAACGAGGAAACCTCGGGGCGAGGCATAGCTCGGAAACAAGATGAAGAATGTAATGAAGCTGATATAACCCGCCAAAGCTATTGTGGCCACACCAGCCGGGACTAATGTCGGGGTTAACCTCGGGTAGGTCGAGAGGAAAGACAGTACTGTCCCGTCACGGTTTCGAGATTCGGCCTAAGTCGGCGAATCATGGATATGTCGGCCGATGAGCGGAGGCAAGAAGCCCGTATATGTATCAAGTGGTTACCGGCGAGTTAATGAGAGAATCGGGGTTACCCTTATGATCTTCATGCGGTGAGAACGAGCCAGTAACACAAGGTAAGGCCGAGTGATCTGAAGCTTGCAGGAGAAGGAGAAGCCCAAGGTCAAACTGCTGCAGGCTAGAAGGAATCGAGCAGGCCAAGCACAAGAGACAAGGATGCACTGTCGAGAGGCGGAAGGAGGTCACGGAGGTGACAGTCCTGGAGCCCGAGGCACGCAGGAGGGGGCCACTGGAGCCTTGCCGTCGTTAGAAGGGCGACAGGGAAAGGAGGCCGCCGAACTACTATTTTGGGACAAGCATATTCCACGAATATGCTTGCCTCGTCAGCCCTAAGGGCACCCAAGGCACCCCTTTATAAGGGGAGGTTTGGACCCTGAGGGAGGGAGCGACTCTTTGAGCACCGTTAGGCTGGGGAGATTCATCTTGTCCCCCTGTATTCAGCTCAAGGAGCATTTGTAACCCATCAAGAGAGAAATAAAGTTCATCACTTTGGCAGCTTGAGTGTGAAGACAGTTGCATCTTTCCTCCCCAGATCCCACTAGCATCCATTGGCCCCGTATTTTAGCCTACCCATGGCATCTGCCGTGCCACCACCACGACAGCCACCTCCCAATCCACAGACACAAAGACACGATCGAGAACGCTACGAATCGGGTTCAGCTGCTTATTTGACCAAGTATATCTAGCGCCCACACGCCGGATCTCGCGGAGAGCAAGCTCGGCAATGCAGTCGTTAAACATACGCATCCTAGGGAGGTCCACGTTTGCCGAGCTCTTATCGTCGGCAGATCGGATCAGGTTAAAGTCCCCGGCGACCACCACCGGGATAACCGTCCGTTCCACTTTCGATTTGAGTTCACGCAAGAAGTCGGCGGACCTCCTACGGTCCGCGGGGCCATAGACAATGATCACCTTGCAACAGAAATCCAGGTGACCAATATCTCCACAACGATGCAAATCCTTCTCATATGGCCCAACTGCTTGTAAAAGGCACATCTGTTTTTATTGAAGCAATATTTTCCTGTATGACCCAACCCAACTCTTGAAACTTGAAACAAGTGACATTAGCACACTTTTGGGCATGGGCGGCCCAGCTCATGACACGGCCTACATACCCAGGATAAGCTTTTTTTTACAGTAATACTAGGACAAGCTTTACTCAAATGACAGTGCTATATGTCGCACACCCCAGGCACATCTTGAAAAATGTTTGACGGACCTTGTCACGTTTCATCTTTTTTCATTTTTCCTTTCGTTTTTCAATATTTAACCATTTTTCAAAAACTGAACATTTTTAAATATGAAGATTTTTAAAATTTGATATTTCTCTAAAAGAAAAAAAAAATTGGACATTTTTTGAATATGAATTTTTTAAATTTAAAATTTTCGGAATACAAACATTTTATAAAATTTGAATATTTTTAAAGAGGTGGAGGACCTAGTAAGACGAGGTAGGGCGACCGCCCTACCATAATTTTTTGCCAACAACTCGAACCCCGCAAGTTGACTAGCACCCCTCTAACTCGGCCCAAAGAGATACATGTAGCCAGCCCATCTGTTTCTTCCCCTTTCTTCTCCAAATGCTGTGGAACGAACGAAAGAACAAACGAACTAAAAAACCTTTTTTAAACTAAAGACGATAACACTCGAATTTAAAGTAGTAAAGCCAAAAACGGCAAGAAGATACAAGGTACCGAGGAAATCAGCTTACAAGAAAAGGTAGAAACAAGCGAATAAAAAATAAGCAATCAGCTTCGCTTGAAACTACACTAAAGCCTTGTCAGCTGCAACAATCGCCGGATCGAAGGAGACGCAGATGCAAGATCTTGATGTTAGAGAAGACGAGTGGTTGGAGAAGCCAAATCCACATCTACAGGAAGAAAGGCCTTCCATTGTCGCTGCATCATCCGCCTCCACCTCGGAATAGGAACCTCTGCCCCCTCGCTATGGCTCGTAGAGCACCAAACCATCAGAAGTTAGAGAAGCTCAGTCTAGAGCACAAATGAAGAGAGAGAAACAAGCCTGCCATGACCAGAGAGAAAGTGAGCATGTCCACAACCAAATCCATGTCCATGTCGAGAGAGCACTACCAACCAACCACCCCGACAAACGGTAGACTCTAGGTTCCTGAGACGACGCCTCCAAGAAGGAAACATCGCAAAAGCATCGTCGCCGCCGAGTCTAGATATGAACCAAGCCTTTCACCCGAAACCCCAGGACAAAGTGACATGTACCAACAACGACGCCTCCAAGGAGGTACGCAGTGTCCAAAGACGTAGCCTTCGCCTGCATTGGCAACAACTGACAGGCAGGGGTTTCACCTAGGTCACATGACCACCATCCACAGTCTCAGCCGCCATCCGAGGGAAGGGAAAGACGATGTCCCTAGATCTGGTTAGGAGCAAAGGTTCCTGACCATGATCGACCGACAACGAGCATCTCACTGCTCACACAGACTAAGATGGTCGTCCAACACCATACGCACGACGCTTTCCGCCCAACCGTCGCTGCATCCACACCAGAGCCGCCGTTCTGGCATACCAAAATTACTAACCTCACCCATCTCCGGGAGGGAGACGGACCACGAGTGTGCATCTGGCCACCCCAACTGCCATGCCAACACAGCTCCACCAACCTGAATCCATTCACAAGATAGCGACTTTCGAAAGGAGGTAGAGGAGCACGATGCAGATCTGCACAAATCAGCAAATAAGAGGAGCCCAAACCTAGAACCAACACTGAGGCATGGGGACCCTTCCCCTACTCGTCGTGCTCTAGGTGGCCGGAAGCTAGAGCTCGCCAGCCCCTCCCCGCCGACGCGCATGTTATGGCCTGCACCAGATCTGGCCAAACATGGCCAGCATGAGCGGTGCCCTTGGGACGCCCGATCTACCACGTCGAAACGCACACATCCATCCCCGCGAATGCCACCTCAGTGGCCCCTACCGAGTGAAGCGCACGCCGGGTAAGAAGATACAACCATGGCAGCCAACGACATCCAGACGCCGAGATCGAGCTGGTAGATCTTGTTGGGGTTCCGGGGGCAGAAAATCAAAATTTTACTGCGACGGATCGTCCCGATGCCCAAGATCTATCTACTAGTAATGCAGTAACGACCGAGAGGTTTCGGATACATACCCTTGTAGTTCAAAAGCGGTGAACGTTTCAAGGGGAATGTGGTTGAAGTAGTCGTGCTCGTAGCCGACCTCAAGGTCATGAAACTCCTCGCATGTCACCCTTTGCTCCATTACCATGTAGCAGTCCGGCTCATGATAACCAAAGTGCCCCAAGTGTTGCGCCTCGTGGCTTCATACACATATGGTGTACGACAAGACCTCCGCTCCCTTGATCCCTGTCGGGAGTGCGGAAGTTGATCTCCGGCTCCTGGAATCCCCGCAGTGCAACGCCGTGCTGTAGGTGCGTCGTCTCTTGCACGAACAGCCCTGGGTCGTGACAACGCGTGGAGACAGATAGAGAGAGATTGGAGAGGAGGACGAGTTCCTAAATCATGGGATCTGTTGTTTGATGTGTCTATTGTGTGTACCTCCAAAGGGGAGATGGGGCCTCTTTATATAGGGGAGGGGCAGCCTTGCCCCTCCCCCAAGACAATGATGATGCTCGATGTGGCACTTCGTTGGTAACCCCAAGCGCAGGGTGTGAAGAGCAAATAACAAGTTTTTCCTCAGTTGAGACTGAGGTTATTAAACCAGAAGGAGGAAGGAAATGCCACACAGGTGTTGCAAGCAACGCGGAGACCTGCACAAAAAAAACTCAAGACTTTGCCCCAACGAATCAGTGAGGTTGTCAAGCTCACCGGTTTGCTGTAACAAAGGATTAAACGTATGGTGTGGAAGTTAATGGTTTGCAGCAAGTAAACAAGTAACAGTGGAAGATGTATCAATGGTAAAGATTGGACCGGGGTCCATAGTTCACTAGAGGTGCTCTCCTTAGATAAACAACATGGCATGAAGGGTAAACAAATTACAGCAGGGCAATTGACAGGAACTGAGCAAGGCATAACAATGCAATTACTAGACAGAAAGATCCTATGAGATTCGATTGGGCAATACAACAAGATACATAGACCGCCACCCAACTGCATCTATGACTAGAAGTCCACCTTCAGGCTATCATCCGAACCCCCTCCAGTATTAAGTTGCAAGCAACAGACAACTGCTTTAAGCAAAGTGTGTAAGGTAAACAGTCCACATGTTCCATGAATAAGAGACCCTTGTTTTCTCCCTAGTATAAACAACACATCTACAACCGAAGAGATTATTGTCACTTCCCTTTGAAACTAGAGGCATGAACCCACTATCAAGCATAAATACCCCCTCTTGGAGTCACTAGCAACTACTTGGCCAAGATAGCTACTAACAACGGAGAGCATGCAAGATCACAAACAACACATACATGATAGAATCATAAAGACAAAACCATTAATAAAACCAATATAATAATCTCAATATCCATCGAATCCCCGCAAACACAACATGCATGATTACAAATAGATTAGATCTTGATCATGAACGGAGATCACAAGATCTATACATGAAAGCACAAAGGAGTAGATACAAACATCTAGCTACTACATGGACCCATAGTCCAAGGTGGAACTACTCAAGCATCATACCGGAGAGAAGGCCTCCGGGATGATCTCCCCTCCGGCAGGGTGCCGGGAAGAAATTCAGATCCTCCCCGATCTAGGTACGATGGTGGCAGCGGCTATAGACGGTTTCATGGATATTTGATTGGGCCCTTATGGTTTCTGCATCGAGGGCTTATTATAGGCGAAGGGGGAGGCCGAGGAGGCGACCAGGGGGGTCAACCCCCTACCCAGGCACGGGCCCACCCCTGGCACGCCTGGGGGTGTTTGGCCGCCCTGGCACGCTTCCTCACCTCCCCTCTGGACTTCTTGTTCCCCACGGAAAGTAATTGACTTTGACATTTGTCCCGTACAATTCCGAGAATATTTCTTTACTAGCTTTTCTGAAACCAAAAACAGCAGAAAACAGGCAACTGGCACTGTGGCAACTTGTTAATAGTTTAGTACCAGAAAACATGTAAAAATCACCTCAAAGTGTAGACAAAGCAAAGCAAAGTAGATAATAACAAGCATGGAGCACCAAAAATTATAGATACGCTTTCGACGTATGAAGCATCCCCAAGCTTAACTCCTGCTCGTCCTCGAGTAGGTAAGTGATAAAAGAATAATTTTTGAGGTGACATGCACTGTCACAATAAAGATCCAACCATTTGCAAGCATTGAAAGTTGGGATCAAAGAACTCTAAACATGTGCATGAAAGAATGGAGTTCTAACAATAGGACATAGTAACTATGCATGCAACATGGAAGGCTACAAACAAAGATCATGAATAACATGCATTCAAAAACATTTGTTTGTTTCACATACAGAAAACATAGCATAGTGACAATCAGCTTGTCCCTCATAGAGTAGCAAACAGATGCATATGACACCTTCAAAGTTCACAAGGGTGACTAGAAACAAATAGCACAATATGCATCAATCAATAAGCTTTTGAACACTGCACACAGGATGACAACTATGCTCTCTTAATGGTGCCTAAAGGTAGAAGGTGGAGACTCAATAGTGGTGGAAGAAAGGCTTTTTTATAAAGGAAGCAGGGATTTCAAGTCTCAAAAAGAGCTTCCAAAAATTATGGTACTTGTTAGCTTTCAATCCTCATTGCCCCTATCATAAGCATCTTGAAGTGGTTAAGGTTAAAGTGAACAAACTAGGGAGTATATGCTTGACGAAGTATAAGCTGGCAATCTCAAGTCCCTTGAATATGAGGGCCACACCTCATGCTAATCAACTTCAGGCCGAGGTATGTTCTTGTCATTGTAAGTATTTGCATATCATTGAGAACCGCCAACGAGGAACCCCTTGCACATGGTACAGGAGCTTTCCCATAACCAAAATGACAAGGCAAGCAGACAATGAGCATCTCAGCGATCTTTTTATTTACTATGTGCATAGCTTTTTATTGAGGATGCTTCATAGATAGCTCACTATGGTGATGCTGCAAGTTTCCACCATGATTAGGCATGGCTTAGGCTAGCGGGCAGGCGTTTCTCTAACACAAAATACAAACTCCATGGACTTACCAGTTCCCTTTTTATTTCACACCGGTGACATCCATAGACAAAAGAGCATGATATCAACTAAGTACAAAGTACAAGTGCAATGTTGAAAACATTCCCCGAGATAGCACGGTTCTGCCAATTCCAACGTATAAGTGCAAGAATATACAACATAACTCCACAATGGTTCAAGTTTATTAGGGGCAAATAATATAAAGTGTGCCATCAAGTTTGTGAGGGATTTAATCACTAAGTTTTCACATAACAAAATAGTTTTTAATTGGAAGATAGCTTAAAACAAGAATATACTTGGAATGGTGTAAGACACCATGCATAGGAGTTTATAGTGGACACTTTGGAATAAATTGGTTTCTTGGGAGATGGAAGCATGAGTAGAGCTTACTCATACAAGTGGAGGCTAGCATAAGACTGGGTGCAACTAACTAAGAGAGCAATAATGGCCATAATCATGCAGAGCAACAAAGCATTACTAATCAAAGCATAGAGTGGTACTACAAGTTAATGAATAAATGATCATAGAGGCTACGGTGACTTGTGAGAGTCATAACATGGTGTGAGCATGTGCCAAGTAAACCCAAACAAAGCATTAAAGGAGAATACCACAATACTATGCTTTTGCATGCTAAGACAACGCATAATTTCTTCAAGGCACACTAAGCAATCCCAATGACTTGGAGCAAACCATTGTGGCATCCCGCAAAACCACTTCTAGAAAATCGCGTTGAATTTGTGCATTGCATCGTCATCATCATGCATTGTTTGCCTAAAACTAATTTCGAAAACCTATTTTGTTTTCCAAACGCCTCGTCTTCGTTCAACACGCAAACCCGGGTCCCCGGATTATTTTGTTTTGGCCGCTATCGGTTTGCACACGGCCCGTTTAAATCAAATAAAAAGTTCAATTGTTTTTAGCGGGGGCAGTCGAACGGGCCGAATCGACCCGAACGACCACCCCCATTTCTAAATCGGTCCACCCCAAACACCCCAACAAATCCTACAGCTACCTAAAACTCTACCCACCCCTCTGGCCACCTCACCCGGACCAATCCTAGGCCGCCACGTCACCCTGCCCAACCCCCCAGCTAATCATGTGCTGCCACCTCACCCCAGCCTCTCCCCCACCTCTCTCTCTCTCTCCTCCCCAAACCCACCAACCGACACACAGCACGCACGCACGCACTCACACGCCGGCCACACCCGACCCAGCCCCCTGCCCTGGCCCCACGCATGGGACCCACCCCCACCGAGCGGCCCCGTCTCTCTCCCCTCCCCGCGTCCCTTCTTCCTCCTCCCGACCGGCTCCCCTGGGCCTCTGCGCCGCTCGCCCTCCCCGCCGGCAGCCGCTCCCCCCTCCTTCCTCTAGCCACCGGACCCCCTCGCCGGAACCCCCTCGCTAGCCTCGCAAGATACCCGCCTCAGCCCGCCAGACTCTCCCTGACCGCCTCCCGGCCCTCTCTCGCCAGCGCGCCCGTCGCCCCATGACCTGCCCGGCAGCGTCGTCGCTCCGCCCGCTGACCCCACCTCCACCGCCCGCCTCGCCCGCCGCTAAGGCGCCCGCCTGCCCAGTGCTTCGCCCGAGCTCGCCCGGCTCGGTCCCTCTCGCCCGTCCCGCCGCCGCTCCGGCCCTTCTCCTCCGGCCGCCGCCTCGCCGCCGCCGCCCGAGGCGCCGGCGACCCCCGCCTCGCGTGCTCCCAGCCACCGCCACCCGAGCGTCCGTCGCCCGACCTCGCCACCTACAAGACCCCGTCGCGCCCACCTTTCTCCTCCACCTCGCCGGCGGTGCCCCCAAGCCCGCTGCGCCGCCGCCGCCAGCGAAGCTTACCCGCCCGCCCCGTTGCTGCTTGCCGCCGCCTCGTCCCAGACGCCGCCCGTCGCCATCAACCTCCGCCAGTGCGGCTCGGTCCGCCGGCGGCCGCCGCCGGGCGTCGCCGAACTGCGTCCCGCTGTCCTGGTTATCCTCTGCGTCGGGCCCTTGCGAAGCCATGCCTGTGCCCTTTCGGTGTGTGATCCGTGTATTACTTAGGTAGTACTCATGTCGATGGCGGATGCGAAGAGGATAAGCAGGGATAATCTTGTTGCGGCTCAGTCGACATGTCGGCACCGGCAGCGATGGCACCCTCAACCACCAGATGCGAAACCGAGTTCTCCCGGAGCTCGAACGCCAACCCGGAACCGAAGTCCCCGGAACGCCGAGTTCCCCTTCTTGGACAACAAGATCTTCTTACATGGTACGACAAGAACCCCGGACACGGAACTACAAGATCATCGTCAGGGACATCAAGGCCTCAGAACACCAAGCTCTTCTTCCCGAACTAGAAGACCATCGGTCAGGTTCACCACCGACAAAAGACGGACTACCAGTTCCACTTCACGGATACCGTGCGACAAGATCTACCCCCGTAATTCGAGGACGACCCCGGAGCCGAGAACGTTCCGTCGAACCCTGGACCCTGAGACCGACCCCGAACCCCCGGAACCCAAGATCGTCGAACCCTAAATGTGTGAACCCCTCTCCGAGAACCCTATTTTATAAAAGGTCAACTATATGAATTGTTGCATACTTAATTGACATCTCGCATGCATATCATGTGGTTTGGGGGCCTTATGCCGATTCACCTAATAATTAAATATGGGGCCCATATGCGGGCAAATCTAGCCTTATATTGGCCTCATTTAAACTTGTGTAGCGAACCGGTAACTCATCGTGCCATGTTAATACAACATTTAAATTGCGGGGTAGCTAAACAACATGAACCCTCTAATAATTGTCGGGACCCCGGTTCCACTTAATATGACCTAATTGCATCGCATCTTGGCCATGTCATTCATCATACATGCATCATGCCGATCTTCTGCCGTTGTATTAAAATATTGCACCCGGTGTTTCTTCTAGTGTTTTGCTTCTTCGCGGATAAGGCCGTTGAGTTGATGCGAGTGTCGACCCGATCTTCGGATGACCCTTCGACAATGTTTTCAGGCGAGCATCTCCCCCTTTTTCTACCTATCTTACTTTATAGTATTTATTCCCTCCTGTTGATCTATTGCTATCTGTGTTGCGATGCTCTAGATTCTGTACCCTTGATATCCTTTGCAGCCATATATTGCCTTGGACACATCCTATTACTTGTTGCTTGGTAGATAGTTGGACTTGCGCGTCGTAGTCGCTTGCTCAAGTGCTGTTGCATGTTGTCAAGTACCACAATTGTTGGAGGATTGCCGCGTGTTGATGTTGGAGATGATCATGTCTTTAATTACCGTTTCACTTCAATTACTGCTTAACAACTAAAATTGAATTAAGCAGAGGCATCGGTGGGTGATAGGTAATGTTGGTTTTCCGAACGCCCACTTGTGTCCCGTAGGACCCGAGTTCTTGACACCTGTTCCGAGATCGAGCGCGCTAACCACAGGTGGGGAGATATGGGCCCCCCATCGATTATTACCTGATTTCAAAGTATTGTACTGGGGTCCACAACTAGTTTGAGGATTTATTTACTATCCTGTACCTATGCCATGCTTTACTGCTTTATTTACGATTGTGTGAGGAGCACGCATCGCTTTAGGAAGCGGAATGTTTTCGTGGTATCGACAGTCCCCGATTGGGGATCTGCATCGTTCTGACCATTGTCGCAAACCCTAAGTCCGTCTCGAGACCGCCGACTTTGTTCTTGGTGTACTTAGTGGGTGGCCCCGTGCTTGCTTTGGGTTTGGGAACGTCGTGACTTAGGCCCGTGACATACCGATGGGTGTATGTTAGCGATCCGGCAAAAGGGTCGAAGTGCTGTGGATACTTTGGTGCACCCTAGGGTTAAATCTTTTAGAAGCCGTGTCGCGGTTATGGACGACTTGGAGCACGTGCTTGATCATAGACAACTATAACTAAAGTTTATTGTTTTAAATTGACTTGTTTCCGATATGATTAGTAATCGCTTCACTATAACGGAATGGCTAAGTAAAAGTACCAACAATTCTTTGGGTTTTGGGTTTATCTCATGCTAAATGTATCGACTAGTAAGTCTTGCAATCACACGGAATGGTCAACTAAAAGTGCCCATCGCTTATTTTATCGGATGATTATCTAAACGACTAGTAAAGTGCCGCAACTATAACTGAATAATTAAAGCGCCAACCGTGTGAGTTCCTCGGTTGACTTCCTCGTTTGGTCTCGAGGGGAAACACCGATGGGTTTGTTTGGTGATAGCTTGGTTGGATCCGGTTGGATCATTCTTATCCCTCTCGATATCCGCCATTGTATCGAGTCTCTATAGGTTGTTTAGTGCATCTTTGCCGCTTGATCCACCATACCTATGTGGCGAGGACCGCAATTCCACCTCGCTGTCTCGGCCTCGATCGACGCTCCTCTTTTTCCCTTTGCCCTTTGTCGGCACCCCTTTTGTTTAAGCAGGTTTTGAGATCGACGTCGTTAGCAAGGTTACCCTTCCGGCTTGGCTTGGGCAGGGTTATGGACGCCATTGGTTATTCTTCAGGGCTCTTAGCCCCATTTGCATCTTGTCCGTAGTCGGACGCCCCATCGTTTTCAAGGTGATTTGGATCTTTGTACCGTATATTTGTATTCTTGACTCATGGAGTCGCCGTTATATATGTATCTGTTCTGTGGGTCCCATCGAGGACTGTTGTGTAATGTTATTACTTTGCTTTCCACCCGCACGAAAGTGCCCGGTGGGCACCTTCGAATCGTTTCTATGCGGGTTTGGCGAGTTTCGCTAAAACTTGCATAGGGCCGATTCTGAGGGTGTTACAACCATGCTACATCAAAAATCACTAAGCATAAGGTCAAAAAAACACCTAGCATTTCATGCTAAAGTCTAAGCCACAGTCAATGCAAGCTCCTCTTGCACTTCAAGCAAGAACTTACTACTCCTTTTCAACACCAAGCAACTTATTTGCAAAACAACATAGAGAGAACGGGGGTCCAAACTACTCAAACAAACTAAAAAACTAAGAAAATCAAACAAAAACTAAGATGCTCCAAGAACAACACAACTGTGCATGAAACAATAAAAACGAAGTGTCTAGACAGACCTGAGCTTTTTATTGATGAAGAAGGGGATGCCTTGGGCATCCCCAAGCTTTGAAACTTGTACCTCTTGAATATTTCTTGGGGTGACACCATGGTGGCATCCCCAAGCTTGATCTTTTGTCCATTCTTCATCTCAGTACACCATTCTCTCTCCACACCTGAAATATTTCCTTCATACAAAACTTCACACAATCTTCATTAGCAACATTAGTGTATTCAAAAGATATTAAACCTCTGGCAAAGCTTTGGAACAACAAGGATTTTCACTAAAAATACAAGCTAGTGTAGTAACTCCTTCAAAAAGCTCAATTACCCAAAAGAGAACTCAAAAAGGAACCAATAAGAAGCAAATGCAAATAGTGGCAGAAATCTGTCAAAACAGACCAGTAGGCAGAAACCGATTTTTTCGAAAATCTTCTGTTGATCAAATAAAAAGGTGTTGAACTAACTAAATTTATCTAACATACTGGGGGATTTATTCGTAAATTTTGAGCTCAATACGAGTTACAGAGACTCCTCACAATTTTTTTGGTAGATGATAGAAATCTGTTTTGGGACAGCCTCTCCCCAAATCTTACTTCCGTCTCATTAGAGGTCATTTTTGGCGCAAAAAGCAAACAAAAAGGATAAGGAGAGGTCATTACTGAAGTAATAACTTCCAAGACTCAAGGAAACTCTTGTGTTATCTCCCAATAAGTACTTTTCTTTAACGCCTTTAAGTTAGGCACAAGAAGCAAGAAGAATCAAGTATTTTCAAATGAGGAAGCATTAACATCAATACTTGCAAAATCTTTAACTATGAAAGGTATCTCATACAAATGGGTTTTGGAGGATCCCTTCTCATCCCTCTTTGTTCTACTACTTTCATCAAAAATATTTTCACGGGCAATCCAATCAAAATTCTTTTCAAAGGCTTCATGTATTCCAACAAGCTTAAAAGGTATGGGTATCTTAAATTCTTATTTAGGATTAGTTTTATCATAAATACCCACAACATATACATTTGAGCCTAGCATATTGAAACACTCAAAGACCTTTTTGGCTTCCCTAGCAACATCATGGAATTCATTTAATAAAGTTTCAAGGATGAATTCCCTCTTTTCAACATTCTTTTCTTCTTTTAGTTTTAGGAACAAGAATTGTATGAAGGGTTTAAGGCTAACAAACCTAGCCCCCAACATATGAACTAAAGAAGCTGTAGCAATCTCATAACTAGGAGCAAGATCTGCTATAGATTTATCCTCAATATCCTCATGCTTGCTAACATGATTAAAAAATTCTTCAATATTATCTTTCCCAATTATGGAGCCACTACCTATTGCAAGATCTTTCAGGGCGAACTTGGGTAACAACATGGTGAGCTAGAGCAAGGTGGCAACTAGAGTAGGAACTATTTTTTTGTGTTTTTGAATAAGAGGCAAACAAAACCAGAAAGAAACAAAAAAAACTAAAAATAAAGTAAAGAGAAAGGAAGTGGAGGAATCCCCTTGTGAAGACGTCCTTAGCCTCCCCGGCAACGGCGCCAGAAAGTCTTGATGATTCTCGACGTGGCACTTTGTTGGTAACCCCAAGCGCAGGGTGTGAAGAGCAAGAAGCAAGTTTTCCCTTAGTTGAGACTGAGGTTATCGAACCAGAAGGAGGAAGGAAACGTCACACAGGTGTTGCAAGCAACGCGGAGACCTGTACAACACAAAATCAAGACTTTTCCCCAACGAATCAGTGAGGTTGTCCAGCTCACCGGTTTGCTATAACAAAGTATTAAACGTATGGTGTGGAAGGTAATGGTTTGCAGCAAGTAAACAAATAACAGTGGAAGATGTATCTATGGTAAAGATTGGACCGAGGTCCATAATTCACTAGAGGTGCTCTTCTTAGATAAACAACATGGCATGAAGGGTAAACAAATTACAGCGGGGCAATTGATAGGAACTGAGCAAGGCATAACAATGCAATTACTAGCCAGAAAGATCCTATGAGATTCGATTGGGCAATACAACAAGATAAATAGACCGCCATCCAACTGCATCTATGACTAGAAGTCATGTTGGGTTTCGTAGCATGGAAAACAAAAAAATTCTACCGCATGAACACACAATCAAGATCTAATCTATGATCAAGCCAAGATCTATCTACTAGATCGGTGCAACAAGTTGATAGAGTATAAACCCTCGAAGATCCAAAGTGGTTAACGAGAGAAGATTCTCGTGGGCATGTAGTCGTTCACTTGCCGATCTCAAGATCGCGTAGACGATCCTTCTAGCGTTGCGTTCCGGTAGCGCTTCCGCAGTCGGTCACACGTTTGGTACTCGATGAAGACCTTCCTCTCCCTTGTTCCAGCAGGCAGCGGAGGTTGTAGCACTCTCCTCGTAATACCGGCAGCACGACGGCGTGGTGTCGGAAGAAGAGGGAAGATCCTGCAGGGCTTCGCCTAAGCCGGAGCGAGTATGGTGGAGTAAGAGAGAGCCTTGGCGATCTACGGATTAGAGGCACCAAGGGGGGTTGCTTGGCCGGCGGCTACGGTTTGGGGAAACCCTAATTCGGCGGCTAGAGGATCCCTAGGTGGTGGCGGCAGCAGCACTTGGAGGTGGTGGTGGCGCCTTAGAGCTAGGGTTTGGAGTTGTGTGGGAGAGGGGATCCCTACCCCTCAATATATAGGAGGGGAGAGGCGGTTTGGGGAGGAGGGAGTCCTATGGATGGACAAATCCCACTCTTGATCCATGTGCCTCAACCCATACTTTTCGAACACTCAATGCCACCTTTATAGCCACCCAGTTACGGTGTGGTGTTTGATGCCATCAAAGCATACTTACGGTGATGGTGATTAACATGATCTCATGGTCGAAGGAATTAGGTTACTATGTATCAGAAAGCTTATAACAAATGAACTATATTAAATGACTTGATCTTTATGCTATGCTTAACTATAGGAGTATGTCCATCACATCATTCTCCTAATTATATGACCCTGTTGTTAATAACATCTCTATGTTCATGATCATGAAACCATGATCATATATTAACCAACAAGCTAGTTTAACAAGAGGCTTTACTAGGGACTCTTGTATGTTTACAAATCACACAAGTATTAATGTTTCCGGTTAATACAATTATAGCATGGTATGTAAACATTTATCATAAGTATGAAGATATGATAATAACCACTTTATTATTGCCTCTTGGGCATATCTCCAACAAGTCCACCTTCAGGTTATCATCCGAACCCCCTCGAGTATTAAGTTGCAAGCAACAAACAACTGCTTTAAGCAAAGTGTGTAAGGTAAACAGTCCACATGTTTCATGAACAAGAGACCGTTATTTTCTCCCTAGTAGCAACAACACATCTACAACCAAATAGATTATTGTCACTTCCCTTGGAAACTAGAGGCATGAATCCACTATCGAGCATAAATACCCCCTCTTGGAGTCACTAGAAACTACTTGGCCAAGATAGCTACTAACACCGGAGAGCATGCAAGATCACAAACAACACAGACATGATAGAATCATAAAGACAAAACCATTAATCAAACCAACATAATAATCTCAATATCCATCGGATCCCCGCAAACACAACATGCATGATTACAAATAGATTAGATCTTGATCATGAACGGACCTCACAAGATCTATACATGAAAGCAAAAAGGAGATACAACCATCTAGCTACTACATGGACCCATAGTCCAAGGTGGAACTACTCATGCATCATACTGGAGAGAAGGCCTCCCGGATGATCTCCCCTCCGGCAGGGTGCCGAGAAGAACTTCAGATCCCCCCGATCCAGGGACGATGGTGGTGGCGGCTATAGACAGTTTCGTGGATATTTGATCGGGTCCTTAGGGTTTTCTACATCGGGGGCTTCTTATAGGTGAAGGGAAGGTCGAGGAGGCGACCAGGGGGGGTCAAACCCTACCCAGGTGCGGGCCCACCCCTGGCCGCGCCTGGGGGGGGGGGGGTTGGCCGCCCTGGCACGCTTCCTCGTCTCCCCTCTGTACTTCTTGTTCCCCATGGAAAGTAATTGACTTTGACGTTTGTCCCGTCCAATTTCGAGAATATTTCTTTACTAGCTTTTCTGAAACAAAAAACAGCATAAAACAGGCAACTGGCACTGTGGCAACTTGTTAATAGGTTAGTACCAGAAAACATGTAAAAAGCACCTCAAAGTGTAGACAAAGCAAAGAAAAATAGATACTAACAAGCATGGAACATCAAAAATTATAGATACGTTTCCGATATATCAGCCAACCAGGCGGCGGCTCAAGGGAGGAGGGGGGGCAAGTGGGGGGCAGCCCTAGGGCGCCCCAAACCCTAACCCTAGCCACCATCCAGGGAGGGGGGCAGCCCTAGGCGCCTAACCGTAGGCGCCAAGGCCCTTATCCCTTCCGGTTTCCCTCATGGGCCCTTTTCCCTAGGGAAGTTGGACGATTAGTGGAATAACCCCTAAAATTAGATTTTAATATTAATTACATTAATTAATTTGTAAATACATATTACCAAATCCGATTCGACCCAAAACACCTTTCGGTTCCCCTTCTATATCCTCTGATCAACTTCAGAATCTCCCGGGACATTTCCGCTCCTCTCACCAGAATTTTCCCCGTTTCCTTTCTTTCTCCGAACTACTTCGGATCTCTCTCCTCATGGAAAAATTTCAAATTTCTCTTTCTCTACTATGATTCCAACTTACGAATAATCTCCATCTTGGGAATGGTACATACATGATCTCTATCAATGATCAACAGCGGGACCGAGACACCCATGATGACCCCTACACGTTCAAGATTGACGATGACGTTTGAACCGTAAACGTCAAGTCCAATTCCCTTTGTTTCTTTGATACTGCTTGTCTGAGATCCGATCATTAGGTATATCCTTACCTTGTTCAATCTTGTTATCGACAAGTATTGTTTACTTGTTACCGCGATATTACATCCCGGTGACCTGGTCACATGTTGCAACATTTATGGATGTAATCTCACCAAGTCGGTCTAACTGTATTTTACCCATCACTGGGTGAACAAATCCCGCTCTTGACACAGTTTCCTCAACTTGTTCCTTCGGATACCCAACGACACCGTATGATCACCATTTCACTGAGTGACGTTAAGTGCCATCAAAGTAACCTCGGGAGACAGTGATTTGATATGGTCTCACGGTCTAAGGAGAAAGGAGACTTCGTTTCTGGCTATTGCAACGATGAACTTTGTGTCTTGATTGTGTCGCAATCTTTAACAAATGTCCATCACATCATTCACCAATGATATGAACCATCCCTATCACTCATGATCAGGAAACCTTGATCATCAGTTGCCCAACGAATTAGTATCAATAGAGGCTACTCGGAACTTATGTTTCATATAACACCTGTATCAATGTTTCCACTTCATATAGTTATAGCACAACATGAAACTATTACAAATTTATCCGGATATGACAATAATAAACCTTTATTATTTTCCTCCAGGGCATATTCTCTTCAAATCTGACCCACACAAAGCGCCACAAGATGAGAAGAGAAGATGAAGCGATAAATAGGAGGCGGCAGGGAGTCCTCGCCGCCGCTGTAGGCCGATAGGCGGCCACCGGTGGAGAGGGGGTGGCGCAGGAGAAGGGGGTTGGGGTGGCGGCGCCACGAACTGAAGACCTGACCAGGAAAATATGGGCATACTGACTAGTGAACATTTATTTGATCTTTTGGCAAAAATCGCCCTACTGGGTCCTCCGCCCCTGCTTTGGTACCATCATGCGCGAGTGCCATGAGTGGGAGAAACAATTCAATAAACTATTTATATCATGAAAATCGTATCTATAATGGTGGCTCATCTTCTAGCTAAATATATAAGGATGCAGAAAATCGTTCCCTCTGAACCCTAGACAACAACCGTCATCTCTCCCCTGTCGGCTACTGCCGCCACCCGCGTCGGTGGTGACGGACATGCCTAGGATTTCGAAGGCAACAGGTGACCTGCACGGATCCATCGATCCTCTTCGCGCCAAGGGGTGGACACCATAAGGTGATATCGGTAGATCCAAGAGGCCGACAGCGTCACTCACCCGAGAGGTGTTTGCCAAAGCCTTGGAAGGGAGAGGAGAATATGGGGCGATCGTATAGACTTCGAAGCAGCGTGGTGGTTGCCTTAGGCGGCGATGCTGCATCTCGGTCTCTCTCTAACCGATCCGTGAGTTCGTCCATGGCTTCGAAAGGGCTGAAGACGGACCCACTCGTTCCGTTTGCTGGAAGCTAGCCGATGATGTGGAGGTTGTTGGATCGGACTGAATAATGGTGGCGGTCCTAGGGTTCCTTCCGCATGAAGGCGAAGATCTGCTGGCTACTTGTCCTCGATGATTTGGTCCAGAGCGGCGAGTTCCGGAAGGCTCCACCGGAGAACTCCCATGGACGACTATGCCTGGAGATTGCTGGATCGGATTGAATTCGGTCGGGCATGCTGTAACACCCCATCATTTAGGAACCAACGAAGGGTAAAAATAGGAATTTGATCATTTGCATGCATTCATCTATAAAATCTGGGTAAATTTTCCGCCAAACAAAAACCTAAGGAGATTAGAGTTTCTTTCACTATCTAGAGGTAGAATTAGCTCTTTATAGTGATTGCTATAAATTTTGACATGACCTTTAGGAATTTATGAATTTTGGGGAATTGAAATTTAAATCATTTGGAAAATATTTGAAAAACTAAAAGCAAGTAATATTAAATAGTTTTCCAAAATAATTTAGTAGTAGTGTTTGATTATATTATATGTTTATATATTAAACAATAATGAGAATTAACATAAGATAACAAAGTAATTTCAATAAGAAAGGAATTCTTATTTCTTTTCTTTATTCCATTACAATAATACAAAGTGAGATAAATACATTAAATAAAAGTATCATAGAAAAGAAATCACAATGAAATGAAACTTCCTTAAATAATAAGAATATTATTACAAAGATTCTTTACAAAAGAATACATGGAAGATTACAATGTAAAATAAAACCCTAGACTATCTATCTACTTCTGTCCTAAATCTTGAGCTTCCACATCTTTGTTCCTGCAAAATAAAAGAAACTCAAAAAGAAATATGATGTTAATTGGTTAGTTTTAATCTCAGTGGAGAACAATGAAGTGCACCGTTCCTATTCACATCATTGAGTAAATTAAAGGGGCAAATTTCACCAATGTACATTATCTATTCTTTTATGCAAAAATCTTTAGTGAACATCATTAGCTCAAGAAATGGGGCAAGTTTCACCAGGATAGTAACTAGTAAAAGGTTAAGAAGTGAAAACAGATTCACTTGATCTGATCCAAAATGAACAACATAGTGAGGCATCTTACTGAACTAACTGCATGCAGTGTGTTATCGACCAGCAGTGAGAGAGAGAGAGAGAAAGCCACACTCGCCACATCAAATCAAGTTTTTCTCACCACTTCATAGCCACAGCCACAACCATTGTTCTATATCAAGAACACACACGCATAAACAACACTAGCACTTGCCAGAATTCCAACAGATCAAACAACCATTCATTAAAACAATCCACCAAGAAACCATCCAGGATGGTGACATAAGGAGCGGGTGGTGCAGGAGGATAACAAGGACAAGTACCGGATCACAGGAGCAAGGAGGAGCAGGACAAGTACCAGGAGGTGCAGGACAAGGTCCAGGAAGTGCTCACCACTCTAGGATCAAGCCATCTAGAGCAAGGCAGCAACTACATCACTTCACCAACTACTAGCAGGTTGGTGATCTATGAAGCAAACATGCTTTGAATCTGTTCTTATCCATTCAATAAGCAAGATCGACTGGATAAAGTTTAATCCTCAGAGATACACCCAAGTGAGGTGTATAACGCCTCATTGGATATAATAAACAGTCAAATATAGAATTTGTGGAAATCTCAAGCCCAAATCTCAATATGTGCATCATGGACTTTTAGTGGTATTTTATAGTTTTTAAACTAGATATAAAAGAATTCATTGGACAAGCACTATTGGGCACATTCTAGGAATGGTAGCACCTCAGTAGTGTCTTAAACTTATGAATTTATTTCACAAAGTAAGAATCAATCATAACACTTCTTGTAAAGTTTATCAAATCATCTTCCTAAAAGCTATAGGAATCATTACTTGAAACTAACTATCATGGAACACCTGAGAAGGGAGGCAATAGATAAAAAAACATCTATTTTTACATAGTTTTGCCTGAGACCAGCATCATAGACCAATATATCCAACAAGTAAAACACTGTATTTGATTGAGTTATTCAATTCTTTCAAATACAATCCAATTTAAAATATAGTTTAGGAAAAACTTAGTATCAGACGGGATTTGTGTACCATTCAATATAAGGTGTCACAAGAACCCATACTAACTAAGTAATCCATTTAGAAAGGGTTCACAGCCAAATCTTCTCAAGAAGATAATTAATCATTTTCCTAAAACCAATAGTTAGGAATCATTCTGTTTATCATAAAGAAACTATCATCAGAGTGCATCAGTAGTATTTGAATAGGAAACCAACTACAATGCTTCAGTACTGAAACAAATCAATCATCATCAACAACTAGATCTCAATCTAGATCAGAGCCACAACATCATCAATTTTACAAGTGACAACAATCCAATATCAGATAAGAATTCATCTGACTGTGCCACTATTATCAATTCAAAGTCCATCAATAGATAGTAATCCTACACAGTCTAGTCACCACAAGTTACTCATAAATCATTCATTATCTTTAATAATCACAACACTAAGGGGCAGAACCCTAACACCAAAGATGAACCCTAACTAGGGATTCCTCACTATAAGCACACAGAAGATAGCAAGAGAGACAGAGAGAGAATAAGAAGGGAGAGTAGAAGAACATACCCAAGGTCCTCGCTAGGTTATAGAAAAGGAAGTAGGGTGGCCGGCGATGAGGTCCACGGTGGCACGAGGAGAACCCGAAGGCGCTTCAACCCGCGCCAAGCCATGGTCATGGCGGCCACAACAACACGAGTGATGCAGGAGACACCATAGGGCCACCAGAGTCGCGGTACAACACAACATGGACGGTGAAGCACCACACCACCGATAGCCACCAAACCCTAGGGTTCGTGGTGGAGGCGTCTTGGTCAGGAGAGGGGTTAGAATCAAATCGAGCAGGACCAGTCAATGGAGCAGCCATGACTGCCTTGTCACGCACCACGGTGGTGGTCGGAGAGGCCTAAGGAGTCCGGAATCGCGCGACAACGGCGTCAGCAAGACAACACCACGGCGAGGCGAGAGAGAGGGGAGAACACGTGGGAGCGAGGAAGAGGACGAGTGTACTAGGCTGATATGAGCCATTACCACTCGAGTCGAGTGGGTTTAACTAGCCTAGGTGGGCCGGGTCCAGGCTAGGCCATCCCAATGGGCTAGGTCCAGATCTTAAATAGAAAATCTAAATAATTGTTTAAAGACCAAAATATCCTAGGACTTAATAAGCTCTTAGGAAATAAATAAAAATCCCAAAAATAAAAATAATATATCCATGAGTTCATAAAAAGGTAAGCTACCCAATAAAATAAAATTAGGTTGATTATTTTTATAATATAAACTCCTTATGGAATTTTATAAAAATAAATAAAATACCTAAAAATAAATAAAATTTACTTTTATCATTCTAAATTAATATAGTATTTTATAAAAATACTAGATTGCTATTTAAATTAGCAAAATAAAATCTTCTAAATTAAAATGTTTATTCTTAAAAAGAATATTAAGAAAATAATAAGAGTTAAAATTAAATAAAAATAAGTTTTAAGCTCTTATATTATTATATTATATCACAAAAATATTAAATATAATATTTATAAAATTTTAGGGATTACCCATTAACAATTTCTTTTTATTAAATTAAGGAATGTAAGAATTTAATAAGGTGGGTAAAACACACAAAGAAGATAATTAATAAATGATGCATTGCATTACTATGCATATTCATTATTGCTTCTTTAAATATTGTCCTTACCGGTCAATAATGGTGTTATGTAGAAATATAAGCTCAAAGTCGAGTGCAAGCATCCGACTTCACTACCTTGCAGTCACAAGGCAAGTTCATCACTTGCTCATGTCCTTTGATGAGTCTTTATAATGCCAAGGACTGATAGTCGGAGGTGGTAGATAAAACATCAAACTTTCCACCTTGCATATAATGAACTTGCTAGGTAACGTTGTTATTTAATATTTTCTTTGATCCCCTGCTTAGACTCTAAGGAGCCAGAAGACACTCCGATGTACGTAGATGAAGGATAAGAGGATGTCTACTACGAGGACCCAGACCTGTCCGGAGGAGTGGAAGGGTGGACTATGAGATACACTATGGAGTGGAGGGCAACAAGTCCGATTAGTTTCCTTAGTAGTCAACCAATTGAGTCGAGCAGCATAAACTTTATATAATATATAAGTTGTTGAGCTCAATTCTAGTTATGAGTTTGAAACTTTAATCTTCCGCTAAAGCTATCTAAGTTTGGTTTGTAAGTTTGAATCACTTGAAGTACTGAACTTCTGGTATAATAATAATAATAATGTGTGTATCTTTGTAATCTGGACCCGCAATGTTTTTGTTGTACCACTCTGAGGAATGTGATATTTGCGGAATGGTGTTCCGTGAATGTCACTTCAACGACTATAGTGTACTACACATGCAGTAGTATGCTGGATCGCCACATATGCCCATATTTTTTTGTTTTTTTTGTTGCAACAGGAGCGTTGCGAAGCTCTGATATCTTTTACCATCATGTGTCATGTCTTCGACGATTCATGGTGAAGTCAGATGCGGAGAATGTTAGGAAAGCTGGAACATTAGGGAAGCGAGGATAATTTAAGTTTTGTGGCGATGATGAACTGGCTGCATGATCTATGGATCGCAGCAGCGACTGTTTGTGGGGGTGATAACATAGAAGGAGTTCCTAGTCTTACCTTGCAGGGTGAAAATCCAAGGTCTGGCCTTAATTGGTTGTGTTTGGCAATGGCTTTTTGAAGGCATTGTTTTGCGAGTGAGGACTTCCTCCAGGATGAAACCTATGATCTTTGATCGGGCAACGATGGTGCTTGTGCACTGTTTCTTTCTTGAAGGTGTCGCTATTGGAGTGGTTGGACTGCTGGTGTTGTTCTGATGGTGTTAGTGTTGTTGCTTCGAGAAATCGTTCTCTGTAGCATGTAGCAGGAATTTTTTTGTAATTCTTTTTTTCTAGGCTATGTGCATTTGTAAGGTCACTAGGGCATGCGTTGTTGGAGAGGCTGGATATAATTAATATCTCATGATATGATATTAATGTATAATTTCTTCCAAAAAAATATAAGGATGCATGGATACATCGTGATCGGATGCATGTATATCTGGATGCATAGAATATGGCACGTCCAGGTGACTGGGTTTCGGTGAAAACTCTAACCCGTGCGAGCACGATGACGGTGGCGCGACACGTCGTTACCATCTCTGGAGCATCACCGGGGTGCTTAGGTTCCATATGGATGCAGCTCGTGGAGTCATCGTCGTCAAGCCTCTTCGACTTTGGCGTGTTCGGTAGTGTAGGTTGCCTTGCATTAGACCGCGTCTTCTATTTTTCTTGTTCGACCTCAAGTTGGTGGCTCGTCACCATCCTTTGTTGTTTTTCTTATTGACCCTCTTGTTGACCCTCTTGTTGACCCATCTTTTATTTTTCTTATTGACCCTCTTGTTTGATGATCTACTCTTCACTTTATATTTTATTCGGCTATGTGGCTTTATTTATAAAATCGGGCAAAAGCGTGTTTTGAGGATATGTAATTCGTCTTTTTTTCTGCATGTTTTGAATTCTGGATTTGGTTAGCTATGTGTGTATCGTTGGCCGTGTTTAATGTTTAAATATTTTTAAGTAACAAAATGTCGTTTATAGAAAAAAAGAACGCTGCAAACCATGTGACGAATAAAATCCAGATTTGTTCTGATAGATTTGGACACACGCCATCGCGGACAGACGGATTGAGCCGAAACCATTCTGGAGTCCAAGCTAGTCTTTACCTTGTGACTGGATCGAGATTGTGATGGTTCGTTGGCATCTATTGCAGCCGGCAGCGTCAACACTAGTAGTACACAGAACGATACGCCCTGAGTGATACCACCGTGGAAACCTGACCACTTAATTTGTTGGCATGCATGCACCAATGAGCAGAAAACAAATTGGCGCCAGCAGCTTCCAATAACCAAAGTACGTTATCGCTAGTTCTTGCTTGACCTCTCCGGGACTTTTCCACACAAGCTGACAAAATTTGGCGGCCAGCATTATATTGCATGCAATGCAAGGTAACTAGTGGAACACTGACACACTGTGGTGGGTGCCATGACTTCCATCCAATGCAAGCAGGTATGTGTCTGCAGAGTCGTAGTCGTTGTATTTTGTCCTTTTGGTGACTCGGGAGACGATCCACCCACCACGCAATTCGTTTATGGATCTTGCGTTGCTCCCCTGCTGCCACTAGTGAGCCGTTGGCGAAGGCTCTGTGTGACTGCGGCGGTGGGGCTCTTGTTTCTAGCGGTTTTGGCAGTGATCGAAGGCGTGTTATAGGGGGGCTCCGCGGGCCATAGAGGGCACTTGATTAGGCGCTTAAGCAGAGAAAAAAGGAAATTAATCCCAGCGTCCGATAGAAGAGTCCATGGTTCCAACGCAAAGGCTCTAGTTTCATGCGCTTATTTTTTCAATGGACACTCCCGATTTTCCTGGTGCTGAGGCAAATTCTAAAGAAGCGTCCGACGCAACGTTTTCCACCGATGCCCATAACTAAGCACCTATCACCGGGATTGAATAAAACAACTGCCGATTGACAGGGAATAATATCCTAGCACCTGCAGATAAGCGTCTGCAGTGTATCGTGTCCTAAGACCATGCACTATGTGTGCTTAAAGCGATTCATTGAGATCTTTGAATCGGTTCCACACATAGCAGGACATCGGTTCATCGCCTCTGACAGAAAAGGCGACGCAACTTCTTGGTTCGATTCATTCGGATAAAACAATAATTTCTCTACCGATCGTGCATGGCAAGGAGAAGTTCTGTCTACGGGATGGGGAGGAAACAGAGTAAAAACCATCAGTTTTTATCTAAGTTAGACCCCATCGCTATAGCTCGGTGCGGTTCCATACATAGCAGGCGAGTGGCCATCGACTCATCTCTGACAACCTTTTAGATTGAACCGTCGTCACATAGTGTATGGCCTAAGATCTTGTTAGATCTCCCATAGGAGGAGAGAAGTTGTGCAGCACATTACCGATGGATTGAGGATCCAGTCCGGCAGATGCTCCCTGGGCTGGGCAAACAATGGCGGGGAATCATGGGAACAGACTTTTTAAATGTTTAGTCCAAAGTAAACTAGGTACATCACCACAACCAATCTATCCAAATTAAATACATGAAAAATACTAACAAAATACATATGCAACCTATCACATAAGGTAAATATAACATATGTGTCTCAACTGCTAGCACGAGAGTAAGTTACCTCTAGTGCTAGGGATGAGAGAACATATGAAATAGCCTTTGCAATAGTCTTGGTGACGGCTGCGGGAGAGGTGTTGGGGGGAATCGAACATGACCTATTTTCATGCCATTGCTAATGGTAGGCGTAGGAAATATTCGATCCATGTCTCTAGGAGGAGGACACCCTTCTAGAAGAGCAGAAGGATATCTTCTCCCATATTTACGCTTTTTATAAAGATCTATTTTCGGCGCTTCCGCAATCGGGGCTTTCGTTGCCCCCCGACTTCTGGCGTGAAGGGGCCACTGTTAACTCCATTGAGAATGCGGAGCTCATGCTCCCGTTCCTCTAGGAAGAGGTAGCCGAGACGATTAAGTCCATGAAGGCCATTCAACCACTGGGAAGGATGGACCCCCGGTCATCTTCTTCCAAACTTTTTAGGAGCAGTTGCAGTCGGTCATTATGTGGATGTTCTAGAAATTTTACACTAGGACTCTCGTGATGTCCAGACTAAACTTTGGTGTGATTAACTTGATCCCCAAAGTAGTGGGGGCCATGGATATTCGCTAATTTAGACCGATCAAAGAGATAAACGTTAGCTAGCACATTTTCACGAAGGTCTACTGTCAACACCCGGATTTTTAATCCCAGATGCCTGTTATGCCATACATCGCAATCCCAGAATTACCATTTTTGCGAGACATAACAGATTGGATATTACAGTACATCATCCATTACACACCATACATAAGGTCTTACACAAGTAAAGGATCTCATGATCCAGTCTTAATACAATTCAAGCAGCGGAATAACGTAATAATAACGATAGCGTAGGCGAGGCTCCATCTTCATGGTCACAGGCAATACTGACGATGGGAGATGATCCTAGTTGTCATAACCTTCCTGCTGTCCGTCCTCCTGATACTCCTCTTCATAGTCTGACAACGGGAATATCCAGGGACAAAGCCATGAGTACTATTTAAGTACTCGCAAACTAATACTAACAAGTGAAGTGGTTTTGGAATAGAAAGTACTAAGCTCTAGGTTGTTTTGCAAAAAGCCAGATTTACCTTAACTAAGTTCAGAAGCAAAGAAAGCACGTTGACAGTTTTATAACACCTAAGTGGGAACTTGAAATTCATATCACAACTCTGTTGTGGTCAAGTCAAAGTCATAAATCATTTCATAAGTCATTTTGAAAACATCTGACAAGGAAACAGTATGGCCACTCCAACTGTCCATAACCGCGGACGCGGCTATTCAAATAGTTTGACACTCTGCAGAGGTGGTACACTTTCACCACAATATTCGATACATCCGTCAGGAACAATCCTGAATTCACCATACTCAATATGCGGATAATTAATCATAACCTTTCAATTATACGCCCTAGTATAGGCACCTCTCCTGTGAGTTTGGCCTCCCAACCATGACCAACTGTTATCTTGGGAAATACACAGGTGGACAATCTTCACAAGGTAGCCTCAGCTCAAACCTTGGCCTCAAGGGAACCCATACTAAGGTATATAAATTTTCATTCAAGCCCTACCCAAATTTTGGGTATTATGGTTGTATGGTAAAATTGGAATGGTATCGCATCCAGACAACCATCAATTTTATAAAGGGCTAAGGCTCATGCCTTAACATTTTCATCATCAAAATCACTTGGTGTTTTCAAGAACACATGTCAAAACATTTCAGTAGAATGACTCATCATTCTAAGGTTTTCATAACCATTTTCACCAAGTATTCCCATCTAAAGTTGATCAAGTTTTATGCTTAGCACTAGCATCTACAAGTGGGGGTAAATACTAATGAGGGGTGGTAAACAAGTGTATCTTATCTAAGTTCAATCTCATGTCTCAGGATGACATTAAGATTATCTAATTTAGGCCAAGTTTTATGCTCTTTATGCTACCTAAATATCTTTCTAAAGTCTACAAGTCACTAAGTAAACTCTAAGAGAAAGCTTTGATAAAGAAATAAAATAACTAAGCTTGCAAGTAAAACTGGGATTTAGTATCATCAAATGGGTATAATCACATATGCTTAAGGCATCTAGTTTGCATAGTATCATGCAAGTTTTAGCTTGCCAAGTCAACTGGTAGTATTAGGCTTGAAATGTTGCAAGTATAGGCTTGCTAAGGTATTAGTATAAGCTTGCCTTGTGCAGAGCAGTGGTTGAAGTTCTTCTCGGCTTCTTCCTCGTAGTATTCTCCTTCCTCCTTGTATCCTTGGTCAGTACTAGCGTATATAAATAAATACAAGGTACATAATCACCAAACAACACATAACTAATTCTATTCGTCACACCAAGGTTCACACTAGATGATCTAGCATCATCACTATTATTACAATCAATAAGGTAAAAAGTTTTATTTCCTTTATTTTAGAAAAGTAATGTCTAATCATTGAAAAACTACTTAAGGTTTAATATTCTCCAACTAAAACATGGGATCATGTTGACACATTTCATCATCACATATTTCAGTACATGGCAATGTCATTTAAAGTGGTGTCACAATTTAATAAGGTTTTACCCTTTTATTTTAATTAATTAAAGTAACTAGAATGGCCTATGGGGCATTCTTTTATTACTTGTCCATTATTTCGGCAAGTAAAGATAAATATTTTTATATATTCTGAAAAGTCTTGTTAAATGTGATTTTTGAGAGTTGGAATCAACTCAAAAGCTTTCATGGTTGAATTTTGAAAAATGTTTGAATGCAGAAAAGCTTCTGCCTTGTTATTTTTACTATAGATGATCCACAAATCCAATTGGTTTGAATCCAACGGACTTGTATTAGGCATTCCAGTACCTTTCTAACAAAATTGGTTTGATGCATTTTTGTTCAGTAAATCGAGCTGGGTTGATTTTTGAATCTAGGTACAGAACTGGGTTTGAAACTAAATTGGAAAATACAAATACAAACTAACTGGGTTGCGTGGGATGTTAACTGGGCCAGCCCACGGTGCACAGTGCACGCGCGGGTGGTTTTAAGTGAATGACCCCACCAGTCAGCGAGACAGGGGGTGCAAAGCGGTATGGGGTGATGTGGACCGCACAATCAAACTCTAATCCAACGAATGTGGTTCATCGTCCACATTGGGCAACGCCGACGAGACAGAACCCTAGTGTAGAGGTCCCAACCTTATAAGGTAGAGATCCCTGTGTTTACAATGCTAGTCCCTGGATCAATAGCTAGTATCCACAGTTTAAGATGTAATATCAAGAAACAAAGGTCATAGTACAACTTTATAACCAGGAATAAAATAATTCATTACATCTTACATAGCTCATTTGTCTATCTCATTACAATGCAACAGAAATAACTATATAGCATGGATTCCTTCATCTTCAAAGTGCCATAGGCAATCATGTTGGTTGCAGACTTGTAATCCTAATCAACACACTTCACTATGTTCAAACAAACCTGCAACATAATAAGTTACAGCCACAAGGGTCAATACATTTGAATTGTATTGGCAAGTGATACTATGGTAGAGTAGTGGTATCTATCATCTATATGCATTTAGTTAAGTGGAGCTTAGGCTTGCTTTGCTCAAAATAAGGTTTTCCTTATAAGTTGAAAACACTAAGTTTTTGTTTGTCAAAATCACCCAAGGCATCTAGCAATCAAAGATTGAAGATCCTTTAACCCTTGTTTAACTACAAGCTTTTAACTTAGAAATTGGGATGAGGAGATCCTTGATAGCTTCCATGTCTTGATGCTCAAATTGTCCATTGTCGGGGACACGGCTAAGTACTTAGATTTTACTCTCTTAAGATGTGGTGCACTTTCCCCACAAGACTCGACATGCATCAAGACAAGATCTTTTAGAAGCCTTCCCTTAGATCAAGTGGACGCGCTCCATCCTATCACCCCCTACCACCAACTGTCCATCTGGCTAAGTTATTGCAACCTATATGATCCAGACAGAGCCCATATTGTCATGTGGCTGCACTTGAAGCTTCTCAACATTTGACATCTCAAATCTCTTTGTTCCTAGGTGGCTTTCCACAAGTGTGATACACAAGTTTTCGCCAGTTTACTGGCCCTGTGTAACCACTCAACATAAATCCATTCTCACCATTCCACCCAGGTGTTTCATTCACATACTTGTTTTATTAAACAAAACACAAGTCATTGACTTAGAAATATTTCATAGTATGAATATAATACACCCTTGTTTTCTATTAGCTAAGCTAAGCATGATAGTAGTAGGGATCTTAACTTAGGAAAATTCTACTAAGGCATCATCTACTAGGATTTCCCATGGCATAGTATACTTAGTAAAAATTCTATGCAAGTCCTACTCAAAATATCACTAATGCATAGTGAAAATAATAGGACAAAATGTATGAAGCACCACTTGCCTTTTTAGTAGAAAATATAGGTTCACTCCTTGATCTTGCAATGGTCACACTCCTCAAAGTTCACTAAAATTCAATCAAGCAAGGCACAAATTCAATCTAGCATTCAAACAATTCTCATATAAAATAAAGAAACCAAAACAATGCATGCAAGCATGCAAAATATTTATTGGAAAAGTGGTTTCTAATAGGCTATAAGCATTTTAAAACACCTATTGGTCATTTATAAAAGTGGCAAAACCATTTGAAATCAAGTTAGTGAAAACGACCATTTAAATCATTTTTGTTTTGCCAGAAATGATTTTAATCAAAGTAATATTTTGTAGTTTTAGCCAAATATATTTTGAACACCAATGTTAGTATTTATGGTCAAAGTGTTTAAAAAAAATCCATTTTCAAAAGGTTTCACTCAAAAACCATTTTTAAATCAAAGCAACATTTTATTTTACTAAAAATGCCTTTAATCAAAGTAATAATTTTATAGGGTTAATCAAATACATTTTTAAATCCAAAACTTAGTGTTTAGGGCCAGAGAGTTTGAATCAAACCATTTTCAAAAGGTTTTACTCAAAAATCATTTTTAAAACATAATCAACAATTTTTGTTTTACTAGAAATGCTTTTATTCAAGGAATAATTCCTTAGTGTCACAGAATATACTTTTAAATCCAAAAGTTGGTTTTTATGGTCAGTAGGTTCAAAACAAATCATTTGCAAAAGATTTTACCGTAAAATAATTTTTAGTATAATTTTTATATTCAAAATAGCCTAAACATGTTTCTGCAAAAAACCCTAATTTTCCAGAAGCAAAAAACTAAACTAAGGGCATGGTTGCAAAGGTTTCTTTTTCCTTATTCCAATGATATAAAATTTGCAAATTTTGGACGTGTATATATAAAGTTATGAATTTTTCAAATCTAAACATTTAATAGAGATGTTTCTATTTTTAAAACAAAACACAAGACACGTGTCAAGTTATTACTGGACGGTACTGGTTCATTTGGATCGAGCGATACAGGACGCAAGATCTCATTTAGATCACACGGTGTAGATCGAGTGATACCCCTTCAGCTAAGTTCTAATCTCACACATTCGATCAAGATCTAACGGACCACAGCATCCTGACCATGGACTGGCGACGCTGGGCAACGACGAGCGGCGGCGCGGCTTTGTCAGCAGCGCTCTGGCTATTCCAGGAAGCTAGAGAGAGGGGTAAGAGGCTTACATCGTTCGCCGAGACATAGGGATGCTCGTCGTTGTCGTCGCTGGTCGAGGGGCGCTCGGACGTGACAACAATTTCTCGCCGGAGTGGCTGCTGGCGACGAGCGTGCTCTGGAATCGTCGATGACGAGGCTACAAGGCGTGCTAGGAAACGAAAAAGGCGGCGTTAGATGCGCACGGAAGAGGTGAGTACTGGAGCATCAATGAGATGGGGAGGGGCGGTCGAACTTTGCCGGGGTAGCTCGTCGGAGAGGGGGCAGATGGTGGTGGCGCTCTGACTTGGTTGTTGCCGAGCCTCTTGGGCACGCGCGGGCGAGATGGAGCTACTAGGAGATGCGTACAGGGCTGATGGTCAGTCTCGTGTGGTCCAGGGGCAGTGGGGAGGTCGGGTGTCGCCGGAATTGGCGAAGTAACTCGTCGGAGACAGTGGTGGTGTGGGCAACGATTCGAGCAGCCTGGTGGCTCCGGTGGGATGGGGTCTGAGGGGAAAAGAAGGAAAGAGGGAGGCGATTGAATGTGCGAGGTCACGGGACTGAATCAACGTGGCAATAAAGAGAATTTAATCCGCGTAATTAGAGGTAGAAACGGCGAGGAGGGGGGAACTGGTCGCGGGTTGAAGACGATGCCAAGCTAGCGGTGGGGTCACGCTGTCAGCGAGGTGGAGGGTTGCGCGTGGGGTCGCGGAGTCAGTGACTGAGAGGGAACGTCCGTGGGTAGGAAAAATGATTCGGGGAGGGAAGAGAGTAGGCTGGCTGCTGGGCCTAGGCCAGGTTAGTTGGGCTGGGTTTCTGGGCTGTTTTCTTGTCTATTTTTTCTTCCTAGTTTCTTTTTCTTTTTCTGATTTTATTTTCTATATTAATTTGAATCAAATGACATAAACTCTCATTTATTTTCAAACCTTTTCCAAAGTTTCAGTAAATGTTTATTCTGTTTAACAATGTATTTTAAAATCTATTTTAGAATAATTTCTTTTATTCTTTTTATGGTTTATTATTTATTTAAAATAGTCACTTGTCTTTATTTAAATAAGAGTTTAAATTTGGTTCCAATCCATATTATTTATTCAAATAATTCTTTTATTCTTTTTAAGTTAATTAGATAACTTTTAATCCATTTTGGCAATTTCAAATATTTTCCCATGATTTAATTAATCCTTTATATTAGGGATTTTGTCTTTATTCAAATAGAATTGAATTTGGTTAATGCCATATAATTTTATTTTAATATTATTTATCCTTTTATTTTATTTGGATTATCTTTATTCCATTTTCTTATGGATTTAATTCAATATTTAAATTGTCTTCTAAATAATTTTCTTGGGATTTATTATTTGGTTTAGGAAATTTGTCTTTATTTAAATAAAATTGGATATTGTTCAATTTATATAATTTTATTTAAATAATCTTTTATTCCTTTCAATAAATTTCCGATCCATTTGTTTATGGATTTGGACAAGATTTAATTTGGCTTTGAAATATATCTTATTTCTTTCTTTCTTTGTCTTATAAAATCCATATATTTTTATTTATAGATCCAAAATTTGTGATTCCAATTTGTAGAATCTTATTTAATATTTGTTTATCTTTTTAAATCCTTTTAGGATTATTTTGCTCACAATTTGGTATTGATTTTAGCTAGGAGATTTATTAGCCTTTGAAATTTATTTTCGTTTATCTTATTAAATTCATAAGTTTTTATCCATGGCTCCAAAATAAATGAAACCAATTTCTATGGTTTTATAATATCTTTGTATATCATTTTTCATCATTTATAAATGTTTGTTGATATATTTTTATATGGATAAAATCCATAGTCTTAGAGAGATCTTGGAAATGATTTTCTTCCATTAGGGTTTTAGGGTTTTGGTTTGTTTTTCCAAGTGTTTAAATTTCAAGATACATTACTTGCTGAATGCATTTCACTTGATTGAAATTTGTTGGATTCCATTTTATTCAAATTTGTTCAAGAATGGTTTTGGTGTTTATATTTAGAAGCAAAAGTTTATTTTCACCCTAAATTTAAACAATTAATTCTTTTGTTTATTTATTTATCACATTTCAAAATTTGGAAATTTTTGGGATGTGACACCTAGCGCGGCCAGTGGGGGTCTACGGGGGATCACCGGGGCTTAGGCGATGGTCGGCGATGGGGGCGAACGATAAATTCAATGACGGCGAACCTCCTGGTACCGGCGGCTTCTCCTGGGGCGGCTCCAATCGCTAGCTCCTTTCTTCCTCCTCCGCGGCAGACTCCGGAAAAATTCCGGCGATGTGCTGCTCGCCTTGCTCCGGGAGTGAGGTGGGGTGCTTTTGAGAGAGAGGGGAGTGAGATGGTGTGAAGAAATCGAGCGGGGATGGCATGGGAAAAGGTAGGGGACGGTGTTGTGCTCCCTGGCGAAGCTCAACGGCATGGTCACGCGGCATGGGGCAATGCGAGATGGTCGAAATGTCGCGGTGCTCTGAGCGGGTCCGACGGGAAAATTCATGGAGCACGGGCTGTCCTGGTCGCGCGGTGACAAACGGGTATGTCTGGGGTGTTCCTAGGGTGGTGGCGATCCTGCTTGCACGCGGTGAGGGCGACGCGCGGCCTGTGGGCGTGTGTCGCGGGTGGCACTCTCGGCACACTCGCAGAGAGGCTAGGCACGCTCGGGCTATGTGGTCCAGGGACTGGCAGTGCTCGAGGCTTGGACAGGGGGTGGCGATGGACGGTGGACAGTGTCCCAGACAAGGTTGGTGAGGCTAGAGAAGCTTCTAGCTTGGTGTCGGCTAAGGGGTGGAATGGTCACCATTGATGGCTATGGCAAGATCACAGTGGTGCTAAAGCTTGTTAAATGGGCTAGATGATCTACTAATAGCTTCCTGTGAACCATAGAGGGAACAAGTTAGGACAAAATCACTGCTCCTAATAGTGTTTGATGTTTGTTGGTTTGGTGTTTGCAAGGTGTTTGATGAAATGGCCGAAAGAGATTAAAATTTGAATTTTTGAATCAAACTTTATGGGCGTGCTAGTTACATGCTAGGGAATATCTGGTTGATTGGATTGGTCAAGGTGCACTGGGTTGGTTGGGTTTTGAAAATGGGTGATCTTCACATATGAACTAGATTCAATTTTGAATTGCCATTTGAATCAAGTTGCCAAATGTTTCTGTAAGCTTGAAAGGTGGGATTTGATTCACTTTTACTTGGTCTAGCAAGGGGTGAAAATAAATGGAAAAGTTTCTGTTTGTAATCTTGGACTAGAAACACTCAAAGTGGCCTAGTGAGCAAGATTGGCAAAAATGACTATTTCCTTATTTGATTTGTTTTTGATTTTCTCTTGATTTGTTTCTACTTGGAAATGTTTTAGATGATGTTGTTTTCATCTTTAAACCATTCCCTGATATTTAGATCAATCACACAAGTTCATTCATGCATTCATACAATCATCACATTCACACATGCATTCATATGATTGAATTAACAAAAGTTTTTGTTAACCCTAAATGTTGGTGATTGGAATTTGATAATCATGATAATTATTTTTAGGATGTTACATCTACGCCAATATAATTTCCCCGGTCATGAAACGCTTGAACCACTCACTCCAGTTTGCTTTCTTGAAGGTACGCTTGATCCATGATGGAGTACTTTAACTACATGAAATTATTCATGAGGTGAAGGTTTAATATCATACGGGAGTGTTCCTCAAGCTGGACTTTTAGAAGGCTTATAACCGGTTGGATTGGGACTTTCTACGACAAGTCATCGAGAGGAGAGGGATTGATGACAGGGTGATTAGTTGGATCATGCAGTTCGTCATGAGTGGTAGCACCGTGATTACTGGTAATGGGGAGGTTGGTCTGTATTTTAAACCATCTTGCGGAGTTAGACAGGGGGACCCTATCCTCCTCTCTTGTTTAACTCTGTTGTGGATGCCCTTAAGAGATTTTGGATATGGACAAAATCGCTGGCCACATCTTAGGTGTGGTAGGGAATCTTATCCCTGGAGGTGCGATTACCCACCTCCAGTATGCAGATGACACCATGATCATGGTTTAGGGCTCAGAGCTTGATATCATGAATCTCAAATTCTTGTTCTTATACTTTGAAGCAATGTCAGGGTTTAAGATCAAATTCGATAAGACAAAGGTCATGATCTTGGGTTTCTTAGATGAAGACAAGCAACACATCACTAACAAACTCAACTGCAAGCTGGCAGACTTCCCCATTTCATACCTAGAGATGCCTATCAGGGGTACACGTGTATTGATCAAGGACCTGCCCCCTGGTCATGAGGGTTAAGTCTAATGCTAAACCTGGCGAGCTAGACTAGCCTCCTTATCAACTCGTGCCTATCCAGCCTTCCCATGTATCAGATGGGGATTTACCTGCTATCCGAAGGAACCCACACGGACTTTGAAAAGAGGTCGGTAGTCATTTTTCCATTTCCATTTCCGTTGGAACAGTCGAAAGTTACTCCCGCTACTCAATCTAGAGCCTTGAGCATTATACAAGGACGAGATGGAGGAAGGCGCCGGTTATTTTTGGCAGCTAAGGAATTGCACTAGAAATAGCATAGGGTGAAATAGGCTGACATCTGCGCCCCAAGATTCTGGCGGTCATAGGGATTCTCGACTCACGCTGCTTCAATGCTGCCCTGATTCTCAACTGGGTGTGGCGTATTCTCCAGGATGACAGACGGTTGTGGATCCAACCCATTAAGACCAAATATCACTAGGGTCGCGCCATACTGGCATGTGAGCGTCGGGAGGGCTCCCAGTTTTGGTGAGCCATCCAAGACATCAAACATGACATCCGGTGGGGGCATTTTTTGCTATGCGCAACGAGCGAGAAACTCTTTTTTGGATGGATCCTTGGCTAGCGGCTTCACCTCCATGTCAGGATTTCCCAGTACTATTTGCCATTTTCGTAGCTCCCTCGATGTTAGTGTCCAAGGCGGAATAAGAGGGTACCTGGAACATCCCGTTCCGAAGGACCTTTAGCTTCACCGAGGCTGCTGAATTCCGGAGTCTGAAAGACTCCCTGCCCGCATCCCTCTCGGTTGAGAGGGATAAAGTAACTTGGCGTCAGTATTCTTCAAGAGATTTTTCAGTTACTTTGGCTTATAGGAGCCTCTTCAAGTGACGAGAGCTCTCATGGACGACCCCCCTTTGGAAGGCACCCTTACCCCTTAGCTTGAGGATTTTTCTGCGGCAGCTTCTGTGGGATCCCCTTCCTTCAGGGATAGAGGTGCCAAAACGTAATGGCCCTAGCAACGGACTGTTCCCATTATGTGGGATGTCGGAATCCACATGATGTTAACGTGTCATGCCGCTCAGTTCCTGTGGTGCTTAATCTCTTGGTCATGCATGGTAGGCCCAAGATCTCGAGGAGTTTCTCAAAATAGAGGTAAAACATACCGGAAGAAGGCATCACCTCTTCTAACTAGTGTTTGCGGCCCTAACATGGATATTGTGGAATATTAGGAATAAGATGGTGATAGAGCGGATATTTCTAAGCCATGCTTTTGACTCTATTTTTGATTTTCTTGCTTACGCTTAGTACTGGTACCCATTGTCAACACCCGGATTTTTTATCCCAGATGCCTGTTATGCCATACATCACAATCCCAGGATTACCATTTTTGCGAGACATAACAGAATTGTATACCACAGTAAATCATCCATTACAAACCATACATAAGGTCTTACACAAATAGGGATCTCATGATCCAGTTCTTAATACAACTCAAGCAGTGGAAATATGTAATAATAACGGTAGCGTAGGCGAAGCTCCATCTTCAGGGTCACAAGCAATGCTGATGATGGGAGATGATCCTAGTTGTCGTAACCTTCCTGGGGTCCATCATCCTGGTACTCCTCTTCATAGTCTAGCCACGGGAATAGCCAGGGACAAAGCCATGAGTACTCTTTAAGTACTCGCAAACCAATACTAACAAGTGAAGGGGATTTTTTTGTGATAGGATACTAAGCTCTAGGGTTGTTTTGCAAAAAGCCAGATTTACCTCTACTAAGTTCAGAAGCAAGAAAAGCTAGTTGAATTTTTATAACACCTAAGTGGGAACTTGTATTTCATATCACAACTCTGTTGTGGTCAAGTCAAATTCTCAATCCATTTCACGAGTCATTTTGAAAACATCCAACGCGGGAAACAGTATGGCCACTCCAACTGTCCATAACCGCGGACGCGGCTATTTGAATAGTTTGACACTCTGCAGAGATTGTACACTTTCACCACAACATTCGATACATCCGTCAGGAACAAATCCTGAATTCACCATACTCAGTATGCGGATAATCAATCCTAACCTTTCAATTACACGCCCTAGTATAAGCACCTTTCCTGTGAGTTTGGCCTCCCAACCATGACCAACTGTCATCTTGGGTACTGCACAGGTGGACAATCTTCACAAGGTAGCCTCAGATCAGACCTTGGCCGTGAGGGAACCAATACTAAGGTATATAAGTTTCCAGTCAAGCCCTACCCAATTCTCGGGTATTGTGGTTGTACGGTAAAATTGGAATGGTATCGCATCCAGACAACCATCAGTTTATAAAGGGCTAAGGCTCATGCCTCAACATTTTTATCACCAAAATAATCTGGTGTTCGGAAACACATGTCAAAACATCTTAGTAGAATGATTCATCATTCTAAGGTTTTCATAACCATTTTCACCAAGTGTTCCCATCTAAAGTTGATCAAATTTTTGTTGGGATACGGGTAGGCTACACTAGCGCAAAACAAAAAATTTCTACCGCGTATACCAGGATTACTGTTGTCATAGATCACGGGATTACCACTAGACGCGCAGTTGCGGAATTGATGAAGCGCGTCGAGGCAGTGCAGACGTTCCACGTCTCCTCCTTTTCCTCGTCCCACGAGCAGCTCCCCTTGCGCAGCTCGTCCAAGCGCTACTGATGCAGCGCCTCCGAGGTATCCACACGTACAGGGTGGAAGTGTCAGACGCCGGACTGCTAGGTCCACGCGCGCGACACAGGCATGAGGAGTGGCGGCTGGGAATGATCTGAGGTCTAAGGTCTAACCCTGGTCAGCTCGCCCCACCCTCTCTTATATAGGCGTCCCTAGTGGGCTTGTACATTAGCAGCCCATTAGTACCCTAAACCTGATCTAATTTGGATCCAATCCTCATTAGGCTTCCAGCCCCTTAAGTGTGTGACCCTATAGGTTCATATGCGTATAGACATGACACAAATACACTTATTCTGTCAATAGTTGGTAGCGGCCTCTAGCAAGATGTGCCAACTCCTAAACGCATACAAATATCATATCGGACGAACCATCACAAGGTTTAGTACATGTCTTTCCCTTTGCCTCACGATATTTGGTCTAGCTCCAAGCTGACCTCCCTTTCTCGATACCGTGATTCGGAATCCCTTTACTAGGTTAACTCTTAACCATATGTAGCACGGCCATGCATTTCTGGATCCGATCACTCGAGGGTCCCAGAGATATCTCTCTCAAGTAGAGAGAGGCAAATCCCATCTTGATTAACCATGCCTTGCAGCATGCTTCAGGACAAACCCGAAAGCTACCTTTATAACTACCCAGTTACGGCGCAGCGTTTGATAGCCCCAAAGTAGGTCGATCCATATCTCAAGTACATGCGACAATATCAGGTCTAAGGACAAAACGTACACGATGTGTAGAGAGAGAGCTACAACTAATTGCTAGTCTCAGGTTGGGTCAGTCCAACCCCATGTTCATAACATGTGTCCACATCATTGGTTTGACATCTCCATGTCTATGACTTGCGAAACATAGTCATCAACCAATCGATGTGCTAGTCTAATATTCACGTGTGTCCTCACATGAACTCCGACTAGGAACAACTCTTAAATAACCATACAAGTATAGAGTTTCACAAACAATTCACGTAATTGCCAATCAATACAAGTTGCCTGATATGGATATTCAAGGAACATTACAATAACTCATGGATACATATGAAATATAATCATCTCTATTATTGCCTCTAGGGCATATTTCCTTTAGTCTCCCACTTGCACTAGAGTCAATCTAAAATGTATCTAATACCAATTGCTCTTGTGTGCGCTTCATGCGCGGTCTGCGGGAGAGGCTTAGTCAAGGGATCAGCAACATTTGAGTCCGTATGTATTTTGCATATCATGACACTACCATCCTCAACGAACTCTCGAATCTGATGGTAACACATGCGCATATGTTTGTTCTTCTGGTGCTGTCTAGGTTCCTTGGCTTGTGCAATAGCACCATTGTTGTCACAATAAACATCCAAGGGATTGGACGCGTCCTGAACCACACCGAGAGCGATCAGGAAATTCCTAATCCAAACAGCTTCCTTTACAGCCTCTGAGGCAGCAATATATTCAGCTTTTGTTGAAGAGGAGGTCACCGTATCTTGCTTGGAACTTTTCCAGCTCACAGCACCACCATTCATGACAAACACATAACCTGATTGCGATTTCGAATCATCTGAGTCGTTAAGGTAACTCGCATCTGTGTGACCCCTTACACTGAGTTCATCCTCACCTCCATAAACTAGGAACACATCCTTAGTCCTTTTCAAGTACTTAAGAATGTTCTTTACCGCTGTCCAGTGACCTTCACCTGGATCAGCCTAGTATCTGCTCGTAACACTTAGAGCATAGGAAACATCTGGGCGAGTACATATCATTGCATACATGATGGATCTAATATCCGAAGCATATGGAACCCTACTCATGCGCTCACACTCATCAGTAGTCGAAGGACACTGAGTCTTGCTGAGTTTTATGCCGTGAGACATGGGCAAGAACCCCTTCTTAGCCTCTTCCATGCTGAACCGTTTCAACACTTTGTCAATGTATGTACTCTGGCTTAATCCAATTAGCCTCCTTGATATATCTCTATAGATCTTGATTCCCAGAATATATGCCGCTTCTCCCAAGTCCTTCATCGAAAAACTATTTTTCAGTGAGGTCTTAACAGACTCGATCATAGGAATGTCATTTCCAATCAGCAATATGTCATCTACATATAAGATTAGAAATACCAGCGCTCTCCCACTTTCCTTCTTGTAAACACAAGGTTCTTGTTCGTTTTTGATGAAGCCAAACTGCTTTACAACTTCATCAAATCGAATGTTCCAACTCCGAGATGCTTGCTTCAGCTCATAAATGGACTTCAGAAGTTTGCATACCTTTCCAGCATTGTTTGGATCGACAAAACCTTTGGGCTGCATCATATACACGTCCTCAGTTAGGATTCCATTTAGGAAAGCCGTCTTGACATCCATCTTCCATATTTCATAGTCGAAATGTGCAGCAATAGCTAGAATTATTCGTATAGATTTAAGCATCGCTACGGGAGAGAAAGTCACGTCGTAGTCAACTCCTTGAACTTGTCGAAAACCTTTTGCAACAAGTCGAGATTTATGGATGTGAACATTTCCATCCATATCAATCTTCTTCTTATAGATCCATTTGCACTCGATGGCTTTAAAACCATCAGGCAGGTCAACCAAGTTCCAAACTTGATTGTCTCCCATGGACTCTATCTCGGATATCATGGCGATCAGCCATTTCTCAGAGTCTGGGTCCACCATCTCTTTTGCATAGGTCGCGGGCTCATCATTGTCTAACAATAATAATTCCCGCGCTTCGCGGAGCCTCGCCGACCTTCGTGGTTGTGGTGCTTCTGTTGCCACGGGTTCATCAACTTTTTCTGCTACAATAGCATCACTCGTAGAAGCATCCCCAACTGGCTCATCTTGAACTTCTTCAAGTCGCACCGACCTTCCACTTGTTCCCTTTGTGAGAAACTCTTTCTCTAGGAAAACACCGCTACGAGCGACAAACACTTTTCCCTCCTCTCGGTTGTAGAAGTAATACCCTAAGGTTTCCCTCGGATATCCCACGAAAATGCACTTATCCGATTTGGGTGTTAGCTTGTCCGACTGAAGTCGCTTGACAAATGCATCATAACCCCAAATCTTTAGAAAATACAAACTGGGATTCTTTCCAGTCCACATCTCATATGGTGTCTTAACTACGGATTTAGATGGTACCCTATTAAGTGTGAAAGCTACCGTTTCTAGAGCGTAACCCCAAAATGATAATGGTAAATCCGACTGGCTCATCATAGATCGAACCATGTCCAACAAAGTTCGATTACGCCGTTCGGAGACCCCATTTCTTTGAGGCGTTCCGGGCGACGTAAGTTGTGGAACAATTCCACAACTCTTAAGATGATCGCTAAATTCATGACTCAAATATTCACCTCCACGATCAGATCGCAAGGCCTTTATTTTCTTGGCACGTTGATTCTCTACTTCACTCTGAAACTCTTTGAACTTTTCAAAAGTTTTAGACTTATGCCTCATCAAGTAGACATAACCATATCTACTGAAATCATCAGTGAAAGTAATGAAGTAGTGATATCGTCCTCTGGCTGTCGTTCTCATTGGTCCACACACATCTGTATGTATGAGTTCCAACAAGTCTGTCGCTCTCTCGGGTAAACACGAAAAAGGTGACTTGGTCATCTTTCCAAGTAAACAAGCCTGACATGTCTCGTATGATTCAAAATCAAACAAAGTTAGAAGACCATCACCATGGAGCTTCTTCATGCGCTTTTCACTTATATGCCCAAAACGACAATGCCATAAATAGGTAGGACTCAAATCATTAGGCCGAAGCCTTTTAGCACTAATATTGTAAACAGATGCATCATCAAGATTTAAAATAAATAACCCATTCACAATGGGAGCATTAGCCATAAACATATCATTCTTAGAGATTACACAACCATCGTTTGCACTCGCGAATGAATAACCATCCCTCATCAAACATGAAGGTGATAAAATGTTTCGACCCATACTTGGAATGTAATAACAATTATTCAACTCCATAATAAATCCTGAAGGAAGGTGAAGTTGCATGACGCCGACGAACAATGCAGCAACCCTTGCTTTATTTCCGACGCAAAAATCCACTTCGCCTTTCTGCACTTCTCTAGTCCTTATTAGCCCCTGCATAGAATTGCAAATATGAGCAACCGATCCAGTATCAAATACCCAAGAGTTAACATAGGAATCAGCGAGAAGAATGTCCACAACATTTACAACAAGCGTACCTGAGTTGGAAGTACTCTTACTTCCACTCTTCTTCAAAGAAGCCTGGTACTTGCTGCAGTTTCTCTTCCAGTGGCCATGTTCATGACAAAAGAAGCACTCAGTGTCTTCAACAGGCCCAGCCTTTTGCTTGGGTGCAGACTTAGGGATCGTATCCTTAGCCTTGCCCTTCTTCTTCCAAGAAGTACCCTTTTTCTTGAAGCTAGGCTTGTTCTGCACAGCCATCACATGGATATGCCCTGCACACTTCTTCATGTCACTTTCTGCTGTTTTAAGCATCCCACATAATTCATTAAGGCCCTTCTCCACCCCATGCATATGGTAGTTCGAAATGAAATGCCCATAGCTGGATGGAAGAGACGCCAAAATGAAGTCAGTGGCCAACTCTTGGCCTAGTGGAAAACCAAGCTTTTCCAATGTCTGACTGTAACCAACCATTTTGATCACATGGGGGCCTACAGCTGCTCCCTCTGCCAGCTTGCATTCGACAAAGGACTTGGCAACATTGTACCTCTCAGTCCTTGCCTGGTCTTGGAACATGTCCTTAAGCGCAACGATCATATCGTATGCATCCTGATCCTCAAACTTCTTTTGAAGTTCAGGTTCCATGCATGCAAGCATAAGACAGCTAACCTCAAGAGAATCATAACATGCTCTCTTGTAGGCATTCTTTAGGGCAGCAGATGCATTATCCGCAGGTTCATCGGGGATTGGGGTATCCAGAACCGTTTCCTTTTTATCAGACCTGAGAACGATTCTCAGGTTACGGACCCAGTCCGAATAGTTTGTCCCATTTAATTTATCTTTGTCAAGAATCGAACGCAAAGAGAAAGGTGATGTAGTGTTCGGTGCCATTGATCTACAACAGAAAACATGCAAAATACTAAGCTATGTAACCATGAAAGAGTAAAACATATTAAACAATTTAATAGCATATACTCCCACTTAAATCAATATCCCTCTATTGATACTAAGTGATTCAAGATCCACAATTAACAAGTCGACTAGTGAGCTTTAGCATCACTGCTAGAAGACAAGGTAAATCGGTAGGCAACACTTGCTAATCATATCACATATGACTCTTGTTGTTGGGTGACATCTCTATGTCAAAACTAGGCGCCCAACATTTATGACCCAAGGTCCTTAACTGTTAAGATGACCTTGTCAAGTTCACCAACCCTTATGCGTGTAGGTATCCGATACAAACCCATCCAGCCAAGGAAAACCGCGGCACCCTAATTTCATAGGCCCACCAACGATTGTACAGGGCATAGGATGGTGCAAGGTTTGGTTGGAAGGGCATGGTTTAACTTAAAATTTGTGAGGGATCGTTCTACTTCTATCATCTAAGCATGCATAGTAGTAAAATGCATAAGAATAACATTCACATAGATGTGACACAGTATGGCCCATTTTCTCATGGTGATCTCCATCGCCATAGAACCTGTCCACCATGATGATCTCCATCTTCATGTTCCATGTGAGCCATCCTCCAAGTGATGAGTCCTCCAAGAACTAATACAAGCTATTACTCCTAACAGCTAGTAATCAAAATTACATAGTATTGGGATCATCACAAGTTGGCACGCAGGCCATTACAATAAATGACAACACACATGGCTCCAGCCGTGTTGCCCTACTCACGACACGCAGGTCATGCTAATTTTCATACATGCATCACATACATATATGGGCCATACTGATCACATACATCCTGCAAAAACAAGTTATGCATAGAATCGCATTCTACTGGATCATGTGACATCGCAGCACCTAGTTAACTTAACGAGATACAAAAAGGGTCTACGATTAAGGGGGGGTCTAGGGGGTCTCCCTGTTCGGGTTCGGCGCCTCGCGCAGATACCACTAGACGCAGCTTGCGAATTGATGAAGCGCTGCCGAGGCGCGCGACGTTCCACGTCTCCTCCTTTCCTCGTCCCCACGAGAAGCTCCTGCGCGCTCGTCCAAGCGCCATCGATGCAACGCCCGAGGTATCCACGCTGCAGGATGGAAGCATCGACGCCGATCGCTAGGTCATGGCCAAACAGGCGTGAGGAGTGGCGGCTGGGAATGATCTGAGGTCTAAGGTCTAACCCTGGTCAGCTCGCCCCACCCTCTCTTATATAGGCGTCCCTAGTGGGCTTCTACATTTGCATCCCATTAGTACCCTAAACCTGATCTAATTTGGATCCAATCCTCATTAGGCTTCCAGCCCCTTAAGTGTGTGACCCTATAGGTTCATATGCGTATAGACATGACACAAATACACTTATTCTGTCAATAGTTGGTAGCGGCCTCTAGCAAGACGTGCCAACTCCTAAACGCATAAAAAGATCATACCGGGCGAACCATCACAAGGTTTAGTACATGTCTTTCCCTTTGCCTCACGATATTTGGTCTAGCTCCAAGCTGACCTCCCTTTCTCGATACCGTGATTCGGAATCCCTTTACTAGGTTAACTCTTAACCATATGTAGCACAGCCATGCATTTCTGGATCCGATCACTCGAGGGGCCCAAAGATATCTCTCTCAAGTAGAGAGGGGCAAATCCCATCTTGATTGACCATGCTTTGCAGCATGCTTCATGACAAACCCGAAAGCTACCTTTATAACTACCCAGTTACGGTGCAGCGTTTGATAGCCCCAAAGTAGGTCGATCCACATCTCAAGTACATGCGACAATCTCAGGTCTAAGGACAAAACGTACACGATGTGTAGAGAGAGAGCTACAACTAATTGCCAGTCTCAGGTTGGGTCAGTCCAACCCCATGTTCATAACATGTGTCCACATCATTGGTTTGACATCTCCATGTCTATGACTTGCGAAACATAGTCATTAACCAATCGATGTGCTAGTCTAATATTCACGTGTGTCCTCACATGAACTCCGACTAGGGACAACTCTTGAATAACCATACAAGTATAGAGTTTCACAAACAATTCACGTAATTGCCAATCAATACAAGTTGCCTGATATGGATATTCAAGAAACATTACAATAACTCATGGATACATATGAAATATAATCATCTCTATGATTGCCTCTAGGGCATATTTCCTTCAGTTTTATGCTTAGCACTAGCATCTACAAGTGGGGGTGAGTACTAATGAGGGGTGGTAACCAGTGTAGTTTTAACTAAGTTTAATATCATGCCTTTGGATAACATCAAGGTTATCTAGCTTAGTCCAAATTTAATGCTCTTTATGCAACCTTCAATTATCCTCCTAGAATCTACAAATCACTTAAGTAAACCCTAAGGAAAAGCTTTGATAAAGAAATAAAGTAGAAGCTTGCAAGTAAAACTAGGATTGGGTATCATCAAATGTGTCCAATCAAGCATGCTTAGTGCATTGCATAGGTTATCTAACTTTCATAATTTCAAGTGTTAGCTTGCCTTGTGCAGAGCAGTGGTTGAAGTTCTCCTCGGCTTCTTCTTCGTAGTATCCTCCTCCCTCCTCGTATCCTTGGTCGGTACTAGCGTCTATAAATAAATACGAGGTACACAATCGCCAAACAATACTTAACTACTTTCAATCATCACACAAAAGGGTCTATAGATGATCTAGCATCATCACTAACATTACAAGATTAAAGCATTGGTCTTATTAATTTATTTTTAGAAAAGTAATTTCTACTCATTAAAAAACTACTTAAGATTTAATATTCTCCAAACCAAACATGGGATCATGTTGACACATGCCATCACCACATATTTCAGTACATGAGAATATGATTTAAAATGGTGTCACAATTTAATAAGGTTTAACCTTTTATTTTAAATAAAATAAGTGACTAGAAATGCCTATGTGGCATTCTTTTATTACTTGAACATTATTTCTGTAAGTAAACCCATATATTTTTATATATTCTGAAAGGTATGATCAAATATGATTTTTGAGAGTTGGAATCAACTCAAAAGCTATTATGGTTTAACTTTGAAAAATGTTTGAATGCAGAAAATCTTCTGCCTTGTTATTTTCATCAAGGTTGATCTACAGATCCAAATGATTTGAATCCAACGGGCTTGGATTAAGAATTTCAATACCTTTCTAACAAAATTGGTTCATTCAATTTGGTTCACTGAATCGAGCTGGGTTGATTTTTGAAACTAGGTACAGAACTAAGTTTGAAAATAAATAAAAAAAGCTAAATTCAAACGAGTGGGCTGCGCGGGAAAGGTTATTGGGCCGCCCAGGTCACCGCCAAGACGGGCGAATCGATGGGGGTCTACTGGTCAATGACTCTTTAAACGCGAAGCGGTACGGGGTGATATGGTCTGTTGGATTAGAATGAAGATCGACGGCTGAGGGTCGTCGTCGACGATGAACATGTCACCGACGAGGTCGAACCCTAGCGGCTCAGTGGGGGTCGTGGGAGGCTCACCGGGTCTCAGGCGAAGGTCGGCGATGCGGGCGAACGACGAAGTCGACGACGGCGAACCTCCTGGTACCGGCAGCTCCTCCTGGGGCGGCTCCAATCGATGGCTTCCTTCTTCTCTAGCAGCGGCAGGCTCCGGTGAAATTCCGGCGACGCGCTGCTCGCCTTGCTCCGGGAATGAGGTGGGGTGGTTCTGGGTGAGAGGGGAGTAGAATGGTGTGAAGATTTCGAGCGGGCGAGGCCTCTATTTATAGTGGCGAGAGAGGACCGACGGGTGCGGGTTGAGCTCGTCGTGGTCGATGTCACAGAGGGCTATCGGCATGGGTGACGGTAGGGGGCAGTGCGGTGCTCCCTGGCGAAGCTTATCGGCGTGGTGGAGAGGCGTGGGGCGGTGCTGATTGGTCGGAACGCTTCGGCGCTCTGCGCTGGTCCGACGGAAGTTTTGATGGCGCCAAGCGTGGCGCGCTGGCGCGAACGGGCGGTTCGCGGGTTGCTGGACGGTGGTGTCCACGCTGCACGCGGCAAGGCCTTGATGCATGGGTGCTGGTCGAGCGTGGTGCACGGGGTGCGCTCTCGGCATGGTTGAAGAGAAGGTTGGCATGGCCTAGGCGTGTGGTCCAGTGGCTGGCATTGCTCGCGGCTGGGACAGGGAGTGGCGGTGAGGCATGGGCTACCTCCCAGAAAAGGTTGGCACGGCTAGTTCTTCTCCTAGCTTACTGTCCACACTAGGGTGACATGGGTGCTCTCGGCCTGTTCACCATTGATGATATTGGCAAGCTTACAGTGGGGTAGAGCTTATTTAAAGTTGCTATATGATCTACTAAGGGTGTTGTGAGCTAGATAGGTAACCAGTTAGGCCCAAAATTCTGCTCAACATAGTGTTTTGATTTTATTTTATTTGCATCTACAACCTGTTTGATGAAATGGCCGCATGAACTTAAGTTTTGAATTTTGAAAATATTTTTGGTGGGTGTGCTAGGCATGTGCTGGTGAGTCTGTGGATGCTTGGGTTTTGAAAATTGAGCTTGTTTGAGTGGTTTTTGAAATAGTGGGATCTTTCCATATGAAATAGATTCAATTTTAAACTGTCATTTAAACTATGCATTCAAATGTATTTGGATGATCACAAAGTGGGCCTTGGTACCTTGTTATGAGTACTATCAAGGGGTGCAAAGATCCATACAGGTTTCTGTTAAGTTCTGAAAGTTAGAGATATCCAAAGTAGGCATGGGAGTTAAATTGGCCAAAGTGACCATTTACTTAATTTGTTTGTTTTGATTTGTTTGTCTTTGGAAAAAGTTTGGGGATTGTTTAGATGATGTTTATTTCACCTAAGAATCATTTTACACGCAAAGAAACACATAATCATGGCAATTCAAAAGAATCCAAATTTTAATGCACACTCATATGAATGCTTTCATATTTTAATGGGAAAAGTTTTTGTTAACCCTAATTTTGATGATTAGAGTTTGATGATCCAAATTTAGTATTTTTGGGATGTTACACCCGTTACCTAAGCAGTGGGACCGGAAGCGCTTGGACAACATCCTGCAGACGTTGAGATCGTCGGCGCATCGCTTCGTGGCTCCTAATAGTCTCACCTCCGATGGGCCTGGCTAGTGGGCGTGCTCCCCCACTTTTTTTTTGCTTTTGTCTTTGGGCGATGTTGTGCTGTAGCCCAGCATACCTTTTTTCTTTTCTTTGGTGCCTCGGCGTCCGTGGCACTTATGAATGTTGTACTTGAATGTTGCTTTATTTATAAACCGGAGCGGAAGCCTATTTTAAGAAGAAATAGGCGTTGGAAACGGTCGGGCTACCTATTGAGTTGGTAAAGTAGTCGACGGAATTGTTCGAGTAGTCATGGGAGTAAATTTCACAAAAAAATTATCACTTATCTTCGGTACAGGACCTCGAGAGACATATTTCTTTTAGACCCGCTCTCCCAATTTTCTGTGCACATTAAGAAGCGAGGTGGAGATTGAGCATAGAGCTTTGGGACAAGCCTTCATCCCTTGAGGATGAGCACACTCTCCCATCGATAAATACAATCACCCCATCCCGGAGTCTGTTTCAGCTAAATACTTATTCATATGAAAAAACCCAAAATGATAGACTAACTATTAGCACAAGACTGTGGGAACAAAACTAGCATTTGCCTAAATACTTTCAACCAGTTGTAGACTTTAAAATTTGACTTCTGCGTTATTTCTAATTTTAGTGATTGTGCAAGACCGAAAGGGTTTCCAGTCGACATCAGTAAAAAGAGCTTCCGGGAGGGGCAATCATTCCAAACTAGATTTGTTTAATTTAGCAAACATTGCAATGAAAAATCTGGGCTTGTGGTTTGTGAACACGGGTCTTGTAAGGAAGTGTTGGGGTCCAAGTCTCCCCTGGTAAGAAAGTGTTGGAGTCCAAGTCTCCCCTGTGACTCGATCGAGATTGCGATGGTCGTTGTAGTGTACTACAACCGGCAGCGTCAACACTGGTAGACGCCACACGTGTGAATAAGACTATCAAACAAATGAGACTGCCATCACAAATTTAATACTTTTCTCGATTCAAAGATACATCCGAATTCAAATAAATCTAATTCCATTAATTTGGATACATTCGAATCTAGACAAATTTAAATCCACCATTGATAGTAGGGAGTAGGAAAAGAACGTGGAGTATATTGCTTGCTAGTACTTGGCCTATATATCCAGTCTGTTTTAACACTATCTGACAAGACTTGGCGGCTAGTTGCACTTTGTGTGAAACTAAGGTTGTGCGTGGTGGAATTCTGTGTGTGTTTCGTCCACACACGAGCAGAAATGTAGGTAGCATATCTTGTAGAGTCATAGTCGCGAGCATTAATATGTTTTGATCCCATCGATGAGGGAAAAGATGTAAGATGAACGATCCATACACGTACCAGTGGGCAACTGGGCACAAGATAGTTGTACAAATCTATAACTTGACAGAATGGTGGCCCTTCCTATATGGTGACAGCCTGAGCCTTTATGCACCACTAGAACTAGCACGGGTACCGGTCAACAAAGTATATCCTTTTCAAACTACTCCCTCCGTTTAGAAATATAAGATGTTTTATGTTTGTGAATAAAATATATCTAGACATCTTTTAGTGTCTAGATTCATTTAAACCTATACACTAAAAGATGTCTAGATACATCTTCTTCGCAAACCTAAAACATCTTATATTTTTAAACGAAGGGAGTAGATCTCAGCCGCCCCTGATAAGGTTCTTTTCCTTTCTTTTTTCAGTCCTAGTGGTCTCCTTCCATCCACCTCGCCTTCTACCGTTACCGGCCAACCTCAATCTGGCTAACGTCGGTAGACTATGGCCAGTTCTTTTGGCTTTCGCCACCCCAGCCTTCCTGGCTGTCCAAAATTCATGGCGCTTTTAAGTTAGTTTAACCACTTTGAAGCCCTCTATAAATTTTTGAACCGCTTCTCGGAAAAGGCAGGGCGGATTCTCGCAGGTTCGCCAAAAGAACTGGGACTATGATTCGGCCCAAACCAGCCATCTTATATCCGGCTTGCATTAATTTGTGTGCTGGCTAGGGCTCTGGACTCCTCTACGCCTCTACACGTGGGTAAAGCGGAGGCTCGTCAACCAATCCGAGTTCTGGAGGTATACATGAATAAGTGGATGTCGCTCCTAGACCTCTAGATTGGATGGGATCTGACCGTGCTTGCAAGACTCCGCTATTTATCGACACCATGGTGCATGTCGACATCGGCATCTACACCGCGATCTCCGGTGTCAGCCGGGGTGTGCAATACCAATGTTGCTACGATTCGAAAGTTAGAAGGTCTCGATGACTCAAATCAACTTTGAGGCCACTAAGTAATGATAGAGATGGGGTATTGAATGCGATGAAGCTAATAATTCATAGGTTGTTATGTGGGTACATTGCTGCAGTGCATTTTCCCCGTCCCAACCGCAGGTGTGATGCATGTGAGTCTGGTGTTCTGTTATTTGCATAGTGTCATCGGCAAGTGGGGGCTGTAGCACTAACATAATTCATTTTTTGGTGGTGCTCTTCGAATGCCAAGTCTGGATATACAAGGTGACAACTCTATTTCTAGCTTTCATTGGTTGTACTTCGCAATGGTGAAAGCTTCCTTGTTGTATGCGTTGTCTGGAAAGCTCGGATTTTATCCTCTGATACCTACATATCTTTGATTGCTTGACAGCTACTAGGGTCGCTTTTAGATAACCTCTTCTATAGACCGGGTGTTGTATTTGGTAGTGGTCTAGTCCAGCTGTTGCGAGTGATTAACCACAGAGACGGGCATGTTTTCCCGTTTTTGGGTGTGTATCTTTGATGTCTTGACTAATTCTCGATATTATGTTGGTGTAGAGGATGTGTATATTTAGTATCTTCATATTCCATTTTTTGATAAAAATGTTAGCACCGTGAACAAACTGAACAAAAGTCTCTCCGGTGACTTGGTGTGATCTAGCCTCATGCTCACTCAATGTATCGTAACCTAGCCTGGAGGCGGAAAATCCTAGTGCACTCGTACTGCACTGCAATCCCTACTTCATCATCCCGCTATGATAGTGGAGTGGAGGGCATACGCACCAGCGTTGCGCACCTTCCCATCACTAGTGCACACGTACCCCTCTAACACCGGTTTGGAGGACCCTCTAACAGCGGTTCCACAACCGCTGTTGAGGGTTCGGTGTTAGAGGGGGGGCCCCTTTAACACCGGTTCCTATACGAACCGGTGTTAAAGGGTGGCGACGGGCTGCCGCAGACCAGTTTCTTTAACACCGGTTCAGACCGAACCGGTGTTAACAGCCGTTTTTTCTGCCTGCCGCAGAACTCGCCGCTGGCAGAAAACGGCCTAAATCTCGCCGCGCATTCTGCCCGCCTGCTCGCGTACGGAGGGGGAGCGAGGGAAATCGATCGAGCCGTATACTTATAAATCGTCATCGGTACATACGAGTACATGAATAATTAAGCAACTATTATTATACACAAACATCGCCATCGGCACATACATCGCCATCGGCACATACATCGCACATACATCTACATCGCCGAGGTGGATATCTAAAGAGTTCTCCGCCAGCGTGACCTCATCAAGTATGAACCCCACCAATTCCTCTTGAATGGCTCGTATGCTCAAATGGTAGGAGTTGGTCCCGCATCCGCTCGATCTGAATATATATGAAGAATGGGCCAATATATATATAAGAATAAAACTCAACACAATTGATGGTAATAAAATAATGTTGTGGACTTTGTTTACTTACTCTAAGTTGTTCTAGTGCGGCTTGGCTGTCAGACATATCGTGTTGCTAATGAATTCGCAAACATAGTACCCACATAAGTTATTGTCGTGTCCTTGATGCGCGACTTTACGAGAATAGAGAGTTCAATCAAAATAATAATCAATAAAGCATGATATAATGGAATTGGAAGCTAGCTAGTATTACTTACATTTTGGTCTACAAATTTTAGTTCTTGACCATTCACCCACGGCCCTGCCCGTGAACATTTTCCAAACCCCGTCCGACAAAGAAAATGGATAAAGGAGTAATTAATTACTTATTGTCACGAAAGTTGCCGATCTAGTGCGATAATATGATTGAAATTACCTCTGGAGCATCTCTAAAGTTTGCCCATAGCTCTTTTTCTTTTCGTGAACGAGTCCATGACAAGGACTTTTCCCGAGTCGGGTTGAATGACTAGCAATAAAGTGGAACTCACAAGACGCATAACTCATCATCAGTTACACTTAACATCGAGTAAGTCAAACAGTAATGTGTACAAGAGAGAGGGTAATAGTACTCACGAGAAGTTGTAAGGCAATAGTATTTCCTTTTGGTTTGTTGTCTCAAGAAAGACTTTAGCAAGTAATCTTCTGCTTGCCCGGTTTTCTCTTACCACTTCTTCATGAACTCTATTTGGGTCAACGAACCCAATGTCAAAAGGGCCTCCTTTCTGCATTCCATAACCTTTTTCCTGCATAATAGTATATACATATATGGTGAGCATATATATATACATGCAATTAATGAAGTGAATGAGTTGAGATAAAAATTACGAAATAGTACTTACACACAATAAAGGCTGATGGCAGCTTTGTCGAGTTCCTTCGATTGAATAGAAAATGCAAGTCTTGAATGTTGAAGTCGATCGCGTCGCCTCCGCACAAGAAAATCTCATCTCTTATATGCGCGTGATCCATTCTTCTTTTCTCGCCTTGCAGAAATGAAGGTACCACTTGTGCAATTTTCGCATCTTTGTTGGTAGATTTTGAGCTCCTCTTTCTTGACTATATTCTTCCCATACTTCCATGGCTGTATGGGGTTGACATCGCATTTGGGCAAGTTGTCTCCCATGACGCTCAAGTATGCAATGTAAGTCATCCCCATCTCATTGGCCTTTCTTTGTAGCTCTGCCTCGTAATCATCTACGGAGGAGCGTCCCGCTTGTCAAACATTTGGAGCGGGCGCATGATTGGTTTTCTGCCTCCGAGCATGGGAACTGTTAGTGGGGTGCCTCACGATCGCTACTTTCAGTCTCCCTACGGCGCCTTGCATCCGCCTTCAAAATCGCGCCGTAGTCCGCACAAGTGGGGTTTCAGGTTTCAAAATATTTTTGTAAAACTTCTCCACCACCGCCGGATCTATTTTCTCCTTTGGCTCGGCCTGTCTAGGTGCAAAGAATTTCTTGACCTGTTCTTCTGAGATCCTATTGGTCTCCTCGTCGCTGCGATTCCACGGTAAAACCGGCAATGGCTTGGCGGAAGGCTGCGGGACGTAGTTTTTTGAACTCTTTGGCGTACGGTTTCCTGGATTTCTTTGTGGCAGTGCTCGATGCTCCTCGTGAAGGTGCTCTTCCGCTTACCGAGGAGATGGTCAAGCACCGGAGATGGTCGACGGGCCGAGATGGCTGCCGCACAGAGATGGCCGGGCGGAGATGGCCGACGGCCGAGATGGTCGACGGCCGGAGAGATGGCCGACGGGCCGGAGATGGCTGCAGCAGGAGATGGCTGAAGCGGCTCGATCACCGACGCATGGAGACGGGCGGGTGCAATGACCTCCAATTTGGAAGCACAATGTGTTCCTTCTTCCAAAGAATGGTTGTTTTCACGCAAATTTGAGTTGAGTTTCCCTTCACCGTAGCATGGTCAAGCTGTGCTTCCTCATATTCCTTCACAACCTCATCCACCCGACAATAGCATAGCCATCTCGAATCGGTCGGCAGTGGTAAGTTCCACCAGCTACAGGAGGTAAGGCATAGCCGATACCACCTTAATGGATAAGCCCATTAATCTCACATGCAGCTCAGCGTGTTCGCTCTCCGTGATCTCATCAACGGGTATCGAGGACCCGTCATTTCAAGCGTTGGCTGCATGTTCTCCGTGGAAGCCACACCGCTTCCGCAGAGTCCGGGCCGCGGCAGCTTCCAATGCAGGCTCTTCATGCCCTGAGATGGGCCGGTAGCTTGATGGCTTTGTGCATTCACTTGCGTCTGCAGCCGCAAGTGCATGTTCTATCTGTGTCATCCGATCTGACGCTTTTTTCTTTTCTGCCGCGCCATCTGTAAGAGTCGCCCACCGGCAAACCCATCCTTCCACGCCATACCCCCGTGCCTCGTGCATGTCCGAGTGTTCTTTACCGATGGCGCGTGTGAGCTGGTCATTCTCTGTCGGGATGGAAGGTCCCGCGGATGTTTCCTCGTATGCCGTGATGAGTTCAGGACGGGTTTGGCAAGGATGGTTGGGAAGATACACAATCCTGCTTCGGGTCCAACCTTGCCCCGATTCCGTAGAACCAAGTCTTTGCACGAGGTCCCACTCATCCGTCTGGGTGTGATCCTCTCTCGCAGGCCTCTCAGCTTCCTCCCACTTAGGCCTCCGAGATATGTAGCCACCGACCCGCCCTCCGGTGATATTCCTTCTTGAGGCATTAAGCGTATTGGTTTCGACCTCTTTTTAGCTATAGCACTTTTTTATATGTCTTAAATTCGGGCCGTTGAGGTCTTATCTTCGCATAATATGCGTCTTGAAATTTGAGTCTCGCCACTTTGACAAATTTGTTCAATTTTGTCTTCCAGCTATGGAAAGCATCAGCCATCTTCTTTAGAGTCCACTCTTTGACCTTGTTCTCTATAACCGGGTTGTTTTCATCCTCCTCGCGGAAGGGTGAAATTTACCAACAACGAATTCCAAAGCGCTTTCTTTGGATCTCATCATCGACAAAGGTACCGCCTCTTCTTTGGCTTATTCCAATTTTCAATTGTGATTGGGATTTGGTCCATAACAAGAACTCCAGCTGACGATAAATTTGTCTCGGCCTTCTTGGGCTCCATCGGCCCGCCATCAACACGGATCGCTTCGATCGTGAACTTTGCACGATCTTTCAACCGCCGCTCGCGCCGCTTGCTCTTTTTCGTAGAAGAAGATGGTTGGCTGGTCGATCCAGAGGGCTAAAAGAAGAAAGAAGCGTTAATTAATACATGTAGAAGAAGATTGTTGGTGGAAGTCACCGAGGCTTAATAAATGCATATACCTCCGGACTTTGTAACCATTAAATTATGCTCACCGGAGTCTTCATCTTCTCCATGACTAGTACTTGAGTCGTCGTCATGTCCCTCCAAGTTCGAGATATTGTGAGGTGTCCTCATCAATAATGTTCTCCATTATTTCTTCTTCTTCAAGGTTTCTACTAAGTGGATCCATAGTTTCTAAAACAATAATATTATCACACAAATATCAGTAATACATCTATTGAAATGCTCAAGCAAGGACGATGATATGACAGTTAAAAGTATTGAAATGTAACCCTAATACATGCTTGGTCATTTCAAACCCTAATTCGGAGAAACCCTGATTCATATGAGAGGGTACATTTACTTCTTCTAATTAACTTGTCATCAAAGTTGATTAACATAGCATGGTTATTATAATGCTATATTGACAACGAGAGGTGGCGACGCTTAGGGCGAGAGCGGGCCGGGTGCGTGGGGTGTGCTCGAACCAAAGACGACGTGATGGTCTACCTAAAATGGGCGACACACCCTCGACGCTGTGTAGGCTCAGCGAGGACATAGGAGGTCGTGGTCGACGCATAATGGTGGCGGTGGTCGGCGTGGCACAAAATATACACATGCATATACAATACACATACAATACAATATTTCCTATAGGAATCCTATAGGAATCAATCCTACAAATCAAACAACCACCATAGGAAAATTTCCTATAGGATTTAATCCTACAAATTTCCTATACAAATCCTTTGAATCAAACATGCCCTTACTTATATCCCGCGGGATGGCGACGGCGAGGGCGACGACGAGGGTGGTGTGGGCGAGGGCGACGGCGAGGCAGACACGTGGCGCTCACCGGTGGGGTGACGTTGGTCTCGTCGGGCGGCGGTGCTCGTCGGACGGATGCGGCGGTGCTAGCGGCGTTTAGGCGTGGCCTATGAGCTCCGAAGCGGCGGCGGCGAGACGCTCCTGCACGGGGAAGAGAGCGAGGTGGTCAGTTAGGGTTTAGGCGTGGCCTATTATAATATCTTTGCTATAAGCTATTTTATTTTTACTCCACATGCTTCTAATTCACATGTGCAAGGATTAAGCCCTAGATCGTCGGAGTCGATGTCATCTCTACACTTTTCTCTCCCTGTCAACTGGACCCCACCCGTCATCCCTAACCTACGACCATCCATCTGAGCAAGCTCACACGCAGGGAGGGGAGGGGCTCGTCGCGCCCTCGCCGGCAACCGAGCTCGCCGCCTCGAACCGATCCCCGCTAGGACCTCCTCGCCCTCGCCTCGCCGCCCCGCCTCGCTCACGGATCCTCCTCGCGCCGCCCGCCAAGGCCATCCCCACCTTCCTCCTCGACCACCTCCTGGGCCGCCGCCGGGCGCCACCGCCTCCTCCGGAGCTCCTCCCGCAAGCCGAGCTGCCTCGCCTGCACCCGCCCGACCGCGCCCAGCCTCCCGGCTTTGACCCGCCTCGCCGTTGGATGCCGACCATCCTCCTGATCGGCTCGCCCAAAGACCGTTGCCTCGGCAGGCCGGGCCCTTCTCCGCGCCGCCTCCGCAGAGCACCGTCGCTGCTTCCCCGACCTGCAGCCACCCCTCGCCCGGCGATGCGCCACACCACCGCTGCGGGCCCTCTCGCTGCGACACCCGCGTTCCCGCCACGATGGCGGCCAGCCCGGCGAGGTGCGGGCGGCAACCCGCGCGTGGCCGGGTTCCAGCGCCCTCGTGCACGATGACGAGGCGGCTCCTGGCTGCCATGAGCGCGGCTCAAGCCCGCGCCGCTGCCGCCCACGCCCACCCGCCGTTTCCCGCCACGCCGATGGCCAGCCCGGGCGAGGTGCGGGCGGCAACCCGCCGCCGGCGTGAGGGCTGCCGGCGCGGCCGAGCAGCGCCGAACGGCGAGGGGAAGAGAGGGTCGGCGGCGAACCTCGAGCGGCGGCGGGGCGTAGACGCGGCCGGGCGGGTCGGGCGGCGAGACGGCGCTGGCAGCAGCGTAGACGCTGTTGGGCGGGCGAGACAAGGCGGGCGGCGGCGCGAGACGACGCGTCGGGTCGGGCGCCTGTCGATCGATCCGTGGCGTGGAGGAAGGAGGAAGGTGAATAATATCTTTAACACGGTTCGTGGTCGAACCGTTAAAGTGGGCGCTCACAGATGATTACTTTAACACCGGTTCCACCACGAACCGTGTTAAGGAGATATACATCTTTCTTTAACACCGCCCACACGAACCGTGTTAAAGGGGTGTTTCACAAGATGATTTCTTTAACACCGGTTCGTGGCGGAACCGTGTTAAAGGGGGGCATTTAATTCAGGGCTTTTTAATTCAGGGCTTTTTTAATTCAGGGCTTTTTAATTGTGGGGCTTTTTAATTCGTGGGCTTTTTAATTCAGGGCTTTTAATAATTCAAAATATGAATAATATATCATAATTTTCAGAAAAATAATATCTATCCATTCATGTAAATCATTTTATATTTACTTTACATGAAATTTTTAAAATAAATAAACACTTATTTCATGCATTAAAGGGGCTTTTTAATTCAAAAATATGATATGAATTTAGAAAATTCATATCTTTTTCATTTCAACTCGAAAAATATGAATAATATATCATAATTTTCAGAAAATAATATCTATCCATTCATGTAAATGATTTTTATATTTACTTTACATGAAATTTTTTTAAAATAAATAAACACTTATTTCATGCATTAAAGGGCTTTTTAATTCAAAAATATGATATGAATTTAGAAAATTCATATCTTTTTCATTTCAACTCAGAAAAATATGAATAATATATCATAATTTTCATAAAAATAATATCTATCCATTCATGTAAATGATTTTTATATTTACTTTACATGAAATTTTCTAAAATAAATAAACACTTATTTCATGCATTAAAGGTGCTTTTTAAGATATATAAAAGAACTGAAAATTAAGATACATGGCGATTAAGTAACAATCGGCCGAACTGAAAATTAAGATACATAAAAGCGAAAATCAAGATACATGGCGATTAAGTAACAATCGGCGAACTTGTTTCGAATGTTGGAGTGATTTAGTCATGCTCCCCGCCTACACCTGTAATACTCGCCATCGTAGTCGTCAGACTTGCGCCGTCATCATTTATCGTCGTCGGGGTCGCCGTAATTGAACCTCTGGAGAGTACGCGTGGGCTGGACTTGAGGGTAGCGCGTGGGCTGGACTTGAGGGTAGCGCAGACGGGGGTTAGAGTCGGCGGCAATGTCATAGGCCATGACGCTCTGGAGAGTCCGACCGCGCCACCATAGCCGACGGCCGGCCTCGTTGAAGTTAGGAGGAGGTGGGCCGTCCTCCTCGTGCCTGGCGAGCGCCCTCTCATGCCGATCCACGAAGAAGGCTTCCCAAGTAGGGAAATAGTCGGGATGCCATCTGGATTCCTCCGCTGCTCCGGCGTGAGCTCGAAGTAGTAGTGGTTCGTGATGGCCATCCGGCGCGCCACACCTAGAGGGACAGAGGAACCGCACACCTCCGACGCTCAGCATCCAGCCGACGGGGACACGATGGCTGAGGGTAGTTCGAGGCGCAAAGCGCCTCCGCCTCCCTGGGGGTTAGTGCTACGGTGGAAGCCATGGGAAAGAGTGATGAGGTTGCAGATATGAGTCTAGAGATGTGCAATGACAATGGAGGCCAACCCCCTACATATATATATAGTGAACTAGCGGGAAGAAAAATGGCGGGAAGAAAAATGGCGGGAAGAAAAATGGCGGGAAGAACTGGCGGGAAGAAAAATGGCGGGAAGAAAAATGGCGGGAAAAAATGGCGGGATGAACCTTTAGTCCCGGTTGGAGACACCAACCGGGACTAAAGATGAACCTTTAGTCCCGGTTGGAGACACCAACCGGGACAAAACAATCGACACTAATAATAGAGGTGAGTGCATGTCGACATTATGTCGTGCGGCGTGTACCTTGTGCGGATGGTGTCACCAACGGGACTAAAGATGAACCTTTAGTCCCGGTTGGAGACACCAACCGACAAAACAATCGAGTCACTAATAATAGAGGTGAGTGCATGTCGACATTATGTCGTATGGCGTGTACCTTGTCCGGATGGTGTCACCAACCGACTAAAGATGAACCTTTAGTCGGTTGGAGACACCAACCGACTAATAATAGTGAGTGTCGACATTATTTTGTAAGTGTCAACACTATGTCGAGTTGCTTGTACTATAAATAGGCATCCTTGTGAATCCAGTCCTCCGGCCGGTTTGAGGCGGGGACACCACTACGGCCGATTCGAGGAGATGCCGTGAGCCTCCGGCATCTCCGAGAAACTGGTCATAGAGGCACTCCTAATATGTGAAATTAGTTAGCTCCTGGTGTATTGATCTAGTTAGACAAGTTACAAAGCTGCAAGATGGTTTTCGAGAGCAGGACACCACTACGGCCAGTTTCGGGGAGATGCCGACGAGCCTCCTCCGGCATCTCCGAAATGGTCATAGAGGCACTCCTAATATGTGAAATTAGTTAGCTCCTGGTGTATTGATCTAGTTAGACAAGTTACAAAGCTGCAAGATGGTTTTCGAGAGCGGGACACCACTACGGCCAGTTTCGGGGAGATGCCGACGAGCCGGGCCTCCCAACATCTCCGAGAAACTGGTCATAGAGGCACTCCTAATATGTGAAATTAGTTAGCTCCTGGTGTATTGATCTAGTTAGACAAGTTACAAAGCTGCAAGATGGTTTTCGAGAGCAGGACACCACTACGGCCAGTTTCGGGGAGATGCCGAGCGATCCTCGGCATCTCCGAGAAACTGTCATAGAGGCACTCTAATATGTGACCGCAGCGTTTGGAGATCGATCTTAATGGTAAGTACGAATCGGACAACTTCTTCTCATACTCGGTCCATCCACAAAACATGACTAACACTCAAGACATGTATTAAAACATGAACTAGAGTTACATAATATGAGCATGAACTTCTTGGCATATGCCCTTCCTTATGATCGCTTCAATCGTAACCATGGAGCATCTTCTTTACTTAACGGAATGCTTGGGTCTTTTCCTGAAGGGCGGAATTTCATCAAACTTATTATAATCTTGACATGTACATCTTGTCCTCGATTCCCACGATGTTTCTTTTCCTGAAAGAACTATGTGGCTTTGGCTCATCATATGATGTATTCGTTTGCATATTTTTTCTTTTTTGGTCCGGAGGACATGTCCTTCACATAGAAAACTGAGCCACATCATTGGCTAGGACGAATGGTTCGTCTAAGTTCTTCATAAGATTGTTGAGATCCACCGTTGTCATTCCGTACTTGTCTACCTCAACCCTCCTCCTGTTAGCTTGACCCATTTGCATCGAAACAAGGGACCTTAAAATTAGGTCCATAGTCAAGTTCCCATATCTCCTCTATGAACCCATAATACGTGGTCTTTTGCCCATTGTCTTCTGCATCAAGCGGACACCACTGTTTTGGTTGGTGCTCTTTTATCTTGGCCTATCGTGTAAAATGTATTCCCATTTATCTCGTACCCTTGGAAAGTACATACGATCGAAGACGGTGTCACGCCAACAAGTACAGGTGATCTAGCAGTGGTGTTATTCGTGAGAAGTCTTTGCTGACCAGCCAAAACTCGCCATGTGTTCACTTATAATCCATTCATCGACCGCCCGGGTGTTTGAGGCGTATTAAATTCTTGTGTTCATTGATATACTGGGGCAACCAAGATAGATCTTTGTAAAACCGTGTAGTGTGCTTGATTGAGAGAATGCCCGCCCTACATATCATTGCTTTACATCCTAGGGTGCCTTTTCCACGATCTCCCCTCATGTCGTGATTCTGGAACACCAATCGCCTTAAGGTCAGAATAAAATCAACACAGAACTCAATGACCTCCTCTGTTACATAGCCCTTGGAGATGCTTCCTTCTGGCCTAGCACGGTTATGAACATATTTCTTTAAGACTCCATGTACCTCTCAAAGGGAACATATTGTGTAGAAATACAGGACCGAGAATGGCAATCTCTTCTACTAGGTGAACCAGGAGATGCGTCATAATATTGAAGAAGGATGGTGGGAACACCAACTCAAAGCTGACAAGACATTGGGCCACATCTGTTTGTAACCCCGGTAGGCTTTCTGGATCGATTACCTTCTGAGATCTTGCATTTAGGAATGCACATAGCTTCACAATGGGTACTCGAACATTTTCGTAGAAGCCCCTCAATGCAATCGGAAGCAATTGTGTCATAATCACGTGGCGATCATGAGACTTCAGGTTTTGGAATTTTTTTCTGCCATATTTATTATTCCCTTTATATTCGGCGAGAAGCGACGGGACCTTGATAACGCTCGGACATTCAAAAAGATTTCCTTCTCTGCTTTGGTAAGAGCGTAATGGCGGAGTTAAGTGGCATCGTTTACCCTTCGTTCTCGGGATGCATAGGCTCTTGAGGGCCTTCGACGCGGTCCTGTCTGTCGTGCTTCCGGTGTATCTTTTGTCTTCCCATACACTCCTAGAAAGCCTAGCAGTTCACGCAAACATTCTTCGCCACGCATCACGTCGATTGAAGAGCGGACCTCTAAGACTTTCCAATAGGGTAGGTCCCAAAATATAGATTGCTTCTTCCACATGGGGCGTGTCCGCATCGTCATTCGAACAGATAGACCGCCAGACCTTTTCCAAAGATTACTTCTAGGTCCTTGACCATACCAAATACCTCCTCACCGCACGGAGGACAAGCTTCCTCCGGGTTACGCCAGACGCTTGAAATGCTTGCCTTTCTTTCTTCTTGGATGCGAGTTCTAAGAAATCGGCGATACCCTAGGTACACAACCTTCTTACATTTATCCAAATATACACTTTCAAGATCATCTAAACAGTGTGCATGCATTATATCCCTTGTTTGTATGCCCTGAAATGTTACTAAGAGAAGGCCAATCATTGATGGTTACGAAAAGCAACGCTCGTAGGTCAAATGGCTCCCGTTTGTGCTCATCCCACATACGTACAACTGGTTTGGCCCACAGCTGTAAAAGTTCTTCAACTAATGGCATTAGGTACACATCAATGTCATTGCCCGGTTGCCTCGGGCCTTGGATGAGCACTGGCATCATAATGAACTTCCTCTTCATGCACAACCAAGGAGGAAGGTTATAGATACATAGAGTCACGTGCCAGGTGCTGTGACTGCAGCTCTGCTCACCAAAAAGATTCATGCCATCTATACTTAGACCAAACCTTAAGTTCCTTGCGTCACGTGCGAAGTCCGGGTACTCTCGCTCGACTTTTCTCCACTGTGACCCATCAGTGGGGTGTCTCAACATCGCGTCTTTCTTACGGTCTTCCATGTGCCATCGCAACAACTTGGCATGCTCTTTATTTCTGAAGAGACGTTTTAACCGTGGTATTATAGGAGCATACCACATAACCTTGGCAGGAACCTTCTTCCTAGGGGCCTCGCCCTCAACATCGCCAGGATCGTCTCGTCTGATCTTATACCGCAGGTCACGGTGCATACCGGGCATGCATCCAAATTCTCGTACTTCTCACCACGGTAGAGGATGCGTCATTAATGCAGCATGTATCTTCGCACGCCTAATCCTAGAGGCGTACAACCTTCTTTGCTTGGTATGTACTGTCAGGCAACTCATTATTTCTTGGAAGAAGATTCTTCATTTTACCAACAACTTTGAAAATGCTGTCGGTCACACCATTCTCCGCCTTCCATTGCAAATCCAAAGGTGGCACCTAGCTTTTTGTGGCCATCTTCGCAAGTTGGATACAACAATGTTTTGTGATCCTTTAACATCCGCTCCAGCTTCTCCTTCTCCTTTTCTTTCACATTCTTCCTTTGCATCAAGAATGGCCCGACCAAGATCGCATCAGCGGGCCCATCTGCTCCCTCTTGATCTTCATTATCTACCTCCGTTGCATTATCATCATATTCAGGATACATATTATGATAGTTTTCATCATCCTCTTCTTCTTCGTTGTCTTCCATCACAACCCCTTTTTCTCCGTGCTTGGTCCAACAATTATAGATGGGCATGAAACCAGATCAAAGCAGGTGGTCGTGAATGGTTCTGGTATTTGAGTAGTCTTTCTTGTTCTGACAGTGAACACACGGACAGCACATAAAACCATTGTGACCACGGTTTGCATTAGCCACAACGATGAAATTTTGGAGGCCCGTAATGTACTCGGAAGTGCGGCGGTCACCGTACATCCATTGCCGATTCATCTGCATTAATATGTAGTATATATCAAAAAATAATAGGGAGATGACCATTTATATATACAGTACATCAATGACACATGAAACTATAGTTGCCGACCTCGACCGAGACGGAAAGAGCAACAAGAAAGCTTATTTTGAGCTCTCGGGCATTTCACCGAACACCTCTAGTGCATATGAAAAAACACAAACTAGCACTCTTCACATCCTCTTGCTAGGCTCCAAAATGTGAAAGAATGGAAGAGTGGGGTGTGTGGGCTGGGTGGTGTCTTATATAGCCCCCCTTTAACACCGGTTCGTGCCACGAACCGTGTTAAAGGGGGGTGCGCAACATCGGTGTAGGACCTTTAACACCGGTTCGGGGCACGAACCGGTGTTAAAGGGGGGGCTCCTTTAATGCCGCAGAGGCCACGCTGGTACGGCCCCCCCTTTAACACCGGTTCGTAGAAGAACCGGTGTTAAAGCCCATTTTCGGGATCAACAAAAGCCCGCGTTTCCACTAGTGCATGAGGCATATGACACGTCTTCCCCTAGAAGAGCGTAGCTCAAAAACATTTGAGCATATGTCTCAGCTGTTCCTCATTCAGCCACCCTCTCAAGTTTTGTAACATTCAAAGTTTCTAACTCTGTAGCGTTCTAAAATCCAGAAAAGTACCGAAAAATAAGAGAGGGTGGAATCCAGAGAATATCTTGCCCCTTCACAGGGGATGATGCATGATATATGCATGATTGTTTTCAAATCTCTAGATCGTGTTAGAGTTACACTAATGGCTTATATATGGTCATTATTGATAGTTAAGGATATTATGTTGTCAAAACCATGTTTATTTGTTCTTGAAGCTATTAATTTCATATGCATCTTATGTTTATGTTATTAAGAAATGGAAAACTGAGCGCACTATCATGGGCCTATTGTGCAAATGTGGCCCACTTGTTTAAGGGCCCATAAAACAAACTCTAATCGGCTAATCCTCGCTACACAATCTCATTTTTTATGTAATAGAAGCAAGGAGGTGGCTATTGGCTCACGGGTGCATTTGCATTCATTATGAGAAAACATATTTTAAAATATTAATTTTTTTAAAAAATATTTATATATACATCCTAACATTTTATGTTCGTTTACAAATTTTTGGAATGAAATAACAGTATACGTGTTCCATACAAAAAAGATAAAAAATGTCCTGTGAATAGTTGTTGATGGCATGATCAACGCCTTGTTGGGAGACCCCAAGAGAAATGTATGATGAGCATAGCAGCAAGATTTCCCTCAATAAGAAACCGAGGTTATCGAACCAGTAGGAGGAAGGAAACGACTTAAAGATGTTTCTAGCAACTTAGAGACTTGCACAACACAAACTCAAGACTTTGCCCCAACGAACAGCGAGGTTGTCAATCTCACTGGTTTGCTGTAACAAAGGATTAATTGTATGGTGTGGAAGGTAATGGTGGTTTACAACAAGTAAACAGTAACAGTGAAAGATGTATCAATGGTAAAGATTGGACCGGAATCCATAGTTCACTAGAGGTGTTACCCTTAGATAAACAAACATGGCATGCATGGTAAACAAATTACAGCAGGACAATTGACATGACTAAGCAAGGCATAACAATGCAATGCAATACTAGACATCAAGATCCTATGATATTCGATTGGGCAATACCAGAAGATACATAGACCGTCATCCAACTGCATCTATGACGAGAAGTCCACCTTTGGGTTATCATCCGAACCCTCTCTAATATTAAGTTGCAAGCAACAGACTGTTGGGCCATGTAGAAATAAAACAAAACTTTTTCCCTCTAACATGGTGATCCCAAGATCTAGCTGAGGTAGAAGGCCACAAGGTTTACCACTAGACGTGCAGTTGCGGATTACTGATGAAGCGCGTCAGTTGATGCAGTGCAGTCCTTTGTGATCCGATCGTTCTGGTGCTGATTGTACAACACCTCTGCTAGTATTCACACGTACAAGGAGGAGCACCGGCGGCGAACTGCTAGGTTTGTTACGACGGCAGGACTGCTGTGGAGCTAGGGTTTCCAACACATGAAATGACCTAACCGATCAACGATTAACCTTTCTGGGTTACTGTGCTCCACTATATATAGGGAGTGAACGTGGGCTCCACTCACGTGGCCCATTCACTAAATCCCATATAATGCTATTCACCGTGAGTCCGACTCACTGACTCAGTCCAAATCCGTCTTGGGTCCAACCCAACTAGATTTCTGGTTCAGATCCAATCCGAACTTGTTCCCGCTCTTAAGTGTGTGACCCCGCAGGCTCTTGGCTACTTGGACACGATTAGAGTCCGACTCTCAATCGATCAGTCGGTAGCGGCTCCTAGCAGAACATGTCGACTCCCAAATACCAAAGAGTAATGAGGACTTGCCTTTCCAATGTGACTTACGTCTGAGTCCCTTTTGCCTCACGATATACCTTGTCAGACTATAGGCGAATAATTGTCATCCCTTAAATAGTCCGACTCTCTTCTCGATCCGAGATAAGTGATTCACCCGACTAACTCTTAGTCGATCACCTCGGTTAACACTTAACCCAGTCATGCATGGTCATGCTTTCCGAATCATATCTTCCGAGAGGGCCCAGAGAATATCTCTCCGATTGAAGGGGCAAAATCCCATCTTGGTAATTCACATCATGCAGCTTTATTCTCAGTCGACCCGAACTCTGCCTTTATAACTGCCCAGTTACGGATCAGCATTTGATAGAACCTAAGTCGATGATCCTCAACTCGGACTATGCAACAACCTTAGGTCTAAGGATTACATTGATTGAGATATACAAATGACAAATTGTTCATTGTACCTCAATATGGGTCAATCCGACTTGCTAAACTCTTTAGCCGAATCTGTGTAAGTCGGAATAGCATCACCATGCCCATGACAAGTGGAACCAAGTCATCAAGCTAACTTTCACATTTGTCTAAGTTGTGTGTCCAGCACAACCTCAATGACCAAGGACATTTAGTACAAACAACATGAATGTATAGTTCCACAAACGAATCACATATTCAATGATATACATCAGATGCTCATGCAAGGAAAACTTAAAAACTTTATGAATACAATGGGAAATATCATCATACATGATTGCCTCTAGGGCATATTCCCAACAGTCTCCCACTTGCACTAGAGTCAATCTTCCGAAATCACTTGTCTAAGCATCTAATGACCATGGCTCTTAGGTGCGCCTCATGCTTTGGCTGTGGTAATGGCTTTGTCAACGGATCCGCAATATTTGCATCTGTGTGTACCTTGCATAACTTGATATCACCCTGATCCACGAACTGGCGAATCAAGTGGTACTGCATGAGTATGTGCTTGTTCTTTTGGTGTTGTCTAGGTTCCTTGGCTTGTGCAATAGCACCATTGTTGTCACAATACACGTCTAATGGATTGGACGAGCCCTGAACCACACCAAGATCCATGAGGAAATTCCTCATCCAAAGCGACTTCCTTCTTTGCCTCCGTGACAATATACTCAGCCTCTGTTGTAGATGCAGACACAATATCTTGCTTGGAACTCTTCCAGCTCACAGCACCTCCATTTATAATAAACACGTATCCGGATTGCGAACGATAATCATTAGAGTCGGTAAGATAACTTGCATCCGTGTAACCCTTTACACTGAGTTCATCTTCAGCACCATAAACCAAAAACATATCATTAGTCCTTCTCAAATACTTTAGGATATTTTTAGCCATTGTCCAGTGGATCTCTCCAGGATCAGCCTGGTATCTGCTCACAATACTAAGAGCATAGGAAACATCCGGCCTAGTACAAATCATGGAATACATGATGGATCCGACTGCAGAAGCATACGGAATCGCACTCATCCGACTTCGCTCATCAGTCGTCAAAGGACACTGAGTCTTGCTAAGTTTTACGCCATGGGACATCAGTAAGAAACCCTTCTTAGGTGATTCCATGTTGAACTTCTTCAACACTTTGTCCAAATAAGTACTCTGACTCAATCCAATGAGCCTTCTTGATCCATCTCTATAGATCCGGATTTCGAGAATACATGTTGCCTCACCCAAGTCTTTCATTGAGAAACTCTTTTCCAATGATTCCTTGGTTTCTTGCAACATCTGGACATCATTTCCAATCAATAATATGTCATCCACATATAAGATTAGAAAGTTTACTTTGTTCCCACTAAACTTCTTGTATAAACAAGAATCATGATCGCTCTTGATGAAGCCAAACGATTTGACTACCTCATCAAAGCGAATATTCCAACTCCGAGATGCTTGCTTCAACCCATAAATGGATTTCTGAAGTTTACATACCTTGTCAGCATTAGCCGGATTGACATAACCCTCGGGCTGTATCATATACACGTCCTCGGTTAAATTTCCATTAAGGAAAGCCGTTTTGACATCCATCTGCCATATCTCATAGTCGAAATAGGCTGCTATCGCTAACATGATCTGAACTGATTTAAGCATCACTACGGGCGAGAAATTCTCGTCGTAATAAACTCCTTGAACTTGTGGGAATCCCTTCGCGACAAGGCGTGCTTTATAGACGGAAACATTTCCATCCATATCAGTTTTCTCCTTAAATACCCATTTGCACTTGATGGGTCTTGCACCGTCTGACAGATCAACCAAGTTCCAAACTTGATTTTCATCCATGGACTTTAACTCGGATCTCATGGATCCAAGCCATGACTCGGAATCAGATCCCACCATCACTTACAAATAATTTGTCAGCTCATCACTGTCTAACAGTAACACATCACGAACACTTCGCAATCTTGTCGTCTTTGTAGTACAGGTGCTGCTGCCGGCTTAGCTACCACGACCGGCTCAACCTCCAAGTTTTTTCTGACTCGCTACTAGCCGGTTCCTCTCGAATTTCTTCGAGTTGCACCGTGCTCCCACTTACTCCCCGACTGAGAAACTATTTCTCAAGGAAGGCACCGTTCCGAGCAACAAACACTTTGCCCTCTTCTCGGTTGTAGAAGTAGTAACCCAAAGTTTCCCTCGGATACCCCACGAAAATACATTTATCCGACTTGGCTGTAATCTTGTCCGACTGAAGTCGCTTGACAAAAGCTTCACAACCCCAAATCTTAAGAAAAGACAAACTCAGCTTTTTGCCTGTCCACATCTCATGCCGTGTATTCTCTACCGATTTTGATGGTACTCTGTTTAGTGTGAATGCCACTATTTCTAGACAATAACCCCAAAATTATAAAGGATGATCTGTCCGACTCATCATTGATCGTACCATGTCCAACAAGGTCCGATTCCGTCTTTCTGAAACACCGTTCCTTTGGGGCGTTCCTGGCGGAGTAAGTTGGGGAACTATTCCACAAAATTTTAGATGGTGATCAAACTCATGGCTCATGTACTCGCCTCCTCGGTCCGACCGAAGAAACTTTATTTTCTTGCCGAGTTGATTCTGTACTTCATTCTAGAATTCTTTGAACTTTTCAAAGGCTTCCGACTTATGTTTCATTGAGTAGATATATCCATACCTACTCAAATCATCAGTGAAGGTAATGAAGTACTCATAACCACCCTTGGCTGTCGTGCTCATTGGTCCACATACATCACTATGTACTAGTCCCAACAAGTCGGACGCCCTTTCGCAACTCTTTGCAAAAGGTGTCTTGGTCATTTTGTCGAGTAGGCAAGATTCGCATGTCTCGAACGACTCCAAGTCGAACGAAGTTAGGATTCCATCATCATGGAGCTTCTTCATGCGTTTCCAACTTATATGACCAAGCCGACAGTGCCAAAAGTAAGTCATATTCAGATCATTTGGTTTCAAACTTTTAACATTTATGTTATAAACTGACTCACCATCAAGATTCAAAATAAATAACCCGTCCTGGATGGGTGCAAAGCCGTGAAACATATCATTCAAATATAAAGAACAACCATTATTCTTGATATTCGACTCATAGCCTTGCCTCATCAAGCATGAAGTTGAAATAATGTTTCGACTGAGCACTGGAACATAATAACAATTATTCAGTTCCATAATGAATCTGCAAGGTAAATGAAGCTGCATCGTGCCGACTTCCAATGCAGCAACTATTGCTTTGTTGCCGACTCGAATATCAACCTCGCCTCTTCCTACGCTCCTAGTTCTTACCAGTCCCTGCAATGAGTTGCAGATGTGAATAACTGATCCGGTATCATATACCCAAGAACTAATAGGTGCATCAGCAAGATAAATGTCTATAACATTGCAAACAAGTGTGCCTGAGTCGGAAGTCATACCTCCACTCTTGGCTTTGTCAGCCAAATACTTGCTGCAGTTCCTCTTCTAGTGACCATCCGCCTTGCAGTAGAAGCAAGTGGATCCGGTTGAAGGAGATGGCTTAGTCCCTGAGGAAGCGCTTGGTACTGGGTCTTGATCCTTCTTTCCTCCCGACTTAGCCTTCTTCTTAGTCCAAGAACTGTTCTTAAACTTAGCCTTATTCTGCACCATCAACACTTGACTAGCGCCCTTCTTGAGATCCGCCTCTGCCTGTTTGAGCATCCCATGTAATTTAGTGAGCTTCTTATCCATACCATGCATGTGGTAGTTCGAAATGAACTGCCCATATGCACTAGGAAGAGAGTTCAGAATTATATCCATAGTGAACTCTTCGCTAATGGGGTAGCCAAGACTCTCCAGAGACTGCACATAACCAACCATTTTGATCGCATGCATACTCAGTGGATCACCATCCTTAAGCTTGCAACTCAGCAAAGCCTGAGAGACTTGATACCTCTAGGTCTTCGCCTGAGCCTGGAACATATTTTTTAGGCTGTCGATCATATCGTAGGCCTCAACATTATCGAACTGCTTTTGCAAGTCCGGTTCCATGTGAGCAAGCTTAAGATAACTAATATTCGTGGACTCATCCTTAGCCTGACGGTAAGCATTGGTGGCAGTGACAGTCGCATTCTCATTCGGCTCATCTGGAAGTGGGTTGTCTAGGACATGGTCCTTCTTTTCTTGTTTGAGAACAATTCTCATATTTCGATACCAGTTGGTAAAATTAGTGTCGTTCAGTTTATCTTTCTTGATGGGGATATGCCGACCGGGGTATTCCCAATAGGACATTTCCTATTAGCTGAAGCTGCCAGCGAGTGGGCTTGCAGGACGACGACTGGATCGAGACTTGACAAGGAGCCAGGCGACTGGAAGCTGGAGGCCCAGAAGCGTAGCTAGGCCCAGTCGGATTAGGTCAAGTACCCTCCGAATCCTTAACTAATTCGGTTGTAGATCTGTAAACCCTAGAGAGGTGAGCCTATATAAAACTCCCTAGGGTACGCATAGAGGATACAATCCGTCATATACCCCAGCGACTCGCCGCCTAGTCGTCGATCTCGCCCTTGTACTCTCTCCATAATACAATCTAGCAGGAGTAGGTCTTTACCCTCTAGGGGCCGAACCTGGGTAAACAGTTGTGTCTCCGCCCTCATATCGCACCGCAGATGGCTGGCCGCCTTTGCCCCTCGTTCTACTAGTCGCTGCTGATTGCAGCATCTGCCGTGGCCATTCCCACGATAGTGGCGCCCACCGTGGGGCCGGGCCGGTCAAGCCGCTGTTCTGCGGCGAGATCCAATCTTCCCATCAACGAGACGATCGCCACCGGTCGCATGATCGCGATCAGCGAGATCCTCCAGATCTTGCCAAGCAGCTACGTCCCGGCGGCGCGCCCCATCACGCACAGCATCATTAAGCCGGTCAACATGACCAGCCTCTTCGTCGGCTTCACCGACGTCATCATCTCGGAGGACACGGCTCGCATCCGCAAGTCGCCACCACGCGATCGGCTCTCTGAGAGTCAGGTCCGCACCATCCATCGCCTTGTCCGAGTACGGCTTGGCCAACAACGACATGGTCGGGACCAACGCGATCGCAGACGATGCGACCCTCAATGACGACGCTGATTCGGTGACCCTAGCGTCGGTCGCCGGATCCATCATCACCGCGTCACCCGCGGGATCCATCACTCAAGTCTCCAACGTGGCAGACTTCGAGGAACCTTCCATCCTCGGGATCTTCGACTCCGACTCTAGGTCAGAGAGCTCCGGCGACCGCCGCGGCGAATCTGGTCGCTACGTCGCGACCTACATGATGAGCAGCACAGATGCCCCGCCAGACCCCTTCTCCACACAAATCCCGCTGACCGCGACAGCGATGGAGGTCGAAGAACTCCGCCTGCGACTGGAGGAGGCGGTCCGCAAAGAACAAGCCGAGCGCGAGAAATTCCGCCTCGAGCAGGTAATGGCGTAGGAGCTCTAGCGCTACCACCAACTCCGTATCAGGTCGCGCCTGAACCCCACCATTCAGGGACGCGCCCTGAACTTAGACGATGAGAACGACCCGGCCCGCGTGGCCGATCGTGCGATCTGCGAGAACGCGTCGTCAGGAGGGAGCTCCCGGCCACCACCAGGCGCGACGGCCAACGGCGCTCCCCCGCCACCACCTGGCCGCACGCCCCCGGACCAGCCAAGAATCTTGGTCTCCTCACGGGAGTGAGACGCGAACAGCCTCCCGCTGTTCTCCACTCCGATGGACAACGTTGTCGCGAGCCGAGCCACGGTCGACAACATCAATGTGACCGGGGAAGGCGCCCTGCAGATCTAATACGCCAAGCCTTTACTCGCCAAGGCCGTCGAGCAACAAAACGTGGGAGCCGACTCGCAGGTTCGCATGTACTCGCGTTTGTCAGGCAGCCGGGCGGCCGACCAATGGTGGCAAACACCCGCAACTTCCCACCACCCGAGCCCCTGCAGCTCCAACACCGACCCGCACACGCGGCACTCTCCACTAACGACCCGCGACCGACAAACAACTTCGTCGCTGCCAACGGGCAGCCAGTCAACGCGTGAACCCACATCATCAACAACCAGAGCTGGCGCGCACGCCAGCCTGACGACTTGAGGCATACCCTCACCAACCGCCGCGACGGGGAACCAAGGGGATCGTTAAGCCGAGTCGGACCCCAGTGCTTTGGAACGATGATCCGAGGCGAAAAATACCTGGCTAAATTCAAGGCGCTGAAGGAGATCGAGAAGTATGACCCCTCATACGACCCCTCCGTGTGGCTGGACACGTACCTCATGGTGATGGGAATCGCCAGCCACACCGACCTAGTCGTCGCCCGCTACCTCCCCCTGATGATGGAGGGAGCGTGCGGCAGTGGATCGACACCCTCCCCGCAGACAGCATTGACTCCTGGGAGGAAATGCGCGATGCCTTCGTCAGGCACTTCGAGGGCTCCTACACCCGTGCCACCACCATCGAGGACATGGAACGATGCGTCCAGGGACCCTGCGAGTCAACTCATAGCTGGGTCCAGCGGTGGCAGGACCTATGGTACAACGCGGCTGGAATCCACCCGGACACCGCGATCCACTGCTTCAACACCTTGTGCCGCTACGAGCCCTTGGTCGCCAAGCTGAAGCGAGTGTACAAAACACTCGGCAACATACTGGACCTCCTCGAGATCGCCAAGCGGTACGCGGAGGAGGACCCAAACCAAGAAACCGACGACGAGTCGGGAGGGAATCACCGCACGAGCGGCCACGACAATGGGAGACGACCCGAGCTACGCTACAACAACACTCGCCCCACCGGTAAGCGTCGCGGTGACGGGCGAGTTGACTTCATTGCCAACACCGTTACGCTCCGTGCGAGCCCAAGAGCTTTCGCCGTGACAGAGGCCAGCGCCGCGACGACGACAACTACAAGGCGAAGCTGAGGTTCGACCCCGCGGATCTCCTTAACCAGAACTATGTGTTCCACAATAGGGAGGGGAAGACCGCCACGCACACGACCGCTGACTAGAACTCCCTGAGGGAGATCGATAAGGCACAGCGCGCAAGGGAAGATCCCGACAACCACCCGCCAAATGGCGAGAAATTCGGCAACAACGCCGGCTCGCTCCACACCTTCACCGACTTCAGCACAAAGCGCGAGAAGAAGGTCATCACGCACGCCATCACCGTCAACGCGGTTTCCCAGGTCGACATCCCCCAGTTCCTCAACTGGTCCGAGCAATGAATCACCTGGAGCCGCGAGGACCACTTGCCACAGATCGAATATCCGAGTCGAGTCACCTTGGTGGTCAAGCCCAAGGTGGGGGACTACTGGCTCCTCAAGACGCTGATGGACGGTGGCAGCTCCATCAACATTCGGTACCTGGACACGTTCAGGCGACTGTGGCTCCCGCAGTCGATGATCGAGACGACCTACACCACCTTCCACGGCATCGTCCCCGGTCAGAAGGCGTACCCGATCAGCAAGGTGATGCTGCCAGTCACCTTCGGCACACCAGCGAACTTCCGCACCGAGCGGACCGTCTTCGAGCTAGTGCCTTTCAACAGCCCCTACCACTGCGTCCTGGGGCGGCAGGCGTTTGCCAAATTCATGGTAGCGCCCCACTACGCGCACAACGCGATGAAGCTCCCCGGGCCGTGCGGCATCATCACTGTCCACGGCGACCCCAACATGGCCGCAGAGTGCAAGGCCAAAGGCGCCGAGCTCGCTGATGTCGTCATAGCCGCAAAGGCGAACCATGCGGAGGAGCTCGCCAAGTACACGAGCAGGGTCAACAACAACGACCCCACCATACTCAAGAAACCCAACTCGGAGGGCGGCGGCTCCACTGCTTTCGACGCAACGACGCACACTTGCTCCGTCGAGCTGGTCCCAGACGATGACGATCGGAACAGGCATGAGCCCAACATAGGAAGGCGCGCTCATCGAGTTCCTACGTGAGAATCGCGAAATCTTCACATGGAAACCTTCCAACATGCCTGGTGTCCCGAGGGAACTCGCTGAGCACAAACTCGATGTCGACCCGAAAGCGCTACCCGTCAAGCAGTCGTTGCGGCCCTTCAATGAAGAGCGCCGCCGAGCAATCGCCGAGGAGGTGCAGCGGCTACTCGCTGTAGGTTTCATTCGGCCAATCAAATACTCCAAGTGGCTAGCAAACCCAGTCCTGGTCGAGAAGAAAAACGGGACCTGGAGAATGTGTATCGACTACACAAACCTCAACAGCGCCTGCCCGAAGGAGCAATTCTTCCTCCCGCGGATCGACCAAATTATCGACTCGACTGCGGGCTCGGAGTCGCTATGCTTCCTTGACGCCTACTCTGGTTACAACCAGATCAAAATGGCAGTCGAGGATGAGGATAATACGGTGTTCATCACGCTATTCGGAGCCTTCTGCTACACCGCCATGACCTTCGGTCTCAAGAACGCTTGGGCGACCTACCAGAGGTGCATGCAGGAGTGCCTTGCGAGCCAAATTGGCCGGAACATCCATGTCTACATCGACGACATGGTGGTGAAGTCTTCTCGCCAGGGCGATCTACTCGCCAACCTGGCGAAAACCTTCGCAAACCTGCGGAGGTACAAGATAAAGCTATACCCAGGAAAGTGCACCTTTGGTGTACCCACTGGACAGTTGCTGGGGTACGTCGTCTCCAAGCGCGGGATCGAGGCGAACCACAGCAAGATCAACACGATCGCGCGGCTCGGCAGACCCGAGTGCCTGCACGACATCCAGAAGTTGGACGGGCGAGTCGCGGCTCTCAGTCGCTTCATCCCCCGGCTAGGCGAGAAGGCGATGCCCCTCTATCGCCTAATGCGCAAGAACCCCACGTTCCAGTGGGACAACGAGGAGATGACACGCTCCACGCTCTCAAGGAGGTGCTACTCGCGGCACCGCTACTCGTCGCCCCCGTCGACAAGGAGCCCATGCTTGTCTACGTCGCGGCCTCCGAGCGAGTCGTCAGTGCTGTCATGGTCGTCAAACGACCAGAGGAGGGCAAGGAGCGCCCGGTGCAGCGACCTGTATACTACATCAGCGAAGTCCTCACCGAGTCACGCCAGCGCTACCCGCAGTATCAAAAATTGGTATATGCGGTCTTTAGAGCCTAGCGGCGACTGCCACACTACTTCCAGCAGCACCGAATCACGGACGTCTCCTCAGCACCGTTGCAGGACATCATCTGCAACCGTGAGGCGACCGGGCGAGTCGCCAAGTGGGCCATCGAGATCGTTGTCCACAACATTAGGTACGAGCCGCACAAGGCGATCAAGTCGTAGGCTCTAGCAGACTTTCTCGCCGACTAGGAGGAGGCACATCTGCCAGAGAAACTGCAGTACCTCCACTACTGGTCCCTACACTTCGACGGATCCAAGAATGTAGATGGTGCAGGGGCAGGGATCGTCCTCACATCTCCAAAGGGTGACAAGCTATGCTACGTCCTATACCTTGACTTCACCCCTGCACCAACAACATGGACGAGTACGAGGCGCTTCTCCACGGCATGCGAGCAGCCAAGGAAATGAACATCAATCATCTGCGCTGCTACGGCGTCTCCGACCTCATCATCTGGCAAGTCACCGGCACTTGCGATGCAGTCTCCCCCACCATGGCGGCATACCACCAAGCAGTGGACCAGCTGGGAGGCCACTTTGCTGGATACTCCGTCGAGTGGATCGACAGGCGGAAGAACGAGGAGGCCAACGCACTCTCCCGCATTGGCTCGGCTCACCTCGCGCCGCCCGCCGGTGTCTTCCTCGACACCATCACCAAGTCTTCCGTCTCTCCCTCGAGGGAGATCGACATCGGAATTCCGCTGCAACCAGACGCGGCCCTGGTCGCAATGATCTCCGAGCCAAGCGACTGGACCGCGCCATACGTTGCCTACCTGGAGGGAGGCACCCTACCCGTTGACGAGACGGAGGCCCGGATGATAGCACGCCGCTACAAATCCTTCGTCATCATCAACGGCGAGCTCCACAAGCACAACGTGACCGGCGTGTTCCAACATTGTGTCCAACCCGCAGAAGGACGCAAGATCCTCTAGGAAATCCACGCTGGCGACTGCGGTCACCACGCTGGCGCCTGCTCCCTAGTCGCCAAGGCCATGCGACACATTTTTACTAGCTCAACCGCACACGCCAACGCGGTCGACATCGCCCAACGCTGCGTCGGGTGCCAGAAGTACGCCAACCAGACTCACGTGCCGAGCTCGGCGCTCAAGACCATCCCCATCACCTGGCCATTTGCCGTGTGGGGCATGGACATGTTTGGCCCGTTCAAGAAGGCCCCCTATGGCTTCAACCACCTCCTAGTCGCAGTCGACAAGTTCACAAAATGGGTGGAGGCCAAGACAGTCCGCAAGTGCGACGGGAAGACTGTCACCAAATTCCCACGCGAGCTCATCTATCTCTACGGGTTCCCACACAGCATCATCACGGACAACGGCACAAACTTCCCCAAAGGAGCCATGGCGGAATTCTACGAGGAGCACAATATACGACTCGACCTCGCCTCAGTCGCCCACTAGGAGTCCAATGGCCAGGCGGAACGCGCCAACCAGAGCATCCTCCATGGCCTGAAGCCGCGACTGGAAGTTCCACTCAAGCGAACTCCTGGATGCTGGGTCGAAGAGTCCCCACTTTCATCTGGGGTATCCGCACCTCCGTCAACAGGTCGACAGGATTCACTCCCTTCTTCATGGTGTACGGTGCCGAGGCCGTCATGCCAACCGACCTCGAGCACGATTCGCCATGGGTGGTCAACTACGCGGAGGCCGACAACGAGCTCGCACGCCAGGACGGAGTCGACCATATCGACGAAGCACGCGACCTAGCTTGCTCCCGCACCGCCATCTACCAACAAGGGCATCGTGGCTACCACAGCCGGTGAGTACGGACTCGCCCCTTCCAGGAAGGCGACCTGGTATTGCGTCTGATCTAGGACAAGAAGGGCATGCACAAGCTCTCTCCCCCTTGGGAGGGACCATTCTCCATCGGGCGAGTCCTGGGCAATGACGCCTACTACCTCACCGACGTCCGAGGCAACGGAGAACTTGATGTCAAGCGGCCATGGAATGTAAACCTCCTACGGAAGTTCTACTCCTAGAAATCCAGACATGTACCTCCTACCAGCTATGAAATAAAAAATATCGATTCGCACAAATTGTGTCCACTCTCCGTACCTTGTGCCACTCGCACTCGTAATAACAGCGCTATGCTACTCGCGAAAATCAACCCTTGGTTACGCGACCGGCACGGCCAAGTAGTGGGTACAAGGGCACCGAAAATTTCGGGCCTCGCATTGTCCATGAAAAAGCCAAACCGGAGCCCCATCGAAGTCGCCTCGCCCGACTGGATTTTCGAGCTACGACAACCGCATTCTCTTCCCAGTGCGACCCAGTCCTCCACATCCTTGGTGCAGCGACTCGAACGGCTAAGTAACACGCTCAGGGACTGACGCCAGTCCAACAACGAGCGACTAAGGAAAACGCCAAGTATGAGATCGCATCCTGGACTCGCCACGCGACTGGTCCTACGGATCAGGTGGAGTGACGAGCCAAAAACAACGCGCCCCGTCCTCACCTACCTAGGGCATGTGACTAGAACCGCTAAGTACCACGCTCGGGGACTCGGCCACCCGACCCTGTTCGCGCCCGGGAAAACAGCTAAGTACAGAGAACCCCTTGGAGTCGCCTTGCGACTGGCTTTCCAAGCCATGGAGAGTCGACCTTGTCTTACTAATAGTTTAAACAACATACATATACATAAAAACGAGGTAAACCCCATAAAAGGGCGGACGCGCTTGGGGACTCGCACAACCAAACAATCAAATCAAAAACATTGATAAAAGAATCCTTGCATTCCTTCAAGCAGCAAAATTTGTTTGCTTACAAGGGCAGTTACATGTCTATTCTAAACTAACGCCGGTCGGTAAACTATTCTACTCCGCAGGCTTCAACGACGAGGCGCCACCACTCCTGCGACGGCGGATAAAGGGAACCCATGGGTTCGAAGGGTACGTCGTGAGTTCGCCAGCCATGGCCGCTCGGAACGGATGCTCCACCTTGAAGTCGCGGTGCGCCGGCTCAGGGTCATTCGGGGCGACGAGCGTCTCCTGGTACGGAATAAGGTCACCCATCTCCCACACCCGGTCGGTGTACACCGCAGCCCGCTCGGTCAGCTTCAGCATTTCAGCAATCTCGACTGCGCCCGTCGATGAAGGGTACCCGCTCGTGAAATTGTCGAGGTCGAAATCGTCGGGGAAGTGCACGAGCCCAAGGCTCAACACAGTTGCCGCACCACGACGAAAGGCCGACCGTGCCATGAAGTCAACCACAGCCGGGTCCTTCTCCAAGTAGCGCCAGACCTCGACGAGGTCGCTTGGGATCACCTCCGTGGGCGAGATTTCCTAAAGGTATGCCCAGATGTAGGTCGCTGACAGCACGGCATAATCAACCATAGTGGTGATGCATTGCCGCGCGTGATACGACTGCGCCTCATCGGCATCATCAGTAATCCTGCCTGCAACATACAAGCAGACAGTAAGGACAGCTCCAGCAAAATAACACGACCCGCATGCTCGGGGACTCGCCAAAGAAAAACTCACCAATTGTAACACCCTCATAATCGGCCCTATGCAAGTTTTAGCGAAACCCGCCAAACCCGCATAGAAACGATTCAAAGGTCCCCACCAGGCACTTTCGTGCGGGTGGAAAACGAAGTAATGTCATTACACAATAGTCCACGATGGAACCCACAGAACAGATATATACAACAACGACTCAAAGAGTCAAGAATGCAGATATACAGTACAAAGATCCAAATCACCTTGAAAATGATACAGCGTCCGACTACGGACAAGATGCAAATGGGGCTAAGAGCCCTGAAGAATAACCAATGGCGTCCATAACTGCCTGCCAAGCCGGAAGGGTAACCCCGCTAACGACGCCGATCTCAAAACCTGCTTAAACAAAAGGTGCCGACAAAGGCAAAGGAAAAAGAGAGCGGTCAAGATCGAGGCCAAGACACGGCGAGGCTAGAATTGGCGTCCTCGCCTACATAGGTATGGTGGATCAAGCGTGCAGCATGCACTAAACAACCTATAGAGACTCGATATAACTGTCGGCTATCAGAGAGGGATAAGAAAGTCCTATTCGGAACCATCTTGATACTACCACCAAACATACCCATCCTGGTATTTCCCCCTCGAGACCAAACGAGGAAGTCAACCGAGGAACTCACACCGTTGGCAGTTTTATTCATTCCGTTATAGTGGCGGCAATTACTAGTCAAATATAGATGGCATGAGTCATCCTGATATAATAAGCAGTGGGCAGTTTTAGTTAAACATTCCGTTGTAGTTGCAACACTTACTAGTCAGATACGATTAGCATGAGACATCCCCGAACCCAGCAGTTGTTGGTACTTTTATTTAGCCATGCCATTGTAGTGGAGCTGATTACTAGTCATTTCGGATACAAGTCAAATTATAACAGTAAACTTTAGTTATAGTTGTCTATGATCGAGAACTGTGCTCCAAGTCGTCCATAACTGCGGACACGGATTCTCAAAAAGATTTAACCCTGCAGGGGTGCACCAAATTTTCCACACGCACCTACACCCTTGTTGTCGGATCAGGTAGGTACAAGATCACAAAACATACACCCAACGGTATGTCGACGGGGTTTCGGACACGACGTTTCCCAGACCCAAAGCAAGTACATGGGGGCCACCCCACTAAGCTACCCGCAACGAAGTCGGCCGGTCTCCGAGACGGACTCAAGGTTTGCGTCAGTGGCTGTAAACGACTGGGAACCCGAAAATGAGACTGGGCTTGTCGATACCGCGAAAACACTCCGCTTACCTAAACAGTACAGGTGCAGTACTTCGCACAATTTAAATAAAGCAGTAAAGCATGGCATAAGTACAGAATAGTAATAAAGCCCCAAACTAATTGTGGCCCCCAGTACAGTACTTGGAATCAGGTACTAAATCGATGGGGGTGCCCATACACCCCACCTGTGGTTAGCGCGCTCGATCTCGAAACAGGTGTCAAGAACTCGGGGTCCTACGGGACACTAGTGGGCGGTTAACAACCAAATAACATCTATTGCCCACCGGTGCCTCTGCATTTAGCTACTTCAATTTTAGTTATTAAACAATAATTAAAGCCATGATCATCTCCAACATTAAGCATATGGCAGCCTTCCAACAACCGTGGTACTGGACGACACACGACAACACTTGAGCAGGCGACTACGACACGCAAGTCCAACTATCTACCAAACAACAGGTAATAGGATGTGTCCAAGGCAATATAAGGCTGCAAGGGATACCACGGGTACGAAAACTAGAGCAACGCAACACGGATAGCAATAGATCAACAGGAGGGAATAAATACTATAAAAGTAAGATAGGTAGAAAGGGGGAGGTGCTCGCCTGAAAACATTGCCGAAGGTTCATCCGAAGTTCGGGTCGACACTCGCATCAACTCATCGGCTTAGTCCGTGAAGAAGCAAAACACTAGCACAAACACCGGATGCACTATTTAATACTACGGTAGAAAATCGGTCATGATGCATGTATGATGTATGACATGGAAAAGGTGCGATGCATTTAGGCCATATTAAGCGGAACAGGGGTCCCGACAATTAATTATTAGGTTCAGGTTGTTTAGATACCCCGCAATTTAAATGTTGTAGTAACAGGGTGAAACATGGCATCGATTCGCTACACCAATTTAAATGGAGGCGGTATAATACAAGTATATCCCGCATAAACACTCCATATTTAATTATGAGGTGCATCGGCATAACGCCCCCATCCCACATGATATGCATGCGAGATGAACAATTAATATGCAACAAGTTTTATATATAGCATTTATAAAATAGGGCTCGGGAAAAGGTTCACACATTAGGGTTCGGCGAGCTTGGGGTTCGATGGATCGGTCTCAGGGTTCGACGGGAAGGCAAGGTTCGGTCTCGGTGGGATCGGTCTCGGACAACGGAAGTCGATCTCGTCGCATCCGAGAAGAAGGACTTGGTTGGCGTCGGGGGCGCATCGGACTCGCCCTGGTCGGTGTCGATCTTGTCGTCACGAAGATCTTGCCAGGTCCTCGTATCGGGTCGGTCTTGGCGTTCGGAAAGAAGAACATGGCGTGCGACGTCGTCGGCATCGGTGCGGGAAGGCGGTCTTGTCGTTCCGTGTCGGTGATCTTGGCGTCCGGGTTCTCGGCGAACTTGGCGTCCGGGAAGGGGTACTTGTCACACTGGGGTTCGGTCTGCGGATTCCGGGATCGGGTCTTCGGATTCCGTGAAGGAGAGCTTGTAGTTCCAGGAATCTTCGGGTCTCGACCATCGGATCCGGCGACGGGGCTCCGAGGCACTTGTTACGGATCGGTGAAGAACTTGTCGGTGGATCTTCAGATTGACATCATTGCTCTTCGGTTATCCGTTTCATGACAGTGACTTCGGATAAGGAAAACCCGTGACGAAGATCTTGGCGAGGCAGAATCGAAAAGAGGACATCAACAAAAGAGGCCACGGGATGACCAGGGCGCACGCGGAGGTCACCGCGGATGGTGGCGAGGACGGGCCGCTGGAAGGAGCTCAGGCGGCCGGTTACAGCGGCCAGAGACAAGGGCTTGGGCTCGAAAACAGAGGAGGGGCGGCCCTGGCCTCGCGTGCAGGCGGCAGCGTCCTGGGAGGTGGGAGGCCGAGGCAGGGAGGCGATGTCCTGGCAGTGGGGAGCGGGGCGCAGTGGAGCTCGGGGAGGTGGTGGCCGACGAGCAGCACGGGGACGGACGGCGAGCCGGCGAGAAGCGACGATGGAGCTTGACAGGGAGGAGCCAAGAGATGGGCAGGCGAAGGCGGGGGATGCAGCGGCACGTCCGGATGAGATGCTGGCGGCGGCAGGCTCCGAGGAGGCCGACGGGGCGACCGCGGAGGGAAAGGGAGGCGCAGCCTTGACAGGGAGGAGGGCGCCGCGGAGGCGGGCCTGGAGCGGAGGGGCGACGGGCTCGGGCGGCGAATGCGCTGGCGGCGGAGGCAGGGTCGCTGGGGCAGAGGAGCATGGCGAGGTGGGCGGCGCTAGACGGTCCAAGCAGGTGGCGATGGCGCGAGGAGGCCGGGTCGAGGTCGAAGGGCGGTGGCGCCATGGCCGGGGCGAGCTCGAGGGGGAGGGGTGGTCGCAGAGGAGGAGGGCGCTCGGGGAGCGGGCTGTGGCCGCTCGGGCGTGGCCGAGGGGGTGGAGGCGGGGAATTGGCCAAGGGCGGCTCGTGGAGGAGGCTCGCAGAGGGGATAGGTGGGCTCGACGGCGGTGGCTCGCGGCGAGAGGAGGGACCACGTGGCGGCTGCGGAAGATGAAGGGCGGCAGCTGGGGAAGGAGGCGGCCGGCACTGGGAAGGAGGGGCTGGCAGCTGACGGAGGAGCTCATGCGAGGGAGGCGAGGCGGTGGCGATTCTGCGGAGAGGGAGGCGCGGTAGGTGGGGGTCGAGCGGGGGAGGAAGAGAGAGAGGAAGACGGACGCGTGGGGAGTGGTGGGGCCAGGCGGGGTTGGTCAGGGGCAGGTGGGACCCGCGGGTGGGCCGCGGTTTGACCGCGTGAGTCCCATGCGGGGTGGACGCGGCTGGGTGTATGTCGGTGTGGGGTGGCTGAGGTGGCGGGCTAGGATAGGATAGGGGGAAGGGAGTGGTGAGGTGTCGCCAAGGGATTGGAGGGGGTGAGGTGGCTGAAGGGTGGGTAGAATAGGACTAGGTAGGAAAAGGGTTTAGGGGGGGTGGTTTTGTCTTGGGGTGATCCGACTGGCCCTGACGTCTGCCCTGAAAATAAAATAAATGTTTTAATATTTAAAATGGGGCTTTTGAAAACCGTTGGTAGACAAAGCAAAATATTCCAGAGACCCGGGTTTTGTGTTTGAATAAATACGGGGCGTTTAGAAAACAAAAACAGATTTTTCGAAAATAGTTTTATGCAACCAAATGCAAGACGACATGACGATGCATTAATGCAAGGTGGCATGATGACATGAGCATGCGGTCATGATGATGCACTGCACAAAAACAACGCGATTTTCTAGTAGTGGTTTTTGCGGGGCGCCACACCAATCAACTGGCGATAGTGCTCCATGATGAAGTCCTGAAGACCGGAGAGATCATCTTGCAGCCCGGCGACGAGTGCATCTGACATCTTCCGCTCCTCAGCAGCAGAAGCAACGGCTGCCTTGGCCCTCCCATCCCCCGAGGTCGCCTATGCCTTTTCCTCCTTAAGCTCCCATTCCACGTCGGTGATTCGCTTCTCCGCAGCACTCAAGGACGATTGCGCATCCATCAGTTCAATCGCCGGGACCAGGCACTGACGAGCCTTCTCTACCGCGGCCGCGTTATCCTCTGCATCAACAAAACCATGAATACGAGAAGAACATGGTCTATGACCAGTAACAATCACGACAACCACTCACCCGCAGTTGCTCGAAGCTGCTCGTTCGTTTCTATGACAACGAGGAGCTCCCCCTTGAGACGATCCCTCACGGCAAGTCGCTTCGCCGACTCGCGCTGCAGGCCCTATGCAACAATGGAAGAATCAGCAATGAAACTCCTAAGTGCCTAGCCGCTGAAATTCAGCGACTAGCCAGTCGGGGACTGGATAGCAAAAATCCTAAGTGCCTAGCCGCTGAAATTCAGCGACTAGCCACTTTGGGACTAGATAGCAAAAAATCCTAAGTGCCTAGCCGCTGAAATTCAGCAACTAGCAACTCGGCGACTAGACTTCAAAAACAATAAGAATCCAACCACTGAAAATCAGTGGCCTGATCCTCGGGGACTGGACATACCTGGATGGTGGCACCTAGCATGTCGTGAAGCTCCATTGCATCCACCGATGGGAGCACGAACGGAGTATGCCCACGACACTGCTCGACTTTTGTGCCGACGACCTCAGGCAACTGGCTCGATGGCACCGATGCACTCGTCACGGAGGCCCTCGCTACAAAGCGAGGGAACATCGCCACCGCGGCTCCCGCGCCACTCGAGGATGGGCCTGTTTCCCCGACCGACGCCACTGGCTCCACCTGCTGTGACTCTGTGTCCACCGTGGCATTCGAGGCCGCATTCACTCCAATCGGATCTTCACTCGGGGCGACCGCCGGATCGTCCGAAATCGTGACGACCTTGTTGCCCTTTGCCTTCTTTGATCCTTCAACAGGTGCCTCGACCTCGTCGCCCTTCCTCTTCTTCGAAGGGACGACTAGTGCCTCCGCGGCACCCAATGGGACTTTGGCCACCGAAGGGTGACCTATTTTATTCACGCGGTCCTGCAGAACAATGTTGTCAATAAAATCGCCAGTCGGACATGAATCGAGTGGACAAACGAAAGACTCAAAAATACTCACTTGGCGACTGGGATAAAACACAGGCCAGTATGAATGCTGGCCGGATTCTCCAACTCCGGCCCCAGTTTCCGACTGAGGCCCGTCTCGAACACACTCTATGCCTAAGACACCGACGAATTCTTTGAGGACGAGGCTGTGGCAGGAGGATCAGCGGCGATCGTCGCGGGTGCTCTCCTCGGTGACGAGGTCCCCGTGGCTGGAGGGCCCCGAGCCCGGTGACTGGGACGAAGGGCGGCGGCAACGACGCCAATGACATATCGCCTTCCACAACGACTGCGCCGGCTGCCGCGGTCGCATGCGCCGGTGCGTTGGCCCTAGCTTCCTCGACCGCACTGGTAGCATCAGAGCTACTCGCGGACCGAGGTGGTGACACCGGCTTAGCTGACTTATTCTTCTTCTTCTTCGGCGATGGTGGCTTCATCTTTGATGGCGTAGCCTTGCGCTGCGAGGTATGTTCGGGGAGCTCGTCATCGTCTTTGTCGTGAGCCTCGAGGCTCCTGCTGGCCCCGAGCTCGCGTTGATGTTGCCCGCGGGTCTTGCAGACCGTGGGAGCGGCGACTTCCACGACCTCGTTGCCACCATCGTCATCGCCGCCCCCGTCACTTCTGACATCGCCCTTGTCGGGCAAAGATTCGCTATCATCCTCGGCGGATGAGTTCAAGTTGGAGTTCTCGTCGTCTGCGGGTGGAAGCCAACCTTCCACCAGTTGGAACAACTGCAACAACAAGACGAAATTAGCATGACCGTGAATGCAAATCTGCGACTACGAGTGCACAGGAAATAAAGGACTCACTGTTTGAGCTTTGCACTTCGCGGTATAAGGGGCGACACCGGCCTTCGCGTCAAGATACTCCGCCTCGGTGATCTTCTTCAAGGCCGAGGTGTAGTCATTGAGCCTCCATTCGGCATGACAGGACTTCGTCGGGTCGTCCTTGCCCGTATACGTGTACATGTAGTGGGCGCGACTGGACAGAGGTACTAGCCGCCGCCCAAACCAGCAATTATACAAATTGATGGTTTGAAGGCCCATCTTCTTCAAGTTGCGGATCATCTGCAACATCTCATCGACAACCATCCGCTGGTCCAACGGGAGCTTGGTGACTTGGAGCCGCCGCGGCTCGGGCCGGTCGGCGGAGTACATCGGAAGCGCCACCTCGTCGGCCGGTGGCGAATCGGTCACGTAGAACCAACTCTTCTTCCATTCGTTTGCCGCCTTCTTTGGCAACATCAGATCAAATAAGGACGCCTTCGACTTCAGCTGGAAGGTCAGGCCGCCCGCGGCCAGCATCGGGCCGCCTACCTCTTCACGTCCGATCCTCCCGTGGAACAGATCTTGCCATAGAGCGAAGTATGGCCGACAGCCTAGGTAGCACTCGCAGAACGCCACGAAGATGGCGAGTTGCTCGATGCTGTGTGGTCCTAGGTCTGACGGTTGGATGCCGTAGTAGGTGTAGAAGCGGCGAAATAAGAGGGAGGTGGGGAATCCGAGCCCCTGCTCTAGGTGGCTGGTGAAGCAGATGAATTCCCCCTCGCGTGGATCTGGAGTCACTTCTCCAGCCGCGGGGATGCGCCATCTCCCGACGCGGAGGATCCCTGCCTCCTCGAATGATTTCAACAACACTTTCGTGCACTTGGATCTGCCCCATGGCTCCGCCGGTGGGGCCATCGATTGGAGGATCTAGGGCTGTGAGTCTCTCTGGGTCGCTCTGGTCGCTGCGCGGAATGGAAGACTAGGAGTGCACGATATCGGAGGAGGTGTGGGAAGTGATCGTCCTTCACCTGTCACTTTCCTTATATAGCGGTTGTTACCCGCCATCTTCAGGGAGCCGTTGTCGCGCGGTAATTGCGCCGATATTACCGTTGGATTACCCAACGGCTAGTTTGACTGGCACTGACGGTCCAACTTCGTCTACTCGACTCACTGTCTTCAGCGACTTGACGATTCGCCGACCTAATCACCATAGCAGTGATTCGAATAAAATGAAAAGTTTCTTCTTTATTAAGGGAGTCCACCGCCAATTTGACTGGGCGTCCAAATTGGACCCGCATACTCCGACTGCCAACAAACACCTGCGATGATCAACGATGGCCTCGCGGACTACTGATGGGGATATGCCGACCGGGGTATACCCAACAGGACGTTTCCTATTGGCCGAAGCTACCAGCGAGTGGGCCTGCAGGACGGCGACTGGATCGAGACTTGACAAGGAGCCAGGCGACTGGAAGCTGGAGGCCTAGAAGCGTAGCTGGTCCCAGTCGGATTAGGTCAAGTACCCTCCGACTACTTAACTAATTCGGTTGTAGATCTGTAAACCCTAGCAAGGTGAGCCTATATAAACCTCCCTAGGGTACGCATAGAGGATATGTTCCGTCATATACCCCAGCGATTCGCCGCCTAGTCGTCGAGCTCGCCCTTGTACTCTCTCCATAATACAATCTAGAAGGAGTAGGTCTTTACCCTCCGGGGGGCGAACCTGGATAAACCCTTGTGTCTCCGCCCTCATATCGCACCGCAGATGGCTGGCCTCCCTTGCCCCTCGTTCTACTACTCGCTGTCGATTGCAGCATCTGCCGTGGCCATTCCCACGAAATTTTTCAAGAATGGTTCTCAACGCAAAACCGGATATCTGAGAGTGACTGCTACTTGGTGCCATGATCTACACAGAAATATGCAAAACACTTAAGACATGTATTCATAAAAGAGCAAGCATATTAAACACTTTAATATTTTATGCTCCCACTAGAACCAACACCCTTCCGATGGTTACTTAGTGATTTAGGACCCTAAATAAGCAAGTCGGCTAGTGAGCTTTAGCATCACCGCTAGCCGTCAAGTGATCTAGGTAGACAACTCCTTGTCAATCGCATCTCATACGACTCATGTTGGACGGGTGGCATCACATGCCCCGGCTCCCATCCGACTTTTCCCCAAGCCCCAGAACCATTGTGTTAGACCTGTATAGCTTACCGAGTGTTTCCGCAGTAAGAGTCTGACTCGAACCCACCTATTCGGAAAGAATTGGCAACACCTCAATTTTATGAGCCCACTACCAAAAATGTCCGACTTGTGATGGTGCAAACACTGGCCGGAAAACCGACTAGACCTTCTTTGAGGGATTAAATTTTAACGAATATCTAATAGAGTTAAAACAGACATATCAACAACATAAAATAAAGCAATATAATGTGAAATGGTATGCCTCTCTTCATGGCGATCTCCATCTCCATAAAGCCTGTAATCCGACTCGTGCCAACTCTTGCCACTTGTCGTCTTACTCCATGGCGCCGACATGTACATCGTCTTGCATACCATATGGGTTCTCCATATAGATACACTAGCTTACTAAAGTAAATTACATGGAGAATCTGACACGCAGGTCGTTGTACAATAAAATGACAGCACCTAGGCTCCAGCCGGCTGACAAAAACCGTGATTCGCAGATCACGTATGGATTACACACATGCACATGAACCATACCATTCACAACTTCCTGCAAAAACAAGTTATGCATAGATACGATATCTACCGGCGTTGTGAAACTCGCAACGACGTCTGAAAACATAGATCTCATCTACGATCCGGACATGGATTCTGACCATCGTTCCGACTCGATCAAACTCTTTGATCTTCGATCACCACATCTGGGTTTACGTGTCACAGTCTACCCCGTTGGCGGAAGCCGACCGGTAGGGTTCTGTTGTTCCACGGCCTCAGCAGTATGATCACGGAAATCAGATCTACCATTTCCCGAGTACAATTGATCCAATCAACCTCGTACAAAACCAATCTATCTCATAGATCGACCATCAAAACAGCATATAGATCTCATCTACAGCCAACCGCATATCACATATGCGAGATCTCGAGCCTAAAACCAGAAGCTATTGCTCTGATACCACTGTTGGGCCACGTAGAGATAAAACAAAACTTTCCCCTCTAACGTCGTGATCCCAAGATCTAGCTGAGGAAGGCCATGAGGTTTACCACTAGACGCGCAGTTGCGGATTACTGATGAAGCGCATCAGTTGATGCAATGCAGTCCTTTGCGATCCGATCGTCCTGGTGTTGATCGTACATCGTCTTTGCTTGTATCCACACGTACAAGGAGGATCACCGGCGGCGAAATGCTAGGTTCGTTACGACGACAGGACTGCTGTGGAGCTAGGGTTTCCAACCCATGGAATGACCTAACTGATCAATGATTAACCTTTATGGGTTACTGTTCTCTACTATATATAGGGAGTGAACATGGTCTCCACTCACATGGCCCATTCACTAAAGCCCATATAATGCTAGTCACCATGAGTCTGACTCACTGACTCAGTCCAAATCCGGCTTGGGTCCAACCTAACCAGATTTACGGTTTAGATCCAATCCAAACTTGATCCCGCTCTTAAGTGTGTGACCCCGCAGGCTCTTGGCTACTTGGACACGATTAGAGTCCGACTCTCAATCGATCAGTCGGTAGCGGCTCCTAGCAGAACATGCCGACTCCCAAATACCAAAGAGTCATGACGACTTGCCTTTCCAATGTGACTTACGTCCGAGTCCCTTTTGCCTCACGATATACCTTGTCAGACTATAGGCGAATAATTGTCATCCCTTAAATAGTTCGACTCTCTTCTCGATCCGAGTTAAGTGATTCACCCGACTAACTCTTAGTCGATCGCCTCGGTTAACACTTAACCGAGTCGTGCATGGACATGCTTTCCGAATCATATCTTCCGAGAGGGATCAGAGAATATCTCTCCGAGTGGAGGGGCAAAATCCCATCTTGGTTATTCACATCACGCAGCTTGATTCTCAGTCGACCCGAACTCTGCCTTTATAACTGCCTAGTTACGGATCAGTGTTTGACAGAACCTAAGTCGGTGATCCTCAACTCGGACTATGCAACAACCTCAGGTCTAAGTATTACATTGATTGAGATATAAAAATGACAACTTTTTCGTTGTACCTCAATATGGGTCAATCCGACTCTCTAAACTCTTTAGCCGAATCTGTGTAAGTCCGAATAGCATCACCATGCCCATGACAAGTGGAACTAAGTCATCGAGCCAACTTTCATATTGGTATAAGTTGTGTGCCCAGCACAACCTCAATGACCAAGGACATTTAGTACAAACAACATGAATGTATAGTTCCACAACCGAATCACATATTCAATGATATACATCAGATGCTCATACAAGGACAACTTAACAACCTTATGAATACAATAGGAAATATCATCATACATGATTGCCTCTAGGGCATATATTCCCAACACAGACAACTGCTTTAAGAAATGTGTGTAAGGTAAACAATCCACTTGTTCCATGAACAAGAGACCGTTGTTTTCTCCCTAGTGGCAACAACACATCTACAACCTTAGAGATTGCTGTCACTTCCCTTAGATTAAATAGAGGCATGAACCCACTATCTAGAATAAATACCCCCTCTTGGAGTCACTAGCAACTACTTGGCCAAGATATCTACTAACAACAGAGAGCATGCAAGATCACAAAACACACAAACATGATAGAATCAATAAGACAAAACCATTAATCAATCTGACATAGTAATCTCAATATTCATCGGATCCCCGCAAACACAACATACATGATTACAAATAGATGAGATCTTGATCATGAGCGGAGCTCACAAGATCTAAACATGAAAGCACAAAGGAGAAGATACAACCATATATCTACTACATGGACCCGTAGTCTAAGGTGGAACTACTCACGCTTCATACCGGAGGCTGGCATGATGAAGAAGAAGGCCTTCGGGATGATCTCCCCTCCGGCAGGGTGCCGGGAAGAGCTTCAGATCCCCTCGATCTAGGGACGATGGTGGCGGCGGCTATAGACGGTTTCGTGGAATATTGATCGGGTACTTAGGGTTTAGGCATCGGGTGCTTCTTATAGGCGAAGAGGCGAGGAAGGAGGGCGGCCAGGGGGCCCACACCCTGCCCAGGTGCGGTCTAGGGTGGGCCCGCGCCTAGGGGGTGTGGCCGCCCTATGGCTCCCCTACGTCTCTCCTCTGGACTCCATGTCCTCCTCAGTGAAATATTGACTTTGGCTTTTGTCCCGTCCAATTACGAAAATATTTTCTTACTAGCTTTTCTGAAACCAAAAACAGAATAAAACAGGCAACTGGCACTGTGGCATCTTGTTAATAGGTTAGTACCAGAAAACATATAAAAACACCTCAAATTGTGGACAAAGCAAATCAAAATAGATACTAAACAATCATGGAACATCAAAAATTATAGATATGTTTCCGACGCACGTGACATTTTTTGTCTCTTTATATATGACACATAAAATGTTCTTTCATACCCAAAACTTGTGAACGAACATAAAATGTTTGAATATACATGTATATATTTTTTTCAAATCTTTTAACATTTTAAAATATGTTTTCTCATAATGGATGTATTTGCACCCGTGAGCCAAAAGAGATTTCTCATAGAAGGAACCCTTCCCCCTAGTTCCAACTACCCCACGCCACCACACTCCCCAATCCCCACTATGACTTCGACTCAAACCCTAGATCTCACCATCCACACTCTCCAAGTATCCTTTTGATCCCCACTACGACTTCAACTCAACCGTAGATTGCACCGGTCCCCTTCTCTCGGCTAATACCGCACTTACCCCTTGCCATCTGGCACGACTACTAAATGTGCGTCGAATTTCTCCACTGGAAATCTCGACCCGAAGGTACGTGCACATCCTATCTACAAATTGTGTATGATTTTGTTCTCCCTTCTCTTCTTAATTAGTCGTAACACCTTTTTAGATCCTATGCAAGGTCGTCAACTTTAGGCTCACGGTCCATGAGATCATTGGCACCATACAAATCTTCCACATGCGACGCACTTTCATAAAATCTCAAAATAGAAAGGCGCTCAAGAACTCCACCTACAATTAGAAGGCTTGTACTAATTAAATTAGTTGTTTAGGAAGTCTTTTACTTTTTATTTTTTTTAAGTAATTCTTTGGCAGTTGTAGTAAAACTTAGCAATTTAGAAATTGTGTAATATAATGTAATTTATGAAATCTTAATAAAATAAATTTTAGTTCCTTTGCTAAAACGAATTGATAATAAATATGAATGGAATTGAGAATCAAATTTGTTAATCACTGATTGTCACTAACTTTTATGCCGTTGAAAAGTGTACCAAACACGGAAAAATCTTGCGCCGCCACGCCTTACTGTTACAAATAGCTAAATCTGTGCTGTATTTTATAATCTACGTAACGGGATGGTGCCGTAGAAAAGATCGCATGGCAGATCTGATGCTCCGCGCAAGAAAAAGGTGTCGTGCATGCCTTTCTTTGACACATATTTTCTAGCGTCTTTTTTTCTACCATAGGGCGAGTACGGCAACTAAGCATGTAACTCGTTTATAACCGTCAGGACTCATGTACGCTATTGTAGTGTTAGCCATTGCAGTTTGTTACAAAATGATTTGCATTCTTTTAGTTTACTTGAAATATTTACTTTACTTTGTTTTACTTTTGTTATAAATTCACTATTATTGGAAACCTCTATTATCAATGTTTATCTAGTAACTTATAGACCTGACTATTTCTGAACTCTTCTTTCGGTGAGAACATGGTTGCGCCGACAACATAGTTGCGGGATTATGTAGTGCCCAAGAAGCAATGCTTTCGTGGGACAATATTTTTTTGAGATATATTTTCATTAAATTATGCTAAAGTCATTACATTCCACGAATCTAAGCATAGAGCTTGAACATTATTAAAAAAAACCTAAAACCTAATCCTTAAACCCCTAAACTCTAAACCCTTTGACCCTAAACCCGAACCAAGTAGGCATCAGACACTTATATATCAAAATTTGAGATACTTCCATTAAATTGCGCTAACGTCTTTCTATTTCACTAATATAGGCATATAGCTCGAACATAATTGAAAATTCACTAAATCCTAAGCCCCCTAAAACCTAAACCCTAAGCCCTATCCCCTAAACCCTAAAACCTCAGCGCCTAACCCTGACCAAGCAGGTATCATGCACTTATAGATAAAAACTTGAGATGATTTCATTGTTAAATTTTTGCCAAGTCACCCTATTCCACGAATATAAGCATAAAGTTCGAACTTTATTGAAAATTCCCGAAATCATAAACCCTTAAATTCCTAAATAAACCTAGCTAAACCCTAAAACCCGAAACACAAAATCCCTAAACCTTAAACACTAAACCCCTAAACCTTGACCAAGCAGCTATCATATGCACACTAATAGATCAAATTTTCAAATACTTTTATTAATTTGGGTAACGCCATTCTATTCGACAAACATAAGAATAAAGCTTGAACGTTATTGAAAATTCCCCAAATTCTCAACCCTAAACTACCCGTAAAACTTAAACCCTCAACCCACATACACCCTAACCAAGTAGGTATCATGCACTTATAGATCAAAATATGAGATACTTTCATTAAATTGCGGTAACGCCACTCTGTTCCACAAATAAAAGCATAAAGCTTGAACATTGTTAAAAATTCCCTAAACCCCTAAACGATCCTGACCAAGCAGGTATATCATCCACTTATAGATCAACATTTGAGATATATTTTCATTAAATTACGCTAACGCCATTCCATTCCACGAATCTAAGCATAAAGCTTGAACATTATTGAAAATGCCCTAAAACCTAAACCTTAAACCCCTAAACGACCATGACCAAGCAGGTATATCGTCCAATTTTAGATCAACATTTGAGATATACTTTCATTAAATTATGCTAAAGCCATTACATTCCATGAATCTAAGCATAAAGCTTGAACATTATTGAAAAAGCCCTAAAACCTAAACCTTAAACCCCTAAACCCTAAAACCTTTGACCCTAAACCCGAACCAAGCAGGCATCATGAAATTATATATATCAAAATTTGAGATACTTCCCATTAAATTGCGCGAACGCCTTTCTATTTCACGAATATAGGCATATAGCTTCTTTTCGACTAGGACTGGGTTTTCCAGCCACTTGGAGCATTTGATGGGCTGTATGAAGCCTGCAGCGAGTATACGATGCACCTCCTCGGCGATTGCTCGGTGGCGCTCTTCATTGAAGGGCCACGGCGACTGCTTGACAGGTCGCGCTTTGGGGTCGGTGTTGAGTTTGTGCTCAGCAAGATCCCTCAGGACACATGGCATGTCGGATGGCTTCCATGCGAAGATGTCGTGATTCTCACGAAGGAACTCGATGAGCGCGCTTTCCTATGCGGGGCTCATGCATGTCCCGATCGTCACCGTCTGGCTAGAGTCGCTTGGGACCAGATCGACGGAGCGTGTGTGCGTGGTGGCCTCGAACGCGGTCGAGCCACCGTTCTCCGAGTTGGGATTCTTTAGTATTGTGGGGTCTTCATTGTCAACCCCGCTTGCATACCTGGCGAGCTCTTCGGTGTGGTTAGCCTCCGCAGTGATGACGGCGTCCACGAGCTCGGCGCCCTTTTCCTCACACTCTGCGGCCATGTCGGGGTGATACGTTGGAAACGTATCTAATTGTTGATGTTCCATGCTTGTTTTGTATCTACTTTGGTTTACTTGTCCACACTTTGAGGTGCTTTTTATATGTTTTCTGGTACTAACCTATTAACAAGTTGCAACAATGCCAGATGCCTGTTTTCTGCTTTTTTGGTTTTAGAAAAGTTAGTAAATAAATATTCTCGAAATTGGACGGGACAAACGTCAAAGTCAATAACTTTTCGTGGGGAACAAGAAGTCTAGAGGGGAGCCGGGGAGGCGAGCCAGGGGGGCCACACCCTCCCAGGCGCGGCCACAGGTGGGCCCGCACCTGGCTAGGGTGTGGCACCCCTGGCCACCACCTCGGCCTCCCCCTTCGCCTATAAGAAGCCCCCGATGTAGAAACCCTAAGTACCCGATCAAATCTCCACGAAACCATCTATAGCCACCACCACCATCGTCCCTAGATCGGGGGGATCTGAAGTTCTTCCCAGCACCTTGCCGGAGGGGAGATCATCTCGGAGGCCTTCTCTCCGGTATGATGCGTGAGTAGTTCCACCTTGGACTATGGGTCCATGTAGTAGCTAGATGGTTGTATCTCCTCCTTTGTACTTTCATGTATAGATCTTGTGAGCTCCGTTCATGATCAAGATCTAATCTATTTGTAATCATGCATGTTGTGTTTGCGGGGATCTGATGGATATTGAGATTATTATGTTGGTTTTATTAATGGTTTTGTCTTTATGATTCTATCATGTCTGTGTTGTTTGTGATCTGGCATGCTCTCCGTTGTTAGTAGCTATCTTGTCCAAGTAGTTTCTAGTGACTCCAAGAGGGGGTATTTATGCTCGATAGTGGGTTCATGCCTCTAGTTTCCAAGGGAAGTGAAATAATCTCTTCGGTTGTAGATGTACTGTTGCTACTAGGGATAAAACAACGGTCTCTTGTTCATGGAACATGTGGACTGTTTACCTTACACACTTTTCTTAAAGCAGTTGTCTGTTGCTTGCAAATTAATAATGGAGGGGGTTTGGATGATAACCTGAAGGTGGAATTATAGTCATAGATGCAGTTGGATGGCGGTCTATGTATCTTGTTGTATTGCCTAATCGAATCTCATAGGATCTTTCTGACTAGTAATTGCATTGTTATGCCTTGCTCGGTTCCTGTTAATTGCCCTGTTGTAATTTGTTTACCCTTCATGCCATGTTGTTTATCTAAGGAGATCACCTCTGGTGAACTATGGACCCCGGTCCAATCTTTACAATTGATACATCTTCCAATGTTACTTGTTTACTTGCTGCAAAGTATTACCTTCCACACCATACGTTTAATCCTTTGTTACAGCAAACCGGTGAGCTTGACAACCTCACTAATTCATTGGGGGCAAAGTCTTGCGTTTGTGTTGTGCAGGTCTCCGCGTTGCTAGCAACACCTGTGTGACGTTTCCTTCCTCCTACTGGTTCGATAACCTCGGTTTCTTACTGAGGGAAAACTTGCTACTGTGCTTCTTCACACCTTTTTCTTGGGGTTCCCAACAGGCTCACATAATCTGTGCAAGACATCAAGCTTTTCTGGCGCCGTTGCCGAGGAGGTAAGGTAAAAGGTACTCACATCCTCCGGTGTGAGTGCTCAATGTTGTTTCCTTTAGATTCTACAGTTTGTCTTTTTGTTTCTTGTTTTCATTAGTTAGGCTTAATAGAAAACAACAACAAAATTAGAGAGCTTTATAGTATCTATCTTGAGTTAGGACATGAAGTGTTTGAAGAGAAAATTAAAAACCAATGGAGCTTTATGTGCATGCTAATAGCAATGTTATTAGTATGAATTCTTTGGACACCATTATTGCTAATGCTATGGAAAAGTCTAAGCTTGGGGAAGCTAGTTTTGATGAAAATGATCTTTTTAGTCCTCCAGCTTTGGAAGATAGCTATTCTATTTCTTATGATGATACCAAACCTCCAATCTATGATGATTACAATGATGAATATGATATTTTCAGTCCACCTACTATTGAGAAGAAAAATTATTGTTAATTATTGTTATTACAATATGCCTCCTATATTTGATGATTATGGTGATGAGAATAGTAATGATAGCTATTTTGTTGAATTTGATCCCACTACAATTAATAAGAATGCCTTTGCTTATGTGGAGAGTAATAATCATTTTATGCATGTGGCTCATGATAAGAATGCTTTATGTGATAGTTATATTATTAATTTTATTCATGATGCTACTGAAAGTTATTATGAGAGAGGGAAACATGGTCTTATGTATCTCAACAATATTAAGTTTCCCCTCTTTATGTCGAAATTTTTGAAGTTACACTTGTTTTGCTTTCCTATTCTTGTTGCTTTGTGCTTCCATGACTTGTTTCTTTACAAGATTCCTATGCATAGGAAGTGGGATATACTTAAATGTGTTTTGAATTTGCTTCTTGATGCTCTCTTTTACTTCAATTCATATTTCTTATGTGAGCATCTTCTCAAACTATCAATCCTAACTTAAAGGCGTTAAAGAAAAGTACTTGTTGGGAGATAACCCAAGAGTTTTCTTGAGTCTTGGAAGTTATTACTTCAGTAATGACCTCTTATCCTTTTTGTTTGCTTTTTGTGCCAAGAATGACCTCTAATGAGAGGGAAGTAAGAATTGGGGAGTTGCTGTCCCGAAACAGATTTTTGTCCTCCACCATAAAAAATCATGAGGAGTATCTGTAACTCGGATTGAGCTCAAAATTTACAAATAAATCCCCTAGTATGTTAGGTATTTTTCATTGGTTCAACACTTTTTGATTTAATCAACATAAGGTCTTCGAAAAAATGGTTTCTAACTGCTGGTCTGTTTTGACAGATTTCTGCCATTATTTGCATTTGCTTCTTATTGGTTCTTTTTTGGGTTCTTTTTGGGAAATTGAGATCTTTGAAGGAGTTATTATAGTAGCTTGTGTTTTTAGTGAAAAGTTTTGTTGTTCCAAAGCTTTTCCTAAGGTCTAATATCTTTTGAATACACTAATGTTGCTAATGAATATTGTGTGAAGTTTTGCATGAAGGAAAATTTGCAGGTGTAGAGAAAGAATGATGGAATGAGATGAAAAATGGACAAAATCTCAAGCTTGGGGATGCCACCCCATGTCACCCCAAGAAATACTGAAGAGTTACAAGCGTCAAAGCTTGGGGATGCCCAAGGCATCCCCTTCTTCATCAATAAAAATCTCAGGTCTTTCTAGACACTTCGTTTTTATTTTTTCATGCATTGTTGTGTTGTTCTTGGAGCGTCTTAGTTTTCGTTTTTGGTTTTAATTTGCTTAGTTTGCTTAAGTAAGTTGGTTGATTACACCACACTTCTTTTGGAGAGAGACATAGTCTGTCTCCATTGCCTAGAACACTCTACTTTTCACACTTATTGTTTTGTGAGTGTTCACTTTTGCTAGCATTGTGTTCAGCCTTAGTTTTCTTGTGCTTTTAGCTTAGAACTTTTTAGTTCTTCTTTGTGGATTTGTTAGACAAGATCACTGATATTTATTGATTATTATCTTTGTGAGTTGTTTCAAATAAGTTGATTGGTGTTGGAAAAGAGTAAAAAGCTTCATGCTTAAGTGGTACAAAAGGGAGCTTGTTTTGACTGTGGCTTAGACTTTACCATGTCATGCTAGATGTTATTTTGACCTTATGCTTAGTGATTATTGTTGTAGCATGACTTGTTCCAAACAATTGGGATTGCTTAATGTGCCTTGAAGGAATCATGTGTTGTTTTAGCATACCAAAGCAGAGTATTGTGATATTCTCCTTTGATGCTTTGTTTGGGTTGACTTGGCACATACTCACACCATGGTATTACTATGAGCCAGTCACCTTAGCCTCTATGATCATTTAGTCCTTGACTTGTAGTACCACTCTATGCTTTTATTAGTAATGTTTTGTCGCTCTGCATGATTATGGCCATTATTGCTCTCTTAGTTGGTTGCTCCCAGTCTTTTGCTAGCCTCCATTTGTATGAGTAAGCTCTAATCATGCTTCCAACTCCCAAGAAACTAAGTTATTCCAAAGTGTCCACTATAAACTCCTATGCATGGTGTGTTACACTATTCTAAGTATATTCTTGTTTCCGGCTATCTTCCAATTAAAAACTATTTTGTTATGTGAAAACTTAGTGATTAAAGCCCTCACAAACTTGATGGCACACTTTATATTCTTTGCCCATAATAAACTTGAACCATTGTGTCATCTATGTTGTATATGCTTGCACTTATACGTTGGAATTAGCAGAACCGTGCTGTCACGGGAAACGTTTTCAACATTGCACTTGTACTTTGTACTCAGTTGATATCATGCTCTTTTGTCTATGGATGTCACCGGTTTGAAATAAAGAGGGCACTTTTAAGTCCATGGAGTTTGTATTTTGTGTTAGAGAAATTCCTAGGCCGCTAGCCTAAGCCATGCTTAATCATGGTGGAAACTTGCAGCATCACCATAGTGAGCTATCTATGAAGCATCCTCGGTAAAAAGTTTTGTACATTGTAAATAAAAATATTGCTGAGATGCTCATTGTCTACTTGCCTTTTCATTTTGGTTATGGGAAAGCTCCTGTACCATGTGCAAGGGGTACCCCGTTGGCGGTTCTCAATGATATGCAAATACTTACAATGACAATAACTTACCTGGACCCAAAGTTGAGTATGCATGAGGTGTGGCCCTCGTATTCAAGGGACTTGAGATTGCCAACTTATACTTCGTCAAGCATATACTCCATCTTTGCCACTTTAACCTTAACCACTTCAAGATGCTTATGATAGGGGCAATGGGGGCTGAAAGCTAATAGGTACCATAATTTTTGGAAGCTCTTTTTGAAACTTGTAATCCCTGCTTCCTTTATAAAAAGGCCTTTCTTCCACCATTATTTGAGTCTCCACCTTCTACCTTTAGGCACCATTAAGAGAGCATAGTTGTCATTCTGTGTGCAGTGTTCCAAAGCTTATTAATTGATGCATATTCTGTTATTACTTGTTCTTGTGCTATTTGTTTCTAGTCACCCTTGTGAACTTTGAAGGTGTCCTTTGCATCTATATTGCTACTCTATGAGGGACAAGATGATTACCACTATGCTATGTTTTATGTATGTGAAACAAACAAACTTTTTTCAATGCATGTTATTCATGATCTTTGTTTATAGCTTGTCATGTTGCATGTATAGTTACTATGTCCTATTGTTAGAACTCCATCTTTCATGCACATGTTGAGAGTTCTTTGATCCCAGCTTTCAATGCTTGCAAATGGTTGGATCTTTATTGTGAGGGTGCATGTCACCGCAAAAATTATTCTTTTTATCAGTTACCTACTCGAGGACGAGCAGGAGTTAAGCTTGGGGATGTTGATACGTTGGAAACGTATATATAATTTTTGATGGACCATGCTTGTTTTGTATCTACTTTCCTTTACTTGTCCACACTTTGAGGTGCTTTTTACATGTTTTCTGGTACTAACCTATTAACAAGTTGTAACAGTGCCAGATGCATGTTTTCTGCTGTTTTTGGTTTCAGAAAAGTTAGTAAAGAAATATTCTCAGAATTGGACGGGACAAACGTCAAAGTCAATAACTTTCTGCGGAGAACAAGAAGTCTAGAGGGGAGCCGGGGAGGCGAGCCAGAGGGGTCACACCCCCTAGGCGCGGCCACAGGTGGGCCCGCGCCTGGCTAGGGTGTGGGGCCCTGGCCACCGCCTCGGCCTCCCCATTCACCTATAAGAAGCCCGCGATGCAGAAACCCTAAATAACAGATCAAATCTCCACGAAACCGTCTGTAGCCGCCGCCACCATCGTCCCTAGATTGGGGGATCTGAAGTTCATCCCGGCACCCTGCCGGAGGGGAGATCATCCTGGAGGCCTTCTCTCCGGTATGATGTGTGAGTAGTTCCAACTTGGAATATGGGTCCAAGTAGTAGCTAGATGGTTGTATGTCCTCCTTTGTGCTTTCATGTATAGATCTTGTGAGCTCCGTTCATGATCAAGATCTAATCTATTTGTAATCATGCATGTTGTGTTTGCGGGGATCCGATGGATATTGAGATTATTATGTTGGTTTGATTAATGGTTTTGTCTTTATGATTCTATCATGTCTGTGTTGTTTATGATCTTGCATTCTCTCCCTTGTTAGTAGCTATCTTGGCCAAGTAGTTGCTAGTGACTCCAAGAGGGGGTATTTATGCTCGATAGTGGGTTCATGCCTCTAGTTTCCAAGGTAAGTGACAATAATCTATTTGATTGTAGATGTGTTGCTACTAGGGAGAAAACAACGGTCTCTTATTTATGGAAAACGTGGACTGTTTACCTGACACACTTTGCTTAAAGCAGTTGTCTGTTGCTTGCAACTTAATACTAGAGGGGGTTCGGATGATAACCTGAAGGTGGACTTATAGTCATAGATGCAGTTGGATGGCGGTCTATGTATCTTGTTGTATTGCCCAATCGAATCTCATAGGATCTTTATGACTAGTAATTGCATTGTTATGCCTTGCTCAGTTCCTGCAGGGCCCTGCTGTAATTTGTTTACCCTTCATGCCATGTTGTTTATCTAAGTAGAGCACCTCTAGTGAACTCTGGACCCCGGTCCAATCTTTACCATTGATTCATCTTCCACTATTACTTGTTTACTTGCTGCAAACCATTACCTTCCATACCATACGTTTAATCCTTTGTTACAGAAAACCGGTGAGCTTGACAACCTCACTGATTCGTTGGGGAAAGTCTTGAGTTTGTGTTGTGTAGGTCTCCGCGTTGCTAGCAACACCTGTGTGACGTTTCCTTCCTCCTACTGGTTCGATAACCCCGGTTTCTTACTGAGGGGAAACTTATTGTTGTGCTGCTTCACACCTTTCTCTTGGGGTTCCCAACAGGCTCACATAAGCTGTGCAAGCCATCACGGGGTTGCCGTGGACGGTGATGATGTCGCACGACCCTGGGAGCTTCATCGCGTTGTACGCGTAGTGTGGTGATGCCATGAACTTGGCGAATGCTTGTTGCCCCAAGACGCAATGGTAGGGGATGTTGAAGGGCACCAGCTCAAAGACGATCCGCTTGATGTGGAAATTTGTTTGTGTGCCGAAGGTGACTGGCAGCGTCACCTTCCCGATCGGGTACTCCGTCCGAGCGGGGACGATGCCGTGGAAGGTGGTGTAGGTCGACTCGATCACCGACTGCGGGAGCCGCAGCCGCCTGAACGTGTCCAGGTAGAGTATGTTGATGGAACTCCCGCCGTTCATCAACCTTTTGGGGAGCCAGTAGTCACCCACTTTGGGATTGACCACTAGGGCGACTCGCCCCGGATATTCAATCCGTGGCGAGTGGTCCTCGCGGCTCCAGGTGATGCGCAGTTCGGACCAGTTGAGGAAATGGGGAACATCGACTTGGGACACCCCGTTGACGGCGACGGAGTGAGCGATGACCTTCTTCTAGTGCTTGGTGCTGAACCCGGTGAAGGTGTGGAGTAACCCAACATTGTTGCCGAATGCCCCGCCGTTTGGCGGGTGGTTGTTGGGGTCCTCCCATGCGCGCCGTGCCTTCTCGTTCTCCTTTAGGGAGTGGCAGTCGGCGGTCGTGTGCGTGGCAGGCTTCCCCTCCCTGTTGTGGAACACACAGGACTGGTTAAGAGAGCCGTGGGGTCGAATTTCGGCCTCGCCTTATAATTTCCGCTATCGCGGTGTTGGCCTCTGTCGCGGCGGAAGCTCTTGGGGTCCCGTGGAGCGTAGCCAGCATTGGCGACGAAATCGACTCGCCCATCACCATGGCGCTTGCTAGTGAGGCGAGTGTTGCTGCAGTGTAGCTCGGGTCGCCTCCCGTTGTTGTGGCCACTTGGGCGGCGGTTTCCACCCGACTCATTGTTGGTTTCTTGGTTTGGGTCCTCCTCCGCATACCACTTGGCGATCTCGAGGAGGTATGGGATGTTGTCGAGTGTTTTGTACACCCGCTTGAGTTTGGCGACCATTGGTTCGTCGTGTCATGATGTCTTGAAGCAGTGGATCACCGTCTCCAGGTGGATACCGGCCGTGTTGAACCACAGGTCTTGCCACCTTTGGATCCAGTTGCGTGTCGACTCGCGGGGCCCCTGGACGCATCGCTCCAGGTCCTCGATGCTGGTGGCATGGGTGTAGGAACCCTCGAAGTTCCTGATGAAGGCGTCGCGCATGTCCTCCCAGGAAGCGATGCTATCCGCTGGGAGGGTATTAATCCATTGCCGAGTTGCTCCCTCCATCATCAGGGGGAGGTAGCGAGCGGCGAGTAGGTCGGTGTGGCCGACGATTCCCATCTCCATGAGGTACGTGTCTAGCCACACAGACGGATCATACGAGGGATCGTACTTTTCGATCTCCTTTGGCGCTTTGAAGTTCGCCGGATATTTTTTTTCCTCAGATCATTGGTCCGAAGCACTGGGGGCCAACACGGCTGAGCGAGCCTCTTGGATCGCCGTCACGGCGGTTGGTGAGGGTGTACCTCAGGTCGTCGGGCTGGCGTGCGCGCTAGCTTTGATTGTTGATGATGTGGGTCCGCGCGTCGACCGGCTGCCCGTTGGTAGTGACCATGTTGTTCGTCGATTGCGGGTCGTTGGTGGAGAGTGCCGTGTGTGTGGTTCGCGGTTGGAGCTCCAGGGGCTCAGGTGGTGGGCAATTGAGTGTTTTCCATGGTTGGGCAGCCGCTCGAGGCCGCCCTGCTTCCTGAGGAGCGAGAGTACATGCGCCCCCGCGAGTTGGCTCCTGCGGTTTGCTGCTTGACGGCCTTGGCGAGTAGGTCCTTGGCATACTGGATCTGCAACGCGCCTTCCCCCGTCACATTGAGGTTGGCGACCGTGGCTCGACTCGTGATGACGTTGTCCATCAGAGTGGAGAACAACGGGAGTCCGTTTGCGTCCCGCTCTTGTGGGGAGATCATGATACTTGGCTGGTCTAGAGGGGGCGTGCGATTGGACGGTGGGGGGAGCGCCATTCGTCGTTGCGCCTGGCGGTGACCGGGCACTTCCTCCGGGTGGCGCGTTCTCGCAGACCGCGCGATCAGCCATGCGGGCTGGGTTGTTCTCTTCATCAAAGTTCAGGGCACGGTTCGGAACGGTGGGGTTCAGGCGTGACTTGATGCGACGCTGGTGATAGAGCGAGAGCTCCTGTGCCGTCTCCTATTCGAGGCGAAACTTTTCGTGATCGGCTTGTTCCTTGCGGACTGCCTCCTCTAGGCGCAGGCGGAGTTCCTCGACTTACCCCGCTGTTGCGGTCGGCGGGATCAGTGTGAAGAAGGAGTCTGGCGGGGCGCTCGCGCCACCCTCCATGTAGGTCATGACAAAGCGACCATATCCAGCGTGGAGGTCGCCGGAGTTCTCCGATCCGGAATCGGAGTCGAAGATCCCGAGGATAGATGGATCCTAGAAATCTCCTACGTTGGAGACTTGGGTGATGGAGCCGGCTGGCGGCGCGGCGGTGATGGACCCGGCGACTGAGGCTAGGGTCGCCGAGTCGGCGTCGTCGTTGAGGGCCGCGTCATCCGCGGCCAGGTTGGTCTCGGCCACATTGCTGTTGGCCGAGTCGTACTCGGAAGCGAGGCGATGGATGGTACGGACCTGACTCTCAGAGAGACGATCGCGTGGTGGTGACTAGCGGATGCGAGCCGAGTCCTCCGAGATGATAACGTCGGTGAAGCCGGCGACGAGGCTGATCGTGCCGACCGGCATGATCACGTTGTGCGTGACCGGGCGCGCCGCCAGGACGTAGCTGCTCGGCAGGATCTGGAGGATCTCGCTGATGGCGATCATGTGGCCGGTGGTGATCGTCTGGTTGATTGGCAAGTAGGGTCTCGCCGCAGAACACAGGTCTGACCGGCCAGGCCCCACGGTGGGAATGGCCATGGCAGATGCTACGATTGGCAGTGAGTAGTAGAACGAGGGGCAAGGGCGGCCAGCCATCTACGGTGCGAGATGAGGGCAAAGACACATGGTTTTACCCAGGTTCGCCCCCTAGAGCATAATGGGTTTTACACAGGGTAAAGACCTACTCCTGCTAGATTGTATTAATGAGAGAGTACAATGGGCGAGCTCGGCGGCTAGGCGGCGAGTCAAAGGGGTGTATTATGGAACATAAGTTCTATGCATGCCCTAGGGAGGTTTATATAGAGTCAACTCGCTAGGGTTTACAGATCTACAACCGAATTGGATAAGGACTTGGAGGGTTTTGACCTAATCCGACTGGGCCTCGCTATGCTTCTGGTCCTTCAGCATCCAATCGCCTGGTCTCCTCTTGGGTTGCGGTCCAGTCGCTGTCCTGCAGGCCCACTCGCTTGGAGTATGATCCAGTAGGGAACGTCCTGCTGGGTATACCCCACTCGGCATATCCCCATCATTCTTCCATGAGCATGGGAAATTTGGGAAGGACGCCTTTCTTAGCAATCGAAATGATCTCTCCCTCTCCAAGCGTTGGGGCACCATCCTTGCCGAGTGTAGCAAGTTCCAAGGCTCCTACGAGATGGTGACGAAAAGGAAAATAAGCGGCGTGTAGCCGCATGACATGGTAAAACCTCTTCCCCTCTTTGTCGATGTCTTGCGTTTGCATTTGCCGGTTAAGCCATTGTTGACATCCATGTGTGTAGATCATGAAAGAAATGGAGTATTTCAAGATAGTGAACGATAACAAGGCTTTCTCGTTGAGCAATTGTTGGACGTTGCTCAAGGACACCAAAAAATGGGAGACTAGCTTTGCCCTTTGGAGAGAAACGAACAAGAAGAGGGGCAAGACCAGTGCTTCGACGGGCGGTGTCATCGACCTAGACGCCGACAATGACGAAGGCTTCGTCCCATCTGCAAGCAACGGGACCGTCGGTTGTGCCCGCCGCCCTGGTGGCCACAAGGCCACGAAGGCCGACCTCGCCCGCCAGGATGGTTCCTTGGCGTTCCAGGAGATCTTGAAGTAGATCCTGGAGAAGAAGGAAGAGGCCATCGCCGAGAGGGAGGAGAGGCGGCGCAAAGAGAAAGAGGCACGGCCAAGGCCTTCGTCGAGCTGCAGACGAGGTCCATTGAGGCGACGGAGGCCAACGCCAAGGCCAGGCTAATGGAGATCGAGGCCAAGGCGAAGTCGATGGAGGCCGAAGCCAATGCCAAGGAGGCCGAGGCCAGGTCTAGGGTGCTGGAGGCCGACGCCAAAGCCAAGGAGGCCGAAGCCAAGATCTTGGCCGAGAAGAACGCCATCACGTTCACCGACCTGGATAGCATCGCCGACCCCGATCGCAGGGCTTGGGTTGCGAAGAGGCAGCAGGCCATCAGGGCTCGCGATGCCCGAAGGGCAATGGCGATGGCAGTTGCAACTTTCTGGACAGAGAAGCTACCATCTTTTGGACATTGTGTATAATATTTCCCCCTTTTGTATATTTTATATCCACTGGCCACTTGTTGGCGATGCCCAAAGGACGATGGCGCATGTATGCCATGTTATTTGATAGTAATCTGTGCATCCGCACGGACAGTTTCGAACACGCGCACACCGTTTGGATCGGCCTGACGAAGATGCATTTAATCTTTGGAAACAATAGCTGTGTGAAATATGGCCTTTCAAGAACGAAAATAAAAGACATACTTATATATGTTTTGTCTGACTAGGTCACGGGCATGCCGCAACTAGCACCGCAGTATTGTGGACTTGTCAAGTCACTGCAAGTTGCATGGAGAAAGACAAATGATCAGCCGTACTTGGTTAGGCGTCCGTCGCCGTACATATGAATTTTAATCACATTTTGGGCAAACGAAAGCCTTCACGGCTGCAACTCCACCCAAGGCGATGGACGCACACCGCTGGCTATAAAATCCCGCCAACCATTCTGCTTGCCATCCAACCTTCCTCAACTTACTCTGCCCCTCCACGGCAAGAAAGCATGGCGCTCATCCGCCTCTTCCTCGTCGTTCTCGTGGCCACATTTTCACTGCATTTCTCCGGGACAGGTAATCCAGGAGACATAAAGATGTTCCTGTTTTTGGAACACCACAGGAGCAAGTTTTATACTAGTACTAGTATGCAGTACTCCATATTAATGGCGTCCCTGTTTCTTGGTGTACGTACATTTGCAGAGGCGGGTGAGGTAGGCGTGTGCTACGGGAGAAACGGTGACAACCTGATGGACCCAGCGTCCGTGGTGCAGCTGCTGAAGAAGAATGGCATCACGGTGGTAAGGGTGTACGACACCGACCCGACGGTGCTCACGGCGATGGCCAATAGCGGCATCAAGTTGGTGGTGGCGCTACCCAACGACAAGCTGGCCTCTGCGGCCGGCGACCCGAATTGGGCTGTCCAGTGGGCGAAGACCAACGTGATGCCCTACTACCCGGCCACGGACATCCGTGGCGTGACCGTCGGCAACGAGGTCTTCCAGCAGGCACCGGAGCTTACGCCGAAGCTCGTCCAGGCCATGAAGAACGTGCAGGCGGCGTTGGCTGGCCTAGGCCTTGCCGACGGCGTGAAGGTGACCACGCCGATTGCGTTCGACGCGCTTAAGGCACCGTCGTTCCCGCCATCAGCAGGCGAGTTTCGGGACGACATCGCGCAGTCGGTGATGAGCCCCATGGTCGACTTCCTGGAGCAGACGGGGTCGTACCTCATGGTGAACATCTACCCCTACAAGGCGTATGCATCGAGTAATGGCGCGATGGACATCAACTACGCGCTGTTCCTCCCAAACGCCGGCGTGGTCGATACTGGGACTGGCTTCACCTACTATAATCTGTTTGATGCCCAGCTGGACACTGTGTACTATGCGATGGACAGGTTGCGTTCCTCCAGCAGAAATAATAAACCGGCCACCGTGAAGAGGATGCTGGCAGGAAGGGGGCATCCACAGGCGCCAAAGGTCCCTGTGAAGCACGGGGAGCACGACTGGTGCCCCTACTGCGACAGCTTAGCCAACTCCCAGACGTACGTCAATAACCTCATCAAGCACGTGGTCTCCGGTAGCGCCACCAGCACCACCTTTAGCTCCTCCAGGCTCGATGCCGGCGGTCCCAGTGACGACATCACCGTGTACATCTTCGAACTTTTCAACGAGAATGAGAAATCGACACCCGAAGAGAGCAACTATGGGCTGTTCTACCCCAACGGTCAGGCGGTGTACCAGGTCGACTTCAGGGCCGGGGGTACCCCCAGCCCAGGCGCCCAGTCCAGCTGGTGCGTGGCGAACGCGGCGGCCGGGGACGCGCGTCTGCAGGCGGCGCTGGACTACGCGTGCGGCCACGGCGCCGACTGCAGCGCCATCCAGCCCGGGAAGACGTGCTACCAGCCCAACACCAAGGTCGCGCACGCTACCTACGCCTTCAACGACTACTACCAGCGCAACGGCCGGGCCAGTGGATCGTGCGACTTCTCCGGCGCCGCCTCCATTGTCTACCAGCAACCAAGTAAGCTAGCTTCCGGCTGTGCCTGGTCATACTCATTTAAGCTGCTGTGCTGTTGCAGAGCTTGGTTAATCATCGATCTCATCGTTTTGACGAGATATATACTGTAGGTATCTGCGACCCGAACGCGGGGAGTTGGTGCGTGGCGAACGCGGCGGTCGGGGACGCGCGGCTCCAGGCGGCGCTGGACTACGCGTGCGGCCACGGCGCCGATTGCACCGCCATCCAGCCAGGCGGGCGGTGCTTCGATCCCGACACAAAGGTTGCGCACGCGTCCTATGCATTCAACGACTACTACCAGCGCAACGGCCGGTCTGACAAGTCGTGCGATTTCAGCGGTGCTGGCTCCGTCGTTCACCAGCAACCAAGTGAGTTCACCAAAGAATCCATCTGATTCTTAGGTTTAATTTGTTTAGCACAAATAATGAACTCTGACTTTTTTAACTCGGTTTAATCTTATTACTACTGTTTCTTCAATTGTCTGCAGAGATAGGCAACTGCGTGCTCTGATCAAGGGTCTGAGCTGAGGGCAGGTGCCAAAGCGCAATAATCTCATCACTCTGTTTTCTATTCTCCAAGGAGGTCTAGTTTTTTGCTGCAAAACTAGGCAAATAAATCCATGTACTTCACGATGCGCCGGTGTAATGTCGAATAGTACATCCTCTTCGCTTTTATAATACGTTTCGGTAAGCTAAATTAGTTTGCCAGCTATTTATCAGGCTTGTTCACTCCTACTGTGATGTCCATTCGAGATTCAAAGGGTCTTATAAAAAAGGAACGGAGGGAGTAATAATGCAATCGTATCATAGCCTCTTTGTTGACCGTATATATTTATGTACCATGACAAGCAGTTGCATAGCTTCAACGGAGCAATGATCCTCTCGATGTTTTCTTTCTCAGATAAGGGATTGTTTGTTCATAAGTTGTATGGACTTTTTTATAATGCGGGTCACACTTCTAAGTCTTTGTATCAACATCTAACTACCTCATTTGCATAACGTGTCACTAAAGTGGCACAACTTCAAAAAAAATGCAATTTTAGTCTTAGTATGAACGGTGATACTTCGAATTACTGGGATTTCAGAACTTTAGGACAAACATGTTGGGTATCCTCCTCTGGGTTTTGAGGACATGACCATTTAAAGCCTTGACCGATGGCTACTTCGAACATTGCAAGGGGAGGGGATGTTTAGTCTCCCATCCAGCCAGCACAAGGTGAAGTGTCAAAAAATCCAAATTAGCCTCCAATGAAGAATAAAGAAAAAACAGAGAAGGAAGAATAAAATGTTGAGGGAAACCCTTGAGATCAAGCACCCAGTACTCCACCACAAGGTTGTGAAGTCAAAACACTAGCTTGCCTCCTGCAATCTGTGGTTTCACAACCTTTGGTGAGATTTTCCAACACTACAACACTGACCGCATGGCCTGGCTATAAATGCCGAGGCACACGACAAATCGCTACATTGACGCTGGGACAGCAAAAAAAATCAGGAATAACTATATCGAGAAAAATGGATATATGACATTTTTTTTCACTCGGCACATCATTATCCACTGACTTAGCACTAGCACGGCTGCTACGCGTTAATGCGGCAACCCATTGTAGGTCGGCACACCTTAGGTGTCGTACATTAGGAGCGACGTTGGTACAAAAACATTGCCCAATAATGTATCTTTCGGTGCATGCTATATAGTAATTTTGCAATTTAGGCCCTACTAAATATCTAATATCTATCAGGAATAGAATAACAGAGAACTTATAACACAGAATGCAACTTTAGCTGAATCAACATGAACATGAACATTCATTATATACATATAGTACTTCTCAACTCACAACTCACATAGCTAACTACAAATCTAATTAAAGCCAACAATTTCAAACCACTACAAAAGATGCACCATAATAATGAGAGATCCAGCTTTGACTGTAAACTAGAAGGCACAAACATCACCTTTCTAGAGATTGTGTGGACGAACATATTCTTTCAAGTTTGATGTGAAACTATCAGTACCTTCATTATCACACTCTGCTTTAACATCACCACTAATATCTCAACAACAAACACAGGCGAAGTCGATGGTTTCACCTTCTTCGGATATGTAAGGCATAATATACTTCCAGGCGAAATTGGATGAGAAGTACTACACAGGGAATACATGAATAGTTAAGTTTGTTGTGTTGAAGTGTATAAGTAGACTGCACTAGCCCTTTCCATCAGTTCGGACCGTTGGTTGCGTTGGCTAGTGCATGAAGCTTGACATGGTATCAGAGCCTAAGGTCTCGAGTTCGAGTCCTGGCTTTCGCAATTTATCCTAAAAATTGATGTTGACCCCTCTGTGTCCACGTATAGGCCTCTTGAGTCATACGTGAGTTTCGTGCACCGTCGCTCTCTTCCGGTTGCACGTGCTGACTTCTCCCGTCACACGTGAGAGGGGGTGTTGAAGTGTATAAGTAGACTGCACTAGCCCTTTCCATCAGCTCGGACTTTTGGTTGCGTTGGCTACTGCATGCAGCTTGATATGGTATCTGAAGTGTATAAGTAGACTGCACTAGCCCTTTCTATCAGTTCGGACTTTTGGTTGCGTTGGCTAGTGCATGCAGCTTGATATGGTATCAGAGCCTAAGGTCTCGAGTTCGAGTCCTGGCTTTCGCAATTTATCCTAAAATTGCTGTAAACCCCTCTGTGTCCACGTATAGGCCTCTTGAGTCATACGTGAGTTTCGCGCGCCGTCGCTTTCTTCCGGTTGCATGTGCTGACTTCTCTCCGTCACACGTGAGAGGGGGTGTTGAAGTGTGTATAAGTGAATTGCACTAGCCATTTCCATCTGTTCGGACTTTTGGTTGCGTTGGCTAGTGCATGAAGCTTGACATGTTGTAGTACCTAGAGTAAGATTTGAAGGAGATATGCTCTAGAGGCCAATCAATAAAGTTCTTTTATTGATATATCTCTAATGTTCATAATAGTTTTGTATCATTCTATAACTGTATTAAGCGGAAACATTACATGTGTTGTATACGAACAACCAGATCCCTAGTATCCTCTAGTACTAGTTTGTTGGGCAGCTGATGATCGAGGTTTCCCGATCATGGACTGACACAAACATCAAGTGAAAACAAGGTCACTTCATAAAGTGATGGACACACCCGACCGTTTAATTGCAATGTGATCCAGTCGCAATGTTCAATGTTGTGATATCTAGTAAAGCGTAGTAACTTAATTCTTCGACCGTGAGATCATGTTTAATCAGTATCTCCTGCGGCTTATTTGATCACATTAACCGTCATGTCCGTAACTGGGTGGCCATAAAGGTGTGTTTCAGGTATTCCATAGGAATAGTTGAGACGTATGTATCGAGATCGGGATTTGCCTATCCGAGTGAAGGATAGATACTATGGGCCCACTCGGTGAGATCACATTAATAAGCTTGCAGGCATGTGACTAGGTCACATGGATGTGATATCACGGGACCGAGTAAACGTGGTTATCGGTAACAATATCAAACTATATACGGATACATGAGATCGGGTCTTAGAAAAACCAGATATCCTTGTGCAAACGGAATAAGACTCGATGTTTAGAAGGTTCAAGCGAACAACCAAATTCGTGGAATGTGAAGGGATCATCATGTGTTTCCAAATACCACTAATGATCATTGATCAGAAAGATGTCTCCTTCATGACTGAATATTCCCGAACCGTAAGGATGTCACGCTTAAGGGTAATCGACGATGCGGGTTGATCTTCTGCCAATAGAGAAATAGGAAGAGAGAGCCAGAAATGTTTCGAAGAGATACTGAAGTGTTCAAAAACTATTCAAAAGGAGTTTTGAATAAGGAGAAATTAAATAAAGTGTATTTAATATTTAACTATGCATTAATATTAAATATAATTATTTTAATTATAAAATAAAAGGAAAAAACCGCATGGGCCTTCCCTAGGAGGGAAGAGGCCCAAGAGGGAGGAGCCCAGGGGCCATGCGGCTAAGGGTGGGAGGGCTCCCACACTGTCGACCAACCGTAGGTGGGATAGGGTGCAAGCGGGTGGGGCCCACCCTGCTGGCGGCTACCCTCCTCTCACCTCCTCCCAAGTTTAGTCCCACTCTGGGACTTGGAGGGGTGGGAGTGCCTATTTTTCTTCTATATATAGAGGTGCATTCCTCCATCAAATCTGACCCCATGATTGTCATTAGGCATTCTCTCTCCCGTCCTCTCTCCCTCTTTGTGTGTTCCCAACTAAGGAACATGCTACACGAGGTAGAGAGTTCTCCACTCAGCGCACGCCTTCATACTGTTGGAATCTATTTAGAATCTTCTTCTTCCGTTGTCTCGCTAGTCTGGGCCCCGGAATATGTCTTTTACACAAGACGTGCGTAAAACTCGATGAGGCACTGCCTTTAGTGGTGCTAGACTCTTGAAGCCTTATAGACCTCGAGGTCTTATATGCTCGGCTTCACTACAACGTAATCCTGCGTCTGGTCTTCAAAGTTATAAATATCGTATCCCTCTCGTTATTGTACTTCTTCATTTATAGATATTGGGTTGGTGCATTCTCATAGTAGAAATTTTTTTGTTTTCTGCCATGGATCCTCTTCAGTGGTATCAGAACGATCTATGTGTAGATGTACCACTACAAGTAGAACACACGTGGATTGTGTGGACGTTGATTTTCTAATTGCTACCCTCCTACGTGCACTTGCTATTGTGGCAGTGTCGGAAGAAGCGGTCGGGAACAACCTTATGTGAGACCGGTTTCACGACTAACATACGACTTGTACCATATAAGTGGTCGGGGGGTGTCTATCTCTCCGATGTAAGTTGATATGTCACTTACAAAGGACGACCCTAAAAAGGTATTAAAAGCAACAACTAGTTAATCCACGTTGTGGTTGGATTCATAGGTAAAAGTCAGTTCTTCTGCGAAAGCAAGGTGGCGATAAAGTAGAAGTATCTAACTTTATTTTGTAGGAGGGCAAGTGATATGTGTGTGGTTTTAAGTAAGTGTTTATGAGATGAACAATCGAAAGCAAGGTGGCGTCGTGAACTTGGTGCAAATGTTGGCGTCCTCGATGGAGATCAAGACGCGACAACCACCACATATCACATATATATAACTATTTTCATTAGTTGTTAACTATTGCGTGAATCTTGTTGTGTTAGTATTATACTTACGATAGTAGCATAATAAGATAATTCCTCATACTATAATTCCAATATTTTGTGTTCTCCCACACGTGTGCACCACCAAGAAAGTTCGCAGTTATGAAGTGGGTCATGATGATAGGGTGATAGACATCTATGTGTTCATATGCGGTGGATTCAAGTCATGTATGCATTGCAACACACTGTGGTTAAATTTGGCGAGACTAGCATGTACATGCATGGCCTCGTAACACAGATGACCGAAAGGTTAAGCATGAATCACATGTAATGTGATCGATATGGTGATATCTACCCTAGAAGTTGCATTAAAGGCCATGATGATCGGGAATGATGCGGTATAAAAGGATCGTGTAGTCATCAAACCAATGTTGAAGGATGCACGTTTGAGTGGGAGTTCTGGTATTTTAGTTTGACTAAATAAGAACCCATATTATGAACATTAAGATAACTACTTTACAAATACTATTGTAGATGTCTTGCCTACATTAAACCTTGGCCCTATCCTTGAGAAATAAAAGCTCAAAACTGACGGGACGAACTTCACTGCCTGGTCCCGCGATCTAAGGATTCTTCTCGTTCTACAAAAGCTCTCCTATATACTTGAGGCTGCTATATGTGACCAGTCCACTATTACCGCCTCTCAGGCTGATAAAAATGTTTATCAGCAGAAAGCGGATGATAAGGCGTATGTCCAGAGTGGCATGCTCTACGCCATGCAGGCCGACCTGCATAAGCTCTTTGAGAACAAGAGCGTCTTTTGAGATCATCTCTGATCTCAAGGCCATCATTACGCCCCAGGCCTGGTCTGCGATGTATGACCACAGTAGCTTGAGAGAGCATGTGGTCAAAATGTCTATCTACGTTTAACGCCCGAACGACCTTGATTGGAGAATCAATGACGAGCTGGTTATTGATAAGCGGCGTCTGGTGAAGTACGAGGTGATGATGCGCATCGGCAATGGCAACCAAGTTGAATTCATGGTTGTCGGCTGATATGTTGGAAACGTATCTATAATTTTTTATGCTCCATTCTTGTTTAGTATCTACTTTGCTTTACTTGTCCACACTTTGAGGTGCTTTTTTATATGTTTTCTGGTACTAACCTATTAACAAGTTGCAATAGTGCCAGATGCCTGTTTTCTGCTGATTTTGGTTTTAGAAAATTTAGTAAAGAAATATTCTCGATATTGGACGGGACAAAGGACAAAGTCAATTACTTTCCGTGGGGAACAAGAAGTCTAGAGGGGAGCCGGAGGAGCCAGCCAGGGGGCCAGACCCACCCCAGGCGCGGGTGGGCCTAGCCCTGTGCCTGGCTAGGGTTTGGTGGCCATGGCCGCCTCCTCGGTCTCCCCCTTCAACTATAAGAAGCCCCCAATGCAGAAACCCTGGGTACCCGATCAAATATCCACGAAACCGTCTGTAGCCGCCTCCACCATCGTCCCTAGATCGGGGGGATCTGAAGTTCTTCCCGGCACCCTGCTGGAGGGGAGATCATCCCGGAGGCCTTCTCTCCGGTATGATGCGTGAGTAGTTCAACTTGGACTATGGGTACATGTAGTAGCTAGATGGTTGTTTCTCCTCCTTTGTGCTTTCATGTATAGATCTTGTGAGCTCCGTTCATGATCAAGATCTAATCTATTTGTAATCATGCATGTTGTGTTTGCGGGGATCCAATGGATATTGAGATTATTATGTTGGTTTGATTAATGGTTTTGTCTTTATGATTCTATAATGTCTGTGTCGTTTGTGATCTTGCATGCTCTCTTTTGTTAGTAGCTATCTTGGCCAAGTAGTTGCTAGTGACTCCAAGAGAGGGTATTTATGCTCGATAGTGGGTTCATGCCTCTAGTTTCCAAGGGAAGTGACAATAATCTCTTCGGCTGTAGATGTGTTGTTGCTACTAGGGAGAAACAACGGTCTCTTGTTCATGGAATATGTGGACAGTTTACCTTACACACTTTGCTTAAAGCAGTTGTCTGTTGCTTGCAACTTAATACTGGAGGGAGTTTGGATGATAACCTGAAGGTGGACTTCTAGTCATAGATGCAGTTGGATGGCGGTCTATGTATCTTGTTGTATTGCCCAATCAACCTCATAGGATCTTTTTGACTAGTAATTGCATTGTTATCCCTTGCTCAGTTCCTGTCAATTGCCCTGCTATAATTTGTTCACCCTTCATGCCATGTCGTTTATCTAAGGAGAGCACATCTAGTGAACTATGGACCCCGGTCCAATCTTTACCATTGATACATCTTTCACTGTTACTTGTTTACTTGCTGCAAACCATTACCTTCCATACAATACGTTTAATCCTTTGTTACAACAAACCGGTGAGCTTGACAATCTCACTGTTCGTTGGGGCAAAGTCTTGAGTTTGTGTTGTGCAGGTTTTCCCGTTGCTTGCAACACCTATGTGACATTTCCTTCCTCCTTCTGGTCGATAACCTCGGTCTCAATTGAGGGAAAACTTGTTGCTTGCTGCTTCACACCTTGCTCTTGGGGTTCCCAACAGGCTGTGCGTAGACAGTCGTCAAGCTTTTTTGGCGCCGTTGCCGGGGAGGCCAAGGACGTCTTCACAAGGGGAGTCCTTCACTTCCTTTCTCTTTACTTTGTTTTTAGTTTGCTTTGTTTCTTTTGCTTGGTTTTGTTTGCCTCTTTCCAAAAAACCCAAAAAAATTAGTTCCTGCTCTAGCTGCTGTTGTTTTTGGCTTGCCCACCTTTGCCAAAATGAACTCTGCTGAGAACACCAAGTTGTGTGACTTCACTAGCACCAACAACAATGATTTCCTAAGCACTCCTATTGCTCCACCTGCTCCTGATGCTACCTTTTATGAAATTAAGCCTGCTTTGTTGAATCTTGTGATGAGAGAGCAATTTTCTGGTGCTGGTTCCGATGATCCTGCTGCCCATCTGAATAGATTTGTTGAAACTTGTGAGATGCAGAAGTATAAGGATGTAGATGGAGATATTATTAAATTCAAGCCTTTTCCTTTCTCCTTGAGGGGAAAAGCTAAAGAATGGTTGCTTTCTTTGCCTAAAAATAGTATTGATTCTTGGACTAAGTGCAAAGATGCTTTTTGTAACATCCCAAAAATATTAAACTTGGATCATCAAACTCTAATCACCAAATTTAGGGTTAACAAAAAACTTTCCAACTAAAAAAATATGAAAGCATTCATATGTGTGTGTATTGAAATTTGGATTCTTTTGAATTGCCATGATTATGTGTTTCTTTTCTTGTAAAATGATTCTTAGGTGAAATAAACATCATCTAAACAATCCCCAACCTTTTCCCAAAGACAAACAAGTCAAAACAAACAAATTAAGTGAATGGTCACTTTGGCCAATTTAACTCCCATGCCTACTTTGGCTATCTCTAACTTTCAGAACTTAAAAAAAACATGTATGGATCTTTGCACCCCTTGATAATACTCATAACAAGGTATTAAGGCCCACTTTGTGATCATCCATAAACATTCAAATGCTTAGTTTAAATGACAGTTTAAAATTGAATCTATTTCATATGGGAAGATCCCACTTTTTCAAAAACCACTCAAACCAACTCAATTTTCAAAATCCAAGCATCCACAGACTCCCCAGTACATGCCTAGCACACCCACCAAAAATCTTTTCAAAATTCAAAAGTTGAGTTCATGTGGCCATTTCATCAAACAGGTTGCAGATGCAAATCAAACAAAATCAAAACACTATTTGAAGCAGTGATTTGAGCCAACCTTGTTCCTCTCTAGTTACACTAGCCTCAGTAGATCATCTAGCAAACTTAACTAAGCTCTAGCACCACTGTAAACTCGCCAATGTCATCAATGGTGAACAGGCCGAGAGCACCCATGTCACCCCAGTGTAGACAGCAAGCTAGGAGAAGAACTAGCCGTTCCAACCTTGTCTGGGAGGTAGCCCATGCCTCACCGCCCCCTCTCGACCAGCCCTAGCTCGAAGACAACGCCCAGAACCGCCAAGAACGCCGCGCCCGTGCAGCTGTCGACCATGCCGACGTGCACCACAGAGCACGCACCGTTCCCACGCAACCAAACCACCTCGAGCCCTCGCCGCCCACCAGCATGCACCCCACCGTCCTAGGAGACCGCCAGACATGCCCACTTCACCGCTCGTGCCCCGTAGCCACCGCTTGCCGCAGAGTTCGCCGCCTCTGCCTCGCATAGCATCGCACGTTCCCGACCATTTTCCACTGCCCCTACATGCGCATTTAAACCTTAGAGCATCGCCAGGAGACCGCATGTCGATCGCCAGCTGCAGCCATGCCTCTAGCCGCCCGTAGCCGTGTCGCCACCGTCGTCTGTCCATCCCTCTCTGTCTCTCTGTTGGGCCTATAAAAGGAGACCACCCCCGCTCGAATTCTTCACACCATTTCACTCCCCTCACCTCACTGATCGTTCCACCCCTTAGCCGGAGCAAGGCGAGCAGCGCATCGCCGGAATTTGGCCGAAGCTCGCCGCTGCAGAGGAGAAGAGGAGCCGTTGATTTCGTCCACCCTAGGAGGCGCTGCCGGTGCCAGGAGAATCACCGTCGCCGACTTCGTCGTTCGCCCGCATCGCCGACCCTCGCCTGAGCCCCGGTGAGCCTCCCACGACCCCCACCTGCCGCGTTAGGTTTACTCTCGCCGGCCGACGTGACGATGAGTAGCCGTTCGATTAGACTTAGATCGTGCGGATGAGATTGCCCCGTACCTCTTCACGTTTAAAGAGCCACCCCCAGTCAATTGCGCTGTGCTATGAGTGACACCGGGCCGTTAACATTTCCCACGCAGCCCAGTCGTCTGAATTTAACTTTTTCCATTTTAATTCAAACATAGTTATGTACCTAGTTTCAAAAATCAACCCAGCTCGATTCCGTAAACCAAATTTAATGAAACCAATTTTGTTAGAAATATATTGAAATTCTTAATCCAATCCCATTGGATTCAAATCATTTGGATCTATATATCACTCTTGGTAAAAATAACAAGTCAGAAGCTTTTCTACATTCAAAATTTTTCAAATTTCAACCATAATAGCCTTTGAATTGATTCCAACTCTCAAAAATCACATTTGATCATACCTTTCAGAATATATAAAAACATATGGGTTTACTTACAGAAATAATGTTCAAGTAATAAAAGAATGCCACATAGGCATTTCTAGTCACTTTATTTAATTGAAATAAAAGGTTAATTCTTATTAAATTGTGACACCACTTTAAATCACATTCCCATGTACTAAAATATGTGGTGATGACATGTGTCAACATGATCCCATGTTTGGTTTGGAGAATATTAAATCTTAAGTATCTTTTTCAATGTGTAGAAATTACTTTTCTCAAATGAAAATAAATAAAACAAATGTTAAGCTTGTAATATAGGTGATGATGCTAGATCATCTATAGAACCCTTTTGTGTGATGATTGAAAGTAGTTAAGTATTGTTTGGTGATTGTGTACCTCGTATTTATTCATAGACGCTAGTACCGACCAAGGATACGAGGAGGAAGGAGGATACTACGAAGAAGAAGCCGGGGAGAACTTCAACCACTGCTCTGCACAAGGCAAGCTAACACTTGCAACTTAGCAAGCTGATACTGATACTTATGCAAGCCTTACTACACAAGTTGACCTATGCAAGCTATTAACATAGCAAGCTTATACCACTTGATAAACCATCCTAGTTTTACTTGCAAGCTTTATACCTTATTTCTTTATCAAAACTTTCTCTTAGAGTTTACTTAAGTGACTTGTAGATTCTAGGAAGATAATTGAAGGTTGCATAAAGAGAATTAAATTTGGCCTAAGCTAGATAATCTTGATGTCATCCTAAGGCATGATATTGAACTCAATTAATCCCCATTTGTTTACCACCCCTCATTAGTACTTACCCCACTTGTAGATGCTAGTGCTAAGCATAAAACTTGATCAACATTAGATGGGAATACTTGGTGAAAATGGTTATGAAAACCTTGGAATGATGAGTCATTTTATTGAAACATTTTGACATGTGTTTTCGAACACCAGATGATTTGGTGATGAAAATGTTGAGGCATGAGCCTTAGCCCCTTTATAAAACCGATGGTTGTCTCGATGCGATACCATTCCAACTTTACCGTACAACCACAATACCCGAGAATTGGGTAGGGCTTGACTGGAAACTTATATACCTTAGTGTGGGTTCCCTCACGTCCAAGGTCTGAGCTAAGGCTACCTTGTGAAGATTGTCCACCTGTGCAGTACCCAAGATGATAGTTGGTCATGGTTGGGAGGCCAAACTCATAGGAGAGGTGCATATACTAGGGCGTGTAATCGAAAGGTTAGGATTGATTATCCGCATACTGAGTATGGTGAATTCAGGATTTGTTCCTGACGGATGTATCGAATGTTGTGGTGAAAGTGTACAATCTCTGCAGAGTGTCAAACTATTCGAATAGCCGTGTCCGCGGTTATGGACAGTTGGAGTGGCCATACTGTTCCCCTGTCAGAAGTTTTCAAAATGACTTGTGAAATGAATTGAGATTTTGACTTGACCACAACAGAGTTCTGATATGAAATTCAAGTTCCCACCTAGGTGTGATCAAACTTCAACTAGTTTTTCTTTGTTTCTAAACTTAGTAGAGGTAAATCTGGCTTTTTGCAAAACAACCCTAGATCTTAGTGTACTACTACAAAAACCCCTTCTCTTGTTAGTATTAGTTTGCGAGTACTTAAAAAGTACTCATGGCTTTGTCCCTAGCTATTCCCGTGGCCAGACTATGAAGAAGAGTACCAGGAGGATGGACCCCAGGAAGGTTACGACAACTAGGATCATCTCCCATCGTCAGCATTGCCTGTGACCCCGAAGATGGAGCTTCGCCTATGCTACCGTTATTATTACGTTATTCCGCTACTTGAGTTGTATTAAGAACTGGATCATGAGATCCTTATTTGTGTAAGACCTTATGTATGGTTTGTAATGGATGATGTACTGTGGTATCCAATTCTGTTATGTCTCGCAAAAATGGCAATCCTGGGATTGCGATGTACTCCCTCCGTTTGGAAATATAAGATGTTTTAGATTTGTGAATGAGACGTATCTAGACACATTTTAGTGTATATATTCATTTGAACCTATACACTAAAACGTGTCTAAATACATCTCCTTCACAAACCTAAAACATCTTATATTTCTAAACGGAGGGAGTATGGCATAACAGGCATCTGGGATTAAAAATCCGGGTGTTGACAAGTTGGTATCAGAGCCATCCTGACCATAGGAGACCCTAGTTAGACTGGACGTTTGAATCAAAAACTTAGTTTCAAAACCAAAGGAAGCAAATATTTACAAAAACTTATTCCCATTCCTATCAGCTTGTTTCTTTCATAAAAATTCATGTTCCTCAAAAACTCTTGCATAATACCTAAAATTTGACACACTTGATCACTCTACTAACTTAATCATCCTATATTCTTTTAGATGGACGTGAAGAACAGCAAGTTTTATCAGTTGGGGAATGGAGGAGACCTTATCTTTGAGCGGTATTTGGACCAGCTTTAAGAACTTCTGGAGCGTCCGCACCCTGAGTTCTTCGGAGCTCAGCTCAATGATAAAGGAGGAGAAGATCTGCAGTGTCTAATTGTTGCAAGTCTCCGAGGAAAGATTGAACCTCCCACTGCCGAGGGAATTCAGTTCACCTTAAGAAAAAACAACTGGCTCGATGGACTTGCCTGGGCCATGCAGGAAGCTCTTGCCCGTCTGTGTGGGAAGAGTATCAATCAGATCAAGGGTACCCGCTTTGAGTTTTGTCCAAGGCGTGATGTTATGGGATAACCACTGGAAGCCCCATACCACCCCGAGCTGAAGACTCAGTTGGACCACCTCAGCTTCATGATGTATGATCGTCAGCAGGAATTGGATAATTGCCGTGACTACTGCAACCACAAGTTCGCCATCATCAATACCAAGGATCAGACCATCGCCATGCTAGCAAAGGATCGCAAGTCTCGCCGCCATCAGCTCGACAAGAAGGAGCGCATCATTGCTCGTCTTCGCCACCTCGGATTTGGAGGAGACCATCCACGAGAGAGACATGCAGTTGGAGGAAAGGGAGAATGCCGAAGAGGATCTTTGTGGAGACCCCTACTCCTATCTCAGCGATGACGATGATTTTCTGGAGGATCAGGCCATGGACTTCTTCACCGATGAGGATGACGACTACACCGACTCCGAGGAGTAGTAGCACTTGAGCACTTGCGTAGTGAGTAGTATTCGGTCCCACTGTATCGTAGTTTCCATAATGGTTCTTAAAACCATATGCTTTTCTTGCTTTGTGGTGTGTGTGTTTGTATCAGGTGCTATGAATGAATGAATGAAAAGCAAGTTGCAAAAGAAAATCTGAGTCAAAACTTAAAAACTTTTCAAAGTCCCTGAACCTTAGAAATTTCCCTCTTTTCTCATGATCTATTTCAATCTTCAGATGCCACGCGGAGGAAGTGGTTCATCCCCGGACCCGATGTTGCAGATCCTGCAAATGTTGGTTTCTGACCGTGAAGCTGAAAGAGCTGGACGTAAAGCCAACTTAGCCACCCTTCAGCACATAGCTCAGATGGCCAACAACAACCAAGGCCACGGAAATCAGGACAACCATGGATCTAAGCTCAAGAATTTCCAGAACACCAACCCATCTGTTTTTACTAAGTTAGAAGAGCCCCTAGATGCCGATGATTGGCTGCAAACCATGGAAAACAACCTAGAAGTCGCCGGAGTGGAAGCTAACGAGAAAGTCCTGTTCGCCACCCACTATCTAGCCAGAGATGCCAGAGCATGGTGGAACAGCGTTCGTGCAATGACCGGAGGACAGATGATGACCTGGGAGGAATTCAAGGTCAAGTTCAGCAGAACCCATGTGCCACCGGGTTTGATCAAGAGAATGAGAGATGAGTTCAGAGAACTAAAGCAAGGAAGGATGACCATAGTGGAATACCATGACAAATTATTGTCATTATCTAGGTATGCCCCGGATGAGATCGACACTGAAGCCAAGAAGAAGCAGAGATTCTTGAATGGTCTGCACGATGAGATGCAGACTGTGTTATTCAATATCCCCTTTGCTGATATTGAAGCCCTAGTCGACTCTGCTATCCAGATGGAAGGAAAGATCAACCAAGCCAATGAGAACCGCAAGAGTCGCATGATGCATCATCCAGGAACCCATCAGACCCCAAAGTATCGCCCTAACCCATCTCCAGGATTTGCCCCGAGAACCAACAGACCCCCGATGAACCGGCCGACCTATCCCAACCGTGGAAACCCAAGGCCCGGAGGAAATCACAACAACCCCGATAACTCTGGCAATTTCAACCGTGCAGCACCCAAGTTCAACAACAACAATGCTGCCACCAACACCAACACTGCCCCGAGGACTGGAAGCAATGTTGTTCCTGTTGCAGCAAAGGACAAGTCGCAAGTGACTTGTTATGACTGTGGAAATAAGGGTCACTACTCCAACGAGTGCCCCAACAAGAAGAATGTCGTAGCACCCAATGAAAATGCCCCAGCTCAGCAGCAGCATCGTGTTCAGCCAGGAAGAAGGTTTGCCCCAGGGAATTCGCTCAACCATAATGGTCGTCCTTTTCTCATGCATGCTGAAGAAGCTCAGGAAGCGCCAGACGTCGTGCTGGGTATGTTTTCTGTTAATTCAGTATTTGCTAGAGTGTTGTTCGATTCTGGTGCATCACATTCATTTGTCACCGAAGAATTTGCATGCACTAGTAAGATTCAACCAACCAAACTGAAGCATGTTATGATTTTTCAAATCCCCGGTTCAACCACCAAAGCTAGGCAAATTTGCAAAGCAGTCCCTATCCGAATCCATGGCATAGATTTTTATGCTAATCTAATAGTACTCGGAACTAAAGGTTTGGAAGTAGTACTAGGAATGGATTGGATGGCCAAACATAAAGGATTAATCGACTGTGCCAAGAAAGCCATAACCATGACCAGTACAGTCGGAATATCAGTCGAGCATGTATCTGAAACCTTACCTCGTCAATTAAAGTGCAACAAGAGTATAGCCCAACCTACCATTGACCAAGTCCGGATAGTCTGTGAATACCCCGATGTATTTCCAGATGTTTTGCCCGGTATGCCCCCAGATCGGGATATCGAGTTTATCATTGAACTAATCCCCGGAATAGGACCCATAGCCCAGATACCATATAGTATGAACCTGTCTGAACTAGCAGAACTGAAGAAGCAACTAGATGCCATGTTGGAAATTGGATTGATTCAACCAAGTGCGTCACCTTGGAGATCACTTGTATTTTTTGTAGATAAGAAGGATGGAGTAATTGTTTGTGTACGGATTATCGGAAGTTGAATGATGTCACTATCAAGAATAAGTACCCATTTCCCAAGATAGAAGATTTGTTTGATCAGTTGACCGATGCCAAAGTGTTTTCTAAGATTGATCTTAGAATAGGCTATCATCAACTCAAGATTCGTGCAGAGGATATTCCCAAGACTGCCTTTACCACCAGATATGGATTATACGAGTATACCGTCATGTCTTTTGGATTAACCAATGCCCCCGCTTATTTCATGAATCTCATGAATAAGATTTTTATGGACTTCCTGGATAAGTTTGTCGTTGTTTTCATTGATGACATTCTGATTTATTCCAAATCAGAAGAAGAACATGAGCTACACCTAAGGACCATTCTTGGAACCCTTAGATAGCATCAGTTGTATGCCAAGTTTAGCAAATGTGAATTCTGGTTACAGGAGGTAGGATTCCTCGGCCACATTGTATCAGCCGGAGGAATTGCCGTTGACCCTGCAAAAGTGAAGGATGTCGAAGATTGGCAAGCCCCAACCACCCAGACCCAAGTTCGTGCATTTCTCGGATTGGCGGGATACTACCGCAAGTTCTTAGAAGGATTCTCGAGTATCGCCAGACCCATGACCCAATTGCTGAAGAAGGATAAGATGTTTGAATGGACGGACAAATGTGAAGCGGGTTTTCAAGAACTCAAGAGAATATTGATTTCAGCCCCAATCTTAATCATGTCGGATATCACGAAGCCCTTTGATATGTATTGTGACGCATCCAAGAGCGGTCTCGGATGTGTGCTAATGCAAGAAGGCAAAGTCATATCTTATCTATCACGACAACAGAAACAACACGAGCAAAATTACCCAACCCATGACCTCGAACTCGCAGCCATAGTTCTAGCCCTGAAGACATGGAGGCATTACCTAATGGGAAATCGTTGTGAGATTTATTCAGATCACAAGAGCTTGAAGTATATATTCACTAAGAAGGAGTTGAATATGAGACAGATAAGATGGATTGATTTAATCAAGGATTACGATCTGGACATTCACTATCACCCCGGTAAAGCCAACGTGGTAGCGGATGCCCTTAGCAGATTGCCGTGCCGCTTGAACTCCATGATTTTTAAGGAGCAACCAAGCTTGCACAAAGAGATGGAATATTTCCGAATGTAATTAGTGAGTGAAGGATTTTTGGCTAGCATAGAACTTCAACCCACTTTGATCAGCCAGATCAAAGAGGCACAGAAAGGAAATGCTAGTATCGAAGGAATCAAGCATCATATCGGTACTGGCAAAGTACCCAGATTAACCGAAGACGAAGAAGAAGTTATGTGGTACAAAGGACGCCTTTGTGTACCAGCAGATTCTGAATTGAAAGAAGTAATTCTGAAGGAAGCTCATGATACTCTTTATTCTATCCATCCCGGAGGAACAAAGATGTATCAAGATTTGAAAGAGCAATTTTGGTGGCATAAGATGAAGAGAGAAATTGGAAGCTATATCGCCAAGTGTGATATATGTCAGCGAGTCAAGGCGGGACATCAAAGAACCGTTGGATTGTTGCAACCATTGCATATTCCGGAATGAAAATGGGATTCTGTTGGAATGGACTTTATCACCGGATTGCCTACTTCTAGTAGGGGAAATGACTCTATCTGGGTCATAGTTGACAGGTTGTCCAAAGTCGCCCATTTCTTACCCGTCAAGACCACTTATCAGAGTTCGAAGCTAGCGAAGTTATACATCGCTAGAATCATCAGTTTGCACAGAATCCCCAAGAACATCGTATCGGATCGAGGAACTCGGTTTACCTCGAGATGCTGGAAGAAAGTCCAAGAAGGTTTAGGAACCCGACTAGATTTCAGTACCGCTTATCACCCTCTGACCGATGGACAAATGGAGCGAGTAAATCAAATACTCGAAGATATGCTGAGAGCATGTGTGTTAGAATATGAATCTAAGTGGGAAGACTGTCTGTCGTTCGCAGAATTTTCATACAACAACAGTTATCAAGCTAGTTTGCAAATGGCCCCTTTTGAATTCATGTATGGAAGGAAGTGTCGCACCCCTTTGAACTGGTCGGAAGTAGGAGAGAGTCAGATTTTCGGACCTGATATCCTACGAGAAGCAGAAAAGAAGGTTCACAAGATTTGTGAGCACCTCAATACCGCCCAATCCAGACAGAAGAGTTACGCCGACAAGAGACGTAGAGACCTCGCCTTCAACATCGGATATTTTGTGTACCTGAAAGTGTCGCCATTGAAGGGAATGCAGCGTTTCCAACTCAAGGGAAAGTTAGCCCCCAGATTTATCGGCCCCTTCAAGATTCTGAACCGTCGAGGAGAAGTGTCGTATCAATTGGAACTACCCGAAGAGATGTCAGCCGTGTACAATGTGTTCCATATCTCATTACTTCGCAAGTGCCTCGAAGTTCCGGAGAAGACAGAAGTGTTCAAGAATATTGATCACCGGACCATAGAAATAAACGATGACCTGACCTATCCCGAAGTACCCATCCGTATTTTGGAGGAAGCTTTCAGAACCACTCGAACCATAAGCATCAAGTTTCTCAAGATTCAGTGGAGCAACCACACAGAAGAGGAAGCTACCTGGGAGCGCGAAGATCATATCAGGACGGAGTTTCCCGATCTCTACAAATCCTAGGTAATCTTTTTCATCCTTTTTCAAATCTCGGGACGAGATTTTCTTTAAGAGGGGGGAGGTTTGTAACATCCCAAAAATATTAAACTTGGATCATCAAACTCTAATCACCAAATTTAGGGTTAACAAAAAACTTTCCAACTAAAAAAATATGAAAGTATTCATATGTGTGTATTGAAATTTGGATTCTTTTGAATTGCCATGATTATGTGTTTCTTTGCTTGTAAAATGATTCTTAGGTGAAATAAACATCATCTAAACAATCCCCAAACTTTTCCTAAAGACAAACAAGTCAAAACAAAGAAATTAAGTGAATGGTGACTTTGGCCAATTTAACTCCCATGCCTACTTTGGCTATCTCTAACTTTCAGAACTTAATAGAAACATGTATGGATATTTGCACCCCTTGATAGTACTCATAACAAGGTATCAAGGCCCACTTTGTGATCATCCAGAAACATTCAAATGCTTAGTTTAAATGACAGTTTAAAATTGAATCTATTTCATATGGGAAGATCCCACTTTTTCAAAAACCACTCAAACCAACTCAATTTTCAAAACCCAATCATCCACAGACTCCCCAGTACATGCCTATCACACCCACCAAAAATCTTTTCAAAATTCAAAACTTGAGTTCAGGCGGCCATTTCATCAAACAGGTTGCAGATGCAAATCAAACAAAATCAAAACACTATTTGGAGCAGTGATTTGAGCCAACCTTGTTCCCTCTCTAGTTACACTAGCCTCAGTAGATCATCTAGAAAACTTAACTAAGCTCTAGCACCACTGTAAACTCGCCAAGGTCATCAATGGTGAACAGGCCGAGAGCACCCATGTCACCCCAGTCTAGACATCAAGCTAGGAGAAGAACTAGCCGTGCCAACCTTGTCTGGGAGGTAGCCCATTCCTCACCGCCCCCTCTTGACCAGCCCTAGCTCGAAGACAACACCTAGAACCGCAGGGAACGCCGCGCCTGTGCCGCTGTCGACCATGCCGACGTGCACCGCAGAGCACGCGCCGTTCCCACGCAACCCGACCACCTCGAGCCCTCGCCGCCCACCAGCATGCACCGCACCGTCCCAGGAGACCGCCAGACATGCCCATTTCACCGCCCGTGCCCCGTAGCCACCGCTTGCCGCAGAGTTCGCCACCTCTGCCTCGTACAGCATCGCGCGTTCCCGACCATTTGCCACCTCCCCTACATGCGCATTTAAACCTTAGAGCATCGCCAAGAGACCGCCCGTCGATCGCCAGCCGTGGCCATGCCTCTAGCCGCCCGTAGCCGTGTCGCCACTGTCGTCTGCCCATCCCTCTCGGTCTCGTCGTCGGGCCTATAAAAGGAGACCACCCCTGCTCAAATTCTTCACACCATTTCACTCCCCTCACCTCATTGATCGTTCCACCCCTTATCCACAGCAAGGAGAGCAGCACATCACCAGAATTTGGCCGGAGCTCGCCGCTGCAGAGGAGAAGAGGAGCCGTTGATTTAGTCCACCCCAGGAGGAGCTGCCGGTGCCAGAAGAATCGCCGTCGTCGACTTCGTCGTTCGCCCGCATCGCCGACCCTCGCCTGAGCCCCAGTGAGCCTCCCATGACCCCCACCTGCCGCGTTATGTTTCTGTCTCACCGGCGCCGCCCGACGTGGACGATGAGTAGCAGCCGTTCGATTAGACTTAGATCGTCTGGATGAGATTGCTCTGCATCGCAAGGCTTAAAGAGCCACCGACAAGTAGACCCCCGCTGTTGCGCCTCAAGGCTGAGTGACACCGGGCCGCCCGTTAACATTTCACAGTGACTGCTTGAATTTAACTTTTTCCATTTTAATTCAAACATAGTTATGTACCTAGTTTCAAAAATCAACCCAGCTCGATTCAGTAAACCAAATTTAATGAAACCAATTTTGTTAGAAAGATATTGAAATTCTTAATCCAAGCCCATTGGATTCAAATCATTTGGATCTATAGATCACCCTTGGTAAAAATAACAAGTCAGAAGCTTTTCTGCATTCAAACATTTTTCAAATTTCACCCATAATAGCTTTTGAGTTGATTCCAACTCTCAAAAATCAAATTTGATCATACCTTTCAGAATATATAAAAACATATGGGTTTACTTACAGAAATATTGTTCAAGTAATAAAAGAATGCCACATAGGAATTTCTAGTCACTTTATTTAATTGAAATAAAAGGTTAATTCTTATTAAATTGTGACACCACTTTAAATCACATTCCCATGTACTGAAATATGTGGTGATGACATGTGTCACATGATCCCATGTTTGGTTTGGAGAATATTAAATCTTAAGTATCTTTTTCAATGAGTAGAAATTACTTTTCTCAAATGAAAATAAATAAAACAAATGTTAAGCTTGTAATATAGGTGATGATGCTAGATCATCTATATAACCCTTTTGTGTGATAATTGAAAGTAGTTAAGTATTGTTTTGTGATTCTGTACCTCGTATTTATTCATAGACGCTAGTACCGACCAAGGATACGAGGAGGAAGAAGGATACTACGAAGAAGAAGCATGAGGTGTGTCCCTCATATTCAAGGGACTTGAGATTGCCAGCTTATACTTCGTCAAGCATATACTCCAGCTTTGCCACTTTAAACTTAACCACTTCAAGATGCTTATGATAGGGGCAATGAGGGATGAAAGCTAAAAAATACCATAATTTTTGGAAGCTCTTTTTGAAACTTATAATCCCTGCTTCCTTTTACATAAAGTCCTTTCTTCCACCACTATTGAGTCTCCACCTTCTACCTTTAGGCACCATTAAGAGAGCATAGTTGTCATTCTGTGTGCAGTGTTCCAAAGCTTATTAATTGATGCATATTGTGTTATTACTTGTTCTTGTGCTATTTGTTTCTAGCCACCCTTGTGAACTTTGCAGGTGTCCTATGCATCTATTTGCTACTCTATGAGGGACAAGTTAATTGCCACTATGTTATGTTTTCTGCATGTGAAACAAACAAACGTTTTTCAATGTATGTTATTCATGATCTTTGTTTGTAGCTTGTCATGTTGCATGCATAGTTACTATGTCCTATTGTTAGAAATCCATCTTTCATGCACATGTTTAGAGTTCTTTGATCCCAGCATTCAATGCTTGCAAATGGTTGGATCTTTATTGTGAGGGTGCATGTCACCTCAAAAATTATTCTGTTTATCAGTTACCTACTCGAGGACGAGCAGGAGTTAAGCTTGGGGATGTTGATACGTTGGAAACGTATATATAATTTTTGATGGACCATGCTTGTTTTGTATCTACTTTCCTTTACTTGTCCACACTTTGAGGTGCTTTTTACATGTTTTCTGGTACTAACCTATTAACAAGTTGCAATAGTGCCAGATGCCTGTTTTCTGCCGTTTTTGGTTTCAGAAAATTTAGTAAAGAAATATTCTCGGAATTGGACAGGACAAAGGACAAAGTCAATTAATTTCCGTGGGGAACAAGAAGTACAGAGGAGAGACGGAGGGGACGGCCAGGGGGGCCAGACCCACCCCAGGCGCCGGTGGGCCCATCCCCGCGCCTGGCTAGGGTTTGGTGGCCCTGGCCGCCTCCTCGGTCTCCCCCTTCGCCTATAAGAATCCCCCGATGTAGAAACCCTGTGTACCCGATCAAATATCCACGAAACCGTCTGTAGCCGCCGCCACCATCGTCCCTAGATCAGGAGGGATCTGAAGTTCTTCCCGGCACCCTGCCGGAGGGGAGATCATCCTGGAGGCCTTCTCTCCGGTATGATGCGTGAGTAGTTCCACCTTGGACTATGGGTCCATGTAGTAGCTAGATGGTTGTATCTCCTCCTTTGTGCTTTCATGTATAGATCTTGTGAGCTCCGTTCATGATCAAGATGTAATCTATTTATAATCATGCATGTTGTGTTTGTGGGGATCCGATGGATATTGAGATTATTATGTTGGTTTGATTAATGGTTTTGTCTTTATGATTCTATCAGGTTTGTGTTGTTTGTGATCTTGCATTCTCTCCGTTGTTAGTAGCTATCTTGGCCAAGTACTTGCTAGTGACTCCAAGAGGGGGTATTTATGCTTGATAGTGGATTCACGCCTCTAGTTTCCAAGGGAAGTGACAATAATCTCTTCGGTTGTAGATGTGCTATTGATACTAGGGATAAAACAACGGTATCTTGTTTATGAAACATGTGGACTGTTTACCTTACACACTTTGCTTAAAGTAGTTGTGTGTTGCTTGCAACTTAATACTGGAGGGGGTTCGGATGATAACCTGAAGGTGGACTTCTAGTCATAGATGCAGTTGGATGGCGGTCTATGTATCTTGTTGTATTGACCAATCAACCTCATAGGATCTTTCTGACTAGTAATTGCCTTGTTATGCCTTGCTCAGTTCCTGTCAATTGCCCTGCTGTAATTTGTTCACCCTTCATGCCATGTTATTTATCTAAGAAGAGCACCTCTAGTGAACTATGAACCCCGGTCCAATCTTTACCATTGATACATCTTCCACTGTTACTTGTTTACTTGTTGCAAACCATTACCTTCCACACAATACGTTTAATCCTTTGTTACAGCAAACCGGTGAGCTTGACAACCTTACTGTTCGTTGGGGCAAAGTCTTGAGTTTATGTTGTGCAGGTCTTCGTGTTGCTTGCAACACCTGTGTGACGTTTCCTTCCTCCTTCTGGTTTGATAACCTTGGTCTCAACTGAGGGAAAACTTGCTGCTTGCTTCTTCACACCTTGCTCTTGGGGTTCCCAACAGGATGTGCATAGACAGTCGTCATCGGTACCCTCCCTGTGTGTCTCCCTTCAGGATTAGTTTTAATTTTTAATAATTTTTACTATGGATACTGGCTTTGAGCATGAATATTGTCAATGGGTCTTTCTTGTTGCAAGACCATTATTCGTTTAAATCATATACAAGTGGTTGTTCTATTTATATGAATAATGTGTTTTATGCTCATGCGCACAAAAAAATAAAGTTTTATTCGTATTGAATCTTGATTGTGAGGACACTCACATCCATAGCATAGATGCCAAGGGATGCAAGAACGATAGCGATAATTCCATATATGTGGCATTTCCCTCTAGTTCACATTAGGGTAAAATGCATGAAAAGGCTCCATTTTGATGGAGAGATGGAATTGTTGGATTTTGAATCCCTCCATAGATGTTCACCATACCTCATAAGAAAAATGACCAAGACGCCAATCAATGGAATGATGGAAGTGGATGCAGACCTATAGGGAGTCATATATTCTGATGTATGCGGACCAATGAACATCTTCACATGCAATGGTTATCATTATTTTGTCACCTTCACTGACGATTTGAGTAGATATGGGTATATCTACTTAATAAAGCACAAGTCTGACACCTTTTGAAAGCTCAAGGAATTTTAGAGTGAAATTGAGAATCAACTCAACAGGAAAATCAAGCACCTTCATACTGATCGAGGGGGCAAGTATTTGAGTTACAAGTTTGGCACACATCTGAAGGCTTGTGGCATTGTACCACAACTTACGCCATCTGAAACACCACAACATTATGGTGTGTCCGAGCAACGTAATCGCACACTATTGGATAGCGTACAGTCTATGATGTCTCTTACCGACTTATTTATATCTTTTTAGGGTTACGCACTTGAGATTGCTTCATTCATTTTAAATATAACATCATCCAAGTATGTGAAGACAATGCCGTATGAGATATGGCATGGCTCAAAGCCAAAATTGTCTTTCCTGAAAGTTTGGGGATGTGAGGCTGACGTTAAAAAAACTATAGCCTAACAAACTCGAACCGAAAGATAAAAAATGCATGTTTGTAGGATATCCAAAGGATACTCGCAAAACGCTTGTCGTGAAGAACGGTATCTTCCTTGATAAAGAGTTTCTGTCAAAAATCATAAGTGGAAGGAAGATAGAACTCGATGATATTATTGACCTGATCTTCAAATACCAAGGTCGCAATGAAAGATTTTTCTTGAGCCACCCTTATAAATTGAAGTGGGAGAGAATGATGATGATCATGAAACTCATGAGGTGATAGCTATCAAACCCCACAGGTCAACAAGAAAACGTGTTACCCTTGAATGGTACAGTTATCTTGTGAACATGGTCGTGGCTGTAGAACATGATGAACCTATTGGGTTCGCATCTTAGAAAAAATACTACGATGTGAACAACTAAGTACCAAGATCTATCTACCGAGATACAATCAACAGTTGAATATACATCCATACAAAAATTACCCTCTAAGAGTGACAAGCGTTATGATATTTGATCTCGTTGATGATGTAGTCGTTCACTTTCCAATCTCAAGATCGTGATGAAGTCCTAGCACCGCAAAGTAGTGGTGCATCCGTGATCTCACACACATCCAGTACCCGACAACCTCTGATTCCTCGCTCTAGAGAAGCATCGGAAGCAGCAAATCCTTACTCCTAAAAAATCCACCGGGAACATGTATCTCTCTATGCCAAGACCATAGGGAATATTCTAGAAGGAGAGAGAGATCCTTCGTGAGGAGGTGTGAGTGAGATGGGAGGGAGGGGTGAATTTTATAGGGGAGGGGGAAAGCCCCTTGCCATGGCCGGCGGCCAAGGTGGGTTCCCCCACCTCTCCCTCATTCATGTGGGTGGAGCACCCACTCACATAAACACAACCTCCACTCAAAATCCCACTCACATGTATTAATTTTCCACCAAAATTAATGCATATCTCAATTAATAAAACCATTTTATTTATTTTATTCAGAATTTTGTTAATTACTTTAATTAACAAACATTCACATAAAACCCCTTGCAATATTTTAATATGACATGTAGAACCAATTTAAGAAATTTCACCCGAAACAATTCCGGTATCCATTGAAATAATTCCAGCGCTTTCATATTATTTCTCTGACATCTTATTTGCTCGAATGGTGCCAGTATCCCTTAAGTGTGTCACCCTACAGTTTGCGAATAATATAGACATGATCGAGACCCCTCTCCGATCAATAATCAGCAGCGGGACCTAGAGATCCATACTGACTCCCACACATTCAATGATGACTCGTGTGATCATGTGAACCTTTAATGTTGTAACTAAATCACTTTGTCTTGTGATATATTAAATGTCTGATATTCTATCACTAGTATCCACATACCTAGTTTGACCTTGTTACCGACATATACTCTTTTCTTATTCCAGTGATATAACATTATAGTGATCTCATCACTTGCTTGCAAGCTATTTCAATGTGATATCACCGAAAGAGCCCAGAGTACATCTCTCCGTCATCGGGATGGACAAATCCCACTCTTGATCCATGAGCATCTACATAACACTATCGAAGTATTTGAACCCACCTTTATAGTCACCCTGTTATGGTGTGATGTTTGATGTTATCAAGCTACTCTTTCGGTGTTAGCACTACAAGGAATCTGCTGATACATGACCCTCTATTTTCGTCACAGAATCGTCATTGTCACAATATATGACGATCTTATGACGAAAAACATATCGTCAAAAACTAAGCGTCAGTAATTACATACGACGATGCTTTTATGAAATCGTCATAACCATCTATGACGATATTAGATCGTCATAACCTCTATGACGATGCAATATCGTCATGCGCGGTCAAGCCTAACCACGTTGGATCCTACGTGGGAAGTCCGACGTGGAAAAATTATGACGAAACGAAATCATCGTAAAGTAAATTTAGACCGGTCCATTTCAATAGTCCGTATGGGCCAAACCCAATAACTCGGCCTTTTTCTTTTGGGGGCTTTACCTTTTTACAGTCCATTTCCTTTTGGGCCTTGGCCTTTTTGCAATTTTTTCAGTCTGGTAACATTTTTTCATTACTATTATATGGCCCAATATAATTCGACTACAGCCCTTTTACAATGCAATATTATCTGGGCCCTTCGCCTCTTTATGTTCAGTACTGCATAGCCCATTTATATAGATCAAGCCCAAAATTAAATAAGACATTATTTTCAAGAATATACAAATGAAATAGCACACAGAATCTGATTAAATATAGAAATTTGACTCCCAACATTTTGATTACATAGCACGATGACATACAACCAGATACACATGTTCACACACGACGGCACTATTATATACATGTATATCCCACAAAACAAGTATCTCCATCAGGTGAGCAAAATTCAAGCATGTATCCAGCATGGTTCACAGCCTGGTTCACACACATTCGCATCGGGACGCGACGCACTTAGCCTGGAGGCCCCTGAATATTTTTGTGTTGTTTGGCTGGCGTCCTGGATCATCTGGTCATAGCCTGGTGTTTAAGAAACAAGTACAAACATCAAATAATCTGTTGTAGATGATTTAATACAGGCATGCATGGCAAATTAGAATATGAAAGATCTAAGGAAATGGTTTTCAAGATAGACACAATATAACTAGCAAAGAGACATAGAAGAGGGATCAATTGACAAGTAAATCAATTTGTAAAAACAACATACTACTGACTCCAATATCCAATGAAATATTACTGCTATAAAAATATGTAAATAACACATGACATTATGTTTTAAGTAGTGTGAGCATGATAGAACAAATAGAATAAAGATCTCCAGCAAATTACATGTTTATGTTATCTATATTGTACCCATTTTATGCTATCTAATCAGGCAAAACAAACATGCACATATCCTAGGGATGGATCCCTTTATAAGAAACCAATAAGTATGACAGCACATTACCACACCCGAGCCAATCCAAGTAGACCGTGGAGATGACGGCCATCTTCCGCCAGTCAGTCGCTCTGGCGTCTCCCATGTCACATCCTCTAAACAGATGCACACCAAAGCAAATGAATCAGTTTGCATGAAGAAATAAAGCGAAGAAAGTATAGAGATGTCACTTATACATATGCATGAGAATCTATATATGCACTACTCCATGATCATGTGCCACTCCTATACAAAACATGTGCCACTCCTACTGTTCAAAGAAATCTTCTATTGATAAAAGAAATCTGCTATTAGCAGTATAATGACAGTACAACACTTATCATGATCTGATAGCACAAGCTTTAGCTCTACTATAACTAATTAATGACAATACAATTTTGGTCCAAGTTTTCAGCAAGCATTCTTCTACCACAAACACACAGGAACAAAACATGATGGTTAGCTTAGAGCAGAGGTTTAGCAAGAATAAATATATTTAGGGAATAGCTTTGACTTGAACACACACAACACGACAACACCCATACACGTTTGCTTCGAATTGTTATCTACACCACGGACAAGAAACTACTTAAGGATGTTAAACTATACAGACATAGACATGCATATACCAGGCAGCAGAAGTTGGTTAACCAAGTGAAGATGAAATGAACAAACAAGTTCATGAGCAGCTAGCTAGCTGAATGCACACACCAATACACAGTGATCAATAGTTGAGGCAAAGCTATGAATTAAGTGAATTAACAATAGTAGACTGTACACAAGGATCAATGTAAGAAGAATTGAGATAAATCTCTACAGAGTAATGACACATACCATCGCCCAAGGTTTCCTCTCCCAGCGCTGGTCCAGGGAGAAGGCCAGTGCGCCACCCATGGTCTCCTCGCCCAGCGTTGGCCAGGGGAAAAGGCCAGCACCTCACCCATGATCTCGTTGCCCCCGACAAGGGAAGAAGGCTAGCGCATCGCCCATCACGCCGCCTAGGGTCTCCTCCGCAAACGCATCACCGCCCACGTGCTCCTAATCGCCCAACACCTTGCCACTGAGCGACTGTTTTGCATCACATAGTAATACACTCGTAAGAAACAATAGCAAGTTATAAGCTATGATTCATGGCTGAACTAAGTGTTCTAATCAAGAACAATTAGATATAAACATGGTATAATTCAGGGATGGTAGGCAAATAACATTGTCTAGTAAACATGAGAATTGCACAAAAGTGTTAAGAGAAGCTCAGGCCTGACATACAGTACATGTACCAGATATGAATAGTGTGGACTAGGAAGCATAGTGGAAGGGACTAACTCGGTAGCATTTGAATTAATGAATTAGAAACATTTAAGAGACCAGTCAAAATATAGCTGGAGGAAACAGTCAAGTAAATAAGGTTGACATAAGGCATATGATATTTGAGCACATGAATCTTATCAGTAGAAGCAACAATGAAACAAAGGTAACATATTATTACAAGTAACCAAGGATGCTTACATGCATGAAGTCAAAAGCATATATTATTATAAGTAACCAAGGATGGCTTACATGCATGAAACATGCAACAATAGTTTATAGAGATACATTATGATGCATACACTCAGTTATTTAAACTGTTGTAAATAGAAAAAAAACAACAACCACTAATAATAGGTCAATGCATGCATGATAAAATAGATGAGCATCTGCTTACAAACAAATCATTCATCCAACATCCCTATACACAAGTACAAGATAGAACTAATATATGCTATAGTATATCTGTATGATCCCCTTCTGGCAAGTTTGACGTATATTCTCAACACAAAGCTAATAGACTCTACAGTAGCATCTACTAAACATGAAAGCACAAAATAAATTAATTTTTAAGAACCTAGACAACAGGTAAGAAACACTTAGACTGTTGTTCTAGGACAGTAATCTAACAATGTAAATTCTACTCACTTCATTACTTTTAGATTAGACCGTGAAGATTTTAAGACCTAGCAGCAGATAAAGAGCTAATCTATTAGAACCACAACAATCGGGTGCGACATCAACTCGAGATTCGTTGTTGGTCTTGTCTACAAACCCAATATAATCCCAATTCAATCAGCACTCGAGAAACTCGGCACGGGGTCGCTGGATCGATAGGGAAAGAAGCTATAGAAGTACTTACTTGTTGGTGAAGACCAACCGATGCCGGGAGCGGCGGCCACCGAGATCAGAGGAGGAGGAGCGGCCAACAGGATCAGATAAGGAGGAAAGCACTTCATAGGGCAGCACCCGCCGCAGGTTCTCCAGCGCTCGAGCTTCAGTCTCTTTGCCTCGATCTGTGATGGTCCGACGACAGCGAAGAGCTCCTGGGCCGCTTCCTGAGCTTCCCGGTCGACATCCCCGCGAGCGGCGGGCGGAGACTAGGTGGGGAGTCGATGGTGAGACGGCGGAGTGGGAGATCCGTAGTGCCACAACGCCCTCGCCGTAGTTTAGGTTCGCGTTGTTGTTGCTCCGGTCGGCCCAGCGATCGCGTGGCCAGATCTGGTGAACCCGACATGGCGGGATACGGGAGCGGAGGGGGAGGTGGTGAGCGCTCTAGCAGATGAAGCAGGCAGAGGGCGGCGCGATGGTGCACGTAGGTGGTGTAGGCAAAGCAGAGGAAGGGAGGTGTCGGCGAGATTAGGGTTTGCTGGCGGTGGGGTTAGGGTTTGTTGGCGCCGAAGAAGGAATAAGTGGCAGCAGGGTCATGAACGTGTAGGGATTAGGGTTGGGTTTGGGCGGACGGGTCAATGGTCATGGGTGTGGGAGGATTTTACCAAAGTGCCCCTTATTATTTCTGTGGTGCAATATTGTGAACTAGGGCATTTATGTCTATTCATGCCCAAGTGTGGGAGGTGGTACAAAACTGGTGCAGCTACTTTGGAGCGTTGGATGGAGGCCCTATCAATGGCTGATATCTGATTGGGTGGGTGATCCGTGGTTGGACTGGTTTTCTCTTCTAATTGGTTGCATAAAAATGATAGTTTGAAACGAGCATAAAAAATTAAAAAATGGTACGATCAATGCAAATCCTTCATGTGGCGTCTTATTATGTGATATAGTTGCAAGGAAAAATACCAACCTTGGTATATTGCAAGAGTCTTAGAAAAAACTTCTCAGAAATGACCTATCATGTATGAGGTTTCATTGCTTTCGGACCAAACGACCAATGTTATGGCCAGAATCGCGGCATAGTTTGTGATAATGTGCCCATATTGTGCACACATATGTATCATGGGATGGCGAACAATGTTGCAGGAGAAAGTTTTCCTTTTCGACGCACGGAAAATCCATTTTCCGAGCGCAAAAAACGGGGCGTTTTCTGAAGCAACGACCAAATGACAGTTTTAGAATGGCACTGCCACATTTAGTAAAAATATTAGACCACCTTACATGGTCAATGTCCAAACCGGGGTATCTCAAACCTTTCCGTTCACCGCTGGCAAAAAAGACAAATTCCTGCCGAATCGGCGGGAAGTGGGTCCGGTTTGAACTACAGGTACATGATCCGATGATCGTAAATTTTTGAGAAAATGATTTTTAGGTTTACAATATGCTGTTTCTTCAGAGATCCAATGCAAGTTTAGCGAGGCTCATCCCCTAGCTAAGAACCTTCGTGCTCGTCGTTTTGACCATAGTTTGAAACGACGATAAAAAATTAAAAAACGGTCCGATCAACGCAAATCCTTCGCGTGGCGTCTTATTACATGACATAGTTGCAAGTAAAAATACCAACCTTGGTATATTGCAAGTGTCTCAAAAAACCTTCTCAGAAATGACCTATCATATATGAGGTTTCATAGCTTTCGGACCAAACGACCAATGTTATGGCCAGAATCGTGGCATAGTTTGTGATAATGTTCCCATATTGTGCATACATATGTATCATGGGATGGAGAACAATATTGCAGGAGAAAGTTTTCCTTTTTGACGCACAGAAAATCCATTTTCCATTTTCCGAGCGCACAAAACGGGGTGTTTTGTGAAGCAACGACCAAATGACAGTTTTAGAATGGCACCGCCACATTTTGTAAAATATTAGACCACCTTAAATGGTCAATGTCCCAACCGGGATATCTCAAACCTTTCCGTTCACCGCTGGTGAAAAAGACAAATTCCTGCTGAATCGGTAGGAAGCGGGTCCGGTTTGAACTACAGGTACATGATCCGATGATCGTAAATTTTTGAAAAAATGATTTTTATGTTCACATATGCTGTTTCTTCATAGATCCAATGCAAGTTTAGCGAGGCTCATCCCCTAGCTAAGAACCTTCGTGTCCGCCGTTTTGACCATAGTTTGAAACGGCAATAAAAAATTAAAAAATGGTCCGATCAACGCAAATCCTTCGCGTGGCATCTTATTATGTAACATAGTTGCAAGAAAAAATACCAACTTTGGTATATTGCAAGTGTCTCAAAAAACCTTCTCAGAAATGACCTATCATGTATGTGGTTTCATAGCTTTCAGACCAAACGACCAATGTTAAGGCCAGAATCGCGGTATAGTTTGTGATAATGTGCCCATATTGTGCACACATATGTATCATAGGATGGCAAACAATGCTGCAGGAAAAAGTTTTCCTTTTCGACGCACAGAAAATCCATTTTCCATTTTCTGAGCGCAAAAAACGGGGAGTTTTGTGAAGCAACGACCAAATGATAGTTTTAGAATGGCACCACCACATTTTGTAAAAATATTAGACCACCTTATATGGTCAATGTCCCAACCGGGGTATCTCAAACCTTTCCGTTCACCGCTGGCGAAAAAGACAAATTCCTGCCGAATCGGTAGGAAGTGGGTCCGGTTTGAATCACAGGTACATGATCCGATGATCGTAAATTTTTGAAAAAAATGATTTTTTAGGTTCACAATATGATGTTTCTTCGTAGACTCAATGCAATTTTAGCGAGGCTCAACCTCTAGCTAAGAACTTCCGTGCCCGCCGTTTTGACCATAGTTTGAAACGGACATAAAAAATTTAAAAAACGGTCTGATCAATGCAAATCCTTTGCGTGGCGTCTTATTATGTGACATAGTTGCAAGTAAAAATACCAACCTTGGTATATTGCAAGTGTCTCAAAAAAACCTTCTCAGAAATGACCTATCATGTCCGAGGTTTCATGGTTTTCGAGCCAAACGACCAATGTTATGGCCAAAATCGTGACATAGTTTGTGATAATATACCCATATTATGCACACATATGTATCATGGGATGGAAAACAATGTTGCAAGAGAAAGTTTTCTTTTTCGACGTAGGGAAAATCCATTTTCCATTTTCCGAGCGCAAAAAAGGGGCGTTCTCGATGATGCATTAAACAATGGTAAATATGGAATGCATAGTTGAAAGGTTCTCGGCTCGCTGGTCTATTTAGATATATAATTTGTCGAATTCCGATTTACAGATTAAAAATTATGAATTATGCAAGATTTAAGTAATATATAAAGATTTAAAAAGATTTGGAATTTTAATTACCCATAATTAATTATAGATGTAATCTTCATATTTTTATGATCAATTTATATATAAATATAACATTTTATTTTAACTTACCAAGAAAAAGATATGAATTATGCCATATAAAAGTGATTTCTAGAATTTTAAAGTAAAATAGATATAAACATATACTTTTCTCACCTAGAGAGAGTGAGCCACGTAGAATAACGTGTGGGCCTAGCGATGCTGACTGGACAGGGGCGTGGCTGGGTGTTTTGCACCGGTATAAATCTATCCTGGATCAATGGCATGTGGGACGGGTTCAGAAGAGTTTAAAGAAAAAATATAATGAGAGAAGAATAGAAGGACACGGTCCATTTAGGCTCAGGCCCAATAGATAATAGTATATTTATTATGGTTCGATGCATGCTTTTCTACAAGAACGATTATGTGGCCTATTGTTTGGCGCTTGCGGGCGATATTGTCAGGTCGCGTGTTCGAATCCCCAATGGGGCATATTTTTATGGAATTTTCACAAAGGAGGTCATTTCTGCCTGTTATCTCGTTGGTGGGGCCCTTTTGTCAGGTCGCTGGTGGGCTTGCTGGTGGTACCTGCCTGTCAGGTCGCTCATGGTCGGTGATGGGTCAATCTTGTCACCTTGGTTGTGGCAAAATATTAACACGTGGACAATCCACGTATGCAAAAACATGACACGTAGACATGATATGTATGCCCAATTGCTAATGTGGCTGACTAGTCATACCAATAAATCTGAATTTAGACACTACGACGATTTAAATTCGTCATAATAGGCTACAAGTAGGATCCTAAGCCATATCATGCAGACTATGACGATTTCATCTGATGAAATTACGACGATTTTGATACAAAACGTCGTAATTGTACATAGTTCTGGCCTCTCTAAATGGCCTATGACCATCTGGTGTGAAATCGTCATAGATCTATGACGATTTCATTTCGCGTCACTACGAGAAGGTCACAAGTGACCACATTTCTTGTAGTGTAGTGATTGACATGATCTCATGGTATAAGGACTAAAGTCACTTTGTAATGATGTTATAATAATTTAAACATAATGACTTTGATCGTATTACTATACTTCAGATGAATATTAATCACATCACTCCACCAATGTTGTGACCTTGTTATTAACAACATCCAATGTCCATGATCAGGAAACTTTGGTCATCTTGTTAATTAACGAGCTAGTTTATATGAGAGGCATAACTAGGAATCTTCATTTTTTTATTAAACACACATGTATTAACATTTCCAATTAACACAATTATAGCATGCAAAATAAACATCTATCATATACTTGGAATACAATAATAAAAAATTTATTATTGCCTCTCAGGCATATTCCCTTCAGTCTCTCACTTGAAGTAGAGACAATAATCTAGTTTACATAATGATGAATCTAACACCCATGGAGTTTTGGTACTGATCATGTTTTGCTCTAGGGAGAGTTTTAGTCAACGGATCTGCCACATACAGATCCGTATGTACTTTACAAATCTTTATATCTCCATCCTTGACATGCTCGTGGATGGAGTAAAACCGGTGCTTGATATACTTGGAATTCTTGTGAGATCTTGGTTCCTTGGCGTTGTCTATGGCTCCATTGTTGTCACAATAGATCACTATTGGTTCCAATGCACTAGGAACCACACCTAGTTCCATTATGAACTCCTTCATCCAAACTGTTTTCTGCGCCGCTTTTGAAGCAGCAACATATTCCGCCTCCATTGTTGATCCCGCCACCACGGGTTGTTTGGAGCTCCTCCAACTAACGGTTGCTCCATTAATGAGAAACATGTACCCGGATTAAGACTTAGAGTCATCCTGATTGGTGTAGAAGCTAGCATCGACATAACACTTAGCGATGAGCTCTTCTTCACCTCCATACACGAGAAACATGTCCTTAGTCCTTCTTAAGTACTTAAGGATATTCTTGACCGATATCCAGTGTTCCGAACCTGGATCAGATTGGTACCTGCTAGTCAAACTAATAGTATGTGCCATATCTGGTCTTATACATAACATGGCATACATAATAGAGCCTATGGTTGTGGCATAGGGGATATTATCCATTATCTCTCTCTCTTCTACTGTAGCCGGACTTTGAGTCTTACTCAATTTCTTGCCTTACAACATAGGTAAGAACCCTTTCTTACTTCCGTCCATTTTAAACTTCTTTAAAATCTTATCAAGGTATGTACTTTGTGATATCCCAATTAGACATCTTGATCTATCTCTATAGATCTTGATGCCTAATATGTATGATGCTTCACCAAGGTCCTTCATCGAATTGCCGCTTAGATAACTTTTAACATCATTTAAAAGATCTATATCATTTCCAATCAATAATATGTTATCCACATATAATATTAGAAATGCCACAGATCTCCAACTCACTTTCTTGTAAATACAAGCTTCTCCGTAAGTTTGGATAAATCCAAACCCTTTGATCACCTCATCAAAGTGGAGATTCCAACTTCGGGATGCTTGCTTCATTCCATAGATGGATCGCTGAAGCTTGCATATCTTGCTATCATCCTTAGGACCGACAAAAACCTTTGGTTGTACCATATACAACTCTTCTTCAATATTACCATTGAGGAATGCAGTTTTGACATCCATCTGCCAAATTTCATCAAAGAATGAAGCAATTGCTAACATAATCCTGACCAACTTTAGCATTGCTATGGGAGAGAAAGTCTCATAATAGTCAACTCCTTGAATTTTTCGAAACCCCTTAGCGACAAGTCGAGCTTTATAGATGGTCGTGTTACCATCAGCGTCGGTTTTCTTCTTGAAAATACATTTATTATTAACGTCCTTTCGGTCATGAGGTAAGTCCACCAAGGTCCTTTCTCATACGTCGCAGGGTCATTATTTCCATGAACCATGAAATTCATGACATGATTTCTGTATAGTTCAGGAGCTGCACTTGTCCTTCTTGACATGCGAGGTTTGGTAGTGTCCTCTTTCGGAGTTTCATGATCTTTATCATTAGTTCCCTCTTTATTCGGTGAAGTCAACTTTGGAACAATTTTTGGAGCTGCGCCACTCGTCGTTTCATGAAGAGAAGGTTTAATAACCTCTTTGAGTCTACCTTCTGTAACACCCTCAGAATCGGTCCTATGCAAGTTTTAGCAAAATTCGCCAAACCCGCATAGAAACGATTCAAAGGTGCCCACCAGGCACTTTCGTGCGGGTGGAAAACGAATAATATTACACAACAGTCCCTCGATGGGACCCATGTAATGATATATACAACAATGACTCAAAGAGTCAAGAATACGATATAATATACAAGATCCAATTCACCTTGAAATCGATATAGCGTCCGCCCACGGACAAGATGCAAATGGGGCTAAGAGCCTGAAGAATAACCAATGGCGCCCATAACCCGCCTGTGCCAAGCCGGAAGGGTAACCGCTAACGCGTCGATCTCAAAACCTGCTCAACAAAAGGTGCCGACAAAGGGCAAAGGAAAACAAAGAAGGAGCGTCGATCGAGGCCAAGACCGGCGAGGCTAGAATTGCGTCCTCGCCTACATAGGTATGGTGGATCGAGCGGGCAAAGATGCACTAAACCTCCTATAGAGACTCGATACAACTGGCGGTTATCAGAGAGGGGTAAGAATGACCTATCCGGATCCAACCTGAAGCTAACAACAAACAAACCCATCCTGGTGTTTCCCCCTCGAGACCAAACGAGGAAGTCAACCGAGGAACTCACACCGTTGGCAGTTTTACTTATTCAGTTATAGTGGTGGCACTTTACTAGTCAAGTTTAGATAATCGTCCTGATAAAGTAAACAGTGGGCACTTTTAGTTAACCATTCCGTGATAGTTGCAACAATTACTAATCAGATACAGATAGCATGTGATAAACCCAAAACCCAGCAGTTGTTGGTACTTTTATTCAGCCAATTCGTTGTAGTTGCAATACTTACTAGTCAGATACATTTGTCGCAAGCGACAACCAAACAAGCAATGGTGGGCAGTATTAATTAGCCATTCCGTTATAGTGAAGCTGATTACTAGTCATTATAAGTCAAATTAATAGCAGTAAACTTTAGTTATGCTTGTCTATGATCGAGATACTGTGCTCCAAGTCGTCCATATCCGCGGACACGGCTTTCAGAAAGTTTTACCCGGGTGCACCAATAGCAACACACGCCGATCAACCTCGGAAAACCAAAACAAAACCCAACGAGGCTTTCACACCGAACAATCACAGATTCGGAAATATTTCAGGCCACCCTTAGAGTAGAATCCGAACGGAGTAAGCAAGCTCGAGACGGCCTCAAGGTTATGGAGACGGTGAGCGATCGGGAACCCGAAGTGTGGCTGGGCTTGTCGACACCGCTGAAACGGGCCATTATGTCCTAAAAAGATGGCGTGCTCCTCGCACAATCGTAAATAAAGCAAAGAAAGCATGGCATAAGTACAGATAGTAATAAAACCTCAAACTAGTTTGTGGCCCCAAGAAATAAGACGGAATCAAGCTCGTTCGGGGTCCCATATACCTCCCGGATGTGGATAGCGCGCAAAATCAAGGAACAGGTATCAAGTACTCGGGGTCTTACGGGACACAAGTGGGCGTTCGGAAACCAAATATTATCTATCACCCACCGATGCCTCTGCTTATTCAATTTTAGTTGTTAGACAGAATTTAAAGTGAGGATAAGTAAAACTAGAATCATCTCCAACTTCAACATGCGGCAATACATCAGCAACTGTGGCATATGACGACACACATCAGCACTTGAGCAAGCAACTACGACGCGCAAGTCCAACTAGCTACCAAACAACAGGTAATGGGATGTGTCCAAGGCAAATGAGGCTGCAAGGGATATCACGGGGTACGAAAACTAGAGCATCGCAACACAGATAGCAATAGATCAACAGGAAGGAGTAAATTACTATAAAAGTAAGATAGGTAGAAAGGGGGGGATGCTCGCCTGAAAACATTGTCGAAGGTGTAACCGAAGATCGGGGCGAAGCTCACATCAACTCATCGGCCTTATCCGCGAAGAAGCAAAACACTAGAAGAAACACCGGATGCAATATTTAATACAACGGCAGAAGATCGGCATGATGCATGTATGATGGATGACATGGCAAAGGTGCGATGCAATTAGGTCAGATTAAGCGGAACCGGGGGTCTCGACAATTAATTAGATGGTTCAAGTGATTTAGAACCCCCGCAGTTTAAATGTTGTTTAACATGGTAGAAGATATCATCGGGTTCGCTACACATGTTTAAATGAGGCCAATATAAGGCTAGATTTGCCCGCATATGGGCCCCATATTTAATTATTAGGTGAATCGGCATAAGGCCCCCAAACCACAGATATGCATGCGAGTATGACAATTCAATATGCGATCAAGTTGTGATTATGTTATAAAATAGGGTTTCGGAAAGGGTTCACACATTAGGGGTCTCGACGGTCTTGGGGGTTCCGGGGTTCGGGGTCGGTCTCAGGGTCCAGGGTTCGACGATCTGGGGTTCGGGGGTTCGGCGGAAACGTTCTCTGTCACGGGGCAGATCTTGTCGCATCGGGGCCTCGAAGTCCGGGGAGCAGAACTTGGGTCGGTGTCGTCCTTATCGTCGTGCAGATCTTGTCGGTTTCCGAGGTCGTTCTGGCCGTTGCGAGGGTCTTGTCGGGTCCCACGGGGTCGATCTTGGCGTTCTCGAGGAAGTATTTGTCGTTCCGGGGATCTGCTTCGGGGTCTCGGACAACGGCCTCTGGCCTCCGTGAAGAAGAGCTTGGCGTGGTTCATCGGGCCCGGAGGTCTCCGACGTCGCATACGGGAAGAAGGTCTTGGGGCTCCGGCGACGATCTTGGCGCACATGTGGTCTTCGGGTACCGCGAAGGAGAGCCTGGGGTGTCGAGGCTTCAACTACCGATGGCGAACTTGGTCTTGGCAGCGCATGTACGAATGGCTTCTCGCGTACTAGTTCGTCTTGCAGTTCTTGTTCACCGGAAGGGTTGTTGCCGAGATTCCATCTTGCAGCCTGAGGATCGGGACGGCAGGGGCGACGCAGACCCGGCGACGGTTCGAGCTTGGGAGCGGGTCCTTGCAGAGGACGACGGCGCGATGTCGAACATGACTCCTATGTTGCCGGCAAACCAACGACGTCACCCTCACTGCCAACAAGACAATGTAAGGCCCACGCGGGCGGGCTCGGCGGGACGCAAGGGCCGGGAAGCTTGAGGGGCGACGGGAGGCTCCGGGGAGGAGGGGACCGCAGAGGCGACGGGGTTTGCTCGCGTGGGGGAAGCGGTTGGCGTCGGGGCGCCGGCGAGACGAGGTGGCCGGAGGCGGGAGGGCACGGTGCAGATCGGGCGCGACGCTGGACGAGCGCTGGCCACGCTGGCGGGCGGCAAGGCCGCCGAGCGGGGACTGGCGAGCATGGCGGGGTCGGGCGCCAATGCTGCGGGGCTCGACGAGGGTGCTCGGAGACGCGGGGCTCGGAGAGGCGAAGCCCGGCCAGCGGCCAGCAAGGAGAAGGCCACGGCGAGGTGCTGGAGAAGGCCATGGGCGCCGGGGGTTCGAGGGGTGGTGCGGGCGAGAGGGCGGCGTCAAGGCTCTGCTGGGAGAAGCCGGGAGGCGGAGGTGGCAGAGAGGTGAGGGCGGGCAAGGCAGGCGGTGAAGCTAGGGCGGCTGGGTAGGCCGGGAGGCGGGCGCTGGCTGGCAGGGGGCTACCTGAGAGGATAGGGAGGAAGGAGCCAAGGGGCTGCTGGAGGACGCGGTGGAGGACGGTGAGGCGAGGAGGAAGATGAGCAAGGCGAGGGAGGTGGAGAGGCGCACCCAGGAGACGGTCCATGGTGTGGAGGCGCTGGTGGCTGTCGGTGCTGCAAGGGTGTGCGTTGTGCGTGGCTGTGGTGGTTGGGAGAGAGAGGAAAAGGAGAGGGGTGGATGGGTCTAGGTGGCGGTGATGATTGGGGAAAAGAGGGAGGTGAGGTGGAGAGAGCCCATTGGAGTGATGTGGGTTGGGTAGGATAGTTGGTTACTCTAGGATTTAGGAGGGACAAGTTGGGCCGATTTAAAATCTGGGCGCTCGCTCGGGTCGGTCTGACCGCTCCGGCCAAAAATAAATAATTATTTTATCCGATTTAAACGGGCCGTCTGCAAACCGATAGCGGCCAAAACAAAATATTCCGGGGACCCGGTTTTGGAGTTTGAAATAAAGAGGGGCGTTTAGAAAACAACACGGGCTTTGCAAACATAGTTTTGGCAAACAATGCATGATGATGACGATGCAATGCACAAATTCAACGCGATTTTCTAGTAGTGGTTTTGCGGGATGCCACAATTCGACACCACTAACAATGGAGCTCGCCCTCGAGATCCGCCTCATGGTACCGGAAGGAAGGGTCGGCGATCTGAATCTTCTTGCTTCGGGTAGATCCTCGCGACACCACTAACGAGGGTTCCTTCTTCAACTGGGAAACGGCGACACCACCAACAATGGTCGTTGTCCCTGATCGTCGAGGGAGCACTCCGGAGAGACAAAGGACGAAGGTAGAGGTATCACAAATAAAGCCACCCCTAACTTCCGTTAGAAGAGGGAAAAGTTACATTGATCCACCAGTTCGATGTACAGGGCGAACAGTAAGAGTCGGGTAGGGTGATCAGTCCATCCCGGATCCAACTGTCAACTCTATACATGGGTAGGAGAATCAGGCAACTCAACTCTCGAGATTTAGACTGAAGATCTCCTTAGGTGATATCCGGAACAAAGGAATGTTGCCAGCAGAAATCGTATGAAAGACACAATGATTAGGTTTCGCGATGGTTCCATTGGCATGAACAACACGTGCTCAAGGTCGACTCCAACTTCACCAAAGCTCGTCCTTCTCATATGTTTTTCAACGACACTGATATCCAGCGAGGAACACAGATGGATAAATAGCTCCAGAACAAAGATCGGAGGAAGATACAATGCATAAGCCGCAGATTGATGATCGTAGCACCTCCGCTACAAAAGGAAGAAAGCGAAGCCACAAGGTACGACGAAACCCAACCACGAGAATTCTCGGACTCAAGAGAGAAGAGAGGATTCAAAACACGCAGAGGTAAGAGGAGAACAGAGGGTAAGGAGTAAAATCGCACTAATCGTAACTATCCAACCGATTTTCAAAATAGTTTTGACTCTCTAGGGCCGTTAGCTAGGTTATCCTACATTTGGACTTCAGGGGTATCGCAACCGCCGAGCTCGATACCATCAGAACACCCGAATCGGTCCTATGCAAGTTTTAGCAAAATTCGCCAAACCCATAGAAACGATTCAAAGGTGCTCACCAGCACTTTCGTCTTGGTGGAAAACGAAGTAATAACATTACACAACAGTCCCTCGATGGGACCCATGTAACAGATATATACAACAAATGACTCAAAGAGTCAAGAATACGTATAATATACAAGATCCAATTCACCTTGAAATCGATATAGCGTCCGCCTACGACAAGATGCAAATGGGGCTAAGAGCCACAAGAATAACCAATGGCGCCCATAACCCTGCCCAGGCCAAGCCGGAAGGGTAACCCCGCTAACGCGCCGATCTCAAAACCTGCTCAACAAAGGGTGCCGACAAAGGGCAAAGGTAAAACAAAGAAGGAGCGTCAAGATCGAGGCCAAGACACCATGAGGCTAGAATTTGAAGTCAAGGATAGCATAAACAGAAAGGTCTCGTCGAGTGATCATTTTAGACTACTCATTTGCTTAATTTGGATTTTCCAATCAAAAGTTATTTAATTGAAATTATAGTGGCAATTGAGTAATTTAACAAACTTGGAATTTACTTGTGCAAAACACTAAACAGATGGCATATTTGAATTCCTCTCATTTTCTGAATCAAATACATATATCATTTGCCTAATTTGGATAAAGTATGCAAAAGTTATTTAAAATCTGAAATCAATTTGAAATTTGAATTTATTTAATCAGTTTGAATTTGAAAACAAACAAGCGTTTTACACTCAGCTATCGAGCCATGAGTGGGCCAGGGATCTGGCCCTGAGGCATCTGAGCAATTGGACCGCGGTTGATTGCAGAGACCCTTTTGCAAAGTTCGAGCTGAGGCACGAAGGACCCGGGTTGAGGGAAAGGACAGGGCCTCCAAAGCAGCTCCAGGCGGGTGGACTCAGGTTGGTTCAGCTCTGGGAGCCTTTTGTAAATAGCTGGCGTGGGGCCTCGAGGGTGAGCGGTTGAGAAGCAGGGTTCACGCAAACGCGCCCGTGTCGTGGATCTTCCCCTCGCCTCAGCCGCGCGCGGCGAGTTCGAACCTGGCGCGGGCGTGCGGGCCAGCGCCGGCTAGGCTAGGTGCTAGGAAGGGCTGCTGGTAAGGTGGCTTGGAAGCGGTGACGCGACAACCACCGGCGGTGTGTTCGGTGAGACTCGTGCAACCAGAAGCGATCAACGCAGGACCTTATGCAGGGGTTCAGCGTCTGCGAGCGTGGCGGTGTGCTTGCAGGCGTGCGATCTCCGAGGCGCTCCGTCGATCTAGGGTTTGGCGGCGTCGGGCGCGTTGGCGCTCCTCCTCGTGCGGCGCGCGGCCTGGTCCTCTCGGCGCCTGGCTCCCTTCTCCGGCTAGAGGCGAGGGTGAGCAGTGCGTCGAGCGTGGTGGCGGGGAAGAAAGGGAGAGGCGAGGGATCTGGGGGTCTGGGCGAGGCGGAGAGGGAGGGGAGATAAGAAGGAGGCACGGTGGTTGCGTGAGGGAGGGCGGTGGCGTTGGCCTCACGTGCGTCACGGGCCGCAGCGAGGAGGGCTGGCGTGGGCGTGGTGGGGATGGGACAGGCAGCTGGTCGGGGTGGGCGGGAGGCGAGGCAAGAGGGGAGGATAAGAGGAAGGCCGCTCGGGCTGGGGCTAGGAGGGGATGGTGTGGGGCATGGGGGTGTCTGGGATGTCCTGGGTGTGGCTGGAGCAGGTAGGCGCATGGCATGGTTGGAGGTGAGAGGGACATGGGCAAGCTAGATGGGAGGGAGGGTACTTAGGGTTTAGAGGAAGAGGGAGATTAGGGTGTTGTTTAGTGGAGAGAAAGAGAGAGGAAGAGGGCATGGTTGCTAGGGAGAGAAGAGGAAAGTAGGTTTAGTTTGGGGTTATGATTAGAGGTAGGGGTAGGATTTATTTTGGGTTTAGTAAAATATTGTTTAGTTTTAGGATAGATTGAATTAGGGTTCTTTGCTTGCAAGGGTGAGAAGGTGGGGTACTAAACTTGGGCAAGCATGCACCAAGTCCAAGCTCAACACAAGAAAGCAAGAAAAAGGAGAGGAGGAGATGGCCATGGGGATGTGGTTTTGGACCATGCATGATCACAAGATCAAGCAAAAATCCAAGAAGTGGTTTGGATGGGCATGCTCTTAGCACATGTGGGGTTTGGGGCATGAGGTAGGGTTTTAACTAAGGGGAAAAGGAGAGGGAGAGAGCTAGGGTTTTGAACTAACCAAACAAAAGAAGCAAGGTAGAAGGATTGGTCCAAATAGAAAACAAGCAAAACCAAAACTAGGAAAAGGATACTTGCATGGCCCATGCAAGACAATTAATGCCAAGTGGATATATTGTGAAAACAACATGATTCCATGTGGCTTTACTCTTGCATGCAAAAGGTGGAGGCCAAGCAAATAGATTAGGTGGATCCAACCAACAACATGGGCTAGAGAAACTCAATAAAAGCCAAGCCCATATTATTGGATGGTGGAATTATAAGGTGGTGAAAGATAAGGTGGTGGAGTCAAAGAGATGCCCCAACTCAACTTGGGCATTTAACAATTTAGTAAGAACCAAATACAATATCAAGAAGCAACTACAATTAATCATGCACATGAGATAAGAACCAAACAAGAAAAGGTTTTATATGATGCTCAAATGCAAGGGGACATGATGACATGAGCATGATATGATGATGATGCAACAATTATATGTTGGAAGTGGCCCATTTATTATTAAACTTAGTAGCATTACGGTGGTTAGAACCTGGGATGCTACAACTCTCCCACTAAGCAGGAATCTGCCGAGATTCTAGGAAGAAGAAGAAGAAGACACAAAGAGAGAAGGATGGTTGTACGGAGTTCATCTTCACGCTCCCAAGTTGCTTCATCAGCAGAATGGTGTGACCACTTGCACCTTGCAGAATTTGATGGACTTGTTGCGAGTCCTTAGTTGATCTCAAGGATTTTGGGGGTGTTCTTGATAAGAGATCTTCTTGGAGGTCGATTAGCTCATGATCCACGGTCTTGCGGGTCTTTGAAGCACTTCTTGAGCTGAGAGATGTGGAAAACATCATGGACTTTGAGTTTTTAGGAGCTCGCATAAGCAACTTCTCCTCTTCTACCACGTATCTTGAAAGGACCGATGTATCTAGGAGCCAACTTTCCTTTGATACAAGCGGTGTGTTCCTCTCATGGGAGTGACACGAAGGTAGGAGATCACGAGGGCATATACCATATCTGTGTGCTTCTGTCATAGTTGCTCTTGGCGACTTTGAGCAATCTTGAGTTCTCGATGATATGCACCTTCTCCTGCTGAGTTACAATGTCGAGCCAAACCGATTCTTTCTCCACGACCAACCAATGGGAGTTCTGCACTTGCGACCATAGAGAGCCTCGAATGGTGCCATCTTGAGACTCTTGGAAGTGTTGTTGTAGGAGAATTCAGCATATGGAAGGCATTCCTTCCCACTTCATGCCAAGCGAGATGGCCAAGCTCTAAGCATGTCCTCGAGAATCGATTGATCCTCTCCACTTGTCCTTGCGTGAGGGTGGTAGCGATCTTTGAAGTTCAACTTTGTTCCCAAAGCTTTTGGAAACTCTCCGAACTTTTGGTGAAGATGCTCCTGATGCAGCCGATTTCAGTGGAACCCCATACAAAGAACCAATCCTGTTGATGAAACTCGATAGCCAAGTCGAAATTGTTTCTTTGGTAGGAAGAAATCAATGCCACTTTGGAAGCTTGTCGATGACAACAAAATTGCATTGTTGCATACGACCTTGATACCATCTTCAATGAAATGGTTTTGATGAAACGACCTTGACTTCTGCCAGCGAGCATCACGATACGAGACATACTTGGCACAATACCGACAACCAGGGCCACAGTCTGTGTTTTCAAGTCCATGTACATCTTTGTCTTGCCGAGATGCTGGATAGAAAGGACCCGGATCATGTGCCTCCTTGAGCAATTGATCTCTCGAGACCGGGTAGTTTGGAACAAACTTGTCCGGTGATCAAAAAGAAAGAAGCGTGCCACTGATCATCGACATGGAAGGATTCATACTTGGATGCCAAGCTTAGCGATGGCTTTTTAGTGTCACGGATCACCGCAGCGAGACCCGGTGTTCTTCAAAGAGAATGTGGAGGATTGAGGAAGATGCCCTTGTTCCTGATTTCCGGATTCGGTGGCGGAATTTCGCTGAAGAGAAATTTCGCTGCTCTTCCACCATGAGTTGTTGACATAAACTACGACTAGCGCATACGCCGTAGCGTTTGCCTTTTCCGGAGTGTAGTTGATGGTCACGCCAGAAGTCATTGATGGCTTGATCCATCTCCTTTGCCGAAGATTGAGATCCGGTTGAGTGAAGATATACTTCAAACTCTTGTGAGTAGAGAAGATCTCCTGGCAGTTTACCCGGCCAAGTGAATTGCCTCCGACTTCAAAGCAAAAGACCCTTCTTTAGCTCAAGGTCATGTGTTACAGGATAGTTGATGACCTCATCGTCTTCAAGCGGCGAGACGCATAGCGACCACTGTCTACTCTTGCATAAGGACCGCGCCCCAATCCTTGCAAAAGAGGCATCATGGGTGAAGATCTGGAAGAGCTTAGATGTTGTCCAGGAGGAACCAAGACTGGTGTGAAGTGAGCTTCTCTTTGAGTGTCTCAAAGCTTTCTTGGCAGCGATTGTCCACAGTGCTTCTTGCCTTTCTTGGGAAGGTCAGGTAAGAGAGCTTTTGCTATCTTGAGAAGATTACACTTGCTGCGCTTGGCCAACTGATAGCTAGCCATAGCCGAGAAAACTCACGCCTTCACATGACATGTTAAGCGAGGAGGAAGCCATTCAACTAATGATCTTCACGGTTCCGGGTTGTTGCTGATGCCCTTGGCGAGAGATAGCATACTGTCCCCGAGATCCATATTTACTTGGTGGCGGAACTCACCTTTGGAGAACTTAGCGCCTGGCGGTTCCGCCACGAAGCTTGATTTCAGGCACTGCAAGCCTCGGTGCTCTTCATATCCTCCTTGGACTTGGAATGGAGCGAGAATATCATCCGGATATACCACCACAAACTTGTCCGGTACTCCATGGCGGAGGTTCATTGATATCGAGAAGGTAGCGAGTGCGTTGGTGAGACCGAAAGACATGACCGATGTACTCCATCCCCACAGAGCCATAGCGAGTGGTGAAAACATCCTTTGGGCACATCTCTTTCGCGAATTTTGATTTGGTGATAACCACTTCTCAAATCCAGCTTAGAGAACGCACCTGAGCCTCACTCCTGACTAGGTTGGTCAAGCAGATCATTATCGAGGAGAGGGATATTTGTTCTTGATGGTTTTTACTGCATTTTAGAGCGGTAGTCAACACTGAGCCTATCGGTTACATCACGCTTCTTCACGAAGATTGTTGGACTACCCCCAAGAAGAAGTGCTATCATGTTTTGAATGAAACCCATTTCTCTTGTTTCATCAAGTTTATGCGTTTGAAGTTGACCCATTTCGCGAAGGACCCATCATATGGCCTCTTGGAGATAGGAGCCGTTCGAGGTTCAAGCTCAATCACGCAATTCAACCCAGCGTCCGGAGGCATACTGCAGCAACTCTTGGGGAAAAACATCCGGGAACTCCACAGGATACCACTTTGGTACCTTCTACGGAATAGCTTCCCATAGCATCATCATTACGGCTTGACCAAGAATAAATTTGGACATGAGGAGTCGAGACTTGGAGAAAAGACTAGATGGCCTTGAGGATCTTGGCGAGAGACAACTTTGGCGTTCGGCCTGATCGATCCAATTTGACATTTCTTTGCATCAAGCCAATCCATGCCTAAGAGGATGACATCAATGTCGAGTTGCCCGAAACAATCAAAAGAAGCCAAGAATGAAGAACCACCAATCTCGATCGATTTCCTTGGTGATGACCCTCATGTTTGCCCGAGGAGAAAGAACCATTAACGCTTTTGGAGAGGAATCATGACTAACTCATTCTCATTTGCAAACTTGTGAGACACAAATGAATCGATGCACGAGAATCAAAGAGAACTCGTGCGAGGCGGGTTAGCGATAGCATACCCATGACAACTCCGGTCGAGCTCGGCTTGAGGCGTTAGCGCGTTAGCGTGAACAACGCGGAACCGGGCTTAGTGTTGATGTTGAGAGCGGCGGTGGTGCCGCGAACCGAGGAGAGCTTGTTGCAGATCTTGGCGGGGGTTGAGGAGAGCTTTGTTCTTCATTGGGCGGTTCCATGGATGTATCTCCACGTAACAAGCAAGCACCGCGAGGGCGTGGAGCGAGAGAAGCGAGGACTCCGCCAGCGCTCGGGTAAGGGTTGTTGTAGCCCACAGGAGCCGATGGTGAAGTTTGGTGGCCTTGGCGTGCTTGCGAGTCTTGGTGGAGCCGGGGCGGTGGGGTGTTAGGAAGGAACCACGCCCGCTTAGAAGGTTGCCATTGTTGCGAACTTGATGCATCCTGCTATGTTTCTTGGACTCCTCGAACATCGCCTACTAGCCTCCTCTTGTAGTGCCATATCTTTGATTCGGGAAGGTTGCGGTCTTGCATGCGTGAGTGCATACTTGATCGGCGTTGAGCCCTTGCACGAATCTCTTACGCTTTTTCTTGTCATCAGATACCTCATCACCACCATAGCGAGACAAGTTCATGAAATTCTGATGTAGGTGTTGGCGTTATCATTGCCACACTTCAAGTTGAGGAAAGCATCCTTCATCCTTTCCATCACAATCTAAAGGCTCCTTGAAAGCTGGTGAACCTCTCCCAAGTGGGGCCCAGTCATTGCCTTCAAGTAGTTTTCCCACCATAGAGCTGCGTCTCCCTTGAGCAAGGTGAGTAGCACACTTTACCCATTCCTGTTACGGCACATCGGATCTCCAACAGCCTTGAGATCTCGCAGCCAATCATCGCATCAAGAGGTCGGTCGAGACATCAAAGCAGGGGTTGAACTTGAGGAAGCTCTTGATGTCACCACGCTTGGGAGGTGGAGGAAGTGGAGTGAACTCGTTCCTGACGCTCTCCTCAAAGCGCTGGTTTCTCTTGCATGGCATTAGCTATGCTTGGCAGTGAGCCCATTCGGAGGAATGTCCTCCTCGATCCGGGGAGCCATCCTGTCATTGATGTAAAACTCAAGTCGATTACTATAATGGAAGATGATAATAATCCAAAATAGTACCAAGATGGAATTAACCAAGATTAAAGGATACAATTCTTGAGATGATATGAAAATATCAACAAAGTTCATAGCACCTCAAAGATATTAAGCATATCGCACACTGAAAAGGAGTGTGGTACCTAAACATATCAAAGAAAAATTTTCCACAAATTTGGCATTAAAATACCAATAGATGCATAAAATTACTTAACGAATCAAGATTAGTGACTCTACCGATCCAATATACAAAAGCAAATGATACAAGTAGTGGTATGGTCGACTCCATCCGCACTCAAATCATTACTCCGCACATGAACAAGTGGAACACATATCCTAACCCCTTCTTCTCACGTGAAACCTAAGATTGGTAACTACGAGACACGAACACCCACGTCGGTTTTGATAGCAAAGGAGATAGATAAGATTGGATGCAAGATGGGACACACACACACACACACCAAAGGGACACAACACTGAACTTTGAGAAAGATTAAACTAGTTTACGAGAAGGGTAAAGTAAAAGTGAGCGATCCTGAATACTCTACGTTTTGTTTTGTACTTCTATACACACGGAGAAAAGTGGCTACTCCACGGGTAGCTTTTCTATATACTAGAAAAAAGCGGATGGTAGTTGCAGACAACTAGCTCAAGTGTCAAACTGAACCACGGTCGAATACGATACCAATGCAACAGTCGGTAAGAAAAACCAATCAAAGATGAGCCCATCTGAAAATACGATTAGAAATATTTAGCCACTCCTTTATAGAACAGCTAAACAAGTCCAGGCGGATAAGGTCATCTACTAGAACCAAGAAGTGGGTAAGCACCATCATAAGTATCCGGACATCATTACCTGAAATCTAAAAAGAATAAAACATGGCATAAGTACGGATAGATAAAACCTAAATTTTGTGGCAAGAAATAACTCATTTGGTCATCCCAAACCTGATGGATGTGCAAAATCAAGACAGGGAATCAAGTCTCTCCTCACGGACACAAGGGCGGGAAAAACCATAGCAGCTTGCTCATCCATTTCTTATCCCGATACTCGGAGTTAATTGTTTAGTACCTGCTTATTCAGCTCTCCAAAGATAAACAGCTTTAATTTACATTGCATGGCTCAAGCTTCCTAGTAGTCCATGATAGATACAACGTGGATGAAAAGAAATCAACATGATTCAATTTAATGCAATCACGACTCAATGATGCAAGAATAAGATAGAGGCAATAGGTATGTATGTATGCAAGCATGTGGTAGTGCTTGCCTGGTATCTCTGAAGCAAGGGGCCAGTCTTGGGTAGTGCTCTGGTTCTCTTGATACAACCCACCTTTCGGGTGTCTATCCGAGAAAAACCAAACAAACAAGGCCAACATAAATATAGAGCACAAGCATATGAATAAGATCGTCAAACAAACAATCATGCCATGATGAATGATGCACAATTTACATGGCAAGAAAGGTAGCATGGCATGGTGAGGTGTGAAGAACAAGAAAGTAACATTTAATGGGTTTTAGAACCTCATTTTGTTGTCATAACATTTGTTGTTTGCAATATATTTATATGATGCATGCTGCAATTGAAGTCAAGGATAGCATAAACAGAAAGGTCTCGTCGAAATGTGATCATTTTAGACTACTCATTTGCTTAATTTGGATTTTCCAATCAAAAGTTATTTAATTGTGAAATTATAGTGGCAATTGAAGTAATTTGAACAAACTTGGAATTTAACTTGTGCAAAACACTAAACAGATGGCATATTTGAATTCCTCTCATTTTCTGAATCAAATACATATATCATTTGCCTAATTTGGATAAAGTATGCAAAAGTTATTTAAAATCAAATCAATTTGAAATTTGAATTTATTTAATCAGATTTGAATTTGAAAACAGCCCAAGCGTTTTACACCTGGCCACTATCTGGGAGCACAGGTGGGCCTGGGTCATCTCGGCCGAGGCAGCGCCCGAGCGATTGGACCGCGGGTTGATTCCACGGAAACAGGACCCTTTTGCAAAGTTACACAGACAACAGTCACGGCAAGGACCGCGGGTTGAGGGTTTGGGTTGAGGGCCTTGCAAAACGAGGGGCAGCTCTGCCAAGCAGCCAGGGGTGGACTGCGGGTTGGTTCACGCTCGCGGGAGCCTTTGTAAAAATGCAGTCATTGGCTGGTGGGGCCTCGAGGCTGGGCGGATCTGAGAAAAGCAGAGGGGTTCACATAAAACGTCGCCCGTGTCTTGTGGATCTTCCCCATTTGAACCTCGCTGGCTCTGTCGGCGTCTTGCGACAGCGCAGAGGTTCGAACACAGGGGCGTTTGCGGGCGATGCGAGGGCTGCCAGGCTAGGCTAGGTGCTAGGAAGGGGCTAGGGCGGCTAGGTAAGGTGACGCGAGCAGCGACGCGACAACCACCGCTACCGAGTGTGTTCGACGGTGAGACTCGTGCAACCGAGAAGCGATCAACGAGGACCTTATGCAGGGGTTCAGGCGTCATGGCGTGGCGGTGTGCTTAAGCAGGCAGGCGTGGCGATCTCAGCGAGGCTGGCGCTCCCGTCGATCTAGGGTTTGGCGGGCGTCGGCTGGTGCGGCGTGCTTGGCGTCTCCTCCTCGCCGGCGGTGGTCTTGGCGATCTTGGGCGGCGGCTGGTCTCTCCTCGACAGCTCGCGCTGCTCCCTTCTCCGGCTAAGCGGGGCAGGTAGTGGTGAGACGGCGTCGGCGTGGTGGCGGGGAAGAAAGGGGAGGCGGCGAAGGGGTGGTCAGGGGTCTGGGCGGTCGGAGAGGGGAAAAGGGGTAGATAAGAAGGAGGGGCACACGGTGGTTGCGTGAGGAGGGACAGCTGGGGTGGCGTTGGCCACCTTCTTGATCACGTGCTGTGCCGCAGCGAGGAGGGCCAGGGTGGCGTGGTTGCTGGGGATGGCCGACAGGTGGGGCAGGCACGGCTAAGGTCGATGGCAGGTGGGCGGGAGGCGGGGGCAAAACGAGGGGAGGATAAGAGGAAGGCCGCTCGGGCTAGGGCTAGAGGGTTGGTGGCCATGCAGGTGGGGGCGACATGGGGTGTCCTGGGGATGTCCTGGTCGTGTGGGGCCTGCAGGCAGCTGTGGTAGGCGCATGGCATGGTTGGCTAGGTGAGAGGGACATGGGGGCAAGCTAGATAGGAGGGAGGGTACTTAGGGTTTAGCTTAGGGAAGAGGGGGAGATTAGGTGTTGTTTGAGTGGAGAGAAAGAGAGGAAGAGGGGCATGGTACCCATGCTAGGGAGAAGAGGAAAGGGGAGGGGTAGGTTTAGTTTGGGGTTATGATTAGAGGTAGGGGTAGAATAGGATTTATTTTGGGTTTATGTAAAATATTGTTTAGTTTTAGGATAGATTGAATTAGGTTCTTTTGCTTGCAAGGTGAGAAGGTGGGGGTACTAAACTTGGGCAAGCATGCACCAAGTCCAAGCTCAACACAAGACTAAGCAAGAAAAAGGAGAAGGAAGATGGCCATGGGGATGTGGATCTTGGACCATGCATGTTCTTACAAGATCAAGCAAAAATCCAAGCAAGGGTGGTTTGGATGGGCATGCTCTTAGCACATGTGGGGTTTGGGGCATGAGGTAGGGTTTTAACTTAAGGGGAAAAAGGAGAGGGAGAGAGCTAGGGTTTTGAACTAACCAAACAAAAGAAGCAAGGTAGAAGGATTGGTCCAAATAGAAAACAAGCAAAACCAAAACTAGGAAAAGGGATACTTGCATGGCCCATGCAAGACAATTAATGCCAAGTGGATATATTGTGAAAACAACATGATTCCATGTGGCTTTACTCCTTGCATGCACAAAAGGTGGCAAAGGCCAAGCAAATAGATTAGGATAGTATCCAACCAGCAACATGGGCTAGAGAAACTCAATAAAAGCCAAGCCCATATTATTGGATGGTGGAATTATAAGGTGGTGCAAGATAAGGTGGTGGAGTCAAAGAGATGCCCCAACTCAACTTGGGCATATAACAATTTAGTAAGAACCAAATACAATATCAAGAAGCAACTACAATTAATCATGCACATGAGATAAGAAGCAAACAAGAAAAGGTTTTATATGATGCTCAAATGCAAGGGGACATGATGACATGAGCATGATATGATGATGATGCAACAATTATATGTTGGAAGTAGCCCATTTTATTATTAAACTTAGTAGCATTACAGTGGTTAGACAACTGGGATGCTACATCCTATTACCTGTTGTTTGGTAGATAGTTGGACTTGCGCGTCGTAGTTGCTTGCTCAAGTGTTGTTGCGTGTCGTCCAGTACCACAGTTGTTGGAGTATTGCCGCATGTTTAATGTTGTAGATGATCATAACTTTAATATTTGTTTAATAACTAAAATTGAAGTAGGTAAATGCAGAGGCACCGGTGGGTGATAGATGATATTTGGTTTCAGACCGCTCACTGGTGTCCCGTAGGACCCCGAGTTCTTGACACCTATTCCGAGATCGAGCGCGCTAACCACATGTGGGATGTATGGGCACCCCATCGATTTAGTACCTGATTTCAAAGTACTGTACTAGGGGCCACAAGTAGTTTGGGGCTTTATTACTATTCTGTACTCATGCCATGCTTTACTGCTTTATTTAAATTGTGCGATGTACTGCACCTGTACTGTTTAGGATCGGGACACGTTATTTGTGTCGACAAGCCAGATCATCTTTTCGGTTCCCGATCGTTTACTGTCCACCCAAACCCTGAGTCCGTCTCGGAGACCGGCCGACTTTGTTGCGGGTGTACTTAGTGGGGTGGCCCCCCATGCTTGCTTTGGGTCTGGGAAACGTCATGACTTAGGCCCCGCCGACATACCGATGGGTGTATGTTAATTGATCTGGCAAAAAGGGTCGAAGTGCGTGTGGGAACTTTGGTGCACCCTCGAGGTTAAATCTTTTAGAAGCCGTGTCGCGGTTATGGACGACTTGGAGCACAGTTCTCGATCATAGACAACTATAACTAAAGTTTCTGTTATAATTTGACTTGTATCCGATATGACTAGTAAACAGCTTCTCTACAACGGAATGGCTAAATAAAAGTACCAACAAGCTTTGGGTTTGGAAATCTCATGCTAATTGTATCGACTAGTAAGTGTCGCAACTTCAACGGAATGGTTAACTAAAAGTGCCCATCGCTTATTATATCGGGATGACTATCTATACCGACTAGTAATTCTGCGATGATTGAATAAATAGCGCCAACCGTGTGAGTTCCTCGGTTGACTTCCTCGTTTGGTCTCGTGGGGGAAATACCAGGATGGGTATGTTTGGTGGTAGTATCAGGTTGGTTCCGGATAGGTCTTTCTTGCCCCTCTCTAATAGCCGCCAGTTGTATCGAGTCTCTATAGGTTGTTTAGTGCATCTTTGCTTGGCTCGATCCACCATACCTATGTAGGCGAGGACCGCCGAATTCTAGCCTCGCCGTGTACTGGCCTCAGTACTTACCGCTCCTCTTTTTCTTTTGCCCTTTGTCGGCACCCCTTTTGTTTTAGCAGGTTTTGAGATCGACGCCGTTAGCAGGGTTACCCTTCCGGCTTGGCACAGGCGGTTATGGGCGCCATTGGTTATTCTTCGTGAGGCTCTTAGCTCAATTTGCATCTTGTCCGTACTCGGGCCTATATCGTTTAAAGGTGATTTGGATCTTTGTATTGTATATCGTATTCTTGACTCATTGAGTCATTTGTATATATATTCTTACATGGGTCCCATCGAGGACTGTTGTGTAATGTTATTACTTCGTTTTCCACCCGCACGCAAGTGCCTGGTGGGCACCTTTGAATCGTTTCTATGCGGGTTTGGCGGGTTTCGCTAAAACTTGCATAGGGCCGATTCTGAGGGTGTTACAAGTTGGAGAGTAGCGCAGCACCTGAAATTGTTCCAGTGCCGCCTGCACCAACAATAGAGGAAGCTAATAACAAGGATCATGAAGCTTCAGACGATGCTGCTACTGAACTTCGCAGGTCGACAAGGTCGCGTGCCCCTCCTGAGTGGTACAGAAACCCTGTCTTGACTGTCTTGTTGTTAGAAGACAGTGAACCTACGAACTATGAGGAAGCGATGATGAGCCCAGACTATGATAAATGGTTAGAAGCCATGAAATCCGAATTAGGATCCATGAGCGAAAACCAAGTATGGACTTTGGTAGACCCTCCTAGCGACCAAAAGGCCGTTGAGTGCAAATGGATTTTCAAGAAGAAAACGGACGCGGATGGTAATGTTTTATCGTCTATAAAGCACGGCTTGTCGCGAAAGGTTTTCGACAAGTTCAAGGTGTTGACTACGATGAGACTTTCTCTCCCGTAGCGATGTTTAAGTACATTCGGATTTTATTAGCAATTGTTGCGTTTCATGATTATGAAATATGGATGTCAAGACTGTGTTCCTCAATGGCAACATTGATGAAGAGTTGTATATGATGCAACCCGAAGGTTTTGTCGATCCTAAGGATGCTGATAAAGTGTTCAAACTTCAGGGTTCCATTTATGGACTGAAGCAAGCATCTCGGAGTTAGAACCTTCGTTTTGATCAAGTGATCAAGAGCTTTGGATTTGTTCCAAATTTCTACGAAGCTTGTATCTACAAGAAAGTGAGTGGGAGCTCAGTGACATTTATGGTACTATATGTGGATGACATATTGATTATTGGAAATGACATTAACATGCTTAACGATGTGAAGAGTTATTTGAACAAGTGTTTTTCAATGAAAGACCTAGGTGAAGCTGCTTATATATTGGGCATCAAAATCTATAGAGATAGACAAAGACGTCTGATAGCTTTAAGCCAGAGTACATACCTAGACAAAGTTCTGAAAAGGTTCAGAATGGATAAGGCAAAGAAAGGTTCAGTGCCTATGTTGTCAGGTAAGATATTGAGCAAGTCTCAGTGTCCAGCTACGGTAAATGATAGAGAAGTTATGAGCAAAGTGCCTTATGCCTCGGCCATAGGATCTATCATGTATGCCATGTTGTGTACTAGACCGGATGTGTCCAATGCTCTTAGTTTGATGAGAAGATACCAAAGTGATCCAGGAGTGGAACACTGGACAGCAGTGAAGAACATCCTAAAGTACCTAAATAGGACTAAAGAAATGTTCTTAATCTATGGAGGTGATGAACAACTCGTCGTAAAGGGTTACGTCGACGCTAGTTTCGACACCGACAAGGATGATTCTAAATCTCAGACAGGATACGTTTATATTTTGAATGGAGGAGCTGTGAGCTGGAGAAGCTGCAAGCAAAGCGTGATCGCGGGATCTACAGTAGAAGCGGAATACATGGCTGCTGCGGAAGTGTCAAGTGAAGGAGTTTGGATCAGGAACTTCATCACTGAGCTTGGCGTGGTTCCAAGTGCATTGGACCCACTGGAGATATTTTGTGACAACACTGGCGCCATATCACTCGCTAAGGAACCAAGATATCATCCAAAGACCAAGCATATCAACCACAAGTTTCATATAATCCGAGATTATATAGCAGATGGAGATCTGAAGATTAGCAAAGTACATACAGATCTGAATGTCGCAGATCCATTGACTAAACCTCTTCCACGTGCAAAACATGATCAGCACCTTAGTGCCATGGGTGTGAGATTGTTTCCAAATGTAAACTAGATTATTGACTCTAGTGCAAGTGGGAGATTGTTGTAATTATGCCCTAGAGGCAATAATAAAGATGTTATTATTATAATTATTGTTCATGATAAAGTTTATATTCCATGCTAGAATTTTATTAAGCGGAAACTTTAATACTTGTGTGGTTTATGAACAACACCGTGTCTCTAGTATGACTCTATGGACTAGCTCATTGATTAATGATGGTTGAGGTTTCCTAACCATATACATGAGTTGTCGATTAATAATGAGGTCATATCATTGGGAGAATGACATGATGGATAGACCCAAACTAAGCGGAGCAATTAGATCGTGTCATCGTGTTCATCTTTGCGAAGCTTTTCTTATGTCAAATATTGTATTCCTTAGACCATGAGATAATACAACTCCCTAGTATCGGAAGAAAGCTTTGAGGTCATCAAACGTCATCCTATGAGAGGATGATCATAAAGGTGTCTCTCAGGTGATCGGAAAGTACCTGTTGGGTTGTATGTATCGAGATGGGATTTGTCCCTCCCAAGTCAGAGAGATATACTTCAGGCCCACTCGGTAATCGATATCAACACCGCTTGCAAGCATGTGGTTAAGGAGTTAATCACAAAGTGATATCGGATTACGGAACGAGTAAAGTACTTGCTGTGAACGAGATTGAACTAGGTATGACGGTACCGACGATCAAATCTCGGGCAAGTAAAATATCGCGAGACGAAGGGAATATATATATGGGATTGATTGAATCATGGCATCGTGGTTCATCCGATATGATCATCGATGAATGTGTGGGAGTCAATATGGGTTTCCAGACCCTGCTGTTGATTATTGATATAAGATCATGTCTGCATATTTCGCGAACCCGAAGGGTCACACACTTAACGTGTCTCGACGCTAGGATAGATTGGATAATTGGTTTATGAGTTTTTGTTCGGAGTCTCGGATGGGATCCGGGACATCACGAGAGGTTCCGGAATGGTCCGGAGAATAAGATTCATATAAGGCAATGCAGTTTTTGGAGTTCGGAATTGTTTCGGGTTAATCGGTATTGTACCGGAAGCTTCTAGAACCTTCCGGAGGGGGACCAACATGGCCCCACCTACCGGGAGGGGGCATGGGCCTATGAGGGAGTGCCCTGGACGCATTGGTCCAGGGGAACAAGGCCCCATAGGGCCCAGCCGGCCAACCTAGGGCTAAACCCTAGGGGAGCTTCTAGAAGGGGGGGGAACTTGCCCCCCACTCCTCCCTCCTTGGACGCCGGCCCTAGGGTTTGGGGGAGGGGCAAGGGCTGGCCACCCACCCCTCTATATAAATAGGACTGGGGGTGCACCCCCTCCCACACCTCCTCCTCAAGCCCTAGCCGCCCTGCTGCCCTCCTCTCTTTCTCCCTCCCGACTGCACGTAGGCGAAGCCCTGCTGCAGAAACTCTCCACCACTTGCACCGCGCCGTCGCGTTGTAGATCCAATCCGTCTCTCCACCATACTTGTTGGACCGAGGAAGGAGGAGACATCGAGGTGCCGCACGTGTGCATCTCTCGGAGGCATCGCCACTTGCGGTGTTAGATCGGATCGGATCACGAGGAGGAGAAGCGAGTACGACTACATCACCCACGTTCCGACGAATATTCCGCTGGGCGAATCTTCAAGGGTATGAAGATCTCATCTAATCCCCCTCGTTGTTTGCATATCCTAGATTAGATCTTGGCTTTCCCGTTCGCATCCATAGAAATTTTTTGATTTACTATGCTGCGAAGCCCATCAATTCCAAAAGTCCATCAATAGAGTTTCTTCATGCGTTTTACGTGAATATGACCTAGACGGCGGTGCCACAGATATGCAGATACATCATTATCAAGTTTAATCCTTTTGGCATCTACATTATGACTATGTATATTACTACTATCGAGATTCAAAATAAATAAACCATTCATTGACACGCAATTGTTTGCCTGATTCTGTACTTCCTTGATTGCAGGTTACATGTGTTCGTCGTACGCGTCCTGCATGCTTTGTTTGTTTTCTTCGATCTCTCCACACCAGAGCTCAGGCAACATATGCATATAACCAATTTTCTTCGATATCTCGTGTATATTCATAGACCAATCTTGGTTTATATGCATATGCCCAATTTTTTATTTTCCATATGTGTATTCCTAGATTATGTGTCGGTGGCTGATGCAGGTGAGCCCTCAAGCTCCGAGGAAGCAATGTCTGATGAGCATAGGTATGATTTGGTTGGAAGCCATGTATATATAAAATACCTACATGATAATGACACCTTTGAGTTGGTGTATGTGATGAAGTGCAAGAAAGCACTCAAGAATAAATAGGTGTACAAAGTGAAGACTAAGAGCAACTCACATCCAAGCCTCCAAGGTACACGACCATATTGGTTGTGAAACGTCAAGTCAGAACAAGGACATTGACTTTCATGAAATATTCTCTCAATCGGTCAAGCTTCTTTCAATCCAAGTTGTGCTTGTCATGGATGCCACCATGAAGTTGAAGTTGGAAATTGAACAACTTTATGTGAAGATAACATTCTTACATGGTGACCTAAGCGTGAAGATATAAATGGGGTGTAGCCAGAAGGATTTGTGGTTGCACACAAGGAGAACGAGTGTGAAGATTGAAGAAGATCTTGTATAGCCCGAAGCAAGATTCTTGACAGTGATACAAGAGGTTTGAATATCTTATGAGTGAGCTTGGTTACCATAATGTAAAATATGATAATTGTGTCTTTATGAAGACGTATGGCGAGGGTGACTTCATTGTTTTCTTTCTGTATGTCGATGACGTGCTGATTATTGGAAATTACACAAAGAGAATTGCTCTCTCCTCAATAAGGCATTGGGTAAATCATTTGCGATGAAGTATTTGGGACCAACTAAGCAAATAGTTGGCATGAAGATCTCTCGTGATATATCAAAAAGTTTCTTTAGCTCTCACAGTAATGATATATTGTAAAATACTTAAAAGGTTCAATATGTAAGGCAAAAAGTCTCTTTCATCTGTACTTGTAGTCCAACACAAAGTAAGTTCTGTAAAATGTCGTAGCAAAACTATGGATAAATAGAAATGAGTGAAGTACCATACCAATCTGCCATAGGAAATTTGATGTATGCTAGGGTGTGCACTAGACCCGATATTGCCTATGTAGTTGGAGTTGTTAGACGGTTTATGAAAAATCTAGGAGAAGATCACTAGAATGCAACAAAGTGGATTCTCATGTATCTCAAATAAACTTCTAGATCATGCTTATACTCAGTGGCGAAGGATGAAACATATCTCAGGTCAGGCAAACTATGAGGCATTAAAAAAATAGATGCAAAAAATCAAGAATTGTCTCGACACAAGTCTAATAGCATAAACACTTAATAAAATGGTAACAAAAACATATTTAATTCGAATTAGAACATAAAAACATATCAATAATGAAGTTTTAATGTCGTCTACAGATTCTAGGCAATGGCAAAGCTCTACCTTCCTTTTGAAAATATTTTTTTAATTTCACCAAGATATAGACTTTTGAATATCCCTCGCTTGATGTAGAACACCATCAAATAATTAAGCCATCATCGGACATCTTGTTGCATAACTCGATCTTGGTGATCTTCATAGCTGAGAAGGCCCTTTCAATTGTTGTGACGAGTAAAAGCATTACCAACTCGATAAGGCAGTAGACTATAGGAAACATGATGTTCCTATCAAGTTCAACCATCTTTTTAGCTAGGCTTGCAATATAAAGACAAACTCTAAAATCTTCAATTCTCTTCATATGAGTAATGAGAAGCTAAAGGTTATCTTGTATATGCTCATGCTCATAATCAGAGAAACCCTCATGATAAATATTTATAAGTCGAGGAAGCTTATTCAAATTGAACCTAGCAAATGAGTTTCTTGGATCAAGACAAGAAAAGTTCTGAAGAACCTCTGAAGATTCCTCATTGAAGCGGTGATCAAACTCTGATTATCGAGTCTATAGCAACATAGAAGTTGTCAACATGATAAAAATGATCAGTGGTGACAATGTATCTTCTCCTTTTTCTTGTTTTACCCTATTTTGTTACCATGGTATACATACTTGGGATTAGGATCTCATTTTTAGTGAAAATGATTTGGCATCTTACAAGAGTGACTCCCAACCATGATTTCTCCGATTGACCAAATGTAACCAAAGATATTGCCTAAAATGGTACAATTACAAGTTTAGATCAACACAATATACATAGAGAAAGTAGAACCATTAAACATTGTCACATACCTGAATAATTTTCTGATCCCTCTTTTGCAATAGAAGAGATAAATAATTTGTCATACGAAGTAGTTTTTTCATCATCTTCATGATAAACACAAAGCTAAAAGTATGCATTGTATGAACACAACCTACAACATTAGATGGATTACGATAATCATCCTCAACAATGCCCAAAACTTCTATCACTACATCCCACATTGGTTCAATACGACACAAGGTTGTGTAGTGAGAACCCTATCTTGTATCTCCAGGTCGGCACACGGATGTTTCTTGATTTTTCCCTCTTCCTGTGGGCATTTCACCAGTCTTGATCTTAGCTAAAAGAATATCTTTGTGCTTATCTAGAAATATATCCATCCTCCTACAAGATGAACTAGAGATATTGGCAATCTCTTTCGCATCATTAAAGAAATTCTCAGTACCTTTGCAACATCTCGATAAAGCAACCACAATTAGCTACAACTATTGAGAAAAGCAATGAACATAGAAATCATTTGGGTTTTCATCACTAATTAATTTGTGAAGGCCATTAAATTCTCCTCTCATATTAGATGCTCCATCATACCCTTGCCCTCATAGTCTTGCAATAAGAAGATCGTGTTTAGCGAAAACCTCCCAAAGTGCCTTGTTTAAAGATGGAGATGTTGCGTTAGGGACATGCTGAATACCCAAAAATCTTTCAATAATATCACCACTTTTGTTCACATACCTACAAGAAGATGATATAATCTGTAGAATAACATTACATAGAAAATAAATAGCACAAACACAAAAGTACTTAACATAGTACATCAGTACCTCACAACAACAACCATTTGTTCTTTGAAAAATATATCACGGGATTCATCAATAAGAACAGAGAAAAGACAAACATCCATCTCTTCTTTGATGTATTTAGTAACCACTTTCACACAATGTTTGCCAAGTGGTTTCTGAATAGTTGAGGAAGTCATTTTGGCATTTTTAGGAAACAACTCATCAAATGCAAGCTTCACTTCCCTATTTCTTTCTTTTACCAATCAAACATCTCCAAGAAATTGCCTTTGTTTAAAGAATAAGCGGATTCATCGTATCCATGGAATGGTTCACCTTGTAATGTTAGATAACTTACAATACCCAAAGAAGTATCCACACGAGTTTCATATTTTACTAGTGACTCACTAGTATAAGTTGTAACTTTGCTTTTTACACTAGCCTTTTGATTCTTGAAATCATCACATGTTGTCCTTGAAATATTATGGATGCTACATGGCCCATCGACATGCTTACGGAATGCTTACGTCGCATTTTTCCAATTATCATATCCCAATTTGTTGAAGTCATGATGCCCAATATGTTTGAAAAGATAGCAATAGAAGCAATAATCCGTATCCTTGTCCACACTATATTCCAACCAATCATATTGCTTATACCATTTAGGTAGAAAGGATCGATTATCTCTATTTAGGGGGAAATTATGCTGAGTTAGTTGTCTTGGACCATTCTTTAAGAAAGCAAATCTAACATTGGAAGAAAATTCATCAATTTCAACGCAAAGTCTTGGATCAAGTTTTATATACTCTATGAAATCATTTATACCTCCATCTTGTAGAATCACAACATTCTCTTCCACTTAGGTTTCACCAGAACCTACCACTTATTCTGTGTCGATGGCCATAGAATTTTCTATCCCTCCTTCCACTTCTTGCTATTGCTCTTGGCCAACATTTGCACTTTCATGAGTGCTTGGTTTAGAGCTATTTCCTGTTCCTCCTCCCACTTATTTATCTTGATCATGATGTGCCATTGAATTTTCATTTTCATCATGAGTGCTTGGTTTAGAGCTCTTCATATATTTGTTCCATAACTGTTTAAAATCTGTAATTGAATTATTGAAACCAAAATCAAATTTCCTACAATAGTTTAATCATGATTGAGTTCAATTGACCAGAAAATAAAAATGTGTACCTGCCCCCTTTATAGCTGCAGATTTCTTCCCCTTCTTGTCCATGTCTGCAAAGTGTGAGACTTGCACCGAGAGAACTGAGAATAGAGAAACCTTGAATATAATTTAGAATTTTTGGTCATTAGGTGGATGTGCATGGACAGACAGATCTGCGATTGGGAGGAAGACTACAGCACGACACTCCTTCCTAGCCACCCATTCATGATTCATCGCTCGCCGTTCATTGTTCCGTTGCTTGGTTCTATCGGGAGCAAGCATCGATCGACCGGGGGCTGGAAGCGATCGATCAGGTAGAAATAGGCGTGCATGCATAGGAAAGTCGGGGACTCAAGGGCCTCCAGGACAGTCCAGCTTGGAGTCTTCTTGTTTTGCGTGGCCCAGCAAAGGCCCATGGTGGCCAAAATACCTCCAGCGTGGCTTACATTCAGTTTTTTTCCATATCGCACAATTTTGCTGGAAACTGTATGTGAAACTAGTAGATGCATATGTATATGCGAGTTTTTGCACAACATTAAGGTAGGTCAGATGGCATACCTTTCCCAAAGGGGAGCTTCACCCCTGCTTATACTTTGGAAGTAGTGATCATGTATTGCATGGCTATACAGATCATAATATGGTTTAATGCAACTTTTAGGGAGTCAATTCTGGATACATGATCACATGTGAGAGGAGCAGTGTCATGGCAATCAAGGTTGCAGAAATGCATTTCATCATCAAGCAAATAAGTAGAGTGTATAGTTGCGGTAGAAGCTTGCAAGGAAGCGTTGTGGATGAAAAAAATCTTTCAAGAGTTGGACATGAAGCAAGATAAATACAATATGTTCTGTGATAGTTAAACTACCATCCATCTTGCCAAGAATCCAAGTTATCACTCTCAAACTAAGTAGATTAATGTGAGGTGTCATTGGATTCGAGATGTGAGTTCCAAGTTGATAAAACTTGAGAAAATATATACCAACAAGAATGTCTTGGATATGATGACCAAGATATTGCCAACTAAGAAGCTACTTGTAAAGTGGCATGGCATTACCCCCACACGAGTCAGACGGGGGAGATTTTTTGGGTATCCTCCTCATGTGTCCAGTGAGGATATGACAATTTGAGACCTTTCCTTGAAACAGGCTTTACGCCCAGCTTTATAAATAAAGCAACAGTCATCCAGCATACAAGCGAGTCACCGATGCCCAAGCGTCAAAAGAAAAGAAGACTGTTGGGGCCATAGTACAACACGCCCAAGGCAACAAAAGAAAAAAAGGAAAGAGCAAAGCAAGGAGATCTCCCACTACGAGGCCGCGGAAGCCAAAGTAGGTGCCGTGAAGCGCTACGCCGATGCCCTGAGAGCCTGCAAGATTCCATACATGCTCTACTGGTCCTGCTGCCTAGATAGGGGTACCACTGCTGAAGGTAGGCAATCAAAGCAAACATAGAGTCAGAAGCCCTGCGAGGAAAGATCCACTCAATCACCATCTTATTCTGAATATTCCATAGCGTCCAGGTAATGGACGCGAACACCAACCAGAAGAGGTGGTGCCTTCTTCCTCTACGGCTCGCCTCCATCTCCACGAACTCAACGAGGTCCTGGGACTGCCAAGTAGGCCCAAGAGCTTCTCGGATGAACTTCCACAAAACCTGAGTGGCAGGACATGTGAACATAATGCGGGTGCACGTCTCTGGCGTCCCACATAGTGGACACCGCCCATGGCCCGGGCCATTGCGTTTTGAGACCTCCACCCTCGAAGGAAAATGATCATGCAGCAGTTGCCACACGAAGATCTGCAGGCTCAGGGGTAGGGGAGACTTCCAAAGGTGTGACGTCCAAGCTAATTCCAGACCCTTGAAGAGGGCCCGATAAGTCGAACTAACATAGAAGGCTCCTGAGGGAGACTGGGCCCAAGTCACCTTATCCCTCTCAGCAGAGAGAGATAGGGCAAGGAGCCCGTAGCCTCAAGAAGTTAGCGGCCTCGGCCTCACTGAAGGTCTTCAGGAACAGGATGTTCTAGTGGCCTTATTGAACTACCTCGGCTACTAACATCGAGGGAGCTGTGCAAATAGCGAACAGAGCAGGGAAAGCCTAGCAGAGGGATACACCCTATAACCAGGGATCGAGCCAAACAGGACCTCCCGACCATCCCCCACCACAAAGATAGAGCCTCGGTGAATGAAGTGCTTAATGTCTTGGATAGCCCTCCATAATTGGGTTCTCTTCCGGCATTCACATGCCAATAGAGGATGACCCTGGAGGTATTTTGCCTTAATGACTTGGAGCCAGATCCCTCCATCATATTGGAGGATCCGCCAAACCCACTTCAGCAGAAGGGCCACAGTGAAGCGGCGCGAGTCAAGGACTCCTAAACCCCCAAGAATTTTGGGGGTGAAAATATCTGCCCACTTCACCATATGATACTTCCGGTGCCCGTCTCTAGCTACCCAAAAGAACCTAGACAGCTCTTTTGCAAAGTCTTCATGGGTTCCTTCCAGGTAGGGCTGTCAACGAGCCGAACTCGAGCGAACATTGTTAGGCTCGGCTCGAGCTCGGTAGAATCTCGAGCCGAGCTTGAGCAAGCCTAGGTTGACCTTCGAGCCTACATCTAAACTCGAGTTCGGCTCGACCAAAGCTCGAGTAGGTTTGAGCTCGGTTCGTTGAAGCTCGGTAAGAAAATTTTAGTACATCGACATGCAGCTACATATCAAAAAATAGTAAATCTTGAATACGGAATAGCAGAAATGGCTTGGAGTTTCATATAATAGTAATACAGTGCCAACATGCCAGCATAATTATTTTAGCGGTCTTACAACAGATGGAATAATAATAGTAGTCTCATTTTTGCGGTTGTATAAAAATCACGAGCTTTATCGAACTGTTTGAGTTCGGCTCGACTAAGCTCGCGAGCTCGAAAATAGGCTCGAGCTTGGTTTGTTAGAGAGACGAATCAAGCTCGAACCGAGCTGTTAACGCGTCGAACTCGCACAGTTTGTCAAGCCCGAACTTTTTTGACAGCCCTACTTCTAGGAGCAGATAAAGGCCCATCTGATACATGGTGAGGCTGTATAGGCACGAGTTGATCAATATAGTATTGCTACCCTTGGACGTGAGGCGCTCCCACCAAGGTTCGGATTTGGAACAAACCTTCGCGACCATGGGGGCAAGGTCCCTGATCAACACCCGAGAGTCCTGCATGGTCATACCCAAGTAAGTAATAGGGGAATCCTCCAAGCGGAAATTCAGGTGATCGATGATGCGTTGCCTACCCTCCTCGGGGAAACCCAAGAACATAACCTCGCTCTTTTCGAAGTTAATCTTGAGGCCCGACATGGACTCAAAGCACAGTACTAGAAACTTGAGGCTAATGATGTCAAGTTCCGACCCCTGCACCATGATCATAGTATTGTCCGCATACTGGAGGTGGGAGATACCACCTCCGGGGATCAGATGCCCTACCACACCCGTGATGTGGCCAGTGATCTTGGATTTATCCAAGATCCCTGCCAGGGCATCCACCGCAGAGTTAAAGAGTAGAGGGGAGATCGGTTCCCCTTGTCTAACTCCACATGAGGGTCAAAAATATAGACCCACTTCCCCATTGACGTTGATCGCCATGCTACCACTCATTACAATCTGCATAATCCAAGATATCACCATCTCATCAAGTCCTAGATGCTCGAGGACTTGTCTAAGGAACTCCCAGTCCAGTTTATCGTCAGCCTTCTGAAAGTCCAGCTTCAAGAATACCCCTTTCTGATGGCAAACCTTTACTTCATGAATGATTTCATGTAGCGCTAGAACACCATCATGAACAGGCGTTCCTTTAGGAAGGCAAACTGTAGTAGATGGGTCAGACATTCCATGACAGGAGCGATCCAACTTTGGCAAAAATCCTCTGGATGACATTGATCACCGTGATTGGTAGAAATTGGCGGATATCAATGGCCCCCACTAGTTTGGGGATCAGGGTAATCACGCGAAAGTTCAGCCGTGACATGACAAGAGTCCCAGTGTAGAACTTGTGAAACATCTGCATAATCACAGGGCGAAGTTTGTCCCAGAAGGTTTGGAAGAAAACCACCAGGAGCCCATCCGTCCCAGGGGCCGAGTTGGTCTTCATTGCTTTGATTGCCTCGGCAACCTCGGTATGAAGAAACAGGAGTGTCAGCTCCAGGTTCTCCTTCGCGGTTACCTTGGCATCCTCAGGCCATAAGTCCATACTTAGCGCCAACCTCAACCCCGGGGCCGCCGAGAAGAGGTCCCGGTAGAACGCATAAATATGTAACGAGATCTCTCTCTGGTCCTCTAGCAGAGAGTCCATGTCCCAGAGGCAAGGGATCGAGCATTTATTATTCCTTCCATTTGCAATGGCATGGAAGTAAGCCGTGTTCGATTCCCCCTGGATGGTCTAGTTCTGGCGACTCCTCTGTCTCCAGAATGCCAGCTCTCCCTTATAGATCTCCATAATGGAGGTCTCTAGGGAATACCTATGGGACTAGGCATCATCTGAAATCCCCACTAGGTCCGCCTCCTGGTCTAGGTCTTGGATTTCCTACATAATTGCATCCTTCTGCCCTCTAATCGCAACACCAAGGTTTTCCCCCAGCCCCGCATAAGATGCCGTGACATCAGAGTGCAATGGTGCCAGACTTAACAACACAATATGTGTGAGGGGGAGAGGCCGCTGCCTCTATCCACCTTGTCTGAGCCGCATCCGCGAATCCTTGTTGTTTAAGCCAGAAGTTCTTGAAGTGGAAGCAGTTCAGTCATGGTGGAGAAGCACCACACGAAGACAGGAGGAGGGGGGTATGATCAAATCCGACCCTGGTGACCGCACAGAGTGAAAACAAGGGGAAGGCCACCTCCCATTCCACAGAGACAAAGACCCGGTCAAGGATGCTGCGAACCGGGTCAGCTGCTTGTTGGTCCATGTATATGTAGCTCTGACTCTAGTAATCTCTCTAAGAGTGAGGTCAACGATGCAGTCATTGTACATGTGAATTCTATGGAGGTCCATGTTCGCCGAGCTCTTGTCTTCGGTGGAGCGAATGAGATTGAAGTCCCCTGCCATAATGACCGGGGTCTCCATACGCTCCACCTTAGCCTAGAGCTCAAGCAAGAACTCCTGGGACTTCCTATGGTCCGCAGGGCCATACAAAATAATCACCTCCCATTTGAGGTGTGATTGTTTATGGGTGAGGGCCATGCTCAGAAAGAATTCCTCGCGGTCCATATTCTCGACCTCAAAGGTATCCTCTTGACGCCAAGGAGAATACCACCTGCGTGGCCATTAGCCGGAAGCCAGGTCCAGACAAACTTGTGCCGAGACAAGGCCTCTAGCTCAACCATCGATAAATCCTGGCGAATTGTCTCCCGAAGACCCACTATGTCCACATCTTCTTGGCGTAAATATTCCTTCATCTGACGACGTCGACCATCCTATCCAGACCTCCAGATGTTCGAAATAAATGTCTGGATGGCTCGAAGCATGTTCATTACAACGATCACTTGGGCGCAGCCCCCTTACTGGGGGCGGAGCGGGGACAGGGACTTCAGGGGTATCCTGCAAGGTATCCCTATTATGGGAGTCCTCACTAGAGGGCCACCACTATCAGGCATTAGAGGTGGAGCCATGCTGGAGCCCGGGACATCTGACCCAGATCTAGCTAGCATGAGGGCCCATTCCCGCTCCCGAGCATCACGTGCTCGGGGTGCGGCAATCTGGCCCTCGTACACCTCTCTAGCCTTTATAGCAGCGATTTATTCCACCCGAGGGCCCTTCTCGCCCCATAATATAATGCCGCTGTCTAGCGCGAACACTCAGGTGATCTAGAGAAACCTCCTCAAGGATAGAAAACCTGGAGCCCGAAGGAAAACTCGAACTAGAACTAGGAGGAGGGAGAGGGGGAGTACCCGGGAACTCGTCGCGAGCTGCAACCCGCTAGGAAGCCCTCTCGTCCATCGTGAGCTCCAGTCCAGTCCCACCAGCTCTGACACCTGCTAGGCGCACACTATGGCAAGACGGCGGTGGATGAGGCTGGCGAGGGCACCGAGAGTGGCGCCCACCCGGGGTAGCCACGGGGGTGGTGGAGACGCCCATGGATGGACCCTCGGCGTCGAGGTCTGGCATGTCAGGGGCGAGGGAGAAGCGCAAGACTCCAGGTGAGCGAGGGTAGGACAAGGGAAATACGTCCATACCCATTCTCCCTGAGGTATCTTGAGAGGAGGGCGCCGGGGGAGGGGAAAGTGGGATATGCTCCCCCCAGCCTGTAGCCCCCCCCCCCCCCCCAAGAATAGCTGCGACATGCCGAGGTTGGTACCATATTGCACGATGTCGAAGTCGATCAGGGCCTTCTAGAAGGGACGGGCATAGCGCGGGATGTCCACCGAGGCCAGCTTGGCTGGCGCACTCCGGGAGAGGGGTCTCTTGCTAGGGAGGAGCGAACCCTCATACTCCGCAGTGTGCCTTGAGGACGGGTGGGACGTACCCCGTCCAGAGCCTTGATCCAAACATTGTGGTGGAGGGGCGAGCGGGTCCCTCGGGTGGAACTTGTCCGCGTCTACAGACTCATCACCAGAGGAGGAGTCCTCCGAGCTCCCCTTCCCACCGTCGGCCTAAGTCAGGGATGGGGACGGAGAGTGCGCCCCCGGAGAGGTCAGAGCCGCGTCAAGATCCATCAACAGGTCCCTGCCCGAGCGGCCTAAGAAGAAGCGAGGGGTCGTCACTCGGAACACGGAGGGGTCCGGGCAGATAATACACAGCCGGATCGCCCCGTGTCCCTCGGGGGATCCAGAGTCCACCTTCAGGATCTTTCCCACAGTCTAGGAGATGAGGGCGACAATCCCCTCCTGTCTCGCCTGATCTGGCACCCCGAAGAAGCGAATCCATAACTCAAACAGCATGGCAGACGCCTCGGGGTCCATGGAGGAGGGCCTGATCATAACCTTTAGCTGGTGGATCGGGAGGTTAAAGGAGGCTCTGAAGGCACACATGCTCAACGTCGCCACGGAGGGGAACGATACCGCAAACTCTGTGGCCGAGATCTGTCGCACGGGCCACTCATGGCCCAGGAGGACCTCATAGAACTCCTGGTGAATCATCTCCTTCGTGATCTCAAGCTGGCAAGGAGGATCTTGCTCCTGGATTGTCACCATTGCTAGGGTCTCCGGGACCGACATCTTGACCCCTCCCATGTTGATGTAGTAGAAGCCCCCATCGACACCGTGGCCATAGTACTCAAGGTACTGATGACCACGGGGGAGGCACTACGGGAGGGAACAAGGACTCAGGCACTCCCAGAGGCGGAGCAACCGATTTCTTCTTCTTTGTCTTGGACTTCTTCTTCTTCGAGACGGCTGCGGGACTTGAGGCCTCCGTCACTATCTGACCCTCAGGCGCCTGGGAGGAAGCCTGTCGCTAGGGCTCGCGCTAAGAAGCCGCATCAGGGCGACCCGGGGCACTATGACCCTCCTGAAGTGAGCCGCGAGAGGGCACCACCTGCTGTCGGGGCCTCTCCTCGCGGTGGACGGCCTCAAGAGGGGGCTGTCGGTCGGGGGCCTCCGGCTGCAATGCCAGACCCCACCGCTGCTGCCTAGGTGGCAAACGGGAGGGCCGGCGAGGCGCAGCAGCCCGCAGAGGCTGGGGGGACCAACACGCCGGGGCAGACGACCCCACCGATCATGGCGGGGGGCCAGCGTGGCGGCGGTTGTGTCGGCGGCGGCGGGCAGACTCTGGCAAGGGGCATGGCGGCGGGGAGACTACTCACGGGATGGCGCTGGGCTCTGCGGGCGCTTCAACATGAGTGTTGTAGGGGTTCGTAGCATGGAAAACAAAAAAAATTCTACAGCATGCACACAAACAAGCCAAGATCTATCTACTAGATTGTAGCAACAAGTCGATAGAAGCACTCAACCTCGAAGATTCCAAAGCGGTTAACGAGAGCAGATTCTCATGGGTGATGTAGTCGTACACTTGCCGATCTCAAGATCGCGTAGACGATCCTTCCAGCGCTGCGTTCCGGCAGCGCTTCCGCAGTCGGTCACACGTTCGGTACTCGATGAAGACCTTCCTCTCTCTTGGTCCAGCAGGCAGCGGAGGTTGTAGTTCTCCCCTCGCGATTCCGGCAGCATGATGGCATGGTCTCGGAAGTAGAGGGAGGATCCCGCAGGGCTCTGCCTAAGCCGGTGGGAGTTATGGTGGATTAGGGTTTCCCGAAAATCTAGGGTTTAGAAGTCCAGGAGGAGGAGGTGTCGGCGGTGGCTAGGGCGGCGGCGACGAGGCGGCGCAAGCGGCGTGGCGGCGGCGGCTTGGCGCGGTGGAGCGGGTGTAGGGAGGTCTTGGCTCTTGTGGTGTTGGGGCAGCCCTCCCCCTCTATTTATGAGAGGGGCAGACTTGGGAGGGGTGGGTTTGAATCCAAACCCAAACCCAAGTTGGATTGAGAGAAGGACTTGTTTCTTCTCCCACGAGGAAACCATTGTTCCAGTTTGACTTTTCAAACTTCCCGTTAGAATTTCAATTTAGAGCTTTAATTCTCTCTTGCAAATGCACATACCAAGTGACCTAGGATATGATCCAATCATGCCATTTACCCATAACACATTCATGGTCCATTCCCCTTCCGGTTCGGTGAACCTTCTAGAACCTCTCCGATGAAAACATCAGAATCTTTCCCGAACTGCGGAATCAGACTTTCCTTATATAAATCATATTCTCCGGACCATTCCGGATCTCCTCGTGATATCCCGGATCCCATCCGAGACTCCAAAAAAGATTTGGTATCCCTACTAACATTCCATATCTACTAAACAACATTGAATCCTTAAGTGTGTCTCCCTACGGTTCGTCAATTATGCGGACATGACCGAGACACTTCTCCGATTAATAACCAATAGAGGAATCTAGAAATTCATATGGCTCCCACATATTTCTAAGATTACTTTGCGATCGAATGAACCACTTACATACGATACTAATTTCCCTTTGTCTCGCGATAGTTTACTTATCCAAGGTTTTGATCGTCGGTATCTCTGCATACCTGGTTCAACCTCGTTACCGATAAGTACTCTTTTCTCGTTCCCGTGATATGTGATCCCTTGTGATCCAGTCACATGCTTGCAAGATAATTGGATGACATTCCACCGAGAGGGCCCAGAGTATATATATCCTTCATATGGATGGACAAATCCCACTCTTGATCCATGTGCCTCAACCCATACTTTCCGAACACTCAATGCCACCTTTATAGCCACCCAATTACGGTGTGGTGTTTGAAGTCATCAAAGCATCCTTCCGGTGATGGTGATTAACATGATCTCATGGTCGAAGGAATTAGGTTACTATGTATCAGAAAGCTTATAGCAAACGAACTATTGAAATGACTTGATCTTAATGCTACGCTTATCTATAGGAGTATGTCTATCATACCATTCTCCTAATGATATGATCTTGTTATTAATAACATCTCAATATTCATGATCGAGAAACCACAATCATCTATTAATCAACAAGATAGTATTATAAAGAGGCTTTACCAGGTACTCTAATTTAGTTTACAAATCACACAAGTATTAATGTTTCCGGTTAATACTATTATAGCATGAATGTAAACATTTATCATAAACACAAAGATATAATAATAACCACTTTTATTATTGCCTCTAGGGCATATCTCCAATAGTCTCCCACTTGCACTGGAGTCAACTAATCTAGATTGCATGGTAATATACCGAACACCCATGGAGGTTTGGTGTTGGTCATGTTTTGCCCTCGGGAGAGGTTTAGTCAACGGATCCGCCACATTCAGATCTGTGTGTACTTTGCAAATCTTTATGTCTCCATCTTGGACATGCTCTCTAATAGCGTGAAAACGTAGCTTGATGTGCTTCATCTTCTTGTGTGACCTTGGTTCTTGCGCATTGGCTATGGCGCCCATGTTATCATAGTAGATAGACATTGGGTCCAGCGCACTTGGAACCACACCGAGCTCTGTAATGAACTCCTTCATCCATATCGCCTCTTGTGAAGCCTTCGAAGAAGCTATGTATTCCGATTCAGTTGAAGATCTCGCCACAACGCTTTGCTTTGCACTCCTCCAGCTAACTGCTACACCATTCAAAGTAAATACGTATCCAGATTGAGATTTAGAATCATCCAGATTGGTGTTCCAACTAGCATCGGTGTAACCATTAACAACGAGCTATTCATCACCTCCATAAGAAAGAACCATATCGTTAGTTCTTCTCAAGTACTTAAGGACGTTTTTGACCACTGTCCAATGATCCCCTCCTGGAACACTTTGATATCTGCTAGTCAAACTAACAGCATATGCAATGTCGAGTCTAGTACATAGCATGGCATACATTAGAGATCCTATGGCTGAGGCATAGGGAGTCTTACTCATCCTTTCTCTATCTTCTGTCGTTGCAAGACTTTGAGTTTTACTCAAGGTCGTATTGGGCAACATGGGCAAGAACCCTTTCTTGCTATCTTCCATTCCAAACCTCTTTAGAACTTTGTCCAAATATGTACTTTGTGACAATGATATTAGGCGTCTCGATTTATATCTATAAATCTTTATGCCTAATATGTAAGCTGCTTCGCCAAGATCTTTCATTGAAAAACTATTATTCAAATAATCCTTGACACTATTAAGAAGGTCTACATCATTCCCAATCAACAATATGTCATCTACATATAGTATTAAGAATGCTACAGAGCTCCCACTCACTTTCTTGTAAATACAAGCTTCTCCATAAGTTTGTATAAAACCAAAACTTTTGATTACCTTATCAATACGTTGATTCCAACTTCGGGATGCTTGCTTCAATCCATATATGGACCGTTGAAGTTTGCATATCTTGTTAGCATCTTTAGGATCGACAAAACCTTTAGGTTGCATCATATACAACTCTTCATCAATGTCTCCATTGAGGAACGTCGTTTTGACATCCATCTGCCATATCTCATAATCATAATATGCATCGATTGCTAACATAATCCTCACAGACTTTAGCTTCGCTACTGGTGAGAAAGTCTCATCGTAGTCAACTCCTTGAATTTGTCGAAACCCTTTTGCGACAAGTCGAGCTTTATAGACAGTAACATTACCATCAGCATATGTTTTCTTCTTGAAAATCCATTTGTTCTCGACAGCCTTCCAGCCATCCGATAAGTCCAACAAAGTCCATACTTGGTTTTCTTACATGGATCCAATCTCGGATTTCATGGCTTCTTGCCACTTATTGGAATCTAGGCTCATCATCGCTTCCTCATATGTCGCAGGGTCATCGGTGTTGTCCACCAACATGACACTCATAACGGGATCATACCAATCAGGAGTGGTACGAGTTCTCGTTGACCTGCGAGGTTCCGTAGTAACTTCAACCAAAGTTTCATGATCAACATCATTAGCTTCCTCTCTTATTGGTGCAGGCACCACAGGAACTTCTTCCTCGTCGAGTTCTACTTTCCTTCCGGTCACTTCTTTCGAGAGAAACTCCTTCTCCAGAAAGGATCCATTCTTGCAACGAAGATTTTGCCCTCGGATCTATGATAGAAGGTATACCCAATAGTTTCCTTCGGGTATCCTATGAAGACGCATTTTTCCGCTTTGGGTTCAAGCTTGTCTGGCTGTAACTTCTTTACATAAGCTTCGCAACCCCAAACTTTAAGGAACGACAATTTAGGTTTCTTCTCAAACCACAATTTATACGGTGTCGTTTCAACGGATTTAGATGGTGCCCTATTTCATGAAAAGTTTTGGACTTACATTTCATGAAATAGATATACCCATATCTACTCAAGTCATCCGTGAAGGTAAGAACATAACGATAACCACCGCGCGATGCTACACTCATTGGGCCACACACATCGGTATGTATGATTTCCAATAAGTCCGTGATGGTGATTAACATGATCTCATGGTCGAAGGAATTAGGTTACGATGTATCAGAAAGCTTATAGCAAACGAACTATTGAAATGACTTGATCTTAATGCTACACTTATCTATAGGAGTATGTCCATCATACCATTCTCCTAATGATATGATCTTGTTATTAATAACATCTCAATATTCATGATCGAGAAACCACGATCATCTATTAATCAACAAGTTAGTATTATAAAGAGGCTTTACCAGGGACTCTAATTTAGTTTACAAATCACACAAGTATTAATGTTTCCGGTTAATACTATTATAGCATGAATGTAAACATTTATCATAAACACAAAGATATAATAATAACCACTTTTATTATTGCCTCTAGGGCATATCTCCAACAAGTGCCTCCTTGTAGGAGGGCCTCGGCGTCGGAGCCATAGCGGTGGAGGCGCTGACCGGCGACAGCGGCGGCGAGGGTTGGTTGGGCGAGCAGCGTTGGGAAAGGTTAGGAAACAGCGTGTGACTCCCGAACCCGACACGAGCCTGGGAGGAATTAGGGCAAGCAGTAGAATGGGCCCGTTCTGGGCCTCATTGGGCCACTGGGCATCCGTGGCCCACCAGCCGCCACCATTCCTTGTGCAGGACAGCCCGCTTTCGGCCCAGCTTTGTCGAACCGTTCACAATCAGCGTTGCCTAATAGGATCCCGAGCGCCGCCTCCAACGCCGATGTCGTAAGCTTTTGCCGCCTCTCACTAGGATGGCCGAGACGCGCCTTTTGCTAACCACCCTGCCCTAGCTCAATTGGGGGAGGAAGTACCTAAGCAACGGCCGGCGCAAGGCAGAGGGACAGCGAGGCGTCTCAACGTCGCTCTCCGGCGGGGCAAGGTCCTAGCTTGCTAGCCGCGGTGTGGCAGCCAGCAGCAGAGGGTCCATGCCCGGTGCGTCTGCAACCTCGTCCGTGACATCAGCCCAAGATCGGCCTTGGAGATCGCCCATGGCCGCCACCTCCTCCTGTGAGGGTAGGGGGAGCTCCGACCGCACCTCCGAAGGTTGGGATGGGCTCTGTGACCGGGGAGACCTGCAAATGGAAGAGCAGGGGCGAGGGGGACGAACCTGAGGACCTACGTGCGTGCGGTGGGCCGGGAAGCAGAGGGAGGAGCCCTCACAGACGAACACGCCCCGGGGGAGCTCGCACGCGTCAACAACCATCTCCGCCTCGTAGAGCATGACAAGCCTGTACGCCGCCAGACGCAGGAGAACGTTGTCCTGGAACGGGCCATACTTCCCGCCCAGGAGGGAGGGAACGGCAGACGCCTGCCACGGGAGTGGCGACACCTAGTCCCGACGCGGCCAAGGCGCCATGGGGGAGGGGCGCAACGAGGTCCCCGGAGGGGCGTCGGCAGGGCAAGGCTAGGAAGGGGGGAGGGGGAGCCACGACACAGAGGACGGGGCGACGGATCACCGTCTGGGGCAGCCGGAGGGCGGCACAGGAGGGGGGATTTCAAAATCCCCATCAGGCACTCCCTTGAGACCTTTCAGACGGCCCTAATAGGTGCAAGAGACTAATACACATTAGGGTTATGACCAAGCATCATTTTGGACATTGCAGATGTAGGAAGGGGAATGTTTAGCCTCTCATCCAACCACTACAATATGGAGTAATGAAAAACACCAGGTTAGCCTCAATTGGAGAAGAAAGAAGAAAAACCAAGAGAGAAGGGAAGAAGTTGTAGGAAGATCTTGCGAGCAAGCACTAGGTACTCCACACAAGGTTGTGAAGTCCCCATCACTATGTTGTCTCCTCCAAGTTGTGGTTTCACCATCTTTGGTTAGATTATTTCAATTGCTAGCTATTGTGCCATAAGTCTTGTTGTTGGGCATCCAATATCTGTGATATCTTGATGTATGAGATCCTCTAGCTATTGTGCCACAATATTGGTGTCGGTGTGTTGTTGCTGCTGCATTTCTGGGTTGAGAGCATAGGGCTTGCCCTACCTACAACTTGCCGAAATCAGCTAGTACTTGTCCTACCTGTGTGTTGAGAGCACTCATGACTTGTCCTAGGTTGGGACAAACATTTTCTCCATACATGTTTGATGCATCTATTTTTTCCGTGATTGAGCAGTGATCCGTGGAGTTATTATATGAATGGTGCTGAAGTTTTCGTTGTGTATTTTTAGATCACGTTTTGAGTGTGCTAATTTCCCCAACAAAATGGGAGTTAGCAATCTAACTCCAAAATTATAATTTTGGTTGAATGTTCTGGTCAAAACAGTGGCCAGAAAGCTTCAATATGGATTCCAACTTGCTGAAAGCTTTTGTATTTGTTTGTATTTACACTTTCTTTTACCAAATAGAAAATGGGGAAACTGGTCTAGCCGAATTTGGCTTTAGCCCCGAGCCCTCACATCATGCGGACCCGTAACTTACCTAGGATACAACTCAGTGACCGTAACCCCATTCACAGAGGCGTTCTCGCCCAATATGAAATCCGGTTGGTCGCACGACGACAGAGAAGCTAAAGCTGATTCACTCCTAAAGAAGAATGCAGGTTGTGCAGGTGCCTGGATCTCCATGTTATCTCTAGTTAACATGAAAATAACGGATAATATGTTAGGCCGGTCGTCAGGGTCTGGCTGAACACACATTAACCCGATGTGGATGCACCGTAATGCCTGGCTTCGAGCGTATCCCTCGAGTGATTGGTCTATCATTTCAGATATCGTTCCTTTTATCCAGCAATTCCACACCTGTCCAATGCTTATTCAGATACGATGGCATATATAGTTTACATGAATCTTTCCTTGTATAGATTCACTAAAAAGGTAAATAAGCACTTACATCGCTAAGGAGATTCACCGTGTCACGATCACCAGAACTGCTGTTCCTTCTCCTAGTTACAATTTCAAGGACCAACACACCGAAGCTGTAAATATCGATCTTCGGTGACACACGTCCGAGCACTGCCTCCGGTGCCATATAACCACTTCAGGGGATGAGCAGTTAGCAGGCTTGTAAAGCACACGCTGAATATCTGCAATTCTTGAATGTTTCAGTACAGGTATGGACTTACAGTGTTCCAGCAGCTCTAGCTGTCTTAGTATGAGTATGACCTTCACCCAGAAGCCTTGCCAATCCAAAGTCTGCGATTTTCGGATCCATGTCATCAGCAAGAAGAATGTTGTTAGGTTTTAGGTCCCGGTGGATGATCCTCATGCTTGAGTCCTCGTGAAGATACAATATTCCCTTAGCAATTCCAAGAATGATGTTATATTGTTGCTCCCAGCTCAGTGTACTTTTCTCCCTAGAGTCTGTTGGGATAAAATGTTGAATTCATACTGGGTGGTGCAAAGATAAATAGAGAACCAACATTATAGCTCATGCAGTACTGCAATTTTACTTTGCAATATTCAGATTACTGTAAACCCATAAACTATGCATATCACATACTGGGATCAGGGAGTACAGAAACACAATCTAGCAGTGTGCAATACGAGAGACAACTGCCCGTAGAATTACGGATAGAGGTGTGCTTCGGTCCTCCACCCCTAAACTTAAGCTACATAGGCCGTCTTATTTTTTTGACCGGTCGAAACCCATATCGAAATCACGTCTATCTTTGTATATGTGTACTCGGTCAAACCGGGTATAATCGACGTTCCGGCTGGCTGATCTCACTTCCTATTATCGCGATTTACGTCTTTGTATGTCATATTTTTAATTTTTTTGTTGTTGTTACATAACTTCTGATTTTCGTCTTCCGCGGGCACATGAGCATACGTATATGGTGAGTATACGTCTAAGAGGATCATACGGAGTTCGGGTAGGTTCGTACGGTCCTCTAAACAATCGGAATCAGAGTTTTTGTTTGTCAAAATTTGAAAGAGGGAGGGAGAGGGGGTGGGGGACCGAAGCAAAAGTGTTACGGATATACATGTCTGTAAGTGGAGAGCAAGAGATGCTAGTGAAAGGGGACAATACCGAATAGAAAGTTGTCGAGGCTCCCATTCTTGATGTACTCATAAACGAGCAGCGTATCATCCCGATGCGAGCAAAACCCTTGCAACCTAACAAGATTCTTGTGCTGCAATTCGGCCAATAGCAGCACCTCATTGTGTAGTTCCTGCAAACCATGCCCACTTCTTTCCAAAAGTTTCTTCACTCCTATTTCCTGCCCATCTGGTAGTATCCCCTGCATAGATAGATACTTTTTAAGAGAAGGTGTGATAGATGACCACACATGTTCTTTCTTGATTACTTACCTTGTATACAATACCAAAACCACCTTCTCCAAGCTTATTTTTCTCTGAGAAATTTTCAGTTGCCTCTTGTAGCGTAGGTAAATCAAAGATGGTGCATTGTGCTCCCGCAATTTTCTTCAATGCTGGTGTCGTGCGACAAGAATGTCATCAATAAACTGTAATCGCCCCAGCTCTTAAACAGATAGTTACATGCTATACTCACGGTGTTCGGTGTCGGTAGCCTTATTAGTCCTTCTCTTGAAGCCAATGAAAGCGAAAACGCCAAGAACCAAGATGAAGACGACGGAAGAAGCAATGCCAGCAGAGAGTCCTTCCGGACTCCTTTTCTTGCCTACAACAGCATATATACACCAAATTCTGAAACGTGAACTATGAACTGAAACAGAATACTAGTAGTACAATCTTAAGAACTGAAAGTGTACGTGCACTTCCTACCTGCTCCTCCAGACTGTGGAGTTGCAGATGGAGGCACGACTGCCGGCGGTGGTGGTGGCGCCTGAAGCCGCAGCATCGACCCTCCCTCGTAGAAGGGCAGCACGCTGTACCTGAGGTTGCACCACGCCATGAAAGACATGACCCATCGGGGCTTGGTGCTGTTCACAAAGCCCATGGTTTGATGCACGAGGGTCCCGAGGCAGGTCTGGCACTGCGACAGCGTCATGTCCGGGATGCACTGCGCGAGCGCGTAAATCCTGGGCTCGAAGTTCATCTCGCCGGTGGCGAAGTACTTCCTGGCGGTCGAGTTGCCCGCCGCGGCCACCGCGTGGTCGACCACGGCGGTGAGAATGGACGTGGCGGCGGCGCTGAACCAGGCACCCGGTACTGTCGTGACCTTCCCAGGCGCCGGGATAGTTTGAAATCTTGAAGCAGTTTTCAGATCCGCAGGAGTAATTTCATTAGTAGTTCAGATGACTGCTAGTAGAATTATACAATTCAAGAGATGTGCATTTGAATTCTGGAATAGGCTGTACGTACGTACGTACGTGAGCTCACCGGGCTGCCACTGGTCGGCCTTGAGGAAGTCCATGAACTGCACGCTGGAGAACCGAAGGACGCAGGCGTCCTCGTACATGGTGGCGCCCGTGTTGTTGGGGCAGTTCTCCTGCGCGCCAGCGGCAAGGAACGCCGCCTCCACGCAGGCATCGCAGGTGGAGGTGTTGACGTCGCCGCGGCAGAGCGCCATGGCGTATGCCCGGTCGGGGCTCGTGCCGGCGTCGGCGGTGGCGAAGCCGGTTGGCAGGGAGGAGGCGTTGCCGGGGAGCGCAGCAGAGACGAGCTTAAGGTTGGCCTGGAATGAGCTGTTGGACGCGTAGTTGCTGCCGTCGCAGTCGGAGGCCTCGAACGGCATCACCGGCGGTAGCAGGAGGAGCAGGACGGCGGCGACGACGGCGAGCATCGCTGCGGGACCGTGGGACGGGTTTCTTTTTTCCCTTTTGGCACGGCGCGTCAACGACGACCGGCCGGGCAAGATGGCCCAATTTCCCTAAGCCTGACCCGGCCCGGCGACAGCGGGGATACGGGTGCGCATCGCTCTCAAGTGCTGCAATTGTTGTGCCGGACGAGTCAAAGTTGATAGGCCGACTACGACCACGATCCACGATGATGACATTCGGACGACTGCTTGGTCACTATTTCCTTCCACTGGATGTCTACATTCGGCGTCGATGCTGTCCCTGCACTCAAGACTTGAAGAATACAGTTGACTCTAGAATCTATTTACGCTCACTGCCGCATCAAAGGCCTTAGAAAGAAAGAATGGCCGCTCACCGCCTCCTCCGGTCCGTGGCCATCGTCGTCGCCGTCGCCGTCGCGATGCTCTCTTCCCCCGCGGCAGAAGCATACCCGTGGCAAACATGCGGCTCCAGCACCTACACAGCCAAGAGCCAGTACCTGGCCAACATCTACCGCATCGGTGCCACCCTCCCCAAGAACGCCTCACGTTCCCCGGACCTCTTCGCCACCGCCCACGTCGGCGCCGCTCCGGACCAAGTCTGGGCTCTCGCGCTCTGCCGCGGCGACGCCACCGCCTCCTCCTGCCTCGCCTGCCTCGACCAGGCCTTCCAGGTACTGCCCAACGCGTGCCCCTACAGCAGGGACGCCACCATCTTCTACGACTCCTGCCTGCTCCACTACTCCAACATCCATTCCCGCCCCACCGACGACAGCACCTACAACCCGGGCCGTACGGTCCGCAGCATATTCAATGCCACCGTCGAGCCGGCCCGGTTCCAGCGCGTCGTGGCGGCGCTCGTGAACGCCACCGTGGACTACGCTGTGCACAACTCCACGCGGCTCTACGCGTCCGGCGAGGCCGACTTCGACCAGGAGCTCCCCAAGGTGTACGCCTGGGCGCAGTGCACGCCGGACCTCACGCCGGCGCGCTGCCGCGACTGCCTCGTCCAGAACATGGACTACTTGGCCGATCTCTTCACGGACTCTATCGGAGCCAGAGTCGTTGGGATGCGCTGCAGCTACCGCTACGACACGGTGCCCTTCTTTGATGGCCCGGTCATGGTGCGGCTGCCAGGAACGTCACCCAGCTCTGGACCACCGCCGGCGTCAGCGCCGGCTGTGGTGCCCAATGTCTTGACGCCAGTCACGGTCACGGCCGCCGGAAAAGGTAGCTTCCATCTCAGTTTCAATTTCCAGATCACACCTGACCTGACATTTTGGTTGATTCACAGGGAGAAAGTACAGCGTTCCTGGTTTGGTCCTTATAGTTGCTCTTCCTACTATAGCAGCCATAAACCTTGTCACTTGCTTCCTTCTCTTCTGCTGGAGAAGGCGGCGGACACCAGCACAAGCAAAGCAGCCATGTATGTCCTGCGAAAATTCTCTAATTTCGTTGAAATGTCATAACTGACCGACTTGTGGTGACTAATGGCGTTGAAATTTAAACAGATCATACAGGTTATTCTACTGGAGCCTCGGATATCGACAGTGTAGACTCCATGTTGATTGACATTTTAACATTGCGTGCTGCAACCAGTGATTTTGCAGAAATCAACAAGCTCGGCGAAGGCGGATTCGGTGCGGTGTACAAGGTACTTACCGAGCAAACATATCTTGAACTAAATTGGAAGATACATCGAAATTTTGATAACCCGGCCCTCAAATTTGCGCAGGGTTCTCTGCCCAACGGCGAAGAAATAGCAGTGAAGAGACTGTCAAAGAGCTCAACACAGGGAGTGGAGGAGCTGAAGAATGAGCTCGCCGTTGTTGCCAAGCTTAAGCACAAGAACCTGGTCAGGCTTGTCGGCGTCTGCTTGGAGCAGCAGGAGCGCCTGCTCGTCTATGAGTTTGTCCCAAACGGGAGCCTTGATAAGATCCTATTTGGTACCGACACAGAGTTTTATTTAGATATTTACTACTAGTAGTACTTCAGTTCTAACTTTCTGTTCGGCACTGATAACGGAGATTCTTATGAACTGTTGCCTAGACTCAGAGAAACGCGAGCAGCTTGATTGGGGAACGAGATACAAGATCATAAACGGAATCGCTCGAGGCCTGCAGTACCTCCATGAAGACTCCCAGCTCAAAGTAGTACACCGTGATCTCAAAGCCAGCAACGTCTTGCTTGACACCACCATGAACCCCAAGATCTCAGACTTTGGCCTCGCCAAGCTCTTCGAGCGAGACCAGACGCAGGCTGTCACGAGCCATGTCGTCGGAACATAGTAGGTACCTTGGAAACTATATATTCTCGTTCGTTACTCAATCTTTTTTTCTAGTTCCTTAGTACTAGTACTAGTACTACTAGTAGTACTTAAAAACACAGAAATTGAAACTAAATGGATTGTTGTGTTTTTTTTTTTTTGCAGTGGATACATGGCTCCAGAGTATGTGATGGGCGGAAACTACTCGGTGAAATCGGACGCGTTCAGCTTCGGGGTCATGGTTCTGGAGATTGTGACTGGGAGGAACAACAACGACTGCTACAATTCCCAGCAATCTGACGATCTCTTGACTACGGTACATGTGTTGCATTATATCTGAATATCAGATGTTGTGACACAGTTTTTTTCTCATGGCTGTTTCAAATGGTGCAGGTATGGGAGCACTGGACCGCCGGGACAGTGTTGAGTGTGATGGACCCGTGCATGAGCAGCAGCTTCTCGGAAAGCGACGTGTTGAGATGCATCCACATAGGACTTCTATGTGTCCAGGGTAACCCGTCGGACCGACCGCTAATGTCGTCGGTGGTCATGATGCTCGGAAGTGAAACCGTCTCTCTCAGCGCTCCGTCCAAGCCGACGTTCCATGGAAGGAACAGTGCTGGTACCAACTTGGGTATCGCGTCCGTGTCGACCATTTCTATGCAGTATGATGGCCGAGAGTCCATTTAACAGGTTCAATTATTGATGCCGGCATCACCCAAAAGAGGTTACGGGGTTTTTTTCCTCATAAACGGTAAGATATTGATTTTTTTGAAAAGGAGCATATAGCAATACCATGTCAACAAAAAAAAATCAAGATATCAAGGATGCGCATGGCCCAATTGTTTGAATTTTAGTGTCTAAGGATAATAAAATACAATGACGATCTCTCTCTTTTTAATCAGAGGTTGAATCGACCGTCGGAAAAAGAATTAGACAAAAAATTAGGATACGTTCCACAAAAATGGATCTTCCACGGAAGAGGTCCATCTGTGAAGATCAACATGTGGTGAGAAAATTTCAGCACGTCAAAATTTTAGAGTACAAGGAACGGTGCTGGTACCAACTTGGGCATCGCGTCCGTGTCAAGTGTCAACCCTTTCTATGCAGGATGACCGAGAGTCTTTAACAAGTTCAATTGATGCCTGCCTCACCCTAAAGAGGTGAAATTTATAGGTTTTTAAGATAGTGATATCAAGCACACCGGCCTTTGTAACAACACAATGTCAACAAATAATCATATACACACACTCTTGGACAGGACTAACGCGCGGCACCGCACGCCAGTCCTCTTCGTGCGGCGGTTGCTGAAGCTGGTAATCAGGACCTAAAAAAGTAGAGGCAGACTGTTCCGAAAAAAAGGCCGGACAAAAGTCATCATGACAAGCCCACTGCATGACAAAAGTCATTGTGGCAAGTCCATCACATGCATCCTTGCATTGTACATCGTGGGGTCGACTTCGTACTAAATTTATCAGGTGTATCTCTCCATGTTCCATTAATCACCGATCTCTATAGTGTTACTACTAATTATCCGATAATCAGAGCCTAACCATCAGATTAATTAGGAGTAATTATGAGATTAATTAGGCACAATTACTCATAAATAATTAGACCTTGTTTGTCACATTCCTAGTTGCCAGATTAATTATTCATGGCTGCTTTAATCATACCTAATTGCCCCCGTAATCCCTGTAATTGCAAGAGTACTAATTGGCAGACTAAACATGTCTAACTGCTAGATTAAATAATCCGAATTTCTAAATTAAAATCAGTATAATTACCAGATTGATTATTCCTGGCTAACAGTACATGATTGCCATGTTAATTGCAAAAGAGTAGTAATTACGAGATTAATTAGGCCTAGTTTTCAGGTTCAGTTGTTGCTACTAATTGTCATGTTAAACGTTCCTGCTTACTAGATTAATTACGACTAATTGCCAGATTTAACTATATTAATCTGTCCCTATTTGCCGGATTAATAATAACCTGGCTGGAGCAGCCTTCCCCTGTGGCGTCCTCAATGGGGACAGACACTGCTTATCTATTTAAAATAAAACGAGTGGCCAAAAGAAACTCAGGAGGGGATAAGAGGAAAGGATAAGTGGTTGGCACCGTATGCGATGCCCTTTTACAAACCGCAACGCACTGCCGCACGCGGAAGCAATCGTACAACGTCTCTTCTTAGATTTTTCCCACACTCTTTGCGTAGCCAGATTATTCCCTCTACTCCCTTGTGCAACCAAGAACAATAATCAGTGCCTTTCTTGAAATAAAAAATGGTGTCCGATATAGGATACAACTACATAGGGACACAAATAAATTGTGTACAAGCCGTGAAGGCTCTTGTGATTGTCATATGCATCCCGAATAAACATGTTTAAAAATAAAATGTAAAAAGGGACCTTGTTTGGGTTGGACAAAAAAAAGTTGATGCACTTAAGCCTTGCCAAGTGGAGACTTTGTTGTGTTTCCCAATATATCACACCATAAAATTACTAGGATAGACAGGTATTGACTGCGCAATAACTATTTTTAGGTGGATATAGTGGCATTACACAGAATCTCACAAGTGAAGGTATCGAGGGTCCAATGAGAGTGATCACATCAAACTGGAATGTCGATTGAGATTGGCGATGTGGAGAAGGTAGATAACAATGATCTTCGGACCTTGGTGACTATGTAGGGTTTCGTAGCATGGAAAACAAAAATTTTCTATCGCATACAAACAAACAATCCAAGATTTATCTACTAGATTGTAGCAACGAGTCGATGGAATAACTCACCCTCGAAGATTCCAAAGTGTTTAACGAGAGCGGATTCTCGTGGGTGATGTAGTCGTACTCTTCCCGATCTCAAGATCGCGTAGATGATCCTTCCGGCGTTGCGTTCCGGCAGCGCTCCCGCAGTCGGTCACACGTTCGGTACTCGACGAATACCTTCCTCTCCCTTGTTCCAGCAGGCGGTGGAGGTTGTAGCACTCTCCTCGCGATTCCGGCAGCACAACAGCGTGGTACCGGAAGTAGAGGGGATATCTCGCAGGGCTTCGCCTTAAGCCGGAGCGAGTATGGTGGACTATGAGAGAGCCTCGGCGATCTAGGGTCTAGACGCACCAAGGAGGGGGGCAAGCCGGCGGCTAGGGTTTAGCCTAGGCGGCGGCGAGTTGGCCCTAGGCGGCGGCTATGAAGGGCGGCGGCGGCTAGGGTTAGGGTTTAGAGGGGGCAACTTGTGTGCTAGGAGGGGCAATAGGGTTTAGAGGGGGGCAACTTGTGTGCTAGGAGGGGCAGCCTTGCCCCTCCTTATATAGGTGGGAGGCGCCGACCAAGAGGAAGGGAGTCCCTCCCCAACTCGGATCCCAAGTGGGCCGGCGGTGGAGGGGAGGAACTCCTCCCCAAGTAGGTTTCCTACTTCCCCTCCACCTTCCAAAATAGTTGTTTGACTTTTCAAATTGGCGTTTGACTTTTCAAACTAGGATTTGATTAAACCCTTTATTTTGTTCAGCGATGACACCTAGTACATGATGCAATCATTCCAACTTGATATGACACATTCATGTACCCTTCCCCTCCGGAGTGCCGGACATTCCGGAACCTTCTAGAACATTCCCGATGAAAACACCGGAACCATTCTCCAACTCCGAAACAGGACTTTCCTTATATGAATCTTATTCTTCGGACCATTCTGGATCTCCTCGTGATATCCCGGATCCCATCCGAGACTCCGAACAACATTCGGTCTCTTACTCATCATTCCATAACTACTCAAACAACGTCGAATCCTTAAGTGTGTCTCCCTACGGTTCGTGAATTATGCGGACATGATCGAGACACTTCTCCGAACAATAACCAATAGAGGAATCTGGAAATTCATATGGCTCCCACATATTTCTACGATTACTTTGCGATCGAATAAACCACTTACATACGATACCAATTTCCCTTTGTCTCACGATAGTTTACTTATCCGAGGTTATGATCGTCGGTATCTCTGCATACCTAGTTCAACCTCGTTACTGATAAGTACTCTTTTCTCGTTCCCGTGATATGTGATCCCTTGTGATCCAATCACATGCTTGCAAGCTAATTGGATGACATTTCACCGAGAGGGCCCAGAGTATATCTATCCGTCATATGGATGGACAAATCCCACTCTTGATCCACGTGTCTCAACCAATACTTTCCGAACACTCAATGCCACCTTTATAGCCACCCAGTTACGGTGTGGTGTTTGATGTCATCAAAGCATCCTTCCGGTGAAGGTGATATGCATGATCTCATGGTCGAAGGAATTAGGTTACTATGTATCAGAAAGCATATAGCAATTGAACTATTAAAATGACTTGATCTTTATGCTACGCTTATCTATAGGAGTATGTCCACCATATCATTCTCCTAACGATATGATCTTGTTGTTAATAACATCTCAATGTTCATGATAGGAAACCACAATCATTTATTAACCAACAAGCTAGTATTATAAAGAGGCTTTACTAGGGACTCTATTTTAGTTTACAAATCACACAAGTATTAATGTTTCCTTGTTAATACTATTATAGCATGAATGTAAACATTTATCATAAACACAAAGATATAATAATAACTACATTTATTATTGCCTCTAGGGCATATCTCCAACAGTCTCCCACTTGCACTAGAGTCATCTAATCTAGATTACATGGTAATATACCGAACACCCATGGCAGTTTGGTGCTGGTCATGTTTTGCCCTCGGGAGAGGTTTAGTCAACGGATCCGCCACATTCAGATCTGTGTGTACTTTGCAAATCTTTATGTCCCCATCTTAGACATGTTCTAGAATAGCGTGAAAACATAGCTCGATGTGCTTCAGCTTCTTGTGTGACCTTGGTTCTTGCGCATTGGCTATGGCGCCCATGTTATCACAGTAGATAGACATTGGGTCCAGCGCACTAGGAACCACGCCCAGCTCTGTAATGAACTCTTTCATCCATATCGCTTCTTGTGAAGCCTCCAAAGCAGCCATGTATTCCGATTCAGTTGAAGATCTCGCCACAACGCTTTGCTTTGCACTCCTCCAGCTAACTGATGCACCATTCAAAGTAAATAAGTATCTAGATTGTGATTTAGAATCATCTGGATTGGTGTTCCAACTAGCATCGGTGTAACCATTAACAACGAGTTGTTCATCACCTCCATAAGAAAGAACCATATCCTTCGTTCTTCTCAAGTACTTAAGGATGTTTTGATCATGTCCAATGATCCACTCCTGGATCACTTTGATATCTGCTAGTTAAACTAATAGCATATGCAATGTCGGGTCTAGTACATAGCATGGCATACATTAGAGATCCTATGGCTGAGGCATAGGGAGTCTTACTCATCTTTTCTCTATCTTCTGCCGTTGTCGGACCTTGAGTTTTACTCAAGGTCATATTGGGCAAGAACCCTTTCTTGCTATCTTCCATTCCAAACCTCTTTAGAACTTTTTCCAAATATGTACTTTGTGACAATGATATTAGGCGTCTCGATCTATCTCTATAAATCTTTATGCCTAATATGTAAGCTGCTTCGCCAAGATCCTCCATTGAAAAACTATTATTCAAATATTCCTTGACACTATTAAGAAGGTCTACATCATTCCCAATCAATAATATGTCATCTACATATAGTATTAAGAATGATACAGATCTCCCACTCACTTTCTTGTAAATACAAGCTTCTCCATAAGTTTGTATAAAACCAAAACTTTTGATCACCTTATCAAAACGCTGATTCCATCTTCGGGATGCTTGCTTCAATCCATAGATGGACCGTTGAAGTTTGCATACCTTGTTAGCATCTTTAGGATCAACAAAACCTTTGGGTTACATCATATATAACTCTTCATCAATGTCTCCATTGAGGAATGTTGTTTTGACATCCATCTGCCATATCTCATAATCATAATATGCAGCGATTGCTAACATAATCCTCACAGACTTTAGCTTTGCTACAGGTGAGAAAGTCTCATCGTAGTCAACTCCTTGAATTTGTCGAAACCCATTTGCGACAAGTCGAGCTTTATAGACAGTAACATTACCATCAGCATCTGTTTTCTTCTTGAAAATCCATTTGTTCTCAACAGCCTTCCGGCCATCCGATAAGTCCTCCAAAGTCCATACTTGGTTTTCGTACATGGATCCAATCTCGGATTTCATGGCTTCTTGCCATTTATTGGAATCTGGGCTCATCATCGCTTCCTCATATGTCGCAGGGTCATCGCTGTTGTCCACCAACATGACACTCATAACGATATCATACCAATTAGGAGTGGTACGAGTTCTCGTTGACCTGTGAGGCTCTATAGCAACTACAACCGAAGTTTCATGATCATCATCATTAGCTTCCTCTTTTATTGGTGCAGGCACCACAGGAACTTCTTCTGGTGCTGCGCTACTCGCAATTTCGAGAGAAGGTTCAACAACCTCGTCGAGTTCTACTTTCCTTCCAGTCACTTCTTTCAAGAGAAATTCCTTCTCTAGAAAGGATCCATTCTTAGCAACGAAGATTTTGCCTTCGGATCTATGATAGAAGGTATACCCAATAGTTTCCTTCGGGTATCCTATGAAGACGCATTTTTCCGCTTTGGGTTCAAGCTTGTCTGGCTGTAACTTCTTTACATAGGCTTCGCAACCCCAAACTTTAAGGAACGACAATTTAGGTTTCTTCCTAAACAATAATTCATATGGTGTCGTTTCAACGGATTTATATGGTGCCCTATTTAAAGTGAATGCGGCTGTTTCTAATGCATAACCCCAAAATGATAGCGGTAAATTTGTAAGTGACATCATAGAACGAACCATATCTAAGAGAGTTCGATTACGATGTTCGGACACACCATTACGTTGTGGTGTTCCCAGCGGTGTCAATTGTGAAAGTATTCCGCATTTCTTCAAATGCTCGCCAAACTCGTAACTTAGATATTCACCTCCACGATCAGAACCTAGAAATTTAATCTTCTTGTTACGTTGATTCTCCACCTCACTTTGAAATTCCTTAAACTTCTCGAAAGTTTCAGACTTATGTTTCATGAAATAGATATACCAATATCTACTCAAGTCATCCGTGAAGGTAAGAACATAACGATAACCACCGCGCGATGCTACACTCATTGGACCACACACATCGGTATGTATGATTTCCAATAAGTCCGTAGCTCGCTCCATCATACCAGAAAATGGAGTCTTAGTCATTTTTCCCATCAGACATGCTTCGCATCTTTCAAGTGATTCGAAATCAAGTGATTCAAGAAGTCCATCGGAATGGAGTTTCTTCATACGCTTCACTCCAATGTGACCAAGGCAATTGCCACATATAGGTCGAGTTATCGCTCGATTTCAAACGTTTAGCCTCAATGTTATTAATATGTGTATTTCCACTATCGAGATTCAATAAGAATAGACCATCTATCAAAGGTGCATGTGCATAAAACATATTACTCATATAAATCGAACAACCATTATTCTCGGACTTAAACAAGTAACCGTCTCGCAATAAACAAGATCCCGATATAATGTTCATGCTTAACGCAGGCACCAAATAACAATAAGTATAAAACTAATCCCGATGGTAGATGAAGGGGTAGCGGACCGACCGCGATCACATCAACCTTTGATCCATTTCCCACGCGCATCGTCACCTCGTTCTTCGCTAGCTTCCGTTTATTCTGCAGCACCTGTTTCGAGTTACAAATATGAGCAACCGAACCAAGATTCAAATACCGTGCACTACTACTTAGTACTAGTGAGATACATATCAATAACATGTATATCGGATATACCTTTCTTATTGATGTTGCCATTCTTCAAATCCGCCAAGTACTTTGGGCAATTCCGCTTCCAGTGACCTTCTCCCTTGCAGTAAAAGCACTCAGTATCAGGCTTAGGTCTAGCCTTGGTCTTCTTCGTCGACGCGGTAACTTTCTTACCACCCTTCTTGAAGTGTCCCTTTTGCTTAGACTTGCCTTTCTTAAATTTGGTGGTCTTATTGACCATCAACACTTGGTGCTCTTTCTTGATCTCCACTTCTGCAGATTTTAACATGGCAAAGAGTTCTGACAACTTCTTGTTCATGTTTTGCATATTGTAGTTTATCCCAAAGTTCTTATAACTTGGTGATAGTGATTGGAGGACACGGTAAATCCCCAAAGCATTAGGAATCACTATACCCAAGCTTTGAAGTTTGTTTGCGTGCCCAGACATCTTAAGCACATGCTCACTAACGGAGTTGCCCTCTTCCATCTTGCAGTTAAAGAACTTTTCAGAAGCCTCATAGCTCTCAATTGCCGCGTGAGTCTCAAAGATCAATTTGAGATCACGGACAATATCATGTGGGTCTGAATTCTCAAACCTTTTCTGAAGCTCCGATTCTAAACCATACAAGATATCACACTAAACTGTGGAGTACTGAGTCTTCCGAGCGAGGTAAACATTCTTTACTTCATCGGTAGCAGTAGCTGCAGGTGGGTCACCCAGCGGTGCATCCAACACATAGGTCAAATTACTAGCTTTGAGGACAATCCTCAAATTGCGGAACCAATCCGCGAAGTTGCTTCCATTGTTTTTCAACTTTTCTTTCTCTAGGAACGCATTAAAATTTATGGTAGGGGCCGCCATTGATCTACAACATATTTGCAATAGTTTAGACTAAGTTTATGACAAATTGAGTTCTAATTAATAGTTAAATTAATCTAGGTGAACTCCCACTCAAAACAATATCCCTCACATTGTTTTAGTGATCACACGAACCAAATCCACCACATCAACACCGATCATCGCGAGAGTTGATGTAGCTTCAATGGCGAACAATCGACATGTTCATCATATCTACTATATAATTCATGCTTTACCTTTCGGTGATCCGTGTTCCGAGACCATGTCTGTACATGCTAGGCTCGTCAAGATCAAACCTTAGCTTCCGCATGAGCAAATCTGGCTTGCTCACGTTGTATACACTTGCGGAATCTAACACACCCGATCATCACGTGGTGCTTCGAAACAACAAGCTTTAGCAACGGTGCTAACTAAGGGTTAACACTTTATGACTTGAAATCATGTGCATGAGGGATCATCTTATAATGCTACTGTTGTTAACTAAGCAATACAAGATGCATAAAGGATTAACATCACATGCAATTCATAATATGTGATATGATATGGCCTTTCTTCTTTGTGCTTCCGATCTCCATCTTCAAGCACGAACATGATCTCCATCATCACCGGCATTGCATCAAGGTCAATGACGCTTCTCCATGGTTGTCGTCCACCGGCTTCAACTATTACAACTACTTTGAATAGACACGCGGGTCTTAACATAAATTAAAGACAACCATATGGCTCCTGTCGGTTGCCAACTTACAATAAGGAACATTGCATACATCAAATATAATCACAATCATGGTCATATCACATCACAGCACACCCCTGCAAAACAAAGTTAGACGCCTCTACTTTCTTTGCATGTTTTACGTGGTTTGGGGCTTTCAATAAGTGTCGTTCTAACTTACTAACAAGAACCACAACATTGATACTAGTATTGACAATCACCCGTTGTAAATTGAATCTTAACTATGTTGGGAGAAACATGCACCTGCAAAGCCACTTATGCAATATAAGTTGCATGTCAAGCGTGGAGCAAGTCTCATGAACGATGTCATGTAAGGTTAGCCCGGGCCGCTTCATCCCAACATCCTGCAAGATGCAAAGTACACAAGAAGTAATCGACAATAAAAGCATCAACGCCCACAATGACCATTGTGTTCTACTCGTGCAACAGATCTACATATAGACACGGCTCTGATACCACTGTAGGGTTTCGTAGCATGGAAAACAAAAAAATTCTATCGCATACAAACAAACAAGCCAAGATCTATCTACTAGATTGTAGCAACGAGTCGATGGAATAACTCACCCTCGAAGATTCCAAAGTGTTTAACGAGAGCGGATTCTCGTGGGTGATGTAGTCGTACTCTTCCCGATCTCAAGATCGCGTAGATGATCCTTCCGGCACTGCGTTCCGGCAGCGCTCCCGCAGTCGGTCACACGTTCGGTACTCGACGAAGACCTTCCTCTCCCTTGTTCCAGCAGGCAGCGGAGGTTGTAGCACTCTCCTCGCGATTTTGGCAGCACAACGGTGTGGTACTGGAAGTAGAGGGGATATCTCGCAGGGCTTCGCCTTAAGCCGGAGCGAGTATGGTGGACTATGAGAGAGAGCCTCGACGATCTAGGGTTTAGATGCACCAAGGAGGGGGGCAAGCCGGCGGCTAGGGTTTATCCTAGGCGGCGGCGATTTGGCCCTAGGCGGCGGCTATGGAGGGCGGCGGCGGCTAGGGTTAGGGTTTAGAGGGGGCAACTTGTGTGCTAGGAGGGGCATCCTTGCCCCTCCTTATATAGGTGGGAGGCGCCGGCCAAGGGAGGAGTCCTCCCCAACTCGGATCCCAAGTGGGCGGCGGTGGAGGGAGAACTCCTCCCAAGTAGGTTTCCTCCACCTTCCAAAATAGTCGTTTGACTTTTCAAATTGGCGTTTGACTTTTCAAACTAGGATTTGATTAAACCCTTTATTTTGTTCAGTGATGACACCTAGTACATGATGCAACCATTCCAACTTGATATGAAACATTCATGTACCCTTCCCCTCCGGAGTGCCGGACATTCCGGAACCTTCTAGAACATTCCCGATGAAAACACCGGAACCATTCTCCAACTCAGAAACAGGACTTTCCTTATATGAATCTTATTCTCCGGACCATTCCGGATCTCCTCGTGATATCCTGGATCCCATCCGAGACTCCGAAAAACATTCGGTCTCTTACTCATCATTCCATAACTACTCAAACAACGTCGAATCCTTAAGTGTGTCTCCCTACGGTTCGTTAATTATGCAGACATGATCGAGACACTTCTCCGAACAATAACCAATAGAGGAATCTGGAAATTCATATGGCTCCCACATATTTCTACGATTACTTTGCGATTCAATGAACCACTTACATACGATACCAATTTCCCTTTGTCTCACGATAGTTTACTTATCCGAGGTTATGATCGTCGGTATCTCTGCATACCTAGTTCAACCTCGTTACTGATAAGTACTCTTTTCTCGTTCCCGTGATATGTGATCCCTTGTGAGCCAGTCACATGCTTGCAAGCTAATTGGATGACATTTCATCGAGAGGGCCCAGAGTATATCTATCCGTCCTATGGATGGACAAATCCCACTCTTGAATCATGTGTCTCAACCAATACTTTCCGAACACTCAATGCCACCTTTATAGCCACCCAGTTACGGTGTGGTGTTTGATGTCATCAAAGCATCCTTCCGGTGAAGGTGATATGCATGATCTCATGGTCGAAGGAATTAGGTTACTATGTATCAGAAAGCATATAGCAATTGAACTATTAAAATGACTTGATCTTTATGCTACGCTTATCTATAAGAGTATCTCCACCATATCATTCTCCTAACGATATGATCTTGTTGTTAATAACATCTCAATGTTCATGATAGGGAAACCACAATCATTTATTAACCAAAAAGCTAGTATTATAAAGAGGCTTTACTAGGGACTCTATTTTAGTTTACAAATCACACAAGTATTAATGTTTCCTTGTTAATACTATTATAGCATGAATGTAAACATTTATCATAAACACAAAGATATAATAATAACTACATTTGTTATTTCCTCTAGGGCATATCTCCAACAGACTATTGTTGGTGATCACTCCCCTCGCGATTGAGATTCCCTGACACCCAGCAACACCTACCGTCAATGTCCAACAGGAACGACAACTATTCCACGCGAGGGGACAACGCGGTCCAAAAACAAGTCTCTCCGACACGTATCGTATGAGTGAGAGAGAGCCTCCTCTCGCGCCTCAACCGTTCCAGGTTGGGTCGGCCACCTCCTTCCCGGGAAACTCCGGCCCCGCCGTTGCATCCCCCGCGGCGCCAGCCAGCCCATCCCTGTTTGGCGCTGGCCCAATCCTGCTCTTCGGGTCGATTACCCCTGAGCTTCTCCTTGATCCTGTGAGGGCAGCCCTCGACCAACGTGCGGTGCCTGAGTCTCGGCAGTCGCCTGCTCCGCCCTCAAGCGGCCCTGCAGCGCTGGTGCAAGATGAGATGCATTCAAGGCCTGTCGTTGGGTGGCATGTCGTGGCGGAGCACGCGTGCCCTGATTACCTGCCACCCCCGCCGCCACTCAGGCCTGGAGATCGGCCTAAATCTCTTACCTCGTTGAATGCTCTGCCTTTCCCCTGCCGCGTCAAGGTTAGTTCCGAGGCTCCTGGACTGCGGTCGACAATTGTTGCCCCGACGGGATCCGGCAAGGAGTTACGCCAGCACGCTTCCCCAAATCGGGAGGATGGATGGCAAGATGTGTGCCCCAAATTTTGGTGGCGCAAATTTAATCCTTCCTCTTTGGGTGGGCATCGATATGGTCGGCGGAAGGGGAATTCAAGACCGGGATTTTCTCCTTCTCCTAGACGATTCAATGGTATCTGCTTCATAAGGTACGTGATTGCAAATGGGAGATCCATTGCATCCTCTGTCGACAGCCAGGTCATTTTTACAAACACCATACGGGCGTCGGGAGGCGAGATGATGAGGCATGCGATGGCGGAAAGCAAAGCGGTGGCGCGGATCAAAGCGAGGCGGCGCGAGGCCAGCGACGCCCGTGGAATCCAGCGCCCGCGCAGCATCGGCTCGCGGCGTGCAGGGTGGCGGGGCGGCACGCATGGACTAGGTCGACCTCGTCGGGCGGCGCAAGACCAGTCGCAGTACCCGCAACATCTAGCGCGTAGCATCGGCCCGCGGCGTGCAGGGCGGCGGGGCGGCACACACGAGCAAGGCCGACCTCATCGGGATTGTCGGGTGGCAGGAGGTTGAGCTCATCGGGCGGCTGGGTGACGCGAGGACATTCTCGTCGGGCGGCGGGACGACGCACAGAGAGACGACACTTAGAGGCGCATGGAGGTTTGGGCGGCGGTTGTGGCATCCCGCAAAACCACTACTAGAAAATCGCGTTGAATTTGTGCATTGCATCGTCATCATCATGCATTGTTTGCCAAAACTATGTTTGCAAAACCCGTTTTGTTTTCCAAACGCCCCATCTCTATTCAAATGTCAAACACCGGGTCTCCGGAATAATTTTGTTTTGTTGCTATCGGGTTGCAAACGGCCCAATTAAATTAAATAAAAGATTTAATTGTTTTGGTTGGGGGCAGTCGAACGGGCCGTATGACCCGAACAACCACCCCGTATTAAACAGATCGGTCCACCCAAACCAGCCCTGCTAAATCCTAGTCCCACCCAATCTATTCCTACCCACCAACGGCAGACCGCCACCTCACCCTCTCACCCTTTTTCCTACCCACTTGCCACCTCACCCATCCAGCCACCCTTTATTCCTAAACCTACCCAGAAATCTACCCTCTCTCACCCTCCACCTCACTCCCCCCAATCACATCATGCCACCTCACCTCCCCAACTCCCTCAACCAACCACACCCTGCCACTTGGCCAATCCCTCACCCCTCCTCTCTCACCCCTCTCAATCCAGCCCCACCAACCCAACACCACGCACACATCGCTGGCAGCGTTCACACTGCGCGCCCACAGGACCCCTGTCGTCCCACACATTGCCCACTGTCCAGCCTTCCCAGCGTGGCCACGGGTCCCACCACCCAAAGACTGCTCATCTCCTTCCCTGCTTCTTCCTTCCCCGCCAGCTCCTCTCCTCCCTCTCCCCGGCTCTCTCCAGCCTCCGCCTTAGCTAGCCCTCACTTCTTCCCGGTTCCTCCTCACTCAGCGCCCTCGCCCAGTCCGCCGCCTCAGAGCTACCTAGCGTCGCCGTCCACCGCCTTCGGCCCCGCGCAGGTCCAGCGTCCGGCGCGCCAGCGTGTTACCTCCGCCCGGCCGCTGGCTTCGCCATCCGCCCGCCAGCATCATGGAGCTGGCCGCGCTTCGCCGTTCGCCCCGCCCCCCTTTCCGCTCGCTGACCCTCTCCCCGGACCTCTCCTCGCCGCCTGTCCCGCTGGGCCGAGCCGAGCCGCCTCGCCGCTTCATCCTCGCCAGCGAGCCCCCCCAAGCCGACCCGCGCCCGCCGCCGCGGCCACGAGCTCCGACCGCGCCTCCTCTGCCTCCGGCGAGCACCTCCCCCATGGTGCTGCCGCGAGCGCCTCCTCCGAGCCCGCCCGACCTCCGCCGGCCCCGCTTGGTCCCCAGCCCGCGCCCCTCGACCAGCCCGCCGCCGCGCATCGCCCCGCGGCGGTGTCGCCAGCGCCTCCAGCGTCGGTCCAAGCCCGCCAACCACCGCCATCTCGCCCGTCAACGCCGCGGACCTCCACTTCGCCTGCGCCTCCGTTGTCTGCCGCGCCCTTCGCCCGCCAGACCCGTCCTCCACCGGTGCCGAGCCCCCTCCGCCGCCACCCTCGCAGCGCTGCTCCGCCTCCATCGGCCTCCGCCACCTGTGGCTCCGTGGCCGTCCGAGTTCGCCGTCTCCACCAGCGGCCGCGCCCAACCGCCGCCTCGCCGGAGAGCCCGACCCCTGCCGGCGTGCTCGCACTCGGTGAGGTCCCTTTGGGCCCCTCATTGCGCATCGAGCGGCTTCGTGCCCCGAGAATCAACCGACGATAGGGCCCCGGGTGTTTGATGTGAGAAGCCGAACCCGAACCCGAACGTCACTAGAAGGACCATCGACAAGATCTTGCACGCCGACACCGAACATCTACGACATGGAACAACAGGGTCTCCTCTCGGAATGCCGGGCTCTTCCTCAAGGACGCCAAGTTCGCCGTCACGGACAACTGAAGCCGGAACTCCAAGACCTCCGCCACAAACCTCAAGATCATAGAGAGGGAACCGACGACCCCGGAACCGAGGATGCCGCGACCCGAACGCCAAGTACCTCCTCCCGGACGCCAAGATCACCGTCTCGGAACAACATGATCTTCTCCTCGGAACGCCAAGTCCACCGGATCTATGGCCGAGACCCCGAGCCCGATCCGAAGACCGAGAACCGCGACACTCCAAGATCTCCTCACGGACGTTTCCGGACCCGACGATCGCCAAGATCGCCACCGGTTCAACAAGTGCTCCGCCCCGGACACCAATCTCTGCACCCCGAACGCCAAGATCTTCGCAACGACAAGTTCTGCCCCCGGACATCGAGAACCCCGATGCGACAAGATCTACCCCCGGTATCCGAGAACGAGAGAACGATCCCGTCGAGACCGATCCGTCGGACCCTGGACCCCGCCCCCGAACCCCGGAACCCTAACAAGATCGCCAAACTCCTAATGTGTGCACCCTTTCCGAAACCCTATTTTACAACATAATAACAACTTGTTGCATATTGTATTGACATTCATCTCGCATGCATATCTGTGGTTTGGGGGCCTTATGCCGATTCACCTAATAATTAAATATGGGGCCCATATGCGGGCAAATCTAGTCTCATATCGGCCTCATTTAAACTTGTGTAGTGAACCGGTATCTTATCTTGCCTTGTTATAACAACATTTAAATTGCGGGTCTTCTAAATAACATGAACCACCTAATTAATTTCCGGGACCCCAGTTCCGCTTAATATGACCTAATTGCATCGCACCTTTGCCATGTCATCCATCATACATGCATCATGCCGATCTTCTGCCAAGTATTAAATACCGCATCCGATGTTTATTCTAGTGTTTTGCTTCTTCGCGGATAAGGCCGTTAAGTTGATGTGAGCTTCGCCCCGATCTTCGGATGAACCTTTCGACAATTTTTTCAGGCGAGCATCTCCCCCTTTCTACCTATCTTACTTTTATAGTATTTACTTCCCTCCTGTTGATCTATTGCTATCTGTGTTGCGATGCTTTAGTTTCCGTACCTGTGATATACCGTGCAGCCCTATATTGCCTTGGACACATCCTATTACCTGTTGTTTGGTAGATAGTTGGACTTGCGCGTCGTAGTTGCTTGCTCAAGCTTGATGTGTGTCGCCATATGCCACAGTTGCTGATGTATTGCCGCATGTTGATGTTGGAGATGATTCTAGTTTTACTTATCGTCACTTTACTTTCTGTTTAACAACTAAAATTGAATTAAGCAGAGGCATCGGTGGGTGATAGATAATATTTGGTTTCCGAACGCCCACTTGTGTCCCGTAAGACCCCGAGTACTTGATACATGTTCCTTGATTTGCGCGCTATCCACATCCGGGAGGTATATGGGACCCCCCTGAGCCAGAGCTTGATTCATTCTTATTTCTTGGGGCCACAAACTAGTTTGAGGTTTTATTTACGATCCTGCATTATGCCATGTTTTATCGCTTTATATTTACGATTGCGAGGTATCGCATTAATCGCATTTAGGATCGGACCACGATTTCGTGTGTCGACAAGCCCTGTTTGGGGTTCCTATGCTCACACCGTCCCCAAAACCTTGAGGCCGTCTCGAGCTTGCTTACTCCGCTATGGTTCTACTTAAGGGTGGCCCTGAAATATTTCTGAATCTGTGATTGTTCATCGTGAAAGCCTCGGGTTTTGATTTGGTTTTTCCGAGGTTGATCGGCGTGTGTTGCTATTGGTGCACCGCCGGGTAAAACTTTCTCAAAGCCGTGTTAGCGGATATGGACGACTTGGAGCACGATATCTCGATCATAGACAAGCATAACTAAAGTTTATCGCTATAAATTTGACTTATAATGACTAGTAATCAGCTTCACTACAACGGAATGGCTAATTAATACGCCCACAATTGCTTGTTTGGTTGTCGCCATGCGACAAATGTATCCGACTAGTAAGTATTGCAACTACAACGAATTGGTGAATAAAAGTACCAACAACCGCTTGGGTTTTGGGTTTATCTCATGCTATCTCAGATTCGATTAGTAATTGTTGCAACTATCACGGAATGGTTAACTAAAAGTGCCCATGTTTACTTTATCGGGATGATTATCTAAACCTGACTAGTAATTGCTGCAACGATAATCGAATAAATAAAGCGCCAACTGTGAGTTCCGGTTGACTTCCTCGTTTGGTCTCGAGGGGAAACACCGGATGGGTTTGTTTGGTGTTAGTTTCGTTGGATCCGGATAGGTCATTCTTACCCTCTCTCGACGCCGCCAGTTGTATCGAGTCTCTATAGGTTGTTTAGTGCATGATGCCGCCGCCGATCCACCATACCTTTGTAGGCGGACCGAATTCTAGCCTCGCTGCAATCGCCTCGATCGACGCTCTTTCTTTGTTTTCTGCTTTGCCCTTTGTCGGCACCCTTTTGTTAAGCAGGTTTTGAGATCGACGTTAGCGGGGTTACCCTTCCGCTTGGCAGGGGTTATGGACGCCATTGGTTATTCTTCGGGCTCTTAGCCCCATTTGCTTCTTGTCCGTGGACGCACTATCGCTTTTCAAGGTGATTTGGATCTTGTATATTATATTCGTATTCTTGACTCTTTGAGTCTGTTATATATATATCTGCTCATGGGTCCCATCGAGGACTGTGTAATGTTATTACTTCGCTTTTCCACCCGCGAAAGTGCTGGAGCACCTTTTGAATCGTTTCTATGCGGGTTTGGCGAATTTCGTTCAAACTTGCATAGGTCCGATTCTGAGGGTGTTACAGCGGTGTGGGAGGTAGGTGGTGGGGCGGGGGAGAGAGAAAGAAGAGGTGGGGAGAGAGAAAGGTGTAGGTAGGTGGTCCCGGACGTGTGGCACGATTTTCGTTAGGGTGTGAGTTAGCCGACACACCTGATTGACTCCCTTTGGTCAGGGGGTGGCCTAGGGGGTGCCGGATGTATAAGATGACCGCACCGAACAAAAAATTAAAATGGCAGAGATGGCTGGGAGCCGTTTGTTGTGTCGGCATCCCTATATTTCGTTTGGGAGGGGTCTTTAGGGGCATCTAGTGGAGATGTTGTAAGAGCAACTCCAACAGCTTACTCATATATGGGTAAGAGGGGCAAAAACCGCTTGTATAGGTAAGATGAGCGAAAACTTGCTCCAATAGCTACCCATAAATGGTCCCCCAGCATAAAATTTCGGGTCATCACCCATTTTTTGTCACCTCCTACCCATATATGGGTGCAGGGGTTCGTAGCATGGAAACAAAAAAATTCTACCGCATGAACACACACAAGCCAAGATCTATCTACTAGATTGTAGCAACGAGTCGATTAGAATACTCACCCTCAAAGATTCCAAAGCGGTTAACGAGAGCAGATTCTCGTGGGTGATGTAACCATTCACTTGCCGATCTCAAGATCGCGTAGACAATCCTTCCGGCGTCGCGTTCCGGCAGCGCTCCCGCAGTCGGTCACACGTTCGATACTCGATGAAGACCTTCCTCTCCCTTGTTCCAGTAGGCAGCGGAGGTTGTAGTTCTCCCCTCTCAATTCCAGCAGCACAACGGCGTGGTGTCGGAGTTAGAGGGAAGATCCCGCAGTGCTTCGCATTAAGCCAGAGCGGGTAGGATGGAGTAGAGGGGTTCCCTGACGTTCTAGGGTTTAGAGGCCGGATAGGAGGAGGCGTGGGCCGGCAGCAGCTTGGGCGGCAGCGGCGCCCGGCGATGGCTTGGGCGACAGCGGTAGCTGGCGGCGGCACTGGGTAGGGTTGTGGTGGAGTTGTGTTGGAGGGGCACCCCCTGCCCTCTATTTATGAGAGGGAGGGCAGCTAGAGAGGGGAGGTCGAATCCTCCCCCAACTCCCTCTTCTCCTTGGCGCGTCCCAGTTTGACTTTTCAAACTTGCCTTTTGACTTTCAATTTTGGAGTTTGATTTCTCTCTTTTATTTGCACAGCCCTTTGACCAAGGACATGATGCAACCATTCCACTTTGTCATGAATCATTCATGTACCCTTCCCCTTCCGGTTCGGTGAACCTTCTAGACCCTTCTATATCATTCCGGTGAAAACACCGGAATCATTCCCGAACTCCCAAATTGCACTTTCCTTATATGAATCTTATTCTCCGGATCATTCCGGATCTCCTCGTGATATCCTGGATCCCATCCGAGACTCCGAACAACATTTGGTCTTCTTACTCACATTCCATGTCTACTAAACAACATCGATTCCTTAAGTGTGTCTCCCTAAGGTTCGTGAATTATGCAGACATGACCGAGACTCTTCTCCGATCAATAACCAATAGAGGAATCTGGAAATTCATATGGCTCCCACATATTTCTATGATTACTTTGCGATCAAATGAACCATTTATATACGATACCAATTTCTCTTTGTCTCGCGATATTTTACTTATCCGAGGTTTGATCGTCGGTATCTCTGCATACCTAATTCAACCTCATTACCGATAAGTAATCTTTACTCATTCCTGTGATATGTGATCCCTTGTGAGCCAGTCACATGCTTGCAAGCTAATTGGATGACATTCCACCGAGAGGGCCTAGAGTATATCTATGCATCATATGTATTGACAAATCCCATTCTTGATCCATGTTCCTCAACACATACTTTTTAAACACTCAATGCCACCTTTATAACCACCCGGTTACGAAGTGGTGTTTGATATCATCAAAGCATACATCCGGTGATGGTGATTAGCATGATCTCATGGTCGAATGAATTAGGTACTATGCATCAGAAAGCTTATAACACTATTGAAATGACTTGATCTTTATGCTACGCTTATCTATATGAGTATGTTCATCATACCATTCTCCTAATGATATGATATTGTTGTTAATAACATCTCAGTGTTTATGAGGAAACCATGATCATCTATTAATCAACAAGCTAGTGTTACAAAGAGGCTTCACTAGGGACTCTAAGAAGTTTATAAATCACACAAGTATTAAAGTTTCCGGTTAATACAGTTATAGCATGAATGTAAACATTTATCATAAACACAAAGATATAATAATAACTACTTTTATTATTTTCTCTAGGGTATATCTCCAACAATGGGTAGATGGGCACAAAATTGGATAAGAGGCAATCTCTATCCATATCGAGAGGCTCCAACCACCTGAGCGGAAGTTTCCACACGTCCCGGCCATGCTGGCCTGGACACGCTGGCACTCGCCGCCCGTCGTGTCATGGACCATCTTCCTAGCCCCCTCAAGCCTCTGCCGCCCTTCTCCCAACCGCGTGCGACCGTTCCTGGCTAATTTCAGGTCGTAGCCTCCGCTCAACAAGCCTCACGTCGTACCTCAATCTCTGTTGGTGAGCCTCTCCGCCGCGGTTCCTCCTCCTTCGACACTCCCGCCAGGCCTCACCGAGACGTCCCCGACCTCGATTTGGTAGCGGGCACGACCTAGCGAGTCGGCGCGCATGACCAGGCCAACATCGACGGACAACTTGTCGATGCCCCTGACCCCGTCTGCCCTCCCTCATCCACGGGTAGCTCGACGTTGCCCTGACCTCTGTGGCATCCCGCAAAACCACTACTAGAAAATCGCGTTGAATTTGTGCATTGCATCGTCATAATCATGCCCTGTTTGCATAAAACTATGTTCGCAAGCCCGTTTTGTTTTTCTAAAACGCCCCATCTTATTCAAACACCGAAAATCTGGGTCGCCGGAATATTTTTGTTTTGCCGATTTCGGTTTGCAAAAATGTTGTTTGAAATAAATAAAATATTACATTATTTTTTAGCGGGACAGTCGAACGGGCCGATTCGACCCGAACGACTGCCCCAGGTTTTTAAATCGGTCCACCCCAACCAGCCCTCCTAAAATCCTAAAGCTACCCACTAGTCTACCCACACACCCAAGCCACCTCACCCCAGCCTATGGCAGCTTGCCATGTCATCTCTCCCCTCCCCTTAGCCAACCAAATCCCGCCACCTAGACTAAACCACATCACCCTCTCTCTCTCTTTCCCCATTCCCACACCCCACCCAAACCGACTCAGCGCACACCACACGTCGCACACGACCAGAACCCCCTGAGCCCGCGCCGCCTGGGACCCACCGCGGGCCCCCCCCACGCCCCACCTGCCCAGCCACGCCTTCCACCCTGCTTCCTCCTTCGCCTCTCTCTCTCACCGCTCCCTCCGCTCACCTTCCTCAGCAGGCCACCACCCGCCCACGCTGGCTCGGCCGCCGCAACCGCCCACTCGCCAAGCCCCGCGACTGCTCCCTCTCCCCATCGTCCTTCCTCTCCTCCTGAGCCCGCTGGGCCCGGCGACTCTCGCCCACGCGCCCCATCCTCACAGGCGGTCCTCGCCCGTCAGCATCGCGCCCGCTGCCCGACTCGCCTCCGCCTCGCCCTGCCCGCCCGAAGGCCGCTCACCTCACTTAGCTGAGCCGCCATCCGCCACGCTGTCGCCACCCAGCCCCAAAGACCGCCCACAACCCCAGTTCCGCCACGGCGCCTCACCTTGCCTCCCACCGAGCCGCCCACAACCTCACCGGCTGCCAGCGCTCGCATTGCTCATGTCCGCCAGTATCGCTGGCCAGCTGGGCTGGCCCGCCGGACTCGCCTGGTTGCTTGCCGCAGCTCAGCCATCACCGCGGCTCGATGCCGCTGCCGAGGCCTAACTTCCCGAGCTCATCTGAGCGCCCGGCCGAGCCTCCAGATCCGCGCTCGACCTTAACCGTGGGCCTGAGCCGCCAAGTTACGCCTTGAGCCGGAATCAACCCTCGCCAAGATCTTCCGAGGCCCAAACCCCGACAACATGACCGACAGTGAGCAGCCTAAGAAGGACCATCGACGAGTTATAACCGATCTTCACGGGACCTAGACGCCCCTCGAAGACCCCGAGATCAAACGACAAGACCTACCTCACGGAACAACAAGAACTTCCCCCAGATCCGATGCCCGAGGACCACGGATACGACATGATCTTCGCGACCCCACATGGATGCGCCAGGTGCTGCACCGAACGACAAGACCGCCGGCAGGACCGCGGAGGCGACAGGATCGCCCCAGGACGCCAAGTTTGCCACGAGAAAGCTTCCGAGTGCTAACACCGCCTCGATGTCGCGGGCCCGACAAGGCCTTCGCAACGGCAAGATCGACCCCGTGAGACCCGACGTGATCTGCATGATGACAAGAACGGTACCGATCAGAACGAATCCAACGCTACGGCACTAACCAAGCTCGGCTTCCGATGCAACAAGACCTACCTCCGTGGCCGAGAACGAATCCGAGGACGCCTCCGAGACCGAACCGAACCTCGGACCGAGACCGACCCCGAACCCCGGAAACCCCAAGATCGTCGAGACCCCTAATGTGTGGACCCTTTCCCGGAACCCTATTTTATAACATAATAACAATTTGTTGCATATTGAATTGCCATCCTTGCATGCATATCTGTGGTTGGGGGCCTTATGCCGATTCACCTAATAACAAAATATGGGGCCCATATGCGGGCAAATCTAGCCTTATATTGGCCTCATTTAAACTTGTGTAGCGAACCAATACTATAATCTTGCCTTGTTAAAACAACATTTAAATTGCGGGGTAGCTAAACAACATGCACCACCTAATTAATTGTCGGGACCCCGGTTCCGCTTAATATGACCTAATTGCATCGCACTTTGCCATGCCATGCATCACACATGCATCATGCCGATCTTCTGCCGTTGTATTAAATATTGCATCCGGTGTCTATTCTAGTGTTTTGCTTCTTCGCGGATAAGGCCGTTGAGTTGATGTGAGCTCCGCCTCGTTCTTCGGTTGAACCTTCGACAATGTTTTCAGGCGAGCATCTCCCCCTTTCTACCTATCTTACTTTTATAGTCTTTATTTCCCTCCTGTTGATCTATTGCTATCTGTGTTGCGATGCTCTAGTTTTCGTACCCTTGGATATCCCCTGCAGCCGTATATTGCCTTGGACACACCCTATTACCTGTTGTTTGGTAGATAGTTGGACTTACGCGTCGTAGTTGCTTGCTCAAGTGCTGATGTGGGTCGTCATATGCCACAGTTGCTGATGTATTGCCGCATGTTGATGTTGGAGATGATTCTAGTTTTACTTATCGTCACTTTACTTTCTGTTTAACAACTAAAATTGAAATAAGCAGAGGCATCGGTGGGTGATAGATAATATTTGGTTTCCGAACGCCCACTTGTGTCCGTGAAGACCCCGAGTACTTGATAATTGCTCTTGATTTTTGCGCTATCCACATCCGGAGGTATATGGGACCCCCGAGCGAGCTTGATTCTCTTATTTCTTGGGGCCACAAACTAGTTTGAGGTTTTATTTACGATCCTGTACTTATGCCATGCTACTTTTTGTATTTAAATTGTGCGAGGAGCACAGATCGCTTAGGATCGGGACACGATTCCGCGGTGTCGACAAGCCCAGCCACACTTTCGGGTTCCCGATCGTTCACAAACAGATACCCAAACCTTGAGCCCGTCTCGAGTCGGTGGCCGTTGCGGGATCTACTCAATGGGTGGCCTCAAATAATTACGAATCCTGTGATTGTTCAGTCGTGAAAGCCTCGTTGGGTTTTGATTTGGTTTTTCCGAGGTTGATCGAGCGTGTGTTGCTATTGGTGCACCCCGGCCGGGTAAAACTTTCTGAAAGCCGTGTCCGCGGATATGGACGACTTGAGCACAATATCTCGATCATAGACAAGCATAACTAAAGTTTATTGCTATAAATTTGACTTATAATGACTAGTAATCAGCTTCACTATAATGGAATGACTAAATAATACTGCCCACAATTGCTTGTTTGAGTTGTCGCTTGCGACCATTGTACCTGACTAGTAAGTATTGCAACTACAACGGAATGGCTGAATAAAAGTACCAACAACTGCTGGGTTTCGGGATTACATCATGCTATCTGTATATGATTAGTAATTGCTGCAACTATAACGGAATGGTCCACTAAAAGTGCCCACTGTTTACTTTATCAGGACGATTATTTAAACCTGACCAGTAAAGTGTCGCAACTATAACTGAATAAGTAAAGCGCCAACGTGTGAGTTCTCGGTTGACTTCTCGTTTGGTCTCGAGGGAGAAACACCGTGACGGGTTTGTTTGGTGATAGCTTCGTTGGATCCGTTAGGTCATTCTTATCCTCTCGAAATCCGCCATTGTATCGAGTCTCTATAGGTTGTTTAGTGCATCTGCCGCCGCTTGATCCACCATACCTATGTAGGCGAGGACCGCCAATTCTAGCCTCGCTGCATCGCCTCAAGATCGACGCCTTCTTTTTCCTTTGCCCTTTGTCGGCACCCCTTTGTTTAAGCAGGTTTTGAGATCGACGTTAAGCGAGGTTACCCTTCCGGCTTGGCCTGGGCAGGGTTATGGACGCCATTGGTTATTCTTCAGGGCTCTTAGCCCCATTTGCATCTTGTCCGTAGTCGGACGCTCTATCAATTTCAAGGTGGTTTGGATCTTTGTATATTATACCTGTATTCTTGACTCATGGAGTCGCGGTTATATATATCTGTTCTGTGGATCCCATCGAGGACTGTTGTGTAATGTTATTACTTCGTTTTCCACCCGCACGAAAGTGCCTGGTGGGCACCTTTGAATCGTTTCTATGCGGGTTTGGCGAATTTTGTTCAAACTTGCATAGGTCCGATTCTGAGGGTGTTACAACCTCTCCGCCCCTCCCTCGTCCACGGCCCGCTCGCCAGCCCCGTCATGGTCAGAGGCAGGAGCCCACGACGGGAGCAAGTTGAAGGACCCTATCGCTTTTCATAATTTCTGTTTAGGGTCCTAGGTGTAAAAAAGAAGAGCACAGATATAGTTTTTATTATTTCTGTGGACACGATTATGTTTTGCCTAGCCCAAAAATAGATAAGCTATTGGAGCAAGCAAAATTTTCTTAGCGGTACCCTCTCTCTTTTCTTTTCCAAACGATTTTGCTTATCCATATATAGGTGTTGGAGTTGTTCTAAGTCCGTGCTTCAATGAATTTTCAAAGTCTGAGTACAGTGACTCCCTTGAGTTGCACATACCTCCGCGAGAGGCGTCAACGACGACCGGGCTTGATTGCCCGGTTTTTCTGAGCTTGACCCCGGCGACAGCGGCGATAGATAGATATGACGAGTCACTCACTGGTCATTTCTTTCACGGGTGCGCATCGCTCGCAAGTGGCGCAATTATATCCTGGTGGATGAGTCAAAGTCGATAGGCCGACTACGACCACGATGATGACATCCGGATGGTCTGCCCTGCGTGGAAAAGGGACATCAGCTTGCATCGTCGTGCCAAACAGGTCACCATTGGCACTCAAGACATCAAGATTTGACTCTATACACGCGTGCGCGCGCTGTGCCTGTGGTGCGTTCAAGGCCTTTGATGCTACTAGAATGGCGGCTCACCACCTCCTCCTGTCCGTGGCCATCGTCGCCGTCGCGTTGCTCGCTTCCCCCGCCGCGGGAGTATACCCGTGGCAAATTTGCGGCTCCAGCACCTACACCGCCAAGAGCCAGTACGAGAGGAACATGTACCGCGTCGCCGCCACCCTCCCCAAGAACGCCTCCCAGTCCCCGGACCTCTTCGCCACCGGCCAGGCCGGCGCCGTTCCGGAGCAGGTGTGGGCTATCGCGCTCTGCCGCGGCGACGCCAACGCCTCGAGCTGCTTCGCCTGCCTCCGCCAGGCCTTCCTGTACCTGCCGGACGCGTGCCCCTACAGCAGGTCCGCCACCGTCTTCTACGACTCCTGCCTGGCCCAGTACTCCAACATCCGTTCCCGCCCCACCGACGACACGGCGTACAACCCGACGCGTCCGGTCGTCTACACCAACAACGCCACGGTGGACCCGGCCAGGTTCCAGCGCGTCGTGCTCGACCTCATCAACGCCACCGTCAACTACGCCGTGCACAACTCCACGCGGCTGTACGCGTCAGGGGAGGCCGACCTCGACAAGGAGTTCCCCAAGGTGTACGCCTGGGCGCAGTGCACGCCGGACCTCACGCCGGAGCGGTGCCGGGACTGCCTCGTCCAGAACATGGGGTATTTGACCACGCTGCTCGCGGGCTCTATTGGCGCCAGGCTTCTTGGGGTCAGGTGCAGCTACCGGTACGAGACTGTGCCCTTCTTCGATGGTCCGGTCATGGTGCGGCTGGCGGCAGGAGCGTCTGCCAGCTCTCGAGCACCGGCGTCTGCGCCGGCTGCGGTACCCAGTGTTTTGACGGCGGCCGGAGAAGGTGAGTCGATCAAATTCTGCTTGCAAGTCCAGTTCAATACTAACCTTGTGTCGTTTCATTTCCAAATTTTCAATTCTCATCTCACCTGACCATTCGTGTCTTGTTACATTGGTTAGGGAGAAAGTACAGTGTTCCTGTTTTGGTTACTATAGTTGTTCTTCCTACTATATCAGCCATAAACCTTGCCATTTGCTTCCTTCTCTGGCGGAGGCGCCGGACACTAGCACAAGCAAGCAAACCATGTATGTCCTGCAAAATTCTCCAACTTTATGGCTACGTAAAGATTCAGGTGGATCAAATATGACATAACTGACCAACTTGTGGTCACAAATGGCATTGATAATTAAACAGATCCAGGTTATTCTACTGAAGACGAGGACATCGACAGTGTAGACTCCATGCTGATTGACATTTCAATATTGCGTGTTGCAACCGGGGATTTCGCGGAAATCAACAAGCTGGGCGAAGGAGGATTTGGTGCGGTGTACAAGGTACTTACCAGGAAAACATATCTTAAAGAAAATCGGAAAATACATGGAATTTTTTATGGTTCAGCACAGCTTATTTTTGTTTCTATTTTGCACAGGGTACTCTGCCGAACGGCGAAGAAATAGCAGTGAAGAGACTGTCAAAGAGCTCAACACAAGGAGTAGAGGAGTTGAAGAATGAGCTCGCCTTGGTTGCCAAGCTTAAGCACAAGAACCTTGTCAGGCTTGTCGGTGTCTGCTTGGAGCAGCAGGAGCGGCTGCTCGTCTATGAGTTCATCCCAAACCGGAGCCTCGATAAGATCATATTCGGTATGATGAACATGGAATCTTATTTTCGTATTTACTAGTACTTCAGTTCTTATCTCTCCATTTTCCTCTTCAGCGTTTAGTACCGCTCCTACTTTCTGAACTTGTGGATGTTGCATAGACACCGAGAAACGCGAGCAGCTTGATTGGGGAAAGAGATACAAGATCATAAACGGAATCGCTCGAGGCCTGCAGTACCTCCATGAAGACTCCCAGCTCAAAGTAGTACATCGTGATCTCAAAGCCAGCAACGTCTTGCTTGACTCCAACATGAACCCCAAGATCTCAGACTTTGGCCTCGCCAGGCTCTTCAAGCGAGATCAGACGCATGGCGTCACGAACCGTATCGTCGGAACATAGTCAGTACTACCTTGGAAACTGCATGTTCTAATTCATGAAGCGGTACAATTTACTATATGCATAAATTAAAACTAACTTGATTGCCATGTTGCTCCAGTGGATACATGGCACCGGAGTACCTGATGCGTGGAAACTACTCCGTGAAATCGGATGTGTTCAGCTTCGGGGTCATGGTTCTGGAGATCGTGACAGGGAAGAAGAACAACCACGACTACAATTCTCAACAATCCGAAGATCTCTTGACCACGGTATGCATCTTGCTTTCTATCTGAATGTATGCATAGATGCTGCCACACACAACTCTACTCATGGTTTCTGCAAATAGTGCAGATATGGGAGCACTGGACGGCTGGGACAGTGTTTGGTACAATAGACCCGTGCATGAGCAGCAACCTCTCGGAGAGCGAAGTGCTGAGGTGCATCCATGTAGGGCTTCTGTGTGTCCAGGGGAACCCGACAGACCGACCGGTGATGTCGTCGGTGGTCATGATGCTCGGAAGCGAAACTGTCTCTCTCAGCGCACCATGCAAGCCGGCGTTCTACGCAAGGAACAACGCCGGTGCCGACTCGGTCGTTACGTCCATGTCGACCATTTCTCTACAGGCTGGCCCTGGGGAGTCCATTTAACAATTTCACTTGATGCCTTCCTGGCCCTAAGGCTTTGTTCTGTTTCTTGAATATTGAACGGGATTGGCATGGATTGGAAGGGATTAAATCCTGGCTAAATCAAAATCTTCCCTAATCCACTCCAATCCACCTCAATCCACTTGGGAATGGGATGAACCGAACAAGGCCTAAAGAGGGTGCATAGAGGTTATGATCCAAAAGATCACTAGACCATGATAGCGCATTGTTGCCACACATAGGATTGTACGAATATTTCCATAGAAATGAGTTCATGAAACATTAAAGGAAAATTTACATGAAATAATCTACATAGTGTAACATATATACAAATTAAATCCACACGACTCCCATATAGAGTACTTGTTCATAATGAAAGGCTCAAGGAACATTGATCGAAAAGATTTAAATTATAGCCAATAGAATGACTATGGTACATGTTTCGTGAAGTCTTGATGGTCCTTGACGATCTGATGCTTTCTCTGGATAGTAAGGCAACCTACATTTTTACATAAGAAACGACATATGTTTAGCTATCTGGAATTTTTAATATACTATATAGAAATATCCACATGGATCGATCAGATAGCCACGGTGGCGGCGGGCCCGGCCGCCGAAGGTGGTCCGGGGTGGATGGAGGCCAGAGTTAGCCGACATGGCTGCTGGGGCAGATGTGGTCGGATCGACAACGGCTGGCAACCAGGGCGGCGTCCCTGGTTGGGGTGGTTGCGGAGGTCCCTCCCGGCGGCGCTATGACCGGCGGTGGAAGTCCAGGGCCAAGCCGGCTGGTGCTGGAAACCCTAGATCTTGAGATCTGGTGCTCTGGCGCCGCCTTCTCAGACTTCTTCGCTGCTGGTAGGGCCGGATCCGGTGGGGGTCGACCCTTCTCTTCTGCCATCTCTCTCGGTACTAGCCTAGCCGCAGGGCTGCTGGTAGGGTTTGGTGCGGCCGAACTTGCAGTTTGCAGGCGGGTGGTGAGGGGGATGTCGGATCGGTTTGAATAAAAGGGGTGGTCCTTGGATTCCTCTCGCACCAAGATGAAGATCTACTTGATGCGTGTCTCCATTGATTTAGCCGGAGTGGCTGGTTCCGGAAGGCTCCGCCGGCGAACTCCCATAGACACATATGCCTAGAGCTTGCTGGATCGGAAGGAATTCGGTCATGCGTACCTATGTTTTTTTAGCTGACCGTTTGGTTTCAGTGGGAGCGTGGTAAAGCTTGCTACCTGTTACCATCATGTGACATGTCTTTGACAATACATATGGTGAAGTCAGATGCACAAAATGTCATGAAGCTAGAGACATTTGGACGAACTATGGTGGATTGAGTCTTTATGGCGATGAGGATCTGGCTTGGTTATCTGTGACTCGCAGTAGCGTTTGTTAAAGGGGGCGATATCACAGGAGGAGTTCACGGTCTTATCTTGCAGGGTGAAAACCCAAGGTCTGGCATTCATTAGTTGTGCCTGGCAATGGTCTTGTAGAAGGCATTATTTTGCGAGCGAGAACTTTCTCCATAATGAAAACCTAAGATCTTTGATCAGACGATGACAGCGTGTGTGCACTGTTTTCTTTTTGAAGGCGTCGTTTTTGGAGGGGTTGAACTTTTGGTATTGTTTTTGGTGGTGGTAGTGTCGCTGCTGCTAAGGATCAGATTACTATAGCAGGACTTTTCTTTTTTGTTCTTTTTTCCTTTTTTCGATCGTATGCATCCTTATTGCCAATAGGGCATGCGTTGTTGCAAAGGCTGGGTGCAATTGGTATCCGTGTGATATAAATACATGCTCATTTTCAAAAAAAAAGATAGCTTAGTTGAATAGCTTATCTGCGGTGACCTAGCACACTATTGCATGCTGTAATAGGATTGAATGAATATTTCCATAGAAATTGTTGGAATTTTGGCCTAAATAGCCTAGCCCATTTTCCATTCCAATAATTCCTGAAAATCCTAGAGGTCCATGTGGCCCATTCATGCATGGCAAGAGATGGGACAAATGTTTAGTCCCACATTGCTAGTTGAAAGAGGTTTGCATCGGCTTATAAGGAAGACTCTCCTACCACTTTGTAAAAGGATGAGAAGGAGAAGGAGAGAGTCCCACACGCGCGCTCCTCCTCCGCCGCCTGCCTCGCCACGACGCGCGTCGTGGCTCGCGGGTTGCGGGAATCTCGCCGAGCCGAGTTCTTTTTTGCCACACATGACTGATATACAAATGGGTGTGCGGAATTTGAATAGTCTGCTAATGGGTTTTAAATACGACTCAGTGGAGGTTTAAAATTCGAACTGTTTGGCTTCGATCGCTGCCTGTAACAAACATGGGTGGAGGTGCCAACGACGACTTCTTCCCTGCCATCGAGAACCTCTTCCTCGACGACATGGGTGACAACTCCAACTCTGGCGCACTGCTGTATGTTTTCTTTCTTCATCTTGTTCAGATTATTTCGATCTATCTGCAACTCTTTGTACACTTTCTGTCAGATGACTTGGCTAGTTTATTTTCGATCATTCTAGTTATATTTTACCTACTGTTTATCTCGCATAAATCACTTGATAAATTTCTCATATTTCCAACAGAAATGAGTTTATGAAACATTAAAGGAAAATTTACACGAACTAATCTATATAGTGTAACAAGTAACATATATACTCCCTCTGTTTTAAAATATAAGATGTTTTAGTTTTGTGAAGCAAATATATCTAGACTACTTTTAGTATGAGAAAATTTGCTAGAGGACACCGTTATTTTCCGGTGTTTGCTAAAACACACTGTTAGAATGTGGCTTTGCCCAGTACCATTATTATTTCGTGACAATTTGCTAGAACACACTGTACTGCCCAAAACAAAAAGTTTGACATTTTAGATTACCTTTTTACCTTGTTGCAAATATGTCTAGAATTTTAATTGAAATACAAGATGTTTCAGATAGAAAAAACTATCCAGCTTTTCCCAATTCACTCGTTGATTTTTCTTAACCACGATGCTGCATGCTGCAATGGATGGCGACTTGGCCTGATGTTCCAACTTGATGTGAACTTACGTATAGTTTCTAATTCATGTTCGCTATATGCATATGCTAGATTTGGTGAATTTGAATTAGAGAAAAAAGTGTTCAAACCGGACATATGATGGTCATTCCAATAAAATTAGTCAAGCTTCCATTTGCGGCATGCAGTGTGTCCTAGCAAATGTGCCATGAAATTATAATGGTACTCAGCAAAGACTCATTCCAGCGGTGTGTTTTGGCAAACTCCAAAAAATAACGGTGTCCTCTAGCAAATTTTCCCTTTTAGTATATAGGTTCACTAAGGTTTAGAGTGAAGTTAGACACTAAAAAAGTCTAGATACATTTTTTTCATAAACATAAAACATCTTATATTTTAAAACGAAGAAGGGAGTACAAATTAAATTCGCATGAGTCGTCTATATAGAGTACTTGTTCATAATGAAAGGCTCAATGTAAATAAAATTGATCGAAAAGATTTAAATTCATAGTCAATAGAAAGACTACGGTAGATCCTTGGTGAAGTCTTGATGGTCCTTGATGATTTTATGCTTTCTCTGGATAGGAACCTACAGTTTTACATAAGAAACGACATCATATTCAATCACAAGGGCAATAAGCTGCCAAAGAATGCGCATCTTAATTTTTTTCCTGTCTCGTTTTCTTTTCCTCTAGCTACGGTTGAAACTTGAAAGTCGGAACCCTTTTTTTTTTCTGACGGCCGCATTTAGCGCATCGCCATCACGCCTCCAGGGCCGCCGCTGCCGCTCAATTACTCCAGAAGCCGGCCGACGGTGCACCTCCCGACAAGCTCTGGCGCGCGTCGGAGTGTGGTCCTCCCCCCGCTGCTGGCGCTGGCTGTTAGCATTGGCGCGGGCGCGGGCGCGACACGCGCGGCCGCCGGCGCTGCCGATGGGCGACGGTACTCTCCCTTTGCTTTATTTGGTTAGTTTCAGTACGTGCAGCCTTTCTGTTGGTTTATTAGTACCTTGTGCATCCTTGATTCTTCGCTGGTTGTGTTTTTCGTGTGCTGATTATTTCGATGCTATTCGGTACTGCTGCGAGGCCTGCGTTGGTTTTCCGATATTTAGTATGCAATTAACGATGGGTGGCGAGAAATTAAAAAATACTGAAATCATGGATTGAGAGGAGGGAGGGAGGGCTCGCAGCTAATTAATTGCCTGTGCTAGTTTTGTGGCAAGCTTTGTATTTGCACATATCATCTCTTTGTTCGTCTAAACGAAAAAGCGGCGATTGTGAATTCTTAGGAAAAAATTGGGTTTGTGAATTTACCGCTTATATCATTGCCGATTCTGATATACAACTCATACATACTACTGTGCATATGTGCAGGTTGCTATAATGATTTCAGTTTTTAAGTAGATGGTTCTGATGCATCCTGGAAAGTGGAGACATGCTACTATGATTTGCTGCATCAGATCTTCCTTAATAGGGTATTTATTTATCTCTGCATCTTTCCATTTCTTTTTTCCATTTGACTATCATATAGGTATTTCTCTCTAGAATAATGTACCTTTTCAGTGCTAAAATTTTAATTTCAATCTACCGAGATTTTTAGTATGTCATTAGGTAGGACCTCCTTGGCTACATTTCTGAGCTCGCTCATTGGGTTATTTGCATTTTATGGGGTAGTATACTTCTTTTGCAGTTTGGATGCTTAGATGGCTAAAACCTCAAAGTTTTAGAATTGAGCCCTAGTGATTTTCCGCACCACTCTTATTTGTCTACCATTTATAGAGGATACACTTTACAAAAAACTTATCTAGGATATGGGTCAGTAATTGTGAGCCCATTCTCGGTGATCTCTTCACAGATCACCTCCGACCGGTTGTACACGTAGATGCCTTGCTGGCATGGTGGAGAAGCTGAGTTTGAGTCTTCCCCAAAGAAGAATGCAGGCTGTGCTGGTGTCTGAAGCTCCATGTCGTTCCTGTTCAACATGAAAATGATGGATGGAATGTCAGGCCTGTCGTCGGGATCTGATTGGACGCACAGCAACCCAATGTGGATACATCGTAGCGCCTGGATTTGGGAATGCCCTTCAAGTGATTGATCAATGATTTCTGATATCGCCCCTTTTGTCCAACAAGTCCATACCTGTTAGTTCCCCATCAGTTTTGTTAATTGATAATTTACTTTCAGACATGATATTATGGTTGCTGGGATATACAGAGCCACTTACATCAGTTAGGAGATTCACCGTGTCTGTGTCGCAATCATCAAAGCTGCAGTTCCTCCTCTTGGTTACAATTTCAAGCGCCAATACACCAAAACTGAAAATATCAATCTTTGGCGACACATTTCCATGTATTGCATACTCTGGCGCCATATAGCCGCTGCAGAAAAAATTACCAGTTAGGCATACAAGCACACATCTCCAATGTAATTAAGGAAGCCCTCTGCCTGTATACACAAGCTTACTATGTTCCAACAACTCTACTTGTCTTGGTTTGAGTATGGCCTCCTATTTGCAGCCTAGCTAACCCAAAGTCTGCAATTTTGGGATCCATGGCATCGTTGAGCAGAATGTTGTTAGCCTTCAGGTCTCGGTGGATGATCCTTACGCTTGAGTCCTCGTGAAGATACATTATTCCCTTTGCAATTCCGAGAATGATGTTGTACTGTTCATCCCAATTTAGTGTATTTCTTCTACTAGAATCTACTGCAACAAAACGTTCGATTTTATAATGAGTTGTGTCGAAGAAAAAAGACAATAAAGGGCTGCCATACTAACACGCTAATAATATCTACTTGTCTGAACTATGGACTTGTAACAACTTGCTTGTCAGAAATGCAACAGTAAATAATGTACGGTGAACCTTTTTTTTTTGTTAGAAGTACCTGCCGCCTAATCTAGATTTCCAAATCTCACCATCTTATAAGCGCAAATTAGGAATTGATAACTCAGAAGAAAGTTAAGGAGTTTTTAGGTTATGGAGAGATGAATGGAGCAGGGGAGATACCAAAAAGAAAGTTGTCGAGGCTCCCGTTCTTGATGTATTCATAGACAAGTAGCATCTCATTCTGATGCAAGCAAAATCCCTGCAACCTTACAAGGTTCCTGTGCTGGAGCTGCGCCAGAAGCAAAACCTCATTGCGTATCTGATCTAGTCCTTGTCCAGTACTGCCCTCTATAAGTTTCTTCACTGCTATTTCTTGCCCATGTGGGAGGTTTCCCTGAAGAAGATTGTTGTTTCAGTAGGAGAGCAGAGGCTGCCGTAAATAAGTTCCAACTGCATTATTCCCATACCTTATATACTGTTCCAAAACCGCCTTCTCCAAGCTTATGCTTCTCTGAGAAGTTTCCAGTTGCCTCTTGCAGCATAGGAAAATCGTAGATAGTGCACTTCCCTCGCGCCATGTTGTCTAACGCTGTTGTACACAGAAGAGAGATCAATAAGATTGCAATGTCGATGCAGGACTACTTTTGAGCAATCAACCAGTTACGTTTCTTGCCATTATCATGTTTCTTAGCCTTTCTTCTCTTGAAGCGGATGATAGCACAAACTGTAAGAATCAACATCAGGACTGCGAAACAAGCGGCGCCTGCAGAGATCCCTGCAACTCTCCCTTTCCTCCCTGGATTGGAATCATTGGATACGATCAAACGGAGAATTCAACAGTATATATATATATACAAGAGAGAACCAAACCCGACCTGTTCCTGCTTCTGCAGTAGCAATTGAAGGCACAGTCGCCGCTGCTGGCGCCGGCGGCGCCCAAACCTTCACCATTGCACTGCCCCTGTAGAACGGGTTGACACTATACCTCAGGTTGCACCAAATCCCAAGAGCTCTTCCCCCGGGCTTCGCATTCAAGAAGAAGGGCATGGATGCGATGAAGCCACTGAGGCAGCTCCGGCACTGCGCAGCCGTCATATCCGGCACGCACTGAGCCAGCCCGTAAATCTTTGGGTAGTTGGTGGCGTCCAAGTTCTCCTCGCCTGTGGCGAAGTACTGCTTCTTGGTGGTGGAGTCGCCGGCGGGCGTGGTGACACCGACAGCGTGGTCGACGGTCGCGTTCATGAGCGCCAAGGCGGCGGCGTTGAACCAGGCTGCCGAGACCGTGAGGTTCTCCGTGTCCCAGCTTGACTCGCCTACCGGCGAGTTCACGCCGACCAAGTCGAGGAACCGCTGGTCGGAGAAGCGGAGGACGCAGTCGTCCTGGTAGATGGTCACGTCCCTTCTGTTGGGCAGTCGCGCTGCGCTCCGGGAAACCCCGCGGTGACACAGGCGGCGCAGGTCGAGGCATTTGCGTCGCCGCGGCAGAGCGCCAGCGTGGAGATCAGGTCTGGCACCACGCCTACGGTTGTGCTTGCGAAGCCGGCCGGCGTGGCTGAGACGTTGGCGGGGAGTGCCGCGGCCAGGAGGCCCAGGTTCGCTTCGTAGGTACTATTGGCCGCGTAGGTGCCGCTGGCGCACGTCGAGTCCCGCCATGGAGTCGCCTGTGCTGCGGCCAACGGCAGAAGCACGATGACGGCGAGAGCGAGGTAGCCGCCGACCATGATAGTTTGTGGCGGCGAGAATGTGATGAATCAGGCACGGGTTGGCTAGACAATCAACAAACAGCCAACATGTATGCCATTGCCCTGCAGCTTCATCATCAGAGATGAAAAAATAACAACAAAATGTGGCTGGTTTTGACCAATCATTCATTGGTGTCTGTCGTGGAACGCAACTTGTCCGCGTCACGACGATAAGCGCACGAGGTTTTTCCTCCGGCCGGGATCGTTGCCGTCGGGTGTACTCCCTCCGCAAACAAGTGTACATCCAGCTTTTGTTTTAGTCAAACATAACTAAATTTAACCAATTTTATAAAGAAATATAGAAATATATATTACATCAAATTGATATATTATGAAACTAGATTTAAAAATAAATCTAATGGTAATAATTTAATGTCATAAATGTTGGTACATTATCCTAAAAAGTTCGTTAAACATATAAAGTTTGACTTAGGAAAAAACTGAAAGTACAATTATTTGTGGACGGAAGGAGTATAAGATAATATGGCAAATTGGCAACTCGCATTGCAGCGTTGACGAGCGGTCAAGTCCATCTCTCCGTCTCCAGTCTCCCGTTAATTTAAGGTGAGCCCTACGGCGTCCCTCGGGGATTTGTGCTTTTTATTCTTCGGGTCTTCAGTCAATCACGTGTTCTCTATTTTGGGTTAAAATCCCGTTTTTGCTATAAATATACCCGTTTTTGCTACAAATAGTCCCGCTTTTGCTACAAATAGTCCCGCTTTTGCTACATGTAGCAGAAAACGTCCGGCTCAAAAAATAGAAAACAAATTGGACCTCGCCGGAGATTTTGCCGGAGACCTCGCCAGCGACCGTGTAGCAATAAAGTTGTGCTAATATAGCATATCCGATCTCGCTGGACAATCGCCGGAGGTTTTCGTCGGTAGACCACACCGGAGATCGTGTAGCAAAAACTTTACGCTATTGTAGCAAAATCATAAAACAGTGGTAGCAAAAAAAATATGCTAATGTAGCAAAAAGAACGACCTCGTCGAAGATATCGTCGGTGGCTGCCGTAGCAAAATCGATTTTGCTGAGCACTTTTATCAAAAATATCATAGCAAATATATAGAATAGAAATAGCAAAAAATTGCTACTATTGCAGCATCGCCGTGTAGACGCATCCATTGGTCGAATATGTAGCAATTCCTGAACACCGAAGTAGCAAACCCAACACAAATATGTAGCAAGAAAAATAAGATAAAAATAGCACAACCCTCTGTACCAAAAAATTGAGCACAGTCTCCGTCCTCAACCATCCAACACCATGGCAGAGCGCCATTGGGAAACCGCCGCCGCCGGAGCGTTGCAGCGCGCGCGGTGGTGGTGGTGGTGGTGGTGGGGGGGGCTTGCCGGCAGGAGCACCATCAGACTGTGCAGGGCGCGCCATGGTAGCACCATCAGGGAGCACCATCAGACTGCAGGAACCATCGTGAAGCCTGGGTCCGGCGGCGCATCCGGGCGTGCACGGAGGCCTCCTCCTTGGACAGGTACTGCAGCCGCTTCTCGTAATCCTCGGCGTGCACGGCGGCGCATCTGGGCGTGCGTGCGGCTGGGAGAGATTTCCTCCTGAAGTCAATTTGGGGAAGAATAGAGAACGTGTGTGGGACCCACGTAGGAGGGCTTGTTTTCACGTCAAGGGAATGCGGAGCGTGCGAGCGACCCGGGGGATCGCGATGCGTTATCCTCTTGGGGAATAGTATCATTTTCCTTAATTCAAGCCAATCCGACCACCGGCCAGCACCCACCTACTACGAAGCACCTCCGGAGCGCTTTTGCTTCGGTGTTCTTTTTTTTTCTATCTTTAACAATAAAAACTCAATATAACACTGTACGACCAATCTAAAACCTGTATAGTCTTTTTAGACGTATACTCATTGTACATGTACACTCACGTGCCTGCGAAAGACGGAAATGGGAGTTATATAGCCGCAGCAACAAAATTTTAAAACATAGCATGCAAAGACGTGGATCGCGACAACTGGAGGTGGGGTCAGCTAATAAGAACGTGGAATATGCCCAAAGATATATATAGCCTGTTTTGATAGGTCAAAAGAAAAAGAGTAATGCTACATCTACGCGCAAGTTATACAAAAAAATCTTACGGAATCACGTACGGCAGCAGGTTGGAAAGAAAAAATAAGAGAGCGCTCCACAATTTAAGAAAGGATAAAAATCACAACCAACTGCATGTCTCCACGTCAGTCCGTAGGAGCAGCCTGTAGGATTTAGTCCGTAAGTATAGGATTACCGAAAGAAAAGAGTAATGCTACATCTACGCGCAAGTTATACAAAAAAATCTTACGGAATCACGTACGGCAGCAGGTTGGAAAGAAAAAATAAGAGAGCGCTCCACAATTTAAGAAAGGATAAAAATCACAACCAACTGCATGTCTCCACGTCAGTCCGTAGGAGCAGCCTGTAGGATTTAGTCCGTAAGTATAGGATTACCGAAAGAAAAGAGTAATGCTACATCTTAATTTTGAGAGGGAACACCCAAGCACACCTCACTAGGAAGTTCGAACAATGGCTGGGGTTCACCGCCTCTTCGTCCTTGTATCCCTCGCCTCTTCGTCCTTGTACCCGTGGCAAAAGTGCGGCACCACCGGCAACTTCACGGCCAACAACACGTATCATGCCAACCTCGGCCTCCTCGCCGCGGCGCTGCCCAAGAACATCTCATTGTCCCCAGACCTCTTCGCCACCGCCATCGTCGGCTCTGTCCCGAATCAGGTCTCGGCGCTCGCACTCTGCCGTGGCGACGCCAACGCCACGGCCTGCTCCAGCTGCCTCGCCATGGCGTTCCAGGACGTGCAGAACTTGTGCGCCTACGACATGGACGCAGCCATCTACTACGACCCCTGCGCCCTCTACTACTCCTCCAACGCCAGTTTCCTCTCCTCCGCCCACAACCTCGCCTTGGTGAACCGCATCAACTACCAGAACATCACGTCGGATCCTGATGGGGATACGCCTGCTGGGGTATACTCAGCGGGACGTTTCCGACTGGCCCAAGGGCTGGCGAGTGGGCCTGCAGAACGGCGAGTGGATCAAAGCCCAGCAAGGTACCAAGCGATCGAAGTCAAGGCCAGGCGAGTAGATAGGCGGTCGGACTAGGTTAAACGACATGTCAGAATCGAATCGGTTGAGATATGTAAACCCTAGGGAGGTGAGCCTATATAAACTTCCTATGGGTGAGTAGAGACACGCCTCATACACAAGCGACTCCGCCTAGCCGAGCTTGCCCATTGTAAACACCTCCATAATACAATCTAGCAGAGTAGGTCTTTACCTCCGGGGCGAACTCGGTAAAACCTGTCTTTGCCCTCATCTCGCACCGCAGATGGCTGGCCGCCCTTGCCCTCGTTCTACTACTTCGGCCGATTCGCCGTGACCATTCCCACGGCAGTGGCGCCCACCGTGGGCCCGGTATTCTCGCGGGCGAGATCCAATCGCCCATCAACGAGACGGTCGCCACCGCCGCATGATAGCGATCGGCGAGATGCTCCAGATCTTGCCGAGTAGCTACGCCCCGCCACGCCTGACGTAATCCGCCAATCGGCACGATCGTTTCTTCGGCCTCACCGACGCCATCGTCTCGAGGACTCGGCTCGCATCCGCGAAGTCACCACCACGCGATCGGCTCTCCGAGAGCCAGTTCGCACGATCCACCGCCCGCCCGAGTACAACTCGCCCACGAACGTGGCGGGAACTCGGCCGCAGAAGATGCGGCCTCACCGATGACGCCGACTGGCGACCGGCGTCACTCGCCGGATCCATCACTGCTCATCCGCGGGCTCCATCGCCTGTGTCTCCAACGGAAGACTTCAAGACCCTCCATCCTCGGAATCTTGAATTCGACTCGGGTGGAGAATTCCGCCGACCTCTGAAGGAGCCGCCGCCACGCCCAAGCTTACATGGCCACCGCACCGATCCGCCGGAGGACCCTTTCTCCACCCAATCCTCCTAACGCCACGGCAACGGAGGTCGAGGAACTCCGCTTGAAATCGGCGGAGGCGGTACGCAAGGAGCAGCCGAGCGAAAAATTCCGCCGAAAGGTGTGACGGCAGAGCCGCCACGCTACCACCAGCCGGATCAGTCACGTTGAACCCCACCGCTCAAGGGCGTGCCTGAACTTCGACGACGAAACGACCCGGCCAAGATAGCCGCGCGACCGCGAGAACGCGCCACCAGAGGAAGCGCCGCCCCGCCAGATCAACGGCGATGGGTGCCCCACCACCACCCAACCGCACCTCCTGTGGACCAACCGCGATAGTTGTCTCTCACGGGAGCGAGACGAACGGCCTCCCACGTTTCTCCACCCCAATGGACAACCTCGTGGCAGCCGAAAGCCGATAGCATCACGGCCATCGCGACGGCGCCCTACAGATCCAAGACGTCAAGGCCCCGCTATGCGAAGGCCGTGGAGCAAAGAAAGCGGCGCCGACTCAAGGGCGAGTATACCGTGTTCCTCGGGAAGCGGCGGCCTCAGCGCCAGCGGCAAACACCCTCAATTGCCCGCCACCGAGCCACCGCAGCTCAACACCGACCCGCGAACATGGCACTCTCCACCAACGATCCTGCCGGGCGACAAACTTCGCCGCTAACGGACAACCCATCGACGCCGCACTCATCATCAACAACCAAAATCGGCACGCCACCCGACGACTTCGCGGCACACCCTAACTAATCGCCGCGATGGCGAGCCCATGGGGTCGCCATCGACTTGGGCCTAAGTGCCGGACCAATGATCCGAGGCAGAAGTACCACAAACTTCAAGGCGCCAAAGGAGATAGAAAATACGACTCGTGACGACCCGCATGGCTTGACACATACCTCATGGCAATGGGGATCGCGGTCACATCGACCTACCGCCGCCTGCTACCTCCCAATGATGGAGGGACGTGCAGTGCGGATCAACACGCCCCCGTGATGTATCGACTCGGGAGGAAATGCGACGCCTTCGCCGTGCACTTCGAAAGTGCTCCTACACCCGCGCCACCACCATCGAGGACCCGAACGACGCGCCCAGGGACCCGAGTCGACCGCAATCGGTCCAACGGTGGCAAGAGCTCGGTACAACGCGGTCGGCATCCACCCGACACCGCGATCCATTGCTTCAAGACCTCGTCGCCACGATCCTCTAGTCTCCAAGCTCAAGCGACACGCCGCACACTCGACAACATCCCGACCTCCTCGAGATCGCCAAACCAGACGCCGAGGAGGATCCAAACCAGGAAATCGACGATGAGTCGAGGGCAACGCCGACGGCGGCAACGACGGCGGACGCCGAACCGACGCTTTACAGCGGCACTACCACTAAGCGCCAAGCCGACGGGCGAAGTCGATTGTCGCTAACGCCGGCACGCACAACGCGAGCCCAAGAGCTACCGCCGCGACGGAGGGCAACGGCGCGATGGCGGCAATTACAAGAACAAGCCAAGGTTCGATCCCGAGGCCCTCCTTAACCAACCATGTGCGTTCCACAGCAGGGAAGGAAAGCCCGCAACGCACACCACCACCGACTGCCACACCCTCAGGGAAATCGAGAAGGCACGACACGCGCGGGAGGACACCGACAACGATCCGCCAAATGGCGGAAAATTCGGCAAAGTAGCCGGCTCGCTCCACACCTTCACAGGCTTCAACACGAAGCGAAGAAGGTCATCGCCGCGCTGCCGTCCGCCAACGCGGTGGCCCAAACAGACGCCCCCGGTTCCTCGAACCGGTCGGAACAACCCATCACCGAGCCGGCAAGACCACTCGCCACGATCGAGTACCAGACGAAGTCGCCGGTGGTCAAGCCCAAGGTTGGCGACCATCGCTCCCAAGACACCGATGGACGGCGGCAGCTCCATCAACATCCTCTACCTCGACACCTTCAGCGGCTGCGGCTCCAGCCGATGATCGAGACAACCCACACCACGCTCCACGGCATCGCCCCCGGTCGGAAGGCGATCCGATCGCAAAGTCACGCTGCCACTTTCGCAGTCGGCAAACTTCCGCACCGAGCGGATCGCCTTCGAGCTGGTGCCCTTCGACACTTTACCATCTGCCTGGGCGCCAGCGTTTAAATTCATGGCAGCGCTTCACCACGCTGCATAACGCAATGAAGCTCCCCGCCGCGGGCGTCATCACCATCAACGGCGACCCGACATGGCCGCCAATGCGAGGCCAAAGGAGCCGAACTCGCCGACGCTCATCGCGCGTAAACTAATCACGCCGATGAGCTCGCCAAATACGCGAGCGGGGTCAACAATGACGATCCCACAATACTCAAGAAGCCCAACTCAGAGGGCACAAACACCTCAACCTTTGAGGCCACGACGCACACCAAGACCGTCGAGTGGTCCCAGCGACCCACCAGACGGTGACGATTGGGACAGCATGAGCCCAACATAGGAAGGCGCGCCATCGAAGTTCCTTCGTGAGAATAGGGACATCTTCGCATGGAAACCCTCCGACATGCGGTGTCCCTAGGGAGCTCGAGCACAAACTAAACGCCGACCCCAAAGTGCGACTCCAAGGCCGCTACGGCCCTTCAATGAAGAACGCCGAGCAATCGCCGAGAAGTGCAGCGTTTACCACGGCTTCATCCGCCAATCAAATACTCAAGTGGTGGCAAACCCGGTCGAGAAGAAAACGGACCGGAGAATGTGTATCGACTAAACAAACTGAATACCGCCCAAAGGAGCAGTCGTCTCCCGCGGATCGATCGATAATCGATTCAACCGTGGGTTCGAGTCGCTATGTTTCCTCGACGCCTACTCCGGTACAACCATCAAAATGGTTGTCGAGGATGAGGAGAAGACGGCGTTCATCACGCCATTCGAGCCTTCGCTACACCGCCATGACCTTCGCCTCAAAACGCCGGGCAACCTACCGGTGCATGCAAGAATGCCTCGAAGCCAAATTGGCCGCAACATCCACGTCACATCGACGACGTGGTCGTGGAAATCCGCCGCCAAGGCGACCTACTGGCCGACCTAGGAGACCTTCGCCAATCTGCGAGGTACAAGATAAAGCTCAACCCAGTGCACCTTCGGTACCCGCCGGACAACCATCGGGTACGCTGCTCCAAACGAGGGATCGAGGCGAACCCAACGAAGATCGACACGATCGCCCGCTCGGCAAACCCGAGTGCTGCGACGCCCGTGCCGGGCGGTAGCGGCTCGCCGCTTCATCCCCGCTGGCGAAAAGGCGATGCCCCTATACCGCCGACAAGAAGAACCCCACCTTCCAAAGGGGACAAGGAGGACGACGCGCCCGCGACCTTAAAAAGGTGCTACCGCCGACCACTACTACCGCCGCACCCACCGACAAAGAGCCTATGCTGGTTTACGCCGCGGCGTCGAGCGCTGCCGTAATGGTTGTCGAACGACCAGAGGAAGGAAAGGAGCGCCCGTCCGGGCCCGGTATAGTACATCGGCGAGGTCCTCACCGAGTCGCGCCAATGATACCACAGCACAAAAGCTAGTATACGCGGTCTTCAGGGCTCGTGGCGCCCGCCACTACTTCCGTGAGCACCCGATCACGGCCGCCTCCTCGCGCCACTACAAGACATCATCCGCGAATCGCGAGGCGACTGGAGTCGCCAAGTTGGCCGAGATCGGCGTCCACAACATTAAATACGAGCCACGGCGCTTATTAAGTCACTGCACCGCAGACTTCATCGCCGATCGGAGGAGGCCCAAAGAGCAGAAGCCGCCGTACCTCCACATCGAGCTCGCACTTCGACGGGTCCAAGAACGCGGACGCAGGAGCAGGATAGTGTTGACTTCACCAAAGGGCGACAAGCTTCGCTACATCCTCCGCCAATTCACGCCGCACCAACAACATGGCTGAATACGAGGCCCTACTCCACGGCATGCGAGCCGCCAAGGAGATGAACGCCAATCGCCTTGATGCTTACGGAGATTCCGACGTCGCAGGGCAAGTCGCCGCACCGCGACGCCATCTCCCTACCATGGCGGCGCATCGCCAAGAGGTGGACAAGTCGGGCGGCCACTTCACCGCTACTCGTCGAGTGGATCGACAGGAGGAAAACGAGGAGGCCGACGCCTCTCTCGCATCGGTCGGCTCGACTCGCACCACCACCGGCGTGTTCCTCGACACAATCTCCAAACCATCGCCTCTCTCCCGCGGAGATCGACATCGAGTCCCACTCCAACCGAGGCAGCCTTGGTCGCACTCATCACCGAGCCGCACGATCGACCAAGCCCTACATCGCCTACCGAAACCGCACCGCCGCCAGACGAGACAACGCTCGAATGATCGTCGCCGATGTAAGTCTTACACCATCATCGACGGCGAAGCTACACAAGCGCAAAAGGGCGTGTTCCAACGTTGGCCCAACCGGTGAAGGACGAAAATCCTCCACGACATCCACTCAGCGATCGCGCCACCACGCCGCCGCCGCTCCCTGGTCGCCAAGGCTATGCGACACGGCTTCATCGCCCATCGACACGCCGACGCCGCCGACATCGCCCAGCGATGCGCCGGTGCCGGCACGCCAATCGACGCACGCATCGAAGCTCGGCGCCAAAACAATCCCCATCACCGCCATTCTGTGTGGGGCATGGACATGGTAGGCCCTTCAAGAAGGCCCTCGGCTACACCCACTTGCTAGTCGCCACGACAAATTCACGAAGTGGGTGGAGGCCAAGTCCCGAAATGCGACGGAAGACCGCCACTAAGTTCCTACGCCGAGCTCATATACCGCCACGGTTCCCCAACAAAGATCATCACGACAACGGCACAAACTTCGCCAAGGGAGCAATGGCGAATTTTGCGAAGAGCACCACATCCGCTCGATCTCGTCAGACACCCGAATCCAACGCCAGCGGAACGAGCCAACCAAAGCATCCTCCACGGCCAAGCCGCGACTCCAAGTACCACTCGAGCGCACCTGGATGCTGGGTCAAGAGCTGCCCGTCATCCGGGGAATCCGCACCTCGGTTAACTGTGTCGACGGATTCACTCCTTCTTCATGGTCTACGGCGCTACCGGAAGCCATGCCCACCGACCTCGAACACGACTCGCCGCTGGTCGTCCACTATACGGAGGTCAAAACGAGCTGCCCGCCAAGATGGGCTCGACCAGCTCGACGAAGCACGCGACCTCGCCGATCCAAGACCGCCATTTACCGCAAGGACTCCGCTTACAGCCGACGGTGAAAACCCGCACCTTCCGTGAAGGCGACCGGTGTTACGCCTCATCCAGACAAGAAGGGCATGCACAAGCTCTCCTCCGTGGAAGGCCCGTTCGCCATCGGCCAGGCGTACTCGGCAACGACGCCTACTACCTCATCGACGTCAAGCGACCATGGAATGTAAACCTCCTCCGGAAGTTCTACTCCTAGAACCCCACACATGTACTCTCCAGTCGCTATGAAATAAAAGAAACGGTTACCGCAAATTGCGCCTACTCTCCATGACTTGTGCCACTCGCACTCGTAATAACAGCGGTACGCTAAATGCAGAAGTCAACCTTTGGTACAGCGATCGGCACGGCTAAGTAGTGCGGTGTAAGAGCATCGAATCACCTGTCTTGCATCGCCCACGAAAAACGCCAACCCGAGCCCCATTGAGTCGCTTAGCCCGACCGGTTTTACGAACCAAGACAATCGCCTCGCTTCACAGCGACCTTGGTCCCCGCATCCTCGGCATAGCGACTCGAACGCTAAGTACCACGCCGGACTAAAACCAGTCATGCGCGGTCGTGGAAAACGCCAAGTAAGAGAGCATGCTCAGACGCGATCGACCCTCCGGCCAGGGAGGACGCTCACACCAACGCTTAAGTCCTCAACCACCTCGAGCCGCGCTTTGAACTACCAAGTACCACGCCGGGACTCGCACCCGACCCGCTCACAGACGGAAAACGGTAAAGCACAGAGCACTCAAGGAGTCGCTTTGCATCGGCTCTCCGAGCTCAAGTAGTCGACTAAACTAACAAAACACATGATAACAACAAACATCATATACGAGGTGAACCCCACAAAGGGGCGGACGCGCTCGGGGACTTGTCCAAAATCAATCCAAAACACACAAACAAATAGCAAAACGGACACGACGTCCCATTCAATCGCATATTGCATTGTCTTATATTACAAATTACGCCGCGTGGCGTAACTATCGCTAACACATCCAGCAAAACTACCCTATTCTGCGAAGCTTCGACGACGACTCGCCGTAATCCGGCGCCACGGATGAACGCGTGTACGGGTTTGACGGATACGTCACCACCCGCCATCGCCGAGCTTAAAAGGTTGCTCGACCTTGAAGTCACGATGCGGCGGCTCGGGTCGCTCGACGCGACGACCGCTTCTGGTAGGGAAGGAGGTCGCCATCGCCCGCACACGCCCGAGCACGCGGGCACGCGCTCGCAACTTGAGAACCTCGGACAGGTCCACCGCGCCAGTCGACGAAGGATACCCACTCGTCACATCGTCGAGGTCGAAATCCTCGGGGAAGTGGGCGAGTCCAAGGCTCAGCGCTGTCGACGCTCCACGCCGAAACGCCGACCGCGTCATGAACTCAACGACCGCGGGCGCCTTCTCCAAATACTCCCACACCTCAACGAGGTCGCTGGGATTAACCTCCGTGGGCGACATTTCTTGAAGGTAGGCGCGGATGCACGTCGCCGACAGCGTAGCCGAGTCGACGAGCATGCTTATGCACTGCCTCGCGTCGAGCGAGCCCGCTTCCTCTTGGCTACGAATAACGCGACCTGCGAGAAGGAGACAATGATGAGCGCGACGGACACCGCAACACCCCAACTAACGGAAAGGGAAGATGCACTCACCAAACGGGCGGCGAGCCCGTGATGAAGCATCGAAGCGTGTGGTCGCCCCGAAGCCCAGCAATAAGGACTTCCGACACCTTGCGATCCTCCTCCGCGGCTGCAATAGCGGCCTTAGCCCGCCTCCGCCGAGCTAGCTTCTTCCTCGCCTCCGCAGCTCAAGGCCGAGGTCGCCGACCATTGCTCAGCCAGAGCAGATCGTGCCGCCTAACTCACCACCGGGACAAGTTCTGGCGAGCTTCCTCTGCCAGAGCAACGACTGAAGCTCTTTGTTCGCCTCTGGATTGCGGTCAGCTCCTTCAAGACGCTGTTGCGACGGTCGGTCGCCGACTCGAGCCGCAGACCCTTCATATCATCAAAAAGTCAAAACGAACTCCTAAGTGCCCACCCGCTGAAATTGAGCGAGCGCACTGGGACCGGCGATCAAGAAATTTCCAAGTGCCCACCTCAAATTTAGCGCAGACGCACTCGGGACTGGATAAGAAAGTAAAAGACGAAAATAAGAATCAAGCCGCGCAAAGCACCGACCTGATCCTCGGGAGTGGATATACGGATGGCGCGCCAAGCATGCCATGAAGTTGCATTGCGCCCACGGATGCGTAGTAACGCTGGCGTGTGCCCACGACGCTGGTCGACTTCAGATCGACGGTCCTCGAACGAGGCTCGGGATGCAGCGCCACGGCCGCCTTTGGTCACAAGCGAGGAAGGTGGCGATAGAGGCACCCGCTCCAAAGGAAGTCGCCCGCCGTTCTGTGCAAGGAAACGCCTTCAGAGACGCGGTTTCCACCACGGCCGGCCGGGCGCGACCGTGTCGTCGAGACGATGGCGATGTCGCCCTTGGCCTTCTTATCGCCATCCGCCGAGGCAACGACCTCGTCCGCCTTCCTCTTACGGGAAGGATCCTCCTCGCTAGCGGAGGGTACCGGCCACGGTCGGGTGGCCCATCCTTTTCACTCCGTCCCGCACATCACCGAATCAAGAAAGACAATCAAACAGCTATAGAAAATAGAGAAGGCGAATGCACTCACTTGGCAACGGGATGAAGCGTAGCTCGCGCGAAGGCGGCCGGTTTTTCTTCTGGGGCCCAGATTGGCATCGAGCCTAGTTCCATGACGTCGCGTGCCCAAGACACGGACGGCTTCTTCGTGCCGAGGCTGCGGCCGGCGCCTCGGATACCTTCGGCAGGGCTTTTCGCGAATCTGCTACGGCGGAGCCTTATGCGGGCGAAGCCGCCTAATCGGAACCTCCTTGCGAGGCGGTCGCCGGGCCGGAGCCTTCCTAGCCTGAGGCTGGCGAATGGCGGGGCATCGAGGCCAGCACTTCCAGATGGCGATCTAGCGGTTGTCGCCGGGGCAGCGCCACCGGCCGAGCTATGGCCATCGAGTCGCTCGTCGAGTGCGGGCGAGGCCATCTTCGGCGGCCGCTTTTCTCCTCGTGGGGCCTCCTTTCCTTCTTCTTCTTCTTCTTGAAGGAGTAGCTGGCGCGAGGTGGTCTCCGGAGCTCGTCGTCATCATCATGACGCCGAGGCTCTGCCGCTTCGATTTCGCTGACGTTCGCGGTCTTCGGACCAGCGGGGCAATTCTCTTCGGACTCGTCCTCGTCGTCCTCGTTGCCCTTCGCGTGGCGATTCGCTTGTATCTGGGCGGATGGCCCCTGCTCTCTATCTGCGGGTGGGAGCCACCTTCCACCACTTGGAACAGCTGCGATGAATACTGAAAGAGTTAGAATTACCGCGTTGCATACACCGCGATCGCGAACAAGATAAAGAAATTACCGTCGGAGCCGGACGCTCATGTGTAGGGGACCCGGCCTGCGATCCGCATACACCGCTGGGTGATCTTCTTCAACGCCGGGAGATAGTCCTCCGCTTCCACTGCCGAGGCAGGCTTTCGTCGAGTCTCCCCGCAATGTCTTGATACATGTAATGGTCGCGTTAGGCGGAACGAGCCGCCGCCCAAGCCAACAATTGTACAAGTTTATCGTCTGGAGCCCCTTCTTCTTCAGACCACGGATGGTCGTCGGGAAGCTTGCCGACCTGGAGATGGCGTGGCTCGGAACGGTTGGCCGAGTACCGCGGGATCGCCGCCTCGTCCTCCGGAGTCGCCTCGGTCACGTAGAACCATGACTTCTTCCAGTCGCTAGCTGCTTTGGCCGGCAGCATTAGATCGAAGAAGGAAGCTTTGGACTTGAGCTGAACGTCGCCGCCATGCTAGCATTGTCCGCCTCGCTACCTGATCCGTCCATGGAACAGATCTTGCCACAAGGGAAAGTAGGGCCGGCCAAGTAGCACTCGCAGAACGCCACGAAGATGGCGAGCTGATGCCGTGGGGACCCAGATCGAGGACTGGATCCGTAGTAGGCGAAAAACGCCGGAAAAACAAAGACGTGGAAACCCTAACCCCGCCGAGATGACCGGTGAAATGCATTTAACTCCCTCTCGCTGGTTTGGGGTCGTTTCTCCTTGGGGATACGCCAACACTCGGCAAGAGGATTCCGGCCTCCTCGAGGCCAGTGCGCCTCGTGCACTTGGACCCGCCCCATGGTTCGGTGAGAAGGGCCATAGCCGAGAGGTTGGTTGGAGGCCGGAGGATTTTGGGTCAATTGGATCAAGGAGCAAAGGAAAGAGAATGCGCAGACTTTCGGAAGAAGTGGTGGGCGATTGGCTCTGATTGCTCGCCATTCCTCTTATATAGCGAGTTACCCGCCAAATCGTGAGCTGCATCGCGCGATGATTACGCCAAAAGTTACCGTTGAGTTACCTTAACGGCTAGTTTGACCACGCCGACGGTCCAACTCCAGCCACTCGGCTCGCTAGGTCACTCGCCATGACCGCGTCTGGCTCGACTTCGCCCAAGACGCGACTCGGTTCACCGGATTTTCTCCTTCATACAGAGCCCGCCGACGATTCGACCGATGCCTACTTTGAAGCCAGATACTCCGATCGCCAAGAGCCACTTACGCCTAATCAACGACGGCCTCGGGGACTCTGATGGGGATACGCTGGGTATACTCGGACGCTTCCGATCGCCCAAGGGCGAGTGGGCTCGCAGAGCGGCGAGTGGATCAAAGCCCAGAAGGTACCAAGCGATCGAAGTCAAGGCCCAAAGTAGTAGATAGGCCCACGGACTAGGTTAAACGACATCAAGTCAGAATCGAATCGGTTGAGATATGTAAACCCTAGGGAGGTGAGCCTATATAAACCTCCTGTATGTAGTAGAGACACGTTCCTCATACACCCAAGCGACGCCGCCTAGCCGAGCTTGCCCATTGTAAACACCTCCATAATACAATCTAGCGGGTAGGTCCGGGGCGAACCAGGTAAAACCCTGTGTCTTTGCCCTCATCTCGCACCGCAGATGGCTGGCCGCCCTTGCCCCTCGTTCTACTACTCGCTGCCGATTGCAGCATCTGCCGTGACCATTCCCACGACAGATCCCGGTCGGTTCAATCGCCAGGTGGCCGCACTGGTTAACGCCACCGCCGACTACGCCGCCAACAACTCCACGCCAGCGATGCAGCGAGGGTGACCTCGGCGGCGAAGTTCCCAAAGGCGTACAGCGCAGCGACGCCGGACCGACGTCACAGCGATGCGAGGTTGCCTAGGCGGCATCATTGCGGAAATGCCGAGACTGTTCACGGACCGCATCGGAGGGAGGATTCTTGGGGTCAGGTGCAGCTACAGGTACGGGATTAACCCCTTCCTTGACAGCCCGGTGATGGTGCGACTGGCTGCGCCGCCGAGCCCGAGCTCGGAAGCGCCTGCGCCGGCCCTAGTGCCCACGGTTTCGAATTCAGGTCAGTCTGTACACTCGATCTTGTGGGGCATCCGTAAACAAATTTCACGCACCTGCGTGAGCGTGACAGATTTACCCCGGTAAAGGTCCCATGGAAGACTGTTATTAGCACACTAGCCAGCTTCCTACGTTTAACAATCATTAACGGCTCCCTGCGTTCACTAATCGTAAGACCTTCTGTCTTTTTATTGGAAAATGCAGACATGTTTAGTTTCATCTATTTTCTGAATCTAGTCTAATTCAAAACATCTGACGTAGGTACGTCAAATGACGACTTGGCGTACATCTACAAATAGAAAATTTGAGGTAGGTACGTCAAATGACGTTAGAGATGCAACGTACTCCCTCCGTTTACAAATATAAGACATTCTAGATATTTTAAAATAGACTAGATACACTCTAAAATAAGTAAACCTATACACTAAAACATATTTAGATACGTGCATATTACAAAAAACATAAATATCTTATTAATTAACGAACGGAGGGATTACCAAACTTCCATTCATCAACTTGAGCAGGTGAGGGAGACAGCATGTCCCATCTCTCTGGCCTTTTCCAATTTCAATGCTTGTCATTTTGCCACTTATTTTAAGCTACATGGAACGGACAAAATCCTGTCTTCCTATTCTATCAAGTAGACCGGGACCTGTAACTTGTTCACACCCAGCGTTTGACTTGCAGTATGTTCTCCAGGAATCTAAAAACATATCACACAACTTCCCTAGATATGCTAAGTGATAAGAACACGGCAAGGGGGGTTTAAGCATGAGTGAAATGCTAGCCAGTACTCTTTCTGGTTCATATTACTCAGCATATTAAGCTTGATCAAAGTCAAGCTTTATAATGTTTTGACCAACTGTGCATAATAAAACATCAACATATATAATACCAAATGCATAGTATATGAAAGTATATGGTATTTAATTTTGTAAATACTACTACTCCCTGTTGGGGATGTTGGGCCCTCTCCACGGCTGTGTGGCCGAGGCGCCGGAACCTGGCCGGCGGGCAAGGATCTGGTGGCCGCCGGGCAGGTCCAGGATGGGATCTGCAAGGTCGGGATGTATGGCGGCGCGGAGGTGCCGTGGTGGCCATTTCTTCGACCTTCTGTTGTTGCGGGCAGGCTTGTGTAGGCCTCTCTCTTCTCTCGCGTTGGCCCTGTCTTGGCGGTGGCGGGCGCTCCGGTGATCTTCCTCAGACCGATGGCGGGCCGGCTGCAAGTCCGGGTGAACTCGGTGGCGATGACGTTGCTGCTTGGCGGCGGGGATCTGCGGTGGCAGCGGGTTCTCTAGTGTACGGAGATGTAGGAACTGACGCTCGGGTTGGCGGCGACGGTGACACCCTTGCTGCAGTGTGGCGACGGGGCTTCACGAGCCCTCTTGGGCACGGCCGGGCCAGTGAGGGCCTGGTTTGCCCCTGCTGCTACATCCGGCCTATCGCCTCCGGCGCGGAGGTAGTCCTCCTGCAGGATCGCACTGACTCCCGCCAAAGTTCCTCCCTTTCGGTCATACTAGTCTCACACTGTGGCTCGTGGTGAGACGACGGGGTGACTACAAGACCGTGGTGGCGTGTGCTGGTGGGCGGCCGGCGTGGTGGAGCAATTCGAAGCGTCCGGGAGTGGTTTTTTGAGAGGTCGGAGGAAATCCCTGTCGTCTAGACACCGACGCGGTGACGCCTGCGGGTGTCGCCGTCCTTCCTGAAGGGCGTCGGGTGTATCTCTTTCCCACCTCCCGTTGCGTATCGGGGAAACCCTAGGACCTGTCCGGACAGCAGCGTCGTTGTTGTCGCCTTCCTTCTTGGGGGTGCTGCCTGGTACGCGATGCTTCGAAGCGCTAGGAGCGTGGTGGTAATCTTCCGGAGGGCGCAACAGTTGCGGGTCATCCTTGTTTTCGTCAAGCCTCTGTTTTCGGCTTTGTTTTCTCTTATTTTCTTTTCCTTTTTTGTTCTCTTTATTTTGTCTTTTGGACGTTGTGCTGTCTGGCCCAGCAGCGGTCTCAAACGGTTGCTATATTTATATAGCTGGGCGAAAGCATGTTTCGAGGAGGAGGGTCGTGTGCATCTGTGCGATCTGTAGAGTTTTTTCTCTGGGCATATATCGAAAACTAGTTAAGCGTGCCATCTTTTGATCTTCATATATAGGGCACTCTCCCGGACGGCCATGAAATAGCAGTGAAGAGGCTCTCCAAGAGTTCGACACAAGGAGTTGGGGAGCTAACGAATGAGCTTGCTTTGGTCGCAAAGCTTCAGCACAAGAATCTTGTGAGGCTCGTTGGCGTCTGCTTAGAGCAGGACGAGAGGCTGCTCGTCGAGTTCGTCCCCAACCGGAGCCTTGATCAGATCCTTTTCGGTACGTACTACTACCTCCGTCCCAAGACTCAAGGCATATAACTTTTTTTAAAAGTCAAACTACCTAAAGTTTGATCAAATTTTTAAAGAAAAATATTAATATTTACAATACATAATCCATACCCTTTCATACGTTATGAAACATATTTTCACATAATATCTATATAATATAATAGTTCTTGATAGTTTTTTTTAAAAGTTTGGTCAAACTTTACATGGCTTGACTTTTCAAAAAAGTTATGTGCCTTAAGTCTTGGGATGGAGGGAGTAATATATAACTGAATCATATCTATGACCTCCATTTCAGCTGCAATGTTTGTTTCTGAACTTTATAAACTCGCCGCGTAGACACCGAGAAACGGGAGCAGCTTGATTGGGGAAAGAGGTACAAGATCATAAATGGGATCGCACGAGGCCTGTATTACCTCCACGAGGACTCCCAGCTCAAAGTGATCCACCGTGACCTCAAGCCGAGCAACATCTTGCTTGACACCAACATGAACCCCAAGATTTCAGACTTCGGTCTCGCCAAGCTCTTCCGGAGCGACCAGACACAGGGCGTCACCAGCCATGTCGTCGGAACATAGTAAGTCATTACATTAGTATTTAGATGCTTACTTATTAAAGCAACCAACGCCAACTCCTGCATTTTATTTTATTTGTCAGTGGGTACATGGCACCGGAGTACGCGTTGCGCGGAAACTACTCTGTCAAATCGGACGTGTTCGGCTTCGGCGTCGTGGTTCTGGAGATCGTGACGGGAAAGAAGAACAACGACTGCTACACCCCCGGGCAATCCCTAGATTTGCCGACTCTTGTGAGTGCTATAAACATATTGTCAGTCAGATCGAGAGGCAGTACCATTTTGCTTACTGATTGCTACCAACACAATGGTTCAGGTGTGGGAGCATTGGACGGCCGGATCGATATCCGAGCTGATAGACCCCTGCATGGCCGACGCTTTCTCCCGCAGCGACGCACTGCGGTGCATCCACATCGGGCTGCTGTGCGCCCAGGGTGACCCGGCGGGCAGGCCGGCGATGTCGTCCGTGGTCATGATGCTCGGTAGCAACACTGTGTCTCTACAGGCCCCGCCCAAGCCGGTGTTCTATGGCAGGAGAAACGGCGGCACCAGCACGGGCTCGTCGTTCAGCATGTCGGCAGCGTCGGGGTAGGGTCAGTCCTAGAAATCCAGAGCAATGTGGCGGCTTCAGGTTGTAGCTGCCTGCTTGCCATTGCAAGAGTCTGCTTCAGGTATGGGATCTCTGGTTCTCTGACTGCCGTTGGTCCTAGGAAGTTCAGAACAACGTGGCTTCGGGTTTGCAGTGTACAGTGGTCTGGTGGAAAGTTTTGCTGTTTACTCCTTATTAGGAGTTTCATTGAGATTCTGCTCTCCATTTAGGACCAAACAATGGTTCAGGGGTAGGGTGTTGGTCGCCATCGTATGGTCAGACTCGTTCACTTCTTTTTCGAGAATTCTTTCAGGTTGGTCCTTGGATGATAGAAAAAAAAATACTCCTCCCTCTAATCCATAATAATAACTTCTTTTTCGAGAATTCTGTCAGGTTGGTCCTTGGATGATAGAAAAAAAAATATTTATCCATAATAATAAGTGTCAGGGCTTTTGTTCAAATTTGAACAAAAATAAACTAAACCCCCGACACTTGATCGAAGGGAGTACTAGAATGGGGTGAAGCTGTTATCAAATAGATGGTTCGTTGGTTCAGTAGGGCTGCGTCCCCAGCGCGACAGACCTTCAACTGCAAAGGTCGTGATGGGAACAATCATCTCTGCTAGTCTGTGAACTGGTTTCCTCGATACTTGACTGTTTTCAGTACACAACTGTTCAAGTAGGGCTTTAAGCCTTTGATCTAAAATTTTCCAAATTGGAAAATACTCTAACCTAAAAGCTACAAACATGTAATCTAATGGTTGATCTATTTATAAAAACTGTCTTGACGAACGGGGAAAATACTAAATCTAGTAAGTAGCAGAAATGTACTAGGGCCTTTTATTTATGAAAACAAACTGATTATCCCGTTGTCATCCTTTCCTCATCTTGGTTCCAGCTCCGTGATTGAAACTTCATTTGGCGATACCATGCCTGGCTTACCGGTCGACTGGGAAGCCGTAGGGTATGACGACTCTGAGTATGGATTTGAGTATGTGCCACTCTTGGTGATGAAAAATGATGGCTTGGATGGAGACGGGAGAGACACGGTGTTACTGCTAAGCATGATATTTACTGTTGACATCATAGGCCTCTCTGCTGGGTTATCTTGAACGCAGAGCAGCCCGATGTGAAGAATCTTCACCACCTGGTCTCCTGGTGCATGACTTCTCAGAGACGAGTCTAGGATCTCTGTAATTGCCCCCGTGCTCCAGTGTTCCCAGATCTGTATAAAATAGCACTCAGTATTTTTACGAAAAATTGGTTCAGTAAGGAGTTCAGTACCAGCATAAGGAACTTACCAGACTTAAGAGATCGCCGGACTCGTCGAAATTATAGGAGCCACTGCTTCTTCTTCCTGTCAAGAATTCTAACATCAAAATGCCAAAGCTGAACACATCCGATTTTGTAGAATAGTGGCCACGCATTGCATATTCTGGGGCCATGTATCCACTGCAATAGGAGCATAATGTTATTACAGTTGTCATACTTACTATGTCGTCAGGCTAATTGGACCATACTTACTATGTTCCAACAATACGGTTTGTGACCTCCCGCGATTGATCCGCTCCAAATAGCCTTGCCATGCCGAAGTCTGAAATCTTAGGAGTGTAATCAGAGTCTAACAGAACATTGCTTGCTTTGAGGTCCCGGTGGATTATTCTCAGTTGTGAATCTTCATGAAGATATTGCAAACCTCGAGCAATCCCACTTATTATCTTTAATCTCTTTCCCCAGTCTAGCTCTTTCCTTTTCTCTGGATCTGGGCATTTGAATAAGAAGTTGCAAATCAGTAAATTTTAGTTTAGCAGAGGCAGGGGGTTTCAACCTCCTTTTCGAAAAAAAGAGAGTAAAGTTCAGTTCTGCAACCATAATAAGTTGATGGTGGGAACATGGGACACTCAAGTCCCAAGTCCCAACACCCAGGTGTTTGGACAACAAGAAGATCCTTGGAAATTTTCCATGGAATGCTTAGTTTTAGAGTACCTTTTCTTTTCGATAAAGGTTTTAGTAGTACTTGTGCTATTGCTGTAATAATGGTTGAAAATATTACCGAAAAGAATTTTGTCAATGCTTCTATTGGGCATGTATTCGTATACAAGCAGTTTCTCATGCTCTTGCAAGCATACACCAACAAGCCTGACAAGATTCTTATGTTGAAGCTTGGCAACCAAAACAAGCTCATTCTTGAGCTCTCCTATTCCTTGCCCTGAACTCCTGGAGAGCCTCTTTACTGCTATTTCCTGACCATCCGGAAGGTCTCCCTACATAAGTGTACGCAATCACTTGTTGAAGCTGAAAAGAATATGTTAAGTGAATATGTATGTGTCTAGTACCTTATAAACTGCACCGAATCCTCCTTCACCAAGCTTATTTGCATCAGCAAAGTTATCCGTTGCAGCACGTAAGGTTGATAGATCAATAATAAGTGAATCAATGCTTTCAATGTCCTCATGATTAGTTGAATCTGTAAGAAAGCAGGAAGAAAGCACATTGAGGTGTATTACATATAGGCACCATGGAAAATTCCACTGTATATGCTCACGGATGTGATGTTTTCAAACTATAAGTACTTGTTTTAGTTTCAGGTGATTATGGAAATGAACCTAAGAATATAAATTCAGTTATATCAAGGCTAGATGCGATTTATCCCTACTAGGGAATGTTCCATTAAGAGTGCTATGGATGCAACTCCTAACGGTTCAGTTCAAAATTCCCAAAGTAGTACCCCTCATCGAAACACCCCTTTAGTGGGTCGAAGAAAATGGTAAGTTCATTTGTTTTCCTGCTACCTATTTATGATTCCAACCTGTCGAGAATTTAAGACAACATACATGGTGGTTGCTCACTGCTCGCTGGTCTTGTTTGCCTTCTCCTCCTCAAATAACAGACACAAACAGTAGTGATAACCATAATTGCAGCAACTATAGGAAGCACAATTGCTAGAACAACCACCGTCTTGTTTCCTGATTTTCCTGCAAAAAGATGCCATCAACTTCAGAAACAGTATTTAGCATTGCATAATAACCGCTCATCATATTCTGAAGAAGATGGTGCTAGTAGCTAATACATTTGCTGCAATCCAATTCCTTTTGTAAAGATGCAGACTTTTTTCCTTGCAGTCAACTTTGAGGTATAAAGCGAAGGCACTGGGAAGCCTAGTGCAGCTTGGCCCATATACACGATAGAACTGTACTAGTAATGTCACAGTAGCTATTCAGGTTAGGTTCCAACAACCAACTAAGCATGAGATTTAAGACTTCCTTGAGAAAATTATTCAACAACGTGTAGTGCTGGCGCCTAATACTGCTTAATGCTCCACAGAGAAGTCGGTGTAAATTGCCTGTTAAAGCATAACCAGTCAAACAAGTTGCATGTGACAGGGACGGGATTGCACAGGTGTCTATATCATCAACTAAACTAAACCGATCTATATGGGGGCCATGTGGTTATCCTGATGAGGTGACCCCTACCAAATTCTCTTGACAGTTCAGTTTCCAGATGATATTGCTCGCTTTCCCCAGATCTTGCATTTCTACCGAACAGTAAGAGAATGGTTTATATCAGAAAGTTACAACGGTTCTCATAAAAAAAAATCAGACAGGAAGAAACAGCAATCAACCGTATGTTTAACTGTTTATTAACCTGCACACAGGTGTTAAGGGAGAAAAAAAATGCAAATTGAGGTGATTTTGAGTTTGCAATTCACCTCCCGTCGGCGTCGCGTTAACAGGCGCAGGCGGGGGAGCTGGCGATGTAGGTGCTGGCAACCGTAGCATCGAGGTTCCGGAGAAGAAAGGTACCACCTCGTACCTGAAATTGCACCGCACCCCAATAATCCTCCCGCCTATCCTTCCTCTGAGATACCGTGGCATCATCGTAATTATGCCCCCGAGGCAGCTCCGGCAATCGGCCGGCGACATGTCCGGCGTGCACTGCACGAGCCCGTAGATGGTGGGGTTACTACTGTCGAACCCCTCTTCCCCCGTGGCGAACCGCCTGGACGAGTTCGCGGCCGCGTAGTTGCCAGTGGCGTTGAGGAGTATCTGGACGGCGGCGTCGAACACCTCGACCTGCGAGCTCACGTTCTGCGAGTTCTCAAGGATGATGGGGTTACCGTTGTCGGTGGAGGCGAGAAAGTTCTGGTTGGAGAAGCGGAGGTAGCAGGGGTCGTAGATGACGGTGGCATCCTTGTTGGAGGCGCAGAGCTGCTGCGCGTCTTGGAAGGCGGTGTTGACGCAGGCCTCGCAGGAGGAGGCGTTGGTGTCCCCCCGGCAGAGCGCGAGGGCGTAGACGATGTCCGGGACGGAGCCGACGCTTCCGGTGGCGAAAAGCGTCGGGGAGGTGGAGGCGTTCTTGGGGAGGGTGGCGGAGAGCCGCCCGATGTTGGATTGGTAGGTGCTGTTCGCCGCATAGTTGCCGCTCTCGCCGCAGATCTGCCACGGCGGCTGGGCGGCGGTCAGCGGCGCGAGGAGGAACGAAATGAGAACTGTGGCTGCGAGGCGCGAGGAGGCGCACGGGCGGGTCGCCATGGTGCTCGCGGAAAACCTCCGGCGTAGCCGCCGTCAAGGAGAGGCCAAAGTGGTCACAGATTGCTGCTGGTCTGAAAGTCTGTACTCTTAATTGAAGGATGTGTGCTTTGACTTGCAACGTGATGAATAATTAGTTTGATCCTGTCGGGTAAGCCGTGGATGATGCCAGGGACCCACTTCTGGCAGCTGTCCATATTCATGTGGTGAGTCAAAAGTGGTAGCAGGGGCTACCCATCAACGGTACGGAGTAGCGTTAAAGATAACCCTAGCCTTAAATAATTTAAATAATAAATTCTGACGGAAAGTTTCACAAAATAATCCTCGATGCCCAGGCACAACCACTACCACATAGCGCTCTCTTCTCTGCAATGGGGCTACCCTCCTTGCTAACGTGGTAGCGCGGAGTCAGAGATAGGATGGTAACGTCGTCTGCAATAACGATACTCATCAGTGGTAGCGTCACACACAATGCCACCTCTAACTTATGTATGAGCCTAGAGCCAGGAATTTGTGTCTGGATGGACTAACAGTGAACTTTTTTGTCATAATTTTGATCTAATTTGAGCTTATTCTATTTTTTCCTATGATTTATGGGGTGAAGGAAATTCTCAGGCACTATGCCACTCATAAGATCTGCCAATATATAGCCTGAAACTTCCGTTTCAGAGAAGTTTTGGTGTTTGTTTAATTAATCAATTGGGTGAGTTGAATCAAATTGTGTGGGGTTTAAGTATGTATGAGAAACTTCATTCATCCGGTCTTTACAATGTCCAATCTTAGAATCTTTGTATATTCTGATTAAATTTATGGGGGAATTGCTCCATTTTCAGTTCCTTCAGTTATGCATTACATGTTCCTCCTAGTGTTCATGTCTTTACGAGATCGCTATCTCGTAACATATTTGCCCATTAGAGATAATCTGGATAAAAAAAAGCAATACTAGATCTGACATGTTGTATTGAATTTGAAACAATTCATCACTTATGCTTTGACTACATTTTAGCTAGAACGATGTGAGAAGATCTATGTCTACTTGTTCACAAATATTTTGGTAGTTATTATGAGGATGTAACACGTTTATGGATTAGCAATAAGGAGAATAATGATAGTGTAGAAATATTGTTAGCATCTCTGTTAGGGACTCTATAGAAAACAAACAATACCATTTTATTTGGTGGAATGAATTGAACTAGTATGCAGGTGATCTCAATGAAACTGTTGTCCCTATTGAAGTATTGGCTCCCTTTGTGTCCCCTGGTGCAGAAACATTGTTGGAGATGGCTACAAATGATGGAGTTAGACAATGTCAAAGGTCCCCTCTCCCCTTTACGGTAGTTCTGGTTAGTCAAGGATAAGAGCATTATAGCAACGGGCCGCGTTTAGGATACAAATTTTGTCCCTCCGGACGCATTGTGCTCTTGTGTCTGCGGCCGCGTCCAACGGGGGGAGGGGAGATTTTTCCATATTGAATAATTATACAAAGTAGTTTTACATAAGCAGAAATTAAAATTTAAATGCAAATAGACTATGATAGCGTCTACTCTTCGTGCCCCTAGGACTCCTCCCCACCTTATGACTCATCATCATCATCATGTGTGAGGTCGACAATGAGTGTCGTGTTAGGAGGAAGAGGCGACGGGGGAGGAGGTAGGAGGCGTAGGCGGTCCCCCACCGCGATGTGGTCCATGACGGAGGCCAACGTGCGGCCCGACATGCTCCACTAGAACCTACTGAAAGAGCATGTGGGCCCCCATATGTGGTTTTGGTAATTAATGATAATCTTTATGGACTAATGTGTGTATTAAGTTGCACTTGTAGAATTTGTCCGTTGGCACCGCTTGGAGCATGTGTTGGCTTCAAGGTCGATAAAATGAAGAAGAAGATGCGTTGTGCAAGCTCAAAATGCGCCATCTCTAAAAGATCTCATGTTTGATGCTTGATATCCTCGGTGATCATGGATCGATGAAGAGCAATCAAGAAAGGTGTTCCATCTTGAGAAGGTCAAGATCGTCTACATCGCGCTCAAGTGGAATGCTCAAGGTAAAGGTACAATCTTGATAGGTTTTTCCTTTTGCCAGTCTCATGTTGTTAGTTAGGAGACCGGATTTAGGATAGATAACCGTACTATCAAGAGGGGCTCTCGAGTGAGTATCTCGATCATATCATTCGGAGAGATCTCAAACCTTTGCATACTTGCATCATCGTATTTGGTTGTTATTTGGATCTTATCCTTGTGAGGATCTAGATCTTGTGATAATATTCATGACAAGCTCTAGTTCATCAAATACGGATTTCCCCCTTATACCTTATTGCGGATTTGATCTTTGAGTTTTTCCGGATTCTCACAAAGGGAGGTATCTCATTTTAAAATACATGAAGTATTCTCACTTGGTGGTATCCAATATTTTATTGGGTAGCTCGTGTCGTCCTCTTCCCAACGCAATTGGATTCGGGTCAATCGGAGTTAGCAAACTCGAGTTGTGATTATTTGAAGTTTGCCTTTATTTGATTTTAGTTTGAAAAAATAAAAGGATTTTGTCTGGGCCGAGCGGTAGTACCTGTGACACCCCCGAGATCAGGGCTAAACAAATTTTAGACCTCCGTCTAACATAAGCTTAACCTTAAGCTCTAGGATATCCAGTGAAGAATCGATAACACAGCAGTGACCCTACGACACAAAATTTATTACACCAAGCTCATAACTAAAAGAACCAAAATATTACAAGCAGAGGTCACTGACCACAAACATCAAACAACGGAAGGCAAATTATACTATTAAGTATAGCAAACTTAACAAATGGCCTAAGAGGCCTGAAGCATAACGATGACGCCCTAGCCCATAGATTCCAGGCTGCCGGTCGGGAACCCCAAGCTACTTGTCGGTGTCGATATAGTACAAAACTCGTCTTTAGAGGGAGCATTTACTCTGCTACAAAAATATCAACAAAGCAAGGGTGAGTATAGGGTGTACTCCGCAAGACTTATGGCTGATAGAGTTGTTTTGCATAAATCCATCTTTGTTTATAAAACAAGAGAGATAAGAAGCTCGTCTATTCAGAATATTTTAAAAGAGGATAAGAGAGAGACATATCTGAAATATTGTTCATCATATTTTGGTATCCACCAAGTCATCTTCATCACCTGAATAGGATCACCCCCTCGTACTCATGAGAAAGCACCCTTAAGCACACGTTGATCTGCCAAGTTTTACGATTAGTTTATATTTCTCTATGATCACACGTCCATTCCCAAGTCATCCATAATCATGGACATAGCTTTTCGAAAATATTATTATCCTGCAGGGGTGTAGAACTTTACCCACACACACCAACCAACTCTTAGCGCCACTTGACACACTTCCTTGGTGCGCTGGTGGAAGGTATGGTTGGACACGACCGTTTTACCTTGTTTTCGCCTAATCCATGAGTCTCCAAGAAAGAGTTCCATCAGCCCAATATCTATGCCCAAGGATCATGAGTACTCCCGGATCCTCCTTCCTCCTTGGTCACACCATGTATGATGCACCATCTTCAACCCATCCAAATATGCAGATGCAAAATCTCTAACTACGGACTCATGGATCAGACTAGGAAAGTTAGTTAATCGAGGGGTCCCCATAAACCCCATGTGGTTGTACGCTCGTCTTGGTTCAAGAGGCAAGAACCTCGGGTCCTAAGGGTGGCGAGCATGGGACTACAAAAACCACATCCCATCGTGGCCCCCATACAAGCCTTAGCATGTTTAACTCATATCACCTCTGATCTCATCTCATCATGTTCTCTTGTCATACTAGATTCTTTGCATCTGATACATCATCTGGATGAACCAGCACTGACAACTATGCATGGCTAAGTAGGACACAGATAAAAGCTCTAGCAGTGCGCACAAGCCAAACCTAGTTATGCTAGGAGCAGTAGATCAGGTAATATAAGCTCAAAAGGAGTAATGTGATAGATAGTATACTCTATCTATCGATAAAAGATCACAGTAGAATCGTATGCATCATGGCAGGAATTGAAATGCTTTCGAAATCATAGGATTTATATCATGGTGGGGATATGCTTGCCTTTGCCCGTTGATAACCGATAAGCAGATCTTCAGACATATTGTACTTGAGTTGGTTATAGTTGGTCAAGTATTGTTCATCGATCTTCGATGGTGTTGATCTCAGTCTTCGATCTCGATCTCGATATCATAGTCTACCAAGAAGAACCAAAAACACCGGAAATAAAGGAAAACAATCAACACATGGCATCGATGCAATTCTCAAACAAGGATGATGATATGACAAGTTAAATAACATTGATATGAATCCCTAAAACATGCTCGACGAGTTAAACGGGGTTCCAAGGGTTCTAAACCCTAATTCAGAGAAACTCCGGATGCATCTGTGAGGGTTCACGTTGTTCTCTAATAAAACTTGTTGATTGAAGTTGCTTATCAATGCATGATTATATATTAAATAGGTAGATATCATTTTTTTGAATATTTTAATATATTATTCATATTTTTCGGACTTATAGATAATAAGTTATTGAATTTACAAGATTTATAGATTTTTCTGTATTTATTCAGGGATTTCGTTTTTCGTGCCCTTGGTTCGTTAGTTGTACTCAGTTTTCCCCAGCCGCTTAACTTTTCCTCACTTTTCCCCTCGCTATGTTACGAAACCCTCGCAGGAGCTCGCAGGCGCTCGGACGGAGGGATGTCGTCTGGTCAAAGGCTTGACCGTTACATGCTGACTGGTGGGACCGTGTTGGGTCGGGTCGTGCATTGAGTGTTACGTTACGTGATCCCGACCGTTACATGCCGAACGGTGGGGCCGCGTTGGGGAAGGTCCTGTCGTGGCCGATACGTGCTGACGGGTGGGGGCCAGGATACACGTCGGACCCGCCATCCATCTCTCGCTGACTTGTGGGCCGCTTTTTTCCTGATTGGGTGGCCGGTGCAGGCAATGACAAATGGGGCCATTCTGTGGGGCCATCGAAGCCAATGAACGATGGGGTTGTCATGTGGGGCCATCGAAACCAATGACCGATGGGGCAGGAGGGGGGATTTGCATATTTGCCATGTTTTACGTTTCAACTTGCATATTTGTCATTTTGTGTGTCACTGACATGTGGTGGTCATGAGGCAAATATGCAAATTTCAAAGAAAAGGTTCGTTCTGTGGGGTCATCGAAGCCAATGAACGATGGAACCGTCTTGTGGGGTCGTCGAAGCCAATGACCAATGGGGCCATGATGTGGTACTAGAGGGGGGGGTTTTGCATATTTGCCACGTTTTACGTTGCAACTTGCATATTTGCCATTTGTGTTTCACTGACATGTGGTGGTCATGTGGCAAATATGCAAATTTCAAAGAAAAAGTTTGTTCTGTGGGGCCATCGAAACCAATGAACGATGGGGCCGTCATGTGGGGCTGTCGAAGCCAATGACCGATGGGGCCGTGATGTGAGGCTAGAGGGGGATTTGCATATTTGCCATGTTTTAGTTTGAAACTTGCATATTTGCCATTTTGTGTGTCACTGACATGTGGTGGCCATGTGACAAATATGCAAATTTCAAAGAATTTTTTGGCAGATATGCAAAATTGGCAAATATGCAAAAATCCTGGAGCAGCTACTCCCCCTAACATTGATAGGTGGGGTCGTGTATGACACAGGTGGGGTCGTGTATGACACACGTGAGGTCGCCTCTCTCTCTCATCTGCTCCCATCCCCCAGCCCTGAGCAGCTCCTACCCCATCGACAGACAGAGCATCCATCATCGGTGCATCGGCGGATCCATCCTACGGTGGCGTTGGACGGACTGCCGCGCTGCACCTCAACCACGGCTCCAGCATCTGTTTCGTCCGCATGCATTGTACGTTGAGACAGTACCGGCCGCAGGTAGGTCCGCCGCCCACGACGACCGGGATTTTGTTTCGCCACCATAGCTTGACACACGGTCGTAGAAATTGCTAGTAGTGCTTGGTAAGACCTTCTCTCCTGCTCTGCCCACCCTAATCGATCCAGTTCCCGTAATTTCCTCGATATTTTAGGGGTAAATTAGTCTTCAATGTCTGGTCGTAGCGGGTACACCGGCGAAGGTGAGTATTCAATCATGTCGTGGCCACATTCTCCTTCTCCTACCATGTCAGAAGTGTAGGTAGCTCCTTCTCTTTGTACTACCGTTGAATTTGAAGTGCCGCCATGGCCTGTCGGACTGGTTTTAATTGGGTTTGTTTTGGGATTGTTACAGTGTGTTATGCAGGCTGATGATCCATGGTACATTGCATACCAAGATGAATCAACCCAGTGGTATAGCCAGAGGATGGATTTGGAGGAGATGGTTGCCAATTAAGATGATGAATTGGCCCGTAAAAATATGTTGATATTAGAGCTAAAGCTTACGCCAAAAAAGAAAAGAACTCAGAGCTTATTCGCAAAGAGAAGTTGACACTTGAGGCTAATCTTGCCGTATCTGATTGAAAGGGTAATTTCCCCTATGTGTGGTTTTGATGATAAATGACAATCCCTATGGACTAATGTTTTCACTGAGTTTTATATGAAGGAATATTCCATAGGTCATGCTTGTAGTCTATGTGTTGGATTCAAGTATGGATGCCATGAAGATAAAGATATACCTTGGGTATTGGCATCAAGATCATCGAGTTGAAGAGAAGAATATGATATGATCAAGATCTTGAGAGTGTGATCTCAATAGAAGAATTCAAGGTATGGCTCTAAGACGGTGTCATGATAGCCTCATTAGTTGAGCTATGATTGACTTAGATTTAGAGCATGTAATCAAATTAAGAGTTCTTTATGTACCTCAAGATATTGAGATGGAGCATGAGAAGATAGTGGTTGACCTATACAAAGAGTGAAGAGTGATTTCAAGTTGGTCAACACATGAAGCATAAAGAATGTACCACATGGATCTTGTGGTATGGTAAGCCTTGTCAATTATGCATCATGAACTAACCCATTATATATGTGACTTTGCATTTTCTATATGGGATAGGTATCTTTCCATGGGCATGCTTCAAAAGTGAAGATCTTATATAGCCCATGAGAGGATGACATCAAGTGGTGATCGTCATCAAGGTTGAGAAGGGCAAGTTCAAGATAAGCATCTCGAGAAGATCATTTGCTTGAAGCTTGTTGTCCATATTGGTGATAATGGACATGTGAAGACATGTATCAATGAAGCTATCCAATAGTGGTGTATGGGGGAGCAAATTAGGAGTCTTCACGAAGCAACAATGATCAAGTGATGCATTCTAGCTTGGATGGAGATTAAAGTGTTGTCATCAAGATCAAGCGGGATGCGCAAGGCAAAGGTATGGCCTTGCTATGTTTTCATTTTACCAGTCTCAAGTTGGTTGCTGGGAGACCGGGTTATAGGATACATAGACGCACTATTAAGAGGGGCTTTCGATTGGGTAACTTGATCACATCGTCATAGGGAGCTCAATCCTTTGCATTATTTGCATCTTCCTATTTTTTTGCTTATTAGTGTTTCTCCATGTGAGGTTCTTGAGCTTGTTGCTAGCTCTTCAACAAGCACAAGTTCATCAAAAACGTAATTCGTATGCATCTTCCATGGGGTTTTCGCGTTTGAAGGTTTTATCGGTTCTTCTTATAGGGAGGCTTCTTACCTTTCTTCATTTGGTTCTATAATCCTCTACTGTACTATGATATTTCTCTTCACCATCTTGTAGGGCTTGTTGTCCTCGTCAAAACAAGCCCAAGATTATCGAAATCGGAGTTCGGACGCAAAAGTTATCGCCATTTTCGTGTGTCTTGTTTGGTTCTAGCGGAATTCCGGCAGGAATTCCGGCGGACCGAGTCTGTGGCCGGAAATTCTGGCGACCGCCAGAAATTTCTGGCAAACCGCCGAAAAACTGTTCTGTATGCTGTTTCGGTTTGTACCGGAACTTTCGGTTTTGACCAGAAATTTCAGCGGCTGATCCGGCGGTGCCGGTTTCGTCGCTGGAACGTGTTCGCCCAGCGCATCTTGCTTCCAACGGTCATCCCCCTTGAAGGGGTATAAAAGGGGGCTTCTTCCCAAAGTTCTAAAGGCTCTTGAGCATGTTTTTGACCTCCATTGTTGACCCCTTTGAGCTTTCTTCCTCTCCCTTCCCTCCTATGATTCTTGCATCTTTTTAGGGCTTTGGAAGAAAAGATCTAGATCTACAATCCCCACCAATAAATTCCTCCTCTAAGTGAGGGGAACCCATTGGATCTAGATCTTGGAGTCATTTGTTGGTTTCCACCATTGTTCTTCCTCTCTAATTCCTCCCTAGCACTTGTTGCTTTGGTGGGATTTGAGAGTGAAGGATTTGAGCACCCTTGGTGTTCTTGATTTGCATTCTTGCATAAGTGCTGAGCTCTCCATTACGATTTGTTCGAGTGAGAGACCGTGAGCTTGTTACTCTTGGAGGGTGACCTCCTAGTTGGCTTGGCGGTTGGTGCCGCGGTGTTCTCTTCGTGGAAGATTGTGAAGAGACCCGGGATTATCCTTCGTGGAGCTTGTGAAGTGGTTGTGGAGCTTGCCATCTCCGATGTGGAGGAAAAGCTAGCCATAAGGAAAGGGCCTATTCCTTCGTGGGATAGACTCGGAGAATAAGGTGAGCCTTCGTGGCGTTGGAAAATCCTTCGTGGAATCCCACATCTCTCCAACGTACCTTACTTGTAAGGGAACAGAGAATACATCTTCGGCTCCGCGTGCCTCGGTTACCTGTATACGCGAGCTTACTTTCCTTGTGATATCCATCGAGCTTGAAGTACTTATATCTTTCTTATCACTTGTGGTAAATTCTCTTGTGCTTTCTTGCTTATCTTAACTTGTTGTTGGTGTACTTAGTTGAGCCTAGTGTATTTAGGTTTTGTGCTTGTAAAATAAACATTAGTTTAATTCTGCATTCTATCAAGCCAAAACCGTAATAGTTTTAAAATTACCTATTCACCCCCCTTTAGGCGACATCTCTATCCTTTCACTGATCGAGTGGTAGAAAATCTAAAACATGAACTTCAAGTGAAGGGGGAGGAGAATAGTAGATTCATGTGGGCAGTTTTAGTAGTTGTCATCTCCGTCCTTACAGTTACACTATAGGGTTGTGGTGAAGGTGGCGAGTGTAATGATTAGTTGAATTAATAGCTAATTTAGAGAATAGAATTGATATTCAATAGATTATTGTGAGTTCCTGCTAATTTAGTCACTTTGCAGCCCCAAAGTTGTCAAGAGAATGCATTGCGGGGCCCGAATGGCTTGCAATTGGATCTAGCTGCCCATAGTTGGCGTGCCAAATGCCTAGAGGGTCAAGTTTGGGGCCCTATCAGTTGCGCATTCTTCTTCTTCAGAGAGGCGATCTGTCAAAGAAAGTACTAATCCCTCCGATCCAAATTAGTTGACTCAAATTTGTCAAGATACGAATGAATCTAATACTAATTCATGTCTAGATATAATCGAATTTATACAAATGTAAATCAACTAATTTGTGTCAGAGGGCGTACTACTTATGAATAAGTTTTAGAGCATATCCCTAAAATCCATATTACTACTTGTCACTGAAATGGATGTATCTAGACATGTTTTAGTGCTACATACATCCATTTCAACAACAAGTAGTATGAATCGGAGGGAGTACCAATTTTAATTCAAATGATACATATTTCGATCAAATTTATACAAGACAACTAGAGATTGTCAAAGCATACTCCTTCCGACCCATATTAGCACTAAAACTTGACTAGATACGTTCATATCTAGATGAATCTAAGTAAACTAATATGGGCTCAAATTTGTCTCAATACTTAGTGTACGGTGAGCCGCCCTCCCTGCCGTATCCATCCGGCCACAAGGTATGTCCATCCTTCACCGTCGAACTACACCTCGATGTGCTAGCCATGGCTACGGCCTTCCTCCCACGGCATCGGTTCACGAGGGCTTGATCTACGCCGTCGCGGTGATGTTGTGGATGATGGCTTCAATCGTCGTCGCATCGATGACCACTATCGGCACCATCGCCGCCTCGGTGTCTTTCACCAGCAACAGATCTGAGGAGGTGAACATGAGTGAGACAGAAATTTCAGACGCTTAGATCCTCACCACCGCACGCCATTCCAGCCGCCACGCTTGGATCCGCGCCGTCGCAAGTCGTTCTGACCCCCATGCTTAGGTCCATGCTGGCGCATACCATTCCGACTGCCAGGCTTATATCCGCGCAGCCGCACGCCGTTCCAACCCCCATGCTTAGGTCCACGCCGACGCATGTCGTTCGGACCGCCAGGCTTAGGTCCGCGCTGCTGCACGTCGTTCGTACCGCCACGCTTAGAACCGCGTCACCGCATGCCGTTGGGACTGCCGTACATCGATATGAGGGGAGGAAGATGCGGCTGGTATACATGCGACAGGGAAAGGGAGGGACAAACATCTAGCCTATCGGGCTCTCCTCTGTGTACATGGTAGGTACGCCCATCGGGTGAGAGAGACCTCCAGCTCGTCGGATCATGATGTATCCAATGGTGGTTGGCCAAGATCCGTGTAACATACATCTCGACCAATCAGAGCGCAGCCAAACTGATGCGGCTGGTATACGTGCGACAGGGAAAGGGAGGGAGAGACATCCAGCCTTTTAGGCTCTCCTCTCCGTACAAGGTAGGTGCGCCCATCGGGAGAGAGAGACCTCCAGCCCGTCGGATTATGATGTATCCAATGGTGGTTGGACAAGATCCGTGTGATATACATCTCGACCAATCAGAGCACAACAGCCAAACTGAGCGTAGGTTGAGCTTTTGTGAGGGTTTGAGTCAGGAGAGAGGGGGAAAGTGAGGAAAAGTTTAGCGGGAGGGAAAAGTGAGGAAAACTTTAGAGGGAGGGGAAAACTGAGTAGATCGAAGGAAAACAAGGGCACTCAGATAAAAAAAATGAGTAAGGGAAATTCAAGCTTTTGGCATAAAAAAAAGGAAAATGTGTTATTTGAACAAAATAATTCATCTTGGCCGACATTATATTGTTTGCAACTCAAAGATACACAAGTATTCCAAAATTGGCCTCATTTAGACAAAGTATATTTTGGGATGGGTTATTTTGGAGGTCGATGGGGTAGAAAGCCATGCATCTTCATAGCTAGTAGCTCATTCCAAGAAGGGTTTAAGAAGTGGTTTAGGGGATAAGTCCATTTCTCTTTATTTCCTTTTCCTTTATTATTCATGTTAGGTTGTAGGCAACATAACAAGACTCCATTTGAAGGTTGCACTATGTTTTGACTTTTTTTTGAATTAAACTAACCCTAAAACCAATTTTTTGAATTTAATCACTTAGAAAAAGAAAAATGTGGATGATTACAAGTTAATCCAAAATTTCCAATTTAAAATGGTAAATCAATCCAAGATACACAAGTGTGCTAAATTTTAGATCAATTGGACAACGTTTAAGCCATGAACTAGCTAAACCCATGTGTTGACCACATGTCGAGGGCAAAACTGAGCAGTGCTAAGAAACTAGGTGCATGACCATAGAAACTTGCAGCAACACATACATTAACTTGGGAGCGTCACACTAGTTCGAATTCAATACAAACATTGATAGTAGTTCAAATTTATCATACAAATTCAAATTAATAATTCAAATCCATTTTTTCTTGCTCCTAGTGTTTTTTGCTGGGTTCACCACCTTGCTCCTGGTGATCCTAGCTGGAATATTCTCGGAGTCCACCATCAGCTTCTTCCTTTTTTTCCCTTTGTTCTTTTTATCTGCATCCAATGAATGAAGTGATTCAGTCTATCGTACAATTGGTTCAATCATGTTTTGATCCTATGGTTCATACGGTTCAAAAAGCTTTGTCTCCATTTCGTCAATATCCGCTCGTGTAATTCCTTTACGCTTGAAACCTGCTTCAATCTCCCACGCATTTGATGTAATATCCTCTCGATTGACTGCTTCAATCTCCCATGGATTTGGTTCATTCTCCTCTCGATCGACTGGTTCAATCTCCCCTGCATTTGGTTCAATCTCCCCTACATTTGGTTCAATCTCCTCTTCATTTGGTTCAATATCCTCTCGATCCATTGGTTTAATGTCCCCTGCATTTGGTTCAATCTCTCATTGACGAGGTTTAATCTCATCAATGCCCATTGTTATGGACTTGGGTTTTGGAGAAGATGGGGATGCTGGAGATCGTGGCACAGTTAACAGACAAGCAACCAGGGGACACGAGATTTACCCAGGTTCAGGCCCCCGGAGGGAAAACCCTACTCCTGCTTGTCTGCTCTTGATTACGGCGGAATCGAAGGTTACAGGGTGCGCAGATTCGATCTGGCGTGGAGGTGCGTGCGAAAGTATGAGTTGATTGCCCTAGGACGTGCCCTCCTGGCCTTTATATAGACTTAGGCAGGTCCCGGGCATAGTCCTAGTCGGTTACAAGTTCTAGGGTTTTACCCCTTTGAATTTCCTATCTACGCTAGTCTTGCTCTCCAAGGATCCGAAGGCGTCATGGGCCTTGGCCACCCGAAAATCTTTATGGGCCAACAGATATCCGCTGTGGGCCTTCCTTGGACCAGGTATGCAAGTTACGCACGTAGGGTATAACCATGTCAAGAGTTCCTCGAGTGTTCAACAATCGTAGATTCCGAGGACTCTTTCCTTTTTCGGGTGCAATAATATATGTGTGTAGGGATTGTTGACGCGTGTGTCTGACTCACCCGAAGGATCAGGGTGAGTTAACTGTCTTAGGACGATACAACACGATCTTCTTCAAGTTCGAGTCCCTCAACTCGAACCTGGAACATATGCTGGAGCAATTCGACTCAGGCCACGGAGGACTTACAGGAGTGGAATTCCAGTGATTTTGATTAACGTACCCAACGCGTCCGTCAGGATTTTTCATCACGCCTGTTGGCATGGTTTTATACTAGCAGACGCAGTCGTGTACGTTGCCAGGCCATCAGATGATATCTGCAGGTCTTATCTTTGCGTCGCAGACGCAGCATCCGAATGTTTGTCACCGCGGAGGTGTTTCGGGTGGCCAAGAAGATCGTTGCTCACTCAGCGTTTTGTTGGGGCAGAGTTGCCGAAAAGTTTTTTGCGTGCTGATCCGAAAGATCGAAGTCGAAGATTTCATAGGGTGCGCGACCAACGCTCCCTATGGGAGTAGCCCCTGAGTGTCTGTTCGAGTCGTAGACTCGATCAGAGACTTTAATTCAAGCATTTGTTCGGTTGTTAGGTCCGCAGGACTCAAAAAATTTCGGATGATTAAATCCTTCCTCCCTATGGGAGTAGCCCCCGAGTCCGTAGTGGAGTCGCAGACTCGACGTAGGACTCGAAGAAATACTTTGTCGTTATTCATCTTCCGGGTGTGCGGCCAGCGCTCCTGATAGGAGTAGCCCCCGAGTATTTAGTCGAATCGAAGATTCGAGTGAGTACTCTTAGCTGTGGAGCCGAAGAATTGTAGTTGGTGCTAGTATAGCTTTTGATGACATCAGTGCTGACGATCAATGACCTCAGGCGTCTGCTACGCCAGAGATGACTTGACTGGATGAACATGGGTCCCACTTGCTGACTTTGAATTGACCAGTCACGCGGGGCGTGGAGATAATTACGGCGTCTCCTCGATTTCCGCGCGTAGTGGACGGCGTGGTAACGATGGTTTGTTGTGGTGTTGACACGTGTACGGCCAGATCTGCCGTTGGCGCTAGGTCTTCTGGATGAACGGCTGCCATGCGTCGTCTTCGCTGTTAAAATCACTGAGGGGAACCTTGGTTTGTTTTCACCGCACCAGTTCCTGTGTTTCACTGCCTTCTTGCGCTCGAGCGATTCTTGCTTTGCGCTGGGATTTCCTTCCACATTTCCGTCGTCCTTTGTACGTCTTCACCGCCGGCACCGCCGTAGCGTGATGGGGAAGCCAAAGAAGTCTTCATCTGCGGTTGGGACCAGCGCCGCCGGAGGAAAGAAGGGCGTCGCCGCTGCTCGCGTCACCGATGGTGGCTGGCGGTGATCAGAGACGCGGGAGAGCGATCTCCGCAAGATGCGCGAGCGGGGCTTGATCCCGGAGGACAGGGAGGCTGTGAAACTCCCCGGCAATGAGGTAACCCCCCGCCCCCATCTGGGTACCGGGTTATGTTTCTTGCCTTCGTTGTGCGCGGGTTTTCGTATCCAGTCCATGACTTCCTTCGTGGACTGCTCTTATTCTATGGGGTTCAGCTGCATCATCTGTCTCCCAATTCTCTTCTCCACATTGCGTGTTTTATCACTTTTTGAGAGTGCTGGCTTGGCATTGAGCCGCACTTTGGCCTCTTCCAGAAGCTCTATTCCGTGAAGAGGCAATCTGGTTTGGATGGTGTGTATCCCATTGGGGGTTTCTTCATCTCTCTTAGTCCCAATCTGCTCTTCTTTTCCTTTTCCATGTCCGAATCTGTCCAGTACTGGCGGAGGCGATGGTTTTATATCCGCGACTCCGTAGTGCCCGGGCAATATTTTGGTCTTGTTCCCTTTGACCCCTCCCAAATGATTGACAAGAAAGGATCTTGGAAGAACCAGATCTTAGACGGTGAGGTGGCGGAGATAGAGGCCCTGTACCGTCGGGTGGAGGATCTCCAACTGATTCCTGAGAAGGAGGTGAACGGTGTGGACATCATCCGGACGTTTCTTGAGCGTCGGGTGCAGCCTCTCCAAGCGAGGGCGCACCCGATGTTCCTTTATTCTGGGCGCCGTGATCCGACGAGGGTTTTGAGTGAGAAAATCTCCGAGGGGGATCTTGACAAGGCTCTTCGCGCGCTGTTGAAGTTCAAGGCCGACGAAGAAATCCCGGGGAAGTCGCTGACTCCTCCCTTTTCTTCGACGTTGGTCGCACCGAAGGTGTAGATTTGCGCACGTAGTGCTCCCCCCTTTTTCTTGTCGGCTATGTATTTGTTTCCTTTGTTTTGCTAACAAAGTTCCTTCTCATATTGCAGAGCTTCAAAGTGTCGGGCATGGCACCACCATTGCCCGAAAGGTATCCGAATGCCCCGGATAATGAAGTGGTTGATTCCGTGTCCGAGCTACCATCGGCGCGATCTCCAGCGGAGGATGCCGACGAGTCGAGTGAGGACCATTCGCGCAAGCGGTCACGGAGCTCCAGCGAGTCTTCGGATGCCTCGACTCCTCCGACTCCCAGAAACCCTCTGGGCCTTGAGCGTCATGATGACGTTCATGGAGGTTCTTCCTCTACCCTTCCTGCCCTTCCTGTGCGGGCTGTAGCGCCGCACCCGCCAGCAAAGCGGAAGAAGGAAGAAAAGAAGGAGGAGAAGAAGGAAGAGAAGAAAGAGGAGAAGAGGGCCCGAAGGGCTTCTCCTATCTTCGACCTGAGCGCATTGGGCTCGTAAGTTTTCTTGTTATAATGTTGTCCTTTTCCTTCGTGATTTTTGCACTTGTGCTGAGTGGTTTGTATGCAGGCAATCCTCCCATGATTCCTCCAGTGATGGTGAACGGGAGATGATGGGGGAGTCGAAGATTGCGTCTCCTCCCCCTCAGACGGTGGCGACTTCGGGTGGCGCGCCTCCGGATCCTCCGTCGCAGGAGGTGCAGGTGGTTGCGCCTCAGAATTTCGCAGGCGGTCCTTTGGAGTCACCATCAGAGCATGTAAGTTTGCTGCTTCATATCACGGGGGGAGCCCCCGAGTGTCTTCGGGTGCGAATCTTGTTTTTACTCCTTTGTGTTGGGCGTAGCCCCCAAGTCCTTTTCTTACTGCCATCTTTTTCTTCAGCCTTTTGTGCAGGAGGACCGGCGACTGGTGGGGGAGCGCTTGGCGCTGGAAGCGAAACTTCGGCAGCTTCAAGGTATCCGTCTGCCTTTTAACTCCTCTCTTGTTTATCCTGGTCCTGTTCTTTGAAACTTGTTTGTCTTGAACGCAAAGGAGCATAACGACTCTCTTCGTGAGGTCGACGCTCTCAAGAAGAGCCTTGGTCAGTCGGAGCAGAAGGCCGAAGCCGCCATTGGCGCGAAAGAGCGCCTCGAGCTGGAGCTGACTGAGGCAGCCGAAGCGAAGGAGCGTCTGCAGCAGGAGGCCGCAGATCGTGAGGAGCAGCTGGCCACGGTTGCGGCTGCTCGCAAAAAAGAGGTGGCGGCGAAGCTCATGGCTGCTGCCAAGGCTATTTCGGGCGAGTGCTAGTTTTGTACTTGTTTATTTTTTCTTTGGGTCTTTCTTCTATGCAGCTTTTCTTCATGTTTTTCTTCTTTTGCCTCAGATGCCGCAGGCATCGAGTTCGACCGCGGTGCTCTGGAGCACGGGAGTGCTCTAGATGATGCCACTGTGGCGGTCGAAGACCGCTGCAGCACCGTCGTCAACTCCCTTGCCAAGGCGAAAGAGGTCCTTGGTCGCTTCTGGGGGAGCTTGTCCCGGGCGCAGCCCTTGACGATGTGGATGCTCCGCGAGGCTCACACCGGCGGCCGCGGCGCATAAACGCATAGCGAAGGGTATCGGCGCGTCCGTCGCTGGCGGCCATGGCGGCCGGAGCGGAGCTGGATCGCCCGCATCACTTCTCGGATGCCGACGGCTGCGGATGGATCCGAGGTAGCCTTTGCTGCCTATTCTGCTCGCTGCAGGCGATATGGGCCCAAGCTCATTGATTTACTGTCTGAGTATGCACTACGGCAGCAGGGTGGGGCCAAAGCTAGGCAGTCTGGCTCCGAAGCGACTCAGGCTCCTGCATCTTAGACGTAGTAAATGTAGGCTAGTTTGTAGTTTGTTTTTGTTGTAAATATCTTGAAGAACACCATCCTTGTGCCACGTAGTGGCTTTATATATTCAATGAATTTCTCTGAGTTGTGCTCCGTCCTTCGCTGAATGTTTGTGTTCCTTTCTTTTGCTACCGCTATAGGTTCCTTCGGGTGCTGACCCTGTTGACGTCCCATCCGCAACGCCATTGCGCCCATCCTTGGATGATTCCTCGCAGCTTACTTTCCTTCGGGATCGTGTGCGCAGTCTGGAGAGGGAGTTGCTCGGGCTACGCGGTCATGCCGATGTTTGGAAGTCCAAGGCAGATCGTGGCGCAGCCAGAGAGGAGTACTTGATGGCGGAGTTGGTCCATTTGTCCGAGCAGCTGCAGTGTAAGTTGGTCTTTGGTCGAGCTGTAGCTCTGGTCTTCGAGTGAGCCTGTTGGCCTTACTCTTATTTTATCCGATTGAATGCAGGTGCAAATCTTGCTCCGAGGGAAGAAAAGGAGCGTGTCGCTGTTCGGGTCAATTGCTTGACGCAACAGGACATGGAGGCCGGCGGCTTCTTCTGGATGGATCGTGATCGCGCCATAGCCCTAGCGACGGTGCAGGATCGTGTTCATCAAGTTTCGCGGGTGCTCCGCCAAGTACAAACATCACTTTCCTCGGTGCTGCACGTCATGTTCCCTTTGGATGCCGTGCCGACAAACCTTGCAGGTCTTCTGTCGAAATTTCGGAGTGCTAGCAATGTCAAGGAGCTGGTGCGGCAGCAACTCGTCGCAGGAGTGAAGGCTGCTTTGTCTCTTGTGAGGGTGCACCGCGTCGACGATTTGGCTGGCAGGTACCGGGCCACCTCTTCGACCGAATGGTGGCGAGTGGGACATGCGTCCGCATTACGCGGCTGTAAGGCAGTATGCCGAACAGATTGTATATTTGTTTGAGCAGCGTGCTCAGGTTATTCTTCAGAATAGGTAGGACCTGAAAATAAACAGATAGATGTAAAACTTGTATATTTCGGCTGGGCATTTTTGTTCCCTTTGTTGTAAAGGTTTGCTTGTTTGTGAGCACGCAGTGCTTTGATTGAGTACGTGTCCTTTTTGTTTGCCTGACGTGGTCAGCTACTCAAGTGTACACGTTTGATCCTCAGTCGATGAAATCGTGAGGTGGGGGAGCCCCTGAGTGTGCTTGTGGCATATAGTATAGTTGCAAAAAATAGTGAAACGAAGTTTTGGGGCAAGACACTTAGCTTTATTTATGTCGTAATGGAGGAGATACATTGTTCGGCTGAGTAGCCTTGGCTGGAAGCCTTATTGAAAGTAAAAGAAGGGGTAGGTTGATACGGATAGAACCGTCGCAGGTGCGAGATATTCCATGGGTTGGAGTATGCAACTCCAGACTCCACGTGCTTGAGGCGATAGGCGCCACCTGGGATGACTTCGGTGATGACGTAGGGTCCTTCCCATGGCGACTCGAATTTGTTCGGTCGCTTTTGCTTGAGTCGCAAGACGAGGTCTCCTTCGACGAAGGACCTTGGGCGCAGCCGGCGGCTGTGGTAGTTGCGGAGACTCTGCTGGTACACCGCTGATCGAGCTGCTATATCCGTGCTTCGCCGAGTGTATCGACAGCGTCTTCGAGTGCAGCCGTGGATTGGCTTCATTGTAGCAGCGACCCGTGGGGCACGGTGGCGTGCCGGTAGCACGGCTTCGGCTCCATGTACCATGAAGAACGATGTGTAGCCGGTGGAGATGTTTGGCGTAGTTCGTAAGCTCCACAGGACGGAGGGTAGATCCTTCGTCCAATTTCCAGCTTTGTGTTCGAGTGAGCTCATGAGGCGCTTCTTGATGCCAGCGCCGATTAGGCCGTTGGCCTTTTCCACTTGCCCGTTCGTTTGCGGGTGTGCTACTGAGGCATATGTGATGTTGATCCCGAGGCCTTCGCAGAAGTCCTGGAATTCTTCGGAGATGAAGTTCGATCCGTTGTCGGTGATGATGCTGTGTGGTACGCAACAACGTAGACAATGGACTCGAAGAACTTGACGGCAGTTTTGCCTTTCTGGTTGGTGACCGGCATGGCCTCGATCCACTTGGTGAATTTGTCGACTGCAACCAGGAGGAAGACGTGTCCTCCTTTCGAGGATTTTGGCAATTTGCCGATCATGTCGAGGCCCCATTGAGCGAAAGGCCAAGCTATAGGTATGGGCCTGAGCTCGGACCCAGGTGCGTGCGGTTTGTCGGCGAACTGTTGGCATCCGTTGCATCTTCGGACGATGTCCTTTGCGTCGCTCATGGCCGTTGGCCAGTAGAATCCTGCTCGTAGAGCTTTTGCGACAAGGGAGCGGCTGCCTGCATGGTGCCCGCAGATGCCCTCATGGATGTCACGGAGTATGGCTTTGCCGTCGTCGATGGTGACGCACCGTTGTAGTACACCCGTGATGCTGCGCTTGTACAGCTCGCCGTTTATGATGGTGAAGGCTTTTGACCGACGAGATATGCGTCGGGCATCTGTCGGGCTGTCAGGCAATTCTCCATTTATCAAGAACTGGAGGTATGGTCGTGTCCAAGCTTCTTCGACTGCCATGACCTGCATCAGGTTGACCATAGCGACCTCTGTGTCCAGTTTCTCGGGTCCTTCATGTCCTTCGGGTAGCGTGGCCCCCGTGTGTTCTGCTTCTTCGGGTGATCCCTTGGGGAATTTCCGCTTGATGGATGGCACGCAGATTTGTTCGAGGAACACGCCTGGTGGTACCTTTGCGCAAGTGGAGCCGATGTTGGCGAGTCTATCGGCTTCCTCGTTGCGCTCTCTTCCAACGTGCCGAAGTTCGCAGCCGTGGAATTCTCCTTCGAGTGCGTTGTAGAGTGCACGGTACGCGATCATGTTTTTGGCGTGTGCGTCACACTCATTCTTCGTCTGCTGGACGACGAGGTTAGAGTCACCGTAGATGACCAGGCGCGTTGCGCCGCAAATATTTGCCATCCTCATGCCATGGATGAGGGCTTCGTGGCAACCGTTGTTGAGGCCCGAATTTCATCCAAGGGCGACTTCATCTTTTCACCTGCGGGAGGTCGTATGACCCTGCCTCGCCCGGCTTCACGCTTGGAGCCGTCGAAATGCATTGTCCAGGACTGCGACATGTCTGGAGTGTCTGGCAGCTGCAGCTCCATCCAGTGCACCAGGAAGTCCGGAAGGACTTGAGATTTGATTGTGTGTCGCTTCTCGTAGACGATGTCCAAGGGTGATAGTTCGATGCCCCACAGGGCCACCCGTCCTGTGGCTTCTGGATTATTCAGGATGCTGTTCAGGGGTGCTTCGTTGACGACCATCACCTGGTGCTCTTGGAAGTAATGGCTCAACCGTCGAGCCTTCATGAACACGCCGTAGGCTAGCTTTTGGTAGTGAGGGTACCTCTGCTTTGTTGGTGTCAGTACCTCGCTGAGGTAATAAATTGGGCGCTAGACCCCGTGGGTATTGCCTTCTTCGGGTCGTTCGACCACGAGTACGGTGCTGACCACCTGATGTGTGGCTGCTATGTATAGCAGCAGGGGCTCGCGCTCCTTTGGCGTGACCAAAACGGGCAAGGTGGAGAGGAGCCGCTTGAGGCTTTCGAATGTGTCGTTGGCTTCTAGTGTCCACTCGAACTTGTCTGCTTTACGCAGCAGCTGGTAGAATGGTAGGGCCTTCTTCGCCCATACGGCTGATGAACCTGCTTAGCGCCGCTACTCGTCCTGCGAGCTGCTGGACGCCCTTGAGGTTTTTCGGCTTCTCCATCGTCATGATGGCTTTGATTTTCTTCGGGTTCGCCTCGATCCCTCGTTGAGAGATGAAGTAACCGAGTAGCTGACCTGATGGGACGCCGAAGGCGCACTTTTCGGGATTGAGCTTGATCCTGTAGCGATCAAGGTTGTCGAACGTCTCGCGGAGATCGTAGATAAGTGTCCTTGCCTCTCTGGTTTTTATTACTATGTCGTCGACATAAACTTGGACGTTGCGACCAATCTGGTCCTTGAGGCAGGCCTGCATGCATCGCTGGTACGTGGCACCCGCGTTCTTTAGCCCGAAGGGCATTGTGTTGTAACAGAATACTCCGAACGGTGTGATAAACGACGTTTTCTCCTGATCTTCGACCTTGAGCCGAATCTGGTTATAGCCTGAGTAGGCGTCGAGGAAGGAGAGTTTCTCGCAACCTGCAGTCGAATCGATGATCTGGTCGATCCGTGGAAGAGGGAAATGGTCCTTTGGGCAATGCTTATTTAGTGACGTGAAGTCCACACACATACGCAGGATGTCCGTGTCCTTCTTTGGGACCATCACCGTGTTTGCGAGCCATTCGCTTTCTTTGATTTCCCTGATGAAGTCTGCAGCGAGCAATCTATTGATTTCCTTGCCGATAGCTTCGGCTCGTGGCTCCGACAGTCTTCGGATGGATTGCTTGACTGGCTTGGTGTCTAGAAAGACATTGAGTGCGTGCTCGGCGAATTCCCTGGGAACTCCTGGCATGTCCGCAGGACACCAGGCGAAGATTTCCCAGCGCTCACGGAGGAATTCGACGAGCGCGCCTTCCTATGCGGTGCTGAGGTCATTGGCTATCAGGGCCATTTTGGAGGCATCCGTCGGATGGACCTGCACTTTCTTGGTGTTGACGGTGGAGTCGAAGGACATGTCAGGTGCGTTCTGCCTTGTGACTGGGGGTAGCCCATTGTCCGTCACCTCGCGGAGCCTTACAAGCTCGTCTTGCATGCCAAAAGACTGGGAGATTTTGTTGAAATCCCTGTCGCATTGGTCCGATCGGGTGAAGCTCCCATGGACTGTGATGACGCCCCTTGGTCCTGGCATCTTGAGTAGTAGGTATGCGTAGTGTGGGGCGGCCAGGAATCTTGCGAATGCTACACGTCCCAGGATGGCGTGGTATTGTGACGGCCAGTCCACCACTTCGAATTCGAGTCGCTCCTGCCGAAAGTTGTCCGGCTTCCCTAAGATGACGTCGAGTCCTATTTTGCCCAGGGGGAAGATGCCTTTTCCTGGTACAATGTCGTGGAACGTTGTGTCTGATTGTTCCAGGCTGCATTGCGGGATCCACATAGCTGCCAGGGTGCTTGCGAACATTAGGTTGATGTCGCTGCCACTGTCCATGAAGACGCGACTCATCTCGAAGCCTCCGGTCTGCGCCTCAAGCACCAGGGCAGCATGACCTGGGCGAGGGATCTGGCAAGGGTGATCCGCGCGAGTGAACGTGATGCAGGACTCCGATCCGCTGAGGTACTCAGGGATTGCAGGTGGAGTTGCCACGGACAAGTTGATTTGTCGGGTGATTTTCTTCTGCACCCTGTTTGTTGGGCGTCCCTTCTGGATCATATTTAGTGCTCCCTTTGGTGGGGGGTATGCGACCCCGGCGTTGTTTTGTGCTGGTGCGACTGGTTGGTTTGGGCCTCCAATAGGTGGCGGAGGGGGAGCTCAGTGTGCTATTTCTCCTTGCGCAGGTGCGTTCCCAAAAGCGGGGATTGGGGCTTGTTGCCTCATCTGCGCCATGCTTTCGCTGAGTTTCTGGAACTCGCGGCAGTCCTTGAGCATGTGATTGGCTTTCTTTTTGCCATCTTGCTTGTCGATGTAGAAGTGGATGGTGCATGGACCCTAAATTTTTTCGAATGCGGAGGGTCCGTTGTCGCGATCGCGGCGTTGCCACGATTGTGATGATCGTCCGCTATCGCGGAGATTTCCTCATGGTAACCTCATTATTCGCGTTGTCGTTGGCGGTCGGCGTAGCCAGCGACCATGTCGGTTCCGTCGCGGTCTTCGTGAACCGTGATCTCCTCTTCGCAGCATTCCGCCTTGCCGTAGTCGTCCTCTTCATCGATTGCGCCATGGATGCAATCTTCGCCGTCCCGCTGTTGGCAATTTCCATGAGGTGGTCGAGTGTCTTGGGCTTGACACGCCCAAGTTCTTCCTTGAAATCTTGGCGCTTGACGTCGTCTCTGAAGGCGTCGATGGCCCTCTCCTCGGAGATATGTGCTGCGGAGTTCTTGGTGGTAGACCAGCGTAATATGTACGAGCGAATAGATTCCCCCGTTCTCTGAGTGCAGGCTCGCAACTCTTCGATTGAGGCGAGCCTCTTGCTGGTGCCCTTGAAATTTCGGATGAAGCTGTAAGGTAGCTCCTCCCAACTTCGGATGGATCCTGATGATAGGCTGCTGAGCGGACCAGCGTCATACCGCCACCGCGGTGGAGGCATTGCATGGCGGTTTCTTTGTTACCGCCGTGCAGCTTGACGGATGACAGATGATCGCTGAGCCAAGATTTGGATCTTGCGTGCCGTTGAACTTCGGAGTATCCGAAGGAATCTTGAAATTACGTGGCATATTTGTTCGCCGAACAGATCTGCTGAAGCATCGAGATCCACAGAGTTCTCCTTCATCTTCATCCATCTCGGACTCGGACGAGCATGCGCGTTTGGCTCGCGCTTTGTCGATTTTGCGCTGCGTAAGCGCGTCTCTGGCGTCGTAGTCGCGTTTATGGCGGTGCGAGCTCTTCTTCCTTTGAGGAAGGTCGTGCTCCTCCTCCTCTTCGGATGAAGGGGTGGGGCTACGCGCTGGCCGAGCTTTCTTCTTCGGCTCCAGAGCGTCTTCGTGGAGCGCAACTCCGACGAGTCCGAGTCCGGTGTGCGGACTTATGCATGGCTCTTTGGGTCCCTTCCGGAGGTTGGGCCGTGAGATCTGTGATGGCTGCCAGGATCGCGGCTTGTGGTGTCTTCGGGATGATGTTTTCGTCGGCATCCATATCCATGAACGATGTGTGGAGAGTTTGGGTCACATCACGCCGTTCCTTGGGATCCATGTTCTCCACCCGCGAGCGATGCTTGTTTCCCTGATTTCCGTTCGTGCTAGAGCCGGGTGCCATGGCGGAGAGCGCAACTCGTCGCTGAGGACTGCTTGCTTGCGTTTATCGAGCGTCTCCTGCATCTTGACTTGCTTCTTGTGCTCCTCGATGAGGAGGTAGTGGTACGCCATCAGTAGGTCACGTGGTGCATCCATAGGCAGGACTATGTCGCCTGCAACGGCACGACGTGCCTGTACCCATCCTTCTTTGCTAAGTTGGATGACATGGCCGTTGTTCTCCCCTTTGGGTGGAGGGGATTGGCTTCTTCTGTTCCCGCCGTTTCCGCTGTTTCCGTCCTGCGGGTTGGGGTTCGTGTTGGGCGGCGGGTTGGGCGTTTGTTGATCCTGGATGACCGCGACGCATAGGTAGCGCTCGTAGATCGGTTCACTGCTGCCGCAGCTTTCAGATCCGGAACCGTAGGTCCCTTCATCCGAAGGTGGATCGCACAGATCGGAGTTGCAGCTACTGCTGTTGTAGAACTCATCTGTTGATGGTGACGTGCGTAGCACGGGGTGTGGAGCCCACGAGGCGGGCCTGATCGATGGAACGGGCACCCGCTCAGGAAGGCGGAGGGTGCCAGTTTGTCCCACCTGGAAGCAGAAGCTCCCGAACAAAATCTCGAGTCCGTCGCCTACGGGCTCGAAATCTTTCATGGTGGCCGGCGAGTGGGCGGTGAAGTCGAAGGTCCCGAAGAGGAGGTGATTCTCCGTCGCCGCGGAGTTGTAGATCGATCGGGTTGGGACCGTCACGATCGCACAATCAGCAGCCCCGATTCCCACAGACGGCGCCAATTGACGAGGTTTAATCTCATCAATGCCCATTGTTATGGACTTGGGTTTTGGAGAAGATGGGGATGCTGGAGATCGTGGCACGGTTAACAGACAAGCAACCAGGGGACACGAGATTTACCTGAGTTCTGAGGGAAAAACCCTACTCCTGCTTGTCTGCTCTTGATTACGGCGGAACCGAAGGTTACAGGGTGCGCAGATTCGATCTGGCGTGGAGGTGCGTGCGAAAGTATGAGTTGATTGCCCTAGGACGTGCCCTCCTGGCCTTTATATAGACTTAGGCAGGTCCCGGGCATAGTCCTAGTCGGTTACAAGTTCTAGGGTTTTACCCCTTTGAATTTCCTATCTACGCTAGTCTTGCTCTCCAAGGATCCGAAGGCGTCATGGGCCTTGGCCACCCGAAAATCTTCATGGGCCAGCGTATATCTGCTGTGGGCCTTCCTTGGGCTGGACCAGGTATGCCGAAGTTACGTACCCATAGGGTATAACCATGTCACTCATGCATTTGGTTCATTCTCCTCTCGATCGAGTAGTTCAATCTCCCCTGCATTTGTTTCAATCTGCAATGTATCCATTGCTTCATTCTCCTCTCGTTCAAATGCTTCATTCTCATCTGCATTTGCTGCTCCCGCCTGATCATCCATTCCATAAGCTGAGTCCACTACATTTTTACAAATCCTAGCAATGTGCCCTAGGATCCCACAACGTTTGCATATACATTGTCAAGGTGGTGCACCACCCTCTGCACTATCTCTTATCCTATTATTCCTTGGCCTACATGCTGGTCTAGTAAAAAATGGAGGGTATAACTTGAAGCCTAGATCCACTTCCATCCATTGGTATTTTCCCAATAAGGCTAGAACATTTAGAGCACATGCTGCCCTAAATTTGGAAACGGATAAATACTCCAACATGTACTGATCAATTTCACCCTCTTCACCTTCTAGAACATCATCAAAAACAATGCATGTATGCAGGGTTTCCCATGGAGCTGCCATTGCCTGAGATGGCATGTCCTATCAACCAAACTCACTGGATACCTCCATTGCCTATCTTTACTATCAGTGTATGTTACCTTAGCCTCCATTCCCCTTCTAATGCATTTCATCTTCAATTGTTTTGCCCTGGAATGCGAAGCCTTAATCAAAGATGTGAGGATGAGATGGACAACATATACTGTTGATGCAATTATTTGGCACAAATCGATCTTTTTCATGATCATATGCCTAATCTTATCAAATATTTGACATAGCATAAGCCCTTTCAATGACTTGACCTTTGCATTGAAACTCTCTGCAAGGTTACCTGTTACATAGTCTACCTTGCAAATTTCATTGAATCGGCTTCTTGACCACACCATTCCATGATGTGCATCCAAGTACTCCTTCATCGCAAGTTTTCGTTTATACAACACTTCCAAATGATACAAATGCTTCCTCAAACTGCATGTGTATGAAGCTGGCCATAGGTTGTCAGTATAAACTTAACCCTTGAATTTCTTTGTAAAATTCTGCACCAAGTGTCCCATACATTCCCTATGCTCCACTCCGGGGAACACTGCTTCTACAGCTTTCTCCAAACCTTTGCAAGCGTCCGTGTAGATAGTAAGTCCTAGTGGATGACCTATAAGGTCGCGCAAATTCTCCAGAAACCAAGTCCAACTTCCCTTTGACTCAATCTCCAAAACTCCATAAGCAACAGGGAACATCCAATTGTGGCCATCAACTGCAGTACCAGCTACTAGCTTTCCTTTAAATCTTCCATGAAGAGCTATTGCATCCACGGCCAAATAAGGCCTGCAACCATCCAGAAACCCTTGCCAGCAAGCTTTGAAACAAACAAAATCCCTTATAAAGCACTCCTTCTCCATTGTCTTTCCTCTTATTTTGTACTTAACTTTATGCATGTCTATATGTACAACACTACCTGGACTAGCCATCTCCACTTCGGCTTTGAAGCTGTAAAGCAACTGAAAACTTTCATTCCATGGACCATTGGTCCTCTCAAGAGCCATTTCCTTTGCATAGAACATCCTCTTAATGGGTACTATAATATTAAACTTTTTAGAAACTTCTTTTATGAGCGTTGTTGCACCAACTGATGGGTTCGCTCTCATCCAATCCATGATTGTATCTGCCAACCACCTAGTCTTTGATAGTTTGTTTTTTTCCTTTGGTTGTCCCATTGAGGTGGACAAGAATGTTCGAACCGGTTAATTTATCTAAAACATAATTAAAATGTCAGGTACAGCTAACAAACTCTATATAATAATATAAAATACACAACTGGTTGTAATACCTGAATCAAACTGCTCCTGAGCATAGTGGATGCATGCATCCTCCACCTACACCTCTTGTATGGGCACTTCACTATGAACCTTCCCTGTTGCACTCTTAATAACATTATAATCATTATTGGTGCGAATTCAATATGTAGTAAGGGCATTACGACAGTCTCGCATCGTTTCAAATAGGTGCCTTCTGAAATTTAGGATCGTCCCTGTCCCATTCAATTACTGGCAAGTCATCACCATCGTACTCGGCTAAAACGAGGCTGCCATTGTTCTCCTTGTTCTCTTCGTCATCAGTGTCATCAAATCTGGCACCCTCGGCAATTTCATCCGTGTATTGATCCTCTAGTGCATGTTTACTGAATCTATCTACAAATTTAGGAAACATTAACTCATCCTCATCATCTAGTGGAGGCGCTCCCTCGTCAGGCTCTGCCTCATCCTCCACATCGGCCAGACGGGAGGTTTGGCTTACACTGGCAGTGCAAACAGATGATACTACTGTGGACCTACAAGGATCGTCAGGGCACACACTATTAGCAGAGACAGCAGAGACACATGATGCCCGTCCACCTGATGATGCATGACCACCAGATGGTGATTTAACACTCTTTCTCGTGTGCTCAACTTTAGGTTGCACATGGAGACGAATTCGACCAAACGTTCGGTAGCATTCAAAGAGAAAATCATTACCATATCATCTTCGCTAGTTAGTGGGAGCAATCTTTGCTCGCTAATATTGAAATATTGCAAATCAACTGGATCGTCACTGCTCTAGGGGAATTTATAATAGATTTTGTCTATCAAATCTCTATGAGTTATGTAGGTTGCAACCACCGCTGAGAGGTAAAATCCAGAGAGATATTTTTCACTACCACGAATTACGCTAGTATCCAGTCCAGTCTAATCGCCATACGAAATGCTAGCACTAGATCAGTCCTATTCGAAAAGCAAGGCAGTTAGTTGAGCACCAACGATTCACGCTCAAATACTACCAATAATCAACCTACAAAGGGTAACAATGCTTACCCAAATGGAATCCATGCATTAGATCCATGTGATTCCACCCAATCTTCTCCCTGCTCGACACAGATGGATGGTACACCAGCCGGCGTTGCATACTGTTCCGTGGAAGGGGTAGATCTAGCGGGGGCGGGAGTAGAGCCGGAGGTGGAGTGGGCTCCACGGCTAGGGGGAGGGGGCGTCTCTAAGGCCAAGGACGACATAAGGTAGGAGGGCATGACGGCGGGGCAGCGGAGGGGCGGTGTGGGAGTTGTTCCAGGCTCGGGGGGAAGCGAATGCTTTGGGTGAGCGAGAACGGTCGGTCCGACGTGTCTCCCTGTGGCCCCACCCTTCACCAAGTATGCAAGACCAATCCCAACGCGTCCCCACCCTTCACCACGTATGCAGGACCAGTCCCAATGTGGCCCCACCCTACACCACGTATGTAGGACCTGTCCTAACACGGTGATACTGTTGCCTGTCAAAACCCACCGGCGAGCAGCGACGAGCAACACGAAGAGCCGGGAGGCTCCTGTAATCAGGGCCTGGTCCCTCGGCAACGGCCGCAAAACTCCAAGACACGTCTGGATGATGCAGGCGTGCCACGACCTATACCTGGTCGGAAGGTGATGGATTGCTTGATTAGTTTCTGCATGGCAAACAAGTATCGTAAAATTCGAGCCGACCGGCTCCTGTGTTTCCAGAATCGGCTCCTGGAGCCGATTATCCCATGGTTACGCATTAGATCTACGATAACATGGGGTTTTGCTTCATCAATACAGTTAAATCGACTCTGACGGTTAACGCTTTCACCACATAATTGGAACATCCTACACGTAATTGAGCCTAGTAGATACAAAGATGATAGAAAACTAACCCTAGAGAAGGCCTAACAACCGACGTAAAGTCAATTCCGGAACAACTCCTCTCGAATTGGCAAACCATATCCTTACATACTCTGGATCGTTCAACCCGTTTGCAAGGCACGACTATGTGGATATCAAACTAAACCTTGGAAAACAAGGCATAACTATAACGATCAAATCAATGAATAAAGATCAAGCAAGATGCTGCCTTACACGAAAAAGGTGCAAAGGCGAGATAACTAAAGCGCATAACTAAGCAATCATAACAAAAGGTACCGATGCTAGCCCAAACAAATCTATGATAACGGTATTACTCGCCATCAACAAGGCTTCAGACGAGTAACACTAAATAACGCATAGCGAATCGCCTAGACCGCAAGATGCGATCTAGGCGACATACTACCCAAAAGAAACCCTAGAAACAAGGGGTGGCGATGCGCCGAGATTGTGTTTGTTGTGAACGTGATCGTCCTCCTTTTTCAATAACCTTAGGTACATATTTATAGTCCGGAGACTTTCTATCTTTGGAATAACCCTAACAACTCTATCTCTTACTTAAACCAAAGCGTAACCTACCATAATATACAGATACACGGGCAATTTAGCCCAAATCCACGCACAAGGCTGATCCAGCAATACGTTGCATATACGTATCCTCCAAGCCCATCTTGATTACGGCCCATCTCCTCCTTTGGCCAAAATGTGGCGATAACACATGCCCCCCTGGTTTTGGCAATAATAATTCCAAAACCACTCTGTTTTTTTCTTTCATCGGGTTACGCGTTGCAGAGCAGAATCGTCACGCCGCCCCCTCATCATGACGCCTTGTCTTCTCAACTTCTCCGCAGTGCATGATTTGACAGTTTTTGCACCACATTCTGGAAAACCGATGTGGCATTGAACCACCTCCCACTATTCCCCTTATTTAAATTCATCTGAGCAGTTTGCACCCCCATCCTCTTCCATTAGCCAAAAAACCCTCTTTCTCCGCCATGGCCTCCTCTTCTTCCTCCAAATCATCCGGCCTTTCCTTCCAATCCTCCAACACAATGAGCGACCGGGAGCCGACGCCGGAGCACCCGCCAATGGCGGCGTAAGAGGCTGTCGCCCCACAATGGTGGGACGAGAGGAGGGACTTCGCCCGCTGGTCGAGGACGCGAGTCCACGACCAACGGCGAGGAGGGCCTCCAGTTCCTTGTCGACGGGGAACTGGAGGCGGAGAGCGCCGACGACGCCGTGTCCTGGGGCGAGGACGTCGAATCCTCCGACGAGGAGGAGGAAGCGGAGGAGGACACCTCCTCCGATGAATACCCACCGGTGAAGCGCTTCCGCGCCGGGTCCAGCGAGGACACCGACGATGACGACGAGGACGAGGAGGCCCCCGCTGACAACTTCAGCAGCAGCGGCGAAGACTACGCCGGCGGCGGCCGATGGCGAATCTGACGAGTAAGACAGGCGGACGACACCGGCTTCTAGATTAGGAACTAGTAGTAGTAGTACTAGTAGTAGATTTCCATTTGTAAGCAATCGGCTTCATTCTAAACAACCGTCTTTTGAATCAACAAAGATTGCTTTCCCAATTCGACTTTGCCGATAGTCAAAATAGGTCAACGTTCCAGAAGCCGATAGTAATGTATCGGCTTTCACCATACTACGCTCATATGGTCAACCAAGTCAAAGCCCAAAGAGCCGATGGTAACACATCGACTTTCCCTAACGTTGACAAGGTCAAATTTGGTGCATATTTAGATAAATCGAGCGGCCACTTTCCAATTTCAAGCGGTAGCTGCGACCCTCTTCAAAAAGGCTAACCGGATCTCCAATTGCCTCACCGAATAGATCGAGCTTACAGCGACAAGAACCCTCGATCCCCAATCGCATAGATCCATCTCCGCCGCAAACTAGATGGCGGAATCGTCCAATACCAACACAGCGGTCTCAGTGCGAAGTACGCTTTGCTCCTCATGATCTGAACACGGTGCTAGAATTAATAGCAAACACAATTAATGCTTTATTCCACCGTTAAATTTTTAGGTTTCGGACATTCTGCGCGCATCCTTCTCTCCCAAATTCTCTGTCTTGGCCCCGTCTGAGAATCTAGTCACCTGTCGATCTCTTGCGAGGCAAATAGAATCCTTCGTAAGCCAAAACCTAGATTTGAATTCTTGGGCCGTTGCTTGCGAGCCTGGCCTAATCCTCTGAACATTGGGTCTCTTGGTACAATGAGGTAGCCAAAACTTACCAATCCCAATGGGAAACCACGGGAATAGCCGATGCCTTGTATTTGTCATTGTCTCCCCTTGAGAAACATGAAAATCTTCTAAAAACCATCGGCTATTTCTGGTCCGATGCTCTGAACTGCTTCATGTTCGGTCATGGCCCCATGACACCAACTCTGTTAGACGTGGTGATGATTCTTGGATGCAGACGTTACATCACCCACCCCTCTGCTTTTAAGTGACAAAGGTCCCTACAAGCTTTCTTCCAAAAGCAGATTGCCTGGGGGTGTCTATCTTCAAAGCCACATGAAAACTAAAGGCCCTGTCACAGAGAAAGAACACACGGCTTTCCTCAACTTCTGGCTGGAACATTTCATATTCTGTGGCCCTTCCCTTGCTCCAACCAAGAATTATCTCTCCTTGGCCTACGAACTTGCCAAAGGCACTCAACTTGGCATCGGCAAACTGTTCCTTGGAGAAGTCTATCGATATCTCCGGTTGATGTCATCAAACTATTCTCGGCATAGCGTCAAAGCAGGAGGTCCTTGGTGGTTCATTCAGCTATGGTCTCAGCTGTATTTTCAAAACCATGTCCCAAACTTCCCCTTTTGGCGAGTTGCACCTTCCCAGATGCCAAAGGAAGCGGATCCGATGCACCTACGGCCAAGCTCTGTATAGGCGCCGGGGTAAAGCGATCCTCAGAAGCATCCAAGTGGTTCAGCATTTTCTTCCAAGGCCTAGACAATCCTATCTTCTTTCCTTACACGGAAGAATCGGAACATTTTGAAAATCCAATCTCCTTCAGGCTAGACAACTTTGCCGATGACACAAGCACTCGGCAGCTATTTTCCACTGTGATCTGTCCCTGCTTCCTTCCAGTTGGCATGAGCACATCCAATGAATAATCAAGCACGGATACGAATTCTACCGCCGGTCGTAGTGGCTCGGCAATTTGGCCTTGGACAAGTACCTCCCATTTCTTTCTCCACCATCTTATAGAGCGGTGACCTGCCGATCCTCTCACCAGTCAAAGGTGTTATTCCTTCTTCGATGCTCTGACCATCCCAATTCCTAACAACCTCACCTTCTCTTCATCAACCGATGGTTTTGAGAACTGGTGGTCGATGTGGAAGACTCATGCCCTCAGGAGAGCGCTGGGACCGTTCTTTGGAACAACTCGATCTTGAATATGATATCCCGTAGAACAGGTACCACTACTTGTAAATTTTCTTGATGCACTCACAAATGATTCTTCTAATAACCCGCCTGTCTCCTTGCAGCAACAAGATGGTCTGAACCTACACACGGTGATGGCTCCCCTTCAATTCTTCCCACCAGCTCTGTGGTCCTTTTCTGCAAAAACTCGCCACCTTTGAAAAAGGTCGTGATGCAGAACCAGCCGATATCACCACAATCGGCTTCCAAGAGCCAAGCAACTTCTGGGTCAGCCGCCTCTCGAGTTCCGACTAAAACAAAAACGACGGTGAGGAAGGTAGCTGCCAGGAAGACATTGAGGCGCCGGAGCCCTTCTCCAGAAAGTTTGCATGTACGCTGATCCATGCCTTGGTTGATCTCTTTCATCCTTGCAAACATGCTTGTGCTTACTAGCTCTCCTTTTCTTACAGGTTTCCACCGAAGACACCTCCAGCGGGGACACACAATCCAATCGAGGAGAATCGGGCCCAACAGACTCTGAGAGGACCACCACACCGAGCCAGCCAGATTTGCCACCATCGGCTCCGGGAAAAGCGGTTCTGAACCTCGCCCCAGAGCATCGGCGGGCGGTATGAGCCCCAAGAGGGCTCTCAAGGGACTCCAAACTTCTTCGTCGAGCCAGGAGGTTTCGAAAGTCATCACCCTCCATGCTCTTACCAATTGTTTTTTTTTATCTGCCGATTCATCACTATTTACATCGGCTAAGCACCTTCCATGTAGACGACTGACACTTCTAGTGGGAAAGCCGGGGAAGTGCCGATGCCTTTCGCAAGGCTGGATCTAGTAATCCCTGAAGGCGTAGATGAAACGGTTACCACTTTGGCCAAGCCCCCAGCAACACACAAGCCGATTGTCTCGTCATCGCTATCCCTTGATCTTAGGAGAGGTGCGTTAAACCGTTCGGCTCATCCTTCCATGTTGGGCGATATCGACGCCATTTGACTGCCGGTTGTGATATCTCGAAGCTGTGACGTTCGACCACGAATCCATCGAACCAACTCCTCTCGCCAACGCGATGAACCACGAGCAAGGGCTGTTCTACCTCAATTCCAGCGTCTCAAAGCCTTGCTGTCCTCCCCGATCGAGAAGTTGATCGAGGGTTCTGAAGAGGTGAAGAGTGTTCTTGCCGAAATCAAGGACCAGCTCCCAGTAGCATTGCAGGTGAAGCTTTGGCCAGTTGTAACTCTGTCTTTCTACGGGTCAAGGGTGAAGTTGGCTCGTGAGAGGATTAATCTGCGCCGTGCCCAACTCCCGCTGAAGGCCAATATTGCAGACAAATGTCAGCAGCTCAACGAGAAAAAGGCGTCTCTGGATGCCAAAACTGACACCTCTGTCAGCACCGCCGAGCTTGCATCCTTGAAAAAGGAATTGGGAGATCTTGAAGAGAAGGTCCGGGCGACTAAACAGCTCATTCGTGACAAGGAAGCATTCATCGCCCGCTCCCAAGACGAAGCAGAAGGCCTCAAAGCTCAACTGAAGACTGATCTGGCGGAAATACGTGACCTGAACAAGCAGCTAGTGATGGGCAAGGACGAAGATGACGAAGCTGAGATCGCCGAGGTGGATCGTGTCCGTGCTGACGCCCTCTACGCCTTCGAGGCATTCCTTCAGTAGCTTATTCATGTAAACTGACACCTTCTCGTAACGGTTTGAACCTCTAGAGTCGATGGCTGTGCATCGGCTATATTTTTTTTTATTGGCCGATTTCATGTATCGGCCCCCATATTTCACTGTCCATCATCCCACATGCTTGGGAAATATTTCTTGAGATGCTGACCGTTGATGTACTTGGGAATTTTACGCCGTCCAGCTCCTCAAGCATGTACGCGTTCCCCCTTAAAACTTGATCGACCCTGTATGGCCCGTGCCAATTTGGAGACCATTTACCATATGCTGCATCCTTAGTCCCCAATGGCAATACAGCTTCCCATACCAGATCGCCAACGTGGAACTCCTTTTGTCTCACCTTCTTATTATATGCACGAGCTACCTTGGCCTTGTTCTCTTTGATTTTCTCAAGCGACCACAGCCTAAGCTCAGTTAAATCCTCAACACTGTCACTCATCAGGGCCGCATATTCTTGAGTTGTTAGATCGTTCTGAAAAGTGACACGTCTCGATCCAGCCGTAATCTCCCAGGGCAATACGGCTTCTTGTCCATAGACTAGATGGTATGGCGAGGTTTTTATCGCTCCATGACATGACATGCGATAAGCCCATAAAGCCTCTGACAAAACCTCGTGCCAACGCCTAGGGTGCTCATCGACTTTCCTCTTGATCAGCTTGATAAGGCTCTGGTTGGACGCTTCAGCTTTCCCATTTGCTTGAGCATAGTATGGAGATGATCGGATCAGCTTAATTCCCGTGTTCTTACAGAACTTTCTAAACTCATGAGAGATGAAGACCGAACCTCCATCGGTCGTGATAGTTTGGGGAATCCCGAATCTATGAATGACATGTTCTTTCACAAAATCGATAACATCCTTCGAGTTCACTGACTTCATAGGGACGGCTTCCACCCATTTAGTGAAATAATCCGTAATGGCCAAAATCCACATGTGGCCTTTGCTTGATGGAGGATTGATCTTGCCAATCATATCCATGCCCCAACCTCGGAATGGCCAAGGCTTGATGATGGGGTTCATTCTTGGACGGTACCGTCTGAATTTTCCAAATTTCGACATGCTTGACACCCTTTGTAGTACTTAAAACAGTCCTCAAGCATGGTGGGCCAATAAAACCACGATCGCTGATCAACCATTTCATCTTGTGAGCCGATTGGTGAGTTCCACAGGCGCCTTCGTGTACCTCGTGTAGGAGCCGATTGGCCTCGGTTGGCCCCAGACATTTGAGCAGTAACCCTTCCAGAGTCCTGTAGAACATGTCGTCCCCAATAAGCACGTACTTCATGGCCTTGTACCTTATCCGTTTAGGTGCCCCCCGAGCCGAATCTTTCAAGTAATTGAAGATATCGGCTCTCCAGTCGTCCGCCTCCAGGAACTGTACCTGAACATCAGCTCCCTCTGCTACGTCCTTGTAGCCTGAAGCCATTTGTGCGAGATCATTCGCCTCGGTATTCTGCGATCGCGGGATCCAGTTAAAGTTTATGTACCTGAACTGTGCCATCAGCTCACGGCATTGCAACCATAATGGGAAGAGTGATTCGCTCTCACACTTGTATTCCTCCGTGAGTTGGGAAATCACCAATTTGGAGTCTCCAAAAATTTCCACTGCTTCTGCTCTAGCTTCGATGAGCAACTCCATTCCCTTGCGTATCGCCTCATACTCAGCGACGTTGTTGGTGCAAGGGGTAGATAGCCTGATGGAGAAGGAATATGTTGCCCCCCGGGGCGACACGAGTAGAATGCAGATGCCGCAACCATCATCACAAACCGATCCATCGAAAAACATAGCCCATGCTCGTATAGACAGCGCCGCTATATCAGTGTTGATTCTTTCAGCAATAAGGTCGGCCAACGCCTGACCCTTAACCGCTTTCGCGGGTTGATACCGGATATCAAATTCCGATAATGCAAACATCCATTTGCCGAGTCGGCCTTTCAACATAGGAGCCGACAGCATATGTTTTATGACATCTGATTTGCATATAATGATAATCTGCGCTGAGAGCAAGATGTGGCGACTTAGTGCGGTGAAAAATAGCGAGGCACAACTTATCGATCTCGGATACCTTGTCTCTGCATCCAGCATCCTTATGCTGATGTAAAACACAACTCGCTCCAGACCATCATAAACTTGCACCACCGAGGCGATGGACGTGTCAGCTACTGACAAGTAAATGTAGAACGGCCTATCCGGCTGGGGCGGAACCAACACTGGCGGCTTCGTTAGATATTCTTTGATCTCGTCGAAGGCTCGTTGTTGTTCTGTCCCCCAGCGGAACTCCTCATCAGATTTAATTTTCACCAGTCCCATGAACGGCTCTATTCTTCCTGACAGATTGGAGATGAATCTTCTGACGAAGTTGATCTTGCCGATGAGAGACTGCAGTTCTTTCTTCGTGGTAGGTGGCTTCATTGTTCGCACTGCCTCCTGACTTTTCAGGCCGATCTCAATTCCGCGTTCATGGACCAAGAAACCCAAGAACTGACCGGCCGTCACCCCGAAGGCACACTTCTTTGGATTCATCCGTAGCCCGAATTTTCTTGTTCGGTCCAGGACGCGTTGCAGATCGTCCAAGTGTCCTTGTACTGAAGCAGACTTGACCACCACGTCATCGATATAAATTTCCACCAGCTTGCCGATCAGATCATGGAAAATGTAATTCATGGCTCTTTGGTATGTGGCGCCGGCATTCTTCAGTCCAAACGTCATGACTACATATTCAAACAACCCCACCGAACCTGGGACTCTGAATGCAGTCTTGTGTATATCTTAGAGCCATAAAAATTTGGTTGTAAGCATTGCCATCCATGAAGCTCAAGACCTTATGACCAACATGTGTTGATTAATGTCTCGCTCTGGGCATCGGATACTCATCCTTTGGGTGGCTCTATTGAGATCCCGAAAATCTATGGCAACACGCCGTATCATCCTTTTCTCTCTGTGCGATACTAGAACTCCACTCGGCATACACGCATGGCTGATTAACCTAGTCATCAACATTTTCTCGATCTCTTTCTTGACTTCTACCAAAATTTCGCCTTCATCATCGTGCTCGCTCTTTGGAATGGCGAAACCCTTTTTAAGCGGAGTCGATGCTCAATGATGCTCTGTCTAACCGGGCATCTCTGTATAGTCGAGCAAAGCAATCTGGATATTCTTTCAACAAAGCTATCATCGGACCCCGCAGATTCGGATCTAACTTCTTGCTGATAAATGTTGGTCGCGGCTTATCCCCAGGACCGATGTCAATCTCCTCTAGATCATCAGCGGAGGTAAACCCATACCCTAGCTTTCCGTCACCTGCTAAATCGATGCTAAACACGGGGCAAACAGTTGGTGAGGATAACAAAGGTAATTTGGGCCGATTGCCGGAATCGGCCCCCTTTTTGATTGCATTAGTCAAGGGAAGTTTACAACTTATTTGTGCTCTACAATGGCAGGGAATCTCCCTACTGCGACTGCATGACCTGTTTCTCGTAAGATTCGCTTTTATTTTTGTGGCGATCGCGAGGATCGGCCATACCATCTGATCGTGGAACTTTGCTACTCTGTCGGGCCGGTGGATAAGACCAGCCTCACCCGTTTTGTAGCTTCAATGCGCTCACGGCCGTCTAGACTGATTCGGAGATCGGCTCTTGGTCTTCTGCCTCCCAGATGTTCATTCCAGCTATGGACATCTCGATCGAATCATCTGCATGAATGACCTCCACTTCATCTCCATCCCACTGTATTAGGCACTGGTGCATTGTGGATGGAATGCAGCAGTTAGCGTGAATCCAATCCCTCCCCAAAGGCGAGTAGGTGCTTTTGCATCAGCGATGAAGAATGGCGTAGGGATGGTTTTTCGCCCACGGTCGGATCCACGTTGACGCCTTGCGTTTCTGAAGTTTGGTCGTTGAAGTCGCTTAACGTGACGTTGGTTTTGATCAGATCTGCAGTGGAGCGTTCCAAACGCCGTAGCATGGAGTATGGAATTATATTGACTGCCGCTCCGGTGTCGACCAACATCTTGCGGACAGGCTACCCATTGATATAACCTCGCAGGTATAGGGCTTTCAGATGTTTGTAGCCCTTCTCTTGTGGCTTTTCAAAGATAACCGGCCGTGGCGCGATCAAGCGTATGCCACCGTAGTTCTTTGGTTCTTGGGCGCAAAACTTCGACGGAAGTATGAACACCATGTTTGTGCCGGCCGATGTCTTCGCGCCGGATTTTCGGTTTGGGCGCCACTCTTTCCTTTTCGGACGAGCCTCTTTCCAAGGTTTGCGAATTTTCACGGCCGATCGGGCCGTGCTTTCCTTAAAGCGTGGAGGTCTGCGCTTGGCTTCCTCCAAGCTACGCCGCTGAACTCTACGCTTTTGGGTGTGTCTGAGTCCATCGGGACACCACCTTGGCGGTGATATCTGTCTTCTTCTTCTTCACCCTTTGGCTCCTCGAGATCTTTTGCTCGAGATGACTCCTCTTATGCATTACGAGGCGGAGAGGCCCTAGACGCTTGAACACTGGCGGACTGTGTCATCCTTCTGTTGTCCACATTCCAGGCAGTTGTCGATTGTAGGCAATCGGCTCATTCCCGCATCCCAGCAATACTTGAAGAAAGGACAATCCCAATGTCTATCCACGCCTTCCTTTTCCTTTGACTTTCCCCTAGCGAGGTGCTCATATCCTTCATCATCTCTATCATGCCGGCGACGTCGGTCATACTGACGCTCATACTTGTTAAGGAGATGCGTGGAGTGTGGCTTTTGATATCGCACGCTTCTCACTTGCTCCTCGGTTAAATACCGCCTGTCATCATAACGGGGCCGATCACGTGGGCCAGCCTCCTCTCTTTCTTTGCCCCGAGAGCGACCGCCTTCCTCCTTATATGTGCCATGGTGGTACACAGGCCCTGCCATATTAACATCGAATGAGAAATCTAACTGACGCCTCGTGGAGTGGCTGTGTTCTACCATGTTGATGACGGGAAACGGGTTTGTGTCTACTTTCATGGCGAATTGCCCAAGGATCAGACGGCCCTGTTCTATCGCCGTTTGGATCTGGCGACGTAGCTCTTTGCAATCATTGGTGGTGTGGGTGAACGAGTGATGCCACTTGCAGTATGGTCTCCCGATCATCTCTTGAGCCGTAGGGATTTTATGGCCTTCGGGTAACTTCAGCTGCTTTTCTTTCAGTAGTAAATCGAATATCTTCTCAGCTTTGCTCACATCGAAGTCGAACCCTTTTGCAGGCCCTTCTTTGTTTTACCCATTTGCGGGACAGGATCTGCCCCCGAGCCCATTCAGCCATGGCCACCTCCCCGGTCTTGTACGGATCCTCTTCTTCAGTATCGACCAGGCCTATCGGACGTTTGAACTTGTCTTGGTACAACTTCGGTGGCGCTGTTCATACATTGTCGTTTCGGGCCATGTGCCAATGAATTGTATTCTACTTGGAAAGCGGATCCTTGATAGGTCTTGAGAGACCCAACACCGCCAATTCGCTTCTTTCTCAGCAAACGAGCGAATAACATCGGTTCTTGCGAGTCTGAAAGCTTGAATGTACTCGGCTACCGTTTCTCCCGCTTTTGCACTGCGCCGGATATGCAATGCCAGCCTCGGTAACCGAATGATATCTTGAATGTGGGCGCTCTTCCATTTGCTTCAGTGCGATCGAATCCGGTGGCAACGAGGTGTAACACCCAAAAGCTGGTCCTGTCAGAGATTGCGCAAAGAACCTTACGCGTAACTGATCCGATGCTGAAATCATGCCTAACTGTGCCAGGTATCGGCTCACATGCTCGATCGAGCTTGACCCTTCTGATCCGCTAAACCTTGAGAACTCAGGGAGCCGATACTTGGGTGGCAGCGGAATCAGATCAAACTCGTTGGGGTACGGCTTGGAATAGCCGATTGTCCTTCTCTTCGGCACGAAGCCGAACTGGTCTCTCAATATGGTACGGATTTGCTCCACCGTTTGAGCTGCAGGGGCTAAATTCTCATGACTCGTTCCGGTGGCATACTTGGCTATCCATGCCTGTTTATCAGCGTCCATCCCAGATATCCCTGCTCCAGAAATACCTGCTCCCGAAGCCCCTGCTCCAGAAACTCCTGCCCCGGAAATCCCTGCGGGTGCAATCTGGTTCGTCTTGTCGAGCTATTGCAGTCCGACGTAGGTGCACACATATCCATGTGGGATTTCTTTAGGTGGTTCAAACAGAATTGGCAATCGCCGGTCGCCTCCAACCTTGTAGACGGCGACGCGGTGCCCTGGTGGCTCGGAGCTGCAAGTGAATGGCGGTGTGGCACATGCAGAGTAGTATTTCTCCTGGTGAGTCCCTAGTAGTCCCCGAGGAAATGCGATGTTTCATGATCTCTGAACTACGCGAACCGCGCTCGAAAGCGTTCACTAGGCTCTCAGAATGGCGGTGAAGAGAATGAGGCACCATGTAATTGACTTCCTGTCGCAGAGCTCTGGTGCGCTCCTCTGAAGGAACAGACAGATCCACCTCATCAAGAGCACCTTCGGGTGAGAACCCTTTCCACCTGATGCCATGCTTACGGGTCCTCTCAAAAGAGCAGATGAGATCGGCTTCGAAGAGAGCTTTGATATCATCATACTTCGCCTTGTGCTCATCAGGCAGATCGTCGTACGTGACCGGTCTGTCCCCCATCGCAGCGTCAGATGTTGATGCAGATGTTGTTGAATGTCCCACTGGGCGTGCCAGAATGTGTTGCCTGTCAAAACCCACCGGCGAGCAGCGACGAGCAACACGAAGAGCCGGGAGGCTCCCAGAACTGCTGGTGGGCCCTGGTCCCTCGAGCAACGGCCTGCAAAACTCTGGCACACGTCCTGGCTGATGCAAGGGCGTGCCACCTGACCTATACCTGGTCAGGAAGGTGATGGATTGCTTCGATTAGTTTCCTGCATGGCAAACAAGTATACGTAAAATTCGAGCCGATGGCTCCCGGGTTTCCGTGAATCGGCTCTGGAGCCGATTATCCCATGGTTACGCATTAGATCTACGATAACTTGGGGTTTTGCTTCATCAATACAAGTTAAATCGACCTACGACAGTTTAACGTTTTCACCACATAATTGGAACATCCTACACGTAATTGAGCCTAATAGATACAAAAGATGATAGAAAACTAACCCTAGAAGGCCTAACAACCGACGTAAAGTCAATTCCCGGAACAACTCCTCTCGAATTGGCAAACCATATCCTTACATACTCTTTGGATCGTTCAACCCGTTTGCAAGGCCCGACTATGTGGATATCAAACTAAACCTTGGAAAACAAGGCATAACTATAACATATCAAATCAATGAATAAAGATCAAGCAAGATGCTGCCCTTACACCGAAAAAGGTGCAAAGGCGTGAGATAACTAAAGCGCATAACTAAGCAATCATAACAAAAGGTACCGATGCTAGCCCAAACAAATCTATGATAATGATATTACTCGCCATCAACAAGGCTTGATGCGAGTAACACTAAATAACGCATAGGAATCGCCTAGACCGCAAGATGCGATCTAGGCAGCATGACACTTACCAGAAAGAAACCCTAGAAACAAGGGGTGGCGATGCGCCGAGATTGTGTTTGTTGTGAACGTGATCGTCCTCCTTTCTCAATAACCTTAGGTACATATTTATAGTCCGGAGACTTTCTATCTTTGGAATAACCCTAACAACTCTATCTCTTACTTAAACCGAAGCGTAACCTACCATAATATACAGATACACGGGCAATTTAGCCCGAACCCACGCACAAGGCTGATCCAGCAATACGTTGCATATACGTATCCTCCAAGCCCATCTTGATTACGGCCCATCTCCTCCTTTGGCCAAAATGTGGCGATAACACATACATCGGAAACATATCTATAATTTTTGACGTTCCATGCTTGTTTAGTATCTACTTTGCTTTGCTTTGTCCACACTTCGAGGTGCTTTTTTATATATTTTCTGGTACTAACCTATTAACAAGTTGCCATAGTGTCAGTTGCATGTTTTCTGCTGTTTTTGGTTCCAGAAAAGCTAGTAAGGAAATATTCTCGGAATTGGACGGGATAAAAGCCAAAGTCAAAATTTCACCGAGGAGAACAGGGATTCCAGAGGAGAGACGGAGATGCGCCACAGGGCGTCCGAACGCCCCCAGACGCGGGCCCACCCTAGGCCACGCCTGGGCAGGGTGTGGTCCCCCTGGCCGCCTCCTAGCTTTGCCTCTTCGCTTATAAGAAGCCCTCGATGCCTAAAACCTAAGCATCCGATCAATATTCCACGAAACTGTTTGTAGCCGTCGCCACCATCATCCCTAGATCGGGGGGATCTGAAGCTCTTCCCGGCACCCTGCCAGACGGGAGATCATCCCGGAGGCCTTCTTCTTCATCATGTCAGCCTCCGGTATGAAGCGTGAGTAGTTCCACCTAGATGGTTGTATCTCCTCCTTTGTGCTTTCATGTCTAGATCTTGTGAGCTCCGTTCATGATCAAGATCTCATCTATTTGTAATCATGCATGTTGTGTTCGCGGGAATCCGATGGATATTGAGATTACCATGTCAGATTGATTAATGGTGTTATCTTATTGATTCTATCATGTCTATGTTGTTTGTGATCTTGCATTCTCTCCGTTGTTAGTAGCTATATTGGCCAAGTAGTTGCTAGTGACTCCAAGAGGGGGTATTTATGCTCGATAGTGGGTTCATGTCTCTATTTAATCTAAGGGAAGTGACAGAAATCTCTAAGGTTGTAGATGTATTGTTGCCACTAGGGAGAAAACAACGGTCTCTTGTTCATGGAACAAGTGGATTGTTTACCTTACACACTTTGCTTAAAGTAGTTGTCTCTTGCTTGCAACTTAGTACTGGAGGGGGTTCAGATGATAACCGAAAGGTGGACTTATAGTCATAGATGTAGTTGGATGGCGGTCTATGTATCTTGTTGTATTGATCAATCGAATCTCATAAGATCTTTATGTCTAGTATTGTATTACTATGCCTTGCTCAGTCCTGTCAATTGTCCTGCTGTAATTTGTTTACCCTGCATGCCATGTTTTTTTATCAAAGGAGAACACCTCTAGTGAACTATGGACCCCGGTCCAATCTTTACCATTGATACATCTTCCACTGTTACTATTTACTTTCTGCAAACCATCATCACCTTCCACACCATATAGTTAATCCTGTGTTACAGCAATCGGTGAGATTGACAACCTCACTGTTAGTTGGGGCAAAGTCTTGAGTTTGTGTTGTGCAGGTTTCCATGTTGCTTACAACACCTTTGAGACGTTTCCTTCCTCCTACTGGTTCGATAACTGTGACACCCTCAGAATCGGCCCTATGCAAGTTTTAGCGAAACTCGCCAAACCCGCATAGAAACGATTCGAAGGTGCCCACCAGGCACTTTCGTGCGGGTGGAAAGCAAAGTAATAACATTACACAACAGTCCTCGATGGGACCCACGAGCAGAGATATATATACAACGGCGACTCAAAGAGTCAAGAATACAAATACGGTACAAAGATCCAAATCACCTTGAACGATGGGCGTCCGACTACGGACAAGATGCAAATGGGGCTAAGAGCCTGAAGAATAACCAATGGCGTCCATAACCCTGCGTGCCAAGCGGAAGGGTAACCACGCTAACGTCGATCTCAAAACCTGCTTAAACAAAGGGGTGCCGACAAAGGGCAAAGGAAAAGAGGAGCGTCAAGATCGAGGCCGAGACAGCGAGGCTAGAATTCGGTCCTCGCCTACATAGGTATGGTGGGCTGAAGCGGCAGCGAGATGCACTAAACAACCTATAGAGACTCGATACAATGGCGGATATCGAGAGGATAAGAATGACCTAACCGGATCCAACGAAGCTATCACCCAAACAAACCCATCTGGTGTTTCCCCTCGAGACCAAACGAGGAAGTCAACCGAGGAACTCACAGTTGGCGGTTTTACTTATTCGATTATAGTTGCGGCACTTTACTAGTCGGTTTAGATAATCATCACGATAAAAATAAGCGATGGGCACTTTTAGTTGACCATTCCGTGACTTAGCACTTACTAGTCGATACATTTAGCATGAGATAAACCCAAAACCAGCGGTTGTTGGTACTTTTACTTAGCCATTCCGTTGTAGTGAAGCTGATTACTAATCAATCGGATACAAGGCGTTTATAACGAAGAAACTTTAGTTATAGTTGTCTATGATCAAGCACTGCTCCAAGTCGTCCATAACCGGACACGGCTTCTCGAAAAGATTTAACCTGCAGGTGCACCAAAGTATCCACAGCACTTTGACCCTTTTGCGGATCGGTTAACATACACCCATCGGTATGTCGGGGCCTAAGTCACGACGTTCCCGGACTCAAAGCAAGCACGAGGCCACCCCTAAGTACACATAGCGAAGTCGGCCGGTCTCGAGACGGACTTAGGGTTTGTGGGGCAACGTGATAAAGCAGATCCATAAGCGGGGATGTCGATACCACGTAACGGTCACAATTCCTAACAAGACAGTGTGCTCCTCGCACAAACGTAAATACATAAGTAGCATGGCATAAGCAGGATAGTAAAAAAACACCTCAAACTAGTTGTGGCCCCAGTACAATACTTTGAAATCAGGTAATAATCAATGGGGGGCCCATATCTCCCCACCTGTGGTTAGCGCGCTAGATCTCGGAACAGGTGTCAAGAACTCGGGTCCTACGGGACACAAGTGGGCGGTCGGAAACCAAAACTTACCTATCACCCACCGATGCCTCTGCTTATTTCAATTTTAGTTGTTAAACAGGAATTAAAGTGAACCATAAGTAAACCATGATCATCTCCAACGTCAACATGCGGCAATCCTCCAACAATTGTGGTACTTGACGACAAGCAAAACACTTGAGCAAGCGACTACGACACGCGGGTCCAACTATCTACCAAACAACAGGTAATAGGATGTGTCCAAGGCTATATATGGCTGCAAGGGATATCACGAGTACGAAACTAGAGCATCGCAACACAGATAGCAAAGATCAACAGGAAGGAATAAATACTAGAAAAGTAAGATAGGAAGAAAGGGGGAGATGCTCGCCTGAAAACATTGTCGAAGGTTCAACCGAAGATCGGGTCGACACTCGCATCAACTCAACGGCCTTATCCGTGAAGATGCAAAACACTAGAATAAACACCGGATGCAATATTTAATACAACGGCAGAAGATCGGCATGATGCATGTATGATGTATGACAGGGCAAAGGTGCGATGCAATTAGGTCATATTAAACGGAACCGGGGTCCCGACATTAATTAGGTGGTTCAAGTTATTTATCTACCCCGCAAATTATATGTTGTTTAGCAATGCAACAGATGGAACCGGTTCGCTACACATGTTTAAATGAGGCCAATATAAGGCTAGATTTGCCCGCATATGGGCCCCATATTTAATTATTAGGTGAATCGGCATAAGGCCCCCAAACCACAGATATGCATGCGAGATGACAATTAAATATGCAACAAGTTGTTATGTTATAAAATAGGGTTCGAGGAAAAGGGGTCACACATTAGGGTTCTCGACGGTCTTGGGGTTCCGGGGTTCGGGGTTCGACGGGGTCCAGGGTCCAGATCTGAGGTTCAGGGTTCGACGGATCGTTCTCGGTTAGCGGAGTTGATCTTGGCGTTCCGGGAGGAAGCACTTGTCGCACCGGGGTCTCGGTGTCCGGGGTGAAGATCTTGGCGTTCTCGGCGATCTTGGCATTCTGCAGGTTCAGGTCCTGGCGCTTCAGCTCGACCTTCGGTACGGGGACTCAGGGTTCAGGGGTCTCGGCGTCCGTGTGGCGGTCTTGTCGTTTCGTGTAGGCGTTCTCGAGGTCGATGGTGAACTTGTGTGGTACCGTGGTTTTTTCGAAGATCTTGGCGTGGCACCGGGTACGGGTTCGGTCTTTGGTCCATGTAGGAGTACTTGATGTTCCGTGATGACGAGCTTCAGGTTCCATTGTAGAAAAATCTTTGTTCCGACTTCGTGTCGGTGAAGGCCTTGTAGCGGCACCGGTTACTCGTTCTCGTCGTCAAGCATCGAAGATCTTAGCGGCACTGAGCAAACACGCGAGGTCAACCGGCGACGGGACTGTTGGCAAAGGGGAAACTTGAACTGATCCCTGCGCGGACGTGCTCTAGCCAGCGGGGGGGCACACGGCCGGGTGGACTTGGTCACGGAGGCCTTGATCGTGGGTGTCGAGCTGGGGCAGCACAGTGAGCTTGGCGGCGTCATGGCGAAGCGGGCGAGAGGAGGCGGCGGGTTCGACCGAGGAGGAGGGCCGAGCAGGCTTCCATGGGCGGCGGGCGAGGCCTATGGTGGTCGAGGCGGCGAGGAGGCTCGGGCGGGGAGGTGGTCGAGGCGGTGTGGCGGAGCCGCACGCCGTGAGGTCGGCGTTACAGTGGCCGCAGCGGTAGGCGGGCGGCGCCGGACGGAATGGCCGAGCTGGGGTGAGGGGGCTGGCGGCTCCGGGAGGCGGGGTGGTGGAAGGTCGCCGCGGCGGCGGATGCGGTGGAGGTGGCCGGAGGCGGGTTCGGTGGCGAGGTGGCGGGAGGTCCAGCACCGAGAGGGGCGGGTGGCGATGGCGTGGCGTCGTGGAGCGCGAGGGCCGCAGGGCGGGAGCTGGCATGGGCGAGAGGAGGAGAGGAGGAGGTGGGCTTGTGGGCGGCGGCCTGCAGCGTGGTCGGAGAAGGGCGGTGGCGAGGTGCGGCTCAGGCGGTCTGGCGAGGTGGAGGCGCGGTCCGGAGGGGTCGGCAGGAGGAAGATGACCAGGGGCGCGGCGACAGGCGTGGGTCAGCAGCGTGGGACCAGAGGACAGGTCGGGATGGCGGGGTGGGCCCAGGAAGGGTCGGGGCCACGGGTGGAGGCAAGGGGAGAGGCGGGGGCTGTCGGCTGGTGGGGGTGGCGTGTGGCTCGTGTGTGTGGGTGGTGGTGTGGTGAGGAGGAGAGAGAGGAGGGGAGTGGTGAGGTGGCGTGGGATAGGGTAGAGGGAGGGGAGAGGTGAGGTGTCAAACAGGGATTGGAGGGGGTGAGGTGGCCAGGGGGTGTGGGTAGGTTAGTTGGTAGGTTTAGAAAATAAGGGGTGGACCGATTTAAAAATCCTGGGGGTGGTCGTTCGGGTCGATCTGGCCCGTTCGACTGCCCCCACTAAAAAAATAATATAATTTTTATTTGTTTTGTTAACACCGTTTGCAAACCGATAGCACTCGAACAAAAATAATCCGGAGACCGGGCTTTGCATTTGAATTAAGATGGGGCGTTTGGAAAAATAAAACGGGCTTTGCGAAAATAGTTTTATGCGAACAATGCATGATGATGACGATGCAATGCACAAATTCAACGCGATTTTCTAGTAGTGGTTTTGCGGGATGCCACAATAACCTCAGTTTCTTACTGGGGGAAGACTTGCTGTTGTGCTGCATCATACCTTGCTCTTGGGGTTTCCCGACGAAGCGCTCCCACGTTGATGCAGCGCCATCAAGATTTTCTGGCACCATTGCAGGGGAGGCTAAGGACACCTTCACAAGGGGAGTCCTCCTCAACCTTTCTCTTTACTTTGTTTTTGGTTTTCTTAGTTTCTTTTGCTTCGTTTTGTTTGCCTATTTTTATTAAAAACTCCAAAAAATAGTTTAGTTTGGTTTGCTTTCTCTTATGAAAAACACACACAAAAAATAGTTCCTACTCTAGTTGCTGGTCTATTATTGCCTTGCTTGGTCATGCTTTCTATCAATGGATGGTTTCTTTGAAACTAGTTCTTATTGGCAAGGTGGGTTCACGGAAGAATAAAAGTATTACTATAAGGAACACCTTTTGTCACAAAAAGGGAAACACTTATGGGAACAAATTGATAAGTTGAATACTATTGCTAGAGAGGTGTGCTCTACTTATAATGTTAATTATTGCTTTGATAAATCTTGTTGATGTAGGAGGTATAAACACCTTCCTTTTCAATGTGAGTATAATGATAATGTTACCATATCTTCTTATGTTAAGGGAAATTATGACTTTTATGATGTGGAACAAATTGAATAATTTATTGCTTTCAAGGGTGCATTTGAACTTTCTAGTTTGTGTGAAAATACTGATGATGCACCTTATGAATATGAGGTTTATGAGATACTTAAATTTTGCTTTGATAATTACAAGGAAGCAAATGGCTATATTCTTGAATATTTTAATAGATGCTTTCCACACATGGAAGAGACTAATGCTTTACATGAGCCTATGGATGAAGAAATTGCTGAACCTGAAAGCTCATTAGATGAAAAAGAGAAGGAGAGTGATGGTCAAGAGGAGGAAGAATGGATCTACCCATGCATACGTTCTAATGAGAGTAACTCTTTATCCCTTACATTATTTGATTATCACCCATGCTTAAAGGAAGATGAATGTTATGTTCCTGTGGATCCTTTTGAAATATATACTTTGGGTAAAACCTGTGAAGGTTTTAATCCCACTGTTTTTGAGCTTGATAGAAATTATGTGTTTATAGATCATGAAAAGACCACTTTATGTGATAATTATATTGTTGAGTTTATTCATGAGGCTACTTAAAATTATTATGAGATAGGAAAATATGGTTGTAGAAGTTTTCATGGTACTGAAACACCTCCCTATGTGCTAAAAGTTTTGAAGTTGCTCTTGTTTTACCTACACATTCTTGTTGCTCCGAAGGCTCCCCCCATGAAGTTAAAAATATAACACTTACATGTTCAGGCATGGACTCCGAAGGTCTGCATGATGCCTTTTGAGTTATGACTGCCCGAGATTCTCGCGTGGAGGGATTCGGGTCATCATCCTCAGAGTCGGCCACCACCTGGCCGACGAAATCCGTCGGTTTTGACTCTGCCATTACTTCCTAAGTGTCCCCGTCAAGGGAATCCTCTGAAGGATTTCTACAAGCAAATATTAGATCAGCAACAACTCACACTACTCAGACGAACAATAAAAAAATACTCAGATAAAATAACTTACGATTCGATGTCCGACAAATTGAAGACGGGAGACGCCTTCTCCTTCTTCTTCTTGGCCGGCGGCTACGGAGCCACCGCCCGAATGGGCACGGCGGGGTAAGGCGTAGATGACACACCTTCTTCCATGCCGTGCTGCTCGAGGAACGGCGGACCCATTGGAGTTGGTGGGGTAGACGCATCCGAAGACTCGCTCCGGGTGCGCTTTCGGGCCCGCCCTTCGCTCGGCTCGAGGGCGTCCACGGTAGGAAATTGCGTCGGGGGAAGCTCGGACTCAGAATCAACAACTTCATTGTCCGGCGCAACCAGAAACTTCTCAGGCAGAGGGGGCATCATCCCACCTACCTTGAGATCCTGCAAACAGAAGACGCAAGAGAACATGATTAGTGATACTAATAAGAAGCAAACAACACTCGAAAAAGCGCAACGCACAAGCCACAAATTTCCACCAGTGGAACTGAATTTTCAGCACTGAAGGGGGAGGTCAAGGATTTCCCCGGGAGGTCCTCGTCGGCCTTGTACTTCAGTAGAGGCCGAAGGGCTCTATCAAGATCACCCTTGGACAGCTCCTCGGGTGAGACCCTCGTCGGTTCGCTGCGGCCAGCATAGAGAAACATCGGATGCGCCCTCGCTTAGAGCGGCTGCACCCGACGCTTGAGGAAAGTGTGGATAATGTCCACACCATTGACCTCCTTCTCGACCACCATCTGGAGCGCCTCCACGCGACGGTAGAGCTCCTCCACCTCCGCCGTTTCACCCTCCAAGACGTGGTTCTTCCATGACCTCTTCAGAACGATTTTCTGCGCGAAGTCGAAAGGAGCAAGACCATATTCTTGTCCATCCAATTCGACATCGCGGATGTAGAACCACTTCTTCCGCAAATATTGGATGGACTCGCACATGGAAAAAGAGAAGAACAAGATAAATAGCGAATGGAGATAATACAGCCGCCGAGCAGATAGACTCCGCCGGTGCCGGGCTGCCTCTTCACGGAATATAGCTTCTGAAAGAGGCCAAAGTGTGGCTTGATACCGATCCATCACTTGCAAAGAGTGATGAAGCAGGCAATGTGGAGGAGAGAGTTGGGAGACAGATGATGCAACTGAATCCCATAAGAAAAGAGGAGTCCACGAAGGAATTCATGGACATGAAGAGAAAGACCGCGGATGACAAAGGCATAAAACATCACCCAAAACCCTTCGGGTGGGCATGGGATTACCTCATCACCGGGCAGGATGGCATCCTCCTTGTTCTGGGGGATCAACCCATCATCACGCAGCTTGCGCAGATCCCCATCACGCATGTCCATTCGTTTCCACCCGCCGTCCGTGGCACGGGCCGTAGCGGCGACCTTCTTGCTGCCACCGGCGACGCTCGAACCAGCTCCGGCAGCGGTCTTATTTGGCTTGCCCATCTTGCATAAGTGGTGGCGGCGGTGCGAGCGCAAGAATGAAGAGGGAAAAGTGAGAAGAATGTCCAGAGCACAACGAAGGGCAGTGAAGCTCGAGAAACTGGAGGCAATGGAGATGAGCAAATGGCGAAGGGTAAAAGAAAATCACTGTTTACCTATGGTATAAAAGGAAGAATATGACGCACACGAGCCGTTGATCCAGAAGCCCTAGCGCACACCTCATATCTAACCATACACGTGTCATCACTACACCGAACCGTCGCCAGCACGCCGTCCACTATGCACGGAAACCTAGGAGACGCCATAATTTTCGCCACGTCAACGTGTGACTAGTCAACTTCAAGTCAGGCGGTGGGACCCACGATTGTCTCGTCGCATCATCTCTGCTATCGTAGATGGTTGAGATCACCAATCATCAGCACTAACGTCATCGAAGCAAAGCCAACAACGGCTCGAAGTTTTCGACTAATCGATCAAGTACTTACTCGAATCTACGATACAAGAAACTACTCGGGGGCTACTCCTATCAGGAGCGCTGGGCGCGCACCTGAGAAATGACTAAGGTAACTACACCTCGCAACTATCTTCGAGTCCTACATCGAGTCTGTGACTCCACTACGGACTCGGGGGCTACTCCCATAGGGAGCGTCGGTCGAGCATCCGAAAAAATTGTGTCCTTCGGACCTATGCTGAACAAAAGTCTCTGCTCGAGTCTATGACTCGAACAGACACTCGGGGGCTACTCCCATAGGGAGCGCTGGCCGCGCACGCTATGAACTCTTCGACTGCGATCCTTCAGACCAAATACGACAAAAATATTTTTGGCAACTTTTCCCAAACCAACGCTAAGTGAGAAGCATTCTCCTTGGACACCCGAAACACCTCCGCGGTGATAAAATTTCAGATGTTGTGTCTATGATGCAAAGATAATACCTACAGATATCATCTGATGGCCTAGTAACGCACCTGACTGCGCTCTGCTAGTAAATTCCCGTGTCAACATGAACTATGAAAATCCCGATGGACGCGTTGGGTACATAACTTGAAAATCACTAGGATCCGACTCCTGTAAGATCGCAATGGCCTGAGTCGAATCACACCAGCAATCGTTCCGAATTCGATTCTGGAGACTCGAATTTGTTGAAGATCGTGTTGTTTTGTCCTATGATAGTTAACTGGCCCTGATCCTCCAAGAGAGCCAGGCACACACATCAACAGTCCCTATGAACTAAACATTTTCTCCTTGTAAAATAGGTTCAAACTACATAGCACCCGAAAGGTTGAAGTGTCTCCAGCCGAATCTATGATTCGACTGAACACTCGGGGGCTACTGACATGGATATACCTTACGGGTGCACAACTTTAGTATACCTGGTCCATCCCAAGGAAGGCCCACGCAAGGACATGCAGCCTAGGAAGACTTCGGGTGGCCCAAGCCCATGGCAGTTTTAACTCCTTGGAGGACAAGTTTAGAATAGATAGAATTTAAAAGGGTACCAACCCTAATCTGTAACCGACTGGACCTACCCCTAAGACGTGGCCTATCTATATAATTGCCAGGAGGGCACGATGAGAAGGAGCTCTCTCTGAACACCGCATACACACCTCCATTCCAGATTGCATCTGCGCACCCCTGTAACCTTCGGTTCCGCCGTAATCAAGAGCAGACAAGCAGGAGTAGGGTTTTCCCTCCGGGGGCCTGAACCTGGATAAATCTCGTGTTGCTTGTCTATTAACCGTTCCGCGACTTCTAGCATCCCCAACTTCTCCAAAACCCAAGTCCATAACAATGGGCATTGGCGAGATCGTACCTCGTCAGAGGGAAATCAGGGTTTAGGGTTTTATCTTTATTTCTTCAATGCAAGCATTTTAAAGTATGATGCTTATGATGCACAACAAACCCTAATATAAGTTCAACTAAAACTGGGGTGTTACAGTACCTCTATCACTACCGCTCATGTCTGCGCGCCGCTCAACCTCCTGTGTCACGCGGTTGCAAAGTCGGCCCAGGTCTGACAGTATTGGCCCAAGAGGTGGTATAACACGGTTGGGCCGGTACTACCGGTCCCAGCCTAGCTTGCCCATCCAGCTCCCTTCCGCGCCGCTCCTCTTGGGACTTCTCCAGTGTGCTGGCCCCCGTTTCCCCGGATCGCTCCCGCACTGTCTCGCACGCGCTCGCGTACGCTCGCTGGCTCGCTCGTGACGTTTTGACTTCACGTGCTCACTCGTGCTGCTGCCGCTTCTCGAACCCGTGTGCGCGCCTCGCTTTGCCTGCTCTCGCGCCATTCCCTCGATCCTCTCTCTCTCTCTCTCTCTCTCTCTCAATCTCTCTTTGTTCGATCGATCGCTGCAGTCAGTTCGTTTCCTATCACTGTTGGGAGGCTGGGTCCGGTAGTACCAGGCCTCAGCGGTACTACCGGCCCAGTCTAGCTGAAAAGGCCCCAACGGGAAGAAATTAAGTGGCCCTATAAAATCTTTTCTCCCTCTCCTTTTTATGGTTGCTTCTTCCTCTATTTTGCTCAATCCTTTCCCTATTCTTTGACACCTCCTCAAGCTTGATTAATCCTTCCCCTCCAATTATTCTTGCCCATATTTGAGTGGAAGGTAGAGGAGATCTAGATCTATATTTTGACCAAACTAAATCACCTCTTTGTGAGTGATTCTTTGGGAACTAGATCTTGGGGATTTTGTGTTCCTCTTTGATTCCTCCTCTCTTGTTCCTCCAATAGATTTAGTAGCTTTGTTGGAACTTGAGAGTGAGGGATTGGAGCATGTTTGTGGTGTTCTTTCCATGTGCATTCGGTGCATTGGGTTGAGTTCTCCTCGGAGGATTTGGTTCATGATATTCATAGAAGCTTGTCCCTCTTGGGTTCTTGGAACCCTAGACGGTTGTGTGGCCTTGGTGGTGTGTTCTTGGGGCCTCCAATTAAGTTGTGGAGCTATACTCAAGTTTGTGGCCTTGGTGGAGTTTGTTGGTAGACTCCAATTAAGTTGTGGAGATTGCCCCAATCTTGTACAGGTTTGGTGACCGCCCTTAAGTGTCCCATAGGGGATCGGGTGCTTGTCGTGCGGCGGGTGCTCGGGGGGATAGGGTGAGACCTCTTGTGGCGTTGGTGGTCTTAGTACCGCCCACCCCTCCAATGAGACGTACTTCCATTGTGGAAGGAACTCGGTAAAATATCGTCGTCCCCGCGTTCCTCGGTTATCTCTATACCCGAGCTCTTTACTTATGCACTTTACATTGTGATAGCCTTCATGTTTCAAGTAATCTATCTTGCTATCACATTGTTTATTGTCTTGCTTAGCATAAGTTATTGATGCACATAGGTGAACCTTAGTATATATATAGGCTTTTTGCTTAACAAAAGAAAACGCTAATTTTATTCCGCCATTGTTAAGCCCATCTCGTAAAAGTTTTAAACCGCCTATTCACCCCCTCTAGGCGGCATCCGTGATCTTTCACCGCACTTCATTATCGTTGTCCACCGGCGGGGTACAACCGCCATAGTAATAGGCGAGCTTCCTCTCCCGACACCTGCAGTAGAACTCAATCCAGAAGGTTAGTTTGTTAGGATCACACTCCCGATCTGACCGCTGCGCCACCATGAACCGCATCGCCCACTCATGTCGGATGGCCACATGCAGCTCCTCATCGCACGACACTAGTGGAATCGGGATGCCACCTTTGCTCAGCGCACACCCACTAGGGAAGTTGCAGTCCAAAGGCGCCGGATAGTTCACCTCGTACAAGGGGCGTGCCTCCCATTCGTAGAGCCAGCGGCTGCTGGTGTACATGATGGTGGGAGGGCGTGGCGGGAAATCGATGGCAATGATGAGGCGAGAAGAAGTTCGACTTCATATAGCCGACGCCTAGTGGAGGAGGAAGGGTGGGAAATCGGTAGAAGGCGCGGGAAGGGCACGGTCAATGAGGAGGAGCGGCCGCAGTGGCCGCAGATGGGCCGGGTCAGCGAGGAAGAGGCAGACGGTCGATGCAAAGGTTCAGCGGTCGCCATTAATTGGCAGCGCATGATGCAGGTGTGGGTCGCTGCCATGTGATCCAGGGTAGACAGATGGAGGATGCATGGTCTGTCCGCACGGACACGCCCGAGCGCAAACGCGCCCAGAATTTGGCCTCGAATACACCGGTCCAGGGCTTACAGACCGTCTGCACCCCTGTTGGAAGCTCGTTTTTGGGCCACGCTGTCTGCGGATAGCAAAGCAGACATAAACAGTACATACGAGACCCACCGCTGGGATGCTCTAACCTGAAGCTGACGTGACCAAGACCTCTCTCTGTTCCTAAATGTAAGATGTTTCTTTGTTTTGTTTTTCAGGATGAGTTTTTTTTACCGGAGGTGACTTATATTATTGTCTGATGATGCTACTTGTATGAGAGACAATGTGAATTCTTTTCATTTCGGTGGAATGGAACTAGGGAATGGGCCTTTGCTCTAAACGAACCCAAGCCGATCGCGTCCTAGTGATATGATTGCTACACGCTACTCTTGTCATCGGAAGTCTTTTGGGCACTGCAAGGCGAGGGCACCAAAGTCCACAGATCATTTCTTAGAGTTTAATTTGTGTTAGGTTATGCTTTTTGGCTACAACATGTCTATCGATTGTCTTTCGTTGCTCCTGCCAACTTGGTGATGGCAAGGCTAATATTGGTGTCGACTTTGCTTCTACTCCCTCCATTCCTAATTATAAAACGTTTTGGTAAGCCAAACTGACTTATATATCGTTTAGGCGACTCATTAAGCTATTTAAATATTAGGACCTGTACAACTGATACACATACGTGGGCCTGTTCCTTGGCCATCACATGGGCCTGCCCGAGCTGCAGGTTATAAATACACGAGAAGAGGCAACGAGAGAGTGATCCAAGTCGGATCAGAACTGCACGGCGGCGATGGCACCTTCTCTCCCACCTTGGTTCTATCTTTCTTCCCCTTTCATGTTGTTCATTGTGTGTCCAAAATTCTTAACAAATTCTTATAATAGTGTCTACTGGAGTGTTTAGCGGATCTGATTATTTGGCTGCTAACATCTAGTATCGGAGCCACACACCACCTTTTCCCAAATTTTCCTCCAATTTTTTTCCATTCCAGGCCCGCCATGGATTCTGAGCTCAAGGATTATCTTGGTGAGCGTGACTTTGACAATCTTATGGCTCTCCTGGACCCATGTTCTAGTTCCACCGACCACCACAAGTCCACTTCCATTGTCACTGCCGTTGATGTCGTCAAGCCAGTGACGGCAAGCTCCAGCACGACTGGGCTCGTCACCACGTCTGTAGGGCTACCCCCGCCTTGGTCCCTGCCATCAGGGAGCCACGAACGGTCGCCCCTGGTGTGCCCAACGCCACCAGCACCATGGCGCCCACAAGCTGTTTGACGGATTGCACAGTCCAAGTCATCACCATGTCTGCCACAACGGCACTCCTACTAAGTGCATCCGGATCGTCATCGTCTTCTGCATCACCAACCATCGACATTGATGACTACGAGCATGGAGCTTCGCTCGACGACAACTCTGTCAACATCGTTCCCTTCTCAATGGTGTCCGTCCCCAACTCAACGGTGGTGCCTGCGATGACTCCATGCCATCACCTGCGGCACCCACCTAGTGAACGACGTACTACAGCAACACCAGTGCCATGGCCTGGTTGTAGCCCATCCAGGTTCGTGTGCCGGAAGAAATCATCAGATCAACAACGTCCACCACCACCGACAATGTCTCCAAAGTTATGCACAATGCAGAACTTGTCATAACGACAGCCCTATCAGAAGTGTGCCTCTAGCTATGGAGGAGACACTCCTGTCCGATCAAGTACCTACAGCCCAGGGCAATCAGTGGCTGATGATTTTCATTGGCTGCAGGTCGTTGTCCTCAAGCTGGCACAAGGAGCATATCTACTTGCCCACAACATGTCTACCTAGTTTATTGGATTTGAACCAGTGTAATAGCAATACACTATGACCAATTCCGTGGCCGTCATTTGCTGGCCTGACTGGATGCGTGCGACTTGTTGAATCATGGCCACTGCTTCAAGGTACATCTGCAGAATTTTCCGTTGTCATTGTTGTGATGTGCCACTTTCTTGATAGTCAACCTTGGGTTAGTCCAGTGTATATCTACTTCCAATATGAGCTTGACCAAGAGGATATTGTTACAAGCGTGCAGCACAACGACCAAGAGGAGCAGTTTAATTCTCTTGGTGTGAGTCTGAAGGTTTCTGAATTTTTTCTGAAGAAAACATGCACAGAATCTAAAGATGCTACAGTGCGTGATCTGATTAGTGGAGGTTGATACGTCGGAAATGTATCTATAATTTTTTATGTTCCATGCTTGTTTAGTATCTACTTTTCTTTGCTTTGTCCACACTTTGAGGTGCTTTTTATATGTTTTTTGGTACTAACCTATTAACAAGTTGCCACAGTGCTAGTTGCATGTTTTCTGCTGTTTTTGGTTCCAGAAAAGCTAGTAAGGAAATATTCTTGGAATTGGACGGGACAAAATCCAAAGTCAATATTTCACCGAGGAGAACATGGAGTCCAGAGTAGAGACGGAGGGGCGCCACAGGGTAGCCACACCCCCAGGCGGGGCCTAGGGTGGGCCCACGCCTGGGTAGGGTGTGGGCCCCCTGGCCGCCTCCCAGCCTTGCCTCTTCGCCTATAAGAATCCCCCGATGCCTAAACCCTAAGTACCCGATCAATATTCCACGAAACCGTCTGTAGCCGCCACCACCATCGTCCCTAGATTAGGGGGGATCTAAAGCTCTTCCCGGCACCCTGCCGGAGGGGAGATCATCCCGAAGGCCTTCTTCTTTATCATGCCAGCCTCTGTTATGAAGTGCGAGTAGTTCCACCTTGGACTACGGGTCCATGTAGTAGATAGATGGTTGTATCTCCTCCTTGTGCTTTCATGTCTAGATCTTGTGAGCTCCGTTCATGATCAAGATCTCATCTATGCATGTTGTGTTTGCGGGGATCCGATGAATATTGAGATTACTATGTCATATTGATTAATGATTTTGTCTTATTGATTCTATCATGTCTGTCTAGTTTGTAATCTTGCATGCTCTCCATTGTTAATAGCTATCTTGGCCAAGTAGTTGCTAGTGACTCCAAGAGGGGGTATTTATGCTCGATAGTGGGTTCATGCCTCTACTTAATCAAAGGAAGTGACATAAATCTCTACGGTTGTAGATGTGTTGTTGCCACTAGGGATAAAGCAACGGTCTCTTGTTCATGGAACAAGTGGATTGTTTACCTTACACACTTTGCTTAAATCAGTTATCTGTTGCTTGCAACTTAATACTAGAGGGGGTTTGGATGATAACCTGAAGGTGGACTTCTAGTCATAGATGCAGTTGGATGGCGGTCTATGTATATTGTTGTATTTCCCAATCGAATCTCATAGGATCTTTATGTCTAGTATTGCATTGTTATGCCTTGCTCAGTCTTGTCAATTGCCCTGCTGTAATTTGTTTACCCTGCATGCCATGTTTGTTTATCTAAGGAGAACAGCTCTAGTGAACTATGGACCCCAGTCCAATCTTTACCATTGATACATCTTACACTGTTACTGTTTACTTGCTGCAAACCAGTTTCACCTTCCACGCCATACATTTAATCCTTTGTTGCAACAACCGATGAGATTGACAACCTCACTGTTAGTTGGGGCAAAGTCTTGAGTTTGTGTTGTGCAGGTTTCCACGTTGCTTGCAACACCTTTGAGACGTTTCCTTCCTCCTACTGGTTCGATAACCTCGGTTTCTTACTGAGGGAAGACTTGATGCTGTGCTGCATCATACCTTGCTCTTGGGATTTCCCGACGAAGCGCTCCACGTTGACGCAGCGCCATCAAGATTTTCTGGCGCCGTTGCCAGGGAGGCTAAGGACGTCTTCACAAGGGGAGTCCTCCTCAACCTTTCTCTTTACTTTGTTTTTAGTGTGCTTAGTTTCTTTTGCTTGGTTTTGTTTGCCTATTTTTATTAAAAAATCCAAAGAATTAGTTTAGTTTGGTTTGCTTTATCTTATAAAAAACACAAAAAAATTAGTTCCTACTATAGTTGCTGGTCTGTTATTGCCTTGCCTTGTCATGCTTTCTATCGATGGATGGTTTCTTTGAAACTAGTTCTTACTGGCAAGGTGGGTTCACGGAAGAAGAAATGTATTATTATAAGGAGCACCGTTTGTCACAAAAAGTGAAACACTTATGGGAACAAATTGATAAATTGAATACTATTGCTAGAGAGGTGTGCTCTACTTACAATGTTACTTATTGCTTTGATAAATCTTGTTGCTGTAGGAGGTATAAACACCTGCCTTTTCAATGTGAGTATAATAATAATGTTACCATATCTTCTTATCTTAAATGAAATTATGACTTTTATGATGTGGAACAAATTGAAGAATTTATTGCTTTCAAGGGTGCATTTGAACTTTCCACTTTGCTTGAAAATACTGATGATGCACCTTATGAATATGAGGTTTATGAGATACTTAAATTTTGCTTTGATAATTACAAGGAAGAAAATGGCTATATTCTTGAATATTTTAATAGGTGCTTTTCACAAATGGAAGAGACTAATGCCTTGCAGGAGCCTATGGAAGAAGAAATTGCTAAAACTGAAAGGTCATTAGATGAAAAAGAGGAGGAGAGTGATGGTCAAGAGGAGGAAGAATGGATCTACCCATGTCTACCTTCTAATGAGAGTAATTATGTACCTCTTACATTATTTGGTTGTCCCTGTTGCTTACCAAAGGAGGATGAATGTTATGTTCCTGTGGATTCCTTTGATATATTTGCTGTGGGTAAAACTTGTGATAATAGTTATGCTCCTGTTATCTATGATAATCCTATATTTATGTCTAGCTTCGAAATGCATGGTACTAAGGAGTTTTGCCTAGAAAATGTTTATGATAAAGCTCTAGATTATGGTCCTATGTTGAATGATTAGTTATCTTATTATAAAATTGCTATAAGTGGGTTTGAAGGTTTTTATCCCACTATTTTTGAGCTTGATAAAAATTATGTGTTTTTCAATCATGAAAAGCATGCTTTATGTGATAGTTATATTGTTGAGTTTATTCATGATGTTACTGAAAGTTATTATGAGAGAGGGAAACATGGTCTTATGTATCTCAACAATATTAAGTTTCTCCTTTTTTATGTTGAAAATCTTGAAGTTGCACTTGTTTTGTTTTCCTATGCTTGTTGATTTGTGATTCTTTGATATATTTTCATACAATATTCATATGCATAGTAAGTGGGTTAGACTTAAATGTGTTTTGAATTTGCTTCTTAATGCTCTCTTTTACCTCAATTCATATTTCTTATGTGAGCATCTTTCTTATGCCTAACTTAAAGGCGTTAAACAAAAGTACTTGTTGGGAGATAAACCAAGAGTTTTCTTGAGTCTTGGAAGTTATTACTTCAGTAATGACCTATCCTTATCCTTTTTTGTTTGCTTTTTGTGACAAGAATGACCTCTAATGAGAGGGAAGTAAGATTTGGGGAGTTGCTGTCCCGAAACAGATTTCTATCCTCCACCATAACATTTTGTGAGGAGTCTCTGTAAGTCGTATTGAGTTAAAAATTTACGAATAAATCCCCCAGTATGTTAGCTAACTTTTGTTAGTTCAACAATTTTTTATTTGAGCAACATAAGGTCTTCGAAAAAATCGTTTTCTACCTGCTGGTCTGTTTTGACAGATTTCTGCCATCATTTGCATTTGCTTCTTATTGATTACTTTTTGGGTTCTTTTTGGGAAACTGAGCTTTTTAAAGGAGTTGCTACAGTAGCTTGTGTTTTTAGTGAAAATATTTTCTATTCTAAAGCTAAACCCAAAGGTCTATTATCTTTTGAATACACTAATGTTGCTAATGAAGATTGTGTGAAGTTTTGTATGAAGGAAAAATTCCAGGTGTAGAGAGAGAATGATGTAATAAGATGAAGAATGGACAAAATCTCAAGCTTGGGGATGCCACCCCGGTGTCATCCCAAGAAATATCCAAGAGGTACAAGCGTCAAAGCTTGGGGATTCCCAAGGCACCCCCTTCTTAATCAATAAAAAGCTCAGGTCTTTCTAGACACTTTGTCTTTATTGTTTCATACACTATTGTGTTGTTCTTGGAGCATCTTAGTTTTCGTTTGATTTGCTTAGTTTGTTTAGTTTGCTTGAATAAAGTAGTTTGGACCCCCGTTCTCGCTGTGTTGTTTCAAATAAGTCGATTGGTGTTGGAAAGGAGTAGGAAGATTTTGCTTAAAAGTGCAAGAGGAGCTTGTTTTGACTGTGACTTAGACTTTAGCATGTCATGCTAGGAGTTGTTTTGACCTTATGCTTAGTGATTATTGATGTAGCATGACTTGTTCCAAACAATTGGGATTGCTTAGTGTGCCTTGAAGGTATCATGCGTTGTTTTAACATACAAAAGCATATTATTGTGGTATTCTCCTTTGATGCTTTGTTTGGGTTGACTTGGCACATGCTCACACCATGTTATGACTATGAACAAGCCACCATAGCCTCTATGATTATTTAGTCCGTGACTTGTAGTACCACTATATGCTTTGATTAGTAATATTTTGTCGCTCTGCATGATTATGGCCATTATTGCTCTCTTAGTTGGTCGCTCCCAGTCTTTTGCTAGCCTCCACTTGTATGAGTAAGTTATACTCATGCTTCCAACTCCCAAGAAACTAAGTTATTACAAAGTTTCCACTATAAATTCCTATGCATGGTGTGTTACACCATTCCAAGTATATTCTTGTTTTTAGCTATCTTTTAATTAAAAAGTATTTTGTTATGTGAAAACTTAGTGATTAAAGCTCTCACGAACTTGATGGCACACTTCATATTTCTTGCCCCTAATACACTTGAACCATTGTGTCATCTATGTTGCATATGTTTGCACTTATACTTTGGAATTAGCAGAACCATGTTTTCATGGGGAACGCTTTCAACATTGCACTTGTACTTTGTACACAGTTGATATCATGCTCTTTTGTCTATGTATGTCGTCGGTGTGAAATGAAAGGGGAGCTTATAAGTCCATGGAGTTATGTATTTTGTGTTAGAGAAACGCCTGGCCGCTAGCCTAAGCCATGCCTAATCATGGTGGAAACTTGCAGCATCACCATAGTGACATCTATGAAGCATTCTTCTTATAAAAAAAGAGATTGAGAAAAAAGAGACATATTTAGAAAAGAGGAAAGATAGAAAAAAGCACCATATCCCATGGTAAATAAGAAGAATGTTGAGATGCTCATTGTCTGCTTGCCTTGTTATTTTGGTTATGGGAAAGCTCCTGTACCATGTGCAAGGGGTACCCCGTTGGCGGTTCTCTATGATACACATATACTTACTATGACAAGAACTTGCAAGTAACTAAACTTGAGTAGAATGAGGAGCGGCCCTCGTATTCAAGGGACATGAGATTGCCAACTTATACTTTGTCAAGCGTATACTCCATAGTTTGTTCACTTTAACCTTAATCACTTCAATATGCTTATGATAGGGGAAATGAGGGCTGAAAGCTAACAAGTACCATAATTTTTGGAAGCTCTTTTTGAAACTTGAAATCTCTGCTTCCCTTTGAAGGGCCTTTCTTCCACTATTATATTGAGTCTCTACCTTATATCCTTAGGCACCAGTTAAGAGAGCATAATTTCCATTCTTAGTTCTATGTGCATTGTCCCAAAACTTATTGATTGAAGCATATTGTTGTATCACTTGTTCTTGTGCTATTTGTATCTAGTCACTCTTATGAACTTTAAAGGTGTCATATGCATCTATTTTCTACTCTATGAGGGACAAGATGAATGACACTATGCCATGTATTCTATATGCGAAACAAACAAACGTTTTTCAATGCATGTTATTCATGATCTTTGTTTGTAGACTTTCATGTTGCATGCATAGTTACTTTGTCTTACTGTTAGAACTCCATCGTTCATGCACATGTTTAGAGTTCTTTGATCCCAGCTTTCAATGCTTGCAAATGGTTTGATCTTGGTTTTAATGGTGCATGTCACCTCAAAAATTATTCTTTTTATTACTTACCTACTCAAGGACGAGCAGGAGTTAAGCTTGGGGATGCTTGATACGCCAGAAACGTATCTATAATTTTTGATGTTCCATGCTTGTTTAGTATCTACTTTTCTTCTTTGTCCATACTTTGAGGTGCTTTTTATATGTTTTCTGGTACTAACATATGAACAAGTTGCCACAGTGTCAGTTGCCCGTTTTCTGCTGTTTTTGGTTCCATAAAAGCTAGTAAGGAAATATTCTCGGAATTGGACGGGACAAAAGCCAAAGTCAATATTTCACCGAGGAGAACACGGAGTCCAGAGGAGAGACGGAGGGGCGACACATGGTGGCCACACCCCCTAGGCACGACCTAGGGTGGGCCCGCGCCTGGGCAGGGTGTGGGCCCCCTGGCCGCCTCCCAGCCTTGCCTCTTCGCCTATAAGAAGCCCCCGATGCCTAAACCCTAAGTACTCAATCAATATTTCACGAAACCGTTTATAGACGCCACCACCACCGTCCCTAGATCGGGGCATCTAAAGCTCTTCCCGGCACCCTGCCGGAGGGGAGATCGTCCCAGAGGCGTTCTTCTTCATCATGCCAGCCTCCGGTATGAAGCGTGAGTAGTTCCACCTTGGACTACGGGTCCATGTAGTAGCTAGATGGTTCTATCTCCTCCTTGTACTTTCATGTCTAGATCTTGTGAGCTCTGTTCATGATCAAGATCTCATCTATTTGTAATCATGCATGTTGTGTTTACGGGGATCCGATGGATATTGATATTACTATGTCAGATTGATTAATGGTTTTGTCTTATTGATTCTATCATGTTTGTTTTGTTTGTGATCTTGCATGCTCTCCGTTGTTAGTAGCTATCTTGGCCAAGTAGTTTCTAGTGACTCCAAGAGGGGGTATTTATGCTCGATAGTGGGTTCATGCCTCTACTTAATCAAGGAAGTGATGTAAATCTCTGGTTGTAGATGTCTTGTTGCCACTAGGGAGAAAACAACGGTCTCTTGTTCGTGGAACAAGTGGATTGTTTACCTTACACACTTTGCTTAAAGCGGTTGTGCATTGCTTGCAACTTAATCTTTGGAGGGTTCGGATGATAACCTGAAGGTGGACTTCTAGTCATAGATACAGTTGGATGGCGGTCTATGTATATTGTTGTATTGCCCAATCGAATTTCATAGGATCTTTATGTCTTGTATTGCATTGTTATGCCTTGCTCAGTCCTGTCAATTGCCCTCTTGTAATTTGTTTACCCTGCATGCCATGTTTGTTTATCTAAGGAGAACACCTCTAGTGAACTATGGAACCCGGTCCAATCTTTACCATTGATACATCTTCCACTGTTACTGGTTACTTACTACAAACCACTTTCACCTTCCACACCATACAGTTAATCCTTTGTTACAGCAACCGGTGAGATTGACAACCTCACTGTTAGTTGGGGCAAAGTCTTGAGTTTGTGTTGTGCAGGTTTCCACGTTGCTTGCAACACCTTTGAGACGTTTCCTTCCTCCTACTGGTTCGATAACCTTGGTTTCTTACTGAGGGAAGACTTGCTACTGTGCTACATCATACCTTGCTCTTGGGGTTTCCCGACAAAGCGCTCCACGTTGACGCAGCGCCATTAGAGGTATAGGTCATTTCAAGCTATGGCACATTTCTTGGTTTAGTTCCGCTTCCCTTAAACTGGCCAGTGAAGGGTTGGCATTATTCCAATGGGAAAGGGTGTGGCAACCAAATGGAGAATGTTTTGATGTCAGCATGGATGTGAAGTATCTGCTCTTTGGAAATACCGACCTGTTCTTGTTCATTCAACTATGGTTTACACGATTCATTTTCTAGTATTTCTTATGGCATGTGGCATGGAAACTACCCATCTTTTTTCCTTCCAAGGGAGTGCATAGACATGTGGCAGAGATAACAGTTGTCCAACTGATGGTGTTCAAGCTACTACTGCGAAGACCATATTTAGAGTTGCAAATTGGGATATGTTTGTATGAGTTATAGCTGGCTATAAGAGGAATGGAAGGTACGATGCCTCGCAGAGTATTCATCATCATGTATCGTTTCGAGTTAGAGTGCCATACGATACCTTTTGCATATCCTGCTATGAGGCTGTACATTTCAAACGTCGTTAGTGGAATTGAAGAATTATTCTGGGAGAGCAAGAAGCTGGAGCTTAACAACTGGGTTTCTTGTATGCTGGAAGGATACAATGACATAAGTACTTATGGGATAAAACCTGAACTGCACTCCTTATGCGATAGCACTAGCAGATCATTGATGCAAGCTGTAGGAATATCAAACAGCTCTGAGAAAATGGAGTTACGTATGGCAGCAAGAGAATCATTTACCCTTCAGACTCAAGGTCATGGATGGATGTCTCATGAATTTGTTATGTTATGTTGTTGCCGCACAACACTACTGTCTGCTCAAGGTGATGATAAAGATGTCATAGTGACAAGGAAACATCAGAGAGTTCTAGTGCAGCACACAAAAGCTCCATGGGATCCTGGTGGTTGTACAAGGTGTCAGTGGTTCTTTACATGTGGCAACCATCAGCCTTTTCAAGCAGGGAGGAATTCCATAGCCGTAACCACCTTCTTGGAGAAAGTTACGGCCAACCACAAGCACTACCTTGATTTCAACCAAATTCGTGCGAGCGATAACTACATTGGCGCTTCCTTCTATTGGGTCCTTGTCAGCCACGACTGCTGCTCCTACCTCGTCCATACCTATCCCAACTTCTACTACTACCAATCAAAGATCGTCAGCTGCAGTGGGACCCATGTGGTTTCTCTGTAATGTCGGCTTGGGGTCAAGCCGAGTCTCAAGGAGGGAGGGATGTTAGGACCTATACAACTGATACACATGCGTGGGCTTGTCCCTTGGCCATCACATGGGCCTGCCCGAGCTGCAGGTTACAAATACGCGAGAAGAGGCAATGAGGGAGTGATCCAAGTCGGATCAGAACTGCACGGCAGCGGCACCTTCTCTCCCACCTTGGCTCTATCTTCCTTCCCCTTTCATGTTGTTCATTGTGTGTCCAAATTCCTTAACAAATTCTTGTAATAGTGGCTACTAGAGTGTTTAGCAGATCTGATTATTTGGCTGCTAACATTGAAACTCTTGAGGTTTGTCCAAATTGTGCATGTTTGATCTTTCGAAGAAAAAATATTGAAAGCATGGAAATATATTAAGATGTCAAAATGAAGCTAGAGATGGTGATCTCGAAATACCTTGACGTACCTTTGGTTTTCTCGAATGAGGCTTTTGCCCCGCTATATTAATATAGCAACCACGCATACAGTACAATAGCTTAATTGGATAAAAACACTAAGGCAACATCAAAAGAACATGCCCAAAAAGAAAAGAAACACAAAAAACGGTGAATCGACTAAACTATGACGATCCAAGGCTGCTGCGCCAACTGGCTATGTCCCACCATGCTCCAAGCCCCCCGATGCGCCCCATACCAAGCAGCACTCTCGCAGAGGGGGGCATCGTCGCACGGCGCTGCTACCCGGACCAATGTACTAGGCTTAGGGTTTCCCCCGGCACTTGGCGCACAGAGGAAGTAGGATCTCCGCGACGCCCTCCAAGAAGGAAAGAAGCCACTCGAAAGCGGCACCACGACGGTGTCGAATAAGCCGGTAAGGACTTCTCTCGATCCCCTCCAAACAAAGGCACCCCGAGGCACACTGGAGCACCACCACCAAGCTCGCCGCCCACAAGCATGCGCCACCACACTCGCGGATACATCATCGTCGTCACTTTGAGAACCTTGGAGCACATCCTACAAGACGGAGGACGACGGCGTCGCTTGACGAGGGACCACAACATCGTTGCCGTGCGGGAGGGACCAACCTCCACCACCTTGAGGTGGTAGTCGACCGGACATGGCATCCGGGGCACACCAGGCCTCGGTGGGCCTGACCGGGCCCGGAACGGGGCCGTGAAGCCCTAGTCACCCCGCTACAACAGACATGTCGTGACATCGAAGTCCCAAGTACCTATAGGCCGCCACCGCCATCTTCCAGGAAGTGGAGCAGCCGCCATCGGGTAGGCCCACCCAGGCCCAGATGGGGCCCGAGGGGCCTAGATCTGGATTGGGAAGCCACAGACCAACTCCACCACATCGCAGAACCGCTCCACCACCACAGAGCAGGCGCCGGCACCCCTCCGCCCTCCCGACACCACGCCGGACCGTCGTCCGCGGGGCACCGCCGCCAGCGAAGGGCCACTACGGCGCCACCTAAGACCTGCAGGGAGAACTCGCCCCAGTCGCCACCGCAGGCACGACCACCGTGAGCACCCACCTGCCGCCACCTCGAGATGTAGAAGGCCGGACGCCGCCACGCCACACGCCGCCGCTTAGCAAAGACGATGCGCCAAGAGCTCGCCTCGCCAAGATCTTGCTTGGAAAGGAGGACACATCACCCGAAATCACATGGCTTTGCTGGCGCCAACATGGCGGTGTGAGGAGGGAAGGAGCTAGCATTTGGGGTCCTCGCCGTCGCTCACGAGGGCCAAGCGATCGTCGCTTCCTCATTCATCGGGTACCTTTGGTTTTATGGGCGATATTGTTTGTTCCAGTTTTTGTCTCGCCTTGAGCAACTCCAACATTTTATCTATATATAAGTAAGAGGAGCAATAACCGCTCTTATGGGTAAGAGGAGCAAAATATTAGCTCCAATAGCTTACCCATAAGTGGTCCCTTATCAAGTTTTTTTTGGATGATCACCAATTTTTTGTCACTTCTTACCCATATATGGGTAGAGGGACACAAAATTTTGATAAAAGGTATCCTCTTATCCGTACGTTGCCACATCAGCAAAACACACGCGGCAGCCTCCAACTGCCTGAACTGAAAAATCAACCGAGGCCATCGCTGGTCACCGCCGTCCTCTCGGTCGCCAATGACCTCCTTGTGTGCCGCCGCTCTGCACCGCTCCTCCTCCCGTCATCCACCTTCTTCCTCCACCCTCACATAGTCCTCAAATCGACGGGGAGAAAGCCCTAGCAGCCACCCACATTGGCGCCACCGGCGCCGAATCAATGTGGCAGCCGATCTCTCAGCCACGCGTACGTCCAACGACCCCGCCTGCAACCTCCATGATCCCTTCCGCGACTTCCACGACCCCATTCTCTCCCCCACCTGTGACCTCACTCCGACCTGGCCGATAGCGACGGGAAACTCGCTGGCGTCCCTAGCCTCGCCCGCCCTCCCCCTCATCCAAGGGTAGCTTGTCGCCTCCCTGACCTCTCTGTCCTCCCTCCCTTGTCCACAGCCAGCTCGCTGGCGCACCGTCACGACTAGAGGCAGGAGCCCCTGACGGGAGCAAGATTGAGGACCTGATTGCTTTTTACATTTTCTGTTTAGGGTCCTAGGAAAAAAGAAGGGCATGAATGCAGTTTTTATTATTTTGTGGACACAGTTGTGTTTTGTCTAGCCAAAAAAATGGGTAAGATGTTGGAATAAACAACATTTTTCTTACTCATACACTCTCTCTCCTCTTATCCAAACACTTTTTGCTTACCCATATATGGGTAAGCTTTTGGAGTTGCTTTTAAGCCATATTACATGACCATAATTTCATATGGAGACTCGCCATACGCCATATTACACAATATTGATCAATAAGATAAAATAATGGCTTATCATTATGATAGGATATTGATCCGTGGATAAGGGATGTGGCTTTTCCCTCATTTATGTTCAGTCACCCTAGTGGTAGACAGCCCCAATATAGTTACACTGTGTATTCTTCCATTGCTCCGTGAAAAATCTACCACCTGGGGGATGAGTAAATAATACATACAAATTGTGAAGTAGGGCTTATCCCTACACCAATATTGGTTATTTTTTTGACAGAATGGCGCACGAAATGAAATCAGGATCACTCTCGGACTTATCTCGGCTCAAGTTCAGTGATCGAAACTTCGTTCGGTGACATAGGCGACCTGCTTGTAGACTCTGAAACCCCTCGGTACGGCCCTGTGTGCATGTATGAGTCGTTAGCACCACTCTTTTGGATGCAGAAAGCTGGTCTAGATGGAGCTTGGAGGGACACGGTGCTGCTGCTAAGCATGACAGTCACCACCGACATCAACGGTCTATCCGCGGGGTCTTCCTGAACACACAGAAGTCCGATGTGAATGCACTTCAGCATCTGGTCTCCAGGAGAATGGCTAGTCATGGACAAATCCATGATCTCTACAATTGTTCCCATTGTCCAGTGCTCCCATACCTGCATTATGTAGGTGTAGGTGGATTATCATTATTATTATTGATTGTAGCTTTCTTCACATAACAGATGAAGATGAAGTTTGTAATACTCGAAATACTCACCAAACTTAAGAGATCTACAGATTGTTCGGAGTCGTATGCAACACTGTTTCTTCTTCCTGTGACGATTTCTAAAATCAATACGCCGAAGCTGAACACGTCGGACTTGATAGAGTAAGTCCCACGCATAGCGTACTCAGGGGCCATGTATCCACTGCAATAACATCATTATGTTATGGACTCATGCACTTGTCAATATCTTATAAGGGCAATCTCGACAGGACTTACTAGGTTCCGACGACACGGTTGGTGACATCTTGTGATTGATCACTGCCAAAGAGCCTTGCCAAGCCAAAATCTGAAATCTTAGGAATAAATTCTGAATCTAACAGGACATTGCTTGCTTTGAGGTCCCGGTGAATTATCTTGAGCTGCGAATCTTCATGGAGATATTGTAAGCCTCGAGCAATACCGTTAACTATCCTAAATCTCTTCCCCCAGTCTAGCTGACTGCTCCTATAAGTATCTGCCACACAGAAAAACAAAGCTTAGAACTGTACATCACATATTTTAGATGTTCTTCCACTGTTGCAAAATGGTGATGAGGTACTTTACCAAAAAGAATGGTGTCAAGGCTTTTGTTGGGCATGTATTCATACACAAGTAATTTTTCATGTTCTTCCAAGCAAACACCGACAAGTCTCACTAAATTCTTGTGTTGAAGCTTAGCAACCAAAATGAGCTCATTTTTCAGCTCCTCTATCCCTTGCCGAGAACTTAGTGAGAGCCTTTTAACTGCTATTTCTTCATCGCCAGGAAGGATTCCCTGTACAAACGGATATATTTACTTACTAAAATTCTAAAATACAGGATAAACCTCTATGTCAAATGATATAATTAGCACCTTATAAACAATACCAAAGCCTCCTTCACCGAGTTTATTGCTTTCATCAAAGTTATCTGTCGCGGCTCTAAGAGTTGACAGATCGAGAATGAGCGATTCAATACTCTGTATGTCCTCCGGATTGGTTGGATCTATCATAAGGTAAAAGACACTTTAAAAATAGAGTTATGCATGAATATAATTTTTCACACAGAAATGATGTCACTGTCATACAAAACCCTAGTTTCACTGTAATAGGCTGATAAACCTGAACTGACTTATCAGTTTCATGATGAATGAAATCGAGAGCAATGCTCCTCAATTCGAAAAAAAACATAGTTTCAAATCTATATAAAGTTATAAAACAATTGAATCTATTTGTGAAAAAAGGATTTGGAACTAACTGATATGACTTACATGACAAAGGTGCCTTTCGTACCGGTTTCCTCCTTTTCCTCCTCAGACAAAGGCAAATTACAACAAAAACCAGTATTGCAGCAACTATTGGCAGTGTAATGGCTAAAATTCTAGCAGCTCCATTCTTTTTGCTTGCTGTAAACAAAAGGAGCCAGTCAGTACAAGACACACTGATAACAATTCTACAAGATTCTAAAGAAAATGATGAATCTGCCTTTTGTAGAACATTAGTATCTTTGATGCTCATAGTGCTGAAAGCTTTAAGTCTTCCCTCTTTGATTTAAGAAATACAGATGGGTGGCCAGTCTCAATATGTTATTTTCCTGGGTTCCATTCGAAGGAATACATTTTCTCAAAAAAAAAAGAGGTGTAAAAAATAACAGTTGCTCTTTTGCTTATCACTCTTTTTATGAACCCAACTAGCCAACACAGAAATAAACCATGTTATCTGCCCTGTCTAAAAAGGAAGAAACCCATGTGCTATGCACAGACACCACAAGACAAGGAAGATATCTTGTTCGTCAATTTATGCCTACTTAGACTAAATCGTGGAAGAGTGCTCTAAATTCCAACACGCACCCTTGCAGCAGGAGAGTTTCTATGGCTAGCAATCAGCCAGGATGCACAGCTGGTCAAGTCGTCGGAATACTCGGAACTCGTATAATTCCAACTGATAGCTACGGGACTGCGCAGAATTCTGAAGCTGATAGCTACCAAACAATGGGGAATTTCTAAAGTTGCTTGTTCGTTAGAGACGCACACGTTGTCCAGGTTGCTTCTGAATTTTTTACACAAACTTTCTAAAGATGACGGTATTTCTTTTACGTAGTACTATAAACAAAACAGACAGTAAATAGCCCCCTGGTTTGTGTTGACAGTCTATATTTTCTTATGTCAGAATCTAATTAAATACTCGGATCCCGTCCACCTCGAGTTTCTACGTTTTCGTTTCCTCACACAGATTGAACCTCACTGTTTTCTCCCTGAATCGCGGGAATTATTACTGGCCTATAGAACGAATCGTGCAAATATGATGAAGTTATTTCTCGAGACTCACCTCCTCCGGGTGGCGTAGGCGTGGCAGGCGTCGCGTTCACCGGCGCTGGAGCTGGAGCTTCCACGGATGGCGCCGGGATTTGCAGCAGCGAAGGTCCAGTGAAGAAGGTGTACTGCTCATACCTGTAGTTGCACCGCTGGCCTAGAATCCTACCACCCTGCTTCCCGCTCATGTATTTGGTGATATAGGGGATGATCTCTGCGAAGCAGCTACGGCAATCGGCCGGTGCCATGTCCGGCCTGCACTGCGCCAGACCGTAGATCTTTGGCTGGAACTCCTCCTCCGCCGTGCCGAATCGCCTGGAGGAGTTCCCGGCCGCGTAATCGGCGGTAGCGTTGATGAGCGCGCCCACGGCAGCGTCGAACACCTTGGCTGGCTCGCCCGCGTTCTGCGTGTTGGTCAGTATGAGGGCGCCGTTATCGCCGCTGGTGGGCGAGAGGAAGTTCTGGTTGGAGAAGCGGATGTAGCAGGGGTCGTCGTAGATTGTCGCGTCCCTGTTGTAGGGGCAGAGCTGCTGCGCCTCCTCGAAGCCGTTAGAGACGCAGTCGTTGCAGGCGGACGCGTTGGTGTCGCCGCGGCAGAGCGCGAGCGCGTAGACGATGTCTGGAAGGGTGCCGACGCTGCCGAGCGCGAAGAGATTCCGCGAGGTAGAGGCGTTCTTGGGAAGGGTGGCGGAGAGGGCCTGGATGTTGGCCTGGTAGGTGCTGTTGGCGGTGAAGTTGGCGCTGCTGCCGCAGCTCTGCCACAGGGAAGACGCCAGCGGCGGGAAGAGGAAGGCGAGGAGGAGGGCTAGGTAGAGGGGGAGGTGGTGTCGGTGGTGCGAGGCCATGGTGATTTTTCTGTTTGGCCGTTTGGGTGACGGGCGGAGGCGCCGTGGCCCGTGGAGCGGTGGTGAGAATGCGGTGGTGGTGGTGGGCTGGTGGCGAGGCAGAGTAGAAGACGAGGGGGAGGGGGTACGTAAGGTGGGGTCCTGTCTTGACTCGTGTGGGGCTAGTTTGACTGGAGAAGTTAAGACTTCGTAGGGCCACGTATAATGCACGTGGGCCCAGCCAGCATTAGTGATTTTTTTAGAAACACAGTAAAATTATAGGCTCTCCTAATTTCTACATGCACTCATGGCACACACGCACACCATACGTTCATGTCTTGAGATTAACGAAGTCGTCGTTGAGGGAAAAGTCGTCTCCCATTTAAAAAAATGAGTGCCTAGATCTTAGACGCCCGAGAACTACTTATATTTAAATCGCTGATGTTATCATAATATTTGTATTAATTCTCAGTTACAGTCTAGTTGCAACTCATAAGATTTATACTAATTCTCAGTTGCAACTCATTAAATTCTCAGTTACACCCAAGTTGCAACTCATGTGTAACTTCCATTTTACACGAATCACGAGATAAATCGAAGGATGAAAGAGGCGACTGAGACTTAAGAAGTTCTCAGACGTATGAGAACTAGCAAATCGTTAAAAATATATTCACACACATAAACTTAGGATTTAAAATTTGATAAGCTTGGAATACGACCATCCTCTTAGCCACCCAACTTTATTACAATGAGCATATATATCACAGAGATACCAATTAAACTTAGTCTCTTCAACATCGCACGCCTAGCGATTTTACAGATACGCACAACCTAGAAATAAAAAATAAATTAAAAAATCCTACTACAGCAATCAAATCCTTGTAGCAATGATACTAGCACCACCAAAACAATGTCAGAAGTCCAACCATTTTAATAGGGATGCCTTAAAAAAGAACAACATATAAGCGTCGTTATCGTCCCGATCAAAGATTATAGGTTTTTTTATCCTGAACAAAGTCCTCGCTCGCAAAATAACGTCTTTAACAAGATCATTATCAGACACAATCAATTAATATCAGATATTGGATTTTTGTTCTGCAAAATAAGACCACAAAACTCCTCATGTGTTATCGTCTCCGCTGTAAGTCATAAATCACAAAATCAGTTTCTTTTATCATCACAAAGACTCAAATAACCCTCGGGTTCCTGTTTTTCATGATATTCTCCGTGACGACCCTCCCTTGTTGGGTCGACCAAGACGAGCGCTGCTGGAGCCCGCGACGTAACATCGCGAAGAACCAAAACGACTGGGTGAAGTGTTCCGTGTGAATCTTGCAGCGGTCTGCACACGGCAACAACAGTGGAGTTAATGATAGGTTCCTGTCGAACCTGATGGGCTTTGCCCTTGCCGTGCTGGTAGATCCACTAATGCAGGCTACGCTGCACGAGCTGGACCCGCGTGGAAAACTGGAAATGGCTATCAGAAAAATGTAGGGGCTTGATATTGTTTTGTCATGAAAAAGACTAAAACGAACCTTAAATTTGCAGACGAAAGATAAATTGTATCGCGAACTTGAATCCCGAGAATTGCCACTCTAAATTAACCACGATCTAATTTGAACCTTATGGTTTGGGCCTGTATACGCTGATATGGCATTGGTCAAACACGCAATTGTTGATTGGGTCCCACTGTCACAATTTTAACAATAAATAAAAACAATAAACCAAGAATAAGATCAGATGTTTTTGTAAAAAGGAGTAAGCAGATCGTGGCCTCCACACGACGGGGCACGACAGAGAGAGTGGGCTCGTCGGACTGACACGGTACATCGGACATGTGGTGCTGGCCTGGCATTCGAGGCTCTCCTGTAGTGCCTTTCTCATTTTTTTGTGTCATGTTCTTGCAATACGCCTGCCATCGACTTGTCACTGATCTTGCTCAACTTAGTATCACGATCATCGACCCATCGCTGATCGTGCTCAACATGTTGGCGTAGTGCTATCCCAACGCCACTAGCAACTTGCTTACTCGTGGAGACACCACACTATGCATTGTTAGTCTAACGATCATCAACACTCAACGCCATTAGCAAGTACCCTAACTACTGATTCATAGGCGCAATAAGAATTCTTAAGATCCATGAAAATTTATCAATTTGATCAACTCATCAATTTGAGGCGGCGCGGCTCTCATTTCGTATCCCTTCTCTCTCCTTGTTCCCCTTTGAGAGTCGACCTTCGGCCACCAGTTCCTCTCCCTTCCTTCTTTGGCGGCGCCGCGTGCTGGAGCTGGGATGAGGTAGGAGGCCAGGTCCCCTCTATGTACAGTAGGTGTTCTAGGGCTAGGTCTAGGTTAAAGTTTGTCCATGTGGCGTATGGCATGATGTCGTTCTGGACCTTCTTGGCGTCGGCGAGCGGCGCTGCCATGAGGCGGATGATTTTTCCCAGCTGGCATCCATGGCGAACGATGGAGGAGAGTATCTGGCCAAAGCTTCTTCCCCCCTTAATAATCTCATGGGTCTCCTAGATCAATCCGCGTCTCCAATTTTCTCTTCTACCTCGTACCATCTTGGTGATAGAGGAGATTTAGAGGAGTTGCAGCCTTGCGCCTTGATCTGGTGAGGTGCCTCTCTGATTTGGGAGCTGGTGTTGAACAGACCTTCTGGTCTAGTGCAACAGATTCGCTAAGAGCGCATCACCATCAGCTTCTTGCACGGAGAGCTCCGTCAGCTGCGGTATTTTGTAGGGGAACGACCTAGAGCGCACACGTCTGCCAGCTCATTTCTTTCCTCGTGGTCGTTGTGCCGATAAGGAGGCGTGGTGTCTTTGTGGTGGGATTTTCCGACGACTTCTTCTGATGAAAGCTAGGGCCAGCGATGCAGCAAGATGGGACTACATTGCTATTTAGATCTATCTTTTGGGGCACTTTTTTGTAGAAATCCAGGACCTGGGTGTATTTTGTTTTCTTATTTGGTTCATGGATAAGATCAATGGATAAACAACTCCGGGTCGTTCGAGGCCCTTCTTGTTCAAACTGGGCGCTGCCAACTCTGTTGGTCCATACGAGAGGCTTTACACCACTGTCCAGGACACGCCAGGGGGGAGGTGACGAGGGTTCGACTCGTCAATGCCCATTATTATGGACTTGAGTTTTAGAGAAGATGGGGATGCTGGAAGCTATGAGACGGTTAACAGGCAAGCAACACGGGGACACGAGGTTTACCCAGGTTCAGGCTCCCGGAGGAAAAACCCTACTCCTGCTTGTCTGTTCTTGATTATGGCGGAACCAAAGGTTACAGGGGTGCGCATATGCGACCTGGCGTGGGGTGTGTGTATGAGGTGAGTTGATCCTTCTCGACGTGCCCTCCTGGCCTTTATATAGATAGTCCAGGTCCCAAGGATAGGTCGAGCCGGTTAACAGATTAGGGTTGAACCTTTTGAAATTCTATCTACAGCTAGACTTGTCCTCCAAGAAGTCAAACTCGGCATGGTCTTGGGCCACCCGAAATCTTCCTAGGCTGCAGGCCTTCACATGGGCCTTCCTTGGACTGGACCGGGTACACCAACGTTATGCACCCGTAGGGTATATCCATGTCAGTAGCCCCCGAGGTTCAGTCGAATCGTAGATTCGACTGGAGACTCTACAATCTTTCGGGTGCTTCTCACACGAACCTGTTTTTAGGAATAAACATACTAATTCATAGGGATTGCTGATACGTGTGCCTGACTCGCCCGACGGATCAGGGTCAGTTAACTATCATAGGACAAAACAACACGATCTTCATCAGACTCGAGTCCCCGGACTCGAATCCGTAATTAATGCTGGTGTAATTCGACTTAGGCTATTGAGGTCTTATAGGAGTCGAATCCCAGTGTTTTTCAAGTGATGTACCCAATGCATCCATCAGGATTTTCATCGTGCCCGTTGACATGGAAATTTACTGGCAGAGCACAGTCTGGTGCGTTACCAGGTCATCAGATGATATCTATAGGGCTTATCTTTGCATCACAGACACAACATCCGAAGTTTTATCACTGCGAAGGTGTTTCAGATAACCAAGGAGACTGCTTCTCACTTAGCGTTAATTTGGGCAAAGTTGCCAAAATATTTTTGTCGTATTTGATCCGAAGGATCTCAGTCGAATAGTTCATAGGGTGCGCGACCAGCGCTCCTTATGGGAGTAGCCACCGAGTGTTTGTTCGAGTCGTAGAATCGAGCAGAGACTTTAGTTCAGTCATTCGCGCTTGCTTCCATTATCTGTCTGAAGGACACATTTTTCCGAATGCGTGACCAACGCTTCCTATGGGAGTAGCCCCCAAGTCCATAGTGGAGTCGCGGATTCGACGTAAGACTCGAAGATCTTTTCGAGGTGTTGTTACCTTTGTGATTTCTTAGGTGCGCAGCCAGCGCTCCTGATAGGAGTAGCCCCCGAGTAGTTGGTTGAGTCATAGACTCAAGTAAGTACTTTATGCTCAGTCGAAATCTTTGAGCCATTACTGGCTTCGCTTTGATGATGTCATTGCTGACGATCAGTGAGCTCAACCGTCTGCGGCAACAGAGACGATGTGTTGGGACGACCGTGGGTCTCACCACCTGAATTGAAGTTGACTAGTCACGCGTAACGTGGCGAAAGTTACGACGTCTCCTCATTTTTTCGTGCGTAGTGGACGACGTGCTTGCGACGTTTCAGCTTGGTGCTAACACATGGACGGTGAGATCTGGGGCACGCATTAGGGCTTCTGAATCAATGGTTCTGCTTCATCGTCCTCTCCCCTTTTATACCATGGGGAAAACAAAGAAGTTTACCCCTTCACCATTTGATTCTGCTTTTTCTCCATTACCATCATTTCTTGAACTCGTGCTCTCATCACGCACTGGACGTCCTCCGTATATTTCCCTCGGCCTTTCTTCATTGGCATCGCCGCATTCTCCTCTCCGTGATGGGCAAGTCCAAGAAAGCTTCATCCGCTGCAGCGGGTTCAAGCACCACCAGCACCGGGAAGAAGGCCGCTGCTCTGAGCCGCACCACCGACGGCGGATGGCGGCACACGGAGATGCGCAAGTCGGACTTGCGCAAATTGCGCGAGGCCGACTTGATCTCCAAGGAGAAGGGCGACGCCGTTCTCCCAGGCCAAGAGGTAATCCCGCGCCCACCTGAAGGGTTTCGGGTTATGTTCTACGTCTTTGTCATCCGCGGTATTTCTTTGCCCGCCCACGAATTTCTTAGTGGGCTTCTTTTTCTTTACGGGATTCGGTTGCATCATCTGTCTCCCAATTCTCTTCTCCACATCGCCTGCTTCATTACCCTTTGCGGGTGCTGGCTCGGTATCGAGCCGCACTTTGGCCTCTTTCGGAGGCTTTACTCCGTGAAGAGGCAATCTGGCACCGGTGGTGTTTATCCACTAGGAGGCTGCGAAATTTATATCCGCTCCTCTGTCTAGTTCTTTTCTTTCTACCTTTGCGAGTCAGTCCAGCAGTGGCGTAGAAAGTGGTTCTATGTCCGCGACATCAAGTTGGATGGTCAGCACTACGGGCTCACCCCCTTCTACTCCACCCAGAAGATCACTCGAAAGCGTTCGTGGTCGAATGACATTTTGGAGGGTGAGTCTGAAGAAGTGGAGAATCTCTACCAGCGGGTGGAGGCTCTTTAGCTGGTGGCAGGCAAGGAGGTCAACGGTGTTGACATCATTCACACCTTTCTCAAACGTCGGGTGCAGCCACTCCAAGCGAGGGCGCACCCCATGTTTCTGTATGCTGGCGCCAGCGACCCGACAAGGGTACTGCCGGAGGAGATGTCTTTGGCTGACCTTGATAGGGCGCTTCGGCCGCTGCTGAAGTACAAGGCCGACAAGGACCTCCCGGGGAAGTCCTTGAATGCAACCTTTTAGTACCAAGAAAGCAGTTCCCCATGTGATACTTGTAGTTGCACGTAATGCTTTTCAAATACTTGTTTGTTTGAGTTATCAGTACTTATCTCCTCTTTTGTCTTCCATTTGCAGGACTTGAAGGTAGCGGGAATGATGCCCCCTCTACCTGAAAAGTATACGGATGCGCCGGACAACGAGGAGGCAGAATCTAACTCCGAGCTCCCCCGGCGCAGTCTCCTTTCCTGGAAGACCCCGAGACAAGCGAAGGGCGGGCCCGAAAGAGGTCCCAGAGCGAAACTTCGGATGAGGAAAAGCCACCAACGCCGAAGGGTCCCTCCTTCCTTGAGCAACATGGCGGGGATGAGGGTGCGACCTCCGCACCCATTCCCGTTGTGCCTATTCGAGCAATGGCCCCACAGCCGCCGACCAAGAAGAAGAAGAAGAAGAAGAAGAAGAAGAAGAAGAAGAAGAAGAAGGAGACTCCTGTCTTCAACCTGTCAGACATACCGTCGTAAGTTGCTTTTAACCGAGTCTTGTTGTGTTTCAGATATGCTAAGTATTAGCTTGTTGTTAATTTGGTTCTTCGCAAGTGCTAGTAGCAATCATTCAGAGGAGTCCCTCGAGGAGGGATCCAAAGAAATGTTCACGGAGTCGAAGCCAGTGTCTTCGCCTCCCTAGATGGTGGCCAACTCCAGCGATAATCATTCAAGCTCCCTGAGGGAAGGGACTCGTGCACTCGTCGCCCGGAAGATTCAAACGAGACCTTCGGAGTCCACAACTGATCACGTAAGTGTCATTTTTATTTTGCGTGGAGGGATCCCCCGAGCCCTTTTATTCATCAAGTTTTTTTTTCTTCACAGCCCTTTGTGCACGACGCCAACTGCCTGATCGAGCAGCACCTTGCGTTGGAAGGCAAGCTCAAGCATCTCCGAGGTGCGTAGATTTATTTTTTGCTTCGTTTCGGGTCCTCCAAAGTTTTCCTTGTATTCATCCTTTGTTGTCCCATGCTGTAGATGAGAACAACGATGCTCTCCTCAAGATGAACGCACTCTAAAAGAGTCTCGACAAAGCGGAGAAACAGGCGAAGAATGCCGCAGAGGCCCTCCAGCGTCAGCAGAAGGAGGCTGAAGACCGTGAGCAGCAGCTTGCGGTTACCACGGCGTCACGAGAGAAGGCCATGGCAGAGAATTTCATGGCTACTTCCAAGGTGATATCTGGTAAGCCACTTTGGTCTCCTTTGGGTGTTCCGTGTCTTGGATGCGATTTCTTTTTCCTCATTTGAATGTTTTGCTGCGTTTCTTGCCAGATGCTTCTGGCATTGTGTTTGATCGTAGCATGCTGGAGCACGGGGTGTCCCTTGGCAGATGCTGCTACGGAGATCGAAGATTGCTGCTCCTCTCCCGTTGTCTCTCTTGAAAAGGCCAAAAAGGCCCTTGCTCGCTTCTACAAGGAGACCAACCCCAAGGGTGTTACCCTTGAGGACGTCGACTCCCTCGCGGAGGCTCTGGCAGATGATGCTCTAGCGAAGTACAAGCGGGCGCAGAAGGGGGTCGGCGCTGTAATGGGGCTAGCGATAGCAATGGCATCTAGAGCCCAGCTGGACCTGCCGCAGGTCACGTCCAGGATGCCAACAACGGCGGATGGTACTGAGGTAGCTTTTGCCACCTTTGCCTCCCGCTGTAAGCATTTTGGGCCTAAGCTGATAGATCTTCTGGCCGACTACGCGATAGAGAAGCAGCGAGCGGCCAAGAGTAGGCAGTCTGGCTCCAAAGTTGCTCCGGGTGCTGGCGCTTAGGCCCTTTTGCCTTGTAGCTAGTCTTTTCTTTTCTTGTTGCATGTGTAACATCTTTTGGATGAACAAGTTTCACTCTGCCACGTAGTGGCCTTATTTGTGTATATATGAATGCGTCTTCTGATTGTTGTCAAATGCTGTTGTATTGATGTTTGCTTGTACACCCTTAGGGTCCTTCGAGTGCGGTTCTAGTGGCCATTCCTTCTCCTGTGACTGGAACTCGCCCGTCGCTGAGCGAGTCATCGCAATTGCCTTTTTTGCCTGACCGTGTCCGGAGTTTGGAGAAGGACATCCTTAGCATCCGCGGTCACGCGGATGTGTGGAAGTCGAAGGCTGAGAGAGCCATTGCCATGGAGGAGTTTCTGCTTGAAGAGTTTCGGCAGGTTGGCGAGCAACTCTAATGTAAGCCATCTGGACTCGTTGTCTCTTCGAGTGCGCCCGTTTTTTATGCTAGCTTACCCACTGCTTGTGTGCAGTTGTGAATCTTCTTTCGAGGGAAGCGAAGGAGCGCATAGCGATTCAAATGAATTGCTTGACGCAACAAGAGCTGGAAGCCGACGGTTTCTTTTGGATGAACCATGATCGAGCGATCGTTCTTGCGACGATGCAAGATCGCGTCCACCAAGTTCTTCGGGTGCTAAAGCGAGCGAGGGCGTCACTCGCGGCGGTTTGGACCACCATGTTCCCTTTAGAGTCTGCACCTTCTAGCTTTCTGGGTTTGCTTGGGAAGTTTCGAGATGCAGGTCACTTGAAGGAGCTGGTGCGCCATCAACTGGTGGCAGGCGTAAAGGCAGCCTTGTCGCTTGTTCGACTGCATCGCCGTGATGTCAATTTTGCGGAGATAGCGGTTGGGCCACCTCCTACTCCTGATGGAATGTCATGGGATATGCGTCTGCACTATGCAGCAGTGGCGCAGTATGCCGAAGAGATTGTAGATGTGTTTGAGGAGCGAATAAACGTTCTGCTCCAGCATAGTTAAGTCCTATAAACAAAAAACAAGATAATGTAAGGTCTGTATTTATTCGAGTGGGCTTGTAATGCCCTTGTAAAGTTTGTATGTATTGGCACGTAGTGCGTTGTATGATTATAGAGTGCGCATGTCCTTTTAGTTAGCCTAACGTGGTCAGCTACTCAGGTTATATGCGTTGTTGTCAATCAACAAAGTCGTATAGTGAGTCGTAGCCCCCGAGCGTATTTTAGCGATAAGTAATATAAAGGAGAAAGATTTGGGCCAAGGAACGTAGATTTTATTCATCGTAAGTGAGGAGGTACATCGTTCGGCTGAATAGCCTTATTGAAAGTAAATGGTAACTAGGGGTAGAAGCATAGAAGTCGTGCAACGTTCCAGGAGTTGGAGTATTCGACTCCTGATGCAACGTCCATGAGGCGGTAGGCACCGCGTGGGATGACTTCGGTGATGATGTAGGGTCCTTTCCAGGGTGACTCGAGCTTCTTGTGCCCTTCTTGCTTGAGTCACAGGACGAGGTCTCCTTCGACGAAGGACCTTGGACGCAGCCGACGGCTGTGGTAGTTGCGGAGGCTCTACTGATATACCGCTAAGCGAGCCACGACGATGTCGCGTGCCTCATCCAGCATGTCGCCAGCGTCTTCGAGTGCAGTCGATGATTTGTCTTTGCTATAGGCGACGAACCATGGGGCCTTGTAGCGTACCTCAGCAGGTAGCATGGCTTAGGCTCCATGCACCATGAAGAAGGGCGTGTAGCCAATTGAGCTGTTTGGCGTTGTGCGCAGGTTCCAGAGAACAGAGGGTAGCTCGTCCGCCCAGGATGCTGCTAGCCTTTCGAGTGGGTGTAGCAGACGCTTCTTGATGCCATTGCCGATGAGGTCGTTGGCCTTTTTGACCTGTCCGTTGGTCCGCGAATGCGTCACAAAGGCGTAGGATAGGTTGATTCCGAGGTTCTCACAGAAGCCTCGAAACTCCTTCGAGATGAAGTTCGAGCCGTTGTCTATTATGATGATATGAGGTACTCCGAACCTTTAGACAATGGACTCGAAAAACTTGACGGTGGTTTTGCACTTTGGTTGGTAATGGGCATGGCCTCGATCCACTTCGAGAATTTGTCGACTGCGACTAGGAGGAAGACGCGGCCCCCTGGCAAGGACTTTGGCAGTTTGTTGATCATGTCGAGGCCCCACTGGGTGAAAGGCGAGGCCACTGCAATATTCTGTAGCTCTGATCCTGGAGCGTGTGGCTTGTCCGCGTACCTTTGACAGGCATTGCACCTCTAGACTATCTCCTTGGCGTCATTCATTGCGGTTGGCTAGTAGAAGCCAGCTCGTAGAGCTTTGGCGACCAGCGCGCGGCTGCCTGCGTGATGGCCGCAGATACCCTCATGGATGTCTAGGAGGATGTTTTTGCCGTCACCGATGGTGACGCATCGTTGAAGCACACCCGAAATGCCGCGCTTGTAGAGCTCGCCATTGATGATGGTGAAGGCCTTTGATCGTCGAGATATGCGTCGGGCATCTGTCGGGACCTCAGGCAGCTGATTTTTTATCAGGTAGCGGAGGTACGGTTGTGTCCATGTTTCTTAAACCGCCATGACCTACATAAGGCTTACCAGCTCAACCTCCGTGTCGAGCTTTTTGGGTCCTTCTTGTCCTTCAGGTGGCGCAGCCCATGAGTGCTCTGTGGCTTCGGCTGAGCCCTTTGGGAATTTCCATTTGATGGAGGGAACACAGATTTGTTCGAGGAACACTCCTGGTGGTACCCGAGCACAGGTAGAGCCGATGTTGGCAAGCTTGTCGGCCTCTTCGTTGCTTTCTCTTCCAACATGCCGAAGTTCATAGCCGTCAAAGTCCCCTTCGAGTGAGTTGTAGAGCACACGGTATGGGATCATGTTGGCTCTATGGGTGTCGCACTCGTTTATCGTCTGCTGGACGATGAGGTTTGAGTCGCCATAGATGATGAGGTGTGTGGCGTCGCACACCTTGGCCATCCTCATGCCGTGTATGAGTGCCTCGTATTTGGCCTCGTTGTTGGATGCGCGGAATTTCATCCGAAGGACATACTTCATCTTGTCGCCTTGAGGGGACATCAGTACGATGATGGCCCCTGCTCTAGACTCGCGCTTGGAGCCGTCGAAGTGCATCGTCCAGGACTATGACATGTCCGAAATATATGGCAGCTGGAGCTCCATCCAGTGGACGAGGAAGTCAGGGAGGACCTGAGACTTGATGGCGGTGCGCCGCTCGTAGATGATGTCTCGAGGAGACAACTCGATGCCCCATAGGACTACGCGCCCCGTGGCTTCGGGGTTGTTCAGGATGTTCGACAGCGGGGCGCCATTGACGACCATGATCTGGTGCTCCTAGAAGTAGTGGCTCAGCCAACGCGCCGTCATGAATACGCCGTAGGCGAACATCTGGTAATGAGGGTACCTCTGCTTTGTCGGGGTTAGTACCTTGCTGAGGTAGTAGATTGGGAGCTAGACCCCATGGGTCTTGCCATCTTCGGGTCGTTCGACCACGAGTGCGGTGTTGACCACCTGATGCGTGGCTGCTATGTATAGCAGCAAAGGCTCCCGCTGCTTCACCGTGAACAGGACGGGTGATGTGAAGAGCAGGCGATTGAGGTCCTCGAATGCATTGTCTGCTTCAGGCGTCCACTCGAATTTTGTCGGCCTTGCGCAGCAGCTGATAAAAGGGGAGAGCCTTCTCACCCATGCGACTAATGAACCTGCTGAGCGCCGCGATTCGCCCAGCTAGCTGTTGTACCCCCTTGAGGTTCTTCGGCTTCTCCATGCCTAGTATAGCCCTGATTTTCTTTGGGTTTGCCTCGATGCCACGCTGGGAGATGAAGTACCCGAGTAATTGGCCAGAAGGGACGCCGAAGGCGCACTTGTCTAGGTTCAGCTTGATCTTGTAGCGATCAAGGTTGTTGAACGTCTCACAGAGATCATCGATGAGCGTCCTGGCCTTCTTGGTCTTGATCACTATGTCGTCGACATAGACCTAGACGTATCGACCAATCTGATCCTTCAGACATGCCTACATGCATCTCTGGTAAGTGGCGCATGCGTTCTTCAGCCCAAAGGGCATTGTGTTGTAGCAGAACACTCTAAACTGCGTGATGAATGCCATTTTCTCCTGATCTTCAGCCTTTAGCCAAATTTGGTTGTACCCCGAGTAGGCATTGAGGAAGGAGAGTTTCTCGCATCCTGCAGTGGAGTCAATGATTTGATCGATCCATGGGAGAGGAAAGTGGTCCTTGGGACAATGCTTGTTAAGCGATGAGCAGTCCACGCACATCCGCAGGATGTCTGTGTCCTTTTTGGGGACCAGTACGGGGTTTGCCAGCCACTCGCTTTCCTTGATCTCCCTGATGAAGTTGGCATCGAGGAGTCTGTTGACTTTGATACCAACGACTTTGGCTCTTTGCTCGGGCAGTCGACGCATCGACTTCTTGACTAGCTTCACATCTGGAAACACATTGAGTGCATGCTCGGCAAATTCCCTGGGTACTCCTGGCATGTCCGTGGGACACCATGCGAAAATTTCCCAGCGCTCACAAAGGAATTCCACGAGCGTGCTTTCCTACGTGGGACTCAGGTCATTTGCGATCATTGTCATCTTGGAGGCGTCCGTCAGGTGGACCTGCACCTTCTTTGTGTTGACTGTGGAGTCGAACGACATGTTAGGTGTGTTTTGCCTGGTTACTGGGGGTGCCCCATTGTTTGCGACCTCCTTGAGCATTGTGAGCTCCTCCTGCATGCCGAACGACTAAGAGATTCTGTTGAAGTCTCTGTTGCAGCTGTCCGACCTGGTGAAGCTTCCTAGGATGGTTATGGCGCCCCTGGGTCCTAGCATCTTTAGTATAAGGTATGCGTAGTGCGGTACTTCCAGGAGTCTTGCGAATGCCACACGCCTGAGGATGGCGTGGTACTATGATGGACAGTCCACTACTTCGAACTCTAGCCGCTCACGCCTAAAGTTTTCGGGCTTGCCGAATATGACGTCGAGCCATATCTTTCCTAGGGGGTATATGCCCTTCCCTGGAACGATGCTGTGCAACGTCATATCCGATGGCTCTAGGCTGCAAAGCGGGATCCGCATGGCTGCAAGTGTGCTGGCGAACATCAAGTTGATGCCGCTACCGCCGTCCATGAAGATGTGGCTCATCTCAAATCCTCCGATCTGGGCCTCGAGCACCAGGGCAGAATGACCTGGGAGAGGTATCTGGTGTGGGTGATCTGAACGGTCGAACGTGATGCAGGACTCCGAGCCGCTGAGGTACTCAGGTATGGCTGGTGGGGAGGTCACGGCCAGGTTGACTTGGCGGGTGATCTTCTTCTACACCCTGTTGGTTGGGCGCCCCTTCTGGATCATCATGGATCCTATCGGTGGCAGGTACCCATCCGCACCATTATTCGGCACTGGTGCAGCCGGTGGCTGCTAGGGTCCTTGATACGTAAAATTTGCATCACCATTCTATATCATATTTTGCCTCTATTCATTGATATGTGTCTTGTTATCAGGTGTTACTTATGTCTTTTCCTCTGTTTTTGCATGTTGGATGATTCTTGGAGGATGGACTGATGGAGTCAGGATTCTGATGGAAAAAGAGGTGTTTTGATGCAATTTCGCGAAGGTCAGAAAAATACCAGAAAAATCATGGAAAATTATATTTTCCCAGAAGACGAAGAAAGTCATAAGGGGAGGCGGAGTTGGGCCACATGGGGCCCACACCCTCCCAGGCGCGGACCCCCTGGGCCGCGCCTAGGATGGGTGTGGACCACCTGGGTGGCCTCCGACTCCACCCTCGTGCCTATATCTTCCTCTCGAAACCCTAATACCAGGAGAGCGACCACAGAAAGATTCCGCCTCCTATGCGGGGCGGAAAACACCGAGAGAGAAAGAGCTCTCTGGCAGATAGATTTCTGCCGGGGAAATTCCTTCCTGGAGAGGGGAGATCGTCGCCATCAACACCATCATCAAGCTAGACTTCATCGGGATCATCATCATCCACACCATCATCTCCACCAGCACCATCATCACCATTCCATCTCGTTGTAACAATTGTGTTGAATACTTGCATAGATCTTAGGGGAATATTTCCCGGTGTTGATTACTATTGTAGTTGATTCTTGTGAGTGGAACCTTTGGATTATTGTTTATGTTCAGATTGTTATCCATCACCATATCATCTTTGATCTTGATCCATATGATGTCTCGTGAGTAGTTCGTTTAGTTCTTGAGGACACGGGAGAAGTCATGTTGTTAGTAGTGGATTTGTGTTGAGATATTATTCAATGATTTAGTATTTAAGTTGTGGTGATATTCTTCTAGTGGTGTCATGTGAACGTCAACTACATGGTACTTCACCATTTATGGGCCTAGGGGAATGCATTTTGTATTTGGCTACTAATTGTGGGGTTGCCGGAATGACAGAAACCCGAACCTCCGTTAGGACACCTTTGCACAAGGGAGCGTAGGTGTTGGAGATATGCCCAAGAGGCAATAATAAAGTGGTTATTATCATATCTTCACACTTATGATAAATGTTTACATACCATGCTATAATTGTATTAACCGGAAACATTAATACGTGTGTGATTTGTAAACTAAAATAAGAGTCCCTAGTAAAGCCTCTTGTTAAACTAGCTTGTTGGTTAATATATGATCATGGTTTCCTGATCATGAACATAGAGATGTTATTAACAACAGGATCATATCATTAGGAGAATGATGTGATGGACATACTCCTATAGATAAGTGTAGCATAAAGATCAAGTCATTTAAATAGTTCAATTGCTATATGCTTTCTGATACATAGTAACCTAATTCCTTCGACCATGAGATCATGCATATCACCTTTCGGATGGATGCTTTGATGACATCAAACACCACACCGAATCGGGTGGCTATAAAGGTGGCATTGAGTGTTCGGAAAGTATTGGTTGAAACACATGGATCAAGAGTGGGATTTGTCCATCCATATGACGGATAGATATACTCTGGGCCCTCTCGGTGGAATGTCATCCAATTAGCTTGCAAGCATGTGACCGCTCACAAGGGATCACATATCACGGAACGAGAAAAGAGTACTTATCGAGAACGAGGTTGAACTAGGTATGCAGAGATACAAGCGATCATAACCTCGGATAAGTAAACTATCGTGAGACAAAGGGAAATTGGTGTCGTATGTAAGTGGTTCATTCGATCGCAAAGTAATCGTAGAAATATGTGGAGCCATATGAATTTCCAGATTCATCTATTGGTTATTGTTCGAGAAGTGTCTCGATCATGTCCGCATAATTCACGAACCGTAGGGAGACACACTTAAGGATTCGACGTTGTTTTGAGTAGTTATGGTATTATGAGAAAGAGACCGAATGTTGTTCGAGTCTCGGATGGGATCCGGATATCACGAGGTGATCCGGAATGGTCCGGAGAATAAGATTCATATAAGGAAAGTCCGTTTCGAGTTCGGGAATGATTCGGTGTTTTCATCGGGAATGTTCTAGAAGGTTCGGATTGTCCGACACTCGGGGAGGGTACATGAATGTGTCATTACATATTGAATGATTGCATCATGTACTAAGTGTTCTTGCTGTTCCAAATAAAGGATTAAATTGAATCCTAAAACAGAAAAGTCAAATGGCTTTAAAAGTCAAACGGCTAAAACACTAAACTGTGGGAAACAAGCAAGAGGTGGTTGGAACCGACTTGGGGAGGAGTCCTCCAAGCCAAGGCCAACCAAGGCCGACTTGGGAGGACTCCCTCCCTTAGCCGCCCCTCCACCTATAAAAGGAGGCGGGGCCTCCTCCTCTACACACAAGTTCCTATCCTCTAATCTCCGGTTTAGAGCCGTTTTGGTTTAGAGCTTCTAATTGCCTAGCCTTGGTTTAGAGCCTTCTAATTGGTGTGTCTAAACCCTAGACCACTAATAGCTCTCTCTCATACTCCACCATACTCGCTCGGCTTAAGGCGAAGCCTGGGATCTCCCTCTACTTCCAGGTATCTCGCCGTTGTCAGGAATCACGAGGAGTGCTACAACCTCCATTTTCTTGGAACAAGGAGAGGAAGGTCTTCGTCAGTACCGAACGTGTGACCATTGCGGAAGCGCTGAACGCAGCTACTGGAAGGATCGTCTACGCGATCTTGAGATCGGAAGTGTCGACTACATCACCCACGAGAATCTGCTCTCGTTAACCGCTTTGGAATCTTGAGGGTAAGTTATTCCATCGACTCGTTGCTACAATCTAGTAGATAGATCTTGGCTTGTTTGTTTGTATGCGATAGAAATTTTTGTTTTCCATGCTACGAACCCCTACAAAGGGTATCGAGCCGTGTCTATATGTAGATCTCATTGCACAGTAGAACACAATGGTCATTGTGGGCGTTGATGCTTTCATTGTCGATTGCTTCTTGTGTACTTTGCATCTTGCGGTATGTTGGGATGAAGCGGCCCGGGCTAACCTTACATGACATCGTTCATGAGACTTGCTCCACGCTTGACATGCAACTTGTATTGCATAAGTGGCTTTGCGGGTGCCTGTTTCTCCTAGCATAGTTAAGATCCAATTTACAACGGGTGGTTAACAATACTAGTATCAATGTTGTGGTTCTTGTTCGTAAGTTAGAACGACACTTATTGAAAGCCCCAAACCACGTAAAATATGCAAAGAAAGTAGAGGCGTCTAACTTTGTTTTGCAGGGGTGTGCTGTGATGTGATATGGCCATGATTGTGATTATATATGATGTATGCAATATTCCTTATTGTAAGTTGGCAACCGGCAGGAGCCATATGGTTGTCTTTAATTTATGTTAAGACCCACGTGTCTATTCAAAGTAGTTGTAATAGTTGAAGCCGGTGGATGACAACCATGGAGAATCGTCATTGACCTTGATGCAATGCCGATGATGATGGAGATCATGTTCGTGCTTGAAGATGGAGATCGGAAGCACAAAGAAGAAAGGCCATATCATATCACATGTTATTTGCATGTGATGTTAATCCTTTATGCATCTTGTATTTCTTAGTAGACGACGGTAGCATTATAAGATGATCCCTCATGCACATGAATTTCAAGTCATAAAGTGTTCACCCTTAGTTAGCACCGTTGCTAAAGCTTGTTGTTTCGAAGCACCACGTGATGATCGGGTGTGTTAGATTCTGCAAGTGTATACAACGTGATCAAGCCAGATTTGCTCATGCAGAAACTAAGGTTTGATCTTAACGAGCCTAGCATGTACAGACATGGCCTCAGGAACACGGATTACCGAAAGGTAGAGCATGAGTCATATAGTAGATATGATGAACATGTTGATTGTTCGCCATTGAAGCTATATCAACTCTCGTGATGATCGGTTTTGATGTGGTGGATTTGGTTCGTGTGATCACTAAAACAATGTGAGGGATATTGTTTTGAGTGGGAGTTCACCTAGATTAATTTACTTATTAATTAGAACTCAATTTATCATAAACTAAATCAAAGTGAATTTGCATAGCTGTTGTAGTCATTGGCATCCGTTTACCACCTTGCGCTTAGTTATAATTGAGATAATAGAACTATAGAATTCTGGTTAGTTACTTTACGAACTGGTATCGTATTGTTTTGAAGTGTTAATCTAAAGTTTAAAAGTCCTATTGCAAACTTTCAGTAAGTTCCGGCTACTCCATGAAGTTTAATAATTAGTATTAAATCAAGAGTAACAATTCCAAGTGTTAGTATATAAGTATCATGTTTGTTTCCATGATTCTTGATATTCAAAGGATTGTCTTAATATCAAGGTTATCTAGGATCTGAAAGAGTTGTTTCAGAAACCATGATGTGTGGAAGATATTGTGATATCTGAAACGAAGTTTTGGTTGCAACATGATAGAGTATAATATGGCTAAAGTCATGTTATCATATTTGATGAGAATTTGCAAAAGGTTGGAGACACTAGTTGTCCTAATCATCCAAAAGGATTTGGAGAGCAACATTATACTCATGATTCACCGTTATAAGCTAAAAGTAGCTTGATCATGGATAAATCCATGATGAGGGTGAATATTAGATGTAGTTAAAATGTTTACTACACCAAGAGATTACTAAAGAAAGGAATTTGAAAGAACACCAAACATTAGATAATGGTGATCTACTTCAAAGTGCAAATCCAAAGACATTGGTATTTAACTATACATGCTTTGGACTATGTGTCATATGTATGACTCAACTATTGATGTTGATAGATTCTTTCAAATAGAAAAGGAAATACTGAAAGAGAATCTCATAAATATATGGCAGAAAGGAAAAGACTAGAATTGTTCAGCTTAAGTATATAGAAGATATACATGTTATGGCTATATTCTTTGCTTATTAAACAATGTGGTTCTCAAGTATTTGATACTGAATTTGTTGGTGTGAATCGTCATACGAAACAACACAATTCATGAACTACAATGGCCTAAGTAACTAGCAAAATAATATGTGATGATGTTCATCGAGAACAAATAAAGGGTTATTGTGTTGCTCATTAAACATCAAAGCTTGCCTTCAAAGATTTGTTTTATCAGGTATTATGAGAACAAAAGGATTGTTCAAATAATTGCCGTAATCCATAAAAGATGGATGATTCACAAATCTCATTGGAGAAATCACATCCATAAAACTAGTGCTAAAAATGTCGAAAGACAAATTGATTAAAAGATCGCTTAGGAAGTGACATCGCCGTTTAAATTATATTGGAAAGAAAACATGAAGAAACTCCATATGGATGGAATTTTGGAGTCTATTTGATTTTGATCAAATGACGCTTGTGAAACTTTTCTAGAGATAATTAAAACTTCGTTCATAGGCCAAAAGGGAACGAATGACTAGCTTATTGGAACTTGTACATATTGTTGTACGAAGTCCATTATGTGTAGTCAAGAGCGATGGATTTTAACTTCATTTGCTTTTTCCGAAATTTTCAGTGAATATATGAATATTTACTTAATAAGGATGAAGTATGAAATATTTGAAAAGTTCAAAGACTTTCAAGATGAAGTGCAAAATCATTGTAACAAGAATATAAACAGTTTATGATAAAGATCATAAAGGAAGATATTTGAGTTACAAGTTTAGCATAATACCTAAGATTTAAGGAATCGTTCCGTGGATTTGCATTTCCCGAAACACCATAAGGGTATGGAGCGTTCGAGATATGTAATTAAAACCTTGTTTGACAAGGTAAGATCGAAGGTGTAATTCATAAAAATGCCATTGTATTTTAAAGATTAAAAACTTTAGAGATTACCGTTTTTCCACTGAAAAGAGCTCCATCATAATCCGTTGAAATGACACCATATAAAGTTATGGTTTGGGATAAAACCCAAGTTGTCCTTTCTTAAACATTGGTATGCTTTGCATAAGAAAGATGTTTGCAACCAAAGTCGGATGAACCTGTCTTTGTATGTTATTTTGAATAATCATAAGTATTCCTCCATAACACAGAGACAAAAGTGTTTGTCGCTTAGAACGTCAAGTTTCTTTGGGAAGGAATTTTTCGTGAAAAGTTAAGTGGAGGACAATAGAACTTTGATAAGGTTAAAAGAACCTTAGCTATATGTGCAGAGTTGCGCAAGAAAAGTGTTCCGGAGGCGAACAAAGCTCATGGCTCACGTACCTCAAAGGTTGTGGTCACGGAGATCTAAGTTCCTATTGAAACAAGTAGATCGGATAAACAATCAAATACCAAGATTTGAGGGTTGAATCATTATTTGAGAATAATGAACCGACTACATGCAAACAAGCGATGATGGGCCCTGACTCCGTCAAATGGCTTGAAGCCATAAAATCCGTGATAGTTCCATACACGAGAAATCAAGTTTTGAACTTGAAGGACCCTCGAGAAAGGTGTAAGACCTTACAGTTGTGTCTGGATCTATAAATAAATAGACATGGATGTTTTACATCTATGAAATAGTCGACATGTTGGGAAAGAGTTCACAAAATGTTCAAAGGTTGACTATGACAAGATTTGATCTTTCATAGTGATATTTAGTCTAGACGGATTAATGTAGAAACCACTACATATAATTTGTTATATGGTAGTTGAATAAACAAAACAAGTTCTTCTAATAGAATCGTTACCTAGGACATGTGCATAACACGGTCCATAGGGTTTTGTTAATTCAAAAGGATGCTAAAAGCATATGCAAACTTCAATGGTTAAAGTGAGCATCATGAGTTGGAATCTTCACTGTGATGAAACTGTTAAAGAAGTTTAAAAGTTCATCAGAGACGATGGAGATGCTTGCATTTGCAAGAAATTAAGTGGGAGCGCTAAGACATGTTTCTAATACATTATGTGGAAGACATATTGTTGATTGGAAATAATGTATCTTTTATTAACACATATTAAGAATTTCATCCCGATGAAAGACTTAGGCAAAACCCAAATATTTGGCATCAATAGACGCTAATATGGTTGTGCCGTATACATAGACGAGATATTGAATGAGTTCAATATAGAAACTACAAGAAAGGTTCTTGTCACGTAAAGGATTGAAAGAGTTCAAATGTTGATGATATATTCAAGTGTATTGACATTTGGTAAAGTGAAACAAATAATCAAGTATAGATTGATACTTGATGTATGAAATCACAAAGAGTATTTATATCAATCATCTTGTGATATGTACAAATCCAGATATGTCCTATGCTCTAAATGTTGTGAGCATATACCAGAATGATTCGTAAGATGATCATTGGACAATAGTAAGGATATTCTTATGATCTTTTGGAAGAACTAAGAGTATAATATTTGTAGAAGTGACAAATAGATGGTTAGTTCATTGTAAAAGTACTACATTGATACTAGTTTTGTCACAAAGTACAAATTAAGTTTATCTCAATCTAAACTAAGGGTGGCACAATATAATGGAAAGTGAGTTCCATAATGGATTTGGATGAGTTCCAAAGTTAAGACATTGTGATGAATACTACAACAAAAGGCTAAGTATATGACTGCTATTTTAGCGAAAAGAGGGCATTTGTGTCAAGTAGTTTGTTATCAAACTAGGTGTAGTTCATAGTGGATAATACTATGAAGATATATTGTGCGACAATATTATCAACATGTTTTAACCCCAAAGAGCTAAAGGTCACACCGAAAGACCAAATTTATACAAAGCCATCTCATTAGAGAATGAGTGATGCGAGAGACGCAAAGACATGCAATTACACACGACTGGAAGTGTCGATCCGAGATCGATTGACCACTAGCAATCGTGTACATACAACACCGGAAAGCCATAGGTGTTGAATACACAAAGGTTTGAAACTAGATTATTGACTCTAGTGCAAGTGGGAGACTGTTGGAGATATGCCCAAGAGGCAATAATAAAGTGGTTATTATCATATCTTCACACTTATGATAAATGTTTACATACCATGCTATAATTGTATTAACCGGAAACATTAATACTTGTGTGATTTGTAAACTAAAATAAGAGTCCCTAGTAAAGCCTCTTGTTAAACTAGCTTGTTGGTTAATATATGATCATGGTTTCGATCATGAACATAGAGATGTTATTAACAACAGGATCATATCATTAGGAGAATGATGTGATGGACATACTCCTATAGATAAGCGTAGCATAAAGATCAAGTCATTTAAATAGTTCAATTGCTATATGCTTTCGGATACAAAGTAACCTAATTCCTTCGACCATGAGATCATGCATATCACCTTTACCGATGGATTCTTTGATGACATCAAACACCACACCGTGAATCGGGTGGCTATAAAGGTGGCATTGAGTGTTCGGAAAGTATTGGTTGAAACACATGGATCAAGAGTGGGATTTGTCCATCCATATGACGGATAGATATACTCTGGGCCCTCTCGGTGGAATGTCATCCAATTAGCTTGCAAGCATGTGACTGGCTCACAAGGGATCACATATCACGGGAACGAGAAAAGAGTACTTATCAGTAACGAGGTTGAACTAGGTATGCAGAGATACCGACGATCATAACCTCGGATAAGTAAACTATCGTGAGACAAAGGGAAATTGGTGTCGTATGTAAGTGGTTCATTCGATCGCAAAGTAATCGTAGAAATATGTGGGAGCCATATGAATTTCCAGATTCCTCTATTGGTTATTGTTCGGAGAAGTGTCTCGATCATGTCCGCATAATTCACGAACCGTAGGGAGACACACTTAAGGATTCGACGTTGTTTTGAGTAGTTATGGTATTATGAGAAAGAGACCGAATGTTGTTCGGAGTCTCGGATGGGATCCGGGATATCACGAGGTGATCCGGAATGGTCCGGAGAATAAGATTCATATAAGGAAAGTCCTGCTTTGAGTTCGGGAATGATTCCTGTTTTCATCAGAATGTTCTAGAAGGTTCGGATTGTCCCAAGACTCGGGGAGGTACATGAATGTGTCATTACATATTGAATGATTGCATCATGTACTAAGTGTTCTTGCTGTTCCAAATAAAGGATTAAATTGAATCCTAAAACATAAAAGTCAAATGGCCGCTTTAAAAGTCAAACGGCTAAAACACGAAACTGTGGAAACAAGCAAGAGGTGGTTGAACCGACTTGGGGAGGAGTCCTCCAAGCCGCCGCCAACCAAGGCCAACTTGGGAGGGACTCCTCCCTTAGCCGCCCTCCCACCTATAAAAGGAGGGCAGGGCCTCGCCTATACACACAAGTTCCTATCCTCTAATCTCCTGTTTAGAGCCGCTTTTGGTTTAGAGCTTCTAATTGCCCTAGCCTTCGGTTTAGAGCCTTCTAATTGGTGTGTCTAAACCCTAGACCACTAATAGCTCTCTCATACTCCACCATACTCGCCCGCTTAAGGCGAAGCCTCGGGATCTCCCTCTACTTCCAGATCTCGCCTTGTCTTGCGGAATCACGAGGAGAGTGCTACAACCTCCGCTGCTTTGGAACAAGGGAGAAGAAGGTCTTCGCCGAGTACCGAACGTGTGACCGATCATGAAGCGCCGTTTAACGCAGCCTTGGAAGGATCGTCTACGCGATCTTGAGATCGGAAGTGTACGACTACATCACCCACGAGAATCTGCTCTCGTTAACCGCTTTGGAATATTCGAGGGTAAGTTATTCCATTGACTCGTTGCTACAATCTAGTAGATAGATCTTGGATTGTTTGTTTGTATGCGATAGAAATTTTTTGTTTTCCATGCTACGAACCCCTACAGTATGATCTCAGAGTTCAACGATGTGGTTAGGTTTATATATTAATTGCTTTTCTATAGTTGCGGATGCTTGCAGGGGGTTTAATCACAAGTATGTATTAGTCCAAGTAAGGTCGGTACATTAGCACAGGTTCACCCACACAACACTTACAACACCAAAGAAGGGTACTCAGCTATTTGAAGCGAAAGCACTTGACATAATTCCCATGTGTCCCCGAGAACGTTTGGTCCTTATAAATATTTCCATCGGCTTGTCCTTTGCTAAGAAAGGATTGGGCCACTTGCTGCAGTTGTTCATTGTCTTTATTACTTGCACTTTGTTTTGTTGCTTTATCAGAAAATCCCTAAAAATCCGTTTGCTAAGTATTTACAGAGATTTCGTGCTCCTTACAACTAGTCAACACCTTCTACTCCTTGTTGGGATCGACACTCCTATTTATCTAAAGTACTACGATATACCCCCTATACTTGTGGGTCATCAAGACTATTTTCTGGCGCCGTTGCCGGGGAGTGAAGCGCTATTTAAGAGTGGAACTGGTAAAGGAAACTTCTACTGTGAATATTGCTTTTTGTTTCTGTTTGTTACTTTGTTTCCAATATGGATAACCCACTTGTTTTTATGTTTGGGAAAACTACTACCACTGTTAGGGTAGTAGACAAACCACCACCTGTTGAGATAGATCCTTTTAAGATACCTACACGTATTGTTGATTGTATTTTGGATAATAATTATTTAGGGGATGGAACTGTCCATCCTAGTGATCATTTGCTTTTTATCCATGAATTATGCGGGTTGTTTAAGTGTGCAGGTATCACAACTGAACAGGTGAAGAAGAAGTTACTCTCCATATCCTTGAAAGGGAGAGCTGAAGAATGGTATAAGCTGCTGAAGAATGGGCAATCCATGGAATGGGAGGAAATAGCACCTCTCTTTTATTCTAAATTCTAACCTCCCGGTTAGATTCATAAGGATAGAAATCTGTTATATAATTTTTGGCCTCGTGATGGAGAGAGTACATCTCAAGCTTGGGGGAGATTTAAGTTACTAATGCTTAAATGTCCTATTCATGAACTCCCTAACAATATTATTATCAATAACTTTTATGCTAGGCTTTCTCTTCATGATAAAGATTTACTAGATGCTTCTTGTGTTGGATCATTCACACGTATGAAGGAAGAAGCTAAATGGGATCTCCTAGACCGTATTCAAGAGAACGCTGAAGCTTGGGAGAATGACAAGGGAAGAAAGTCAGGTATAAACTATGATTGTGAATGCATTAAATCCTTTATGGGAACTGATGACTTTCATGATATTAGTAATGAGTTTGGTATTGATTCCCAAAGTATTGCCAATTTTTTTAAAGTCTTTGCCTCTTACATAGAAATTCCCCAAAATAAGTGGAACAAGTACCATGCTCCTTATAAAGATGTTGTTAGTCATGTTCCTGTTAGAAATACCGAAGTTTGTACTACTAATCATATTGTGCATGAACCTTATGTTGAGAAAACACCTTTCCCAGCTAAGGTAAAGGAGTACTCTATGATAATTAGTGGGAATAACAAAGGTACAAAGAAAACCGTGGAACCTGATGAGCAAATGAATACTGAACCTATGGTAGATATTGTGAAAGATCTTGTCACTAGAAATATAGAGGATGAGCACATTGTCTTCTGTGAAGACGCTTCTAATATTATTTCTCATCCTAGTAAGACTAGAAAAGCTAGTGTCCATGTGCTTTCTGTTAGAATTGGTGATCATTGCTACTATGGTTTATGTGATATTGGTGCTAGTTCTAGTGCTATTCCTTATGAGCTTTACAGGTAAATTATGCATGAAATTGGTCCTTGTGAGCTTGATGACATTGATGTGGTTATTCACCTCGCTAATAAGGAAACAATTTGCCCTATTGGTATTGTAAGAGATGTGGAGGTTCTTTGTGGTAAGATTAAATATCCTGCTGATTTTATAGTGCTTAATTCAACATCTAGCAAAACTTGTCCTATCATTTTTGCTAGACCTTTCTTGAACACTTCTGGGCTATCATAGATTGTAGGAAGGAAAATGTTTTGACTAAGTTTGATGGAGAGTCTTATGAGTTTAATTTTTCCAAATTTGCTAAAGATCCTTGTGAAAATAGCTTGCTTAATAAAGATTTCAGGATGGAACAACTTGCTTCTATTGATCCAGTTTATGACCTTGGACCTCTTTTTGATGATTGTAAGTATGCTCATTTTGATGATGAAGTTGTTGACAATGACAGTTATATTTTCAACTTTATTCAAAGTGCTACTAAAAGTTATTATGAGAGAGGGAAACATGGTTTTATGCATCTCAATAATATGAATTTCCCAATTTTATGTTGAAAGATTTGAAGTTGCATCTGTTTTGTCTTCCTATGCTAGTGGCTTTTTGTTTCAACAATTTGTTTTCTCATGATACCCCCATGCATAGGAAGTGGGTTAGACTCAAATGTGTTGGTTATTTGCTTCTTGATGCTCTCTTTCACTTCAAATATTTATCTCCTGTGTGAGCATCTTTGAAACTTTCAAGCCTAACTTAAAGGCATTAAAGAAAAGTACTTCTTGGGAGATAACCCAATAGTTTTGTTGAGTCTTGGAAGTTATTACCTCAGTAATAACCACTCCTTATCCTTTTTGTTTTGGTTTTTGTGTCAAGTTCAACTACTTTTGAGAAGTGGAGGAGTTGTGAAAAGTGGCTGTCATGGGACATATTTTTGTGCTGCATTGTAAAAATTCGTGAAGGAGCTCAGTACTTCGGAAGGAGCTGTATTTTTCTGTGGTTGTTCTCCAAGTTGTTACCCAACTTTCATTAGTTTTGCACTTTTTGATTTGAGCAACAGAAGGTTTTAAAAAAAAATCAATCTTTACCTGCTGGTCTATTTTGATAGATTTTTGTCGTTATTTGCATTTGCCTCTTACATAAGCCTTTGTTTTGATGGATTTAAGTTGAAGTGTGAACCTAAAGGTTTATTGTTTTTTTCTTACACTAATGTTTCCATTGAAGTTTGTGTATTGCCTTGTGAGGAAAGGAATTTCCATGAGAAGGAGGAAAGGAGTCTACAAAGTTCGTCTTTGAATAGGTAAAAGTGGTGAAAACAGAAGGTTCATGAAAACCCTATCTTTTTATATTTTTTGATGTTTTTATTACATATGGAAGGATACGAAATGAAACAGAGGAGGAAACGGAGGCCGGGGTGGCCACACCCACCCCAGGCGCGGGCCCTAGCTGGCCGCACCTGGAGGGGGTGTGAGCCCCCCGAGCTCCGTCTCCGCCTCGTTTTTGCACCAGTACCTTCCTTATGCTTTGAAACTTCGTAATATATAACCCCCCAGATCCCCCGAGGTTCGTGCATTGTGTTCTCGTCGTGTTTTCGTTTCGATCTGTTTCTGTCAGGAAATCTTCTCAAGTTTAGAGCACCATGGTCTCCGCCAACTACAAAGGCAAGAAGCCCGAGGAAGATGACCCTCAAAACCCCAAGGAGGAGGAGATTTTTGTAGGGGATGAAGAATACATGGAGGAGGACGAGAATCCGGACACCCGTGCTACCGTCACAAGCATTGGAGTGGTGGCAAAACCTACCAGGCTTCGGAGGATAGCACAAGTGTCTACAGGAGGGAAAAACCCCGCGTCATATCCTCGCTCCACGGTCACCTCCTTCACGTACCAAGAATCCCTTCCATACTCTTATACATGAGCGTCAATACCAATAGGTTCCCAAAGGGAACTTGCCCTCGGTGTGGGATTTTCCTCGTTCTAACCATGCAAGGAAGGAACACACTAAGAAGGAAGACTGGGGAAAGAATAGTAAGGACTGAGACTCTCTGTCCGATATGATCATGAACTGCATTGAAAAAAAATCGGAGTTGATTCGTACTCTGACCTTCGAGATTTAGGATTTGAGGAAACTTATTGAGGATCTTATCAAGAGAACATCACCACCACCGAAGGAATAATTCGCCATCAGGTTTGGCATCCCCTTGGCTTGTTCCAAGCTTGGGGGAGTGCCGCGGTATCACATCATTATCTTTTATCTTTTACCCTTTTAGTAGATTCATGTCTTTGGTAGAGAAGTTATCTTATAGGTTGGTTTGCATTGTGGAAGTATCTCTCCTTTAGTTGATTATCTATGTATCCCTTGGTGTGAGTGCCTTTATGGAATATTAATGAGAAGTTTCATCTTTTACTTTTTGCACTTCTTATTTTAGTTTGCAATATCTGTTATATGATTGATATTGTTGATCAGTATTGGCATCACTTTGGGAGCATCAAGTAAATCTAAATTGGTTTTGGCAAACCAAGCTCTGGTCAGTAGCAAAACTTTTTTGAGGTTTGAAAGGAAAAGAGAAAAAGCTTACATGTATTTTGTATCATTTATTTTCTTTCTTGATTGGCTCATAATCTTAGTATTCTTTATTTAAGATCTTTTGTGTCTTCAAGGAAGATTGCATGTTTGGTTTTATCACTTGTAGGTTTGCTTGTTTCCTTCAACTCTTTTGCTTGCTACCCAGCCTTGCTAGCCAAAAACCTGTTTTGAAAAGGCATTCTTCTCATGCATTCCAATCCCTTTGAACCAAATTAGTGCCATTTGTCGTGGGAATGACCACGGCAGATGCTGCAATCGGCAGTGAGTAGTAGAACATGGGGCAAGGGCGGCCAGCTATCTGCGGTGCGAGATGAGGGCAGAGACACAAGGATTTACCCAGGTTCGCCCCCCGGAGGGTAAATACCTACTCCCTTTAGATTGTATTATGGTGAGAGTACAATGGGGCGAGCTCGGCGGCTAGGCAGCGAGTCGCTTGGGTGTATGATGGAACGTATCCTCTACGCGTCCTTTAGGGAGGTTTATATTACTCACCTCCCTAGGGTTTACAGATCTCAACTGAATCAGCTACCAACTCGGCGATCCTATGACCTAATCCGACTAGGCCTGCCTACGCTCCTGGGCCTTCATCTTCCAGTCGCTTGAGTCCACGCCAGATCTTGATCCAGTCGCCGTCCTGCAGCCCACTCGCTGGTACCTGGGCCAGTCGGAAACGTCCTGCTGGGTATACCCCGGTAGGCATATCCCCATCAGTAATCCCCGAGGCCGTCGTTGATTGGTCGTAGGTGTTCGTTGGCAGTCGGTGCGGACGCCCAGTCGAACTAGTTACCATCAGTAGTCCTACGGGTCCAATGCGGACGCCCAGTCAAATCGGCGGCGGGCTCCTGAATAAAGGAAAAACTAGTTATTCTGGTCGCAATGATAGCAACCAGTCGGGTCGTAGCTCGGCGAACGGGTCGGCGAATATTCAGTCACTGTTGTAGTGATCGGGTCGGCGAGTTGTCAAGTCGCGCGGAGAGACGAGTCGAATGGATGATGTTGGACCGTCAAATGGGGTCAAAACTAGCCGTTGGGGTAATCCAACGGTAACTTTGGCGTAATTACCGCGTAGTAACGGCTCCCGAAATTGGCGGGTAGCAACCGCTATATAAGGAGAATGGCAGGCGATCGGGGAACCACTCCTCCATATTTCCTCCGATTTCACCCATCTCTGTTTCCACTCCGCATCGCGATCCAACCGATCCAGAGAGCCCCGACCTCCGCGAATCTTCCAACCAATGGCCCCTTCCACCGAACCATGGGGCAGGTCCAAGTGCACCAGGGCGCTACTGGCGTCCTTCGAAGAGGCCGGGATCCTGCGCGCCGGCAGATGGCGCATCCCCACGGCCGGAGAGGTGACCCCGGACCCACGCGAGGGAGAGTTCATCTGCTTCACCAGCCACCTGGAGCGGGGACTGGGGTTTCCCACTTCTCTCTTCTTCCGGCGCTTCTGCGCCTACTATGAGATCCAGCCGTCGGACCTGGGCCCGCATAGCATCGAGCAGCTCGCCATTTTCATGGCGTTCTGCGAGTGCTATATGGGCTGCAGGCCCTACTTCCCCTTGTGGCAAGATCTGTTCCACGGGAGGATTAGTCGCGAAGAATCAGGCGGCCCGATGCTGGCATTTCAGCTGAAGTCGAAGGCGTCGTTCTTCGACCTGATGCTGCCCGCCAAGGCGGCAAACGAATGGAAGAAATCCTGGTTCTACGTCACCGAGTCGACTCCAGACGACGAGATAGCGCTTCCAAGGTACTCCACCGACCGACCCTAACTGCGTCGGCTCCAGGTCGGCAAGCTCCCATTAGATCAGCGGATGGTTGTTGACGAGATGTTGCAAACCATCCGTGGTCTGAAGAAGAAGGGCCTCCAAACCATCAACCTTTACAACTGCTGGTTCGGGTGGCGGCTCGGTCCCTTGGCCCGCCGCGAACATTATATGTACGAGTATACGGGCAGGGAAGACCCGACGAAATCCTGCCTCGCCGAGTGGAAACTCGAAGACTACATCCTGGCCCTGAAGAAGATTACCCAGGCGGCGTACCTGGACGCGAAGGCCGGGGTCGCCCCCTATACCGCGAGGCGTCCAGCTCCGACGGTAAGTCACCATTTTCGCCATCATTTGTAGTCGCAGATAATGCTTTCGCGGTTATGCTGACGTTGTCTCATGCTTGATGTAGTTGTTCCAAGTGGTGGAAGGGTGGCTCCCACCCGTAGACGACGAGAACTCGAGCTCGTCCGTCCAGGACGGGAGCGAGTTGCCACCCGCCAAAGGCGACGTCGGGAGCAACGCGGGTGATGATGACGATGACGACGAGGACGAGCTCGTGGGAGACGCTGCTCCGACGGTTCGCAAGACTCGCGGGCAGCATCAGCGCGAGCTCGAGGCGAGTAGAAGCCTCGAACCTCACGATGACGATGGCGACGAGCTCTCCGAGCACACCTCATGCCCTGAGGCCACGCCGGCGAATAAGAATAAGAAGAAGGAGGTGAAGGCTCCACCGAGGAAGAAGACGAAGCCGAAAAAGCAAACATCTCCACCCCGATCTGCAACCAGTTCTGACGCCACTAGCTCGGCTAAGGGCGAAGCGGCGCGCACGACCGTAACATCGGATGCTGCCGCTACCCTGGACGAGGTACCTCTAGCATCGCTTCCACCCCCATTCGCCGTGGTCTCCGGGTTGGGGGCTACTCCAGCCGCAGCAGCTTCGCCTCCCAGGAAAGCTCCCGCAGTTGTCATCACGGAGGCTCCTGCCGTGGCCTCGTCTTCGAAGAAGCCCTATGTGTCTTGGGCCCACGATGTGTTCGAGACGGGCCTCAGTCGGAAATTGGGGCCCGAGCTGGAAAAACCGGCCAGCATCCACACTGGTTTGCGGTTCATACCAGTCGCCAAGTAAGTCTCGTTCATCTGTTTATCTTCCAATGTAATCGAACAGTTTTACTCATGTTGTTGTTTCACAGGACTGGAGTTAAAAAGATCGGCCATCCTTCCGTGGCCAAGGTTCCGCTAGTCGTCACCGAGGAAGACCCCTCACGGAAGAGGAAAACCGACAAAGTCGCTGCTCCCGCCGATGGCGCAAAGAGGCCAAAAGTTGACGATGTCATCACGGTATCCGACGATACGACAGTTGCTCCGAGCGAACCTCCAACTGCGGCGGAAGTGGCCTCGAAGACCAAGGAGGCTGTTGCCTCGCCCGAAGTGGGAAAGCCAGCTCCTAGTGGTGCCGCGGCGTCCGCAGCGACTTTCCCCCGCTTCATGGACAAGGCGGCCTCAGCGAGTGGCACGGTGCTAGCGAGCCCGATGCCTGGGGTCGCCGAGACGGACGTCGAGCAGCGTCGCGGCCACACTCCGGTCGTGCTTGCGTCTATGGACGCGTTGCAACTTCACGACATGTTGGGTGCTGCCATCCAGGTATGTCCAGTCCTTGAGGATCGGGCCACTGAATTTCAGTGGCCGGATTCTGAATATTTTTGTAGTGTACATTCCCCGAGTTCCTAGTCGCTGAATTTCAGCGGGTGGGCACTTAGGATTTTCAATGTCCAGTCCCCGAGTGCCTAGTCGCTGAATTTCAGCGGGTAGGCACTTAGGATTTTCAATGTCCAGTCCCCGAGTGCCTAGTCGCTGAATTTCAGCGGGTAGGCACTTAGGATTTTCAATGTCCAGTCCCCGAGTGCCTAGTAGCTGAATTTTAGCGGGTGGGCACTTAGGATTTTCAATGTTGTTTACGTTGTAGTATGTGCGCAGGGCTTGCAGCGCGAATCGGCCGATCGGCTTGCTGCAAAATTTCGCATGGAGAAGGAACTTTTTGCCGTCCAGGAGACGAACAAGGGACTCCAAGCAATCGCTTCCAAGGCGGAGGAGGTCCGCCAGGGCCTTGTCCCGGCAGGTGACCTGGCGGCGGCTCAATCTGCTTCGAGTACGGCCGAGAAGCGGATCGCTGATCTGGAGCGCGAGCTCAAGGAGGCGAAGGCGGAGGTGAGCTCGGCGGATGGGCGAGCGAAAGCTGCTGTTATGGCTGCCGCTGAAGAGCGAAAGGTGTCTGACGCCCACGTTGTTGGGCTGCAGAACGACTTCTCCTCGCTTCAAAGCTTCATCACGGGCCTCTGCCGTCCTTTAATTGGTAAACTTTTCTTCCTCTGCCTGCAACAGCCGCGTTATGGAGTCGTTGATGTACTCACTGCCGACCTCTGTTCGCAGGCCGGATTATTGACAGCTCGGAGGAGGCACAGTCGTTCGACGCGCGGCAGTGTGTGACCACTCTGGTCGACTCGGCCACGTTGTCCGCGACTTGCATTCGAGCGTACGTTTAGGAGATATCACCTACGGAAGTGATTCCCAGTGACCTCGTCGAGGTATGACGTTATCTGGAGAAGGCTCCGTCAGTCGTCGAGTTCATGACGCGGTCGGCCTTCCGGAGCGGGGCGGCCACGGCGCTCAACCTTGGAATTGCCCATTTCCCGGAGGACTTCGACCTTGATGACGTGACGAGTGGCTACCCCTCGTCGACGGGCTCTGTGGAGATTGCCGAGGTGCTAAAGCTGACGGACCGAGCCGTGGTGTACTCCGATCGCGTTTGGGCGATGGGCGACCTCCTCCCCTACCAGGAGACGACTGTCGCCCCCAACGATCCTGAGCCGAAGCATCGGGACTTTAAGGTCGAGCAGCCGTTCCGTGCAGCGATGGCGGGTGAGTTGACGACGTACCCGTCGAACCCGTACATGCCCTTCATTCGCAACTGCAGGGGTGGCGACGAGTCGGCGTCGGAACCTGCGGAGTAGAAGCATAGTGCCCTGGGGCGTTAGTAGCGAATATCCATTGGACTTATCTTGTAATTTGGAACGACTTTGTTCTGCTATAACGCGAATTCGTGTTGTTTTGTGGGTTGTTTCGTGATTTTAATTGTTGATTGGACGAGTCCCCGAGCGCGTCCACCCTTTTTATGGGGTTTACCTCGTTTGTTATGTGTTTGCAATTTTGAATGTTTTTTCCATTGTTTCGCTATTGAGGTCGACTCGCCCGAGCTCAGAGAGCCAGTCGCCGAGCGACTCCTGTGGGTGCTCTTTACTTGACCATTTTCCCGTGCGCGAATGAGGTTGGGTGGCCGAGTCCCCGAGCGTGGTACTTGGTGGTTCTAGTCACAGCTCCAAGGTAGGTGAGGACTAAGCGCATTAGAATAGGCACGTCGCTCCTGCCTGACCCAAAGGATCAGTCGCACGACGAGTCCTGGGCACGCTCTCATACTTGGCGTTTTTCCCTAGTCGCTCGTGCTTGACTAGCCGTCATTCCCCGAGCGTGGTACTTGGTCGTTCGAGTCGCTGTGCCGAGGATGCGGAGGACCTTGGTCGCTGTGAGGAGCGAGAGCAGTTGTCTTGGCTCGTTAAGCCAGTTGAGCTAGGCGACTCCAATGGGGCTCCGGGTTGGCATTTTTCGTGGACGTTACGAGTCCTGAGGTAACCCAGTGACCTCGGAACGCACTACTTGGCCGTGCCGGTCGCTGTACCACAGGTTGACTTCTGCGGTTAGCTTGACGCTGTTATTACGAGTGCGAGTGGCACAAGACACAGAGAGTAGACGCAATTTCTAGGAGTAGAACTTCCGTAGGAGGTTTACATTCCACGGTCGCTTGACATCGAGTTTCCCGTCTCCTCGGACGTCGGTGAGGTAGTAGGCGTCATTGCCGAGGACTCGCCCGATGGAGAATGGTCCCTCCCAAGGGGGGAGAGCTTGTGCATGCCCTTCTTGTCCTGGATGAAGCGTAGCACCAGGTCGCCTTCCTGGAAAGTGCGAGTCCTTACTCGCCGGCTATGGTAGCGGCGGTGCCCTTGCTGGTAGATGGTGGTGCGAGAGCGAGCTAGGTTGCGTGCCTCTTCGAGTTGATCGACTCCATCCTGGCGTGCGAGTTCGTTTGCGTCCTCTGTGTATCTGACCACCCTGGGCGAGTCATGCTCTAGGTCGGTGGGCATGACTGCCTCGCCGTACACCATGAAGAAGGGGGTGAACCCTGTCGACCTGTTGACGGAGGTGCGGATGCCCCAGATGACGGAGGGTAGCTCCTCGACCCAGCACCCGGCGGTGCGCTCGAACGGTACTTGGAGCCATGGCTTCAGGCCATGGAGGATGCTCTGGTTGGCTCGTTCCGCCTGGCCGTTGGACTCAGGGTGGGCGACTGAGGCGAGGTCGAGTCGAATGTGATGTTCCTCGCAGAACTCGGCCATGGCTCCTTTGGCGAAGTTGGTGTCGTTGTCCGTGATGATGCTGTGTGGGAAACCGTAACGATAGATGAGCTCGCGTTGGAACTTGGTGGCGGTCTTCCCGTCGCATTTCCGGACTGGCTTGGGCTCCACCCATTTTGTGAATTTGTCGACCGCGACCAGGAGGTGGGTGAATCCGGAAGGGGCCTTCTTGAAAGGGCCTACCATGTCCATACCCCACACGGCGAACGACCAGGTGATGGGGATTGTCTTGAGTGCCGAGCTCAGCACGTGGGTCTGGTTGGCGTATTTCTGGCACCCGACACACCGTTGGACAATGTCGACAGCGTCTGCGTGTGCGGTGGGCCAGTAGAAATCGTATCGCATAGCCTTTGCGACCAGAGAGCGGGTGCCGGCGTGGTGGCCGCAGTCGCCGGAGTGGATGTCTTGGAGGATTTTGCGTCCTTTAGCGGGTTGAACGCAGCGTTGGAACACGCCGGTCACGCTGCGCTTGTGGAGCTCGCCGTTGATGATGATGACGCTCCGGTGGCCGCAGTCGCCGGAGTGGATCATCCGGGCGTCCGTTTCATCTGCTGGCAAGGTGCCTTCCTCCAGGTAGGCAATGCACGGTGTGGTCCAGTCGGCTGGCTCGGCGATGAGTGCGACCAGGGCTGCCTCTGGTTGCAGCGGGATTCCGATGTCGATCTCCTTTGGGGGAGAGACGGAAGGCTTGGTGATGGTGTCGAGGAAGATGCCGGCGGGTGGTGCGAGTCGATCCGAGCCGATGCGAGAGAGTGCATCGGCCTCCTCGTTCTTCCGCCTGTCAATCCACTCGACGGAGTAGCCTGTGAAGTGTCCGCCCAGCTTGTCCACTGCTTGGCGGTATGCCGCTATGGTGGGGGAGACGGTGTCGTAGGTACCAGCGACTTGCCCAGCGACGAGGTCGGAGTATCCGTAGCAGCGTAGGCGGTTAACGTTCATCTCCTTGGCAGCTCGCATGCCGTGGAGTAGTGCCTCGTACTCGGCCATGTTGTTGGTGCAGGGGGTGAAGTCGAGGCAGAGGATGTAGCGGAGCTTGTCACCCTTTGGAGAGGTCAGCACGATCCCTGCTCCTGCACCATCCGCATTCTTGGAGCCGTCGAAGTGTAGACTCCAATAATGGAGGTATGGCAGTTTTTCTGGCTGCTGGGCCTCCTCACAGTCGGCGATGAAGTCCGCGAGAGCTTGTTACTTGATCGCTTTGCGCGGCTCGTACGTGATGTTGTGGACGCCGATCTCGACGGCCCACTTGGCGACTCGCCCGGTCGCCTCGCGGTTGCGGATGATGTCCTGCAACAGTGCTAAGGAGACGACCGTTATGGGGTGCTCCTGGAAATAGTGTGGCAGTCTCCACTGTGCTCTGAAGACCATGTATACCAGTTTTTGGTATTGCGGGTAGCGCTGGCACGACTCGGTGAGGACTTCGCTGATGTAGTACATTGGTCGTTGCACTGGGTGCTCCTTTCCTTCCTCTGGTCGCTCGACGACCATGACGGCACTAACGACGTGCTCGGAAGCCGCGATGTAGACTAGCATGGGTTCCTTGTTGACGGGGGCGGCGAGTAGCGGTGCTGCGAGTAGCACCTTTTTTGAGGTCGCGGAGTGCATCATCCGCCTCCTTGTCCCACTGGAAGGTGGGGTTCTTGCGCATCAGCAGAGGGCATCGCCGCCCAATCGGGGTGAAGCGATCGAGAGCGATTACCTGGCCAGCTTCTGGACGTCGCGCAGGCACTCGGGTTTGCCGAGTCGAGCGATCGTGTCAATCTTGGTAGGGTTCGCCTCGATCCCGTGCTTGGAGACGACGTATCCCAGTAGCTGCCCTGCTGGTACACCGAAGGTGCATTTGCCTGAGTTTAGTTTTATCTTGTATTTCCGCAGGTTGGCGAATGTTTCCGCCAGGTCGGCGAGTAGGTCGCTCTGGCGAGTGGATTTCACCACCACGTCGTCGATGTAGATGTGGATATTGCGGCCAATTTGGCTCGCAAGGCACTCCTGCATACACCGCTGGTAGGTTGCCCCGGCGTTCTTGAGGCCGAAGGTCATGGCAGTGTAGCAGAAGGCTCCAAATGGCGTGATGAACGCCGTCTTTTCTTCGTCCTCAACAACCATTTTGATCTGGTTGTACCTAGAGTAGGCGTCGAGGAAGCATAGAGACTTCGAGCCCGTGGTGGAATCGATTATTTGGTCGATCCGCGGGAGGACAAATTGCTCCTTTGGGCAGGCGCTGTTTAAGTTTGTGTAATCGATACACATCCTCCAGGTCCTATTTTTCTTCTCGACCAGGACTGGGTTTGCCAGCCACTTGGAGTACTTGATTGGCCGGATGAAGCCTGCAGCGAGTAGACGCTGCACCTCTTCGGCGATGGCTCGGCGACGCTCTTCATTGAAGGGCCGCAGCGAGTGCTTGACAGGTCGCACTTTGGGGTCGGCGTTGAGTTTGTGCTCAGCGAGTTCCCTAGGGACACCAGGCATGTCGGAGGGCTTCCATGCGAAGATGTCCCTGTTCTCACGAAGGAACTCGATGAGCGCGCCTTCCTATGCTGGGCTCATTCCCATCCCGATCGTCACCGTCTGGCTGGAGTCGCCTGGGACCAGCTCGACGGTGCGGGTATGCGTTGTTGCCTCGAAGGCTGAGGTGTTGCCGCCCTCCGAGTTGGTCTTCTTGAGTATGGTGGGGTCGTCGTTGTTGACCGCCTCGCGTATTTGGCGAGCTCGTCGGCGTGGCTGGCCTCTGCCGTGATGATGGCGTCGGCGAGTTCAGCTCCTTTGGCCTCGCACTCGGCGGCCATGTCGGGGTCGCCGTGGATGGTGATGACGCCGCGCAGTCCGGGGAGCTTCATCGCGTTGTATGCGTAGTGGGGCGCCGCCATGAACTTAGAGAACGCCTGGCGCCCCAGGACGCAGTGGTAGGGGCTGTCGAAGGGCACCAGCTCAAAGACGACCCGCTCGGTGCGGAAGTTTGCCGGTGTGCCGAAGGTGACTGGCAGCATGACCTTGCCGATCGGATACGCCTTCCGACCGGGGACGATGCCGTGGAACATGGTGTAGGTCATCTCGACCATCGACTGCGGGAGCCGCAGTCGCCTGAAGGTGTCCAGGTACAGGATGTTGATGGAGCTGCCGCCGTCCATCAATGTTTTGGGGAGCCAGTAGTCTCCCACCTTGGGCTTGACCACCAGGGCGACTCGGCCTAGGTACTCGATTCGTGGCGAGTGGTCCTGGCGGCTCCAAGTGATTGGTTGCTCAGACCAGTTGAGGAACTAAGGGACGTCCACCTGGGCCACCGCGTTGACAACGACGACGCGGGCGATGACCTTCTTCTCGCGCTTCGTGTTGAAGCTTGTGAAGGTGTGGAGCGAGCCAGCCACGCTGCCGAATTTTCCGCCGTTTGGCGGGTTGTTGTCGGGGTCTTCCTGCGCTCACCGTGCCTTCTCGATCTCCTTGAGGGAGTGGCAGTCGGCGGTCGTGTGCTTAGCGGGCTTTCCTTACCTGCTGTGAAATGCACAAGGTTGGTTAAGAAGGGTCATGGGGTCGAACCTTGGCTTCGCCTTGTAGTTGCCGCCGTCGCGGCGTTGCCCCCCGTCGCGGCGGAAGCTCTTGGGCTCGCGTTGCGTGTATCCAGCATTGGCGACGAAGTCGACTCGCCCGTCACTGCGGCGCTTGCCGGTGAGGCTAGTGTTGCTGTAGCATAGATCGGATCGTCGTCCGTTGTCATTGCCGCTCGTGCGGCGTTGTCCTCCCGACTCGTCGTCGGTTTGGGTCTTCCTCCGCGTACCTTTTGGCGATCTCCAAGAGGTCCGGTATGTTGTCGAGTGTGCGGTACGCTCGTTTGAGCTTGGCGACCAGGGGCTCGTAGCGGCACGAGGTCTTGAAGTAGTGGATCGCGGTGTCTGGGTGGATGCCAACCACGTTGTACCACAGTTCTTGCCACCGTTGGACCCAGCTGCGGGTCGACTCGCGAGGTCCCTGGACGCATCGTTCCAGGTCCTCGATGGTGGTGGAGCGGGTGTATGAACCCTCGAAGTGCCTGACGAAGGCATCGCGCATCTCTTCCCAGGAGTCGATGCTATCCGCGGGGAGAGTGTTAAACCACTGCCTGCACGCTCTCTCCATCATCAGGGGAGGTAGCGGGCGGCTAGTAGATCGGTGTGGCCGGCGATCCCCATCGCCATGAGGTAGGTATCCAGCCACACGGAGGGATTGTACGCGGGGTAGTACTTCTCTATTTCCTTCGGCGCTTTGAAGTTCGCCGGGTATCTTTCGCCTCGGATCATCGGTCCGAAGCACCGAGGCCCGAGTCGTCTTAGCGACCCCCTCGGCTCGCCGTCGCGGCGGTTGGTTAAGGTATGCCGCAGGTCGTCGGGCTGGCGTGTGCGCCAGCTCTGGTTGTTGATGATGTGGGTGCGGGCGTCGACGGGCTCACCGTTGGCGGCGACGAAGTTGGTCGCCGGCCAGGGGTCGTTGGTGGAGAGTGCCGCATTCGTGGGTCGGTGTTGGAGCTGCAGTGGTTCGGGTGGCGGGCAGTTGAGGGTGTTTGCCGCCATGGGGCGGCCGCTCGAGGCCGCTCTGCTTCCCGATGAATGCGAGTACATCCGACCCTGTGAGTCGACGCCTGCGTTTTGTTGCTCGACCGCTTTTGCGAGCAGGGCCTTGACGTACTAGATCTGCAAGGCGCCTTCACCAGTGGTTGCGATGTTGTCGACTGCCGCGCGGCCCGCGACGAGGTTGTCCATTGGGGTAGAGAACAGCGGTAGGCCGTTCGCGTCTCGCTCCCGTGAGGAGACCACGATCCACGGCTGGTCCCTGGGGGGTGCGCGGTTGGGTGGTGGCGGGGCGTCGTTGGCCGTTGACACTACTAGGAAAATGGTCGTCTGTGGCGCACCTAAAAGGCCCATCCGTGGCGCACCTGTAGTGCGCCACGGGCCTTGCGCTACGGCTATCTCTCAGCCGTGGCGCACTGCCTAGTGCGCCACGGTTGTGTAGAGATAGGCGTAGTGCACCACCTAGTGCGCCACAGAAGTTTGGCGTGGTGCGCTACCCCTTGGATCTTCTGTGGCGCACTACCCATTGCGCCACTAAACATCCATGGTGCGCTTTAGGTGTAGTGCGCCACAGAAGGTAGAACATGTGCGCCACAGATGTATTTTTTGTTTTTTTTAATTTCCAAGCCAGATTATATGCAATACAGATTATATACAATATTACAGATATACACACAGATACAAGATATACAATTATATATATAAATACTGATATGAAAAACAAGATTAAAACAAATACATATAGATAAGTCTCATACATGAATACATAGTCCAAGTTACATTGTTTTGATCATGTTACAAAGTAGTAGTTGGTGACATGCGAATACATGTGTCGATCGAACAAGTTAGAGCTCGGAAGCTCGCCTAGACATCTAAACTAGCTAGCTAGACACAAACGCAGGATAAATAACCAAAGAAGATAAGCATGATCACCGCCGCGATGAAGGTGTAGGTCTTCATCCGTTCCTTGTCCTAACTCCCGCTAGATAGCGCTGTATCTATCTTCCGCCTCGCCATAGTGTTGTACCTTTGTAGCTATTGCCGAAACGGTGCACTGTCTCCGGCGGTCTTCCCTATCATCGAGACTCAGGAACCGTCCCTTGTACACGACGTACCACGTCATCTACAAGTTGACAATAATAACTAACCGGTGATTGAAAAACATGTATAATTAAAGTCGCATACGAAGATACACTTATAGAAAGTACTCTTAAATCAAAAGAGCAAACTCAAAAGCATGCCTCATATATAACTAGCTAGGTCGTTGGACAGAATTGCTTATGACGGGACTGTTAGCCAAGTAGGATGCACAATTCACGGACTTGTGCATATCACAAGGCTAACAATCCGTCATAGCACATTCACATATATATTGTGCCACGACATTTCAATCATCGGCATATTCTCGAAAAGACAAAAATAACTCAAAAGCATGCCTCATATATAACTAGCTAGGTCGTTGGACACAGGAATTGCTTATGACGGGACTGCTAGACAAGTATGATGCACAATTCCTGGACTTGTGCATATCACAAGGCTAACAATCCCGTCATAGCACATTCACATATATATTGTGCCACGACATTTCAATCATCGCATATTCTCGAAAAAGACAAAAATAACTCGAAAAGCATGCCTCATATATAACTAGCTAGGTCGTTGGACACAGAATTGCTTATGACGGATGTAGCCAAGTAGGATGCACACCCCGGACTTGTGCATATCACAAGCCTAACAATCCCGTCATAGCACATTCACATATATATTGTGCCACGACATTTCAATCATCGGCATATTCTCGAAAAAGACAAAAATAACTCGAAAAGCATGCCTCATATATAACTAGCTAGGTCGTTGGACACAGGAATTGCTTATGACGGGACTGTCAGCCAAGTAGGATGCACAATTCCTGGACTTGTGCATATCACAAGGCTGGCAATCCCGTCATAGCACATTCACATATATATTGTGCCACGACATTTCAATCATCGGCATATTCTCGAAAAAGACAAAAATAACTCACACTTGTCGTCCGAGAACCAAAGATTAAGCAAAAAAACCAAGCATTGATTGATATATAATAATAATAAGCAAAAACACACACGAAGGTCATCTATAGTTTGCAACTACAACTAGACCAACATCAAGCCTTCTGGCTCGGCTTAGGGAACGGGAGGACGCCCTGCCTCGTCATGAACTTCCTATAGTCACCCTGCATCTCTAGGCGATCTTCTATGTCACGGTTATTCGGGATATTTCGTCCGTAGAAGATCCCCCCCGAAGTCATGACATCACGAAAGATGATTGCCCCAACTGCTGCTTGGATGCGATACATCTCTTGTCTAATATCCGAATCATTGATCTTGGCCTTTGCTTCGCCCATTGTTTGAGATGATCCGGCGTAGAATTCTGCTGGTCAAGTAGGAACGCCTCATGTGATGGAGTGCGTAGTAGGCTTCCTTCATTGTTTTCCTACCGCTTCACGCAGGGAACTCATACGTGGTTGAAGACGTGCTCGAACTTGACCTTCTTACGCACGGCTGGTGCCTTCCGTCGAGGCAAAGCCGGTGAGAGCATCATCCAACTTCCTTGATCTTGTCGTAGTTTTTCTTCTTTTCTAGACTCCCGAGTCGAAATACGTGGCGGGAATGCTTCGGCGATAAGGAGATGAGCGTCAGTGTTCATCTCTGCAAAAAATTCAAATGGAATGTGTTGAAAAAGAATGATGATGATCTAATAAAGCCAATCGACGGTGGCGGTGAATAACGACTTACTCGAAAGTAAGGCACGAGAATGTATTCCTTTGTCTTGTTCGCCACGAGGATTTTTTTAGGTACGAGGCCACGATACGTCGTTCAGTGGGGGAACCCAAGCAGCCGTCACGCATGTAGTAGGGGACCACTATAGCGATGCCCGGTATGTTCTCTCTAATGATCTGCATGGCGGTGAGAGAAAGAGATGGACCATGGTATAGTGCAGCGGTATAGGTGGAACATATTGAAGATGTCTTGAACCGCAGGAAGAACAGATCCATGGGCAAGGTCGACGAAGCCCAATCTGGTGGCACCTTAACCACGAATACCGGTGCGAGGGATCTTTCTCCGATAGAAGGCGCTCTCTATCGTCGAACGCCGTCATGCACACTCTGCTTCCGAATCGGCGAGCTTCCGCAAATTCTTAGGTAGCATGGGCTCACCCGCCACATGAATCCTCCACATAATACCCTCGGGTCTTGGTGGCCTGTCCCGAAACCTGATCGGATTCGCAGTTGTTGACGCCACCGGCTGGCTCGAGCTGCTAGATTTTCTTTTCCTGCCCTTTTTCCTTTTGGAGCGGGCAGCACGCAATCGAGCACCGCCGCCCTATGAAGTATGTCAGGGCTTAGAATAAAGGGCCGGTTGGTTGTATCAGCTGGCTCTGTAAAGGCGCAAGCTGGAGGCGTCTCCTGAGAACCAAACAGACGCTTGGTGATAGTGGCTTTCTCTGTGGGACCATCAGCTAGGTCTTCTTCGCCAAACCGAGGTGAAGAAGTGATCATTCCAGTCTTGAAGTCCTCGGCCGGATCTGCGCCATGTGCATATCATCAACATGATCATCCGACCCACCGCGTGGAGGTGACGGCGAGGGCGCAGGTTTTGCCACCGCTTGTCGCCGCACGACAGCGATCTGTTGTTCGTGGCGTGATGGCCCCCGCCCCAAACGGATCATTCTCTTTGGCCATAGCAAGAACAAGCGAAGCAACTTCGAGGACATACGGCTCTTCTTCATCCGCCTCGGGGTTGAATGGGAGGTTCTGTGTCGCAGCCCCTTAGCACCCGACTAATTTTAACCCTGCACGCTTATCCGGCATCGGCTTTGAGTGGAACGTCGCTGCAAGGGTTGAACGATGGTACCCTTGGCAACATCCTCAGCTCGTTGTTCACGTAGCATAAGAGAGTGCAAGGAACATCCGTCTGCGGAAAACATGTACGGGCGTCGAGCGAGATGCCACAAGAGTAATATATAGATGGCATGAAAGGCGGTAATTAAAGCAATTTGTTTACCGTGATGGCGCCGAGATCGGCTAATGTCGACGCACCGCACGGCGACGGCTGCAAGAGACGGAAGGCTGCTTGATGGCGCGGTGCTGGCCGGTGTATTCTCCCTACCGACGGGTGCTTGAGCTCCGGTGCCGCCGACGATGGCGGGGCACCAACATGTACTCCGCGCCCGGTGATGGCGGGGAGTCACCAACACTTGCGGCGCGCGGTGCTAGCGGGCGGAGTCACGAACACGTAGTTCGCCTGATTAAATCGGCCGCGTTGTTCGAGTGGTCGACCATGCTTGGAATCGGCACGGCCCTACTCGACCACCCGCACTCCGTTCGCTATTGACTCCACCAAGGTAGGCGGAAGGACGTAAGGGTGATTGCCAGTTGTCTTGGACGATCTGCGGATCCGCGCCACTTGTGCCTTAAGTTCTTGAACCTCTCGTTTTCCTCCTCGCTCCTTCCCGACGGCGCCACATGTCCTCGGCGGTGGACCAAAATGATCCAGCCAATTCTTACCCCGAGGCGGCCAGACGGCCACCGACGCAACGGCTTCTTCAGAATCGCTCTATTTTCTTGGCCCGGTTCATCGCCTGTTAAAGGGTTATCCCACCGGTGGGGTGGCCGTCGACCCACAGGATGAGGAACCACAGGATCCATGACTAGCAACAATTTCCTCCTCCTGGAAGAAGTAATGTGAATCATTTAGATCATCGATTAGATTGCAATCGTGTTGATCACCGGTAATTAGATTATACTTACCACAATTTCCTCGAATTCCTTCACCGCAGGATCCGCGGTGAGTTGTTTGGTTTTTGGGTCCACATGGTAACGGGCCCTGATGAAGTTTCGAACCTGCCCGGGTTCGAATTTAGCAAATGTAACTACCTCGGTGAATTACGCTCCTAGATACAAGCCTGGATGAGTGGTAGTGGTTGAAATAGTACGGTGGGGCCCCAAAAGCCACTCACTGGTAGTCCTTTCAGACGTCCCAACCACTACCCTCTCAACGGGACCTGCAGGCGGCGTGTCGCGAGCGAAGGGATCAACTACGTACACAAGTGGGTATGTACGCAAGCCACCATACAAGAGTACATCGAGCCATACCATCTAGAAAGAAAGGAAATATAGCAGCCATCGGCAAGATTCAAATGACCTAGATAACTCTATATTTTAGGATACTTCCTCATACAACACACATCAGTATCATACAGGCGGCAAACAAGATCCGAGTGCGGATAAGAAGCAAATCGGCATAAGATGCCATAGAAATAAGCACATCCCAACTCAGTCTCTGGATCCCGTTCCGGAATCTCTACACGAACGATCGTTGCCCACATCTTGGCTTCTTCCACCCGATCCGTCCCGAGAAGGTACCTGTCCATCTGAATCAAGAATTTATCATGTGAGACCCTAAGGGTACTCAGCAAGTCTTAATGCCTCTAAAGGGGACACAACCTGGGGTGACGCAATTGCAGCGAAAGATAAACCCTAGCAGTTCTACAGATAAACGCTAACCATCCGCCTAACCAATGATAGACGGATGTCCGTGAATTAAGAACAACCGTTGTAATGGTAAACTCATCAGATCCATCCTCCTCCCTGCTTACCAACAAGGAAGCGGACGAACAACCCCCCATCCGTTGGCAATTTTATTAACCATTCCATGAGTATTACACTATTTACTAGTCAAGTTACTTAGTCATTTTAAAGCGGTACTTTAGTTATGCTTGTCTATGATCAAGAAACTGTGCTCCAAGTCGTCCATATCCGCGGACACGGCTTTCAGAAATTTTTACCCGGCCGGGGTGCACCAATAGAAACACACGCTCGATCAACCTCGGAAAAACCAAATCAAAACCCAACGAGGCGTTCACGACTGAACAATCACAGGATTCAGAAATATTTCAGGGGGCCACCCCTTGAAGTACACCTAGCAAGTAATCAAGCTCCGAGACGGACTCAAGGTTGTGGGGACGGCTGTGAACGACTGGGAACCCAAAACTGGGCTTGTCGACACCGCGGAATCGTGCCACGATCCTAAACATTACAGTGTGCTCCTCGCACAATTTAAATACAGAAAATAGCATGGCATAAGTACAGGATAGTAAATAAAACCTCAAACTAGTTTGTGGCCCCAAGAAATAAGACGGAATCAAGCTCTGGCCCAGGGGGGTCCCATATACCTCCTGGATGTGGATAGCGCGATAAATCAAGGAACAGGAATCAAGTACTCGGGGTCTTACGGGACACAAGTGAGCAGGAAAAACCAAATAGCAGATGTTGCTCACCGGTGCCACTTTCTTTAGTTATCCCACTACTACTCAGGTTAAGTTGTTTAGGTACCTCATTATTCAACAGACTCTCACATACCCTACATCTGTTCTCGACTCGCATGGCCCAAACAACTCCTATAGTAGTGGCTCATGGGATGGAGGAACAAGCTTGGTGGGGTTTAAAAGTAAAGGCTATGCATACTTGGGATTCAATTTAATGCAATCGCGACTCAATGATGCAAGAATAAGATAGAGGCAAGAGGTAGTGTATGTATGCAAGCATGTGGAAGTGCTTGCACGGTATCTCGATTGAAGCAAGGGACGGATCTGGTAGTGCTCTGGTTTTCTTGATACCCACCTTTCGGTGTCTATCCGAGAAGAACCAAACAAACAAGGCCAACATGAATAAAGTGCACAAGCATATGAATTAAATGCGTCAAGCAAACAATCATGCCATGGTGAATGATGCACAAGTTGCAAGTCAATAATGTGACATGGCATGGGTGAGGTGTGGAGTACAAGAAATAACATTTTTATTGGGTTTTAGTCACATTTTATTGTCAAATTAGTTGCTGTATATTATATATTTACATGATGCATGCTTCAATTCAAGTCATGGATAGCATAAACAGAAAGGTCTCGTCGAGCTGATCATTTTATACATATCATTTGTTGAATTCGGAGTTTTAAATCAAAAGTTATTAAATTATTAAATTCCAATGGCATTAGTTGTAATTAACACAAGTTGGAATTTAAAATGTGCAAAAGACAATTTGAATGGCATATTTGAAATCCTTGCATTTTTGGTTCAAACATATATTGTTTATATTATTAGGACTAATATATGAAAAGTTGTTTGAATCAAAATATTTGAATTTGAATATTAAAAAGATTTGAATAAATAAAACAGACCCAGCCATACTTTTTACACCCAGCCTATTCTAGCCCTGGTCACTGACAGGTGGGGACAGGCGCACCTGGACCCACATGCCAGCGGCTAGGAGGGGGAAGGACCGCGGGTTGATACTCGAAATCTCCAGGAGCCTTTTTATAAAACTGCGCAGAGACTGACATAGGGGCTACGCGTACCGCGGGTTGCTCAAAAGGTTTGGGAGGGTTCTGCAAGCCGCCACGTCTTGTACTTCTCCTAGCTCTGCCTCGTGAAGAAAAAGAGAACGGCTACAGGCCGGCGGCGGGTCGAACCGAGGACCAGAAGCGGAGCAGGCGTTGAGGCGGCCTCGGCCTTGCAGACACGCTCCTGCTCGCCTACGCCTCCTGGATCTCTGGAGAAGGAGGGGGCCGACGGTGGTGGCCGACGTCGGTGGTTGAAGGTGGGAAGGGAGAAAGGGCGAGGCAGGGCCTCTGGGGATGGATCTGGGAGAGGCCAGGAGGGAAGGGGGAGGATAAGAACGCCAGGGGGCAGGTAGATGGCGTGGGAGGGGAGGTGGCTTCGGCCTCTTTTGCACCCTCCCTCACGTGCATGGGCGGCCACGGCAGGGCAGGGGCAGGCGTGCTCGGGCTGGCCTGCTGCCAGGTGGGGCCAGGGAGGTGCAGGCCGGGTTAGAGAGGGGGCCCATAGGCAGGGAGAGGGAAGAGAGGAAAGAAGTGAGAGGGAGAGGGCCGGCTCGATCTAGGTTAGGTGAGGGGGGGTGTGCTAGGGCATGGTGACCATGTGGGTATGCAAGATAGGTCTAGGGGTGGTAGCTAGAGTGGAGAGGGAGAGGGGTGCTTAGGGTTTGGTTAGCTAGGGTTTAGCTAGGATGGTTAAGGGCATGGTGGTCATGCTAGGTAGGTTTTAGAGGGGTGGCTTAGGGTTTAGGTTTAAGAGAGGGGTAGATAGATGGAGGAAGGTGGTACTTTAGTTAATCAAGCATGCTTCATGTACAAACACACAAGATCAAGAAAAAGAGAAAGGAGGGAAGATAGGGAGAGATGATCATGATGATGGGGTGGTTCTTATGCTTACACATGATCACATGTGTATGCATGGAAAAGGGGATAGGGGTTTAGCTAAGGGAGATAGAGATAGATGATATGGTGAAGAAAACTACAAGCCCAAAACAAGATTTAAACCAAGGGGAGGTGATCCAATTAGAATTCAAGTAAAAACCAAATACTAGAAAAGGTGGCACTTGCATGGCCCATGCAACATAATTAATGCCAAATGGTTATATTGTGAAAACAACATTATTTCATGTGGCTTTAATCCTTGCATTCCCAAAAAGTGGGCAAAGGCCAAGCAAAAGATGATGGTTGGAATCCAACCAACAACATGAGCTAGAGATAACTCCAACAAAATGCCAAGCCCATGTTAATTGGATGGTGGAATTATAAGGTGGTGAAAGAGAGGTGGTGGAGTCCAGAAGAGATATGCCCCCAACTCAACTTGGGCATTTAACAATATATCAAGAGCCAAATACAATATCAAGAGGCAAATACAATTAGTCATGCACATGAGATAAGAACCAAACAAGAAAGGGTTTTATATGATGCTCAAATGCAAGGTGGTATGATGGTATGAGCATGATATGATGATGATGCAACAATTATATGTTGGAAGTGGCCCTTTTTATTATCATAACATGTAGCATTACGGTGTTAGACAAGCGGGATGCTACAACTCTCCCCACTAAACTGGAATCTACTTGAGATTCTAGGAAGAAGAAGAAGATACAAAGAGAGAAGGATGGTTGACACGGAGTTCATCTTCACGCTCCCATGTGGCTTCATCAACGAATGGTGTGACCACTGCACCTTGCAAAACTTGATGGACTTGTTGCGCGTCCTTCGCTTACGGTCTCAAGGATTTTGGTGGGGTGTTCTTGATAAGACATATCTTCTTGGAGGTCGATTAGCTCATGATCCACGGTCTTGCCGGGTCTTTGAAGCACTTCTTGAGTGAGAGATGTGGAAAACATCATGGACTTTGAGTTTTCCGGAGCTCGGTGCATAAGCAACTTCTCCTCTTCTACGTATCTTGAAAGGACCGATGTATCTAGGAGCCAACTTTCCTTTGATCTCAAGCGGTGTGTTCCTCTCATGGGAGTGACACGAAGGTGGCGAGATCACCAGGGCATATACCATATCTGTGCTTCTGTCATAGTTGCTCTTCCGACGACTTTGAGCAATCTTGAGTTCTCGAATGATATGCACCTTCTCCTGCTTGAGTTACAATGTCGGGGCCAAACCAGATTCTTTCTCCTGCACCTGCCAACCAATCGGAGTTACGCACTTGCGACCATAGAGAGCCTCGAATGGTGCCATCTTGAGACTCTTGGAAGGCATTGTTGTAGGAGAATTCAGCATAAGGAAGGCATTCCTCCACTTCATGCCAAAAGAGATGGCCAAGCTCTAAGCATATCCTCCAGACTCTGATTGATTCTTTCTAATTGTCCTTGTGACTGAGGGTGGTAAGCAGTTTTGAAGGTCAACTTTGTTCCCAAAGCTTGTTGGAAACTCTCCCAGAACTTTGAGGTGAAGATGCTCCCACGGTGCAGGCTGATTTCAAGTGGAACCCCATACAGAGAGACAATTACTGTTGATATAGAGCTCACCAATGAATTCGAAATTGTTTCTTTATGGGAAGAAATGAGCCACTTTAGAAAGCCTGTCGATGACAACAAAAATTGCATTGTTGCCCTGCGACCTTGGAAAGCGGTGATGAAGTCCATCTCTACTTTCTCCCATTTCCATTCCGGAGGTTTCAATGGCTGTAGAAGACCAAATGGTTTCTGATGGACAGCCTTCACCCTACGGCAGACATCACATTCTGAGACATACTTGGCGCAATACCGTTTCAACCCAGGCCACCAGTATTGTGTTTTCAAGTCCATGTACATCTTTGTGCTGCCAGGATGGATAGAAAGAACCGAATCATGTGCCTCCTTGAGAACTTGGTCTCTCAGACCCGGGTAGTTTGGAACAAACATCCGGTGTTCAAAGAAGAGCGTGCCTTGATCATCCACGTGGAAGGACTCATACTTCGGAAGGTCAAGCTTAGCGATGAGCTTTTTGGTGTGAGGATCACCAAGCTGACGGGAGCGAATCTGTTCTTCCAAGAGGGGTAGCGGAAGGTTCGGAGATGCCCTTGTTCCACAATTTCGAGTTGAGCCCGGAATTCCTCGCACAAGAGGTTCTGTTCTTCCACCATGAGGTTGTTGACATAAGCTTTGCGGCTAAGCATCTGCCATGACGTTTGCTTTGCCGGGGTGTAGTTGATGGTCACATCAAAGTCATTGATTGCGATCCATCTCCTCTGCGAAGGTTGAGATCCGGTTGAGTGAAGATATACTTCAAACTCTTGTGGTCCGAGAAGATCTCTAGCGTTACCAAGCAAGTAGTGCCTCCATAGCTTCAAAGCAAAGACAAGCTGCTAGCTCGAGGTCATGTGTGGGATAGTTGATCTCATCGTCTTCAAGCGAAGAGGCATAAGCAACCACTGTTTCTCTTGCATAAGGACCGCACTAATCCTTGCAAAGAGGCGTCGCAGAATATCTGGAAAGGCTTAGATGTATCCGGAGGAACCAAGACTGGTGTGGAAGTGAGCTTCTCTTTGAGTGTCTCAAAACTTTCTTGACAAGCGAGGAGTCCACAGTACTTCTTGCCTTTCTTGAGGAGATCGGTAGAGGCTTTGCTATCTTCGAAGTTACGAACAAAGCGGCGGCAATAGCTAGCCAAGCCGAGAAAACTCCGCACTTCCTTGACATTAGGGAGGAAGCCATTCAACTATTGTCTTCACGGTTTCGGGTTGATTGCAATGCCCTTGGCGAGATAACATGACCAGATATGTTACTTGCAGCCAAAACTCACACTTAGAGAACTTTGCATACAAGCGGTTCTCACGAAGCTTGTTCAGGACACACCGCAGGTGTTCTTCATGCTCCTCCTTAGACTTGGAATAGACCAGAATGTCATCCAGATATACCACCACAAACTTATCAAGGTACTCCATGAAAACGGAATTCATCAGCCTCGAGAAGGTAGCAGGTGCGTTGGTGAGACCGAAAGACATGACCGTGTACTCATACAGGCCATAGAGGGTGGTGAAAGCTGTTTTCGGCACGTCTTCCTTGCGAATTTTGATTTGGTGATAACCACTTCTCAAGTCCAGCTTAGAGAACACCACAGCTCCTGCTAGCTGATCAAATAGATCATTTATCCGCGGGAGAGGATATTTGTTCTTGATAGTTTTAGCGTTGAGAGCCCGGTAGTCAACACATAGCCTATCGGTTCTGTCACGCTTCTTCACAAAGATTGTTGGGCTACCCCAAGAAGAAGTGCTATGTTGAATGAAACCCAACTTCTCTTGTTCATCAAGTTGTCGTTTGAGTTCAGCCAACTCAGAAGGACCCATTTTATATGGCCTCTTGGAGATAGGAGCCGTTCCAGGTTCAAGCTCAATCACGAATTCAACCTCGCGATCCGGAGGCATACCTGGCAACTCTTCAGGAAAGACATCTGGGAACTCACAGACCACTGGTACCCTCTGAATAGCTTCCATAGCATCATCATTGAGCAGCCAAGGAATAGATTTGGACACAGGAGTCGACTTGGAGAAAAGACTATATGGCCTTAGGAATCTTGAGACACCGGCGTTCAAACAATCAATCACAGCTGCATTTTTGTCAACCAATCCATGCCCAAGATGACATCAATGTCGAGTTGCCGGAACAATCAAAGAAGCCAAGAATGAAGAACCACCAATCTCAATCGATTTCCATGGCGATATATGCAGCCCTCGAGTTGGACCCGGAGATAGGACCATTAGCTTCTACGGAGAGGATCCAGAGTTAACACATTCTCATATGCAAACTTGTGAGACACAAAAGAATGCGATGCACCGTAATCAAAGAGAACTTCGTCAGAGGACCGAGTTAACGGGAAGCATACCCATTACAACTCCAGTGCGAGCTCGGCTTGAGGCGTTAGCTTGATTGGCCCGAACAACCGCAGACCCGGGCTTGGTGTTGATGTTGAGAGGCGGTGGTGCACGAACCGAAGGAGAGCTTGCTGCAGATCTTGGCGGGGTGGAGGAGAGCTTTGTTCTTCATCGGACAGCTCAGTTTGATGACCGGATCTCCACACGTGAAGCGAGCACCGGTGGGCGTGTTGCGAGTAGCCGAGGACTCGCCAGCGCTCGGTAGTGGTGGTTGTAGCCCACAGGAGCCGGATGGTGAAGTTTGATGGCCTTGGCGCGTAACTTGCAGGTCTTGGTGGAGCCGGGAAGCCGGTGGGGTGTTAGGAACCTGACACGCCGCTTAGAAGGAGCTGCCATAAGCAGAGCTTGATGCATCCTGTTGTGTTTCTTGGACTCCTCAAACATTTGCACGCTTGCCTCCTCTTGCAGTCTTGTGTCTTTGTAGTTCCAGGAAGGTTGCCGGTCTTGCATGTGTGATAGCATACTTGATCGACGCATTGAGCCCTTGCCTGAACCTTTTCTGCTTCTTCTTGTCATCAGATACCTCATCACCACCATAACGGGATAGATTCATGAAGTTCCTGATATAGGTGTTGACGTTATCATTTCCCTGCTTCAGGTTGAGGAAAGCCTCCTTCATCCTTTCCATCACAATCTCTGAGAGAAACTGCTCCTTGAAAGCTGCAGTGAACCTCTCCCAAGTAGGCTGGAACCAGTCAGCTTGCCTTCAAGTAGTTCTCCCCAAAGAGCTGCATCTCCCTTGAGAAGGTGGGTAGCACACTTGACCCACTCCTGCTCGGAACATCAGCGTCTCGAGCAACCTTGAGATCTCACGCAGCCAATCATCCGCGTCAGGTCGGTCGAAACATCAAGCGGCGGGGTTGAACTTGAGGAAGCTCTTGATGTCTCCACGCTTGGGAGGTGGAGGAAGTGGAGCAAACTTCGTTCCTCGGCTCTCCTCAAAGCGCTGCTGGTTCTCTTGCATAGCTGCCAAAGCATTAGCGATGTTTGACAGCGCTGAGCCCAGTTCCGGAGGTATGTCCTCCTCAGTCCGGCGTGGGTGAGCCATCCTGTCATTGATATAAACTCAAGTCAGTACTATAATGGAGAATGATAATAATCCAAAATAGTACCAAGATGGAATTAACCAAGATTAAAGGATACAATTTACTGAGATGATATTAAAATATCAACAAATTTCATAGCACCTAAAAGATATTAAGCATATCGCACACGACTGAAAAGGAGTGTGGTACACAAATATATCAACGAAAAATTTTCCACAAATTTCGGCATTAAAATACCAATATATGCGCAAAATTACTTAACAAATCAAGATTAGTGACTCTACCGATTCAATATACAAAAGCGAATGATAAAAGTAGTGGTATGGTCGCGACTCCATCCCGCACTCAAATCATTACTCCGCACATGAACAAGTGGAACACATATCCTAACCCCTTCTTCTCACGACGAAACCTAAAGATTGGTAACTACGGAAACGAACACCCCAAACAAGATAGCGTCGGATACAAAGAGGAAGATAGACTGCGTCGGTTTACAAAAGCACTGGTATGGAATGTACCAACAGTTGATAACCAAAGGCGGATAAGATAACAACTTGGACGCACAGATAGACAAGGGATTACACACACACACACACACACACACACAACCTATGGTACTACGGAGCCGAACACGTGAATCCTAGTTTGAACTTTGAGAAGAGAATTGAAAACGTTGCACTTCCTTACGAGAAAGGGTGGGTGGGAGGTAGAAAGAAAAGTGAAAGCAGTCCTACTCTCGTTTTGTTTTCCCTAATATACATAACTACCAAAATATTTGCTAGATCGACAACGACCGTTTGGCTGAAACCACGAAGGTCGGGATGGCTCGATACCAATTGTAACTACCTCGGTGAATTACTCCTAGATACAAGCCTGGATGAGTGGTAGTGGTTGAAATAGTGCGGTGGGGCCCCAAAGCCACTCACGGTAGTCCTTTCAGACGTCCCAACCACTACCCTCTCAACAGGACTGTACAGGCGGCGTAATCGGCAGGCGAAGGGATCAACTACGTACACAAGTGGGTATGTACGCAAGCCACCATACAAGAGTACATCAGAGCCATACCATCTAGAAAGAAAGGAAATATAGCAACGCCATACGGCAAGATTCAAATGACCTAGATAACTCTATATTTTAGGATACTTCCTCATACAACACACATCAGAGTATCATACGGAAGCGGCAAACAAGATCCGAGTACGGATAAGAAGCAAATCGGCATAAGATGCCATAGAAATAAGCACATCCCAACTACAGGTCTCTCGGATCCCCGTTCCCGGAATCTCTACACCGAACGATCGTTTCCCACATATTCGGCTTCTTCCACCCAGTATCCGTCCTGAGAAGGTACCTGTCCATCTGAATCAAGAATTTATCATGTGAGACCCTAAGGGTACTCAGCAAGTCTTAATGCCTCTAAAGGGGACACAACCTGGGGTGACGCATGTTGGGTTCGCAGCATAGAAAACAAAAATTTTCCTACGATGGGAACAACTATGTACCAAGATCTATCTACTAGATACAAACAACGGGCGGATGTATATCCGTAGAGAACATACCTTTGAAGACCGACAAATCTTAACGAGTCCAAACTCGTGGTTGATGTAGACGATCTCTTGCCGATCTCAAGATCGAGAGGAAGTCCTAAGCAAGCGCATCCGTGCTCGCACACGTTCGAGGCAGGCAACCTCCGCCTCCTTGCTCAGCGATGCAGCGGAAGCACAACTCTTTCTTGCGAAAAGCCACGGGAACATGTATCTCGCTAGTCCGAGACCATGGGGATAAATTCTAGAGGGAGAGATCCTTCACGAGGAGGTGTGGTATGAGAGGAGGAGAGGGGGCCTTTTATAGGGGGAGAGGGGGCACCCAAGGGGCCATGCGCCCAGCCATGGGGCTGCCCCACCTCTTCCACATTCATGTGGGTGGAGCTCCACTCAAAATGAAAAGCCTCCACTCCCATTAAAAAGCCTCCACTCATAAATCCACTCACATGCATTAAATTTCCACCAAATTTAATGCAAGCTCTCATTAAATAAAACTCTTTTATTTATTTATTCAGAATTTTGTTAATTACTTTAATTAACAAACATTCACATAAAACCCTTGCTAGTATTCCATTTCACATGCGAACCAGTTTCAGCAATTTCATAAAGCAGTTTCGTGTCTAGTGAAATAAATTCCTGCGCTTTCCTTTTCTTTTCGGCATGAAACTTTTGCTCCAAATGGATGTCGGTGTCTCTTAAGTGTGTCACCCTACGGTTCGCGAATAATGCGGACATGATCGAGACCCTCTCGGATCAATAATCGAAGCGGGATCCGAGACCCATGACTCCCACACATTCAACGATGACTTTCTTGTGATCGTCGGAACCTTTTACGCTAGTATCTTAATCCCTTTGTTTCACTATATATTACATGTCCGAGATTCGATCATCGGTATCTCCATACCTAGTTTAATCTCGTTACCGACATGCACTCTTTTCTCGTTCCTGTGATATAACATTCTAGTGATCAAATCACTTGCTTGCAAGCTAATCAATGTGATATCACCGAGAGGGCCCAGAGAATATCTATCCGTCATCGGGATGAACAAATTCCACTCTTGATCCATGAGCCTCAACATAACACCTTATTAGTTCTGAACCCATCTTTATAATCACCCTGTTACGGTGTGACGTTTGATGTTATCAAGAAACTCTTCCGGTGTTAGTGATTGACATGATCTCATGGTCTAAGGATTAGGATCACTTCGTAAGTTGTTATAGCAATATAAACTCAATGACTTTGATCGTAATGCTATACTTCGGATGAATGTTCATCACACCATTACACTAATGTTGTGACCTCGTTATTAACAACATCCAATGTCCATGATCAGGAAACCTATGATCATCTTGTTAATCAACGAGCTAGTTTATAAGAGAGGCATAACTAGGAACTTTCTTTTGTTTATTAAACACACATGTATTAACGTTTCCGTATTAATACAATTATAGCATGTAAAATAAACATTTATCATAAATAGGAATACGATAATAACCACTTTATTATTGCCTCTCGGGCATATTCCTTGATCTCCCACTTGCACTAGAGACAATAATCTAGTTTGAAAATTTTGTGTATTGAACACCTATGGCTTTACGGTGTTCCAAATACATAATTGCAAGTGGTTGACATAATCTACGGATCGGCGCTTTCGGTCCGTGTGTATTCATGTCTTTGCGTCTTCACGCATCACTCATTCTCTAATGAGATGGCATTGTATTAATTTGGTCTTTCGGTGAGACCTTTAGTTCCTTGGGGTTAAAACACGTCGATACTATTGTCATACAATATATCTTTAGTGTTAGCCGTTCGAACCACACCTTAGTTTGATAACAAACTACTTGACACAAATTCCTCCTTTGTCGCTACTATAGCGGTCATATATAGCCTTTTGTTGTAGTATTCGTCACAATGTCTTAACTTTGGAACTCTTCCAAATCCATCATGGAATCTCCTTTCCATTACATTGTGCCACCCATAGTTTAAATTGAGATAAACTTAATTTGTATCTTGTGACAAAACTAGTATCAATGTAACGCTTTACAATGAACTATTTTTAATTGTTTGTCACCTCTACACAAATATATTCTTAGTTCTTCCAAAAGATCATAAGAATATCCTTACTATAGTCCAATGATCATTTTATGATTCATTATGGTATATGCTCATAACACTTAGAGCATAGGACATATCTGGATGTGTACATATCATGGTATGATTGATCAAAACATTCTTGTGATTTCACTCATCAAGTGTCAAAACACTTGAATCTTGTTTCACTTATCAAGTGTCGATACACTTGAATCTTGATTCAATTCCTTTCCATGTGACAAGAACTGTTTCTTGTCATTTCTATATTGAACTCCTTCAATATCTCATATATACGTTTGGCATAACCATATTAGCGTCACCGTCATCCACTATAGACATTCATCTTTGCTGAATATTCGGTTTTGCCTAAGTCTTTCATCGAAATGAAATTCTTAACCATTGTCAATAAAATATACATCATTTCTAATCAACAAGATGTCCTCCACATAATGTATTAGAAATATGTCTTAGCGCTCCCACTTAATTTCTTGCAAATGCAAGCATCTTCATCGTCTCCTGATGAAAACTCGTTTTCATCATGGTGAAGATTCCAACTCATGATGCTTACTTCAACCATTGAAGTTTGCATGCCCTTTTAGCATCCTTTGAATTAACAAAACCCTTTGGATCGTGTCATGTACACGTCCTAGGTAACCATTCTATTAGAAGAACTTTGTTTTGTTTATTCATCTACCATATACCAAATTATATGTAGTGGTTGCTACTTTAATCCGTTCAGACTAAATATCGCTATGAAAGATCAAATCTTGTCATAGTCAACTCTTTGAACATTATCATAAAATACTTTACGACATGTCGAATATTTCATAGATGTGATACATCCATATACATTTCTTTATAGATCCAAATCGACCAATAGGTTTTACACCTTTAGGAGGGTCTTCCTAGTTCAAAACTTGATTTCTCGTATATGGAACTATCACGGTTTATGGCTTCAAGCCATTTGAGTCGGGGCCCATCATCGCTTCTTTGTTTGTATTCGGTTCATCATTGTCAAACAATAATGATTTACTCTCAAATCTTAGCATTTGATTGTTTAACCGACCTACTTGGTTCAATAGGAACTTAGATCTCGTGACCACAACCTTTGAGGCACATAAGCTATGAGCATTATGGCAGCCTCGAGAACCATTTTCACGCGCCAACTTGGCACATTTAGCTAAGGTTCGTTAACCTTATCAAAGTTCTATTGTCCTCCCACTTAACATTTATGAAAAATTCCTTCTTCAAGAAACTTTACATTTCAAGCGACAAACCCTTTTGTCCTCGGTGTTATGGAGGAATAACCAATTGTTATTGAAATAACCTACAAAGACATGCTCATCCGACTTTGGTTGTAAACATCTTACTTATGTTTAGCATACCAAAATTTAAGAAAGGACAACTTGGGTTTTACCCCAAACCATAACTCATATGGTGTCATTTCAACGGATCAAGATGGAGCTCTTTTCGATGTAAAAGCGGTAGTCTCTAAAGCTTTAATCTTTTAAAACATAATGGCAGTTTATAAATAACACCTTTGATCCAACCATGTCAAACAAGGTTTCATTACAAATCTCAAACACTCCATACTCCTATGGTGTTTGGAGATGTAAATCTAGGTGTTTTGCTAAACTTGCAACTCAAATAAATCTCTTTATGATAAAATCATAATTCATTTATTTTCTTGTTACACTTGTAACTCAAATAAATCCCTTATGATCAAATCATAATTCATTTGTTTTCTTGTTACAATGATTTTCACTTCATCTTGAAAGTCTTTGAAACATTTTCAAATATTTCATACTTGTTTCTCATTAAGTGAACATTCACTCAAATTTCGGAGAAAGCATATGAAGTTGAAACCCATAAACTTCTGCACATAATGGACTACATACATCGATATGTATAAATTCCAATAATTTAGTCGTTCGTTCTTCTTTGGCCTTTGAGCGAAGTTTTAATTATCGAGGAAAGTCTCTGGCGTCACTTGATCAAATCAAAGACTCCAAAAATCCATGAATATGGAGATTCTTCATGTTTTCTTTCCAATATAATTTAAGCAGCGATGTCACTTCGTAAGTGATCTTTCAATCATTTGTCTTGCAACATTTTAGCATTAGGATTTATGGATGTGATTTCTTCAACTAGATTTGTAAATCATCCATCTTATATGGAATCGGTAATTATTTGAACAACCTTTGTTCTTATAATACCTGATTCAAATAACAATTATTAAAACAAATCTTGAAGTCTTTCTTCAACTAGATTTGTAAATCATCCATCTTATATGGAATACGGTAATTATTTGAACAACCTTTGTTCTTATAATACACGATTCAAATAACAATTATTAAAACAAATCTTGAAGTCAAGCTTTGATGTCAGCGAGAAATACAAACAACGGTTTGTTTGTTTTCGATGAACATCATCACATATTCTCTTGCTAGTTACTTAGGCCATTGTGGTTCATGAATTGCGTTGTTGTATGACATTTCATACCAACCAATTCGGTATCAAAACCAAGAACCACATTGTTTAACAAGCAAAGAATACAACCATAACATGTATATCATATATATACCTAAATTGGATATTTCCAATCTTTTCTTTTCGCCAAATATATTTTATAGATTCTCTTTCAGCATTTCCTTTTCCTTTTAAAAGAATTTATCAACATCAAAATGGCGCCATATACATGACACCTAGTCCAAAGCATGTATATTCAAATAATAATACCTTTGGACTTGCACTTTGAAGTAGATCACCATCATCAAATGATCGGTATTCTTTCAAAATCCATTCTTTAGTAATCTTTTAGTGTAGTAAACATTTTACATACATATTCTATTCACCCTTATCATGGCGTCTTTCATGATCAATCTACTTTAGCTTATAAAGGCGAATCGTGAGTATAACATTACTTTCCAAAACCCTTTTGGATGATTAGGATGTCTAGCATCTCCAACCTTCGTAAATTCTCATCCAATATGAGAACATATATATACTCTATCATATTGCAACAAAACATTGTTTGAGATATCGTTATATCGCCACACATGATGGTTTCGAAACAATTCTTTCAGCTCCTATAGAAACTTTATGTTTAAATCAAGAATCATGGAGGCAAACATGATACTTAAGATACTAACACTGGAATTGTTACTCTTGATTTAATACCAATTATTAAATTTCACGGAGTAAATAGAAATTTCTGAAAGTTTGCAATAGGACTTTAAACTTTAGATTGACACTCAACACAATACGATACAGGTTAAGTAAAGTATATATCCGAATTCTATAGTTCTATTATCTCAATTATAACTAAGCATAAGGTGGTGAACGAATTCCAATGACTACAAAAAATTATGAAAATTCTCTTTGATTTAATTTATGATAAATTGAGTTCTACTAATCCAAATTAGAAATGAACTCCCACTCAAAAGCGACATCCCTCGTGCCTTTTGGTGATTACATGAACCAAATCCACTACACCAAGTCCGATCATCACGTGAGTCGATTGTAGCTTCAAAAGCGAGCATCAAATGGGCATCATATCTACTATATGACTCATGCTTAACCTTTAGGTCCGTGTTAGAGGCCATGTCTGTACATGCTAGGCTCGCCAAGTAAGAACCTTAGTATTCGGTGTGTAGCTGTCTTACACCGAGAATGCTCGTGGATTCAAGTACACCCGATCATCACGTGATGTCTTGAGCGGCGAAACATTGTCGGTGCATACTTAAGGAAGAACACATTTTATCTTGATATCTAAATGAGGATCATCTTATTATGCTAATAAAACGCCAAACAAGCAATATAAGATGCTATCAAACATCACATGTTTATTAGTGGAATGATATGGTTCTCGCATGATCTCTATCATGTGCATCGTGGTATGATCACTATCATACCTTTATGTGTAAGTCAAGGTCTATGGATATTACCGTTATGTGTGTTGTAAGAGTATCATCTCATACTTCTACTTACAACATCACCATATCATAACACTAGCCCACAACAATCTAAACTAGACGCCTCTAATTTATCCATTGCAAATTTTACGGCTTAGGGCTTTCGAAGATAGAACCGTTCTTACCTACGAACATGAACCACAACGAGGATAACCAAATTGTTGACAACTCGTTGCAAATTAGATATTGACTATAGTAGGAGAGCGGACACCGCTAGCCACTTATGCAAAACTAGTTGCATGTCAAGCGTGGAGGGTCTCATGTGAGGACATGTAAAGTTTGTCCGGCTTCATCCCACTATGCCACCAATATCCAAAGTACAACTAAGAAGCAATAAAATGATCATCATCGCCCACATACTCATATGTGTACTACCCGTGCAAAGTATCTACGCATAGATCCGCTCGATACCCTTGTTGGGTTCGCGACATAGAAAACAAAAATTTTCCTCGATGGGAACAACTATGTACCAAGATCTATCTACTAGATACAAACAACGAGCGGATGTATATCCGTGAGAACATACCTTTGAAGACCGACAAATCTTAACGAGTCCAAACTCGTGGTTGATGTAGACGATCTCTTGCCGATCTCAAGATCGAGAGGAAGTCCTAGCAAAAAAAAAAACAATAGCGCATCCGTGCTCGACACACGTTCGAGGCCGAGCAACCTCCGCCTCCTCGCTCCAGCGATGGAAGCACAACTCTTTCTTGCGAAAAGCCACCGGGAACATGTATCTCGCTAGTCCGAGACCATGGGGATAAATTCTAGAGGGAGAGATCCTTCACGAGGAGGTGTGGTATGAGAGGAGGAGAGGGGGCCTTTTATAGGGAGAGGGGGCACCCAAGGGGCCATCGCCCAGCCATGGGGCTGCCCCACCTCTTCCACATTCATGTGGGTGGAGCTCCCACTCAAAATGAAAAGCCTCCACTCCCATTAAAAAGCCTCCACTCATAAATCCACTCACATGCATTAAATTTCCACCAAATTTAATGCAAGCTCTCATTAAATAAAACTCTTTTATTTATTTATTCAGAATTTTGTTAATTACTTTAATTAACAAACATTCATAAAACCCTTGCTAGTATTCCATTTCACATGAGAAGCCGGTTTGACAATTTCAAGCGGCAAGCAGGTTTGATTGTCTAGTGAAATAAATTCCTGCTTTCCTTTTCTTTTCGGCATGAAACTTTTGCTCCAAATGGATGTCGGTGTCTCTTAAGTGTGTCACCCTACGGTTCGCGAATAATGCGGACATGATCGAGACCCTCTCGGATCAATAATCGAAGCGGGATCTAGAGACCCTCGGCTCCACACATTCAACGATGACTTTCTTGTGATCGTAACCTTTACGCTAGTATCTTAATCCCTTTGTTTCACTATATATTACATGTCCGAGATTCGATCATCGGTATCTCCATACCTAGTTTAATCTCGTTCTGACATGCACTCTTTTCGTTCTGTGATATAACATTCTAGTGATCAAATCACTTGCTTGCAAGCTAATCAATGTGATATCAAGAGGGCCCAGAGAATATCTATCCGTCATCGGGATGAACAAATTCCACTCTTGATCCATGAGCCTCAACATAACACCTTATTAGTTACGAACCCATCTTTATAATCACCACATTACGGTGTGACGTTTGATGTTATCAAGAAACTCTTAGGTGTTAGTGATTGACATGATCTCATGGTCTAAGGATTAGGATCACCGTAAGTTGTTATAGCAATATAAACTCAATGACTTTGATCGTAATGCTATACTTGGATGAATGTTCATCACACCATTACACTAATGTTGTGACCTCGTTATTAACAACATCCAATGTCCATGATCAGGAAACCTATGATCATCTTGTTAATCAACGAGCTAGTTTATAAGAGAGGCATAACTAGGAACTTTCTTTTGTTTATTAAACACACATGTATTAACGTTTCCGTATTAATACAATTATAGCATGTAAAATAAACATTTATCATAAATAGGAATACGATAATAACCACTTTATTATTGCCTCTCGGGCATATTCCCTTCAACGCAATTGCAGCGAAAGATAAACCCTAGCAGTTCTACAGATAAACGCTAACCATCCGCCTAACCAATGATAGACGGATGTCCGTGAATTAAGAACAACCGTTGTAATGGTAAACTCATCAGATCCATCCTCCTCCCTGCTTACCAACAAGGAAGCGGACGAACAACCCCCCATCCGTTGGCAATTTTATTAACCATTCCATGAGTATTACACTATTTACTAGTCAAGTTACTTAGTCATTTTAAAGCGGTACTTTAGTTATGCTTGTCTATGATCAAGAAACTGTGCTCCAAGTCGTCCATATCATGGACACGGCTTTGAAATTTTACCGGTAGGGGTGCACCAATAGAAACACGCTCGATCAACCTCGGAAAAACCAAATCAAAACCCAACGAGGCGTTCACTGAACAATCAGGATTCAGAAATATTTGAGGCCACCTTGAAGTACACCATAGCAAGCAAGCTCAGACGGACTCAAGGTTGTGGGGACGGTGTGAGATTGGGAACCCAAAACTGGGCTTGTCGACACAGCGGAATCGTGCCACGATCCTAAACATTACTGATGTGCTCGCACAATTTAAATCTGAGAAAATAGCATGGCATAAGTACAGGATAGTAAATAAAATCTCAAACTAGTTTGTGGCCCCAAATAAGACGAAATCAAGCTACGGCCGGGGGTCCCATATACCTCCGGATGTGGATAGCGCGATAAATCAAGACAGGAATCAAGTACTCGGGGTCTTACGGGACACAAGTGAGCGAAAAACCAAATAGCGATGTTGCTCACGGTGCCACTTTCTTTAGTTATCCCACTACTACTCGAGTTAAGTTGTTTAGGTACCTCATTATTCAACAGACTCGACATACCCTACACATCTTGTTCTCGACTGCATGGCCCAAACAACTCCTATAGTAGTGGCTCATGGGATGGAGGAACAAGCTTGGTGGGGTTTAAAAGTAAAGGCTATGCATACTTGGGATTCAATTTAATGCAATCGCGACTCAATGATGCAAGAATAAGATAGAGGCAATAGGTACTGTATGTATGCAAGCATGTGGAAGTGCTTGCCTGGTATCTCAGTTGAAGCAAGGGACGGATCTGGGTAGTGCTCCTGGTTTTCTTGATACAACCCCTGCTCAGTGTCTATCCGAGAAGAACCAAACAAACAAGGCCAACATGAATAAAGTGCACAAGCATATGAATTAAATGCATCAAGCAAACAATCATTCCATGGTGAATGATGCACAAGTTGCAAGTCAATAATGTGACATGGCATGGGTGAGGTGTGGAGTACAAGAAATAACATTTTTATTGGGTTTTAGTCACATTTTATTGTCAAATTAGTTGCTGTATATTATATATTTACATGATGCATGCTTCAATTCAATTCATGGATAGCATAAACAGAAAGGTCTCGTCGAGCTGATCATTTTAGACATATCATTTGTTGAATTCGGAGTTTTAAATCAAAAGTTATTAAATTATTAAATTCCAATGGCATTAGTTGTAATTAACACAAGTTGGAATTTAAAATGTGCAAAAGACAATTTGAATGGCATATTTGAAATCCTTGCATTTTTCTGGTTCAGAAACATATATTGTTTATATTATTTGGACTAATATATGAAAAGTTGTTTGAATCTGAAAAATATTTGAATTTGAATATTCAGAAAAAGATTTGAATAAATAAAACAGACCCAGCCATACTTTTTACACCCAGCCTATTCTAGCCTTTGTCAGCGGTGGGGACAGGCGCACTGGACCCACATGCCGGCTAGGAAGGAGGGGAAGGACCGGGTTGATACTCGAAATCTCCAGAGCCTTTTCATAAAGCTGCAGAGAGACATAGGGGCTCACAGCGTCTGCATGGTTGCTAAAAGGTTTGGGGAGGTTACTGCAAACAGCGTCTTTACTTCTCCTAGCTACGCCTCACGAAGAAAAAACAGAGAAAGCAGCGGCGAGGTCGAACCAGGGACTGTGGGTGTGACCAGGCAACCAAGCCGGGCTAGGTTGGTTGATGAGATTGAGCTGGGCTGCTAGAAGGGGCTATCTTGGCGTCATGAGGACAGACACCGAGAGGCGACGCCACAGGCGCTCGACACAATGATCTGCTCGAGCAGGCAAGCGACGGCAGCGAGGTTGTGCAGGGGGTAGGTAGGCTCACCGTGAGGTCGTTGGAGGGCTTGGATCGGGCGGAGCGGCCGTCGGACAGTGTAGGCGCACCAGAGCTAGGGTTTGAGGCGCCGTCGGTGTCAATGGGCTGGCCTTCTCATCCTCGTCCATGTATGCAGGCGTGTGAGGCGGCCTCGGCCTTGCAGACACGCTCCTGCTCGCCTACGCCTCCTGGATCTCTGGAGAAGGAGGGGGCCGACGGTGGTGGCCGACGTCGGTGGTTGAAGGTGGGAAGGGAGAAAGGCGGCGGGGCCTCAGGGATGGATGCAGGAGGCCGGGAGGAGGGAAGGGGGAGGATAAGAACGCCAGGGGGCAGGTAGATGGCGTGGGAGGGGAGGTGGCTTCGGCCTCTTTTGCACCCTCCCTCACGTGAATGGGCGGCCACGGCGGGCGTGCTGGGCTTTCTGCTGCCAGTGGGGCAGGGAGGTGAGCCGGGTTAGAGAGGGCCCATAGGCGGGGAGAGGGAAGAGAGGAAAGAAGTGAGAGGGAGGGCTCGATCTAGGTTAGGTGAGGGGGGTGTGCTAGGGCATGGTGACCATGTGGGTATGCAAGATAGGTCTAGGGGTGGTAGCTAGAGTGGAGAGGGAGAGGGTGCTTAGGGTTTGGTTAGCTAGGGTTTAGCTAGGATGGTTAAGGGCATGGTGGTCATGCTAGGTAGGTTTTAGAGGGGTGGCTTAGGGTTTAGGTTTAAGAGAGGGGTAGATAGATGGAGGAAGGTGGTACTTTAGTTAATCAAGCATGCTTCATGTACAAACACACAAGATCAAGAAAAAGAGAAAGGAGGGAAGATAGGGAGAGATGATCATGATGATGGGGTGGTTCTTATGCTTACACATGATCACATGTGTATGCATGGAAAAGGGGATAGGGGTTTAGCTAAGGGAGATAGAGATAGAGATAGATGATATGGTGAAGAAAACTACAAGCCCAAAACAAGATTTAAACCAAGGGAGGTGATCCAATTAGAATTCAAGTAAAACCAAATACTAGAAAAGGTGGCACTTGCATGGCCCATGCAACATAATTAATGCCAAATGGTTATATTGTGAAAACAACATTATTTCATGTGGCTTTAATCCTTGCATTCCCAAAAAAGTGGGCAAAGGCCAAGCAAAAGATGATGGTTGGAATCCAACCAACAACATGAGCTAGAGATAACTCCAACAAAATGCCAAGCCCATGTTAATTGGATGGTGGAATTATAAGGTGGTGAAAGAGAGGTGGTGGAGTCCAGAAGAGATATGCCCCCAACTCAACTTGGGCATTTAACAATATATCAAGAGCCAAATACAATATCAAGAGGCAAATACAATTAGTCATGCACATGAGATAAGAACCAAACAAGAAAGGGTTTTATATGATGCTCAAATGCAAGGTGGTATGATGGTATGAGCATGATATGATGATGATGCAACAATTATATGTTGGAAGTGGCCCTTTTTATTATCATAACATGTAGCATTACAGGTGTTAGACAACATCTCCTCCCCATTTCCCCCCAGACGCCACACCACCGGAGCCCCCAGGCTGCCTCCATTTTGCTTTGCACCTTGTCTCCGTGAGCTCCATAGCGATTCCGGATCGGCGTCGCCCCTCGCCTCCTCGAGCACACAAGCGTGACCCCCAGACCCTGGCGCACCTCCCAGTGACATCATCTCGTCCCCACGCGCCGCAGAGCCTCGACAACAACCAAGACCGACATCGCCGCCGTCTGTTTCCTCTCTGCGAAGCCTCGGGTAAGAACCTGACCGCCCTCTTCTTTCCGATGATGCACCTAAGACCAGTGACTTATTCTGCAACTAACGCCACTGTTTTCGTGTCCTAGCTCGCATCGTAGCATCGCCTCCGTCGTCGACTGTGAGCAATTGCCATCTGTCTCGTCTCCGGCAAGAAATCCCCGCAACTCCAGCGCGCCCCTCGACAAACAGAAGGCACCTCGAGCACCCCCACGACACTGAGAACTCGGTGAGCACCTCTCTTCACTCCCTCGCTTCCTAGACTCACCGAACCACCGCCACCCGACACGCCGCCAGCGCCGCCCATCTTTGGCAGGCACGCTGTGAGCCGTGCGATTACGATCTAGTGGCCACGATAGAATTTTAACCGAAGGGGTACGCTTGCTTCTGAGCCGTGCGATCCCGCTTAAATCCAACGGCTCACGTCTGCCGATCCGAGCGAAACGGTATCGACGAGTAGTATCACGCCACGTGGCACTGCCTGATATTTTAAATACAGATTTGATCTATTAGATACAATATTTTGTAAAATCTATAACTTTTAATCTACACGTCCAAAGTTTGCAAATTTTATATCAATGGATTCAGCAAGACAAGCCCTAGCCAACCATGCACTTTTTTTAGTAAAAAGCTTCTATTAAATTGATTGTTTTTTCCAGAAACTTGTGTATGCATATTTAGAATATATAATTTGTTCTAAAATGAATTTTGAGATGAAACCTTTGGAAAATGGTTTGTTTTTGAACCTACTGACCTTAGGAATCAATAGGTGGTTTCAAAAATGTATTTGGTGAAACAAAAGAATAAATCTTTGATTTAAACCATTTCTAGTCAAATAAAAATATGGTTTAGTTGTTAAAAATGATTTTGGAGGAAAACCTTTGGAGATGTTTTGGAAATAAACTCTCTGACCCTAAACACAAGGTTTTATGTTTTGAAAACATATTTTGAGAATCCTATAAAAATTATTGCTTTGCTAAAGTCATTTTCAACCACATAAAAATATGACTTGATTTAAAAATGGTTTATGAAGTAAAACCTTTTGCAAATGGTTTTGCCACTTTATAAAATTACCAATAGGTGTTTCCAAATGTTTATAACCTATTAGAAACCACTTTTCCAAATAAAACAATCTTTGGCATGCTTTCAAGCATTGCTTTGTTTTTATTATTTCATGTGATGTTTTGCTTGATTGGTAGATTGAAATTGTGCCTTGCTTGATTGAATTGTAGTGACTTGAAGATTGTGTTTGTTGCAAGGACAAGGAGTGAACTTATACTCTCTACCAAAAAGGCAAGTGATGCTTCATACTTTTGTCCCATTATTTTCACTATGCATTAGTGATGTTTCTAAGTAGGACTTGCATGGAATTTTTGCTAAGTATAAACTATGCCATGGGAAATCCTAGTAGATAAAACCTTAGTAGAATTTCCTAAGTTAAGATTCCTACTACTATCATGCTTAGCTTAGCTAGTAGAAAACAAGGGTGGAAAATATATTCATGCTATGGAATATTTCTAAGTATGTGGACTTGCGTTTTGCTTAATAAAACAACTAAGTGAATGAATCACCTGGGTGGAATGGAAGGAATGGTTTGTGTTGAGTGGTCATGCAAGTCCAGTATTCTGGGGAAAATTTGGGCTCACCAAGTCCAGTATACTGGGGAAAACTTGGTGTCTCACTTGTGGATGGCCACCCAGGAACAAAGAGATTTGAGATGTCAAATGTTGAGAAGCTTCAAGTGCAGCCACATGGCATTATGGGCTCTGCCTGGATCATATAGGTTGCAATAAATTAGACAAATGGACAGTTGGTGGTAGGGGTTTGATAGGTTGGAACACGTCCATTCTGGTCTAAGGGAAGGCTTCTGAAAGATCTTGTCTTGGTGAAACCAAGTCTTGTGGGGAAAGTGCACCACCTCTGCAGAGTGTAAAATCTAAGTACTTAGCCATGTCCCTGGCAAAGGACAATTTGAGCATCAAGACATGGAAGCTATCAAGAATCTCCTCATCCCAATTTCTAAGTTAAAAACTTGTGGTTGAACAAGGGTTGAAGGATCACCAATTTCTATTGGGAGATGCCTTGGGAATGTTTTTGTCAAGCAAAAACTTAGTGTTTTTCAAATGATAAGGAAAATCTATTTTGAGCAAAGCAAGCCTAAGCTCCACTTAGCCAAATGCATATAGATGATAGACTCCACTATACTATCATAGTATCACTTGCCAATACAATTCAAATGTATTGACCCTTGTGGCTCTAACTTGTTATGTTGCAGGTTTTGTTTGATATTAGTGAAGTAGGATTACAAGTCTACAACCAACATGTCTGCCTGTGGCACTTTGAAGATGAAGGACCCCATGCTATTGTTATATTCTGCTGCATTGTAATGAGATAGCTAAATGAGCTATGTAAGATGTAATAAATTATTTTATTCCTGGTTATAAAGTTGTATTATGACCTTTGTTTCTTGATATTACATCTTAACTATGGATGATAGCTATTGATCCAGGGACTAGCATTGTAAACACATGGATCTCTACCTTATTAAAGGTTGGGAACCTTACAGATGGTATCAGAGCATTATGTTGCCTGTAGGATTTGTAACCCTAGGATTGGACAAAACCCCTTAGAAAATAGGAGTTGTATTTGTTCCAAAACTTATTTACAAACAATCTTGTAAACTCTTTCCTCAACCATTTTTGGTTTTGATTCTACATCTCTTCTACTTCAAACTTGATGGACAAAGCTTACCCCATGGCCAAAGACTTCACCATGAGCAAAGGACTTCATCAACTCTAATGACTTCAACATCTTCAAGTGATTTCAACTTTATTCTCAACAAAGACTTCAACCTTGGATATCACTAAAGACTACAAGTGAGATAAGAATTGTTACTCAAGACTTGAAGACTAAGGAAACACAACTTAGAAGGAACCATTATCACTTTAAAGATTTGTGACCAAAAATTTTCCCAAGGAAACCATGATCTCATGTAAGAAGAATCAACCAAGAAGGAAGGAAAGATCTCAAGTGAACCATATAGTTGGACCACCATATTAAGTATAGATCAAACACACCAACTTATGTGGTGTAACAAAAATATTTTTGGTTGCCTAAAAATATGCTTGAAACTTGTTGTTTAAGTGGAATGCTTGTTTGTGATTGATTGCACATTGTTTGTGTGAATTGTGATGTGTGTGATTAGAATTATTTCCTTAGAAATCTTTTGCCTATTCTAATCCCAATCCAACCCAAACAGATGACTACTCCAGGAAATTCCAACATCAAGGATGGTGACCACAACAACAACCAAGAGATCAACATGAGAGAACTCATAGTAACCCAAACCCAGTTGAACCAAGTGACAGCTCAATTTTTAGCCAACACCAGTGAGGTAGATCCAACCATGCAAAGGTTTTTGGAAACCCAAACCCAATTGTTGCATAAGGTGACAAATCAAATGATCAACATGGGAGACAACTCTTCCCAAGGAGCTTATGACAACAAGGATATCAAGGATGATATTTTAGAAGGACTCAAGCTTGCAATGTTTGTGGAGACAAGGATCACACTTCCAAGGAGCATGAAGATCAATGCCTCAATTTTGAAGAGAAACATCCAATTGACCAGTGCCCCACATCTCAAGCTACTTGTTTCTTATGTGAAGGAAATAATCATGTCCCTATCCAATGCCCCATCTAGTCCATAGTTCAACAAAGGAAACAAGGTGGAGTGCAACAACTGATTGCAGACTACCATGAGAGAGCAAAGTCTACCAAGAAGGATGAAGACAAAGGAAAATCTCAGCTTGTGACTCAATTTAATGAACCAAAGAGGAGACGTATGTATTATCCAAGGAAAAGGTCAAGGAGACTAGGAACTTTTCCTACCTTTAAGATAACATATGAAGAACATGAACTAGAAGCACTTCTAGCTTTGGAGAAACCCAAGAAAAATAAGGACAAAAGCCATGTGCAATGTTGTCATTGCAAACAAATGGGACACTATGCCAATGAATGTCCAGAGAAGAAGAAAAAGTATACGGATATTAGCCAAGTATGGTGCAACAACTGCAAAGAGTTAGGCCATTATGTGTCAACTTGTCCACAAAAGATACATGAAGAACTCAATCTTATCACATGTTACAATTGTGGTAACCAAGGACATTATGCAAGCAATTGCCCAGAAAAGATGAAGCACAAGATAAAGCCTATGAAGGATCTCAGCATAGTCACATGTTTCAAGTGTGGAAACAAAGGACATTATGCAGATGTTTGCCCAGGGAGATTTCAACAAGATCCCAAGAAAGCCAAGATGTAATCTAGTTGGAAAATTTTTAAGGGTGGTAGTACCCTAGTTGTTTTGAGCCAACTTGTAACCCCTAGCCTCCCCAAATCTCGGGACGAGATTTATTTTAAGGGTGGTAGCCTGTCACATCCCAAGATTTTTCCAAATCTTGTTATGTGAAAAATAAATAAACAAAATAAATTATTGTTGAAAATCAGGGTGAAAAGAAACTTTGTTTCTAAATGGAAACTTAAAATCCCATCTTGAACAAACTTTAATTAAAGTTTGAATTCAACAAAAATCCAAATCAAGAGATATGCATTCCTCAATGAATGTATCTGGAAATTTAAACACATGGAAAATAAATCCAAACCCTAAACCCTAATGGAATAAAAATCATTTCCAAGTTATCTCCAAGCCTATGGATTTGATCCATATAAAAGTTTGTCAACAAACATTTACAAATGATCAAGAAAGAAAAATAGAAATATTATAAGACCATATAAATTGGTTTCACTTAATTTGGAGCCATAAATAAAATCTTATGAATTTAGTAAGATAAGGAAAAGTATTTTCCAAAGCTAATAAAGCACTTATCTAAAATCCATACAAAATGGTGAGCAAATAATCCTAAAGGGATTTAAGAGGATAAATAAATATTAAAAAAGATTTTATAAATTGGAATCACCAAGTTTGGATCCATAAATAAAAAGATATGGATTTTATAAGATGAAGAAAGAAATGTTAAATAAAGAACATTTAAAGACCAAATTAAATCTTGGCAAAGACCATAAGCAAATAGAATAAGTTATAATCCAAATCCAAATAAAAATATTGGATAAATAATTTCCAAAATAAAATAAAATAGCATAAACCAAATCCTTTTGAGATAAAGACAAATCCAATTTTAAATGATTAATAAAATCATATTAAAAACTTTTCCAAATAATTCAAGATGAATTATTTGACACCCAAATAATCAAATAAAAACCTACTGGAAAAGATTGTTGGAGATATGCCCAAGAGGCAATAATAAAGTGGTTATTATCATATCTTCATACTTATGATAAATGTTTACATACCATGCTATAATTGTATTAAAAGGAAACATTAATACTTGTGTGATTTGTAAACATAAAAGATTCCCTAGTAAAGCCTCTTGTTAAACTAGCTTGTTGGTTAATATATGATCATGGTTTCCTGATCATGAACATAGAGATGTTATTAACAACAGGGTCATATCATAGGAGAATGATGTGATGGATATACTCCTATATATAAGCGTAGTATAAACATCAAGTCATTTAAAATAGTTCATTTGCTATAAGCTTTCTAATACATAGTAACCTAATTCCTTCTACCATGAGATCATCTTAATCACCATCACCGGAAGGATGCTTTGATGACATCAAACACCGCACCGTAACTGGGTGGCTATAAAGGTGGCATTGAGTGTTTGGAAAGTATGGGTTGAGGCACATGGATCAAGAGTGGGATTTGTCCATCCATATGACAGATAGATATACTCTGGGCCCTCTTGGTGGAATGTCATCCAATTAGCTTGCAAGCATGTGACTGGCTCACAAGGGATCACATACCACGGGAACGAGAAAAGAGTACTTATCGGTAACGAGGTTGAACTAGGTATGCAGAGATACCGACGATCAAAACCTCGGATAAGTAAACTATCGCGAGACAAAGGGAAATTGGTATCGTATGTAAGTGGTTCATTCGATCGCAAAGTAATCATAGAAATATGTGGGAGCCATATGAATTTCCAGATTCCTCTATTGGTTATTGATCGGAGAAGTGTCTCGATCATGTCCGCATAATTCACGAACCGTAGGGAGACACACTTAAGGATTCGATGTTGTTGAGTAGTCATGGAATGATGAGTAAGAGACAGAATGTTGTTCGGAGTCTCGAATGGGATCCAAGATATCACGAGGAGATCCAGAATGGTCCGGAGAATAAGATTCATATAAGGAAAGTCTTGTTTCGGGGTTGGAGAATGGTTTCAGTGTTTTCATCGGGAATGTTCTAGAAGGTTCCGGAATGTCCGGCACTCCGGAGGGGAAGGGTACATGAATGTGTCATACCAAGTTGTAATGATTGCATCATGTACTAGGTGTCATCGCTGAAAAAAATAAAGGGTTTAATCAAATCCTAGTTTGAAAAAGTCAAACGCCAATTTGAAAAGTCAAACGGCTATTTTGGAAGGTGGAGAGGAAGTAGGAAACCTACTCGGGGAGGAGTTCCTCCCCTCCACTTGACCCACACTTGGGATCCGAGTTGGGGAGGACTCCCTCCTGGCCTCCCTCCACCTATATAAGGAGGCAGGGCTACCCTCCAAGTACACAACACTTCTCTCCTAAACCTAAACCCTAGCCTTGGCCTCCACCATTGTCGCCGCCTCCTAGGGTTTTCAAGTCGCGAGTTGGGGCAATCCCTTGACCTAGCCAGTCCTAGCTCCCTCTCCTTGGTGCGTCTAAACCCTAGATCACCGAGGCTCTCTCATAGTCCACCATACTCGCTCGGCTTAAGGCGAAGCCTGCGAGATCTCCCTCTACTTAGGTACCACCGTCGTCTTTGCGAATCGCGAGGAGAGTGCTACAAACTCCTTTGCTGTAACAAGGGAGAGGAAGGTATTCATCAGTACCAAGCGTCCGACCATTGCGGAGCGCTGCCGGAGCATGGCCTGGGAAGGATCGTCTCTGCGATCTTGAGATCGGAAGTGTCGACTACATCATCCGAGAATCGCTCTCGTTAACCGCTTTGGATCTTGAGGGTTAGTACTCATTGACTCGTTGCTACAATCTAGTAGATAGATCTTGGCTTGATCATAGATTAGATCTTGATTGTGTGTTCATCTTGGTAGAATTTTTTGTTTTCCATGCTCTGAAACCGATACGGTGGTATCAGAGCCGTGTCTATATGTAGATCTGTTGCACGAGTAGAACACAATGGTCATTGTGGGCGTTGATGCTTTTGTTGTCAATTGCTTCTTGTGTACTTTGCATCTTGCGGGATGGTGGGATGAAGCGGCCCGGGCTAACCTTACATGACATCGTTCATGAGACTTTCTCCACGCTTGACATGCAACTTGTATTGCATAAGTGGCTTTGCGGGTGCCTGTTTCTCCCAACATAGTTAAGATTAAATTTACAACGGGTGATTGACAATACTAGTATCAATGTTGTGGTTCTTGTTCGTAAGTTAGAGCGACACTTATTGAAAGCCCCAAACCACGTAAAATATGCAAAGAAAATTAGAGGCGTCTAACTTTGTTTTGCGGGGGTGTGCTGTGATGTGATATGGCCATGATTGTGATTATATTTGATGTATGCAATGTTCCATATTGTAAGTTGGCAACCGGCAGGAGCCATATGGTTGTTTTTTTTAAATTCTGTTAAGACCCCCGTGTCTATTAAAAGTAGTTGTAATAGTTGAAGCTGGTGGACGACAACCATGGAGCAGCGTCATTGACCTTGATGCAATACCGGTGATGATGGAGATCATGTTCGTGCTTGAAGATGGAGATCGGAAGCACAAGAAAGGCCATATCATATCACATAATATGAATTGCATGTGATGTTAATCCTTTTATGCATCTTGTATTGCTTAGTTCACGACGGTAGCATTATAAGATGATCCCTCAAGCACACAATTTCAAGTTTTAAAGTGTTCATCCTTAGTAAGCACCGTTGCTAAAGCTCGTTGTTTCGAAGCACCACGTGATGATCGGGTGTGTTAGATTCTGCGAGTGTATACAACATGAGCAAGCCAGATTTGCTCATGCGGAAGCTAAGGTTTGATCTTGACGAGCGTAGCATGTACAGACATGGTATCGGAACACGGATCATCGAAAGGTAAAGCATGAGTCATATAGTAGATATGATGAACATGTTGATTGTTCACCATTGAAGCTACATCAACTCTCGTGATGATCGTTTTTTATGTGGTGGATTTGGTTCGTGTGATCACTAAAACAATGTGAGGGATATTATTTTGAGTGGGAGTTCAACGACAATATGATTAAAAGTTGAACACTATTTATCATAAATTAAATCAAAGTGAATTTGCATAATTGTTGTAGTCATTGGCATCCGTTTACCACCTTGCGCTTAGTTTTAATTGAAATGATAGAACTATAGAATTCTGGTTAGTTACTTTACGAACTGGTATCGTATTGTTTTGAAGTGTTAATCTAAAGTTTAAAAGTCCTATTGAAAACTTTCAGTAAGTTCCGGTTACTCCATGAAGTTTAATAATTGGTATTAAATCAAGAGTGACAATTCCAAGTGTTAGTATATAAGTATCATGTTTATCTCCATGATTCTTGATATTCAAAAGATAGTTTCAATATCAAGGTAATCTAGGAGTTGAAAGAGTTGTTTCAGAAACCATCATGTATGGAAGATATTGCGATATCTGAAATGATGTTTTGGTTACAACATGATAGAGTATAATATGACAAAGTTAATGTTCTCATATTTGATGAGAATTTGCAAAAGATTGGAGACACTAGTTGTCCTAAACCTCCAAAAGGTTTTGGAGAGCAACATTATACTCGTGATTTACCGTTATAAGCTAAAAGTAGTTTGATCATGGATGATTCTATGATAAGGGTGAATATTTGAGGTAGGTAAAATGTTTACTACACTAAGAGATTACTAAAGAAAGGAATTTGAAAGAACACCAAACATTTGATGATGGTAATCTACTTCAAAAGTGCAAGTCCAAAGACATTGGTATTTAACTATACATACTTTGGACTATGTGTCATATGTATGACTCCACTATTGATGTTGATAGATTCTTTCAAACTGAAAAGGAAATACTGGAAGAGAATCTCATAAGTATATGGCAGAAAAGAAAAGACTAGAATTGTTCAGCTTAAGTATATAGATGATATATATGTTATGGATATATTCTTTGCTTATTAAAACAATGTGGTTCTTAAGTATTTGATACTGAATTTGTTGGTGTGAATCGTCATACGAAACAACACAATTCATGAACTACAATGGCCTAAGTAACTAGCAAAAGAATATGTGATGATGTTCATCGAGAACAAATAAAGGGTTATTGTGCTGCTTGTTAAACATCAAAGCTTGCCTTCAAAGATTTGTTTTATCAGGTATTATGAGAACAAAAGGGTTGTTCAAATAATTGCCGTAATCCATAAAAGATGGATGATTCACAAATCTCGTTGGAGATATCACATCCATAAAACTAGTGCTAAAAATGTCGAAAGACAAATTAATTGAAAGATCACTTAGGAAGTGATATCGCCGTTTAAATTATATTGGAAAGAAAACATGAAGAAACTCCATGTGGATGGAATTTTGGAGTCTTTTGATTTTTTGATCAAATGACGCTTGTGAAACTTTCCTAGAGATAATTAAAACTTCGTTCATAGGCCTAAAGGGAACGAATGACTAGCTTATTAGAACTTGTACATATTGTTGTACGAAGTCCATTATGTGTAGTCAAGAGCGATGGATTTCAACTTCATATGTTTTCTCCGAAAATTTGAGTCAATATATGAATATTTACTTAATAAGGATGAACTATGAAACATTTGAAAAGTTCAAAGACTTTCAAGATGAAGTGCAAAATAATTGTAACAAGAATATAAATAGTTTATGATAAGATCATAAAGGAAGATATTTGAGTTACAAGTTTAGCATAATACCTAAGATTTAAGGAATCGTTCCGTGGATTTGCATTTTTCCCGAAACACCATAAGAGTATGGAGCGTTCGAGATATGTAATTAAACCTTATTTGACATGGTAAGATCAAAGGTATAATTCATAAAACTGCCATTATATTTTAAAGATTAAAAGCTATAGAGACTACCGTTTTTCCACTGAAAAGAGCTCCATCATAATCCGTTGAATTGACACCATATAAAGTTATGGTTTGGGATAAAACCCAAGTTGTCCTTTCTTAAAAATTGGTATGCTATGAATAAGAAAGATGTTTGCAACCAAAATCGGATGAACATATCTTTATATGAATCGTAGAGTATTCCTCCATAACATCGAAGACAAAAGTGTTTGTCGCTTAGAACGTCAAGTTTCTTTGAGAAGGAATTTTTCGTGAAAAGATAAGTGGGAGGACAATAGAACTTTGATAAAAGAACCTTAGCTATATGTGCAAAGTTGCGCAGCGCCGAAAAGTGTTCCGGAGGCAGCAACAATGCTCATGGCTCACGTGCCTCAAAGGTTGTGGTCACGGAGATCTAAATTTCTATTGAACCAAGTAGGTCAAGTAAGCAATCAAATACCAAGATTTGAGGGTTGAATCATTATTTGAGAATAATGAACGTACTACATGCAAAGAAGCGATGATGGGCCCTGACTCCGTAAAATGGCTTGAAGCCATAAAATCCGTGATAGTTCCATACACGAGAAATCAAGTTTTAAACTTGAAGGACCCTCGAGAAAGGTGTAAGACCTTACAGTTGTGTTTGGATCTATAAAGAAATAGACATGGATGTTTCGCATCTATGAAATGGTCGACATGTTGGGAAAGAGTTCACAACAATGTTCAAAGGTTGACTATGACAAGATTTGATCTTTCATAGCGATATTTAGTCTAGACGGATTAATGTAGCAACCACGACATATAATTTTGTTATGTGTTGGATAAACAAAACAAGTTCTTCTAATAGAAGGGTTACCTAGGACGTGTGCATGACACGGTTCAAAGGGTTTTGTTAATACAAAGGATGCTAAATGCATATGCAAACTTCAATGGTTGAAGTAAGTATTGCGGAGTTGGAATCTTCACTATGATGAAACTGTTAAAGGAGTTTAAATTCGTCGGAGACGATGAAGATGCTTGCATTTGCAAGAAATTAACTGGGAGCGCTAAGACATGTTTCTAATACATTATGTGGAAGACATATTGTTGATTGGAAATTATGTATATTTTATTAACACATATTAAGAATTTCATCCCGATGAAAGACTTAGGCAAAACCCAGATATTGGGAATCAATAGACGCTATGCCGAAAGTACATAGATGATGTATTGAATGAGTTCAATATAGAAACTACAAGAAAGTTTCTTGTCACACAGAAAGGATTGAATGAGTTCAATATTGATGATATATTCAAGTGTATTGACACTGGGTAAGTGAAACAAAGATTCAAGTATAGATTGATACTTGATGTATGAAATCACAAAGAGTGTTTATATCAATCATACTGTGATATGTACAAATCCAGATATGTCCTATACTCTAAATCTTATGAGCATATACCAGAATGATTAATAAGTTGATCATTGGACAATAGTAAGGATATTCTTATGATATTTTGGAAGAACTAAGAGTATATTATTTGTAGAAGTGACAAATAGATGATTAGTTCATTGTAAAAGTACTACATTGATACTAGTTTTGTCACAAAGTACAAATTAAATTTATCTCAATCTAAACTAAGGGTGGCACAATATAATGGAAAGTAAGTTCCATAATGGATTTGGATGAGTTCCAAAGTTAAGACATTGTGACAGATACTACAACAAAAGGCTAAGTATATGACTGCTATAATAGCAGCTAAAGAGGGCATTTGTGTCAAGTAGTTTGTTATCAAACTAGGTGTAGTTCACAGCGGGATAATACTATGAAGATATATTGTACGACAATATTATCAACATGTTTTAACCCCAAAGAACTAAAGGTCTCACCAAAGGACCAAAATTATACAAAGCCATCTCATTAGAGAATGAGTGATGCGTAGAGACGCAAAGACATGCAATTACACACGGACCTGGAAGTGTCAGATCCGGAGATCAGTTGGCCACTAGCAATCATGTACATACAACACCGGAAAGCCATAGGTGTTGAATACACAAAGGTTTGAAACTAGATTATTGACTCTAGTGCAAATGGGAGACTGTTGGAGATATGCCCAAGAGGCAATAATAAAGTGGTTATTATCATATCTTCATACTTATGATAAATGTTTACATACCATGCTATAATTGTATTAAAAGGAAACATTAATACTTGTGTGAATTGTAAACATAAAAGAGTCCCTAGTAAAGCCTCTTGTTAAACTAGCTTGTTGGTTAATATATGATCATGGTTTCCTGATCATGAACATAGAGATGTTATTAACAACAGCGTCATATCATTAAGAGAATGATGTGATGGACATACTCCTATAGTTAAGCGTAGCATAAAGATCAAGTCATTTAAAATAGTTCATTTGTTATAAGCTTTCTGATACATAGTAACCTAATTCCTTCGACCATGATATCATGTTAATCACCATCACCGGAAGGATGCTTTGATGACATTAAACACCGCACCGTAACTGGGTGGCTATAAAGGTGGCATTGAGTGTTTGGAAAGTATGGGTTGAGGCACATGGATCAAGAGTGGGCTTTGTCCATCCATATGACAGATAGATATACTCTGGGCCCTCTCGGTGGAATGTCATCCAATTATCTTGCAAGCATGTGACTGGCTCACAAGGGATCACATACCACGGGAACGAGAAAAGAGTACTTATCGGTAATGAGGTTGAACTAGGTATGCAGAGATACCGACGATCAAAACCTCGGATAAGTAAACTATCGTGAGAGAAAGGGAAATTGGTATCGTATGTAAGTGGTTCATTCGATCGCAAAGTAATCGTAGAAATATGTGGGAGCCATATGAATTTCCAGATTCCTCTATTGGTTATTAATCGGAGAAGTGTCTCGATCATGTCCGCATAATTCACGAACCGTAGGGAGACACACTTAAGGATTCGATGTTGTTGAGTAGTCATGGAATGATGAGTAAGAGATCGAATGTTGTTCGGGGTCTCGTATGGGATCCAAGATATCACGAGGAGATCCGGAATGGTCCGGAGAATAAGATTCATATAAGGAAAGTCCTGTTTCGGGGTTGGAGAATGGTTTCGGTGTTTTCATCGGGAATGTTCTAGAAGGTTCCGGAATGTCCGGCACTCCGGAGGGGAAGGGTACATGAATGTGTCATAACAAGTTGTAATGATTGCATCATGTACTAGGTGTCATCGCTGAACAAAATAAAGGGTTTAATCAAATCCTAGTTTGAAAAAGTCAAACGCCAATTTGAAAAGTCAAACGGCTATTTTGGAAGGTGGAGGGGAAGTAGGAAACCTACTTGGGGAGGAGTTCCTCCCCTCCACCGCCGGCCCACTTGGGATCCGAGTTGGGGAGGTACTCCCCTCCCCTGGCACGCCTCCCTCCACCTATATAAGGAGGGGCAGGGCTGCCCCTCCAAGTACACAACACCTCTCTCCCTAAACCTAAACCCTAGCCGCCGGCCTCCACCATTGTCGCCGCCGCCTCCTAGGGTTTGCCAAGTCGCTGAGTTGGGGCAATCCCCTTTCCCTAGCCGCCGGCCTAGCTCCCTCTCCTTGGTGCGTCTAAACCCTAGATCACCGAGGCTCTCTCATAGTCCACCATACTCGCTCCGGCTTAAGACGAAGCCCTGCGAGATCTCCCCTCTACTTCCGGTACCACGCCGTCATGCTGCCGGAATCGCGAGGAGAGTGCTACAACCTCCGCTGCCTGCTGGAACAAGGGAGAGGAAGGTCTTCATCAAGTACCGAACGTGTGACCGACTGCGGAAGCGCTGCCGGAACGCAGCGCCGGAAGGATCGTCTACGCGATCTTGAGATCGGAAGTGTACGACTACATCATCCATGAGAATCTGCTCTCGTTAACCGCTTTGGATCTTCGAGGGTTAGTACTCTGTTGACTCGTTGTTACAATCTAGTAGATAGATCTTGGCTTGATCATAGATTAGATCTTGATTGTGTGTTCATGCGGTATAAATTTTTTGTTTTCCATGCTATGAACCCCTACAAAGATTTGGAAGTTTTTGGAAATTTAAATGGTGTTTGAAAATATTATTAAATCTTATTTGATTTAAAACAAGGGCCTTTTTGATTAATTAAAAGACTCCAAAAAGAATAAAATTTTATTCCAAAATTGACTTCAGATTATATTAGTAATCAGTATTTAAACCTACACAAAACTTGGTTGAGGTTTGAATTCAAATTGATGTTTGAAATAATTAAGCAAAATCAAAACAGAAATTGGAATTGGAAAAAGAAAAGGAATCAGAACATGATGGGGATATGCTTACCGGGGTATACCCAGCAGGACGTTTCCGACTGGCCCAAGAACTGGCAAGTGGGCCTGCAAGACGGCGACTAGATTGAAGCCCAGCAAGGAACCAAGCGACTGGAAGCAGCAGGCCCAGGCGAGTAGATAGGCCCAGTCGGATTAGGTTAAACGGGTACCGAAGCTTTAACTATAGGGCGAGTAGAGATACGTTCCATCATACACCCAAGCGACTCGCCGCCTAGCCGCCGAGCTCGCCCATTGTACCACCTCCATAATACAATCTAGCAGGAGTAGGTCTTTACCCTCCGAGGGGCCGAACCTGGGTAAAACCCTGTGTCTTTGCCCTCATCTCGCACCGCAGATGGCTGGCCGCCCTTGCCCCTTGTTCTACTACTCGCTGCCGATTGCAACATCTGTCGTGACCATTCCCACGACAGTGGCGCCCACCGTGGGGACTGGCCGGTCTGGCCGGTGTTCTGCGGCGAGATCCAATCTGCCCATCAACGAGACGGTCGCCACCGGCCGCATGATAGCGATCGGCGAGATGCTCCAAATCTTGCCGAGCAGCTACGTCCCGGCGGCGCGACCCGTCACGCACAGCGTGATCCTGCCGATTGGCACGATCAGCCTCTTTGTCGGCCTCACCGACGTCATCGTCTCGGAGGATTCGGCTCGCATCCGTGAGTCGCCGCCACGCGATCGGCTCTCCGAGAGCCAGATCCGCACGATCCACCGCCTCGCCTCCGAGTACAATTCGGCCCACAGCGACGTGGCCGAAAACTCAGCGGCCGCAGGAGACGCGGCCCTTGACGATGATGCCGACTCGGCGACCCCGGCGTCACTCGCCGGGTCCATCACCGCGGCTTCACCCGCAGGCTCCATCACTCAGGTCTCCAACATGGGAGACTTCGAGGACTCCTCCATCCTCGGGATCTTCGAATTCGACTCCGGGTCGGAGAATTCCGCCGACCTCCACGACGGAACTGGTCGCCACGCCGCGACCTACATGGCGACCGGCACCGATCCGCCAGAGGATCCATTCTCCACCCCAATCCCTCCTAACGCCATGGCAACGGAGGTCGAGGAACTCCGCCTGAAACTGGCGGAGGCGGTGCGCAAGGAACAAGCCGAGCGCGAGAAATTCCGCCTCGGCGGTGGCGCAGAGCTATCGCGCTACCACCAACAGCCGGATCAGGTCGCTGAACCCCACCGTTCAGGCGCGCCGAACCGACGACGAAAACGACCGGCCAGCGTGGCAGCGATCTGTGAGAACGCGCCACCGGGAGGAAGCGCCCGACCCCCGCCAGGATCGACGGCGATGGGCGCCCCGCCTCCACCCAACCGCACACCTCCCAGGGACCAGCCGCGGATAGTAGTCTCCTCACGGGAGAGAGATGCAAATGGCCTCCCACTGTTCTCTACCCCGATGGACAACCTCGTGGTAGGCCGAGCAGCAGCCGACAGCATCACGGCCACCGGTGACGGCGCCCTACAGATCCAATATGTCAGGGCCCTGCTCGCAAAGGCCGTCGAGCAGCAAAGAGCGGGCGCCGACTCGCAAGGTCGAGTATACTCGCGTTCCTCAGGAAGCAGGGCGGCCTCGAGCGGCCGCCCAATGGCGGCAAACACGCTCAACTGCCCACCACCGGAGCCACTGCAGCTCCAACACCGGCCCGCGAACGCGGCACTCTCCACCAAAGACCCCAGGCCAGCGACCAACCTCGTCGCCGCCAATGGTCAACCCATCGACGCCTACACCCACATCATCAACAACCAAAGCTGGCGCGCACGCCAGCCCATCGATCTGCGACACACCCTAACCAATCGCCGCGACGGCGAGCCCATGGGGTCGCTCAGTCGACTCGGCCCCAAGTGCTTCGGACCAATGATCCGAGGCGAGAAGTACCCGCCAAACTTTAAGGCGCCGAAGGAGATAGAAAAGTACGACCCCTCGTACGACCCTGCCGTCTGGCTCGACACATACCTCATGGCAATGGGGATCGCAGGCCACACCGACCTGCTAGCCGCCCGTTACCTCCCCTGATGATGGAGGGGACGTGCAGGCAGTGGATCAACACCCTCCCTCAGGACAGTATAGACTCCTGGGAGGAGATGCACGACGCTTTCGTCAGGCACTTCGAGTGCTCCTACACCCGCGCCACCAATATCGAGGACCTGGAGCGATGCGTCCAGGGACCCCGCGAGTCGACCCGCAACTGGGTTCAACGGTGGCAAGAACTCTGGTACAACGCGGTCGGCATCCACCCGGACACCGCGATCCATTGCTTCAAGACCTCGTGCCGCTATGAGCCCCTGGTCGCCAAGCTCAAGCGACACTCTCACACACTCGACAACATCCCCGACCTCCTCGAGATCGCCAAACGGTACGCGGAGGAAGATCCAAACCAGGAAACTGACGACGAGTCAGGAGGTCAACGCCGCACAAGCGGCAACGACAGCAGACGATGTTCCGACCTACGCTACAGCAACACTCGCCTCACCGGCAAGCGCCGCAGTGACGGGCGAGTCGACTTTGTCGCCAACGCCGGGCACGCGCAACGCGAGCCCAAAAGCTTCCGCCGTGACGGCGGCAACTACAAGGCCAAGCCAAGGTTCGACCCCACGGCTCTCCTTAACCAACCATGTGCGTTTCATAGCAGGGAAGGAAAGCTCGCCACGCACACCACCGCCGACTGCCGCAGCCTCAGGGAAATCGAGAAGGCACGGCGAGCACGGGAGGACCCCGACAACGACCCGCCAAACAGCGTAAAATTCGGCAAAGTGGTCGGCTCGCTCCATACCTTCACAGGCTTCAACACGAAGCGCGAGAAGAAGGTCATCGCCCGCGCCGTCGCCGTCAACGCGGTGGCCCAGGTGGACGTTCCCCAGTTCCTCAACTGGTCAGAGCAGCCCATCACCTGGAGCCGCCAAGACCACTCGCCACGCATCGAGTACCCAGGACGAGTCGCCCTGGTGGTCAAGCCTAAGGTCGGCGGCAGCTCCCCAAGACATCCTGGCTCCCCAAGACATTGATGGACGGCGGCAGCTCCATCAACATCCTGTACCTCGACACCTTCAGGAGACTGCGGCTCCCGCAATCGATGATCGAGACGACTCACACCACGTTCCACGGCATTGTCCCCGGTCGGAAGGCGTACCCGATCGGCAAGTTCATGTTTCCAGTTACCTTCGGCCAACCGGCAAACTTCCGCACCGAGCGGATCGTCTTCGAGCTAGTGCCCTTCGACAGCCCCTACCACTGCGTCCTGGGGCGCCAGGCGTTCGCCAAGTTCATGGCAGCGCCCCACTACGCGTACAACGCGATGAAGCTCCCCGGGCCGTGCGGCGTCATCACCATCAACGACGACCCCGACATGGCCACCGAGTGTGAGGCCAAAGGAGCCGAGCTCGCCGACGCCGTCATCGCGGCGGAGACCAGCCACGCCGATGAGCTTGCCAAGTACGCGAGTGGGGTCAACAATGACGACCCCACCATACTCAAGAAGCCCAACTCGGAGGGCGCAAACACCTCAACCTTTGAGGCCACTACGCACACCCGCACCGTCGAGCTGGTCCCAGGCGACTCCAGCCAGACGGTGACGATCGGGACGGGCATGAGCCCAGCATAGGAAGGCGCGCTCATCGAGTTCCTCCGTGAGAACAGGGACATCTTCGCATGGAAGCCCTCTGACATGCCTGGTGTCCCCAGGGAGCTCGCTGAGCACAAACTAAACGCCGACCCCAAAGTGCGACCCGTCAAGCAGTCGCTGCGGCCCTTCAATGAAGAGCGCCACCGAGAAATCGCCGAGGAGGTGCAGCGTCTACTCGCTGCAGGCTTCATCCGGCCAATCAAATACTCCAAGTGGCTGTCAAACCCAGTCCTGGTCGAGAAGAAAAACGGGACCTGGAGGATGTGTATCGACTACACAAACCTGAACAACGCCTGCCCAAAGGAGCAGTTCGTCCTCCCGCAGATCGACCAGATTATCGATTCCACCGCGGGCTCGGAATCGCTATGTTTCCTCGACGCCTACTCTGGGTACAACCAGATCAAAATGGCTATCGAAGACGAGGAGAAGACGGCGTTCATCACGCCATTCGGATCCTTCTGCTACACCGCCATGACCTTCGGCCTCAAGAACGCCGGGGCGACCTACCAGCGGTGCATGCAAGAATGCCTCGCGAGTCAAACTGGCCGCAACATCCACGTCTACATCGACAACGTGGTCGTAAAGTCCGCTCGCCAGGGCGACCTACTCGCCGACCTGGCGGAAACATTCGCCAACCTGCGAAAATACAAGATAAAGCTCAACCCAGGCAAATGCACCTTCGGTGTACCAGCAGGACAACTACTGGGGTACGTCGTCTCCAAGCGAGGGATCGAGGCGAACCCCACGAAGATCGACACGATCGCCCGGCTCGGCAAACCCGAGTGCCTGCGCGATGTCCAGAAGCTGGTCGGGCGAGTAGCAGCTCTCAGTCCCTTCATCCCCGCTGGGCGGCGGCGATGCCCTATCTGCTCGATGCGAAGAACCCCACCTTCGAAAGTGGGACAAGGAGGCGGACGACGCCGCGACCTCAAGAAGGTGCTACTCGCACCGCTACTCGCCGCCCCGCCGACAAAGAACCCATGCTGGTTTACGTCGCGGCTTCGAGCGCCGTCGGCCGTGATGGTCGTCGGCGGCGGAGGAAGGAAAGGCGCCCGATCTGACGGTGTACTACATCAGCGAGGTCCTCACCGAGTCGCGCCAGGTACCTGATACCAAAAGCTGGTATAGGCGGTCTTGAGCTCGGCGCTGCGCACTACTTCGAGCACCCGATCACGGTCGTCTCCTCAGCATCACTGCAAGACATCATCCGCAATCGCGGCGGCCGGGCGGGTCGCCAAGTGGGCCGTCGAGATCGGCGTCCACAACATCAAATCTGAGCAGCGATCAAGTCGCGAGCCCTAGCGGACTTCATCGCCCGGCGGGAAGAGGCCAATGAGCGAGAAGCTGCCATACCTCCATTACTGGAGCCTGCACTTCGACGGCTCCAAGAACGCGGACGGCGCAGGCACAGGGATCGTGCTAACTTCACCAAAGGGCAACAAGCTCCGCTACGTCCTCCGCCTCGACTTCACATCCTTCACCAACAACATGGCCGAGTACGAGGCCTTACTACACGGCATGCGATCGGCCAAGGAGATGAATGTCAACCGCCTGCGCTGCTACGGCGATTCCGACCTCGTCGCAGGGCAAGTCGCTGGCACCTGTGACGCCGTCTCCCCCACCATGGCGGCGTACCGCCAAGCAGTGGACAAGTTGGGCGGGCACTTCACAGGCTACTCCGTCGAGTGGATCGACAGGCGGAAGAACGAGGAGGCCGACGCACTCTCTCGCATCGGGTCGGCTCGACTCGCACCACCCGCCGGTGTCTTCCTCGACACAATCACCAAGCCATCAGTCTCTCCCCCGAAGGAGATCGACATAGGAGTCCCGCTCCAACCAGAGGCAGCCCTGGTCGCACTCGTCAACGAGCCAGACGACTGGACCAAGCCCTACATCGCCTACCTGGAAGCCGGCACCTTGCCGGCAGACGAGACGGACGCCCGGATGATCGCCCGCCGATGCATCTCCTACACCATCATTGACGGCGAGCTCCATAAGCGCAGTGTCACCGGCGTGTTCCAACGCTGCGTCCAACCCGCCGAAGGATGCAAGATCCTCCATGATATCCACTCCGGCGACTGCGGCCACCACGCCGGCGCCCGCTCTCTGGTCGCCAAGGCTATGCGACATGGCTTCTACTGGCCCACTGCACACGCGGATGCTTTGGACATTGTTCAGCGATGCGCCGGGTGCCAGAAGTACGCCAACCAGACGCACGTGCCGAGCTCAGCGCTCAAAACAATCCCCATCACCTGGCCATTCGCTGTGTGGGGCATGGACATGGTAGGCCCCTTCAAGAAGGCCCCCTCTGGCTACACCCACCTGCTAGTCGCGGTCGACCAATTCACAAAGTGGGTGGAAGCCAAGCCAGTTCGGAAATGCGACGGGAAGACCGCCACCAAATTCCTATGCGAGCTCATTTATCGCTACGGGTTCCCAAACAACATCATCACGGACAACGGCACTAACTTCGCCAAAGGAGCCATGGCCGAATTCTGCGAAGAGCATCACATTCGGCTCGACCTCGCGTTAGTCGCCCACCCGGAGTCTAACGGCCAGGTGAGCAGGCCAAAGCATCCTCCACGGCTGAAGCCGCGACTCCAAAATACCACTCAAGCGCGTGCCGGGTGCTGGGTCGAGAGTTGCCCTCATCATCGGGATCCGCACCTCGGTCAACAGTCGGGGTTCACCCCTTCTTCATGGTCTACTGGCCGAGGCGATCATGCCCACCGACCTCGAGCACGACTCGCCGCGGGTTGTCCACTACACGGAGGCAGCAAACGAGCTCGCCCGCCAAGACGGGGTCGATCAACTCGACGAAGCACGTGACCTCGCTCGGTCACGCACCGCTATCTACCAGCAGGGACTCCGCCGCTACCATAGCCGACGAGTGAAAACTCGCACCTTCCAAGAGGGCGACCTGGTGTTACGCCTCATCCAGGACAAGAAGGGCATGCAAAAGCTCTCCCCTCCGTGGGAAGGGCCATTCGCCATCGGGCGCGTACTCGGCAACGACGCCTACTACCTCATCGACGTCCGCGGGGACGGCGAACTCGACGTCAAGCGACCATGGAATGTAAACCTCTTACGGAAGTTCTACTCCTAGAACCCCACACATGTACTCTCCAGTCGCTATGAAATAAAAAGAAACGGTTACCGCAAAATTGCGCCTACTCTCCATGTCTTGTGCCACTCGCACTCGTAATAATAGCGTTACGCTAACCGCAGAAGTCAACCTTTGGTACAGCGATCGGCACGGCTAAGTAGTGCGGTGCAAGAGCACTGAGTCACCTCAGGTCTTGCATCGTCCATGAAAAACGCCTACCCGGAGCCCCATTGGAGTCGCCTAGCTCGACTGGTTCTACGAACCAAGACAACTGCCTTCGCTTCTTACAGCGACCATGGTCCTCCGCATCCTTGGCATAGCGACTCGAACGGCTAAGTACCACGCTCGGGGACTGAAGACCAGTTCATCGCGAGCGGTCCGGGAAAACGCCAAGTAGGAGAGCATGCCCTGGACTCGCGATGACCCCACGGGCCAGGCGAGTGGCGACTCAAACTAACGCGGTAAGTCCTCAACCACCCTCGAGTCGCGCCTAGAACAACCAAGTACCACTCTCGCGGACTCGGCCACCCGACCTCGTTCGCGCAAGGGAAAACGGCAAAGTACAGAGCACTCAAGGGAGTCGCCTAGCGACTGGCTCTTCGAGCCCAGGCGAATCGACCACAATGACAAAACACATAAAAACAACAAACATATCACATACGAGGTAAACCCCACAAAAGGGCGGACGCGCTCGGGGACTCGTTCAAACATCAATCACAAACACATGACAAATACCAAAATAGAAACGATGTCTCATTCGATTGCATGTCGCATTGTCTCATGTTAAAAAATATGCCCGCATGGCAGACCTGCTGCTAACGCCACAAGGCAACCTATCCTACTCTGCAGCCTTTGATGACGACTCGCCAACACCCCGGCGATTGCGGATGAACGACGTGTACGGGTTCGACGGGTACGTCGTCAGTTCACCCGCCATCGCCGTGCGAAAGGGTTGCTCAACCTTGAAATCACGATGCGGCGGCTCGGGGTCGTTCGGCACGACGACCGTCTCCGGGTACGAAAGGAGGTCGCCCATTGCCCAGACACGCTCCGAGTATGCGGCGGCGCGATCCTACAACTTTAGGACCTCGGAAAGCTCCACCGCACCAGTCGACGATGTGTAGCCACTCGTCACATCGTCGATGTCGAAGTCCTCGGGGAAGTGGGCAAGCCCAAGACTAAGTGTCGTCGCCGCTCTGCGCCGAAACGCCGACCGTGCCATGAACTCAACGACCGCGGGCGCCTTCTCCAAATACCTCCACACCTCAACGAGGTCGCTGGGAATCACTTCCGTGGGCGATATCTCTTGAAGATAGGCACGGATGCACGTCGCCGACAACGTTGCCGAGTCGACAAGCATGCTTACACACTTCCGCGCGTCGAACGAGCTCGCCTCTTCCGTGCTATCGATGATGCGACCTGCGAGTAGAAGACAATAATGAATACGACGGACACCACAAATGGTACAACTCTTTGGAAGAGGCGGGCGCACTTACCAATCAGCGGTAGGCGAGTTCCGTGATGAAGCATTGAAGCGACGTATGGTCGTCCTGAATCCCAGAAACAAGGGCATCCGACACTTTGCGATCCTCTTCGGCGGCTGCAATGGCGGCCTTGGCTCGCCCATCGGCCGAGCTCGCTTCTTCCTTCGCTTCCCGCAGCTCGCGCTCGAGGTCGATGATTCCCTATTCAGCCGAACTCAAAGCCGATTGCTCCGCCGCCAATTCACCAGCGGGGACAAGCCCCTGGTGAGCTTCCTCTGCCTTCGCGGCAACAGCCTAAAGCCCTTTGTTCGCTTCCTGGACGATGGCGGTTCTTTCTTCGCTGCCTTGCTGCCAATCGGTCCGATTCAAGTTCTGAGACCACGCACAACACCAAAAGGTTAATCCAAGAAAAATTCCTAAGTGCCCACCCGCTGAAATTCAGCGATGCGCTCGAGGACTAACAATCAAAAATTCCTAAGTGCCCACTGCTGAAATTCAGCGAAAAGCGCATCGGGGGTAACAATCAAAAAATTCCTAAGTGACCACCCGCTGAAATTCAGCGCGAGCACACTCGGGGACTGGTACTCAAAGAAATTCCTAAGTGCCCACCCGCTGAAATTCAGCGCGTGCGCACTCGGGGACTGGATGCGAAAAATAAAGATAAGACATTAAAATAATCAGGCCGCTGCAAAGCACCGACCTGATCCTCGGGGACTGGATGTACCTGGATGGCCGCGCCAAGCATGCCGTGGAGTTGTGTCGCGTCCACGGACGCGAGGAGAGCCGGCGTATGCCCACGACGTTGGTCGACTTCAGCATCGGCGGTCCTAGGAGCGTAGCTTGAGGGCGAAGTCCCACTCGCCGCGGCCGCCTTGGTTATGAAACGCGGGAAGGTGGCGATAGAGGCACCCGCCCCAAAGGAGGTTGGCTCGGCCGTTCCAGGCAAGGGAGCGCCCTCCTTCATGGACGCGGCTGCCTCCGTTACGGGACCAGCTGGCGCGACCGCCGTGTCATCAGAAATCGTGACGACGTCGTCACCCTTGGCCTTCTTGCCGCCATCCGCAGAGACGACGACCTCGTCCACCTTACTCTTGCGGAAAGGATCCTCCTCGCTAACGAAGGGTGGCACCTTAGCCACGGTTGGGTGGCCCATCCTCTTTACCCCGGTCCTGCTCAACAATCATGTAAGAAATATAATTCGGGATGCTATGAAAGACAAATGAGGGAGAGTGTACTCACTTGGCGACTGGAATGAAGCGCAGCCCCGTACGGAGGCCGGCTGGCTTCTCTAGTTCGGGGCCCAGTCGGCGGCTGAGCCCCATTTCCAGAACGTCACGTGCCCAAGACACGGACGGTTTCTTCGTTGTTGAGGCTGCAACCGGAGCCTCTGGAACGTCTTCAGCAGGAGCTTCCTTGTGAGGCGAAGCCGCTGCGACCGAGGCATCCCCCAGCCCAGAGACTGGGGCGAATGGCGAAGGCATCGACGCCAGGGGCACCTCGATGGTGGCCGTGTCCAATGCGGTTGTCGTTGGCGGCGTCTCGTCCTTGGTCGGGCTGGGGGCGTCACAACTGCTCGCTGAATGTGGCGGCGAGGCCGGCCTCGTCGGTTTGGTCTTCGTCTTCCTCGGAGGCGCCTTCACCTCTTCCTTCTTCTTCTTTTTCGATGGAGTCGCCTGGCGGCGCGAGGTGGTTTCTGGGAGTTCGTCGTCATCTTCTTGACGCTCGAGGCTTTTACTTGCCTCAAGCTCGCGTTGACGCTGCCCACGGGTCTTGCGGAGCAGTGGGGCGACTTCCTCTTCGGATTCGTCGTCGCTGTCGCCCTCGTCACTCCTGGCATCGCCCTTGGCGGGAGGCGACCCACCCACGTCCTGAACGGACGAGCTCGAGTTCTCGTCTTCCGAAGGTGGGAGCCATCCTTCCACCACTTGGAATAGCTGCAATGAATACAAGATGAAATTAGAATTACCGCGACTGCATAAAGCTGCATTGCGAAGTGAAGCGATTATCGTGGGGCTGGACGCTTTGCGGTATAGGCGATCCCAGTTGCGTCGGTACACTGGGTGATTTTCTTCAGTGCTGGGATGTAGTCCTCCAGCTTCCACTCGTCGAGGCAGGCCTTCGTCGAGTCTTCCCGGCCCGTGTACTGGTACATGTAGTGCTCACGCCGAGCGAGCGGGACGAGCCGCCGCCCGAGCCAGCAGTTGTACAGGTTTATCGTCTGGAGGCCCTTCTTCTTCAGACCGCGGATGGTCTGGAGCATCTCGTCGACGACCATCCGCTAGTCGTTGGGGAGCTTGCCGACTTGGAGACGGCGCGGCTCGGACTGATTGACGGAGTACCGCGGGATCGCCGCCTCGCCCTCCGGGGTCGCCTCGGCTACGTAAAACCACGATTTCTTCCAGTCGCTCGCTACCTTGGCGGGCAGCATCAGGTCGAAGAATGAAGCCTTCGACTTGAGCTGGAAGGTTAGGCCGCCCGCGGCTAGCATTGGGCCGCCCGCTTCCTCGCGGCGGATCCGTCCGTGGAACAGATCTTGCCACAAGGGAAGTAGGGCGGCAGCCAAGTAGCATTCGCGACGCCACAAAGATGGCGAGCTGCTCGATCTTGTGGGGACCCAGATCCGAGGCTGGATCCGTAGTAAGCGCAGCGCCGGAAGAACAGGGACGTGGGGAACCCTAGCCCCCGTTCGAGATGGCTGGTGAAGCAGATGAACTCCCTCTCTCGCGGATTCGGGGTCGTCTCTCCGGCTGCAGGAATACGCCAACAGCCGGCTCGCAAGATCCCGGCCTCCTCGAAGGAAGCCAGTTGCGCCCTCGTGCACTTAGATCTACCCCACGGCTCGGTGGAAAGGGCCATGGCAGAGAGATTTGCTGGGGGTCGGGGGATTTCGGGTCGGCTGGATCGCGATGCGAAGGGAGGCGAAAGGTGCGCGCAGTCGGAGGAAATGGTGAGAAGGTGGTTCTCTGATCGCCTGCCATTCCTCTTATATAGCGGTTGTTACCCGCCAAATCAGGGAGCCGTTACTACGCAGTGATTACGCCAAAAGTTACCATTGGATTACCCCAACGGCTAGTTTGACCACGGTTAACGGTCCAACTTCAGCCACTCGACTCGCCGACCCTCTCACTATGACAGTGTTTTGCCGACTCGACACGCCAAAAGCTGCGACCCGGATGAATGGTTTCTCCTCTTTACGGGAGCCCGCCGACGATTCGACTGGATGTCCGCTCTGAAGCCGTATACTCCGACTGCCAGCAGCCACCTACGCCTAATCGACGGCGGCCTCGGGGACTACTGATGGGGATATGCTTACCGGGGAATAACCAGCAGGACGTTTCTGACTGGCCCAAGAACTGGCGAGTGGGGGCCGGCAGCCCAAGTAGCATTCGCAGAACGCCACAAAGATGGCGAGTTGCTCGATGCTGTGGGGACCCAGATCCGAAGGTTGGATCCCGTAGTAGGCGCAGAAGCGCCGGAAGAACAGGGACATGGGGAACCCTAGCCCCTGTTCAAGGTGGCTGGTGAAGCAGATGAACTCCCTCTCTCGCGGATTTGGGGTCGTCTCTCCGGCTGTGGGAATGCGCCAACAGCCGGCTCGCAAGATGCCGGCCTCCTCGAAGGAAGCTAGTTGCGCCCTCGTGCACTTAGATCTACCCCACGGCTCGGTGGAAAGGGCCATGGCAGAGAGATTTGCTGGGGGTCGGGGGATTTCAGGTCGGCTGGATCGCGATGCGAAGGGAGGCGAAAGGTACGCGCAGTCGGAGGAAATGGTGAGAAGGTGGTTCTCTGATCGCCTGCCATTCCTCTTATATAGCGGTTGTTACCCGCCAAATCAGGGAGTCGTTACTACGCGGTGATTACGCCAAAAGTTACTGTTGGATTACCCCAACGGCTAGTTTGACCACGGTTAACGGTCCAACTTCGGCCACTCGACTCGCCGACCCTCTCACTATGACAGTGTTTTGCCGACTCGACACGCCAAAAGCTGCGACCTGGATGATTGGTTTCTCCTCTTTACGGGAGCCCTCCGACGATTTTACTGGATGTCCGCTCTGAAGCCGTATACTCCGACTGCCAGCAACCACCTACGCCTAATCGACGGCGGCCTCGGGGACTACTAATGGGGATATGCTTACCGGGGTATACCCAGCAGGACGTTTCCGACTGGCCCAAGAACTGGCGAGTGGGCCTGCAACACGGCGACTGGATTGAAGCCCAGCAAGGAACCAAGCGATTGGAAGCAGAAGGCCCAGGTGAGTAGATAGGCCCAGTCGGATTAGGTTAAACGGGTACCGAAGCTTTAAATGAATCGGTTGAGATATATAAACCTCCCTATAGGGCAAGTAGAGATACGTTCCATCATACACCCAAGCGACTCGCCGCCTAGCCGCCGAGCTCGCCCATTGTACCACCTCCATAATACAATCTAGCAGGAGTAGGTCTTTACCCTCCGGGGGGCCGAACCTGGGTAAAACCATGTGTCTTTGCCCTCATCTCGCACCGCAGATGGCTGGCCGCCCTTGCCCCTCGTTCTACTACTCGCTACTGATTGCAGCATCTGCCATGACCATTCCCACGACAGAACAGGAAAAAAACAGAGCAAGGTCGACCCAGCCCAGCTAGCCCAATAAGGCCAAGCAAGCCCATTCCCCACCCCACCCGCAGCGAACCGTTTTCACTCAAGCATAGACCCGTAGCGTCGCTGACCACCAGACCCCACCTCCTCCTTCCCTCACTCGCTGACAAAGGACCCCATCGCCACGTCGTCATTGTTTTCACCCACGCGCTGACCCCGCACCTCTCTTCGCCGGCCGTTGCAGTCGATTAAAGCTCGGCTTAATTCGCGTAAATGGCGCAGTTAATCCTCCCCCTGACCACGCCCTCTTAATCACCAGCATCTCCTCCCCATTTTCCCCCAGACGCCACACCACCGGAGCCCCCAGGCTTCCTCCATTTTGCTTTGCACTGCCGCTGTCTCCGGCGAGCTCCGCGAGCGATTCCGGCCAGTCGACGTCGCCCCTCGCCTCCTCGATCACACAAGCGTGACCCCCAGACCCTGGCGCACCTCCCAGTGGCATCAGCTCGTCCCACGCGCCCCAGAGCCTCGACAACGACCAAGACCGACACCGCCGCCGTTTGTTTCCTCTCCGTCGAAGCCTCGGGTAAGAACCTGACCGCCCCTCTTCTTTCCGATGATGCGCCTAAGACCAGTGACTTCTTCCGCAACTAACGCCACAGATTTCGTGTCCTAGCTCGCACCGTAGCGTCGCCTCCGTCGTCGACTGTGAGCAATCGCCGTCTGTCTCGTCTCCGGCAAGCAATCCCCGCAACTCCAGCGCGCCCCTCGACAAACAGAAGGCACCTCGAGCACCCCCACGACACTGCGAACTCGGTGAGCACCTCCCTTCACCCCCTCGCTTCCTAGACTCACTGAACCACCGCCACGGACACGCCCGCCACTGCGCCCGCCCGCCATCTCTGGCAGGCACGCTATGAGCCGTGCGATTACGATCCAGTGGCCACGATAGAATTTTAACCGAAGGGGTACGCTTGCTTATGAGCCGTGCGATCCCACTAAAATCCAACGGCTCGCGTCTGCCGATCCGAGCGAAATGGTACCCGACGAGTAGTATCACGCCACGTGGCCCTGCCTGATATTTTAAATACAGATTTGATCTATTAGATACAAGATTTTGTAAAATCTATAACTTTTAATCTACATGTCCAAATTTTGCAAATTTTATATCAATGGATTCATTAAGACAAGCCCTAGCCAACCATGAACTTTGTTTAGTAAAAATCTTCTACTAAATTGATTGTTTTTTGCAGAAACTTGTGTATGCATATTTAGAATATAAAATTTGTTCTAAAATTAATTTTGAGATGAAACCTTTGGAAAATGGTTTTTTTTAACCTACTGACCTTAGGAATCAATTGGTGGTTTCAAAAATGTATTTGGTGAAAGAAAAGAATAAATCTTTGTTTTAAACCATTTCTAGTCAAATAAAAAGATGGTTTAGTTGTTAAAAATGATTTTGGAGAAAACCTTTGGGAAATGTTTTGGAAATAAACTCTCTGACCCTAAACACAAGGTTTTATGTTTTGAAAACATATTTTGAGAATCCTATAAAAATTATTGCTTTGCTAAAGGCATTTTCAACCACATAAAAATATGACTTGATTTAAAAATGGTTTATGAAGTAAAACCTTTTGCAAATGGTTTTGCCACTTTATAAAATTACCAATAGGTGTTTCCAAATGTTTATAACCTATTATAAACCACTTTTCCAAATAAAACAATATTTGGCATGCTTTCAAGCATTGCTTTGTTTTTATTATTTCATGTGATGTTTTGCTTGATTGGTAGATTGAAATTGTGCCTTGCTTGATTGAATTGTAGTGACTTGAAGATTGTGATTGTTGCAAGGACAAGGAGTGAACTTATACTCTCTACCAAAAAGGCAAGTGATGCTTCATACTTTTGTCCCATTATTTTCACTATGCATTAGTGATGTTTCTAAGTAGGACTTGCATGGAATTTTTGCTAAGTATAAACTATGCCATGGGAAATCCTAGTAGATAAAACCTTCGTAGAATTTCCTAAGTTAAGATTCCTACTACTATCATGCTTAGCTTAGCTAGTAGAAAATAAGGGTGGAAAATATATTCATGCTATGGAATATTCTAAGTCTATGGACTTGTGTTTTGTTTAATAAAACAACTAAGTGAATGAATCACCTGGGTGGAATGGAAGGAATGATTTGTGTTGAGTGGTCATGCAAGTCCAGTATGCTAGGGAAAACTTGGGCACACCAAGTCCAGTATACTGGGGAAAACTTGGTGTCTCACTTGTGGATGGCCACCTAGGAACAAAGATATTTGAGATGTCAAATGTTGAGAAGCTTCAAGTGCAGCCACATGGCATTATGGGCTCTGCCTGGATCATATAGGTTGCAATAACTTAGCCAAATGGACAGTTGGTGTTAGGGGTTTGATAGGTTGGAACGCGTCCATTCTGGTCTAAGGGGAGGCTTCTGAAAGATCTTGTCTTGGTGAAACCAAGTCTTGTGGGGAAAGTGCACCACCTCTGCAGAGTGTAAAATCTAAGTACTTAGCCATGTCCCTGGCAAAGGAACATTTTAGAATCAAGACATGGAAGCTATCAAGAATATCCTCATCCCAATTTCTAAGTTAAAAACTTGTGGTTGAAAAAGGGTTGAAGGATCACCAATTTCTATTGGGAGATGCCTTGGGAATGTTTTTGTCAAGCAAAAACTTAGTGTTTTTCAAATGATAAGGAAAATCTATTTTGAGCAAAGAAAGCCTAAGCTCCACTTAGCCAAATGCATATAGATGATAGACTCCACTATATTATCATAGTATCACTTGCCAATACAATTCAAATGTATTGACCCTTGTGGCTGTAACTTGTTATGTTGCAGGTTTTGTTTGATATTAGTGAAGTAGGATTACAAGTCTACAACCAACATGTCTGCCTGTGGCACTTTGAAGATGAAGGACCCCATGCTATTGTTATATTCTGCTGCATTGTAATGAGATAGCTAAATGAGCTATGTAAGATGTAATAAATTATTTTATTCCTGGTTATAAAGTTGTATTATGACCTTTGTTTCTTGATATTACATCTTAACTGTGGATGCTAGCTATTGATCCAGGGACTAGCATTGTAAACACAGGGATCTCTACCTTATTAAAGGTTGGGAACCTTATAGATGCATCTGAAATAGAGCGTACTTGATCTCCTCCTCCGTAAATGGTCTATCCAAAGACACCCTCTCTCATATCCTAGACAAAAAGCAGTAGTGCATCCATATTTTGTGCCCCTTGAGAAGTGTACAGCTGTTGGTAAAAATTCTGAACCTCTTCATGTATTTCACCTTCTTCAACACACAAAGAGACATCATCTCTTTTAAGAGAGGAAATTCAATTTATCCTCTTCCTCTGAGCCGCCTGAGCATGAAAATAGGCAGAGTTTTTATCCCCTGCCTTTAACCATTGGACATAGGAGAGTTGTTTAATCCATATTTCCTCCTGAGCAAGGACTTTGGTAATTTCATCAATCACCTCTCTTTCCTCCTTGCCTGGACCAGAGCCCATGGAATTCAGCCTAAGCCGATCCAAATCCTTTCTGATCTTGGATAACTTGTTCTTGAAATTTCCAAAAGTTTTGTCACCCCATTTATCCAGCCCATTCTGCATATTCTGTAGTGTACTCATTACACCCCTCAAACCGCCATCAACAACATTCTTTGTCCACAAATTTTGAACAATTTGATCATATTCGGTATGCGCTTGTCAGACATTATCATACCTGAACACCCTCTGTCCCTTTTTGCTAGCACTTAAATTCTTCCTTACCATCCGAATAAGAATGGCACTATGGTCAGACTCCACCATGCTCAAGTGTTGGGCTCAGGATACAATAAAATTTTCATATAAAGCATCATTACCAAAACCCCGATCCAGTCTTGCCTTCACATTTGATCCCTCCGGCTATCTGTTATACCAAGTGAAGGGGAGTCCCGTCCAGCCCAGATCAGTTAGACTGCAATCTTCAACACATTCTCGAAACGCCCGCATTTGAGGTTCCGGGCGCTCCGAGATACTGAAGTGATCACTAGCGAACATCGTTTCATTGTACTCGCCAACACACAACCATGGGTAATCTAGAGAGTGAGCTAGCCGCCTCAAGAGCGTCCAACTCAGATTCCTATTTTCCTTCCTGGGTTCACCATAGAATCCATTGAAGCGCCATGGTTTCTCATCATTCCCCGTAGATTTGATAAGGACATCAATATGATTGGACCCAAAACTCTTCAGTTCTACCACCATTTTTGCTTTCCAGAACAGCCCAATACCACCACTGAGTCCATCGCCGTTCACTGCAAAACTCCCTCCAAATCCCAAAGAGTTTGACAATTTTTCCACTCCTTTACCTCCAATCTTCGTTTCCATCACGAAGAGAAGATAGGGCGCTTCCCGCTTAATAACATTGCGGAGTTCTCTAATTGTCGGATGGTTCCCAAGCCCCCGACAGTTATAGCCTATGTAACTCATTGGTCCGGGTGGGGCTGGTTCTCAGCCACCGCCATAAAATCAGACTCGGATTGCTGTTCGTCAATATCTCTAGTGCCCTTAGTTCGCTTTGCCGGGATACTACTGTTGGAATTATGCCCTAGAGACAATAATAAAGATGTTATTATTATAATTCTTGTTCATGATAAAGTTTATATTCCATGCTAGAATTGTATTAAGCGGAAACTTTAATACTTGTGTGGTTTGTGAACAACACCGTGTCCCTAGTAAGCCAATATGGAATAGCTCATTGATTAATGATGGTTAAGGTTTCCTAACCATAGACATGAGTTGTCGATTAATAATGATATCATATCATTGGGAGAATGATATGATGGACATACCCAAACTAAGTGGAGCAATTAGATCGTGTCATCGTGTTCATCTTTGCGAAGCTTTTCTTATGTCAAATATTGTATTCCTTAGACCATGAGATAATACAACTCCCTGGTATCGGAAGAAAGCTTTGAGGTCATCAAACGTCATCCTATGAGAGGGTGATCATAAAGGTGTCTCTCAGGTGATCGGAAAGTACCTGTTGGGTTGTATGTATCGAGATGGGATTTGTCCCTCCCAAGTCGAAGAGATATACTTCGGGCCCACTCGGTAATCGATATCAGCACTGCTTGCAAGCATGTGGTTAAGGAGTTAATCACAAAGTGATATCGGATTACGGAACGAGTAAAGTACTTGCTATGAACGAGATTGAACTAGGTATGGCATGCACGATCAAATCTCGGGAAAGTAAAATATCGCGAGACGAAGGGAATATATATATGGGATTGATTGAATCCTGGCATCATGGTTCATCCGATATGATCATCGATGAATGTGTGGGATTCAATATGGGTTTCCAGACCCCGCTGTTGATTATTGATAGAAGATCATGTCTGCATGTTCTCGAACTCGAAGGGTCACACACTTAACGTGTCTCGATGCTAGGATAGATTGGATAATTGGTTTATGAGTTTTTGTTCGGAGTCTCGGATGGGATCCGGGACATCACGAGAGGTTCCGTAATGGTCCGGAGAATAAGATTCATATAAGGCAATGCATTTTTTGGAGTTTGGAATTGTTTCGGGTTAATCGGTATTGTACCGGAAGCTTCTAGAACCTTCCGGAGGGGGACCAACGTGGACCCACCTGCCGGGAGGGGGCATGGGCCTATGAGGGAGTGCCCTGGCCGCATTGGGCCAGGGGCACAAGGCCCCATAGGACCCAGCCGACCAGATCTAGGGAAAACCCTAGGAAAGCTTCTAGAAGGGGGGGGGACTTTCCCCCCACTCTTCCCTCCTTGGCCGCCGGCCTAGGCTTGGGGGAGGGGCTAGGGTTGGTGCCCACCCCTCTATATAAAGAGGGATGGGGGCACACCACCCCCCCCCACACACACACACACACACCTCCTCCTCAAGCCCTAGCCGCCCTGCTGCCCTCCTCTCTCTCTCTCCCTCCCGACTGCACGTAGGCGAAGCCCTGCTGCAGAAACTCTCCACCACTTGCACCACGCCGTAGCGTTGTAGATCCAATCCGTCTCTCCACCATACTTGTTGGACCGAGTAAGGAGGAGACGTCGAGGTGCCGCACGTGTGCATCTCTCGGAGGCATCTCCACTTGCGGTGTTAGATCGGAGCGGATCGTGAGGAGGAGAAGCGAGTACGACTACATCACTCACGTTCCGACGAACGTTCCGCTGTGCGAATCTTCAAGGGCATGAAGATCACATCTAATCTCTCTCGTTGTTTGCATATCCTAGATTAGATCTTGGCTTTCCTGTTCGCATCCGTAGAATTTTTTTGATTTACTATGCTGCGAAACCCTTCAGTGGTATCCGAGCTAGATCTATGCGTAGATGTGTTTCACGAGTAGAACGCAACATGGTTGTTGCAGGCGTTTCCGTAGGTAAGAATGCAATATTTTCCGTTGCAAGCCTCTTGTTTGTGTTCTTCTTATGACGCGGGATAGTGAGATTGAAGCGGTCCAGGCCAACCTTACGCGATGTCGTTCGCGAGACCGGCTCCGCACTTGACGTGTGGCTTGTTCCACACATGCGGCTAGTGGATGCCAGTTTCTCTCACTATAGTTGTCATGGGATTTACACCGAAGTTTGGCAACCATAATATCACCGTTGTGGCTTTCCGTAGGTAAGAATCGTTCTTAGCTTGCTACTCCCATAAGCCACGTAAAACATGCAACAACAAAGTAGAGGCGTCTAACTTGTTTTTGCAGGGAGTGTTTTCTGTGATATGGTATGGCCCAAGATGTGATGTGTATATTGTATGCGATGATCATATTTTGTAATATTTCACGACTTGCATGTCGATGAGTACACAACCGGCAGGAGCCATATGGTTGTCTTTATAATTGTGTATGACCTGTGTGTCAACTTCTTATACGCCATGTAATAGTTTCACTTTATCGCTAAGTAGTTAGCAATAGTTGTAGTTGCTATTCGTGGTGGAGGCAATCATGGTGGAGTGATGGAGATCATGCTTGACGCACAAGATGGAGATCATTCGCGAAGATTGGCTATACCATGTCACATAAAGTTATATGCATGTGATGTTTATCCTTTTATGTATCTTATTATGCTTAGATCGCGACGGTAGCATTATAAGATGATTCCTCACTTAAAGATCAAGATAAAATTGTGTTCTCCCCATGTATGCACCGTTGTGAAAGTTCGTCGTGTCTAAGCATCACGTGATGATCGGGTGCTATAGACTCTACGTTCACATACAACGGGTGCAAGCCAGTTTTGCACACGCGGAAATACATGGGTTTGACTTGACGAGCCTAGCATGTACAGACATGGCCTCGGAACACAAGAACCGAAAGGTTAACCATGAGTCATATGAATGATATGATCGACACTTCGTTGTCCACCATTGAAACCACATCTCTTCTCATGAAGATCGGATTAGGTGTTGTCAATTTGGATCATGTTCACTAAACAACTTGAGGGATGTTGAATTTAGTGGGAGTTCATCTAGTAATTTGATTAAAAGTTGAACTAGTTATCATGAACATAGTCTAATTTGTACTTGCAAATATTGTAGATCAAATGGCTAAGTCCAACTTCTACTTCAACATTATTGCTGAGAAGGAAAAGCTTAGAAACAATGGGTCTAACTTTACCAACTGGTTCCGCAATCTGAGAATCATTCTCTCTGGCGGTCAAAAGGACTATGTCCTTGAAAAAGCGTTAGGTGACGCCCTACTTGCGCTTCGTGGTGATGAAAAGCTGTATCGATCGGCAGAAAGATGATTATGGTGTGATTAAGAGCACCATGTTGTTTGCTATGGAATCGAACCTTCAAAATCGTTTTGAAGACTATCCCGGGCCCTTTGAGATTCTTGAGGAGCTGAAAACTATGTTTCAGACTCAGGCTCGTTCTAAGAGATATGAGATCTCTGAGAAATTCTTTAACTGCAAGATGGAGGAAGGGAGTTTCGTTAGTGAGCACGCCATAAAGATGTCGGGCTACACTCAACGCCTTGAGCAACTGGACTGCAAGATTCCAGAGGAGCTCAAGATTGACAGTGTTTTGCAATCACTCCCTCGCAGCTACAAAAGTTTTATAGTGACTCATAATCAGATTGGTTCCACTGATACGATCACCGAGCTCTTCGCAAAGCTGAAGCCTGCGGAGGTGGACATCAAAAAGGATAATCATGTGTTTATGGTCAACAAGCCCCCCACCTTCAAGAAAGGTAAGGGTGCAAAGAAGCCCTACAATAAAGGCGGCGGCAAGCGCGTTGCCCCTGCTGAGAAGAAGCTCAAGTCTGGACCCAAGCCGGACACTTAGTGCTTCTATTGCAAGGACAAGGGTCCTTTGGGCGCCTGTCAGAAGTACTTAGCGGACAAGAATGGCACCATCAAAGGTATATTTGATATACATGTTATTGATATTTTCCTTACTAGCCCTCGTTGTAGTGCTGGTATTTGATCTTTGGTTGATTGCTAATATTTGTAACTCGAAGCAGAGCTACTGGAATAGATGGCGGCTTGCGAGGATGAGGTGACGATGTGCGTTGGCAGCGGATCAAGAGTTGATGTGATGGCCGTCGGCACGCTCTCCTTAGTTTTACCTTGGGATTAGTTTTAAACCTTAATAAGTGTTATTATGTACTGCGTTGAGCATGAACATTATTTCGGATCATGTTTATTGCAAGGCGGTTATTCTTTTAAATCAAGAATAATGGTTGTTCTATTTATATGAGTAACATCTTTTATGGTCATGCACCTGCTGTGAATGGTTTATTTCTTCTAAATCTCGAAAGGGATGAAACACACATCCATAACATTGAGGCTAAGAGATGCAAAGTAGATAGTGATAATACAACTTATTTGTGGCACTGTCGTCTAGGTCATATTGGTGTAAAGCGCATGAATAAACTCCATTCTGATGGACTTTTGGAGTCTCTTGATTTTGAATCATTTGACGCATGCGAACCATGCCTCATGGGCAAGATGATCAAAACCCCGTTCTCCGGTATGATGGAGCGAGCAACGGACTTGTTGGAAATCATACATACCGATGTATGCGGACCGATGAGTGTTTCGACGCGCGGTGGATATCGCTATTTTCTCACTTTTACGATGACTTAAGTAGATATGGGTATATCTATTTAATGAAACATAAATCTGAAACATTTGAAAAGTTCAAAGAATTTCAGAATGAAGTGGAGAACCATCGTAACAGAAAGATTAAGTTTCTGGTCCGATCGTGGAGGTGAATATTTGAGTTATGATTTTCTCACGCATCTTAAAGCAAGAGGAATCGTTGCAACTCACGCCACCGGAACACCACAGCGCAATGGTGTGTCGAGCAGGAATCGAACCCTATTAGATATGGTCTGATCGATGATGTCTCTTACTGATTTGACGTTATCATTTTGGGGTTATGCATTAGAAACCGCTGCATTCACTTTAAATAGGGCACCATCTAAATCCGTTGAGATGACACCGTATGAGCTGTGGTTTTGTGCTAAACCTAAGTTGTCGTTTCTTAAAGTTTGGGGATGCGAAGCTTACGTCAAGAAATTGATGCCGGACAAGCTCGAACCCAAAGTGGAGAAATGCGTCTTCATAGGATACCCTAAGGAAACTATTGGGTATACATTCTATCACAGAACCGAAGGAAAAGTGTTTGTCGCAAAGAACGGTTCCTTTCTTGAAAAGGAGTTTCTCTCGAAAGAAGTGAGTGGGAGGAAAGTAGAGCTAGACGAGGTTGTTGAACCTTCTCTTGAATTGGAGAGTAGCGCAGCACCTGAAATTGTTCGGTGCACTTTGCACCAACAATAGAGGAAGCTAATGACAAGGATCATGAAGCTTTGGACGATGCTGCTACTGAACGTCGAAGGTCGACAAGGTCGCGTACCCTCTCCGAGTGGTGCAACCTGTCTTATTTGTCTTGTTGGTAGAAGACAGCGAACCTACGAACTATGAGGAAGCGATGATGAGCCCAGACTCTGAGAAATGGCTAGAAGCCATGAAATCCGAATTGGGGTCCATGAGCGAAAACCAAGTATGGACTTTGGTGGACCCTCCTAGCGACCGAAAGGCCGTTGAGTGCAAATGGATTTTCAAGGAGAAAACGGACGCGAATGGTAATGTTACCGTCTATAAAGCACGGCTTGTCGCAAAAGGTTTTCGACAAGTTCAAGGTGTTGACTACGATGAGACTTTCTCTCATGTAGCGATGTTTAAGTACATTCAGATTTTATTAGCAATTGCTGTGTTTCATGATTATGAAATATGGCAGATGGATGTCAAGACTGCGTTCCTCAATGGAAACATTGATGAAGAGTTGTATATGATGCAACCCGAAGGTTTTGTCGATCCTAAGGATGCTGATAAAGTGTGCAAGCTTCAGCGTTCCATTTATGGACTGAAGCAAGCATCTCAGAGTTGGAACCTTCGTTTTGATCAAGTGATCAAGAGCTTTGGATTTGTTCCAAATTGCTACGAAGCTTGTATCTACAAGAAAGTGAGTGGGAGCTCTGACATGGTTATACCCTACGGGTACGTAACTTCAGCATATACCTAGTCCAGCCCAAGGAAGGCCCACAGCAGATATACGCTGGCCCATGAAGATTTTCGGGTGGCCAAGGCCCATGACGCCTTCAGATCCTTGGAGAGCAAGACTAGCGTAGATAGGAAATTCAAAGGGGTAAAACCCTAGAACTTGTAATCGACTAGGACTATGCCCGGGACCTGCCTCAGTCTATATAAAGGCCAGGAGGGCACGTCCTAGGGCAATCGACTCATACTTTTGCACGCACCTCCATGCCAGATCGAATCTGTGCACCCTGTAACCTTCGGTTCCGCCGTAATCAAGAGCAGACAAGCAGGAGTAGGGTTTTCCCTCCGGGGGCCTGAACCTGGGTAAATCTCGTGTCCCCTGGTTGCTTGTCTGTTAACCGTGCCACGATCTCCAGCATCCCCATCTTCTCCAAAACCCAAGTCCATAACAATGGGCATTGATGAGATTAAACCTCGTCAATTGGCGCCGTCTATGGGAATCAGGGCTGCTGATTGTGCGATCGTGACGGTCCCAACCCGATCGATCTACAACTCTGCGGCGACGGAGAATCACCTCCTCTTCGGGACCTTCGACTTCACCGCCCACTCGCCGGCCACCATGAAAGATTTCGAGCCGTGGCGGCGGACTCGAGATTTTGTTCGGAGCTTCGCTTCCGGGTGGGACAAGCGGCACCCTCCGCCTTCTGGCGGGTGCCCGTGCCATCAATCAGGCCCGCCTCGTGGGCTCCACACCCCGTGCTACGCACGTCACCATCGATAGATGAGTTCTACAGCAGCAGCAGCTGCAACTCCGATCTGTGCGATCCACCTTCGGATGAAGGGACCTACGGTTCCGGACCTGAAAGCTGTGGCAGCAGCGAACCGATCTATGAGCGCTACCTATGCGCCGCGGTCATCCAGGATCAACAAACGGCCAACCCGCCGCCCAACACGAACCCCAACCCGCAGGACGGAAACGGTGGAAACAGAAGAAGCCAATCCCCTCCACCCGAAGGGGAGAACAACGGCCACGTCATCCAACTTAGCAAAGAAGGATGGGTACAGGCACGTCGTGCCGTCGCAGGCGACATAGTCCTACCTATGGATGCACCACGTGACCTACTGATGGCGTACCACTACCTCCTCATCGAGGAGCACAAGAATCAAGTCAAGATGCAGGAGACGCTCGATAAACGCAAGCAAGCAGCCTCCGAGTACAGCGCGCGACGAGCTGCGCTCTCCGCCATGGCACCCGGATCTAGCACGAACGGAAATCAGGGAAACAAGCATCGCTCGCGGGTCGAGAACATGGACCCCAAGGAACGCCGTGACGTGACCCGAACTCTCCACACGTCGTTCATGGATATGGATGCCGACGGCAACATCATCCCGAAGACACCACAAGCCGCGATCCTGGCAGCCACTGCGTATCTCGCGGCCCACCAACCTCCGGAAGGGGACCCGAAAAGAGCCATGCATAAGTCCGCACTCACCGGACTCGGACTCGTCGGGCTGCTCCACGAAGCTCTGCGGCAAGAAGAAAGCTCCGGTCGCACGTAGTAGCCCCACCCCTTCATCCGAAGAGGAGGAGGAGCACGACCTTCCTCGAAGGAAGAAGAGCTCGCATCGCCATAAACGCGACTACGACGCCAGAGACGCGCTTACGCAGCGCAAAATCAACAAAGCGCGAGCCAAACGCGCATGCTCGTCCGAGTCTGAGATGGATGAAGATGAAGGAGAACTCTGTGGAGCTCGATGCTTCAGCAAATCTGTTCGGCGAACAAAGATGCCACGTAATTTCAAGCTCCCTTCGGATACTCCGAAGTTCAACGGCACGCAAGATCCAAAATCTTGGCTCAGCGATCATCTGTCATTCGTCAAGCTGCACGGCGGTAACAAAGAAACCGCCATGCAATGACTCCACTGCGGTGACGGTAGCTGGTCAATGCAGCCTATCATCGGATCCATCCGGTTGGGAGGATCTAGCTTACGACTTCATCCGAAATTTCAAGGGCACCAGAAGAGGCCCGCCTCAATCGAAGAGTTGCTGCACTTTCGAGAACGGGAATCTATTCGCTCGTATATATTACGCTGGTCTCCCACCAAGAACTCCGCAGCGCATATCTCCGAGGAGAGGGCCATCGACGCCTTCAGAGATGGCGTTAAGAGACAAGATTTCAAGGAAGAACTTAGGCGTGTCAAGCCCAAGGCACTCGACCACCTCATGGAAATTGCCAATAGTTGGACAGACGGCGAAGATTGCATCCAGCAAGCGCAATCAGACGAAGAGGACAACTACGGCCGAAGGCGAGAACGCCGCAGCAAGAGGAGATCGCGTGTCTACGAATACCGCGACGGACCCGACATGGTCGCGGTACGCCGGCTACCGCGACGACAGCGACAACGGCAATGGAGGTTACCGAGGGAAATCTCCGAGAAAGCGGACGATCATCACAATCGTGGCAACGCCACGATCGCGACAACGGACCCTCAGCATTCGAAAAACTTTCGGGTCCATGCACTATCCACTTCTACATCGACAAGCAAGATGGCAAAAAGAAAGCCAGTCACATGCTCAAGGACTGCCGCGAGTTCCAGAAACTCAGCGAAAGCATGGCGCAGATAAGGCAACAAGCCCCAATCCCTGCGTTCGGAAACGCACCCGCGCAAGGAGAAATAGCACACGGAGCTGCACCTCCACCACCTATTGGAGGCCCAAACCAACCAGTCGCACCAGCACAAAACAAAGCCGGGGTCGCATACCCCCACCAAAGGGAGCACTAAATATGATCCAGAAGGGGCGCCCAACAAACAGGGTGCAGAAGAAAATCACCCGACAAATCAACTTGGCCGTGGCAACTCCACATGCAATCCCTGAGTACCTTAGCAGATCGGAGTCCTGCATCACATTCACTCGCGCGGATCACCCTTGCCAGATCCCTCGCCCAGGTCATGCTGCCCTGGTGCTTGAGGCGCAGATCGGAGGCTTCGAGATAAGTCGCGTCTTCATGGACGGTGGTAGCGGCATCAACCTAATGTTCGCAAGCACCCTGGCAGCTATGCGGATCCCGCAATGCAGCCTGGAACAATCAGACACAACGTTCCACGGCATTGTACCAGGAAAGGGCATATTCCCCTGGGAAAAATAGGACTCGGCGTCATCTTCGGGAAGCCGGACAACTTTCGGCGGGCGACTGAATTGAAGTGGTAGGCCGTCACAATACCACGCCATCACGGGCGTGTAGCATTCGCAAGGTTCTGGCGTCCCACACTCATACCTACTACTCAAGATGCCAGGACCAAGGGGCGTCATCACAGTCCACGGGAGCTTCACCCGATCGGACCAATGCGACAGGGATTTCAACAAAATCTCCCAGTCTTTCGGCATGCAAGACGAGCTTGTAAGGCTCCGCGAGGTGACGGACAATGGGCTACCCCCAGTCACAAGGCAGAACGCACCTGACATGTCTTTCGACTCCACCGTCAACACCAAGAAAGTGCAGGTCCATCCGACGGATGCCTCCAAGACGGCCCTCATCGCCAATGACCTCAGCACCGCATAGGAAGGCGCGCTCGTCGAATTCCTCCGTGAGCGCTGGGAAATCTTCGCCTGGTGTCCTGCGGACATGCCAGGAGTTCCCAGGGAATTCGCCGAGCACGCACTCAATGTCTTTCCAGACACCAAGCCGGTCAAGCAGTCCATCCGAAGACTGTCGGAGCCACGAGCCGAAGCTATCGGCAAGGAAATCAATAGACTACTCGCTGCAGACTTCATCAGGGAAATCAAAGAAAGCGAGTGGCTTGCGAACACGGTGATGGTCCCGAAGAAGGACACGAACATCCTGCGGATGTGTGTGTACTTCACGTCACTAAATAAGCATTGCCCAAAGGACCACTTCCCTCTTCCACGGATCGACCAGATAATCGATTCGACTGCAGGTTGCGAGAAACTCTCCTTCCTCGACGCCTACTCAGGCTATAACCAGATTCGGCTCAAGGTCGAAGATCAGGAGAAAACGGCGTTTATCACACCGTTCGGAGTATTCTGTTACAACACAATGCCCTTCGGGCTAAAGAACGCGGGTGCCACGTACCAGCGATGCATGCAGGCCTACCTCAAGGACCAGATTGGTCGCAATGTCCACGTTTATGTCGATGACATAGTAATAAAAACCAGAGAGGCAAGGACACTTATCGACGATCTCCGCGAGACGTTCGACAACCTCGATCGCTACAGGATCAAGCTCAATCCCGAAAAGTGCGCCTTCGGCGTCCCATCCGGTCAACTTCTCGGGTACTTCATCTCTCAACGAGGGATCGAGGAGAACCCGAAGAAAATCAAAGCCATCATGGCGACGGAGAAGCCGAAAAACCTCAAGGGCGTCTAGCAGCTCGCAGGACGAGTAGCGGCGCTAAGCAGGTTCATCAGCCGTATGGGCGAGAAGGCCCTACCATTCTACCAGCTGTTGCGTAAAGCAGACAAGTTCGAGTGGACGCCAGAAGCCAACGACGCATTCGAAAGCCTCAAGCGGCTCCTCTCCACCTCGCCCGTTTTGGTCACGCCAAAAGAGCGCGAGCCCCTACTGCTGTACATAGAAGCCACACATCAGGTGGTCAGCACCGTACTCGTGGTCGAACGACCCGAAGAAGGCAAGACCCACGGGGTCCAGCACCCAATTTACTACCTCGGTGATCGACACCAACAAAGGAGAGGTACCCTCACTACGAAGCTAGCCTACGGCGTCTTCATGACGGCTCGACGGTTGAGCCATTACTTCCGAGCACCGTGATGGTCGTCAGCGAAGCACCCCGAACAAAGCATCCCGAATAATCCGAGGCCACGGGCGGGTGGCCCTGGGGCATCTAACTATCACCCTTGGACATCGTCACGAGAAGCGTCACAATCAAATCTCAAGTCCTTCCGGACTTCTGGTGCCTTGGATGGAGCTGCAATGCGGATAACCCGGACATGTCGCATCTGGACAATGCATTTCGACGGCTCCAAGCGCGAAGCGGGCGAGGTCATCTTGACCTCCCGCAAGGTGACAAGATGAAATCGTCCCGGATGAAATTGGGCCTCCAACAACGAAGCGAATCTGAAGCCCTCATCCATGGCATGAGGATGGCAAAGATATGCATAGCGCCTGGTCATCTACGGTGACTCCAACCTCGTCGTCCAGCAGACGATGAATGAGTGTGACGCACACGCCGAAAACATGATCGCGTACCGCGCGCTCTACAACGCACTCGAAGGAGAATTTGACGGCTGCGAACTTCGGCACGTTGGAAGATAGAGCAACGAGGAAGCCGATAGACTCGCCAACATCGGCTCCACCTGCGCAAAGGTGCCGCCGGGTGTGTTCCTCGAACAAATCTGCGTGCCATCCATCAAGCGGAAATTCCCCAAGGGATCACCCGAAGAAGCAGAACACTCGGGAGCTACGCTACCCGAAGGACATGAAGAACCCGAGAAACTAGACACAGAGGTCGCTATGGTCAACCTGATGCAGGTCATGGCAGTCGAAGAAACTTGGACGCGACCATATCTCCAGTTCTTGATAAACGGAGAACTGCCTGACAGCCCGACAGATGACCGGCGCATATCTCATCGGTCAAAAGCCTTCACCATCATAAACGGCGAGCTGTACAAGCGCAACATCACGGGAATACTGCAAGGTGCGTCACCATCGACAACGGCAAAGCCATACTCCGCGACATCCATGAGGGCATCTGCGGCCATCACGCAGGCAGCCGCTCCCTCGTCGCCAAAGCTCTACGAGCAGGATTCTACTGGCCAACGGCCATGAGCGACGCAAAGGACATCGTCCGAAGATGCAATGGATGCCAACGGTTCGCCGACAAACCGCACGCACCCGGGTCCGATCTCAGGCCCATACCTATAGCTTGGCCTTTTGCTCAATGGGGCCTTGACATGATCGGCAAATTGCCAAAATCCTCGAAAGGAGGACACGTTTTCCTCCTAGTTCCAGTCGACAAATTCACCAAGTGGATCGAGGCCATGCCGGTCACCAACCAAAAAGGCAAAACTGCCGTCAAGTTCTTCGAGTCCATTGTCTACAGGTTCGGCGTACCACACAGCATCATCACCGACAACGGATCGAACTTCATCTCCGAAGAGTTCCAGGACTTCTGCGAAGGCCTTGGGATCAACATCACATATGCCTCAGTGGCACACCCGCAAACGAACGGACAAGTGGAAAAGTCCAACGGCCTAATCGGAGTCGGCATCAAGAAGCGCCTGATGAGCTCACTCGAACACAAAGCTGGAAATTGGACGAAGGAGCTACCCTCCGTCCTGTGGAGCTTACGAACTACGCCAAACAGCTCCACCGGTTACACACCGTTCTTCATGGTACACGGAGCCGAAGCCGTGCTACCACCGGCAATCGCCACCAGGCCCCAGGTCGTCACCTCTGATGAGGTGAGTCCGGTTGCACTCGAAGGCGTCGATACACTCGGCGAAGCACGGGATATAGCGGCTCGATCAGCGGTGTACCAGTGAGTCTCATAACTACCACAGCCGCCGGCTGCGCCCAAGGTCCTTCGTCGAAGGAGACCTCGTCTTGCGACTCAAGCAAAAGCGACCGAATAAATTCGAGTCACCATGGGAAGGACCTACGTCATCACCGAAGTCATCCCAGGTGGCGCCTATCGCCTCAAGCACGTGGAGTCTGGAGTCGCATACTCCAACCCATGGAATATCTCGCACCTGCGACGGTTCTATTCGTAGCAACCTACCCCTTTGTTTTACTTTCAATAAGGCTTCCAGCCAAGGCTACTCAGCCGAACAATGTATCTCCTCCATTACGATATAAATAAAGCTAAGTGTCTCGCCCCGAAACTTTGTTTCACTATTATCCACAATTATACTATATGCTACAAACGCACTCGGGGGCTCCCCCAACCTCACGATTTCATCGACTGAGGGCCAAATGTGTACACCTGAGTAGCTGACAACGTCAGGCAAACGAAAAGGACACGTATCCAATTTAAGCACTGCGTGCTCACATACAAACAAACCTTTACAACAAAGGGCACAACACGCCCAGCCGAAATATACAAATTTGACATCTCTCTCTCTTTTTACAGGTACTACCTACGTTGAAGAATAACCTGCGCACGCTGATCAAACAAATCTACAATATGTTCGGCATACTGCCTCACAGCCGCGTAATGCGGACACATGTCCCACTCGCTACCATCAGGGCGAAGAGGTGGCCTAGCAGCCACGGCAGCCAAATCCACATCAGGCCGGTGCAGCCTCACAAGAGACAACGCAGCCTTCACTCTGATGACAAGCTGCTGCCGCACCAAATCCTTGACATTACCCATGTTCCGAAATTTCGACAGAAGACCCGCAAGGCTTGTTGGCACGGCATCCAAAGGGAACATGACGTGTAGCACCGAGGAAAGCGATGTCTGCACTTGGCGAAGCACCCGCGAAACTTGATGAACACGATCCTGCACCGTCGCCAGGGCTATGGCGCGATCACGATCCATCCAGAAGAAGCCGCCGGCCTCCATGTCCTGTTGAGTCAAGCAATTGACCCGAACAGCGACACGCTCTTTTTCTTCCCTCGGAGCAAGATTTGCACCTGCATCAATCGAATAAAATAAGAGTAAGGCCAACAGGCTCACCCGAAGACCAGAGCTACAGCTCGACCAAAGAACAACTTACATTGCAGATGCTCGGACAAACGGACCAACTCCGCCATCAAGTACTCCTCTCTGGCTGCGCTACGATCTGCCTTGGACTTCCAAACGTCGGCATGACCGCGTAGCCCGAGCAACTCCCTCTCCAGACTGCGCACACGATCCCGAAGGAAAGTAAGCTGCGAGGAATCATCCAGGGATGGGCGCAATGGCGTTGCGGATGGGGCGTCAACAGGGTCAGCACCCGAAGGAACCTAGAGCGGCAGAAAGGAACATAAACATTCAGCCAAGGATGGAGCACAACGCAGATAAATTCATCAAATATATAAAGCCACTACGTGGCACAAGGATGGTGTTCTTCAAGATATTTACAACAAAAACAAACTACAAACTAGCCTACATTTACTACGCCTAAGGTGCAGGAGCCTGAGTCGCTTCGGAGCCAAACTGCCTAGCTTTGGCACCACCCTGCTGCCGCAGTGCATACTCGGACAGCAAATCAATGAGCTTGGGCCCATATCGCCGACAGCGAGCAGAATAGGCAGCAAAGGCTACCTCGGATCCATCCGCAGCCGTCGGCATCCGAGAAGTGATCTGGGGCAGATCCAGCTCCGCTCCATCCGCCATGGTCATCGCCAGCCCGACGGACGCGCCGATGCCCTTCTGCTTGCATTTGTACGCTTGGCCGGGTGTGAGCCTCGCGAGCATCCACATCGTCAAGGGCTGCGCCCTTCGGGACAAGCTCCCTGTAGAAGCGACCAAGGACCTCTTTCGCCTTGGCAAGGGAGTTGACGACGGTGCTGTAGCGGTCTTCGACCGCCACAGTGGCATCATCTAGAGCACTCCCGTGCTCCAGAGCACCGCGGTCGAACTCGATGCCCGCGGCATCTGAGACAAAAAAGAAGAAGGAAAAATGAAGAAAAGCAGTATAGAAGATGACCTGAAGAAAAAGGAACAAGTACAAAACTAGCACTCACCCGAAATAGCCTTGGCAGCAGCCATGAGCTTCGCCGCCACCTCTTTTTCACGAGCAGCCGCAACCGTGGCCAGCTGCTCCTCACGATCCGCGGCCTCCTGCTGCAGACGCTCCTTCGCTTCGGCTGCCTCAGTCAGCTCCAGCTCGAGGCGCTCTTTCGCGCCAATGGTGGTTTCGGCCTTCTGCTCCGACTGACCAAGGCTCTTCTTGAGAGCGTCGACCTCACGGAGAGAGTCGTTATGCTCCTCTGCGTTCAATACAAAACAAGTATCAAAGAACAGGACCAGGATGAACAAGAGAGGAATTAAAAGGCAGACGGATACCTTGAAGCTGCCGAAGTTTCGCCTCCAGCACCAGGTGCTCCCCCACCAGCCGCTTGGCTTCCTGTACAAAAGGTTGCAAACAAAGGAAATAGCAGTAAGAAAAGGACTTGGGGGCTACACCCAACACAAATGAATAAAAACAACATCAGCACACGAAGACACTCGGGGGCTTCCCCCGCGACATGAAGCAGAAAACTTACATGCTCCGATGGTGACCCCGAAGCCCCGCCCACGAAATTCTGAGGCGCAACCACCAGCACCTCCCGCACAGGAGGATCTGGAGCGGCGCCACCCGAAGTCGCCACCGTTTGAGGTGGAGGAGACGCAATTTTCGACTCCCCCATCATCTCCGGTTCACCATCACTGGATGCATCGTGGGAGGATTTCCTGCATACAAACCAATCAGCACAAGTACAAAAATCACGAAGGAACAAGGACAACAGTATAACAAGAAAAACTTACGAGCCCAATGCGCTTAGGTCGAAGATGGGAGAAGCCCTCCGGGCCCTCTTCTCCTCTTTCTTCTCTTCCTTCTTCTCCTCCTTCTTTTCTTCCTTCTTCCGCTTTGCTGGCGGGTGCGGCGCGACAGCCCGCACAGGAATGGCAGGAAGGGGAGAGGAAGAACCTCCATGAACATCATCATGACGCTCAAGGCCCAGAGGATTTCTGGGAGTCGGAGGAGTCGAGGCATCCGAAGACTCGCTGGAGCTCCGTGATCGCTTGCGCGAATGGTCCTCACTCGACTCGTCGGCATCCTCCGCTGGAGATCCCGCTGACGGTAGCTCGGACACGGAATCCACCACTTCATTATCCGGGGCATTCGGATACCTTTCGGGCAACGGTGGTACCATGCCCGGCACTTTGAAGCTCTGCAAGATGAGAAGGAACTTTGTTAGAAAACAAAGGAAACAAATACACAGCCGACAAAAAAAAGGAGGGAGCACTACGTGCGCAAATCTACACCTTCGGTACAACCAACGTCGAAGAAAAGGGAGGATTCAACGACTTCCCCGGGATTTCTTCGTCGGCCTTGAACTTCAACAGCGCGCGAAGAGCCTTGTCAAGTTCCCCCTCGGAGATTTTCTCACTCGAAACCCTCGTCGGATCACGGCGCCCAGAATAAAGAAACATCGGGTGCGCCCTCGCTTGGAGAGGCTGCACCCGACGCTCAAGAAACGTCCGGATGATGTCCACACCGTTCACCTCCTTCTCAGGAATCAGTTGGAGATCCTCCACCCACGCAGACAGGCCTCTATCTCCGCCACCTCACCGTCTAAGATTTAGTTTTTCCAAGACCTTTTCTTCTCAATCATTTGGGAGGGGTCAAAGGGAACAAGACCAAAATCTTGCCCGGGAACTACGGAGTCACGGATATAAAACCATCGCCTCCGCCAGTACTGGACAGATTCGGACATGGAAAAGGAAAAGAATTGCAGATTGGGACTGAGGGACATGATGAAACCCCCAATGGGATAAACACCATCCGAACCAGATTGCCTCTTCACGGAATAGAGCTTCCGGAAGAGGCCAAAGTGCGGCTCAATGCCAAGCCAGCACTCGCAAAAAGTGATAAAACAAGCAATGTGGAGAAGAGAATTGGGAGACAGATGATGCAGCTGAACCCCATAGAAGAAGAGCAGTCCACGAAGGAAGTCATGGACTGGATACGAAAACCCACGCAAAACGAAGGCGACAAACATAACCCGGTACCCAGATGGGGGACGGGGGATTACCTCATTACCGGGGAGTCTAACGGCCTCCCTGTCCTCCGGGATCAAGCCCCGCTCGCGCAGCTTGCGGAGATCGCTCTCCCGCGTCTCTGATCGTCGCCAGCCACCATCGGTGACGCGAGCAGCGGCGGCGCCCTTCTTTCCTCCGGCGGCGCTGGTCCCAACCGCAGATGAAGACTTATTTGGTTTCCCCATCACGCTACGGCGGCGCCGGCGGTGAAAACGTACAAAGGACGACAGAAATGTGGAAGGAAATCCCAGCGCGAAGCAAGAATCGCTAGAGCACAAGGAAGTAGTGAACAGATGAACTGGTGCGGTGAAAACAAACCACAAATTCCCACCAATGATTATAACAGCAAAGACGACGCACGGCAGCCGTCCATCCAGAAGACCTAACGCCAACGGCAGATCTGGCCGTACACGTGTCAACACCACAACGAACCGTCGTTACCACGCCGTCCACTACGCGCGGAAATCGAGGAGACGCTGTAATTATCTCCACGCCCCGCGTGACCGGTCAATTCAAAGTCAGCAAGTGGGACCCATGTTCGTCCAGTCAAGTCATCTCTGGCGTAGCACACGCTTGAGGTCATTGATTGTCAGCACTGATGTCATCAAAAGCTATACTAGCACCAACTACAATTCTTCGGCTCCATAGCTAAGAGTACTCACTCGAATCTTCGATTCGACTAAATACTCGGGGGCTACTCCTATCGGATACCGGCCGCACCCGGAAGATGAATAACGACAAAGTAGTTTCTTCGAGTCCTACGTCGAGTCTGCGACTCCACTACTGACTCGGGGGCTACTCCCATAGGGAGGAAGGATTTAATCATCCGCAATTTTTTGAGTCCTACGGACCTAACAACCGAACAAATGCTTGAACTAAAGTTCGCCGAGTCTCACGAGCAGACACTGGGCTACTCCCATAGGAGCGGTTTGCGCACCCTATGAAATCTTCGACTGCGATCTTTCGGATCAGCACGCAAAAAATTTTCGGCAACTCTGCCCTAACAAAACGCTGAGTGAGCAACGATCTCCTTGGCCACCCGAAACACCTCCGCGGTGACAAACATTCGGATGCTGCGTCTACGACGCAAAGATAAGACCTGCAGATATCATCTGATGGCCTGGCAACGTACACGACTGCGCTCTGCTAGTATAAAACCATGCCAACAGGCATGATGAAAAATCCTGACGGACGCGTTGGGTACGTTAATTAAAATCACTGGAATTCCACTCCTGTAAGTCCTCTGCGGCCTGAGTCGAATTGCTCCAGCATATGTTCCAGGTTCGAGTTGAGGGACTCGAACTTGAAGAAGATCGTGTTGTTTCGTCCTAAGACAGTTAACTGACCCTGATCCGTCGGGTGAGTCAGACACACGCGTCAACAATCCCTACACACATATATTATTGCACCCGAAAAATGGAAGAGTCCTCAGCCGAATCTACGATTCGACTGAACACTCGGGGGCTACTGACATGGTTATACCCTACGGGTACGTAACTTCAGCATACCTGGTCCAGCCCAAGGAAGGCCCACAGTAGATATACGCTGGCCCATGAAGATTTTCGGGTGGCCAAGGCCCATGACGCCTTCGGATCCTTGGAGAGCAAGACTAGCGTAGATAGGAAATTCAAAGGGGTAAAACCCTAGAACTTGTAATCGACTAGGACTATGCCCGGGACCTGCCTAAGTCTATATAAAGTCCAGGAGGGCACGTCCTAGGGCAATCGACTCATACTTTCGCACGCACCTCCACGCCAGATCGAATCTGCGCACCCTGTAACCTTCGGTTCCGCCGTAATCAAGAGCAGACAAGCAGGAGTAGGGTTTTCCCTCTGGGGGCCTGAACCTGGGTAAATCTCGTGTCCCCTGGTTGCTTGTCTGTTAACCGTGCACGATCTCCAGCATCCCCATCTTCTCCAAAACCCAAGTCCATAACAATGGGCATTGATGAGATTAAACCTCGTCAAGCTCGGTGACATTTCTAGTACTATATGTGGATGACATATTGATTATTGGAAATGACATTAACATGCTTAACGATGTGAAGAGTTATTTGAACAAGTGTTTTTCAATGAAAGACCTAGGTGAAGCTGCTTATATATTGGGCATCAAAATCTATAGAGATAGACAAAGACGCCTGATAGCTTTAAGCCAGAGTACATACCTAGACAAAGTTCTGAAAAGGTTCAGAATGGATAAGGCAAAGAAAGGTTCAGTACCTATGTTGTCAGGTAAGATATTGAGCAAGGCTCAGTGTCCAGCTACGGTAAATGATAGAGAAGCTATGAGCAAAGTGCCTTATGCCTCGGCCATAGGTTCTATCATGTATGCCATGTTGTGTACTAGACCGGATGTGTCCAATGCTCTTAGTTTGACGAGCAGATATCAAAGTGATCCAGGAGTGGAACACTGGACAGCCGTGAAGAACATCCTAAAGTACCTAAATAGGACTAAAGAAATGTTCTTAGTCTATGGAGGTGATGAACAACTCGTCGTAAAAGGTTACGTCGACGCTAGTTTCGACACTGACAAGGATGATTCTAAATCTCAGACATGATACATTTATATTTTGAATGGAGGAGCTGTGAGCTGGAGAAGCTGCAAGCAAAGCGTGATCGCGGGATCTACAGTAGAAGCGGAATACATGGCTGCTGCAGAAGCGTCAAGTGAAGGAGTTTGGATCAGGAACTTCATCACTGAGCTTGGCGTGGTTCCAAGTGCATTGGACCCACTGGAGATATTGTATGACAACACTGGCGCCATAGCACTCGCTAAGGAACCAAGATATCATCCAAAGACCAAGCATATCAACCGCAAGTTTCATATAATCCGAGATTATATAGCAGATGGAGATCTGAAGATTAGAAAAGTACATACAGATCTGAATGTCGCAGATCCATTGACTAAACCTCTTCCACGTGCAAAACATGATCAGCACCTTAGTGCCATGGGTGTGAGATTGTTGCCAAATGTAAACTAGATTATTGACTCTAGTGCAAGTGGGAGATTGTTGGAATTATGCCCTAGAGGCAATAATAAAGATGTTATTATTATAATTCTTGTTCATGATAAAGTTTATATTCCATGCTAGAATTGTATTAAGCGGAAACTTTAATACTTGTGTGGTTTGTGAACAACACCGTGTCCCTAGTAAGCCTCTATGGATTAGCTCATTGATTAATGATGGTTAAGGTTTCCTAACCATAGACATGAGTTGTCGATTAATAATGAGATCATATCATTGGGAGAATGATATGATGGACATACCCAAACTAAGTGGAGCAATTAGATTGTGTCATCGTGTTCATCTTTGCGAAGCTTTTCTTATGTCAAATATTGTATTCCTTAGACCATGAGATAATACAACTCCCTGGTATCGGAAGAAAGCTTTGAGGTCATCAAACGTCATCCTATGAGAGGGTGATCATAAAGGTGTCTCTCAGGTGATCGGAAAGTACCTGTTGGGTTGCATGTATCGAGATGGGATTTGTCCCTCCCAAGTCGGAGAGATATACTTCGGGCCCACTCGGTAATCGATATCAACACCGCTTGCAAGCATGTGGTTAAGGAGTTAATCAAAAAGTGATATTGAATTACAGAACGAGTAAAGTACTTGCTGTGAACGAGATTGAACTAGGTATGATGCAAGACGATCAAATCTCGGGCAAGTAAAATATCGCGAGACGAAGGGAATATATATATGGGATTGATTGAATCACGGCATCGTGGTTCATCCGATATGATCATTGATGAATGTGTGGAGTCAATATGGGTTTCAGACCATTGTTGATTATTGATAGAAGATCATGTCTGGATGTTCTCGAACCCGAAGGGTCACACACTTAACGTGTCTCGACGCTAGGATAGATTGGATAATTGGTTTATGAGTTTTTGTTCGGAGTCTCGGATGGGATCCGGGACATCATGAGAGGTTCCGGAATGGTCCGGAGAATAAGATTCATATAAGGCAATGCAGTTTTTGGAGTTCGGAATTGTTTCGGGTTAATCGGTATTGTACCGGAAGCTTCTAGAACCTTCCGGAGGGGGACCAACGTGGCCCCACCTGCCGGGAGGGGGCATGGGACTATGAGGGAGTGCCCTGACCGCATTGGGCCAGGGGCACAAGGCCCCATAGGGCCCAACCGGCCAGATCTAGGGCAAACCCTAGGAAAGCTTCTAGAAGGGGGGGGACTTGCCCCCCACTCTTCCCTCCTTGGCTGTCGGCCTAGGCTTGGGGGAGGGGCTAGGGTTGGTTCCCACCCCTCTATATAAAGAGGGCTGGGGGCGCACCACACCCCCCCCCACACACACACACACCTCCTCCTCAAGCCCTAGCCGCCCTGGTGCCCTCCTCTCTCTCTCTCCCTCCCGACTGCACGTAGGCGAAGCCCTACTGCAGAAACTCTCCACCACTTGCACCGCGCCGTCGTGTTGTAGATCCAATCCGTCTCTCCACCATACTTGCTGGACCGAAGAAGGAGGAGACGTCGAGGTGCCGCACGTGTGCATCTCTCGGAGGCATCGCCACTTGCGGTGTTAGATCGGAGCGGATCGCGAGGAGGAGAAGCGAGTACGACTACATCACCCACGTTCCGTAAGCGTTCACTGCAGGCGAATCTTCAAGGGTATGAAGATCTCATCTAATCTCTCTCGTTGTTTGCATCTCTAGATTAGATCTTGGCTTTCCCGTTCACATTCGTAGAATTTTTTTGATTTACTATGCTGCGAAACCCTTCAACTACTACAGAAACTTTACTTGGAGAATTAACTAGAGCATTTCGCTTATTGCCCGCTGGATCATCTTCAAACATGACTACATCGTTGGGGCCTTTAATAATAGGAAAGACAATATCCGGCAGTGCTTTCGGCGTCTCTCTCCTCTTGTACACTTTGGCACTTCCATCACAAGCCCCTCCCGTAGCCCTAAAGTTAAACTTCGATACCACATTCTTCACATGGCTAGTAGAGGAATCAAAACTTTTTTCAGGGTCAGTTCCATTAGCTTTAGCAGCTCCATCACGCTGAACCTTAGAGTCACCTTCCCGACTATGATAATGCATCTTTGTGTCGTCTCTGGTCCTTGCCTGCTGCCATTGAGATTCTTGCTTCCATGGATCCTGGTAGCGCAGCGAGGCATCATATGGAAAACTACCCTCCTCATCTCTTTTAGCGGGAGTTGGATAAAAAAATCGGAGTGACCGACTCTTCCACATGAGAAAGACGCTCATATTTTATTGGGTACCACTCTACCATCCTCCTCTTCTTAGATCCAATCGGGGACCCCCTCATAAGAGGTTCATCAAGATCAATCCAGACTCTACCACGCAGACTCTGTCCCCAACCAGACCTAGAGCAATTGCCATGCAGATCCAGCCTGATAAATTCTCTAACCTGGATAGCAATAGATTTTCCACGAGCTTCATTCATCCAATTGAACAGCAGATCATCACATCTGAACCACATCGGAAGTCTCTTGAATATGATTTCCGATGGCTTCATACTCTCATTGAAATCATCCAGGACGACTGCATGTTTTGATACTGTCCATGGTGCCCACTCCCAGATGCGCTTCCGATCTCTCTCAAAATCCATACTAGCCAAGAAGACATTGTCACCCTTAGCCGTGAAGGTCAGACCCCTAGGGTTTCCCCTCTGTGGCCGCAACGCACTGTCAATCGTTTGAATATGGGATTTTTTTGTTGACAGAACTTTTCCCATCACTGCAAACTTCACTGGAGCCCCTCCATCCTCCATCACCAAGATCGTCTTCTCCTTGGCGGTCAGACAAAGCTTGGCCAGCTTTGACGTGACCCCGTGGATCACCCGTTCTCTGTCACCATCTTCCCCCAGACTTGCACCAGTCCTTGGCTGCGTTTCCACCATGGCAGATCCCGCGGGAGGCGATCCAAGACGTGGTGTAGATTGCCCCCGTGCGCCGTGCAGGACCTGAACGCCGATAGATCACCGCCTAGTCGCCCATACGCGCCGCCAGAGCCCCTAACCCTAGAAAAACGGTTCGGGCTATGGGGTTTGAAAATACTTAATAACCACTGAATGTAATATGGAGATAAACCCTTGCATTGCATACAAAGAGTCTGCGTTCCGTAATGCTTTAGATCTGAATGCACGATTAGGATATAAACCCTTGTATACAAACAGTATGCGTCCTGTATGAGCCGAATGCTTTAGATCTGAATCCACAATTAGGAAAAGTTGGAGCTACAAATGTTTCATGGATATCCAGTCGTACAAGCTGTCAGTAACATAATAAGTGAAAGTGGATTACTGCATGTTGTTTAGGTGCTTTTGAAGATAATCTAAGTGAAAGTGACCATGATCTTGGAGAAAAGATCCATTCTGGATATAGGTAGGTACATCCGTATTACTCTTTTGCTTGAGAGAAGGCGTAGCTTCTGAAAATAGTGGTCGAGATGATCAATCATTTGTCTTCAGATGGAGAAGTGCTAGAATGTCTGCATTATATGGCACCAAAATTTAAAAGGAAGAGAAAGTGGGGATAAATTTTTAACTAAGGTCATGTGAGTTTCATCTACACTCAACACTCATATAGCAGTTTAGATCAGTCGAATAACTGTTTTATTCAAGGGTCGAGTTGTGTAGAGTTATATTTCGTATGTGGTATATTTTTTTACCCTAACCCTAGTCAATATTAAACATTTTGCCTTTCAGTTTTTTTTTGTGAAACTTACATCATAGAGCGTCTTTTTCTATCATCCCAGTGTTGCCGAAGCAGGAAGAAAAGCCACACAAATCCAATAGCCACGAACAAATTTCTCATCATAGAGAATGCATCTGAAATGCAATACACAAAATTTCAGTTTATAGCAGATGAACATTCTCTTCCCTTCCGATTTTTCTGGAAAATCATTTGAATGTACAGTCAACAAATTATATATGGCACAAAGAAAGCACAATCATACCAGTGATATATTTGTGTTGCCAAATTTATAAGGTTCCACAGTAAGATCTATAGAATAGTCCACTGCATAGTAAAATGCTACAATACTTGTTCTCTAAAACAAGGTCATGCCTTGATAATCAACTACTAAACCTGGTAAAAAGAGTAACATATACAAATAGCAATGCTTGACAAAGGCATAACACTTAACTGTTTAATTTAATTTTTCTTTGTGGCCGTGTTTAACAGTTTCACGTTGATATATAACAGTTCTATTGCCATATTAATCATTTGTAAAGAGTGAAATAAAATACATCTAAATAAAAAATGCGTTAAGAAAACCCATCTAAAGAAACCAGATTGACCACCTATATCACATTAATAAATTTTTGTTAGCATACAGATAGCAACAACCAAATATGGATTTTGGGCTTGCCTTGAAAACCTTTGAACAGAACAGAGAAGGCGTGATATGTAATGATTGGGAATGCAGCCTAGTATGCACTAATCCATCAGTCCATTCCATTCATAGAGATGGGACAGTCAGGGGTGGATTACTCTGAGTAGTCTGCACGTTTGATGTTTTTTAAGAAATTACCAGGTGTGTGTATTGGAAGGTTAATTCCATACTGATTTACTGATCCAAACAAAAAAGGTAGAGAAGTGCATTCATTTTTCTTTTGTAAGGGATTAACTTAGAAGTTCCCACCTCACATACAAAGCTTTTGAGGTGTCTTTAATTCCATGTTTTTGTTGCTCAATGTGCATACAGCACATACCACCGCCACCTCACATACAAAGCTAATTACAAGGTCCTAATTGATCGTTAGATGATTGGGAGTTAGTTCCACAAGAGGGTTGTCTGTTGCATGCTATTGAGATTTGTAGCTGTCCAACATACCCGCACATTGGGAAGACCAGTCTCTAATCTCTATTGTTTTCATTTGGCTCTGTAGAATTCTTTATAACCTTAATTCTTTAGTAAAGTACTGCTGAGCAGGAGCTTTCTTGTCCTCGAGTTTATTTTTACTGCTTCTGTGACTCTGTCTTCTAAATTCTGCAGAACATCATGAAGCTTTCACACTGCTAAAAGAGCACCTAGATATTTTTTTTTATACAGGATTTTCTGAATAGTAACTAGCACATGGCACGCCATACTACTATGTTTATTTTTGGAAAAAGCAACCTAATTCATTGTATTATGGTAATCAACTGACTGAGTTGCAGATCATTATACCTCTAAATGCAGGTTTCCTATGTTCTTTGTGACCAAGTTGCACATCATGATATGAGATGTCTATATTCTTTGTAACCGAGTTGCACAGACAAAGCTTATAAGTTGAAAAAATGCCATGTGCAATTCTGGACTTCGAAATGTGCAACTCCAAACTTAAAGTTGCACATAATTTCTTAAACATGCAACTATCTGGTTACAGTTAGATCAAGATCGGCTCACATCATAGCTTACATATCTAATCTACGCCGTGGTTTGTAGTCCAACAAAAACTTGAGACTGAGACTAACTTAAGAAGCATGAATTCACTAAAAAAGGGTCAGGAAAGAAAGACTCACATGTGTAGCCATCGTGCTTAAGGACAAGAAAGTCCGGAGTTCCAAGGTAAATGATTTCAGAGAGTTTGAGAGAGCAGTTGCCGTTGGAGAACTCAACACCCTTCTGGTAAGGGCACACTGTCTGTGCTTCTTGGAGGGCTAAGGTGATGCAGGCCCTGCAGGATGAGGAGTCTGTGCTGTTGCGGCAGTATGATTCAGCGTACATGCCGTCCCCAGTGTCATGGTTGGCTGAGCGACTGGGCGCAGAGGAGGTCTTGTTCGGAAGGATGGCCGCGAAGACGCGGATGATTGCTTCATAGTTGCTGCTGTCTGTCTGGTTGCCATGGCCAGTGCAGACGACATTACAGTTGGCAGCAAGAGGCAAGACTAGGATGATGAAGAAAAGGAGGTAGAACCACATCCACATGGACATAGTGTGATGTGTAGAGAGATATGAAGTTTGGCAACTGTTACACTAGGTAACTGGTGCAGGGTGATGGGACAATCTGTAATATCAGAATTAGTTCACCGGTCTAGCCATGAAGATGAGAGGGCCTTCAGATAAAAAAAAAAGATGAGAGGGCCAGGAAATTGTTCGAGTAGGAAGGGATATATGATAGTTGGTTTGCAAGGATACATGGAGGAAGGAGCACCAGGCGTGTGAAAGAGTGAAGGGTTGTTTATTCTACATTATGTTTATCCATCCTAACAGTATAGTCAAAGAACTTCAGTCTTTGCTAGTTACAAGGAAAATTGCTTAGAAGTTCACAATGAAAGCTATTTCCAAGGTGATTAATTTACAATGGACACAAGAGATCGTTAACTACAAGGAGTTAGTTTATACAAGGATCATTTGTCTCATGCTATCGTGATTTGCGGTTTGGCCAAAATACCCTGCTGACTCATATTTCATTATCTAATATTTTCCATTGTTTTTATAGCATCTTCTAATGACCTTGATGGTGAATCTAGAGATTGCTGGGATCAAACTAAATTGCCAACAACTTTTGGTGATACCATATTCTGCTCAGTAGTAGCTTCCGTAGCCTTATGCCTCGGTCTCTTATGGTGCAAACTCTGCGCTCACTCATCTTAATCTACCATGTACGGGGGAGTACATGTCCTTCTGCTGAATACTCCGATTTCAATATGGCAATCTAGTGCATAACTCCTGATAGTGGCTAACAGAACCAATGGTCACAATCAAACCATTTGAGTTAAGTCACGATTTACCTCAGGGGAACTGTGCTCTGCTTTTTTAAGGGTATAGACGAACAGATTGAGCAGCTGCCCCACCCCCCCCCCCCTGCGGCGCGCCGGCCATGCAGTCACCCTCAAGTACGTCATAATTTCATTAATTTTTTAATTTGTTTTCGCATTTTTTAGTTCTTTCGCAGTAATGATTTGTTGCGTCTATTAGAAATGTAAGTGAGTCATCATGAGGGAACCTTACCCTCTTGGAAAAGTTAGTTCATTTTGTTGAACTAAAGTGGGTAGAGGGTACCCTAATCTTGACCCACTTGCATCTCTAGCGTCTATTGTTTTTCTTTTGAATTTGTAATATGACATGATCTGATGTTCCTTTTTGGGGGAATGTAGGCTTGCCTACAGCATGTTTGACATATGGGTTTGAAACTTTAAACTGGATGATATAACGTTGTCCGTAGTCACAATCCAAAATTCAGCTACTTCCACAAGTTAGATATCGCCGCGATTGAAAACTATATAATAACTACTGAATGTAATTTGGAGATAAACCCTCGCATACAAACAGTCTGCGCTTTACAAGAGCTAAATGCTTTAGAGCTCAATGAACAATTCGGAGAAGTTGGAGTTACAGATGTTACATAGCGCTATCAGGAAAATAATAATAGAAGTGGATAACTGCAAATTATTTTTTAAGTGAAACTGCAAATTGTTGATGTGATTTTGAAGTGATCGTGAGCTTGAAGAAAAACTTTTATTTTTTATATTGTAGACATATCTGTATTACTCTTTGGCTTGAAAGAAGGAGCATCTGCTGAAAATTGTTGCCGAGATGATCAATCATTTGTCTTCAGATGGACGAGAGCTAGAATGCCTGCATTATATGGGACTAGAGTAAACTAGAGTCTTTCATGATATTCCAAGTAAAAAGGAGAAGTAAGTGGGGATACATTTTCAACCAAAGCCATGTGAATTTCATGTAGACTCAGTAGGCATATAGCAGTTTCGATTACTTGAACAACTGTTCTATTCTAGGATTGAGTTGTGTAGAGTTATATTTCGCAGTGTTGTATGTTTTCTTACCTGATGGAAGTTAAATATTTTGTCTTGTTTTGTGTGAAACTAACATCATGGAGCGTCTCTTTCTATCATGCCAGTCCTGCTGAAGCAGGAAGAAAAGCCATGCAAATCCAATTGCTTGAAATACCAACGTCATGATGTTCTCTTTAGCCACCAACAAATTTCTCTTCATAGAAAATCCTTCTGAAATGCAATACACAAATTTTCAGTTTTGCAAAGATGAACATTATCTTCCCTTCCAATTTTGAGGAAAACCATTTGAATGTACAGTCAGCAAATCACATATGGCACAAAGAAATCAGGATCATACCAGAGATATATTTTTTTTAATATATACCAGAGATATATTTGTATTACCAAATTTACAAGGTTCCATGGCAAGTTCTATGAAATAGCTCACTTCATGGTAAAATGCTATACAATAAAGGAATGACTTGATAATCAACTACTAAACCTGGTAAAGCAAGAGAGTAACATGTAAAAATAACAATGTTTGACAAAAGGCTGAACAAATAACTGTTTAATTCGATTTAATTTTCATTTTCATCTGTGCTCAATGGTTTCATGTAGATATGTAACAGTCCCACCACATTAATAAAATTTATAAAGAGTTAAATAAAATCTATCTAAATAAAGCGTGTTAAGTAAATCTATCTACAAAAACTGATTGGCCAAATACATCTTTTAGCCTTTGTTCATGTAGTAATCAAACACTTGTTAGCATACGGATAGCAACAACCAAATATGTATTTTGGGCTTGCCTTGACAAGCTTTGGACAGAACACAGAAGGCATGGTGTGTAATAAATCAGAGTCCAGCCTAGAATAAACTAATCCACCAGTCCGTCTGTTCATGCTATTTATAGAGGTGGGGACGGGTCAGTGGGGACATCACTCTTTTTAGTGTGCTCCGATCCAAATAAATTGACTTGGATTTGTCTAGATTCGGATATGTTTTAGTATTAGATACATCTAAATCTAGACAAATCCAAGTCAATTATTTTGGATCAGATGGAGTATTATGATTGTTATGAAGGAATTACCAGGTGTGTAAAGGGAGACTAATTCCACACTGATTTACTGATCCAAACAAAAAAGGTAGATGAGTTCACAATTAATTTCTACTCATCCGTTCTAAATTATAAGATGTTTTAGCCTTTTTCTAAAATATATGTATGTAGACACTTTGTTTAGATAATATATTTTAGAAAAAGGCTAAGACATCTTATATTTGAAGCGGATGGAGTATTTGTAAGAGATTAGCTTAGAAGTTCATACCACACATACACATCTAATTACAAGATCACAATCTGCACGAGGGTTGTCCGCTTCATGTTATTGTGCTTTGTAGTCGGCCAAAATACCCGGACACTGGGAAGACCAGTCTCCATTCTTTTCGTTTGGTTCTATGAAATTCTTTATAATCATTAATTCTGAAGCGAAGTACTGCTCAGAAGGAGAGCTTTCTTGTCACGGGGTTTATTTTTACTGCCTCGTCTTCCAAATTCTTCTGAACATCATGAAGCTTTCTCAGCGCTAAAAGAGCACCTGTATATTATTTTTTCATATCGCCTTTTCTGAATTGTAACTAGCACAACTATTATGTTTATTTGTTGGAAATTCGGACATGTTCCCTTGTATATTAATAAATATAAACAACTGACCGAGTTTCACATCATTGTACCTCTAAATGCAGGTTTGGTATTTCTCATATGATAAAATCTATTTTCTTTGTTGACCGAGTTGCAGATGATGAAGCTCGTAAGTTTAAAAGATGTCAGTGCAATTTTGGGCTTCGAAATGTGAAACTCAACCTAAATTCACACTTAATTTCTTACACATGCAACTATCAGATTATCATTAGAATCAATCTTGGTGACATGTCTAATCTACTTTGTGGTTTACAGTCGAACAAACCGGGTTTTTTTTGCTGGTTAGTCTGACAAAATCTTGAGACTGAGAATAACTTAAGAAGTTGAAATTCGCTAAAAGGGTCAGAAAACAAATGTGGACTCACGCACCTTTGTAGCCATGGTTCTTAGGGAGAAGAAAGTACGGACATCCGAGGTAAATGATCCGAGAGAGTTTGAGAGAGTAGTTGCCGTTGGAGAGCTCAACATCCTTCTGATAAAGACACACTGTCTGTGCTTCTTGTAGAGCTAAGGTGATGCAGGCCCTGCAGGATGAGGAGTCTGTGCCGTTGAGGCAGCATGATGAGGAGGTCTTGTTCAGGAGGATGGTAGCGAAGACGCGTATGTTTGCTTCATGGTTGCTGCTGGCATTGTGGTTGCCATGGCCGTAGCAGACGACGTTACAGTTGGAAGCAAGAGGCAGGACTAGGATGACGAGGAAGAGGAGGTAGAAACGGTGCCACATCCACATGGACATTGTGTGATACGATGCGTAGTTGGTTTGGATGGATACATGGAGGGAGGGGCACCAGGTGTGTGTGAAGGAATGAAGGGTAGTTTACTCTGTGTATGTTTATCAGCTTAGAAGTTCACAATGCAACGCTACTTCCAAGAGGATTACTTTACCAGGACACAATCGCACCGTTAACTACAAGGAGTTACTAGTTTATAATAGGAGGATCTTTTGTCCCACGCTATCGTGATGTGTGTTTGGCCAAAATACCGTGGTGGCTGGAATTTCATTCTCTAATCTTTTCCATTGGCTTTATAACTTTCATAGTTTTTGTGTTGACTTTCATCCCTCACTCTTACTGTGCTCTGCCTTTTTGAGGTTATAGTTATAGGGGAACTATTCGGAGTGCGTTGTTTCAGAGCCCGAGTTCCATGGAGCCTGGTATTTTGGAAAAATAAAAAAAATGGTATTTAGACGTATCAAAAAATTATGGTTTTGGGTGTGTGGATACATATTAGTATTATCTACAGATCTGCAAGAGGTGGATGTTGGAATTTATTCGCAATCACCAAAGCTGAAACCTTCAAACTGGAGGACAACATTAAACCATTGGTTGCCAACAAAACATCAACTCATTGTTCACATAGACATTTATACACTGACTGTAGCGCCTAACTTGGTTTTTCGTCTTCATGGAGTATAGACTGATGCTCAGAAGTGTGTGACCAAATTGATCAACTATTGTTCTCCAGAAGGAATAGAGCTAGAACGCCTGCATCATTTAACATGTATAAGGAAATAAAATTTGTATGCTCCTATGCTGTTCCAAATAAGAAAGGAGGACAAACTTGCTGGGTATCACGTTACATAAAAAAAGTGCAGGTGAATATACTGCAAGTGTAACCTCAATCATTTTCAGATGTTCCTATTCTTTGTTAAATCAGCTCATTAGATTCATAGTACTCTTGTGTTCACCATAAAGTATATTTTACTAATGTGTCCATTCAATATTGTAGATGTAGATTTTTTTCCTAAATATTTGGTCAAAGTTAGTAAAATTTGACTTTTGACCAATCCTTAGGCGTCTTATATTTTGGGACGGAGGGAGTATATCTTTTTAGTTTTTACTGGAATACGTAAATCTGTATACTTTTAGTGAAAAGACGAAAATCTAAAGTAGTTAGACACCTAGTTTGAAAGGAGGTAATTCAATTTTTAGTTTCTTAAGCTATACTTTTTCATATATTTGTTGCAAGATAACTCTAAATTTGATGCTTCTAGTTAGAAACTTACATCATAGAGGCTCTTCTTTTGTCACGCCATTCTTGCAGAAGCAGGAAGAAAAGCCACCCAAAACCAATTGCTTGAAATATCAGTCCCGCACCCAAGAGTTCAAGCCAACTGGTACGGCCTGTGAAACGCAATGCATAAAAGTTCGATCAGCATAGCTGTTATTATTTAGCTTTCCTCTGTAGGGGAAAATCATTAGAATGTAGGCACCGATAACCACGAGTGAGTTTTGTAAACTATAGCTTGACCAAATGTTGCATATTCCACAATGTGACGCCTGAAGATTGTACAAGGCTTTTCTTGGTTTATTAGTTTTTCTGTTTTTGAATGTCCACCTTGAGTAACGTCGTCGCTTGTTTCGCTAACTCAAAAACACTTGAGGATTTGGTTTGTTTACTAAGTTGTTCTCTTATTTCTAGTCAGATATTTTGCACACACTACCCATGTCATTAAAAAACTTCTAAAAATTCTAATAAAAATAAAAGGTCCTTGGTTATATATGTGTATAATCTATGGCATGATGTCAAACACAGGTCAGCGTGCTGCTAATTAAGAGAATCGTGTAAATATAGTACTAGTACTACTGTACCTTCATTCCGGTTTATAAGACAAATACGTATTTTGAGAAAATAGTTTAATCGTAAATTTGATCAATAAAATGCAAACTATATTTAATAAAAAAATATACCATTAGATTCATATTTAAAATACGCTTTCAATTGTATAATTTTTGTGATATATGATTCATATATTGTATACCAAATTTATGGTCAAACTATTTTTTTAAAATATGTATTTAACTTATAAACCGGAATGAAGGTATTATTCTCATTGCTAGCATTTACAGAATTTAATGCCATAAATTGCATAGATGCTGTAAACTGAAACTTATTCTTGTGGAAAGAAAGACGGAAGACTCACCGTAGAAGGGGATAGATCTAGGGAAATCGGCGACACTGAGAGTGCAGTTGCGAGCGAAGACGAGCACCTTCTTGCCGTAAGGGCACTCTCTCTCCGCCTCCCGGAAGGCGTCGGCGACGCAGGCGGCGCAGGACGAGGAGCTGACGCCCTGGTAGCGGTAGCAGCGCGAGAAGGCTCGCAACCGGTTGGGCCAGTACCCGACGCCACGGAACGCCTGGAGGCTCGGGGAGGAGGCGGTCTCGGTAGGGAGGATCGCGGCCATGCGGCGGAGGTTGGCTTCGTAGGTGCTGTTGGCCGTGTATACGCCGCCCATGCAATCGATTACCGCTGCGGTGGTGGCGAGATGCGAGACGGCGAGGACGACGAGGAAGAACGCGGAGTGCTGCATAGTGGTCAGCGTGAATGGTGGCTGGCGGCGAGGGAGTGGGGAGAGAAGCTCGTACAAAAAGCGAATCGAAGCATGCGGAGAGGATGCAGGCACATCAGCGGTAAAGCATCGACGACGACTTTGACTCCACAGCCTGGGACAAGTCAGTCGCTTTTATTGTAAAATTGGGAAATGGTAGAGCCAGAGAGGAACGAAAAGGACAGATGAAGGAACACGGAAGGTGGGTTTGGCGAGAGACAGGGCCGGTGGCTACACTGATGAACTGAATCTTATTGTTTCCAAGATCAGCAGATTTTTTGATAGCTCGGATATATTAATATTTAGTACTCTCACGGTGGCAAAATATAAGACGCCAAGCACTAGTCAAAAATCAAATCTTTTTAATTTTAACTAAATTTTTAGAAAAAGTATGTACATCTATATTATGCAGTGGACATATCAAGAAAATATACTGACATTAATTTGATATTGTAAATATTTATATTTGTATGTATAATCTTAGTCAATTTTAAAAATATTGACTTTTAATTAAATCTTAGACGACTTATGCAACAAACATGCCATCACGAGGATCAAGACACTACTTGTTGGTGCTGTTTTTGCACAAAACACAATCTAAAATACTTTTTGCACAAAACACTAAGTTTTGATGTAATCTCTTGCACAAAACACTAAGTGTTAAAACACGGTTAGCAGTGCTAGCTCATAGGAATTGGGCACGCAGTATCCACTAGCAGTGATTAACTAGCCTCCAACATAAATTCACCTTAACCAAACTCAGATGGAACTAGTCATGCCGAGAGTTGGATTGCCGGACTGAAAAGAGAAGACGAACGCAGCGACACTTCCGCATTTTAGGTCAATTCCTCTCATAGTCTTGACCAATAGAGCGAGTCTAAGCTAGCTTAATTAGGGACTAGAATAAGGAGAGGAAATCACACATACTGAATTTTTTTGCAGTGCCTCAAACGTAGCTAATGTCTTTTTTTTTGTCCGTGGAGGAACCGTAACGAAACCGACAATCACGCTGGAGGCACTGTCAATGGGCCCTACATACTTAATTAGCTATTTATCTTGTTGATAACGAAATTAGTGTTTTGGGAAACAATTTATAGAAAAACCTGGTGTTCTGTGCAAAATAAATCTTAAATTGTGTTCTATGCATAATCAGCACCAACAAGTGGTGTTATGTGCAATTTTCTCTATATTTTAGAATGACGAAGTACTTCCTCCACGGTTTGCAGGGCGCTCTACAAAAATCTTACGGACCAAGGCATGAACGTATTGGCTGAAAATTAGGCCTGTTAGTGAGCGGTTAAGGCACATGCAGTGGTGGGAGGCTGTTGCATGCATAAAAAGTTGGGAGAAAAGCTGCCACATTAATCAACAATTAATTCTTATGCGCCTAGGAACGTTGCAGTTTTAGAAAAATCCAAATATGATTAAGCGCCCTGCAAACCGTGAAGGAGGGAGTATAAGATATTAATTACACTGACCTATGCAACAAACATGCCATCACGAGGATCGAGACATGGAATATGCAGACAGTCAAAAGGACATGAAAAGATAAAAAACGCTATCGAGGTGAACATCGACTCGAAGCAGCATAAACACGGCAACAGGAGCATCTCTAGCAGATACCATATTTGGTCGATCTTGTTGAAAATATAAGCAATAATCCACATGGTTTAATCCGAATAATAAACTGATAAAGCATGATTATACAAACAGTACTAAAACTAATCATGCAAATCAACAAAGTAGATAAACAGATTACATCTATATAAGACAAACTTATCACATCTACGCCAAACGCTAGAACAAAGAACTCTAGCATAATCCGAAAAAGGTAATTGAGGATCACATACAGTGTAGGCTGAATAGCAGCCGCAGCGGTCGCAGCAGCGTCGCCCATGTTGAGGTTGTCGAAGAGGTCGCTGACGTCCGGGAAGAAGTCGTTGTTCGGGAACTCGTCGTCGGACGACGTTGTGGTTGCCAGTAGTCGCGCTTGAGCGCTCCCCAAAAACCTGATCGCCCCTCACCCGTACTGGTTCACGAGAGGCGGGGTTCCGGAGTCCTACTGTCCTGATCTGCGGTGTACGCCGCAAGACGGGATGGAGAAGACGAAAGCGGGGGCGCGAGGTTCTGGAGGTAGGCGCGTGTGTGGATTGATACGGTGCCGATTAGGTTTAGCCCGTACGCTTATATAGTGCAGGTTAGGAGGATCGTGGGCTCAGCCCACGTCCGAGTCGGTAACAGCCATGTCCGTTAATGACTCATAATTAGTTTTTCCAACCAGCAAAATAAAGCTCGGCTCGGCGAGATTCCTGCAACCCGCGGAGCGCGTGCGTCGTGACGAGGCGAGGCAAGGCGTGGCGAGGCGGGCGACGTCGGAGGAGGACTGCACGAGGGCTACTCTTCTTGTCACACCTCAGTGAGTGGTGCAACACTCTACTATATAAGGTGGTCCAACTCCCCTTCAACTATCAATGTGGGACTAAAATTTAGCAACACTAGCACAGCAATATGCTGTCATATACAAGTGGGCCAAAAAGAATTTCAGAATTTGTCTAATGGGCCAACAGCCCGAAACTCACTAAATTCCAACAATCCCCCACAAAGTCTCATTGGCACATCACAACACTTTCCTTCCAGAACATTGTTTTATATACCAGTATGTAGTGGAGACTGTTAAGTTGAACTTCCACGTTAAACTTCATGCTACACTAGCTAGCAACTTGAATAGTGGACTATGCTTTGAACTACAAGTTTTCTGCACGCTAGTTTCACACAAAATCTAGACCGGTACAGGGCTACCGTCGGCTTCCCCGCGGTTTGGAGCTTATGCGTCATACTCCAGGGCCTTTCATGAGTTTATTAGAGATCACCCAACTCTCACGGACTGCGACGTTTAACAGTCAGACTCATATAGGTGTGTTCCTCAAGAAATGTTCTGCAGGACAACATCTCCGCTGATAAAAGCCACTTGGAACACATTAAGATAAATATCAACCTGCCATGCAGATTAAAAGAGTATTGCATCTTTATGGAGATGTAAATATAATATGGAAATACTCTCCTCTTAGCTGACCAACAGCTTGTCTCCCAGCTCTAATTCACGGGATCTCCGATCACATAGAGTGGGTTGCCACTGGGATCAACTCATAGCATGAGTCTCAAACCCATCTCCCTCGATGCATTATCTGTCACATTGCATGATAATCCCTTTGTGAAGGGATCTGCCAGGTTTTCAGATGTTTGGATATAATCCAACGTAATAACTCCGGAGTTTCTCAGTTTCCTGACAGATTTCAATCTCCTCTTCACATGCCTTGATGACTTCATATTATCCTTAGAATTGTTTACTTTGACGATCACAGTTTGATTATCACAGTTCATCGGTATGGTGGGTATTGGTTTTTCAACCACATGTAAGTCCATCAAGAGCTCACGAAGCCACTCTGCAGTGGCTGTGTCTAATGCTGTGAGTTCTGCTTCCATAGTTGACATCGTTAAGATGGTCTGCTTGCAAGACTTTCAAGAAACAGCGCCACCACCAAGTGTAAACAAATAACCACTTGTGGCCTTAATCTCATCAGCATCAGATATCCAGTTTGAATCACTATAACCCTCAAGTACCCGTGGATACCCAGTATAGTGAATACCGTAACTCGCAGTGCCTTTCAAATAGCGCAAAACTCTTTCAAGAGCATGCCAGTGATCATCTCTAGGATTTGATACAAATCGACTCAGTTTGCTTACAGCAAAGGAGATGTCAGGTCTAGTAGCGCTGGCTAAATACATGAGCGAGCCAATGATTTGAGAATATCTCAATTGATCTTTAGCATTCCTTCGATTCTTTCGAAGAAGCACACTCGGATCATAAGGCGTTGGAGAAGAATTGCAGTAGCTATACCCGAAGCGACTCAATATCTTTTCCACATAGTGAGACTGAAGCAGTGTAATCCCACCATTGTCATCCTTTAGTAGCTTGATGTTTAAAATTACATCAGCCACTCCCAAGTCCATCTCAAAGCAGCGAGATAGGAACTCTTTGACCTCCTCGATAACAGTGAGGTTGGTCCCGAATATCAATATGTCATCAACATAGAGACACATAATAACTCCCTCGCCCCCACCATGGCGAAAGTACACACATTTGTCAGCTTCATTTACAACAAAGCCTTCAGCAGTTAAAGTTCTTTCAAACTTCTCGTGCCACTGCTTAGGAGCTTGCTTAAGACCATATAAAGACTTCACTAACTTACACACCTTTCCTTCTTGACCATCTACTACAAATCCATTAGGCTGCTCCATATAAATTTCCTCATCTAGCTCTCCATTTAGAAAAGTTGTCTTAACATCCATTTGATGAACGAGAAGACCGTGTGAGGCAGCCAAGGGTAGTAGTACTCGAATAGTGGTCAATTTGGCTACATGTGAGTAGGTATCGAAGAAGTCTTCACCTTCCTTTTGGGTATAACCCTTAGCCACAAGACGTGCCTTGTACTTTTCAATAGTACCATCAGGTCTAAGCTTTTTCTTGAACACCCATTTACATCCTACAGGTTTACACCCATAAGGACGATCAATGATTTCCCAGGTACCATTAGCTAAGATGGAGTCCATCTCGCTTCAGACAGCTTCCTTTCAGTAGTCAGAATCTTGAGATGCAGAGGCTTCTGAATAGAAGTGGGAGTATCATCCACAAGGTACACAATGAAATCATCACCAAAAGACTTTGCATTCCTTTGTCTCTTGCTCCTTTTGGGAGCTTCATTGTCATCCTCCATAGGATCATCAGAGTGTTCTATCGGCATAGTGGGTTCAGGAATTATAGAAAATTCCTGACTAGATGAACTAGTCATCTCCTGATTTGATGAGCTGGACATACCTTTCATAGGAAAGATGTCCTCAAAGAAAGTCGCATCATTCGACTCCATAATTGTACCAACATGCATGTCGGATACCTCAGATTTTACTATCAAAAATCTATAGCCAATTCTATGAAAAGCATATCCCAGAAAAACACAATCAACGGTTTTTGGTCCAAGCTTTCGCTTCTTGGGTATTGGAATATTGACTTTCGCCAAACAACCCCACGTTCGTAAGTAAGAGAGTTTAAGACTTTTCTTTTCCCATTCCTCAAATGGAGTCATGGTTTTATCCTTTACAGGTACACGGTTTAGGACATGACATGCAGTCATTAGCGCCTCCCCACACCATTCCTTGGAAAGACCCGATGTATCTAACATGGCGTTAACCAAATCAGTTAGAGTGCGGTTCTTTCTTTCGGCCACCCCATTAGACTGAGGTGAGTAGGGAGGCGTCCTCTCATGTATAATATCGTGTTCCATACAGAATAAATCAAATTTGTTTGAAAAGTACTCTCCACCACGATCCGACCTTAGCCGCTTGATTTTAAGATCAAGTTGGTTTTCTACCTCAGCTTTATAGATTTTGAAGTAGTTCAAAGATTCATCTTTAGATTTTAGGAGATAAACATAGCAGTATCTAGTGGAGTCATCAATCAACGTCACAAAGTATCTTTTTCCACCTTTTGTCAACACACCATTCATCTCACAAAGATATGAATGTATAAGTTCTAGCGGTGCTAAGTTTCTCGGTTCCGCAGTCGTATGAGACTTGCGGGGTTGCTTTGCTTGCACACAAACTTGGCACTTAGAACCTTTGACAGTGGTAAATTTCGGAATTAAACTCATATTGGCTAGCCGCGTCATGCAACCAAAGTTAATATGACAGAGTCGTGAATGCCAAACATTGGACTCATTATCATTGCACACATGATTAATAACTTTAGTACATGAGTCTGACAAGGACAAGCGGAACAGAACTCCGCACTCATAACCCTTTCCAACAAATTGTACATAAGTTCTATAATCATAAGGATATTCCCTGGGTTCATTTGGTTTGGAACACTTACTATTGTAATGGTAAGCTCCCTGGAAGAAGTGTTGAGGGATCCTTTTGGTGGAAAGCTCATCTTAAGCTGATTGACATTTTTAAAGGAATTGCAAAGTGCTTGGTTGGAAATGGGGAATCTACACTATTCTGGACTGATATGTGGAATGATAGTTGTCTACAACATAAGCTTCCTCACCTTCTTACATATGCAAAAAAAACCTCACATTTCTGTCAGTGAGTTCCTGCATACTGCAAATACTCAGGATCTCTTTTATCTCCCTTTGTCTCAACAAGCGTATCAGGAATATCAAAGTCTTGAACAAATTCTCAATTCTGGCAGGGAAGGGGAATCTGATTGTTGGTCTTACATTTGGGGTAGTAATTTTCGGTACAAAAGGCTTACTGCTCTTTAGTTGGCTACCAACCGGTTTAGCCACATTTTTCTTGGATTTGGAAATCTTCTTGTCAACAAAAGCACAAATTCTTCTTCTGGCTTCTTCTGCTTGATCGACTCAACACAAGGAATCTTCTGAAAAGGAAATGTTTTTCTCTAGCATCTTATGATTGTGTCTTCCAGAACTGCCATAGTGAAGAAACTAGTTTACATTTGTTTTGGGAATGCCCTTTTGCAAGAGCTCTGGCTGAAATCTCACAGTCAATATGGTGATCAAAGCATCTTTGAAGTTCTAGCCAAGATTAAAAAGACCTCAAGGCCCCTTTTGCAATGGAAATTCGATACTTGGAACTTGGAGCATCCGGATTTGTAGAAATAACGAAATTTTCAACAATCAAGATACGTCGGTGGAGACACGAAGGCTATTATAGCCCAGGAATTAAGATGGGTTCTTTATAGAATTAAGAAAAAGTATTATCAGGGCCTTAAGGATTGGATTGAAACCAATTTAGACAGGAGATAGCTGCTTAGAATGTTATCCCTCTTTTTTTGAGGTGGACCATGATTGTAAATAATCTTTTGTAACTCTACTTGATATATAAAAAGAAAAATTGCAGTGGGGTTTTTACCCTACTGTTTTACCCTAAAAAAACAAATTGTACATATTTAGAAATTACAACTTTATTGGACTCAAACACCAACTTAAATCCATCTCGACATAAAAGCGATCCGCTGACGAGATTCTTATTAATGGAGGGAACATGCTGCACGTTCTTCAGCTGTACGGTCTTCCCCGAAGTAAACTTCAGATCTACCGTACCAACACCATGAAAAGAAGCACGTGAGCCGTTTCCCATCAGCATGGAAGAAGTCCTTGAGACCTGATAAGAGGAAAACATGGAAATATCAGAACATACATGTGTATTAGCACCCGTGTCTATCCACCAATCAGGAGAATGACATACTGAAAGGATAGTAGATAAAATACCGTACCCAGCATCCTTCATCTTAGTATCGCTAATAACAACATTAGCGGCATTGCCGCTGTTCCCATGTTGACGCTTGTCAAAGCGATTAGGTCAGCTAGGAGCCCAATGACTAGGATCACCACAGACGTGGCAAGAGCCTTTCCTCTTATCATTTTTCTTCTTGAAGTTGGTTGAGTGAATGGCCTTGTTCTTGCCATCAAACTTTCCCTTTCCTTCAGTTTTGTTCTTATTCTTGAACTTGTGGGATTGGAAGTTTTTCCTATGCACTAAATTGGCAGTAGAACTTCCCTCAAGTCCTCGAGCAGTTTTGTCCTTTGCTCTCGCCTTCTCTTTCACATGAAGAGACCTAATGAGATCTGTAACGGAAAACTCTTGTCTCTTATGTTTCAGAGAAGTAGCAAAGTTCCTCCACGAAGGAGGAAGCTTGGCAATAATGCCACCAACCACAAATTTTTCCGGTAAGGAACACTTGAACTGCTCAAGTTCTTTGGCAAGTGATTGTATCTCATGAGCTTGCTCAACGACGGAGCGCTCATCAACCATCCTGTAGTCATAGAATTTCTCCATGACATACAGCTCAGTGCCAGCGTCTGAGACCCCAAACTTGGCATCGAGCGCTTCCCACGCGTCCTTGCCATTATCAAATGACATATAAGGGTCAACAATGTTGTCCCCAAGAACACTGAACAAAGCCGCCATAAACATGGTATCAGCTTTCTTAAAGTTCGCTTCCTGCTCAGCAGAAAGATCTCCTTCAGCCTTGCCAAGAGTGGCGCTATAACAGTTTAGGTTTTCAAACCAGAGAACTGCTCTCTTGCGCCATCTCTTATAGTGCATGCCATCAAAATGAGGCGGCCTAGTAGCCGCGGCTACACCAGTGGAATTCAGTTGCTTATAATCAGGTTTTTGGATTGTTGGAAATATAAGCAATAATCCATATGATTTAATCCGAATAATAAACTGATAAATCATGATTATACAAACAGTACTAAAACTAATCATGCAAATCAACAAAGTAGATGAACATATTACATCTATACAAGACAAACCTATCACATCTACGTCAAACGCTAGAATAAAGAAATCTAGCATAATCCGAAAAAGGTAATTGAGGATCACGTACAGTGTAGGCTGAATAGCAGCCGTAGCGGTCGCAGCAGTGTCGCCCATGTTGAGGTTGTCGAAGACGTCGCTGACATCCGGGAAGAAGTCGTCGTTCGGGAACTCGTCGTCGGACGATGTTGTGGTTGCCAGTTGTCACGCTTGAGCACTCCCCAAAAACCTGATCGCCCCTCACCCGTACAGGTTCACGAGAGGCGAGGTTCCGGAGGCCTACTGTCCCGATCTGCGGTGCACGCCGCAAGCCGGGATGGAGAATACGAAAGCGTTTTCCCAACCAGCAAAATAAAGCTCGGCTCGGAGAGATTTCCGCAACCCGCGGCGCGCACGCGTCGTGATGAGGCGTGGCAAGGCGGGCGGCGTCGGAGGAGGAGTGCGCGAGGGCTACTGAAAGAGCATTTCCTATCCCTAGTGATTTTGGTGTTTTATAACAACACACATATCAGACTAGTTATTTCCCAAGTGTATCGCAGGTGCATTGAAAATGTTTTACAATGGTCAAATAACTGTCTGCCTGGCGCGGTGTACCGCCTTTTGCTACCGGATGCGACAGAAGGTTTTGACTAGCTGTCAAAAAGCCTCTGCCGGGCTAGGTACTAAAAAGCGGTAGTACCACATTTTAGTACCTAGCGCGACAGTAGCTTTTTGACCACTTGTCAAAATCTACTGCTTGCTCCGGTACTAAAATGCGGTACCGCATTTTAGTACCGTGCGCAGCAGAGCGTTTTTCCAACCTATAAAATGCCACTGCTCACCCCGGTACTAAAATGTACTGTTGTGGTAGTAGACTTTTTGAATGTTGGCAAAAAGCCTCTGGCTGTCTAGGTAGCAAAATGCGGTACTACCGCATTTTGCTACCGGGCGTGACAGAGAGTTTTTTCCGACCAAGCTGCTGATTCCACTGCACGTCCGGTAGTACCGGTTGCCATTTGCGGTACTACCGTCTTACGGTAGCATCAAGTGTGGTACCGTTGTGGCCAGGGCGTATGAAGTTTGAAAGATGGTCATCCGGTACCAGGTCCGGTAGTACCGGTACCGCTTGAACTTCCGGTACTACCGCTGCATTAATGGCTCCAACAGCCTGATTTCTTGGAAGGGTATAAATACCCCTCCACCTACCTTGGGACAAGATGCTCATCCACATTAAAGTCAAGACCACCATTGGAGCCACCAAATCTTCAAGATCTCCTCAATCCACCACCCAAAGTCCTTGATCTTTGGGGAATCGAAGGAGGAGGCCCCGATCTACTACTTCACCAAAAGAGATCTTCATTTCCCCCTCATTCAATTGAGGGCCCCTTTTCTCTAGTGTTTTCTTGGAAACCCTAGTTCTTGTTTTGGTTCTTACAAGCTTGTCTTTGATTGCTTTGACAGCTTGCTTGTATTTGGGAGCCTCCGATTAAGTTGTGGATGTGTGCCCCAAACTTGTAAAGGTGCCGGCTTCCACCTTGAAGGTTGCCGATATAGTGGAAGGTGAATCAATACCATTGGGGTGAGATTCATCGGAGAACAAGGGAGGCCTTTCGTGGCGTTGGTGGTTTGAAACCACTCCCTCTCCAAACGTAGACGTACTTTCCCTCAAAAGGAAGGAACTACGGGAAACAAATCCTTGTGTCTCCGTGTCCACCACTTTGGTTACTTCTATCCTTTACCGCACTTTACTTACTTATTCTTACCTTGTGTTGTGGTAGCTCTTTCATAATTGTCATATAGGTAAATTCACCTTAGTTGCATTTGAAAAAGAAGAAAATTTGAAGTAGCACCTATTCACCCTCCCCCCCCTCTAGGTGCCCATACGATCCTTTCAATTGGTATCAGAGGCTCGGCTCTTTATTTGGGCTTTACCGCCTAAGAGAATATGGGTAGCAAAGAAGGGGATGGTGGTAGTGAGCCGACCCCGGTGACCATGGAAGATCTCAGAAACTTAGAAACAAGATTGAGCTCTTCCTTGGTCAACGAAGTCAAGAAGATGCTTGAGCAACTTCTTAAAGACAAAGATGGCTCATCACCCCCATCTCCTCAAGAGGATCTACCATCCGTTGTATTTAAAGGGAATACTTCGGTATCCCCCGAGGGTATGATGGTGGGGGGTAAACAAGACAACGCTAATTCCTCCACACATAATGATGGTGGGAAGGGTGAGCACCGTGATTCATGGTACTCTCCCGACCCTCCAGTCCCTCACCCTCATGTGTACAATAGAGGTGACCCACCTAAGATTGAAGAATCTGCTAATTTTGCTCAATGGCAATCACTAATGAGAACTCATGTGCGCAGCTCTTGCATTGAACTATGGAACATCATCGAGCATGGACTCTTTATTGGGGGATCCAAACAACTTGACAAGAAGAGAGGTTGTCAATAGTCAACTCAATGCCACTGCTTTGCATATGATTCAACAAGGATTGGGAACAAAGGATTACCCACACATTGAGAACTTTAGCATTGCCAAGGAAGCTTGGGATGCTCTCACTGTGTTGTTTGGTGGAAATGAGAGTATGAGGAGGAACCGATATGATGCTCTAAGCAATGAAGCCGAAGGCTTCTACATGAAATAAGGTGAAGATCACGAAGACATGTACCGAAGGCTAAAGACCACCGCCACCGCCTTTAGAAATGTGGGTGCCTCACATGTGGATGATGCATGGATAAAAAGGAAATATGTGAGTGCACTCATGCCTTTTGAGCCCACCGACTTGAAGAGCCTACAAGGAAGACACAACTACCATCTCATAACCTCAAATGAAGTTATGCAAGAGATGGCCGCTTTCAAGGTTGCCTCCAAGAATGCCAAAGATGCCCGTGCTCGTGCCCTTGGTATGAGCAATGTTGTCAATGTCGCTTTGAAGGCCAAAGTTGTGGATCATGTGGATGAAGATGATAGTGATGAAGGGCTCTCCATGGACCACCCCGATGAATTCAAGATTGCTCATAGTCAATATATGGCCTTCCATGCAAAGAAATTTTGGAAGAACCCTGCCAAGGCCAAGATGGAAATGCAAAGAAAAAGCAACCCAAATGGGAAAAGAGAAAATACAACGAGATTGAGAACTTGCTTCAATTGTGGTGACCGCTATCACTTTGTAGAAAGTTGTCCCTATGAGAAGAGATAAGAACATGGGGGGTAAGCTTGTGTTGAAGAAGACTCTCAAGGCACCTTACAAGAAACCTTTCATCAAGAATAATCCCATCAACAAGAAGCCGGGATAAATTGTCTTGATCACTCATTAAGAATACTCCTCCGACAATGAAGATGATGAAGATGAGGAAGAGGAAACTTCTCATGGTGTGGCTGCTCTAGCCACCACCTCTACTCCGACATTCTCACTCTTCGATTCTCCAAATGAGAACTCTCCCACCAAGAACGTCACTTGCCTTATGGCAAGAGGAATGGAGGTATCCTCATCATCCCGCTCTACTCCCTTAGATAATGATGAAATTGATGATGAGATGTCTCTTGATGTTAAAAAGGAATTAATTGCCTTTGATGAGTTTATGACTAACCTAGAAGGAGATGCTAAGTTACATTTTGGAAACATCCTAGATCAACTTTCACATAATCAAGAGCTTCTAGATGTAAGATGTAAACTTGGACATGAACACATGATTGAGCTAGAGGCTTTAAACAATGCTCTAGAAGAAGAACAAGAAACTAGGTTGTCACTTGAATTAAAACTTGAAGGGCTTGATGTGGCCAATGACATTATTGTTAACAAACTCATCAAAGAGCGTGATCATGCTATTGCTAAATACAAAAGTGCTAAAAAGGACAAGATTGATTTTGGTGTGGTTCATGAAAAACTTGCCGAGGACTTTAGGTTGCTTAACAAGGCCCACAAGGCTTTGGAGAGTGAACTCTTGTCACTCACAAAGTCCCATGAAACGCTTCAAACTCAATTAGCCAATATTCCTTCACCTAGTAACTTCATTCCATCTAGTAGTACAACTATTCTTGAAGAGAATGCTAGGTTGAAGGGGGAGCTTGTTAAGGCCACATTTCCACAAGGCAACAACTCCATTGATGATCTTTTGAGTAAGCAAAGACCTAGTGGTGATAAAGGGGGCATTGGATTTGTCTCCAATTCTAAGAAGAAGAAGAACAACAAGAAGAATAAGGCCAAGCCCACACAAGAAACTAACAAGGCCATTGTGGGTAGTAAGACCACAAGTGGAAAAAACTATGTCTCATGATGACTTTGCGGGTAGTGCTAACCCTCACTATGTTCTAATGCGCGATTATTATGGTGATGTGTATGCACAATATGTTGGCCCATATGATGGTTATATTTCTTGGTCTATTTGGGTTCCCAAGACCCTTGTTGCTAACAAAAGAGGACCCATTGAAAAATGGGTACCTAAAAATTAGCTTGATCTTTTGTAGACTTATGCTTCCGGAGGGTCAAAGTGGGTGCTTGATAGTGGTTGCACAAGTCATATGACCGGAAGCTCGTCTATTGTCAAGGAGTTAAAGCCAAATGATGATCAAATCACCGTGACATATGCCGACAAATCAAAGTCTAAGGTAATGGGTTTCGGCAAAGTTGTGGTTGCTCACGACATTACACTCGTGAACGTCATGCTTGTTGAGACCCTTGGATACAATTTACTTTCAATCCTTGCTCTTGGTAAGATGGGCTTTGCCGTATTTATTGATGTTGATATTGTGGTCCTCATGTGGAGCAAGTCTCTCAAGGTCGCTTTCGTTGGGTACGTCGAACATGACTTGTATGTGGTGGACTTTTCGAAGCAAACCACTATAGGTCCGATGTGCTTATTCGGAAAGGCCGATGTGGGTTGGCTATGGCATCGCCGACTAGCCCATGTCAATATGAGAACTTTGCAAAGTCTCCATAAGGAGGTCCATATTGTTGGACTAAAAGAAAATGTTTTCTTTGCCAAAGATCGTGTTTGCAGGGCATGTGTTCTAGGGAAGATGCATGAAGCCCCTCACAAGCCTAAGAATCAAATCAAGTCTACCAAGATCTTGAACTCCTCCATGTGGATCTATTTGGTCCTCCATCTCATGCAAGTCTTGGGGGAAAGAAATATTGTTTGGTGATTGTTGACGACTTTTCAAGATACTCTTGGGTTTATTTCTTCAAGTTGAAGAGTGAGACTCAAAAGACTTTTATCGACTTCATCAACTTGGTTCAACGGCAATACAATGTTCCCGTGTTGATTATAAGAAGCGACAACGGCACCGAGTTCAAGAACTACACCTTGAATGATTTCCTTAGTGATGAGGGGATTAAACATCAATATTCCGCTGCATACACCCCTCAACAAAATGGTGTGGCCGAAAGGAAGAACCGGACTCTTATTGAGATGGCTAGGACCATGTTGGCAGAGTTTAAATCTCCATACAACTTTTGGGCCGAAGCCATCTCCACCGCTTTCCATGCTTCCAACCGGCTCTACCTCCACAAAGAAATCAACAAGACTCCATATGAAATTCTTACCGGTAACAAGCCCAACATATCTTACTTCCGGGTGTTCGGTTGTAAGTGTTTCTATCTCATAAAAGGTGTCCGTTTGTCTAAATTCGAGTCTAAAGCATTAGAGGGTATTTTTGTTGGCTATGGTCTCGAATCTCACACTTATAGAATCTATGATAAGCTCTCCGGAGCCGTCATAGAATCTTGTAGTGTGACCTTCGAAGAATATGATGGTCCCCAAGGGGGGCGTGTTGATGCTTGTGATGCAGATGATGAAATGCCTCAGGATGCCATAGGAAGAATGGGTGTGGGATATATCCACCCGTTGAGGACTTATGGCGGATCGAGAAGAACTATGCTCCACTCAAGTGGAGCCCTCATCTTCACAACCTCAACATGCTCCATCCACCGAAGAGGACATTGACTCAAGCCAAAGACAAGATGTGGACCCTCAACATGGTGATCAAAGTGACAACTCTAGTCAAGGGGAGCTTGGTCCATTCGACAGGTTGTCAAGTGGTGCCAAGTCAATTTCTCAAGGAAGATCCGTACAAACTGCTTTCAGACAAGCTCAAATTGCCGCTAGAAGAGCACTTGATCAAGACCAAGGTCAATCTTTGCCTCCCAATGTAGAGGATGATTCCAATGATGATCAAGGTCAAGATGATGGTCAAGACGAGGATCAAAATGATGAAGAGGGTCCCCCAAGAAACAACACGGAGATCCACGCTCGTCGCGAAGCTAGAAAGGAAAGAATGTTGGAATTAAGAGACCACTCTCTACAAAATGTAGTTGGTTATCTAAGGAAAGGTATTTCCACAAGAGCACAATTGAAGAGGTTCAGTGAACATTAAGCACACATCTCCATGATTGAATCAAAGAAAGTGTGGGAAGCTCTTGAAGATTCGGATTGGTTAGAAGCTATGCACAAAGAACTCAACAACTTTGAGAGAAACAAAGTGTGGAAGTTAGTAGAGAAGCCAAAGTATTGCCGCAATGTTATTGGAACTAAGTGGATATTCAAGAACAAGCAAGATGAGCATGGAATCATAGTAATAAACAAGGATAGATTGGTTGCACAAGGGTTCTCTCAAATTGAAGGCATTGACTATGGAGAGACATATGCACCCGTGGGTCGGCTTGAGTCCATTCGTATCCTTCTTGCTTATGCGGCACATCATAACTTCAAGTTGCAACAAATGGATGTAGAAAGTGCATTTCTTTATGGTCCACTAAATGAATTGGTATATGTTAAGCAACCCCCGGGATTTGAGGGCCCCAACTTCCCAAACCATGTCTACAAACTTGATAAGGCGCTCTACGGGCTCAAGAAAGCCCCACACACGTGGTATGATGTAACACCCTCAGAATCGGACCTATGCAAGTTTGAGCAAAATTCGCCAAACCCGCATAGAAACGATTCAAAGGTGCCCACCAGGCACTTTCGTGCGGGTGGAAAATGAAGTAATAACATTACACAACAGTCCTCGATGGGACCCACAGAACGGATATATATAACAGCGACTCAAGGAGTCAAGAATACAGATATATTATACAAAGATCCAAATCACCTTGAAAACGGTAGAGCGTCCGACTACGGACAAGATGCAAATGGGGCTAAGAGCCCTGAAGAATAACCAATGGCGTCCATAACCCTGCCGAGCCAAGCGGAAGGGTAACCCCTTAACGTCGATCTCAAACCTGCTTAAACAAAAGGGGTGCCGACAGAGGCAAAGGAAAAGAAAGGAGGCGTCAAGATCGAGGCCGACACGGCGAGGCTAGAATTCGGTCCTCGCCTACATAGGTATGGTGGACTGAGCGGCAAGCACTAAACAATCTATAGAGACTCGATACATGGCGCCAATCGAGAGGTAAGATAGCCTATCCGGATCCAACGAAGCTAACACCAAACAAACCCATCCCGGTGTTTCCCCTCGAGACCAAACGAGGAAGTCAACCGAGGAACTCACACGGTTGGCGCTTTTTATTTATTCGATTATCGTTGCGTAATTACTAGTCGGTATAGATAATCATCCCGATAAAATAAGCGATGGGCACTTTTAGTTAGTCATTCGGTGATAGTTGCAACAATTACTAATCGACATCTGAGATAGCATGAGATAAACCCAAAACCCAGCAGTTGTTGGTACTTTTATTCAGCCAATTCGTTGTAGTTGCAATACTTACTAGTCAGGTACAATGGTCGCAAGCGACACTCCAAACAAGCATTTGTGGGCAGTATTAATTAGCCATTCCGTTATAGTGGAGCTGATTACTAGTCAATATAAGTCAAATTTATAGCAGTAAACTTTAGTTATGCTTGTCTATGATCAAGAAACTGTGCTCCAAGTCGTCCATATCCGCGGACACGGCTTTCAGAAAGTTTTACCCGGTCGGGGTGCACCAATAGCAACACACGCTCGATCAACCTCGGAAAAACCAAATCAAAACCCAACGAGGCTTTCACGACTGAACAATCACAGGATTCAGAAATATTTCAGGGGCCACCCTTGGAGTACACCAAGCGGTAAGCTAGCTCGAGACGGACCCCAAAGTTTGTGGGGCGTGATGGACAATGAGGTCCCCAAACGGGGACTGTCGATACCACGTAAACGGGTCACAAATCCTAAACAGTACAGTGTGCTCCTCGCACAATCGTAAATAAAGCAGTAGCATGGCATAAGTACAGGATAGTAAAAACACCTCAAACTAGTTTGTGGCCCCCAGAAATATGACGGAATCAAGCTCTGGCTCAGGGGGGTCCCATATACCTCCCGGATGTGGATAGCGCGATAAAACAAGGAACAGGAATCAAGTACTCGGGGTCTTACGGGACACAAGTGGGCGTTCGGAAACCAAATATTATCTATCACCCACCGATGCCTCTGCTTATTCAATTTTAGTTGTTAAACAGAAATTAAAGTGACGATAAGTAAAACTAGCATCATCTCCAACTTCAACATGCGGCAATACATCAAGAATCGTGGCATATGGCGACACATCCGCACTTGAGCAAGCAACTACGACGCGCAAGTCCAACTATCTACCAAACAACAGGTAATAGGGTGTGTCCAAGGCAATATGAGGCTGCAAGGATATCACAGGGTACGAAAACTAGAGCATCGCAACACAGATAGCAATAGATCAACAGGAGGGGAATAAAGACTATAAATTAAGATAGGTAGAAAGAGGGAGATGCTCGCCTGAAAACATTGTCGAAGGTTCAACCGAAGATCGGGACGAAGCTCACATCAACTCAACGGCCTTATCCGCGAAGAAGCAAAACGCTAGAAGAAACACCGGATGCAATATTTAATACGACGGCGGAAGATCGGCATGATGCATGTATGATGTATGGCATGGCAGAGATGCGATGCAATTAGGTCATATTAGGTGGAACCGGGGTCCCGACAATTAATTGGATGGTTCATGTTGTTTAGATACCCCGCATTTAAATGTTGTATTACAAGGCAAAAGATAATACGGGTTCGCTACACAAATTTAAATGAGGCCAATATAAGGCTAGATTTGCCCGCATATGGGCCCCATATTTAATTATTAGGTGAATCGGCATAAGGCCCCCAAACCAATGTTATGCATGCGGGAATGACAATTTAATGTGCAACAAATTGATATGTTATAAAATAGGGTTCGAGGAAAAGGGGTCACACATCAGAGGGGTCTCGACGGTCTTGGGGGTTCCGGGGTTCGGGGTCCGGCAGGGTCCAGGGTTCGACGGTTCGTGCTCGGCGGGATCGTTCTCTCGCTCTCGGTAACGGGGCAGATCTTGCGTTCCGGGAAGAAGTACTAGGTGTTCTGCGTCGGTGCCGTTCTTGCCATCGCGAAGGTCTTGTCGGGCCCCACGGGGTCGGTCTTGCCATTGCGAGGGTCTTGATGGGTCCCACGGGGTCGGTCTTGCCATTGCGAGGGTCTTGATGGGTCCGCGCCATCGCGTCGGTCTCGGCAGCGGGGGCGTCGGGTCATGGCGTCTGTGAGGGAGTACTTGTCGCATCCGTGTCGGCGAACTTGGCGTTCCGGGGGGGAAGTTCTCGGGGTTCCGGCGGTAGATCTTGTCGGGTTCACTGCAACGGCCTCATTGTTCCGATGACGACCTTGGCGATTATTCGGATCCGGCATCGGGGTTTTCGATGAAGAACTTGTCGAGGTGAACTCGGGGTTTCCCAGGGGTTTCTCCGAGACCGTGATGCGTCCGCGTGGTAGATCTTGGGGGTACCAGTGCCGCGCTTCGGGTTCCGTGAAGACGAGCTTGTCGACCCTGGGTTCGGGTAGGCGATCTTCTTGTCCATGTAGGGAACTTGGGGTCTCTCGCGGCTCCGATCGTCGTGTCGGTGTCGACCTTGTCTTGGAGGGCGGTACCCACAACGCATCAAGGCTGCCACAACATCTCACACCGACGGATACAGGGGCACGGCACGCGGTCGAGGCGGGCCCGGGGCGAGCGGGTGCGGGCCGAAGGAACACGCGCGGTCGACGGCGCTGCGGTTGGAGCGGGTCCGGCGGAGCGTGGCGCGAGGCGGTCTGGCGGCGGGGCCGAGCACGGACGAGGTGGCTGGCGCGCTTGGGAGCTCCGGAACAGCGGGAGGCGGGCTTTCGGCGACCTTGGCGGCGCAGCAGAGGCGGCGAAGACGAGGGCCGGGCTTGAGCTCTGGCGGCGAAGCTGGCGCGCTGGCGAGGACGCATGGCGGAAGGTGGCGTCTGGGTCGGTCTCCGGCAGCGCCTGGGTGGCGCTGGAGGAGATGGCTTCAGGCGGAGGCGTTGAGGCCGAGGCGGCGAGGTTGGTGAGGGCGTGGCAGCGGCTGCCTGTGGCGCCGAGGAGCTGGAGGTCGGGACGGCGCCGGCGAGGTAGGAGAGGGAGCGGCCTGGGGCGCGGAGGTCATGGTAGCGGTGGTGGGGAGGCGCTTGAGCGAAGCGGGGTGCCGTGAGGTAGGGAGGAAGGGCCTCGAGGGAACAGGGGAGCTCCGGGGCTCGGTGGAGGCGGTCCGACGCGGGACAGGGGCGGTGGGGAGCGCGTGGAGTGTGCTGTGGACAGAGTGCGTGGAGTGCGTGTTGTGTACTGGGTGAGTGGCTGGTGGGATTGGTGGGAGTGATGTGGCAGGTAGGGGGTGGGTAGATTAGTTAGTTACTCTAGGATTTAGGAGCGGGACAGGTTGGGCCGTTTATATTTTCTGGGGTGGTCGTTCGGGTCGCTTCGGCCCGTTCGACTGCCCCACTAAAATAATTAAAACTTTTATTTAATTTAATTGGGCCGTTTGCAACTCGAAAACAACGAAACAAAAATACTCCGGAGCCCCGGGGTTTGAATAAGATGGGCGTTTAGAAAACAAAGACGGGTTTTACAACATAGTTTTATGCGAACAATGCCTGATGATGACGATGCGATGCACAAATTCAACGCGATTTTCTAGTAGTGGTTTTGCGGGATGCCACAATTCGACACCACTAACAAAGGATCTCGCCCTCGAGATCCGCCTCATGTTACCGGAAAGAAGGTCGGCGGTCTGATCCTTCGTGCTTCGTGTAGATCCTCGCGACACCACTAACGAGGGTTCCTTCTTCATCTGGAAAACGGCGACACCACCAACAAAGGGTCGTTGCTCCTGATCGTCGAGAGAACACTCCGGAGAAGCAAAGGACGAAGGTAGAGGTATCAAACGATAAGGCCACCTCTAACTTCCATGGACGGAGTAAAACTGCTGGATCCACTGATTCGACGTACAAGAGCGAATGATAAGAGCAGTGGTAGGGTAGCTACTCCATCCCACACTCAAACCATTACTCTGCACGCGAATAGACGGATATGCAACCAACTCTCGGATTTTAGACTGAAGATCTTCATAGGTGGTATCCGGAACAAAGGGATGCTGCCAGCAGAAATCGTATGAAAGACACGCTGATTAGGTTTCGCGATGGTTCCGTTGGCATGAACATCACGTGCTCAAGGTCGACTCCAACTTCACCAAAGCTCGTCCTTCTCATATGTTTTCAGCGACACTGATATCCGGCAAGGAACACATATGGATAAGACCTCAAGAACAAAAGATCGGATGAAGGGCACAACAGAACAGTTGCAGATTGATGATCGTAGCTCCTCCGTTACAAAAGGGGAGAAAGCGAAACCCTAAAGGTACGACGGAAACCCAACCACGAGAATTCCTGGACTCGAAGAGAGAGATGGGAGCGGATTCAAAACGCGTAGAGGTGAGAGTAGAATAGCAGAGGGGTAAGGAGTAAAATCAGACCTAGTCAGAACTATCCAACCGATTTTGCAAAATAGTTTTGACACTCTACTTCGGCCGTTAGCTAGGTTATCCTACAGGCTGGACTTGTGGGGTATCGCAAGCTGCCGAGCTCGATACCACTCAGAACACCCTCGAGAATCGGACCTATGCAAGTTTGAGCAAAATTCGCCAAACCCGCATAGAAACGATTCAAAGGTGCCACCAGCACTTTCGTGCGGGTGGAAAGCGTAATAACATTACACAGTCCTCGATGGGACCCGTAGCGGATATATATAACAGCGAATCAAGGAGTCAAGAATACAGATATATTATACAAAGATCCAAATCACCTTGAAAACGGTAGAGCGTCCGACTACGGACAAGATGCAAATGGGGCTAAGAGCCCTGAAGAATAACCAATGGCGTCCATAACCTGCCGGCCAAGCCGGAAGGGTAACCTCGCTAACGGCGTCGATCTCAAACCTGCTTAAACAAAAGGGTGCCGACAGAGGCAAAGGAAAAAGAAAGGAGCGTCGATCGAGGCGATTGCAGAGGCTAGAATTGGCGGTCCTCGCCTACATAGGTATGGTGGTGGCGGCGGCAACAAGCACTAAACAATCTATAGAGACTCGATACAAGGCGTCAATCAGAGAGGGGTAAGATAGCCCTATCCGGATCCAACCTGAAGCTAACACCAAACAAACCCATCCTGGTGTTTCCCCCTCGAGACCAAACGAGGAAGTCAACCGAGGAACTCACACAGTTGGCAGTTTTTATTTATTCAGTTATCGTTGCAGTAATTACTAGTCAGGTATAGATAATCATCCTGATAAAATAAGCAGTGGGCACTTTTAGTTAGTCATTCAGTGATAGTTGCAACAATTACTAATCAGATACAGATAGCATGAGATAAACCCAAAACCCAGCAGTTGTTGGTACTTTTATTCAGCCAATTCGTTGTAGTTGCAATACTTACTAGTCAGGTACAATGGTCGCAAGCGACACTCCAAACAAGCATTTGTGGGCAGTATTAATTAGCCATTCCGTTATAGTGGAGCTGATTACTAGTCAATATAAGTCAAATTTATAGCAGTAAACTTTAGTTATGCTTGTCTATGATCAAGAAACTGTGCTCCAAGTCGTCCATATCCGCGGACACGGCTTTCAGAAAGTTTTACCGGCCGGTGCACCAATAGCAACACACGCCGATCAACCTCGGAAAAACCAAATCAAAACCCAACGAGGCTTTCACGGTGAACAATCACGATTCAGAAATATTTCAGGGGCCACCCTTGGAGTACACCATAGCAGTAAGCTAGCTCGAGACGGACCCCAAAGTTTGTGGGGCGGTAACGGCAGCAGGTCCCCAAACGGGGATTGTCGATACCACGTAAACGGGTCACAAATCCTAAACAGTACAGTGTGCTCCTCGCACAATCGTAAATAAAGCAGTAGCATGGCATAAGTACAGGATAGTAAAAACACCTCAAACTAGTTTGTGGCCCCCAGAAATATGACGGAATCAAGCTCTGGCTCAGGGGGGTCCCATATACCTCCCGGATGTGGATAGCGCGATAAAACAAGGAACAGGAATCAAGTACTCGGGGTCTTACGGGACACAAGTGGGCGTTCGGAAACCAAATATTATCTATCACCCACCGATGCCTCTGCTTATTCAATTTTAGTTGTTAAACAGAAATTAAAGTGACGATAAGTAAAACTAGCATCATCTCCAACTTCAACATGCGGCAATACATCAGCAACTGTGGCATATGGCGACACACATCCGCACTTGAGCAAGCAACTACGACGCGCAAGTCCAACTATCTACCAAACAACAGGTAATAGGGTGTGTCCAAGGCAATATGAGGCTGCAAGGATATCACAGGGTACGAAAACTAGAGCATCGCAACACAGATAGCAATAGATCAACAGGAGGGGAATAAAGACTATAAATTAAGATAGGTAGAAAGAGGGAGATGCTCGCCTGAAAACATTGTCGAAGGTTCAACCGAAGATCGGGACGAAGCTCACATCAACTCAACGGCCTTATCCGCGAAGAAGCAAAACGCTAGAAGAAACACCGGATGCAATATTTAATACGACGGCGGAAGATCGGCATGATGCATGTATGATGTATGGCATGGCAGAGATGCGATGCAATTAGGTCATATTAGGTGGAACCGGGGTCCCGACAATTAATTGGATGGTTCATGTTGTTTAGATACCCCGCATTTAAATGTTGTATTACAAGGCAAAAGATAATACGGGTTCGCTACACAAATTTAAATGAGGCCAATATAAGGCTAGATTTGCCCGCATATGGGCCCCATATTTAATTATTAGGTGAATCGGCATAAGGCCCCCAAACCAATGTTATGCATGCGGGAATGACAATTTAATGTGCAACAAATTGATATGTTATAAAATAGGGTTCGAGGAAAAGGGGTCACACATCAGAGGGGTCTCGACGGTCTTGGGGGTTCCGGGGTTCGGGGTCCGGCAGGGTCCAGGGTTCGACGGTTCGTGCTCGGCGGGATCGTTCTCTCGCTCTCGGTAACGGGGCAGATCTTGCGTTCCGGGAAGAAGTACTAGGCGTTCTGCGTCGGTGCCGTTCTTGCCATCGCGAAGGTCTTGTCGGGTCCCACGGGGTCGGTCTTGCCATTGCGAGGGTCTTGATGGGTCCCACGGGGTCGGTCTTGCCATTGCGAGGGTCTTGATGGGTCCGCGCCATCGCGTCGGTCTCGGCAGCGGGGGCGTCGGGTCATGGCGTCTGTGAGGGAGTACTTGTCGCATCCGTGTCGGCGAACTTGGCGTTCCGGGGGAAGTTCTCGGGGTTCCGGCGGTAGATCTTGTCGGGTTCACTGCAACGGCCTCATTGTTCCGATGACGACCTTGGCGATTATTCGGATCCGGCATCGGGGTTTTCGATGAAGAACTTGTCGAGGTGAACTCGGGGTTTCCCAGGGGTTTCTCCGAGACCGTGATGCGTCCGCGTGGTAGATCTTGGGGGTACCAGTGCCGCGCTTCGGGTTCCGTGAAGACGAGCTTGTCAACCCTGGGTTCGGGTAGGCGATCTTCTTGTCCATGTAGGGAACTTGGGGTCTCTCGCGCTCGATCGTCGTGTCGGTGTCGACCTTGTCTTGAGGGCGGTACCCTAACGCATCCAGGCTGCCACAACATCTCACACCGACGGATACGATGGCACGGCACGCGGTCGAGGCGGGCCCGGGCGAGTGCGGGCGAAGGAACACGCGCGGTCGACGGCCATGGTGGAGCGGGTCCGCGGAGCGGCGCGACGGAGGCGATGCAGCGGCGGGGCGGAGCACGGACTGGTGGCAGCGCTGAGGAAACTCGAGGCAGCGCGGAGGCGGCTCGGCAAGCGACCTTGGCGAAGCGGGCGGCGAAGACGAGCGGCGAGCTCTGGGCAGCGGCGAGGCCGCTTGGCGAGGCAACATGGCGGAAGGTGGCGTCATGGTCGGTCTCCGGCGGGCGGCGCCTGGGTGGCGCTGAGGAGATAACTCGGGCGGAGGCGGGCGTTGGAGGCCGAGGGCGGCGAGGTTGGTGAGGGCGTGGCGGCGAGGTGTGCCGCCGGGCGTCGGGATGGAGGCTGCTGGCGCCGCGTGAGCGCGGAGGTCGGGACGGCGCCCGAGGTAGGAGAGGAGCGGCTGGGCGGAGGTCGTGGTGGTGGTGGGGGCGCGGTGGAGCGAAGTGCTGCCGGCGAGGTAGGGAGGAAGGGGCCTCGAGGGCGAGCGGGGGGGAACAGGGGAGCTCCGGGGCTCGGTGGAGGCGGTCCGACGCGGGACAGGGGCGGTGGGGAGCGCGTGGAGTGTGCTGTGGACAGAGTGCGTGGAGTGCGTGTTGTGTACTGGGTGAGTGGCTGGTGGGATTGGTGGGAGTGATGTGGCAGGTAGGGGGTGGGTAGATTAGTTAGTTACTCTAGGATTTAGGAGCGGGACAGGTTGGGCCGTTATATTTTCTGGGGTGGTCGTTCGGGTCGCTTCGGCCCGTTCGACTGCCCCACTAAAATAATTAAAACTTTTATTTAATTTAATTGGGCCGTTTGCAACTCGAAAACAACGAAACAAAAATACTCCGGAGCCCCGGGGTTTGAATAAGATGGGCGTTTAGAAAACAAAGACGGGTTTTACAACATAGTTTTATGCGAACAATGCCTGATGATGACGATGCGATGCACAAATTCAACGCGATTTTCTAGTAGTGGTTTTGCGGGATGCCACATATGAGCACCTTAGAGAGTTATTGTTTGACCGTGGCTTTGAGGTTGGGAAAATCGATCCCACTCTTTTTACTAAGAGAGTCAATGGGGAGCTTTTTGTATGCCAAATATATGTTGATGATATTATCTTAGGCTCATCTAGCAAAGCTTTTAATGAAGAATTCTCAAAGCTTATGACTAGTAGGTTCCAGATGTCTTTGATGGGGGAGTTGAGAGTATTTCTTGGCTTTGAGATCAAGCAAGTAAGAGGAGGGACATTCTTCAATCAAGCCAAGTATACTCAAGATATGCTCAAGAGATTCAAAATGCAAGACTTAAATGGAGCTCCTACTCCCATGGCTACAAACACTCATCTCGAACAAAATCCAAATGGTAAAGGTGTGGATCAAAAGGTATACCGGTCCATGATCGGTTCTTTGCTTTACCTTTGTGCATCTAGACCCGATATTGTGTTGAGTGTAGGTGTGTGTGCAAGATATCAAGCGGCTCCTAAATAAAGCCATTTGATGGCGGTCAAGAGAATCTTTTGATATTTAGTTCATACCCCATTCTATGGTCTTTGGTATCCTCGAGGATCAACTTTTGCCCTTTGTGGATACACGGATTCGGATTGGGCGGGTGATAAGGATGATAGAAAATCAACATCCGGGGCTTGCCAATTTCTTGGTAGGTCCTTGGTATGTTGGTCTTATAAGAAGCAAAATTGTATATCTCTCTCTAACGCCGAAGCCGAGTATGTCGTTGCCGCTAGTGCTTTCAATCAATTGCTATGGATGAGGCAAACTTTAAAGGAATACGGTGTCCATTGTGACAAAGTGACTCTTTTATGTGACAATGAAAGTGCCATCAAGATTGCATACAACCCGGTGGATCACACAAGGACAAAGCATATTGAGATTCGTCATCACTTCATTAGAGATCATGTTGCTCGAGGTGATATTGATCTATACTATGTATCAACCAAAGATCAACTTGCTGATATATTCACGAAGCCACTTGATGAAGCAAGGTTTTGCTACTTGAGGAATGAACTAAATATCGTAGATTCAAGGATCTTGACTTGATTATCTTGCACTCTCACCTAACACTCGACCCATATTTGGTTTAGGTGTAGGCATGGACATAGGGGGAGTGCGGTCCTAATTGATTGGACCATCCCTCCCCCCATTATGCGTAAAGTAAACAAAATCATTCCTCTTAATATCATTTTGTGATATGTGAGCTTAATGACGAGTTTTGGTAATGGACCCAAGATATATCTTCGTGGTGCCAAGCCGAGTATACTCAAACATGGTGGCCTAGGCCACCGCCCCTCTCATTCGAGAGGTTGATGTGCTTACTGGTGTTTGTCACTTTTGAATTGGTTCTTACTCATGTTTATCATCCTCTAGTTGGTTTTGTTCTTTTGGTCGTGCACTCACATTTGGCTCTCCATATGTTTTTAGTAATTTTTGAGTGCATTGGCCCATATCAGTGTGACTCTCTAAACCCATACTATTCTTATCCCCCAACAAAACTCATCTACTCTGCACAAGAACCTTCCATTTTATATATCTTGGCTCTCTGTCCTGAGGTTACAGTACTACCGGGTCTCATAAGAGGTACTACCGGAAATTGCTAGCGGTACTACCGCTTCTGGTTCAGTTTCCAGGGTCCTGTCTGGAAACTTCCCAGGTGCGGTACTACCGGTTGTTATTTACGGTACTACCGCATAGCGGTACTACCGCTCGTGGCTCCGGTACTACCGCCTGTGCGTTTCGGTTAAGATTGGAGACGTGGGAGAGGCACCTCTCAGTGCCTCATTAGTCCCTCGTCTCCACTCCTCACCAACGCCGCCGCAGGAGCCCCGCCCCCTTCTCCTCTTCCCGGATCCACACCAGATCCGGCCTCCTCGTGGGCTCCTCCTTATTTTCCACCGCCATGGACACCGGTACTACCGCCCTCCTCCTCTTCCCACTTGTTTTCTCCATTGAATCTAGGGCAACTTCGATTCTTGGCTAAAACACGTATTCTTGAGGTTGTACCGTGTGATATCTACCAGATCTACCACTTTGTCCGCTGGAATTCTTGTTTTACAACAAATTTACTGCCCGTACATGGATTTCTGTCTCAGATCTGCACTGAGGTCGCGGGCCGGTAGTACCGGGAATCTTTTTCCGGTACTACCGCTTCGCGGTACTACCGCCGGTGCAGGTCCGGTACTACCGCCCTGTACTGACAGCAATTTTTTTTAATACCAAGATTTCCATCCTCTGTTTGTCTCGGGTTCTTGTGCCCTTACCTCTATGCTATCTCCCTCGTTCTTTCACAGGTGCAGGGGGTTCCCGGGGATCTCGCAAACGCTCCAAAGCTCTCCATGAGATTGAGGACTTTGAGTCAGAGTTAGAGTCAGAGTCAGAGATTGAGTCCGAAGAGGAGGTCATGCCTCAAACTAGTGCCCGTCTGGAACTGCAAACAACTCGTGGTCGTCGGGGTGGGGGGCGTCAAGAAAAGTGCTGGTCGTGGTAAAGCTCCTCCACCTCCTCCTCCCTCCGGTCCTCGCAAGAGCTACAGTTTCGGGCCATCTGGGCCAAAGCTGCTGTCTGATTTGTCTGAGACAGAATTTCATGACCTGCGGGTTGTCACTCCATATGTGGCTGCTCGCTCTCGTGCTCGGGCAGGTATTCTCTTCTATACGGAGTTCCAGGAGCTAGTGTTCCATGAGATCCTCATGAAAGATGACAAAATTGTGGTTCCTCAAAAGTGGATCGAGATGAATCATGTGAGGAAGAACCTGAACTACTTTGGTGAAGCCCTTGACATTTGCACCAACATTGGCTTGCTTCCCATTATGGAGTTCTGGTGCAACTATGATCCAATGCTCATTACTCAGTTCTATGCAGCCGTTCACTTTGCCAAGAATCAGACTCGGACTCTCACCTGGATGACCGAGGGTGTTGTCAAGAAAGCAACGTTGGCTGAGTTCGGGGCTATACTCGGGTACGAAGACCGTGGCAAAGACACTCCAGTTGGCTTTCGGTGCCACGACAATGATCATCCCATGAAGAAGGATGTTCTTGCACCACTGTACATCCGGGGGTGTGGCATCCCTGGAAAGATCAAAGGGCTTCTACCTACATATGACATCTTGCATCGCATCTTTCGTGAGACCGTCGCCCCCCGTGCTGGGAATGTTGATGAGATACATGCCTTCATGGTGGATATTATGCTCGCCACCCATCACCACCGTGACTCTGGCCTACCTATGGATGTGATGGATGTCATTTGGAATGAAATGGTCTGCCACTTTTCAAAGGAGGGTGCCTCCTTTTGCTCCGTACATCATGGCTCTCATTATTAGCGAGTGCCCTGTGATTGCCCGTGACTTGCCTTCTCTTCGTCTTGTCACCCACCGCCACAAGAATCTGTTGATCAAGACCCATCTCAAACCACGCAATGCCGATGTTCAGATTGTTGATGAGGATGGGAACCCTGTTGTGGAAGAATCCGGTGATGCTGCTGATGACCAGCAGGATGCTGCCTTTGTGGTCTCACGTTGCAAGCCAGCTCAGCCATCTTGGGCCAAGAGGTTTGAGGCCAAACTCAAGAAGATATTCTGCCTCCAAGTGGACAATCAGAAACGCATGTACGAGGCCCATGTCTATGCCAAGAAGTCATGTGCTCGTCAGAAGGAAATGATGGAGGCTCAAGGATTGATCGTCTCCAAGGGCTCTGAGAACAACATTACCCCAGAAGACCAATGGATCTCCAAGCACAGCCACTGGGAAGATGATGCCACCTCCTCCTTCCGTGCCCCGCCACCTCATGATGATGCATGGGAGGACTGGGTTGATGATGATGACGAGTGATCTCCGGGACGTTAGTGTTGCTCTTGCCCCTTTTTGGCGTCTTGATGCCAAAGGGGGAGAAGTTGCACATTAGGTATGCGGGATTTGCGAGGGAAAAGTCACAAGATCGTTCTTGCCATTGATTTTTATTCGCTTGTGAACTTTATTTGCTTGCCTCTTATTATGTGTGAACTAACTATTTGTGCTATGTATGGTGAGAATATGTGGTTATCGTATGGATCCATCTTGTGTGTAATATGGCTATTCTCATTTGGATCCATCCTATGTGGTGTATGTGACGACCTTCCCCATTCCTAATCAATATTGGTCATCACATGTTATTTAGCAAAGGTATGTGCTCTATGTGCGACTTTTACTCCCAGGTAACTTGTTAGAGAGTATGGGGCTTGTTTCTACATATCTAGGGGGAGCCCCATCTATATCTTGTCATCACTAGATTTCCCTGCAAAATGTGTGTTGTCATCAAACACCAAAAAGGGGGAGATTGAAAGAGCATTTCCTATCCCTAGTGATTTTGGTGTTTTATAACAACACACATATGATACTAATTATTTCCCAAGTGTATCGCAGGTGCATTGAAAATGTTTTACAATGGTCAAATAACTGTCTGCCTGACGCGACTTTGCTACCGGATGCGACAGAAGGTTTTGACTAGCTGTCAAAAAGCCTCTGCCGGGCTAGGTACTAAAAAGCGGTAGTACCGCATTTTAGTACCTAGAGCGATAGTAGCTTTTTGACCACTTGTCAAAATCTACTTCTTGATCCGGTACTAAAATGCGGTAGTACCGCATTTTAGTACCGTGCGTAGTAGAGCCTTTTTCCAACCTATAAAAGGCCACTGCTCACCCCGGTACTAAAATGCGGTAGTACCGCATTTTAGTACCTGGCGTGGCAGTAGACTTTTTGTATGTTGGCAAAAAGCCTCTGGCTTCCTAGGTAGTACCGCATTTTGCTACCGGGCGTGACAGAGAGTTTTTTCCGACCAAGATGCTGATTCCACTACACGTCCGGTAGTACCGGTTTCCATTTCGGTACTACTGCCTTACGGTAGCATCAAGTGTGGTACCGCTGTGGCCAGGGCGTATGAAGTTTGAAATATGGTCGTCCGGTATCAGGTCCGGTACCAGGTCCGGTAGTACCGGAGTTCTCCGGTAGTACCGCTTGAACTTCCGGTACTACCGCTGCATTAATGGCTCCAACAGCCAGATTTCTTGGAAGGGTATAAATACCCCTCCACCTACCTTGGGACAAGATGCTCATCCACATTAAAGTCAAGACCACCATTGGAGCCACCAAATCTTCAAGATCTCCTCAATCCACCAACCAAAGTCCTTGATATTTGGGGAATCGAAGGAGGAGTCCCCGGTCTACTACTTCACCAAAAGAGATCTTCATTTCCCCCTCATTCAATTGAGGGCCCCTTTGCTCTAGTGTTTTCTTGGAAACCCTAGTTCTTGTTTTGGTTCTTACAAGCTTGTATTTGATTGCTTTGACAACTTGCTTGTATTTGGGAGCCTCCGATTAAATTGTGGATGTGTGCCCCAAACTTATAAAGGTGTCGGCTTCCACCTTGAAGGTTGCCGATATAGTGGAAGGTGAATCAATCCCATTGGGGTGAGATTCATCGGAGAACAAGGGAGGCCTTTAGTGGCGTTGGTGGTTTGAAACCACCCCCTCTCCAAACGTACTTCCCCTCAAAAGGAAAGAACTACGGGAAACAAATCCTTGTGTCTCCCGCCCACCACTTTGGTTACTTCTATCCTTTACCGCACTTTACTTACTTATTCTTACCTTGTGTTGTGGTAGCTCTTGCATAATTGTCATATAGGTAAATTCACCTTAGTTGCATTTGAAAAAGAAGAAAATTTGAAGTAGCACCTATTCACCCTCCATACGATCCTTTCAGCTATTCTTCTTGTCACACCTTAGCGAGTGGTGCAACACTCTACTATATAAGGTGGTCCAACTCCCCTTTCAACTAGCAATATGAGACTAAACTTTAGCACCACTAGTACAGCCATATGCTGCCATATATAAGTGGGCCAAAGAGAATTTCAGAATTTGTCTAATGGGCCAACAGCCCAAAACTCACCAAATTCCAACACATCTCGCAAAATAACCGCCAGTTTGCGGTACGACGTGAAAAAAATTACTTTTCTAAATACCGTAAATCATACCGTATCTGAAATTTTTTACGGTTCATCGCAAATGGGTGCTTCCGTGCTACATATTTTTTTCGGAGGGCTTCTAGTGGGATTTACCGAAAAAAAAGGAAACTGCTAGGCGTCCCCCGGACCATGGGAGAGCTCCCATCGTCCTGCTTCCCGTGCTGACACGTGTCCATTTGCTGCAAAACATCCCGCGTTTGCTGCATATGTCCCCGCTTTTGATTTCGAAGCAAAAAAAAGGGTTCGTTTTAGAAATAGAACGTCTCGCCGGAGACCTCACCGGAGACCTCGCCGAAGACCATGCAGCAAAAAAAATGTGCTAATGCAGCAAAACCGTCTTCGTCGGAGACATCGTCGAAAACAACTCGTTGATGACCCTCGCCGGAGACCATGCAGCAAAAAAAAGTTTCCGACGAAGTTGGTTTTGCTGCATTAGCACAATTTTTTTGCTGCATGATCTCCGGCGAGACGTTCTATTTTTAAACGAATCTTTTTTTTGCTTCGAAAGCAAAAGCGGGGACATATGTAGCAAAAGCGGGCCGGTTTGCAGCAAAACTGAAAATTGGGGCAATTTTGGGGTGAGGAGGACGATGAGAGCCCCCATTGTCCGGGGATCCATATCATTTGAAAAAAAAAAAAAGACGGTTAGCAGGGAGGAATATTCAGCTACAGTGTCTCAATACTTGTCGCCGCCGCCACCGCCGAAGGTTGATTTCCAGCCATCCCGCGTAAGAGCATCCCGCGATTCTATTCTGCCCCAATCATTCTGACTGCAAAAATCCGTCCTCGCGTAGGTTTTTCTGGACGGTTCCGGTTGCGGAGGGCGGCTACACCTGCGCCTGCGCCTCCGACTGTGAGTATCGCCACCGCGAGAAGGTACATGGCGCACGATCCCCGTCCGCTTCCAGAGGAGAGGTTCCGATTTGGCAATGGAGCAGGACGTGCTTCGGAGCAGCGACGTGGCAATAGAGCAGGCCCCTTGGGCTACTACGGCGCAGGAGGCTGACCGGCCCGGCCGCTCTCTGACGAGTCAACACCACAACCGCTCTGGCCGGCGCCGGTGGCGCATAGCACAGCAGCGGCGAGCGACAGCGCTCGAACAGGGAAGGGGGATCACATCATGACCTGGAGGAAAGATGATCATGCAAAGAAGACAATCGAATATTTACGGAATATTTTATTTTGCACGCATATACGGTATCTATTTCACGCCGCTATTTTTTGGGTCAATTTTTTTTATTTGCGATACATTGCATCCAAATTTTGCAATACCGTAGCATACGGTATCTCCTAATTTTGCGTGGGCATCCCAAGGAAACAACTATGCATAGCACCATGAGCATTGAAGCATTGTATACACCCACCTCCAGGCCATCTTCACCGGGCCGACCTATCTTGTCGATTCAAGCAGTTCTTTTTTGTCCGTTTGGATAGGTCTGTGCTCGCTTTTGGGTCGGGATCCGGTCTGTCTGGCCGATCGCGCCCAGCGACGCGATTTATTTGTTCGGCCTGGGGCGAGGCATTCTTTCAGATTCAAACTTAAACCGTTTGCACTAAAAACCGACAAAGTTCATACATTTCATACTTAATTTATATTCAAAATATAAAAACGAAATTTAAACTACTCCTAACCCTAGCTACCGATCTTCGCACACGGACGTCGTCTCGTCCATCTACGGGTCGAGGTTGATATACTCCAGCGGTGTCCAGATGTTGGGCGGCGGCAGGGCCGGAGCAGGCGCAAGCGCGGGTGGATTGATCACCTGCCCAGGCCATGGCGCCCAACCGTGTTGGAGGTGCGCCAGCTCCATGCCCTCCTCCGGAGCAATCGCTAGCGTCCATCTTGGCAGCGGCAGCAGTGGAGGCAGCTGGGTATTCGCTTGCGCCATCATGCCAGTGAGTTGGACGACTTCTTCGTAGCCGGCCCACTAGGCGTCCTCGTCCCGCGTGCTGGCCGTAAATGCCTACTCGGTGAAGGTGTCCTTGTCGTAGCCCTACGCTAGCACCTCACGGTACTCCGGGGGCAGGTTCGCGACAACGTCGGCCACCGCCTCCTGCTTGACGAAGATGTCGTCCTCCTCCTCGTCACTGTCGTCCTCGCTATAGAGGTCGGTGTCAGAGTGGTTGAAGGCGCCCTCGTCGTCCGAGTCGACGTCGGGGACGGGATAAACCTTCCCTGGCTGCAGGTCGTGGCGGATGATGGTGGCGCGCCACGTCTTGTGCTCCCACTCGAGGAACTTCACCCGGTAGTCCTTGCCGTGGTAGCCCCTCTCCCACTGTTGGGACCACGGGAGGTTGGAGATCCGACAGCAGATCTCCTCCTTCGGCCCTTTTCCCTTCTTTGGCACGGATGACACTGGGACACGGTCCCGGTTGAGGTGTCAGCCGGTAGGGAGGGAGACATCTATGTGCTTTATGCCGCGGCCCTTCCTCCACCGGTGCTTGCACTCCGCGACACGGAAGTACCGCCGGGTGCGGCGGTCCCGCGGCGGCGGGTAGTCCCTCACGGGGCGGCTCTGAAACTCCTCCGGGCACGGCGAAGGCAGCAAGGATGTGCCGTGGAGGAAGGCTGACAGTCGAGAGCGCTGGCTGCTAGAGCCAGACGCCTCATGGTCATTCTTGCTCCTCTTTAGCCAGGACGACGTCTTCATCTTTGGTGGTGGCGACGGCTGCTGCTAGGGTTGCGATGGGGGAGGTGAGGAGTGCGGCACCGACGGACGCATGGTTAAATAGCCCCTCCGTCCGTGAACGCACGCAGCTTTCATCTCCTTCGCCATCAATGTCGGCGCGGGAACGCATGTGGCGCCTAGTCAGTCAACGTATCGTCTTGGCACCATTGATGGCACAGTTTGCCGCGGTGTGTCTGAATCGGTGCCGCTGCCCACGTCTGAATCAATGCAGCAATGAGCTGTGGCTGACGGGTAGGCCTATGGCACGCGCGGTAAGGACACCAGAGCTGTCCGCGTACATCCGGTCCGACGCAACCCAGATTTGGTGCACGAATGGGTCAAATCAGACGCATATGTACAGTTGGTTCGTGCCGCTGGGACGCCACGCACGTCTCGCGGACGCCGCACGGACAAGTTCAAATGCTCTCAGACGAAATGTATTGGTCCGGTGTAGATGCCCTTAGTCCCGATGACAGTCGCACAAGCGTACGGTTCTGATATGGCATCACCACTCAATCAAAACCATGTCCGTGCAAAGCGACCTGTCCATTAGCCTTGCCGATCTTTTTCAAATGGAAAATAATGTACATCCCTCGGACGATGGTCGTCCGGGTCCTTTTCCATCGCGTGCGTCGCGTAGGCCGCACAGGCCCACCACCTGCTTTTGTGCCTGGGAGAAAAAACGACCGCGTCTTCAACCTCCTGCCCAGCCATGCCTTCTCCTCCAGATTTCCTGTGCTGCCCTCCTGCTGCACCCGTGCTCCGCCCCGCCCAGCCCCCGCCTCGCGCTGCTCCTTCGTCGGCCACTCCTCCGCCGGCGGGCGCCGCCTCCGTGATGGGCCCCACGATCTCCTCCCTCCGCGGTGGACGGGGGCAGCTGCGACATACCCCAGCCCCCTTGGTTCTTCTTTCGGCGAGTCTACTGCTCCTCCTCCGCATCTAGGCTGCCGGCGTCGAGGACGAGAGGCCCGCTCCTCTACCTCCATGGCCTAGGGTTCCTCCATACGCATCCGAGCTTGCTTCCATGGGCATCCGACCAGCTGCCACGGGCGGCCGTGGTTGCTACCAGCAGCGACCGAACTTGCTTTCCAGCGGTGTTCGAGCTTGCTTCCACGGGCGGTCGAGCTTGCTTCCAGTGGCGGCCGAGTTCGCTTCCATGGACAGGCGGCGGCCAAGTTTGCTTCCAGCGGTGGCCAAGCTTGCTTCCATGGGCAGCCTTGGTCGCTGCCATGGGCGACCGTGGTTGCTTCCAGCGGCTGGCGAGTTCGCTTCCATGGCCAGCTTGGTCACCGCCACGGGGGCTGAGTTTGCTTCCAGCGGTGGCGAATCTTGCTTCCATGGACAGCCTTGGTTGCTGCCATGGGCGACCATGGTTGCTTCAAGCGGCGGTTGGCCTGGCTTTCTCTACAAGTTTACCGGCGAGGTCTTCTGGCTAAATTTTTCCAGCGATGTCTCTGACGAAGTAGGGTTTTTGCTACATTAGAAGAACTTTTTTTCTACAATCGTCTTGTGGTTTTGCTACAACAGTGTCAAGTATTTGCTACAAGGTCTCCGGCGAGAGTCACCAGCGAGTTTTTCCGACGATGTTTCTGGCGAAGTCGGTTTTGCTACATTAGAACATTTTTTTGCTGCATGGTCTCCGGCGAGGTGTTCTATTTCTAGAACGAACCGTTTTTTTTTTTTGCTTCGGAAGCAAAAGCGGGGACATATACAGCAAACGCGGGATGTTTTGAAGCAAAAGCGGGATTTTGGATAATTTTGTGGACACGTGTTGCGCAGGAAAGGAGGACGATGGAAAAATCCTATCGTCCGGGGGACGCAGAGCGTTGTCCTTTTCAAATTTCCTTGAAATATCCCCACCTCAACACATCCTAACCATGACGATGTTTGTCGTTGTCGACTTACTGATGGTGCCAAAGTAGCATTTTGATGCAGGGCGCCTTGGCCCTCAACTAGGCCTTCCTCCCTTGATGGAGGCGGCGTTGCACCCAAGGCCTGATTAGAGCCATGGCCGGACGGTGAATCGGTATACTAGTACCACCCGGTGGTGAAGCGTGGATCGCGATCGGCCAAAGTCCCAATGCCGGATCTTATCCGGTATCGGTCACGCGGATTGGATATCAAGGTGGGGGTGAAGGAGAACATTGGCCGCATTGGGGCAGAACCATGAGTGCCTCCCCCTTCCTCCATAACACGCCAGAAAGAATTAGGTCTTGGTTTGAACCCAGTTAATTGCAAAAAACCATGACAATCGTGCGATAAGTTTAAAAATTCACCACTTTTCAGCACACTCGTAAAAATCCGCATACATCAAGTTTGGTGCTCGCAATGTCCACTAATGGTCGATTTGGCGAGAGCTAATGACGTTTCAGATAGGTGGGCCCCACTATCAACAATGACGTGGCAGGGGATAGACGGCCAATGCGGATAGCCATTAATGGCGCATGGGTCCTGTCTTATCCCTCTCACACCGCTGTCGAGCTATACCCACCCGCTCACTCCCTTCCTCGCTGCAGCCCGTCGTGCGCAGTCATCGCCGTGATCCATGCGCTGCTGTTCATTGCCATGCGCAGCTGGCATGATGGTTCCTCTTCGAGCCAGTCGCCGCCACAAGTAAGCTTTCCGTTTCCAATTCCATTTCTAGGGTTAGGGTTCTTGGAATTCCATGAATGTGCTCGTTGTGCTCGTTTCTTTCCAATCTGATATCCTTCCTTTGCAATTTACGGCCTAGTAGGACCTCACACCTCTTCACTATGCCCCTGCTACCTTCCAAGACGAGACATTCTGTGGGAAAGTTGTGGGCTATGAGTTCCTATGCAGCAGCCACAGTCTAGAACCACAGAAATGTGTGGCATTTGAGGGCACAAACACTGGACGACGATTCTACCTGTGCTCAGTGGAGAATGTAAATTTCTCTACCTTAAAAAAATTATGTTTTTTATTTCGATTGTTATCTCTGAACCCTGATAAGAAAGAGATGTAGTTACATATATGTGCTTAGTTCATTTGTATTTCTAGCTTCAGACCTAGGTGTAGTACTAAACAAATTAGTTTTAATATTTAATTGCTAAGCTATAGTATTTAATTGCTAAGTTGTAGATATAACAAATTAGTTGATGGATAGTTGGTGTAATATATGAATGGATAATGTAAGTACCGGTCTTAATTTACATTATACATATGAAGGAAGTGCTAAACTGTGGCTTTGTTCGCTGGATTGATGATGAGTGGCCAGAAACATTACAGAATGCACTCAACAAAATTTGGGGAATGTACCATGCAGAAAACAATGCTATGATTGATGAGAAGATTGTTCATGGCAGGTTTGTAGAGGAGCTGTCTATAGAAAGGGACACTCCGGAGAAGAAGCATCACATCCTTTTAGATGATGCGAAAAAGTTCTCTGATGAACAAGAAGAGAGGGGCATTGTTCAGAACTACCACAAGCTGAAACGTGGGTGTGATGATGATGTTGAAGATCTCCAGAAGCAAGTTGATGAGCTAAAAAATATCCATATAACCCAAGTTGAGGTACTAAAAGCCAGAAAGATGGAATGGTATGTAGAGAGAGATGGTATGAAGGACGAGAATAAAAAGTTAGAGCAAGTGGTGTATGACTTGTTCAATAACAATGATGCAAACAAGCAGAAGCTAAAGAGGATCAAGGAAATTATGGATGAATGAGTGTTGAACTTGCACTCTATGTATTTGCTGAACCTTTGTATGTTGTTGCACTCTATGTATTTGCTGAACCTTTGTATGTTGTTGCACTCATTGTATGTGGTCAACCTGTGAGTTGGTATCTAAAAATTATGGTAATGAAGTGTGTTGAACCTGTGTGTTGATCCTTTGACTGCTTTTGGTGAAAAAATGTTGGTAATGAAGTGTTGAACCTTTATTTATTATGGTTTGTGTATTTTTCGGTATATTAATGAGCATTTGGTGAACAACCTACACCATGCCATGCTTTAAGAGAAATTGGTATCCTAAAGCATTTCAGATAGTTCCAAACATAGTGTACACAACATTTCAAGTAGTTCCAAACATAGTTTCACGTAGATTTCAGGTAGACTATGTTTGAAATCATTTCAGGTAGATTTCAGGTAGTTCCAAACATAGTTTTAGCCAAATGGTTTCAAACACAAACATAGTGCACACATCCAGATTTCAGGTAGTTCCAAACATAGTCTTACAAATAGTCTTCAACCACAAATAGTGCACATAGCTAGATGGTTTTAGAAAAAAACATAGTTCTCAAACATTGTGCACACAGCTAGATGGTTTCAAACACAAGCATAGTTACAAACATGGATTCAGACAAACAACTTTAGCTGGGTTCAGTTTTGTTGCTCTTGTTGTCCTTCTTGTAGCTGTGATGCTTTCCAGCATTTAGATAGCCTATCATCTTTGGGGTCATCCTGGTTGTTCTTGAACTAGTCCTTGTTGCTTTACCAGTAGTCCTTGGTGCAAAAAGGAGCCCTTGGATCTGCTGTAGAGGATGGCCTTTGAGCTGTTGCAGAGGATTCCCTTGGTGCTGGTCTTGGTGTTGGAGCTGGTCTTGGTGTAGGAGTAGAGGATGCAGGCTTTTGGGAAGGTGTTGGAGTTGGTCTTGGTGTTGGAGCTGGTCTTGGTGGCCTAGGTGCTATTGAGGAAGATGTTGCAACTGATGCATGTGCTTCTCTAGGCCCTGGTTGTGGTACAGCTGATGATGCATTTTCACCTGCTGTTCTACTCTCCTGCAACAAACATGAGAAATATGTTGTTATTAACACAGTTCAAGGAATATAACTATGGCCAGCAAACAAGAATATTAATTGTACAATACCTTTGTGATGATTCTTTCTCATTTGCAAAGCTGGTTTCAGTGGCTGAGAGCAGTTAGTGTACCTATGGCCTTCTAACTTGCAATTGATGCATGTAGTGGTGGCAATTCTAGAACATACTTTTGGTTGTGGTGGCTCCAACTTCCCTTTCCTCCTCTTGTATTGTTTCCTACCCTTGTAAATTCTGAAGACTGGTGGATCAATGTCAGGCAACCCAGTCTTTGTCCATAAATCCTCACTAGGCACTAGGTAGACGGCTGGGGTGTAAGCCTCCAAGTACATAGACTTTTTGAAAAGGCATGCACAAAATCCTCAGGTTGCTGCCTTGACTTGTAGATTGCATAAATGACATGGCTAGAGGGAATGCCAATCATGTCCCATCTTCTGCAGCCACAAGTCCTATTAGTTAAATTAAAAGCATAAGACCTATGCTCAGACCTTCTAACGTGCCAAATATCACCAAGAGCCTTCTTTGCACTACAAGGTCTCGACCATTTATTATTCTCCTCTAACTATTCACTGAAAGTTGGCATGATATCCCACCTAGCTTTAGCTACACCACTCCTTTTGGCCTCATGCTTCACCATTATCTTTGTCCTTATCCCCTCAAACACTGTCTTCACTGTTTTTCCTTTAACATCTAAGATCATCTTATTGAAAACTTCACTAAGATTGTTCACAATTAATTCAGGCTTGCAATTATCATGCATGGCATACAAAGCTCAACACTCTACATGTATTTTGCTAAGCCACTCATATGCCTCCTCACATTATTATTTCATCAACGCAATTCCTTCATCAAATCCATGTTTAGTCTAGGCATATGCAACATGGTCCATGTGCTTTTTCAGCTCTTCACCTCTAAAGTTAGTTGTTTGGAAGTTTTCATATATGTGCCTAAGGTAAAACAAATTGTGGGCTATTTGGAAATACTTTGTTAATTGCATTCAACAAACCCTGGTTATTTTTATTATTCCATCGGTTCATAACCTATGGCAAGGTGCATAACTATAAGTAAACATGTATTAACATGATTGTGTAGAGAACATACTTTTTTCCTATCAGAGATGATAGTGTAGTTCCCATACTGCCCAGATTCCCCTCCAAGGGCATACTTGAGCTGTGTCAAGAACCAACACCAACTAGCATTATCTTCTTTGTCCACCAGTCCAAAAGCAATAGGAAATATGTTGTTATTTCCATCCCTTCCTATGGCTGCTAGTATTTGTTGTTCTGTGGTCAGTTTAACAAAGAAACATGTAAACACAAGTTAGTTCTTTTGCTAGGATCCAAATTTGTACATAAACATGTAAACACCAGTCCAAAAGAAATAATAACTCACCAATAAAAGTCTACATCCATTTAAGGAACCATGAATTGAAGCACTCAAACACATGAACATTCCATGGAATCTAGGGTTCTTGCTAGGATGCTCATGCAATTCTTTTGTTGTCATAATGCATCTGCTCCTAGGTTGGTATCACGTATAGTTTGCAAGTAGTCTCTCAACCTCTTGTACTGCTATACATGATCACCAAGAACTGCTCTAACTGCTTCATTTTTGCCCTATATTCCATTGTCTTTGGCACTGACACACCATATTTCATCTTGGCATTTTCTATCAGAGTGTCCACCTTAGTTGTGGGATCAGTTCTAATAGTCTGCTCACAGGTTGTTGTTGGAGATATGCCCAAGAGGCAATAATAAAGTGGTTATTATTATATCTTCGTGTTTATGATAAATATTTACATCCCATGCTATAATTGTATTAACCGAAAACATTAATACTTGTGTGTTTTGTAAACAGTAAAGAGTCCCTGGTAAGTCTCTTGTTGAAACTAGCTTGTTGATTAATAGATGATCATGGACATTGGATGTTATTAATCGGTATTTTGACTAGAGCTTCTAGAATGTTCTAGAAGGTGCCACCAGTGGGCCCACCACAACAGGAGGGGACACATGGAACAAGGGAATGCCGTGGGGGCCATGGGCCAGCCCCAACAAGACCCAAGGGGTCCAACCGGCGAGCCCATAGGATTTAGGGCAAAACCCTAAATTGGAAAGGGGCCCCCAAGTTTCCCCTCAATCCCTACGTGTGCCGGCCCTAGGAGGGGAGGGACAAGGGGCTGCCCTAGCCGCACCCCATCTATATGAAGAGGGGAGGGGAGGGTGCACCCATGCCGCTTGACCTCAACCCTAGCCGCCACCCCTCTCCCTCCTCCTTCCCGCTGCTCTGGCTTATGCGAAGCCCTGCAGGATTCTCTCCTCCACCACCACCACACCATCATGCTGCTGGGATTTCGAGGAGATCTACTACCTCCGCTGCCCGCTGGAATAGGGAGAGTAAGGTATTCATCGACTCCATACGTGTGATCGAGTGTGGAAGTGCTGCCGGAACGCGATGCCAGAAGGATCGTCTACGCGATCTTGAGACTAGCAAGTGATCGACATCAACCATGATATCCGATATCGTTAACGCTTTGGATCTATGAGGGTTAGTTCTCTTCAATCTTGTTGCACCGATCTCATATATTATATCTTGGTTTTTCCATAGATTGGATCTTGGTTTTATGTGTTGTTGCGATAGAATTTTTTTGTTTTCCATGCAACGAACCCTACAGTGGTATCAGAGCCGAATCTATGCGTAGATCTGTTGCACGAGTAGAATATAATGGTTTTGTGGGGGTTGATGCTCTTGTTGTCGCTTGCTTTTCGTGTACTTTGCATCTTGTGGGATGGTGGGATGAAGCGGACCAGGCTAACCTTATATGTCGTCGCACATGATACTTTCTCCACGCTTAACATGCAACTTGCATTGCACAAGTGGATTTGCGGGTGTCTGTCTCTCCCACCATAGTTAAGATTCAATTTACAATCTGTACTTGATAACACTTGTATCAGCATTGTGGTTCATGTTTGTAGGTAAGAACGGTTATTATTCGAAAGCCCCAAGCCATGTAAAACATGCAAAGAAAATTAGAGGCGTCTAACTTTTTTTTGCAGGGGCATGTGATGTGATGTGATATGGCCATGATGTGATTGTGATTATATTTGATGTATGCAATGATCCTTATTGTAATATGGCAACCGGAAGGAGCCTAATGGTTATTTTTAAATTTATTAAGACTCGCGTGTCTATTCATCATGTAATAGCTTTATTCCAAATAGTTGTAATAGTTGTTGTTGGTGATGGGAAACCATGAAGCGACACCATTGACCTTGACGCCACGCTGGTGATGATGGAGATCATGACCGTGCTTTGGAGATGGAGATCAAAGACACAAGGAGAAAGGCCATATCATATCACATATTATGAATTACATGTGATGTTAATCCTTTTTATGCATATTTTTGCTTAGATCGTGACAGTAGCATTATAAGATGATCCCTATCACTAAATATCAAGTAATAAAGTGTTCTTCCTTAGTAAGCACCATTTTAAGACTCGTCGTTTAGAAGCATCTTGTGATGATCGGGTGTGATAGATTCTACCTGTGCATACAACGGGTGCAAGCTAGATTTGCAAATGCGGATACTAAGGTTAATCTTGACGAGCCTAGCATGTACAGACATGGTCTCGAAACACGGAATACCGAAAGGTAAAGCATGAGTCATATGAATGATATGATGAACATGTTGATTGTTCGCCTTTGAAACTACATCTTATCTCGTGAAGATCGGACTTGGTGTAGTGGATTTGGTTTGTGTAATCACTAAGACAACGCGAGGGATGTTGTTTTGAGTGGGAGTTCACCTAGTTAATTTAAGAATTAAATTTGAATCAATTTATCATAAACTTAGTCTAAACTCTTTGCAAATATGTTGTAGATCATGGCGACCCCTACCATCAACTTTAATGCATTCGTAGAGAAAGAAAAGCTCAAAACCAATGGAAGCAACTTCACGAACTAGTTCCATAACATGAGGATTGTCCTTAATGCTGGTCAGTTGACCTATGTACTGGATGCACCGCTAGGTGACCCACCTATAGCTGATGCTACCGATGAGGTGAAAAATGTTTACCTCACTCGAAAGAATCATTACTCCATGAGTGTGCCATCCTATACGGTTTGGAATCGGAGCTTCAGAAGCACTTTGAGAACCGCGACCCTCATGATAATATCAATGAGCTCAAAATGAATTTTGAGACTCATGTGGCCGTGGAGAGATATGAAGCTTCCGAGAAGTTCTTTAACTGCAAGATGGAAGAGGGCAGCTCCGTTAGCGATAATGTGCTCAAAATGTCTGGCACGCAAACAAACTCCAAGATTTGGGAATAACGATTCCTAATGTGTTGGGGATTCACCGTGTCCTCCAATCTCTACCACCTAGTTACAAGAACTTTGTGATGAACTACAACATGCAGCGCATGGATAAATCGTTCCCTGAACTCTTCTCGATGCTAAAAACTTCGGAAGTGGAGATCAAGAAAGAGCACCAGGTGTTGATGGTCAATAAGACCACCAATTTCAAGAAGTAGGCCAAGCCTAAGAACAAGGGCAACTTCAAGAAGGGTGTCAAGAAAGTTGTTGTGCCTAAGAAGCCCAAGGCTAGCCCTAAGCTTGATACTAAGTGCCTTTACTACAAGGGGATGGGCACTGGAAGCGGATTTCCCCAAGTACTTGGTAGATCTGAAAAACGACAACATCAAGAAGAAAGGTATATTTTATATACATGTTATTGATGTGTATATGCTAGTAATCGTAGTAGTATCTGTGTATTTTATACTGGTTTGGTTGCTCATATTTGTAACTCGAAATAGGAGTTGTGGAATAAACGAAGACTAGCGAGAGACAAGGTGATGATGCACGTTGGAAATGGCTCCAAGGTTGATGTGATCGCCGTTGGCACGCTCCCTCTTCATCTATCATCGAGATTAGTTTTAAATCTAAATAATTTTTATTTGATGTCTGTGTTAAGCATGAACATTTTATCTGGATCTTGTTTATTGGGAGACGATTACTCGTTTAAGTCAGAGAATAATGGTTGTTCTGTTTATATGATTAATATATTTTATGGCCATGCACCTGAGATGACTGGTTTATTCTTATTGAATCTCGATAGTAGTGATACACATGTTCACAACATAGATGCTAAATGAATGAAATTGAATGATAATTCCACATACATGTGGGACTGCTGTCTTGGTCACATTGGACTGAAGCGCATGAAGAAACTCCATTCCGATGGAATTCTTGAATCACTTGATTTTGAATCACTTGAAAGATGCGAAGCATGTTTAATGGGAAAATGACTAAGACTCCATTCTCTAGGATAATGGAGAGAGCTACGGACTTATTGGAAATAATACATACCGATGTGTGCGGTCCAATGAGTGTAGCATCGTGTGGTGGATATCGTTATGTTCTTACTTTCACGGATGACTTGAGTAGATATGGGTATGTCTACTTTATGAAACATAAATCCAAAACTTTCGAGAAGTTTAAGGAATTCCAAAGTGAAGTAGAAAATCAACGTAACAAGAAGAATAAGTTTCTGTGATCTGATCGCGGAGGTGAATATCTAAGTTATGAGTTTGGCATGCGTTTAAAGAAATGCGAAATACTTTTGTAGTTGACACTGCCGGGAACACCACAGTGTAATGGTGTGTCCGAACATCGTAATCAAACTCTCTTAGAGATGGTTCGATCTATGATGTCTCTTACAAATTTACCGTTATCGTTTTTGGGTTATGCTTTAGAGACAACCGCATTAACTTTAAATAGGGCACCATCTAAATTCGTTTAAACGACACTGTATGAATTGTGGTTTTATAAGAAACCTAAGTTGTTGTTCCTTAAAGTTTGGGGTTTTGAAGCTTATGTAAAGAAGTTACAACCCGACAAGCTTGAACCCAAAGCAGAAAATGCGTCTTCATAGGATACCCTAAAGAAACAATTGGGTATACCTTATATCATAGATCCGAAGGCAAAGTTTCCATTGCCATGAATGGATCATTTCTTGAAAAGGATTTTCTCTCGAAAGAAGTGATTGGAAGGAAAGTAGAACTTGACGAGGTTGTTGAACCTTCTCTCGGATTTGAGAGTAGCGTAGCACTGGAAGATGTTCCTATGCCACCTGCACCAATAAGAGAGGAAGCTAATGATGGTGGTCATGAAACTTCAAACAAAGTTGCTACTAAACCTCGCAGGTCGACGAGGTTTTTACCACTCCTGATTGGTATGACCCTGTCTTGAATGTCATGTTGGTGGACAACACCGACGACCCTACGACATATGAAGAAGCAATGATGAGCCTAGATTCCAACAAATGGAAAGAAGCCATGAAATCCGAGATTGGATACATGTACGAAAACTAAAGTGTGGACTTTGGTGGACTTACCTGATGGCCGTAAGGCTGTCAAGAATAAATGGATCTTTAAGAATAAAACAGACGCTGATGGTAATTTTACTGTCTATAAAGTTCCACTTGTTGCGAAAGGGTTCCGATAAATTCAAGGAGTTGACTACGATGAGACTTTCTCACCGATAGTGAAGAAAAAGTCTATGAGGATTTTGTTAGCAATCGCCGCATTTTGTGATTATGAGATTTGGCAGATGGGTGTCAAAACGGCGTTCCTTAATGGTGATATTGAGGAAGAGTCATATATGGTACAACCCAAAGGCTTTGTCGATCCTAAAGATGCTAACAAGGTATGAAAACTTCAGCGGTCCATTTATGGACTAAAGCAAGCATCCCGGAGCTATAATCAACGTTTTGATAAGGTGATAAAAAACTTTGGATTTTTACAAACTTTTGGAGAAGCTTGTATTTACAAGAAAGTGAGTGGGAGCTCTGTAGCATTCCTAGTACTATATGTGGATGGCATATTGTTGATTGGGAAAGATATAGAACTTCTTGAAAGTGTCAAAGGATATTTGAATAATAGTTTTTTAATGAAGGATCTTGGCAAAGCAGCATACATCTTAAGCATCAAGATTTATAGAGATAGATCAAGATGCTTAATAGAGCTTCCACAAAGTACATACTTGGACAAGGTTCTAAAGAGTTCTAGAATGGAAGAAATCAATAAAGGGTTCTTGCCCATGTTCCCAGGGAAGACCTTGAGTAAGGATCAAAGTCCAGCTACGACAGAAGATAGAGAAAGGATGAGTAAGATCAAATATGCCTCGGCCATAGGTTCTATCATGTATGTCATGATGTGTATGTTGGAGATATGCCCAAGAGGCAATAATAAAGTGGTTATTATCATATCTTTGTACTTATGATAAATGTTTACATACCATGCTATAATTGTATTAACCGAAAACATTAATACTTGTGTGGTTTGTAAACATAAAAGAGTCCCTAGTAAAGCCTCTTATTAAACTAGCTTGTTGGTTAATATATGATCATGGTTTCCTGATCATGAACATTGAGATGTTATTAACAATAAGGTCATATCATTAGGAGAATGATGTGATGGACATACTCCTATAGTTAAGCGTAGCATAAGATCAAGTCATTCAAATAGTTCACTTGCTATAAGCTTTCTGATACATAGTAACCTAATTCCTTTGACCATGAGATCATGCTAATCACCATCACTGGAAGGATGCTTTGATGACATCAAACACCACACCGTAACTAGGTGGCTATAAAGGTGGCATTGAGTGTTCGGAAAGTATGTGTTGAGGCACATGGATCAAGAGTGTGATTTGTCCATCCATATGACAGATAGATATATTCTGGGCCCTCTCGGTGGAATGTCATCCAAAATTAGCTTGCAAGCATGTGAATGTCTCACAAGGGATCACATATCATGGGAACGAGAAAATAATACTTATCGGTAACGAGGTTGAACTAGGTATGCAAAGATACCGATGATCAGACCTTGGATAAGTAAAATATCGTGAGACAAAGGAAAATTGGTTCCGTATGTAAATGGTTCATTAGATCGCAAAGTAATCGTAGAAATATGTGGGAGCCATATGAATTTCCAGATTTATCTATTGGTTATTGATCGGAGAAGAGTCTCGATCATGTCTACATAATTCACGAACCGTAGGTAGACACACTTAAGGATTCGATGTTGTTTAGTAGATATGGAATGTGAGTAAAGAGTCTGAATGTTGTTCGGAGTCTCGTATGGTATCCGGGATATCACTAGGAGATCCGGAATGGTCCGAAGAATAAGATTCATATAAGGAAAATCCAATTTCGGAGTTCGGCAATGGTTCCGGTGTTTTCATCGTAATGTTCTAGAAGGGTCTAGAAGGTTCACTGATCCGGAAGGGGAATGGTACATGGATGTGTCATGACAAAGTGTAATGGTTGCATCATGTCCTAGGTCACTTGGCTGGACACTTGGAAGAGAGAAATCAAACTCAAATTTGAAAGTCAAAAAGGCAGTTTGAAAAAGTCAAATCCCAACATGGTTTCCGAGTTAGGGAGGGTTTCTAAGTTAGGGAGGGTTTCCACCTGGGTTGGGAACACCCTTGGACGCCCCCACCTATATAAGGAGGGGTGGGGGTGCACACCAAGGTATCCCCCTTGCCCTAGGCGCCCAAGAAACCCTAGGTTGGCCACCGCCCCCTCTCTAGTTGCGAGCAATCTAGATCTCTTCTAAACCTCTACCGACTAGTTGAACTCTAGTTGCTAGCTACCTCTAAACCTCATCCCTATAAACCCTAGATCGCCGGGGCTCCCTCTACTCCACCATACTCACTCCGGCTTAGGCGAATCCCTGTGAGATCTCCCCTCTACTTATGACACCATGTCGTCGTGCTGCCAGAATTGCGAGGGGAGAACTACAATCTCCGCTGCCTGCTGGAACAAGGGAGAGGAAGGTCTTCATCGAGTACCGAACGTGTGACCGACTGTGGAAGCGCAGCCGGAACGCAGCACCGGAAGGATCGTCTACGCGATCTTGAGATCGGCAAGTGTACGACTACATCACCCACGAGAATCTGCTCTCGTTAACCACTTTGGAATCTTCGAGGGTGAGTACTCTAATCGACTCGTTGCTACAATCTAGTAGATAGATCTTGGCTTGTTTGTGTGCATGCGGTAGAAATTTTTTGTTTTCCATGCTACGACCCCCTACAGTGGTATCAGATCCGTGTCTATATGTAGATCTGTTGCACGAGTAGAACACAATGGTCATTGTGGGCATTGATGCTTTTGTTTTCTATTGCCTCTTGTGTACTTTGCATCTTGCAGGATGGTGGTATGAAGCGGCCCGGGCTAACCTTACATGAAATCGTTCATGAGACTTGCTCGACGCTTGACATGCAACTTGTATTGCATAAGTGGCTTTGTGGGTGCGTGTTTCTCCAAACATAGTGAATATTCAATTTACAATGGGTGATTGACAATACTAGTATCAACGTTGTGGTTCTTGTTCGTAAGTTAGAACAACACTTGTTGAAATCCCCAAACCACGTAAAACATGCAAATAAAATTAGAGGCGTCTAACTTTGTTTTACAGGGGTGTGTTGTGATGTGATATGGCCATGATTGTGATTATATATGATGTATGCAATGTTCCTTATTGTATGTCGGCAACCGGCAGGATCCATATGGTTGTATTTTAATTCATCTAGACCTGCGTGTCTATTATTCAAAGTAGTTGTAATAGTTGATGCTAGTGGACGACAACCATGGAGCGGCGCCATTTACCTTGACGCAATGCCGGTGATGATGGAGATCATGTTCGTGCTTGAAGATGGAGATCGGATGCATAAGAAGAAAAGGCCATATCATATGACATATTATGAATTTCATGTGATGTTAATCCTTTTATGCATATTTTATTGCTTAGATTGCAACGGTAGCATTATAAGATGATCCCTCTCACAAAAAATCAAGTTATAGAGTGTTCGTCCTTAGTAGGCACTGTTGCCAAAGCTCGTTGTTTCGAAGCAGCACGTGATGATCGGGTGTGTTAGATTTTGCGAGTGTATACAACGGGAGCAAGCCAGATTTGCTCATGCGGAAGCTAAGGTTTGATCTTGATGAGCCTAGCATATACAGACATGGTCTCGGAAAACAGAATACCGAAAGGTAAAGCATGAGTCATATAGATGATATGATGAACATGATGATTGTTCGCCTTTGAAACTACATCATGTCACGTGATGATCGGACTTCGTATAGTGGATTTGGTTCATAATCACTAAAACAATGTGAGGGATATTGTTTTGAGTGGTAGTTCAACAACAATATGATTAAAAGTTGAACACTATTTATCATAAATTAAATCAAAGTGAATTTGCATAGTTGTTGTAGTAATTGACATCTGTTTACCACCTTGCGGTTAGTTATATTGAGATAATAGAACTATAGAATTCTGGTTAGTTACTTTACGAACCGGTATCGTATTATTTTGAAGTGTTAATCTAAAGTTTAAAAGTTCTATTGCAAACTTTCAGTAAGTTCCGGTTACTCCGTGAAGTTTAATAATTGGTATTAAATCAAGATTAACAATTCCAATGTTAGTATATAAGTATCATGTTTATCTCCATGATTCTTGATATTCAAAAGGTTGTTTTAATATCAAGGTTATCTAGGAACATCATATGTGGAAGATATTGCGATATCTGAAACTACGTTTTGATTATAACATGATAGAGTATAATATGGAAAAGTTTATGTTCTCATATTTGATGCGAATTTTCAAAAGGTTGGAGATGCTAGTCGTCCTAATCCTCCAAAAGGTTTTGGAGAGCAACATTATACTCGCAATTCACCATTATAAGCTAAAGTAGCTTGATCATGAATAGTTCCATGATAAGGATAGATATTTTATGTAGGTAAAATGTTTACTACACTAAAAGATTACTAAAGAATGGAATTTGAAAGAACACCAAACATTTGATGATGGTGATTTACTTCAAAGTGCAAGTCCAAAGACATTGGTATTAACTATACATGCTTTGGACTATGTGTCATGTTTATGGCTCCACTATTGATGTTGATAGATTCTTTCAAATAGAAAAGGAAATACTAAAAGAGAATCTTAGAAATATATGGCGGAAAAGAAAAGACTAGAATTGTTCGGCTTAGGTATATAGAGGATATACATGTTATGGATATATATTCTTTGCTTGTTAAACAATGTGGTTCTTAAGTATTGGATACTAAATTTCTTGATGTGAATCGTCATACGAAACAACACAATTCATGAAGTACACTGGCCTAAGTAACTAGCAAAAGAATATGTGATGATGTTCATCGAGAACAAATAAAGGGTTGTTGTGTTGCTCGTTAATATCAAAGCTTGCCTTCGTGATTTGTTTTATCAGGTATTATGAGAACAAAAGGGTTGTTCATATAATTGCCGTAATCCATAAAAGATGGATGATTTACAAATCTTGTTGGATAAATCACATCCATAAAACCAGTGCTAAAAATGTCGAAAGATAATTGATTGAAAGATCACTTAAGAAGTGATATCGTTGTTTAAATTATAGTGGAAAGAAAACATGAAGAAACCCCATGCGTGATGGAATTTTGGAGTCTTTTGATTTTTTATCAAATGACGCTTGTGAAACTTTCATAGAGATAATTAAAATTCCGTTAATAGGCCGAAGGGAACAAATGACTAGCTTATTGGAACTTGTACATATTGTTGTATGAAGTCCATTATGTGTAGTCAAGACGATGGATTTCAACTTCATATGTTTTATCCAAAAATTTGAGTGAATATATGAATATTTACTTAATAAGGATGAAGTGTGAAACATTTGAAAAGTTCAAAGACTTTCAAGATGAAGTGCAAAATCAATGTAACAAGAAAATAAAGAATTTATGATAGGATCATAAAGGAAGATATTTGAGTTACAAGTTTAGCATAACACCTAAGATTTGAGGAATCATTCGGTGGATTTGTGTTTCCCGAAACACCATATGAGTATGGAATAATCGAGATATGAAATGAAACCTTGTTTGACATGGTAAGATCAAAGGTGTAATTCATAAAACTGCCATTATATTTTAAAGATTAAAAGCTTTAGAGACTACCGCTTTTCCACTAAAAAGAGCTCCATAATGATCCGTTGAAATGACACCATATAAAGTTATGGTTTGGGATAAAACCCAAGTTGTCCTTTCTTAAACATTGGTATGCTATGCATAAGTGAGATGTTTACAACCAAAGTCGGATGAACATGTCTTTGTATGTTATTTCGAACAACTATTGAGTATTCCTCCATAATAACAAAGACAAAAATATTTGTCGCTTGGAACGTCAAGTTTCTTTGAGAAGGTATTTTTTGTGAAAATTTAAGTGGGAGGACGATAGAACTTTGATAAGGTTAAAAGAACCTTAGATATATGTGCAAAGTTGCACATGTAGGGGTTCGTAGCATGGAAAACAAAATTTTTCTACCGCATACAAACAAACAAGCCAAGATCTATCTACTAGATTGTAGCAACGAGTCGATAGAATAACTCACCCTCGAAGATTCCAAAGTGTTTAACGAGAGCGGATTCTCATGGGTGATGTAGTCGTACTCTTGCCGATCTCAAGATCGTGTAGACGATCCTTCTGGCCATGCTCGTTAGCTCCCAGTCAACACATCGCTCAGACTTTCGATGAAGACCTTCCTCTCCCTTGTTCCAGCAGGCAGCGGAGGTTGTAGCACTCTCCTCGCGATTCCGGCAGCACGACGGCGTGGTACCGGAAGTAGAGGGGAGATCTCGCAGGGCTTTGCCTTAAGCCGGAGCGAGTATGGTGGACTATGAGAGAGGCCTTGGCGATCTAGGGTTTAGACACACCAAGGAGAGAGGGCTAGGCCGGCGGCTAGGGCAAGGGAGAGCCCAAGTCGGCGGCTGCAAGAGGGGCCGACGGCTAGGGCTAGGGTTTTAGTGGGGCAAGGTGTGTGTGTGTCTAGAGGGGCACCCCTGCCCCTCCTTATATAGGTGGGAGGGCGCCGTCTAGGGGAGGAGAGTCCTCCCCCAACTCGGCCTCCAAGGCCGGCGGGTGGAGGGAGAGGAACTCCTCCCTAAGTAGGTTTCCTACTCTCCCTCCACCAAGCAAACTTGCCGTTTGACTTTTCAAATTGGCGTTTGACTTTTCAAACTAGGATTTTATTTATCCCTTTATTTTGCTCAGCGATGACACCTAGTACATGATGCAACCATTCCAACTTGTTATGACACATTCATGTACCCTTCCCCTCCGGAGTGCCGGACCTTCCGGAACCTTCTAGAACATTCCCGATGAAAACACCGGAATCATTCTCCAACCCCGAAACAAGACTTTCCTTATATGAATCTCATTCTCCGGACCATTCCGGATCTCCTCGTGATATCCCGGATCCCATCCGAGACTCCGAACAACATTCGGTCTCTTACTTATTATTCCATAACTACTCAACAACATCGAATCCTTAAGTGTGTCTCCCTACGGTTCGTGAATTATGCGGACATGATCGAGACACTTCTCCGAACTATAACCAATAGAGGAATCTGGAAATTCATATGCTTCCCACATATTTCTACGATTACTTTGCGATCGAATGAACCACTTACATACGATACCAATTTCCCTTTGTCTCACGATAGTTTACTTATCCGAGGTTTTGATCGTCGGTATCTCTGCATACCTAGTTCAACCTCGCATCGATAAGTACTCTTTTCTCGTTCCCGTGATATGTGATCCCTTGTGAGCCAGTCACATGCTTGCAAGCCAATTGGATGACATTCCACCGAGAGGGCCCAGAGTATATCTATCCGTCATATGGATGGACAAATCCCACTCTTGATCCATGTGTCTCAACCCATACTTTCCGAACACTCAATGTCACCTTTATAGCCACCCACTTACGTGTGGTGTTTGATGTCATCAAAGCATCCTTCCGGTGATGGTGATAAGCATGATCTCATGGTCGAAGGAATTAGGTTACTATGTATCAGAAAGCATATAGCAATTGTACTATTAAAATGACTTGATCTTTATGCTACGCTTATCTATAGGAGTATGTCCATCATACCATTCTCCTAACGATATGATCTTGTTGTTAATAACATCTCAATGTTCATGATAGGGAAACCACAATCATTTATTAACCAACAAGCTAGTATTATAAAGAGGCTTTACTAGGGACTCTAATTTAGTTTACAAATCACACAAGTATTAATGTTTCCTTGTTAATACTGTTATAGCATGAATGTAAACATTTATCATAAACACAATGATATAATAACAACTACATTTATTATTGCCTCTAGGGCATATCTCCAACAGTCTCCCACTTGCACTAGTGTCAACTAATCTAGATTACATGGTAATATACCGAACACCCATGGCAGTTTGGTGTTGGTCATGTTTTGCCCTCGGGAGAGGTTTAGTCAACGGATCCGCCACATTCAGATCTGTGTGTACTTTGCAAATCTTTATGTCACCATCTTGGACATGTTCTCGAATAGTGTGAAAACATAGCTTGATGTGCTTCAGCTTCTTGTGTGACCTTGGTTCTTGCGCATTGGCTATGGCGCCCATGTTATCACAGTAGATAGACATTGGGTCCAACGCACTTGGAACCACACCGAGCTCTGTAATGAACTCCTTCATCCATATCGCTTCTTGTGAAGCCTCAAGCGACTATGTATTCCGATTCGTTGAAGATCTCGCCACAACGCTTTGCTTTGCACTCTCCAGCCTAATCTGCACCATTCAAAGTAAATAGGTATCCAGATTGAGATTTAGAATCTTCCGGATCGGTGTTCCAACTAGCATCGGTGTAACCATTAACAACGAGTTGTTCATCACCTCCATAAGAAAGAACCATATCCTTAGTTCTTCTCAAGTACTTAAGGATGTTTTTGACCGCTGTCCAATGATTCACTCCTGGATCACTTTCATATCTGCTAGTCAAACTAACAGCATATGCAATGTCGGGTCTAGTACATAGCATGGCATACATTAGAGATCCTATGGCCGAGGCATAGGGAGTCTTACTCATCCTTTCTCTATCTTTTGCCGTTGCTGGACTTTGAGTTTTACTCAAGGTCGTATTGGGCAACATGGGCAAGAACCCTTTCTTGTTATCCTCCATTCCAAACCTCTTTAGAACTTTGTCCAAATATGTACTTTGTGACAATGATATTAGGCGTCTTGATCTATCTCTATAAATCTTTATGCCTAATATGTAAGCTGCTTCACCAAGATCTTTCATTGAAAAACTATTATTCAAATATTCCTTGAAACTATTAAGAAGGTCTACATCATTCCCAATCAACAATATGTCATCTACATATAGTATTATAAGAATGCTAAAGAGCTCCCACTCACTTTCTTGTAAATACAAGCTTCTCCATAAGTTTGTATAAAACGAAAACTTTTGATTACCTTATCAAAACGTTGATTCCAACTTCAGGATGCTTGCTTCAATCCATATATGGACCGTTGAAGTTTGCATACCTTGTTAGCATCTTTAGGATCGAGAAAACCTTTGGGTTGCATCATATACAACTCTTCATCAATGTCTCCATTGAGGAACGCTGTTTTGACATCCATCTGCCATATCTCATAATCATAATATGCAGCGATTGCGAACAAAATCCTCATAGACTTTAGCTTCGCTACTGGTGAGAAAGTCTCATCGTAGTCAACTCCTTGAATTTGTCGAAACCCTTTTGCGACAAGTCGAGCTTTATAGACAGTAACATTACCATCAGCATTTGTTTTCTTCTTGAAAATCCATTTGTTCTCGACAGCCTTCCGGCCATCCGGTAAGTCCACCAAATTCCATACTTGGTTTTCGTACATGGATCCAATCTCGGATTTCATGGCTTCTTGCCATTTATTGGAATCTGGGCTCATCATTGCTTCCTCATATGTCGCAGGGTCATCGGTGTTCTCCACCAACATGACACCCATTACGGGATCATACCAATCAGGAGTGGTACGAGTTCTCGTTGACCTGCGAGGCTCTGTAGCAACTTCAACCGAAGTTTCCTGATCATCATCATTAGCTTCCTCTCTTATTGGTGCAAGCACCACAGGAACTTCTTCCGGTGCTGTGCTACTTGCAAGTTCGAGAGAAGGTTCGACAACCTAGTCGAGTTCTACTTTCCTTCCAGTCACTTCTTTCGAGAGAAATTCCTTCTCTAGAAAGGATCCATTCTTGGCAACGAAGATTTTGCCTTCTGATCTATGATAGAAGGTATATCCAATAGTTTCTTTTGGATATCCTATGAAGACGCATTTTTCCGCTTTGGGTTCAAGATTGTCCGGCTGTAACTTCTTTACATAGGCTTCGCAACCCCAAACTTTAAGGAATGACAATTTAGGTTTCTTCCCAAACCATAATTCATACGGTGTCGTTTCAACGGATTTAGATGGTGCTCTATTTAAAGTGAATGCGGCTGTTTCTAATGCATAACCCCAAAATGATAGCGGTAAATCTGTAAGTGACATCATAGAACGAACCATATCTAAGAGAGTTCGATTACGACGTTCAGACACACCATTACGCTGTGGTGTTCCCGGCGGTGTCAATTGTGAAACTATTCCGCATTTTTTCAAATGCTCGCCAAACTCGTAACTTAGATATTCACCTCCACGATCAGAACGTAGAAATTTAATCTTCTTGTTACGTTGATTCTCCACCTCACTTTGAAATTTCTTAAGCTTCTCGAAAGTTTCGGACTTATGTTTCATGAAATAGATATACCCATATCTACTCAAGTCATCCGTGAAGGTAAGAACATAACGATAACCACCGCGCGATGCTACACTCATTGGACCACACACATCAGTATGTATGATTTCCAATAAGTCCGTAGCTCGCTCCATCATACCAGAAAATGGAGTGTTAGTCATTTTACCCATCAGACATGCTTCGCATCTTTCAAGTGATTTGAAATCAAGTGATTCAAGAAGTCCATCGGAATGGAGTTTCTTCATATGCTTCACTCCAATGTGACCAAGACGACAGTGCCACATATAGGTCGAGTTATCGCTCAATTTCAAACGTTTAGCCTCAATGTTATTAATATGTGTATTTCCACTATCGAGATTCAATAAGAATAGACCATCTATCAAAGGTGCATGTGCATAAAACATATTACTCATACAAATCGAACAACCATTATTCTCGGACTTAAACAAGTAACCGTCTCGCAATAAACAAGATCCCGATATAATGTTCATGCTTAACGCGGGCACCAAATAACAATTATTTAAGTATAAAACTAATCCCGATGGTAGATGAAGAGGTAGCGTGCCGACCGCGATCACATCAACCTTTGATCCATTTCCTACGCGCATCGTCACCTTGTTCTTCGCTAGCTTCCGTTTATTCTGCAGCACCTGTTTCGAGTTACAAATATGAGCAACCGAACCAGTATCAAATACCCAGGCACTACTACGAGTACTTGTGAGATACACATCAATAACATCTATATCGGATATACCTTTCTTCTTGATGTTGCCGTTCTTCAAATCGGCCAAGTACTTTGGGCAATTCCGCTTCCAGTGACCTTCTCCCTTGCAGTAAAAGCACTCAGTATCAGGCTTAGGTCCTGACATGGTTATACCCTACGGGTACGTGACTTTAGCATACCTGGTCCAGCCCAAGGAAGGCCCACAGCAGATATACGCTGGCCCATGAAGATTTTCGGATGGCCAAGGCCCATGACGCCTTGGGATCCTTGGGGAGCAAGACTAGCATAGATAGGACATTCAAAGGGGTAAAACCCTAGAACCTGTAACCGACTAGTACTATGCCCGGGACCTGCCTAAGTCTATGTAAAGGCCAGGAGGGCACGTCCTAGATCTCTCGACTCATACTTTCGCACATACCTCCACGCTAGATCGAATATGCGCACCCTGTAACCTTCGGTTCCGCCGTAATCAAGAGCAGACAAGCAGGAGTAGGGTTTTCCCTCCGGGGGCCTAAACCTGGGTAAATCTCGTGTCCCCTGGTTGCTTGTCTGTTAACCGTTCCACGATCTCCAGCATCCCCATCTTCTCCAAAACCCAAGTCCATAACAATGGGCATTGACGAGATCAAACCTCGTCAATTGGCGCCGTCTGTGGAAATCGGGGCTGCTGATTGTGCGATCGTGACGGTCCCGACCCGATCGATCTACAACTCCGCGGCGACGGAGAATCAACTCCTCTTCGGTACTTTCGACTTCACCGCCCACTCGCCGGCCACCATGAAGGACTTCGAGCCCTTAGGCGACGGACTCGAAATTTTGTTCGGGAGCTTCGCCTGTGTGGGACAACCGCACCTCCGCCTTCGGCGGGTGCCCGTGCCATCGATCAGACCCGCCTCGTGGGCTCCACATCCCGTGCTATGCACATCACCATCGACAGATGAGTTCTACAACAGCAGCAGCTGCAACTCCGATCTGTGCGATCTGCCTTCGGATGAAGGGACCTAAGGTTCCGGATCTGAAAGCTGCGGCAGCAGCGAACCGATCTACGAGCGCTACCAATGCAAACGCCTAACCCGCCGCCCAACACGAACCCCAACCCGCAAGATAGAAACAACGGAAAAGGCGGCAACAGAAGAAGCCAGCCCCCCCCACCCGAAGGGGAAAACAACGGCCACGTCATCCAACTTAGCAAAGAAGGATGGGTCCAGGCGCGCCGTGCCGTCGTAGGCGACATAGTCCTACCTGTGGACTCCCCACGTGACCTACTGATGGCATACCACTATCTCCTCATCGAGGAGCACAAGAAGCAAGTCAAGATGTAGGAGACGCTCAAAAAACGCAAGCAAGCAGCCTCTGAGTCCAGCGCGCGACGAAGTGCGCTCTCCGCCATGGCACCCGACTCTAGCACGAACGGAAACCAGGGAAACAAGCACCGCTCGCGGGTGGAGAACATGGATCCCAAGGAACGCCGTGATGTGACCCAAACTCTCCACACATCATTCATGGATATGGATGCCGACGGCAACATCATCCCGAAGACACCGCAAGCTGCGATCATGGCAGCCACTGCGTATCTCGCGGCCCACCAAACTCCGGAAGGGGACCCGAAAATAACCATGCATAAGTACGCACTCACCAGACTCGGACTCGTCGGAGCTGCGCTCCACGAAGACGCTCCTGCGGAGCCGAAGAAGAAATATCCGGTCAGGCGCGACCGGAGCCCCACCGCTTCATCTGAAGAGGAGGAGGAGCACGACCTTCCTCGAAGGAAGAAGAGCTCGCATCGCCACAAACGCGACTATGACGCTAGAGACGCGCTTACACAGCGCAAAATCGACAAAGCGCGAGCCAAACGCGCATGCTCATCCGAGTCCGAGATGGATGAAGATGAAGGAGAACTCTGCGGAGCTCGATGCTTCAGCAGATCTGTTCGGCGAACACAGATGCCACGCAATTTCAAGCTTCCTTCGGATACTCCGAAGTTCAACGGCACGCAAGATCCAAAATCTTGGCTCAGCGACCATCTGTCATCCGTCAAGCTGCACGGCGGTAACAAAGAAACCGCCATGCAATGCCTTCAGCTGCAGCTGACAGGCGCGGCGCGGGTCTGGCTCAGCAGCCTATCATCAGGATCCATCCGAAGTTGGGAGGAGCTAGCTTACAGTTTCGTCCGAAATTTCAAGGGCACTAGCAAGAGGCCCGCCTCAATCGAGGAGTTGCGAGCCTGCACCCAGAGAACGGGCGAATCTATTCGCTCGTACATATTACGCTGGTCTACCACCAAGAACTCCGCATCACATATCTCCGAGGAGAGGGCCATCGACGCCTTCAGAGACGGCGTCAAACGCCAAGATTTTAAGGAGGAACTTGGGCGCGTCAAGCCCAAGACACTCGACCACCTCATGGAAATTGCCAACAGTTGGGCGGACGGCGAAGATTGCATTCAGCGAGCGCAATCAGATGAAGAGGACGACTACGGCCGAAGGCGAGAACGCCGCAGCAAGAGGAGATCGCGTGTCTACGAGGACCGCGACGGACCCGACATGGTCGCGGCTGGCTACGCCGACCGCCGCAACGACAACAGCCGCAACAGCGGAGGATACCGCGGAGGAAATTTCCGCGACAGCGGACGACCAGCACAGTCGTGGCAACGCCGCGACCGCGACAACGGACCCTCAGCATTCGACAAACTTTCGGGTCCATGCACCATCCACTTCTACATCGACAAACAAGATGGCAAAAAGAAAGCCAGTCACATGCTCAAGGACTGCCGCGAGTTCCAGAAACTCAGCGAAAGCATGGTGCAGATGAGGCAACAAGCCCCAACCCCTGCGTTCGGAAACGCACCCGCGCCAGGAGAAATAGCACACGGAGCTCCTCCACCGCCACCTATTGGAGGCCCAAACCAACCAGTCGCACCAGCGCAAAACAACGCCGGGGTCGGATACCCCCCACCAAAGGGAGCACTAAATATGATCCAGAAGGGACGCCCCACAAACAGGGTGCAGAAGAAAATCACTCGACAAATCAACTTGGCCGTGGCAACTCCGCCTGCAATCCCTGAGTACCTCAGCGGATCGGAGTCCTGCATCACATTCACTCGCGCGGATCACCCTTGCCAGATCCCTCGCCCAGGTCATGCTGTCCTGGTGCTGGAGGCGCAGATCGGAGGCTTTGAGATGAGTCGCGTCTTCATGGACGGAGGCAGCGACATCAACCTAATGTTCGCAAGCACTCTAGCAGCAATGCGGATCCCACAATGCAGCCTGGAACAATCAGACACAACGTTTCACGGCATCGTCCCAGGGAAGGGCATATTCCCCCTGGGCAAAATAGGGCTCGACGTCATCTTCAGGAAGCCGGACAACTTTCGACAGGAGCGCCTTGAATTCGAAGTGGTGGACTGGACGTCGCAATACCACGCCATCCTGGGGAGCGTAGCATTCGCAAGGTTCCTGGCCGTCCCACACTACGCATACCTACTACTCAAGATGCCAGGACCAAGGGGCGTCATCACAGTCCACGGGAGCTTCACCCGATCGGACCAATGCGACAGGGATTTCAACAAAATCTCCCAGTCTTTCGGCATGCAAGACGAGGTTGTAAGGCTCCGCGAGACAACGGACAATGGGGTACCCCCAGTCACAAGGCAGAACGCACCTGACATGTCCTTCGACTCCATAGTCAACACCAAGAAAGTACAGGTCCACCCGACGGACGCCTCCAAGACGGCCTTGATCACCAACGACCTCAGCACCGCATAGGAAGGCGCGCTCGTCGAATTCCTCCGTGAGCGCTGGGAAATCTTCGCCTGGTGTCCTGCGGACATGCCAGGAGTTCCCAGGGAATTCGCCGAGCACGCACTCAATGTCTTTCCAGACACCAAGCCAGTCAAGCAGTCCATCCGAAGACTGTCGGAGCCACGAGCCGAAGCTATCGGCAAGGAAATCAATAGACTACTCGCTGCAGACTTCATCAGGGAAATCAAAGAAAGCGAATGGCTTGCAAACACGGTGATGGTCCCAAAGAAGGACACGGACATCCTACGGATGTGCGTGGACTTCACGTCACTAAACAAGCATTGCCCAAAGGACCATTTCCCTCTTCCACGGATCGACCAGATCATCGATTCGACTGTAGTTTGCGAGAAACTCTCCTTCCTCGACGCTTACTCAGGCTATAACCAGATTCGTCTCAAGGTCGAAGATCAGGAGAAAACAGCGTTTATCACACCGTTCGGAGTATTCTGTTACAACACAATGCCCTTCGGGCTAAAGAACGCAGGTGCCACGTACCAGCGATGCATGCAGGCCTGCCTCAAGGACCAGATCGGTCGCAATGTCCAAGTCTATGTCGACGACATAGTAATAAAAACTAAGGAGGCAAGGACACTTATCGACGATCTCCGCGAGACGTTCGACAATCTTGACCGCTACAGGATCAAGCTCAATCCCGAAAAGTGCGCCTTCGGCGTCCCATCGGGCCAGCTGCTCGGATACTTCATCTCTCAACGAGGGATCGAGGCGAACCCGAAGAAAATTAGATCCATCATGACGATGGAGAAGCCGAAAAACCTCAAGGGCATCCAGCAGCTCGCAGGACGAGTAGCAGCGCTAAGCAGGTTCATCAGCCGCATGGGCGAGAAGGCCCTACCATTCTACCAGCTGCTGCGTAATGCAGACAAGTTCGAGTGGACACCAGAAGCCAACGACGCATTCGAAAGCCTCAAGCGGCTCCTCTCCATCTCGCCCGTTTTGGTCACGCCAAAGGAGCGCGAGCCCCTGCTGCTGTACATAGCAACCACACACCAGGTGGTCAGCACCGTACTAGTGGTCGAACGACCCGAAGAAGGCAAGACCCACGGTCCAGCGTAATTACTACCTCAACGAGGCAGTCGACACCAACAAAGAGGTACCCTCACTACTGAAGCTAGCCTACGGCGTGTTCATGACGGCGGCTCGGCTGAGCCATTACTTCCGGGAGCACCAAGTGATGGTCGTCAACGAGGCACCCTGAACATCACGAATAATCCGAGGCCACGGGGCGGGTGGCCTGTGGGCATCGAACTGTCACCCTTGGACATCGTCTCTGAGAGCGACCATAATCAAATCTCAAGTCCTTCCGGACTTCCTGGTACATTGGATGGAGCTGCAGCTGCCAGACACCCCAGACATGTCGCAGTCGTGGACAATGCACTTCGACAGCTCCAAGAGTGAAGCCGGAGCAGGGGCAGGGCTCATACTGACCTCCCCGCAAGGCGACAAGATGAAGTATGTTCTTCGGATGAAATTTAGAGCCTCCAACAACGAGGCCGAATACGAAGCCCTCATCCATGGCATGAGGATGGAAAAGATATGCGGCGCAACGTGCCTGGTCATCTACGGTGACTCCAACCTCGTAGTCCAGCAGACGATGAATGAGTGCGACGCACACGCCGACAACATGATCGCGTACTGCGCGCTCTACAACGCACTCAAAGGAGAATTCGACGGCTGCGAAATACGGCACGTTGGAAGAGAGAGCAACGAGGAAGCCGATAGACTCGCCAACATCGGCTCCACTTGCGCAAAGGTGCCACCAGGTGTGTTCCTCGAACAAATCTGCGTGCCATCCATCAAGCGGAAATTCCTCAAGGGATCACCCGAAGAAGCAGAACACTCGGGAGCTACGCTACCCGAAGTACACGAAGGACCCGAAAAACTGGACACAAAGGTAGCCATGGTCAACCTAATGCAGGTCATGGCAGTTGAAGAAACTTGGACGCGACCATACCTCCAGTTCTTGATAAACGGAGAAGCGCTGACAGCTCAGCAGACGCGCATATCTCGCGGTCAAAAGCCTTCACCATCATCAGCGGCGAGCAAGCGCAGCATCACGGGTGTACTACAGCGGTGTGTCACCATCGGCACGCAAGGCCATACTCCAAGACATCCATGAAGGCATCTGCGGCCACCACGCAGCGGCGCTCCTTGTCGCAAAGGCTCTCTGAGCAGGATTCTCATCGCCAGCGCCATGAGCGACTCAAAGGATATCGTCCGAAGATGCAACGGATGCCAACGGTTCGCCGACAAACCGCACGCACCTGGGTCCGAGCTCAGACCCATACCCATAGCCTGGCCTTTTGCTCAATGGGGCCTCGACATGATCGGTAAACTGCTAAAATCCTCGAAAGGGGGACACGTCTTCCTCCTGGTCGCAGTCGACAAATTCACCAAGTGGATCGAGGCCATGCCGGTCACCAACCAGAAAGGCAAAAATGCCGTCAAGTTCTTAAAGTCCATTGTCTACAGGTTCCGCGTACCACACAGCATCATCACCGACAACGGATCGAACTTCATCTCCGAAGAATTCCAGGACTTCTGCGAAGGCCTTGGGATCAACATCACGTACGCCTCAGTAGCGCACCCGCAAACGAACGGGCAAGTGGAAAAGGCCAATGGCCTAATCGGCGCCGGCATCAAGAAGCGCCTCATGAGCTCACTCGAACAAATATGAAGCGGGCGAAGAGCTACCATCCGTCTGTGGAGCTTACGGACTCGCCAAACAGCTCCACCGCTACACACCATTCTTCATGGTACACGGATCCAAAGCCGTGCTACCGGTAATCGCCACCAGGCCCCGGGGTGCGTCGCTTACAATGACGAATCCACGATTGCACTCGAAGATCTTGTCGACACATCGGCAAGCATGGGATATAGCAGCAGCTCGATCAGCGGTGTACCAGCAGAGTCTCCGCAACTACCACAGCCGCCGGCTGCGCCCAAGGTCCTTCGTCGAAGGAGACCTCGTCTTGCGACTCAAGCAAAAGCGACCGAATAAATTCGAGTCACCATGGGAAGGACCCTACGTCATCACCGAAGTCATCCCAGGTGGCGCCTATCGCCTCAAGCACGTGGAGTCTGGAGTCGCATACTCCAACCCATGGAACATCCCGCACCTGCGATGATTCTATCCCTAGCTACCTACCCCTTTACTTTCAATAAGGCTTTCAGCCAAGGCTATTCAGCCGAACAATGTACCTCCTTCATTACGATATACATAAAGCTAAGTGTCTCGCCCCAAAACTTCTGTTCACTATTGTGCAACTTTACTACATGCTACAAACGCACTCGGGGGCTCCCCCCACCTCACGATTTCATCGACTGAGAATAAAACGTGTACACCTGAGTAGCTGACAACGTCAGGCAAACGAAAAGGACACGTACTCAATAAAAGCACTGCGTGCTCACAACAAACAAACCTTTACAAAAAAGGGCACAACACGCCCAGCCGTAATGTACAAATTTTACATCTATCTCTTTTTCAGGTACTACCTATTCTGAAGAATAACCCGAGCACGCTGCTCAAACAAATCTACGACCTGTTCGACATACTGCCTTACAGCCGCATAATGTGGGCGCATGTCCCACTCACCACCATCAGGCCGAAGAGGCGGCCCAGTGGACACAGCAGCCAAATCTACATCAGGCCGATGCATCCTCATAAGAGACAACGCAGCCTTGAATCCAGCGACGAGTTGTTGCCGCACCAACTCCTTGACATTGCTCACGCTTCGAAACTTCGACAGAAGACCCGCAAGGCTCGTCGGCACGGCATCCAAAGGAAACATGACGTGCAGCACCGAGGAAAACGATGTCTGCACTTGGCGGAGCACTCGCGAAACTTGGTGAACACGATCCTGCACCGTCGCCAGAGCCATGGCGCGATCGCGATCCATCCATAAGAAGCCGCCGGCCTCCATGTCCTGTTGAGTCAAGCAATTGACCCGAACAGCGACACGCTCTTTTTCTTCCCTCGGAGCAAGATTCGCACCTGCGACAATCGCACAAAACAATAGTAAGGACAGCAGGCTCATCCGACGAACTAAGCTACAACTTGAACCAAAGAACAACTTACATTGCAGCTGCTCGGACAGCCGAACCAGCTCCGCCATCAAGTAATCCTCTCTGGTCGCACCACGATCCGCCTTGGACTTCCAAACGTCGGCATGACCACGTAACCTGAGCAACTCGCTCTCCAGACTACGCACACTATCCCGAAGGAAAGTGATCTGCGAGGAATCATCCAAGGATGGTTGCAACGGCATTGCGGATGGGACGTCAACAGGATCAACACCCGAAGGAACCTAGAGCAGCAGCAAAAGAAAGGAACACAGACATTCAGCCAAGGATAGAGCACAACTCAGAGGAATTCATTAAATATATAAGACAACCACGTAGCACAAGGATGGTGTTCTTCAAGATATTTACAACAAAAAGTAGACTACAAACTACCCTACGTATACTACGCCTAAGATGCGGGACCCTGAGTCGCCTCGGAGCCAGACTGCCTAGCTTTGGCCCCGCCCTGCTGCCGCAACGCATACTCAGACAACAAATCAATGAGCTTGGGCCCATATCGCTTGCAGCGAGCAGAGTAGGCAGCAAGGGCTACCTCGGATCCATCCGCAGCCGTCGGCATCCGAGAGGTGATCTGGGGCAGATCCAGCTCCGCTCCAGCCGCCAAGGCCATCGCCAGCCCGACGGACGCGCCGATGCCCTTCTGCTTGCGCTTGTACGCCGCAGGCGCTTCGGCTGACAGAGCCTCCGCCAGAGCATCCACATCATCAAGGGATGTGCCCTTCGGGACAAGCTCCTTGTAGAAGCGACCAAGGACCTCTTTCGCCTTGGCAAGGAGGCGGCAGCGGTGCTTGGCGGTCTTCGACCGCCACGGTGGCATCATCTAGAGCACTCCGTGCTCTAGAGCACATGATCGAACTTCGATGCTGCGGCATACGAGACAAAAATAAGAAGAAAAGCATGAAGAAAAGCGCACTGAAGAAGACTCGAAGAAAAAAACAAGTACAAAACTAGTACTCACCGAAATAGCCTTGGCGGCAGCCATGAGCTTCGCCGCCACCTCTCTTTCACGAGCGGCAGCGGTGGCCTGCTCCTCTCACGATCTGTGGCCTCCTGCTGCAGACGCTCCTTCGCTTGGCTGCCTTAGTCGGCTCTAGCTCGGCGTTCTTCGCTCCAGCGGCTTGACCTTACGCTCCGATTGACCAAGGCTCTTTTTGAGAGCGTCGACCTCCCGGAGGGAATCATTATGCTCCTCTGCATTCAAAACAAGCAAGTGTCAAAGAAAAGGACCAGGATAAATAAGAGAGGCATTAAAAGGCAGATGGATACCTTGAAGCTACCGAAGTTTCGCCTCCAGCGCCAGGCGCTCTTGCACCAGCCGCTTGGCCTCCTGCACAAAAGGCTGAAGAAAAAGAAATAGTAGTAAGAAAAGGGCTTGGGGGCTATGCCCAACACAAAGGAGTAAAAACAAAATTCGCACACGAAGACACTCGGGGGCTCCCCCCGTGACATGAAGCAGAGAAACTTACATGCTCTGATGGTGACTCCAAAGAACCGCCTGCGAAATTCTGAGGCGCAACCACCTGCACCTCCTGCAATGGAGGATCCGGAGCCGCGCCACCCAAAGTCGCCATCGTCTGAGGAGGAGGAGACGCAATTTTCGACTCCCCCATCATTTCCCGCGCACCACCACTGGAGGAATCATGGGAGGAATGCCTGCATACGAACCAATCAGCACAAGCACAAACAATCATGCAGGAAAAAGAACAATAGTACAGCAAGAAACTTACGAGCCCAGTGAGCTCAGGTCAAAGACAGGAGGAGTCCTTCGGGCTCTCTTCTCCTCTTTCTTTTCTTCCTTCTTCTCCTCCTTTTTCTCTTCCTTCTTCTGCTTCGCTGGCGGGTGCGGCGCTACAGCCCGCACAGGAATGGCAGGAATGGGAGAAGAAGAACCCCCATGACCGTCACTATGACGCTCAAGGCCCAGAGGGTTTCTGGGAGTTGGAGGAGTCGAAGCATCCGAAGATTCGCTGGAGCTCCGTGACCGCTTTCGCGTATGGTCCTCACTCGACTCGTCGGCATCCTCCGCCGGAGATAGCGCCGACGGTAGCTCGGACACGGAATCAACCACTTCATTATCCGGGGCATTCGGATACCTCTCGGGCAACGTCGGTGCCATGCCCGGCACCTTGAAGCTCTGCAAAATCAGAAGAAACTTTGTTAGCAAACAAAGGAAACAAAAACACAGCCGACCAAAAGCACTACGTGCACAAATCTACACCTGCGGTACGGCCAACGTCGAGGAAAATGGAGGATTTAGCGACTTCCCCGGGATTTATTCTCCGGCTTTGAACTTCAGCAGTGCGCGAAGGGCCCTGTCAAGATCCCCCTCGGACATTTTCTCAGCCGAAACCCTCGTCGAATCACGGCGCCCAGAATAAAGAAACATCGGGTGCGCCCTCGCTTGGAGAGGTTGCACCCGACGCTCAAGAAAATTCTGGATGATGTCCACGCCGTTCACCTCTTTCTCCAGAATCAGCTGGAGATCCTCCACCCGACAGTAAAGGGCCTCTATCTCCGCCACCTCACCGTCCAAGATTTGGTTTTTCCAAGACCTTTTTCGCTCAATCATTTGGGAGGGGTCAAAGGGAACAAGACCAAAATCTTGCCCGGGCACTACGGAGTCACGGATATAAAACCATCGCCTCTTGATCTTGGACAGATTTGGACATGGAAAAGAAAAGAAGAGCAGATTGGGACTAAGAGATGAAGAAACCCCAATGGGATACACACCATCCGAACAGATTGCCTCTTCACGGAATAGAGCTTCGGAAGAGGCCAAAGTGCGTCAATGCCAAGCCAGACTGCAAAAGTGATAAAACACGCAATATGGAGAAGAGAATTGGGAGGCAGATGATGATGCTAAATCCCATAGAAGAAGAGCGATCCACGGAGGAAGTCGTGGACGGAAAAAACCCACGCAAAGCGGCGAGAAACATAACCCGATACCGGATGGGGCGGGGATTACCTCATTCGGGAGTTTGACGGCCTCCCTATCTTGCGGGATCAGGCCCCGCTCGCGAAGCTTGCGGAGATCGCTCTCCCGCGTCTCTGATCGCCGCCAGCCACCGTCGGTGACGCGAGTAGCGACAGTGCCCTTTTTTCCTCCGGCGGCGCTGCTCCCAACCGCAGATGAAGATTTCTTTGGTTTCCCCATTGCGCTACGGCAGCGCCGGCGGTGCAAACGCATAAAGAACGACGGAAATGAGGAAGGAAATCCCAGCGCGAAGCAAGAATCGCTCGAGCACAAGGAGGGAGTGAACACAAGAACTGGTGCGGTGAAAACAAACCACGGTTTCCCCCAATTATTATAACAGCGAAGACGACGAACGGCAACCGTCCATCCAGAAGACCTAACGCCAACGGCAGATCTGACCGTACACGTGTCAACATCACAACGAACCATCGTTACCACGCCGTCCACTACGCACGGAAATCGAGGAGACGCCGTAATTATCTCCACGCCGCGCGTGACCGGTCAATTCAAAGTCGCAAGTGGGACCCGTTCGTCCGATCAAGTCATCTCGCCGTAGCAGGCGCTTGAGGTCATCGATCGTCAAGCGATGTCATCAAAAGCTATACTAGCACCAACTACAATTCTTGGCTCCACACTAAGAGTACTCACTCGAATCTTGATTCGACTAAATACTCGGGCTACTGCACCGGAAGATGAATAACGACAAAGTATTTCTTCGAGTCCTAAGTCGAGTCTACGACTCCACTACGGACTCGGGGGCTACTCCCATAGGGAGGATGGATTTAAGCATCCGAATTTTTTTGAGTCCTACGGACTTAACAACTGAACAATGCTTGAACTAAAGTCTCTGCTCGAGTCTACGACTCAAACAGACACTCGGGGGCTACTCCCATAGGGAGCGCTGGTCGCGCACCCTATGAATTCTTCGACTGTGATCTTTCGGATCAGCACGCAAAAACTTTTTGGCATCTTTGCCCCAACAAAAGCCGAGTGAGAAACAATCTCCTTGGCCACCCGAAACACCTCAGCGGTGACAAATGTTCGGATGCTGCGTCCGCGACGCAAAGATAAGACCTGCAGATATCATCTGACGGCCTGGCAACATACATGACTGCGCTCTGCTAGTACAAAACCATGTCAACAGGAGTGATGAAAAATCCCGACGGACGCGTTGGGTACATTAATTAAAATCACTGGAATTCCACTCCTGTAAGTCCTCCGCGGCCTGAGTCGAATTACGCTAGCATATGTTCTAGGTCCGAGTTGAGGGACTCGAACTTGAAGAAGATCGTGTTGTTTCGTCCTAAGACGATAAGCGACCACGATCCGTCGGGTGAGTCGCTGCACACGTCAACAATCCCTACACACATATTATTAATACATAGTTGCACCGAAGATGGAAGAGTCCTCCGAATCTACGATTATTTGATCACTCGAGCTCTTGACATGGTTATACCCTACGGGTACGTGACTTTATCATACCTGGTCCAGCCCAAGGAAGACCCACAGCAGATATACGCTGGCCCATGAAGATTTTCGGATGGCCAAGGCCCATGACGCCTTCGGATCCTTGGGGAGCAAGACTAGCATAGATAGGAAATTCAAAGGGGTAAAACCCTAGAACCTGTAACCGACTAGGACTATGCCCGGGACCTGCCTAAGTCTATATAAAGGCCAGGAGGGCATGTCCTAGATCTCTCGACTCATACTTTCGCACATACCTCCACGCCAGATCGAATCTGCGCACCCTGTAACCTTCGGTTCCTCCGTAATCAAGAGCAGACAAGCAGGAGTAGGGTTTTCCCTCCGGGGGCCTGAACCTGGGTAAATCTCGTGTCCCCTGGTTGCTTGTCTGTTAACCGTTCCATGATCTCCAGCATCCCCATCTTCTCCAAAACCCAAGTCCATAACAATGGGCATTGACGAGATCAAACCTCGTTAGGTCCAGCCTTGGTCTTCTTCGTCGGTGCGGTAACTTTCTTACCACCCTTCTTGAAGTGTCCCTTTTGCTTAGACTTGCCTTTCTTGAATTTGGTGGTCTTATTGACCATCAACACTTGGTGCTCTTTCTTGATCTCCACTTCTGCAGATTTTAACATGGAGAAGAGTTCTGGCAACTGCTTGTTCATGCTTTGCATATTGTAGTTCATCACAAAGTTCTTGTAACTTGGTGGTAGTGATTGGAGGACACCGTAAATCCCCAAAGCATTAGGAATCACTATACCCAAGCTTTGAAGTTTGTTTGCGTGCCCAGACATCTTAAGCACATGCTCACTGACGGAGCTGCCCTCTTACATCTTGCAGTTAAAGAACTTTTCAGAAGCCTCATAGCTCTCAACTGCCGCGTGAGTCTCAAATATCAATTTAAGTTCACGGACAATATCATGTGGGTATGAATTCTCAAACCTTTTCTGAAGCTCCGATTCCAAACCATACAAGATAGCACACTGAACTGTGGAGTACTGAGTCTTCCGAGTGAGGTAGACATTCTTTACTTCATCGGTAGCAGTAGCTGCAGGCGGGTCACCCAGCGGTGCATCCAGCACATAATTCAAATTACCAGCATTGAGGACAATCCTCAAATTGCGGAACCAATCCGCGAAGTTGCTTCCATTGTTTTTCAACTTTTCTTTCTCTAGGAACGCATTAAAATTGATGGTAGGGGCCGCCATTGATCTACAACATATTTGCAATAGTTTAGACTAAGTTTATGACAAATTGAGTTCTAATTAATAGTTAAATTAATCTAGGTGAACTCCCACTCAAAACAATATCCCTCACATTGTTTTAGTGATCACACGAACCAAATCCGCCACATCAAAACCGATCATCACGAGAGTTGATGTAGCTTCAATGGCGAACAATCGACATGTCCATCATATCTACTATATGATTCATGCTTTACCTTTCGGTGATCCATGTTCCGAGACCATGTCTGTACATGCTAGTCTCGTCAAGATCAAACCTTAGCTTCCGCATGAGCAAATCTGGCTTGCTCACGTTGTATACACTTGCAGAATCTAACACACCCGATCATCACGTGGTGCTTCAAACAACAAGCTTTAGCAACGGTGCTTACTAAGGATGAACACTTTAGAACTTGAAATTCATGTGCATGAGGGATCATCTTATAATGCTACCGTCGTTCACTAAGCAATACAAGATGCATAAAGGATTAACATCACATGCAATTCATAATATGTGATATGATATGGCCTTTGTTCTTTGATTCTTCCGATCTCTATCTTCAAGCACGAACATGATCTCCATCATCTCCGGCATTGCATCAAGGTCAATGACGCTGCTCCATGATTGTCGTCCACCAGCTTAAACTATTACAACTACTTTGAATAGACACGCGGGTCTTAACAGAAATTAAAGACAACCATATGGCTCCTGCCGGTTGCCAACTTACAATAAGGAACATTGCATACATCAAATATAATCACAATCATGGCCATATCACATCACAGCACACCCCTGCAAAACAAAGTTAGACGCCTCTAATTTCTTTGCATATTTTACGTGGTTTGGGGCTTTCAATAAGTGTCGATCTAACTTACGAACAAGAACCACAACGTTGATGTTTGAACTATCAAGTGCCTGTTGTAAATTGGATCTATACTATAATGGGAGAGACAGACACCATAAAGCCACTTATGCAATACAAGTTGCATGTTGAGCGTGGAGCAAGTCTCATGAACGATGTCATGTAAGGTTAGCCCAGGCCGCTTCATCCCATCATACCGCAAGATGCAAAGTACACAAGAAGCAATTTATAATAAAAGCACCACCACCCATAATGACCATTGTGTTCTACTCGTGCAACAGATCTACATAAATACACGGCTCTGATACCCCGTAGGGTTCGTAGCATGGAAAACAAAAATTTCTACGCATACAAACAAACAAGACAAGATCTATCTACTAGATTGTAGCAGTCGATAGAATAACTCACCCTCGAAGATTCCAAAGTGTTTAACGAGGCGGATTCTCGTGGGTGATGTAGTCGTACTCTTGCCGATCTCAAGATCGTGTGACGATCCTTCCGGTCTGCGTTAATGGCGCTCCATGATCGGTCACACGTTCGATACTCGATGAAGACCTTCCTCTCCCTTGTTTCAGCAGGCAGCGGAGGTTGTAGCACTCTCCTCGCGATTCCGGCAGCACGACGACGTGGCACCGAAAGTAGAGGGGAGATCTCGCTGGGCTTCGCCTTAAGCCGGAGCGAGTATGGTGGACTATGAGAGAGGCCTTGGCGATCTAGGGTTTAGACACACCAAGGATAGAGGGCTAGGCCGGCGGCTAGGGCAAGGGGAGAGCCCAAGTCGGCGGCTAGGGTTTGACCTAGGGAGGCGGCGGCTGCAAGAGGGGCCGGCGGCTAGGGCTAGGGTTTTAGTGGGGCAAGGTGTGTGTCTAGAGGGGCACCCCTTCCCCTCCTTATATAGGTGGGAGGGCGCCGGCCAGGGAAGGATAGTCCTTCCCAAACTCGGCCTCCAAGGCCGACGGGTGGAGGGAGAGAAACTCCTCCCCAAGTAGGTTTCCTACTCTCCCTCCACCAAGCAAACTTGCCGTTTGACTTTTCAAATTGGTGTTTGACTTTTCAAACTAGGATTTGATTTATCCCTTTATTTTGCTCAGCGATGACACCTAGTACATGATGCAACCATTCCAACTTGTTATGACACATTCATGTACCCTTCCCCTCCGGAGTGCTGGACCTTCCGGAACCTTCTAGAACATTCCCGATGAAAACACCAGAATCATTCTCCAACCCCGAAACAGGACTTTCCTTATAGGAATCTCATTCTCCGGACCATTCCGGATCTCCTCGTGATATCCCAGATCCCACCCGAGACTCCGAACAACATTAGGTCTCTTACTTATTATTCCAAAACTACTCAACAACATCGAATCCTTAAGTGTGTCTCCCTATGGTTCGTGAATTATGCGGACATGATCGAGACACTTCTCCGAACAATAACCAATAGAGGAATCTGGAATTCATATGGTTCCCACATATTTCTGTGATTACTTTGCGATCGAATGAACCACTTACATACGATACCAATTTCCCTTTGTCTCATGATAGTTTACTTATCTGAGGTTTTGATCGTCGGTATCTCTGCATACCTAGTTCAACCTCGTTACCGATAAGTACTCTTTTCTCGTTCCCGTGATAAGTGATCCCTTGTGATCCAGTCACATGCTTGCAAGCCAATTGGATAACATTCCACCGAGAGGGCCCAGAGTATATCTATCCATCATATGGATGGACAAATCCCACTCTTGATCCATGTGTCTCAACCCATAATTTCCGAACACTCAATGCCACCTTTATAGCCATCCAGTTACGGTGTGGTGTTTAATGTCATCAAAGCATCCTTCCGGTGATGGTGATAAGCATGATATCATGGTCGAAGGAATTAGGTTACTATGTATCAGAAAGCATATAGCAATTGTACTATTAAAATGACTTGATCTTTATGCTACCCTTATCTATAGGAGTATGTCCATCATACCATTCTCCTAACAATATGATCTTGTTGTTAATAACATCTCAATGTTCATGATAGGGAAACCACAATCATTTATTAACCAACAAGCTAGTATTATAAAGAGGCTTTACTAGGGACTCTAATTTAGTTTACAAATCACACAAGTATTAATGTTTCCTTGTTAATAATGTTATAGCATGAATGTAAACATTTATCATAAACACAAAGATATAATAATAACTACATTTATTATTGCCTCTAGGGCATATCTCCAACAGCACAGCGCCAAAAAGTGTTTCGGAGGCAGCAACAATGCTCATGACTCACGTGCCTCAAAGGTTGTGGTTACGAAGGTCTAAGTTCCTACTGAACCAAGTAGGTCAGGTAAACAATCAAATACCAAGATTTGAGGGTTGAATCATTATTTGATAATAATGAACAGACTACATGCAAAGAAGCGATGATGGGCCCTAACTCCGTCAAATGGCTTGAAGCCATAAAATCTGTTGTAGTTCCATACATGAGAAATCAAGCTTTGAACTTGAAAGATCCTCTAGAAAGGTGTAAGACCTTACAGTCGTGTTTGGATCTATAAAGAAATAGACATGGATGTTTTGCATCTATGAAATAGTCGACTTGTTGGGAAAGACTTCACAACAATGTTCAAAGGTTGACTATGACAAGATTTGATCTTTCATAGCGATATTTAGTCAGTAAGGATTAATGTAGCAACCACTACATATAATTCTGTTATATGGTGGTTGAACAAACAAAACAAAGTTATTTTAATAGAATTGTTACCTAGGACGTGTACATAACATGATCTAAAGAGTTTTGTTAATTCAAAAGATGCTAATAGCGAATGAAAACTTCAATGGTTGAAATAAGCATCGTGGAGTTGGAATTTTCACCATGATGAAACTTTTAAAAGAGTTTAATCTCATCAGAGATGATGAAGATACTTGCATTTGCAAGAAATTAAGTGGGAGCGCTAAGACATATTTCTAATACATTATGTGGAAGACATATTATTGATTAGAAATGATGTATCTTTTGTTAACACAAGTTAAGAATTTCATTTTGATGAAAGACTTAGGCAAAACCCGAATATTTGGCATCAATATCTATATAGATAGATTGAGATGCTAATATGGTTGTGCCGAAAGTACATAGATGATATATTGAATGATTTTAATATAGAAACTACAAGAAAGGTTCTTGTCGCACAGAAAGGATTGAACCGAAATTCAAGTGTATTGACACTTGGTAAGTGAAACAAAGATTTAAGTATAGATTGATACTTGATGTATGAAATCACAAAGAATATTTATATCAATCATACTGTGATATGTAAAAATCCAGATATGTACTATGCTCTAAATGTTATGAGCATATACCAGAATGATTCATAAGATAATCATTGGACGATACTAAGGATATTCTTATGATCTTTTGGAAAAAACTAAGAATATATTATTTTTATAGAGGTGACAAATAGATGGTTAGTTCATTGTAAAAGTACTACATTGATACTAGTTTTGTCACAAAGTTAAGTTTATCTCAATCTAAACTAAGGGTGGCACAATATAATGGAAATAAAGTTCCATAATGGATTTGGATGAGTTCCAAAGTTAAGACATTGTGACAGATACTACAACAAAAGCTGAGTATATGACTGCTATTATAGCAGCAAAAAAGGGCATTTTTCTCAAGTAGTTTTTTATCAAACTAGGTGTAGTTCAAAGCGGGCTAGTACTATGAAGATATACTGTACGAAAATATTATCAACATGTTTTAACCCTAAGAAACTAAAGGTCTCGCCAAAGGACCAAATTTATACAATGCCATATCGTTAGAGAATGAGTGATGCGTAGAGACGCAAAGACATGCAATTTCACACGGACCTGTAAGTGTCGGATCCGAAGATCGGTTGACCACTAGCAATCGTGTAAATACAACACTAGAAAGCCATAGGTGTTGAATACACAAAGTTTTGAAACTAGATTATTGTCTCTAGTGCAAGTGGGAGACTATTGGAGATATGCCCAAGAGGCAATAATAAAGTGGTTATTATCATATCTTTGTACTTATGATAAATGTTTACATACCATGCTATAATTGTATTAACCGGAAACATTAATACTTGTGTGGTTTGTAAACATAAAAGAGTCCCTAGTAAAGCCTCTTGTTAAACTAGCTTGTTGGTTAATATATGATCATGGTTTCCTGATCATGAACATTGAGATGTTATTAACAATAAGGTCATATCATTAGGAGAATGATGTGATGGACATACTTCTATAGTTAAGCGTAGCATAAGATCAAGTCATTCAAATAGTTCACTTGCTATAAGCTTTCTGATACATAGTAATCTAATTCCTTCAACCATGAGATCATGCTAATCACCATCACTGGAAGGATGCTTTGAGGACATCAAACACCACACCATAACTGGGTGGCTATAAAGGTGGCATTGAGTGTTCGTAAAGTATGTATTGAGGCACATGGATCAAGAGTGGGATTTGTTCATCCATATGACGGATAGATATATTCTGGGCCCTCTTGGTGAATGTAATCCAATTATCTTGCAATCATGTGAATGGCTCACAAGGGATCACATATCACGGGAACAACAAAAATAATACTTATCGGTAACGAGGTTGAACTAGGTATGCAGAGATACCGACAATTAGATCTCGGATAAGTAAAATATCGCGAGACAAAGGGAAATTGGTTCCGTATGTAAATGGTTCATTCGATCGCAAAGTAATCGTAGAAATATGTGGGAGCCATATGAATTTTCAGATTCCTCTATTGGTTATTGATCGGAGAAGAGTCTCGATCATGTTTACATAATTCATGAACCGTAGGGAGACACACTTAAGGATTCAATGCTGTTTAGTAGATATGGAATGTGAGTAAAGAGACCGAATGTTGTTCGGTGTATCGGATGGGATCCGGGATATCACGAGGAGATCCGGAATGGTCCGAAGAATAAGATTCATATAAGGAAAGTCCAATTTCAGAGTTCGGGAATGATTCCGGTGTTTTCACCGGAATGTTCTAGAAGGGTCTAGAAGGTTCACCGATCCGGAAGGGGAAGGGTACATGGATGTGTCATGACAAAGTGTAATGGTTGAATCATGTCCTAGGTCACTTGGCTAGACACTTGGAAGAGAGAAATCAAACTCTAATTTGAAAGTCAAAAAGGCAGTTTGAAAAAGTCAAATCTAAACATGGTTTCCGAGTTAGGTAGGGTTTCTAAGTTAGGGAGGGTTTCCACCTGGGTTGGGAACACCCTTGGACGCCCCCACCTATATAAGGAGGGGTGGGGGCGCACCCCAAGGTATTCCCCTTGCCCTAGGCGCCCAAGAAACCCTAGGCTGGCCGCCGCCCCCCTCTCTAGTTGCGAGCAATCTAGTTCTCATCTAAACCGCTACCGACTAGCTAAACTCTAGTTGCTAGCTACCTCTAAACGTTGGCCCTCTAAACCCTAATCACCGGGGCTCCCTTTACTCCACCATACTCGCTCCGGCTTAGGCGAAGCCCTGCGGGATCTCCCCTCTACTTCCGACACCACGCCGTCGTGCTGCCAGAATCGCGAGGGGAGAACTACAATCTCCGCTGCCTGCTGGACCAAGGGAGAGGAAGGTCTTCATCGAGTACCGAACATGTGACCGACTACGGAAGCGTTGCCGGAACGCAGCGCCGAAAGGACCGTCTACGCCATCTTGAGATCGGCAAGTGTACGACTACATCACCCACGAGAATCTGCTCTCGTTAACCGCTTTGGAATATTCGAGGGTGAGTACTCTAATCGACTCGTTGCTACAATCTAGTAGGTAGATCTTGGCTTGTTTGTGTGCATGCGGTTGAATTTTTTTGTTTTCCATGCTATGAACCCCTACAGTGTATTGATACGTTGGAAACGTATCTATAATTTTTGATGCTCCATGCTTGTTTTATATCTACTTTGCTTTACTTGTCCACACTTTGCGGTGCTTTTTACATGTTTTCTGGTACTAACCTATTAACAAGTTGCAACAGTGCCAGATGCTTGTTTTCTGCTGTTTTTGGTTTCAGAAAAGTTAGTAAAGAAATATTCTCGGAATTGGACGGGACGAACGTCAAAGTCAATAACTTTCCATGGGGAACATGAAGTCCAGAGGGGAGACGGAGAAGCGGGCCAGGGAGGCCACCCCCCAGACGCGGGGTTAGGTGGACCTGCGCCTGCGTAGGGTTTGCCTATCCTGGTCGCCTCCCGGACTCGCGCCTTCTCCTATAAGAAGCGCCTGATATAGAAACTCTCGGGACCCGGTCAGAAATCCACGAAACTGTCTGTAGCCGCCATCACCATCGTCCCTAGATCGAGGGGGGGATCTAAAGTTCTTCCTGGCACCCTGTCGGAGGGGAGATCATCCTGGAGGCCTTCTCTCCGGTATGATTCGTGAGTAGTTCCACCTTGGACTATGGGTCCATGTAGTTGCTAGATGGTTGTATCTCCTCCTTTGTGCTTTCATGTATAGATCTTGTGATCTCCGTTCATGATCAAGATCTAATCTATTTGTAATCATGCATGTTGTGTTTGCGGGGATCCGATGGATATTGAGATTATTATGTTGGTTTGATTAATGGTTTTATCTTTATGATTCTATCATGTCTGTGTTGTTTGTGATCTTGCATGCTCTCCGTTGCTAGTGGTTATCTTGGCCAAGTAGTTGCTAGTGACTCCAAGAGGGAGTATTTATGCTCCATAGTGGGTTCATGCCTCTAGTTTCCAAGGGAAGTGACAGAAATCTCTTCGGTTGTAGATGTGCTGTTGCTACTAGGGAGAAAACAATGGTCCCTTGTTCATGGAACATGTGGATTGTTTACCTTACACACTTTGCTTAAAGCAGTTGTCTGTTGCTTGCAACTTAATACTGGAAGGGGTTCATATGATAACCTGAAGGTGGACTTCTAGTAATAGATGCAGTTGGATTACGGTGTATGTATAATGTTGTATTGCCCAATCAACTTCATAGGATCTTGCTAGCTAGTAATTGCATTGTTATTCCTTGCTTAGTTCCTGTCAATTGCCCCACTGTAATTTGTTTACCCTTCATGCCATGTTGTTTATCTAAGGAGAGCACCTCTAGTGAACTATGGACCCCGATCCAATCTTTACCATTGCTACATCTTCCACTGTTACTTGTTTACTTGTTGCAAACCATTACCTTCCACACCATACGTTTAATCCTTTGTTACAACAAACTGGTGAGCTTGACAAACTCACCGATTCGTTGGGGCAAAGTCTTGAGTTTGTGTTGTGCAGGTCTCCATGTTGCCAGCAACACCTGTGTGATGTTTCCTTCCTCCTTCTGCTTCGATAACCTCAGTCTCTACTGAGGTAAACTTGCTGTTGTGCTCCATCACACCTTGCTCTTGGGGTTCCAACGAAGTGCTCCACATCAACACTTGGTGCACGCATCAAAGATTTCTGGCGCCGTTGCCGGGGATCTATAGGACAGCTTCAACCTCTTCCTCCCCATCAAGCGCTGCATAAAGATTTCTAGCGCCGTTGCCGGGGAGGCTAAGGACGTCTTCACTAGGGGAGTCCTTCACTTCCTTTCTCTTTACTTTGTTTTTAGTTTTCTTCGTTTCTTTTTCTTTGTTTTGTTTGCCTTCTTTTCAAAAAACCCAAAAAAAATTTAGTCTAGCTTAGTTTGCTTGCCTTATTCAAAAACACAAAAAAATTAGTTCTTGCTCTAGCTCACCGTGTTGCTCCCCAAGTTCACTCTGAAAGATCTTGCAATAGATAATGATTCCATAATTGGGAAACATAATATTGAAGAATTCTATAATTATGTTAGCAAGCATGAGGATATTGAGGATAAATCTATAGCTGAACTTGCTCCTAATTATGAGATTGATGCGGCTTCTTTAGTTCATATGTTGGAGGCTAGGTTTGTTAGCCTTAACCCCTTCAAACAATTCTTATTCCTAAAACTAAAAGAAGAGAAGAATGTTGAAAAAAGGGAATTCATCCTTGAAACCTTATCAAAAGAATTCCATGATGTTGCTAGGGAGGCTAAAAAGGTTTTTGCACGTTTCAATATGCTAGGTTCAAGTGTAGATGTTGTGGGTATTTCTGATAAAACTAATCCTAGAGAGGAATTCAGTATACCCATACCCTATAAGCTTGTTGGAATGCATGAAGCCTTTGAAAATAACTTTGATTGGATTGCCCCTAAAAATATTTTTGATGAAGGTAGTAGACCAAATAGAGATGATAAAGGATCCTACAAAACCCATTTGGATGAGATATCTTTCATAGTTGAAGATTTTGCAAGTAAATGTTAATGCTTCCTCATTTGAAAATACTTGATTCTTCTTGCTTTTTGTGCCTAACTTAAAGGCGTTAAAGAAAAGTACTTGTTGGAAGATGACCCAAGAGTTTCCTTGAGTCTTGGAAGTTATTACTGCTGTAATGACCTCTCCTTATCCTTTTTGTTTGCTTTTTTGCTAAGAATGAACTCTAATGAGAGGGAACTAAGATTTGGCGAGTTTCTGTCCAAAACAGATTTCTGTCCTCCACCAAAATATTCGTTAGGAGGATCTGTAACTCTTATTGAGCTCAAAATTTACGAATAAATCCCCCAGTATGTTGGATAACTTTCCTTAGTTCAACACTTTTTGATTTGAGCAACAGAAGATGTTCGAAAAAATTCGTTTCTACCTGCTGGTCTGCTTTGACACATTTCTGCCATTATTTGCATTTGCTTCTTATTGATTCCTTTTTGAGATCTCTTCAGGTAAATTGAGTTTCTTTGAAGGATTTACTACAGTAGCTTGTGTTTTTAGTGAAAATCCTTGTTGTTCCAAAGCTTTGCCCGCGGTCTAATACCTTTTGAATAAGCTAATGTTGCTAATGAAGATTGTGTGAAGTTTTGTATGAAGGAAAAATTTCAGGTGTAGAGAGAGAATGATGCAATGAGATGAAGAATGGACAAAAGCTCAAGCTTGGGGATGCCACCATGGTGTCACCCCAAGAAATATCCAAGAGCTACAAGCGTCTAAGCTTGGGGATGCCCAAGGCATCCCCTTCTTCATCAATAAAAAGCCGAGGTCTGTCTAGACACTTCACTTTTATTGTTTCATGCATAGTTGTGTTGTTCTTGGAGCATTTTAGTTTTCGTTTGCTTCGCTTAGTTTGTTTAGTTTTATTTAGTAGTTTGGACCCCCGCTCTCGCTGTGTTGTTTTACAAATAAGTTTGCTTGGTGTTTGGAAAGGAGTAGTAAGTTCTTGCTTGAAGTGCAAGATGAGCTTGCATTGACTGTGACTAAGACTTTAGCATGACATGCTAGGTGTTTTTTTTGCATTATGCTTAGTTATTATTGTTGTAGCATGTATTGTTCCAAAAAATTGGGATTGCTTAGTGTGCCTTGAAGAAATTATGCGTTGTTTTAGCATGCAAAAGCATAGTATTGGGGTATTCTCCTTTGATGTTTTGCTTGGGTTGACTTGGCACATGCTCACACCATTTTATGATTATGACAAGTCACCTTAGCCTATATGATCATTTAGTCCTTGACTTGTAGTACCACTCTTTGCTTTGATTAGTTTGCTTTGTTTCATTGCATAATTATGGACATTATTGCTCTCTTATTTGGTTGCTCCCAGTCTTTTGCTAGCCTCCACTTGTATGAGTAAGTTCTACTTATGCTTCCAACTCCCAAGAAACCAAGTTATTCCAAAGTATCCACTATAAAATCCTATGCATGGTGTGTTACACCATTCCAAGTATATTCTTGTTTTCATCTATCTTCCAATTAAAAACTATTTTGTTATGTGAAAACTTAGTGATTAAAGCCCTCACGAACTTGATGGCACACTTTATTATTTGCCCCTAATAAACTTGAACCATTGAGGCAACTTTGTTGTATATGCTTGCACTTATAAGTTGGGATTAGCAGAACCGTGCTGTCACGGGGAACGTTTTCAACATTGCACTTGTACTTTTTGTACTCCGTTGATATCATGCTCTTTTGTCTATGGATGTTACCGGTGTGAAATGAAGTGGGAACTTGTAAGTCCATGGAGTTTGTATTCTGTGTTAGAGAAACGCCTGGGCCGCTAGCCTAAGCCATGCCTAATCATGGTGCAAACTTGCAGCATCACTATAGTGAGCTATCTATGAAGCATCCTCAATAAAAAGCTATGCATATGGTAAATAAAAAGATTACTGAGATGCTCATTGTCTGCTTGCCTTGTCATTTTGGTTATGGGAAAGCTCCTGTACCATGTGCAAGGGGTACCCCGTTGGCGGTTCTCAATGATATGGAAATACTTACAGTGACAAGAACTTACCTGGGCCCTAAGTTGAGTATCCATGAGGTGTAGCCCTCATAGTCAAGGGACTTGAGATTGCCAACTTATACTTTGTCAAGCATATACTCCAGCTTTGCCACTTTAACATTAACCACTTCAAGATGCTTATGATAGGGGCAATGAGGGCTGAAAGCTAATAAGTACCATAATTTTTGGAAGCTCTTTTTGAAACTTGTAATCACTGCTTCCTTTACAAAAAGGCCTTTCTTCCACCATTATTTGAGTCTCCACCTTCTACCTTTAGGCACCATTAAGAGAGCATAGTTGTCATTTTGTGTGCAATGTTCCAAAGCTTATTAATTGATGCATATTGTGTTATTACTTGTTCATGTGATATCTGTTTCTAGTCACCCTTGTGAACTTTTCAGTTGTCCTATGCATTATATTGCTACTCTACGAGGGACAAGCTGATTGCCACTATGCTATGTTTTCTGCATGTGAAGCAAACAAACGTTTTTCAATGCATATTATTCATGATCTTTGTTTGTAGCTTGTCATGTTGCATGCATAGTTACTATGTCCTATTGTTAGAACTCCATCTTTCATGCACATGTTTATAGTTCTTTGATCCCAGCTTTCAATGCTTGCAAATGGTTGGATCTTTATTGTGAGGGTGCATGTTCACCTCAAAAATTATTCTTTTATCACTTACCTACTCGAGGACGAGCATGACTTAAGCTTGGGGGTGCTGATACGTTAGAAACGTATCTATAATTTTTGATGCTCCATGCTTGTTTTATATCTACTTTGCTTTACTTCTCCACACTTTGAGGTGCTTTTTACATGTTTTCTGGTACTAACCTATTAACAATTTGCAACAGTGCCAGATGCTTGTTTTATGCTGTTTTTGCTTTCAGAAAAGTTAGTAAAGAAATATTCTCGGAATTGGACGGGACGAACGTCAAAGTCAATAACTACCATGGGGAACAAGAAGTCCAGAGGGTATACGGAGAAGCGGGCCAGGGAGGCCACCCCCCAGGCGTGGGGTCAGGTGGACCCGCGCCTGGGTAGGGTTTGCCTACCATGGTCGCCTCCCAGACTCGCCCCTTCGCCTATAAGAAGCCCCCGATACAGAAACTCTCGGGACCCGATCAGAAATCCATGAAATTTCTATAGCCGCCGTCACCATCATCCCTAGATCGGGGGGATCTGAAGTTCTTCGTGGAACCCTGCCGGAGGCCTTCTCTCTGGTATGATTCGTGAGTAGTTCCACCTTAGACTATGGGTCCATGTAGTATCTAGATGGTTATATCTCCTCGTTTGTGCTTTCATGTATAAATCTTGTGAGCTCCATTCATGATCAAGGTCTAATCTATTTGTAATCATGCATGTTGTGTTTGCAGGGATCCGATGGATATTGAGATTATTATGTTGGTTTGATTAATGGTTTTATCTTTATGATTCTATCATGTCTGTGTTGTTTGTGATCTTGCATGCTCTCCGTTTCTAGTGGTTATCTTGGCCAAGTAGTTGCTAGTGACTCCAAGAGGGAGTATTTATGCTCAATAGTGGGTTCATGCCTCTAGTTTCTAAGGGAAGTGACAGAAATCTCTTCGGTTGTAGATGTGTTGTTGCTACTAGGGAGAAAACAACGGTCCCTTGTTCATGGAACATGTGGATTGTTTACCTTACACACTTTCCTTAAAGCAGTTGTCTGTTGCTTGCAACTTAATACTGAAGGGGGTTCAGATGATAACCTTAAGGTGGACTTCTAGTCATAGATGAAGTTGGATTACGGTCTATGTATAATGTTGTATTGCCCAATCAACTTCATAGGATCTTGCTAGCTAGTAATTGCATTGTTATGCCTTGCTCAGTTCCTGTCAATTGCCCTGCTGTAATTTGTTTACCCTTCATGCCATGTTGTTTAACTAAGGAGAGCACCTCTAGTGAACTATGGACCCCGGTCCAATCTTTACCATTGATACATCTTCCACTCTTATTTGTTTACTTGCTGCAAACCATTACCTTCCACACCATACGTTTAATCCTTTGTTACAGCAAACCGGTTAGCTTGACAACCTCACTGATTCGTTGGGGCAAAGTCTTGAGTTTGTGTTGTGCAGGTCTCCATGTTGCCAGCAACACCTGTGTGACGTTTCCTTCCTCCTTCTGGTTCGATAACCTCGGTCTCTACTGAGAGAAACTTGCTGTTGTGCTCCATCACACCTTGATCTTGGGGTTCCAACGAAGTGCTCCACATCAAAACTTGGTGCACGCATCATGTATAAGACCGGATATCGCACATGTTGTTAGTTTGACCAGCATATATCAAAGTGATCCAGGAGTGGAACACTGGACAACTGTCAAAAATATCCTAAAGTACCTAAAGAGGACTAAGGATATGGTTCTTTCTTATGGAGGTAACGAAGAGCTAGTTGTAAACGGTTACAAAGATGCTAGTGGGAACACCGATCCGGATGACTCAAAGTCACAGTCTGGATACGTATTTATTTTTAATGGTGCAGCAGTGAGCTGTAGGAGTGCAAAGCAAAGTGTTGTGGCGAAATCTTCAACTGAATCGGAATACAAAGCTGCTTCGGAAGCTTCACAAGAAGCGATATGGATGAAGGAGTCCATTACCGAGCTTGATGTGGTTCCTAGTGCGTTGGACCAGATGGCCATTTAGTGATAACATGGGTGCCATAGCTAATGCATAGGAGCCAAGGCTACACAAGAAGCTGAAGCACATCAAGTTACGTTTTTATTCGATTCACGAGTATGTCCAAGAGGGTGACATAAAAATTTGCAAAGTACACACAGATCTGAATGTAGCAGATTCATTGACTAAACCTCTCCATATAGAAAAAATGTGACCAACACCAGAACACCATGGGTGTTAGGTATATTACCATATAATCTAGATTATTAACTCTAGTGCAAGTGGGAGACTATTGGAGATATGCCCAAGAGGAAATAATAAAGTGGTTATTATTATATCTTTGTGTTTATGATAAATGTTTACGTCCCATGCTATAATTGTATTAACCGTAAACATTAATACTTGTGTGTTTTGTAAACAGTAAAGATTCCCTAGTAAGCCTCTTGTAGAAACTAGATTGTTGATTAATAGATGATTATGGCTTCGTGATCATGGACATTGGATGTTATTAATAACAAGATCATATCATTAGGAGAATGATGTGATGGACACACACACACCCATATTAAGCATAGCATAAGATCAAGTCATTAAGTTCTTTTTGCTACAAGCTTTCAGATACATAGTAACCTAATCCTTTGCCCATGAGATCATGTTAATCACTATCACCAGATGAGTAATTTGATGAAATCAAACGCCACTTCCGTAACTGGGTGGTTATAAAGGTGGCATTGGGTATTCTGAAAGTATGTGTGGAAGCGCATATATCAAGAGTGAGATTTGTCCATCAAAATGACGGGTAGATATACTCTAGGCCCTCTCGGTGGAATGTCATCCAATTGGCTTGCAAGCATGTGACTAGGTTACAAGGGATGTCATATCACAGAACGAGTAAAAAGTACTTATGGGTAACGAGGTTGAACTAGGTATGGAGATACCGACGATTGAACCTCAGGTAAGTAAAGTATGCGCGGCAAAGGGAATCAGTATCATATGTTAATGGTTCATTCAATCACGAAGTCATCGTTGAATATGTGGGAGCTATTATGGATCTCCAGGTCCCGCTATTGGTTATTGTTCGGAGAGGTGTCTCGATCATGTCCGCATAGTTCACGAACCGTAGGGTGACATACTTAAGGTTCAATGTTGTTTTAAGTAGATATGGAACATGAGTTGGAGACAAAATGTTTTTCGGAGTCTCGGATTGGATCCAGGACATCACGAGGAGATCTAGAATGGTCCGGAGAATAAGATTCATATAATGAAAGTCATTTTTCGGGGTTCGGAAAATTTATCGGTATTTTGACTAGAGCTTCTAAGATGTTCTAGAAGGGGCCACCAATGGGCCCACCACCACGGGAGAGGCCACATGGGCCAAGGGAATGATGTGGGGACCGTGGGCCAGACGCACCAAGACCCAAGGGGCCCAACTGGCCAGCCCATAGGATTTATGGCAAAACCCTAAATTGGAAAGGGAAACTTGGGGGCCAGTTTTACCCCCAATCCCTATGTGCGCCGGCCCTAGGAGGGGTGGGCCAAGGGGGCTGCCCTAGCCTCACACCCCTCTATATAAAGAGGGGAGGGGAGGGAACACCCTTGCCCCTTGACCTCAACCCTAGCCTCCACCCCTCTCCCTCCTCCTTCCTGCTGCTCCGACTTAGGTGAAGCCCTGCAGGATTCTCTCCTCCTCCACCACCACCATACCGTTATGCTGCTGGGATTCCGAGGAGATCTACTGCTGAAAGGATACGGATGTCGCCTAGAGGGGGCGTGAATAGGCGATTAAAAATTTTCCTAGAGTGGCTCAACAAAGGCGGAATTAAACTAGTGTTTACTTTGTAAAGCACAACCTAGAAACAACTAAGGTTTACCTATGTGCACCAACAACTTATGCTAAGCAATACAAACAACAAAGTGATAGCAAGATATATATTACTTCAAGCACGAAGGCTATCACAATGTAAAGTGCACAAGTAAAGAGCTCGGGTATAGAGATAACCGAGGCACGCGGGGACACCGATATTTTACCGAGTTCCTCCCAACATGGAGTACGTCTCGTTTGGAGAGGGGGTGGTACCAAACCACCAACGCCACAAAAGGCCTCCCTTATTCTCCGGTGAATTTCACCCCAACGGGATCGATCCACGCTTCCACTATCGGTGCACTTGTCGGTGGCAACCGGAACCTCTCACAAGGTTGGGGCACAACTCCACAACTTAATTGGAGGCTCCCAACAAATGCCACCAAGGCCACAAACCGTCTAGGGTTCCAAGAACCCAAGAGGGACAAGCTCCAATGAGTAACTCAAATCAAATCCTCCAAAGAGAACTCAAACCGATGCACCAAATGCAAATGGCAAGAACACCACAAAGGTTCTCAAATCCTTCTCTCCCAAATTCCACCAAATCTACAAAAGCTTATGGGGGAATAAGAGAGGAAGAACAATGGAGGAAATCCACAAAATACTCCAAGATCTAGATCCCAATATGTTCCCCTCACTTAGAGGAGAGATTGATTGGTGGGATTGTAGATATAGATCTCCTCATCCCTCAAGAATATGCAAGAATCATTGGAGGGATTGAGATAAAGCAAGCTCAAGAAGGTCAACAATGGAGGGGAAAACTTGCAAGAATGATTAGGGAACCATTGGGGAAGAAGGCCCCTTAAATAGGTTCCCCGAAAATCCAACCGTTGAAGCCAAAAAAACGCGAATCCCGGTACTACCGGACATTCCCGGTACTACCGGACAATCCCTGGGGATCCCAGGTCGCCAAACGCACCTTTTTCAGTACCGACCGGTACTACGGGGCGGTACTACCAGACCTCCGGTACTACCGGACCCTGGTCCGGTACTACCGGTCATCCCTGAACGAAAACGGCCATAACTTTTGCATCCGGACTCCGATTTTGATGATCTTGGGCTCGTTTCGAAGAGGACAACAAGCTCTAAAAGATAATGCAAAGAAAAATTATAGTCCAGCAAGGGAGGATATATCCAAATGACTAAAGGTTTAACCTCTATCAAAAAGATGAACCGATAAAACCTCCAACATCAAAAACGTAATAGAAAATGCATATGAAATCCGTTTTCGATGAACGAGAGCTTGTCATGGAGATTAACACAAGCTCTAAATCCTCACATGATTAAGAACCAAATAATGGAAGGTTTTACCTATCTCTAAAATACAAACCGGTAAAACCTCCAAGATCAAAACGCAATAAGATATAAAAGGGAAATCCGTTTTTGATGGACTAGATCTTGTTATGGAGATTACCACAAGCTCTATATCCTCACATGGATAAGACCAAATAACAACCAAATATGATGATGCAAGTATGCAAAGGTTTGATCTCTCTCCGAACGATGTGACCGAGTTACTCATTCGAGAGCCCCTCTTGATAGTACGGTTATCTATCCTAAACCCGGTCTCCCAACAAACATGAGACCGGCAAAAGGGAAAACCTATAAATATTATACCTTTGCCTTGAGCAATCCACTTGAGATCGATGTAGACGATCTTGTCCTTCTCAAGATGGACACCTTTCTTGATTCCTCATCATCGATCCATGATCACCGAGGATGGCAAGCATCAAACATGAGATCTTCTATAGATGGCGCATTTTGAGCTTGCACAACACATATTCTTCTCATTTCATCTATATTGAAGTCAGCACATGCTCCAAGCAATGCCAATGGACAATTACTACAAGTACAACTTAATACACACATTAGTCCATAAAGATTGTCATTAATTACCAAAACCACACATGGGGGCCCAACATGTTCTTTCAATCTCCCCCATTTTGGTAATTGATGACAATCCCCTTAAGAGGGTTTATATAAGGAATTTTAATGAATAAAATGGTAATACCAATATCAAATACTACAAAAGTATGTGATATTGGTACCACCATCATATATAGAGCAAACTCCCACACAATCTATGCATGTGTGATGAACTTGAATTTCATTGTATATATTGCCAATCATTATCATTGGTGGAGTTTCCTCTATATACCACAGGCTAAGCAACAACAAAGATGCAAGAGCATGAGAAGAAAATGCACAAGAACAAACTCAATGCATAAAACAACTTCCCTTAAACCCTCTAAAACTTCTCCCCCATTGGCATCAATTGCCGAAATGGGTGACAAGTTCTAGAAGGCAAATATAGTAATAATTCCTCCAAAGGTGTGTCTCCGCACATATCCAATGATGAATACTTGGGAGGGAGTAGAACTATATCGAGGACCCAAAGATTGCAAAAATAAAGTCAAATTATGCAAGCAACTACAAGGTCCGACAAACCAATTTGAAAACAACAAATGAGTCCAAAAGGAAACAACAAGATATTATGATATGAGCAAAAGAGTGTTTTAAATAACAAATAGAGAAGCTCCCCAAGGTTTGTGCACAATTCAAAATAAATGTATTATAATACATAATGCACAAATATGGAATCCTTGCTCCCCCATAAGCATTTAAATCACAACAAATGTGAAAGAATGCAAATGAGTATTATTAAATGAATTAGATGAGCTCCCCAAAGAGAATGCACCAATTATGATAACTGCATTTGGGAACGAGGTGCATAGTCATGGACTCCTCACTCATCCAAATTCATTTAACAATACAAGACATGAAAGAACAAATATGAGTGTCCGAAGATGCAAACAAGAGGAACAAGCACTCATAGGAAAATAAATTTGGAAGCCACCGAAGAATCAAAAGGAATAGAAAGGTGGTCTCCAAGGATTAAAAATCAACTAAAATTATCTTCTCATATGTGTATATGTATCTAAGTGGAAAATATCACAAAGACATATTCCAAAGAAGAAAAATGCACACATCAAGAAGATTATACAAGAAAGCACATGAAAGGCAAAAATGAAGTCATAACATATATCAATAAGATTTTTGCTTCAAAGCATGGCCAAAGGCTCACATATATCTTATTGTACATAATGGACTTCAAACACAAACACACTACATATATTACAACTATCACCAAGGGAAAAGTTGAAAGTTGAAATATATGAAGAAAAGCAACAAGTATCATAAGAGAAAATAGACTAGCAAAATCTCACTATTGGATATGAGAGAAGTTGAGGAGATGATAGGCAATAAAATTGCTAGATTGATATATTTGGGATTGGAGGATCATATGCATGATTTTGTATAGTCCCAACTATATGTACCCATCTCAACTTATACACATTTACAATAGAGAGTTCTCTTAAAGCCATGGCTAGAACTACAACAATTACAAATACATGAATTCATGCTAGAAGGAAACCGACAAACGGTTGGAATCAAGATATATGAGCATGAGAAAGAGATACTTGTTACCGAGATATAATTGGTAGGATGTAGAGTATATGAATTCGTTGATCATCCTATAGCTTTACTCAACTTTTCATGTACGCACCACTTCTTCAAAATAGAAAGACAAGCATCCAATATATCTCCAATGTACCTAAAACACAATTAAGTACAAAATGGTCCCCAAACTTATTGGGTCCAAAGTAGTTAGAGAAACTACAATACATAGGAGAGACTCCACATAATTATGTGCACATTGATATGAAATTGAATTTCATGCACAACTTAGCCGATGGGAATTGGTGGAGTTTCCCCTATATATTGGATCAAAGAAAGCAAGCATGCCATAATATAAACATATAGTAAATATGCATGCATGAAGCTTTCAAGAACCAAAAAGGAGATACAATTTGAACAAAACACCAAGTAAATCGAGATTGCACACACAAGAGTGTGACATGACAAACGATGTCCAAATTGTATCCACGAACCAATTCAACACATGAAAGATCACAAGTTCAACAAATGAACTAGGCTAAGGCCAAAAGAGCAAAAATAGATAGAAATAAAAATGCTCAAGGATTTATCTCATTCTAAAATGGTCAAATCAAGAAGCAATGAATGAGACAAAACCAACTACCAAAAAGACCAAGGTTCTAACAAGAAACCAAACTCCCCAAACTTCTCATGATGGAAAAAATACCAAAACGAAAAGATTGAGGTTCCAAGCACATAAAACCTGATATGGACCAAACAAACAAGCATAAATATGAGTGTTCTAAATAATATAGGAGAGCTCCCCCATAGATAGTGCATTATGTAGGATTTTCCTTTTAGATGCAAAATGCACACAAATGGGATCATCACTAGTACCTACAATAAGTAAAGCACAAGAGGATATCAATAAAATAAGAAGATCCACAAGAAGCAAGGAAGGTGTAGCATCCCAGTTGTCTAACCCCTGTAATGCTACATGTCATAATAATAAAAAGGGCCACTTCCAACTTATAATTGTTGCATCATCATCATATCATGCTCATGTCATCATGTCACCTTGCATTTGAGCATCATGTAAAACCCTTTCCTGTTTGGTTCTTATCTCATGTGCATGATTAATTGTAGTTGCCTCTTGATATTGTATTTGGTTCTTAATATATTGCTAAATGCCCAAGTTGAGTTGAGGGCATCTCTCTTATTGACTCCACCACCTTTTCTTTCACCACCTTATAATTCCACCATCCAATTAATATGAGCTTGGCATTTTAAATTTGGGTTATCTCTAGCTCATGTTGGTTGGTTGGGTTCCACCCATAATCTTTGCTTGGCCTTGCCCATCTTTTGGGAATGCATATAGATAATGCCACATGAAATAATGTTGTTTTTACAATATAACCATTTGGCATTAATTATGTTGCATGGGCCATGCAAGTGCCACCTTTTCTAGTATTTGGTTTTTGTGTGTTTTCTAAGGGGATCTTTTCCTTTGCTTTAATCTTGTTTTGGGCTTGTAGTTGTTTCATCAAGTCATCTCCCTACCTTACCCCTTTAGCTTAACCCCTACCCCATGCCCCATGCACACACATGTGCTAATGTGGCATGCCCAACCTATAACCATCTTGTCTCTTGGTTCTTGCTTGGTCTTGTATGGAGCATGCATGGATCAAAGAGCACCCACCATCACATGACCATCTCTCTCTCCCTCTCCCTCTTTTTCTTGCTTGATCTTGCTTAGGGCTTGCTTGGAGCTTGCTTGATCAACCTAGTACCACCTCAAGCTATCTACCCCTCTCTTAAACCTAAACCCTAAGCACCCCTCTAAAACCTACCTAGCATGCCACCATGCCCTTAACCATCCTAGCTAAATCCTAATCTACATCTCCCATAAACCCAAAACCCCTACTAGCTAAACCTTACCCCTATATCCAAACCCTAATCCTTCATCTACCCTAGCTACCATCTCTCTCTCACTTAGCTAAAACCTAAAACTAATCCCTCCTCTATCCTAGCTACACCATCTTCCCCTCTCACCTTACCTCTTCTCTCAACCACCCGAGCTACCTCACCCATGTCCTACTCCATCTCTTCCCTCTCCCTTCCAGGCAGGCCCCACCCCAGCACCCTACCAGCTACCCTTTCCCCCCCACACGACCAGGGACCCCTAACCCTAGACCTAGCCCGAGAAAGGCTCTCCCCCACGCGACCAGGGACCCCTAACCCTAGCCCTAGCCCGAGAAAGGCCCTCTCCTCTCCCCTCTTTTTCTCTCCCTAGCCTCTCCTGCCATGACCCCAGGTCCACCTTCCTGCCACCCTGCCTCGCCTACCCCACCTGGAAGTCACCCACAGCCCCGCCCCCTGGACCCCATGACGAGCACGTGAAGGGAAGGCGACCGACGCCACCACAGCCGTCTACCCCCCCACGCCACCTCCCGCCTTCGGCGTTCTTATCTACCCGGCACCTCTGTCCTGCCCCAGATCCACCCCAGCCTGCCTGCCTCCTCTTTCCCTTCCCACTGCGCCTCGGCGCTGCCGGCCCCCTCCGTCTCCGGCGATCGGGGCGAGGCGAGGAGCTAGTCCGCAAGGTCGAGGCCGCTCCCAACAGCATTTCATGCGGACGAGGAGAAAGGCCAGCCCTGACAGACGGCCGCGCCCGGCAAAACCCTAGCCAGGCGTACGCCTGCCGTTCTGCCGCCCGTCCGATCCGACCACATGCGCCCGCGGTGAGCACACGAATCTCCCAGACACCTTCCCCCCTTGGTTCGCTTCCTGGTTAAGCGTGGCACGGCGACGAGCACCCTCTGTGCACGGTGGGAGCGTCGTCGTCGTTTGCTCTGCCGCTCGCGTAAACCCTACCTAGGCCCCGTCCACCTCCCTAGCACACACCCCATCCTACATGATGGTACCCGCCTCATTGGGCGTCCATGATCGCGAAGTTCGAGCCCGAGCGCCTGTTTCCTCTGTCGCGCGGCGCAGTTTCAGTTCGTCAGGAAGGGATGATCCACAGTGCCCGCGTGGTACTTTGCGCAAAACCCCCTACCAAACTTTTTGCTCAACCCGCGGTCCTCAGGGCCCTCTGTCAGCGTCAGATGAAGTTTTGCAAAAAGGCTCCGTGCTTTTTCTTTAATAAACCCGCGGTCCCGTTTGTTCCCAGGCAATGGCGTGTGGGTCAGCACACCCCTGGCCCCACCTGTCTGCGACCCAGGCTGGGTTAGGCTGCGTATAAAACGACCAGAGGCTGTTTCAAATTCGAATTCTGTTTAAATAATTTAAAAATTCAAATTCAGTTCAGATTTAAATAACTTTTCCATACTAAATCCAATTTGGGCAAATAACATATGTTTGGATATCAGCAAGATGAGAGGATTTCAAATATACCATCCAATTTGACTTTTGCACAATTAAAATTCCAAGTTAATTAAATTACCACCAATGCCACTGGATTTTCAATAATTAATAACTTTTGTTTTATAATTCCAAATTAAGCAAATGATATGTCTAAAATGATCAGCTCGACGAGACCTTTCTGTTTATGCTATCCTTGACTTCAATTGCAGCATGCATCATATAAAAATATAGTGAACAGCAACTATTATGGCAACAAATGTGATCCAAATCCCCATTAAATTGTTATTTCTTGTCCTCCACACCTCACCCATGCCATGCTACTTATTGCCATGCAACTTGTGCATCATTCATCATGGCATGATTGTTTGCTTGACGCATCTTACTCACATGCTTGTTCTCTATATTCATGTTGGCCTTGTTTGTTTGGTTTTTCTCGGATAGACCTTTGGCGGTTGTATCAAGAGAACCGGGAGCACTACCGGATCCGTCCCTCGCTTCAATCGAGTTGACAGCAAGCACTTCCACATGCTTGCATACATACGATACCTATTGCCTCTATCTTATTCTTGCATCATTGAGTCGCGATTGCATTAAAATGAATCCCAAGTATGCATAGCCTTTACTTTTAAACCCCACCAAGCTTGTTCCTCCATCCCATGAGCCTCTACTATAGGAGTTGTTTGAGCCATGCAGTCAGAGAACGACATGTGTAGGGTATGTGAGTCTGTTGGATAATGAGGTACCTAAACAACTTAACTGCGTAGTTGGGATAACTAAAGAAAGTGGCACGGTGAGCAACATCTGCTATTTGGTTTTTCCTGCTCACTTGTGTCCGTAAGACCCCGAGTACTTGATTCCTGTTCCTTGATTTATCGCTATCCACATCCGGAGGTATATGGGACCCCCGAGCGAGCTTGATTCCGTCTATTTCTTGGGGCCACAAACTAGTTCGAGGTTTTATTTACTATCCTGTACTTATGCCATGCTACTTTGTATTTAAATTGTGCGAGGAGCACCTTTGTCTGTTTAGGTCGGCGAATGTTTTAGCGGTATCGGATCCCGATTGGGGATCTGGTCGTTCTGACCATTGACGCAAACCTTGAGTCCGTCTCGGAGCTTGCTTACTCCGTTGGGTGTACTTCAAGGGTGGCCCCTGAAATGTTTACGAATCTGTGATTGTTCATCGTGAAAGCCTCGTTGGGTTTTGTTTTGGTTTTTCCGAGGTTGATCGGCGTGTGTTGCTATTGGTGCACCGGCGGGTAAAACTTTCTAAAAGCCGTGTCGCGGATATGGACGACTTGGAGCCAGTTTCTTGATCATAGACAAGCATAACTAAAGTACCGCTTAATCGACTAAGTAATTTGATTAGTAAATAGCGCAACACTCATGGAATGGTTAATAAAATTGCCCGATGGGGGTTGTTCGTCCGCTTCCTTGTTGGTAGCGAGGAGGAGGATGGATCGGATGAGATTACTATTATAAGCTGAACTTAATTCACGGACATCCGTCTATCATTGGTTAGGCGGATGGTTAGCGTTTATCTCAGAGAACTGCTAGGGTTTATCTTTCGCTGCAATTCGTCACCCAGGTTGTGTCCCTTTAGAGGCATTAAGTCTTCTTGAGTACCCTTAGGGTCTCACGATAAATTCTTGATTCGGATGGACGGTACCTCCACGGGGCGGATCTTTGGGTGGAAGAAGCGAAGATGGGGGCAACGATCGTTCGGTGTAGAGATTAGAACGGGATCCGTGAGACCTGTAGTTGGGATGTGCTTATTTCTATGGCATCTTATGCCGATTTGCTTCTTATCCGTACTCGGATCTTGTTTGCCTTCCGCATGATACTCGATGTGTGTTGTATGAGGAAGTATCCTAAAATATAGATCTATCTAGGTCATTTGAATCTTGCCGTATGGCGTTGGTATATTCCTTTCTTTCTAGATGGTATGGCTCGATGTACTCTTGTATGGTGGCTTGTACATACCCACTTGTGTACGTAGTTGATCCCTTCGCCGCCGCCCGCGTCTGAGGTCCCGTTGAGAGGGTAGTGGTTGGGACGTCTGAAAGGACTACCAGTGAGTGGCTTTTGGGGCCCCACCGTACTATTTCAACCACTACCACTCATCCAGGCTTGTATCTAGGAGCGTAGTTCACCGAGGTAGTTACAGAAGGCTTGGGAGACAACACAAAACATTTTCTTGGCCAAAGATAGGATAAAATTAAGCAAGGGCCAAAGTGAATATGATCAATAAATTCTACCATAAGTTGGGTGCTCATTGTCCAAGGACAAGAAATATTGGGAATAATTTTCCCAAGGTAGCTTGCATGGATATCCAAGATCATAGTCACAACAAGAAGCATATAACTAAATATAAGAATTGAGCATGATACTTCAAACAAGATTCTTGGTAGCTTCCAATAGTCACACAATCACTAGTGATTAGAGTAACTTGAAGCAAATGGTTTCCATGCGAATATAAATATCTAAATATGAGGAAACACATACCAAGAACCATTCTCATATACAAGATCCAACATAAGATCAATAAAGCCATTCAATCAAATTGGAACTTGTATGAGCAAATGTGTCACATAGGTGCTAGATAATTATCAATATCAATTCTAAGTGACACAACCTCAAATATTCACAATTTCTAGGATTGTAATATGCACTAAGCATATGACTCCCCCATAATGTGATACTACCATAAAACCAACACGAGGGAAAAGGATACAAATAGAGATAATTAGTGGACATTATAAAATTAAATTTCTCATGAGAATTATACCACATAGAGACTAGACAACAATCCAATATAAATACTAGGTGGTAATCCTCATGTACACACATTTTTAGGATTGTGGAATGCCTAAGCATAACACTCCCCCAAAATGGGATAGTCCATTAATCTCTCACAAGAGCCAAATAAGATACCAAATATAAACAAGTAAGGCTCCAATACAAGAAACACACATACATGGTGTGCCACCTAATCATACACAAATATGTTTGATACCTCAAGATAATTAGGTGGAAAACACAACATGTACAAAAGCATGGAAGATACAAAACCAACACATGCACAAGGGGGCGAGTAACTTTCAATGAAATGAGTTAAGCATATGTTACCGCAAGGAGGAACATTGGAAATATAATAGGAGCAATATAATCCACATGACTTGGCTTGACAAAAATAATAATGAAGATCCCTTAATTCTTCATGATGTAGCCAAGACTCCAATGCCCTCCAAAACACACCTATTGATCAAGTTTTGGTTTGTTGGTCCCCAACCAAGTTGGGTCCTAAGAGGTTAGTCACAATAGGCTTGGCAACCCAAATGGATCTTTTCTTGACACCACATTGGGCACCAACAAATTTGGCAAACACATTGCCAACCTCATCCTTACAAAGATAATAAGAATCATCAATAATGATAGGGTTGGATGAGGAGATACTGAAAGTGCATGAGGAAGAAATATGCCCCTTCTCGCGGCATATGTAGAAAGTTCTACTCTTGCCATCTTTCTTCTTGGATGAAGAAACAACTTGAGGAAGAGCTTGAGTCTTCTTGGGAGGAGGCCCATCTCTAACAATATGTGGAGCTTGAGGCCGCTTCCCTTGTTGCTTCTTGCCAAGGGACTTCTTCTGTAGCATCCCAGTTGTCTAACACCTGTAATGCTACTTGTTATAATAATAAAAAGGGCCACTTCCAACATATAATTGCTGCATCATTATCATATCATGCTCATGTCATCATGCCACCTTGCATTTGAGCATCATACAAAACCCTTTTCTTGTTTGGTTCTTATCTCATGTGCATTATTAATTGTAGTTGCCTCTTGATATTGTATTTGGTTATTAATATATTGTTAAATGCCCAAGTTGACTTGGGGGCATCTCTCTTATTTGACTCCACCACCTTTATTTCACCACCTTATAATTCCACCATCCAATTAATATGAGCTTGGCATTTTAATTGGGTTAACCTCTAGCTCATGTTGGTTGGTTGGATTTCCACCATAATCTTTTGCTTGGCCTTATTCCAATTTTTGGAGATGCAAATACTAAGACCCTGATATTCTCTTTGACTTCACAAGATTTTAATTAGGGCATTTAATGTATTGCATGGGCCATGCAAAGCACCACCATTCCTTCTCCTCTGGTTTCTCTTTTGGTGTAGAGTGGAGCTTTTCTTGTGTGGGCTTTCTTTTCTCTCTCTTTCAAAACCCCACCATTTTTGATCTTGTGTTTGTATCTTGCTAACACCCTCACCACCTTTTGCTTTCTCTCTCTACTTCTTTGCTTGAGCTTGTTTAACCTTGCTATAAACCCTACCACCACATAATCATCTCTCCCTCTCTCTCTCTCTTTTCCCTTGTCTTGATCTCGTGTGTGTTTGTCTAAGCATGCATGATCAAGTAAAGGGCCACTCCCTCTATCCATATCCCCCTCTTAGCTAAACCCTAAAACCTACCCCATGCCACCTCCCCATCCTAGCTAAACAAAACCCTAAACTACATCTCCCCTAAACCAACCCTAAGTACCCCTCCTCTTCTCTCTACTTCCTAGCACACCACACCATACCTTGCCCCCAGCTCACCACCCCCCTCTCTCTACCTGCTGGACCCACCTGGACGCCCTACCCCACCTAGCTACCTCCCACCACAAACCCTAGCCCGAGCCGGCCACTTCCCCTCTCCCTTTTCCCCCTCTGATCTCTCTTCCCAGCTGCCCCACACCGAGCCTTGACCTGGCCAGTGCCCCCCACCCACCTCCCTCTCGTGCTCATGCCGCCCCTGCCGTGCCTTCCTGGCCCATGCCATGCACGTGAGGAGGAAAAAGGTGGCACCGAGGCCACCTTCCCCTCCCCCACGCAACCCCACCTGCCCCTCTCTTCTTATCCTCTCCCTCGCCTCACAGCCGTCCCCAGATCCATCCCTGAGGCCTCGCCTCCCCTCTTCCCTCACCTCGCCACCGTCTACCTCCGAACGCCGACCACCTTCGGGTCCCGTTCGTCGTCATCGTTCCAGGAGGCGCAGGCGGGAGAGAGTGTGTCGGCGTGGTCGCGTGGAACCTCTGCGTCGCCCCTGGACCCAGACGCGAGGAGGAGACGCCCCCAGTAGCCCTGCACGTCGTCGCCGCCTCGGAACCCTAGCCCCGGCCACCGTCTGCCTCGCCGCCGATCAAGCGCGCCCCTGCCCGAACCATCTGCACCAGCACACTCGCGGTGAGCACCCCCGCCTCCCAGACATCCTCTCGTGTTCAGTCGTTTCCTGGACGCGGCGAACCTTCTGTCGAACGGCCTCCGCGCGCCAGAGCTCGTCGGCGTCTGCAGCTAACCTTGCCGCGTCCGCTTTACCTAGGCCACGCGCACCCTTCCGTCACATAGCCCCAGCCACCGCGATGTAGCCGCGTCTGTAGGCGTCGAATCCAGCGTTCGAGCCCAGCGCCTTGTCGCGCGGCGCCGCGCCGCGTGTCGATTGAGGAAGAAAAACAGTACCACGTTGGTCACTGCGAATAACCCCTCCACACCTTTTTGTCAACCGCGGTCCCGAAGCCCTTGTCGGTGTCTGGCGTTTTATAAAAAGGCTCACGGATTTCGTGAATCAACCCGGTCCCTCACTCTCTCGAGGCTGGCGTGTGGGTCGATAAACACTGGCCCCACATGTCTGCGACCGAACTAAGTAGGCTGGGTATAAAACTTCCCAGAGACTGTTTAAAAATTCAAATCTTGTTTAAATCATTTAAAATTCAAATATAATTCAGTTATAAATAACTTTTCCAATATTAATCCAAATAATACAAATGATATATGTTTTGAGATCAGGAAATGAGAGGATTCCAAATATGCCATTCAATTTGCCTTTTGTACTTTTAAAATTCCAAGTTGATTTAAATTACCCCAATTGCCACTAGAACTTCAATAATTAATAACTTTTGTTTTATTATTCCAAATTTAGCAAATGATATGTCTAAAATGATCAGCTCGACGAGACCTTTCTGTTTATGCTATCCATGACTTCAATTGCAGCATGCATCATATAAAAATATAGGGTACAGCAAGTGTTATGACAACAAAATGTGATCCAAAACCCCATTAAAATGTTACTACTTGTCCTCCACACCTCACTATGCCATGCTACCTTATTGCCATGTAAATTGTGCATCGTTCATCATGGCATGCTTGTTTGCTTGACGCATCTTATTCATATGCTTGTGCTCTATATTCATGTTGGCCTTGTTTGTTTGGTTTTTCTCGGATAGACACTGAGCAGGGGTTATATCAAGAGAACCAGGAGCACTACCCAGATCCGTCCCTCGCTTCAACTGAGTTATCAGGCAAGCACTTCCACATGCTTGCATACATACAGTACCTATTGCCTCTATCTTATTCCTGCATCATTGAGTCGCGATTGCATTAAATTGAATCCCAAGTATGCATAGCCTTTACTTTTAAACCCCACCAAGCTTGTTCCTCCATCCCATGAGCCACTACTATAGGAGTTGTTTGAGCCATGCGAGTCGTAGAACAGCATGCGTAGGGTATGTGAGAGTCTGTTGGATAATGAGGTACCTAAACAACTTAACCTGAGTAGTAGTGGGATAACTAAAGAAAGTGGCACCGGTGAGCAACATCTGCTATTTGGTTTTCACGCTCACTTGTGTCCGTAAGACCCAGTACTTGATTCCTGTTCCTTGATTTATCGCGCTATCCACATCCGGGAGGTATATGGGACCCCAGGCGAGTTTGATTAGTCTTATTTCTTGGGGCCACAAACTAGTTTGAGGTTTTATTTACGATCCTGTACTTATGCCATGCTACTTATGTATTTAAATTGTGCGATAGCACCTTGTCTTTATTTAGGAAGGCGGAGTGATTACAGTGTATCGACACCCCGAGTTTGGGTTCCCGATCGTTCTGACCATTGGCGCTAACCTTGAGTCCGTCGAGCTTGCTTACTTCGTTGGTCTACTCAATGGGGTGGCCCCGAAATATTTCTGAATCTTGTGATTGTTCATCGTGAAAGCCTCGTTGGGTTTTGATTTGGTTTTTCCGAGGTTGATCGGCGTGTGTTGCTATTGGTGCACCCGGCGGGTAAAACTTTCTGAAAGCCGTGTCGCGGATATGGACAACTTGGAGCACAGTTCTCGATCATAGACAAGCATAACTAAAGTACCGCTTTAATCGACTAAGTAATTTGACTAGTAAATAGTGCAACACTCATGGAATGGTTAATAAAACTGCCAACGGATGGGGGTTGTTAAATCGCTTCCTTGTTGGTAAGCAAGGAGGAGGATGGATCGATGAGATTACCATTATAATGTTGTCTTAATTCACGGACATCCGTCTATCATTGGTTAGGCGGATGGTTAGCGTTTATCTGTAGAACTTCTAGGGTTTATCTTCGCTGCAATTCGTCACCCAGGTTGTGTCCCCTTTAGAGGCATTAAGACTTCTGAGTACCCTTAGGGTCTCACACGATAAATTATTTGGTTCAGATGAGCGGTACCCTCGCGGGACGGATCTTTGGGTGGAAGAAGCCGAAGATGTGGGCAACGATCGTTGTGTAGAGATTAGAATGGGGATCCGTGAGACCTGTATTTGGGATGTGCTTATTTCTATGGCATCTTATGCCGATTTGCTTCTTATCCGTACTCGGATTTGTTTGCCGCTTCCGCATGATACTCTGATGTGTGTTGTATGAGGAAGTATCCTAAAATATAGATCTATCTAGGTCATTTGAATCTTGCCGTATGGCGTTGCTATATTTCCTTTCTTTCTAGATGGAATGGCTCGATGTACTCTTGTATGGTGGCTTGCGTACATACCCACTTGTGTCGTAGTTGATCCCTTCGCCTGGATTCGCGCCCGTCTGAGTCCCGTTGAGAGGGTAGTGGTTGGGACGTCCGAAAGGACTACCGGTGAGTGGCTTTGGGGCCCCACCGTACTATCTCAACCACTACCACTCATCCAGCTTGTATCTAGGGCGTAATTCACCGAGGTAGTTACAATTGGTATCGAGCCATCCCGACCTTCGAGGTTTCACCAAGCAGTCGTTGTCGGTCTAGCAAATATTTTGGTAGTTATGTATACTAGGGAAAAACAAAAGCGAGTAGGACTTCTTCCACTTTTCTTCTTACCTCCCACCCACCCTTTTCTGGTAAGGAAGTGCAACGTTTTCAATCCTCTTCTCAAAGTTCAAACTAGGATTCACGTGTTCTGGGTTTCCGTAGTACCATAGGTTGTGTGTGTGTGTGTGTAATCCCTTGTCTATCTGTTGCATCCAAGTTGTTATCTTATCTGCCTTTGGTTATCAACTGTTGGTACATTCCATACCGACAGGCTTTTGCAAACCGACGCAATCTATCTTCCTCTTTGTATCCGACGCTATCTTGTTTGGGGTGTTCGTTTCCGTAGTTACCAATCTTTAGGTTTCGTCGTGAGAAGAAGGGGTTAGGATATGTGTTCCACTTGTTCATGTGCGGAGTAATGATTTGAGTGCGGGATGGAGTCGCGACCATACCACTACTCTTATCATTCGCTTTTGTATATTGAATCGGTAGAGTCACTAATCTTGATTCGTTAAGTAATTTTAGCATCTATTGGTATTCTAATGCGAAATTTGTGGAAAATTTTTCTTTGATATATTTGTGTACCACACTCCTTTTCGATCGTGTGCGATATGCTTAATATCTTTTAGGTGCTATGAACTTTGTTGATATTTTAATATCATCTCGATTGTATCCTTTAATCTTGGTTAATTCCATCTTGGTACTATTTTGGATTATTATCATTCTCCATTATAGTCTTGACTTGAGTTTTATATCAATGACGGATGGCTCCACCACGCATCGAAGAGGACATACCTCGGGCTGGGCTCATTTGTCAAACATCGCTAATGCTTTGGCAGCTATGCAAGAGAACCAAGGCGCTTTGAGGAGAGTGTCGGAAGAAAGCGAGTTTGCTCCACTACCTCCACCTCCCAAGCGTGGAGACATCAAGAGCTTCCTCAAGTTCAACCCTCGTCGGTTTGATGTTTCGACCGACCTCACGGGGCGGATGATTGGCTGCGTGAGATCTCAAGGTTGCTCGAGGCTGATGTTCGGAGCGAGTGGGTCAAGTGTGCTACTCACCTTCTCAAGGGACATGCAGCTCTTTGGTGGGAGAACTACTTGAAGGCAAGGCACCTGGTTCAGCCAACTTGGGAGAGGTTCACTGCAGCTTTCAAGGAGCAGTTTCTGTCAGAGATTGTAATGGAAAGGATGAAGGAGGCTTTCCTCAACCTGAAGCAGGGAAATGATAACGTCAACACCTATATCAGGAATTTCATGAATCTATCGCGTTATGGTGGTGATGAGGTATATGATGACAAGAAGAAGCAGAAAAGGTTCAGGCAAGGGCTCAATGCGTCGATCAAATATGCGATCACACATGCAAGGCCGGCAACTTTCCTGGAACTCCAACACACAGCACTTCAAGAGGAGGCAAGCAGGCAAATGTTTGAGGAGTCCAAGAAACACAACAGGGATGCATCAAGCTCTGCAGTTATGGCAGCTCCTTCTAAGCGGCGTGTCTGGGTTCCTAACACCCCACCGTCGCTCCCGGCTCCACCAAGAACTGCAAGTTTCGCGTCAAGGCCACCAAACTTCACCACTGCGGCTCCAACAACCACTACCACAGGCGCTGGCGGAGTCACAGCTACTCGCTCCACGTCCGGTGGTGCACTTCACGTGTGGAGATCTGGACATCCCCATGGAAGCCCAATGAAGAACAAAGCTCTCCCTCCACCCCGCCAAGATCGCAACAAGCTCTCCTTCGGTTCGTGCACCACCCTCGGGCTCTCAACATCAACACCAAGCCGGTCTGCGGTTGTTCGTGCCAAGCGTCAACGCCTCTCAAGCTGAGCTCGGAGTTGTGATGGGTATGCTTTCTAACTTTCGGTCCCACGACGCGAGTTCTCTTTGATTACGGTGCATCGCATTCTTTTGTGTCGCAAGTTTGCGATGAGAGAATGAGTTAGTCTTGGTTCCTCTCCAAAAGCGGTTAATGGTTCTTTCTCCCGCGAGCAACAATGGCAACTCAAAAAAATCGTCATGGCAATCAAGTTGAGATTGGTGGTTGGCAACAATGGGCATCTCAATCGGTGTAGGCAATCAAGTTGAGATTGGTGGTTCTTCTGGCTTCTTGCTTCTTTAAATTGTGCAGGCAACTATGTTAATTAACTCGACATTGATGTCATCTTGGGCATGGATTGGTGACAGTTGACAAAATGCAGCTGTGATTGATTGTCTTTGAGCAGCTCGGTGTCTCTGGTGTCTCTCAAGATTCTGAAGGCCATATAGTCTTTTCTCCAAGTCGACTCCTCCTTTGTCGTTCTTTTTTTCCCTTGGTCTCTGAATGATGATGCTATGGAAGCTATTCAGGAGTACCCGTTGGTCCGTGAGTTCCTAGATGTCTTTCAAGAGAGTTTTGGTGTATGCCTCCGGATCGCGAGGTTGAATTCGTGATTGAGCTTGAACTCGACGGCTCCTATCTCCAAGCGGCCATATAAAATGGGTCCTTCTGAGTTGGCTGAACTCAAACGACAACTTGATGAACAAGAGAAGTTGGGTTTCATTCAACATAGCACTTCGTCTTGGGGTAGCCCAACAATCTTTGTGAAGAAGCGTGACAGAACCGATAGGCTATGTGTTGACTACCGGGCTCTCAATGCTAAAACCATCAAGAACAAATATCCTCTCCCACGGATAAATGATCTTTTTGATCAGCTGGCAGGAGCTGTGGTGTTCTCTAAGCTGGACTTGAGAAGTGGTTATCACCAAATCAAAATACGCAAAGAAGATGTGCCCAAAACAGCTTTCACCACCCGCTATGGCCTCTATGAGTACACGGTCATGTCTTTCGGTCTCACCAACGCACCAGCTACCTTCTCGAGGCTGATGAACTCCGTTTTCATGGAGTACCTGGATAAGTTTGTTGTGGTATATCTGGATGACATTCTGGTCTATTCCAAGTCCAAGGAGGAGCATGAAGAACACCTGTGGTGTGTCTTAAACAAGCTTCGTGAGAACCGCTTGTATGCAAAGTTCTCAAAGTGTGAGTTTTGGCTGCCTGAAGTAACATACCTGGGTCATGTTATCTCTGCCAAGGGCATTGCAGTCAACCCGGAAACCGTGAAGACAATAGTTGAATGGCTTCCTCCTGCTAATGTCAAGGAAGTGCAGAGTTTTCTCGGCTTGGCTAGCTATTGCCGTCGCTTTGTTCAGAACTTATCGAAGATAGCAAAGCCTCTTACCGATCTTCTCAAGAAAGGCAAGAAGTACCTGTGGACTCCTGCTTGTCAAGAAAGTTTTGAGACACTCAAAGAGAAGCTCACTTCCACACCAGTCTTGGTTCCTCCAGATACATCTAAGCCTTTCCAGATATTCTGTGACGCCTCTTTGCAAGGATTGGGTGCGGTCCTTATGCAAGAGAAACAGGTGGTTGCTTATGCCTCTCGTCGGTTGAAGACGCATGAGATCAACTATCCCACATGACCTTGAGCTAGCAGCAGATTGTCTTTGCTTTGAAGCTATGGAGGCACTACTTGCTTGGTAACCGCTAGAGATCTTCTCTGACCACAAGAGTTTGAAGTATATCTTCACTCAGCCTGATCTCAACCTTCGGCAGAGGAGATGGATTGAAGCAATCAATGACTTTGATGTGACCATCAACTACACCCCGGGCAAAGCAAACGTCATGGCAGATGCGCTTAGCCGTAAAGCTTATGTCAACAACCTCATGGTGGAAGAGCAACAGCCTCTATTGTGCGAGGAATTCCGTCAGCTCAACCTGGAAATTGTGGAACAAGGGCATCTCCTGAACCTTCTGGCTACTCCTCTCTTGGAAGAACAGATTCGCTCTCGTCAGCTTGGCGATCCGCACACCAAAAAGCTCATCTCTAAGCTTGACCTTCCGAAGTACGAGTCCTTCCACGTTGATGATCAAGGCACGCTCTTCTTTGAACACCGGATGTTTGTTCCAAACTACCCGGGTCTGAGAGACCAAATTCTCAAGGAGGCGCATGATTCGGTTCTTTCTATCCACCCTGGCAGCACAAAGATGTACATGGACTTGAAAACACAATCTTTGGTGGCACAGGTTGAAACGGTACTGTGCCAAGTATGTCTCAGAATGTGATGTCTTTCGCAGAGTCAAGGCTGTCCATCAGAAACCATTTGGTCTTCTACAGCCATTGAAACCTCCGGAATGGAAATGGGAGAAAGTAGAGATGGACTTCATCACTGGCTTTCCAAGGTCATGAAGGGCAACAATGCAATTTTGTTGTCATCGACGGGCTTTCTAAAGTGGCTCATTTCTTCCGATCAAAGAAACAATTTACGGAATTCAGTTGGTGAGCTCTATATCAATGAATTGTCTCTCTGTATGGGGTTCCACTTGAAATCAGTTCGCACCGTGGGAGCATCTTGACCTCAAAGTTCGGGAGAGTTTCCAAAAGCTTTGGGAACAAAGTTGAACTTGACTGCTTACCACCCTCGACAAGGACAAGTGGAAAGAATCAATCGATTCGGAGGATATGCTTGGCTTCGTCATCTCGTTTGGCATGAAGTGGGAAGAATGTCTTCCTTATGCTGAATTCTCCTACAACAACCTTCCAAGAGTGCGAAGATGGCACCATTCGAGGCTCTCTATGGTCGCAAGTGCGAACTCCGATTGGTTGGTCGGTGCAGGAGAAAGAATCTGGCCCACGACATTGTAACTCAAGCAGAGGAGAAGGTGCATATCATTCTGGAGAACCTGAAGATTGCTCAAATTCGTTAGAAGAGCAACTATGACAGGAAGCACACGGATATGGTATATGCCCCTGGTGATCTCGTCTACCTTCGTGTCACTCCCATGAGAGGAACACACCGCTTCGGTATCAAAGGAAAGTTGGCTCCTAGATACATCGGTCCTTTCAAGATTCGTGGTAGAAGAGGAGAAGTTGCTTATGCACTTGAGCTCCCGGAAAAACTCAAAGTCCATGATGTTTTCCACATCTCTCAGCTCAAGAAGTGCTTCAAAGATCCCGGCAGGACCGTGGATCATGAGCTAATCGATCTCCAAGAAGACTTGTCTTATCAAGAACACCCCACCAAAATCCTTGAGACCGCAGAATGAAGGACGCGCAACAAGTCCATCAAGTTTTGCAAGGTGCAGTGGTCACACCATTCTGTTGATGAAGCCACATGGGAGCGTGAAGATGAACTCCGTGCCAACCATCCTTCTCTCTTTGTATCTTCTTCTTCTTCCTAGAATCTCGGGGCGAGATTCCTGTTTAGTGGGGAAGAGTTGTAGCATCCCAGTTGTCTAACACCTGTAATGCTACTTGTTATAATAATAAAAAGGGCCACTTCCAACATATAATTGCTGCATCATTATCATATCATGCTCATGTCATCATGCCACCTTGCATTTGAGCATCATACAAAACCCTTTTCTTGTTTGGTTCTTATCTCATGTGCATTATTAATTGTAGTTGCCTCTTGATATTGTATTTGGTTATTAGTATATTGTTAAATGCCCAAGTTGACTTGGGGGCATCTCTCTTATTTGACTCCACCACCTTTATTTCACCACCTTATAATTCCACCATCCAATTAATATGAGCTTGGCATTTTAATTGGGTTAACCTCTAGCTCATGTTGGTTGGTTGGATTTCCACCATAATCTTTTGCTTGGCCTTATTCCAATTTTTGGAGATGCAAACTAAGACCACGATATTCTCTTTGACTTCACAAGATTTTAATCAGGGCATTTAATGTATTGCATGGGCCATGCAAAGCACCACCATTCCTTCTCCTCTGGTTTCTCTTTTGGTGTAGAGGAGCTTTTCTTGTGTGGGCTTTCTTTTCTCTTTCAAAACCCCATCATTTTTGATCTTGTGTTTGTATCTTGCTAACACCCTCACCACCTTTTGCTTTCTCTCTCTACTTCTTTGCTTGAGCTTGTTTAACCTTGCTATAAACCCTACCACCACATAATCATCTCTCCCTCTCTCTCTCTCTTTTCCCTTGTCTTGATCTCGTGTGTGTTTGTCTAAGCATGCATGATCAAGTAAAGGGCCACTCCCTCTATCCATATCCCCCTCTTAGCTAAACCCTAAAACCTACCCCATGCCACCTCCCCATCCTAGCTAAACAAAACCCTAAACTACATCTCCCCTAAACCAACCCTAAGTACCCCTCCTCTTCTCTCTACTTCCTAGCACACCACACCATACCTTGACCCCAGCTCACCACCCCCCTCTCTCTACCTGCTGGACCCACTTGGACGCCCTACCCCACCTAGCTACCTCCCACCACAAACCCTAGCCCGAGCCGGCCACTTCCCCTCTCGATCTCTCTTCCCAGTGCCCCACACCGAGCCTTGACTGCCAGCCCCACTGCCAGCCTCCTCGTGCTCATGCCGCCCCTGCTGGCTCGCCATGCCATGCACGTGAGGAGGAAAAAGGTGGCACCGAGGCCACCTTCCCCTCCCCCACGCAACCCCACCTGCCCCTCTCTTCTTATCCTCTCCCTCGCCTCACAGCCGTCCCCAGATCCATCCCTGAGGCCTCGCCTCCCCTCTTCCCTCACCTCGCCACCGTCTACCTCCGAACGCCGACCACCTTCGGGTCCCATTCGTCGTCATCGTTCCAGGAGGCGCAGGCGGGAGAGAGTGTGTCGGCGTGGTCGCGTGGAACCTCTGCGTCGCCCCTGGACCCAGACGCGAGGAGGAGACGCCCCCAGTAGCCCTGCACGCTGCCGCCGGAACCCTAGCCCGGACACCGCCTCGCCACGATCAAGCGCCGCCGAACCATCTGCACAAGACACTCGCGGTGAGCACCCCGCCTCCAGACATCCTCTCGTGTTGATCGTTTCTGGACGCGCGAACCTTCTGTCGAACGGCCTCAAGGCGCGAGCTTCGTCGGCGTCTGCAGCTAACCTTGCGTCCGCTTTACCTAGGCCACGCACCTTCCACACATAGCCCCCACCATAGCAGTAGTCAAGGCTGCTGGCGTCCCGAATCCAGCGTTGAGCCCCATCACACAAGGCGCGGCATGAGCGCCTGCGTGCATGTCGATTCAGGGGGAAGAAAACAAGTACACGTTGGTCACTGCGAATAACCCCTCCCACACCTTTTTGTCAACCCGGTCCTCAAGCCCCTTGTCTGTGTCTGGCGTTTATAAAAGGCTCACGGATTTACGTGAATCAACCCGTGGTCCTCACTCTCTCAGACGCAATGGCGTGTGGGTCAAGAAACACTGCCCCACATGTCTCATGCGACCGAACTAGAGTAGGCTGGGTATAAAACTTCCCAGAGACTGTTTAAAAATTCAAATCTTGTTTAAATCATTTAAAATTCAAATATAATTCAGTTATAAATAACTTTTCCAATATTAATCCAAATAATACAAATGATATATGTTTTGAGATCAGGAAAATGAGAGGATTCCAAATATGCCATTCAATTTGCCTTTTGTACTTTTAAAATTCCAAGTTGATTTAAATTACCCCAATTGCCACTAGAACTTCAATAATTAATAACTTTTGTTTTATTATTCCAAATTTAGCAAATGATATGTCTAAAATGATCAGCTCGACGAGACCTTTCTGTTTATGCTATCCATGACTTCAATTGCAGCATGCATCATATAAAAATATAGGGTACAGCAAGTGTTATGACAACAAAATGTGATCCAAAACCCCATTAAAATGTTACTACTTGTCCTCCACACCTCACTATGCCATGCTACCTTATTGCCATGTAAATTGTGCATCGTTCATCATGGCATGCTTGTTTGCTTGACGCATCTTATTCATATGCTTGTGCTCTATATTCATGTTGGCCTTGTTTGTTTGGTTTTTCTCGGATAGACACTGAGCAGGGGTTATATCAAGAGAACCAGGAGCACTACCATCCGTCCCTCGCTTCAACTGAGTTATCGTGCAAGCACTTCCACATGCTTGCATACATACAGTACCTATTGCCTCTATCTTATTCCTGCATCATTGAGTCGCGATTGCATTAAATTGAATCCCAAGTATGCATAGCCTTTACTTTTAAACCCCACCAAGCTTGTTCCTCCATCCCATGAGCCACTACTATAGGAGTTGTTTGAGCCATGCGAGTCGAGAACAAAGATCGTAGGGTATGTGAGAGTCTGTGGATAATGAGGTACCTAAACAACTTAACTCGAGTAGTAGTGGGATAACTAAAGAAAGTGGCACCGTGAGCAACATCTGCTATTTGGTTTTTCCTGCTCACTTGTGTCCTGAAGACCCAGTACTTGATTCTGTTCCTTGATTTATCGCGCTATCCACATCCGGGAGGTATATGGGACCCCGAGCGAGCTTGATTAGTCTTATTTCTTGGGGCCACAAACTAGTTTGAGGTTTTATTTACGATCTGTACTTATGCCATGCTACTTATGTATTTAAATTGTGCGACGGATATCACATCGCATCTTGTTTAGGAAGGCGAGTGATTACGCTGTATCGACACCCGAGTTTTCGGGTTCCTAGTCGCTTCTGACCATTGGCGCTAACCTTGAGTCCGTCTCAAGCTTGCTTACTGCTATGGTCTACTCAATGAGGTGGCCCCCTGAAATATTTCTGAATCTTGTGATTGTTCAGTCGTGAAAGCCTCGTTGGGTTTTGATTTGGTTTTTCCGAGGTTGATCGAGCGTGTGTTGCTATTGGTGCACCCCGGCCGGGTAAAACTTTCTGAAAGCCGTGTCCGCGGATATGGACGACTTGGAGCACAGTTTCTCGATCATAGACAAGCATAACTAAAGTACCTCTTTAATCTGACTAAGTAATTTGACTAGTAAATAGTGCAACACTCATGGAATGGTTAATAAAACTGCCAACGGATGGGGGGTTGTTCGTCCGCTTCCTTGTTGGTAAGCAAGGAGGAGGATGGATCTGATGAGATTACCATTATAACTGTTGTCTTAATTCACGGACATCCGTCTATCATTGGTTAGGCAGATGGTTAGCGTTTATCTGTAGAACTTCTAGGGTTTATCTTCACGCAATTGCGTCACCCTGGTTGTGTCCCTTTAGAGGCATTAAGACTTGCTGAGTACCCTTAGGGTCTCACACGATAAATTATTTGGTTCAGATGAACAGGTACCCTCGCAGGACGGATACTGGGTGGAAGAAGCCGAAGATGTGGGCAACGATCGTTCGGTGTAGAGATTCCGGGAACGGGGATCCGTGAGACCTGTATTTGGGATGTGCTTATTTCTATGGCATCTTATGCCAATTTGCTTCTTATCCGTACTCGGATTTTGTTTGCCGCTTCCGCATGATACTCTGATGTGTGTTGTATGAGGAAGTATCCTAAAATATAGATCTATCTAGGTCATTTGAATCTTGCCGTATGGCGTTGCTATATTTCCTTTCTTTCTAGATGGAATGGCTCTGATGTACTCTTGTATGGTGGCTTGCGTACATACCCACTTGTGTACGTAGTTGATCCCTTCGCCTGCCGATTACGCCGCCCGTACAGGTCCCGTTGAGAGGGTAGTGGTTGGGACGTCCGAAAGGACTACCAGTGAGTGGCTTTTGGGGCCCCACCGTACTATCTCAACCACTACCACTCATCCAGGCTTGTATCTAGGAGCGTAATTCACCGAGGTAGTTACATCTTCTTTAATGGGCAATGTTTGACATGATGCCCTTCTTCCTTGCACTTGAAGCAAACAATGTTGGCCGGATTCTTGACTTGATCTTGGTCATTCTTCTTGTTATCCTTGTGCTTCAACTTGATAGTGGACTTGTTCTTGACATTGGAGTTGAATCCAAGCCCACTCTTGTCATTGGGGGATTTTTGCACACTCAAGATTTTGTTGAGTGTGACCTTCCCTTGATGACCCCTTTTCAAGTCATTTCTCAAAGAAGTGACTTGAGCCTTGAGCTCTTTGATTTCCTCTACATGGTTAGTTTCAACACAAGTACTAGAGGAAGTAGATGCTACATTGTTAGAGCAACAAGGCATGGAATGTAATTCATCACGAGATATAGCAAGGTTGTGAGAGGATGATTACAAGGACTAGCACATGGCAATATAACATTTGAAGTAGATATAGTGCTAATGTCCACATGAGGCCCACAAGATGTTACCTTTGACATGATGGCCTCATGAGCCAACTTTAGCTTACCATGGGAGACTAGGAGATCCTCATGCGAGCCTGAGAGCTTAACATGGCTTTCTTCTAATTTCCCATAGTTGCTAGTTAGCAAAGCAAGTTGACCCTTTAGCTCAACATTCTCCTTCAAAATAGATGCTTCACAAGAAATAGAGTTAGTAGCACAAGCATCATTATCATTAGCAAGAGGTGAGGGCAACTTGTCAAGCTCTTTTAAATATGAAGCTTTAAGTTGCTCATGTGACTCGGTGAGTTTGATGAGCTCAACCTTTATGACCTTAGAGCCATTTTTGAGGTGCTCAAAATCCTCAACAAGTTTAGCATAAGCAACTTCAAGTTCATCATTTTTAATCTTGAAGGAGTTAGCCACCGCAAGTTCTCTATCATGGTATTCCTTTACTCTAGATAATTCTAGAGTAAAAGTCTCCTCAAGAGATTCTTTGGTGGTTTGTTCTTCTTCAAGGGAGTCCTTTACTTGAGCAAGTTAATTAGCATATTCACGCTCAAGTGCAAACTTTTCATCAATTATGTTTTCTGGCTCCTCAATAAGATCATTGCCTTCTATAGCATAATTCAAGATTTCAAGAAGGTTGGAGGAAGCAAGTTTATTTTTGTAGAGAGCACTATAGACAACCTCTCCCATTTTCTTAATAGAGGTAATATCATACTTACCTCTATAATCATCATTATCATTCTCAACCTCATCATCATCATCATGAGATACAATGGGATTCAAAGAGGTTACCTTTGTTCCCTTAGCCATAAGGCACATGTGAGAGCCGGAGGAAGGTGATGATGAGATTGCACTTGAAGCTCTATTCAAGACCTTGTCTTGGCCCATAGAATCTTCATTTTCCTCTACATGGTTAGCAACACAAGAACTAGAGGAAATAGAAGCATTTTTATCATGGCAACAAGACAACATGAGCATATCATCATGAGATTTGTTCAAGTCATTTCTAAATGATATGCAAGGACTATTAACACAAGCATGTGAGGAATTTTGAGTGCTAGAAGTGTTAAGGTCCAAAGATAGATCATTGCAACTAGATAAATATGAGGGATTACAAAAAGTGAACACGCTATCCATATTGCAATTTCTATCACCACTCACCATATCATTACCTTGTGAAAAATCACATGTTGGTGAAGTGGTAGACGATGAGAACTCATCTCGACCGGAAGTGGAAGCAACACAATCATCCTCAATAATGTTGGACTTGCTATATTTATCTTGAAGCTTGGTCCATATCTCACGAGCGCTTGAATAAGGCATGATAGACAAAAGAACTACATTGCTCACAACATGCAAAAGAATTTTAGTAGCTAGAGCATCTATATGAGAGTTCAACTTCTCCTCTAAAGATTCGTTTTGGGTATCCATAGGAGAAGAGAAACCTACATATAGATAGCCCTCGATAATTGGGTGAATTTCCCGAAATAAATTAAGCATGCGAATTTTCCAAACATCATAATTTGTGCCATCGAATGTGAGCCTGTACTTGTGCACTAATCCCCTAGCCGACATCTTTACTCTCAAGGCGGTGAAGCCTAAAATGAGAGACCGGGTTGTGATACCAATTGAAAGGATACGGATGTCGCCTAGAGGGGGGGTGAATAGGCGATTAAAACTTTTCCTAGAGTGGCTCAACAAAGGCGGAATTAAACTAGTGTTTACTTTGTAAAGCACAACCTAGAAACAACTAAGGTTTACCTATGTGCACCAACAACTTATGCTAAGCAATACAAACAACAAAGTGATAGCAAGATATATATTACTTCAAGCACGAAGGCTATCACAATGTAAAGTGCACAAGTAAAGAGCTCGGGTATAGAGATAACCGAGGCACGCGGGGACACCGATATTTTACCGAGTTCCTCCCAACATGGAGTACGTATCGTTTGGAGAGGGGGTGGTATCAAACCACCAACGCCACAAAAGGCCTCCCTTATTCTCCGGTGAATTTCACCCCAACGGGATCGATCCACGCTTCCACTATCGGTGTACTTGTCGGTGGCAACCGGAACCTCTCACAAGGTTGGGGAACAACTCCACAACTTAATTGGAGGCTCCCAACAAATGCCACCAAGGCCACAATGCCACCAAGGCCACAAACCGTCTAGGGTTCCAAGAGCCCAAGAGGGACAAGCTCCAATGAGTAACTCAAATCAAATCCTCCAAAGAGAACTCAAACCGATGCACCAAATGCAAATGGCAAGAACACCACAAAGGTGCTCAAATCCTTCTTTCCCAAATTCCACCAAAGCTACAAAAGCTTATGGGGGAATAAGAGAGGAAGAACAATGGAGGAAATCCAAAAAATACTCCAAGATCTAGATCCCAATATGTTCCCCTCACATAGAGGAGAGATTGATTGGTGGGATTGTAGATCTAGATCTCCTCTTTCAAATCCCTCAAGAATATGAAAGAATCATTGGAGGGATTGAGAGAAAGCAATCTCAAGAAGGTCAACAATGGAGGGGAAAACTTGCAAGAATGGTTAGGGAACCATTGGGGAAGAAGGCCCCTTAAATAGGTTCCCCGAAAATCCAACCGTTGAAGCCAAAAAAAGCGAATCCCGGTACTACCGGACATTCCGTACCGGACAATCCTGGGATCCCAGGTCGCCAAACGCACCTTTTTCAGTACCGACCGGTACTACGGGGCGGTACTACCGGACCCTGGTCCGGTACTACCGGTCATCCCTGAACGAAAACGGCCATAACTTTTGCATCCGGACTCCGATTTTGATGATCTTGGGCTCGTTTAGAAGAGGACAACAAGCTCTAAAAGATAATGCAAAGAAACATTATAGTCCAGCAAGGGAGGATATATCAAATGACGAAAGGTTTAACCTCTATCAAAAAGATGAACCGATAAAACCTCCAACATCAAAAACGTAATAGAAAATGCATATGAAATCCGTTTTCGATGAACGAGAGCTTATCATGGAGATTAACACAAGATCTAAATCCTCACATGAGTAAGAACCAAATAATGGAAGGTTTTACCTATCTCTAAAATACAAACCGGTAAAACCTCCAAGATCAAAACGCAATAAGATATAAAAGGGAAATCCGTTTTTGATGGACTAGAGCTTGTTATGGAGATTACCACAAGCTCTATATCCTCACATGGATAAGACCAAATAACAACCAAATATGATGATGCAAGTATGCAAAGGTTTGATCTCTCTCCGAACGATGTGACCGAGTTACTCATTCGAGAGCCCCTCTTGATAGTACGGTTATCTATCCTAAACCCGGTCTCCCAACAAACATGAGACCGGCAAAAGGGAAAACATATAAATATTATACCTTTGCCTTGAGAAATCCACTTGAGATCGATGTAGACGATCTTGTAATTCTCAAGATGGACACCTTTCTTGATTCCTCATCATCGATCCATGATCACCGAGGATGGCAAGCATCAAACATGAGATCTTCTATAGATGGCGCATTTTGAGCTTGCACAACACATCTTCTTATCATTTCATCTATCTTGAAGTCAACACATGCTCCAAGCAATGCCAATGGACAATTCCTACAAGTACAACTTAATACACACAGTAGTCCATAAAGATTGTCATTAATTACCAAAACCACACATGGGGGCCCAACATGTTCTTTCAACTGCCTCCGCTGTTCGCTGGAACATGGAGAGGAAGGTCTTCATCGACTCTGTACATTTTACCGAGTGTGGAAGCGCTGCCGGAACACGGAGCTGGAAGGATCGTCTACATGATCTTGAGATCGGCAAGTGATCGACTACATCAACCATGAGATCCGATCTCATTAACGCTTTGGATATACGAGGGTTAGTTCTCTTCAATCTCGTTGCACCGATCTGGTAGATTAGATCTTGGCTTTTCCATAGATTGGATCTTGGTTTTATGTGTTCTTGTGATAGAAATTTTTGTTTTCCATGCAAAGAACCCTACAGTTGTAGCAACCCACTTTGCATTTACTCTACAACCTTCTCCCACAGACATGTGTGCTTCAAATTTAATTTCCTTAAGCAGAAAGTCTGCTCATGGCCAACTTTAGAACCTATCATGTAAAAAGGGCACTTCTCCTCTATGCACTTTGCTATGATGCTATCCTTGTTGTTCCTGTGCAAATAGTGATTCCTGAGCTATGATATGTGAAGCTGCTGCAAGGCTCTCCTAAACTGATACACATCCATAAAGCACATTTTTATACATAGCTTCTCTTCTGGATGCTCCATCTTCTCATTGTACCATATCCTTGGATCTCTCTTCTTGGCCCTGCTCTTAACTCCCTTTGGCAGCACAAATTTGAGTGGCTCAAAGTGATCATCATCATCCGAGCACATATCTCCATATTTTTTACAGTCATAATCAGATGAGGGCAAATAATCTGAAATGTAATCAACTTCTTCTTCACAATGACATCTTGTGGTTGGCCTTGGATTTTTTGTTCTCTTCTGCTTCTTCTCTAGGTCAATAAGGCAGTCATTGTCTAAATATATGTCATTATCTAACACACAGAACAAATCATCATCTGAATCATTAGCTCTCTTCCTCTTCAAATTATAGTTTGAGTCAGCTCAGGATCTTCCTCTTCCGCCTCACCAGCACTATTTCCCCCACTCTCCCAACTATCATCTTCGTCATCTACATCTATGATTGGATGCACTGGAATATTGCTCTGTTGTGTGAGCACATACTCCTCCCCTGTCTCTACACAAACTATCTTCTTAGCTTTCTGCAACTTCTTCTCATAACCTGAACCTACACTTTGTTGACTCAAAAATGACTCCTTGCACATCAACTGAGTATATAACTTGCTCTCCTTCATTAGATATTGATTTGAGCTATTCTTCACCATTTTTCTTTTGATGCCAGGCCTGAGACCACCTTTCCCCTTAATTACTGTGATTGAAACATACTTCTTACTATGATTGAAACAAACTTCTTTTCCTCATATTTCTTAACCATTGCATTCACCTTTCCCATTCCATCTATCGGTTCCATCCCATACCTTCCTATGCCCTCCTCTTTAACATAATACATGCTATCAATAAGCCCATAACTCTCTGTCTCAATTAGAGCCAGCAGGTTCATGAAAGTAATGTCTAATTCACTAAGATTTCTGATCAAATTATCTTGTCCATCTAAAGTGAAACTAATCTCTCACGATCCATCATCCAGGCTACAATGATAAAAGACAATATTACTCAGTAATCCTCCTCCTAACTCTGAATCTAGAACAAAAACAAAAGTGCAGAAATAGGGGGACAGGAAACAGGGAGAGGGGAGAGGGGAGAGAGATGGATGACTTACTCCACGCCGCCGAGGGAGGAGGTCCAACGCTGGCTATCATACGGCTTGGCCTTCCACACGCCAGCCACAGCCGCCGCGAGCGCTGGGAACAACGACGTGCGTGCGGCCGGGTTGGAGATTCCGTAGACTTCCATGTCCTCCATGTCCTCCATGTCCACGTCGCCGCCACTACCACTACTGGCACGCCGGTTCTCTCCAACGTTGCCGCTACGAACACTGCCGTCGGGATCTGGAGCCACCATGGGTGCGAGAGGGGGCGAGCGCGGGATGGTGTGTGGGTCCGACTCGACGGTTCTGACCGGGTTAGGGTTAGGACACCGGGCCAGTTGCGGCACACAAAGGCCGTTAACGGCTATCGTGCCGGCCATCTATCCCCTTCCACGTCATCGCTGATAGTGGGGCCACCTATTTGAAATGTCATTAGCTCTCGTCAAATCGACAATCAGTGGACATTGCAAGCACCAGACTTGATGTATGCGGATTTTTGCGAGTCTGCTGAAAAGTGGTAGATTTCTTAACTTGTCGCACGATTGTCGCGGTTTTTTGCAATTAACTCGTTTGAACCGGAGCTATGAAATTGCGCTGCGTGGAATCCCTCCATGGTATTGGAGCAGCTTACATGGAGAAGAAAGGACCCAAAAAATAGAGGATGAGAACGGTTGTTCTGCCGACAGCGGCGGCAACACGGCCTTACCCGACGACCATGGGGTAGGGAGCTACGTGGAGGGGTGGTGGAGGCAGAGGTTGGTTGGGCCGCCCGTGTCATCCGCCCGAACACCATGGGGATGTAAGCTCACACTGAGTTTTTTTAAGGACATGTATGATGCTAGGAAAGATATGCCTTCTCTTAGTTCTTCACATCATTTAGAGAAGACACAATATATAACTTATATAATATATTATATTTTATTGCAATCTCTAGCAATTAATAAAAATTAACTATTTTTAGTAAAAAATTGGTTGGCTAAGGAATGACATATGGTACAATAGAGAAAATAGTCTTCTCTTAGTTTTAAGAGATCGTCATTTAGCTAAGAGAAGACAAACTTCTCTATCTTTTTTTTTAGAAAAAGGGTATTGTTCCGGTTTTCTTGTTTCTCTCTATTTTAACTGAAAAAATGTAACATAACAAGCATGAAAAAAGACCAACGTAGTGGGAGCATAGGCTGGACGTGGCCGGTGGAAAGCAAGGATGCGGCAGTGCGCAGAACACTAGCGCCGGCAACACTCTGTCAACGCGCGTGAGAGAGAGGCCACGAGGGAGAGAAACAAGATTGAAAAAACATGGTTGGGCCTTCTGGAGCCAGATTCCGGCTGACATGACACAATGACATGTTTCGAGTATTGGAATATACCCCCTCGATTTTATGTTCTCGTGGCTTCTACAAGCCCAATCTGCACTACCAAGAAGCCCAATGGTGCCAAGAAGCGTGCCAAAAAGAATGTGTTCTTTCATGGTTTAGCTGTTTGGTACTACCACGAAGTCATCCAAAAGTCTAAAGGAAGTGACCCTTAGAGCATCTCCACTCGTTGCACGAATCCAGGTCAAAATCCGGACTTTTCTTGGCCGGACGGAGCTTGATTTCGACCTGGGTACGTCCAGTTTTTCATTCGCGTACCCAGTCGAATTCCCGCGTTTGGCTAAAATTTAACAAATTTCGGCAAACTTTGGACGAATAGAAGCGGTTTGGGCGAATATGGGTGAACTTTGGGCGAATATGATCGATACGGACGAACTTTGGGCGAATATGAGCGATATGGACGAACTATGGGCGAATATGGGCGATACAGACGAACTTTGAACAAATATGCCGAATTTTGGGCGAATCTGGTCTATATGGGCGAATTTTGGGCGAATATGATCGATGCGGACCAACTTTGGGTGAATATGCCTGAATTTTGGGTGAACTTTGGGCGAATCTGGTATATATGGACAACTTTGGACGAAATTTGGACGAATATGGGCGATACGGACGAACTTTGGGCGAATATGCCCGAATTTTGGGCGAACTTTGGGCGAATATGGTCTACATGGACGAACTTTGGATGAATATGGTCTATATGAGCAAACTTTGGACGAATATGAGCGAACTTTGGACGAATATGAGCAAACTTTGGATGAATAAGGGCGAATATATGCTGACTAGGCGGGTTCACTCGCCGAATTGCTTCGTCCGGCGTTTCCAGGGCGTACCCAGGATTCTGGGTTCGGCCTGGGTAGGTCGGACCAAAACACGCCGAAATCGAGACGAAAACAGGTTTTTGGATACGCGACTGGACCAATTTTCGGCGTCCGGACCGAAATTTGGCGTCCGGATCAGCCTCCTGGGTAGGCGAGTAGAGATGCTCTTAGCCCCATAGTCGCTATGAACTTAGTTCACTCATGGTTGATGCAATTACTAAGCATAATAAATCAGAGGAACTACTTCATCTGCCTTTAAAATAGATGTCTTACATATGTTAAAATTTAGATGAATATATATATATATTAAATAATATTTAGATTCATCTAAATTTTGATAAATCTAATAAATCTATTTTAAAACGGAGGGGGTATTAAGAGTTGGTGGACTAGGATTGCAACTAGAGTTTTTTTAGATAAACTAGAGTTTATTTCGTAATGATGAACTATTGATGAGCTCTACCGGTCAAGGAGAATATCAGAGGTTCATGGACTGAGAACGGGACAAAGGGTGGCAAGAGAAATGATATATTGAGGATTTTTGTACGAAAAGGAGTAAGATTATGGAGTTGACAATTTCCCATATTAAGCAATCAGAATTTTAAATTCAACAATGTATATATGAACTTATCCAACTACAACAACCAAACCTTAATACTTCCTCTGACTTATATTAGTTGACTTGGATTTGTCAAAATTTAGATAAACCTATATACTCTCCTTATTTCAAAATATAAGATGTTTTAGCTTTATGCAAATGTATCTAGACTACTTTTAGTGTGTAGATTCACTCAGGTTTATAGTGAATCTACTCCCTCTGTTTTAAAATATAAGATGTTTTAGATTTGTGAATAAAATGTATCTAAACTTTAGTAGTACTAGGTTCATTCCAAACTTGAGTGAACCTATACACTAAAAAAGTCTAGATACATTTCATTCACAAAACTAAAACATCTTATATTTTAAAACGGAGGAAGTACACACTAAAACATGTCTAGATATTTTTCTTATAAACCTAAAACATCTTATATTTTAAAGCGAATGGAGTATTAAATAGTGTTTAGATTTATTAAAATCTAGACAAATTTAAGTCAATAAAATGAGTCAGAGGGAATACAAACATTGCGACAACATTTGATTATTTAGTGGTGGTGGGTGGGTTGGGTGCGGGGTGGCAACAACTTGTGAGGATAGTGGGTCATATAATAGCGGGCTTAACAATATTTGTACACCAAGCACAACCATATCTCCGCCTATGAGGCCACATAATATATAGATTTAGTGAGAACCTTGATTGTTTCTATTGGCAAAATTGAGAATTCTAGTCAACTCGGTCATGATCAGTATAAACCGGTTTTCTAAATCATAGTCATATCAATGCACAGTGTCACAATTTTTATTTGACCAAACAACTGCAAGCAGATGGCACAGTGTGAGTTGGGCTAGAGTATGTTTGGAGGGAGGACAGCCGTACTCATCAATTGAAAAGGACACATAGATAGTCAGATCATGGAGGCAGTTTCGATCCTTGATGATTGCAATGCCTCCACCGTCTTATAAATATTTGTGTTTATTTCCTTCCATATCTCCCAGAAAACGTCAACATCATTATCAAAATTTGCGGTTTATTGATTTTGATAGTTGGATTTAAATCCCCTCCCCTCCTCCTCCCTCGCCGCCGCCTAAGGGCCTGACAGGGATGATCGGCATCACCGTCAGCGGGGCTTCTTCGTCCTCTTGCTGGGTGGGGTGAGCACAGGTGTGCGCCCGGGGCCACGGTGAGGTATCTTTCGGGCTCTTCTTGTAGTGATGGAAGGGGGTTTCGGAGACACTGGTACCTCCAGGCAGCGAGGGCCGTGGGAGATGATGTGGCCGGCACGGAAGTGTGGATGGCAAGGGCCTGTGGGTCTTGTCCGGCGGCTTGGCAGGTCACGACAGTGGCAGGTCTACCGGTTGGTGCGTTTTGGGTGATGGGACGACACAACTCATGGACGCCGATAGATGGTACTGGCCAGCGACAACGGGCTTGTTGGGGCCCGGATCTAGGCCTTCTTGTACCAGATATGGGATGAAGGGGCCCTATTGTCTACACGGTTGTAGGGGCTCCTGGTACGCCCAGGAGCCCACCCCTTGGCCACTGAGGTACTGGATTCAGGGTGACAGCCTAGATCTGTTGATGCCTGACAACCCCATCTTGGGTGCTGCAGAGTCATCCGCGCTGTGTGAGGGTTAGTTCATTGGCCCATTCCCCTCCCGTTCGCACCGAGAAGTTTCCAAGGTGGTGTATGCCATGGCCCCGGGGGCGATACCTTGGATGTCATGGGGGCCTCGAAAGGTGGTCTACACGGGTGTCTTGTCGGTGAGCGACATGGCAATAGTGATGGCTCATCTCCTTGGTCCATGTGGTTGGCGAGGAGCGGGTGGCGGGGGCTCCTAGTGTTGGTGTTGCTTCATCTTGGTCAATGCCTAGATCGTGTGTTGGAAGCTTGGCTCGAAGATAGTTGGTGGTCTATGGGTTCATGCGGGTTGAAGGTTTATTCGTGCGAAAAAGGTCAGCGCTTTGGCGTCAATGGCGGCAATGCCTGCTGGTCTTCCCCCCCCCCCCCCCCCTCTCTTTGAGGGCATTGTTGTGGGCACTCTCTCCACACTAGGGCTCCGGATGAAAACCCTAGACCATCATTGTCTTGATGACGACAACACTTCTTTGTGTCATTTTCCTCTTGGAGGAGTTGCCATGGAGCTCGGGTTTCCTTGGTCTCGCTTTAGTGTCCTCGGTTGCAGGCTGGATGCTTTCTTGTTTATTTTTTATCTGTTTGGTAATAGATTTATTTTATCACTTTATATCGGTTTGACCGTTAAGTTTTATTTATAAAACAGAGCGAAAGCTTGTTACGAAAAACGCAGCCGCTCTGGTTCATTGCAGTAGAACGCTCCAGCCACCATTTTGAGAAGCAATCAACCAGTAACCAGTTTGTGAGCAGCAGAAGATCTCTATTCAATGACATATATAGTTCGTTCGACAAGATCTCAGACCAACAAGCCTTTAATCATCTCGGTACAAGCTCCGTGTGCGACACCTCGTTCGGTGACATGAGACCTGCCACCGGCGACGTGCCAGTGGCGGCATGCGAGGCTCCCTGACGTGGTTCCAGCTCCGGGACGGGGATGCTTCCCCGGAGACAGAAAGCCGGCTTGGACGGAGCTTGAAGCACGGCGCCTTCGCTGTTGAGGATCGCATTCACGGCTGACATCGCAGGCCTATCTGCAGGGCTCTCCTGAATGCACAGTAGGCCGATGTGAATGTACGTCCGTATTTTAGCTTCATCATCACTACTATTGGTAAGTAACGGGTCAGCGATCTCGAGGGTTGTTCCCTTGGTCCAGTGCTCCCATATCTGCACCAGAATGTTTAAGATCGTTAGACTGTTATTATCGTTGCAGTGGATTCATGTGAGTTAGTACTATTTGAGTAGGCTTTTGGTATACTTACAAGATCAGTTAAGAGGTCAACGGACTGCTCGGTGTTGTAGGAGGCACAATTTTTTCTCCCTGTTATGATCTCCAAAACCAGGATTCCGAAGCTAAACACGTCGGACTTGGTCGAATAGTGTCCGCGCACAACATATTCTGGTGGCATGTATCCGCTGCAACCACAAGATATGATTACTTAGTGATCCGAAGATGCAAGACAGTCTTTACTTATTTCTGCAATTTTTATGCATCCAGACAAGGTTGACTGCACTTACAATGTGCCAACAACTCTGTTCGTGACAACCTTTGATTCATCCCCTTCGAACAGCCTCGCAAGGCCAAAGTCCGAAATCTTCGGATTCAGATCGGAGTCTAAGAGAACATTGCTTGCTTTAAGGTCCCTGTGGATTATTTTCAGCTGAGAATCCTCATGAACGTACTGCAAACCTCGAGCGATTCCATTTATTATCTTGAACCTCTTCCCCCAATCAAGATCCCTTTTCTTCTCATCATCTGTTTATTACGGAAACAAGAAACTTCAGTGATTTTAATTTATTGCAATTGATATAGTAGCTCAGATTTAAAAATGGTTTTGCTGCAATATTCTTTGTATTTACCGAACAGAATCGTGTCAAGGCTCCGGTTGGGCATGTATTCGTAGATGACAAGTTTCTCAACTTCTTCCAAGCAAACGCCTACAAGCCTCACAACATTTTTGTGCTGAAGCTTAGCAATCAAAACGAGCTCAGCCTTCAGCTCTCCCATTCCTTGTGCTGAACCTTGCGAGAGTCTTTTCACCGCTATCTCTTCGCCATCAGGAAGGGATCCCTGTAGGATGCAGAAATACAAAACATGTAAAATTCACCAAAAGTCACATACAATCTAAAAGAAACACAAAAATACAGTTATGTGGTTGGTACCTTATAAACAGCACCAAACCCTCCTTCCCCAAGCTTATTTCCTTCTGCAAAGTTCTCTGTTGCAGCTTCCACTGTTGACAGATCAAGCATGGGTAAACTCATGTTGCCAACGCTCTCCATATTCCCGGAATCTGTCCAAATGCGACAAATATTACATCTGTCAAACAAACTGAATTTCAAAAGATAATGAAGTTTGACCATTTGAATGAATTGGAAAAATCATTGTCCAGAGGGAGGAATGTGGATTATTTTTTATCATATTTGCATAATTGGTTTGACACTCGAGTTGCCTTGCTACTACTTTTAAATACTATTTTCTAAGAAACTTACATTTGATGATCTGCAATCTAGATAACTTACATGGCAGTATCGACAACCTTTGTCTTCTTTTCCTGCTCCAGATACAAAAGCAAACAAAAGTGGAAGTCAATATTCCACAAACAACAGCCAGTGCAGCAGCCAGGATCAGTATGATGGTATTTGGTTTGTTTCTTCTTTCTCCTGTAAATGACATTAGGGTTAAATCACTTGGTTTCATTAAAAAACGCACTTGACTTCATGGAATCGGTATATTAGTGTTCATTGTAAATGTATATTAGGAATGTGTACTCATGAAAAAATATTCACACAAAATAGCATGAGAGTAATATTATCGAAATTGACTCGTTTCCACAAAGAAATTCTAGGAAAACTTGGCATGATCTTAAAATATCCCTTGTTTATTCTGACTTCTAAGCCTTGAATTTTGAATAATTTGCTTCTCGGGTGCTCACTAAGAGTCTACTTGTGTGGCCGGATATGCTTGTCCAGCCAGCCCTGTTGAACTAAAGCTAGATGGACAGTCTCGCCTACTCTGTTGGGTCAGGCGATTTCAGCGATAGAGGGGGGCGTCCGGACCCAGGAGGGGTCTGGGTTGTCTCAGTCTCCGCCACAGGTTTCTTCTCCAGGAGACGCTACGCCAGTTGCTGTGCAGGGGAGTGGTACAACCTTCAGGCGGAGCGCACGCCATGGAGTCGATGCCTCTGGGGCGTCCGCGACTGATGAGGACTCAATGCTCAAGGCCATGCGACGTAAGGCGGAGAGGAACTTAGATTCGCCAGGTATAATGTGTTCTCCGAAGTCCTTTTTGTCTTTTCTACTCCTGTTATTTCTTCTAAACTAGCCAATGTTGGCATTAGTTTGGGTAGCTCTGAACAGGAAGTATCTTTTTCTTCTAATGTTTTGCGACACATGGAGGTTGACCGTCTAACGGTTACTCCTAAGGTCGGTGTTTTTCCCGATGCTTCACTAACTGAGGAGGATGAGTTGCATGCCACAGTAGATGGTCAACTACTTTCTCACTTAGTCGGTGAAGTGTCGGAGGTGGACTTTGATGAGACTGGGCTTGCCTCTATGTATGAGCTGAAAGCTTCTGGTCGAAAATCAAAGAGCCAGCGGTCGCGTAAGAGATCCCGTGTATCCAAATCTCCTATAGTTTCTCAATGAATGGAATGTTTTCAAATAGCAGAGGTCTTCGGGACTTGGCTAAACATTTATTCTTTGTTGATTGTGTGAGAGACCATAATTTGGATTTTCTGGGTATTTCTGAGACTGGTAGACGGGATTTTTCACAAGCTTTACTCAATCGCCTTTCTGGTGGAGTGGACTTCACGTGGATATCACGTCCTCCGTGTGGTCGATCTGGGAGGATCCTATTAGGCGTCAGAGATGAGACTATGAAAGTTTTAGCTAGTTCGGTGGGAGATTTTTTTATAAAACTCCATATCCGTAACAAGGCTGACAATTTCACATGGTCTTTAGTCGTCGTATATGGAGCCTCCCAGGAGGTTTATAAGGCTGACTTTTTACGTGAGCTTGTGAATTTGGCAAAGGACAATCCATATCCTATCCTTATAGGAGGTGATTTTAATTTGCTCAGATTTCCTCATGAGAAAAGTCGGGGCCGGTTCGATGAACATTGGCCTTTTCTGTTCAATGATGTTATAGACAGTCTGGACTTGAGGGAGGTTACAATGATAGGAAGGCAATTTACATGGGCTAATAGTCTTCCGGAGCCAACATATGAAAAACTTGATAGAGTGCTTATGGATACTGATTGGGAACAAAAGTTCCCTATGGTAACTGTTCGCGCTCTAGAGCGTATTGAGGCTTTGTCGGATCATGTTCCTTTACTTTTATCGTTTGGATCACCGCCACGGAAGTCTACGAATGAGTTTAAATTTGAACTTGGTTGGATGATCCGTGACGGTTTTTATGAGATGGTTAAGGCTATTTGGGAGAAACCGGTAGGTGGCCAAACACCTATACTACGATGGAATAACAAAATACGCACTTTACGCAAGTTCCTTCGGGGTTGGGCCAAGCACACAACTGGTATCCTAAAAAAAGAAAAATTATGCCTAACATCTATTATTGATGACTTGGAGGCTTCCGCGGAAGTTGGGCCTTTAACTGCACAACAAATTGAGCTCAAAAGCCAATCGAATGCGGAGATAGCCCGACTTCTGCGTGAGGAGGAACTCAAATGGTACCAACGCTCTAAAGCAAAATTCATTCTGGAAGGAGATGCGAATACTAGGTACTTTCATGTTGTTGCCAATGGCAAGCATAAGAAGAAACTTATTCATTCTCTAATTCAGGATGAAGGTATGATTGAGGGACAGGAGCATCTGAAGTCATATATCACTTCCTATTATAAATCCTTGTTTGGGGTCCCAGAGGAAAACTCCTTCTCTATGGATGAGTTCCAAACGTCCGATATTCCCCAGGTATCTGATGAAGAAAATTGCTTTCTAACTGCCTCATATACCGAGAAAGAGGTTAAGAAAGCAGTTTTTCAAATGGAACATAACAAAGCACCAGGTCCTGATGGTTTCCCAGCGGAATTTTACCAAAATTTCTGGGACGTTATCAGGGAGGACCTGATGAAATTGTTTGGGTTTTTGCAAGTCGGACAATTGGATCTCTTTCGGCTTAACTTTGGCAATATAATTTTACTGCCTAAGGTTAACAATGCAGAACGTATACAACAATATCGTCCAATCTGCTTGCTTAATGTTATCTTTAAGATTTTTACTAAAGTTGCCACGATTAGACTAAATTCAGTTGCTGACAATGTTGTTAGCCCGTCTCAATCTGCATTCATGCAAGGAAGAAATATCCTAGATGGTGTTGTAATTTTGCATGAAACAATCCATGAACTACACTCAAAAAAATTAAATGGTGTATTGTTCAAGATTGACTTTGAGAAGGCATATGACAAAGTCAATTGGTCTTTCCTTCAGCAAACACTCCGCATGAAAGGTTTTTCTGAGGAGTGGCGCTCTCTTATTCAGTCGTTTGTGTCTGGGGGTAGTGTTGCCATTAAAATAAATGATGATACTGGCAAATACTTCCAAACCAAGAAAGGACTAAGACAAGGGGATCCATTATCACCTTTACTATTTAATATAGTGGCTGATATGTTGGCTATCCTTATTGAGAGAGCTAAGGCTGATGGTCAAATTAAAGGTCTGGTTCCACATCTTATTGATGGTGGACTTTCAATTCTTCAATACGCCGATGATACAATTCTTTTTATGGAACATGATCTAGAGAAGGCGAAGAATCTAAAATTAATATTATCAGCATTTGAGCAGCTATCTGGACTTAAAATAAACTTCCATAAGAGTGATTTGTATTGCTTTGGCGAGGCCCAAAATGAGTCCCACCTATATGCTGAGCTTTTCGGCTGTGGTCAGGGGCAGTTTCCAATCAATTATTTGGGAATACCGATCCATTATCGGCGTCTCACAATTGCTGAATGGAAACTTGTTGAGGAAAGGCTACAAAAACGTCTTAATAGTTGGAAAGGAAAATTGCTATCCCTTGGTGGAAGACTAGTACTCATAAATTCAGTACTCACTAATATGGTACTGTATATGATTTCGTTCTTCCAATTGCCAAAAGGGGTCTTGAACAAAGTGGATTATTTCCGTTCAAGATTCTTTTGGCAATGGGATAGCGAGAATAAGAAATATCGACTGGCCAGATGGAATGTGGTTTGCCGCCCGAAGGAGTTTGGTGGACTGGGTATACACGATTTGCAAGTCAAAAACACCGCACTCTTAGGCAAATGGCTTTTTAAACTACTTACAGAAGATGGTGTTTGGCAGACCATGTTATGGAGGAAATATGTGGGGTCCAAAGTTGTGTCTCAAGTGGTTTGGAAACCCGGAGATTCACATTTTTGGGCGGGTCTTATGGCCACCAAGAAACATTTCTTTCGTTTTGGTGCTTTCGAGATTAAGGATGGATCACAGATTAGGTTTTGGGAAGATAAGTGGCTGGGCCAAACTACTCTTCGTGAACAATATCCAGCTTTATATTCGATTGTTAGACACAAAGGGGATACAATTTCTACAGTGATGGAAGATTATCCTCCTAATGTGTCTTTCAGAAGAAGCCTAATCGGTCCTAGACTGGTATCTTGGAACAATCTATTATTACGATTATCCATAATACAATTGTCGGACGATGTCGATGTGTTCAAATGGAAATTACTAGAAAGTGGTAAATTTTCTGTTGGCTCACTATATAAAGCCTTGATCCAACCGGATACCCCGGTCGATGATGATAATAGTAAAATTTGGAAAATGAAAATACCCCTTAAGACGAAGATATTTGCTTGGTATCTACGGAAAGGGGTAATTCTAACAAAAGATAATCTTGCAAAGAGGAATTGGCATGGAAGTAAACAATGTGTTTTTTGTCATCAAGATGAGACAATTCGCCATTTATTCTTTCATTGCAAATTTGCTCGCTCTATCTGGTCATTCATCTAAATAGGTTCTGGTTTATCTCCGCCACGTTCTGTAACCAATGTATTTGGCAATTGGTTGCATGGAATTGTTGATAAATACAGAACTTTGTTTAGGGTGGGAGCGCTTGCCATTATATGGTCGCTATGGCTTTGTAGAAATGACAAGATTTTTAATAACATTGTGTCTTCTCCTTTGCAGGTTGTCTATCGAGCCACGGTTATCCTCCGATCTTGGAATATTCTTCAACGTTTGGAGTTTCGCGACTTATTTTTGGAGGGATGTACGCGATTAGAGGACACGGCGAGGGATATTTTCTCCCGACATGGATGGCCACGTGATCTGAGGATTGATCTACCTTAGATTCTAGACATTTATTTAGATATTTACATTGTGTAATGCTTGTCTACCTTTTAAATTAGTACTGTCGTTTGTGTGTCTGTGTGTATCTTGGTTATGCAGAGGCCGGGTGTAAGTTTTGAACAGATTCAATAAAAGCACCCATTTCCAAAAAAAAAAAGATGGACAGTCTGAGGGAGCTTTTGATTTGACACGAGAAATGACTCCCATCCTTTCTTGAACGCTTTTTCTTCGTTTACATAGAAAATTCCCCCAAAATGACAATGAAGAGGCGTGGAATCTGTAATTATCAATTAACCACAATTTTATCATCCATGGAAGATTGGTTATAAGTTCCTTTTAGTTTGAACGCTTCATGGACCCTTTCAAAATATCAATTGAATACTATTGCCAGGATATCAAATTATAAACAGACATTCCTGATTTATGCATAAGCAATACGAAAACTGTTCAGTTAAAGGCCTCTTTGTATCACAACATGTGACAAATCAAATGGGAAGTTAGCATGAATGCAAGTGCGAAACTTTTTTTTTCCAAAAAGGGAGAAACCCTAGGCAAACATTTTTTTTTCAAGAATACACCCTGGGAGGAAGGAGTGCCAAGAGGCACTAAGCAGCGCTGCAAAGCAGACAGTTCATTCTGTCAACAGAGGTGATAGTTCTTCCAAATTTAAAGCGTAATCTCCTACTTGCCATGACTAGTTATAAAACATAGAAACATCCCATGACTAGTTGTTTGTACAAAAAAGGAAAGTACTTCATTTTAGTGCATGCACATGATTGTCCACTGTACAATTGTTGGGGGCGTATAGGAACATATAGAAAACCCGTGTTTGCTAGTTTTTAGGCGCCTGAAAACTTCTCATATCTTGGTCGTCTCTCTCATCATTTTACCTTACGATTTGTGCAATGTGGGAGTTACACATGAGTTGCAACTAGGTTATAACCGGGAATTTATTGAGTTATAACTAGGCTGCAACTGAAAATTAATACAAATTTTATAAGTTGCAACCTAGCATAAATGGTAAAAGACCGTTGCTTCGGTGGCCCCCCCCCCCCCCTAGACAAGGAACTCACCCGTTTAGCGGGTTTCGGGTGTGTGCTTGGGGTGGAGACCGGTTGAAAGTTAGAGTATGTACTAGCTACGTATAGGAGACTCGGTATATGAGACCGTGCGGGATCGTACGACCGGTGGAGGTAGAGGTAGTTTGTATTGTATACGCCAGTTGCAAGTCATACGGCCGGGTGAACGTAGGCCAGGTGAATGTAGAGGCGATCATTTGAAATAAAAACAAAAAATAATCTATGGGCAATGCTAGGCGTCCCCCGGGGGATAGAAACTTTCCATCCCCCGGGTCCCCAGCCGTTAGATCAGCGCAGATCGATGGTCCAGATCTTCACGTTTCGTCCTTTACTCGTTTTTGCTACATTTGTCCCGCTTTTGCTACATTGGTCCTGCTTTTGCTCCATTGTAGCAAAAAACGGTTCGCCCAGAAAATAGAATAAAAAAGACCGTCCTCGCCGGAGAACTCGCCGGAGACCTCGCCGGGGACTTTGTAGCAGAAGTTTCGTTCTAATGTAGCAAAACCGATGTCGCCGGAGACTCGTCGGAGACTTTCGCCGGAATATCTCGCCGGAAAACTTGTAGCAAAAAATTTACTATATTGTAGCAAAACCATTAAACAGATTTAGCAAAAGAAATTAACACATGTAGCAAAAAAGAGACTTCATCAGAGACATTAACACATGGTAGCAAGCGTTGTCACTGCTGGTAGCAAAGCACCGCCACTGTGGTAGCAAGCGCTGGCGCTGCTTGTAGCAAAGCACCATCGTTGTGATAGCAAGCCCCGCCGCCGCCGTGGTAGCAAGCATCGTCGCCGCGCCGCTGTGGTAGCAAGCCCTACCGCAGCTTGTAGCAAAGCGTCGCCATAGTGGTAGCAAGCTTCGCCGCTACTTGTAGCGACCTCTACGTACAGCTCGTCGGCGACGCTTTGCTACCAGCAGTGACAGCGCTTCGAGGACTGGGGCAGGGCTCCTCGGCCGGCGATGCGAGGTCCAGGACGCGGGGGCGGCGGTTGTCGACGGAGGCGGGCGAGGTCGCCGCGGCGCCGGGAAAGGCGGCACCGGAGGGCGAGGACGGCGAGGCTAGGGAGGCCGACGGGAGCGGAGGACACGGGCGCGTCGGGAGGAAGACGACGCGGTGGGGGAGAGGGGTGGCGGCGAGCGCCGGTGGCAGAGCTCGAGGACGCGGCCGGGCGTCGCTGGCCTGGGAGGAGAGGGGCGTCGCGGGAGGCCAAGCGGAGGCGGGTGGCCGGCCGGCTGAGCTCGAGGAGCGATGGGGAAGCGAACGGGCGGCAGTGGTTGAGACGAGGCGGTGGATGTGCAGGCCGGCGGCGGGGGTCCGACCGGGCGAGGAGGGCGACGGGGGACGCGGGAGGAGAGGGAGATGGGGGCAGCGCGGCGGCGCCGGCTCCGGGGCGACGACCGGAGGGGAGGGAGGCGGCCTGGTGGCGGCAGAGGAACCAGAGGAGAGGGAGGATCGCGAGGCGTTATCGCCCGGGGGATCGCGAGGCGTTATCCCCCGAGGGATCTGTATCATTTTCCATAATCTATTAACAAATATTTCTCGGGCGTCTGGGATCTAGGCATTTCAACGAACGTGCACGTCCAGTTGTATACTCTCCATCATGTGAGCTCCACTTTAATTACCAGCTAGGACAACTGCAATACTATAGTTTAGTTGAAATCTGCAACTCACCTCCATCAGGGACTCCTGGTCCGTCTCCGTTTGGCGAGGGCGAAGGTACTGTCGCGGCCAAAGCCGGCGCTTGTAGGTGCAACACCGGATTGCCGGCGAAGGGAGGATATAGCTCAAACCGGTAGTTGCACCGCAACCCCAGGATCCGGCCTCCCCTCCGCCCGCTGAAATGCTTCGGCATCGCCTTCACTATTCCCTCCAGGCACCTCCGGCACTCGGCCGGTACGATGTCCGGCCTGCACTGTGCCATCCCGTAGATTTTCGGGGTGCTCGCGTCGAAGTCCTGTAGTCCTGTGCCGAACCTCCTGGACGAGTTCAGGGACGCGTGGTCGACGACGGCGGCGAGGAGGAGACCCACGGCAGCGTCGAAGGCCGCCGCCGGAGAGGTGACCTTCTCCCCGTTGGGCATGACACGCCGTTTGGTGTTGTCAGTGGAGGCCAGGAAGTTCTGGTTGGAGATGCGGAGGTAGCAGTAGTCGTAGTAGATGGTTGCGTCCATGTTGTAGGGGCACACCTGCTGCGCGTCCCGGAAGGCGTGGCCGATGCACTCGGCGCACGCGGAGGCGTTGGTGGTGTCGCCACGGCAGAGCGTGAGCGCGTACACGGTGTCCGGGATGGCGCCGTGGGCGCCGGTGGAGAAGAGGGCGGGAGACGAGGAGGCGTTGATGGGGAGGATGGAGGAGAGCTGCCGTAGGTTTGACTGGAAGGTGCTGTTTGCGGTGTAGTTCCGAGTGCTGTCGCATTCTTTCCACAGCACGTCGCCGGAGACGAGCTGCGCGAGGAAGGGGACGACGAAGATGGAGAGGTAGCACGAGGGTTTGTGCGAGGTCATGGTGATAGTGTCAGGTTGAAACAAGAAAGTAGATGCGGATGCAGAAGAGACAACGATTGTTTTGGCTTTATATAGGCTACCGTACGTGTCAGTTTGGTTTGCCCAAAGAAGATCTCATTTACTACACTGCTTGTCTACTTCAGGGCGGAAGAAAGAAAAACTAAAATCAAGACACACAGAGAATCTTACTGGAACTGCTGCTGACATCGACGATGGAAACTACCAATATCTACGAATGGTGCTCCCTCCGCTTTGATGTTTTAAGCTTCGTGAAAAAAGATGTATTTAGACTTCTTTGTGTGTAGTTTCGGAGCGAGTAGGAGTGAACCTACACAATAAAAGAGATCTAGATACATATAAAAAAAGATATCTAGATAAACTCTTTTTATAAAGGTAAAATATCATATATTAAGAAACGGAGTAGCAAAGTGAGGAGTTGGATTCTCTGATATTTTCTGTTGCCAGCATGTCATGCCTAAATGATGGGCCTTAACTTACTTAGGGGTAGTAGGCAGTAGTGCGTTGACTACTGATAAAGTAAACTTTTACCGTGCAGATGAAATTTTTATGTAAGGGTAATGTTGACTATTGATGAATCAAACTGAATATGTCGTCGTTCCCACGACCATTTCTGCACAACTTCCTTCTTCAAGGTTATTTCAAACGGGAGCTATCTCTTTTAGAAAGGGCACCCTACAAAAATGGCATTATGTCGACCTTTTTTTAAGCGATCTGCAGGAGCTCTGCCTTTTTTATTAGAAAGAGAAGAAACCAAACCAACAACACATAGATGGTATGTTTCGATTAAGGTATAAACATGCCGTAAACATTGGATGGAAGTAAAACAAAAACCTAATCTGACTCCACAGGAATGGCAGGCCCGAAGGCCACGAAACCTCGTGCGAGCTGGTGGGTCCTTCCCGGTGATCTCGGCTACCTCGATATAAGTTAGGCGACCGTTAGTGAAGATCAGTTTGTTCCTTTATTTTCCAAGCGTTCCAAATCATGTATGTTAGAAGGACGTTTCTCGTTTGTGGCCCGTCTTAATGATCAGGTTATCCCCATGTAATACTCTCGAATTTGCCCTATGCAGATTTCAGCAATTCCTGCCCAAACCACATAAAAACGATTCAAAGATGCCTACCATACATTTGTGAGTGGGTGAAAAACAAAGTAATAGCATTATACAATAGTTCACGATGGAACCCATAGAAATATACATATACGATAATGACTCAACGAGTCAAGAATACTGATATATAGTATAAAGATCCAAATCACCTTAAAAACAATATAGCATCCTAGTACGTATAAGATGAAAATAGGGCTAAGATCCCTAAAGAATAACCAATTGCGTACATAACCCTGCCTAGGCCAAGACGAAAGGGTAACCTTGCTAACGTCGTCAAACTCAAACCTGTCAAACAAAAGGGATGCCAATAAAGGGAAAAAGGAGAAGGAGAGCGGTCAATACTGAGGCCAGTATATGGAGAGTCTTAGAATTCGGCGGCTCTCGCCTACATAGGTATGATGGACCAAAGAGGCAGCGAAGCATGCGCTAAACAACCTATAAAGACTCGATACAACGGTGGGCTATCAGAGAGAGATAAGAAAGATCTATTCAGAACCAACCTGATACTAACACAAAACATACTCATCCTGGTATTTCCCCCTCGAGACCAAATAGGGAAGTCAATATGAGAAAACTCATATAGTTGGCAGTTTTATTCTCCACTCCATTGAAGTTGTCGTAATTACTAGTCAGATATAGATAGCATTATACATCCCAAATCCATTAGTTTTTGGCATTTTTATTCATCCATTCTGTTGTAGTGGATATGATAACTATTCATGCCAAAGTCAAATATATATCACTACTTTAATTATAGTTGTCTATGGTCAAGACACTATGTTCCAAGTAGTCCATAACCGCGCACACGGTTTTTAAAAAACATTTATCCTGTAGGGATGCACAAATAGCAACACACGCATGCTCAACCTCAGAGAAAAACAAATAAAACGCAACGAGACCTCACGACAAAGCATTCACAGGATTCAAAAATTATTTCAAGGGGCCACCCCACTAAGCTACCCGCAACGAAGTCGGCCGGCTCCGAGACGGACCCAGGGTTTGTGCCAATGGCTCTAAATGACTGGGAACCTAAAAGTGTGTCTGGGCTTGTTGATACCGCGTAAACATTCCATATTTCTAAAAAATACAGTAGTAAACCGCTTCTCGAGAAATAGTAGTAAATAAAGTAGTAAAACATGACATACATACATGATAGTAGTAAAGCGCCAAACTATTGTGGCCCCAAGAAATAAGATGTGAATCAAGGTCGGGCTAAGGGGAGTCATGGTCCCATATGCGTATAGTGCGATAGTCCAGAAACAGACATCAAGTAATCAGGGTCCTAGGTGGACACAAGTGGGCGGGATAACAATCAGATCTTAACTATTACCCACTGGTGCCTCTGCATTAGGTATACATTCCTAGCATTTTAATTATCAAGTTGTAATTAGAACCATGATGATCTCCACCATTAACAAGGTGGCAACCTCCAACAACTGTGGTACTCGACAATTCGATCCGACTCCTGAGAAAGCAACTACGACTCGCAAAGCCGAATCTACAAATCATCAGTAAAAATGAAGTGACCAAGACAATATAGGCTACATGAAGTATAAATGGTATAAAAACTAGAGTATCACATATGGATAGCAATAGATCAACATGAGGAACTAAAGACTATAAATGAAAAATAGGTATAAAGGGGAAGAATGCTCGCCTAGTAAACACTGCCGAAGATTCAATGGTGAACGTCTCAAAGCTTGCATCTACTTAACAACCTAATCCGCAAAGAAGCAAAGCACTAAAAGAAACACCAGATGCACTATTTAATACTTGTGACAGAAGATCGATGATGATGCATGTATGATGTATGACATGGAAAAGGTGTGATGCAACTAGGTAATATTAAGATGAACTGGGATCCCGACAATTAAATAAGAGGTTCAAGTTATTTAGGTACCTCGAAATTTTAAATGTTGGTTTAATAAGGCAAAATATGACACCAGTTCGCTACAATATTTAAATAGAGCCAATATAAGACTATAATAGCCCCATAGTCTCTATATTAAATTATTAGGTGAGTCAGAAAAATACCCCCAAATGACAAAGTATGTATGCAATCATGAATGATGGAAATGCAACAAGTATATGTCATTTATTATAAAAATAGGGGTCTCGGATAGGGGTCACAGATTAGGGTTCGATGATCTTGGTTTCCAAGGGTTTGACGGGGTTCGGATTCGGCGGGATCGGTCCTCGGGGTTTGGTCTTCGGGGTCTCGAGCATCGGATCCGTGATGGAGATCTCGGTGATCCGTGAGGGAGTCCTTGGAATCTGGGATGGAGATTTTATCGTTCCATGTCAATGATCTTCCGGCGCATAGGATCCGGGGTCTTCGGGTCCGCGAAGGGGCTCTCGGGTTTCATGAAGTAGGACTTGTGTGTCTTCTCTGGCTCCACCAGGTACATCTTCTAGCTTCGATGGTACTTCGTGTTTCGACATCAATTGCGAATGTCGAGCTTAGATTGGTCATGGGGGTCTTCAAATGTGGTTCCATTCCGCTTCATATACACATTTCATATCGGTGCCCCGTCAAGTGCAAAACACGAGTCCGTGGTGACGTGACACAGTGTAGAGGGTGGCGGTCTCGGCAAGCTTGCGGTGATGGCGGGCGCACGCACAAACGTGTACATGAGGTAGCGGGACGGAGGGGAGGCGCTGTGGCGGCAGCTGGTGGCGACGCGGGGGTTCATCCTGAGGGAGGGAGCAGAGGACTTTGGGCCTCACGACGGTGGTGACGTTGGCACAGTTGGCTATAGAGCCTCATTGGCAGACCCCAAGAGCAAGGTGTGATGAGCACAACAACAAGTTTTCCCTCAGTTATGAAACCAAGGTTATCGAACCAGTAGGAGCAAGGAAACAACTCCAAGGTGTTGCTAACAACTTGGAATCCTACACAACACAAACTCAAGACTTTTCCCCAACTTACAGTGAGGTTGTCAATCTCACTGGTTTGCTAAAAACAAAGGATTAAACGTATAGTATGGAAGGTTATAGTTGCTTGTAAAAAGTAAACGGTAACAATAGATGATATATCAATGATAAATATTTGACCAAGGTCCATAGTGAAGGGTTTCGCGGCATAGTAAATCAAAATTTTCTACGGATGCGAACAGAGGGAAAGCCAAGATCTAATCTAGGAGATGCAAACAATGAGAGAGATTGGATTAGATCTTCATACCCTTGAAGATTCGCACAGCGGAACATTCGTCGGAACGTGGATAATGTAGTCGTACTCGCTTCTCCTCCTCGAGATCCGATCCGATCTAGCACCACAAGTGGCGGTGCCTCCATGAGATGCACACGTGCAGCACCTCGACGTCTCCTCCTTCCTCGGACCAGCAAGTATGGTGGAGATACGGATTGGATCTACAACACGACGGCGTGGTGTATATGGTGGAGAATTTCTGCAGCAGGGCTTTGCCTACAAACAGTCGGAAGGGAGAGAGGAAGGAAGCAGGGCGGCTAGGGTTGGAGGGGAAGGTGTGTAGGGGTGGTGCGCCCCCAGCCCTCTTTATATAGAGGGGTGGGCGGCTGCCCTAGCCCCTCCCCCAAGTCCAAACCGGCGGCCACAAGGAGGAGGAGTGGAGGGCAAGGAAACCCCCCCTTCTAGAAGGTCTAGATTAGGGTTTTATCCCTCTTGGCCTATGGGGCCTTGTGCCCCGGCCCAATGCAGCCAGGCACTCCCTCATAGGCCCATGCCCCTCCCGGAAGGTGTGGCCACGTTGGTCCCCTTAGGAAGGTTCTAGAAGCTTCCGGTACAATACCGATTAACCCGGAACAATTCCGAAATCCAAAAACTGCACTGCCTTATATGAATCTTATTCTCCGGAACCTCTCGTGATGTCCCGGATCCCATCCGAGACTCCGAACAAAAACTCATAAACCAATTATCCAATCTATCCTAGCGTCGAGACACGTTAAGTGTGTGACCCTGCGGGTTCGAGAATATGCAGACATGATCTTCTATCAATAATCAACAGCGGGGTCTGGAAACCCATATTGACTCCCACACATTCATCGATGATCATATCGGATGAACCACGATGCCAATTCAATTAATCCCATATATATATTCCCTTCGTCTCGCGATATTTTACTTGCCCGAGATTCGATCGTCGGTACCGTCATACCTAGTTCAATCTCGTTCACAGCAAGTACTTTACTCGTTCCGTAATCTGATATCACTTTGTGATTAACTCCTTAACCACATGCTTGCAAGCGGTGTTGATATCGATTACCGAGTGGGCCCGAAGTATATCTCTCCGACTTGGGAGGGACAAATCCCATCTCGATACATACAACCCAACAGATACTTTCCGATCACCTGAGAGACACCTTTATGATCACCCTCTCATAGGATGACGTTTGATGACCTCAAAGATTTCTTCCGATACCAGGGAGTTGTATTATCTCATGGTCTAAGGAATACAATATTTGACATAAGAAAATCTTCGCAAAGACGAACACGATGACACGATCTAATTGCTTCGCTTAGTTTGGTCATCCACCATATCATTCTCCCAATGATATGATCTCATTATTAATCGACAACTCATGTCCATGGTTAGGAAACCTTAACCATCATTAATCAATGAGCTAGTCCATAGAGGCGTACTAGGGACACGGTGTTGTTCACAAACCACACAAGTATTAAAGTTTCCACTTAATACAATTCTAGCATGGAATATAAACATTATCATGAACAAGAATTATAATAATAACATCTTTATTATTGCCTCTAGGGCATAATTCCAACAGTCTCCCACTTGCACTATAGTCAATAATCTATTTTACATTTGGCAACAATCTCACACTCATGGCACTGAGGTGCTGATCATGTTTTACACGTGGAAGAGGTTTAGTCAATGGATCGACGACATTCAGATCTGTATGTACTTTGCTAATCTTCAGATCTCCATCTGCTATATAATCTAGGATTATATGAAACTTGTGGTTGATATGCTTGGTCTTTAGATGATATCTTGGTTTCTTAGCGAGTGCTATGGCGTCAGTGTTGTCACACAATATCTCCAGTGGGTCCAATGCACTTGGAACCATGCCAAGCTCAGTGATGAAGTTCCTTATCCAAACTCCTTCACTTGACGCTTCTGCAGCAGCCATGTATTCCGCTTCTACTATAGATCCCGCGATCACGCTTTGCTTGCAGCTTCTCCAGCTCACAGCTCCTCCATTCAAAATATACACGTATCCTGTCTGACCTTTAGAATCATCCTTGTCGGTGTCGAAACTAGCGTCGACGTAACCTTTTACGACGAGCTATTCATCACCCCCATAGACTAAGAACATTTCTTTAGTCCTATTTAGGTACTTTAGGATGTTCTTCACGGCTGTCCAGTGTTCCACTCCTGGATCACTTTGATATCTGCTCGTCAAACTAAGAGCATTGGACACATCCGGTCTAGTACACAGCATGGCATACATGATAAAACCTATGGCCGAGGCATAAGGCACTTTGCTCATAGCTTCCCTATCATTTACCATAGCTGGACACTGAGCCTTGCTCAATATCTTACCTGACAACATAGGCACTAAACCTTTCTTTGCCTTATCCATTCTGAACCTTTTCAGAACTTTGTCTAGGTATGTACTCTGGCTTAAAGCTATCAGGCGTCTTTGTCTATCTCTATAGATTTTGATGCCCAATATATAAGCAGCTTCACCTAGGTCTTTCATTGAAAAACACTTGTTCAAATAACTCTTCACATCGTTAAGCATGTTAATGTCATTTCCAATAATCAATATGTCATCCACATAGTACCAGAAATGTCACTGAGCTCCCACTCACTTTCTTCTAGATACAAGATTCGTAGCAATTTGGAACAAATCCAAAGCTCTTGATCACTTGATCAAAACGAAGATTCCAACTCCGAGATGCTTGCTTCAGTCCATAAATGGAACGCTGAAGTTTGCATACTTTATTAGCATCCTTAGGATCGACAAAACCTTCGGGTTGCATCATATACAACTCTTCATCAATGTTGCCATTGAGGAACGCAGTCTTGACATCCATCTGCCATATTTCATAATCATGAAACGCAGCAATTGCTAATAAAATCCTAATGGACTTAAACATTTCTACGGGAGAGAAAGTCTCATCGTAGTCAACACCTTGAACTTGCCGAAAACCTTTCACGACAAGCCGTGCTTTATAGACGGTAACATTACCATCCGCGTCCGTTTTCTTCTTGAAGATCCATTTGCACTCAACGGCCTTTCGGTCGCTAGGAGGGTCCACCAAAGTCCATACTTGGTCTTCTCTCATGGATCCCAATTCGGATTTCATGGCTTCTAGCCATTTCTCAGAGTCTGGGCTCATCATCGCTTCCTCATAGTTCGTAGGTTCACTGTCTTCTACTAACAAGACAGTCAAGACAGGGTTGTTGTACCACTCAGGAGGGGCACGCGACCTTGTCGACCTGCGACGTTCAAGAGCTTGACATCGTTCAAGCTTCATGATCCTTGACATACGCTTCCTATATTGTTGGTGCGGTCGGCACGGGGACTATTTCAGGGGCTGCTCTACTCTCCAATTCAAGAGAAGGTTCAATAACCTCGTCTAGCTCTACTTTCCTCCCACTCACTTCTTTCGAGAAACTCCTTCTCAAGAAAGGAACCGTTCTTCGACAAACACTTTGCCTTCGGTTCTGTGATAGAAGGTATACCCAATAGTTTCCTTAGGGTATCCTATAAAGACGCATTTCTCCGCTTTGGGTTCGAGCTTGTCCGGCATCAACTTCTTGACGTAAGCTTCGCATCCCCAAACTTTAAGAAACGACAACTTAGGTTTAGCACCAAACCACAGTTCATACGGTGTCGTCTCAACGGATTTAGATGGTGCCCTATTTAAAGTGAATGCAGCGGTTTCTAATGCATAACCCCAAAATGATAACGGCAAATCAGTAAGAGACATCATTGATCGGACCATATCTAATAGTGTTCGGTTCCGGCGTTCAGACACACCATTGCGCTGTGGTGTTCCGGGTGGCGTGAGTTGTGAAACGATTCCACTTGCTTTAAGATGCGTGAGAAAATCATAACTCAAATATTCACCTCCACGATCGGATTGTAGAAACTCAATTTTTCTGTTACGATGGTTCTCCACTTCATTCTGAAATTCCTTGAACTTTTCAAACGTTTCAAATTTATGTTTCATTAAATAGATATACCCATACCTACTTAAGTCATCGGTAAAAGTGAGAAAATAGCGATATCCACCGCGCGTCGAAACACTCATCGGTCCGCATACATCGGTATGTATGATTTCCAACAAGTCCGTTGCTCGCTCCATCATACCGGAGAACGGGGTTTTGATCATCTTGCCCATGAGGCATGGTTCGCATGTGTCAAATGATTCAAAATCAAGAGACTCCAAAAGTCCATCAGAATGGAGCTTCTTCATGCGCTTTACACCAATATGACCTAGACGATAGTGCCACAAATAAGTAGTATTATCACTATCTACTTTGCATCTCTTAGCCTCAATGTTATGGATGTGTGTTTCATCCCTTTCGAGATTTAGAAGAAATAAACCATTCACAATAGGTGCATGACCATAAAAGATGTTACTCATATAAATAGAACAACCATTATTCTCCGATTTAAATGAATAACCGTCTTGCAATAAACAAGATCCAGAAATAATGTTCATGCTCAACGCAGGCACATAATAACATTTATTGAGGTTTAAAACTAATCCCGAAGGTAAAACTAAGGAGAGGCGTGCCGGCCATCACATCAACTCTTGATCCGTTGCCAACGCCGCATCGTCACCTCATCCTCGCAAGCCTCCGTATATTCCGTAGCTCTGTTTGAGTTACAAATATTAGCAACCGAACCGGTATCAAATACCTGGCACTACAACGAGGGCTAGTAAGGAAAACATCAATAACATGTATATCAAATATACCTTTGATGGTGCCGACCTTCTTGTCCGCTAAGTACTTGACGATTGCGCTTCGGTGACCCTTGTCCTTGCAATAGAAGCACTCGATGTCCGGCTTAGGACCAGACTTGAGCTTCTTCTCGGAAGAGGCGATCGCTTGCCGCCCTTCTTGAAGGGCTTATTTGCTCCTTACCTTTCTTGAAGGTGGGATTGTTGACCATCAACACATGATTATCCTTTTGATGTCCACCTCCAGCCTTGGTTTAGCGAAGAGCTCGGTGATCGTGTCGATGGAACCAATCGATTGTGAGTCACTACAAAACTTTTGTAGCTGGGAGGAGTGATTACAGAACCTGTCAATCTTGAGCTCCTCCGAATCGCATTCCGGTTGCTCAAGCGTTGAGTGTAGCCCGTCATCTTAATGGCGTGCTCACTAACGGAACTCCTTCCTCCATCTTGCGCTTAAAGAACTTCTCGGAGATCTCATATCTCTCGAACGGGTCTGAGTCTGAAACATGGTTTTCAGCTCTTCGAGAATCTCAAAGGGCCCGGGATAGTCTTCAAAACGATTTTGAAGTTCCGGTTCCATAGCAAACAACATGGTGCTCTTAATCACACCATAATCATCCTTGCGAGACTGATAGACAGATTTCTCATCGGTAAGTAGCGATTATGAGGGTCACCTAACGCTTTCCCAAGGACATAGTCCTTTTGACCGCCAGAGAGAATGATTCTTAGATTGCGGAACCAATTGGTGAAGTTAGACCCATTGTTTCTAAGCTTTTCCTTCTCAGCAAAAACGTTGAAGTTGAAGTTGGACTTGGCTATGTGATCTACAGTATTTGCAAGTACAACTTAGACTATGTTTATGATAAATAGTTCAACTTAATCAAATTACTAGATGAACTCCCACTAAATTCAACATCCCTCAAGTTGTTTAGTGAACATGATCCAAATTCACCACACCTAATCCGATCTTCACGAGAAGAGATGTGGTTTCAATGGTGGACAACGAAGTGTCGATCATATCATTCATATGACTCATGCTTAACCTTTCGGTTCATGTGTTCCGAGGCCATGTCTGTACATGCTAGGCTCGTCAAGTTAGACCCAAGTATTTCCGCGTGTGCAAAACTGGCTTGCACCCGTTGTATGTGAGCGTAGAGTCTATAGCACCCGATCATCACGTGATGCTTGGACACGACGAACTTTCGCAACGGTGCATACTTGGGGAGAACACAGTTTTTATCTTGATATTTAAGTGAGGAATCATCTTATAATGCTACCGTCGCGATCTAAGCATAACAAGATACATAAAAGGATAAACATCACATGCATATAACTTTATGTGACATGGTATAGCCAATCTCCGCACAATGATATCCATCTTGTGCGCGCCAGCATGATCTCCATCACTCCACCATGATTGCCTCCACCACGAATAGCAACTACAGCTATTGCTAACTACTTGGCGATAAAGTAAAGCTATTACACGACGTATAAGAAGTTGACACACAGGTCATACACAATTATAAAGACAACCATATGGCTCCTGCCGGTTGTGTACTCATCGACATGCAAGTCGTGAAACATTACAAAACATGATCATCGCATACATTATACACATCACATCTTGGGCCATACCATATCACAGAAAACACTCCCTGCAAAAACAAGTTAGACGCCTCTACTTTGTTGTTGCATGTTTTACGTGGCTTATGGGAGTAGATGCTAAGAACGATTCTTACCTACGGAAAGCCACAAAGGTGATATTATGGTTGCCAAACTCCAGTGTTAATCCCATGACAACTATAGTGAGAGAAACTGACATCCACCAGCCGCATGTGTGGAACAAGCCACACGTCAAGTGTGGAGCCGGTCTCGCGAACGACGTCGCGTAAGGTTGGCCTAGACCGCTTCAATCTCACTATCCCGCGTCATATGAAGAACACAAACAAGAGGCTTGCAACAGAAAATATCAACGCCCGCAACAACCATGTTGCGTTCTACTCGTGAAACACATCTACGCATAGATCTAGCTCTGATACCACTGAAGGGTTTCGCGGCATAGTAAATCAAAATTTTCTACGGATGCGAACAAAGGGAAAGCCAAGATATAATCTAGGAGATGCAAACAATGAGAGAGATTGGATTAGATCTTCATACCCTTGAAGATTCGCACAGCGGAACATTCGTCGGAACGTGGATGATGTAGTCGTACTCGCTTCTCCTCCTCGCGATCCGATCCGATCTAGCACCACAACTGGCGGTGCCTCCGTGAGATGCACACGTGCATCACCTTGACGTCTCCTCCTTCCTCGGACCAGAAAGTATGGTGGAGAGACGGATTGGATCTACAACACGACGGCGTGGTGTATATCGTGGAGAATTTCTACAACAGGGCTTCGCCTACAAACAGTCGGGAGGGAGAGAGGAAGGCAGCAGGGCGGCTAGGGTTAGAGGGGAAGGTGTGTAGGGGTGGTGCGCCCCCAGACCTCTTTATATAGAGGGGTGGGTGGCTGCCCTAGCCCCTCCCCCAAGTCCAAACCGGCGGCCACAAGGAGGAGGACTGGGGGGCAAGGAAACCCCCCTTCTAGAAGGTCTAGATTAGGGTTTTATCCCTCTTGGCCGGCTGGGCCCTATGGGGCTTTGTGCCCCTGGCCCAATGCGGCCAGGGCACTACCTCATAGGCCCATGCCCCCTCCCGGAAGGTGTGGCCACGTTGGTCCCCTTCCGGAAGGTTCTAGAAGCTTCCAGTACAATACCCGGAACAATTCCGAACTCCAAAAACTGCACTGCCTTATATGAATCTTATTCTCCAGAACCTCTCGTGATGTCCCGGATCCCATCCGAGACTCCGAACAAAAACTCATAAACCAATTATCCAATCTATCCTAGCGTCGAGACACGTTAAGTGTGTGACCCTGCGGGTTCGAGAATATGCAGACATGATCTTCTATCAATAATCAACAATGGGTCCGAAACCCATATTGACTCCACACATTCATCGATGATCATATCGGATGAACCACGATGCCAATTCAATTAATCCCATATATATATTCCCTTCGTCGCGATATTTTACTTGCGAGATTCGATCGTCCGATGCTCATACCTAGTTCAATCTCGTTCACAAAGTACTTTACTTGTTCCGTAATCCGATATCACTTTGTGATTAACTCCTTAACCACATGCTTGCAAGCGGTGTTGATATCGATTACCGAGTGGGCCCGAAGTATATCTCTCCGACTTGGGAGGGACAAATCCCATCTCGATACATACAACCCAACAGATACTTTCCGATCACCTGAGAGACACCTTTATGATCACCCTCTCATAGGATGACGTTTGATGACCTCAAAGCTTTCTTCCGATACCAGGGAGTTGTATTATCTCATGGTCTAAGGAATACAATATTTGACATAAGAAAATCTTCGCAAAGACGAACACGATGACACGATCTAATTGCTTCGCTTAGTTTGGGTCTGTCCACCATATCATTCTCCCAATGATATGATCTCATTATTAATCGACAACTCATGTCCATGGTTAGGAAACCTTAACCATCATTAATCAATGAGCTAGTCCATAGAGGCATACTAGGGACACGGTGTTGTTCACAAACCACGGAAGTATTAAAATTTCCGCTTAATACAATTCTAGCATGGAATATAAACATTATCATGAACAAGAATTATAATAATAACATCTTTATTATTGCCTGTAGGGCATAATTCCAACACATAGTTCACTAGAGGTGTTCTCCTTAAGATATATAACATGCTGGGTGAACAAATTATAGCGGGGCAATTGGTAGATTGAGCAAGCATAACAATGCAAATACTAGACATCATGATTTCTATGAGATTTGATTGGGCATTACAATAATATACATAGACCATAATCCAACTACATCTATGACTAATAGTCCACCTTCAGGTTATCATCCGAACCCCTTCCAGTATTAAGTTGCAAGAAACGAATAATTGCATTAAGCAATGTGTGTAAAGTAAAAAAATACAATTGTTCTATGAACAAAATATTGTTGTTTTCTCCCTAGAAGCAACAACACATCTACAACCTTAAGAGATTTCTGTCACTTCCCCAGATTACTAGAGGCATGAATCTACTATCGAGTATAAATACTCCCTCTTGGATTCACAAGCATCTACTTGGTCAAGATAGCTACTAGCAACAGAGAGCATGCAAGATCACAAACAACACATACATGATAGAATCAATAATCAATATAACACGATAGAATCAATAATCAATCTGACATAGTATCTTAATATCCATCAAATCTCCGCAAACATAACATGTATGATTACAAATAGATGATCTTGATCATGAATGAAGCTCACAAGATCTAAACATGATAGCACAAAGGAGGAGAAACAACCATCTAGCTACTGTATGGACCCATAGTCCAAGGGTGAACTACTCACGCATCATACCGGAGGCTGGCATGGTGATGAAGAAGGCCTCCGGGATGACCTCTCCCCTCTGGCAGGGTGCCGGGAAGAGCTTCAGATCCCCCCGATCTAGGGACGATGGTGGCGGCGGCTACAGACTGTTTCGTGGAGATATGATCGGTTGCTTAGGGTTTCTGCATCGGGGTGACTTTATAGGAGAAGAGGCGAGGTAGGAGGGAGCCCGAGGGTCCCACACCTGGTGGAGGCACGCCCTAGGGGGTGCCCGCGCGGCCCTAGGGTGTGGCCACCTCGTGGCCCCCTTCGGTTTCCCTTTGGTCTATGTGTTCTCTCAGGAAAAATATTGACTTTGGCTTTTGTCCCATCCGATTCCAAGAATATTTCCTTACTAGATTTTCTAAAACCAAAAACAGTAGAAAACATGCAACTAACACTGCAGCCTCTTGTTAATAGTTTAATCCCAGAAAATGTATAAAAATACCTCAAAGTGTATACAAAGCATAACAAAGTTGATACTAAATAAGCATGGAACATCAAAAATTATAGATACGTTTATGACGTATCAGGAGGCTGGAGCATAGCCGAGGCGCGAGGAAGAGGCGATCATAGGGACTGCGATGCTCTAGGAGGCGGGACGACGCACTGGCAGAGAGAGAGAGGTAGTGGGGCCAGGCTCGTGCGGCCTGGTGTCGACAGAGGAGGTGGCGGCCGGAGGATGGCGCTGAGGAGGCACGTGGCAGGTGGGGGACGCGAGCGAGGTGAAGGGCGTGGGGCACGGCTGGGGGGCTCCGGCGGGCGCTCACTGGGGCGAGGGTGAAAGTTGGCAGAGACGAGGGAGATCGACGGGACGGTGGGGCGACGCCTAGCAGGGGGACACCACACGGTTGGTGAAGAGCGTCCCGTGGCCGGGTTAGTGGGGAGAGGAGCGTCATGGGGCTGGGGACGGGTCACGTGCGACGCGCACACATGTGGGGTGGTTAGTATTAGGGTTTGAAATGGGCTAGGCCAGGTCTGAGGGGTAGTAGGTGGCCCGGCCTACGGGCTAGCCTACCTCCCTCGGTACAAACATTTTTATCTTAAGATTTTATTTGTTTTAATTTTAATAAAAGTTTTTTATAAATAGTTTTAGACAAATAAAGATCTGGAAGATCCCAGGGTTTTTATTTGAAATAAAGAAGGGAATATTTAGAAAACAAAGGTAGGAATTTGGAAAATACTTTTAGACAAAAATATGCATGTGTCACGATGATCCTCAAATGCAATATGACATCATGATACATGTTGATGCACAAAATAAAACAACAAGCAATTTTTTAATAGTGATTTTAGTGGAATGTTACACCCATCGATCCAAAATGGAAGGAACCCATGGCCAGGGGTACCTTCCACGACACTTTCCATTTTCATCCTGCCCCTGCGACCTACCGAGAGTAGGAACATAGGAGATTGACACGTATCGTAGAAATGACCTTTTATTGGATCTTCTCCTATTTTAGTTCATCTCTTCAAGACGATGGCTTTTGCTAAGATAACATGGTATGTTGTTAGGGCATCTTTGGCGGGATGATCCATTTCGTACATCAAATATGTTTGTTTCCATTTGGATCAGCCTATGGACAGAAAATATGGCCATTTCTGTTTGGGCAGTGATGATCCCAGTGGGACGATACACATATTTTTATTATAATATTTAATAAAAAAATATAGGACGCGAAATAAGAAAAAGATAGAAATAATAAGTAAAACCCTAGCTAGAACTAGGGTTTATGCATGGCAGCATCCCCTATGCACGTCGTCTATGAGGTCGATGTAGAGCGGTGGCGACAATGGTACCGATGACCAGTACGTCACGTGATGGATGCCTGCCACCCAGGACACATAGGTACAAAAGGCCACATCGTGGATTTTATTGCTTACTTCTCCTTGACGGCTACAGATACCCGGGGTGGGATTATTATGGCTTGGATGAGCAGGTTGGTCCAAATCGACAGCACATACATTGACACTAATAGTGTAACGGCTAAGGTGCCCCCTAGGGGGCTCCATGATGGTTGACATGCGTGTATGATACCCAGGATGAGGCACACAAGATTAGCTTTCTTGCGGAGATGCATGCCATTCGCTCCACAAGGCCTTGACCATGGACCCTTAGTGAGACTTTAAATTTATCTACCATGTTGAGGACAAGAACAACGTCAACCTAAACCTACTGATGATGGGAAGATTCAAACACTTCTTAAACGCGAGCGAGATCAAGGAGATTTATCTCCATGGGAGGCGCAACAATTGGTCTAACAAGTCGGGAGATCCCAACCCTCGACAGGGTTGACAACCTTATCTCATGTCGGTCATAGCAGACCATTGCCACTACTTCTCGACTACTGTGCAAAGTTAGTGGGGTCAAAGCGTTTCCGGTTTAAACGCTTCTGGTTTAAATTATATGACTTCAAAGAGGCGGTCCAATCCGCTTGGGGTGTGGTTAGGGAAGACCCGAACCCTTTCCGGAGGCTCTAAAGGGAACAGCGCACCGCCTCCTGAGTTGGAACGGCAAGAAGGTTGGAAGCATTAAACTGCAACTCATGATAGCGTAGGAGGATTTCATGCGGCTTGACATAACTATGGACACTAGGAAACTATTGAAAGGATACAGATGCTGCCTAGAGGGGGGGGGTGAATAGGCGGTTAAGAAATTTTCCGAGAGTGGCGGAAATAAACTATCGTTTACCTTGTCAAGCACAACACCAAGAAAACTAGGGTTCACCTATGTGCACCAACAACTTATGCTAAGCAAGACAAGTAACTATGTGATAGCAAGATATAGACTTCAATCACGAAGGCTATCACAAAGTAATATGCATAAGAGCTCGAGTATAGAGATAACCGAGGCACACAAAGACGACGATATTTTACCGAGTTCCTCCCAACATGGAGTACGGCTCGTTTGGAGAGGGGATGGTATCTGATACGTCCATTTTGCATCACTATTTTATATCATAATTTACTGTTATTCATCGATATATTTCATATTAAGAGTTGATACTTATGTTATTTCATCTATTTTGCATGTTGGATGACTTTTGGATGATGAACTGCCGGAGTCAGGATTCTAATGGAAAAAGCGGTGTCCAGATGCAATATTCGCACATAACAGAAAATTATAGAAAGAAATCCCTATTTTTCAGAAGACGAAGGAAGCCAGAAGGGGAAGTGGAGATGGGCCACAGGGGGCCCACACCACCCCCTGGAGCCCCCTAGGCCGTGCCACCAGGTGGTGTGGCCACCCTGGCCCACCTCTAGCACGGCCCTTTCGCCTATATCATCCCCCCGAAACCCTAAGACTCGAGGAGTGACCACATAAAGATTTCGCCACCTCTGCGGGACAGAAACTATAGAGAGAGAAAGAGATCTCCGACAGGCAGAAATATGCCGGGGAAATTCCTTCTCGGAGAGGGGAGATCGTCGCCATCAACACCGTCATCAAGCTAGACTTCATCAGGATCATCATCATCATCTTCACCATCATCTCCACCAGCACCATCATCAACACTCCATCCCACTGTAACAATTGGGTTAAATCTTGCATAGTTCTTAGGGGAAACTTTCCTGGTGTTGATTATTTGTTGTAGTTGATGCTATTGAGTGGAACCATTGAATTATTGTTCATGTTCAGATTGTTACTTATCATTATTTCATCTTTGATCTTGATCCATATAATGTATCGTGAGTAGTTCGTTTAGTTCTTGAGGACATGGGAGAAGTCATGTTGTTAGTAGTGGAATTGTGTTGAGAAATATTCAATGGTTTGATATTTAAGCTGTGGTGCTATTATTCTAGTGGTGTAATGTGAACGTCGACTACATGATACTTCACCTTTATGGGCCTAGGGGAATGCATTGTGTATTTGGCTACTAATTATGGGGTTGCCGGAGTGACAGAAACCTAAACCCCCGTTAGGAACCCTTTGCACAAGGGAGTGTAGGATCTCAGAGTTTAAGGCTATGGTTAGGTTTCTATCTTAATTACTTTATTGTAGTTGTGGATGCTTGCAAGGAGTATAATCAAAAGTATGTATTAGTCCAAGTAAGGTCGTTAAATTAGCATAGGTTCACCCACACAACACTTATCCAACCAAATAAGATTAATCAACTATGTGAAGTGAAAGCACTTGACAGTATTCCCATGTGTCCTCGAGAACGTTTGGTTGTCGTAAGTAATACAACCGGCTTGTCCTTTGCTGAAGAAAGGATTGGGACACTTGCTGCAATTATTATTATTATCTTTTATTTACTCGCACTTTATTTATCTGCATTATCAAAAACCCCTACAAATCGGTTTGCTAATTATTTATAGAGAATTCCTGATCCAAACCACTTATCAACACCTTGTGCTCCTCGTTGGGTTCGACACTCTTATTTATCAAAAGTACTACGATACACCCCCTATACTTGTGAGTCATCAAGATTATTTTCTAGCGCCGTTGCCGGAGAGTGAAGCGCTATTGAAGAGTGGAACTGGTAAAGGAAATTTCTACTATGAGTATTGTTTTTATTTCTATTACTTTATTTCAATATGGATAATTCACTTAGTTTCCTATTTTGCAAAGCTACTACCACTTCTAGGGTAGTAGATGAACCACCACCTGCTGAATTAGATCCTTTTAAAATACCTACAAAAATTGTTGATTGTGTTATGGATAACTACTATTTTGGAGATGGAACTGTCCATCCTGGTGATCATTTTTTTTATACATGAATTATGCGGGTTGTTTAAGTGTGCAGGTATCACAACGGAACAAGTTAAGAAAAAGTTATTCTATATATCATTGAAAGGCAGAGCTAAGGAATGGTATAAGCTGATGAAGAATGGACAATCTATGGAATGAGAGGAAATCGTACCTCCCTTTTATTCTAAATTCTATCCTTCTAGTGAGATTCATAGAGATCGGAATCAAATATATAACTTTTGGCCTCGTGATGAAGAGAGTACAACCCAATCTTGGGGAAGATTGAAGTTACTAATGCTCAAATGTCCTATTCATGAGCTCCCTAATAATATTATTATTAATAAGTTTTATGCAAGGCTTTATCTTCATGATAAGGATTTACTGGATGCTTCTTGTGCTGGATCATTTACACGTATGAAAGAAGAAGCTAAATGGGATCTTCTATACCATATTCAAGAATATCCTAAAGCATGGGAGAATGATAAAAGAAGAAAGATAGGTATAAATTATGATTATGAATGCATTAAATCTTTTATGGGAACCGATGACTTTTATTATATTAGTACTGCTTATGGTATTGATTCCCAAAGTACTGCAAATTGTTTTAAAGCCGTTGCATCTTATATTGAAATTTCTAAAAAGGAATGGAACAAGTACCATGCACCATATAAAGATATTGTTAACTGTGTTCCTGCTAGAAATACTTAAGTTTATACTGTTGATCATATTTTGCCTGAAACCTTATATTGAGAAAATACATTTCCCTGCTAAGGTAAAGGAACATTCTATGATAGCTACACTATTAGAAAAAGGGTTATAGGTAATCCGCACATCTGTTGCTCACGTGGTTGAAGCGCCCCACGGGTAAAATAGACGTGGCACACGTGTGCACAGTGCCCTACTGGTAACTAGAACAACCATGACACACATGGGATAGTGTGCCACATATACGTGTGGGGCAGGGGCTTGCCGGCCACATGCCACATACCCATAGCGCACATGTTGTACGTGCGCTATGGTTGTGAGGGGTAACCGTGGTGCACTTGCTGCCCGTACGCTACGCCTAACCCACCGCATGTCTGCTGCCTAACTGGGCAAATACATCCGTGCCGCACGTGGATATAGTGCGCCACGGTTGTGGTTAATTTCTGTGATGCACTAGGTCATGTGCGTCACGGATGTGCGTTTCACTTTTTGGCAGCTCCACTTTCCCCTCCTTCCTCCTCCTCAGATCTAGTCGTGATCCACCTCCTTCCCACCTCAATTTCTCCACTCTTTCACCACTTTTAGCATGTAGAACTTACCTTGGATGCTACATACATAATAGAGGAAGCTCTCCTTTCGGGCACGCCATCCTCTCGGTCTCGTACCTCTCCTTCCATCTTCTCGATCGGTCTCTAATCTCGGTAAGTTGTCCATGTAAGGATGTGTTCATGTGTATATGGATGATATGCTCAAATGTATGTAGAGGATTGATGCTCATGTGTGTATGGAGAGGATCGATGCTCATGTGTGTATGGAGAGGATCGATGCTCATGTGTGTATATGGATAGGATTGAAGCTCATGTGTGTGTATATGGAGAGGATCGATGCTCATGTGTGTATGGAGAGGATGATGTGTTCATGTGTATGTATCGGTCTCTCTCTTGTGTTTGTGTGTGAATGAGTTGACATTTGTTTTGCCAAAATGTTGATTCATTTCCATTTTGGCAAGACTTTGGCATTTTGTAAAGGTCCTTATTTTAGGATAGGTCATGCCAAAATTTTCTATCGACCATTGCATGCATTGATTATGTGGTTCTAATAAACTACTAATTATACCGTGTACACTGCGCAGGCAACCAAGGTCAGCATAATGAGCGAAGGCATTGTGGCTAGATTTTTGAAATGCGCGACGACCGACATGATACAAAATAACAAGACGGACATAAGATGTCCGTGCAGAAGATGCAAACTCAACTGGTTGATCGACCCAGATTCCGGGCATCTGCAGGCGCACCTGCTCCGCCATGGTTTGATGGATGGATACACTCGTTGGATAAGCGATGATGAAGACGATGGAGACATAAATGGGGCGGCGGGAAATTTGGAAGGTGGGAAACATGATGATGAAGAGTCTCCTGGAGATGGTGAAGGTGCGGAAGCAAACCGGGATGATGATGATCTAGATGCCGAAGGAGCAGAAAACGATGGAACAACGTCGGGATGGGTGCAGGACCCTTATGTGCAAGAGTTGCTTCTCAAGCAGATGAGTAACACCAGGGATGCCGCTAGAGAGAAAGCCAAGCTTGCTCAACTTGAGAAAGATGTGGTTACTCCATTGTATGAAGGATGCAGACCCGATGATACCCGGTTGAATGTAACGCTCAAGGCTATGGAGATGAAGGCAAAACACAAATTTACCGACACAAGCTTCGACGATATGATGGCATTCTGGCATGATCGTCTCCCTGAGGGGAACACATGTACAACTAGTATCGAGGACGCCAAGAAAATCATTTGTCCTCTCGATCTACCTCACGTTAGATACCACGTATGCATCAACGATTGCATCATTTATCGGGGTGAGGACACGGAGGAAACCACATGTCGCGGCGTGAGTCGATACAAGAAATGGAAGAAAGCACCTCGAAAAGTGGTATGGTACTTTCCTATCACCCCTCGTTTACAGCGCTATTTCGCTGACCCTAAGGAAGCGAAGCTCATGCGATGACATGCGGAAAGGAAGAAGCCAAGAGATGACGATGACCCCGAAAAGGACGAGCTGCTAACGCACCCTTCAGATTCTAGCAAGTGGAAAGCATTAGACCTCGAATTCCCAGAATCCGGTGGAGATTCGAGGAACATCAGGCTTGTTGCGAGCACCGATGGACTCAATCCGTTCGGGAGCCAGAGCAGCACGCACAACACTTGGCCCGTGTTTGTATGGATGTACAACCTCCCTCCATGACTGTGCATGAAGAAGAAGTACATACAAATGAGTATGCTAATTCAAGGGCCAAAATAACCTGGTACCGACATCAATATGTATCTCGGGATGTTGAAAGAAGATCTAGGTACGTTATGGGAATCTGGAGCCAATACGTACGACGCCGTCGCTGTTGGTGCTGGTTAGCACTTCGTTGGGAACAACAAGAGGAAGGTGTGAAGCAACACAGCAGCAGTTTTCCCTCAGTAAGAAACCAAGGTTATCGAACTAGTAGGAGGAAAGAAACGTCACACAGGTGTTGCAAGCAACGCGGAGACCTGCACAACACAAACTCAAGACTTTGCCCCAACTAGACAGTGAGGTTGTCAAGCTCACCGGTTTGCTGTAACAAAGGATTAAATGTATGGTGTGGAAGGTAATGGTTTGCAGCAAGTAAACAAGTAAAAGTGGAAGATGTATCAATGGTAAAGATTGGACCGGGGTCCATAGTTCACTAGAGGTGCTCTCCTTAGATAAACAACATGGCATGAAGGGTAAACAAATTACAGCAGGGCAATTGACAGGAACTGAGCAAGGCATAACAATGCAATACTAGTCAGAAAGATCCTATGAGATTCGATTGGGCAATACAACAAGAACATAGACCGACATCCAACTGCATCTATGACTAGAAGTACACCTTCAGGTTATCATCCGAACCCCCTCCACTATTAAGTTGCAAGCAACAGACAACTGCTTTAAGCAAAGTGTGTAAGGTAAACAGTCCACATGTTCCATGAATAAGAGGCCGTTGTTTTCTCCCTAGTGACAACAACACATCTACAACCGAAGATATTTCTGTCATTTCCCTTGGAAACTAGAGGCATGAACCCACTATCGAGCATAAATACCCCCTCTTGGAGTCACTAGCAACTACTTGGCCACGATAGCTACTAACAACGGAGAGCATGCAAGATCACAAACAACAGAGACATGATAGAATCATAAAGACAAAACCATTAATCAAACCAACATAATAATCTCAATATCCATCGGATCCCCACAAACACAACATGCAAGATTACAAATAGATTAGATCTTGATCATGAACGGAGCTCACAAGATATATACATGAAAGCACAAAGGAGGAGATACAACCATCTAGCTACTACATGGACCCATAGTCCAAGGTGGAACTACTCACGCATCATACCGGAGAGAAGGCCTCCGGAATGATCTCCCCTCCGGCAGGGTGCTGGTGAGAACTTAAAATCCCCCCGATCTAGGGATGACGGTGGCGGCGTCTACAGAAGGTTTTGTGGAATATTGATCGGATACTTAGGGTTTCTACATCGGGGGATTTTTATAGGCGAAGGGGGAGGCCGAGGAGTCGACCAGGGGGCCCACACCCTGCCTAGGCACGGGCCCACCCCTGGCCGCGCCTAGGGGGTGTGGCCACCCTAGCCTGCTTCTCCGTCTCCCCTCTGGACTTCTTGTTCCCCCCATAAAGTTATTGACGTTGGCTTTTGTCCCGTCCAATTCCGAGAATATTGATTTTCTGCCTTTCTGGAACCAAAAACAGAAGAAAACATGCAATTGGCATTGTGGCAACTTGTTAATAGGGTAGTGCCAGAAAAGATATTAAAACACCTCAAAGTAAGACAAAGCAAAGAAAAGTAGATACTAAACAAGCATGGAACATCAAAAATTATATATACGTTTCTGACGTATCAAGCATCCCCAAGCTTAACTCCTGCTCGTCCCCGAGTAGGTAAGTGATAAAAAGAATAATTTTTGAGGTGACATGCACCATCAAAAGCAAGATCAAACCATTTGCAAGCATTGAAAGCTGGGATCAAAGAACTCTAAACATGTGCATGAAAGATGGAGTTCTAACAGTAAGACATAGTAACTATGCATGCAACATGAAAGGCTAGAAACAAAGATCATGAATAACATGCATTAAAAAATGTTTGCTTGTTTCACATACATAAAACATAGCATAGTGGAAATCAGCTTGTGGCTCATAGAGTAGCAAACAGATGCATAGGACACCTTCAAAGTTCACAAGGGTGACTAGAAACAGATAGCACAAGAACAAGTAATATCACAATATGCATCAATCAATAAGCTTTGGAACACTGCACACAGAATGAAAACTATGCTCTCTTAATCGTGCCTAAAGGTAGAAGGTGGAGACTCAATATAATAGTGGAAGAAAGTCCTTTTATAAAGGAAAGTAGGGATTTCAAGTTTCAAAAAGAGCTTCCCAAAATTATGGTACTTGCTAGATTTCAGCCCTCATTGCCCCTATCATAAGCATCTTGAAGTGATTAAGGTTAAAGTGAACAAAGATGGAGTATATGCTTGACAAGTATAAGTTGGAAATCTCAAGTCCCTTGAATACGAGGGCCACACCTCATGATACTCAACTTCAGTCACCTGTAAGTTCTTGTCGTTGTAAGTATTTTCATATCATAGAGAACCGCCAACGGGGTACCCCTTGCACATGGTACATGAGCTTTCCCATAACCAAAATGACAAGGCAAGCAGACAATGAGCATCTCAACGATCTTTTATTTACGATATGCATAGATTTTTATTGAGGATGCTTCATTGATAGCTCACTATGGTGATGCTGCAAGTTTCCACCATGATTAGGCATGGCTTAGTCTAGCGGCCCAGGCGTTTCTCTAACACAAAATACAAACTCCATGAACTTACAAGTTCCCTCTTTATTTCACACCGGTGACATCCATAGACAAAAGAGCATGATATCAACTTAGTACAAAGTACAAGTGCAATGTTGAAAACGTTCCCCGTGACAGCACGGTTCTAGCGGCCCAGTCGTTTCTCTAACAAAATACAAACTCCATGAACTTACAAGTTCCCTCTTTATTTCACACCGGTGACATCCATAGACAAAAGAGCATGATATCAACTTAGTATAAAGTACAAGTGCAATTTTGAAAACGTTCCCCGTGACAGTACGGTTCTGCTAATTCCAACGTATAAGTGCAAGCATATACAACATAGATGACACAATGGTTCAAGTTTATTAGGGGCAAAGAATATAAAGTGTGCCATAAAGTTTGTGAGGACTTTAATCACTAAGTTTTCACATAATAAAATAGTTTTTAATTGGAAGATAGCTGAAAACAAGAACATACTTGGAATGGTGTAACACACCATGCATAGGAGTTTATAGTGGACACTTTGGAAAAACTTGGTTTCTTGGGAGTTGGAAGCACGGGTAGAACTTACTCATTTAAGTGGAGACTAGCAAAAGACTGGGAGCAACCAACCAAGAGAGCATAATGTCCATAATCATGCAGAGCAACAAAGTATTACTAATCAAAGCATAGAGTGGTACAACAAGTCAAGGACTAAATTATCATAGAGGCTATGTTGACTTGTCATATTCATAACATGGCGTGTGCATGTGCCAAGTCAACCCAAACAAAGCATCAAAGGAGAATACCACAATACTATGCTTTTGCATGCTAAATCAACGCATAATTTCTTCAAGGCACACTAAACAATCCCAGTTCTTTGGAACAAGACATGCTACATCAACAATCACTAAGCATAAGGTCAAAACAACACCTAGCATGTCATGCTAAAGTCTAAGTCACAATCAATGCAAGCTCCTCTTGTACTTCCAAGCAAGAACTTACTACTCCTTTCCAACACCAAGCAACTTACTTGCAAAAACACAGCGAGAACGGGGGTCCAAACTACTTTATTCAAGCAAACTAAACAAAAAATAAGACGCTCCAAGAACAACACAACTGTGCATGAAACAATAAAAACAAAGTGTCTAGATAGACCTGAGCTTTTTATTGATGAAGAAGGGATGCCTTGGGAATCCCCAAGCTTTGACGCTTGTACCTCTTGGATATTTCTTGGGATGACACCGGGGTGGCATCCCCAAGCTTGGACTTTTGTCCATTCTTCATCTCATTGCATCATTCTCTCTCTACACCTGAAAATTTTCCTTTATACAAAACTTCACACAATCTTCATTAGCAACATTAGTGTATTCAAAATATATTAGACCTCTGGCAAAGATTTGGAACAGCAAGGCTTTTCACTAAAAACACAAGCTACTGTAGTAAATCCTTCAAAAATCTCAATTCCCCAAAAGAGAACTCAAAAAGGAATCAATAAGAAGCAAATGAAAATAATGGCAGAAATCCGTCAAAACAGACCAGTAGGTAGAAACCGATTTTTTCGAACATATTTTGTTGCTCAAATCAAAAAGTTTGGAACTAACGAAAGTTAGTAACATACTGGGGGATTTATTCGTAAATTTTGAGCTCAATCCGAGTTACAGAGACTCCTCAGGAATTTTTATGGTGGAGGATAGAAATCTGTTTCGGCACAACAACTCTCTAAATCTTACTTCCCTCTCATTAGGGGTCATTCTTGGCACAAAAAGCTAACAAAAAGGATAAGGAGAGGTCATTACGGAAGTAATAACTTCCAAGACTCAAGGAAACTCTTGGGTTATCTCCCAACAAGTACTTTTCTTTAACGCCTTTAAGTTAGGCACAAGAATCAAGAAGAATCAAGTATTTTCAAATGAGGAAGCATTAACATCAAACCTTGCTTTCAAAGGAGGACCAAAAAGCAACTTCTCTCTCCTCATAGGGAAGTGTTCAATACCTTTCTTGAATGGAAAATGATATTTAATGGTGCCTTCTTTCATATCAATGATGACACCAACTGTACTAAGAAAAGGTCTTCCCAACGTAATAGGACAAGAAGCATTGTATTCAACATCCAAAACATAGAAATCCAAGGGAACATAAGCATTGTTAACCATAATGAGAACATCATTAATACTCCCATGAGTTTCTTCTTAGCATTGTCATTAAATGGGACATCCAAATAACAATCTTCTAGAGGTGGCAAATCAAGCATTTTATAAATCTTCCTAGGCATAATAGAGACACTAGAACAAAGATGACATGAAGCTTTGAGATCAAAGTCATTCACTTGCATATTAATAATGGGTTCCCAACTATCTTCTACTTTCTTAGGAATAAAAGCTTTGTGTTTTAGCTTCTCTTCCTTAATATTTACAAGTGCATCTGTAATGTGTTTGGTGAAAGGAACATGCATAGCACTAGCATCAGGACTTCTAGCAAGCTTTTGTAGGAACATAATGACTTCAGAAATATTTCCACCATCCATATCAAAATCAAACTTAGCATCACTAGTACTAAGCTCAATAGGTTTAGGCATAGTAGGTGGAGGAACAGGGACTACTTGTGGTTTAGTGGTGATGGTGCACACACTATTGTTTCTATCAATTTCAGCTTCCCTTTCTCACCTAGCATGAAGTTGAGCTAATAGCCTAACATTTTCATCAATAGTAACTTGTATGGCATGAGATGTAGCAAAGGTATTTTCCGTGGTTTCAGGTTTAGTAGCCATTTTATTGATCAAGGAGTACTGAGCTTCAGACAGAGAGGATATATTTTTCTCAACAGTTAAAAGTTTTTCCTCTACAGTTTTGTTGAAAGCAGTTTGCTTACTAGTCTTTGAGCATGGCTTCGAGTTCAGAGGGGGCACTTATAACATTGTTGTAAGAGCTTCCACAGGAATTGCCATTATTAGGAGGATAAGGCATATAATTACCATAAGTATTGTTGCCAAAATTGTTGTTTCTAATGAAGTTCACATCAACTTCCTCTTCTTGAGCAACCAAAGAGGCTAAGGTACACTATTAGGATCTAAAGGAGCTTTCCCATTGACAATCATAGCCATAATAACATTAATATTATCACTCAAAGAGGAAGTTTCCTCAACAAAATTTACCTTTTTACCATGTGGAGCTCTCTCATTGTGCCATTCAGAGTAGTTAACCATCATATTATCAAGGAGTCTAGTTGCAACACCCAAAGTGATGCTCATAAAGGTACCTCCAGCAGCTGAATCCAACAGGTTTCTTGAGGAGAAGTTCAAACCTGCATAAAAAGTCTAGATAATCATACAAGCAGTGAGTCCATGAGTGGGACAATTCTTAACCAAAGATTTCATTCTTTCCCAAGCTTGAGCAACATGTTCACTATCAAGTTGTTTAAATTTCATAATGTCACTTCTTATAGATATAATCTTAGAAGGAGGATAGTATTTTCCAATAAAAGCATCTTTGCACTTAGTCCAAGAATCAATACTATTTTTAGGCAAAGATAGCAACCATTCTCTAGCTTTTCCTCTTAAGGAAAAAGGAAAAATCTTGAGCTTAATAATATCTCCATCTACATCCTTATACTTTTGCATCTCACAAAGTTCAACAAAGCTATTGAGATGGGTAGCAGGATCATCAGAACTAGCACCAGAAAATTGCTCTCTCATTATAGATTCAACAAGGAAGCCTTAATTTCATAAAAGGTAGCATCATAAGCAGGTGAAGCAATAGGTGTGCTAAGGAAATCATTGTTGTTGGTGCTAGTGAAGTCACACAACTTGGTGTTCTCAGCAGAGTTCATTTTGGAAAAGGTGGGCAAGCCAAAAACAGCAGCAGCTAGAGCAGGAACTAATTTTTTTTGGGTTTTTCAAAAAGAGGCAAACAAAACCAAGCAAAAGAAACAAAGCAAACTAAAAAAAATTAAATAGAAAAGAATTGAAAGATTCCCCTAATGAAGACGTCCTTAGCCTCCCCGGCAACAGGGCTAGAAAATAGCTTGATGGTGCTGGTTAGCACTTCGTTGGGAACCCCAAGAGGAAGGTGTGAAGCAGCACAACAACAGTTTTCCCTTAGTAAGAAACCAAGGTTATCGAACCAGTAGGAGGAAGGAAACGTCACACAGGTGTTGCAAGCAACGTGGAGACCTGCACAACACAAACTCAAGACTTTGCCCCAACTATATAGTGAGGTTGTCAAGCTCACCGGTTTGCTGTAACAAAGGATTAAACATATGGTGTGGAAGGTAATGGTTTGCAGCAAGTAAACAAATAATAGTGGATGATGTATCAATGGTAAATATTGGACCGGGGTCCATAGTTCACTAGAGGTGCTCTCCTTAGATAAACAACATGGCATGAAGGGTAAACAAATTACAGCAGGGCAATTGACAGGAACTGAGCAAGGCATAACAATGCAATACTAGTTAGAAATATCCTATGATATTCGATTGGGCAATACAACAAGATACATAGACCGCCATCCAACTGCATCTATGACTAGAAGTCCACCTTCAGGTTATCATCCGAACCCTCTCTAGTATTAAGTTGCAAGCAACAACCAACTGCTTTAAGCAAAGTGTGTAAAGTAAACAGTCCACATATTCCATGAATAAGAGACTGTTGTTTTCTCCCTAGTGGCAACAAAACATCTACAACCGAAGAGATATCTGTCACTTCCCTTGGAAACTAGAGGCAGGAACCCACTATCGAGCATAAATAACCCCTCTTGGAGTCACTAGCAACAACTTGGCCAAGATATCTACTAACAACAGAGAGCATGGAAGATCACAAACAACACAGACATGATAGAATCATAAATACAAAACCATTAATCAAACCAATATAATAATCTCAATATCCATCGGATCCCCGCAAACACAACATGCAAGATTACAAATAGATTAGATCTTGATCATGAACAGAGATCACAAGATCTATACATGAAAGCACAAAGGAGGAGATACAACTATCTAGCTACTACATGGACCCATAGTCCAAGGTGAAACTACTCACGCATCATACCGGAGAGAATGCCTCCGGGATGATCTCCCCTCCGGCAGGGTGTCGAGAAGAACTTCAGATCCCCCGATCTAGGGAGGATGGTGGCGGCGGCTACAGAAGGTTTCATGGAATATTGATCGGGTACTTAGGGTTTCTGCATCGGGGGCTTCTTATAGGTGAAGGGGGAGGCCGAGGAGGCGACCAGGGGGCCCACACCCTGCCTAGGTGCGTGTAACACCCTCAAAATCGGCCCTATGCAAGTTTTAGCGATTCCCGCCAAACCCGCATAGAATCGATTCAAAGGTGCCCACCAGGCACTTGTGTGCGGGTGGAAAACGAAGTAATAACATTACACAACAGTCCTCGATGGGACCCACCGAACATATATATATTCAACAGCGACTCAATGAGTCAAGAATACAGATATACATAACAAAGATCCAAATCACCTTGAAAACGATAGAGCGTCTAGCTACGGACAAGATGCAAATGGGGCTAAGAGCCCTGAAGAATAACCAATGGCGTCCATAACTCTTGTGCCAAGCGTTTAAGGCTAACCTCGCTAACGACGGGCGATCTCAAAACCCGCTTAAACAAAAGGGTGCCAAGAAGGGCAAAGGAAAAGAGAGAGCGGTCAAGATCGAGGCCAAGACACGACGAGGCTAGAATTCGGCCTCGCCACATAGGTATGGTGGATCGGCAAGCGTAGCATGCACTAAACAACCTATAGAGACTCGAGATAACCGGCTTGCCATCGAGAGGGATAAGAAAGACCTATTCGCACCAACCTCGATACTACCACCAAACATACCCATCCCGTATTTCCCTCGAGACCAAACGAGGAAGTCAACCGAGGAACTCACAAAGTTGGCGCTTTAGTTATTCATTATCGTTAAAGCGGCAATTACTAGTCGGTATAGATAGTCATCCCGATAAGATAAGCGGGGCGCTTTAGTTAACCATCCGTTGTAGTTGCAATACTTACTAGTCGATACAATTAGTATGAGATATCCCCAAACCCAGTAGGGTTGGTACTTTATTTAGCCATTCCGCAGTGAGGTGATTACTAGTCATATCGGATACAAGTCAAATTATAACAAGAACTTTAGTTATAGTTGTCTATGATCGAGACCTGTGCTCCAAGTCGTCCATAACCGCGACACGGCTTCTAAAAGATTTAACCGCAGGGTGCACCAAATTTTCCACACGCACCTACACCCTTGTTGTCGGATCGTAGGTACAAGATCACAAAACATACACCCAACGGTATGTCGACGGGTTTTGGACACGACGTTCCCGCACCCAAAGCAAGCACGGGCCACCCCACTAAGTACACCCGCAACGAAGTCGGCCCGAGGCGGACTCGGGGTTTGTGGAGCCATCAGAACGATCGGAACCCGAAACTCCGGGCTTGTCGATACAATAAACGGGTCACGATCCTAAATAAGACAGTGCTCCTCATAATCGTAAATAAAGCAAAGAAAGCATGGCATAAGCACAGAATAATAATAAAGCCCCAAACTACTTGTGGCCCCAAGACAAGATTTGGAATCGTACTAAATCGATGGGGTGCCCATACATCCCACATGTGGTTAGCACGCGGTCTCTAACAGTGTCAAGAACTGGGTCCCACGGACACCAAGTGAGCGGTCGGAAACCAAATATTATCTATCACCCACCGGTGCCTCTGCATTTACCTACTTCAATTTTAGTTATTAAACAATAATTGAATTAAACGATAATTAAAGCCATGATCATCTCCAACATTAAACATGCGGCAAGACTCCAACAACTGTGGTACTTGACGACACACAATAGCACTTGAGCAAGCGACTACAACGCGCAGGTCCAACTATCTACCATACAACAGGTAATAGGATGTGTCCAAGGCAATATGAGGCTGCAAGGGATGTTCCGGGTACGAAAACTAGAGTATCGCAACACAGATAGCAATAGATCAACATGAGGGAATAAATACTATAAAAGTAAGATAGGTAGAATGGGGGAGATGCTCGCCTGAAAACATTGCCGAAGGTTCATCCGAAGATAGGGTCGACACTAGCATCAACTCATCGGCCTAGTCCACGAAGAACCAAAACACTAGAATAAACATCGGATGCAATATTTAATACTATGACAGAAGATCGGGCATGATGCACGAATGATGTATGACATGGCAAAGATGCGATGTAATTAGATCATATTAAGCGGAACCGGGGTCCCGACATTTAATTAAACGGTTCAAGTTATTTATCTACCCCGCAAATTAAATGTTGGATTAGAAAGACAAAACATAGTATCGGTTCGCTACACAAATTTAAAAGGGACCAATGTACGACTAGATTTACCCACATATGGTCTCCATATTTAATTTAGGTGAATCGTTAAAGTACCGCTAAACACTGACAATATGTATGCTTGCATAAATAATTATTAAGCATAAAACGTATATGACATATTTATAAAAAAAATTGGTTAAGGATAGGGTCTCACAGTTTAGATTGGAGAGGTAAAGAGGCGGACTTTGGATCAAAGTGAAGTAGCTGATGTCTCGAAAGTAGTTGCATTGATACCACACGATGTAGATGAAACAAACACCGAGAAATAAACCACAGTCAAAGTTCCTGTAGGGAATTTTATCGAACAGGTTAACTACCAGGCGACCTCAGATACAGTGGAGAAGAGAGACTTCTTGACCGACAACCAACTACCTGGTACGCGGCAACGAAGATGGCCAATCTGAATTGGTTTGGTTCGGTAGCCCTGGAGATGCTAAGGACGCACACTGCTGTTTGCTGCGTAGAAACAAGAGGAGCAAGCGGTGGTGTTCAGTGATTTGAAGCTGGCTCTGGTGGCGATGGGATTAGCTGCTGCTGGCTACCAATTGGGGGCACATGGGATCTGATGGAGTGGGGCATGTGAATTAGTGTGGTGCTCCTCTCGAGCATGCGAAATCAGGCGACGAGGTGGATCTAGAGTCTGCTGCTGTTGACGCGACAGAAGGCAGCGGCATGAGATTGGTGGTCTTCATCGATAGAGAGGGACTAGCATGATTGATCTGCAAGCAATTAAAATTCAATGAAACAATGTCCACAAGCCGCAAAGACAAGGAAACAAAGGAGGAGCAGTGCATCGATTTGCAAAGAATAAAAGCTAACATTGGAGCTTCTTGCTAGCACGGAAACCAAGCAGAAGTGGGCATCAAATCAATGGGTCCTCGTATATACTCTCTCCACCCGAACTGACGGCCAGAAAAACAAACGCTGGCAGCAGAAATGTTGGAGAGGGATGGACGAATGATGAGGATTTTTTTTTGTAGTTCAGATTTAGAATGATTTGGGGGCTAGAGTTTGGAAGAAAGAGGTGGAGGGCGGGGATTGGGTGGATGAAGGAGGGATAGCTGAGGTGGCGAGCACCGATTGGGGGGTGAGGAGGAAGGGTGGTAGAATAAAATAGGGTAGAAAAGGTCTGGTAATTTTGGGTAATTGGCCTGATCGCCTGGTTTACGCCTAAAAATAAAATAAATATTTTAATATTTAAACCGGATCTTTTGAAATTCATTGGTAGACTAAACAAAATAATCCGGAGACCCGGGTTTTAATTTGAATAAAGACGGGAGTATTTAGAAAACAAAATTAGGCGCTTCGAAAATAGTTTAGACAAAAACCATGCATGATGATGACGATGCTCAAATGCAATGTGGCATGATGACATGAGCGTGCGGTCATGATGATGCAATGCACAAAAACAACGCGATTTTCTAGTAGTGGTTTTGCGGGGCGCCACAATTCGACACCACTAACAATGGATCTCGCCCTCGAGATCCGCCTCATGGTACAGGAAGAAGGTCGGCGGTTTGCGTCTTCTCGCTTCGTGTAGATCCTCGCGACACCACTAACAAGGGTTCTTTCTCCATCTTGAAATCGGCGACACCACCAACAATGGGTCGTTGTTCACGTTCGTCAGGAGAACATTCCGGATAAACAACGGACGAAGTTAAAGTTAAGGTCACCTCTAACTTTCATGGAAGGAGTAAGAATTGCATCGATCTACCATTCAATATACAAAAGCAAATGATAAGAGTAGTGGTATGGTCGCGACTCCATCCCGCACTCAAAGCATTACTCTGTACATGAACAGATGGATTATGCAACCAACCCTTAGAATTCAGACTGAAGATCTCGACAAACAAGGTTTAGAACAGGAGGGTGATGCATCGCATCGGATCTAGCGAGGTGATGTCGCCGCGTCAGAACACCTAAGGCATGAGAAGGAACAAAGAGAAGTCCACCAGACGAAGGGTTCCTCGGATAGCATGAAGACGGATGTAGACACACTGCTACCAAAAGAGGAAGCGAAACCTCAAGGTACGATTTAACCCAACCACGAAATCTCGGACTCAAGAGAGAGAAGAGAGCGATTCAAAACACGCAGAGGTGAGAGGAGAGCAGACGGGTAAGGAGTAAAAATCGATCTAATCGTAACTATCCAACCGATTTTACAAAAATAGTTTTGACACTCTACGCCGTTAGCTAGGTTATCCCACAGTTGGACTTGTGGGTATCGCAATCCGAGCTCGATACCACTCAGAACACCTCAAAATCGCCCCATAAGTTTTAGCGATTCCCGCCAAACCCGCATAGAATCGATTCAAAGGTGCCACTGTGCACTTGTGCGGGTGGAAAACGAAGTAATAACATTACACAGTCCTCGATGGGACCCACCGAACATATATATATTCAACAGCGACTCAATGAGTCAAGAATACAGATATACATAACAAAGATCCAAATCACCTTGAAAACGATAGAGCGTCTAGCTACGGACAAGATGCAAATGGGGCTAAGAGCCCTGAAGAATAACCAATGGCGTCCATAACTCGCCTGTGCCAAGCCAAGGCTAACCTCGCTAACGACGCGATCTCAAAACCGCTTAAACAAAAGGGTGCCAAAGGGCAAAGGAAAAAGAGAGAGCCAAGATCGAGGCCAAGACACGACGAGGCTAGAATTGCGGCCTCGCCACATAGGTATGGTGGATCAAGCGCAGCGGCATGCACTAAACAACCTATAGAGACTCGAGATAACCGGCTATCAAAGAGGGATAAGAAAGACCTATTCGCACCAACCCGATACTACCACCAAACATACCCATCCCGTATTTCCTCGAGACCAAACGAGGAAGTCAACCGAGGAACTCACAAAGTTGGCGCTTTTAGTTATTCGATTATCGCTAAAGAATTACTAGTCGTATAGATAGTCATCCCGATAAGATAAGCAAGGCGCTTTTAGTTAACCAAATTGTAGTTGCAATACTTACTAGTCGACAATTAGTATGAGATATCCCCAAACCCAAATAGTTGGTACTTTTATTTAGCCATTCGCTGCGGTGAGCCGATTACTAGTCATATCAGATACAAGTCAAATTATAACAAGAACTTTAGTTATAGTTGTCTATGATCGAGACCGTGCTCCAAGTCGCATAACCATGACACGGCTTCCGAAAAGATTTAACCTAGGGTGCACCAAATTTTCCACACGCACCTACACCCTTGTTGTCGGATCGTAGGTACAAGATCACAAAACATACACCCAACGGTATGTCGACGGGTTTCGGACACGACGCTTCCTGCACCAAAGCAAGCACGGGGCCACCCACTAAGTACACCAAGAAGTCGGCCGGGCTCGAGGACTCGGTTTGTGGAGCCTATCAGAACGCAGGAACCCGAAACTCTCGGGCTTGTCGACACAAAAAACGGTCACGATCCTAACAAGACAGTGCTCCTCGCATAATCGTAAATAAAGCGTAAAGCATGGCATAAGTACAGAATAATAAAGCCCCAAACTACTTGTGGCCCCAAGACAAGACTTGGAATCGGTACTAAATCGATGGGGTGCCCATACATCCCACATGTGGTTAGCACGGTCTCGGAACAGTGTCAAGAACTGGGGTCCCACGGACACCGGTGGTGATCGGAAACCAAATATTATCTATCACCCACGGTGCCTGCATTTACCTACTTCAATTTTAGTTATTAAACAATAATTGAATTAAACGATAATTAAAGCCATGATCATCTCCAACATTAAACATGCGGCAAGACTCCAACAAGCTGTGGTACTGACGACACACAATAACTTGAGCAAGCGACTACGCAGCAGTCCAACTATCTACCATACAATGGTAATAGGATGTGTCCAAGGCAATATGAGGTCAAGGGATGTTCCGGGTACGAAAACTAGAGTATCGCAACACAGATAGCAATAGATCAACATGAGGGAATAAATACTATAAAAGTAAGATAGGTAGAATGGGGGAGATGCTCGCCTGAAAACATTGCCGAAGGTTCATCCGAAGATAGGGTCGACACTAGCATCAACTCATCGGCCTAGTCCACGAAGAACCAAAACACTAGAATAAACATCGGATGCAATATTTAATACTATGACAGAAGATCGGGCATGATGCACGAATGATGTATGACATGGCAAAGATGCGATGTAATTAGATCATATTAAGCGGAACCGGGGTCCCGACATTTAATTAAACGGTTCAAGTTATTTATCTACCCCGCAAATTAAATGTTGGATTAGAAAGACAAAACATAGTATCGGTTCGCTACACAAATTTAAAAGGGACCAATATACGACTAGATTTACCCACATATGGTCTCCATATTTAATTTAGGTGAATCGTTAAAGTACCGCTAAACACTGACAATATGTATGCTTGCATAAATAATTATTAAGCATAAAACGTATATGACATATTTATAAAAAAAATTGGTTAAGGATAGGGTCTCACAGTTTAGATTGGAGAGGTAAAGAGGCGGACTTTGGATCAAAGTGAAGTAGCTGATGTCTCGAAAGTAGTTGCATTGATACCACACGATGTAGATGAAACAAACACCGGTAGAAATAAACCACAGTCAAAGTTCCTGTAGGAATTTTATCGAACAGGTTAACTACCAGGCGACCTCAGATACAGTGGAGAAGAGAGACTTCTTGACCGACAACCAACTACCTGGTACGCGGCAACGAAGATGGCCAATCTGAATTGGTTTGGTTCGGTAGCCCTGGGAGATGCTAAGGGACGCACACTGCTGTTTGCTGCGTAGAAACAAGAGGAGCAAGCGGTGGTGTTCAGTGATTTGAAGCTGGCTCTGGTGGCGATGGGATTAGCTGCTGCTGGCTACCAATTGGGGCAGGCACATGGGATCTGATGGAGTGGGGGCATGTGAATTAGTGTGGTGCTCCTCTCGAGCATGCGAAATCAGGCGACGAGGTGGATCTGGAGTCTGCTGCTGCTGTTGACGCGACAGAAGGCAGCGGCATGAGATTTGGTGGTCTTCATCGATAGAGAGTGGGACTAGCATGATTGATCTGCAAGCAATTAAAATTCAATGAAACAATGTCCCTGCGCCGCAAAGACAAGGAAACAAAGGAGGAGCAGTGCATCGATTTGCAAAGAATAAAAGCTAACATTGGAGCTTCTTGCTAGCACGGAAACCAAGCAGAAGTGGGCATCAAATCAATGGGTCCTCGTATATACTGCTCTCCACCCGAACTGACGGCCAGGGAGAAAACAAACGCGCTGGCAGCGAAAATGTTGGAGAGGGATGGACGAATGATGAGGATTTTTTTTTGTAGTTCAGATTTAGAATGATTTGGGGGCTAGAGTTTGGAAGAAAGAGGTGGAGGGAGGGGATTGGGTGGATGAAGGAGGGATAGCTGAGGTGGCGAGCACCGATTGGGTGGGGTGAGGTGGAGGAAGGGTGGGTAGAATAAAATAGGGTAGGAAAAGGTCTGGGTAATTTTTGGGGGTGGCCGACTGGGTCGGATCGGCCCGGTTTGGCTGCCCCCTAAAAATAAAATAAATATTTTAATATTTAAACCGGGGCTTTTGAAATCCATTGGTAGAATAAACAAAATAATCCGAAGACCCGGGTTTTAATTTGAATAAAGACGGGAGTATTTAGAAAACAAAATTAGGCGTTTCGAAAATAGTTTAGACAAAAACCATGCATGATGATGACGATGCTCAAATGCAATGTGGCATGATGACATGAGCGTGCGGTCATGATGATGCAATGCACAAAAACAACGCGATTTTCTAGTAGTGGTTTTATGGCGCCACGATAGGGCCCACCGGCCGTGCCTAGGGGATGTGCCCGCATACCTTGTCCGTCTCCCCTCTGGACTTCTTGTTCCCCACGGAAAGTTATTTACTTTGGCTTTTGTCCCGCCCAATTCCAAGAATATTGATTTTCTGCCTTTATGGAACCAAAAACAGAAGAAAACAGGAAACTAGCACTATGGGAACTTGTTAATAGGTTAGTTCCAGAAAAGATATAAAAACACCTCAAATTAAGATAAAGCAAAGCAAAGTAGATACTAAACAAGCATGGAACATCAAATATTATAGATATGTTTCCGACGTATCAGTCGCACAATATTATTTCACTATGATATCCACGTTGGTCACTATGGTGCAATACTATCCAGGTTGCGGGTATATATCGGGGCAGGTTATCCAAGAATTCTCTGCATGCGTTAGGTGCATAGATAACACAAGATATCTCCAACTAGAGAAAGATCCAGGGTCTTCGAAAACCATGTTCATGGTGCACCAGAGGTGGCTCGGCAAGAATGATCCATGGAGAAAACATGGAGATCTGTTCAATGGAAAATCCGAGACCCGAGGAATCACAAAGCAGAGGAGCAGTGAAGAAGTGGAAGAATTGCTGAAAAACTGGAAAAATTGTCCTAAGCCTGGAAAGAAGCGAAAGAGGAAGCAATACAAGCCGCTGCTGACGGTATGGAAAACAAGGTCTGTTTTCTGGGAGTTGCCATACTGGAAGTTTCTCCGCATGCCTCATAGCCTTGACATCATGCATATCATGAAAAACATGTGCAAGAGTCTAGTCGCCACCATAATCAACATGCCAGATAGGACGAAAGACGGTCTGAAAGCAAGGAACGACCTGATATTCATGGGCATCCAAAAGGATCTTCACGGAGGATGCACTACTCGTGATGATCGGGAAGATGACAATGATCATGACTGGGAGGAAACACAAGGTCATCGAAAGGGTAAAAAGGTCAAGACGAACGAATATTACTGCCCTCCTTCTTGCTTCACTCTAAGACAGGATGAGATCAAATAGTTTTTCAAGTGCCTTCTAGGAGTCAAATTTCCTTACGGCTACGCGGGCAAGATAAGCACATACCTAGACGAGGTGAAGCATAGGTTTAGTGGCATGAAGTCTCACGACTGTGCCGTGCTAATGGCGTACGTATTTCCGATTGCACTAAGAAGGATAATGGACGAGCATGTCCGTGAAACGTTGTTTGGGCTCTACAAGTTTTTCGAAGTCATCTCTCGAAAGTCGATTAGCGTGAATCTGCTCGGGAGGGAGGATATCGTGGTGATATTATGCGAGCTTGAGGTCTACTTCCCGCCCGCATTCTTCGACATTATCGTTCTTCTGCTGGTCCATGTCGTGGAGGACATCATCCAACTCGGGTCAATGTTCCTCCGCAGCATGATGGCGTTCGAAAGGATGAATGGACACATCAAAGGATATGTTTGCAACAGGTCCCGTCCAGATGGAAGCATAGCCAAGGGCTTTCTGGCCGAAGAGTGCATCTCTTTCTACACGAATTATCTAGACATCGAGAACCCTATCGGTCTTCCCGTCAACAGGCACCTTGGCAAGATCGACGGATCTGGTCACCGGGAGGGTCGTCGCGTACTGCATGCAGACTTAGATTGTTGATGCATAGACTTTGATCGAGCAAACCTCATCGCACTACAACATTTAGAACTGGTCGATCCTTGGGTACAGGAGCACAAAAGGTTAATCGAGAAGAAGTATAGTGACCGGGGCAAACAAAGGACGCAAGGAGAAATAATCAAAGAGCACAACTCATATTTCACGCGTTGGTTTAGGCAGACGCTCCCTGATAATCCCCCGTGATCGCATTCTTCTGACACAGAAAATATCATATTCACCTTGTTGTAGGGACCCATGCAAAACCTGGTGACCTATCAGGCGTATGATATCAACGGATACACATTCTACACGGAGGAAAAGGACAATAAGTGTGATTATCAGAACTCAGGCGTAACGTCGGAATTATACACCGATGACAACTTGACGGAAAGATTCTACGGAAGGATCGAGGAGATCTGAGCTCGACTACTATGGATAAAAGGTGCCTATGTTCCATGTCAAATGGGCCAAGAGCGTCGAAAGAGAAGACCGGTATTTCACAACCATGGTTATATCCAAAGCAACCAAATCCAAGGCCACCGATGCGAACGTTGCCGCGAAAAATGAACTGTGGGTACTGGCTAGCAAAGTGGACCAATGTTTTTCTATTACCGACCCGACAAAGCCTAGCCGGGTTATCGTGAGGAGAGGAAAATGAAACATCATCGGAATGGTTGGAGTCGCCAACGAGCAAGACTTCGACCAGTACGGCGATCCAAAGATTGAAGATGATGACGACTACGATGCGGCAACATACATCACAAGAAGAAAAAAGAGAACCCTACCCAAAAAGGTAGCCCATTCGAAAGAAGAAACATTAAAGTGTCGGGGCTAAATTATTCAACCGTGACAAAGAAGAAAAAAAGATAGTAAAACGATAGCTCAAAAAATATTGTAAAACGTGTGGTCAAAAAAGATTGTAATATTCATGGACAAATTATTATTTAATTTAGTTATACTTATAATCATATCTGTGCCACTTTTATGACATATATTATCACTTTTGGGCATTTTTGGAACATTTAAAAGTATTTCTAAAATAAAAAAATTATAGCATATATTACCACTTTTGGGCATTTTTTGGAACATTAAAAAGTATTTTTAAAATAAAAACAAAAAAGATGGGCACCAGGATTCGAACCTGGGTTCTCATAGGTTGAGATAGAGTAGTGGGCGGAACCAGTGGGATAGACATAGCGCACTAGACTTGTGATATTTAATTTAGATATACTTTAAATCACATTTGTGCCACTTTTATGACATATATTATCACTTTTGGGCATTTTTGGAACATTTAAAAGTATTTCTAAAATAAAAAAACTTTTATGGAATATATTACCACTTTTGGGCATTTTTTGGAACATTAAAAAGTATTTTTAAAATAAAAACAAAAAAGGTGGGCACCAGGATTCTAACCTGGGTGCTCACAGGTTGAGATAGAGCAGTGGGAGGAACCAGTGGGATAGGCGTAGCGCACTATACCAGAGCGCGTTACGGATATCTGTAGTGCACTATGCTAGAGTGCGCTACGCCTATCTTTTCCTTATCCATGTGCACTGGCATGTCCCTCATCCCCATTATACGCGCCGACCACCCATCTCGAGCCCGAGCCCCCGCCGCCGCTAGATCCGCCGCCTCGCCATCCCTGACAGCCGCCACCGCTCGAGGAGGAGACCATGGAGGTGGAGGCCCGCACCGCTACTGATCCGTGGAGGAGGAGGTCGCCGCTGCCGATCCGTGGAGGAGGAGGTCGCCATCGCTGCCGATCCGTGGAGGAGGATGTCACCGTCGCTCGAGGAGGAGGAGGCCACCGCCGCTCGAGGAGGAGGAGGAGGATGTGGAGGAGCCCACCGTCGTACGCCTGCTGTCTTCGTCCTCGTCTCAGAGGTGAGAGTCGCCCCTCCCCTCTCTCCCTCTCTCCCCTCTCGCTGCATCCATTCCGATTAGGTTTCAGAGTAGGGTTCGACGGCGATGTTAGGGTTCAGATTTAGCTCTATTTTAGGGTTCAGATTGTTTACACATTAGGGTTCAGAGTAGGGTAGTGAAAAATTTAGCTTTGTTTTAGTGTTCAGATTGTTAGCAAATTCAGAGTAGTGAGAGATTCATAGTAGTGGATTCAGTGACAGATTGTTAGCCATAACGTATAGTGACAGATTCAGAGTAGGATTAAATAATGGTCAGTAAAAGGAGGACATAACATATAGCTAGCAAATTGTTTGCGGATTTTATTTTGTTCAATCTGTCAAATCCCTTTCTCTGCCATGGATTTGGATGCTTGGAAAATTTAGATCGAGGCATAGAAGAGAGATGAATAAGAAGAAAGAACAAACAACAAGTGTGGAAGACTTGTGTTATTTTTTATACCCTATCCTTTCAACACCTCTTAGTACTTGGTTTTATCATACTGTTATAGAGAGTTAATTTATAGATCGATTTTGGACTAAGAAAACATAAAATTCCAATTGCTAAAGTGGAAGAGGCCTTTGTTGCCAGCCATGTATGTTTGCCTATTGATTTTTCTCCACTTTATAAGTTATCGAATTGGTCAAGTAAATGAGTATGTTATCGTGGTTTCTTAATTTATTTCTGTAGGCTGCACTTAGAATTGGTTATACAAGACCTTAAAAATATGCACATGAGATTTTGTGTTTTCCTGTAAATAGACTAATATGTGGCGGCAATCTGACATTTCCATTGTGTTATAAAAAATATTACTATTAAGCACCTGTATAAGAAAACAGTCACTTAGTGTTGTATATGATGGGATATGGACATTGCATTAGGTTCACTTATAAGAACCTGTATAAGAAAACAATCACTTAAGAAAAAATATTTGTACTAATGTAATATGCATCAAGTTCAGAGTTGTAGCATGACAATTTGTATTTAGTTTTGAGATTGCTGTGTATATTGCTGTTATTGCTGGCCAATTTAACTTGTACAATCTCAAGCTCAATATACTGTTGTGCATGGACATTGCTGTGTATACTGTTGTTATTGCTGTTATTGCTGTGTATATTGCTGTTATTGCTGTGTAGTGACATTGATGTTATTGTTGTAGCTGTGTATACATTGCTTTTTTACTGCTGTGAATCTCCTAAGATGTTAGTTTTGAAATGGCGCCATCACAGCGCCATATCAGTTTTGAAATGGCAAAGCCATGATGGAGGTGTATGATCTTTATGCAGGTTCTTTTATGAAATGAGTCCCGATTTTGCTAGAATGTTGATTAACTTCCGTTTCGGCAGAAATCGAGCACTCATAGTTTAAGAAAATTAGCAAAGGTCATGCCGGATTTTTCCGGGCACTTTATTACTAACCATTATTTTATTTTTATTAGTGCAAACATGTGTGACAATGACGAGGATGACTGTTCTAAGCGCATCAGCGCTGAATGAGAAGTCATACCTCCAAATAAACAATTGTCATTCTGAGAGGAGGCCCAGCGGCTAGAAGAAGATGAAGAATACCATCCTTCAGAGAGCGAGCACGCTGAGATGGAAGATGCGGAGGAAGAAGAAGCTAAAGGAACTGCGGATGATGAAACCACTGATGGCGGCGAGGGAACATCAAGTGCTAGCAATCCTCCTAAGAAGAACAAGAAGCCGAAGGAATGGCGCCCGAACAAGGTTGGCACCGTTAGAGAGAAAATTATCGAAGTGAGCCCAATAAGGGTTCCTTTGGCTCTCGACCTTGTCGTCAGAGGGTACGGTGGGCAAGTGGCGGCTATCACCCTGACCACCATATCGATCAACACCGAGAATCTCCGGCATAAAGATAATGGCCATTTGCGCACACTCCTCTTCAAGAAGTTGCACGCAAGATACAAGTTCCACACTAAGTATCGAAACACAAATTATCATGGGAATGAAGTAAACAAATCCTCCCTCAAAAATATGAACACTGCCCTGGCCAGCTGGAGAACCCGGATAAATAAGGTCTATAAATAAGGCAAAAGTCTCGAGGAGATCCAAAAGATTGACCGCAGATCAACAAAATCAGTGCTGGGAGTTCAAGGAGAGGTGCGAATCGGAAAGAGCCCAGGCCTCGAGTAATCGGGGAAAGGTGCTGCAGGAGATGAATATAGGTCACCACCATCTCGGATCTGGTGGATACAGAACCATGGAGGCCAAATGGGATAAGGAGGACGACGATTATAGAGCTAAGGGGATAGCTAACCCCTTTGCAAAATTCGAAAACAGGCAGCTTTGAAACTTCATCAGGGCCCCTTGACGAGGTTCGATCTCGTCAATGCCCATTGTTATGGACATGGGTTTTGGAGAAGATGGGGATGCTGGAGATCGTGGAACGGTTAACAGACAAGCAAAACGGAGACACGAGGTTTACCCAGGTTTAGGTCCCCGGAGGGAAAACCCTACTCCTACTTGCCTGCTCTTGATTGCGGCGAAACCGAAGGTTATACGGTTACGCAGATGCGATCTGGCGTGAGGTGCGTATGAGGTGAGTATTGCCCTCCTCGTCGTGCTCTCCTAGCCTTTATATAGATAGGCAGATCCCGGGCGCAGGTCGAGTCGGTTACAGATTAGGGTTTGTCCCCTTTGAAATTTTATCTACTCTAGTCTTCTTCTCCAAGGATCCGAAGGTGTCATGGGCTTGGGCCACCCGAAATATCCACAGGCCGCGTATCTTGTCGTGGGCCTTGCTTGGGCTGGACTAGGTATGCCAACGTTGTGTATCCACGGGGTATAACCATGTCAGTAGCCCCCAAGTGCTTGATACGTCGAAAACATATCTATAATTTTTGATGCTCCATGCTTGTTTAGTATCTACTTGCTTTGCTTTGTCTACACTTTGAGGTGTTTTTATATCTTTTTTGGAACTAACCTATTAACAAGTTGCCACAGTGCGATTTTCCTGTTTTCTTCTGTTTTTGGTTCCAGAAAGGCAAAAAATCAATATTTTTGGAATTGGACGGGACAAAAGCCAAAGTCAATATTTTACCGTGGGGGACACGAATCCATAAGACGAGACGGAGAAGCAAACCATGGAGGCCAACCCCCCTAGGCGCGGCCAGGGGTGGGCCCGTTCCTGGGCAGGGTGTGGCCCCCCTGGTCGCCTCCCGACCTCGCCTCTTCTCCTATAAGAAGCCCCCGATGCAGAAACCCTGAGTATCCGATCAAAACTCCACGAAACCTTCTGTAGCCGCCGCCACCGTCATCCGTAGATCAGGGGGATCTGAAGTTCTTCCCGCCACCCTGTCGGAGGGGGGATCATCCCGGAGGCCTTCTCTCCGGTATGATGCGTGAGTAGTTCCACCTTGGACTATGGATCCATGTAGTAGCTAGATGGTTGTATCTCCTCCTTGTGCTTTCATGTATAGATCTTGTGAGCTCCATTAATGATCAAGGTCTAATCTATTTGTAATCATGCATGTTGTGTTTGCGGGGATCTGATGGATATTAAGATTACTATGTCAGATTGATTAATGGTTTTGTCTTTATGATTCTATCATGTCTATGTTGTTTGTGATCTTGCATGCTCTCCGTTGTTAGTAGCTATCTTGGCCGAGTAGTTGCTAGTTACTCCAAGAGGGGGTATTTATGCTCAATAGTGGGTTCATGCCTCTAGTTTTCAAGGGAAGTGACAGAAAAATCTTTGGTTGTAGATGCGCTGTTGCCACTAGGGAGAAAAAAACGGTCTCTTGTTCATGGAACAAATAGGTTGTTTACCTTACACATTTTTCTTAAAGCAGTTGTATGTTGCTTGCAACTTAATATTGGAGGGGGTTCAGATGATAACCTGAAGGTGGACTTCTAGTCATAGATGCAGTTGGATGGCGGTCTATGTATATTGTTGTATTGCCCAATCGAATCTCATAGGATATTTTTGTATGGTATTGCATTGTTATGCCTTGCTCATTCCTGTCAATTGCCCTGCTGTAATTTTTTTACCCTTCATGCCATGTTGTTTATCTAAGGAGAGCACCTCTAGTGAACTATGGACCCCGGTCCAATCTTTACCATTGATACATATTACGCTGTTACTTGTTTACTTGCTGCAAACCATTACCTTCCACACCATACGTTTAATCTTTTGTTACATCAAACCGGTGAGCTTGACAACCTCACTGATTCGTTGGGGCAAAGTCTCGAGTTTGTGTTGTGCAGGTCTCCGCGTTTCTTGCAACACCTGTGTGTGATGTTTCCTTCCTCTTTTTGGTTCGCTAACCTCAGTCTCTACTGAGAAACTTGCTACTGTGCTCTTCACAACTTGCTCTTGGGGTTTCCAACGAAGCGTCCCACGACAACACTGGGTTCACGCCATCAGTGCTCAGTCGAATCGTAGGTTCGGCCGAGGACTCTTCAATCTTTTGGGTGCTATGCAGTCGAACCTGTTTTAAAAGGAAAATGTTTAGTTCATAGGGATTGTTGATGCGTGTGTTCGGCTCTCCCAACGGATCAGTTCCAGTTAACTGTCATAGGACAAAACAAAACGATCTTCTTGAAACTCGAGTCCGTGGACTCAAATTTGGAACGATTGCTGGTGTGATTTGACTCAGGCTGTTGTGGACTTACAGGAGTCGAATCCCAATGATTTTCAAATGATGTACCCAACGCGTTCGTCGGGATTTTTCATCATGCCTATTGACACGGGAGTTTACTGGCAGAGCGCAATCAGGTGCGTTACCAGGCCATCAGATGATATCTGTAGGACTTATCTTTGTGTCGCGGACACAACATCCAAAGTTTTATCACCGCGGAGGTGTTTTTGGTGGCCAAGGAGAATGTTTCTCACTTAGCGTTGGTTTGGGAAAAGTTGCCAAAAATATTTTGTTGTATTTGATCCGAAGGATCGCAGTCGAGGAATTCGTGGGGTGCGTGACCAGCGCTCCCTACGGGAGTAGCCCCCGAGTGTCCGTTCGAGTCGTAGACTCGAGCAGAGACTTCAGTTCAGTTACTTAGGTCCGAAGGACACAAATTTTTTGGATGCCAAACCCATCCTCCCTATGGGAGTAGCCCCCGAGTCCGTAGTGGAGTCGCAGACTCGACATAGGACTCGAAGACAGTTGCGAGGTGTAGTACTGTAATCATGTCTCAGGTGCGCATCGAACGCTCCTGATAGGAGTATCCCCTGAGTAGTTGTTCGAATCGTAGATTCAAATAAGTACTTGATTGATCAACTGAAAATTTCCAATCGCTCCTGGCTTTAGCCTTGATGATGTCAGTGCTGACGATTGGTGATCTCAACCGTCTACAGCGGTAGAGATGATGCGATGGATCGACCATGGGTCCCACCTCTGACTTGAAGTTGACTATTCACGCGCGAACATGGCGAGAATTACGACGTCTCCTTGGTTTTCGTGTGTAGTGGACGGAGTGCTGGCGACGGTTCGTTGCTGCGCTGACACGTGTAGGGTTGGATCTTCCGTGCACGCTAGGGCTTCTGGATCAACGGCTCGTGTTCATCGTCTTTCTCCTTTTATACGATACGTAAACAATAGTTTTCTTTTACCCTTTGCCATTTGTTTCTCGCCATTGCCTCCATTATCATGAGCATTGCTTCTCTCCCCTGCGCACTGGAAGTTCTTCGTTCATTTCCCTCTTCCTTCCTCCGCGCGCATCGCCACACTCGACGCTGCACGATGGGCATGTCTAAGAAGAACATCGCCGGAGCTGGCTCGAGCACCACCGCCAGCAGCAAGAAGACCGCTGCAACCACCCGTATCACAGCCGGCGGGTGGAGGCGCACAGAGGTGCGCGACGTGGATCTGCGCAAGGTGCGCAATGCTGGGTTGATCCCCCGGAACAAGGAGGACGTCAGGCTTCCTTGTGATGAGGTAATCCCCCGCCCACCCGTAGGGTTTCGGGTGATGTTTGTTCCCTTTATCCTTCGCGGTCTATCGCTTCCTGTCCATGATTTCCTTCGTGGACTCCTTTTCTTCTATGGTATTCAGATACACCATATGTCTCCCAATTCTCTTCTCCATGTCGCTTGCTTCATAACCCTTTGTGAGTACTGGCTCGGTATCGAGCCACACTTTGGCCTCTTCCAGAAGCTCTATTCCGTGAAGAGGCAGTCCGGCACCGCCCGAGTCTATCCTCTTGGCGGCTGCATCATCTCCGTCCATCATTTTGTCCAATTCTTCTCCTTTTCTATTTGTGAGTCCGTCCTGCAGTGGCACCGGAAGCGGTTCTACATCTGTGATGCTAAGCTGGACGGTCAGCAATATGGGCTTGCCCCCTTCGACTCCGATCAAAAGATCGTCTCGAAGAGATCGTGGAAGAATCACATCTTGGAGGGTGAGGCTCCGGAGGTGGAGAGACTCTACCAGCAGGTGGAAGCTCTTCAGCTGGTTCCAGGCAAGGAGGTCAATAGTGTCGACATCATCCGCACCTTACTCAAGCACCGGGTGCAGCCCCTCTAGGCTAGGGCGCACCCAATGTTCCTCTACGCCGGATCCAACGATCCGACAAGGGTTTCATCCGAAGAGTTGTCTTCGGGTGATCTCAATAGGGATCTCTGTCCTCTGCTGAAGGACAAGGCCGATGAGGACCTTCCGGGGAAATCGTTGACCCTCCCTCTTAGCGCCAATAAAGGGGTTTCTCAGGTGATGCTTGTTCGTGCGCGTAGTGATTTTTCGTGTGTTTACTGTGTGCTGTTGTTTACTTACCTTGTTTGTATTTTTTTCCTTTTTGCTTGCAGCGCCTCCAGGTTACGGGGTCTATGCCTCCTGTGCCTAAAAAATTTAGGGAGGCGCCAAACAATGAGGAGGTGGACTCTAAGTCTGAGCTTCCTTCAGCTTAGTCGCCTATTGTGGATGCTCCCGAGGCGAGTGAAGGGCAGACCCGAAAGAGCTCCCAGAGCGAGTCTTCGGATGCATCTACCCTGCCAACTCCACGGGGTCCGTCCTTCCTCGACCGAGGATGAAGGTGCATCGTTCGCACCTATCCCTTCCATGCCTATTCGAGCGATGGCGCCACAGCCGCCTGCCAAGAAGAAGAAGGAGAAGGCGCCTCTCGTCTTTGACCTTTCTGACATTTATTCGTAAGTGATTTCACCTGAAATTTTTACTGTCACCTGTTTGGGTAATGTAGGTTGTTGTCTGGTCAAACTTTTTTCTTGCAGCCATTCTTTGGAGGAATCTCTTAGCGAGGGCACTCAGGAGGCTATAGGGGAGTCAAAGCCGATAGCTCCTCCCCCTCAGGTGGTGGCCAACTTTAGGGATGATGGCCCGAACCTCTCCAAGTGAGAAGCTCGGGCAGTCGTAACTCAGAAGACCGCACGTGGAACTTCAGATTCCCCGCCTGAGAACGTAATTTTTTATCCCTTGGGGGGAGTCCCCCGAGCCCTTTCAGGTGACATGTTGGTCGTGTTTACTCTTGCAAGGCGCAGCCCCAGAGCATTTTCTGATGGTTTTTCTTTCTATTGCATCCTTTTGTGCACAACGCCAACCTCCTTATCCACCAGCACTTGGCATTGGAGGCTAGCATGCAGCAGCTTCAAGGTGCGTAATGTACTCACCCTTTTGTAGTTCGTCCGTCCCATGGATTTTGCTTGTATTGATCAGGTGGTTCTTGGTGTTGTAGATGAAAACAATGCAGACCTCCGTCGGCTGGACGCTCTCGAGAAGAGCCTTGGTCGTGCGGAGAAGAAGGCCGCAGATGCTGCGGAGGCCAGGGAGCGCGTGCAGAAAGAGGCTGCCGATCGCGAGGAGCAACTCGGTGCTGCGGCGGCTGCTCACGAGAAGGAGATGGTAGATAGGCTTATGGCTGCATCCAAAGCCTTCTCTGGTGAGTTTCCTTTCACTTGTTATGGATCTCGTGTTTTTTCGACTACGTCTTGTCTTGCTCTTATTCGACTACTTTTCTTATTTGGTTCAGACGCTTCGGCCATCACGTTTGATCGTGGTGTGCTGGAGCATGGAGATGCGCTGGCCGATGCCACCGCGTCGGTCGAAGATCGCTGCGGCACTGCTGCTGGCTCCTTGGTGAAGGCCAAGGAAGTGCTCGGGCGCTTCTATAAGGAGGTCGTCCCCAAGGGCGTTTCCCTTGAGGATGTCGATTCCCTTGCGGATGCTCTGTTGGAGGACGCTCTGACGGTGTATAAGCGCAAGCAGAATGGCATCACGTCTCCATGGGGTTAGCAATGGCGATGGCATCCAGAGCGGAGCTGGATCTGCCGCACATAACCTCCCAGATGCCGACATCTTCAGATGGCTCAGAGGTAGCATTCGCCCTCTTTGCCTCTCATTGTAAGCGCTATGGGCCAAAACTTATTGATCTTCTAGCGGAGTATGCGGCGAAGCAACAGGACGAGGCCAAGAGCAGGAAGTCTAGCTCTGAGGCCACTCCGGATGCAGATGGCTAGGCCCATGTGTTGTAGCTAGGATAGTTTATCCTTTTCCTTTTGTAATGTAATCTTTTGCTGATGAACAAACGCAATTTATGCCACGAGGTGTCCTTGATGTATATAAATTTATGTTTCAAGCTGTTGCCAGATATACTTGTGATGTTCATGTCTTGATTTGTTTGTATCTAGGGTCCTTCGGGTGAGGTTCCTATTGTCACTCCGAATGCTCCTGAGCCGCGACCATCCTTGGATGATGCGTCGTAGCTGGCTTTTCTTCATGACCGTATCCGCATCCTGGAGAAGGATGTCCTTGGCATTTGAGGCCATGCAGATGTGTGGAAGTCGAAGGCTGAGCGATCCACTGCTAGGGAGGAATTCTTGATGGGGGAACTGTAGCAGATGAGCGAGCAACTACAATGTGAGTCTTTGTGAACTACTATTCTTTCGGATGAAGCTCTTCATGTTTTCTCAGTGTGGACGTTCTGCAGGTGCGAATCTCATTCCGAAGGAAGAGAAAGAGGACGTCGCTGTTCGGATGAATTGCTTGACGCAGCAGGACCTGGAGGCTGGTGGCTTCTTCTGGATGAACCGCGACTGGGCCATCGTCCTTGCGACGGTGCAAGATCGCGCACACCAGGTTTCTCGGGTGCTGAAGCAGGCGAGGATTTCTTTGGCGTCTATTTGGGCCGTCATGTTCCCCTTGGATGAGGCAACTTCCATCCTTTGGGGTCTTCTGTCGAAGTTTCAGAATGTGGTCCACATCAAAGAGTTTGTGCGGCGTCAGCTGATCGCTGGGGTGAAGGCTACATTGTCCCTTGTTCGGTTGCATCGTCGTGATGTCAACCTTGTAGAGGTGGCGACTGGGCCACCCCTTCCGCCTGATGGCACCCTTTGGGACATGCGCCCGCACTATGCAGCTGTAGCGCAACATGCTGAGGAGATAGTAGATCTGTTCGAGCAGTGGGCGAATGTGATTCTCCAGAATAGGTAGCTCCTGTAAAGAAAAGTGTGATGTAAAATTTGTATTTTTCAAGTGGGCTCGTAGTGCCCTTTGTAAAGTTTGTATGTAGAAGCACGTGGTTCTTTGTTCTGTGCATGTCCTTTTTGTTAGCCTGACGTGGTCAGCTACTCAGGTTGTATGCGTTGTTCTCAGTCGACGAGGTCGTGAGGTGAGGCATAGCCCCCGAGCGTGTTATAGCGAAAAATTAATGAAAAGAAAAAGAAATTTTGGCCAAGGGACTAACCTTTTATTCATAGCGTAACGAGGAGGTACATTGTTCGGCTGAGTAGCCTGGATGAGTAGCCTTATTGAAAGTAAAGAGGTAGCTAGGGGTCGAAGCGTCGCAGACGTGCGATGTTCCAGGGGTGGGATGTGACACCCCCAGGATCAGGGCTAAACAAATCCCAGACCTCCATCTGACATAAGCTTAACCTTGAGCTCGAGCATATCCAGTGGAGAATCGGTAACACAACAGTGACCCTACGACACAAAATTTATTACAGCAAGCTCATAACTAAGCATAGAACCAAATTATTACAAGCAGAGGTCACTGACCAGAAACATCAAACAACGGAAGGAAAATTATGCTATTAATTATAGAAAACTTAACAAATGGCCTAAGAGACCTGAAGCATAACGATGACGTCCCAGCCCAAAGATTCCAGGCTGCCAGCCGGGAACCCCAAGCTACTCGTCAGTGTTAATGTAGTACGGAACTCGTCTTCAAGGGAACACTTACTCTTCCAAAAGTATCAACAAAGAAAGGGTGAGTACATGGTGTACTCTGCAAGCCTTATGGCTGGTGGAGTTGTTTTGAAGAAAGCCATCTTTGTTTGTAAAACAAGAGAGAGAAGAAGCTTGTCTAATCAGAGTATTTTAAAAGGGGATAAGAAAATGACATATCCAAAGTATTGATCATCATATTTTGATATCCACCAAATCATCTTCATCTACTAACTATGATCACCCCCTCGTACCCATGAGGAAGCATCCTTAAGCACACGTTGAACTGCCAAGTTTTACAATTAGGTTATAGTTCTCTATGATCTTAGAGTTCGGTCACCAAGTCGTTCATAAACGTGAACACGGCTTTTCGAAAATATTATTACCCTACAGGGGTGAATAAATTTACGCACACGTACCAACTGACTCTTAATGCCACTTGACACACTTCCTTGGTGTGCTAGCAGAGGGTGTGGTTGGACACGACATTTACCTTGCTTTCGATGAGACCATGAGTCACGCAATAAGGATGGTTCCGCCGTGACGGGTCAAATCCCTAAGCCGGTCCTTAAAGATGTGAGGCGAGGTTGGTTCAACAGGGGATCCATCGACCCCAAGCAACCCGGTCCATGCTTCCCTACCTGTTATGAATGCACCTCCTTCACCGCCTTCGAGAAGATCCATAATGCATGTCGAATGGAACGCCCTAACTATGTGACTCATGGAATCTACTAGGCAAGTTAGTTAGTCATGAGGTTGTCCAGGCCTCGTGTGGTTGGACGCTCGTCTTGGTTCCAAAGGCAAGAACTCGGGTCCTAGTGGTGGCGAGCATGGGACTAGAAAAACCACATCCCACCGTGGCCTCCCATACAAGCCTTAGCATGTTTAATCTCATATCACCTCTTATATCATTTCATCACGTCCTCCTGTCTTACTAGATTCTCTACATCTGATACATCATCTGGATGAACCAGTACTGACAGCTATGCATGGCTAAGCAAGACACAGATATAAGCTTTAGCAGTGCACACAATCCAAACCTAGTTATGCTAGGAGTAGTGGATCAGGTAATATAAGCTCAAAGGGAGTAATGCAACAGATAGGATACTCTATTTATCGATAAAATACCAAAGTAGAATCGTATGCATTATGGCAAGAATTGAAATGCTTTCAAAATCATAGGATGATATCATGGTGGGGTTATGCTTGCCTTTGCCAGTTGATAACGGATAAGCAGATCTTCGGAGGCCTTATACTTGACTTGGTTATAGTTGGTCAAGTATTGTTCATCAATCTTCGAACTTCGACGGTTTTGATCTCGGTCTTCGATCTCGATCTCGATATCGTATTCTACCGAGAAGAACCAAACACTAGAAATAAAGGGGAAACAATCAACACATGGCATCGATGCAATTCTCAAGCAAGTATGATGATATGGAAAGTTGAATTGTATTTAAATGTAACCCTAATACATGCTTGATAATTTAATCGGGGTTCCGAGGGGCATAAACCCTAATTTGGAGAAACTCCAGAATCACCTATGAGGGTTACTATGTTCTTCTAATTAAACTTGTTATTAAAGTTGCTTAACAATGCATGATTATAGCTTAGATAGTTAGATCTCATTTTTTGAACATTTTGATATATTATTTGTATTTTTCTGACTTATAATTAATTAGTTATTGAATGTTACAATTTCTGGAAATTATTAAAGCCTTTAATACATCAGGCTGACGTCACCTTGTCCTAACCTTAATACTTTTCTCACTGAGGCAGATCTAGCCCTAGTCACTAACGACGGGGCCCCAGGGCCACGTCAGCTAGCCACGCTGGCCCAGCTTGAGCGGTGCTGACGCAAGAACCACATCGGTTCCACGCAAGCGTCACACAGGCTCGCCGGAGGCACGTCGGCCAGCGGTGGTTAGCAGCGCTAGAGGGCGAGCGAGGACGCGCGGAGGGGCGGGTTTGAACGAGCACTGTAGGGCGAACCTAAAGAGGGCGGCGCCGCTACGGATTGGTCACCGGAGACGCAACTACGGCGAGCAGCGGCGGAAGTTCTTGCAGGTGGCTGTGGCGGATGGTAACCAGAGCGAGAGGGGGCAAGGGAAAGGGCCCACTAGGAACAGGAGCAGAGTGGTGGTGTCTGGGAGGCGAGGGGAGGCCGGACGACGCTAGAATCAATGACCGACACGGTGATCGGATCTCAGGAAGACGGCTTGATTTGGACGCCAGGGAGCACGCCGGATCACGCGGTTGAGGGCAATTGAACGAGTCAAGCAATGCGGAGCTTCCAAGCTTCATGGCGGGGCTCGGGGTGGTCTGCAATGGCGGCGAGGACAGGTCCTGCGATGGCTAGGGTTTCGGTCTCGCGCAGGGAAGAAGAGAGAGATCTCTAGGGAGAGGGGGAAGTGGATGAGGATGATCACAACGTCGAGGCGGTGATCTTATCCTCCCCTAGGAAGCGATGGACATCGGCGAGGAAGCGGCGCGGATCGACGGCCGGCGGCGGTATAGCGAGCTGCTTCTCGCTGTCGAGGAAGACGATCAGTTGAAACTTCCAGGAAAAAACTTAGAATTGGGAGGGAGATCCTCCCGGTGAACTGACTGTGCCCCAAACTGACATAGGTGAACAAGTAGAGTATACTAGGGTGCGTCGAGAGAACCATGTCGAAGTGGAGCGGTCGACGAAGCGGTACGGGCCGCGTTGGGATGGCTTGGGCCGGGTGCTGGGCCGCTGGTTGCTGCACACGCGGGAGAGTGGGAAGAGAGGAGGAAGATGGGCTGCTACAACCTATTTTTATTCCAGAGACATTTTGTATTTTATGTTTTTGATTTCTCTCTTTTGTTTTTGAATTTCCAAACTGTTTTGAATCATTCAAAAATATCAGAGGGGTTTGTAAAAGATTTAAAATACTATGGAGCCCTTTTAGTCCATTTGGGCATCAATAATTTTGGTGGTTTTCAAAATTCAAACCATTTGAATGTGTTTCAAAGATAGGGAGAAAACTAGGGTTTAGGCTTTGATTTATTTCCTTCAATGCACAATTTAAAGTATGATGCTCATGAATGCACAATCAAAACCCTAATTATGCATTAGGTAAAACTAGGGTTTTACAACTCTATCCCCCTTACGAGAATCTTGACCCGAGATTCCAAAGGTAGGAAGAGAGACAGAGAGAGAAAGTAACAGGGCCACTCTAAAGATAAGAGGGAAACATACTAAACAACACACAGAGTATCTCATGGTCTACTCATGAATGAGTGTTTATGAACAACTCTAAGATGACAAACATGAAACATGTCAAGGTAACTGAGGAAACAAGAGGAGAGGGTTTTAAATTGTTAGATAGATGGTCTTTGTAAGGATTGATTCCATGGAGCTTACAGAAGAGTTTAAGCTTCCGGAAAGGAAGGTTTCCAACAGAAAGAACATAACCACAGACTTCCATAGGGAATCTCTACTAAACAGCTTAAGTAGAGATTTAGAGTTGCAGAGATATGTGTCAGCAAAACCAAGATGTTGAACTACTTTTGAAGCAGAAGGGTCACTTTTTCATCCAACAGAAGGCTTAAGAAAGAAGGGTGGTTTGGTGGGGAGGACTTGTAAAAGTCACAAGGAACATGTATCAAGAGAAACTATTGATTACTAAAATCACATTCATTCTTAAAGCATGGTTGAGAGAAGGAAGGAAACTCTTTATTCATCCAGGTTTATCAGAATCTATGCCAAAGATCATGATATCACTTTACACCACCAGATGAATAGTTAAGAAGATTCCTGATAACACGAGAAGAAGAAACTTCATTCTCAAACTTCAACTACTTGGCAAAACAATAGTTGCCAACATAAAAGGGTCTGGAGAAACGACCGAGAGACATTCAACAACACTACTTCAAATGTTCTCCTTGATGTTCGAGAAATAAATCATCAAGTAATGGTCGGACTTCGGATACAAAGAAGACCATAAGCACAACACCTATAATAAATCATAGAAGAAGCCTTATCAAGAGTGGTTGTTATTGCTGAATCAAGAGGATGTGACGGTAGGTCTTTCCGGCTAGTTGTATCAACCATTGCATTAATGTTGCCAGATTCACAAAGAGACCTATGTCAAGACCTTGAATAACACCAACCATCATTGTTGCTTGAGATTCAACTTTGGTTAGGTGAAATGATACTTCAGACTCAGCATGTCCGAATAGAAAGTTTGCAACATTTACACAGAGGTAAAGTTACTAGATTCTCAAGATATGGACTACAGTGTAAATCTCCAAAATATTGAGCTGGATTGCTAGACCCATGTACTTAACAACTTGTCAAGAGACAACTGCGCATACATAAAGTACTAACAATAAAACACACATGTGTCCTTATGGAAAGGGATAACTCTCCTTGAATTCACGACGACATCTTTCAACAACTGCATGTGAACCGGAGAAGGTTACTACTAACATCAAGAACACATACTTCGAGATGACTCGAAGATGGTTCTCAAAAGTTTCCAACATTAATGCCAATTGTTCCATATGAATACAATCTAACATGGAGAAAATAAGAATGTCATTGATGGGCTCAACAACAAACTTACCAAGACACTCCAAAAGGATGAACTCATATGTGGCATGAACAAAGCAAGAATACTAGTCAGACCAAAGAACATGAAGATGTACTCAAGTGAAACATCACAAGTATAAACATAATCTAGATAGTCCTTGGAACTGAGTTTGATTTGACGATAACCCAAATCAAATCAAAAGAGGGGAAGATATCATATCCACGAAGGAGATAATATATTTCTTCAACACGAAAAAAACTAGACATCCCTTTAAGGAGGAACTGGGTCGGATAGAACTCTTGTCTTAAAACTCTCCAAGTTGTTGTTTAACCTCAACCAACTAGTCTAGGAGTATCCAGTACGGATCCTTGGAGAAAATAGTAGTTCAGAAAACTTGCTTGCTCAAGAAATTAACAACACGGTCATGTGGCAACAAGGCGATACTTCTAGAAAGACATCCAAAATATCACGAACCATCGATATGTCACCTGTTCAAGAGGGAACTTGCTTGGTAAGGCAAGAAGACACAGTCTCAGAGCTTCGGCATGAGCCTAACTCTTTGGCCGAAGAGGTGTACCAGAATAACGGACTTGGTAGCACAATCATTCTTTGCTTAATGACAGGTTTAACCATCACGCTAAAAATGAATCAAATGTCCTTTGAGTTCTAAACAATAAAAATTGCTAGAATCTCAGATGGCCACAATATTATGCACACACATCCCTCACGAGCACGAAAGCTCGAGGAAGGGTGGGTAAAGAGGTGTGAAGCATCACTTCGTTAAGAGGGTCATGAATCTCAGCACAATCTCTTAGTATAAAAGAGTGTGATACTTCAAGATAGAACAGGCAGAAGATAATCAATGCTTCTTGATCTGCGGATTACAATACTTTGATCTGGTCCTAGATATGACGAGGTACTGGAGTTTGTTTCTCCTGACATCCCGAAATGATTTGTCTTGACGGACCACAAGAGTATCTTGCATCAGAAGACACCAATGCACATTTACTACTTGGCTACCGACTGGTAGACAAAGGTTGGAAAGCAACAAAGGAGGAAGAACATGCTCAGGATAGAATCCCAAGATGTGGATGCATAAGTTAACAACCTTCCGAAAACTAATGCATAGAAGGGGTAGAGTGTGGCAGAGCCACGAATATAAATGCGAGACTCTCGAGGAGTACTCTTGTCGTGATCTATTTGTTCCATTAAAGAACATCTGCCATAGCATGTGGTAGGGAAAGTCCTTCATTGTCACAATTCAATCGCGACAAAGACTACAACTTGAAGGCTAGAATTGTAATACAAGTCATCCTGAGGTATTGTGTGAACATTAACGACAGGGGTCAAAGGAATGATCTTGGGTTAAAGGTCAGATTCATGTACAAGATTCACAATGATAGAATCCAGCACAATCCGGGATCTTAGATTCAAGTCCAAGGGTTAAAACCCGACAAAAGAAGTAACTACTACTTGAGTGACATAGTGTACACTTCAAGGTAGTAATGACGAGGTAGCTTCCAAGAGAATATAAGACTTCTGAAGTACCCAAACAAAAAAAAGGAGTGTAACATCCCAAAAATACTAAACTTAGATCATAAAACTCTAATCTTCAAAATTTAGGATTAACAAAAACTTTCCTAAATAAAAATATGAAAGCATGCATGTGGGTATGCATTCTAAATTTGATTCTTTTGAATGACCTTGCTTATGTGTTTCTTTGCTTGTAAAAGGATTCTTAGGTGAAATAAACATCATCTAAACAATTCCCAAACTTTTCCAAAGACAAATAAATCAAAACAAACAAAATGAGTGAATGGTCATTTTGACCAATTTAACTCCCATGCCTACTTTGGCTGTCTCTAACTTTCAAAATTTAACAGAAACTTGTTTGGATCTTTGCACCCCTTGATAGTACTCATAACAAAGTATCAAGGCCCACTTTGTGATCATCCAAAAACATTCAAATGCATAGTTTAAAGGACAGTTTAAAATTGAATCTATATCATATGGGAAGATCCCACTTTTTCAAATACCACTCAAACAAGCTCAACTTTCAAAACCCAAGCATCTGCAGACTCACCAGCACCAACCTACCACACCCACCAAAAATCTTTTCAAAATTCAAAACTTGAATTATTGCGGCCATTTAATCAAACACCTTGCAGATACAAATCAAACAAAATCTAAACACTATTTTGAGCAGTGATTCTGGCCTAACTTGTTCCCTCTCTGGATACCACTAGTCTTAGTAGATCATCTAACAACCTAAACTAACCTCTAGCACTACTGTAAGCTAGCCATTGTCATCAATGGTGAGCAGGCCGAGTGCACCCTTACCACCCACATGTCGACATCTAGCTAGGAGAAGCACCAAGCCTAGCCAACATGTCTGGGAGCAAGATAACACCCCACCGCCACTCCCTGTCCAGCGCTCGAACCTTGCCAGCCCCTGGACCACACGCACAGACCATGATAAGCTCGCTAGCAACCATGCCGAGAGAGCGCCCCGTGCGCCACGCTCGACGAAGACCACAGACCGTGCGCTGCCCTCGCCGCATGCATACATGATCACCACTGTCCCAGTAATCCCGCAGACACGCTCGTTCGCCTCCGCGCGGACCACGCGTGCTGTGCGCCATAAAATCTTCCGTTGGGCATGCGCAGAGCATCGCCGCGTTCCGACCAATCCGCACCGCCCCACGCCTCGCCACCACATCGTTGAGCTTCGCCAGGGAGCACAACACCGCCCCCTACCGTCGCCCACGCCGATAGCCCTCTGTGCCGTCGACCACGACGAGCTCACCTTGCGCTCGTCGGTTCCCTCTCGCCACTATAAATAGAGGCCACCCCAGCCAAATTGAGCACACCACCTCAATCCCCTCTCACCCAGAACCACCCCTCCTCAGTCCCGAAGCAAGGCAAGCAGCGCATCGCCGGAATTTCACCGGAGCCTGCCGCTGCTGGATAAGAAGGGAGCCAGATTGAGCCGCCCAGAGAAGCCGGTGCAGGAGGTTCGCCGTCGTCGACTTCATCGTTCGCCCGCCTCGCCGACCCTCTCCTGAGCCCCGGTGAGCCCCCGACGACCCCCACCTGCCGCGTTAGGATTCTGTCTCGCCGGCGCCGCCCGACGTGGACGATGAACCAGGGCCGTTAGATTAGAACAATATCCCACGGCTTATATTGCCCCGTACCGCTTCGCACCCCCTCGTCTCACTGACGCATGGGGACAACAACTTAATCATCCCGCATAAGCGCTGTGCTTAGCAGGCCGGCCTAGTATCATTTCCCGCGCAGCCCAGTCGTTTGAATTTAACTTTTTCCATTTTAATTCAAACACACTTCTGCACCTAGTTTCAAAAATCAACCCATCTCGATTCAGTGAACCAAATTGAATGAAACCAATTTTGTTAGAAAGGTCTTGAAATGCTGAATCGAAGCCCGTTGGATTTAAATCATTTGGATCTGTAGATCACCCTTGGTAAAAATAACAAGGCAGAACCTTTTCTGCATTCAAACATTTTTCAAATTTAAATCATAAAATCTTTTGAGTTGATTCAAACTCTCAAAAATCACATTTGAGCATACCTTTCAGAATATATAAAAACATTTGGGTTTACTTACAGAAATATTGTTCAAGTAATAAAAGAATACCACATAGGAATTTCTAGTCACTTTATTTAATTAAAATAAAAGGGTTAAACCTTATTAAATTGTGACACCACTTTAAATCACATTCTCATGGACTAAAATATGTGGTGATGACATGTGTCAACATGATCCCATGTTTGGTTTGGAGAATATTAAATCTTAAGTAGTTTTTCAATGAGTAGAAATTACTTTTCTAGAAATAAAAGGAATTAAACCAAGTTTTAATCTTGTAATGTTAGTGATGATGCTAGATCATCTATAGGACCCTTTTGTGTGATGATTGCAAGTATTTAAGTATTGTTTGGTGATTGTGTACCTCGTATTTATTTATAGACGCTAGTACCGACCAAGGATACGAGGAGGAAGGAGGGTACTACGAAGAAGAAGCCGAGGAGAACTTCAACCACTGCTCTGCACAAGGCAAGCTAACACTTGAAAGATACTATACTCATGCAAGACTAATACTACTAGTTGATTAAGCAAGCCAATACTTGCTTGTTACCATGCCAACTATATGCCTTAAGCATATATGATCATAACCACTTGATAAACCAATCCTAGTTTTACTTACAAGCTTTATACTTTATTTCTTTATCAAAGCTATTACTTAGAGTTTACTTAAGTGATTTGTAGATACTAGAAAGATAATGGAAGGTTGCATAAAGAGCATAAAATTTGGCCTAAGCTAGATAATCTTTATGTCATCCTAAGGCATGAGATTGAACTTAGTAAAACTCCACTAGTTTACCACCCCTCATTAGTACTTACCCCCACTTGTAGATGCTAGTGATAAGCATAAAACTTGATCAACTTAGATGGGAATACTTGGTAGAAAAATGGTTTTGAAAACCTTGGAATGATGGATCATTCTATTGAAATGTTTTGGACATGTGTTTCCGAACATCAGATGATTTATGGTGATGAAAATTTTGAGGCATGAGCCTTACCCCTTTATAAAACTGATGGTTGTCTGGATGCGATACCGTCCCAATTTTACCATACAACCACAATACCCGAGAATTGGGTAGGGCTTGACTGGAAACTTATATACCTTAGTATTAGTTCCCTCATGGCCAAGGTCTGAGCTCGGGCTACCTTGTGAAGATTGTCCACCTGTGCAGTACCCAAGATGACAGTTGGTCATGGTTGGGAGGCCAAACTCACAGGAAAGGTGCTTATACTAGGGCGTGTAATTGAAATGTTAGGATTGATTATCCACATACTGAGTATGGTGACTTCAGGATTTGTTCCTGATGGATGTGTCGAATGTTGTGGTGAAAGTGTAGAATCTCTGCAGAGTGTCAAACTATTCGAATAGCCGCATCCGCGGTTATGGAAAGTTGGAGTGGCCATACTGTTCCCCCGTCAGATGTTTTCAAAATGACCTACGAAATGAATTGAGACTTTGACTTGACCACAACAGAGTTGTGATATGAAATACAAGTTCCCACTCGGGTGTTATAAAACTTCAACTAGCATTCTTTGCTTCTAAACTTAGTAGAGGTAAATCTGGATTTTGCAAAATAACCCTAGAGCTTAGTGTCCTATTACAAAAAACCCCTTCACTTGTTAGTATTAGTTTGCGAGTACTTAAAGAGTACTCATGGCTTTGTTCCTGGCTATTCCCATGGCCATACTATGAAGAGGATTACCTGGAGGATGGACCCCAGGAAGGTTACGACAACTAGGATCATCTCCCATCACGATTGCTGAACCGAAGATGGAGCTTCGCCTACGCTACCGTTATTATTACGTATTCCGCTGCTTGAATTGTATTAAGAACTGGATCATGAGATCCTTATTTGTGCAAGACCTTATGTATGGTTTGTAATGGATGATGTACTGTGGTATCCAATTTTGTTATGTCTCGCAAAAATGGTAATCCTGGGATTGCGATGTATGGCATAACATGCATCTGGGATTAAAAATCCGGGTGTTGACAAGGAGGCACACGAGGCGAAAGGAAAACTCGAAGCCTAGAACAGAACACTGTGGATCAAATAATATAATATTGTGGGTCCAAAAGATAGAGATATCATGATGGAAAGGAATCTCTCGGATCAACAAGATCAAAGGGAAACAAGGAATTCACAACACACACAACTCTAGAGAACTCAACACTGGGTAAACTAGCTGAGAAACAACATGCCAAGAAGGCACCTAAGTTTTGAAAGATGAGAAGAGATATCAAAACTTTTCCAAAATCAACTCCAGATAAGATAACCCAGAGTTAGAGCGAAACTAGATAAATAGTAAAAGAAGCATACTAGAGTTTTCGCAAATACTTTTCATCTTTGAAATAGTTTTCACCAGCACTAGACTCAACATCGACCAATAGCAAGGTTTTCCTACGGTCGGTACTGCTCTGATACCAAAAAACTGGGACACCCCCGGGATCAGGGCTAAACAAATCCCAGACCTCCGTCTGACATAAGCTTAACCTTGAGCTCAAGGATATCCAGTGGAGACCCTACGACATAAAATTTATTACGGCAAGCCCATAACTGAGCAAAGAGCCAAATTATTACAAGCAGAGGTCACTGACCACAAACATCAAACAACGGAAGGCAAATTATGCTATTAAGTATAGAAAACTTAACATATGGGCTAAGAGGCCTGAAGCATAACGATGACGTCCCAGCCCAAAGATTCCATGCTGCCTGCCGGGAACCCCAATCTACTCGTCGGTGTCGATGTAGTACGGAACTCATCTTCAAGGGAACACTTACTTTGCCAAAAGTATCAACAAAGCAAGGGTGAGTACACGGTGTACTCCGCAAGACTTATGGCTGGTGGAGTTGTTTTGCATAAAGCCATCTTTGTTTGTAAAACAAGAGAGAGAAGAAGCTCATCTAATCAGAGTATTTTAAAGGGGATAAGAGAACGACATCTCCAAAGTATTGATCATAATCTTTTGATATCCACCAAATCATCTTCATCTACCAACTAGGATCACCCCCTCGTACCCATGAGGAAGCATCCTTAAGCACACGTTGAACTGCCAAGTTTTACGATTAGGTTATAGTTCTCTATGATCTTATAGTTCGGTCACCAAGTCGTTCATAACCATGAACACGGCTTTTCGAAAAGATTATTACCCTGCAGGGGTGTACAAATTTACCCACACGTACCAACCGACTCTTAATGCTACTTGACACACTTCCTTGGTGTACTGGCAGAGGGTGTGGTTGGACATGACCTTTACCTTGCTTTCGCCGAGACCATGAGTCACGCAATAAGGATGGTTCTGGTGTAATGGGTCAAATCCCGAAGCCGGTCCTTAAAGATGTGAGGCGAGGTTGGTTCACCAGGGGATCCATCGACCCTAATCAACCCGGTCCATGCTTCCCTACCTATTATGAATGCACCTCCTTCACCGCCTACGAGAAGATCCAGAATGCATGTCGAATGGAACACCCAAACTATGTGACTCCTGGAATCTACTAGGCAAGTTAGTTAGTCATGAGGTTGTCCAGGCCCCGTGTGGTTGCACACTCGTCTTGGTTCCAAAGGCAAGAACTCGGGTCCTAGTGGTCTACCATACAAGCCTTAGCATGTTTAATCTCATATCACCTTTGATCTCATTTCATCACGTCCTCCTGTCATACTAGATTCTCTACATCTGATAAATCATCTGGATGAACCAGTACTGACAGCTATGCATGGCTAAGCAAGACACAGATATAAGCTTTAGCAGTGCACACAAGCCAAACCTAGTTATGCTAGGAGTAGTGGATCAGGTAATATAAACTGAAAGGAAGTAATGAAATAGATAGGATGCTCTATTTGTCGGTAAAAAACCATAGTAGAATCTTATGCATTATGGCAGGAATTGAAATGCTTTCAAAATCATAGGATGATATCGTGGTGGGGCTATGCTTGCCTTTGCCAGTTGATAACGGATAATAAGATCTTCGGAGGCCTTGTACTTGACTTGGTTATAGTTGGTCAAGTATTGTTCGTCGATCTTAGAACTTCGACGGTGTTGATCTCGGTCTTCGATCTTGATATCTATAATGTATTCTACCGGGAAGAACCAAACACCGGAAATAAAGGGGAAACAATCAACACATGGCATCGATGCAATGCTCAAGCAAGTATGATGATATGGCAAGTTGAATTGTATTGAAATGTAACCCTAAGACATGCTTGACAATTTAATCGGGGTTCCGAGGGGCATAAACCCTAATTCGAAGAAACTCCAGAATCACCTGTGAGGGTTACTATGTTCTTCTAATTAAACTTGTTATTAAAGTTTCTTAACAATGCATGATTATAGCTTAGGTTGTTAGATCTCATTTTTTTGGAACATTTTGATATATTATTTGTATTTTTCTGACTTATAATTAATTAGTTATTGAATTTTACAATATTATAACAATTTCTAGAAATTATTAAAGCCTTTAATACATCAGGTTGACGTCACCATGTCCTAACCTTAATACTTTTCTCACCGAGGCGGATCTATCCCTAGTCACTAACGACGGGACCCCAGGGCCACGTCAGCTAGCCCTGATGGCCAAGCTTGTGCGGTGCTGACGCAAGAACCACATCGGTGCCACACAAGAACCACGCAGGCTCGCTGCAGGCACGACGGCCAGGGGTGGTTGGCGGCGCTGAGGGCGAGCGGGGATGAACGGAGGGGCGGGTTCGAATGAGCGCTGCAGGGCGAACCTAAAGAGGGAGGCGCCCCTACGGATTGGTCACCAGAGACGCAACTACGGCGATCAGCGACGGTAGTGCTTACAGGGGGCCGTGGTGGAGGGTAACCAGAGCGAGAGGGGCAAGGGAGAGGGCCCACAGGGACCAGGATCTCACGAGGAGCACGGTGGTGGTGTCGGGGAGGCAAGGGGAGGCCGGACGACGCCGGAATCGACGACGGACGCGGTGACCAGAGCTCAGGAAGATGGCTTGATTTGGACGCCTAGGAGCATGCCGGCGCATGCGGTTGAGGGCAATCGAACGAGTCGAGCAACGCAGAGCTTCCAAGCTTCATGGAGGGGCTCGGGGTGGTCTGCAACGGCGGCGAGGATGGGTCCTGCGATGGCTAGGGTTTTGGTCTCGCGTGGGGAAGAAGAGAGAGGGCTCTCTAGGGAGAGGGGGAAGTGGATGAGGACGATCAGGGCGTCGAGGCGGTGATCTTATCCTCCCCAGGAAGCGATGGACGGCAGCGAGGAAGCGGCACGGATAGACGGCCGACGGCGCTATAGCGAGCTGCTTCTCGCGGTCGAGGAAGACGACGGAGCGGTCGAAGAAGCGGTACATGTCACGTTGGGATGGCTTGGGCCGGGTGCTGGGACGCTGGCTACTGAACACGCGGGAGAGAGGGAAGGGAGGAGGAAGATGGGCCGCGGCCCACTGGCTGCTGCAACCTATTTTTATTCCAGAGACATTTTCTATTTTCTGTTTTTGATTTCTCTCTTTCGTATTTGAATTTCCAAACTATTTTAAATCATTCAAAAATATCAGAGGGGTTTGTAAAACATTTAAAATACTATGGAGCCCTTTTAGTCCATTTGGGCTTCAATTATTTTGGTGGTTTTCAAAATTCAAACCATTTGAATGTGTTTCAAAGAGAGGGGAGAAACTAGGGTTGAGGGTTTGATTTATTTCCTTCAATGCACAATTTAAAGGATGATGCTCATGAATGCACAATCAAAACCCTAATTATACATTATTTAAAACTGGGGTGCTACATTGGAGTATTCTACTCCTGATGCGATGTCCATGAGGCGGTAGGCGCCACCTGGGATGACTTCTATGACGATGTAGGGTCGTTCCCAGGGTGACGCGAGCTTCTTCGGACGCTCTTGATTGAGTCGTAGGACGAGGTCTCCTTCGAAGAAGGACCTTGGAAACAACCGAGGGCTGTGGTAGTTGCGGAGGCTCTGCTGGTAGACTGCTGAGCGAGCCACAACGATGTCGTGTGCTTCGTCGAGTGTGTCGACGACATTTTCGAGTGCGGCCGTTGATTCGGCTTCGCTGTAGGCGACGACCCGTGGGGCCTTGTGGCGTACCTCAGCAGGTAGTACGGCTTTGGTTCCGTGCACCATGAAGAAAGGTGTGAAGCCAGTTGAGCTGTTCGGCGTTGTACGCAGGCTCCGGAGGACAGAGGGTAGCTCCTCCGCCCAGGCTCCCGCAAGCTGTTCGAGTGGGCATAGCAGGTGTTTCTTGATGCCGTTGCCTATGAGGTCGTTAGCCTTTTCGACCTTCCCGTTGGTCTGCCGGTGCGCCACGGAGGCATATGATATGTTGACGCCAAGGTCCTCACAGAAGTCTTGGAACTCCTTTGAGATGAAGTTCGAGCCATTGTCCGTGATGATGTTGTGTGGTACACCGAACCTGTAGACTATGGAATCGAAGAACTTGACGGCAGTTTTGCCGCTTTGGTTGGTGATGGGCATGGCCTCGATCCACTTGGTGAACTTGTCGACTGCGACCAGGAGGTAGACGTGGCCTCCTTTTGAAGATTAGGGCAGTTTGTTGATCATGTCGAGGCCCCATTGGGTGAAGGGCTAGGCCAGTGGTATGGGCCTTAGCTCCGATCCTGGTGCATGCGGCTTGTCCGCGTACCTCTGACAGGCGTTTCATCTTCGGACGATGTCCTTAGCATCGTTCATGGACGTTGGCCAGTAGAATCCAGCTCGTAGAGCTTTGGCGACTAGGGCGCGGCTCCCTGCATGATGGCTGCAAATGCCCTCGTGGATGTCTTAGAGGATTTTTTGTCACCGATGGTGACGCACTTTTGGAGCACACCCGAAATACTGCACTTGTACAGCTCACCATTGTGGATGGTGAAGGCTTTAGACCGGCGATATATGCACCGAGCATATGTTGGGTCACCAGGAAGTTCCTTGTTTATCAGGTAACAAAGATACGGCTGCGTCCATGTCTCCTCGATCACCATGACTTGCATCAGGCTAACAAGTTTGGCCTCGGTGTCGAGCTTTTTGGGTCCCTCATGTCCGTCGGGCGACGCAGCCCCGGAGTGTTCTGCTTCTTCGGGTGATCCCTTGGGGAATTTTCTTTTGATAGAGGGTACGCAGATTCGTTCGAGGAATACACCTGGCGGCAACCGTGCACAGGTGGAGCCGATGTTGGTGAGTCTATCAACTTCCTTGTTGCTTTCCCTTCCAACGTGCCGAAGCTTGCAGCCGTCAAAGTCCCCTTTGAGTGAGTTGTAGAGCATGTAGTACGCGATAATGTTGGCAATGTGAGCGTCACACTCGTTCATCGTCTGCTGGCCGACAAGGTTCGAGTCACCATAGATGACTAGGCGCGTTGCGCCGCAGATCTTGGCCATCCGCATTCCATGGATGAGGGCCTCGTATTCGGCCTCATTGTTGGAGGCGCGAAATTTCATCCGAAGGACGTATTTCATCTTGTCGCCTTGAGGGGACGTCAGTATGACGCCAGCTCCTGCTCCAGCCTCGCGCTTGGAACCGTCGAAGTGCATCATCTATGATTGTCTCATGTCCGGAGTATCCGGTAGCTGGAGTTCCATCCAGTGGACAAGGAAGTCAGGGAGGACATGCGATTTGATGGCTTTGCACCGCTCGTAGACTATGTCTAGAGGAGACAGCTCGATGCCCCACAGGGCTATGCGTCTCGTGGCTTCTGGGTTGTTCAGGATGTTGGACAGTGGCGCCTCATTGACGACCATTCTCTGGTGCTCCTGGAAGTAATGGCTCAGCCGATGAGCCGTCATGAATACGCCATAGGCGAGCTTTTGGTAGTGAGGGTACCTATGCTTTGTTGGTGTCAGTACCTCGCTGAGGTAGTAGATTGGGCGTTGGTCCCCATGGGTCTTACCATCTTCGGGCCATTCGACCACGAGTACGGTAATTATCACCTGGTGCATAGCTACGATGTAGAGCAGCAGAGGCCCTCGCTCCTTTGGTGTGACCATGACATGCGAGGTGGAGAGCAGCCATTTGAGGTCCTCGAATGCGTCATCTGCTTCCGGTGTGCACTCGAACTTGTCTGCCTTGTGTAGCAGTTGGTAAAAGGGCAAGGCCTTCTCGCCCATGCGACTGATGAATCTGCTCAGCGTTGCGATGCGCCCAGCTAGCTGCAGGACACCTTTGAGGTTCTTCGGCTTCTCCATGGAAAGGATTGCCCTAATTTTCTTTGGATTCGCCTCAATCCCCCGCTAGGAGATGAAGTAGACGAGTGGCCAGATGGGACGTTGAAGGCGCACTTTTCTGGGTTCAGCTTGATCTGGTAGTGATCAAGGTTATCGAACCTCTCACAAAGATCGTCGATCAACATCTTGGCTTCCCTAGTCTTGATTACTATGTCGTCGACATAGACTTGGATGTTGCGACCGATTTGGTTTTTCAGGCACGCCTGCATGCACCTCTGGTAGGTGGCACCTGTGTTCTTCAGCCCAAAGGGCATGGTGTTGCAGAAGAACACTCCGAACGGTGTGATGAACACCGTTTTCTCCTGGAGGGAAGTGGTCCTTGGGGTAGTACTTGTTGAGCGATGTAAAGTCCATGAACATCCGCGGGATATCCGTGTCCTTCTTGGGGACCAGCACAGTATTGGCCAGCCACTCGCTCTCTTTAATTTCTCAGATGAAGTTGGCATCGAGCAGTCTGTTGACTTCGATTCCAACGACTTCATCTCTTAGTTCGGACAGTCGTCGGATCGACTTCTTGACTATCTTTGCGTCGGGGAACACATTGAGTGCGTGCTTGGCGAATTCCCTGGGAACTCCTGTAATGTCCGCAGGACACCAGGCAAAGATTTCCCAGCGCTCACGGAGGAATTCGACAAGTGCACTTTCCTATGCGGGGCTGAGGTCGTTGGCGATCAGCATCGTCTTGGAGGTATCCGTCGAGTGAACCTGCACCTTTTTCATGTTGGCCATGGAGTCGAATGACATATCAGGTGCTTTTTGCCTGGAGACTGGGGGTGCCCCGTTGTCTGTCACCTCTCAGAGCCTCATGAGCTCCTCCTTCATACCGAATGACCGGGAGATTTTGTTGAAGTCTCTATCGCAGTGATCGGATCGGGTGAAGCTTCCTTGGACGGTGGTGAATCCCCTGGGTCCTGGCATTTTCAATAGCAGGTACGCATAGTGCGATACTGCTAGGAATCTTGCGAATGCCACGAGCCCAAGGATGGCATGGTACTGTGACGGACAGTCCACTACTTCGAACTCTAGTCGCTCGCGCCTGAAGTTTTCGGGCTGGCCGAAGATGACGTCGAGCCATATCTTTCCCAGGGGGTATATGCCCTTCCCTGGGACTATGCCGTAGAACGTTGTATCTGATTGCTCCAGGCTACACAGCAGGATCCACATTGCTGCAAGTGTGCTGGCGAACATCAGATTGATGTTGCTGCCGCCGTCCGATCTGCGCCTCGAGCACCAGGACAACATGACCTAGGCGAGGTATTTGACGTGGGTGATTCAAATGATTGAACGCGATGTAGGACTCCGAGCCACTAAGGTACTCAGGGATGGCTGGTGGGGAGGCTACCGCCAGGCTCACGTGGCGGGTGATCTTCCTTTGCACCCTATTGGTTGGGCGCCCCTTCTGGATCATCAGGGACCCTTTTGGCAGCGGATATCCTCCCGTGCCATTGTTTGGCGCGTGTGCGATCGCTAGATTCGTTTTTTCCAACGGGTGGTGGTGGAGGAGCTTCGGATGGAGCCTGAGGATAGGCTGCTGAGCCAGATCCGAGCTGCACCTGTCAACTTCAGCTGAAGGCACCGTAGGGCGGTGTTCCTGTTTCCGCCATGCAGCTAGATGGATGAGAGGTGGTCGCTGAGCCAGGCTTTCGGGTCCTATGTTCCGTCGAACTTCAGAGTGTCCGAAGGGAGCTTGAAATTTTTCGGCATCCGCGTTCCCCGAACGGATCTGCTGAAGCATCTGGCTCCGCACAGCTCTCCGTCGTCATCCTCGTTGGATTCGGTTGAACACGCGCGTTTAGCGCGTGCTTTGTCGATCTTGCACTAGGTGAGATCGTTTTGGGCGTCATAATCTCTGCTACGGTGCCGTGGGCTCTTCCAACGTCAAGGCAGATCGTGCTCGTCGTCGTATGAGGGTGTAGGGCTACGGGTGAATTTGACCACAACTTTCTTCTTCGGCTCCGCAGGAGCCTCATCGTGGAGCGCAGCTCCGACGAGTCCGAGACCGGCCAACGCAGATTTGTGCGTGGCGCTCTTAGGGTCACCCATCAGAGGTGAGTGGGACGCGAGGTATGTAGCGGCCTCCATGATCACAGCCTGCGGTGTTTTCGGCATGACGTTGCCGTTCACGTCCATCGTCATGAAGGACGTGTTTAGGGCCCTGGTGACTTCGCTGCGTGCGGTGGGGTCCATGTGCTCCTTGCGAGAGAGATGCTTGTTGGCATTGTTTCTGTGCGACCTGGAGCCGCCAGAGGCGGAGAGCGAAGCTCGCCGCATGCTAGACTCTAAAGCCGCCTGCTTGCGTTTGTCGATCTCCTCCTGCAATTTCACCTACCTGTTATGCTCGCTGATGAGGAGGAGGTGGTAGGCCATCAGCAGATCCCGTGAATCTTTCATAGGTAGGATGACGTTGCCTGCCACAGCCTTGCGTGCTTGGCGCCATCCTTCCTCGCGGAGTTTGATCTTCTGGTAGGCGTTGGCGTCGCCTTTGTTGGGCCTGAGCGATGGAGCTTCCCCATTTCCTCCGTTCTCACCTTGTGGGTTGGTAGGTGGGTTAGGCGCACTCGAACCTGGAGGCTATTCTACTTCGCTTTGGATGACCATGGTGCATAGGTAGCGTCCGCGAGTTGGATCGCTGCTGTCGCAGCTTTCGGATCCGGAACCATAGGTTCCTTCGTCTAAGGGAGGGCCGCATAGATCTGAGTTGTAGCTGATGCTATCATATGACTCATCTGTCAGCGTCGACGTGCGTAACACGCTTATTGGTGGGACCCACAAAGTGGGCCTGATGGACAGTGGTGGCACCCACTCTAGGAGGCGGAGGGTGCCGGTCTGCCCCACCTGGAAGCAGAAGCTCCCGAACAGCATCTCGAGCCCATCGCCGACGGACTCGAAATCCCTCAAGTTGGCTGGCGAGTGGGTGGTGAAGTCGAAGGTGCCGAAGAGGAGGTGATTCTCCGTCGCCGACGAGTTGTAGATCGCTTTGGATGGGACCATCATGATCGCACAATCAGCGTCCCCAGTTCCCACAGACGGTGGCAATTGACGAGGTTCGATCTTGTCAATGCCCATTGTTATGGACTTGGGTTTTGGAGAAGATGGGGATGCTGGAGATCGTGGAATGGTTAACAGACAAGCAACACAGGGACACGAGGTTTACCCAGGCTCAGGTCCACGGAGGGAAAACCCTACTCCTGCTTGTCTGCTCTTGATTGCGGTGGAACCGAAGGTTACATGGGTGCGCAGATGCGATCTGGCGTGAGGTGCGTATGAGGTGAGTATTGCCCTCCTTGCCGTCCCCTCCTAGCCTTATATAGATAGGCAGGTCCCAGGCATAGGTCGAGTCGGTTACAGATTAGGGTTTGTCCCCTTTGAAATTATATCTACTCTAGTCTTGTTCTCCAAGGATCGGAAGGTGTCATGGGCTTGGGCCACCCGAAATCTCCATACGCCGCATATCTTGTCGTGGGCCTTCCTTGGGATGGACTAGGTATGCCAATGTTGTGTACCCACAGGGTATAACCATATCACCCGTTACCATGTGGACCCAAAAAACAAACAACTCACCGCGGATCCTGCGGTGAAGGACTTCGAGGAAATTGTGCTAAGTAATTTAATTAGAGCAGATCAACTCGATTGCATTCTAATCGATGAAGTCAAATTTCTAAACGGTTCACCGTTAATTCTTCTGCAGGAGCAGGAAATTGCTAGTCATGGATCCCAGGTTTCCTCATCCCAGGGGTCGACGGCGGCCACCAGGTGGGATAACCCTTTTATCAGGGCGATGCGTCGGGCCAAGAAAATCACGTCGGTTACGAAGAAGCCATCGTCGGTTGGCCGTCTAGCCAGTTTCGGGGGTAAGAATTGGGTGGATCATTTTGGTCCACCGCCGAGGAAGCGTGTGGCGGGAAGGAGCGAGGAGGAAAACCACGGGGTTCAAGAACTTAAGGAACAAGTGGCGCGGATCCTACAGATCATCCAAGACAACCTGGAAATCACCCTCACGTCCATCCTGCCTACCTTGGTGGAGTCAATAGTGAACTGGAGTGCGGGTGATCGACAAGGGCTGTGCCCGATTCCAAGCATGGTCAACAACCACTTGAATAACACGACACCGAGAAATCAGGAAAATTATGTGTTCGTGACTCCTCCCGCTAGCACCATAGCGTCGGAACTGTTGGTGACTTCCCCTGCCATCACCGCGCCACCGGACATGTTGGTGACTCCCCTGCCATCGTCGCGGTGGCACGGGAGCTCCATGCACCCGGTAGGGAGAATACACCGGCGGGTGGCACCGCGCCATTAAGCAGCCCCCCGTCTCTTGGACGCCCGTCGTCGTATGCGGTGCCTCGACATTAGCCGATCTCGACGCCATCACGGTAAACAAATTACTTTACCGCCTTTCACGCCATCTACTACTCTTATGGCATCTCTTTGACGTCGTACATGTTTTCCGCAGACGGATGTTCCTTGCACTCTATTATGCTACGTGAACAACAAGCTGAGGGATGTTGCCAAGGGTACCATCGTTCAACCCTTGCAGCGCACGTTCCACTCAAGGCCGATGCCAGATAGCGTGCATGGGGTTAAAATTAGTTGGGTGCTAAGGGGATGCGATGACTTGGAACCTCCCATTCCACCCCCATGAGCGGATGAAGAAGAGCCGGCTTTCCTCAGAAGTTGCTTCGGCTTATTCTTGCAATGGCCAAAGAGCATGATTCATTTGGGGATGGCAGGGGCCATCACCCCACAGACAACAACACCGCCTGTCGTGCCAGTGACAAGCGGTGGCAAGGCCCCCTTACTGCCCCCGCCGTCACCTCCACGCGGTGGGTCGGATAATCATGTTGATGATATGCACATGACGCAGGATCTGAACAAGGATGACGAAGACTTCGATCAGTTCTTCAACATTCAGTTTTGCAACGAAAACCCAGCTAGTGGCCCCACAGAGAAACCCACTATCACCAAGCATCTGTTTGGTTCTCAGGAGACGCCTCCAGCTTGCGCCTTCGCCGAGCCAGCTGATACAACCAACTGACCCTTTATTCTAAGCCCGAACACACTACATAGGGTGGCCGATGCTCAGATTGTGGTTCCTGTCCACTCTCCAAAAGGAAAAAAGGCTATGAAAATAAAATCTAGCAGCTCGAGCCAGCCGGTGGATCAACTGCGAATCTAATTAGGTTTGGGGATGGGCCACCAAGACCCGAGGGTATTATGTGGAGGATTCATGTGGAGGGTGATCCCATGCTAACTAAGAATTTGCGAAGGCTTGGCAGTTCGGAAATGAAGAGTGTGCATGACGGTGTGCTGACGGTAGATTGACGCCTTCTGGCGGAGAAAGATTCCTCGCACCCGGTATTCGTGGTTAAGGTGCCACCAGGTTTGGGATTTGTTGACAATGTCCCTGCGGGTATGTTCTTCCTGCAGTTTGACGACATCTTCACTATGCTCCACTTGTACCCGCTGCACTATACCATGGTCCGCCTATTTTCTCTCAGCCTGGCCACACAGATCATTAGAGAGAACACCCCGGGCATCGTCGTAGTGGACACCTACTACATGCGTGACGACTGCTTAAGAAGCACCGTTGAACAACGATTCATGTCCTCGTACCTAAAAGGAATCTTCATGGCGAACAAGACAAAGGAATACATTCTCGTGCCTTACTTTCTCAAGTAAGTCATTATTCACTTGCCACCATCGATTGGCTTTATTAGACTATCATCATTCTTTTTCCAACACATTCCATTTGATTTTGTTGAATATAGATGAACACTACACACTCATCTCCTTATCGTCGAAGCATTCGCAAGCCATGTATTTTGACTCGGGGAGTCTAGAAAAGAAGATAAACTACGACAAGATCAAGGAAGTTCTGGATGATGCTCTCACTAGCTATGCCTCGATGGAAGGCACCACCTTCGTGCGTAAGATCAAGTTTGGCAGGCACGTCTTCAACCACGTAAGGGAGTTCCTCTGCATGAAGCAGCCGAGAGGCAGTCAGAAGGAAGCCTACTATGCACTCCATCACATGAGGGAGTTCCTACTATACCAACAGAATTATACGCTGCCAGATCATCTCAAACAGTGGGCCGAAGCCAAGGCCAAGATCACTGATCAGATATTAGACAAGAGATGTATCGTATCCAGCAGCAGTTTGGGGCAATCATCTTTCGTGACGTCATGACTTCGGGGGGATCTTCTATGGAGGAAATCTCCCGAATAACCGTGACATAGGAGATCGCCTAGTGATGCTGGGTGACTATAGGAAGTTCATGAAGAGACAAGACGTCCTCCCGTTCCCTAAGCCGATCCAGAAGTCTTGATGTTGTCCTAGTTGTAGTTCCAAACTATAGATGACCTTGTGTGTGTGGACAAGTGCATGCTACTACTTAGCTTATTAGGTTTATGAATCATCGCTTACTTATTTTGATTATTATTATTATATATGAATCAATGCTTGGTTTTTTTGCTTACTCTTTGGTCCTTTGCTTAATTTGGTCTTTTTCGAGAATGCCGATGATTGAAATGTCATGGCCCACTATATATATGTGAATGTGCTATGACAGGATAGTGAGCCTTGTGATATGCACAAGTCTAGGTGTTGTGCATCCTACTTGGCTTACTGTTCCGTCGTAGCATATTCCTGTGTCCAACGACCTAGTTCTATATGAGGCATTCTTTTTGAGTTACTTTGGTCTTTTTCAAGAATAATGTCGATGATTGAAATGTCGTGGCACAATATATATGTGAATGTGCTGCGACGGGATTGTAAGCCTTGTGCTATGCACAAGTCCAGATGTTGTGCATCCTACTTGGCTTACAGTTCCATCGTAGCATATTCCTGTGTCCAACGACCTAGTTATATATGAGACATTCTTTTTGAGTTTGGTATTTTTCAAGAATGCCGATGATTGAAATGTCATGGCACACTATATATGTGAATGTGCTACGACGGGATTGTAAGCCTTGTGCTACGCACAAGTCTAGATGTTGTGTATCCTACTTGGCTTACGGTTCCGTCGTAGCATATTCATGTGTCCAACGACCTAGTTATATGTGAGGCATGCTTTTTGAGTTACTTTGGTTTTTTTTGAGTTGGGACTACTTTCTATAAGTGTATATTCATATGCAACTTTAATTATACATGTTTTTATAATCACTAGTTAATTATTATTGCCAACTTGTAGATTACATGGTACATAGTGTACAAGGAACATGTTCCCAAAGTCTACGATGATTGGGAAGACTGTCGAAGATAGGTGCACCATTTCAGCGACAATAGCTACAAAGGGTACAACACTATGGCAGAGGCGGAAACTAGATACACACGCTATCTAGCGGGAGTTAGGACGAGGAACCGGATGAAGACCTACACCTTCGTCGCGGTGATGCTTATCATCCTTGGTTGTTTATCCCGCGCTTGTTTCTAGTTTAGATGTATAGGCGAGCTTCCGAGCTCTAACTTGTTCGAGACACATGTATTCGCATGTCACCAACTACTTTGTAACTTGATCGAAGCAATGTAACTTATTACTATGTATTCATGTATGGGACTGGTCTATATGTATTTGTTTCAATCTCGTTTTGCAAATTGTGTATTCATATATATAACTGTATAATTATATCTGTGTGTGTATATCTGACTTGAATATTGTATATAATCTATATTATATATCATCTATCTCAGAATTAAAAAAACAAAAAAGTTGCCCATGACGCAGATGGCATGGCTTTAGTGGCGCACTATAAATAAAGCGCACATGCCTTCCCTCAGTGGCGAACTGCCATGTGCGCCACATGCAACATAGCGGAAGCGCACCTGCCTTCCTAGCCGTGGCGCACTGGCACGTGCGCTACTAATGTCTCCAGATACCCGTAGCACACAGCAAGGCGCTATGTGGCAGTAAGTGAAGCGTGGCGGCTAGTGGCGCACACCTAGTGCGCCACAGATGATGTTTATAGGTGCGCCACCAACGTGCCTTTTCCTAGTAGTGTTAGTGCGTTAAATAAAAGTAGAAAGAAAGCTGTAGAACCTGATGAACAAATAAATGTTGAACCTGCAGTAGCAATTGTTAAAGACCTTGTCACTAAAAATGTAGAAGATGGAAACATTATCTTTTGTGAAGATGCTTCTAATATTGTTTCACATCCTAGTAGAACTAGGAGGGATAGTGTCTCTATACTTTTCGTTAGGATTGGTGCAAGTTCAAGTGCTATCCCTTATGAACTTTACAAATAAATTATCCATGAAATTGGTCCTTGTGAACTTGAAGACATTGATGTGGTTATTCACTTTGCTAATAGAAATACCGTTTGTCCAATTGGTATTGTAAGAGATATGGAAGTTTTTTGTGGTAAGACTAAATATCCTACTGATTTTATAGTACTTGGTTCAGCCGTTAGTAAAACTTGTCCTATCATTTTTGGTAGACCTTTCTTGAACACTTGTGGAGCCATTATAGATTGTCAGAAGAAGAAAATTTTAACTAAATTTGATGGAGAATCTTATGATTTTAATTTTTCCAAATTTGCTAAAGCTCCTTATGAAAATGAATTGCCTAAAGAGGATTTTAGAGTTGAACAACTTGCTACTATTGATCTAGTTTTCAATCTTAAACCTCTATTTAATGATTTTAAAAATGCTCATTTTGATGATAAGAATGTTTCATGTGATAGTTATATAGTTAATCTTATTCATAATGCTACTAAAAGTTATTATGAGAGAGGGAAACATGGTTTTATGCATCTCAATAATATTAAGTTTCCCCGCCTTATGTTGAAGGTTTTAGTGTTGCACTTGTTTTGCCTTCCTATGCTAGTAGCCTCTTGTTTCAATAATTTGTTTTCTTACAAAATTCCTTGGCATAGGAAGTGGGTTAGACTTAAATGTGTTGGATATTTGCTTCTTGATACTCTCTTTTACTTCTGATCCATATTTCTTATGTGAGCATCATTTGAAATTATCATGCCTATCTTAATGGCTATAAAGAAAGAGCTTTTGGGAGACAACCCATTTTATTTTTGTTTTTAGTTTATTTTTGTTTGAGTCTTGGAAGTTATTGCCTCGGTAATAACCTCTCCTTATCCCTTTTGTTTGGTTTTTGTGTCAAGATTAGCCTCTAATGAGAAGGAAGTGTGATGTGGGGAAGTTTCTATCCCAGAACAGATTTTTGTGCTTCACTGTAAAAAACCGTGAAAAATGCCAGTACGTCGGATTGATCTGTAATTTTCTGTGCATGTTCCCCAAGTTATTATTTAACTTTTGTTAGTTTTGCACTTTTCTATGTGAGCAACAAAAGATTTGCTAAAAAATCAATCTTTACCTGTAGGTCTGTTTTGACAAATTACTGCCATTTTTGCATTTGCCTCTTAAATCGATTTCCTTTTGAATTATTTTGGGGGTTTTGAAAGGATTTGCTATAGTAGCTTATGTTTTGATGGACTTCAGTTGAAATTGAACCCAAAGGTTCATTATCTTTCATACATTAATGTTGCTAATGAAAATTGTGTGAAGCTTTGTATGAAAGAAATTTTCAAGTGTTGGGAGAGAATGATGTAATGAGATGAAGAATGGTAAAAGTCTCAAACATTATATTTCTAGAGATTCTTATAATGAAGATATTGATATTATTCAAGTGGTGATCCTGAAAGAATTTATTAAAGACCAAAGTCAGGAATCTATAGAGTCCGTTTTCGAATAGGTAATAGTGCTGGTAATAAAAGGTTCGCGAAAGACTTACCAATTTATATTTTTGCAGCTTTTATTTAATATGGAAGATAATGAGTCGACAGAGGGATGGAGACGGATTCCAGGGGGCTCACACCAACCCCTAGCACGGGCCCCACCTGGCAGCACTGCCTTGTGGTGTGGTCACCCCGGAGCTCCTCTCCGACCTGTTTTTTACCAGCACCTTCCTTTTGTCGTTAAACTTCATAATATATAATCCCCCGCCCCGCACCCCCGAGGTATGTATATTGTGTTCTCGTAGTGTTTTTGTTTTGATCTGTTTCTGACAGGCATATTCTCAGTTTTGGAGCCACAATGTCTTCCTCTGGATCACCCAAGGAGGATTCCCCCACGGACATCATCAACCCGTACATGTATGAGTTGAAGATTCACCCTAAGGAGTTTTTGCTCAAGGATGGGAAGGTACAGATAAAAGAGGTTCAGGGACCTAAAGGAGAAGGCAGTCTGGAGGATAGGATGGAAGCGTTGAGCAAGAAGTTTTTAGGTATAAGAAGATGGCAGAACGTGAAGTGGACGTCATCCATAAGATAAGTTCAGAACTCATCGCTGAGCGCAAGAAGGAGACTTCCAAGATTTGGGATGAAATCCTCTCGCTCCATCAGACCACCAACCAATGACAAGCACAACTCTACGACATGCAAAATCAAAACTGTGAGTATGAGGCTAGTTTAAACGCATAAGTTCTGCTACTAGTTTCAGGATATTGGAAACCAAGACGTCCTTGGTTGATGGGGAACCTTTACCTTAGAAGTAGGATGATGACAAGGAAACACCACCACCACCAAAGGAGTAACTCATCATCAGGTTTTGGCATCCCCTTGGTTTGTTCCAAGCTTGGGGGAGTGTCGCAGTATCACATCATTATATTTCATCTTTTTACCCTTTTAGTAGAGACATATCATGAATAGAGACATATCATGAATAGAGAAGTTATCATATAGGATGGTTTGCATTGTGGAAGTATCTCTCCTCTAGTTGGTTATCTATGTATCCCTTGGTGTGAGTGCCGTTATGGAATATTAATGAGAAGTTTTGTCATTTACTTTTTGCACATCTTATGTTAGTTTGTCATTTCTGTTATATGATTGACCTTGTTGTTTGTATTGGTATCACTTTAAGATCATTAAGTAAATTTAGTTGGTTTTGGAAAACCTGTCTTTGGTTAGTAGCAAAACTACTTTGAGGATTTAATGGAAAAGAGAAAAGTACTTAGAGATATCTTATTTAATTTCCTTTCTTTCTTGATTGGCTCATAAGCTTAGTATTCCCAAGTTAAGATCTTTTGAGTTTTCAAGGAAGATTGCATGATTGTTTCTATCACTTGTATGTTTGTTTGTTTCCTTCAACTCTTATGATTTCTACCCAGCCTTGCTAGCCAAAAACCTGTACTGAGAGGGAATGCTTCTCGTGCATCCAATCCTTGAACTAAAACATATGCCATTTGTGTCCACCATATCAACCTATTAGCATTATTGTTATTCTAAGTAAATTCTCGTGTTTTATCTACCTTCAAAATTAAAATTATTTGTTATGTGAAAACTAGTTAGTAAATCTCTCACGAACTTGATGGCACACTTTATTTTTCTTGCACTTAATAAACTTGAACCATTTTTTCATCTATGTTGCTTATATGCTTGCAAGTTATAGGTTGGGAGTTAGCAGAACCATGCTGTCATGGGGAACGCTTTCAACACCTATACATATTATCCAGTTGATATCATGATCTTTTGTTTATGGATATCGGCAGTGTGAAATAAAAGGGGAGCTTGTAAGTACATGGAGTATTATATAAGTGTTAGAGAAACGCCTGGGCACCTAGCCTAAGCCATGCCTAATCATGGTGGAAACTTGCAGCATAATCATAGTGCGCAATCTATGAAGCATCTTCAGAAAAAAATATAGAAAAAAGAGAAAGAGAAAAAAAAGAGGCACCATTCTCATGGTAAATAAAAAGATCGCTGAGATGCTCACTGTATGTTGCCTTGTCATTTTGATATGGGATAACTCATATGTCATGGGGAAAGGGGTACCCCGTTGGCGGTTCTCTATGATACACATATACTTACAATGACAAGAACTTTCTTGTGACTAAAGTTGAGTAGCATGAGGAACGACCCTCGTACTCAAGGGACATGAGATTTCCAACTTATGATTTGTCAAGCATATAATTGATATTTGTTTCACTTTAACCTTAATCACCTCAAGATGCTTATGATAGGGGCAATGAGAGCTCAAAGCTAGTAAGTACCATAAGTTTTTGGAAGCTCTTTATGAAACTTGAAATCCCTGCTTCCCTCTGCGAAGGGCCTATCTTTTACTTCTAAGTTGAGTCGGTAAACCTATTCATTTCTATCTCCAGCAAGCATTTGAGTTGTTGTGATTCAGTCATCCAGATGTTGATTTATTCAATCTTGTTTATTATGTTCCTTGTTTTGCACAATGCTCTTATCTGAATGAATACTACTTTGAAAGCTATCATTGCAAAAGGCCCATTATGTTTGAGCAAGATATTCCTGCATTATAAACTTCATTATAAAAGCTTTGCTTAAAACTAAGTATGATCTGTCAACTGTTCTCTGACCAAGAACAAAGTTTGCCATTACCAATTATTATTTTCTTTGTGCATGTTTATTGTGACTCCCTTACTTATCACAAGTTAAGTTATATAATAGTGAGTTGCTTTCTATTATGAATTGTGCATTAATAAATGTGATGCTTCTTGTCTGTATTATTTTTATCGACACTTCACTCCATAAACATGTGGTCATGTTTACTGAGTTCAGCTTTCTCTTGGGGACAAGCGAGGTCTAAGTTTGGGGGGAGTTGATACGTCCATTTTGTATCACTATTTTATATCATAATTTACTGTTATTCATCAATATATTTCATATTAAGAGTTGATACTTATGTTATTTCATCTATTTTGCATGTTGGATGACTTTTGGAGGATGAACTGCTGGAGTCAGGATTCTGATGGAAAAAGAGGTGTCGAGATGCAATATTCATGAAGATCAGAAAATTCTAGAAAATATATGGAAATCCCTATTTTTACAGAAGACGAAGGAAGCTAGAAGGGGAAGTGGATATGGGCCACATGGGGCCCACACCACCCCCGGCTCCCCCTAGGCCGCGCCACCAGGTGGTGTGGCCACCCTAACCCACCTCTGGCATTGCCCTTTCACCTATATGACCCCCCCTAAACCCTAAGACTCGGGGAACGACAATAGAAAGATTCTCCCGCCTCTGCGGGGCGGAAACTACATAGAGAGAAAGACCTCTCTGACAAGCAGAAATCTGCCGGGGAAATTCCTTCCCGGAGAGGGGAGATCGTCGCCATCAACACCGTCATCAAGCTAGACTTCATCGGGATCATCATCATCATCTTCACCATCATCTCCCCCAGCACCATCACCACCACTCCATCCCTCTATAACAATTGGGTTGAATCTTGCATAGTTCTTAGGGGAAACTTTCCCGGTGTTGATTACTTGTTGTAGTTGATGCTATTGAGTGGAACCATTGAATTATTGTTCATGTTTATATTGTTAATTATCATTATTTAATCTCTGATCTTGATCCATATGATGTCTCGTGAGTAGTTCGTTTAGTTCTTTAGGACATGGGAGAAGTCATGTTGTTAGTAGTGGAATTGTGTTGAGAAATATTCAATGGTTTGATATTTAAGTTGTGGTTCTATTCTTCTAGTGGTGTCATGTGAACGTCGACTACATGATACTAGGGGAATGCATTGTGTATTTGGCTACTAATTGTGGGGTTTCCGGAGTGACAAAAACATAAACCCCCGTTAGGAACCCTTTGCACAAGGTGTGTAGGATCTCAGAGTTTAAGGCTGTGGTTAGGTTTCTATCTTAATTACTTTCTTGTAGTTTAGGATGCTTGCAAGGGGTATAATCACAAGTATGTATTAGTCCAAGTAAGGTCGTTACATTAGTATAGGTTCACCCACACAACACTTATCCAACCAAAGAAGATTAATCAACTATGTGAAGCGAAAGCACTTGACAGTATTCCCATGTGTCCTCGAGAACGTTTGGTCCTCATAAGTAATACAACCAGCTTGTCCTTTGCTGAAGAAAGGATTATACCACTTGCTGCAATTATTATTATTATTATCTTTTATTTACTTGCACTTTATTTATCCGCATTATCAAAAACCCCTAAAAATCTGTTTGCTAAGTATTTACAGAGAATTCCTGATCCAAACCACTTGTCAACACCTTCTGCACCTCATTGGGTTCGACACTCTTATTTATCGAAAGTACTACGATACACCCCCTATACTTGTGGGTCATCAATATCAAACCACCAACGCCACAAAAGGCCTCCCTTATTTTCCTGTGAATCTCACCCCAATGGGATCGATCCACGCTTCCACTATCGGTGCACTTGTCGGTGGCAATCCAAAACCTCTCACAAGTTTGGGGCACTTCTCCACAACTCAATTGGAGGCTCCCAACAAACAATCTTGTGGAAATCTCCACAACTTAATTGGAGGCCCCAAGTAATCCAAGAATCTGCAAAATCACCAAACCGTCTAGGGTTCCAAGAACCTAAGAGTAAAAAGTTTCTTACCTTTCACTCAATCGAATCCTCACCAAAAACTCAAACCGATGCACCAAATGCAATGGCAAGAACACAAGAAGTTCTCAAACCCTTCTCTCCCAAATTCCACCAAAGCTACGAAATCTTATGGGGGAATAAGAAAGGAAGAACAATGGAGGAAATCCATAAAAGACTCCAAGATCTAGATCCCAAGATGTTCCCCTCATTAGAGGAGAGATTGATTGGTGGGATTGTAGATCTAGATCTCCTCTTTCAAATCCCTAAAGTATATGCAAGAATTAAGGGAGGGATTGAAGGGGAGCAAGCTCAAGAGGGTTAAGAATGGAGGATAAGACTTGAAAAACTCGAGTAGTGTCCATTGGGGAAGAAGGGCCTTTATCCCATTGATTTCTGACCATTTTCTGCCCATTGGGGAATTGTCAGACCGGAGACTCCGGAACGCAGACCGAGACTCCGGTATACACCGGAGACTCCGTCCAATCTTTGAACTGAGCTCCAGACCACCATTCTGAATGACCCAGTGGCCCTGGGAAAATCTCCTCCGGGAACTCTTCAAAGACTCCGAACCCTGTACACCAGAGACTCCAGTCACACCACACCGGAGACTCCGGTCTGAGTGTTTGCATCGAAGACTCCGGTTCGTTTCCGGTTGATCTCCGGACCCCCATGCAGTGCGTCCTGGGCAGAGTTCTGGAGGCCCCTCCGGAGATTCTTGGGGAAACTCCGGTCCACACCGGGGACTCCAGTGATTGCACACCGGAGATTCTGGTCTGAACCAAATAAGAGACAAACTTCAAATGGAGATATCTAGAGTTTGGAAACTCTGATTGACCCAAAACTAATTTTATTGGAAATAGGACATCAAGAGCTACCAACTGAGAATATTTCATGTATTATAATGTGAGATACCTCCCTTGGTGATAAACCTGAAAACCTCAAATTTCAAAAACGCAATATGATATAAAAGGGAAATCCGTTTTTATGAACTAGAGCTTGTTATGAATATTACCACAAGCTCTAGAACCTCACAGGCATAAGATCCAAATAACAACCAAGAAAGGATGATGCTAAGTATGCAAAGGTTTGAGACCTCTCCAAAAGATATGATTGAGTTACTCACTTAAGAGCCCCTCTTGATAGTACGGTTATCTATCCTATAAAATGGTCTCCCCAACTAACACCACGAGACCGGTAAGAAGGAAACCCTATCAAGATCATACCTTTGCCTTGCGCATATTCCACTTGATCTTGATGTAGACGATCTTGTCCTTCTCAAGATGGAACACCTTTCTTGATTGCTCTCGCATGCACTCGCTTGATGAAGACTTGCAAGTTGCTCCCTCATACGACATGGGGAAACCTTTACGTTGAGTTTGTCTTTATCGATCCATGATCACCAAGGATGGCAAGCTTCAAGCATGAGATCTTCTAGATATGGCACATATTTAGCTTGCACAACATTTTGTCTAACATGTCACATCCCAAAATTTTCCAAATTTTGAAATGTGAAAAAAAAAACAAAAGAAACAATTGTTGAAATTTTGGGTGAAAATAAACTTTTTGCTTATAAATGGAAACATAAAAACCCTCCTTGAACAAATTTGAATGAAAAGGGGCATCAACAAAAAATTCAATCAAGTGAAATGCATTCATCAATGAATGTACCTTGAAATTTAAACACTTGGAAAAAGTTAAACCAAAACCCTAAATCCTAATGAAAGAAATCATTTCCAAGATCTCTCTAAGACTATGGATTTGATACATATAAAAATCTATCAACAAACATTTATAAATGATCAAAAATGATAAACAAAAATATTACAAAACCATAGAAATTGGTTGCATTTAATTTGGAGCCATGGATAAAAACTTATGAATTTAATAAGTTAAAGAGAAATAATTTCGAAAGCTAATAAAGCTCCTAACTAAAATCAATACCAAATTGTGAGCAAAATAATCCCAAATGGATTTAAAAACAAAAATAAATATTAAATTAAATTATATAAATTGGAATCATCAATTTTGGAGCTATAGATAAAAAGATATGGATTTTATAAGACAAAGAAAAAATAAATAAATAAATAAATAAATAAGGAATATTTAAAAGATAAATTAAATCTTGGCCAAATCCATAAACAAATGAAAGTTTACTGAATAATAAAAAGGTGTAAAACATTATTTAAATAAAATCATTTGGATTAAACCATATTCAATTTTATTTAAATAAAGAAAAATTGCCTAAACTAAATAATAAATCCGAAGAAAATTATTTAGAAGACAATTTAAAACTTGAATTAAATCCATAAGCAAATGGAATAAAGATAATCCAAATAAAAATAGAGAAATAAGGATTATTTAAATAAAATTATATGGGATTTAACCAAATACAATCCAATTTGAATGAAAACAAAATCCCTATTAAAATGATTAATTAAATCATGAGAAAATAAATAATTGAAATAGCCAAAGTGGATTAAAAGTTATCTAATTAACTTAAAAAGATAAAGGATTAATTAAATAGAATTATATGGTTTGGTAAAATTTGAATTCAAATAGAAGCTTGAATCAATGGTTTGAATAAAGACACAAACCTCATTTAAAATAAATATTAAACCATAAAAGAATATTTGAATAATCTAAAATGGAATTTTAAACACATTACTAAGCAGTACAAACTTACTGAAAAGGTTTGAGAAACATTTGAATTTAAATAGATGTTTAAAATCATTTGAATAAAATAATATGGATTGGAACCATATTTAAATCTTATTAAAATAAAGACAAATGTCTAATTTAATTAAATAATAAACCATAAGAGAATAAAAGAAATTATTCTAAAAATGGACTTTAAAATACATTGTTAAACAGTATAAAAACTTAATGAAAGTTTGGAAAAGTTTTGAAATAAAATTAGTGTTTGAATCATTTAAATAAAATCAAAACAGGAATTAGAAAAGGAAAAAGAAAAAAGAAAATAGAGAAGAAAAAAATGGAAAAGACCCATCCCAATCTAACCCAACCCAGCCAGCAGGCCCAGCTAGCCCAACAGCAGCCCACCTCTCTCTCTCCCTGTGAACCGTTCCTTTCTCACTCACAAACAAACCCGCACTCTCACTGACCGCGTGACCCCACTGCTGCCTCGTCATCATCGTCTTCCCCGCACGACCTGTTCCCCTCTCCCTCGCTGCGGTTTCTGCATTGATTTTGCGTCATTAATTCACGTTCCTTCCACGATCAATCCTTGCCAGCGACCACGCCCTCTTAAACGCCTTCCTCCCCTCTCTCATTCCCCTCAGACACCACACCGCGAGAGCCACCAGGCTGCCCCAATTGCTCGCCCAAAACCTCTCTGCCCCGATGAACTCCGGTGCGAATTCCGGCGACGCCCGGCCATCCCCTTGTCCCTAGTGCACGCGAGCTCACTACCCATCCCCTTGCGCATCTACCAGCACCCTCAGCTAGCCTGCGCGCGCTTCGGAACATCGGCAAGGACAACGTCTACTCGCCACCATCTCCTACCACAACTTCGGCGACCTTCCCTGGTAATCCCTAACCGCCCCCTCCTCTCTGGTTGATACGAGCTTGCTCGCCTCTCTCTCGCGCATTTGACACACCCATTGCTTTGCCTTAGCGTGCCCTGTAAGAGACGCCACCGACGAAGCCGTGCACGCCTGACGCCAGTGATGACTCCGGCGAGCAATCAACGACGCGTCCGTGCGCCCCTCGACCAACGACGAACACGTTGAGAATCAGCACGTCTCTGCGAACCCTGTGAGCCCCTTCCCCCCTCCCTCGCTTCCTATTTTCATCGGAACACCTCTGCCCGAGCGTCGCCGCCGCGCGCCGTCGAGCCAGAGCCGCCCACCTATGGTCGTTGCATCGTGAACCGTTGGATCCAGATCGTAGAGATAGGATAGATTGACTTAATCGAATCGGTATATTCAATCAGATCCGTGTGTTGTAACTTAAATCCAACGCACCGCGTAGCTAGATCCAGACGAATCGGTACTGTCCAATAGGATTATGACACGTAGCCAGGCTCTGGATTTAAAATAGAAATTAGATCTATTTGTGATTGGATTTTGTAAAATTCATAACTTTTAATCTACAAGACGTCCAAAATTTACAAATTTTATATCATTGGAATTATGAAAATGAAACCTTTGCAACCGTGCCCTTAGTTTAGTATTTTTCTTCTGGAAAATTAGGTGTTTTTGCCGAAACATTTGTAAGTCTATTTTTAGTATAAAATTTATTCTAAAATGGTTTTTGGATAATTTTTTTTCAAATGGTTTTATTTGAACTCTCCGACCCTAAACACTAAATTTTGGATTTAAAAATATATTTTATTAACCCTAGAAAATTATTTCTTTGAATAAAGCCATTTCTAGTAAAACAAAAAGGTTGCTATTATTTAAAAATGGTTTTTGAGTGAAACCTTTTGCAAATGAATTTGTTTTAAACACTTTGACCATAAATACTAACATTTGTGTTTAAAAATATATTTGGCTAACACTAGAAATTATTCCTTTGGATAAATCATTTCTAGCAAAACAAAAATGATTTAAAAGGGCCATTTTCACTAACTTGTTTTCAAATGGTTTTGCCACATTTATAAATGACCAGTAGGTGTTTTAAAATGTCTATAGCCTTATTAGAAAATACTTTTCAAACAAAACAATATTTTTCATGCTTGCATGCATTGTTTTATTTTCATTATTTTATGTCGTGAATTGTTTGAATGCTAGTTTGAATATGTGCTTGCTTGGTTGAATTGTAGTGAACTTTGAAGAGTGTGACAATTGCAAGTTCAAGGAGTGAAATTATATTATCTACTAAAAAGGCAAGTGGTGCTTCATACATTTTGTCCTATTATTTTGACTATGCATTAGTGATATTTTTAAGTAGGCCTTGCATGGAATTTTCTATGTGATAACTATGCCTTGGGAAATCCTAGTAGATGATTCCTTAGCAGAATTTTCCCTAAGTTAATATCCTTACTACTATCATGCTTAGCTTAGCTAGTAGAAACCAAGGGTGGATTATTCATGCTATGAAATATTTCTAAGTCTTTTGACTTATGTTTTTGCCTAATAAAACTAGTAAGTGAATGAATCACCTGAGTGGAATGGTATGAATGGGATATGTTGAGTGGTTACACAAGGCCAGGGACTAGTGAAAACTTGTGTATCACACTTGTGGAAATCCACCCAGGAACAAAGAGATTTGATATGTTAAGTGTTGAGAAGCTTCTAGTGCAACCACATGGCAATATGGGCTCTGCCTGGATCATATAGGTTGCAATAACTTAGCCAGATGGACAGAAGGTGATAGGGGTGATAGGTTGGAACGCGTTCATTTGGTCTAAGGGAAGGCTTCTGAAAGATCTTGTTTTGATGCATGTCAAGTCTTGTGGGGAAAGTGCACCACCTCTCGAGAAGGAAAAATCTAAATACTTAGTCGTGTTCCCGGCAATGGACAATTTGAGCATCAATACATTGAAGCTATCAAGGATCTCCTCATCCCAATTTCTAAGTTAAAAACTTGTGGTTGAACAAGGGTTAAAGGATCACCAATTTTATTGGTAGATGCCTTGGGTGATTTTGACAAACAAAAATTTAGTGTTTTTCAGCTGATAAGGAAAACCTTATTTTGAGCAAAGCAAGCGTAAGATCCACTTAGCCAAATGCATATAGATGATAGATACCACTATTCTACCATATTATCACTTGCCAATACAATTCAAATGTATTGACCCTTGTGGCTATAACTTATTATGTTGCAGGTTTGTTTGATGTTAGTGAAGTATGTTGAATAGGATTACAAGTCTACAGCCAACATGATTGCCTGTGGCACTTTAAAGATGAAGGACTCCATGCTATATAGATATTGCTGCTGCATTGTAATGAGATAGCCATATGAGCTATGTAAGATGTAATGAATTATTTTATTCCTGGTTATAAAGTTGTAATATGACCTTTGTTTCTTGATATTACATCTTAAACTATAGATGCTAGCTATTGATCCAGGGACTAGCATTGTAAACACAGGGATCTCTGCCTTATCAGGTTGGGACCTCTACAGATGGTATCAGAGCACTGTGTTGCCTGTAGGATGGTAACCCTAGGATTGGACAAAACCCCTTAGAGAAATAGGAGTTGTATTTTATTTACAAACAATCTTGTAAACTCTTTCTCAACATTTTGTTTTGATTCTACATCTCTCCCTTTTTCAACTTGATGGACAAAGACTTCAACATGAGCAAGGACTTCAACATCACCAATGACTTCAACTTTAGTTTCACCAAGGACTTCAACTTGGACATCACTAAAGACTACAAGTGAGACAAGAAGAATACTCAAGACTTGGAGACTAAGGAAACACAACCTAGAAGGAACCATCATTACCTTTGAAGTTTTGTGACCAAGATGCAAAAAAAATTCCAAGGAAACCATGATCTTCTTCATGAAGAAACAACTAAGAAGGATGGAATGATCTCAAGTGAAGCCTATAGTTGGACCACCATACTAGTGTTTAGTTTAGATCTACTTAATGATCACACCAACTTATGTGGTGTATCAAAAAAAATATTTTGTTGCCTAAAAATGTGCTTGAAGCTTGTTGATTGAGTGGAATGTTTAATTGTGATTGTTTGCACAATTCTTGTGATTTGTTGTGTGTGATTAAGACTTCTTACTCTAGAAATCTTTTGCCTAATCTAATCCCAATCCAACCCAAATAGATGACTTCCCCAAGAGACTCCAACATCAAGGATGGTAACAAAAACCAAGAGATGCACATGAGAGAACAACTACTAGCAACTCAAGCTAAGTTGAATCAAGTGACAACTCAGTTTTTAGACAACAACAATGAGTTAGACCCAAACATGCAAAAATTCTTGGAAACCCAATCTCAATTGTTGCAAAGAATGACCAATCAAATGATCAACATAAGAAGCAACCTTCCCCAAGGAGATTGTGTCAACAATGATATCAAGTATGATATTATAGAAGGAACCCAAGCTTGCAAAATTTGTGGAGACATAGGACACACTTACAAAGAGCATAAAGACCAATGCCCTAATTGTGAAGAGAAACATCCAACTAAATAATTCCCCACATATAAAGTTTCTTGTTTCCTATGTGAAGGAAATGATCATGTCCCTATCCAATACCCCATCTATCTTATAGTTCAACAGATGAAACAAGATGGAAAACATCAAATGTTTGGTAACCTCCATACCAAGAAGGATGAAGACAAGGTCAAATCTCAGTATGCACCTCCATACATTGTAACCCACCATGGTGGACAAAAGAGGAAACATGGACGTTATCCAAGGAATCGTTCAAACAACCGAGGAAGTTTTTCCACCTTTGAGGTGAAGTATGAAGAACATGAACTAAGAGCCCTTCTAGCTTTGGAGAAACCCAAGAAGAAGAAGGAAATTAGCCAGGTGTAATGTTACAATTGCAAGGAGATGGGACACTATGTCAATAAATGTCCAGAAAAGAAGAAGAGTCAAGGAAACAAACAAGAAATAGTGATGCCAAAGAAAAAGAAGGATTTTAGCCGAGTGATGTGCAACAAATGCAAAAAGGCAGGCCATTATGCATCACATTGTATAGAAAAGAAGAAGTACAAGACAAGCAAGCCTATGAAGGATCTCAGCCTTGTCACATGTTTCAAGTGTGAAAATCAGGGACACTATGCAAACAACTGTCCAGAGAGGATACATCAAGATCCCAAGAAAGCCAAATTGTAATCTACTTGGAAATCTTTTAAGGGTGGTAGAACCCTAGTTGTCTTGAAGCCAACTTTTAACCTCTAGCCTCCCCAAATCTCGGGACGAGATTCCTTTTAAGGGTGCTAGCCTGTCACATCCCAAAATTTCCAAATTTTGAAATGTGAAAAATAAATAAACAAAACAAACAATTGTTGAAATTTAGGGTGAAAAGAAACCTTTTGCTTCTAAATGGAAACATCAAAACCATTCTTGAACAAATTTGAATGAAAAGGGGCATCCAACAAAATTTCAATCAAGTGAAATGCATTCATCAATGAATGTACCTTGAAATTTAAACACTTGGAAAAATTTAAACCAAAACCCTAAATGCTAATGAAAGATATCATTTCCAAGATCTCTCTAAGACTATGGATTTGATCCATATAAAAGTCTATCAACAAACATTTAAAAATGATAAAAAAATATTACAAAACCATAGAAATTTGTTTCATTTAATTTGGAGCCATGGATAAAAACTTATGAATTTAATAAGTTAAAGAGAAATAATTTCCAAAGCTAATAAAGCTCCTAACTAAAATCAATACCAAATTGTGATAAAAATAATCCCAAAAGGATTTAAAAAGATAAACAAATATTAAATTAAATTATACAAATTGGAATCACCACTTTTGGAGCTATAGATAAAAAGATATGGATTTTATAAGACAAAGAAAGAAATAAATAAATAAATAATAAATATTTAAAAGACCAATTAAATCTTGGACAAATCCATAGACATATGAAGATTTACTAAATAATAAAAAGGAGTAAACGATTATTTAAATAAAATCATATGCATTAAACCATATTCAATTTTATTTAAATAAAGACAAATTGCCTAAACTAAATAATAAATCCGAAGAAAATTAATCAGAAGACAATTTAAAACTTGAATTAAATCCATAAGCAAATGGTATAAAGATAATCCAAATAAAAATAAAGAAATAAGGATTATTTAAATAAAATTATATGGGCTCTAACCAAATACAATCCAATTTGAATGAACACAAAAACCCTAATAAAAATGATTAATTAAATCATGAGAAAATAAATAATTGAAATAGCCAAAGTGGATTAAAAGTTATCTAATTAACTTAAAAATAATAAAGGATTAATTAAATATAAGTATATGGTTTGGTGAAATTTGAATTCAAATGGAAGCTTGAATCAATGGTTTGAATAAAGACACAAACCTCATTTAAAATAAATATTAAACCATAAAAGAATATTTGAATAATCTAAAATGGAACTTTAAAGACATTACTAAGCAGTAAAAACTTACTGCTTAGGTTTGAGAAACATTTGAATTTAAACAGATGTTTAAAATCATTTGAATAAAATAATATGGATTGGAACTATATTTAAATATTATTTAAATAAAAACAAATGTCTAATTTAATTAAATAATAAACCATAAGAGAATAAAATAAATTATTCTAAAAATAGACTTTAAAATACATTGTTCAACAATATAAAAATTACCGAAAGTTTGGAAAAGTTTTGAAATAAAATGAGTGTTTGAATCATTTAAATAAAATCAAAATAGGAATTAGAAAAGGAAAAAGAAAAAAGAAAACACAGAAGAGAAAATGGAAAAGACCCAGCCCAATCTAACCCAACCCAGCCAGCAGGCCGAGCTAGCCCAACAGCAGCCCACCTCTCTCTCCCCCGAACCGTTCCTTTCTCACTCGCAAACAAACCGGCACTCTCACTGACCGCGTGACCCCACTGCTGCCTCGTCATCATCGTCTTTCGCGCACGACCCGTTCCCCTCTCCCTCGCTGCCATTTCTGCGTTGATTTTGCGTCATCAATTCACGTTACTGCTGTGATCAATCCTCGCCAGCGACCATGCCCTCTTAAACACCTTCCTCTCCTCTCTCATTCCCCTCAGACACCACACCGCGAGAGCCACCAGGCTGCCCCAATTGCTCGTCCAAAACCTCTTTGCCCCGACGAACTCCGGTGCGAATTCTGGCGACGCCCGACGATCCCCTTGGCCCTAGTGCATGCGAGTTCACTCCCCTGCCCCTTGCGCATCTACCAGCACCCTCAGCTAGCCCGCGCGTGCTTCAGAACGTCGGCAAGGACAACGTCTACTCACCACCGTCTCCTGCCACAACTCCGGCGACCTTCCCTGGTAATCCCTGACCGTCGCCTCCTCTCTGGTTGATACGAGCTTGCTCGCCTCTCTCTCGCATATCTGACACACCCTTTTCTTTGCCTTAGCGTGCCCTGTAAGCGACTCCACCGACGAAGCCGTGCATGCCCGACGCCAGTGACGACTCCGGCGAGCAATCAACGACGCGTCCGTGCGCCCCTCGACCAACGACGAACATGTTCAGAATCAGCATGTCTCTGCAAACCCTGTGATCCCCTTCCCCCTCTCCCTCGCTTCCTATTTTCACCGGAACACCTCTGCCCGAGCGTCGCCACCGCGCGCCAACGATCCAGCGCCGCCCACCTATGATCGTTGCATCGTGAACAGTTGGAGATCGTAGTGATAGGATAAATTAACTTAATCGAATCGGTATGTTCAATCAGAGCCGTGCGTAGTAACTTAAATCCAACGCACCGCGTATCTCGATCCGTACAAATCGGTACTGTCCAATAGGATTATGACACGTAGCCAGGCTCTGGATTTAAAATAGAAATTAGATCTATTAGTGATTGGATTTTGTAAAATTCATAACGTTTAATCTATACGTCCAAAATTTACAAATTTTATATCATTGGTATTAGGAAAAATTAAACCTTTGCAACCATGCCCTTAGTTTAGTATTTTTATTCTGGAAAATTAGGTGTTTTTGCCGAAACATTTCTAAGTCTATCTTTAGTATAAAATTTATTCTAAAAATGGTTTTTGCGTAAAATCTTTTGCAAATGGTTTTATTTGAACTCTCTGACCCTAAACACGAAATTTTGGATTTAAAAATATATTTGATTAACCCTAGAAAATTATTCCTTTGAATAAAGGCATTTCTAGTAAAACAAAAATGTTGCTATTATTTAAAAATGGTTTTTGAGTGAAACTTTTTGCAAATGGATTTGTTGTAAACACTTTGACCATAAACACTAACATTTGTGTTTAAAAATATATTTGGCTAACATTAGAAATTATTCCATTGGATAAATCATTTCTAGCAAAACAAAAATGATTTAAAAGGGCCATTTTCATTAACTTGTTTTCAAATGGTTTTGCCACATTTATAAATGACCAGTAGGTGTTTTAAAATGTCTATAGACTTATTAGAAAATACTTTTCAAACAAAACAATATTTTGCATGCTTGCATCCATTGTCTTATTTTCATTATTTTATGTGGTGAATTGTTTGAATGCTAGTTTGAATATGTGCTTGCTTGATTGAATTGTAGTGAACTTTGAAGAGTGTGACAATTTCAAGATCAAGGCGTGAATTTATATTCTCTACTAAAAAGGCAAGTGGTGCTTCATACATTTTGTCCTATTATTTTGACTATGCATTAGTGATATTTTTAAGTAGGCCTTGCATGGAATTTTCTATGTGATAACTAAGCCTTGGGAAATCCTAGTAGATGATGCCTTAGCAGAATTTTCCCTAGGTTAAGATCCTTACTACTATCATGCTTAGCTTAGCTAGTAAAAACCAAGGGTGGATTATTCATGCAATGAAATATTTCTAAGTCTTTTGACTTATGTTTTTGCCTAATAAAATTACTAAGTGAATGAATCACCTGGGTGGAATGGTATGAATGGGATATGTTGAGTGGTTACACAAGTCTAGGGACTGGTGAAAACTTGTGTATCACACTTGTGGAAAGCCACCCAGGAACAAAGAGATTTGAGATGTTAAGTGTTGAGAAGCTTCTAGTGTAGCCATATGGCAATATGGGCTCTGCCTGGATCATATAGGTTGCAATAACTTAGCCAGATGAACAGAAGGTGGTAGGGGTGATAGGTTGGAACACGTCCATTTGGCCTAAGGGAAGGCTTCTGAAAGATCTTGTCTCGATGCATATCGAGTCTTGTGGAGAAATTGCACCACCTCTCGAGAAGGAAAAATCTAAGTACTTAGCCGTGTTCCCGGCAATGGACAATTTGAGCATCAAGACATTGAAGCTATCAAGGATCTCCTGATCCCAATTTCTAAGTTAAAACCTTGTGGTTGAACAAGTGTTAAAGGATCACCAATTTTATTGGTAAATGCCTTGGGTGATTTTGACAAACAAAAACTTAGTGTTTTTCAACTAATAAGGAAAACCTTATTTTGAGCAAAGCAAGCCTAATATCCACTTAGCCAAATGCATATAGATGATATATACCACTATTCTACCATAGTATCACTTGCCAATACAATTCAAATGTATTGACCCTTGTGGCTGTAACTTATTATGTTGCTGGTTTGTTTGATGTTAGTGAAGTATGTTGAATAGGATTACAAGTCTACAACCAACATGATTGCTTGTGGCTCAACTCTCACATGACCAATCTATGGATCACTCCTTGAACACCTTGGTCATCACTTGATCTTCTTCACTTTCTTCTTGTCCAAACCTTGAAGCCAACATATGGTTCAAGCATTCCTACAAGTGCAACTTGATACAAGCATTAGTCCATAGAGATTGTCATTAATTACCAAAACCAAACATATGGGTGCCCACATGTTCTTCCAACTATCTATGGATGAGCACCAGCTGAGAGCGCACCAAAAGCAAACCTACCTTGGTTTCGTGTCTCTCTACGATGGCTCGATATAGGTCCATGATTGCATAGGTGAGTGCGGGTGATGTGGACATTGCATTCTTCAACCAACACTCCTCCTATGGTAGAAGAATAATATGATTCGCAACATCTAGGTTGACGACACGGTCATACGACCATGCAGCCATGGCCAAAGCATCCTATAATCACTTCCGAGAGATTCTAGGCACATCGGTTGATTGTTAGTTCTCACTGGATCTAGATTTCCCGAGTACATACTTATAAGATCTACCAGAGCTCTGATATGTCCAAAACATATCTACTTTCCCAAACACTTTTGATATTGTTTTTCCTCTAAACTTGTGTGATTTGGATACAACTAACACAGACTGACGTTGTTTTCAACAGAATTACCTTGGTGTCTTGTTTTTGTGCAGAAAATCAACTATCAGGAAAAATTCCGGAAAATATGCCAAAAATTATATTTCACCAAAATACCCACGGAGCCAGAAGACGAGACGGAGAAGGGGCCTGGGGGCCCACACCCCTGCTAGACGCGGGCCCACCTCTGGCCGCGCCTAGGGGTGCAGCCACCCCAGGCACCCCCTCGGACTCCCTCTTCTTCTAAAAGTTACCCCTTGACCTAAAAACCGAGGGGGTTCGATAGTTTTCCAGAAAGAGTTCCGCTCCGCCGCCGCCACCAGAAACCAAGATTCAGATCCAGAAACTCTGTTCTGGCACCCTGCCGGGACGGGGAATTTGTAGAGGATCATCGTCATCACCAACGCCTCTCCATCAACCATCGATGTTTCCCTCATCCATGAGTGAGTAATCCCCCGCTATAGGCTTGGGGATGGTAGGGATTGGATGAGTTCTATCATGTAATTGAATAAGATTGTTAGGGCATAGTGCCTAGTATCTCTACTAGTGCTATTTGACTTTGTTGCAACTTGTTGTGCTTAATGCTTGTCACTAGGGCTCGAGTGCCATGATCTCATATCTGAACTTATTATTAAATCATTATGATAGTATTGTTTGTGGTCTTATTTTCAAGTTGTGTACACATATCATTGTCCGGATCCAAAGGCCCCGAAGTGACAATAATTGGGATAACCGGAGGGGATGACTGTGGTGTGAGGATCACATGTGTTCACGGAGTGTTAATGCTTTGCTCCGGTGCTCTATTAAAAGGAGCACCTTAATTGCCAGTAGTTCCCTAGAGGCCCCGCTGCCACGGGTTGGCTGGACAGAAGATGTTGTGCAAGTTCTCATTGTGAGCACGTATGACTATATTTGGAGCATATTCCTAGGATTGTTTAGTACTTGGATGCTTGTTATTATTTATCTGCAATACCCTAGATCTTGAAGTTACATGTTTAGACTTGTCCATGCAATGCCCGTCCATCCATCCCTATGCCTACCGCACTCGAATCCTAATGTTACCGTTACTGTCACTATTGTTCATGTTTCACTATTGTTGTTGCTGCTACTGTTGCTTTACTGTTGCTACTACAAACTGTTGCTACTGATAAACTTCTGTGAGCAAGAACTATTTCCAGGTGCAGCTGAATTGACAACTCAATTGTTAAGGCTTGAAAGTATTCTTTGGCTCCCCTTGTGTCGAATCAATAAATTGGGTAATACTACCAGCGAAGACTGTTGCGATCCCCTACACTTGTGGGTCATCAAGCTCAAGGCAGCTTTCACCGAGGCGGATATATGGGAAGTGGTTAGGCACCTACCTACTGGTATGGCGCCAGGACCGGACGGGTTCATAGCAGAGTTCCTCCAGGGATGTTGGAGGATTGCAAAGAGTGATTTCATGGATTCTTTTACAAGATCTTCACGTTGTATGGCGCAGATTCCATGCAATGAACCAGGACACTGAAACAATCGGATGCGGTGGTTTTGGGTGATTACCACCCCATCATCCTGATCCACATCTTCGGTAAGCTGTCCGCGAAGAATCTGGCAACTAGGATTGCTCCCAGGATGGAATTGCTTGTGGATAACAACCAATGCGTTTTCATTAGATAATCTCTGATATATGATGTAAAATAGGGCACCAAAACAGGTGAGGTGAAAGTTACACATCACCAAAATGGGTGTTCTACATCACCTATACAGTTTCTGCGTTTTTAGATGATATATTTTAGATCACATGTGCCACAACAGGTGATGTATAATAGGGCATGTCCTCCACTCATCCACCTTCACAATTTCTTACATATATGAAAAAAAAATATGAAATTTCATGTAAAAATCGATCTAAATAAATTGAAATCAAATAGTACTTAATTATTACATCACAATTCAACTAGTTCATTGAATGGTTAATCCAATATCACAAGAATCAACAAACAAACACTATAGAGTTCTCACATACAACATGACATAGATATAAAATCTTGTGATTTTGTTCGCCATTCCACTTCTACCACTCCTCGATGAGACTCCATTCGATCAGCACCTATACATGGCTGCACCGGTTGTCCCATCAAGTCATAAACTCCATATATATACCTCATTCTTATGTCACTCATTGTCAATGATCATGTTATGCATGATCACACATGCTTGCATGATGTACCAAAGGATCTTTTGCTTCCAAAACCTCGCCGGTCCTCTCACAATAGCAAATTGGGATTGCAATATATCAAATGCTCACTTTACATATTTCCTAGTCGTGGATTGAGCATTATGGAATTGAAGTTCTTTCTTACCTTGGGGGCTCGAATTGGCTTCACACATGTAGAACACTTTGGGTATGTGCCATATTCAAGGTAATATTGCATATTGTAGGTGTAGCCATTGGATTGAAAATAAATGGGAGGAGACTTGCCATTTGCAATCTTGGAAATAATAGGTTATCATTGAAGAACGTTGATGTCATTGCAAGAATCAGGCATACAAAAAATTCATGCCAAATCCATGTCTCGTAATTAGCAAATTCTTCCAAGATGATGTTGGACAGTTCTTACATCTCCAATGCATGCAATCAATGGAACCTAGCTTACCTCGAAACCCTCTTGATGCATTCTTATCCAACAACCGAGCCATGTCTTGAGCATTGGGTGATCTCAAGTACTCACATCCAAACACTCGAACCACCTCCTTTGCAAAGAGCTTCACACACTTGATGATTTGGCCCTCACTCATGGCCAAGTGACCATCGAAAAGATCTGCCGGAACTACTATATGCCATCATGTGCAATGATTCAGTCACCTTCTAGTTGGTTTTGTGCCCAAGATCTCCAGCACAATTCCTCCATTTCTCAAAGAATTTATCGTCTAGCTTGACACACTCTGCAATATGCTTGAATAAATCCAGAGACATCCAAAACTTCCGGTGAGAATACCATTTTGGAAACACTTGGTGCTTGGTGAAGTAGTTGGGAGTGAGCTTTAGGTCCGCATCCAATCGATGTCTTCGGATGTACTAACGACCAAATACTGAACCACTGTGCTTTGGCCTCTTGTTTCGATGCAAGAGCAAAATCATAGCAACATGCTCATCGTCCTCCATCTAAATCTCCTGATTGAAGGAGGTGTAGTCGAACACAAACATCTACAAAAAATATACTAGCTTTAAAACTAATTCTACGATGTGAAAATTAGTTTTACGAAAAACATAGTTCAAGATTATACCTTTAAAGCAAATTTTTAAACACCACGCGCGCGGTGGATAGATTAGGCCAACGATGGAGGGCATCCGCAGTGTGGTCGCTAAGTAGCGTTGGCGGGTCGAGGGGAGCACCTTCTCCCTCGAAACCGCTTGGCAGACGGCCGTGGCAGGAAAATCAAGTAATGGCGGCGGGGTTGTGGCCTTGCATTTTCACCGGTGATTACGGGGTGCCCTGTGCCTCCATAGTGGGCGGGATGGATGGGGCTGGCTCAGCGGGCCGTCTATGGTTGGTGGATGACCTATGGGACGCTGGAATCAACCGGCGGCAGCATGGTGTGGAGACCGATTAAGATCGATGGCATGGCAACAGGAACCATGGGGAGCGACGACGAAGTTGTGGGAGAGGCACCGAAGGGTCAGCATATTGTCACCAGGCACTAGTGGCTCGATTTCGGTCACTGTGGTGCTACTCCGTCATTGGCTAAGGTTGGGGGTAGGTGGCATGAATGGGCGGGGATGGGAGCGGGAACCTTCAGGATGGCAATTGGGTACTCCCGCGCGTGCATTTCCCTTTTACATCACTAGGGTAGGTGATGTATATTTGCATTACCTGCACTAAAATATAAATTGCGATGTACAAAATTTACATCACCAAATAGGTCTACATCACTTCTTCGATAAGAAATTTTGGCTCTAATGATGTATAAGTTAGTTTTTCATCACATGTGCTATTATAGGTCACTTGTTAGAGATGCTCTTAGGAAGCGATGTATCCACGACAAGTTCATGTTGGTTCAGCAAAAGACGAGGCTATTTCATCAGCTCAAAGAGCCAATGGTGATGTTGAAGATGGACATCGTATGGGCCTTCCTTAGTATTATGGGTTTCCTCTTTTAAGGTCCTCCGAAGGATGATATTCGATCCGAGATTCTGTGAGCTGGTAGACATCTTGTTGTCCATGTTGGCGAAAGCCATTGGGTTGGAGGTCCTCATGTGCCTTGTGCATTGAGACCGGGTGACTACTATCTCACTGTACACAGACTGTGGTCATTTTTTGCCACTCGGATGAGGGAAAACTGCGCAATGTGTGGCATCCTAGACCTCTTTGATCATGCCTCAGGGTTGTGCACTAACTTTACAAAATGCTCACTCTCCCTAGATCGCGTGCTCTAAGAAGGAGGCTAATGATGTGGTAGTGGTGATGGAGTGCCAGTTGGAACCCTATCCTATTAGATACCTTGGCATGCCACTTGTGATTAGACATATAGCTATCGCATGAGGCTTCCAGCCAGTGGTAGACTGGATTGCTGAAAAAGCTTGCCACTTGGAAGGCCTCCATGATTCCCAGAGCTAGATTCCTATACCCCATTAGATCGGTGCTCATTGTGATCCCACATCATTAGCTCATAGTGATATCTCTAAACAAGAAATCTCTTATACAAGTGATGATCTTATGCGGTTTTCTATGGATGGGCAGGGCGTGCATTGGCATGTCAATTGGGATAAGGTCACTCCATTGCTGCCCATTGCTGCCTTTCAGAGGATTCGGGATCCCTAACTTCGCACACACAGTTATCATCCTTCAGGTCTGTTGGTTTTGGAGGATGCATATCATCCATTGCGACCTTGGCGGGGCTCAACATGCACTTCTCCAAGGAGGAACATCGGGTGTTTGATGCATCTACCAAGATGTAGTTGGGTGATGGTACCTCCTCTCTCTTCTGGGAGGACATGTGGCTTGGAGGGGAGTCCATCTGGATTCCAATCCTAGTTCAGTTTCTACAGGAACCTTAGCACCATGTGTGTGGTGTCGCGCTTATCCAAAGACGACTTAGGAAGCACCAGATGGTTCAGTAGGTGTTTCCCTTTGTTAGTATGTTCAGTTGTGGATTCGACTAAGAGATATGGAGCTCAAAGGTGAACTGGATAGGATAATATGGCGATGGACGACAGATGTCCAGTACTCCTCATGATCCTGCTACGCTAGGGACAATGATATTTAGATCTTGAAAGTTAATCTAAAATATGTGGGATCCTACTATGGTGAAGTTCTTCGTCTGGTTAGCGTGCCAAGATAGATGTTGGATAGGTGAGAGGCTCGTGCGATGTCATCTCCCACACCCCCTCTGATACCTACTGTGCAACCACTTGGAGGAGACTATGGTGCACATGCTTACGAGATGCCCTTTTTCGAGGACGATTTGGTATGAGGTGTTGTCGTGGATTGGATCCACTGCGGCCCTTTCCTTTGCCAATAAGATTTTTTGAGTGGTGGTCCCTAGTGCCGCGTGTTGGGAATATGCCCTAGAGGCAATCATGTATGATAAAATTTCCAATGTATTCATAAAGTTATTAAGTTGTCCTAGTATGAACATCTGATATGTATCATTGAGTATGTGATTTGGTCGTGGAACTATATATTCATGTTGTTCATACTAGATGTTCTTAGTCGTTGAGGTTGTGCTAGATACACAACTTAGACTAATGTGAAAGTAGGCTGATGACTCGGTTTCACTTGTTATGGGCATGGTGATGCCATTCTGACTTACATAAATTTGGTAAAGAGTTTAGCGAGTCAGACTGACCCCTATGGAGATACAACGAACAATTCGTCATTTGGATGTCTCAATAAATATAATCCTTAGACCTGAGGTTGTCGCACAATTGGATTTGTGCATCGACTTAGGTTCTATCAAATCTTGTTGCGTAACAGGATAGTTATAAAGGCAGGATTCGGGTCGACTAAGAATCAAGTTGTGTGATGTGGATAACCAAGATATGATTTTTCCCCTCCATGTGGAGAGATATTCTCTGGGGCCTCTTGTGTGATATGATTCGAAAAGCATGGCATGCATGAATAAGTGTTAACCGAGGAGATTAACTAATAGTTATTTGGACACATCACAGCTCGAGAAGAGAGTTGGTCTATTTAAGAGATGGCGATAATTTACCTATAGCTTAACAAGGTATATGGTGAGGCAAAAGAGACTTGGATGTAAGTCATATTGGAAGGTATATCATCATGACTTTTTTGTACTTGGGCATCGACACGTACTTCTAGGAGCCGCTACCGATTGATCGATCGTGAGTTGAACTCCAATCGTGTCCAAGTCGCCATGAGCCTACAGGATCACACACTTAAGAGCGGGAGCAAGTCATTTGGGTTGGATCCGAACCAGACACAGACTGAATCATTGAGTTGGACTCGAAGTGACTAGTATAGACTTTAGTGGATGGGCCACAAGTGAGTGAAGCCCACTTTTACTCTCTGAATATATTGCGGCGCGGGATGTCGAAGGGACACGGTTAGACCATTCCATGCATTGGAATCCTAGCCCCATTCAGTCCAGCCGCCTCACCGGATCTAGCAGTCCATCGTCGGAGCTCTTCCTCATACGTGTGGATACTGGCAGAGGTGTTGTACGTTCAGCACTTCGACGATCATCGGATTGGATCAGACCGCGGGGACTGCATTGTATCAACTAACACGCTTCATCAGCTATCCGCAACCGGGCGTCTAGTGGTAATCCTCGTGGCTTTCTACCTCGGCTATATTTTAGGATCACCGCGTAGGAAAAAAGTTTTTGTTTATCTCTGCGTGGCCCAACCTGTGGACCACCCCTCGCCAGTTGCACAAAGGAACATCGTCGATGATCGTTCTTACAACTTGGTAGCTTTGGAAGCATAGGAACGCATCTGTCTTCGGCAATGAGACACCCTTCGGCGACCTCCATGTGCGACACGATTAAAACCGAGGCGAGATCATGAGCTAGAGTAGGATCCTGTGGCCTTCGCCCGCTTCTCCCCTAGTATTGTTTAGCGGATTGAGTTGTATGGTGTGGATTATTGGTCCTATCTTGGATAAATATAAAACCTTCTTTTCTATCATTGCACCGAAACACATTTTGCGTTAAAAATGATAGATTTGGTTGTACTAGGCAATGATCTAATCCGCGTCTTATTATATCTTAATTTATATTCCGTAGTAAAAATGAGATAAGAGAGATTACAACTAAGCAAATCAATCTAAAACTAAATGTGATTCGTGTCTATCGATCTCATCTAGATTAGCTTAGGTGTACAACAAATTAACTAACTAACCAGCGTGTCCTGTCTCCCCACGGAAGCCACCAGAAAGTGGCTGGCTATAAGGGCACGTACAATGCGGTGACGTCAGCCTTCCCTTATGCTCGCCACGTTGGATTTTTGCTTAGTTGAAGGAGAGAGAAACAAGAGAGAGAGGGTTGTCTTCCCTTAGCTAAGGGATGATCTCTTAGCAATAAGAGAAGACTATTTTTTTCCATTGTACCATATGCCTTCTCTTAGTCAACCATTTTTTTTACTAAAAATAATTAATTCTATTAATTGCTAGAGATAGCAATAAGAGATAATACATTGTACAAGTTATATATCGTGTCTTCTCTAAATGATGTGAAGAGCTAAGAAAAGACATGTCTTCCCTAACATTGTACATGCCCTAAGTTAAATACTGACGGGTAGCTCATGAGCTGGCTTGGTAGTAAAATTAGAAAAGAGAGCATCCGGGTACTCATGATGATCCTTATTTCTATTGGGGAATACCTAAATTATTAGGTCTTAGTTTATATTCTGTACTAGAAATTAGATGAGAGAGATTACAACTAAGCGAATCAATCTAAAACTAAATGTGATTCGTGTCTATCGATCTCATCTAGATTAGCTTAGGTGTACACCAAATTAACTAACTAACCAGCGCGTCCTGTCTCCCCGCGGAAGCCACCGGAAAGTGTCTGGCTCTAAGTTAAATGCTGACGGGTATAGCTCATGAGCTGGCTAGTTAGTAAAATTAGAAGAGAGAGCATCCGGGGTAATCATGATGATTTATTTTTATTGGGGAATGTTCCCGATCGATGCCATCTGATCTACGATTTGCAATAACTATATTCCAGATATAATAGCATAAACTCTCTCTTTCCCTAGTAAAAGAATTATAACTAACCACCGTCTATGTTAACAGCTCATATATATAGTACGTATGTATTTTATCATCGATCCCTGTAGTCATACGGGCACAGCTAGCGGCCGCGCATCCCGGAAGGCCAGAGCGACGCAGTTGGTCGATGAGCTCACAACGTCCGGAAGCCAGCAGCAGTAGGCGGCTAAGACACGACGTGCTGGGCGTTGGCACTTGGCACAGGCCGCGGCGGTACCGGCCGGATTAATTTACCAGCTTGGTGGTGATCATGCCGGCTATAAGCTGTAGGTTGGCCTCGCTCGTAGGTGCGTTGGGCCCTTGTGTCTCGCGGGAGTGATCGCCGGGGAAGGTGTGGTTGGTGGCGGCGGGCTTGGCCAACGAAGATAACACGGCTTATTTAACGGCTTTTCGCGAAAGTTTGCGCCTCTCGCTTGACTCCGGTCTTGGAGCGCCTCACCCATCAGTATCAATTCGTCTTCCTCAAAGGCAGATTTATACATGATGGGATTTTGGCTCTCCATGAGATCATCCATGAGATCAAGTCCAGACGTCTGAAGGGTATCTTCTTGAAGCTAGACTTTTAGAAGGCCTACGACCGTCTGGACTGGCGGTTCCTCCGGCAGGTCCTCATTAGACGAGGATTTGATGACCGCTTGATCACCTGGGTGATGCAATTCGTTATGACCGGGAGCAACGCGATTAACATCAACGGTGAGATTGGACCTTACTTCCTCCCGTCTTGTGGTGTTCGACAGGGTGACCACTTGTCCCCCCTCCTCTTCAACACGGCGGTTGACGCCCTCGCGAAGATGCTTGAAAAAGCCAAGGCGGCTGGCCACATCTCCGGAGTGGTAGGCCACCTTATCCCAGGAGGGGGTATCACTCAGCTCCAGTACGCAGACAGACACAATGATCATGATTGAAGGCTCAACATTGGACATTGCGAACCTCAAGTTCCTCTTACTATGCTTCCAGGAGATGTCTGGCCTCCGCATCAACTTCGACAAGAGTGAGATTATCGCACTAGTGTTCTCTTAGTACGAGCAGCAGAGGATAGCTGACAACTTTAATTGTCGGCTGGCCTCCTTCCCCATAACTTACCTAGGGATGCCAGTCCGCGACACCAGGATCCTTATCAGGGATCTAGACCCGCTCGTGCACAGGGTGTGCTCTAGGTCCGAACCCTAGTGTGGGAGATTCATGTCTAAAGGCAGCAAGACCGTCCTGATTGATTCCTGCCTATCTAGCCTGCCCATGTATATGATGGGCATGTACCTCCTCCCCGAGGGGGTGCATGGGGATTTTGACAAGGAGCTGTCGAGGTTCTTCTGGCAAGACCCCTTGGGTCTCCAGAAATACCACATGGTCAAGTGGGCTGACATTTGCGCCCCCAAGGATTTTGGGGGCATAGGTATTCTCGCATCCCGCCAGTTCAATAAAGCCCTAATGCTTAGATGGGTTTGGCGCATCCTCCGCAACGAGGGAGGTCTGTGGCTCAAGCTCATTAAGGCCAAATACCTCCGCGGTCGCCCTCTTCTGGGTTGCGACCGCCTTGACGGCTCCCAGTTCTGGCGCTCCATCCAGGAGATCAAGAACGAGATCAGGCTTGGGGTCTCTGTGTCCATTGGGAATGGGGAGGGGACCATGTTCTGGCTGGATTCCTGGTTCAAGGAACGTCCGCTTCGCGAGGTATACCCGAGCCTCTTCGCCATTTGTTCCGATCCAATGCTCCGTGTATCCTCCGCCGCTCTGGAAGGTACATGGAACATCTCGTTCCGGCGTACCTTCAGTCCGAAGGAAACTGAAGCGTGGAGGGAACTTAGGGCGGAGCTCCCAACCTCCTTGGCAGACGAACCCGATAGTGTTTCTTGGACCTCACTCCCTCAGGATCCTTCTCGGTTGGGTCGGCCTATCGGGCCCTCTTTGGCCGCATGGTTCTCCCCTGGACCAAGCCCCTTTGGAAGGCCCCCCTCCCTCTGAAGATAAAAAATTTGGTGTGGCCACTCCTTCGCAATAGGCTCCCTTCGGGGGTGGAGGTGACCAAGAGGCAGGGGCCCGGGGATGGGCTATGTCCACTATGCGGGATCCCCGAAACGGGCACCCACATAATGTTCACCTGTCCCGCGGCCCGGTTTCTGTGGAACTTCACCAGAGAGGCTTTGGGCCCGGATTGGCTGGCCCATGATCTCGGTGAATTCCTGGACTCGCATGCAAACCGGCCTGGGAAGGGTCGGCGCCTATTCTGGCTAGTGTTTGCGGCGATGTCATGGTCCCTCTGGAACATTCGGAACAAGATGGTCATTGAAAATATTCTCCCTAGGCGTGCCTCTGACTCGGTTTTCTGCTTTTTGGCTTCTCTGCAGCTCTGGTACCCGTTGTGTAGGCAGCGGGACAAGGCGAGGTTGGACGCTACCCTCTGTCAGCTCTTGGAGGCGGCCAGGCGTCTCCCCCCTAGCCCGGCGTAGCTCCACTTTGGCATCCTTTTGGCGGGCGAGATGGCCCCTTCCACCGTAGCCGTCTTTCTCTTTGTCTCTTTTTGGTCGGTTTGTGCTGTGGCCCCAGCATTTGTGTTGTACTTGTTTGTGATCCTTGGATGCTTGTTGTGGTGAACGGTTGCTTTATATATAAAGCGGGGCGAAAGCCTATTTCGAGAGGAGGAATGAGGCATGGGGAGAGAAAGAAATCTCTTTTTTTGATACCGTGGGTTGCATAGCATTAGCATGTAGGAATACTATAAGAAACTCGATCGACGCCCTTCTTCAAGCCTCATCGTTGACTGTGATGATCAACCAGCGGTTCGTCACATTCCCATGTTAGCGTCGGGTGGCGCGAGCTTGAAGATCAAATTTTGTATTCCTCAAGTGTAACTACCTCGGTGAATTATGCTCCTAGATACAAGCCTGGATGAACGGTAGTGGTTGAAATAGTACGGTGGGGCCTAAAAGCCACTCACGGTGAGACCTTTCGGCCGTCCCAACCACTTCCAATTCATCGGGACCTGTACGGGCGGCGTAATCGGCAGGCGAAGGGATCAACTACATACACAAATGAGTATGTATGCAAGCCACCATACAAAAGTACATCAGAGCCATCCCATCTAGAAAGAAAGGAAAATATATAGCCATACATACGCAAGATTCAAATGACCTAGATAGATATAATATTTTAGGATATTTCCTCATACATCACACATCGAGTATCAAGCGGGCAGCGAACAAAGTCCGAGTACGGATAAGAAGCAAATCGGCATAAGATGCCACAGAAATAAGCACATCCCGCCCACAGATCTCTCGGATCCCCGTTCCCGGAATCTCTACACCGAACGATCGTTGCCCACATCATCAGCCTCTTCCACCCAGTATCCGTTCTGCGAGTGTATCTGTTCATCTAAACCAATAATTTATCGTGTGAGACCCTAAGGGTACTCAGCAAGTCTTTATGCCTCTAAAGGGGACACAACCTGGGGTGACGCAATTGCAGCGAAAGATAAACCCTAACAGTTCTATAGATAAACGCTAACCATCCGCCTAACCAATGATAGACGGATGTCCGTAAATTAATGACAACAGTAATTTCATCAGATCCATCCTCCTCCTCGCTTACCAACGAGGAAGCGGACGAACAACCCCCCATCCGTTGGCAATTTTATTAACCATTCCATGAGGGTTGCACTATTAACTAGTCAATTACTTAGTCAGATTAAAGCGGTATTTTAGTTATGCTTGTCTATGATCGAGAAACTGTGCTCCAAGTCGTCCATAACCGCGGACACGGCTTTCAGAAAGTTTTACCCTGCAGGGGTGCACAAACAGCAACACACACTCGATCAACCTCGGAAAAACTAAATCAAAGCCAACGAGGCCTTCACGACAAAGCAATCACAGGATTCGAATTATTTGAGGCCACCCCATTAAGCTACCATAGCGAAGTTAGTGACTCGAGACGGAATCAAGGTTTGCGTCAATGGCTGTAACGATCGGGAACCCGAAAATGTGGTGGGCTTGTCGATACGCGAAAACACCCGCTTACCTAACGATGCGTGTGCTCCTCGCACAATCTTAAATTAAGCATGGCATAAGTACAGGATAGTAAATAAAACCTCAAACTAGTTTGTGGCCCCAAGAAATAAGATCGAATCAAGCTCGCTCGGGGGTCCCATAAGCCTCCCGGATGTGGATAGCGCGAATATTCTTAGAACAGGAATCAAGTACTCGGGGTCTTACGGGACACAAGTGAGCAGGAAAAACCAAATAGCAGATATTGCCCACCGTTGCCACTTTCTTTAGTTATCCCATTACTACTCAGATTAAGTTGTTTAGGTACCTCGTTATCCATCAGACTCTCACATACCCTACACATGCTGTTCTACGACTCGCATGGCTCAAACAACTCCTGTAGTAATGGCTCATGGGATGGAGGAACAAGCTTGGTGGGGTTTAAAAGTAAAGGCTATGCAATACTTGGGATCCAGTTTAATGCAATCGCGACTCAATGATGCAAGAATAAGATAGAGGCAATAGGTACTATATGTATGCAAGCATGTGATAGTGCTTGCCTGGCAACTCAGTTGAAGCGAGACGGATCAGGTAGTGCTCGATTCTCTGATATATCCCCTTTCGGTCTATTCGAAGAAGAACCAAACAAACAAGGGCCAACATAAATAAAGTGCGCAAGCATATGAATAAAATGCGACAAGCAAACAATCATGCCATGATGAATGATGCACAAGTTGCATGGCAATAATGTAGCATGGCATGGGTGAGGTGTAGAATACAAGAAATAACTTTTTTATGGGGTTTTGGTCCCATTTTATTGTCATATTAGTTGCTATATATTATATATTTATATGATTCATGCTACAATTTAAGTCATGGATAGCATAAACAGAAAGGTCTCGTCGAGCTGATCATTTTAGACATATCATTTGTCAAATTCGGAGTTATAAAACAAAAGATATTAATTTATTAAGGTCCAGGGGCATTTTGTTGTAATTTAATTCAACTTGAAATTTAAAGTGTCCAAATAATATTTTGAATGGCATTTTTGAATTCCTCACATTTTTCTGATTCAAAAACATATATTATTTGTATTATTTGGAATTATGAATTTAAATTTATTAAAAGTCAAAATTATTAATTAGGGTCAAAGTCAAAGGTTGACTAATTAAATTAATTCTGAAAATATTTGATTAAAGATTTGAATTAACATTCAAAAACTAAACATTTTTCATATTAAGTTTGAATTCAAATTCGAAATATTTAAATAGTTATGAATTTATTTGATTATAATTATTTACTGAAATTTTTATTGATTTAAGAAAATGGCTGAGGACTTTTCTTACTCGGGCTAGAGCTACCCGATCCTTGACCGGTGGGGCAGTCTTGATCAGGCGAGGCGTGAGGAGGACACGTGGGCTGGTTCGGGGGACCGCGGGTTGATTTCCTAAAACACGGGAGCCTTTTTGAAAAAAACGCATCCGACGCTGACTGTGGGGCTAGGGGACTGTGGGTTGAAAACAAGGAAACGTAGGGGCCTAATCAGAAAAGCGTCTGGGGGGGGGGGGTTGGTTTAGTCTGACGAAACTGACGAAGATTCTGGGAAAAACTGCGAGCTGACCTGAATTTCAAACGAACATGGCGAGCAAACGGATGCGAATTTCGCAAAACCGTAAAAACCAAAAATGAAGAGGGATGTACAGGCTGCAAGTTTTGTGTTTGGGGTGTCACCAACGGAGGACTCTACGCTAGGAAACTACTGACGAGGCAGCACCCGAGGGCAAAAGACTGAATTCATCGTCAGGAAAAGAGGGTTTTCTCATGATCTTTCGAGGACGATGGCGAAGGATACAATGCGAATTCGGAGATGATGTAAAAACAAAAATCGCAGAGGAAAGGTAGGGCTGTAACTTTCATGTTTGGGGATTTTGCGAAGGAGGGCTGTACACGCCGGGAAGCAGAGCGGAACAGGGGCGGTTTAGACGCTGCAGTGCCGCAGGCTCTCCGGTGCTGTGGCGAAGCAACAAGGCTGTGGAGGGCGGCGATGATCGGCGGCAGGATGCGGAATGGAGGGGAAAAGGGAAGGGGGAACACGAGGTGGCGCTCACCTCGATCGATTCCCGGAGGAATCGAGGACGGGGGTGGTCGGGGATGACGACGGCGACGGCGGTGCTGCTCCTGGACTTGGTCACGTACGAACGGCGGCGAGGAGGCAGACGCCAGCAGCTCCGGCTCCTCCTCCTGCTACGATTCCGAAGCGGTGGAAGTGGCGGTGCTCCTCCGCTACTCCACGGCGCTCAGCAACAACCTACGCGACGGCGGGCAGACGCAAGGCGGCGGCCATGGCTGCAAAACAGAGAGGTGGGGAAAGGGAACGCTGCGGCGCTAGGGAGGAAGAAAACTAGGGTTCGAGGGAGGGCCTCCGCGGCTTGGGGATAAGAAGAGGAGGGTGGGGTGACGCGGCTGACGGCGACGCGACGGGGACCTGCTCCGTCGGGACGCCTGAGAGAAAGCGGAGGAGGAAGAAGTACGATCCGGCGTTGGGGCGAAGGTCTTGGGCGAGTGGGCTGGTTCTTGCTTCTCTCGCTCGGGCTGATGCGTCTGGGCCCAAGGTGGGCTGTTACCAGGTATGGCTTCCCCCTTTTTATTTATTTTGTTTATTAGTTATTTGTTTTTTTATTCTATTTCAATTTTCAAACCAGTTTATAATTTCAATTCTTTTGAACTTTTTTCTGAGTTTTGAGTAGGGAGCTTGACTAAGAGGAGAGGCAAGGAGCACAAGAGATGGGGAAAAAGGAGAAGCCCACATACATGGTTCAAGAATTGTGCCAAATGGGGCATTTACCAGAATATGATGATATGGGGTTTTGCAAAATAGATGAAAACATTTGTAAACAAGATAAGGAACCTTCCCATGGATCCAAGGCTTGCAGAAAACAAAACAGAGGGAGAGAGATGAGGTGGTGCTTGCATGGCCCATGCAAATAATAAATGCCATGTATTCGTATTGTGAAAAACAACATAAAATCACATGGCATTATTCCATGCATTACCAAAAGGTGGAATAAGGCCAAGCAAAAAGGGACTAGTATTGGATCCACCCAACCCACATGAGCTAGGTAAACTCAAATAAATGCCAGCTCATATTAATTGGATGGTGGAATTATAAGGTGGTGAAGAAAAGGTGGTGGAGTCAATAAAAGGGATGCCCCCAACTCAACTTGGGCATTTGAACAATATATCAAGAACCAAATACAATATCAAGAGGCAACTACAATTAATAATGTATATGAGACAAGAACCAAAACACAAAGGGTTTTATATGATGCTCAAATTGCAAGGTGGCATGATGACATGAACATGATATGATGATGATGCAACAATTATGTGTAGAAAGGGGCCATTTTATTATTAGATCAAGTAGCATTACAGATGTTAGACAACTGGGATGCTACATCAAGCCTCAGGAAAATGTTCTACACAGTAGCACCAGCAGCTTAATCCAGGGATCAGCATTTTCCAGCAACAGTACAAGAAAATGCCACATAACAAATTAGAAGAAAAATCTAGCCCAACATGACTGAAATGATCGAGTACATGTCCAGGAACCTCTGCAAACTGGGGTGAGTTATGAAAAGATCCTTGATGGTGCTACAAAAAGTAGATGGGTGCAATCAGGTAAAACAAAAGTAGCACAAGCCGACAAGATCAACTATCTACCATCCGGAGGTGATCCAGTAAAAATGTTTACACTGTGTGGTTCCTCTAACTCTGCATCTTCTCTTTTGTTCCTAAAATAAGCAGGCTTCTTCGGGTCAGGCAAGCCTGTGCTCTCATTCATAAGCAGCGAGATAGCATCCGAGATTGTAGGGCGATCTATAGAGTTGTCTTACACGCACATCAACCCCACAATGATAAATCTCATAATCTCTATACTGGGATGCTTAATGTCTAAGCAAGGGTCAATGAGTTCCCACCACTTTCCCCTTTTCCATAATAGCCAAGCCTGAAGATGGGTAATATATAATTATAAAATTAACTAGCAATGGTATTAAGAGTGGAAATAATGTCTGCAAAAGGTGCAAAATATGTAAATTCTTCTAGTCAATTTCCTGATTATTTGGATAAAACAGATAACTGTACTATAATACGTATGAGAAACAAGAACATCAGTTTACTCACATGCCCAAGAAGATTGCCGAAATTCCCTGTCTGGTGGAACCAGTTGTTTCTTTTTCCGCTGATGATCTCAAGTAGCAACACGCCAAAACTGAACACGTCTGACTTGATTGAGAACTGTCCCTCTGAGGCATATTCTGGAGCCATGTATCCACTGATTGGAGAAAAAGGCCTCCAATTAGTGAAGTTTGTGGCTTATGAAAGATAATTTTCATGTTCAATATTATGATTTACATAGCATATATATGATCTTACTGTGTTCCCACAACTCTGCTTGTATTAGCATGTGTTTCGTTCGACCCAAATATTCGAGCAAGGCCAAAATCAGATATCTTCGGGTTCATATTTTCATCCAATAATATGTTGCTTGCTTTTAAATCCCTATGTATAACCCGCAAACGTGAGTGTTGGTGGAGGTACAATAGTCCTTGAGCCACTCCTTCAACTATATGGCGCCTCCTGTTCCAGTTTAATAATGCTCCTCTTGTCGTATCTAAACATATACACACAAATGCTTTCCGAATTAGTAACTAAAATTAGTGTTGACATGTGTTCAACTTATATGAATATTAAGATTATGGATAACTTGCCAAATATGAAGAAGTCCAAGCTTTTGTAGGACATAAATTCATATATCAGAATCTTCTCTTCTCCTTGAATGCAACATCCCAGGAGTCTCACCAAGTTGGTGTGTTGAAGCTTGGCAATAAGCCGAATCTCTGTTTTAAACTCATTTAGACCTTGCCCTGAATGTTCAGCTAACCTTTTCACAGCAATTTCAAGTCCATCTGGTAGTGTCCCCTGCATCGGTTCCGTCAGCTTATGAATAAACAAATAGGTGCTCCTTATATAATAATTTATGCCAAGCTAGTTTCTCACCACCACTAGATTAATATGAAAAGAGACAGATTATTGTATTATTTGATAGGGCTTTGCATCGGCATATCTTATTTATTTATTTTTATTTCAGTGCCTGCTTGGTCAACGCACATGATGAGTTAACGAAAAATATAGCGAAATTGAGAAACATTTATTCTGATAGATATTGTAAAATTCATATGCAAAATTGACCACAAACTTTCTAGCCCATCTTTGGACCGTAGATCTTACACAACTTACCTACAAGGGACATTTCTATAGTAGGTCTTACAAAATTTTCCCAAAAGGGACATTTGTACAGTATGATTGAGGTTATCAAATTCCTTTGAAATATACTCCTCCAATTCCATGTGTCCAAACTATGCTATTTGAAAAGTCTATCTCTCACACTCTTGCTGCATCTTGCAAAATTCTTGTGTTTCTTTCTAGTGCACTAGCCAAATCCATCACTTGGAAAGTTCTGTTTTTTGATATCTCAATAATGTGATTTTGTGTTGTTCTTGCTTTTTTATCATGCAAAAAGAACCCACTAAAACATAATTATTAACCACATGAGGTAGCTCAGTTTTTCAATTCACATACATCCACGTATAATCTTCTACTACATGACTTCTTTTAATTACAAGGCTCAAATTATCTAATAGTGCAACTAGATAATTCAATTTGTAGCATATTATGTTATTTTAAAGTAATTAGTTTAATATTAATCATTCACTAATAAAGTTACATATAGCATGTTATGGTTTTAATAGGAAGGATTCAATTTTATCTATTCCAAATGTAAGATTGAATAATTGTGTTGATGTATATACTTGTGCAAAGTCAACAAATATTATTCAACTATAGTTTTGTGGGTTAAATTTCTTTTAGTATTTTTTCTTTTTTATTTAAGTAAGTTGAATATATATATTGCTTGATTCTTTCTTTAATCTTAGTCAACACAAATTTATTGAAAAATTACCTCAAGGTCTATTCTATCTTTTCAAACCAGTATGCAGTCCAAGAGACATGTTGTTTTCTCCTTGTTAGGCCACATGTCTAAGATAGATTTCCTTACATTATGTCACATAATTTAATTCCTATATGTATTAAACTATGAAATATTATGTATGCCATGGTTCTAAAATTTTACATCATATCTTTCTAATTGGATATTTTAAATATCAATGTCTATACACAAGTTATCATATGAAATAAACATATCTGACTCCCGCGAGACTAATTGATAGATCCATAATTATCATTATTTTCTTACCAATGTTTTGAAAATAAATATGATGGGTCAAGATGAACTGGCCCAAAATTTACATTTGACTTACGTTGGTTATGTGTTAAAGAATACAACACCTTTGGTGAATGGTTGGGACTTATGCCATTTCCCTTACCGCATACTAAAATAATTAAAGTCAAGGAATATAGAAACTCGCCTTGGTTTTAATAAATAAATTAACTTCTTGGCTTAACACTTAAATTATTGAATACAACATGATATGTAAAATAATTCACCTTGTAAACATGACCGAAACCACCCTCACCAAGTTTATTTCCTTCTGAGAAGTTATTTGTGGCATCTGCAATCTGAGATAACTCAAACATCGAAAACTCAGAGCGGTCCTCTTCCATCCTCCAGAGCATCATAGCATCATTTGTGCCCGATGGGGGAACTTCGTGAAATTCTGAGTTCATGTTACATATTCATTAATAAGTAAAGATGATGCTTAATTTAATAAAAAGAGTCCCTGGGAGATATTTTAATCTTGTTTACTACAACAATGGGTGCTTAAAATTGGCATCAAATTTTGTATTCTATTGGGTGGTCATGGTACATACAAAGTTTATCATCCGCATAACATTTTTATTCATTTCAAATATAACAATTAATGTTTCTTGATGTAAAACGATTAATCAAAGATAAAATTGGCTTGAATGAATTAACCTAATGTCCGGAAAATCAATAGATTATCATGCTTAAGCATATGCATACCGAGTTCTAAAATGGAGTGAACTATTTCTTAGTTTCCATCGATTTTCTAATAATATTCACATTTAACCTTTATGCCAACATCCAACCATCTGTATTTCCAACTAATCTAAGACAAAATTAATCTACTACATATACCCCATAAGGAATTTTAGGAACTAACCATTCTCACTTCCATCCAAATATTTCTATGAAATTAACCTAATCAAAAGCAACAGATAGACTTGTTGCAAAATAAATATATAGCTAAACCTTGATAGGAACTGAACATGTTAAAACAATTACAAGCGAGGAACATCGACCTAAATATTAGAATAATAAAAATCATGGCATATCTTTGCTAAATTTTGCACAAGGTTTTTACTATGACTATATAAGGTGTGATTGAGACTAATTCCAAAACAAGCAAGATACAACTACAATGCTTTAGAACCCATTACTCATGATTACTGAAACCATATAGAAAAATTCGAAAATAAGCATGATATATTGTTTCTACTAAATAAATACTCATAGATACTATAGAATAAGGATTACTTACTATTTTTTATGCATGTAGATCGATTCCACATAACGACAAGAAGGGTGCATAATAACATAACTATAAGAGACACACTCAATACAGTTATCCATATCTTATTCTTGACTCCTGCATAGAGTTAATATATATCAATGTAGATCACACAATTTAAGTTATATCTCCACATTTTAAACATTCATAAATTGGTTTTAGCCAAAGGTTGTATGCGAGTTTTAACACTTATGGTCATAAGGTCGCTGTATCCATGAGAAATTGGCTTAGGAGAGGGCAAGGTAGAATAAATGATAAGTGGAAAATAATTATTTTATATGCTATGGATGAATATATAACATTCCTAGTTTCTAAATAAAATAACTTTAACTGTCTCTCACATACATGGAACACTACCATAGATTGTCAAAAACACTCTGAATACACATATAAGACATTTTTTAAAATGGTATCACGCATACATGGAACACTACCATAGATTGCATGTTTTCAGAGATAATTACATAACCAAGTCCCATGTCATGAATATATTTCTCGCACCACACACTACTTCAATGCACCATGCGATTATAGATCAAAAATTTTGAGTCTACAAAAGCATGCCACTTACGCGAGAATGGAATATAGATAAGGTAAGGGGAGAAAGAAAAGGGAGTAAAAAATTATATGCGTTGTTACTAGGACATATGGTAGTCCATGATATCAGAAAAGCTATGGCAGATACCCCATAGGAAATACCACTCTCAAAAAATTGATAGGGTTTAGAAGTGATTTATGTTGTTCTCTATAACTTACAAAGAAATTATCATGTCGATGACATGACACATGTTCTTGCGGTTCCTAAATACCACATTCCAATAGATTGCATGAATTGTAAGGCGGATTGAGTGAAGTATTCCAACTATTATTTTGTTTTTATACCATTTTGTTAAAAAATACTCCTTTAACTCGTCTAATATACCCTCTTTCCACGGAAAAAAGACACACATGTTTACAAAAAATGAAAGTTTTCAAGCATCTCATCATTAAAGTGTGCCACAAAACCATACCATTTGAAATTTCTTTTAGACATGAATCTAACAATATAGTTATGTATGACATATATCATGTATTATTTAACTAATTATTGGTCAAAATTGATAGGGAACAATATTTGATCACGAAAATTACTTGTACCTGTCATAGACAACACAATTTGTAATTTTTTGGTAAGCTAAAAAATAATGTAGAAATATAAGATAGAGTATATCTCCACGAGATTTGGTTGAAAAATATAACATTGAATTATCGATATGATGACGCACCCGGTGCCATGTAGGTTCACTACCATGATGTTTGAGCTTTCCATTGGTACTTTATGATTGATATAATGAATATATAAAATCTACAATGTGACGAGAATACACAAGTGAATAAGTTAACACACAAGTTTATAGTGGGGTCTAGTAAATATGATTGAAGTTCACATCCAGAAATCGATCGTGTGTCCGAAAGAAGTCAACGTGATATTCATTGCGTAGGTGATTTTATCATTGTATTCATCAATTATAATCTAGTGATATTCACTAACAAATTCCTAGTATCTAAAATAATCTCATGTGTAAGCTAATACGATTATATGGCATGCTTACAAGTAATTTATCAAAAAAAATTGTTATCTTCGCACATAACACAAAATATTGTTTTTTGCCATCACATAATATAAGCATCACATAATAATTATACAATATTTCCTAATAGTGTCTATTCCTTGTCATCCTATGTTTTTTGTTTGTATTTAAGTTGGCTTAGTGCATTATTGATACCGAGAAAATTTGATAGAACCACAACTTTTTGTTAAGTTGTTTCAGATAACCTAAATATTTAAATTACCCAATTTGACGATGTTTTCGATAGTCCGGTCTCAATAGTCAAGAACATGTGGAAAATCGGCCATTATTCCTGGCTTTTTTTGCATAGTGAAAATATTGACCGAATAAGAGGCAATTTTGACCAAAAAGTAAAGTTTCTTTAAAATCTGAATATTTACTTTTTTCCATATTAATAAATACATGTATTTAGAATTACATGAGTTTGTGTAAAGTTTGTTTTCTGCAAAAAAAATAATGAACTTACATAAAGTACCAAAATTGAAAACTATTGATAAAAATCATATCCTCGGTTTAGTAAATATACATGCATTGACAATTTTCTGAAATTTTCATGATCTTCTAAAATAATTGAATTTTGGTCAAAATTTGTCCTAAACTTTCAAAAACTGCCCAAACTTCAAAAGAAAATTCCCCACATTAGTACATAAAGAAATTTTGAATTTTTCGAATTCTTCGGTTTTATTTAAGTTTGATTTTTTGGTCAAAATCTGCCCTAAACTTACAAGAACTGCCCAAACTTCAAAATTACTGGTCAAAATCATCTCACATTTCCCCAGACTATTAAATACATGTATTTTGAATTAGTGGAATGTTTATTTTGTTGGAGAAAATTGGTCTGGTTTGGTTAATGTTTCTGGTCCACAAAAAACCAATAAAAACGGGTGGTTTGCCACGTGTAGGTGACTAGCGGGACAAATCGGACTGTCGAAACCACCGATGAATTTGCTAACTTGTATGATTTGAGTTATTTGAAACAACTTACCCTAAAAGTGGTGGTTATGTGAAAAAAAATCCTTGAGTTGTGGGTGATTGGAACCTTTGCCCCAATAGTCGTGGGTTAGTAGAGTTTGCTCTTGATGAGAGATGGCAACTGGATTCTTATGTGCTAGTATTGACATGATAACAACTTCCCATGCAAACCAACTTTTGGTTGGATGGTTAGGAGGGTGGTTGTACCTTCAGCCCACCAGAGTTCAAACCCCAGGTTTGATACTGTGTGTTGCATAAATGGCGAAATATTCTTTCAGTGGGAGGCGACGTTCCCGTCGACAGCGAGGCGCCCGTGGTGACTTCGTCAATCTCAAGACCCGATCTGCCAGCTCAGTTTCTCGGAGGTGCTCATAGGGTAGGGTGTGCGTGTGTGCGTTCATATGGGGTGGGTGCATGTACGTGTTGTGAACGTCTTCGATTATACTGTATTTTCAAAAAAAAACTTCCCATTAGGAAACCTGATGTTTCAGTAGTCAATGTCCAGTAACCAACGAATTCTAGACTAATATATAATATTCAATTTTTTGAATATGAAAGTCACTCTGGTGTGCCATAGGATGTTGATTTATCGCAAATATAGCCGAAATTATGGTGGTCGATTTGCCCCAATTTTCGTAATAAATCATGAATATGCTTTCCCCTAAAAAGAAAGATTTTTTTTGAGAGCCTAAAAAGAAAGAGTTGTGGACGTGTATATACCTCCTTTGCTCGGTGGACTCACAGGGGTGAGTGGTTGAGGTGGCGGCGGACTCGACTTGACTGGTGCAGGTGATGGCGCGGACGCTCCTTCAATCCGAACCATGGCGTCGCCGATATAGAACGGGTACACCTCGAATCGTAGGTTGCACCTCACCCCGGCCACCCTCTGTCCCAATGCGCCAGGCAGCCTAACAGCCATCTTGTCCATGACACCTCGGAGGCATTTTGCGCACCCGGAAGACGGCAGGTCTGGCGTGCACTGCGCCAGGCTGTAAATCTTCATTTGCGGATCGAACAAGGCCTCGCCAGTGGCTATCTTTTTGTCAGGGGCCTCCCTCGCCGCCGCATGCTCGGCTATCTTGTCCATGAGCGTGTCCACGAGCGTGTCGAAGCTGCCGGCCACCGCCGCAGGCTTCACTGTGTTGCTGTTGTTGAGGACGATCACCGGCGCGTTATCCCAGGAGGAGAGGAAGTCCTGATCGGAGAAGCGCACGGTGCAGCCGTCGTAGAAGAGTGCGGCGTCCTTGCCGTCCGGGCATAGCGTCGACGCCTCTACTGAGGCCGAGGACAGGCACTCGTAGCAGCTGACGTTGTCTGGGCTGTCCCCTCGACAGATTCCGAGGGCGTAAACTACGTCCGGGGCGGCGCCGTTGGCCGTCGTCGCGAAACCGTTGCCACCACTGAAGGTGGCCTCGTTGGCGAGGTATGTGGTGGCGCTCTGGACGTTGTTCTGGTAGGTGCTGCTGGTGCTGGCCTTGTCTTTGCCGGTGTTGTCGCAGGAAGTGGCGTAGGGGTTACCGGTGACCAAGGATGGCCGCAGGCAGAAGATGAGGAGGACGGTGAAGCGCCATGGTAAAAGTTCCATGGTACTCAGAGCTTGGATGAGCTAGCGTTCTTGGCGCACTTCCTAAACTGTTTCTGATAGACTATGATATATATAGCTGGTATTCTGATATTTATGGCTTGATGATTTATCTCCAGTACAGTGCTTTTAAACTGAGCGAGAAACATTGCATTATGCCCTTAATTTTATATGTAGTGCTACTGCCGCAATCAACCTGCTGCAAAATGCTAATTTTACGACTTCAATTTTGAGAGAGACCTGTTTCCCGCCGCTCACGGCTAATTTTCTGGCCCGTCGTGCACGTCTAGACTGAATCGGCCGAGGAAAGGCATGCATGGTCCAGCAACCGATCAGCACGTTAGCATGCATGAAGGAACAACTTTGACTATGACTTTGAAAGCAGTAGCGTGTGTACCCTCAGTCTAGCCAACGCAAGTCATGAGTTAGGTAGATTTGGTTTCTTGAACTAAAGACAAGTTTGGCTCGCGTCGGTTCCTGATGTTCTGTTCTTCAGGATCAAATCCAAAGGGATTGTAACTCTACTTTTGAAATAGGATTTTGTCCGGCTATATTAATATATCAACCACACGATATAATCATGATAGTTTCGAAATGAAAGAAAATGTTGGGGTAGCATCAAACACACGCCCAAAAGAAACAAAGAAGAAACAAAATGAAAACAGAGACGGATCAACTAAATAAGGGTGACCCGCAACCGAAGCGTCCTCCGGAGAAGTCCCAACACGCTCCTTGCAACAACTCGACAGACACCAAGCAACACCCTCAAGAGGGAAAACGACTGCGGCTGCCCGGACTAGAGACCAGTCCTAGGGTTTTCCCCGGCACACATAAAGAAGTGGGGGAAGGGTATCCACAACGCCCTCCACAGAGGAAGGATGCCACCCGAGGACGCATCGCGTCAGTGTCGGGCGAGCCGACAAGAATTTCTCCCGAAACCCTCCCCACAACCCCCGGGTGATCCATTGTATTGGAGCCTCGCGAGGTTGAGGCCTCGCCACCACCAAACTTGTGGTCCACGAACATGCACTACCACGATCACGAAGCTACAATCATCGTCTCACCGAGACTACCGTCGCGAGGTTTGAAGGACATAGGTCAGAAGTGGCTCGAATTGGGGTAAGTAGAACCGCCAAAGGTGGTAGTCGATCGGATGCGGCCGCTGGCACACCAGTCCCAGTCAAGTCCGGCCGGGTCCAATGGACGCGTAAAGCCCCTGCAGGGGCACACCAGTCCCAAGAGGGGTCCGGCCAGGCCCAGACGGTCCGTTAAGCCCGCAGGCACGCTGCAACAAGCCGGGAACCGCTGCCGCTGCCCCTGCCCTAGCCAAATCGTCACCGCCTATAGATCTGAGGGCCACATGGCAGGCTGACCCGCCCCTGACCCATCTGGGTCCCTAAGCGCCCAAATCTAAGCTGGTTGGGCCCAACCAGCACCACCCGCCAGCCGCCTGCGGCGTTCCGTGACGCCCCACAGTTTGCAGCTGCGCCGTCGCCATGATCTCGCCCGGCCGCCGCCGGACCTCAGCCGTCCTGCTAGCACTGTTGCGGGAGGATTCGAGTCCCCGAACTCGCCTCCTACAGCGTGGGAGAATACATACCGCCGCCGCTGGCGCCACCCGGGCTGCCCCTGAAGGTCACTTCCAGTAGCGGCGACAAGGGAGGTGATAAGGGAGGGGGAGGTTGGATGGAGGAGGAGGGAGGCCCCCGTCGCCATCGGGGGGAGAGGGGGCGGTTTTCATTGTAACTCTACTTCTATCATTCAATACAATCCCTTTTGTCCCGCAAAAAAAATTAGGGAAGCAACAAAGTCTTGTGTTCTAAGTTCTCTTCCAATGTTGTTTTTGGCAAAGAAGGCCCAAACCCTCGCCCTCTTTACCGGAACAATGCATAGAATCTTTTTTATGTATATTATAGATTAATCAATCTGGAGCCACTTTTCTGGCAACATGATGCCACACCTAGAAGCTCAGCGACGAAGGTGTCATCAAGGCCCTATGCCCTGACCTCACATCAACGTCTAACCGGCTCACTATAGGAAATAATCGCTACGCCAACGGCCGGCTGCCGTCGGCACAGCGCCAAATTGCCGTCGGCACAGGCTGTGCCGACGGTGGCCGTCGGCGTAGCCCCCTCGGCGTACGTCCTCGTCGGCACAGCTCCGTGGCCGTCGGCACAGCCCCTCCCCCTCGGCACAGCGTCTTCCAGCGGGCCCCGCGTGTCAGTCAACGGCCGTTTTGGCTAACGGTTCAGCCTGGAGCTACGCCGACGGCCAAGCCGTCGGCACAGGAATGGAGCTACGCCGACGGCCAGGCCGTCGGCATAGCCTAAAATATTTTTTTATTTTTTTATTTTTTTATTTTTTTATTTTTTTAAATCTTTGAATTATTTGACTCCTTAATCTCCCGCCTTAATCATTTTAACACTATTTATAATTAATAATTTATTAAATTGTAGTCTTAGTCAAAGTTAGCACGCTTAACTTCCTCGTTCCTTCAGAATCTCTTCCCGCAAAGCAATTTACTCATTGTTGTCAATACTATGATATCATTCCTATTAACTCTTATATCATCATGTCATATGGTTGTATTTTTTGAAATTACAAGCAATTATTTAAGTAAACAACAATGAATAAGTAAAATATTATTGAATTCAAATAAAAATATAATGATTTTATTTTTTTTGTATTTTTTATTTAATATGTAATAATTAATATCTTTAAATCTGTAAATCGGAATTCGGCAAATAATATGTCTAAATTGATTAGAAAATGAGAGGAATCCAAATATGATATCAATATCAACTTATCACAAACTATGCACTGATTCTTATCATAATTTTATTTGCCCATTTAAAACAGCACGTATAAAGATTCTTAGCTCGGGATTGAGACTCGCTAAACTTGAAGTGGATCTATGATGAAACAACATATTTTGAACCTAAAAATGATTTTTGTAAAAAATCATGAGCATCCGATCATGTACCTGTAGTTCATATCTGACCTACTTCCTACCGATTCGGTAGGAATTTGTCTTTTTCACCAGGGATAGACGGAAATGTTTGAGATCCCCCTGTTATGACATTATCCATGTAAGGTGGTCTAGTATTTTTGAAAAATATGACGGTAGCATTTTGAATTAGCCATTTGGTGGTTGCTTCACAAAACCGTCAGTTTTTTGCACTCGGAAAATGGAAAACGGCTTTTTGGTGCGACGAAAAGGAAAACTTCCTCCTGAAACATTGTTCGCCATCCCATGATGCATACTTATGCATAAAATGGACACATTATCACAAACTATGCCTTCATTCTAGCCATAACATTGGTCATTTGACCCGAAAGCCAAGAAACGTCGAACGAGATAGGTCATTTTGTGAAGGTTTTTTTGAGACATAATCAATATACCAAGTTTGATATTTTTCCTTCTAACTATGTCACATAATATGACACCACGTGAAGATTTCACGTTGTCTGGATCGTTTTTGAATTTATGATGCCCATTTTAAACCATCGTTATACTTTGTCGAAGGGCGGACATGAAGATTCTTAGCTCGGGGCCGAGACTCGCTAAAATTGAAGTGGATCTATGATGAAACAACATATTTTGAACCTAAAAATGATTTTTGTAAAAAATCATGAGCATCCGATCATGTACCTGTAGTTCATATCTGACCCACTTCGTGCCGATTCGGTAGGAATTTGTCTTTTTTACCAGGGATAGATGGAAATGTTTGAGATCCTCCTGTTATGACATTATCCATGTAAGGTGGTCTAGTATTTTTGCAAAAATGTGATGGTAGCATTTTGAATTATCCATTTGGTGGTTGCATCACAAAACCGTCAGTTTTTTGCACTCGGAAAATGGAAAACGGCTTTTTGGTGCGACGAAAAGGAAAACTTCCTCCTGAAACATTGTTCGCCATCCCATGATGCATACTTATGCATAATATGGACCCATTATCACAAACTATGCCTTCATTCTAGCCATAACATTGGTCATTTGACCCGAAAGCCAAGAAACATCGAACGAGATAGGTCATTTTGTGAAGGTTTTTTTGAGACATAATCAATATACCAAGTTTGATATTTTTTTTCCAACTATGTCACATAATATTACACCACGCGAAGGTTTCACGTTGTTTGGATCGTTTTTGAATTTATGATGCCCATTTTAAACCATCGTTATACTTTGTCGAAGGGCGGACATGAAGATTCTTAGCTCGGGGCCGAGACTCGCTAAAATTGAAGTGGATCTATGATGAAACAACATATTTTGAACCTAAAAATGATTTTTGTAAAAAATCATGAGCATCCGATCATGTACCTGTAGTTCATATCTGACCCACTTCCTACCGATTCGGGAGGAATTTGTCTTTTTCACCAGGGATAAACGGAAATGTTTGAGATCCCCCTGTTATGACATTATCCATGTAAGGTGGTCTAGTATTTTTGAAAAATGTGACGGTAGCATTTTGAATTATCCATTTGGTGGTTGCTTCACAAAACCGTCAGTTTTTTGCACTCGGAAAATGGAAAACGGCTTTTTGATGCGACGAAAAGGAAAACTTCCTCCTGAAACATTGTTCGCCATCCCATGGTGCATACTTATGCATAATATGGACACATTATCATAAACTATGCCTTCATTCTAGCCATAACATTGGTCATTTGACCCGAAAGCCAAGAAACCTCGAACGAGATAGGTCATTTTGTGGAAGTTTTTTTGAGACATAATCAATATACCAAGTTTGATATTTTTCCTTCTAACTATTTCACATAATATGACACCACGTGAAAGTTTCACGTTGTTTGGATCGTTTTTGAATTTATGATGCCCGTTTTAAACCATCGTTATACTTTGTCGAAGGGCGGACATGAAGATTTTTAGCTCGGGGCCGAGACTCGCTAAAATTAAAGTGGATCTATGATGAAACAACATATTTTAAACCTAAAAATGATTTTTTTAAAAAATCATGAGCATCCGATCATGTACCTGTAGTTCTGTGGCATCCCGCAAAAACCACTACTAGAAAATCGCGTTGAATTTGTGCATTGCATCGTAATCATCATGCATTGTTTGCCAAAACTAATTTTCGCAAAGCCGTTTTGTTTCTAAACGCCCCATCCTTATTCAAACGCCAAAACCCCGGGTCTCCGGATTATTTTGTTTTGTTGCTGTCGGGTTGCAAACGGCCCAATTAAATTAAATTAAAGATTTATTTATTTTAGTAGGGGCAGTCGAACGGGCCAACCCGACCCGAACGACCGCCCCAGATTTTCTAAACGGTCCAACCTGCCTACCCCATCTAATCCTAAACCCACCTAAAAATCTACCCCCTCTCTCCAGCCACCTCACCCCCTCCTATTAGACGTCGCCACCTCAGCTTCCCCTCACCCTCACCCAATCAACCAGTGCCACATCAGCCGGCCCACCTCTCCCTCTTTTTTTTTCTCTCACCCTCTCAGCCCCCACCCACTCCCTCTCAGACACACAACGCACGCAACACGCGCCAGCACACATAGCCACTCCGCCGGCCTCTCTTTTCCCGACAGCTGCGGTCCCGTCCCCCACGTCGGCCCAGCCCTTCATGGACCCCACTCCCCTGTCCCCAACCTCCCTTCTTCCTCCTCCCATCGCCCCTCCAGCAGCACTCCGCCCTCACCTCCCGCCTCACCGCCGCAGCTCCTCTCCCTCCTCTCTCCCAGCTCCTCGCCCTTGGCTCGCACCGCCACCGCCCTTAGGCCAGCCCTCCCGAGCCCGCGTCCCCAGCCAGCCCCTCCGCTCCTCCCCGTCCCCTTCGCTGCGCTCGCGGCGACCCCAAGCCGGACCTCTCTCCCTCACGGCCCGTCCGCCGGCCCGGCCGTCGCTCCCAGCGCCCTCCTCGGACCGAGCCAGCGGCCGCCCGGCCGACCCCGTGCTTGTCTCCGGCCGGGCCCGTCGCTTCACCGCGCCCGGCTCGATCGGCTCATGACCACCGTCTCCGGCCAATCCTCCGCCGCGAGACCCTCGCGCCGCTCCCGTCGCCCGCCGCCTCGCTCGCGGCAGGCCCCGCCGCGCCCGCCGTCCACACCAAGCCACTGCCGCCATCACCGGAGCCTCCCCGCGTGCCCCCAGGAGCCGGCCCGCGCGGACCCGCCCTCTGCCGTCCTCGCCGGAGCGCCCGACGCCCCCGTCGGCCTCCTCCCCCGAGCCTCGCTAGCGGCCGTGCGTCCCCACCCCCGAGCAGCCCCGTGGTCTTCCGCCCCGGCCGCCGAGCTCCTGTCGTGGTTGAACTCCGCTGCCACCAGTCTTTGCCGCGCTGGCCTCCTCTCCCAGGACATCTTCGCCAAGGTTCCCTGGTCCTCTGCGCGTGCACCAACGCCACCTCTATCCGGTTCAGCCGCTGGGTGATGTTCACCGTTCCAAACACCGACAAGAACCGCCTAATATCAAGTTCTTCCGAAGACCAACGCCGATGCAAGTTCGACACCGAAGACGAGACGGACGCCATGATCTCCAAACCGTAACACCGAGAATCACCGATGCCAGAACCAAGGACGTCATGAACCACAGTAGTCGGAACGACAAGATCGTTCCTCGGGACACCGGGAGCTCCCCGGAACGCCAAGCTCGTCGAGTTCAGGGACCCTCAAGATCTCCGTCACGGACGCGACATGTACTCCCCTGGGACCCCGGGGCCACATGGGACGACAATCACTCCGCCCGGAACCCTGAGTTCGCCATCAAGGACGCCAGGACCGTCGCCATGACCCAAGGACCCCGGAGGCGCCAAGACCTACCCCGGAATCCGAGAACGCGTCCGTCGAACCCCGATACCCGAGAACGGAACCGTCGAACCCTGGACCCCGAGACCGACCCCGAACCCCGGAACCCTAACAAGATCGTCGAGCCCCCTCAATGTGTGAACCCCTTTCCGAAAACCCTATTTTATAACATCATAACAACTTGTTGCATGTTTAATTGTCATCTCGCATGCATATCATGTGGTTTGGGGCCTTATGCCGATTCACCTAATAATTAAATATGGGGCCCATATGCGGGCACATCTAGTCTCATATTGGCCTCATTTAAATTTGTGTAGCGAACCCGGAGCTGTCTTTTTCCATGCTAATACAACATTTAAATTTGCGGGGTAGCTAAACAACATGAACCACCTAATTAATTGTCGGGACCCCGGTTCCGCTTAATTTGACCTAATTGCATCGCACCTTGCCATGCCATACATCATACATGCATCATGCCGATCTTCTGCCGTGTATTAAATATTGCATCCGATGTTTCTTCTAGTGTTTTGCTTCTTCACGGATAAGGCCGTTGAGTGGATGTGAGCTTCGCCCGATCTTCGGGGAAAACCCTTCGACAATGTTTTCAGGCGAGCATCTCCCTCCTTCTACCTATCTTACTTTTATAGTATTTATTTCCCTCCTGTTGATCTTTTGCCATCTGTGTTGCGATGCTTTAGTTTCCGTACCTGTGATTTCCCTTGCAGCCCTATATTGCCTTGGACACACCCTATTGCCTGTTGTTTGGTAGCTAGTTGGTCTTGCGCGTCGCCGTCGCTTGCTATATTGCTGTTGTGTGTCGTCATATGCCACAGTTGCTGATGTATTGCCGCATGTTGTTGTTGGAGATGATTCTAGTTTTACTTATTGTTCACTTTAATTTCTGTTTAACAACTAAAAATTGAATAAGCAGAGGCATCGGTGGGTGATAGATAATATTTGGTTTCCGAACGCCCACTTGTGTCCCGTAAGAGCCCGAGTACTTGATTCCTGTTCCTTGATTTATCGCGCTATCCACATCCGGGAGGTATATGGGACCTCCCTTAGCCAGAGCTTGATTCCGTATTATTTCTTGGGGCCACAAACTAGTTTGAGGTTTTATTACTATCCTGTACTTATGCCATGCTTTACTGCTTTATTTACGATTGTGCGCACACTGCGCATCGCTTTTATTTTGGATAGTGGCACGATTCCGTGGTGTCGACAAGCCCGTTTGGGGTTCCCGATCGTTCACACCCCCCCACACCTTGAGAGGCGTCTCGAGCTTGCCTACTCCGTTGCGGGTTCTACTTAAAGGGTGGCCCCAAATATTTGAATCTTGTGATTGCTTTGTCGTGAAAGCCTCGTTGGGTTTTGATTTGGTTTTTCCGAGGTTGATCGAGTGTGTGTTGCTATTGGTGCACCCGGCGGGTAAAACTTTCGAAAGCCGTGTCCATGGATATGGACGACTTGGAGCCAGCTTTCTTGATCATAGACAAGCATAACTAAAGTTTATTGTTATAAATTTGACTTATAATGACTAGTAATCAGCTTCACTATAATGGAATGGCTAATTAATACTGCCCACAATTGCTTGTTTGTTTGTCGCTTGCGACAATTGTACCTGACTAGCAAGTATTGCAACTACAACGAAATGGCTGAATAAAAGTACCAACAACTGCTGGGTTTTGGGATTATATCATGCTACCTGTATTTGATTAGTAATTGTTGCAACTATCACGGAATGGTTAACTAAAAGTGCCCACGGTTTATTTTATCAGGGCGATTATCTAAACTTGACTAGTAAAGTGCCGCAACTATAACTGAATAAATAAAACTGCCAACTGTGTGAGTTCCTCGGTTGACTTCCTCGTTTGGTCTCGAGGGGGAAACACCAGGATGGGTTTGTTTGGTGTTCGCTTCAGGTTGGATCCGGCTAGGTCATTCTTACCCCTCTCTGATAACCGCCAGTTGTATCGAGTCTCTATAGATTGTCTAGTGCATGCTGCCGCTGCCGCTTCAGTCCACCATACCTATGTAGGCGAGGACCGCCGAATTCTAGCCTCGCCGTGTCTTGGCCTCGATCGACGCTCCTTCTTTGTTTTCCTTTGCCCTTTGTCGGCACCCCTTTTGTCAGCAGGTTTTGAGATCGACGCCGTTAGCGAGGTTACCCTTCCGGCTTGCCTGGGCAGGGTTATGGGCGCCATTGGTTATTCTTGGGGCTCTTAGCCCCATTTGCTTCTTGTCCGTAGTCGGACTCTACCGTTTTCAAGGTGATTTGGATCTTGTATATTATATCGTATTTTTGACTCGTTGAGTCGCTATATATATCTCTACGTGGGTCCCATCGAGGACTGCTATGCGTAATATTATGCGTTTTCCACCCGCACGAAAGTGCCTGGTGGGCACCTTTGAATCGTTTCTATGCGGGTTTGGTGAATTTTGCCCAAACTTGCATAGGTCCGATTCTGAGGGTGTTACAAGTTCATATCTGACCCACTTCCTACCGATTCGGCAGGAATTTGTCTTTTTAACAGGGATAGACGGAAATGTGTGAGATCCCCCTGTTATGACATTATCCATGTAAGATGGTCTAGTATTTTTGAAAAATGTGATGGTAGCATTTTGAATTATCCATTTGGTGGTTGCTTTACAAAACCGTCAGTTTTTTGCACTCGGAAAATGGAAAACGGCTTTTTGGTGCGACGAAAAGGAAAACTTCCTCCTGAAACATTGTTCGCCATCCCATGATGCATACTTATGAAAAATATGGACCCATTATCACAAACTATGCCTTCATTCTAGCCATAACATTGGTCATTTGACCCGAAAGCCAAGAAACATCGAACAAGATAGGTCATTTTGTGAAGTTTTTTTTGAGACATAATCAATATACCAAGTTTGATATTTTTTCTTCTAACTATGTCACATAATATGACACCACGTGAAGGTTTTACGTTGTTTGGATCGTTTTTGAATTTATGATGCCCATTTTAAACCATCGTTATACTTTGTCGAAGGGCGGACATGAAGATTCTTAGCTCGGGGCCGAGACTCGCTAAAATTGAAGTGGATATATGATGAAACAACATATTTTGAACCTAAAAATGATTTTTGTAAAAAATCATGAGCATCCGATCATGTACCCGTAGTTCATATCTGACCCACTTCCTGCCGATTCGTCAGGAATTTGTCTTTTTTACCAGGGATAGACGGAAATGTTTGAGATTCCCCTGTTATGACATTATCCATGTAAGGTGGTCTAGTATTTTTGAAAAATGTGACGGTAGCATTTTGAATTAGCCATTTGGTGGTTGCTTCACAAAACCGTCAATTTTTTGCATTCGGAAAATGGAAAACGCCTTTTTGGTGCGACGAAAAGGAAAACTTCCTCCTGAAACATTGTTCGCCATCTCATGATTCATACTTATGCATAATATGGACCCATTATCACAAATTATGCCTTCATTCTAGCCATAACATTGGTCATTTGACCCGAAAGCCAAGAAACCTCGAACGAGATAGGTCATTTTGTGAAGGTTTTTTTGAGACATAATCAATATACCAAGTTTGATAATTTTTTCTTCTAACTATGTCACATAATATGACACCACGCGAATGTTTCATGTTGTTTGGATCGTTTTTGAATTTATGATGCCCATTTTAAACCATCGTTATACTTTATCGAAGGGCGGACATGAAGATTTTTAGCTCGGGGCCGAGACTCACTAAAATTGAAGTGGATATATGATGAAACAACATATTTTGAACCTAAAAATGATTTCTGTAAAAAATCATGAGCATCCGATCATGTACCTGTAGTTCATATCTGACCCACTTCCTACCGATTCGGCAGGAATTTGTCTTTTTCACCAGGGATAGACGGAAATGTTTGAGATCCCCCTGTTATGACATTATCCATGTAAGGTGGTCTAGTATTTTTGAAAAATGTGACGGTAGCATTTTGAATTATCCATTTGGTGGTTGCTTCACAAAACCGTCAGTTTTTTGCACTCGGAAAATGGAAAACGGCTTTTTGGTGCGGCGAAAAGGAAAACTTCCTCCTGAAACATTGTTCGCCATCCCATGATGCATACTTATGCATAATATGGACCCATTATCACAAACTATGCCTTCATTCCAGCCATAACATTGGTCATTTGACCCGAAAGTCAAGAAACGTCGAACGAGATAGGTCATTTTGTGAAGGTTTTTTTGAGACATAATCAATATACCAAGTTTGATATTTTTTCTTCTAACTATGTCACATAATATGTCACCACGCGAAGGTTTTACGTTGTTTGGATCGTTTTAGAATTTATGATGCCCGTTTTAAACCATCGTTATACTTTGTCGAAGGGCGGACATGAAGATTCTTAACTCGGGGCCGAGACTCGCTAAAATTGAAGTGGATCTATGATGAAACAACATATTTTGAACCTAAAAATGATTTTTGTAAAAAATCATGAGCATCCGATCATGTACCTGTAGTTCATATCTGACCCACTTCCTACCGATTCGGCAGGAATTTGTCTTTTTCACCAGGGATAGACGGAAATGTTTGAAATCCCCCTGTTATGATATTATCCATGTAAGGTGGTCTAGTATTTTTTGAAAAATGTGACGGTAGCATTTTGAATTAGCCATTTGGTGGATGCTTCACAAAACCGTCAGTTTTTTGCACTCGGAAAATGGAAAACGGCTTTTTGGTGCGACGAAAAGAAAAACTTCCTCCTGAAACATTGTTCGTCATCCCATGATGCATATTTATGCATAATATGGACACATTATCACAAACTATGCCTTCATTCTAGCCATAACATTGGTCATTTGACCCAAAAGTCAAGAAACCTCGAACGAGATAGGTCATTTTGTGAAGGTTGACATAATCAATATACCAAGTTTGATATTTTTCCATCTAACTATGTCACATAATATGACACCACGCGAAGGTTTCATGTTGTTTGGATCGTTTTTGAATTTATAATGCCCGTTTTAAACTATATATAATGTTTTATGTTTCACTTATTTTTTTATAAATGTGTAATGTTTGAGTGTAGATATATTTTTCTGCAAATTTTGATATATTATTTGTATTTTTCTGAACTAGAATGATTTAGTTATGATTTTTCAAAAAATAATGAGATAAAAGGAAAAATTCTGGAGGCCTACGCCGACGGCACAGACAAAACAAAAAATTTCAAAGAGCTGTGCCGACGGCCTGGCCGTCGGCACAGCCTGTCTGCCTAACGCCGTTTGCATCGCCGTGTCTAAACTACGACTACGCCGAGGGCTGTACCTATGCCGAGGGCCACCGTCGGCACAGCCCTCTGTACTACGCCGACGGCCACGCTACGCCGACGGCTACCCTCGGCACCGTCAATTACGCCGACGGCCGTCCCTACGCCGACGGCCAGGCTGGTCAGCTGGCCAAGAAAGGTTTGGCCGTCGGCGTAGCCGGCCGGCCGTCGGCACCTTCGTTCATTCCTATAGTGGCTTGATCCGGAGGCATCACCAAATCGCCATATGATGAGCTGGGAGCTTGGATGCGGTTGCACACCCTTCTGAACACACTGTGTGTATAGGCCCGTCCAAGTGCTCGTGCGAGTTGAGCGACCGCACAAGGTCCTAACAAACTAGGGGCCCCATGTCCCAATGCATAGCCTATTTCAGCACGTCTTGCTGCCTATTTTTGAATAACTTGAAACAAAAAAACTGGGTGTCCCCATGTCCCTAGCGATTTTTGCTGCCCAAAAATTAACGATAACTTTGCGCGCAGCTCAACATCCTGAGATTCTAGAGCCCTTTTTCGCTGATCCAAGGATGTTTTGATTTTTATAGACCAAATCAATCGGTCCCGATCAGGCTCCCAATTACGTCATCTGTCACTTCTCGACGTGCTCATAAGATATACTGATCTAATCGATCCATTCTGCCTGCCGCCTATGAACTGACGATTATGTTGTGGTCTCGCCGAAAACCACATGACGACGTGAAGAATCAAGATCGCCAAAAGCCGCACGCCCAAGCTGCGAGGCGCTTGTTTGCTCAAGTGCCCTTTCGGCCGTTCGCCGCACCTTGACTCGATCAGTTAATCTAGTCTCAATGTCGAACTCCAAGGCCGATTAAGGTTTACGCGATCTCTTCTAGTTAAATTATCTTGACACGTTTAAATTTTGATTCATGAAGTGTTTGAAATTATTTTTGGTTTACAAAGCATGAAGAATCATGTCTTCTTGAAATAGAAGTTAGGCCTCCGACACTTCAGTATAATGCTATGGTGGTACCTTTTAGTAGAATTAATGTTTGATTATATTTTTATTTACTACGAAATACTACTCATTGAAGTTATATACAAAGTGGAAGTTATCGTCGGATAGATGACAAGTACGCCATAGGAGGTCCTAAGAGCGTTGAAAATATGGCGTGTGAGCCGTACGGTTTTCCGAAAGTGGTGAGCACAAGCTTACCCAGGTTCAGATCTGACATTGGTGATCGATACTCCTGTTAGCAACCCAGTAATATACGGCGAGAGCCGGATGTTACAGTGGATTACAAGAGAGGTTCTCCTGTACGAGTTGGTTGTGATATTGTGCCCTAAAGGCTCCCTCAGGTCCGACTTATAAAGGCGCCAAGACCAAGGGTTATAGGAGATATCTATTCTCCTACATTACAGAGTTGATAACTAGATATATCTTGAACTACAAGTAATACTAGAGGCCTGAGTTAGTAATTCTTTTGGGCCTTTTCATAGCCAGAATTTACTCCGTCCTCTTTACCTGACCGGGCCACCTATGAAGCAAAGCTCTAAACTGTTGGTGGACCACCCTAATTAGTGAGTCCTGTGGGTATACCCGGAAAGTATATCCCCAACAGTGGCCCCGGAATTGTCCAAGATCAAAAGTCGGAATAATCGTCTAGCTTGATAGTTTCTTCGGCTTGCGGAATCTTTAAGGGTTCCAGAAAACTTCATTCAAATGTGTAGATTCCGAGTCTCATCTGGGTCGGATATGTCTCCTAGAGATAAGTTGCTTCCACTCGATTTCAAACTTGAGCCGTAATTTGAGATGTGGATGTTCCTGACAACTTTTCAGACTTGTCTTGTCACTGACAGAACATTTTGTCAGCATGATCGTTAGTGGGTCCGCAATTGACGGAACCGAGGCACTGTTACTGTGCACGCATGGATATCGAGGTGTGATACGTCGTAAACGTATCTATAATTTTTTATGTTCCATGCTTGTTTACTATCTACTTTGCTTTACGTTGTCTACACTTTAAGGTATTTTTATATGTTTTCTAGGATTAACCTATTAACAAGATGCCATAGTGCCAGTTGCCTCTTTTCTGTTGTTTTTGGTTCTAGAAAAGTCAGAAAATGAATATTCTTGGAATTGGACGGGACAAAATCTAAAGTCAATATTTTACCGTGGGGAACATGGAGCCAGAAGACGAGACGGAGGAGGGCCTCGAGGGGGCCACACCCACTGGCCGCGCGGCCAGGCCTGGCCCGCTCCTAGGGGGGTGCAGCCGCCTCGGGCACCCTCTCGGCTTCCCTCTTTGCCTATAAGAAGCCCCCGATACCTAAACCCTAAGGACCCGACCAATCTTCCATGAAACAGTCTGTAGCCACTGCCACCATCGTCCCTTTATCGGGGGGATCTGAAGCTCTTCCCGACACCCTGCCGGAGGGGAGAGATCATCCTGGAGGCCTTCTTCATCACCATGCCAGCCTCCGGTATGATGCGTGAGTAGTTCCACCTTGGACTATGGGTCCATGTAGTAGCTATATGGTTGTTTCTCCTCCTTTGTGCTACCATGTTTAGATCTTGTGAGCTCCGTTCATGATCAAGATCATCTATTTGTAATCATGCATGTTGTGTTTGCGAGGATCCGATGGATATTAAGATTACTATGTCAGATTGATTAATTATTCTATCTTATTGATTATATCATGTCTGTGTTGTTTGAGATCTTGCATGCTCTCCGTTTCTAGTAGCTATCTTGGCCAAGTATATGCTAGTGACTCCAAGAGGGAGTATTTATGCTCGATAGTGGGTTCATGCCTCTATTGAATCTGGGGAAGTGATAGAAATCTCCAAGTTTGTAGATGTGTTGTTGCTACTAGGGAGAAAATAACAATATCTTGTTCATGGAACAATTGTATTGTTTATTTTACACACCTTGCTTAAAGCAGTTATCCGTTGCTTGCAACTTAATACTGGAGGGGGTTCGGATGATAACCTGAAGGTGGATTACTTGTCATAGATGCAGTTGGATGGCGGTCTATGTATATTGTTGTAATGCCCAATCAAATCTCATAGGATCATGAATGTCTAGTGTTGCATTGTTATGCGTTGATTTGTCCTGTCAATTGTTCTGCTGTAATTTGTTTACCCAGCATGTTATTTTATTTATCTTAAGGAGAACACCTCTAGTGAACTATGGATCTCGGTCCAATATTTACCATTGATACATCTTCACTGTTCATGTTTACTTTCTGCAATCCACCATTACCTTCCACACTATACAGTTAATCCTTTGTTTTCAGCAAACCGGTGAGATTGACAACCACACTGTTCGTTGGGGAAAAGTCTTGAGTTTGTATTGTGCAGGTTTCCTAGTTGCTAGCAACAGCTTTGAGTCGTGTCCTTCCTCCTACTGGTTCGATAACCTCGGTTTCTTTCTGAGGGAAAACTTGATGCTGTGCTCATCATACCTTCCTCTTAGGGTTTCGTAACGAAGCTCTGCAGTGATCTGAGCTACACATCATCAAGCTTTTTATGGAGCCGTTGCCGGGTTTGCTAAGGATGACTTCACAACCTTTCTCTTTACTTTGTTTTTGTTTTTCTTAGTTTCTTTTTCCTTGTTTTGCTTGCCTCTTTTCATCAAACAAATTCCAAAAAAATTAATTTTGTTTGGTTTTCTTTCTCTTATGAAAAACACAAAAAATTAGTTCCTACTCTAGTTGCTGCTGCTGTTGGTTTGCTCCACTTTTGCAAAAATGAACTCTGCCGAGAACTCCAAGTTATGTGACTTCACTGGCACAAACAACAATGATTTCTTGAGTACACCTATTTCTCCACATGCTCCTAATGCTACCTTTTATGAAATTAAGCCTATTTTATTGAATCTTGTGATGAAAGAGCAATTTTCTGGTGCTAGTTCTGATGATGCTGCTGCCCACCTCAATAACTTTTTTGAACTTTGTGAGATGCAAAAATATAAGGATGTAGATGGAGATATTATTAAGCTCAAATTGTTTCCTTTCTCCTTGAGAGGAAAAGCTAAAGAATGGTTTTTATCCTTGCCTAGAAATAGTATTGATTCTTGGATTAAGTGCAAATATGATTTTATTGGAAAATACTATCCTCCTGCTAAGATTATATCTATGAGAAGTGAAATAATGAAATTTAAACAACTTGATAATGAACATGTTGCTCAATCTTGGGAAAGAATGAAATCTTTGGTAAAGAATTGTTCCACTCATGGACTGACTGCTTGGATGATTATCTAGACTTTTTATGCAGGTTTAAACTTCTCTTCAAGAAATATGTTGGATTCAGCTGCTGGAGGTACCTTTATGTCCATTACCTTGGGTGCTGCAACAAAGCTCCTTGATAATATGATGGTCAATTATTCTGAATGACACACTGAGAGAGCTCCACATGGTAAGAAGGTAAATTATGTTGAAGAAACCTCCTCTTTGAGTGATAAGATTGATGTTATCATGGCTATGCTTGTTAATGGAAAAGCTCCTATTGATCCAAATAATGTTCCCTTAGCCTCTTTTGTTGCTAAACAAGAGCAAGTTGATGTTAAATTCATTAGGAATAATAAGTTTGGCAACAATGCTTATGGTAATAACAATAGGCCTTATCCTCCTAATAATGGCAATACTTATCATGGTAGATCTAGAATGCCTATTGAAGATAGGATTCTACAAGTTGAAAGATACACTAAAAACTTCATGCAAATGCAATATGAGAAGAACAAAATATTCACTAAAACTATGGAAGAAAAATCTGTTATCTTGAAAAATATTAGTTATCAAATTGAGAATTTGAATAGGGAAATTCCTATTTTGCAGTCAAAAATTTTGAGTGCTGAGAAAAGTATTTCCACTTTGTATGAAGTACAGTACTATTTGATTAATAAAATGGCTGCTAAACCTGAAACCTTGGAAAGTACCTTTGTTGCTACTCATGCCATACAAGTTACTATTGATGAAAATGTTAGACTATTAGCTAAACTACATGCTAAGTTTGAAAGAGAGGCTAAAATTGCTACAATAAATAGTGTGTGTACTATTACCACCACCAATATGGATGCTACCAAACCACAAGAAGTCCCTATTCGTCCTACCACAATGCCTAAATCCAATGAGTCTACTACCAGTGATACTAAGTTTGATTTTGATCTTGATGGTTCCAATATTTCTGAAGTGATTATGTTCCTACAAAAGCTTGCTAGAAGTCCTAATGCTAGTGATATGCATGTAGCTTTCACCAAACACATTACATATGCTCTCACTAAAATTAAGGAAGAAAAGTTGAAACACAAAGCCTCTATTCCTAGGAAAGTAGAAGATAGTTGAGAACCCATCATTAATATGCTAGTAAATGACTTTGATCTCAAAGCTTCATTTTACCTTGGTTCTAGTGTCTCTATTATGCCTAGAAAGATTTATGAAATGCTTGATTTGCCACCTCTCAAAGATTGCTATTTGGATGTCCCACTTGATGATAATGCTAAAAAGAAACTCATGGGGAGTGTTAATGATGTTCTTATTATGGTTAACAATGCTTATGTCCCTGTTGATTTCTATGTTTTGGATGTTAAATACAAGACCTCTTTTCCTATTACTTTGGGAAGACCTTTTCTTAGAACTGTTGGTGCCATCATTGATATGAAAGAAGGCACCATTAAATATCAATTTCCATTCAAGAAAGGTATTGAACACTTCGCTATGTTGAGAGAGAAGTTACCCTTTGCTCCTCATTTGAAAGCAAAATTTGATGTTAATGCTTCTTCATTTGAAAATACTTGATTCTTGCTTCTTGTGCCTAACTTAAAGGCATTAAAGAAAAGTACTTCTTGGGAGATAACCCAATAGTTTTATTGAGTCTTGGAAGTTATTACTTCTGTAATAACCTCTCCTTATCTTTTTTATTTGATTTTTGTGCCAAGAATAACCTCTAATGAGAGGGAAGTAAGATTTGGGGAGTTGCTGTCCCGAAACAGGATTTTGTGCTCCACTTTAAAAATTCTTGAAAAATATCTGTAAGTCGGATAGCTGTAATTTTCTTAATAAATCCCCCAGGTTGTAAGATAACTTTAGTTAGTTCAACACTTTTTGATTTGAGCAACATAAGATCTTCAAAAAAATTGGATTTCACCTGCTGGTCTGTTTTGACAGATTTCTGCCATTATTTGCATTTGCTTCTTCTTGATTCCTTTTTGGGTTATTTTTGGGAAATTGAGCTTTTGTGGGAATTGATACAGTATCTTGTGTATTTAGTGAAATTTTTTCTGTTTTAAAACTAAACCCAAAGGTCTATTATCTTTTGAATACACTAATGTTGCTAATGAAGATTGTGTAAAGTTTTGTATGAAGGAAATTTTTCAGTTGTAAGGAAAGAATGATGTAATGAGATGAAGAATGGACAAAATCTCTAGCTTGGGGATGCCAACCCATTTCACCCCAAGAAATATTCAATAAGTACAAGCGTCAAAGCTTGGGGATGCCCATGATATCCCCTTCTTCATCAATAAAAATATCAGGTCTTTCTAGACACTTCATTTTTTACTGTTTCATGCACTGCTGTGTTGTTCTTGGAGCGTATTAGTTTTTGTTTTTTGGTTTTGGTTTGTTTAGTTTGATTAAATAAAGTAGTTTGACCCCGTTCTCTCCGTGTTGTTTCAAATAAGTTGGTTTGTGTTCGAAAGGAGTAGGAAGTTCTTGCTTAGTAGTACAAGAGGAGCTTGCTTTGACTGTGACTTAGACTTTATCATATCATGCTAGATGTTGTTTTGACCTTATGCTTAGTGATTATTGTTGTATCATGACTTGCTCCAAACAATTAGGATTGCTAATGCGCATTGAAAGAATCATGCGTTGTTTTAGCATACAAAAGCATAGTATTGTGGTATTCTCCTTTGATGCTTTGTTTGGGTTGACTTGGCACATGCTCAAACCATGTTATGACTATGAACAAGTCACCTTAGCCTTTATGTTCATTTAGTTTTTGACTTGTGGTACCACTTTATGCTTTGATTGGTAATGTTTTGTTGCTCTGCATGATTATGGCCATTATTGCTCTCTTAGTTGGTCACTCCCAGTCTTTTGCTAGCCTCCACTTGTATGAGTAAGCTCTACTCATGCATCCAATTCCCAATAAACCAAGTTATTCCAAAGTGTCCACTATAAATTCCTATGCATGGTGTGTTACACCATTCCAAGTATATTCTTGTTTTATCTATCTTCTAAATTAAACTTGTTATGTGAAACTTAGTGATTAAAGCTCTCACAAACTTGATGGCACACTTTATTTTTATTGCCCCTAATAAACATGAACCATTGTGTCATTTATGTTGTATATGCTTGCACTTATACGTTGGAATCAGCAGAACCATGCTATCATGGGGAACGCTTTCAACATTGCACCTGGTACATGTTACCCAGTTGATATCATGCTCTTTTGTTTGCGGATGTCGTCGGTGTGAAATAAAAGGGGAGCTTGTAAGTCCATGGAGTTATGTATGTGCATTAGAGAAACGCCTGGGCCGCTAGCCTAAACCATGCCTAATCATGGTGGATACTTGCAACATCACCATAGTGAGCAACCTATGAAGCATTCTTCTTATAAAAAAAGATATAGAGATTTAGAAAAAGAAAAAAAAGGGATGATAAAAGAGGAAAGAGAGAAAAAAGCACCATTTTCCCATGGTAAATAAGAAGATTGCTGAGATGCTCATTGTCTGCTTTCCTTGTCATTTTGATATGGGATAGCTCCTATGTCATGTGCAAGGGGTACCCCGTTGGCGGTTCTTTATGATACACATGTACTTACTATAACAAGAACTTACCGGTAACTAAAGTTGAGTAGCATGAGGAGAGGACCTCGTACTCAAGGGACATGAGATTGCCAACTTATACTTTGTCAATAATATACTCCATAGTTTGTTCACTTTAACCTTAATCACTTCAAGATGCTTATGATAGGGGCAATGAGAGCTGAAAGCTAACAAGTACCATAATTTTGGGAAGCTCTTTATGTGACTTGAAATCCCTGCTTCCCTTTATGAAGGGCCTTTCTTCCACTATTATATTGAGTCTCCACCTTCTATCCTTAGGCACCAATTAATAGAGCATAGTTTCCATTCTAAGTTCTATGTGCATTGTCCCAAAGCTTATTGATTGATTCATATTGTTGATATTGCTTGTTCTTGAACTATTTGTATCTAGTCACCCTTATGAACTTTGAAGGTGTCCTATGCATTTATTGTTAATCCATGAGGGACAAGATAAATGCCACTATGATATGTTTTCTATATGTGAAACAAACAAACATCTTTCAATGCATTGTTATTCATAATCTTTGTTTGTATCCTTTCATGTTGCATGCATTGTTACTATGTCTTATTGTTAGAACTTCATCTTTCATGCTCATGTTTAGAGTACTTTGATCCCAGCTTTCAATGCTTGCAAATGGTTTGATCTTGATTTTGATGGTGCATGTCACCTCAAAAATTATTCTTTTTATCACTAACCTACTCGAGGACGAGCAGGAGTTAAGCTTGGGGATGATTGATACATTGTAAACGTATCTATAATTTTTGACGCTCCATGCTTTTTTAGTATCTACTTTGCTTTACTTTGTCTACACTTTGAGGTATTTTTATATGTTTTCTGGGACTAACCTATTAACAAGATGCCACAGTGCCAGTTGCATGTTTTCTGTTGTTTTTGGTTCCAGAAAAGTTAAAAAATGAATATTCTTGGAATTGGACAGGACAAAAGCGAAAGTCAATATTTTACCGTGGGGAACATGGAGCCAGAAGACGAGATGGAGGAGGACCTTGAGGGGGCCACACCCCTGCCGCGCGGCCAGGCCTGGCCCGCGCCTAGGGGGGTGCAGCCGCCTCGGGCACCCCTTGGCCTCCCTCTTCGCCTATAAGAAGCCCCCGATACCTAATCCCTAAGGAACCGATGAATCTTCCACGAAACAGTCCGTAGTCGCCGCCACCATCGTCCCTAGATGGGGGGATCTGAAGCTCTTCCCGGCACCCTGTAGGAGGAGAGAGATCATCCCGGAGGACTTCTTCATCACCATGCCAGCCTCCGATACAATGCGTGACTAGTTCCACCTTGGACTATGGCTCCATGTAGTAGCTAGATGGTTGTTTCTCCTCCTTTGTGCTACCATGTTTAGATCTTGTGAGATCCGTTCATGATCAAGATCATCTATTTGTAATCATGCATGTTGTGTTTGCAGGGATCCGATGGATATTGAGATTACTATGTCAGATTGATTAATGATTCTATCTTATTGATTCTATCATGTTTGTGTTGTTTGAGATCTTGCATGCTCTCCGTTTCTAGTAGCTATCTTGGCCAAGTAGATGCTAGTGACTCCAAGAGGGAGTATTTATACTCGATAGTGGGTTCATGCCTCTATTGAATCTGGGGAAGTGATAGAAATCTCTAAGGTTTTAGATGTTGTAACATCCCAAAAATATTAAACTAGAATCATCAAACTCTAATCTTCAAAATTAGGGTTAACAAAAACTTTTCTAAATAAAAATATGAAAGCATGCATGTGTGTATGCATTCCATTTTGGATTCTTTTGAATTGCCTTGTTTATGTGTTTCTTTGCTTGTAAATGGATTCTTAGGTGAATTAAACATCATCTAAACAATCCCCACACTTTTCCCAAAGACAAATAAATCAAAACAAACAAAATAACGGAATGGTCATTTTGGCCAATCTAACTCCCATGCCTACTTTGGTTGTCTCTAACTTTCAAAATTTAACAGAAACTTGTTTGGATCTTTGCACCCCTTGATAGTACTCCTAACAGAGTACCAAGGGCCACTTTGTGATCATCCAAAAACATTTGAATGCATAGTTTAAAAGACAGTTCAAAATTGAATCTTTATCATGTGGGAAGATCCCACCTTTTTCAAAAACCACTCAAACAAGCTCAACTTTCAAAACCCAAGCATCCACAGACTGACCAGCACATGCCTAGCACACCCACCAAAAATATTTTCAAAATTCAAAACTTGAATTCTTGCGGCCATTTCATCAAACACCTTGCAGATACAAATCAAACAAAATCTAAACACTATAGTGAGCAGTAATTTGAGCCTAACTTGTTCCCTCTCTAGATCACAGCAACCTCAGTAGATCATCTAGCCAACTTAACTAAGCACTAGCCCACTGTAAGCTTGGCAATGTCATCAATGGTGAACAGCCGAAGCCACCCATGTCACTCCAGTGTGGACAGCGGGCTAGAGGAAGAACTAGCCGTGCCAACCTTGTCTGGGAGGTAGCCCATGACTCACCGCCCCCTCTCGACCAGCCCTTCCACGCAGACAGTGACCAAAACCGCCAGGAACGCCGCGCCCGTGCCACTGTCAACCATGCCGAGTATGCGCCAGAGTGCCACCCTCGACACGCTCCCACAGACCGCGCGCCGCCCTCGCCGCGTGCATACACGATCACCACCGTCCCATGAGACATCCAGACATCCCCGTTCGCCGCCCCATGCCTCACAGCCACCGCTCGCCGTCGAAGACGCCGCCTTTGCCGCGCAGAGCATCGCATGTTCCAGAACGTTTGCCACCGCCCCTACATGCGCATTAAAGCCATAGAGCATCGCCAGGAGACCACCGATCGATTGCCACCGCCGGCCATGCCTCTAGTAGCCCGTAGCCATGTCGCCACCGTTGCCTGCCCATCCCGTTCGGTCTCGTCGTCGAGACTATAAATAGAGGCCTCCCCCGCTCAAACTCTTCACACCATTCTACTGCCCTCTCCTCACTGATTGTTCCACCCCGTTCCCGGAGCAAGGCGAGCAGCGCTTCGCCGTAATTTTACAGGAGCCTGCCGCTGCTGGAGAAGAAGGAAGTCAGCGATTGGAGCCGCCCCAGGAGAAGTTGCTGGTACCAGGAGGTTCGTCGTCGTCGAATTCGTCGTTCGCTCATATCTCCGACCTTCGCCTGAGCCCCGGTGAGCCCCTGACGACCCCCACCTGCCGCGTTAGGTTTCTGTCTCGCCGGCGCCACCCGACGTGGACGATGAGTAGTAGCCGTTCGATTAGATTTAGATCATGCGGATGAGATTGCCCCGTACCGCTTCACGTTTAAATAGCCACTGACTGGTAGAACCCCGTCGGTTGAGCCAAGCCCATGAGTGACACCGGGCCGTTAATTCCGCAGCCCATTCGTTTGAATTTGGATTTTTCCATTTTCATTCAAACACAGTTCTGTACCTAGTTTCAAAAATCAACCCAGTTCGATTCAGTGAACCAAATTGAATGAAACCAATTTTTTTAGAAAGGTCTTGAAATGCTGAATCCAAGCCCGTTGGATTCAAATCATTTGGATCTATAGATCACCTTTGGTAAAAATAACAAGGCAGAAGCTTTTCTGCATTCAAACATTTTTCAATATTTAAACCATAATAGCTTTTGAGTTGATTCCAACTCTCAAAAATCACATTTGATCATACCTTTCAGAATATGTAAAAATATATTGGTTTACTTACAGAAATAATGTTCTAGTAATAAAAGAATGCCACATAGGCATTTCTAGACATTTTATTTAATTAAAATAAAAGGGTAAAACCTTATTAAATTGTGACACCAATTTAAATCACATTCCCATGGACTAAAATATGTGGTGATGACATGTGTCAACATGATCCCATGTTTGGTTTGGAGAATATTAAATCTTAAGTAGTTTTTCAATGAGTAGAAATTACTTTTCTAAAACCAAAATCTTTAAGTCAAATGCTTGTAATGTTAGTGATGATGCTAGATCATCTATAGAACCCTTGTGTGTGATGATTGCAAGTAGTTTAGTATCGTTTGGTGATTGTGTACCTCGTATTTATTCATAGACGCTAGTACCGACCAAGGATACGAGGAGGAAGGAGGATACTATGAAGAAGAAGCCGTGGAGAACTTCAACCACTGCTGTGCACAAGGCAAGCCAATACTTGCAAGATAACACTTGCAATTTAGCAAGCTTATACTTATACTGATACAAGCCTTACTAATCAAGTTGACCTATGCAAGCCTAATACTACTAGTTGAATGTGAAAGCTAACACTTGCAATTATGAAAGTTAGATAACCTATGCCATGCACTAAGCATGCTTGGTTGGACACATTTGATGATAAACCAATCCTAGTTTTACTTGCAAGTTTCTACTTTATTTCATTATCAAGGCTCTTACTTAGAGTTTACTTGAGTAAATTGTAGATTCTAGAAAGATACTTGAAGGTTGCATCAAGAGCATAAAATTTGGCCTAAGCTAGATAATATTGATGTCATCCCAAGGCATAAGATTGAACTTAGTTGAAACTCCACTAGTTTACCACCCCTCATTAGTACTCACCCCCACTTGTAGATGCTAGTGCTAAGCATAAAACTTAATCAACTTTAGATGGGAATACTTGGTGGAAAATGGTTATGAAAACCTTAGAATGATGGATCATTCTACTGAGATGTTTTGACATGTGTTTCCGAACACCAGATGATTTTGGTGATGAAAATGTTAAGGCATGAGCCTTAGCCCTTTATAAAACTGATGGTTGTCTGGATGCGATACCATTCCAATTTTACCGTACAACCATAATACCCGAAGATTGGTTAGGGCTTGACTGGAAACTAATATACCTTAGTATTGGTTCCCTCACAGCTAAGGTCTGAGCTGAGGCTACCTTGTGAAGATTGTCCACCTGTGCAGTACCCAAGATGACAGTTGGTCATGGTTGGGAGGCCAAACTCACAGGAGAGGTGCTTATACTAGGGCGTGTGATGGAAAGGTTAGGATTGATTATCCGCATACTGAGTATGGTGAATTCAGGATTTGTTCCTGACGGATGTATCGAATGTTGTGGTGAAAGTGTACAATCTCTACAGAGTGTCAAACTATTCGAATAGTCAGCGTCATGATTATGGACAGTTGGAGTGGCCATACTGTTCCCCTGTCAGATGTTTTCAAAATGACTTGTGAAATGATTTGAGACTTTGACTTGACCACAACAGAGTTGTGGCATGAGATACAAGTTCCCACTTAGGTGTTATAAAATTTCAACTAGCTTTCTTTGCTTCTGAACTTAGTAGAGGTAAATCTGACTTTTTGCAAAACAACTCTAGAGCCTAGTGCCCTATTACAAAAAAACCCCTTCACTTGTTAGTATTAGTTTGCGAGTACTTAAAGAGTACTCATGGCTTTGTCCCTGGCTATTCCCATGGACAGACTATGAAGAGGAGTACCAGGATGATGGACCCCAGGAAGGTTATGACAACTAGGATCATCTCCCATCGTCAGCATTGCCTGTGGCCCCGAAGATGGAGCTTCGCCTATGCTACCGTTATTATTACGTATTCCACTGCTTGAGTTGTATTAAGAACTGGATCATGAGATCCTTATTTGTGTAAGACCTTATGTACGGTTTGTAATGGATGATGTACTGTGGTATCCAATTCTGTTATGTCTCGCAAAAATGGTAATCCTGGGATTGTGATGTATGGCATATCAGGCATCTGGGATTAAAAATCTGGGTGTTGACAAGTTGGTATCAGAGCCATCCTGACCATAGGAGACCCTAGTTAGACTGGACGTTTGAATCAAAAAATTAGTTTCAAAACCAAAAGAAGAAAATATTTACAAAAAATTATTCCCATTCTTATCACTTTGATTCTTTCATAAAAATTCATGTTCCTCAAAAAACTCTTCCAAGTACATAAAATTTGACACACTTGATCACTCTACTAACTTACTCATCCTATATTCTTAATAGATGGATGTGAAGTACAACAAGTTTTATTAGTTGGGGAATGGATGAGACCTTATCTTTGAGAGGGATTTGGACCAGCTTTCAGAACTTCTGGAGCCTCCACACCCCGAGTTCTTCGGAGCTCAGCTCAATGATCAAGGAGGAGAAGATCTGTAGTGGCTAATTGTTGCAAGTATCCGAGGAAAGATTGAACCTCCCACTACTGAGGGAATTCAGTTTACCTTAAGAGAGAACAACTGGCTCGATGGACTTGCCAGAGCCATGCAGGAAGCTCTTTCCCGTCTGTGTGGGCAGAGTGTCAACCAGATGAAGGGAACCCGCTTTGAGTTTTTCCCAAAGCGTGATGCTAATGGACAACCGCTGGGAAAACTCAATTGTACCACCTTAGCTTCATGATGTACGATCGTCAGCAAGAATTGGACAACTGCCATGACTACTCCAACCACAAGTCCGCCATCATCAAGACGAAGGATCAAACCATCGCCATGCTAGCGAAGGATCACAAGTCTCGCCGCCGTTAGCTCGACAAGAAGGAGCGCATCATTGCCCGTCTTCGCCACCGTATCTCTGCTTTGGAGGAGACCATCCATGAGAGAGACATGCAGTTGGAGGAAAGGGAGAATGCCGGAGAGGATCTTCGTGGAGACCCCTACTCCTATCTCAGTGATGATGACGATTTTCTAGAGGATCAGGCTATGGACTTCTTCACTAATGAGGATGATTTCGCCTTCATCAATGACGACGATGATGATAAGGATGATGACTACACCGACTCCGAGGAGTAGTAGAACTTGATCACTAGTGTAGTGAGTAGTATTTGGTCCCACTATATCGTAGTTTCCAGAATGGTTCTTAAAACCATCTGCTTACCTTTGTTGTGGTGTGTGTTGTATCGTGTGCTATGAGTGAATGAATGAAAAGCATGTTGCTAGAAAATCTGAGCCAAACATTAAAAACTTTTCAAAGTCCCGAAACCTTAGAAATTTCCCTCTTTTCTCATGATCGATCTCAATCTTCAGATGCCACGCGGAGGAAGTGGTTCATCCCCAGACCCGATGTTGCAGATACTGCAAATGTTGGTTTCTGACCGCGAAGATGAAAGGACCGAACGTCAAGCCAATTTAGCTACCCTTCAGCAGATAGCCTAGCTAGCCCACAACAACCAAGGACAAGGAAATCAGGACAACCATGGATCTAAGCTCAAGAATTTCCAAAATACCAACCCGCCTGTTTTCACTAATTCAGAAGAGCCCCTAGATGCTGACGATTGGCTGCAAACCATGGAAAATAACCTAGAAGTCGCCGGAGTGGAAGCCAACGAGAAAGTTTTGTTCGCCACCCACTATCTAGCTGGATATGCCAGAGCATGGTGGAACAGTGTTCGTGCCATGACCGGAGGACAGATGATGACCTGGGAGGAATTCAAGGTCAAGTTCAGCAGAACCCATGTGCGACTGAGTTTGATCAAGAGAATGAGAGATGAGTTCAGAGAACTGAAGCAAGGAAGGATGACCGTAGTGTAATACCGTGACAAATTCTTGTCATTAGCTAGGTATGCCCCGGATGAGATCGACACCAAAGCCAAGAAGAAATAAAGATTCTTGAATGGTCTGCACGATGAGATGCAGACTGTGTTAGTCAATATCCCCTTTGCTGATATTGAAGCCCTTGTCGACTCTGCCATCCAGATGGAAGGAAAGATCAACCAAGCCAATGAGAACCGCAAGAGTCGCATGATGCATCAGCCAGGAACCCATCAGACCCCAAAGTATTACCCTAACCCATCTCCAGGATTTGCCCCGAGAACCAGCAGACCCCCGATGAACCATCCGACTTATCCCAACTACGGAAACCCTAGGCCCGGAGGAATTCACAACAACCCCGACAACTCCAGCAATTTCAATCATTCCCCACCCAAGTCCAACAACAATGCTACCACCAACACCAACACTGCCCCGAGGACTGGAAGCAATGCTGTGCCTGTTGCAGCAAAGGACAAGTCGCAAGTGACTTGTTATGACTGTGGAAATAAGGGTCACTACTCCAACGAGTGCCCCAACAAGAAGAATGCCGCAGCCCCCAATACCAATGCTGACTCAACATCGGTCGTGTTCACCAGAAGGAGTTTTGCCCAGGGAATTCGCTCAACATAGCGGCCGTCTTTTTCTCATGCATGCTGAAGAAGCTCAGGAAGCGCCAGACGTCGTGCTGGGTATGTTTTCTGTTAATTCAGTACTTGCTCGAGTGTTGTTTGATTCTGGTGCATCGCACTCATTTGTCACCGAAGAATTTGCATGCACTAGTAAAATCCAACCAACCAAACTGAAGCACGTTATGATCGTTCAAATTCCCGGTTCAACCACCAAAGCTAGGAAAATTTGCAAAGCCGTCCCTATCCGAATCCATGGCATAGATTTTTATGCTAACACTACAAGAAATGTGTCAGCCTATGACCTTTTGGTAGTGACCGTGGAGAAAATTGTCATAGATTTATGACAATTATGCATCACATGGTCATGGACTATTTGGGAGGGTTCAAGCCTAACTTATGACGATTTTGTACAAAAACGTCGTAATTTTATAAGGCAAAATCATCATAGTGCTAGGAAGGACAAGATACAAGAGGAGGGCAATATCGGCCATTGGATGTAAACAGGATGGACGGCTGAGATGGTGTTCGGTGGGAACTTGCACTGGATCGATGACCTGGCACACCATACGTGCGTAGACCTAGTGAAATTTGGGCCCAACAGGCGGGATAAGAACCCAAAACCACCAACCCCACCCATGTAAAAAAAAACTCTCGTCCTAGCCTCCCAGCGCCGAACTCCCTCCTCCATGGTTCCTCTCCCCCCTCTCCGCCGCCGGCCAAGATCCCGGCCAGTTCCGTCCATCCCCTGCCTCGGCAACAACATCCCCTGAATCCCCCTGCCTCGGCCAAGATCGAGAGGAACATCACCCATACCCTAATCCCCTCCCACCCTGCAGCGCTCATCTCCCTTCTCCATCATCCCATCCGTCGCCGCCGCCACCACAAATTCACGGCCGCACCCATCCATCTGCCCTCGTGACCCGCGGCCGCCCTCTCGCCTCGCCCATTCATCTGCCTTCGCCCGCCCGCGGAGACGATGGTTCCTCCGCGTACTCTCTAGATCCACAAGTTCGATTCACCTCTCAACGCCTTCTCCCTCCTCCCATGTTCTCCTCCGCCGGTGGCGGCCTAGATCCCGGCCAACTACGGCCACTCACTGCCCCGCAGACCATCTCCCCGGGCCCCTCCTCTCTCCCTCTTTATTCCACCTCGTGGTACCAGCAAACCGCCCCTACAACAGAAACCCTAGCCCTGGATCCCGGCTGTATAGAGAGGAGCATGCTCTCCATGGAGATGTCGGCGCCCCAACGGCGGGTGGTGGTGACCAAGGCCAGCTTCCGTCTTCATCGTGCGGAGCAGATGCGGTTGGCCCACATGCCCCGTCCTTCACCGACGCCGATGTTCCCGTGGCTTGCTTCTCTTCCCTCACCATCCGCGACCACGCAGGCGAAGGACGAGCTGGCGGCGCCGTGGCGTCGCCCAAGGAGTGTATGGGGAGAAGGAGGCGGTGGTGCCCTAGGTCCACCACCATCGCCAGTGCGACGCACTAGAAAGGTCGTGCTCATCCTCTTCAAGCCCGTCGTCGAGCGCGTGCCGTCTTCCTCGACCCCTAGAACAAGGGATCTACGATGAGTAATTCTGTCCTGCCTACGAACCTCTCTTACCATGGAGAATCATGTCCTGCACTGAACTTTACCATGCCATATTTGATGTTTGCTGAGCTAATAAAAACTACCTCTGTTATAGAAGCACTCGGACATGCCAGTTGAACTTTGTTATTGCCCAGACCATTGCCCAGGTCCAGTATGCAAGGTACTGGCACGTGCTTGTATCATATAGATCAGCACTTGTGATTTTGATAAAGGGATACAAGTAATCGTGTTCCTGTTATTACTATTTGTGGATCTGTGATTGCAAAAAAAACTCATATGATTTCCAATTTATGCCTGGCAGCTAGCAATTGGTATATTTAGGAGCTATTAGTACCATAATTTGTAGGAATGCCCGATGAACTCGATTCTAGCACTCTTGTACTGCTAGCATTAGCTAAGATTTGATACTGATTAGTTCCTAATTTTGTGTATATCCTGATGCATGTATGTAGATGAACAAATAAGAGAAATGACATCCCCTATTAAGTATGGCCATGGATGCATGTATACTGATTCCTAGTCACATACACCTTGTATAGTCATTGATTTGTTGATGCCCTACTATTTGTTACTAAGATTTGATACTACTGTTAATTTGTGTTTACTAGATTAGAATTCTGAGATGGTGGGCAGTATGATAATCAAGGCGGATACAACCAAGATGGTGGGTACTATGATAATCAAGGTGGGTATGGTGGATATGGCTATAACCAAGGCCAACAAGGAAACTACCAAGCTATAAGTGTAGCTTGTAAATTTCTGTTGCTGATCTTGCTTATTTACAAACAAGTGATGCTTAGGAATGAATGCAGAATTTGCATTAGCAGTAAAATGGAAGTCATTGATGCATGATATTTTTATTATTGTTGAAGGAACCATAGCTGAAAATGGATCACAACTGCAGTAAATAGAAATTGACATTGCCTGTGAGATCATAGATGTATTAGGTTATGTTTACTTGTAACTAAAACGTACATCTACTTGCATTGATATATTGTTGCTTCATTTACTTTAATTTTACATATTTGATTGACAAGGCACTTGACTTGAGATGGTGTAGGAACCTATCTGATTGACAAAGTAGAATATGCTTTGGTTTACTTAATTCATGATCCCTGTCCCATGGATGTACTATTTTCTGTTTACTTGTAACTAAAACTTTTCGGTGTGCTATTCTTTTATGTTAACTATAGGAATGAGGAGAAACAAATAATTACAAACTTGTTTGATAGAAGAATTAAAACGTATTATAACCTATGGCGGGTGCTCTCCTACGAGGTACCTACTGCTCTCACTCTGACTCAGTGGTACGTATGTTGGATGTCAATTCCAACTCCTGAATAGTTGGTTGATTTTGGTCAGGTATGGGACAAGTGCCTAACAGAGGCCGACATGAAGTTCCTTGAGACGACAGATTAGAGCCGACATGAAGGCCTACCGTGCCCACCTAAATGAATACCACTCAGTGTATGTCAGTCAAAGTGCAGATCATCCATTTACCTCCATCCTCTCCTATTGCAGTTTTTCTCTACTAACACCCAACTGTGCAGCATCAGCGAGACCTTGACCAAGTGGAAGGACAGATGGTTGACTTGTCACAATCTAGAAAGTTGGTTCAGGTTACTAAATTCTCACTCCACTCAGATTTATATTTCTGTTTCTACATCATTAGCTCGTATAACTTGCCACTCCTGGTTCAAACATACACACCGAATGACCTGGTGATACTTGCTACTAATTGTTCAACTCCTTGTCGGCTTCTATAAAAGGAAAACTCAACTTTTTTGGATTGATCATACGTCAGATCTGCTTTTGCTACTGCATTCCTTTGCATAACATAACCAGTTAGCTTTCAATCGTCTATCATTTTCTGTTTCTAATGCTCTATCAAGCTTTACTTGTATTGTTCACCAACAGTTTATCAGTAATATTCAGATCTTTTTTGCATGGTTGCGTGTCTTGGCTGGGGCCGAGTTGTGCATGTAGATTCTTGTTCTTGTGGGAACAAACAAAAGCTTAATGCAAAACCATCTCCTGGTAGTATTGTCTTGAGACCCTTATGTGATGATAAAATGGAACAATAATATGATGGTCTAGCTAACATGATGCACCCTGTGTAGTTTGGTTCTCTAGCTAATATGATGCAGCTTCCTTCTTCTCCCATGCACTATATACAGTTTGGTCATATCTGATGCAGTACTAGTTTGTGTGCTATCTGGTACTTGTATTATCCAAGTCGTGCATCTGATGAACTACATGTGTATATTTCAGTGCCAGTAACGATTAGTTTGTGATCTTCTAGTCCTATGGTATTGTAATTTGTTGATTTAGAGTTTGGTTCTTGTAAATCTGTTCTTTATTTTGTTATTTTTAGAAGATATGCTTAATTCTGACTCGATGGCTATCATTTTCTCTCTTATATAGGAGTTCAAGGCTGAAGTTGGGAGAAAGGAAGATTTTATTACATACTCAGCAAAGTGTAGAGTAGACAGTCCTATTTTTTAGCTAGTTATTATACATGATCTTGGATGGTCTAAACTATGAATGATTGTAATATACTGCATTGCCCCAAGTGTTTTACATTCCAGGTTATGTAATATGGCTTGATTGAAATATTTATTATAATTTTTGATGTCATTTGCGAAAATTTATTTGATTTGGGTTCTTGACTGCTCGGTCGTAAGAAATAATCTGAAAGATATTTGGGCTCGTAGGAAATGACCCAAATAATGTTTGGGCTTTAAAATGGCCGTGGCCAAAACAATATTAGATTCCAACAGTGAACAATTCAAAAAAATACAGAATAAACTCATTATAGAAAAGGCCATAGCCTAGAAATAAAAAGCCCATATGATGGGCTCGATCCATGTAGCTAAACGGAATTGATTAGAATTTTTTTCTGAATTATTGGACTCGGCCCACAAATGACTGAACTGGACTGGGCTGAATTCACATTATGACGATTTCATTTCGTCACAATTTTGCCACGTAGGATCCGAACTGGCATGGCTAGATGGCCCATGATGATATTGGATCGTCATAGACGTTATGACGATCCAATATCGTCATAGATGGTTATGACAATTTTACCAGAAACATCGTTATAGTTCATTTGCGACGCGCAGCTTTTGATGATCTCAAAATCGTCATAGAATCGTCATAAATGGACTATTATGACGATTCTGTGACGAAAATAGAGGGTCATATATAGCCAGATTCCTTATAGTGTAATCTGATAGTACTCAGAACTAAAGGTTTGGATGTAGTACTAGGAATGGATTGGATTTCTAAACATAAAGGATTGATTGAGTATGCCAAGAAAGCCATAACCATGACCAGTACAGCTGGAATATCAGTCGAGCATATATCTAAAACCTTACCTCGCCAATTCAAGTGCAACAAGAGTATAGCCCAACCTACCATTGACCAAGTCCGGATAGTCTGTGAATACCCCGATGTATTTCCAGATGTTTTGCCCGGTATGCCCCCAGATCGGGATATCGAGTTTATCATTGAACTAATCCCCGGAACAGGACCCATAGCCCAGAGACCCTATAGTATGATCCCGTCGGGCTGGCGAGCGAAGAAGCAACTGGATTCCATGTTGGAAATTGGATTGATTCAACCAAGTGCGTCACCATGGAGATCACCTGTTTTGTTCGTGGACAAGAAAGATGGAGGTAACCGTTTGTGTATGGATTATCGGAAGTTGAATGATGTCACCATCAAGAACAAATACCCCTTGCCCAAGATAGAAGATTTGTTTGATCAGTTGACCGATGCCAAAGTGTTTTCTAAGATTGATCTTAGAACTGGCTATCATCAACTGAAGATTCGCGCAGAGGATATTCCCAAGACTGCCTTTACCGCCAGATATGGATTATACGAGTATACTGTCATGTCTTTTGGATCCAATGACTCCGCTTATTTCATGAATCTCATGAATAAGATTTTTATGGACTTCCTGGATAAGTTTGTCGTTGTTTTCATCGATGACATTCTGATTTATTCCAAATCGGAAGAAGAACATGAGCTACACCTAAGGACAATTCTTGGAACCCTTAGAGAGCATCAGTTGTATGCCAAGTTTATCAAATGTGAATTCTAGTTACAGGAAGTAGGATTCCTCGGTCACATTGTATCAGCCGGAGGAATTGCCGTTGACCCTGCCAAAGTGAAAGATGTCGAAGATTGGCAAGCCCCAACCACTCAAACCCAAGTTCGTGCATTTCTCGGATTGTCGGGATATTACCGCAAGTTCGTAGAAGGATTCTCGAGTATCGCCAGACCCATGACCCAATTTCTGAAGAAGGACAAGAAGTTTGAATGGACCAACAAATGTGAAGCGAGTTTTCAAGAACTCAAGAGGAGATTGATTTCAGCCCCAATCTTAATCATGCCGGAACTCACGGAGCCCTTTGATGTGTATTGTGACGCATCCAAGATCGGTCTCGGATGTGTGCTAATGCAAGAAGGCAAAGTTATATCTTATCTATCTCGACAATTGAAACAACATGAGCAAAATTACCCAACCCATGACCTCGAACTCGCAGCCGTAGTTCTAGCCCTGAAGACATGGAGGCATTACCTGATGGGAAACCGTTGTGAGATTTATTCGGATCACAAGAGCCTGAAGTATATATTCACTCAGAAGGAGCTAAATATGAGGCAGAGAAGATGGATTGAGCTAATCAAGGATTACGACCTGGACATTCACTATCACCCTAGTAAAACCAATGTGGTAGCCGATGCCCTTAGCAGATTGCCGTGCCGCTTGAAATCCATGATTTTAAAGGAGCAACCAAGTTTGCACAAAGAGATGGAGGATTTCCGAATGGAATTAGTGAGTGAAGGATTTTTAGCTAGCATAGAACTTCAACCCACTTTGATCAGCCAGATCAAAGAGGCGCAGAAAGGAAATGCTAGTATCAACGGAATCAAGCGTAGTATCAGTACAAGCAAAGTACCTGGATTCACCGAAGACGAAGAAGGAGTTCTGTGGTACAAAGGACGCCTTTGTGTACCCACAGATCCTGAGTTGAAAGAAGTTATTCTAAAGGAAGCTCATGATAATCTTTATTCTATCCACCCCGGAGGAACTAAGATGTATCAAGATTTGAAAGAGCAATTTTGGTGGCATAAGATGAAGAGAGAAATCGAAAGCTATATTGCTAAGTGTGATATATGTCAGTGAGTCAAGGCAGGACATCAAAGACCCGCTGGATTGTTGCAACCCTTGCAGATTCCGGAATGGAAATGGGATTCCGTTGGAATGGACTTTATCACCGGATTGCCTACTTCTAGTAGGGGAAATGACTCTATCTGGGTCATAGTGGACAGATTGTCCAAAGTTTCCCATTTCTTGCCCGTCAAGACCACATATCAGAGTTCGAAGCTAGCAGAGTTATACATCGCTAGAATCGTTAGTTTGCATGGAGTCCCCAAGAACATCGTATCGGATCAAGGAACTCAGGTTACCTCAAGATTCTGGAAGAAAGTCCAAGAAGGTTTAGGAACCCGCCTAGATTTCAGCACAGCTTATCACCCTCAGACGAACGGACAAACGGAGCGAGTAAATCAAATACTCGAAGATATGCTGAGAGCCTGTGTGTTAGAATATGGATCTAAGTGAGAAGACTGTCTGCCGTTTGCAGAATTTTCTTACAACAACAGTTATCAAGCTAGTTTGCAAATGGCCCCATTTGAATTCATGTACGGAAGGAAGTGCGGCACCCCTTTGAACTGGTCGGAAGTAGGAGAGAGTCAGATTTTCGGACCTGACATCCTCCGAGAAGCGGAAGAGAAGGTTCACAAGATTCGTGAGCACCTCAAGACGGCCCAGTCCGGACAGAAGAGTTACGCCAACAAGAGACGTCGAGACCTCGCCTTCAACATAGGAGATTTTGTGTATATGAAAGTGTCGCCATTGAAAGGAATGCAGCGTTTCCAACTCAAAGGAAAGTTAGCCCCCAGATATATCGGACCCTTCAAGATTCTAAATCGTCGAGGAGAAGTGTCATATAAATTGGAATTGCCCGAAGAGATGTCAGTCGTGCACAATGTGTTTCATATCTCATTACTTCGCAAGTGCCTCGAAGGTCCAGAGAAGACCGAAGTGTTCAAGAATATCGATCACCGGACCATAGAGATCAACGATGACCTGACCTATCCCGAAGTACCCATCCGTATTTTGGAAGAAGCTTTCAGAACTACCCTAACCCGAAGCATCAAGTTGATCAATATTTAGTGGAGCAACCACACAGAAGAGGAAGCTACCTGGGAGCGCGAAGATCACATCAGGACGGAGTTTCCCGATCTCTTCAAATCCTCGGTAATCTTTTTCGTCCCTTTTCAAATCTCGGGATGAGATTTTGTTTAAGGGGGGAAGGTTTGTAACATCCCAAAAATATTAAACTAGAATCATCAAACTCTAATCTTCAAAATTAGGGTTAACAAAAACTTTTCTAAATAAAAATATGAAAGCATGCATGTGTGTATGCATTCCATTTTGGATTCTTTTGAATTGCCTTGTTTATGTGTTTCTTTGCTTGTAAATGGATTCTTAGGTGAATTAAACATCATCTAAACAATCCCCACACTTTTCCCAAAGACAAATAAATCAAAACAAACAAAATAAGGGAATGGTCATTTTGGCCAATCTAATTCCGATGCCTACTTTGGTTGTCTCTAACTTTCGAACCTTAACAGAAACTTGTTTGGATCTTTGCACCCCTTGATAGTACTCCTAACAATGTACCAAGGCCCACTTTGTGATCATCCAAAAACATTTGAATGCATAGTTTAAAACACATTTCAAAATTGAATCTTTATCATATGGGAAGATCCCACTTTTTTAAAAACCACTCAAACAAGCTCAACTTTCAAAACCCAAGCATCCACAGACTCACCGGCACATGCCTAGCACACCCACCAAAAATCTTTTCAAAATTCAAAACTTGAATTCTTGCGGCCATTTCATCAAACACCTTGCAGATACAAATCAAACAAAATCTAAACACTATAGTGAGCAGTGATTTGAGCCTAACTTGTTCCCTCTCTAGCTCACAGCAACCTCAGTAGATCATCTAGCCAACTTAACTAAGCACTAGCTCCACTGTAAGCTTGGCAATGTCATCAATGGTGAACATCCGAAGCTACCCATGTCACCCCAGTGTGGACAACATGCTAGAGGAAGAACTAGCCATGCCAACCTTGTCTGGGAGGTATCCCATGCGTCACCGCCCCCTCTCAACCAGCCCTGCCTTGCAGACAGCGACCAAAACTGCCAGGAACGCCGCGCCCGTGCCACTGTCAACCATGCGGAGCATGCGCCAGAGCGCCACCCTCGACACGCGACCATAGACCGCGTTCTTCCCTCGCCGCGTGCATACATGATCACCACCGTCCCAGGAGACCGCCAGACATCCCCGTTCGCCGCCCCATGCCTCACAGCCACCGCTCGCCGTCGAAGACGCCGCCTACAGAGCATCGCATGTTCTGCATGCTTGCCACCGCCCCTACATGCGCATTAAAGCCATAGAGCATCGCCAGGAGACCACCGATCAATCGCCACCGCCGGCCATGCCTCTAGCAGCCCGTAGCCATGTCGCCACCGTTGCCTGCCCATCCCGTTCGGTCTCGTCGTCGAGACTATAAATAGAGGCCTCCCCCGCTCAAACTCTTCACACCATTCTACTCCCCTCTCCTCAGTGATCGTTCCACCCCGTTCCCGGAGCAAGGCGAGCACCGCTTCGCCGGAATTTCACAGGAGCCCGCCGCTGCTGGAGAAGAAGGAAGCCGGCGATTGGAGCCGCCCCAGGAGAAGCTGCCGGTACCAGGAGGTTCGCCGTCGTCGACTTCGTCGTTCGCCCGCATCGCCGACCTTCGCCTGAGCCCCGGTGAGCCCCCAACGACCCCACCTGCCGCGTTAGGTTTCTCTCTCGCCGGCGCCGCCCGACGTGGACGATGAGTAGTAGCCGTTCGATTAGACTTAGATCGTGCGTATGAGATTGCCCCGTACCGCTTCGCGTTTAAAGAGCCACTAACTAGTGGAACCCCCTGTCAGTTGAGACCCGCACCGCGGAGTGACACTAGGCCGGCCCGTTAACAGTTCCCGCGCAGCCCATTCGTTTGAATTTGGATTTTTCCATTTTCATTAAAACACAGTTCTGTATCTAGTTTCAAAAATCAACCAAGTTCGATTCAGTGAACCAAGTTGAATGAAACCAATTTTGTTAGAAAGGTCTTGAAATGCTGAATCCAAGCCCGTTGGATTCAAATCATTTGGATCTGTAGATCATCCTTGGTAAAAATAATAAGGCAGAAGCTTTTCTGCATTCAAACATTTTTCAAATTTAAACCATAATATCTTTTGAGTTGATTCCAACTCTCAAAAATCACATTTGATCATACCTTTCAAAATATATAAAAATATATGGGTTTACTTATAGAAATAATGTCAAGTAATAAAAGAATGCCACATAGGCATTTCTAGCCATTTTATTTAATTAAAATAAAAGGGTAAAACCTTATTAAATTGTGACACCACTTTAAATCACATTCCCATGGACTAAAATATGTGGTGATGACATGTGTCAACATGATCCCATGTTTGGTTTGGAGAATATTAAATCTTAAGTAGTTTTTCAATGAGTAGAAATTACTTTTCTAAAACCAAAATCTTTAAGTCAAATGCTTGTAATGTTAGTGATGATGCTAGATCATCTATAGAACCCTTGTGTGTGATGATTGGAAGTAGTTCAATATCGTTTGGTGATTGTGTACCTCGTATTTATTCATAGACGCTAGTACCGACCAAGGATACGAGGAGGAAGGAGGATACTACGAAGAAGAAGCCGAGGAGAACTTCAAACACTGCTCTGCACAAGGCAAGCCAATACTTGCAAGATAACACTTGCAATTTAGCAAGCTTATACTGATACTGATACAAGCCTTACTAATCAAGTTGACCTATGCAAGCCTAATACTACTAGTTGAATGTGCAAGCTAACACTTGCAATTATGAAAGTTAGATAACCTATTCCATGCACTAAGAATGCTTGGTTGGACAAATTTGATGATAAACCAATCCTACTTTTACTTGCAAGTTTCTACTTTATTTCTTTATTACCGCTCTTACTTAGAGTTTACTTGATTAAATTGTAGATTCTAGAAAGATACTTGAAGGTTGCATCAAGAGCATAAAATTTGGTCTAAGCTAGATAATCTTGATGTCATCCCAAGCAATAAGATTGAACTTAGTTGAAACTCCACTAGTTTACCACCCCTCATTAGTACTCACCCCCACTTGTAGATGCTAGTGCTAAGCATAAAACTTGATCAACTTTAGATGGGAATACTTGGTGGAAAATGGTTATGAAAACCTTAGAATGATGGATCATTCTACTGAGATGTTTTGACATGTGTTTCCGAACACCAGATAATTTTGGTGATGAAAATGTTAAGGCATGAGCCTTAGCCCTTTATAAAACTGATGATTGTCTGGATGCGATACCATTCCAATTTTACCGTACAACCACAATACCCGAAGATTGGTTCCCTCACGACCAAGGTCTGAGCTGAGGCTACCTTGTGAAGATTGTCCACCTGTGCAGTACCCAAGATGACAGTTGGTCATGGTTGGGAGGCCAAACTCACTGGAGAGGTGCTTATACTAGGGCGTGTAATGGAAAGGTTAGGATTGATTATCCGCATACTTAGTATGGTGAATTCAGGATTTGTTCCTGATGGATGTATTGAATGTTGTGGTGAAAGTGTACAATATCTACAGAGTGTCAAACTATTCAAATAGCCACGTCCGCGGTTATGGACAGTTGGAGTGGCCATACTGTTCCCCCGTCAGATGTTTTCAAAATGACTTGTGAAATGATTTGAGACTTTGACTTGATCACAACAGAGTTGTGGCATGAGATACAAGTTTCCACTTAGGTGTTATAAAATTTCAACCAGCTTTCTTTGCTTCTGAACTTAGTAGAGGTAAATCTGGATTTTTGCAAAACAACCCTAGAGCCTAGTGCCGTATTACAAAAAAAACCCTTCAATTGTTAGTATTAGTTTGCGAGTACTTAAAGATTACTCATGGCTTTGTCCCTGGCTATTCCTGTGGCCACACTATGAAGAGGAGTACCAGGATGATGGACCCCAGGAAGGTTACGACAACTAGGATCATCTCCCATCGTCAGCATTGCCTGTGACCCAGAAGTTGGAGCTTCGCCTATGCTACCGTTATTATTACGTATTCCGCTGCTTGAGTTGTATTAAGAACTGGATCATGAGATCCTTATTTGTGTAAGACATTATGTATGGTTTGTAATGGATGATGTACTGTGGTATCCAATTCTGTTATGTCTCGCACAAGTGGTAATCCTGGGATTGCGATGTATGGCATAACAGGCATCTGGGATTAAAAATCCGGGTGTTGACAGATGTGCTGCTGCTACTAGAGAGAAAACAACAATCTCTTGTTCATGGAACAATTGTATTGTTTACTTTACACACCTTGCTTAAAGCAGTTATCCATTGCTTGCAACTTCATACTGGAGGGGGTTCAGATGATAACCTGAAGGTAGATTACTAGTCATAGATACAGTTGGATGGTGGTCTATGTATATTGTTGTAATGCCCAATCAAATCTCATAGGATCATGAATGTCTAGTATTACATTGTTATGCCTTGCCCTGTCCTGTCAATTGCCATGTTGTAATGTGTTTACCCAGCATGTTATGTTATTTATCTTAAGGAGACCACCTCTAGTGAAATATGGATCCCGGTCCAATCTTTACCATTGATACATCTTCCACTGTTCCTGTTTACTTTCTGCAAGCCACCATTACCTTCCACACCATACAATTAATCCTTTGTTTTGAGCAAACCGGTGATATTGACAACCTCACTATTTGTTGGAGCAAAGTCTTGAGTTTGTGTTGTGAAGGTTTCTAAGTTGCTAGCAACACCTTTGAGTCGTTTCCTTCCTCCTACTAGTTCGATAACCTCGGATTCTTTCTGAGGTAAAACTTGCTGTTGTGCTCATCATACCGTCCTGTTGGGGTTTCCCAAGGAAGCTCTACAGTAATGTGAGCTACACATCATCAAGGCGGCAGAGGCTTCGCAAAGGAGAAAACCTCTCTCTTTCCACGAGGCATGGCGTAATCCTATCATTTTCACACTAATCTTGGCGCAGTAGGGTTTATAAAGGGTAGAAAATCCCTCATTTCCTCCACCTGCCTCTTGTTTTCTTCCTTCTTCTTCGCGAGCGTGCATTATTCTCGCCTCCCTTGTTCTTTCTCTTCGCCATAGAGATATTTCTAGTGCCGCAAAAAATGTCACCCACACACCAAAAAATGGTGGAGGCATCTGGTTCGTGCACCGCCGTCCAATCTGTAGCAGAGGATAGGGGCTATAGGGGAGTGTGGATCCCTAGTGTTCTTGATGACGAGAAGCTTCAGGCCACGAAGGAGGAGGGGCTCCTTCTCACCAGCGACTAGCAGAGCGGTCACGGTGAACTCGTTCCCGCACCTCATGCCGATGAGCGGGTCCACTTTGGGACTCACCTCAATCGAATTTTGATCCTTCCACTGTCGGATTTTTTCACCGAGGTAACTTCCCACTACTGTGTACAACTCCATAATCTTCCTTCGAAATCCATCTTAGATATCAGTTCATATGCTTCCCTTTGTGAGGGTTTCCTCGGCATTAAGACAAATCTTCTTTTGTCTTGGTACTAGTTCGGTACTCAGAAAAAACTCTATCAGTGTCGGTACTCCCTATAATACTAGCACACTTAGCTTAGTTGAGACTGAGTCTATCCTAGATATATGCGAGTGAGTCGGTTAGGAGATTGGCTTCCACTTTCTTTATCACAAGGATAAACCATCTCCCGGCAAGATAGAAGTCTTGACGGATTTTGTTGACGATGTCGCCGCTCACCAAGAATCTTGGGACACGGATGCACCGGCTCTTACTGATGATATGATCCTTGCCAAGAGGTGGATAGAATATTTGTTGAAGCATTAAGGACTGAGGGGATCCAAATTAGTCCATTGCTGGCTAGTTCATCAGATTCAACCTCTTCAGCACCATGGGGACCGATTAATTCACACGGTCACCCTCGACAAGAAGGACAGCTTGAAGCTGAGTCCGATTCCAATTCTGATCCCCTCCAAGGAGTATGATGCAGAGTGAAGTGGCTCATCAAGAAGCGAGTGGACCAGAAAATTCCGGGGATCTCAATGCACATGTACACACATGAAAGACCTCTAACCCCGGTAAGATGTCCGACTGATCTTTATTGCCGTATTGTCTTTGAGTGTTTCTCAATACTGAGTTACCTTTTACCGACTTTCAACTTTGTAACCTCCCCGAGTCAGAACTTTCTCCCATCGAGGGATATTCTCCGGAAGACCAAGATCTTCCGGATCAAGAAGAATCTGAAGAATTACCTGAAGCTGTATCCCGGAAATGCAAGAATATGGTTGTGTCTATTGGCCCGCAAACGGCGCTTGTTGTACATAGGTATATTTCTTCTACCATACTTTCATGTTTTTTTGTTTATGTTCATTCTGAATCTTCACAATCATAATATGTTATTATCCAGAGCTAAGTCTTTGGTTAAGACAAAGGTGAAGACGGGAAAGATTTTGCGCCAGCAGAAGCTATCCATACCTTCTTCTATTGTTGCACCTCCAACCCCCAAACCAAACCTCTAACCCTAGGCTCGCAATCCGACATCACCATGGGTGACTCAGCTAAAGATAAGGGTAAGCCCTCTAAGGGTAATGATCTCTCAGCAAAGAAAATCGTTGATGATCCCCTGAAGACTCCGACTGGCTTCATCTGGCGCTGAAGAGCTAAACAAGCTTGCCCGTGAATGCCTAGACTGTCACAATATCTTAGCAGAGGAGGAGGCATAATAAGATGAGGATGTCAAGTTGGTGGAGTTGCTAGAACAATTTCATCTTCAGGATGAGAAATTGAAGGGTCGGAGATATTCCACCTCAAACCTTCATCCCGCTGACGCTTGCTGAGAAGGTAACTCTTGAAATCAAAACTAGACTCCACAAGCTACAACACGAGCATGTTGTAAGTTGTCTTTTCGACTATTTTTATTTCCATGTTTATCTTATCCTCTATCCCCCAAGCATGAAGTTGGATAGAATCCGGATTTAGGCTTATATAGGATGCCAAAGAACAAAGTAGTGTAGCCCCCAAGGCTCGTGCTGAAATTTAACTTAGTTAAAATTACAGCCGAGTCTTAGTAGAAATCTGAATCTGGTTACTATTCTGACTTACATAAAGTTAATGTTTACAACCAGGAACTGTTAAAGAACATATGTGACAAGTGAAGAGAAGTAAACAATCTCCATCTTGAAAATGCTCAGCTAAAGGTGGAGAAGGATGAAGATAAAGGTAAAATTTTCTGACTATCTCTTCTAGGATGATATTCAATCGAATTTCGACTAACTTTTGTTTTGTTGGTTTATCTTCCAGACTTGTTGAAGCAATAGTTCAAGCTTGTGGAGAACACTGAGAATTTCCGAACCTTGGAGTTGGAAAATGCTAGACTTCGGGAGGAAATCCAGAAGCTAAGGGCTGACCATGAACTCGGTGTGGCCAATATTTTGGAGTCTAGCAAGCATGCTACCGAGGAGCGTGACTGCACCATTGCTCTCAAGGACAAGGATATTGATGGCTGTGATAATACAACACCTTTTAGCTATATGAATTGTGTCATTTTCCTATTATATCATACTCCATCTAACTATTGCTATGCCTGATATGCATGATTACTTGTTTTCATTAAATTCAATATGAGCTTTGCACAATTAGTACTTTATTAGTATTTTATTAGTTTTACTTAGCTTTGGTTTGTGTTTAGGTTTAAGGAATAATAAAGGAATAAATCCTGGGGAAGGATGTCATAAGGATGCAATATGGAGGAGCTACAGGCATCAGACTTAGCCATTTGAGAGATTGGAAATGTGAATTTTTCCATTTTCTCAAAATAAATATCCAAGACCATGGAGTTGTAGCCCTTGTCGAGATGAATCCAATGAGCCCAAGAACACCCAAAACGTATTTCGTATGAAGAAATGGCGACGAAAATACTGAAGAATCCAAAAGTTCAACGACCAACTATACGGCCGGAGCAAATATTCCGGCCATATAGTTGCACTCGTATAGTTGCAAAATGGGTCAGAAACGACGTGATTTCGCCTCCCCAAAGCTCCAGAACCTTCCCTAAGTCATATGATGGTATTGGGGGAACCCTAAGGCACCCCCAAGGCCTATATAAAGGAGGGAGGAGTCAAGGGAGAGGAACCAACACATCTATCAGATCTAGATCCAATATCGATTATCCACCACCAAGGAGGAGCCCTGTCGCCATAGCCGGCCACCAAGATCCAATATCAACCTTGAAGTAAGCCGAGGAAGAAGACCAAACCGTCGCCGCCATCACGCCATCACCATCTCCATCACCGCTGCTCCTTCTTCTTCCCCCATCATGGTCTCCGTGATGGGTTGTAATATGGTTTGAACCCCCTTTTATTAATGTTATGATGATTTGAGTAATTGAAGTGTGGTGTGTTCTTGTTAATTAATATGTTTGTGCTTTATCTTTACATTGTTCTATTCATTATATTATTCTAGTGATTGGAGACATCCGATCCATTGTTGAGGAATTAGATAGGGATTCATGATGTTGTCACAAAACTTATCATTAGTATTTGATCTTCCATGGGTAGAACTAATAGGATATTTTCTATAAGTGGGTTTCCGGAGGCAATAGCAGCTTAGGATGCACCGCCCATTAATATTCATTCCTCAAGATCGCTCATGATATAGATAGGTGTAGTGTTGCAAATTGCTTGACCCCGTAGTAACATTCAGGATAACTTGTGACGAGCACATTTTCCTTGGAGTACGATTGTCCATAAAACTTAATGCCTTTTTTCTGGTCTTGTTGCCTTAATACACCATTTGACTACCAAATCAGAAGATGGTGTAGACAGTTGATTTGTCTGGTTCCCACTTTCAATGGTTGGAGACAACGGTATATGAGGGACCGCCACAATTATAGTTAATAGTTATTCTGTAAGCATATATCATACACACCGGTATACACAATATTACTTGAGGAATCATAGAATTAATATTTTATCCTATTGCATCCACCTATTTCTAGTTTTACTTTTGTTCTAGTTTTCTTCCGGTCCTAGTAGTAGTTGTTACAAATCATCTTAAATTCATTTATCCTAGTAACTTTTAGAATAGGCTATTTCTAAACCAGGTTTGGGTGCGAACGTGGTGTTATTTCTGTTTGCCGAGGTCTCATCGGGACAAACTCTTTAAATATTTGCTGCTACAAGTACTGCAATAACCCTGTTGTTGGTGTAGGAACCCAGTCATCAAATTGGCGTCGTTGCTGGGGAGCAAAGCGTTCAATTATTACCTATCTACTCACATATAGTTTATTTACTTTTTTGCTATTATCTCACTGCTTTCTTTCATATAGAAAACAATAAAAAATTACAAAACCAAAAATTTATAAAAAATGGTTGCTAGTAATCACGTCTTCCAAGATAAATTATGTTAAACTGATAATACAATAATTGGAGGAGATAAAGGATTCAAATTTATCAAGCTTGGTTGCTATATATGATCTGATAGAGAAAATGTGAACCTATTGGAAGGGCATTCATTATGGTTGCATGTTAGTGATGGATCTTATTGCACAAATTGTAAAACAGATGACCACCTTAATTTTCAATATAAGTGTTCCAACAATCCTACTCTAGAAACTTATAATAGAGATAAATCCTATGCTAGTTTGGAAGTATTAGAATACGTTCTTTTTAAAGGTGTACCTGAAATGGTATTTAGACTAGGAAGTATTGATGTTGAATGTGAAGCACTTGATAGAGTTTTTAATTTATTATACCTCATATTCCTCTTTTGCCAAAATAATTTAAGTAATAATGCATTGGTATTATATTATTTGAAGTGGTCTAAAACCGCTATGGACAAAGATAACCTTTTGCAGGACTCACTAAAAAGTGGAGAGGAAAAGGAGCACAAGGAAGAGGAGGAAGAACAGATTGATCACCCGCTCACACCTTCAACACCTACTGATGATTCTATCATTGCTATTAATACACTAGTCGATGAAAAGAAGGAAAAAAAGGTGAGGTTGACAAAGAGAGTCACACTACAAATTTTGTTTGTGGTGCCTCTCACTCTAGTAGTGATTTTTATGATGCTAAAACTGTTGATAATTTTTCTAAGGAGGCATTATTCCTAGAAACTCATATGGAGAGCACTAATAATAATGAACTAGAGATAGAACCTTTCTATACTAACATGCAGGGTCCTGAACTCCATGCTATGAAGGAAGAGTACTATGAATTGTTCCCCTACAAAGGTAACCAAAGTAAAGATTTAAGAATTATAGATGAATCTTCAATCCTCTCATTGCATCTATAGACGGAGGCATTTTCACCAAGCTTGGTGCATAAACACTCGCTTGAAAGCGATAACTTTTTCATCCACATGATGCCAATGCACCATAAAGCGGGTACGACTCCGACCGAACTCTACTCTAAGATGCTCCAAGATGGTATGTACAACCTCACCTCAAGTCGATATACCTTGGGACACAGGTGGGTAATGTATGGAGCATCCTAGCCTAGCTTTATGCCTTTAAAGAGAGCGCTTCCCAGGAGGCAACCCGGAAGTTACTAGGTGTCTTTGTTAGTTTTGTGTCTTGAGTCTAGTTGCTTTCATGTTGCATTGGCACTTTTATTCTTCGCATGTCTTTCTATTAGGGTAATCTTGTGGTAGTTTTCAAAAGTTAGAATTTATTGTCACTATATTATGTGTTGCATAAACTCGGTAAAAAGGAAGAGAAAATCAGTTTCAGGTGAATCCTTCAATTATATGTATTTGTTGGTCGAAAATTAAAGTTATTATTTACCGTCAAAACATGGTGTTTATTAAGTTTCAGATTAATAAAGAATCCTCGAAGAAACATGTGAAGATTGGCGTTATCAGAAGGTTTAACGACCAACTATATGGCGGGACCTTTTTGGTCTAGCCATATAGTTGCAGCCGTATAGATATCGACGCCACCTACCCTTCGATGTTCAAGGTAATGTAAGCTCAGCGACCAACTATACGGCGGGACCTTTTTGGTCCGGCCATATAGTTGCGCCCATATAGTTGGGAAAACCCCTCAAACGCCAACTAGAAGGTAACCATTTTTCAAAATTTTATTCTTTCTTCTTCCGTCTTCTTCTAAAAACCTCAAAACACCACCTGGGAGCTTCTCCCATGTTCTAGAGAAGCCGAGCATATGTAAGCAATAAAGTTCTATCTCAGAAATTCCTTAAGTTGTAATTCTCTTTAGTAGTTCATGTTTTCTTTTTGTTTTCTTTCATTAGTTGGGTGAAAAAACTTCGTTCGTACACCAAACCGTTGTCTTTTATTTTTTTGTGTTATTTTCGCAGGGACCTGAACCTTGTGTGACGACGTGTACGGTATTTCCAACCATGCAAACACTCGCATAAGCCACTTGGGTGCTTCAATTCAACATGCCTACCTATTAATGTCTGGTAAAACCATCCAACTCAAAAAATTTTAAATAATAACATAGGGGCTGCACACTCATGTTTCATATTTTGTCTCACTTACACTTCATCACTATCTAGGAGAGGCCACTTCTATAACTAGTTTGTTGACTTAAGCATGGTGTTTAGGTTGATGAACCGACTTAGTGGGACTTATATTTTTATCACTTGTGAGCTAAACCCGTGTCTTCAGAAACACAAAAATATTTTGTCTTCTTTGTAGTCTAGTTCCTACCAGGTTCTTAATGAAGGCATACACCGGATCGTGAAGCATTCATTGAAGCAAAGGTTCTTTGTCCATCAAAGTAGAGGTTAAAATCACCTCAATTGTCAAGTGTGTCACCCTTTCTTTAACTTAAGCTTGGGGAGGTAACCACTTCTTATACTCTCTTTTGATAACTGCATTTTTCTTTTGTTTTCATGGTCTTCTCAAGTTGGTATTTGAAAATTTCTTATCTTGGGGAGGTTAGTTTGCATGCGTAGAGTCTTGTGTGCAATGTTCTTTATCTTAAAAAGTTTTCATGCTATTGTGTATCCCTCTGTTTTTGAATGCTTGCTTAGGTGAGTTTTTATTTGTATTTATATAAGGGATACACTTGCTCATGTTAGGCCCCATAGGAGACAAGCCATATATTTGATGAACCTTATCCAACATTTATCTAACTTATGAAAAATATTGTGATCCTCTAAATATACATTGCCATGTTCTCTACATTTTGAAAAGAAAAAATATAATAAAAGAAGTTCTTTGAAACTTGATAGTCGTCATTGTTCAGAATTGTCTTAAGTGAATGGTTATGGAGTAGCACGACCCCATAGTGTTGGAAATGATGGTGTTAATAGATTCTTACTGTGTGAGTTGTAAAATAAGGAATGATGTTTCAAATTTTCGAGATTACATATGCCAAAATTTTGTCCTCGAAATCAAAGTGAGATATTGCTTTTTGCGTGTCTTGCACCAATGTCGCACTACATGAGATGCTAACCACTCCGCTGGCCTTTGGACAATCCAAAAATAGGAAACTCTTGGAGTTTGGCTATGAGTTGCCCAACATATGTAGCAAAAATGCTATATTTGGGTATGCATTGGTATTCTCATGGGCCCGCGTTAAAACCAAAAGTCGGAATACTCCTCTGACCATTATGAGAAATCATTATACCGAAAAGGGAAACCTTTGTAATGGTCACGAGTGTCCTTACTAGCCTACACAGTCTCGATTGAACATATACCACTCTTTTGGCATGGTCTCGTTACTAAGAAATAGATTTCCTATGAGCTCAACAATCAAAGTTAGCACTTGAGAGACTTTAATAGATGGCACGAGTGGGCAGCATTGGAAAACTCTATATCTATTTATGATTGACAACTAACCGTGTTCAGATTTGCCTTATACAAATAAAAATACAAAAATACAATAAAGTGTGTATATAAGGACCACACGTTTATTTGCAAGCTATATTTAACTTTGACATGGGGCATAGAAGTTTTTGACTAATATCTAGTGGTTTGGAATAATATAACTAAGCTTATATTGCCTTGTATGATTATGTGCTCTCTTGCTTTGAGCTTGCAGGAAAAACAAGGATACAGTGCATTGATTTTCATTGATAAGCAAGATTACATCCATTAAGTTATCGATCCCTTTTTGCTCGAGGGATAGCAAGATCTAGCTTGGGGAAGTTGATGGCTGTGATAATACAACACATTTTAGCTATATAAATTGTGTCATTTGCCTATCATATCATGCTCCATCTAACTATTGCAATGCCTGATATGCATGATTACTTGTTTTCATTAAATTCAATATGAGCTTTGCACAATTAGTATTTTATTAGTTTTCCTTGTATTTGGTTTGTGTTTAGGTATAAGGAAGAATAAATGAATATCCAAGACCATGGAGTTGTATCCCTCGTCGAGACGAATCCAATGAGCCCAAGAACACCTAAAATAGAGTTCGTATGAAGAAATGACAACCAAAATACTGAAGAGTCCGAAAGTTCAACGAACAACTATACTACCGGAGCAAATATTCCGGCCGTATAGTTGCACTCGTATAGTTGCAAAAAGGGTTGGAAAAAATGGGATTTCGCCCCCAAGCTCCAGAACCTTCCCTAAGTCAGATGACGGTATTGGGGGAACCCTAAGGCACTCCCAAGGCCTATATAAAGGAGGGAGGAGTCAAGGGAGAGGAACCAACCCACCACCAACACATCTAGCAAATCTAGATCGAATCTCCATCATCCACCACCAAGGAGGAGCCCTGTCGCCATAGCCAGCCACCAAGATCCAATCTCAACCTTGAAGGAAGGCCAGGGAATAAGACCAAGAGGAGGAGGCACCTCCATGCGCCGCCGTCGCCGCCGTCACGTCATCACCATCTCCATCACCGCTGCTCCTTCTTCTTCCCCCATCATGGTCTCCGTGGTGGGTTTTAATATGGCTTGAACCCCTTTTATTAATGTTATGATGATTTGAGTAATTGAAGTGGGGTGTGTTCTTGTTAATTAATATGTTTGTGTTTTATCTTTACATTGTTCTATTCATGATATTATTATAGTCATTGGACACGCCTGATCCATTTTTGAGGAATTAGATAGGGATTCACGGTGTTGTCACAAAACTTATCATTAGTCTTTGCTCTTCCATGGGTAGAACTAATAGGCTATTTGCTCTAAGTGGGTCTGCGGAGGCAATAGTAGCTTAGGATGCACCGCCCATTAATATTCAATTCCCCAAGATCACTCATGATATAGATAGGTATAGTGATGCAAATTGATTGAACCCGTAGTAACATTCGGGATATCTTGTGACGAGCACATTTGCCTAGGAGTACGGTTGTCCATAAAACTTAATGCCTTTTGTCTGGTCTTTTTGCCGTAATACACCGTTTGACTACCAAATAAAAAGAGGGTGTAGACAGTTGATTTCTCTGGTTGCCACTTACAATGGTTGGAGACAACGGTATATGATGGACCTCCACAATTATAATTAATAGATATTCTATAAGCATTTATCATACACACTGGTATACACAATATTACTTGAGGAATCATAGCATTAATATTTCATCTCATTGCATCCACCTCTTTCTAGTTTTCTTCTAGTCCTAGTAGTAGTTGTTACAAATCATCTTAAATTCATTTATCCTAGTAACTTATAGAATAGGCTATTTCCAAACCACGGTTTGGGTGCAAACGTGGCCACATTGGCAACGTAGCTACGGAGTCGTGTTGTTTCCGTTCATCGAGCTCTCATCGGGACAAACTCTTTAAATAGTTGCTGCTACAAGTACTGCAATAACCCTGTTATTGGTGCATGAAACCAGTCATCATAGATCTTGGATCTGAAGGCAGAGCTGGATCGACAAAAGGATACCACACAAGCCCTTCAGAATGAACTCTGAAGCTTGAGAGAGGAAAAGATCAATGTTGATGAATCCATATTTGGTAGGTTTTGCTGAAATTCTGCCTCCGTTTTAGTTGTTTCTTGCTTTTCCGAAATTTAATATGTCGGATTTTGATTGTTGTGCTTTATTCGCAGAGCCTCTCAACCTCCTGGACTCTTCCTCATCTGAATCGCGCATCAGCCAATTTGTAACAGGCGGATATATACTTCATGAATACCGCCAATCTCTTGAAGAGATTGGCGAAGTCGTTGATCTCCCCGACTTACACAAGTTTGTGGATTTAGAGGTGCATGACAAGGCGAAGGATATGCCCAAGCTGGTATGGGACTGGAAAATGTCATATGCTCGCACGGCTACACAGAATGCCCACACTATGGTAAGGAGCCACCATGGAAATATGGATATTTGGCAAGTTACCAAGGGTTATGCAACCGAGGATGAATATGTCAAGCCTCAGAACATCAGAGAAATATGGAATTCTTGTGCCGGATACGCTTGTCGGTGGCCGAGACGACCAACTTTGATAATCCGTTATTCACTCTTGTTGCAGTGCCACCAAGGCCCCAAGCCGAAGCCAAAGAAGAATCCAAGGACGATGAAGAGACCGAGTCTAACATCCCCATCCCAGAAAAATATCAAGGCAATACTGCTGATTCGGCAAATCCTTCTCCTCCACCTGTATCATAGATTCCATGTGGAAAAAACTTTTCATTATTCTGAGATAGGCATTTTTATGTAATAAGTAAACTAATTTATTGTGTGGTGTTGGTATGTAAGAACTGATCCTTTACTACTTATCACTTTTCATATATTTGATGTGTGCTTGAAAATTTCTTAAGCACTTTGTGTTTACACTTATCATTTTATCTAGCTCTCTGCCTCATCCCTTCCATGAGCCGGTAAACCTTTAACACGCAAATTTTTCTGAGCAACGAAACTCAATTGCTAAACCAGTTTAAACTCGGAAAACAAAGCCGGCTTCCAGTACCAAGAATTCATTACTCGGAAACTTCTCGCGTCTAAGTAATCAGATAAAAAACCAAAGTATAAACATAAAATGAGATTTACACCCCAAGGTAATATTTTTATAGATTTTCAAAAATAATATACAGCAAGAACATGAGAATAAAGTACTTTCAAGCATCGCTTTTTGAAATTGACATGATGTTTTGGAAATAAGATAGTAAAAAACTTCTTAAAAAATTATGAGGTAACCAATACTTTATTTCACTTTGAACATGTATGATTACAATGAAATATAGTTAAAAATAGAAGGGATGTAGCTATGCATTATTCCATGTACGGTCTAATTCATCCGAGTCTATACAACCACCAGCTCTCTTTCTATTCCGAGTATTAGATCTTTCCTTGATTGGTCTCATATTGGTTAAATAATAGGATTCATTATGCAGAACTCGGCTGATCATAAAAGGTCCTCCCCAAATCGGCGAGAGTTTGTGCTTTATTTTTTGCACGAATTGGAGAACCAAATCACCCTTTCTGAAAGAACGATTTTGTAGTCTATGACTATGGTACTTGTGTAACATCTGCTGATAGATTGTAGATCTATGCACAGCAACGACGCAAACTTCTTTGATTATATCGAGATCATCTTGTCGAGAAAATTTGGCATCTTCCTCGATATACGCTTTGACTCGGGGAGATTGATGGATTAAATCACTCGGAAGAACTGCTTCTGCATCGTAGACCAAGAATAAAGGAGTATATCCCGTTGACCTGTTAGGAGTTGTTCGCAAGATCCATATCAAAGACGGTAATTCTTCCTCCCAAGCCCCCATAGCACAACGAAGTGGTGCCTCGAGACGAGGTCGGAGTCCTTGTAAAATGAAACCGTTTGCCCTTTCGACTTGTCCATTGGCTTGTGGATGTGCGAATGATGCAATATCAGGTCCTATCCCTTGATCTTCGAAGAATTTGGTTAGTTATCCCATGGAAAAGTTGCTCCTGTTGTTAGTAATAATACTGTGCGGATATCCAAATAAGATAATTACGTCCTCTACGAACTTTCTGGGTGTGGCACCATCGAAATTTGTTACGGGTTTAGCCTCAATCCACTTTGTAAATTTGTCCACCATCACTAGGAGATGGGTAAATCCACATTTTGCCGTCTTAAACGGCACTACCATATCAAGACCCTAGACCGCAAATGGCCATGTAATAGGAATTGTTTGCAGCTGATCAGCCGGAATATGTTATTGATGGGCGTACTTTTGCAGCCGTTGCATGTTTTAACCAGTTTCTCATCATCTACCTTAGCTGTCAGCCAAAAGAATTCGTGTCTAAAAGCTTTTGCCACTAAGGATTTGGCTACAGTGTGATGACCGTATTTGCCTTCATGGATTTCTCGTAAGATTTCCACTCCTTCTTGTAGATAATATAGCACTGGAAAACCCTAGAAACACTCCGCTTATAGATTTCACCATTTACAATTGTATAGGCTTTTGCTCATCGAACGATCTATCGACCTAGAACTTCGTCTTTCGATAACTTTACATCTACCAAGAAATCTTGGTAGGGTTGTGTCCAGCTGGGAATTAAAGCCAAAACTGCTACTAATGGTGAGTCGGATTTTGTCGGATAGTCCTCATCAACTCCTGGGATAGGGAGAATCTTTAGTGCTCTAAAAAAGCTGCATCCGGAACTTGTTTCCGCGCAGAGCCTATTCTTGATAGAGGATCCGCTTCCTCATTTTCTGCTCGAGGGATGTGTTCAACCTCAAAACCCTATAACTATTTGGATAATTCATCCACAATAGCTTTGTATGCTACCATGTGTTTATTTGTATTGCACATATCGGATACTTGCTGTACAACTAAATCCGATTCTCCGTAACACATGAGTTGGGTAACTCGAATGTATTTGGCCTTGTGTATTCCGTGTAACAGTGCTTCATATTTGGCAATATTATTGGTTGCCATGAAGTGAATCTGTAACACATAGAACAACTTATCTCCTTGGGGTGATTTGAGCACCACGCCAGCCCCCGAGCCTCCCAGTGCTTTTGATCCATAAAAGTGAAGAGTCCAAAGTTCCGGGTCCGGAGGACTTGTATTTTTTGCTGTTTCTGTCTAATCTGCTACAAAGTCGGTAACTATTTGGGACTTTATTGATGTGTGTGTGTGTGGCTTGTACTCAATGTCAAAAGCTGCTAGCTCGATTCCCAACTTTGCGACATGTCCTATGGCGTTGCAATTGCTGACTATATCTCGCAGAGGGGAAATACTTGCCACTATGATCTTGTGCTCTTGAAAATAATGTCGTAGCTTTCTGGCAGCAAAGAATATGCCTCAGGCTAACTTTTGGTAATGCTGATACCTTTGCTTCGACTCTGTCAGGACCTCGCTTAGATAATAAGTTGGACATACTGGATACCTGTGATTTTCCTCCTCACGCTCCACTGATGTTACGACATTTACGACTATGTTTTTCGCTGCGATGTAGAGTAACATAGGCTCCTATGGCTCAGGTGCGACAAGGATTGGTGGATTCGAAAGTAGATCTTTCAAACTTTGTAGGGAAATGTCGGCTTCTTTGGTTCGGACAAATTTATTAGTTTTCGTCAAGATCTTGTATAAGGGTGCGACTCTTTCTCCGAGCCGCCTGATGAACCGGCTTACTTCTGCGATGCAGCCAGTGAGTCGTTGGACGTCCTTCAGGCGAGTCGGCATGGTGATATTTAGTATAGCCTTGATTTTGTTCCGGTTCATCTCTATGCCTCTTTCAGACATGATGAAACCTAACAATTTTATGGCTGGTATTCCGAAGAAGAACTTCTTCGGGTTAACCATCATATTGAATTTTTGTACGCTAGAGAATGTTTCCTCTAAGTTAGAAAACAATGTTTCCTTCTTTTTGGACATAACCGCTATGTCATCAACGTATACATGGATGTTGCATATGATTTGGTCATTGAGGCAATGCTACATAGTGCGTTGATATGTTGCTCCTGCATTCTTTAAGTCGAAAGGCAAAATTTTGTAGCAGAAGGTTCCGAAAGGAGTGATGAAAGACGTCTTAATTTGATCCGATTTTTTCATCGGTATTTGGTGATATCCGAAATATGCATCAAGAAAACAGAGTAATTCCAACCCTGTCGTGGAGTTAATAACTTGATCAATTCTTAACAAAGGAAACAGATCGTTGGGACAGGCGTTGTTCAAGGCAGTATAATCAAACACACATCCTTAAATCAATAGTGCCCTTTTAGGGATGAGTTTAGGATTTGCCACCTAATATGTATGGATGACCTCTGTGATAAATCCGGCTAAATCTAGTCGGGATAATTCCTTAGCTATAACTTTGCGCTTTTCATCACCAAACCATCGTAAGGACTGTTTGATGGGTCTAGCATCGGGATACACATTAAGAGAGTCCTCGACAAGTTCCCTAGGTACTCCCCATGTTAGAAGGTTGCCATGTGAATATATCTTTATTAGCCTTGAGGAACTCAACAAGCACGCTTTCCTATGTGAGGTATAAACCTACCCCTATGTTGGTCGCCATGGAGGAATCATCTACCTTCAACGGCGTCTTCTTTGTCTCTTCGAATACCTTGAACTGCAGACTTGTTTTAGCACCTCGTTATTCATAGCGGGCATCTCGGACGGGTCATTTTTTTTTCTTGATCTCCTAGTACTCTTGGGCGTGCAGCACAGCTTCAACAAAGGCGACATATCCTTCTTAGCAGTCTTGTTCTTTCTTAGGGTTTCCCTGGATGGTGATGACTCCGTTGGGACCTAGAAGTTTCATCATGTTTTAGATGTAGAAGGGACGGGCCATGGTCGCTCAGTAAGCCGGGCGCCCAAAGATAGTGTGGTAAGCACTTTGAACATTACCACCTCGAAGGAGAGTTGTTCGATCCCATAATTCTTTGCAGTTTCGAATGTTACATCCAGTGTGATCTCACCTAAAGATCAGCATGTCCACCTGGTACAATGCCATGGAAAACCACATTGCTATGGTTTAACTGGCTTTCGTGAATCTTCATGCGATGGAGCGTCTCGATGTAGAGGATATTGATGTTGCTTCCACCATCCATGAGAGTATTAGAAAACTTATATCCATCAATAAGAGGATTGACGACCAGGGGGTACTTTCCCTGACGATGATCTTTCTTCGGGTGATTGCTTTGGTCAAAGATGATGGTTACTTCTGACCAATTCAGAAACTGGGGGACAGCCGGAACCATGGAGTTGAGCTCATGGAGAACCCATTTTTTGACCTTAGACGGATAAGTTCCAAGGAAGCATACACACGTGTCTTTCTTTGTAGGATAATCCTTCTTTCCATCTGATTTAGGTTGTGCGGCATCCGCTTCTTCCATGTTAGAATCTTCCTTGGCCTCCTTTCCTTTCTCGGACCTTTTTCCTTTTTGTTGCTTGGCTCTGTAGCCAGAAGATTCATCGTTCTTGATGTCTTCATTGAAACGACACTCACCATTGGTGTGGGAAGAACCCTCATTCCCGTCCGGGATGTGTACACAAGGGTTATTGGAAATGTCGACACATGCATAAGTTTTTCCGGGTTGCTGATCTCTTCTACCATGTACTCGAGAAGTTCCGGGGCCTCTTCCCTGGCCGCCTCCGCGCCCTCCTTGTCCTCTGGATCCAAAAGTTGCGTTGACAACTGCATTATCTGGATTAGGCTTATCTTCCGAGGTGTTCTTGCACTTTTGAGTTTGTTGTGTTGGATGTTTGGCTGCATTTGGGATGGAAAGAACATTCAGCAGTCCATCTAAATCATCATCGGTGTCTGCATATTTGCTCGCCATTTCTATCATCACTGCTGCATATTTGCCTGCGATGAAAGCTTCAATCGCGGTCTGATCATTTACTCCCTCACAGAGGTTTTTCTTGTCCATCCATCATCCGAGGTAATCCCTACAAGTTTCTCTGGGTCTTTGGGTGTAACACTGCAAGTATCCGACTATGCAGGGCCTCCTGTATGTACCCTCTAAGTACGAAAATAACACACTTTCCATATCGTACCAGTTATTTACTGAGTTCTCTGACAACTCATTGAGCCATGATTGAGCTATATTCCGCAACATAAGTGGGAGATATCGGACTGCGACCAAGTTGTTTCCTCCTTTGGCGATGCAGCAAGCCTAGGAAAAGTCCTGGAGCCAAATGTCTGGACGAGCCACACCGTCGTAGGGTTGTATGTGTTTTGTGATGCCGAAGTCGACCAGAAGCTTTGTTCGACGAATACGTGGACCAAAGCATTTGGGTCCCACATACACGTCTTCCTCCTCATACCGCCGTTCTTCTATGTTAGATTTTATGCGATGGCGAGCATCATTGGGTGAGAGCGATCTGCGCCTCGGGTGCTTGTTATGCCTGCATGGTGACGAAGTCGTATTTCGGCTTCTTATCCTACCACTTCCTTATCCACCCCTGCAACTTCCATGGATGTGGTGAGATCCTTCATGGTCACTTTTGGTTGGTGATGGAGTCCCTGGCAGGTTATTTCCGGCAGAGCGGCGAGCTCCTAGATCTTGGTTATACTGGCTCCGAGGTGGATATTCATGACATTGGCCACCGTCCCGACTGATTTGAGGGCGGTACTCGTCGTTTTTCGTCTGGCATTATCATCATTACGACGAGGTTCAGACGGACGGCTACTATGTCTAGGAGGCGACATCCTTTGTCTGTCCCGCTCTTGCTGGCGCCACGGTTCCTCTTCATCCATGTGGCCATTATTATGCCGATGATGGGGTTGGTGAGGGGCCACTGCTCTGATGGCATCCTGGGATGCAGCTGAAAAAATTCCGACCAGCCCCGCACGATCTTGCGATGGAGACTGGTTGAACTGGTCATTGTTGGGGATATGCTATATGGGTATCCTCATAGCATATCTCCTATCCGGATAACCCGGGTGGCCCATACTTGGTTGCATGGCCTATGGCCTGCTGGGCGGCCTAGTTAGATGGATCCATAAGGGAGGCCCATGCCGGATAAAGGAAAGCTACGGTTGGAGTCACCGACGTACCCGGAGCCTTGGAGTGCAAGATACACAAGACTAGTAATAGACGGTGTAGGACTCTGTAACCTGTCCGGCTAGGAGTTTTCCCTGTAACCCTAGGACCTGGCGACTATATAAGTCGGGCCTATGGGAGCCTTTAGGGTACGATAACTTACAATCTCAGACAACCTCGCACAGCGAACCTATCTTTGTAACTCGGCGTATTGCCCTTATAGTGATTTATAGCAGGAGTAGGATTCCGCCACGCCGGATCGATCCGGGTAAGCTGTTACCTACTCCATCAACCATCCGCCTTCCCCCACGTCTCTAAACACGCACCGTGAGGACCCCTCCATGGCATACTCGTCGGCAATACCACGACAGTTGGCGCCCACTGTGGGGCAAGAGGCGCTTCAGGCTCTTCAGCGGGCGAGGAACAAGATCTTTGCGGGAATCGGCAAAACCGTAGCCATCGGTCGCGTTCTCTTCTCCGGCAACGTTCCGATCATCCCTCCCGACGAGTTCTGGATCCCGGCGAAGACGAACCCTACGCGGTGTTCGATCGTTCCTATCGAAGACATCCACCTCTTCATTGGCGAAACCGACTCGGGCACTAGTTCCCTGGGAGACGGAGGAGCATCAAGGCCCGCACGGACCGCCTACGGGCAAGATACATTCGCGGAAGGACCAATGTCGGATCTCTCTTCGGAGTTTGCCGGCAAAGATCGGAAAAATTCAAGGCCCGCACGTACCGCCTACGGGCAGGATACGTTCGCGGAAGAATCGATGTTGGATCTCTCTTCGGAGTTTGCCGGCAAAGATCGGAAAAATTCAAGGCCCACCCAAACCGCCCCTGTGCATGATATAAAGGTGGAAGATCGCTGCAAATCTGCCGGCTTCGCTCGTGCGTCTAGACAGCAGAGATCCAAGTTCTTCGGAGTGGTTACCATCTTCGATCTGGCGCAGAGAGAGGGCGAAAACCCCCACGATTACCTGGCCAGGTGGCTCCATATATGTAACATCCCAAAAATACTAAACTTGGATCATCAAACTCTAATCATCAAAATTGGGGTTAACAAAAACTTTCCCAACTAAAAATAAGAAAGCATTCATATGTGTGTGTATTAAAATTTGGATTCTTTTGAATTGCCATGGTTCTGTGTTTCTTTGCTTGTAAAATGATTCTTAGGTGAAATATACATCATATAAACAATCCCCAAAATTTTCCCAAAGACAAACAAGTCAAAACAAACAAATTAAGTGAATGGTCACTTTGGCCAAATTAACTCACATGCCTACTTTGGCTATCTCTAATTTTTAGAACATAACAGAAACATGTATGGATCTTTACACCCCTTGATAGTACTCATAATAAGGTACCAAGGCCCACTTTGTGATCATCCAAAAACATTCAAATGCTTAGTTTAAATGACAGTTTAAAATTGAATCTATTTCATATGGGAAGATCCCACTATTTCAAAAACCACTCAAGCAAGCTCAATTTTCAAAACCCAAGCATCCACAGAACCCTCAACACATGCCTAGCAAACACACCAAAAAACTTTTCAAAATTCAAAACTTAAGTTCATGCGGCCATTTCATCAAACAGGTTGCAGATTCAAATCAACAAAATCAAAAACACTATGTTGAGCAGTGTTTTGGGCCAACCTTGTTCCCTCTCTGGTTACAACTAGCCTTAGTAGATCATCTAGCAACCTTAACTAACCTCTAGCACCACTGTAAGCTGGCCATTGTCATCAATGGTGAGCAGGACGAGAGCACCCATGTCACCCTAGTGTGGACAACAAGCTAGGAGAAGAACTAGCTGAGCCAACCTTCTCTAGCATGGAGCCCATGCCTCACCGCCCCCTCTCGACCATCCTAGCTCGAAGACAGTGACCAGAACCGCCAGGAACGCCGCGCCCGCGCCACTATCGACCATGCCGACGCGCACCGCGGAGCACGCGCCGTTCCCACGCAACCCGACCACCTCGAGCCCTCGCTGCCCGCCAGCATGCACCCCACCGTCCCAGGAGACCAACATACATGCTCGTTTCACCGCCCGTACCCCGTAGCCACCGCTCGCCGCGGAGTTCGCCGCCTCTGCATCGCAGAGCATCGCGTGTTCCAGACCATTTGCCACTGCCCCTACACGCGCATTTAAGCTCTAGAGCATCGTCAGGAGACCACCCGTCGATCGCCAACCTCGGCCATGCCTCTAGCCGCCCGTAGCCGTGTCACCGCCGTCGCCTTCCCATCCCTCTCGGTCTCGCCGTCGAGCCTATAAAAGGAGACAACCCCCGCTCGATTTCTTCACACCATCTCACTCCCCTCATCTCACTAATCATTCCACCCCTTAGCTGTAGCACGAGGAGCAGCAGTTCGCCGGAATTGCGTCGGAGTAGGCCGACTCTGGAGAAGAAGGGAGCCGTTGATTTCGACCACCCCCGGAGATGCCGCGACCACCCCTGAGTTCGCCGTCGACTTCGTCGTTTGCCCGCCTCGTCGTCTCCACTGGAGCCCCGGTATGCCCTCCCCTATGCACCCCCACCGAGCCGCTAGGATTCGAGCTCGCCGGTGACTTGTTCATCATCGACGACGACCCTCAGCCGTCGATCTTCATTCTAATCCAAAGCACCACATCGACCCGTACCCCTTCGCGTTTTATGATCCACTGGCCAGTAGACCCCCCTGTTAGTTGAGCCCCGCGCTGTAGAGTGACACTGGGACGGCCCAATAACCCTTCACGCGCAGCCCACTCGTTTGAATTTAGCTTTTTCTATTTTCATTCAAACTCAGTTCTGTACCTAGTTTCAAAAATCAACCCATCTTGATTCAGTGAACCAAATTGCATGAAACCAATTTTGCTAGAAAGATGTTGAAAGGCTTAATCCAAGCCCGTTGGACTCAAATCATTTGGATCTGTAGATCAATCCTGGTAAAAATAACAAGTCAGAAGCTTTTTTGCATTCAAACATTTTTCAAATTTTAACCATAATGCTTTTGAGTTGTTTCCAACTCTCAAAAATCACATTTTATCATACCTTTCAGAATATATAAAAACATATGGCTTTACTTACAGATATAATGTTCAAGTAATAAAAGAATGCCACATAGGCATTTCTATTCACTTATTTTATTTAAAATAAAAGGTTAAACCTTATTAAATTGTGACGCCACTTTAAATCACATTCTCATGTACTGAAATATGTGGTGATGACATGTGTCAACATGATCCCATGTTTGGTTGGGAGAATATTAAATCTTAAGTAGTTTTTCAGTGAGTAGAAATTACTTTTCTAAAAATAAATAAATAATGCAAATGCTTTAATCTTGAATGGTAGTAATGATGCTAGATCATCTATAGAACCCTTTTGTGTGATGATTGAAAGTATTTAAGTACTGTTTGGTGATTGTGTACCTCGTATTTATTTATAGACGCTAGTACCGACCAAGGATACGAGGATGAGGGAGGATACTACGAAGAAGAAGCCGAGGAGAACTTCAACCACTGCTCTGCACAAGGCAAGCCTAATACTACTAGTTGATTGAGCAAGTTAACACTTGCAATTATGAAAGTTAGATAACCTAGGCAATGCACTAAGCATGCTTGGTTAGACATATTTGATGATACCCCTCCTAGTTTTACTTGCAAGCTTTCTACTTTATTTCTTTATCAAAGCTATTACTTAGAGTTTACTTAAGTGACTTGTAGATTCTAGGAAGAAAATTGAAGGTTGCATAAAGAGCATTAAATTTGGCCTAAGCTAGATAGATGTCACCCTAAGGCATGAGATTGAACTTAGTTAAACTCCATTTGTTTACCATCCCTCATTAGTACTCACCCTCACTTGTAGATGCTAGTGCTAAGCATAAAACCTGATCAACTTTAGATGGGAATACTTGGTGGAAAATGGTTATGAAAACCTTAGAATGATGAGTCATTCTACTGAGATGTTTTGACATGTGTTTCCGAACACCAGATGATTTGGATGATGAAAATGTTAAGGCATGAGCCTTATCCCCTTATAAAACTGATGGTTGTCTGGATGCGATACCATTCCAATTTTACCAATAACCGCAATACCCGAAATTTGGGTAGGGCTTGACTGGAAACTTATATACCTTAGTATGGGTTCCCTCATGGCCAAGGTCTGAGCTGAGGCTACCTTGTGAATATTGTCCACCTATGAAGTACCCAAGATGATAGTTGGTCATGGTTGGGAGGCGAAACTCACAGGAGAGGTGCCTATACTAGGGCGTGTAATTGAAAGGTTAGGATTGATTATCCGCATACTGCGTATGGTGAATTCAGTATTTGTTCCTGACATATGTATCGAATGTTGTGGTGAAAGTGTACAATCTCTGCAGAGTGTCAAACTATTCGAATAGCCGCGTCCGCGGTTATGGACAGTTGGAGTGGACATACTGTTCCCCCGTCAGATGTTTTCAAAATGACTTGTGAAATGAATTAAGATTTTGACTTGACCACAACAGAGTTGTGATATGAAATACAAGTTCCCACTTAGGTTTTATAAAATTTCAACTAGCTTTTCTTGCTTCTGAACTTAGTAGAGGTAAATCTGGATTTTTGCAAAACAACCCTAGAGCTTAGTGTCCTACTACAAAACCCCCTTCACTTGTTAGTATTAGTTTGCGAGTACTTAAAGAGTACTCATGGCTTTGTCCCTGGCTATTCCCGTGGCCAGACTATGAAGAGGAGTACCAGGATGAAGGACATCAGGAAGGTTACGACAACTAGGATCATCTCCCATCGTCAGCATTGCCTGTGACCCCAAAGATGGAGCTTCGCCTACGCTACCGTTATTATTACATATTTCCGCTGCTTGAGTTGTATTAAGAACTGGATCATGAGATCCTTATTTGTGTAAGACCTTATGTATGGTTTGTAATGGATGATGTACTATGGTATCCAAATCTATTATGTAAAAATGGTAATCCTGGGATTGCGATGTATGGCATAATAGGCATCTGGGATTAAAAATCCAGGTGGTGACAGTATACGAGCCGATCTAGCCCACTACATCGATGATCATGCTTTCTATCACTTCGTGGAAGGACTGGACCGCGGCACGCTTCTCTGGCATTCTCTAAGACGGCCGCAGGAAACAGGACGCCTTACCCTTGAAGAGATGGTGAGCACCGTCAACAACTACGCGGAGGTTGACGCAGTAGCCTAGAAAGCGCTTGCGCTCATTGACGGAGATCCTCCAATTCAGCCACCGCCACCACCGCCTGCGGCCGCCATCGTCGCAGCTGCACCACCACCTCCAGTCATCGTCGCTGTTGTCGCACCTCCACCGCCCATCATCGAGGAAGTCCTGGAACCCTCCAACTCTTTTATTGACGCGCTTTACTCTGACTTCAGTGCAGATTCAGAGGAGATAGATTTCAGTCTAGAAGAGCTAGACTCCGCCATGCAGGAGATGGAGGAGGAGTACACGCGCGACGAGCAAGCCAACAATGCCGTCACGTCTCGAGGGGTGTTTGTCACCATTGGGACGACAATGGATGAAGATCAACCCAGACGAACTCCTCCTACAGCGCTGGAGAAGGGGAAGGGGCCAGTTATTGCTGCTGACGATGATTGCGCAAAGGTCATGCCTCCTCCGCCTAACCCAGTGCAGCAGCCGCAGGAACTCGACACCGGCCCGAGCAACAACAACACCGCAAACTTGCCGCCTCCGGCTATGTCTGCAGCAGCCCAAGTTACTCCAGCTGATAGAGTGATGTATGTCAATATCCTCATCGATCCACTAACCGTTGCTCATATCCAGAACGTGACCCAGCTTGACGAGAAGCGCCAACAACTGCTGGAAGAAGCGCAGGCCATCACGGAGCAAGGCGCTAGATCTGGTCAATTGTTAGACCCCTCCTTTGTAAAGGAAAGGATCCCTGTGATTGCAATGCTAGTCCCTGGATCAATGCTAGCATCCACAGTTTAAGATGAAGTACACAGATACAAATGTCGTTTATTACATTCATTCCAGAGATAAAACATAGTCTTTTACAACTCGGGGCCATAGGTCTAATACAAGAGTTTAAGGAATAAGTAAATAAACATAAGTCTTCATCTTCATGTGCCACAGGCAAGCATGTTGAGTGTAGACTCATGACTCCTACTCATCATCGGAGTAACCTGCAACATCACAAGTTACAGCCACAGAGGGTCAATACTTTGGAATAGTATTGGCAAGTGATACCTTAGTATATTTTAAGTGGACTATATTACTATATGCATTTTGGCTAAGTGTAGCTTGGCTTGCTTTGCTTGAAAATAGGTTTTACCTATTAGTTGAAATCACTAAGTTTTTCTTTATCAAAAAAATCCCAAGAAACCACCAATAGACATTGGGGTCCTTCACCCTTGTTCACCCACCAATTTTTACTTAGAAGTTGGAGTGATGAGATTCTTGTAGCTTCCATGTCTTGATGCTCAAATTGTCCATTTCCTTGGACTGGGCTAAGTACTTAGGTTTTCCATCTACAGAGGTTGTGCACTTTCCCCACCAGACTTGGTTTCCCAAGACAGGACCTTTCAGAAGCCTTTCCTTAGTCAAATGGACGCGTTCCAACCTATCATCCCAACTACCACTAACTGTTCAAATGACTAAGTTCTAGCAACCTATATGATCAAGGCAGAGCCCATATTGCCAAGTGGTTGCACTGTAAGCTTTCTCAACACTTGGCCTCCAAATCCCTTTGTGCCTGGGTGGCATACCACAAGTGAGATACACAACCCAAGTCCATGGCCTTGTGTAACCACTCAAAATAACCCAATCCTTCCATTCCACCCATGAGGTTCATTTGACTTAGTTGTTTTATTAGGAAAGCATAAGTCTCATGACTTAGAAATATTTTCATCATAGTAAGTATAGATTTTCACCAACCCTTTTTTGCTAAATAGTTAGGCTAAGCATGGTGGGATAACTTAACTTAGGAAAATTTCCTAGAAATTCTACAATCATTCCACTACTTAGGATTTCCCAACTTAGCATTAGGCAACAATAGCATGCAAGACTTAGCAAAATATCTAATGCTAGTACAAAACATAGGATAGAAATATTCATGAAAATATCACTTGCCTTGGTAGTGGGGAGAGTATCACTCTTCACAATCACAATCACTAGCAAAATCTACAAAAATCATAGCATACAATTACACACAATTATATACAATAAAAAATAATATGAATGCATGCATGCAAGAATTTACCAAGTGGTGATTTTGAGAACTCTACCAAGCATGCACATGCTTACAGAAACTTAACAAGTCACAAGTTTGCCAACTAAACTTATTTGGCACTAATACAATTTATCAAAATAATTCTATATTTAAAATAGCCTTAAACATGTTTCTACAAATAAATTCATTTTAACTGTTACTATTTGTTAAACACATTGGATATTCAGAAAGGTCTTGTTTCACTGAATCCAACGGTATAAAGTTTGCAAAAATCCAACGTGGCAATCAAAATTTATAAGCATTTGAAATTTGGATCAAATTCTGGTTTTAAATCTGTTTTTAGTTCTAACACTTGTCACGCGTTGCGTCCCTATTGGCGCATACCGCTTCGGTTGGATCGGGTCTTGCGGAACGCACGATCTAAGTGAGATCTGGCGGCTCAGACGCGCGCGTACCTCTTCGTCCTCTTTCTAATCTATGCCACAGGATCTAGATCCAACGTTCCTAATCAACCTAACCATACTCGGGCGGCGCTAGCGGCGTTAACTGTCGGCGGAGCGTCTGACTACGGTGGTGCCGGCATTCTACATCGCCCCAGGAAGCAAGAAGGTGCTTACCAGATCCGCAAAGCGTCTTTGAAGCTCGGCGTGGTACCGGTTTTGGAGGGGCTACCGACACGGCGAGGATTGCTCGTCGGAGTTACGGGCAGCGTCGGGTGGTTGTTTTCGGAGTAGTTGCCGAGGTTCCGCGTCGCCCTAACACAAGCCAAGGGGTTCAGGAGATGCGCAAGAACATGGCGAACAATCTCGTGTGAGTCAGAAGTGAAGGGGCGCTCAGGACTTACGGAATTTGGTTGCCGGAGTCGAGGTGGTTGTCAGATGCTTGCGGCGTTGAGCGGGAACGGCGACCTGAGGCAGTACAGGATGAACTGGTGGGGTCAGGAGGTGCGCAAGGATATTGCGAAATGGCTCGAACGAATCAGAGAGGAAGGGATGCACGGGACTCACCGGAATCGATCGCCGGAGTGAGCTCTGTCTGCGGCGGTGTTGTGTGAGTCGTGGGCAGCCTGGTGGCGTGAAGGCAGAATTGACTGGGGGAAAATGGTCGCTAGGAAGTGGGGATCTTATAGCCGAAGCCTCGACAGGAAACGCTCGTGGATTAATGCCCAATTATGTCGCGCCATTACCGGCCATGACTGCCACTGCGACGTGGTCGCGAGCGCGGTTTGGGAAAGACGAGGACAGTGCGGAGGGCCTTCGTTAGCGATGTCTTGTGAAGTGAGGGTGGGGTCCGATCGTCGTGACTGTCAAGATTGGCGCGAGAGGTAAAGAAAACCCCCGGGTGGGCTTATTGGGCTCGATTCGATGCTGGGCCTAAAACCTGGCGCGTGGCCTTTTCCTTTGTTTATTTATTTTTCCTTTTCTATTTTGATTTTCTGGGTAGATTTTTAAATGAAATCAAGTTCAATTTGAATTCAAATTTTCCTGGGATTTTTGTAGTGAGCAGTAGTCTAAAAAATGGTCATATAACCATGGGGTAGCTTTGTAAAGGATTGGTCAAGCCTGGAGATCAAAATATCAGAGGCTATGCACTTGGTTTAAAATTTGACAGATGGTTTTTGGAACCCATTTCCATTTGAAAAACTGGGTTTTAAGTATGCACTTAAATCCTATGCTCATAGAAGGCAACCTTCCTGGTTCACAACAATCAAACTTACAAGTGGTGTTGGCCATTTAAAATAAGTCTGTCCACATAAAATCATGATACCAAATGTTTCTGTTTTCTGAAATGTTTTGAGAAAACCCTAAATGATGATGGATGCAAGGATGATATGAATGAGCTTTGAAACATGAATTTAGGGATGTTACATCAATGCGCAGAAGTCCATAGAGAAAGCTAGAGCAATGGTGGCCGAGTACAAGACTTTGCTGCTGCAGCAGAAGGCCAAGAAAGCTCTGGCTCGCGTTATCAACAATCCTGGTGTACGGCGCAACCTAGGATGGGCTCCCTTGAAGCCGGCACAAGCCAAGCCATACATTGACAGTGAAGGCAAGCAGGTGATGCCCACCCCACTCCTTAACCTCGTCGTCGCCAAGACCCTTTTGGAGCAGGATAGATCGCCCGAGGCAGTGGATCAGGTCTATGACCTAGTGGCCAAGGCGGTGAAGCAGCAGGAAAAGGCCACCTCTCAGAGGCTTGACTCCAACCCAGGGCTTTGCCAGTCTAGCCAGTATAAGCCACCAAGGGACAGATCTTCTCTTGATGTCGGGTCCCAAACGGGTTCGTCAGAACAAAGACGAAGGGATGCGCACAACAGGAAGGATGCTATCCCCATATCCTCCGACCACGGAGAAAAGGCCCGACCTCGTCACCCATCGCCACCGTCCCGATCCCCCCGACATCACGAAGATCACAAGGCTCACCATCGTACGGATATGCCCCACCAAAGCAGTGCGGCATCGTCATCCGCGACAACGCAAAGCAGACCCGTCATGACGGAGAGCGCAACCAAGGACACAGCAGCAAGTCACACCATGACCCTCCGCGTCCGACAAGCAACCGTGACAGGCGTGAGGCATCGCAAGAGGGTAACAGCAAGAAGGCTAACCCACCGCCACCTTCGCCTCCGTCACCGCTAAGCAGTCACCTTGGCGGAGGAGGCCCGCGTCGTTCACGCAGCCCATCCCCTGTTGACAAGAAGAAGAACCCGGAGCCGTATGATGCACGTTCGCGGATCGATAAGATCCACGAGGCCCGGTAAGGACAATACCTGGGACCACGTTGCTTTGTACCTGCAATACGGTCCATAACTTACCCCAAAGGTTTCCGGATTGACAAGACCATGAAGCCCTATGACGGCACCGCCAAGCCAGCCACATGGTTGGCGGGACTACGACAACGCGGTGGAGATTGCCGGAGGCAACCCTAACGTCGCCGTCAAGTACCTCCCATTAATGTTGGCGGGCACGACCCATCAATGGATCGACGACTTGCCGGAGAAATCTATCTACAACTAGTTGGACATGCAAGAAGCGTTCACCAAGAACTTTGAGGGTACATACAAGCGTCCCTGCACTATGGGCGATCTATAGCGGTGTGTGCAAGAGAAAGACGAGACATCTCGCGCCTACCTCTCCCGCTGGCTGGACATGAAGAATTCCTACGCAGGAGTGCACGCTTAGACTGCCATGGCCGCCTTCATCGATGGGTTGGAAAGAGGCACGTTGCTCCGACATAAGCTGAAGCGCATGCAGGACAATCACCAACTTGGCTTGAACCAGATGATTCAGTTGGCTAGTGAGTTCGCAGCTGCCGACGATGATGCTCGCGGCTCCTTGCTGGCAACGGTCGTTCCAACTCAAACTCGGAGGAACAACAGAACAAAGCAGAAAACCGCTCCAGAATAAAAGCAATCTACCGACATGGTCGCTATGACTTTTGTAGGACGAGGTGATGGCGGACAACATGGCCCAGGAAGGGGAGCTGGTCGTGGGCAGCAACGAGGAAGTGAAACTACCTCGGCGCCGCTCCGCGTTCCCCAAACCTACGTGGAGTACCGCGATATGCCGTGCCTCGTACACCTCGATGTCAACGACAAGGCCACCCATACCAATTGACACTGCAAGTTCGTCAATGACCTCAAGGAAGACCCGGAGTCCGGCTACAAGCAAGGTCAGAAGAACAGACCGCGAGGCAAGGGCAAGGGGAAGAAGAAGGAGGAGGAGTCCAAGGATTCAAGTGACATGGACGAGGACGTTGACCCCAAGCACGCTTCCAAGAGCGACGACAAGGGAAAGAATCCCTTCGCGAAGAAGGCGCCAGTCTACCACACTTTCCTTGGCACCCCCACCGCCCGACAACAGAAGACCTCCCTGAGGATCCTGATGGCTACTCTCCCCCAGTTCCCCAGTACCTACGCTGGTTGGAAGTTCCAATTACTTGGGACAGGACGGACCACCCAGACCTTATCCTACAAAGAACCAGTACGCCATGGTCATCAACCCCTTGATTGACGGCGTGGAGTTCACCAAGTGTATGGTGGATAGTGGAAGCAGCATCAACATCATGTACCTGGATACACTGCAGAAGATGAACTTGATGGAGGCAAACCTAAGCCGAACCAACACCATCTTCCATGGTGTAGTTCCTGGTTGGGAGGCTCGGTCCCTTGGGTGCATTAAACTTCACGTTGCCTTTGACGATATTAACAATTACCGCCAAGAGCGCATGACCTTCGAGGTGGTCCCCTTCAAGAGCGTGTACCACGTCATATTCGGCCGCGACATATTCCACACGTTCATGGCCAAGCCATGCTTCGTATCCAACAAACTCAAGATACCCGGACCAAATGGTATCATCACCGTATCCGGAAGCTTTACCAAGGCAAGGGACTGCGAGATCAATGAAGAAGCCGTTGCAGAAGCTGTCCTCTACAGCGAATAATTCAAAGAGATCCAGAGCAAGGTCGATGACTCAGAGATGCCCGCCTCCAAGGTCACCGCTATTGGTATGAACCTGGATCCCAAATAGGAAAGCGCACTCGTGGAGTTCCTCCGTGAGAATAGGGACATCTTTGCCTGGCAACCTGCCGACATAAAGGTGTACCTAGGGAACTTGCCGAGCATAGCTTAAACATTGATCCAAAATCCAAACCAGTGAAACAACCTCTATGACACTTTGGAGATGAGAAGAGACGCGCCATTGGCAAAGAGATAGCTAGGTTACTTAAGGCTAGAATTATCCGAGAAGTCCTTCACACCCGATGGGTGGCCAATCCTGTACTTGTCCCCAAAAAGGGAGCCAATGAATTAAGAATGTGCGTTGATTACACCGTCTTGAACAAAGCATGTCCCAAAGATCCGTTTGCTTTGCCTCACATTGACCAAGTCATTGACTCGACGGCTGGCTCAGAACTTTTGTGTTTTCTCGATGCATACTCAGGATACCACCAGATCAAGATGAGGAAGTCGGACCAATTGTCCACTTCGTTCACTACCCCATACTACACGTTTTGCTATGTTACGATGCCCTTTGGGCTGAAAAACGCAGGTTCTACGTACCAGCGGACAATGCAACATTGCCTTCATGACCAAATTGGTCGGAAAGTTCACGCCTATGTGGACGATATCACGGTGATGTATAAAAAGTTAAATGACTTAATCGCCGACTTAAAAGAAACCTTTGATAATCTCCGGAAATACAACATGATGCTTAACCCGAAGAAGTGCGTCTACGGGGTGCCAGCCGGCAAATTGTTGGGTTTCATCGTTTCCCAGCGCGGAATGGAGGTCAACCCGGAGAAAATCAAGGCCATCTTAAACATAAACCGTCTGACATGCCTAAATGACATTCAATGACTAACAGGTTGTGTTGCAGCAGTTAGCCGGTTCATCAGCCGACTCGGAGAGAAGGCTCTGCCGCTGTACAAGTTGCTGAAGAAGGCGGACAAATTCACGTGGACAGACGAAGCAAATGCAACATTTAAGCAGCTCAAGGAGATTCTTTCCTCAGCGCCTATCCTTGCAGCACCCGAGCCTGGAGAGCCCCTGTTAATCTACATTGCGGCAACCAATCGGGTAATCAACATCGTCGTCGTGGTAGAGCGGAAGGAACCAGGCTATGAGCACGGAGTTCAACGACCAGTTTACTATGTGAGCGAGGTCTTGACGGAGTCCAAGCGGCGTTACCTGCACTACCAGAAGAATCTTATGGAGTATTCCTTTCTCGGAAGCTGAGGCATTACTTTCAGGATCACCCAATCACAGTGGTGAGCAAGACCCCACTGTCCGACATAATCAACAACAGCGACGCTACAGGAAGGGTCACGAAGTGGGGCATTGAACTTGCCGCCTTCGAGATCACTTACAAAAGACGCGACGCTATCAAGACACAAGCCTTGGCGGATTTTGTTGCAGATTAGACGGAGATGCCGGCTGCTACTCTGTTGCCGGAACCAGAGTACTGGGTGATGCACTTTGACGGATCAAAGCTGATCAACGGCTCGGGGGCTGGTGTATTGCTACAGTCACCAATAGGAGACAAGCTACACTATGATCTGTAGATCCACTTCGAGGCTACAAACAACATGGCGGAGTATGAAGCACTCATTCACGGACTACATGTAGCCAGGGATATTGGCATCAAGCGCATAGTTTGCTATGGAGATTCCGACTTGGTTGCCCAGGAGGTGGCTGGCACCTGGAATGCGCGGAACCCTATGATGGCGGCATATCGAGATGAAGTGGACGAGATAGACAAGAGCTTCTTGGGCTACGAAGTCAAGTATGTGCATAGGGAGAAAAATGAGGCGGCTGATCCACTGTCTAAGCTTGGATCAAGGCGCAAGCAAATTCCGCCAGGAGTTTTCCTAGAGCACCTGCGCACACCATCTGTGAAGGGAGCTGACATCGACAACCCGGATAGAGTGGAGTCTTTCGCTAACATGGTGACCAAGGTCCCTCCGGCTTGGACAAAACCGTTCATGGAATATCTCGAACACGGAACTTTGCCCGACGACGAAGTCGAAAGATGGCAAATAGTACGACAAGCAAAGGGTTATACCATAATCAATGGGCAACTCTACAAAAGGAGCACTACTGGTGTATACCTAAAGTATGTTTCCCAGCTATAAGGTATGGAAATCCTACGCGAAATCCATCTCGGAGATTGCGGGCATCACGCCACTCCTCGATCGTTGGTTGCGAAAGCCTTCCGGCAAGGATTCTACTGGCTAACCGCGAAGGCGGATGCCGACAAGTTGGTTGAGACATGCATGGGATGCCAGTATTATTCCCGACAACCACATGTTCCTGCTGAAGAATTGCGAGCAATACCAATAACTTGTCCGTTTGCAGTCTAGAGGCTAGACATGATGGGACCGTTACAGACGGAACCTTGTGGGTTTACGCATCTGTTTGTAGGAGTTAATAAATTCACTAAATGGATAGAAGCTAAACCCATTAGAAAGCTTGATGGGGCAACTGCCCTCAGGTTTGTCTGGGATCTAGTGGTGAGATTTGGTCTCCCACATAGCATTATCACCGACAACGGCAACAATTTGTCACTCGGCAAAGTGGAGGCTTATTGTTGGGAGAAAGGCATCCGACTTGACCTTGCATCTGTGGAACACCCACAATCCAATGGTCAGGTTTAGCGAGCTAATGGATTAATTCTGCAGGGAATCAAGCCATGTCTTGAGGCATCGCTGCATAGAGCAGCTAGAGCCTGGGCAGAAGAATTGCCATCTGTGCTGTGGAGTTTACGAACTACACCTAACAGATCCACCGGCTACACCCCTTACTTCATGGTATATGGAGCAGAAGCCATCCTGCCTTCCGACATACTTCACGATGCACCAAGGGTTGCCTCCTACGACGAAGATGACGCTGAAGAATCCAAATGCCTATATCTGGACCTTCTCGAGGAGGAGCGCATTTTGGCATGCCAAAGATCCGCCATCTACCAGCAGAAGCTACGCATCTACCATAGTCGCCGCGTTCGGCATCGCTCGTTTAAAGAGGGGGATTTGGTGCTCCGACTTAAGCAGAAGAAGTCACACAAGTTATCCCCGCCATGGGAAGGACCGTTCATCATAAGCAAGGTGCTACTAAATGGGTCTTACTACCTCGTTGACAATCGTGAACTGAAGGATAGACCCAAAAAGGGTCATAAGCGTAAGCGACGTGACCCGGATGATGACTACCCGGAGCTTGATCGACCATGGAACATAGCACAGCTACATCCTTTTTACACTTAGCATTTTTTATCTAATTGTGAACCTCTTATATGATCAATGAAATAAAGCTCTCTGGTTCACTCATATTTTTGAGTCTTTTACCTCCTTTAGTGTTCATTTTTGGATCATGTAAAACCTTTATGCACAAGCTTTGCGATTGCACTTGTGAAAATTCCTCCCACGGGCGTTAGCTTAAGTTTTCTGGTCTACACGTTCTTTGTCGTTTTTATGTGGATTCTGGAGTAATGACTTTTGGCACTTATTGTCGGCGATTTTGTGCTTAGGTTATTAACGGTGCCATTGGGCAGTTTCACCTGAGCGCACTGTTCCGACAACGAGTCTTCCGACTCACGAAAAGTCAAGCATAAGAACCAAAGTAATGGATAAGCCAACACTTGCTTAAACATATATACATGCTGGAAACTAGTTCTTGAGTAGAAGGAAATAACAACCATTGTTTTCCGCCTTAAGTTACATAAAAAAGTTCTTTCCGCATATGCACCAAAGGTAAAACAAATATTACAAAGTTGTTCTTCATTCCTTTGGCGCAGGTGACTTGGAAGCAGCGTCATCACCAGTCGGAGAACCACCCTCGAAGTCGGAGCTGTGGAGGGACTCAGAGGAAACTTGGTTGCCGCTGTCGATGGTGTTCATTGGCACAAAGACATTGATGTCTACCAAATCGTCAACTCTGGTGTCATAGCCCGCGAGCGACGACAAGATGGATTCATGGTTAATCTCTTTTCCATCATCGTCTACGTCGGGAATGCCAGAGGTCACCGTGTCGATGTCGGCATCTTTTTAGTGTGCCTTCACCATTGACAGCGCCATCTTTGCGCTAGCCCGTGCACATGAAGCTTTCCAGCTTGTGATACACTCGAGGGCTCGGCGCAGAATCTCCGAGTACTTCGCCACGGAGTCCGATGCCTTGATATTTATCTGGAGGGGCTTGGCGATCTCCTTGTCTTGCGTGATGGCGGTGTTGATGAAGTTGCCGGCTAGAACCATGCATTCCTTGGCTGGAGGAGGAGATCGGGTTAAACCCATAGTAGATACAAATTCCGACAAGGAATACATGAGTTCAATAATTCAGAGTACCCAGACTACAGAAATCCAAGACAGAGAAAACTTACTGAAGATGCTGGCTTCAGCTTGCCAGAGGTTATTCACCAAGGATTCTTTCTCTTGTTGGAGGATCTTATACACCTCACTATGGCATTGATTCTGCTCATCGGCAGCTTGCTTCTGATCTTTTAAGATTGCAGTCTCCTCCTTCAAGCGATTGATTTCCTCGGCGGTGGAGTCCTGCAGGGCCTTCATCGACTCATCATGCTTTTTCAGCATGTCATTCCTCTCCTGCTTAAGAATTTTGTTCTCGCTATCCAGCTCTTGAATATGCTTGGATTGCTCGACAATATTCTTGGCCTTGGCGATGGTTTCTACAAGTCGGAGAAAGCAAAGTACATAGTAGTACTCGGAGAATATGGGCACAAAACCAAGTCGGAATGCGAAAAAGAAAACATATTCTTGCTCTTGGTGATATGTTCCTTCAAGAAGGCAGTTTTACCCTTTTCAGCTTCCAGTTCTGCGTGCTGGTACTTGTCATTAGCCATGCCCCTCTGAGAACTCTGTTTATGTGGAAAAAAGGTCAAAGTTAAAACATTGTTTGGTCTGCTTGGAGCATCTAGCCGGAAATTTTCCACCTAGACGCTCGGGGGCTACAACGAGAGTTTTTGACTTAGCATTATGCTTAGCTTTTCTTTAAGCATCTAGTCGGAACTAATTTAGTTTTCGATTAGAGGCTTGGGGGCTACAGTATAAAGTTTTTAACTCGGATATATGCTTAGATTTTCTTTAAGCATCTAGTCGGAACTAATTCAGTTACACCTAGAGGCTTGGGGGCTACAGTATGGAAATTTATAAACACTGTGTATGCTACTCTTAAAGCATCTAGTCAGAATATTTCATTCCACCTATATGCTTGGGGGCTACAGTGAGAGGTTTTCAAACTTAGTCACTCTTAGAGAATATAGATGAAAAGACCTATGGTTTTCCGTCTACATCCTCGGGGGCTACAGTGGGATACTCATATGAAATGCAAAAGGCAAATAAAACTTACAAGTGCAATGATCTTGAGGTTTGTAGCACTCTCGGCTAGCAGCTTGCCAAAGGATTCGTTGTTTCCTTGCAAGATTTCTGCTTGTCGGCGGAGCTCCTCTAGACCGCACGTCGGAGATGTCGTTGCCGCACTAGGGACCAAAGCCGTACTACCCGCTGTAAGTACCGGATAGACTATCTTTGGATAGGCTATGGTTTTCTTTGGTGCAGGGGCGCCGCAAACGACAGAGGTACCTGCTTCTACCACCGCCTTACCACCACCGATGGCATCCTTAGCCGGAGCATCAGCCATTTGGTGGGCGGCACTCTCCTGCGTCGCCTGCTCGCCGACGACACCAACCTCGGTAGAGGCACCTGAGTCCACTTCCATGGTGGAAGGGCCAGATGCCTCCTTAGCTTGTGACCTTGTCGGGGCAAACGAAGGCTTGACAGAGGGAGTGGTAGGGGCGATGGCGGGAGATGCGTCGCGATGCAGCATGTCCTTGATGGTTCTAGAATCCCCCAATTTGGAGGTCTTCTTAAGGCTGGTCGTGGCTTTCTTCCTGAAACGTGCAAAAATGCATAAGTACAGGAGCAAGATAGATAAATAGACAATGTCGGAGGAAGAGAATCTTACACAAGTGGGGGTTCTTTGGAAAAGGGGATCCCGGTAACTTTTCTCTTTTCCGCCTCCAGGGCGGAGGTATTCTTCTTGGAGGCTCCACCCTCCGTATTCTTCTTCTTGCCTCCGTCGGCAGCGTCAGAGGTGGAGCTCTTCCGCTTTCACGCCAACGGAGCATCGTCGTCGGACACGACCATGACTTCATTCATCTTTGGATCGTAGATTTGGGCAGCCAGATTGTTCTCCTCTAGATTGCTAAGATGTTAAGTGAAAAGTCTCCGTGTTAGATGAGATGACATTTGCAAGACGGAAGAACTGGAGTTTATGTCATACACGGAAAATAAATAACTAGCTTTGTGCACTTGCCGTCTACGAACATGTCGTAGGTGATGGTGAAGCCACGCTTCTTGTCCTTCACCTTGACGATGTCCTTAAGGCGGAGCTTGACGGAGTCGCTCGAGAAGTTGTCCACGGAGATGCGGAGGATATCCCTTCTATCACTGGTATACTCGTGCATGAGCTTCACGCGGTGCTGCCGAGGTTGGATTCGCCTGATGAACCAGCACATGGCTAGGTCCAAGCCGGTCAAACCCGTCTCTACGAACCATTCTATCCGCCTTATGGCGCGGGAAGCATCGAGGTCGGAGGGAAGGGAGGCCTGGGATCTCCATGACGAGGCTTCAACGGTGGCTCCGTCAACGAAGTCTGGGTACGTTACTTGTCGGTCAGCCAGAGGGATATCTGGGCCGTAGAAGTACGTCCGTTGCCAATTTTTGTAGGACTCGTGGCAGACGATGTCGGGGAACCGCCGGCTAGGTCGGATCTTGAAGCTTATGGTGCCGCAGTTCCTAAGTCCTTCCTTACTAGCTTCAGCTTCACGTTTTATGGTGAAGAAGTACACTAAGAGGTCTAGCCTAGGCTTTATCCCTAAGTAACCCTCGCAGAGCGCCGCATAGTTACTAAGCGCTAAGATACTGTTGGGAGAAAGATTCAGGGTCTGGACTCTGTAGTGGTTTAAGACGGAGAGAAAGAAGTTGGATATGGGCAGGGAGACGCCGTGTACCAGTTGGGCTTTGAGGCACACCTTTTCTCCGGCTTGGGGATAAGGTGTCACCTCGCTGGCCGGCGCCGCCCGCCAGGCGAGCCCCTCCGTCCCAGGGAGGTAGCCCTCGGCGATCAGCTCTTGGATGTCACGATCGGTGATATCTGAGCCGCGCTAGTCGCCCTTGTGTGAATCCAGTTCCTCCTCCAACGGCTCCAGCGCCACCAGATTGTGGTCGCCGCCGCTGGACTCAATCACCGCCGAGGCAGGGATGACCAAGCCCTCTGGGGGCACGATGATAGAGCTCGCCGGCTTCGCCTCAGCTTCGCCGCGGCTTCGCTCGACGCCGCCATGGAAGGAGTGGTCTGCTGGCCATGGAGAATGGTTGGATGTGACTGGTGCGGATTGGGCTAGGGTTTTTCGTGAGTTCGGCGCCGAGAGCTCGAGGAGGCACGCGCTGGAGGAAGAAGACGACACAAGGAGAGTGAAAGGATCGTATGGGCACCTAGAGGGGCGGTGAATAGGTGATACTTCAAATTTTCTTCTTTCTCAAATTACGGTTTGACAATAAGGAAAATTCTCTAGATAATGCAACTACGGTGAATTTACCTATATGACAATTATGCAAGAGCTACCGCAACACAAAATACGAACAAGTAAGTAAAGTGCGGTAAAGGATAGAAGTAACCAAAGTGGTGGATGCGGAGACACAAGGATTTGTTTCCCGTAGTTCCTTCCTTTTGAGGGGAAATACGTCTATGTTTGGAGAGGGGGTGGTTTCAAACCACCAACGCCACGAAAGGCCTCCCTTGTTCTCCGATGAATCTTACCCTAACGGGATCGATTCACCTTCCACTATATCGGCAACCTTCAAGGTGGAAGACGGCACCTTCACAAGTTCGGGGAACACATCCACAACTTAATCGGAGGCTCCCAAATACAAGCAAGCTGTCAAAGCAATCAAAGAAAAGCTTGTAAGAACCAAAACAAGAACTAGGGTTTCCAAGAAAACACTGGAGAAAAGGGGCCCTCAATGAAATTAGGGGAAAATGAAGATCTCTTTTGGTGAAGTAGTAGATCGGGGCCTCCTCCTTCGATTCCCCAAAGATCAAAGACTTTGGGTGGTGGATTGAGTAGATCTTGAAGATTTGGTGGCTCCAATGGTGGTCTTGACTTTAATGTGGATGAGAACTTTGTCCCAAGGTAGGTGGAGGGGTATTTATACCCCTCCAAGAGATCTAGCCGTTGCAGCCATTAATGCAGCGGTAGTACCGGAAGTTCAAGCGGTACTACCGGAGAACTCCGGTACTACCGGACCTGGTACCGGAAGACCAACTTTCAAACTTCATAAGCCCTGGACACAGCGGTACCACACTTGGTGCTACCGTAAAGCGGTAGTACCGCAAGTGGCAACCGATACTACCAGACGCGCAGTGGAATCAACAACTTGGTCGAAAAAACTCTTTGTCACGCTAGGTAGCAAAATGCGGTACTACCGCATTTTTCTACCTAGGCAGCCAGTGACTTTTGCCAACATACAAAAGGCTACTGCCACGCCAGGTACTAAAATGCGGTACTACCGCATTTTAGTACCGGGGTGAGCAGTGGCCTTTTATAGGTTGTAAAAAGGCTCTGCTGCGCATGGTACTAAAATCCGGTACTACCGCACTTTAGTACCAGAGCGGGCAGTAGCTTTTGACAAGTGGTTAAAAAGCTACTGTCGCGCTAGGTACTAAAATGCGGTACTACTGCTTTTTAGTACCTAGCCCGGCAGTGGCTTTTTAGCAACTGATCACAATCTACTGCTGAGTCCGGTAGCAAAAAGCAGTACTACCTCTTTTTGGTACCGCACCAGGCAGAAAGTTTCTGGTCGTTTGTTTAACCATTGTCAGGCCTTTTTCAATGCACCTGCGATACACTTGGAAAATAATTAGTCTGAAATGTGTGTTGTTATAAAACACCAAAATCACTAGGGATAGGAAATGGTCTTTCAATCTCCCCCTTTTTTGGTGTTTGATGACAACACACATTTTGCAGGGTAATCCAATGACGAAAAGATAGAGATGGCTCCCCCTGGATATGTAGAATCAAGCCCCATTATATCAATAAGTTACCTGGGAGTAGAAGTCGCACATACAGCACATACCTTTGCTAAATAAATTGTGATGACCAATATTGATTAGGAATGGGGAAGGTCGTCACATACACCACATAAGATGGATCCAAATGAGAATAGCCATATTACACACAAGATGGATCCATATGATAACCACACAGTCTCACCATACATAGCACAAATAGTTAGTTCACACATAATAAGTCACACATAATAAGAGGCAAGTAAATAAAGTTCATGTTTAATAAGAATCAATGGCAAGAACGAGCTTGTGATTTTTCCCTCGCAAATCCCGCATACCTAATGTGCAACTTCTCCCCCTTTGGCATCAAGAAGCCAAAAAGGGGACAAGAGAAACACTAACGTCCCGGAGATCACTCGTCATCATAATCCTCCCATGTATCATCATGAGTTGGCGGGGCACGAAAGGAGGAGGTGGCATCATCATCCCAGTGGCTGTGCCTGGAGATCCATTGGTCTTCTGGGGTAATGTTGTTCTCGGAGCCCTTGGAGACGGTCAAACCTTGAGACTCCATCATTTCCTTCTAACGAGCACATGACTTATTGGCATAGACATGGGCCTCGTACATGCGTTTCTGATTGTCCACTTGGAGGCAGAATATCTTCTTGAGTTTGGCCTCAAACCTCTTGGCCCAAGATGGCTGAGCAGGCTTACGACGTGAGACCACAAAGTCAGCATCCTGCTGGGCATCATCAGCATCACCGGATTCCTCCACAACAGGGTTCCCATCCTCATCAACAATCTGACCATCGGCATTGCGTGGTTTGAGATGGGTCTTGATCAACAGATTCTTGTGGCGGTGAGTGACAAGGCAAAGAGAAGGCAAGTCACGGGCAATCACAGGGCACTTGCTAATAATGAGAGCCATGATGTACGGGGCAAAAGGATGAACCCTCCTTTGAAAAGTGGCACAGACCATTTCATTCCAAATAACATCCGTCACATCCATAGGTAGGGCAGAGTCATGGTGGTGAAAGGTGGCGAGCATAATATCCACCATGAAGGCATGTATCTCATCAACATTCCCAGCACGGGGGGCGACGGTCTCACAGAAGATGCGATGCAATATGTCATATGTAGGTAGAAGCCCTTTGATCTTTCCAGGGATGCCGCGCCCCCAGATGTACAGTGGTGCAAGAGCATCCTTCTTCTTGGGGCGATCATTGTCATGGCACCGAAATCCAACGGGAGTGTCTTTGCCACGGTCTTCGTACCCGAGAATAGCCGCGAACTCAGCCAACGTTGCTTTCTTGACAACACCCTCGGTCATCCAGGTGAGAGTCCGAGTCTGATTCTTGGAAAAGTGAACGGTTGCATAGAACTGAGTAATGAGCATTGGGTCGTAGTTGCACCGGAACTCTATGATGGGAAGCAAGCCAATGTTGGTGCAAATCTCAAGAGCTTCACCAAAGTATTGCGGATTCATCCTCACATGATTCATCTCGATCCACTTTTGAGGGACCACCATTTTGTCATCTTTCATGAGGATCTCATGGAACACCCGCTCCTGGAACTCCGTAAAGAAGAGGCTACCTTGTCGAGCATGAGAGCGAGCAGCCACATATGGATTGACAACCCGCAGGTCATGAAATTCCGACTCAGACAAATCAGATAGCAGCTTTGGCCCAGATGGCCCTAAACTGTGGCTCTTGCGAGGACCGGAGGGAGGAGGAGATGGATGAGCTTTACCACGACCAGCACTTTGCTTGACCCCCCCCCACCCCGACAACCACGAGTTGTTTGCAGTTTCAGAAGGGCGCTAGGTTGAGGCATGACCTCCTCTTCTGACTCCATATCTGACTCTGACTCATAGTCCCCTATCTCATTGTGAGCTTTGGAGCGTTTGCATGATCCCAGGGAACCCCCTGCACCTGTGAAAGAATGAGGGATATAGCATAGGGGTAATGGAACAAGAACCCGAGGCAAACATAGGATGGAACTCTTGTTTTTTTTCTAAAATTGCTGTCAGTACAGGGCGGTAGTACCGGACCTGCACCGGCGGTAGTACCGCGAAGCGGTAGTACTAGGAAAAGATTCCCGGTACTACCGGCCCGCGACCACAGTGTAGATCTGAGACAGAGATCCATGTATGAGCAGTAAATTTGTTGTAAAACAAGAATTCCATCGGATAAAGTGGTAGATCTAGTAGATAGCACACGGTACAACCTCAAAAATACGTGTTTTAGCCAAGAATCAATGTTACCCTAGATTCAATGGAAAAAACAAGTGAGAAGAGGAGGAGGGCGGTAGTACCGGTGTCCATGGTGGTGGAGAATAAGGAGGAGCCCGCGAGGAGGCCGGATCCGGTGTGGATCCAAGAAAAGGAGAAGGGGGGCGGGGCTCCAGCGGCGTTCTCGTGCTCGGGCGTCGGTGCTAGTGAGGAGTGGAGACGGGGAACTAATGAGGCACTGAGAGGTGCCTCTCCCCCGTCTCCAGTCTTAACCGACACGCACAAGCGGTAGTACCGGATCCACGAGCGGTAGTACCGCTATGCGGTAGTACCGTAGACAACTACCGGTAGTACCGCACCTGGGAAGTTTCCAGACAGGACCCTGGAAACTAATCCAGAAGCGGTAGTACCGCTAGTCATTTACGGTAGCACCGTTTGGCGGTAGTGCCGTAACCATCAGGACAAAGAGCCAAGATACATAGAATGGAAGGTTCTTGTGCAGAGTAGATGAGTTTTGTCGGGGGATAATAATGGCATGGGTTTAGAGAGTCTCACTGATATGGGCCAATGCACTCAAAAATTACAAAAAAACATATGGAGAGCTAAATGTGAGTGCACGACCAAAAGAACAAAACCAACTAGAGGATGACAAACATGAGTAAGAACATCAACCTCTCGATTGAGAGGGGGCGGTATCATAGGACACCATGTTTGAGTATACTCGGCTTGGCACCACGAAGATATATCTTGGGTCCATTACCGAAACTCATCATTAAGCTCACATATCACAAAATGATATTAATAGGAATGATTTTGTTTTACTTTGCGCATAATGGGGGGGAGGGATGGTCCAATCAATTAGGACCGCACTCCCCCTATGTCCATGCCTACACCTAAACCAGCTATGGTTCGAGTATTTGGTGAGAGTGCAAGATAAACAAGTCAAGCTCCTTGAATCCACGATATTTAGTTCATTCCTCAAGTAGCAAAACCTTGCTTCATCAAGTGGCTTCGTGAAGATATCGCCAAGTTGATGTTTGGTTGACACATAGGATAGATCAATATCACCTCGAGCAACATGATCTCTAATGAAGTGATGACGAATCTCAATATGCTTTGTCCTTGTGTGATCCACCGGGTTGTATGCAATTTTGATGGCACTTTCATTGTCACATAGAAGAGGAACTTTGTCATAATGGACACCGTATTCATTTAAAGTTTGCCTCATCCATAGCAATTGAGTGCAAGCACTAGCAGCATCGACATGCTCGGCTTTGGCGGTAGAGAGAGATATACAATTTTGCTTCTTAGAAGACCAACATACCAATGACCTACCAAGAAATTGGCAAGCCCCGGATGTTGATTTTCTATCATCCTTATCACCCGCCCAATCCGAATCCGTGTATCCACAAAGAGCAAATGTTGAGCCTCGAGGATACCAACGACCATAAAATAGGGTATGAACTAAATATCGAAAGATTCTCTTGACCGCCATTAAATGGCTTTCCTTAGGAGCTGCTTGATATCTTTCACACACACCTACACTCAACACAATATCGGGTCTATATGCACAAAGGTAATGCAAAGAACCAACCATGGACCGGTATACCTTTTGATCCACATCTTTACCATTTGGATTTTGTTCTAGATGAGTCTTTGTATCCATGGGAGTAGGAGCTCCATTTAAATCTTGCATTTTGAATCTTTTGAGCATATCTTGAGTATACTTGGCTTGATTGAAGAATGTCCCTCCTCTAACTTTCTTGATCTCAAAGCCAAGAAATACTCTCAACTCTCTCATCAAAGACATCCGGAACCTACTAGTCATAAGATTTGAGAATTTATCATTAAAAGCTTGACTAGATGAGCCAAAGATAATATCATCACCATATATTTGGCATACAAAAAGATCCCCATTGACCCTCTTAGTAAAAAGAGTGGGATCGATTTTCCTAACCTCAAATCCATTGTTAAACAATAATTCTCTAAGGTGCTCATACCACGTGCGTGGGGCTTGCTTCAGCCCATAGAGCGCCTTATCAAGTTTGTAGACATGGTTTGGGAAGTTGGGGTCCTCAAATCCCAGGGGTTGCTTAACATATACTAATTCATTTAATGGGCCATAAAGAAATTCACTTTCTACATCCATTTGTTGCAACTTGAAGTTATGATGTGCCGCATAAGCAAGAAGGATACGAATGGACTCAAGGCGAGCCACGGGTGCATAAGTCTCTCCATAGTCAATTCCTTCAATTTGAGAATACCCTTGTGCAACCAATCTAGCCTTGTTCCTTACTATAATTCCATGCTCATCTTTCTTGTTCTTGAATATCCACTTTGTTCCAATAACATTGCGGCAATCCTTTGGCTTCTCAACTAACTTCCATACTTTGTTTCTCTCAAAGTTGTTGATATCTTTGTTCATAGCTTCCAACCAATCCAAATCTTCAAGAGTCTCCCACACTTCCTTAGGTTCAATCATGGAGATGTGAGCTTGATGTTCACTGAACCTTTTCAATTGTGCTCTTGTGGAAATGCCTTTCCTAAGGTCACCAGCAACATTTTGTAGAGTGTGGTCTCTTAATTCCAACATTCTTTCCTTTCTAGCTTCGCGACGAGCATGGATCTCTGTATTGTTTCTTGGGGGACCCTCTTCTTCATTTTGATCCTCGTCTTGACCATCATCTTGACCTTTATCATCATTGGAATCATCCTCTACATTGGGAGGCAAAGATTGACCTTGGTCTTGATCAAGTGCTCTTCTAGCATCAATTTGAGCTTGTCTCAAAGCAGTTTGTACGGATCTTCCTTGAGAAATTGTCTTGGCACCACCTGACAGCCTGGCGAATGAAACAAGATCCCCTTGACTAGAGTTGTCACTTTGATCACCATGTTGAGGGTCCACATCTTGTCTTTGTCTTGAGTCAATGTCCTCTTCAGTGGATGGATCATGTTGAGGTTGTGAAGATGAGGGCTCCACTTGAGTGGAGCATAGTTCTTCTCGATCCGCCATAAGGGGTTCCTCAACGGGGCGGATAAATCCCACACCCATTCTTCCTATGGCATCCTGAGGCATTTCATCATCTGCATCACAAGAATCAACACGCCCCCTTGGGCACCATCATATTCTTCGAATGTCACACTACAAGATTCTATGACGGCTCCGGAGAGCTTATCATAGATTCTATAAGTGTGATATTCGAAACCATAGCCAATAAAAATACCCTCTAATTCTTTAGACTCGAATTTAGAAAAATGAACACCTTTTATGAGATAGAAACACTTACAGCCGAACACCAGAAGTAAGATATGTTGGGCTTGTTACCGGTAAGAATTTCATATGGAGTCTTGTTGATTTCTTTGCGGAGGTAGAGCCGGTTTGAAGCATGGCAAGCGGTGGAGATGGCTTCGGCCCAAAAGTTGGATGGAGATTTAAACTCTGCCAACATGGTCCTATCCATCTCAATAAGAGTCCGGTTCTTCCTTTCGGCCACACCATTTTGTTGAGGGGTGTATGTAGCAGAATATTGATGTTTTATCCCCTCATCACTAAGAAAATCATTCAAGGTGTAGTTCTTGAACTCGGTGCCGTTGTCACTCCTTATGATCAACACGGGAATATTGTATTGTCGTTGGACCATGTTGATGAAGTCGATGAAGGTCTTTTGGGTCTCACTTTTTAACTTGAAGAAGTATACCCATGAGTATCTTGAAAAATCATCAATGATCACCAGACAATATTTCTTCCCACCAAGACTTGCATGAGATGGAGGACCAAAGAGATCCACATGGAGGAGTTCCAAGATCTTGGTAGACTTGATACGGTTCTTAGGATTGTGAGGAGCGTCATGCATTTTCCCTAGAACACATGCCCTGCAAACACGATCTTTGGCAAAGGAAACATTTTCTTTTAGTCCAACAATATGGCCCTCCTTATGGAGACTTTGCAAAGTTCTAATATTGACATGGTCTAGTCGGCGATGCCATAGCTAACCCACATCGGCCTTTCCGAATAAGCACATCGGACCTGTAGTGGTTTTCTCCAAAAAGTCCACCACATACAAGTCATGTTCGACGTACCCAACGAAAGCGACCTTAAGAGACTTTCTCCACAAGAGAACCACAATATCAACATCAATAAAGACGGCAAAGCCCATCTTTCCAAGATCAAGGACTGAAAGTAAATTGTATCCAAGGGTCTCAACAAGCATGACGTTCACGAATGTAATGTCGTGAGCAAACACAACCTTGCCGAAACCCATTACCTTAGACTTTGATTTGTCGGCATATGTCACGGTGATTTGATCATCATTTGGCTTTAACTCCTTGAAAATAGACGAGCTTCCGGTCATATGACTTGTGCAACCACTATCAAGCACCCACTTTTACCCTCCGGAAGCATAAGTCTACAAAAGATCAAGCTAATTTTTAGGTACCCATTTTTCAATGGGTCCTCTTTTGTTAGCAACAAGGGTATTGGGAACCCAAATAGACCAAGCAATATACCCATCATATGGGCCAACATATTGTGCATACACATCACCATAATAATCACGCATTAGAACATAGTGAGGGTTAGCACTTCCCGCAAAGTCATCATGAGACATAGTTTTACCACTTGTGGTCTTACTATCCACAATGGACTTGTTGGTCTCTTGTGAGGGCTTGGCCTTCTTCTTGTTGTTGTTGTTCTTCTTCTTCTTAGTATTGGAGACAAAACCAATGCCCCCTTTATCACCACTAGGCCTTTTCTTGCTCAAAAGATCATCAATGGACTTGTTGCCTTGTGGAAATGTGGCCTTAGCAAGCTCCCCCTTCAACCTAGCATTCTCTTCGAGAATAGTTGTACTACTATATGGAATGAAGTTACTAGGTGAAGGAATATTGGCCAATTGAGTTTGAAGCGTTTCATGGGACTTTGTGAGTGACAAGAGTTCACTCTCCAAAGCCTTGTGGGCCTTGTTAAGCAACCTAAAGTCCTTGGCAAGTTTTTCATGAACCATACCAAACTCAATCTTGTCCTTTTAGCCCTCTTGTATTTAGCAATAGCATGATCACGCTCTTTGATGAGTTTGTTAACAATAATGTCATTGGCCTCATCAAGCCCTTCAAGTTTTAATTCAAGTGACAACCTAGTTTCTTGTTCTTCTTCTAGAGCATTGTTTAAAGCCTCTAGCACAATCAAGTGTTCATGCCCAAGTTTACATCTTACATCTAGAAGCTCTTGAGTATGTGAAAGTTGATCTAAGATGTTTCCAAAATGTAACTTAGCATCTCCTTCTAGGTTAGTCATAAACTCATCAAAGGCAATTAATTCCTTTTTAACATCAAGAGACATCTCATCATCAATTTCATCATTATCTAAGGGAGTAGAGCGGGATGATGAGGATACATCCGTTCCTCTTGCCATAAGGCAAGTGACGTTCTTGGTGGGAGAGTTCTCATTTAGATAATCGAAGAGTGAGAATGTCGGAGTAGAAGTGGTGGCTAAAGAAGCCACACCATTAGAAGTTTACTCTTCCTCATCTTCATCATCTTCATTGTCGGAGGAGTATTCTTCATGAGTGATCAAGACAATTTCTCCCGACTTCTTGTTGATGGGATTCTTCTTGATGAAAGGTTTCTTGTAAGGTGCCTTGAGAGTCTTGTTCAACACAAGTTTACCACCATGATCTTCTCTCTTCTCATAGGGACAACTTGCCACAAAGTGATAGCGGTCACCACAATTGAAGCAAGTTATCAACCTAGTGGTATTCTCTCTTTTCCCATTTGGGTTGCTTCTCCGTTGCATTTCCATCTTGGCCTTGGCGGGGTTCTTCCAAAAGTTCTTTGCATAGAAGTCCATATATTGACCATGAGCAATCTTGACTTCATCGGGATGGTCCATGGAGAGGCCTTCATCACTATCATCTTCATCCCCATGGTCCACAACTTTGGCCTTCAATGCAACATTGACAACATTTCTCATACCAAGGGCACGAGCACGGGCATCTTTGGCATTCTTAGCGGCTATTTTGAAGGCGGCCATCTCTTGCATAACTTCATTTGAGGTCATGAGATGGTAGTTGTGTCTTCCTTGTAGGCTCTTCAAGTCGGTGGGCTTAAAAGGCATGAGTGCACTCACATATTTCCTTTATATCCATGCATCATCCACATGTGAGGCACCCACATTTCTGAAAGAGGTGGCGGTTGTCTTGAGTCTTCGGTACATGTCTTCGTGATCTTCAGCTTCTTTCATGTAGAAGCCTTCGGCTTCATTGCTTAGAGCATCATATCGGTTCCTCCTCATGCTCTCATTTCCAACAAACAATACGGTGAGGGCATCCCAAGCTTCCTTGGCAATGCTAAAGTGCTCAATGTGTGGATAATCCTTTGTCCCCAATCCTTGTTGAATCATATGCAAAGTTGTGGCGTTGAGTTGACTATTGACAACCTCTCTTCTTGTCAAGTTGTTTGGATCCCCAATAAAGAGTCCATGCTCGATGATGTTCCATAGTTCAATGCAAGAGCTGCGCACATGAGTTCTCATTAGTGATTGCCATTGAGCAAAAGTAGCAGACTCTTCAAGCTTAGGTGGGTCACCCCTATTGTACACATGAGGGTGAGGGGCAGGAGGATCGGGTGAGTAACAAGAATCATGGTGCTCACCCTTCCCCCATCAAGTTGTGTGGAGGAATTACTATTGTCTTGTTTACCCCCCACCATCATACCCTCGGGGGATACAGACGTATTCCCTTTAGGTAAAATGGATGGTTGATCCTATTGAGGAGATGGGGGTGATGAGCCTCCTTTGTCTTTAAGAAGTTGCTCAAGCATCTTCTTGACTTCGTTGACCAAGGAAGAGCTCAATCTTGTTTCCAAGTTTTTGAGATCTTCCATGGTCACCGGGGTCGGCTCACCACCACCATCACAATCGTTGCTACCCATATTCTCTTAGGCGGTAAAGCCCAAATAAAGAGCCGAGGCTCTGATACCAATTGAAAGGATCGTATGGGCACCTAGAGAAGAGGGTGAATAGGTGCTACTTCAAATTTTCTTCTTTTTCAAATTACTGTTTGACAATAAGGTAAATTCTCTAGATAATGCAACTACGATGAATTTACCTATATGACAATTATGCAAGAGCTACCGCAACACAAAGTACGAACAAGTAAGTAAAGTGCCGTAAAGGATAGAAGTAACCAAAGTGGTGGACACGGAGACACAAGGATTTGTTTCCCGTAGTTCCTTCCTTTTGAGGGGAAGTACGTCTACATTTGGAGAGGGGGTGGTTTCAAACCACCAACGCCACGAAAGGCCTCCCTTGTTCTCCGATGAATCTCACCCCAATGGGATTGATTCACCTTCCACTATATCAGCAACCTTCAAGGTGGAAGCCGGCACCTTTACAAGTTTGGGGCACACATCCACAACTTAATCAGAGGCTCCCAAATACAAGCAAGCTGTCAAAGCAATCAAAGACAAGCTTGTAAGAACCAAAACAAGAACTAGGGTTTCCAAGAAAACACTATAGCAAAGGGGCCCTCAATGAAATTAGGGGGAAATGAAGACCTCTTTTGGTGAAGTAGTAGATCGAGGCCTCCTCCTTCGATTCCCCAAAGATCAAAGACTTTGGGTGGTGGATTGAGGAGATCTTGAAGATTTGGTGGCTCCAATGGTGGTCTTGACTTTAATGTGGATGAGCACTTTGTCCCAAGGTAGGTGGAGGGGTATTTATACCCCTCCAAGAGATCTAGCCGTTGCAGCCATTAATGCAGCGGTAGTACCAGAAGTTCAAGCGGTACTACCGGAGAACTCCGGTACTACCGTACCTGGTACCGAAAGACCAACTTTCAAACTTCATAAGCCCTGGCCACAGCGGTACCACACTTGGTGCTACCGTAAAGTGGTAGTACCGCAAGTGGCAACCGGTACTACTGGACGCGTAGTGGAATCAGCAACTTGGTCGAAAAAACTCTCTGTCACGCCAGGTAGCAAAATGCGGTACTGTCACATTTTGCTACTGTCACATCCCAAGATTTTCCAAATCTTGTAATGTGAAAAATAAATGAATAAAATAAAACTTTGCTGACTTTCAGGGTGAGAAGAAACTTTTTGAATCTAATTGGGAACTTTCAAAACCTATTTGGATCAAATAAAATCCTAAAGGAATTTAAAAAGATAAATAAACAATAAACTTAGAAATATTTAAAATTACTATTTTAGGATCTTTTAATAAAAGGATTTGGTTTTCAAAAGAAAAGGTAGATTTATAAATAAGGATTATTTTATAGAGCCAAATTAAACCTTGGCCAAGTTTTTGAAATAAAATGTTTTGTTTTGGTAAAAATAGTAAAGGTTTATTAAAATAAAATAATAAGGATTTAATATCCAATTTTATTTAAGTAAAGGCTTTTCCCATTTTATATAAACACTATAACTTATTTAATTATTTTAAATAAGTTTTCCAAGTATTTTTTTTTATATTTTCAAATAAAACCTACTGATTTGGTTTTGATAATATTTAGTTTTCAAATAGAGATTTTATTAAATAAATCAAAACCTATTTGAATTAATATTAAGGTCTATTTTATTTAATTATTAAATAGATCCTAAAAAGAATAAAATTATTATTTTATTTTGAACTTTAGTTTTGTGTTGATAAACAGAACAAAAATTCAATACAAAGTGTGGTAGAAATTTGATTGATTTGAATGTTTGAATTTGTTGTTTGAATTTCAAAACAGAAAATCGAATTGGAAAAAGAAAAACTATCTGTATACAAAAAAAAAATAATCAAACCTGATCCAACCCAGCAAGCCCACCTGGCCCAGCAGCCCATTTCCCTCTCTCCCCTGAAGCGTTTTCTTCCACTCACGATTTAACCCGCACAGACGCTGACCATTGGACCCCACCTGAAATGTTCCTCCCTCACTGACGCCGGGCCCCACAGCCAGATCATCGTCCTCTTCACCCCCGATGAACTCGCCTCTTACTGTTTCCGCCGCGTCTTAAATCGAATCAATGCGAGTTATTCTGCGAATTGAAATCCCCCGTGATCACGCTCGTTTAACCACCTCCCCCTGCCCTTCCTTTCCCCTCAGACACCGCTGTAGGAGAGCCCCCAGGCTGCCTCCAATTTCTTCTGCACCGCCGCCGTCTCCGACGAGGTTCTTGGCCAATTCCGGCAGCACCGCATCGCCCCTTTCCTCCCCAACCAAGCTCACATACTCCCCAAGCACTGGCGCATCTCTCTGCATCCCCAGCTCGCTCGCGCGTGTCTCACAGCGCCGGCAACGACATCAACTGACAGCGCCACCGTCTGCTTCCTCTCCGGCGACCCTCCTCGTAAGCATGTGTCCGCCCCTCTCCTTCCCGATGACACTACTGCACTCACCGCACTCACCCGCATCTAATCGTGCACTTATTTTGCTTCGGGATGATCTGCAGCCTCGCCCTCGACCACGACCGCGCGCAACCGACGCCAGCAGGAACTCCGGCGAGCAATAGCCGTGAACTCCGTGCGCCCCTTGACTCCTCGAGAACACCTTGAGCTTTCCCGCGAAGTTGCGAACACGGTGAGCATCCTCCCATCCTCTCTCGCTTCCTGCTTCGCCAGCACCGCCACCATCTGGCCGCTCCGCCGCCAGTAGCCACCACAGCGCCGCCCGTTTCTGGCAAGTGTGCTAGGTGTCGTGCGATTAGGATCCAACGGTTAGGATAGAAAGAGAGCGAAGGGGTAAGGATGAGCCTGCGCCGTGCGATATCAGTTAGATCCAACGGCCTACAGCACGTGATCCGGCCGAAGCGGTATGGACGAATCAGAACACGACGCGTGGCATAGATCGATTTAAAACAGAATTTGTAATCTGATTTAGATGCAGATTTGAAAACCTTATAACTTTTGATCCACATGTCCAAATTTTGCAAACTTTATATCAATAGAATCAGTGGAGCAAGCCCTAGCAAACCATGCCATTTTTTTTAGTAAAAAGCTTCTGGAAAAATGTTTGTTTTTGCAGAAACATTTGTATGCTTGATTAGATTATAAAAATTGTTCAAAAATTATTTTGGGGATAAAATCTTTGGCAAATGGTGTGATTTGAACCTACTGACCATAGGAAACACTTTGTGGTTTCAAAAATATATTTGGTGAAGGAAAATAATGATTCTTTGATTTAAAACCAATTCTGGTCAAATAAAAATATATTTTATTTATTAAAAATGGTTTTGGAAGAAAACCTTTGGGAAATGTTTTGTTTTAAACTCTCTGACCCCAAACACCAAGTTTTATGGTTTGAAAACATATTTGGTGAACCCTATAGATTAATGCCTTAGTAAAAACATTTCCACACCACATAAAATGATACTTTGTTTTGAAAATGGTTTAGGAAGTGAAATCCCTTGCAAATGACTTTTGCCACTTTATAAAATGACCTTTGGGTGTTTTCAAATGTTTAAGACCCATTAGGAACCACTTTTCAAACAAAACAAAGCTTGGCATGCTTGCATGCATTACTCTGACTTTATAATTTTATATGATGTTTTGCTTGATTGGTAGATTGAGATTGTGCCTTGCTTGATTGAATTGTAGTGACTTGAAGAGTGTGCTTGTTTCAAGGACAAGGAGTGAACTTATACCCTCTACCAAAAAGGCAAGTGATGCTTCATACTTTTGTCCCATTACTTTCACTATGCATTAGTGATTTTTTTTCTAAGTAAAACTTGCATGGAATTTTGCTAAGTATAAACCTTGCTATAGGAAAACCTAGTAGATGAAACCTTAGTAGAAATTTTCCTAAGTTAAGATTCCTACTACTATCAAGCTTAGCTTAGCTAATAGAAAACAAGGGTGGAATATATATCCATACTATGGAAAAATTTCTAAGTCTGAGGACTTGTGTTTTTGTTTAATAAAACAACTAAGTTAATAAATCACCTGGGTGGAATGGTAATTGCTTGGTGGTTTTTGGTTGAGTGGTTACACAAGGCCCATGTTTATGGTTTACCTTGTGTATATCACTTGTGTATGGCCACCCAGTAACAAAGAGATTTGAGATGTCAAATATTGAGAAGCTTCAAGTGCAGCCACTTGGCATTATGGGCTCTGCCTGGATCATATATGTTGCAAGAACTTAGCCATATGGACAGTTGGTGGTAGATTTTGATAGGTTGGAACGCGTCCATTTTGGTCTAAGGTAAGGCTTCTGAAAGATCTTGTCTTGGTGAAACCAAGTCTTGTGGGGAAAGTGCACCACCTCTATAGAGTGTAAAATCTAAGTACTTAGCCATGTCCCTGGTAAAGGACAATTTGAGCATCAAGACATGGAAGCTATCAAGAATCTCATCATCCAAATTTCTAAGTTAAAAACTTGTGGTTGAACAACGGTTAAGGGATCTTCAATCTTTGATTGGGAGATGCCTTGAGAAAGATTATTTTGTCAAGCAAAAACTTAGTGTTTTCAAATGTTAAGGAAAAATATATTTTGAGCAATGCAAGCCTCAACTCCACTTAGCCAAATGCATATAGATGATAGACTCCACTATACTACCATAGTATCACTTGCCAATACAATTCAAATGTATTGACCCTTGTGGCTGTAACTTGTTATGTTGCAGGTTTGATTGATATTAGTAAAGTTGATTGATTAGGATTACAAGTCTACAACCAACATGTCTTCCTGTGGCACTTAGAAGATGAAGGACCCCATGCTTATAGATATTCTGCTGCAATGTAATGTAATAGCCAAATGAGCTATGTAAGATGTAATAGAATTATGTTATTCCTGGTTATAAAGTTGTATTATGACCTTTGTTTCTTGATATTACATCTTAACTGTGGATGCTAGCTATTGATCCAGGGACTAGCATTGTAAACACAGGGGACTCTACCTTATTAAAGGTTGGGACCCTTACAGATGGTATCAGAGCATTGTGTTGCCTGTAGGATTTTTAAACCTAGGATTGGACAAAAACCCTTAGAAAAATAGGAGTTGTATTTGTTCCAAAATTTATTTACAAACAATCTTGTAAACTCTTTCCCAACCATTTTGGTTTTGATTCTACATCTCTTATATTTCAAGCTTGATGGAAAAACCTACCCCATGACCAAAGACTACACCATGTGCAAAGGACTCCATCAACTCTAATGACTTCAACATCTTCATCATATTAATCAAGGACTTCAATCTTGGATATCACTAAGGACAAGTGAGACAAGAAATCTTACTCAAGATTTGGAGACTAAGGAAAAATAAGTTAGAAGGAGCCCACATCATTTGAAGATTTGTGACCAAGAATTTTCCCAAGGAAACCATGATCTCATGCAAAAGGAATCAACCAAGAAGGATGGAAAAAAAATCACAAGCGAACCATATAGATGGACTACCATATTTAGTTTTAGTCAAGCCCACCAACTTATGTGGTGTAACAAAAATATTTTTGTTTGCCTAAAAATATGCTTGAAACTTGTTGTTTGAGTGGAATGTTTGTTTGAGATTGCTTGCACATTGCTTGTGTGAATTGTGATGTGTGTGATTAGAATAATTCCCTTAGAAATCTTTTGCCTATTCTAATCCCAATCCAATCCAAACAGATGACTACTCCAAGAGACTCCAACATCAAGGTTGATGACAACAACAACCAAGAGGACAACATGAGAGAAATTATAGCAACCCAAAACCAGTTGAGCCAAGAGACAACTCAGCTTTTATCCAACAACAATGGACTAGACCCAGCCATACAAAGGATTTTGAAACTTCAATCCCAATTGTTGCAAGGATTGGTTACTCAAATGATCAACATGGGAGGAAACTTTTCCCAAAGAGCTAATGACAACAAGGATGACAAAAATGTTAATCTAGAAGGAACACAAGCTAACAATATTTGTGGAGACAAGGATCATGCAACCAAGGAGCAAGAATATCAATTTCCTAATTTTGAAGAAGAAGGTCATATCTCTAGTAACTGCCCCAAGAAGAGAGAAAGATTTCCCACCTCTGAGGAGAGGTATGAAGAACATGAACTAGAAGAACTCCTAGCTTTGGAGAGACCCAAGAAGAAGAAGAAATGCCCCAACCCTAACAAGAAGGATATTGCTCAAGTGCAATGTTACAATTGCAAAGAGATGGGACACTATGCTAGTGAATGCCCAGAAAAGAAGAAGAGACAAGAAGACAAACAAAAGCTAGAGAAACCCAAGATGAGGAAGGATTTTAGCCAAGTGATGTGCAACCACTGCAAAGAGTTAGGACATTATGCATCATATTGTCCAGAGAAGCCAACTCAAGACCTCAGCCTTATCACATGCTTCAAATGCAAGGAACTAGGCCACTATGCAAACTTCTGTCCAGGAAAGTTACACCAAGATCCCAAGCAAGCCAAGATGTAATTTAGTTGGAAAATTTTTAAGGGTGGTAGTTCCCTAGATGCTTTGAGCCTACTTGTAACCCTAGCCTTCCCAAATCTCGGGACGAGATTTATTTTAAGGGTGGTAGCCTGTCACATCCCAAGATTTTCCAAATCTTGTAATGTGAAAAATAAATGAATAAAATAAAACTTTGCTGACTTTCAGGGTGAGAAGAAACTTTTTGAATCTAATTGGGAACTTTCAAAACCTATTTGGATCAAATAAAATCCTAAAGGAATTTAAAAGATAAATAAACAATAAACTTAGAAATATTTAAAATTACTATTTTAGGATCTTTTAATAAAAGGATTTGGTTTTCAAAAGAAAAGGTAGATTTATAAATAAGGATTATTTTATAGAGCCAAATTAAACCTTGGCCAAGTTTTTGAAATAAAATGTTTTGTTTTGATAAAAATAGTAAAGGTTTATTTAAATAAAATAATAAGGATTTAATATCCAATTTTATTTAAGTAAAGGCTTTTCCCATTTTATATAAACACTAAAACTTATTTAATTATTTTAAATAAGTTTTCCAAGTATTTTTTTATATTTTCAAATAAAACCTACTGATTTGGTTTTGATAATATTTAGTTTTCAAATAGAGATTTTATTAAATAAATCAAAACCTATTTGAATTAATAATTAAGGTCTATTTTATTTAATTATTAAATAGATCCTAAAAAGAATAAAATTATTATTTTATTTTGGACTTTAGTTTTGTGTTGATAAATAGAACAAAAATTCAATACAAAGTGTGGTAGAAATTTGATTGATTTGAATGTTTGAATTTGTTGTTTGAATTTCAAAACAGAAAATCGAATTGGAAAAAGAAAAACTATCTGTATACAAAAAAAATGAATCAAACCTGATCCAACCCAGCAAGCCCACCTGGCCCAGCAGCCCATTTCCCTCTCTCCCCCGAAGCGTTTTCTTCCACTCACGATTTAACCCGCATAGACGCTGACCATTGGACCCCACCTGAAACGTTCCTCCCTCACTGACGTCGGGCCGCACAGCCAGATCATCGTCGTCTTCACCACCGATGAACTCGCCTCTGACTGTTTCCTCCGCGTCTTAAATCGAATCAATGCGAGTTATTCTGCGAATTGAAATCCCCCGCGATCACGCTCGTTTAACCACCTCCCCCTCCCCTTCCTTTCCCCTCAGACACCGCTGCAGGAGAGCCCCCAGGCTGCCTCCAATTTCTTCTGCACCGCCGCCGTCTCCGACGAGGTTCTAGGCCAATTCCGGCAGCACCGCATCACCCCTTGCCTCCCCGACCAAGCTCACATACTCCCCAAGCACTGGCGCATCTCTCTGCATCCCAGGCTCGCCACGCGTGTCACAAGTAGCAACTCGACAGCGCCACCGTCTGCTTCCTCTCCGGCGACCCTCCTCGTAAGCATGTGTCCGCCCCTCTCCTTCTCGATGACACTCCTGCACTCACCGCACTCACCCGCATCTAATCGTTCACTTATTTTGCTTCGGGATGATCTGCAGCCTCGCCCTCGACCACGACCGCGCGCAACCGACGCCAGCAGGAACTCCGGCGAGCAATAGCCGTGAACTCCGTGCGCCCCTTGACTCCTTGAGAACACCTTGAGCTTCCCCACGACGTTGCGAATACGGTGAGCATCCTCCCATCCTCTCTTGCTTCCTGCTTCGCAAGCACCGCCACCATCTGGCCGCTCCGCCGCCAGTAGCCACCGCAGCGCCGCCCGTCTCTGGCAAGTGTGCTAGGTGCTGTGCGATTAGGATCCAACGGTTAGGATAGAAAGAGAGCTAAGGGGTAAGGATGAGCCTGCGCCGTGTGATATCAGTTAGATCCAACGGCCTACAACACGTGATCCGGCCGAATCGGTATGGACGAATCAGAACACGCCGCGTGGCATAGATCGATTTAAAACAGAATTTGTAATCTGATTTAGATGCAGATTTGAAAACCTTATAACTTTTGATCCACACGTCCAAATTTTGCAAACTTTATATCAATAGAATCAGTGGAGCAAGCCCTATCCAACCATGCCATTTGTTTAGTAAAAAGATTCTAGAAAAATGTTTGTTTTTGCAGAAAAATTTGTATGCTTGATTAGATTATAAAAATTGTTCAAAAATGATTTTGGGGATAAAATCTTTGGCAAATGGTGTGATTTGAACCTACTGACCATAGGAAACACTTTGTGGTTTCAAAAATATATTTGGTGAAGGAAAATAATGATTCTTTGATTTAAAACCAATTCTGGTCAAATAAAAATATAGTTTATTTATTAAAAATGGTTTTGGAAGAAATCCTTTGGGAAATGTTTTGTTTTTAACTCTCTGACCCCAAACACCACGTTTTATGGTTTGAAAACATATTTGGTGAACCCTATAGATTAATGCCTTAGTAAAAACATTTCCACACCACATAAAATGATACTTTGTTTTGAAAATGGTTTAGGAAGTGAAATCCCTTGCAAATGACTTTTGCCACTTTATAAATGACCTTTGGGTGTTTTCAAATGTTTAAGACCCATTAGGAACCACTTTTCAAACAAAAAAAAGCTTGGCATGCTTGCATGCATTACTTTGACTTTATCATTTTATGTGATGTTTTGCTTGATTGGTAGATTGAGATTGTGCCTTGCTTGATTGAATTGTAGTGACTTGAAAAGTGTGCTTGTTGCAAGGACAAGGAGTGAACTTATACCCTCTACCAAAAAGGCAAGTGATGCTTCATACTTTTGTCCCATTACTTTCACTATGCATTAGTGATTTTTTTCTAAGTAAAACTTGCATGGAATTTTGCTAAGTATAAACCTTGCTATAGGAAAACCTAGTAGATGAAAACTTAGTAGAAATTTTCCTAAGTTAAGATTCCTACTACTATCAAGCTTAGCTTAGCTAATAGAAAACAAGGGTGGAATATATATCCATACTATGGAAAAATTTCTAAGTCTGAGGACTTGTGTTTTTGTTTAATAAAACAACTAAGTTAATGAATCACCTGGGTGGAATGGTAATTGCTTGGTGGTTTTTGGTTGAGTGGTTACACAAGGCCCATGTTTATGGTTTACCTTGTGTATCTCACTTGTGGATGGCCACCCAGGAACAAAGAGATTTCAGATGTCAAATGTTGAGAAGCTTCAAGTGCAGCCACTTGGCATTATGGGCTCTGCCTGGATCATATATGTTGCAAGAACTTAGCCATATGGACAGTTGGTGGTAGATTTTGATAGGTTGGAACGCGTCCATTTTGGTCTAAGGGAAGGCTTCTGAAAGATCTTGTCTTGGTGAAACCAAGTCTTGTGGGGAAAGTGCAGCACCTCTGCAGAGTGTAAAATCTAAGTACTTAGCCATGTCCCTGGTAAAGGACAATTTGAGCATCAAGACATGGAAGCTATCAAGAATCTCATCATCCAAATTTCTAAGTTAAAAACTTGTGGTTGAACAAGGGTTAAGGGATCTTCAATCTTTGATTGGGAGATGCCTTGCGAAAGATTATTTTGTCAAGCAAAAACTTAGTGTTTTCAAATGTTAAGGAAAAATCTATTTTGAGCAATGCAAGCCTCAACTCCACTTAGCCAAATGCATATAGATGATAGACTCCACTATACTACCATAGTATCACTTGTGAATACAATTCAAATGTATTGACCCTTGTGGCTGTAACTTGTTATGTTGCAGGTTTGATTGATATTAGTAAAGTTGATTGATTAGGATTACAAGTCTACAACCAACATGTCTGCATGTGGCACATAGAAGATGAAGGACCCCATGCTTATAGATATTCTGCTGCAATGTAATGTAATAGCCAAATGAGCTATGTAAGATGTAATAAAATTATGTTATTCTTGGTTATAAAGTTGTATTATGACCTTTGTTTATTGATATTACATCTTAACTGTGGATGCTAGCTATTGATCCAGGGACTAGCATTGTAAACACAGGGGACTCTACCTTATTAAACGTTGGGACCCTTACAGCTACCTGGGCAGCCAGTGACTTTTGCCAACATACAAAAGGCTACTGCCACGCCAGGTACTAAAATGCGGTACTACCGCATTTTAGTACCGGGGTGAGTAGTGGCCTTTTATAGGTTGGAAAAAGCCTCTGCTGCGCACAGTACTAAAATCTGGTACTACCGCATTTTAGTACCTGAGCAGGCAGTAGCTTTTGACAAGTGGTCAAAAATCTACTGTCGCGCTAGGTACTAAAAAGCGGTACTTACTACCGCTTTTTAGTACCTAGCCCAGAAGTGGATTTTTAGCAACTGATCACAATCTACTGCTGAGTCCGATAGAAAAAAGCGGTACTACCGCTTTTTGGTACCGCACCAGGCAGAAAGTTTCTGGACGGTTGTTTAACCATTGTCAAGCCTTTTTCAATGCACCTACGATACACTTGGCAAATAATTAGTCTGAAATGTGTGTTGTTATAAAACACCAAAATCACTAGGGATAGGAAATGCTCTTTCAGAGAGAATGAGGTAAAAGGTAGAAATTCAACCACGGTTACTATTTATCATCTCCAGCGTCAAGATTCATGCAGCTTGATCGCACGGTTGCCACGTAGACGACATGTTTGCGAACATGCGCGGAAATTTCGCCACGTCTCCAACTGTCGCCGCCAACGGTTTGTATCGTTCCCGCGAGAAAATCGGACATGATTGTGTTCTCTGCACGTGTGAGTTACGAGGCATCGCTGACCTAAGCCTACGTCGTCCTAGCTGACATAGGCAGATGAGCCGTCACATCAGAAGATTCCGGCATGGACGGATCCAGTCTGGCTATGGGAGAGTACGATAGAAGATTCAGCATTTCTCCGACTTACATGTTGAAGACGGAGAAAACCTTGCAGGGTTCTTTGGGAGGACTACAAGATATTGCTTGACGATTTGCCGACATTCATCTAGACGGAGCATTCCACACAAAGAGGCAAGACGGTGCAAGATCTCGGAGTTCTCCGGGGGCTACTGTTCGGGATATGCTATATGGGTTTCCTCATAGCATGTGTCCTATCTGGATAACCCGGGTGGCCCACAGTTGGTACATGGCCTATGGACTACTGGGCGACCCAGTTAGATGGATCCAGAAGGGAGGCCCATGCCGAATAAAGGAAGGCTATGGTTGGAATCACCGACGTACCCGGAGCCTTGGAGTGCAAGATACGCAAGACTAGTAATAGACGGTGTAGGACTCTGTAACCTGTCCAGCTAGGACTTTTCCCTGTAACCCTAGGACCTGGCGACTATATAAGTCGGGCCTATGGGAGCCTTTAGGGCACGATAACTTACAATCTCAGACAACCTCGCACAGCGAACCTATCTCTGTAACTCGGCGTATTGCCCTTATAGTGATTTATAGCAGGAGTAGGATTCCTCCACCGTCGTGGGATCTGAACCTGGGTAAGCTGTGCTACCTCGTACCCGTCAACCGTCCGCCTTCCCCCACGTCTCTAAACACGCACTGTGAGGACCCCTCCATGGCCTACTCGTCGGTAATACCACGATAGTCATTGAGTTTTCTTCATCCCTAGGAGCGGAACGGTTACATTGATCGGGCTCCCTTCTGGGTCTTACATCAGCGTTTTGACCTGCGTTAGTGCGGCACTGCTCGGATTTTTACGCTAGCCTTCCACTGAACGATGTGGCCATTTTCTGCTGGTGCAATCCTTTGTCAAGCAATGCTACGCACTGCTCGACCTATTCTGGAGACGGGTTATTTGCGAGGATAGCTTGAGCAGCTGTAGCATTTTCTACTGGCATGTTGTAGAATCGAATTTTTTCCCTCGGTTTTTCTATCATATAAATTTCTGTGGACTTCCGGATGCCTGTTAGTGAGAACCAGGCCAACTTTTGTCTTGTTTGGTAGTCGCTTGAATTCTGACTAGTACTAGGCAGGATTGCTGTCTATCTGCTGCTTAATCTCCACGATGCGTGCAGCCTCGTCAAGCAAAAGAAAACGATCCTTCTATAGGTCCTTAGGTGACTATGTGTCCATCAACCGGAGGAGTTCACGTAAGATCCGAAGAAGTTGGGATTGGTACTATTAATGCATCCCCGTGGAGTTCACGTGCATCTTCGGTGACTATGTGTCCATCAACCGGAGGAGCGATCAGTGTGGGATTAACCAGATCTCCATCCGGCTTCTCCACCTCGATTTCTTCGTCAATGTCTTCATCGTTGCTTCCTCTACCGGCTCTATCGGATTTGGGGTTTTGTTCTTCTTCTTCTTTGACCGTCTAGTAGATTTTACATGTGTACCAGTGGCAAAGACGGCTTTTGGTCTGGTACCTAGAGTACTTTCAGCCATGGTTGGCTCGAACTTTTGGACCTTAGAAGAATCTCTGGTGTCCATGTCATCTGATGAGGTGTAGTCTTCATCCATGCTATCATATGGACTTGGAGGTGTCTCCTCTTCACCTTGCACTGGCTTGGAATTGTATTCTTGTTCATATGCCTCCATCTCCTTCTCGAAGTCTCGGATTTCCTGTCATGTGAGTGATTTCCTAGGGAAGCATGTAAGTTAGTATTTTCTCCGATCGCATCGAGGACTGAATCATTTTCGGCTCCAGCATCGACAGAGTCGGATCCAAATCCAACATAATGTACGAAGCAATGCTTATTCTTCTTGATTGAATTGAGGTAATGGAACATTTGAGTTTCCGCCTCTGCATCCTCGAAATTCTGCATGATCTCAGCAATCCCTTCGTAGTCAAAATAGGGGCGTTTCATCATCTGATTTATCCTATGCCTCAGTAGTGATTTTCCTGCTCCAGCATCAGTAAAGCCGGATCTAGAGAAAATATATTCCTCATCCATGTATCCGACCTTAGCAGGTAGATCAGATCCGGATTTTTCCTCCACCACTTCTTCCACTACATGAGCGTACTGGGTGGGTTCGGGGTTTTCCAGGATCTTGAACTCTTCCGTCTCCGCAGACAGAGCAGATCCGGATTGTTCTTCTGCCATGGTCATCACCTCGAGGGTGGGTTCAGGGAAATCGAGATAGATATCGATCTTAACGATTGGCATGATTGTGAAGGTCATCACGGGCTCCTTAGCTGGAATCCAAGTCTCATCGAGAAGAACAAGAGGGACGTCGCTGGCATAGAGAATGCAACCGATGGTGATTGTTTCGCCGATTCCTGCACATGTTCTTCTCGGAATGTAGGTCCGAATGTCACCTTCCCCATGGTGGGCGCCAACTATCGTCGTATTGATGTCAAGTACACCATAGGGGGTCCTAAGAGCGTTGTGAAGATGGGGTGTGAGTTTTACGGTGTTCCGGGAGCGGTGAGCACAACTTTACCCAGGTTCAGATCCGACTGCGTTGATCGGATTCTACTCCTACTAGCAACCCAGTAATATATCATCGAAAGCCGGATGATACAGCATATTACAAGAGAGGTTATCCTGTGCGAGTTTGTTGTGGTGTTGTTCCCTAAAGGCTCCCTTAGTTCCTGCTTATAAAGGCGCCAATTGAAGGGAAACGTCTGAAAATGTCATGAATGTGATAAATTGTATTGCTAAGGAGTTTCTTGAAAAACATCATGATATAACTTGTTGCTCTCAACATAAAGAGAGACACTTGTTCCAATGTATGTTCCATGAAGAATATGCAATTGCATCTTACAATAGAAGGTATTATATTTAGCAAGATTGGAACAAGTAGATGAATTTGTCATTTTTATGGCAGCCCATGAGTTATAAACTTTTATATAAGAAAACTATGAAACTCGTATTGTGGTTAGATCACAAGAATGTTTTATTGATTGTACCTTTATTATTTCCATTGCTGAATTCTCTAAATATATATATATATAGTTGACTATAACAAGAGGCTTATTGTTGCCCAAGAAAGCATTGATGTTTTGCAGGGAGAAGATGACAAAAGCATAAGCTTGCGGATGCCCATCCACCCCAAAGAAGAGGAGAAAAATGAAGAAGAAGAAGAATATATGGTCCAACCTTAGCTTGGGGATGTATGGGAACCTCTCAAAAATGATAGTAACACTCAAACTCAAAACTCATTTGTCATTTATGAGAACACATGCTATGATAATTGTGCAACTAAAAATTCTATGGTCATTATTGATAACCCATGCTATTATGATGAAACTAATAACACTCCTTCACTTGCTACTAATGCTACTAGTGATACTATTGATAATGAGAAGTGGTGCTTAGATATGCTATATGATAATGCTTTCAATGATGGTCCTATTCTTCTTAATAACCATCCATATTTATCAAATGAAGATATAAATGATGGACTTTATTCCCATGATCATGCTCTTATTAGTAAGCGTCCTATATTATTCTTGAACTCTCCTATGTTAACCATAGAGGAGAAATATGAACTTGCTAGGAAATTATATATGTAGTTTGCAAAATGTTGTTTGCAACCATAATCTTGATATTGAAACTATTATAGAAACTGTTTTGAAAGAGGAAAGAATGCTAATGAATGCCATGATATGTATAATGATACTATTTACATGAAAACTTCTATGAATTTGCATGCTTTGAAGGGTTACAATGATAGATTTGCTTCTAGTGAATGCAACTACTCTGAAAGAGGAGGTGATAAGTGCCCTCTTTATGCTTATAGTTATTATATTTTTTGTCCACCTATTGATATTATGGAATCGCATGCCTCTATTTTCTGTGATTTAGTGATATAGAAAATGCTAATGCATAGGAACAAAGTGAGACTTTGTTGTTATTGTTCCTATATCTTGTGTTGCTTTCTACCACGTTTCAACTTGACTATTACTTTGATTGGTATGAGAACACCATGGGACCCAGGTATTTTGTAAGGAAACACTTTTGAAGGAATAAGGAGGTAGCAAAAAGGCACATGCTACCACATGAATTCTATATCACTTAAAGTCAAGTAAGTAAAGCCTAGCAATATGGATATAAAGAAAGTAATTTTCGAGAGGCAACCCGGTCATTTATTTTTATGTTTGATTTCTGTTAAAAGAGTCATTTTTAGTGTCTTTGATTTAGATTAGTAATAAAGTACCAAGTGGAACTCATCTTGGATTATAAAAAGTTGTAAAACATATGGAGTAGCAAATTCATGCAGAACAATTTTAAGTAGAAAAATTCTCTATTTTTTTATGTAATTCCGTTTGTGCTCATATTTGCACAGAATTTACAAATTTTCCTCCTCTGTATGAAATAAAATTGGCTGAAATTCCTGACGTGCTTAAGTTGGCGAAATAAATTCGTTTTGCTGCTACTGAAAATCTGGACAGATTCTACCATATTTTGTTTTAACCATTTCCAAGTGTCCTAAAATGATTGCTATGAGCCATATTATATGCTAGGGATGAGTAGAAAATTATATTATTTCTTGGTCATTTAGAAATAAATTTTTATTTGATATATATGCAGCAACTATTATGCTTTTGTGCCACTAATGTCACCACTCAGAAATGAGATGGGGGAGAAGTTTTGTGTTGGAGTTTTTTTTAACATGGAATAGAGGAACACCACACCAAGAGCAATCCAAGAATGGTGAAAACCATAAGCTTGGGGATTACCAAGACACCCCACTGGACCTATTAAACTCTCAGTTTGCTAACCTCTAAACTTTGTTTTTCGATCAACATAAGACTATCATAGAAACTTGGAGCTTCTCTTTTGTTTACTCTACTTTTGTTTGCAATAAAAGGAACACCATCCTAAATCATTATGCATTTTTATGATTAACCTACTGAAAAGAAACTTTGCCATAAAATAATGAAACTAAATATGTATGCCATGGAATTAAAAGAAAAGGGGGATAAAAGCAAAAAAGATGAAATTCATGTTATGCCTAGTTACTAAGCTCAAATACTTTACATGGAGTTTGATTTGTTTGTGCCTATTAAATTTTACCTTTTTTCTTGTATATTTCTGTTCAACCATAAGGATCAAGGTGAGAAAATAAATGTTTGACATCATGAACTAGATGTCACACTCTTTATATCTCTTTTTGCTAAGCCTTAACAATGGAAGCTAAGACTTGTTCTATACCCCTTAAACTAGATACACATATATACCTATTTGTGGAAAAAGCTACTTCCAAGTCTAATATGCACATTAATCCTCCAAAATATTCCAAAACATCTTTTTGTGTAATTTAAAGCTCATAAGAAAGTAAGGTTTGGGGTGATACCACTATGGAACTTTATGTGCTTCACATTTTAAAAGTTGTTTGTTGGCCAAACCATGATGTCATGGCACAAGCTTTCAATATCCTTTATTGAAATATCTTGTTTGTTCTTGCATTATCCTGCAATACACACTAGATTAAGCATAAGGAAAGATCAAATGCTCCTGGGCCGCTAGCTAGACCCATGCATGACATGGTGGAAACTTACAACATGACAATCAATTACGCTCTTTGCAAAATAAATTTGCCGAGAGGACTCATATGTATGTTTGTCTTGTCTTCTAAAATGTGGAGATATGCCCCTTATGAAAATAACGCAAAAGAAGCATGCTTCCTAGCTACCAAATGTATGTTCGGCATATAGTCACACAGGGGCAAGAGGTACATCAGTGATGCAATTTTTATGACAACCTATGCTATACAATGACAGGTTGTAGTGTCACTTCATTGGTAAGGTGCATGAGAATTCAACTTGTAAAATGTTTAACACATGAACCATATGCAACTTTTGAAATAAAAGCTACTTAGAACCCCATCCTTATTAGTATTGTTGACATGAACTACATAGCTCCAAACTTTATTTTACATTTTTATGGAGGGTTAACATATGTATTCAATGCTTACTTTCGGTACGAGATGCAAAACATTTCAAGAGAAGACATGAAATTATGAAGTGAGTCTTCTATTCTGGCATTAAACTAAGAAGTGGGACCAAAAATAAAAGTAGAGGCATCAAACACCAATATCGATGATAGTAAGAGTCTATTATTCTATAGGTTCATCAAAGTGTTCTTGAAGGTTTGTTTTGTTCCTCATTTGTTTTAGCACACCATTCCTTATTGTTTAACATGTTTATAGATGAGCAAAAGATAAAACTTGATAGTACACTTTCTTATCATGTTTCATTGAAAGATTTGGACTATGAACTTTGTATAATAATGAAAGAAGCAAAGTAACAAACTCCAAAGTCCATGTTTAGTTTTATCACCTTTATGCTCGAGGATGAGCATATGTTAAGCTTGGGGATGTTGATGCATGTAAAATGCATACATGAACTTTGTAGTTTGTTTACATGTTTACCCACATATTTGCATCATATATAATTTTATATCCATGTTTTACATTTATTTTTGGGGATTTACCAATAATACCCTTTTATTTTGGTTATAACTCTCTTTGTCAGTGTTTGGCAGAAAACACGTTCTGTTAGTATTTTTGAGATTCCAGGAGCTACGGGACTCCAAAAAGGGCACAGTCAGAGGCCACAGTTCACAAATTTTGGGCATCCAACAGGTCAAAGGAGGACATCAGGAGAGCAACATGAGGGGAGAAATCCTAGAGGGAGCACCCAGCAAGGGGGGCTCCCTCCAGGGTGTTTTTCCCCTCGGCCGTATGATTCGCCTCAATATATTGGGCACCAACTTGTATGGACATAAAAATTACAATATGTACCATGGGGCGGCCATACTTGATAGGGACGAGGCGGAGATAGAAAACACCAAGAATAGGGAGTCTGCTAGACACCGCCAGAGGAAGATTGGAGGGGGGACCGCTGGTAGAATCACCTTCGGCCACCTCTCCTCCTTCACGAACGCCTCCATATCACTCTACATGATGAGAGGGGAGTAGTCCATCCCTGGACTTTGCATTTATGATGGTAACTTGATATAATCTCTCCATGTATGATCATTGTTGAAGTCCATATGATGTTCATTGCATGAGTATGGATCTATCTATGTAATTCCTATGGTGGATATTGTGTTATGAGATAGTACTTGTTATTCATTTACCGTTGTGTGGATCTTGTATGGTTTTTCATACTTTGGGGATATTATATGATGCATGTAATGGTTTAGATCTATACATAATGCATTTTCTATCCATATCATGAGGTGATTGACACCACCAAGTGGGGGGTAGATGAGAGAGATGTGATAATACTCACAACATATGAATCATAGCACTAGTGTTTAGAATGTTTTCCATTAAGAAGTATGATGTATGTAGGTAATGGGTGTCTGAGTGATAGCGGCATATTTAATGAGTGACAACAATATAGACCAACATCCTTTATCTAGGGCTAAAAAGGGAGAAGTTTGATGTGTGGTGTGACAAAACCAAATGCTAGCCTTATTGCAAGGGTGACCTAGAAACACAAAGGAGTACTTCTTTCACCTATGTGTTTTATGCCATGTAGCCACCATAAAAGTACCATTAAAACATGAAAATTTTGTGTAGCTTTACTATCTATAAAATTATAATCACCATAGATGGAGAAGAGAGGATTAAGTGAACCCATGAACCCAGGTCCATTGTTCCTATAAAATAAAATATTTGTCTTGTCCTCTTGCATTGAAGAGGATTGGGACACTTTTATATTCTTGTTTTGTTACACTAAACTTTCAACCATTAAAACAACCATCTTATTCCTTAAAACTTGTTTAGTGCATAATCAACTAAAACTAGTGACACTTTTATTGTAGAGAATAGATAGCTTTTCCTTCTTGCTCCTGCGGATCGATACCCTACGTCCACATTGATGGTACTACGATGATCGCCTGCACTTGGGGGCTATCACATAACGCTTACCCAATGATATACCTATATTTCCGTAGCTGGCACTAAGGACTTTGCGGTCATTTGGGACTAGGCCCTGCAGCGAGTGGATAAACTGGAGGCCAAACTCAAGAGGATGAAATCATCTCTTGAAGAGGCCAAATAGATAGTTGTTGCAGAAGCCGAGTCTTCCAAGAAGAAGACCAATGTCGTAGCTGCCTGAGATGAAGACCTTCAGATTCGCCTAGAGGCCCTGAATTCCCCGTTGACCATTAAGATTTGTTTCCCTTTTGTACCACGTGTTGGATGCTTTATTTTTGTTGGTGTTTTTATTGAGTTATGAGTTACTATTTTTTGTTATGCAGAAATAGCCGGCAAGTCCTTGACTTTGGAGGAGGATCAATGATCTGATCCTTTGTCAGATGCGGTTGGGGTTCTCAAAGGGAACAACATGCACGGGCGTAATCTTTTGATTCGCTCGCGTCGTGCCTTCAAAACTTTGCACGCTGAAATCTTCCCTAAAAAGGAAGTGCCCAATGATATGGTGACCGTTTTGAATGCTGATCCTAACCCACTTACGGTATATAGCTTTACGCAGTCGAAGAATGGCACAGCGATTTTGATGGCTTTGGCGATGGCTCATGGCGAGAAGATCGACTGGAAGAAGGTTAGATCTTCTCTGCCAGTCAATGATGCTGGCAATGATATTGACCTCAAGCCTTTCATAAAGAAGGTGTGTAAATATAAGTGGCTGCTTCTTTCGATTGGCTTGGGGCAAGAGGTTCCTGATGCGAAGGCTTTGGCTAGTACTCATTCTGCTAGTGTTGTCACTCCCGCAAAGCCTATAGCTGATGCTCCTTCAGCTAGCATCACTGCTTCCATCGAGAAAACTTCTTAGATTTAGGCTTCGCTAATGTTTATTTTTTTTTATGATTTGTAAGAAACTCTTTCAACCGCCTAGTATTGTTCGGGTTGCGTTGCTTGAAACAATGTTCCACCGCTATATATATTGTTCTCCTTTTAAATTGAACCTTCACTATACCCGAATATCTAAATGTTTGTACTTTGTTCATCTTTCCAGATGATGTCTGATTCGTTCGGTCCTTCGATTGTTCCTCCTGCCTCTGTTGTGTGCGCAACACCGCCTGACAATGTGGTTATGATGCGTTGTTGATCCTCCTTTATATGCCGAGAAAATTCAGTGCATAGAATCGTTGGAAGCTGATCTTTGGGCTGTGTAAGCCATAGTCGATATTTCTTAGTCAAAGACACAAAAAACCTTAGATCGCAAAGCCTATCTTCTGGAAGAAATTTTGAAGGCGAGCGAAAAAATGCTTTGTAAGTTCTCCCACAAAGCCCCCAGGTCTCTTTTTCATAGTCAGAATGACATAACCTTGAGTCTTGGTGTATTAGCTATCTGATTAAGTGAGGTGGCGGAGAGCCATTGACTGCGTGCTTGAATGAATGCCCTGATAGAAGATTCCCAGGGTACGAGTGCTAACTTTTTTATTGAGAACAAACGTGCCTTTACACTTGCTCTTCTCCGGGATCGGGTATCCGAGGTGGAGGAATTTGTAAAGTGTTGCCGCCAAGATTTAGCTCGTGTGTATAATGTGATGTTTCCTCGAGAGCCTCAACCCCAGGGCCTTGCCGCATTGATGATGAAATTTCATCAAGGAGAGAGGATTCATCATTTCATCAAATTCAAACTTGTTGCGGGTGCCAAGTTAGTGTTCTCCTAGGTGCATGCTCACTACCCAACCCTTGATCTGGATGATATATCCTGGCGTCTTCCTTCTCCACCGGGTGGTGGCTTTACTATGGCACCTCACTACGCGGTTGATCGTCGCTCCACTATTCGATCATCCAAAGATGCTTGGATGAAGACAGAGAATTTTTCCTTAATTTTGAGGTGTAACATAGTTCTTGTAAAAATTGCTGCACATAAGATGTAGAAAATTGTATGTAAAGTATGTTCTGCTTTGTATGTGGTCCATACATTTGTTTGTGTATATCTGTATGAAAATTTCTAGGGGTTTGCACTATGGGAGACCCTTTCATTTGCCTGATTCCCTGGGGCCAAGTCAACTATTCTGGTCAAGGCATTAAGCTGGACAACGTAGTTGAATAATTGTTGTGCTAGATAGCGAAGCCCCCGGGTGTCGGGTGTGAATTTTAAATGATTGTGCTATGATAAGCCCATGAGTATCGGGTAAGCCATAAAAGACAATAGCGCACTTTGAAAAAATGAGACTAAGTTTCAGGAACTTAGCTTTATTGATCTTGGGGTCTGGAGGTACATGCGGCATAACCGCCTGGCCGTAGGCCTTATTGAACATAATATGCGAGTCTTTAGCTGAATAGCCTGGCCATAGGTCTTATTGAATGTAAATTGCGGAATGTAAAGATCCTAAGTATAGAAACATCATAGTTGCGCAACGTTACACAGATTGGAGTATTTAACTCCAGTCTTATTGTCTTATAGCTGATATGCCTCACCAAGGATTATTTTTGTGACAATGAAAGGTCCTTCCCATGGCGATTCTTGTTTGCGGTGACCATCTTGCTTGAGGCGAAGAACCAGGGCCCCCATGATGAAGGACCTAGGACGCAATCGACGATTGTGGTAGTTCTACAGGTTCTGCTAATATGTTGTCGCTCGTTTTAGAGCGATGTCTCCTGATTTGTTGAGTGCATTGACGTCGTGTTTAAGTGCTTCTTGTGAAGCTTCTTCATCGTAGGCCACAACACGAGGAGAATCTATGTTTATTTCGACTAGAAGCACGACCTCGGTGCCGTGGACTAGGAAGAAAGGAGTCTCCTGCATAGCAGTGTTTGGGGTTGTACATAAACTCCAAAAGAGGAAGGGAAATTCTATAGGGTTCGTTGCATGGAAAACAAAAAATTCTACCCCAAGAACGCATAAAACCAAGATCCAATCTAGGGAAAAGCCAAGATCTAATCTACGAGATCGGTGCAACGAGATTGTAGAGAACTAACCCTCGTAGATCCAAAGCATTAATGAGATCGGATCTCGTGGTTGATGTAGTCGATCACTTGCCGATCTCAAGATCTGATACGTTGTAAACATATCTATAATATTTGATGCTCCATGCTTGTTTTATATCATTTGTCTTATGTTTTGTCTAAAGTTTGAGGTATTTTTATACACTTTTTGGAACTAACCTATTGACAAGATGCCGTAGTGCCAGTTGCCTATTGTCTTCTATTTTTGGTTGCAGAAAAGGCAAAAAATCAATATTCTCGGAATTGGATGGGACAAAAGCCAATCTTTCTATTTTTCTCGGAGCAACACAGAACCATGAAGCAGAGGTGGAGGAGGACACCAGGGTCTCCGCACCCCCACTAGGCGCGGGCCAGCCCTGGTGGTGCCCACGGGGGGTGTGGGCACCCTAGCTACCTCCTCGCCTTGCCTCCTTCGCCTATAAAAGCCTCCCGGGGAGAAAACCCTAGATCATCTAGCGGAAATCCACGAAAATCTCTGTAGTGCCGCCGCCACCGAAGGGGAGATTCAGGGCACAGAAAGTCTCTGTTCGGCACCCTGCCGGGACGGGGAAGTGCCCTTGGAGCCATCTCCATCGATCTCCATCACCATTGCTGATTCCCATGTTGAGGAGGGAGTAGTTCTTCCTCGAGGCTAAGGGCTCTACCGGTATCTATGTGTTCATCTCTCTCTATGCATGATCTTGTTGTGGTCATGAGCTTTGTAATCAAGTAGATCTACTCTGTTACTCAAGTGCTTCAATAGATCTCTGCTCTCCCCATGTGTGTGAAAGTGATAGCGTGCACGCCATGGTGGCACTTAGGTTTGAGTCTACATAAATACTCATCGTGCTTAATAGATCTCTGCTTTTCCCCACGTGTGTAGAAGTGACAGCGTGCACACCGTGTGTGGCACTTAAGCTAGATGATATATATATATTTGTCATGAGTTATATTTGGAGTTGGATGTCTCTATGAAATTGTGGTGTTTGTTGGAACCATCTAGCGCTCAAGGTGACAGTGTGGGGTTGTCTAGATGGGGAAGGCGGACTTTGAGGTGTGGTTTTGTAGGCCTACCGTGGATTAGAGTGTCCAACCAGAGAGTAGTTAAGAATAGTATCATAAAGAGAAGATATGAGAGTGTTCACTAGTGAAAGTATGATCCCTAGGCCTTGTTTCTAAGCATTGAAACACCGTTTACTACTAGATATGTTGCATGTTTGATTGCTTCCTTATTTTTTCCTTTAGTTTCTTCCTCACCATCAAGCTATTTTCTGGCACCGTTACCACTTGTATTTCACTATCGCTTCGCCAAACTAGTTCACCTATACACCTGACAAGTGTATTAGGTGTGATGGGGACACAAGAGACTTCTTGTATCTTGATTATAGGGTTGCTTGAGAGGGATACCTTTGACCACTTCCTCCCTGAGTTCGATAAACCTTGGGTAATCCACTTAAGGGAAACTTGTTGTTGTTCTACAAACCTCTGCACTTGGAGGCCTAACCACTGTCTACAAGAATAGAAGTGTGTAGACATCAAGCTATTTTCTGGCGCCGTTGCCGGGGAGGTAAGGTAAAATGTACTCACATCCTCCGGTGTGAGTGCTCGAAGTTATTTCCTTTAGATTACACAATTTTATCTTTTTGTTTCTTGTTTTCACTAGTTAGGCTTAATGGAAAACAACAACAAAAATTAGACAGCTTTTTAGCATTTTCCTATGTTAGAACATGAGTGGTTTGAAAACAAAATTAAAAAACCTATGGAACTTTCGTTGCATTCTAATATCAATGTTGTTAGTATGAACTTTTTGAACACCTTTGTTACTAATGTTATGGAAACATCTTAGCTTGGGGAAGCTAGTCTTAATGAAAATGATCTTTTTAGTTCCCCATCTTTAAGGAAGAAAAATTGCTCTTATGATACTTTATCTCCCATGTGGTAATCTAATGATACTTGTGATATTTTAAATCCACATGCTGAAAGTGTCCCTTTAAAAATACCTATGGAAATTGTTGAACGTGTTATAAACAACTGCTATTTTGGAGATGGAACTGTCCATCCTGGTGATCATTTTTTTTCCATACAATCCCCCAGAAAGAGGGATCGGGTTCCATTATCATTAGATAACGGAAAAACAACCACACAAAAACGTCATAGTACTGACCCACCTAGGGGGTCAAAAAGGAAACAGAAGTTCAACTTACACACTAACCAAACTAGACAGAGATATAGGAATTATGCGAGTTGTCCAAGTGTGCGGGTATTTCAATGGACCAAGTTAAGAGGAAGCTATTCCTTTTATCACTTAAGGACAAAGCAAGGGAGTGGTATGAGCTACTAGATGATCCTCATCATTTGAAGTGGAAGGAACTTGAATCTATCTTTTACTCTAAATTTTATCCTCCTCATGAAATCCATAAAGATAGGAATTATATTTATAATTTTCACCGTCATGATGGAGAAAGTATTGCCTAAGCTTGGGGAATATTGAAGTCACTAATTCTTAAATGTCCCATTGATGAGCTCCCTAGTAATATTATTATCAATAATTTTTATGCAAGTCTTTTAGGACATTACAAGGACTATCTAGATGCTAAGAGGGATCCTTCACAAGTAAGGGGGTCAAAGCTAAGTGGGATCTTCTTGAAACAATTCAAAGCAATACTGAATATTGGGACAACGACAAAGGCAAATAACCAGGTATAAACTATAAGTATGATTGCATTAAGTCTTTCACCGAAACTGCTGATTTTTAAGAGCTTAGTGCTAAATATGGTCTTGATCCTCAAATTATTTTTAGATATTATAGAGCCTTTGCTTCCCATATTAATGCTCCTAAAGAAAAATGTGACATGTATCATGAACCTTTTAAAGACACTTGCATGGAAAATGAAAATGGTATTAATGATTGCAATAAACATGCTCAAACTTCTGAAAGTACTATTTCTTATAAGCATGTTAATTTTTGTGGTATGCATAGACCTTGTGAGAGGTATCAAATAGAAGAAGAATATTGTATCATCCACTGGAATGAAAAAACTAGAATGTGGTATAAGGCTCTAAATGATCTTGGTAAAAAAGTTTGTGCCCTCTATCCTTTTATTTGTGAACTCTTCTACAAAGTGGGACATTTCAATTTTCAATGCTCAGGCCATAATAATAACATTTCTAATCCAATGAGTACTGCAAGTTTGTATTGTGATAACGCGATCACTGATAATCAACATGATGAACTTACATTGTTTTTGGGGTGTGAAGAGTTATCAAGAAAAACTTCTTTGGTAGACATGAGTGCTTTTGGTATGAATTGCGTCCTGCATGGGTGTCATCTTTATTGTATTGATAATTTCCACGCAAATACTTACATACAAAATCTTATAAAAGATGATATTTAACCAAAATATGATAGGACTGATGTGATTTTTGTTCTTATTAATGAAAAGGAGGAATCCTCCAAAGTTTCTTCTATTGTCTCCAATAATAAACTAGGGTATGTGGAGAAGCTTACTTTCAAGACTCTCCCTCCTAAAGAGGAGAATAAGAAGAGGAGTAAAAGGAGAGAGGAAACATTATCTTCCTCTAAGCATGTTGCTCCTATCATAGTTTTTGCTGATGAGTCTGAAGTAGATGATGTTCATATGCCTGTTACCTATATTAGTGATCATGATCGGGAAAAGCACACTACTTTTGATATTGAAAATCTCTTTGGCACCAATTCTGAAAATGATGATATTAATAGTTGTTGTTATATTAGTGCTATCCATGTTCCTTCCAATGATGATATGTTTACAAATGAACACACTTGGGAAGATAGCTATTCTACTGCTTATGGTGATACTATACCTCCAATGTATGGTGATTATGATATTTTCAGTCCACCTACTATTGAGGAGAAAGTTAATTATGATTACAATATGCCTCCTATATTTTATGATTATGGTGGTGAGAATAATAATGATAGCTATTTTGTTGAATTTGCTCCCTCTACAATTAATAAGAATGCCTTTGCTTATGTGGAGAGTAATAATCATTTTATGCATGTGGCTCATGATAAGAATGTTTTATGTGATAGTTATATTGTTAATTTTATTCATGTTGATACTGAAAGTTATTATGAGAGAGGGAAACATGGTTTTATGCATCTCAAAAATATTAAGTTTCCCCTATTTATGTTGAAATTTTTGAAGTTGCACTTGTTTTGCTTTCTTATGCTTGTTGTTTTGTGCTTTCATGAATTGTTTATTTACAAGGTTCCTATGCATAGGAAGTGGGTTAGACTTAAATGTGTTTTTAATTTGCTTCTTAATGCTCTATTTTACTTCAATTCATATTTCTTATGTGAGCATCTTCCCAAACTATTAAGCCTAACTTAAAGGCGGTAAAGAAAAGTACTTGTTGGGAGATAACCCAAAAGTTTTCTTGAGTATTGGAAGTTATTAATTCAGTAATGACCTATCCTTATCCTTTTTATTTGCTTTTTGTGCCAAGAATTACCTCTAATGAGAGGGAAGTAAGATTTGGGGAGTTGCTGTCCCGAAAAAGATTTATATCCTCCACCATAAAGATTCGTGAGGAGTCTCTGTAACTCAGATTGAGCTGAAAATTTACGAATAAATCCCCCGGTATGTTATATAACTTTATTTGGTTCAACACTTTTTGATTTGAGCAACATAAGGTCTTAAAAAAATCGTTTTCTACCTGCTGGTGTGTTTTGACAGATTTCTGCCATTATTTGCATTTGCTTCTTATTGATTCCTTTTTGGGTTCTTTTTGGGAAATTGAGCTTTTTGAGGGAATTGATACAGTATCTTGTGTTTCTAGTGAAAGTTTTTCTTTTCTAAATCTAATCCTAAAGGTCTATTATATTTTTAATACACTAATGTTGCTAATGAAGATTGTGTGAAGTTTTGTATGAAGGAAAATTTTAGGTATAGAGAGAGAATGATGTAATGAGTTGAAGAATGGACAAAAGCTCAAGCTTGGGGATGCCATCCCATGTCACCCAAAGAAATATCCAAGAGTTACAAGCGTCAAAGCTTGGGGATGCCCAAGGCATCCCCTTCTTCATCAATAAAAAGCTCAGGTTTTTCTAGACACTTCGTTTTTATTGTTTCATGCACAGTTGTGTTCTTCTTGGAGTGTCTTAGTTTTCGTTTTTGGTTTTAATTTTCTTAGTTTGAATGAGTAAGTTGGTTGGATCACAACACACTTCTTGTGGAGAGAGACACACTTTGTTTTCATTGCCTAGATGTAACTACCTCGGTGAATTACGCTCCTAGATACAAGCCTGGATGAGTGGTAGTGGCTGAAATAGTACGGTGGGGCCCCAAAAGCCACTCACTGGTAGTCCTTTCAGACGTCCCAACCACTACCCTCTCAACGGGACCTGTACGGGCGGCGTAATCGGCAGGCGAAGGGATCAACTACGTACACAAGTGGGTATGTACGCAAGCCACCATACAAGAGTACATCAGAGCCATACCATCTAGAAAGAAAGGAAATATAGCAACGCCATACGGCAAGATTCAAATGACCTAGATAGATCTATATTTTAGGATACTTCCTCATACAACACACATCGAGTATCATGCAGGCGGCAAACAAAATCCGAGTGCGGATAAGAAGCAAATCGGCATAAGATGCCATAGAAATAAGCACATCCCAACTACAGGTCTCACGGATCCCGTTCCTAATCTCTACACCGAGCGATCGTTGCCCACATCTTGGCTTCTTCCACCCAAAGATCCGTCCTGAGGGTACCTTTCCATCTGAACCAATAATTTATCGTGTGAGACCCTAAGGGTACTCAAGAAGTCTTAATGCCTCTAAAGGGGACACAACTGGGTGACGCAATTGCAGCGAAAGATAAACCCTAGCAGTTCTACAGATAAACGCTAACCATCCGCCTAACCAATGATAGACGGATGTCCGTGAATTAAGTACAACAGTTATAATGGTAATCTCATCAGATCCATCCTCCTCCCTGCTTACCAACAAGGAAGCGGACGAACAACCCCCCCATCCGTTGGCAATTTTATTAACCATTCCATGAGTATTGCACTATTTACTAGTCAAGTTACTTAGTCAGTTTAAAGCGGTACTTTAGTTATGCTTGTCTATGATCAAGAAACTGTGCTCCAAGTCGTCCATATCCGCGGACACGGCTTTCAGAAAGTTTTACCCGGCCGGGGTGCACCAATAGCAACACACGCTCGATCAACCTCGGAAAAACCAAATCAAAACCCAACGAGGCTTTCACGACTGAACAATCACAGGATTCAGAAATATTTCAGGGCCACCTTAAGTAGATCCCAAGCGGAGATAGCTGACTCGAGACGGGCTCAAGGTTTGCGCTGGTCAGAAACGATCGGGAACCCGAAAGTGTGGCTGGGCTTGTCGATACCGAAAACACTCCGCTTACCTAACAAAGACAGGTGCTCCTCGCACAATTTAAATACGAAAGTAGCATGGCATAAGTACAGGATCGTAAATAAAACCTCAAACTAGTTTGTGGCCCCAAGAAATAGACGGAATCAAGCTCGCTCGGGGGTCCCATATACCTCCCGGATGTGGATAGCGATAAATCAAGGAACAGGAATCAAGTACTCGGGGTCTTACGGACACAAGTGAGGGAAAACCAAATAGCAGATGTTGCTCACCGGTGCCACTTTCTTTAGTTATCCCACTACTACTCAGGTTAAGTTGTTTAGGTACCTCATTATCCAACAGACGCTCACATACCCTACACATGCTGTTCTACGACTCGCATGGCTCAAACAACTCCTATAGTAGTGGCTCATGGGATGGAGGAACAAGCTTGGTGGGGTTTAAACGTAAAGGCTATGCATACTTGGGATTCAATTTAATGCAATCGCGACTCAATGATGCAAGAATAAGATAGAGGCAATAGGTACTGTATGTATTCAAGCATGTGGAAGTGCTTGCCTGTCAACTCCGTTGAAGCAAGGGACGGATCTGGGTAGTGCTCCTGGTTCTCTTGATATAAACCCTGCTCAGTGTCTATCCGAGAAAAGCCAAACAAACAAGGCCAACATGAATATAGAGCACAAGCATATGAATAAGATGCGTCAAGCAAACAATCATGCCATGATGAATGATGCACAACTTACATGGCAATAAAGGTAGCATGGCATGGTGAGGTGTGGAAGACAAGTAATAACATTTTAGTGGAGTTTTGGTTCACATTTTGTTGTCATAACATTGCTGTACCCTATATTTTTATATGATGCATGCTGCAATTGAAGTCAAGGATAGCATAGACAGAAAGGTCTCGTCGAGCTGATCATTTTAGACATATCATTTGCTAAATTTGGAATTATAAATCAAAAGTTATTAATGATTTAGTTCCAGTGGCATTTGTGTAATTAACTCAACTTGGAATTTTAAAAAAATGTTCAAATAATATTTTGAATGGCATATTTGAATTCCTCACATTTTTCTGGTTCTGAAACATATAACATTTGTCAAATTTGGATTTATATTTTGAAAGTTTATTAAGACAGATTTGAATTGAATTTTAAACCAATTTGAAAAAGATTAAATGAAGAACAGGAAGGCAGAAAACCTTTTCATACCCGGACTAACCTAGCCACAGCCGCTGAACAATGGGGCCAACAACTGACAGGGCCAAACGCGCAAACAAACTTTTTCTCCCGCGGCTGATGCCAGCCATCGAGGCCGACTGGTGGGGTCGGAGGCTCGCGGGCCCACGTGCCAGGGAGAGACGGCAGAGGCTAACAGGAGGGGGGGTGGTATGGGACCGCGGGTTAATAAGCCCATACTCGAGGAGCCTATATAGAAGATGACCACAGACGCTGACTGTGGGCCTGGGCTGGGCCGCGGTTGAGGGAAAACAAAAGTGGAGGGGGTTTTATAGAAAAAGGGCATCAGAGCCCTGTTCCTCTTCCCTGAACCTCTGTCGCCAGGCATGCGCGCGTCAGTGACAGCTGGGGCTCAACTCGCGACCCAGGGCGCCATGAGGCGGGTACCGCTGCGGTAGGTTGGGGCGTGTGTCTGGAGGTCGGACGCGGACTATATGAACCCCTAGACGGTGCGGAAGCTAGCGGACGCGCGTGGCCGCCGGTGCACGGAACGTGACTTGAACGCCTTGATGTGAAGCGGGCGAGCGCATGTCTGGGAGGATCGGTGGCTTACCGCGAGGCTGATGGTGTGGTCGGCGAGGCTTGGGGAGGTCACGTCCGGCGGCGAGGCTGGCGCACCGGCGATTAGGGTTTGGCGTCGGTACGTCGGCGGTTAGATCGGCCTGGGGCTCCTCCTCCTCGGCTCCGTGCACAGAACGAAGCAGAGACTCTCCACGATCTTCCCCGACAGCCTTAGCTCCACGCCCGCCTCCTGGTTGCGGTGCTCGAGAGAGAAAACGACGGTGTGGCCGGGGCGTCGTCGGGAGAGAAAAGGGGAGGAAGGGAGCGGCTCTGGGGGAGGGATCTGGCGAGGCAGAGAGGGGTGAGGGAGGATAAGAACGAGGGGGCAGGAGGTGGCGTGGGGGAGGGGTAGATGGCCAGGGTGGCGTCGGTGTCGCCCTTCCCCTTCACGTGAGCCAGGCAGGGCAGCTGGTGGGGTGTCTTCCAGGTGGGGTAGGCGAGACCAGGGAGGCAGGCAGATGGCCCTGGGGTCGTGGGCAGGTAAGGCTAGAGGGAGAGAAAAAGAGGGGAGGGGAGAGGGGCCGGCTCGGGCTAGGGTTAGGGTTGGGGTCCTTGGACGTGTGGGGTGGTAGGTGGTAGAGGTTGCTGGGGTGGGGCCTGCATGGAAGAGAGGGCGAGCTAGGGTAGGGCATGGGGTGATCAAGCTAGGAAGTAGGGAAGAGGAGGGGTAGCTAGGGTTTTGTTTAGAGGAAAGTGTAGATTAGGTCTTGTTTAGCTAGGAAGGAGAGATGGCATGGGGTAGGTTTAGGGTTTTGCTAAGAGGGGTAAGAAAGAGATGGTGGTACTTAAGTTGATCAAGCAAACTCCAAACAAGCCCTAACAAGATCAAGGCAAGAAAAGAGGAAGAGGGAGAGAGAGATGATCATGTGATGATGGGGATTTGAATCATGCATGTTCCATTCAAAGAACAAGCAAGATAAAAAGATAAAGGGTGGTTTTAGGTTGTGCATGCCACATTAGCACATGTGTGTGCATGGAGCATGGGGATAGAGGTTTAGCTAAAGGGGAGAAGAGAGGGAGATGATTTGATGCAGAAAACTACAAGCCCAAAACAAGATTTAAACCAAGGGGAGGTGACATGCAAACAAAGCTAAAACAATCCCAAAGCCAAGAGAAAGGTGACACTTGCATGGCCCATGCAACAATATTTGCCATATGGTTTTATTGTGAAAACAACATTATTTCATGTGGCTTTAATCCTTGCATTCCCAAAAGGTGGGCAAAGGCCAAGCAAAAGATGATGGGTGGAATCCAACCAACAACATGAGCTAGAGATAACTCAAACAAAATGCCAAGCCCATGTTAATTGGATGGTGGAATTATAAGGTGGTGAAAGAAAAGGTGGTGGAGTCAATAAGAGAGATGCCCTCAACCCAACTTGGGCATTTAACAATATATTAAGAACCAAATACAATATCAAGAGGCAAATACAATTAATCATGCACATGAGATAAGAACCAAACAAGAAAGGGTTTTATATGATGCTCAAATGCAAGGTGGTATGATGGTATGAGCATGATATGATGATGATGCAACAATTATATGTTGGAAGTGGCCCTTTTTATTATTATAACATGTAGCATTACAGGTGTTAGACAACTGGGATGCTACAACTCTCCCCCACTAAACAGGAATCTCGCCCCGATATTCTAGGTAGAAGAAGAAGATACAAAGAGAGAAGGATGGTTGGCACGGAGTTCATCTTCACGCTCCCATGTGGCTTCATCAACAGAATTGTGTGACCACTGCACCTTGCAAAACTTGATGGACTTGTTGCGAGTCCTTCGCTCATGGTCTCAAGGATTTTGGTGGGGTGTTCTTGATAAGACAGATCTTCTTGGAGGTCGATTAGCTCATGATCCACGGTCTTTCCGGGTCTTTGAAGCACTTCTTGAGCTGAGAGGTGGAAAACATCATGGACTTTGAGTTTTTCCTAAGCTCCAAAGGCATAAGCAACTTCTCCTCTTCTACCACATATCTTGAAAGGACCGATGTATCTAGGAGCCAACTTTCCTTTGATACCAAGCGGTGTGTTCCTCTCATGGGAGTGACACGAAGGTAGACGAGATCACCGGGGCATATACCATATCTGTGCTTCTGTCATAGTTGCTCTTCGACGACTTTGAGCAATCTTCGTGTTCTCGAATGATATGCACCTTCCTCTCTGCTTGGGTTACAATGTCGGGGCCAAACCAGATTCTTTCTCCGCACCGACCAACCAATCGAGTTCTACACTTGCGTCCATAGAGAGCCTCGAATGGTGCCATCTTCAGACTCTTCTGGAAGCTGTTGTTGTAGGAGAATTCAGCATATGGAAGGCATTCCTCCCACTTCATGCCAAAAGAGATGACGCAAGCTCTAAGCATATCCTCCAACTGATTGATCCTTTCCACTTGTCCTTGTGATCGAGGGTGGTAAGCAGTTTGAAGTTCAACTTTGTTCCCAAAGCTTTTGGAAACTCTCCCAGAACTTTGAGGTGAAGATGCTCCCACGGTGCGAACTGATTTCAAGTGGTACCCCATACAGAGACAATTGTTGATATAGAGCTCACCAATCAATTCCGTAAATTGTTTCTTTGATCGGGAAGAAATGAGCCACTTTAGAAAGCTCGATGACAACAAAAATTGCATTGTTGCTTCTCGTGACCTTGGAAAGCCAGTGATGAAGTCCATCTCTACTTTCTCCCATTTCCATTCCGGAGGTTTCAATGGCTGTAAAAGACCAAATGGTTTCTGATGGACAGCCTTGACTCTGCGACATCACATTCGAGACATACTTGGCACAATACCGCTTCAACCTGGCCACCAGATTGTGTTTTCAAGTCCATGTACATCTTTGCTGCCAGGATGGATAGAAAGAACCGAATCATGTGCCTCCTTGAGAACTTGGTCTCTCAGACCCGGGTAGTTTGGAACAAACATCCGATGTTCAAAGAAGAGCGTGCCTTGATCATCCACGTGGAAGGACTCATACTTCGGAAGGTCAAGCTTAGAGATGAGCTTTTGGTGTGCGGATCACCGTCGACGAGAGCGAATTTGTTCTTCCAAGAGAGGAGTAGCGGAAGGTTCGTGGAGATGCCCTTGTTCCACAATTTCGTGTTGAGCCGACGGAATTCCTCGCACAAGAGAGGTTGTTGCTCTTCTACCATGAGGTTGTTGACATAAGCTTTACGGCTAAGCGCATCGCCATGACGTTTGCTTTGCTCGAGTGTAGTTGATGGTCACATCAAAGTCATTGATTGCTTCAATCCATCTCCTCCGCCGAAGGTTGAGATCAGGCTGAGTGAAGATATACTTCAAACTCTTGTGGTCCGAGAAGATCTCACAACGGTTACCAAGCAAGTAGTGCCTCCATAGCTTCAAAGCAAAGACAACTGCTGCTAGCTCGAGGTCATGTGTGGGATAGTTGATCTCATGCGTCTTCAACTGACGAGAGGCATAAGCAACCACCTGTTTCTCTTGCATAAGGACCGCACCCAATCCTTGCAAAGAGGCGTCACAGAATATCTGGAAAGGCTTAGATGTATCCGGAGGAACCAAGACTGGCGTGGAAGTGAGCTTCTCTTTGAGTGTCTCAAAACTTTCTTGACAAGCAGGAGTCCACAGGTACTTCTTGCCTTTCTTGAGAAGATCGGTAAGAGGCTTTGCTATCTTCGAGAAGTTCTGAACAAAGCGACGGCAATAGCTAGCCAAGCCGAGAAAACTCCGCACTTCCTTGACATTAGCAGGAGGAAGCCATTCAACTATTGTCTTCACGGTTTCCGGGTTGACTGCAATGCCCTTGGCAGAGATAACATGACCCAGGTATGTTACTTCAGGCAGCCAAAACTCACACTTTGAGAACTTTGCATACAAGCGGTTCTCACGAAGCTTGTTTAAGACACACCGCAGGTGTTCTTCATGCTCCTCCTTAGACTTGGAATAAACCAGAATGTCATCCAGATATACCACCACAAACTTATCAAGGTACTCCATGAAAACGGAGTTCATCAGCCTCGAGAAGGTAGCAGGTGCGTTGGTGAGGCCGAAAGACATGACCGTGTACTCATACAGGCCATAGCGGGTGGTGAAAGCTGTCTTGGGCACATCTTCTTTGCGAATTTTGATTTGGTGATAACCACTTCTCAAGTCCAGCTTAGAGAACACCACAGCTCCTGCTAGTTGATCAAAAAGATCATTTATCCGTGGAAGAGGATATTTGTTCTTGATGGTTTTAGCATTTAGAGCCCGGTAGTCAACACACAGCCTATCGGTTCTGTCACGCTTCTTCACAAAGATTGTTGGGATACCCCACGAAGAAGTGTTGTGTTGAATGAAACCCAACTTATCTTGTTCATCAAGTTGCCGTTTGAGTTCGGCCAACTCAGAAGGACCCATTTTATATGGCCGCTTAGAGATAGGAGCCGTTCCAGGTTCAAGCTCAATCACGAATTCAACTTCGCGATCCGGAGGCATACCCGGCAACTCTTCAGGAAAGACATCTGGAAACTCACAGACCACTGGTACCCTCTGAATAGCTTCCATAGCATCATCATTCAGAGCAGCCAAGGAATAGAGCTGGACAGCAGGAGTCAGAGTTGGAGAAAAGACTATATGGCCTTCCGGAATCTTCAGAGACACTGAGCGTTCAGCACAATCAATCACAGCTGCATTTGCTGTCAACCAATCCATGCCCAAGATGATATCAATGTCAGAGTTGCCCAGAAGAATTAAAGAAGCCAAGAATGAAGAACCACCAATCTCAATCTGATTGCCATGACTGATCTTAGAAGCTGCCATCTTCTCTCCAGGAGAAAGGACCATTAACTTCTTTTGAAGAGGGACCAAGTCTAACTCATTCTCATTTGCAAACTTGTGAGACACAAAAAAATGCGATGCACCAGAATCAAAGAGAACTCGTGCAGGGACTGAGTTAACGGATAGCATACCCATTACAACTCCAGGTGCGAGCTCAGCTTGAGAGGCGTTGACGTTAGCGCGAACAACCGCAGACCCGGGCTTGGTGTTGATGTTGAGAGCCCGAGGCGGTGGTGCACGAACCGAAGGAGAGCTTGTTGCAGATCTTGGCGGGGGTGGAGGGAGAGCTTTGTTCTTCATTGGGCAGTTCCAGTTGGGATGTCCATGATCTCCACATGTGAAACAAGCACCATGTGGACGTGGAGCAGAGTAGCCAGGGACTCCGCCAGGCGCTCTAGGGTAATGGTTGTTGTAGCCCCTGGGAGCCGCAGTGGTGAAGTTTGATGGCCTTGGCGCGAAACTTGCAGGTCTTGGTGGAGCCGGGAGCGACGGTGGGGTGTTAGGAACCCAGACACGCCGCTTAGAAGGAGCTGCCATAACTGCAGAGCTTGATGCATCCCTGTTGTGTTTCTTGGACTCCTCAAACATTTGTCTGCTTGCCTCCTCTTGTAGTGCTGTGTGCTGTAGTTCCAGGAAGGTTGCCGGTCTTGCATGTGTGATTGCATACTTGATCGACGCATTGAGCCCTTGCCTGAACCTTTTCTGCTTCTTCTTGTCATCAGATACCTCATCACCACCATAACGCGATAGATTCATGAAGTTCCTGATATAGGTGTTGACGTTATCATTTCCTCGCTCAGTTGAGGAAAGCCTCCTTCATCCTTTCCATCACAATCTCCGAGAGAAACTGCTTGAACGCCTCAGTGAACCTCTCCCAAGTAGGCTGGAACCAAAGGTGCCTTGCCTTCAAGTAGTTCTCCCACCAAAGAGCTGCATCTCCTTGAGAAGGTGGGTAGCACACTTGACCCACTCCCGCCCGAACATCAGCAGTCTCTAGCAACCTTGAGATCTCACGCAGCCAATCATCCGCGTCCAGAGGTCGGTCAAAAACATCAAACTGACGAGGGTTGAACTTGAGGAAGCTCTTGATGTCTCCACGCTTGGGAGGTGGAGGAAGTGGAGCAAACTCGTTCCTTCTGACGCTCTCCTCAAAGCGCCTGGTTCTCTTGCATTGCCGCCAAAGCATTAGCTATGTTTGACAACATGGAGCCCAGCCCGGAGGTATGTCCTCCTCGATCCGGCGTGGTGGAGCCATCCCGGTCATTGATATAAAACTCAAGTCAGTACTATAATGGAGAATGATAATAATCCAAAATAGTACCAAGATGGAATTAACCAAGATTAAAGGATACAATTTACTGAGATGATATTAAAATATCAACAAAGTTCATAGCACCTCAAAGATATTAAGCATATCGCACACGACTGAAAAGGAGTGTGATACACAAATATATGAAAGAAAAATTTTCCACAAATTTCGGCATTAGAATACCAATAGATGCGCAAAATTACTTAACGAATCAAGATTAGTGACTCTACCGATTCAATATACAAAAGCGAATGATATAAGTAGTGGTATGGTCGCGACTCCATCCCGCACTCAAATCATTACTCCGCACATGAACAAGTGGAACACATATCCTAACCCCTTCTTCTCACGATTTAAACCTAAGGATTGGTAACTACGAACGAACACCCCAAACAAGATAGCGTCGGATACAAAGAGGAAGATGGATTGCGGTTTGCAAAAGCACTCGGTATGGAATGTACCAACAGTTGATAACCAAAGGCGATAAGATAACAACTTGGATGCAACAGATAGACAAGGGATTACACACACACACACACACAACCTATGGTACTACGGAAACTAACACGTGAATCCTAGTTTGAACTTTGAGAAGAGGATTGAAAACGTTGCACTTCCTTACCGTAAAAGGGTGGGTGGAGGGTAAGAAGAAAATGGAAGCAGTCCTACTCTCGCTTTTGTTTTTCCTAATATACATAACTACCAAAATATTTGCTAGATCGACAACGACTGCTTGGCTGAAACCTCAAGGTCGGATGGCTCGATACCAATTGTAACTACCTCGGTGAATTACGCCCTAGATACAAGCCTGGATGAGTGGTAGTGGCTGAAATAGTACGGTGGGGTCCCAAAAGCCACTCACCGGTAGTCCTTTCAGACGTCCCAACCACTACCCTCTCAACGGACCAGACGGCGGCGTAATCGGCGGCGAAGGGATCAACTACGTACACAAGTGGGTATGCAAGCCACCATACAAGAGTACATCGAGCCATACCATCTAGAAAGAAAGGAATATAGCAACGCCATACGGCAAGATTCAAATGACCTAGATAGATCTATATTTTAGGATACTTCCTCATACAACACACATCGAGTATCATGGAAGCGGCAAACAAAATCCGAGTACGGATAAGAAGCAAATCGGCATAAGATGCCATAGAAATAAGCACATCCCAACTACAGGTCTCACGGATCCCGCTTCGAATCTCTACACCGAACGATCGTTGCCCATCTTCGCTTCTTCCACCCAAAGATCCGTCTGCGGAGGTACCTGTCCATCTGAACCAATAATTTATCGTGTGAGACCCTAAGGGTACTCAGCAAGACTTAATGCCTCTAAAGGGGACACAACCTGGGGTGACGCAATTGCAGCGAAAGATAAACCCTAGCAGTTCTACAGATAAACGCTAACCATCCGCCTAACCAATGATAGACGGATGTCCGTGAATTAAGTACAACAGTTATAGTGGTAATCTCATCAGATCCATCCTCCTCCCTGCTTACCAACAAGGAAGCGGACGAACAACCTCCCCACCTGTTGGCAATTTTATTAACCATTCCATGAGTGTTGCACTATTTACTAGTCAAGTTACTTAGTCAGTTTAAAGCGGTACTTTAGTTATGCTTGTCTATGATCAAGAAACTGTGCTCCAAGTCGTCCATATCCGCGGACACGGCTTTCAGAAAGTTTTACCCGGCCGGGGTGCACCAATAGCAACACACGCTCGATCAACCTCGGAAAAACCAAATCAAAACCCAACGAGGCTTTCACGACTGAACAATCACAGGATTCAGAAATATTTCAGGGGGCCACCCCTTAAGTAGATCCCGCAACGGAGATAGCTGACTCCGAGACGGGCTCAAGGTTTACGTCAGTGTAAAACGATGGGAACCCGAAAGTGTGGCTGGGCTTGTCGATACCGCGAAAACACTCCGCTTACCTAAACAGTACAGTGTGCTCCTCGCACAATTTAAATACAGAAAGTAGCATGGCATAAGTACAAGATCGTAAATAAAACCTCAAACTAGTTTGTGGCCCCAAGAAATAGACGGAATCAAGCTCGCTGGGGGTCCCATATACCTCCGGATGTGGATAGCGCGATAAATCAAGGAACAGGAATCAAGTACTCGGGGTCTTACGGGACACAAGTGAGCAGGAAAAACCAAATAGCAGATGTTGCTCACCGGTGCCACTTTCTTTAGTTATCCCACTACTACTCAGGTTAAGTTGTTTAGGTACCTCATTATCCAACAGACGCTCACATACCCTACACATGCTGTTCTACGACTCGCATGGCTCAAACAACTCCAATAGTAGTGGCTCATGGGATGGAGGAACAAGCTTGGTGGGGTTTAAACGTAAAGGCTATGCATACTTGGGATTCAATTTAATGCAATCGCGACTCAATGATGCAAGAATAAGATAGAGGCAATAGGTACTGTATGTATGCAAGCATGTGGAAGTGCTTGCCTGTCAACTCCATTGACGCAAGGGACGGATCTGGGTAGTGCTCCTGGTTCTCTTGATATAAACCCTGCTCAGTGTCTATCCGAGAAAAGCCAAACAAACAAGGCCAACATGAATATAGAGCACAAGCATATGAATAAGATGCGTCAAGCAAACAATCATGCCATGATGAATGATGCACAACTTACATGGCAATAAAGGTAGCATGGCATGGTGAGGTGTGGAAGACAAGTAATAACATTTTAGTGGAGTTTTGGTTCACATTTTGTTGTCATAACATTGCTGTACCCTATATTTTTATATGATGCATGCTGCAATTGAAGTCAAGGATAGCATAGACAGAAAGGTCTCGTCGAGATGATCATTTTAGACATATCATTTTCTAAATTTGGAATTATAAATCAAAAGTTATTAATGATTTAGTTCCAGTGGCATTTGTGTAATTAACTCAACTTGGAATTTTAAAAAAATGTTCAAATAATATTTTGAATGGCATATTTGAATTCCTCACATTTTTCTGGTTCTGAAACATATAACATTTGTCAAATTTGGATTTATATTTTGAAAGTTTATTAAGACAGATTTGAATTGAATTTTAAACCAATTTGAAAAAGATTAAATGAAGAACAGGAAGGCAGAAAACTTTTTCATACCCGGACTAACCTAGCCACAGCCGCAGAACAATGGGGCCAACAACTGAGAGGGCCAAACGCGCAAACAAACTTTTTCTCCCATGCCGATGCCACCATCGAGGCCGATCGGTGAGGCTCAAGGGCCCACGTGCTGTGGAGAGACGCGAGGCTAACAGGAGGGGGGGTGGTATGGGACCGCGGGTTAATAAGCCCATACCGAGGAGCCTATATAGAAGATGACCAGACGCCGACTGGGACCGGGCCGGGCCGGTTGAGGAAAACAAAAGTGGAGGGGTTTTATAGAAAAGGGCATCGAGCCTGCTCTTCCCCGAACCTCTGCCGCCAGCATGCGCTGTCAATGAGACAGCGGGGCTCGAACTCGACCAGGCGCGCCAGCGGAGGCGGGTACCGCTGCGGTAGGTTGGGGCGTGTGTCTGGAGGTCGGACGTGGACTATATGAACCCCTAGACGACGCGGAAGCTAGCGGACGCGCGTGGCCGCCGGTGCACGGAACGTGCTTGACGAAACGCCCACCGCCGACAGGAAGCGAAGCAGAGCCGGCGCATGTCTGGGAGGATCGGTGGCTTACCGCGAGGCTGATGGTGTGGTCGGCGAGGCTTGGGGAGGTCACGTCCGGCGGCGAGGCTGGCGCACCGGCGATTAGGGTTTGGCGTCGATACGTCGGCGGTTAGATCGGCCTGGGGCTCCTCCTCCTCGGCTCCGTGCACAGAACGAAGCAGAGACTCTCCACGATCTTCCCCGACAGCCTTAGCTCCACGCCCGCCTCCTGGTCGCGGTGCTCGAGAGAGAAAACGACGGTGTGGCCGGGGCGTCGTCGGGAGAGAAAAGGGGAGGAAGGGAGCGGCTCTGGGGAAGGGATCTGGCGAGGCAGAGAGGGGTGAGGGAGGATAAGAACGAGGGGGCAGGAGGTGGCGTGGGGGAGGGGTAGATGGCCAGGGTGGCGTCGGTGTCGCCCTTCCCTTCACGTGAGGCTGCAGGTGTGGGTGTCTTCCAGGTGGGGTAGGCGAGACCAGGGAGGCAGGCAGATGGCCCTGGGGTCGTGGGCAGGTAAGGCTAGAGGGAGAGAAAAAGAGGGGAGGGGAGAGGGCTAGGGTTAGGGTTGGGGTCCTTGGACGTGTGGGGTGGTAGGTAGAGGTTCTTTGGGTGGGGCCTGCATGGAAGAGGGCGAGCTAGGGTAGGGCATGGGGTGATCAAGCTAGGAAGTAGGGAAGAGGACGGGTAGCTAGGGTTTTGTTTAGAGGAAAGTGTAGATTAGGTCTTGTTTAGCTAGGAAGGAGAGATGGCATGGGGTAGGTTTAGGGTTTTGCTAAGAGGGGTAAGAAAGAGATGGTGGTACTTAAGTTGATCAAGCAAACTCCAAAAAAGCCCTAACAAGATCAAGGCAAGAAAAGAGGAAGAGGGAGAGAGAGATGATCATGTGATGATGGGGATTTGAATCATGCATGTTCCATTCAAAGAACAAGCAAGATAAAAAGAGAAAGGGTGGTTTTAGGTTGTGCATGCCACATTAGCACATGTGTGTGCATGGAGCATGGGGATAGAGGTTTAGCTAAAGGGGAGAAGAGAGGGAGATGATTTGATGCAGAAAACTACAAGCCCAAAACAAGATTTAAACCAAGGGGAGGTGACATGCAAACAAAGCTAAAACAATCCCAAAGCCAAGAGAAAGGTGACACTTTCATGGCCCATGCAACAATATTTGCCATATGGTTTTATTGTGAAAACAACATTATTTCATGTGGCTTTAATCCTTGCATTCCCAAAAGGTGGGCAAAGGCCAAGCAAAAGATGATGGGTGGAATCCAACCAACAACATGAGCTAGAGATAACTAAAACAAAATGCCAAGCCCATGTTAATTGGATGGTGGAATTATAAGGTGGTGAAAGAAAAGGTGGTGGAGTCAATAAGAGAGATGCCCTCAACCCAACTTGGGCATTTAACAATATATTAAGAACCAAATACAATATCAAGAGGCAAATACAATTAATCATGCACATGAGATAAGAACCAAACAAGAAAGGGTTTTATATGATGCTCAAATGCAAGGTGGTATGATGGTATGAGCATGATATGATGATGATGCAACAATTATATGTTGGAAGTGGCCCTTTTTATTATTATAACATGTAGCATTACAGGTGTTAGACTGGGATGCTACACTAGAACACTCTAGTTTTCACTCTTATTGTCTGTGAGTGTTCTCTTTTGCTAGCACTATGTTTAGCCTTAGTTTTCTTGTGCTTTTAGCTTAGAACTTTTTAGTTCTTCTTTGTGGATTTGTGATACATGATCACTGGTATTTATTGATTATTATCCTTGTGAGTTGTTTCAAATAAGTTGATTGGTGTTGGAAAGGAGTAGAAAGTTCTTGCTTGAAAGTGCAAGAGGAGCTTGCTTTGACTGTAACTTAGACTTTAGCATGTCATGCTAGGTGTTGTTTTGACCTTATGCTTAGTGATTATTGTTGTAGCATGAATTGTTCCAAACAATTAGGATTGCTTAATGTGCCTTGACAGAATCATGCATTGTTTTAGCATACAAAAGCATAGTATTGTGGTATTCTCCTTTGATGATTTGTTTGGGTTGACTTGGCACATCCTCACACCATGTTATGACTATGAACAAGTCACCATAGCCTATATGATCATTTAGTTCTTGACTTGTAGTACCACTCTATGCTTTGATGAGTAATGTTTTGTTGCTCTGCATGATAATGGACATTATTGCTCTCTTAGTTGGTTGCTCCCAGTCTTTTGCTAGCCTCCACTTGTATGAGTAAGCTCTACTCATACTTCCAACTCCCAAGAAACCAAGTTATTCCAAAGTGTCCACTATAAACTCTCACAAACTTGATGGAACACTTTATATTTCTTGCCCCTAAATAAACTTGAACCATTATGTCGTCTATGTTGTATATGCTTGCACTTATACGTTGGGATTAGCAGAACCATGCTGTCATGGGGAACATTTTCAACATTGCACTTGTACTTTGTACATAGTTGATATCATGCTCTTTTGTATATGGATGTCGCCAGTGTGAAATAAATAGGGAGCTTGTAAGTCCATGGAGTTATGTATTTTGTGTTAGAGAAACGCCTGGGCTGCTAGCCTAAGCCATGCCTAATCATGGTGGAAACTTGCAGCATCACCATAATGAGCGATCTGTGAAGCATCCTCAATAAAAACCTATGAAAATATCAAATAAAAAGATCGCTAAGATGCTCATTGTCTGCTTGCATTGTCATTTTGGTTATGGGATAGCTCCTGTACCATGTGCAAGGGGTACCCCGTTGGAGGTTCTCTATGATACGCATGTACTTACTATGACAAGAACTTACAGATGACTAAAGTTGAGTAGCATGAGGTGTGGCCCTCATATTCAAGGGACATGAGATTGCCAACTTATACTTTGTCAAGCCTATACTCCATAGTTTGTTCACTTTAACCTTAATCACTTCAAGATGCTTATGATAGGGGCAATGAGGGCTGAAAGCTAACAAGTACCATAATTTTTGGAAGCTCTTTTTGAAACTTGAAATCACTTCTTCCCTTTTTGAAGGGCCTTTCTTTCCACTTTTATATTGAGTCTCCATCTTCTATCTTTATGCACCAACTAGGAGAGCACAGTTGCCATTCTTAGTTCTATGTGCATTGTCCCAAAACTTATTGATTGATGCATATTGTTGATATTCCTTGTTCTTGTGCTATTTGTATCTAGTCACTCTTATGAAATTTGAAGGTGTCCTATGTATCTATTTTCTACTCTACGAGGGACAAGCTGAATGCCACTATGCCCATGTTTTCTGTATGTGAAACAAACAAACTTTTTCAATGCATGTTATGCATGATCTTTGTTTGTAGCCTTTCATGTTGCATGCATAGTTACTTTGTCTTACTGTTAGAACTCCATCTTTCATTCCCATGTTTAGAGTTCTTTGATCCTAGCTTTCAATGCTTGCAAGTGGTTTGATCATGATTGTGATGGTGCATGTCACCTCAAAATTATTCTTTTTATCACTTACCTACTCGAGGACGAGCAGGAGTTAAGCTTGGGGATGCTTGATACGTCGTAAATGTATCTATAATTTTTGATGCTCCATGCTTGTTTTATATCATTTGACGTATGTTTTTTCTAAACTTTGAATTATTTTTATACATTTTATGGAACTAACCTATTAACAAGATGCCACAGTGCTAGTTGCCTTTTTTCTTCTATTTTTTGTTCTAGAAAGGGCAGAAAATCAATATTCTCAGAATTGGATGGGACAAAAGCCAATCTTCCTATTTTTTCGACGCAAAACGGAACCACAAAGCAGAGGTGGAGGAGGACACCAGGGTGGCCGCACCCCCCTAGGCGCGGGCCAGCCCTGGTGGCGCCTACAGAGGGTGTGGGCCCGCTGGCTGCCTCCTCGCCTTGCCTCCTTCGCCTATAAAAGCCTCCCGGGGAGAAAACCCTAGATCATCTGGCAGAAATCCACGAAAACCTCTATAGAGCCGCCGCCACCGAAGTGGAGATTCAGGGGACAAAAAGTCTCTATTCCAGCACCCTGCGGGAAGGGGAAGTGCCCCCGAAGCCATCTCCATCGATCTCCATCACCGTTGCTGATTCCCATGATGAGGAGGGAGTAGTTCTTCCTCAAGGCTAAGGGCTCTATCGATAGCTATGTGTTCATCTCTCTCCCTCTATGCATGATCTTGTTGTGGTCATGAGCTTTGTAATCAAGTAGATATACTCTGTTAGTCAAGTGGTTCAATAGATCTCTGCTATCCCCATGTGTGTGAAAGTGACAGCATGCACGCCATGGTGGCACTTAGGTTTGAGTCTACATAAATACTCATCGTGCTTTAATAGATCTCTGCTTTTCCCCACGTGTGTGAAAGTGACAGGGTGCACGCCGTGTGTAGCACTTAAGCTAGATGATATATATATTTTTCATGAGTTATATTTGGAATTGGATGTCTCTATGAAATTGTGATGTTTGTTGGAAACATCTAGCGCTCAAGGTGACAGTGTGGGGTTATCTAGATGGGGAAGGGGGACTTTGAGGTGTGCTTTTGTAGGCCTACCGTGGATAAGAGTGTCCAACCGGAGAGTAGTTAAGAATAGTATCATAAAGAGAAGATATTTATATGAGAGTGTTCACTAGTGAAAGTATGATCCCTTGGCCTTGTTTCTAAGCATTGAAACACCGTTTACTACTAGATTTGTTGCATGTTTGCTCGCTTCCTTCTTTTTGCCTTTATTTTCTTCCTCACTTTCAAGCTATTTTTGGCATCATTACCACTTGTATTTCACTATCTCTTCTCCGAACTAGTGCATCTATACACCTGACAAGTGTATTAGGTGTGTTGGGGACACAAGAGATTTCTTGTATCTTGATTGCAGGGTTGCTTGAGAGGGATACGTTTGACCACTTCCTCCCTGAGTTCGATAACCCTTGGGTAATCCACTTAAGGGAAACTTGCCACTGTTCTACAAACCTCTACACTTGGAGTACCAACTACTGTCTACAAGAATAGAAGTGCGTACACATGAAGATCGTGTAGACGATCCTTCCAGCGCCGCATCTCGGCAGCGCTTCCGCACTCGGTCACACGTACGTATTTGATAAATACCTTCCTCTCCCTATTCTAGCAGGCAGCAGAGGTAGTAGATCCCCTTGGAAATCCAGCAGGACGACAGCGTGGTGGTGGGGTTAGAGGAGAAGACCTGCAGGGCTTCGCCTAATCCAGAGCTTGACAATGGAGGAGAGAGGGGAGGTGGCTAGGGGAGGCACCTGGGACAAGGGATAATGGGGGTGTGGCCCCACCCCTAATTATATAGATGGGGGGCGGCGTCCAAGGGTACCTAGCTATCCGAGTTCCTCCCCAACTCGGCGCACAACGGGAGAGAGGTGGGAACTTGTCCCCAAAGTCTCCCCGCTTTCCTAATTAGGGTTTTACCCTAATTCCCTTGGGCTGGCCGGTTGGGCTCTTTGGGTCATGGTGCGGCTATCCCATGGCTCCCCACAGCATACCCTCGGCCCATGTGGTCCCTCCTGGGGTGGTGGGCCCATTGGTGTCCCTTCTAGAACATTCTAGAAGCTTCCGGTCAAAACACCGAAAACATTTCCGAACCCTAAAAAATGACTTTCCTTATATGGATCTTAATCTTCGGACCATTCCGTATCTCCTCGTGATATCCTGGATACAATCTGAGACTCCAAACAACATTCGCTCTCCAACTCATATTCCATATCTACTTAAACAACATCGATTCCTTAAGTTTGTCACCCTACGGTTCACGAAGTATGCAAACATGATCGAGACACCTCTCCGAACAATAACTAATAGCGAGACCTGGAGATCGATAGTGGCTCCCACATATTCAACGATGACTTTGTGATCGAATGAACCATTCACATATGTCGTGGTGGTGACACGGCATATGTCATGGGTAGGCTTAAGTTGGGGCCAATGTGAACTAGTGCAATCCAGGGAGAGATAATGTAGTGGTTTCTACACACAGAATACACAAACAAGATCTTTACTCAACTCCACAGTAGCTACACTTGCTCCTCGAGCTGTATGAGCGAGAGGAAGGAGAAGCTCTCTGCTAGTTCTCAGTAAAATGAATCGATTCCTCTTCAAGGAGTCCCTGGCTCACCTTATAAAGGGGTGGCCAGGTTACATCTAGGGCTGACGTGGATAGCATATTCGTGGAATATGCTTGTCCCAAAATAGTCATTCAGTGGGAGCCTTTCTGTGTCTCCCTTCTATCAGCGGCAATGACCCAGAGTCCACGACATGTGAGCGTCGGGCTCTAGGATTGTCACCTCCGTGACGCTCTTCTACCCCTCTGTCCCTCTGGCTCTTGTATGTAGCGCTTGGCACTGTATAGATTCCCAAGGGAGAGACAATCTGCAGTGTTGACTTTGGGGTTCGCCCTCTCCTTCTCCAGCAAGGTTCCCCATGACTCGGCCTTGCCTCGTATGACTCGGTCAAGCCCTAACTTGTAGGTACAAAGCATAATAGTTCTATGCCAACATAACCCATATGTTGGCTGAGTCAGGTCTTAGTTACCTGACTCGGGATAAGCCGGGCCTTATTCGGCCGGCCTCTATATAACTCGGTCGGGTCATTATTTGAATTGGTCAAGATCCTTGAGGGATTTGCCCTTTTACCTTAGCTTGACCCTACCTGTGATCATCCCCCCAACATTAGTCCCCGAAGCTGGTGAGGCCTTGGCGACTTTTGTCGGCAAGGCTACAGCAGGTTCAAGATATTCGGAAATTATGTATGTGTTTGCCGACTTATCCTTCAGTCGGCTATTTCTTAAGGATATATCTCGGTTCACACTGTGTCGCTCTGCCGGCACACTTTCACTCTTTCCGAGGTATGAATGGCATTTACGAATCAATTTTCCTCATCTGGGTCACTCCCTTAGCTTCTCTTGTAAGTCTCATCCTACGTGTCACAATCATTGCACTTTACCTCATTTTTTGGGCCGCTACAGTGATTGCTGACATAGGAACGGTGACCACTTCAGGCGGTCATATCCGCGTAGTTCCTCTTCGTTTATCATAGCGTTTATGGCGGCCGGATCACCTCCTGCACTGTGTAACCCGCTATGTGGCTCCACTCGATGGTTTCCAGCGCACGATACACACATGTACGCGGCAACCGCCATGCCCCCATGATCCCACTACCTCTAAGGGTTTGTGGTTATAAATGGGGGGAGCGGGGAAAACCCTTAGTCACTTTACCCACTCCCCAATCCCTCGTCTTCCTCCTCATGCCGCCGTCGAAGAGCCCTACTCCACGCGACAGCGCCACTGTTTTTTGGTCCTGCATCGCCGTGCCATGTGCTCGCCTCGAGCTTCTGCTCCAGTCCTTCTTCTCTGTTGCCGTCACGCTCCTTGTTGCCGCGACGAGACCGTGGACATCGAGACACCTCTCCCCGCTGCAAGCACTTCCTCCTCCTTCGATTCTTCCGATGAGCCCATATCGAGCTCGCATAGCTTCACCGTTGTCGAGGAAGAAGACGCGGTCATAGCCCCTGAGCGTGGCTCCTGGCAAGGCTCAACCATCACTCGGCAGGAGATCGAGTGGCTTATCAAGACACGTCGCATCCCCGCCGAGGTAAAATGTCGATTACTCGGCCCGGACGACGCCCCTATCGTAGAGTCCGGCGAGTACTTAGTTTTCATGTCTCACTTTTCTAGAGAGTTTGGTCTCCCACTTAGTGATTTTGCTAAGGAATTCTTCAAGTTTTTTTGTCTCCAACCTAATCATCTGCCGCCTAACACCGTTGCCTCTTTGTCGGCATTCATCTCGACCACCGAAGGATACTTCAGCCTTTGGCCCTCAATAGCTATTTGGTCTAAGTTCTTTTAGATCCGTTCTAACGTTGTGTCGGATAAGAGTCTGCATCCCTCCGAAAAATCGCTGACCCGGTGTGGCGGCGCCTCCATCATGCCTAGGAAAAAATCCATCTTCCCCCGAGTCAAGGGCCTCGAGTCATGCAAGAAGTGGTATAGATCATTTTTCTATGTGAAGAATAGTGATAAGGAGGATAGGATTCGGCTGCCGGCTTTCTCAGTCGGTGTGCCCACCAAGAAGAATTGGGACATCGACCCCAAGAGAAGTAATGCTCTCGTCGAGGCATTCGAGCTCCAGCTCAAGGAGTTGACCCGGGCCGGACTATGCGCCTACGATCTTTTAGCTTCCTTCATCATCACCCGGATTTGCCCTCTGCAAAAATGCTCTCACAAGTTGTGCTACATGATCAGCCTTCTAGATCCGAATAGAGTTTCCATCGACAAACTCAACGACGAGCAAATTCGGAAGCGTGACCGGGCCATTTTTCAGACAAACATGGCCGAGGATTGGAAGTGGTGCATGAAGCCCTACATTCGTGACAATCCCCCTCCCAAGGTAAATTGGATTCTAATTACCTCATTTGAATCACATATTAGTCTGACTTTACTAAATTCACCATTTCATTTTGCAAATCCCTTTTCAAAAATTTGATGAGCAGGCCTTGGAGGACGGTGATGTCCTTGCTCTTCCTTGGAGCAAGGACCGCAATATCCTGGATAGTGGCGAGCCTGACTCAAAAGAGTTTATTCCAAAACCTGACTCGACCCTTGTCCGAACTTGGGGTAAGGCTTCCAAACAAACCGAGTACGACGATTCAGACGAAGTAAAAGTTCTCGAGGTAGTTGATGAAGTGCCTGTCTCTTATGCATATCCGACTTATTTTTCTCCAGCTAACCCGGCTGGTCAGGTGCATGAGGTGGACCCCCTTGCTACAGAGGCCCCAATCCCGGCTAGGACATGGGCTGCCTCGAAAGATCCCTCGGCTGAGGCCCCCAAGAAACGAGTCAAGAGATCTACCCAAAAGGGTCCCAAGCGCAAGTTTATGCCGGGATTTTCTGCGTAAGTCACCTCTCCCGAATCATATTTGTATTTCTTATTTCTCTCTTTCTTCTGAATTTGTTTTCTTTTTTATGTTTATCTCTACAGTGCTCCGCTTTCTGCCAACCCGAGTGGCTCGAGCATGACCTCTCAAGTCACTCGGCCGCTTTTACCTCTGCCTCAGGACGATGTCCGGGTTCCCATCCCGGCTCGTGACGATCCTCGTCTCGCGCCGACTAACAACCCACCTCGGCAGGAGGAGGTTGAGGTTGGGGTTGATGGTGGTGCCGATGCTTATATGTCGGATCAACCAATTGATCTGGTAGTTTCCACCGAGGTTGGCAAGGATATTCCTGCTAAATCAACACCTGCCGAGGCTCTGACTACCTTAGATCCTATTCAACATCCGGCTCCTTATTCAGCTACTGTACCAGCGCCCTCTGCACCTTCCAAGGCTCATCAACAAATCCAAGCTTGGTAGACATCGTGCTATGCCTCTCCTTCTGCAGCTCCAACTTCCGCTCCTAGTTCGGCTTGGCTGACTACATCACGGCCATCTACGGAGCCTCCTGCCAAGGCCAAGAAAGATGGAGCCACCAATCCCAAGCCCGCTCAAAGGAAAATTGGGCCGAGCTCCTCTCAGCACAGTATTGCCGACATCCTTCATAAGGGTGCCCCTGCCTCTGGATCTGGGTCCGCCTCTGCCGCCGTCACACAAATGGTGCTTCATAAGAGCCCAGCGGACGAGGTAGCTTCTCAACAAGCACTAGAGGCCAAGGACAAGGTGCCGACGCACACTATGAGCGGTGGAAGCCTTGGTTCACTGGTGGAGTATGCTAACAATTCGAATGCTGCTGATCAGATCGAGGGTAGCTCGGGGTCCAATCCAGGTAGTAAGCCTTTCATTCTCTTCGACATCAGCAGCCGCTTGCATCTCGCCGCCAAGGTTATTCTCGAGAGTGATACTATGAATGAGGTAAACACTTCGGTCTACAATTTTACCTTTCCGCATAATGTAGTGTATGCCCATTAGTCCCCGAGCTTTCGACTGAATGATTTATCATTCGATTGGATTCTTTGCTTATATAGTATAGTTGTTGTGCATACAATAAATCATAGTACTTTAGACGAAACTTGCCTTTACTTCGGATGTCCCTCTACCTAGATCTGGATCAGGTTTACTTGATTCGGATATTTGTAGTTTAACTTCGAATACCTAGCCACCTAGATCTAAGTCAAGTTCTACTTGGCTTGGATCTTTTAGGTATAAATTCGAATATCCAGCCACCTAGATTTGAGTCAAGTTTTCTTGGCTTGGATCTTTAGATTTAGCTTCGAATATCCAGTGACCTAGATCCGAGTCTAGTTTACTTGATTTGGATCTTTATAGTTTAGCTTCGAATATCTAGCCACCTAGATCCGAGTCAAGTTTGCTAGGCTTAGATCTTTAGATTTACCTTCAAATATCCAGTCACCTAGGACCGAGTTAAGTTTTGGCTTGTATCTTTAGATTTAGCATTGAATATCCAGCCACCTAGATCCAAGTCAAGTTTTGTTAGCTTGGATCTTTAGATTTAGCTTCGAATATCCATCCAACTAGATTCGAGTCAAGTTTGCTTGGCTTTGATCTTTAGATTTAGATTCGAATATCCAGCCACCTAGATCCAAGTGAAGTTTACTTAACTCGGATCTTTACAGTTTAGCTTTAATATCCTTCCCATATAATGCTCTGTGTTCTTAGGTTTCTCATAATTGGCGCACAACCGAGTTCCAGAAACTGCTCTTCTCTCATAGGAAGCTGTAGACGAAGTATGAGAAGATGGTGTCCATCTTGGAAAAAAACTGGTGAGCGAATTGCTATATCCTTTGAAATTCTTGCCCTGATTTTCGCTTCCAAGCTAATTTTGGATTCGTCTTTATTCAGCCAGTCTTGATACCCAGAACACGACACTCAAGGGGAAGGTTGCCAAACTTGAAGGTGAGTCGGCCATGTATTTTCTAGTCTTTTCCTCCCCTCATCCATGCTATTGCAAAGTATCTTATAATCTTTTTGACTCGGCTCAGCTGAATTACAAAGCCTTGCAGCATAGCATCAATAGTGCATTTCCATGCCTGATATGGTGCTGCATTTTCTAGAACACGTAGGAACTAACTCGGCAAAGCTGAAGGAGAAGGATGACGAAATAGCTCGGCTTTGTGCTGAGATTGATTCTCTGAAGCACACCCAAAAATCCGAGTTGGAGAAGATTGATTAGGAGTTCTCTGAGTATGAGGATCGGTTCACTCTCCAGCTTCAGAAAAATAAGGAGCTCCTCGATGCAGCCGAGTCATCAAATAAGTCCCTCAAAGATGATATCACTCGGTTTGAAAAGAAAAGGGTCGTCTAGGCTAGCGACCTTAACAAGATGTTGCAGTACATCCACCATAAGTTCTCTCTTATTTATCTTGTGACCTATGGCCGAATTATTCTTAACAATCACTCGTATTGACTTGTGTTTTGTTTTGCTCTTAGATAACTTCCCGGAGTACAAGCCTATGAGTACCAAATCCATGGTGGATACCCGGGCTCGCCGAGGTTTCCCCAATAACCCGGATCAAGAGTACTCCATGGAGGACTGTCTGATCAATGTTGATGCTGCCATCAAGCCCATGAAGACCTTTGGCAAAGACCTGGTGGACACGGCTATTCGAGTACTCTATGTGCTCTGGCCGAATGAGCCAAAGATTACTCGGGTCTGTGTGCTTGCAGATAAACTGATGGATTTCCAGACTCAGCTGAGTCTTTGGAGGGAATCTGCAGCACGAGTCGGGGATGACATGGCGCTTACTGTTGTTCTGTCCTGGTATGAGAACATTTCTCTTGACATCTTGATGAATCTGCGCACCGGATCCCCTTGGATTAGCGACCCGAATTACATTGCTCATCGCCAAGCTCGAGCCTACCAACTCATCGAATATGACGATGTGCATGAATGGAATGAGGGGCCGAACTTCCTTCAAAAAAAGGCCGATGAAAATGTCGCGGCAGCAAACAAGGTGTATGATGTAAGAGACAATTCAGTCCTTTTGCTACTATGTGATTTGTATAACTCGCATTCTTTTGGGGCGTTATCCTTAATTTCCTGTTTCTTTTTATTCCGAATCAATTATTCGGCCCACGTCTACCATCTGTGGTGTTCAACTTACGGGTCCGAGATAAGTAGACTAAATTAGCAATACATAGAAATTATGAACAATAGATCAAGATAGTTTCACAGAATAATAAAGTACAGAAAGCATAGGGGTTAGAAAATAGTAAAACATAAGTTGGCTCGCGTACTATCCTTTCCTTATTCGTTTTTCATGTGTTTGGCCTTCATCGGATTTTCTCTTGCTTACCATGAAGCCTATTTTTGGATATCAGTAAGTCGAAGAGTTGGCCTTTGCTGCCAACACACTACTAACTCGTCTTAATAATTAGACATATATAAAAATGCATATGAATAGAACAAGTAAAGTAAGGAAGTCCCCGAGTTACAGCTCGAGGTGCCGAAGTTCCATTGATTAGCTTATTGCCGACATATAATCCGACATACAAAAATTCGACATACAATTCGCTGCCTCTAAGTGTAAAAAGGACGAAGTAAAGCTACATTCCATGGCCTCTTTGACTCATTTCCTGAACTGTCCGCCTTATCGGTGGGAGCCATTTTGTGTCTCCCTTCTATCGGTAGCAATGACCCAGAGTCAACGACATGTGAGCGCCGGTCTCTAGGACTGTCACCTCTGTGATGCTCTTCTGCCCCTCTGTCCCTCTGGCTGTTGTCTATAGCGCTTGGCACTGTACATATTCCTGAGGGAGAGACAGTGTGTAGTGTTGACTTCGGGGTTTGCCCTCTCCTTCTCGAGCGAGCTTCCCCATGACTTGGACTTTCCTCGCATGACTCGGCCAAGCCCTAACCTACAGGTACAAAGCATAATAGTTGTATGCCGACATAACCCATATGTCGGCCAAGTCAGGTCTTAGTTACCTGACTCGGGATAAGCCGGGCCTTATTAAGCCGGCCTCTATATAACTCGGTCGGGTCATTCTTTGACCCGGTCAAGATCCTTGAGGGCTTTGCCCTTTTACCTTAACTTTACCCTACCTGGGGTCATCCCCCCAACAACATACGATACTGATTCCTTTTGTCGCACGATACTTTACTTATCCATGGTTCGATCGTAGGTATCTCCATACCTAGTTCAACCTCGTTACTGATAAGTACTATTTAGTCGTACTATGATGTGACATCCCTTGTGACCTAGTCACATGCTTGCAAGCCAATTGGATGACACTCCACCGAGAGGGCCTAGAGTATATCTATCTGTCATATGGATGGACAAATCTCACTCTTGATCCATGCGCTTCAATCCATACTTTCAGAATACCCAATGACACCTTTATTACCACCCAGTTATGAAGTGGTGTTTAATGTCATCAAAGCATCCATCAAGTGTTGGTGATTAACATGATCTCATGGTCGAAAGATTAGGTTACTATGTATTTGAAAGCTAGTAGGAAACGAACTTAATGACTTGATCTTATGTTATGCTTACTATGGGTGTGTGTCCATCACATCATTCTCCTAATGATATGATCTTGTTATTAATAACATCCAATGTACATGATCAGGAAACCATGATCATCTATTAATCAACAAGCTAGTTCAACAAGAGGCTTACTAGGGACTCTTTTATGTTTACAAAACACACATGTATTAATGTTTCTTGTTAATACAATTATAGCATGGGATGGAAACATTTATCATAAACACAAATATATAATAACTACTTTATTATTGCCTCTTGGGCATATCTCCAACAAATTCATCTACCTAGGAACACTTTGATATATCTAGAAGAGTCAATAGCCTTTTATTGAGGCCACTGGTTACGAGACCATTGGATTTATCGACTTGCCCATTTATCGGGTGGGCTACCAAAGCATAGCTGATGTGTATGCCCATCTCCTTGTAGTAGTCCTTGAATTCTTTACATGTGAAGTTTGTGTCGTTGTCGGTGATAATTCTATGGGGTACCCCAAAGCGGAAAACTATCGACTTGATGAAGTTTATAGCTGAGGTTGCATCTTGGCTGGTGACAGGTACTGCCTTGGTCGACTTTGTGAATTTGTCGACTGTGACTAGCATAAATATGTTGTCGGGGGGACCTCCCCAAGGTAGGCTAACCAGACAAGATGCAAAGCACCAACACGTCAGCCGACTGAGGGTAGCCGGACACAGAAACCTCAAGACGGATCGGAAGAGGGAACAAACCAAGACCCGACTAGCAAACCATCCAGTCGGACAAGAACTATCGGCAAGACTGCCAGCCGGCTAGATCAAGACGGCCGACCGAAGCAAGACAGACCAAGAGCCAACCGGCGGAAGAACTAGCCGGATGAAACAAGCAAGGGCAGAAGAGTAGCCGGATGGATCTGACCATCCGGCCCAGGAAGGAAAACCGGCTAGATCACCCTAGCCGGCCACTCAAGATAGGCAAGGTACCAGATGACGTAGGGCACACTGCGCAGTACGCCTAGGACAGCGGACAAGACAGAAAGGAGACTTAGACAGTCGACACATACCGACTTTACCAATGACAGTTGCAATATTAGACAGTAGGTGGCACTATGCATAACTACCCGCACGGCGGCCACTGTAGATGGCGTGGCGGCATGGGCTTGACTACGAGTACACACTCCCCATGTCGGCCACTATAGATGACCTAGTAGGCTGGGGCCCGCCTTTGGGACCCGCCAGTCGGCCAGGTCGTTGCCCACGCCGCCTCGGCCTATATAAGGGGTAGCAGGGGCAACTAAGAAAGGGTTGGACTCTCCTCACTCACTAGCCAGACCAGATATAGCTCGAGGAGCATTGTAGTTCTTTGTGATCATCCCTATAGTCAGATCGGCAGGAGTAGGGGCTTTACCTCAACCCGAGGGCCCCGAACCTGGGTACTTCTTGTGTCCCCGACGCTTGCTTGTACCCAATCCCGCCTGTGGACGCCGTTGCACGCTTCCCTGCTTTGCTCCCACACCTCTGTCTAGCCTGCTTAGGCTCTGCCGTTCCCATAAGGACGAAAGTTGGTGCCCACCATGGGGCGGAGATGGCGTCGACCGGAGTGAAGTTCTGCACGGGACCCTGCAATTCATCCAGCGAGCGTGTGGATTCCGGCCTCATGCTCACGCTCGGCCAGTTCGACTGCATCATCTCTAACGCCAGCTGCTTCGCTAGATCCAGCTTTCCGGCAGACGGCTCCATCCTGCTGCTCGGCGATCTGCCCGTCTACGTCGCCACCATGCCGGAGCATTTCCCTCTGGAAATTGTCTCCTTCGCCGAGCCGTTGCCCTCAACGGACAACACGCTCACCGTGCCCGGTGCCATAGAGGTGATGATGGCTGGCTCAAGCAACAGCTGCCGTCCTCCCCTCGAGCGTGGCATCGACCAAGCCGGCCCGTCTACCCCGGTGTGCGAAAAGGGCACGATGGACGAGGTCATCGAAGAGCTCCGTGATCCGGTGCACCCCGGGGACGACCCGGATGCGGCCATGGCCAAGATCGAGGCGGCGCGTGAGCGTCTGCTCCAGCAGGCCCAAGACCTAGCCTCCACCATGTACCGGATGGAGAGCAACATCCGCGAGTATAATCACGCGCACGGCCTCACCCCGGCTAACGAGGATCCTAGCCGGCTGGGCTCCGTGCAGTGCTGCTGGGGAGAGTTGGGCGCCCGTTTTGAGCATGACCTTGATCCGGCTTCCCGCACCTACTTCCCCCCGCCCATCTACGACACCGCGGTCAAGAATGTCCGGGCGGAGCGAGCCGTCGCGGAGGACCTACCCCACCTGGAGGGGGACGAGATGCTGCGCCTGTTCTAGCGAGTGCAACACCTACTGCATGTGGCCGATGAGCAGGATGAGGCTGCTCGGATCGCGTTCGAGGCTGGAGCCGGCTCCAGGGGGAATCGCCTAGCTGGCAACAGTCGGGGCAGACCTCGTCAGACCGAGTACTCCGCGTCTCCGGGATAGCAGCCTTCGCGCTCCAAGCGTCTCCAGTCCGGTAGCAGCCAGCCTCGCGGCGAGCAGGGCGCCACGATCCATGCTCCCTTGGCTGGCCAGAACCCCCCTCCACCCCCTCCACCATCCCGCCTCACCGGCCGGGTGGGAACTCCCAATCCGGTTGAGCCAGACGCGCGCGCTCGCATTGACCTTCTAATGTAAGCTTGCCTCACTGAGGAGGAGGATGCAACCCACCCCGTGTGTTTCGGAGCACGCATACGGAAGGAGCCCTTTCCCGACAAGTTCTCCCTGCCCTGGGACACCCCCTAAGTATGACAACAGCATGAAGCCAGAGGACTGGCTGACCGACTACGTCACTGCAGTTGGCATCGCTCACGGCAACAAGCGTGTCTCGATCCGCTACATCCCCCTCATGCTGACCGGCTTGGCAAGAACCTGTCTCAACAGCCTCGCGCCCAACAGCATCAACGCTTGGCCAGACTTCAAAAAAGTTTTCATCCGGAACTTCAACGGCACGTACAAGCGCCCAGGAAGGCCTTGTGATCTTTCTCTATGTGTCCAGGGATATCGCGAGTCGGATCACGCATACCTCGCCCGCTGGACCGAGCTACACAACTCCTGCGAAGGGGTGGTGGAGAACCAGGCAATAGGCTTCTTCATCGAAGGGTGCCACGAGGGCACGATGCTGCGCCACCGGCTGTTGTGCGACAAGCCCAAGACCATGGCGGAGCTGATGACCGTCACCGACCAGTACGCCACCGTGGATGCGGCAATGAATAAGCCACTTCGGGTAAATGCGGAAGGACGCCCGGTTCCCACTGAGCCGGCTAGGGAGAAGCCAGCCGGCCAGAGCGGTGAAGTCGGCTCGTCTAGACGGCACGACAATGACAGCCGCTACCAGGGCAAGCGCCCGATTGAGCAGCAGATCTCGCACTACCACCAGCGGCAAGTTAACACGGTGCAGGGCACGCCGGCTCACAACGACAAGAGGCAGAGGAATGCCTTCACCTTCGAGCAAATGTTCAACGGGTCATGCTGGTACAATAGTGGCACCAAGCCGGCTACACACACCACTCGCCAGTGCAGCTGGACCAGGAAGATCAAGGAGCAGGACGGGTTACCCCCTCTCCCCCCGCCCCTCCTGGCGGTCCCCACTGCTGGCTAGGGCAGCCGGTAACAACCACGGCAATGGAGGCTACCCCCAGTAGCACGAAAACTATCACATCTTCGAGGCCAAGCCGATTGATAATCGCTGCCGGAAGCAGCACACCGTGGAGGTGAATGTTGTCGTCCCCCATTTCCCCTGCGTCTCAACTGGTCTGAGACTCCCATCACCTAGAGCCAGGCAGACCAGCCGGATTCACTCCCAAATCCCGAGGCTACGCGATGGTTCTCTACCCCCTCGTCATCTCCAATGCGCGCACCTGCCAGTTCTCGCTCGTACTGGTAGATGGTGGGAGTAGCCTCAACCTTCTCTACCGGTCCTCCATGGACAAGATGGGTATCCGGGAGTGCAACCTGCAGCCCTCGACCACTGTGTTCCACGGCTTCACGCCCAGGCCACCATGCGCCCCCCTCGGCAAGATCCGGCTGGATGTCATATTCGGTTCGGAAGAGAACTTCCGGGGTGAGCCAATCTGGTTCGAGGTAGTCAACCTCGCCAGCACCTACCATGTCATTCTTGGGCGCCCTGCCCTTGCAAAGTTCATGGCGGTCCCCCACTACGCATACCTCAAGATGAAGCTGTCGGGGCCAAATGGTGTGATAACTGTTGCCGACTGCTACAGGCGGTCCATGGCTTGCGCGAAAGAAGGAGCCCAGATAGCCGAGGCCCTTCTCATTGCCGAGGAGAAGTGCGAGATGTTGTGCAATGTTGCCATGCTACGAGAAGAAGTACTGGATGGTATGAAGCTGGCTGGGGACATGGCGTTCCAGCCGTCCAAGGAGACCCGCCAGATCCCGCTCAACCCGGCTGACCCCTCAAAGTGCGTCACATCGGCGCCGGCTTGGACAGCAAATATGAAAGCACGCTCGTCGACTTCCTCCGTGAGAATCGGGATATCTTCGCATGGTCTCCCAAATACATGCCGGGTGTGCCAAGGGAGTTCGTCGAGCACTCGCTTCATGTGCGTCCAGATGCCAAGCCGGTCAAGCAGCCCCTCTGTCCCTTTGCGAAGGACAAGAGGAAGGTCATCGGCGACGAGATCGCCCAGCTACTTGCTGCTGGCTTCATCATGGAAGTGTACCACCCGGACTGGCTGGCCAACCCAGTCGTGGTGCTAAAGAAGAACAGGACCTGGCGCATGTGTATCGACTACACGAGCCTGAACAAGGCCTGCCCGAAAGACCCTTTCGCTCTGCCCCGTATTGATCAAGTGATTGATTCTACGGCCGGCTACGACCTGCTTTCCTTCCTCGATTGTTATTCTGGCTATAATTAGATCTGGCTGAATCCGGCTGATCAACTGAAAAAATCATTCATCACACCGTACGGGGCTTGCTGCTATGTAACCATGCCATTCGGCCTGAAGAATGCAGGTGCTACCTATCAGCGTTGCATGCAGAAATTCTTGCACTCGCAGATCGGCCGGAACATGCACGCGTACATGGATGACGTCGTCATCAAGATGAAGGAGAAGTAGACCCTGCTGGAAGATCTCGGTGAGACGTCCGTGAACCTCCGCCCGTACCAGATGAAGCTGAACCCAGAGAAGTGCGTGTTCGGCGTGCCAGCCGGACAGCTCCTTGGGTTCCTCGTGTCGAGCCGGGGAATTGAGGACAATCCTGAGAAGATCGCGGCCATCGAGAGGATGCAGCCACCCAAGAGTTTGCTCGGTATCCATAAGTTCACCGACTTTTTGGCTTCCCTCATCCGATTCGTCAGCCGGTTGGGAGAGAAAGCCCTGCCCCTATACCAGCTGATGAAGAGGACGGAAAAGTTCACTTGGATGGCTCAGGCGGACACGGCCTTCCACGACCTCAAGCGCATGTTGTTGACGGCACCGGTTCTCGCCATGCCGGCTGCGAAGGAGCCAATGCTGCTCCACATAGGCGCAACCAACCGGGTTGTCAGTGCTATCCTGGCGGTCGAACGTCCCGAGACGGGCAAGGCGCAACCGGTTCAGGGACCCGTCTACTACCTCAGGAGGTGTTGTCCCTCTCCAAGAAGAACTACCCCCACTACCAGAAGATGTGCTACGGGGTGTACCTGGCCTGCAAGAAGCTCTAGCACTACTTCCAGGAGCATCCGCTCACCGTCGTGTCCACCGCGCTGATGGGCGAGATCTTCGGCAACAAGGATGCCATGGGCTGGGTAGCCAAGTGGGCCATCGAGCTGGCCGCCTACTGCATCCGATAGGAACCCTGGATCACCATCAAATCTCAGGCGGTGGCGGACTTATTCGTCGACTGGGCAGAGAACCAATACCTACCGCCGTTCCCAGACTCCGACTACTAGAGGCTGCACTTCGACGGCTCGAAGATGCGTGGGGGCTTGGGAGCCGGCATCGTGCTCACCTCGCCCAAGGGAGACCGACTGGAGTACGTACTATAGATCCACTTCACCGCTTCAAACAACGTCACCGAGTATGAGGCCCTCGCGCACGGGCTCCGGCTCGCAAAAGACATCGGCATCCGCCGGATCCTCTGCTTCGGCGACTCGGACCTAGTGGTGCAGAAGGTATCCGGCGAGTGGGACGCCAAGGACGCCAACATGGCTCTATACCGGTTCCACGTGCAGCTGCTGAGCACTGGCTTCGAGGGATGCGAGTTTCACCATGTCCCCCGCGCCAACAACGAGGCGGCCGACGCGCCCGCGCGAGTCGAATCCACCAGAGCGGCCATCCTGCCCGGAGTATCCATGGAGCATCTCCGCAAGCCCAGCATCACTCCCTCTCCGGAGTCCGAGTCCATCATCTGGGTAGTAGACCCGGGGGCTACCGGCTCGAAATAGTCGGGCCCCGCTATTGTGACCTCCGGCTCGAAAGACCCGGGGGCTTCCTCCTCTTTAGGAAAACCATCATCAAGCAAGGAAAAAGGCCCAGGGGCTGCTGACTCGGGAATCCCACCCGACCGCCCCCCGGATGAGCTCTAGATCAAGCCAGCCAGTGTCTTCACCATCCGGGAAGTTCCATCCTCAACGATGAGCTTCAGGATGACGAGGTGGAGGCAAGGAAGATCCGGCCGCCGGGCGCACAAGTACAACATCATCAACAAAGAGTTGTACAAGCGCAGCGCCGCGGGCGTCTTCCGGCGGTGTGTCGATGCGGATACTGGCTGCCGGCTACTGAAAGAGATCCACCAGGGGGAGCGTGGTCACCACGCCTCCTCGCAGGCTTTGGTGTAGAAAGCGATGCACCACAGATTCTACTGGCCGAATGCTTGGGAGGACGCGGACCAGCTGGTTCACGCGTGCAATGGGTGCCAGCGGTTCGACCGGCTAAGACACATGTTGGCTTCCACGCTCAAGGCAATACCGATTACCTGGCCCTTCGCGGTCTGGGGGTTGGACATGGTCGGCCCATTCAAGCGAGCTCGAGCCGGCTTGACCCACCTGCTGGTGGCGGTGGACAAATTCACCAAGTTGATCGAGGCGAAGCCGATCCGGAAGCTGGACGGGGCCACGGCCATCACCTTCTTCCGCGACATCATCATCCGGTTCGGCTACCCCCACAGCATCATCACCGATAACGGCACGAACTTCGCTAAGGGGGCCTTCGCCCGGTTCTGCCACAACTAAGGGATCTGACTGGACCTCGCATCCGTCGCACACCCGTAGTCCAACGGGCAGGTCGAAAGAGCCAACGGCTTGGTGCTAGCCGGAATCAAGCCCCAGCTGATCGGGCCATTAGAGCGATCACCCAGCTGCTGGATCGAGGAGCTGCCGGCTGTGCTATGGAGCCTCCGCACACCCCAAACAGATCAACCGGCTTCACCCCATTCTTCCTCACCTACGGCTTGAAGGCAGTTCTCGTGGTGGACATCGAGTTCGACTCACCCCGCAAGCTCCTCTACACGGAGAAGGACAACCAGGAAGCAATGGAGGACAGTGTGGACCTCCTCGAGGAGGCCCACGAGCTGGCCTTATCCAGATCGGCCATCTACCAGCAAGGGCTGCGCCGGTACCACTCTGGTCGCATCCGGCCAGTCGCACTCCGGGAGGGCGACCTGGTGCTCCGGCTGATATAAGATACGAAGGGCATGCACAAGCTGTCCCCTCCATGGGAGGGCCTCTTCATCAGCAGCAAGGCGTTACACAACAACTCCTACTACCTCATCGATGCACAGCAGCCACGCAAGAACAAGATGGACAAGTCGGACGAGGAGACCGAGCGGCCATGGAACGTGGACCTTCTCCGACCGTTTTACACCTAGATGCAAAAATCAGTGTATGTATCCAGATCCCTGAATGATTAAAGATGTGGAACCCCGGCTGATGCTCAGGGGTTCCTTGCCGGATAGTCAGATTGTCGTTCTTATCCGATTAAAATTCCTGCAATGATTTTTCGGGCTTCCGTCGACCCCTACCCGGGGGCTCGCCGGTTGGGCTGCCCTGCCAATTCTGTAAGCCGACCGAGTAGTGTGCACCGATGCCAGAGGCCCACTCTTCGTCTCTGCTACATACCGCAACCCGGTTGTCCGGCTAGCAAGAGAAAGCCCGAGGGCATCCCACACAGAAAACGGCGAAATATGCGTCAGATCGGGCATCTCCGGCCATGTGCATAGCTGGTATTTTTCCGGCTACTAAGCCTCTAGTACCGTGCAAAAATGTATTGTCAGCTCCCTTCGGTTCCGGCTCCAGACCGCAACCCGGCTGTCTTGCAAGGTGCAGCATAAACAGTATTGCGCACGAGAAAGTGACTAAGTGTCAAGAGGAGGACGAGCTAGTTTTCAAAAAAAGAAAAACTCTAGTCAGGTAATAGAGAGAAATTTAACAAGGCAACATATTGACAAGGAGTCATTTTTGTATGTTTCTTTTTTGCACAAATCACACCGAGTCGAAAATCAAGAATAGTGAAGATTCGAAGTACCTATCTGCGGTAGCCACTCCGAATCTCGGGGGCTACAACCAGTGGGTGTGCTGGCGCGCCCCCACAAGAAGCAGGCGGCGTCCGGCTGAAGGGTGGTCAGCCGAACGAGGAGAAAGACAAAGATGGACAGAACACAAGGGCACCACCCGCCCAAGCCGGCTATCCGCAACTAGTCGGACGCGTCAGACAAACCTAGCTAGAAAGAGAAAGATGAAGAAGAGAAAGAGGAAAGAAATAAAGAGAAAGAAAATAAGAGAAGATGAGAAAGAGAAAGATTAAGAAGAGAAAGATGATGAAGAGAAAGAGGAAAAAAGAAAGAGAAAGACAAAGAAGGAAATATGGAAAGAGAGGAGAAAGGAAAGTAATAGAGAAAAGCAAGTCAGGCATACTTAGCCGGCCGCGGTGCAGCTCCCCGGCTCGGCTAAGCAGGTCACATCCTGCAGAGAAAGGTGAAAAACAAGAATTTTTGAAGATTCAAAACACCTGGCTATTCTAGTTGTTCCGAATCTCGGGGGCTACACCCAGTGGGTGAGCTGCCGCACCCCCACTGGAAGGATGTAGTATCAGGCTAGCCGATGTGCTAGCCGGACAGAAAGAGTCGGCAGACCGTCAGAAAGCCAGAAGAGATAGAATGCGAGAGAAAAAGGATCACAAAGAGCACAAGGCAGGATAATTCCGGCTGGAGTGGACCAGCCGGAAAGACTAATCGACCAAGGCATAAGCGTAAGTGGGTGCACGAAGGCAAACCCAACCATACAAGTTACTTAAATATCGGGGGGACGAAGCCCTCGCACATCCAGATTGTTCAGACAACAAAAGTACCAAAAGTAGAAAGATAACTACAACTTCACCCGGCATCCCAGGGTCTTCACCTTCAAGCGGCCGGTCCCTTGCCGTGAGGAGGAGCCACGCTGGCTTTGCCAGCCTGGGAGGATGCCTCCGCGCCATCCTCTCCCGCGCCATCAGCCCCCGAGCTATCCTCGCTGTCCGTGAGCACCCGGCGCACGGCTTCAAGATCCGCGCCGGCTCAGAAGCCGTCCACCAGCTTGTCGAGACGGGCGTCCTTGTACCATGAAAGCATCAAGGCCGGCGCCATCTCGGAGCCGACGCGGGTAGCCAGATCGCGCAGCTGGTCGATCGCGTTCGGCGCGCCGCCTAGCTTGATCGCCAGGGCGCCCATGGTCTTCGGCAGGTGCTCCCCCATGAAAAACAGGTCGTGGATGCCGGCCGCGGCCTTGCGCAGGTTGGCAGCATCCTCACCGAGCTGGCCCACCAGGTCCTTGACGGCTGCCTTCTCACCTGGCGCAACCTGTTGCACCCGGTCGTAGGCAAGAGCGTCTACTTGGGGGTAGCAGCCTTGTGATCAGAAGGGCAAGTCAAAAGGCGACCCGGAAAATTCAGTCGGATAAAAACATATGGCACCAGCGGAGGGACTCACCTTTCGCCAGAAGGCCGATGTCCATCAGCTCGTTGTCGGGCATCTCGGCGTGCTCCTTTAGCCGGGTGGCCTCCTTGTCCAGAAGGTCAAAGGCGTTGGCCCGGCTGGCGAGATTCGCCTCCTACTCCTTAATGGTGGCCTCCAGCTGGTTGACCTTGTTGTGCCATTCTTTATTCTGGAGCCGGAGGGTGGCGTTGTCCCGGCTAAGGCACGAGTTGGAGCGCTTCAGCCGATCAATATCCCGCTGCCCGCAAACCATAATGGCTATGGGTGAAGGAAAGGAACGAAAATGAGAAAGCCAGAAGCCAGAAGCAAAACAAGAAGGAAAGGAGCGCAAGACAAAAAGCCTCAGGGAAACTTACTTCGCGCAGTCCCGCGCGCCGCTGCCATCTGCTTGGCGGCCTCCTCGTTGGTGCAGGCTAGCGTAGCCCGGAGGTGATTCACCTCCGCCAGTCCTACCTCGAGGTTGACCTCGAGGGTTTGCAGCAAAGCTCTCGCCTCTGCCCGCAAAAATCTCCTAGCGCTCACGGAGGAACTTGATGAGCGCTCCTTCCTATGAGAGACCAAGGTTGGACGCCACAAAGGTCGTTTTCTTCAGGTCCATGGGGTGGACCTGGATTTCCCTTGTATCTTTCGTAGTGTCAAAGGCTTGGTCAGGCATAATTCGTGATTCAGGCAGAAGTTCCGTGTCCGTTGATATCCTCCACTACTCAAACTCTGTTTCCATCCCAAATAATTTGGAGATTTTATTGAACTCCTGATCACAATTGTCAGATCGGGTGAAGGTTCCTCTCACTGTGATGATCCCATTTGGCACTGGAATTTTCATCACCAAGTAAGCGAGTGTGGTACTGCCATGAATCTTGCAAAAGTTGGTCACCCCTGGACCGAGTGGTATTGTGATGGCCAGTCCATGAAATTGAATTCGAGATTCTCGCATTTGAAATTATCTCACGGTCCAAAGACAACATCAAGATAGATTTTGCCTAGAGGAATTTCGGGTTTACCTAGGACTATTCCATGGAAAGATGTCTCCGATGGCGCTAAATTTTTCAAGGAGCAGTTCATGGCTCGTAGAGTTTTGGCATAAGTTAGATTGATGCTACTACCAGCGTCCATGAATACCTTGCTCATATCAAACCCTCAAATTTTTGCATCGACAATGAGAGTTGAATGACCCAGTCAAGGTACTCGAAGCAGGTGATCAGCTCTACTAAAAGTGATTTCCTGCTTTTTTCCATTGAAGAAATTCGGGAGTTGGGTGGCGCCGTTACTGCCATATGATGTTGGGTAATCAATTTTTGAATCTTGTTTGATGGGTGCCCCTTATGGATCATAGAAATTGCTCCTCTGGACCTCAGGTACTCCTCCTCTTTGATTTTGTTTCCTGCGGGTTCCGGCTACCCTAGTGGAGGTGGTGGTGACGCGATAGCAAGGGTTCCTAGTGTGGCAGTGTAACCGTGATTTGTTGCATCATTCCCTTTTGCGTTCCACACTTCCTGCATCCCGAGGAATGTGCGGCAATCTTTCATGAGGTGGGTTGATCATTGCCTACCCTCGGAGTCAACTTAAAAGTGCATACTGCACGGTCTTTCCAACATCTGCATTGGGGACATCGGGGGTTCCCTTGGTCGATATGGCTGAGTTGTCCTGCTTTTTCCTGCCTCCTCTCGGCTGCCATGATATCCGCCACTGCTATTGTCACTTCTCCAATTATCCTTCCCAATGAAGCCAGCCACTATGTAATTTGGTCTGCTTGAACCATCAAAATTGTGTCTTCTGTTGTCATTGTTACGCCTGTCGTGGTCTTCCTCGGGTGAGCGGCCGCGTTTTTTGTGCAGAGCATCCTCGCCATTAGCCCAATGGTTTTCCATGTCCATCAATTGAGAAATAGTTTTCGGCTTCACCTGTCCTATCTCTTCAATGAAATCCATTCGCTGCAAACCATCATTGAAAGCATCGATTGCCCTTTCGTTGGAAATATGCTTGGCGGAATTTTTGATGATGTTCCAGCATTGGATGTATGCTCTGATAGATTCTCCAGGTTTTTTCTTGCAAGCCCGCAACTCCTCGATAGATGCAAGTCCCTTGAATGTGGATTTAAAGTTTCATATGAAATTATCCTCCAGATCGCTCCAACTTCTAATGGATTCTTCAGGTAACTGCCTGAGCCAAGAGCGTGCTGCACCGCTTAAATGCAATTGGAGGCTCTGCATAGCTGCGGCTTTTCAGCCACCCTGAAGTTTGACGGTTTGCAAAATAGTCGGCAATCCATGCCTCGGGTTCCTGGAGTCCGTCGTACTTTTGGCAGTCATGAGGGGGCTTGAAGTCCTTGGATACCAGAGTCTTGCGAACCTGACGGATAAAGAAGCTGGCACCACAAGGTTCACACTCTTCATCACTTTCTACATCAGAATATCTTTGGCTGATGTGCTCCTCCCTATATCTATCGACTATTCTCTATGTCATGGCGTTTTTGGCGTCGTCCCCATGCTAGAAATGTGTAAATAGCACATGGTGAGGATAGCTTGATCGTCAGGTATTCCCCGTGTGCCGAGGGATGCTGAGATGGCAGGGTGATTTGTCGGCTTGCTACACGACTCCTTGTTCTCCTTGCGCAAGAGTTTCACCTACCATGCCCAGTCCCATGAGGGCGGAACGATGAATAGCTACCCGCGAATAGTTGGCTGTTGGTTGGTTTATCGGGAGATATGTTTGGGCGGCAAAAAGGGCGGAATGTGTTGTTTTTGCTTTGGTATTTCCTTTTGAATCCACTGACATAAATGATATATCTAAATCTTTGGCCAGCTCGCGCCTTTCATCTTCAGGGATACATTGCAGTCGCGAGGTGCATCTCCTAGGCTGTGATCCTCCCGTGACAGTGCCAGAATTTTGGGTGGAGCTGAGTTGTGCCCGGTGGAGGCTAGATTCATCGGCTAGCCTTTTCCTCACATCTAGATACCAATGAAATTGAATCAAGTCTCTCCTCTTATGGTGCAGCAAGTACTGATAAGCCATTAATTCCTTTCTTGTGGCCTCTGCTATCATTGGTACTGCACCTGACACGGCGTCTTGGGCCTTCTTCCAGGTTGCCAGAGGTAACTGAAGTATTATGCACTCTCCATTGCTTTCTCCACCTCTTGGTATTACATGACGGTCTCCCTCTTGCTAGTCATGTCTCCCCTCGCGACGTCCCGTGGAATCATCCGAAAAAATATCATCAGGGTTAATAATTGGGTTACTGTTGGACTCCACAGGTGCTGAGGTTTCTCCTTATTCTATGATCGCGCACAATTGGTGGTGCATGATGTATGATTGGCTGTCGTCGCTGTCGTACCCATAGGATACACTGATTTGCGAACCAGTGAAGTCCCACGGACCTTGTTCTGGGTATGATTCTCCCTTCCTAATTCCAGAGTCGATGCTTTCTTCAGCTTCATCGGGAACTTTACTTGATGAACTTGGGTTGTGTTGTAGTGTGACTATGAGTCTAAGCCAAAAGACAGGCAACCATATAGATCAGCCAAATCTTCTAGATCTGTGAAGTTTCTGCGGCTTTCGTTGACGTTTGTCGGATTAGTTGTGGCCTGTCCGGTTGAGCTGATGGAGGATGCAGGTGTCTCCATTGGCGATGCAGGTGTGGCCGACGAGTCTGAGTAGGTCATAGGTGAAATACAGAGATTCTCTGATTCTCCCACGCGAAAGTGGAAACTTCCGATCATGAGATTGGTCTCCTGGTCGAAATCAATGAGAGCTGATAAAGGGTTTGGCGGGCGTGGATCAGCGAGATTGTAATGGACCTCACCAACCTTGATCGTCAGGTTGTTGCTTGGTGGATGGGAATAGTACTTTTGATAAATAGGAGTGTCGATCCCAACGAGGAGCAGAAGGTGCTGAATAGTGGTATGGAGCAGGAAATCCCTGTGAATACTTAGCAAACAGATTTTTAGTGGTTTTCTGACAAGGTAACAAAACAAGGAGCAAGTAACAAGAGTAACTAACAAACGGAGCAAGTGGCCCAATCCTTTCTTAGCAAAGGACAAGCATGTGGAAATACTTATAAGGACCAAACTTTCTCGAGGACACATGGGAATTTTGTCAAGTGCTTTTGCTTCAAATAGCTGAGTACTCTTCTTTGGTGTTCGTAAGTATTGTGTGGGTGAACCTGTGCTAACATACCGCCCTTCCTAGGACTAATACATACTTGTGATTAAACCCCCTACAAACATCCGTAACTACAAGAGAGTAATTAAGATATAAATCTAACCACAGCCTTAAACTCTGAGATCCTACACTCCCTTGTGCAAAGGTGTCCTAACAGGGGTTCAAGTTTCTGTCACTCCGGCAACCCCACGAGTAGTAGCCAAATACACAATGCATCCCCCTAGGACCATAAATCGTGAAGTGTCATGTAGTCGACGTTCACATGACACCACTAGAAGAATAGCACCATAACTTAAATACTAAACCATTGAATTGTTGTAGATATGCCCTAGAGGTAATAATAAATATGGTTATTACTATATCTTTGTGTTTATGATAAATGTTTACATTCATGCTATAATAGTATTAACAAGGAAACATTAATACTTGTGTGATTTGTAAAATTAATTTGAAGTCCCTAGTAAAGCCTCTTTATAATACTAGCTTGTTGGTTAATCAATGATTGTGGTTTCCCTATCATGAACATTGAGATGTTATTAACAACAAGATCATATCGTTAGGAGAATGATATGGTGGACATACTCCTATAGATAAGTGTAGCATAAAGATCAAGTCATTTTAATAGTTCAATTGCTATATGCTTTCTGATACATAGTAACCTAATTCCTTCGACCATGAGATCATGCATATCACCTTTACCGGATGGTTGCTTTGATGACATCAAACACCACACCGTAACTGGGTGGCTATAAAGGTGGCATTGAGTGTTCGGAAAGTATTGGTTGAAACACATGGATCAAGAGTGGGATTTGTCCATCCATATGACGGATAGATATACTCTGGGCCCTCTCGGTGGAATGTCATCCAATTAGCTTGCAAGCATGTGACTGGCTCACAAGGGATCACATATCACGGGAATGAGAAAAGAGTACTTATCGGTAACGAGGTTGAACTAGGTATGCAGAGATACCGACGATCATAACCTCGGATAAGTAAACTATCGTGAGACAAAGGGAAATTGGTATCGTATGTAAGTGGTTCATTCGATCGCAAAGTAATCGTATAAATATATGGGAGCCCTATGAATTTCCAGATTCCTCTATTGGTTATTGTTCGGAGAAGTGTCTCGATCATGTCCGCATAATTCATGAACCGTAGGGAGACACACTTAAGGATTCGACGTTGTTTGAGTAGTTATGGAATGATGAGAAAGAGACCGAATGTTGTTCGGAGTCTCGGATGGGATCCGGGATATCACGAGGAGATCCGGAATGGTCCAGAGAATAAGATTTATATAAGGAAAGTCCTGTTTCGGAGTTGGGGAATGGTTCTGGTGTTTTCATCGGGAATGTTCTAGAAGGTTCCGGAATGTCCAAGACTGGAGGAAGGGTACATGAATGTGTTATATCAAGTTGGTATGATTGCATCATGTACTAGGTGTCATCGCTGAACAAAATAAAGGGTTTAATCAAATCCTAGTTTGAAAAAGTCAAACGCCAAGTTTGAAAGTCAAACGACTATTTTGGGAAGTGGAGGGGAGGTGGAAACCGAGTTGGGGAGGAGTTCCTCCCCTCCACCGCCGGCCCACCTCCAAGCCGAGTTGGGGAGGGACTCCCCTCCCCTTGGCTGGCCCCTCCACCTATATAAGGAGGGGAAGGGCTCCCCTCCTAGACACCCAACACCTCCACCTCTAAACCCTAGCCGTCGGCGCCGCGACCTCCACTGTCGCCGCCGCCGCCCTAGGGCAAACCGCCGCCGCCTAGCTAACCCTAGCCACCGGCTTGCCCCCTCCTCGGCGTGTCTAAACCCTAGATCGTCGAGGGCTCTCTCATCGTCCACCATACTCGCTCCGGCTTAAGGCGAAGCCCTGCAAGATCTCCCCTCTACTTCCGGTACCATGTCGTTGTGCTGCCGGAATCGCGAGGAGAGTGCTACAACCTCCGCTGCCTGCTGGAACAAGGGAGAGGAAGGTCTTCGTCGAGTACTGAACGTGTGACCGACTACGGGAGCGCTGCCGGAATGCAGCGCCGGAAGGATCGTCTACGCGATCTTGAGATCGGGAAGAGTACGACTACATCACCCACGAGAATCCGCTCTCGTTAAACACTTTGGAATCTTTGAGGGTGAGTTATTCCATCGACTCGTTGCTACAATCTAGTAGATATATCTTGGCTTGTTTGATTTTATGCGGTAGAAATTTTTTGTTTTCCATGCTATGAAACCCTACAGTGGTATCAGTGCCGTGTCTATATGTAGATCTATTGCACGAGTAGAACACAATGGTCATTTTGGGCGTTGATGATTTTATTGTCGATTGCTTCTTGTGTACTTTGCATCTTGTGGGATGTTGGGATGAAGCGGCCCGGGCTAACCTTACATGACATCGTTCATGAGACTTGCTCCACGCTTGACATGCAACTTGTATTGCATAAGTGGCTTTATGGTGCTGCTTTCTCCTAGCATAGTTAAGATCCAATTTACAACGGGTGATTAACAATACTAGTATCAATGTTGTGGTTCATGTTCGTAAGTTAGAACGACACTTATAGAAAGCCCCAAACCACGTAAAATATGCAAAGAAAGTAGAGGCGTCTAACTTTGTTTTGCAGGGGTGTGCAGTGATGTGATATGGCCATGATTGTGATTATATTTGATGTATGAAATGTTCCTTATTGTAAGTTGGCAACGGGCAGGAGCCATATGGTTGTCTTTAATTTATGTTAAGACCCGCGTGTCTATTCAAAGTAGTTGTAATAGTTGAAGCCGGTGGACGACAACCATGCAGAAGCGTCATTGACCTTGATGCAATGTCGGTGATGATGGAGATCATGTCCGTGCTTGAAGATGGAGATCGGAAGCACAAAGAAGAAAGGCCATATCATATCACATATTATGAATTGCATGTGATGTTAATCCTTTATGCATCTTGTATTGCTTAGTAGACGACGGTAGCATTATAAGATGATCCCTCATGCACAAGAATTTCAAATCATAAAGTGTTCACCCTTAGTTAGCACCGTTGCTAAAGCTTGTTGTTTCGAAGCACCACGTGATGATCGGGTCTGTTAGATTCCGCAAGTGTATACAACATGAGCAAGCCAGATTTGCTCATGCGGAAACTAAGGTTTGATCTTGACGAGCCTAGCATGTACAGACATGGTCTCGGAACACGGATCACCGAAAGGTATAGCATGAATCAGATAGTAGATATGATGAACATGTCGATTGTTCACCATTGAAACTATATCAACTCTCGTGATGATCGGTGTTGATGTGGTGGATTTGGTTCGTGTGATCACTAAAACAATGTGAGGGATATTGTTTTGAGTGGGAGTTCACCTAGATTAATTTTATTATTAATTTGAACTCAATTTGTCATAAACTTAGTCTAAACTATTGCAAATATGTTGTAGATCAATGCCAGCCCCTACCATCAATTTTAATGCGTTCCTAGAGAAAGAAAAGTTGAAAAACAATGGAAGCAACTTCGCGGATTGGTTCCGCAATTTGAGGATTGTCCTCACAGCTGGTAATTTGACCTATGTGCTGGATGCACCGTTGGGTGATCCACCTGCAGCTGATGCTGCCGATGAAGTAAAGAATGTTTACCTCACTCAGAAGACTCAGTACTCCACAGTTCAGTGTGCTATCTTGTATGGTTTAGAATCAGAGCTTCAGAAAAGGTTTGAGAATTCAGACCCATATGATATTGTCGAGGATCTCAAATTGATCTTTGAGACTCATGCGGCAATTGAAAGCTATGAGGCTTCTGAGAAGTTCTTTAACTTCAAGATGGAAGAGGGCAGCTCCGTCAGTGAGCATGTGCTTAAGATGTCTGGGAACGCAAACAAACTTCAAAGCTTGGGTATAGTGATTCCTAATGCTTTGGGGATTTATCGTGTCCTCCAATCACTACCACCAAGTTACAAGAACTTTGTGATAAACTACAACATGCAGAACATGAACAAGACATTGCTAGAACTCTTTGCCATGTTGAAATCTGCAGAAGTGGAGATCAAGAAAGAGCACCAAGTGTTGTTGGTCAATAAGACCACCAAATTCAAGAAAGGCAAGTCTAAGCAAAAGGGACACTTCAAGAAGGGTGGTAAGAAAGTTACCACGCCGACAAAGAATACCAAGGCTGGACCTAAGCCTGATACTGAGTGCTTTTACTGCAAGGGAGAAGGTCACTGGAAGCGGAATTGCCCAAAGTACTTGGCGGATTTGAAGAACGACAACATCAAGAAGAAAGGTATATCCGATATACATGTTATTGATGTGTATCTCACTAGTACTCGTAGTAGTGCCTGGGTATTTGATACTGGTTAGGTTACTCATATTTGTAACTCGAAACAGGTGCTGCAGAATAAACGGAAGCTAGCGAAGAACGAGGTGACGATGCGCGTGGGAAACGTATCAAAGGTTGATGTGATCACGGTCGTCACGCTACCCCTTCATCTACCATCGGGATTAGTTTTATACTTAAATAATTGTTATTTGGTGCTTGCGTTAAGCATGAACATTATATCGGGATCTTGTTTATTGCGAGACGGTTACTTGTTTAAATCCGAGAATAATGGTTGTTCGATTTATATGAGTAATATGTTTTATGCACATGCACCTTTGATAGATGGTCTATTCTTATTGAATCTCGATAGTGGAAATACACATATTAATAACATTGAGGCTAAACGTTTGAAATCTAGCGATAACTCGACCTATATGTGGCACTGTCGTCTTGGTCACATTGGAGTGAAGCGTATGAAGAAACTCCATTCCGATGGACTTCTTGAATCACTTGATTTTGAATCACTTGAAAGATGTGAAGCATGTCTGATGGGTAAAATGACTAAGACTCCATTTTCTGGTATGATGGAGCGAGCTACGGACTTATTGGAAATCATACATACCGATGTATGTGGTCCAATGATTGTAGCATCGCGCGGTGGTTATCGTTATGTTCTTACCTTCACGGATGACTTGAGTAGATATGGGTATATATTTCATGAAACATAAGTCCGAAACTTTCGAGAAGTTTAAGGAATTTCAAAGTGAGGTAGAGAATCAACGTAAGAAGAAGATTAAATTTCTACGTTCTGATCGTGGAGGTGAATATCTAAGTTACGAGTTTGGCGAGCATTTGAAGAAGTGCGGAATACTTTCACAATTGACACCGCCAGGAACACCACAGCGTAATGGTGTGTCCGAACGTCATAATCGAACTCTCTTAGATATGGTTTGTTCTATGATGTCACTTACAGATTTACCGCTATCATTTTGGGGTTATGCATTAGAAACAGCCGCATTTACTTTAAATAGGGCACCATCTAAATCCGTTGAAACGACACCGTATGAATTATTGTTTGGGAAGAAACCTAGATTGTCGTTCCTTAAAGTTTGGGGTTGTGAAGCCTATGTAAAGAAGTTACAAATGACAAGCTTGAACCCAAAGCGGAAAAATGCGTCTTCATAGGATACCCAAAGGAAACTATTGGGTATACCTTCTATCATAGATCCGAGGGCAAAATCTTCGTTGCCAAGAATGGATCCTTTCTAGAGAAAGAATTTCTCTCGAAAGAAGTGACTGGAAGGAAAGTAGAACTCGACAAGGTTGTTGAACCTTCTCTCGAAATTGCAAGTAGCACAGCACCGGAAGAAGTTCCAGTGGTGCCTGCACCAATAAGAGAGTAAGTTAATGATGTTGATCATGAAACTTCGGTTGAAGTTGCTACAGAGCCTCGCAGGTCAACGAGAACTCGTACCACTCCAGATTGGTATGATCCCGTTATGAGTGTCATGTTGTTGGACAACACCGATGACCCTGCGACATATGAGGAAGCGATGATGAGCCCAGATTCCAATAAATGGCAAGAAGCCATGAAATCTGAGATTGGATCCATGTACGAAAACCAAGTATGGACTTTGGTGGACTTACCGGATGGCCGGAAGTCTGTCGAGAACAAATGGATTTTCAAGAAGAAAACAGATGCTGATGGTAATGTTACTGTCTACAAAGCTCGACTTGTCGCAAAAGAGTTTCGACAAATTCAAGGAGTTGACTACGATGAGACTTTCTCACCAGTAGCGAAGCTAAAGTCTGTGAGGATTATGTTAGCAATCGCTGCATATTATGATAATGAGATATGGCAGATGGATGTCAAAACAGCATTCCTCAATGGAGACATTGATGAAGAGTTGTATATGATGCAACCCAAAGGTTTGATCGATCCTAAAGATGCTAACAAGATATGCAAACTTCAACGGTCCATCTATGGATTGAAGCAAGCATCCCGAAGTTGGAATCAACGTTTTGATAAGGTAATCAAAAGTTTTGGTTTTATACAAACTTATGGAGAAGCTTGTAATTACAAGAAAGTGAGTGGGAGCTCTGTAGCATTCTTAATACTATATGTAGATGACATATTGTTGATTGGGAATGATGTAGACCTTCTTAATAGTGTCAAGGAATATTTGAATAATAGTTTTTCAATGAAGGATCTTGGCGAAGCAGCTTACATATTAGGCATAAAGATTTATAGAGATAGATCAAGAAGCCTAATATCATTGTCATAAAGTACATATTTGGACAAAGTTCTAAAGAGGTTTGTAATGGAAGAAAGCAAGAAAGGGTTCTTCCCCATGTTGCCCAATACGACCTTGAGTAAAACTCAAAGTCCGACAACAGCAGAAGATAGAGAAAGGATGAGTAAGACTCCCTATGCCTCAGCCATAGGATCTCTAATGTATGCCATGCTATGTACTAGACCCGACATTGCATATGCTGTTAGTTTAACTAGCAGATATCAAAGTGATCCAGGAGTGGATCATTGGACAGGGGTCAAAAACATCCTTAAGTACTTGAGAAGAACTAAAGGATATGGTTCTTTCTTATGGAGGTGATGAACAGCTCGTTGTTAATGGTTACACCGATGCTAGTTGGAACACCGATCCGGATGATTCTAAATCACAATCTGGATACGTATTTATTTTGAATGGTGCAGATTATGGAGGAGTTCAAAGCAAAGCGTTGTGGCGAGATCTTCAACTGAATCGGAATACATGGCTGCTTCGGAGGCTTCACAAGAAGCGATATGGATGAAAGAGTTCATTACAGAGCTGGGTGTGGTTCCTAGTGCGCTGGACCCAATGTCTATCTACTGTGATAACATGGGCGCCATAGCCAATGCGCAAGAACCAAGGTCACACAAGAAGCTGAAGCATATCAACCTACGTTTTCACGCTATTCGAGAGCATGTCCAAGATGGGGACATAAAGATTTGCAAATTACACACAGATCTGAATGTGGCGGATCCGTTGACTAAACCTCTCCCGAGGGCAAAACATGACCAACACCAAACTGCCATGGGTGTTCGGTATATTACCATGTAATCTAGATTAGATGACTCTAGTGCAAGTGGGAGACTGTTGGAGATATGCCCTAGAGGCAATAATAAATATGGTTATTATTATTTCTTTGTGTTTATGATAAATGTTTACATTCATGCTATAATAGTATTAACAAGGAAACATTAATACTTGTGTGATTTGTAAACTTAATTTGAAGTCCCTAGTAAAGCCGCTTTATAATACTAGCTTGTTGGTTAATCAATCATTGTGGTTTCCCTATCATGAACATTGAGATGTTATTAACAACAAGATCATATCGTTAGGAGAATGATATGGTGGACATACTCCTATAGATAAGTGTAGCATAAAGATCAAGTCATTTTAATAGTTCAATTGCTATATGCTTTCTGATACATAGTAACCTAATTCCTTCGATCATGAGATCATGCATATCACCTTTACCGGATGGATGCTTTGATGACATCAAACACCACACCGTAACTGGGTGGCTATAAAGGTGGCATTGAGTGTTCGGAAAGTATTGGTTGAAACACATGGATCAAGAGTGGGATTTGTCCATCCATATGACGGATAGATATACTCTGGGCCCTCTCGGTGGAATGTCATCCAATTAGCTTGCAAGCATGTGACTGGTTCACAAGGGATCACATATCACGGGAACGAGAAAAGAGTACTTATCGGTAACGAGGTTGAACTAGGTATGCAGAGATACCGACGATCATAACCTCGGATAAGTAAACTATCGTGAGACAAAGGGAAATTGGTATCGTATGTAAGTGGTTCATTCGATCGCAAAGTAATCGTGGAAATATGTGGGAGCCATATGAATTTCCAGATTCCTCTATTGGTTATTGTTCGGAGAAGTGTCTCGATCATGTCCGCATAATTCATGAACCGTAGGGAGACAAACTTAAGGATTCGACGTTGTTTGAGTAGTTATGGAATGATGAGAAAGAGACCGAATGTTGTTCGGAGTCTCGGATGGGATCCGGGATATCACGAGGAGATCCGGAATGGTCCAGAGAATAAGATTCATATAAGGAAAGTCCTGTTTCGGAGTTGGGGAATGGTTCCGGTGTTTTCATCGGGAATGTTCTAGAAGGTTCCGGAATGTCCGGCACTCCGGAGGGGGAGGGTACATGAATGTTTTATATCAAGTTGGTATGATTGCATCATGTACTAGGTGTCATCGCTGAACAAAATAAAGGGTTTAATCAAATCCTAGTTTGAAAAAGTCAAACGCCAAGTTTGAAAGTCAAACGGCTATTTTGGGAAGTGGAGGGGAGGTGGAAACCGAGTTGGGGAGGAGTTCCTCCCCTCCACTGCCGGCCCACCTCCAAGCCGAGTTGGGGAGGGACTCCCCTCCCCTTGGCCGGCCCCTCCACCTATATAAGGAGGGGCAGGGCTCCCCTCCTAGACACCCAACACCTCCACCTCTAAACCCTAGCCATCGGCGCCTCCACCTCCATTGCCGCCGCCGCCCTAGGGCAAACCGCCGCCGCCTAGATTACCCTAGCTGCCGGCTTGGCCCCTCCTCGGCGTGTCTAAACCCTAGATCTTCGAGGGCTCTCTCATCGTCCACCATACTCGCTCCGGCTTAAGGCGAAGCCCTGCGAGATCTCCCCTCTACTTCCGGTACCACGTTGTTGTGCTGCTGGAACAAGGGAGAGGAAGGTCTTCGTCGAGTACCGAACGTGTGACCGACTGCGGGAACGCTGCCGGAACGCAGCACCGGAAGGATCTTCTACGCGATCTTGAGATCGGGAAGAGTACGACTACATCACCCACGAGAATCCGCTCTCGTTAAACACTTTGGAATATTCGAGGGTGAGTTATTCCATCGACTCGTTGCTACAATCTAGTAGATAGATCTTGGCTTGTTTGTTTGTATGCGGTAGAAATTTTTTGTTTTCCATGCTACGAAACCCTACATGAATAATAACTCATCACAGATTCACTACTAAAAACATGACTTCTCCCATGTCCTCAAGAACTAAACGAACTACTCACAAGACATCAATGGATGAAGATCAAAGATGATATGATAATGGATAATAATCTGAATATAAACAATAATCCAATGGTTCCACTCACAAGCATCAAATATAATAGTAATTAACACCGGGAAAGTTTCCCCTAATGAACTAAGCAATTGTAAGTGGTCCCATCCTTTAATAAGGTAGAGATCCCTGTGTTTACAATAGCTAGCATCAACAGTTAAGATGTAATATCAAGAAACAAAGGTCATAATACAACTTTATAACCAGGAATAAAATAATTGATTACATCTTACATAGCTCATTTGTCTAACTCAATACATTATAGCAGAATATACTATAGCATGGAGTCCTTCATCTTCAAAGTGCCACAGTCAATCATGTTGGTTGTAGACTTGTAATCCTAATCAACACACTTCACTAACATCAAACAAACCTGCAACATAATATGTTACAGCCACAAGGGTCAATACATTTGAATTGTATTGGCAAGTGATACTATGGAAGTATAGTGGAGTCTATCATCTATATGCATTTGGCTAGGTTGAGCTTAGGCTTGCTTTGCTCAAAATAGATTTTTCCTTATCATTTGAAAACACTAAGTTTTGTTTGACAAAATCACCCAAGGTATCTCCCGATAGAAATTGGTGATCCGTCAACCCTTGTTCAACCACAAGTTTTTAACTTAGAAATTGGGATGAGGAGATTCTTGATACCTTCCATGTCTTGATGCTCAAATTATCCTTTACCAGGGACATGGCTAAGTACTTAGATTTTACACTCTACAGAGGTGGTGCACTTTCCCCACAAGACTTGGTTTCACCAAGATAAGATATTTCACAAGCCTTCCCTTAGACCAGAATGGACACGCTCCAACCTATCAATCCCATACCACCAATTGTCCATTTGGCTAAGTTATTGCAACCTATCTGATCCAGGCAGAGCCCATAATGCCATGTGGCTACACTAGAAGCTTCTCAACATTTGACATCTCAAATCTCTTTGTTCCTGGGTGGCAATCCACAAGTGAGATACACAAGGTAAACCATAGAAATGGGCCTTGTGTAACCACTCAACCAAAAACCACCACGCAATTACCATTCCACCCAAGTGTTTCATTCACTTAGTTGTTTTATTAAACAAAACACAAGTCCTTGACCTAGAAATATTCCATAGCATGAATATAAACCACCCTTGTTTTCTACTAGCTAAACTAAGCATGATAGTAGTAGGAATCTTAACTTAGGATAATTCTACTAAGGTTTCATCTACTAGGATTTCCCATGGCATGGTTTATACTTAGCAAAATTTCCATGCAAGTCCTACTTAGAAATATCACTAATGCATAGTGAAAATAATGGGACAAAAGTATGAATCATCACTTTCCTTTTTGGTAGATAATATAAGTTCACTCCTTGATCTTGCAATAATCACACTCTTCAAATATCACTACAATTCAATCAAGCAAGCAAATATTCAATCTACCATTCAAGCAATCATCACATAGAATAATAAAAACAAAGCAATGCATGCAAGCATGCCAAAGATTGTTTTAATTGGAAAAGTGGTTTCTACTAGGTTATAAACATTTGGAAACACCCATTGGTCATTTATAAAAGTGGTAACCATTTGATATCAAGTTAGTGTAAAATGGCCACTTTAAATCATTTTTGTTTTGTTAGAAATGGTTCAAACCCAAGTAATATTTTCTAGTGTTTGACCAATACATTTTAAGCACAAATGTTAGTGTTTTATGGTCAAGTGTTTAATATTAAAACCATTTGCAAAAGGTTTTACCTATAAACCATTTTCATACCAAATGAATATTTTATGTTGTTGAAAATTCTTTTTAGCAAAGTAATAATTTATAGGGTTCATCAAATATATTTTTAAATCCTAAAACTTGGTGTTTAGGGTCAGAGAGTTTAAGTCAAAACATTTCCCAAAGTTTTTTCTCCAAAAAGAAATTTTAACATATAAACAACATTTTTATTTGACTAGAAATGTTCCAATTCAAAGATTTATTCTTTAACTTCACAAAATATGTTTTTGAATCCACAAGTTGGTTTCTATGGTTAGTAGGTTCAAAACAATCCAATTGCCAAAGATTTTACCTTAAATATATTTCTAGAATAATTTTTATATCCAAATTATGCCTACACATGTTTGTGCAAAAACAACTATTTTACCATAAGCAATTCATTAAAAAAGTGCATGTTTGGAAAGTACTTGCTTTGTTGATTCCATTGATATAAAATTTGCAAAATTTGGACGTGTAGATTTAAAGTTATGCAATTTAAAAATTCAATCAACTTATAGAAATGTTTTTGTCTATTTAAACAAATTAGTGCCACGCGTCATGTTCTTACTGGACGATATCGTTTCACGTGGATCGCTCGATTCTAGCCGTCAGAACTAAAGCGCATCCCACGGTGCAGAACCAGTCTTACCTCTTCATCTAGTGCATCTATCATAGCCGATAGATCTAAATCCTACGGTTCCTAGCATCCTAACCAAAACCTGGCGGCGCTCGACAGTGGATGGCGGCAGCGCGTTCTGGCTACGGCGTAATGGAGAAAACAGGAAGCGAGAGGAGTAGGGGAGAAGCTCACTAGAACCACAGAAGCTTGCTGATGCTCTACGTGTGCTTGGTTGGCGAAGGGGCGCTCGATGCTGGCTTGAATCGCTCGCCGGAGTTGCTGTCGGTGTTGGGCACGCTCTGGCGTCGTCGGGGGCGAGGTTGCAAGGCACGGGAAGACCAAATAGTGGTGGCGTTAGATACGCGAGAGAGCTACGAAGGCATGAGTGTTAAGGAGAGAGTAAGGCGTGGTCAGAGACTACCAGAAGGGTTCGCCGGAGCTGCTGCAGACCGTGGCGGCGCTCGGTGTTGACGTTGCCGACGATGTGGAGCACACGCGGGTGAGTTGGTGCTGCAGAAAGGTTCGCCAGGAGATGTGTAATGTTCTCGTGGTGGTTAGGGAGCAAGGGAAGGTAAGGCTCGGCCGGAATTTTCGCCGAAGGGCGTCGGAGGCTGTGGCGGTGTGTGGAAGAATCCGAGCAGCCTAGGGGCGGGGAGAAGCTGGGAACAGAGGGGAATGGTAGAGGAGAGACGGGCGACTAAGTACGCGCGGTCATGGCGATGTTTTAGCATGGCATTGATGGAAATTTAACGCCGGCATTCATCGTCTAAGAAACGGCCAGAGGGGGCGTGGTCTTCGCGCGGGTGAGTACGAAGGTGAGCTAGCGGTGGGGTCGCTTCGTCAGCGAGGTGCGGGGTTAGGATTGGGGTCACCTCGTCAGTGGGTCTGCGGGTCGTTTCTCCGGTGCGAATCGTTTTCTACGGGGAGAGGGAAAATGGGCTTGCTAGGCTTAGTGGGCCAGGCTGGGTTGGGCTGGTTGGTTTTCATTTTTTTAAACTGATTCATTTTTATTTTTCTATTTCCATTATTCTGTTTTGATTTTTATTTAAATAATTCAAACCCTAATTGAATTCAAACTTTGTTTAGATTTTAATACTGTTATTTAACATAATCTAAAATCAAATTCAAAATAATTCTTTTATTCTTTTTAGGGTCTATTATTTATTTTAAAAAATAGAAATTTGTCCTTATTTCAAAATAGGATTTAAATATGTTTTAAAACACTATTTGAATTATAAATTTTAGCAAAACCTTTTCAGTAGGAAAAATAAAACACTTTTAATTATTATTTAAATTACTTTATTATGTTTTAATGTTAATTTAAATTGGAAAATGCCTTTGCTTAAATAAAATTGGATATAATAAATCCTCATGATTTTATTTAAATAATCCTTTACTCTTGTTATCAAACAAAAATATTTTATTTTATTTGCTTGGTCAAGTTTTAATTTGGCTCTTTAAAATAGTCCTTGTTTAAAAACCATGTTTTATTTAAAAAACCAAAAATGGCAAATCCAACTTGTATAATTTTATTTAATATTTGTTTTGTCCTTTTTAATCTCTTTAGGATTATTTGCTCACCATTTGGTATGGACTTTAGATAGGAGCATTATTAGCTTTGGAAATTTAATTTCCTTTTCTTACTGAATTCATAAGATTTTACCTATGGTTCCAAATTGAATGAAATCAATTTCTATGGTTTTATAATATTTCCATTTGTCATTCTTGATCATCTATAAATGTTTGTTGACAAATTTTATATGGATCCAATCCATGGTCTTAGAGTAATCTTGGAAATGATTTTCTTCCATTAGAGTCTTAGGGGTTTGGTTTATTTCCCAAGTGTTTAATTTCAAGATGCATTTATGAAGAATGCATTCCACTTGATTTGAATTTAATTGGATTCAAATTTTATTCAAAGTTTGTTCAAGATGGGTTTTTAAGTTTCCATTTAGAAACAAAAGTTTCTTTTCACCCTAAATTTCAACAATTATTTATTTTGTTTATTTATTTTCACATTTCAAAATTTGGAAAATTTTGGGATGTGACAGCAATATCCAACACACTTGTTACAGCGGGACGGAGTGGTGATGATGGTGCTGGTGGAGAGGATGGTGTGGATGATGATGATGATGGTGATCCCGATGAACCCTAGCTTGATTATGGTGTTGATGGCGACGGTCTCCCCTCTCCGGGAAGGAATTCCCCCGGCAGAATCTGTTTGCCAGAGAGATCTTTCTATCTCGGTGTTTTCTGCCCCAGAGGCGGCGGAAGTCTATCTGTGGTTGCTTCCCCGGTGTTAGGGTTCCGTAGGGAAGATATAGGCGAAGGGGCAAAGTCGGAGGCCGAGCAGGTGGGCCAAACCCACCCTAGGCGCGGGGTTAGGTGGGCCCGAGCCTAGGGGTGTGGGCCCCCTGAGGCCCCCCCTTCGCTCCTCCTGGCTTCCTTCATCTTCTCGTAAAATAATATGTTTCCATATTTTTCTGGTATTTTTCTGATCTTCGCGAAATTGCACCGAAACGCCTTCTTTTCCATCGTAATCACTCCGTGATCCATCCTCCAGGAATCATCCAACATGCATAAACAGATGAAAAGACATAAGTAATACCTCATAATAAGACAAATATCAATGAATAGAGGTAAATTATGATATAGAATGGTGATGTGAATTGGGCGTATCAACTCCCCCAAGCTTAGACTTCACTTGTCCCCAAGCGAATACTGAGCTCAGTAACATGTCCACAGGTTTATGGAGTGAAGTGTCGATAAAAGAATACGAACAAGAAGCATCACACTTACCATTGCACAACTCATAGAAGAAAGCAACTCACCATTATATAACTTATCTTGCAACCAAGTACAGCAGTCACAATAGAGATGCATAAAGATAAATCATAATTGGAATTGGCAAACTTGTTCTTGGTCAGAGAACACCTGGCAAACAGTTTCACAAAAGCTTTTTGTAGAAGTTTCAAAACAGGAACACTCTTTGCTCAAAAAGGTTTTTCACAAGTGAAGGCTTTCAAAGTAATACTCAATAGATAAGAGTTTTGTGCAAACAAGGAAGATAAAGAACATGATTGAATAAATCACCATATGAATGCTTGAAACACATCAACTCAAAAGCTTGCTGGAGATAGAGAGCAAGTAGGTTTACTGACTCAAACTTGTAACTAGGAGAAAGGTCTCTTCTTAGAGGGTAGCAGGGATTACAAGTCATAAAGAGCTTCCAAACGATTATGGTACTTACTAGCTTTGAGCCCTCATTGCCCCTATCATAAGAATCTTGAGATGATTAAGGTTAAAGTGAACAAAGATGGAGTATATGCTTGATGAAATATAAGTTGGCAATCTCATGTCCCTTGAATATGAGGGACACTCCTCATGCATATTCAACTTTGGGTCCAGGTAAGTTCTTGTCATTGTAATTATTTTCATACCATTGAGAACCGCCAACGGGGTACCCCTTGCACATGGTACAGGAGCTTTCCCATAACCAAAATGACAAGGCAAGCAAACGATGAGCATCTTAGCAATTTTTTTATTTACTATGCATATAGCTTTTTATTGAGGATGCTTCATAGGTGACTCACTATGGTGATGCTGCAAGTTTCCACCATGATTAAGCATGTCTTAGGCTAGAATCCCAGGCGTTTCTCTAACACAGAATACAAACTCCATGGACTTACAAGTCCCCTCTTTATTTCACACCGTTGACATCCATAGACAAAAGAGCACGATATCAACTATGTACGACAAGGTACAAGTGCAATGTTGAAAACGTTCCTTGTAACAACACGGTTCTGCTAATCCCAACGTATAGATGCAAGCATATACAACTTCGATGTCCATAATCGTTCACGTTTATTAGGGGCAAGTAAATAAAGTGTGCCATCAAGTTCGTGAGAGCTTTACTAACTATTTTTCACATAACAAAATACTTTTAATTCGAAAGGTAGATGAAGCTTGAGAATTTTCTAGGAATAGCAATAGCTATTAGGTAGATATGGTGGACACAAGTGGCAAAAGGTTTTAGGTTCAAAGGGTTTTGGAAACATGAGAAGTATGTCTTCTCAAAACAGGTTTTTGGCTAGCAAGGTTGGGTAGCAAGCAAGAGAGTTGAAAGAAACAAGCAAACATACAAAATAATAAAGCCAAACATGCAATCTTCCTTGAAGACACAAAATAATCTTAAATAAAGAATACTAAGCTTATGAGCCAACAAGAAAGAAAACAAATGATACCAAATACCTGTAAGCTATTTCTTTCTTTCTTTTTTTCTTTCAAACTAGTGCCACTGACCAGAACTTGGTTTTCCAAACCAATTTAGATCCACTTCATGATCTCAAAGTGGTGCCAATACTGAACAACAAGATCCATCATAATTGCAAACAAAAATAAGAAGTGCAAAAAGTAAAAGATGAGACTTCTCATAAATATTCCAATAAAGGCACTCACACCAAGGGATACATAGATAATCAACTAAAGGAGAGATACTTCCACATGCAAACCAAACTATAAGATAACCTCTCTACCACAAATATGAATCCACTAAAAAGGTAAAATATGAAAGATAATGGTGGTGATTGACGGAATACGGGTAGGCTACACTAGCGCAAATCAAAAAAATTCTACCGCGTATACCAGGATTACTGTTGTCATAAATCACGGGATTATCACTAGACGCACAGTTGCGGAATCGATGAAGCGCGTCGAGGCAGTGCAGACGTTCCACGTCTCCTCCTTGTCCTTGTCCCACGAGAAGCTCCCCTTGCGCGGCTCGTCCAAGCGCTACAGATGCAGCGCCTCCGAGGTATCCACACGTACAGGGTGGAAGCGTCAGACGCCGGAATGCTAGGTACACGCGTGCAACACAGGCGTGAGGAGTGGCGGCTGGGAATGATCTGAGGTCTAACACTGGTCATCTCGCCCCACCCTCTCTTATATAGGCATCCCTATTGGGCTTCTACATTAGCAGCCCATTAGTAGCCTAAGCCTGGTCTAATTCGGATCCAATCCTCATTAGGCTTCCAGCCCCTTAAGTGTGTGACCCTATAGGTTCATATGTGTATAGATATGACACGAATACACTTATTCTGTCAATAGTTGGTAGCGGTCTCTAGCAAGATGTGCCAACTCCTAAACGCATACAAAGATCATATCGGACGAACCATCACAAGGTTTAGTACATGTCTTTCCCTTTGCCTCATGATATTTGGTCTAGCTCCAAGCTGACCTCCCTTTCTCGATACCATGCAGAATCCCTTTACTAGGTTAACTCTTAACCATATGTAGCACGACCATGCATTTCTGGATCCGATCACTCGAGGGGCCCAGAGATATCTCTCTCAAGTAGAGAGGGGCAAATCCCATCTTGATTTACCATGCCTTGCAGCATGCTTCAGGACAAACCCGAAAGCTACCTTTATAACTACCCAGTTACGGTGCATCGTTTGATAGCCCCAAAGTAGGTCGATCCACATATCAAGTACATGCGATAATCTCAGGTGTAAGGAACATTACAATAATTCATGGATATTCAAGGAACATTACAATAATTCATGGATACATATGAAATATCATCATCTCTATGATTGCCTCTAGGGCATATTTCCTTCAGTCTCCCACTTGCACTAGAGTCAATCTAAAATGTATCTAATACCAATTGCTCTTGTGTGCGCTTCATGCGCGGGCTGCGGGAGAGGCTTAGTCAAGGGATCAGCAACATTAGAGTCCGTAAGTATTTTGCATATCATGACACTACCATCCTCAACGAATTCTCGAATCTGATGGTAACACATGCGAATATGTTTGTTCTTCTGGTGCTGTCTAGGTTCCTTTGCATGTGCAATAGCACCATTGTTGTCACAATAAACGTCCAAGGGATTGGACGCGCCCTGAACCACACTGAGAGCGATCAGGAAATTCCTAATCCAAACAGCTTCCTTTACGGCCTCCGAGGCAGCAATATATTCAGCTTCTGTTGAAGAGGAGGTCATTGTATCTTGCTTGGAACTTTTCCAGCTCACAGCACCACCATTCATGACAAACACATAACCTGATTGCGATTTCGAATCATGTGAGTCGTTAAGGTAACTCGCATCTGTGTAACCCTTTACACTGAGTTCATCCTCACCTCCATAAACTAGGAACACATCCTTAGTCCTTTTCAAGTACTTAAGGATGTTCTTTACCGCTGTCCAGTGACCTTCACCTGGATCAGCCTGGTATCTGCTCGTAACACTTAGAGCATAGGAAACATCTGGGCGAGTACATATCATTGCATACATGATGGATCCAATAGCCGAAGCATATGGAACCCTGCTCATGCGCTCACGCTCATCAGTAGTTGAAGGACACTGAGTCTTGCTGAGTTTAATGCTGTGAGACATGGGCAAGAACCCCTTCTTAGCCTCTTCCATGCTGAACCGTTTCAACACTTTGTCAATGTATGTACTCTGGCTTAATCCAATTAGCCTCCTTGATCTATCTCTATAGATCTTGATGCCCAGAATATATGCCGCTTCTCCCAAGTCCTTCATCGAAAAACTATTTTTCAATGAGGTCTTAACAGACTCGAGCATAGGAATGTCATTTCCAATCAGTAATATGTCATCGACATATAAGATTAGAAATACCAGCGCTCTCCCACTTTCCTTCTTGTAAACACAAGGTTCTTGTTCGTTTTTGATGAATCCAAACTCCTTTACAACTTCATCAAATCGAATGTTCCAACTCCGAGATGCTTGCTTCAACCCATAAATGGACTTCAGAAGTTTGCATACCTTTCCAGCATTGTTTGGATCGACAAAACCTTCGGGCTGCATCATATACACATCCTCAGTAAGGATTCCATTTAGGAAAGCCGTCTTGACATCCATCTGCCATATTTCATAGTCGAAATGTGCAGCAATGGCTAGAATTATCCGTATAGATTTAAGCATAGCTACGGGCGAGAAAGTCTCGTCGTAGTCAACTCCTTGAACTTGTCGAAAACCTTTTGCAACAAGTCGAGCTTTATGGATGTGAACATTTCCATCCATATCAATCTTATTCTTATAGATCCATTTGCACTCGATGGCTTTAAAACCACCAGGCAGGTCAACTAAGTTCCAAACTTGATTGTCTCTCATGGAATCTATCTCGAATCTCATGGCGATCAGCCATTTCTCAGAGTCTGGGTCCACCATCGCTTCTACATAGGTCGCAGGCTCATCATTGTCTAACAATAATAATTCCCGCGCTTCGCGGACCCTCGCCGACCTTCGTGGTTGTGGTGCTTCTGTTGCCACGGGTTCCTCAACTTGTTCCGCTACAATAGCATCACTCGTAGAAGCATCCCCAACTGGCTCATCTTGAACTTCTTCAAGTCGCACCGACCTTCCACTTGTTCCCTTGTGAGAAACTCTTTCTCTAGGAAAACACCGCTACGAGCGACAAACACTTTGCCCTCTTCTCGGTTGTAGAAGTAATACCCTAAGGTTTCCCTCGGATATCCCACGAAAGTGCACTTATCCGATTTGGGTGTTAGCTTGTCCGACTAAAGTCGCTTGACAAATGCATGACAACCCCAAATCTTTAGAAAAGACAAATTGGGATTCTATCCAGTCCACATCTCATATGGTGTCTTAACTACGGATTTAGATGGTACCCTATTAAGTGTGAAAGCTGTCGTTTCTAGAGCGTAACCCCAAAATGACAATGGTAAATCCGACTAGCTCATCATAGATCGAACCATGTCCAACAAAGTTCGATTACGCCATTCGGAGACCCCGTTCCTTTGAGGTGTTCCGGGCGGCGTAAGTTGTGGAACAATTCTGCAACTCTTAAGATGATCGCTAAACTCGTGACTCAAATATTCACCTCCACGATCAGATCGCAAGGCCTTTATTTTCTTGCCACGTTGATTCTCTACTTCACTCTGAAACTCTTTGAACTTTTCAAAAGTTTCAGAATTATGCCTCATCAAGTAGACATAACCATATCTACTGAAATCATCAGTAAAAGTAATGAAGTAGTGATATCCTCCTCTGGCTGTCGTGCTCATTGGCCCACATACATCAGTATGTATGAGTTCCAACAAGTCAGTCATTCTCTCGGGTAAACCCGAAAAAGGTGACTTGGTCATCTTTCCAAGTAAACAAGCCTGACATGTCTGGTATGATTCAAAATCAAACGAAGTTAGAAGACCATTACCATGGAGCTTCTTCATGTGCTTTTCACTTATATGCCCCAAACGACAATGCCATAAATATGTAGGACTCAAATCATTAGGCCGAAGCCTTTTAGCACTAACATTGTAAACAGATGCATCATTAATATTTAAAATAAATAACCCATTCACAATGGGAGCATTAGACATAAACATATCATTCTTAGAGATTACACAACCATTATTTGCACTCGCGAATGAATAACCATCCCTCATCAAACATGAAGGTGATAAAATGTTTCGACCCATACTAGGAATGTAATAACAATTATTCAACTCCATATTAAATCCTGACGGAAGGTGAAGTTGCATGACGCCGACGAACAATGCAGCAACCCTTGCTTTATTTCCGACGCGAAAATCCACTTCGCGTTTCTGCACTTCTCTAGTCCTTATTAGCCCCTGCGTCGAATTACAAATATGAGCAACCAATCCGGTATCAAATACCCAAGAGTTAACATAGGAATCAGCGAGAAGAATGTCCACAACATTTACAACAAGCGTACCTGAGTGGGAAGTACTATTACTTCCACTCTTCTTCAAAGAAGCCTGGTACATGCTGCAGTTTTTCTTCCAGTGGCCATGTTCATGACAAAAGAAGCACTCAGTGTCTTCTACAGGTCCAGCCTTTTGTTTGGGTGCAGGCTAGGGATCGTATCCGTAGCCTTGCCCTTCTTCTTCTTCCAAGAAGTACCCTTTTCTTGAAGCTAGGCTTGTTCTGCACAGCCATCACATGGCTATGCCATGCACACTTCTTCATGTCACTTTCTGCTGTTTTAAGCATCCCACATAATTCACTAAGGCCCTTCTCCACCCCATGCATATGCTAGTTCTAAATGAACTGCCCATAGCTGGATGGAAGAGACGCCAAAATGAAGTCAGTGGCCAACTCTTGGCCTAGTGGAAAACCAAGCTTTTCGAAAGTCTGACTGTAACCAACCATTTTGATCACATGGCGGCCTATAGCTGCTCCCTCTGCCAGCTTGCATTCGACAAAAGACTTGGCAACATTGTACCTCTCAGTCCTTCCCTGATCTTGGAACATGTCCTTAAGCGCTATGATCATATCGTACGCTTCCTGATCCTCAAACTTCTTTTGGAGTTTAGGTTCCCTGCATGCAAGCATAAGACAGCTAACTTCAAGAGAATCATCACATGCTCTCTTGTAGGCGTTCTTTAGGGCAGCAGATGCATTATCAGCAGGTTCATCGGGGATTGGGGTATCCAGAACCGTTTCCTTTTTATCAGACCTAAGAACAATTCTCAGGTTACGGATCCAGTCCGAATAGTTTGTTCCATTTAGTTTATCTTTGTCAAGAATCGAACGCAAAGAGAAAGGTGATGTAGTGTTCGGTGCCATTGATCTACAACAGAAAACATGCAAAATACTAAGCCATGTAACCATGAAAGAGTAAAACATATTAAACAATTTAATAGCATATACTCCCACTTAAATCAATATCCCTCTATTGATACTAAGTGATTCAAGATCCACAATTATCAAGTCGACTATTGAGCTTTAGCATCACTGCTAGAAGACAAGGTAAATCGGTAAGCAACACTTGCTAATCATATCACATATGACTCTTGTTGTTGGGTGACATCTCTATGTCAAAAAAAACTAGGCGCCTAACCTTTATGCCCCAAGGTCCTTAACTGTTAAGATGACCTTGTCAAGTTCACCAACCCTTATGCGTGTAGGTATCCGATACAAACCCATCCAGCCAAGTAAAACCGCGGCACCCTAATTTCATAGGCCCACCAACGATTGTACAGGGCATAGGATGGTGCAAGGTTTGGTTGGGAGGGCATAGTTTAACTTAAACTTTGTGAGGGATCGTTCTACTTATATCATCTAAGCATGCATAGTAGTAAAACGCATAAGAATAACATTCACATAGATGTGACACAATATGGCCCATTTTCTCATGGTGATCTCCATCGCCATAGAACCTGTCCACCATGATGATCTCCATCTTCATGTTCCATGTGAGCCATCCTCCAAGTGATGAGTCCTCCAAGAACTAATACAAGCTATTACTCCTAACATCTAGTAATCAAAATTACATAGTATTGGGATCATCACAAGTTGGCTCGTAGGCCATTACAATAAATGACAACACATATGGCTCCAGCCATGTTGCCCTACTCATGACACGCAGGTCATGAAAATTTTCATACATGCAACACATACATATATGGGCCATACTGATCACATACATCCTGCAAAAAGAAGTTATGCATAGAATCGCGTTCTACCGGATCATGTGACATCGCAGCACCTAGTTACCTTAACGAGATACAAAAGGGGCTACGATTAAGGGGGGTCTAGGGGGTCTCCCCCTGCGGGATTAGAAGGGGAAGCGCCCCTCTCGGTATCTCTTCTCAAGGATTTTGAGAGATCGAATATTCACAATTTTCTTTAAGGATTTTGATCGGCAAATCAAATTTACCATAAACCGACTCCTGTCCCGATTCAATCAAACTCCTTTGATCACGGTACATCGATTTTAGATCTAGGTTCCGATTCGATCAATCATATTGATCTTCGCATGATTCAGCAGGATTTATGTGTCACTGTCTACCCCGATGGTGGAAACCGACCGGTAAGGGTAAGTCGTTCGACAACCTCAGAATTACGATCATGGAAAGCAAGATCATAGATCAATCCTGAACCACCGCCATATAAACGATCACATCATTCATATCAATCTACATATCACCATATGCAAACATCCCGAACCTATAACTAAACAACATCTTCTCTGATACCACTGAAGGAATCGATGAAGCGCGTCGAGGCAGTGCAGACGTTCCACGTCTCCTCCTTGTCCTCGTCCCACGAGCAGATCCCCTTGCGCGGCTCGTCCAAGCGCTACAGATGCATCGCCTCCGAGGTATCCACACGTACAGGGTGGAAGCGTCAGACGCCGGACTGCTAGGTCCGCGCGTGCAACACATGCGTGAGGAGTGGAGGCTGGGAATGATCTGAGGTCTAACATCGGTCAGCCGCCCCACCCTCTGTTATATAGGCATCCCTAGTGGGCTTCTACATTAGCAGCCCATTAGTAGCCTAAGCCTGGTCTAATTCGGATCCAATCCTCATTAGGCTTCCAGCCCCTTAAGTGTGTGACCCTATAGGTTCATATGCGTATAGACATGACACGAATACACTTATTCTGTCAATAGTTGGTAGCAGCCTCTAGCAAGACGTGCCAACTCCAAAACGCATACAAAGATCATATCGGACGAACCATCACAAGGTTTAGTACATGTCTTTCCCATTGCCTCACGATATTTGGTCTAGCTCCAAGCTGACCTCCCTTTCTCGATACCGTGATTCAGAATCCCTTTACTAGGTTAACTCTTAACCATATGTAGCACAGACATGCATTTCTGGATCCGATCACTTGAGGGGCCCAGAGATATCTCTCTCAAGTAGAGAGGGGCAAATCCCATCTTTATTTACCATGCCTTGCAGCATGCTTCAGGACAAACCCGAAAGCTACCTTTATAACTACCCAGTTACGGTGCAGCGTTTGATAGCCCCAAAGTAGGTCGATCCACATCTCAAGTACATGCAACAATCTCATGTCTAAGGACAAAACGTACACGATGTGTAGAGAGAGGGCTGCAACTAATTGCCAGTCTCAAGTTGGGTCAGTCCAACCTCATGTTCATAACATGTGTCCACATCATTGGTTTGACATCTCCATGTCTATGAATTGCGAAACTGTTGCCTGCCAAAACTCACCGGCGAGCAGCGACGAGCAACACGAGGCTCCGGAGGCTCTTAACTGGTGGGCCTGGTCCCTCGGGCAACGCCCAAAACTCAACTGCGTCACGCGGCTTGGTTCGAGATGCCACGACCTATACCTGGTCGGGAAGGTGAAGGATTGCTCGATTGATTTCTGCATGGTAAACAAGTATCGTAAAATTCGAGCCGTGACGGCTCCTGGGTTTCCCGTGAATCGGCTCCTAGAGCCGATTATCCCATGGTTACGCATTAGATTTACGATAACATGGGGTTTTGCTTTATCATTACAAGTTAAATCGATCTCTGACGGTTTAACGTTTTCACCACGAATCGGGCGTCCTACACGTAATTGAGCTGGTATATACAAAAGATGAAGAATACTAACCCTAGAGGAGGCCTAATAACCAACGTAAAGTCAATTACCGGAACAACTTCTCTAGAACGAGTAAGCCACGTCCTTACGTACTACTGGATCGTTCAACCCGTTTGTAAGGCCTGACTACGTAGATATCAAACTAAACCTTGGTGAGCAAGGCACAACCATAACAGATCGAATCAGCTAAATAAAGATCAAGCAAGATGCTACCCTCGCACTTGGGAAACAGTGCAAAGGTAGCGAGGTAACTAGAGGCGGCATAACTTTAAACAATTATAGCGAAAAGCACCGATGCTAGCCTCAACAAAATCTATGATAGTAGTGTTACTCGCCATCAACAAGGCTTCAGTACGAGTAACACTAAATAACGCATAAGTAAAAATACTGCCTAGATCGTAAGATGCGATCTAGGCAGCATGACATACTACCCGAAAGAAACCCTCGAAAACAAGGGGTGGCGATGCGCCGAGATTGTGTTTGTTGTGAACGTGATTGTCCTCCTTTTCTTGATAACCCTAGGTACATATTTATAGTCCGGAGACTTTCTATCTTTGGAATAACTCTACAACTCTATCTTTACCTAAACTGAAACGGAACCTAAACTGAAACGAAACCTACTATGATACAAGATACACGGGCAATTTAGCCCAAATCCACGCACAAGGCCAATTAAACAACACGTTGAATATACGTATCTTCCAAGCCCATCTTGATCACGGCCCATCTCCGTCTTTGGCCAAAATATGGCGATAACACATGCCCCCTGGTTTTGGCAATAATAATTCCAAAACCACTCTGTTTTTTCCTTCTCCTTCCCTTTTTTTTGTATCGGGTTGCGCGTTGACAGAATGCGTTGCAGAACAGGATCGTCACGCTACCCCTTCATCATGATGCCTGTCTTCTCAACTCCTTCGCGATTGCATGATTTGTGATTTTGGCAGCACATTACGGAAACCGCTATGGCATTGAACCGCTTCATACTATTCCCTTATTTAAATCCATCTAAGCAGATTCGGTCCCCATCTTCCTCCGGTAGCAAAAACCCTTCTTCCTCCATGAAAAACCCTCTTTCTCCGCCATGGCCTCCTGCTTCCTCGCCTGTCCTCCCAAGCCTCCAACTCAATGAGCGGCCGAGAGCGGCGCGGAGCACCCGCCAACGGCGGCAACTCTCGCCCCACAATGGTGGGCGAGAGGATTGGGACTTCACCGCTGGTCGGAGGGCGACGCGTCCTTGACGATGGCGAGACAACCTTGATTCCCTTGCCGATGGAGGATCGAGGCGGCGACGGCAGCGCCATGTCACGGGGCGGCGTCGACTCCTCCGATGAAGAGGAGGAAGAGGAGGACACCTCCTCCGAGGAGTACCAGCCGGTGAAGTACTTCCGTGCCGGGTCCAGCGAGGACACCGACGACGACGACGACGAGAGGCCCCGGCTTCTTGACGGCAGGCCGACGCAGCGCCGAGGCGAGGCGAACAAGGCGGCGACGGCGACGACCTCGGCCTAGATTAGGAACCAGTAGTAGTAGTAGTAGTAGTAGCAATAAGCTCCCTTTTGTAATCAATCAGCCTTTTGTAAGCAATCAGCTTTTGAATGAATGAAAATCTGTTTCTCGAAGATTGCTTTTGTCGCCCCAATTTTGCCGATAACCAAAATAGGTCGATGCTCCAGAAGCCGATAACACTGTATCGGCTTTCAACATACTGCACTCGTACAGTCAAACAAGTCAAATTGCAAAGAGCCGATGACCACGCATCGGCTTTCCCAAAAAACGTTAGCGGTCAAAACTTGGTCGCATACTTAGGCAAAACTAAACGGCCACTTCTTAGTTTCAAACGGTAACCTGCGACCTTCTTCAAAAAGGGAGACCCAGATCTCCAATTGCCCACCGACCAGATGGAGCTCACAGCAACAAGAACCCTCAATCCTCAACTGCATAGATCCATCTTCGCCGGTAAACTAGATGGCGGAATCGTCCAACACCAATCCAGAAGTCTCCGGTCTGAAGGTACGCCTACTCCTCACAGTCTGAACGCGATGCTAGAATTTAATGGCGAACACCTGAATTAATGCCTTTATTCCACCATTAACTTTCTAGGTTTCAGACATTCTGCTGCCGCATCCTTCTCTCCCAAATTCCCTCTGTCTTGGCCCTCGTACAGATTCTAGTCCTGCCCATCTAATTTCTTGCGAAGCAAACAGAATCCCCTTCGTAAGCCAAGACCTAGATCTGAACTCTTGGGCCGACTGCCTGCGAGCCTGGCCTAATCCCCCTGAACATTGGGTCTCTTGGTTCAGCAGAGTAGCTAGAGCTTACCAATCCCAATGGGAAACCACAGGAATAGCCGATGCCTTGCACTTATCATTGTCTCCTCTTGAGAAACATGAGAACCTTCTGAAAACCATCGGCTACTTCTGGTCTGACGCTCTGAACTGCTTTATGTTCGGTCATGGCCCTATGTCACCAACTCTGTTAGATGTGGTGATGATCACTGGCCTGGATGTTACATCACCCAGCCCCTCTGCTTTTAAACTGACCAAAGTCCCCTACAAACTGTCCTCTAAAGCAGTACTGGCCAGGGGTGCCTATCTCCAACGCCACATGAAAACAAAGGGCCCTGTCACGGAGAAGGAACACACCGCCTTCCTCAACTTCTGGCTAGAACATTTCATATTCTGTGGCCCTTCCCTTGCTCCAACCAAGAACTACCTCTCCCTATCCCACGAACTGGCCAAAGGCACTCAACTTGGCATCGGCAAACTGTTCCTTGGAGAGGTCTATCGATATCTCCAATTGATGTCTGTCAAGCTGTTTTCAGGCGTAGCAGTCAAAACAGGCGGTCCTTGGTGGTTTATATAGCTATGGGCTCAGCTGTATTTCCAAAATCACATCCCAAACTTCCCCCTTTTGGCGAGCTGCACCTTTCCAGATGTAAAAGGGAAGCAGATCCGATGCACCAGCTATGGCCAAGCTTTGTATGTTGCCGACAAAGCTGACCCCTCAGAGGCATCCAAGTGGTTCACACTTTCTTCCAAGGCCTGGACAACCCTACCTTCTTCCCTTACATGGAGGAATCGAACACTTTGAAAATCCACTCTCCTTCAGCTGGACAATTTTTGATAACACTAGCACTTTCGGCAGCTCTTTTCCCGTGATTCGTCCTGTTTCCTTCCGGTTGGCATGAGTCGTCCAGCAGAATAATCAAACCTGGTATGAATTCTACCGACCATCGTAGTGGCCGCCAATTGGCCTTGGACAAGTAGCTCCTACTTCTTTCTCCATCACCTTACGTGAAGCAGAGCCGACCTGCCTGATCCTCTCACCAGCCAAAGGTGTTATTCCTTCGTTGATGCTCTGACCATCCCAATTCCCAACGACCTCACCTTTGCCTCATCAACCGATGGCTTTGAAGACTGGTGGTCGATGTGGAAGACTCACGCCTTCGGAGAGCTACGGGACCGTTCTTTGAAACAGCTCGATCTCGACTATGACATCCCGTGGAGCAGTACCACTACTTGCAAATCTTCTTGATACTTGCAATTGATCCTTTTATTAATCCATTCTTTCTCTTTGCGGCAACAAGATGGCCCCGAGCCTCACGCATGATGGCTCCCCTTGAGTTCTTCCGCCAGCTCTGTGGTTCTTTTACGCAAAAACTCGCCACCTCGAAAAAGGTCATAATGCAAAGCGACGATAACACCACAATCGGCTTCCAAGAAACCAGCAACTCCTAAGTCAGCTGCCCTCGAGTTCCGACTAAAACCGAGCGATGGTAAGGAAGGTAGCTGCCAGAAGACCTTGAGGCGCGGGCCCTTCTCCGCACAGCTCGCATGTAAGCTAATTCAAGCCTTGGTCGATCCTTGTCATTCTTCCATTCTTGCAGACATGCTCGCTTCTTGGTTCTCCTCTTTTACGAGCTTCCGTCGCAGACACCTCCGGTGAGATACCTGGACCAATCGAGGAGAACTAGGCCCAACGGATTCGAGAGGACCATCACACCGAACCAGCCAGATTCACCACCATCGGCTTCGGGAAAAGGTCGGCTCTGAACCTGCGCCCCGAGCACCGGTCGGCGGGGCCAGCTGAGTCCCAAGAGCTGCAAAGGACTACAAGCTTCTTCGTCAAGCCGGGAGGTTTCAAAATCACCACCCTTCATACTCTTACTACTCGTTTCCTTTTATGCCGATTTATCATTGTTTACATCGGCTAAGAACACCTTTCATGCAGATCGACGTTCTCGGTGGGCAAGCGGAGGCCGACGCCGGACCTGGGAATCCCCGAAGGTGCAGATGAAACGGCTACCACTCTGGCCAAGCCTCCAGCGACCACACACAAACCGATGGTCTCCTCATCGGCTATCCCCTCGATCTTAGGAGAGGTACGTTTAGGTTCTTTCGGCTCATCCTTACACATTTGGGTGCATACTGACGCTTTTCTGGCTGCTAGAGTTGTGATATTTCAGGTTTGCTGTCGTTCGACCCTGAATCCATCGAACCAACTCCCTCTGTTGCTGCTGATGAACCATGAGCCAGGGTTGTTCCACCTCAATTCCAGCGTCTCAAAGCCCTGCTGTCCTCCCCAATCGAAGAGCTGATCGAGGGTTCTGAGGAGGTGAAGAGCATCGTGGCTGAAATAAAAGACCAACTCCCAGTAGCATTGCAGGTGAAGCTTTGGCCAGTCGTAACCCTATCTTTCTACGGGCCAAGGGTGAAGTTAGCTCGTGAGAGGATCAGTCTGCGCCGCGCCCAACTCCCACTGAAAGCCAATATCGCAGACAGATGCCAGACTCAACGAAAAAGGCGTCTCTGGATGCCAAACCGACACCTCACAAGCTGCCGAGCTCGCATCCTTGAAAAGGGAGTTGGAAGATCTTGAAGAGAAGGTCCGGGCGACTAAACAGCTCATTCGTGATAAAGAAGAATCCATCGCCCGCTCCCAAGACGAGGCGGAAAGCCTCAAAGCCCAACTGAAGACCGATCTGGCAGAAATCGTGCCTGAATAAGCAGCTAGTGACGGGCAAGGACGAAGACGACGGGCCGAGATCGCCGAGGTGGATCGTGTCCGTCGATGCCTCCACGCCTTCAAGCATTTCTTGATGAGCTTCGTATGTAAACCGCACCTGTTTGTAACATATGTGAACCTCTAGAGTCGATGACCGTGCATCGGCTATATATTTTGTTTTATTTGGCCGATTTTATGTATCGGCCCCACATTCTTGTCCAACGCCTCTCCGTGCTTTTTACTTGGCCGATTTCATGTATCGGCCCCCATATTTTACTGCCCATCATCCCACATGCTTGGGAAATATTTCTTGAGATGTTGACCGTTGACCGCCACTGGGATTTTTACGCCGTCCAGCTCCTCGAGCATATATGCGTTTCCTCTTAAAACTTGATCGACCCTGTACGGCCCGTGCCAATTTGGAGACCATTTACCATATGTTGCATCCTTAGTACCCAATGGCAACACAGCTTCCCATACCAGATCACCGACGTGGAACTCCTTTGGCCTCACTTTCTTGTTATATGCCCGCGCTACCTTGGCCTTGTTCTCTTTGATTTTCTCCAGTGACCATAGCCTGAGCTCGGTTAAATCCTCAACACTGTCACTCATCAAGGTTACGTATTCTTCAGTCGTTAGATCGTTCTGAAAAGTGACACGTCTCGATCCAGCCGTAATTTCCTGTGGCACTTCTTGTCCATATACTAGATGGTATGGCGAGGTTTTTATCGCTCCATGGCATGACATGCGATAAGCCCATAACGCCTCTGACAAAACCTCGTGCCAACGCCTAGGGTGCTCATCGACTTTTCTCTTGATCAGTTTGATGAGGCTCTGGTTGGATGCTTCAGCTTGCCCATTTGCCTGAGCGTAGTATGGAGATGATCTGATCAGCTTGATCCCCGTGTCCTCACAGAACTTTCTAAACTTGTGAGAAATGAAGACCGAGCCTCCATCGGTAGTGATAGTTTGGGGAATCCCGAATCTATGGATGACATGTTCTTTCACAAAGTTGATAACATCCTTTGAGTTTACTGATTTCATTGGGACAACCTCCACCCATTTAGTGAAATAATCAGTGATGGCCAAAATCCACATGTGGCCTTTGCTTGATGGAGGATTGATTTTGCCGATCATATCCATGCCCCAACCTCGGAATGGCCAAGGCTTGATGATGGGGTTCATACGACTGGTACCATCTGAATTTTCCCAAATTTCTGACATCCTTGACACCCTTTATAGTACTTGAAACAGTCCTCAAGCATGGTGGGCCAATAAAACCCTGATCGCCTGATCAACCATTTCATCTTGTGAGCTGATTGGTGAGTTCCACAGGCGCCTTCGTGTACCTCGTGTAGGAGCCGATTGGCCTCGGCTGTTCCCAGGCATTTGAGCAATAACCCCTCCAAAGTCATGTAAAACATGTCATCCCCAATAAGCACATACTTCATGGCCTTGTACCTTATCCGTTTAGGTGCCCCCCGAGCCGAATCCTTCAAGTAGTTGAAGATATCGGCTCTCCAGTCGTCAGTTTCCAGGAACTGTACCTGAACATCCGCTCCCTCTGATACGTCCTTGTAGCCTGAAGCCATTTGTGCAAGATCATTTGCCTCGGTATTCTGCGAACGCGGGATCCAGGTGAAGTTTATGTACCGGAACTGTGCCATCAGCTCGCGGCAGTGCAGCCATAATGGGTAGAGGGACTCGCTCTCGCATTTGTATTCGCCCGTGAGTTGAGAAATCACCAACTTGGAGTCTCCAAAAATTTCCACCGCTTCTGCTCCAGCTTCTATGAGCAACTCCATTCCCTTGCGTATCGCCTCGTACTCAGCGACGTTGTTGGTGCGAGGGGCCGATAACCTGATGGAGAAAGAAAATGTTGCCCCCCGGGGCGACACGAGTAGCATGCCGATGCCACACCCATCGTCACAAACCGATCCGTCGAAAAACATAGCCCACGCTCGTATAGACAGTGCCGCTATGTTAGTGTTGATCCTTTCAGCGATAAGGTCGGCCAATGCATGTCCCTTAACTGCTTTCGCGGGTTGATACCGGATGTCAAACTCCGATAATGCAAACATCCATTTGCCCAGTCGGCCTTTCAACATAGGAGCCGACAGCATGTGCTTTATGACGTCTGACTTGCATATGATGACAATCTCCGCTGATAGCAAAATATGGCGCAGCTTGGTGCAAGTGAAAAACAGGCAGAGGCATAACTTATCGATATCAGGATACCTTGTCTCTGCATCCAGCATCCTTCTGCTTATGTAAAATACGACTCGCTCCAGCCCATCATAAACTTGCACCACCACCGAGGCGATGGACGTGTAGGCTACTGACAAGTAAATGTAGAACGGTCTGTCCGGCTGGGGTGGAACCAACACTGGCGGCTTCGTCAGATATTCTTTGATCTCGTCGAAGGCTCGTTGTTGTTCTGCCCCCCAGCGGAATTCCTCGTCAGATTTAATTTTCACTAGTCCCATGAACGTCTATATCCTTCCTGACAGATTAGAGATGACTCTTCTGACAAAGTTGATCTTGCCGATGAGAGACTGCAGTTCTTTCTTTGTGGTGGGTGGCTTCATTGTTCGCACTGCCTCCTGACTTTTCAGGCCGATCTCAATTCCGCGTTCATGGACCAAAAAACCTAAGAACTGACCGTCACCTCAAGGCACACTTCTTTGGATTCATCCGTAGCGAATTTTCTTGTTCGGTCCAGACGCTGCAGATCGTCCGGTGTCCTTGCGCTGAAGCGGACTTGACCACCACGTCATCGATGTCAATTTCCACCAGCTTGCCGATCGATCATGGAAAATATAATTCATGGCCCTTTGGTACGTGGCGCAAAGCATTCTTGATCAAACGCGTCATGACTACATATTCAAACAACCCCACGACCACGGACTCGAATGCGTCTTGTGTATGTCTTACGGAGCCATAAAAATCTGGTTGTAACGGCGTTGCCATCCATGAAGCTCAAGATCTTATGACCAGCCGCTGCATTGATTAACGTTTACGCCCCGATCGGATACTCATCCTTTGGGGTAGCTCTGAGATCCCGAAAATCTATGGCAACACGCCAACGGCCATCCTTTTTCTCTACAGGTACGATACTAGAAATCCACTCAACATACCTGCATGGCCTGAGTAACTTGGCTGTCAACATTTTCTCGACCTCCTTCTTGACTTCTTCGAATTTGGCCTCCATCATCGTGCTCGCTGCTTTGAAATGGCGAAACTTTTTAAGCGGGAGTCGATGCTCAATGATGCTCCTGTCTAACCCAGGCATCTCTGTGTAGTCCCAGGCGAAGCAGTCTGGATATTTTTTCAACAGGGCTATCATAGGACCCCGCATACTCGGATCTAACTTCTTGCTGATAAATGTTGGTCGTGGCTTATCCCCAGGACCAATGTCGATTTCTTCTAGTTCATCAGCGGATGTAAACCCATACCCTAGCTTTCCGTCACCTGTCAAATCGATGCTAAACACAGGGCAAACGGTAGGTGAGGATAACAAAAATAATTTGGGCCGATTGCCTGAATCGGCCCCCTTTCTGATTGCATTAGTCAAGGACGGTTTACACCTTATTGTTTTACAATGGCAAGGCATCTCCCTGCTACGACTACGTGATCTGCTTGTCGTATGATTGCTGCTTTTTATTTTTTGTGGCCGATCGCAGGGATCGGCCGTACCACGGATGATCGTGGACTTTTCTACTCTGTCAGGCCAGTGGATAAGACCAGCCTCACCCCGTTTTTTGTAGCTTCAATGCGCTCACAGCCGTCTAGACTGATTCCAGAGATCGGCTCTTGGTCTTCTGCTTCCCAGACATTCATGCCAGCTATGGAGATCTCGATAGAATCATCTGCATGGATGACCTCCACTTCATCTCCATCCCATTGTATTAGGCACTGGTGCATCGTGGACGGAATGCAGTAGTTCGCGTGAATCCAATCTCTCCCTAGCAAGACAGCGTAGGTGCTTTTGCTGTCCACGACAAAAAATGACGTGGGTATGGTTTTCCTGCCCACTGTCAGATCCACGTTCAGTACGCCTTGCGTTTCCGAAGTCTGACCGTTGAAGTCGCTTAACGTGACGTTGGTTTTGATTAGATCTGCACTAGAGCGTCCCAAACGTCGTAGCATGGAGTATGGCATGATATTGACTGCCGCTCCGGTGTCCACCAACATCTTGCTGACAGGTTGCCCATTGATGTAACCTCGTAGGTACAGGGCTTTCAGATGTTTGTAACCCTTCTCACGTGGCTTCTCAAAGATAACCGGCCGTGGCCGCGATCAGTAAGCACTTTGGTAGCTCATTGGTTCTTGGCGCGAATCGACGGAAGTATGAACACCATGTTTGTGCGGCCGATGTACTGCATCGGCTTTACCGGTTTGGGGCGCCACTCTTTCCTTGTCCGGCGGTCTCCGCTTCCAAGGTCGCCTAATTTTAACGGCGAGATCGGGCGTGCTTTCTTTAAAGCGTGAGAATCGCGCTCACTTCCTCCAAGTTACGAGCGCTGCACTCTACGCTTTTGGGTATGTACGAGTCCGTCGGGACACCACCTTGACGGTGATATCTGTCTTCTTCTTTGTCATCCCTTGGCTTCGAGGTCGAGGTTTTTGCTCGGCGGACTCCAGAACGGCTACGAGGTGGGAGAGGCCCTAGACGTTTGAACATCAAACGGCCTCGTGTCCTCCTTCGCGCTGTCCGCATTCCGGCAGTTGTCGATGTAGGCAATCGGCTCATTCCGCGTCCCAAAGAATACTTGAAGAAAGGACAATCCCAATGTTTGTCTGCGCTTCCTTTTCTTTTGACGGTCCCCTAGCGAGGTGCTCATATCCTTCATCGTCTCCATCGCTACGGCCGTTGGTCATCTTGACGCTCATACTTGTTAAGGAGATGCGTGGAATGTGGCTTCTGATACCGCACTCTCCTCACATGTTCCTCCGTTAAATACCGCCTGTCATTGTGGCTGGGCCGGTCGCATGGACCAGCCTCCTTTCTTTCTTTGCCCCGAGAGCGACCACCTTCCTCCTTGTACGTGTCATGGTGGTACCCAGACCCTGCCATATTAACACCGAACGAGAAATCCAGCTGACGCCTGAGCATCGAGTTCTACCATGTTGACGCCGGGAAATGGGTTTGTGTCCACTTTCATGGCGAACTGCCCAAGGATCAGACGGCCTTGTTCTATCGCCGTTTGGATTTGGCGACGTAGCTCTTTGCAATCATTGGTGGTGTGGGTGAACGAGTGATGCCACTTGCAGTATGGTCTCCCGTTCATTTCCTGAGCCGTGGGGATTTTGTGGCCTTCGGGTAACCTCAGCTGCTTCTCCTTCAGCAGTAAATCGAATATCTGCTCGGCTTTGCTCACATCGAAGTCGAACCCTTTTGCAGGCCCTTGTTGTTTCACCCATTTGCAGGATAGATCTGCCCCGAGCCCATTCACCACGGCCACCTCCTGGTCTTGTGTAGGATCATCTTCTCAGATCGACCAGGCCTATCGGACGTTGAATTTGTCTTGGTACAACTCGTGGTGGCGCTGTTCATACATTGTCACCACGGGCCATGTGCGCCAACGAGTTGTACTCTACCGAAAGCCAGATCCTTGATGGGTGCCGAGACCCAACACGCTAGCTCGACCGCTTCTTTCTCGATTAAGCAGCTGAGTAACATCGGTTCTTGACGGTCCCGGTTACCGGATGTACTCGCTCGATTTCTCCCGCTTCGCAGCACTGCCAGTCTGCAATGCCAGCCTCGGTAGCCTCTGAATGATACTGAATGTGGAACTGCTCTTCCAGTTGCTTCCAGGTCTGAATCGAATCAGGTAGCAGCGAGGTGTACCATCCAAAAGCTGGTCCTGTCAGAGATGGCGCAAAGAACCTTACGCCGCGGTGATCCGATCTGAAATCATGCCCAATCGTGTGTATCGGCTCACGTGCTCGATCGAGCTCGATCCTTCCGATCTGAACCTTGAGAACTCGGGAGCCGATACTTGGGTGGCGGGATCAGGTCAAACTTCGGAAGTACGGCTTTGAATAGCCGATTGTCCTTCTCTTCGGCACAAAGCCGAACTGGTCTCTCAAGATGGTACGGATTTGTTCCGTTGTTTGGGCTGTAGGGGCTAGATTCTCATGACTCGTTCCAGTGGCATACTTGGCTAACCACGCCTGTTTGTCGGTGTCCATCCCAGAGATTCCTGCTCCGGAAACACCTGCCCCCGAAGCCACTGCTCCAGAAACTCCTGCCCCATTAATCCCTGCGGTTGCAATCTGGTTCGTGCGCGTCAAGCTGTTGCAGTCCGGCACGTAAGTGCACACGTATCCATGTGGGATTTCTTTAGGTGGTTCAAACAGAACCGGCATCGCTGGGTCGCCTCCGACCTTAGACGACGTATGCCGCTGCCTGGTGGCTCCGGAGCTGCAAGTGTGAAGCGGCGGGCCTGGTCTGAGCGGTCTTTCCCCTGGTGATTCCCAGTAGGCCCCGATGGAGAGTACTGATGTTTCATGATCTCTGAACTACGCGAACTGCAATCCGCTTTGAAAGCGTTCACGTGCTCTCGAATGGCGGTGAAGAGAATGAGCCACCATGTAATTGACTTCTGTCGCAGCTGCAGTGCGCTCCTCTGAAGGAACAGACAGATCCACCTCATCAAGAGCACCCTCGGGTGAGAACCCTTTCCACCTGATGCCATGCTTACGAGTCCGCTCAAAAGAGCCGATGAGATCGGCTTCGAAGAGAGCTTTGATGTCATCATACTTCGCCTTGTGCTCCTCAGGCAGCTCGTCGTACGTGACTGGTCCGTTCTCCATCGCAGCGTCGGATGTTGATGTAGACGTTGTTGAAGGTCCCACCGGGCGTGCCAGAATGTGTTGCCTGCCAAAACTCACCGGCGAGCAGCGACGAGCAACACGAAGAGCCGGGAGGCTCCAGGAATCGGTGGGCCTGGTCCCTCGGGCAACGCCCGCAAAACTCCGCACACGCCCGGCTTGGTTCGAGATGCCACCTGACCTATACCTGGTCGAAGGTGAAGGATTGCTCCGATTGATTTCTGCATGGTAAACAAGTATACGTAAAATTCGAGCCGTGACTCCCGAGTTTCCAGTGAATCGGCTCCTAGAGCCGATTATCCCATGGTTCTCGCATTAGATTTACGATAACATGGGGTTTTGCTTTATCATTACAAGTTAAATCGATCTCTGACGGTTTAACGTTTTCACCACGTAATCGGAACGTCCCTACGTAATTGAGCCTGGTATATACAAAGATGAAGAATACTAACCCTAGAGGAGGCCTAATAACCAACGTAAAGTCAATTACGGAACAACTTCTCTAGAACGAGTAAGCCACGCCTTACGTACTACTGGATCGTTCAACCCGTTTGTAAGGCGACTACGTGATATCAAACTAAACCTTGGTGAGCAAGGCACAACCATAACAGATCGAATCAGCTAAATAAAGATCAAGCAAGATGCTACCCTCGCACTTGGGAAACAGTGCAAAGGTAGCGAGGTAACTAGAGGCATAACTTTAAACAATTATAGCGAAAAGCACCGATGCTAGCCTCAACAAAATCTATGATAGTAGTGTTACTCGCCATCAACAAGGCTTCAGTACGAGTAACACTAAATAACGCATAAGTAAAAATACTGCCTAGATCGTAAGATGCGATCTAGGCAGCATGACACTTACCCGAAAGAAACCCTCGAAAACAAGGGGTGGCGATGCGCCGAGATTGTGTTTGTTGTGAACGTGATTGTCCTCCTTTTCTTGATAACCCTAGGTACATATTTATAGTCCGGAGACTTTCTATCTTTGGAATAACTCTACAACTCTATCTTTACCTAAACTGAAACGGAACCTAAACTGAAACGAAACCTACTATGATACAAGATACACGGGCAATTTAGCCCAAATCCACGCACAAGGCCGATTCAACAACACGTTGAATATACGTATCTTCCAAGCCCATCTTGATCACGGCCCATCTCCGTCTTTGGCCAAAATATGGCGATAACAGAAACATAGTCATCAACCAATCAATGTGCTAGTCTAATATTCACGTGTGTCCTCACATGAACTCTGACTAGGGACAACTCTTAAATAACCATACAAGTAAAGAGTTTCACAAACAATTCACATAATTGCCAATCAATACAAGTTGCCTGATATGGATATTCAAGGGACATTACAATAACTCATGGACACATATGAAATATCAACATCTCTATGATTGCCTCTAGGGAATATTTCCTTCAGTGATACCGCGACACTCCCCCAAGCTTGGAACAAGCCAATGGGATGCCAAACCTGATGACGAATTACTCCTTTGGTGTTGGTGGTCTCTTGTCATCATCAAACTTCAAAGGCAATGGTTCCCCATCCAAAAAGGATGTCTTTGTTTCTGCAATCCTGAAACTAGTAGCAGAGCTAATGCGATCAAATCTAGCTTCATACTCACAGTTTTGATTTTGTATGTTATAGAGTTGTGCTTGCAATTTATTAGTTGTTTGATGGAGTGAGAAGATCTCTTATCGAAGCTCAGCAACTTCTCCCTCATGCTTGTTGATGAGTTCTGAACTTATCATGTGAATAACATCCACTTTGCATTCTGCCATCTTCTTGTACCTAAAAACTTCTTGTTCCAATGCTTCCATCTTGTCTTCCAGGTTGCCTTCTCCTTTAGGTCCTTGAACTTATTTCATCTGTACCGTCCCCTTCTTTGAGGATCAACTCTTTGGGGTGCATCCTCAACTCATACATGTATGGGGTGAGGACATCCGCAGAGGAATCCTCCGTGGGTTATATAGAGGAAGACACTGAGGCTCTAAATCTGAGAATTTTCTTGACAGAAACAGATCGAAAATGAAAACACGACAAAAACACGATGCAAGAACCTCGGGGAACCTGAGGGGTTATACATTACGAAGATTCAATGCATAAGGAAAGTTTTGACACAGAAACGAAGTGGAGACGGAGTTCGGGGGAGTCAAACCCCCTCCAGGCGTTACCAGGCTGGGCCCGCGCCTGGGGTGGGTTTGTCCACCCGGGGCTTCATTTCCTCTTCAGTTTCGTCCCGTAACTTCCCTTATGTACTAAAAACATCAAAAATATAAAAAGATTGGAGTTTCATGAACCTTATGTTTTCACCACTTTTACTTATTCAAAGACGAACTCTGCAGTTTCTGGTGCTTGGTTCTTGATAAATTCTTATAGAGTCACCATTTGAATGACATCCACTTCTTCATTGTAAGAATCTCCAGAAATATAATGGTTTAGTCTTTGACCATTAACCACCTGTGTTGTGTCATCCTTCAGAGAAGAGATTTTGATGGTACCTGAACGGTACACTTCCTTGATAAAAAAAGGTCCTTCCCATTTGTAGAGTAGTTTCCCTACAAAAAATCTGAGACGAGACCTATACAAAAGAACTTTCTCACCAACATGGAACTCCCTTTTGAGAATTCTCCTATCATGCCATCTTTTTACTTTTTCCTTAAAGATCCTAGCATTTTCGTAAGCTTCCCCTCTCCACTCATCTAGATTACTTAAATCGAGCAGTCATTTCTCACCAGCAAGTCTAAAATATCTTTTCAACTCTTTCACTGCCCAATAAGCTTTATGTTCTAATTCTAAAGGCAAGTGATAAGCTTTCCCATAGACCATTTTGTTAGGAGACATCCCCATATGATTTTTATAAGCAGTTCTATAAGCCCACAAAGCGTCATTCAACTTTTTAGCCCAATTTTTTCTAGACCTATTGACAGTCTTCTGCAAGATAGATTTAATTTCCCTATTGGAAAGTTCTACTTGCCCACTAGTTTGGGGGTGATAAGCTGAAGATATCCTATGGTTTACATCATACTTAGAGAGAGTTTTTATACAACTCCCATGAATAAAATGGGAGCCTCCATCAGTCATGAGATATCTAGGTACACCGAACCTAGGAAAAATGACATCTTTGAGCATTTTCAAAGAGGTCTTACCATCAACACTGCTCGTAGGTATGGATTCTACCCACTTTGTAACATAGTCAACAACAACAAGAATATGAGTATACCCTTTTAAAGGAGGAAAAGGCCCCATAAAGTCAAATCCCCAACAATCAAAAGGTTCAATAACAAGAGAATAATTAATAGGCATTTTATTGCGTCTAGAGATGTTACCTACTCGTTGGCATTCATCACAGGATCAGATAAACTTCCTTGCATCTTTAAAAAGAGTAGGATAATAAAATCTAGATTGTAAAACCTTCTATGCAGTCATATCCCTAGCATGATGTCCTCCATAAGCATTGCCATGAAATTTTCTCAATATCTCTTGTTGTTCAAATTCTGGAACACATCTTCTCACAATGCCATCTACTCCTTCATTATGTAGGTGTGGGTCATCCCAAAAGTAATGTCTTAGATCATAGAAGAATTTCCTTCTTTGTTGGGCTGTAAAGGTTGGAGGCAAATACTTGGAAACAATAAAGTTAGCATAATCAGCATACCAAGGATTCTCATGTGGACTTACCCTTATTACAGCTAACTGCTCATTTGGAAAATTATCATTAACAGGCAAAGGGTCAAAAGAAATGTTTTCCAAACAAGATAAATTATTAGCAACAGGATTATCAACACCTTTCCTATCCACAATATGCAGATCAAACTCTCGCAAAAGCAACACCCACCTTATAAGCCTAGGCTTAGCGTCATTCTTTGTCATAAGGTACTTAATAGCTGCATGGTTAGTATGAATAGTAACCTTAGAATCAATAATATAAGGTCTAAACTTATCATAAGCAAAGATTACGGATAAGAACACTTTTTCAGTAGTAGCATAATTCTTTTGATCAGCATCTAGAGTCTTGATAGCATAATGAATAACATTCAGCTTCTTGTTAACACGTTGTCCAACGACAACACCCACAACAAAGTCACTAGCATCACACATGATTTCAAAAGGTAAACTATAATAAGGCGGTTGGACTATAGGGTTCCGAAGGGAAGATATAGGCGAAGGGGCGAAGTCGGAGGCCGAGCAGGTGGGCCAAACCCATCCTACGCGCAGGGTCAGGTGGGCCCACGCCTAGGGGGTGTGGGCCCCCTAAGGGCCCCCTTCCCTCCTCCTTCTAGCTTCCTTCGTCTTCTAGTAAAATAATATGTTTCCATATTTTTCTGGTATTTTTCTAATCTTCGCGAAATTGCACCGAAACGCCTTATTTTCCATCAGAATCCAGACTCCGGCAGTCCATCCTCCAGGAATCATCCAACATGCATAAACAAATGAAAAGCCATAAGTAAAACCTCATAATAAGACAAATATGAATGAATAGAGGTAAATTATGATATAGAATGGTGATGCGAATTGGGCGTATCAGGGATGCCGCTAAATCCATGACTCTAACACTTAGAGTTCCCACAGAAGGCAATAATTGACGAGAGGTAACCTCGGCAATGCCCATTGTTATGGACTCATGGTTTTGTGGAAAAGAGAGCATTCGGGATTTCGTCGGCTGATCAGACAAACAATGAAGTCGATGTAGTATGATTATAGAGAAAGCTTAGTTACAAAGTCACCGATTCGCTAGTTGCGATCTAGCTCATGGCGGATTTCTGTAAAACTATGGTGCCCTCTTCGCCAGGTCCTCCCAGCCTTTATATGAGAGGCTGGGTCCTAAAGCCGTATCTGGAGACGTTACATGTTTACAACTACAATACAAACTCTATGTCGGTTTATAATCTTTCCTTTTTTGACAAGGTAGGTTTCTATCCGTCAGATTCTCCTAGGATTCCTTTGGGCTTCGTGGGACTTAATCCTTTATGCGCCAATGGTAACTAATCATAGGGACCCGATAGGTCATACCCATGTCATTATGGAAAGAAGAAAAGTAAGCAGGTCCTCTTTAGTGTAGATGATGTGCAAACAGAACCTATCATTGTTGTTGAGGTCTCTGATGAAATAGCATATTGTGAACCTAAAAATGATTTTTGTGAAAAATCATGGGTATCAGACCATGTATCTGTAGTTCAAATCTGACCCACTTCCAACCGATTCGGCATGAATTTGTCTTTTTCACGAGGGGTGGATGGAAATGTTTAATATATCCTAGTTGGGATATTATCCATACAAGGTAGTCTAGTATTTTTAAAAATAGGGTGGTACCATTTTGAAATTTCAATTTGGTGGTTGCTTCACAAAATACTCTGTTTTGGGAACTTGAAAAATGGATTTTTGGTGTGACAAAAAGGAAAACTTCCTCCTGCAACATTATTCGCCATCCCATGATGCACATGCATGCACACTATGGGAACACTATCACAAACTACGCTACGATTCTGGCCATAATATTGGTCGTTTGCCCTGAAAGCCATGAAACCTCGCTTGAGATAGGTCAATTTGTGAAGTTTTTTCGAGACACAATAAATATACCAAGTTTTATATTTTCCTTGCAACTATGTCACATAATATGACACCACATAAAGGTTTTGCATTGTTTGGATCATTTTTGAATTTCTTATGCCCTTTTCAAACTTAGGTCAAACTTTGTGAAGGATTTTCATGGAGATTCTTAGCTCGGGGGTGAGCCTCGCTAAACTTGCATTGGATCTCTAATGGAATAGCATATTTTGAACCTAAAAATGATTTTTGTGAAAAATCATGGGCATCATATCATGTACTTGTAGTTCAAATCTGACCCAATTCCTACCGATTCAGCAGGAATTTTTTTAACGAGGGGTTGACGGAGAGGTTTAAGATACCCTAGTTGGGATATTGTCCATGCAAGGTGTTCTAGTATTTTTGAAAAATGGGATGTTACCATTTTAAAATTCCAATTTGGTGGTTGCTTCACAAAATACTCTGTTTTGGGCACTCGAAAAATGGAAAATGGATCTTTGGTGAGACAAAAAAGAAAACTCATCACATGATGCACATGAATGCACAATATGGGCACATTATCACAAACTATGCAACGACTTTGGCCATAACATTAGTCGTTTACCCTAAAATCCATGTAACCTTGATTGATATAGGTCAATTTGTGAAGTTTTTTTCGAGACACAATCAATATACCAAGTTTGATATTTTTCCTTGCAGCTATGTCACATAATATGACACCACGCGAAGGTTTTGTATATTTTTGAATTAGTTATACACATTTGAAGGTTTGGTAAAACATGTGAAAACCGCGTTGAATGACTCCAAAACATAGCTAACCCTAAGGCCGAACGAGGACCATCGATCTAACCCTAGTGCGATATTGTGGCTGTCCAATCACGTCTTCTAGAAGGGTTCTGCGGGAATCTCTGGGTGGTCCATGGGAGGGCTAGTTCTCCAACCTGATTGGCTCGCGTATTTTAGAAGGATTTCGTGGCTAGCTCAAGGCGATCTGTGGGAGAACTGGTTCTCCAACCTAATTGGCTCGCATCGTTTTTTCCATGAACAGATACGATACATTGAGGGCACACTCGATTGTCCATTGGGCCGAGCATACCAGGTTCTACACTATTGCGTTGATGTCATCCTAGAATGGGCCCGCGAGAGCCTGGCTTGGATGCACGTGGCCACGTTAGTATCAGTTTGCATTCATACGAGGGTGCGGGGCAGGGCGGGCTGCATGCAACGGCATCATGCATGCCATGCAGCAGTGTCGCAATCTAGTTATTTTTGCATGCATCGACACCAGCTAGTTTTGTATCGTATGCACGCATCGATGCAATAAAGCAGCAAAGTGTAGCAGCCAAGAACGCAGCGGCACGGCAGCGTAGTTACATCGCATCAAAGATATTTTTATCGCATGCAGGCATACACGATATAGACGCATCGATCGGTGCATTTCACACGCATCGGTCGCTTTGAAGTGTCACACGTGGAATAGAACCTCACGCGACATCCTTACCGTGTGCCTCTTTGGATGCACTACCGCATTAGCGACACCATGAATGCGTGGAGAAGTAAAAGAATCATCGACTCCATCGACTTGGCTTCCTCGCTGCACCACGGCCATATAAGGGCACGGGCCATTTCCTCACACTCCCACAAACTCATATCTTAAACCACCATTGCTTCTTCTTCCGCTCCCCTTCTTCTCGAGCCACTACCCCTGCCACTATGCAGTTCAACGGTCCTACCTACCATCGCCTTGCCACCTTGCCCAAGAGGCAGTGGACGGCCGGCTACATCGCTGACAACCAGCTTCGGGTCTAGTCCATTTCAAGGTGGAGTAGCTCCAGGGAATTAGCTCACTTCTTCTGTGCGTTTAACATCCCAAAAATATTAAACTTTGATCATCAAACTCTAATCATCCAAATTAGGGTTAACAAAGAACTTTTCTAATTAAAAATATGAAAGCATTCACATGTGTATGTATTAAAATTTGGATTCTTTTGAATTGCCATGATTATGTGTTTCTTTGCTTGTAAAATGATTCTTAGGTGAAATAAACATCATCTAAACAAATCCCAAACTTTTCCCAAAGAAAACAAATTAAGTGAATGGTCACTTTGGCCAATTTAACTCCCATGCCAACTTTGGCTATCTCTAACTTTCAGAACTTAACAAAAACATGTATGGATCTTTGCACCCCTTGATAGTACTCATAACAAGGTACCAAGGACCACTTTGTGATCATGCAAAAACATTTGAATGCATAGTTAAAATGACAGTTTAAAATTGAATCTATTTTCATATGGGAAGATCCCACTATTTCAAAAACCACTCAAACAAGCTCAATTTTCAAAACCCAAGCATCCACAGAATCCTCAACACATGCCTAGCACACCCACCAAAAATATTTTCAAAATTCAAAACTTAAGTTCATGCGGCCATTTCATCAAACAGGTTGCAGATGCAAATCAAACAAAATCAAAACACTATTTGGAGCAGTGTTTTGAGCCAACCTTGTTCCCTCTCTGGTTACACTAGCCTCAGTAGATCATCTACCAACCTTAACTAAGCTCTAGCCCCACTGTGAAGTCGCCAATGTCATCAATGGTGAACATGCCGAGAGCACCCATGTCACCCCAGTGTGGACAGCAAGCTACGAGCAACACTAGCCTCGCCAACCTTGTCTCGGAGCTAGCCAGCACTCCACTGTCACTCACTGTCCCAGCCGCGAGCAATGCCAGCCCCTGGACCACACGCCCAGGCCATGCCAAGCCGCTCTGGAAGCATGCCGAGAGCGCGCCAGAGCGCCACCCTCGACACACGCCTACAGACCGCGCGCCGCCCTCGCCACATGCACGTGTGATCACCACCGTCCCAGCAACCTTGCAGACACCCCCCTTCGCTGCCCCATGCCTCTCAACCACCGCTCACCGTCGAAGACGCCGCCTCTGCCGCGCAGAGCACCACGCGTTCCCGACCGTTTTCCACCGCCCCTACACGCGCATTTAAACCTTAGAGCATCGTCAGGAGACCACTCGTCGATCGCCAACCGCAGCCATGCCTCTAGCCGCCCGTAGCAGTGTCGCCACCGTCGCCTACCCATCCCTCTCGGTCTCGCCATCGAGCCTATAAAAGGAGGCGACCCCTAGCCGATTGAAGCACACCATTTCACTCCCCTCACCTCACTGATCGTTCCACCCGTTAGCCGGAGCAAGGCGAGCAGAGCATCGCCGGAATTGCACCAGAGCAGGCCGCCTCTGGTGAAGAAGGTAGCCGTTGATTTCGTCCACCCCAGGAACTGCCGCGACCACCCCTGAGTTCGCCGTCGTCCACTTCGTCGTTTCCCCGCCTCGCCGTCGTCACTGGAGCCCCGGTATGCCCCCTACGCACCCCCACTGAGACGGTAGGGTTCAATCTCGCCGGTGACCCGTTCATCATCGACGACGACCCTCAGCCGTCGATCTTCATTCTAATCCAACGCACCACATCGCCCTGTACCACTTCGTGTTTAAAGAGTCACTGACCAGTAAACCCCCCTGTCAGTTGCGCCCCGCGCTACAGAGTGACACTAGGCCGGCCCATTACCCCTTCCCGCGCAGCCCACTCGTTTGAATTTAGCTTTTTCTATTTATATTCAAACTCAGTTCTGTACCTAGTTTCAAAAATCAACCCATCTAGATTCATTGAACCAAATCGAATGAAACCAATTTTGTTAGAAAGATATTGAAATGCTTAATCCAAGCCCATTGGATTCAAATCATTTGGATATGTATATCAACCTTGGTAAAAATAACAAAGCAGAAGCTTTTCTGCATTCAAACATTTTTCAAATTTAAACCATAATAGCTTTTGAGTTGATTCCAACTTTCAAAATCACATTTGATCATACCTTTCAGAATATATAAAAATATATGGGTTTACTTATATAAATAATGTTCAAGTAATAAAATAATGCCACATAGGCATTTCTAGCCATTTATTTTTAGTTAAATTAAAAGGTTAACTCTTATTAAATTGTGACACCTTTTTAGATCACATTACCATGTACTGAAATATGTGGTGATGACATGTGTCAACATGATCCCATGTTTGAGTTGGAGAATATTAAATATTAAGTAGTTTTTCAATGAGTAGAAATTACTTTTCTAAAAATAAATAAATAAGACAAATGCTTTATTCTTGTGATATTAGTGATGATGCTAGATCATCTATAGAACCCTTTTGTGTGATGATTGAAAGTAGTTAAGTATTGTTTGGTGATTGTGTACCTCGTCTTTATCCATAGACGCTAGTACCGACCAAGGATACAAGGAGGAAGGAGGATACTACGAAGAAGAAGAAGCCGAGGAGAACTTCAACCACTGCTCTGCACAAGGCAAGCTTATACTGATATTCATGCAAGCTAACACTTGCAATTATGAAAGTTAGATAAACTATGCAATGCACTAAGCATGCTTGGTTAGACACATTTGATGATACCCAATCCTAGTTTTAATTGCAAGCTTTCTACTTTATTTCTTTATCAAAGCTCTTACTTAGAGTTTACTTGAGTAAATTGTAGATACTAGAAAGATAATTGAAGGTTGCATAAAGAGCATTAAATTTGGCCTAAGTTAGGTAATCTTGATGTCATCCTAAGGCATGAGATGGTACTTAGTTAAAACTCCACTTGTTTACCACCCCTCATTAGTACTCACTCCCACTTGTAGATGCTAGTGCTAAGCATAAAACTTGATCAACTTAGATGGGAATACTTGGTGGAAAATGGTTATGAAAACCTTGGAATGATGGATCATTCTATTGAGATGTTTTGACATGTGTTTCCGAACACCAGATGATTTGGATGATGAAAATGTTAAGGCATGAGCCTTAGCCCTTTATAAAACTGATGGTTGTCTGGATGCGATATCATTCCAATTTTACCGTACAACCACAATACCCGAAGATTGGGTAGGGCTTGATTGGAAACTTATATACCTTAGTATGTGTTCCCTCACGGCCAAGGTCTGAGCTGAGGCTACCTTGTGAAGATTGTCCACCTGTGCACTACCCAAGATGAAAGTTGGTCACGGTTGGGAGGCCAAACTCACAGGAGAGGTGCTTATACTAGGGCGTGTAATTGAAAGGTTAGGATTGATTATCCGCATACTGAGTATGGTGAATTCAGGATTTGTTCCTAACGGATGTATCGAATGTTGTGGTGAAAGTGTACAATCTCTACAGAGTGTCAAACTATTGAATAAGCGTCATGATTATGGACAGTTGGAGTGGCCATATTGTTCCCCTGTCAGATGTTTTCAAAATGACTTATGAAATGAATTGAGATTTTGACTTGACCACAACAGAGTTGTGATATGAAATACAAGTTCCCACTTAGGTGTTATAAAACTTCAACTAGCTTTTCTTGCGTCTGAACTTAGTAGAGGTAAATCTGGCTTTTTGCAAAATAACCCTAGAGCTTAGTGTCCTACTAGAAAAAAACCATAACTTGTTACTATTAGTTTGCGAGTACTTAAAGAGTACTCATGGCTTTGTCCCTAGTTATTCCTGTGGCCAGACTATGAAGAGGAGTATCAGGATGATGGACCCCAGGAAGGTTACGACAACTAGGATCATCTCCCATTGTCAGCATTGCATGTGACCCCGAAGATGGAGCTTCGCCTACGCTACCTTTTTATTACGTATTTCGTTGCTTGAGTTGTATTAAGAACTGGATCATGAGATCCTTATTTGTGTAAGACCTTATGTATGGTTTGTAATGGATGATGTACTGTGGTATCCAAATCTGTTATGTCTCGCAAAAATGGTAATCCTGGGATTGCGATGTATGGCATAACAGGCATCTGGGATTAAAAATCCGGGTGTTGACAAGTTGGTATCAGAGCCAGGCTGACCATAGGAGACCCTAGTTAAACTGGACGTTTGAATCAAAAACTTAGTTTCAAAACCAAAGGAAACAAATATTTACATAAACTTATTCCCATTCTTATCCCCTTTTTTCTTTCATAAAAATTCATGTTCCTCAAAAACTCTTGCAAAATACATAAAAATTGACACACTTGATCACTCTAATAACTTACTCATCCTATATTATTTAGATGGACGTGAAGTACAGCAAGTTTTATCAGTTGGGGAATGGAGGAGACCTTCTCTTTGAGCGGGATTTGGACCAGCTTTCGGAACTTCTGGAGCATCCGCACCCCGAGTTCTTCGGAGCTCAGCTCAATGATCAAGGAGGAGAAGATCTGCAGTGGCTAATTGTTGCAAGTCTCCGAGGAAAGATTGGACCTCCCACTGCAAGGGAATTTAGTTTACCTTAAGAGAGAACAACTGGCTCGATGTACTTGCCAGGGCCATGTAGGAAGCTCTTGCCCGTCTGTGTGGGCAGAGTATCAACCAGATCAAGGGTACCCGCTTTGAGTTTTGTCCAAGGCGTGATGCTATGGGACAGCCACTGGAAGCCCATACCACCACGAGCTGAAGACTCAGTTGGACCACCTCAGCTTCATGATGTACGATCGACAGCAGGAATTGGACAATTTCCATGACTACTCCAACCACAAGTCAGCCATCATCAAGACAAAGGATCAGACCATCGTCATACTAGCGAAGGATCACAAGTCTCTCCGCCATCAGCTCGACAAGGAGCGCATCATTGCCCGTCTTCGCCACCATATCTCGGATTTGGAGGAGACCATCCACGAGAGAGACATGCAGTTGGAAGAAAGGGAAAATACCGGAGAGGATCTTCGTGGAGACCCCTACTCCTATCTCAGCGATGATGATGATTTTTTGGAGGATCAGGCTATGGATTTCTTCACCGATGAGGATGATTTCGCCTTCATCAATGACGACGATGATGATGAGGATGACTACTACACCGACTCCAAGGAGTAGTAGCACTTGAGCACTAGCGTAGAGAGTGTATCCGGTCCCACTGTATCGTAGTTTCCAGAATGGTTCTTAAAACCATCTGTTTACCTTTGTTGTAGTGTGTGTTTGTATCGTGTGCTATGAATGAATGAATGAATGAAAAGCAAGTTGCTAGAAAATCTGAGTCAAACTTTAAAAACTTTTCAAAGTCCCAGAACCTTAGAAATTTCCCTCTTTTCTCATGATCTGTCTCAATCTTCAGATGCCACGCGGAGGAAGTGGTTCATCCCCGGACCTGATGTTGCAGATCCTGCAAATGTTGGTTTCTGACCGCGAAGCTGAAAGAGCCGAACGTCAAGCCAACCTAGCCACCCTTCAGCAGATAGCTCAACTATCCCACAACAATCAAGTCCACGGAAACCAGGACAACCATGGATCTGAGCTCAAAAATTTCCAGAACACCAACCCACCCGTTTTCACTAAGTCGGAGTAGCCTTTAGACGCCGATGATTGGCTGCAAACCATGGAAAACAATCTAGAAGTCGCCGGAGTGGAAGCCAATGAGAAAGTTCTGTTCGCCACCCATTATCTAGCCGGAGATGCAAGAGCATGGTGGAACAGTGTTCGTGCAATGACAGGAGGAAAAATGATGACCTGGGAGGAATTCAAGGTCAAGTTCAGCAGAACCCATGTGCCACCGGGTTTGATCAAGAGAATGAGAGACGAGTTCAGAGAACTGAAGCAAGGACGGATGACCGTAGTGTAATATCGTGAGAAATTCTTGTCATTAGCTAGGTATGCCCTGGATGAGATCGACACCGAAGCCAAGAATAAAGAAAGATTCTTGAATGGTCTGCACGATGAGATGCAGACTGTGTTGGTCAATATCCCCTTTGCCGATATTGAAGCCCTTGTCGACTCTGCCATCCAGATGGAAGGAAAGATCAACCAAGCCAATGAGAACGGCAAGCGTCACATGATGCATCAGCCAGGAACCCATCAGACCCCAAAGTATCGCCCTAACCCATCTCTAGGATTTTCCCCGAGAACCAACAGACCCCCGATGAACCGTTCGACCTATCCCAATCGTGGAAAGCCGAGGCCCGGAGGAAATCACAACAACCCCGGCAACTCTAACAATTTCAACGGTGCTCCACCCAAGTTCAACAACAACAATGTGGCCGCCAACACCAACACTACCCCGAGGACTGGAAGCAATGATGTGCCTGTTGCAGCAAAGGACAAGTCGCAAGTGACTTGTTATGACTATGGAAATAAGGGTCACTACTCCAATGAGTGCCCAAAGAAGAATGCCGCAGCCCCCAATGCAAATGCCCCAGCTCAGCAGCAGCGTCGTGTTCAGCCTGGAAGAAGGTTTGCCCCAGGGAATTCACTCAACCGCAACGGCCGTCTTTTTCTCATGCATGCTGAAGAAGCCCAGGAAGCGCCAGACGTCGTGCTGGGTATGTTTTCTGTTAATTTAGTACTTGCTCGAGTGTTGTTTGATTCTGGTGCATCACACTCATTTGTCACCGAAGAATTTTCATGCACTAGTAAGATTCAACCAACCAAACTGAAGCATGTTATGATTGTTCAAATCCCCGGTTCAACCACCAAAGCTAGGCAAATTTGCAAAGCCGTCCCTATCTGAATCCATGGCATAGATTTTTATGTTATCTGATAGTACTTGGAACTAAAGGTCTGGAAGTAGTACTAGGAATGGATTGGATGTCCAAACATAAAGGATTGATTGACTGTGCCAAGAAAGCCATAACCATGACCAGTACAGTCGGAATATCAGTTGAGCATATATCTGAAACCTTACCTCGTCAATTCAAGTGTAACAAGAGTATAGCCCAACCTACCATTGAACAAGTCCGGATAGTCTGTGAATACCTCGATGTATTTCTAGACGTTTTGCCCGGTATGCCCCCAGATCGGGATATCGATTTTATCATTGAACTAATCCCCGGAACCGGACCCATAGCCAAGAGACCATATAGTATGAACCCATCTGAACTAGCAGAACTAAAGAAGCAACTAGATGCCATGCTGGAAATTGGATTGATTCAACCAAGTGAGTAACCATGGAGATCACATGTCTTGTTCGTGGACAAGAATGATGGAGGTAACCGTTTGTGTACGGATTACTGGAAGTTGAATGATGTCACCATCAAGAAAAAATACCCATTGCCCAAGATAGAAGATTTGTTTGATCAGTTGATCGGTGCCAAACTGTTTTCTAAGATTGATCTTAGAATAGGCTATCATCAACTCAAGATTCACGCAGAGGATATTCCCAAGACTGCCTTTACCACCAGATATGGATTATACGAGTATACCGTCATGTCTTTTGGATTAACCAATGCCCCCGCTTATTTCATGAATCTCATGAATAAGATTTTTATGGACTTCCTGGATAAGTTTGTCGTTGCTTTCATCGATGACATTCTGATTTATTACAAATCAGAAGAAGAACATGAGCTACACCTAAGAACCATTCTTGGAACCCTTAGAGAGCATCAGTTGTATGCCAAGTTTAGCAAATGTGAATTCTGGTTACAGGAGGTAGGATTCCTCGGCCACATTGTATCAGCCGGAGGAATTGTCGTTGACCCTACAAAGGTGAAATATGTCGAAGATTGGAAAGCCCCAACCACTCAGACCCAAGTTCGTGCATTTCTCGGATTGGCAGGATATTACCGAAAATTTGTAGAAGTATTCTCGAGTATCGCCAGCCCCATGACCCAATTGATGAAGAAGGACAAGAAGTTTGAATGGACCGACAAATGCGAAGCGAGTTTTCAAGAACTCAAAAGGAGATTGATTTCAGCCCCAATCTTAATCATGCCGGATATCAAGAAGCCCTTTGATGTGTATTGTGACGCATCCAAGATCGGTCTCGGATGTGTGCTAATGCAAGAAGGCAAAGTCATATCTTATCGATCTCGACAACTGAAACAACATGAGCAAAATTACCCAACCCATGACCTCAAACTCGCAACCGTAGTTCTAGCCCTGAAGACATGGAGGCATTACCTGATGGGAAATCGTTGTGGAATTTATTCGGATCACAAGAGCCTAAGTATATATTCACTCAGAAGGAGCTCAATATGTGTAACATCCCTAAAATTATGATTTCAAAGATTGCATATCATTCATGCATGCATATAGTTTTGAGATCAATTTCAAACCAATTTCAAGAAAACAGAAGCACATAGTGCTATCATTTTATGTGAGCAAACTTAAATCAAATGACCATCCCCATTTGAGAGCTTAAGTGTTTTAAAACCAAGTTTGTTTGATTCCTTGTTGATTGGTTTGAGTGTGGAGTTTGAACAAAAATATACTAAATAAAAATGGTTTCAAAACCATTTTCAAAACATTTGCAAATCAAGTGTTATGGCACTGCTTATTTTGTTTATTCAAAAGAACCAAGCTTGAACAGAGAGACCACTTGATTTTATGCCTTGAAATGTGAATGTTGCACCCTACAAAATCCTGGAAAAAGTTTGAATTCAAAAGCTTTTGAAATCATTTGAAAAATCAATCCAGAAAATCAAAACAGAAAAAGAAAAAGAGAAAGGAAATAGAAAAGGGCCGGCGCCAGACTTTGAGCCCATCAGCAGATCCAGCCCAGCTAGCCCACCCAGGTCCCCTCTCTCTCTCACGCGTAGAAGCACTCCAGAGTCGCTGACACTCGGACCCCACTCCCTCTTTGTTCTATTCGCTGACAAGCGGGCCCCGTCCACGTCATCATCGTCTTCCCCAGATTCCACGCACGAACACGTCGCCGCTGGCCGTTGCTGTGTTGATTCCGCGGCGTAATTGGCATTGATTCACCGGGCGTTTCTTGTCGAGCTCCTTCCTACTTAAGCCCCTCCCTCTCGCGGCCATTTCCCCTCACCCAATTTCCTCTCCACGCCACCAGGCTGCTCGCAACTCGCCAGACACTGCCGATGTTCCGACGACCTCGCCGATGAATTCCGGTGAGCACCGTGCCCCCCTCTGTCCATGGTTCATACTAGCATGCTCTGCAGCTCCGTGCGCATCTACTGACACCTCCATTTTGCTCGCGCATGGTCCGTATCATCGGCAACGACAACGACTGAACGCCGCAGCTCTCTGCTCGAACTCCGACGACCTCTCCCCGTAAGTACCAGCCGTCCCTTGCCCTCTGATTGATACGCCTAAGACCCCCAATGTCTTGAGCATCTAACGGTGTCCTCCTCTTGTCTTAGCGCGACACAGAACCTCGCCAACGTCGACCAGCAGCCGTACCCGACGCGTTCGCGAACTCCGGCGAGGAATCCCCGACGACTCCGAGCGCCCCTTCGCCAACCAGAGACACGTTGAGCTTCACCTCGACACGGCGGTTCTGGTGAGCATCCTCTCCCCTCCCCGGGCGACCTAGAACACCGGCACCGCCAGTGATAGACACGCCGCCGCCGCTAGCGCCGCTAGGCTATGGTCAAAGCAACAACAGCCGTTAGATGTAGATCTTACGGTTTAAATTAGATCTGAGCGAAGCGTTTTCTTTGAATATTGCGCGTTGGGTCTAACTTGATCCGACGGCGCGTAAGCTTGATCCTGAGTGAATCGGTACCAGCCAATAGGATAGCGCCGCGTGGCAGTAGTTTAGATTTAAAACAGATTTTGAATCAGATTATAGTTCAAATTTGTTTTGTTTGTAACTTTTGATTCCCACGTTAGATTTTGGCAAATTTTATACCGTTGGAATCAGGAGAACAAGCCCTTTCAGATTGTGCAATGTGTTTAATGTTTTGCATCTGTTAAAATAGTTTCTTTTGCAAAAACATATGTAGGGCTTATTTGAGCATATGATTTGTTTAGGATTTAATTTAGGGTTTAAACTATTGTTGTGTGGCAAGTTTTTGACTTGTTTAAGATTCAGTACTATGCACTTGCTTGGTTGAGTTTTAAAAATCATCACTTAGCATTTGCATGCATGCATATATATATATTTGTTTGTTTGTATATGTTGTGTGTAATTTGTTTCTACCATTCTTTGTGTAGACTTTGGTGCTAGTGATTGTGATTGTGAAGAGTGCTACTCTCCCAACTACCAAGGCAAGTGGTACTTCATGAATATTTCTATCCCTATATTTTATACTAAGCATTAGAAATATTTGGCTAAGTCTTGCATGTTATTATTTTGCCTAATTCCATGTTGGGAAATCCTAAGTAGTTGTAGAATTGCTAGGAAATCTCTAAGTTAAGTTACTATCTATGCCATGCTTAGCCTAGCTAGTAGCAAACAAGGGTTGGTGAAATATACATGCTATGATGAAAGTATTTCTAAGTCTTTGGACTTTTGTTTTGCCTAATAAAACAACTAAGTTAATGAATCACCTGGGTGGAAAGGGACTTGATTGGTGGTTTTGGTTGAGTGGTTACATAAGGCCCATTGCTATGGTTGTACCTTGTGTATCTCACTTGTGGAAAGCCACCCAGGAACAAAGGGATTTTAGAGGCCAAGTGTTGAGAAGCTTCTAGTGCAGCCACTTGGCAATATGGGCTCTGCCTGGATCACATAGGTTGCTAGAACTTAGCCATTTGGACAGTTGGTGGTAGTGGGATGATAGGTTGGAACGCGTCCATTTGGTCTAAGGGAAGGCTTCTGAAAGGTCCTGTCTTGGTGAAACCAAGTCTGGTGGGGAAAGTGCACAACCTCTGCGGATGGAAAAATCTAAGTACTTAGCCAAGTCCATGGCAATGGACAACTTGAGCATCAAGACATGGAAGCTATCAAGAATCTCATCATCCCAATTTCTAAGTAAAAACTTGTGGGTGAACAAGGGTGAAGGACCTCAATGTATATTGGTGGTTCCTTGGGAAAAGTTTTGACAAAGAAAAACTTAGTGATTTCAACTAATAGGCAAAACCTATTTTGAGCAAAGCAAGCCAAGCTACACTTAGCCAAATTTGCATATAGTATCTAGTCCACTTAAAATATACTAAGGTATCACTTGCCAATACTATTCCAAAGTATTGACCCACTGTGGCTGTAACTTGTGATGTTGCAGGTTACTCTGATGAGGATTAGGTGTCATGAGTCTACACTCAACATGTTTGCCTGTGGCACATGAAGATGAAGACTTATATTTATTTACTTATTCAAACTCTTGTATTAGGCCTGTGGCCTTGAGTTGTAAAGACTATGTTTATCTCTGGAATGGATGTAATAATGACCTTTGTATCTGTGTACTTCATCTTAAACTGTGGATGCTAGCATTGATCCAGGGACTAGCATTGCAATCACAAGGATCCTTTTCCTTTATAAAGGAGGGATCTAACAGATGGTATCAGAGCACTGTGTTGCCTGTAGTATTATGACCCTAGGATTGGAAACCACTAAGGAAATATTTTCCACAACTTCTACACTTGTCTATTCTTCTCGTAAACTTTTCTAATCTTCTTTCTCATCTCTATTTGTAGATGAATTCCATCAACGAAGCCGTAAGGAAAGGACCACTCATGACCATGACTTTGGAGTGTGAGACAGAGTTTCCCAAAGCTCTTAAGGACCTCATGGTGGCAATGGAAATACATAGTGCAGCTGTGTACAAAGGCTTTCCTGTGATGGATGAAGGAGTTGAGTACTGGTGGGTGCAACTTCACTTGTACAAAAACAAGGAAGACAACCACAAGGAAACAGGATTCTGCATGTACACCAGCATTGTGGTGCACACCACATTCTTTGAGTCAGCAAGGGATGCAGCTTGGAGGACTATCAAAGAACTTAGTGCTAGAGTCAAGTGCAGAATGCTCAACCTCCAAAAAGACTTAAATAAAGAGAAGGAACATACCCAAGAGTTGGAGGCTACCAACCAAACCTTAAGAGGAGACATTATAGACTTAGTGATGGAGTCATGTGAGCAAGATAAGATGATTGCTTCTAGAAACATTGTGTTAGCCAACAGATCCAGTGAGATAGGATTGTAAACGTACTTCGTTAGTTGGACCACCACTTATCACCTTATTTTCCAAATGTTGCTTTAAAATAAGATTGAACCTTGATTTATGTAATGGTTTCATGTATGCATGACTTGTGTGTTTTGCTTCCCAAGGATATGTATGTGTTGTTTTGTCTTTTGTTGTAATTTAAATTGTGTTGTTCTAACTTTTCTATCTTATAAATAGATGCCTATTACCATCAGCACTGTTGAGGAGTTCCAGGTTACTCTCTTTGGTCCTCGTATCGTTGAGCTTACTACTTTGCTCAATCTCCCTCTTCCCACCATCACGGTGCATCCCCTCACCAAGTTTGAGAGGAAGGACCTCTAGGGCTTCAAGGTCAACCAGCCCGGACGCCAGACTGAGCCTACCACGGAGGCCATTGTCTTCAAGCTCATGCACGATGACAGGGAGAGAGGCCTTGAGGTAGTTACACAGGATCTGATAGGACGTCTTCTAGGGAGACACTCCCGACAGGTTAGAGGTACCCACTTCCATGTCTTCGGAAGACGTGATGAGGATGGAGAGTCCATCGACTTCGAGGACGATTCGAGGGACGCAGCAGAGCCGATTCGTCTGTATCTCCAGGATTTAGAGTCTCTCATTATGCACGTGGACACTGACAGGACCAACGTCATGCTCAGCAATGACGAACTTCAGGTGCAGCTTCGCGAGAAGGACAAGCTCTTCGCGGAGCAAGACGAGATAGTCAAGGAGATGGAGGCGAAGTTCGAGACCTAGGACAGGAAGTTCAAGAGTCAGGAGAAGAGTGTCCAGGATAGGAACAAGAAGATCAGGGACATGACTGAAGAACAGCAGTCCAAGGATTTCGAGCTCGAGCAGCAGCAGACGGTGATTGAGAGGCTTCGTTCCTAGAAGAGGGCTCTCAAAGCCAAGATAGAGACCTTGACCACTAGTGTTGAGGAATACAAGACCGCGATGGAGAACGCGGGTCTTACCATTGTCGAGGAGGAGATTGATACCGAGGAGTAGACTTGACTACTCATTTATCATTTATTATCGTACTTGTTATTTGAGAACTTGTTACTGGACCATCCGACATGTGGATGTCTTGCTACTTGTGTGTTTTACTTTGTGAACTTGCTATCTTGTTGTTAAACCTTTATCTTCGTGTTGCATGCTATGTGTTTGCTTATGTGATGAATGTGCATGAAATCATCTATGGGTATCTCATTCTTATCTCTATTTGAACAAACCACAGATTCCTCCCTGTCGTGCGAACCCCAACCCCAACAACAACAACAACAACATCACTCCAGAAATGCAGCAAATGATGACTGATCAAACACAGCTGATGCAGATGATGACGACATTCATCCAGAACCAAAACAACAACAACAACAACAACAACAACAACAACAACAACAACAACAACAACAACAACAACAACAACAACAACAACAACAACAACAACAACAACAACAACAACAACAACAACAACAACAACAACAACAACAACAACAACAACAACAACAACAACAACAACAACAACAACAACAACAACAACAACAACAATGAACAACAACAACAACAACAACAACAACAACAACAACAACAACAACAACAACAACAACAACAACAACAACAACAACAACAACAACAACAACAACAACAACAACAACAACAACAACAACAACAACAACAACAACAACAACAACAACAACAACAACAACAACAACAACAACAACAACAACAACAACAACAACAACAACAACAACAACAACAACAACAACAACCCACCGGGTTTTGATATGCTCACCAGGTTGAGGCCAGCAAAGTTCTCAGGGACGACTGATCCCATGGTGGCCAATGATTAGCCACGTTCTGTGAACAAGGACTTGGTAACCGTGGGCTATATGGATGTTGAAAAGGTCAGATTTGCAGCACATCTGCTGGAAGGACCAGCCGCCACTTGGTGGGACAACTTCCAGATCACCACTCCCATAGATGAAGTGACATGGGCTATCTTTGAGGATGGCTTTCGCACTGCTCATATCTCATCAGGAGTGATGAGTCTGAAAAAGAAAGAGTTCCATAATCTGAGCGGTAGCCATGCGTGGCTGAATATATTGAGGAGTTCAACAATCTGGCGCGTTATGCACCAGATGAAGTTGACACCGACGCTAAGAGAAAAGGAAAAATTTCTGGAAGGCTTGAATGATGATCTGAATCTGCAATTGGCTGTGGCATATGTTCCCACTTATCAGTCGCTCTGTGACAAGGCTGCTATTTTGGAGAAAAAAATGAAGCAAGTAGAGAGTAGGAAGAGAAAGCACTCCGACAAGCACAGCTCGGGATCGTCTCACAAACGTTCCCACTATGATGACAGCGGAAGTTCAGGATCCCACAAGCATGGGAAATTCAACAAGAACCACAACCACAACCATCATGACAACAAGCATCACCGTAGTCATGACAATGACAAGTACAAAAACCACAAGAGTGGACATAAGAACCACCATAGTGGTAATGGAAGTGGAAGTGGAAGTCAGCCTGTTAAGAGAGACATCAGTCAGGTTGAATGCTTCAAATGCAAGAAGATGGGGCATTATGCAAATGACTGCCCCGAAAAGAAAGTTGAAGGACCTAACAAGCCCAACCCTTTTCAGAAGGGACAGGTAAACCACATCAATGTGGAGGAGGTCTATGAGGAGCACGATCTGTTCTTTGGTAAGTTCAGACTCAATTCTATTCCAGCATTTGTACTCTTTGATACTTGTGCATCTCATTCATTCATATCAAGAGAATTTGTTGAAAGAAATGAACTACCGGTAGAAACTATTGGGTGTCCTATAAAAGTAAGTTCTCCTGGTGGAGAAATGATAGTGAATTCAGGATGTCACGATCTAGTCATAGAATTTGGGAAGTATAAGTTTCCCGTTAACTTGATAATTCTAAACTCCCAAGGATTGGATGTCATTCAGGAGCAATTTGGATGACTAAGTACAAAGGAGTGATAGATTGTGCCAACCATACTGTCTCACTCACAACTCCAGAAAATAAAAGGATCAGATTCAAGACCAACTTTGAAGCAAAAAGGAGTATGCTTAACTCTCTTGAGGGGGTTAGCATAGACAGTGTACCAATTGTGAGTGAATATCTGGATGTGTTTCCGGAAGAATTGCCATGAATGCCACCAGATAGAGATGTGGAGTTTCTGATAGATTTGATACCAGGGTGTGGACCAATAGCAAAGAGACCATATAAAATGTCAGTGGATGAACTGAAAGAGCTCAAGAAACAACTTGGAGAATAGTTGCAGAAAGGATTTATTCAACCAAGTTCTTCATCTTGGGGAGCCCCAGTCTAGTTTGTGGAGAATAAGGATAGAATCAAAGGTTATGCATAGATTACCGTTCAGTCAACGAGGTAACTATCAAGAATAAATACCCTTTGCCTAGAATCAATGACTTGTTTGATCAGCTAGAAGGAGCTTGTGTGTTCTCAAAGATCGATCTAAGGTCAGGCTATTTTCAACTCAAGATAAGAGAACAAGACATACCTAAAACAGCCTTCACTACAAGGTATGGATTGTATGAGTATACCGTAATGCCTTTTGGTTTGACCAATGCTCCAGCATACTTCATGAATATGATGAACAAGGTGTTCATGGAATTCCTTGACAAGTTTGTTGTCGTTTTCATCGACGACATCTTAGTCTACTCCAAGAGCAAAGAAGAGCATGAAGGACATTTGTGTTTGATACTTGAGAAGTTACGGGAGCATAAACTTTATGCTAAATTAAGCAAGTGTGAATTCTGGTTGGATAAAGTCGGATTTCTTAGTCATGTTATGACAAAGGATGGTGTAGCAGTTGATCCTGCTAAAGTTTCAGCTGTGACTGAATGGGAATCTCCCAAGTCCGTGAAAGAAGTTCGTAGTTTCCTTGGCTTAGCAGGTTACTACAGAAGGTTGATTGGGAATTTCTCTAAGGTAGCTAAGCCCATGACTGAATTGCTAAAGAAAGACAAGAAGTTTGCTTGGTCTGAAGGTTGTGAACTTAGCTTTCAGGAGTTGAAGAAGAGACTTGTGACAGCACCAGTCTTGTGTCTGCCAGATTTGGAAAAGGATTTCCAAGTATATTGTGATGCATCTCATCAAGGTTTGGGTGCAGTACTTATGCAAGATGGTAAAGTGGTGGCTTATGCCTCGAGACAACTCAAAACTCATGAGGTGAACTATCCTACTCATGATTTAGAATTAGCCTCTGTTGTCCATGCACTCAAAACATGGAGACATTATCTTTTGGGAAAGCGTTGTGAAGTGTTCACACATCACAAAAGTTTGAAGTATATCTTCACCCAAAAGGAAATTAATATGAGACAAAGAAGATGGCTAGAACTTATCAAGGACTATGACTTAGGTTTGCAATACCACCCCGGTAAAGCAAATGTTGTAGCAGATGCTCTAAGCCGTAAGGTTTTTGTGAATGGCCTTACCAAAGGAGAACTGCCAGATGATTTGTGTGCCCAATTCAGAAAACTCAGATTAGATATCGTGCCTAAAGGACATCTCATGTCTTTGGATGTTCAACCCACTTTGTTGGACAAGATCAAAGAAGCTCAGAAGGTAGATAAAGAAATCGAAGAGATTAAAGAAAAGATTGGCAAAGGAAAAGCCAAAGAGTTCCATGAAGACGAACAGGGTACTATATGGCATGGAAAACGTATCTGTGTTCCACAATATCCAGAGCTTCGGAAACTGATTTTGCAAGAAGCACACAACTCACCATATTCCATTCATCCGGGTAACACCAAAATGTACATGGACATGAAGGAAATATTTTGGTGGAATAATCTCAAGAAGGACATCGCCGAACATATTGCTTTGTGTGATGTGTGTAGTAGAGTAAAAGCAGAACATCAGAAACCAGCCGGTTTGCTTCAACCACTACCTATTCCTGATTGGAAGTGGGACAAGATTGGTATGGATTTCATTACCGGATTACCAAGGACCCGGTCAGGATACGATTCTATTTGGGTAGTAGTGGATCGCCTAACTAAAGTGGCTCATTTCATACCCGTGAAGACAACCTACACAAGTGCTAAGTTAGCCAGAATCTACATGAGTAGAATTGTATGTCTGCATGGAGTGCCCAAGAGTATTGTGTCGGATAGGGGAACTCAATTCACTTCCCATTTTTGGAGACAGCTACATGAGTCCTTGGGAACGAGGTTGGAATTCAGCACTGCTTTTCATCCTCAAACTGATGGACAAACAGAAAGGACTAATCAGATTCTCGAAGACATGTTGAGGGCATGTGCCCTAGACTATGGAGCCAGTTGGGATGAAAGTCTGCCTTACGCAGAATTTTCTTATAACAACATCTATCAAGCCAATATTGAGATGGCACCATCTGAGTTTCTCTACGGAAGAAAGTGTACCACCCCATTGCTATGGAATGGTGTGGGAGAAAGAAGTTTATTAGGGCCGGATCTTATCAAAGAAGCCGAAGAGAAGGTCAAATTTGTTAAGGATAGGTTGAAGATACCATAGTCCCGACAGAAAAGCTACGCAGATCCTAAGCGTAGAGAAGTCACGTAAGAAGTTGGTGATAGAGCCTATCTTAGAGTATCACCACTTCGTGGAGTGAAGAGATTCGGAGTCAAAGGAAAATTGGCACCAAGATATGTTGGGCCATTCAAGATTCTGAGTCGCAAAGGAGAAGTTGCCTATGAAATTGAACTGCCAGAATCTCTGTCAGCTGTCCATAATGTGTTTCATGTGAGTCAGCTTAAGAAATGTAATCCAGAAATGGAAGAAACTTCTTTGAAGGATACTATACCTTTGGAGGAGGTTCAATTGGAAAGTGATCTCACCTATGAGGAGAAACCTATCAAGAATATTGAGACTGCAGAAAGAGTCACAAGGACTAAGACTATCAAGTTTTGCAAAGTGCAGTGGAATCAACATTCCAAAGAGGAAGCAACATGGGAGAGAGAAGATGATCTTCGGAAAGACCACCCTCACCTATTTTCTAGCCAAACCGAATCTCGAGGGCGAGATTCACCTTAAGGGGGTTAGATTTGTAACATCCCTAAAATTATGATTTCAAAGATTGCATATCATTCATGCATGCATATAGTTTTGAGATCAATTTCAAACCAATTTCAAGAAAACAGAAGCACATAGTGCTATCATTTTATGTGAGCAAACTTAAATTAAATGACCATCCCCATTTGAGAGCTTAAGTGTTTTAAAACCAATTTTGTTTGATTCCTTGTTGATTGGTTTGAGTGTGGAGTTTGAAAAAAAATATACTAAATAAAAATGGTTTCAAAACATTTGCAAATCAAGTGCTATGGCACTGCTTATTTTGTTTATTCAAAAGAACCAAGCTTGAACAGAGAGACCACTTGATTTTATGCCCTGAAATGTGAATGTTGCACCCTACAAAATCCTGGAAAAAGTTTGAATTCAAAAGCTTTTGAAATCATTTGAAAAATCAAAACAGAAAAAGAAAAAGAGAAAGGAAATAGAAAAGGGTCGGCGCCAGACTTTGAGCCCATCAGCAGATCCAGCCCAGCTAGCCCACCTGGGTCCCCTCTCTCTCACGCGCAGAAGCACCCCCAGAGTCGCTGACACTCGTACCCCACTCCCTCTCTGTTCTATTCGCTGACAAGCGGGCCCCGTCCACGTCATCATCGTCTTCCCCAGATTCCGCGCACGAACACGTCGTCGCTGGCCATTGCTGTGTTGATTCCGCGGCGTAATTGGCATTGATTCACCAGGCGTTTCTTGTCGAGCTCCTGCCTACTTAAGCCCCTCCCTCTCGCGGCCATTTCCCCTCACCCAATTTCCTCTCCACGCCACCAAGCTGCTCGCAACTCGCCAGACACTGCCGCTGTTCCGGGAGCATGTATCTCTCGACACCTCTCCTTTTGCTCGCGCGCGTCGGTAGCTCCTAAGCACAACGACACAACCGCCGCGCTCTCTACTCGACTCTCCTCTCTCTCTCGTAAGTGCCACCCCACCCCCCCCTCGATTGATCGCCTAAGACCCCTAGCGTCTTGAGCATCTAGCGGTGTCCTCCTCTTGTCTTAGCGCGAGAACCTCGCCAACGTCGACCAGCAGCCATAAAACTCGGCGAGAATCCCGATGACTCGGCGATCCCGCCAACCCGGAGACACGTTGAGCTTCACCTCGACACGGCGGTTCTGGTGAGCATCCTCTCCTCCCAGGCGACCTAGAGCGGCACCTTGATCGAAGACACGCCGCTAAGCGCTTAGGCTATGGTCAAAGCAACAACAACTTTTATAGATTATAGAGAGTTACAAAAGAATATTTACAAACATATTCCACCTCAAAAAAGAGGGATAACATGCTAATCAGCTATCTCCTGTCTAAATTGGTTTCAATCCAAATCTGAAGGCCCTGATAATACTTCTTAATTCTATAAAGGACCCATCTTAATTCCTGGGCTACAATAGCCTTCCAGGTCTCTATCGACACATGCTAATTGTTGAAAATTTCATTATTTCTGCAAATCCAGATGCTCCAAGTTCCAAGAATCAGAATTTCCATTGCAAAAGGGACCTTGAGGTCTTTTTTAATACTGGCTAAAACTTCAAAGATGCTTTGATCCGAATTGACCTGTGAAATTTCAGCCCAGCAGGCTCTTGCAAAGGGGCATTCCCAAAACAAATGTAAACTTGTTTCTTCACTATTGCAGCCCTGGAAGACACAATCATAAGATGCCAGAGAAAAACATTTCCTTTTCAGAAGATTTCTTGTGTTGAGTCTATCAAGCAGTAAGAGCCAGAAGAAGAATTTGTGCTTTTGTTGACAAGAAGATTTCCATATCCAAGAGAAATGTGGCTGAACTGGTTGGTAACCGATTAAAGAGCGAAGCCTTTTGACCGAAAAAATACTGCCCCAAATGTAAGACCAACAATCAGATTCCCCTTCCCTGCCAGAATTGAGAATTTGTTCAAGACTTTGATATTCCTGATAAGCTTGTTGGGACAAAGGAAGGTAAAAGAGATCCTGAGTATTTGCAGTATGCAGGAACTCACTGACAGAGATGTGAGGGTTTTTTTGCATATGAAAGGAGGTGAGGAAGCTTATGTTGGAGGCAACTATCATTCCACATATCAGTCCAGAATAGTGTGGATTTCCCATTTCCAACCAAGCACTTTGCAAGTCCTTTAAAAATGTCAACCAGTTTTAGATGAGCTTTCCACCAAAAGGATCCCTCAAGACTTCTTCCAGGTAGCTTATCATTACAATAGTAAGTATTCCATATCAAGTGAACCCAAGGAATATCCTTATGATTATAAAACTTATCCAAATTCTTCAAAAGAAGAGAAGAATTTTGAACATTAAGATCAAGAACTCCCAATCCTCCCTGTTTTTTGGGTCTACAAACTTTCTTCCATGCTACAAGAGCAGTACCTCTAGCTTGAACATCAGAAGTTTTCTTTCTCCACAAGCATTTCCTCATATATTTAATCAACTGCTCCTTGATAGTGACAGGGAGATCAAAACAACTCATGTAATATATGGGAAGGGAAGATAACACAGATTTAACTAACTGCAATTTCCCCCCATAATTCAGAAAGTCAGCTATTCCACACAACCTTCTTTCAACTCTCTGAACAATAGGCAAGAAGTGTTCCATAGCAGGTTTATTCAATCTCAGGGGCAAACCAAGATAGGTAAAAGGCAAGGAACCAGTGAGGCAAGAAAGGGTATTGGCAAAATGCCCAAGCCTTTCTGAATCCATATTAATTGGCATCATGCTGCACTTAGAATAATTGACTTTGAGTCTAGTGGAAAGAGCAAAAGTATGAAAGATTGCCTTAAGTCACAAGAGTTGCTCAGAATCAGCCTTAAGGATTACTAAAGTGTCATCTTCATACTGAACCACAGGGAAGTCAGGACAGAATACATTCTCAGTGGGCAAAGAAAGAATACCCAGGTTCATTGCCTAATTGAGGATACTTGGAAGGATATCAGCAGCCAGAAGAAACAATAAAGGAGACAAAGGATCTCCTTGCCTGACACCCCTTCTACAGTAAAAAAATTTCCCAGGCACACCATTTAAAAGCACAGAGGAAGAAGCAGACCCAAAGATCATCTGAATCCAGTAAATCCATTTAACTCCAAAACCTTTGGCTTTAAGGATATTGATGATTGCAGAATGCTCAATTCTGTCAAAAGCCATCTCAAAATCCAACTTAAGAATTAAAATTTCCTCTTTTGACTTGTGGCATTGATCAAGAAATTCAAATGCCCAACCTAAACAGTTTTGGATAGATCTTTTCTTGAGGAAACCATATTGATTCTTGTGAACAAGTTTAAGAATGACTTTTTGCAGTCTATTATCTAGAATCTTGGTGATAATCTTAAGGACACTGTTTAGCAAAGAAATAGGCCTAAAATCAGTAGGAGTCAAAGGAGCAGCAATTTTTGGAATGAGGGTGATAAAAGAAGAATTAATGCTTTGCAAAGAGGCATTCCCTTCATAGAACTCAACAAGTAAATGTTTCACATCATCCTTGATAATAGGACAGCAAAGCTTCATGAATTCATTATTAAAACCATCAGGGCCAGTGGACTTATCATTAGGCAGATTTGTGATGACTTCATCAATCTCCTCATCAGAGAAAGGCTTTTCCAAAGCCTCCCTTTCCTCCTGGCTTAAGCAGTCACCAGCCAAGTCATTAAGATTGAAATGCATTTCAGGCTTATCAGAAGAGCCCATTCTATTTCTAAAGGAATTCCAAAGAAGATTTGCTTTTCCATCATGATCATAGACCTCAAGATCAGAATCATCCTTGAGCATGGAAATGTAATTATGTCTAAAACTTATGGTAGCTCTGGAGTGAAAGAATTTGGTGTTCTCATCCCCCAACTTAACCCATTTAATTTTTCCTCTCTGTTTACAATAAGTATTCTGGTTTTGTAAAAGAGAAATAATAAGATCTTTCAGGATATCCCTAAGATTCCACTCATGAACAGTAAGAGTTCTCATTTCCTCCATGATATCAAGCAAGTCAATGGTGGCATTAACATTACAGATTTGTGCCTTTAGGCAAGGTAGCTGTTTGGCCCAAAGCTTGACCCTCTTCTCACATTTTGAATTTAGCATTTTTTGCAGGATCCAGAAAACCACAGAAATGTTCGGCATTTTGAACAATAGCTTTAAAATCCTTATGATGTAACCAATGGTTTTCAAATCGAACACACGAGCTTTTGGAATCATTGTGCCAATGGTAATGACACAGGAAGGTGATCGAAGTGGGCTTAGAAAGAGGAGCAACAAAGTTGAGGAAAACTCGAGTCCGACAACAGTAAAAACCAATCCAATCTTTCCAAGAGGGGATCCTTCTGCATGTTACTCCAAGTGAACTTTCTACCCTTAAGTGGTAATTCAATGATACCCAAATTATTAATGGCTTCATTAAAGAGAAGCATACCATTCACATCTCCACCCAATTTGTTTCTATCTGAAGGCTGTCTACAGAAGTTAAAATCACCCACAATAATCCAATCCACATCATCAGGCATATCAATATTGCCAAACCAGTCTAAAAATTCAGACTTTTTTTCAGGTAAACATGGCCCATAAATGTTGGAGAGGATCCAGGATTTATTGGACAAGAGAGATGTCAAGGTAATGGAGATAGAAAACTCATTGAGGAAAGAGAGCTGTCCAGAAAACAGGGAGCCATTCCAAATGGTGATCAAACCTCGGATGCACCTCTGGAGGGAAGAAATTCAAAGTTGGTAAATTTAGAGGGGCAGAATTTTTTAATGTAGGAGCTATCAAAATCCTCACGCTTAGTTTCTTGGAGACAGATAATGTCACAACCAGACTCCTCAATTTTGCTTCTGAGAGCAATCCATTTTTTCAAATTGATTCCCGATATTCCAATTCAGAATCTTCCAAGTTCTTTTGTTATTCATTAAGAAACCAGGAGCAAGTATAGATGTGGGGTGATGTAAATAATGTAATCACCCGAGAGGAAACAACAAATCTGAGACAAAAGCTCAACCAATTTAGAGTACCACAGAGTTGATCCACAACAAGTACCCTCCACATTGCAATATCACAATCACAGAACACATAACAGGGAGTCAACAAGACTCCAGCAAAAGATTTAGTTTGATACATTAACACACTTAAGAACAGGTCTTCTTCTTGGCTTGCTGTCCACAGGTACCAGCAGCCCCAGGCTTCTTCTTGCCACCAATGCCCAAGCTGGAAGGGGGTCCTCCTTTAATGTTGCCTTTTGTAGGAGCCTTAGTAGCCACATCATTGGCCTTCCCTTTCTTGAGTAACCTCTTCTCCAGGTCCCCATCTTTTACCTTGCAGAATGAAGCAGCAAGATTCTTAACCACTTTGGAATTCAGGCAAGGAGGAGCAGCATTACAAACCAGGCAATCAACAATTTGACAATTTAAGTGACTTTTAAAACCCCCATTTAGTTCAACAATTCTAGGACTTCTTCTCACCTCAGATTCCATAAGAGGTTCCTTGCCCTTTCTCTTTCTAGAAGGGGTAGAGGGGGAGCCTGAAGATTTATTGACTTCAATACCCAGGCAAGAAGGAGCCATCTGGGAAAAATTCTCATTAGGAATGATGAAAGATATTGAACTTTCTTCAGCAATAGGTTCCTTAATAATTTCCCATAAAGGAGAAGTAAGAAATCCCTTGACCCAATTGAACTTCTCAGGAGTAGCAAGCATGAGAGTAATGATGTTAAACCAACTTATAGGAATATCACATTTAAGAGAACCCTTAGAAGAAGAATCCTTCTGAATATGGGGAGCAAAATAATTCTCCCAGACTCCAAGCCTTGTTGGGAAAATCCCTGCTTGGCAACATGCACATCAGGAATGGAAATAAATGTTCTCACCATCCCAACCTGAAGGTGAGCCTCATTTGGGGAAAGAAGTTGCTGATCCTCCAGCATCCAATCATCATTCTCAGGGGCCACAGTACTTGAGTCCATGGGACTTCTTGTCTCCTCCTCAGCATCAGGATTAGCCTCCTCCTCATCAGCCAGATAGTTTTGAAAAATATTTTGCAGGCCTTCCCCAATGCCAACCCCAGGAGGTGCAACTGCTACACCAAGCTCCTCCACAGCCTCAGGCTCATTAACAGATTCATCATCATCAGACTCCCAGTCTTGAACAATGACACCTGTAACTCCACTGTTCACATCCTGAGGTGGCAGATGCTGATTGTCAACAGGCATGTCTTCTCCAGGAGCAATGACAGGGCCTTGAACAGGAGCAGCAGCAGCCTCCCAGGGGCCCCAACCTTCAGCATTCCCACCATTAGGAGAAGGGTCCTGCACAGGAGCCATCCACTGAACCCAATCACCCCCAGGATCAGGGGGGGAGGGGGGTGGCACCTAAGGCCCAAAGACTGGACCTTGTGCAGGAATAGGGTGTGGGTACACATTGTCATCTGGCAGTGGGTCCTCCTCAGGAGGGCCCTCCAAGCAAGTGACTCTGAAGAACTTCAACAGAAAAAGTCCAAGACTCTGTCTCCACCAGGTCTCCTATGGTAAACCGCACACTCTTGGGGATGTCAACCAAATCAGTCACACGAATTTTAGCTATAATCCTACCCTTATGATCAGTGTCCCTCTCCCATAGGAGAACTTTTCCAATGTCCGCAAAGATAGCATTCAGATCCTCCGTATGCCAGTGGTCAAGGGGAGGCCCTACCAGCATCACCCAGCACTCATTATTAAACTGAGTCCCGCATGATTATCACCCTCATTGTGCTTAACGAAAGAAACATGCACATCTTGAAACGGGATCGGGCTCGCCGCAATGAGACGGTCACGGTCACTGACATGGTGGAACTGCACATATGCAGACCCAAAGGGACAATCCTGGATGTCTCTGAAGTGCACTCCAACCTCATTGTTGAAGAAATCAACTAAGACACCATGAATATTCAAGAACGGAACCGGACCAGGAGGGAGGGGAAAAATGTTAGCAGTAGCATACTGTTCATGTGCTCGTGACCTCCGAGGCACCACCACCCTTTTAACACGATTCCGCCCAGCCACTTTCATAATCTGAAAGCCCTTCGGCAGGAAAGGCGCAGGATCAATCGGAATGTTCGCCATTGTGACGTCCTTCGCCGGTGACGAGCAGGAGGGGAATGGGGTTTCAGCGGGCGGGGGAGTTGAGGAGATAGGGGGAGTGGTAGTTGTTTTTCGCAACGAAGTGGTGAACTCGTGAAAACTGCCGTGAATGACGGGCCGGGAATGAGCCTTGAACCATCCCTCATACGATTTGTCGGGCCAATTGCAATTAGGGAAAGAGGGAAATTTCAGAAAAGGAAGGAGCCCAGGCAATTTAAATGCCACGCGGTTAGCGCCCCCCCCCCAGACCTGACCGGCGTTACCATCGACTTAAAACCCTCATCAGTGAGCACCTGAGCATAGGATCTGCCATGATGACCTGATTTAAACTCCCCATTAAAACGATGCTCAATCACAGGCGAAGGACCCTCAGGTGACACAGGAAACTTGAGTCTTTGAAAAACCGAGCCACCTTTACTGGGAGGCTTTAAAGAAGGAGATTTTTTTGCACTTTCTTTTTTGTATGTGGCAACTTTCCATTCCTTAGCAGATTCCTTGTAGAATTCCCTTTCTTCATGAATCCAGTTCGGGCCCCCATTACCCCAAAGGTTGACATGAATCACAAAAGAATGACATGAAAACTTGGAGATATTGTAAATCTCAAAACCCACTGCCCGAGAAGCAACCTAGAAGCGAAAAGTTCTATCTTGCAAAAGCTTCACCTGGAATTTAGAAGCGTTACCACCAAAACAGGCTTGAAGAGCAAGACTAACAGTATGAAAGTCCAACTTAAAATTTGCCCTTCCAAAAGAACAGACCAGATAGAATGGTCTCTTCCTGAACCCACCAAGGAAATAAACTTGATGCCTGAATTTATCATAAATCCTCTTCTCAAAATCACGCCCTAAAGAAAAATCCAGGGCAGGTCGACACGAAGCAACATCTTTAGAAGCAATCTCTTTGGAAGCACATCCTGAGGAGAGATTTTCCGAGAAATCCAGAGATCTAGGCACCAACTTCTCAGTATTGGTGGAATTTTTTTTAACCAAAGGGCTTTGTAAAATTTGAGAACCAATCACTACCCTCTTCACCTGAAGATCAATAGAGATACCAGAAGCCACCACCTCACCATGAACCAAGAATCTAGCATCGATCACAACCTCATTATGATTGAGAAGAACAAGCCTTTTAGAACTAGGAAAAAGCATGAGAAAACCTTTAGAAGGCTCAAGATCATCAGCTGGCAAAGAGAAGCAAAGGGCATGCCATTTCAGACCAGTGTCTTCATCCGATCCAGTGATGGTAGGAGATCTACCAAGAAATCCAGATGAAGGATCCAAAGAGTCATTAACATGAGAGAGATGAGAGGGGAACCTCAAAACAGATCCAACAGAGATCTTCTCCCCATTTTCCAAACATCGTCCCTCAAGAGGAGAGCCTTTAGCATTGAGAAGAACCAGCCAAGAATCAGCCGAGACAACGAGAGAGCCTTCTAGAAACTTACCACCCGTGGTCACACCAGAGTAGGTGACCTTCCAGCAACCTCCAGAGGAATCCATGCAGAGCCTATGCCGGCAAGGCGCCGGCGAGAGGCGGAGGCCGACCCACGGTCACCTCAGAGCAGCCCCATGCCTCGGAAATCGTGCGGGTTTCTATAAAACTAGAAGTCGTTAGATGTAGATCTTACGGTTTAAATTAGATCTAAGCGAAGCGTTTTCTTTGAATATGGCGCGTTGGATCTAACTTGATCCGACGGCGCGGAAGCTTGATCCTGAGCGAATCGGTACCAACCAATAGGATAGCGCCGCGTGGCAGTAGTTTAGATTTAAAATAGATTTTGAATCAGATTATAGTTCAAATTTGTTTTGTTTGTAACTTTTGATTCCCATGTTAGATTTTGGCAAATTTTATACCGTTGGAATCAGGAGAACAAGCCCTTTCAGATTATGCTATGTGTTTAATGTTTTGCATCTGTTAAAATAGTTTCTTTTGCAAAAACATGTGTCGGGCTTATTTGAGCATATGATTTGTTTAGGATTTAATTTATGGTTTAAACTATTGTTGTGTGGCAAGTTTTTGAATTGTTTAATATTCAGTACTATGCACTTGCTTGGTTGAGTTTTAAAAATCATCACTTAGCATTTGCATGCATGCATATATATTTGTTTGTTTGTATATGTTGTGTGTAATTTGTTGCTACCATTCTTTGTGTAGACTTTGGTGCTAGTGATTGTGATTGTGAAGAGTGCTACTCTCCCAACTACCAAGGCAAGTGGTACTTCATGAATATTTCTATCCCTATATTTTATACTAAGCATTAGAAATATTTGTCTAAGTCTTGCATGTTATTATTTTGCCTAATGCCATGTTGGGAAATCCTAAGTAGTTGTAGAATTGCTAGGAAATCTCTAAGTTAAGTTACTATCTATGCCATGCTTAGCCTAGCTAGTAGCAAACAAGGGTTGGTGAAATATACATGCTATGATGAAAGTATTTCTAAGTCTTTGGACTTTTGTTTTGCCTAATAAAACAACTAAGTTAATGAATCACCTGGGTGGAAAGGGACTTGATTGGTGGTTTTGGTTGAGTGGTTACATAAGGCCCATTGCTATGGTTTACCTTGTGTATCTCACTTGTGGAAAGCCACCCAGGAACAAAGGGATTTTAGAGGCCAAGTGTTGAGAAGCTTCTAGTGCAGCCACTTGGCAATATGGGCTCTGCCTGGATCACATAGGTTGCTAGAACTTAGCCATTTGGACAGTTGGTGGTAGTGGGATAATAGGTTGGAACACGTCCATTTGGTCTAAGGGAAGGCTCTGAAAGGTCCTGTCTTGGTGAAACCAAGTCTGGTGGGGAAAGTGCACAACCTCTGCGGATGGAAAAATCTAAGTACTTAGCCAAGTCCATGGCAATGGACAACTTGAGCATCAAGACATGGAAGCTATCAAGAATCTCATCATCCCAATTTCTAAGTAAAAACTTGTGGGTGAACAAGGGTGAAGGACCTCAATGTCTATTGGTGGTTCCTTGGGAAAAGTTTTGACAAGAAAAACTTAGTGATTTCAACTAATAGGCAAAACCTATTTTGTTCAAAGCAAGCCAAGCTACACTTAGCCAAATTTGCATATAGTATCTAGTCCACTTAAAATATACTAAGGTATCACTTGCCAATACTATTCCAAAGTATTGACCCACTGTGGCTGTAACTTATGATGTTGCAGGTTACTCTGATGAGGATTAGGTGTCATGAGTCTACACTCAACATGTTTGCCTGTGGCACATGAAGATGAAGACTTATATTTATTTACTTATTCAAACTCTTGTATTAGGCCTGTGGCCTTGAGTTGTAAAGACTATGTTTATCTCTGGAATGGATGTAATAATGACCTTTGTATCTGTGTACTTCATCTTAAACTGTGGATGCTAGCATTGATCGAGGCACTAGCATTGCAATCACAGGGATCCTTTTCCTTTATAAAGGAGGGATCTTACAATATGAGGCAGAGAAGATGGATTGAGCTAATCAAGGATTACGATTTGTACATTCACTATCACCCTGGTAAAGCCAACGTGGTAGCAGATTCCCTTAGTAGATTGCCGTGCCGCTTGAACTTCGTGATTTTGAAGGAGCAACCAAGCTTGCACAAAGAGATGGAAGATTTCCGAATGGAATTAGTGAGTGAAGGATTTTTGGCTAGCATAGAACTTCAACCCACGTTGATCAGCCAGATCAAAGAGGCACAAAAAGTAAATGCTAGTATCGACGGAATCACGCGTCGTATCGGTACAGGCAAAGTACCCAGATTCACCGAAGACGAAGAAGGAGTTTTGTGGTACAAAGGTCGCCTTTGTGTACCAGCAGATTCTGAGTTGAAAGAAGTTATTCTGAAGGAAGCTCATGATACTCTTTATTCTATCCATCCCGGAGGAACTAAGATGTATCAAGATTAGAAAGAGCAATTTTGGTGGCATAAGATGAAGAGAGAAATCGGAAGCTGTAACACCCTCAGAATCGGACCTATGCAAGTTTTAGCGCTTCCCGCCAAACCCGCATAGAAACGATTCAAAGGTGCCCACCAGGCACTTTCGTGCGGGTGGAAAACGAAGTAATAACATTACACAACAGTCCTCGATGGGACCCACAGAACAGATATATATACAACACGACTCCATGAGTCAAGAATACAGATATAATATACAAAGATCCAAATCACCTTGAAAATGATAGAGCGTCCGACTACGGACAAGATGCAAATGGGGCTAAGAGCCACGAAGAATATCAATGGCGTCCATAACCCTGCCCAAGCGGAAGGGTAACCCTACTAACGACGTCGATCTCAAAACCTGCTTAAACAAAAGGGTGCCGACAAAGGCAAAGGAAAAAGAGGCGTCGATCGAGGCCAAGACACAGCGAGGCTAGAATTCGCGGTCCTCGCTACATAGGTATGGTGGGCCAGGCGGCAGCGGCATGCACTAAACAACCTATAGAGACTCGATACAACTGGCGGCACTCAGAGAGGGGTAAGAAGGACCTATCCGGAACCAACCTGATACTATCATCAAACAGACCCATCCTGGCGTTTCCCCCTCGAGACCAAACGAGGAAGTCAACCGAGGAACTCACACAGTTGGCAGTTTTACTTATTTGGTTATCGTTGCAGCAATTACTAGTCAGATTTAGATAATCATCCTGATAAAGTAAGCAGTGGGCACTTTTAGTTAACCATTCCGTTATAGTGGTACACTTACTAGTCAGATACAATTAGCATGAGATAACCCAAAACCCAGCAGTTGTTGGTACTTTTATTCAGCCATTCCGTTGTAGTTGCAATACTTACTAGTCAGGTACATTGTCGCAAGCGACAAACCAAACAAGCAATTGTGGGCAGTTTTATGTAGCCATTCCATTATAGTGAAGCTGATTACTAGTCATTATAAAGTCAAGTGTATAGCACTACTTTAGTTATAGTTGTCTATGATCGAGATACTGTGCTCCAAGTCGTCCATAACCGCGGACACGGCTTTCAGAAAGTTTTACCCGGCCGGGGTGCACAAATAGCAACACACACTCGATCAACCTCGGAAAAACCAAATCAAAACCCAACGAGGCCTTCACGACAAAGCAATCACAGGATTCAGAAATATTTCAGGGGGCCACCCCTTGGAGTACACCATAGCAGTTAGCTGACTTGAGACGGACCCGAGGTTTGGGTGGACGGTGTGAGCATCGGGAACCCAAAACTGGGCTTGTCGACACCGCGGAATCGTGTCCCGATCCTAAATAGTACAGTGTGCTCCTCGCACAATCGTAAATACAGTAGTAGCATGGCATAAGTATAGGATAGTAAATAAAACCTCAAACTAGTTTGTGGCCCCAAGAAATAAGACTGAATCAAGCTCTGGCTCAGGGGGGTCCCATAATCCTCCCGGATGTGGATAGCGCGATAAATCAAGGAACAGGTATCAAGTACTCGGGGTCCTACGGGACACAAGTGGGCGGTCGGAAACCAAATAATATCTATCACCCACCGATGCCTCTGCTTACTTACTTCAATTTTAGTTATTAAACAGGAATTAAAGTGAACGATAAGTAAAGCCATGATCATCTCCAACATCAACATGCGGCAATACTCCAACAACTGTGGTACTGGACGACACGCAACAACACTTGAGCAAGCGACTACGACACGCAAGTCCCACTATCTACCAAACAACAGGTAATAGGATGTGTCCAAGGCAATATATGGCTGCAAGGGATATCACAGTGCGGAAACTAGAGCATCGCAACACGTATAGCAATAGATCATCGAGGAGGAATAAATACTATAAAAGTAAGATAGGTAGAAAGGGGAGATGCTGCTTTGAAAACATTGTCGAAGGTTCAACCGAAGATCGGGTAGACGCTCGCATCAACTCAACGGCCTTATCCGCGAAGAAGCAAAACACTAGAATAAACACCGGATGCAATATTTAATACTACGGCAAAAGATCGGGCATGATGCATGTATGATGCATGGCATGGAAAGGTGTAATGCAATTAGGTCATATTGAGCGGAACCGGGGTTCCGACAATATTTACGTGGTTCATGTTGTTTAGATACCCCGCAATTTAAATGTTGTTTTAACATGGCAAAATAAGTTACCGGTGCGCTACACAAATTTAAATGAGGCCAATATGAGACTAGATTTGCCCGCATATGGGCCCCATATTTAATTATAAGGTGAATCGGCATAAGGCCCCCAACCACACAAAATGCATACGAGATGAACAATTAATATGCAACAAGTTGTATTATGTTATAAAATAGGGTTTCGGGAAGGGGTTCACACATTAGGGGGTCTCGACGAACTTGGGGTTCCGGGGTTCGGGGTCGTTCTCAGGGTTCAGGGTTCGACGGGCTCGAGGTTTGGACTCCGGGATCGGTCTTCGGATCTTAACATGGCCGGTCTTGGTGACGATCTTGTCCGATGGGGACCTTGGTTCAACATCATCGCGGTCTTCGGGTCCCAGGGTTAGACCTTGGCGTCCGAGGGAAGTTCATGTCGTATCCGTGCCGACGACCTTGGCGTTCAGGGGGAGTTCCCGGTGTCCCGAGGAGAAGATCTTGTCCGATGGTTTCTCCGCGTCCGTGGTGCGTCCGTGATGCAGATCTTGTCGGTTCCCTGTCGGAGGCCTTCGGGGACGGGGTCTCGGCGAACTTGGCGTGTCGAGGTTCGGTATCCGGTTCCGGCGCCGTGGTCTTGCATAGTCCTCCGGTCCTCGACTCGGGTCGGTCTTGATGGCACGAGTGTAGATCTTGTGGTGTCGCCGCACCGTCGGGATAGAGGCATCGGGTCAAACAAAATTGAACGGAGGTGCTCTAGGAAGTCAAGTAGAGGCGAGCACAGGACTTATTGCCACGCAGGACAGAGATCAACTAGCACACGGCAAGAGCGCCGCAGGACAACACCGGTTGGCTTGCAAGCAGAGAGCCGCCGTGCTATCAGGAGACGACACGACCACGGCAGGAAGGAGGTCGAGGCAGACGGCCCATGACAGCAGTTGGCCGAGGCCTGGGCCGAAGCAGGGCTTGCTGCGGAGGAAAGACCGGCGAGGAGGACCCGCGGGAACGGCGACAGGGCGGAGGCCGGAGCAGGACGGGACGGCAGGGCCGGAGGTCGCATGGGGCACCGGGGCGAGCAAGGCGGGCAGACAGCTGAGGGGCCGTGTGAGATGAGCGGGAGGAGGAGCGGGTGGGCGTGAGGGTGGTTGGAGGCGAGACTGGCGGGGCGGCGCGCGGGAGGTCGGCGGGGATGGGGAGACGCGGGCGGGGTAGGGGGATGCGTGTCGGGGGGAAGGCTGGTGGCTCCGGCGGCGGGGAAGAGGGGAGCCTGGCGCGGCGGCGGGAGGATGGCCGGCGATGGGGAAGAGGGTGAAGGGGTGGGCTGAGAGGAGGCGGACGGCCCATGAGCTCGGGCGGCGGTGAGCCGGAGGAGGGAGGAGGAAGGCGTCAGGCGGTGAGCGATCGAGCTTCTGGCGCCCGGGTCGCCCGGCGGCTGGCGACAGCGTGAGGGGGTCGCCGGCGGGAGGTGCTCGGGGAGGGGGAAGGGCGCAGGCCGGGGAGGAGAGGGGGTGGCCAAGGCGGGTCGGAGCAGCGTGGAGGAGCGTCTTGGAGGCGGGAGGGGCGTGGTCGGGGAGGAGAGGATGGGAGCGAAGAGAGGCAGGAGGTGGGAGGTGGGACCGGGTCGGGGTGGGCCAGGCTGGGAGAGGGAGCGTGGGGAGTGGCCAGGCGGGTGGGGCTGCTGCGGGCCCGCGGCCAGGGGGAGGAAGAGAGAGGGTAGGGGGTCAGGCGGTGTGTGTGGGTGTGGCCGGGGCGTGTGGGGTGGGGTGCGTGCGTGCGTGCAGGGTGTGTGCTGGGGGTGGGTCCCAGGGAGAGAGATAGGGGGAGAGAGAGAGGGAGGGAAGAGGGGCTGGTGAGGTGGCAGCTTTTGATTGGAGGGGGGATGGCCAAGGGTGATGTGGCAGCCTGGGATAGGTGGGGGTGATGTGGCTGGTTGGGTGGGTAGATTAAGTTGGGTAGCTTTAGGATTATGGGTGGACCGATTTTTATTCTGGGGTGGTTGTTCGGGTCGATTCGGCCCGTTCGACTGCCCCCACAAAAATAATTAAATATTTTATTTGTTTCAAACCGACTTTTGCAAACCGTTAGCAAACAAAACAAAATAATCCGGTGACCCGGGTTTTGTGTTTGAACAAAGACGGGGCGTTTAGAAAACACGAACAGGTTTTTCCGCAAATAGTTTTATGCAAGCAAATGCAAGATGATGACGATACTCAAATGCAATGTGGCATGATGACATGAGCATGCGGTCATGATGATGCAATGCACAAAATCAACGCGATTTTCTAGTAGTGGTTTTTGCGGGATGCCACAATTCGACACCACTAACAATGGATCTCGCCCTCGAGATCCGCCTCATGGTACCGGAAGGAAGGTCGGCGATCTGCATCTTCACGCTTCGTGTAGATCCTCGCGACACCACTAACGAGGGTTCCTTCTACATCTGGAAATTGGCGACACCACCAACCAAGGGTCGTTGTTCCTGATCGTCGAGAGAACACTCCGGAGAAACAAGGACGAACGTAGAGGTATCAAACGATAAGGCCACCTCTATCTTCCATTATAAGAGGAAAAGTTACATTGATCCACCAGTTCGATGTACAGAGCGAACAGTAAGAGTCGGGTAGGGTGATCAATCCATCCCGTACCCAAACTATCAACTCTATACATGAATAGGAAAATCAGGCAACTCCACTCTCGAGATTTTAGAATGAAGATCTTCACAAGCGGTATTCGGAACAAAGGGATGATGCCAGCTCTGCGTTGGATCTGATGTAGATGAGGTCATCACACCAGGAAACACCGGAAGATACGACAGAAATCGTATGAAAGACACAATGATTAGGTTCCGCGATGGTTCCATTGGCATGAACAACACATGCTCAAGGTATACTCCAACTTCACCAATGCTCGTCCTTCTCATATGTTTTTCAACGACACGAATATCCAGCAAGGAACACATATAGATAAAGAGCTCAAGAACAAAAGATCGGATGAAGGTCACAACAGACCAGTTGCAGATTTGATGATCGTAGCACCTCCATTACAAAAGGAAGAAAGCGAAACCCTGAAGGTACGATGGAAACCCAACCACGAGAAATCCTGGACTCGAAGGAAAAGACGAGAGCGGATTCAAAACACGCAGAGGTGAGAGGAGAGAAGCAGAGGGGTAAGGAGTAAAATCAGACCTAATCAGAACTATCCAACCGATTTTGCAAAATAGTTTTGACACTCTACTTCGGCCGTTAGCTAGGTTATCCTACAGGCTGGACTTGTGGGGTATCATAGCTGAGCTCGATACCACTCAGTAACACCCTCAGAATCGGACCTATGCAAGTTTTAGCGCTTCCGCCAAACCCGCAGAAGAACGATTCAAAGGTGCCCACTAGGCAATTTAAATGCGGGTGGAAAAAGAAGTAATAACATTACACAACAGTCCTCGATGGGACCCATGAGCAGATATATACAACACGACTCCATGAGTCAAGAATACAGATATAATATACAAAGATCCAAATCACCTTGAAAATGATAGGCGTCCGACTACGGACAAGATGCAAATGGGGCTAAGAGCCACGAAGAATATCCAATGGCGTCCATAACCTGCCTGTGCCAAGCGGAAGGGTAACCACTAACGACGTCGATCCAAAACCTGCTTAAACAAAGGGTGCCGACAAAGGCAAAGGAAAAAGAGGAGCGTCGATCGAGGCCAAGACAGCGAGGCTAGAATTCGGCGGTCTCGCCTACATAGGTATGGTGGGCCAGGCGGCAGCGGCAGCATGCACTAAACAACCTATAGAGACTCGATACAACTGGCGGCACTCAGAGAGGGGTAAGAAGGACCTATCCGGAACCAACCTGATACTATCATCAAACAAACCCATCCTGGCGTTTCCCCCTCGAGACCAAACGAGGAAGTCAACCGAGGAACTCACACAGTTGGCAGTTTTACTTATTCGGTTATCGTTGCAGCAATTACTAGTCAGGTTTAGATAATCATCCTGATAAAGTAAGCAGTGGGCACTTTTAGTTAACCATTCCGTTATAGTGGCACACTTACTAGTCAGATACAATTAGCATGCGATAACCCAAAACCCAGCAGTTGTTGGTACTTTTATTCAGCCATTCCGTTGTAGTTGCAATACTTACTAGTCAGGTACATTGTCGCAAGCGACAAACCAAATAAGCAATTGTGGGCAGTTTTATGTAGCCATTCCATTATAGTGAAGCTGATTACTAGTCATTATAAAGTCAAGTGTATAGCACTACTTTAGTTATAGTTGTCTATGATCGAGATACTGTGCTACAAGTCGTCCATGACCGCGGACACGGCTTTCAGAAAGTTTTACCCGGCCGGGGTGCACAAATAGCAACACACACTCGATCAACCTCGGAAAAACCAAATCAAAACCCAACGAGGCCTTCACGACAAAGCAATCACAGGATTCAGAAATATTTGAGGCCACCCTTGAGTACACCATAGCGAAGTTAGCTGACTTGAGACGGACCCGAGGTTTGGGTGGACGTTTGTGAGCATCGGGAACCCAAAAGCTGGGCTTGTCGACACAGCAGAATCGTGTCCCGATCCTAAACAGATGATGTGCTCCTCGCACAATCGTAAATACAGTAGTAGCATGGCATAAGTACAGGATAGTAAATAAAACCTCAAACTAGTTTGTGGCCCCAAGAAATAAGATGAATCAAGCTCGCTCGGGGTCCCATAATCCTCCCAGATGTGGATAGCGCGATAAATCAAGGAACAGGTATCAAGTACTCGGGGTCCTACGGGACACAAGTGGGCGGTCGGAAACCAAATAATATCTATCACCCACCGATGCCTCTGCTTACTTACTTCAATTTTAGTTATTAAACAGGAATTAAAGTGAACGATAAGTAAAGCCATGATCATCTCCAACATCAACATGCGGCAATACTCCAACAACTTTGGTACTGGACGACACGCAACAACACTTGAGCAAGCGACTACGACACGCAAGTCCCACTATCTACCAAACAACAGGTAATAGGATGTGTCCAAGGCAATATATGGCTGCAAGGGATATCACGGGTATGGAAACTAGAGCATCGCAACACAGATAGCAATAGATCATCAGGAGGGAATAAATACTATAAAAGTAAGATAGGTAGAAAGGGGGTAGATGCTCGCCTGTAAACATGGTCGAAGGTTCAACCGAAGATCGGGTCGACGCTCGCATCAACTCAACGGCCTTATCCGCGAAGAAGCAAAACACTAGAATAAACACCGGATGCAATATTTAATACTACGGCAAAAGATCGGGCATGATGCATGTATGATGCATGGCATGGCAAGGTGTAATGCAATTAGGTCATATTGAGCGGAACCGGGGTTCCGACAATATTTAGGTGGTTCATGTTGTTTAGGGTTTCGGGAAGGGGTTCACACATTAGGGGGTCTCGGCGAACTTGGGGTTCCGGGGTTCGGGGTCGTTCTCAGGGTTCAGGGTTCGACGGGCTCGAGGTTCGGACTCCGGGATCGGTCTTCGGATCTTAACATGGCCGGTCTTGGTGACGATCTTGTCCGATGGGGACCTTGGTTCAACATCATCGCGGTCTTCGGGTCCCAGGGTTAGACCTTGGCGTCCGAGGGAAGTTCATGTCGTATCCGTGCCGACGACCTTGGCGTTCAGGGGGAGTTCCCGGTGTCCCGTGGAGAAGATCTTGTCCGATGGTTTCTCCGCGTCCTTGGTGCGTCCGTGATGCAGATCTTGTCGGTTCCCTGTCGGAGGCCTTCGGGGACGGGGTCTCGGCTAACTTGGCGTGTCGAGGTTCAGTATCCAGTTCCGGCGCCGTGGTCTTGCATAGTCCTCCGGTCCTCGACTCGGGTCGGTCTTGATGGCACGAGTGTAGATCTTGTGGTGTCGCCGCACCGTCGGGATAGAGGCATCGGGTCAAACAAAAATTGAACGGAGGTGCTCTAGGAAGTCAAGTAGAGGCGAGCACAGGACTTATTGCCACGCAGGACAGAGATCAACTATCACACGGCAAGAGCGTCGCAGGACAACACCGGTTGGCTTGCAAGCAGAGAGCCGCCGTGCTATCAGGAGACGACACGACCACGGCAGGAAGGAGGTCGAGGTAGGCGGCCCATGACAGCAGTTGGCCGAGGCCTGGGCCAAAGCAGGGCTTGCCGCGGAGGAAAGACCGGCGAGGAGGACCCGCGGGAACGGCGACAGGGCGGAGGCCAGAGCAGGATGGGACGGCAGGGCCGGAGGTCGCATGGGGCACCGGGGCGAGCTGCGGCGGGCCGGCAGCGGCGGCAGGCGTAGATGAGCGGGAGGAGGCGGGTGGCGCGAGGGTGGTTGGGCGAGGCGGGCGGGGCGGGAGGTCGGCGGGGAGCGGCCGGCGACCGGCGGGGATGGGGAGACGCGGGCGGGGTAGGGGGATGCGTGTCGGGGGGAAGGCTGGTGGCTCCGGCGGCGGGGAAGAGGGGAGCCTGGCGCGGCGGCGGGAGGATGGCCGGCGATGGGGAAGAGGGTGAAGGGGGTGGGCGCGCGCGGGGAGAGGGAGGCCGGACGGCCCGCGCGAGCTCGGGCGGTGAGCGGAGGAGGGAGGAGGAAGGCGTCGGGCGGTGGCGAGCGAGCTTGCTTGGCGCCAGCGGGTCGCTCCGGAGGGCGACCCGGCGTGAGGGGTCGCGGGGAGGTGCTCGAGGAGGAGGCGGCGTCTGGAGGCGGGAGGGCGTGGTCGGGGAGGAGAGGATGGGAGCGAAGAGAGGAACGGGAGGTGGGAGGTGGGACCGGGTCGGGGTGGGCAGGCTGGGAGGGGCGTGGGGAGTGGCCAGTGGTGGGGCTGCCAGCTTGCCGAGGAGGAAGAGGGTAGGGGTCGGCGGTGTGTGTGGGTGTGGCCGGGGCGTGTGGGGTGGGGTGCGTGCGTGCGTGCAGGGTGTCTGCTGGGGGTGGGTCCCAGGGAGAGAGAGAGGGGGAGAGAGAGAGGGAGGGAAGAGGGGCTGGTGAGGTGGCAACTTTTGATTGGAGGGGGGATGACCAAGGGTGATGTGGCAGCCTGGGATAGGTGGGGGTGATGTGGCTGGTTGGGTGGGTAGATTAAGTTGGGTAGCTTTAGGATTATGGGTGGACCGATTTTTATTCTGGGGTGGTCGTTCGGGTCGATTCGGCCCGTTCGACTGTCCCCACAAAAATAATTAAATATTTTATTTGTTTCAAACCGACTTTTGCAAACCGTTAGCAAACAAAACAAAATAATCCGGTGACCCGGGTTTTGTGTTTGAACAAAGACGGGGCGTTTAGAAAACACGAACAGGTTTTTCCGCAAATAGTTTTATGCAAGCAAATGCAAGATGATGACGATGCCCAAATGCAATGTGGCATGATGACATGAGCATGCGGTCATGATGATGCAATGCACAAAATCAACGCGATTTTCTAGTAGTGGTTTTTGCGGGATGCCACAGAAGCTATATCGCCAAGTGTGATATATGTCAGAGAGTGAAGGCAGGACATCAAAGACCCGCTGGATTGTTGCAACCATTGCAGATTCCGGAATGGAAATGGGATTCCGTTGGAATGGACTTTATCACCAGATTGCCTACTTCTAGTAGGGGAAATGACTCTATCTAGGTCATAGTGGACCTATTATCCAAAGTCGCCCATTTCTTACCCGTCAAGACCACATATCAGAGTTCGAAGCTAGCGGAGTTATACATCGCTAGAATCGTCATTTTGCATGGAGTCCCCAAGAACATCGTATCGGATCGAGGAACTCAGTTTACCTCGAGATTCTAGAAGAAAGTCCAAGAAGGTTTAGGAACCCGCCTAAATTTCAGCATAGCTTATCACCCTTAGACCGATGGACAAACGGAGCGAGTAAATCAAATACTCGAAGATATGCTAACACCATGTGTGTTAGAATATGGATCTAAATGGGAAGACTGTCTGCCGTTTGCAGAATTTTCATACAACAACAGTTATCAAGCTAGTTTGCAAATGGCCCCATTTGAATTCATGTATGGAAGGAAGTGTCGCACCCCTTTGAACTGGTCGGAAGTAGGAGAGAGTCAGATTTTCGGACCCGATATCCTACGAGAAGCAGAAGATAAGGTTCACAAGATTTGTGAGCACCTCAAGACAGCCCAGTCTAGACAGAAGAGTTACACCGACAAGAGACGTCGAGACCTCGCCTTTAACATAGGATATTTTTTGTATCTGAAGGTGTCGCCATTGAAGGGAATGTAGCGTTTCCAGCTGAAAGGAAAGTTAGCCCCCAGATATATCGGCCCCATCAAGATTCTGAACCGTCGAGGAGAAGTGTCGTATCAATTGGAACTACCCAAAGATATGTCAGCCGTGCACAATGTGTTCCATATATCATTACTTTGCAAGTGTCTCGAAGTTCCAGAGAAGACTGAAGTGTTCAAGAATATTGATCACCGGACCATAGAAATCAACGATGACCTGACCTATCCCGAAGTACCCATCCGTATTTTGGAAGAAGCTTTCAGAACTACCAGAACCCGAAGCATCAAGTTTCTCAAGATTCAGTGGAGTAACCACATAGAAGAGGAAGCTACCTGGGAGCGCGAAGATCACATCAGGACAGAGTTTCCCGATCTCTTCAAATCACTACTAGGAAAACGGCTATAGGTAATCAGCACATCCGTGGCTCACATGGTTGAAGTGCCCCACGGCTAAAACAGGCGTGGCTCACCTGTGGGCAGTGCCCTACTAATAACTAGAACAACTGTGGCGCACATGACTATAGTGCGCCACAGATGTGTGTGGGAGGCCACTGTGACGCCAAACATCTGTAGCGCACTATAGTCAGGTGCGCCACGGTTGTTAGGGTCATCTGTGGCGCACATGGGGCTGGTGCGCTACGCCTAAGCGCATTCCCCCCTCTGCTCTGAAACGGCCACAAACTTCTGTGGAGCACTCTGCCCTAGTGCCCTACGCCTAAGTGGCATGCACCAACTCCACCCCCCCCCCTTGGATCGCCTTTTTAGGGTTTGGAAAAAATAAACGAAAATGATAAACACTTCAAAAAATTAAATCCTTTCATATTTAGGTAGGTAATGTGGTATAGCTTCTAGTAAAATTAACAAACATGAGTTTAGACTTTGTTTGCAAAAAAAGTCATGCCACGGTAAAAAGGCCGTAACTTTTGCATAAGATGTTGAAAAAAACGTATAATATACCAAAATGACCAGAACGAGATTCCAGATCCGCTTGCAACCCCTTTAGGTCGTTTAGCGATTTTTTAGAATCTCAAAATTCGAAAAGAGTAAAAAGTTATGGCAAAAACAAGATTTTTTGGTGCAGAAAAAAAAATTGAGGCAACGGATAATCTTGGACGGGATTCAAATTTGAATCACCACCCCGCCCACCTACCCCTATTCCCTCCCTCTTCTCTTTTTCATTCTCCTCCCTCCTCCTTTTCCTTCTCTCTTCTCCTCCTCCATTTCCTTCTCTCTTCTCCTCCTCCTCCTCCTCCTTTACTTCTCCTCCTTCCCTTGCCGTGGCAGTGACGATGGCGATGGCGGCGGCGACCTTCTCCTCCTTGCAGTCATGACGGCGATGACCTCCTTCCTTGCGGCCTCCTCCTCGCCTCCTCCTTCCTTGCGGCCTCCTCCTCGCCTCCTCCTCCTTGCAGTCACGAAGAGCGACGACGAGCTCCGACGGCCGCCGAAGACCTCCTTCTCCTTGCGGCAACCTCCTCCCTTCTCCAGCCACACCTCACTGCCTCTCTTCCTCGATGCCGGCGAGGAGTAGCAAGTCCACGGCCTCCCGCACCTCCCTGCGGTGGTAGGTCGTGACCACGGACACCTCCCTGCCGGCGAGGCGACACGACGGCGGCGATGCGGACCCGATTGCTTTTGCAATTCAAAACGAGGGTGTTTTTTGCATTTTTTTTTATTTTTGAAAAAAACATCTGTGGCGCACATGTACCCCTACCCGTGGCGCACTGCGCCACGCCTATCTCGATATAACCGTGGCGCACCATGCAGTGCGCCACGGCTACGAGATAGCCGTAGCGCGAGGCCCGTGGCACACTGCTAGTGCGCCATAGAAGGCCTTTTCATGTGCGCCACGAATAGGCGTTTTTCTAGTAGTGAATCCTAGGTAATCTTTTTCGTCCTTTTTCAAATCTCGGGATGAGATTTTGTTTAAGGGGGGAAGTTTTGTAACATCCCAAAAATATTAAACTTGGATCATCAAACTCTAATCATCCAAATTAGGGTTAACAAAAAACTTTTCTAATTAAAAATATGAAAGCATTCACATGTGTATGTATTAAAATTTGGATTCTTTTGAATTTCCAGGATTATGTGTTTTTCTTTGCTTGTAAAATGATTCTTAGGTGAAATAAACATCATCTAAACAAATCCCAAACTTTTCCCAAAGACAAACAAATCAAAACAAAAAAATTAAGTGAATGGTCACTTTGGACAATTTAACTCCCATGCCTACTTTGGCTATCTCTAACTTTCAGAACTTAACAGAAACATGTATGGATCTTTGCACCCCTTGATAGTACTCATAACAAGGTACCAAGGCCCACTTTGTGATCATGCAAAAACATTTGAATGCATAGTTTAAATGACAGTTTAAAATTGAATCTATTTCATATGGGAAGATCCCACTATTTCAAAAACCACTCAAACAAGCTCAATTTTCAAAACCCAAGCATCCACAGAATCCTCAACACATGCCTAGCACACCCACCAAAAATCTTTTCAAAATTAAAAACTTAAGTTCATGCGGCCATTTCATCAAACAGGTTGTAGATGCAAATCAAACAAAATCAAAACACTATTTGGAGCAGTGTTTTGAGCCAACCTTGTTCCCTCTTTGGTTACACTAGCCTCAGTAGATCATCTAGCAACCTTAAATAAGCTCTAGCCCCACTGTAAACTCGCCAATGTCATCAATGGTGAACAGGCCGAGAGCACCCATGTCACCCTAGTGTGGACAGCAAGCTACAAGCAACACTAGCCTCGCCAACCTTATCTGGGAGCTAGCCAGCACTCCACCGCCACTCCCTGTCCCAGCCGCGAGCAATGCCAGCCCCTGGACCACACGCCCAGGCCATGCCAAGCCGCTCCGCAAGCATGCCGAGAGCGCGCTAGAGCGCCACCCTCGACACACGCCCATAGACCGCGCGCCGCCCTCGCCGCATGCACGCGTGATCACCACCGTCCCAGCAACCTCGCAGACACCCCCGTTCGCTGCCCCATGCCTCACAGCCACCGCTCACCATCAAAGACGCCGCCTATGACGCGCAGAGCACCGTGCGTTCCCGATCATTTTCCACCGCCCCTAGACGCGCATTTAAACCTTAGAGCATCGCCAGGAGACCACCCGTCGATCGCCAACCACAGCCATGCCTCTAGCCGCCCATAGCCTTGTCGCCTGCCCATACCTCCCGGTCTCGCCGTCGAGCCTATAAAAGGAGGCGACCCCCAGCAGATTGAAGCACACCATTTCACTCCCCTCACCTCACTGATTGTTCCACCCCTTAGCCGGAGCAAGGCGAGCAGAGAATCGCCAGAATTGCGCCGGAGCAGGCCGCCTCTAGAGAAGAAGGGAGTCGCTGATTTTGTCCACCCCAGGAACTACCGCGACCACCCCTGAGTTCGCCATCGTCGACTTCGTCATTTGCCCACCTCATCGTCGTCACTGGAGCCCCGGTATGCCCCCTACGCACCCCAACTGAGCCGCTAGGGTTCGAGCTCGCCGGTGACCTTTTCATCGTCGACGACGACCCTCAGCCGTCGATCTTCATTCTAATCCAACGCACCACATCGCCCCGTACCGCTTCGCGTTTAAAGAGTCACTGACCAGTAGACCCCCCCTGTCAGTTGCGCCCCGCGCTGCGGAGTGACACTGGGCCGGCCCATTACCCCTTCCCGCGCAGCCCACTCGTTTGAATTTAGCTTTTTCTATTTATATTCAAACTCAGTTATGTACCTAGTTTCAAATAGCAACCCAGCTTGATTCATTGAACCAAATTGTATGAAACCAATTTTGTTAGAAAGATATTGAAATGCTTAATCCAAGCCCGTTGGATTCAAATCATTTGGATATGTAGATCAACCTTGGTAAAAATAACAAGCAGAAGCTTTTCCGCATTCAAAAAAAATCAAATTTAAACCATAATAGTTTCTGAGTTGATTCCAACTCTCAAAAATCACATTTGATCATACCTTTCAGAATATATAAAAATATATGGGTTTACTTACAGAAATAATGTTCAAGTAATAAAAGAATGCCACATAGGCATTTCTAGCCATTTATTTTTAGTTAAATTAAAAGGTTAACTCTTATTAAATTGTGACACCACTTTAAATCACATTCCCATGTACCGAAATATGTGGTGATGACATGTGTCAACATGATCCCATGTTTGAGTTGGAGAATATTAAATATTAAGTAGTTTTTCAATGAGTAGAAATTACTTTTCTAAAAATAAATAAATAAGACAAATGCTTTATTCTTGTGATATTAGTGATGATGCTAAATCATCTATAGAACCCTTTTGTGTGATGATTGAAAGTAGTTAAGTATTGTTTGGTGATTGTGTACCTCATCTTTATCCATAGACGCTAGTATCGACCAATGATACGAGGAGGAAGGAGGATAATATGAAGAAGAAGCCGAGGAGAACTTCAACCACTGCTCTGCACAAGGCAAGCTTATACTGATACTGATCAAGCTAACACTTGCAATTATGAAAGTTAGAAAAACTATGCAATGCTCTAAGCATGCTTGGTTAGACACATTTGATGATACCCAATCCTAGTTTTAATTGCAAGCTTTCTACTTTATTTCTTTATCAAAGCTCTTACTTAGAGTTTACTTGAGTAAATGGTAGATACTAGAAAGATAATTGAAGGTTGCATAAAGACAATTAAATTTGGCCTAAGTTAGGTAATCTTGATGTCATCCTAAGGCATGAGATGGTACTTAGTTAAAACTCCACTTGTTTACCACCCCTCATTAGTACTCACTCCCACTTGTAGATGCTAGTGCTAAGCATAAACTTGATCAACTTAGATGGGAATACTTGGTGGAAATGGTTATGAAAACCTTGGAATGATGGATCATTCTATTGAGATGTTTTGACATGTGTTTCTGCACACCAGATGATTTGGATGATGAAAATGTTAAGGCATGAGCCTTAGCCCTTTATAAAACTGATGGTTGTCTGGATGCGATATCATTCCAATTTAACGTACAACCACAATACCCGAAGATTGGGTAGGGCTTGACTGGAAACTTATATACCTTAGTATGGGTTCCCTCATGGCCAAGGTCTGAGCTGAGGGTACCTTGTGAAGATTGTCCACCTATGATGTACCCAAGATGACAGTTGGTCATGGTTGGGAGGCCAAACTCAAGAGAGAGGTGCCTATACTAGGGCGTGTAATGGAAAGGTTAGGATTGATTATCCACATACTAATTATGGTGAATTCAGGATTTGTTCCTGACGGATGTATCAAATATTGTGGTGAAAGTGTATAATATCTGCAGAGTGTCAAACTATTCGAATAGCCGCATCCGCGGTTATGGACAGTTGGAGTGGCCATACTATTCCCCCGTCAGATGTTTTCAAAATGACTTATGAAATGAATTGAGATTTTGACTTGACCACAACAGAGTTGTGATATGACATACAAGTTCCCACTTAGGTGTTATAAAACTTCAAATAGCTTTTCTTGCGTCTGAACTTAGTAGAGGTAAATCTGGCTTTTTGCAAAACAACCCTAGAGCTTAGTGTCCTACTACAAAAACCCCCATAACTTGTTAGTATTAGTTTGCGAGTACTTAAGGAGTACTCATGGATTTGTCCCTGGCTATTCCCGTGGCCAGACTATGAAGAGGAGTATCAAGATGATGGACCCCATGAAGGTTACGACAACTAGGATCATCTCCCATCGTCAGCATTGCCTGTGACCCCGAAGATGGAGCTTCGCTTATGCTACCGTTATTATTACGTATTCCGCTGCTTGAGTTGTATTAAGAACTGGATCATGAGATCCTTATTTGTGTAAGACCTTATGTATGGTTTGTAATGGATGATGTACTGTGGTATCCAAATCTGTTATGTCTCGCAAAAATGGTAATCCTGGGATTGCGATGTATGGCATAACAGGCATCTAGGATTAAGAATCCGGGTGTTGACAGTGCGGCTGGCTACCGCCACCTCCTCGCGGGCACTCCGCCCATATTCCACCTCCAGGACTTCTATGAAGGAGAAAACGGAAACAACAATTTCATCATCGGCCTCTACGTCACCTTCATCAACCATATTGTAGAGGTCCCAACCTTTAATAAGGTAAAGATACCTGTGTTGACAATGCTAGTCCCTGGATCAATAGCTAGCATCCACAGTTTAAGATGTAATATCAAGAAACAAAGGTCATAATACAACTTTATAACCAGGAATAAAATAATCCATTACATCTTACATAGCTCATTTGGCTATCTCATTACAATGCAGCAGTAATAACTATATAGCATGGAGTCCTTCATCTTCAAAGTGCCACAGGCAATCATGCTGGTTGTAGACTTGTAATCCTAATCAAGACACTTCACTAACATCAAACAAACCTGCAACATAATAAGTTACAACCACAAGGGTCAATACATTTGAATTGTATTGTCAAGTGATACCTTAGTAGAATAATAGTTTCTAGCTTCTACATGAATTTGGCTAAGTGTAGCTTAGGCTTGCTTTGCTCAAAATAGGTTTTACCTATCAGTGGAAAACACTAAATTTTTGTTTGGAAAAATCTCCCAAGAAACCACCAATATACATTCGTGAACCTTTACCTTGTTCAACCACAAGTTTTTAACTTAGAAATTGGGATGAGGAGATCCTTGATAGCTTCCATGTCTTGATGCTCAAATTGTCCATTGCTGGGGACATGGGTAAGTACTTAGATTTTACTCTCGAGAGAGATGTGCACTTTCCCCACAAGACTCGGCATGCATCGAGACAAGATCTTTCAGAATCCTTCCCTTAGACAAAAATGGACGCGTTCCCAAACCTATCACCCCCTACCACCAACTGTCCATCTGGCTAAGTTATTGCAACCTATATGATCCAGGAAGAGCCCATATTGCCACGTGGCTGCACTTGAAGCTTCTCAACAGTTGACATCTCAAATCTCTTTGTTCCTAGGTGGAATTCCACAAGTGAGATACACTAGGGTAGGCCATAAATATGGGGCCCTGTGTAACCACTCAACATAATCCATACAAGTCCCATTCCACCCAGGTGATTCATAGTTGTTTTATTAAACAAAACACAAGTCATTGACTTAGAAATATTTCATAGCATGAATATAATCCACCCTTGTTTTCTACTAGCTAAGCTAAGCATGATGGTGTAGGAATCTTAACTTAGGAAAATTCTACTAAGGCATCATCTACTAGGATTTCCCAAGGCATAGCATACTTAGTAAAAATTCCATGCAAGTCCTACTCAAAACATCACTAATGCATAGTGAAAATAAGAGGATAAAAGTATGAAGCACCACTTTCCTTTTTAGTAGAGAATGTAGATTCACTCCTTGATCTTGCAATGGTCACACTCTTCAAAGTTCACTACAATTCAATCAACCAAAGCACAATTTCAAAACTAATATTCAAACAATTGACCCCATATAATATAAGGAAAACAAAACAATGCATGCAAGCATGCAAAAGATTGTTTTATTTGGAAAGGTGGTTTTTAACAGGCTATAAACATTTTAAAACACCTATTGGTCATTTATAAAAGTGGCAAAACCATTTTAAATCAAGTTAGTGAAAATGGACATTTAAATCATTTTTGTTTTGCTAGAAATGATTTAAAACAAATTTATAATTTCTAGTGTTTGAAAAATATATTTTTAAACACAAAATGTTAGTGTTTATGGTCAAAGTGTTTAAAAACAAAATCATTTACAAAAGCTTTCACTCAAAATCGTTTTTAAATCAAAGCAACATTTTATTTTGCTAGAAATGCCTTTAAACAAAGAAATAATTTTACTAGGGTTAATCAAATACATTTTTAAATCAAAAACTTATTGTTTAGGGTGAGAGAGTCTAATTCAACGCATTTGCAAAAGGTTTTACTCAAAAACTATTTTCAAAACATAATCAATAATTTTTTTCTACTACTAAATACTTTTATTCAAGGAATAATTCCTTAGTGTCACAAAATATACTTTTAAATCCATACTTTAGTTTTTATGGTCAGTAGGTTCAAAAAAATCCATTTACAAAATATTTTACCCTAAAAACATTTTTAGAATAACTTTTATAATCAAAATATGCCTACACATGTTTCTGCAAAAACAACCAATTTTACAGAAACAAATCACTAAACAAAGGGCATGGTTTCAAAGGTTTGCTTTTTCTGAATCCATTGATATAAAATTTGCAAAATTTGGACGTGTAGATTAAAAGTTAGGATTTTTGCAAAAACTAACATCTAATAGTAATGTTTCTGTTTTTAAATCAAAACATTGGCCACGCGTCATGTTTCTATTGGATGAAAACGGTTCCTGTGGATCGATCGATACAGACCGTAGGATTTAAGTGAGATCGCATGGTTAAATCTAGCATACCCCTTCGAAAAGTGGATCTAACGTGTCCATCAGATCTTCATCCAACGGCTCCTAGTACTATGACCAAGTTCTGGCGACGCTCGACGGTGGCGCGCGGCAGCGACGCTCGGCCAGAAGTGTTCCGGCGAAGATAGGAAGCGATGGAGAGGAAGAGGGTGCTCACCGTATTCGCAAGGTCGTAGTGAAGCTCAAGGTGGTCTCCGTTACTCGAGGGGTGCACGGTGACGACGGAAATTGCTCGCTGGAGCTGCACTTCTTCTCGAGCACGGTCAGTCATTGTCGGAGGCGGGTGTCTAGGATGCAAGAAATCAAGGAAACGCGTCAGGAGGGTGCGCAAGTTTTCATAGGTTGTGAAGGAACTCACCAGAGGGAAATGGGTGCGCTGATTCGTCGGCTGCTGCTCGCCGGAGTTGAGCTCATCGTCGGTGGCGCTCAGACGTTGACGTTGCCGACACTGTGGGGCTTGCGCGGGAAAACTGGGGCTACGGGAAGGTGCGCACTGTTCTAGCAAGAATGCTTGTGGAGTCTAGGTAGAGAGGGGAGGTGTGGGCTGGCCGGAATTGCTGTCGCAGCTCGTCGGAGACAGTGGCGAGGCGAGCTCAATTAGAGGCAGCCTGGGGGCGTAGAGGTGCGGGAGGTTGAGGGGAAATGGAGAGGAGAGGGTGGCGGTTAAGAGGGCGTCGTCGCTGGCGAGATTTACTCCTGCAATCAAACAAATTGAAGCCGCGATTGAATGGCAGAAACGGCCGGGAGGAAACGGGGCGTGGTCGTCGCGGTGGGGAAGACGGTGACGGGGTAGTGGGGCAGCGTCGTCAGCGAGAGAGAGGTTTACGCGTGGGGTCGGGGAATCAGTGACTGCGCGGGTGCATCTGCGAGTGAGAAAACGTTTCGGGGAGGGGGAGAGAGTGGGCTGCGCTGCTGGGCAGGACTGGTCCTGGTTTCTGGGATGATTCGTTTCTTATTTTTTTTCTTCTCTGAATCTTTTTCTTTTTCTATTTCTATTATTCTGTTTTGAATTCAAACTCTTATTTGAAATCAGATTTATTCATCAAATCTTTTCAAAACTTTTCAGTAGGTTTTATACTGTTTATTAATTTATTTTAAAGACCATTTTGGAATAATTCTTTTATTCATTTATGTTTTATTAATTTTTTAAATAGGCACTTGCCTTTATTCAAATAAGATTGTAATTATATTTTCAAACTCTTATTTCAATTCTAATTTTCACCAAACCTTTTTCAGTAGGTTTTATTTATTCAATAGTATGTTAAATAATTCATTTCGAATTATTTAAAATATTTTAATATGATTTATTAATCATTTAAATCGGGTAATTATATTTAATCAAATCAAATCAAATATGGTTTTAATCCCATATAAATTTTATTCAAATAATTCTGTTATTCCTTTTAATTAGATAACTTTTATTCCCTTTTGGAAAATTCCAATTTATTATTTTCTCATGTTAATCATTTCTATTAGGGATCTTGTCTTCATTCAAATAGAATTGAATTTGATTAATGCCATATAATTTTATTTGAATATTCTTTATCCCTTTATTTTATTTAGATTATCTTTATTCCCTTATTTATTATACAATAATCTTTCATTTTATTTGTTTATGGATTTGGCCAAGATTTAATTTGGCTTTTAAATATTCCTTATTTATTTATTTATTTATTTCCTTATTTGTCTTACAAAATCCATATCTTTTTATTTATAGATCCAAAATTTGTAATTCCAATTTGTATAATTTTATTTAATATTTTTTTATCCTTTTAAATCTCCTTAGGATTAAATTGCTCACAATTTGGTATGGATTTTAGTTAGGAGCTTTATTAGCTTTGGAAATTACTTTCCTTTTAGCTTATTAAATTCATAACTTTTTATCCATGGCTCAAATTGAATGAAACCAATTTCTAAGATCTTATAATATTTTTGTTTCTCATTTTGATCATTTAAATGTTTGTTGTTAGATTTTTATATGGATCAAATCCATAGTCTTAGGGAGATCTTGGAAATGAATTATTCCATTAGGGTTTTAGGGTTTTGGTTTAACTTTTCCAAGTGCTTAAATTTCAAGATACATTCATTAATGAATGCATTTCACTTGATTGAAATTTTGTTGGATTCCCTTTTATTCAAATATTGTTCAAGTTGGGTTTTGATGTTTCTATTTAGAAACAAAAAGTTTCTTTTCACCCTAAATTTCAACAATTATTTCTTTGTTTATTTATTTTCCACATTTCAAAATTTGGAAAATTTTGGGATGTGACAGGCTACCACCCTTAATAGAAATCTCGTCCCAAGATTTGGGAAGGCTAGAGGTTACAAGTTGGCTTCAAGGAAACTAGGGTACTACTACCCTTAAAAAGGTTTTCAACTAGATTACATCTTGGCTTACTTGGGATCTTGATGTAACTTCTCTAAACAGTTTTTGGCATAATGTCCTTCGTTTCCACACTTGAAACATGTGACAAGGTTGATGTCTTGAGGTATATTCTTCTTCTTTTCTGGACATTCATTGGCATAGTGTCCCATCTCTTTGCAATTGTAACATTGCTCTTGGTTAATGTCCTTATTTCTAGGGTTGGGGCATTTCTTCTTCTTCTTCTTCATCTTGGGTCTCTCCAAAGCTAGGAGTTCTTCTAGTTCATGCTCTTCATATCTCACCACAAATGTCGGAAATCTTTCTCTCTTCTTGGGGTAGTCACCAGAGATTGACCTTCTCCTCAACATGAATAGCAACACTTTGTGGTCACTTTGGATGTGGCTCTATGAGGCATGGTTCTGACTTTGTTTTTATCCTTCTTGGTAGAAGTTGTTCCCTTATGGAGGTTTCCAAACATTTGATGCATTCCATCTTCTTTCATTTGTTGAACTATAGGATATACGGGGCATTGGATAGGGACATGATCATTTCCTTCACATAGGAAACAAGTCACTTGAGATGTGGGGCATTGTTTAGTTGGGTGTTTATCTTCACAATTAGGGCATTGATCCACATGCTCCTTGTAAGTGTGTTCTATGTCTCCACACATATTGCAAGCTTGAGTTCCTTCCATAATATCATCCTCGATACCATTGTTGTCACAATCTCCTTGGGAAAGGTTGTTTCTCATGTTGATCATTTGATTGGTCATCCTTTGCAACAATTGGGATTGGATTTCCAAAAACTTTTGCATGGTTGGGTCTAACTCATTGTTGTTGGCTAAAAACTGAGTTGTCACTTGATTCAACTGGGCTTGGTTTGCTAGAAGTTGTTCTGTCATGTGCATCTCTTGGTTGTTGTTGTTGTTGTTGTCACCATTCTTGATGTTGGAGTTTCTTGGAGAAGTCATCTGTTTGGGTTGGATTGGGATTAGAGTAGACAAAATATTTCGAGAGGAAGAATTCTACTCACACACAACAATTCACATAAGCAATGTGCAAGCAATCACAATCAAGCATTCCACTCAAACAACAAGGTTCAGGCACATTTTTAGTCAACAAAATATTTTTGCTACACCACATAAGTTGGTGGGTTTTAAGTATTCACTAGTATGGTGGTCCAACTATGGTTCACTTGAGATCATTTCATTCTTCTTGATTGTTTCTTCATGAACAAGATCATTGTATCCTTGGAAAAATTCTTGTATCTTGGTCACAAACTTCAATTGTGATGAGGGTTTCTCCTAAGTCTTCAAGTCTTGAGTATTCTTCTTGTCTCACTTGTAGTCCTTAGTGATATCCAAGTTGAAGTCCTTGGTTAAAATAAAGTTGAAGTCATTGGTGATGTTGAAGTCTTTGCGAAAGTTGAAGTCTTTGTCCATCACGTTTGAAAAGGGAGAGATGTAGAATCAAAACCAAAAAGGTTGAGGCAAGAGTTTACAAGATTGTTTGTAAATAAGTTTTGAACAAATACAACTCCTATTTTTCTAAGGGGTTTTGTCAAATCCTAGGGTTACAATCCTACAGGAAACACAGTTCTCTGATACTATCTGTAGAGGTCCCAACCTTTAATAAGGTAGAGATCCCTGTGTTTACAATGCTAGTCCCTGGATCAATAGCTAGCATCCACAATTTAAGATGTAATATCAAGAAACAAAGGTCATAATACAACTTTATAACCAGGAATAAAATAATTCATTACATCTTACATAGCTCATTTGGCTATCTCATTACAATGCAGCAGTAATAACTATATAGCATGGAGTCCTTCATCTTCAAAGTGCCACATGCAATCATGTTGATTGTAGACTTGTAATCCTAATCAACACACTTCACTAACATCAAACAAACCTACAACATAATAAGTTACAGCCACAAGGGTCAATACATTTGAATTGTATTGGCAAGTGATACCTTAGTAGAATAATATTTTCTAGCTTCTACATGAATTTGGCTAAGTGTAGCTTAGGCTTGCTTTGATCAAAATAGGTTTTACCTATCAGTTGAAAACACTAAATTTTTGTTTGGCAAAAACTCCCAAGGAACCACCAATAGACATCGGTGAACCTTTACCCTTGTTCAACCACAAGTTTTTAACTTAGAAATTGGGATGAGGAGATCCTTGATAGCTTCCATGTCTTGATGCTCAAATTGTCCATTCCGGGGACACGGCTAACTACTTAGATTTTACTCTCGAGAGAGATGGTGCACTTTCCCCACAAGACTCGACATGCATCGAGACAAGATCTTTCAGAAGCCTTCCCTTAGACCAAAATGGACGTGTTCCCAAACCTATCACCCCCTAACACCAACTGTCCATCTGTGGCATCCCGCAAAACCACTACTAGAAAATCGCGTTGTTTTTATGGATTGCATCGTCATCATCATGCATTGTTTGTCTGGAAACTATTTTCGAAACGCCTAGTTTTATTTTCTAAATAACCCCCGTCTTTATTTCAAATTAAAACATCGGTCTGTTCAGATCTTTTATTTGTCTAAAAAGTATTTACAAAAATGTTTTACAAATAAAATAAATAATAAAATATTTTGTCTGGGGAGGCAGTCCGATCAGTCAGGCCAGAGGCCCAACCTGACCAGACTACCTACCACCCGGCCCATCTAAAGAAACCCTAAACCCTTTTCTGCCTAAACCTAGTCTACCCAGCCCCCTCCACCTCACCCCGACCAACCACAGCTTGCCACCTCACCGTTCCCTCCACCTCATCACTCCACATAGCCACCTCACCAATCCCAGCCTCCACCCCACCCCCTGGTCAACAACCTCTGGCCCCACTCCCACTCCCTCACACCCACGCACGCCACAGCCCCACCCCACCGCCACCCGTGGGTCCCACCTGCCCCGATCGACCCCGCCTGGCCCCACCACTCCCCACCTCGTCTCCCCCAACGCAGCCCCCGCTCCTCTCTTCTCCCCCCGACCCGTCCCTCTGCTCAAAGCCAAGCCGCCATCTCCGCTTGCACGACCCTCCTCCGCAGGGCCCCGTCGTCAGCCCTTGGCTCGTCCCGTCGGGCCGCAACCTCCTCCGCACTGCGCCAAGTCCGCCACGTCATGCGCCCAGATGTGTGACCCCTTTCTCGAGCCCTATTTTATAAATGTAATATCAAATTGTTGCATATTAAATTGTTCATCTCGCATGCATATCGTGTGGGTTGGGTCATTATGCCGATTCACCTCATAATTAAATATGGAGACCATATGCGGACAAATCTAGTCTAATATTGTCTCCATTTAAATTTTCCTAGCGAACCGATACTATATTTTGCCTTGTTAAGACAACATTTAAATGGCGGGTATCTAAACAACTTGAACATATTAATTAATTGTCGGGACCCGGTTCCGCTTAATATTGCCTAATTGCATCGCACCTTTGCCATGTCATACATCATACCTGCATCATGCCCGATCTTTTGCCGTAGTATTAAATAGTGCATCCGATGTTTATTCTAGTGTTTTGCTTCTTCGCGGATAAGGCCGTTGAGTTGATGTGAGCTTCGCCCCGATCTTCGGATGAACCTTCGCCAATGTTTTTCAGGCGAGCATCTCCCCCTTTCTACCTATCTTAATTTTATAGTATTTATTCCCTCCTGTTGATCTATTGCTATCTGTGTTGCGATGCTCTAGTTTTCGTACCCGTGATATCCCTTGCAGCCTTATATTGCCTTGGACACCTCCTATTACCTGTTGTTTGGTAGATAGTTGGACCTGCGCGTCGTAGTCGCTTGCTCAAGTGCTGTTGCGCGTCGTCAAGTACCACAGTTGTTGGAGTATTGCCGTGTGTTTAATGTTGGAGATGATCAAGACTTTAATTACTGTTTAATAACTAAAATTGAAGTAAGTAAACAATGCAGAGGCACATGTGGGCAATAGATGTTATTTGGTTTTTAACCGTCCACTTGTGTCCCGTAGGACCCCGAGTACTTGATACCTGTTCCTTGAATATTCGCGCTATCCACATCCGGGAGGATTATGGGACCCCCCTGAGCCAGAGCTTGATTCATTCTTATTTCTTGGGGCCACAAACTATTTTGAGGTTTTATTTACTATCATGTACTTATGCCATGATTTACTGCTTTATTTATGATTGTGCGAGGAGCACCTGTACTGTTTAGGTAAGCGGAGTGTTTTCGCGGTATCGACAAGCCCAGACACATTTTCGGGTTCCCAGTCGTTTCTGATGTACGCAAACCTTGAGTCATCTCGAGTCAGCTAACTGCTATGGTGTACTCCAAGGGGTGGCCCCCTGAAATATTTCTGAATCCTGTGATTGCTTTGTCGTGAATGCCTCGTTGGGTTTTGATTTGGTTTTTCCGAGGTTGATCGAGTGTGTGTTGCTATTTGTGCACCCCCAGGTAAAACTTTCTGAAAGCCGTGTCCGCGGTTATGGACGACTTGGAGCACAGTATCTCGATCATAGACAACTATAACTAAAGTAGTGCTATAAATTTGACTTTATAATGACTAGTAATCAGCTTCACTATAATGGAATGGCTAAATAAAACTGCCGACAATTGCTTGTTTGGGTTGTCGCTTGCTACCATTGTATCTGACTAGTAAGTATTGCAACTATAACGGAATGGCTAAATAAAACTGCCAACAACTGCTGGGTTTTGGGATATCTCATGCTAATTGTATCTGACTAGTAAGTGTTGCAACTACAACGGAATAGTTAACTAAAATTGCACACTGCTTATTATATCAGGATGACTATCTATACCTGACTAGTAATTGCTGCAACGATAACTGAATAAATAAAACTGCCAACGGTGTGAATTCCTCGGTTGACTTCCTCGTTTGGTCTCGAGGGGGAAACACCAGGATGGGTATGTTTGGTGGTAGTATCAGGTTGGTTCCGAATAGGTCTTTCTTATCCCTCACTGATAGCCGACAGTTATCTCGAGTCTCTATAGGTTGTTTAGTGCATGCTTTGCCGCCGCTTGATCCACCATACCTATGTAGGCGAGGACCGCCAATTCTAGCCTCGCTGTCTTGGCCTCAAGATCTTGACCGCTCTCTCTTTTCCTTTGCCCTTTGTCGGCACCCCTTTTTGTTTAAGCAGGTTTTGAGATCGACGTCGTTAGCAGGGTTACCCTTCCGGCTTCGCCTGGGCAGCGTTATGGACGCCATTGGTTATTCTTCCGGGCTCTTAACCCCATTTGCATCTTATCCGTAGTCGGACTCTATCATTTTCAAGGTGATTTGGATCTTTGTATATTATATCGTATTCTTGACTCATTAAGTCATTGTTGTATATATATATACATGGGTCCCATCGAGGACTGTTGTGTAATGTTATTACTTCGTTTTCCACCCGCACGCAAGTGCCTGGTGGGCACCTTTGAATCGTTTCTATGCGGGTTTGGCGGGAAGCGCTGAAACTTGCATAGGGCCGATTCTGAGGGTGTTACAGAGTGGTATCAGAGCACAGCAGTTGCGATACCCCACAAGTCCAGCCTGTAGGATAACCTAGCTAACGACCGAAGTAGAGTGTCAAAACTATTTTTGCAAAATTGGTTGGATAGTTCTGATTTTACTCCTTACCCCTCTGCTGCTCTCCTCTCACCTCTGCGTGTTTTGAATCCGCTCTCTTCTCTCTCTTCGAGTCCAGGATTTCTCGCGGTTGGGTTTCCGTCGTACCTTTAGGGTTTCGCTTTCTCCCGTTTATAACGGCGGTGCTACGATCATCAAATCTGCAACTTGTCTGTTGTACCCTTCATCCAATCTTTTGTTCTTGAACTCTTTATCTATATGTGTTCCTTGCTGGATATCCGTGTCGTTGAAAAACATATGAGAAGGACGAGCATTGGTGAAGTTGGGGTATACCTTGAACATGTGTTGTTCATGCCAATGGAACCATTGTGAAATCTAATCGTTATGTATTTTCATAAAAAAATTTGTTGTATCTTCCGGTGTTTTCCGATGTGATGACCTCATCTACATCAGATCCAATGCAGAGCTGGCATCACCCCTTTGTTCCGAATACCGCTTATGAAGATCTTCATTCTAAATTTCGAGAGTTGAGTTGCATGATTTTCCTATTCATGCATAGAGTTGATAGTTTGGGTACGGGATGGACTGGTCACCCTACCCGACTCTTACTGTTCACTCTTGTACATCGAACTGGTGGATCAATGTAACTTTTCCCTCTTCTCATGGAAGTTAGAGGTGGCCTTATCTTTTGATACCTCTACCTTCGTCCTTTGTTTCTCCGGAGTGTTCTCTCGACGAACGTGAGCATCGACCCTTGTTGGTGGTGTCGCGGATTTCAAGATGGAGAAAGAACCATTGTTAGTGGTGTCGCGAAGATCTACACAAGCGAGAAGATTCAGATCGTCGGCCTTCTTTCCTGTGTCATGAGGCGGATCTCGAGGGCGAGATCCATTGTTAGTGGTGTCGAATTGTGGCATCCCGCAAAACCACTACTAGAAAATCGCGTTGTTTTTGTGCATTGCATCGTCATCATCATGCATTGTTTGTCTGGAAACTATTTTTGAAACGCCTAGTTTTATTTTCTAAATAACCCCCGTCTTTATTTCAAATTAAAACATCGGTCTGTTCAGATCTTTTATTTGTCTAAAAAGTATTTACAAAAATGTTTTACAAATAAAATAAATAATAAAATATTTTGTCCGGGGAGGCAGTCCGATCAGTCAGGCCAGAGGCCCAACCTGACCAGACTACCTACCACCCGGCCCATCTAAAGAAACCCTAAACCCTTTTCTACCTAAACCTAGTCTACCCAGCCCCCTCCACCTCACCCCGACCAACCACAGCTTGCCACCTCACCGTTCCCTCCACCTCATCACTCCACACAGCCACCTCACCAATCCCAGCCTCCACCCCACCCCCCTGGTCAACAACCTCTGGCCCCACTCCCACTCCCTCACACCCACGCACGCCACAGCCCCACCCCACCGCCACCCGCGGGTCCCACCTGCCCCGACCGACCCCGCCTGGCCCCACCACTCCCCACCTCGTCTCCCCCAACGCAGCCCCCGCTCCTCTCTTCTCCCAGGCCGTCCCTCCGCTCAACAACCGGTGCCCATCTCGGCCGCCCACGACCCTCCTCCAGGGGCCCGTCGTCGGCCCCGCCCTGCCTCGTCCCGTCGGCAACCTCCTCCGCTGCTGCCAAGTCCGGCCACCGCCTCGCGCTGCCTCCTCCCTCTGTCACTTTGCCTCCCGACCTCTCTCGCCATGGTCCTCCTCCATGATCGCGCTCCGTCCTCTCCGACCTCCTTCCGGCGCCGCCGCGCTGCCCCGCGTCCGGCCGCCCGCCCGACGCCGCCCTGCGGACCCCGTCGCCTCCGTGCTTGCTCACCCAACGCCGCCACCGTCGGGCCCGCCTTCCACCCCGTCCTCCTCGCCTCCTGTCTTCCTCGCCGGCCGCCGCCGATCTCCTCTGCTCCGGCCTCCCGAGCCCCGCCTCCTACAACCACCACCGTCGGGGCCATCCCCTCCCCTCCCTGCGCGCTCTGCCCGCCGGCCTCCGCCCGGACGTCCTCCTCGCCCTGCTCCGGCGCCCCGTCTTCCGGCAGCGACATCGCCGCTGCCTGCCTCGCCCCGCCACTGCCGCCTGCAGAGCTCCGCCCCACCCCTCCTTCCTCGCTCGCCCCGACCCGGCCTCCGTCTCACAGTCAGCCTCTGTCCGCGCGCCCTGGCCCTGTTTTTGCGATGCCTCCTCGACCTCCAAACCTGTCCCTGCTCGAGCTCGCTGTTTGGTTGAGTCCCGTGTAGCGCTGCTGTTTTTTCCATTTAGTGCTGCTGCCTGGAAACCAAACCATATGCTCGTATGTTTAAGTTAATGTGGGATCTTGTACGCCCACATCGACTTCTTCCGATCTCCTATACCGACAAGACCGTCCTCGACAAAACAATTGGCGATGGTCCGCGAAGTTTAACACCGACAAAAGGCGGATAACAAGATCCAAGATCGTCGTCACAGAACGCCAAGATCTACTTCACGGATCCGAAGACCCCGGTACCCGATCCACTCAAGTTCGCCATCGACGACAAGATCGGCACCGACCAGGGAGGATCCGATGTGCCCTGACGCCAACCAAGTTCTTCTTCTCGGATGCGGCAAGATCGACCGCTTGGACCCAAGTTCTCCTCTTGTATCTGAACCTCGCCGATCCCGTCGAACCCTGAGACCGAACCCCGAACCCCCGAAACCAAGATCTTCCGAACCCAGATGTGTGACCCCTTTCTCGAGCCCTATTTTATAAATGTAATATCAAATTGTTGCATATTAAATTGTTCATCTTGCATGCATATCGTGTGGGTTGGGGCATTATGCCGATTCACCTCATAATTAAATATGGAGACCATATGCGGACAAATCTAGTCTAATATTGGCTCCATTTAAATTTGCCTAGCGAACCGATACTATATTTTGCCTTGTTAAGACAACATTTAAATGGCGGGTATCTAAACAACCTGAACATATTAATTAATTGTCGGGACCCCGGTTCCGCTTAATATTGCCTAATTGCATCGCACCTTTGCCATGTCATACATCATACATGCATCATGCCCGATCTTTTGCCGTAGTATTAAATAGTGCATCCGATGTTTATTCTAGTGTTTTGCTTCTTCGCGGATAAGGCCGTTGAGTTGATGTGAGCTTTGCCCCGATCTTCGGATGAACCTTCGCCAATGTTTTTCAGGCGAGCATCTCCCCCTTTCTACCTATCTTACTTTTATAGTATTTATTCCCTCCTGTTGATCTATTGCTATATGTGTTGCGATGCTCTAGTTTTAGTACCCGTGATATCCCTTGCAGCCTTATATTGCCTTGGACACCTCCTATTACCTGTTGTTTGGTAGATAGTTGGACCTGCGTCGTAGTCGCTTGATCAAGTGCTGTTGCGTGTCGTCAAGTACCACAGTTGTTGGAGTATTGCCGTGTGTTTAATGTTGGATATGATCAAGACTTTAATTACTGTTTAATAACTAAAACTGAAGTAAGTAAACAATGCAGAGGAACAGGTGGGCAATAGATGTTATTTGGTTTTTAACCGTCCACTTGTGTCCCGTAGGACCCCGAGTACTTGATACCTGTTCCTTGAATATTCGCGCTATCCACATCTGGGAGGATTATGGGACCCCCTAAGCCAGAGCTTGATTCATTCTTATTTCTTGGGGCCACAAACTAGTTTGAGGTTTTATTTACTATCCTGTACTTATGCCATGCTTTACTGCTTTATTTACGATTGTGCGAGGAGCACTGCATCGCTTAGGTAAGCGGAGTGTTTTCATGGTATCGACAAGCCCATCACATTTTCGGGTTCCCGATCGTTTACACCCAGCGCAAACCTTGAGTCCGTCTCGAGTCAGCTAACTTCGCTATGGTGTACTCAATGGGGTGGCCCCCTGAAATATTTCTGAATCCTGTGATTGCTTTGTCGTGAATGCCTCGTTGGGTTTTGATTTGGTTTTTCCGAGGTTGATCGAGTGTGTGTTGCTATTTGTGCACCCCTGCAGGGTAAAACTTTCTGAAAGCCGTTTCCGCGGTTATGGACGACTTGGAGCACAGTATCTCGATCATAGACAACTATAACTAAAGTAGTGCTATAAATTTTACTTTATAATGACTAGTAATCAGCTTCACTATAATGGAATGGCTAAATAAAACTGCCAACAATTGCTTGTTTGGGTTTTCACTTGCTACCATTGTATCTGACTAGTAAGTATTGCAACTATAACGGAATGGCTAAATAAAAGTGCCAACAACTGCTGGGTTTTGGGATATCTCATGCTAATTGTATCTGACTAGTAAGTGTTGCAACTACAACGGAATGGTTAACTAAAATTTCCCACTGCTTATTATATCAGGATGACTATCTATACCTGACTAGTAATTGCTGCAACGATAACTGAATAAATAAAACTGCCAACGGTGTGAGTTCCTCGGTTGACTTTCTCGTTTGGTCTCGAGGGGGAAACACCAGGATGGGTATGTTTGGTGGTAGTATCAGGTTGGTTCCGAATAGGTCTTTCTTATCCCTCACTGATAGCCGACAGTTATCTCGAGTCTCTATAGGTTGTTTAGTGCATGCTGCCGCTGCCGCTTCAGTCCACCATACCTATGTAGGCGAGGACCGCCGAATTCTAGCCTCGCCGTGTACTGGCCTCAGTACTGACCGCTCTCTCTTTTTCCTTTGCCCTTTGTCGGCACCCTTTTTGTTTAATCGGGTTTTGAGATCGACGTCGTTAGCAGGGTTACCCTTCCGGCTTGGCCTGGGCAGGGTTATGGACTCCATTGGTTATTCTTCAGGGCTCTTAGCCCCATTTGCATCTTGTCCGTAGTCGGACGCTCTATCATATTCAAGGAGATTTGGATCTTTGTATATTATATCTGTATTCTTGACTCATTAAGTCGTTGTTGTATATATATCTGTTCTGTGGGTCCCATCGAGGACTGTTGTGTAATGTTATTACTTCGTTTTCCACCCGCACGCAAGTGCCTGGTGGGCACCTTTGAATCGTTTCTATGCGGGTTTGGCGGGAAGCGCTGAAACTTGCATAGGGCCGATTCTGAGGGTGTTACACCATCTAGCTAAGTTATTGCAACCTATATGATCCAGGCAGATCCCATATTGCCATGTGGCTCCACTTGAAGCTTCTCAACATTTGACATCTCAAATCTCTTTGTCCTTCTTCTCCACATGAATAGCAACACTTTTTGGTCACTTGTAACATCCCAAAAATATTAAAATTGAATCATCGAACTCTAATCATTAAAATTAGGGTTAACAAAAACTTTTCCAATGAAAAATATGAAAGCATTCATATGTGTGTGTATTAAAATTTGGATTCTTTTGAAATGCCATGGTTCTGTGTTTCTTTGCTTGTAAAATGATTCTTAGGTGAAATAAACATCATCTAAACAATCCCCAAACTTTTCCCAAAGACAAACAAGTCAAAACAAACAAATTAAGTGAATGGTCACTTTGGCCAAATTAACTCCCATGCCTTCTTTGGCTATCTCTAACTTTCAGAACTGAACAGAAATATGTATGGATCTTTTCACCCGTTTATAGTACTCATAATAAGGTACCAAGGCCCACTTTGTGATCATCCAAAAACATTTAAATGCTTAGTTTAAATGACAGTTTAAAATTGAATCTATTTCATATGGGAAGATCCCACTATTTTAAAAACCACTCAAACAAGCTCAATTTTCAAAACCCAAGAACCCATAGAATCCTCAACACATGCCCAGCACACCCACCAAAAATCTTTTCAAAATGCAAAACCCAAGTTCATGCGGCCATTTCATCAAACAGGTTGCAGATTCAAATCAACAAAATCAAAAACACTATGTTGAGCAGTGTTTTGGGCCAACCTTGTTCCCTCTCTGGTTACAACTAGCCTTAGTAGATCATCTAGCAACCTTAACTAACCTCTAGCACCACTGTGAGCTTGCCAATGCCATGAATGGTGAGCAGGCCAAGAGCACACTTGTCACCCCAGTGTGGACAGCAAGCTAGGAGAAGAACTAGTCGTGCCAACCTTGTATAGCATGCAGCTCATGCCTCACCGCCCCCTCTCGACCAGCCCTAGTTCGAAGACAGCGACCAAAACCGCCAGGAACACCGTGCCCGTGCCGCTATCGACCATGCCGACGCGCACCGCAGAGCACGCGCCGTTCCCATTCCACCCGACCACCTCGAGCCCTTGCCGCCCGCCAGCATGCACCCCCACTGTCCCAGGAGACCACCAGACATGTTTGTTTCACCACCCGTACCCCGTAGCCACCGCTCTCGCGGAGTTCGCCGCCTCTGCCTCGCAGAGCACCGCGCGTTCCCTACCATTTGCCACCGCCCCTACACGCGCATTTAAGCTCTAGAGCATCGCCAGGAGACCACCCGTCGATCGCCAACCTTGGCCATGCCTCTAGCCGCCCATAGCCGTGTCGCCACCGTCGCCTGCCCATCCCTCTCGGTCTCGCTGTCGAGCCTATAAAAGGAGACGACCCCCGCTAGATTTCTTCACACCATCTCACTCCCCTCACCTCACTGATCATTCCATTCCTTAGTTGGATCGCGAGGAGCAGCAGTTCGCCGGAATTGCGCCGGAGCAGGCCGCCTCTAGTGAAGAAGGGAGTCGTTGATTTCGACCACCCCCGGAGCTGCCGCGACCACCCCTGATTTCGCCGTCGTCGACTTCGTCGTTTTCAGCCTCGCCGTTGTCACTGGAGCCCCGGTATGCCCCCTATGCACTCCCACCGAGCCGCTAGGGTTCGAGCTCGCCGGTGACATGTTCATCGTCGACGACGACCCTCAGCCGTTGATCTCACTTCTAATCCAGAGAACCAAATTGCCCCGTACCGCTTCGCGTGTTATGAGCCACTGACCGGTAGCCCCCCCCTATCACCTGAGCCCCGCGCTACGGAGTAACACTGGGCCGGCCCAATAACCCTTCCCGCGCAGCCCACTCGTTTGAATTTAGATTTTTCTATTTATATTCAAAATCAGTTCTATACCTAGTTTTAGAAATCAACCCAGCTCGATTCAATGAAACAAACTGCATGAAACCAATTTTGTTAGAAAGGTATTGAAATGCTTAATCCAAGCCCGTTGGATTCAAATCATTTGGATCTATAGATCAACCTTGGTAAAAATAACAAGGCAGAAGCTTTTCTGCATTCAAACATTTTTCAAATTTCAACCATAATAGCTTTTAAGTTGATTCGAACTCTCAAAAATCAAATTTGACCATACCTTTCAGAATATATAAAAACATATGGGTTTACTTACAGAAATAATGTTCAAGTAATAAAAGAACGCCATATAGGCATTTCTAGTCACTTATTTTATTTAAAATAAAAAGTTAAACCTTATTAAATTGTGACACCACTTTAAATCACATTCCCATGTAATAAAATATGTGGTGATGACATGTGTCAACATGATCCCATATTTGAGTTGGAGAATATTAAATCTTAAGTAGTTTTTCAATGAGTAGAAATTACTATTCTAAAAATAAATAAATAATGCAAATGCTTAAATATTGTAATGTTAATGATGATTCTAGATCATCTATAGAACCCTTTTGTGTGATGATTGAAAGTAGTTAAGTATTGTTTGGTGATTGTGTACCTCGTATTTATTCATAGACGCTAGTACCGACCAAGGATACGAGGAGGAAGGAGGATACTACGAAGAAGAAGCCGAGGAGAACTTCAACCACTGCTCTGCACAAGGCAAGCTAACACTTGCAATTATGAAAGTTAGATAACCTATGCAATGCACTAAGCATGCTTGGTTAGACACATTTGATGATACCCAATCCTAGTTTTACTTGCAAGCTTTCTACTTTATTTCTTTATAAAAGCTATTACTTAGACCTTACTTAAGAGATTTGTAGATTCTAGGAAGATAATTAAAGGTTGCATAAAGAGCATTAAATTTGGCCTCAGCTAGATAATCTTGATGTCATCCTAAGGCATGAGACTGTAATTAGTTAAACTCCACTTGTTTACCACCCCTCATTAGTACTTACCCCCACTTGTAGATGCTAGTGCTAAGCATAAAACTTGATCAACTTTAGATGGGAATACTTGGTGGAAAATGGTTATGAAAACCTTAGAATGATGAGTCATTCTACTGAGATGTTTTGACATGTGTTTCCGAACACCAGATGATTTTGATGATGAAAATGTTGAGGCATGAGACTTAGCCCTTTATAAAAATGATGGTTGTCTGGATGCGATACCATTCCAATTTTACCGTACAACCACAATACCCGAAATTTGGGTAGGGCTTGACTGGAAACTTATATACCTTAGTATGGGTTCCCTCATGTCCAAGGTCTGAGCTGAGGGTACCTTGTGAAGATTTTCCACCTATGATGTACCCAAGATGACAGTTGGTCATGGTTGGGAGGCCAAACTCAAGAGAGAGGTGCCTATACTAGGGCGTGTAATGGAAAGGTTAGGATTGATTATCCACATACTAATTATGGTGAATTCAGGATTTGTTCCTGACGGATGTATCAGATGTTATGGTGAAAGTGTACAATCTCTGCAGAGTGTCAAACTATTCGAATAGTCGCGTCCGCGGTTATGGACAGTTGGAGTGGCCATACTGTTCCCCCGTCAGATGTTTTCTAAATGACTTATGAAATGAATTGAGATTTTGACTTCACCACAATAGAGTTGTGATATGAAATACAAGTTCCCACTTAGGGTTATAAAATTTCAACTAGCTTTTCTTGCTTCTGAACTTAGTAGAGGTAAATCTGGCTTTTTGCAAAACAACCCTAGAGCTTAGTGTCCTACTACAAAAAAACCCCTTCACTTGTTAGTATTAGTTTGCGAGTACTTAAAGAGTACTCATGGCTTTGTCCCTGGCTATTCCCGTGGCCAGAATATGAAGAAGAGTACCAGGAGGATGGACCCCAGGAAGGTTACGACAACTAGGATCATCTCCCATCGTCAGCATTGCCTGTGACCCCGAAGATGGAGCTTCACCTATGCTACCTTTATTATTACATATTTTTGCTGCTCGAGTTGTATTAAGAACTGGATCATGATATCCCTATTTGTGTAAGACCTTATGTATGGTTTGTAATGGATGATGTACTGTGATATCCAAATTTGTTATGTCTCGCAAAAATGGTAATCCTGGGATTGCGATGTATGGCATAACAGGCATCTGGGATTACAAATCTGGGTGGTGACATCACTTTGGATGTGGCTCTATGAGGCATGGTTCTGACTTTGTTTTTATCCTTCTTAGTAGAATTTGTTCCCTTATGGAGGTTTCCAAACATTTGATGCATTCCATCTTCTTTCATTTGTTGAACTATAGGATAGATGGGGCATTGGATAGGGACATAATCATTTCCTTCACATAGGAAACAAGTCACTTGAGATGTGGGGCATTGTTCAATTGGGTGTTTCTCTTCACAATTAGGGCATTGATCCACATGCTCCTTGTAAGTGTGTTCTATGTCTCCACAAATATTGCAAGATTGAGTTCCTTCCATAATATCATACTTGATACCATTGTTGTCACAATCTCCTTGGGAAAGGTTGTTTCTGATGTTGATCCTTTGATTGGTCATCCTTTGCAACAATTGGGATTGGATTTCCAAAAACTTTTGCATGGTTGGGTCTAAGTCATTGTTGTTGGCTAAAAACTAAGTTGTCACTTGATTCAACTGGGCTTGGGTTGCTAGAAGTTGTTCTCTCATGTGCATCTCTTGGTTGTTGTTGTTGTTGTTGTCACCATTCTTGATTTTGGAGTTTCTTGGAGAAGTCATCTGTTTGGGTTGGATTGGGATTAGAGTAGACAAAATATTTCGAGAGGAAGAATTCTACTCAGACACAACAATTCACACAAGCAATGTGCAAGCAATCACAATCAAACATTCCACTCAAACAACAAGGTTCAAGCACATTTTTAGGCAACAAAATATTTTCGCTACACCACATAAGTTGGTGGGTTTTAACTATTCACTAGTATAGTGGTCCAACTATGGTTCACTTGAGATCATTTCATTCTTCTTGGTTGTTTCTTCATGAACAAGATCATTGTATCCTTGGAAAAATTCTTGTATCTTGGTCACAAACTTCAAAGGTGATGAGGGTTTCTCCTAAGTCTTCAAGTCTTGAGTATTCTTCTTGTCTCACTTGTAGTCCTTAGTGATATCCAAGTTGAAGTCCTTGGTGAAACTAAAGTTGAAGTCATTGGTGATGTTGAAGTCTTTGCTAAAGTTGAAGTATTTGTACATCAAGTTTGAAAAGGGAGAGATGTAGAATGAAAACCAAAAAGGTTGAGGCAAGAGTTTACAAGATTGTTTGTAAATAAGTTTTGAACAAATACAACTCCTATTTTTCTAAGGGGTTTTGTCCAATCCTAGGGTTACAATCCTACAGGCAACACGGTGCTCTGATACTATCTGTAGAGGTCCCAACCTTTTATAAGGTAGAGATCCCTGTGTTTACAATGCTAGTCCCTGGATCAATAGCTAGCATACACAGTTTAAGATGTAATATCAAGAAACAATGGTCATAATACAACTTTATAACCAGGAATAAAATAATTCATTACATCTTACATAGCTCATTTGGCTATCTCATTACAATGCACCAGTAATAACTATATAGCATGGAGTCCTTCATCTTCAAAGTGCCACAGGCAATCATGTTGGTTGTAGACTTGTAATCCTAATCAACACACTTCACTAACATCAAACAAACCTGCAACATAATAAGTTACAGCCAAAAGGGTCAATACATTTGAATTGTATTGGCAAGTGATACCTTAGTAGAATAATAGTTTCTAGCTTCTACATGAATTTATCTAAGTGTAGCTTAGGCTTGCTTTGCTCAAAATAGGTTTTACCTATCAGTTGAAAACACTAAATTTTTATTTGGCAAAAACTCCCAAGGAACCACCAATAGACATTGGTGAACCTTTACCCTTGTTCAACCACAAGTTTTTAACTTAGAAATTGGGATGAGAATATCCTTGATAGCTTCCATGTCTTGATGCTCAAATTGTCCATTCCGGGGACACGGCTAACTACTTAGATTTTACTCTCGAGAGAGATGGTGCACTTTCCCCACAAGACTCGACATGCATCGAGACAAGATCTTTCAGAAGCCTTCCCTTAGACCAAAATGGACGTGTTCCCAAACCTATCACCCCCTACCACCAACTGTCCATCTAGCTAAGTTATTGCAACCTATATGATCCAGGCAGATCCCATATTGCTATGTGGCTGCACTTGAAGCTTCTCAACATTTGACATCTCAAATCTCTTTGTTCCTCTGTGGCATTCCACAAGTGAGATACACTAGGGTAGGCCATAAATATGGGGCCCTATGTAACCACTCAACATAATCCATACAAGTCCCATTCCACCCAGGTGATTCATTCACATAGTTGTTTTATTAAACAAAACACAAGTCATCGACTTAGAAATATTTCATAGCATGAATATAATCCACCCTTGTTTTATACTAGCTAAGCTAAGCATGATGGTAGTAGAAATCTTAACTTAGGAAAATTCTACTCAGGCATCATCTACTAGGATTTCCCAAGGCATAGCATACTTAGTAAAAATTCCATGCAAGTCCTACTCAAAACATCACTAATGCATAGTGAAAATAATAGGATAAAAGTATGAAGCACCACTTGCCTTTTTAGTAGAGAATATAGATTCACTACTTGATCTTGCAATGGTCACACTCTCCAAAGTTCACTACAATTCAATCCAGCAAGGAACAATTTCAAAACTAACATTCAAACAATTCACCCCATATAAAATAAGGAAAATAAAACATTGCATGCAAGCATGCAAAAGATTGTTTTATTTGGAAAGGTGGTTTTTAATAGGCTATAAAAATTTTAAAACACCTATTGGTCATTTATAAAAGTGGCAAAACCATTTTTAAATCAAGTTAGTGAAAATGGTAATTTAAATCATTTTTGTTTTTCTAGAAATGATTTAAATCAAACTAATAATTTTTAGTGTTTGACAAATATATTTTTAACAACAAAATGTTAGTGTTTATGGTCAAAGTGTTTAAAAACAAAATCATTTATAAAATGTTTCACTCAAAATCATTTTTAAATCAAAGCAACATTTTATTTTGCTAGAAATGCCTTTAAACAAAGTAATAATTTTACTAGGGTTAATCAAATACATTTTTAAATCCAAAACTTATTGTTTAGGGTCATAAAGTTTAATTCAACCCATTTGCAAAAGTTTTTACTCAAAAACTATTTTCAAAACATAATCAATAATTTTTTTCTACTACTAACTGCTTTTATTCAAGGAATAATTCCTTAGTGGCACAAAATATACTTTGAAATCCATAAGTTGGTTTTTATGGTCAGTAGGTTCAAAAAAATCCATTTACAAAAGATTTTACCATAAAACAAATTTAGAATAACTTTTATAATCAAAAGATTTTATGGTTTACCGTGTTCGCAGGGTCGTAGTGAAGCTCAAGGTGGTCTCCATTACTCGATGGGCGCACGATGACGACGAAAATTCTCGCCGGAGCTGCACTTCTTCTCGGGCACGGTCAGTCATTGTCGGAGGCGGATGTCTGGGATGCAAGCGATCAAGGAAACGCGTCAGGAGGGTGCGCAAGCTTGCATAGGTTGTGAAGGAACTCACCAGACGGAAAGGGGTGCGCTGATTCGTCGGCTATTGCTCGCCGGAGTTGAGCTCATTGTCGGTGGCACTCAGACATTTATGTTGCCGACGTTGTGGGGCTTGCGCGGGCGAACTGGGGCTACGGGCAGGTGCGCACTGTTCTAGCGAGAACGCTCGTCGAGTCCATGGAGCGAGGGGAGGTATGGGCTGGCCAGAATTGCTGTCGCAGCTCGTCGGAGACAGTGGCGAGACGAGCTAAATTAGAGGCAGTCTGGGGCGTAGAGGTGCAGGAGGTTGAGGGGAAATGGAGAGGAGAGGGTGGCGGTTAAGAGGGTGTCATCGCTGGCGAGATTTACTCCTGCAATCAAACAAATTGAAGCCGCGATTGAATGGCAGAAACGGCCGGGAGGAAACGGGGCGTGGTCGTCCGGTGGGAAAGACGGTGACGGGGCAGTGGGGTAGCGTCGTCAGCGAGAGAGAGGTTTACATGTGGGGTCGGGGAATCAGTGACTGCGCGGGTGCGTCTGCGAGTGAGAAAACGTTTCGGGGAGGGGGAGAGAGTGGGCTGCGCTGCTGGGCTGGACTGGGCCTAGTTTTGGGCTGATTCGTTTCTTTTTTTCCTGAATCTTTTTCTTTTTCTATTTCTATTATTTTGTTTTGATTCAAACTATTATTTAAAATCAGATTTATTCATCAAATCTTATTAGTAGGTTTTTACTATTTATTAATGTATTTTAATGACCATTTTGGAATAATTCTTTTATTCATTTATGGTTTTTTTTAAATAGGCACTTGCCTTTATTCAAATAAGATTTTAATTATATTTTCAAACTCTTATTTGAAGTCTAATTTTCACCAAACCTTTTTCAGTAGGTTTTATTTATTCAATAGTGTGTTAAATAATTCATTTTGAATTATTTAAAATATTTTAATATGATTTATTAATCATTTAAATCGGGCAATTGTCTTTATTCAAATCAAATCAAATATGGTTTTAATCACATATAAATTTTATTCAAATAATTCTTTTATTACTTTTAATTAGATAACTTTTATTCCCTTTTGGAAAATTCCAATTTATTATTTTCTCATGATTTAATTAATCATTTCTATTAGGGATATTGTCTTCATTCAAATAGAATTGAATTTGATTAATGCCATATAATTTTATTTGATTATTCTTTATCCCTTTATTTTATTTAGATTATACTTATTCCCTTATTTATTATACAATAATCTTTCATTTTATTTGTTTATGGATTTGGAAAAGATTTAATTTGGCTTTTAAATATTCCTTATTTATTTATTTCCTTCTTTGTCTTACAAAATCGATATCTTTTTATTTATAGATCCAAAATTTGTGATTCCAATTTGTATAATTTTATTTAATATTTGTTTATCCTTTTAAATCTCCTTAGGATTAATTTGCACACAATTTGGTATGGATTTTAGTTAGGAGCTTTATTAGCTTTGGAAATTACTTTCCTTTTAACTTATTAAATTCATAAGTTTTTATCCATGGCTCCAAATTGAATGAAACCAATTTCTAAGATCTTATAATATTTTTGTTTATCATTTTGATCATTTAAATGTTTGTTGTTAGATTTTTATATGGATCAAATCCATAGTCTTAGGGTGATCTTGTAAATGAATTATTCCATTAGGGTTTTAGGGTTTTGGTTTAACTTTTCCAAGTGTTTAAATTTCAAGATACATTCATTGATGAATGCATTTCACTTGATTGAAATTTTTTTGGATTCCCTTTTATTCAAATTTTGGTCAAGAGGGTTTTGATGTTTTTATTTAGAAACAAAAAGTTTCTTTTCACCCTAAATTTCAACAATTATTTCTTTTGTTTATTTATTTTTCACATTTCAAAACTTGGAAAATTTTGGGATGTGACACATATGATGCTTAACGCCTCCTCGGCCAGGTCTTTTGGTGTGGATGCGAGTTGATAGTATTCACTACCTTCAACATCTTCACGAACTTCCATGACATCTTCCCCACCCAAACCGCATGCACTCTCTCCCCTACATCATGCCGGAGGATGATGAGTGAGGGGCCAAGGAGGCCCGGTGTCAACTAGGCACCAAGGAGGAGCCAAGGAGGAGGAGGAGTGTCCATTTTGGTCTAGTCTTTCTAGCTTGTGTCATGTTGTTGGTCGAGTCTTCGATCTTGTGTGTTCTTTTAATTAGTTTCCTTTATGTTTTATGCACTATATGTTGTAAGGGGATGCCACTCTATATGCCACTCTATATGCCCCTCTATATGTTATAAGGGGGTCCTACATTACCCCTAGATCTATGGGCATCTATGTTTTTTATTCTAATCTAATATATTAATGTTTGTTCATGCATAATGTTGTTTTATTGTATCTTATTCATATTATCAATCTATGGTCCATGTTTACTAAAGAAATGAACATTTGTCTCTACATGGCTAAACTATGCAACGCAAGTAAAATCCGCTAAAAAGGGCCAATGTTAAACTTTGGCACTCTCTACATGTCATTGCACCAAAATTAGGCCAAACTATGCAAAGCAAGTAAAATCCACTAAAAATGGGGCCAATGTTAAACTTTGGAACACTCTAGATGTCATTGCACTAAAATTAGGCCAAACTATGCAAAGCAATTAAAATCCACTAAAAAGGGGCCAATGTTGAACTCATTGCACCAAAATTTGGCCAAACTATGCAAAGCAACTAAAATCCATTAGAAATGACCAACGGTTAAACTTTGGCACACTCTAGATGTCATTGCACCAAAATGAGTAAAATAACATAAGCCGAAATGAAAAATCTATGTCAATGACCCGTAGACACTTCTTTTTGTCCAAGGTATACTTCTTTTATTAATGGGTCTGGCTAAGTTCTATTTGACCATGACTATGCGTGCCCAACATTTTTTTCCTACCATACTCTACACACCTAACACTAACGAACTGAAGAATTGAAAAATCAAAACAGAGTAGAGAAAACATGTCGAATTTGTGTTGCGCACAACTTTTATTCAATACTTAGTCGGAGCAGCCAAACATCCATGTCATTGTGCTTGTAAATCAACTGATTGCCTTAACTAATGACTAATTATCATCACATAAACAAATGCGAGAGCTATTAAACAAACATAAAAAAATTCAAATGTGAGAGCTATTACATAAACATAAAAAAGTCTAGCCATCAGATAGCCCTACTTTTTTAATTTGATGATTTTCTTAATGTGTTTGTTCAGCTTCTTCAGCTTTTCCGTCACTTCCGCGGGGGCATCCCCCACTATAGCACCAATGGGGTTGCCAGATTCAAACTTCTCCGCCGTTGGTAAATCTAGCTTCCCGGATGCGTCCTCCGGTTGAATCTGCTCTATGTACTCATCTAGCCACTCGAAATGCCCGCATTGCTTCAATTTCTGAAATTGGTAAGATGAACCCTAAATCACAAATCCGATGAAAATATGAATTTGGGAGAAAAATACCAAAATTGGCAGATGGAGAACTCAAATCTCATCTTCCCCTGCTCTGGTTTGCTCTCGCATTTCACGAATTCTGGCCCAACGTTTCCATTGTTGTCGGTCGATGTGACCAGCCGCTTAAGGGGCGCGAAACGTGGGCATTAAGGGCACCTTGTCATCGACACCGCGCCGAGCGCAGCCATGAGCAGTGGGAGGCTGAAGCGGAGCTCAACATCTCGACCCGTCGTTGCTGGTGTTACCGCGCTTCTTCGCCGGAGAGGAAGAAGAACAAGAATGAGACGGGGAGGACGGGAAGATCGTGGGGGGGCACTGGCTCGGGCGCTGGACGGCTCGTGGTGCTCTTGTACTGCTGAGCTGGATAAGTGAATGGGTCCCACGCTGTGAGGTGGAGATTCTCTAGGTCCCGCGATCGGGATACATTCTATGGGTCCCACACTGATGTGGATAAGTAGTGGGTCCTGCTCAGCTCATATTCGAGTTGTTAAGATGTGTCTTGCGATTAAGCAACCGTATCGCACATGAGCAATTTTAGCCCACAACGATGTCGCATGCTAGCTATTATATCCAAAGGTATCGTTTTTAGACGATTCTACTCAACGATGTCACATGCGAGCTATTTTTCTCATATTCACATGGTACTAGAGTTGCTATAAACACGTCCCCACGAAACAACTCCATCGACATAGCAATGTACGGTGTAAGCAACCAGATTACATGACTAATTCCATGGCGCAGGACCTCTCCTTCTGCCGCGCCATTCTTGGATGAACAAGAACAGGAGACAGGCGAACCCAATCGCTTGGAACGACATGATCAAAGGGAAATCTTGGACCAAAACTCTTCTCCACCAGAATAACATGTCTGAAAAGGACATTATTAACGCTTATTTCGCAATAAATAATGCAGAGAAAAATCTTGATCTAATACCACAAATTGATGAATGACATGATCTAGTACTCACGCTCATCGACGATTATTGCGCCCGAATCCCGCTCCATTAGTTGCGCATCGTGGTACGTGACGCGGCATTCACCGCGCTCGACGATGGCGTCCCTGTGATACGGGCACAGCAGCCGCGCATCCCGGAAGGCCAGAGCGACGCAGGCGACGCACGCGGCGGAGGAGTTGACGCCGCTCGGAAGCCAGTGGCAGTTTGCGGACGCGACGACCTGGTGGGCGGCGGCGTAGGCCGATGCGGTACAGGGCGAGGATGCGTTTACCAGCTGGACGGTGATCCTGGCGGCGACGAGCCGTAGGTTGGCCTCGTAGGTGCCGTTGGGAGCGTAGCGCCCTTGCGTCCCGCAGGAGTGGCCGCCGGGCATGCTGTGGTTGGTGTCCGCGGGCGCGGCCAGCGGCGCTAGCACGGCGGCGAGGGCGAGGAGGACCGCAGCGTGAGGCATGATGGGCAACCGAAATATTTTCTACTGATTGCGCGTGTATAAGAAAGTCCAGGCCCTCCTTTGAGCCTGATCGTTGACAATCCGGGCTGGATCGGCGGATCGGCACATGCCCATGTGAATGTCGGGTGGCGCGACCTTGGACATCCGATTTTATTTTCCTCAACCCTAAAGTCAGTTTCAGAAGATTCGGAAAATGTTCTATACAATAATCTTAACTCAGAAACTGCCAAAGAATTTGTTCGTTCAGAGAAAAAAACAACGAAATTGGAACAAAAGTCCAGCCCACCATGACTGAATTGATTGAGTGAGTCTCCAGGATCGAAATTGTAAACGTTTTGAACATATCCATCGTGCCACAATTATAATTGGATGCAAAAAGCTACTCGCAAATTTGGCTATAAATTTGGATGTATCTATAGATGGACAATTTGCGACATCTATTCTGAAACAGAGGGAGTAAAACACAGCAAAGACTTTTATTTCGATAAAGGGGTTTTGTTAACTCAAGTGTTGCATCAAGACAAAAGACTTTGCATTGCCTGATGCAATCCATCATGCTCAAAGATAAATCAAGTTCAAAGGAAAATTTGATTTCTAGAACGACCTCCTAATTTTTTTTCTTGAAACTTTGTCCTCCAACATATGAAACTGTGGCCCCTTTCAAAGCAATAGCAACAGTGTAGCGGTTGCCGCGGTAGCATCTGTAGAGCAGCAGCAGAATCATCTAGAGGGATAGTTAGAGAAGCACCAACAACACCGAGAGGTGTACCAGCACCAGCAGCATCTAGAGTCAGTCATGTCTAGAGTTAGCACTACGGCTTCAGCTTCTCTCGAAGTTAGCACAGTAGTATGAGCTTCTCTTGGAGTTAAAAGATTAGGCTCAACTTCTATTGGAATTAGCACAACATCAAACTGTACAGAACCGACTAGGAGATTGAACACTTCGAGTTGCTAGCATATAACGATGAACTACATCAGCATTTTTTACACTTGATGGAAGAGAAATTACACCACCACGAGGAGGTACCATAGAGCGATGTGGCACATCAAGAATTCTAGGAGTTAGGGCATCAGAAAACTTCTGAATCCTAGTTGTGCAAACTGTGGCATGTAGGAATTTTGCGCCACCGGTTCAATCGATGTCAAGGGCATAGAATCCACAAAGGAAGGACTCAAGGGTACTCCCTCTGTTTGGGATTATAGGTCCTACACGTATATCTAGATTATTAATTTGACCAATAAATTATATCACAAAATTTATACCATTAGAAAATATAACCTTTAAAGTTTCTAATGATATACTCCCTCAGTCCCAAAATAGATGACTCAAATTTATCAAAAATTGAATGAATCTAGACATTATTTAGTATATAGATTCATCCAAAATTTAAAATACCTAAGACATCTATTCTTGGACGGAGAGAGTAATTTTTATGCTATATTATTTTTATTTTGTTATTCAAATTGGCACCTAGTTATCCACGCGGGACTTATAATCTCAAACGGAGGGAGTACCATGTAACACCCTGGCCATCACCCGGAAACAATTTTTCGATCGGTCATCCATCTTCAAATCGTTTTAGCCCAAGAACGCTTAACCTTGGAGTTTTTTTAGTCCAGCTTCCGGAAAAAAAGTTGCAACTTGTTGGTATGGATATTCTATCAATCATATTAAGCCATGTCTAGAATCTCACATACACCCATCCTTAGAAGATTGAAGTCCTTGTCGATCAACACACCAGGGCATGAACGTCCCCTGTTGGCACATGTTTGTGCGACCAGTGCAGAACATGTATCATGTCGTGTGCCACGACAGGCCACACACACCATGCGCCACATGTCCGCGCCCCTGACCCGTATAACCGCGAGAACCTGGATCTGATACCAATTGTAACACCCGGCCCATCCTAGGCTCGGCGGTTTTCACCCTCGGCAGCTCTCTAGAATCTTTAGACTGGCCCCACAGACCAACACTAGTCTTTTCTACGCACTTTTTTCTCACTTGGGCGCACTTGGGAACAACTTTCCGGTCGGTCACCCATCCTCAAATCGTTCTAAGTCAATCACGCTTAATCTCAGAGTTCTTTGCAGATGAGCTTTCATAAAAGAAGTTATAACTTGTTGGCATGGATATCCTATCAACAGCCATATGCCAGGATCTCACACACCAGAGACTCACTAAAGTCATAATTGGAGTCATACATTGGTAACACATGGCACAAATTTGTAAAATGCAATCACGGTTTGAAAGATCTATAGCTACAGAACAAGGATTCGAAGAGCTACAACAACGATGAACTAAAGATGGAGTAGAACATAGCACAAACTATCATACTACCATAACACAAGCATCCCTATCGATTTTCACAAGCTACAATTCCATAATAACACATAAGTAACATGAGCAAACACATATGCAAGAACTACAAAGCTATAAGAAGACTGATCTAGCATTGCAACTTCACGGGTCTATCCAACCAAGTTGAGAAGCTAGAGATACTTACGGCTATCTATAGAGCTAGAGCACTACGAGGATAGATCGGGGAAGAGGGAGTGGCAGCCTAGTCGTCGCCATCGGTAGTCGTCGTCTCGGACTGTGCTGCCGCCATCATCGTCGCTTACCTGCTTAACTTCTATCGACCTAGGACTCGAGCTCAATGGAGATAAATGAGAGTTTTGGGTTTGGGAGGTGAGGGAGACGGTAGATATAGATGAGAGAAGCAGCGGGAGGTGATCGAATTCCTCCTGCGAGCTTTTTAATAGAAAGGATACACTCCCACTATCTCCGTCATCGCACCTGCTCGTGCAAACTACGCTGATTTTTGCATCCAAGGAGTGTGGAATGAGGGTGGCTCACTGAAAACGGCCGAATTGGAAGCTTCTAGGAGGCCTAGCCTGATGATGCTTTCACACATGCCGGCCAGAACGTGGAGGTAGCCCAGGCAACCAATTGATCCCTTTTTTTCCTCCCACGGACAAGCAAACATTCATGCAACCTACTAAACATGCTCCAAGGGCGTGTTTGGCTGGCTCGATCTTCGTTTCTTGCACCGGACCGAAATAAATAAGCCCGTTTGGTGTCTCACGGCAATGCCGCGGATTTGGCCCGCACGGGTCTTAAAGCACCTCTCATCCTGGCTCTGGAGGAACGCCAAAATCGAGCGTTTCCACCAGGACAAGCCCTAGCGAGCGCAAGGGGAGGAACGGCGTGCGCGGGGAGGCAGCGGGCAGATGACGGGAGCCGAAAGAATCGCAGCACCATATGTCGCGAAAAGTAGGCTCATCTCCCTCTTATGCTACCACCTCCCGCTGGAAGACAAATCCCTCCCCATTTTCCTCTTGTGTGGCGGCTTTGGCGGCGGCGGCGATTTAGATCTCCGGTAGCAGCTGCTAAGAACACTCCACCACCGGCTGGCATCTTCTGCCCGACTCCGGCATCTGCTGGATCACAGATCTGTGGCGCCGACTTCTCCCCCATCTTCTTATCCGTTTGCGGCAGCTCCTCGACGGCCACCAGCATGAAGGTAACAACCATGTCTCCTCTCCATCTTTTTTACCAAGGTAGTTAGCTCGACATTACGGTAGTACATACACCGTGCTTACACAATGCCACTCCGTTTAGGGCCAACAACTAAAGGTTATCATCCAGGCAGCTGCTCTAGTCGTTGTGATTCAGGCATGGATGTTTCTGATCTACAGAAGAGTGGCTGGTAGGCATAATAGGCTGGTCATGAAGTATGGTCCCTTGATGCAGTGCAACAGAGAGAGGATGGCAAATCTGAACTACATCTATAACAACAACGATGTTGAGGCTATCACCATGCTCAGGATGAGAAGAGACCCATTTAACCATCTTATGTAGACTTTCAGGTCTAGGGGGCTGCTCAAGGACAGCATCAACTGCTGTATCGAAGAATAGATGGCTCTGTTTCTTCATGTTCTAGGCCATAACTAGAGATTCAGAGTGATCCACAACACATGGAGGAGATCAACCAAAACAATTTCCTGGTATTTCCATCAGGTGTTGTATGTTGTTGGAGAACTCAGAGAGCAGATGATCAAGCCACCATCTGGTCAAATCCCCACGAAGATACATGGCAACGGTTGATGGTTCCCTTTTTTCAAGGTGAGCAACTCTTGCATGTTCTTCTTTGGATGATTGTATTGGACAGACGGCTAACATTCTTGTAATGCTAGGATTGTATTGGAGCAATTGATGATACTCATGTGATGGCTAGAGTACCAAAATCTGAGGAGGCTGCATATAGGGGGAGGAAGCACTACCCCAGTCAGAATATGCTTGTCGTCCTTGATTTTGATATGAAGTTCACATATGTGATTGCCGGGTGGGAAGGATCTGCCCACGATGCGACAATTCTGGCTGGCAGCCTTAGCAGACCTGATGGACTCAAGCTCCCTAACGGCAAATTCTACCTTGCAGATGTCGGGTATGCCTGCTGGCCTAGAATTTTTCCACCCTTCAGATCAACAAGGTACCACCTCAATAAGTTCTCTGCTAGGAACTACGCAATTACTCTAAAAGAACTTTTCAATCTTAGGCACTCTAGCCTTAGAGTCATAGTTGAGAGGGTCTTCGCTGCTCTGAAGAACAGGTTTAAGATCCTTGATCAAAAGCCTTTCCACTCTTTCCCAACCCAAGTTAAGCTTATTTTTTCATGTTGCATTTTTCACAAATGGATCTTGCAATTTGGCACCGATGAGTACTTCCCGGCTGAAGAAGATGTAGTTCCTAATGACAACGACACTAACGGTGGCCATGGTGTTGCCCAAAACGATTGTGCTACTTGGAAAAACAGGAGACAGCAGTGAGCGCTCAACATGTGGGCGACGAGAGGCAACTATAGGATCTGAAGAAGATAAAGAATATCGTTTGTTGATGAAGTGCTGCCCTTGTGTTCCATGAACAACCCCTGATGTTGGTGTAAAACATTCATTTGTAGTAGCGAGGTAATATTGTGTTGAACTATCATTTGCTAGTAGCTAGGTAATGATACATCCAATTTGCATCACCATTCTATATCATAATTTGCTTCTATTCATTGATATATTCCTTATTAAGAGGTGTTACTTATGTTATTTCATTTGTTTTTGCATGTTGGATGATTCTTGGGTGATGAACTACCGGAGTCAGGATTTTGATGGAAAAAGCGATGTCTAGATGCAATTTTCGAGAAGATCAGAAAAATACCATAAAAACTATGGAAAATTATATTTTTCCAAAAGACGAAGGAAGCCAGAAGGGAAGGCGGAGTTGGGCCATAGGGGGCCCACACCCCCAGGCGTGGGCCACCCTAGGCCACGCCTACAGGGGTGTGGCTGCCCTAGCCCACCTCTGGCTCCGCCCCTTTGCCTATATCTCTCTCCCGAAACCCTAAAGTTCGGGGAGCGACCACAGAATGATTCCGCCGCCTCTACGGGGAGGAAACTACCGAGAGAAAAAAGAGCTCTCTGGCAGACAGATTTATGCCGGGGAAATTCCTTCCCGGAGAGGGGAGATCGTCGCCATCAACACCGTCATCAAGCTAGACTTCATAGGGATCATCATCATCATCCACACCACCATCTCCACCAGCACCATCATCACCACTCCATCCCGTTGTAACAATTGTGTTGAATCTTGCATAGTTCTTAGGGGAAACTTTCCCGGTGTTAATTACTTTTGTAGTTGATGCTTGTGAGTGGAACCATTGAATTATTGCTTATGTTCAGATTGTTATTCATCATCATATCATCTCTGATCTTGATCCATATGATGTCTCATGAGTAGTTCGTTTAGTTCTTGAGGACATGGGAGAAGTCATGTTGTTAGTAGTGGAATTGTGTTGAGGTATTATTCAATGGTTTAATATTTAAGTTGTGGTGCTATTGTTCTAGTGGTGTCATGTGAACGTCGACTACATGATACTTCACCATTTATGGGCATAGGGAATGCATTGTGTATTTGGCTACTAATTGTGGGGTTGCCAGAATGACAGAAACCTGAACCCCCGTTAGGAAACCTTTACACAAGGGAGTGTAGGATCTCATAGTTTAAGCATGTGGTTAGGTTTTATCTTAATTACTTTCTTATAGTTGCATATGCTTGTAAGGGGTTTAATCACAAGTATGTATTAGTCCAAGTAAGGTCGGTACATTAGCATAGGTTCACGCACACAATAATTATCAAACAAAAGAAGATTGATCAACTATATGAAACAAAAGCACTTGACAGTATTCCCATGTGTCCTCGAGAACGTTTGGTCCTCATAAGTATTATCACCGGCTTGTCCTTTTCTAAGAAAGGATTGGGCCACTTGTTGCAATTATTAGTTGTCTTTATTTACTTGCATCGTATTTCCTTGCTTTATCAAAACCCCCTAAAAATATGTTTGTTAAGTATTTATAGAGATTTCCTGCTCCAAACCACTAGTCAACACCTTCTGATCCTCGTTGGGATCGACACTCCTATTTATCGAAAGTACTACGATACACCCTCTATACTTGTGGGTCATCAAGAATATTTTCTGGCACCATTGTCAGGGAGTGAAGCGCTATTGAAGAGTGGAACTGGCAAAGGAAACTTCTACTATGAGTATTGCTTTTTATTTATGTTTGTTAATTTGTTTCCAATATGGATAACCCACTTGGTTTCCTATTTGGGCAAGCTACTACCACTGCTAGGGCAGTAGATGAATCACCACCTGTTGAGATAGATCATTTTAAGATACCTACAAGAATTGTTGATCGTGTTATGGATAATTATTATTCTGGGGATGGAACTGTCCATCCTGGTGATCCCTTGCTTTTTATCCATAAATTATGCAGGTTGTTTAAGTGTGCAGGTATCACAACTGAACAGTTTAAGAAGAAGTTACTCTCTATATCATTGAAAGGAAGAGCTGAATAATGGTATAGGATGCTGAAGAATGGACAATCTATGGAATGGGAGGAAATAGCACCTCTCTTTTATTCTAAATTCTATCCTCCTAGTGAGATTCATAAGGATAGGAATCTAATTTATAACTTTTGGCCTCATGATTGAGAGAGTACAGCCCAAGCTTGGGGGAGATTGAAGTTACTAATGCTTAAATGTCCTATTCATGAACTCCCCATTAATATTATTATCAATAACTTTTATGCAACGCTTTCTCTTCATGATAAAGATTTGTTAGATGCTTCTTATGCTGGATCATTCACACGTATGAAGGAAGAATCTAAATGGGATCTTCTAGACCGTATTCAAGAAAATACTGAAGCATGGGAGAATGACAAAGGAAGAAAGTCATGTATAAACTATGATTATGAATGCATTAAATCTTTTATGGGAACTGATGACTTTCATGATATTAGTATTGAGTATGGTCTTGATTCTCAAAGTATTGCCAATTGTTTTAAGGCCTTTAACTCTTATATAAAAATTCCCAAAAGGAAGTGGAACAAGTACCATGCACCTTATAAAGATGTTGTTAATCATGTTCCTGTTAGAAACAGTGAAATTTGTACTGTTGATCCTATTTTGACTGAACCTTATATTGAGAACATCCCTTTCCCTGCCAAGCTAAAGGAAGATTCTATTATAGATAATGTTTTTAGCAAAAGTACAAAGAAAGATGTGGAACCTGATGAACAAATCAATATTGAACCTATAGTAGCCACTATTAAAGACCTTGTCACTAAAAATGTAGAAGATGGGCACATTATCTTCTGTGAAGATGCTTCTAATATTATCTCTCATCCTAGTAAAGCTAGGAAAGCTAGTGTCCCTGTGCTTTCTGTTAGAATTGGTGATCATTATTATGGTTTATGTGATATTGGTGCTAGTTCTAGTGTTATTCCTTATGATCTTTATAAGGAAATTATGCATGAATTTGGTCATTGTGAACTTGAGGACATTGATGTGGTTATTCACCTTGATAATAGAGAGACAGTCTGCCCAATTGGCGTTGTAAGAGATGTGGAAGTTCTTTGTGGTAAGATTAAATATCCTGCTGATTTTCTAGTGCTTGGTTCAGAAGCTAGTAAAACTTTTCCTATCATTTTTTGTAGACCTTTTCTGAACACTTGTGGAGATATTATAGATTGTAATAAGGAGAAAGTTTTAACTAAGTTTTATGGAGAATCTTATGAGTTTAACTTTTCCAAATTTTCTAAAACTCCTTATGAAAATGAATTGCCTAATGAGGATTTCAGGGTTGAACAACTTGCTTCTATTGATCTAGTTGATGACCTTAGACCTCTTTTTGATGATTGTAAATATTCTCATTCTAATAAAGTTTTTGTTGTGACAGTTATATTTTCAACTTTATTCAAAGTGCTACTGAAAGTTATTATGAGAGAGGGAAATATGGTTTTATGCATCTCAATAATGTTATGTTAAAAGATTTGAAGTTGCATTTGTTTTGTCTTCCTATGCTAGTAGCCTTTTGTTTCAATAATTTGTTTTCTCATGAAACTCTATTGCATAGGAAGTGGGTTAGACTCAAATGTGTTGGATATTTTCTTCTTTATGCTCCCTTTCACTTCAAATATATATCTCTTATGTGAGCATCTTTGAAATTATCAAGCCTAACTTAAAGGCATTAAAGAAAAGTACTTCTTGGGAGATAACCCAATAGTTTTATTGAGTCTTGGAATTTATTACTTCTGTAATAACCGCTCCTTATCCTTTTGTTTGGTTTTTGTGTCAAGATCAACCTCTTTTGAGAAGTAGGTGAGTTGTGAGAAGTTGTTGTCCTAGGATAGTTTTTTGTGCTGCATTGGAAAAATTCGTGAAAAATCTCAGTATTTCGGATGCAGCTGTAATTTTCTGTGCTTGTGCCCCAAGTTGTTATACAACTTCCGTTAGTTTTGCACTTTTTGATTTGTGCAACAGAAGATTTCAAAAAAAAATCAATCTTTACCTGTTGGTCTGTTTTGACAGATTTCTGCCATCATTTGCATTTGCCTCTTAAATCGATTTCCTTTCAGATTATTTTGGGCTTTTGAAAAGAGTTGCCACAATGGCTTTTGTTTTGATGGATTTTAGTTGAAATTTGAACCCAAGGGTTTATTGTTTTTGCATACACTAATGTTGCTAATGAAGTTTGTGTGAAGTTTTCTATGTTAGGAACTTTCAAGTGTTGGAGAGAAGGAATCTGCAGAGTCCGTCCCCGAATAGGTAAAAGTGGTGAAAACAGAAGGTTCGCGAAAAACCTTTTTCTTTATATTTTTGTTGGTTTTATCCCATATGTAAGGTTACGAGACGAAAAAGAGGAGGAAATGGAGCCCGGGTGGGCCACACCCAACAATGGCGCGGGCCCTCCCTGGCCGCGCCACTAGGGGGTTTGAGCCCCCTGGAGTCCATCTCCGCCCCTTTTTATACAGTAACTTCCTTATGTCGTAAAACTTCATAATATATAACCCCCAGATCCCCCGAGGTTCGTATATCGTGTTCTCGTCGTGTTTACGTTTCGATCTGTTTTTGTGAGGAAATATTCTCAAGTTTAAAGGCACCATGGTCTCCTCCAACGACAAGGGAAAGAAGCATGTGGAAGATGATCTTCAAAACCCCAAGGAGGAGGAGATCTTGGTTTGGGATGAAGAGGACGTGAAGGAGGACGAGCATCTGGACACCCGCGCTACCGTGGCAAGCATTGGAGTGGTGGCAAACCCTATCAAGCTCACAAGGACAACATAGATGTCTACAGGAGGGTGATATGTCCAAAACGTATCTACTTTCTCGAACACTTTGCTATTGTTTTTCCTCTATACTTGTGTGATTTGGATACAAATAACACGGACTGACACTGTTTTTAGCAGAATTACCTTGGTGTCTTGTTTTTGTGCAGAAAATGGACTATCAGGAAAAACCCCGGAAAATATGCCAAAAAATATATTTCTCCAGAAGATCCACAGAGCCAGAAGAAGAGAAGGAGGGGAGGCCTAGGGGGCCCAGACCCACCCCAGGCGCGGGCCCACCTGACCCCGCTCCTGGAGGGGGTTTGGCCATCCCAGGAAGCTCCTCGACCTTCCTCTTCGCCTATAAATTGCCTTTCGACCTAAAAACCGAGGGGGGTTCGATAGTTTTCCAGAAAGAGTTCCGCTCCTCCGCAGCCACCAAAAACCAAGATTCGGATCCAGAAACTCCGTTCTGGCACTCTGCCGGAACGGGGAATTTGGAGAGGATCATCGCCATCGTCATCACCAACGCATCTCCATCAACCACCGATGTTTCCCTCATCCATGAGTGAGTAATCCCCCGTTGTAGGCTTGGGGATGGTAGGGATTGGATGAGTTATATCATGTAATCGAATAAGATCTGTTAGGGCATAGTGCCTAGTATCTCTATTAGTGCTATTTGACTTTATTGCAACTTGTTGTGCTTAATGCTTGTCACTAGGGCCCGAGTGCCATGATCTCAGATCTGAACTTATTATTGAATCATTATGATAGTATTTTTTGTGATCTTATCTGCAAGTTGTGTACACATATCATTGTCCGGATCCAAAGGCCTCAAAGTGACAATAATTGGGACAACCGGAGGGGATGGTTGTGGTATGAGGATCACATGTGTTCACAGAGTGTTAATGCTTTGTTCTGGTGCTCTATTAAAAGGAGCACCTTAATTATGATAGTTCCTAGAGGCCCACGCCACGCTGGCTAGACGAAGATGTTGTGCAAGTTCTCATTACGAGCATGTATGACTATATTTGGAGCACATGCCTAGGATTGTTTAGTACTTGGATGCTTGTTATTATCTATCTGCAATGCCCTAGATCTTGAAGTTACATGTTTAGACTCGTCCATGCAACGCCTGTCCATCCATCCCTATGCCTACCGCACTCGAATCCTACTGTTACCAATACTATTACTATTGCTCCTGTTTCACTGTTGTTGTTGCTGTTGCTACTACCAAACTATTGCTACTGATAAACTTCTGTGAGCAAGAACTATTTCCAGGTGCAGCTGAACTGACAACTCAGTTGTTAAGGCTTGCAAGTATTCTTTGGCTCCCCTTGTGTCGAATCAATAAATTGGTTAATACTACCCGCGAAGACTGTTGCGATCCCCTATACTTGTGGGTCATCAAGACTATTTTCTGGCGCCGTTGCCGGTGAGCATAGCTTTATTTGTAAGTTCACTTGGATCTATTATTGTTCACTGCTACTCCTTTCATCATGGGGAAGTCTCGTGATGGAAAGTTCCCTATTTTACCATCCACTACAAGAAGAGGTACAGTCCTAAACACCTCTGCTGCTCTTGATTCACCGTCTGTTATAAGTAAGCTTGTCACACCACCACCACATACTCATGCTACACACACTGGTACTACTACTGAGTCTGAAACTGCTTTTGATGCTCATGATGTTACTTCTACTGTGCTTGATGCGAGTGGTTCATTAGGTACTTTTCTAGATGCTACTAGGGCAGGTATAGTAAATACAGAAACTCCTAGTGAAGACACTGTTACACCTATTAGCTCACCTGAGGCTAGTGAGAGTTATGATATTAATGATGGTTACATTGAGTTCACTGATGATTTTGTTGAAGAGTGCTGAAATACACATGGTACTAGTGCTATGAAGAGTCTCCTTGCTAGACGTACTATTATGCCTAAGTTGTCCTCTGATCCTAAGTTTGCCACTTCTCCCATAGATATTAAAGATGAAGATTATGATTTCTCTCTTGATTTATCTTATTTAGATATTGTTGAGAAAGAACCTTTCTATGGTACTGAAAATGAGAGTGTTGTGGCTCATATGAATGAGCTTTCTACTATGAGTGCTTTGTCCTCTGATGATTTTAAGATGCGCAAGTACTTTGTTGCTAAGATCTTCCCTTTTTTACTAAAAGGAGAAGCTATGTCTTGGTTTAATAGATTACCTCCTGGTTCCATTGATAGCCCTGATTGCTTGATTGCTTCTTTCTTCCAGAAATATTTTCCTCCCAATGCTAGACATGCTGCTTTGTAGAGACTTTTTGATTTTAAACAGGGAGAAGAAGAGAAATTGCCTGAGTCATGGACAAGGTTCTGTGCCTTGATTCATGCACATCCTGGGTGTCCATTACCTAAGAATGAGCTTCTTGATATATATTATAATGGACTAACTGATGACTCTAGGACCTACCTAGATAGCTTTGCTGATTGTGTTTTAAGGAAAAGGACTCCTACAGATGCTGAAGAATTAATGGCCAAGATAAGCAAGAATTATGATGATTGGACTTCAACTGATCTAAATGCACCTGAGCCTATTACTCCTGAACCAGTTGTTCCTGAACCAGTTCCAACACCAAAAACAAAGAAGAGGGGAGTTATTGCATTAAATGATGAAGTGATGAAGGAAGCTGAGAAGTGTCTAAAGGAGAAAGGTATTAGGCTGAAGTTGTGGAGAATCTACCTCCTATAGAAGAATTATGTAAGCCAATTCCCCACTCATCTACTATTGAGTTACACTCTCTCCAACACTTTGATGAAGGTGATATTCCTTATGGTAAGCCTCCTGATCAATGTTTAGAGGAACTTGACACATTTATTGTTAAACAAAGGTATTTTAATAAACAAGTTTAGAAGCATTTATTGGAAAACTCTAGAGCTATCCATGAGTTGAAAGATATTGTGGAAAGAACTTCTGTTGATATTAAAATGCTTTGTAAACACTTTCAAATGGTTCAAACTCAACTTGATCAACTTGCTAAGGTGCAAAAGGATATGCTAGTTAATGCTTCAGGAGATAAATATGCTTACGGAATTAGAACTAGGAGTGGTATAGCTACTCAAGATCCTTTATATCCTGAAGGACACCCTAAAAGAATTGAGCGGGATTCTCAACAAGGTGAAGATAGTGGTAGTCCCCGTAAGAGAAACAAAAAGAAACATAAGATAGTTGAGGAACCACTTGAACCTGCTGTAGATCCTAATAGTATATTTGTCTCTGATGCTGAAACTAAGAGTGGTAATAATAATAATGAGTCTCCTGATAAGGAGGAAGGTGAGGAAGAACCTGAGAAGCACACTAAGAACACTAGGTACACAAAGGAAGATTTTATTGCTAATAAACATGGTAAAGAGAGAGAACCTTGGGTGCAGAAACCTATGCCTTTTCTAGGTAAGAAACACAAGTCAAAGGAGGAGGAACACTACAACAAGTTTTGTGAGTGGATGAAACCTTTATTGCAAATTCCTTTGGCTGATGCTATTAAGTTGCCTCCTTATTCAAAGTATATGAAGGATATTGTCTCTAATAAAAGGAAGATTCCTAATGAGGAGATTTATACTCTACTTGCTAATTATTCCTTCAATGGTAAGGTTCCAAAGAAACTTGGTGATCCAGGTATACCAACTATTCCTTGCTCTATTAAGAATAATTATGTTAGAACTGCTTTATGTGATTTGGGAGTTGGATTTAGTGTTATGCCTTTTTCCCTCTACAAGAGACTCCAGCTAGAAGAGTTGATACCAATGATATTTCTTTGAAAATGGATGATAAGTCAACTTCTATTCCTGTTGGTATATGTGAGGATGTTCCTGTTGAAGTTGCTTATAATTGCATGGTTCTAACTGATTTTGTTGTGCTTGAAATGCCTGAAGATGATAATATGTCCATTATTCTTGGGAGACCTTTTCTTAATACTGCAGGTGCTGTCATCAATTGCAATCAAGGAAAAGTAACATTCAATATTAATGACAAAGAGCACACTGTCTATTTCCCCAAGAAGGTTGTTAAGAGCTATTGCCTGAATTCTATTGAAAACATTGAAGGCATTAAGGTTGGAGAAATATATTGTCCCATTTCACAAGAAAATTTTGAAACCATTATGATTGGGACCATTGATATCAAGTATGAGGTAACATAATAACCTTGTGGAATGCAAAGTTTTGCTTCATATAAGATTGTTTTGGTAACAAGACTTCATCAAACTTGTTAACAAAAGGATTTTAATGAACAAAATAATGTTTCTAATGTGGTTATACTTCCTTTATTTTTCCTTTCTCCTTCCTAGTCTTTGCTTTAGCTTTAGTTTTGCTAGTTGTTTGCTTGTCTAAGTTTCTTAGAGCTCCTGTAGTTTGGCTTTTGGTTTGCTTTTGCTTCTTCTGAAAAAACTGTTTCTGCGAGAAAATCAATTTTCATACCCTGAAAATTGGCCAAAAATAAAGTTTCCCGGAAAATCCCAGAAAATTCAAAATAATTTTTCCTCGAAAAAAGGGGCAGAGTGGCACCTAAGATGACCCAGGGGGCCACCACACCCATGGTAGGCGCGACCTACCTAGGGGTGGCGCCTAGGGGGAGTTTGGCCCACCTGCCCCCCCCCCCCAGGCTGCCTCCTCAAAGCCACCTTCTTTCTCTCTCCCGAAAAACACCGGAAAACTTGCTCAAGCTCGAGTTCTTGCTGTTCTTGCTCGCGATTTTTGATCTCCTTGTTCAGCCCATCTCAAGTGCTGATTTTTGGAGGGTTTACTCCTTGGTATGTGCCTCCTCCACTTGTCCAATTAGATTTGTGATTGGTAGATTATATCTTGAGTATTTTGCTACTATAGGTGACAGGTTGTTTGAGCTTGCATGCTTGTTTTATGCTTAGAAACTTTGTTTTGATGCATGTGTAGTCCTCTAGCAAGTTCCTATAGTAGTTTCTTATCATCTATCACCTTAGAAATCACTTGGTTAGATGGTTGTTTAAAAAATTCAGAATATGGAAGTCATGGACCACCACACCTTTGGTGACATATTTGAGAGTGATGCACCTAGAAGGACAAGGCTTATAAGGTCATCTACCAGTACTATACCCTCATACAATGAGGATCTCATCACTCCGCGATTTGATGACGAGGGAGATGAAGGGGATGCGCACCCCTCCACCTTTCCTTGCCAATCTTTCTTGCAAGCTGCTGGGATTCTAAATAATTTTATGACTTTGGTGCAGAGAGCTGGACTAACAAGTTACATGCAGGATGAGAGTGCACAATATGCTTTGCTTACTAAAACATTTATGGAGAGTTTCTCCTTTACTAATATTATGTACAAGTCTTCTGTGTCTTTCAAAATTTATGGAAGGGCTCATTCTATGACATTGAAGAAATTTTGCAAGGCCCTGGGACTTGGTACAACTGGGTCATCAAAGAAGATTCAAGCTCTACCCGCTGATTTGCTAGAGCTTTACCGAGGAATAACCAATGATGATGACCATAGAGCTCAGCGAGGGAAGATAAAGAACATCCAACTTCCAGCCAACAGGTATTTTGCCTACTATCTTGTCACCAGTGTTCTTGGTAGGGAGAACACTAGTAATATTTCCAACTATAAATTGGCCTTCTTAGCTGCTGCGCTCAACAATGAGGATAAGTATAATCTTGGTTCTCTCATTGCTCGTCGTTTAGCTGCTAAGGGACCCATTTATGGGGGAATTATTGCTACTCGTGTTGCTGCTGCCTTGAACATTGTTGTTGATCCACATGATACAGTTTTGGCTCCTCAGAGGCTTGATCTTGCTGCCATGAAGGCGTGCCACTTTGTCACCACTAGCTCTACTCTTGAGAACTTGGTTTATAGAATGTTGTTTACTGACGTGGAAGAGAGAGATCCCTCTACCCCAAACCACTTTGTTCAGTATTTCTCAGGGACCTTGGTCACGCTCAAAGGCGGAGATGGACGACAACCTGCGTTCTCTCAACTTCCATGGGCACTATCAGGAGGAAGCACCATCATACGACCCCCCTGCGTATTACATAGGGGAGGCCTCGAGCTCATACCAGGACGAGGGAGCTTCCTCGACATACTACAGAGGTGCATCTACTTGGGCACCATGGGATTGAGCCCCACTTAGGCCAAAAGCCTAAGCTTGGGGGGAGGTATACCGACATCACACTCATCTATATATCATGTTCGGTCGATTCTTTGTATATCCATTGTTTTCGTTTTCTTTTTGGGTTTTGTTGCTTCTTTCTAAAAACCCAAAAATACCAAAAATATTTTTGTTGTTTCTCTTGGTTTGTTACTTTTTTCTTTACTTTGGTTTGCCTTAAAAGAAAAATCCAAAAAGATTTTGCTTTGTTTTTTTTGGTTTTTCTTTGTTTGCTTGTTTCTAATAAATCGAAAACACCAAAAATATTTGTTGTTCTTCTTTGGTTTTGTGAGTTCTTTGCAGGGTTCAGCTGTCCTCAGTGGATTTTTGTTTTATGTTAATTATTCAAGTCACACAAGTGAAGGGCAATAATGAAGATTAAGACAACCCGAGGTGTGGTAAGAGGCTGGTAACGGACTCTATTTGTTTCATTTTTGTACATATACTCATCATTGTGAGCATGCTTAGCCTGTTTGTGTAAGGTGTATGTCATTATGGATGCTTAGTAGTTCTTGCTTGTCTATGATAAGCTCTAGCTTACTAATAGTTTGTAGCATGTCATATGAATGTTTGCTTGCATTGTTTTATTCATACTTTGGTATGACATTGTGGTATCCTCCTCTAACTGTTCATGTGAATCTACTTGGCACATGCTCACGCATGCATATGACTAGTAAATAGTCAGTAAGCCTCGATGATTTATTTTGCCTCAGAGTTCTTGTATCACTTGCATTCCATAGTTAGTCTTGTTTTGTTGCAAGCATGATTATGACAGTTATTGCTCTCTCGTTTGTCGCTCCCTCTCTATTGCTAGCCTTCACTTGCACAGAGTACGTGCTCTACCTGTGCTTCCAACTCCCCAAAAACCAATATTGCCAGCTGTGTCCACCATACCTACCTATTAGCATCATTTGCTATTTCAGTGCATATTCCATATGTCGTGTTTTCTTCCAAAATAAAATGTTTGTCTGTTTTGAGAAAGTTAGTTAGTAAAGCTCTCACGAACTTGATGGCACACTTTATTCCTTGCGATTAATAATCCTGAACCATTATGACTAGTCCATGAAAGTTATATGCTTGTTAATTATATACTGGGAGTCAGCAGAACCGTGTTGTCACGGGGAACGCTTTCAACACTTTTTGGATATCTCATCCAGTTGATTCCTTGCTCTTTTGTTTACGGATGTCGACGATGTGAAATAAAAGGGGAGGTTGTGAGTTCATGAATTTTATACATTGTGTTAGATAAACGCTTGGGCCGCTAGCCTAAGCAATGCTTAATCATGGTGGAAACTTGCAGCATCACCATAATGAGCATCTATGAAGCGTCCATAATAAAAAGCTATGCATATGGTAAATAAAAAAATTGTTGAGATGCTCATTGTCTGCTTGCCTTGTCATTTTGGTTATGGGAAAGCTCTTGTACCATGTGCAAGGGGTACCCCGTTGGCGGTTCTCGATGATATGCATGTATTTACAATGACAAGAACTTTCAGGTGACCAAAGTTGAGTAGCATGCGGAGTGACCCTCGTACTCAAGGGACTTGGGATTTCCAGTCTATGGTCTGTCAAGCATATGATTCAGAGTGGACCTTACTTTCACCTTAACCACATGAAGAGTCCTACGATAGGGGCAATGAGAGCTCAAAGCTAATGAGTACATTCCTTTTAGTATTGGGAAGCCTTTCAAACCTTCACAAAACCGTTTTCACAACCTTGTTGAGTCACCACTTATTCTATGAGCGCCTTCTTGAGAGCATAGTTGTCATTTTTGTGGTTGTTCCAAAACTTGGTTAATTATGTCATGACTATGATTCTTGTATCTCTGATATCTTTATCTCTAGTCTTCATGTGAACTTCAGAGGTGCCTTGTCATTTATATTGTGCTCTTCAAGCAAAGGCAAGCGAGATACCACTCATCATACCTTATTATGAGCATTGCAATGTTGCTTATGTTTATGTTTCATTATGCTTATTATTATTGAGTTGGTTTCTCTTCATAGCTTGCAATGACTGTTGAGTAGACTTAGTTGCATACTCCTTATTATGAATTTTCTAAGCATCTACTCCTGTGCTGAGAATACTTACATCATATGAAGCAAAGTGTTCGTGAAAGTTCTTTTATCGCACTCAGTTTTCAACTGAATTGCTTGAGGACAAGCAATAAGCTCAGCTTAGGGGGAGTTGATACGTCCAAAACGTATTTACTTTCTCGAAAACTTTGCTATTGTTTTTCCTCTATACTTGTGTGATTTGGATACAACTAACACGGACTGACGCTATTTTCAGTAGAATTACCTTGGTGTCTTGTTTTTGTGCATAAAATGGACTATCAGGAAAAATCCCGGAAAATATGCCAAAAATTATATTTCACCAGAAGATCCATGGAGCCAGAAGAAGATACGGAGGGGAGGCCTGGGGGGGCCAGACCCACCCTAGGCGCGGGCCCACCTGACCCCGCGCCTGAAGGGGGTTTGGCCACCCCGGGAAGCTCCTCGACCTCCCTCTGCGCCTATAAGTTGCCTTTCGACCTAAAAACTGAGGGGGGTTTGATAGTTTTACAGAAAGAGTTCCGCTCCGCCGCTGCCACCAGAAACCAAGATTCGGATCCAGAAACTTCGTTCTGGCACCCTGCCGGAACGGGGAATTTGGAGAGGATTATCGCCATCGTCATCACCAACGCATCTCTATCAACCACCGATGTTTCCCTCGTCCACGAGTGAGTAATCCCCCGTTGTATGCTTGGGGATGGTAGGGATTAGATGAGTTCTATCATGTAATCGAATAAGATCTATTAGGGCATAGTGCCTAGTATCTCTATTAGTGCTATTTGACTTTGTTGCAACTTGTTGTGCTTAATGCTTGTCACTAGGGCCCGAGTACCATGATCTCAGATCTGAACTTGTTATTGAATCATTATGATAGTATTGTTTGTGATCTTATCTGCAAGTTGTGTACACATATCATTATCCGGATCCAAAGGCCCCAAAGTGACAATAATTGGGACAACCGGAGGGGATGGATGTGGTGTGAGGATCACATGTGTTCACGGAGTGTTAATGCTTTGCTCTGGTGCTCTATTAAAAGGATCACCTTAATTACCAGTAGTTCTCTAGAGGCCTCGGTGCCACAGGCTGGTTGGACAGAAGATGTTGTGCAAGTTCTCATTGCGAGCACGTATGACTATATTTGGAGCACATGCCTAGGATTGTTTAGTACTTGGATGCTTGTTATTATCTATCTGCAATGCCCTAGATCTTGAAGTTACATGTTTAGACTCGTCCATGCAACGCCCGTCCATCCATCCATATGCCTACCACACTCGAATCCTATTGTTACCGTTAGTATTACTATTGCTCATGTTTCACTGTTGCTGTTGCTGTTGCCACTGATAAACTTCTGTGAGCAAGAACTATTTCCAGGTGCAGCTAAACTCACAACTCAGTTGTTAAGGCTTGCAAGTATTCTTTGGCTCCCCTTGTGTCGAATCAATACATTGGGTAATACTACCCGCGAAGACTGTTGCGATCCCCTATACTTGTGGGTCATTAGAGGGAAACCCCCACGTCATTGCCTTGCTCCAAGGTCACTTCCTCCATGCGCCAAGAACCCCTTCCATAATCTTATACATGAGCAACAATTCCAAAATATGCCCAAAGGGAAGTTACCTTCTAGTTGGGATATGCCTCATTCTAACCATGCAGGGAAGGAACACTCTAAGGAGGAAGAGTGGGGAAAGAATAACAAGGACTTGGATTCTCGGACCGACATGATCATGAACTGCATTGAGCATAATTCGAATTTGATTCGTACTATAACCTTTGAGATTGAAGATTTGAGGAAGCTGATTGAAAAGCTCATCAAGGGAACACCACCACCACTGAAGGAGTAATTCGTCATCAGGTTTGGCATCCCCCTGGTTTGTTCCAAGCTTGGGGGAGTGTCGCGGTATCACATCATTATCTTTTTACCTTTTTAGTAGATTCATATCTTGGATAGAGAAGTTATCTTATAGGATGGTTTGCATTGTGGAAGTATCTCTCCTTTAGTTGGTTATCTATGTATCCCTAGGTGTGAGTGCCTTTATGGAATATTAATGAGAAGCTTCATCTTTTACTTTTTGCACTCCTTATTTTAGTTTGCAATCTCTATTATATGGTTGATATTGTTGATTAGTATTGGTTAAATCTAAATTGGTTTTGGAAAACCAAGCTCTGGGCAGTAGCAACATTTTTTGAGGTTTGAAAGGAAAAGAGAAAAGCACTTACAGGTATTTTATATTATTTTCTTTCTTTCTTGATTGGCTCATAAGCTTAGTATTCTTTATTTAAGATCTTTTGTGTCTTCAAGGAAGATTGCATGTTTGGCTTTATCACTTATATGTTTGCTTGTTTCCTTCAACTCTTTTGCTTGCTACCCAACCTTTCTAGCCAAAAACCTGTACTGAGAAGGAATACTTCTCGTCCATCCAATCCTTTAAACCAAAACCTATGCCATCTGTGTCCATCATATCTACCTATTAGCATTATTGCCGTTCCAAGTGAATTCTCAAGCTTCATCTATCTTTCAAATTAAAAACTCTTTTGTTATGTGGAAATTAGTTAGGAAAACTATCACGAACTTGATGGCACACCATATTTTCTTGCCCTTAATAAACTTGAACCATTGTGTCATCGATGTTGCATATGCTTGCACTTATAAGTTGGGATTAGTAGAACCGTGCTGTCACGGGGAACGCTTTCAACACTTGTAAATATCTACCCCGTTGATATCATGCTCTTTTGTTTATGGATGTCATTAGTGTGAAATAAAAGGGGAGCTTGTAAGTCCATGGAGTTATGTATATCTGTTAGAGAAACCTAGGCTGCTAGCCTAAGCCATGCCTAATCATGGTGGAAACTTGCAACATAACCATAGTGAGAAATCTTTGAAGAATCCTCAATAAAAACCTATGCAAATAGCAAATAAAAAATCGCTGAGATGCTCACTGTCTGCTTGCCTTGTCATTTTGATATGGGATAGCTCCTATATCATGTGAAAGGGGTACCCCGTTGGAGGTTCTCTATGATACACATGTACTTACTATGACAAGAACTTACCAGTAACTAAAGTTGAGTAGCATGAGGAGCGGCCCTCGTACTCAAGGGACATAAGATTGCCAACTTATATTTCGTCAAGCATATACTCCATCTTTGTTCACTTTAACCTTAATAACCTCAAGATGCTTATGATAGGGGCAATGAGAGCTCAACGATAGTAAGTACCATAATCTTTTGAAAGCTCTTTATGAAATTGAAATCAGTAAACCCTTTTCCTCTCTACCTCCAGCAAGCATTTGTGTTGTTGTGTTTCAATCATTCATATGATGATTTATTCAATCATGTTCCTTATCTTCCTTGTTTTGCACAAGACTCTTATTTGAATGAGTATTACTTTGAAAGCAATCATTGTGAAAATCTTTTTATTTTTGAGCAAAGAGTACTCCCGTTATAAACTTCTTTACAAAAGATTTGCTTGAAAACTGATTTGTCAACTATTCTCTGACCAATAACAAAGTTTGTCATTCCCAATTATTATTTATCTTTATGCATCTTTATTGTGACTCCCATACTATATCCAATTTGCATCACCATTCTATATCATAATTTGCTTCTATTTATTGTCCTTATTAAGCGGTGTTACTTATGTTATTTCATCTTTTTTTGCATGTTGGATGATTCTTGGAGGATGAACTGCCGGAGTCAGGATTCTGATGGAAAAAGTGGTGTCTAGATGCAATTTTCATGAAGATCAGAAAAATATCAGAAAAACTATGGAAAATTATATTTTTCCAGAAGACGAAGGAAGCCATAAGGGGAGGTGGAGTTGGGCCACAAGGGGCCCAAACCCCCCAGGCGTGGGCCACCCTAGGCCGCGCCTACAGGGGTGTGGCCGCCCTGGCCCACCTCTGGCTCCGCCCCTTTGCCTATATCTTCCTCCTGAAACCCTAAAATTCGGGGAGCGACCATAGAAAGATTTCGCCGCCTCTACGGGGCGGAAACTACCGAGAGAGAAAGAGCTCTCCGGCAGACAGATTTCTGCCGGGGAAATTCCTTCCCGGAGAGGGGAGATCGTCGCCATTAACACCGTCATCAGGCTAGACTTCATCGGGATCATCATCATCATCCACACCATCATCTCCACCAGCACCATCATCACCACTCGATCCCGCTGTAACAATTGTGTTGAATCTTGCATAGTTCTTAGGGGAACTTTCCCGGTGTTAATTACTTTTGTAGTTGATGCTTGTGAGTAGAACCATTGAATTATTGTTTATGTTCAGATTTTTATTCATAATCATATCATCTCTGATCTTGATCCATATAATGATTCGTGAGTAGTTTGTTTAGTTCTTGTCATGTTAGTAGTGGAATTGTGTTGAGATATTATTCAATGGTTTAGTATTTAAGTTGTGGTGCTATTCTTCTAGTGATGTCATGTGAACGTCGACTATATGATACTTCACCATTTATGGGCCTAGGGGAATGCATTGTGTATTTGACTATTAATTGTGGGGTTGCCGGAGTGACAGAAACCTGAATCCCCGTTAGGAAACCTTTGCACAAGAGAGTGTAGAATCTCAGAGTTTAAGGCTGTGGTTAGGTTTTATCTTAATTACTTTCTTATAGTTGCGGATGCTTGTAAGGGGTTTAGTCACAAGTATGTATTAGTCCAAGTAAGGTCAGTATATTAGCACAGGTTTACCCACACAACACTTATCAAACCAAAGAAGATTAATCAACTGTATGAAACGAAAGCACTTGACAGTATTCCCATGTGTCCTCGAGAACGTTTGGTCCTCATAAGTATTATTACCGGCTTGTCCTTTGCTAAGAAAGGATTGAGCCACTTGCTGCAATTATTAGCTGTCTTTATTTACTTGCACCGTATTTTCTTGCTTTATCAAAAACCCCTAAAAATATGTTTTAAGTATTACAGAGATTTTCCAGCTCCAAACCACTAGTCAACACATTCTGCTCCTCGTTGGGATCGACACTCCTATTTATCGAAAGTACTACGATACACCCCTATACTTGTGGGTCATCAGGTAACCAGGGGCGGAGCCAGGATTTGACATTGAGGGGGGCGAAGATACTGATGATCATATATAAGATTTTTCTCATGAAGACAACAACTACCTATCATTTTGTGTTGGAAGAACTGTTTGGATAAAAACATAACAGTATATCAAAGTATTGGCATAGAAATGATATTAATATGTAGCACTAAATCTTAGACAATAAAAAACAAAAGATTAGTTTATATTGGATCAACTTCATCTCTACGAGTATAAAGCCAGATAATTCCATTGCAGGTGACCTTCCTATTATTATTTCTTAATTATTATGCAATAAGTTGTCGTCATCACCGAGCAAACATCAAACAAAAGACGCATATTTTTTTATAAATTAATCAATTAGACTATAGGTTATGCAATCTATCGACAAAATACTAACGATTTGGTACTTCAATCAGAGTGAGGAAGATTGATTCCTATACTCAATGGCACAACATGCTTGTTGCTGGGGTTGTGGCATGATTAACAAAGATAGAAACTGGAAAACAACATGGCTGACTAGCATGGCGCCACGATCGCGACAACGCGTGGCATATGGCTACTGAGTAGGAGCGAGCGATGGTGGCAGTCATCCATCAGTTGATCTGAAAGATTGCATATGTTGCTAGCTATTAGGTCTAGTTATACAACGAATAATGTTGGAACATGTTACTACGGTTGACTAATAAAACAAATTTATGGGCTACATTTGGCTTTTGGTATAGAGAAGCACGACAAATCAATTAAATTTAGGCTTAGTGTTAATTAAACCTATAAGACCATTAGTTTAGTACTAAAAGTTGCACCTATGTATTGAGGGGGCTGATGGTTAGGAGGGGTCTAGCCCCTGCTAGCCCCCCTTGGCTCCGCCCCTGCAGGTAACATTATCGTGAACTCATATTTGCTAGTAGCTAGGGTGGCAATTTGGTATTGCGAGTTTAATTTGCTGCTTGCTTGAAACTGCTAGTTCAGTTTGCTGTCTATGTGCTGTTACGTGATAACATCACCAGCTCTGAGAAGTGATGAACACATCACTATGGCATGAAATTTTGGACTGGCCAAACGTGCAGAAATTTTGCATCAAACGACACAAAATCAGTTATCTTAGCAACCAAACAACTTGCCAAAATTACAGAAAAACTACGTATGGTCAACCAAATGAATTGCCAGCCCAAACACAACCCCCCCCCCCCCCCCGGACTAAGTATTTAAAACGAGAAATTTTGGACTGGCCAACCAAACACGCTCTAAATAAAATGGACACCACGACTTTTGATCTGTTTCTAGGTAGCATGCTCCGGAAAGTGCCCGGGAGCTCAAAAATTAGCCTAGGCAACCGATGACACCCCAATTGTTTATAATATGTACATCATTAATTGATCGAAACCGTGGCACGAGCAATGCATGTCAGTGCGACATATAGTTCAACCGAAACATCTCAAAACCAAACAATCCGCCTGCACATACACCTCTTTCGATGACCAGAAGGAGAGAATGACTAGTGCAAGTACCGATGCTGTTGCTACCTCCCTTCGTCGATGGTGCTGATGGACACATCGTTTGTGCTGGACGACCCGGCGGTGAAGTGCGTCGACGAGCGTGTCCGCACCCCTGACCCTGACACGCCCTCGCCGTCGCCTTCGTCGTCACTGGTGACCCTCAGGTGGAAATGCGGCGGCCGTCTGGGGTCCGGCAGCGGCACCCCGTCGTTTCCCAGCATCGCCGTGGCGTCCGTCATGGTCGGCCGGTCATTGGCGTTGTCCTGCACGCAAAGCAGCGCCACCTTGACGCACCGGATGATGCTCGCTGCCCCGTCGCAGTCGCCCAGCGTCGGGTCGACCAGCTCGGACGCTCTCCCTTCCCTCCACATCTGCCATGCCTGTCACAACCGCGCAGTCCAAAACGTACGTCACATTGCTTAACTAACACTACTAACTCTCTTTTAAAATATAAAATATTTTGGGAGGCTAAAGTAGTTTAAGGTCTTGCATTTGACCAGATCAGGTAGTATTGCCTAAGGTCCATGTCAGTGTTGTACCTTGCTAATGTAATGTAAACGCTAGAAGCGAGAAAACTGAGTACGGATAAGCCGCTCGTTTTGTATTTTATTAGGAGTCAGAAGAGCTAGAGCTTAAGCAAACGCGTAAAGACTCTAGCAAGCGTGCGGCATGTTCTTGTTAACTTATGTCAGTGGTACTCTCAGCAGAAAGTGCTTACATGGCCGAGAAGATTGACGAAGTCCCCGTACTGCTGGCCCTGGCCGCTGTTCCTTTTGCCGCTCACAATCTCGAGGAGCAAGACGCCGAAGCTGAACACGTCAGACTTGACCGAGAAGAGGCCCTCGGAAGCGTACTCGGGCGCCATATAACCACTGCAGCACATCACACCAACCGTGCAGCATTAGCAATAGTCAATCAGCAATTTACTTCCATAATTTAATCGCGGAAGTAGGAAGAAGTTTTTTTTTTAAGATTAAAGTAGGAAGAAGCTGTGGCTGTATAATTGACAGGTGCTTGTCTGATAACAGAAAGGTAAAATGTTTGACCAGTGCGTGTTTCTCTTACTAGGTCCCGACGACCCTGTTGGTGTTGGCCTCCGTCATGTTCGAGCCGAAGATCCTGGCCATGCCGAAGTCCGAGATCTTGGGGTTGAGCTCTCTGTCCAGCAGTATGTTGCTGGCCTTCATGTCGCGGTGAATGATGCGCACCCGGGAGTGCTTGTGCAGGTACAGGAGCCCCTGCGCGATCCCTTCCGCGATGTGCAGCCGTTTCCTCCAGTCCAGCAAAGGCCTTCGCTCTTGGTCTACATTGCAACATGGTATCAGGTCTGGTACAACATTCCTCACGGGAAGGCCGAATCTTCTGTAGAAAGTTACCGAAGATGAAGAAGTCTAGGCTTCTGTTGGGCATGTACTCGTACACCAGCATCTTCTCTTCCTCCTGCACGCAGCAGCCCAGGAGCTTGACGAGGTTCGTGTGCTGCAGCTTGGCGATGAGCTGGATCTCGTTCTTGAACTCGACCAGACCTTGCCCTGAATGCGCCGCCAGCCGCTTCACCGCAACCTCGGTTCCATCTGGTAACACGCCCTGAAAACAACAGAACAAAAAAAAAGACAGCGTTGCAGAGATTAGCGTTTGATCGATCAATCTACTCCTGAGATAACATTTTAGTAAAAAGTGTTATAGCCTTGCCTTGTAAACCGGTCCGAAGCCGCCTTTTCCGAGCCTGTTGTCTTCAGAGAAGTTGTCCGTGGCAGCAGCCATTTTGGGGAAGTCGTACAGGGTGAACTCTGAGCTGCTCTCTTCGATCTTCCACAGCTTCAGCGCCTCCTCTGTTTTCGAGCTGCTCCTCGAGTGTCCGTGTTCTAATTTCATCTTAACTGAATTTTGGACATCAATTTTTTGCAGGTAAGTAGACAAGTTTTTACGAGTCAAACAGCCCCCTCGACAAGAACACAAAAGTTTCTTACCTGCTCCTTTCCTTAGTCTTCTGAACAGTAGAAGGCCGCCAACCAACATAGAACAGAACACCGTAATTGACACGCATAGGACGATTATTAAGGTCTTCTTATGCCTGCTTCCTGCACCACGATACAGAAGAAAATACAGTATTACTAGCAAACCTGAAATAGTTTTGGGAACAAAGAAAGAGCTACCCAATACTACAGTCCCTTACCACTGCTTCCTGTTGGTGAAGCTGAGGCACCGAATCCGATCCTGACGTCGGCGGCGCCTTCGTAGAACTGGTAGCCCTCGTACCGGAAGTTACAGCGGACGCCGAGGATTCGTCCGCCCTCGCGGCCGTCGTACCACTGTTGGGTCTGCTCCTGGAGGCCCTGGAAGCAGTGCCAGCACTGCGCCTGGGAGAGGTCCGGCGTGCACTGCGCCAGGCCGTACACCGTGGGCAGGTCGGCGTTGATGAACATGGCGGCGCTGGCGAACCGGCGCAGCGAGGAGTTGTAGGCGCCGTACATGGCCATCTCGCCGAACAGGGTGCCCACCAGCGACAGGAAGAAGCTCCGGGACGTGGCGTTGCGGCTGTCCCACGCGGGGTACGTCGAGGCGTTCGCGTCCATGGCGTTGATCACGGGGCTGTTGTCGTCGGCCCGGGACAGGAAGTCATCGCCCGAGTAGCGGACGGTGCAGAGGTCGTGGTAGAACGTGGCGTCCCTGTCTCCGCCACAGAGCGCGCGGGCCTGCCGGAACGCGTCGTCGAGGCAGCCGGAGCACGTACCGGCATCCGTGATGTCCCCGCGGCAGAGCGCGAGGCCGAAGACCCTGTCCGGGGCGGCGCCGATGGCCGCCGAGGCGTAGAGCGAGGGAGAGGTGGAGGCGTCGACGGGCAGCGCCGCGGTGAGTTGCGCCAGGTTAGCCCCGAAGGCGTCGCTCTCCGTGTAGTTTCCGGTGGTGCCATTGCACGAGTACTCCGAGTAGGCGGCCGCGCTAGCGAGCGGCCTGGTTAGGAACAGAAGGATGATCAGGAGCAGGCAGGGCAGAACAACAGCCATGCCTGCTTCTTTCGGGATGAAAACAAGAGAAGATTGGCGCTTCTCCATGGTTCTAAAATGTAAAAAACGTTGGGAAAGTCAAAAGCTAGGAGATGGTGCTTGGTTGCTGTCATCGCTCACCTGCTTTTCTGCCGAGGAGGTGTTCGCTTAGTCAAATTGCCATGTTGACAGGGGACAGGTGCATTTCCGGCAGAGGAAGCTTCTCTACGTTAGTGCTAGTACAACAAAAGCAATCTTTTTTTTTTTTTGAGCTGCAACAAAAGCAATCTTTGGTCAGGAAGACAAGAATTTTCTTCTCATAGACAATAATTACTCCAAAAGGCAGAGCAGAGTTGAAGGAGAAGAAGTCGTTTAACCATGCACGTGTGAATACCAAAAACAACCACGGCGACCCGGAACAACCATTGCTCAACTGAAAGGCAGATCTTACTCTCGCAGTCTTATCATCCGTGATGCCGCGGCTATTGTTCGAAAAATACAATCGATATGTAACTGTCGGCCCCGCGTCAATCATCCGTGGTGGCGGCTGTTGTTCCCAAAATACAATCGATATGTAGCTGCCCAGTGACGGCTTGGATGGAGTACTCAAAAACCAATTAACTCCAACCAAAAAGTGATGCGACACTCCTGGCCTTCCAAGAAGGGAGGTGCTACGTGTCTCCCGGGTCCTCAGCTGACACGTGTTCACACATCCTGCTTTTGCTAAATAATGCTCAGTTTAACAGAAAAGACAACCGTTACCGGGACCTCACCAGAGAAATTCGTCAGAGAATTTATAGCAAAAAAATACCAATGTAGCAAAATCGACTTTGCCAGAAAAATATAATCGAAGCCTCGCCCATAAAAACGTCGCCGAGACCTCGTAGTAAAAAAATTACTTTATTATAGCAAAATCATAAATGACTAGCAAAATATTATTTCTAATGTAGAAAAACCAACCTCGACGGAGACTCGCCGAAGACTTTTACCAGGAGACTCGCAGGAAAACTTGTAGCAAAAACTTTACAATATTTTAGGAGAATCATAAAACAGAGCAAAAAAAATATTGTAGCAAATCCGACTTCGCTAGAGACCTCGACGAAGATCTCGTCGGAGATCTTGTAGCAAGATATATACTATTCTAGCAAAATAGTAAAACTACTGTAGCAAAAAATTGTAGCAAAATCTGACCCTGCACGTAGCACCGCTGGAGGTCTCGTATAGCCATCGTCGGCCGCACGTAGCAAACTCAAACGCCCCTTGTAGCACCTTTGTTCGCCGTATGTAGCAAAAATTGACATCGCTTGTAGAACCGTCGGTGACGGAGGGGAGCATGGCCGGGGTGCACGTCGGCGGAGGAGCCTGGCCGGCAGAAGGAGACCAGGGCAAGGGCGGGGGCGGCGCCGGCGAAAGGAGGACGAAAGATGACTAGTGGGTAGCGGGTCAAGGAGCATCGACGAGCAGGCCATGGCGGCGTGTCCATGGATGCGGGAAGCGGCACGACGATGGGTGCGCTGGGGTGCTGAGGGAGGCTAGGGATGCAGCACACGAGTCGGCAGTGTTAGTGATGACGACGACCGACGTGATGGAGGTGGGCGCGGCTGTGGTCGTGACGTCAACCCACTCCCTATGTCAACACTACATGTCAGATATGCAACATTCACAGGCATCCTGCTCGTGACTGTTGGTGGCGCTATGGCGATGACCCCCGCGGTGATGGTGACCGTGGGAACAAAGGTACAAACTTCACTGGAGTCGACACCAACTGGTACTATGACACTGGCGCCACCGAGCACATCACCAGTGAGCTGAATAAGCTCCATACTCATGACAAGTATGAAGGCCAGGATCATGTGCGCACTGCTGAAGGCTCAGGTATGCATATTAGTAACGTTGGTCATTCAGTTTTGCACACCTCTCATAATTCCTTTCATCTCCATGATATTCTACATGTTTCAAGTGCTTCCAAAAGTCTACTATCTGTTCAATGTTTTACTCGTGATAATCATGTCTTTATTGAGTTCCATCATTTCTTATTTTTGATTAAGGACCAAGCAACACGACGAATCCTGTTTAGAGGCCCCTGCTATGGAGGACTTTATCCATTGATTCCCATCTCCGAGTCCTCCAAGCATGCATTCATCACAATAAAGTCGTCATCATCTACATGGCATCGTCGCTTAGGACATCCTTCTTCGTTTGTAGTTCAATAAGTTCTCAGAAGAAATAAGATATCTTACACTCCAGAAATTACTCCATATGTCTGTGATTCTTGTCAATTAGCTAAGAGTCACCAGTTTCCATACTCCATCTCCACCAGTAGATCCACTGTTCCTTTTGAGCAAGTCTTCTCTAATGTATGGGGTGCTGCACCTATTTTTATTGGAAAACATGCCTATTATGTAAGCATTATTGATGACTATAGCAAATTTGTTTGATCGATTTGCTTAAAAAGCGTTCTAATGTTTATCAGGCCTTTCTTAATTGGCAAAGTTATGTTGAGCGCAAGTTTGATAAGAAAATTGTCACTATGCAAACTGATTGAGGGGGTGAGTATGAGAAACTCAATGCCTTTTTCCAAAAATCCGGGATCACACATCATGTTTCATGCCCTCATGCCCATCAACAAAATGCTTTCGCTGAAAGAAAACACCGTCATATTATTGAAGTTGGACTTGCATTGCTTGATAATGCCTCTATGCCTCTTAAATATTGGGATGAAGCCTTTCTCACTACCACATTTCTCATAAATTTGCTTCCTAGTAAAGTTATTAATCTTGAGTATCCTACTGAACGTCTCCTTCACATCACACCCAATTATGATGCTCTCAGAACCTTTGGTTGTGCCTGTTGGCCTAAACGCCGTCCCTATAACACTAGGAAGCTTGCTTGTCGATCCAAACGTTGTGTTTTCTTTGGTTATAGTCCCCTCCATAAAGGTGTTAAATGTCTTGATGTCTCCACGGGCCGTGTTTATATATCTCGCGATGTAGTCTTTGATGAGAATGTATTTCCCTTTCAAGAACTACATCCTAATGCCGCCGCTCTTCTTAAAAAAGAAATTCTACTACTCCCTACATCCACTCCTCTTGAGGTTGCTCAAAATATTGATGATCATATGTCTACTATTGTGCCTATTTGCGTTCCTCCTATTTTTGTGTCACAGGTTGTTGCCCCAGTTGGTGAAAAATTTGCCCAAAATGATGTACCACGGCCCCAGGAATCATATGCTGAAACTAGCATGCAAATGGACGAATCTGGCGCGGAAAACAATGTAGATATGGGGGAACATTCCCCTACCACTGCTGATCCCGAGGGCACCGAATCCGGTGCATATTCTCCTCGGCCTCCGTGCGGTCCCGCGCTTGGCCAGCACTCTGCCGCGCGCACGCCTGCACCTTCTGTGCGCGCGCCGATGCCGCCTGCCTCCACTCCGCCTGTGATGTGTGGCGCTAGGTGCTCCGCTGCCTCCCCCAACACGGACGGTTCATCCGATAGTGACAACATGGCCTCTCTTGGATCCGTTGTGCCGTCGTCCGCTGTGTCCCACGGTGCTGCTTCGTCCTCTGCTTCGGATGGTGAAGCGTGTGTGGCTGCTCCGTCGCCACCTGTCGCTGCACCACCTCCTTCACCACCAGGGCCCCACACTCGCTTACAAAAAGGTATAAGTCATCCGCGCAAATATACTGATGGCACAGTACAATATGGCATGTTATCCTCCACAGGTGAACCTCGAACTTTGCCTGATGCTCTCAATGACACACATTGGCATGCTGCCATGCAAGATGAGTATGATGCTCTAATGATGAACAAAACTTGGACCTTGGTTCCTCATAGTTACAACAAAAATATTATTGACTTCAAGTGGGTGTATCGCATTAAACGATGTGCTGATGGTACTATTAATCGTTACAAAGCAAGATTGGTTGCAAAGGGGTTCAAACAAAGGTATAGAATTGATTATGAAGATACCTTTAGTCCCGTTGTCAAGATTGCCACTATCAGAATTGTTCTTTCTATTTCTATCTCCTGTGCTTGGAGTCTTTGGCAACTAGATGTCAAGAACGTGTTTCTCCATGGTGTTCTAGAAGAAGAGGTTGTAACATCCCAGCATTTAGGAACTAACGAAGGGTAGATTTAGGAATCTGTGATAGTGCATGCATTCATCTGTGAAAATGTGGGTAAACTTTTCGCCAAATAAAAACCTTAGGTGATCAAAGTTTCTTTCATGCTTTGAGATTAGGTATAGTCTCGGAGGATGATTGTTATAGACTTTGATATGATCTTTATGGATTAGAGTGTTTTGGGAAATGAAATTTGAATTTAAAACTTGAGTGTTTGAATTTATAGTTCAAAAGGATTTAAAATTATGTTTGAATATGATGCTTTAGTCAAAGGTCAATAATTAGTAGTTCAAGCTTTATATAAAGAAAAACAATTAAGAATAAGAATGTTCATTTCAAAATCTTATTCAATAAATAAGTTACACAAATATAACTTATGGAAATGAGCAACAAACTTTACAATAGTAAATAAATAAAAGAAGAATCTTTATATATTAAGTAATAGTACATTCTTTATTACAAAAGAATAAAAATAAAATTACAAAAGAATAAAAATAAAATTATAAAAGAACAAAATACTACAAGTGACTATTCTATAAAGAAAAGAAAACCTAAACTAAAGTCTTGATCTTCAAGTCTGGTACCTGAAAAACAAACTCAAACATAAAAGAAAGAAGGTTAAGGATTAGAATTATTTTACTCTCAGACTTGACAGTGAGTTTCATAGTTCAAGGTTCATCATTGAGTAAATCTTTAGGGGCAAGTTTCACCAATATGAAAGAATTAAATCTTTCATAACCCATAAGCCACAAGTCAAATGATTTCAATCAGTAAGAGGGGCAAAGTTTCACCGGGCAGATAAATGTAATCAGGTAAAAAGGTAGATCATCCACTGAGCTTATCCACCAATATGCAGCAGGCATACAAGCAGCTCAGTCATCTAACTGCTTGTGTGTGCTGTCGACACAGCCCCAGCAGTCCAAACAAGTAAAAAGGACCAAGCACAGCCGTGGGGAATCACTAGTGCATCTCTCCACTGCTCACACCACACAAGAACAACTAGTTTAGCCAGATCCAAATAAACCAGCAACACAATCTCACACCAGATCAAGCCACACATCACCTAATGGTGACATAAGGAGGGGGAGGATCAGGTGAATAGCAAGGCCAAGCTCATAGGAGCTAGGAGGTGCAGAGTTGATCAAGGCCAAGCACAAGCATTAGGGGAACACAAGAACAACATCAAGAGGAGAAGGACTGGATCAGACCAGCAACACCACCAGCACATCAAGCCATCACAATCATAGATTTTGTGGTGAGTATCCTAAACAACCACATGATATTTTTATCTTATCCAAGCATAAGACAACCTCTCAATAATCACCCAAGTGGGGTGAATCTATCCTAGAGGTTTTAAATATAAAGATCAGAATCAAACTCTATTAAAAACACCAAATTCTTAGACCAGCCTCACAGAATTGGTGATACCAAAGGCAACTTCTATATTCTATCATTTGTTCTTACAAAATCTAGGCACATCTCCAAGAAGGAGTAGCACCTCATATTTTTACAAGCCACAAACAAAACCACACACTTAACCAACTAGGATCCAAGATCTAGTAACCAGCTCTTGCCTTAATCAATTTTGAAAATGACAGCAACATAGGAACTTAGTTTCTAGGGCCTCAGATAAGCATCATTGGCTTGATCAAACAATAAGTTTCCCAACTTATCTATCAACATCCATCAAGTCCCAGAAATGACCATAAGTATAGTTAGCAACAAGATCTACTTATGTATCATCTTAAAAAGGTTTCATAAGCACTGACCTTATCACAAAGACAATCAAATAGTCCAATCTACACAAATCATCTATCAAATCATCTCCCTTAGACCAGATATAGGGATCATATCCTAATTATTTATTCATGTTCAAATAATCATTGGATTCTATTGAATAAAATTCAGACCAAGCATAATCTGGCAAGCCAACAATAACTAGGTCAGTGAATCATCAGTGACTAGATCACTTTCAGTATCAAGATACTGACAACATATAAACACATCAATTCACTAGAGTACCAACCAGAGGCAATACTATGCAACCCTAGCATTTAATCTAGCCTTAGTCTCAAACCAACAACAGCACCACACAATCAAATGGGTGACCACAAGCACTGAGGTGCAGAGCACCCAAATTCCCACTAAACATCATAACCAGACCATAGGAGCATCTTACAAGCACCAGAGATGAACCCTAGTAGCAATATAAGCACAAACTAAGACTGGCCACTAGATACACACAAAGGAATTCAAGGTGATAAGATGAACTAGGATCCACAGAGGCACAACTCGCCGGGGTCCTCGCTGACGGATTGAAGAGGAAGCAAAATGGACGACGAGCTCGCGGCGGCAAGGGGAGCACCCCAAAGGGCGCTGCAACCCGCTCCAGCCATGGCGGCAGCCATAGCAGCACACGAGCACTGCACCTTACCACAGGAGGATCCACGGCGGCGGTAGCAGCACCATCCCCAAACCCTAGGGTTCGGGAAGGGGGTTAGCCTGGCCATAGAAGGGCCCCAGGATCAAGTCGAACTGGACCATATGGACGAGCGTGTTCGACAACCTTGCCTTGCACCAAGGCGGCAGCCAGGAAGGTCCACGGCAGCGAGAATCGCCAGCGGCAGCATCGGTGACCACGGGGTCGGGAGAGGAGAAGAAGAGAGGTGAGATCGAGGAAGAGACAAAGAGTGAGTTGGGCTGGTTGGGCCAAAAACCCTTCGGGGGGTTGTTTTGACTTTGCCATACTGGGCCACAAGGGCCCAATAAACCCAAACAGTCAGCCCAAATCATTTAGAACCTGTTTTAATAAATAGGAAAAGACCAAAATGCCCCTGAACTTAAATAAATTCTAGAAAATAAATTAAAAATCCAAAAAAATATAAATAAAATATTTTTGGATTCACAATAGTCCAATCTATCCAAATTAATTAAGAAATAAAATTTTAGACATATAAATTTTATTAAGAATTTTGTAATCTACATGTTCTTTATGGAATTTTACAAAATTATTGAAAAATGATAAAAATGAATAAAATCACTTTCATTATATATTAATATTGTAGTATTTTAGAAAAATACTAAACAAATATTTAATAACAATTTTTGATATTTAAATGATAATTCTTAAAGGAATTATTAAATCCATAAAATTCAATTAAAAGGAAATAAAATAAAAGAATACAATATTCAATAAATATTAAAAATTAATATTTATAAATCCTTAATTATTAAAAAAAGGATTTTGTTTCTATAATTTAAATAATGGGGGAGAATACATATAAATTTAAATAATGCATTACATTACTTTTGCTTAATCATTTTGCTTCTTTAAATATTGTCCTTACCGGGCAATAATGATGTTTTTGTAGACATAGAAGCTCAAGGTCCAGTGCAAGCATCAGACTTCACTACCTTGCCATCACAACGCAAGTTCATCACTTGCTCATATCCTTTGAAGAGTCTTTATCAAAGTATTTGCAAATTGTGTGTTATCATATATACTCCAAAGAAAGAAAATATTATTTCACAAATAAAGAAATCTTAGATATCATCCTAAGTGATGATATAATGGAGAAATAGAACTTAGGGTTCTATTTGCAATAATGATGATCAATTAGGGACTTAATAACCCCTGATATGAGTGATTCTAGTGCAGTATATTACGCGTTAGCCATGAGATTTGGAATGGGACAGAGAAGTCAGCTGTATCTTCTTCCTCTCGCATGTAGCCGGATGTGCAGGTCGTGGCTGTTATCCTCGTAGCGTGCATATTAATTGGTAATTCATAGAGGATATGCAGCATATGGGTGGGAACCCTCAACGTCCCATGATAGTTCTGGCATCTAACGGTATGTACAAACCATTGTCGTAATTCAATATGTGGGAATGGTGTACACCAAGGAGGCATGCGAGGTCGCGAAGGGGGCAGTGATTGGCTTGGACCAACTACTGGGCCCCACATCATGTAATTGTGGACGGGAAAGTACGCCCGGTTGTGAAACAAGGAGTTGATCTCTCATGGGTAAAGTAACGCACCTCTGTAGAGTATAATAATTGCAACTTGTTACTCCCTGTTCCGGGGAGGAGGTACGAACGCGGCAGGAAAGGAACTCCATGAAAGTTCTGGTCAACCTGTGAAGGCTGATGGTCATAGATTTTTTATAATAAAATCAATCTTTGAAGAAAGATTTACGAAAAACTACATAGTGCTAAGGACTTATAATCCGAGGTGGTAGTTAGAGCATCAAACTTCCCACCTTGCATATAATGAACTTGTTGGGTAACGTTGTTACTCATCCTTTCCTTTGATCCCTTGCTTAGACTTTGAGGATCCCGAAGACGTTCCAATGTATGCAGCCGAATGCCAAGAAGATGTGTTCTACGAGGAGCCTGACCTATCAGGAGGTGTTGAAGGAGTGGATTACGAAATCCGCTATGGTGTCGATGATAACGAGTCCAACTAAGTATCCTAGTTAGTAGTAACCGACGGAGCCGAGCAGCATGAACTCTATAGATTAGCTGCTGAGCTCAACTCCTAGTTGGAGTTGCTACTCTTAAATTCCGCTGAAACACTTTATATTTTGGTTTATAAGTTGAAACCTTTTGAAGTCTTGAACTTCTGGTATTGTAATAATAATAATGTGTGAATGTTTGTAATATGGACACGCAATGTTTCTGTTGTACCACTCAGAGGGATGTGATATTTACAGAACGGTGTTTTGTGGATGTCATGTCAACGACTATAGTGTACTACACATGCAGTGGTATGCTGGGTCACCGCAGTTGGTATCAGAGCAAATTGCTTTGACCTTAGGTTGGAAACCTAGTAAAGGGTATTACCTGTAGGAGAGTGTAGCAACGATAAAGAATTCTCTAAAAGAAATATAATGGGTATTCAAATGAGAATATTCCGTTATATGTTTTAGTGCAATAATTCTTTGTTATGATGCAATATATTATTGGTTACTAATAAAAATTATTTTCTTGATATACAGAGCTATGGCACCAAAGTTTCCAAAACAGACTTTGGTAAGGAAAGAGGAGACTCTTGATGATTATCAAGGATCATTCACAGACCAACTTCGTCAACTTTTAAAGATTTTTAGTTGTCCAACTAGAATTCCAGTGAACACTATAACCTACTATGATGGCCAGATGTTATCCAAGTATCGTGTGAGTATCCAACTTCTAGAGGAGCTTGGATTATATCACGATCTACCTATAGGTGAAGGTAGAAGTCACTTAGCAGCATATGATGTTGCCGTTGTGGAGGCGATAGCTAATATCCAGGAGAATAAAGCCAAGGAGTTAGAAGGTAGCACATTTTCTATGATACCTCATGATTCTATAGACTCGGAGCCTATACCGGATTATCTTAATTTAGTTAAGAAGCATCCTAAGTTAGCTTCCAAGTTTATGGATAGATACCAAACACTCGTTGCGTCTTTTTATAAGACACATCAAGTGATTGTCGAAGATAAATATGATATGTTAGAGGATCTAACTGATCCGGAAAGGAGGAAGTAGTTAGCATTCCAGTTGGAGAAGGAAGCAAGTAGTAGTGCAACACCTATCTTTAAGGATATACCTATAGATCCTGAATCTTTTATACCATATCCTTATTCACCAAGTCCTGAACCTATACATGATCCTACTATGGATATGAGGTATGCAGTACCACAGGGTTCAGAGGAGGGTTCAGAGGATAGTTCTGACTCAGACTTTGGTAAGGAAAGAGGAGACTCTTGATGATTATCAAGGATCATTCACAGACCAACTTCGTCAACTTTTAAAGATTTTTAGTTGTCCAACTAGAATTCCAGTGAACACTATAACCTACTATGATGGCCAGATGTTATCCAAGTATCGTGTGAGTATCCAACTTCCAGAGGAGCTTGGATTATATCACGATCTACCTATAGGTGAAGGTAGAAGTCACTTAGCAGCATATCATGTTGCCGTTGTGGAGGCAATAGCTAATATCCAGGAGCATAAAGCCAAGGAGTTAGAAGGTAGCACATTTTCTGTGATACCTCATGATTCTATAGACTCGGAGCCTATACCGGATCATCTTACCTAAGTTAGCTTCCAAGTTTATGGATAGATACCAAACACTCATTGCGTCTTTTTATAAGACACATCAAGTGATTGTCGAAGATAAAAATGATATGTTAGAGGATCTAACTGATTCGGAAAGGAGGAAGTAGTTAGCATTCTAGTTGGAGAAGGAAGCAAGTAGTAGTGCAACACCTATCTTTAAGGATATACCTATAGATCCTGAATATTTTATACCATATCCTTATTCACCAAGTCCTGAACCTATAAATGATCCTACTATGGATATGAGGTATGCAGTACCACAGGGGTCAGAGGATGGTTCTGATTCAGAACTTCCTATTGAGAATTCTGATGGTTGGAGAAGGGGATCATATGAAGGATCTCATGAACACCAGATGTCTACAGATGGTTCTGACAGAAATGTTGGACAATCTAGCTGGATGGGTGCAAGAATTAACCCTAGTAACAGTAGTAAAAATGCCATGTCGATAGATAATTAGGATGAAGAAGAAGATCCTGAGGAGAGAGTGTTTGAATCATCAACATCTTCTCAAAACCCCGGGAATATACATTATCCGGTGTTTAACTATCTTGCCCAAAGGAGAATCTGGGAAGCATCAGGATCTGCATATCCTGTTGACAATTCAAGGAATGAAGCTCAGGAGATGCAAGCGCGAGATAATGTTGAATATGTTTCTGATGACTTTTCAGCTGAGCTGGAGAGAGTCAATGCGCTCAGGTTGAGTAATGACTCAAGTCCTGATACTTCAGATAATGAGTATGTTCCTTCGGGCAAGGCCATTTGTTCCACAAACTGTGCGACGAACATCACGTCATCACGATTGGACATCAGGCATGTATGATGAGCGTAGTTACTACTATAAGTAGGCAATTATTAGAGGTATCAAGTATCGTGTATTGTACTCCAAGAAATAAGATAGTTAGATAAATAAGGTAGTGTTGTGATTATACCTATATGGTATATGTTGTAATGACTTTGTGTTATTATGATATTGTGTATAATATGTGAAATTCATATTTGTATTTTCTTTGGATCTTCATTGTGTGACTAGTTCTGTGCGTAAAGTCGAGCTCAGAACACATGTGCATGATGTAATTATGAGTATTCGCTTTATGTTGCAGGACTAGAGGGTCATGGATACGGGTGTAGAAATCGAAGCTGAACAACAGCGGATGGAACGTGAGGCCAAAGAGAAGGCCGATGCAGATGCAGCAAATCAGGGAGCATTACCACCACCACAAATGAGGCCGTTAATGGAGCAGAACTTTATGCAGTGCATGCAAATGATGCAAGAGACCCAGAACAAGTTCATGGAGGAATTGCTGGGACGAGCAAATCAGAGGGCACCTGAAGGTGGAGGAGTGAGTCTTTCTGACTTCCATAATGCAAGGCCATTACCTTTTGCATCAGCTCCTGAACCAATGGATGCAGAAGATTGGTTAGCAGATATAAAAAGAAAGCTGAAGACTGTAGGTTGCAATGATGAGGAGAAATTGAGGTATGCAACTCATCTTCTGACTGGACCTGCAGCATCATGGTGGGAGAATCAGTTGGCCATGCAACAACCAGGAAGGGAGTACACCTAGGAGGAGTTCAAGCAGAGATTCTGTGAATATCATGTTCCGGAGAGTGTTCTGGAGTTGAAGCGGAGAGAATTTGAGGAGCTTCAGCGGGGATATACTAGTGTCATGAAGTATATCCGGAAGTTTAGTCAACTATCTCGTTATGCTGAGGAGGATGTTAACATAGAAGAGAAGCGGAAGAAGCGTTTCCTGCGAGGTTTAAATCCATTTGTGAGAATGCAGTTAAGGTTGGCTAATAAGCAAACTTATCAGCAGTTGCTGGATGCAGCGATTACTTTTGAAGATGACTACAAGAATGTCCAAGAGGATAGGAGGAAGAGAGCCAAGAAGGAAACCAAGAGAATTCAGGCAAGTAAACCTAAACCCAATCTGGAGTTCAAACCCCGGAACAGGGCCTATGGTAACAATAACAATAACAATAAAAATAATAAATGCAGTGGTGGAAATCAATCCAATCCTAGAAGGAATGTTATTTGTAACAACTGTGGAATTCCAGGGCATTTCTAGAGGGAATGCAAAAAGCCTATAGTGATCTGTGACGGTTGTGGTTAGAAGGGGCATATCAAGCCCGATTGTCCAAGCAAACCACTAGGAGGTTGGCCTACCAAAGGAGGAGGACAAGCCAGTGGAGGAAATGGACAACCCAATCGAGGAGGAAATAATGTCAAGAACAACAATGGCAAGAGGAACAGACCTACCGGGAAGCTGAATTGCGCAACCCTAGAGGAGGTGGATAATTCGGATCATGCAGTGATAGGTATGCTCAATATCCTTACTAATCCCGACAAAGTTCTATTTGATACTGGTGCAACTACTTCATTCATTTCTGAAGAATTCTGTGATAAGTTCGGGATTAGAAGAGCAATGTTAGAAAGCCATATGACCATAGTTATGGCAGGGGGGAAAGTGATTGTACGCCACATTAAACAAGATCAGGTTATCTCTATCTATGGTTGTACATACTTCACAGACCTTTATGTGATTCCTTTGAAGGTAATTGCAGTAGTGCTGGGTATGGACTGGATGATGGAGCATGGGGCTCAGATAAATTGTGAGGAGAAAACTGTCTCAATCAAAACTCCAAGTGGAGCAAGGATAGTTTACCAAGCAGATAAGCACAGTCATATCATGGTGGATCTGCATTTGAACTCAATGAAAGAGGTCAAATTGGAAGATATTCCTGTAGTAAATGAATTTCAAGATGTTTTTCCAGCAGAGCTACCGGGAATGCCACCTGATCGGGAGATAGAGTTCACTATTGATCTAATTCCTGGTACGACACCAATAGCTCAAGCACCCTATAAGATGGGACCCAAAGAATTAAAAGAACTCAAAGAGAAAATTGATGATTTAGTTAGAAAAGGGTTTATCCAGGAAAGTGTATCTCCATGGGGAACACCGGTAATATTTGTGGATAAGAGGTATGGTGGAAGAAGGATGTGTGGAGATTACAGAAATCTGAACAACGTTACTATAAATAATAAGTATCCTTTACCAAGGATTCAAGATTTCTTTGATCAAGTGAAAGGAGCCGGAGTATTTTCAAAGATCGACTTAAGATCTGGATACCATCAAATAAAAATCAAGCCTGAAGATGTTCCAAAGACAACATTTGTCTTAAGATATGGACACCATGAGTATCTGGTTGTACCATTTGGTTTGACCAATGCACCAGCAATATTCATGAATCTGATGAAATAAATTTTCATGCCTATTTGGATAAGTTCGTCATAGTCTTCATTGATGATATTCTGATATATTCCAAGGATAAGGAAGAGCATGTTGATCATTTGAGAATAGCATTGCAGACTTTAAGGGACCATAAACTTTATGCTAAGTTCAGTAAGTGTGAATTTTGGCTAGATGAGGTAGAATTCCTCGGCCATGTGATCAGTAAAGATGGAATTGTTGTAAATCCATCTAAAGTTCAGTCAGTACTAGAGTGGACTGCACCAACCAATGTGAAACAAATTCGAGGTTTCTTGGGGATGGCTGGTTATTATCGGAGATTCATTGAAGGTTTCTCCAAAATAGCTGGACCACTGACCAAATTGTTAAGGAAGAATACACCATTCAATTGGGATGACAAATGTGAAGCGAATTTTCAGGAATTGAAGACCAGGTTAACCACAGCTCCAATCTTAGCAGTTCCAGAAACAGGGAAAGACTTTACAGTATATTGTGATGCATCTAAAGAAGGCTTGGGTTGTGTGTTAATGCAAGACCGGAAAGTAATTGCTTATGGTTCGAGACAACTGAAACCATATGAAGTCAATTATCCAACTCATGATTTAGAGTTAGCAGTAGTAGTCTTTGGATTGAAAGGATGGAGGCATTTTCTTTATGGATCCAAATGTGTGTTATACACTGACCATAAAAGTCTTACATATTTCTTCACTCAAAAGGAGTTGAACATGAGGCAGAAGCGTTGGTTGGAACTAATCAAAGATTATGATTTAACAATCAACTATACTCCAGGAAAAGCAAACGTGGTAGCAGATGCTTTAAGTTGCAAAAGTGTAGATATTCAGCCTAGCAATCGGGAGCTACCAAAAGAGTTACAAATGGACTTGGAAAGTTTAGAGCTTCAATTCATTAGAATGGAGGTTCTTGGAGGATTAGCTACTATGCAGGTAGTTGCAGAGCAGGACAGTGATCTTAAGCACGAAATTTTTAGACATCAAGCAGAAGATCCTTTCATTGATGAGGAAATTCAGAGAATTTTTCAAGGGCAAAAATCCGTTTCCCCTTGGAGATTATGAGTCTTTATGGTTTCAAGACCGTCTTTGTGTTCCAGATGTGACTAAGATTCGTGATGTTATACTCAGAGAAGCACATGAAACACCATATTCTATACATCCAGGAAGTACTAAGATGTATATGGATTTGAAAGAACTATTCTGGTGGAATAACATGAAAAGTGACATTGCTAAATATGTATCAGAATTCCATACTTGCCAAAGGGTGAAGGCTGAACATCAAAGTCCAGCAGGACCATTACAACCTTTGGAAATTCCCGAATGGAAGTGGGAGGAAATAGGTATGGACTTCATCACAGGATTGCCAATGACACCTAAACGGCAGGATATGATATGGGTAATTGTGGATAGACTCACTAAAAGTGCACATTTTATTCCAGTAAATCAGAAAGATAATGCCGAGAAGTTAGTAGAAGTTTACATCAAAGAGATAGTAAGTAAGCATGGAGTACCCAAAAAGATCATAACTGATAGGGGATCAGTGTTTACTTCAGAATTTTGGAAGCAATTACATGAAGCACTCGGTTCCAAATTAGATTTCAGCACAGCTTATCATCCAGAGACAGGAGGTCAAACCGAGAGAACGAATCAGATATTAGAAGACATGTTAAGAGCTTGTGCATTAGATTTTGGAGGTACATGGGAAGATCATCTACCATTGGCAGAATTTTCCTACAATAATAGCTATCAGAGTAGTCTGAAGGCAGCTCCATATCAGGTTCTATATGGAAGGAAATGTAGATCACCAATATGTTGGCATGAGCCTGGAAGCAGCAAATAATTTGAGTCTCCTACTGAATGTATCCTTCACATCACACCCAATTATGATGCTCTCAGAACCTTTGGTGTTGCATGTTGGCCTAATCGTCGTCCCTATAACACTAGGAAGCTTGCTTTTCGATCCAAACGTTGTGTTTTCCATGGTTATATTCCCCTCCAGAAAGGTGTTAAATGTCTTGATGTCTCCACGGGTCGTGTCTATATATCTCGCGATGTAGTCTTCGATGAGAATGTCTTTCCCTTCCAAGAACTTCATCCTAATGCCGGTGCTCTTCTTAAAAAATAAATTCTACTACTCCCTACATCCACTCCTCTTGAGGTTGCTCAAAATATTGATGATCACATGTCTACTATTGTGCCTATTTGTGTTCCTCCTATTTTTGTGTCACAGGTTGTTGCCCCAGCTGGTGAAAATTTTGCCCAAATGATGTACCACGGCCCCAGGAATCATATGCTGAAACTAGCATGCAAATGGACGAATATGGCATGGAAAACAATATATATATGGGGGAACATTCCCCTGCCACTTCTGATCCCGAGGGCACGGAATCCAGTGCATATTCTCCTCGGCCTCCGTGCGGTCCAGCAGCGATTGCCGCCGCACACACTGCGCTTTACAGGCGCGCCGCCCGCCTCCACTCCGCCTGCGATGCGTGGCGCTGGGTGCTCCTCTGCCTCCCCCAACACGGACGGTTCATCCAACAGCGACGGCGTGGTCTCGCCTGGATCCGCTATGCCGTCGTCCGCTGTGTCCCACGGTGCTGCTTCGTCCTCTGCTTCGGATGGTGAAGCGTTTGTGGCTGCTCCATCGCCACCTGTCGTTGCACCACCTCCTTCACCACTAGGGCCCCGCACTCGCTTACAAAAAGGTATCAGTCATCCACAGGTGAACCTCGAAATTTGCCTGATGCTCTCAATGAAACACATTGGCGTGCTGCCATGCAAGGTGAGTATGATTCTCTGATGATGAACAAAACTTGGACCTTGGTTCCTCCTAGTTCCAACAAAAATATTATTGACTGCAAGTGGGTGTATTGCATTAAACGATGTGCTGATGGTACTATTGATCGTTACAAAGCAAGATTGGTTACAAAGGGGTTCAAACAAAGGTATGGAATTGATTATGAAGATACCTTTAGTCCTATTGTCAAATTCCCATTATCAGAATTGTTCTTTCTATTTCTGTCTCCCGTGGTTGGAGTCTTCGGCAACTAGATGTCAAGAACGTGTTTCTCCATGGTGTTCTGGAAGAGGAGGTTGTAACATCCCAGTATTTAGGAACTAACGAAAGGTAGATTTAGGAATCTGTGATAGTGCATGCATTCATCTGTGAAAATGTGGGTAAATTTTTCGCCAAATAAAAACCTTAAGTGATCAAAGTTTCTTCCATGCTTTGAGATTAGGTATAGTTTGGGAGGATGATTTTTATAGACTTTGATATGATCTTTGGGGATTAGAGTGTTTTGGGAAATGAAATTTGAATTTAAAACTTGAGTGTTTGAATTTATAGTTCAAAAGGATTTAAAATTATGTTTGAATATTATGCTTTAGTGAAGGGTTAATAATTAGTAGTTCAAGCTTTATATAAAGAAAAGCAATTAAGAATAAGAATGTTCATTTCAAAATCTTATTCAATAAATAAGTTACACAAATATAACTTATGGAAATGAGAAACAAACTTTACAATAGTAAATAAATAAAAGAAGAATCTTTATATATTAAGTAATAGTACAATCTTTATTACAAAAGAATAAAATAAAATTACAAAAGAATAAAAATAAAATTATAAAAGAATAAAATACTACAAGTTCCTATTCTATAAAGAAAACAAAACCTAAACTAAAGTCTCGATCTTCAAGTATGGTACCTACAAAACAAACTCAAACATAAAAGAAAGAAGGTTAAGGATTAGAATTATTTTACTCTCAGACTTGACAGTGAGTTGCACTGTTCAAGGTTCATCATTGAATAAATCTTTAGGGGCAAGTTTCACCAATATGAAAGAATTAAATCTTTCATAACCCATAAGCCACAAGTCAAATGATTTCAATCAGTAAGAGGGGCCAAGTTTCACCAGGCAGATAAATGTAATCAGGTAAAAACGTAGATCATCCACTAAACTTATCCACCAATATGCAGCAGGCATACAAGCAGCTCAGTCATCTAACTACATGTGTGTGCTGTCGACACATCCCCAGCAATCCAAACAAGTAAAAAGGACCAAGCACAGCTGTGGTCAAGCACTAGTGCATCTCTCCACCGCTCACACCACAAAATAACAACTAGTTTAGCCAGATCCAAATAAACCAGCAACACAATCTCACACCAGATCAATCCACACATCACCTGATGGTGACATAAGGAGGGGTGGATCATGTGAATAGCAATGCCAAGCTCACGGGAGCTAGGAGGAGCAGAGTTGATCAAGGCCAAGCACAAGCATCAGGGGAACACAAGAACATCATCAAGAGGAGAAGGACTGGATCAGACCAGCAACACCACCAGCACATCAAGCCATCACAATAATAGATTTTGTGGTGAGTATCCTAAACAACCACATGATCTGTTTATCTTATCCAAGCAGAATATTTTTGCTGATGCATAATAAAACCTCTCAATAATCACCCAAGTGGGGGGAATCTATCCTAGAGGTTTTAAATATAAAGATCAGAATCAAACTCTATTAAAAACACCAAATTCTCAGACCAGCCTCACAGAATTGGTGATACCAAAGGAAACTTCTATATTCTATCATTTGTTCTTACAAAATCTGGGCACATCTCCAAGAAGGAGTAGCACCTCAGATTTTTACAAGCCAAAAACAAAACCATACACTTAACCAACTAGGATCCAAGATCTAGTAAGCAGCTGATGCCTTAATCAATTTTGAAAATGACAGCAACATAGGAACTTAGTTCCTAGGGCCTCAGACCAACATCATTGGCTTGATCAAACAATAAGTTTCCCAACTTATCTATCAACATCCATCAAGTCCCAGAAATGACCATAAGTATAGTTAGCAACAAGATCTACTTATGTATCATCTTAAAAAGGTTTCATAAGCACTGACCTTATCACAAAGACAATCAAATAGTCCAATCTACACAAATCATCTATCAAATCATCTCCCTTAGACCAGATACAGGGATCATATCCTAATTATTTATTCATGTTCAAATAATCATTGAATTCTATTGAATAAAATTTAGACCAAGCATAATCTGGCAAGCCAACAATAACTAGGTCAGTGAATCATCAGTGACTAGATCACTGTCAGTATCAAGATACTAACAACATATAAACACATCAGTTCACTAGAGTACCAACCAGAGGCAATACTACGCAACCCTAGCATTTAATCTAGCCTTAGTCTCAAACCAACAACAGCACCACAAAATCAAAGGGGTGACCACAAGCACTGAGGTGCAGAGCACCCAAATTCCCACTAAACATCATAACCAGACCATAGGAGCTTCTTACAAGCACCAGAGATGAACCCTAGTAGTAATATAAGCACGAACTAAGACTGGCCACTAGATACACACAAAGGAATTCAAGGTGATAAGATGAACTAGGATCAACAGAGGCACAACTCACCGGGGTCCTTGCTGACGGATTGAAGAGGAAGCAGAATGGCCGACGAGCTCGCGGTGGCAAGGGGAGCACCCCAAAGGGCGCTGCAACCCGGACCAGCCACGGCGGCAGCCATAGCAGCACACAAGCACCGTAACTCACCACGGGAGGATCCACGGCGACGGTAGCAGCACCATCCCCAAACCCTAGGGTTCGGGAAGGGGCTAGCCTGGCCATAGTAGGCCCCCAGGATCAAGTCGAACTGGACCATATGGACGAGCGTGGTCGACAACCTTGCCTTGCACCAAGGCGGCGACTAGGAAGGTCCACGGCGGCGCGAATCGCCAGCGGCAGCATCCCTGACCACGGGGTCGGGAGAGGAGAAGAAGAGAGGTGGGATCGAGGAAGAGACAGAGAGTGAGTTGGGTTGGTTGGGACAAAAACCCTTCGAGGTGTTGTTTTGACTTTGCCCTACTGGGCCACAAGGGCCCAATAAACCCAAACAGTCAGCCCAAATCATTTAGAACCTGTTTTAATAAATAGGAAAAGAACAATATGCCCCTGAACTTAAATAAATTCTAGAAAATAAAATAAAAATCCAAAAAATATAAATAAAATATTTTTGGATTCACAATAGTCTAATCTATCCAAATTAATTAAGAAATAAAATTTTAGACATATAAATTTTATTAATAATTTGTAATCTACATATTCCTTATGGAATTTTACAAAATTATTGAAAAATGATAAAAAAATAAAAATCACTGTCATTATATATTAATATTGTAGTATTTTATAAAAATACTAAACAAATATTTAATAACAATTTTTGGTATTTAAACGATAATTCTTAAAGGAATTATTATATCCATCAAATTCAAATAAAAGGAAATAAAATAAAAGAATACAATATTCAATAAATATTAAAAATTAATATTTATAAATCCTTAATTATTAAAAAAAGGATTTTGTTTCTATAATTTAAATAATGGGGGAGAATACATATAAAGTTAAATAATGCATTACATTACTTTTGCATAATCATTTTGCTTCTTTAAATATTGTCCTTACCGGGCAATAATGATGTTTTTGTAGACATAGAAGCTCAAGGTCCAGTTCAAGCATCAGACTTCACTACCTTGCCATCACAAGGCAAGTTCATCACTTGCTCATATCCTTTGAAAAGTTTTTATCAAAGTATTTGCAAATTGTGTGTTATCATATATACTCCAAAGAAAGAAAATATTATTTCACAAATAAAGAAATCTTAGATATCATCCTAAGTGATGATATAATGGAGCAATAGAACTTAGGGTTCTATTTGCAATAATGATGATCAATTAGGGACTTAATAACCCCTGATATGAGTGATTCTAGTGCCGTATATTACGCGTTAGCCATGAGATTTAGAATGGGACAGAGAAGTCAGCTATATCTTCTTCCTCTCGCATGTAGCCGGATGTGCAGGTCATGGCTGTTATCCTCGTAGTGTCCATATTAATTGGTAATTCATAGAGGATATGCAGCATATGGGTGGGAACCCTCAACGTCCCACGATAGTTCTAGCATCTAACGGTATGTACAGACCATTGTCATAATTCAATATGTGGGAATGGTGTACACCAAGGAGGCATGCGAGGTCACGAAGGGGGCAGTGATTGGCTTGGACCAACTACTGGGCCCCACATCATGGAATTGTGGACGGTAAAGTACGCCCGGTTGTGCAACAAGGAGTTGATCTCTCGTGGGTAAAGTAACGCACCTCTGTAGAGTATGAGAATTGCAACTTGTTACTCCCTATTCCGGGGAGGAGGTATGAACGCAGCAGGAAAGGAACTCCATGAAAGTTCTGGTCAACCTGTGAAGGCTGATGGTCATAGATTTTTTATAATAAAATCAATCTTTGAAGAAAGATTTACGAAAAACTGCATAGTGCTAAGGACTTATAATCCGAGGTGGTAGTTAGAGCATCAAACTTCCCACCTTGCATATAATGAACTTGTTGGGTAACGTTGTTACTCATCCTTTCCTTTGATCCCTTGCTTAGACTCTGAGGATCCCAAAGATGTTCCAATGTATGCAGCCGAATGCCAAGAAGATGAGTTCTACGAGGAGTCTGACCTATCAGGAGGTGTTGAAGGAGTGGATTACAAAATTCGCTATGGTGTCGATGATAACGAGTCCAACTAAGTATCCTAGTTAGTAGTAACCGACGGAGCCGAGCAACATGAACTCTATAGAATAAGCTGCTGAGCTCAACTCCTAGTTGGAGTTGCTACTCTTAAATTCCGCTGAAACACTTTATATTTTGGTTTATAAGTTGAAACCTTTTGAAGTCTTGAACTTATGGTATTGTAATAATAATAATAATAATATGTGAATGTTTGTAATATGGACACGCAATGTTTCTGTTGTACCACTCTGAGAGATGTGATTTTTACAGAACGGTGTTCTGTGGATTTCATGTCAATGACTATAGTGTACTACACATGTAGTGGTATGCTGGGTCACCGCAGTTGGTACAAGAGCAAATTGCTTTGACCTTAGGTTGGAAACCTAGTAAAGGGTATTACCTGTAGGAGAGTGTAGAAACGATAAAGAATTCTCTAAAAGAAATATAATGGGTATTCAAATGAGAATATTCCGTTATATGTTTTAGTGCGATAATTCTTTGTTATGATGCAATATATTATTGGTTACTAATAAAAATTATTTTCTTGATATACAGAGCTATGGCACCAAAGTTTCCAAAACAGACTTTGGTAAGGAAAGAGGATCTCTTGATGATTATCAAGGATCATTCACAGACCAACTTCGTCAACTTTTAAAGATTTTTAGTTGTCCAACTAGAATTCCAGTGAACACTATAACCTACTATGATGGCCAGATGTTATCCAAGTATCGTGTGAGTATCCAACTTCTAGAGGAGCTTGGATTATATCACGATCTACCTATAGGTGAAGGTAGAAGTCACTTAGCAGCATATGATGTTGCCGTTGTGGAGGCGATAGCTAATATCCAGGAGAATAAAGCCAAGGAGTTAGAAGGTAGCACATTTTCTATGATACCTCATGATTCTATAGACTCGGAGCCTATACCGGATTATCTTACTTTAGTTAAGAAGCATCCTAAGTTAGCTTCCAAGTTTATGGATAGATACCAAACACTCGTTGCGTCTTTTTATAAGACACATCAAGTGATTGTCGAAGATAAATATGATATGTTAGAGGATCTAACTGATCCGGAAAGGAGGAAGTAGTTAGCATTCCAGTTGGAGAAGGAAGCAAGTAGTAGTGCAACACCTATCTTTAAGGATATACCTATAGATCCTGAATCTTTTATACCATATCCTTATTCACCAAGTCCTGAACCTATACATGATCCTACTATGGATATGAGGTATGCAGTACCACAGGGTTCAGAGGAGGGTTCAGAGGATGGTTCTGACTCAGAACTTCCTATTGAGAATTCTGATGGTTGGAGAAGGGGATAATATGAAGGATCTCATGAACACCAGATGTCCACAGATGGTTCTGACAGAAATGTTGGACAATCTAGCTGGATCGGTGCAAGAATTAACCCTAGTAACAGTAGTAGAAATGTCATGTCGATAGATAATCAGGATGAAGAAGAAGATCCTGAGAAGAGAGTGTTTTAATCATCAACATCTTCTCAAAACCCAGGGAATATAAATTATCCGGTGTTTAACTATCTTGCCCAAAGGAGCACCTGGGAAGCAGCAGGATCTGCATATCCTGTTGACAATTCAAGGAATGAAGCTCAGGAGATGCAAGCGGGAGATAATGTTGAATATGTTTCTGAAGACTTTTCAGCTGAGCTGGAGAGAGTCAATGCGCTCAGGTTGAGTAATGACTCAAGTCCTGATACTTCAGATACTGAGTATGTTCCTTCGGGAAGGCCATTTGTTCCACAAACTGTGCGACGAACATCACGTCATCACGGTGGGACATCAGGCATGTATGATGAGCGTAGTTACTACTATAAGTAGGCAATTATTTAGAGGCATCAAGTATCGTGTATTGTACTCCAAGAAATAAGATAGTTAGATAAATAAGGTAGTGTTGTGATTATACCTATATGGTATATGTTGTAATGACTTTGTGTTATTATGATATTATGTATAATATGTGAAATGCATATTTGTATTTTCTTTGGATCTTCATTATGTGACTAGTTCTGTGCGTAAAGTCGAGCTCAGAACACATGTGCATGATGTAATTATGAGTATTTGCTTTATGTTGCAGGACTAGAGGGTCATGGATACGGGTGTAGAAATCGAAGCTGAACAACAGCAGATGGAACGTGAGGCCAAAGAGCAGGCCGATGCAGATGCAGCAAATCAGGGAGCATTACCACCACCACCAATGAGGTCGTTAATGGAGCAGAACTTTATGAAGTGCATGCAAATGATGCAAGAGACCCAGAACAAGTTCATGGAGGAATTGCTGGGACGAGCAAATCAGAGGACACCTGAAGGTGGAGGAGTGAGTCTTTCTGACTTCCAGAATGCAAGGATGTTACCTTTTGCATCAGCTCCTGAACCAATGGATGCAGAAGATTGGTTAGCAGATACAAAAATAAAGCTGAAGACTGTAGGTTGCAATGATGAGGAGAAATTGAGGTATGCAACTCATCTTCTGAATGGACCTGCAACATCATGGTGGGAGAATCAGTTGGCCATGCAACAACCAGGAAGGGAGTACACCTGGGAGGAGTTCAAGCAGAGATTCTGTGAATATCATGTCCCGGAGAGTGTTCTGGAGTTGAAGCGGAGAGAATTTGAGGAGCTTCAGCGGGGATATACTAGTGTCATGAAGTATATCCGGAAGTTTAGTCAACTATGTAGTTATGCTGAGGAGGATGTTAACACAGAAGAGAAGCAGAAGAAGCGTTTCCTGCGAGGGTTAAATCCATTTGTGAGAATGCAGTTAAGGTTGGCTAATAAGAAAACTTATCAGCAGTTGCTGGATGCAGCGATTACTTTTGAAGATGACTACAAGAATGTCCAAGAGGATAGGAGGAAGAGAGCCAAGAAGGAAACCAAGAGAATTCAGGAAAGTAAACCTAAACCCAATCTGGAGTTCAAACCCCGGAACAAGGCCTATGGTAACAATAACAATAACAATAATAAATGCAGTGGTGGAAATCAATCCAATCCTAGAAGGAATGTTATTTGTAACAACTGTGGAATTCCAGGGCATTTCCAGAGGGAATGCAAAAAGCCTATAGTGATCTGTTACGGTTGTGGTCAGAAGGGGCATATCAAGCCCGATTGTCCAAGCATACCACCAGGAGGTTGTCCTACCAAAGGAGGAGGACAAGCCAGTGGAGGAAATGGACAACCCAATCGAGGAGGAAATAATGTCAAGAACAACAATGGCAAGAGGAACAGACCTACCGAGAAGCTGAATTGCACAACCCTAGAGGAGGTGGATAATTCGGAGCATGCAGTGATAGGTACGCTCAATATCCTTACCAATCCCGACAAAGTTCTATTTGATACTGGTGCAACTACTTCATTCATTTCTGAATAATTCTGTGATAAGTTCGGGATTAGAAGAGCAATGTTAGAAAGCCATATGACCATAGTTACGGCAGGGGGGAAAGTGATTGTACGCCACATTAAACAAGATCAGGTTATCTCTATCTATGGCTGTACACACTTCACAGACCTTTATGTGATTCCTTTGAAGGGAATTGCAGTAGTGCTGGGTATGGACTGGATGATGGAGCATGGGGCTCAGATAAATTGTGAGGAGAAAACTGTCTCAATCAAAACTCCAAGTGGAGCAAGGATGGTTTACCAAGCAGATAAGCACAGTCATATCATGGTGGATCTGCAGTTGAACTCAATGAAATAGGTCAAATTGGAAGATATTCCTGTAGTAAATGAATTTCAAGATATTTTTCCAGCAGAGCTACCAGGAATGCCACCTGATCGGGAGATAGAGTTCACTATTGATCTAATTCCTGGTACGACGCCAATAGCTCAAGCACCCTATAAGATGGGACCCAAAGAATTAAAAGAACTCAAAGAGAAAATTGATGAGTTAGTTAGAAAAGGGTTTATCCAGGAAAGTGTATCTCCATGGGGAACACCGGTGATCTTTGTGGATAAGAGGGATGGTGGAAGAAGGATGTGTGGAGATTACAGAAATCTGAACAACGTTACTATAAATAATAAGTATCCTTTACCAAGGATTCAAGATTTCTTTGATCAAGTGAAAGGAGCCGGAGTATTTTCAAATATTGATTTAAGATCTGGATACCATCAAATAAAAATCAAGCCTGAAGATGTTCCAAAGATAGCATTTGTCTCAAGATATGGACACCATGAGTATCTGGTTGTACCATTTGTTTTGACCAATGCACCAGCAATATTCATGAATCTGATGAAATAAATTTTCATGCCTTATTTGGATAAGTTCGTCATAGTCTTCATTGATGATATTCTGATATATTCCAAGGATAAGGAATAGCATGTTGATCATCTTAGAATAGCATTGCAGACTTTAAGGGAACATAAACTTTATGCTAAGTTTAGTATATGTGAATTTTGGCTAGATGAGGTAGAATTCCTCGGCCATTTGATCAGTAAAGATGGAATTGTTGTAAATCCATCTAAAGTTCAGTCAGTACTAGAGTGGACTGCACCAACCAATGTGAAACAAATTCGAGGTTTCTTGGGGATGGTTGGTTATTATCGGAGATTCATTGAAGGTTTCTCCAAAATAGCTGGACCAACGACCAAATTGTTAAGGAAGAATACACCATTCAATTGGGATGAGAAATGTGAAGCGAATTTTCAGGAATTGAAGACCAGGTTAACCACAGCTGCAATCTTAGCAGTTCCAGAAAGAGGGAAAGACTTTACAGTATATTATGATGCATCTAAAGAAGGCTTGGGTTGTGTGTTAATGCAAGACCGGAAAGTAATTGCTTATGGTTCAAGACAACTGACACCATATGAAGTCAATTATCCAACTCATGATTTAGATTTAGCAGCAGTAGTCTTTGCGTTGAAAGGATGGAGGCATTTTCTTTCTCAGCAAAAACGTTGAAGTTGAAGTTGGACTTAGCCATTTGATCTACAAAATTCGCAAGTACAATTTAGACTATGTTCATGATAACTAGTTCAACTTAATCAAATTACTAGATGAACTCCCACTAAATTCAACATCCCTCAAGTTGTTTAGTGAACATGATCCAAATTCACCACACCTAATCCGATCTTCACGAGAAGAGATGTGGTTTCAATGGTGGACAATGAAGTGTCGATCATATCATTCATATGACTCATGCTTAACCTTTCGGTTCATGTGTTCCGAGGCCATGTCTGTACATGCTAGGCTCGTCAAGTCAAACCCAAGTATTTCCGTGTGCAGTGCAAACTGGCTTGCACCCGTTGTATGTGAACGTAGAGTTTATAGCACCGATCATCACGTGATGCTTGAACACGTTAACTTTCGCAACGGTGCATACATGGGGAGAACACAGTTTTATCTTGATCTTTAAGTGAGGAATCATCTTATAATGCTACCATCGCGATCTAAGCATAATAAGATACATAAAAGGATAAACATCACATGCATATAACTTTATGTGACATAGTATAGCCAATCTTCGCGCAATGATCTCCATCTTGTGCGTGCCAGCATGATCTCCATCACTCCACCATGATTGCCTCCACCACGAATAGCAACTACAACTATTGCTAACTACTTAGCGATAAAGTAAAGCTATCACATGGCGTATAAGAAGTTGACACACAGGTCATACACAATTATAAAGACAACCATATGGCTCCTGCCGGTTGTGTACTCATCGACATGCAAGTCATGAAACATTAAAAAACATGATCATTGCATACAACATACACATCACATCTTGGGCCATACCATATCACAGAAAACACTCCCTGCAAAAACAAGTTAGACGCCTCTACTTTGTTGTTGCATGTTTTACGTGGCTTATGGGAGTAATAAGCTAAGAACGATTCTTACCTACGGAAAGCCACAACGGTGATATTATGGTTTCCAAACTCTGGTGGTAATCCCATGACAACTATAGTGAGAGAAACTGGCATCCACCAGCCGCATGTGTGGAACAAGCCACACGTCAAGTGCGGAGCCGGTCTCGCGAACGAGGTCGCGTAAAGTTGGCCTGGACCGCTTCGATATCACTATCCCGCGTCATAAGAAGTACACAAACAAGAGGCTTGCAACAGAAAACATCAACGCCCGCAACAAGCATGTTGCGTTCTACTCGTGAAACACATCTACGCATAGATCTAGCTCTGATACCACTGAAGGGTTTCGCAGCTTAGTAAATCAAAAAAATTATACGGATACGAATGGGAAAGCCAAGATCTAATATAGGAGATGCAAACAACGAGGGGGGATAGATGAGATCTTCATGCCCTTGAATATTCGCACAGCGGAACGTTCAACGGAACGTGTTTGATGTAGTCGTACTCGCTTCTCCTCCTCGCGATCCGATCCGATCTAACACCGCAAGTGACGATGACTCCGAGAGATGCACACGTGCGGCACCTCGACGTCTCCTCCTTCCTCGGTCCAGCAAGTGGGGTCGAGAGATAGGATGGATCTACAACACGGCGGCGTGGTGCAAGCTGTGGAGAGTTTCTGCGGCAGGGCTTCGCCTACGCGCAGTCGGGAGGGAGAGAGAGAGGAGGGCGGCTAGGGCTTGAGGAGGAGGTGTATGGGGGGTGCGCCCCCATCCCTCTTTATATAGAGGGGTGGGCAGCTGGCCGTTGCCCCTCCCCCAAGCCCTAGGGCCGGCGGCCAAGGAGGGAGGAGTGGGGGGCAAGTTTCCCCCCCCCCTTCTAGAAGCTCCCCTAGGGTTTCCCCTAGGGCTTGGCCGGCTGGGCCTATGGGGCCTTGTTCCCCTGGCCCAATGCGGCCAGGGCACTCCCTCGTAGGCCCACTCCCCCTCCCGACAAGTGGGGCCACGTTGGTCCCACTCCGGAAGGTTCTAGAAGCTTCCGGTACAATACCGGACAACCCGAAACAATTCCGAGCTCCAAAATCTGCTTTGCCTTATATGAATCTTATTCTCCGGACCATTCCGGAACTTCTCGAGACGTCCTGGATCTCATCCGAGACTCCGAACAAAAACTCATAAACCAATTATCCAATCTATCCTAGCGTCGAGACACGTTAAGTGTGTGACCCTTCGGGTTCGAGAATATGCAGACATGATCTTCTATCAATAATCAACAGCGGGGTCTGGAAACCCATATTGACTCCCACACATTCATCGATGATCATATCGGATGAACCACGATGCCAGGATTCAATCAATCCCATATATATATTCCCTTTGTCGCGCAATATTTTACTTGCCCGAGATTCGATCGTCGGTACCGACATACCTAGTTCAATCTCGTTCACAGCAAGTACTTTACTCATTCCGTAATCCGATATCACTTTGTGATTAACTCCTTAGCCACGTGCTTGCAAGCAGTGTTGATATCGATTACCGAGTGGGCCCGAAGTATATCTCTCCGACTTGGGAGGGACAAATCCCATCTCGATACATACAACCCAACAGATACTTTCCGATCACCTGAGAGACACCTTTATGATCACCCTCTCATAGAATGACGTTTGATGACCTCAAAGCTTTCTTCCGATACCAGGGAGTTGCATTATCTCATGGTCTAAGGAATACAATACTTGACATAGGAAAAGATTCGCAAAGATGAACACGATGACACGATCTAATTGCTCGGCTTAATTTGGGTATGTCCATCATATCATTCTCCCAATGATATGATCTCATTATTAATCGACAACTCATGTCTATGGTTAGGAAACCTTAACCATCATTAATCAATGAGCTAGTCCATAGAGGTGTACTAGGGACACGGTGTTGTTCACAAACCACACAAGTATTAAAGTTTCAGCTTAATACAATTCTAGCATGGAATATAAACTTTATCATGAACAAGAATTATAATAATAACATCTTTATTATTGCCTCTAGGGCATAATTCCAACAACAACATCACCACACAATTAAAGGGGTGACCACAAGCACTGAGGTGCAGAGCACCCAAATTCCCACTAAACATCATAACCAGACCATAGGAGCATCTTACAAGAACCAGAGATGAACCCTAGTAGCAATATAAGCACAAACTAAGACTGGCCACTAGATACACACAAAGGAATTCAAGGTGATAAGATGAACTAGGATCCACGGAGGCACAACTCACCGGGGTCCTCGCTGACGGATTAAAGAGGAAGCAGAATGGACGACGAGCTCGCGGCGGCAAGGGGAGCACCCCAAAGGGCGCTGCAACCTGCACCAGCCACGGAGGCGGCCAGAGTATCACACGAGGAACGAACCTCACCACGGGAGGATCCGCGGCGGTGGTAGCAGCACCATCCCCAAACCCTAGGGTTCAGGAAGGGGGCTAGCCTGGCCATAGAAGGGCCCCAGGATCAAGTAGAACTGGACCATATGGACGAGCGTGGTCGACAACCTCGCCTTGCACCAAGGCAGCGGCCAGGAAGGTCCACGGCGACGCGAATCGCCGGCGGAGCATCGCTGTCTATGGGGTCGAGAGAGGAGAAGAAGAGAGGTGAGATCGAGGAAGAGATAGAGAGTGAGTTGGGCTGGTTGGGCCAAAAACCCTTCGGGGTGTTGTTCTTACTTTGCCCTACTGGGCCACAAGGGCCCAATAAACCCAAACAGTCAGCCCAAATCATTTAGAACCTGTTTTAATAAATAGGAAAAGACCAAAATGCCCCTGAATTTAATAAATTCTATAAAATAAAATAAAAATCCAAAAATTATAAATAAAATATTTTTGGATTCACAATAATCCAAACTATACAAATTAATTAAGAAATAAAATTTTAGACATATAAATTTTATTAAGAATTTTGTAATCTACATATTCCTTATGGAATTTTACAAAATTATTTAAAAATGATAAAAATAAATAAAAATCACTTTCATTATATCTTAATATTGTAGTATTTTAGAAAAATACTAAACAAATATTTAATAACAATTTTTGGTATTTAAATGATAATTATTAAAGGAATTATTAAATCCATAAAATTCAAATAATAGGAAATAAAATAAAAGAATACAATATTCAATAAATATTAAAAATTAATATTTATAAATCCTTAATTATTAAAAAATTATTTTGTTTCTATAATTTAAATAATGGGGAGAATATATATAAAGTTAAATAATGCATTACATTACTTTTGCATAATCATTTTGCTTCTTTAAATATTGTCCTTACCGGGCAATAATGATGTTTTTGTAGACATGGAAGCTCAAGGTCCAGTGCAAGCATCCGACTTCACTACCTTGCCATCACAAGGCAAGTTCGTCACTTGCTCATATCCTTTGAAGAGTCTTTATCAAAGTATTTGCAAATTGTGATCATATATACTCCAAAGAAAGAAAATATTATTTCACAAATAAAGAAATCTTAGATATCATCCTAAGTGATGATATAATGGAGCAATAGAACTTAGGGTTCTATTTGCAATAATGATGATCAATTAGGGACTTAATAACCCCTGATATGAGTGATTCTAGTGCTATATATTACGTGTTAGCCATGAGATTTGGAATGGGACAGAGAAGTCAGCTATATCTTCTTCCTCTCGCATGTAGCGGGATGTGCAGGCCGTGGCTGTTATCCTCGTAGCATGCATATTAATTGGTAATTCATAGAGGATATGCATCATATGGGTGGGAACCCTCAACGTCCCACGATAGTTCTGGCATCTAACGGTATGTACAAAACATTGTCGTAATTCAATATGTGGGAATGGTGTACACCAAGGACGCATCTGAGGTCGCGAAGGGGGCAGTGATTGGCTTGGACCAACTACTAGGCCCCACATCATGGAATTATGGATGGAAAAGTATGCCCCGTTGTGCAACAAGGAGTTTCTCTCATGGGTAAAGTAACACACCTCTGTAGAGTATAAGAATTGCAACTTGTTACTCCCTGTTCCGGGGAGGAGGTACGAACGCGGCAGGAAAGGAACTCCATGAAAGTTTTGGTCAACCTGTGAAGACTGATGGTCATAGATTTTTTATAATAAAATCAATCTTTGAAGAAAGATTTACGAAAAACTGCATAGTGCCAAGGACTTATAATCCGAGGTGGTAGTTAGAGCATCAAACTTCCCACCTTGCATATAATGAACTTGTTGGGTAACTGTAACATACCAAAAATATGAAACTTGGATCATCAAACTCTAATCATCAAAATTTAGGATTAACAAAAACTTTTCTAAATAAGAATATGAAAGCATGCATGTGTGTATGCATTCCAATTTGAATTCTTTTGAATTACCTTGCTTCTGTCTTTATTTGCTTAGAGAATGATTCTTAGGTGAATTAAACATCATCTAAACAATCCCCACACTTTTCCCAAAGACAAATAAATCAAAACAAACAAATTAAGTGAATGGTCACTTTTGCCAAATTAACTCCCATGCCTACTTTGGCTATCTCTAACTTTCAGAACTTAACAGAAACTTGTTTGGATCTTTGCACCCCTTGATTGTACTCATAACAAAGTATCAAGGCCCACCTTGTGATCATCCAGAAACATTCAAATGCATAGTTTAAATGACAGTTTAAAATTGAATCTATTTCATATGGGATGATCCCACTTTTTCAAAAACCACTCAAACAAGCTCAACTTTCAAAACCCATCTACAGACTCACCAGCACATGCCTAGCACACCCACCAAAAATCTTTTCAAAATTCAAAACTTGAATTCATGCGGCCATTTCATCAAACACCTTGCAGATACAAATCAAACAAAATCAAAACACTATAGTGTGCAGTGATTCTGGCCTAACTTGTCCCCTCTCTGGACACCACTAGCCTTAGTAGATCATCTAACAACCTAAACTAATCTCTAGCACCACTGTAAGCTGGCCATTGTCATCAATGGTCAGAAGGCCGAGCCTCACCTTGCCACGCACATGTCGACAGCGAGCTAGGAGAAGCACCAAGCCTAGCCAACATGTCTGGGAGCAAGCTAGCACCCCACCGCCACTCCATGTCCTAGCCGCGAGCGATGCCAGCCCCTGGACCACACGCACATACCATGCCAACCTTCTCCACAACCATGCCGAGAGCGCGCCCCGTGCGCCACGCTCGACAGGCGCCCACAGACTGTGCGCCTCCCTCGCCGCGTGCATACGTGATCAACACCGTCCAAGCAACCCCACAAACACGCCCGTTCGCCGTCGCGCAGACCACACGCGTTGTGCGCCATAAATACTTCCGTCGGGCATGCTCAGAGCACCTTAGCGTTTTGACCGATCAGCACCTCCCCACGCCTCACCACCACGTCATTGAGCTTCGCCAGGGAGCACAGCACCGCCCCCTACCGTCGCCCACGCCGATAGCCCTCTGTGCCGTCGACCACGACGAGCTTAGCTTGCGCCCGTCGGTCCCCTCTCACCACTATAAATAGAGGCCTCCCCCGCTCGAATTCATCACACCATTCCACTCCCCTCTCACCCAGAACCACCTCGCCTCAGTCCCGAAGCAAGGCGAGCAGCGCATCGCCGGAATTTGGCCGGAGCCCGCCGCTGCTGGAGAAGAAGGAAGCCAGCGATTGGAGCTGCCCCAGGAGAAGCTGCCGGTACCAGGAGGTTCGCCATCGTCGACTTTGTCGTTCGCCCGCCTTGCCGACCCTCGCCTGAGCCCTGGTGAGCCTCCCACGACCCCCACCTGCCGCGTTAGGGTTCTGTCTCGCCGGCGCTGCCCGACGTGGACGATGAACTAGAGTCATTGGATTAGAACTAGATCCAACGCACCACGTTGCCCCATACCGCTTCGCACCCCCGTCTCACTGACGCGTGGGGACAGAAACTTAACCAGCCCGTGTAAGCGCTGTGCGTAGCAGGCCGACCCATTAGTAGTTCCCCCGCAGCCCAGTCGTTTGAATTTGGATTTTTCCATTTTCATTCAAACAGGGTTTTGTACCTAGTTTCAAAAATCAACCCAGCTTTATTCAGTGAACCAAATTTAATGAAACCTATTTCGTTAGAAAGGTCTGGAAATGCTGAATCCAAGCCCGTTGGATTCAAATCATTTGAATCTATAGATCAACCTTGGTAAAAATAACAAGGCAGAACCTTTTCTGCATTCAAACATTTTTCAAATTTAAACCATAATAGCTTTTGAGTTGATTTCAACTCTCGAAAATCACATTTGATCATACCTTTTAGAATATATAAAAATATATGGGTTTACTTACAGAAATAATGTCCAAGTAATAAAAGGATGACATATAGGCATTTCTAGTCACTTTATTTAATTAAAATAAAAGGTTAAACCTTATTAAATTGTGATACCACTATAAATCACATTCCCATGTACTGAAATGTGTGGTGATGACATGTGTCAACATGATCCCATGTTTGGTTTGGAGAATATTAAATCTTAAGTAGTTTTTCAATGAGTAGAAATTACTTTTCTAAAAATAAAATCATTAAGGCAAGTGCTTGTAATGTTAGTGATGATGCTAGATCATCTATAGAACCCCTTTGTGTGATGATTGAAAATAGTTAAGTATTGTTTGGTGATTGTGTACCTCGTATTTATTTATAGACGCTAGTACCGACCAAGGATACGAGGAGGAAGGAGGATACTACGAAGAAGAAGCCGAGGAGAACTTCAACCACTGCCCTGCACAAGGCAAGCTAACACTTGCAATTTAGCAAGCTTATACTAATACTGATGCAAGCCAATACTTGCAAGATAACACTTGCAATTATGAGAGTTAAATAACCTATGAAATGCACTAAGCATGCTTGGTTAGATACATTTGATGATACCCAATCCTAGTTTTACTTGCAAGCTTTATACTTTATTTCTTTATCAAAGCTCTTACTTAGAGTTTACTGGAATAAATTGTAGATACTAGAAAGATAATTGAAGGTTGCATAAAGAGCATAAAACTTGGCCTAAGCTAGATAATCTTTATGTCATCCTATGGCATGAGATTGAACTTAGTAAAACTCCACTAGTTTACCACCCATCATTAGTACTTACCCCCACTTTTAGATGCTAGTGCTAAGCATAAAACTTGATCCACTTTAGATGGGAATACTTGGTGAAAATGGCTATGAAAACCTTGGAATGATGGACATGTGTTTCCGAACAACAGATGATTTTTGGTGATGAAAATGTTGAGGCATGAGCCTTAGCCCTTTATAAAACTGATGGTTGTCTGGATGCGATACCATTCCAATTTTACCGTACAACCACAATACCCGAGAATTGGGTAGGGCTTGACTGGAAACTTATATACCTTAGTATTGGTTCCCTCACGGCCAAGGTCTGAGGTGAGGCTACCTTGTGAAGATTGTCCACCTGTGCAGTACCCAAGATGACAGTTGGTCATGGTTGGGAGGCCACACTCACAGGAGAGGTGCTTATACTAGGTCGTGTAATTGAAAGGTTAGGATTGATTATCCGCATAATGAGTATGGTGAATTCAGGATTTGTTCCTGACGGATGTATCGAATGTTGTGGTGAAAGTGTACAATCTCTGTAGAGTGTCAAACTATTCGAATAGCCGCGTCCGCGGTTATAGACAGTTGGAGTGGCCATACTGTTCCCGCGTCAGATGTTTTCAAAATAACTTGTGAAATGGATTGAGATTCTGACTTGACCACAACAGAGTTGTGATATGAAATACAAGTTCCCCCATAGGTGTTATAAAACTTCAACTAGCTTTCTTCGTTTCTAAACTTAGTAGATGTAAATCTGGCTTTTTGCAAAACAACCCTAGAGCTTAGTGTCCTACTACAAAAACCCCCTTCACTTGTTAGTCTTAGTTTGCGAGTACTTAAAGAATACTCATGGCTTTCTCCCTGGCTATTACCGTGGCCAGACATGAAGAGGAGTACCAGGAGGATGGACCCTAGGAAGGTTTTGACAACTAGGATCAACTCCCATCGTCAGCATTGCCTGTGACCCCGAAGATGGAGCTTCGCCTACGCTACCTTTATTATTACGTATTTCCACTACTTGAGTTGTATTAAGAACTGGATCATGAGATCCTTATTTGTGTAAGACCTTATGTATGGTTTGTAATGGATGATGTACTGTGGTATCCAAATCGGTTATGTCTCGCAAAAATGGTAATCTTGGGATTGCGATGTATGGCATAACAGGCATCTGGGATTAAAAATCCGGGTGTTGACAAGTTGGTATCAGAGCCATCCTGACCATAGGAGACCCTAGTTAGACTGGACGTTTGAATCAAAAACATAATTTCAAAACCCAGGAAAGTGAGTATTTACAAAAACTTATTCCCATTCTTATCTTGATTCTTTCATAAAAATTCATGTTCCTCAAAAACTCTTGCAAAATACATAAAAATTTGACACACTTGATCACTCTACTAACTTACTCATCCTATATTCTTAGAGATGGACGTGAAGTACAACAAGTTTTATCAGTTAGGGAATGGAGGAGACCTTATCTTTGAGCGGGATTTGGACCAGCTTTCGGAACTTCTGGAGCGTCCGCACCCCGAGTTCTTCGGAGCTCATCTCAATGATCAAGGAGGAGAAGACCTGTAGTGGCTAATTGTTGCAAGTCTCCGAGGAAAGATTGAACCTCCCACTGCCGAGGGAATTCAATTCACCTTAAGAGAGAACAACTGGCTCGATGGACTTGCCAGGGCCATGCAGGAAGCTCTTGCCCGTCTGTGTAGGCAGAGTATCAACCAGATCAAGGGTACCCGCTTTGAGTTTTGCCCAAGGCGTGATGCTAATGGACAGCCACTGGAAGCCCCATACCACCACGAGCTGAAGACTCAGTTGGACCACCTTAGCTTCATGATGTACGATCGTCAGCAGGAGTTGGACAATTGTCGTGACTACTCCAACCACAAGTCCGCCATCATCAAGACCAAGGATCAGACCATCTCCATGCTAGCGATGGATCGCAAGTCTCGCCGCCGTCAGCTCGACAAGAAGGAGTGCATCATTGCTCGTCTTCGCCACCGTATCTCGGACTTGGAGGAGACCATCCACGAGAGAGACATGCAGTTGGAGGAAAGGGAGAATGCCGGAGAGGATCTTTGTGGAGACCCCTACTCCTATCTCAGCGATGATGATGATTTTCTGGAGGATCAGGCTATGGACTTCTTCACTGATGAGGATGATTTTGCCTTCATCAATGACGACGATGATGATGAGGATGACGACTACACCGACTCCGAGGAGTAGTAGCACTTGAGCACTATCGTAGTGAGTAGTATTCGGTCCCACTGTATCGTAGTTTCCAGAATGGTTCTTAAAACCATCTTTTCTTTTTATTTTTTTCTCTTGTTTTGTGGTGTGTGTTTGTATCGTGTGCTAGGAATGAATGAATGAATGAAAAGCATGTTTCCAAGAAAAATCTGAGTCAAACTTTAAAAACTTTTCAAAGACTCGGAACCTTAGAAATTTCCCTCTTTTCTCATGATCTATCTCAATCTTCAGATGCCACGTGGAGGAAGTGGTTGATCCCCGGACCCGATGTTGCAGATACTGCAAATGTTGGTTTCTGACCGCGAAGCCGAAAGAGCCGAACGTCAAGCCAACTTAGCCACCCTTCAACAGATAGCCCAGCTAGCCCACAACAATCAAGGACACGGAAAGCAGAACAACAATGGATCTAAGCTCAAGAATTTCCAGAACACCAACCCACCTGTTTTCACTAAGTCGGAAGAGCCCCTAGATGCCGATGATTGGCTGCAAACCATGGAAAACAACCTAGAAGTCGTCGGAGTGGAAGCTAACGAGAAAGTTCTGTTCTCCACCCACTATCTAGCCGTTGATGCCAGAGCATGGTGGAACAGCATTCGTGCAATGACCGGAGGACAGATGATGACCTGGGAAGAATTCAAGGTCAAGTTCAGCCGAACCCATGCGCCATCGGGTTTGATCAAGAGAATGAGAGATGAGTTCAGAGAACTGAAGCAAGGACGGATGACCGTAGTGGAATACCGTGACAAATTCTTGTCATTAGATAGGTATGCCCCGGATGAGATCGACACCAAAGCCAAGAAGAAGGAAAGATTCCTGAATGTTCTGCACGATGAGATGCAGACTGTGTTAGTCAATATCCCCTTTGCTGATATTGAATCCCTTGTTGACTCTGCCATCCAGATGGAAGGAAAGATCAACCAAGCCAATGAGAACCGCAAGCGTCGCATGATGCATCAACTAGGAACCCATCAGACCCCAAAGTACCGCCCTAACCCATCTCCAGGATTTGCCCCGAGAACCAACAGACCCCCGATGAACCGTCTGACCTATCCCAACCGTGGAAACCCTAGGCCCGGAGAAAATCACAACAACCCCGGCAACTCTAACAATTTCAACCGTGCACCACCCAAGTTCAACAACAACAATGCTACCGCTAACACCAACACTGCCCCGAGGACTGGAAGCAATGTTGTGCCTGTTGCAGCAAAGGACAAGTCGCAAGTGACTTGTTATGACTGTGGAAACAAGGGTCACTACTCCAACGAGTGCCCCAACAAGAAGAATGCCGCAGCCCCCAATGCAAATGCCCCAGCTCAGCAGCAGCGTCGTGTTCACCAGGAAGAAGGTTTGCCCAGGAATTCGCTCAAGCGCAACGGCGTATTTTCTCATGCATCTTGAAGAAGCTCGAGCGCCGTCTTTGGGTATGTTTTATGTTAATTCAGTACTTGCTCGAGTGTTGTTTGATTCTGGTGCATCGCACTCATTTGTCACCGAAGAATTTGCATGCACTAGTAAAATCCAACCAACCAAACTGGAGCATGTTATGATCGTTCAAATCCCCGGATCAACCACCAAGGCTAGGCAAATTTGCAAAGCCGTCCCTATCCGAATCCATGGCATAGATTTTTATGCTAATCGGATAGTACTTAGAACTAATGGTTTGGAAGTAGTACTAGGAATGGATTGGATGTCTAAACATAAATGATTGATTAACTGTGCCAAGAAAGCCATCACCATGAACAGTACAGCCGGAATATCAGTAGAGCATATATCTGAAACCTTACCCCGTCAATTCAAGTGCAACAAGAGTATAGCCCAACCTACCATTGACCAAGTCCGGATAGTCTGTGAATACCCCGATGTATTTCCAGATGTTTTGCCCGGTATGCCCCCAGATCGGGATATTGAGTTTATCATTGAACTAATCCCCGGAACATGACCCATAGCCCAGAGACCATATAGTATGAACCCGTCAGAACTAGCAGAACTGAAGAAGCAACTAGATTCCATGTTGGAAATTGGATTAATTCAACCAAGTGTGTCACCATGGAGATCACCTGTCTTATTTGTGGACAAGAAGGATGGAGGTAACCGTTTGTGTATGGATTATCGGAAGTTGAATGATGTCACCATCAAGAACAAGTACCCCTTGCCCAAGATAGAAGATATTTTTGATCAGTTGACCGGTGCCAAAGTGTTTTCTAAGATTGATCTTAGAACAGGCTATCATCAACTCAAGATTTGCGTAGAGGATATTCCCAAGACTACATTTACCACCAGATATGGATTATATGAGTATAACGTCATGTCTTTTGGATTAACCAATGCCCCCGCTTATTTCATGAATCTCATGAATAAGATTTTTATGGACTTCCTGGATAAGTTTGTCGTTGTTTTCATCGATGACATACTGATTTATTCCAAATCAGAAGAAGAACATGAGCTACACCTAAGGACCATTCTTGGAACCCTTAGAGAGCATCAGTTGTATGCCAAGTTTAGCAAATGTGAATTCTGGTTACAGGAGGTAGGATTCCTCAGCCACATTGTATCAGCCGGAGGAATTGCCGTTGACCCTGCAAAGGTGAAAGATGTCGAAGATTGGCAAGCCCCCAACCACTCAATGACATGGTTATACCCTACGGGTATGTGATCTTAGCATACCTGGTCCAGCCCAAGGAAGGCCCACGGCAAATGTACGCCGGCCCATGAAGATTTTCGGGTGGCCAAGGACCATGACGCCTTCAGATCCTTAGAGAGCAAGACTAGCATAGATAGGAAATTCAAATGGGTAAAACCCTAGAACTTGTAACCGACTAGGTCTATGCCCGGGACCTGCCTGAGTCTATATAAAGGCTAGGAGGGCACGACCTAGATATCCCTCTCATACTTTCGCATACACACCTCCACGCCAGATTGCATCTGCGCACCCATGTAACCTTCGGTTCCGTCGTAATCAAGAGCAGACAAGCAGGAGTAGGGTTGTCCCTCCGGGGGCCTGAACCTGGGTAAACCTTGTGTCCCCGTGTTGCTTGTTTGCTAACCGTTCCACGATCTCCAGCATCCCCATCTTCTCCAAAACCCAAGTCCATAACAATGGGCATTGATGAGATCAAACCTCGTCAATTGGCGCCGTCTGTGGGAACTGGGGACGCTGATTGTGCGATCGTGACGGTCCCAACCCGATCGATCAACAACTCTGCAGCGACGGAGAGTCACCTCCTCTTCGGCGCTTTCGACTTCACCGCCCACTCACCGGCCACCATGAAGGAATCCGAGCCCGTAGGCGACGGACTCGAAATCCTGTTCGGGAGCTTCTGCTTCCAGGTGGGGCAAACTGGCACCCTCCTCCTCCCTGAGCGGGTGCCCCTACCATCAATTAGGCCCGCTTCATGGACCCCACACCACGTGCTACGCACAAGATCATCAACAGATGATTCCTACGACAGCAACAGCTACAACTCCGATCTGTGCGACCCGCCATCGGATGCAGGGACCTACGGTCCCGGATCTGAAAGCTGCGGCAGCAGCGAACCAATCTACGAGCGCTACCAATGCGTCGTAGTCATCCAGAGCGACGTGGATCAGCAAACACCCAACCCGCCACCTAACCCGCCAGAACAAAATGGCGGGAATAGAAGAAGCCAGTCCCCCCCACCCGAAGGGGAAAATAACGGCCACGGCATCCGCCTTGGCAAAGAAGGATGGGCTCAGGCCCGCAACGCCGTGGCGGGCAACATAGTCCTGCCTACAGACTCCTCTCGGGATCTGCTGATGGCTACCACCTGCTCTTATCGAGGAGCACAAGAAGCAGGTCAAGATGCAGGAGGTGCTTGACAAACGCAAGCAAGCAGCCTCAGAGTCCAGCGTGCGACGAGCCGCGCTCTCCGCCATGGGCATCGGCTCGAGCTCGAACGGCAACCAAGACAGCAAGCACCGCTCTCGGGTGGATAACATGGACCCCAAGGAGCGCCGGGAGGTGACCCGAACCCTCCACACATCCTTCATGGAGATGGACGCCGACGGCAACGCCATCCCGAAAACGCCGCAGGCTGCGATCATGGCAGCCACTGCGTACCTCGCAGCTCACCCACCTCCAGAAGGAGACCCGAAGAGGGGCATGCACAAGTACACACTTACCGCACTCAGACTCGTCGGAGCTGCGCTCCACCAGGAAGCTCCCACGGAGCCGAAGAAGAAAGCTCCGGTCAGGTTCGACCACAGCCCCATCCCTTCATCCGAAGAAGAAGAACATGACCTTCCTCAAAGGAAGAAGAGTTCACGCCACCGCAACCGCGACTACGACGCCAGGCACGCGCTCACACAGCGCAAAATCGACAAAGCGTGAGCCAAGCGCGCATGCTCGTCTGAATCTGAGATGGACGAAGACGAAGGAGAACTATGCGGAGCCCGATGCTTCAGCAGATCCATCCGGCGGACACGGATGCCGCGAAATTTCAAGCTTCCTTCGGATACTCCGAAGTTCGACGGCACTCAAGACCCAAAGGCTTGGATCAGCGACCACTTATCATCCGTCAAACTGCATGGTGGAAACAAAGAGACTGCCATGCAATGCCTTCAGCTGCAGCTGACAGGCGCAGCCCGGATCTGGCTTAGCAGCCTATCTTCAGGGTCCATCTGAAGCTGGGATGAGCTAGCTTACATCTTCATCCGAAACTTCAAAGGCACCAGCAAGAGGTCCACCTCAATCGAAGAGTTGCAAGCCTGCACTCAACGAACGGGCGAATCTATTCGCTCGTACATACTACGCTGGTCCAACACAAAGAACTCCGCAGCGCACATCTCCGAAGAGAGGGCCATCGACGCCTTCAGGGACGGCGTCAAGCGCCAAGACTTCAAGGAGGAACTTGGGCGCGTCAAGCCCAAAGCACTCAACCACCTCATGGACATCGCCAACAGGTGGGCTGACGGCGAAGATTCCATTCACCGAGCACAATCGAAAGAACAAGACGACTACGGTCGACAGCGAGAGCGCCGTAGCAAGAGAAGATCGCGCGTCTACGATGATCGCGACGGATCCGACATGGTCGCGGCTGGCTACGTCGATCGCCGCAACGACGCCAACCACAACAGCGGAGGATACTGTGGAGCAAACTTTCGCGACGGGGGACGCCCAGCGCAGTCATGGCAACGCCGCGACCGCGATAACGGACCCTCAGCATACGAAAAGCTTTCGGGTCCATGCACCATCCACTTCTACATCGATAAGCAGGATGGCAAAAAGAAGGCGAGCCACATGCTCAAGGACTGCCGCGAGTTCCAGAAACTCAGCGAAAGCATGGTGCAGATGAGGCAGCAAGCCCCAATCCCTTCGTTTGGAAACGCACCCGCGCCAGGTGAAATAGCGCATGGAGCTCCTCCACCGCCACTTGTAGGAGGCCCGAACCAACCAGTCGCACCAGCACAGAACAACGCTGGGAACGGGTATCCCCAGCCGAAAGGAGCACTGATGATCCAGAAGGGGCGACCCATGAACAGGTTACAGAACAAAATCACCCGACAGATCAACCTGGCCGTGGAAACTCCACCCGCCATCCCTGAGTACCTCAGCGGATCGGAGTCCTGCATCACGTTCAGTCGTTCGGATCACCCTTGCCAGATCCCTCGCCTAGGTCATGCTGCCCTGGTGCTAGAGGCGCAGATCGGAGGTTTTGAGATGAGCCACGTCTTCATGGACGGCGGCAGCGGCATCAACCTGATGTTCGCAAGCACTCTAGCAGCAATGCGGATCCCGCAGTGCATCCTGCAACAGTCAGACACAACGTTCCATGGCATCGTTCCAGGGAAGGGCATATTACCCCTGGGCAAAATATGGCTCGACGTCATCTTCGGCAAGCCGGACAACTTCCGACTGGAATGGCTCGAATTCGAAGTGGTGGACTGGCCATCACAGTACCACGCCATCCTCGGGCGTGTAGCATTCGCAAGGTTCTTGGATGTCCCACACTATGCATACCTGCTACTCAAGATGCCAGGACCAAAGGGCGTCATCTCAATCCACGGGAGCTTCACCCGATCGGACCAATGCGACAGATAATTCAACAGAATCTCCCAGTCATTCGGCATGCAGGAGGAGCTCCTAAGGCTCCACGAGGTGACGAACAATGTGGCACCCCCGGTCGCACAACAAAACGCACCTGACATGTCTTTCGACTCCACCGTCAACACAAAGAAGGTGCAAGTCCATCCGACGGATGCCTCCAAGACGGCGCTGATCGCCAACAACCTCAGCCCTGCATAGGAAGGCACGCTCGTCGAATTCCTCCGTGAGCTGAAATCTTACGGTGTCCTGGACATGCCAGAGTTCCTGAGGAATTCGCCGAGCACACACTCAACGTCTTTCCGGACACCAAGCCTCAAGCAGTCCATCCGGAGATCGAGCCACGGGCCGAAGCTATCGGCAAAGAAATCAACAGACTACTTGCTGCAGACTGCATCAGGGAAATCAAAGAAAGCGAGTGGCTTGCAAATACGGTGATGGTCCCAAAGAAGGACACGGACATCCTGCGGATGTGCGTGGATTTCATGTCGCGAAGCAAGCACTGCCCAAAGGACCACTTCCCTCTTCCTCGTATCGATCAGATCATCGATTCGACTGCAGGTTGCGAGAAACTCTCCTTCCTCGACGCCTACTCAGGCTACAACCAGATTCGACTCAAGGTCGAAGATCAGGAGAAAACGGCATTTATCACACCGTTCGGAGTGTTCTGCTACAACACAATGCCCTTCGGGCGAAAGAACGCAGGTGCCACGTACCAGCGATGCATGCAGGCATGCCTCAAGGACCAGATCGGTCGCAACGTTCAAGTCTATGTCGACGACATAGTCATAAAAACCAGGGAGGCGAGGACACTTATCGATGATCTCCGCGAGACGTTCGACAACCTCGACCGCTACAGGATCAAACTCAACCCCGAAAAGTGCGCCTTCGGCGTCCCATCGGGTCAGTTGCTTGGGTACTTCATCTCTCAGCGAGGGATCGAGGCAAACCCGAAGAAAATCAGAGCCATCATGGCAATGGAGAAGCCGAAAAACCTCAAGGGTGTCCAGCAGCTCGCAAGACGAATAGCGGCGTTGAGCAGATTCATCAGCCGCATGGGTGAAAAGGCCCTTCCATTCTACCAGCTGCTACGCAAGGCAGATAAATTCGAGTGGATGCCCGAAGCCGACGATGCGTTCGAAAGCCTCAAACGGATACTCTCCACCTCGCCCGTCATGGTCATGCAAAAGGAACGCGAGCCTCTGCTGCTGTACATAGCAGCCACACACCAGGTGGTCAGCACCGTGCTAGTGGTCGAACGACCCGAAGAAGGCAAGACTCACGGGGTCCAACGCCCAATCTACTACCTCAGCGAGGTACTGACGCCAACAAAACAGAGGTACCCTCACTACCAGAAACTCGCCTACGGCATGTTCATGACGGCTCGACGACTGAGCCATTACTTCCAGGAGCACCAGGTGATGGTCGTCAATGAAGCACCCCTGGACAACATCCTGAATAACCAGAGGCCACGGGACGCGTGGCCCTGTGGGGCATCGAGTTGTCACCCCTGGACATCGTCTACGAGAAGCGACTCGCAATCAAATCTCAAGTCCTCTCAGACTTCCTTGTACATTGGATGGAGCTGCAGCTGCTAGACACCCCAGACATGTCGCAGTCTTGGACGATGCACTTCGACGGCTCCAAGCGTGAAGCTGGAGCAGGGGCCGGGTTCATACTAACCTCCCCGCAGGGCGATCAGATGAAGTACGTCCTCCGGATGAAATTCCGAGCTTCCAACAACGAGGCCGAGTATGAAGCCCTCATCCACGGCATGAGGATTGCAAAGATCTGCGGCGCAACGCGCCTGGTCATCTACGGTGACTCCAACCTCGCCGTCCAGCAGACGATGAACGAGTGCGACGCACACGCCGAAAACATGATCGCGTATCGCGCGCTCTACAACGCACTCGAAGGAGAATTCGACGGCTGCGAGCTTCGGCACGTTGGAAGAGAAAGCAACTAGGAAGCCGACAGACTCGCCAACATCGGCTCCACCTGCACAAAGCTGCCACCGGGTGTGTTCCTCGAACAGATCTGCGTGCCATCCATCAAGCGGAAATTCCCTAAGGGATCACCCGAAGAAGCAGAACACTCGGGGGCTACGCTGCCCGAAGGACACGAAGGACCCGAAAAACTGGACACAGAGGTCGCTATGGTCAACCTGATGCAGGTCATGGCAGTCGAAGAAACTTGGACGCGACCGTACCTCTAGTTCTTGATAAACGGAGAACTGCCTGACAGCCCGACAGATGCCCGGCGCATATCTCGTCGGTCAAAAGCCTTCACCATCATCAATGGCGAGCTGTACAAGCGCAGTATTATGGGTGTACTACAAAGGTGCGTCACCATCGGTGACGGGAAAGCCATCCTCCAAGACATCCACGAAGGCATCTGCGGCCATCACGCAGGTAGCCGCTCCCTTGTCGCCAAGGCTCTACGAGCCGGATTCTACTGGCCAACAGCCATGAGCGATGCAAAGGACATCGTCCGAAGATGCAACGGATGCCAACGGTTCGCCAATAAACCGCACGCACCCGGGTCAGAGCTCAGACCCATACCTATAGCCTGGCCCTTTGCTCAATGGGGCCTCGACTTGATCGGCAAACTGCCAAAGTCCTCGAATGGGGGGCACGTCTACCTCCTAGTCGCAGTCGACAAATTCACCAAGTGGGTCGAAGCCATGCCGGTCACTAATCAAAAGGGCAAGACCGCCGTAAAATTCTTTGAGTCCATTGTCTACAGGTTCGGCGTACCGCACAGCATCATCACCGACAATGGATCGAACTTTATCTCCAAGGAATTCCAGGACTTCTGCGAAGGCCTCGGGATCAACATCACGTACGCCTCAGTGGCACACCCTCAAACAAACGGGCAGGTGGAAAAGGCCAACGGCCTAATAGGCGCTGGCATCAAGAAGCGCCTCATGAGTCCACTCGAACGAAAAGCTGGAGCCTGGACGAAAGAGCTACCATCTGTCCTGTGGAGCTTACGGACTACGCCAAACAGCTCCACCGGCTACACGCCGTTCTTCATGGTGCACGGATCCGAGGCCGTGCTACCAGCCGAAGTACGCCACCAGGCCCCCCGGGTCGTCTCTTACAGCGAAGCCGAATCCACGGCTGCACTCGAAGATGCCGTGGACACACTCGACAAAGCAAGAGACTTAGCAGCAGCTCGATCAGCGGTGTACCAGCAGAGTCTCCGCAACTACCACATCCGACGGCTACGCCCAAGGTCCTTTGTCGAAGGAGACCTTGTCTTGCGACTCAAGCAAGAGCGACCGAAGAAATTCGAGTCGCCATGGGAAGGACCCTACATCATCACCGAAGTCATCCCAGGTGGCGCCTATCGCCTCAAGCACGTGGAGTCTAGAGTCGCATACTCCAACCCATGGAACATCGCACACTTGCGGCGATTCTACCCATAGCTACCTACCCCTTTACTTCCAATAAGGCTTTTCAGCCGAACAATGTACCCAAGTTCGTGCATTTCTCGGATTGGCAGGATACTACCGCAAGTTTGTAGAAGGATTCTTGAGTATCGCCCGACCCATGACCCAATTGCTGAAGAAGGACAAGAATTTTGAATGGACAGACAAATGTGAAGCGAGTTTTCAAGAACTCAAGAGGAGATTGATTTCAGCCCCAATCTTAATCATGCCGGATATTACGAAGACCTTCAACGTGTATTGTGATGCATCCAAGATTGGTCTCGGATGTGTGCTAATGCAATATGGAAAGGTTATATCTTATCTATCCCGACAATTGAAACAACATGAGCAAAATTACCCAACCCATGACCTCGAACTCGCAGCCGTAGTTCTAGCCCTGAAGACATGGAGGCACTACCTAATGGGAAGACGTTGTGAGATCTATTCGGATCACAAGAGCCTGAAGTATATATTCACTCAGAAGGAGCTGAATATGAGACAAAGAAGATGTATTGAGCTAATCAAGGATTACGACCTGGACATTCACTATCACCCCGGTAAAGCCAATGTGGTAGCAGATGCCCTTAGCAGATTGTCGTGCCTCTTGAACTCCATGATTTTGAAGGAGCAACCAAGTTTGCACAAAGAGATGGAAGATTTCCGAATGGAATTAGTGAGTGAAGGATTTTTAGCTAGCATAGAACTTCAACCCACTTTGATCAGCCAGATCAAAGAGGCGCAGAAAGGAAATGCTAGTATCAACGGAATAAAGCGTAGTATCGGTACAGGCAAAGTACCTGGATTCACCGAAGACGAAGAAGGAGTTCTGTGGTACAAAGGACGCCTTTGTGTACCCACAGATCCTGAGTTGAAAGAAGTTATTCTCAAGGAAGCTCATGATACTCTTTATTCTATCCACCCCGGAGGAACTAAGATGTATCAAGATTTGAAAGAGCAATTTTGGTGGCATAAGATGAAGAGAGAAATCGGAAGCTATATCGCCAAGTGCGATATATGTCAGCGAGTCAAGGCAGGACATCAAAGACCCGCTGGATTGTTGCAACCCTTGCAGATTCCGGAATGGAAATGGGATTCCGTTGGAATGGACTTTATCACCGGATTGCCTACTTCTAGTAGGGGAAATGACTCTATCTGGTAATCTTTTTCGTCCTTTTTCAAATCTCGGGACAAGATTTTGTTTAAGGGGGGAAGGTTTGTAACATCCCAAAAATATGAAACTTGGATCATCAAACTCTAATCACCAAAATTTAGGATTAACAAAAAAAATTCTAAATAAGAATATGAAAGCATGCATGTGTGTATGCATTCCAATTTGAATTCTTTTGAATTACCTTGCTTGTGTGTTTCTTTGCTTGGAGAATGATTATTAGGTGAATTAAACATCATCTAAACAATCCCCACACTTTTCCCAAAGACAAATAAATCAAAACAAACAAATTAAGTGAATGGTCACTTTTGCCAAATTAACTCCCATGCCTACTTTGGCTATCTCTAACTTTTAGAACTTAACAGAAACTTGTTTGGATCTTTGCACCCCTTGATAGTACTCATAACAAAGTATCAAGGCCCACCTTGTGATCATCCAGAAACATTCAAATGCATAGTTTAAATGACAGTTTAAAATTGAATCTATTTCATATGGGAAGATCCCACTTTTTCAAAAACCACTCAAACTAGCTCAACTTTCAAAACCCAAGCATCTACAGACTCACCAGCACATGCCTAGCACACCCACCAAAAATATTTTCAAAATTCAAAACTTGAATTCATGCGGCCATTTCATCAACACCTTGCAGATACAAATCAAAACACTATAGTGTTCAGTGATTCTGGCCTAACTTGTCCCCTCTCTGGATACCACTAGCCTCAGTAGATCATCTAACAACCTAAACTAATCTCTAGCACCACTGTAAGATGGCCATTGTCAACAATGGTGAGCAGGCCGAGCCTCACCTTGCCACCCACATGTCGACAGCGAGCTAGGAGAAGCACCAAGCCTAGCCAACATGTATGGGAGCAAGCTAGCACCCCACCGCCACTCCCTATCACAGCCGCGAGTGATGCCAGCCCCTGGACCACACGCACATACCATGCCAACCTTCTCCGTAACCATGCCGATAGCGCGCCCCATGCGCCACGCTCGACAGACGCCCATAGACCGCACGCCGCCCTCTCCGCGTTCATACGTGATCACCAACGTCCCAGCAACCCCGCAGACACGCCCGTTTGCCGCCGTGCAGACCACGCGTGTTGTGCGCCATAAAAACTTCCGTCGGGCACGCTCAGAGCACCACAGCGTTCCGACCGATCAGCACCGCCCCACGCCTCGCCACCATGTCGTTGAGCTTCGCCAGGGAGCATAGCACCGCCCCCTACCGTTGCCCACGCCGATAGCCCTCTGTGCCGTCGACCACGACGAGCTTAGCTTGCGCCCGTCGATCCCCTCTCGCCACTATAAATAGAGGCCTCCCCCGCTCGAATTCATCACACCATTCCACTCCCCTCTCACCTAGAACCACCCCGCCTCAGTCCTGAAGCAAGGCGAGCAGCGCATCGCCGGAATTTGGCCGGAGCCCGCCGCTGCTGGAGGAGAAGAAAGCCAGCGATTGGAGCCGCCCCAGGAGAAGTTATCGGTACCAGGAGGTTCGCTGTCGTCGACTTCGTCGTTCGCCCGCCTCGCCGACCCTCGCCTGAGCCCCGATGAGCCTCCCACAATCCCCACCTGGCGTGTTAGGGTTCTGTCTCACCGGCGTTGCCCGACGTGGACGATGAACTAGAGCCGTTGGATTAGAACTAGATCCAATGCACCACGTTGCCCCATACCGTTTCACACCCCCCCCCCGTCTCACTGACGTGTGGGGACATCAACTTAACCAGCCCGCGTAAGCGCTGTGCGTAGCAGGCCGGCCCATTAGTAGTTCTCGCGCAGCCCAGTCGTTTAAATTTGGATTTTTCCATTTTCATTCAAACAGAGTTCTGTACCTAGTTTCAAAAATCAACCCAGCTCGATTCAGCAAACCAAATTGAATGAAACCAATTTTGTTAGAAAGGTCTGGAAATGCTAAATACAATCCCGTTGGATTCAAATCATTTGAATCTATAGATCAACCTTGGTAAAAATAACAAGGCAGAACCTTTTCTGCATTCAAACATTTTTCAAATTTAAACCATAATAGCTTTTGAGTTGATTTCAACTCTCAAAAATCACATTTGATCATACCTTTCAGAATATATAAAAATATATGGGTTTACTTACAGAAATAATGTCCAAGTAATAAAAGGATGCCATATAGGCATTTCTAGTCACTTTATTTAATTAAAATAAAAGGTTAAACCTTATTAAATTGTGACACCACTTGAAATCACATTCCCGTGTACTGACATGTGTGGTGATGACATGTGTCAACATGATCCCATGTTTGGTTTGGTGAATATTAAATCTTAATTAGTTTTTCAATGAGTAGAAATTACTTTTCTAAAAATAAATTCATTAAGGCAAGTGCTTGTAATGTTAGTGATGATGCTAGATCATCTATAGAACCCCTTTGTGTGATGATTGAAAATAGTTAAGTATTGTTTGGTGATTGTGTACCTCGTATTTATTTATAGACGCTAGTACCGACCAAGGATACAAGGAGGAAGGAGGATACTACGAAGAAGAAGCCGAGGAGAACTTCAACCACTGTCCTGCACAAGGCAAGCTAACACTTGCAATTTAGCAAGCTTATACTGATACTGATGCAAGCCAATACTTGCAATCTAACACTTGCAATTATGAGAGTTAAATAACCTATGCAATGCACTAAGCATGCTTGGTTAGATACATTTGATGATACACAATCCTAGTTTTACTTGCAAGCTTTATACTTTATTTCTTTATCAAAGCTCTTACTTAGAGTTTACTGGAATAAATTGTAGATACTAGAAAGATAATTGAAGGTTGCATAAAGAGTATAAAACTTGGCCTAAGCTAGATAATCTTTATGTCATCCGACGACATGAGATTGAACTTAGTAAAACTCCACTAGTTTACCACCCCTCATTAGTACTTACCCCCACTTGTAGATGCTAGTGCTAAGCATAAAACTTGATCCACTTTAGATGGGAATACTTGGTGAAAATGGTTATGAAAACCCTGGAATGATGGATCATTCTATTGAAATGTTTTGGACATGTGTTTCCGAACACCAGATGATTTTTGGTGATGAAAATGTTGAGGCATGAGCCTTAGCCCTTTATAAAACTGATGGTTGTCTGGATGCGATACCATTCCAATTTTACCATACAACCACATTACCCGAGAATTGGGTAGGGCTTGACTGGAAACTTATATACCTTAGTATTGGTTCCCTCACGGCCAAGGTCTGAGCTGAGGCTACCTTGTGAAGATTGTCCACCTGTGCAGTACCTAAGATGACAGTTGGTCATGGTTAGGAGGCCACACTCACAGGAGAGGTGCTTATACTAGGGCGTGTAATTGAAAGGTTACGGTTGATTATCCGCATACTAAGTATGGTGAATTCAGGATTTGTTCCTGACGGATGTATCGAATGTTGTGGTGAAAGTGTACAATCTCTGCAGAGTGTCAAACTATTCGAATAGCCGCATCCGCGGTTATGGACAGTTGGAGTGGCCATACTGTTCCCCCATCAGATGTTTTCAAAATGACTTGTGAAATGGATTGAGATTCTGAGTTGACCACATCAGAGTTGTGATATGAAATACAAGTTCCCACATAGGTGTTATAAAACTTCAACTAGCTTTCTTCGTTTCTAAACTTAGTAGATGTAAATATGGCCTTTTGCAAAACAACCCTAGAGCTTAGTGTCCTATTACAAAAAACCCCTTCACTTGTTAGTCTCTTAGTTTGTGAGTACTTAAAGAGTACTCATGGATTTATCCCTGGCTATTCCCGTGGCCAGACTATGAAGCGGAGTACCAGGAGGATGGCCCCAGGAAGGTTACGACAACTAGGATCATCTCCCATCATCAGCATTGCCTGTGACCCCGAAGATGGAGCTTCGCCTACGCTCCCTTTATTATTACGTATTTCCACTGATTGAGTTGTATTAAGAACAGGATCATGAGATCCTTATTTGTGTAAGACCTTATGTATGGTTTGTAATGGATGATGTACTGTGGTATCCAAATCTTTTATGTCTCACAAAAATGGTAATCTTGGGATTGCGATGTATGGCATAACAGGCATCTGGGATTAAAAATCCGGGTGTTGACAGTAACGCTGTTACTCATCCTTTCCTTTGATCCCTTGCTTAGACTCTAAGGATCCCGAAGGCGTTCCAATGTATGCAGCCGAATGCCAAGAAGATGTGTTCTACGTGGAGCCTAACCTATCAGGAGGTGTTGAAGGAGTGGATTACAAAATCCGCTATGGTGTCGATGATAACGAGTCCAACTAAGTATCCTAGTTAGTAGTAACCGACGGAGCCGAGCAGCATGAAATCTATAGAATAAGCTGCTGAGCTCAACTCCTAGTTGGAGTTGCTACTCTTAAATTCCGCTGAAACACTTTATATTTTGTTTTATAAGTTGAAACCTTTTGAAGTCTTGAACTTCTGGTATTGAAATAATAATGTGTGAATGTTTGTAATATGGACCCGCAATGTTTCTGTTGTACCACTCCGAGGTATGTGATATTTATAGAACGCTGTTCTGTGGATGTCATGTCAACGACTATAGTGTACTACACATGCAGTGGCATGCTGGATCACCGCAGAGGTCTACATGAGACAGCCCCCTTGCGGTGACCCAGCATACCACTGCATGATGTAGTACACTATAGTCGTTGACATAACACCAATGAAACACCGTTCACTAGTATTACATCCCTTAGAGTGGTACAACAGAAACACAGCAGGTCCAAGACATGACTATAGGTTACAACTCAACTCTTTACAAAATATCTAGAGAACACTCTAGGTTAAATAGAGAGAAAGAAACTTCTTTCAAAGAAGAATCAGAAATAAACAACTCAAAAATTATCATACTAATAAGACTAGTATCTGAACTATTGGTCTGGCATTGCTTCTATTGCAATACTCTACAGAAGTAGGTTCTATGGATAGAGATTATATTCCTATCTAATCAGCAACTTTGTCTTCACTTGAGTTGATGTATGTGTCGACTTTCTTGACTTCACTGAAGAGCTTTAGCTTTTGATGATGATTCCTGGAGCATAAGTTGATGTAGACATCATCTGTATTGGCTTCATAATCTAGCCAGGGTTAATAAGATACGTTGAATACGAGCGTACTCAGCAAGTTCACTAGAAAAGAGTGTTTGATGCACTATATCTATAGCCATAGAGCATAGGTCATAGGCAATTCAGGTTTTCATAAACATTCCTTCAAAGGTTGCTTTTATTCTGAAAAGCTATGTCCGTCAGCCTTCACAGGTTTACCAGAACTTTCATGGAGTTCCTTTCCTGCCGCGTTCGTAGCACCTTCCCGGAATAGGGAGTAACAAGTTACAGTTCTTACACTCTGCAGAGGTGCGTTACTTTACCCATGAGAGACCTTATCTTTGTTGCACATCCGAGTTGCGGGCTCGTTCACACTTCCTTGGTGTGAGGCCCAGACTAAGATCCAAGCCAATCACTGCCTTCTCTGCAACCCCGCATGTCTCCTTGGTGTACACCAACCCACATATTGAATTACAGCAATTGGTAGTACAGACCGTTCAGATGCCGGAACTATCGTGGTATGTTGAGGGTTTCCACCCATATGCTACATATGTCCTACGAATTACCAATTAATGCATGCTACGGAGATAACAGCCACGACCCGCACATCCGGATACATGCGAGAGGGAAAAGATACAACTGACTTCTTCGTCCCATTCCAAATCTCATGGTCAATGCGTAATATACGATGCAAGAATCATTGGCGACATTGGTTATTAAGTCCTAGGTAATATGTTCCTTTACCACCAGAACATTTATAATAGGTTATTACCTAAGGGTAAATAACCTATAATCGTATTATTATGAAAATAGTGTTTTCTAACTTTTTGAAATGCAGGTGATGACAACACTGGATTTGCAAAATACTTTACAGAAAATAATCAAAGGATGTGATTAGTTGTGAACTTGCCTTTTGTGATTGCAAGATTATGCACTCATAGTCTTCGAGACAATATAAGATCTAATATCTGAAAACAGCATCATTGGTACAGTAAGGACTAATGTTTAAAGAAGCAAGATGCTATTATGCATAAGTAATGGAATGCAATTTAGTAAACTCGAATCCCCGGAATAACGTTGTCCTAGGGTTTGGATACTGGAAATGGTTTCTTTGTAATGTGTTACTCTTTTAGATAAGTTTCACACTTGTGCTTCTTATTAAGGCTTGTGAGTGTGTCTGAAACAACATGTAATTATAATATCATACAACAATAATATACACAAATGTGGAATGCTACTCAAAGACTGCTTATATAAGAATTGTCTTATCTTCAAATTTTACTCTACAAGTAATGGCATTATAAGGAACTTAAGTGTCAACAATCCTAAATATACAAGTAAAGTATAAAGTAATGTGATTATGATTAATTGTCATATGTTGACTATGATAAAAGTCCTTGGGTGTAGTTGTTCAGAGTTAGAGATATTATTATAAGATTTGTTGTTTGAAGTGGAAAAAAGGATAACCTTTGAAGAAAGGTTTTCTTTTCTAAGGTTTAAATAATCTTGTTGGTTAATAGAATATGGTCGATGTCTCTTGGTGTTTACTTCGTTAGTTTGGTCTTGGAATGCATTTACGTCTAAATTGAACAGACCAAAGTAAACTATAAACACATAATAAAGTCTTTATCATAATATTTAAAGTCTTGTAGACTAAAGTTAACTTTAAGGACATAGATGGACTTAAGATGTAATGCTTATGGTATTTGTACTTTGTTCTCCTCATAATGTTTCTTTAAAGCTAACTAAGAGTGGTACTACTTTTATTTGAATAGTGGTTTCTTAATATTGTAAGGGAATGGAATCATGTATCTCCTTATAAAGGTGTGGTTATGGTTTGTGAATAAGTAAATAATATTATTTACTACTTATTAACTATCTTTGTTTTTAATTTATATTATAAATTTGTGAGTGGAACCATGGTAGAAGGTTTTATTTAGTCACAAATTATTCTTGAAGATTCTATATTTGATAAGGATCTTTTTAGAAAATAATCTATACTTATGGTTGAATGACAATTCAATAAGATTATATTTAAAATGTGTTGAACCATTTTGACTTCATATTATCAATATTTAAGACTAATACTATTTATTAGACCTTAACTGGCAAGTTTTAGAAATATTAGCAAATTTTATTTACCCTATATGAATTATCAATTAAGGAAATTAGATTTAAATTCAAGTTATTAGGGTATTAAGTTTTTATTTACTTAAAAAGTGTAATGTTATATTTTTAACATGCTAAAATTATTTTTGTGATCCTTTTGGTATATTACATTTATTTTTGTGATCTATAAATAATAAGATATGATTTTATAAGATTTATTATTTATAAACACTTAATAAATAATAGATATTAAATTAAAAAATAATAATACAATATTATGGTATTAAGTTATAGTTCTTATTTTTCTAAGAATTTTGGTATATTATTTATATTTTTAGCATTTACCATTATTAAATTATGAATTATCAAAGTTTTATTACTTATAAAACCTTTATTAAATAATATTTATTTAAATTGTTAATATAATAATGTTTGATAATAAATTTAAATTATAGATTTTATTTTTCTAAACATTTTCATATATAAAACATATTTTCTGAATTGTAAAACAAAATTTATTGAATTTACGATGTTTAATCATTTTATTTAATATGTGGAAATTATTTATGTTTGAATTTATATTGTTTGTCTATTTATTAAAAAGGAAATAACTTCCTACATAGAGGCTAGACCTACCCTTGGTTACTGACCCGTGGGGTCAGGACCATGTTGGCGTGGACTAGTCAATGCATGGACCCGGTCAACACGCCGACGTGGCAAAGGGTGACATCACCACGACATCACATTGCTGGTGGCATGACAGACGACGGCGAGGTTGGCGGTAGAAAGCGAGTGCGCATGCGTGCAGGGGCTTGCACAAATCAACACATCAGGCGAGCAATAAACTAGTAGCGCCACCCCGGTTTGGTCATTGGTATAAGGTTTGCGACGACGAGCGGCGGAGCTCATAGCTACACGGCGAGCGCTTGATCTAGGAAGCAAACAACGATTTGGAGAGCCTCGGAAGGATGAGTGACTCACCATGATGCTCGTAGTGGGGTCAGTGAGGTCGAGGTAGAACGGAATCGATGATGAATGACGATGGTCGGCGGCGGTGGTCGGCGGGGATAGGGTCGATGCGGTCGATTAAGAGGTCGTCTGCTCAATTCCTTCTTGGAGGAGATGCTACACACCATGGATAATCACGTGCTATGCTCGGCTAGTCGTGGGGCAGTCTCTAGTGGCGACGACAAGCATCTCCGGCGAGCTAGGGTTTTGGCCCCAAGGTAAAATCGAGAGAGGGCTTCAGGAGAGGAGAATGGGGATACGGACGAGGCAGGGTGCCGTGGTGGCCTTCTTATCCATCCTAGGGCAACGGCAGCGAGTATCTTGACGCGGAGACGGCGGAGGACGGCCTCGCCATCGCCACTGAGCTGCTTCCAGCTAGAGGAGGAAGATGACAACGGAACATCTTGCAGATAAACCGCTAGTATGTTTAAAGACTCAACCCGCAGTCCTTCTTCGGCCCCACCACTCAGCTAGAGAGGAATACCTAGGGTTTTTCTCGCTGGGCCGTTACTGGGTTGCTATTGGGCCAAAGCAAAGTGAGCAATATAGCTGCTTCTATTGCTCGTGAGCGATAGACAGAGGATTGAGTGAGTGGGCCACAGGCCAGATACTATTTAACTTTTTTCCTTTTTATTTTACCATTGTGAATTATGTTTTCACAATTCCTTTTTAAATAAGAATATATTAAAAGGTTAAAACATACCCGGAATTTGTGTAACTTTATAAAATTACTGCAAGGATTATTGTGGTTATTTGTTTTAATATACTTTTAGGTATTTGTATGGATCCTATCAATTTGTGAGATGTAAATGAGAAACTTATTATTATCTTTTAGGGTTTAAGATTTTGTTTCTTATTTAGGAACTTTCTTTAATTTTTTCCTTAATTGTCTATTGATACTTGTGGTTTTAAGATACCTATAAAATCATTAGAGAGGTGATACGTCGGAAACGTATCTATAATTTTTTATGCTCCATGCTTGTTTAGTATCTACTTTGCTTTGTCTACACTTTGAGGTGCTTTTTACATGTTTTCTGGACAAACCTATTAACAAGTTGCCACAGTGCCAATTGCCTGTTTTTCGCTGTTTTTGGTTCCAGAAAAGCTAGTAAGGAAATATTCTCGGAATTGGATGGGACAAAAGTCAAAGTCAATAACTTTCCGTGGGGAACAAGAAGTCCAGAGGGGAGACGGAGACACGTGTCAGGGCAGCCACACCCCCCCCTAGGCGTGGGTGGGCCCTGCCCCGCGCCTAGGGAGGGTGTAGGGCCCCAAGCCACCGCCTCAGACTCCCCCTTCGCCTAAAAGAATACCCCGATGCAGAAACCCTAAGTAGCCGGTCAATATTCCACGAAACCTTATGTATCAGTCGCCACCGTCGTCCCTAGATCGGGGGATCTGAAGTTCTTCCCGGCACCCTGCCAGAGAGGAGATCATCCCGAAGGCCTTCTCTCTGGTATGATGCGTGAGTAGTTCCACCTTGGACTATGGGTCCATGTAGTAGCTAGATGGTTGTATCTCCTCCTTGTGCTTTCATGTATAGATCTTGTGAGCTCCGTTCATGATCAAGATCTAATCTATTTGTAATCATGCATGTTGTGTTTGCGGGGATCCGATGGATATTGAGATTATTATGTTGGTTTGATTAATGGTTTTGTATTTATGATTCTATCATGTTTGTGTTGTTTGTGATCTTGCATGCTCTCCGTTGTTAGTAACTATCTTGGCCAAGTAGTTGCTAGTGACTCCAAGAGGGGGTATTTATGCTCGATAGTGGGTTCATGTCTTTAGTTTCCAAGGAAAGCGACATAAATCTCTTCGGTTGTAGATGTGATGTTGCTACTAGGGAGAAAACAATGGTATCTTGTTCATGGAACATGTGGACTGTTTACCTTACACACTTTGCTTAAAGCAGTTGTTTGTTGCTTGCAACTTAATACTGGAGGGGGTTCGGATGATAACCTGAAGGTGGACTTCTAGTCATAGATGCAGTTGGATGGCGGTCTATGTATCTTGTTGTATTGCCCAATAGAATCTCATAGGATCTTTCTGACTAGTAATTGCATTGTTATGCCTTGCTTAGTTCCTGTCAATTGCCCTGCTATAATTTGTTTACCCTTCATGCCATGTTGTTTATCTAAGGAGAGCACCTCTAGTGAACTATGACCCTGGTCCAATCTTTACCATTGATACATCTTCCACTGTTACTTGTTTACTTGCTGCAAACTACCATTACCTTCCACTCCATACGTTTAATCTTTTGTTATAGCAACCGGTGAGATTGACAACCTCACTTTTAGTTGGGGCAAAGTCTTGAGTTTGTGTTGTGCAGGTCTCCACGTTGCTTGCAACACTTGTGTGATGTTTCCTTCCTCCTACTGGTTCGATAACCTCGGTTTCTTACTGAGCGAAGACTTGCTGCTGTGCTTCTTCACACCTTGCTCTTGGGGTTCCCAACAGGCTCCACATCAACTGAGCCATCAACAAGTTTTCTGGCGTCGTTGCCGGGGAGGCCAAGGACGTCTTCACTAGGGGAGTCCTCCACTTCCTTTCTCTTTACTTTGTTTTTAGTTTGCTTTGTTTATTTTGCTTGGTTTTATTTTCCTATTTTCAAAAAAAACCCAAAAAAATATTCTAGCTTGGTTTGCTTACTTTATTCAAAAACACAAAAAAATTAGTTCATGCTCTAGCTGCTGCTACTGTTTTTGGCTTGCCCACCTTTGCCAAAATGAACTCTGCTGAGAACACCAAGTTGTGTGACTTCACTAGCACCAACAACAATGATTTCGCTAGCACACTTATTGCTCCACCTGCTCCTGATGCTACCTTTTATGAAATTAAGCCTGCTTTGTTGAATCTTGTGATGAGCGAGCAATTTTCTGGTGCTAGTTCTGATGATCCTGCTGCCCATGTTAATAGCTTTGTTGAACTTTGTGAGATACAAAAATATAAGGATATAGATAGAGATATTATTAAGCTCAAGCTTTTTCCTTTCTCCTTGAGAGGAAAAGCTAAAGAATGGTTGCTATCCTTGCCTAAAAATAGTATTGATTCTTGGACTAAGTGTAAAGATGGTTTTACTGGAAAGTACTATCCTCTTGCTAAGATTATATCTATGAGAAGTGACATTATGAAATTTAAACAACTTGATAGTGAACATGTTGCTCCAGCTTGGGAAAGAATGAAATCTTTGGTTAAGAATTTCCCCACTCATGGACTCACTGCTTGGATGATTATCCAGACTTTTTATGCAGGTTTGAACTTCTCCACAAGAAATCTATTGGATTCAGCTGCTGGAGGTACCTTCATGGGCCTCACTTTGGGTGTTGCAACAAGGCTCCTTGATAATATGATGGTTAACTACTCTGAATGGCATGTTGAGAGAGCTCCACATGGTAAGAAGGTAATTTCTATTGAGGAAACTTCCTCTTTAAGTGAAAAGAATGATGTTATTAAGGCTATGCTTGTTAATGGGAAAGCTCCTCTAGATCCTAATAGTGTTCCCTTATCCTCTTTGGTTGCTCAAGAAGAGCAAGTTGATGTGAACTTCATTAGAAACAACAATTCTTATAGGAGTAATTCTGGTGGTAACAATTATAGGCCTTATCCTCCTAATAATGGCAATTCCTATGGAAACTCTTACAATAATGCTAGAAGTGCCCCCTCTGAGCTTGAGGTCATGCTCAAAGACTTTATTAGTAAACAAACCACTTTCAATAAGGCTATAGAGGAAAAGCTTTTAAATGTTGAGAAAAATATATCCTCTTTGTCTGAAGCTCAGTCCTCCTTGATAAGTAAAATGGCTGCTAAACCTGAAACTATGGAAAGTACCTTTGTTGCCACTCATGACATACAAGTTACTATTGATGAAAATGTTAGGTTGTTAGCTCAACTTCATGCTAGGTGGGAAAGGAAGCTGAAATTGATAGAAACAATAGTGTGTGCACCATCACCACAAAACCACAAGTAGTCCCAATTCCTCCTCCTACTATGCCTAAGCCTATTGAGCCTACTACTAGTGATGCTAAGTTTGAATTTGATATTGATGGTTGCAATATTTCTGAAGTGATTATGTTCCTACAAAAGCTTGCTAGAAGTCCTGATGCTAGTGATATGCATGTTGCTTTCACTAAACACATTACAGATGCTCTTGTTAACATTAAGGAAGAGAAGCTAAAACACAAAGCTTCTATTCCTAGGAAAGTAGAAGATAGTTGGGAACCCATTATTAATATACAACTGAATGACTTTGACCTCAAAGCTTCATGTGATCTTGGTTCTAGTGTCTCTATTATGCCTAGGAAGATTTATAAAATGCTTGATTTGCCACCATTGGAAGATTGTTATTTAGATGTCCCACTCAATGATAATGCTAAGAAAAAACTCATGGGGAGTATTAATGATGTTCTCATTATGGTTAATAATGCTTATGTCCCTGTGGATTTCTATGTTTTGGATGTTGAATACAATGCTTCTTGTCCTATTACTTTGGGAAGACCTTTTCTTAGAACAGTTGGTGTCACCATTGATATGAAAGAAGGCACCATTAAATATCATTTTCCATTCAATAAAGGTATTGAAAACTTCCCTATGAGGAGAGATAAGTTGTTTTTTGCTCCTCCTTTGAAAGCAAGGTTTGATGTGAATGCTTCCTCATTTAAAAATATTTGATTCTTCTTGCTTCTTGTGCCTAACTTAAAGGCGTTAAAGAAAAGTACTTGTTGGGAGATAACCCAAGAGTTTCCTTGAGTCTTGGAAGTTATTAATTCAGTAATGACCTCTCCTTATCCTTTTTGTTTGCTTTTTGTGCCAAGAATGACCTCTAATGAGAGGGAAGTAAGATTTGGGGAGTTGCTGTCCCGAAACAGATTTCTATTCTCCACCATAAAAATTTGTGAGGAGTTTCTGCAACTCGGATTGAGCTCAAAATTTACGAATACATCCCCCAGTATGTTATATAACTTTCGTTAGTTCAACACTTTTTTATTTGAGCAACAAAAGATTTTCGAAAAAATCGGTTTCTACATGTTGGTCTGTTTTGACAGATTTCTGTCATTATTTGCATTTGCTTCTTATTGATTCCTTTTTGAGTTTTCTTTTGAGGAATTGAGATTTTTTAATGAGTTGCTACAGTAGCTTGAGTTTTTAGTGAAAAGCCTTGCTGTCTCAAAGCTTTGCCAAAGGTCTAATATCTTTTGAATAAACTAATGTTGCTAATGAAGATTGTGTGAAGTTTTGTATGAAGGAAAAATTTCAGGTGTACAGAGAGAATGATGCAATGGGATGAAGAATGAACAAAAGCTCAAGCTTGGGGATGCCACCCTGGTGTCACCCCAAGAAATATCCAAGAGTTACAAGCGTCAACGCTTGGGGATGCCCAAGGCATCCCCTTCTTCATCAATAAAAAGCGCAGGTCTATTTAGACACTTCATTTTTATTGTTTCATGCACAATTGTGTTGTTCTTGGAGCGTCTTAGTTTTCATTTGGTTTGCTCAGTTGTTTAGTTTGCTTGAATAAAGTAGTTTGGACCCCCATTCTCGCTGTGTTGTTTTGCAAATAAGTTGCTTGGTGTTGGAAAGGAGTAGTAAGTTCTTGCTTGAAAGTGCAAGAGGAGATTGCATTGACTGTGACTTAGACTTTAGCATGAAATGCTAGGTGTTGTTTTGACCTTATGCTTAGTGATTATTGCTGTAGCATGTATTGTTCCAAACAATTGGAATTGCTTAGTGTGCCTTGAAGAAATTATGCATTGTTTTAGCATGCAAAAGCATAGTATTGTGGTATTGTCCTTTGATGCTTTGCTTGGGTTGACTTGGCACATGCTTACACCATGTTATGAATATGAACAAGTCACCATAGCCTCTATGATCATTTAGTCCTAAACTTGTAGTACCACTCTATGCTTTGATTAGTAATGTTTTGTTGCACCGCATAATTATGGCCATTATTGATCTCTTAGTTGGTTGCTCCCAGTCTTTTGCTAGCCTCCACTTGTATGAGTAAGTTCTACTCATGCTTCCAACTCCCAAGAAACCAAGTTATTCCAAAGTGTTCACTATAAACTCCTATGCATGGTGTGTTACACCATTCCAAGTATATTCTTGTTTTTAGCTATCTTCCAATTAAAAACTATTTTGTTATGTTAAAACTTAGTGATTAAATCCCTCACAAACTTGATGGCACACTTTTTATTATTTGCCCCTAATAAACTTGAACCATTGTGTCATCTATGTTGTATATGCTTGCACTTATACGTTGGAATTAGCAGAACCGTGTTGTCACGGGGAACGTTTTCAACATTGCACTTGTACTTTGTACTCAGTTGATATCATGCTCTTTTGTCTATGGATGTCACCGGTGTGAAATAAAGAGGGAACTTGTAAGTCCATGGATTTTGTATTCTGTGTTATAGAAACGTCTGGGCCGCTAGCCTAAGCCATGCCTAATCATGGTGGAAACTTGCAGCATCACCATAGTGAGCTATCTATGAAGCATCCTCAATAAAAAGCTATGCATATGGTAAATAAAATGATTACTGAGATGCTCATTGTCTGCTTGCCTTGTCATTTTGGTTATGGGAAAGCTCATGTACCATGTGCAAGGGGTACCCCGTTGGCGGTTCTCTATGATATGCAAATACTTACAATGACAAGAACTTACAGGTGACTAAAGTTGAGTAGCATGAGGTGTGGCCCTCGTATTCAAGGGACTTGAGATTGCCATCTTATACTTCGTCAAGCATATACTCCATAGTTTGTTCACTTTAACCTTAATCACTTCAAGATGCTTATGATAGGGTCAATGAGGGCTGAAAGCTAACAAGTACCATAATTTTTGGAAGCTCTTTTTGAAACTTGAAATCCCTACTTCCTTTATAAAAGGTCTTTCTTCCACCATTATTTGAGTCCCCACCTTCTACCTTTAGGCACCATTAAGAGAGCATAGTTGCCATTCTATGTGCAGTGTTCCAAAGCTTATTGATTGATGCATATTGTGATATTACTTGTTCTTGTGCTATTTGTTTCTAGTCACCCTTGTGAACTTTGAAGGTGTCCTATGCATCTATTTGCTACTCTATGAGGGACAAGCTGGTTACCACTATGCTATGTTTTCTATATGTGAAACAAACAAACGTTTTTCAATGCATGTTATTCATGATCTTTGTTTGTAGCCTTTCATGTTGCATGCATAGTTACTATGTCCTATTGTTATAATTCCATCTTTCATGCACATGTGTAAGAGTTCTTTGTTCCCAGCTTTAAATGCATGCAAATGGTTAGATCTTTATTGTGAGGGTGCATGTCACCTCCAAAATTATTCTTTTTATCACTTACCTACTCGAGGACGAGCATGAGTTAAGCTTGGGGATGCTTGATACGTCGGAAACGTATCTATAATTTTTTATGATCCATGATTGTTTAGTATCTACTTTGCTTTGCTTTGTCTACACTTTGAGGTGCTTTTTACATGTTTTCTGGACTAACCTATTAACAAGTTTCCATAGTGCATGTTGCCTGTTTTCTGCTGTTTTTGGTTCCAGAAAATCTAGTAAGGAAATATTCTCGGAATTGGATGGGACAAATGTCAAAGTAAATAGCTTTCCGTGGGGAATAAGAAGTCCAGAGGGGAGACGGAGAGGCGTGCCAAGGCAGCCACACCCCCCCCCCTAGGCATGGGTGGGCCCTGTCCCACGCCTAGGCAGGGTGTAGGGCCCCTGGCCACCGCCTCGGCCTCCCCTTCTCCTATAAGAAGCCCCCAATGTAGAAACCCTAAGTACCCGATCAATATTCCACGAAACCTTCTATATCCGCCGCCACCATCGTCCCTAGATCGAGGGGATCTGAAGTTCTTCCCGGCACCCTGTCAGAGGGGATATCATCCCGGAGGCCTTCTCTCCGGTATGATGCGTGAGTAGTTCCACCTTGGACTATGAGTCCATGTAGTAGCTAGATGGTTGTATCTCCTCCTTGTGCTTTCATGTGTAGATCTTGTGAGCTCCATTCATGATCAAGATCTAATATATTTGTAATCATAAATGTTGTGTTTGCGGGGATTCGATGGATATTGAGATTATTATGTTGGTTTGATTAATGGTTTTGTCTTTATGATTCTATCATGTCTATGTTGTTTGTGATCTTGCATGCTCTCCGTTGTTAGTAGCTATCTTAGCCAAGTAGTTGCTAGTGACTCCAAGAGGGGGTATTTATGCTCGATAGTGGGTTCATGCCTCTAGTTTTCAAGGGAAGTGACAGAAATATCTTCGGTTGTAGATGTGTTGTTGCTACTAGGGAGAAAACAACGGTCTCTTGTTCATGGAACATGTGGACTGTTTACCTTACACACTTTGCTTAAAGCAGTTGTTTGTTGCTTGCAACTTAATACTGGAGGGGGTTCGGATGATAACCTGAAGGTGGACTTCTAGTCATAGATGCAGTTGGATGGCGGTCTATGTATCTTGTTGTATTGCCCAATCGAATCTCATAGGATCTTTCTGACTAGTAATTGCATTGTTATGCATTGATCAGTTCCTATCAATTGCCCTGCTGTAATTTGTTTACCCTTCATGCCATGTTGTTTATCTAAGGAGAGCACCTCTAGTGAACTATGTACCCTGGTCCAATCTTTACCATTGATACATCTTCCATTGTTACTTGTTTACTTGCTGCAAACCATCATTACCTTCCACACCATACGTTTAATCCTTTGTTCAGCAACCGGTGAGATTGACAACCTCACTGTTAGTTGGGGCAAAGTCTTGAGTTTGTGTTGTGCAGGTCTCCACGCTGCTTGCAACACCTGTGTGACGTTTCCTTTCTCCTACTGGCTCGATAACCTTAGTTTCTTACTGAGAGAAGACTTGCTGTTGTGCTGCTTCACACCTCCAACAGGCTCCATATCAACTGAGCCATCAAGAGGCTTTATATATATAATTAGAACAAATAGAAATTAGGGTTTTAGAGTTTTAAGATTTGTTTATGATCTTATAAAATGATTTTTATTTCCTCTTAATGAATGTAATGAGAATGGTTTAAGATAGCTAAGGATATACAAAGAATATATCCATATATTTCTTATGTAGCAATCATTATATAAGATGGTTTAGCTATTACGGTTCTTAAAATGGTAAATTCTTTTATTCATAATCCTCTAATAGGTGAATCCTAACTACCCTACTTATTTAAAAATATGCATAGCTGATTTATTGAACTAGTTATTCACCACTTTCTTAAGTGTTGTTAATATATGGATATAATATTAGAGTATAATGGTTTATAGAACTTGCCATTAATGTGGTACATATGATTTTAATGTTTTGAGGTGGCAAGATATGCTTGGGTGATTTGCTATAGGAAAATATTACTATAAGCCATTGGGAAAGAGGATAATAGATCAAACAGATGAGATGGATATTAAGTTGATTATAGAATGAAGGTTTAGTGTTTATCAAGAGTTCCTATCTTCCACACTATAATTATTGTTTCTTACTTGTGGAATTCCTTTCCTAGATATACTACTTATTCACATCTATCATCATGTGTTAACATGATGAGATTTACTAATAAAGAGTATTCTTATCAATACTTTCTTCTTCTAAATCCATTTGTAAATCCAATGAGCTTGACACTTGACATGGATATGCCCTACGGGTACCTGATGTTAGTATACCTGGTCTAGCCCGACGGAAGGCCCACTCGACGATATACCGAGGTCCACGACGCCTATGACATTTTGGCTGCTACGAATCCCATGTGGACACGGACTCTCAAGCGCACAAGACAAGAAAAGCTCAAGACTAGAGTTAGAATACAACTTGTAACCAACTCGTATCGGTACTTGAGACCTAGCCTCCCCATATATAAAGGCTAGGAGGGGCCAACGAGAAGGGCACCCCCGATAGACTAGACCACAACAGATATATAGATCCATACTTCTCATACCACCGCATACACACCTCCACGCCAGATTGCATCTGCGCATCCCTGTAACTTTCGGTTCCGCCATAATCAAAAGAAGACAAGCAGGAGTAGGGTTTTCCCTCCGGGGGCCTGAACCTGGGTAAATCTCGTGTCCCCTGATTGCTTGTCTGTTAACCGTTCCGCGATCTCCAGCATCCCCATCTTCTCCAAAACCCAAGTCCATAACAATAGGCATTGACGAGATCGAACCTCGTTAATTGGCGCCGTCCGTGGGATGCGGGAACGCTGATCGTGCGGTCGTGACGGTTCCATCACCAGCAAATCTATGATTCGTCGGCTACTAAAGGCCAGATCTAATTCATATCCCTCATCATCAACATCGGCCATATCGGATCACCTTCGATCGATTCGTCCGCGCCTGCATCAACGCATTCAATTTTGTCATCAACAAATCCATCTGCGCATCTTTTCTTCACCGTGCTGCTGACTCACGTACCTGCGGCTGACTCGCATACATCAAGGATTGAAAAGTACCACGGAACAACACGCATGGCTCGATTTCCAGGGAGAAACAAGCTATGTACCGTATAGAGGAGATTTCCTTGTTCGATCCAGACACCCAGGCGTTGGTCCATGCCAAAATCATGCATGTGCGTGAAACTCGGTCCAGGACAAAGAAAAAAAAGTTGCTTTGTCAAAGCAAGTAAATTCTGCAAACTTCACATGAAGGAAGCTCATGTGAAGATCGAGTACTACTTCAAGAGAAACTATCAAGGTCTTGGCAGAAGCTAGCTAGATCCGATTCGGCTGATAAACTACAGGAGAGATGCAAGCGTATCGCGTCCCGTGAATTCCGGAGAATATAGACACGAAGATTCTGCGTCGCTTTCACTACATTCATCACGCGACTCCGGCCTCCGCTTCGACTCCATCCGCTACACGACTCCGATTTGTTGCGTCAACCAGTCCGTGGCGTTCGACTACGTCCACCACGCGACTCCATCAACCTGGACCACACGTCCGCTGCGTCGATTCCATGACTCTATACCCGGGACCTTTCCGACCCCATTGCGAGAGTTATTGCCGACTTCTGATTCGGCGACCCGTTGTAGTCTTCGACTTCAACGACCCACTGCGGTCTTAAGCTCGGGTGACTCGAAGGCTCCCTCGGCATCAGCGACCCGCTGCGGCCTTCAGCTGCGGTGACCCGCTGCATCTTTCGGATGCGACGACTAGACGTGATCTTCGATTTCGGCAACTGGCTGCATTGGCTTCAGCGACCACGACCTGGTGCACTCGTCAACTACGTTAACCCTCTACGATCTTCGGTTGTGGCAAACTACCGCCACCATCGGTTTCAGTGACCCGCTACCGCGTCGACTCCGGTCCGTCGCATTGGATCTCGAACGTCGCCTCAACCACATCAACTCCACGCTCGGGGGCTGCGCCCACTTGTCCACACGACTCGCGACCATCGAGCTATTGCGGTTTTCGACTGCGACGACCCAATGCAATCTTCGATTGCGGCGACCGGTCGCATCGGCTTCATCGACCACGAATCGGGGGCTCCCTCCGCTTCGACAACCAGCCGCAGCCTTCAGCTCCAGAAACCTGCTGCGGTCTTCGGCTCCGACGAACTATGTGGCCTTCGGCTGTGGCGACCCGCTGCATTCTTAGGATGCGGTAACCCGATACATCCTTCGGATACGACGACCCAATGTGGTCTTCGATTGCGACAATCTTCGGATGCGGAGCTCGCTGCCGCCATCGACCCCAAGAAATCGTTGCTGCTATGACCGTGGTCTGCCGCATCGACTATGTTCGGCGCGTGACCTGCTACCGCGTCAACTTCTCCACGACGACCAACAAAGCTAAGTTTCCCTCTACTTAGAATTCATTCTTTTTTAATTCGCACTCGAAACACTCGGGGACTACGCCCTATTAGAGTAACCTAATGTGCCATCGGCTCCACGCACTCGAGCACCTCATACGCGATAGCCCGAGTAGCTAATTCTGCCTGATCGTCGAATCCTTGAACACCGAGTGCCTCGGCAAGGTACTGAGACTAAGGGTAATCAGGCTAACGAAAAGGCCTAGCATACGGTGCAACAGTGTCGACTCGATCGGCACCAGAATCTTACTAAACAAGCCTACAGGCAAATATTTTTTTACAAGATACAAGTACTTCACAACTTCTTATGTTTTCTGCAGCTTATAAGGATGTCGACTGCGTCAAGCTATTCTATCGGGTCCTTCAATAGGAGTCGACAAAAAAACTGGCTACGCCATAAACTGAAGACCCGAGTAGAGTCCCTCCTCGGATGGTTGTATCGCTTGATGCTACGAAGATGCGACGCTGGTCGTGCACCAGACAGATGAGACGCAGACTCGATGCAGTTTTGGGTTAGTGGTTTCTCCTCGCATGAGTCTCAACTCGAGTCTGCGACTCGAGTAGACACTCGGGGGCTACTCCTATCAGGAGCGCTGGTCGCGCACCCGATGTAATTCCAGGTCAGCGGTATGCCCACGAGATTTCCTACTACAACTACACGATACAAGACTCGAGTCTCTGCCCAAGCCCACGACTCCACCAGACACTCGGGGGCTACTCCAAACTGGAGTTCTGGTCGCGCACATGGAAGATCTTCGAGTGGCACGCTTCGATTCCTCACTCGAATCAACGATTCGACTGAGGACTCGGGGGCTACTCCCATAGGGAGCGCTAGTCGCGCATTCAAAAAATAAAGGCATTCAGAGCATTTGCAAGATCATCCGAAGAACTTCCGGATCACCGTGTCTACGCAACCGACGACTATAAGTTTTTGCTCGAGTCTACGACTCAAACAGACACTCGGGGGCTACTCCCATAGGGAGTGCTGGTCGCGCACCCTATAGTCCATTGTGTTGACTACGTCCATAATGTCGACTCCTTTACAACAACCGAACAAATTCAGATGACCCGATAAACTTTCGGATGAAGTGCTTCACACTCGACACAACTTTCGACTCCGACATCCAAATCCAAGGTTCAAGACAACTAAGTCTCCACCCAAATCTATGTTTCGGATGGACACTCGGGGGCTACTGACATGGATATGCCCTACGGGTACCCGATGTTAGTATACCTGGTCCAGCCCGACGGAAGGCCCACTCGACGATCTACCGAGGTCCACGATGCCTATGACATTTCGGCTGCTATGAAGCCCATGTGGACACAGACTCTCAAGCGCACAAGACAAGAAAAGCTCAAGACTAGAGTTAGAATACAACTTGTAACCAACTCGTATCGGTACCCGAGACCTAGCCTCCCCATATATAAAGTCTAGGAGGGGCCAACGAGGAGGGCACCCCCGATAGACTAGACCACAACAGATCTATAGATCCATACCTCTCATACCACCGCATACACACCTCCACGCCAGATTGCATCTGCGCACCCCTGTAACTTTCGGTTCCGCCGTAATCAAGAGCAGACAAGCAGGAGTAGGGTTTTCCCTCTAGGGGCCTGAACCTGGGTAAATCTCGTGCCCCTGGTTGCTTTTCTGTTAACCGTTCTGCGATATCCAGCATCCCCGTCTTCTCCAAAACCCAAGTCCATAACAATGGGCATTGACGAGATCGAACCTCGTCAACACTAAAGCTCTACATGAACTCCTTATAGAGATAATTCTTATCTCTAGAATACTTCTAATGAATCCGATTTCACTTGAATGACTACTCTCTTACTTCACAAACTACTTTGTAATTTCACATATAAATCTCAGAAGCTTTTCATAACTTTCTCATATCTCCACTTGATTATATCAAACTACTAATGTTAACCTTCAATCCAACAAGTGGCTACTATTAACTCCATTCACACTCTTCCTTTATCATTCATCACTAATATTACTCCAACAGATGAATATATCAAATCCTACTTTCCTCAAAAGCTTACTATCCTTTAAGAGGAATAACACTACTTCAATAAATCCATGCTACTCAAGCTTCAGCTTAGTCATACTATCTTATTTCTTCTTATCTTAGTAACTCATACACCAACTTCTCATTATACCATTGTGATTTGTCATGACTAACCTAGGATAACATATCTACACTAGGGTTTAATCATGTTCTAACCACCAATGTCACTTACACATGATATCTTTCACTCTTAGTGACTAGAGCATGATCAATATAATCCTTTGATCATTTATGGCTTAAGTTTCCTGTTGGCTAATCAAGGCTTTATTAATACAACATTACAGTTGTTTTATAATTATCTTCTTAGTATCTCTATTTGACTAGGAGATTTATCCATTGACTACATCTACTTGATCCAATAGGATTACCCTTGGTAACTATCTTCAGAATTCATCCTTGTAAGCTTCTTTGTTACCATATATTTCTATCTTTCAGATAACTCTTCTATCCATTCATGAGTGAGTTAACTCCACCAATTATCATATTGATTTGACTCCCTTCAATCACTCCCATCCTATAGATGATATCTAAAACTAGCATTACCACTTACCTCTTCTTACTTCTTTATCTAAAGGACTTAAGTGAATGCTATGATAATGACAAGAGTTAATAGATCAAGAATTAATAGGTTAATACTTGATTATCAATAGTTGATTACTCAACATTGATGTTCAACAGATATTAGGATAAGATTCATTAGAGATGATAAGGATTGGTATGGAAGAAAGATATGTGGTGAATGGTCTTGAATTGATTTCCTTCCTACTTAACAAGTGATAAGGAATTAGTGTTTAAGAACTACCATGATGCTCATGGTAGGAATAGATAAGAATAAGATAGGTCAAGATTTAGTTATTACCTTCTTATTATTTAAGTTATATTCATAGCTTGGTATTCATGAGTGGTTGTGATGAATACTATGATATGATCTCTTAAGGATCAGATATTAATCATTGAACAATATGCAATGGCTTAGTTTTATTACATTTGATCTACCCTTAGATCAAATCATGTTTACCCTAAATAAGGTTTCAGCAAAGGTCATATTGAAACTTATCACAGTCAACCTGATGATCTACTTCAATTCTATCAAGTTGAGAGAAGCTTCAATCATTTTGACAAGTTTTGTTCAAAAGCGTGAAAATTATTCGTATTTTCTATGAAGGGGTTCGCAGCATAATAAATCAAAAAAAATTCTACGGATGCGAACGGGAAAGCCAAGATCTAATCTAGGAGATGCAATCAATGAGAGGGGTAGATGAGATATTCATACCCTTGATGAAATCGCACAGCAGAAACGTTCAACACAACATGGTTGATGTAGTCGTACTAGCCGTCTCCTCCTCGCGATCCGATCCGATCCTATGCCGCAAGTGGCGGCGCCTCCGAGAGATGCACACGTACGGTGCCGCGACGTCTCCTCCTTCCTTGGTCAAGCAAGTGGGGTGGAGAGATGGATTGGATCTGCAGCACGACGGTGTGGTGCTATGGTGGAGAGTTTCTGCAGGCCTACACTGAGAGAGAGAGAGGGAGAGAGAGAGAGAGGGAGAGAGAGAGAGAGAGAGAGAGAGAGAGAGAGAGAGAGAGAGAGAGAGAGAGAGAGAGAGGGCAGCAGTTGGCGGATAGGGTTTGGGGTGAGGGGAGGGTGCTCCCCCTGCCCACCTTATATAGGGGGCTGGCCGGCCCCCTTGGCCCCTCCTCCAAGCCCTAGGGCGGCGGCCCCAAGGGTGGAGTGGGGGGCAAGTCTTCCCCCTCTTCTAGAAGGTTTCCCTAGGGTTTCCCCTAGGGTTTGGCCGGCTGGGCCTATGGGGCCTTGTGCCCCTAGCCCAAAGCGGCCAGGGCACTCCCTCATAGGCCCATGCACCCCTCCAACAAGTGGGGCCACGTTGGTCCCACTCCGGAAGCTTCTAGAACCTTCCGGTATAATACCGAATACTCCAAAATGATTCCGAAATCCAAAAAACTGCTTTCCTTTATATGAATCTTACTCTCCGGACCATTCCGGAACCTCTCGTGATGTCCTGGATCTCATCTGAGACTCCGAACAAAAACTCAAAAACCAATTACCCATTCTATCCTAGCATCGAGGCACGTTAAGTGTGTGACCCTACGGGTTCGAGAATATGCAGACATGATATTCTATCAATAATCAACATCGGGATCTGGAAACCCATATTGACTCCCACATATTCATCGATGATCATATCGTATGAACCACAATGCCAGGATTCAATTAATCCCATATATATATTCCCTTCGTCACGCGATATTTTACTTGCCCAAGATTCGATCGTTGGTATCGGCATACCTAGTTCAATATCGTTCACAGCAAGTACTTTACTCGTTCCGTAATCCGATATCACTTTGTTATTAACTCCTTAACCACGTGCTTGCAAGAGGTGTTGATATCGATTACCGAGTGGGCCTGAAGTATATCTCTCCGACTTGGGAGGGGAAAATCCCATCTCGATACATACAACCTAACAAGTACTTTCCGATCACCTGAGAGACAGCTTTATGATCACCCTCACATAGGATGACGTTTGATGACCTCAAAGCTTTCTTCCGATACTAGGGAGTTGCATTATCTCATGGTCTAAGGAATACAATATTTGACATAAGAAAAAGCTTCGCAAAGATGAACACGATGACACGATCTAATTGCTCTGCTTGATTTGGGTCTGTCCATCATATCATTCTCCTAATGACACGATCTCATTATTAATCGATAAATCATGTCTATGGTTAGGAAACCTTAACCATAATTAATCAATGAGCTAGTCCATAGAGGCGTACTAGGGACACGGTGTTGTTCATAAACCACACAAGTATCAAAGTTTCCTCTTAATACAATTCTAGCATGGAATATAAACTTTATCATGAACAAGAATTATAACAATAACATCTTTATTATTGCTCAAGACGTTGAGTGTAGCCCGACATCTTAATGGCGTGCTCACTAACGGAACTCCCTTCCTCCATCTTGTAGTTAAAGAATTTCTCAGAGATCTCATATCTCTCAGAACGGGCCTGAGTCTGAAACATGGTTTTCAGTTCCTCAAGTATCTCAAAGGGCCCGGCGAACTCCTCAAAACGATTTTGAAGGTCGATTCCATAGCAAAAACATGGTACTCTTAATCACTCCATAATCATCTTTGCGTGACTGATAAACAGATTTTTCATCAGCCGGCGCATCAATGGCAGGGGCGTCACCTAGCGCTTTCTCAAGGACATAGTCCTTTTGTCCGCCAGCTAGAATGATTCTCAGATTACGGAACAAGTTGGTGAAGTTAGACCCATTGTTCTTAAACTTTTCTTTCTCAGCAAAAACGTTGAAGTTGAAGTTGGACTTAACCATTTGATCTACAAAATTTGCAAGTACAATTTAGAATATGTTCATGATAACTAGTTCAACTTAATCAAATTACTAGATGAACTCCCACTAAATTCAACATCCCTCAAGTTGTTTAGTGAACACGATCCAAATTCACCACACCTAATCCGATCTTCACGAGAAGAGATGTGTTTTTAATGGTGGACAACAAAGTGTCGATCATATTATTCATATGACTCATGCTTAACCTTTTGGTTCGTGTGTTCCGAGGCCATGTTTGTATATGCTAGGCTCGTCAAGTCAAACCCAAGTATTTCTGCGTGTGCAAAACTAGCTTGCACCCGTTGTATATGAACGTAGAGTTTATAGCACCCGATCATCACGAGGTGCTTGAAAACGACGAACTTTCGCAACGGTGCATACATGGGGAGAACACAATTTTATCTTGATCTTTAAGTGAGGAATCATCTTATAATGCTACCGTCGCGATCTAAGCATAATAAGATACATAAAAGGATAAACATCGCATGCATATAATTTTATGTGACATGGTATAGCCAATCTCCGCGCAATGATATCCATCTTGTGCGCGCCAGCATGATCTCCATCACTCCACCATGATTGCCTCCACCACGAATAGCAACTGCAGCTATTGCTAACTACTTGGCGATAAAGTAAAGCTATTACACGGCGTATAAGAAGTTGACACACAGGTCATACACAATTATAAAGACAACCATATGGCTCCTGCCGGTTGTGTACTCATCAACATGCAAGTCGTGAAATATTACAAAACATGATCATTGCATACAACATACACATGACGTCTTGGGCCATACCATATCACAAAACACTCCCTCCAAAAACAAGTTAGATGTCTCTACTTTGTTGTTGCATGTTTTACGTGGCTTATGGGAGTAACAAGCTAGGAACGATTCTTACCTACGAAATGCCACAACGATGATATTATGGTTGCTAACATCCGGTGTAAATCCCATGACTACTATAGTGAGAGAAACTGGCATCCACCAACAGCATGTGTGGAACAAGCCACACGTCAAGTGCGGAGCCGGTCTCGCGAACGAGGTCTCGTAAAGTTGGCCTGGACCGCTTCGATCTCACTATGCCGCGCCATAAGAAGTACACAACAAGAGTCGTGCAACAGAAAACATCAACGCCCGCAACAAGCATGTTGCGTTCTACTCGTGAAACACATCTACGCATAGATCTAGCTCTGATACCACTGAAGGGGTTCGCAGCATAGTAAATCAAAAAAATTCTACGGATGCGAACGGGAAAGCCAAGATCTAATATAGGAGATGCAATCAACGAGAGAGATAGATGATATCTTCATACCCTTGAAGAAATCGCATAGAGGAAGCGTTCAACATAACGTGGTTGATGTAGTCGTACTAGCCGTCTCCTCCTCGCGATCCGATCCGATCCTACGCCGCAAGTGGCGGCGCCTCCGAGAGATGCACACGTACGGTGTCGCGACGTATCCTCCTTCCTTGGTCCAGCAAGTGGGGTGGAGAGATGGATTGGATCTGCAGCACGACGGCGTGGTGTTATGGTCGAGAGTTTCTGCAGCAGGGCTTCGCCTACACGCAGTCGGGAGAGAGAGAGAGAGAGAGAGAGAGAGAGAGAGAGAGAGAGAGAGAGAGAGAGAGAGAGAGAGAGAGAGAGAGAGAGAGAGAGGGCAGCAGCTGGCGGCTAGGGTTTGGGGTGAGGGGAGGGTGCACCCCCTGCCCACCTTATATAGGGGGCTGGCCGGCCCCCTTGGCCCCTCCTCCAAGCCCTAGAGCGGCGGCCCCAAGGGTGGAGTGGGGGGCAAGTCTCCCCCCCTTCTAGAAGGTTTCCCTAGGGTTTGGCCGACTGGGCCTATGGGGCCTTGTGCCCCTGGCCCAAAGCGGCCAGGGCACTCCCTCGTAGTCCCACGCACCCCTCCGACAAGTGGGGCCACGTTGGTCCCACTCCGGAAGCTTCTAGAACCTTCCGGTACAATACCGAATACTCCAAAACGATTCCGAAATCCAAAAAACTGCTTTCCTTTATATGAATATTATTCTCCGGACCATTCCTAAACCTCTCGTGATGTCCTGGATCTCATCCAAGACTCCGAACAAAACTCATAAACCAATTATCCATTCTATCCTAGCGTCGAGGCATGTTAAGTGTGTGACCCTACGGGTTCGAGAATATGCAGACATGATCTTCTATCAATAATCAACAGCGGGATCTAGAAACCCATATTGACTCCCACATATTCATCGATGATCATATCGGATGAACCACGATGCCAGGATTCAATTAATCCCATATATATATATATTCCCTTTGTCACGCGATATTTTACTTGCCCGAGATTCGATCGTTGGTATCGGCATACCTAGTTCAATCTCGTTCACAGCAAGTACTTTACTCGTTTTGTAATCCAATATCATTTTGTTATTAACTCCTTAACCACGTTCTTGCAAGCGGTGTTGATATCGATTACCGAGTGGGCCCGAAGTATATCTCTCCAACTCGGGAGGGACAAATCCCATCTCGATACATACAACCCAACAAGTACTTTCCGATCACATGAGAGACACCTTTATGATCACCCTCACATAGGATGACGTTTGATGACCTCAAAGCTTTCTTCCGATACCAGGGAGTTGCATTATCTCATGGTCTAAGGAATACAATATTTGACATAATAAAAATCTTCGCAAAGATGAACACGATGACACGATCTAATTGCTCTGCTTGATTTGGGTCTGTCCATCATATCATTCTCCTAATGACATGATCTCATTATTAATCGACAACTCATGTCTATGGTTAGGAAACCTTAACCATCATTAATCAATGATCTAGTCCATAGAGGCGTACTAGGGACACGGTGTTGTTCATAAACCACACAAGTATCAAAGTTTCCGCTTAATACAATTCTAGCATGGAATATAAACTTTATCATGAACAATAATTATAACAATAACATCTTTATTATTGCCTCTAGGGCATAATTCCAACATTCTATGCATGAATTCAATGCACACATGTGTGTTCAGCTTATTTCTAAGCTCTAATGTTGGGATGTTACACCCCTGGTTTTGAACATCCTGATACCCCCCGTCACATTTGTAGGATTGATAAAGCTCTCTGTGGATTAAAACAGGATCCCCGTGCATGGTACTCTCGGTTGAGTGCAAAATTGCAAGAATTTGGTTTTCTTCCATCCAAAGCTGACACCTCTCTATTTCTTTGTGGTAAGTCTGGGGTCACCATATTTGTTCTTATTTATGTTGATGACATCATTGTTACGGGATCCTCTGATGATGCTATTGTGGTTCTGCTCAAGGATCTCACTACTCATTTTTCCATTAAAGATTTGGGTGATCTTCATTATTTCCTTGGTATGGAGGTCACACGTACACATGATGGATTGCTTCTCACTCAGCACAAATATGCGCATGATATTCTTAACCGAATTGGCATGCTGGACTGCAAGTCGGCTCCTACTCCCCTGTCAGCCTCTGAGCCCTTGTATTTGCATGAAGGTACTCTTCTTGGTCCTGATGACAGCTCTCAGCATCACAGTATCTCACCCTCACACGGCCAGACTTGGCGTTTTCTGTTAATAAAGTCTGCCAATATCTTCATGCTCCTACTACAGCTCACTGGACTGCTGTTAAACGCATTCTTCTCTATGTTAAGGATACATCTAAACTTGGTATTATGTTTCAGAGGTCTTCCTCTACTCTTCTTAGTGTCTTTTCAGATGCTGATTGGGCAGGATGTCTTGAGAATCATCACTTCACTGGAGGATTTGCTATTTTTCTGGGTCCGAATCTGGTTTCCTAGAGTGCAAGGAAACAAGCCAGTGTTTCTCTTTTGAGTACAGAGGCTGAATATAAAGCACTTGCTAATACGACTACAGAGTTAATATGGGTTGAAGATGTTCTTCGAGAACTTGGCGTAAATCTCAAGGAGAAGCCCTGTTTATGGTGTGACAATCTAGGTGCTACGTTCCTGTCTGCGAATCCAGTGTTTCATGCCAGAACCAAACACATTGAGATTGATTATCATTTTATTCGGGAGCGTGTTGCAAACAACAGCCTTGACATCAAGTTTATTTTTACCAAGGACCAAATAGCTTGTTGTAAAACATTTAGATGAGTTTAAGCGTAATCTAAACCTCTCATGTGGTTTAGATTAAGGGAGGATGTTAGAGTATGTAACCATATGGGTATGGGTATGGAGTAGTACTCCGACACGTACACAAACCATGTACGCCACGTATGGGGGATATTCCCTACGCCTATATAAACACGCAACAGGTGCCCCTACGGGTACGCATTGTTCCACCAAAGTTCGACAGGCGGACAGGTGCAAGGAGGCACTGTGCTCCGGCGAGGTACATGTGGCGGCGCGGGCTGTAGTGGCGAGGTGGAGCGACAGAGAGGGGACGACGAGGCGGGGCTGCAACGGTGAGGCGAGCTTGGGCGGCGGCGCACGAAGCTTGGGCAGCGGGCATGGCGCATTCCTAGAGAGAAGGAGGAGAGATGCCAGAACAAGCGAGCAGTTTGCGTGGGCCTACCACGATGTGCAGGAATGAGCGACCCGGGGGATCGAAAGTATCCTTTTCCTTGCAAGAACCCTTTCACTTCCATGTAAAAAATCACTTCCACATGTGGATGTTGCCATCAAAACAAAAATATCCAATACTCAACTGTGATCAAGATTTTTCAGTCCTGCAATTCAAAGCGAACATCACTCGGGCATGGGGTACCCACACATCCCATGGCTTTCCCGATAGTTTGTTTGCAGGAGATGATCAAAGCTTGCCATATAATCTCGTGAAGATTGATAGCATAAGACGGGCCTTCCTTTGGACGGCATGTGAAAATGTACCGGTGGATGTGGAAAGCCAATTGGTACAAGATGTATAAATCTAATTTTCAAAAAAAGGTGTGTAAACCTAAAAGGCATGGTGGGCTTGGAATCATCGATCCCTATAAATTTGCTTCGGCCCTTCGAATGAGATGGCTACGGTTTGAAAGGAAATATGAGAACAAACCTTGGGTTGGCCTCAGTAATTCTTGCACCCCACATGACAAAAACCTCTTTGCGGCTACAAATGTGACTATTGGGAATGAAAAAAGGCCTCCTTTTGGGAATGCTTGTGGTTAAATGGAATGCGACCAAAATATGTGGCCCCTCTAATTTTCGAGCTCTCTAAGATGAAAAACACTAAGGTGGACAAGGCTTTGGAGAATGATTTTTGGATTACGCAAATCAATATGCAAAATGGTCTAACTACACAACACATTGTGCAATTCTATAACCTTTGGGAGATGCTACAAAATATCATATTGGAGCCTAATACCCTGGATTCTATAGCTTGAAAGCTTTCCAACAATGAAGCTTACTCCGCGAAGTCGGCTTACATGATGCCATTCTTTGGGCAAACAACTTTATTCATGCCTAAGTTGGTTTGGAAGCCATGGGTTACGCCTAAATGCAAGATCTTCGTGTGATTAATCCTACAAAATAGAGTTTGGATGGCAGATGGATTAAAAAAAGAGGATGGCAAAATTGTGGCATTTGCAAGCTATGCAACCAAGTCTAAGAATCAGCTGCTCACCTCTTATTTAAATGTCGTTTCACCGTTAGAATTTGGACGATCCTAAATGTTTGGCTTGGGCTTATTGGTTTTGAGCCTAGCAATTGGAGCGACATCCAAAGAGTACAAGATTGGTGGACCATTGGCATAAACAAGAAGGAAGATGCAAAAAGAGCGCTCGCGTCTCTTGCTATGTTGGTGTCTTAGGAGATTTGGAAGGAGCGTAGTGGGCGCTTTTTAGGAACCAATACTCTAGATGCCAAAATGCTTCTTTCAAAAATCAAGAAGGAGATGGCCATGTGGAACCTCGCGGGTGCGACGCTTTGTAATATTATGCCACAAGAGTAATTCTTGCAAGCTTTTTGTTTGATGCTCTTGGCATTTCGGCCAAGAGCTGGTTTGTAAGACCTCTAAAACTTCTTTCGCTATCAATGGAAATGGCAAGTCTTTTGTCTTGTTTCAAAAAAAAAAAAAAGAGTTTCCTTCTTTGTGTGATACCATGCGTTGTGAGATTGCTGGGCCGAGTCTTTATTGCCACACAGTCCTAGCAGATGCCAGAGGCACGAGAGGTGATGCTTTGCTCTTATGACGAAGCGATGTGTCTAGTGCTAGCAACATCGATGTGCCATCTTTCTCGATTACGGCCTACCTCACGCCGGTCCTTGGCTAGTCATTGGAGATTTCAATCTCATAAAGGAAGCAAGGGAGATTGCCTAATAGGTGCATCATGCATGAACGTCTCAATCATCTCACAAATTTTTCAAAAGCTAGCAATCTTTACTCCCTTTTTCTCCTAGAATGTTTTCCAGATATTGCTAGAGTTTAAATCTGCCTTCCCTCAAAGAAAAAAAAAAACCTGCCTCACAGGTGTCACTGCAAGTGATCCACTTTGTCCAGAATTGCTCGGAACTGCAAATGATTCCTGCACTCTAATTAAGCAAGTTCACGTACTGATGGCTGATACAGTGGGAAAGAATAGAGCACGGAGGAACGGCTTTTCATTGCTATTTAAGTTTGTTCACTGTATATTTTACCTTTTCACATCAATGCTTTATCCTATTTTTTCTTGCTGACGGGGAAACTAAACGGATGGAGGAACGTCTTTTTCATTATTACTTTATCGAAAAGGAGAAAAACACCCGGTCTATGTGGTTGATGCACGTAGCCTTTTATAATGAAGCAAAAAAGCATATGACAACTGAGTATCCTTTAGTCGACAATATGTTGTTAGCCTGGCTGAATATATCCTGAGGGCTCGACCATAGTATCCCGTTGCTCCGCAGGCGAAAGGAGTGCACATAGATGTATACAATGCAACAGGAGTGCACATAGATGTATACAATGCAACACCCTATAAATAACCTGCAAAAAGATTAAAGTTCTTGTTTTGTTAAAAATGATGCCGTTGCTACATCTCTATATTGACCAACATAAGACCCAAACACCAATACGAATTTCGGTCTTATTAAATTTATCTATGCCATTTAAATATTTGTCCATTGCTTTTTCCCCAACGTGCTTTTTTTGTCTTCCCTGTAGAAAAGAAAGAAAGAAAAATAACTTCATCGACATCACCATCAGATTCCTCCGGATTATGCTCGCCAACAGCCTAGCATCAAAAGATGGAACATCTTCTTCATATAACTGCATTACTTATGTATATCTTCTTCGATTCACGCAGCAACACGCGGGGCCTCCTTCTAGTTTGTTAAGAATTTCAGAATAGGTACACAAGCTTAGCACTACTCAATACTTATACATCATGAATTACTTGATGGAGCAAATATGCTCACTGCCATCTTACAAATGTCACCAACAATGTAGAAAGTACTACCCCACAAGATGGTTACTTGCGGTGCCAAAAAACTCTAAATTGTGTATTTATCAACACAACAGTTTGCAACTAAAAAAAATATAGAGAATCAAGTGCAGATTTAAATGCAGAGAACAAAGGCACTAAACAAGCTATGGGTTCATTGTTCTACACAGCGCCAAGACGAGCTATCAACTAAATTTCCGCACAAGCAACACCACACGGTGGCTTTGCTATAAAATTGACACGACGGACTAGTGAACAAAACGGGATAGTAAGCAGGCAATAAAGAAGCACTTCTGTAGATAGATCTCTGTAGCTACCGCTTTGACAAGGCAAGAAAATAATACGTAACTAACCAAAGAGGTGTACAAACCCCGTAGAAACTCTATCATCTCATAAAACAGTAGCATCTGTGTACACAGGCATCAACACTGCATCTTAATGCTTTGCAAGGAAAAAGCGTAATAATGTTGAGAGTGGCCATCTCAACATGTAGCTTTCCTTGACAGTAGATCCACTTTCTCATATTATCCCTCTGCATCTTGTTCGCATCAGTGCCTGAAGATACAACCAGGTGATTCTTTGCACCAAAACGTTGGAACGGACAACTCATCGTTCAGTAATAACAAAGTCATTGCACAAAGCCAGTAGCAAAGCTACTCAGTGCCGTTCTCCTTGTTTCAACTGGCTTTCTTAGTTTCTTATTCTGTAGAACATTGTTGTCTGTGCAGATGACACGCATGCGGAATATGTTTGGCATCACAATTCACAACTATGTACTCCTACTTGGTGAAGCCTGGAGGTCACCGGACTACTCATGGGGTACACATGGACGAGTAACGGTCAATCTGGTATGCTTGAAGTTTTCAAAGCAGTGAGGAGGTGAAGCGATCCTACTCCAGATTCTGTATTTTATAAACACATACATAGCCATGGGACACATGCATATTATGGCAGCAGCGAAATTTTCACTCGAGATGTCACGGTTTGCTCGTCGAGGCTGTAAAGAGCATCGATGAGGTGCATCCTGAGAGAGGCAGGTCCTTTAGCTGACTCCATCCCTATCTCTCCAGCGAGCCCAAAGATGGCAAGGGCACATGCTGCCGCCACCAGAGCATCGGACGGATCTGCCCCGACAAAAGCCGCTATGAGGGCAGTCACAGCACACCCTGTCGCTGTGATCTTCTGCATCATGGGCACACCGTTGCTCGCACTAACGACCTGCACACCATCGGTTATAAAATCAACAGCTCCGGATACTGCAACTACAGCCCCGTTGGACTGTGCCAATGCTTTCGCGGCTTGCAGGGCATCCGATGAGTCATGTGAACTGTCAACGCCCTGCAATTACAAAAACTATTAGTGCTATTGGCAGCACGATAGAATACTGTCAGCAGTATATGCTTGGTGCGTGTGTTGCTCATCTTCACAAAATTGGGAGATAATGCAGTCTATCATGGAATCCAGGCAAAGAGCTTTACTACCATATTGGACTTTTGACCAGACAACCACAGAGAAAAATGACCTGGGTACACGTCTTCGACATACATACATCAACATACGTAATTTTTAAACCATAACAAACTAAACAGTAATATACACTGCAACTATTGCTTACCAAAGTGAAGAAACCAAAGCACAAACCACTTGCAAAAGACAGTTGTCGACACTGGCCAAATAATTATCCTACTTAAGTCTTTGATAACTAATAAAATTAACCAACTGAGAATAACATCATCAAAATAACCAAAGAGTATCAATGGTTGAACATTTGATTTTTGATCACTTTCTTTGTTTCTTCTTTATCCAATAGCAGATAATATTATCACTCAAACTATAGTCGTTGAGGCAATTGCACAAATAGGTTTTACCAGCACATCTCAATTGTATCAATGGCAAGCGACAGTACAAGGTTCAAGGTTCTAGTTTCAAAAGCCAATAAACCAAGGGATAACAGAAATGCATTGTGGTCTACACCATTGCTTGAAAAAACCTGTATGTTGGAGAACCTATCATCTTCTCACAGATTGTACAGGCAAAGATGATGATTAAGTTTTCTTGATTCTAGGGAATCAAAATCAAATGGAAAGACAAAGCTCATCATAATATCCAAATTAAAATCATGAAACGATTCTATTGGATCTATGGTCAAACAAGCATGCAAGTATGAGGTTATCTCATTAAAGCGACTGCAAGTTGTTTGAGTGGCCAATCAAGAATATCAAATCCCACTAGATACCGATGATTGTTAATAAATCTAGTTAAGTCTTTTAATCGGACTGATGCATGTTTTTCCATCTCAACTTGAGAATATCATACTTGTGATATGCTTCACTTGACAGAGATTCCAACATGTTCTCTAAGTTCAATAAACCGAGTTCTAGTTGATTTCACAGTTAATAGCATTCAATATGTTTTTATCCATCTGCCACGATGCTAATGACAAGGGGTTGGTAGTTATTAAGATTGTCAATACGGGATGTACAAAGAAGACAAAATACTGAAAAATACATAACATGACCATTTTCTTGATGTCTATTTGTTCTGTTCTTGTCTTCGTATTCCATAAACTCTACCACTTTGACAACTGTCGAGAATATGTAAACCAAACTTTCCAGTGCATTGTAATGAGAATTTCAAAAACTCTTTCCACGTCTTTGAAGGCGTTGCTTTTGGTTTAATGATTTTCAAGTTCTACGTACCCCCACATCGTAAGGCTTTCTGCACTCGAAATTCTACCCACCATATTTAATCAGATAAAGATCATTAGATGTGGTGGGTGGATCTTCAAAATGAAGAGACATGATTTGAGCTATTAAACATGAACAAGTGCACAAGTTCCTAGGATGTGAGCAACTTACAACTTGGAAAGTATCCATCAAGAGCAATACCTTAAAAGCTTGAAATGCTTGTTTGAGTTCTCATTAAAAAACACTAAAACGTCTGGTTGAACATGTTCCAGTGGTTTTCGAAGTGCTAGGGTTTGTGGAGAAGTAAGACAAAAAGGCCAGGACAAATAGAAATCAGGAAAATGGTTTCTGCAGTACTTTCAGTCAATTGATTGTCTTATTTTTGCATCTCATGTTGACTATTTTTAGTAACCACCAACACTTTGTCATTAACACTGTAGCAGAAGAGTTCACAAAAAAAACACTGTAGCAGAAGGATCAATAGCGGTGAATGCCATTAAGTGTATGTGATCAACACGAACTCATTTTACTATTGAAGTATGTAACAAGAACTGTAACAAGAACTCATTATACTGTTAACTGTAACAACACTTTGTCATTAACACTGTAACAAGAACTCATTTTACTATTAGCGGTGAACTTCTATATATACTAAAAGTTGTGGAACATACTACTATTGAAGTATGTTGTTAGTCGATAGTTACATATATTGCTGTACACTTGCATTTATGTAAAAGTTGTGCATCCAGGACATTTCCTCGTGACCACAAAGGCATGTCCCTCTTCAAAGCCACCATGGCATGGAAAATGGCTTGACCTATCCACCCCAAAGGAAGACAGTTTTCCTTTACTTTATGTTTCATTTGTAGTTAAGACTGAAGCAGACTTGCTGTTCTGCCATCCTAGTGCTCTGTACTAATGGTACAAAGTAACTTCAGTACGTTTGGACCTTACAGGTCGTATCAAATTGCTTATTTTAGCTTCCAATTAAAGCAAGGTTATGCCTGTTACATTTTTTCATTTAACCTGGATTAGTCCCAAAATTCCGTGGTAAGCATATTTGGATGACAAGCACAATGACATGTGATGGTCACCATATTGTCTAAAGGAAGAGTCGACCCAAACAATGGTACTAGTGGCATGTGGATCAAACCAGCAAACAGAAGAAGGATGGTAGCAGGGTACTAATAAAGAAGGGTTAACATGGCTTTAAGGTAGTGAGGAGAATGCTACTATGTTAGCAGGCTTATTTCCTTCACTTCATTTCATCCAGTTAACTGAAGGCTCTTTTGTCCCAGACTCTGCAATTTCACCATCAATCATCTGACTAATTAAGTTTTTTTACGGCGATTTAGTAAAGATGTCAGCCACCGCTAGGATTGGAAATTAAGAAGAGAGTGCCGTGCTAGCAATTCAGGTAGATAAGGTACCTTGAAGGAGGAGTTGTCTGAGCGAGAGGCGAGGGCGAGAATCTCGGACGCGTTCCCCCTGACAACGGCAGGGCTGAGTGCGAGGAGCGAGAGACAGGTCTCCATCCGGAAGCCGGAGGCGGCAACGGCGACGGGGTCGAACACCCAGGGTCGGCCAGCGGAGGCGGCGGCGCGCATGGAGGGTAGCCAGTCCTCGGAGAGCGTGCCGACGTTGATGTAGACGGCGTCGCAGCGCGGGCTGAAGTCTGGGACCTCGCGGAGGCAGTGGAGCATGGCAGGGGACGCGCCGGCGGCGAGCAACGCGTTGGCGACGATGTCCATAGAGACCAGGTTAGTGATGCACTGCACCAGCGGCGCCCGCGCGCGGACGGCTGAGAGGAGTACCCACGCGCGCCGGCCCCACCACGCCTCCGTCCTTACCTCGTCCTCGTCCATGCCTACGGCTACGGCGGGCAGCCCCGCGAGCCTGCGCGGTGGCTGGGCGCTGACTTGGTGATGCGGCGGCCGGGTGGGAGGGGTGACAAATTGAGGGGATTTTTCTCTGGAAAAGTTAAATACAATATCAGTCCTTATACTTAAGATGCGTGGCTCAATTTTAGTTCTCGTATTTGGAATTTACATAATTTTAACAGTGTATTTATCAATTGAATTTGATTTAATTCTAACCTACATTTGCCTCAAAATTGAGCTAACGTGGACGATACTTGAACATTGGTCTCACTTACAAGAGAGCAACTGGAGCTGAAATTTGCACTTAGCTCCTACCTACATTTGTTAATCTCTTGCCGGGTAAAATATGCGAGAGTCTTTAATTTTATCTTGGTTTCCTTTCATCAAGTCAACTTTTAGCTAAATTTATTTTCTTTACTAATCTAGGCTGGTGGATGTAATTTCCGAAAGCCGTCTAAAACAAGGCAACGGTTCCCCTTCGTGGCGGCAGATGGAGGCAATCGTCGTCATGATCAACATGACCACGTTCCAGTCAAGCAATCGTCGTTGTCGTCTCCCCGTGCCTTTATCTCTCCTCTGCATCCATTTTTCCTCGCTCGAATAGAACGGAATTGTCTAGAACTAAAACGGCCGCTGGTTAATGGGGTAGATGTGGAGGGGCGATGTGCAATCTTCTGAGAGCACATTTGTGAGTAAGTTAGGTGTGGGAGGGGCTAAATAAAAAATTCACGGCATCTGCTCTCCTTCAAGTGGGATCAATGTCCACATGACGTCCACGTCGGCTCAATTTCGATAATAAATCTAATTTAAGAAAAATCAAGTCTAATTAACAAGTATAAGACTAAAGTTATGCAAATTCCAAGTACGAGGACTAAATCGAGTCCTTGGCCACGCATATCGGAAGGAAGACAAATCTATTTGGTTTCTTCTCTCTTGAAGGGGTTGTGAGTTAGGCCCCACATGTCAGAAGCATACATATCTATTTGTTTTCATCGTTGCTGATGGGGCAAAAGTGAAGGTCGTACATGTAAAAAACGAGTCAAACACACCGTAAATTAGTCGGACATAACATAAGCCGGCGTTAGGTCGGGTATAAACATAACTAGTTCGTAGCATTTCTCCAAATAAACGATTCTTAGTGGCACAGTCCTGATTTTTATGTGAATACTTAAAAAACCCTTCAAGGAAAAAAGCTAAAACATTATTGAACCCGGGGAGTACAACATAGCAGAAAACCCCTTGCATTTAGACACTGGAAAAAGAAACGGAAGCCTATAAAATTACGAGAAAATGTCAACAAGTATAGTATATTTAATACATGGTGATAGGTATGGTAATGTATGTGCATCATCTATGTTAATTAACCTGTTATGTTCCCTCCTTTTGGTAAATGAATCTGATCAAGCGATCATAATATAAGTAATCCTTGTACCGTTACCAAGCTAGTAGTAGAAATGTACTTTGACCACCTACACTTGACTTGCATGTGTTGTTACTGTCATCTACCGTCACCATCTGTTAAGACGACGTTGCTGATGTAGGAGGAGTCGCCAAACGAACCGGTCGACTCCGGGAAGCTCGACATCCTGACGTTGAAGTAAGCCGGCTGCCTGGGCTCCGGCAGCGTGAGCCCCTCGCTGCCGAGCATGGCGACGACGTCAGACATGTTTGGCCGGTCGTCGGCGCTGTCCTGGACGCAGAGCAGCGCCACCTGAAGGCACCTCGTCACCTCGGTCACCGGGTAGCCGGTACCGATTGCCAGGTCGACCATCTCGTGCCATTTCCCTTCTTTCCACAGCCGGTACGCCTGAAAGAATAAACAGGGGTTTGCAGTGTGATTCAGCGGCCGCTTTTCTATCTTTTACTAGGTTTCAGCGTATCGAAGTGCAGTTTTCTTGTTAAGTGGGTCTCGTTCTGCATTGTCGTATGTACTGTACTTACGTATCCTGTGAGATTGAAGAATTTGCCGTGCTGGTAGAAGCCTGCTGTCCTCTTCCCGCTTATGATCTCGAGGAGCAAGACGCCGAAGCTGAAGACGTCGGACTTGGTCGAGAAGAGACCCTCTGAAGCATACTCCGGAGCGATGTAGCCGCTGATGAGAAATGCAAATACAGATTCAGTCGCAAGCTAGACAGACTACGTGTCTATGTGTTGGTGAAATTTGATCATCTGGAAGCACTTACTGCGTGCCGACGACCCTGGTGGTGTTTGCCTCGGTGGTGTTGGAGCAGAATATCCTGGCCAACCCGAAGTCGGAGATCTTGGGGTTCATGTCGCGGTCCAAGAGGATGTTGCTGGCCTTGAGGTCCCTGTGCACAACCCGCAGGCGAGAGTGCTTGTGCATGTAGAGAAGCCCCTGCGCGATCCCGTCCATGATACGGAAGCGCCGCTCCCAGTTCAGAATCGCACCCTTCGTGCTGTCTGCAGGGTCAGCAGCAGCAGTCAGAAACAATAATACAGCGAAACTTATCTTTTTTTTCGAAACTTCTAGTACTAGTAGGAATATGATTTTTACAGAGGAAAAGGTGAAGGGTCGTTGGTGTATTACGTACCGAAGATGAAGCAGTCGAGGCTCTTGTTGTGCATGTACTCGTATATGAGCATCTTCTCCTCGGCCTGGAGGCAGCACCCCAGTAGCCTGACCAGGTTGGTGTGCTGCAGCTTGGCGATGAGCTGGATCTCGGTCTTGAACTCCAGCAGACCCTGCAGAGAGCACGCAGAGAGCCTCTTTATTGCGACCTCGAGCCCGCCGCTCAGCTCCCCCTGTAATGTAGTAGTAATAACAAGAACACATCAGCCATGTGTTTGCTGTAAACTGTACTGTCATCAGTAATGGAGACAAAAAAAAACTTCAGTATACCCTGTAAACCGCGCCAAAGCCGCCCTGGCCGAGCTTGTGTTCGTCGGAGAAGTTCCCCGTGGCGTCGGCGATCTGGTCGAAGTCGTAGAGCGAGAACTCGGAGTCGGTCTCCTCGATCTTCCATAGCTTGAGCACCTGCTCCATCTCCATGGACATGCTTGGTATACCCACCCTCCCTGACAGATTGGTCACCGCTGGTTAATCGTAGTACGTACATCCTGTTAGTTTTACTGACGTGACGAGGTCGTGGTCGCGGTCGAAGAGAACATGTTGGAGCTATATATAGCTAGCTACTGTACGTACCTCTTCTTCTCTGTGTTCTGATCCACAGGAAGCACGCCAAGACGCCGCAGAGGAGCAGGGTCACGGGGACTAGTACCGCGACGATAATCCAAAGCGTGTTCTTGCTCCCTGAATGTACAAAACGAACTGGTACTGTCAAATACAGTAAAAACTTCCACGTCGAAATTGCAGTACAGCTGTACTGTTAGATAGGTCCAGTCGATCTTCATAAGATACTTGACACCGAAGTATACATGAGACACCGCAGAATTCGCAGTAGAGACGACGAAATGAAAGGAACCCACGCACGCGCCGGTGAAGACAGCCCTGGCTGGTCTTTCACACAAAGACGAACGAAGGGCGCTGGTTGGATCGGGTCCCGGCCCACAAACCGGTCGGGACGATCGGCGACGACCCTGCCGAGTCAAACACCGGGGTCTTCCCGCCGTCTGCCGCACCGCAAATCGCCCTTGGATTGGACGCGAGATGTGGACAGCCGCGGGAAGAAGCAGCGACCGTACCAACTGGGTTGAGCATAATCAAATCAAATGGGCTTAATTTTGTCGCGTAGACGCGTAGAGTACGTACGCAGTACGTGCATGACATGCACATGTGCACCCGGCCGGATTCCCCAAGGCATGTGAGTGGATGACGCCGCGCGCGAGAACGAAGGCGCCGATCGAGTTGGCCTGTGGCTGTGGGCGGTGGCCGAAGGAGGGCGCGGAACAAAGGGGATGAAGAAAATTTAAAGGGAGGCTGGCTCTGGCTGAATCGCGCGCCGCCGGATGTGATTAATCAAAGGCCATTATTGGAGTAGCTAGCAGAGGCTGTCGTGTCGGCAAAAGTAGCTCGCACCCCGAGCCGTGCCGCACGTGGATCCGCCTCTCGGTGTCGTGGGATTGCGTGAGAACACTAGCTAGATTCCCAGAGGAAACGAAACCAGTGCCCTACGTACGTATTTCCTCCGTTTCGGACTAAGTCTCACGCGGATAACTAGATTGCCAATTTGAACAATAAATTATAAATAATATAGCATAAAAATTATACTATTAAAAATTTTAGAGATTATATTTTCTAATGATATAAATTTTATGATATATAAGTTATATTTTATTGGTCAAATTAACAACCTAGGTATGCGCGTAGAACCTATAATCCCGAACAGAGAAAGTACGCGGCAAAATCACCTGTGTCGGCTACCATTGAGATCTATCTAGCAGACCAACTCGCCAGATACACGTACGGAACAGGATTCCCTGCAGGTTCTAAGATCCAACGAGACTTGTATTCGCAAAAATGAAACAAAGATCCAACGAAGTCGTGCTAGCTTCTACCTCTGCTCTGAATAGAAAAGGGCCGGTACTTCTTCCGTTTTAAAATATAACATATTCTAGTTTTATAAAATAAATATATCTAGACTTTTTTTTAGTATATAGGTTCACTTAGGTTTGAAGTGAATCTACACACTAAAAGAAGTCTAGATTCTTCACAAACCTAAAACATCTTATATTTTGAAAAGGAGTGAGTAGCTCACTGCCAGTCTAGTCATCCTATGGCCAAAACAAGACACATACGGTCTTAGAGCAATTCTAACAGCGACCTTAAAATGCCGGCACCCTTATAATTTCGGCGGTTACACGGACTTTTGGCGGGCGGACGAGCTAGCGGCGCCTGTAAACGGCTCGGCCCGTAAACGGAATTCACAGGGGCATGTGAAAGGCCCGTAGCCGCCCCTATTTCTTCTGGCCGAACGGGCGGAGACGGTTCAGAACCCGTGTCCCTCCGCCTCATACCCAAGCCGCCACCGCATCTCAGCCGCGTACTCCGGCGAGCGATTCCTTCCATTTCCGCGCGAGAGAGAGATGGCGACCAAGAGCGGGAGTTGCGGCCTCGGTGGCGGTCATGCTAGGGGAGGAGGAGGAGGGGGTGGCCGTCGCGCACCCGACGGCGACGACGAGGAGCGGCGCCGCATCCGCTCCGTCGGGATCAAGAAGCGCGCCTGCAGGCGCTAGACGAACTGGGGTGACCCCCCAGCTTCTCTGGCCCCCTATGTCGTCGACACGCGCACCGTGCCGAGGCCGTCACGTTCTCTGAAGGCTCCGCCGACTCCGCGGTTCGAGCTCGGGGAGGCATCTTCCTCCGCGAGCTCGTCCGTCGCGTCTTCCCGCCCGCGCCCGCGCTGTGGAGATGAGGAGGAGGAGGCGAATGTCCGTGCTGCACTCGTTGTGTCCCTCGCCGACCTCGAGGCCAAGAAGCGGCACGAGGAGGAGGACGCCGCCGCCGCCATCGATCTCTCCAAGAAGCATGAGGAGATCGAGGAGGCGGTCGCCGCCATCCGCGTCGAGGATGAGGAGGCCGGACTGGGATCCGCCGACGACATGGACGTCGACGTGATCGTCCTCGACGACTAGGAGCTCGCCGACGATGGCAGGCGACGAATCAGAGCTCGCTGCCGACTAGGAGCTCGTATTTTGGACATACCAGGATGCGGCGGCGTCCTTCGCGAGCTCTCCCAACACTAATTTTTTTAGGATGTAATTTTGCAATATGTATATACTGGATGATGAAACGTGCACGTGATTTTTCCTCGTTAATTTAAATTCCAGTTCAAATCGCAATTTAAGGATTGGATTTACAGGCACTATTCTCCGCTGATGAGTTTGAAACCTTAAATCGTGAGTACAGTCATCTGTATTCGTGATTTAAGGATCGCCGATTTAAGGGTGTTGTTAGTCATGATGGACCTATTAGATTTTGCACAAGATTGGCTGGTGGCATCTCTATCAATGCCATCGACTCCTTGGATTCGCGCATGGAATAATATAATGCTTCCAAAGACGTTTTTCTGTTTTGTTCAGAAAAGTTCTAACTTTGTCCCCGCTAAGAAAATGGTAAGGGCCCTACGAAAGGTGCTGGTATTATTCCCAAGTGGAAAAGAAGGTCTGCGTCGACGAAATATATATGCAGGTCGTCGATAGCATCATCGACTGGACCTGGACGTCCTCTCCATCAGAATACTAAGGCAAGACTTCAACAGCTTCCGTCGTAAAATATATTGGCACATGTAACTACTGCCGGGATCCGTACACACAGGTCTCGTACAGATAATTCCTTCTTTCTTCCTACAGGCTGATCGATGATGTGCACCGCCCGGCCGGCGTTTCTTCTATATATGGACACCAAAGTCAAGAGGGGTCCTACTCTGATGAGATAAGCTACGAAATTCTTTACTTGAATTGTGTCTTCTGTCTTGGATCATGAAAAGTATCCACATTTTGAGAGAAAGGGTTCTAGCTAGAGGAAACTTGGAAACCAATAAGAAATAGCCATTTTGGTTTGAGCACCAAATTAAATTTATTTTAAATAAGGAAGTTATAGTATATTATACTTTTCTGCCTCGTGGCAGGTTTTATTTTGCCCATAATAAGAACATGATCATATGTACATACTATTTGTTTCATAACGTTGTCAAATTTTATTAACCGTGCTCCCTGGTTATCGAAGTTAAGTAGTCTATTCAACATTGCTACTTGAGAAAAAAAATGAAATTTTGCTGGCTATGGTTATGAACCATCAACTAGGTGATGTGTGCTTGTGGTATAAATAGTCTATGGATGGATTATCCAAAATATACCATAATAAAAAATTAAAAACAGGGAAAATGGACCCCCAAAATATATCAGAGAGCAAATAATGAGTCGTGTTTTGGACCATTATCTCACATAATGGTTTTTCTTGTGGATCGGGCAATAAGGTTTGTTTATCCATACTAATATAGACAAGTTAAAGATGGGATAGATCGATCACAAGTGTCTAAAATATTTAATTTAAGCCAATAATTTTGATAATTATTCATCCAAATGGTTGTGGAGATACTAAATTCTTCCGAATCACTCATATACTTGTTGAGTTCTAATTACTCTCAAGTTCTTCTATACCTGAGAATTGTTGTCTTATATGCCTGTGGGATTTTTTTTACATGTTATTCTTAAACCGAAAAACTTTTACTACTTGTCTCTACTTGATATTTTTTTAAAAAATAAACTTATTTTATGCAGGGAATAAAGTTTAAATTTAAATTTAATAATATGATGATTGGTATATATGCAACTTAGAAGAGATATTATGTAAACACAATCCTATGTGATGATTGAACTCAATATTTGTGCTGTTAAATAATAGGATACGTTTGTTCAAATAGTATGTTTAAATGAATATATGCCCAGAAATACATATGTGCTTGCGGCCATGGGTATGTGATCTATCTCAACCACCCGTACCTTTGAGATTCGAAAAAACAGGACCTGAGAAGAATTTTTGCATTTTGCCGGACTGTTTTTCAAAATAGAATCTTCGATGCGACATGTGACTGTCATGTCTCTATCCACAGCTACTTGTCAGAACCCTCTCTCTCTCTCTCATGTCTCCCTCTCCGCTCGAGGCCCTCTCTCATGTCTCATCTTGTTCCATCTCCGTTTCTCTCGCCTCGCTTCAGCAACGCATGGCCAAGGCCCTGCCAGTTTCTCTCTAACGGGCTGGAGGACGTCTGCCGCTGTTGACAAACACCCGAGCTCAGAGGCCTGCCGGTGGAGGTCGCTGTTCACGGCCGATATCTGGCCATAGCCTGGTTGGGGTAGGCATCCTGCGATCTACCGCTCGCCGGTGCTCGCCGGTGGAGGTAGCCATGGAAGGAGAAGCCGTTACCCCGAGCCGGAGCCGAGCGCGCCACGCCTCTTCTACGACGCCCTCACGACCCTGAAACAGAAAGCGTGGTCGAGGCGAGAGCTATCGTTTCATGCGCGACCACCACTTCCTTCCCTGCCTTTCCGTTCTGCAGCTAAAAAGCGGCCGGCCTGACCACATTGACGGCGGGAGAAGCATGGTAACGAAGAAGTGATGTAGCCGTTTTTGCTCCTGATGTACATCATAGAGAAGAAGTGATGTAGCCGTTTCCATGCACTCTAGACAATTTCTCTCTCTCGTTCCTATACATTGCATATGCAGTGCTTTTCTCATTGACTTCGTTATCTTCTTGCATCCCACGAGAAACAGCCATGGCCGCCTCCTTCCTTCGATCTCCAAAACCTACGATCCACTTTTAGAAGGCCATGACTAGTCTAACGACGGCGCAGTCGACGGACCCGCCGGCGTTGCGACGTGTTGCCTGGCTCGGATGCAGCTGCTCGCGAGCTGCATCATGCGTTCAGATCGTGACGCCTACTCGGACACCACTGCTATTTCCGGCGAGTCGTACGTAGATGATGGCGTGCGTGAATCTGCCGTCGACAGCGTGCGGAGGCGACGCCATGGATGGTGCGCGCGACATGCCTTCCAAGTCTGGCACGGCGTCCACGACGGTGTTCGCTCGCGATTTCTAGCAATGTGTGCTCGACAGCATGGGCGACAGCGTTCACGGCGAGCTCCTGCATGGCGTGGCCGACGATGTGCGCATAAAGCAGGAGGAGGCGCGTCAAGGACGTCGCACTCCATGGCCTTCCAAACGGCAAGCGAGTCCGGGAACGTCACGCTCCATGGTCTCCATGGCGTGCTTGGCGCGCTGTTCATCTTCGGTGAGCAGGAAGCCCATCTCCTCTAGGACGGAGGGAGTAGGGTTGGTACTACGTTGTTTCCCTGCCAAACCTACTGTGTAGTGACCAGACATAGGTCATGTAACATTTTCTGTAGCTTCACGAGGGTAAACAGTACATTCGGTTAGGCCAAAAAGACTACTGTGCGTGGACCGGCCCAAAGTACAAGGCGAGGGCATGAATTTTCAAAATGGTGAGGAAGGGGGAATCTGAAAAACTGCGGCACAGATCTCAAACTGTAACCAATGGCCATGATAGGCCACATACCCATATGTGCAAGTACAAAATCCATTCTCATATATGCCTTCAGAAAAAACTTTGATCGCAACCGTTGCATGTGCATTTGTTCTTAACATTTTCATGTATTCCAAGAAATACTGTTTTCAAATCGATGATATAGAAGCAGCTCCACTTACGCAATCTCCAAGTACTAATAACCATAAAAAACGGAGGATGGCATAAACTAAATAATTGTCATCTCATGATGAACTGAAAGGAAATGCAGATGCTAATAATAAGCTAGCACCAGGTCCAGCGAGCATGCAGGGGTTCGAGACTCACCTGTGGAGGAAGAAGAACCGACGAGCGGCGTGAGCTTGAGGATGTCGTCGGTGGTGGTGAAGAAGATATCCTTCTCGTACCTGTAATTGCAGCGCACCCCAAGAATCCTCCCGCCCAGCCTCCCGCTCAAGGACATGGGAATCTGTGCGATGATGCCGGCGAGGCAGTCCCGGCACTGGGCCGTTGTGAGGTCGGGCGTGCACTGCGCGAGGCCGTAGAGGTTGATCTTGTCCTGCGGGAAGCCGGCCTGGCCCGTGGCGTACCTGCCGCTCCCGTTGCTGGCCTTGCCGGCCACCGCGTTGGCCAGGCGCGTGACGAGTCCGTCGAACTGGGCGACGTTCCCTCCGGACACGTTGTTCATGTTGGGCGCGACGCTCTCGGGCCAGTTGGCGGCGCCGGCTAGGAAGTCCCGGTCGTAGAAGCGGAGGTGGCACTGGTCGTGGAAGATGGTGACGTCCTTGCTGTAGCGGCAGAGGCTCGCCGCGTCGTTGAACGCCACCGTGATGCACGCGGCGCAGGCTTCGCCGGTGTAGTCCCCGCGGCAGAGCGCCAGCCCGTAGGCCGTGTCGGGCGCTCGGCCGAACGCGCCCGCGGAGAAGCCGGAGAGCGAGGCGTTCTTGGGGAGCGCCGCGGACATGGCCGCGAGGTTGGCCGCGAAGGTGCTGTTGGGCAGGTAGAAACGCTCCTCGTTGGTCGAGTTGCAGGCGCGGGAGAAAACGTTGGTCACCGGCGCGGCTAACTGGTCGCCGGCCGCCGACGCCGGCGAGGAGGTGGTGGTGGCCACGAGGAGGAGGAGGAAGAGGACAAGCATGGTATTGGTAGGTCTTAACTACTGATGACACTGCTTTGGGGGACTAGCTAGATCGATGCACAAAAGCTATGCTCTCATTGGCAATGCTCAGTGGTTATCGAGTGGTATTAGTAGCAGTAGGCACCCATCCATGCTCAACTAATTAGGAGTAGAGCAGATTTTTTAATGCACGAGATATATAGAATAAGGGCTCCGGGTCCGGGTTGCTTGAGCCGTGACAGCGAGACCGTACGCTGGTTTCAGGCTTTCAGCTCGGGAAGGTTGACTTGAGAGGTACGTACGGGCTCCGATCGCTGATCGGGATTGGACGATGTAACGTATTGCGCGGGTAATTCTTTAGACTGTACCAGCTGCTGATGGTGTCGTTCTGGATTTGTTTATACAAGAGAAAAGATGCATGGCCGGAGTAGCCCCGTTGGTGGTGGTGGGGCCGATTCGGTTAAGTCCTTAATTTGGATGTGGATTCATTGCTAGAGCTGCCGAGTACGAATGCTCGATGGAATCCCGGATATTTTCGGAACACGAAAGTTCAGGGAAAATCATTCTCAGTTCAAAGAGTTGTGCACAACCACAGGTAGGAGCTAGCTGCGTATAAGTGTGACCAGGAATACCAAAATTGAAACGGACCGAAAAATGCAAGGCCAGAATCCACAGACCGGTTTCCGCTATGTTTCCAAGAAAAAGAACACGGCTACTTTCTACACACCTTGTTTTGAATCTGAAAAATTCTTTGACAATCTAATTGAATGGACGCGATGAATCAGGAGTTAGTCTCTAACCTGCATTTCTATGTAACCTGCATTTCTTTGTGCTCAGTTGCAGTTCAGGAAAATGCTAGTAGTAATTTTGTCCTAGGGAGAATACGTTCAGAATCTGGACCACTAAGGGCATACCAAGGTTAAGCCAACAGGGGTCAGAGGACACCCGGTCCAATCTTATTTTCTCGTGATACCCCTAAATCTTGCTGAAAAATTTATATCGTGTGATACAGTCTCAATACAGGGACACCGGGTTACTTTTGCTCTAGGTCCGCCCCTAGGACTACTTCAATCACTTTTGTTGATCCGTGCCAAAACATAAAAAAGAAATAAAGGTTCTGGTGCACAGATGTTGTAGGTCTTAGCAAAATATGTACCTATTTGTAAGTTTTTATAAAATCTTGAAAAAAAAGTCATGCACATAGACATTAAGTTAAAATGTACCCATGTACATTTGCCAGGTGTACCCGAAAGATGGACCCGAGTTATAATAATTGGTTTGAAACTTTATGGTGTATAATGTAGATTTGTTTTCTCCTAAATGAGGTACTTAGGCGGCACTTATTCTAAATGGGGTACTTGTGTCACAGATGCACACCTAGGAAGAAAAATGGAGTTCACTTTGAGTTTAGACTCTGCGGTAATTATTTGGTTCCATACCGTCTTATGAGTTATGCAGCAGAGATACAAGGCGACTCTTTTTGTTCTGGTTGTATCTAGATCTTTGGTTTAGCTTTGTAAGTGTGGTGATCTTTATAAAGTCTATGTATTATGCATTGTTGCAATTTCAGCCAGTATGTCCTTCTATGCGATGATACGTCTTCCAGAAATAATTGTAACAAAACACACGCATGAGTTATGTACTGTTAAGCCAAAATTTTCAAAATCGTAATAACTATGCACAAATTAAATCTTTTTTTTATTCCGAGAAAGCCTATGCTAAAATCAAGTAGTCTTTCCTCTAACCGACTTTGGGAATGAAAGGTTTTTCTGTTGAGTGGTGTGCTTTAATTTATAACTTGTGGGCGGTATGTAGTGTTGTCATTAAAGCCAATAATGATGTTGGTAAATATTTTTAGACAAAGAAAGAGCTAAGACAAGACGACCTCTTTTATCACCAAAGCTATCAAATATCGTGGATGGCATGCTTGCCATTATGATTGAGCGTCCAAAATCTGGTGGCCAAATTGAAGTTGTGATTCCTCATCTAGTTGATGGTGGATTATCTATCCTACAATATGCCGATAATAGAATTATTTTTATGAAACATGATATCGAAACAACTAATAATCTAAAGTTAATTATGCCAGCTTTCGAGCAACTTTAGGGTTGAAAATTAATTTTCATAAGAGTGGATTGTTTTGATTCGTTGAGGCTCATGACGAGTCTAATTTGTATGCCGAGTTATTTGGATGTGGACAAGACCAGTTTTCAATTAGATATTTAGGCATTCCAGTTTATTATCGGAGACTTACAAACGCTGAATAGAAACTTGTTGAGAAGAGATTACAATTAAGACTAAGTAGTTGGAAAGTCAAACTGTTATCCTTCTTGGGGAGGGAGATTGGTTGTCATTAACTTGGTACATAACATGGTACTATATATGATATCCTTTTTCCAACTATCAAAAGGAGTTTTAAAACATTTGATTACTTTCGAATAAGATTCTTCTAGCAAGGTGATAGTGAGAAAAAGAAATACTGACTCCCTAAGTGGAGAGTGGTTTGCCTCCCCAAGACTAGGGTGACAAGGTATTCATGATCCTGAGATCAAAGATGCATCCCTCCTTGAAAAATGGCTCTTCAAGTTATCTTCTAAATACGGGATTTGCTAACTCTGCTTAAAAAATGTTTGGTTCGAAGGCTTTTGTCCCAGGTGCATTGGATGACTATGGACTCACATTTCTAGGCTGGTCTACGGCTCCGAACAAACATGTCTTCCTCTTTAGATTGTTTCCAATTATGGATGGATTGAAAATACGGTTCTAGGAGGACAGGTGGTTAGTTAATGCCACAATCCAGGAACAATATCCTGCTTTGTATGATATTATTCTTCATAAGAATGATATAGTCGCCATTGTTATGAAGGCTTCACCTCCAAATGTGACATTTAGAAGAGATTTATCCGGTCCTAGGCTTGCCTCCTGGAATTCCTTGCTTCCACACTTGGCTTTAGTTCATTTGGTACCAAGGACCAGTGAATTTCGTTGGACTCTTCACGAAAGTAAAAAATTCTCGATCGATTATATGCACAAGGCATAAGTCTAGCCAGTAGTTCCAGTCGATAACAATAGAAAAATCTAAAAAATAAAGATACCACCTTGAGATTAAAATATTTCACGATATCTTTGTCTCGGGGTATTCTTACCGGTTACCAAAGACAATCTTGTCGGACGAAATTGGCATGAAAATACAAAATATTTTTTGTTGATGCATGAAGAAAGGAAAAGGGGCCAGGATCCTTCTTTTTTTGGGGGGGAGAACCTAAAAAAGGCGGTCAGGCCTAGGATCAGCCGATGTTTATCTTGTGCGATGCTCTTCTTTAAAGCTCGACGCTGAATTTAAAATGACCGTGTTTTGTTCAATTTAGTATCGGTCTTCTTTGACATTTCTAGCTCCTAGTTTGGATTACCTCGTTAGAAGAAATGAGCTCCCAGGCATCGGACCTTGTAGTTTCTTATTACAAACCCTTTTGTTTGTGTGGACAATATAGAAAATTACGTAACGTGTTACTTAACCTTGAAGAAATGTTGGCCGCCGAATTATACATGACCGTTTCACATTGAGTCAGGGGCGCAATGATTACAGTGCCCTCACGGCTACCGGAAACAGTTTAAAACGACTCATCATTTTGGGTTTGTAATTCATATATTCACGAGAAAAGGCTGATTGGGTTTCACGGTTGGTACGTGAGACTGTTTTGGGGAGACAAAGTGGTCAATACAACGATATTTTCTTACACGATAGTATACAGACATTTTCTTACACGATAGTATACAGACATTTTCTTTTGGCGGGTACATACATATTGTTAGGTATACTTAGGAAGTAGAGCTACTAGAATAATAATGAAACAAACATATATATTTACGCTTTGTGAAAGATTCGAGATAAGCTTTCCATTGAATCTAAGACATTGAAACAACATGCTGAGTGCATTTTCAAAAGGCGCTAATTGCCAGAAACGATGGCCCGGGGGTGTGTTGATCACTAATTTGATAAAGAAAATTATAAAAGACGGATTCAACTGTGTATACGCCAGTATATATGAATCTCAATGCAGGCCCACTTTTACATAGAAGCAAGCAACTAGAATATTCACTGTTTATTGTGGTGTACTCGCGGTTGGGGCAGGTGATGAGGGATATTTACCACGTATGGGTGGCACCATAGTGCCTCCATCGAGATATGCATTTTATTATAGTTTTGCTTTTATATCTTCTTCTACTCTTTCTTGTCGGCTTTGTGCATTCTAGTTGTGTAAAGATTGAGTGTGAACTCTTTTTTATATTGCACATGTGCGAAGTTAAAAGTTTAATAAAAAAGGTAATTTGTCGAAAAAGTTAGCACAAGACCCTAAACCCACATACATCGCCGGAGGAATCACCAGGAACTCGCCGGAAATCACATCCTAAAATTTGTACAAAACATATTGTAGCATTTAGATAACGTTAATGTAGCAAAAAACGAAACTGAGTACAAAGCAAAAAAAATATACAAGTATGTAGCAAAATCAGTCCCCTGTTTTGTCGTGTTAGCAAAGCCTTTCGCCGTGGGTAGCAACGTGGTACACCCCTAATAGCAAAGTTGTCCACTATCGATAGCATCTTCGGCATGCCCTTGCAGCAGCAACCCAGATTTGCAGGGGAGAAGGTAAGGGGCGGAGCATGGCGACGAATCCGGTGAGGTCATCCTTGATAGGACCCTATGCCGTGCCGGTCAATTTAGCGGTGGAGCTAGGAGCAGGCGCGATGGCTGCCTACTGCTCAGAGCTCCGCCGACGCGAGTGAGGGGTGTCAAGCTTCATGCACTAGCCAACGCAACTAAAAGTACGAACTTATGGAAAGAGCTAGTGCAGTCCACTTATACACTTCAACACCCCCTCTCACGTGTGACGGGGAGAAGTCAGCACGTGCAACCGGAAGAGAGCGACGACGCGCGAAACTCACGTATGACTCAAGAGGCCCGTGGACATAGAGGGGTCAACAACAATTTTAGGATAAATTGCGAAAGCCAGAACTCGAACTCGAGACCTTAGGTTCTGATACCATGTCAAGCTTCATGCACTAGACAACGCAACCAAAATTCCAAACTTATGAAAAGGGCTAGTGCAATCCACTTATACACTTCAACAAGGGGCAGCGAGGGAAGGGTGGGAAGGCCGGCGACACTGGCTGGGAAGAGCCTCGCGCGTGCGTGGATTGGAACGAAGATAAGGCCAGTTAGAAAATAAAGGCGTATGAGGCTGACCAACGAATGGATCTGTGCATGCGCCAATCCACCCGGACTATGGATGTCACGGGATCCTTGGGAGGATGTCTATCATCTATTATATACTAAAAGCAATATAAGGGGTTGTTTCGAGGCATTAGGTTGATCCACATCATCTAAATTGTTTTAACTGTTAGATTTAAAATCTATGGCTATGATTTAATAAGAGATTATTATTTTACGTAAGTTTGTAGTTCCGGTTGACACACCTTATATATGTTTTGGTACATGTCGTCCTTTGTTTGAGGCATGGACTCCGGTCATTAACTAGACATGTAAATCAATTGTTGTGTAGAGAATACGTACTGTAAGAATAACATAGGTCTGTTCCAAAATAAAAACGTATCCGAGATAACTAGCCAAGTCCGTTTGATAAAAAAAATACACCAGCTAGCTAGCACGGTCCGTCCGTGAAAAAAGGCGCAAAATAGCTAGCCGGCCGGGTCCCTTCCAATAAAAAATTATGTACACAAAAGTCTAGCTAGCTAGATGCTGAAAACACGCTTTAGAGAATATGTCGGCACATTGATTTTTTTTAAACTCGATTTTATACATTAGAATTAACATTAGACCGGAAACAAGACATATATTAGAAAATTTCTATGAAACAACAAAAGACCGGGTCGCCAATCCGGTAGATCATCTTTTTTATCATAATTATATATACCCCTAAGTATCATAGGCAATATGCCATCACTAACACTACGAACATGTAGAAATTCTCACCGATAGGCAAGCATATGGTCGGTAATATTGTAGCCTCTTTTATTTGTTACATATTATTCGTGAACAACTCATCATTGAAAGGATAATAAAATTATTTTTCCTTCTTAATTGTCATAAGATAGGTATCAACTAACATATTTTTTAACTCCACCAAGAAAATTATATTGACGGATTATTATAACATATCTATTTATATTATAACTAAGCGATATTCGATAAATATATATTCTAAACTTGCTTGTGACTTGGATGATATGTCTCTATTGCCCGACCACGATAATACGTCTTCTGATATCCTTGGACTGGATGGCAAACTTAATAACTTCTCGGTCGTTGATGTACACTTTCGAATAATAGACACTTCAGTAGGTTGTAAATTTATTAGATTCACACATCTATAGATGTGCATGGGAGAACAAAAAAATTTAAGTTCCTTTAGTTCTCAATTCTAATGACTAAAAATTCCAAAATATAAGAACTAAAATCATTATCGTGAGTCGATGAGACAGACTTTCAAGAAAGTCCTACAACCCAAAAGTGACTACATAGTACATCCTTATTTGCCTGTTATTACAAATGCACGACATTTTATACTTATGGGAGCAAACATATACACCGTACATTACCAAGAGGGTTGGACGAGGTATCTTTATGGGTTGATGTTTTTTGTCGGGTGAATTAATAGATATGCTTCATCTTTGTTCTCCACATCGCAAATCGATGCACTAATTCTTTATTTAGAGGACCTAACATGTGTATATTTAATTTGTTAGATATTACTGGATTTTTTGTTTTGTATGTTGTGACATCCTTAGAATATTTTTGTGTCTTTTTTAGGATGTAGTAAAGTCAACATAAGAGCATAAATCATTGAATCACTCAATAAAATTGAACATCGATCAGCATGCTAGAACTTTGTTATGGAGTATCTGTGTTGCATTGTACCACAAATACAAGTAGGTACATAAACAATGAATTATCGCATATGAGATACTTTATTTACCACAACAATTTTTTAGTCCCAGATCCATATTATTTCTTATCCTAAAATTTGATATCCATGAAACTATAATTCTATTTTTTGGTGCTCTCAACTCATGAAAGATGATGCCCTCGCAACACCATGCTAGTTTTCCTTAAAAGTTACTCCCTCTGTTTTAAAATATAAGATGTTTTAGATTTGTAAAGAGAATGTATCTAGACTTTTTTTTTGTAAGTTTATACTAAAAAAAGTCTAGATACATTTTCTTTCCAAATCTAAAACATCTTATATTTTAAGATGGGGAGTAGGATTTTTGTGTGAAAAGTGCGCACACAATTGAGATGCAACGTGTGCATCTTCCGATGGTGAAATGAAGAAACATGTTCCTTCTCATTACCCAAAAAGTTGAAGGTATCTGACTGCACGTTGTGAACGTATTTGACTGCACATATTTGTGCCCAGAGTAAGTTTTTATGGTATATCTATGGATTTCCAAGTCCTGGCACGACTTCCTCGTGTAGTACACAATCACACAACGTTTAACTCAATGCAGCTTGGCGGTTTCCGGATCATACTGTAATCACGCACGCAAGGTGCATGCAGCTGTTTTTTTCCCTCTCGTACACACAGCAGCAAAGCAAACCACTCTTGCCGCTAGGATAAGCTTGCTGTATAATACTATGCACGATCGCTCACCGACCTCTTTTAGTAAGGCACTGTACATGTGCTCGCGAGACTCCTCGATCGGCGACCGGATACACGACGCGGGTTACCAACGATCGAGTAAACAAAAACAATCGGCGACCGGATGTTCATGGATAAAGGTCTAGCAACTTTGCCTAGTAGTAGAATATTTTTCTGAGTAACACCTAGTACCTGCGTAGGTCAAACCGAAAGAACAGAGCAGTGGGTGGTTCCTCTTTATGAACAGAGCAGTGGGTGGTTCCTCTTTATGATTATCCCGGAATCCCGAACACACAGGATCCTCTTTATGAACAGAGATTTGATGATTTGGGGTTGTCTCGTGTGTGTGTAGCAAATATTTATTCTCGCAAATTAACTTACAGAAAAATTAATGTGTGTTTAGTAACGTACGGAGTGTCATCATGTCGAAAGAGACTGCCCAGCTAACCGCATGGATCTGTTTTTATCCCGAACAAAGGGCACAAACAGTGTGCTCAGGCTCAGGTGCGCTATACATGGCTACATCGTTAGTCTATTAGGCTCACTTGCTTATTTTGTATACGTAGTACTGTATATATTTTGTTTTTGGAAGCAGGAAAGCATTTTATTTGATGTTGTCGCTCGGATTTGGTCGCTACCGTCCTTAAGAGCATTGCCCTGTCTATTTAGTGTATGACACATTCACATCTTGCAAGGCTCCAGCTGGGACCACATTGCTTACGCGGCACCGCACTAGTAGAAAACATGGCCTTTCGTCTAGGCCATTAGTCTCGGCTTTGGCTGGGCCGGGAATAATGGCTTTGGCCGGACGGCCCGAGCCACCAGAACCATATATCCCGGCCCGTTAGACCCTATTAGTCCCGGTTTGAGACTCAAACCTGGATTAAAGGGCCTGAACCTGCCGCTCACGGGGCACCCTCTTTAGTTTGTATCTCCAACCGGGACTAGTGGTCTGGCCCTATATATACGCACAACCCCCTTCTCCTCTCAACTGTTTTTTGTCCTAGTGGGAGAGAGTGTTGTTGTGCTATTTTTTTTCTTGTTCATATATATGCACTAGAGGTGTTCGGTGAAATGTCCATTAGAGCGATGCAAGTTTAGGTCACACAAGACATACATGATATGAGGTGTCCGAGCCACACTTAAGTTTTCTCATCTTTGTTTCCAAGTGTAATAAAAGGTTAGCAACTATTTTCTCGTTAAGACCGTCGTGCGGTACTAATTTTAGCATAGTGATTGCGTTTGACATATATTTGTATGATACAGATGAGCCATCCATGGATGTACGCTGACCGACGCTCTGCCACTTTCAGAGAAGGCGTGCGTTCTTTTCGAGTTGTGGCCGAGGAGAACAAGCGACAGGATGGTTTTATGTGTTGTCCATGTGTTGACTGTAGGAATGAGAAGGCTCACACTTCCGCAAGAGTCATTCAGAGCCACCTGCTCCGGTTTGGTTTTATGTCCGGCTATAATGTTTGGACCAAACACGGAGAAAGAGGGGTTGTGATGGAAGACGGCGATGAAGAAGAGAACGATGATGACAACTACCGATCTATGTTCCCTAAATACGCTGATACCGCAATGGAAGACAATGAAGAAGAAGGAGGTGAAGAAAGGGAACCAGACCGGCCCGCTGATGATCTTGGTCGGGTCATTTCTGATGCAAAGCGAGACTGCGATACATAAAAGGAGAGGTTGCAGTTTGAGCAGATGTTACAGGACCACAACAAATTGTTGTACCCAACTTGTGAAGATGGCCAGAAGAAGCTGGGTAGCACACTGGAATTGCTGAAGTGGAAGGCAGAGACCGGTATGACTGACTCGGGATTTGAGAAGTTGCTGGTACTCATGAAGAGGTTGCTTCCAAGAAATAACGAATTCCCCGCCAGTACATACGAAGCAAAGAAGCTCGTCTGTCCTCTAGGATTAGATGTGCAGAAGATACATGCGTGCCCTAATGACTGCATCCTCTACCGCGGTGAGAAGTACGAGAATTTGGATAAATGCCCGGTATGCACTGCATTGCGGTATAAGATCAGAAAAGATGACCCTGGTGATGTTGATGGCGAGCCACCCAGAAAGAGGGTTCCTGCCAAGGTGATGTGGTATGCTCCTATAATACCACGATTGAAACGTTTGTTCAGAAACAAAGAGCATGCCAAGTTGTTGCGATGGCACATGGAAGAACATAAGAAAGACGGGATGCTGAGGCACCCCGCTGATGGTCGACAGTGGAGAAAAATCGAGAGAGACTTTCCGGACTTTGCTGGTAAAGCAAGAAACTTATGGTTTGGTCTAAGTACAGATGACATGAATCCTTTTGGGGAGCAGAGCTACAGACACATCACCTGGCCCGCCACTCTATGTATCTATAACCTTCCTCCTTGGTTGTGCATGAAGCAGAAGTTCATTATGATGCCAGTGCTCATCCAAGGCCTGAAACAACCCGGCAACGACATTGATGTGTACCTAAGGCCATTAGTTGATGAACTTTTACAGTTGTGGGCCGAACCAGGTTTACGTGTGTGGGATGAGCACAAACAGGAGCCATTCGACCTACGAGCGTTGCTATTCGTTGTTGGAATTATGCCCTAGAGGCAATAATAAAGATGTTATTATTATAATTCTTGTTCATGATAAAGTTTATATTCCATGCTAGAATTGTATTAAGCGGAAATTTTATTACTTGTGTGGTTTGTGAACAACACCGTGTCCCTAGTACGCCTCTATGGACTAGCTCATTGATCAATGATGGTTAAGGTTTCCTAACCATAGACATGAGTTGTCAATTGATAATGAGATCATATCATTGGGAGAATGATATGGTGGATAGACCCAAACAAAGCAGAGCAATTAGATCGTGTCATCGTGTTCGTCTTTGCGAAGCTTTTCCTATGTCAAATATTGTATTCCTTAGACCATGAGATAATGCAACTCCCTGGTATCGGAAGAAAGCTTTGAGGTCATCAAACGTCATCCTATGAGAGGGTGATCATAAAGGTGTCTCTTAGGTGATCGGAAAGTATCATTGGGTTGTATGTATCGAGATGGAATTTGTCCCTCCCAAGTCGGAGAGATATACTTGGCCCACTCGGTAATCGATATCAACACCGCTTGCAAGCATGTGGTTAAGGAGTTAATCACAAAGTGATATCGGATTACGAACAGTAAAGTACTTACGTGAACGAGATTGAACTAGGTATGACGCATACCGATCGAATCTCGCAAGTAAAATATCGCGAGACGAAGGAATATATATATGGGATTGATTGAATCTCGCATCGTGGTTCATCCGATATGATCATCGATGAATGTGGGAGTCAATATGGGTGCCTGCACCATTGTTGATTATTGATAGAAGATCATGTGCATATTCTCGAACCCGCAGGTCACACACTTAATGTATCTCGACGCTAGGATAGATTGGATAATTGGTTTATGAATTTTTGTTCGAGTCTCGGATGGGATCCGGGATATCACGAGAGGTTCGAATGGTCCGGAGAATAAGATTCATATAAGGCGGCAGTTTTGGAGTTCGGAATTGTTCCGTTAATCGGTATTGTCGGGAAGCTTCTAGAACCTTCGGAAGGGGACCAACGTGGCCCCACCTTCCGGGAGGGGCATGGGCCTATGAGGGAGTGTCCTGGCGCATTGGGCACAAGGCCCCATAGGGCCCAGCCGATCCTAGATACGTTTAAACTCGTTTAAACTAGAGATAGGATTTCTAGATAAGGGAGAGTTTAAATCGTTTAAACTAGAGATAGGATTTCTAGATAAGGGAGAGTTTAAATTGTTTAAACTAGAGATAGGCTTGCAGGAGGGCAGGCTGGCCGCCTCTATATATAGAGGGTGGTGCCCCTTCCCCACACACCTTCCTCCAAGCCCTAGCAGCCTTGCTACCTTCCTCTCCCCTCCCGAGCTTTGTAGGCGAAGCCCAGCAGTAAATTCTGCACCATATACACCACGCCGTGTGTTGTAGATCCAATCTATCTCTCCACCATACTTGCTGGTCCGAGGAAGGAGGAGACGCCGAGGTGCACGCAGTGCATCTCACGGAGGCGCCGCCACTTGTGGTGCTAGATCGGATCGGATCGCGAGGAGGAGAAGCGAGCGACTACATCACCCACGTTCCGACGAACGTTCATTGCGCGAATCTTCAAGGGTATGAAGATCTAATCCAATCTCTCTCGTTGATTGCATCTCCTAGATTAGATCTTGGCTTTCCTCTGTTCGCATCCGTAGAAAATTTTGATTTACTATGCCGCGAAACCCTTCAGTGGTATCAGAGCTAGATCTATGCGTAGATGTGTTTCACGAGTAGAACGCAACATGGTTGTTGCGGGCGTTGATGTTTTCTGTTGCAAGCCTCTTGTTTGTGTTCTTATTATGACGCGGGATAGTGAGATTGAAGCGGTCCAGGCCAACCTTACGCGACATCGTCATGAGACCGCTCCGCACTTGACGTGTGGCTTGTTCCACACATGCGGCCGGTGGATGTCGGTTTCTCACTATAGTTGTCATGGGATTAACACCGGAGTTTGGCAACCATAATATCACCGTTGTGGCTTTCCGTAGGTAAGAATCGTTCTTAGCATCTACTCCCATAAGCCACGTAAAACATGCAACAACAAAGTAGAGGCGTCTAACTTGTTTTTGCAGGGAGTGTTTTCTGTGATATGGTATGGCCCAAGATGTGATGTGTATATTGTATGCGATGATCATGTTTTGTAATGTTTCACGACTTGCATGTCGATGAGTACACAACCGGCAGGAGCCATATGGTTGTCTTTATAATTGTGTATGACCTGCGAGTCAACTTCTTATACGCCATGTAATAGCTTTACTTTATCGCTAAGTAGTTAGCAATAGTTGTAGTTGCTATTCGTGGTGGAGGCAATCATGGTGGAGTGATGGAGATCATGCCGGAACGCACAAGATGGAGATCATTGCGCGAAGATTGGCTATACCATGTCACATAAAGTTATATGCATGTGATGTTTATCCTTTTATGTATCTTATCATGCTTAGATCGCGATGGTAGCATTATAAGATGATTCCTCACTTAAAGACCAAGATAAAAATTGTGTTCTCCCCAAGTATGCACCGTTGCGAAAGTTCGTCGTGTCCAAGCATCACTTGATGATCGGGTGCTATAGACTCTACGCTCACATACAACGGGTGCAAGCCAGTTTTTGCACACGCGGAAATACTTGGGTCTAACTTGACGAGCCTAGCATGTACAGACATGGCCTCGGAACACAAGAACCGAAAGGTTAAGCATGAGTCATATGAGTGATATGATCGACACTTTGTTGTCCACCATTGAAACCACATCTCTTCTCGTGATGATCGGATTAGGTGTGGTGAATTTGGATCGTGTTCACTAAACAACTTGAGGGATGTTGAATTTAGTGGGAGTTCATCTAGTAATTTGATTAAGTTGAACTATTTATCATGAACATAGTCTAAATTGTACTTGCAAATACTGTAGATCCAATGGCCAAGTCCAACTTCAACTTCAACGTTTTTGCTGAGAAAGAAAAGCTTAGGAACAATGGGTCTAACTTCACCAATTGGTTCCGCAATCTAAGAATCATTCTGTCTGGCGGACAAAAGGACTATGTCCTAGGGAAAGCGTTAGGTGACCCCCTGCAATCGCTACTACCGATGAGAAAGCTGTCTATCGATCAAGAAAGATGATTATGGTGTGATTAAGAGCACCATGTTGTTTGCTATGGAACCGAGCTTCAAAATCGCTTTTGAAACCTATCCGGGCCCTTTGAGATTCTCGAGGAGCCGAAAACCATGTTTGACTCAAGCCCGCTCGAGAGATATGAGATCTCCGAGAAGTTCTTTAATCGCAAGATGGAGGAAGGAGTTCCGTTAGTGAGCACGCCATAAAGATGTCGGGCTACACTCAACGCTTGAGCAACCGGAATGCACGATTCGGAGGAGCTCAAGATTGACAGGTTCTCGCAATCACTCCCAGCTACAAAAGTTTTGTAGTGACTCATAATCGATTGGTTCCATCGATACAATCACCGAGCTCTTCGCAAAGTCAAGGCTGCGAAGTGGACATCAAGAAGGATAATCATGTGTTGATGGTCAACAAGCCCTCCTTTAAGAAAGGTAAGGATCAAAGAAGCCCTTCAAGAAGGGCGGCAAGCGCAATGCCCTCGGCGAGAAGAAGCTCAGTCCGGTCCCAAGCCGACCTTCGAGTGCTTCTATTGCAAGGACAAGGGTCACCGAAGCGCAATCGTCCAAGTACTTAGCGGACAAGAAGGTGGCACCATCAAAGGTATATTTGATATACATGTTATTGATGTTTTCCTTACTAGCCCTCGTTGTAGTGCACGGGTATTTGATACCGTTCGGTTGCTAATATTTGTAACTCAAACAGAGCTATGGAATAGACGGCTATGAGGGATGAGGTGACGATGCGCTGGCAATGCGGATCAAGAGTTGATGTGATGGCCAAGACGCTCTCCTTAGTTTTACCTTCGGATTAGTTTTAAACCTTAATAAGTGTTATTATGTGCCTGCGTTGAGCATGAACATTATTTCGGATCGTGTTTATTGCAAGACGGTTATTCATTTAAATCGGAGAATAATGGTTGTTCTATTTATATGAGTAACATCTTTTATGGTCATGCACCTCTTGTGAATGGTTTATTTCTTCTAAATCTCGAAAGGGATGAAACACACATCCATAACATTGAGGCTAAGAGATGCAAAGTAGATAGTGATAATACTACTTATTTGTGGCAATCGCTGCTCAGGTCATATTGGTGTAAAGCGCATGAAGAAACTCCATTCGATGGACTTTTGGAGTCCCTTGATTTTGAATCATTTGACACATGCGAACCATGCCTCATGGGCAAGATGATCAAAACCCCGTTCTCCGGTATGATGGAGCGAGCAACGGACTTGTTGGAAATCATACATACCGATGTATGCGGACCGATGAGTGTTTCGACGCACGGTGGATATCGCTATTTTCTCACTTTTACCGATGACTTAAGTAGATATGGGTATATCTATTTAATGAAACATAAATCTGAAACATTTGAAAAGTTCAAGGAATTTCAGAATGAAGTGGAGAACCATCGTAACATAAAGATTAAGTTTCTACGATCCGATCGTGGGGGCGAATATTTGAGTTATGATTTTCTCACGCATCTTAAAGCAAGTGGAATCGTTTCACAACTCACGCCACCCGGAACACCACAGCGCAATGGTGTGTCTGAACGCCGGAATCGAACCCTATTAGATATGGTCCGATCAATGATGTCTCTTACTGATTTGCCGTTATCATTTTGGGGTTATGCATTAGAAACCGCTACATTCACTTTAAATAGGGCTCCATCTAAATCCGTTGAGACGACACCGTATGAACTGTGGTTTGGTGCTAAACCTAAGTTGTCGTTTCTTAAAGTTTGGGGATGCGAAGCTTACGTCAAGAAGTTGATGCCGGACAAGCTCGAACCCAAAGCGAGAAATGCGTCTTCATAGGATACCCTAAGGAAACTATTGGGTATACCTTCTATCACGTAACCAAGGCAAAGTGTTTGTCATGAAGAACGGTTCCTTTCTTGAGAAGGAGTTTCTCTCGAAAGAAGTGAGTGGGAGGAAAGTAGAGCTTGACGAGGTTCTTGAACCTTCTCTTGAATTGGAGAGTAGCGCAGACTGAAATTGTTCCAAAGGTCACCGCACCAACAATAGAGGAAGCTAATGACAAGGATCATGAAGCTTCGGACGATGCTGCTACTGAACGTCGCAGGTCGACAAGGTCGCGTGCCCCTCCTGAGTGGTACGGCAACCCTGTCTTGACTGTCTTGTTGGTAGAAGACAGTGAACCTACGAACTATGAGGAAGCGATGATGAGCCCAGACTCTGAGAAATGGCTAGAAGCCATGAAATCCGAATTGGGATCCATGAGCGAAAACCAAGTATGGACTTTGGTGGACCCTCCTAGCGACCGAAAGGCCGTTGAGTGCAAATGGATTTTCAAGAAGAAAACGGACGCGGATGGTAATGTTACCGTCTATAAAGCACGGCTTGTCGCAAAAGGTTTTCGAAAAGTTCAAGGTGTTGACTACGATGAGACTTTCTCTCCCGTAGCGATGTTTAAGTCCATTCGGATTTTATTATCAATTGCTGCGTTTCATGATTATGAAATATGGCAGATGGATGTCAAGACTGCTTTCCTCAATGGCAACATTGATGAAGAGTTTTATATGATGCAACCCGAAGGTTTTGTCGATCCTAAGGATGCTAGTAAAGTATGCAAACTTCAGCGTTCCATTTATGGAATGAAGCAAGCATCTCGGAGTTGGAACCTTCGTTTTGATCAAGTGATCAAGAGCTTTGGATTTGTTCCAAATTGCTACGAAGCTTGTATCTACAAGAAAGTGAGTGGGAGCTCGGTGACGTTTCTGGTACTATATGTGGATGACATATTGATTATCGGAAATGACATCAACATGCTTAACGATGTGAAGATTTATTTGAACAAGTGTTTTTCAATGAAAGACCTAGGTGAAGCTGCTTATATATTGGGCATCAAAATCTATAGAGATAGACAAAGACGCCTGATAGCATTAAGCCAGAGTACATACCTAGACAAAGTTCTGAAAAGGTTCAGAATGGATAAGGCAAAGAAAGGTTCAGTGCCTATGTTGTCAGGTAAGATATTGAGCAAGGCTCAGTGTCCAGCTACGGTAAATGATAGGGAAGCTATGAGCAAAGTGCCTTATGCCTCGGCCATAGGTTCCATCATTTATGCCATGCTGTGTACTAGACCGGATGTGTCCAATGCTCTTAGTTTGACGAGCAGATATCAAAGTGATCCAGGAGTGGAACACTGGACAGCCGTGAAGAACATCCTAAAGTACCTAAATAGAACTAAAGAAATGTTCTTAGTCTATGGGGTGATGAAACTTGTCGTAAAAGGTTACATCGATGCTAGTTTTGACACCGACAAGGATGATTCCAAATCTCGGGGCAGATACGTTTATATTTTGAATGGAGGAGTCGAGTGGAGAAGCTGCAAGCAAAGCGTGATCACGGATCTACAAGAGAAGCGGAATACATGGCTCCGCAGAGCGTCAAGTGAAGGAGTTTGGATCAGAAACTTCATCACTGAGCTTGGCGTGGTTCCAAGTGCATTGGACCCACTGGAGATATTGTGTGACAACACTGGCGCCATATCACTCGCTAAGGAACCAAGATATCATCCAAAGACCAAGCATATCAACCGCAAGTTTCATATAATCCGAGATTATATAGCAGATGGAGATCTGAAGATTAGCAAAGTACATACGGATCTGAATGTCGCAGATCCATTGACTAAACCTCTTCCACGTGTAAAACATGATCAACACCTCAGTGCCATGGGTGTGAGATTGTTGCCAGATGTAAACTAGATTATTGACTCTAGTGCAAGTGGGATACTGTTGGAATGATGCACTAGAGGCAATAATAAAGATGTTATTATTATAATTCTTGTTCATGATAAAGTTTATATTCCATGCTAGAATTGTATTAAGCGGAAACTTTAATACTTGTGTGGTTTGTGAACAACACCGTGTCCCTAGTACGCCTCTATGGACTAGTTCATTGATCAATGATGGTTAAGGTTTCCTAACCATAGACATGAGTTTTCAATTGATAATGAGATCATATCATTGGGAGAATGATATGGTGGATAGACCCAAACAAAGCAGAGCAATTAGATCGTGTCATCGTGTTCGTCTTTGCGAAGCTTTTCCTATGTCAAATATTGTATTCCTTAGACCATGAGATAATGCAACTCCCTGGTATCGGAAGAAAGCTTTGAGGTCATCAAACGTCATCCTATGAGAGGGTGATCATAAAGGTGTCTCTTAGGTGATCGGAAAGTATCTGTTGGGTTGTATGTATCGAGATGGAATTTGTCCCTCCCAAGTCGGAGAGATATACTTGGCCCACTGTGAATCGATATCAACACCGCTTGCAAGCATGTGGTTAAGGAGTTAATCACAAAGTGATATCGGATTACGGACAGTAAATTACTTCTGTGAACGAGATTGAACTAGGTATGACGCATCGACGATCGAATCTCGGGCAAGTAAAATATCGCGAGACGAAGGGAATATATATATGGGATTGATTGAATCCTGGCATCGTGGTTCATCCGATATGATCATCGATGAATGTGTGGGAGTCAATATGGGTGCCCAGACCCCGCTGTTGATTATTGATAAAAGATCATGTCTGCATATTCTCGAACCCGCAGGGTCACACACTTAACGTATCTCGACGCTAGGATAGATTGGATAATTGGTTTATGAATTTTTATTCGGAGTCTCGGATGGGATCCGGGATATCACGAGAGGTTCCGGAATGGTCCGGAGAATAAGATTCATATAAGGAAGTGCAGTTTTTGGAGTTCGGAATTGTTCCGGGTTAATCGGTATTGTACCGGAAGCTTCTAGAACCTTCCGGAAGGGTACCAACGTGGCCCCACCTTCCGGGAGGGGGCATGGGCCTATGAGGGAGTGTCCTGGCCGCATTGGGCCAGGGGCACAAGGCCCCATAGGGCCCAGCCGATCCTAGATAAGTTTAAACTCGTTTAAACTAGAGATAGGATTTCTAGATAAGGGAGAGTTTAAATCGTTTAAACTAGAGATAGGATTTCTAGATAAGGGAGAGTTTAAATTGTTTAAACTATAGATAGGCTTGGAGGAGGGGCAAGGGCTGGCCGCCCCCTCTATATATATAGGGGTGGTGCGCCCCCTTCCCCCTACACACACCTTCCTCCAAGCCCTAGCAGCCTTGCTACCTTCCTCTCTCCCCCCCGACTGTTTGTAGGCGAAGCCCTGCAGCAGAAATTCTCCACCATATACACCACGCCGTCGTGTTGTAGATCCAATCTATCTCTCCACCATACTTGATGGTCCGAGGAAGGAGGAGACGTCGAGGTGCTGCACGTGTGCATCTCACGGAGGCACCGCCACTTGTGGTGCTAGATCGGATCGGATCGCGAGGAGGAGAAGCGAGTACGACTACATCACCCATGTTCCGACGAACGTTCCGCTGTGCGAATCTTCAAGGGTATGAATATCTAATCCAATCTCTCTTGTTGATTGCATCTCCTAGATTAGATCTTGGCTTTCCTCTGTTCGCATCCGTAGAAAATTTTGATTTACTATGCCGCGAAACCCTTCATTCATAACCATCAATGATTGGCCTACTCTTAGTAACATCTCAGGACAGACGAACAAGGGATATAATGCATGCACACACTGTTTAGATATGACTGAAAGTATATATCTGGATAAATCTAGGAAGAATTTGTACCCGTATAATCGTCGTTTTTTTCCGCCCAGACACCCCTTATGGAAAAAAGGTAAGCATTTTGATGGTGAGGCAGATCACCGGAAGAAGCCTGCCCCCCGTACTGGTGCTGATGTATTTGGTATGGTCAAGGATTTAAATGTAATATTTGGAAAGGTCCCAGAGGACAACCTGTTCCGAAAGACGCCGACGGACGCGCACCCATGTGGAAGAAGAAATCTATATTTTGGGAGATACCCTATTGGGAAGTCCATGAGGTCCGCTCTGCAATCGACGTGATACACCTGACGAAGAATCTTTGCGTGAATATTCTAGGCTTCTTGGGCTTGTATGGGAAGTCAAAAGATACACCAGAAGCACGGGAGGACCAGCAACGTCATAAAGGACGAGACGACAAGCATCCAGGGCAGTTTTAAGGGCCTGCCAGCTACGCTCTTACCAAGGAAGAGAAGGAAATCTTTTTTGAAGTCCTTTTTAGTATCAAGGTCCCGTCTGGATTCTCGTCTAACATAAAGGGAATAGTAAATATGAAAGAGAAAAAACTCCAAAACCTAAAGTCCCATGACTGCCACGTGCTTATGACGCAATTGCTTTAGGTTGCATTGAGAGGGATTCTACCGGAAAATGTTCGGCTGGCCATTGTGAAGGTATGTGCATTCCTCAATGCAATTTATCAGAAGGTAATCGATCCAGAAAGTCTATCAGGGTTATAGATTGATGTGGTCCAATGTCTGGTCAGCTTCGAGTTGTTTTACCCTCCATCTTTCTTCAATATTATGACGCACCTCCTAGTTCACCTAGTCGAAGAGATTAGAATTCTTGGTCCTGTGTTTCTACACAATATATTCCCCTTCAAAAGGTTGATGGGAGTCTTAAAGAAATATGTTCATAACCGTGCTAGGCCAGAAGGAAGCATCTCCAAGGGCTATGGAACAGAGGAGGTCATTGAGTTTTGTGTTGACTTTCTTCCTGACCTTAAGCCGATTGGTGTTCATGAATCTCGGTATGAGGGGAGGCTGACTGGAAAAGGCACACTAGGAAGGAAAACAATGGTATGTATGGACAGGTATTCTTTAATAAAGCACACTACACATTTCTATACAATTCCACCTTGGTGGCTCCGTCTATCGAGAAACACAAGATTATTGTACGCTCGAAAAACCCGGGGATGCCTGACTCCTCGATTAAAGTGGAATACGAGGACACTTTCGGCAGTTGGTTGCATAAGCATCTCATGAATAACAACACTGTTGAAGATCAGCTGTACTTGTTGGCACGGTTACCATCTTCGACTATATGTACTTTCCAAGGGTAGGAGATAAATGGTAATACATTTTACACGATCGCCCAAGATAAAAAAAAACACCAACCAAAACAGTGGTGTCCACTTTGATGCAACAGATGACAATGGGCAGAAGGACACATATTATGGGTACATAGAGGAGATATGGAAACTTGAGTATGGACCTACTTTTAAGGTCCCTTTGTTTCGGTTCAAATGGGTCAAGATGATAGGAGGAGGGGTACATGTAGACGAAAAGTATGGCATGACAACAGTGGATCTCAACAATCTTGCGTACATGGCCGAACCATTCGTCCTAGCCAACGATTTGGCTCAGGTTTTCTTTGTGAAGGACATGTCTACGAAACCGAGAAAAAGAAATCAGCAAAAGAATACATCGTCCGATGAGCCAAAGCGCCACATAGTTCTTTCAGGGAAAAGAAACATCGTGGGAGTGGATTACAATACAGATATGTCAGAAGATTATAATAAGTTTCATGAAATCCCGCCCTTCAAAGTGAAAACTGACCCAAGCCTCCTATTAAATGATGAAGATTCTCCATGGCTACAGCGTAGAAGAAAACAACAACACTAGATAGGGATGTTGGTGTAATATAGTAAACCTTTTATGTAATCATATTGTTAAATGATGAAAATTCTCCATGGCCATGACGTCCGCACTATAAATAGAGGGAAAGGGCAGGGCAGGCTGGGCCAGGCAGCACCAATAATAGGGATTGAACCTTTAGTCTCGGTTGGAGAAACCAACCACGATTGGAGGGATTGCGGCAGGCTGGGCCAGGCAGCACCAATAATAGGGGTTGAACCTTTAGTATCGGTTGGAGAAACCAACCGCGACTAAAGGGATTGCGGCAGGCTGGGCCAGGTAGCACTAATAATAGGGTTTGAACCTTTAGTCCCGGTTGTATGAACCTTTAGTCCCGGTTGGAGACAGCAACCGGGACAAAACACGAGTGAGCACTAATAATAGGGGTGAGTGTCGACATTATGTCATGAGTGTCGACACTATGTCGAGTTGCTTGTACTATAAATAGGCTAGTCCTCTAGCCAGTTTGAGGCATCTCCAAGATCGATGGTTTTCGAGAGCAGGGACACCACTACGGCTAGTTTCAGGGAGATGCCGCCGGAGCCCAGTCCTCCGGCATCTCCAAGAATTTGGTCATAGAGGCACTCCCTAATATGTGAAATTAGGTTAGCTCCCAGGCATATTGATCTAGTTAGAAAAGTTAGAAGCTACAAGATGGTCTTCGAGAGCAGGGACACCACTACGGCCAGTTTCAGGGAGATGCCGCCGGAGCCCAGTCCTCCGGCATCTCCAAGAAACTGGTCATAGAGGCACTCCCTAATATGTTACCGCACGTGTTTGGAGATCAGATCTTCATGGTAAGTACGAATCGGGACAATTCATAGTTTGGGAAAGTCGTAGTACGAATCGGAACTAAAGGTCCCCCTTTAGTCTCGGTCCAACCATAAAACGATACTAACACTCAAGACATTTATTAATATTTAAAAACCGAGACTACGGAATCGGGACTAAAGGCCCCCTTTATTCCCGGTCCAGCCACAAACCGGGACTACCTAACACTCATGACTAAAGCCGCCCCCTTTAGTCATAATCATGCCTAGTCCTATAGTACACAGCTTCAGGGCCTTCTTCGTCATCATCATCATCATTGTCATCGTCACCTACCACTCCGGGGATCCTAAGCCCAACCAATATACCGAGGGAACCTGCCACTCCGGCCTCGGATTCATGGTGGGCGGGTGGACTTGTGGGCACCGCAGGCGAGGATGGTCTCCCCCGGCGATGTAGCGCATCACGCCTATGATAGTACGGTTCGCCCACCACAGATGGTGGCCGACTTCGTTGTGGTTCACCGGGGGCGGGCCATCACCATCGTACCTGGCGAGCTTCCTTTCCTGTCGGTTAGCGAAGAAGGCATTCCAGGTGTCGTAGTTGTCAGGATCCCACTAGGGATCCATCCGCTGCCCCGGCGTGAGCTCGTGGTAGAAGTGGTTCGTGATGGCCGCCTGTCGGGTGGAGCCTTGAGGCACGGGAGGGGCAATAACACCTCCAGCACTCAGCATCCAGCCAGCGGGTGACCGGTACCCTGGTGGGAAAGGGTATCTTGAGGCGCACAACGCCTCCGTCTCCTCGAGGGTCAGAATGGCCCAGTAGGCGCTGTCCATTTTTGTGAGAGAGGAAGGTGTGGATGTGTGCATAACCATAACGTGGTCGGCCTATATATAGATGGAACGGGCGGTAAAACATGGCAGGATGCGGTGGGAAATGGCAGGAAATATCTTTAGTCCCTGTCAGTGGCTACAACCGGGACTAAAAGCTCGGTTCAGAGTAAAGGGCGAAAAAACTTGGCGGGAAAAATTTAGTACCTGTTAGTGGATACAACCGAGACTAAAGCTTATTCAGAAAATGGATTTGGATTAATTATTCAAATTCAAGAACTTTTCATGTTGAAAGTTTAGTGACATTCAAAAATATGCAAAAAAATAATAGTTAATGCATTTTTAATTTGATAATGGCAAAATGGTTAATAATTTGACTATTTAAAATAATTATTTGATAAAACAGAAAATGAATTTGGATTAATTATTCAAATTCAAGAACTTTTGATGTTGAAAGTTTTTTCAAATTCAAAACTATGCAAAAAAAGTATAATTTAAATGTTTTAAATGATATTTTTGAATTTTTTTTAAAAAAGCACACGCGCGCTGAGATTTTTGGCCCAGTGCGCGCAAATTTGGGCCTTTAGTCCCGGCCCAGTCTACCAGCCGATACTAAAGGTCTGGCCCCAGCACACGAAACGAAACACCCCCACCCCCTTTAGTCCCGGTCCATGGCACCAGCTGGGACTAGAGACCCCCCTTTAGTCCCAGCTGGTGCCACGGACCGGGACTATAGGGGGGGGGGTATAAAATTATACCTTCTCCCTATTGGAGATATGCCCTAGAGGCAATAATAAATATGGTTATTATTATATCTTTGTGTTTATAATAAATGTTTGCATTCATGCTATAATAGTATTAACAAGGAAACATTAATACTCGTGTGATTTGTAAACTAAAATAGAGTCCCTAGTAAAGCCTCTTTATAATACTAGCTTGTTGGTTAATAAATGATTGTGGTTTCCCTATCATGAACATTGAGATGTTATTAACAACAAGATCATATCATTAGGAGAATGATATGGTGGACATACTCCTGTAGATAAGCGTAGCATAAAGATCAAGTCATTTTAATAGTTCAATTGCTATATGCTTTCTGATACATAGTAACCTAATTCCTTTGACCATGAGATCATGCATATCACCTTCACCGGAAGGATGCTTTGATGACATCAAACACCACACCGTAGCTGGGTGGCTATAAAGGTGGCATTGAGTGTTCGGAAAGTATTGGTTGAGACACATGGATCAAGAGTGGGATTTGTCCATCCATATGACGGATAGATATAACTCTGGGCCCTCTCGGTGGAATGTCATCCAATTAGCTTGCAAGCATGTGACTGGCTCACAAGGGATCACATATCACGAGAACGAGAAAAGAGTACTTATCAGTAACGAGGTTGAACTAGGTATGCAGAGATACCGACGATCATAACCTCGGATAAGTAAACTATCGTGTGACAAAGGGAAATTGGTATCGTATGTAAGTGGTTCATTCGATCACAAAGTAATCGTAGAAATATGTGGGAGCCATATGAATTTCCAGATTCCTCTATTGGTTATTGTTCGGAGAAGTGTCTCGATCATGTCTGCATAATTCACGAACCGTAGGGAGACACACTTAAGGATTCGACGTTGTTTGAGTAGTTATGGAATGATGAGTAAGAGACCGAATGTTGTTCGGAGTCTCGGATGGGATCCGGGATATCACGAGGAGATCCGGAATGGTCCGGAGAATAAGATTCATATAAGGAAATTCCTGTTTCGGGGTTGGAGAATGGTTCTAGTGTTTTCATCAGGAATGTTCTAGAAGGTTCCGGAATGTCCGGCACTCCGGAGGGGAAGGGTACATGCATGTGTCATATCAAGTTGGAATGATTGCATCATGTACTAGGTGTCATCGCTGAACAAAATAAAGGGTTTAATCAAATCCTAGTTTGAAAAGTCAAACGCCAATTTGAAAAGTCAAACGGCTATTTTGGAAGGTGGAGGGGAAGTAGGAAACCTACTTGGGGAGGAGTTCCCTCCCTCCACCGCCGGACCACTTGGGAAACCGAGTTAGGGAGGGACTCCCCTCCCCTGGCGCGTCCCTCCACCTATATAAGGAGGGGCAGGGCTGCCCCTCCAAGACACAACACCTCCACCCGCAAACCCTAGCTCCCAGCCGCCGCGCCGCCACCTCCTGCTGCCGCCGCCTAGGAAAACCCTAGACGCCGACTTGGGCTGCTCGAAGCCCTAGCCGCCGGCCCTAGACCCTCCTCCTTGGTGCGTCTAAACCCTAGATCGCCGAGGATCTCTCTCATAGTCCACCATACTCGCTCCGGCTTAAGGCGAAGCCCTGCGAGATCTCCCCTCTACTTCCGATACCACGCCGTTGTGCTTCCGGAATCGTGAGGAGAGTGCTACAACCTCCACTGCCTGCTGGAACAAGGGAGAGGAAGGTCTTCGTCGAGTACCGAGCGTGTGATCGATCGCGAAGCGCTTGGGAACGCAGGAAGGATCGTCTACGCGATCTTGAGATCGGGAAGAGTACGACTACATCACCCACGAGAATCCGCTCTCGTTAAACACTTTGGAATCTTCGAGGGTGAGTTATTCCATCGACTCGTTGCTACAATCTAGTAGATAGATCTTGGCTTGTTTGTTTGTATGCGGTAGAAATTTTTTGTTTTTCATGCTACGAAACCCTACACTCCCCTGGTGCTTTCCACGCACCGGGAGAAGTGGAGGACAAATCGCACTATAAACGCCGCTAGGCTGCCGAAATTTTTCACGGCGACGATCAGGCTCGCCGCCGCTGAACCGCGCCTCCGCCCACACTGCCGCCCGAGCCGTCCGCCACCGCCACTCTCCAGCCGCTACCGCACCTCTCTCGCCTTGTGCGCCCACCTCCGGCCACCTCTCCGACCACCTACGCCACCGCCCGCCGCCGGCCCCCTCTTGGCCTCCTCAGACTTAGGTATAGTACATTAGTTAATTAGGATTATTTATGATTATGATTATGGTTAGTGTATATATTATGATTATAGTTTAGTGCGTATATTATGATTAGGGTTAGTTTATATTTATGATTATGATTAGGGTTAGTGTATATATTATGATTAGTGTATATTATGATTATTATATTTTAATTAGTTTTATGATTATATGATTAGGGTTATAGTTTAGTGATTATATTTATTATGATTTTTTAGTGTATATAGTTTAGTGTATGTAGATTTTTTTTTGGATTTTTAGGATCTTCTTTGATCTTTAGTGTATATAGGATTTTTTTAGTCAAGTGTAAGTTTATCGGTGAAGGGCATGGGCACGGCTAGGTGTCGAGGCCTAGGGTTAGGGTGGTGGTTCTCGCGGGAAGTCACTTAGTCGCCCGCCTCTCCCGCGGCGACCATCATCAGCCACCACCACCACACCTCCGGGTTTAGGGTTCAGGGTGGTGACCGGAGTTAGGGTTAGGGTGGTGGTTCTCGCGGGAAGCCGCTTATCGCCCACCTCTCTCGCGGCCACCATCACCGGCCACCGCCCACCGCACCTCCGGGTTTAGGGGTTTAGGTTTTATTTTGTTAAGTTCAAATAAATATTTTGTGCATTTTGCAGGAACTATGGATCCACCTAGTCCCCCGGTCCGCAGAGACCTAGATTCAGAATACTTGCTCGAGGATATGATTCACGATGTTGATGAGGGATCTCCCCCGAGGTATCTGAACTCATCCGGTGAGGGAGAGGAGACCAACAGACAAGAGGAAGAAGCCCATGGACGCATAACGCATACCGACGAGGTATATATATATGATGTCCGATGATCGTCACTAGATGTACCTAGTTGTATATATATAATGTTGACGAATGTTTCTTATCTTAGGCCTCTACATCGAGCAAGAAAACCAAGCGCGGCCCAGCCAAAAAGTTGCCCTGGGTACTGTTTATGAAATTACAGAGGTTTCAGGAGACGGCGAACCATTGGAACCAAAGAAAACAAAACAACTATTTGTAAAACAATGCGGAGTCGTTGCTAGAGATCGCACCCCGATCACTGTTCGGGAGTGGAATAAGCCCAAAGAGGCAGAATGGAGTGATGTGTATATCGACGATAGGTTCAAAGATGAACTTTTTAATGACCTAATGGGACATTTCAAGCTGCCAGAATGTGACACTGAGGACGAGACTGCTGAAATGAGAAAGAAAGTCAAGCAGTTCGCACTAAAGAATATGGCCAAGCTATTGAAGAACTGGAAGAAGTCATTATGGCAACAATATCAGAAGGACAAGAAAACCGCATTATTCGAAGGCTATCTAGCAAAGCAGAAGCCTTACTGGGATGCATTTGTGTTGTATAGGGGGTCAGGAGTTGCAGAGGAAAAGTCAGAAAAAAACAAGATAAATGCTGCGAAGAAGAAATATCACCATAACTTGGGGCCAGGGGGCTACGCTGCTGCCATGCCTAAGTGGGATGCAAAAGAGAAAGAGCTTCATAATAAAGGGATCATTCCAGAACCAATTCGTGAAGAATGGGATCTGAGGGCAAGAAATTGGTTCCTTGGGCATGGGAGTACATATGACGAACTTACAGGGGACCTTGTTTGTAGTGACGGTATAAAGGTACCCAGGACTGCATGGCTAAAAGTAGTCAAAGATATTAAAGATGGAATAAAACAGTTTCATCCCGATAGAGAGAAAGACTTGCTGACCTTGGTCCTTGGGAATCGCGAAAATACATGACGAGTCCGAGGCCTTGACGGGAGTTTCACGTGGGAGACTGGGTTTCCTAAGGACCAAGGTACCTATAGAAGCCGAGAAAGAGCAAAGAAACAACGGGAGGAGGAGGAGACAAGCAAGTTCAAGCAGCTGCTAGGAATACTTGACAAGAAGCAGTAGCAGATCGACGAGCTTAGAGGAATAGCGCGCTTGCGGCAAGATCCTCCACTCGATATTACCGCCAACCCATCTCAGTGGAGAAGCAGCATCGTTGAATCAGAGGTCCCGTCTAACGATGCATCCTATACTAGAGATGGCGGTCCCAGCTACCCCATGGATGGAATTAAGGAGCAGATACCTTGTGAGCTCCATAAAAAATTGAAGAACATATCTATGAAGGTGGCGGTCGGATCGGCTTTGCCTTGTGTAACACCCTCAGAATCGGACCTATGCAAGTTTCAGCGATTCCCGCCAAAACCCACATAGAAACGATTCAAAGGTGCCCACCAGGCACTTGCGTGCGGGTGGAAAACGAAGTAATAACATTGCACAACAGTCCTCGATGGGACCCATAGAACAGATATATATATATACAACATGACTCTGAGAGTCAAGAATACAGATATAATATACAAAGATCCAAATCACCTTGAAAATGATAGAGCGTCCGACTACGGACAAGATGCAAATGGGGCTAAGAGCCCTGAAGAATAACCAATGGCGTCCATAAACCTGCCCAGGCCAAGCCGGAAGGGTAACCCTGCTAACGACGTCGATCTCAAAACCTGCTTAAACAAAAGGGGTGCCGACAAAGGGCAAAGGAAAAAGAGGAGCGTCGATCGAGGCCAAGACAGCGAGGCTAGAATTCCGGTCCTCGCCTACATAGGTATGGTGGATCAAGCGCAGCGGCAAAGATGCACTAAACAACCTATAGAGACTCGATACAACTGGCGGCTATCAGAGAGGGGTAAGAAAGACCTATTCGGAACCAACCTGATTCTAACATCAGACAAACCCATCCTGGTGTTTCCCCCTCGAGACCAAACGAGGAAGTCAACCGAGGAACTCACACCGTTGGCAGTTTTATTTATTCGGTTATCGTTGCAGCAATTACTAGTCAGGTATAGATAATCATTCTGATAAAATAAGCAGTGGGCACTTTTATTTAACCATTCCATTGTAGTTGCAACACTTACTAGTCAGATACCATTAGCATGAGATAACCCAAAACCCAGCAGTTGTTGTTACTTTTATTTAGCCATTCCGTTATAGTTGCAATACTTACTAGTCAGGTACAATGGTCGCAAACGACAACCCAAACAAGCAATTGTTGGCGGTATTAAATAGCCATTCCATTATAGTGAAGCTGATTACTAGTCATTATAAAGTCAATTTTATAGCACTACTTTAGTTATAGTTGTCTATGATCGAGATACTGTGCTCCAAGTCGTCCATAACCGCGAACACGGCTTTCAGAAAGTTTTACCCTGCAGGGGTGCACAAATAGCAACACACACTCGATCAACCTCGGAAAAACCAAATCAAAACCCAACGAGGCCTTCACGACAAAGCAATCACAGGATTCAGAAATATTTCCGGGGGCCACCCCGTTGAGTACACCCGCAACGAAGTTAATGACTCGAGACAGACTAAAGGTTTGTGGGGCGGTCAGAACGATCGGGAACCCAAAACTGGGCTTGTCGATACCGCAAACGGGTCACAATTCCTAAACAAGACAAGCAGTGTCCTCGCACAATCGTAAATAAAGCAGTAAAGCATGGCATAGGTACAGGATAGTAAATAAAACCTCAAACTAGTTTGTGGCCCCAAGAAATAAGACTGAATCAAGCTCTGGCTCAGGGGGGTCCCATAATCCTCCCGGATGTGGATAGCGCGAAAATTCAAGGAACATGTATCAAGTACTCGGGGTCCTACGGGACACAAGTGGACGGTTAACAACCAAATAACATCTATTGCCCACCTGTGCCTCTGCTTACCTACTTCAATTTTAGTTGTTAAGCAGTAATTAAAGTGAACAATAAGTAAAGCCATGATCATCTCCAACATTTAACATACGGCAAAACTCCAACAAATGTGGTACTTGGCGACACGCAACAACACTTGAGCAAGCGACTACGACGCGCAAGTCCGACTATCTACCAAACAACAGGTAATAGGATGTGTCCAAGGAAATATAAGGCTGCAAGGGATAACACGGGTACGGAAACTAGAGCATCACAACACAGATAGCAATAGATCAACAGGAGGGAATAAATACTATAAACGTAAGATAGGTAGAAAGGGGGAGATGCTCGCCTGAAAACATTGCCGAAGGTTCAACCGAAGATCGGCTCGACACTCGCATCAACTCAACGGCCTTATCCGCGAAGAAGCAAAACACTAGAATAAACACCGGATGCACTATTTAATACAACGACAGAAGATCGGCATGATGCATATATGAGGTATGGCATGGTAAATATGCGGTGCAATTAGGTCATATTAAGCGGAACCGGGGTCCCGACATTTAATTATATGGTTCAAGTTATTTATCTACCCCGCAAATTAAATGTTGCATTATCAAGACAAAAGATAGCACCGGTTCGCAACACAAATTTAAATGGGGCCAATATAAGACTGGATTTGCCCGCATATGGGCCCCATATTTAATTATGAGGTGAATCGACATAAGGCCCCCAAACCACACAAACATGCATGCGAGTATGACAATTTAATATGCAACAATTTATATATAGCATTTATAAAATAGGGCTCGAGAAAAAGGGTCACACATTAGGGTTCGGCGATCTTGGGGTTCCGGGGTTCGGGGTCCGACAGGGTTCAGGGTTCGACGGGATCGGTCTCGGACAACAGAAGTAGATCTTGCCGCACGAGCGTCAATGCTTCCGGGAAGGAGACTTGTCGTCCAGGGTCTCGGTGTCCGGGGTGAAGTACTCGGCGTCCACGAGGGAGTACTTGTCGTATCCGTGAAGGAGATCATGTCGGTCCACGGGGGTCGGGCTTCGAAGCCAGGAAGGAGCACTCGTCGTTCCGAGGAGAAGACCTTGGCGTCATATGTTGAGGTTGTCGGGTGTCGGTGCCGGACTCGGGCGTGGCGTCGATGGTCTTTCGTGGCCTGATGGTTCCATGTAGGATATTCCGGGGTACGGCGGCGGAATTCTCGGGGTTTCGATGAAGATCTTGGCGGGGGTTTTGTCGGTCTACGGGTCGGTCGTGTACTTGGGCGTCGACTAAAAGAAACAGAGGCAAGGTAGGGTGTCCTGTGGCGGCGCGGTCGACCGAGACGAAGCAGAGGACGCTACAGCGAGGGAGTTCGCCGGTCGGGTACAGAGGATTGGGTGCTCACGAAGCAGATGGCGGCCAGGGCGGGCTCGAGCGGCAGGCGGCGAGCTGCTGGAGAGGTACGCGCGCGAGGCAGAGGAGGAAGAGGCGCATGCCGGGGAGAGGACGGCGGCAGCGGAAGCGAAGCAGAGGAGAACATGCGGCGGCGGACGCTTCTGCGCTCGCGGTGGGGCGATGGCGACCGGGTAGGCTACGGGAGGAAGCGGGGCGGCCACGCCCACGAGCGCCGGCGACGGAGGCCAAGATGACGTAGGCGGGTGGCCGGTGACGGCGAGCTTGGGCAGAGGTCAACCAGGAGGAGGCACGGCCGGTGCGGGACGCCAAGGCCGTGGCGGCGGACGCGGAGGCGCGGACGGGCCAAGGCGTCGTCGGGAGGACGCCGGCGTGGGGAGGAGGGCGGCGTGCTGGGTCGGGAGGGCCGGGCGAGCCAAGCGAGGCGGCCGCAGGCGACGGGACCGCGTGGGTCCGTGGCCAGGAGGAGGGAGCCGAGGCGGCATGGCGGGAGAGGAGGCGGAGGGACCCGAGTCATGGGGCGAAGAGAGAGCAGGGAGGCGGGGAGGCAAGGCTGCTTGAGGTAGGAGGCGAGGCGCGGGGTGGAGCAGAGGCGGCGGGGTGGGGAGCGAGGGAGAGAGAGGGAGGCTGCGGGGGAGACGCGTGGGGAGGCTGGGGTGGTGGGACCCAGGGGCAGGCAGGAGGCCACGCGGGGAGGGGGTGGACCGGGTCCAGGGTGGGGCCAGGGAAGGTGGTTGGGGTGGGGGGTTGAGTGGGTGGTGGGGTCAGGCGGGAGTGGGGCCTGGGGTGGGGCCAAGCTGTCGGTGAGGGAGAGAGAGAGGGGGTAGGTGGGACTGGGGTGAGAGAAGGAGTGGGGTGCTGCAGGGTGGATTGATGAGGTGGCAAGGTGGGTGGGGATTGGGTCCAGGGTGAGGTGGCGAGCTGTGATTGGTGGGTAGATTAGGACTAGGTAGTTTTAGGAATTCGGGTGGGCTGGTTTTATTCTGGGGGTGGCCGACTGGGTCGGATCGGCCCGGTTGGCTACCCCCACTAAAATAATTAATTATTTTATTTGTTTAAAACAGGGTTTTTGCAAACCGATAGCAGACAAAACAAAATAATCCGGAGACCCGGGTTTTGCGTTTGGAACATAGACGGGGCGTGTAGAAAACAAAATAGGTTTTCCCGAAAATAGTTTTATGCAAGCAAATGCAAGATGATGACGATGCTCAAATGCAATGTGGCATGATGACATGAGCATGCGGTCATGATGATGCAATGCACAAAAATCAACGCGATTTTCTAGTAGTGGTTTTGCGGGATGCCACACCTTGTCCACCTGACGCACGTTGGCATGGCCGTGAGATTCCACCTGGCTATGCTAAAGTTGGGGTGGATCAAATCATAAAGGAGTGGGAGTCAATGGAGCTTGACATCCCTGGACCTGAAGGTGAGATCACACTGGGAGAAGTACTTAGTGGGATCATTCTCTCGGAAAAGAACAACATACGGTTTCCAGGCTCGGCTCCAAGGATAACACTACCGCCTCCGAGTCGTCCCAGGTATCCTTCACCTCCACCTCCATCACCTCCAAGAAGCCCACCCCATGATGACTACGACCACCACATCCCGAGTCCATCTCGATCTCCGTCGCAGGCTCAGCAGTCTTCGCCGCCCGCTAAGTACAATAAACGGAAGCGTGCTCCGTTAGTGAGTACTAAAGGACGCGGCAGCCCAAAACAGAAAATGTCGCCCCTCCCAACAGTGCCTCATCAAAATCTTCCCATCAGACCTTACGATTGTACTGATATGGAATCTGCAGCGATATCAAAGGCCGAAGTGGCGGCGCATTTTGAGAAGAAGAAACCCGAGCCCATTCCGGTATACACCGAGAAGCAAAAGGCATATGCACTTGATTTTCTAAACACACCATCGCAATATGAGTTGCACCATAAGCGAGATGACTATCTACGCACACTTTAGAAAGAAGTGGCGAAGAGCAAATCAAGTAAATCAAGCAAATCAAGTGCAAGCGGTAAAAAATCAGCAAGCAAAGGTGCAAGCGGGACCAAAAATGCAATCAGTAAAAAATTAGACGTTCCCCTTCTCAGAAAACAGGCAAAACAAACGATCGCACCCCTCAAGGTGGTTTCACAAAACGTTCCACTCCTCGCACAACAACCACTTGATATGTCAATAGCTGCGGAGTTGGCGGCCAACATGGAAATTACACTTGATGAACTGTTAGGCCCCCAACTCGACCATCTACCCAAGATGCCACTAACCCCTAAATATGTCGCAGGTGAGGATTTGGTCAGCAAAGAGAGGCTGAGAGAACCAACACAAATGCAGAATCTCCATCAATGGTACTCGACGGTCATAAAGCGAGGGAGAATATTTATCGTAGCCAATGTCCCACGTGAGTACTACTTCAGACCTAAAGAGGTCCATATTGAGTTTTCAGAACTCTTCCAGTTATACCATCTCGACGCCCTGGACAAATCCATCCTCAGTTGCTATTGTCTGTAAGTTGTTGAATTCATTGTTTACATGTTCGTTTTTCATTTATTCAGTTTAGAATATGTAATTATCCTTATTATGCAGAATGAAGATGCTGGAATATAAAAGAAAAAGAATCTATAATATCGGGTTCATTGACTCAGATAAAGTGCATATAGTCACGCTAAGGGATAACCCCGAGGAGACAGAGGAAAACATTCTAAGGTTTCTACTGGAGCAAAATTTCTCTAACCACATACTATTTCCTTACAATTTCAGGTGATGTTCTTACTCTGTTGTACATATTCACTTTTGATTAGTCGATGCTAATAAGTGTAACTGATGTATATATAAATGTTTGCAGCTTCCACTGGGTTCTGCTAGACATTCAACTTGATAAGGGAAGAGTTGATGTCATGGACCCATCAAAGAGAAACCTGGAAGATTTCCGCAGCATGTAGGACATACTCCAGAAGTAATTTTTGCGCTATATCGGTATCTTTCGTTGATTTCCTGAGATATCAGGTAATGAATAACTCATTCATTCATTTTCTTCGTCGGGCAGGGTTTGGATCCGGTTCAAGCGCGAGGTTACGGGTGTATTTAGTGAGAAGCTGACGTTTAAGGCGGTCTCGGTAAGTAGCACGTGATATGTCCGCGCATCTCTTTACTTCTAGTGTCAATACAATAATGATGTTCTAGATTATTATTTTGATTGAATTCTATTCTCGTAAAGTGCGCAAGGCAGCCACAGGGGTCAAATATATGTGGATTCTATGTTTGCGAGTTTATTCGCACGTTTATCACAGAACACAATGATTATAGTCGACGTAAGCAATGCATTCACACCATCACTTTATTGCCGTCACCTTTTGTTATCGTGATTGATACATATTGATCTTCTTTTTTTTATATATAGTTCGAGAGAATGCGGGATCAACTACTACCAGAGCAACGCGTACTAGCAATTGCGGAGGAGCTGGCGGAACTTATTTTCAAAGAGATCGTAGACGATGCCGAAGAATTTAGTATGAATAGGCGTACAAATATGTGGTGGTGTACTATATATATGCAAGAAATGTACGATATATGGTGGCGTACAAATATTCAAAAACCATTTTGAAATGAAAAATAAATAAATAAATAAAAAATACAAAATGAATTCTCTGCCGCGGCAGAGAAATGGCATAAAATGCTGACGCGGCAGAGAAATCACTAGTCCAAGGTAGTGCTCTGCCGCGGCAGAGACCCACTAGTCCCGGTCTGTGGCACCAACCGGGACTAGTGGGGTGCACCCTGAGCATGCAGGGACAGCCACGTGGGCACCCACTAGTCCCGGCTGGTAACTGGACAGGACTAGTGTTGGACCTCTAGTCCCGCTTGATTAGTCCCGGTTTAAAAATCGGGACTAGAGGCCCTATCTCCACTAGTGACATGAAACTTCAACAGAAATTCACGCGACTTTGTGTTCTTGTGTTTAGTTTGTGGTTGTATAATTGTGTTTTGTTGGAGAGCGGAGTTTTGACACCCATGAGCATATGCTAATGCATTTGAAATGTTATAAAATACTATAGCATAGTACCCGTGCGTTGCTAGGGTAAACTTATGGATGCTACTCAAAGTTTTAAAATAAGATCGCTGCCTTGTTAGGTGACGTCAACATGCGTCGACATGCCTCTTGTGTCGCGTTTTGATTGACTTAGCACGCAAAAAATACCAATAAATGCCTATAATTTGCGAAAATAAATTTAGCATGTACCATGAACATTGTTAGATATTATTATTAGAATGCTTAACCATTATTAGTATTGCGACGCAACTGACAAATGAGAAAATTTCCACTATCGTGTTGGGCTGTTGGTATTTATATGATGGCAGCGTGTGTTTTGAAGAAAAGCAGGGTCACGGTCCCCGTACATGGATGGCATGGTGAACCAGAGATTGGGATCGGGAGAAAATTTGCGTGTGTTGTTATTCCGGCCAGACGGTGCCATGGTGAACCAGAGATTGGGATCGGGAGGCGCAGTGGTGAACCAGGGATTGGGAGACAAAGATCAAGTGACCAAGGAAGAGTATTATGTGCGGGAGACATGCAATCTCGGGTAGGGGAAGAATGGATTTGCTCCGTGATTTCTGGGAAGGATATTTGGGATGGGCGAGAATAATTTGGAGGATTTATTTGTATGTGGCGGCTCGAGATATGCGGGGAATCAGGGGAGTAGGGTGGGTTTCGGTCCTTCGGGCAGAGCAAGGTACGGAAAAAATTCGAACCGGTATATTCCTTTGGGGTGGCAATTTTACGTAAATACTCCGAACACAATAGTATATTTACACAGACGTACCAGACCATCAAGACCGTAAGCCTTTCAGATAAATTGATTGATAAATTAATAAAAAATGATGAGGCATTCCAATGAAGGTTGGTCCGCTAGGACAACAAAGAATATGTAATGATAATTGTTATTAAGTCTAAAGTTGTGCCAATAAATTAAGGGAATCCGAACCATGTTGTGAGCTAAGTTACTTCGGCTAGGGTAAGTCAGCCTTTCTATTTCTTTGTTATATATATAAGCAAAGAGGGTGCCACAATATTAGGGTTATGTTTAATTTCAGATTGAACTATGCGTTCGTGTGTATATCTTCTCTCCGGGGAAGACATCGTCACAATTCCCAGCTGAGGTTTGAGGCATGTTTTTTTTATTTTTTTAGAGCAAGCAGCAGGAGATCTGTCTTTTCTATTAAAAGAAGAAAATTTGCCAGTTTAAAGAGAAACTGGCCGTAAACCGATACAAACACACATGTCCGGTTTATAAGGGACACGAGACGAGAAAAACCAACACGGCTTGTTTTTTTCAGGAAAACAGGCAAAACCACACACATGGCACACTACCTAGCACAGCTAGGTCTGGAGCGCTGTCGAATGACACCAGCACGATGGCAATGGTGAGCACTACGAAAGCCTAGTCCATGTCCCCAGAGAGGAAGGCAGATCTGAAGGAGAGCGGCTAGGCCTCTCAAGCTTCATGGCGAGAGTCAGGCCGCAAAGAACACGCCAGCGGCACTCACACGCCGACAACACCCAAAGACGTCGACTCAACCCGAAGCACTAGTATTCCCGAAAGTGGCATCCAACCCTCCGAAAATTGACGCCTCCAAGAAGGTCATGACGCACAAAGACGCCGCCGTCAACCAATCCGGCAAGCCAGATTTTGTTGGACCACGAAGAGATAAAACAAAACTTTTTCCTCTAACATGGTGATCTCAAGATCTAGTTGAGGTAGAAGGCCACGAGGATTACCACTAGACACGCAGTTGCGGATTAATGGTGAAGCGCGCCAGTTGCTGCTACTGGTATCCACACGTACAAGAGGAGCGTCGGCGGTGGACTGCTAGGTCCAGTACGTCGGCAGGACTGCCGTGGAGAGCTAGAGTTTCCAACGCATGGAATGACCTAACTGTTAACCATCCTGGGTTTCTGTGCCCCACTATATATAGGGATTGAACGTGGGCTCCACTCACTTGTGGTCCATTCACTAAAGTCCATATAATATTAGTCACTGTGAGTCCGACTCACTGACTCGGTCCAAAATCCGTCTCGGGTCCAACCCAACCAAATTTCTGGTTTAGATCCAATTCGGACTTGCTTCTGCTCTTAAGTGTGTGACCCTACAGGCTTAATATGGGTCAGTCCGACTCACTATGGGTTGTTGTACCTTAAAATGGGTCAATCCGACTCGCTAAACTCTTTATCTGAATCTGTATAAGTCGAAATAGCATCTCCATGCCCATGACAAGTGAAACTGAGTCATCATCTGACTTTTACATTGGCCTAAGTTGTGTGTCCAGCACAACCTCAATGACCAAGGATATTTAGTACAAACAACATGAATATATAGTTCCACAACTGAATCACATATTCAATGATACACATCAGATGTTTATATCGGGACAACATAATATCTTTATGAATACAATGGAAAATATCATCATACATGATTGCCTCTAGGGCAAATTCCCAACAGATTTGGGCTTTCGCCCTGGAGTGATAGATAGAGGGGTGTTGGGACTCCACAACAACTCCCCCAAGAGGGAAAACGGCACCATCGAGCGCCGCCGCTGGCGGCACCGACCGAGTCGAGCGACTTTCATCCAGAGGCCCTACACCACCTCCAAGGGCCGTCGAAGACGGCCCCTGCACCAATAGAGGCAATCCCCGTCGCCCTCACGGCCAAAGGAGAAACCTGTTGGAATTTGGTGAGTTTTGGGTTGTTGGCCCATTAGACAAATTCTAAAATTCTCTTTGGCCCACTTGTATATGGAAGCATATGGTTGTGCTAGTGGTGCTAAAGTTTAGTCCCACATTGCTAGTTTAAGGGGAGTTGGACCACCTTATATAGTAGAGTGTTGCACCACTCACTAAGGTATGACAATAAGAGAAGCCCTCGCGCACTCCTCCTCCTATGCCGCCCGCCTCCCATTAGACAAATTCTAAAATTCTCTTTGGCCCACTTGTATATGGCAGCATATGGATGTGCTAGTGGTGCTAAAGTTTAGTCCCACATTGCTAGTTGAAGGGGAGTTGGACCATCTTATATAGTAGAGTGTTGCACCACTCACTAAGGTGTGACAAGGAGAGAAGCCCTCGCGCACTCCTCCTCCGACGCCGCTCGCCTCGCCTCGTCACTACACGCGCGCGCCGCGGGTTGTGGGAATCTCTCCAAGCCGAGCTTTATTTTGCTGGTTGGAAAAATTATTTATGAGTCATTAACGGACGTGTTAATTACAGTCGTTTCCAGTTTTTATGGACGTGGGCTGTTACCGACTCAGACGTGGACTGAGCCCCACGATCTCCCTGACCTGCACTATATAAGCGTCTGCGCTAAACCTAATCGGTGACGAATCAATCCACACACGCGCCTATCCTCCAGAACCTTGTGTCGCCGCTTTCGTCTTCCCCATCCCGGTTTGCGGCGTGCACCGCAGATCAGGACAGTAGGCCTCCGGAACCCCGCCTCTTGTGAACCTGTACGGGTGAGGGGCGATCAGGTTTTTGGGGAGCGCTCAAGCGCGACTACTGACAACCACGACGTCGTCCGACGACGAGTTCCCAAACGACGACTTCTTCCTGGACGTCACCAATATCTTCAACAACCTCAACATGGGCGACGCTGCTGCGACCGCTGCGGCTGCTATTCAGCCCACACTGTACGTGATCCTTAACTGTCTTTTCCAGATGATGCTAAAATTCTTTGTTCTACCGTTTGGTGTAGATGTGATAGGTTTATATCCTATAGATGTAATATGTTCATCTACTTTGTTGATCTGCATAATTGGTTTTAGTACCGTTTGTATGATCATGCTTTATCAATTTATTATTCGGATTAAATCAGATGGATTATTGCTTATATTTCCAACAATCCAAAAACCTAATTATAGGTAACTGAATTCCACTGGTGTAGCCGCGGCTACTAGGCCGCCTCCTTTTGATGGCATGCACTATAAGAGATGGTGCAAGAGAGCAGCTCTCTGGTTTGAAAACCTAAACTGCTACAACACCACTCTTGTCAAGCCTGATGGAGATCTTTCTGCTGAGTAGGAAGCGAACTTTAAGAAACTCGATACCATGTTTATGGAGGCTTTGTTCAGTGTTCTTGGGGACAACATTCTTGACCCGTATATGTCATTTGATAATGGCAAGGACGCGTGGGAAGCGCTCGAGGCCAAGTTTGGGGTCTTGGACGCTGGCACTGAGTTATATGTCATGGAGCAATTCTATGACTACAAGATGGTTGATGAGCGCTCCATCGTTGAGCAAGCTCATGAGATACAATCACTTGCTAAAGAACTTGAGCAGTTCAAGTGTTTCTTACCGGTCAAATTTGTGGCCGGTGGCATTATTGCCAAGCTTCCTCCCACGTGGAGGAACTTTGCTACTTCTCTGAAACATAATAGACAAGAGTTTTCTGTTACGGATCTCATTGGGTCTCTTCATGTGGAAGAGAAGGCGAGAGCAAAGGACAAAATTTCTCGAGGGTTTTAGGGAGGTTCTACTGCCAATTTGGTGCAGAGAAAAAACTTCCAATCCCACAAGTTCAAGAATAAGAACAAAACTGAAGGAAAGGGGAAGTTTGATGGCAAGAATAAGGCCACACACTCAACCAACTTCAAGAAGAAAAATGATAAGAGGAAAGGCTCTTGTCACGTTTGTGGTGATCCTGATCATTGGGCTCCTAGCTGCCCTAATCGCTTTGACAAGCATCAACATGGGAACAGCGGCAAGACCGCAAATGTTGTTATTAGCGATACTGAGATGAAGGATGATGGGTCTCAAGGACTTCTTCCGTGCTGATGGAAAATGGCTCACGTGCTTCTATTCATGGTGTTTTTACGGTAAATCTAAAGTTTACTTCGGGGAAGACCGTACAGCTGAAGAATGTGTAGCACGTTCCCTCCATCAATAAGAATCTCGTCAGCGGATCGCTTTTATGTTGAGATGGCTTTAAGTTGGTTTTTGAGTCCAATAAAGTTGTAATTTCTAAGTATGTAAACTTGTTGGAAAGAGTTATGAGTGCGGAGGTCTATTTCGCTTGTCTTTGTCAGACTCATGTACTAAAGTTATTAATCATGTTTGCAATGATAATGAGTCTAATGTTTGGTATTCACGACTCTATCATATTAACTTCGGTTGCATGACATGGCTAGCCAATATGATTTTAATTCCGAAATTTACTACTGTCAAAGGTTCTAAGTGCCAAGTTTGTGTGCAAGCAAAGCAACCCCGCAAGTATCATACGGTTGCGGAACCGAGAAACTTAGCACCGCTAGAACTTATACATTTAGATCTTTGTGAGATGAATGGTGTGTTGACAAAAGGTGGAAAAGGATACTTTATGACGTTGATTGATGAATCCACTAGATACTGCTATGTTTATCTTCTGAAATCTAAAAATGAAGCTTTGAACCACTTCAAAATCTATAAAGCTGAGGCACAAAACCAACTTGATATTAGAATCAAGCGGCTAAGGTCGGATCGTGGTGGAGAGTAATTTTCAAATGAATTTGATTTATTCTGTACGGAACATGGTATTATACATGAGAGGACGCCTCCCTACTCACGTCAGTCAAATGGGGTGGCCGAAAGAAAGAACCGCACTCTAACTAATTTGGTTAACGCCATGTTAGATACATCGGGTCTTTCCAAGGAATGGTGGGGGAGGCGCTAATGATTGCGTGTCATGTCCTAAACCGTGTTCCTGTAAAGGATAAAACCATGACTCCACTTTAGGAATGGGAAAAGAAAAGGTTTAAACTCTCTTACTTACGAACTTGGGGTTGTTTGGCGAAAGTCAATATTCCAATACCCAAGAAGCGAAAGCTTGGACCAAAAACCGTTGATTGTGTTTTTCTAGGATATGCTTTTCATAGCATTGGCTATAGATTTTCGACAGTAAAATCTAAGGTATCCGACATGCATGTTGGTACAATTATGGAGTTGAATGATGCGACTTTTTTTAGGACATCTTTCCTATAAAAGGTATGTCTAGCTCATCAAATTAGGAGATGACTAGTTCATCTAGTCAGGAATGTGTCCTGAACCCACTATGCCGATAGAACACTTTGATGATCCCGTGGAGGATGACAATGAAGCTCCCAAAAGGAGCAAGATACAAAGGACTGCAAAGTCATTTGGTGATGATTTCATTGTGTACCTTGTGGATGATACTCCCACTTCTATTTTAGAAGCCTATGCATCTCAAGATGCTGACTACTGGAAGAAAGCTGTCCGAAGCGAGATGGAATCCATCTTAGCTAATGGTACTTAGGAAGTCACTGATTGTCCTTATGGGTGAAAACTTGTAGGATGTAAGTGGGTGTTCAAGAAAAAGCTTAGACCTGATGGTACTATTGAAAAGTACAAGGCACACCTTATGGCCAAGGGTTATACCCAAAAGGAAGGTGAAGACTTTTTCGATACCTACTCACCCGTAGCCAGACTGACCACTATTCGAGTACTACTATCCTTGGCTGCCTCACATGGTCTTCTCGTTCATCAAATGGATGTTAAGACAACTTTTCTAAATGGATAGCTAGATGAGGAAATTTATATGGAGCAGCCTGACGGATTTGTAGTAGATGGTCAAGAAGAAAAGGTGTGTAAGTTAGTGAAGTCTTTGTATGGTCTTAAGCAAGCTCCTAAGCAGTGGAACGAGAAGTTTGAAAGAACTTTAACTACTGAAGGCTTTGTTATAAACGAAGCTGACAAATGTGTGTATTATCGCCATGGTGGGGGCGAGGGAGTTATTATGTGTATATATGTTGATGACATATTGATATTCGGGACCAACCTCGCTGTTATCGAGGAGGTCAAAGAGTTCCTATCTCGCTGATTTAAGATGAAGGACTTGGGAGTGGCTGATGTAATCTTAAACATCAAGCTACTAAAGGATGACAATGGTGGGATTACATTGCTTCAGTCTCACTACGTGGAAAAGATATTGAGTCGCTTCGGGTATAGCGGCTGCAATTCTTCTCCAACGCCTTATGATCTGAGTGTGCTACTTCGAAAGAATCGAAGGACTGCTAAAGATCGATTGAGATATTCTCAAATTATTGGCTCGCTCATGTATTTAGCCACCGCTACTTGACCTGACATCTCCTTTGCTATAAGCAAACTGAGTCGATTTGTGTCAAATCCTGGAGATGATCATTGGCATGCTCTTGAAAGAGTTTTGCGCTATTTGAAAGGCACTACGAGTTATGGTATTCACTATACTAGGTATCCACGGGTACTTGAGGGATATAGTGATTCAAACTGGATATCTGATGCTGATGAGATTAAGGCCACGAGTGGTTATTTGTTTAAACTTGTGGTGGCGCTGTTTCCTGGAAGTCTTGCAAGCAGACCATCTTAATGAGGTCAACAATGGAAGCAGAACTCACATCATTAGACACAACCACTGTTGAAGCAGAGTGGCTTTGTGAGCTCTTGATGGACTTACCTGTGGTTGAAAAACCAATACCCGCCATCCCGATGAACTGTGATAATCAAATTGTGATTGTCTAAGTAAATAGTTCTAAGAATAATATAAGGTCATCAAGGCATGTGAAGAGGAGATTGAAATCTGTCAGGAAACTAAGAAACTCCAGAGTTATTGCGTTGGATTATATCCAAGCATCTAAAAACCTGGCAGATCCCTTCACAAAGGGTTTATCATGCAATGTGATAGATAATGCATCGAGGGAGAGATGGGTTTGAGACCCACGCTATGAGTTGATCCTAGTGGCAACCCACTCTATGTGATCGGACATCCCGTGAATTAGAGATGGGAGACAATTTGTTGGTCAGCTGAGAGGAAAGTATCCCCATATTTTATATTTACATCTCCACAAAGATGCAATACTCTCTTAAACTGCATGGCAGGTTGATATTTATCTTAATGTGTTCCAAGTGGCGTTTATAAGCGGAGATGTTGCCCTGTAGAACATCTCTTGAGAAACACACCTATATGAGTCTGATTGTTAAACGTCGCAATCCATGAGAGTTGGGTGCTCTCTAATAAACTCATGAAAGACCCTGGAGTATGGCGCATAAGCTCCAAACCGCGGGGAAGCCGACGGCAGCCCTGTACCGGTCTAGACTTTGTGTGAAACTAGCGCGCAGAAAACTTGTAGTTCAAGGCATAGTCCACTATTCAAGTTGCTAGCTAGTATAGCATGAAGTTTAACGTGGAAGTTCAACTTAACAGTCTCCACTACACACTGGTACATAAAAAATGTTCTGAAAGAAAAGTGATGTGATGTGTCAATGAGACTTTGTGGGGGATTGTTGGAATTTGGTGAGTTTTGGGCTGTTGGCCCATTAGACAAATTCTGAAATTATCTTTGGCTTGTATATGGCAACATATGGTTGTGCTAGTGGTGCTAAAGTTTAGTCCCACATTGCTAGTTGAAGGGGAGTTGGACCACCTTATATAGTAGAGTGTTGCACCACTCACTAAGGTGTGACAAGGAGAGAAGCCCTCGTGCACTCCTCCTCCAACGCCGCCCGCCTCCCATTAGACAAATTCTGAAATTATCTTTGGCCCACTTGTATATGGCAACATATGATTGTGCTAGTGGTGCTAAAGTTTAGTCCCACATTGCTAGTTGAAGGGGAGTTGGACCACCTTATATAGTAGAGTGTTGCACCACTCACTAAGGTGTGACAAGGAGAGAAGCCCTCGCGCACTCCTCCTCCGACGCTGCCCGCCTCGCCTCGCGACGCCTCGCCTCACCTCGTCACGACGCGCGCGCGCCGCGGGTTGCGGGAATCTCGCCGTGCCGAGCTTTATTTTGCTGGTGAGGAAAATTATTTATGAGTCATTAACGAATGCGTTAATTACAGCCATTTCCAGTTTTTATGGATGTGGGCTGTTACCGACTCGGACGTGGGCTGAGCCCCACGATCTCCCTGACCTGTACTATATAAGCGTCTGCGCTAAACCTAATCGGTAACGAATCAATCCACACACGCGCCTATCCTCCAGAACCTTGCGCCACCGCTTTCGTCTTCCCCATCCCGGCTTGCGGCATACACCGCAGATTGGGACAATAGGCCTTCGGAACCCCGCCTCTCGTGAACCTGTACGGGTGAGGGGCAATCAGGTTTTTGGGGAGCGCTCAAGCGCGATTACTGACAACCACGACGTCTTTCGACGACGAGTTCCTAAACGACGACTTCTTCCCAGACGTCACCAATCTCTTTGATAACCTCAACATGGGCGACGCTGCTGCGACCGTTGTGGCTGCTATTCAGCCTACACTGTACGTGATCCTTAACTATTTTTTCGGATGATGCTAGAATTATTTGTTCTAGCGTTTGGTGTAGATGTGATAGGTTTATCTCCTATAGATATAATATGTTCATCTACTTTGCTGATCTGCGTAATTGGTTTTAGTACCATTTGTATGATCATGCTTTATAAATTTATTATTCAGATTAAATCATATGGATTGTTGCTTATATTTCCAACAGAACCTTACCACCACCAAACCTCCCAGAGCCACCGCTCATGCATCCACGCGCAGCAGGGCGACGCCGCGTCAACTTGCCACCATTCCAAGACGTCAAAAAATAGCGCTCCGCCCTCTAGAAGTGGCGCCGCCACGCCGCCATCCAAACTCCGCCAGACCGCTGACACCACACCGTGGAGCACCGCTCGGTCACAGATATTTCGGAGCCCGGAACGGCCAGACTCCAGCCACCATGAATCACGACCAAAGCCGAAGCCCGCCGTCTCCCTCGCTGTGGCGCCGCTGCGCTACCCTCCTCTCCATGGACACCACCACCACATAGCTGCAGATACCGTCCAGAACCGCCGCGCCTCGGTCGGCCTGCCACGCGCGATGGCCCTGTAGGAGCCGCCGCATCCAGCAGACGAGGGCACGAACTCGATCTGCGGCATCCACACGACCTCCGTGCCGAGGAGCTGGCGGCGCACCACACGACCTCCACCATGAACCCGGGGCTGTCGCCCCGGCCTGCCTGCACCGACGACCACCGTCCTCTTCCCCCATCGATTTGGATGGACGCTGATGCCGCTGTGAGAGAGGGACCTCCCCTATCACCTTAGGTAGCTAGGGCCCGCCGCCACCATGGCAAGGGAGCTAGTGGCGGCAGGGGAGCGCCGGAGAGGGGTGGAAGTGGCGACGGCCGCAGACGTCCCCGGTGTCGCGTGGGGAGCGACACGGGGGTAGGGTTTCTATGGAGAGTAATGTACCTTGAGGCATGTTTTTATCATCATGTTTTGTACTGGATTCGTTCCTCATCTTTAGGTTGTGTGAATTAATTAGGTGATTGGGAGAATTCTGTCTTTTCGATGGATGAAGAAGGAGCACCATGAAAGATCAAACAAAACAATGTCCACCAATAAGTCATGCGTTCTCTCTGCTTTCTATGTGCCCATAGAGTAGTTTAAGGGAAAACCGACTCTTTGTTTTGCATGTGTAAAAATACCAAATTCATTCATTGTTAAAAAAAGCTTTTACCAAGACTTTTTTAATCTTATTTTACACAAGCCATAAAATATGATAGTTTTTCATGAAACTTTATATGCGCACATAGAATGTGGACATGTACGTGCAATTTTGCCGAGTGTTTTTGACAATTTCAAATGTGTTTTTGCGTAAAGGGAGCATATGCTCCTTGGAGACAAAGTGATATTTTTAGTTATGATGCGTGTTTATAATTTGGTATCAAAGATTTACTAGAAGTAGCGAAAATCAGATCAAACAAACAACAAAATACAAAAAAGGATTTGACAACGAGATTATCATAATGCCCCATAGTACCAAATAAATTCAACATAATCCTTTATATATAGTGCTTTAGAACTTGAAAATTGTCTAGTTGAACTTGGAAACATTACTACATATATGCAAACAAAGATGCATTGATCAACGTAGAGACCGGGGCTTTCACCCTATTTTGGAAAAAAAGCATAAGCAAACAAAGTGATGTGATATTCGGTTAATTTATAAACCGTGACATCCGCTTCTCCAATCTCGAGGTAAAAAAGTTACTAAATTGTTTGGTGGAATCTATCATCTTCATAGACTCACACAAGTATTACAATAGATTATCATAGAGAAACATTATTTCAAAATATATTTTCTGCATTGATTCTTCCAATAAAATATAGTAACATATCAAACTTAAACTACTGCATGTGGATAGGACGAGTCGACTAAAATTTGTTGGTATTACTCCTATGTCTGCCAACCATACCTATGGAAATATCTAATACCTAATCCATATAATGTAATGGAAGCTCATCCAATTTGTCAAAAAAACAAGAGATCGAAGACAACACTAGGGAATGTTTGGATGTAGACATTTACATGCTTGACATTGTATGGGCTCCAATGGGGATATCACAAGATATTATTAAGGTTGAATGCCAACATTCTGTTTGTCAGGAAGAACTTAAGTGTTGTGACAATCTGGAGATCCAAATGTGTTGAACCTAAATCATTGGATCTAACTATGTGACAACACAAGAAGAAATAGATCAAGGACAAGATAGACGAGGGAGACCTATATTGTATGTATTGCATCACCACCTTCACTTCACAATAGCAACATGCAAAACTTAAAATCCTAACAGCAAAATTACATCCATAGAACAAATATCAATATGCATCCCGCCCTACTAGAAATTGAAAGTGAAAACAACGTGTAACATCCCAAAAATATTGATCATGATTATCAAATTCCAATCACCAAAATTAGGGTTAACAAAAACTTTTATTAATTAAATCAATATGAATGCATGTGTGTATGTGATGATTGTATGAATGAATGAATGGACTTGTGTGATTGATATAAATAGCAAGGAATGGTTTAAAGGTGAAAACAACATCATCTAAAACATTTCCAAGCAGAAATAAATCAAGAGAAAATAAAAAACAAAACAAATAAAGCAAATGGTCATTTTTGCTAATCTTGCTCACTAGACCACTTTGAGTGTTTCTAGTCCAAGATTTCAAACAGAAACTTTTCCATTTCTTTTCACCCCTTACTAGACCAAGTAAAATTGAATCAAATCCCACCTTTCAAACTTGCAGAAACATTTGGAAACTTGATTCAAATCACATTTCAAAATTGAATCTGAACCATATGTGAAGATCACCCCTTTTTCAAAAACCAACCAAACCAATTCCACTTAACCTTTCCAACTAACCAGTGACTCCCTAGTATGTAACTAGCACACCCACAAAGTTTTATTCAAAAATTCAAATTTGAATCTATTGCAGCCATTTCATCAAACACCTTGTAATCACCAAACAAACAAACAAACCACAAACACTATTGTGAGCAGTAAGTTTGTCCTAACTTGTTCCCTCTATAGCTCACACTACACTCTCAGTAGATGATCTAGCCCAATTAACAAGCTTTAGCACCACTGTGAGCATGCCATAGCCATCAATGGTGACCATGCCGAGCCTAACTTGCCACCCCCATGTCGACAGCGATCTAGGAGAAGCACCAAGCCTAGCAAGCATGTCTAGGACACTCTCCACCATCCACCGCCACCCCTATCCAAGCCACGAGCACATCCAGCCCCTGGACCATACAACCCGAGCATGCCAAGCCTCTTTGTGAGCGAGCCGAGAGCGCGCCAGAGCGTCAACCGTGACACACGCCCACAGACCATGCGACGCCCTCGCCGCGTGCAAGCAGGAAACGCTTGCCCGTCTGTGTGGGCAGAGTATCAATCAGATCAAGGGTACCCGCTTTGAGTTCTATCCAAGGCGTGATGTTATGGGACAGCCACTGGAGGCCCCGTATCACCATGAGCTGAAGACTCAGTTGGACCACCTCAGCTTCATCATGTATGATCATCAGAAGGAGTTAGACAATGCCCGCTCCTACGCCAACCACAAGTACGCCATGTAGGGGTTCGTAGCATGGAAAACAAAAAGTTTCTACCGCATGCAAATAAACAAGCCAAGATCTATCTACTAGATTGTAGCAACGAGTCGATGGAGGAACTCACCCTCAAAGATTCCTAAGCGGTTAACAAGAGCAGATTCTCGTGGGTGATGTAGTCGTACTCTTGCCGATCTCAAGATCGCGTAGACGATCCTTCCTTGCAACGTGCTGCAGCGCTTCATGATCGGTCACACGTCGATTTTCGATGAAGACCTTCCTCTCCCTTGTTCCAGCAGGAATCGAGGTTGTAGCACTCTCCTCATGATTACGGCAAGACGTGGCGTGCACCGGAAGTAGAGGGGAGATCTCGTAGGGCTTCGCCTTAAGCCGGAGCGAGTATGGTGGACTATGAGAGAGGCCTTGGCGTTCTAGGGTTTATAAGGCACCAAGGGGAGAGTGTAGCCGGCGTCTAGGGTTTAGGATCACCCCAAGTCGGTGAGTTGGTGGTGCCCTAGGCGGCGGCAGCAGCAGCAGGGGTGGTGGCGCCGACGGCTTAGGGTTAGGGTTTGGGGTGTGTGAGGTGTGTGGAAGAGGGGCAGCCTTGCCCCTCCTTTTATAGGTGGGAGGGCGCGGCCAAGGTGAGGGAGTCCTCCCCCAATTAGGCCTCCTTGGCCGGCGGGTGGAGGGAGAGGAACTCCTCCCCAAGTAGGTTTCCTACTCTCCCTCCACCAAGCAAAACTGTCGTTTGATTTTTCAAATTGGCGTTGACTTTTCAAACTAGGATTTGATTTCTCCCTTTATTTTTACCAGCCATGCTACCTAGTACATGATGCAACCATTCCACATTGTCATGACACATTCATGTACCCTTCCTCCGAGTCTTGGGACCTTCCGGAACCTTCTAGAACATTCCCGATGAAAACACCGGAATCATTCCCCAACTCCGAAACAGGACTTTCCTTATATGAATCTTATTCTCCAGATCTCCTCGTGATATCCCGGATCCCATCCGAGACTCCGAACAACATTCGGTCTCTTACTCATCATTCAATAACTACTCAATAACATCGAATCCTTAAGTGTGTCTCCCTATGGTTCGTGAATTATGCGGACATGATCGAGACACTTCTCCAAACAATAACCAATAGAGGAATCTGGAAATTCATATGGCTCCCACATATTTCTACGATTACTTTGCGATTGAATGAACTACTTACATACGATACCAATTTCCCTTTGTCTCACGATAGTTTACTTATCCGAGGTTTTGATCGTCGGTATCTCTGCATACCTGGTTCAACCTTGTTACCGATAAGTACTCTTTTCTCGTTCCCGTGGTATGTGATCCCTTGTGAGACAGTCACATGCTTGCAAGCTAATTGGATGACATTCCACCGCGAGGGCCCAGAGTATATCTATCCGTCATATGGATGGACAAATCCCACTCTTGATCCATGTGTCTCAACCCATACTTTCCGAACACTCAATGCCACCTTTATAGCCACCCAGTTACGGTGTGGTGTTTGATGTCATCAAAGCATCCTTCCGGTGATGGTGATAAGCATGATCTCATGGTCAAAGGAATTAGGTTACTATGTATCAGAAAGCTTATACCAATTGAACTATTAAAATGACTTGATATTTATGCTACGCTTATCTATAGTAGTATCTCCATCATATCATTCTCCTAATGATATGATCTTGTTGTTAATAACATCTCAATGTTCATGATAGGGAAACCACAATCATCTATTAACCAACAAGCTAGTATTATGAAGAGGCTTTACTAGGGACTCTATTTTAGTTTACAAATCACACAAGTATTTTAGTTTCCTGGTCAATACTATTATAGCACGAATGTAAACATTTATCATAAACACAAAGATATAATAATAACTACATTTATTATTTCCTCTAGGGCATATCTCCAACAGTCTCCCACTTGCACTAGAGTCAACTAATCTAGATTACATGGTAATATACTGAACACCCATGGCAGTTTGGTGTTGGTCATCTTTTGCCCTCGGGAGAGGTTTAATCAACGGATCCGCCACATTCAGATCTGTGTGTACTTTGAAAATCTTTATGTCACCATCTTGGACATGTTCTCGAATACCGTGAAAACGTAGCTTGATGTGCTTCAGCTTCTTGTGTGACCTTGGTTCTTGCGCATTGGCTATGGCGCCCATGTTATCACAGTAGATAGACATTGGGTCCAGCGCACTTGGAACCCCACTGAGCTCTGTAATGAACTCCTTCATCCATATCGCTTCTTGTGAAGCCTCCGAAGCAGCTATGTATTCCGATTCTGTTGAAGATCTCGCCACAACGCTTTGCTTTGCACTCCTCGAGCTAACTGCTACAACATTCAAAGTAAATACATATCCAGATTGAGATTTAGAATCATCCGGATCGGTGTTCCAACTAGCATCGGTGTAACCATTGACAACGAGTTGTTCATCGCCTCCATAAGAAAGAACCATATCCTTAGTTCTTCTCAAGTACTTAAGGATGTTTTTGACCGCTGTCCAATGATCCACTCCTGGATCACTTTGATATCTGCTAGTTAAACTAATAACATATGCAATGTCGGGTCTAGTACATAGCATGGCATACATTAGAGATCCTGTGGCTGATGCATAGGGAGTCTTACTCATCCTTTCTCTATCTTCTGCCATTGCTGGACTTTGAGTTTTACTCAAGGTCGTATTGGGCAAAATGGGCAAGAACCCTTTCTTGCTATCTTCCATTCCAAACCTCTTTAGGACTTTGTTCAAAATGTACTTTGTGACAATGATATTAGGCGTCTCGATCTATCTCTATAAATCTTTATGCCTAATATGTAAGCTGCTTCGCTAAGATCTTTCATTGAAAAACTATTATTCAAATATTCCTTGACACTATTAAGAAGGTCTACATCATTCCCAATCAACAATATGTCATCTACATATAGTATTAAGAATGCTACAGAGCTCCCACTCACTTTCTTGTAAATACAAGCTTCTCCATAAGTTTGTATAAAACCAAAACTTTTGATTACCTTATCAAAACATTGATTCCAACTTTGGGATCCTTGCTTCAACCCATATATGGACCGTTGAAGTTTGCATACCTTGTTAGCATCTTTAGGATCGACAAAACCTTTGGGTTGCATCATATACAACTCCTCATCAATGTCTCCATTGAGGAATGCTGTTTTGACATCCATCTGCCATATCTCATAATCATAATATGCATCGATTGCTAACATAATCCTCAAAGACTTTAGCTTCGCTACTGGTGAGAAAGTCTCATCATAGTCAACTCCTTGAATTTGTCGAAACCCTTTTGCGACAAGTCGAGCTTTATAGACAGTAACATTACCTCAGCATCTGTTTTCTTCTTGAAAATCCATTTGTTCTCGACAGCCTTCCGGCCATCCGGTAATTCCACCAAAGTCCATACTTAGTTTTCGTACATGTATCCAATTTCGGATTTCATGGCATCTTGCCATTTATTGGAATCTAGGCTCATCATCGCTTCCTCATATGTCGCAGGGTCATCGGTGTTGTCTACCATCATGACACTCATAACGGGATCATACCAATCAGGAGTGGTACGAGTTCTCGTTGACCTGCGAGGTTCTATAGCAACTTCAACCGAAGTTTCATGATCATCATCATTAGCTTCCTCTCTTATTGGTGTAGGCACCACAGGAACTTCTTCCGGTGCTGCGCTACTTGCAAATTCGAGAGAAGATTCAACAACCTCGTCGAGTTCTACTTTCCTTCCAGTCACTTCTTTCGAGAGAAATTCTTTCTCTAGAAAGGATCCATTTTTGGCAACGAAGATTTTGCCCTCGGATCTATGATAGAAGGTATACCCAATAGTTTCCTTCGGATATCCTATGAAGACGCATTTTTCCGCTTTGGGTTCAAGCTTGTCCGGTTGTAACTTCTTTACATAGGCTTCGCAACCCCAAACTTTAAGGAACGACAATCTAGGTTTCTTCCCAAACCATAATTCATATGGTGTCGTTTCAACGGATTTAGATGGTGCCCTATTTAAAGTGAATGCGGCTGTTTCTAATGCATAACCCCAAAATGATAGCGGTAAATCTGTAAGTGACATCATAGAACGAACCATATCTAAGAGAGTTCGATTACGATATTCGGACACACCATTACGCTGTGGTGTTCCCGACGGTGTCAATTGTGAAAGTATTCCTTTCTTCAAATGCTCGCCAAACTCGTAACTCAGATATTCACCTCCACGATCAGAACGTAGAAATTTAATCTTCTTGTTACGTTGATTCTCTACCTCACTTTGAAATTCCTTAAACTTCTCGAAAGTTTCGGACTTATGTTTCATGAAATAGATATACCCATATCTACTCAAGTCATCCATGAAGGTAAGAACATAACGATAACCACCGTGCGATGCTACATTCATTGGACCACACACATCGGTACGTATGATTTCCAACAAGTCCGTAGCTCGCTCCATCATACCAGAAAATGGAGTCTTAGTCATTTTACCCATCAGACATGCTTCGCATATTTCAAGTGATTCGAAATCAAGTGATTCAAGAAGTCCATCGGAATGGAGTTTCTTCATACGCTTCACTCCAATGTGACCAAGACGACAGTGCCACATATAGGTTGAGTTATCGCTCAATTTCAAACGTTTAGCTTCAATGTTATTAATATTTGTATTTCCACTATCGAGATTCAATAAGAATAGACCATCTATCAAAGGTGCATGTGCATAAAACATATTACTCATATAAATCGAACAACCATTATTCTCGGACTTAAACAAGTAACCGTCTCGCAACAAACATGATCCAGATATAATGTTCATGCTTAACACAGGCACCGAATAACAAATATTTAAGTATAAAACTAATCCCGATGGTAGATGAAGAGGTAGCGTGCCGACCGCGATCACATCAACCTTTGATCCATTTCCAACGCGCATCGTCACCTCGTTCTTCGCTAGCTTCCGTTTATTCTGCAGCACCTGTTTCAAGTTACAAATATGAGCAACCGAACCAGTATCAAATACCCAGGCACTATTATGAGTACTAGTGAGATACACATCAATAACATGTATATCGGATATACCTTTCTTCTTGATGTTGCCGTTCTTCAAATCCGCCAAGTACTTTGGGCAATTCCGCTTCTAGTGACCCTCTCCCTTGCAGTAAAAGCACTCAGTATCAGGCTTAGGTCCAGCCTTGGTTTTCTTCGCCGGTGCGGCAACTTTCTTACCACCCTTCTTGAAGTTTCCCTTTTGCTTAGACTTGCCTTTCTTGAATTTGGTTGTCTTATTGACCAACAACACTTGATGCTATTTCTTAATCTCCACTTCTGCGGATTTCAACATGGAGAAGAGTTCTGGCAACGTCTTGTTCATGTTTTGCATATTGTAGTTCATCACAAAGTTCTTGTAACTTGGTGGTAGTGATTGGAGGACACGGTAAATCCCCAAAGCATTAGGAATCACTATACCCAAGCTTTGGAGTTTGTTTGCGTGCCCAGACATCTTAAGCACGTGCTCACTGACGGAGATGCCCTCTTCCATCTTGCAGTTAAAGAACTTTTCAGAAGCCTCATAACTCTCAACTGCCACGTGAGCCTCAAATATCATTTTGAGTTCATGGACAATATCATGTGGGTCATGGTTCTCAAACCTTTTCTGAAGCTCCGATTCCAAACCATACAAGATAGCACACTGAACTGTGGAGTACTGATTCTTCCGAGTGAGGTAAACATTCTTTACTTCATCGGTAGCATCAGCTGCAGGCGGGTCACCCAGCGGTGCATCCAACACATAGGTCAAATTACCAGCATTGAGGACAATCCTCAAATTGCGGAACCAATCCGTGAAGTTGCTTCCATTGTTTTTCAACTTTTCTTTCTCTAGGAACGCATTAAAATTGATGGTAGGGGCCGCCATAGATCTACAACATATTTGCAATAGTTTAGACTAATTTTATGACAAATTTTGTTCTAATTAATACTTAAATTAATCTAGGTGAACTCCTACTCAAAACAATATCCCTCACATTGTTTTAGTGATCACACGAACCAAATCCACCACATCAAAACCGATCATCACGAGAGTTGATGTAGCTTCAATGGCGAACAATCAACATGTTCATCATATCTACTATATGATTCATGCTTTACCTTTTGGTGATCCGTGTTCCGAGACCATGTATGTACATGCTAGGCTCGTCAAGATCAAACCTTATCTTCCGCATGAGCAAATCTGGCTTGCTCACGTTGTATACACTTGCAGAATCTAACACACCCGATCATCACGTGGTGCTTCAAAACAACAAGCTTTAGCAACTGTGCTTACTAAGGATGAACACTTTAAAACTTGAAATTTATATTCTTGAGGGATCATCTTATAAATCTACCGTCGTTAACTAAGCAATACAAGATGCATAAAGGATTAACATCACATGCAATTCATAATATGTGATATGATATGGCCTTTCTTGTTATGCTTCCGATCTCCATCTTCAAGCACGAACATGATCTCCATCACCACCGGCATAGCGTCAAGGTCAATGGCGTTGTTTCATGGTTGTCGTCCACCAGCTCCAACTATTACAACTACTTTGAATAGACACGCGGGTCTTAACAGAATTTAAAGACAACCATATGGCTCCTGCCGGTTGCCAACTTACAATAAGGAACATTGCATACATCAAATATAATCACAATCATGGCCATATCACATCACATCACACCCCTGCAAAACAAAGTTAGATGCCTCTAATTTTCTTTGCATATTTTACGTGGTTTGGGGCTTTCAATAAGTGTCGATCTAACTTACGAACAAAAACCACAACGTTGATGTTTGAACTATCAAGTGCCCGTTGTAAATTGGATCTATACTATAATAGGAGAGACAAATACCCGCAAAGCCACTTATGCAATACAAGTTGCATGTTGAGCGTGGAGCAAGTCTCATGAACAATGTCATGTAATGTTAGCCCGGTCCGCTTCATCCCATCATACCGCAAGATGAAAAGTACACAATAAGCAATTGATAATAAAAGCACCACCGCCCATAATGACCATTGTGTTCTACTCGTGCAACAGATCTACATATAGACACGGCTCTGATACCACTGTAGGGGTTCGTAGCATGGAAAACAAAAAAATTCTACCGCATGCAAACAAACAAGCCAAGATCTATCTACTAGATTATAGCAATGAGTCGATGGAGGAACTCACCCTCGAAGATTCCAAAGCGGTTAACGAGAGCAGATTCTCGTGGGTGATGTAGTCGTACTCTTGCCGATCTCAAGATCGCGTAGACGATCCTTCCCAAGCTGCTCGGCGCTTCCGCATGGCACACGTTCGGTACTCGATGAAGACCTTCCTCTCCCTTGTTCTAGAAGTCAGCGGAGGTTGTAGCACTCTCCTCGCGATTACGGTAGCACGATGGCGTGGTACCGGAAGTAGAGGGGAGATCTCGCAGGGATTCGCCTTAAGCCGGAGCGAGTATGGTGGACTATGAGAGAGGCCTTGGCGTTCTAGGGTTTAGAAGGCACCAAGGGGAGAGTGTAGCCGGCGTCTAGGGTTTAGGATCACCCCAACTCGGTGAGTTGGTGGTGCCCTAGGCGGCGGCAGCTGCAGCAGGGGTGGTGGCGCCGGCGGCTTAGGGTTAGGGTTTGGGGTGTGTGAGGTGTGTGGAAGAGGGGCAGCCTTGCCCCTCCTTTTATAGGTGGGAGGGTGCGGCCAAGGGGAGGGAGTCCTCCCCCAAGTAGGCCTCCTTGGCCGGCGGGTGGAGGGAGAGGAACTCCTCCCCAAGTAGGTTTCCTACTCTCCCTCCACCAAGCAAAACTGTCGTTTGACTTTTCAAATTGGCGTTGACTTTTCAAACTAGGATTTGATTTCTCCCTTTATTTTTACCAGCCATGCTACCTAGTACATGATGCAACCATTCCACATTGTCATGACACATTCATGTACCCTTCCCCTCCGGAGTGCCGGACCTTCCGGAACCTTCTATAACATTCCCGATGAAAACAACGGAATCATTCCCCAACTCCGAAATAGGACTTTCCTTATATGAATCTTATTCTCCAGATCTCCTCGTGATATCCCGGATCCCATCCGAGACTCCGAACAACATTCGGTCTCTTACTCATCATTCAATAACTACTCAATAACATCGAATCCTTAAGTGTGTCTCCCTATGGTTCGTGAATTATGCGGACATGATCGAGACACTTCTCCAAACAATAACCAATAGAGGAATCTGGAAATTCATATGGCTACCACATATTTCTATGATTACTTTGCGATTGAATGAACTACTTACATATGATACCAATTTCCCTTTGTCTCACGATAGTTTACTTGTCCGAGGTTTTGATCGTCGGTATCTCTGCATACCTAGTTCAACCTTGTTACCGATAAGTACTCTTTTCTCGTTCCCGTGGTATGTGATCCCTTGTGAGCCAGTCACATTCTTGCAAGCTAATTGGATGACATTCCACCGCGAGGGCCCAGAGTATATCTATCCGTCATATGGATGGACAAATCCCACTCTTGATCCATGTGTCTCAACCCATACTTTCCGAACACTCAATACCACCTTTATAGCCACCAGTTACGGTGTGGTGTTTGATGTCATCAAAGCATCCTTCCGGTGATGGTTTTAAGCATGATCTCATGGTCGAAGGAATTAGGTTACTATGTATCAGAAAGCTTATATCAATTGAACTATTAAAATGACTTGATTTTTATGCTACGCTTATCTATAGGAGTATGCCCATCATACCATTCTCGTAATGAGATGATATTGTTGTTAATAACATCTCAATGTTCATGATAGGGAAACCACAATCATCTATTAACCAAAAAGCTAGCATTATGAAGAGGCTTTACTAGGGACTCTATTTTAGTTTACAAATCACACAAGTATTAATGTTTCCTGGTCAATACTATTATAGCATGAATGTAAACATTTATCATAAACACAAAGATATAATAATAACTGCATTTATTATTGCCTCTAGGGCATATCTCCAACACGCCATCACCGCCAAGAAGGATCAGACTATTGCCATGCTAGTGAAGGATCGCCAGTCTCGTCGTCGTCAGCTCGACAAGAAGGAGCGCATCATTGCCCGTCTTTGCCACCAGATCACAGATTTGGAGGAGACCATCCACGAGAGAGACATGTAGTTGGAGGAGAGGGAGAATGCAGGGGAAGACCTTCGTGGAGACCCCTACTCCTATCTCAGTGACGATGATGACTTTCTGGAGGATCATGCCATGGACTTCTTCACTGATGAGGATGACTTCGCCTTCATCGATGATGATGATGATGAGGACACTGACTCCGAGGAGTAGTAACACTTGGGCACTAGTGTTAGTGAGTTGTATTTGGTTCCACTATATCGTAGTTTCACAGAATGGTTCTTAAAACCATCTGTTTTCCTTTGTTGTGGTGTGTGTTTGTATCATGTTATGAATGAATGAAAAGCAAGTTGCTAGAAAAATCTGAGTCAAACTTTAAAAACGTTTCAAAACACAAAACCCCTGAACCTTAGAAATTTCCGTCTTTTTTCATGATCTATTTCAATCTTCAGATGCCTCACGGAGGAAGCAACTCATCCCCGGACCTGATGTTGCAAATCTTGCAAATGTTGGTTTCTGACCGCGAAGCCGAAAGAGCCGAACGTCAAGCCAACTTAGCTACCCTTCAACAGATAGTTCAGATGGCCAACAACAATCAAGGACATGGAAATTCGGCAAACCATGGATCCAAGATCAAGAATTTCCAGAACACCAATCCTCCTGTGTTCACTAAGTCTGAAGAGCCCCTAGATGCAGATGATTGGCTGCAAACCATGGAAAACAACCTGGAAGTTGCAGGAGTGGAAGATAACGAGAAGGTACTGTTTGCCACCCACTATCTGGCAAGAGATGCAAGAGCATGGTGGAACAGCGTTCGCGCGATGACTGTAGGACAGATGATGACTTGGGAAGAGTTTAAAATCAAGTTCAGCAGAACCCATGTGCCAGCGGGTTTGATCAAGAGGATGAGAGATGAATTCAGAGAACTGAAGCAAGGCAGGATGACTGTAGTTGAGTACCGTGACAATTTTTGTCATTGGCTAGGTATGCACCTAATGAGATAGACACTGAAGCCAAGAATAAGGAGAGATTCCTGAATGGTCTGCACGATGAGATGCATACAGTGTTAGTCAATATCCCCTTTGCTGATATTGAAGCCTTAGTCGACTCTGCCATTCAGATGGAAGGCAAGATCAACCAAGCCAATGAGAACCACAAGCGTCACATGATACATTAACTAGGAACCCACCATACACCAAAGTATCTCCCCAACCCATCTCCGGGATTTGCCCCAAGAACCAACAGACCCCCGATGAACCATCCAACCTATCCCAACCGTGGAAACCCAAGGCCCGGAGGAAACCACAACAACCCCGGCAACCCCAGCAATTTCAACCGTGCACCGCCTAAGTTCAACAACAACAATGTCGCCACCAACACCAACATTGCCCCGAGAACTGGAAGCAATGTTGTGCCTGTTGCAGCAAATGACAAGTCCCAGGTGACTTATTATGAATGTGGAACCAAGGGTCACTACTCCAATGAGTACCCCAAGAAGATTGTCGTAGCCCCCAATGCAAATGCCCCAGCTCAGCAGCAGCGTCGTGTTCAGCCTAGAAGGAGGTTTGCCCCAGGGAATTCGCTCAACCGCAACAGTCGTCTCTTTCTCACGCATGCGAAAGAAGCCCAAGAAGCGCCAGATGTAGTGTTGGGTATGTTTTCTGTTAACTTAGTACTTGCAAGAGTGTTGCTTGATTCTGGAGCATCGCACTCGTTTGTTACTGAAGAATTTTCATGCACAAGTAAGATTCAACCCACCAAATTGAAGCATGTTATGATAGTTCAAATACCTGGTTCAACCACCAAAGCTAGACAAATTTGCAAGGCCGTGCCTATCCGAATCCATGGCATAGATTTTTATGCTAATCTAATAGTACTCGGAACTAAAGGTTTGGAAGTAGTACTAGGAATGGATTGGATGTCCAAACATAAAGGATTAATTGACTATGCCAAGAAAGCCATAACCATGACCAGTACAGCCAGAATATCAGTAGAGCATGTATCTGAAACCTTGTCCCGTCAATTCAAATGCAACAAGAGTATAGCCCAGCCAACCATTGACCAAGTCCGGATAGTCTGTGAATACCCCGATGTATTTCCAGATGTCTTGCCCGGTATGCCCCTAGATCGTGATATCGAGTTTATCATTGAACTAATCCCTGGAACCGGACCCATAGCCCAGAGACCATATAGCATGAACCCATCTGAATTAGTGGAGCTGAAGAAGCAACTGGATGTTATGTTGGATATAGGATTGATTCAACCAAGTGCATCGCCATGGAGATCACCTGTCTTGTTTGTGGACAAGAAGGATGGAGTAACCGTTTATGTACAGATTATTGGAAGTTGAATGATGTCACCATCAAGAACAAGTACCCGTTGCCAAAGATAGAAGATCTGTTTGACCAGTTGACTGGTGCCAATGTGTTTTCTAAGATTGACCTTAGAACTGGCTATCACCAACTCAAGATTCATGCAGAGGATATTCCAAAGACTGCCTTTACCACCAGATATGGATTATACGAGTATACTATCATGTCTTTTGGATTAACCAATGCCCCCTCTTATTTCATGAACCTCATGAATAAGATTTTATGGACTTCCTGGATAAGTTTGTCGTTGTTTTCATCGATGACATTATGATCTATTCCAAATCAGAAGAAAAACATGAGCTACACCTAAGGACCATCCTTGGAACCCTTAGAGAGCATCAGCTGTATGCCAAATTTAGCAAATGTGAATTCTGGTTACAGGAGGTAGGATTCCTCGGACATATCGTATCAGCCAGAGGAATTTCCGTTGACCCTGCGAAGGTGAAGGATGTTGAGGATTGGCAAGCCCCAACCACTCAAACCCAAGTTCGTGCATTTCTCGGATTAGCGGGATACTACCGCAAGTTCGTAGAAGGATTCTCGAGTATCGCAAGACCCATGACCCAATTGCTGAAGAAGGATAAGAAGTTTGAATGGACAGACAAATGTGAAGCGAGTTTTCAAGAACTCAAGAGGAGGTTGATTTCAGCCCCAATCTTGATCATGCCAGATATCACGAAGCCCTTTGATGTGTATTGTGACGCATCCAAGATTGGTCTCGGATGTGTGCTAATGCAAGAGGGCAAAGTTATATCTTATCTATCCCGATAACTGAAGCAACATGAACAAAACTATCCTACCCATGACCTTGAACTAGCAGTCGTAGTTCTAGCCCTGAAGACATGGATGCATTATCTCATGGGAAACCGTTGTGAGATTTATTCGGATCACAAGAGCCTGAAGTATATATTCACTCAGAAGGAGCTGAATACGAGGAATGGAAGATGGATTGAGCTAATCAAGGACTATGATCTGGACATTCACTATCACCCCCGGTAAAGCCAATGTGGTAGCAGATGCCCTTAGCAGATTGCCGTGCCGCTTGAACTCCATGATTCTGAAGGAGCAACCAAGTCTGCAGAAGGAGATGGAAGATTTCATAATGGAATTAGTAAGTGAAGGATTTTTGGCTAGCATAGAACTTCAACCCACTTTGATCAGTCAGATCAAAGAGGCTCAGAAATGAAATGCTAGTATCGATGGAATCAAACATCGTATCGGTACAGGCAAAGTACCCAGATTCATCGAAGATGAAGAAGGAGTTTTGTGGTACAAAGGACGTCTCTGTGTACCAGCAGATTCAGAGCTGAAGGAAACCATCTTGAAGGAGGCCCATGATACTCTTTATTCTATCCACCCCGGAGGGACAAAGATGTATCATGATTTGAAGGAGCAATTTTGGTGGCATAAGATGAACAGAGAAATCGGAAGCTATATCGCCAAGTGTGATATTTGCCAGAGAGTCAAGGCGGGACATCAAAGAACCGCAAGACTGTTGCAACCACTACAGATTTCGGAATGGAAATGGGATTCCGTTGGAAGGGACTTTATCACAGGATTGCCTACATCTAGTAGGGGAATGACTCTATTTGGGTCATAGTTGACATATTGTCCAAGGTAGCCCATTTCTTACCAGTCAAGACCACCTACCAGAGTTCGAAGCTAGCGGAGTTATACATCGCTAGAATCGTCAGTTTGCATGGAGTCCTCAAGAACATTGTATCGGATCGAGGAACTCAGTTTACCTCAAGATTCTGGAACAAGAAGGATTGGGAACCTGACTGGATTTCAACACCGCTTATCACCCTCAGACCGATGGACAAACAGAGCGAGTAAATCAAATACTCGAAGATATGTTGAGAGCATGTGTGCTAGAGTATGGATCTAAATGGGAAGACTGTCCGCCGTTCGCAGAATTTTCTTACAACAATAGTTATCAAGCTAGTCTGCAAATGGCCCCATTTGAATTCATGTATGGAAGGAAGTGTCGACCCCTTTGAATTGGTTGGAAGAAGGAGAGAGTCAGATTTTGGACCCGACATCCTACGAGAAGCAGAAGAGAAAGTTCAGAAGATTCGTGAGCACCTCAAGACCGCCCAGTCAAGACAAAAGAGTTACGCCGACAAGAGACATCGAGACCTCACTTTCAATATCGGAGATTTTGTGTATCTCAAAGTGTCTCCTTTGAAAGGAATGCATCGTTTCCAACTCAAAGGAAAGTTAGCCCCCAGATCGGACCTTTCAAGATTCTGAATCATCGAGGAGAAGTATCGTATCAATTGGAACTGCCAGAGGAGATGTCAGCAGTACATAATGTGTTCCATATATCGTTGCTTCGCAAATGCCTTGAAGTCCCGAAGAAGACCAAAGTTTTTAAGAACATTGATCACCGGACCATAGATATCAACGATGACCTGATGTATCCTGAAGTACCCATCCATATTTTGGAGGAAGCTTTTAGAACCACCAGGACCCGAAGCATCAAATTTCTCAAGATTCAGTGGAGTAACCACACTGAAGAAGAAGCTATCTGGGAGCGAGAAGATCACATCAAGACGGAGTTTCCCGATCTTTTCAAATCCTAGTTTTCTTCTTTCTTCCTTTTCAAATCTCGGGATGAGATTTTGTTTAAGGAGGGAAGGTTTGTAACATCCCAAAAATATTGATCATGATTATCAAATTCCAATCACCAAAATTAGGGTTAACAAAAACTTTTATTAATTAAATCAATATGAATGCATGTGTGTATGTGATGATTGTATGAATGAATGGACTTGTGTGATTGATCTAAATAGCAAGGAATGGTTTAAAGGTGAAAACAACATCATATAAAACATTTCCGAGCAGAAACAAATCAAGAGAAAATCAAAAACAAAACAAATAAAGCAAATGGTCATTTTTGCCAATCTTGCTCACTAGACCACTTTGAGTGTTTCTAGTCCAAGATTTCAAATAGAAACTTTTCCATTTCTTTTCACCCCTTGCTAGACCAAGTAAAAGTGAATCAAATCTCACCTTTAAAACTTTCAGAAACATTTGGCAACTTGATTCAAATCACATTTCAAAATTGAATCTGAACCATATGTGAAGATCGCCCCTTTTTCAAAAACCAACCAAACCAATTCCACTTGACCTTTCCATCTAACCATAGACTCCCTAGTATGTAACTAGCACACCCACAAAGTTTGATTCAAAAATTCAAATTTGAATCTCTTGCGGCCATTTCATCAAACACCTTGTAGTCACCAAACAAACAAAGCACAAACACTATTGTGAGCAGTAAATTTGGCCTAACTTGTTCCCTCTATAGCTCACACTACACTCTCAGTAGATGATCTAGCCCAATTAACAAGCTTTAGCACCACTGTGAGCATGCCATAGCCATCAATGGTGACCATGCCGAGCCTAACTTGCCACCCCCATGTCGACAACGAGCTAGGAGAAGCACCAAGCCTAGCAAGCATGTCTGGGACACTCTCCACCGTCCACCGCCACCCCCTGTCCAAGCCTCGAGCATAGGCAGCCCCTGGACCACACAGCCTGAGCATTCCAAGCCTCTCTGCGAGCGAGCCGAGAGCGCCAACCGCGACACACGCCCACAAACCGCGCGCCGCCCTCGCCGCGTGCAAGCAGGATCGCCGGCACCCCAGCAACACTGCATACATGCCCGTTCACCACCGCGCGGACCATAGACGTTGTGCGCCATTAAAACCACCGTCGGACCCGCCCAGAGCGTCGCGATGTTCTGACCGTTTCGCACCGCCCCACGCCGCATAGCCATGCCGTTGAGCTTCGCTAGGGAGCACAACACCACCCCTATCGTCGCCCATGCCTTTAGCTCGCTGTGCCGACGACCACGACGAGCTCAGCCCGTGCCATTCGATTCCCTTCTGGCACTATAAATAGAGGCCACCCCAGCACGATTTCTTCACACCATATCACTCCCCTCTCTCTCAGAAGCACCCTGCATCACTCCCGGAGCAAGGCGAGCAACAGACGCTGAATTTGGTCAAGTCCGCCGCTGGAGGAGAAGAGCGTCGTTGATTGAGCCGCCTGTGAGGAGCTGCCGTACGGAGGATCGCCGCCGACTTCTGCTCGCCCCGTCGCCGACCATCGCCTGAGCCCCGGTGAGCCTCCCACGGCACCCACTGGCCGCGCTAGGGTTTTGTCTCGCCGGCGTTGCCCGACGTGGATAATGAACCACAGCCGTTGGATTAGAGTTAGATCGTGCGGTTCACATCCCCCATACCGCTTCGCACACCTCTGTCTCACTGACGAGTGGGGACAGCCACTTAAACCCACCCGCGCGCACTATGCATAGTGGGCCAACCCAGTTAACCTCCCGCGCGACCCAGTAATTTAAATCTAGGTTTATTCTTTTAGTTTCAAACTCAGTTCTGTATCTAGATTCAAAAATCAACCCAGCTTGATTCACTGAACCAAAATGCATGAAACCAATTTTGTTAGAAAGGTACTGGAGTGCTTAATCCAAGACTGTTGGATTCAAACCAATTGGATTTGTAGATCACCAATGGTAAAAATAACAAGGCAGAAGATTTTCCGCATTCAAATACTTTCCAAAATTCAACCATGAAAGCTTTTGAGTTGATTACAACTCTCAAAAATCACATTTAACCATACCTTTCAGAATATATAAAAATATATAGCTTTACTTACAAAAATAATGATCAAGTAATAAAAGAATGCCTCATAGGCATTTCTAGTCACTTTATTTAATTAAAATAAAAAGTTTAAACCTTATTAAATTGTGACACCACTTTAAACACATTCCCATGAACTGAAATATGTGGTGATGACATGTGTCAACATGATCCCATGTTTTAGTTGGAGAATATTAAATCTTAAGTAGTTTTTCAATGAGTAGAAATTAATTTTCTAAAATAAAGGAAATAAAACTATTTGCCTTAATGGTTGTAATGCTTGTGATGATCCTATATCATCTAGTGAAAACCTTGGTGTGATAGATAGAAATAGTTAAGTATTGTTTGGTGATTGTGTACCTCATATTTATTTATAGACGCTAGTACCGACCAAGGATACGAGGAGGAAGGAGAATACTACGAGGAAGAAGCCGAGGAGAACTTCAACCACTGCTCTGCACAAGACAAGCCTTACTATACAAGTTGACTTAGCAAGCTACTATCTAAGCAAGCTAACACTGGCAATTTAGCAAGATTCTACTACTATCTTATCAAGATAAACCATACAAGTTTTACTTGCAAGCTTACACCACTTGATACCCAATCCTAGTTTTATTTGCAAGCTTAGTATTTTATTTCTTTATCAAAGCTTTATCTTAGAGTTTACTTAGTGACTCGTAGATTTTAGAAATATATCTAAAGATAGCATAAAGAGCATAAAACTTGACCTAAGTTATATAATATTGATGTCATCCTGAGGCATGAGATTGAACTTAGCTATTTCACACTTGTTTACCACCCCTCATTAGTGTTTACCCCCACCTGTAGTTGCTAGTGCTAAGCATAAAACTTGATCAACTTTAGATGGGAATACTTGGTGAAAATGGTTATGAAAACCTTAGAATGACAAGTCATTCTACTGAAATGTTTTGACATGTGTTATGAACACCAGATGATTTTGATGCTGAAAATGATAAGGCATGAGCCTTAGCCCTTTACAAAACTGATGGTTGTCTGGATGCGATACCATTCCAATTTTACCATACAACCACAATACCCGAAATTTGGGTAGGTCTTGGCTGGAAATTTATATATCTTAGTATGGGTTCCCTTGCGGCCAAGGTTTGAGCTGAGGCTACCTTGTGAAGATTGTCCACCTATGCAGTTCCCAAGATGACAATTGGTCATGATTGGGAGGCCAAACTCACAAGAGAGGTGCCTATACTAGAGCGTATAATTAAAAGGTTAGGATTGATTATCCGCATACTGAGTATGGTGAATTTAGGATTGTTCATGACGGATGTATCAAATATTGTGGTGAAAGTGTACCACCTATGCAGAGTGTCAAATTATTCGGATAGCCGCGTCTGCGGTTATGGACAGTTGGAGTGGCCATACTGTTCCGTCGTCAGATGTTTTCAAAATGACTTGTGAAATGATGCATGACTTTGACTTGACCACAACAGGGTTGTGATATGAAATTCAAGTTCTCACTTAGGTGTTATAAATTTTTTTAACTAGCTTTCTTTGCTTCTAAACTCAGTAGAGGTAAATCTGGATTTTTGCAAAACAACCCTAGAGCTTTGTATATCCTACTCAAAAACCACTTCCCTTGTTAGTATTAGTTTGCGAGTACTTAAAGAGTACTCATGGCTTTGTCTCTGGCTATTCCCGTGGCCAGACTATGAAGAGGAGTATCAGGAGAACGGACATCAGGAAGGTTACAACAACTAGGATCATCTCCCATCGTCAGCATTGCCTGTGACTATGAAGATGGAGTCTCGCCTACGCTACCGTTATTATTACATTATTCCGCTGCTTGAATTGTACTAAGACTGGATCATGAGATCCTTATTTGTGTAAGACCTTATGTATGGTGTGTAATGGATGATGTACTGTGATATCCAATCTGTTATGTCTTGCAAAAATGGTAATCCCGGGATTGCGATATATGACATAAGAGGCATCTGGGATTAAAAATCCGGATGTTGACACAACGACCATATATTAGCGTCAGACTCTTGTTTAGAAGCACTATAATAACTACAAACTAGCTCCTGTGAGCTAATGGCATATTCAATAGTGCTTACATCATCATCTATAAAAACAATCATATAGAAAGATCTTATGAATGAGAATCCACGTTTCCCAAAGAGGTACTTGTGGAAGATAAAAATACCACTTGAAATTGAAATATTCATGTGGTTTCTCAGTAACAAAGTTTTGTTAACAAAAGAGAACCTAGCAAAGAGAAAATGGAATGGGTGCAAGAAATGTTGTTTTTGTGATGAAGTTGAAATGGTTGAACATTTATTTCTAGCATGCCCTTTTGAAAAAATAATTTGGCGCATGATTTTTTGCACTTATAACTTACCTCCTCCAACTAATATCACCAATATGTTTGATAATTGGTTAAATGGAATAAATAAGGTGATTAAGCGCAGAATCCGGATTGGCATTTTAGCCATCTGTTGGTCCATTTGGAAGTGTCGAAATAACTGTAGTTTTAACAAAACTGGACTTCCTTCCTTCTTGCAGGTAATTCATATGGCGGCATACTAGATTGAGCTATGGGCTTTCCTACTCCCAGAGCATCAGCGCATTCACATGGTCTCTGGGTGCAACCGTCTTGTGGCGGTTACTTCGGATTTCTTCAACCAGGCTGCATGGCGTCATTCTAGTAGATTGACAAATGTCTAGCTGTTGCTTTTGCTCTCCTGTGAGATTTTTGCCGATTTTCAGATGGTTGGTACATGTATCAACCCTATCTGATCCTTAAACTGTAATGCCACGATGATACTTTTTGGATTTTAATAAAGGTTGTGTGCATCCGAGGATGCAGAGGTGTAACACCCTCAGAATCGGACCTATGCAAGTTTTAGCGAAACCCGCCAAACCCGCATAGAAACGATTCAAAGGTGCCCACCAGGCACTTTCGTGCGGGTGGAAAACGAAGTAATAACATTACACAACAGTCCTCGATGGGACCCACGTAGATATATATACAACACGACTCCATGAGTCAAGAATACAGATATACGGTACAAAGATCCAAATCACCTTGAAAATGATAGAGCGTCCGACTACGGACAAGATGCAAATGGGGCTAAGAGCCCTGAAGAATAACCAATGGCGTCCATAACCCTGCCCAGGCCAAGACGGAAGGGTAACCCTGCTAACGATGTCGATCTCAAACCTGCTTAAACAAAAGGGGTGCCGACAAAGGGCAAAGGAAAAGAGGAGGCCAAGATCGAGGCCAGTACACGGCGAGACTAGAATTCGGCGGTCCTCGCCTACATAGGTATGGTGGACTGAAGCGGCAGCGGCAGCATGCACTAAACAACCTATAGAGACTCGATACAACTGGCGGCAATTAGAGAGGGGTAATAAAGACCTATTCGGAACCAACCTGATACTACCACCAAACAAACCCATCCTGGTGTTTCCCCCTCGAGACCAACGAGGAAGTCAACCGAGGAACTCACACAGTTGGCAATTTTATTTATTCAGTTATAGTTGCATCAATTACTAGTCAAGTATAGATAATCATCCTGATAAAATAAGAAGTGGGCACTTTTAGTTAACCATTCCGTTATAGTGGCAACACTTACTAGTCAAATACAATTAGCATGAGATATCCCAAAACCCAGCAGTTGTTGGTACTTTTATTTAGCCATTCCGTTATAGTTGCCATACTTACTAGTTAGGTACAATGGTCGCAAGCGACAACTCAAACAAGCAATTGTGGGCAGTTTTATTTATCCATTCCATTATAGTAAAGCTGATTACTAGTCATTGTAACGTCAAATTTATAGTACTACTTTAGTTATAGTTGTCTATGATCGAGATACTGTGCTCCAAGTCGTCCATAACCGCGGACACGGCTTTCAGAAAGTTTTAACCCGGCCGGGGTGCACAAATAGCAACACACACTCGATCAGCCTCGGAAAAACCAAATCAAAACCCAACGAGGCCTTCACGACAAAGCAATCACAGGATTCAGAAATATTTCAGGGGGCCACCCCTTGGAGTACACCCGCAACGAAGTTAGCTGACTTCGAGACGGACCCGAGGTTTGTGGGGCCGGCTGTAAGCGACTGGGAACCCAAAACTGGGCTTGTCGATACCGCGTAAACGGGTCACAATTCCTAAACAGTACAGTGTGCTCCTCGCACAATCGTAAATAAACAGTAACATGGCATAAGTACAGGATAGTAAATAAAACCTCAAACTAGTTTGTGGCCCCAAGAAATAAGACTGAATCAAGCTCTGGCTCAGGGGGGTCCCATAATCCTCCCGGATGTGGATAGCGCGATAAATCAAGGAACAAGTATCAAGTACTCGGGGTCCTACGGGACACAAGTGGGCGGTCGGAAACCAAATGTTATCTATCACCCACCGATGCCTCTGCTTACTTACTTCAATTTTTAGTTGTTAAACATGAATTAAAGTGAGCGATAAGTAAAGCCATGATCATCTCCAACAACAAACATGCGGCAAGGCTCCAACAACTGTGGCACTTGACGACGCATAAAGACTTGAGCAAGCTTATCACGACGCGCAAGTCCAACTATCTACCAAACAACAGGTAAAAGGATGTGTCCAAGGCAATATAGGGCTGCAAGGGATATCACGGGTACGAAAAACTAGAGCATCACAACACAGATAGCAATAGATCAACGGGAGGGAGTAAATGCTATAAAAGTAAGATAGGTAGAAAGGGGGAGATGCTCGCCTGAGAAACATTGTCGAAGGTTCATCCGGAGATCGGGGCGAAGCTCACATCAACTCAACGGCCTTATCCGCGAAGAAGCAAAACACTAGAATAAACACCGGATGCACTATTTAATACTACGGCAAAAGATCGGCATGATGCATGTATGTTGTATGGCATGGCAAAGATGCGATGCGATTAGGTCAAATTAAGCGGAACCGGGGGTCCCGACAATTAATTAAACGGTTCAAGTCATTTAACTACCCCGCAATTTAAATGTTGTCTTAACATGGCAGAAGATAGCACCGGTTCGCTACACAAATTTAAATGAGGCCAATATAAGACTAGATTTGCCCGCATATGGGCCCCATATTTAATTATGAGGTGAATCGGCATAAGGCCCCCAAACCACACAATTATGCATGCATGAATGACAATTTAATATGCATCAATTTGTTATGATATTTATAAAAATAGGGTCTCGAGGAAAAGGTTCGCACATTAGGGTTCGGTAGATCTTGGTTCCGGGGTTCGAGGTTCGGTCTCCGGTTCGGGGTTCGACGGATCGCTCGGACTCGAGAATTAGGGTCTTCGGTCGGGTGGTAGATCTTGTCGCATGAGCGCCATCGCCCGGAAGAACTTGTCTTCCGTGGTCCCGTGTCCGGTGCGGCTCGACGCCCTCGGCCCGGAGGAAGATCTTGGCGTCGGATTCGGTCTTCTAATCCATGTAGTAGACCTGTTCAGTTCCATGTCGACGACCTTGGAATTCGGGGCTTCGTCTCCGTGAGGCGACCTTGGCGCTCCGCGGCCTTCGGTCACGGGTTCTCCGGGCTCCCATGTAGGAGATCTTGTCGCCGTCAAGAACTCGGATTCGGGTGTCGGTGGACTACTTGATGTTCCCCTTAGACGATCTTCGGGTTCCGTGAAGGAGATCTTGTAGTGCCGGAAATCCTCGGGTCGATCATCGGATCCGGCGACGGGGCTTCGAGGCACTTGTTATAGGGTTCCGCCTTGTATCTCCGTGCACGGGGTCTCGTGAGCTTTGCGCCCCGAGGAGGTGGTCTTGCCACGGCCTCGCCATCCCATCCGCGTAGATCATGGCGTTCCGAGGCTGCGGTTCGACTTCATGTTCTCCAGGGCCGGTCTCACCAATACGTGTTCAACGTGTTGGACGGTATGGCCCGCCATGTGGTCGGATCGAACAGGACGTCTCGGGACGAGCCGCTGCAGGGGAGGTGGACCCCGGGAAGGAGAGGCAGAGGCGGTGTGGGCTCGACGGGACCAGGGCGAGGCGGGCCGCGAGATCCGCGCCCAGGCAGGTCCCAGCGGGGCCGGCTCGAGGATGCTCGCAGACGGCGCTGCAGGGGGAGAGGCCGACGGGGACATGGCAGAGTCGGGGAGGCGGGGTCGCCGGCGCGGAGAGGAGCGGAGCTTGGAGGCCGGCAGCACGCCGCAGAGGTGGCCGGCGGCGAGGTTGCAGAGGCCCAGGGGAGGGGCGGGCTTAAGCTCGGTGGCGACGTGGGGCCCGGCGAGGCGGAGGTCGCCGCGGAGGGCCCGCCCGGCGATGGAGGCGGCCGAGCGGAGGCAGACGACGAGGTGAGCAGCGGAGGGAGGCCGAGGAGGCGGTGGACGCGGGCCGACGGGAGGCGGACGGAGGCAGTGGTGGAGAGGACGGCGGCGTCGGGAGGCGGGCCGGGGGCAGGCGAGGCTCCGGCGGCGCGTCGAGGCGGAAGATGCGGGAGGTCGCCCGGCCGGCTGCAGAGAACAGCAGCAGGGCAGGAGGGAGGCCGGAGGAGAGTCATGGAAGGAGGCACAGCCAGCGGTGGAGGGGACACACTGCAGCCTGAGGCGGGAGAGGTCGGAGGAGGAGAGGCTCTGGCGGAGGCGGAGGGGCCTCGATCGGGGAGGGCCAGGCGGCAGGCGAGCCGGGAGAGGAGGGCGGCGCCTGAGAGAGCTAGAGAGGAGGGAGGCGCGCGGGGGAGAGAGAGGGAGAAGAGAGAGGGAGCGGGGGCGACGGGGCAGGTGGGGCCGGAGGGGTGGGGTCGGGGCCACGCGGGGTGGGGGTTGACCGGGTGAGGTGGGATCAGACGGGGGTGGGGCCAGGCTGGAGAGTGGCTTGGGGGGCTGGCAAGTGGGGCGAGGGAGAAAAAGGGAGAGGGGTGTGGTGTGTTTGTGTGCGTCGTGTGCTGCGTGTGTGGGGTGGGTAGTTTGGGCTGGGGGAGTGGGAGGTGAGGTGGCAGCAGGAGAGTGGTTGGGGGGAAAGAGAGGATGAGGTGGCAGACACCGATTGGTGCAGGTGAGGTGGAGGGCTGGGTAGAATAGGACTGGGTAGGTTACTTGGTATAAAAGGGTTTATGCAGGGTTATGTCTAGATATTTTAGGCTAGGTTTTTCTAACTTATTTTAAAAATAAATTTTGTAACTAGTTTTAGTCAAATAAAAGTCCGGAACCGACCGATGTTTTAATTTGAAAAGAGGACGGGGGCTGTTTAGAAAACAAAACTAGGCGTTTCGAAAGTAGTTTCAGACAACCAATGCATGATGATGACGATGCAATGCACAAAAACAACGCGATTTTCTAGTAGTGGTTTTGCGGGATGCCACAATTCGACACCACTAACAATGGATCTCGCCCTCGAGATCCGCCTCATGGTACCGGAAAGAAGGTCGACAGTCTGAATCTTCTCGCATCGTGTAGATCCTCGCGACACCACTAACAAGGGTTCTTCCTCCATCTTGAAATCGGCTACACCACCAACAAAGGGTCGTTGTCCGTGATCGTCGAGAGAACACTCCGGGAACAGAGGCGAAGGTAGAGGTATCAACAAATAAAGCCACCTCTAACTCCGATAGAAAGAGGGAACCGATGCATTCTCATCCACTTCAATGTACAAAAGCGAATAGAAGGGGTAGTCGGCATGGGGGCCAATCCATCACGCACCCAAACTATTACTCTGCACAATCAATAGAAAAGCGTGCAACCGCTCTCGGAATCAGACTGAAGATCTCGACAAACGAGGTTCAGGAACAAAGGGGTGATGCGGTCTCTGCATCGGATCTAGCGTGGATGACGTCGTCGCGTCGGAAACACCGGAAGGCACGAGAAGGAACAAAGAGAAGTCCATCAGACGAAGGACCCCTCGGATAGCATGAAGAACAAATGTAGCCACACCATTACCAAAAGAGGAAGCGAAACCCTGAAGGTACTACGGAAAACCCCACCACGAGAATTCCTGGACTCGAAGAATAGATAAGAGAGCAGATCCCAAACACGTCGAGATAAGAGGAGAATAGTAGAGGGGTAAGGAGTAAAATCAGACCTAATCAGAAATATCCAACCGATTTTCAAAAATAGTTCTGACACTCTACTTCGGCCGTTAGCTAGGTTATCCTGAAATTTGGACTTGTGGTATCATAGCTGCTGAGCTCTGATACCACTCTGTAACACCCTCAGAATCGGACCTATGCAAGTTTTAGCGAAACCCGCCAAACCCGCATAGAAACGATTCAAAGGTGCCCACCAGGCACTTTCGTGCGGGTGGAAAACGAAGTAATAACATTACACAACAGTCCTCGATGGGACCCACAGAACAGATATATATACAACACGACTCCATGAGTCAAGAATACGAATATCGGTACAAAGATCCAAATCACCTTGAAAATGATAGGCGTCCGACTATGGACAAGATGCAAATGGGGCTAAGAGCCACGAAGAATAACCAATGGCGTCCATAACCCCTGAGGCCAAGCCGGAAGGGTAACCACCTATGACGTCGATCTCAAACCTGCTTAAACAAAGGGGTGCCGACAAAGGGCAAAGGAAAAAGAGGAGCGTCGATCGAGGCCGATTACAGCGAGTCTAGAATTCGGCGATCTCGCCTACATAGGTATGGTGGATCAAGCGGCGTGAAGCATGCACTAAACAACCTATAGAGACTCGATACAACTGGCGGCAATCAGAGAGGGGTAAGAAAGACCTATTCGGAACCAACCTGATACTACCACCAAACAAACCCATCCTGGTGTTTCCCCCTCAAGACCAACGAGGAAGTCAACCGAGGAACTCACACAGTTGGCAATTTTATTTATTCAGTTATAGTTGCAGCAATTACTAGTCAAGTATAGATAATCATCCTGATAAAATAAGCAGTGGGCACTTTTAGTTAACCATTCCGTTATAGTGGCAACACTTACTAGTCAAATACAATTAGCATGAGATATCCCAAAACCCAGCAGTTGTTGATACTTTTATTTAGCCATTCCGTTATAGTTGCCATACTTACTAGTCAGGTACAATGGTCGCAAGCGACAACTCAAACAAGCAATTGTGGGCAGTTTTATTTATCCATTCCATTATAGTAAAGCTGATTACTAGTCATTATAAAGTCAAATTTATAGTACTACTTTAGTTATAGTTGTCTATGATCGAGATACTGTGCTCCAAGTCGTCCATAACATGGACACGGCTTTGAAAGTTTTAACCGGGCCGGGTGCACAAATAACACACACTCGATCAGCCTCGGAAAAACCAAATCAAAACCCAACGAGGCCTTCACGACAAAGCAATCACGATTGAAATATTTCAGGGCCACCCTTGAGTACACCATAACGAAGTTAGCTGACTTCGAGACGGACCCGAGGTTTGTGGGGCCGGCTGTAAGCGACTGGGAACCCAAAACTGGGCTTGTCGATACCGCGTAAACGGGTCACAATTCCTAAACAGTACAGTGTGCTCCTCGCACAAACGTAAATACAGTAGTAGCATGGCATAAGTACAGGATAGTAAATAAAACCTCAAACTAGTTTGTGGCCCCAAGAAATAAGACTGAATCAAGCTCTGGCTCAGGGGGGTCCCATAATCCTCCCGGATGTGGATAGCGCGATAAATCAAGGAACATGTATCAAGTACTCGGGGTCCTACGGGACACAAGTGGGCGGTCGGAAACCAAATGTTATCTATCACCCACCGATGCCTCTGCTTACTTACTTCAATTTTTAGTTGTTAAACATGAATTAAAGTGAGCGATAAGTAAAGCCATGATCATCTCCAACAACAAACATGCGGCAAGGCTCCAACAACTGTGGCACTTGACGACACGCAACAGCACTTGAGCAAGCGACTACGACGCGCAAGTCCAACTATCTACCAAACAACAGGTAAAAGGATGTGTCCAAGGCAATATAGGGCTGCAAGGGATATCACGGGTACGAAAAACTAGAGCATCACAACACAGATAGCAATAGATCAACGGGAGGGAGTAAATGCTATAAAATTAAGATAGGTAGAAAGGGGGAGATGCTCGCCTGAGAAACATTGTCGAAGGTTCATCCGGAGATCGGGGCGAAGCTCACATCAACTCAACGGCCTTATCCGCGAAGAAGCAAAACACTAGAATAAACACCGGATGCACTATTTAATACTACGGCAAAAGATCGGCATGATGCATGTATGTTGTATGGCATGGCAAAGATGCGATGCGATTAGGTCAAATTAAGCGGAACCGGGGGTCCCGACAATTAATTAAACGGTTCAAGTCATTTAACTACCCCGCAATTTAAATGTTGTCTTAACATGGCAGAAGATAGCACCGGTTCGCTACACAAATTTAAATGAGGCCAATATAAGACTAGATTTGCCCGCATATGGGCCCCATATTTAATTATGAGGTGAATCGGCATAAGGCCCCCAAACCACACAATTATGCATGCATGAATGACAATTTAATATGCATCAATTTGTTATGATATTTATAAAAATAGGGTCTCGAGGAAAAGGTTCGCACATTAGGGTTCGGTAGATCTTGGTTCCGGGGTTCGGGGTTCGGTCTCCGGGTTCGGGGTTCGACGGGATCGTTCTCGGACTCCGGGAATTAGGGTCTTCGGGTCGGGGTGGTAGATCTTGTCGCATGAGCGTCACTGCTTCCGGGAAGAACTTGTCATCCAGGGTCCCGGTGTCCGGGGTGCAGTGCTCGACGTCCTCGGCTCCGGGAGGAAGATCTTGGCGCGTCGGATTCGGTCTTCTAATCCATGTAGTAGACCTGTTCAGTTCCATGTCGACGACCTTGGAATTCGGGGCTTCGTCTCCGTGAGGCGACCTTGGCGCTCCGCGGCCTTCGGTCACGGGTTCTCCGGGCTCCCATGTAGGAGATCTTTTCGTCGCGTCGAAGAACTCGGATTCGGGTGTCGGTGGACTACTTGATGTTCCCCTTAGACGATCTTCGGGTTCCGTGAAGGAGATCTTGTAGTGTCGGAAATCCTCGGGGTCGATCATCGGATCCGGCGACGGGGCTTCGAGGCACTTGTTATAGGGTCTGCCTTGTATCTCCAGGTACGGGGGTCTCGGTGAGCTTTGCGTCCTGAGGAGGTGGTCTTCGGTTACGGGCCTCGGCCATCCCATCCGCGTAGATCATGGCGTTCCGAGGCTGCGGTTCGACTTCATGTTCTCCAGGGCCGGTCTCACTGTCGTGTTCAACGTGTTGGGCGGTATATGGACGCGCTTCTGGTCGGATCGAACAGGACGTCTCGGGATGAGCCGCTGCAGGGGAGGTGGACCCCGGGAAGGAGAGGCAGAGGCGGCGTGGGCTCGACGGGACCAGGGCGAGGCGGGCCGCGAGAGCCGCGCCCAGGCAGGTCCTAGCAGGGCCGGCTTGAGGATGCTCGCAGACGGCGCTGAGAGGCCGCAGGGACATGGCGGCGGGGCGGGGTCGCCCGGCGGAGAGGAGCGAGCTTGAGGCCGCAACACGCCGCAGGTGGCCGGCGAGGTTGCAGAGGCCTGGGAGGCGGGCTTAGCTCGGTGGCGGCGTGGGGCCAGCTGGCGGCGCGGCGGAGGTCGCCATGGAGGGGCCCGCGGCAGGCGGCCGGAGGCGGACGGCGAGGTGAGCGGCAGAGGGAGGCCGCGAGAGGCGGTGGGCGGGCAGGGGAGGCGGGCGGGGGCGGTGGCGGAGAAGGGCAGCGGCAGCGTCGGGAGGCGGGGCGGGGCAGCGGCTCAGCGGCCGTGGTCGGAGGCGGAAGATGCGGGAGGTCGCCGACGGCCAGCTGCAGAACTGGCAGCAGGGCGAGGGAGGTCGGAGGAGGACCTCGCGGAAGGAGGCGAGCCACAGCGGTGGAGGGGACGGCACCAGCTGGCGGGCGGGAGAGGTCAGGAGGAGGAGAGCTCTGGCGGGGAGGGAGCCTCGTCTGGGGAGGGCCAGGCGGCCGAGGGGAGGGAAGGAGGGCGGCTGAGAGAGCTAGAGAGGAGGAGGCGGGAGAGAGGAGAAGAGAGAGGCGGGGCGGCAGGCGGAGTGGGGCGGAGGGGTGGGGTCGGGGCCACGCGGGGTGGGGGTTGACCGGGTGAGGTGGGATCAGACGGGGGTGGGGCCAGGCTGGAGAGTGGCTTGGGAGGTTGGCAAGTGGGGCCAGGGAGAAAAAGGGAGAGGGGGTGCGGTGTGGCTGGGTGTGTTTGTGTGCGTCGTGTGCTGCGTGTGTGGGGTGGGTAGTTTGGGCTGGGGGAGTGGGAGGTGAGGTGGCAGCAGGAGAGTGGTTGGGGGGGGGAAGAGAGGATGAGGTGGCAGGCATCGATTGGTGCAGGTGAGGTGGAGGGCTGGGGTAGAATAGGACTGGGTAGGTTACTTGGTATAAAAGGGTTTAGGCAGGGTTATGTCTAGATATTTTAGGCTAGGTTTTTCTAACTTATTTTAAAAATAAATTTTGTAACTAGTTTTAGTCAAATAAAAGACCGGAACCGACCGATGTTTTAATTTGAAAAGAGGACGGGGGCTGTTTAGAAAACAAAACTAGGCGTTTCGAAAGTAGTTTCAGACAACCAATGCATGATGATGACGATGCAATGCACAAAAACAACGCGATTTTCTAGTAGTGGTTTTGCGGGATGCCACAAGAGGCCGGGGCTCTGCTCCCCTTTTCAAAAAAAAGGAAAAATGATGTCTACTAAAGAATAGATAAGAAGATGGACAAGCTATAAACAAACAACACATACACAAGCTCCAAGGTGAAAAGAGAGAGTAACCTTTTAGGCTGGTCATAGTGGGGGTAACTTTACTAGTAACTAAGAGTCCAACTTAGCACTTTTGCTTATGTGGCAATGAATTAATAAGAAAAGAGATAGATAGAGTAACTAGCTATGTTACTGTAACATCACACATATCAGGCTGGTCCTAATGGTAGTATCATACTACTAGTATCATGCATATGATACTAGTGTATGATACTATCTTCATAGTGTATGGTATCATATGGTAGTATCATACTAGTACTATATTTAATGATTTGTAGAATCTCAATACAAATTGTATATAAGATTTATTTGTGTGAGGATTTTCTAGTTTTACGTGTTATGATACACTAACCACTTTTTTTTATTAATTATTGTGTCACATCAGATTTTTTGCAACATGACATGCATGATACTACCTATGATACTTCCACTAAGACCAGCCTCAAGTCAAAATGAGTTTACAACATAATTAATGTGACATTGCATGTTACCACACTTAAGTTATTTGCACCATGAGGTAGTAACTTAGACTAGTAACATATGCATGTTACCAGCCTTATGTTTTTCTCACCTCCTGCTAATCTATTTAAGTGAAGTTAGTGTCGGCCTATGATATTTTTTTGTCTACATGTTGTAAGAGCTTTAGTAGGGAAAATAAAAAGGAAAAAACTTGTTGGAGATGCTCCAGGTGTTGTTGTTCGCTCCTTTTTAGTAAAACGTACTACTCCTGAAAAAAGGATTAAATAACCTTGGCCTTTTTCCTAAAAGAAAATTCCCTAAGCCAAAGCCTAGACAATCTAAAAACCTTCTTCCAGTTTAACTATAGATTTATCTTTCTCGATTAAGCCAAATTTAGTATTATTGAATATGATTTTGCCAATTAATATGACTATATGAAGTGTATTTTATATTCAAATTACAACTAAAATAGTACCAAATGGTTTACCGAATATTATCCAACTTTTGTATTTGATAAAATCTACCACACAATTCAGTCATCACCGAAACTGAACCCGAATCGTCGGATAACCGAATTTATCGGTTAGTAAAAATAACAAGTATATTTTGGTCTTTATTTTCTAAAGACCAATTTTAAAATAGACTGATACGCAAAAACCAAATTTTCGGTCACAACCGAACGCCCTCCCCCTAGCCTAGCTAGACAATCAGAAAAACCTCCTTCCAGTTTAACCCTTGTGAGGCCTGACTAAACTGAACGGTTGTCAGCCGAATGGGCGGCCAACACTCCGTTCTAGCCCAATTGAGTGTTGTATGTAGGCTCCCTCTCGACGATAGTTGTTTCATGCATCTTCATGGGGAGCTCCTATTCCCCGTTGTTCGCTGCGCGCAGGAGTGGGGCGCCCTTTGAAGCACTTCTTCACGACTCGCACCAATACGACCCAATTAGTTTTTATATTACTCCCTCCATTCCAAATTAGTTGATTTGGTTTATCAAAATTCGGTTTTATATCTATCACTAAAATAAATCTAGATACATTCGTATCTAGAAAATATTGAGTCAAGTAATTTGGATCGAAGGAAGTCATATTTCTTTCTTTCTTTCTTTCTTTCTTTCTTTTTTCTTTTATTTTCTGTTTTTATTTTATTTTGTTATTTGAATACGGAAAACTTTTTCAAAGTCCAATTTTAAAAATTCTGTTTCTCAAAAATCTATACAATTTTTTAGATTTGAACATTTTGAAAAAAAATGGTCAACAAAACTTGAACATTTTTTTTTCAAATCTGAACATTTTTCAAAATGTAAACATTTTTAGAAAAGATGAAATTACTCTCTCCGACCTATATTAGTTGACATGTTTTAGTGCTTTTTTTTTGAGAAAACATGTTTTAGTGCTAGATATATCTGAATCTAGACAAATACAAGTCAATTAATAGGGATCAGAGGCAGTATAAAATATTTTCGTAAAAAAAGGCAATATAAAAATTAAGTAAAAAACATAAAAATATCACAGAAAAGAAAAAAGAAAACAGAAAAAGATATGAGAAAAAACAAAAGGAAGAGCTTACCTGTAAATGGGCGGGCCCACCACGGTGCCTCTTAAGGCGACGCGCCAGATACGCGTTAGGGCGATGAATACTCCCTCCGTTTTAAAATATAAGATGTTTTAGGTTTGTGAAGAAAATGAATCTAGACTAAAACAACTTTAGGATGAATCTATACACTAAAACAAGTCTAGAATAAGCACAATAAAGTTTTCACCTAGAAACAGAAATGTATAATATGTTTGGATGAAGAAAGAAAGACAGAGGTATGTGCATAGACATCACTATATTAATGCAAATTGTTTCCTTTGGATGCAGATAAACTTAACTAGTGCACCTAGTATAGTATCTCTGAGCATTGATGACTATGTGGTGCTATCTCTCTAATGTGATGCTCATAGTAATGTTACATGACGAAACTTCTTCCTCACTTGGATTTACATGGAAGTAAGCCGGTTGCGTAGGCGGGGGTAAGCTCATGTTCTTGGTGTTTAGCATTGTGACAACATGCTCCATAGCAGGTCGATCCTCCGCACTTTCTTGAACACATAAAAGTGCCACATGAATGCACCTTTCTATCTCATGATATTTGTTCCCTGCTGGATAATATATCATCTCACCCCATTTTCCATCCATCCAAAGTTGCCAGGCCTGTTATCAAAATATTATGATTTTGTCAACACTGAAACAAACAATATATGCAATACATTAGAAAAGCATATGTGTATGCATAGAAACGGAAATCGTGGTCTAGGGTAACTCCACTCACATATGCAATGAGATTGTATAGTCTTTCGTTGTATATGTAGAAGTGGGCTGTCCTCTTTCCAGTTATTATTTCCAGAATCAATATACCAAAGCTAAATACATCTGTCTTGATCGAGCAAACCCCCTCAAAAGCATACTCTGGAGGTATGTAGCCACTGTGTGATGGAAGTAAAATCAACACAAGTCACTAATGCAAAAGGTAGAATTTCAAGATTAAGTTGATAAGATGCTTCAATGCTTCTTCTTTTTTCTTCCAAAATAAGCACCACTGTACTTGATAATTACTAAAAGTGAATATGTTTGTATGTTCTTACTGTGTGCCCACTATTCTGGTGGTACTTGACTCTGCCATATTTGAGCAGAATATTCTGGCCATCCCAAAATCTGATATTTTTGGATTCATAACACTGTCCAAGAGAATGTTACTTGCTTTCAAATCCCGATGAACGACACATAATCGTGAGTAGTTGTGAAGATAAAGGAGACCTTGAGCTGTCCCATCAATTATGTGCAAGCGTTTTGACCAGTTTAACTGCGCTCCTTTAACCATTTCTGCAGAATATGTATAATTAATCAAAGCATGTTGTCAAACTACAAAAAAATCTGTTCCAGGCTTCTTGCACATCAAAAGTTGATAGTGATATACCAAAAATAAAGTAATCTAGGCTTTTGTTTTCCATGTATTCATATACAAGCATCTTTTCTCGATCTCCTTGAGTGCAACATCCCAGCAGTTTAACGAGATTTTTGTGTTGAAGCTTTGCTATAAGTTGAATTTCGTTTTGGAACTCCAGTAAACCTTGCAAAGAAGATGTTTCCAGTCTCTTGACTGCTATTTTAAGTCCACTTCTCAATCGACCCTGAGATTGACAAAAGCAGAAACAAGTTAATATGTCATCATGTCACAACTGATCATACTACAAAGTTGGTAAGTGTATACAGTATATGCATGCTTTTACAAAAGTGGAAAAAGTTGAATTATGTGTAGTTGCAAAATACATTGCTTTCCGTTGGTGACTACAAGTGATACAATGGAGAACGAAGTATAGTATGTAGACAAAAGCACTCCAGTAAGTGAATGTTTACTTTGGATTTTGAGTAAGATAGAATTTACAATGCAAGTACACAATCACCTTATATACAGGACCAAAGCCACCATGTCCCAGTTTGTTAGCGCTCGAGAAGTTATTTGTAGCCTCTTTTATCTGGGAGAAATCATATAGTGAAAATTCTGGGTTGGCTCCTCCCATCCTCCAAAGATCTATTGCAATTTGTATTGACAAGTATAGCCGTCGTAGTTTAAACACTGCTTGTTCTGAAAAACAATAGTGAAATGTTATGTTTTTCATACATGTATGGAGAAAAATAAGAGTGGCAAATATTATCTTATGCAGTGTGGAACTGATGAGGGTGCATACCTCTTCGCCTTTGTGTGTTTATCCATATATGGAAAACCAAACAAGAAATGAATAGCACTAGTAGGAAACCTCCGACGCCTACCAAGACTGCATTGTTCCATCGAAAAAAGTGCATTTTACCTGTACACTCACATAAAAATGCCAGTGAAACTCTACTTGATAAACCAACAAAGAGTTATGTAATGCGTTATTGAAACTTCATGTTTTTGCTATGACTAGTGCCATGCATCATAACTGAAGGAACACTTCCAACTACTGGGTAAAGCTTCTTTACTCTTAAATAAAATAAGGAATGGCATGAAGTTTGAAAGAAATAAATGGATCTAATTTTTCATCTTTATTGCCAACCTTATCTCTCAGCCTCATGTCCACATCAGAGAAGACTGATCCCAGAAAATAAAATGGAGGCTGGAGGGAGGTGTCGATTCCTATCTGAAATGCTGAAATGGTGCCGGTTGGTTCTTAGAGCATCTCTAACCGTTAGCCGAAATTTTAGAGGAGTAAACCGAGGAGTATCATTTAGAGGAGTATATTTGCTGCTCTAAAAGAGTGTGGTTTCTAGCCAAACCCCTTATATTTGGCTCAAACATTTTGATGAACACTTGCTATGCGCCTCCTCTAGGATAGGCGTCGAAGGTTGTGGGCGTCGCCGGAGTGGAAGTAGGTGAGCGGGGGTGTTGGGGAAATTTTACTCCTGGACCGGCGGTCGAGTAAATATAAGCCACCGAGTTACTTGCGGTTTTAGAGGAGAAAAACATAAATTTTACTCCTCTAACCGATTTTGAGGGATCGGCTATAGATGCTCTTAGAAATTTACTTCAGCACATGTTTGGATAAGTTTTTTTTTGTCTAGCCCTTCCCAAATTCCACCAAGAAAAACCCTCCAAACACCCCCTTATTTGAAATCCTGGTTTCGCAGGATAAAGGTAATTCTACCTACTCAAATGGTCAAGAGAAGACGATAAATCTGTTAGGAAATCAATGCAACCATTCAAGGAAACATACTTGTTGGGAGCTCATTGAGAGATATCATCTTGGTATCGGTGAAGAACTGTGTATCCGTCTCATAACGCAATGTGCACCATACCCCAAGAAATGCCGCTCCCATCTGACCAGCACTGATCTTACTCTGCCTGTCAGAGATGATGTTATCCAGGCACACTGCACAACGCTCATATGGCATGTCCTGTATGCACTGTGCCAGCGCGTACACCATCTGCCCTGTCTCCTCAAACCACACTTTGCCGACTGCATATTTATCTGCCCGACTTACCACAGAGTCAGTAAGGGCATGTATCAGCTTGGTTACAAGATCTTCGAAACGCTCGGTTACAGTGGCTGTCACAGAATTCAGGTTAGTATCTATGGTGCACCTGGGCTCGTTGCTGAAGCTGGAAAGGAAGTCCTTGTCAGAGAAGCTTATCTGTGTCTGGTATTGATCGTAGTAGTAGGTCACATTCTTACTGCTCTGGAGAGAGTATGAGCCACTATCTTTGCTGTTGATCGCTTCATTAAGGGCCATGGCTAGGCGCTTATGACAGCTGGAACCATCAGAATCGCCACGACAAAGCACTGCACCGTAGACCTTGTCTGAGCCTGTGCCAGCCGTGCCAGTAGCTGAGTGCTCCTCTGTGGCGCTGGCAAACAGTAACTCACTGAGGGATATAAGGTTGGATTTGTAGGTATTGTTTGGCATGTACATGCCGCCATTATTGTTACTGCAGATTTCCTGACCTGCCGATGAGGCCGAGGAGAGGAAGAGAACTAAGAGACATAACAGTAGCATCCTTCCTGTTTACTACAGAACAATGGTCTTTGTTCTATCTGTGTTGCAGAAGTACTAAATAAGCTTTAATGGATGAGCATCAGATACCATCTTCTCTTTGTCTACCAAGAGGTAAAGGTCTTGAAAGTTCTACGAAAATGACTATTGGACTAAACTGGTCAAAGTTGGACATTTCTTTTCGAATTGACAGGATGACTTGTGGTGACACGGGCACACAGCCATATTCTGGAAAGGAGGATGGAGACACACGCCTACTTGACTGGGTTATTGGCGTTGAATTTAGTCCAATTATTTGACTGGGTTATTGGCATTCAATTTAGTCCAATTATATGCAGTGGACTTTATTTGCAGTTTTACGCACAGATGATGTCATCCTTTTCAATCCTGTGATTAGAAATTGTATATTTACACAATATAGACATATGTTTTCCAGAAATTGTGCGGGGTTTTCTTCTAGTACTGCTAACATACATGCACATTTTGTATGAATATTCAATGCAGACGCTATCTATTCTGTTGGTAAATATGTGTTGCTACCTCCAGTGGGTTATACCAGCTCTATATCCAATGTCTTGTGCTTTTAGATTCACATATTTCCACCATCTCTGTTATAGCACACCTTCATTTTTTAACCAATGTCAATATGGTCTAGATTCGACTACTCTCTATCATTAATTATTTTCATGTTTAACATGCATATAAATGGATTATTACAAGCTAAATATGAATTTGTTCAACACGGTGAGTACAATTTTCCAGAGTGTAGAGACATAAAATGTGTGAATCAAAAGTTGGTGTGAATCTCGAAGCACCATCTGACGGTAGATTGTTGAGAGAATATGTAGATTTATCTGTTCAGCAGCACACAGGTTGCGTGCTGATTCTTGTGCTATACAGTTCCAGAACAGATATGTATATATTCTGGACTTCTCATAGTTCTAGATTGCAAATATGGGATATCATGGAAAATCTTGTCACGTGTACGGTGGCAGGACAAACATGTGAGGTTCTGACTTCTGAGCCTGAAATGGAACACAAACAATGTCCTGTCTATTAGTTAACACAAGAAGAACATCCAATGCCAGTATTCACACACTTGGATGATCATTCATCTACCATCAACAGTGGTTAGGGTTATATAATTTCTGGTACATGATACATTGAAGTTTACTAACACATCTGTACTGGTACAGGAGTAAGCTGGTTGCATTGGCTCTAGTACGGTGATGTCATCACTGCTGAGCATTGTAACAATATCAGACATAGTGGGACGGTCTACTGCTTTCACTTGAACGCACATCAGTGCCAACGTAAGATACTTCATCATATCTCCTGGTTTGTATTCATCACCAAGTGATTGATCAATGAGTTCACGCCATCTCCCTTCTTTCCACATTTGCCATGCCTGAAAAATAGGGTTCTTACATAACTGTGGTGGTAGGTGACATCCATATATATCTGCTGTTAAATTTTCATACAAACTGTAGCTGATAAAACATGAAGGGATGAAAAGGCCCTTACAGTAAATGGAAAATAAAAATACAGAATGCACCAATTTTACAGATTTTAACTTGCTTACATATTGAAGAAGATTGGGAAATTCTCCATCTCCAGAGTGCTGAAATCCTGCACTCCTCTTTCCACTTATAATCTCAAGAAGCAGTACCCCAAAACTGAAAACATCTGATTTGATTGAGAGAAGGCCTCCAAATGCATATTCAGGAGCCATGTAACCACTAGGGAAGATTACATGCAGTAGTCAGAAAGCAAATGCTTGGGTAGAAAACATTAATAGATAATTTACTTGTGTGCTGTACTTACTATGTTCCAACTAGTCTGCTTGCTTTTTCTTGAGTGACATCTGATGGAAATATCCTGGCCATGCCGAAATCAGAAATCTTAGGATTTAACTCAGTGTCTAATAGAATGTTGCTTGCTTTCAAATCCCTATGGATGATACACAGTCGTGAATGCTCATGAAGGTATAGAAGCCCTTGGGCTATTCCTTCAACTATTTTAACTCGTATCGTCCAGTTTAATGATGTCCTTCTGATCGGATCTGCAAGTAATATAAGACGGGGCCATAGTGTTAGTACTATAGAGGGGAAAGCATACAATTGTACATTACAATATTACTCTAGAAACATACCGAAAATGAAGTAATCCAAGCTTTTGTTTGTCATGTATTCATAGATCAGTATCTTCTCTTCGTCATGGATGCAACAGCCAAGCAGCCTAACAAGATGCCTGTGCTGAAGTTTTGCTACCAGTTGGATCTCATTTTTGAATTCAACTAGACCTTGTCTTGACTGTGCAGCAAGTTTTTTAATTGCTACATTTTGTCCATCAGGAAAAACTCCCTGCAAAATCATCAATTAACTTCTATAAATTTAAATAGTGCCATCTTAATTTTGTTTTTCTTGAGAGAACCCATCATATGATATCTTTCCTTTTTTTGACAAAAAGACAGTGGATTTGCTGTTTTCCATTGATGAAGTAGGAGAAATACAAAAATAGATAATACATGAAAGGTAAAGTATTAGTTTTGGTGCTAGCTATCGGTAGACAACCATCATATGACAATGATACATGTGACATTGTCATATGAGTATGACAATGATACATGTGACATTGTCATATGAGTACGAAGAGAAATACCTTGTAAACAGGGCCAAACCCACCCTCTCCTAATATTTTGCTCGGTGAGAAGTTATCCGTAGCATCTGCAATTTGCGAGAAATCATACAAGGCGAACTCAGAACTGGTATCTTCCATCTTCCAAAGCCTCAGGATTTCATTAATGTTCGTGGGCTGCTCCATGGAATTTGTTTTCCCTAAAATGTGCATCTCTCCATCAGGTTTTTACATGAGATTGGATCAATTTTTAGTGATCTATTTGCCACATCATCACTCAAGCATGGATTATTGCTGGATGGCTTACCTTGTTTTCTTCGTCCTATGATGTATAGAACACAGAAAAGCAAGCGTGTACAGAGGATCGAGACCGCGTACACTGTGCCAATGATTAGTAGTGCATGGCCCTTCCGTTGCCCTGAATATTTGTAAGAGAGAATGATTCAACATTTAGTGAATTGAATGAACTATATTTCTTTAGCTTCTCAAGGTTGCAGCTCTTTTAGACTAATAGAGGGGAAATGGCAAGAGGTCACTCAGTGACTCAGGTAGGTAGATTCATGTACATTTCCTAATTGCTCCCTCCATTATATAATGTATATGTACTTCCAATTTGATTAAGCAAACTGAATCTTTATGTAATCTTATGTTTTACTCCTATTTTCTTATATAAGATACGCCAGAAACAAATGGAACATGTTTGCAGTCTTGTCTGATTATTTGTAGTCCAACTCTGAATGAAGATAAAAAAAAGGGGAGAACATACTCATGTTTAGGACAAAATTGAACGGGAATCTCTTTGCGTTCTAAATTGTTTCAGTTATAAGGATCTGAGTATAAGACATGTCCAATTAGAATATCGAATCGAATAGCATAGGCAACAACTTGCCTGTGGCAGTAAAGAACTGGGTGTCCGTCTCGTACCGGAGCGTGCACCTCGCGCCATGAATCGCCCCACCCATCCTGCCGAGGCCGATCTTCTGCCGCATCTCGGCGACGACGCCGTCGAGGCAAGCGCGGCAGCGTTCCGGCGGCATGTCCTGCGTGCACTGTGCCAGCCCGTACACCGTCTGCTCCCTCCCCTGCGACGACCACGGCGCGTCGGCTGTCGCGTACCTATCGGGCTGCCTCGCCGCGGTCTCCGCGAGCGTTCTGGTCAGCTTGTTGACTAGCCCGTCGAACTGCCTGGTCTCGGCGGCCGGCACAAGGTTCAGGTTGGTCCCATCGGCCCACTCCGGCGCGTTGCTGAAGCTGGAGAGGAAGTCCTCGTCGGAGAAGCGGAGCTGGTACTGCTCGGAGTAGAGCGCCACGTCCCTGTGGAGCGCGCATATGGCGCCGTTGGCGTTGATGGTCCCGTCGAAGGCCTCCCGGAGGCGCCTGCCGCAGTCGGCGCCGGTGGAGTCCCCTCGGCAGAGCACGGTGCCGTAGACCTTGTCGGAGCCGGTGCCGGCCGTGCCAGTGGCCGAGTGCGACTCCATGGCTGTGGCGATAAGTTCATCGGCGAGGGACCTGAGGTTGGAGCTGTAGGTACTGTTTGGGCTATACGTGACGTTGGCGGCGTCGGTGCAGAACGACCGGTCGCCGGCCGACGGCGCCGGCAAGGAGGAGATCAGAAGAAGAATTGCGAGAGTTGCAAACATCGTCCAGCCGTGATGGGGAGAAAGAAAAAACGGCCTTCAGTTTGGCGTACATGTCAGGACCATCGATACGAGCATGGTCTGAACTGTAACAGAACTGACCATGGCAAGCTGGAATGGAACCACATAGGTAGGTGACGAGAATTATCGGATCACGATGTCTCTGAAAATCGATTGACGACTAAGCCACAACCGCGAAATATGCACGCGCAATTGGTTTAATTGATCTTTCCTCCCTTGCTGTGTGTACGTTGACTGCAGATAGACTCCTTCACATCACGGCGCTACGGTTTAGACGCCAATTGTCCCATGAGCCATTCATGTCCGTGGGTGTATCCTGATGATTCTAGAGCGTCGCCTACCTTGCCAATTGCCATTTCGTACCCTCGTGAAGTTCTAGCGGGTAAGGGCCTGTTCGGAACACAGGTAAGTAAAACAGAGGAATATATGGAGAAATACGGGAATGGAAAGGAATGCAAGCGCAAAACTTAGGAAGTAGAAAATGCAGGAAGACCATGGCGACGCGTGTTCGGATCGAAGGAAGAAAAGCTACTCGTACGGGAAAACATCCCGGATCCTACGGGCATGGACATGTGCCAGAGTTTTTAATTCGGCTGAGCACCCATCGCTTTTGTCTCCATCTCAGTTAATCACTGTGATGTAATTATTTTATTGGCGTTCACATCCAGCATGCATGGCAGCCAGAGCTTTGCCTCGGGCTTCCGCCAACAAAATGAGCTCGCGGTGGATGTTTCTAATCCCATGAAATCGAGTAAATTACATTTTAGTAACACAATTGGAGCTATGGTAACAATTTAGTGTCACTTTTACAATTTTTTGCGGATACATACCACTTTTGGGACGAGCTGTTACAAATAGATCATTTTTTTCTAATCGTGTTTTAACAGCAAAAATAACATAATCGGCTCACAATTAAACGATGACATGGACCTAGGGCCCACCTGGCATCCCTCTTATCTACTTCATGCTCCTCTATCTTCTATCGCATCCTTCTTCTTCCTCTGGCAACTGCTCTCCCTACCCTTCCCGACCTTCCCGAGCTCCGTCGCTAAGCCGACGACCTCCGTCTTGTTGCCCGCATCTCCCCTATAGATGGAACTGAAGCCAAGCTTCCCTAATTGATACCACCATTCATGCCCTCTTCGTCACGTGGTACCCGTTGATGTCGCATGCGACCTTTCCTGAGCTTGCTGGCCTTCCCCTTGCATTTCTGGTTAGATCGTGCTTCTCCTGGTACTCCATGTTTGCCCGCTCGAGCACCATAGTCACTTGTCATTGATCATCATCATTTGTCGCGCGGCTATGTCACCAGCAAGGTTTCGGTGACCTTTTACTAGTGGCGCTACGGGCTTTTGGTTCCCCTTGAACTTCGAGTAAAACGCTCCCGCCAGCATAGCCATGCACGCTCCCTTCCACAACATCTTGGACGTGGTCGGGACCAGGGGAGATAGTAGGAGGGGTGGCGGGAGGTAGAAAGATGGGTGGAGGTGGGAGGTAAGAGGAGGGGGTGCTACTGGCGGAAGGTAGCGGTGCTGATTGTTTGATTGGAGAGAGGAGGTACATGAAGGAGAAGAGATATGAGGGGATGACATGTGGTTCAAAGTCCACCTCATCAATCATCGTCGTCGATAACCCCTCCCGCTACCTTCCACCGCTAGTACCCCCTCCTACCTCCTGCCATCACCCCTCTTCTACCTCCCACCGCCCCTCCTACTATCTCCTACCGGTACCGTGTGATTACCGTGGTCCCGAGGAACCGACCACGTCCAAGGATGTCGTGGAAGGGAGCGTGCAGGGCTACGCTGGCGGGAGCATTTCACTCGGAGTTCAAGGGGAACCAAAAAGCGCGCATCACCACTAGTAAAAGGTCACCAGAACCTTGTCGGTAACGCGGCCACACGACAAAAGATGATGATCGATGACAAGTGAATATGGTGTTCAAGCGGCAAAACCAGGAGTACAAAAAGATCGGAAAGGTCGGGAGGGGTAGGGAGAGTGGTTGCCAGAAGAAGGATACGAGAGAAGAGAGAGAGAGGAGGGAAAGAAGATGAGAGGGATGACATGTGGGCCCTAGGTCCATGTCATCGCTTAATTATGGGTCTATTATGTTAGTTTAGCTGTTAAAACGCGATTAGACAAAAAAGTGACCTATCTGTAACAGTTTGCCCTAAAAGTGGTACGTATCCGCAAAAAATTACAAAAGTGGCACTAACATGTTATCCTGGCCCCAATTGTGGTACTAAAATGTAATTTACTCCATGGAATCGGTGCAGGAAAGGAAGTTTTCCTCTCGAATATTATTCATCAATCCTCTGTTCCGAACGCTAGGAAAGGAAAAAATTCCATAGCAACAAGTTTCCTTCAAAATTCCTGTAGAAATCCTTTGAGCCGAACGGGGACTAAAGGATCCAAAATTCTAGTAGGAATACTAGGTTATACACCCTCCGTTTTAAAATATAAGTTGTTTTAGCTTTATAAAGCAAATGTATCTAGACTACTTTTAGGGCTTGTTTGATTCATAGGATAGGAAAAGTATAGGAATAGGAAAACCATAGGATTGATATGTCATGCCAATGTGAATCCTATAGGAAGAGGGATCTTGTTTGATGTGGCAAAGGAATTTTTCCATGAGGTGTGACCTAATGTTGTTTTCCTATAGGAATTGCACTACAACATTCCTATAGGATTAATTCCTATAGGATATGTTCCTATGAATCAAACACTAACATAGAAAAAATTCCCATAGGATTCAAATCCTACACAATTCCTATGCAATTCCTATAAATCAAACAAGTTAGTACATGGGTTCACTCAAGTTTAAAGTGAATCTACACACTAAAACAAGTCTAGATACGTTTTCTTCATAAACCTAAAACATCTTATATTTTAAAACGGAGGAAGTATTTGGTTAAATCGAGCTACCGTATCGTATTTTTGGTCATGACAAAAGAGTTAGTTAATATACTTTTTCAGTTTCTACATTGGCCAAAATATAGGGAACTAAAACCTTGGTTAGAATATTAATTAGCTACCTGAACTTTAGTGAGGTTGGCTTGGACTTCAAACCAAACACACCGCTTACACTGTCCTTAAACTCACGCAGATGGAGCAGGTAATAGTGGTTTGAGAGGACCCTAACCGGAAAATGTACTCGCGTAGTGAAAAATCAGCAGAGAGGAGCAGCCTACCTCGCTCTCCTCATAGCGGTTGGGTCATGGAGCAGCTTATCTTGCTCTCCCCATGTGCCTCCTCTTCTAGGTCATCTCTCACGTGGGATTTAGGCCTCTTGGATCAGATAATGGTTCAACACTCCCCTTTAAGATGGGTGGTAGATATCTATTAACCTCCTCTTGTCACATGCCAAGTTACAGTCCTTTGTTCCAAGGCCGATGATCCCAGCATCAAATTTCTCCTTACCGAAGAAGCGATCAATTTCCACATGTTTTATCCTATCATGTTGGACTGAGTTATTTGCAATACTTATAGCTGACTGATTGCCACACCACACTCTCAATGGTTCCTTTCTTAAAACTTTCAACTCACTCAAGAGGTATTTCACCCAGAGCATCTCACTCGCCCTTGAGATAAAGCTCTATACTCAGCTTCTGCTGTTGATCTAGACACAACCGTTTGTTTTTTGCTTCTCCATGACACCAAATTTTCTCTCACAAACACACAATAACTTGACGTTGATCTTCTATCATCCTGACAAGCACTATATCAAGATGGTCACTCCTTGGCCCATGCATGTATCTGCTAACCACACCAACGACATATGTAATGTCTGGTATGGTATGACACAAATACAATAGCCTCCCAACAAGTTTCTGATAATCTTCCTTACTCACTAGTTCACCTGATTATGTTGTCACTTGATGATTTTGTTCAATAGGGGTAGGATCTGCACGACATCCCATCATGCCCGTGTCACTCAAGAGATCCAAGGTGCATTTTCACTGACACAAAGATATCCCCTTCTTTGTCCGGGAAACTTCTATGCCAAGGAAGTATTTTAGGTTGCCCAAATCCTTTACCTCAAACTCCTTGATCAAACACTCCTCCAATCTCTTTATTTCCTCATGTTCATCCCAATGATGATAATATCATCGACATAAACTGCAAGGATGGTGATCTTCCGATTGGAGTATTGTAGGGGTTCGTAGCATGGAAAACAAAAAAATCTATCGCATTAACACACAAAAGCCAAGATCTAATCTACGAGATCGGTGCAACGAGTTTATAGAGAACTAACCCTCGTAGATCCAAAGCGTTTAACGAGATTCAGATCTCGTGGTTGATGTAGTTGATCACTTGCCGATCTCAAGATCGTGAAGACAATCCTTCCGACGCCACGTTCCGGCAGCGCTTCCACAGTCGGTCACACGTACGGTAGTCGATGAAGACCTTCCTCTCCCTTGTTCCAGCAGGGCAACGGAGGTTGCATATCTCCACGAAATTCCAATAGCACGACAATGTGGTGGCGGTGGTGAAGAGATTAATGCAGGGCTTCGCCTAAGCCGGAGCAGATGTATGGAGGAGAGAGGGGGGTGCCGGTAGCTAGGGTTTGGGGTGAAGGTCAAGCGGGCGCCCTCACCCCTCCTTATATAGGTGGGGCGGCGTCCAGGTTTCCCATCCCTGGTCGAGTCCTCCCCCAACTCCTCATGGCCGGCGGCAAGGGAGGGAGAGAGGAAAACCTTGTCCCTCAAGGTTTCCTTTCCTTACTCCACTAGGACTTTGACTTTTTAAACTAGGATTTGACTATTCAAACTAGAGTTTGTATCTCTCTTCCCAGTACTTGGTCGACTTGACCTAGAGTACCATGCACCCAGCCCATTACGGTATGCTGCATCCCAAATTGACTTTCCTTATATGAATCTTATTCTCCGGACCATTCCGAATCTCCTCGTGGTGTCCTGGATACAATCCAGACTCCGAACAACATTCGGTCTCCAACTCATATTCCATATCTACTAAACAACATCAAATCCTTAAGTGTGTCTCCCTACGGTTCGTGAACTATGCAGACATGATCGAGACACATCTCCGATCAATAACCATTAGTGGGATATGGAAATCCATTATGGCTCCCACATATTTCTATGATGACTTTGTGATCGAATGAACCATTTTACATACGATACCAATTCCCTTTGTCTCGCGATACTTTACTTATCCGACGTTTGATCGTCGGTATCTCTATACCTAGTTCAACCTCGTTATCGATAAGTACTCTTTACTTGTTCCGTGATATGACATCCCTTGTGACCCAGTCAAATGCTTGCAAGCCAATTGGATGACATTCCACTAACAAGGCCCAGAGTATATCTATCCATCATATGGATGGAAAAATCCTACTCTTGATCCATGTGCTTCAACACATACTTTCAGAATACTCAATGCCACCTTTATAACCACCCAGTTATGAAGTGGTGTTTGATGTCATCAAAGTATTCATCCGGTGATGGCGATTAAGGATTAGGTTACTATGTATTTAAAAGCTTATAGCAAACGAACTTTAAGTGACTTGATCTTATGTTATGCTTAACTATAGGAGTGTGTCCATAACATCATTCTCATAATGATATGATCTTGTTATTAATAATATCTAATGTTCATGATCAGGAAACCATGATCATCTATTAATCAACAAGCTAGTTCAACAAGAGGCTTACTAGGGACTCTATTATGTTTACAAAACACACAAGTACTAATGTTTATGGTTAATACAATTATAGCATGGGATGCAAACATTCATCATAAACACAAAAATATAATAATAACAACTTTTATTATTGCCTCTTGGGCATATATCCAACAGTCTCCCACTTGCACTAGAGTAAATAATATAGATTACATGATAATATACCTAACACCCATGGCGTTTTGGTGTTGGTCATGTTTTGCCCTAGGAAGAGGTTTAGTCAACTAATCTGCCACATTCAGATCTGTGTGTAATTTGCAAATCTTTATGTCAGCATCTTGGACATGCTCGCGAATAGCATGAAAACGTAGCTTGATATGCTTCAGCTTCTTGTGTGACCTTGGCTCCTGCGCATTGGCTATGGCACCCATGTTGTCACAATGAATAGCCATTGGGTCTAATGCACTAGGAACCACACCAAGTTCCGTAATAAAATCTGTCATCCATATCGCCTCTTGTGAAGCCTCCGAAGCAGATATGTATTCCGATTCAGTTGAAGATATCGCCACAACGCTTTGCTTAACACTCCTCCAACTCACTGCTGCACCATTCAAAGTAAATACATATCCAGATTGTGATTTAGAATCATCCATGATGAGGTTCGATCTCGTCAATGCCCATTGTTATGGACTTGGGTTTTGGAGAAGATGGGGATGCTAGAGATCGCGGAACGATTAACAGACAAGCAATGCGGGGACACGAGATTTACCCAGGTTTAGGCCCCAGAGGGAAAACCCTACTTCTGCTTGTCTGCTCTTGATTATGGTGGAACCGAAGGTTACAGGGGTGCGCAGATGCAATCTGGCGTGAGGTGCGTATGAGGTGAGTTGATTCGTCCTCCTCGCCGTGCCCTCCTAGCCTTTATATAGATAGGCAGGTCTTGGGCATCAGGTCGAGTCGGTTACAGATTAGGGTTTGCCCTTTGAAATTCTATCTAATCTAGTCTTGTTCTCCAAGGATCCGAAGGTGTCATGGGCTTGGGCAACCCGAAAGTCTCCGCAGGCCGCGTATGCTGTCGTGGGCCTTCCTTGGGCTGGACTAGGTATACTAATGTCATATACCCGTAGGGTATAACCATGTTAGTAGCCCCCGAGTGTTCAGTCGAATCATAGATTCGGCTGAGGACTCTTCAATCTTTCGGGTGTAGTTGGTCCTGTTCATAAGAGAAAATGATTTAGTTTGTAGGGATTGTTGATGCGTGTGCCTGACTCTCCCGACGGATCAGGGTCAATTAATTGTCATAGGACAAAACAACACGATCTTCTTCAGACTCGAGTCCCTAGACTCGAATCTGGAATGAATGCTAGCGTAATTCGACTCAGGCTGTTGAGGTCTTACAGTAGTCGAATTCCAGTAGTTTTCGAGTGATGTACCCAACGCGTCCGTCAGGATTTTTCATCGTGTCTTTTGACACGGTATTTTACTGGTAGAGCGCAGTCAGGTGCATTACCAGGCCATCAGATGGTATCTGTAGGTCTTATCCTTGTGTCGTAGACACATCATCTGAAATTTTATCACCGCGGAGGTGTTTCGGGTGGCCAAGGAGAATGATTCTCTCTTAGCGTTGATCTGGGAAAAGTTGCCAGACAGATTTTTGCATTTTGATACGAAGGATTGCAGTCGAAGAATTCATAGGGTGCGCAACCAACACTCCCTATGGGAGTAGCCCCCGAGTGTCTGTTCGAGTCATAGACTCGAGCAGAGACTTTAGTTCAGTTGTTTTTAGCTTCAGGTCCATAGGACACAATTTTTTCGGATGCTTGGTCAATCCTCCCTATGGGAGTAGCCCCCGAGTCTGTAGTGGAGTCGTAGACTCGACGTGGGACTCGAAGATAGTCGAGAGTTATAGTTCTTCAATTATTTCTCAGGTGCGTGACTCGCGCTCCTGATAGGAGTAGCCCTCGAGTAGTTGTTCGAATCAAAGATTCGAGTAAGTACTTGATTTATGAGTCGAAGATTTCCATCCGTTGCTAGACTGCTTTTTGATGACGTCAGTGTTGACGTCGGTGACCTCAATCGTCTGCAGCGCCAGAGGTGACGTAAAAGGATGAACATGGGTCCCACTTTCTGACTTAAAGTTGACTAGTCATGCGCGATGTGACGAGAATTACGACGTCTCCTCAGTTTCCGTGCGTAGTGGACGGTGTTCGGGCCACTATTTGCTGATGTGTTGACACGCGTACGGTTGGATCCGTCCTGAGCGCTAGGGCTTCTGGATGAACAGTTCCTGTTCGTCGTTCTCATCCTTATAACCGTGGGGAAAACAGTGATTTTGTTTTCACCCCTTGCCATTTTCTTTCACCATTGCCTCCATTTTTGCGAGCGATGCCTCCTTTGCGCGCACTAGATGTTCTTCAATCCTTTCCCTCTTCATTAATTCGCGCACATCGCCAACATTGATGCCTCGCAATGGGCAAATCGAAGAACTCTGCCGGAGCGGGATCAAGCGCTGCCGCCGGTGGCAAGAAGGTTGCTGGTGCCTCACGCATCACTGATGGCAACTAGAGGCGCACGGAGGCGCGCGAGGCTAACCTGCGCAAGCTGCACGATGCGGGATTGATCCCGCGGGACAAGGAGTCTACGAAGCTTGTAGGCGATGAGATAATCCCTCGTCCACCCGTAGGGTTTCGGGTGATGTTTGTCGCTTTTGTTCTTCACGGCTTGTCGCTCCCTGTCCACGATTTTCTTCGTGGACTCCTTTTTTCTATGGCATCCAACTTCATCATCTTTCGTCTAATTCTCTCCTCCACATCGCATGTTTTATTACTTTCTGTGAGTGCTGGCTCGGTATCAAGCCGCACTTTGGCCTCTTCCGGAAGCTCTATTCCATGAAGAGGCAGTCTGGCACCGGCGGGGTCTATCCGCTCGGCGGCTGCATCATCTCTCTTTGATCTTCTGTTCTTTTCTTTTCCTTTTCTATGTGCGAGTCCGTCCAATACTGGCGGAAGAAGTGGTTTTATATCCGCGACTCCACAGTGGACGGGCAAGATTTTGGCCTTACTCCCTTCGAATCCTCCCAAGAAATTGTTCCGAAGCGGTCCTAGAAGAACCATATCTTGGAGGGCGAGGTGGCTGATGTGGAGGAGCTCTACCGTCGGGTGGAGGCACTTCAGATGGACGCTGCGAAAGAGGTCAATGGTGTGGATATCATCCGCACCTTCCTCAAATGTCGGGTGCAGCCGCTCCAAGCGAGGGCGCATCCGATGTTTCTTTACACTGGCCGCAACGACCCGGCGAGGGTCTCAGCCGAGGAGCTATCCAGTGATGACCTCGACAGAGTTCTTCGGCCGCTGCTGAAGTACAAGTCCGAGGAGGACCTTCCGGGGAAATCTTTGACTGCCCCCTTCAGTGCTTTGAAACCAGTTCCTCAGGTGTAGATTTGCGACATGCGTGTTGCCCCTTTGTTCGAGTGCTTTTTGCTTATGATTGTTGGTACTAATCGCGATCTTGGATGTATTTGGTGTGCAGGAGCTCAAGGTGGCCGGCATGGTGCCCCCGCTACCTGAAAAGTTTTCGTTTGCGCCAGACAACGAAGTTGTGGACTCCGAGTCCGAGCTTTCGCCGGCGCAATCTCCAACACAGGAAGCCCCGAGCCGAGCGAGGGGCGGACCCGAAAGCGCACACAGAGTCCGAGCGAGTCTTCGGATGCGTCGACTCTACCAACGCCAAGGGGTCCATCCTTCCTCGAGCACCACGACGAAGATGACGGTGCTTCTTCTGCACCGTTTCCGGCAGTGCCCCTTCGGGCGATGGCACCGCAGCCTCCGGCCAAGAAGAAAGGAGAAGGCGCCGTCCGTCTTCAATTTATCTGACATTGATTCGTAAGTATATTCATCTGCTGCTTTCCTTGGGTAATATAGATTGTTTGTCTAATAAAGCTGTTGTTTTCTTGCAGCCGCTCCTCAGAGGGGTCTCCCAGCGAAAGCACTTAGGAGGTTGTAGGGGAATCGAAGCCCAGAGCTCCTTCCTCTCAGATGGTGGCCGACTCTGAGGATGACGCCCCGAACCCCTCCCCGCGAGAGGCTCGGGCGGTTGTTACTCAGAAGACCGCATGCGGACGTTCGGAGTCCCCGTATGAGCACGTAAGTAACTTGCATCTTTGTCTTGTGGGGGGAGCCCCCGAGTCCTTTTTTGCTTCTTCGGGGCGTAGCCCCCTAATGCTTTGCTGATGTTTTCTTGGTTGTGTGTTTCTTTCTCTTGTTACAGTCCTTTGTGCGTGGCGCGAACCTTCTTATGCAATAGCATCTGACATTGGAGGCCAGCATGCAACAACTGCGAGGTACTCATCTTGCTCGTTTCTGTTTTATTTCGCCTACCGCATGAATACTTGTGTTGTTCATGTGTGTTCTTGTTGTTTTGAAGATGAAAATAATGCGGCCCTTCATCGGATGGACGCTCTTGAAAAGAGCCTCGGTCGAGCGAAGAAGAAGGCTTCAGATGCTGTGGAAGCGAAGGAGCACCTGCAGAAGGAGGTGGCTAATGCTGCCGAGGCCAAGGAGCGCCTACAACGGGAGGCTTCTGATCACGAGGAGAAGCTCGCGACTGTTGCGGCTGCGCGCGAGAAGGAGGTGTCCGATAGGCTAATGGCTGCGGCCAAGGCTTTCTCCGGTGAGTATCTTGTTCTTGATTTGGTCTTGGAATTTTTGCCCGCTCCTTGTCACATTCTTATTCAGCTCTTTTTTCTTCTTTGCCAGAGATGCTTCAGGCATCGCGTTTGATGGCGGTGCATTAGAGCATGGGAGTGCTCTAGATGATGCCACCGCAGCGGTCGAAGATTGCGGCAGCACTGCTGCTAGTTCTCTAGCGAAGGCCAAGGGGGTGCTCCGACGCTTCTACAAGGAGATCGTCCCCAAGGGCACTACTCTTGAGGATGTCGATGGTCTAGCGGATGCCCTGTCGGAGGACGCTCCCGCAGCCTAAAAGCGCAAGCAGAAAGGCATCGGCGCCTCCATGGGGCTGGCCATGGCTATGGCATGCGGAGCGGAGATGGATCTTCCACACGTCACCTCCCAGATGCCAATATCACCATACGGCTCATAGGTAGCCTTCGCTCTCTTCGCCTCTTGCTGTAAGCGTTATGGGCCGAAGCTCATTGACCTGTTGGCGGATTATGCGGCGAAGCAGGGAGAGGCCAGGAGCAGGCAATCTGGCTCTGAGGCCACCCCAGATGCGGGTGCCTAAGTCCAAATGTTGTAGCTTAGGATAATTTATCTTCTTCCTTTTTTTGTAAGCTTTTGTTGATGAACAATTTCTCCTTGTGCCACGTAGTGGCTTTTGATGTATATAAATTTTATTTCGAGCTATCGCCAGAGACGTATGTGGTGTTCATATCCTTACTTGTTTATCTTTAGGGACCTTCGGGTGAGATTCCCGTGGATACTTCGGCTGTCTCTAAGCCACGACCATCTTTGGATGACACGTCACAACTTGTTTTTCTTCGTGACCGCGTTCGTAGCTTGGAGAAGGAGATCCTTGGCGTTCGAGGCCATGCGGAGGTGTGGAAGTCGAAGGCTGAGTGGGCTATCGCCAGGGAGGAGTTTTTGATGGGGGAGCTACGGCAATTGAGCGATCAGCTGCAATGTGAATCTTCTTGAGCTGTTGCTCGTTTTTGGATGCACCTTGTTTTGCGGGCCCTCTTATTCTGTCCTTGTTGCAGGTGTCAATCTCGTTCCGAGGGAAGAGAAAGAGCGCATTGCAGTTCGGATGAATTGCCCGACCCAGCAAGATTTAGAGGCTGGTGGCTTCTTCTGGATGGATCGTGATCGCGCTGTCGTCCTTGCGACAGTGCAGGATCGTGTGCATCAGGTTTCTCGAGTGCTGAAGCAGGCGAGAACTTCCCTGGCGTCCATCTTCTTCGTCATGTTCCCCCTAGATGAGGCACCTTCCACCCTTTGGGGTCTACTGTTGAAGTTTCGGGATGTAGGTCGCGTTAGGGAGCTGGTGCGACATCAGCTGGTTGTCGGGGTGAAGGCTGCTCTTTCTCTTGTTCGACTGCACCGCCGTGATGTTGATCTTGCGGCAGTGGCGACTGGGCCGCCCCTCCGACCTGATGGTAATCTTTGGGATAAGCGCCCGCATTATGCGGCCGTTAGGCAGTATGCCGAAGCGATCGTGGATCTTTTCGAGCAACGAGCGAGTGTGATTCTTCAAAGTAGGCGGACCCTGTAAAGAAATAGACTGATGTAAAACTTGTATGTATTCGAGTGGGCTTATTGCGCCCTGTGTAAACGTTATTTGTATTTGCACGTTGTTCTTTGTTGTATGCATGCCCTTTTCATTAGCCTGAAATGGTTAGCTACTCAGGTTGTATGCTTTGTTCTCAGTTGACGGAGTCGTGAGGTGAGGCGTGGCCCCCGAGCGTGTTATAGCAAAAAGTAATGCAAGGTAAAACAAATTTCGGACGGGGAACTTAGCTTTTATTCATATCGTAACGAGGAGGTACATTATTCGGTTGAGTAGCCTTATTGAAAGTAAAGAGGTAGCTATGGGTAGAAGCGTCGCAGTTGTGCGACGTTCGATGGATTGGAGTATTCGACTCCTGACTTGACGTCCATGAGGCGGTAGGCGCCACCTGGGATGACTTGGTGACGATGTAGGGTCCTTCCCAGGGTGACTCGAGCTTCTTCGGCCGTTCTTGCTTGAGTCGTAGGTCGAGATCTCCTTCGAAGAAGGACCTTGGGTGCAGCCAACGGTTGTGATAGTTGCGCAGGCTCTGCTGGTAGACCGCTGAATGGGCTGCAGTGATGTCGCGTGCTTCGTCCAGTGTGTCAACGACGTCTTTGAGTGCGGCCGATGTTTCGGCTTCGCTCTAGGCAACGACCCGTGGGGCCTTGTGACGTACTTCTACAGGTAGCACGGCTTCGGCTCCGTGCACCATGAAGAATGGCGTGTAGCCAGTTGAACTGTTCGGCGTTATGCGCAGGCTCCAAAGTACGGAGGGTAGCTCTTCCACCCAAGCTCCCGCGAGCCTTTCGAGTGGGCATAGTAGGCGTTTCTTGATGTCGTTGCCTATGAGTCCGTTGGCCTTTTCGACCTGTCCATTGGTCTGCGGGTGCGCCACGGAGGCATACGATATGTTGATGCCAAGGCCTTCGCAGAAGTCCTGGAATTCCTTCGAGATGAAGTTTGAGCCGTTGTCCGTGATGATGCTGTGGGGCACGCCAAACCTGTACACTATGGACTCGAAGAACTTGACGGCAGTTTTGCCGCTTTGGTTGGTGACGGGCATGGCCTCGATCCACTTGGTGAACTTGTCGACTGCGACCAGGAGGTAGACGTGGCTTTCTTTTGATGATTTGGGCAGTTTGCCGATCATGTCGAGGCCCCATTGGGCGAAGGGCCAGGCAAATGGTATGGGCTTTAGTTCGGATCCTGGTGCGTGTGGCTTGTCCGCGTACCGCTGGCAGGCGTTGCACCTTTGGATGATGTCCTTGGCATCGTTCATGGCTATTGGCCAATAGAATCCAGCTCACAGAGCTTTGGCGACTAGAGCGCGGCTGCCTGCGTGATGACCACAGATGCCCTCGTGGATGTCTTGGAGGATGGTTTTTCCGTCACCGATGTTGATGCACCTTTGGAGCACACCCGAAATGCTGCACTTGTACAGCTCACCATTGATTATGGTGAAGGCCTTGGACCGGCGAGATATGCGCCGGGCGTCTGTCAGGTCATCAGGCAGTTCTCTATTTATAAGGTATGAAGGTACGGCCGCGTCCAGGTCTCTTCAACTGCCATGACTTTCATCAGGCTGACCAGCTCGACCTCAGTGTTGAGATTTTCAGGTCCTTCTTGTCCTTCGGGTGGCGCAGCCCCCGAGTGCTCCGCTTCTTCGGGTGATCCCTTCGGGAATTTCCTTTTAATGGAGGGTACACAGATTTGTTCGAGGAACACACCTGGTGGCACCTTGGAGTAGGTGGAGCCGATATTGACGAGTCTATCGGCTTCCTCATTGCTTTCCCTTCCAACGTGCCGGAGTTCGCAGCCGTCAAAGTCTCCTTCGAGTGAGTTGTAGAGCGCGCGGTACGCGGTCATATTGGTGCAGTGAGCGTCGCAATCGTTCATCGTCTGTTGGACGACAAGGTTCGAGTCACCGTAGATGACTAGGCGTGTTGCACCACAGATCTTGGCCATCCTCATGCTGTGGATGAGTGCCTCGTATTCGTCCTCGTTGTTGGAGGCGCGGAATTTCATATGAAGGATGTATTTCATCTTATCGCCTTGCGGGGGCGTCAGTATAACGCCAGCTCCTGCTCCGGCCTCACGCTTGGAGCCGTCGAAGTGCATCGTCCATGATTGCGTCATGTCCGGAGTGTCTGGCAGCTGGAGCTCCATCCAGTGGACGAGGAAGTCAGGGAGGACCTGAGATTTGATGGCCTTGCGCTGCTCGTAGACTATGTCTAGAGGGGATAGATCGATGCCCCATAGGGATACGCGTCCCGTGGCTTCGGGGTTGTTCAGGATGTTGGACAATGGCGCCTCGTTAACAACCATTATATGGTGCTCCTGGAAGTAGTGGCTCAGCCGACGAGCCGTCATGAACACGCCGTAGGCGAGCTTTTGGTAGTGACGGTACCTCTGCTTTGTTGGGGTCAGTACCTCGCTGAGGTAGTAGATTGGGCGTTGGACCCCATGGGTCTTGCCATCTTCGGGTCGTTCGACCATGAGTACGGTGCTGACCACTTGATGCGTGGCTGCAATATATAGCAGCAGAGGCTCGCGCTCCTTTGGCGTGACCAGGACAGGCGAGGTGGAGAGCAGCCGCTTGAGGTCTTCGAATGCGTCGTCTGCTTCGGGTGTCCACTCGAACTTGTAAGATTTACGTAGCAGCTGGTAGAAAGGCAGGGCCTTCTCACCCATGCGACTGATGGATCTGCTCAGTGCCGTGATGCGTCCGGATAATATTGGTATCGTATGTATGTGGTTCATTCGATCGCAAAGTAATAATAGAAATATGTGGGAGCCATATGAATTTCCAGATTCCTCTATTGGTTATTGATCGGAGAAGTGTCTCAGTCATGGCCGCATAATTCACGAACCATAGGGAGACACACTTAAGGATTCGATGTTGTTTAGTAGATATGGAATGTAAGTAGGGATGCTGAATGTTGTTCGGAGTATCAGATGGGATCCGGGATATCACGAGGATATCCGGAATGGTCCGGAGAATAAGATTCATATAAGGAAAGTCCGATTCCGGAGTTCAGGAATGATTTTGATGTTTTCATCGGAGAGGTTCTAGAAGGGTCTAGAAGGTTCACCGGACCGGAAGGGGAATGGTTCATGAATGTGTCATGGGTAAGTGGAATGATTGGATCATGTCCTAGGTCACTTGGTTGGGCGTTGGCGAGAGATAAATAAAGCTCTAAATTGAAAGTCAAAAGGCAAGTTTGAAAAGTCAAACTGGAACAATGGTTTCCTAGTGGAAGAAGGAAAGAGTCCTTCTTTCTCTCCAACTTGGGTTTGGGGAAGGATTCAAGCTCCCCTCTCCCAAGCTTCCCTCCCTCTCATAAATAGAGGGGAGGGGCTGCCCCAAGAGGCCACAACCAGCCCTCCCCACCATGCGCCGCACGCCGCCGCCACCGCCTTGCGCCGCCGCCGGCCCGTTGTCGTCGCCCTAGCCGCTGCCGACTCCTCCTTCTCCTCTCCGGCCTTCTAAACCTAGATCGTTGGAAACCCTAGATCTACCATAACTCGCACCGGCTTAGGCGAAGCCCTACGTGATCTTCCCTCTACTTCTGACACCACGGCGTCGTGCTGCCGGAATCGCGAGGGGAAAACTACAACCTCCGCTGCCTGCTGGAACAAGGGAGAGGAAGGTCTTCATCGAGTACCGAATGTGTGACCGACTACGGAAGCGTTGCCGGAATGCAACGCCGGAAGTATCTTCTACGCGATCTTGATATCGACAAGTGTACGACTACATCACCCACGAGAATCTGCTCTCGTTAACCGCTTTGGAATCTTCGAGGGTGAGTACTCTAATCGACTCGTTGCTACAATCTAGTAGATAGATCTTGGCTTGTTTGTGTGCATGCGGTAGATTTTTTTGTTTTCCATGCTACGAACCCCTACAGTGGTATTAGAGCCATGTCTATATCTAGATATGTTGCACGAGTAGAACACAATGGTCATTGTGGGTGGTGGTGCTTTTATTATCAATTGCTTTTTGTGTACTTTGCATCTTGCGGTATGATGGGATGAAGCGGCCCGGGCTAACCTTACATGACATCGTTCATGAGACTTGCTCCACGCTTGACATGCAACTTGTATTGCATAAGTTGTAGGGGTTCGTAGCATGGAAAACAAAAAATTTCTATCGCATACAAACAAACAAGCCAAGATCTATCTACTAGATTGTAGCAACGAGTCAATAGAGGAACTCACCCTCGAAGATTCCAAAGCGGTTAACGAGAGCAGATTCTCGTGGGTGATGTAGTCGTACTCTTTCCGATCTCAAGATCGCGTAGATGATCCTTCCGGCGCCACGTTCCGGCAGCGCTCATGATCGGTCACACGTTCGTACTCGGCAAGACCTTCCTCTCCTTGTTCCAAAGCGGCGGAGGTTGTAGCACTCTCCTCGCGATTCCGGCAGCACAACGGCGTGGTACCGGAAGTAGAGGGGAGATCTCGCAGGGCTTCGCCTTAAGCCGGAGCGAGTATGGTGGAGTATGAGAGAGCTATTAGTGGTCTAGGGTTTAGACACACTAATTAGAAGGCTCTAAACCGAAGGCTAGGGCAATTAGAAGCTCTAAACCAAAACGGCTCTAAACCGGAGGCTTTGGCTAGGGTTTAGATTAGAGGATAGGAACTTGTGTGTCTAGAGGAGGAGGCCCTGCCCCTCCTTTTATAGGTGGGAGGGGCGGCCAAGGGGAGGGAGTCCCTCCCCAAGTCGGCCTTGGGTGGCGCGCCGGCTTGGAGAGGACTCCTCCCCCAAGTCGGTTCCAACCACCTCTTGCTTGTTTCCCACAGTTTCCTGTTTCCCACAGTTTCCTGTTTCCCACAGTTTCCTGTTTTCCGCAGTTTCCTGTTTTAGCCGTTTGACTTTCAAACTGGCAGTTTGACTTTTCAGTTTTGGAACAGCAAGAACACTTAGTACATGATGCAATCATTCAATATGTAATGACACATTCATGTACCTCCCCGGAGTGCTTGGACAATCCGAACCTTCTAAAACATTCCCGATGAAAACACGGAATCATTCCCGAACTCGAAATGGGACTTTCCTTATATGAATCTTATTCTCCGGACGATTCGGATCACCTCGTGATATCCGGATCCCATCGAGACTCAACAATATTCGGTCTCTTTCTCATAATACCATAACTACTTAAACAACGCCAAATCCTTAAGTGTGTCTCCCTACGGTTCGTGAATTATGCGGACATGATCGAGACACTTCTCGAACAATAACCAATAGAGGAATCTGGAAATTCATATGGCTCTACATATTTCTCGATTACTTTGCGATCGAATGAACCACTTACATACGATACCAATTTCCCTTTGTCTCACGATAGTTTACTTATCCGAGGTTATGATCGGTATCTCTGCATACCTAGTTCAACCTCGTTACGATAAGTACTCTTTTATCGTTCCGTGATATGTGATCCCTTGTGAGCCAGTCACATGCTTGCAAGCTAATTGGATGACATTCCACCGAGAGGGCCCAGAGTATATCTATCCGTCATATGGATGGACAAATCCCACTCTTGATCCATGTGTTTCAACCAATACTTTCCGAACACTCAATGCCACCTTTATAGCCACCCTGTTACGGTGTGGTGTTTGATGACATCAAAGCATCCATCCGGAAAAGGTGATATGCATGATCTCATGGTCGAAGGAATTAGGTTACTATGTATCAGAAAGCATATAGCAATTGAACTATTGAAATGACTTGATCTTTATGCTACACTTATCTATAGGATTATGTCCATCACATCATTCTCCTAATGATATGACCCTGTTGTTAATAACATCTCTATGTTCATGATCAGGAAACCATGATCATATATTAACCAACAAGATAGTTTAACAAGAGGCTTTAGTAGGGACTCTTTTATGTTTACAAATCACACAAGTATTAATGTTTCCTGTTAATACAATTATAGCATGGTATGTAAACATTTATCATAAGTATGAAGATATGATAATAACCTACTTTATTATTGCCTCTTGGGCATATCTCCAACAGTCTCCCACTTGCACTAGAGTCAATAATCTAGTTTAAAACCTTTGTGTATTCAACACCTATGGCTTTACGGTGTTATATGTACACGATTGCTAGTGGTCAACTGATCTCCGGATCTGACACTTCTAGGTCTGTGTGTAATTTCATGTCTTTGCGTCTCTACGCATCACTCATTCTCTAATGAGATGGCTTTGTATAAATTTGGTCTTTCGGTGTGACCTTTAGCTCTTTGGGGTTAAAACATGTTGATAATATTGTCGCACAATATATCTTCATAGTATTATCCCACTGTGAACTACACCTAGTTTGATAACAAACTACTTGACACAAATGCCCTCTTTTGATGCTAAAATAGCAGTCATATACTTAGCCTTTTGTTGTAGTATCAGTCACAATGTCTTAACTTTGGAACTCATCCAAATCCATTATGGAACTCACTTTCCATTATATTGTGCCACCCTTAGTTTTTATCGAGATAAACTTAATTTGTACTTTGTGACAAAACTAGTATCAATGTAGTACTTTTACAATGAACTAACCATCTATTTGTCACTTCTACAAATATTATACTCTTAGTTCTTCAAAAAAGATCATAAGAATATCCTTACTATTGTCCAATGATCATCTTACGAATCATTCTGGTATATGCTCACAACATTTAGAGCATAGGACATATCTGGATTTGTACATATCACAGTATGATTGATATAAATACTCTTTGTGATTTCATACATCAAGTATCAATCTATACTTGATTATTTGTTTCACTTTACCAAATGTCAATACACTTGAATATATCATCAACATTTGAACTCTTTCAATCCTTTCTGTGCGACAAGAACCTTTCTTGTAGTTTCTATATTGAACTCATTCAATATCTCGTCTATGTACTTCTGGCACAACCATATTAGCGTCTATTGATGCCAAATATTTGGGTTTTGCCTAAGTCTTTCATCGGGATGAAATTCTTAATATGTGTTAATAAAAGATACATTATTTCCAATCAACAATATGTCTTCCACATAATGTATTAGAAACATGTCTTAGCGCTCCCACTTAATTTCTTGCAAATGCAAGCATCTTCATTGTCTCTAATGAACTTTTAAACTCCTTTAATAGTTTCATCATAGTGAAGATTCCAACTCCGCGATGCTCACTTCAACCATTGAAGTTTGCATATGTTTTTAGCATCCCTTGATTTTTAACAAAAACCCTTTGGACTGTGTCATGCACACGTCCTAGGTAACCCTTCTATTAGAAGAACTTGTTTTGTTTACTCAACTACCATATAACAAAATTATATGTAGTGGTTGCTACACTAATCCGTCTAGACTAAATATCGCTATGAAAGATCAGATCTTGTCATAGTCAACCTTTGAACATTGTTGTGAACATGTCGACTATTTCATAGATGTGCAATATCCATGTCTATTTATTTATAGATCCAAACACAACTGTAAGGTCTTACACCTTTCTCGAGGGTCCTTCAAGTTCAAAACTTGATTTCTCGTGTATGGAACTATCACGGATTTTATGGCTTCAAGCCATTTGACGGAGTCAGGGCCCATCATCGCTTCTTTGCATGTAGTCGGTTCATTATTCTCAAATAATGATTCAACCCTCAAATCTTGGTATTTGATTGTTTACCCGATCTACTTGTTTCAATAGGAACTTAGATCTCCGTGACCGCAACCTTTGAGGCACGTGAGCCATGAGCATTGTTGCTGCCTCCGGAACACTTTTCGGCGCTGCGCAACTTTGCACATATAGCTAAGGTTCCTTTAACCTTATCAAAGTTCTATTGTCCTCCCACTTTTTCTTTTCACGAAAAATTCCTTCCCAAAGAAACTTGACGTTCTAAGCGACAAACACTTTTGTCTCCGGTGTTATGGAGGAATACTAAACAGTTATACAAAGACATGTTCATCCGACTTTGGTTGCAAACATCTTTCTTATGCATAGAAAACCAATGTTTAAGAAAGGACAACTTGGGTTTTATCCCAAACCATAACTTTATATGGTGTCATTTCAACGGATTATGATGGAGCTCTTTTCAGTGGAAAAACGGTAATCTCTAAATCTTTTAATCTTTAAAATACAATGGCATTTTTATGAATTACACCTTCGATCTTATCATGTCAAACAAGGTTTAATTACATATCTCGAACGCTCCATACTCTTATGGTGTTTCGGGAAAATGCAAATCCACGGAACGATTCCTTAAATCTTAGGTATTATGCTAAACTTGTAACTCAAATATCTTCCTTTATGATCTTATCATAAACTATTTATATTCTTGTTACAATGATTTTGCACTTCATCTTGAAATTCTTTGAACTTTTCAAATATTTCACACTTCATCCTTATTAAGTAAATATTCATATATTCACTCAAATTTTCGGAGAAAGCATATGAAGTTGAAATCCATCGCTCTTGACCACACATAATGGATTTCGTACAACAATATGTACAAGTTCCAATAAGCTAGTCATTCGTTCCCTTTTGGCCTATGAACGAAGTTTTAGTTATCTCTAGGAAAGTTTCACAAGCGTCATTTGATCAAAAATCAAAAGACTCCAAAATTCCATCCACATGGAGTTTCTTCATGTTTTCTTTTCAATATAATTTAAACGGCGATGTCACTTCCGAAGTGATCTTTCAATCAATTTGTCTTTCGACATTTTTAGCACTAGTTTTATGGATGTGATTTCTCCAACAAGATTTGTGAATCATCCATCTTTTATGGATTACGGCAATTATTTGAACAACCCTTTTGTTCTCATAATACCTGATAAAACAAATCTTGAAGACAAGCTTCGATCAACACAATAACCCTTTATTTGTTCTCGATGAACATCATCACATATTCTTTTGCTAGTTACTTAGGCCATTGTAGTTCATGAATTGTGTTGTTTCGTATGACGATTCACACCAACAAATTCAGTATCAAATACTTAAGAACCACATTGTTTAATAAGCAAAGAATATAACCATAACATGTATATCATCTATATACTTAAACTGAACAATTCTAGTCTTTCCTTTTCTGCCATATATTTATGAGATTCTCTTTCAGTATTTCCTTTTCTGTTTGAAAGAATCTATCAACATCAATAGTGGAGTCATACATATGACACATAGTACAAAGCGTGTATAGTTAAATACCAATGTCTTTGGACTTGCACTTTGAAGTAGATCACCATCATCAAATGTTTGGTGTTCTTTCAAATTCCTTTCTTTAGTAATCTCTTGGTGTAGTAAACATTTTACCTACATCAAATATTCACCTTTATCATGGAATCGTCCATGATCAAGCTACTTTTAGCTTATAACGATGAATTACGAGTATAATGTTGTTGTCCAAAACCTTTTGGAGGATTAGGACAACAAGTGTCTCCAACCCTTTGCAAATTCTCATCAAAATATGAGAACATGAACTTTGCCATATTATACTCTATCATGGTGTAACCAATACTTCGTTTCAGATATCACAATATCTTCCACACATCATGGTTTCTGAAACAACTCTTTCAGATCCTAGATAACCTTGATATTAAGACAATCCTTTGAATATCAAGAATCATGGAGACAAACATGATACTCATACACTAACATTGGAATTGTTACTCTTGATTTAATACCAACTATTAAACTTCATGGAGTAATCAAAACTTACTGAAAGTTTGCAATAGGACTTTTAAACTTTAGATTAACACTTCAAAACAATACGATACCAGTTCGTAAAGTAACTAACCAGAATTCTATAGTTCTATCATCTCAATTATAACTAAGCACAAGGTGGTAAACGGATGCCAATGACTACAACAACTATGCAAATTCACTTTGATTTAGTTTATGATAAATTGAGTTCTAATTAATAATTAAATTAATCTAGGTGAACTCCCACTCAAAACAATATCCCTCACATTGTTTTAGTGATCACACGAACCAAATCCACCACATCAAAACCGATCATCACGAGAGTTGATATAGCTTCAATGGCGAACAATCAACATGTTCATCATATCTACTATATGACTCATGCTCTACCTTTCGGTAATCCGTGTTCCTGAGGCCATGTTTGTACATGCTAGGCTCGTCAAGATCAAACCTTAGTTTCCGCATGAGCAAATCTGGCTTGCTCACGTTGTATACACTTGTAGAATCTAACACACCTGATCATCACGTGGTGCTTCGAAACAACAAGCTTTAGCAACGGTGCTAACTAAGGGTGAACACTTTATGACTTGAAATTCATGTGCATGAGGGATCATCTTATAATGCTACCGTCGTCTACTAAGCAATACAAGATGCATAAAGGATTAACATCACTTGCAATTCATAATATGTGATATGATATGGCCTTTCTTCTTTGTGCTTCCGATCTCCATCTTCTAGCACGAACATGATCTCCATCATCACCGACATTTGCATCAAGGTCAATGATGCTTCTCCATGGTTGTCGTCCACCGGCTTCAACTATTACAACTACTTTGAATAGACACGCGGGTCTTAACGGAATTTAAAGACAACCATATGGCTCCTGCCGGTTGACAACTTACAATAAGGAACATTGCATACATCATATATAATCACAATCATGGCCATATCACATCACAGCACACCCCTGGAAAACAAAGTTAGACGCCTCTAATTTTCTTTGCATGTTTTACGTGGTTTGGGGCTTTCAATAAGTGTCGTTCTAACTTACGAACAAGAACCACAACATTGATACTAGTATTGTTAATCACCCGTTGTAAATTGAATCTTAACTATGCTAGGAGAAACACGCACCCACAAAGCCACTTATGCAATACAAGTTGCATGTCAAGCGTGGAGCAAGTCTTATGAACGATGTCATGTAAGGTTAGCCCGGGCCGCTTCAGCCCAACATACCGCAAGATGCAAAGTACACAAGAAGCAATCGACAATAAAAGCATCAACGCCCACAATGACCATTGTGTTCTACTCGTGCAACAGATCTACATATAGACACGGCTCTGATACCACTATAGGGGTTCGTAGCATGGAAAACAAAAAATTTCTATCGCGTACAAACAAACAAGCCAAGATCTATCTACTAGATTGTAGCAACGAGTCGATAGAGGAACTCACCCTCGAAGATTCCAAAGCGGTTAACGAGAGCAGATTCTCGTGGGTGATGTAGTCGTACTCTTTCCGATCTCAAGATCGCGTAGATGATCCTTCCGGCGCCACGTTCCAGCGCTCCCTTGATCGGTCACACGTTCGATTTTCGACGAAGACCTTCCTCTCCCTTGTTCCAAAGAACGGAGGTTGTAGCACTCTCCTCGCGATTCCGGCGGCTGGCGTGGTACCTAAGTAGAGGGAGATCTCGCAGGCTTCGCCTTAAGCGGAGCGAGTATGGTGGAGTATGAGAGAGCTATTAGTGGTATAGGGTTTAGACACACTAATTAGAAGGCTCTAAACCAAGGCTAGGGCAATTAGAAGCTCTAAACCAACGGCTCTAAACCGGAGGCTTTGGCTAGGGTTTAGATTAGAGGATAGGAACTTGTGTGTCTAGAGGAGGAGGCCTGCCTCCTTTTATAGGTGGGAGGGCGGCCAAGGGAGGAGTCCCTCCCAAGTCGGCCTTGGGTGGCGCGGCTTGGAGGACTCCTCCCCAAGTCGGTTCCAACCACCTCTTGCTTGTTTCCCACAGCTTCTGTTTCCCACAGTTTCTGTTTTAGCGTTTGACTTTCAAACTGGCAGTTTGACTTTTCAGTTTTGGAACAAGAACACTTAGTACATGATGCAATCATTCAGTATGTAATGACACATTCATGTACCCTCCCGAGTGCCGGACAATCCGGAACCTTCTAGAACATTCCGATGAAAACACGGAATCATTCCGAACTCAAACGGGACTTTCCTTATATGAATCTTATTCTCCGGACCATTCCGGATCACCTCGTGATATCCGGATCCCATCGAGACTCGAACAACATTCGGTCTCTTTCTCATAATACCATAACTACTCAAACAACGTCGAATCCTTAAGTGTGTCTCCCTACGGTTCGTGAATTATGCGGACATGATCGAGACACTTCTCCGAACAATAACCAATAGAGGAATCTGGAAATTCATATGGCTCCCACATATTTCTACGATCGAATGAACCACTTACATACGATACCAATTTCCCTTTGTCTCACGATAGTTTACTTATCCGAGGTTATGATCGTCGGTATCTCTGCATACCTAGTTCAACCTCGTTACCGATAAGTACTCTTTTATCGTTCCCGTGATATGTGATCCCTTGTGAGCCAGTCACATGCTTGCAAGCTAATTGGATGACATTCCACCGAGAGGGCCCAGAGTATATCTATCCGTCATATGGATGGACAAATCCCACTCTTGATCCATGTGTTTCAACCAATACTTTCCGAACACTCAATGCCACCTTTATAGCCACCCTGTTATGGTGTGGTGTTTGATGACATCAAAGAATCCATCCGGAAAAGGTGATATGCATGATCTCATGGTCGAAGGAATTAGGTTACTATGTATCAGAAAGCATATAGCAATTGAACTATTGAAATGACTTGATCTTTATGCTACGCTTATCTATAGGAGTATGTCCATCACATCATTCTCCTAATGATATGACCCTGTTGTTAATAACATCTCTATGTTCATGATCAGGAAACCATGATCATATATTAACCAACAAGCTAGTTTAACAAGAGGCTTTACTAGGGACTCTTTTATGTTTACAAATCACACAAGTATTAATGTTTCCTGTTAATACAATTATAGCATGGTATGTAAACATTTATCATAAGTATGAAGATATGATAATAACCTACTTTATTATTGCCTCTTGGGCATATCTCCAACATAAGTGGCTTTGCGGGTGTCTGTCTCTCCCATCATAGTATAGATTCAATTTACAACGGGCACTTGATATTTCAAGCATAAATGTTGTGGTTCTTGTTCGTAAGTTAGAACGACACTTATTGAAAGCCCCAAACCACGTAAAATATGCAAAGAAAATTAGAGGCCTCTAACTTTGTTTTGCAGGGGTGTGCTCTGATGTGATATGGCCATGATTGTGATTATATATGATGTATGCAATGTTCCTTATTGTAAGTTTGCAACCGGCAGGAGCCATATGGTTGTCCTTTAATTCCGTTAAGACCCGCGAGTCTATTATTCAAAATAGTTGTAATAGTTGATGTCGGTGGACGACAACCATGGAACAGCGCCATTGACCTTGACGCAATGCCGGTGATGATGGATATCATGTTTGTGCTTGAAGATGGAGATTGGAATGTAACATCCCAAAAATCATGATTTCAAAGTTTGCATATCATTCATGCATTCATAATCATTTTAGGATCATTTCTTCAAAAATAGAAACTTTGTGATCTATTATTTTATGTAAGCAAGGCAATAGCCTTAATGCTACTCTCTATTATGAGAATATTTGTTTTGACCATGAAAAGGTTTGAGCATAGGATTGTTGGATATTTACAAAGCTTGGACAAAGTTTTTCAAAACAAAATATGAATTTAAAACCATTTCATATGTCTATATTAAATAAATGATAAAGGCAATGTTTATTTTAAATTCCATTCGGCCAATATAAATTTCAGTGAACGGAAATACTTTATACACAAAAATGTGCCTGTTTCACTTTACAAAAATCCAAAAAGTGTTTAAATTCAAACTCTTTTAAAATCATTTGAAAAGGATTCCTAGAAAATCAAATAGAAAAAGAAAAAGGCAAAGGAAATGGAAAAGGGCCGGCGCCACTCATTTGGCCCAGAAGCAGATGCAACCCACCTGAGTTTTCCCCTCTCCCTCTGTCTCTCACTCAACCCGAGCACACCCCCTCACTGACGCTCCGACCCCACCGCCACCTCATCATCGTCGTCAATCTCGCGCCGGAGGAACTGCTCCCCTCTGCCGTTTCCTCCCGAATCAAATCCGTTTGATTGCACTTGATTCCCGGAGTAAATCCTCCTCCTCGCTCGGCTACTTAATCCCCACCCCTCGAAGACCATTTCCCCTCACTCAGCACCCCCACTCCGCCACCAGGCTGCCCCTATTTCGCTAAACACCACCGCTGCTCCGACGGACCGCAGCTCCAATTCCGGCCAACCCCGTCCACCACTCTGCTCCTGGTTCACACGAGCACGCTCCACTTCACCTTGCGCACCTCCCAGTAACACCAGCTCACTCGTGCACGTCCTGAAACCTCGACTACGTCTTCGACCAGAACAGCGCCGCCGTCTGCCTCCTCTCTGACGAACTCCTCTGGTTAGTACTGACCGCGCCTCCCCCTCTCGTTGACACTCGCGTGACCAGCATCACTTTACGCATCTGACACATTGCTTATTTTGCCGTGGCATGATCTGTACCTTCGCCAACGACGACGAGCAGCCGTGCCCGACGCCTTCGCGAACTCCGGCGAGGAATCCCTGATGTTTCCGAGCGCCCCTTCGCCAACGAAGACTACCTTGAGCATCTACTCGCCGCGGCGATCTCGGTGAGCCACCCCATGTCCTCTCTCGCTTCATGTATTAGCCGGAACACCCTCGCCTGAACGTTCCGCCGCCACTCGCCGCCAGCGCCGCTCACTTATGGTCTGTTGGATCTGAGCCGTTAGATCTAGATCCAACGCGTGTGTTAGATCACTTAAGCTAAGAAGAAAGTTTAGATCTGAGCCGTGCGATGCACTTTTAATCCAACGATCCAGAAAGCCTGATCCGCACAAAATGGTATCGACCAATCAGTTAGCGCCGCGTGGCCTGTAGTTTGATTTAAAATCTGAATTTAGATCTATTAGATGTTAAAACTTGTAAAATTCATAACTTTTGATCCACACGTCCAAATTTTACAAATTTTATATCATTGGAATCAGGAGAAAGAATTCTATCCAACCATGCACTTTGTTTAATAAATTGATTCTATAAAATTGGTTATTTTTGCAGAGTCATTTGTAGGCCTATTTTGAGTATAAAAATTATTTGAAAAATGTTTTAAGGATCAAATTAAGTTTAGTTAGTGTATAAATGTTTAGTTTAGTGTTCAGTATTGTTTTAATTGTCTTGTTTGAGTTGGAAAAATCATCACATGGCATTTGCATGCATTCATATATTTTTGCTTGTTTATTTTGATATGTGAATTTGGTGCTATCATTTTATGTGTAGATTTTGGTGCTAGTGGTGATTGTGATTGTGAGAATTGTTGATACTCCCCAAACTACCAAGGCAAGTGGTGCTTAATATTTTTGTCCCAATATTTTGACTATGCATTAGAAATATTTTGTATAGGGCTTGCATGTATATTTTTTGCTAAGTATCTAAATGCTATGCTTGGGAAATCCTAGTAATTGTAGAATTGTTAGAATTTTCTCTAAGTTAAGATACTTGATATTGTGTAGAGGTCCCAATCTTTAATAAGATAGAGCCCCCTGTGTTTACAATGCTAGTCCCTGGATCAATAGCTAGCATCCACAGTTTAAGATGAAATATCAAGATACAAAGGTCATAACATAACTTTATAACCAGGAATAACATAATTTTATTACATCATACATAGCTCATTTGGCTATTACATTACATTGCAGCGGAATAACTATAGTCATGGGTCCTTCATCTTCAAAGTGCCACAGGCAAATGCTGGTTGTAGACTTTGTAATCCTAGTCAAACAAACTTCACTAAAATCAATCAAACCTGCAACATTACAAGTTACAGCCACAAGGGTCAATACATTTTAATTGTATTGGCAAGTTTCACTGCTATGTATAATATAAGTGGATCCTATCATTACATGCAAAATTTGGCTAAGTAGAGTTTTAGGCTCATTTGCATAAAGCAATATTTTATCTTATCTTTTCAAAAGGGTTTTGGTCCTTTGTCAAATCTCTTTTCCAAGTTCCTTAAACTCCTTGGTAGAAACTCAAGTGTTCAAGTCCTTGTCAAAATTTCTTGAGCACCTTGGTAACCCCAAGTGCAACAAGCCTTATCAAAATCTCATGAGTTCCTTGGTAAACCCAAGTACATCAAGTGTTAAGCAAAATCTCTTGAGCACCTTGGTAACCCCAAGTGCATTAAGCTTAACAAAATCTCTTTGAATTCCTTGGTAGACACACAAGGGCATCAAGTTTTTATTTTAGAAGTTGGAATGTCGAGATCTCCCATAGTTCAAACTTTAGTTGCTCAGTATTGTACATAACCGGGGACACGGCTAAGTACTTAGATTTTATTAACTTCTACAGAAGGAGTACACTTTACCCACATGTCACAATTCCATCCTTATGCCACCAGCGGCCTACTGTATTAGTTCTCACCAAGATGGAGTACTGGCAGACTGAGAATGTGACGAAGTATTTCCAAAAGGTCCTCCCATACATCATTGCTAGCTTGTCTTCAGCCCCCATGAAGCATTCCAGATCCCCATGTCCGGTAACTAAAGACAATGTATGGGTCTTCCTAATGTAGTTGACTAAGCCAGAGCCATAATAGCATGTGGTTGCACACGAAAGCCACAATTGGAGAAACATGTTCAATCTCTAAGTTTCCTAGGTGGTTTTCTTTTGGAGCACAACACAAAGTGATTCCCATAGACATGGTTCCTTTTGTTGCCACCTTCTCCAAAACTTAAAGTATCCACCACCTAGGTGGTTCATTGAGTCCTTGTTTTATTATGTAAAACACAAGTCCTTTTCTCAACCTTTGTAAAATCTCAACATGTATCTCTTTTCAAAATATAGCATGGCTAAGCATGTATCAACTACAATATTTCACTAAGGAGTGTATAGGGAATCCTATTAGGATTTAGCATAGCATAAGTATAAAGATATCTTTTTCATGCATGTTTTCATAATCCACTAAGTATAATGAAAATAGTAGGACTTTTGTATGATAGTGTAACTTGCCTTTTTGGTAGGGAATGGTGGTTCACTCCTTGATCTTGCTAGTCTCACACTTCACTAACTTCACTACAAGTCAATCAAGCAAACACCAAAATCAACTAACATTCCAAACCAAAGTCAAACAAACAATTTCTCACTCACAAAGCAATGGAATCTAAGTCATGCATAATTTATGCAAAGGATGGTTCTATTGCAAGGATGGTCTCCACTAGGTTTCTAAACTTTGGAAGGTCAAAATTGGTCATTTACCAAAATGGCAAAGTCATTTGTTAGAGGGTTTTGCCCAAAACTATTTTAAAATCCATTCAACATTTGTGTGGTGGAAAAAAATGGTTTTATAAAATCAAAAATCTTTAAGTTTCTCACCAAAAGTTTCTAACTCTCAAGACTTGTTGTTTTGGGTCAGTAGCTTTGAATCAAAATATTTTCCCAAAGTTTTATTCCAAAATCCTTTTTCATAATAAAACCATTATCTTTACTTAGCTAGAAATAGACTAATTCAATTAATCCATTCTAAATTTTTCCAATTTCATTTTCAAAACCATGGGTTGGTTCCTAGGGTCAGTAAGGGCACAACAAACCATTTTTCAAAAGTTTTAACCCTAAAATCAATTTTAAACAATTTTTATACTCTAAACAAGCTCTCAAAAGAATCTACAAAAACAAGCAAGCTAACAAATACTATTTTCTAAACCAAGGGCATGGTTGGCTAGGTCTTGTTCCACTGAATCCATTGATATAAACTTTGTAAATTTTGAACGTGTGGTTTGGAAGTTACAGGGGTTTGAAGTTTGCAAATAAATCTGATTCAAATCTGTTTTTAGTTTTAATACTGGCCACGCATCGCTGTTTCATTGGTCGATACCGGTTCGGTTGGATCGGCAACGTGGACCGCAGGATTTAGTTTGATCGCACGGCACAGGGCTCATACCTCTTCGCGGCTTAAGTGATCTATCGTAGGCGTTGGATTAAGATCCTACGGATGCCACTAGTGGGTCACAGATGGGCGGCGCTGCGCGGCGGTGGACGGCAGCGACGGACAGACAAAGTGCTCGCGGTGATTCTAGGAAGCAAGGAAGATGGAGGTGGCGCTTACCGTGTTCGCGAGGACGAGGTGGTGCTTGACGTGTGGTCGATGTGGCAAGGGGCGCACGGGGTCAGGTGGAATCTCTCGCCGGAGTTCGTTTTGGCGGCGGGTGGCTCTGGTTGAGGTCGAGGACGTTGCTGCAGATCGCCCTAAGGCAAAAAGAAGGCGCGGTCAGATGCGCGGGATCAAGACAACGCTGTGTGCGTGAACGAGAAGTGAAGGGGCGGTCTGGTTCACCTGGAAAACGTCGTCGGAGAAGAAACAGACGACGGCGCTGTCGGAGCTTGTCAAAGCCGATGCTCCGGGGCGCCCGCGGTTGAATGAAGGGCACGGGGAGAAGCGTGTGGGAGTGGGGAAGCTGCCAGCGTGCTCAGGGAGGCTCAGGGTGGTTTGGCTTGGCCGGAATCGGTTGGAGACGGTGGTCGGAGTTGGGAGTGTGTCGAGTCAAATTGGGGCAGCCTCGGGGCAGAGAGGGAACGGCGACAGAGGGAAAGGGAGGGGAAGATGTAGGCGCTTAATATCGTGCAGTCACGGCGAGATTAACGCGCGGCATTACATGAATTGAACGCGGCATTCAAAGGCAGCAGCGGTGAGGTTTGGGGTGACAGGGTCGCGGGTGTGGACGATGAGTAGTAGAGGTGGGGTCCACGGTCGATGGAAAAAGAAATGAGTGAGGTCCACCGGGTCCTTTGGTCGATCACAGTGCGAAAGCGTTTTCTTGCGGAGTGAGGAAGCTGGTTCTGGCTGTTGGGCTGCTGGGTTGGGTCGGCTTAAATCTTATTTTTTTCTGTTTCTGATTCTTTTTCTTTTTCTAATTCTATTTCCTGTTTTGAATTTCCAAACAAACAACATCAAACAAATCAAATCAAACAATCATCAAACTTTGCAGGTTTGAACAGGGTTCTGATTAGTAACTTAAACCTATTCCAGAAATAAATTAATATTTTAAATCTTTTTAGGTTCCATTTCTTAATAAAATGGTCCATGGTTTATTAATCAAATAGGGTTTGATTTTAGTTAATAGAATCTTTATTTGAAATCTAAATATTTTTAAAACCAAATCAGTAGGTTTTACTTGAAAAATAAGAATATTTGGAAAACTTGTTTAAAATAAAATCACATCTTTATTTTTGGCCCATTAACAATCAGATACAATAGACCTTCATTATTAAATCAACTAGGATTTATTTTATTTAAGATATTTATTTTGAAATCTAAAATAAAGCCAAAACACTTTAATAGGTTTTAACTAAGAAAACAAAATACTTAGAAAACTTATTTCAATTAATTTAATAAGTTTTGATGTTTTAATTAAAATGGTAAAACCTTTTATTTAAATAAAATTTGGATATTATTTTATTTTATTTAAATATACCTTTACTAAAACAAAACATTTTATTTTAAATACTTGGTCAAGGTTTAATTTGGTTCTGTAAAATAATCTTTATTTATATATCTATCTTTTCCTTTGAAAACCAAACCCTTTTATCTAAAGATCCAAAATAGTAATTTTAAATATATTTATTTTCCTTTAATAAAAGTTTATCTTTTTAAATCCCTTTAGGATTTATTTGATTCAAATTGGTTTGAGGTTCCATTTGAATTCAAAAACTTTCTTCTGGCTCTGAAAATCAAATAAGGTTTTATTTTATTCATTTATTTTCACATTACAGGATTTGGAAAATCTTGGGATGTGACAGGCTACCACCCTTAAAATAAATCTCGTCCCGAGATTTGGGAAGGCTAGGGTTACAAGCAGGTTCAAAACAACTAGGGTACTACCACCCTTAAAAATTATCTAACAAAAATTACATATTGTCCTTCTTGGGATCCTGAAAAGAAAACTTTCTCTAAGCAAACAGTTGCATTTGTCCTTGGTTTCCATACTTGACTCATGGGCCAAGGTTGAGTTTCTCCATAGGCTTGTTCAACTTGTTCTTCATCTTTTCTGGACAGTTGCTTGCATAATGTCCAGGATTCTTGCAGTTGAAACAATGGATATCCTTGAGTTCCTTACGTGGCTCTTGTGGACAAGTTGCTACATAGTGGCCTAACTCTTTGCAGTTGTTGCACCACACTTGGTCAATCTCTTTATTCTTCTTGTTCTCTGGGCACTCACTGGAATAGTGTCCCATTTCCTTACATTTGCGACATTGCACAAGGTTCATGTCAGGTCTTGGTTTCTTGGGTTTCTTTGATCCTTTGAATTGGGTTGTCTTGTTTGGAGGTATAAGTGGTCCTTTTCCTTTGGTAGACTTGGATCCTTCTTGTTTCCTTTGTTCCACCATGGAGTAGATGGGGCATTGGATAGGAGTATGATTGCTTCCTTCACATAGGTAGCAAGTATCTTGAGAGGTAGGACACTGTCCAATAGGATGTTTCTCTTCACAGTTGGGGCATTGATCTTCATGCTCCTTGGAAGTATGGTCCTTGTCTCCACAAATAATGCAAGCTAGGGCTCCATCTAGAATAACATTCTTGTCATCCTTTTATCATACACTCTTTTGGGATAGTTTTCTTCCATGCTGATCATTTGATTAGTCACCTTAAGCATCAGTTGGGATTGTTCTTCCAGAAACTTTTGTAGTGCTGGATCTTTATCACTATTGCTGGCTATGAACTGAGCTTTCAGTTGGTTCAACTGGTGTTGGGTTGCTATGAGCTCTTTCATGCTGTCAGCTTGGTTGGTGTTGGTGTCATCAACCTTGGAGTCTTTTGGGGTGGTCATCTGTTTGGGTTGAAGGAAGATTAGAGTAGGCAAGATATTTCTAAGGAAATATTTTTAGTCACACACATCACAATTCACACAAACAAGGTGCAAGCATGCACAAACAACTTTTCACTCAAACAACAAAGTTCAAGCACATTTTTAGGCAACAAAATATTTTTGTTACACCACATAAGTTGGTGGTTTTGTCTTAACTAAAATATGGTGGTCCATCTACATGGTTCACTTGTGGTCTTTCCAACCTTCTTGGTTACTTCTTCTTACATGAGATCATGGTTCCTTGAGAAAAACTCCTTGGTCACAAAACTTCAAAGTTGTTGATGGCTCCTTCTTATTTTGCATTCCCTCAGTCTCTAAATCTTGAGTAGGATCTCCTTGTCTCACTTGTAGTCCTTAGTGGTATCCAAGTTGGAAGTCCTTGGGGAATATGCTGAAGATGTTGAAGTCATTAGAGTTGAAGAAGTTGAAGTCATTAGAGTTGAAAGTGTTGAAGAAGTCCTTTGCACATAGTGTAGTCCTTGGCCATGGGTAGGTTTCTCCATCAAGTTGAAGTAGAAGAGGTGTAGAGTTGAAACCAAAAAATGGTTGAGGAAAGAGTTTACAAGTGTTTTTTTGTAAATAAGTTTTGGATCAAAATATAACTCCTATTATTCTAAGGGTTTTTGTCCAATCCTAGGGCTTACAAATCCTACAGGCAACACAATGCTCTGATACCATCTGTAGAGGTCCCAATCTTTAATAAGATAGAGCCCCCTGTGTTTACAATGCTAGTCCTTGGATCAATAGCTAGCATCCACAGTTTAAGATGAAATATCAAGATACAAAGGTCATAACATAACTTTATAACCAGGAATAACATAATTTTATTACATCATACATAGCTCATTTGGCTATTACATTACATTGCAGCGGAATAACTATAGTCATGGGTCCTTCATCTTCAAAGTGCCACAGGCAAATGCTGGTTGTAGACTTTGTAATCCTAGTCAAACAAACTTCACTAAAATCAATCAAACCTACAACATTACAAGTTACAGCCACAAGGGTCAATACATTTGAATTGTATTGGCAAGTTTCACTGCTATGTATAATATAAGTGGATCCTATCATTACATGCAAAATTTGGCTAAGTAGAGTTTTAGGCTCATTTGCATAAAGCAATATTTTATCTTATCTTTTCAAAAGGGTTTTGGTCCTTTGTCAAATCTCTTTTCCAAGTTCCTTGAACTCCTTGGTAGAAACTCAAGTGTTCAAGTCCTTGTCAAAATTTCTTGAGCACCTTGGTAACCCCAAGTGCAACAAGACTTATCAAAATCTCATGAGTTCCTTGGTAACCCCAAGTACATCAAGTGTTAAGCAAAATCTCTTGAGCACCTTGGTAACCCCAAGTGCATTAAGCTTAACAAAATCTCTTTGAATTCCTTGGTAGACACACAAGGGCATCAAGTTTTTATTTTAGAAGTTGGAATGTCGAGATCTCCCATAGTTCAAACTTTAGTTGCTCAGTATTGTCCATAACCGGGGACACGGCTAAGTACTTAGATTTTATTAACTTCTGCAGAAGGAGTACACTTTACCCACATGTCACAATCCCATCCTTATGCCACCAGCGGCCTACTGGATTAGTTCTCACCAAGATGGAGTACTGGCAGACTGAGAATGTGACGAAGTCTTTCCAAAAGGTCCTCCCATACATCATTGCTAGCTTGTCTTCAGCCCCCATGAAGCATTCCAGATCCCCATGTCCGGTAACTAAAGACAATGTATGGGTCTTCCTAATGTAGTTGACTAAGCCAGAGCCATAATAGCATGTGGTTGCACACGAAAGCCACAATTGGAGAAACATGTTCAATCTCTAAGTTTCCTAGGTGGTTTTCTTTTGGAGCACAACACAAAGTGATTCCCATAGACATGGTTCCTTTTGTTGCCACCTTCTCCAAAACTTAAAGTATCCACCACCTAGGTGGTTCATTGAGTCCTTGTTTTATTATGTAAAACACAAGTCCTTTTCTCAACCTTTGTAAAATCTCAACATGTATCTCTTTTCAAAATATAGCATGGCTAAGCATGTATCAACTACAATATTTCACTAAGGAGTGTATAGGGAATCCTATTAGGATTTAGCATAGCATAAGTATAAAGATATCTTTTTCATGCATGTTTTCATAATCCACTAAGTATAATGAAAATAGTAGGACTTTTGTATGATAGTGTAACTTGCCTTTTTGGTAGGGAATGGTGGTTCACTCCTTGATCTTGCTAGTCTCACACTTCACTAACTTCACTACAAGTCAATCAAGCAAACACCAAAATCAACTAACATTCCAAACCAAAGTCAAACAAACAATTTCTCACTCACAAAGCAATGGAATCTAAGTCATGCATAATTTATGCAAAGGATGGTTCTATTGCAAGGATGGTCTCCACTAGGTTTCTAAACTTTGGAAGGTCCAAATTGGTCATTTACCAAAATGGCAAAGTCATTTGTTAGAGGGTTTTGCCCAAAACTATTTTAAAATCCATTCAACATTTGTGTGGTGGAAAAAAATGGTTTTATGAAATCAAAAATCTTTAAGTTTCTCACCAAAAGTTTCTAACTCTCAAGACTTGTTGTTTTGGGTCAGTAGCTTTGAATCAAAATATTTTCCCAAAGTTTTATTCCAAAATCCTTTTTCATAATAAAACCATTATCTTTACTTAGCTAGAAATAGACTAATTCAATTAATCCATTCTAAATTTTTCCAATTTCATTTTCAAAACCATGGGTTGGTTCCTAGGGTCAGTAAGGGCACAACAAACCATTTTGCAAAAGTTTTAACCCTAAAATCAATTTTAAACAATTTTTATACTCTAAACAAGCTCTCAAAAGAATCTACAAAAACAAGCAAGCTAACAAATACTATTTTCTAAACCAAGGGCATGGTTGGCTAGGTCTTATTCCACTGAATCCATTGATATAAACTTTGTAAATTTTGAACGTGTGGTTTGAAAGTTACAGGGGTTTGAAGTTTGCAAATAAATCTGATTCAAATCTGTTTTTAGTTTTAATACTGGCCACGCGTCGCTGTTTCATTGGTCGATACCGGTTCGGTTGGATCGGCAACGTGGACCGCAGGATTTAGTTTGATCGCACGGCACAGGGCGCATACCTCTTCACGGCTTAAGTGATCTATCGTAGGCGTTGGATTAAGATCCTACGGATGCCACTAGTCGGTCACAGATGGGCGGCGCTGCGCGGCGGTGGACGGCGGCGACGGCCAGACAAAGTGCTCGCGGTGGTTCTAGGAAGCAAGGAAGATGGAGGTGGCGCTTACCATGTTCGCGAGGACGAGGTGATGCTCTACGTGTGGTCGATGTGGCAAGGGGCTTACGAGGTCAGGTGGAATCTCTCGCCGGAGTTCGTTTTGGCGGCAGGTGGCTCTGGTTGAGGTCGAGGACGTTGCTGCAGATCGCCCTAAGGCAAAACGAAGGCGCGGTCAGATGCGTGGGATCAAGACAACGCTGTGTGCGTGAACGAGAAGTGAAGGGGCGGTCTGGTTCACCTGGAAAACGTCGTCGGAGAAGAAACAGACGGCGGCGCTGTCGGAGCTTGTCAAAGCCGACGCTCCGGGGCGCCCGCGGTTGAATGAAGGGCACGGGGAGAAGCGTCTGGGAGTGGGGAAGCTGCCAGCGTGCTCAGGGAGGCTCGGGGTGGTGTGGCTTGGCCGGAATCGGTCGGAGACGGTGGTCAGAGTTAGGAGTGTGTCGAGTCAAATTGGGGCAGCCTCGGGGCAGAGAGGGAATGGCGACAGAGGGAAAGGGAGGGAAAGATGCAGGCGCTTAATATCGTGCAGTCACAGCGAGATTAACGCGCGGCATTACTGTGAATTGAACGCGGCATTCAAAGGCAGCAACGGCAGCGAGGTTTGGGCGTGACAGGGTCGCGCGGGTGTGGACGATGAGTAGTAGAGGTGGGGTCCACCGGTCAGTGGAAAAAGAAATGAGAGTGAGGTCCACTGGTTAGTCTCGGCGCGGGTCAGATACGAGGTGCGAAACGTTTTCTTGCGGAGTGAGGAAACTGGGCTGGTTCCTGGGCCTGTTGGGCTGCTGGGTTGGGTCGGCTTAAATCTTATTTTTTTCTGTTTCTGATTCTTTTTCTTTTTCTAATTCTATTTCCTGTTTTGAATTTCCAAACAAACAACATCAACCAAATCAAATCAAACAATCATCAAACTTTGCAGGTTTGAACAGGGTTCTGATTAGTAACTTAAACCTATTCCAGAAATAAATTAATATTTTAAATCTTTTTAGGTTCCATTTCTTAATAAAATGGTCCATGGTTTATTAATCAAATAGGGTTTGATTTTAGTTAATAGAATGTTTATTTGAAATCTAAATATGTTTAAAACCAAATCAATAGGTTTTACTTGAAAAATAAGAATATTTGGAAAACTTGTTTAAAATAAAATCACATCTTTATTTTTGGCCCATTAACAATCAGATACAATAGACCTTCATTATTAAATCAACTAGGATTTATTTTATTTAAGATATTTATTTTGAAATCTAAAATAAAGCCAAAACACTTTAATAGGTTTTAACTAAGAAAACAAAATACTTAGAAAACTTATTTCAATTAATTTAATAAGTTTTGATGTTTTAATTAAAATGGTAAAACCTTTTATTTAAATAAAATTTGGATATTCTTTTATTTTATTTAAATATACCTTTACTAAAACAAAACATTTTATTTTAAATACTTGGTCAAGGTTTAATTTGGTTCTGTAAAATAATCTTTATTTATAAATCTATCTTTTCCTTTGAAAACCAAACCCTTTTATTTAAAGATCCAAAATAGTAATTTTAAATATTTTTATTTTCCTTTAATAAAAGTTTATCTTTTTAAATCCCTTTAGGATTTATTTGATTCAAATTGGTTTGAGGTTCCATTTGAATTCAAAAACTTTCTTCTGGCTCTGAAAATCAAACAAGGTTTTATTTTATTCATTTATTTTCACATTACAGGATTTGGAAAATCTTGGGATGTGACATATTGCCATGCTTAGCCTAGCTATTAGCAACCAAGGGTGGAATATATACATGCTATGGAAAAATATTGCTAAGTCTTTGACTTATGTTTTTGCTTAATAAAACAACTAAGTGAATGAAACACCTGGGTGGAATGGTGGATTGGTTTGTGTTGAATGGTTACACAAGGCCCATTTCTATGGTTTACCTTGTGTATCTCACTTGTGGAATGCCACCCAGGAACAAAGGGATTTGAGATGCCATATGTTAAGAAGCTTCTAGTGCAGCCACATGGCATTATGGGCTCTGCCTGGATCATATAGGTTGCAATAACTTAGCCATTTGGACAGTTGGTGGTAGTGGGTGTTAGGTTGGAACGCGTCCATTTGGTTTAAGGGAAGGCTTCTGAAAGGTCCTGTCTTGGTGAAAATCAAGTCTTGTGGGGAAAGTGCACCACCTCTGTAGCAAGAATAAACTAAGTACTTAGCCATGTCCCCAAAAAAGGACAATTTGAGCATCAAGACATGGAAGCTATCAAGAATCTCCTCATCCCAATTTTCTAAGTTAAAACTTGTGGTTGAACAAGGGTGAAGGTTCACCAATTTCTATTGGTGGTTCCTGGGAGTTTTTGCCAAACAAAAACTTAGTGTTTTCAACTAATAGGTAAAACCTATTTTGAGCAAAGCAAGCCTAAGCTACACTTAGCCAAATTCATGTAGTAACTAGTAGATGCTAATATTCTACTAAGGTATCACTTGCCAATACTATTCCAATGTATTGACCCACTATGGCTGTAACTTGTGATGTTGCAGGTTACTCTGATGATGATTAGGGGTTATGAGTCTACACTCAACATGCTTGCCTGTGGCACATGAAGATGAAGAATTTTATTTATATTGTTAAGTTAAACTCTTGTACTAGCCTATGGCTATGGAGTTGTAAAAGACTATGTTATCTCTGGAATGACGATGTAATAATGACCTTTGTTTCTGTGTACTTCATCTTAAACTGTGGATGCTAGCATTTGATCCAGGGACTAGCATTGCAATCACAGGGAGCTTTACCTTTATAAAGGTGGGATCTTACATTGAAGCACAAGAAGAAAGGCCATATCATATCACATATTATGAATTGCATGTGATGTTAATCCTTTTATGCATCTTATATTGCTTAGTTCGCGACGGTAGCATTATAAGATGATCCCTCTCACAAAATTTCAAGTTATAAAGTGTTCATCCTTAGTAGGCACCGTTGTTAAAGCTCGTTATTTCGAAGCACCACGTGATGATCGGGTGTGTTAGATTCTACGAGTGTATACAATGGGAGCAAGCCAGATTTTCTCATGTGGAAGCTAAGGTTTAATCTTGATGAGCCTATCATGTACATACATGGTCTCGGAACACGGATTACCGAAAGGTAACGCATGAGTCATATAGTAGATATGATGAACATGTTGATTTTTCGCCATTGAAGCTACATCAACTCTCATGATGATCGGTTTTGATGTGGTGGATTTGGTTCGTGTGATGACTAAAACAATGTGAGGGATATTGTTTTGAGTGGGAGTTCACCTAGATTAATTTAACCATTAATTACAACTCAATTTGTCATAAACTTAGTCTAAACTATTGCAAATATGTTGTAGATCAATGGCAGCCCCTACCATCAATTTTAATGCGTTCATAGAGAAAGAAAAATTGAAAAACAATGGAAGCAACTGATTGGCTCCGCAATTTGAGGATTGTCCTCAATGCTGGTAATTTGACCTATGTGTTGGATGCACCGCTAGGTGACCCACCCACAGCTGATGCTACCGATGAGGTGAAGAATGTTTTCCTCACTCAGAAGAATTAGTACTCCACAGTTTAGTGTGCTATCTTTATGGTTTGGAATCAGAGCTTCAGAAAAGGTTTGAGAACCATGACCCACATGATATTGTCCGTGAACTCAAAGTGATATTTGAGGCTCACGCGGTAGTTGAGAGTTATGAGGCTTCTGAAAAGTTCTTTAACTGCAAGATGGAAGAGGGCAGCTCCGTCAGTGAGCACGTGCTTAAGATGTTTGGGCACGCAAGCAAGCTTCAAAGCTTGGGTATAGTGGTTCCCAATACTTTGGGGATTCACTATGTCCTCCAATCACTACCACCAAGTTATAGGAACTTTGTGATGAACTACAATATGCAAAACATGGACAAGTCGTTGCCCGAACTCTTCTCCATGTTAAAGTCTGCGGAAGTGGAGATCAAGAAAGAGCACCAAGTGTTGTTGGTCAATAAGACCACCAAATTCAGGAAGCAAGGCAATTCTAAGAAAAAGGGAAACTTCAAGAAGGGCGGTAAGAAAGTTACTGCGCTGGCGAAGAAGACCAAGGTTGGGCCTAAGGCTGATACTGAGTGCTTTTACTGCAAGGGAGAAGGTCACTGGAAGCGGAATTGCCCTAAGTACTTGGCGGATTTGAAGAACAACAACATCAAGAAGAAAGGTATATCTGATTTACATGTTATTGATGTGTATCTCACTAGTAGTCGTAGTAGTGCCTGGGTATTTGATACTGGTTCGGTTGCTCATATTTGTAACTCGAAACAGGTGCTGCAGAATAGACGGAAACTATTGAAGAACGAGGTGACGATGCGCGTTGGAAATGGATCAAAGGTTGATGTGATTGCGGTCGGCAAGCTACCTCTTTATCTACCATCGGGATTAGTTTTATACTTAAATAATTGTTATTTGGTGCCTGCGTTGAGCATGAGCATTAAATCCAAATCATGTTTATTGCGAGACGGTTACTTGTTTAAGTCCGAGAATAATGGTTGTTTGATTTATATGAGTAATATGTTTTATGCACATGCACCATTGATAGATGGTCTATTCTTGTTGAATCTCGATTATAGTAATACACATATTAACAATATTGAAGCTAAACATTTGAAATTGAGCGATAAATCAACCTATATGTGGCACTGTCGTCTTGGTCACATTGGAGTGAAGCGTATGAAGAAACTCCATCCCGATGGACTTCTTGAATCACTTGATTTCGAATCACTTGAAATATGCGAAGCATGTCTGATGGGTAAAATGACTAAGACTCCATTTTCTGGTATGATGGAGCGAGCTACGGACTTATTGGAAATCATACATACTGATGTGTGTGGTCCAATGAGTGTAGCATCGCGCGGTGGTTATCGTTATGCTCTTACCTTCACGGATGACTTCAGTAGATATGGGTATATATATTTCATGAAACATAAGTCTGAAACTTTTGAGAAGTTTAAGGAATTTCAAAGTGCAGTAGATAATCAACGTAACAAGAAGATTAAGTTTCTACGATCTAATCGTGGAGGTGAATATCTTAGTTACGAGTTTGGCGAGCATATGAAGAAATGCGGAATACTTTCACAATTGACACCGCCGGGAACACCACAACGTAATGGTGTGTCCGAACATTGTAATCGAACTCTCTTAGATATGGTTCGTTCTATGATGTCACTTATAGATTTACCGCTATCATTTTGGGGTTATGCATCAGAAACAGCCGCATTCACTTTAAATAGGGCACCATATAAATCCGTTGAAATGACACCGTATGAATTATGGTTTGGGAAGAAACCTAAATTGTCGTTCCTTGAAGTTTGGGGTTGCGAAGCTTATGTAAAGAAGTTACAGCCCGACAAGCTTGAGCCCAAAGCGGAAAAATGCTTCTTCATAGGATACCCAAAGGAAACTATTGGGTATACCTTCTATCATAGATCCGAGGGCAAAATCTTTGTTGCCAAGAATGGATCCTTTCTAGAGAAGGAGTTTCTCTCGAAAGAAGTGACTGGAAGGAAAGTAGAACTCGACGAGGTTGTTGAACCTTCTCTCGGACTTGAGAGTAGCGCATCACCAAAATTAGTTCTTGTGGCGCCTACACCAATAAGAGAGGAATCTAATGATGTTGATCATGAAACTTCGGTTGAAGTTACTACGGAACCTCGCAGGTCAACAAGAACTCGTACCACTCCTGATTGGTATGATCCCGTTATGAGTGTCATGTTGGTGGACAACATCGATGACCCTACGACATATGAGGAAGCGATGATGAGCCCAGATTCCAATAAATGGCAAGAAGCCATGAAATCCGAGATTGAATCATGGATGAAAACCAAGTATGGACTTTGGTGGACTTACCGTATGGCCGTAAGGCTATCGAGAACAAATGGATTTTTAAGAAGAAAACAAATGCTGATGTTAATGTTACTATCTATAAAGCTCGACTTGTCGCAAAAGGGTTTCTACAAATTCAAGGAGTTAACTATGATGAGACTTTCTCACCGGTAGCAAAGCTAAAGTCTGTGAGGATTTTGTTAGCAATCGCTGCATATTATGATTATGAGATATGGCAGATGGATGTCAAAACGGCATTCCTCAATGGAGACATTGATGAAGAGTTGTATATGGTACAACCCAAAGGTTTTGTCGATCCTAAAGATGCTAGCAAGGTATGCAAACTTCAACGGTCCATTTATGGATTGAAGCAAGCATCCCAAAGTTGGAATCAATGTTTTGATAAGGTAATCAAAAGTTTTGGATTTATACAAACTTATGGAGAAGCTTGTATTTACAACAAAGTGAGTGGGAACTCTGTAGCATTCCTAATATTATATGTAGATGACATATTGTTGATTGGGAATGATATAGACCTTCTTAATAGTGTCAATGATTATTTGAATAATAGTTTTTCAATGAAAGATCTTGGCGAAGCAGCTTACATATTTGGCATAAAGAATTATAGAGATAGATCGAGACGCCTAATATCATTTTCACAGAGTACAAATTTGGACAAAGTTCTAAAGAGGTTTGGAATGGAAGATAGCAAGAAAGGGTTCTTGCCCATGTTGCCCAATATGACCTTGAGTAAAAATCAAAGTCCTGCAACAGCAGAAGATAGAGAAAGGATGAGTAAGACTCCCTATGCCTTCAGCCATAGGATCTCTTATGTATGCCATGCTATGTACTAGACCCGACATTGCATATGTTGTTAGTTTGACTAGCAAATATCAAAGGGATCCAGGAGTGGATCATTGGACAACGATCATAAACATCCTTAAGTACTTGAGAAGAACTAAGGATATGGTTCTTTCTTATGGAGGTGATGAACAGCTCGTTGTTAATGGTTACACCGATGCTAGTTGGAACACCGATCCGGATGATTCCAAATCTCAATCTGGATACATATTTATTTTGAATGGTGCAGCAATTAGCTGTAGGAGTGCAAAGCAAAGCGTTGTGGCGAGATATTCTACTGAATCGGAATACATAGCTGCTTCGGAGGCTTCACAAGAGGCGATATGGATGAAGGAGTTTGTTATAGATCTCGGTATGGTTCCAAGTGCGCTTGACCCAATGTCTATCTACTGTGATAACATGGGCGCCATAGCCAATGCGCAAGAACCAAGGTCACACAAGAAGCTAAAGCATATCAAGCTACATTTTCACGCTATTCGAGAGCATGTCTAAGATGGTGACATAAAGATTTGCAAAGTACGCACAGATCTGAATGTCGCGGATCCGTTGAGTAAACCTCTCCCCGGGGCAAAACATGACCAGCACCAAACCGCCATGGGTGTTTGGTATATTACCATGTAATCTAGATTAGTTGACTCTAGTGCAAGTGGGAGACTGTTGGAGATATGCCCTAGAGGCAATGATAAAAATGGTTATTATAATATCTTTGTGTTCATGATAAATGTTTATATTCATGCTATAATAGTATTAACTGGAAACATTAATAATTGTGTGATTTGTAAACTAAATTAGAGTCCCTGGTAAAGCCTCTTTGTAATACTAGCTTGTTTGGTTAATAGATGATCGTGGTTTCCCGATCATGAACATTGAGATGTTATTAACGACAAGATCATATCATTAGGAGAATGGTGTGATGGACATACTCCTATAGATAAGCATAGCATAAAAAGATCAAGTCATTTCAATAGTTCGTTTGCTATAAGATTTATGATACATAGTAACCTAATTCCTTCGACCATGAGATCATGCTAATCACCATCACCGGAAGGATGCTTTGATGACATCAAACATCACACTGTAACTGGGTGGCTATAAAGGTGGCATTGAGTGTTCGGAAAGTATGTGTTGATTCACATGGATCAAGAGTGGGATTTGTCCATCCATATGACAGATAGATATACTCTGGGCCCTCTTGGTGGAATGTCATCCAATTATCTTGCAAGCATGTGACTGGCTCACAAGGGATCAGATAAGCAAGAATTATGATGATTGGACTTCAACTGAGCTGAATACACCTGAGCCTATTACTCATGAACCAGTTGTGCCTGAACTAGTTCAAATACCAACTCAAAATAAGAGAGGAGTTATTGCATTAAATGATGAAGTGATGAAGGAATCTAAGAAGTGTCTAAAGGATAAAGGTATTAGAGTTGAAGATGTGAAGAATCTACCTCCTATAGAAGAATTATGTAAGCCAATTCCTCACCCATCCACTATTGAGGTACACTCTCTCCAACACTTTGATGAAAGTGATACTCCTTATGGTAAGCCTCCTGATCAATGTTTAGAGGAACTTGACATTTTTATTGTTAAGCAAGGAAATTTTAATAAAGAAGTTCAGAATCATTTATTTGAAAACTCTATAGCTATTAAAGAGTTAAAAGATATTGTGGAAAGAAATTCAAATGATATTAAAATGTTTGTAAATACTTTCAAATGGTTCAAACCCAACTTGATCAACTTTCTTAGGTACAAAAGGACATGCTAGTTAATGCCTCAGGAGATAAACATGCTTATGGAATTAGAACTAGGAGTGGTATAGCTACTCAAGATCCTTTATATCCTGAAGGACACCCTAAAAGAATTGAGCAGGATTCCCAACAAGGTGAAGATAGTGGTAGTCCTCATAAGAGAAAGAAAAAGAAACATAGAATAGTTGAGGAACCACTTGAACCTGCTGTAGATCCTAATAGTATATCTGTCTCTGATGCTAAAACTGAGAGTGGTAATGATAAAAATGATGCTCCTGATAAGGAGGAAGTTGAGGAAGAACCTGAGAAGCACACTAATAACACTAGGTACACTAAGGAAGATTTTATTTCTAATAAACATGGTAAAGAGAGAGAACCTTGGGTGTAGAAACATATGCCTTTTCCAGGTAAGAAACACAAGTCAAAGGAGGAAGAACACTACAATAAGTTTTGTGAGTGGATGAAACCTTTATTTTTGCAAATTCCTTTGACTGATGCTATTAAGTTTCCTCCTTATTCAAATTATATGAAGGATATTGTCTCTAATAAAAGAAATATTCCTAATGAGGAGATTTCTAATTTGCTTGCTAATTATTCTTTCAATGGTAAGGTTCCAAAGAAACTTGCTGATCCAGGTATACCAACTATTGCATACTCTATTAAGAATAATTATGTTAGAACTGCTTTATGTGATTTGGGAGCTGGAGTTAGTGTTATGCCTTTTTCTCTCTACAAGAGACTCCAGCTAGAAAAGTTGATATCAACTGATATATCTTTGCAAATGGCTGATAAGTCAACTACTATTCCTGTTGGTATATGTGAGGATGTTCCTATTCAAGTGGCTCATAATTACTTGGTTCTAACTGATTTTGTTGTACTTGAAATGCCTAAAGATGATAATATGTCTATTATTCTTGGGAGACCTTCTCTTAATACTGCAGGTGCTGTCATCAATTGTAATCAAGGAAAAGTAACTTTTAATATTAATGACAAAAAGCATACTTTCTATTTCCCCAAGAAGGTTGCTAAGAGCTATTGCTTGAATTCCATTGAAAATATTGAGAGCATCAAGGTTGGAGAAATATATTGTCCCATTCTACAAGAAAATTTTGAAACTATTATGATTGGGACCATTGCTATCAAGTGTGAGGTAACATAATCACTTGGTGGAATACAAAGTTTTATCTCATATAATATTTTTTTGGTAACAGGACTTGATCAACCTTGTTAACAAAAGGATTTTAATGAGCAAAATAATGTTTTCACTATGGTTATACTTGCTCACTTTTATTTTTTCTCCTTTACAATATTTACTCTTCGTCGTGCCTAACTTAAAGGTGTTAAAGAAAAGTACTTGTTGGGAGATAACCCAAGAGTTTAATTGAGTCTTGGAAGTTATTACTTCAGTAATGGCCTCTCCTTATCCTTTTTGTTTGCTTTTTGTGCCAAGAATGAACTCTAATGAGAGGGAAGTAAGATTTGGGGAGTTGCTGTCTCGAAACAGATTTTTTTCCTCCACCATAAATATTTGTGAGGAGTCTCTGTAAGTCGGATTGAGCTGAAAATTTTCGAATAAATCCCCCAGTATATTATCTAATTTTAGTTAGTTCAACACTTTTTTATTTGAGCAACATAAGATTTTCGAAAAAAATCGGTTTCTACCTGCTGGTCTGTTTTGACAGATTTCTACCATTATTTGCATTTGCTTCTTATTCCTTTTTGAGTTCTCTTTTGGGGAATTGAGCTTTTTGAAGGATTTGCTATAGTAGATTGTGTTTTTAGTGAAAAGTTTTGCTGTTATAAAGCTAAGCCTAAGGGTCTATTATCTTTTGAATACACTAATGTTGCTAATGAAGATTGTGTGAAGTTTTGTATGAAGGAAAAAATTCAGGTGTAGAAAGAGAATGATGTAATGAGATGAAGAATGGACAAAAGCTCAAGCTTGGGGGAGCCACCCTATGTCACCCCAAGAAATATTCAAGAGGTACAAGCATCAAAGCTTGGGGGTGCCCAAGGTATCCCCTTCTTCATCAATAAAAATCTCAAGTCTTTCTAGATACTTCGTTTTATTTTTTCATGCACAGTTGTGTTGTTATTGGAGCGTCTTAGTTTTTGTTTTTGGTTTTCTTTTGCTTTGTTTGCTTGTTTTAAAAAAATCAAAAACACCAAAAATATTTGTTGTTCTTCTTTGGTTTTGTGAGTTCTTTGCAGGGTTCAACCGTCCTCAGTAAAGTTTGGTTTCATGTTATTATTCAAGTCACCCAAGTGAAGGGCAATAATGAAGACTAAGACAACTTGAGGAGTGGTAAGAGGCTGGTAATGAACTATTTTTTTTTCATTTTTGTACATATACTCATCATTGTGAGCATGCTTAGCCTGTTTGTGTAAGGTGTATGTCATTATGGATGCTTAATAGTTCTTTTTTGCTTGTGATCAACTCCAGCTTGCTAATAGTTTGTAGCATGTCATATGAATGTTTGCTTGCATTTTTTTATTCATACTTTGGTATGACATTGTGGTATCCTCCTCTGAAAGTTTCATGTGAATCGACTTGGCACATGCTCACGCATGCATATGACTAAACAATAGTCAGTAAGCCTCGATGATTTATTTTGCCTCGGAGTTCTTGTATCACTTTCATGCCATAATTAGTCTTGTTTTGTTGCAAGCATGATTATGATAGTTATTGCTCTCTCATGTATTGCTCCCTCTCTATTGCTATCCTTCACTTGCACTGAGTATGAGCTCTACCTGTGCTTCCAAACTCCCAAACCCAATATTGCCAACAGTGTCCACCATACCTACCTATTAGTATCATTTGCTATTTCAGTGCATATTTTATATGTCGTGTTTTCTTCCAAATAAATGTTTTTCTGCTTTGATAAAGTTAGTTAGTAAAGGTCTCACGAACTTGATGGCACACTTTATTCCGTGCACTTAATAATCTTGAACCATTGTGACCTGTCCATGAAAGTTCTATGCTTGCAAATTATATGCTGGGAGTCAGCAGAACCGTGTTGTCATGAGGAACGCTTTCAACACTTTTTGGATATTTATATCCAGTTGATACCTTGTTCTTTTATTTGCGGATGTCGTTGATGTGAAATAAAAGGGGGACTTGTGAGTTCATGGAGTTTATACATTGTGTTAGAAAAGCCCCTGGGCCGCTAGCCTAAGTCATACCTAATCATGGTGGAAACTTGCAGCATCAACATACTGAGCATTTATGAAGCATCCTCAATAAAAAGCTATACACATAGTAAATAAAAAGATCGCTGAGATGCTCATTGTCTGCTTGCCTTGTCATTTTGATCACGGGATAGCTCATGTATCATGTGCAAGGGGTACCCCGTTGGCGGTTCTCTATGATATGCATGTATTTACAATGACAAGAACTTATAGGTAACCAGAGTTGAGTATCATGCGGAGCGGCCCTCGTACTCAAGGGACTTGGGATTTCCAGTCTATGGTCTGTCAAGCATATGATTCAGAGTGGACCTCACTTTCACCTTAACCATATAAATATGCCTATGATAGGGGCAATGAGAGCTCAAAGCTAATGAGTACCTTCCTTTCAGCATTTGGAAGCTTTTCAAACTTTACAAAACCTTTTCACAACCTTGTTGAGTCACCACTTATTCTATGAGCACCCTCTTGAGAGCATGGTTGCCATTCTTGTGTTTGTTCCCAAACTTGGTTAATTATGTCATGACTTTGATGCTTGTATCTCTGATATCTTTATCTCTAGTCTTCACTTGAACTTCAGAGGTGCCTTGGCATTTATATTGTGCTCTTCAAACAAAGGCAAGCGAGATACCACTCTATCATACCTTATTATGAGCATTGCAATGTTGCTTATGTTTATGTTTCTTGCTACTTATTATTATTGAGTTGGTTTCTCTTCATAGCTTGCAATGACTATTGAGTAGACCTAGTTGCATGCTTCTTATTATGAATTGTCTAAGCATCTACTCCTGTGCTGAGAATATATACATCATATGAAGCAAATTTTTCGTGAAAGTTCTTTTATTGCACTCAGTTTTCAACTGAATTGCTTGAGGACAAGCAATAAGCTAAGCTTGGGGGGAGTTGATACGTCCAAAACGTATCTACTTTCTCGAACACTTTGCTATTGTTTCTCCTATAAACTTGTATGATTTGGATACAACTAACACGGACTGACGTTGTTTTCAGCAGAATTACATTGGTGTCTAGTTTTTGTGCAAAAAATCAACTATCAGGAAAAATCCCAGAAAATATGCCAAAAATCCTATTTCTCTAGAAGATCCACGGAGCCAGAAGACAAGACGGAGAAGGGGCACAGGGGCCACACTGGCCGGGCCCACCACCGCGCCTGGGGGTGCACCGCCCAGTGCACCTCGCCTCCCTCTACGCCTATAAGTTGCCTTTCACCTAAAAACCGAGGGGTTCGATAGTTTTCCAAAAGAGTTCCTTCGCCTCCACGTAAACCAAGATTCGGATCCAGAAACTCCGTTCTGGCACCATGCAGGGACGGGGAATTTGGAGAGGATCATCGCCATCGTCATCACCAACGCATCTCCATCAACCATCAATGTTTCCCTCATCCATGAGTGAGTAATCCCCCGCTATAGGCTTAGGGATGGTAGGGATTGGATGAGTTCTATCATGTAATCGAATAATATCTGTTAGGGAATAGTGCCTAGTATCTCTATTAGTGCTATTTGATTTTTTTGCAACTTGTTGTGCTTAATTCTTGTCACTAGGGCCCGAGTGCCATGATATTAGATCTGAACGTACTATTGAATCATTATGATAGTATTGTTTGTGATCTTATCTGCAAGTTGTGTACACATATCATTGTTCGGATCCAAAGGCCCCAAAGTGACAATAATTGGGACAACCAGAGGGGATGGCTGTGGTGTGAGGATCACATGTGTTCACAGAGTGTTAAGGCTTTGCTCCGGTGCTTTATTAAAAGGAGCACCTTAATTGCCAGTAGTTCCCTAAAGGCCCTGCTACCACGGGCTGGCTGGACAGAAGATGTTGTGCAAGTTCTCATTGCGAGCACGTATGACTATATTTGGAGAACATGCTTAGGATTATTTAGTACTTGGATGCTTATTATTATTTATCTGCAATGCCCTAGATCTTGAAGTTACATGTTTAGACTCGTCCATGCAACGCCCGTCCATCCATCCCTATGCCTACCGCACTCGAATCCCACTGTTTACTGTTACTGTTACTATTGCTCTTGTTCTACTGTTGCTGTTGCTTTGCTGTTGCTACTACCAAACTGTTGCTACTGATAAACTTCTGTGAGCAAGAACTATTTCTAGGTGCAGCTGAACTGACGACTCAGTTGTTAAGGCTTGCAAGTATTCTTTGGCTCCCCTTGTGTCGAATCAATAAATTGGGTAATACTACCCGCGAAGACTGTTGCGATCCCCTGCACTTGTGGGTCATCAGGATCCAATCTCGGATTTCATGGCTTCATGCCATTTGTTGGAATCTGGGATCATCATTTCTTCCTCATACGTTGTAGGTTCGTTGGTATTATCCACCAACATGACATTCATAACATGATCATACCAATCAGGAGTGGTACAAGTCCTCATCGACCTGCGAGGTTCAGTAGTAACTTCTTTCAAAGTTTCATGATCATTATCATTAGCTTCCTCTCTTATTGGCGCAGGCGGCACAAGAACATCTTCCGGTGCTGCGCTACTCTCAAATCCGAGAGAAGGTTCGACAACCTTGTCGAGTTCTACTTTCCTTCCAGTCACTTCTTTCGAGAGAAACTTCTTCTCGAGAAAGGATCCATTCTTGGCAATGAAAATTTTGCCTTCGGATATATGATAGAAGGTATACCCAATTGTTTCTTTAGGGTATCCTATGAAGACGCATTTTTCCGCTTTGGGTTCAAGCTTGTCGTGCTGTAACTTCTTTACATAAGCTTCGCAACCCCAAACTTGAAGAAACAACAATTTAGGTTTCTTACCAAACCACAATTCATACGGTGTCATTTCAACGGATTTATATGGTGCCCTATTTAAAGTGAATGCGGATGTTTCTAATACATAACCCCAAAATTATAACGGTAAATCTGTAAGAGACATCATAGAACGAACCATAACTAAGAGAGTTCGATTACGAAGTTTGGACACACCATTACGTTGTGGTGTTCCCGGCGGTGTAAATTGTGAAAGTATTCCGCATTCTTTAAATGCTCGCCAAAATCGTAACTTAGATACTCACCTCCATGATCATATCGCAGAAATTTAATATTCTTGTTATGTTGATTCTCTACTTCACTTTGAAATTTCTTAAACTTCTCGAAAGTTTTGGACTTATGTTTCATGAAATATATATACCCATATCTACTCAAGTCATCTGTGAAAGTAAGAACATAACGATAACCACCGCACGATGCCACACTCATTGGGCCACACACACACACATCGTTATGTATGATTTCCAATAAGTCCATAGCTCGCTCCATTATGCCAGAGAATGGAGTCTTAGTCATTTTACCCATTAGACATGCTTAGCATCTTTCAAGTGATTCAAGAAGTCCATCAGAATGGAGTTTCTTCATACACTTCACTCCAATGTGACCAAGACGATAATGCCACATGTATGTAGAATCATCATTCAATTTCATTCGTTTAGCATTTATATTATGAACATGTGTATCACTACTATTGAGATTTAATAAGAATATACCATCTATCATAGGCGACCATAAAATATATTACTCATATAAATCGAATAACCATTATTCTCGGACTTAAACAAGTAACCCTCGCAATAAACAAGATTCAGATATAATGTTCATGCTTAACCCAGGCACCAAATAACAATCATTTAAGTATAAAACTAATCCCGACGGTAGATGAAGAGGGAGCATGCCGACAGTGATCACATCAACCTTGGATCCATTTACAACGTGCATCGTCACCTTGTCTCTAGCTAGTCTTCGTTTATTCTGTAGCACCTATTTCGAGTTACAAATATGCGCAACCGAACCAGTATCAAATACCCAGGCACTACTACGATTACTAGTAAGATACACATCAATAACATGTATATCGAATATACCTTTCTTCTTGATGTTGCCATTCTTCAGATCAACCAGGTACTCGGGGTAATTCCACTTCCAGTGACCTTCGCTCTTGCAATAAAAGCACTCAGTATCAGGCTTAGTAACAACCTTGGACTTCTTTGTAGGCACGACAGCTTTCTTGCCGCCCTTCTTGAAGTTACCCTTCTTCTTAGGCTTGCCTTGCTTCTTGAAATTGGTGGTCTTATTGACCATCAACACTTGGTGCTCTTTCTTGATCTCCACTTCCGCAGATTTCAGCATGAAGAGTTCAAGTAATGTCTCGTCCATATGTTGCATTGTAGTTCATCACACAGTTCTTGTAACTAGGTGGCAGTGATTGGAGGACACGGTGAATCCCCAATGCATTAGGAATTGTTATTCCCATGTCTTGGCGTTTATAGGCGTGCCCAGACATTTTGACCACATGCTCACTAACGGAGTTGCCCTCTTCCATCTTACAGTTAAAGAAATTCTCGGAGGATTCATAACTTTCAACGGCCGCATGAGTCTCAAATATCATTTTGAGCTCACGGATAATATCATGAGGGTCATGGTTCTTAAACCGCTTCTGAAAATCCGATTCCAAACCGTACAAGATGGCACACTAAACTGTGGAGTATTGATGCTTCCGAGTGAGGTAAACATTTTTCACCTCATCGGTAGCATCAACTGCAGGCGGGTCACCCAGTGGTGCATCCAGCACATAGATCAACTGACCCGCATTGAGGACAATACTCAAGTTGCGGAACCAGTCCACGAAGTTGCTTCCATTTTTTTTCAACTTTTGTTTCTCTAGGAACGCATTAAAATTGATGGTTGGGGCCGCCATAATCTACAACATATTTACAAAGAGTTTAGACTAAGTTTATGATAAACTGAGTTCAAATTTAATTCTTAAATTAACTAGGTGAACTCCCACTCAAAACAACATCCCTCACATTGTTTTAGTGATCACATGAACCAAATCCACTACACCAAGTCCGATCATCATGAGAGATGATGTAGCTTCAAAGGCGAACAATCAACATGTTCATCATATAAATCATATGACTCATGCTTTACCTTTCGGTATTCCATGTTCCAAGACCATGTTTGTACATGCTAGGCTCGTCAAGGTTAACCTTAGTATCCGCATATGTAAATATGGCTTGCACCCGTTGTATGCACACATAGAATCTATCACACCCGATCATCACGCGGTGCTTCAAAACGATGAGTCTTAGCAATGGTGCCCACTAAGGACGAACAATTTATTACTTGATATTTAGTGAGAGGGGTCATCTTATAATGTTATCATCGCAATCTAAGCAATACAAGATGCATAAAAGGATTAACATCACATGCAATTCATAATGCTACCTTTCTTCTTGTGCCTTCGATCTCCATCTCCAAAGTAGGAACATGATCTCCATCATCACCGACGTGGCATCAAGGTCAATGGCGCCGCTTCATGGCTGTCCACCACCAACAGCAACTATTACAACTACTTTGATGAATAGACCCGCATGTCTTAAACGAAATTTAAAGACAACCATAAGGCTACTGCTGGTTGACAACTTACAATAAGGATCATTGCATACATCATATATAATCACAATCATGGTCATATCACATCACAACACAAGCCCTACAAAAACAAGTTAGACGCCTCTAATTTCTTTACATGTTTTACGTGGCTGGGGATTTCAAATAAGAATCGTTCTAACTTATGAACATGAACCACAACTTTGATATAAGTATTGTCAAGTTCTTGTTGTAAATTGAATCTTCACTATGGTGGGAGAGACAGGCACTTGCACGTTGAGCGTGGAGCAACTCTCATGTACGATGACATGTAAGGTTAGCCCGAGACGCTTCATCCCACCATCCCGCAACATGCAAAGTACATAAAAAGAAAATGACAACAAAAGAATCAACGCCCATAAAACCATTGTGTTCTACTCGTGCAACATATCTACGCATGTCGGCTCTAATACCACTATAGGGGTTTGTAGTATAGAAAACAAAAAATTCTATCGCATGAACACACGAAATCCAAGATCTAATATACGAGATCGATGCAACGAGTTTATAGATAACTAACCCTCATAGATCCAAAGCGTTTAACGAGATTCAGATCTCGTGGTTGATGTAGTCGATCACTTGCCGATCTCAAGATCGTGAATATGATCCTTTTGATGCCATGTTTCGCAAGCGCTTCCACATTCGGTCACACATATGGTAGTCGATGAAGACCTTCCCCTCCCTTGTTCCAGCAGTGCAGCGGAGGTTGTAGATCTCCACGGAATTCCAATAGCACGACAGTGTGGTGATGGTGGATAAGAGATTACTGCAAGGCTTCGCCTAAGTTGGAGCAGCTGTATGAATGAGAGAGGGGAGGCGGCGGCGGCGTCTAGGGTTTGGGGTGAAGGTCATGGGTGCTCCCTCACCCCTCCTTATATAGGTGGGGGGCGGAGGCCAAGGTTCCTAGCCCTGGTCGAGTCCTCCCCCAACTCCTCATGGTCGGCGGCAAGGGAGGGAGAGAGGGAAACCTTGTCCCTCAAGGTTTCCTTTCCTTACTCCACTAGGACTTTGACTTTTCAAACTATGATTTGACTATTCAAACTAGAGTTTGTATCTCTCTTCCTAGTCCTTGGACAACTTGACCTAGGGTACCATGCGCCCAACCCATTAGGGTATGGTGCATCCCAAGTACCCCCTCCCGAGGTGGTGGATCTTCCAGAACATTCTAGAAGCTTTCGATCAAAACAATGAAAACATTTCCGAACCCCCAAAATTGACTTTCCTTATATGGATCTTATTCTCCAGACCATTCCAGGTCTCCTCGTGATTTCCTGGATCCATTCCGAGACTCCGAACAACATTCGGTCTCCAAATCATATTCCATCTCTACTAAACAACATTGAATCCTTAAGTGTGTCTCCTTACGGTTCGTGAACTATGCAGACATGATCAAGACACCTCTCCAGTCAATAACCATTACTGGGATCTAGAAATACATTATGGCTCCCACATATTTCTATGATGACTTTGTGATCGAATGAACCATTTTACATATGATACCAATTCCCTTTGTCTCATGATACTTTACTTATCCGAGGTTTGATTGTCGGTATCTCTATACCTAGTTCAACCTCGTTACCGATAAGTACTCTTTACTCGTTCCATGATATGACATCCCTTGTGACCTAGTCACATGCTTGAAAGCCAATTGGATGATATTCCACCGAGAGGGTCCAGAGTATATCTATCCGTCATATGGATGGACAAATACCACTCTTGATCCATGTGCTTCAACACATACTTTCAGAATACTCAATGCCACCTTTATAACCACCCAGTTATGAAGTTGTGTTTGATGTCATCAAAGTATTCATCCGTTGATGGCGATTAACATGATCTCATGGTCGAAGGATTAGGTTACTATGTATTTAAAAGGTTATAGCACACAAAATTTAAATGAATTGATCTTGTGCTACACTTAACTATAGAAGTGTGTTCATCACATCATTCTCCTAATGATATGATCTTGATATTAATAACATCTAATGTTCATGATCAGGAAACCATGATCATCTAATAATCAACAAGCTAGTTCAGCAAGAGTCTTACTATGGACTCTATTATGTTTACAAAACACACAAGTATTAATGTTTCCGGTTAATACAATTATAGCATGGGATGCAAACATTCATCATAAACTCAAAGATATAATAATAACAACTTTTATTATTGCCTCTTGGGCATATCTCCAACAAGTATCTGTAGAATACTGCGTGGTCACCATTACATTGACCATACCCCATACCAAAAACAGCATGTTTAAACTGATAAAACCATGCTCTCAGTGAGTGCTTCAATTTGTACAAGGATTTCTTCAGCTTTCTTACCTTCCCCATAGTCTACAAGGTGCCAAAACCCGGTGGTATCTCCATGTACACTTCATGCAGTTTACCATGTAAGAAGGCATTCTTGACATCTAATTGATGGAACTTCCATCCAAAGTTAGCAGCACAGGAAACCAATATCCTTACTATGTTCATCTTTTCCACTGGAGAAAATGTCTCATCATAGTCAATTCCATAAGTTTGACTGAACCCTCTCGCGACCAATCTGGCCTTATACCGTTCCAACTTTCCCTCAGGATTCTGCTTCACGGTGTGTAGATCCATTTATGAATCACTGCTTTATTTTCTTTTGGAAACATGGTTAGCACCCACATATTATTATTCTTAAGTGCTTCCAACTCCTCAATCATTGCTTCACGCCACTTTGGATCTTGTTTTGAAGCCTTTCAATTCTTTGCGATTGACTTAGCTTGTAGAGAGCTAATAAACGCTTTATACGAAGGAGACAAAGCCTCATAAGACACATAGCTCCAGTTTCATATTCATCGACAATGGTTTGTAGAGCATGCATTTCACAAAGATACTTCCTTGCCACTTCACCCTTCTTTGCCGCTTCGCGTGTCCCCTTTCACAAAGCAATAGCCAGATCCACCGTCTCAGGTGATCTTGCTTTACTACCTTTCTACTCCCCCTGGACATGTGGCTGTAGTCCAACTGTATTAGGTGAGCTCCCATCATTACCTTGCTACTCTCACTGCACATGTGGATGCCGTCTATATTACACCCTCAGATTCTATGGACACCGATCACTAACAGCCCACTGATTACTAACAGGAAGTTGATGGGTACCGATCTAAAGGGTACCTACTATTGGTTGGAATTGAGCTATTGGATAGACCTGAGCCTGCACATTATCATTAGTGTCTGTGCCCACAGGATCAGTAGTACAAGGCACAACCTTCTCCCCTTCATGACTGATGAGTGCGTGAACACTTCGTTGGGAAACCCCAAGAGGAAGGTATGATGAGCACATCAGCAAGTTTTCCCTCAGTAAGAAACCGAGGTTATTGAACCAGTAGGAGGAAGGAAACGACTCAAAGGTGTTGCCAGCAACTTGGAGACCTGCACAACACAAACTCAAGACTTTGCCCCAACAAACAGTGAGGTTGTCAATCTCACCAGTTTGTTGTAACAAAGGATTAATTGTATGGTGTGGAAGGTAATGGTGGTTTGCAACAAGTAAACAGGAACGGTGGAATATGTATCAATGGTAAAGATTGGACCGGGGTCCATAGTTCACTAGAGGTGTTCTCCTTAGATAAAAAAATATGGCATGTTGGGTAAACAAATTACAGGAGGGCAATTGACAGGAGTGAGCAAGGCATACCAATGCAATACTAGACATTCATGTTCCTATGAGATTCGATTGGGCAATACAACATGATACATATACCGCCATCCAACTGCATCTATGACTAGAAGTCCACCTTTGGGTTATCATCCGAACCCCGTCCATTATTAAGTTGCAAGCAACAGACAAATGCTTTAAGCAAAATGTGTAAGGTAAACAATCCACTTGTTCCATGGACAAGAGACCGTTGTTTTCTCCCTAGTGGAAACAACACATCTACAACCTTAGATATTTCTGTCACTTCCCTTAGATTAAATAGAGTCATGAACCCAATATCGAGCATAAATACCCCCTCTTGGAGTCACTAGCAACTACTTGGCCAAGATAGCTACTAACAATGGAGAGCATGCAAGATCACAAAACAACACAGACATGATAGAATCAATAAGACAAAACCATTAATCAATCTGACATAGTAATCTCAATATCCATTGGATCCCCGCAAACACAACATGCATGATTACAAATAGATGAGATCTTGATCATGAATGGAGCTCACAAGATCTAAACATAAAAGAACAAAGGAGGATATACAACCATCTAGATACTACATGGACCCGTAGTCCAAGGTGGAACTACTCACACTTCATACCGGAGGCTGGCATGATGAAGAAGATGGCCTCCGGGATGATCTCCCCTCCGATAGGGTGCCGGGAAGAGCTTCAGATCCCCCGATCTAGGGACGCTGGTGGCGGCTGTTATAGACCGTTTCGTGGAATATTGATCGGGTACTTAGGGTTTAGGCATCGGGGGCTTCTTATAGGCGAAGAGGGAGGCCAAGGGGGTGCCCGAGGCGGCTGCACCCCCTAGGTGCGGGCCAGGCCTGGCCGAGCGGCCAGGGAGTGTGTCCCCCTCAGGCCCTCCTCTATATCGTCTTCTGGCTCTGTGTTACCCTCGGTAAAATATTGGCTTTTGTCCTGTCCAATTCTAAGAATATTGATTTTCTACCTTTCTGGAACCAAAAATAGAAGAAAACAAGCAACTGGCACTGTGGCATCTTGTTAATAGGTTAGTACCAGAAAACATATAAAAACACCTCAAAGTGTATACAAAGCAAAGCAAATTATATACTAAACAAGCATGGAACATCCAAAATTATAGATACATTTCCGACGTATCAAGCATCTCCAAGCTTAACTCCTGCTCGTACTCGAGTAGGTAAGTGATACAAAGAATAATTTTTGAGGTGACATGCACCATCGAAATCAAGATCAAACCATTTGCAAGCATTGAAAGCTGGGATCAAAGAACTCTAACATGAGCATGAAAGATGGAGTTCTAACAGTAAGACAAAGTAACTATTCATGCAACATGAAAGCCTACAAACAAATATCATGAATAACATGCATTGATAAACGTTTGTTTGTTTCACATACAGAAAACATAGCATAGTGGCAATCAGCTTGTCCCTCATGGAGTAGCAAATAGATGCATAGGACACCTTCAAAGTTCATAAGAGTGACTAGATACAAATAGCACAAGAACAAGTAATATCAACAATATGCATCAATCAATAAGTTTTGGAACAATGCACATATAACTAAGAATGACAACTATGCTCTCTTAACTGGTGCCTAAGGATAGAAGGTGAAGACTCAATATAATGGTGGAAGAAAGGCCCTCCATATAGGGAAGCAAGGATTTCAAGTTTCATAAAGAGCTTCCAAAAATTATGGTACTTGTTAGCTTTCAGCTCTAATTGCCCCTATCATAAGCATCTTGAAGTGATTAAGGTTAAAGTGAACATACTATGGAGTGTATGCTTGACAAAGTATATGTTGGCAATCTCATGTCCCTTGAATACAAGGGCCTCTCCTCATGCTACTCAACTTCAGTCACTTGTAAGTTCTTATCATAGTAAGTACATGTGTATCATAGAGAACTGTCGACGGGGTACCCCTTGCACATGGTACATGAGCTATCCCATAACCAAAATGACAAGGCAATCAGACAATGAGAATCTCAACAATCTTCTTATTTACCATGGGAATATGGTGCTTTTTTCTCTCTTTCCTCTTTTTCAAAATGTCTCTCTTTTTTATAGGAAGAATGCTTCATAGATGTCACTATGGTGATGCTGCAAGTTTCCACCATGATTAGGCATGGTTAGGATAGTGGCCCAGGCGTTTCTCTAACACACATACATAACTCCATGGACTTACAAGCTCCCCTTTTATTTCACACCGACGACATCCATAGACAAAAGAGCATGATATCAACTGTGTACAATGTACAAGTGCAATGTTGAAAGCGTTCCCCATGAAAGCATGGTTCTGCTAATTCCAACGTATAAGTGCAAGCATATACAACATAGATGACACAATGGTTCAAGTTTATTAGGGGCAAGAAATATAAAGTGTGCCATCAAGTTTGTGAGAGCTTTAATTGCTAAGTTTTCACATAACAAAATACTTTTTAATTGGAAGATAGATGAAAACAAGAATATACTTGGAATGGTGTAACACACCATGCATAGGAATTTAAAGTGGACACTTTTGGAATAACTTGATTTCTTGGGAGTTGGAAGCATGAGTAGCGATTACTCATACAAGTGGAGGCTAGCAAAAGACTAGGAGCGACCAACTAAGAGAGCAATAATGGCCATAATCATGCAGAGCGACAAAACATTACTAATCAAAGCATAGAGTGGTACTACAAGTCAAGGACTAAATGATCATAGAGGCTATGGTGACTTGTTCATAGTCATAAAATGGTGTGAGCATGTGCCAAGTCAACCCAAACAAAGCATCAAAGGAGAATACCATAATACTATGCTTTTGCATTCTAAAACAACGCATGATTCTTTCAAGGCACACTAAGCAATCCCAATTGTTTGAAAAAATTAATACTACAACAATAATCACTAAGCATAAGGTCAAAACAACATATAGCATGACATGCTAAAGTCTTAGTCATAGTCAAAGCAAGCTCCTCTTGCACTATTCAAGCAAGAACTTTCTACTCCTTTCCAACACCAATCAACTTATTTGAAACAACACAACGAGAACGGGGGTCCAAACTACTTTATTCAAGCAAACTAAACAAACTAAGCAAACCAAACAAAAACTAAGACGCTCCAAGAACAACACAACATTGCATGGAACAATAAAAACGAAGTGTCTAGAAAGACCTGAGCTTTTTATTGATGAAGAAGGGGATGCCTTGGGCATCCCCAAGCTTTGGCGCTTGTACCTCTTGAATATTTCATTGAGATTTTGTCCATTCAAAATTACTTCAATCTCTCTCTACACCTTAAAATTTTCCTTCATACAAAATTACCTCTTGAATATTTCATTGAGGAATCCCCAAGCTTGAGATTTTGTCCATTCTTCATCTCATTACTTCAATCTCTCTCTACACCTGAAAATTTTCCTTCATACAGAACTTCACACAATCTTCATTAGCAACATTAGTGTATTCAAAAGATAATAGAACCTTGGGTTTAGCTTTAGAACAGAAAAACTTTCACTAAAAACAATAGCTACTATAGCAATTCCCTCAAAAAGCTCAATTTCCCAAAAAGAACCAAAAAAGGAATCAATAAGAAGCAAATGCAAATAATGGCAGAAATCTGTCAAAACAGACCAGCAGGTAGAAACCAATTTTTTCAAAGTCCTTATGTTGCTGAAATCAAAAAGTGTTGAACTAACTAAAGTTATCTAACATACTGGGGGATTTATTCATAAAATTTTAGCTTAATAAGACTTACATAGATTCCTCAAGAACTTTTATGGTGGAGCACAAAAATCTGTTTCGAGACAGCAACTCCCCAAATCTTACTTCCCTCTCATTAGAGGTCATTCTTGGCACAAAAAGCAAACAAAAATGATAAGGAGAGTTCATTACTGAAGTAATAACTTCCAAGACTCAAGAAAACTCTTGGGTTATCTCCCAACAAGTACTTTTCTTTAACGCCTTTAAGTTAGGCACAAGAAGAAAGAATCAAGTATTTTCAAGTGAAGAAGCATTAACATCAAACCTTGGTTTCAAAGGAGGAGAAAAAAGCAACTTCTCTCTCCTCATAGGGAAGTGTTCGATACCTTTCTTGAATGGAAATTGATATTTAATGGCGCCTTCTTTCATACCAATGATGGCACCAACAGTTCTAAGAAAAGGTCTTTCCAAAGTAATAGGGCAAGAAGCATTGTATTCAACATCCAAACATAGAAATCAACAAGGTCATAAGCATTGTTAACCATAATAAGAACATCATTAACACTCCCCATGATTTTCTTTTTATCATTATCATTAAGTGGGACATCCAAATAACAATCTTCCAAAGGTGGCAAATCAAGCATTTCATAAATCTTCCTAGGCATAATAGAGACACTAGAACCAAGGTCACATGAAGCTTTGAGATCAAAGTTATTCACTTGCATATTAATAATGAGTTCCCAACTATCTTCTACTTTCCTAGGAATAGAAGCTTTGTGTTTCAACTTCTCTTCCTTAATTTTAATAAGAGCATCTGTAATGTGTTTGGTGAAAGCTACATGCATATCACTAGCATCAGGACTTCTAGCAAGATTTTGTAGGAACATAATCACTTCATAAATATTGCAACCATCAAGATCAAAATCAAACTTAGCATCACTAGTAGTAGACTCATTGGGTTTAGGCATTGTGGTAGGAGGAATAGGGTCTTCTTGTGGTTTAGTGGCATCCATATTGGTGGTGGTGATAGTGCACACACTATTGTTTCTAGCAATTTCATCTTCTCTTTCCCACTTAGCATGAAGTTGGGCTAACAGTCTAACATTTTCATCAATAGTAACTTGTATGGCATGAGTAGAAGCAAAGGTACTTTCCATGGTTTCAGGTTTAGTGGCCATTTTATTAATCAAGGAGGACTGTGCTTCAGACAAAAAGGAAATATTTTTCTCAACATTCAAAAGCTTTTCCTCCATAGTCTTGTTGAAAGTGGTTTGTTTACTAATAAAGTCTTTGATCATGACTTCAAGTTCAGACGGGGCACTTCTAGTATTATTGTAGGAGTTTCCATAGGTATTGCCATTACTAGGAAGATAAGGCCTATAATTACTGTTACTACCAAAATTATTACTATATGCATTGTTGTTGAAATTGTTGTTTCTAATGAAGTTCACATAAACTTGATTTTCTTGAGCAACCAAAGAGTCTAAGGGAACATTATTTGGATCTAAAGGAGCTTTCCCATTAATAAGCATAGCCATGATAACATCAATCTTATCACTGAAAGAGGAGGTTTCTTCAACAAAATTTACCTTCTTACCATGTGGAGCTCTCTCAGTGTGCCATTCGAAATAATTAACCATCATATTATCAAGGAGTTTTGTTGCAGCACCCAAGGTGATGGTCATAAAGGTACCTCCGGCAGTTGAATCCAACAGGTTTCTTGAAGAGAAGTTCAAACCTGCATAAACAGTCTGGATAATCATCCAAGCAGTAAGTCCATGAGTGGGACAATTCTTAACCAAAGATTTCATTCTTTCCCAAGCTTGAGCATCATGTTCATTATCAAGTTGTTTAAATTTCATAATATCACTTCTCATAGATATAATCTTAACAGGAGAATAGTACTTTACAATAAAAGCATCTTTGCACTTAATCCAAGAATCAATACTATTTCTAGGCAAGGATAGCAACCATTCTTTAGATTTTCCTCTCAAGGAGAAAGGAAACAACTTGAGCTTAATAATATCTATATCTACATCCTTATACCTTTGCATCTCACAAAGTTCAACAAAGTTATTGAGATGGGCAACAACATTATCAGAACTAGCACAAAAAATTGCTCTCTCATCACAAGATTCAACAAAGCAGGCTTAATTTCATAAAAGGTAGCATCAGGAGCAGGTGGAGCAATAGGAGTACTTAGGAAATCATTATTGTTTGTGCTAGTGAAGTCACATAACTTGGTGTTCTCAGCAGAGTTCATTTTAGCAAAAGTGGAGCAAGCCAACAGTAGCAGCAACTAGAGCAGGAACTAATTTTTTTGTGTTTTTTATAAGAGAAAGCAAACCAAACTAAACTATTATTTTGGAGTTTTTGATAAAAAGAGGCAAACAAAACCAAGAAAAATAAAAACAAAGTAAAGAGAAATGTTGAGAAGGACTCCCCTTGTGAAGACTTCCTTAGCCTCCCCGGCAACGGCGCCAAAAAAAGGCTTGATGAGTGCGTGAACACTTCGCTGGGAGACCCCGAGAGGAAGGTATGGTGATCACATCAACAAGTTTTCCCTCAGTAAGAAACCAAAGTTATCGAACCAGTAGGAGGAAGGAAATGACTCAAATGTGTTGCTAGCAACTTGGAGACCTGCACAACACAAACTCAAGACTTTGCCCCAACGAACAGTGAGGTTGTCAATCTCACCGGTTTGCTGTAACAAAGGATTAACTGTATGGTGTGGAAGGTAATGATGGTTTGCAACAAGTAAACAGGAACGGTGGAAGATGTATCAATGATAAAGATTGGATCGGGGTCCATAGTTCACTAGAGGTGTTCTCCTTAGATAAACAAACATGGCATGCTGGGTAAACAAATTACAACCGGGCAATTGACAGGACTGAGCAAGCATAACAATGCAATACTAGACATTCATGATCCTATGAGATTCGATTGGGCAGTACAACAAGATACATAGACCGCCATCCAACTGCATCTATGACTAGAAGTCCACCTTTGGGTTATCATCCGAACCCCCTCCAGTATTAAGTTGCAAGCAACAGACAACTTCTTTAAGCAATGTGTGTGAGGTAAACAATCCACTTGTTCCATGAACAAGAGACCGTTGTTTTCTCCCTAGTGGCAATAGCACATCTACAACCTTAGGGATTTCTGTCACCTCCCTTAGATTAAATAGAGGCATGAACCCACTATCGAGCATAAATACTCCCTCTTGGAGTCACTAGCAACTACTCGGCCAAGATAGCTACTAACAACGGAGAGCATGCAAGATCACAAACAACACATACATGATAGAATCAATAAGACAAAACCATTAATCAACCTGACATAGTAATCTCAATATCCATTGGACCCTCGCAAACACAACATGCATGATTACAAATACATGAGATCTTGATCAGAATGGAGCTCACAAGATCTAAACATGAAAGCACAAAGGAGGAGATACAACCATCTAGCTACTACATGGACCCGTAGTCCAAGGTGGAACTACTCACGCTTCATACCGGAGGCTGGCATGATGAAGAAGAAGGCCTCTGGGATGATCTCCCCTCCGGTAGGGTGTCGGTAAGAGCTTCAGACCCCCTGATCTAGGGACGATGGTGGCGGTGGCTACAGACAATTTCATGGAATATTGATCGGGTACTTAGGGTTTAGGCATCAGGGGCTTCTTATAGGCGAAGATGGAGGCCAAGAGGGTGCCTGAGGCGGCTGCACGCCCCAGGTGCGGGCTAGACCTGGCTGCACGGCCAGGGGTGTGGCCCCCTCGAGGCCATCCTCCGTCTCGTCTTCTGGCTCCGTGTTCCCCACGGTAAAATATTGACTTTGGCTTTTGTCCCGTCCAATTCCGAGAATATTGATTTTATGCCTTTCTGGAACCAAAAACAGAAGAGAACAAGCAACTAGCACTGTGTCATCTTGTTAATAGGTTAGTACCAGAAAACATATAAAGACACCTCAAAGTGTAGACAAAGCAAAGTAGATACTAAACAAGCATGGAACATAAAAAATTATAGATACGTTTCTGACGTATCAATGACCATCTTTCATAGTGTGTAAATGGTCAATAAACAACAAGCTCAAATTAGTCGGTTCACCATAGAATGGCTCAGATTCCCTGAAGGTGACATCCATACTTACAAACATGCACTTCGTAGAAGGACTCCAGCACTTATACCCCTGCTGACTAAAGGAATAACCCACAAAAACACATTTAACTGCTCGTGGGTCCAACTTCCCAATAGATGGTCTATGATTCTGAACAAAACATGTGCAGCCAAATAACTTAGGAGGGACAACAAACTTATTTTCCATAAACAATAACTCACATGGGGATTTCATACCTAGTATCCTGGAAGATGTTCGGTTGTTCAAGTATGAGGCTGTCATGACTGCTTCACTCCACAAGAAATTGGGCACATTCATCGTGTACATCAGCGAGCGAGCCATTTCCAAAACATGGCGATTCTTTCAGTCTGCCACACCATTTTGAGGAGGGGTATCTAGTAAGGATGTTCGATGAAGAATACCTTTGTTAGCCAAGAAGGCCCCAAAGGTGGTGTTCACATACTCTGTGCCATTATCAGTCTTGATCAGCTGCACCCGAACCTAAAACTAATTCTTCACATATGCATGAAAGTTCTGAAAACAACGAAACACCTCATCCTTATGGCACATCAAGTAAACCCAAGTCATGCGAGAATAGCAGTCAATAAAGGTAACAAAGTACTTCATTCCATTCACTGAAACCACTGGGCAAGTCCATACATCCGAATGAATCAACATAAAAGGAGATATGCTCCTAAGCCCTTACTCACTTATGAGGTCTTGTGTGTTTAGCTTATTCCCAAGCATCACATATTAACTTGTCCTTTCCTATTCCACACATAATATTTGGAAATATTCTACTCATATTACCAAACAATACATGTACCATTTTACAATGATGGATCATTGCCTGCTTCTCCTTGTCCTCCATGGTTGCAGCATAGACCAAATCCGGCTGCACCCCATTGTCCATGTACTAGAGCCCCATACGCCTAGTGCCAGTCCCAACCATCTGCCTCGTTTGTCGCTCCTGAATCAAGACACCAAACTTTTCAAGAGTCACACTACAATCTATGTAATCAATTAGAGCACTCAAAGATACCAAATTGACAGGAAACGCTAGCACATGTAAAACTGAGGACATGGAGATGTTTGAGGTGCACTTTACTTTGCCAACCCCAACAACAGGTTGTCTTGTACCATCAGTAATTTGAATAGTGCCCTTGTGAGTAGGAGGATGCTTATTGTAAGACTCAAACACACAGAATTTACCCGCAACATGTTTAGATGCACCAGAGTCTAGAACCCATTATGTATCATTCTCATTAGTAGCAAGAGATGCTTTTTTAGAATTACCTTCATATTTGGTGGCCAAGTGAGAAAAATCTCCATAGAAAGCACCATCTACTTCTACATTTTGTGACCTCCCACTTGCACTTTGTGGCGTCCCACTATTTCCTTCAACTGCCATATGTGGTCTCTGACCACCTGAGTGTCCCGAGTATCCACTGTTGCCTCTAGCAGTCTGGGACCCTGAATTTCCTAAATATCCACCTCTACCTCTAGGCGTCCTACCATGTCCCCTCTATTGTATCCCCTGCCTCTGGCACAAGTTGGATAGTTCCACTTTATATGACCTATCTCCCCACAGGTAAAACAACGCTTGGTCTCTTTCCACTCTCTTTGCTTAGTAACGACAAATGTTGAAGATGCACAACCTTCTCTTCAACTTGATCTAGATTGAGCCGCACTTCCTCTCGAGTCATCACTGCAATGGCCTCTTCAATAGTAGGCAGGGAAGTATGATGCAGCAAAGATGCTTTCCTGCCATCAAAATGATGGTTGAGCCCCTCCAAAAGTTGCAACACACGTCCGCGTGCCATCCATTTGTTCCTTGACTCGATGCTGGCTGCATCATAGAGCTCGAGGCGGTCACAATTATCCTGGTCCGCCCATAATGTCTGCAGCTCTGCCACATATCTCATCACTGATTTGTCTTCTTGGCAGAGGCGACGAATCTTCCCATCAATCCAAGCAATGAGCATGACATTGCCCTTGCCAGAGTATTGGGTGGATAAGGTCATCCATATCTCAGCAGCAGTGGATAGCCCCTCCACGGAGCATCCAAGGGAGGGTACAACCAAGTTTAACAGCCACCAAATAAGAAAGGAGTTGATGGCCTTCCACTTCTTCCCCTCTGCACTAGTCTTGTCTCCTGGTTCTCCAATAGTGCCTAACAAGTACCCATCCCGATCCTTCTTCTCCGCAACAAGCATTGTCCTCTGAGACAAACTCAGATAGTTGGCAGCACCCTCAAGTTTGAGGTCAGTTGGTAACAACACAAGCTTCTGGACCACTTCCCCTTAAGGAAGACTCTTGGCAATCAACGGTCGTGCCTACCCTATCCGCAATAGGTATTTCTTCCTCATCGAACAACCACACACTCCTAGCAACAACTCTCCCTCCTCACCTCCCTTCTTCTGCTGCCGCCCTTCACGCAACAACTGCACCTTCCGCCACTACCGCTGCACGTAGTAGTGTCCTCAGCAGACCTTTTGCTGCCACCGCCATCGACCACCACAGCCTCTGCTGCCCTCAGTAGCCTTCATGCCACCACTGCCCCAATAGCCGTAGCTCTGATACCATGAAGAATGAGCAAAGAGGAGCTCACCTCTGTTGTGCCTTTTCCCAACAGCACTGGCGGTTGGGTTTGGGAGCAACTTACCTTCCCCTCCTTCTTTCCCTCCTCTTCTAGGTCAGCTCTCATGTAGGCTTTGGGCTTTTTGGGCCAGATAACGGTTCAACACACAGGTACCCTGAATAGTGGTTTTAGAGGACCCTAATTGTCTGAGCATTCTAATGAACCTGCCAAATTCACTTGGAAGCTGCCACCCCAAGGATTTATTTACACTTAAGTCTATGTATTTGGACCTAATGAATGTCCGGACAAGATTTCTTCAAAAATACTTGTGGAAATTAAGAATCCCATTTAAAGTCAAGATACTTTGTGGTTTCTCAATAATAAAATTTTGTTAACAAAAGATAATTTGGCCAAAAGGAACGAGAGTGGGTGTTAGAAGTATTTTTTCTATGACTCTATGGAGACCATTGAACACCTATTTATTTCATGTCCTTTTGGCCGGATTATTCGGCATAGATTATTTTACATATAACACTCCACCTGCAACCAATATCACAAATATGTTTGAAAATTGGTTGAATAAAATTGATAAAGCAAATAAAGCTAGAATACATATTGGTGTTACTGCTTTATGTTGGTCTATTTAGAATATCAAAATAATTTTGTTTTCAACAAGACAAGAGATACAATTTTTTAGGTTATACAACTGGAAACCCACTGGATTCAGCTATGGTCTATTATGTTCTCACCGTATCAGTGACAACCTATGAATACTGGGTACATGGCGTAGCTCAGGATTTCTACAGTTAGGATGTCTGGTGGCATACTAGTGGACTTCTTGGCTAGTTACTTTATGCTTCTTTTCTTAGATGGTTGATTCATGTCTAGACTCCCCTCATTGTGACTTATGATTGTAATAAATTGTTCATCTATTGATATAGAGGCCGGGGCTATGCTCCTATTTTCGAAGTAAAAAAAATCTCATTATTGTAAGTGAATAACTTAGGGGGAGCCTCGAGCAACGTAGTTGTCGAGTTAGTAGTTAGGGTGAGTGTGTACACGGGACTTATAGTGAAAATCGACGTACACTTTGAGAGTTGTCACAGCGTTGCTCTTGCCCAACACGATATTTTAGACTTGCAGCAAGGAAAGCCAAATTCAACATCGATGTATTATCTTTTATCCTCATATTCACACGACATGTACTAGTCAAAATTGCATACCGCGAGGATTCTGAAATTTGTCAAATGAAATGTATTTTGAAGCGAGGGGATCCAACTAGGGGCGACTAGCGGTGTGCATTTTGGATGCCTCCATGATCTTGGGATCTTGGTGGGTATACGCATAAGGGTCACGTACGGGGAGTTTTAACATATGATGTTGAGAGACTTTCAGCAAAGAAATGGTCGTTTTGTCGCCTGTACAAGTCACCAATATTTTCCTTATCATTGATCTCCGGTTGACGATGATGTTGCGCGTGTGACAGCAGCTGATCGTATGCGGTTCTCTCTTATCTGATTTGGATTCAGTCAATTCATGCATCTTATAACTGCTTTTGGACAATGTCGGCTTTGACAAACACAATTATGGGACGACCAGGAGCCTGGTGTTCAATCTCCAAGGCAAGTTTGAATTGTTATTCCCTGCACGCTGAACAAATAGCTCACCTAATCTATCAAATATTCAGCCCGCACGTAATCGTATATGTAACACTCTTGGTGTGATGTGACAATAATCACAAGATAAAGTTTTTGCAGTTCTTTCGAGGCAACATACCAAAAGGGCCAGCACAACATGGCGTGCTTGACCAAGTATATATGAAGAAGTGTCATAGCACAGCACAAGATTTCAACTACTATTAGTATATAATCCAGACCATTTCATTACATGTTGCCACTAATCCTTGTATACTACTGAATCATCATCTAGTTCCAGACACATCGTGTGTACAAATGACGTCGCTCGCCGTGCTTCTCCTGCTCGTTTCTGCAGCTCTCCCCTCCAACGGCGCCGCCGTCCGCGTCGGGCTGACGCGCATCCACTCCAACCCCGACGTGACCGCGACCGAGTTCGTGCGCGACGCCCTGCACCGCGACATGCACCGCCACGACGCCCGGTTCACCCGAAAACTCGCGTCGTCGTCAGAAGGCCTCACCGTCGCCGCGCCGACCCGGAAGGACCTTCCCAACGGCGGCGAGTACCTCATGACGCTGGCCATCGGCACGCCGCCGCTGTCCTACTCGGCCATCGCCGACACGGGCAGCGACCTCATCTGGACGCAGTGCGCCCCCTGCGGCAGCCAGTGCTTCAAGCAGCCTGGGCAGCTATACAACCCGTCCAGATCGGCCACCTTCGGCGTGCTCCCCTGCAACAGCTCCACGAGCATGTGCGCCGCGCTGGCCGGGCCCAGCCCGCCGCTGGGCTGCTCCTGCATGTACAACCAGACGTACGGCACCGGGTGGACGGCGGGCATCCAGAGCGTGGAGACGTTCACGTTCGGCTCGACGCCCGAGGACCAGGCCCGCGTCCCCGGCATCGCCTTCGGCTGCAGCAACGCGAGCAGCGACGACTGGAACGGCTCGTCGGGCCTCGTCGGGCTGGGCAGGGGAAGCATGTCGCTCGTCTCGCAGCTCGGCGCCGGCATGTTCTCCTACTGCCTCACGCCGTTCCAGGACACCAACAGCACCAGCACGCTCCTCCTCGGCCCTTCCGCGGCGCTCAACGGCACCGGGGTCCGCTCGACGCCGTTCGTCGCCAGCCCAGCCAAGGCGCCCATGAGCACGTACTACTACCTCAACCTCACGGGCATATCGGTCGGCACGACGAAGCTGCCAATCCCTCCCAGCACGTTCACTCTGGGGACCGACGGCACCGGCGGGCTCATCATCGACTCCGGCACGACGATCACCTCGCTGGTCGACGCCGCGTACCAGCAAGTCCGTGCCGCGGTTCTGTCCCTATTGACGCTACCGCTGGCCGACGGGTCGGACTCCACGGGGCTCGACCTGTGCTTCGAGCTGCCGTCCGAGACGTCGACGCCGCCTGCCATGCCGAGCATGACGTTCCACTTCGACGGCGCGGACATGGTGCTGCCGGTGGAGAACTACATGATCTCGGACTCCGGTGTGTGGTGCCTGGCCATGCGGAACCAGACCGTCGGCGCGATGAGCACGCTCGGCAACTACCAGCAGCAGAACATTCATCTGCTCTACGACGTTCAGAAGGAAACGCTGTCGTTTACTCCAGCCAAGTGCAGCACGCTCTGAAGAGTGTACATGCATGCCATGCGTTTTTTCATCAGTTTTGTATAGTTCTGATTCTTAAAATTCTTTGGTCGAATTCAGAATGCTAATTTGCAGTATAGTTCAAGATGCTAATTATACATGCATCCTGCTCCCTGCCAATGCATTCAAATCAATGCCTGAGAAGTCAAACTTATTCGAAACATAGCTAAATATTCCAATTATAATATTTCGAGTGTTTTGCTACTCCGGGTTTCAAATCGAGATTTTCATGCCTTCGCGGCAATGGGAGCACGAACATAAGATACTTTTATACACATGACCGAAAATGCATTCAAATATATTACAGAAACATAGCTAATTAACCTCTTGATGTGGTTTCAAACTGCTTAATGATTACTCTCGAATCAGGCTTTCGTCCCGCTTTATATATAAAGCAATATCCAGATCCACATAAGCATTCACACACAACACCACCGGACGATGCCAAAAGGAAAGAGAAAATATGTGCACGTCCGCTGGGGCCACAACATATCAAAGCCCAAAACTAAAGGATAAAAGGTGAGACGACAACACGCTAGCCGACGTGAGGGGAAGCTAGCGTCACGAGCGGTCCGGGCCTGAGAAGGAGAGCGGTGCCGTCCTTAGGGCCTGAAGAGTGTCGTCGAGATCCTCGGTCACGCTGTCTCACCACGGGGACCACTGCTGTAGGAAGGCGAGAAGAGAAAAAATAGAGTCAGAAACACGGGTGGGGTAGATCCACTCAATCACCATCTTGTTCCTCACGTTCCATAAGGTCTAGGATAGGACCGCGAACACTAGCCAAAATAGGTGACGTCTCCTTTCGGCATACATGTCTCCTGCTCCCTGCCGATATTAATTTCGAGTGTTTACTAACTATTTAGTATCCCTGCCGATACTAATTAACCTCTTGACGTGGTTTCAAACTATTTAGTGATTACTCTTGAATCAGGCTTTCGCTCCGCTTTATAAATAAAGCAATATACAAATCCACATAAGCATCCACACACAATACCACCGGCTGAGGCCAAAAAGAAAGAGAAAAAAGGTGTAAGTTCGCTGGGGCCACAACACACCAAAGCCCAAAAACTAAAAGATAAAAGGAGGGACGACAACAACACACTAGCTGACGCGAGGGGAAGCCAGCGTCACGAGAGGCCGGGGCCAAGAAGGGGAGCGCTGACGTCCTTAGTGCTTGAAGAGTGTCATCGAGAGGACCACTGCTGTAGGAAGGCGAGAAGAGAAAAAATAGTCAGAAACACGGGTGAGATATATCCGCTCAATCACCATCTTGTTTTTCACGTTTCACAGGGTTTAGGCTAGGGCCGCGAACACTAGCCAGAAGAGGCGATGTCTCCTTCCGACACGGTTCGCCTCGGGTTGCACAAACTTCCCGAGCTCTTGGGCCTGCCAAGCTGGCCCCAGCGCATCCCGAACAAAACTCCAAAAAAACTGAGCCACCATGCAAGAGAACATAATATGGGCACAAGTATCCGATGTCCCACATAGGGGGCACAGACCATTGCCCGGGCCATTACGCTTGGCCACCTCCACCCCTGACAGCAAGCGATCGCAAAGAAGCTGCCAGACGAAAATGTGGATACTAAGAGGGAGGGGCCTTCCAAAGGGGAGAGGTCCATCGCAGCTCCGGGCCCTGGAAGAGGGCCCTGGAAGCCGAGATCACTGAGAACTCCCCAGCCGAGATCAGACGCCAGGAGATCAAGTCCTGCTCCTCGGAGAGGAAGGCAGGGAGGGCGATCATCAAGCGATGATATTCTTCCGCCTCAGCCATGCTAAAGGTCCGTCAAAACAAGATGTTCCAGCGACCCTCTCGAAAGGCCTCGGGTACAAGAATCGCCAGGGAGGGCGAGATGGCAAATAGTGCGGGGAATTCCTCGCATAGGGGAACGGCCAATAGCCATGGTTCAAGCCACAAGTGCACCCTCTGACCATCCCGATGCCAAATGTGATGCCCCTCCTAATGAAGTGCTTAATGTCTTGGATGGCTCGCCAAAATTTGGAGCCCTCCCGACGCTCGCAGGCTAAAAGGGGCCAGCCACGGAGGTACTTGACCTTGATAAGCTTCAGCCAGAGACCCCATCATCCCTAAGGATACGCCAGACCCATTTTAGCATCATGGCTACATTAAAGCGGCGCGAGTCAAGAATCCCTATGCCCCCAAGGCTCTTGGGGCGCACAAGTCTTCCCACTTGACCATATGGTATTTCTGATGGCCATCCCTAGCCCCCTACAAGAACCGAGACAGCTCCTTGGCGAAGTCTGCATGGGTCCCTTCTGGGAGCAGGTATAGCCCCATCTGGTACATGGGTAGGCTATAGAGACATGAGTTGATGAAGATCGTCTTGCTCCCCTTGGTCATGAGTCTAGCACGCTAGGGTTCGGCTTTTGACCAGACACTCGTGACTAGGGATGTAAGATCCTCGATCAGGACCCGCGTCTCCCAAATAGCATCCCTAGGTAGGTAATAGGGAAGTCCGCCAGTTTGCAATTAAGGTTGTCAGCAATGGGCTGCCTATCCTCATCAGAATAATCCAGGACCATAACCTTGCTCTTGTCGAAGTTAATCTTTAACCCTGACATGGATTCGAAGCACAAAAGCAGAAACTTGAGATTAATGATGTCAAGATCTGAGCCCTGCACCATAATCATGGTATTGATACGTCCAAAACGTATTTATTTTCCCGAACACTTTTGCTATTGTTTCTCCTCTAAACTTGTGCGATTTGGATACAACTAACACGGACTGACGCTGTTTTTAGCAGAATTACCTTGGTGTCTAGTTTTTGTGCAGAAAATTAACTATCAGGAAAAATCCCGGAAAATATGCCAAAAATTATATTTCACCAGAAGATCCACGGAGCCAGAAGACGAGACGGAGGGGCTTCGGGGCCCACACCTGCCAAAGCGGGCCCACCTCTAGCCGTGCCTGGGGGGGGGTGCGGCCACCCTAGGCACCCCCTCGGCCTCCCTCTGCGCCTATAAGTTGCCTCTCGACCTAAAAACCGAGGGGGGGTTCGATAGTTTTCCAGAAAGAGTTCCGCTACGCCGCTGCCACGAGAAACCAAGATTCGGATCTAAAAACTCAGTTCTGGCACCCTGCCGGGACGGGGAATTTGGAGAGGATCATCGCCATCATCATCACCAACGCATCTCCATCAACCATCCATGTTCCCCTAATCCATGAGTGAGTAATCCCCCGCTGTAGGCTTGGGGACGGTAGGGATTGGATGAGTTCTATCATGTAATCGAATAAGATTGTTAGGGCATAGTGCCTAGTATCTCTATTAGTGCTATTTGACTTTGTTGCAACTTGTTGTGCTTAATGCTTGTCACTAGGGTCCGAGTGCCATGATCTCAGATCTGAACTTATTATTGAATCATTATGATAGTATTGTTTGTGATCTTATCTGCAAGTTGTGTACACATATCATTGTCCGGATCCAAATGCCCCAAAGTGACAATAATTGGGACAACCGGAGGGGATGGATGTGGTGTGAGGATCACATGTGTTCATGGAGTATTAATGCTTTGCTCCGGTGCTCTATTAAAAGGAGCACCTTAATTGTCAGTAGTTCCCTAGAGGCCCCGCTGCCACAGGCTGGCTAGACAGAAGATGTTGTGCAAGTTCTCATTGCGAGCACGCATGACTATATATGGAGCACATGCCTAGGATTGTTTTGTACTTGGATGCTTGTTATTATTTATATGCAATGCCCTAGATCTTGAAGTTACATGTTTAGACTCGTTCATGCAACGCCCGTCCATCCATCCCTATGCCTACCGCACTCAAATCCCACTGTTTACTGTTACAGTTACTATTGCTCTTGTTCTACTGTTGCTGTTGCTTTGCTGTTGCTTTGCTGTTGCTACTACCAAATTGTTCCTACTGATAAACTTCTGTGAGCAAGAACTATTTCCAAGTGCAGCTGAACTGACAACTCAGTTGTTAAGGCTTGCAAGTATTCTTTGGCTCCCCTTGTGTCGAATCAATAAATTGGGTAATACTACCCGCGAAGACTGTTGTGATCCCCTACACTTGTGGGTCATCAGGTATCGTCAGCATACGAGAGGTGGGAGATACCACCTCTGGGTATAAGATGCCCAACCACACCCGAGATGTGGCCAGCGATTTTGGCTCTGTCCAAAATCTCTATCAGGGCATCTTCCACGGAGTTAAACAAGAGGGGAGAAATGGGATCCCCTTGTCTAACACTATAGGAAGGTCTAAAGCACGGGCCAATTTCCCCATTAATATTGATCGCTGTACTACCGCTCATCACAAACTGCATAATCCAGCAGATCATCCTGTTATCAATGCCCATCCTCTCTAGAACCAATCTCAAGAAGGCCCAGTTCAATCGGCCAGGACTTTTGGAAGTCCAACTTAAGGAACACTCCCTTCTGACGGCGTGACTTCACTTCATGAATAATTTCATGAAGGGAAAGCAGTCTGTCATGAATCAATAGTCCCTTAAGTAAGGTGAACTGGAGAGGGTGAGTAAGCCACTCCAGAACTGGAGCGAGCCTAAGGGCACAGACCTTCGCAAAGATCCTTTGGATGACATTGATAACCGTGATCGGTCGGAACTGGCGGATATCCGGGGCCCCACTACTTTGGGGATCAAGGTGATCACATCAAAGTTCAACCGAGACATCACAAGGGTCCCCATATAGAACTCCTGAAACATCTTCATGATCACCGGCTGCAGTTGCTCCCAGAAGGTCTGGAAGAAGATCACCGTCAGACCATCTGGGCCTGGTGCTGACCCGATCTTCATGGACTTCAGAGCCACAACCACCTCCTCCTGGAGGAAAGGGTGGGTGAGCTCCACATTCTCAGTGGGGGTGGCAATCTCCTCTTCTCACCAGAATCCTGATACCAACGAGACCCCATAATGCGGTGACAAAGATAACAACTCTTTGTAAAAGGCATAAATATGGGAGGAGAGATCTTGTGGGGACTCCAAAAGCGTGTCCCCTCCCAGAGGCAGGGGATCGAGCACTTCCTCCTCCTTCCATTAGCAATGGCGTGGAAGTAGACCATGTTCAACTCTCCCTGGAGGATCCAATTCTGGCAACTCCGCTGACGCCAGAACGCCTCTTCCCTCTTATAGATATCCATAATGAAGGTCTTAAGGGAGTATATATGGGACCAAGCCTCCGCCGAGAGGCCGACCCAACCTGGTCGGCCTCCAGGTCAAGGGCCTGAATCTCCTGAAGCAGAGCCTCCTTCTGGTCCTGAAGGGCCGCCCCCCATGTTTGCCCCCATCCTCGCATAAATTGCCGAATAAGCTTGGAATAGTGGTGTCGAAGGTCAACCAAACTTAGTGATTACTCCCTCCGTTACATAATTATTGTCATGGTTTTAGTAAGCACGACAATAATTATGAAACGGAGGGACTATCAAACCGAATATGAAACCTACATATATGTCTTACATAGATATACCGATTTAAAATGAACAAATATAGTTAACATGATCAATTATTCATGATCTCCATAATCCTTGACCTCGAACCGTCATCACATCACAGAAAGACTAGGCTAGTTTGTCTTCTCATTGTTGGATAATATATATACTTCAACTTAATGATCTTTCATCGGCAGCAGGTTGCTCCGTTCATCTACTTTCAACATCGAAAGCATATCATAGTACTTAACATACTTGGCAGCCCTATACTCCCGGTGGCACCGACGGTTCCTTGGATGCATTGTGGACAAAGTCTTCTCTATCATGTCATTCTCAGTGATCTCTTGTCCACAAAGTTTCATTCGAGAAGCTGCGTGATGGAGAGCTAAGTTATACTCACCTACATTGTCTAAATGTGAAAAACGCAAGCTCCTCCAGGCATCATGCGCTTCAGATGTGATTATGCCCTTCTGTATCGGACCATAGAACTTGTCCTTCAAGAACTGCCACATGACAAGTGGATCCTCTTTAGTGACAAAATTCTTAAGATCGAAGTCTAGATGGCGCCGTAGATACGTCGTAGCATGCGCCTTCTCAATGTTAGTACACTTTGAAGTGGGAGCAATTGTCGTCCCATAGAGACCTTTCGCTGCTAAGTGGATTTTAGCATCGACTGCCCATTCCAAGTAATTACTTCCATCAAGAGCGAGCTCCTCAAAGTCTTTCGGAACAATTCCACCCATGTTTTCCTACAGTTATTAATAATTAGTTTTGCAAAATGACAAATGTTCATGATTTAAAGAATGCTCAGTTAAACTTCTTTGAGAAAATTAATTCTTAAAGTATAACCCCGTCTTATAATATAAGACGTTATTGCAACCAACTAGTGATTATTGAATTTTTTGTTCAACTTATTTTTAGGAAATTAGTTCTTATAAAACATACTAATTGATACGGGGTAACTTGAATGTGGAATCAAGTAGCAGATATCACATGAACGGTGACAATAGGATCAACCGTACTTGATATTTTGGGAGAATAAGAACTTTTATTGATTTAGACAATATTACAATGTTTATATAGAAGAGAGGAGGGGGGTTGGTCAGCCTAGGAATAGACCCAAACCGATTTAGGCTAGAGTCCTAAGATAACTCAAACACAAACTCTAATACCCCCGCAGTGTCAACATCGGGCGCCACGATGTTGAGACCGAAGCGTATGTCGATGAAGGACACAAGATGGAGTCCTTTGATAAAAATATCTACAAATTGTGCACTTGTTGGAACATGTAGAACACGAATTTCTCCAAGAGCAACCTTTTCCCGAACAAAGTGAATGTCAATCTCGAAGTGCTTGGTACGACAATGTTGCACAGGATTAGAGGCCATATAGACGGCTCATATGTTGTTGCAGTAGACAATAGTGGCGTGCTCGACGGGGCGCTGGAGTTTCACAAGTAGTTGGCGTATCCAAATTGCTTCAGCAATAGCATGGGCAACCGCCCTGTATTCCGCTTCAGCCGAAGACCGGGATACCTAACCTGCCTTTTGGATGACCAAGAAACAAGATTATCACCCAAATAAACACAAAAGACGGATGTGGATCATCGAGTGTCTGGACATCCTGCCCAGTCTGCATCAGAATAAACTGTCAAGCTTGTTGGAGAAGATGAGTTAAGTAATAGACCATGATCAAGAGTTCCTTTTAAGTAGCGAAGAATCTTTTTGACATGAGAAAGATGAGGTAAACGAGGATCATGCATATAGAGACATGTTTGCTAAGCATAATAAGAGATGTCGGGTCGGGTAAGAGTAGAATATTGTAAAGCACCAGTAAGACTACAATATAAGGTTGGATCTGGAACAGGATCAGAAAGTTTGGTGCCAACATCCGGTGTACGACAGGGATGACAGTCAATCATTCCAGCTCGGTTCAAGATATCAATAATATATTGTCGTTGAGAAAGAAAAAGAGTAGACGATATTCTAGTGGCGGTGACACCAAGAAAATGATGAAGTTATCCTAAATTAGTCATAGAAAATTCTTTGTTAAGAAGAGTGATGATATGTTGAAGAAAAGAATCAGAAGAAGCTGTAAGAACAATATCATCTACATATAAAAGAAGATATGCCGTGAGAAGAAGAATGGAAAATAAAGAGAGATGTGTCAGATTTGGAAGGGATAAAACCAATAGTTTGAATGAATATAGCAAATCGTTGAAACCAAGGCCCGAGGAGGTTGTTTAAGACCATAGAGAGATTTCTTTAGAAGACAGACATGATTTGGATTAGAGGGATCTTCAAATCCAGATGGTTGTTGACAATAAATAGTTTCATTCAGAGTACCATTAAGAAAAGCATTTTTTACATCAAGTTTGTGAATAGGCCTGGATGGAGAAACTGCAAGACTGAGGATAATGTGAATAGTGCTTGGCTTGACAACAGGGAGAAGGTTTCATCAAAATCAATTCCTTGTTGTTGAGAAAAACCTCTGCAAACCCAACAGGCCTTGTAGCGAGCCAAAGACCCATCGGAGTTATACTTATGACGAAACACCAACTTCCCCGAGACAATATTGGCGCCGGATGGTTTAGGAACAAGAGTCCTTGTATTATTTTGAATAAGAGCATTGAATTCATCTTTCATGGCAGAGTGACATAGTGGATCAAGAAGAGCACGTTTGTAGGAGCTTGGGATAGGTGAGATCGATGGAGTAGCTGAAAGATTGAGAAAATGTTGGGGAATATGGAAACCCTTTTTGCCACGAGTACACATGACATGATCATTGGTGGGAATAGGTATTGGAACGACATTGGTAGGAAGTGGATTAGTTGCTGAAGAAGAAGGTGTGGTTGACGCGGGAGAGACCGAGCCAGAGGACGTGCTGACAGGAGAGTCTGCCGCGACAGGGGAAGGTGACACGGCAGGCTGCTTGCCGAGAGCCCCTGGCAGCCTGCCACGGGCTCTCGGCAGGAGGTGGTGCTGCCGCAGCAGAGGGCGCGGCAGCCACGGAGGGGGTGACGGTTGGCACTAAAAAATGATGCGCTAAAGGGGCAGGAGATGGTGACATAGGTTTAGGGTTCGGTGGGGACTGAACGGTTGAAAAGGGGAAAGTATTTCCATCAAAAGTGACATGACGAGATATATGAACACGACCGGAGGAAGGATCAAAACATCGTGATCCTTTGTGATCATCGGATGGACCTAAGTATATGCATGGCAAAGATCTTGGAGCTAGTTTATGGGCGGCAGTAGAGGATGTGTTAGGAAAACATAGACAACCAAAAACACGCAAATCAGAATAATCGGGGTGAGATAGAAAGAGAGATTGGAAGGACGAATAAAGAGGACATGTTTTAGTTGGTCGGATGTATAAAAGATATGTGGCTGTCCATAGAGCTTCAGCCCAAAAACATGGTGGAAGAGAGGCTTGAATTAGTAAGGTGCGCAAGATGTCGTTGATAGAGCGAAGGGAATGTTCAACCTTGCCGTTTTGAGGAGATGTGTATGGGCAGTAAAAACGAAAGAGGATACCTTGGGAGAGACAGAAATTTTGATTTTGGTTATTATCAAATTATTTGCCATTGTCACATTGTATGAAGCGAATTGGGAGACCAAAGTGAGTTAGAACATGTTGCCTAAAAATAATGAAGAGTTTGTGAACATCTGATTTGGCACGAAGAGGGAAGGTCCAAACATAGTGAGAGTAATCATCTAAAATAACAAGATAATATTTTAACCCTGAAATACTTGGGACGGGAGAGGTCCATAAATCACAATGTAATAACTCAAACGGGAAAGTACTATAGGTATTTGATGCGCCAAAAGGTAATCCAATATGTTTGGCGCATTGACATGCATTACAAATAGAGGGATCATGAGAAAAACTAGAACTAGGGATGCTAAAATCTTGCAGCATGGATGACACGGTATTTTTATTGGGGTGACCAAGACGATGATGCCATAGATTGACGGAGGCAATCATGGATTGAGGTGTCGAGGTGGGTGCGCCATGGAGAGGATAGAGATCACCCGAACTATTATAACGAGCGAGGACCAACGCCGTTTTTAGATCCTTCACAGATAAATCAAAGGGATCAAATTCTATGGAAACATTATTGTCAATTGTGAATTTGCGAACAAATATAAGATTTTTTGTCGTGGGAATGGTCACGGCAGGTGCTGCAATCGGCAGCGAGTAGTAGAACGAGGGGCAAGGGCCACCATCTGCGGAAGTAGATGAGGCGGAGACACGTGGTTTTACCAGGTTCGCCCGGAGGGTAAAGACCTACTCCTGCTAGATTGTATTATGGAGGTGGTACAATGGGCGAGCTCGGCGGCTAGGCGGCGAGTCGCTTGGGTGTATGATGGAACGTATCTCTACACGCCCCGCAGGGAGGTTTATATAGGCTCACCTCCCCTAGGGTTTACATATCTCAACCGAATCAGTTAAGGCTTCGGTACTCGTTTAACCTAATCCGACTGGGCCTATCTACTCGCCTGGGCCTTCAGCTTCCAGTCGCTTGGATCCACGCCGGGCCTTGATCCAGTCGCCGTCCTGCAGGCCCACTCGCCAGTTCTTGGGCCAGTCGGAAACGTCCTGCTGGGTATACCCCGGTAGGCACATCCCCATCAGTAGTCCCCGAGGCCGTCGTCAATTAGGCGTAGGTGGCTACTGGCAGTCGGAGTATTCGGCCTCAGAGTAGACATCCAGTCAAATCGTCGACGGGCTCCTATATAAAGGAGAAAACTAGTCATCCTGATCGCAGCTTTGGCGAGTCGAGTCGGCGAAACACTGTCATAGTGATCGGGTCGGCGAGCCGAGTGGCCGAAGTTGGACCGTTAAACATGGTCAAACTAGTCGTTGGGGTAATCCAACGGTAACTTTTGGCGTAATCACCGCGTAGTAACGGCTCCCTGATTTGGCGGGTAACAGCCACTATGTAAGGGGAATGGCAGGCGATCAGAGAACCACCTTCTCGCCATTTCCTCCGATTGCACGCACTTTTGCCTCCCTTCACATCGCGATCCAGCCGACCCGAAATCCTTCGACCCCCCACAAATCCTCCTGCCATGGCCCTCTCCACCGAGCCTTGGGGTAGATCCAAGTGTACGAGGGCGCAACTGGCTTCCTTTGAGGAGGCCGGGATCCTGCACGCCGGCTGCTGGCGCATCCCCGCGGCCGGAGAGGTGACCCCGAGCCCGCGCGAGGGGGAATTCATCTGCTTCACCAGCCATCTAGAACGGGGGCTAGGATTCCCCACGTCCCTGTTCTTCCGGCGCTTCTGCGCATACTACGGGATCCAACCGTCGGATCTGGGTCCGCACAGCATCGAGCAGCTCGCCATCTTCGTGGCGTTCCGCGAATGCTACTTGGGCTGCTGGCCCTACTTCCCTCTCTGGCAAGATCTGTTTCACGGACGGATCAGCCGCGAGGAAGCGGGCGGCCCAATGCTTGCCGCGGGCGGCCTAACTTTCCAGCTGAAGTCGAAGGCTTCGTTCTTCAACTTGATGCTGCCCGCCAAGGCGGCGAGCGACTGGAAGAAATCTTGGTTCTATGTCGCCGAGGCGACCCCGGAGGGCGAGACGGCGATCCCACGATACTCCGCCAACCGGTCCGAACCACGCCGTCTTCAAGTCGGCAAGCTTCCCAGCGACCAGCGGATGGTCGTGGACGAAATGCTCCAAACTATCCGCGGTCTAAAGAAGAAGGGCCTCCAGACGATCAACCTGTACAACTGCTGGCTCGGGCGGCGGCTCGTCCCTCTGGCTCGGCGTGAGCACTACATGTACAAGTACACCGGCCGGGAGGACTCAACGAAGTCCAGCCTAGCCGAGTGGAAGCTCGAGGACTACACCGCAGCACTGAAGAAGATCACCCAGGCGGTGTACCAGGACGCGCAGGCTGGGGTCGCCCCCTACACCGCAAAGCGTCCAGCCCCAACGATAATCACCTCACATCATTCGCAATCGCAGTTTTTGCAGTCGCGGTCATTCTAATTTCATTTTGCGTTCATTGCAACTATTCCAAGTGGTGGAAGGATGGCTCCCGCCTTCGGACGACGAGAATTCGAGCTCGTCCATCCAGGACATGGGCGAGTCGCCTCCCACCAAGGGCGACGCCGGGAGCGACGAGAGTGACGGCGACGACGAGTCCGAGGAGGAGGTCGCCCCGCTGGTCCGCAAGACCCGCGGGCAGCGTCAACGTGAGCTTGAGGCGAGCAAAAGCCTCGAGCATCATGATGACGACGAAGAACTTCTGGAGACCACCTCGCGCCGCCAGGCTACTCCGTCGAAGAAGAAGAAGAAGAAGGAAAAGGAGGCGAAGGCCCCTTCGAAGAAGAAGACGAAGCCGATGAGGCCAGCCTCGCCACCGCACTCGGCGAGCAGCTCTGACGCCCCCAGCCCGGCCAAGGATGAGGCGCCAACCAACGGCATCCTCCCTGGACACGGCCACTGTCGAGGTGCCACTGGCTTCGATGCCTCCGCCATTCGCCCGTTCGGGCTGGGGATGCTCATTGCGGCCGCCTCGCAGGAAGCTCCTGCCAAGATGTCCTGAGGCTCCCGTGCAGCCGACGAAAAAGCTGTCCGTGTCTTGGGCACGCGACGTCCTGGAGATGGGGCTCAGCCGCCGACTGGGCCCTGAACTGGAGAAGCCGGCCGGCCTCCGCACGGGGCTACGCTTCATTCCAGTCGCCAAGTGAGTTTGCTCACTTACCTTTGTCTTCCATAGCAGCTTGAATTATCTTGCTTACATGATTGATTTACAAGACCGGAGTAAAGAAGATGGGCCACCCGACTGTGGCTAAGGTGCCACCCGTCGTTAGCGAGGAGGATCCTTCCCGTAAGAGGAAGGCAGACGAGGTCGTCGTCCCTACGGATGGCGGCAAGAAGGCCAAGGGCGATGATGTCGTCACGATCTCTGACGACACGGCGGTCGCGCCGTCTGAATCCGCAACAGAGGCGGCTGCATCCACGAAGGAGGGCGCTCCCTCGCCTGGAGAGGCCGAACTGACCTCCTTTGGTGCGGGTGCTTCCATCGCGACATTCCCGCGCTTCATGGCCAAAGCGGCCGCAGCGAGTGGAACTTTGCCCTCGAGCCGTGCACCTGGGATCGCCGATGCGGAAGTCGAGCAGTGTCGTAGGCACACGCCAGCTCTCCTCGCGTTCGTGGACGCGATAAAACTTCATGGCATGCTTGGCGCAGCCATCCAGGTATGTCCAGTCCCCGAGGATCAGGTCAGTGTATTGCAGCGGTCTGATTCTTTTGGTGTATAATTGTTATTTTTCGCGTCCAGTCCCCGAGTGCGCACTTGCTGAATTTCAGCGGGTGGGCACTTAGGAGTTTTTTGATTGCCAGTCCCCGAGTGCTTCGCTGAATTTCAGCGGTGGGCACTCGAATTCTTTGATTGCGGTCCCGAGTGCGCACTCGCTGAATTTCAGCGTGGGCACTTAGGAATTTTGATTGCGGTCCTCGATGCGCTTTCGCTGAATTTCAGCGGGTGGGCACTTAGGAATTCTTTTGATTGCGAGTCCCTGAGTGCGCACTCGCTGAATTTCAGCGGGTGGGCACTTAGGAATTTTTTGATTGCCAGTCCCCGAGTGCGCACTCGCTGAATTTCAGCGGGTGGGCGCTGAAGATGTTGCTTTGATTAACTGTTTGAATGATGTGCAGGGTCTGCAACGTGAATCAGCTGACCGATTGGCAGCGAAGCACCGCCCGGAGAAGGAACTGGCCACCGTCCAAGAGGCGAATAAGGGGCTTCAGGCGGTTGCCACCAAGGAGAAGGAAGCTCGCGAGGGGCTCGTCCCAGCGGGTGAATTGGGGGTGGCTCAATCGGCACTGAGCTCGGCTGAGAAGCGGATCGCCAAACTCGAGCGCGAGCTGAGGGTGGCGAAGGAGGAAGCGAACTCGGCGGATGGGCGAGCCAAGGCCGCTATTACCGCCGCCGCAGAGGATCGTAAAGTGTCCGACGCCCTTGTTGCTGGGCTTCAGGACGACTATATTTCGCTTCAATGCTTCATCACGGATCTCTCCCGTCCCTTGATTGGTAAGTGTATCTGCCTCTGCCAATAACATGTGTTCTGTTGTGATTCCCGACGTACTCATTGTTGTCTTCTATTCGCAGGTCGCATCCTTGATAGCGCGGAAGAGGCGAGCTCGTTCGACGCGTGGCAGTGTGTGGCCACGCTCGTCGACTCGGCGACGTTGTCGGCGACGTGCATCCGAGCCTACCTCCAGGAGATATCACCCACAGAAGTAATTCCCAGCGACCTCGTCGATATGTGGAAGTACTTGGAGAAGGCGCCCTCGGTCGTTGAATTCATGACGCGATCGGCGTTTCGGCGCGGAGCATCGACGGCGCTTAGCCTTGGACTTTCTCACTTCCCGGAGGACTTCGACCTCGACGACGTGACGAGTGTCTACCTGTCGTCGACTGGCGCAGTGGAGCTTTCCGAGGTGGTCAAGTTGACGGATCGCGCCGCGATGTACTCCGAGCGTGTCTGGTCAATGGGCGACATCCTTCCGTACCAGGAGACGGTCGTCGCGCCCAACGACCCCGAGCCGCAGCACCGGGACTTCAAGGTCGAGCAGCCCTTCCGCGCGGCGATGGTGGGTGAGCTGACGACGTACCCGTCAAACCCGTACACGCCGTTCATCCGCAATCGCCGGGGTGCTGGCGAGTCGTCGTCGAAGCCTGCAGAATATGATAGTTTTCCCTGGGGCGTTAGTAGCAGGTCTGCCGTTTGGGCATATTTTGTATTCTAAGACAATTCCAACATGCTAGTAATGTGATATCATGTTTGTTCTGTGATTTGTCATGTGTTTTCCGATTGAGGTTTGAACGAGTCCCCGAGCGCGTCCGCCCTTTTGTGGGGTTTACCTCGTGTATGATGTGTTTGTGGTTTGTGAGTGTTTTGTTATTGTGGTCGACTCGTCCGGACTCGAAGAGCCAGTCGCTAGGCGACTCCCTTGAGCGCTCTGTACTTCACCGTTTTCCCTTGCGCGAACGAGGTCGGATGGCCGAGTCCCCGAGCGTGGTACTTGGTTGTTCTAGGTGCGGCTCGAGGGTAGGTGAGGACCTGGCGCGTTAGTTTGGGCGCATCACTCCTGCCTGGCCCATTGGGTCAGTCGCGTGGCGAGTCCTGGGCATGCTCTCCTACTTGGCGTTTTCCCGAGCCGCTCGCGATGAACTGGTCGTCAGTCCCCGAGCGTGGTACTTGGCCGTTCGAGTCGCTATGTCGAGGATGCGGAGGACCATGTTCGCTGTAAGAAGCGAAGGTAGTTGTCTTGGCTCGTAGAGCCAGTCGGGCTGGGCGAATCCAATTGGGCTCCGGGTAGGCGTTTTTCATGGATGATGCAAGACCTGAGGTGACTCAGTGCTCTTGCACCGCACTACTTAGCCGCGCCGATCGCTGTACCAAAGGTTGACTTCTGCGGTTAGCTTGACGCTATTATTACGAGTGCGAGTGGCACACGACACAGAGAGTAGGCGCAATTTGCGGTAACCGATTCTTTTTATTTCATAGCGACTGGAGAGTACATATGTGGGGTTCTAGGGGTAGAACTTCCGTAGGAGGTTTACATTCCATGGTCGCTTGACGTCGAGTTCGCCATCCCCGCGGACATCGATGAGGTAGTAGGCGTCGTTGCCGAGTACTCGCCCGATGGCGAATGGTCCCTCCCACGGAGGGGAGAGCTTGTGCATGCCCTTCTTGTCCTGGATGAGGCGCAACACCAGGTAGCCTTCTTGGAAGGTGCGAGTTTTCACCCGCCGGCTGTGGTAGCGGCGGAGTCCCTGCTGGTAGATGGCGGTGCGTGACCGAGCGAGGTCACGTGCCTCGTCGAGTTGATCGACTCCGTCCTGGCGGGCGAGTTTGTTTGCATCCTCCGTGTAGTGGACGACCCGCGGCGAGTCGTGCTCGAGGTTGGTGGGCATGAATGCGTCGGCGCCGTACACCATGAAGAAGGGGGTGAATCCTGTTGACCTGTTGACCGAGGTGCGGATCCCCCAGATGACGGAGGGCAGCTCCTCGACCCAACACCCGGCGGTGCGCTCGAGTGGTACTTGAAGTCGCGGCTTCAGGCCGTGGAGGATGCTTTGATTGGCCCGTTCCGCCTGGCCGTTGGATTCCGGGTGGGCGACCGACGCGAGGTCGAGCCGGATGTGGTGCTCTTCGCAGAATTCGGCCATGGCTCCTTTGGCGAAATTGGTGCCCTTGTCCGTGATGATGTTGTTTGGGAACCTGTAGCGATATATGAGCTCGCGTAGGAATTAATGATGGAGCAATTAAAATATTTTGAAGGATACAATTTGTGTTTGGATTAATGATGTAAGAGTGACCGGTGCATGGGATTGAAATAGAGGATCCATCGACAATGGTGATGGTAGAAAAGGGAGAGGAAGAACATGCTGACAGAAAATCCATATTTGAAGACATATGCGAGGAAGCACCAGAATCAAAAATCCAATACATACCTTCGTGGTTGTTGAGTGTGGAATTGTTCATGGCAGCGATGAAGGCGGCTTGGTCCCATCTTGGTGGAGCGGTTGACAGAGCGAGTGACGCATGCATGTACTGAAGAGCCGGAGGAGTGTGTTACATGTGGGGAAGCGACGTCGGCGGAGCCATGTATTGCTGTGGCGACAACATGTAAGCCGTCGATGGAGCTTGGGCGGTGTAGACCTGCTACGGAGGACGAGGTGCGAGAGGCCCGGGTGCGCCGATGGAGGGGCGAAGGACGGGACTCTAGTGCCCGGTGTAAGCCGGTGGGGCGTCGTACGGAGAGGAGGCCGACCAGGGCATCGGCCATGCCTGAACGAGACCCATCCATGGGTCATGCTGCGGATGCCAATGGGCCATGGTGGAGGGTGGTGGCGGCACTGGTGGAGTCGGCGCTGGTGGAGCTGGTGCAGGAGCAGGTGGCCGCGGCTGAGGAGTCGGCGCTGGGGCGGGTGGCCGATACACGGGATTTTTGCCGCGGTAATTGGGGCTTGGACGCCATCTAGGAGGGGCTGTCGGTGGTGCTGCAGGAGTAGGCAGGAGCGGCGGGTGAGGCGTCGTGTGAAACACCTGAGGAGGACGGGCAGCCTTGCGTGCTTGGTTCTGGGACTCAAGCTGCAAAAAAAATCGCACCTCGGCAAAGCTAGGGTAAGGTTTCAGCAGAGGAATAAAGGCAACCTGCTTTTCAAATTGATCGCCAAGCCCGACAAGAAGGGCGTTGATGAGTGCACAGTCATCAACGGGATCACTGAGCTCCCGAAGTTCGTCGCCGATGGTCTTGATGCGTTGGAAAAATATGGTGACGGGGGAGTCGCCTTGAGTGCTGGTGCGGAGCTCGATGTGGAGGGCTTTGACTCGTGAGTTGGAGTTGTCCTGGAAGAGCTGCTGAAGGGCAGCCCAAAGCTGCGCTGCCGTGGCGTCATCGGTGGAGACGAGGTTGAAGAGCTCGGTGGAGATCCGCGTGTAGATCCATTGGATGATGGTGAGATCGTCTTTCACCCAGCGCGGATCATAGGAGCACAGTGTCGAGGCGGGATCGATGTGGCTGCGAAGGCCACATCGCCCGAGATGCACGTGAAATAGGTGGCGCCAGTGGTAAAAGTTGTGTTTGGCGAGATCCAAGACGATTGAGACGAAGGGAGAGACGTCGGCGATCGTGTTGGCAAGAGATAGTTGAGAGATTTGTTGGGGTATTTGGTAGGTAGGAGTAGATCAGGAGGAGGAGGAGGGTGGTGCGCCGGCGGCACGAGCTTCATTCGCGGTCCATAGCGGAGCCGACGGCGGCGGCGGTGGTTTTGGCGGAGGAGCCATCCCAGATGCGAAAAACTTAGGCGTCTGATACCATGATATTTTGGAAGATAAGAACTTGTATTAATTTAGACAATATTACAATGTTTATATAGAAAAAAGAGGGGGTAAGCCAGCCTAGGAAACCGACTTAGACTAGAGTTTTAAGATAACACAAGCACAAACTCTAATAGTACTATCAAAAATAGCAGATTACAACTTGTGCGATGTTTAGTTGAGCAGACGAAGAAAACTAAAGGAACCATTCGACTCATCATATGAAGAAGCATCACATCACGGTCATTTTTGTTAGATTCGGGCAAGCATCACAATCTGACGGCCGGGATCGAATTGTATAACAGTAAGGAAACGACAGTTGTGTCTAGACCATGCAAATTAAACCATGTACAGGTAACATCTGAATCGGGCCCTTTATAAGAATCAAACAAATTTACAAGAAAATCGCATGCGAGGAGCGATGGAGAACATGAATGCTTGCACTCACAAGATTTTGCTTGTCGATGCAGATTGCGAGTATGTATGATCCGGAATGAAGTATATATCTCGCCGGAGAGCGGAGAGGATCGGATGTCTTCTCGATTCCAGCGGAGGATAAGAAACCCACAATTTGGTCCTTATATGTAGCCGCACGATAGGTTTGGTTTCTCTCGGGGTAATTCTGCTTAGTGATCGATTTACAACCGTCCAGATGCCTTAGTTTTTCTTCTTCTTGTTCTTCTTGAGCTTTCCAACGGCATCAATCTGTTGGTTCCGAATACTAGGACACGAGCCGATCGATTACATTTCCTTGGTCTTGGACGGATATATTGGCGACCCTCTACCTAGGCATAGACGGATCTAGCCGTTTCTAAACCCGGACACGCGTCCAGTCTTCCAGCCGGACGACAAGTCTAATTCCATAGCAATTTGATTAAAAGATAATATTATTAGCCTTAAAATACACTGTTCGTCTAGACTTTAAGTATTTCTTAGATCCGCCATACGTACTGTAGTCGCTTCTGCACGACCATGACCACATGCATATTGGCGATCGGGAGTACGCAGTCACGTCTCACCATAGTTGACGGTTTGTTTTCTTTCTCTGGATGGTCACAATGCACCAAGGGGATCCCTTCTTATTACCATGCATGTGTCTTTTCTCTTTACTAGATAACCCGGTACGTCATTAGCACGAAAGCTGAAAGCGAGACAGTAGTTTAGTCACAAATGTTATCCACAGTAAGCTTAGCTAATTTTAGCTAGAGATATTGTAATCCTAAATTAAATCGTATTTCTAACACGAATATAACTTGCATAGGAAACTATAATTCAGAGAAACGCCCATTGATACTCAATTCCAGAAGCACTCGACTGAACCCTAGGGTTTAGGGTTTAGGGTTAGGTTACAGTCAATTTATGCGACGTAGCGGCAAACTGACGCCTACGCGGCCTGCTTTTTGCGGGTAATCGCTCGCTTGCGGCTCGCGTGCGTATAGCTGGGGTATTTACCATAACCACCCCGTGTGTTTGGATCATGGACTAAATTGCAAAAAAGTCGATCGAACTCGAAATTCCCAATTCCTTTTTCTGTTTCTCCCCCGAAAACCTCTAGATCGAGGCAGAGGACATGGATGGTCGGTACTTGTTCCCAGAGGACAGGTTTCCCACCAGTGAGCGTGACATCCACTCGGCGATTGGCCGCATTGGAGGAGACAGTGGGACAACAGGCTCTACTTTGGTGGCCGCAACACTTGCATCTCTGTCGAAAGAGAGTGATGTGTAGACGTTGCTGTTGCTATAGTACTTGTTAGTGTTGTGAACATGTAGCTTCTTGTAATTGCCTATGTTTGGCATTAATGTATGAGTCCTATAATGTGATTTTTTAGTATGATTTCTTTTGGCAAATCATTCATAAATCATAGGTTATCTATAATTCTGGTGCATAAGCTATAAGCTAAAATTCTGGTGCATAAGGTCTGTGGTTGTGAATGCATCAACAGATCATGTAGAAATCCAAGAGCAGTAAAAGATATGGAAATTTAATCATTGGTATCAGATGGATCAAAACAAGTGTTTGCTCAAGTTTGCAACACACACGTCACAGCAGGTTACACTCCATGATCTAGAACAATTAGTTCACAAACAGAACGAAGCTGCACTCTATCTGGTCACTAATTGCAAAATACAATTGGTGTCTCCTTGCATCATGCTTGAGGCATATCATCTGGGCGCTGCGATGCACCAAGCTCCACAGAATGTTCTCCACCTTCTCCACCAGTTGGTGTAGCTGAGATTCCACCACCAAATAAAAGCCACTCTACTCTTCCTCTTCCAGTAGATGTCCCTCTTGTACCAGTTGTCCCCAAGCTGGTGCATCCTGTCCTTGTTCCTCCTCCCCAGTCAGCAGCAGTTCCTCTGTCCCTTCCTCCAACTGCAACACTGTCAACACTGAAACCCCTTCCTCTTGGGCTTCCTCTACCTCTGCCTCCTCTTGAGTATTGCAAAGAGAGAAAAAATTCTAAATAACTGATGGGATAAATCACAGTATGATATATCATTATCCAAAAAACGTTGATTCTAAACGCCAACACCCACGATGTAATAACTGGTGGTGCAATGTAGACGTCGACCTGCGGCTCAAACCCTCTCGAGCCAGGTCAGAGGCATCTAAGAAAGAAGGAAAAAATAAGGAAAACGAGATAATGATTTGATCAATCGAATGAAACTATGGTTTGCAGGGAAGGGATGTAAGTTTGCAACTCGGTTCCCACCGTCTCAGGCAGCAAGAGTTTTTGGAGGCGACGAGCATCTTATTTCTCTTTTATCTGCTCCTTGTGCCACATCTGCCACTCCATGAGCTACAGATCTCCGGGGAAGTAGACTACTACTGCTTCTATGTTGAACAACAAATGATCGTTATAGAAGATAGTATATATAAACTTTAGAGGGGGCAAGAATAATTGACCCTACACTTTATACTACCGAACATAAATGTAAAGAAGGGTATCAGACAATGCAACGAAGTATGGAGCTATTTTTCATGCTTATACAATTCCACAATAATGCCTATTTAACCAAGATTCCATGCTGGACCTGGCTCATGTAATGTGCCAAATACAGAGAATAGATATAAGGAGATACCCAGATTCAAACGCCAACCAATCATAAAAATTTATATTCCCAGCTATTAACAGTACCTACATTATCCCTGAAACTTAGGTGTATCTTCCTCAGTTTCAGTGGGTCAAACTAAGAAACACAATTCTTATATTACACGATAGTAGTATTACCCGGAAATATAAGAAAACAAAAAAAAGCGTTCTATTGGACAGCATGCACACCTGCTAAGGAAAGCGGAGAATGACAGGTTATATTATATATTAGGTTTTATTTACATTTTAATCAAACTCACCATATAGGGGTAAACACTGCCATCACACAACAACTGCACATTCCCTTCGAGAACAGTACTGCTGAACACTGAACGTGAAAAGGAAAGAGAGCAATACCATGCTAAGGACAATGTGAAATTTGGTCTTCTAACTCTTCCACACATTTAACTTTTTAACTGACCGAGTTTGGCACAAAAAGATCCAACCTAGGCGAGGTACAAAGAATAACCAAATAATCCAAGTCGCATACCGAAAAAGAAAATGAAAAGTGGTCACCATGGTTCTCCTCTAGCTTCCTTATTTCTCTTCTTTCTCGACTATGCAGTAACATAAAAAATATAGGAATAAAGTTGATTGTGTTCACAAGAGAGGAAATATTATCTCGGTCTTGTTGTAATCTTTCTTCTCTTCTTTTTAGAACCTGCACATATCTATTTAGATTTTCTGCAAAAGAACATACTAAACCTATAAGCGGGATTGAATGGTCTATAAATTACAGAGTATCAAAAGTAGGTTAGAAATCAAACTGACCAGCATCGCGTTTGTAGCATTTCCAAGTGTAGGATGCAACAACAGATGGTTACCATAATTGTAACATCCCAAAAATATTAATCAAGGTTATCAATTCCAATCACCCAAATTTAGGGTTAACAAAAACTTTTGTGAACAAAAGTCCATATGAATGCATGTGTGTATGTGGTGAATGCATGAATGCTTGAATGGAATTGTGTGATTGTTATGAATGGCAAAGATTGGTTTAAAGATGAAAACAACATTATCTAAATCATTCCCAAGCAGAATCAAATCAATAGAAATTAAAAAATAAACAAAATAAGCTAATGGTCATTTTTGCCAATCTTACTCACTAGACCACTTTAAATGTTTCTAGTCCAAGATTTCTAACAAAAACAAATCCAATTCTTTTCACCCTTTGCTAGACTAAGTAAAAGTGAACCCGAACCCACCTTGCAAACCCACAGAAACATTTGGCAACCCTATTTAAATGATATTTGAAAATTGAATCTAGTTCATATGGTAAGATCACCATTTCTCAAAACCCCACCAAATAAGTTCACTTTGACAAATCCAATCAACCAGATACTCCCTAGTATGTGACCATTGCAACCACCAAGTTTCATCCAAAAATTCAAATATGAATTTCTTGTGGCCATTTCATCAAACACTTTCTGAGCACAAATCAAATTAAACAAAAACACTATTGTGAGCAGTGTTTGTGCCAAACTTGTTCCCTCTCTAGCTCTCACCACACTCCCAGTAGGTCACTAACATCATCTAAGCAGCTCTAGCCCACTGTGTACTCGACCATGCCATCAATGGACACCATGGCCGAGCACACTTGCCACCCCCACCATCGACAGCAAGCTAGAAGCATAGCCAGCCTCACCAACCTTGTCTACCATGCCGCCCGTGCCTCACTACCCCCTCTAGACTAGCCCTAGCTCAAAGACAGAGAAGGGAACCGCCGAAAACGCCGTGCCCGCGCCACTGTCGACCATGCTGACGCGCACCACAGTGCACGCCCCGTTCCCACTCAACCCGACCGCGGCTCGCCTTCGCCACCCGTCTACTTGATCACCACCGTTCCAGGAGACCACCAGACATCCCCGTTCGCCGCCGCGCGACCAGGAGCGCCTGTGCGTCATCAAAAACATCGTCGGTGCCGCTCAGAGCACCAGCGCATTCCGACCAAACCGCACCGCCTCTTGCCGCGCCATCAAGACGTTGAGGACCGCCAGGAGACCGCGCACCGTCCCCTAGCCTCAGCCATGCCCATAGCTCGCTGTAACCCCGACCCCGACGAGCACTACCCATGCCGCTCGGCCTCTCTCGCTCGCCTATAAAAGGAGGCCTTCCCCGCTCGTTTTCTTCACACCAGTTCACTCCCCACCTCTCACTGATCCTTCCCACCTCTTCCGGAGCAAGGCGAGCTGTCCCTCGCCGGAATTTAGCTGAAGTGTGCCGCTGCTGGAGGAGAAGGGCGCCGTCGATTGGAGCCACCCCAGAAGGAACCGCCAGTACCAGGAGAACCGTCGTCGTCGACTTCGTCATTCGCCCCCATCGCCGACCATCACCTGGGCACCGGTGAGCCGCCCCAGACCCCCACTGGCCGTGCTAGGGTTCGTGCCCATCGAGTTCTGTTCAGACGAGGACGATGGCCGTGAGCCGTTGATCCTTGATCTAATCATACGGTCGTAATCGCCCCGTACCCCTTCGTCAAACCCCTTCTCACTGATGCGTGGGGACACCACTTAAAACAGCCCGCGAGTGCTGTGCGCAGTGGGCCGGCCCAGTTAGAATTCCCGCGCGACCCAGTAGTTTGAATTTAGATTTATCCATTTAGTTTCAAGTTCTGGCAGTAGATTCAAAAATCAATTCAGAGAGTTTTACTGAACCAAATAGCATGAAACCAATTTTTTTAGAAAGGTATGGAAATTCTTAATCCAAGCACGTTGGATTCAAACCATTTGGAGTTATAGGTCACCCATAGTAAAATTAATAAGGCAGAGACTTTTCTGCATTCAAACATTTTTAAAATTCAACCATAAATTCTTTTGAGTTGATTCCAACTCTCAAAAATCAAATTTGATAAGAACTTTCTGAATATATAAAAATATCTAGGTTTACTTGCAGTAATAATGGACAAGTAATAAAAGAATGCCCCATAGGAATTTCAGATCACTTTAATTAATTAAAATAAAAATGTTAAACCTTATTAAATTGTGACACCACTTTAAATCACATTCCCAAGTATTAAAATATGTGGTGATGACATGTGTCAACATGATCCTATATTTTAATTGGAAAATATTAAATCTTAAGTAGTTTATCAGTGAGTAGAAATTACTTTTTCTAAAATGAAATAAATAAAACTATTGCCTTAATTCATGTGATGATTGTGATGATGCTAGATCATCTAGTGTGAGCCTTTGTGTGATAAATAGAAGTATTTAAGTATTGTTTGGTGATTGTGTACTTCGTATTTATTTATAGACGCTAGTACCGACCAAGGATACAAAGAGGAAGGAGACTACTACGAAGAGGAAGCAGAGGAGAACTTCAACCACTGCACTACACAAGGCAAGCTTCACCATACAAGTTAAATTAGCAAGCTATCTAATGCAAACCATCCTAGCAAGCTAGAACTTTGCAAGCTAACACTTGCAACTGTGAAAGATAGATAACCTATGCAATGCATTAGGCATGCTTTGATTAGACAATACTGATTATCCTAAATCTCAGTTTTACTTGCAAGCTTGATTCTTTTATTACTTTATCAAAGATTTTTATTTATGTTTACTTAGTGACTTGTACATTTTGGAAAGATATTATAGGTAGCATAAGAAGTATAAAACTTGGCCTAAGTTAGGTAGAACTTAATGTCATCCCGAGGCATGAGATTGGACCAAGATAAGTCACACTTGATTATCACCCCTCATTAGTGTTTACTCCCAACTTTAGTGGCTAGTGCTAAGCATAAAACTTGATCACTTTAGATGGGAATACTTGGTGAAAATGATTATGAAAACATTAGAATGATGAGTCATTCTAATGAAATGTTTTGACATGTGTTATGAACACCAGATGATTTGATGATGAAAATGCTGAGGCATGAGCCTTAGCCCCTTTATAAAACTGATGGTTGTGTTCGGATGCAGCACCATTCCAAGTTTACCGTACAACCACAATACCCGAAATTGGGTAGGGCTTGACTGGAAGTTTATAAATTAGTATGGGTTCCCTTGCGGCCGAGGTTTGAGCTGAGGCTACCTCGTGACGATTGTCCACCTGTGTAGTTCCCAAGATGACAGATGGTCATGGTTGGGAGGCCAAACTCATAGGAAAGGTGCCTATACTAGGGTGTGTAATTGAAAGGTTAGGATTGATTATCCGCACACTGAGTATGGTGAATTCAGGATTGTTCTTGACGGATGTATCGAATATTGTGGTGAAAGTGTACCACCTCTGCAGAGTGTCAAACTATTCGAATAGACACGTCCGCGGTTATGGACAATTGGAGTGGCCATACTGTTCCGTCGTCAGATGTTTTCAAAATGACTTGTGAAATGAATCATGACTTTGACTTGACCATAACAGGGTTGTGATTATGAAAACTGAGTTCCCACTTAGGTTATAAAACCTTAAACTAGCTTTCTTTACTTTTGAACTCAGCTAGAGATAAACCTGACGTTTTGCAAAACAACCTAGATCTTAGTATTCCTACTTGAACCACTTTACTTGTTAGTGATAGTTTGCGAGTACTTAAAGAGTACTCATGGCTTTGTCCCTGGCTATTCCTGTGACCAGACTATAAGGAGGACTATCAGGAGGATGGACCACAGGAAGTCTACGACAACTAGGATCATCTCCCATCATCAGCATTGCCTGTGACCATGAAGTTGGAGCTTCGCCCATGCTACCGTTATTATATTACTCCGCTGCGTTGATTGTATTAAGACTGGATCATGAGATCCTTTATTTGTAAGACCTTTATTATGGTTTGTAATGGATGATGAACTATGGTACCAATCTGTTATGTCTCGCAAAAATGGTAATCCTGGGATTGCGATGTATGGCATAACAGGCATCTGGGATTAAAAATCCGGGTGTTGACAAGTTAGTATCAGAGCCATCCTGACCATAGGAGACCCTAGTTTAGAATGCACGCTTGAATCAAAACTTATTTTCAAAACAAAAGAATTGAGTATTAGTGAAAACCTATTCTCATTCTTATCACTTAGATTCTTTCATGAAAATTCATGTTCCTCAAAAATTCTTGCAAACTTACATAAAATTTGACACACTCGATCACTCTACTAACTTGCTCATCCTACATTCTTATAGATGGACGTGAAGTATAACAAGTTCTATCAGTTGGGCAATGGAGGAGATATCATCTTTGAGCATGATTTGGACAAACTCTCGGAACTTCTGGAGTGCCCGCATCCCGAGTTCTTCGGAGCCTAGCTCAACGATCAACAAGGATGAGAATTGCAATGACTGATTGTTGCAAGTCTCAGAGGGAAGATTGAAGCCCCCACCTCAGAGGGAGTCCAGTTCACCTTAAGAGAGAACAACTGGATAGATGGACTCACCAAGGCCATGCAGGAAGCTCTTGCCCGTCTATGTGGGCAAAGCATCAATCATATCAAGGGCACGCGCTTTGAGTATTACCCAAGGCGTGATGCTATGGGACAGCCATTGGAGGCACCATATCACCCGGAGTTGAAGCATCAAGTGGACATCTCAACTTCATGATGTATGTCAGGCAGAAGGAGTTGGACAATGCCCGCTCCTATGCCAACCACAACTATGCCATCACGGTCAAGAAGGACTAGACCATTGCCATGCTTGTGAAGGATCGCCAGTCTCGTCGCTGTCAGCTTGACAAGAAGGATCGCATTATTGCTCGCCTTCTTCACAAGGTGACAGACTTGGAGGAGACCATCCACGAGCGGGACATGCAGCTTGAGGAGAGAGAGAATGCATGGGAAGATATCCGTGGAGACCCCTACTCCTATCTTAGTGATGATGATGACTTCCTGGAGGATCAAGCCATGGACTTCTTCAGTGATGATGATGACTCCGCCTTCATTGATGATGATGATGATGAAGCCACCGATTCCGAGGAGTAGTAGCACTTGAGCACTAGCGTTAGTGAAGTTGTATCTGGTCCCATTGTATCGTAGTTTCACAGAATGGTTCTTAAAATCATCTGTTTCCTTGTTGTGGTGTGTGTTTTTATTGTGTGCTATGAATGAAAAGCAAGTTGCTAGTAGCAAAATCTGAGTCAAACTCAAAGTTTAAAATAATTTCAAAAACAAATCCCTGAACCTTAGAAATTTCCCTCTTTTCTCATGATCTATCTCGATCTTTAGATGCCTCGCGGAGGAAGCGGTTCATCCCCGGACCCAATGTTGAAAATCTTGCAAATGTTGGTTTCGGACCGCGAAGATGAAAGAGTCGAAAGTCAAGCCAACTTATCCACCCTCCAACACATATATCAGATGGCCAACAACAATCAAGGCCATGGAAACCAGGACAACCATGGATCCAAGCTCAAGAACTTTCAGAACACCAATCCACCCATCTTTAGTAAGTCTAAAGAGCCATTAGATGCCAATGACTGGCTGCAGACCATGGAGAACAACTTAGAAGTCGCAGGAGTGGAGGCCAATGAGAAAGTACTGTTTGCCACTCACTATCTGGCAGGAGATGCAAGAGCTTGTTGGAACAGCATTCGCGCCATGAATGGAGAAAATATGATGACTTGGGATGAATTCAAACTCAAGTTTAGACGAACCCATGTGCCAGCGGGTTTGATCAAGAGGATGAGAGATGAATCCAGAGAATTGAAGCAAGGGAGGATGACAGTAGTTGAGTACCGTGAAAAATTTCTGTCATTAGCTAGGTATGCACCAGATGAGATTGACACTGAAGCCAAGAAGAAGGAGACATTCTTGAATGGTCTGGATGATGATATGTAGATGGTGTTAGTAAATATTCCGTTTGTTGACATTGAAGCCTTAGTGGATTCTGCCATTCAGATGGAAGGCAAGATCAACCAAGCCAATGAGAATCGAAGCGTTGAATGATGCATCAACCAGGAACCCACCATACCCCAAAGTATCGCCCCAACCCGTCTACAGGATTTCTCCCAAGAAACAATAGACCTCCGATGAACCGTCCAACCTATCCCAACCGCGGAGGAGGAAACCTGTAACATCCAAATTTCAGCAACCCTGATTAAATGTACAAAAGGCAAAAATCAGAGGGAACACAAACTTTTTCTTGCAATGTGTGCTTACTTGTTTACTTGTGCTTAAGCAAATATTTGTGTACTAATTGTGTACTCCTCATCTCAACACTAGTTTACAAAAACTATTTTACAAAAGAGATGTCTTGGCTCATCTTTCATACTCTCAAATGTTCTGGCATTTCAAAACCTGAGACAAGATGACTTTGACACAACCAGATACTTTACTAGTCTCTATTAACAAAACTATGGAGACCTATATACTATCTCCTTATGTTTTCAAGACAGAACTCCCAGCTACTCATACCCCAAGGTTTTCCAAAACCTTTATTAAAACCTTTTCATCTCAATCTTGGTAGAAATACCAAGATGGTACTTATCTTACTTCAAAGAAAAACCCCTTTTCAACATACCCCTTCTTACCTCAAGCTAGGCTTGATGGTAACTCTAGTAGTAGTTAGATAATTAATAAGATGAATTGCCTTGATCTGCTGGTTGATGAATTGCCTTGATCCACTGTCCGATGAATTGCCTTGATCTGCTGATTGCCTTCTTTGCTTAGGAACTAGAGTGAGATAATCTAGTAGATCATCCCTTAGGACCCAATCCTTGCTTGTGATCATCATGCCCATATAAAGCATCCAAGTCTATATCTATCCTAAGCCACTCAAGTGACCCTCTCATCTCCAAATCAGCTCAATCCAGGGATAATCCCTCCTGATGATTCCCAATCTAGTGAAGACCCAATCCAAGTTTGGATCCCCTCTTTTCAATCTATACCTCAACATAAACCACTTGATGGATAGTATAAACCCTTGCCACCTTCTCAATTGTGTACCTCTTCATATTAGTCAAAATCTTTAAAACTGCCAAAATGGCCAAGTCTGGATTTCTTATCTGGATACCATCTTTGGAGCTCTAACTCTTCCAACCTAGGTGCATTGTTGAGAATGAACTTGAACCATATTCTAGTACATATTTAGTAATACCAAAGCCTACTCCTGCCCTTGGCTAAGCCACTTTAATTCCCACTCATCCATGATGGTTTTGTAGTCAAGATATTAATCTTTTCTGCAAATCTTATTATCTTGCCTACTTTGGCAGAATCTCACATATATATGCTAACTCCCCTTGACCAACTATTTGCTTGGTTATGATCTACTAATAATGTCCTACCAAATCCCGCTTCACTTGTTTCCATTGGAGCCTTGTGCTTCTTAAACCCCCATGGTTTAGGAGACTACCTGATGTATCTGTTATGGCAGCCTTATTTTTCAACAAAGTTTGCCATCTCCTCTACACCACCACAAATCCAACCAAGCCCAACTCTTGATTCCATGATCATATATATGACTTGGTCTATCCATACATATACCCCTTGTACCAATGTGAGCTCTGAGTTCCCCAATGCAACCCAGTTTAGGTGGCATCAAAATAACCAAACCCTACACCCTCCAGAATCTAGTTTCCCTCCATTTTCACCACTTTCCTTAAAAACCAAGGTTTAAATTGATGCCTACATCAATTCTACATCATCTACCTTGGATATAAGCATCCCCAAATAATTCCCACAATTATTTGTATTATTAAACTATTTTATTTCCTTTACTTACCAATTTCTCAACAACCTTGTCTTTAAAGGCAAGTTTGCTTTTATCCAAATCACATTGACAACTCAAGGCACATTTGATGCCTATATATCATATCCCAGCTTTCCATCTCAAAAATAAATAGTTTTGGGATTCTTTATTATTCCTTTTTGCCCTTTTTCTTAAATGGCAGAAACAAGAAATAATTCCTTAAAAATACTTTTACACATCAATAAATCCCAATAAAATTCTCCAATGTGTAATATGGTATTTAGGACCATATCACATCAAAAACCAAGCTTGTACAATATAAAAATATCATCTTATCTTCCATAATCTACTTCAGCACTTTTTGAAGAAGTGCATTTAAATGGGATTATAATCTTTCGAAAAATCCCATTTAAATCATGAAGAGATTATTTGACCTACTCCACCTACCAGTATAATTTCCACACCTTGTCCAATGCAAATTTATCAACTTCCTCCACAAGCCTCCATTTAATCAATTTTACAAAACCAAGCCAAACTTGTTTCAAACAAAAACCAAACTAGCTCCAATCTTGTTAAGTACTCCTCCACATCATCACACACACCCCCTGGTCGCGCACTGTAGCATATCACTGTAGCAAGCCCTAAGCTATTTTCCTTTAGCCCTTGAAACTTGTGAGGAGAGAGGATCCTATCTTGAAAGATCTTTGCAATAAAGTGACAGCAGCTACACCACTCCCCTCTCCCTCTCTGGTCGACCTACTGGCCCCACCACACCCCAGCACCACCCCAAGCAGCCAATGGACAGCCCCCTCCCTTGACCTTGTCCCAATGGAATTTTCCCCTCCAACACCACCCCCTCTCGGTTTATAATGCCCCAGGCTGCCCCAGCTCTCCCCTGCCCTCTCATTTCTCCCCCTGACCACCAGAGAGCCTCCCTAGAGCTCCCCCTCTCCCTCCTTCCCTCTCTCAGCTTGTCACCCGAAGAAGAAATGGCCATTTCGGCCATTGCTTAGTACAAGCTCAAGGTCATCTTCTTCCTGCTCCCCTCCCCGTGCATGTGTTTTATCTGTTCTCCACTACCTCTTACCTACCTCCCCCTACTCTTCCCTCCTCTGCAGGGACGTCGGGAGCCGTCACCGCCGTGCATGCTCGAGAGCCTCCCTCCGGACGCAGCTCCTCTCCCCGAGCTCCTCCTACGGTAACCACACCTTCTCCGACTCCCTCAGGGCCCTATAACCCCCTATGACCCCTCCCCTTTGACATGTAGGCTCTCAAGCGAGCCCTAGCGCGCACCCGAGCCCTCCCCATCGCCACCGTTGCACGCGACCCCAGATCTGCGCTGAACACTGCCTCGCCGGCCCTCTCTAGAATCGTTGTCGTTGACCGCGTCACCCCGTCGCCTCCACGAACTCCCCCGAGCCCTCGGTGAGCCTCCCCGCCTCCTCCCTGGCCCTCCCTAGGGTTTCCTCCCTTGTTCGCCGTCGTTGGGAATGAGACGAAGCAAGGATGTCGGATCTCCTCTAATCCAACGGCCAGGGTCTCCCCTTACCCCTTCGCCCCGGATCCCCGCGAGCAGGTTGGCTGTTGGGCCGCGGTTGCTCACGCATCGCCCACGCGCGACCGTCGTCGCTGGGCCGACACCCCGACAAGGCCCAACCGCTCCCAGATCTGGCCCGCAAGTACCCTCTCCCTTTTCCTTTTTCTACTTTGAATAGATCAGCAGGATGTCTGTTTGAATCCAAACAAAATTGTAAAACACCATATTTTGGCCAGATCTAATTCTTCACACTTGCATGCACCTTTTCTCTAACATGCAGACCGGGTGCTGGACCAAAGTGAGGCTTAGAATAAAAATGATAAATCACATACCCAGATCTATCCAGTGCACTAAACAAATTCTACAGAAAGTTTTACAAATCCAAATGGTGTAAAACCCATTTATTCAGGAAGGTATAGTCCATACATTTCATGTCCCACTAGGCCCACCCTATTTTGCTTCCTAGGTTGCTGGTAGCAAAATTATCAAAATCAGGTCCTTTCTGCCTTTAGGAAATTCTCTAGGTCAAACCAAATGAGGTTTTGACCTAATTCCAACTCCCCTAACCCAGACATACCCATATCCTACTAAATCTAGCAGCTCTTAATTTTAGGAGTCTCTGTTGAATTTTAGTGAATTAAACTCTTCTGTGAATGGTTTATTCACTATTAAATGCACCACCATAGCTCTGTAAATCCAAAAAGGTTGATTCCAATTTATAAAGAAAGTTATTTTCATTACCTAACATGTGACCTTGGAATCACATAAAAGCTTCTGTAAAATAAATCTGATGAAAAAGGCAAATCCTATCCAGTACTGCCTTAGAGGATTTCTCAAGAGCATTCTGGTAATTGTTTTGAGGATATTCCAACTCCTCTTGTTTCAGTCCACCAAATACCACCGAATCACCCAAGGAAATAATTTTTGGAACTCCAGAACAGTTTTGGTGAATTATTTCCTAAAACTAGAGTTTTATTCACTATAAAATCCATTATAAATCAAGGGAAATTGATAAAATAGTGAAACCACTTTTGCTGGCTTCATTTTATCAATACCTATCTGAAGGTATCATTTTTATACAATGGTATCATACAGATCAGATACTTAATCAAAAACCCTTTCTTAAGTAGTTCCTAGACTATAAATCTAAAGGGAGCCTTTCCCTAATGTCTCCAAATCTTCTCCCAATCCAATCAAATCAAACCTCCAACATCCTACTGATATTTATCATGCATTTATATTTTTTGCTGAATGGTTTGATGCTTGTATGCCTTGTATTGATTGTGGTGTTGTTTGTTTGCATGTATGCTCGGTAACGGCGATAGTTGCGATTGTGAGACACCGAGAAGAAGGAAGGATCGGATTATTCTTATTATTGATATTATTGGTATTCTAGTATTATAAAGAAGTCAAGGGACAACTCGCTGGTCACAGGCAAGCCACCATTCCTGAACTCCTATGTTAACCTACTTCTTTTATCAACTGTTTTATATCTCGTTTATGAATTGCACGATTAAATGCATGGTTTGTTTTAAATACAAAGGCGTGAGTAACTTGGCTCCTCCAAGTTATGGATGAGTGTCCATTAGGACACCTACCCTTGCAACACCTATTTTCACCCCTTAGATCGAGGCTAAGATGATTAGCATCTTCCCTCTTGGAAACCCACAGATTCTCAATGGTAAAACTATTATGGGTTTTACCCTACTACAAAGTTTTCAAAATAAAACCCTTGGAAAGAGGCATCATTTCCGAGTGGAAGTTTCTGTAGGGTTCGCAGCATAGAAAACAAAAAAATTTCTACGATGGGAACTATGTACCAAGATCTATCTACTAGATAAAAAAACCGGGCGGATGTATATCCGTAGAGAACATACCCTTGAAGACCGACAAAGCTTAACGAGTTCAACTCGTGGTTGATGTAGATGATCTCTTGCCGATCTCAAGATCGAGAGGAAGTCCTAGCGCCGCAAAGTAGTAGCGCATCCGTGCTCGCACAAACGTACAAGACACCGAGCAACCTCCGCCTCCTCACTCCAGCGATGCAGCAGAAGCACAACCCTTTCTTGCCGAATAGCCACCGGGAACATGTATCTCGCTAGTCCGAGACCATGGGGGATAAATTCTAGAGGGGGAGAGAGATCCTTCACGAGGAGGTGTGTGTGAGAAGTGAGAGGAGGGGCTCCTTATATAGGGGAGGGGGGGCAGCCCAAGGGGGCATGGCCGCCGGCCATGGAGGGTTCCCCCACCTCTCCCTCATTCATGTGGGTGGACACTCCACTCGCAAAATGGCCCTTCAATTTTCTCCACTCAAAAACACACTCAAATTCCCATTAAATTTCCACCAAATTTAATGCAAAATCTCATTAAATAAAACTCTTTTATTTTATTCAGAATTTTGTCAATTACTTTAATGACAAACATTCACACATAACCCCTCACATGCATAACCTCTTTATGCAATTTCACCCGAAAACCTGTTTCGGTATCTAGTGAAATAAATTCCTGCGCTTGTTTATTCTTTCGGCATAAAACATTTGCTCCAACTGGATGTTAGTGTCCCTTAAGTGTGTCACCCTACGGTTCGCGAATAATGCGGACATGATCGAGACCATTCTCCGATCAATAATCAGTAGCGGGACCTGGAGATCCATACTAACTCCCACACATTCAACGATGACTTTTCCTGTGATCGTCGGAACCTTTTACGCTTGTATCTTAATCCCTTTGTTTCACGATATATTACATGTCCGAGATTCGATCATCGGTATCTCCATACCTAGTTTGATCTCGTTACTGACATGCACTCTTTTCTCGTTCCCGTGATATAACATTCTAGTGATCAAATCACTTGCTTGCAAGCTAACCAATGTGATATCGCCGAGAGGGCCCAGAGTATATATATCCGTAATCGGGATGAACAAATTCCACTCTTGATCCATGATTCTCAACATAACACTTTAGTAGCTTTGAAGCCATCTTTATAATCACCCAGTTACGGTGTGACGTTTGATGTCAACAAGAAACTCTTCCGGTGTTAGTGATTGGCATGATCTCATGGTCTAAGGATTAGGACTACTTCGTAAGTTGTTTATAGCAATATAAACTCAATGAATTTGATCGTAATGCTATACTTCAAATGAATGTTCATCACACTATTACACTAATGTTGTGATCTCGTTATTAACAACATCCAATGTCTATGATCAGGAAACTGTGATCATCTTGTTAATCAACAAACTAGTTTATGAGAGAGGCATAACTAGGAACTTTCTATTTGTTTATTAAACACACATGTATTAACGTTTCCGTATTAATACAATTATAGCATGCAAAATAAACATCTATCATATACTTGGAATACACATAATAAACATTTTATTATTGCCTCTTAGGGCATATTCCCTTTAGTCTCCCACTTGCACTAGAGACAATAATCTAGTTACATAGTGATAAATCTAACACCCATTGAGTTCTGGTGTTGATCATGTTTTGCTCTAGGGAGAGTTTTAGTCAACGGATATGCTACATTGAGATCCATATGTACTTTACAAATCTTTATATCTCCATCCTTGACATGCTCGCGGATGGAGTGAAACCGGCGCTTAATATGCTTGGAATGCTTGTGAGACCTTGGCTCTTTGGCATTGGCAATGGCACCATTGTTGTCACAATAGATCACCATTGGGTCCAACGCGTTTGCAACCACTCCTAGTTCGGATATGAACTCCTTCATCCAAACTGCTTCCTGAGCCGCTTCTGAAGCAGCAACATATTCGGCCTCTGTTGTTGATCCCGCCACCACAGGTTGTTTGGAGCTCCTCCAACTAACCGCTCCGCCATTCATGAGAAATACGTATCCGGATTGAGACTTAGAGTCATCCGGATCGGTGTCAAAGCTAGCGTCGACATAACACTTAGCGACGAGCTCTTATTCACCTCCGTATACAAGAAACATATCCTTAGTTCTTCATAAGTACTTAAGGATATTCTTGACCGCTATCCAGTGTTCCGAACCTGGATCCGATTGGTACCTACTAGTCAAACTAATAGCATGTGCCACATCCGGTCTTGTACATAGCATGGCGTACATTATAGAGCCTATGGCTGAAGCATAGGGGACTTTGTCCATTATCTCTCTTTCTTCCGCCGAAGCCGGACTTTGAGTCTTACTCAATGTATTGCCTTGCAACATAGGTAAGAACCCCTTCTTACTTCCGTCCATTTTAAACTTCTTTAAAATCTTATCAAGGTATGTACTTTGCGATAGCCCTATTAGGCGCTTAGATCTATCTCTATAGATCTTTATGCCTAATATGTATGACGCTTCACCTAGGTCCTTCATTGAAAATTTGCTGTTTAGATAACTTTTAACACTATTTGAAAGATCTATATCATTTCTGATCAATAATATGTCATCCACATATAATATCAGAAATGCCACATTGCTCCCACTCACTTTCTTGTAAATACAAGCTTCTCCATAAGTTTGGACAAATACAAACTCTTTGATCACCTCATCAAAGCGGAGATTCCAACTTCGTGATGCTTGCTTCAATCCATAGATGTATCGCTGAAGCTTGCACACCTTGTTAGAATCCTTAGGATCGACAAAAACCTTTGGTTGTATCATATACAACTCTTCTTCAATATTACCATTGAGAAACACGGTTTTGACATCCATCTGCCATATCTCATAATCGAAATATGCAGCAATTGCTAACATTATCCTAACTAACTTTAGCATCGCTACGGGAGAGAATGTCTCATCGTAGTCAACTCCTTGAATTTGTCGAAACCCCCTTGCGACAAGTCGAGATTTATAGACGGTTACATTACCATCAGCATCAGTTTTTCTTTTGAAAATCCATTTGTTCTCCACGGTATTTCGGTCGTGAGGTAAGTCCACCAAGTTCCAAACTTGATTTTCATACATGGATTCCATCTCGAATTTCATGGCTTCTAACCATTTGTTGGAATCCGGGCTCATCATCGCTTCTTCATATGTCGCAGGGTCATCATTTTCATCAACCATGAAATTCATGACAGGATTTCCGTACAGCTGGAGCTGCACGCGTCCTGCTAGACCTGCGAGGTTCGGTAGTACTCTCTTTTGGAGTTTCATGATCATTATCATTAGTTCCCTCTTCAACAGGTGAATCCAACTCCAGAACTCCTTCCGGCACTGCGCTACTCGCCATACTTTGAAGAGAAGGTTCAATAACCTCTTCGAGTTCTCCCTTCCGACTACTCACACCTTTCGCGAGAAACTCTTTCTCTAGAAAGGATCCATTCTTGGCAACAAAAACTTTGCCCTCGGATCTGTGATAGAAGGAATACCCAATAGTTTCCTTAGGGTATCCTATGAAGACGCATTTTTTCGCTTTGGGTTCGAGTTTATCCGGTTGAAGTTTCTTCACATAAACATCGCATCCCCAAACTTTAAGAAATGACAGCTTAGGTTTGTTTCCAAACCACAATTCATACGGTGTCTTTTCAACGGATTTAGATGGTGCCCGATTTAAAGTGAATGCAGCAGTTTCTAGTGCATAACCCCAAAATGACAACGGCAAGTCCGTCAGAGACATCATAGATCGAACCATATCTAATAAAGTACGATTACGACGTTCCGACACACCATTTCTCTGTGGTGTTCCGGCAGGTGTGAGTTGTGAAACAATTTCACACTCTTTCATGTGAGTGCTAAACTCGTAACTTAGATACTCACCTCCACGGTCGGACCGTAGAAATTTGATCTTTCTATTACGATGATCTTCCACTTCATTCTGAAATTCCTTGAACTTTTCAAAGGTTTCAGACTTGTGTTTCATCAAGTAGATATAACCATATCTACTCAAATCATCCGTGAAAGTAACAAAATAACGATATCCACCTCGAGCCGACACACTCATTGGACCACATACATCAGAATGTATGATCTCCAATAAATCTGTCGCCCGTTCCATTGAACCGGAAAACAGCGTTCTAGTCATCTTGCCCATAAGGCATGGCACACATGTATGAAATGATTCAAAATCTAGTGATTCCAAAAGTCCATCTGAATGGAGCTTCTTCATGCATTTAACGCCAATATGACCTAGAAGGCAGTGCCACATATATGCGGATATATTATCATTAAGTTTAATCCTTTTAGCATCAACATTATGAATATGTGTAACTTTATCATCGAGATCTAATAGAAATAAACCATTCATTATCGGTGCATGACCATAAAAGATTTCATTCATATAAATAGAACAACCATTGTTATCGGATTTAAATGAATAACCACTTCGCATCAAACACGATCCAGATACAATGTTCATGCTCAGTGCAGGCACCAGATAACAATTATTCAAGTTTATAACTAATCCCGACGGCAAATGGAGAGGCAGAGTTTTGACGGCGATCACATCAACGCTTGATCCATTGCCGACACGCATCTTGACCTCACCCCTTGGTAGCGGTCGCTTGTTCCGCAGCCCCTGATTCGAGTTACAAATATTAGCAACTGAACCGGTATCAAATACCCAGGTGCTACTGCGAGCACTAGTCAAGTACACATCAATAACATGTATATCATATATACCTTTGTTTGTCTTGCCGGCCTTCTCGTCTGCCAAATACTTGGGGCAGTTGCGCTTCCAGTGGTCAGTTCCCTTACAATAGTAGAACTCGGTATCAGACTTAGGTCCAACTCGGGGTTTCTTTTCAGGCACGGCAACCGGCTTGCCGCCCTTACATCCCTTCCGTTTTCCCTTCTTGTCTTTCTTGAAACCAGTGTTCTTATTGATCATCAACACTTGATGTTACTTTTTGATCTCCACTTCTGCAGTTTTAAGCATTGTGAGCTCGGGAGACTTCTTCATGCCTTGCATATTATAGTTCATCACGAAGCTCTTATAGCTAGGTGGCAGAGACTATAGAACACGATGGATGCCTAAGTCAATGGGAATCGTTATTCCTAAGGACACAAGCTTATCGGCGTAACCCGACATCTTGAGTACATGCTCACTAACGGAACTGTGCTCTTCCATCATGCAGCTAAAGAACTTTTACAGCGTTGTAGCTCTCTCATGAGCATGTGTGAAAATCATTTTCAACTCACCCATTGTATCAAAAGCATTGCCGTTTTGAAACGCTTTGAAGTTTCGCTCTAGCCCATACAATATGCCGCAATGAACTAAGTTGTGGTCCTCTGACGAGTCGATAGACATTCTTCTCCTCGTCGGGGCATCCTCAAAGGTGGGGGCCTAGCGGCGCTTCTAGCACATATTTCTTTTGTGCGTGAGAGAGAATCCTCAAATTCATGGCCCATTCGGTAAAGTTGCTACCGTTCGTTGCAAGTTTCTCTTTCTCCATGAACACATTGAAATTAAAAGCAGGTGGTGCCATCTACAACAGAATTTGTATAGTTTTGACTAAGTTTATGATAGATTGAGTTCAACTAATCCATATTACGAATGAACTCCCACTCAAAAATGACATCCCTCGTGTCCTTTTGGTGATTACATGAACCAAATCCACTACACCAAGTCCGATCATCACGTGAGTCGGTGTAGCTTCAAAGCGAGCATCAAATGGGCATCATATCTACTATATGACTCATGCTTAACCTTTCGGTCCGTGTTCCGAGGCCATGTCTGTACATGCTAGGCTCGCCAAGTTAGAACCTTAGTATTCGCGTGTGTAACTGTTTTACACCCGAAATATGGTCGTGGATCCAAGAACACCCGATCATCATGTGATGTCTTGGAGCGACGAAAACATAATCGGTGCATACTAAAGGAAGAACACATTCTTATCTTGATATTTAAAAGAGGGATCATCTTATTATGCTAACAAAGCGCTAAACAAGCAGTATAAGATGCTATCAAACATCACATGTTTATTAGTGAAATGATATGGTTCCCGCATATGATCTCTATCATGTGCACCGTGGTATGATCACTATCATACCTTTATGTGTAAGTCCAAGGTCTATGGAGATTACACGTTATGTATGTTGTAAGAGTATCATCTCATACTTCTACTTACATCATCACCATATCATAACACTAGCCCAGCAACAATCTAAACTAGACGCCTCTAATTTATCCATTGCAAGTTTTACGTGGCTTAGGGCTTTCGAGATAGAACCGTTATTACCTACGAACATGAACCACAACGAAGATAACCAAATTGTTGACAACTCATTGCAAAATAGATATTGACTATATTAGGAGAGACAGACACCCGCTAGCCACTTATGCAAACTAGTTGCATGTCAAGCGTGGAACAGGTCTCATGTGTGAGGACATGTAAAGTTTGTCCGGGCCGCTTCATCCCACTATGCCACCAATATCCAAAATTACAACTAACGATCAAAAACATGATCATCATCGCCCACATACTCATATGTGTACTACCCGTGTAAAGCATCTACACATAGATCCGGCTCTGATACCACTGTAGGGTTCGCAACATAGAAAACAGAAATTTTCCTACGATGGGAACTATGTAGCAAGATCTATCTAGTAGATACAAACAACGGGCAGATGTATATCCGTAGAGAACATACCCTTGAAGACCGACAAAGCTTAACGAGTTCAAATCATGGTTGATGTAGACGATCTCTTGCCGATCTCAAGATCGAGAGGAAGTCCTAGCGCCGCAAAGCAGCAACGCATCCGTGCTCGCACACACGTACAAGACACCGAGCAACCTCCGCCTCCTCGCTCCAGCGATGCAGCGGAAGCACAACCCTTTCTTGCCGAATAACCACCGGGAACATGTATCTCGCTAGTCCGAGACCATGGGGGATAAATTCTAGAGGGGGAGAGAGATCCTTCATGAGGAGGTGTGTGTGAGAAGTGAGAGGAGGGGCTCCTTATATAGGGGAGGGGGGCAGCCCAAGGGGGCATGGCCGCCGGCCATGGAGGGTGCCCCCACCTCTCCCTCATTCATGTGGGTGGACACTCCACTCACAAAATGGCCCTTCAATTTTCTCCACTAAAAAACCCACTCAAATTCCCATTAAATTTCCACCAAATTTAATGCAAACTCTCATTAAATAAAACTCTTTTATTTTATTCAGAATTTTGTCAATTACTTTAATGACAAACATTCACAAATAACCCCTCACATGCATAACCTCTTTATGCAATTTCACCCGAAAACCTGTTTCGGTATCTAGTGAAATAAATTCCTGCGCTTGTTTATTCTTTCGGCATGAAACATTTGCTCCAACTGGATGCCAGTGTCCCTTAAGTGTGTCACCCTACGGTTCGCGAATAATGCAGACATGATCGAGACCCTTCTCCGATCAATAATCAGTAGCGGGACCTGGAGATCCATCTTGACTCCACACATTCAACGATGACTTTTCTGTGATCGTCGAACCTTTTATGCTTGTATCTTAATCCCTTTGTTTCACGATATATTACATGTCCGAGATTTGATCATCGGTATCTCCATACCTAGTTTGATCTCAATTCTCGACATGCACTCTTTTCTCATTCCCGTGATATAACATTCTAGTGATCAAATCACTTGCTTGCAAGCTAACCAATGTGATATCACCGAGAGGGCCCAGAGTATATCTATCCGTCATCAGGATGAACAAATTCCACTCTTGATCCATGATTCTCAACATAACACTTTAGTAGCTTTGAAGCCATCTTTATAATCACCCAGTTACGGTGTGACGTTTGATGTCAACAAGAAACTCTTCCGGTGTTAGTGATTGACATGATCTCATGGTCTAAGGATTAGGACTACTTCATAAGTTGTTTATAGCGATATAAACTCAATGACTTTTATCTTAATGCTATACTTCGGATGAATGTTCATCACACCATTACACTAATGTTGTGATCTCGTTAGTAACAACATCCAATGTCTATGATCAGGAAACTGTGATCATCTTGTTAATCAACGAACTAGTTTATGAGAGAGGCATAACTAGGAACTTTCTGTTTGTTTATTAAACACACATGTATTAACGTTTCTGTATTAATACAATTATAGCATGCAAAATAAACATCTATCATATACTTGGAATACACATAATAAACATTTTATTATTGCCTCCCAAGGCATATTCCCTTCAGTTTCACTAAAGAAGATATGAGGTGGATGAAGAGAAAGTCAAGCAAGAGAAAGAGAAGGGATGTTCTACACCAATGTCTGGAACAATTTATCCATGCAACCACATTACCCCAGACGCTGGGGCTTAGCTCGTAGTTTGTGGTCTTTAGTCGGGGCTGCTCGTACTCGCTAAAGGGGAGAAAACCCATGAAATCCGGACTATCATAGACAAGTTACCGGTGCAAAAATTGGGTCTCTCGCGGACAGTATGACTTTTGGTAAGTACAGGAGGAAGTGAAGTCACAATTGCTACCGGTCAAACTACGGTTTGGAGGTAGGGGCCAGTACGGGAGGTAGGACTATGGCCGTCGTGCCACATACTCGTACCGAAGAGAACAACCCAAAAGTAAAAGCCGCCGTTGCTAGGGATGGACAAATGAAAAGTTAGGTTTGATTATCCGAGCCCCCGTCTACCGTGTGTAGCGGGCCATGGTTTTATCCCGGCAGATGTATTGATTCTTGTGGGTAAAGTGCGCAAACTCTGCAGAGTCTAATCTATTCGAATAGCCGTGTCCACGGTCAAGGACGGTTGGAATGGCAAGTGCTAGGAGGACCCTTCGGTAGGTTGTGATAAAGTAAAGGATGTGACTTGGTCACGAGGAAAGATAAGATGAGTTTGGTTTTGACCAGAGATGGCCGAAGACGTTTAAAAAGGGTTTTACTACAAAATTGTTTTAAAACCTTTTAACAAGGACGTGGAGATGTCCAGATTTTCTAAAAGGAGGCATATTTTCCAAAAACTCTTTTTCAAAAAAGATATAGAGATCCATTATAGATTTCCTGTGAAAATAACTATAGTGTAGAGCTATCTCGCCACAGCCAAATATGCATTATCTTGTTACCTTGTCTCGGTGGTTTGCGAGTACATTCAAAAGTACTCACCGGCATTGTCCCTGGCTATTTACTTGGCCAGATTGCAGATGTTAAGAAGTGACGAAGGTGCCGACGTCTATGCGAGCTAGGCCGTCATCCCAGTCAGTTGCCTGTAGGTTAAGGCACGGGCTCTGCGCTAAAGACTTCTGCTAATTGTATTGTATTCGCCACAATGGCCCTGATGTAAATTTTGTACTCGTTACTATAAGGATGTTGTAATGATACTAGTCGGTTATGCTCACAACTCACTGATTATGGGAATGTGAATTGTATTCATAACGTGTATTCTCGGACCGTAAATCCGGGGTGCCACAGACATGGTATCAGAGCCATCCTGACTGTAGGAGACCTTAGTTAGCATGGACGTTAGACATGACAACCCCTATTTATGAAAACACCGGTTTTCGCAAACTATTTTCTCAAAAGATTTTCAAAGGAATTCTTATCTTATCTTCTCTGACTAAAACTATTTGAAAATGGATTACTCTACATCTCGTCTACTTCAAATGTTCCGTTTCCAAAAACAAGGTCCGAAGTGGAGACTATGAATACGGAGATCCCAGAACGAAGAGACCCCAGAACAAGCTAAACAAAGGAGCTACCAACGATGAAATACACTACAAGATCGCCCTGCCAACGGAGTCCTTCATCGCCCCCAAATTGATCAAGTACGGCACCCACGACAAAATACGACAAGACAGAAGTTAAGACCCCAGTAGCGTCCGTACTTAGGATTAGCATCCCTAAATTAGGATTCCCTATATGGCGTGTAGCCACCCCCCTTAGTACCTATGGTAGGCCTTGCTTGCTTGTCATGTGAGTGTGTGATGATTGAAATGTGTGCTTGTCTGCCGGAAATCATCCGATACTTTAGTCTTGACCCCCTAGTTGGCAGTTTCCGATGCTAACTCTCGCAACCTCATAGCCAGAAACCTCTCTTAGCAGGATGGCCACCTAAGAAAGCCTCGACAACCTCAAGTAAATCCCTAAGGTGGAAATACTGCATCTTTCCACTCAACTCCAATAAACCCCTGTTGACCTACCACCGTCAACCATAGCCTTCCACCCAATATTATACCTCGTTAATCCTCTCTACCCTCGCACTCGAAAGACTAACTCCGTAGCACCATTCCCTTCTTCAGCCTGAGACTTTCGCTCCACCAGAAAACCCCGAGTATGGCCATGAAGATCGGAGACTCGAAGAAAGCGTGCAGCCGTTGCGGTGAAGAAGGACATCAAGCCAGCCAGTGCTTAGGCAACTGCCCAAATTGTGGACCTCTCCACTCTCCTGCAGATTGCCCCACCCAACTAGTCACCTGCTTCCTCTGTGAAGGTCAAGACCATGTCCTGGCCAACTTCCCCCTCTATCTCTTGATTGGCAAGGCTCGTCAACTTCCCTGCGTCAACATTGGGAAGAAATCAAGAGAAGGACATTCTAAGAAAGGCACCTGCTTCTCCTGTGATGAACCGGGTTACTTCAGCCGAGAGTGCCCCCAGCGTGGTCTTGACAACCCTCCTACCAAGGCAAAGGCCAAGACATCCACTGCCCCCTTAAAGATCCCAAGACAAACCCAAGGAGGATATGAAGCTAAGAAAAGCGATTGCTACACCTATGGAGGTCCGGGCCACTTCTCCCGCAAATGTCCAGACAAGTACGCAACGGCCTCGAAGCAAGAAGCTCTAGCACCGAAAAAGGGCAAGAAACCCCGAGACCCTTCGGCCAGAAGAATCAGGGGGGCACTATCCCCAGAACCTCCTCTTCCCCCAAGAAAGCACTACCTGAGGAGAAACCTTTCACCCTAGAAAGGCGACAAGACTCTGGACGTTCCTCCGAAGTAGCCTCTGCACCCAGAAGCTCACCTATTCAAACATAGGAAGAGTTATGTAGCGCCCCAAGACCTGTTTTGTAAAACTCCAAGTGCCTTGTCGCTATGTGGCACAAACCTGTTTTGTAACCCCATAAGTACCTCCGCCACCGACCGGTTTGAACCCTGCTAAACTCTCGAGATGACATGTAAGTGTGATATCCTTCTTTTTGTGTTTTACCCAAGATGTTGCATTAGACTAAACCCGGAACGACCCCATTCGAAAGGACCTTATTACCTAGAACGCCAAACTCCAACGGCACCCTCCAACCCGTTGGACCCATACCCCGCTCAGAACTAACTACCCGGAAGCTAGTAGACACCTTTTCGATAGACCTTCTAACTCATGAAGCAGCTCCAACGACGCTGACAGAAGATACCTACCCTGAAGGAAAGGTGTAGCGCCTTTCCCCAACATCCGCATACGAATCCAACCAATAAAGTTGGCGACTCCACCAAACACCCGTCGTTTTGCTCTAAGGGGGAAAGACTCCGTCTTTCCCGCCCAAAACCCGATAGACCCCTGGATTCGACCCCTAGTCAGCGTTAAGCGATGACCACCTCTCCAAATATGAACCGTCGACCCTGCAAGAAGAACGACAATCGGCAGTTCTCCAGAATCTGAAAGCCCTCCACTCCAAAGTTGACTGCCCAGTCAACACCCCGGTGTATCAAGACCTTGAAGAGAGAAAAGTCGACCACAAGGAGAAGGAATGAAGAAGAATCAACTCGTCGTCTCGCTTCAAGAAGGAAGTACCCCGTCGACGTTAAACCTACCTAGACCTATCCTAAGGGGAAAAGACAACGTCTTTTCCACTCGCTTAGTATAAACGCCCCAAAACCCGAAGCCGCTCAGCTCCGAACCGTAGCTGACCCTGCCTGCTTTCTGAAGACCTGTTAACACCCTATACTTTCCTCCCCTGAAATTGTTAAGCGGATGTTATCACCCTAACCCTACCCCTCCCTAATCTCGGGACAGGATTATTTAATGGGGGAAAGGTCTGTAACATCCCAATTTCAGCAACCCTGATTAAATGTCCAAAAGGCAAAAATCATGGGGAACAAAAACTTTTTCTTGCAATGTGTGCTTACTTGTTTGCTTGTTCTCAAGCAACTGTTTGTTTACTAATTGTGTAATCCTCATCTCAACACTAGTTTACAAAAACTATTTTACAAAAGAGATGTCTTGGCTCATCTTTCATACTCTCAAATGTTCTGGCATTTCAAAACCTGAGCCAAGATGACTTTGACACAACTAGATACTTTACTAGTCTCTATTAACAAAACCATGGAGACCTATATACTATCTCCTTATGTTTTCAAGACAGAACTCCCATCTACTCTTACCCCTAGGTATTCCAAAACCTTTATTAAAACCTTTTCATCTCAATATTGGTAGAAATACCAAGATGGTACTTATCTTACTTCAAAGCAAAACCGCTTTTCAACATACCCCTTCTTACCTCAAGCTAGGCTTGATGGTAACCCTAGTAGTAGTTAGATAAGTAATAAGATGAATTGCCTTGATCTTCTGGTTGATGAATTGCCTTGATTTGCTGTCTGATGAATTGCCTTGATCTGTTGATTGCCTTGTTTGCTTAGGAACTAGAGTGAGCTAATCTAGTATCTCATACCTTAGGACCCAATCCTTGCTTGTGATCATCAAGCCCATATCAATCATCCAAGTCTGGATCTATCCTAAGCCACTCAAGTGACCCTCTCATCTCCAAATCAGCTCAATCCAGGGATAATCCCTCCTAATGATTCCCAATCTAGTGAAGACCCAATCCAAGTTTGGATCCCCTCTTTTCAATCTATACCTCAACATAAACTACTTGATGGATAGGATAAACCATTGCGACCTTCTCAATTGTTTACCTCATGCATATTAGTCAAAATCTCCAAAACTGCCAAAATGGCTAAGTCTGGATTTCTTATCTGGATACCATCTTTGGATCTCTAACTCTTCTAACCTATGTGCATTGTTTAGAATGCACTTGAACCATATTGTATACATCTTTAGTACTACCAAAGCCTACTCATGCCCTTGGCTAAGCCACTTTAATTCCCACTCATCCATGATACTTTTGTAGTCAAGATAATAATCTTTTCTACGAATCTTATCATCTTGCCTACTTTGGCAGAAGCTCACATCTATATGCTACCTCCCCTTGACCAACTCTTTTCTTGGTTATGATATACTAATCATGGCCTATAAACTCCCACTTCACGTGTTTCCATTGGAGCCTTGTGCTTCTTAAACCCCCATGGTTTAGGAGACTACCTGATGTATCTGTTATGGCAGCCTTATTTTTCAACAAAGTTTGCCATCTCCTCTACACCACCACAAATCCAACCAAGCCCAAATATTGCTACCATGATCATCTATATGACTTGGTCTATCCATCCATATACCCCTTGTACCAATGTGAGCTCTGAGTTCCCCAATCCAACCCAGTTTAGGTGGCATCAAAATAACCAAACCCTGGACCCTCCAGAATCTAGTTTCCCTCCCTTTTCACCACTTTCCTTCAAAACCAAGGTTGAACTTGATGCCTACATCAAGTCTAAATCATCTACCTTGGATATAAGAATCCCCAAATAATTCCCACAATTATTTGGATTATTAAACTATTTTATTTCCTTTACTTACCAATTTCTCAACAACCTTGTCTTTAAAGGCAAGTTTGCTTTTCTCCAAATCACCTTGGCAAATAAAGGCACATTTTATGCCTATATATCATATCCCATCTTTCCAACTAAAAATAAATATTTTTGAGATTCTTTATTATTTCTTTTTGCCAATTTTCTTAAATGGCAGAAACAACAAATAATTCTTTAAAAATACTTTTCCACATCAATAAATCCCAATAAAATTCTCCAATGTGTAATATTGTATTTAGGACCATATCACATCAAAAACCAAGATTTTCCAATATAAAAATATCATCTTAGCTTCCATAATCTACTTTAGCACTTATTGAAGAAGTGCATTTAAATGGGATTATAATATTTATAAAAATCCCATTTAAATCATGAAGAGATTATTTTACCTACTCCACCTACCAGTATCATTTACACACCTTGTCCAATGCAAATTTATCAACTTCCTCCACTAGACTCCATTTAATCAATTTTACAAAACCAAGCCAAACTTGTTTCAAACAAAAACCAAAATAACTCCAATATTGTCAAGTACTCCTCCACAGCATCACACACACCCCCTGGTCATTCACTGTAGCATATCGCTGTAGCAAGCCCTAACCTCTTGTCCTTTAGCCCTTGAAACTTGTGAGGAGAGAGGATCCTATCTTGAAAGATCCTTGCAATAAAGTGACTGCAGCTACACCACTCCCATCTCCCTCTATGGTCGATCTACTGGCCCCACCACACCCCAGCACCACCCCCAAGTAGCCAATGGACAACCGCCTCCCTTGCCCTTCTCCCAATGGACTTTGCCCCTCCAACACCACCCCCTCTCGGTTTATAATGCCCCAGGTCGCCCCAGTTCTTCCCTGCCCTCTCATTTCTCCCATGCCCACCAGAGAGCCTCCCCAAAGCTCCCCCTCTCCCTCCTTCCCTCTCTCAGCTTGTCACCCGAAGAAGAAATGGCCATTTCGGCCATTGCTTAGTACAAGCTCAAGGTCATCTTCTTCCCTCTCCCCTCCCCGCGCATGTGTTTTATCTGTGCTCCACTACCTCTTACCTACCTCCCCCTACTCTTCCCTCCTCTGTAGGGACGTCGGGAGCCATCACCGCCGCGCATGCCTGAGAGCCTTCCTCCGGACGCAGCTCCTCTCCCCAAGCTCCTCCTGCGGTAACCACACCTTCTCCTACTCCCTTGATACACCCAATTTGCATCACCATTCTATATCATAATTTACCTCTATTCATTGATATTTGTCTTATTATGAGGTATTACTTATGTCTTTTCATCTGTTTATGCATGTTGGATGATTCCTGGAGGATGGACTGCCGGACTCTGGATTCTGATGGAAAAGACGGCGTTTCGGTGCAATTTCGCGAAGATTAGAAAAACACCAGAAAAATATGGAAACATATTATTTCACCGAAGACGAAGGAAGCCAGAAGGAGGAGCGAAGGGGGTCAAAACCCCCCTAGGCGCGGGCCCACCTGACCCCGCTCCTAGGGTGGGTTTGGCCCACCTGCTCGGCCTCCGACTCTGCCCCTTCGCCTATATCTTCCCTATGAAACCCTAACACCCGGGGAGCGACCACAGATAGACTTCCGCCGCCTCTAGGGGGCAGAAAACACCGAGAGAGAAAGATCTCTCCGATAGACAGATTTCTGCCGGGGGAATTCCTTCCCGAAGAGGGGAGACCGTTGCCATCAACACCATCATCAAGCTAGGCTTCATCGGGATCATCATCATCCACACCATCATTTCCACCAGCACCATCATCACCACTCCGTCCCGCTGTAACAATTGTCTTGGATATTGCTTAGTTCATTAGGGGAAACTTTCTTGGTGTTAATTACTATTGTAGTTGATGCTTGTGAGTGGAACCATTGGTTTATTGTTTATATTCATATTGTTATCCATTATCATATCATCTTTGATCTTGATCCATATGATGTCTTGTGAGTAGTTCGTTTAGTTCTTGAGAACATGGGAGAAGTCATGTTGTTAGTAGTGAATCTGTGATGAGGTATTATTCAATGGTTTAGTATTTAAGTTGTGGTGCTATTCTTCTAGTGGTGTCATGTGAACGTCGACTACATGACACTTCACCATTTATGAGCCTAGGGGAATGCATTGTGTATTTGGATACTAATCGCGGGGTTGCCGGAGTGACAGAAACCTAAACCCCCGTTAGGACACCTTTGCATAAGGGAGTGTAGGATCTCAGGGGGTTTAATCACAAGTATGTATTAGTTCTAGGAAGGGCGGTATGTTAGCATAGGTTCACCCACACAACACTTACAAACACCAGAGAAGAGTACTTAGCTATTTGAAACGAAAGAACTTGACAGAATTCCCATGTGTCCTCGAGAACGTTTGGTCCTTATAAGTACTTCCACCGGCTTGTCCTTTGCTAAGAAAGGATTGGGACACTTGCTCCGTTTGTTCGTTACTTTTGTTACTTGCTCCTTGTTTTGTTGCCTTGTCAGAAAACCACTAAAAATCCATTTGCTAAGTATTCACAGGGATTTCCTGCTCCATACCACTGTACAACACATTCTGCTCCTCGTTGGGATCGATACTCCTATTTATCGAAAGTACTACGATACACCCCTATACTTGTGGGTCATCATCCCTCAAGGCCCTATAACCCCCTCTGACCCCTCCCCTTTGACATGCAGGCTCTCAGGCGAGCCCTGGTGCGCACCTGAGCCCTCCCCGTCGCCATCGTTGCTCGCGACCCCAGATTTGCGCTGAACACTGTCTCGCCGCCCCTCTCCGGAATCGTCGTCGTCGACCGCATCGCCCTGTCGCCTCCACGACCTCCCTCGAGCCCTTGGTGAGCCTCCCCGCCTCCTCCCTAGCCCGCCCTAGCGTTTCCTCCCTCGCTCGCCGTCGTTGGGAAGGAGACAACGCCAGGACGTCGGATCTCCTCTAATCCAACGGCCAGGGTTGCCCCTTACCCCTTCACCTCGGATCCCCGTGAGCAGGCCGGCTGTTGGTCCGCGGTTGCGCACACGTCACCCGCGCGCTCTTGTTGTCGCTGGGCCGAACCCCCGGACAAGGCCCAACCGCTCCCTAGATCTGGCCCGCAAGTACCCTCTCCCTTTTCCTTTTTCTGCTTTGAATATATCTGCAGGATGTCTGTTTGGTTTAAATCCAAACAAAATTTTAAAACACCATATGTTCGCCAGATCTAATTTTTCGCACTTGCATGCACCTTTTCTCTAACATGCAGACCGGGTGCTGGACCAAAGTGAGGCTTAGAATAAAAATGATAAATCACATCACAGATCTATCCAGTGCACTAAACAAATTCTCAAGAAAGTTTTAAAAATCCAAATGGAGTAAAACCCATTTATTCAGGAAGGTATAGTCCATACCTTTCAAGTCCCACTGGCCCCACCCTATTATGCTTCCTAGGTTGCTGGTAGCAAAAATATCAAAATCAGGTCCTTCTGAATTTAGGAAATTCTCTAGGTCAAACCAAATGAGGTTTTGACCTAATTCCAACTCCCCTGACCCACACATACCCATATCCTACTAAATGCAGTAGCTCTTAATTTTAGGAGTCTCTGTTGAATTTTAGTGAATTTAACTCTTCTGTGCATGGTTTATTCACTATTAACATCACCACCGTAGCTCTGTAAATCCAAAAAGGTTTATTCCAATTTATACAGAAAGGTATGTTCATTACCTAACATGTGTCCTTTGAATAACCTAAAAATCTTTTGTAAAATAAATCTGATGAAAAAGACAAATCCTATCTAGTTGGAGGATTTCTCAAGGGCATTATGGTAATTGTTTTGAGGAGATTCCAACTCCTCTTGTTTCAGTCCACCAAATACCACCTAATCACCCAAGAAAATAATTTTTGGAACTCCAGAACAGTTTTGGTGAATTATTTCCTAAAACTAGAGTTTTATTCACTATAAAATCCATTATAAATCAAGAGAAATTGATAAAATAGTGAAACCACTTTTGTTGGATTCATTTTATCAATACCTATCTGATGGTATCATTTTTATACAATGGTATCATACAGATCAGATCCTTAATCAAAAACCCTTTCTTAAGTAGTTCCTAGACTATAAATCCAAAGGGAGCCTTTCCCTAATGTCTCCAACTCTTCTCCCAATCCAATCAAACCTCCAACATCCTATTGATGTTTATCATGCATTTATATTTTGCTTGCTGAATGATTTGATGCTTGTATGCCTTGTATTGATTGTGGTGTTGTTTGTTGCATGTATGCTCGGTAACGGCGATAGTTGCGATTGTGAGACGCCGAGAAGAAGGAAGGATTGGGTTATTCTTATTATCGATATTATTGGTATTCTGGTATTATAAAGAAGTCAAGGGACAACTCGTTGGTCATAGGCAAGCCACCATTCCTGAACTCCTATGTTAACCTACTTCTTTTATCAACTGTTTTATATCTCGTTTATGAATTACACGATTAAATGCATGGTTTGTTTTAAATACAAAGGCGTGTGTAACTTGGCTCCTCCAAGTTACGGATGAGTGTCCATTAGGACACCTACCCTTGCAACACCTATTTTCACCCCTTAGATTGAGGCTAAGATGATTAGCATCTTCTCTCTTGGAAACCCACAGATTCTCAATGGTAAAACTATTATGGGTTTTACCCTACTACAAAGTTTTCAAAATAAAACCCTTGGAAAGAGGCATCATTTCCGAGTGGAAGTTTTACTAAAGATGATATGAGGTGGATGAAGAGAAAGTCCACCAAGATAAAGAGAATGGATGTTCTACGCCAATGTCTGGAACAATTTATCCGTGCAACCACATTACCCCAGACGCTGGGGCTTAGCTCGTAGTTTGTGGTCTTTAGCCGGGGTTGCTCGTACTCGCTAAAGGGGAGAAATACCCTGAAATCCGGACTGTCATAGACAAGGTACTGGTGCAACAATTGGGTCTCTCGTGGATGGTATGACTTTTGGTAAGTACGGGAGGAAGTGAAGTTACAATTGCTACCGGTCAAACTACAGTTTGGAGGTAGGGGCCAGTACGGGAGGTAGGACTATGGCCGTCGTGCCACATACTCGTACCAGAGAGAACAACCCAAAAGGAAGAGTCGCCGTTGCTAGGGATTGACAAATGAAAAGTTAGGTTTGATTATTCGAGCCCCCGTCTATCGTGTGTAGCGGGCCGTGGTTTTATCCCAGCGGATGTATTAATTCTAGTGGGTAAAGTGCGCAAACTCTGTAGAGTCTAATATATTTGAATAGCCGTGTCCACGATCAAGGACGGTTGGAATGGCAAGTGCTAGGAGGACCCTTCGTTAGGTTGTGATAAAGTAAAGTATGTGACTTGGTCACGAGGAAAGATAAGATGAGTTTGGTTTTGACCAGAGATGGTCGAAGACGTTTAAAAAGGGTTTTACTACAAAACTGTTTTAAAACTTTTTAACAAGGATGTGGAGATGTCCAGATTTTCTAAAAGGAGGCATATTTTCCAAAAACTCTTCTTCAACAAAGATATAGATATTGTAGATTTCCTCTGAAAATAACTATAGTGTAGAGCTATCTCGCCACAGCCAAATATGCATTATCTTGTTACCGTGTCTCGGTGGTTTGCGAGTACATTCAAAAGTACTCGCCGACATTGTCCCTGGCTATTTACTTGGCCAGATTGCAGATGTTAAGAAGTGACGAAGGTGTCGATGTCTATGCTAGGCCGTCTTCCTAGTCAGTTGCATGTAGGTTAAGGCACGGGATCTGCGCTGAAGACTGCCGCTAATTGTACTGTATTCGCCATAATGGCCCTGATGTAAGTTTTGTACTCGTTACTGTAAGTATGTTGTAATGATACTAGTCGGTTATGCTCACGGCTCACTGGTCATGGGAACGTGAATTGTAGGCATAATGGGTATTCTCGGACCGTAAATCCGGGGTGCCACAAAACCCAAGGCCCGTAGGAAACCACAACAACAACAACCCCTGCAACTCCAACAATTTCAACCGTGCACCGCCGAAGTTCAATAACAACAATGTCGCCAACAACACCAATACTGACCCAAGGACTGGAAGCAATGATGAATGCTGAAGAAGACCAAGAAGCGCCAGATGTCGTGATGGGTATGTTTTCTGTTAACTGAGTACTTGCAAGAGTGTTGTTTGATTCTGGAGCATCGCACTCGTTTGTTACAGAAGAATTTGCATGTACTAGTAAGATCCAACCAACAAAATTGAAGCATGTTATGATAGTTCAAATACCTGGTTCAACCACCAAAGATAGACAAATTTGCAAGGCTGTACCTATCAGGATCCATGGCATAGATTTTTATGCTAATCTAATAGTACTTGGAACCAAAGGTTTGGAAGTAGTACTAGGTATGAATTGGATGTCGAAACATAAAGGATTAATCGACTGTGCCAAGAAAGCCATAACCATGACTAGTATAGCCGGAATATCAGTAGAGCATGTATCTGAAACCTTGCCCCATCAATTCAAGTGCAACAAGAGTTTAGCCCAACCAACCATTGACCAAGTCAGAGTAGTCTGTGAATACCCCGACGTATTTCCAGATGTTTTGCCTGGTATGCCCCCAGATCGGGATATCAAGTTTATAATTGAACTAATCCCTAGAACCAGACCCATAGCCTAGATACCTTATAGTATGAACCTGTCGAAACTAGTGGAGCTGAAGAAGCAACTGGATGCTATGCTGGAGATAGGATTGATTCAACCAAGTGCGTCGCCATGGAGATCACTTTGTGGACAAGAAATACGGAAGTAACCATTTGTGTACGGATTATAGGAAGCTAAATGATGTCACCATCAAGAACAAGTATCCACTTCCAAAGATAGAAGATTTGTTTCACCAGTTGACCGGTGCCAATGTGTTTTCTAAGATTGATCTTAGAACTGGTTATCATCAACTCAAGATTCACGCAGAGTATATTCCAAAGACTGCCTTTACCACCAGATATGGACTGTATGAGTACATTGTCATGTCTTTTGGATTAACCAATGCCCCCACTTATTTCATGAACGCCATGAATAAGATTTTTATGTACTTCCTGGATAAGTTCGTCGTTGTTTTCATCGATGACATTCTGATCTATTCCAAATCATAAGAAGAACATGAGATAGACCTGAGGACCATCCTTGGAACCCTTAGGTAGCATAAGTTGTATGCCAAGTTTAGCAAATGTGAATTCTGGTTATAGGAAGTAGGATTCCTTGGACATATCATGTCGGCCGAAGGAATTGCTGTTGACCCTGTCAAGGTCAAGGATGTTGAAGAATGGAAAGCCCCAACCACTCAAACTCAAGTTCGTGCATTTCTCGGATTAGCTGGATATTACCGCAAGTTCGTAGAAGGATTCTCGAGCATCGCAAGACCCATGACCCAATTGTTGAAGAAAGATAAGAAGGTTGAATGGACAGACAAATGTGAAGCAAGTTTCCAAGAGCTTAAAAAGAGATTGATCTCAGCCCCAATCTTGATCATGCCGGATATCACAAAGCCTTTTGATATGTATTGTGATGCATCCAAGATCGATCTCGGATGTGTGTTGATGCAAGAAGGCAAAGTCATATCATATCTATCCCGACAACTGAAGAAGCATGAGCATAATTATCCTACCCATGACCTTGGACTAGAAGCCGTAGTTTTAGCCTTGAAGACATGGCGGCATTACCTCATGGGAAACCGTTGTGAGATTTATTCGGATCACAAGAGTCTGAAGTATATTTTCACTCAGAAGGAGCTGAATATGAGGCAAATGAGATGGATAGAGCTAATCAAGGACTATGATCTGGACATTCACTATCACCCTGGTAAAGCCATTGTGTTAGTAGATGCCCTTAGTAGATTGTCGTGTCGCTTGAACTCGATGATTCTGAAGGAGCAACCAAGTTTACACAAGGAGTTAGAAGATTTTAGAATGGAATTAGTTATTGAAGGATTTTTGGCTAGCATAGAACTTCAACACACTTTGATCAGTCAGATCAAGGAGGCGCAGAAAGGAAATGCTAGTATCGATGGAATCAAACATCGTATCGGTACAGGGAAAGTACCCGGATTCACCGAAGGTGAAGAATGAGTTTTGTGGTACAAAGGACGTATTTGTGTGCCAGCAGATTCAGAGTTGAAGCAAGCTATTTTGAAAGAAGCCCATGATACTCTATATTCTATCCACCCTAGAGGAACGAAGATGTATCAGGATTTGAAGGAGCAATTTTGGTGGTATAAGATGAAGAGAGAAATCGGAATCTACATAGCCAAGTGCGATATCTGTTAGAGAGTCAAGGCGGGATATCGGAGACCCGCAAGACTGTTGCAACCATTGCAAATTCCGGAATGGAAATGGGATTCAGTTGGAATGGATTTTATCACCGGTTTGCCTACATCTAGTAGGGGAAATGACTCTATTTGGGTCATAGTGGATAGACTGTCCAAAGTAGCCCATTTCTTACCAGTCAAGACCAATTATCAGAGTTCGAAGCTAGCAGAGTTGTACATTGCTAGAATAGTCAGTTTGCATGCAGTCCCCAAGAACATTGTGTCGGATCGAGGAACTCAGTTTACCTCGAGATTTTGGAAGAAAGTCCAAGAAAGATTAGGAACCCGGCTGGATTTCAGCACATCTTATCACCCTCAGACTGATGGACAAACAGAGCGAGTAAATCAAATACTCGAAGATATGTTGAGAGCCTGTGTGTTAGAATATGGATCTAAATGGGAAGATTGTCTGCCTTTCGTAGAATTTTCATACAACAATAGTTATCAAGCCAGTTTGCAAATGGCCCCATTTGAATTCATGTATGGAAGGAAGTGTCGTACCCCTTTGAATTGGTCGGAAGTAGGAGAAAGTCAGATTTTTGGACCCGACATCCTAAGAGAAGCCGAAGAGAAAGTTCACAAGATCCATGAGCACCTCAAGACCGCCCAATCTAGACAGAAGAGTTATGCCGACAATAGACGTCGAGAACTAGCCTTCAATATCGGAGATTTTGTGTATCTCAAAGTGTCACCTTTGAAAGGAATGCAATGTTTCCAGCTCAAAGGAAAGTTAGCCCCTAGATATATCGAACCCTTCAAGATTTTGAATCATCGAGGAGAAGTATATTATCAACTGGAACTGCCAGAGGAGATTTCAGCCATGCATAATGTGTTTCACATCTCGTTACTTCGCAAATTCCTAGAAGTCCCGGAGAAGATCGAAGTTTTCAAGAATATTGATCACCGAACCATAGAGATCAACAATGACCTGACATATCCCGAAGTACCCATTCATATTTTGTAAGAAGCTTTCAGAACTACCAGGACCCGGATTATCAAGTTTCTCAAGATCTAGTGGAGTAACCACAGTGAAGAAGAAGCTACCTGGGAGCGACAAGACTACATTAGGACGGCGTTTCTAGATCTCTTTAAATCCTAGTTTTCTTTTTATCAAATCTCGGGAACGAGATTTTTTTTAAGGAAGGAAGGTTTGTAACATCCCAAAAATATTAATCAAGGTTATCAATTCCAATCACCCAAATTTAGGGTTAACAAAAACTTTTGTGAATCAAAATCCATATGAATGCATGTGTGTATGTGGTGAATGCATAAATGCTTGAATGGACTTGTGTGATTGTTATGAATGGAAAGGATTGGTTTAAAGATGAAAACAACATCATCTAAATCATTCCCAAGAATAATTTAATCAATATAAATTCAAAAACAAACAAAATAAGCTAATGGTCATTTTTGCCAATCTTGCTCACTAGACCACTTTGAGTGTTTCTAGTCCAAGATTTCTAACAGAAACAAATCCAATTATTTTCACCCCTTGCTAGACCAAGTAAAAGTGAACCCAAGCCCACCTTGCAAACCCACAGAAACATTTGGCAACCCTATTCAAATGACATTTGAAAATTGAATATAGTTCATATGGTAAGATCACCATTTCTCAAAACCCCACCAAATCAGGTCACCTTGACAAATCCAATCAACCAGATACTCCCTAGTATGTGACCATTGCAACCACCAAGTTTCATCCAAAAATTCAAATATGAATATCTTGCGGCCATTTCATCAAACACCTTTTGAGCACAAATCAAATTAAACAACAAAAACTATTGTGAGCAGTGTTTGTGCCAAACTTGTTCCCTCTCTAGCTCTCACCACACTCCCAGTATGTCATTAACATCATCTAAGCATCTCTAGCCCACTGTGTACTTGACCATGCCATCAATGGCCACCATGGCCGAGCACACTTGCCATCCCCACCATCGATAGCAAGCTAGAAGCATAGCCAGCCTCGCCAACCTTGTCTACCATGCTGCCCATGCCTCACTACCCCCTCTAGACCAGCCCTAGCCCGAAGACAGAGAAGGGAACCGCCGAAAATGCCGTGACGTGCCACTATCGACCATGTCGACGCGCACCATAGTGCATGCCCTGTTCCCACTCAACCCGACCGCGCCTCTCCTTTGCTGCCCGTCTACTTGATCACCACCGTCCTAGGAGACCACCAGACATCCCCGTTCGCCGCCGCGCAACCAGGAGCGCCTGTGCGTCGTCAAAAACGTCGTCGGTGCCACTCAGAGCACCAGCGCGTTCCAACCAAACCGCACCGCCCCTTGTCACGCCATCAAGCCGTTGAGGACCGCCAGGAGACTGCACACCGTCCCCTAGCCTTAGCCATTCCTTTAGCTCGTTGTAACCCCGACCCCGACGAGCACTACCCATGCCGCTCGGCCTCTCTCGCTCGCCTATAAAAGGAGGCCTTCCCCGCTCGTTTTCTTCACACCAGTTCACTCCCCACCTCTCACTGATCCTTCCCACCTCTTCCCGAAGCAAGGCGAGATCTCCCACACCGGAATTTCGCCGGAGCCTACCACTGTTGAAGGAGAAGGGCGTCGTCGATTGGAGCCATCCCAGGAGGAGACGCCAGTACTAGGAGAACCGCCGTCGTCGATTTCGTCATTCGCCCCCATCGCCGACCATCGCCTGAGCACTGGTGAGCCGCCCCAAACCCCCAATGGCCGTGATAGGGTTCGTTCCCGTCGTGTTCTGTTCAGACGAGGACGATGGCCGTGAGCCGTTGATCCTTGATCTAATCCTACGGTCGTAATCGCCCCGTACCCCTTCGCCTACCCCCGTCTCACTGACGCGTGGGGATACCACTTAAACCAGCCCGCGCGCCATGCGCAGTGGGCTGGCCCAGTTAGAATTCCCTCATGACCCAGTAGTTTGAATTTAGATTTATCCATTTAGTTTTAAACCTAGTTCTGGCAGTAGATTCAAAAATCAATTCAGAGAGTTTTACTGAACCAAATAGCATGAAATCAATTTTGTTAGAAATGTATGGAAATTCTTAATCCAAGCCCGTTGGATTCAAACTATTTTGAGTTATAGATCACCTATAGTAAAAATAACAAGGAAAAGAGTTTTCTGCATTCAATTTTTTTCAAAATTCAACCATAAAAGCTTTTGAGTTGATTACATCTCTCAAAAATCACATTTGATAAGACCTTTCTGAATATATAAAAATATCTAGGTTTACTTGCAGTAATAATGGACAAGTAATAAAAGAATGACCCATAGGCATTTCTAGTCACTTTAATTAATTAAAATAAAAAGGTTAAAGCTTATTAAATAGTGACACCACTTTAAATCACATTCCCAAGTATTAAAATATGTGGTGATGACATGTGTCAACATGATCCCATATTTTAATTGGAGAATATTAAATCTTAAGTAGTTTTTCAATGAGTAGAAATTACTTTTCTAAAATGAAATAAATAAAACTATTGCCTTAATTCATGTGATGATTGTGATGATGCTAGATCATCTAGTGTTAGCCTTTGTGTGCCAAATACAAGTAGTTAAGTATTGTTTGGTGATTGTGTACTTCGTATTTAGTTATATACGCCAGTACCGACCAAAGATACGAAGAGGAAGGAGACTACTACGAAGAGGAAACAGAGGATAACATCAACCACTGCACTACACAAGGAAAGCTTCACCATACAAGTTATCTTAGCAAGCTATCTAATGCAAACCATCCTAGCAATCTAGAACTTTGCAAGCTTACACTTGCAACTGTGAAAGCTAGATAACCTATGCAATGCATTAGGCATGCTTTGATTAGAAAATCCTGATTATCCTAAATCCCAATTTTACTTGCAAGCTTCATTATTTTATTTCTTTATCAAATCTTTTTATTTATGTTTACTTAGTGACTTTTACATTTTGGAAAGATATTAGAGGTAGCATAAAGAGCATAAAACTTGGCCTAAGTTAGGTAGAACTTGATGTCATCCTAAGGCATGAGATTGGACCTAGATAAGTCACACTTGATTGTCACCCCTCATTAGTGTTTACCACCAACTTTAGTGGCTAGTGCTAAGCATAAAACTTGATCACTTTAGATGGGAATACTTGGTGAAAATGATTATGAAAACCTTAGAATGATGAGTCATTATAATGGAATGTTTTGACATGTGTTATGAACACCAGATGATTTGATGATGAAAATGTTGAGGCATGAGCCTTAGCCCCTTTATAAAACTGATGGTTGTGTTCGGATGCGACACCATTCCTATTTTACCGTACAACCGCAATACCCGAAATTGTGTAGGGCTTGACTGGAAGTTTATATATCTTAGTATGGGTTCCCTTGTGGCTGAGGTTTGAGCTGAGGCTACCTCGTGATGATTGTCCACCTGTGTAGTTCCCAAGATGACAGATGGTCATGGTTGGGAGGCCAAACTCATAGCAAAGTTGCCTATACTAGGGTGTATAATTGAAAGGTTAGGATTGATTATCCGCATACTGAGTATGGTGAATTCAGGGTTGTTCCTGACATATGTATCGAATATTATGGTGAAAGTGTACCACCTATGTAGAGTGTCAAACTATTCGAATAGCCGCGTCCGCGGTTATGGACAGTTGGAGTGGCCATACTGTTCCGTCGTCAGATGTTTTCAAAATAACTTCTAAAATGAATCATGGCTTTACTTGACCATAACAGGGTTGTGAATATGAAAACTGAGTTCCCACTTAGGTGTTATAAAACCTTAAAATAGCTCTCTTTATTTCTGAACTTAGCTAGAGATAAACCTAGTTTTTTGCAAAACAACCTAGAGCTTAGTATTCCTACTTGAACCACTTTAGTTGTTAGTGATAGTTTGTGAGTACTTAAAGAATACTCATGGCTTTGTCCCTGGCTATTCCCGTGGCCAGACTATGAGGAGAACTATCAGGAGGATGGACCGCAGGAAGTCTATGACAACTAGGATCATCTCCCATCGTCAGCATTTCCTGTGAACATGAAGATGGAGCTTCGCCCATGCTACCATTATTATATTATTCCGCTGCGCTGATTGTATTAAGACTGGATCATGAGATCCTTTATTTGTAAGACCTTTATTATGGTTTGTAATGGATGATGAACTATGGTACCAATCTGTTATATCTCGCAAAAATGGTAATTCTGGGATTGCGATGTATGGCATAACAGTCATCTGGGACTAAAAATCCGGGTGTTGACAATCATTGTGGTTCAGCAGGAACTTGCACAAACCATCACCCTCGCTAGACCTGCTATAAATAATGAGAGCTACAACTGAAGGAACCAAATGTGTTCTCAAACTTGTTCCAATCCTGTAGCTCCCTACTAGACAGAGGGGCTCGACCTGGAAGCTCTCTCTGCACCCCAAGGGGAAACCAGCAAAGAAACTGCAACCAAAACATAAGTGGTCACAATATATAGGTTAATTATCAATCTGTTAGAAAGCAATATTGTTCCACCAAGAGAAATGGTCCTGCATATGTAGCCATTGCAGTTAATTATGGGTCTACGAGAATCACAATATTGAAGTCAAAATATGTTTAATCTATGTCCTACTAGTGAACAGAGACAATTCTACTCACTATATTCAAATAAGATTAAAATCTCAGCTGGAAGATAAAAAAAATTGGAAGCACGTAGCCAGATGATGCAAGTCTCACAAGGGAAAGCTGGCCAGGGGAGTTTTCTTTTGCCCAGCATAGAACACCATAGAAATAAGGAGAGCCATTGCCGCCCGCCAAGGCCAGTCTATGCGGCACCCGACACCGGCGTGATTCTCCCACGGCAGTGTCTAGGCCACCTCCCATTCACCATGATGCCAACACCATCGTGGAACATCCACTATTCCGAACACACAAAAGGAGATTACTTAATGACTAATGATGCATATACTGAAAAAAGGGGATCTTACTAACATGTGGTATTCTATTTCTATGCTGAAAAGGTTTATGAAGTATAAAAATAATAGTGTCATACTGTCATCAAAGAAAGTCCATTCCCCTCTATAATATCTAGCAGAAAGTAGTGGTAAAATTCTTTTTCCTCAACCCCACATCCCCTTTTAATCCAAAATCAAACTATATGGAGCAGTTATGAGTGGCTACCTCAATAAACATCACCAACTATTTCACTAACTGAATTATGCAGAACAATAGCGAGCATACATGTGTACAAATGAGCCGGGTAGGAATTATTTGAAGGAAGAACCAAAATGCACAGAAATATTAGTGAAGAAACTGATCATATACCTTCATTAACCAAAGCCCTGCTGAAAAAAAAACTCACTGTATTTTAAGAGTTCCAATTTAGTTCTAGGGTCACTTTGCATTAAATAAGTGTGCTAGAAGGGTGTATTCTTCACCACCTATTTGTCCCATTGCCTTTTCCTATTGTTCTTTTCAATTAATTCGCAAGATACAATCTAAGGATGTGATCTACAATAACAAAAGAGAATGCACAATACACAGACCATGAAAAAAATACACTTGCATAAAATAGATCTAAGAGTGTGGCTATTATATCTTTTTATTTGTCAAGCAACATTAAGAGATAAAAAAGGATGTGAATTATGGTAGCAGCGACTACAGATGGCCAAATACTTTTGATCCTGACTGCAAGAATGAACCACCAGCCTGCATATTACTCAATTGCGAGCGAAAATTAATAACAGAAGGTGCACATTCAACGAAGTTATATAGTGTAGTTGTGGTAAATTGGTAATACAATGATTGAACAAATCCAAGAGAAGCAGCAAATTAAAGAAATCGTGTATAGCTAAACAAGCACGGTAAGAATTTAGTTAAACAACACTGAACCGGAATTGGACCCATCCTTCCCAAACCTGCTTGTCGCAAGCTGATTTCCCTCGGAAATCCTCATCTGCGACACTCCTACATACACAGGGTTCCCTTGTTTTCCATACTATATTTAGTGTAGGTAAAATTCCGTTAGCATTAAGCTTTGTGTGTCCTGAATCAAGATCACGTGAACAAGTGTAAGGACCTGATAAGTTAACAAGACGTATTTGCGCTTCATTTAATCAAAAAAAAAAGAGATGGAGTAAGCATGGCTATGAAGATGATTGTAGTTTTATAAAGATAAAACTTCTTTATATCGACATGTTTAATTGGTTACAGTCCTTTACTTAAGAACTAATATGTAATCTCTATGAAGAAATTTGGGAACATAGACAATATAAAAGAAGTGTGCATAGATAAATACTTGGATGGCTTTGGAAACCAGGGATGACCATCAAAATATGGATGCTCCCTAGATGTCGAGATGGAGCATGAAGACCACGACTATGTGACATACCAACAGAAAAAAACTTAATTAATTTTATATAAAAAAGTGCAATCATAGAACTGAAATAAACTAAGATGGAACCATATCTCCATCAAACAGAAAATTATTTGCGAGGCAAAATTCCTAAAAGAACCAGACAGCGCTAGCTACATAAATTTCGTGTTTCAAACTAAAAAGGAAGGTGAGTCGAGAGGAACAAGGTCAGTAGAGGGAGGAAAGGGGAGGGGATCAGGGGTATGCTCTCACCTCGACAACATATATGAGGAAGCGATGAACCTCCGTAGGCACCGTCATCCACCAGCTCCGGAAACAACCGGCGACCTCAATCCCACTGCACGTCTTCCTAGCGCGCTAGGTTTTTTCACCACCGCCTAGGAGAGAGGAAGAAAGAGATGGGAATGGCTAGGCGGCCTCCCCTGGTCACCGCTATTCTAGATCAAAACGGAGGTTGAGGCACTGAAGGAGGAGGCGGCGGCCGGCCGAGGTGAGGGCGCTGGCGGCAGCGACCGGTCGAGGCGAGGGCGTCCTCGTCGTCATTCTCGGACTCCACCCTGGTGTGGAAGATCTCTGGAGATCCCCCTACCTCCTCCCCTTGACCTTGTGATGAACCTCGAGGAGGGCCTCGGCGCGTCCTCCGGCGAGGGAGACAGCAGCGGGAACCTGCTCATGCTCCGCGTGCGGTGGAGGCTCCCTCTGCTGGCCACACATCTCGGCCTCGTCTAGCTCCGCACGCGAGGACAAACAAGAGAGATGAGGTGGGGGACGGCTGGCACGGCTGCCACGGGAGGAGATGTGACGGCGGTGAGGAGGACGTGCGGGGTGGATGAGGAGGAGATAACGAAGATATCGAGATATTTTCACCTACCTCGATCGATCTAGATTTTCACTCCTGGCCCCGAGAAAAGGAAGGATGAAAAACTTACATGGGCATAGAGCTTCGTGTGTTTGACAAGCAGACCCACACGCACCTGGGTCCGGATGTCATGGACTTCCTCACCAAAGCATGCAGTGTAAATATAAAAACCTGCATCTAACGGTTGTCAATGAAAGCAGGGGTGAAAAGCGGACTGTTCACACAACATGGACGCGCGCGCAGACGCCCTGAGGACGCGGGTTGGCCAAGGCCGGTTATAGGTAGTAATGCCTCAAACCTTTTAACTTTGCCGCCTCTGGATTCTACAACCTCGTGTATCCACTCAACAAACTTGGCAGTCGAATTACCCTTTGTACTCACTCGGCAACGTTAGCAAAGTCCGCTCTGACAATTGTGGCCCTTTCTGGTTCATATAGAACTAAGCAAAACCTTTGTTAAGTCAAGTTTATGGTTTCGTAGGGCAAAGCCTCCACAATATCTCATATATATATAAGGGGTCAACCTATAGAGTTACAATTACAACACGACAAGTACACGTATACAACACGTATACGAGACCGATTTCAACACACCCCCTCAATCTGAACTACTACAACATACAAGATTCAGATTGGACCGGGAATGCTCTAACATATGTCGTGTGGCTGGTTTAGTAAATACATCATCCAGTTGGTCCTTAGTCGAGATAAATCTGACATGCAGCGCACCTACAGCAACTCGTTCCTGCACAAAATGGAAATTGATCACGATGTGCTTGGTACGAGAATGAAAGACAGGATTAGTAGTCAGATAAGTAGCCCCCAAATTATCACACCATAAAATAGGTGCTCGCTGGCGTGATACACCGAGTTCCCTTAGAACCGACTCAATCCACATGGCCTCGGCAGCGCCATTTGCCAGCGCCTTGTACTCAGCCTCGGTGCTAGATCTCGAGATGGTAGACTGCTTCTTCGAACTTCAGGAGACAAGGTTTGGTCCAACAAACACAGCAAAACCACCAGTGGATCGTCTCTCATCAACACAACCTGCTGATGACCCACAAGTATAGGGGGTGTATCATAGTACTTTCGATAAATAGTAGTGTCGATCCCAACAAGGAGCAGAAGGTGTTGACTAGTGGTATGGAGCAGGAATTCTCTATAAATACTTAGCAAACAGATTTGTAGGGGTTTTCTGATAAAGCAACAAAACAAAGTGCAAGTAATAAATACAACTCGAAAAAATGCAGCAAGTGGCTCGATCCTTTCTTAGCAAAGGACAGGCCGGTGGAAATACTTATAAGGACCAAACGTTCTCGAGGACACATGGGAATTCTGTCAAGTGCTTTCGCTACAAATAGCTGAGTACTCTTCTTTGGTGTTGTAATTGTTGTGTGGGTAAACCTGTGCTAATGTACCGACCTTACTTGTACTAATACATACTTGTGATTAAACCCCCTGCAAGCATCCACAACTAGAGGAAAGCAATTAAGATATAAACCTAACCATAGCCTTAAACTCTGAGATCCTACACTCCCTTGTGCAATGGTGTCCTAACGGGGGCTCAGGTTTCTGTCACTCCGGCAACCCCACAATTAGTAGCCAAATACACAATGCATTCCCCTAGGCCCATAAATGGTGAAGTATCATGTAGTCCACGTTCACATGACACCACTAGAATAATAGCACCACAACTTAAATACTAAATCATTGAATAATATCTCAACACAAATCCAGTACTAACAACATGACTTCTCCCATGTCCTCAAGAACTAAACGAACTACTCACAAGACATCATATGGATCAAGATCAAAGATGATATGGTGATGGATAACAATCTGAACATAAACAATAATCCAATGGTTCCACTTACAAGCATCAACTACAATAGTAATCAACACTGGGAAAGTTTCCCCTAAGAACTTTGCAAGTATTCAGCACAAGTGTTATAGCGGGATGGAGTGGTGATGATGGTGCTGGTGGAAATGATGGTGTGGATGATGATGATGATCCCGATGAAGTCTATCTTGATGATGGTGTTGATGGCGACGATCTCTCCTCTCCAGAAAGGAATTTCTCTGACATAAATCTGTCTATCGGAGAGCTCTTTCTCTCTAGGTGTTTCTCGCCCCGCAGAGGCGGCAGAATCTTTCTGTGATCGCTCCCCGTGTTTTAGGGTTCTGAGAGGAAGATATAGGCGAGAGGGCAGAGTCGGAGGCCATCCAGGTGGGCTACACCCACCCTAGGCGCGACCCAGGGGGAGCGCCTGGGGGGTGTGGGGCCCCTGTGGCCCAACTCCGCCCCCTTCTGGCTTCCTTCGTCTTCTAGGAAAATATATTTTTCCATGATTTTTCTGGTATTTTTCTGATCTTCGTGAAATTGCATCAAAACACCTCTTTTTCCATCAGAATCCTGACTCCGGCAGTCCATCCTCCAAGAATCATCCAACATGCAAAAACAGAGGAAAAGACATAAGTAACACCTCATAATAAGACACATATCAATGAATAGAGGCAAATTAGGATATAGAATGGTGATGCAAATTGGACGTATCAACTCACCCCCAAGCTTAGAACTTCGCTTGTCCCCAAGATAAAACTAAGCTCAGTAAACATGTCCACAGGTTTATGGAGTGAACTGTCGATAAAAGAATACAGACAAGAAGCATCACACTTACCATTACACAACTCATAGAACAAAGCAACTCGCCATTATATAACTTAGCTTGCAACAAGTACAGGAGTCACAATAGAGATGCATAAAGATAAATCATAATTGGAATTGGCAAACTTTGTTCAGAGAACAGCTGGCAAATAGTTTCACAAATAAAGCCTTTGTAGAAGTCTTCAAAAAAAGGAGCACTCTTTGCTCAAAAAGGTTTTTACAATGATGGCTTTCAAAGTAATACTCAATAGATAAGAGTCGTGTGCAAACAAGGAAGATAGAGAACATGGTTGAATAAATCATCATATGAATGCTTGCAACACAACAACTCAAATGCTTCCTAGAGATAGGGAGGAAGTAGGTTTACTGACTCAACTTAGAAATAGGAGAAAGGTCCCTCCATAGAGGGAAGAAGGGATTTCAAGTCAAAAATAGCTTCCAAAATATTATGGTACTTACTAGATTTGAGACCTCATTGCCCCTATCATAAGCATCTTGAGATGATTAAGGTTAAAGTGAACAAGGATGGAGTATATGCTTGATGAAATATAAGTTGCCAATCTCATGTCCCTTGAGTACGAGGGCTGCTCCTCATGCTACTCAACTTTAGTTACCGATAAGTTCTTGTCATTGTAAGTACATGTTTATCATAAAGAACCACCAACGGGGTACCCCTTGTACATGATATAGGAGCTATCCCATAATCAAAATGGCAAGGCAAGCAGACAGTGAGCATCTCATCGATCTTTTTATTTTCTATTTGCATAGGTTTTTATTGAGGATGCTTCACAGATCGCTCATTATGGTTATGCTGCAAGTTTCCACCATGATTAGGCATGTCTTAGGCTAGTGGCCCAGGCATTTCTCTAACACACATACATAACTCCATGGACTTACAAGCTCCCCTTTTATTTCACACCGACGACATCCGCAAACAAAAGAGCATGATATCAACTGGACATGTATCCATAAGTGTTGAAAGTGTTCCCCATGACAGCACGGTTCTGCTAATCCCAACATATAGATGCAAGCATATACAACTTCGATGACACAATGTTTCATGTTTATTAGGGGCAAGAAAATAAGGTGTGCCATAAAGTTCGTGAGAGCTTTACTAACTAGTTTTCACATAACAAAATACTTTTTAATTCGAAAGATAGATGAAGCTTGAGAATTTTCTTGGAATAGCAATAATGCTAATAGGTAGATATGGTGGACACAAATGGCACAGGTTTTGGTTCAAAGGAATTGGATGCATGAGAAGTATGCCTTCTCAAAACAGGTTTTTGGCTAGCAAGGCTGGGTAGCAAGCAAAAGAGTTAAAGGAAACAAACAAACCTACAAGTGATAAATCCAAACATGCAATCTTCCTTGAAGACACAAAAGATCTTAAATAAAGAATACTAATCTTATGAGCCAATCAAGAAAGAAAATAAATGATACAAAATACTTGTAAGCTTTTTCTATTTTCCTTTAAAACCTCAAAAAGTGTTGCTACTGACCAGAGCTCGGTTTGCCAAAACCAATTTGGATCTACTTGATGCCCCCAAAGTGATGCCAATAATGATCAACAAGATCAATCATATAATAGAGATTGCAAACTAAAATAAGAAGTGCAAAAAGTAAAAGATGAAACTTCTCATTAATATTCCATAAAGGCACTCACACCAAGGGATACATAGATAATCAACTAAAGGAGAGATACTTCCACAATGCAAACCAACCTATAAAATAAATTCTATACCAAAGATATGGATCCACTAAAAAGGTAAAAGATAAAAGATAATGATGTGATACCGCGGCACTCCCCAAGCTTGGAACAAGCCAAGGGGATGCCAAACCTGATGACGAATTACTCCTTCGGTGGTGGTGGTGTTCTCTTGATAAGCTCCTCAATCAGTTTCCTCAATCCTCAATCTCGAAGGTCAGAGTACGAATCAACTCCGAATTTTGCTCAATGCGATTCATGATCATATCGGACCGAGAGTCCCGGTCCTTGATATTCTTTCCCCACTCTTCCTTCTTAGTATGGTCCTTCCCTACATAGTTAGAACGAGGAAGATCCAAAACCGAGGGCAAGTTCCCTTTGGGCACCTATTGGTATTGTTGCTCATGTATAAGAGTATGGAAGGGATTCTTGGTACGTGGAGGAGGTGACCGTGGAGCAAGGATATGACGCAGGGTTTTCCCTCCTGTAGACATCCATGCTGTCCTCCTAAGCTTAGTAGGTTTTTTCACCACTCCAATTCTTGCGACGGTGGCGCGGGTGTGGGATGCTCGTCCTCCTCCATGTCTTCTTTATCCCCTACCAAAATCTCCTCATCCTTGGGGTTTTGAGGATCATCTTCCTCGGGCTTCTTGACTTTGTCGTTGGCGGATACCATGGTGCTCTAAACTTGAGAAGATTTCCTGACAGAAACAGATCTAAACAAAAACACGATGCACGAACCTCGGGTGATCCGGGGGGTTATACATTACGAAGTTTCAATGCATAAGGAAGGTTCTGGTGCGAAAGTAAGGTCATGAACCTTCTGTTTACACCACTTTTACCTAATCAAAGACGAATGATACGTTGGAAACGTATCTATAATTTTTGATGTTCCATGCTTGTTTAGTATCTACTTTGCTTAACTTGTCTACACTTTGAGGTGTTGTTTACATGTTTTCTGGTACTAACCTATTAACAAGTTGCAACAGTGCCAGATGCATGTTTTCTGTTGTTTTTGTTTTAAGAAAATTTAGTAAAGAAATATTCTCGGAATTGGACGGGACGAACGCCAAAGTCAATAACTTTCCGTGGGGAACAAGAAGTCCAGAGGAGAGCCGGAGGGGCTGGCCAGGGGGTTGCGCCGGGGTCGTGGACCAGCCGGGTAGGGTTTGGCAACCCTGGTCGCCTCCTGGACTCCCCCCCTTCGCCTATAAGAAGCACCCTATACAGAAACTCTCGGCACCCGATCAGAAATCCACGAAACCGTCTATAGCCGCCGCCACCATCGTCCCTAGATAGGGGAGGGGGATCTGAAGTTCTTCCCGACACCCTTTCGGAGGGGAGATCATCTCGGAGGCCTTCTCTCCGGTATGATTCGTGAGTAGTTCCACCTTGGACTATGGGTCCATGTAGTAACTAGATGGTTGTATCTCCTCCTTTGTGCTTTCATGTATAGATCTTGTGAGCTCCGTTCATGATCAAGATCTAATCTATTTGTAATCATGCATGTTGTGTTTGTGGGGATCCGATGGATATTGATATTATTATGTTGGTTTGATTAATGGTTCTATCTTTATGATTCTATCATGTTTGTGTTGTTTGTGATCTTGCATGCTCTCCGTTGCTAGTGGTTATCTTGGCCAAGTAGTTGCTAGTGACTCCAAGAGGGAGTATTTATGCTCGATAGTGGGTTCATGCCTCTAGTTTCCAAGGGAAGTGATAGAAATCTCTTAGGTTGTAGATGTGTTGTTGCTACTAGGGAGAAAACAACGGTCCCTTGTTCATGGAACATGTGGATTGTTTACCTTACACACTTTGCTTAAAGCAGTTGTCTGTTGCTTGCAAGTTAATACTGGAGGGGGTTCCGATGATAACCTGAAGGTGGACTTCTAGTCATAGATGCAGTTGGATTACGGTCTATGTATACTGTTGTATTGCCCAATCAACTTCATAGGATCTTTCTAGCTAGTAATTGCATTGTTATGCCTTGCTCAGTTCCTGTCAATTGCCCCGTTGTAATTTGTTTACCCTTCATGCCATGTTGTTATCTAAGGAGATCACCTCTAGTGAACTATGGACCCCGGTCCAATCTTTACCATTGATACTGAAGGGAATATGCCCTGAGAGGCAATAATAAATTGTTTATTATGTGTATTCCAAGTATATGATAGATGTTTATTTTGCATGCTATAATTGTATTAATACGGAAACGTTAATACATGTGTGTTTAATAAACAAACAGAAAGTTCCTAGTTAAGCCTCTCTCATAAACTAGCTCGTTGATTAACAAGATGATCAAGGTTTCCTGATCATGGACATTGGATGTTGTTAATAACGGGATCACAACATTAGTGTAATGATGTGATGAACATTCATCCGAAGTATAGCATTACGATCAAAGTCATTGAGTTTATATTGCTATAACAACTTACGAAGTGATCCTAATCCTTAGACCATGAGATCATGTCAATCACTAACACGGAAGAGTTTCTTGATAACATCAAACGTCACACCGTAACGGGGTGATTATAAAGATGGGTTCGTAACTAATAAAGTGTTATGTTGAGGCTCATGGATCAAGAGTGGAATTTGTTCATCCCGATGACGGATAGATATACTGGCCCTCTCGGTGATATCACATTGATTAGCTTGCAAGCAAGTGATTTGATCACTAGAATGTTATATCACGGAACGAGAAAAGAGTGCATGTCGAATCGAGATCAAACTAGGTATGGAGATACCGATGATCGAATCTCGGACATGTAATATATCGTGAGACAAAGGGATTAAGATACTAGCATGAAAGGTTCCGACGATCACAAGAAAGTCATCGTTGAATGTGTGGAGTCGATATGGGTCTCAGATCCCGCTTCGATTATTGATCCGAGAGGGTCTCGATCATGTCCGCATTATTCACGAACCGTAGGGTGACACACTTAAGAGACACCGACATCCAATTGGAGCAAAAGTTTCATGCCGAAAGAATAAACAAGCAGGAATTTATTTCACTAGATACAAACAGTTTTCGGTGAAATTGCATAAAGTGGTTATGCATGTGAAATAGAATTCTAGCAAGGTTATTTGTGAATGTTTGTCATTAAAGTAATTGACAAAATTCTGAATAAAATAAAAGAGTTTTATTTAATGAGAGTTTGCATTAAATTTGGTGGAAATTTAATGGGATTTTGAGTGGGATTTTGAGTGGACTTTTGAAGGGTCATTTTGTGAGTGGAGTGTCCACCCACATGATGAGGGAGGCAGGGCAGCCCCCATGCGCCACCCCCTTGGGGTTCCCCTCCTCCTATAAAGGAGCCCCTCCTCACTTCTCACTCACCTCCTCGTGAAGGATCTCTCTCCCCTCTAGAATTTATCCCCATGGTCTCGGACTAGCGAGATACATGTTCAGTGGCTTTTCGGCAAGAAAGAGTTGTGCTTCCGCTGCATCATGGGCGAGGCGGAGGTTGCTCGTGCCTCGAGCGTGTGTCTGAGCACGGATGCGCTGATTCTTGGCGCTAGGACTTCCTCTCGATCTTGAGATCGGCAGAGATCGTCTACATCAACCACGAGTTTGGACTCGTTAAGCTTTGTCGGTCTTCAAGGGTATGTTCTCTACGGATATACATCCGCCCGTTGTTAGTATCTAGTATAAATAGATCTTGGTATATAGTTCACATCGTAGGAAACTTTTTGTTTTCTCTGCGAACCCTTCATGGGTATCGAGCCGGATCTATGCGTAGATACTTTACGGGTAGTACACATATGAGTATGTGGCGATGATGATCATGTTGTTGCTCCTTTCTTGTGATTTTGGATATTGGTGGCATAGTGGGATGAAGCGGCGGACAAACTTTACATGTCCTCGCATTACGAGACCTGTTCCGCTTGACATGCAACTAGTTTGCATAAGTGGCTAGAGGGTGTCTCTCTCCTACTATAGTCAATATCTATTTTGCAAGCGAGTTGTCAACAATTTGATTATCCTCGTTGTGGTTCATGTTCGTAGGTAAGAACGGTTCTATCTCAAAGCCCTCACCACGTAAAACTTGCAATGGATAAATTAGAAGCGTCTAGTTTAGTTTGTTCTGGGCTAGTGTTATGATATGGTAGTGTTGTAAGAAGAAGTATGAGATGATACTCTTACAACACACATAGCGGTAAAACCCATAGATTGTGGATTTACACATATAGGTATGATAGTGATCATACCACGATGCACATGATAGAGATCATCTGCGGGAACCATATAATTTCACTATTAAACATATGATGTTTGATTGCATCTTATATTGCTTGTTTAGCGCTTTGTTAAGCATAATAAGATGATCCCTCATTTTAAATATCAAGATAAGAATGTGTTCTCCCTTTAGTATGCACCGATTATGTTTTCGCTCCAAGACATCACGTGATGATCGGGTGTACTTGGATCCTCGACCATACTTGGTGTAAGAGCAGTTACGCAAAAATACTAAGGTTCTAACTTGGCGAGCCTAGCATGTACAGACATGGCCTCGGAACCTGAGACGAAAGGTTAAGCATGAGTCATATAGTTGATATGATGCCCATTTGATGCTCGCCTTTGAAGCTATACCGACTCACGTGATGATCGGACTTGGTGTAGTGGATTTGGTTCATGTAATCACCAAAAGGACACGAGGGATGTCGCTTTTGAGTGGGAGTTCATTCGTAATATAGATTAGTTGAACTCAATCTATCATACACTTAGTCTAAACTTTACAAATTACATTGTAGATGGCACCACGCTTTTAATTTCAATGCGTTCATGGAGAAAGAGAAACTAGCAACGAACGGTAGCAACTTTCTTGAATGGGCCATGAATTTGAGGATTCTCCTCTCTGCACAAAAGCAATATGTGCTAGAAGCGCCATTAGGCCCCCACCCTTTGGCGATGCCTGACGAGGAGAAGAATGTCTATCGACTCGTCGGAGGACCACAACTTAGTTCATTGCGGCATATTGTATGGGCTAGATGAACTTGAAAGCGTTTCAAAACGGCAATGCTTTTGATACAATGGGTGAGTTGAAAATGATTTTGACACACATCTGCTGTGAGAGCTACAATGCTTGAGAAAAGTTCTTTATGCATGATGGAAGAGAACGACTCCGTTAGTGAGCATGTACTCAAGATGTCGGATTCGCCGATAAGCTTGTGTCCTTGGGAATAACGATTCCCATTGACTTAGGCATCCATCGTGTTCTGCAGTCTACGCCACCTAGCTATAAGAGCTTCGTGATGAACTATAATATGCAAGGCATGAAGAAGTCTCTCCCGAGCTTCACAATGCTTAAAGCTGCGAAGTGGAGATCAAAAGGAACATCAAGTGTTGATGATCAATAGGAACACCGGATTCAAGAAAGACAAGAAGGAAAGCGGAAGGAAGTAAGGCGGCAAGCTGTTGCCGCTGAAAAAAACCCCGAGTTGGACCTAAGTCCGAAATCGAGTGCTACTATTGTAAGGGGATCTTTGGAAGCGCCCCAAGTATCTGGCGAGACAAGAAGGCGGCAAGGCAAACAAAGGTATATATGATATACATGTTATTGATGTGTACTTGACTAGTGCTCGCAGTAGCCGGGTATTTGATACGGTTCGGTTGCTAATATTTGTAACTCGAATCGAGGCTGCGGAACAGCGACCGCTAGCAAGGGTGAGGTCAAGATGCGTGTCGGCAATGGATCAAACGTTGATGTGATCGCCGTTTAACGCTACCTCTCCACTTACCGTCGGGATTAGTTATAAACTTAAATAATCATTATTTGGTGCTGCACTAAGCATGAACATTGTATCGGATCATGTTTGATGCAAAGTGGTTTTCATTCAAATCGAGAACAATGGTTGTTCCATTTATATGAATGAAATCTTTATGGTCATGCACCAATGTTGAATGGTTTATTTCTGTTGGATCTCGATGATAATGTTACACATATTCATAATATTGATGCTAAAAGGATTAAACTTAGTGATGATATATCCACATATATGTATTGCGCCCGTCTAGGTCATATTGGCATTAAACGCATGAAGAAGCTCCATTCGGATGGACTTTTAGAATCACTTGATTATGAATCATTTGATACATGTGAGCCATGCCTTATGGGCAAGATGACTAGAACGCCGTTTTCGGTTCAATGGAGCAGGCGACATTTATTGGAAATCATACATTCGATGTATGTGGTCCAATGAGTGTGTCGGCGAGGTGGATATCGTTATTTTGTTACTTTCACGGATGATTTGAGTAGATACGGTTATATCTACTTGATGAAACACAAGTCTGAAACCTTTGAAAAGTTCAAGGAATTTCAGAATGAAGTGGAAAATCATCGTAATAGAAAGATCAAATTTCTCTGATCGACCGTGGAGGTGAGTATCTAAGTTACGAGTTTAGCACTCACATGAAAGAGTGTGGAATTGTTTCACAACTCACACTGCGAACACCAATGAAATGGTGTGTCGAACGTCGTAATCGTACTTTATTAGATATGGTTCGATCTATGATGTCTGACGGACTTGCCGTTGTCATTTTGGGGTTATGCACTAAAGCTGCTGCATTCACTTTAAATCGGGCACCATCTAAATCCGTTGAAATGACACGTATGAATTGTGGTTTGAAACAAACCTAAGCATCATTCTTAAAGTTTGGGGTTGCGATGTTTATGTGAAGAAACTTCAACCGGATAAACTCGAACCCAAAGCGGAAAATGCGTCTTCATAGGATACCCTAAAGAAACTATTGGGTATTCCTTCTATCACAGATCCGAGGGCAAGGTTTTTGTTGCCAAGAATGGATCCTTTCTAGAGAAAGAGTTTCGCGAAAGGTGTGATTAGTCGGAAAGTAGAACTCGAAGAGGTTATGGAACCTTCTCTTCAAAGTATGGCGAGTAGCCTTGCGCGGAAGTTCGGAGTTGGCTCCACTGTTGAAGAAGGAACTAATGATAATGATCATGAAACTCGAAAGAGTACTACGAACCTCGCAGTCAAGCAGACGTGCGACTCCGAGTCAGACGGAAATCTGTCATAAATTTCATGGTTGATGAAAATAATGACCTGCGGCGTATGAAGAAGCGATGATGAGCCCGTTCCAACAAATGGTTAGAAGCCATGAAATCCGAGATGGAATCCATGTATGAAAATCAAGTTTGGAACTTGGTGGAATTACCTCACGACCGAAAGGCCGTGGAGAACAAATGGATTTTCAAAGGAAAGCGATCTTGATGGTAATGTGACCATCTATAAAGCTCGACTTATCGCAAAGGGGTTTACAAATTCAAGGAGTTGACTACGATGAGACTTTCTCTCCGTAGCGATGCTAAAGTCGATTAGGATTATGTTAGCAATTGCATATTTCGATTATGAAATATGGCGGATGGATGTCAAAACGCGTTTCTCAATGGTAATATTGAAGAAGAGTTGTATATGATACAACCAAAGGGTTTTTGTCGATCCCAAGGATGCTAATAAGGTGTGCAAGCTTCAGCGATCCATCTATGGATTGAAGCAAGCATCACGAAGTTGGAATCTCCGCTTTGATGAGGTGATCAAAGAGTTTGGATTTGTCCAAACTTATGGAGAAGCTTGTATTTACAAGAAAGTGAGTGGGAGCAATGTGGCATTTACGATACTATATGTGGATGACATATTATTGATGAAATGATATAGAACTTTAAACAGTTATGTTAGGTTAAAAGTTATCTAAACGACAAATTTTCAATGAAGGACCTAGGTGAAGCATCTTACATATTAGGCATAAAGATCTATAGAGATAGATCTAGGCGCCTAATAGGGCTATCATAAAGTACATACCTTGATAAGATTTTAAAGAAGTTTAAAATGGAGGAAGTAAGAAGGGTTCTTACCTATGTTGCAAGGCAAGACATTGAGTAAGACTCAAAGTCCGGCTTGAGGAAGAAAGAGATAATGGACAAAGTCCCTATGCTTGACCATAGGCTCTATAATGTACGCCATGCTATGTACAAGACCGGATGTGGCACGCTATTAGTTTGACTAGTAGGTACCAATCGGATCCAGGTTGAACCTGGATAGCGGTCAAGAATATCCTTAAGTACTTGAGAAGAACTAAGGATATGTTTCTTGTATCTGAGGTGAAGAAGAGCTCGTCGCTAAGTGTTATGTCGGCTAGCTTTGACACCGATCCGGATGACTCTAAGTCTCAATCCGGATACGTATTTCTCATGAATGGCGGAGGTTAGTTGGAGGAGCTCCAAACAACCTGTGGTAGCGGGATCAACAACGGAGGCGAATATGTTGCTGCTTTGCGGAGCGGCTCAGAGCGCTTTGGATGAAGGAGTTCATATCCGAACTAGGAGTTGTGGCAAGCGTTGGACCCAATGGTGATCTATTGTGACAACAATGGTGCCATTGCCAATGCCAAAGAGCCAAGGTCTCACAAGCATTCCAAGCATATTAAGCGGTTTCACTCCATCCATGAGCATGTCAAGGATGGAGATATGTAAAGTACATACGGATCTCAATGTAGCAGATCCGTTGACTAAAACTCTCCTAGAGCAAAACATGATCAACACGAACTCAATGGGTGTTAGATATATCACTATGTAACTAGATTATTGTCTCTAGTGCAAGTGGGAGGCGAAGGAATATGCCCGAGAGGCAATAATAAATTGTTTATTATGTATTCCAAGTATATGATAGATGTTTATTTTGCATGCTATAATTGTATTAATACGGAAACGTTAATACATGTGTGTTTAATAAACAAACAGAAAGTTCCTAGTTAAGCCTCTCTCATAAACTAGCTCGTTGATTAACAAGATGATCAAGGTTTCCTGATCATGGACATTGGATGTTGTTAATAACGGGATCACAACATTAGTGTAATGATGTGATGAACATTCATCCGAAGTATAGCATTACGATCAAAGTCATTGAGTTTATATTGCTATAACAACTTACGAAGTGATCCTAATCCTTAGACCATGAGATCATGTCAATCACTAACACCGGAAGAGTTTCTTGATAACATCAAACGTCACACCGTAACAGGGTGATTATAAAGATGGGTTAAGAACTAATAAAGTGTTATGTTGAGGCTCATGGATCAAGAGTGGAATTTGTTCATCCCGATGACGGATAGATATACTCTGGGCCCTCTCGGTGATATCACATTGATTAGCTTGCAAGCAAGTGATTTGATCACTAGAATGTTATATCACAGGAACGAGAAAAGAGTTCATGTGCTTGAGATCAAACTAGGTATGGAGATACCGATGATCGAATCTCGGACATGTAATATATCGTGAGACAAAGGGATTAAGATACTAGCGTGAAAGGTTCCGGCGATCACAAGAAAGTCATCGTTGAATGTGTGAGTCGATGGGTCTCCGGATCCGCTTGATTATTGATCCGAGAGGGTCTCGATCATGTCCGCATTATTCACGAACCGTAGGGTGACACACTTAAGAGACACCGACATCCAATTGGAGCAAAAGTTTCATGCGAAAGAATAAACAAGCGCGAATTTATTTCACTAGATCGAAACAGGTTTTCGGGTGAAATTGCATAAAGTGGTTATGCATGTGAAATAGAATTCTAGCAAGGGGTTATTGTGAATGTTTGTCATTAAAGTAATTGACAAAATTCTGAATAAAATAAAAGAGTTTTATTTAATGAGAGTTTGCATTAAATTTGGTGGAAATTTAATGGGATTTTGAGTGGGATTTTGAGTGGACTTTTGAAGGGTCATTTTGTGAGTGGAGTGTCCACCCACATGATGAGGGAGGGCAAGGGCAGCCCCATGCGCCAGCCACCCCTTGGGGTTCCCCCTCCTCCTATAAAAGGCCCCTCCTCTCACTTCTCACTCACCTCCTCGTGAAGGATCTCTCCCCCTCTAGTGTTTATCCCCCATGGTCGCGGACTAGCGAGAGACATGGTCCCGGTGGCTTTTCGGCAAGAAAGAGGTGTGCTTCCGCTGCATCGCTGGAGCGAGGAGGCGGAGGTTGCTCGGTGCCTCGAACGTGTGTGCGAGCACGGATGCGCTGATTCTTGCGGCGCTAGGACTTCCTCTCGATCTTGAGATCGGCAAGAGATCGTCTACATCAACCACGAGTTTGGACTCGTTAAGCTTTGTCGGTCTTCAAGGGTATGTTCTCTACGGATATACATCCGCCCGTTGTTTGTATCTAGTATAAATAGATCTTGGTATATAGTTCACATCGTAGGAAAATTTTTGTTTTCTATGCTGCGAACCCTTCAGATACATCTTCTACGGTTACTTGTTTACTTGTTGCAAACCATTACCTTCCAAACCATACCTTTAATCTTTTGTTACAGCAAACCGGTGAACTTGACAACCTCACTGATTCATTGGGACAGAGTCTTGAGTTTGTGTTGTGCAGGTCTCCACGTTGCTTCCAACACTTGTGTGACGTTTCCTTCCTCCTTCTGGTTCGATAACCTTGGTTTCTACTAAGGGGAATCTTGCTGTTGTGCTCTTCATACCTTGCTCTTGGGGTTTCCAACGAAGCACTCTTCCTCCCTGTTGAGTGTAGATTTCTGGCGCCGTTGCCGAGGAGGCCAAGGACGTCTTTACTAGGGGAGTCCTTCACTTCCTTTCTCTTTACTTTGTTTTTAGTTTGCTTAGTTTGTTTTGCTTGGTTTTGTTTGCCTATTTTCAAAAAAAAACAAAAAAAATTAGTCTAGTTTGGTTTGCTTTCTTTGTTCAAAAACACACAAAAATTAGTTCCTGCTCGCTGCTGCTGCTGTTTTTGGCTTGCCCACCTTTGCTAGAATGAATTCCGCTGAGAACACTAAGTTGTGTGACTTCACTAGAACCAACAACAATGATTTCCTAAGAACACCTTTTGCTCCACCTGCTCCTAATGCTGACTTTTATGAAATTAAACCTGCTTTGTTAAATCTTGTGATGAGAGAGCAATTTTTTGGTGATGGTTCTGATGATCCTGCTGCCCATCTTAATATCTTTGTTGAACTTTGTGAGATGCAAAAGTATAAGGATGTAGATGGAGATATTATTAAGCTCGGGCTTTTTCTTTTCTCATTGAGGGGAAAAGCTAAAGAATGGTTGCTATATTTTCCTAAAAATAGTATTGATTCTTGGACTAAGTGCAAAGATGCTTTTATTGGAAAGTACTATCCTCCTGCTAAGATTATTGCTATGAGAAGTGACATTATGAAATTTAAACAGCTTAATAGTGAACATGTTGCTCCTGCTTGGGAAAGAATAAAATCTTTGGTTAAAAATTGCCCTACTCATGGACTCACTGCTTGGATGATTATCCAAACTTTTTATGCAGGTTCGAACTTCTCCTCAAGAAACTTGTTGGATTCTGCTGCTGGAGGTACTTTTATGGGACTCACCTTGGGTGCTGCAACAAGGCTCCTTGATAATATGATGGTTATCCACTCTGAATGGCATGTTGAGAGGGATCCACATGGTAAGAAGGTAAATTCTGTTGAGGAAACTTCCTCTTTGAGTGAAAAAATTGATGTTATTATGGCTATGCTTGTTAATGGGAAAGCTCCTCTAGATCCTAATAGTGTTCCCTTAGCCTCTTTGGTTGCTCAAAAAGAGAAAGTTGATGTGAACTTCATTAGAAACAACAATGCCTATAGGAATAATTTTGGTAGCAACAACAATTATAGGCCTTATCCTCCTAATAATGGCAATTCCTATGGAAGTTCTTACAATAATGCTAGAAGTCCCCCCTCTAAACTGGAAGTCATGCTCAAGGACTTTATTAGTAAACAAACCACTTTCAATAAGACTATAGAGGAAAAGCTTTTAACTGTTGAGAAAAATATATCCTCTTTGTCTGAATCTCAAACTTCCTTGGTTAATAAAATGGTTGCTAAACCTGAAACTATGGAAAACATCTTTGCTACTACTCATGCCATACAAGGTACTATTGATGAAAATGTTAGGTTGTTAGCTCAACTTCATGCTAGGTGGGAAAGGGAAGCTGAAATTGATAGAAACAATAGTGTGTGCACTATCACCACTAAACCACAAGTAGCCCATATTCCTACTACTACTATGCCTAAGACCATTGATCCTACTAATAGTGATGCTAAGTTTGATTTTGATATTGATGGTTGCAATATTTCTGAAGTGATTATGTTCCTACAAAAGCTTGCTAGAAGTCCTCATGCTAGTGATATGCATGTTGCTTTTACCAAACACATTACAGATGCTCTTGTTAAGATTAAGGAAGAGAAGCTAAAACACAAAGCTTCTATTCCTAGTAAAGTAGAAGATAGTTGGGAACCCATTATTAATATACAAGTAAATGACTTTGATCTCAAAGCTTCATGTGATCTTGGTTCTAGTGTCTCTATTATGCCTAGGAAGATTTATGAAATGCTTGATTTGCAACCATTAGAAGATTGTTATTCAAATGTCCCACTCAATGATAATGCTAAGAAGAAACTCATGGGGAGTATTAAGGATGTTCTCATTATGGTTAAGAATTCTTATGTCCCTGTTGATTTCTATGTTTTGGATGTTGAATACAATGCTTCTTGTCCTATTACTTTGGGAAGACCTTTTCTTAGAACAGTTGGTGCCATCATTGATATGAAAGAAGGCACCATCAAATATCATTTTCCATTCAAGAAAGGTATTGAACACTTCCCTATGAGGAGAGAGAAGTTGCTTTTTTCTCCTCCTTTGAAAGCAAGATTTGATGTTGATGCTTCTTCATTTGAAAATACTTGATTATTCTTGCTTCTTGTGCCTAACTTAAAGGCGATAAAGAAAAGTACTTGTTGGGAGATAACCCAAGATTTTCCTTGAGTCTTGGAAGTTATTACTACTATAATGACCTCTCCTTATCCTTTTTGTTTGATTTTTGTGCCAAGAAGGACCTCTAATGAGAGGGAACTAAGATTTGGGGAGTTGCTGTCCCGAAACAGATTTATGTCCTCCACCAAACAAAATCGTGAGGAGGCTCTGTAACTCGTATTAAGCTCACAATTTACGAATAAATTCCCCAGTATGTTGGCTAACTTTCGATGGTTCAACACTTTTTGATTTGAGAAACATAAGATGTTCGACAAAATTCGTTTCTACCTGCTGGTCTGTTTTGACAGATTTCTGCCATTATTTGCATTTGCTTCTTATTGATTCCTTTTTTAGCTCTCTTCAGGTAAATTGAGTTTCTTTGAAGGAGTTACTACATTAGCTTGTGTTTTTAGTGAAAAGCCTTTCTGTTCCAAAGCTTTGCCATGCGGTCTAATATCTTTTGAATAAGCTAATGTTGCTAATGAAGATTGTGTGAAGTTTTGTATGAAGGAAAAATTTCAGGTGTGTAGAGAGAATGATGCAATGAGATGTAGAATGGACAAAAGCTCAAGCTTGGGGATGCCACCATGGTGTCACCCCAAGAAATATCCAAGAGTTACAAGCGTCAAAGCTTGGGGATGCCCAAGGCATCCCCTTCTTCATCAATAAAAAAAGCTCAGGTCTGTCTAGACACTTCACTTTTACTGTTTCATGCACAGTTGTGTTGTTCTTGGAGCGTCTTAGTTTTCGTTTGCTTTGCATAGTTTGTTTGGTTTGCTTTAGTAATTTGGACCCCCACTCTCGCCGTGTTGTTTTGCAAATAAGTTTTCATGGTGTTTGGAAAGGAGTAGTAAGTTCTTTCTTAAAGTGCAAAAAGAGCTTGCATTGACTCTGACTTAGACTTTAGCATGACATGCTAGGTGTTGTTTTTGAATTATGCTTAGTGCTTATTGTTGTAGCATGTCTTGTTCCAAACAATTGGTATTTATTATGGTGCCTTGAAGAAATTATGTGTTGTTTTAGCATGCAAAAGCATAGTATTGTGGTATTCTCCTTTGATGTTTTGCTTGGGTTGACTTGGCACATGCTTACACCATGTTATGACTACGAAAATTCACCATTAGCCTCTACGATCATTTAGTCCTTGAATTGTAGTACCACTCTTTGCTTTGATTAGTTTGCTTTGTTGCATTGCATAATTATGGCCATTATTGCTCTCTTAGTTAGTTGCTCCCAGTTTTTTGCTAGCCTCCACTTGTATGAGTAAGTTCTGCTCATGCTTCCAACTCCCAAGAAACCAAGTTGTTCCAAAGTGTCCACTATAAACCTATGCATGGTGTGTTACACCATTCCAAGTATATTCTTGTTTTCATCTATCTTCCAATTAAAAACTATTTTGTTATGTGAAAACTTAGTGATTAAAGCCCTCACGAACTTGATGGAACATTTTATTCTTTGCCCCTAATAAACTTGAACCATTGAGGCAACTTTGTTGTATATGCTTGCACTTATAAGTTGGGATTAGCAGAACCGTGCTGTCACAGGGAACATTTTCAACATTGCACTTGTACCTTTTTCGTACTTCGTTGATATCATGCTCTTTTGTCTATGGATGTTACCGATGTGAAATGAAGTGGGAACTTGTAAGTCCATGGAGTTTGTATTATTTGTTAGAGAAACGCCTGGGCCGCTAGCCTAAGCCATGCCTAATCATGGTGGAAACTTGTAGCATCACCATAGTGAGGTATCTATGAAGCATCCTCAATAAAAAGCTATGCATATGGTAAATAAAAAGATTGCTGAGATGCTCATTGTCTGCTTGCCTTGTCATTTTGGTTATGTGAAAGCTCCTGTATCATGTGCAAGGGGTACCCCATTGGCGGTTCTCAATGATATGCAAATACTTACAATGACAAGAACTTTCCTGGACCCTAAGTTGAGTATCCATGAGGTGTAGCCCTCATATTCAAGGGACATGAGATTGCCAACTTATACTTTGTCAAGTATATACTCCAGCTTTGCCACTTTAACCTTAACCACTTCAAGATGCTTATGATAGGGGCAATGAGGGCTGAAAGCTAATAAGTACCATAATTTTTGGAAGCTCTTTTTGAAACTTGTAATCCATGCTCCCTTTACAAAAAAGGCCTTTCTTACACCATTATTTGAGTCTCCACCTTCTACCTTTAGGCACCATTAAGAGAGCATAGTTGTCATTCTGTGTGCAATGTTCCAAAGCTTATTAATTGATGCATATTGTGTTATTACTTATTCATGTGCCATCTGTTTCTAGTCACCCTTGTGAACTTTGAAGGTGTCCTATGCATCTATATGCTACTCTATGAGGGACAAGCTGATTGCCACTATGCTATGTTTTCTACATGTGAAACAAAGAAACGTTTTTCAATGCATATTATTCATGATCTTTGTTTGTAGCTTGCCATGTTGCATGCATAATTACTATGTCCTATTGTTAGAACTCCATCTTTCATGCACATGTTTAGAGTTCTTTTATCCCAGCTTTCAATGTTTTCAAATGGTTGGATCTTTATTGTGAGGGTGCATGTCACCTCAAAAAATATTCTTTTATCACTTACTTACTCAAGGACGAGCAGGAGTTAAGCTTGGGGATGCTGATACGCTGGAAACGTATCTATAATTTTTTATGCTCCATGCTTGTTTAGTATCTACTTTGCTTTACTTGTCTACACTTTGAGGTGCTTTTTACATGTTTTCTGGTACTAACCTATTAACAAGTTGCAACAGTGCCAGATGCCTGTTTTCTGTTGTTTTTGTTCTAAGAAAAGTTAGTAAAGAAATATTCTCGTAATTGAACGGGACGAATGCCAAAGTCAATAACTTTTCATGGGGAACAAGAAGTCCAGAGGAGAGACGGAGGGCTCGAGGGGAGACCCACCCTGAGGTCGTGGACCGCGCTGGTAGGGTTGGCGACCTGGTCACCTCCCGGACTCCCCCCTTCGCCTATAAGACGCCCCCGATGCAGAAACTCTTGGCACCTGATCAGAAATCCACGAAACCGTCTGTAGCCGCCGCCACCATCGTCCCTAGATCGGGGGGATCTGAAGTTCTTCTTGGCACCCTGCCGGAGGGGAGATCATCCCGGAGGCCTTCTCTCCGGTAATGATTCGTGAGTAGTTCCACCTTGGACTATGGGTCCATGTAGTAGCTAGATGGTTGTATCTCCTCCTTTATGCTTTCATGTATAGATCTTGTGAGCTCCGTTCATGATCAAGATCTAATCTATTTGTAATCATGCATGTTGTGTTTGCGGGATCCGATGGATATTGAGATTATTATGTTGGTTTTATTAATGGTTCTATCTTTATGATTCTATAATGTCTGTGTTGTTTGTGATCTTGCATGCTCTCCGTTGCTAGTGGTTACCTTGGCCAAGTAGTTGCTAGTGACTCCAAGATGGAGTATTTATGCTCGATAGTGGGTTCATGCCTCTAGTTTCCAAGGGAAGTGACGGAAATCTCTTCGGTTTTAGATGTGTTATTGCTACTAGGGAGAAAACAACGGTCCCTTGTTCATGGAACATGTGGATTGTTTACCTTACACACTTTGCTTAAAGCAATTGTCTATTGCTTGCAACTTAATACTGGAGGGGGTTCGGATGATAACCTGAAGGTGGACTTCTAGTCATAGATGCAGTTGGATTACGGTCTATGTATATTGTTGTATTGCCCAATCAACTTCATAGGATCTTTATAGCTAGTAATTGCATTGCTATGCCTTGCTCAGTTCCTGTCAATTGCCCCACTGTAATTTGTTTACCCTTCATGCCATGTTGTTATCTAAGGAGAGCACCTCTAGTGAACTATGGACCCCGGTCCAATCTTTACCATTGATACATCTTCTACTGTTACTTGTTTACTTGATGCAAACCATTACCTTCCACACCATACGTTTAATCCTTTGTTACAGCAAATCGGTGAGCTTGACAACCTCACTGATTTGTTGGGGCAAAGTCTTGAGTCTGTGTTGTGCAGGTTTCCGCGTTGCTTGCAACACATGTATGACGTTTCCTTCCTCCTGTTGGTTCGATAACCTCGGTTTATTACTGAGGGAAAACTTGTTGCTGTCAACACCCGGATTTTTAATCCCAGATGCCTGTTATGCCATACATCACAATCCCAGGATTACCATTTTTGCGAGACATAACAGAATTGGATACCACAGTACATCATCCATTACAAACCATACATAAGATCTTACACAAATAAGGATCTCATGATCCAGTTCTAATACAACACAAGCAGCGGAATACGTAGTAATAACGATAGCGTAGGCAAAGCTCTATCTTCGGCGTCACAGGCAATGCTAACAATGGGAGATGATCCTAGTTGTCGTAACCTTCCTGGGGTCCATCTTCCAGGTACTCCTCTTCATAGTCTGGACATGGGAATAGCCAGGGACAAAGCCATGAGTACTCTTTAAGTACTTGCAAACTAATACTAACAAGTGAAGGGGGTTTTGTAGTAGGACACTAAGCTCTAGGGTTGTTTTGCAAAAAGCCAGATTTACATCTACTAAGTTCAGAAGCCAGAGAAAGCTAGTCAAATTATATAACCCTAAGTGGGAATTTGTATCTCATGCCACAACTCTGTTGTGGTCAAGTCAAAGTCTCAAATCATTTCACAAGTAATTTTGAAAACATCTGACGGGGGAACAGTATGGCTACTCCAACTGTCCATAACCGCGGACGCGGCTATTCGAATAGTTTGACACTCTGCAGAGATTGTACACTTTCACCACAACATTCGATACATTCGTCAGGAACAAATCCTGGATTCACCATACTCAGTATGCGGATAATCAATCCTAACCTTTCAATTACACGCCCTAGTATAAGCACCTCTCCTGTGAGTTTGGCCTCCCAACCATGACCAACTGTCATCTTGGGTACTGCACAGGTGGACAATCTTCACAAGGTAGCCTCAGCTCAGACCTTGGCCGTGAGGGAACTAATACTAAGGTATATAAGTTTCCAGTCAAGCCCTACCCAATTCTCGGGTATTGTGGTTGTACGGTAAAATTGGAATGGTATCGCATCGAGACAACCATCAGTTTTATAAAGGGCTAAGGCTCATGCCTCAACATTTTCATCACCATAAATCATCTGGTGTTCGGAAACACATGTCCATAACATTTTAATAGAATGATCCATCATTCCAAGGTTTTCATAGTCATTTTTCCACCAAGTATTCCCATCTAAATTTGATCAAGTTTTATGCTTAGCACTAGCATCTACAAGTGGGGGTAAGTACTAATGAGGGGTGGTAAACAAGTGGAGTTTTAACTAAGTTCAATCTCATGCCTTAGGATGACATCAAGATTATCTAGCTTAGGCCAAATTTTATGCTCTTTATGCAACCTTCAAATATATTTCTAGTATCTACAATTCACTTAAGTAAACTCTAAGTAATAGCTTTGATAAAGAAATAAAGTATAAAGCTTGCAAATAAAACTAGGATTGGGTTATCAAGTGAGTATGATCACATATGCTTAAGGCATCTAGTTGGCATGGTAACAAGCAAGTATTGGATTGCATAGTTCAACTTGATTAGTAAGGCTTGCATAAGTATAGTATCTTGCAAGTGTTAGCTTGCACATTCAACTAGTAGTATTAGGCTTTCCTTGTGCAGAGCAGTGGTTGAAGTTCTCCTCGGCTTCTTCTTCGTAGTATCCTCCTTCCTCCTCGTATCCTTGGTCGGTACTAGCATCTATGAATAAATACGAGGTACATAATCACCAAACAATACTTAACTACTTGCAATCATCCCACAAAAGGGGTCCTATATATGATCTAGCATCATCACTAACATTACAAGATCAAAGCTTGGTTTAATTCCTTTTATTTTTAGAAAAGTAATTTCTACTCATTGAAAAACTACTTAAGATTTAATATTCTCCAAACCAAACATGGGATCATGTTGACACATGTCATCACCACATATTTTAGTCCATGGGAATGTGATTTAAAGTGGTGTCACAATTTAATAAGGTTTAACCTTTTATTTTTAATTAAATAAAGTGACTAGAAATGCTTATGGGGCATTTTTTTATTACTTGGTCATAATTTATGTAAGTAAACCTATATATTTTTATATATTCTGAAAGGTATGGTTAAATGTGATTTTTGAGAGTTGGAATCAACTCAAAATCTATTATGGTTTAAATTTGAAAAATGTTTGAATGCAAAAAATCTTCTGCCTTGTTATTTTTACCAAGGGTAATCTACAAATCCAAATGATTTAAATCCAACGGGTTTGGATTGAGCACTTCCAGACCTTTCTAAAAAAATTGGTTTCATTCAATTTGGTTCACTGAATCGAGCTGGGTTGATTTTTGAAACTAGGTGCGGAAGTGTGTTTGAATGAAAATGGAAAAAGGTTAAATTCAAGCTTGGCGCTGAGGAAGCGATCTTTGGCTGCTAAGCCTGGCCTACGCGGGCTGGTTAAGTTGTTGTCCCCACGCGTTAGTGAGATGAGGCGGTGCGAAGCGGTACGGGGCAATATGGTGCGTTCGATCTAGTTCTAATCCAGCGGCTGAGGTTCGTCGTCCACGTCGGGCAACGCCGGCGAGACTGAACCCTAACGTGGCAGGTGGGGGTCGTCGGGGCTCACCGGGCTCGGTAGGGTCGGCGAGCGGCGGCGAACCTCCGTACCGGCAGCTTCTCTGGGCGGCTCAATCACCGGCTCCTTCTTCTCCAATGACGGGCTCCGGTGAAATTCCGGCGATGCGCTGCTCGCCTTGCTCCGGGAACAGGGTGGAACGATCAGTGAGGAGAGGGGAGTGAGATGGTGTGCTCAATTCGGCTAGGGGTGGCCTCTATTTATAGTCGCGACGACGAGACCGAACGGCATGGGCATGCAACAGTGGCGACATGGCTACGGGCTGCTAGAGGCATGGTCGGCGGTGGCGATCGCTTGGTGGTCTCCTGGCGATGCTCTACGGCTTTAATGCGCATGTAGGGGTGGTGGCAAACGGTCTGGAACACGCGATGCTCTGCGTGGCCGAGGCGGCGTCTTCGACGGCGAGCGGTGGCTGTGAGGCATGGGGCGGTGAACGGGGATGTCTGGCGGTCTCCTGGGTCGGTGGTGATCGTGTATGCACGCAGCGAGAGCGGCGCGCGGTCTGTGGGCGTGTGTCGAGGGCGGCGCTCTGGCGCATGCTCGGCATGGTTGCTTGCGAGCTGGGCACGGTCTGTGCGTGTGGTCCAGGGGTTGGCAACGCTCGAGCTGGATGAGGAGTGTGATGGGGTGTTGGCTTGCTCCCAGACATGTTGGCTAGGCTTGTTTCTTCTGCTAGCTTGCTGTCCAAACTAGGGTGACATGGTGAGCTTCGGCTGTTCACCATTGATGGCATTGCCAAGCTTACAGTGGGGCTAGTGCTTGGTTTAGTTTGCTAGATGATCTACTGAGGTTGCTGTGAGCTAGAGAGGGAACAAGTTAGGCTCCAATCACTACTCACAATAGTGTTTAGATTTTATTTGATTTGAATCTGCAAGGTGTTTGATGAAATGGCCGCAATAATTCAAGTTTTGAATTTTGAAAAGATTTTTGGTGGGTGTGCTAGGTTGGTGCTGGTGAGTTTGCAGATGCTTGGGTTTTGAAAGTTGAGCTTGTTTGAGTGGTTTTTGAAAAAGTGGGATCTTCCCATATGATAAAGATTCAATTTTGAATTGTCATTTAAACTATGCATTTGAAAGTTTCTGGATGATCACAAGGTGGGCCTTGATACTTTGTTAAGAGTAATATCAAGGGGTGTCAAGATCCAAACATGTTTCTGTTAAGTTCTGAAAGTTTGGGACAACCAAAGTAGGCATGGGAGTTAAATTGGTCAAAATGACCATTCACTCATTTTGTTTGTTTTTGATTTATTTGTCTTTGGGAAAAGTTTGGGAATTGTTTAGATGATGTTTATTTCACCTAAGAATCCTTTTTCAAGCAAAGAAACACATAAACAAGGAAATTCAAAAGAATTCAAAATGGGATGCATACACACATGCATGCTTTCATATTTTTATTTAGAAAAGTTTTTGTTAACCCTAATTTTGATGATTAGAGTTTGATGATCCAAGTTTAGTATTTTTGGGATGTTACAGCTGATGTGCTGCTTCACACCCTGCTCTTGTGGTTCCCAACATGCTCCACGTCAACCATCATTTTCCTAAAACCACCATGAATAAAATGAGAGCCTCCATCAGCCATGAGATATCTAGGCACACCAAACCTAGGAAAAATAACATCTTTAAGCATCTTTAAAGAGGTCTTACCATCAGCACTATTTGTAGGTATGGCTTCTACCCACTTTGTAACATAGTCAACAGCAACAAGAATATGAGTACACCCTTTCGAAGGAGTAAAAGGACCCATAAAGTCAAAACCCCAACAATCAAAAGGTTCAATAACAAGAGAATAATTCATAGGCATTTCATTGTGTCTAGAAATGTTACCAACTCTTTGACATTCATCACATGATAAGACAAACTTCCTTGTGTCCTTGAAAAGGGTAGGCCAATAAAATCCAGATTGTAAAACCTTTTGTGCAGTCCTATCCCCAGCATGATGTCCTCCATAAGCACTGCCATGACATTTCCTCAATATCTCTTGTTGTTCAAATTCTGGAACACATCTTCGCATAATACCATGTACTCCTTCTTTATATAAATGTGGGTCATCCCAAAAGTAATGCCTTAGATCATAAAAGAATTTTCTTCTTTGCTGGGCTATAAAGGTTGGAGGAAAATACTTGCAAACAATAAAGTTAGCATAATCAGCATACCAAGGACTCTCATGCGGGCTTACCCTTTTTGCAGCCAACTGCCCATTTGGAAAACTATCCTTAACAGGAAAAGGGTCAAAAGAAATGTTTTCGAAATGAGATAAATTGTCAGCAACAGGATTTTCAGCACCTTTCCTATCTACAATATGCAAATCAAACTCTTGTAAAAGCAACACCCATCTAATAAGCCTTGGCTTAGCGTACTTCTTTGTCATAAGGTACTTAATAGCATCATGATCGGTATGAATAGTGACCTTTGAATCAATAATATAGGGTCTAAACTTATCACGGGCAAATATTACAGCTAAGAACTCTTTTTCAGTAGTAGCATAATTCTTTTGAGCAGCATCTAGAGTATTGCTAGAATAATGAATAACATTCAACTTCTTATCAATACGTTTCCAAAGGACAACACCCACAGCAAAATCACTAGCATCACACATAATTTCAAAAGGTAAACTCCAATCAAGTGGTTGAACAATAGGAGCAGTAGTCAAAGCTTTCTTCAAAGTTTCAAAAGCTTCCGTACAATCATCATCAAAACAAAAGTTACATCTTTTTGAAGAATATTAGTAAGGGGCTTTGAAATTTTGGAGAAATCTTTAATAAACCTCCTATAGAAACCAACATGACTAAGGATACTACCGATACCTTTTATATCTCTAGGACAAGGCATCTTCTCAATTGCTTCAATTTTGGCTCTATCAACTTCAATGTCTCTTTCAGAAATCTTGTGTCCAAGAACAGACCCTTCATTAACCATGAAATGGCATTTCTCCCAATTAACAACAAGGTTGGTTTCTTCACATCTCTGCAAAACTTTATCAAGGTTGTGAAAACAGTTATCAAAATAAGTTCCATAGACTGAGAAATCGTCCATGAAAACCTCCACAATTTCTTCACAAAAACCATGAAAGATAGCATACATACATCTCTAAAGGTAGCAGGAGCATTACATAAACCAAAAGGCATACGCCTATAAGCATAGGTGCCATAAGGACAAGTGGAAGTGGTTTTCTCTTGGTCTTGCACTTTCACAGCAATTTGAGAGAACCCAGAATAACCATCAAGAAAACAAAAGTGGGTCTTTTTATACAACCTCTCAAGCATTTGATCAATAAATGGCAAAGGATAATGATCTTTCTTAGTAACTTTATTAACCTTCCTAAAATCAATGCACATCCTATACCCAACCACTACTCTTTGGGGTATAAGCTCATTATTTTCATTAGGTACAACAGTAATTCCCCTTTCTTTGGAACACAATGAATAGGGCTAACCCATTGACTATCAGCAATAGGGTAAATAATACCAGCATCAAGGAGTTTTAATACCTAATTTCTTACCACATCCTTCATCTTAGGATTTAGACGGCGTTGGTGCTCAACAACTGGTTTTGCATCAGGTTCTATATTAATAGAATGCTGACATATAGTAGGAGAAATCCCTTTAAATCATCAAGAGTATAGCCCATAGCTCCTCGGTGTTTCTTCAGTATTTCCAATAACCTCTCTTCTTCTTTTCCTGAAAGTTTAGAACTAATAATAATAGGATATACTTTCTTATCATCAATATAAGCATATTTAAGATCATCAGGTAAACGCTTTAATTCGAAAACAGGGTCCCCTTTAGGTGGTAATGTGGTACCCAAATCTTCCACGGGTAGATTATGCTTAAGTAACCCAGGCCGACGAAGGAAAACCTCGTCAATCTCATTTCTTTCCTTCATGAAGACATTGCTTTCATGATCTTCCATGAACTTATGCAAGGAATTGTTAGGTGCAAGAGAAATAGCATAAAGTTGTTCAACCCTGAAATCCTCATTAGGCAGTTCATTTTCATAAGGAGTTTTAGCAAATTTGGAAAATTAAACTCATAAGACTCTCCATCAAACTTAGTCAAAACTTTTTCCTTTCTACAATCTATGATAGCCCCACAAGTATTCAAGAAGGGTCTACCAAAGATAATAGGATAGGTTTTACTAGCTTCAGAACCAAGTACTAGAATATCAGCAGGATATTTAATATTACCACAAATAACCTCCACATCTCTTACAATTCCAATGGGACAGAACGTATCTCTATTAGCAAGGTGAATAACCACATCTATGTCCTCAAGCTCACAAGGACCAATTTCATGCATAATTTCCCTGTAAAGCTCATAAGGTATGGCACTAGAACTAGCACCAATATCACATAAACCATAATAGCAATGATCACCAATTCTAACAGAAAGCACATGGACACTAGATTTTCTAGCCTTACTTGGATGAGAAATAATATTAGAAGCGTCTTCACATAAGATAATGTGCTCATCCTCTATATTTCTAGTGACAAGATCCTTCACTACCACAGGTTCATTATTTATTTGCTCATCAGGTTCCACAGTTTTATTTGTACCTTTGTTATTCGCACTAATCATCATAGTATACTCCTTTACCTTAGTTGGGAAAGGTATTTTCTCAACATAAGGTTCAGCCAAAATATGATCAATAGTACAAACTTCAGTGCTTATAACAGGAACATGACTAACTACATCTTTATATGGTGCATGGTACTTATTCCACTTATTTTTGGGAATTTCTTTGTAAGAGGCAAGGGATTTAAAACAATTGGCAATACTTTGGGACTCAAGACCAAACTCATTACTAATATCAAGGAAGTCATCCGTTCCCATAAAAGATTTAATGCATTCATAATCATAGTTTATACCTGACTTTCTTCCTTTGTCATTCTCCCAAACTTCAGTGTTCTCTTGAATACGGTCTAGGAGATCCCATTTAGCTTCTTACTTCATACGTGTGAATGATCCAGCACAAGAAGCATATAGTATATCTTTATCATGAAGAGAAAGCCTAGCATAAAAGTTATTGATAATAATATTGTTAGGGAGTTCATGAATAGGACATTTAAGCATTAGTAACTTCAATCACCCCCAAGCTTGAGCTGTACTCTCTCCATCACGAGGCCAGAAGTTATATATTAGATTTTTATCCTTATGAATCTCACTGGGAGGATAGAATTTAGAATAAAAGAGAGGTACTATTTCCTCCCATTCCATGGATTGTTCATTCTTTAGTAGCTTATACCATTCTTCATCTCTCCCTTTCAAGGATATAGAGAGTAACTTCTTCTTCACATGTTCAGTTGTGATACCTGCACACTTAAACAACCCTCATAATTCATGGATAAAAAGAAAATTATCACCAGGACGAACAGTTCCATCCCCAAAATAATAATTATCCATAACACGATCAACAATACTTGTAGGTATCTTAAAAGGATCTATCTTAACAATTGGTGGTTCATCTACTACCCTAACAGTGGTAGTAATTTTCCCAAACAGAAAACCAAGTGGGTTATCCATATTAGAAACAAAGTAATAAACAAAATAAATTCATTTACCAGTTCCACTCTTCAATTGCGCTTCACTCCCCGGCAACGGCGCCAGAAAATAGTCTTGATGACCCACAAATATAGGGGGTGTATCGTAGTACTTTTGATAAATAGGAGTGATGATCCCAATGAGGAGCAGAAGGTGTTGACTAGTGGTATGGAGTAGGAATTCTCTGTAAATACTTAGCAAATGGATTTTTAGGGGTTTTCTAATAAAGCAACAAAACAAAGTCCAAGTAATAAAGACAACGAACAACTACAGCAAGTGGCCCGATCCTTTCTTAGCAAAGGACAAGCCAGTGGAAATACTTATAAGGACCAAACGTTCTGGAGGACACATGGGAATTCTGTCAAGTGCTTTCGCTTCAAATAGCTGAGTACTCTTCTTTGGTGTTGTAAGTGTTGTGTGGGTGAACCTGTGCTAATGTACGACCTTACTTGGACTAATACATACTTGTTATTAAACCCCCTGCAAGCATCTGCAACTACAGGAAAGCAATTAAGATATAAACCTAACCACAACCTTAAACTCTGAGATCCTACACTCCCTTGTGCAATGGTGTCGTAATGGGGGCTCAGGTTTATGTCACTCTGGCAACCCCACAATTAGTAGCCAAATACACAATGCATTCCCCTAGGCCCATAAATGGTGAAGTATCATGTAGTCCACGTTCACATGACACCACTAGAAGAATAGCACCACAACTTAAATACTAAATCATTGAATAATATCTCAACACAAATCCACTACTAACAACATGACTTCTCCCATGTCCTCAAGAACTAAACGAACTACTCACAATACATAATATGGATCAAGATCAAAGATGATATGGTGATGGATAACAATCTAAACGTAAACAATAATCCAATGGTTCCACTCACAAGCATCAACTACAATAGTAATCAACACCGAGAAAGTTTACCCTAAGAACTATGCAAGTATTCAACACAACTATTACAGCAGGATGCAGTGGTGATGATGGTGTTGGTGGAGATGATGGTGTAGATGATGATGATGATTATCCCGATGAAGTCTAGCTTGATGATGGTGTTGATGGCGACGATCTCCCCTCTCCGGGAAGGAATTTCCCCGGCAGAAATTTGTCTGTCGGAGAGCTCTTTCTCTCTCGGTGTTTTCCGCCCCGTAGAGGCGGCGGAATCTTTCTATAGTCGCTCCCCGTGTTTTAGGGTTCCAAGAGGAAGATAGAGGCGAGAGGGCGGAGTCGGATGCCAGCCAGGTGGGCCACACCCACCATAGGCACGGCCTAGGGGGGCCCGCGCCTAGGGGGTGTGGGCCCCCTGTGGCCCAACTCTGCCTCCCCTTCTGGCTTCATATTCTAGGTAAATATAATTTCCATGATTTTTCTGGTATTTTTATGATCTTCGCGAAATTTCATCAAAACACCTCTTTTTCCATCGGAATCCTGACTCCGGCGGTCCATCCTCCAAGAATCATCCAACATGCAAAAACAGAGGAAAAGACATAAGTAACACATCATAATAATACACATATCAATGAATAGAGGAAAATTATGATATAGAATAGTGATGCAAATTAGACATATCAAATGCCTAGTCTGCATCCGTGAATACGCTAACACCGATGGAATTAGACTTGCGGATCTACAGTCCTGTATCCAGCGTATGTTTGACATATCTTAGAATACGCTTAACAACTTCCCAATGAACCTTAGTCGACTGAGAGAGAAACTGGCACACCTTGTTCACAGCAAAAGAAATATCTGGGCGAGTGAGCGTTAAGTACTGAAGTTCTCCAACCACACTTCGATACCGGAAAAAATCATCAGCACTAAGAAGAGTACCAGACTCACGAGAAAGTGGCTCTGTCGTGACAAGCGGAGTGGAAGTGGGCTTCCAATTCTGCATATTGACTCGATGAAGGATATCAAGTGCATACTTTCACTGACTCAATGTTGTGCCCCCTGAATGGAAGGACACTTCCAATCCAAGAAAGTACTTCGACTTGCCCAAATCCTTGATAGGAAAACTAGCATGTCCTCGCAGCGGCGGCGCTCTGTTTCGCTGAGTGTGAAACAAGATTGGAAAAGAAGAAAGGGTCGCGGCGGTTAAGTACTAAAGGCTCATACGCTACCAACCGGGACTAAAGGGCCATAGTCCCAGTTCGTGGCTCCAACCAGGACTAATGCTCCACCCTTTCGTCCCGGTTGGAACCACCAACCGGGACAAAAGGGCCTATTTTGGGCCGGCCCTAAATTGCACGCAGAGCCCTTTCGTCCCGGTTGGAATCTCCAACCGGGACTAAAGGGCCTGTTTTCAAAAAAAATCAACTATTCACTCGAGGTTCCCGCCTTTTTTTATTTAGGAGTTTAAAATTTTCATGGTTTTTAAATGGTAAATCATTTGGAATCTTAAAAAACTTTAAACATAAATAGTGTTTGAATTTGAATAACCAATTCAAAACCATTTTCTGTTTTTTAAAATAATTATTGTAGTTATTTAAACTATTAACAATTTTAATTAAAAATGAATTAACTAATATTTTTTGCATATTTTGGAATCTTAGAAAAACTATAGACATGAAAAGTGTTTGAATTTAAATAACTAATTCAAAATCATTTTATGTTTTCTAAAATGATTATTGTAACTATGTAAACTATTAACCATTGTCAATTAAAAATGAATTAACTAATATTTTTTGCATATTTTGGAATCTTAAAAAACTTTAAACATAAAAAGTGTTTAAATAAAAATAACTAATTCAATACCATTTTCTGTTTTCTAAAATAATTATTGTAAGTATTTAAACTATTAACCATTTTCATGTTTCAAACTATGGTTAAAACAACGTGCATGAAGATATGGGATGAGCCTAACTATAATTTGCATTGGATCTCTGAAGAAACAACATATTGTGAGTCTAAAAATGATTTTTTTTCAAAAAATCACGAGCGTTAGATCATATACCTGTAGTTCAAACCGGACCCACTTCCTACCGGTTGGGCAGACATTTATATTTTTCACCAGGGGAGGATGGAAATATTTGAGATCTTTCGGTTGGGAGATCGTCCATGTAAGGTGGTCTAGTATTTTAGAAAAATGGGATATTAGCATTATGAAATAGCATTTTGGTGGTTGCTTCACAAAACACCCCTTTTTTGTGCCCGGAAAATGGAAAATGGATTTTCCGTGTGACGAAAAGGAAAACTTCCTACTGCAACATTGTTCGCCATCCGAAGATACACGTGTGTGCACAATATGGCACAATATCACGAACTATGCCGCGATTCTGGATATAACATTGGTCATTTGGACCGAAAGTCATGAAACCTCGAACATGATAGCTCATTTTGTGAAGGTTTTTTCGAGACATAATAAATATACCAAGTTTGGTATTTCTTCCTTGCAACTATGTCACATAATATGACACTTCGCGAAGGATTTACATTGTTTGGACCGTTTTTAAATTTATCATGCCCGTTTCGAATTTTCCGTTATTCAAACTATGGTCAGAACGGCGTGCATGAACATAGGGGATGAGCCTCGTTAGAACTTGCATTTAATCTCTTAAGAAACAACATATTATGAGCCTAAAATGATTTAAAAAAATCACAAACGTTAGATCATGTACATGTAGTTCAAACCAGAACCATTTCCTACTGACTCAGCACATGTTGGTCTTTTCCACCTGGGAAGGACGGAAAGGTTTGAAATATCCCGGTTGTAAGATCGTCCATATAAGGTGGTCTAGTATTTTAGAAAAATGGGGTGGTATCATTCTGAAATAGCATTTTGGTGGTTGCTTCATAAAACTCTCCTTTTTTGCGCCTGGAAAATGGAAAATGGATTTTCCATGCGATGAAAAGGAAAACTTCCTACTGCAACATTATTTGTCGTCCCAACATACACTTGTGTGCACAATATGGGCACAGTATCACAAACTCTGTAGCGATTATGCACATAACATTGGTCATTTGGACAGAAAGCCATGAAACCTCGAACAAGATAGGTCATTTTGTTAAGGTTTTTTCGAGACAGAATCCATATACCAAGTTTGGTATTTTTCCTTGCAACTGTGTCATATAATATGGCACCATGCGAAGGATTTACATTGTTCGGACCGTTTTTAAATTTCTTATGCCCGTTTCAAAATTTTCCCGTTTCAAACTATGGACAAAACGGCGTGCATGAAGATAGAAGATAAGCCTCATTAGAACTTGCATTGTATCCCTGAAGAAACAACATATTGTGAGTCTAAAAATGATTTTTTTTTCAAAAAATCACGAGATTTAGATCATGTACCCGTAGTTCAAACCGGACCCACTTCCTACTGATTCGACAGACATTTGTCTTTTTCACCCAGGAAGGACGGAAAAGTTTGAGATCTCCTCGTTGGGAGATCGTCCATATAAGGTGGTCTAGTATTTTAAAAAATGGGTTGGTAGAATTCTGAAACAGCATTTTGGTGGTAGCCTCACAAAATGCCTCGTTTTTTATGCCTAGAAAATAGAAAATGGCTTTTCTGTGCGACAAAAAGGAAAACTTCCTACAGCAACATTGTTCGCCGTCCCAAGATGCATGTGTGTGCACAATATGGGTACAGTATCACAAACTATGCCACGATTCTGCACATAACATTGGTCATTTGGACCGAAAACCATGAAACCCCGAACATGATAAGTCATTTTGTGAAGGTTTTTTCGAGACATAATCAATATACCAAGTTTGGTATTTTTTACTTGCAACTATATCACATAATATGACACCACGTGAAGGATTTACATTCTTCGGATGGTTTTTGAATTACTTATGCCCATTTCAAATTTTCCTCGTTTCAAACTATGTTCAAGACGGCGTGCATGAAGATAGGAGATGAGCCTCGTTAGAAGTTACATTGTATCTCTAAATAAACAACATATTATGAGTCTAAAAATGATTTTTTCAAAAAAACATGAGCTTTATATCATGTCCCTGTAGTTCAAACAGGACCCACTTCCTACTGATTTGACAAACATTTTTCTTTTTCACCCGGGAAGGATGGAAATATTTGATATCTCCCTGTTGGGATATCGTCCATATAAGGTGATCTTGTATTTTAGAAAAATGGGTTGGTAGCATTCTGAAACAGCATTTTGACGGTTGCTTCACAAAACGCCCATTTTTTGCGCTCGGAAAATGGAAAATGGTTTTTCCTTGCGACAAAAAGGAAAACTTCATACTGCAACATTGTTCGCCGTCCCAATATGCACGTGTGTGCACAATATGGGCACAGTATCACAAACTATGTCACGATTATGCACATAATATTGGTCATTTGGACCGAAAGTCATGAAACCTCGTACATGATAGCTCATTTTGTGAAGGTTTTGTCGAGACATATTAAATATACCAAGTTTGGTATTTTTTTCCTTGCAATTATGTCACATAATATGACACCTCGCGAAGGATTTACATTGTTCGGACCATTTTTAAATTTCTTATGCTCGTTTCGAATTTTTCTTGTTTCAAACTATGGTCAAAACGGCGTGCATGAAGATTGGGGATGAGCGTCGTTAGAAATTGCATTGGATCTCTGAAGAAACAACATATTGTGAGCCTAAAAATGATTTTTTTCAAAAATCACGAGCGTTAGATCATGTACCTATAGTTCAAACCAGACCCACTTCCTACCGATTCGGCAGACATTTGTCTTTTTCATCTGAGAAGGACGGAAAGGTTTGAAATCTCTCGGTTTGGGGATCGTCCATTTAAGGTGGTCTAGTATTTTAGAAAAATAGGGTGGTAGCATTCCGAAACAGCATTTTGGAGGTTGCTTCATAAAACGCTCATTTTTTGCGCCCGGAAAATAAAAAATGGATTTTCCGTGCGACGAAAAGGAAAACTTCCTACTGCAACATTATTTGTTGTCCCAAGATGCACTTGTGTGCACAATATGGGCACAGTATCACAAATTACGCAGAGATTATGCACATAACATTGGTCATTTGGATAGAAAGCCATGAAACCTCGAACTTGATAGGTAATTTTGTTAAGGTTTTTTCGACACATAATCAATATACCAAGTTTGATATTTTTCCTTGCAACTATGTCATATAATATGGCACCACGCGTAGGATTTACATTGTTCGGACCGTTTTTGAATTTCTTATGCCCATTTCAATTTTTTCCCGTTTCAAAATATGGACAAAACCGCGTGCGTGAAGATAGGAGATGAGCCTCATTAGAACTTGCATTTTATCTCTTAACAAACAAAATATTGTGAGTCTCAAAATGATTTTTTTCAAAAAATCATTAGATTTTGATCATGTGCCTGTAATTGAAACCAGACCCACTTCCTACCGATTCAACAGACATTTGTCTTTTTCATCCGGGAAGGACGGAAAGGTTTCAGATATCCTGGTTGCGAGATCGTCCATGTAAGGTGGTCCAGTTTTTTTAAAAAATTGGGTGGTAGCATTCTGAAATAGCATTTTGGTGGTTGCTTCATAAAACTCTCCTTTTTGTGCGTGGAAAATAGAAAATGGATTTTCCATGCGACGAAAAGGAAAACTTCCTACTGCAACATTATTTGACGTCCCAAGATGCACTTGTATGCATAATATGGGCACATTATCACAAACTATGCCATGATTATGCACATAACATTGGTCATTTGGACAGAAAGCCATGAAACCTCGAACAAGATAGGTCATTTTGTTAAGGTTTTTTCGAGACAGAATCCATATACCAAGTTTGGTATTTTTCCTTGCAACTGTGTCATATAATATGGCACCACGCGAAGGATTTACATTGTTCGGACCGTTTTTGAATTTCTTATGCCCGTTTCAAAATTTTCCCGTTTCAAATTATGGACAAAACGGCGTGCATGAAGATAGAAGATAAGCCTCATTAGAACTTGCATTATATCTCTGAAGAAACAAAATATTGTGAGTCTCAAAATGATTTGTTTTTCAAAAATAATTAGATTTAGATCATGTACCTGTAGTTCAAACCGGACCCACTTCCTACCGATTCGGCAGACATTTGTCTTTTTCATCCGAGAAGGACAGAAAAGTTTCAGATCTCCCGGTTGAGAGATTGTCCATGTAAGGTGGTCTAGTATTTTCGAAAAATAGGGTGGTAGCATTCTGAAACAACATTTTGGTGGTTGCTTCACAAAACGCCCCATTTTTTGTGCCCAGAAAATGGAAAATGGCTTTTTCATGCGACGAAAAGGAAAACTTCCTACTGCAACATTGTTCGCCGTCCCAAGATGCACGAGTGTGCACAATATGGGCACAGTATCACAAACTATGTCGCGTTTCTGCACATAACATTGGTAATTTGGACCGAAAACCAAGAAACCTCGAACATGATAGGTCATTTTGTGAAGGTTTTTTCGAGACATAATCAATATAACAAGTTTGGTATTTTTACTTGCAACTATGTCAAATAATATGACACCACGCGAAGAATTTCCATTGTTCGGACCATTTTTTAAATTCTTATGCCCGTTTTGAACTATGGTTAAAACGACGTGCATCAAGATAGGGTATGAGCCTCGTTAGAACTTGCATTGTATCCCTGAAGAAACAACATATTGTGAGTCTAATAATGATTTTTTCATAAAAATCACGAGATTTAGATCATGTACCTGTAGTTTAAACCGGACCCACTTCCTACCGATTCTGTAGACATTTGTCTTTTTCACCCGAAAAGGACGGAAAGATTGAGATCTCCCCGTTGGGATATCGTCCATGTCAGGTGGTCTAGTATTTTAGAATAATGGGTTGGTACAATTCTGAAATAGCATTTTGGTGATAGCTTCACAAAACGGCCCTTTTTTGCGCCCGGAAAATAGAAAATGGCTTTTCCGTGCGACGAAAAGGAAAACTTCCTACAACAACATTGTTCGCCATCCCAAGATGCACGTGTGTACACAATATGGGCACAGTATCACAAACTATGTCACGATTCTGCACATAACATTGGTCATTTCAACCGAAGACCATGAAACCTCGAACATGATAGGTCATTTTGTAAAGATGTTTTCGAGACATAATCAATATACCAAGTTTGGTATTTTTTTACTTGCAACTATGTCACATAATATGACACCACGTGAAGGATTTACATTATTCGGACCATTTTTGAATTACTTATGCCCATTTCGAATTTTCCTCGTTTCAAACTATGGTCAAGACGGCGTGCATGAACATAGGGGATGAGCCTAGTTAGAAATTGCATTGTAACTCTAAAGAAACAACATATTGTGAGTCTAAAAATGATTTTTTTTCAAAAACATACGAGCTTTATATCATACACCTGTAGTTCAAACCAGACCCACTTCCTACCTATTTGGCAGACATTTGTATTTTTCACCTGGGAAGGATGGAAAGATTTGAGATATCCCCGTTGGTATATCGTCCATGTAAGATAGTCTAGTATTTTACAAAAATGGGTTGGTAGCATTCTGAAACAGCATTTTGGTGGTTGCTTCACAAAACGCCTATTTTTTGCGCAGGGAAAATGGCTTTTCCTTGCGACGAAAAGGAAAACTTTGTACAGCAATATTGTTCGCTGTCCCAAGATGCACATATGTGCACAATATGGGCATAGTATCACAAACTATGCCGCGATTATGCGCATACTATTGGTCATTTGGACCAAAGCCAAGAAACCTCGAACATGATAGGTCATTTTGTGTAGGTTTTTTCGATGCATAATCAATATACCAATTTTTAAATTTTTTCTTGCATCTATATCACATAATAGGACACCACACAAAGGATTTACATTGTTCGGACCATTTTTGAACTTCTTATGCCTGTTTCAAATTTTTCCTGTTTCAAACTATGGTCAAAACGGCATGCACGAAGATAGGGGATGAGCCTCGTTAGAATTTGCATTGGATCTCTGAAGAAATAACATATTGTGAGTCTAAAAATGATTATTTTAGAAAATCACGAGCTTTAGATCATGTACGTGTAGTTCAAACCAGACCCACTTCCTATCGATTCGGCAGACATTTGTCTTTTTCACCCGGGAAGGACATAAAGGTTTGAGATCTCCCTGTTAGGATATAGTACATGTAAGGTGGTCTAGTATTTTATAAAAATATGTAGGTAGCATTCTGAAACAGCATTTTGGTGGTTTCTTCACAAAACGCCTGGTTTTTTACGCCCAAAAAATGGAAAATAGCTTTTCCATGCGACGAAAAGGAAAATGTAAGGTTCCCAACCTTTAATAAGGTAGAGATCTCTGTGTTTACAATGCTAGTCCCTGGATTAATAGCTAGCATCCACAGTTAAGATTTAATATCAAGAAACAAAGGTCATAATACAACTTTATAACCAGGAATAGAATAATTCATTACATCTTACATAGCTCATCTGGCTATCACATTACAATGCAGCAGAATATATAACATGGAGTCCTTCATCTTCAAAGTGCCACAGGCAATCATGTTGGTTGTAGACTTGTAATCCTATTCAACACACTTCACTAACATCAAAGAAACCTACAACATAACAAGTTGCAGCCACAAGGGTCAATACATTTGAATTGTATTGGCAAGTTTCACTATTATGTAGTAGTAAGTGGATCCTATCATTACATGCATATTTGGATCGGTAGGGTTTAGGCTCTTTTGTAGAAAGCAATATAGTTTTATCCTATCTTCCAAAATAGTTTTGATCTTTTGTCAAATCTTTCTGAACTACTTGGAAAACTCCAAGTGCTTCTAATCCCTTGTTGTCACCATCAAGTTTTACTTTGAGAAATTGGAATGTCGAGATCTTCCATAGCTTCAGGCCTTAGTTGCTCAGATTTGTCCATAACCGGGGACATGGCTAAGTACTTAGAATTTGATCTTCTGCAGAAGTTGTACACTTTACCCACATGACACAATCTCGTCTTGACGCCACCAGTGGACGCTGGATAAGTACTCACCAAAATGGAGTACTGGCAGATCGAGAATGTGACAAAGTCTTTCCATAGAAGTCCTCCCAATACACAATGCTAGCTTGTCAACCAGGCACGAATGTAGGGATATATTTCCCTTACACAATTCTAGTTATCCTGAAGATGCCAATGCATGGGTCTTCCACTATGTAGTTGACTAAGCCAGAGCCCATTTAGCATGTGGTTGTACACGGAAGCCACTGTACGAGAAACATGTTCAATCTCTAAGTCCCTGGGTGGTTTTCTTCTAGTGCACACACAAAAAGATAGCCATTTAAACATGGTTCCCTTTGTTGCCACCTTGTCCAAATCTTGAGTATCCTTTTCCACCCAGGTGGTTCATTGAGTACTTGGTTTATTATATAAAACATATATCTTTCCAACACTTCATATGATCATAACATGTATCCCATCCCAAATATATAGTAGGGCTAAGCTTACTACAACTACAATATTTTCACTAAGGGAGATATAAGGGTATCCTATTAGGATTTAGCATAGCATAAAATATAGTAGTCCTTATCATGCATGTTACAAAAATCCACTAAGTGTAATGAAAAATAGTAGGACATGGATGATAGTGTCAGTTGACTTTTTAGTAGGGGGTATTGGTTCACTTCTTGATCTTTCAAATATCACACTCTTCTAACTTCACTACAATTCAATCAAGCAAACACAAATTCAACTAGCATTCAAACCATTTCACCACATAAAATAACAAAAACAAGGTCATGCATGCAAGCATGCAAAAGATAGTTTTATTTGGAAAAGTGTTTCCTACTAGGATCTAAACATTTTCAAGCTCACATTAGTCATTTACAAAAGTGGTAAAACCATTTGCAAAAGGTTTCATCTCATAAACCAAATATTATGCTAAGGTTATATTTTATGTTGTTGAAAATATCTTTTAGCAAAGCAATAACTTTATATGGTGCATCAAATATGTTCTTAATATCAAAACTTGTTGTTTAGGGTCAGAAGGTTTGAATCAAATCATTTCCCAAAGGTTTTACACAAAATTCATTTCTAAACCATAACCAATATTTTTATTTGACTAGAAATGAGCTAACTCAAATATTTATTCCTTAACTTCACAAAATACATTTTTAAATCCATAATTTGGTTCCTATGGTCAGTAGGTTCAAAACAAACCAATTAGCAAAGATTTCATCTTAAAAATATTTCTAGAACCAATTTTATATTCAAACTATGCCTACACATGTTTCTGCAAATTCAACCAATTTTCCAGAGGCAAAACATTAAACAAAGTGCATGGTTGCAAAGTACTTGTTCTGCTGATTCCATTGATATAAAATTGCAAATTTTGGAGGTGTAGATTTAAAGTTATGAATTTTACAAGTTTGCATATCTAATAGAACAAAAAATTCTGTTTTAAACAGACTCTGTCCACGTGGCGCTATCCTATTGGACGGTATCGCTTCGGCTGGATCGCGCTCTGTGGGATGTTGGATTTAAAACACATCGCATGGCTCAGACCCAACGTACCCCTTCGCTTTAATAAATCTATTCTAGCCAACGGATTGAGATCCAACGGATCACAGCAGCCAGACCAGGAACGGGCGACGCTGGCACGGCGGCAAGCGGCGGAGCGCTCTGTCAGTGTCATTGCCGACGAACCAGGAAGCAAGAGGGGGAATGGAGGTGCTCATAGGGTTCACAGGGGTGCAGAGAAGCTCGACGTGGTCTCCGTTTGTCGAGGGGCGCTCAGGTTCCAGAGGGATTGCTCATCGGAGTTGCCACGGCGTCGGGCACTTCATATTGTTGACGGGGGCGAGGCTGCACACCACGAGAGAGCAAGCAAGCAGTGGTGTTAGACGGGCAAGGCTGCGGCGACTGCGGGGGCATCATCCAGGGAGATAGGGGAGGACGAGGCTTATAGGGAAAGGTCGCCGGAGAGGGGCAGATGGTGGTGCTGATGTGTCGTCGAGGTTGCTGAGCCTCTGGGGCGCACGCAGGTGAGAGGAAGGCACAGGGAGGTGCGCCTGGTACTGGGGATCCCACTCGTTTGCTCTGGGGGCAACGGGGCTAGCGGTGTTGGCGGTAATTGGCCGGAGAACACGTCGGAGACAGTGGGGTACGAGCTCGCAATTGCGGCAGCCTGGTGGCAGAGTGGGAGAGGCAAGTGAGGGGAAAGGTAGACGGGACAGGGGCGATTAAGTATGGCGTAGTCGCAGGGAGAGTGATGGCCGCAATAACGCGAATTAACTCGAGGAATAAACAGCAGAAACGGCGATGAGGGGGAGGCTTGGTCATCGCGGTGGGGAAGAAGACGATGACGGGGCAGTGGGGTCCAGCGGTCAGCGAGGTGGGGGAATGCACGTGGGGTCACCAAATCAGTTGCTGAGTGGGTTAATCCGCGAGTAAGAAAATGTTTCGCCAGGGAAAAAATAAGGTGGGTTGCTGGGCCGAGTTGGGCTGGACTGGCTGGGCTGATCTGGTTTTTTTTTGAAATTCTGAAACTTTTTCTTTTTCTATTTCTATTATTCTGTTTTGGTTTTTGTTCAAACAATTTAAACTCCAATTGAATTCAAACCACCACCAAACTTTAGGTATAGTTTAATTCTGTTTATCAACATAATCCAAAGTCCAAAATAGAACAATTATTTTTCGGGTTTATTATTTATTAAAAATAAATAAATAAATAAATAGGCTTTAGTCTTTATTTCAAATAGGATTCAAATATGTTTAAAAACACTATTTGACTTTATAAATTCCTACAAAAATCTTTTGAGTAGGTTTTATTTGAAAACTAAAACACCTTGAAATATAATACTTTATTAATATTTAATGCTCCATCAAAATAGGAAAAATGTATTTACTTAAATGAAATTTGGATATAAATAAATCCTCATGGTTTTATTTAAATAAACCTTTACTATTTTTTGTTGGAATTATGCCCTAGAGGCAATAATAAAGATGTTATTATTATAATTCTTGTTCATGATAAAGTTTATATTCCATGCTAGAATTGTATTAAGCGGAAACTTTAATACTTGTGTGGTTTGTGAACAACACCGTGTCCCTAGTACGCCTCTATGGACTAGCTCATTGATCAATGATGGTTAAGGTTTCCTAACCATAGACATGAGTTGTCAATTGATAATGAGATCATATCATTGGGAGAATGATATGATGGACAGACCCAAACTAAGCGAAGCAATTAGATCGTGTCATCGTGTTCGTCTTTGCGAAGCTTTTCTTATGTCAAATATTGTATTCCTTATACCATGAGATAATACAACTCCCTGGTATCGGAAGAAAGCTTTGATGTCATCAAACGTCATCCTATGAGAGGGTGATCATAAAGGTGTCTCTCAGGTGATCGGAAAGTATCTGTTGGGTTGTATGTATCGAGATGGGATTTGTCCCTCCCAAGTAGGAGAGATATACTTCGGGCCCACTCGGTAATCGATATCAACACCGCTTGCAAGCATGTGGTTAAAGAGTTGATCACAAAGTGATATCGGATTACGGAACGAGTAAAGTACTTGCTGTGAACGAGATTGAACTAGGTATGACGGTACCGACGATGGAATCTCGGGCAAGTAAAATATCGCGAGACGAAGGGAATATATATATGGGATGGATTGAATCCTGGCATCGTGGTTCATCCGATATGATCATCGATGAATGTGTGGGAGTCAATATGGGTTTCCAGACCCCGCTGTTGATTATTGATAGAAGATCATGTCTGCATATTCTCGAACCCGCAGGGTCACACACTTAACGTGTCTCGACACTAGGATAGATTGGATAATTGTTTTATGAGTTTTTTTTTTCGGAGTCTCGGATGGGATCCGGGACATCACGAGAGGTTCCGGAGTGGTCCGGAGAATAAGATTCATATAAGGCAGTGCAGTTTTTGGAGTTCGGAATTGTTCCGGGTTAATCGGTATTGTACCGGAAGCTTCTAGAACCTTCCGAAAGGGGACCAACGTGGCCACACCTTCCGGGAGGGGGCATGGGCCTATGAGGGAGTGCCCTGGCCGCATTGGTCCAGGGGCACAAGGCCCCATAGGGCCCAGCCGGCCAAGAGGGTTTAAAACTCGAGATAGAGCTTCTAGAAGGAGGGTTTCCTTGCCCCCCACTCCTTCTCCTTGGGGCCGCCGGTTTGGCTTGGGGGAGGGGGCTAGGGTTGCAGCCGCCCACCCCTCTATATAAAGAGGGCTGGGGGCGCACCAACCCCCACACCTTCCCCTCCAAGAGCTAGCCGTCCTGCTGCCCTCCTCTCTCTCTCCCTCCCGACTGCGTGTAGGCGAAGCCCTGCTGCAGAAACTCTCCACCATATACACCGCGCCGTCGCGTTGTAGATCCAATCCGTCTCTCCACCATACTTTCTGGACCGAGGAAGGAGGAGACGTCGAGGTGCTGCACGTGTGAATTTCACGGAGGCACCGCCACTTGTGTTGCTAGATCGGATTGGATCGCGAGGAGGAGAAGCGAGTACGACTACATCACCCACGTTAAACGAGCGTTCATTTGTGCGAATCTTCAAGGGTATGAAGATCTAATCCAATCTCTCTCGTTGTTTGCATCTCCTAGATTAGATCTTGGCTTTCCCTCTGTTCGCATCCATAGAAAATTTTGATTTACTATGCCGCGAAACCCTACAGTGGTATCAGAGCTAGATCTATGCGTAGATGTGTTTCACGAGTAGAACGCAACATGGTTGTTGCGGGCGTTGATGTTTTCTGTTGCAAGCCTCTTGTTTGTGTTCTTCTTATGACGCGGGATAGTGAGATTGAAGCGGTCCAGGCCAACCTTACGCGACGTCGTTCGCGAGACCGGCTCCGCACTTGACGTGTGGCTTGTTCCACACATGCGGCTGGTGGATGTCAGTTTCTCTCAATATAGTTTTCATGGGATTAACATCGGAGTTTGGCAACCATAATATCACCGTTGTGGCTTTCCGTAGGTAAGAATCGTTCTTATCATCTACTCCCATAAGCCACGTAAAACATGCAACAACAAAGTAGAGGCGTCTAACTTGTTTTTGCAGGGAGTGTTTTCTATGATATGGTATGGCCCAAGATGTGATGTGTATAATGTATGCGATGATCATGTTTTGTAATGTTTCACGACTTGCATGTCGATGAGTACACAACCGGCAGGAGCCATATGGTTGTCTTTATAATTGTGTATGACCTGTGTGTCAACTTCTTATGCGCGATGTAATAGTTTCACTTTATCGCTAAGTAGTTAGCAATAGTTGTAGTTGCTATTCGTGGTGGAGGCAATCATGGTGGAGTGATGGAGATCATGCCGGAACGCACAAGATGGAGATCATTGCGTGAAGATTGGCTATACCATGTCACATAAAGTTATATGCATGTGATGTTTATCCTTTTATGTATCTTATTATGCTTAGATCGCGACGGTAGCATTATAAGATGATTCCTCACTTAAAGATCAAGATAAAACGGTGTTCTCCCCGAGCATGCACCGTTGCGAAGTTAAATCGTGTCCAAGCATCACGTGATGATCGGGTGCTATAGACTCTACGCTCACATACAACGGGTGCAAGCCAGTTTTGCACACGCGGAAATACTTGGGTTTGACTTGACGAGCCTAGCATGTACAGACATGGCCTCGGAACACATGAACCGAAATGTTAAGCATGAATCATATGAATGATATGATCGACACTTAGTTGTCCACCATTGAAACCACATCTCTTCTCGTGATGATCGGATTAGGTGTGGTGAATTTGGATCATGTTCACTAAACAACTTGAGGGATGTTGAATTTAGTGGGAGTTCATCTAGTAATTTTATTAAGTTGAACTATTTATCATGAACATAGTCTAAGTTGTACTTGCAAATACTGTAGATCACATGGCCAAGTCCAACTTCAACTTCAACGTTTTTGCTGAGAAGGAAAAGCTTAGAAACAATGGGTCTAAGTTAACCAATTGGTTCCGCAATCTAAGAATCATTCTCTCTGGCGGTCAGAAGGACTATGTCCTTGGGAAAGCGTTAGGTGACCCCCCTGCTGCAACTGCGCCGGCTGATGAGAAAGCTATTTATCAGTCGCGCAAAGATGATTATGGTGTGATTAAGAGCACCATGTTGTTTGCTATGGAACCGGAACTTCAAAATCATTTTGAAGACTATCCCGGGCCCTTTGAGATTCTCGAAGAGCTAAAAACCATGTTTCAGACTCAGGCCCGTTCTGAGAGATATGATATCTCTGAGAAGTTCTTTAACTGCAAGATGGAGGAAGGGAGTTCCGTTAGTGAGCACGCCATTAAGATGACGGGCTACACTCAACGCCTTGAGCAACTGGAATGCACGATTCCAGAGGAGCTCAAGATTGACAGGGTTATGCAATCACTCCCTCCCAGCTACAAAAGTTTTGTAGTGACTCACAATCAGATTGGTTCCACTGATACGATCACCGAGCTCTTCGCAAAGCTGAAGGCTGCGGAAGTGGACATCAAAAAGGATAATCATGTGTTGATGGTCAACAAGCCCACCTTCAAGAAAGGTAAGGGTGCAAAGAATCCCTTCAAGAAAGGCGGCGGCAAGCGCGTTTCCCCTGCTGAGAAGAAGCTTAGGTCTGGTCCTAAGCCGGACACTGAGTGCTTCTATTGCAAGGACAAGGGTCCCTGGAAGCGCAACTGTCTGAAGTACTTAGCGGACAAGAAGGCTGGCACCATCAAAGGTATATTTGATATACATGTTATTGATGTTTTCCTTACTAGCCCTCGTTGTAGTGCCTGGGTATTTGATACCGGTTCAGTTGCTAATATTTGTAACTCGAAACAGGAGCTACGGAATAGACGGCGTCTTGCGAGGGATGAGGTGACGATGCGCGTTGGCAACGGATCAAGAGTTGATGTGATGGCCGTCGGCACGCTCTCCTTAGGTTTACCTTCGGGACTAGTTTTAAACCTTAATAAATATTATTATGTGCCTGCGTTGAGCATGAACATTATTTCTGGATCTTGTTTATTGCAAGACAGTTATTCATTTAAATCGGAGAATAATGGTTGTTCTATTTATATGAGTAACATCTTTTATGGTCATGAACCTATTGTGAATGTTTTATTTCTTCTAAATCTCGAAAGGGATGAAACACACATCCACAACATTTAGGCTAAGAGATGCAAAGTAGATAGTGATAATACTACTTATTTGTGGCACTGTCGTCTAGGTCATATTGGTGTAAAGCGTATGAAGAAACTCCATTCTGATGGACTTTTGGAGTCTCTTGATTTTGAATCATTTGACACATGCGAACCATGCCTCATGGGCAAGATGATCAAAACCCCGTTCTCCGGTATGATGGAGCGAGCAACGGACTTGTTGGAAATCATACATACCGATGTATGCGGACGGATGAGTGTTTCGAAGCGCGGTGGATATCGCTATTTTCTCACTTTTACCGATGACTTAAGTAGATATGGGTATATCTATTTAATGAAACATAAATCTGAAACGTTTGAAAAGTTCAAGGAATTTCAGAATGAAGTGGAGAACCATCGTAACAGAAATATTAAGTTTCTACGATCCGATCGTGGGGGTGAATATTTGAGTTATGATTTTCTCACGCATCTTAAAGCAAGCGCAATTGTTTCGCAACTCACGCCACCCGGAACACCACAGCGCAACGGTGTGTCTGAACGCCGGAACCGAGCCCTATTAGATATGGTCCGATCAATGATGTCTCTTCTTGATTTCTTTATTATCATTTTGGGGTTATGCATTAGAAACCGCTGCATTCACTTTAAATAGGGCACCATCTAAATCCGTTGAGGCGACCTTTGTATGAACTATGGTTTGGTGCTAAACCTAAGTTGTCGTTTCTTAAAGTTTGGGGATGCGAAGCTTCGTCAAGAAGTTGATGCGGACAAGCTCGAACCCAAAGCGGAGAAATGCGTCTTCATAGGATACCCTAAGGAAACTATTGGGTATACCTTCTATCACATAACGAAGTCAAAGTGTTTGTGCATGAGAACGGTTCCTTTCTTGAGAAGGAGTTTCTCTCGAAAGAAGTGAGTGGGAGGAAAGTAGAGCTAGGCGAGGTTATTGAACCTTCTCTTGAATTGGAGAGTAGCGCGGCACTGAAATTGTTCCAGGTCACTTTGCACCAACGATAGAGGAAGCTAATGACAAGGATCATGAAGCTTGGACGATCTTGCTCTTGGCGTCACAGGTCGACAAGGTTGCGTGCCCCTCCTGAGTGGTACGGCAACCCTGTCTTGACTGTCTTGTTAGTAGAAGACAGTGAACCTACGAACTATGAGGAAGCGATGATGAGTCCAGACTCTGAGAAATGGCTAGAAGCCATGAAATCCGAATTGGGATCCATGAGAGAAAACCAAGTATGGACTTTGGTGGACCCTCCTAGCGACCGAAAGGCCGTTGAGTGCAAGTGGATCTTCAAGAAGAAAATGGACGCGGATGGTAATGTTACCGCCTATAAAGCACGGCTTGTCGCGAAAGGTTTTCGACAAGTTCAAGGTGTTGACTATGATGAGACTTTCTCTCCCATAGCGATGTTTAAGTCCATTCGGATTTTATTAGCAATTGCTGCGTTTCATGATTATGAAATATGGAAGATGGATGTCAAGATGCTTTCCTCAATGGCAACATTGATGAAGAGTTGTATATGATGCAACCCGAAGGTTTTGTCGATCCTAAGGATGCTAATAAAGTATGCAAAATTTAGCGTTCCATTTATGGACTGAAGCAATCATCTCGGAGTTGGAACCTTCGTTTTGATCAAGTGATCAAGAGCTTTGGATTTGTTCCAAATTGCTACGAAGCTTGCATCTACAAGAAAGTGAGTGGGAGCTCGGTGACGTTTCTGGTACTATATGTGGATGACATATTGATTATTGGAAATGACATCAACATGCTTAACGATGTGAAGAGTTATTTGAACAAGTGTTTTTCAATGAAAGACCTAGGTGAAGCTGCTTATATATTGGGCATCAAAATCTATAGAGATAGACAAAGACGCCTGATAGATTTAAGCTAGAGTACATACCTAGACAAAGTTATAAAAAGGTTCAGAATGGATAAGGCAAAGAAAGGTTCAGTGCCTATGTTGTCAGGTAAGATATTGAGCAAGGCTAAGTGTCCAGCTACGGTAAATGATAGGGAAGCTATGAGCAAAGTGCCTTATGCCTCGGCCATAGGTTCTATCATGTATGCCATGATGTGTACTAGACCGGATGTGTCCAATGCTCTTAGTTTGACGAGCAGATATCAAAGTGATCCAGGAGTGGAACCTTTGGGCCGTGAAGAACATCCTAAAGTACCTAAATAGAACTAAAGAAATGTTCTTAGTCTATGGGGGTTATGAACAGCTTGTCGTAAAAGGTTACGTCGACGCTAGTTTCGACACCGACAAGGATGATTCTAAATCTCAGACAGGATACGTTTATATTTTGAATGGAGGAGCTGTGAGCTGGAGAAGCTGCAAGCAAAGTGTGATCGCGGGATCTATAGTATAAGCGGAATACATGGCTGCTGCAGAAGCGTCAAGTGAAGGAGTTTGGATCAGGAACTTCATCACTGATCTTGGTGTGGTTCCAAGTGCATTGGACCCACTGGAGATATTGTGTGACAACACTGGCGCCATAGCACTCGCTAAGGAACCAAGATATCATCCAAAGACCAAGCATATCAACCGCAAGTTTCATATAATCCGAGATTATATAGCAGATGGAGATCTGAAGATTAGCAAAGTACATACAGATCTGAATGTCGCAGATCCATTGACTAAACCTCTTCCACGTGTAAAACATGATCAGCACCTCAGTGCCATGGGTGTGAGATTGTTGCCAGATGTAAACTAGATTATTGAATCTAGTGCAAGTGGGAGACTGGAATTATGCCCTAGAGGAAATAATAAAGATGTTATTATTATAATTCTTGTTCATGATAAAGTTTATATTCCATGCTAGAATTGTATTAAGCGGAAACTTTAATACTTGTGTGGTTTGTGAACAACACCGTGTCCCTAATGCGCCTCTATGGACTAGCTCATTGATCAATGATGGTTAAGGTTTCCTAACCATAGACATGAGTTGTCAATTGATAATGAGATCATATCATTGGGAGAATGATATGATGGGCAGACCAAACTAAGCGAAGCAATTAGATCGTGTCATCGTGTTCGTCTTTGCGAAGCTTTTCTTATGTCAAATATTGTATTCCTTATACCATGAGATAATACAACTCCGGTATCGGAAGAAAGCTTTGAGGTCATCAAACGTCATCCTATGAGAGGGTGATCATAAAGGTGTCTCTCGGTGATCGGAAAGTATCATTGGGTTGTATGTATCGAGATGGGATTTGTCCCTCCCAAGTAGGAGAGATATACTTGGGCCCACTCGTGTCGATATCAACACCGCTTGCAAGCATGTGGTTAAAGAGTTGATCACAAAGTGATATCGGATTACGGGAGTAAAGTACTTCGTGAACGAGATTGAACTAGGTATGGCCAGTACGGCGATGGAATCTCGGGCAAGTAAAATATCGCGACGAAGGGAATATATATATGGGATGGATTGAATCCGGCATCGTGGTTCATCCGATATGATCATCGATGAATGTGTGGAGTCAATATGGGTTTCAGACCCATTGTTGATTATTGATAGAAGATCATATGCATATTCTCGAACCCCAGGTCACACATAACGTGTCTCGGCGCTAGGATAGATTGGATAATTGGTTTATGAGTTTTTGTTGAGTCTCGGATGGGATCCGGGACATCACGAGAGGTTCGGAGTGGTCCGGAGAATAAGATTCATATAAGCGGTGCAGTTTTTGGAGTTGAATTGTTAGGTTAATCGGTATTGTACCGGAAGCTTCTAGAACCTTCCGAAAGGGGACCAACGTGGCCACACCTTCCGGGAGGGGGCATGGGCTTATGAGGGAGTGCCCTGGCCGCATTGGGCCAGGGGCACAAGGCCCCATAGGGCCCAGCCGGCCAAGAGGGTTTAAAACTCGAGATAGAGCTTCTAGAAGGGGGGTTTCCTTGCACCCCACTCCTTCTCCTTGGGGCCGCCGGTTTGGCTTGGGGGAGGGGGCTAGGGTTGCAGCCGCCCACCCCTCTATATAAAGAGGGCTGGGGGCGCACCAACCCCCACACCATCCCCTCCAAGAGCTAGCCGTCCTACTGCCCTCCTCTCTCTCTCCCTCCCGACTGCGTGTAGGCGAAGCCCTGCTGCAGAAACTCTCCACCATATACACCGCGCCGTCGCGTTGTAGATCCAATCTGTCTCTCCACCATACTTGCTGGACCGAGGAAGGAGGAGACGTCGAGGTGCTGCACGTGTGCATCTCACGGAGGCACCGCCACTTGTGGTGCTAGATCGGATCGGATCACGAGGAGGAGAAGCGAGTACGACTACATCACCCATGTTCCGACGAACGTTCCGCTGTGCGAATCTTCAAGGGTATAAAGATCTAATCCAATCTCTCTCGTTGTTAGCATCTCCTAGATTAGATCTTGGCTTTCCCTCTGTTCGCATCCGTAGAAAATTTTGATTTACTATGCTGCGAAACCCTACATTTTTATCAAACAAAATATTTTATTTTAAATGCTTGGCCAATATTAAATTTGACTCTTTAAAATAGTCCTTATTTATATTTCTACCTTTGCTTTTGTAAACCATATCTTTTTATTAAAAGATCCAAAAATGGTGATTCCAACTAATATAACTTTATTTTATTATTTGTTTATCTTTTAAATCCCTTTAGGATTTTATTTGATCAAAATAGGTTTTGATGTTTCCAATTGGAATCAAAAAGTTTCTTCTCACCCTAAATTTCCACAATTATTTATTTTTCACATTTCAAAATTTGGAAATTTTTGGGATGTGACATAAAACTTCCTACTGCAACATTGTTCATTGTCCCAAGATGCATGTGTGCACAATATGGGCACATTATCACAAAATATGCCGCGATTTTGTACATAACATTGGTCATTTGGACCGAAAGCCATGAAAACTCAAACATCATAGGTCATTTTGTAAAGGTTTTTTCGAGACATAATCAATATACCAAGTTTGGTATTTTTGCTTGCAACTATGTCACATAATATGACACCACGTGAAGGATTTACATTGTTCAGGCCGTTTTTGAATTTCTAATGCTCGTTTCGAACTATGGTCAAAACGACGTGCATGAAGATAGGGGATGGGCCTCATTAGAACTTGCATTGGATCTCTAAAAAACAACATATTGTGAGTCTAAAAATGATTTTTAAATAAATCATGAGCTTTAGATCATGAACCTGTAGTTCAAACTGGGCCCACTTCCTACCGATTCGGCAGACATTTGTCTTTTTTACCTAGGAAGGACAGAAAGGTTTGAGATCTCCCGGTTGGGAAATAATCCATGTAAGGTGGTCTAGTATTTTAGAAAAATGGGGTGGTAGCATTCTCAAACAGCATTTTGGTGGTTGCTTCACAAAACACCCCTTTTTTGCTCCCGGAAAATGGCTTTTCCGTGCGACGAAAACAAAAACTTCCTACTGCAACATTTTTTGACATCCCAAGATGCATGTGTGTGTACAATATGGGAATAGTATCACAAACTATGTCGCGATTCTACATATAACATTAGTTATTTGGACCGAAAGCCTTGAAACCTAATACATTATTTTGCTTAATCAAACTAGATGATGACTCCCGGTGCCTGAGCCACGGGAGGTGGACACCTAAAGATAAGGAACAATCACACGAGCATAGCTCGGGTGATATCCCTGAAGAACCTGCCAGGTATCGGAGACCCTGGCATCCAACGCGACCATATAGCGACGGACGTTCTCGTCCTTGTCACTGACACGACGCTGTACCACCTCCTTGTGGGTCGGCTCCCGCTGCACCGATTATTAAAGACCAGCGAGCTCCACCAAAGAAGCTCTAGGTCGAAGACGAGACCCGGATTCCTCACCAAGCGACGCATCCCGGAAGGTAGCACCTCCCAGTGCCAGCCCAGTGGAGCCCAGTCTCGAACATGCCTGGCGGTGCCTAGTACTCCGTCGTTGTCGCCGAGTTGACCACAAGTATGCGGGATAGGCATCCTAAAGTAGTCATCGGGGAATGTGTGGATGTGTGGGTGGCCATGATAGTCGGCCTATATATAGAGGGAAAGGGCGGGAAAACATGGCGGGAGCGTACATAAAGGTGGGAAAACGTGGCAGGAAGCAGAGGGAAAGGGCAGGAAAACATGGCGGAAAGCGGAAGAAAAGGGCGCGAAAACATGACGAGGAAATATCTTTAGTCCCGAATGGTGTCTCCAACCAGGACTAAAGGTTCATATTTAGTCCCGGCTGGAGAAACCAACCGGGACTTAAGGGGTTGTGGAAGGTTGGGGCCGGCGCGGGCATATTTAGTCCCGGTGGTCTCTCCAAGTGGTACTAAAGATGAACCTTTATTCCTTGTACAACTCCGTAGGGCGCGCTACGGCAACACAGCCTACGCTTTGCTTCTTGCTAGTTTTTCCATCATCCAATCCACAACAAATCGAATGAAACCGGTTGGAGAAACCAACCGGGACAAAACATGAGTGGTGACACTATTCTGGTGGGTGGCAGCACTAATGACATGGGTGAGTGTCGACATTATATCATGAGTGTCGACACTATGTCGTGCTGCTTTTACTATAAATAGGCATTCTTGTGAGTCCTCAGGCATCTCCAAGATGGTGTGCGAGAGAAGGGACAACACTACGGAAAGTTTGAGGGAGATGTCGGAGGATCGAGTCCTCAGGCATCTCCAACAAACTGGTCATAGATGCACTCCCTAATATGTGAAATTAGTTAGATCCCAGGCGTATTGATCTACTTAGAGAAGTTATAAGCTGCAAGATTGTGTGCGAGAGAAGGTACACCACTACGGCCAGTTTTAGGGAGATGCCTAACTATCCAGTCCTCAGGCATCTCCACAAAACTGGTCATAGAGGCACTCCCTAATATGTGAAATTTTAGTAGGAAATGGTCAATTATTCCCGGTTTCCTAATTGGGATTACGGAATCAGGACAAGGCCCCTTTAGTCCTGGCCCAGCCACAAACCGGGACTAACACTCAAGACATTTATTAATATTAAAAAACCAGGACTATGTAATCGGGACTAAGGCCCCCCCTTGGCATTTATTAATATTAAACTTGGAAAATTGCAAATGTTATAAAATATCCTTCACAAAATGAGCTATCATGTCTCATGTCATTTAGGTTCACAATATGCGGCCGACCGGCCAAATTTGAACTAGAGGTACACAATATGAGGCCATGAACTTCTTGGTGTATGTCCCTTGCTTATGATCACTTCGGCTGTAACCATGGAGCATCTTTTTTATTTAACGGGATACTTGGGTCAGTATTCACTGTGAAGGGCGGAATTTCATCAAACTTATTATAATCTTCTGACATGTTTGTCTTGTCCTCGATGATACGTCGGAAACGTATCTATAATTTTTTATGTTCCATGCTTGTTTAGTATCTACTTTGCTTTGTTTTGTCCATACTTTGAGGTGCTTTTCATATGTTTTCTGGTACTAAACTATTAACAAGTTGCCATAGTGCCAGTTGCCTGTTTTCTGCTGTTTTTGGTTCCACAAAAGCTAGTAAGGAATTATTCTTGGAATTGGACGGGACAAAAGCCAAAGTCAATATTTCACCGATGAGAACACAGAGTCCAGAGGAGAGACAGAGGGGCGCCACAGGGCGGTCGCACCCCCAGGCACGGACCCACCCTAGGTCGCGCCTAGGCAGGGTGTAGGCCCCCTGTCTGTCTCCCTACCTCGACTCTTCGCCTATAATAAGCCCCCGATGCCTAAACCCTAAGAACCCGATCAATATTCCACAAAACCGTATGTAGCCGCCGCCACCATCGTCCCTAGATCGGGGGATCTGAAGCTCTTCCCGGCACCCTGCCGGAGGGGAGATCATCCTGAAGGCCTTCTTCTTCATCATGCCAGCCTCCAGTATGAAGCGTGAGTAGTTCCACCTTGGACTACGGGTCTATGTAGTAGCTAGATGGTTGTATCTCCTCCTTTGTGCTTTCATGTCTAGATCTTATGAGCTCCGTTCATGATCAAGATCTCATCTATTTGTAATCATGCATGTTGTGTTTACGGGGATCCGATGGATATTGAGATTACTATGTCCGATTGATTAATGGTTTTGTCTTATTGATTCTATCATGTCTGTGTTGTTTGTGATCTTGCATGCTCTCTGTTGGTAGTAGCTATCTTGGCCAAGTAGTTGCTAGTGACTCCAAGAGGGGGTATTTATGCTCGATAGTGGGTTCATGCCTCTATTTAATCAAGGGAAGTGACAGAAATCTCTAAGGTTGTAGATGTGTTGTTGCCACTAGGGAGAAAACAATGGTCTCTTGTTCATGTAACAAGTGGATTGTTTACCTTACACACTTTTCTTAAAGCAGTTGTCTATTGTTTGCAACTTAATACTAGAGGGCATTCGGTGATAACCCAAAGGTGTACTTCTAGTCATAGATGCAGTTGGATGGCGGTCTATGTATCTTGCTGTATTGACCAATCGAAACTCATAGGATCTTTATGTCTAGTATTGCATTGTTATGCCTTGCTTAGTCCTGTCAATTGCCTTGATGTAATTTGTTTACCCATCATGCCATGTTTGTTTATCTAAGGATAACACCTCTATTGAACTATGGACCCCGGTCCAATCTTTTCCATTGATATATCTTCCACTGTTATTATTTACTTGCTACAAACCATCATTGTTAGTTGGGGTGAAGTCTTGAGTTTGTGGTGTGCATGTTTCCACGTTTCTTGCAACACCTTTGAGACGTTTCCTTCCTCCTACTGGTTCGATAACCTTGGTTTATTACTGAGGGAAGACTTGCTGCTGTGCTGCATCATACCTTGCTCTTGGGATTTCCCGACGAAGTGTAGGGGTTCGTAGAATTGAAAACAAAAAAAATCTACTCCATGCAAACAAACAAGCCAAGATCTATCTACTAGATTGTAGCAACGAGTCGATTAGAGTACTCACCCTCGAAGATTCCAAATCAGTTAACGAGAGCAGATTCTCGTGGGTGATGTAGTCATACACTTGTCGATCTCAAGATCGCGTAGATGATCCTTCCGGTGCTGCGTCCCAGCAGCGCTTCCACAGTCGGTCACACGTTCGGTACTCTATGAAGACCTTCCTCTCCCTTGTTCCAGCAGGCAACAGAGGTTGTAGTTCTCCCCTCGCGATTCCGGCAGCACGATGGCGTGGTGTCGGAGGTAGAGGGAAGATCCCGCAGGGCTTTGCCTAAACCGGTGCGAGTTATGGTGGATCTAGGGTTTACCGGTGATCTAGGGTTTAGAAGACCGAGAGGAGTAGGAGGTGTCGGCAGCGGCTAGGGCGGCGGCGCAGGGCGACGGCGCGGCGGCGGCGGCTTGGGTGTGGGAGGGCTAGGGCTTGTCTGTTTGGGGTCGACCTCCCCCTCTATTTATGATAAGGGGGGCAGCCTTGTGAGGGGTGGGTTTAAATCCAAACCCAAACCAAAGTTGGATTGAGAGAAGGACTCTTTCCTTCTTACACTAGGAAACCATTGTTCCAGTTTAACTTTTCAAACCTCCTGTTTGACTTTCAATTTAGAGCTTTAATTCTCTCTTGCAAATGCCCAAACCAAGTGACCCAGGATATGATCCAATCATTCCACTTACCCATGACACATTCATGGACCATTCCCCTTCCGGTCCGTTGAACCTTCTAGAAGCTCTCTGATGAAAACATCAGAATCTTTCCCGAACTCCGGAATCGGACTTTCCTTATATGAATCATATTCTCCGGACCATTCCGGATCTCCTCGTGATATCCTGGATCCCATCCGAGACTCCGAACAACATTCGGTATCCCTACTAACATTCCATATCTACTAAACAACACTGAATCCTTAAGTGTGTCTCCCTACGGTTCGTGAATTATGCGGACATGACCGAGACACTTCTCCGATCAATAACCAATAGAGGAATCTGGAAATTCATATGGCTCCCACATATTTCAACGATTACTTTGCGATCGAATGAACCACTTACATACGATACCAATTTCCTTTGTCTCACGATAGTTTACTCATCCGGGGTTTTGATCATCGGTATCTCTGCATACCTAGTTCAACCTCATTACCGATAAGTACTCTTTTCTCATTCCCGTGATATGTGATCCCTTGTGAGCCAGTCACATGCTTGCAAGCCAATTGGATGACATTCCACCGAGAGGGCCCAGAGTATATCTATCTGTCATATGGATGGACAAATCCCACTCTTGATCCATGTGCCTCAACACACACTTTCCGAACACTCAATGCCACGTTTATAGCCACCCAATACGGTGTGGCGTTTGATGTCATCAAAGTATCCTTCCGATGATGGTGATTAGCATGATCTCATGGTCGAAGGAATTAGGTTACTATGTATCAGAAAGCTTATAGCAAATGAACTATTGAAATGACTTGATCTTTATGCTACGCTTATCTATAGGAGTATGTCCATCATACCATTCTCCTAATGATATGATCTCGTTGTTAACAACATCTCAATGTTCATGATCGGGAAACCATGATCATCTATTAACCAAGAAGCTAGTATTACAAAGAGGCTTTACTAGGGACTCTAATTTAGTTTACAAATCACACAAGTATTAATGTTTCCGGTTAATATTGTTATAGCATGAATGTAAACATTTATCATAAACACAAAGATATAATAATAACCACTTTTATTATTGCCTCTAGGGCATATCTCCAACAGTCTCCCACTTGCACTAGAGTCAACTAATCTAGATTACATGGTAATATACCGAACACTCATGGTGGTTTGGTGCTGGTCATGTTTTGCCTTCAGGAGAGTTTTAGTCAACGGATCCGCCACATTCAGGTCTGTGTGTACTTTGCAAATCTTTATGTCGCCATCTTGGACATGCTCTCGAATAGCGTGAAAACGTAGCTTGATGTGCTTCAGCTTCTTGTTTGACCTTGGTTCTTGCGCATTGGCTATGGCGCCCATGTTATCACAGTAGATAGACATTGGGTACAACGCACTTGGAACCACACCGAGCTCTATAATGAACTCCTTCATCCATATCGCCTCTTGTGAATCCTCCAAAGAAGCTATGTATTCTGATTCAGCTGAAGATCTCGCCAGAACGCTTTGCTTTGCACTCCTCCAGCTAACTGCTGCACCATTCAAATTAAATACGTATCCAGATTGAGATTTAAAATCATCTGGATTGGTGTTCCAACTAGCATCGGTGTAACCATTAACAACGAGATGTTCATCACCTCCATAAGAAAGAACCATATCCTTAGTTCTTCTCAAGTACTTAAGGATGTTTTTGGCCGCTGTCCAATGATCCACTCCTGGATCACTTTGATATCTGCTAGTCAAACTAACAGCATATGCAATGTCAGGTCTAGTATATAGCATGGCATACATGAGAGATCATATGGCTGAGGCATAGGGAGTCTTACTCATCCTTTATCTATCTTCTGCCGTTGCAGGACTTTGAGTTTTACTCAAGGTCGTATTGGGCAACATGGGCAAGAACCCTTTCTTGCTATCTTCCATTTCAAACCTCTTTAGAACTTTGTCCAAATATGTACTCTGTAACAATGATATTAGGCGTCTCGATCTATCTCTATAAATCTTTATTCCTAATATGTAAGCTGCTTCGCCAAGAACTTTCATTGAAAAACTATTATTCAAATAATCCTTGACACTATTAAGAAGGTCTACATTATTCCCAATCAACAATATGTCATCTACATATAGTATTAAGAATGCTATAGAGATCCCACTCACATTCTTGTAAATACAAGCTTCTCCATAAGTTTGTATAAAACCAAAGCTTTTGATTACCTTAACAAAACGTTGATTCCAACTTCGGGATGCTTGCTTCAATCCATATATGGGCCGTTGAAGTTTGCATACCTTGTTAGCATCTTTAGGATTCACAAAACCTTTGGGTTGCATCATATACAACTCTTCATCAATGTCTCCATTGAGGAATGCTGTTTTGACATCCATCTGACATATCTCATAATCATAATATGCAGCGATTGCTAACATAATCCTCACAGACTTTAGCTTCGCTACTGGTGAGAAAGTCTCATCGTAGTCAACTCCTTGAATTTGTCGAAACCCTTTTGCGACAAGTCGAGCTTTATAGACAGTAACATTACCATCAGCATCTCTTTTCTTCTTGCAAATCCATTTGTTCTCGACAGCCTTCCGGCCATCCGTTAAGTCCACCAAAGTCCATACTTGGTTTTCGTACATGGATCCAATCTTGGATTTCATGGCTTCTTGCCATTTATTGGAATCTAGGCTCATCATCGCTTCCTCATATGTCACAGTATCATCGGTGTTGTCCACCAACATGACACTTATAACGGGATCATACCAATCAGGAGTGGTACGATTTCTCGTTGACCTACGAGGTTCCGTAGTAACTTCAACCGAAGTTTCATGATCAATATCATTAGCTTCCTCTATTATTGGTGTAGGTGCCACAGGAACTACTTACAGTGTTGCGCTACTCGCAAGTTCGAGAGAAGGTTCAATAACCTCGTCGAGTTCTACTTTCCTTCCAGTCACTTCTTTTGAGAGAAACTCCTTCTCTAGAAAGGATCCATTCTTGGCAACGAAGATTTTGCCCTCGGATCTATGATAGAAGGTATACCCAATAGTTTCCTTAGGGTATCATATGAAGACGCATTTTTCCGCTTTGTGTTCAAGCTTGTCGGGCTGTAACTTCTTTACATAAGCTTCGCAACCCCAAACTTTAAGGAACGACAATTTAGGTTTCTTCCCAAGCCACAATTCATACGGTGTCGTTTCAACGGATTTAGATGGGCCCTATTTAAAGTGAATGCGGTTGTTTCTAATGCATAACCCCAAAATGATAGCGGTAAATCTGTAAGTGACATCATAGAACGAACCATATCTAAGAGATTTCGATTACGACGTTCGGACACACCATTACGTTGTGGTGTTCCCGACGGTGTCAATTGTGAAGTATTCCGCATTTCTTCAAATGCTCGCCAAACTCGTAACTTAGATATTCACCTCCACGATCATATCGTAAAAATTTAATCTTCTTATTACGTTGATTCTCTACCTCACTTTGAAATTCCTTAAACTTCTCGAAAGTTTTGGACTTATGTTTCATGAAATAGATATACCCATATCTACTCAAGTCATCCGTGAAGGTAAGAACATAGCGGTAACCACCGCGCGATGCTACACTCATTGGTCCACACACATCGGTATGTATGATTTCTAATAAATCCGTAGCTCACTCCATCATACCATAAAATGGAGTCTTAGTCATTTTACCCATCAGACATGCTTCGCATCTTTCAAGTGATTCAAGAAGTCCATCAGAATGGAGTTTCTTCATATGCTTCACTCTAATATGACCAAGACGACAGTGCCACATATAGGTCGAGTTATCACTCAATTTCAAACATTTAGCTACACTGTTATTAATGTGTGTATTACCACAATCGAGATTCAGTATGAATAGACCATCTATCAAAGGTGCATGTGCATAAAACATATTACTCATATAAATCGAACAACCATTATTCTCGGACTTAAACAAGTAACCGTCTCGCAATAAACATGATCCGGATATAATGTTCATGCTCAACGCAGGCACCAAATAACAATTATTTAAGTATAAAACTAATCCCGATGGTAGATGAAGAGGTAGCGTGCCGACCGCGATCACATCAACCTTTGATCCATTTCCAACGTGCATCGTCACCTTGTTCTTCGCTAGCTTCCGTTTATTCTGCAGCACCTGTTTCGAGTTACAAATATGAGCAACCGAACCAGTATCAAATACCCAGGCACTACTACGAGTACTAGTGAGATACACATCAATAACATGTATATCGGATATACCTTTCTTCTTGATGTTGCCGTTCTTCAAATCCGCCAAGTACTTAGGGCAATTCCGCTTCCAGTGACCTTCTCCCTTGCAGTAAAAGCACTCAGTATCAGGCTTAGGCCCAGCCTTGGTCTTCTTCGCCGGCGCGGTAACTTTCTTACCGCCCTTCTTGAAGTTTCCCTTTTTCTTAGACTTGCCTTGCTTCTTGAATTTGGTGGTCTTATTGACCAACAAAAGTTGATGCTCTTTCTTGATCTCCACTTCTGCAGACTTTAACATGGAGAAGAGTTCGGGCAATGACTTGTCCATGTTTTGCATATTGTAGTTCATCACAAAGTTCTTGTAACTTGGTGGTAGTGATTGGAGGACACGGTGAATCCCCAAAGCATTAGGAATCACTATACCTAAGCTTTGAAGCTTGCTTGCGTGCCCAGACATCTTAAGCACGTGCTCACTAACGGAGCTGCCCTCTTCCATCTTGCAGTTAAAGAACTTTTCACAAGCCTCATAACTCTCAACTACCGCGTGAGCCTCAAATATCATTTTGAGTTCACGGACAATGTCATGTGGGTCATGGTTCTCAAACCTTTTCTGAAGCTCTGATTCCAAACCATACAAGATAGCACACTGAATAGTGGAGTATTGATTCTTCCGAGCGAGGAAAACATTATTTACCTCATCGGTAGCATCTGCTGCAGGTGGGTCACCCAGTGATGCATCCAGCACATAGGTCAAATTACCAGCATTGAGGACAATCCTCAAATTGCGGAACCAATCTGCGAAGTTACTTCCATTGTTTTTCAACTATTCTTTCTCTAGGAACGCATTAAAATTGATGGTAGGGGCCGCCATTGATCTACAACATATTTGCAATAGTTTAGACTAAGTTTATGACAAATTGAGTTCTAATTAATAGTTAAATTAATCTAGGTGAACTCCCACTCAAAACAATATCCCTCACATTGTTTTAGTGATCACACAAACCAAATCCACCACATCAAAACCGATCACCACGAGAGTTGATGTAGCTTCAATGGCGAACAATCAACATGTTCATCATATCTACTATATGACTCATGCTTTACCTTTCAGTGATCCGTGTTCCGAGACCATGTCTGTACATGCTAGGCTCGTCAATATCAAACCTTAGCTTCCGCATGAGAAAATATGGCTTGCTCACGTTGTATACACTCATAGAATCTAACACACCCGATCATCATGTGGTGCTTCGAAACAACGAGCTTTAGCAACAGTGCTTGCTAAGGATGAACACTTTATAACTTGAAATTTCTGTGCTTGAGGGATCATATTATAATGCTACCGTCGCAAACTAAGCAATACAAGATGCATAAAAGGATTAACATCACATGCAATTCATAATATGTGATATGATATGGCCTTTCTTCTTGTGCTTCTGATCTCCATCTTCAAGCACGAACATGATCTTCATCATCACCGGTATGGCGTCAAGGTCAATGGCGCCGCTTCATGGTTGTCGTCCACCAGCAACAACTATTACAACTACTTTGAATAGACACGTAGGTCTTAACGGAATTAAAAGACAACCATATGGCTCTTGCCGGTTGCCGACTTACAATAAGGAACATTGCATACATCATATATAATCACAATCATGGCCATATCACATCACAGCACACCCCTGCAAAACAAAGTTAGACGCCTCTAATTTTCTTTGCATATTTTACGTGGTTTGGGGCTTTCAATAAGTGTCGTTCTAACTTACAAACAAGAACCACAATGTTGATGCTTGAACTATCAAGTGCCCGTTGTAAATTGAATCTATACTATGATGGGAGAGACAGACACCCGCAAATTCACTTATGCAATACAAGTTGCATGTTAAGCGTGGAGCAAGTCTCATGAACTTTGTCATGTAAGGTAAGCCCGGGCCGCTTCATCCCATCATACCGCAAGATGCAAAGTACACAAAAAGCAATTGATAATAAAAGCACCACCACCCACAATGACCATTGTGTTCTACTCGTGCAACAGATCTACATATAGCCACGGCTCTGATACCACTGCAGGGGTTCATAGTATGGAAAACAAAAAAATTCTACCGCATGCAAACCAACAAGCCAAGATCTATCTACTAGATTGTAGCAACGAGTCGATTAGAGTACTCACCCTCTAAGATTCCAAAGCGGTTAACGAGAGCAGATTCTCGTGGGTGATGTAGTCGTACACTTGCCGATCTCAAGATCGCGTAGACGATCCTTCCGGTGCTTTTCAATGGCGCTTCCTTGATCGGTCACACGTTCGAGATTTCGATGAAGACCATCCTCTCCCTTGTTCCAGCAGGCATCGGAGTTTGTAGTTCTCCCCTCGTGATTCCGGCAGCACGACGGCGTGGTGTCGGAGGTAGTGGGAAGATCCTGCAGGGCTTCGCCTAAACCGGTGCGAGTTATGGTGGATCTAGGGTTTCTCGGTGATCTAGGGTTAGAAGACCGGGAGGAGGAGGAGGTGGTGTCGGCAGTGTCTAGGGCAGCGACGATGGACCGGCGGCGGCATGAGGCGGCGGCAGCGCAGCGGCGGCTTGGGTGTGGGAGGGCTAGGGCTTGTCTGTTTGGGGCAGACCTCCCCCTCTATTTATGATAAGGGGGGAAGCCTTGGGAGGGGTGGGTTTGAATCCAAACCCAAAACAAAGTTGGATTGAGAGAAGGACTCTTTCCTTCTTCCACTAGGAAACCATTGTTCTAGTTTGACTTTCAATTTAGGGATTTAATTCTCTCTTGCAAATGCCCAAACCAAGTGACCTAAGATATGATCCAATCATTCCACTTACCCATGACACATTCATGGACCATTCCCCTTCCGGTCCGGTGAACCTTCTAGAACCTCTTCGATGAAAACATCAAAAGCTTTCCCGAACTCCGGAATCGGACTTTCCTTTTATGAATCTTATTCTCCGGACCATTCTGGATCTCCTCGTGATATCCTGGATCCCATCCGAGACTCTGAACAACATTTGGTATCCCTACTAACATTCCATATCTACTAAACAACATCGAATCCTTAAGTGTGTCTCCCTACGGTTCATGAATTATGCGGACATGACCGAGACACTTCTCCGATCAATAACCAATAGAGGAATCTGGAAATTCATATGGCTCACACATATTTCAACGATTAATTTGCGATCTAATGAACCACTTGTTGGAGATATGCCCTAGAGGCAATAATAAATGTAGTTATTATTATATCTTTGTGTTTATGATAAATGTTTGCATTCATGCTATAATAGTATTAACAAGGAAACATTAATACTTGTGTGATTTGTAAACTCAATTTGAAGTCCCTAGTAAAGCCTCTATACATCACTAGCCTATTGGTTGATAAATGATTGTGGTTTCCCTATCATGAACATTGAGATGTTATCAGCAACAAGATCATATCGTTAGGAGAATGATATGATGGACATACTCCTATAGATAAGCGTAGCATAAAGATCAAGTCATTTTAATAGTTCAATTGCTATATGCTTTCTGATACATAGTTATCTAATTCCTTCGACCATGAGGTCATGCATATCACCTTTACCGGATGGATGCTTTGATGACATCAAACACCACACCGTAACTGGGTGGCTATAAAGGTGGCATTGAGTGTTCGGAAAGTATTGGTTGAAACACATGGATCAAGACTGGATTTGTCCATCCATATGACGGATAGATATACTCTGGGCCCTCTCGGTGAAATGTCATCCAATTAGCTTGCAAGCATGTGACTGCCTCACAAGGGATCACATATCACGGGAACGAGAAAAGAGTACTTATCAGTAACGAGGTTGAACTAGGTATGCAGAGATACCGACGATCATAACCTCGGATAAGTAAACTATCGTGAGACAAAGGGAAATTGGTATCGTATGTAAATGGTTCATTCGATCGCAAAGTAATCGTAGAAATATGTGGGAGCCATATGAATTTCCAGATTCCTCTATTGGTTATTGTTCGGAGAAGTGTCTCGATCATGTCCGCATAATTCACGAACCGTAGGGAGACACACTTAAGGATTCGACGTTGTTTGAGTAGTTATGGCATGATGAGAAAGAGACCGAATGTTGTCCGGAGTCTCGGATGGGATCCGGGATATCACGAGGAGATCCGGGATGGTCCGGAGAATAAGATTCATATAAGGAAAGTCCCGTTTCAGAGTTGGGGAATGATTTCGGTGTTTTCATCGGGAATGTTCTAGAAGGTTCCAGAATGTCCGGCACTCCGAAGGGGAAGGGGTACATGAATGTGTCATTGCAAGTTGGAATGATTGCATCATGTACTAAGTGTCTTCGTTGTCCAAAATAAAGGGTTTATTTAAATCCTAAATTGAAAAGTCAAACGGCTAGTTTGAAAGTCAAACGGCAAGTTTTGGAAAGAGGAGGAGGAGGTTGAAACCGGGTTGGGAGGAGTCCTCCTCCCAAGCAAGACCACCCAAGACGAGTTGGGGAGGGACTCCTCCTCCCCTTGGCCCTCCACCTATATAAGGAGGGGGCTCCCTCCTAGCACACACAAGTACCTCTCCTCAAACCCTAGCTTGGCGCCACCACCATAGCCGCCCCTAGGGTTTTGCCCTAGCCACGACTTGGGGTCCCGGAACCCTAGCCGCCAGCTCTAGCCTCTCCTCCTTGGTGTGTCTAAAACCTAGATCGCGAGGAGCTCTCTCATACTCCACCATACTCGCCCGCTTAAGGCGAAGCCTGAGATCTCCCTCTACTTAGGTACCACGTTGTCTTGCCGGGAATCGCGAGGAGAGTGCTACAACCTCCGCTGCCTGCTGGAACAAGGGAGAGGAAGGTATTCGTCGAGTACCGAACGTGTGACCGACTGCGGGAGCGCTGCCGGAACGCAGCGCCAAAAGGATCGTCTACGCGATCTTGAAATCGGGAAGAGTACGACTACATCACCTACGAGAATCCGCTCTCGTTAAACACTTTGGAATCTTCGAGGGTAAGTTATTCCATTGACTCGTTGCTACAGTCTAGTAGATAGATCTTGGCTTGTTTGTTTGTATGAGATAGAAAATTTTTGTTTTCCATGCTACGAAACCCTACAGTGGTATCAGAGCCATGTCTATATGTAGATCTGTTGCACGAGTAGAACACAATGGTCATTGTGGGCGTTGATGCTTTTATTGTCGATTGCTTCTTGTGTACTTTGCATCTTGCGGTATGTTGGGATGAAGCGGCCCGGGCTAACCTTACATGACATCGTTCATGAGACTTGCTCCACGCTTGACATGCAACTTGTATTGCATAGTGGCTTTGCGGGTGCCTGTTTCTCCTAGCATAGTTAAGATCCAATTTATAGTGGGTGATTAACAATACAAGTATCAATGTTGTGGTTCTTGTTCGTAAGTTAGAACGACACTTATTGAAAGCCCCAAGCCACGTAAAACATGCAAAGAAAGTAGAGGCGTCTAACTTTGTTTTTTGCGGTGTGCGATGATGTGATATGGCCATGATTGTGATTATATTTGATGTATGCAATGTTCCTTATTGTAAGTTGGCAACCGGCAGGAGCCATATGGTTGTCTTTAATTTATGTTAAGACCCGCGTGTCTATTCAAAGTAGTTGTAATAGTTGAAGCCGGTGCACGACAACCATGGAGAAGCGTCATTGACCTTGATGCAATGCCGGTGATGATGGAGATCATGTTCGTGCTTGAAGATGGAGATCGGAAGCACAAAGAAGAAAGGCCATATCATATCACATATTATGAATTGCATGTGATGTTAATCCTTTATGCATCTTGTATTGCTTAGTAGACGACGGTAGCATTATAAGATGATCCCTCATGCACATGAATTTCAAGTCATAAAGTGTTCACCCTTGGTTAGCATCGTTGCTAAAGCTTGTTGTTTCGAAGCACCACGTGATGATCGGGTGTGTTAGATTCCGCAAGTGTATACAACGTGAGCAAGCCAGATTTGCTCATGCAGAAACTAAGGTTTGATCTTGACGAGCCTAGCATGTACAGACATGGTCTCGGAACACGGATCACCGAAAGGTAAAGCATGAATCATATAGTAGATATGATGAACATGTCGATTGTTCGCCATTGAAACTATATCAACTCTCGTGATGATCGGTGTTGATGTGGTGAATCTGGTTCGTGTGATCACTAAAACAATGTGAGGGATTTTTTTTGAGTGGGAGTTCACTTAGATTAACTTTATTATTAATTTGAACTCAATTTGTCATAAACTTAGTCTAAACTATTGCAAATATGTTGTAGATCAATGGCAGCCCCTACCATCAATTTTAATGCGTTCCTAGAGAAAGAAAATTTGAAAAACAATGGAAGCAACTTCACGGATTGGTTCCACAATTTTAGGATTGTCCTCACAGCTGGTAATTTGACCTATGTCTTTGGATGCACATTGGTGACCCACTGCGGTGATGCTTCCGATGAAGTAAAGAATGTTTACCTCGCTAAGAATCAAGATCCATAGTTCAGTGTGCTATCTTGTATGGTTTGGAATCGAGCTTGAGAAAAGGTTTGAGAATTCAGACCCATATGATATTGTCGAGGATCTCAAATTGATCTTTGAGACTCATGCGGCAATTGAAAGTTATGAGGCTTCAAAAGTTCTTTAACCGCAAGATGGAAGAGGGCAGCTCACAAGTGAGCATGTGCTTAAGATGTCCGGGCACGCAAACAAACTTCAAAGCTTGGGTATAGTGATTCCTAATGCTTTGGGGATTTACCGTGTCCTCCAATCACTACCACCAAGTTACAAGAATATTGTGATGAACTACAACATGAACATGAACAAGCGGTTGCGAACTGTTGCTATGTTAAAGTCTGCGAAGTGGAGATCAAGAAAGAGCACCAAGTGTTGTTGGTCAATAAGACCACCAAATTCAAGAAAGGCAAGTCTAAGGTAAGGGACACATCAAGAAGGGTGGTAAGAAAGTTACCACGCCGTGAAGAAGACCAAGGCTGACCTAAGCACGACATCGAGTGCTTTTACTGCAAGGGAGAAGGTCACTGGAAGCGGAATTGCCCAAAGTACTTGGCGGATTTGAAGAACGGCAACATCAAGAAGAAAGGTATATCTGATATACATGTTATTGATGTGTATCTCACTAGTACTCATAGTAGTGCTCGGGTATTTGATCTTGGTTCGGTTGCTCATATTTGTAACTCAAACAGTGTTTGCAGAAATGGAAGCTAGCGAAGAACGAGGTGACGATGCGCGTGGGAAACAGATCAAAGGTTGATGTGATCGCGGTCGGCACGCTACCCCTTCATCTACCATCGGGATTAGTTTTATTCTTATATAATTTTTATTTGGTGCCTGCATTGAGCATGAACATTATATCGGGATCTTGTTTATTGCGAGACGGTTACTTGTTTAAGTCCGAGAATAATGGTTGTTCGATTTATATGAGTAATATGTTTTATGCACATGCACCTTTGATAGATGGTCTATTCTTGTTGAATCTCGATAGTGGAAATACACATATTAATAACATTGAGGCTAAACGGTTGAAATCAAGCGATAACTCAACCTATATGTGGCACTGCCGTCTTGGTCACATTGGAGTGAAGCGTATGAAGAAACTCCATTCCAATGGACTTCTTGAATCACTATTTCGAATCACTTGATAGATGCGAAGCATGTCTGATGGGTAAAATAACTAAGACTCCATTTTCTGGTATGATGGAGCGAGCTACGGACTTATTAGAAATCATACATACCGATGTGTGTGGTCCAATGAGTGTAGCGTCGCGCGGTGGTTATCGTTATGTTCTTACCTTCATGGATGACTTGAGTAGATATGGGTATATCTATTTCATGAAACATAAGTCCGAAACTTTCGAGAAGTTTAAGGAGTTTCAAAGTGAGGTAGAGAATCAACGTAACAAGAAGATTAAATTTCGTTACGATCGTGGAGGTGAATATCTAAGTTACGAGTTTGGCGAGCATTTGAAGAAATGCGGAATACTTTCACAATTGACACCGCCGGAACACCACACAGAATGGTGTGTCTGAACATCGTAATCGAACTCTCTTAGATATGGTTCGTTCTATGATGTCACTTACAGATTTACCGCTATCATTTTGGGGTTATGCATTAGAAACAGCAGCATTCACTTTAAATAGGGCACCGTCTAAATCCGTTGAAATGACACCGTATGAATTATGGTTTGGGAAGAAACCTAGATTGTCGTTTCTTAAAGTTTGGGGATGCGAAGCCTATGTAAAGAAGTTATAGCCGGACAAGCTCGAACCTAAAGCGGAAAAATGCGTCTTCATAGGATACCCAAAGGAAACTATTGGGTATACCTTCTATCATAGATCCGAAGGCAAAATCTTTGTTGCCAAGAATGGATCCTTTCTAGAGAAGGAATTTCTCTCGAAAGAAGTGACTGGAAGGAAAGTAGAACTCGACGAGGTTGTCGAACCTTCTCTCGAAATTGCGAGTAGCGCGACCCGGAAGAAGTTCTGTGGTGCCTGCACCAATTAGAGAGGAAGCTAATGATGATGATCATGAAACTTCGGTTGAAGTTGCTACAGAGCCTCGGAGGTCAACGAGAACTCGTACCACTCCAGATTGGTATGATCCCGTTATGAGTGTCATGTTGGTAGACAACACCGATGACCCCGAGACATATGAGGAAGCGATGATGAGCCCAGATTCCAATAAATGGCAAGAAGCCATGAAATCCGAGATTGGATCCATGTACGAAAACCAAGTATGGACTTTGGTGGACTTACCGGATGGCCGGAAGGCTGTCGAGAACAAATGGATCTTCAAGAAGAAAACAGATGTTGATGGTAATGTTATCGTTTATAAAGCTCGACTTGTCGCAAAAGGGTTTCGACAAATTCAAGGAGTTGACTACGATGAGACTTTCTCACCAAGATTAAGCTAAAGTCTGTGAGGATTATGTTAGCAATCGCTGCATATTATGATTATGAGATATGGCAGATGGATGTAAAAACAGCATTCCTCAATGGAGACATTGATGAAGAGTTGTATATGATGCAACCCAAAGGTTTTGTCGATCTAAAGATGCTAACAAGGTATGCAAACTTCAACGGTCCATTTATGGATTGAAGCAAGCATCCCTAATTGGAATCAAAGTTTTGATAAGGTGATCAAAAGTTTTGGTTTTATACAAACTTATGGAGAAGCTTGTATTTACAAGAAAGTGAGTGGGAGCTCTGTAGCATTCTTAATACTATATGTAGATGACATATTGTTGATTGGGAATGATGTAGACCTTCTTAATAGTGTCAAGGAATATTTGAATAATAGTTTTTCAATGAAAGATCTTGGCGAAGTAGCTTACATATTAGGCATAAAGATTTATAGAGATAGATCAAGACGCCAAATATCATTGTCACAAAGTACATATTTGGACAAAGTTCTAAAGAGGTTTGGAATGGAAGAAAGCAAGAAAGGGTTCTTGCCCATGTTGCCCAATACGACCTTGAGTAAAACTCAAAGTCCGACATCGGCAGAAGATAGAGAAAAGATGAGTATTACTCCCTATGCCTCAGCCATATGATCTCTAATGTATGCCATGCTATGTACTAGACCCGACATTGCATATGCTGTTAGTTTAACTAGCAGATATCAAAGTGATCCAGGAGTGGATCATTGGACAACGGTCAAAAACATCCTTAAGTACTTGAGAAGAACTAAGGATATGGTTCTTTCTTATGGAGGTGATGAACAGCTCGTTGTTAATGGTTACACCGATGCTAGTTGGAACACCGATCCGGATGATTCTAAATCACAATCTGGATACGTATTTATTTTGAATGGTGCAACAGTTAGCTGGAGGAGTGCAAAGCAAAGCGTTGTGGCGAGATCTTCAACTGAATCGGAATACATGGCTGCTTCGGAGGCTTCACAAGAAGTGATATGGATGAAAGAGTTCATTACAGAGCTGGGTGTGGTTCCTAGTGCGCTGGACCCAATGTCTATCTACTGTGATAACATGGGCGCCATAGCCAATGCGCAAGAACCAAGGTCACACAAGAAGCTGAAGCATATAAAGCTACGTTTTCACGCTGTTCGAGAACATATCCAAGATGGGGATATAAAGATTTGAAAAGTACACACAGATCTTAATGTGGCGGATCCGTTCACTAAACCTCTCCCGAGGACAAAACATGACCAGCACCAAACTGCCATGGGTGTTCGGTATATTACCATGTAATCTAGATTAGATGACTCTAGTGCAAGTGGGAGACTGTTGGAGATATGTCCTAGAGGCAATAATAAATGTAGTTATTATTATATCTTTGTGTTTCTGATAAATGTTTGCATTCATGCTATAATAGTATTAACAAGGAAACATTAATACTTGTGTGATTTGTAAACTCAATTTGAAGTCCCTAGTAAAGCCTCTATACATCACTAGCCTGTTGGTTGATAAATGATTGTGGTTTCCCTATCATGAACATTGAGATGTTATCAACAACAAGATCATATCGTTAGGAGAATGATATGATGGACATACTCCTATAGATAAGCGTAGCATAAAGATCAAGTCATTTTAATAGTTCAATTGCTATATGCTTTCTGATACATAGTTATCTAATTACTTCGACCATGAGATCATGCATATCACCTTTACCGGATGGATGCTTTCAAACACCACACCGTAACTGGGTGGCTATAAAGGTGGCATTGAGTGTTCGGAAAGTATTGGTTGAAACACATGGATCAAGAGTGGGATATGTCCATCCATATGACGGATAGATATACTCTGGGCCCTCTCGGTGAAATGTCATCCAATTAGCTTGCAAGCATGTGACTGGCTCACAACGGATCACATATCACGGGAACGAGAAAAGAGTACTTATCAGTAACGAGGTTGAACTAGGTATGCAGAGATACCGACGATCATAACCTCGGATAAGTAAATTATCGTGAGACAAAGGGAAATTGGTATCGTATGTAAATGGTTCATTCGATCGCAAAGTAATTGTAGAAATATGTGGGAGCCATATGAATTTCCAGATTCCCCTATTGGTTATTGTTCGGAGAAGTGTCTCGATCATGTCCGCATAATTCACGAACCGTAGGGAGACACACTTAAGGATTCGACATTGTTTGAGTAGTTATGGTATGATGAGAAAGAGACCGAATGTTGTTCGGAGTCTCGGATGGGATCCGGGATATCACGAGGAGATCCGGAATGGTCCGGAGAATAAGATTCATATAAGGAAAGTCCCGTTTCGGAGTTGGGGAATGATTCCGGTGTTTTCATCGGGAATGTTCTAGAAGGATCCGGAATGTCCGACACTCTAGAGGGGAAGGGGTACATGAATTTGTCATTGCAAGTTGGAATGATTGCATCATGTACTAAGTGTCTTCTCTGTCCAAAATAAAGGGTTTATTCAAATCCTAAATTGAAAAGTCAAACGGCTAGTTTGAAAGTCAAACGGCAAGTTTTGGAAAGAGGAGGAGGAGGTTGAAACCGAGTTGGGGAGGGAGTCCCTCCTCTCCAAGCCGGCGCACCACCCAAGCCGAGTTGGGGAGGGACTCCCCTCCCTCCCCTTGGACGCCGACCCCTCCACCTATATAAGGAGGGGCAGGGCTCCCTCCTAGCACACACAAGTACCTCTCCTCAAACCCTAGCTTGGCGCCTACCACCATAGCCGTCGCCCCTAGGGTTTTTGCCCTAGCCGCCGACTTGGGGGTCCCCGGAACCCTAGCCGCCAGCTCTAGCCTCTCCTCCTTGGTGTGTCTAAAACCTAGATCGCCGAGGAGCTCTCTCATACTCCACCATACTCGCTCCGGCTTAAGGCGAAGCCCTGCGAGATCTCCCCTCTACTTAGGTACCACTCCGTTGTCTTTGGAATCGCGAGAGTGCTACAACCTCCGTCACTGGAACAAGGGAGAGGAAGGTCTTTGTCAGTACCGAACGTGTGACCGATTGCGGGAGCGCTTAGGAATGCAGTGGGAAGGATCGTCTACGCGATCTTGAAATCGGGAAGAGTACGACTACATCACCCACGAGAATTCGCTCTCGTTAAACACTTTGGAATCTTCGAGGGTAAGTTATTCCATCGACTCGTTGCTACAATCTAGTAGATAGATCATGGCTTGTTTGTTTGTATGCGATAGAAATTTTTTGTTTTCCATGCTACGAAACCCTACACCACTTACATATGATACCAATTTCCCTTTGTCTCACGATAGTTTACTCATCCGAGGTTTTGATCGTCGGTATCTTTGCATACCCAGTTCAACCTTGTTACCGATAAGTACTCTTTTCTCGTTCCCGTGATATGTGATCCCTTGTGATCCAGTCACATGCTTGCAAGCCAATTGGATGACATTCCACTGAGAGGGCCCAAAGTATATCTATCTGTCATATGGATGGACAAATCCCACTCTTGATCCATGTGCCTCAACACACACTTTCCGAACACTCAATGCCACCTTTATAGCCACCTAGTTATGGTGTGGCGTTTGATGTCATCAAAGTATCCTTCCAATGATGGTGATTAGCATGATATCATGGTCAAAGGAATTAGGTTACTATGTATCAGAAAGCTTATAGCAAATGAACTATTGAAATGACTTTATCTTTATGCTACGCTTATCTATAGGAGTATGTCCATCATACCATTCTCCTAATGATATGATCTCGTTGTTAACAACATCTCAATGTTCATGATCGGGAAACCACGATCATGTATTAACCAACAAGCTAGTATTACAAAGAGGCTTTACCAGGGACTCTAATTTAGTTTACAAATCACACAAGTATTAATATTTCCGGTTAATACTGTTATAGCATGAATGTAAACATTTATCATAAACACAAAGATATAATAATAACCACTTTTATTATTGCCTCTAGGGAATATCTCCAACACGAAGAGCTCCATGTTGACGTAGTGCCATCACTCGACTCCATGATGTTTCTTTTCCCTAAAAGAACTATGTGACGCTTTGGCTCATCGTATGATGTATTCGTTTGCTTTTTTCTGTTTTCGGTCTAGAGGACATGCATATAGAAAACCTAAGCCACATCATTGGCTAGGACGAATGGTTCGTCTCTGTAACCAATATTGTTGAGATCCACTATTGTCATTCCATATAACTGGTCTACCTTTACCCCTTCTCCATTCAGGTTGACCCATTTGCAGCGAAACAAAGGGACCTTAAATGAAATTCCATAGTCAAGTTCCCATATCTCCTCTATGTAACCATAGTATATGTCCTTTTGTCCATTCTCGTCTGTTGCATCAAAGCGTACACCACTCTTTTGGTTGGTGCTCTTTTTATCTTGGACGAACGTGTAAAATGTATTCTCATTTATTTCGTACCCTTGGAAATTCAATATAGTAGAAGATGGTGACCCGGCCAACAAGTAGAGCTGATATCCAACTGTGGTGTCATTCATGAGTTGTGTTCGCAACCAACCGCCAAAAGTATTCGTGTGTTCATCTCTAATCCAGGAGTCAGGCTTCCTCGGGTTGTTGGAGCGTATAATATTCTTGTGTTCCTCGATACATAGAGCTGCCAAGGTGGAATTATGTAGAACAGTGTAGTGTGCTTGAGTGAAAGATTGCCCATCCCTACATATCATTGCTTTCTTTCCCAGCGTGCCTTTTCCACTGAATCTCCCCTCATTTCGCGAGTCAGGAACACCAATCGGTTTGAGGTCAGGAATAAAGTCAACACAAAACTCAATGACTGCCTTTGTTCCATAGCCCTTGGAGATGCTTCCTTCTAGCCTAGCATGGTTATGAACATATTTCTTTAAGACTCCCATGAACCTCTCAAATGGGAACATATTGTGTAGAAATACATGACCGAGAATGGAATCTCTTCCACTAGGTGAACCAGGAGATGCGTCATAATATTGAACAAGGATGGTGGGAACACCAAAACAAAACTAACAAGACATTGTACCACATCCTTCTATAACCTTGACAGAATATTTGGATTTATTACCTTTTGAGATATTGTATTAAGGAATGCACATAGCTTCACAATGGGTACTTGAACATTTTTCGGTAGAAGACCCCTCAATGCAACCGGAAGAAACTGTGTCATAATCACGTGACAGTCATGATACTTCAGGTTTTGGAATTTTTTCTCTGCCATATTTATTATCCCATTTATATTAGACGAGAAGCCAGATGGAACCTTGATACTATAAAGGACTTCAAAAAAGATTTTGTTCTCTTCTTTGGTAAGAGCATAGATGGCATGACTTAAGTGACGCTCTTTACCCGTCTTGTTCTATGTATGCATGTTCTTTGGGTCTTTCATAAGTTGTTGGTCCTCTCGTGCTTCTGGTGTAGCTTTTGTCTTCCCATACATGCCCAGGAACCCTAGCAGGTTCATGCAAAGATTCTTCGTCACGTGCATCACATCGATTGAAGAGTGGACATGTAGGACTTTCCAATAGGGTAGCCCCCAAAATATAGATTTCTTCTTCCACATAGGCGCGTGTCCGGTAGCGACGTCGTTCGAACCAGATTGACCACCAGGAACCTTTCCAAATATTACTTCTATATTCTTGACCATACCAAGTACATCATCATTAGTAGGAAGGTTAGACTTCTTTCGATGATCCGTCTCACCTTTGAAATGCTTGCCTTTCTTTCTTACCGGATGATTGGTCAGAAGAAATCGTCGATTCCCCAGGTACACAACCTTCTTGCATATATGTAAATATGTACCTTTAGTCTTATCTAAATAGTGCGTGCATGTCTTATATCCCTTGTTTGTCTATCCTGAAGGTTACTAAGAGCAGGCCAATTATTGATGGTTACGAAAATAAACCCCTATAGGTCAAATAGCTCATGTTTGTGCTCATTCCACACATGTACACTTGGTTTTCCCCACAACTGTAAGAGTTTTTTAACTAATGGCCTTAGGTACACATCAATGTCGTTGTTGGGTTGCTTCGGACCTTGGATGAGCACTAGCATCATAATGAACTTACGCTTCATGCATAACCAAGGAGGAAGGTTGTAGATATGTAGAGTCACAGGACAGATGCTATGAATGCAGCTCTGCTCGCTAAAAGGATTTATGTCATCTGTACTTACACCAAACCATAAGTTCCTTGCGTCACATGTAAAGTCTGGAAAGTCTCTCTCGATTTTTCTCCACTGTGACCCATCAGCGGGGTGTCTCAACTTTCCGTCTTTATTACAGTCTTGTTTATGCCATCGCAACAACCTGGCATGTTCATTGTTTCTGAACATGCGTTTCAACCATGGTATTATAGGAGCATACCACATAACCTTAGCAGGAACCCTCTTCCGGGGGGGCTCGTCCTCAACATCACCAGGGTCATCTCATATGATCTTATACGGCAATGCAGTGCATACCGAGCATTTATCTAAATTCTCGTACTCCTCACGCGGTAGAGGATGCAGTTATTAATGCATGCATGTATCTTGTACACATATAATCCTAGAGGTCAGAGAGTCTTCTTTGCTTCGTACGTACTCTCGGAAAATTCGTTATGCTTTGGAAGCTTTGGCTTCATTATTTTCAACAACTTTTTAAATGCGGAGTCAGCTAGACCACACGCTGCCTTCCATCGCAGCAATTTTAGTGTGGTACCAAGCTTTGTGCTGCCATCTTTGCAATTTGGGTACAATAATTTTTTGTGATCTTCTAACATGCCCTCCAACATCAACTTCTCCTTTTCTGTTTCACAGTCTCACTTTGCATCAGAAATGACCCGACCAAGATCATCAGCGGGCTCATTTAATGTCCGTTCTTCACCTCCTTTCTCTTCATTGTCTTCCATTGCAGTATCACCATATTTAGAAAACATATGATGATACTTGTTATCATCATCCCGTTCTTCTTCATTGTGTTCCATCATAACCCCTCTTTCTCCGTGCTTGGTCCAACAATTATAGCTGGGCATGAAACCTTTCACCAGGTGGCCGCGAATGATTTTGGAGGAAGAGTACTCCTTGTCGTTCCGACATTTAACATATGGACAACACATAAAACCATTCTCTTTTTTTCCTTAGCCACATCGATAAATTTATCCACACCCTTAATGTACTCGAATTCACGTCGGTCACCATATATCCATTCATGCCGGTTCATCTGCATCATATAATTAATTTTATCAAAAAACCATTGCAGAACATCATGAATAGTGAAATTATCACTTTACATCGACACATGCATTGTATCAATGACAGATGAAAGGATAAAGTTTCTAACCTCGATCGAGAAGGAAAGAAAGAGGAGAAAGCTCAAGTGTGGCTCGGGCACCTCATATCATTTTTGTTTTGTGAGAAATCAAGCGGCATCATTCACTCAAGCATTTTATCGAACACCTCGCGTGCATAGGAAAAAAATAAACTAGCACACACCTCTTATGCCTTCCACCAAGAAAAAACAGAGGGAAGGGAGAGGGTTAGGAAGGCGTATTTATAGTAGCCAAGCTATCCGTCCCGGTTTATAACACAAACCGGGACTAAAGGTATTACGCCAGACACGTGGCCTGCTGCGTACCTTTAATCCCGGTTTATGTTACAAACCGTGACGAATGTTTTCTTACGAATCGGGACGAATGTGGCATCCCGCAAAACCACTACTAGAAAATCGCGTTGAATTTGTGCATTGCATCGTCATCATCATGCATTGTTCGCATAAAACTATTTCGCAAAACCCGTCTTTGTCTTCTAAACGCCCATCTTTATTCAAACGCCAAAAACCCGGGGCTCCGGAGTATTTTGTTTTGTTGCATTCGGGTTGCAAACGGCCCAATGAAATTAAATAAAAGATTTAATTTGTTTTAGTGGGGGCAGTCGAACGGGCCAACCCGACCCGAACGACCGCCCCAGTTTTTCTAAATCGGCCAACCTGCCAGCCCCATCTAAACCTAAACCCACCTAATATTCTACCCAACCCACCCTGGCCACCTCACCCCAACCTATAGGCTTGTGCCACCTCAGCTACCCCTCTCCCCCCTCCAATCAAGTTGCCACCTCACCCCTCTCCTTTTCCTCTCCCCCTCCTGAACCAACCTCCCTCAGCCCACCCCTCCCTCACGCCACGCCCCGACAAGTCCCGCTCCCCTGTCCCCACGCCTGGCCCCACCCCGCACGCCCATGACCCTCCCAGCGTCTTCCCCGCCTCGTCTTCTTCCCGCCTCTCTCTCTCTCCCTTCTCCTCTCCGTGACCTCCCTCCTTCTCCTTTCTCTCCCCGCCGCACCTCGCCGCCCTCACCAACCACCCCGCCCAGGCTACCGCAGCCCGGCCCGCCTCGACCCCCTCCCTCCCCTACCTCTGCCCTCTCCCCCGCATGCGACCAACCTCCTCCTCCTCCCCTGAGCCGTCCACCTCGCCTCCGCCGCCCTCCGCCGCGCACGCTCCGCCAACCGCCCTTCTTCCCCTGCCCCGTCTCCGGCCATCCACGCCGTGCCTCCCTCCGCCGCCGTGCCTCACCCGCCTCCCGGAGCCAAGCGGCCTGCCGCCGTGCCCTCTCTCAACCCCAGCCCAGGCCGCCTCAACCCGCTGCGCCCCGAGCCGCCAACCTCGTCGTGGCCTCGCTGCCTCGCCGCCCTCTGCCTACCTCCGCAGCGCCCCCAGTGACCCTGTTCCCTTCCGAGCCTGGAGCTATCGATGGTATGTGTGGTGATGGTCACGGTGTTGATAAGCCGCTGCTCGAGTACGACAAGGTCGTCAAGACCCTCGGCGAGACCCCGTGCACCGGCGTAGAAGAGGGAACCAAGACCCGATCTCAAGGATCCGAGCGCCAAGGTCATCGACAAGATCGTCGACCCGACACCTCAAGTACCACCACCCAGATCCGATGGTCCGAGAACTCCGCCCGACACCAAGTTCTTCAAGCCGACCGCCGAGAACCCGACAAGAATCACGCCGGATACGCCGAGATCGCCGACGCAGACGCCGAGTACTTCATCCGGACACCGAGAACCCGTGGCGGCAAGTGCTCGACCAACGCCATGATCGTCGACATGACCGAAGACCGCGAATGTGACAAGAACGAGTCCGATGCGCCCCAACGCCGACCCAAGTTCTGCTCCCCGGACATCGAGACCCCGATGCGACAAGATCTGCCCCGATACCGAGGACGACCCCGGAGACCGAGAACGCTTCCGCCGAACCCCCGAACCCCAGATCCGTCGAACCCTGAGACCGACCCCGAACCCCGGAACCCAAGATCGTCGAACCCCCTCTAATGTGTGAACCCTCTTCCGCAAACCCTACTTTATAATTGAGATACAACTTGTCGCATAATAATTGTTCATGCATGCATCTTATCATGTGGTTTGGGGGCCTTATGCCGTTTCACCTAATAATTAAATATGGGGCCCATATGCGGGCAAATCTAGTCTCATATTGGCCTCATTTAAACATGTGTAGCGAACCGTTGCCACCTATTGCCTTGCTATATAACATTTAATATGCGGGGGGTTTAAACAACTTGAACCATCTAATTAATTGAACCCGGTTCGCTTAATCTTGACCTAATTGCATCGCATCTTGCCATGCCATCATGCATGCATCATGCCGATCTCCGTGTATTAAATATTGCAACGGTGTTTCTTCTAGTGATTTGCTTCTTCGCGGATAAGGCCGTTGAGTTGATGTGAGCTTGCCCGATCTTGGATGAACCTTCGACAATGTTTTCAGAGCATCTCCCTTTCTACCTATCTTACTTTTATAGTATTTACTTCCCTCCTGTTGATCTATTGCTATCCGTGTTGCGTTGCTCTAGATTTCGTACCGTGATATCCCTCGCCATATATAGCCTTGGACACCTCCTATTACCTGTTGCTTGGTAGATAGTTGCTCAAGTGTTTTGCTTGTCGTCAAGTACCACCTTTGGAGGAATTGCCGCATGTTGACGTTGAAGATGATCATGGTTTACTTATTGTTTCACTTTAAATTCTGTTTAACAACTAAAATTGAATTAAGCAGAGGCATCGGTGGGTGATAGGTAAGATTTGGTTGCCCACTTGTGTCCCGTGGGACCCGAGTTCTTGACACTGTTCGAGATCGAGCGCTAACCACGGTGGGAGATATGGGCCCCATTGATAATTACCTGATTTCAAAGTATTGTCTGGGGCCACAAACTAGTTTGGGGCTTTATTACTATCCTGTACTTATGCCATGCTTTACCGCTTTATTTACGATTGTCTTTTATTTTAAGCGGGATGTTTTGTGTCGGCGGTCCCGATTGGGGATCTGTACTTACCATCGACGCAAACCCGAGTCCGTCTCGAGACCGGCCGACCGTTGCGGGTGTACTTAGTGGGGTGGCCCTGCTTGCTTTGGTGACCTAGGCCCTACCGATGGGTGTATGTTAACGATCGGCAAAAGGGTCAAGTGTGGATACTTTGGTGCACCCTGAGGTTTAATCTTTTAGAAGCCGTGTCGCGGTTATGGACGACTTGGAGCACAGTGTCGATCATAGACAACTATAACTAAAGTTGTTTTAAATTGACTTGTTTCGATATGATTAGTAATCAGCTTCACTACAGAATGGCTAAGTAAAAGTATCAACAGGGTTTTGGGGTTACCTCATGATAATTGCATCGACTAGTAAGTGTTGCCACTATAACGGAATGATTAACTAAAACTTTATCGGGACGATTACCTAAACGACTAGTAAAGTGCCACAACTATAATCGAATAATTAAAGCGCCAAAACTGTGAGTTCCTCGGTTGACTTCCTCGTTTGGTCTCGAGGGAAACGCCAGACGGGTTTGTTTGATGCTAGTATTGGATCCGAATAGGCCTTTCTCACACCTCTCGATAGCCGCCATTTGTATCGAGTCTCTATAGGTTGTTTAGTGCATGCCGCCGATCCACCATACCTATGTAGGCGAGGACCAATTCTAGCCTCGCTGCACTGGCCTCGATCGACGCTCCTTCTTTTTCCTTTGCCCTTTGTCGGCACCTTTTGTTTAAGCAGGTTTTGAGATCGGTTACCCTTCCGGCTTGGCCTGGGCAGGGTTATGGATGCCATTGGTTGTTCTTCAGGGCTCTTAGCCCCATTTGCTTCTTGTCCGTAGTCGGACGCTCTACCGTTTTCGAGGTGATTTGGATCTTTGTATATAATATTTGTATTCTTGACTCTTTGAGTCGCTGTTGTATATATAAATCAGTTCTGTGGGTCCCATCGAGGACTGTTGTGTAATGTTATTACTTTGTTTTTCCACCCGCACGAAAGTGCCTGGTGGGCACCTTCGAATCGTTTCTATGCGGGTTTGGCGAATTTCGCTGAAACTTGCATAGGGCCGATTCTGAGGGTGTTAGTGGTATCGAGCGATACCCAAGTCCACTGTACGTGGGATAACCTAGCTAACAAGTAGAGTGTCAAAACTATTTTGCAAAACCGGTTGGATAGTTGTTAGGTCTGATTTTACTCCTTACCCTCTGTTCTCCTCTTACCTCGACGTGTTTTGAATCTGCTCTCTTATCTTTTCTTCGAGTCCAGGACTTCTCGTGGTGGGTTTTCCGTCGCACCTTCAGGGTTTCGCTTCCTCCTTTGGTAACGGTGTTCTACCATCTGTTCAGATGAATCCGTGTTACCATTCTTTGTTCCTTGTTTGTGCCTTCCGATGTTTTCCGGCGACATCCTCTTTGCGATCCGGCATCACTCCTTTGATCCGAACCTCGCTAGTCGAGATCTTGAGGGTTGGTTGCATAATCTATCTACAGCGCTGTGGTAATGCTTTGAGTGCGGAATGGAGTCGCGACCATACCACTACTCTTATCATTCGACATTGAATGGTGGACCGATGCAATTTACTCCTTCCATGGAAGTTAGAGGTGACCTTACTTTTAACCGTCCGTTGTTTATCCGAGTGTTCTCTCGACGATCGGGACAACGACCTCTTGTTAGTGGTGTCGCGAGGATCTACACGGCGAAGGATGACCTCCTCCCATGAGGCGGATCTCGGCGAGATCCTTTGTTAGTGGTGTCGGTGTGGCATCCCGCAAAACCACTACTAGAAAATCGCGTTGAATTTGTGCATTGCATCGTCATCATCATGCATTGTTCGCATAAAACTATTTCGAAAACCCGTCTTTGTCTTCTAAACGCCCATCTTTATTCAAGTATTTTGTTTTGTTGCATCCAATGAAATTAAATAAAGATTTAATTTGTTTTAGTGGGCGCGAATCGGCCAACCTCGCCAACCCGCCCCCCATCTAAACCTAAACCCACCTAATATTCTACCCAACCCACCTGGCCACCTCACCCCAACCTATAGGCTTGTGCCACCTTCCAATCAAGTTGCCACCTCACCCCTCTCCTTTGAACCAACCTCCTCTCCCCCACCCCTCCCACGTGACCTCCCTCCTTCTCCTTTCTCTACCAACCCTCCTCCGCCATCCACGCCTCGCCCGTCGTGGCCTCCGCCCGCGCCGCCTACCCGCCCCCCGCCGGCGCCGGCCGGCGTGACCCGTGTTCCCTTCTTCCCCGAGCCCCCGGAGCTATCGATGGTATGTGTGGTGATGGTCACCAAGGTCGTCAAGACCCGAAGCGGAGACCCCGTGCAGTACCGGCGTAGAAGAGGGCAAGACCCCGATCTCAAGGATCCGGCGCCAAGGTCATCGACAAGATCGACACCTTGTAACACCCAAAATTCACCAAACCCGCATAGAAACGATTCAAAGGTGCCCGAACGCACTTTCGCGCGGGTGGAAAACGGTAATAACATTACACAAGTCCTCGATGGGACCCATGTAACAGATATATATAACTCAAAGAGTCAAGAATTCAGATATAATATACAAGATCCAAATCACCTACAAGAAGCAAATGGGGCTAAGAGCGATCTCAAACCTGCTTAAACAAAAGGTGCCACAAAAGGCGAAAGAAAATACACTAAACAACCTATAGAGACGGTTATTAGAGGGTGAGAATGACCTATCCGGATCCAACAAGCTAACACCCAAACAAACCCATCTGGTGTTTCCCCTCGAGACCAAACGAGGAAGTCAACCGAGGAACTCACACGGTTGGCAGTTTACTATTCGATTATAGTTGTGGCACTTTACTAGTGATAATCCCGATAAAGTATGGGCACTTTTAGTTAATCATTCCGTTAGAGTGGCAACACTTACTAGTCGATACATTTATCATGAGATAACCCAAATCTTGTTGGTACTTTTATTCAGCCATTTCGTTGTAGTTGCAATACTTACTAGTCAGTACAATTGGCGACAACCAACAAATTAATTAGACATTCCATTATAGTGAAGCTGATTACTAGTCATTATAAGTCAAATTTATAGCAGTAAACTTTAGTTATGCTTGTCTATGATCGAAAGTTTTAACTAAAACCAAATCAAAACCCAACGAGGCTTTCGAACAATCACTTAAGTAGAATCCAGCAAGCTCCGAGACGGCCTCAAGGTTATGGAGACCATCGCATTGGGAACCGAAAGTGTGGCTGGGCTTGTCGACATTATTTAAATAAAGCATGGCATAAGTACAGATCGTAATAAAACCTCAAACTAGTTTGTGGCCCCAAGAAATAAGAATGAATCAGGGGTCCCATATACCTCCCGGATGTGGATGTATCAAGTACTCGGGTCTGAAACCAAATATTATCTATCACCCATTCAATTTTAGTTGTTAAACAGAAATTAAAGTGACGATAAGTAAAACTAGAATCATCTCCAACATCAACATGCGGCAAAGTCCAACTATCTACCAAGCAACAGGTAATAGGATGTGTCCAAGGCAATATAGGATAGCAATAGATCAGAGGGAATAAAGACTATAAAAGTAAGATAGGTAGAAAAAACATTGTAAAAGGTTCATCCAAGATCGCTCACATCAACTCAACGGCCTTATCCAAGAAGCAAAACACTAGAAGAAACAGGATGCGATATTTAATAAAACGGCAGAAGATCGGCATGATGCATGCATGATGGATGATGGGCAAGATGCAATTAGGTCAAGATTGTTTAATTAATTAGATGGTTCAAGTTGTTTAGAACCCCAGCAATTTAAGTGTTGTTTAACAAGGCAAAGTTTAAATGAGGCCAATATGAGACTAGATTTGCCATATTTAGTTATTAGGTGAATCGGAAGGCCCCATATGCATGTGAGATGAATGGCAATTCAATAGGTTATATTATGTTTATAAAATAGGGTTCGAGGAAAAGGGTCACACATTAGGTTGATCCGGAGGAAGAACTAACTCGTCCGTACTGTGGTCTTGATTATCGAACACACCTGACGGCGCAGGCAGGAGGCGGGCCAGGCCTGGGTCGTCGGGTGTTGAGAGAGAGAGGTGGCACATGGGGATTGGTGGGGTGATGTGGCTAGAAGGGGTGGGTAGAGTTTTAGGTAGACTTAGGATTAGAAAGGTTTGGACCGACCCACTAAAATAATTTAATATTTTATTGGTTTTCAAATAACTTTTATAAATAGTTTACCAACAAAATATCCGAACTAAATTCAAAACAGGTTTTCAAACTAGTTTTGACAAACAATGCATGAAGATGACGATGCAATGCACAAATTCAACGCGATTTTCTAGTAGTGGTTTTATGGGATGCCACTAACAATGGATCTAGATCCTCGCGACTCCACTAACGATGGTTCCTTCTTCATGACACCACCAACAAAGAGAACACAACAAAAAAGGTAGAGGTATCGCAATAAAGCCACGGATGATAAGAGCGGTGGTAGGGTAGCTAATCCATCACTCAAACCATTACACCAACTCAAGATCTTCATAACAAAGATATGATATGAAAGACACATCGATTAGGTGTCGTGGTTCCATTGGCATGAACAACACATGCTCAAGTATGTTTTAAGGAACACATAGGGATAAAGAGCTCAAGAACAAGAGATCAAAGGAAGGGTAAGGACATGCTGCGTATTGATGATCAAGCACCAAGAGAGAGAAGAGAGGATTCAAAACACGCCGAGGTAAGAAGAGAATAGCAAAGGGTAAGGAGTAAAAACTATCCAACCGATTTTGCAAAATAGTTTTGACACTCTACTGGCCGTTAGCTAGGTTATCCTACAAAATTCACCAAACCTAACATTACACAACGATCCTCGATGGGACCCAAAGAGTCAAGAATTCAGATATAATATACAAGATCCAAATCACCTTGGATCTCAAACAAAGAAAAGAAGGGACAGCGGTCCTCGCCTACATAGGTATGGTGCACTAAACAACCTATAGAGACTATTAGAGAGGGGTGAGAATGACCTAACACCCAAACAAGGTGTTTCAACTCACACAGCTGGCGCTTTACTTATTGTGGGCACTTTTAGTTAATCATGGCAACACTTACTAGTCGATACATTTATCATGAGATAACCTTGTTGGTACTTTTATTCAGCCATTTTCCATTATAGTGAAGCTGATTACTAGTCATTATAAGTCAAATTTATAGCAGTAAACTTTAGTTATGTGCACCAATAGCAACACACGCCGATCAACCTCGAAAACCAAATCAAAAGGCTTTCACGATCGAACAATCGGCCTCAAGGTTGGAGACGGGCGTGAAGCCATCGGGAACCCCATTATTTCCTAGCAGACAAAGGTGCACGATCGTAATAAAACCTCAAACTAGTTTGTGGCCCCAAGAAATAAGAATGAATCACCAAATATTATCTATCACCATTCAATTTTAGTTGTTAAACAGAAATTAAAGTGACGATAAGTAAAACTAGAATCATCTCCAACATCAACATAAGTCCAACTATCTACCAAGCAAGAAAACTAGAGCATCGCACGTATAGCAATAGATCAAATAAAGACTATAAAAGTAAGATAGGTAGAAAGAGGAGATGCTCTTTGAAAACATTGTGGTTCATCCAAGATCGCGTAAGCTCACATCAACTCAACGGCCTTATCAAGAAGCAAAACACTAGAAGAAACATAATAAACGGCGGACGGAAGATCGGCATGATGCATGTTAATTAGATGGTTCAAGTTGTTTAGAACCCCAGCAATTTAAGTGTTGTTTAACAAGGCAAGAGACAGTATCGGGTTAGCTACTCAAGTTTAAATGAGGCCAATATGCGACTAGATTATATTTAGTTATTAGGTGAATCGGAAGGCCCCAAACCAGATATGCATGTGAGATGAATGGCAATTCAATATTTATATTATGTTTATAAAATAGGGAGGTCGATGGGGAACTTCGTCCGCACTGGGGTCTGTGTTGAGAGAGAGAGGGAAGGGTGAGGGGTTGGTGATGTGGCGGTGTAGGATAGGGTGAGGGAGAGAGGAAAGTGAGGTGGCACATGGGATTGGTGGGGTGATGTGGCTAGAAGGTGGGTAGAGTTTTAGGTAGACTTAGGATTAGAAGGGTAATTTAATATTTTATTGGTTTTCAAATAACTTTTATAAATAGTTAACAAAATATCCGAACTTCTTGAATAAAAGTTGAAATTCAAAACAGGTTTCCGAAACTAGTTTTTGACAAACAATGCATGAAGATGACGATGCAATGCACAAATTCAACGCGATTTTCTAGTAGTGGTTTTGCGGGATGCCACACACCTCAAGTACCACCACCCAGGATCCGATGGTCCGAGAACTCCGCCCGGACACCAAGTTCTTCCAAGAATCACGCAGTACTTCATCCGCCATGATCGTCGACATGACCAAGACCGCGAATGTGACAAGAACGCGACAAGATCTGCCCGATAACCCAAGATCGTCTAATGTGTGAACCCTCTTCCGCAAACCCTACTTTATAATTGAGATACAACTTGTCGCAATAATTGTTCATGCATGCATCTTATCATGTGGTTTGGGGGCCTTATCACCTAATAATTAAATATGGGGCCCATATGCGGCAAATCTAGTCTCATATTGGCCTCATTTAAACATGTGTAGTTGCCACCTATTGCCTTGCTATATAACATTTAATATGCGGGGTTTAAACAACTTGAACCATCTAATTAATTGTCGGACCCGTTCCGCTTAATCTTGACCTAATTGCATCGATCTTGCCATGCCATACATCATGCATGCATCATGCCGATCTTCTGCCGTGTATTAAATATTGCAACCGGTGTTTCTTCTAGTGATTTGCTTCTTCGGATAAGGCCGTTGAGTTGATGTGAGATCTTCGGATGAACCTTCGACAATGTTTCAAGCGAGCATCTCCCTTTCTACCTATCTTACTTTTATAGTATTTACTTCCCTCCTGTTGATCTATTGCAGATTTCGTGATATCCCCATATATAGCCTTGGACACCTCTTGCTTGGTAGATAGGCTTGTCGTCAAGTACCACCTTATGTTGACGTTGAAGATGATCATGGTTTACTTATTGTTTCACTTTAAATTAACAACTAAAATTGAATTATGGGTGATAGGTAAGATTTGGTTACGCCAACAGTGTCCCCGAGGACCGAGTTCTTGACACCGAGATCAGATATGGGCCCCCATTGATAATTACCGATTTCAAAGTATACAAACTAGTTTGGGGCTTTATTACTATCCTTATGCCATGCTTTACCGCTTTATTTGGCCCTGGGTGTATGTTATTTAATCTTCGATCATAGACAACTATAACTAAAGTCGTTTTAAATTGACTTGTTTCCGATATGATTAGTAATAATGGCTAAGTAAAAGTATCAACAAGGGTTTTGGGGTTACCTCATGATAATTGCATCGACTAGTAAGTGTTGCCACTATAACGGAATGATTAACTAAACTTTATCGGACTAGTAAAGTGCCACAACTATAACGAATAATTAAACCTCGCCAACTGTGAGTTCCTCGGTTGACTTCCTCGTTTGGTCTTTTGTTTGATGCTAGTACCAGTTGGATCCGAATAGGCCTTTCTCACACCTCTCGATAGCCGCCATTTGTATCGAGTCTCTATAGGTTGTTTAGTGCATGCCGCCGCATCGCCACCATACCTATGTCTTCTTTTCCTTTGCCCTTGTTTAAGGTTTTGAGATCGTTATGGATGCCATTGGTTGTTCTGTGATTTGGATCTTTGTATATAATATTTGTATTCTTGACTCTTTGAGTGTAATGTTATTACTTTGTTTACGAAGGCCCACCGCCTTTCGAGCGACGCGCCGACCGCTCGAACCAGGATGAACGCGAGCATTAGTCCCGGTTTATGGCGGAACCGGACTAATACTTTAGACGAAAGACCACTTTTCTACTAACGTTTGTACCAAACATAAAATCTACACATGTAGCTGCACGGATCTTACAGCTTAACTGGACGTCCAGGATAAGTTCAAAATGCCCACGTATATGTAGTAGACTGGAATTTTCGGGTTATGGGCCATATGAACACGAGCAGAGGCCTGACATAAAAGTGAAAAAAAATGGAGCCATAGGCAGAGGCTAATGTTGTAGCGACGTGGGGATACACTAAGGAGGCACCAGCCATTATCCAATGATTCGTTCAGAAGAGATCGTCGTTCGGCAATTCAACGTACCCACCAGACCACCGCGATCTAGAACAATGAACAAGCTACGATACGAACAGAACAGAACATCACCAGCAAGTTATAGTGCCATCTCAGATTTCTTCTCTACACAACTTCCAAGAAACAATGGCGTCAGAGAGATCTCTTCTCCTCTGGCTCCTCCTCCTGCTGCCACCGTTTGCCATTTCCACCGCATCGAGCCGTGGCATCCGTCTTGAGCTGACGCACGTAGACACCCGCGGCGACTTCACGGGGATCGAGCGCATCCGCCGCGCCGCCGACCGGAGCCACCGCCGCGTCAACGGCCTGCGTGACACGGGAATCTCGTCCCCTGCAACGCTGAAGAGCGACGGTACCGAAGGAACGGCGGCAGTGCACGCGAGCACGGCGACGTACCTCGTCGACCTCGCCATCGGCACGCCGCCGCTCCCGATCACCGCCGTCCTCGACACGGGCAGCGACCTCATCTGGACGCAGTGCGACGCGCCCTGCCTGAAGTGCTTCCCGCAGCCCACGCCGCTGTACGCGCCGGCCAGGTCGACCACCTACGCCAACGTGTCGTGCCGCTCCCCGCTGTGCGACGCGCTCCGCAACCCGCGATCGCACTGCTCCGCGCCCCAGCCCGGCTGCGCGTACTACTTCTCCTATGGCGACGGCACCTCGACGGAGGGCGTCCTAGCCACCGAGACGTTGACCTTCGAGTCTGGTGCCACCATCCATGGCATCGCCTTCGGCTGCGGCACGGAGAACCGTGGCAGCACCGATAACTCGTCCGGTGTGGTCGGGATGGGGAGGGGGGCGCTGTCGCTGGTGTCTCAGCTGGGCGTCACGAGGTTCTCCTACTGCTTCACGACCTTCACCGACAAGACGGCGAGCCCTCTCTTCCTTGGCCCGTCCGCGACCCTCTCGACCACCGCCATGTCCACGCCGTTCGCGCGGAACCCAGCCGGTGGTGGGCGCAGGAGCTCCTATTACTACCTCAACCTGGGAGGGATCACCGTAGGCGAGAAGCTGCTTCCGATCGACCCCGCCGTGTTCCAGCTGTCGCCGATGGGCGGCGGCGGGTTCATCATCGACTCCGGCACGACGTTCACCGCGCTGGAGGAGCGCGCGTTCGTGGTGCTGGCCCGCGCGGTCGCGGCACGCGTGGGGCTCCCGCTAGCCAGCGGCGCGCACCTCGGGCTCGGCCTCTGCTTCGCCGCGCCGGAAGGGAAGACGGAGGCCGTGGACGTGCCGCGCCTGGTGTTCCACTTCGACGGCGCGGACATGGTGTTTCCCAGAGAGAGCATCGTGGTGGAGGACCGGAGCACCGGTGTGGCCTGCCTCGGGATAGTGAGCATGCGAGGGATGTCGGTGCTGGGCAGCCTGCAGCAGCAGAGCATGCACGTCCTGTACGATCTCGAGGGGGGCGTCTTGTCGTTCGAGCCTGACAAATGCCATGATCTTTAAGGATTGGTGACGGACGATACGTGGTACTCGCTCCGTTTTAAAATACGGTTTTGCTAATTCTCAGACGCGCCTAAGAATTAGTTAAGTCTCGGTCATCTATTTAAGCCTTGGATCATGTGCTTTGTGATTTGTGCAAACTGGACTGTGTGGGTTGTTTGCATGCGTCTGAGAATTAGCGCGTGTATAAAACCTGAGACAATCCCGTCGTGCCTTTTTCTGTGGGCTCACGCGTGTGCTTTTGTGATGTCTCGGGCTTCTTTTACGTGGGCTGTTTTGTGGGCTGTTTTTGTATGCTGTTTTTCTTTTATTGGCAACATGCAATCGGAGCAGCAGAGGCTTGGATGGAGGGTCTTGATAGGTGTGCTGACGTTGGTTTTTTTACCCTGTTTTTTAAATGATTTTTATGTGTTGTTTTTTAACTGATTTTACGTGACCACGCGTGTGTATGTGGTTTTTTCCGTCCGTACTTGTTTTATGTGGTTTTGCCCCATTGGTTGGCGATTATTAGTTTCGTTTTTTTTTTCCTTTTTTTCACCGGCAACATAATTATGCGAAGGTAAATTGGTAGAGGATATTTATTTCGGTTTTCTTGATGTCTAGAGTGACGATGAGATTGATTTCACGATTTGCGCCGGCAATTCATTTTATTTTCAATATAGTCGTAAGTCCAATCGTTGATTTCTAGGTTTGTTGCATCCTGTTTTATTTTCTTTCTTAATTTTCCCCCTTCGTATTTTTATAGTTGTCACTGTTTATTGCTAGGGGTCATAGGACTGAAAATTATCGTAGTCTTTTTTTTGTATGCATAGTTAAATGGTTTTGCTAATTCTTAGACGCCTAAACCTCGTCGAAGGTATTTTTTGCAACTTGCTTACCTGTTGAAGGCCAGTTATAATATTCTTATAACTGAGCCCCATTGATGGCCAGTTGCAACTTGATTATAATTGAACCCCGCCGAAAGCCCGTTTTTGCAACTTGCTTACCTGTCGAATAATAGTTGCAACTTGCTTGTAACTAAGCCCCAATCAAGCCCTAAGTTGCAACTTGATTGCAACTGGGGTCCCATCGAGAGACTAGTTGCAACTTTCTTGTAATTGAGTCCTTTGTCGAGCCCTAGTTGCAACTTTATTGCAGATGGGGCTCCATCGAGGGGTCAGTTGCAACGTTGTTATAAATGACCCCCCGTCAAGTGACTGTTGCAACTTGATTGCAACTAGGCCCCCGTCTAGGAACCAGTTGCATCTTGCTTGTAGTTGAGCCCCCGTCGAAGGCCAGTTCCAACTTGATTGCAACTGGGTGTTGTCGAAGGTCAGTTGCAACTTTCTTGTAGCTAAGCCCCCGTCGATGGCTAGTTGCAACTTGATCGCAAGTTTTAACTAGGGTGCTTCGAGGGGCCAGTTGCAACTTGCTTATAGCTAAGCCCCCATCAAAGGCTAGTTGAAACTTGATTGCAATTGGGGTTCCATCGAGAGGCCAGTTGCAACTTGCTTGTAACCGAGTCCTTGTCGAGCCCTAGTGGCAACTTGATTGCAACTGGGGCTCCATCGAGGGGCCAGTTGCAACTTTGTTGTAAATGAACCCCTGTTGAGTGACTGTTGCAACTTGATTGCAACTGGGCCCCGTTGAGGGACCAGTTGCATTTTGCTTGTAGATGAGGGCCCCATCGAAGGCCAGTTGCAATTTTATTGTAACTAGGGTGCTGTCGAGGGGCCAGTTACAACTTGCTTGTAGCTGAGCCCCCGTCGAAGGCTAGTGGCAACTTGATTGCAACCGGGGCACCGTCGAGGGGCCAGTTGCAACTTGGTTGTCACTCAGCCCTCGTCGAGCCCCAGTTGCAACTTGATTGCAACTAGTAGCCCTATTGAGGGGCCAGTTATAACTTACTTATAATTAAACCCCCATTGAGTGCTAGTTACAACTTGATTGAAAACTAGGGTCCGTCGAGGGACCAGTTGCATTTTTCTTGTAGCTGAGCCCCCGTCGAAGGCTAGTTGCAACTTGATTGCAACTGGGAGGTTGTCGAGGGGCTAGTTGCAACTCTCTTGTACCTGAGCCCCGTCGAAGGCTAGTTGCAACTTGGTTGTAACCGGGGCGCCGTCGAGGGACCAGTTGCAAGTTGGTTGTAACTCAGCCCTTGTCGAGCCCCAGTTGCAACTTGATTGCAACTAGTCGCCCTATTGAGGGGCAGTTGTAAATTACTTGTAATTAAACCCCCATCAAGTGCCAGTTACAACTTGACTGCAACTAGGCCAGTTGAGCGGCCAGTAGCTTCTTCATTCGTAACCGAGCCCCATCGAAGGCTAGTTGTAACTTGATTGCAACTGGGGCGCCGTCAAGGGGACAACTGCAACTTGCTTTGTAGCTGATCCCTCATCGAGCCCATTTGCAATTTGATTGCAACTGGTCACTCCATTGAGGGGCTAGTTGCAACTTGCTTGTAACTGAGTCTCCATCGAGCCCTAGTTGCAACTTGATTGCAACTAGGGTACCGTTGAGGGGCTAGTTGCAACTTCGTTGTCACTGAACCCCCGTTGAGTTCCTATTTGCAACTTGACTGCAACTGGTCGCCATGTTGAGGGGTCAGTTGCAACTTGGTTGTAACTGAACCCCTGGGGCGCCGTCGAGAGGCCAGTTGCAACTTGCTTGTAGTTGAGCCCCTATCGAGGGCCAGTTGCAACTTGAATGTAACTAAAACTTATCGGAATTTGCTTATTAGTTGAACACTAGTTGCAACTCAGCCCTCGTCGAGCCCTACTAGTCGAACACCAGTTGCAACTCAGACCTCGTCGAGCCCTCCTACTTGCTTACTAGTCGCCCTGTTGAGGGGCCTGTTGTAACTTACTTGTAACTGACCCCCCATCAAATGTCAGTTACAACTTGATTGCAAATGGGGCCTGTTAAGGGGCCTGTTGCAACTTCGTTGTAACTCAACCCCCGTTAAGTGCCTGTTGCAACTTGATTGCAACTAGGGCGCTGTCAAGGGGCCAGTTGCAACTTGGTTGTAACTCAGCCCTTGTCGAGATGCAATATGATTGAAAGAGAGTTGTCACTGAGCCCCTACGATGTCCATATACAATTTGTATTTTTATTGCCTTTTCTATGTTGCCTTTTATAACTTAAATCAATTTGCATTTTTATTGCAACTAATCCTTCAAACAAATTGTTGCACAAATATTTAACATGATTTTTCCAAATAATCCATGAGAAATAAAGATATTTCTATGTATTAATTACATTTTAACATGGAGACAAGTTTTATGTGTGGGACCATTTTTGACATCGATGCATTGTTTTACCCTGCATGGCCATTTTGCACCGTTTCAAAACTGAAGTGGGAGGGTGAGAGAACGATGGACACACAGAGGGAAGGAGGGACATGAAAACAAGAAGGGGAGGAGGACGCGATGGGGGCGGCGGTGATCATGACAGGCGGAAGCGGCGGCCTTGAGCACGATGGGGGCGGCGTGACCACGTGGCGAGTGCGACAGGGTCCACAGTGACGGCGCACTGCTCCGACGTCCTCCAGATGCCGCCAAGCGGCTCGTGCTACCCTGGTACACCACTAGTCGAATCCCCTAAACCGGCAATTCTATTTTCGAGCTTGCGATGGTGTATGGAGAAATCTAGGCAGATTGTAGGGGTTGTTAACTAAAGTATCTTAGAAAATTATATTTGTTAACTAAAGTATCTTAGAAAATTATATTTGTGCTATTAACTTAAGTGTGTGTAACCAATGTTAGGGAAGTTGCACATGATGTGAATCTATAACTATGGTCAAAAAATCTCAATTTTATATGTAGCTTGTAGGGATTACCTTTGTTTGGCTCTTTTGTTTCTTTTTTGTAGCCGCTCGATGCTCACATGAAGCATAATATCCTTGCGTGTGTGCGCGCGCTCTATCGACACCTATATATATATGTAGATAATAAAATATGAAGTTTGTGTGTAGGCTTTTCTTATTTAAAGTAAAATATAATATTTTTGTGATAAATATGTCTTTTTATGTGATGGAGGCATATAATGTTTTTAGGGAATAGAGATTACACTGAGCAGGCACAGTCTTTTGCTTCAAGATAATCAATTTTATGAAAGTTTTCCTTTTTTCGAGAGGAAAACATAGTACTAGCAATTAGCAAAGTTGAAGCTATGTATATAACAGGAGAAAAGCTGGTTAGACAAGGAAAAAACAAATACACAGGCCCAGTCGCAGCTACAATCCATACCAATCTAAGAAAAAGGACAAGCCAATTGACAAAAAAAAAGGCAAAGCCTAGAACACCTAGCCCGATGCAATCAAAGATAAAAAGCAAGCCCAACACCCGCAAAAAAAGAAAGGCCCAACACATACAGTCGGAGTCGTGCGAGCTACGATGGTACGTGGGCGAACTAATAACAAAGAATTATCAGTAGTATATAATCGTACGGGTGATAGGACGGTTAATTCTCAGTCGCCTGAAATTTAAACACGCCCTTTAAAATATAAGATATTTTAGTTTTGGGAAGTAATTGTATCTATTTTAGTAAGTCTACACACAAAAAAAAGTCCAGATACATTTTCTTCACAAACTAAAACATTTTATATATTTTATATGTAAAAAAAAATTATATTTTAAAATGGAAGGAGTAGAAAAAACTTGAGTCCGTTTATTCGGAGAAATGCATTCTCTCTAGTACAATCCTATATGATGAATCCCGACGCTATCTCTCATGTTTGAATCTATGTTTGAATCTTGGATATTCATGCTTCAAATTTGGACTCGGATTTTTACAGGCACATTATGCACTTAGGGTATCTCTAACCAATCCTAAATAGTTAGAGAAATAAAACGGCTTCTTAAAACCTAGAGGAGTAAAAATGCCTCTAACCAAAAGTAGTTTCTAATCAAGGAACCACACCTAGCAATTCGGTCGAACAACTACTGGGCGGAGGAGGTGAGGAGGGTGGCCGGCCGGCGTCTTCTTTCTCCATGGTGGCTACATGCGCGGCGGGCCGATGGAGAGGTACGGCCAACGAAGAAACGTCAAGTTTCGCTGACACCAACCTCACCACGTCATGAGGGGCCGACATCTCTCGACTCCGGGCGCAACCTAGCTCCAGTGCCGACCTTCTACCACCTTCCTATCCTCCGGCCTCTCCATTTTCCAAAGAATTGAGCCCAGCGATGGACGATTTGCAACAAATTGGGGCAGTGGCCGGCAAAATCTTGATCTCCCGGTCGATTCCGGAGACGGCGGGGAGCGGCGAGCGACAGAGAGGTGGGATCGAGGGCAACACAGGTCCAGGATGCCGGCCACGGGTTTTGCTGGTCACCGGAGACGACACATGCGGGAATGGGGGTGGCGGGATGGGAGGTCGGGTTTTTTTCTCTAGAGTGGTTGACGACTCTTGTATTTAGGAGTCGGCGGAGGAGACTCCTAATATTTTTATCCCTCTAAGGGTTATACGAGTTCGGTTAGGTCCGTGTTAGAGAAGTAAAGAGATAACTTTTACTCCTCTAACCAGTTTTTTGGGATCGGCTAGAGATGCCCTTAGTGCCTATCCCGTGTTAGTTGAGATTCGAGATGGTGGGTTCCCATGTGTACTTTGCTCTCTTTTCGTTTGAGATTATTTGTGTTGTTGTCCTAGCAGAATCTGTTTGTATGTGTTCGAACCTTGTAATGTTGTGTATGTTAAGAATATAATACATGTCTAGCCCTTTTCAATCAGTTCGGACTTTTGGAAAGGGCTAGACGTGTATTTGTTGGAGATATGCCCTAGAGACAATAATAAAAGTGGTTATTATTATATCTTTGTGTTTATGATAAATGTTTATATTCATGCTATAATAGTATTAACCGGAAACATTAATACTCGTGTGATTTATAAACTAAATTAGAGTCCCTGATAAAGCCTCTTTATACTAGCTTGTTGGTTAATGGATGATCGTGGTTTCTCGATCATGAACATTGAGATGTTATTAACAACAAGATCATATCATTAGGAGAATGGTATGATGGACATAATCCTATAGATAAGCATAGCATAAAGATCAAGTCATTTCAATTGTTTATTTGCTATAAGCTTTCTGATACATAGTAACCTAATTTCTTTGACCAAGAGATCATGCTAATCACCATCACCGGAAGGATGCTTTGATGACATCAAACACCACACCATAACTGGGTGGCTATAAAGGTGGCATCGATTGTTCAAAAAGTATGTTTTGAGGCACATGGATCAAGAGTGGGATTTGTCCATCCATATGACGGATAGATATACTCTGGGACCTCTCGGTGGAATGTCATCCAATTAGCTTGCAAGCATGTGACTGGTTCACAAGGGATCACATGTCACGGGAACGAGAAAATAGTACTTATCGGTAACGAGGTTGAACTAGGTATGCAGAGATACCGACGATCAAACCTTGGATAAGTAAACTATCGCGAGACAAAGGGAAATTGGTATCGTATGTAAGTGGTTCATTCGATCGCAAAGTAATCGTAGAAATATGTGGGAGCCATATGAATTTACAGATTCCTCTATTGGTTATTGATCGGAGAAGTGTCTCGATCATGTACACATAATTCACGAACCGTAGGGAGACACACTTAAGGATTCAATGTTGTTTAGTAGATATGGAATGTAAGTAGGGAAACCGAATGTTGTTTGGAGTCTTGGATGGGATCCGAGATATCACGAGGAGATCCAGAATGATCCGTAGAATAAGATTCATATAAGGAAAGTTCGATTCCAGAGTTCGGGAATGATTTCGATGTTTTCATCGGAGAGGTTCTAGAAGGGTCTAGAAGGTTCACCGAACTGGAAGGGGAATGGTCCATGAATGTGTCATGGTTAAGTGGAATGATTGGATCATGTACTAGGTCACTTTGGTTGGGCATTTACGAGAGAGAAATAAAGCTCTAAATTGAAAGTCAAAAGGGAGGTTTGAAAAATCAAACTGGAACAATAGTTTCCTAGTGGAAGAAGGAAAGAGTCCTCCTTCTATCCAACTTGGGTTTGGGTATGGATTCAAACTCCCCTCTCCCAAGCTGCCCTCCCTCTCATAAATAGAGGGGAAGGGCTATCCCAAAGCACAAAACACCAGACCTCCCCACCCGTGCGCCGCCGCCACCCTACGACGCCGCTCCGCCGCCACCTCGCGTCGCCTCCGGCCCGTCGCTGTCACCCTAGCCACCGCCGACACCTCCTCATCCTCTCCGGCCTTATAAACCTAGATCGCTGGAAACCCTGGATCCACCATAACTCGCACCGGCTTAGGCGAAGCCCTGCGGTATCTTCCCTCTACTTTCGACACCACGCCGTCGTGCTGCCAGAATCGCGAGGGGAGAACTACAACCTCCGCTGCCTGCTGGAACAAGGGAGAGGAAGGTCTTCATCGAGTATCGAACGTGTGATCGACTGCGGAAGCGCTTCCTGAACAAAGCGCCGGAAGGATCGTCTACGCGATCTTGAGATCGGCAAGTGTACGACTACATCACCCACGAGAATCTGCTCTCATTTACCGCTTTGGAATCTTCGTGGGTGAGTACTCTAATCGACTCGTTGCTTCAATCTAGTAGATAGATCTTGGCTTGTTTGTATGCATGCGGTAGATTTTTTTTGTTCTCCATGCTACGAACCCCTACAGTGGTATCAGAGCCGTGTCTGTATGTAGATCTGTTGCACGAGTAGAACACAATGGTCATTGTGGGCATTGATGCTTTTGTTGTCGATTGCTTCTTGTGTACTTTGCATCTTGCTGGATGGTGGGATGAAGCGGCCCGGGCTAACCTTACATGACATTGTTCATGAGACTTGCTCCACGCTTAACATGCAACTTGTATTGCATAAGTGGCTTTGCGGGTGCCTGTTTCTCCCAACATAGTGAAGATTCAAATTACAACGGGTAATTGACAATACTGGTATCAACATTATGGTTCTTGTTCGTAAGTTAGAACGACACTTATTGAAAGCCCCAAACCACATAAAATATGCAAAGAATATTAGAGGTGTCTAACTTTGTTTTGAAGGGGTGTGATGTGATGTGATATGGCCATGATTGTGATTATATATGATGTATGAAATGTTCCTTATTGTAAGTCGACAACCGGCAGGAGCCATATGGTTGTCTTTTAATTCCGTTAAGATCTGCGTGTCTATTATTCAAAGTAGTTGTAATAGTTGATGCTGGTGGACGACAACCATGAAGCGGCTCCATTGACCTTGACGCTATGCCGGTGATGATGGAGATCATGTTCGTGCTTGAAGATGGAGATCAGAAGCACAAGAAAAAAGGCCATATCATATCACATATTTTGAATTGCATGTGATGGTAATCCTTTTATGCATCTTGTATTGTTTAGTTCATGATGGTAGCATTATAAGATGATCCCTCTCACAAAATTTCAAGTTATAAAGTGTTCATCCTTAGTAAGCACCGTTGCTAAAGCTCGTTGTTTCGAAGCACCACGTGATGATCGGGTGTGTTAGATTCTGTGAGTGTATACAACGGGAGCAAGCCAGATATGCTCATGCAGAAGCTAAGGTTTGATCTTGACGAGTCTAGCATGTACAGACATGGTCTTGGAACACGGATCACCAAAAGGTAAAGCATGAGTCATATAGTAGATATGATGAACATGTTGATTGTTCGCCATTGAAGCTACATCAACTCTCGTGATGATCGGTTTTCATGTGGTGGATTTGGTTTGTGTGATCACTAAAACAATGTGAGGGATATTGTTTTGAGTAGGAGTTCACCTAGATTAATTTAAGTATTAATTAGAACAAAATTTGTCATAAAATTAGTCTAAACTATTGCAAATATGCTGTAGATCTATGGCGGCCCCTACCATCAATTTTAATGCGTTCCTAGAGAAAGAAAAGTTGAAAAACAATGGAAGCAACTTCGCGGATTGGTTCCGCAACTTGAGGATTGTCCTCAATGCTGGTAATTTGACCTGTGTGATGGATGCACCGCTAGGTGACCCACCTGCAGCTGATGCTACCAATGAGGTAAAGAATGTTTTCCTCGCTTGGAAGAATCGGTACTCCACAGTTCAATGTGCTATCTTGTATGGTTTGGAATCGAAGCTTCAGAAAAGGTTTGAGAACCATGACCCACATGATATTATCCGTGAACTCAAAATGATATTTGAGGCTCACGCGGAAGTTGAGAGTTATAAGGCTTCTGAAAAGTTCTTTAACTGCAAGATGGAAGAGGGCAGCTCTGTCAGTGATCACGTGCTTAAGATGTCTGGGCACGCAAGCAAGCTTCAAAGCTTGGGTATAGTGATTCCTAATGCTTTGGGGATTCACCGTGTCCTCCAATCACTACCACCAAGTTACAAGAACTTTGTGATGAACTACAATATGCAAAACATGGACAAGTCGTTGCCTGAACTCTTCTCCATGTTAAAGTCTGCGGAAGTGGAGATCAAGAAAGAGCACCAAGTGTTGATGGTCAATAAGACCACCAAATTCAAGAAGCAAGGCAAGTCTAAGAAAAAGGGAAACTGCAAGAAAGGCGGCAAGACGCCGGCGAAGAAAACCAAGGTTGGGCCTAAGCCTGATACTGAATGCTTTTACTACAAGGGAGAGGGTCACTGGAAGCGGAATTGCCCTAAGTACTTAGCAGATTTGAAGAACGACAACATCAAGAATAAAGGTATATTCGATATACATGTTATTGATGTGTATCTCACTAGTACTCATAGTAGTGCCTGGGTATTTGATATCGGTTAGGTTGCTCATATTTGTAACTCGAAACAGGTGCTGCAGAATAGACGGAAACTAGCGAAGAACGAGGTGACGATGCGCGTTGGAAATGGATCAAAGGTTGATGTGATCGCGGTCGGCACACTACCTCTTCATATACCATCGAGATTGGTTTTATACTTAAATAATTGTTATTTGGTGCCTGCGTTGAGCATGAACATTATATCAGGATCATGTTTATTGCAAGACAGTTACTTGTTTAAATCCGAGAATAATGGTTGTTCGATTTATATGAGTAATATGTTTTATGCACATGCACCTTTGATAGATGGTCTATTCTTGTTGAATCTCGATTGTAGTAATACACATATTAATAACATTGAAGCTACACGTTTGAAACTGAGCGATAACTCGACCTATATGTGGCACTATCGTCTTGGACACATTGGAGTGAAGCGTATGAAGAAACTCCATTCTGATGGACTTCTTGAATCACTTGATTTCGAATCACTTGAAAGATGCTTAGCGTGTCTGATGGGTAAAATGACTAAGACTCCATTTTCTGGTATGATGGAGAGAGCTATGGACTTATTGGAAATCATACGTACCGATATGTGTGGTCCAATGAGTGTAGCATCACGCGGTGGTTATCGTTATGTTCTTACCTTCACGGATGACTTGAGTAAATATGGGTATATCTATTTCATGAAACATAAGTCCAAAACTTTTAAGAAGTTTAAGGAATTTCAAAGTGAGGTAGAGAATCAACGTAACAAGAAGATTAAATTTCTATGATCTGATCGTGGAGGTGAATATCTAAGTTACGAGTTTGGCGAGCATTTGAAGAAATGCAGAATACTTTCACAATTGACACCGCTGGGAACACCACAACGTAATGGTGTGTCTGAACGTCATAATCAAACTCTCTTAGATATGGTTCGATCTATGATGTCACTTACAGATTTACCGCTATCGTTTTGGGGTTATGCATTAGAAACAGGCGCATTCACTTTATATAGGGCACCATCTAAATCCGTTGAAACGACACCATATGAATTATGGTTTGGGAAGAAACCTAAATTGTCGTTCCTTAAAGTTTGGGGTTGCAAAGCTTATGTAAAGAAGTTACATCCCGACAAGCTTGAACCCAAAGAGGAAAAATGCGTCTTCATAGGATACCTAAAGGAAACTATTGGGTATACCTTCTATCATAGATCCGAGGGCAAAATCTTCGTTGCCAAGAATGGATCCTTTCTAGAGAAGGAGTTTCTCTCAAAAGAAGTGACTGGAAGGAAAGTAGAACTCGACGAGGTTGTTGAACCTTCTCTCGAACTTGAGAGTAGCGTAGCACCGGAAGTGGTTCCCATGGCGCCTACACCAATAAGAGAGGAAGCTAATGATGTTGATCATGAAACTTCGGTTGAAGTTAATATGGAACCTTGCAAGTCAACGAGAACTCGTACCACTCCTGATTGTTATGATCCCGTTATGAGTGTCATGTTGGTGGACAACACCGATGACCCTACAACATATGAGGAAGTGATGATGAGCCCATATTCCAATAAATGGCAAGAAGCCATGAAATTCGAGATTGTATCCATGTGTGAAAACCAAGTATGGACTTTGGTGTACTTACCGGATGACCGGAAGGTTGTCGAGAACAAATGGATTTTCAAGAAGAAAACAAATGCTGATGGTAATGTTACTGTCTATAAAGCTCGACTTGTCGCAAAAGGGTTTATGACAAATTCAAGGAGTTGACTACGATGAGACTTTCTCACCGGTAGCGAAGCTAAAGTCTGTGAGGATTTTATTAGCAATCGCTGCATATTATGATTATGAGATATGGCAGATGGATGTCAAAACGGTGTTCCTCAATGGAGACATTGATGAAGAGTTGTATATGGTACAACCCAAAGGATTTTTCAATCCTAAATATGCTAACAAGGTATGCAAACTTCAACGGTCCATTTATGGATTGAAGCAAGCATCTCGGAGTTGGAATCAACGTTTTGATAAGGTGATCAAAAGTTTTGGTTTTATACAAACTTATGGAGAAGCTTGTATTTACAAGAAAGTGAGTGGGAGCTCTGTAGCATTCTTAATACTATATGTAGATGACATATTGTTGATTGGGAATGATGTAGACCTTCTTAATAGTGTCAAGGATTATTTGAATAATAGTTTTTCAATGAAAGATCTTGGCGAAGCAACTTACATATTAGGCATAAAGATTTATAGAGATAGATCGAGACGACTAATATCATTGTCACAGAGTACATATTTGGAAAAAGTTCTAAAGAGGTTTGGAATGGAAGATAGCAAGAAAGGGTTCTTACCCATGTTTCCCAATACGACCTTGAGTAAAACTCAAAGTCCTGCAATAGCCGAAGATAGAGAAAGGATGAGTAAAACTCCCAATGCCTCAGCCATATGATCTCTTATGTATGCCATGCTATATACTAGACCCGACATTACATATGTTGTTAGTTTGACTAGCAGATATCAAAGTGATCCAGGAGTGGATCATTGGATAGCGGTCAAAAACATCCTTAAGTACTTGAGAAGAACTAAGGATATGGTTCTTTCTTATGGAGGTGATGAACAACTCGTTGTTAATGGTTACACCGATTCTAGTTGGAACATCGATCCAGATGATTCAAAATCTCAATTTGGATACGTATTTACTTTGAATGGTGCAGCAGTTAGCTGGAGGTGTGCAAAGCAAAGCATTGTGGCGAGATCTTCAACTGAATCGGAATACATAGCTGCTTCAGAGGCTTCACAAGAGGCGATATGGATGAAGGAGTTCATTACAGAGCTCGTTGTGGTTCCAAGTGCGCTGGAACCAATGTCTATCTATTGTGATAACATGGGCTCCATAGCCAATGCGCAAGAACCAAGGTCACACAAGAAACCGAAGCACATCAAGCTACGTTTTCACGCTATTGGAGAGCATGTCCAAGATGGTGACATAAAGATTTGCAAAGTACACACAGATCTGAATGTGGCAGATCCGTTGACTAAACCTCTCCCGAGGGCAAAACATGGCCAACACCAAACCGCCATGGGTGTTCGATATATTACCATGTAATCTAGATTAGTTGACTCTAGTGCAAGTGGGAGACTGTTGGAGATATGCCCTAGAGGCAATAATAAAAGTGGTTATTATTATATGTTTGTGTTTATGATAAATGTTTACATTCATGCTATAATAGCATTAACCGTAAACATTAATACTTGTGTGATTTGTAAACTAAATTAGAGTCCCTTGTAAAGCCTCTTTATACTAGCTTGTTGGTTAATGGATGATTGTGGTTTCTCGATCATGAACATTGAGATGTTATTAACAACAAGATCATATCATTAGGAGAATGGTATGATGGACATACTCCTATAGATAAGCATAGCATAAATATCAAGTCATTTCAATAGTTCGTTTGCTATAAGCTTTCTGATACATAGTAACCTAATTCCTTCGACCATGAGATCATGCTAATCACCATCACCGGAAGGATGTTTTGATGACATAAAACACCACACCGTAACTGGGTGGCTATAAAGGTGGCATTGAGTGTTCGGAAAGTATGTGTTGAGGCACATGGATCAAGAGTGGGATTTGTCCATCCATATGACGGATATATATACTCTGGGCCCTCTCGATGGAATGTCATCCAATTATCTTGCAAGTATGTGACTGGCTCACAAGGGATCACATATCACGGGAACGAGAAAAGAGTACTTATCAGTAACGAGGTTGAACTAGGTATGCAGAGATACCGACGATCAAACCTCGGATAAGTAAACTATCGCGAGACAAAGGGAAATTGGTATCGTATGTAAGTGGTTCATTCGATCGCAAAGTAACCGTAGAAATATGTGGGAGCCATATGAATTTCCAGATTCCTCTATTGGTTATTGATCGGAGAAGTGTCTCGGCCATGTCCACATAATTCACGAACCGTAGGGAGACACACTTAAGGATTCGATGTTGTTTAGTAGATATGGAATGTAAGTAGGGAAATAGAATGTTGTTTGGAGTCTCAGATGGGATCCGGGATATCACAAGGTGATCCGAAATGGTCCAGTGAATAAGATTCATATAAGGAAAGTCCGATTCCGGAGTTCGGGAATGATTCCGATGTTTTCATCGGACATGTTCTAGAAGGGTCTAGAAGGTTCACCAGACCGGAAGGGGAATGGTCCATGAATGTGTCATGGTTAAGTGGAATGATTGGATCATGTCCTAGGTAACTTTGGTTGGGCATTTACGAGAGAGAAATAAAGCTCTAAATTGAAAGTCAAAATGGAGGTTTGAAAAGTCAAACTGGAACAATAGTTTCCTAGTGGAAGAAGGAAAGAGTCCTTCCTTCTATCCAACTTGGGTTTGGGTATGGATTCAAACTCCCCTCTCCCAAGCTTCCCTCCCTCTCATAAATAGAGGGGGAGGGCTACCCCAAAGCACACAACACTAGCCCTCCCCAGCAGTGCGCCGCCGTCGCCCAAGCCGCCGCCTTGCACCGCCACCGCCGGCCCATCGTCATCGCCCTATCACATACTTATGTAGTATTTTATATTGGTAGTACCATTTTATTCTTTAATATTCCTTATATAAACCCTCTTAAAGGGATTGTCATCAATTACCAAAATGGGGGAGATTGAAAGAACATGTGGGCTCCCATGTGTGGTTTTGGTAATTAAGGACAATCTTTATGGACTAATGTGTGTATTAAGTTATACTCTTAGGATTTGTCCATTGGCATCGCTTGGAGCATGTGTTGGCTTCAAGGTTGATGAAATGAGAAGAAGATGTCCTGTGCAAGCTCAAAATGCGCCATCTATAGAAGATCTCATGTTTAATTCTTGCCATCCTTGGTGATCATGGATCGATGATAAGGAATCAAGAAAGGCGGTCCATCTTGAGAAGGTCAAGTTTGTCAACATCGAGCTCAAGTGGATTGCTCAAGACAAAGGTATAATCTTGATAGGTTTTCCCATTTGTCGGTCGCATGTTGTTTGTGGGAGACCGGGTTTAGGATAGATGGCCGTACTATCAAGAGGCGCTCTCGAATGAGTAACTCGATCACATCGTTCGGAGAGAGATCAAACCTTTGCATACTTGCATCATCGTATTTGGTTGTTATTTGGTCTTATCCATGTGAGGATATAGAGCTTGTGTTAATCTCCATAACAAGCTCTTGTTCATCAAAATCAGATCTTCCGTTTGTATCTTGTTGCGATTTTGATCTATGCGGTTTTCCGGTTTCTCCCCAAGTGAGGTAGCTCGTGTCGTCCTCTTTCCAACGCAATTGGAATCGGGTCAATCGGAGCTACCAATCAAAAGTAATCGTGGTTTGAATATTTGTTGTTATTCGGTTTGAAAAAGAAAAAGGAAAAGATATTTTCTGGGCCGTCCAATACTACCGGGCCCAGTACCGGACGCGCCTGATCCAGCCCGCTCACCCAGCGCCTAGCACGGCACCCGTAGCCGGCTCTACCATACCGGCCCGGTAGTACCGCCCGGGTGGGCCGATACTACCGGCCGGCCCAGAATCGCCCCTCCCAGCTTGGCCTCGCTCGGCATGCCGCTCCATTGCAAACCCATGCGCCTTGCCCGACTTGCTGAGCTCATGACCGTCTGCGACGTAGAGCCTCTCGCGTTGACTCCGCTGCGCATCGCCTCGCCACTAACGCTTGCATCGCTTCTTGCCGCTAAGGCTGGGCCCAATATTCTTGTTGCCGCATGCATTGCCACCGGCCTTCTCGCTGCTCAACCACTCTGCTGAACCCCGCAGTGGCCCCATGCTGGCATGCGCTCGCTCGCCGTTTGACCTGCGCTTGCTTCGCCTGGATAGGGTCCGGTAGTACCGGGCCTTTCCGGTACTACCGGTGAAAGGATCGTATGGGCACCTAGAGGGGGGGTGAATAGGTGCTACTTCAAATTTTACTCCTTTTCAAATTAGGGTTTGAAAAGAAAGGTAAATTCTCTAGAATATGCAACTATGGTGAATTTACCTATATGTCAATCAAGCACAAACTAACACAACACTAAGCAAGAACAAGTAAGTAAAGTGCGGTAAAGGATAGAAGTAACCAAGGGAGTGGACGCGGAGACACAAGGATTTGTTTCCTGTAGTTCCTTCCTTTTGAGGGGAAGTACGTCTACGTTTGGAGAGGGGGTGGTTTCAAACCACCAACGCCACGAGAGGCCTCCCTTGTTCTCTGATGAACCTCACCCCAACGGGCTCGATTTCACCTTCCACTATATCGGCAACCTTCAAGGTGGAAGCCGACACCTTTACAACAAGTTCGGGGCACACATCCACAACTGAATTGGAGGCTCCCAAATACAAGCAAGTTGTCAAGACAAATCAAAGACAAGCTTGTAAGAACCAAATCAAAGTTAGGGTTTCCAAAGAAACACTAGAGCTTGGGGGCCCTCAAGTGAATGAGGGGGAAATGAAGATCTCTCTTGGTGAAGATGTAAATCAAGGCCTCCTCCTTCGATTCTCCAAAGATCAATGACTTTGGATGGTTGGATGAAGAGATATTATGGATTTGGTGGCTCTAATGGGGTTGGTGTTCTTGAGTAGCTCGAGCAGCTGGAGGAAGAAGATAAGGGTCCCTAGTTATAGACAGCCCCCTCCACGAACCGTTTTCTGACCGTTGTAGAAAAGTCAGACCGGAGACTCCGCAGACGAGACTCGGTCTACCGGAGACTCGGCCAATCTCGGACAGTCTCGGTGCCCTTCTGACTGACCCAGGCCAGTTCTTCACCAGCAACACCGGAGAATCCGGCCTTCCAACACTGGAGACTCCGGACTGACCAAAGTCCGGAGACTCCGGAGTAACCTCCAGTGCATCCTTCGGACCCCTAGTCAGAATGTCACAGCCAGGTCCTGGGAAGCACCACCGGAGCCAGAACCGGAAAATCCGGACCACACCGGAGACTCTGGTCTTGGCAGACCGGAGACTCCGGTCTAGAGTTTCCAGATCAGTGACAAATGAGTGTGGTCTTTTCCCAAGAGTGTGTGTGTGTGTGCAGTTTATCAATGATAATACCAACCTGTGGACAATAACAAACAGTAAAATGATCTACTTGTTGTTAACGAACACCAAAAGTGATTATGACAATAAATGCCCTTTCAATCTCCCCCTTTTTGGTGTTCGATGACAACAAGTGATTTGCATGGAATAACATATAAATGTGGCTCCCCCTAACTATGTGCAACAAGATAATGAAGTAAATCATATAAGGAAAATAATATCAATGATAGCACACATAGATCTCACATGAGTTACAATAGGTGTTGCACACAAGCACATAGTCATAGACACACATAAGAACAATAGATAACAGACATAAAGTTCAAGTTCGAATATCCAAATAAAAGGCAAATGAAGGAAGATAGTCGCAAATCCCAAGTCCCATGCAAAGCGATGAGAATGTCTTCTCCCCCTTTGGCATCGAAACGCCGAAAAATGGAAAAGACCTATACTAGCGCCCCAATAACTCAGTAATTCATCGTCATCCTCGTCATCCTCTGCATCCTCATCCTCATCCTGGTCATCCTCGTCCTGGTAACCCTCATCCTGGTCATAGTCATCATCATCATCCTCAGGGACAGCAGGCCCTTTGCCGTGAGGGCGAGAAGAGGAAGTACCCTGGTATCCAAACCCAGAGGTGACATCAGCAAACGTCTTCCAGTCCACCAGACTATCCTGTTGGGCATTCCATGCCCCAAATGAGAGTGTGATCAGACTCTGTGGACTGCTGAGCCCCATGCTCATCATTGTATTCATCTTCACCTTCCTCAGTATCAACAGCACCCTGGTCCTTGATCTCTTTGAGAAGCTTCTCAATGCGGCGGTTGCTTTGGTAGGATGCATGTTGCTGCTTGCGAATGTCAACGTTCATGCAACAAAGGGTCCTCTCCCAAAAGCTAGCCTTCTTGACCCTCTCATGCACATAGTCTCGAGTCATGGAAGGCATAGGGGCATTGGAGGCATTCTTCATCCAAAATCTAGGTGGAGAGGGGGCCCTCTCCGTCTCAATCTCCTCATCATCATCATTCCCATAGCGACGTCTTGGAGCAGGCCCCATGTGCCCCTTCCGCTGGAGAGAGACCAGAGTGTGCACAGTGAGGTGTGGTGGTATGCCATGTGGAGAATCATGCGCCTGGGAGTTGATGAGCCTCATAACCAAGGGTGCATATGGAGGAGATTTCTTGAAAATAATGGCATGAAACATCTCCTCGAAAATGAAGTCCATCACATCAATGGGTGCAGCATCAGCCTCTGGTCCAGCATTGAAGGTCCGGTGAGTATGGTACAGGAGGTTGACAAGCCCACCCCTGATAGCATCATCATTTCCAGCACTTAGAGCAATAGTGTGACAGAAAATCCTCAGCATAAGGTTGTAGAGGGTCTTGAGTCCCTTGGAGACCCCCACAACACCACCATCATACAGAGGTGCCAGCTTCAACTTGTTCTCACCCAAAGCTGCAGAGTGCATGCGCTGTCCCACATGAGTAGATACTCCATGAAAGGTCTCAAAGATGACATTGGCAAAGTCATGAAAGGTAGCTGTGCAGCAAGTAGTGCCAGTCATCCACACCATGGTCCTATCAAGATCAGACCCAAACACCACTGTGGCATAAAACTGCTGAACAAGGTGCACACTGTAGTCTTCACGCAGCTCCATCAAGTTGTAGAGGCCCAACTTCTCACAGATCCACAGGGCATCATTGAAATAAGGGCTCTGGCGCATTTGCTCAATATTCATGAACTTCTGAGGGCAAACAGGTGATTTGGTGAGTACACCATACACATCCTTCATGAACACACCCTGTTCTTTCCTCCAGAAACGAGGGTCATCACTGGTACGAGGCAGTGCATAGAAATCTGTCTTCCTCAGCTCAAGGTACTCCTCTTTAGACATCTTGGCTAGGGACTGGAGGTTGTCATACTTGGATCTCTTTGCACGTTCCTCCTGTTCAGCCCTCTCCTGATCCCTCTTCATGTAAGCTGCATCACGTGCCCGCTATTTCCGGTTGGACGGAGGCACGATAAACTGACCCTGAGCTTCATCATAGCGAGGATTGCCCCTTTGGGACTTGGCCTTGGTACGTCGAGGACGACTAGAACCATCACCTGTGAACAGCAGTGAGGGAGATAGCATGGAGATGAGTATATATGTCCCAAAGATACAGTACAAAAACTTTGATGCATTTATGGACTATTTTGATTCACCCAACACCAGAGTCTCCGCACCTTATACCGGAGTCTCCGGCCTAGACCGGAGTCTCCGGACCTCAGTCCAGAATCTCCGGTCAGGAGGCTCGGGTATGGGATGGGGAGATGCTGGTGAGGGTGAATCTAGTAGATCGGGCAATGCAATAAGGCTAAAGTACTAGAGTGCACGCAAACAAGTGATTCCAATGGGCAAATCAGTAACAATCCTCAAAAACACATCTAGGGATGAACCCTAAGAGGAAAAAGGAGAGGAGAGGTACCAGATCTGTCCATGGGTTCAATTACTCCGGTGGGAATGACCCAATGGAGGAGAGGGGAAGGTTGGCCGGCTGCACGGCGGATCCCGGGGGCTTCTTGACCTCCAGGGAGGATTTTTGGAGGAGGAGGCGACGAGTTTGGAGGTAGGGGACAGGGTGAAGAATGAGGAAATGTTGTTCCTGTTCACCCCGTGCCCCCTTCTTTAAGTGACAGAAACCGTCCAGACCGGAGACTCTGGTCTACACCGGAGACTCCGGTGTTTGTACACCGGAGACTCCGGTCCTCCTCGACCAAAAGTTCCAGGAAAGGTGTTTGGGGACATATATGAGAGATAGATGGTTTTTAAGATAGGGAAAGGGCTTGGGTTGAGACATCAAACTGTGAAGAACCAACAAGAGCCATAGGGATTAAAAAAATGTTCAGAAAAGCTTCAAGAGACTAGAATCAAGCAAATGACAAACATGAGTAAATGCCAACCTCTCAAATGAGAGAGGGCGGTGGCCTAGGCCACCATATTTGAGTATACTTGGCTTGGCACCACGAAGATATATCTTGGGTCCATTACCAAAACTCATCATTAAGCTCACATATCACTAAATGATATTAAGAGGAATGATTTTGATTGCTTTGGGCATAATGGGGTGAGGGATGGTCCAATTAATTAGGACCGCACTCCCCCTATATCCATGCCTACACCTAAACCAAATATGAGATGAAACATAGGTGAGAATGCAAGAAAATAAAGTCAAGCTCCTTGAATCTACGATATTTAGTTCATTCCTCAAGTAGCAAAACCTTGCTTCATCAAGTGGCTTCGTGAAGATATCAGCAAGTTGATCTTTGGTTGATACATATGATAGATCAATATCACCTCGAGCAACATGATCTCTAATAAAGTGATGGCGAATCTCAATATGCTTTGTCCTTGTGTGATCCACCGGGTTGTAGGAAATCTTGATGGCACTTTCATTTTCACATAGAAGAGGCACTTTGTCGCAATGGACACCGTATTCCTTTAAAGTTTGCCTCATCCATAGCAATTGAGTGCAAGCACTAGCAGCTGCCACATACTCGGCTTCGGCGGTGGAGAGAGATATACAATTTTGCTTCTTGGAAGACCAACATACCAAGGACCTACCAAGGAATTGGCAAGCCCCAGATGTTGATTTTCGATCATCCTTGTCACCCGCCCAATCCGAATCCGTGTATCCACAAAGAGCAAATGTTGAGCCTTGAGGATACCAAACACCATAAAATTGGGTATGAACCAAATATCGAAAGATTCTCTTGACCGCCATTAAATGGCTTTCTTTAGGAGCCGCTTGATATCTTGCACACACACCTGCACTCAACACAATATCGGGTCTAGATGCACAAAGGTAAAGCAAAGAACCAATCATAGACCGGTATACCTTTTGATCCACATCTTTACCATTTGGATTTTGTTCAAGATGAGTCTTTATAGCCATGGGAGTAGGAGCTCCATTTAAATCTTGCATTTTGAATCTCTTGAGCATGTATTGACTATACTTGGCTTGATTGAAGAATGTCCCTACTCTAACTTGCTTAATCTCAAATCCAAGAAATACTCTCAACTCCCCCATCAAGGACATCCGGAACCTACTAGTCATAAGCTTTGAGAATTCATCATTAAAATCTTTGTTAGATGAGCCAAAGATAATATCATCAACATATATTTGGCATACAAAAAGCTCCCCATTGACCCTCTTAGTAAAAAGAGTGGGATCGATTTTCCCAACCTCAAAGCCACGGTCAAACAATAACTCTCTAAGGTGCTCATACCACGTGCGTCGGGCTTGCTTGAGCCCATAGAGCGCCTTATCAAGTTTGTAGACATGGTTTGGGAAGTTTGGGTCCTCAAATCCCGGGGGTTGCTTAACATATACCAATTCATTTAAAGGACCATAAAGGAATGCACTTTCTACATCCATTTGTTGCAACTTAAAGTTATGATGTGCCACATAAGCAAGAAGGATACGGATGGACTCAAGGCGAGCCACGGGTGCATAGGCCTCTCCATAATCAATGCCTTCAATTTGAGAATACCCTTGTGCAACCAATCTAGCCTTGTTCCTTACTATAATTCCATGCTCATCTTGCTTGTTCTTGAATATCCACTTTGTTCCAATAACATTGCAGCAATCCTTTGGCTTCTCAACTAACTTCCACACTTTGTTTCTCTCAAAGTTGTTGAGCTCTTTGTTCATAGCTTCTAACCAATCCGAATCTTCAAGAGCTTCCCACACCTTCTTTGGTTCAATCATGGAGATGTGTGCTTGGTGTTCACTGAACCTCTTCAATTGTTCTCTTGTGGAAATACCTTTCCTTAGATCTCCAACAACATTTTGGAGGGTGTGGTCTCTTATTTCCAACATTCTTTCCTTTCTAGCTTCGCGACGAGCGTGGATCTCTGCATTGTTTCTTGGAGGACCCTCTTCATCATTTTGATCCTCGTCTTGACCATCAACTTGACCTTGATCATCATTGGAATCATCCTCTACATTGGGAGGCAAATATTGACCTTGGTCTTGATCAAGTGCTCTTCTAGCATCAATTTGAGCTTGTCTCAAAACAGTTTGGATGGATCTTCCTTGACAAATTGACTTGGCACCACTTGACAACCCATCGAATGGACCAAGCTCCCTTTGACTAGAGTTCACACAATGATCACTATGTTGAGGGTCCACATCTTGTCTTTGGCTTGAGTCAATGTCCTCTTCGGTAGATGGAGCATGTTGAGGTTGTGAAGATGAGGGCTCCACTCGAGTGGAGCATAGTTCTTCTCGATCCGCCATAAGGGGTTCCTCAACGGGGCGGATATATCCCACACCCATTCTTCCTATGGCATCCTGAGGCATTTCATCATCTGCATCACAAGCATCAACACGCCCCCCTTGGGGACCATCATATTCTTCGAAGGTCACACTACAAGATTCTATGACGGCTCCGAAGAGCTTTTCATAGATTCTATAAGTGTGAGATTCGAGACCATAGCCAACAAAAATACCCTCTAATGCTTTAGACTCGAATTTAGACAAACAAACACCTTTGATGAGATAGAAACACTTACAACCGAACACCCGGAAATAAGATATGTTGGGCTTGTTACCCGGAAGTATCTCATATGGAGTCTTGTTGATTTTGTTGCGGAGGTAGAGTCGGTTTGAAGCATGGCAAGCGATAGAGATGGCTTCGTCCCAAAAGTTGTATGGAGATTTAAACTCCTCCAACATGGTCCTAGCCATCTCAATAAGAGTCCGGTTCTTCCTTTCGGCCACACCATTTTGTTGAGGGGTGTATGCAGCGGAATATTGATGTTTAATCCCCTCATCACTAAGGAAATCATTCAAGGTGTAGTTCTTGAACTCGGTGCCGTTGTCACTTCTTATAATCAACACGGGAACATTGTGTTGTCGTTGAACCAAGTTGATGAAGTCGATAAAAGTCTTTTGAGTTTAACTCTTCAACTTGAAGAAATAAACCCAAGAGTATCTTGAAAAGTCGTCAACAATCACCAAACAATATTTATTCCCTCCAAGACTTGCATGAGATGGAGGACCAAATAGGTCCACATGGAGGATTTCCAAGATCTTGTTAGACTTGATTTGGTTCGTGGGATTGTGAGGAGCGTCATGCATCTTCCCTAGAACACATGCCCTGCAAACGCGATCTTTGGCAAAGGAAACATTTTCTTTTAGTCCAACTATATGGCCCTATTTATGGAGACTTTGAAAAGTTCTCATATTGACATGGGATAGTCGGCGGTGCCATAGCCAACCCACATTGGCCTTTCCATATAAGCACATCGGACCTGCAGTGGCTTGCCCCGAAAAGTCCACCACATACAAGTCATTTTCGACGTACCCAACGAAAGTGACCTTGAGAGACTTGCTCCACATGAGGACTACAATATCATCATCAACAAAGACGGCAAAGCCCATCTTTCCAAGAGCACAAACTGAAAGTAAATTGTATCCAAGGGTTTCAACAAGCATGACGTTCACGAGTGTAATGTCGTAAGCCACCACTACCTTGCCGAAACCCATTACCTTAGACTTTTACTTGTCGGCATATGTGACGGTGATTTGATCATCATTTAGCACCAAGTCCTTGACAATAGACGAGCTTCCGGTCATATGACTTGTGCAAACACTATGAAGCACCCACTTTGACCCTCCGGAAGCATAAGTCTACAAAAGATCAAGCTAATTTTTTAGCCATTTTTCAATGGGTCCTCTTTTGTTAGCAACAAGGGTCTTGGGAAACCAAATAGACCAAGCAATATAACCATCATAAGGACCAACATATTGTGCATACACATCACCATAGTAATCACACATTAGAACATAGTGAGGGTTAGCACTTCCCACAAAGTCATCATGTGACATAGTTTTACCACTTGTGGTCTTACTCTCCACAATGGTCTTGTTGGTATCTTGTGCGGGCTTGTCCTTCTTCTTCTTATTATTCTTCTTCTTGGTTTTGGAAACAAAACCAATGCCCCTTTATCACCAATACGCCTTTTCTTGCTCAAAAGATCATCAATGGACTTGTTGCCTTGTGGAAATGTGGCCTTAGCAAGCTCCCCCTTCAACCTAGAATTCTCTTCAAGAATAGTTGTGCTACTAGATGGAATGAAGTTAATAGGTGAAGGAATATTGGCCAATTGAGTTTGAAGCGTTTCATGGGACTTTGGGAGTGACAAGAGTTCACTCTCCAAGGCCTTGTGTGCCTTGTTAAGGAAACTAAAGTCCTCGGCAAGTTTTTCATGAACCACACCAAACTCAACCTTGTCCTTTTTAGCTCTTTTGTATTTAACAATAGCATGATCACGCTCTTTGATGAGTTTGTTAACAATATTGTCATTGGCCTCATCAAGCCCTTCAAGTTTTAGCTCAAGTGATAACCTAGTTTCTTGTTCTTCTTCTAGAGCATTGTTTAAAGCCTCTAGCTCAATCATGTGTTCATGCCCAAGTTTACATCTAACATCTAGAAGCTCTTGAGTATGGGAAAGTTGATCTAGGATGTTTTCAAAGTGCAACTTAGCATCTCCTTTTAGGTTAGTCATAAACTCATCAAAGGCAATTAATTCCTTTTTAACATCAAGAGACATTTCATCATCAAGTTCATCATTATCTAAGGGGGTAGAGTGGGATGATGAGGATACCTCCGTTCCTCTTGCCATAAGGCAAGCGACGTTCTTGTTGGGAGAGTTCTCATTTGGAGAATCAAAGAGTGAGAATGTCGGAGTAGAGGTAGTGGCGAGAGCAGCCACACCATGTGAAATTTCCTCTTCCTCATCTTCATCATCTTCATTGTCGGAGGAGTATTCTTCATGAGTGATCAAGACAATTTCTCCCGACTTCTTGTTGATGGGATTCTTCTTGATGAAAGGTTTCTTGTAAGGTGCCTTGAGAGTCTTCTTCAACACAAGCTTACCCCCATGATCTTCTCTCTTTTCATAGGGACAACTTGCTACAAAGTGATAGCGGTCACCGCAATTGAAGCAAGTTCTCAATCTCGTTGTATTTTCTCTTCTCCCATCTGGGTTGCTCTTTCTTTGCATTTCCATCTTGGCCTTGGCGGGGTTCTTCCAAAAGTTCTTTGCATAGAAAGCCATATATTGACTATGAGGAATCTTGACTTCATCGGGGTGGTCCATGGAAGGCCCTTCATCACTATCATCTTCATCCCCATGGTCCACAGCTTTGGCCTTTAATGCAACATTGACAACATTGCTCATACCAAGGGCACGAGCACGGGCATCTTTGGCATTCTTGGCGGCAACCTTGAAAGCGGCCATCTCTTGCATAACTTCATTTGAGGTCATGAGATGGTAGTTGTGTCTTCCTTGTAGACTCTTAAAGTCGGTGGGCTCAAACAGCATGAGTGCACTCACATATTTCCTTTTTATCCATGCATCATCCACATGTGAGGCACCCACATTTCTAAAGGCGGTGGCGGTGGTCTTGAGCCTTCGGTACATGTCTTCATGATCTTCACCTTCTTTCATGTAGAAGCCTTCGGCTTCATTGCTTAGAGCATCATATCGGTTCCTCCTCATACTCTCATTTCCAACAAACAACACAGTGAGAGCATCCCAAGCTTCCTTGGCAATGCTAAAGTGCTCAATGTGTGGGTAATCCTTTGTTCCCAATCCTTGTTGAATCATATGCAAAGCAGTGGCATTGAGTTGACTATTGACAACCTCTCTTCTTGTCAAGTTGTTTGGATCCCCAATAAAGAGTCCATGCTCGATGATGTTCCATAGTTCAATGCAAGAGCTGCGCATATGAGTCCTCATTAGTGATTGCCATTGAGCAAAAGTAGCAGATTCTTCAAGCTTAGGTGGGTCACCTCTATTGTATACATGAGGGTGAGGGATTGGAGGGTCGGGAGAGTACCATGAGTCACGGTGCTCACCCTTCCCACCATCATTGTGTGTGGAGGAATTAACGTTGTCAAGTTTACCCCCCACCACCATACCCTCGGGGGATACCAATGTATTCCCTTTAGGTTAAATGGATGGTTGATCCTCTTGAGGAGATGGAGGTGATGAGCTTTCTTTGTCTTTAAGAAGTTGCTCGAGCATCTTCTTGACTTCGTTGACCAAGGAAGAGCTCAATCTTGTTTCCAAGTTTTTGAGATCTTCCATGGTCACCGGTGTCGACTCACTACCACCATCCCCTTCGTTGCTACCCATATTCTCTTAGGCGGTAAAGCCCGAATAAAGAGCCGAGGCTCTGATACCAATTGAAAGGATCGTATGGGCACCTAGAGGGGAGGGGGTGAATAGGTGCTACTTCAAATTTTACTCTTTTTCAAATTAGGGTTTGACAAGAAAGGTAAATTCTCTAGAATATGCAACTATGGTGAATTTACCTATATGCCAATCAAGCACAAACTAACACAACAATAAGCAAGAACAAGTAAGTAAAGTGCGGTAAAGGATAGAAGTAACCAAGGGAGTGGACACGGAGACACAAGGATTTGTTTCCCGTAGTTCCTTCCTTTTGAGGGGAAGTACGTCTACGTTTGGAGAGGGGGTGGTTTCAAACCACCAACGCCACGAGAGGCCTCCCTTGTTCTCCGATGAACCTCACCCCAACGGGCTCGATTCACCTTCCACTATATCGGCAACCTTCGAGGTGGAAGCCGACACCTTTACAACAAGTTCGGGGCACACATCCACAACTGAATTGGAGGCTCCCAAATACAAGCAAGCTGTCAAGACAAATCAAAGACAAGCTTGTAAGAACCAAATCAAAGTTAGGGTTTCCAAAGAAACACTAGAGCTTGGGGGCCCTCAAGTGAATGAGGGGGAAATGAAGATCTCTCTTGGAAGATGTAAATCAAGGCCTCCTCCTTCGATTCTCCAAAGGTCAATGACTTTGGATGGTTGGATGAAGAGATCTTGTGGATTTGGTGGCTCTAATGGGGTTGGTGTTCTTGAGCAGCTGGAGGAAGAAGATAAGGGTCCCTATTTATAGACAGCCCCCTCCACGAACCGTTTTCTGACCGTTGTAGAAAAGTCAGACCGGAGACTCCGGTCTACACCGGAGACTCCGGCCAATCTCCGAACCAGTCTCCGGACTGCCCTTCTGACTGACCCAGGCCAGTTCTTCACCAGCAACACCGGAGACTCTGGCCTTCCAACACTGGAGACTCCGGACTGACCAAAGTCCGGAGACTCCGGAGTAACCTCCGGTGCAGCCTCTGGACCCCTAGTCAGAATGTCCCAGCCAAGTCCTGGGAAGCACCACCGGAGCCAGAACCGGAAACTCCGGACCACACTGGAGACTCCGGTCTTAGCAGACCGGAGACTCCGGTCTGGAGTTTCCAAATCAGTGACAAATTAGTGTGGTCTTTTCCCAAGAGTGTGTGTGTGCAGTTTATCAATGATAATACCAACCTGTGGACAATAACAAACAATAAAATGATCTACTTGTTGTTAACGAACACCAAAATTATGACAATAAATGCCCTTTCAACCGGTTTAGGCCGTTTTTTTGTTCCAACGGGCACAAAATCGGGGCGTCTATATAATGTCTCCTTTTGTCTTTTTAACAGCTCCTTCCTCCTCCATTAGTCTAAGCTTTGTCTATACTTGCTCTCATTCTCTATCTTGATTAATCTCTTCCCCTCCTATGATTCTTGCCCATATTTGAGTGGAAGAGAGAGGAGATCTAGATCCACGTTTTGACCTAAATGATTCATCTCTTTATGAGTGTATCTTTGGGGGATCTAGATTTTGGGGGATTTTGTGTCCCTCTTTGATTCCTCCTCTCTTGTTCCCCCAATAGCTTTAGTAGCTTTGTTGGAACGTGATAGTGAGGGATTGTAACACCTTTGTGGTGTTCTTTCCATTTGCATTCAATGCATCGGTTTGAGTTCTCCCTGGAGGATTTGGTGAGTGAAAGTTCAGAAGCTTTTTACTCTTGGGTTCTTGGAACCCTAGACAGTTTTTTGTGTTGCAGGTAGAGTCCTTGGTGGCGTTTGTTGGGAGCCTCCAATTAAGTTGTGGAGAAGTGCCCCAAACCTTGTGGCCTTTGTGGCGTTTGTTGGGAGCCTCCAATTAAGTTGTGGAGAAGTGCCCCAACCTTGTGAGAGGTTCCGGTTGCCATCGACAAGTGCACCGATAGTGGAAGTATGGATCGATCCCATTGGGGTGAGATTCACCGGAGAATAAGGGAGGCCTTTTGTGGCGTAGGTGGTTAGATGCCACCCCCTATCCAAAGGACAAGTACTCCATGGTGGGAGGAACTCGGTAAAATATCGTCGTCCCCACGTGCCTCGGTTATCTCTATACCTGAGCTCTTACTTATGCACTTTACTTTGTGATAGCCTTCGTGCTTGAAGTATATATCTTACTATCACATAGTTGTTTGTCTTGCTTAGCATAAGTTGTTGGTGCACATGGGTGAACCCTAGTTGTTCTAGGTTGTGCTTGACAAAGTAAACGCTAGTTTAATTCCGCCTTTGTCGATCCTCTCTCAGAAAAGTTTTAATCGCCTATTCACCCCCCCTTTAGGCGACATCTGTATCCTTACAAATGTGGTCTTCATAAACATGGCACTACGATGGCATGGCCGGTTCCATGACCCCGACGATGGGATGGCCGCGTCCACGACCCCGACGACGGCATGGCCGCGTCTACGACAGCGTCGACTGCATCGACAAACCCGGCGTCACAATTGTGATGCCCCTACGACCGCACATACGGTTTTGGCAAAACCTTGTGTGCTTGGTGGGTTCGTCCGTTTCTGGCAAAACCGGTGGTCTCACTTATGACCACGTCCGAGAGACGCCCCCGACGGTACCTCTACAAGGTGCAAAACAACAACAACAACAACAACAACAGCAACAACAGCAACAACAGCAACAACAGCAACAACAGCAACAACAACAACAACAACAACAACAAAATACAACTTTTTTGCGCATTCGGCAATGGAGGCCGCACAAATACGATGACTACGACATCGACCACACCCACCTCAACCACGGCTACATCATGACCGGCTACCTTGACATCGACATCAAGAACAACGTCTACAACAACTCAAGAACTCCAGTCAATAGCGTCCACATCGTTACTTGCGTCCACGCCACTCCCTTCGTGACTGCGGGAGGGAAGAGATGCACTAGAAGGGGACGCAGTCACCGCCCCTAGGTGCCAGTCATGATCGTGTCCACGCAGGTGATGATGACTAGGAGATCCAGCAGAGATAGAAACACTAACAATAAATACAATCCAAAGAGATGCTTGAACAATGCTCTAGGCTACTCTGAACGAAAGACGGTTTTTCTACTAGTGAGAACGTTGCTGGCAGGTAGTCTCGCATCAAAAATATGCGTTGAGGCATACACGCTATAGCTAGACTGTGCAATAATCGAGTGATGAAGAGATATGTAGCAGATGGGTGGTTGAAGCATTGATGTCGCTAGAAGACAAACAATCCAAAGAGATGCTTGAACACACCGAGCAGATTCAGCGGATATAGAAACACAAACAATAAATAGAACGAGAGAAACAACCACACGTGAATATAATTTGCCTAGGAAGGAATTTGTTTGTTCAAGAATTGACCTATCACAATCATATAGAAACAAGATTTATCAGACTAGCGTAAAAAGCAAGCAACACACTTTGGTTCCAAATAACCTCGATCACAGAAAGCTACTAACAAGAAAAATAAAATATGGAGCTGGATGCTCAATGCCCAATTATTTCTGGTAATCTCATCTGCATTGCATTTAGCTGACGGCTAGCTCAGGACCTCTCTCTTGCCTTCATGTTCATACGCAGATGGTTTTTACTGTTCCTTGCTCTTGAAGGCAGGCGTTCGGATGACCCCCTTTGGCATCGCCTTCTTGGCTATAATTTTGCTGCACAGCCCAGCACGGTGGCACGAGATTGACGAACGGCCCGCGCTTGGCTCTGCAGAAGCTTGTCCCCTCTGCGCCTTCATTCTGGTGTTGTAAGTGGTGGTCTTCTTTGGGAGGTCTTGTAGGCGTTTTACAAGGGACAGATCGGTGAATGACTGAGACTTCTCCTTGTAGTACTCAGACAGCCCTGACCTGTGTGGCAAGTGAACGTATCTAATTTAAAGATTATCTTAACGGCATGTAAAACACAGTAAAAAGTGCATAATCTGCTAATGATTAATGATGAAAAATCAATTACTCTCTCCGTCCAGAAATAACGGACATAGATCTATACACTAAAATGCGTCTAGATATACTTGAATCTAGACAAATCCAAGTCGGTTATTTCTAGACGGAGGGAGTAGATCTTATAAAAATGTAGCATAGAGAATTGAGTTTAGTTCTATACATGATGTGATGAATGCATATCTGTCATTTCCGTTATGTTGTTATTCTCTCTGTCTAGAAATAAGTAATTTGTATTTTCTAGATTTGCATTTATCTAGACATATTTTAGTGTATAGATACATGCGAACTTAGACAAATCGAAGTGAATTGTTTGTGGACAGAGGGAATAGATCGATCTTATAAAAAATACTATGGATAACCGAGCTTAGTTCTATACACGATGTGATGAATGGATATCTCTCATTACCGTCTTATGCCGTTTGCAAAAACAGATCGAGCGGGCATAACACTACAAATTGATTTTGAGGCCAAGGATTCTACCGGTATGGTAACCTGGAACATAATAAACAATCTACAGTGAATAGTACTCTAGTTGAAACAATGATCCGTGTACCTGACAGTAAGGCTCTCCAGCAGCGGCGACAGGTCGTCCAGCTGATGTTCTCCTTGCTGCTTCGTAGGATCAGCCACCATCAAGGAGGACTCGGCTTCGTCGTGATCGTCGTCGCCCATCAGGATCGACGTGGACGAGCACACAGACACCCGGGAGCCAAAGCTCTCCGCCTGGGCATCTCCGCCGTCCCCGTGGCCGCCGGAGATGACGACGAGCGGCTCTCCAGTTTTCTCATCTGACCCGCCCATCACGTGTAGTAGACTATACGTACGTCTGTCGTATCAGGAAATGCAGGGCGATTCGTCTGGCTTTATATATAGGTGCAAGTACAACAGGGAATAGATCTTGGATGACGATCGATTTCGTGAAAATGGAAAGTTAATTAAACGGAGAGAAGGCGACAATCGGGGGATTCGATATTCATCCGTGCATGGACATAATAATTAATGTTTCCGCGTAGACGGAAACGCCAGCCATGGTCGAATCCCTGATTACTGATCGCCTGCCTGGACCTGGATACAGCCGCGGAGAAAAAAGAAAGGCTTGGTCATCATCATCCGGTATGAGTCAAGTCAGCACATATTGCTTCACCCTGCCGATCGCTGGAACCGTGAGGGACATCGGATAAGAACGACACCGTAGGTAACGCACGGGAATGTGATTATTAGGCGTAGTGGTGAATGCTAATTAAGGTCCGGATAAAAATGCGCTTAAATCATGGCAGGACGCGTCCAGAGTGATATTTGGAGAGAATAATAACTTGTATATTGTGTAGAGATTACAAGCGTATATATGAAGGCCAAAACCAGCTAGGGTTTAGAGCCGAACCGACCTAAGAGTCCAAACCGAATACAATAAGAATAAATCGCTAATACCCCCGGCAGTAGCAACGTCTGGCTCGACGACATTGAGACTGGACCGAATATCACATAAGGGTGCAGTAAGTAGCCCCTTTGTGAAGATGTCAGCAAACTGAGCACTGGTCGGTACGTGAAGAACGCGAACCTCGCCGAGAGCCACCTTCTCGCGGACAAAATGAATATCTATCTCAATGTGCTTGGTTCGACGATGCTGAACAGGGTTGCTGGCCATGTAGACGACGGAGATATTGTCACAGTAGACAATGGTGGCGCGCTCAAGTGGTCGATGAAGCTCGGCAAGAAGTTGACGAATCCAAACGGCTTCAGCGACAGAGTGTGCAACAGCTCTGTATTCGGCTTCAGCAGAGGACCTGGAGACCGCGACCTGCCTTTTAGATGACCAAGAAACACGATTATCCCCCAAATAAACACAAAAATCGGACGTGGACCGTCGAGTGTCTGGGCAACCAGTCCAGTCTGCATCAGAATAAACTGTCAAGCTTGTTGAAGAGGAAGAATTTATGAGAATACCATGGTCAAGAGTTCCTTTGAGATAACGAACAATGCATTTGACATGAGAGAGATGAGGAATACGAGGATCATGCATGAAAAGACAGGCTTGTTGAACAGAGTACGATATTTGTGGACGTGTTAAAGTAGCATACTGGAGAGCACCAGTGAAACTGCGATAGAAAGTAGGATCAGAAACAGGTTCACCGTCAGCAGAAAGTTTAGAACCAACATCAGCAGGTGTACGGAAAGGCTGGCAATCAGTCATCCCAGCGCGAGAGAGTAAATCAAGAATATACTTAAGCTGAGAAAGGAAAAGAGAGGTGGGAGTGCGAGAGGCGGTGACACCAAGAAAATGATGTAGAGGTCCGAGATCAGTGATAGAAAATTCAGTATGAAGAGACAAGATGATTTGTTGTAAGAAGGAGTCGGAGGAGGCAGTGAGGACAATGTCATCAACATAAAGGAGAAGATAAGCCGTGTGTTCGTGGGAATAAAAAAGAAATAGAGAGAGTCAGATTTTGAAGGAGTGAAGCCGATGGTTTGAATGAAAGAGGCAAAACGATGAAACCAGGCGCGAGGAGCCTGTTTTAGACCATAAAGAGACTTGTGAAGGATACAGACAAAATCAGGAGTGGAGGAGTTCTCAAAACTGGAGGGTTGTTGACAGTAGACAGTTTTGTTGAGAGTGCCATTAAGAAAAGCATTTTTGACATCAAGCTGGTGAATGGGCCAGGAAAAAGAAACAAAGAGACTAAGAACTATACGAATGGTGCTGGGTTTGACGACAGGAGAAAAAGTTTCATTGAAGTCAATCCCATGCCGCCGGGAGAAACAAAGGCATACCCAACGAGCTTTATAACGAGTGAGAGTGCCATCCGAGTGAAATTTATGACGGAAGACCCATTTACCAGAAACGACATTGGCGCCGGAGGGTTTGGGAACGAGAGACCATGTGTTGTTTTGGAGGAGAGCATCAAATTCCTCACGCATAGCGGAATGCCAAAGAGGGTCGAGAAGAGCACGTTTGTAGGTTGTTGGGATTGGGGAGATAGGTGTGGTAGTGGTGGTCGCAAAAAGATTTAGAAGGCGACGAGGAATGTGAAAACCTCGTTTGCCTCGAGTACACATAATGTGATCGTTCTCGGTAATGGTTGTGGGAACAGCATTGAGAGGAATCAGAGGTGGTGTAGGCGAGGGAGAAGATGGTGTGGAGGAGGTGATAGAGATGTCAGACGGTAGAGGGGAGAACTCTATCGCGGAAGAGGAGATAGGGAGAGATATTGCCGTGGCGGAGGAGGGTGTGAGCGCTGCCGCGGCAGAAGAGAGAGGTGGCGTGGCTGCCATGGCAGAGGAAGAGGGCGCAGGTGCTGCCGCGGCAGAGGAAGAGGGCACAGGCTGGCCATGGAGGAGCAGCAGGGAGCTGCATGGCAGGAAAAAGCAGAAGGAGTCTCCGGGGCGAGCCTGGCGATGATGATGGGAGGATTGCTGGTATGTGCGGGGGTAGTTTGGGGGGGTGGTTGGGTGGGTGGTAGCATTGGCGATGGTGTAGGGGAAGGTGTGTTCGTCGAAGATGACATGACGGGAGGTGAGAACCCGACCAGATGCGGGATCAAAACATCGGTATCCCTTGTGATCACTAGAGAGACCAAGGTGAATGCACGGTAGAGAGCGAGGTGCGAGTTTATGGGGAGAAGTAGAAGTGGTGTTGGGAAAGCATAAACAGCCAAAGACACATAACATGGAGTAGTCCGGAGAGGTGAGAAAAAGAGATTGGTAAGGAGTGTATAGAGGGCATGTTTTGGTTGGACGAATGTTGATGAGAAAGGTGGCGACATTGAGAGCTTCTACCCAAAAGAGTGGAGGAAGAGAGGCCTGAACTAGGAGCGTGCAGAGAATATCATTGATGGATCGAAGAGAGCGTTCAGCTTTGCCAGTTTGTTGGGAGGTGTATGGACAGGAAAAACGAAGAAGAATGCCGTGAGAGAGAAATAAGTTGCGATTTTTGGTGTTATCAAATTCACGTCCATTGTCACATTGGATGAGACGGATAGGAAGACTAAAGTGAGAATGGACATAATTTTGGAAATTTTGAAAGATGGTGTGGACGTTAGATTTTGCACGGAGAGGAAAATTCCAGATGTAATGAGAATAATCATCAAGAATAACGAGATAATATTTTAAACCATAAACACTAGGCACGGGAGATGTCCATAAATCACAGTGTAATAATTCAAAAGGAAACGAGCTATGAGTGGAGGAAGTGCTAAACGGTAATCGAACATGTTTGCCACACTGACACGCATTACAAACAGAGGAATCATGAGGAGAACTAATACTAGGGATACAAAATTCCTAAAGTAACAAAGCCAGCGTGGCTTTATTTGGATGCCCTAGTCGACGATGCCAAAGTCCAACGGAAGTGATCATGGCGTGAGGTGTAGAGGTAGGCGCGCCATGGAGAGGATAGAGATCCCCGGAGCTATTGTACCGGGCGAGAAGCTTCCCCGTTTGAAGATCCTTCACAGATAAACCAAAGGGATCAAATTCAAGAGAGACACGATTATCAATGGTAAATTTGCGAACAGATATGGGATTTTTAATTAAAGAAGGTGCTAAAAGAATCTGACGAAGAAGAAATTGAACATGTGGATGCGATATATAGGAATCACCGGTGCCAGAGATGGGAATAGAAGATCCGTCACCAATGGTAATGGAAGAAAAAGGAGAATAAGAACAAGCTAACAGAAAATCCAAATTCGAAGACATGTGCGAGGAAGCACCAGAATCAAAAATCCAATCCGTACCTTCGGTGTTATTGAGGGTAAAATTGTTCATGGTAGCTATGAAGGCGGCCTGGTCCCAGCTTGGTGTAGAAGGTGATGACGATGGCCCGGGCACGGTTGACGAAGATGCGTACATGTACGGCGGAGCCGAAGGAGTGCCGTACATGTAAGGTGGTGCCGCGTAGCCGGGGTACGAAGCCTGAGCGTTGTACACCTGTGCAGGAGGTCAAGGACCGAGAAGTCCAGGGGAGCCGGTGGGTGGACGGAGGCTGGAGTTCCAAGTTGGTGGAGCGCCGTATGATGCAGGAGCCGTCCACGGAATGGACCAGGCCTGGACCATACCGGTCGAGGGATCATGCTGGTGGTGCCAAGTTGGTGCAGCAGGGGGCGTCGTCAGTGCTGGTGCAGGGGGCGCTGTCGGAGCGGGGCGTGGCGGCAGCGGGGGCCGGTATATGGGATTCTTGCCACGGTAGTTGAGGCTAGGGCGCCAGCCGGCAGGTGCTGCCGCGACAGGGTTTTGCCCTGAATTTGCTGCCGCGACAGGAGGTTACATGGGAGGAGCTGCCACGGCAGGCGTGGGCGCCGGCGGCTGTGGGGTGGCGACGAAGACATGGTGGCGCGACTCCCGGTTCTGACGAGTGCGATCTGCACTTTGAAGGATCGACCGAACCTCGGCGAAAGTGGGGCGGGGCCGCATCAGAGGTATGAACGAGGCCTGCTTGTCGAAGTCCTCGCTAAGGCCAATGAGGAGGATGTTGATGAGTGGCTGATCTTCAATGGGATCACCGAGTTTGCGGAGTTCGTCAGCGATGGAGGAGAGACGCTGACAGTAGACGCCCACGGGAGAGGTGCCTTGGACGACGTTGCAAAGCTCGATGTTGAAGGTGTTGACGCGGGAGTCGATGTTATCCTAAAAGAGCTGACGAAGGGTCGCCTAGAGAGCGGCGGCGGACGAGGCGGTGCGGTAGACGAGATTGAAGATCTCGGTGGAGACGCGCATGTAGATCCATTGGACGATCGCTAGATCATCCTTGACCCAGCGAGGGTCGTCGGGGCGAGGGATGCAATCCGTGGCGACGTGATGAAGAAGATTGCAGCGCCCCAGGTGAACTTTGAACAGTGTGGGCTAAGAGATAAAGGGTAATGGTGATAAAGGGAGATATATCTGTAATCGTGTCGGTGAACGACAGTGTGGCTAGTGTTTGGTTGGTGGTGACGTCGGCAGCATGAGGAGAGGGTGCGCCGGTGGTGTGAAGGGGGACTAGGGTTTGAGAGGAAGAAGAAGAGGAGGAGGGAGCGCCGGCGGCGCGGAATTCCGCCAGGGAGAAGAGAGAGCCCGGCGGCGGCGGAGGTGGGGTGGGTGGAGCCATGCCAGGTGCGGAAAAACCTAGGCGTCTGATACCATGATATTTGGAGAGAATAATAACTTGTATATTGTGTAGAGATTACAGGGATATATGAGGGCCAAAACCATCTAGGATTTAGAGCCGAACCGACCTAAGAGTCCAAACCGAATACAACAAGAATAAATCGCTAATATAGATATTAGGCTAGATATTATCTCCCGCCTGGATTCCAGCCGGGGGGAAAAGAGGTGGCAGCTCCAGCGATTATATATGGGGCATGAATGAACCGATGGAGATAAGTAATTATACATGAATACGTATGCTATGCAATATGCTGGTGGAGTTTATACTTAATATTAGAGCGATGTCCAAACATAAGGCGTGGCTGGATGGAATGATAGAGCACCTACTTGTGGCGGCGCGCCAACTTGCTTCTTCCTCCGGCCGTTGAGCGTGTCCTCAGGGCGCGTGTGTATCTATGTGTGGTGGGTGTGTGGTGTGATGTGTGTGTGAACTTTGGCTTGTGTGGCTTGGCTCGTTTGTTCGCGTACTCTGAATGTTGTATGGATGTTACTTTATTTATAAAGCTGAACATATGCCTGTTTCGAGAGATGTCCAAACATAATGTTATAACATATCCATATACATGACGCGAGCCGGCTCAGAAAAGCTCGGTCTAGAGCTGGCGAGCTCGAGCCAGCTCGAAAGTGAGGACGAACTGCTTCCGTGCGCTCAGCTCGAGCTAGGCACCAACTCAAGCCAGGTCGAGCCGGCTCGCAAGCTCGGGACGCCCACCTCTAGGAAATCATCCTAAATAGCTAGCTTCATGTAGTTGTTTCCTCTTTTTTTGTGCATTTAGGTTTTGAAATTGAAGATTCAATGATCCAAATAAAATTCTATGAAAAGATATTATAGAAATCCAAATATAGATGAATCCATTTCAATGATAAAATTGGAAAATAGCAACAAGCAATAAATTGAAAATCATGGTTGCATCCTTACATTAACTTTTCAAAATAAAGCAGCAACAAAGAAATTGACAATCATAGTGCATATTGGTCTCATTTTTTCAACCAAATAGTCGACATCAACACGGTTACAACATTAGTCTCATGTTTTCAACCAAAAAGTACAAATTCAAAAGAATAAGTTCCAAGTTCCATTCTCCAATACCAACATCAACATGAGTCTACAAGAAAGAAATGGTTTAGTAGATGTTTTGCTCACCTCTCAAATGAAATATCAAATATGTAGAATTTTTGTAATTACATTAGTTGCTAGTCACCACACTTTTAGGCAACTTGATGCTCTCCACATCCTCCTCATCATCATCCATGCTTACCTCCTAAATATGCGAAAGTTAGAAATTCATATTACATTATATGAAAATGAAACAAGATTGTAGAGAATGTGAGAGAGATGAGATACTATCGCATTCAAGTCTTTATGGGCATCCTTAATGTAGCTTCAACCACAAACCAAATATTACACCATATAAAGTTTTAGAGAACTTCCATAGTCATCCAACACCCTTCCATCGGTGCTAAAAGTTGATTTCGAAGACACGGAACTAGACAGAATAGTCAAGAAACGCCTTGCCATCTTTGCCAACACCGGATATCTAAGTGAATTCACTTTCCACCAATTAAGCAAGTCAAAGTTGGGAACATTTTCCTCACCGCCATCTTCTAGGTAGTTTCTCAATTCACTCTTTGATGATTTTGTGGTGGTGTTGGCACGCCAATTGTGGAAGTCACTATCTGATTCCGGCATTGAACTACTAATTATAGGAGGCTTCGATGATGATGGGATAACTTTTTGGGCTTGCTTATTTTCATTTTCATACTTCTCAAACAAGGTGAACAACTCATTTTCAATGGAATCCATCTCCATTTCAGTTGTGAGTTCATCATAGAGGTCATTAAAGGCCCACCTTATGTATAACAACTTGTACCTTGGATCTAGGATAGTTGCAAGCACCATGACATTGTTCTTTTCTTCCCAATACTTGTTGAACTTTCCCATCATCGCCTCTCCCATCTTCTTGTAGGTTGCATTCTTCTGTTTCATTGCTTTCACCAATGCAATCTTAATACTCACAATGTGGCGGTAGAATATGTTTGATGTGGGATATGTTTGGGCTAAAAAAGCCATAGTCACTTGAGACAAAGTGATGAGGGGTAACTTCGGTAATGTCCATGGTTATGGACTTAGGGTTCGTGAAAAAGAGAGTGTTGGTGATTTCATCGACTGATCAGACAAACAAGAGAGTCGATGTTGTAGGGTTCGCAGCATAGAAAACAAAAAATTTCCTACGATGTGAACTATATACCAAGATCTATCTACTAGATACAAACAACGGCCGGATGTATATCCGTAGAGAACATACCCTTGAAGACCGACAAAGCTTAACGAGTTCAACTTGTGGTTGATGTAGACGATCTCTTGCCGATCTCAAGATCGAGAGGAAGTCCTAGCGCCGCAAATCGCCAGCATCCGTGCTTTCGCACACGTTCGAGGCACCGAGCAACCTCCGCCTCCTCGCTCCAGCGATGCAGCGGAAGCACAACTCTTTCTTGCCGAATAGCCACCGGGAACATGTATCTCGCTAGTCCGAGACCATGGGGGATAAATTCTAGAGGGGGAGAGAGATCCTTCACGAGGAGGTGTTAGAGACAAGTGAGGAGGGGGGCTCCTTTTATAGGAGGAGGGGGGAACCCCAAGGGGGTGGCCGGCGCATGGGGGCTGCCCCCTTGCCCTCCCCTCTTGATGTGGGTGGACACTCCACTCACAAATCTCCTTTAAATTCCCTCCACTCAAAAGTCCACTCAAATTCCCATTAAATTTCCACCAAATTTATTGCAAACTCTCATTAAATAAAACTCTTTTATTTTATTCAGAATTTTGTCAATTACTTTAATGACAAACATTCACAAATAACCCCTTGCTAGAATTCTATTTCACATGCATAACCACTTTATGCAATTTCACCCGAAAACCTATTTCGGTATCCAGTGAAATAAATTCCTGCGCTTGTTCATTCTTTCGGCATGAAACATTTGCTCCAATTGGATGTCGGTGTCTCTTAAGTGTGTCACCCTACGGTTCGTGAATAATGCGGACATGATCGAGACCCCTCTCGGATCAATAATCGAGCGGGATCCGGAGACCCATCTCGACTCCACACATTCAACGACGACTTTCTTGTGATCGTCGGAACCTTTTACGCTGGTATCTTAATCCCTTTGTTTCACGATATATTACATGTCCGAGATTCGATCATCGGTATCTCCATACCTAGTTTGATCTCGTTACCGACATGCACTCTTTTCTCGTTCTGTGATATAACATTCTAGTGATCAAATCACTTGCTTGCAAGCTAATCAATGTGATATCACCGAGAGGGCCCAGTATATCTATCCGTCATCGGGATGAACAAATTCCACTCTCGATCCATGAGCCTCAACATAACACTTTATTAGTTGAATCCATCTTTATAATCACCTGTTACATTGTGACGTTTGATGTTATCAAGAAACTCTTCGGTGTTAGTGATTGACATGATCTCATGGTCTAAGGATTAGGATCACTTCGTAAGTTGTTACGCAATATAAACTCAATGACTTTGATCGTAATGCTATACTTGGATGAATGTTCATCACACCATTACACTAATGTTGTGATCCGTTATTAACAACATCCAATGTCCATGATCGAAACCTTGATCATCTTGTTAATCAACGAGCTAGTTTATGAGAGAGGCATAACTAGGAACTTTCGTTTGTTTATTAAACACACATGTATTAATGTTTCCGTATTAATACAATTATAGCATGCAAAATAAACATCTATCATATACTTGGAATACACATAATAAACACTTTATTATTGCCTCTCGGGCATATTCCTTGATCTCCCACTTGCACTAGAGACAATAATCTAGTTACATAGTGATAAATCTAACACCCATTGAGTTCGTGTTGATCATGTTTTCTCTAGGGAGAGTTTTAGTCAACGAATCTACATTGAGATCCGTATGTACTTTACAAATCTTTATATCTCCATCCTTGACATGCTCGCGGATGGAGTGAAACCGGCGCTTATGAGACCTTGGCTCTTTGGCATTGGCAATGGCACCATTGTTGTCACAATAGATCACCATTGGGTCCAACGCGTTTGCCACCACTCCTAGTTCGGATATGAACTCCTTCATCCAAAGCGCTTCTGAGCAAAGCGACAACATATTCGCCTCCGTTGTTGATCCCGCTACCACAGGTTGTTTGGAGCTCCTCCAACTAACCGCTCCGCCATTCATGAGAAATACGTATCCGGATTGAGACTTAGAGTCATCCGGGCGGTGTCAAAGCTAGCGTCGACATAACACTTAGCGACGAGCTCTTCTTCACCTCCAGTATACAAGAAACATATCCTTAGTTCTTCGTAGTACTTACGGATATTCTTGACCGCTATCCGATGTTCAACACGGATCCGATTGGTACCTACTAGTCAAACTAATAGCATGTGCCACATCGGTCTTGTACATAGCATGGCGTACATTATAGAGCCTATGGCTGAAGCATAGGGGACTTTGTCCATTATCTCTCTTTCTTCCGCCGAAGCCGGATTTTGAGTCTTACTCAATGTCTTGCCTTGCAACATAGGTAAGAACCCTTCTTACTTAGTCCATTTTAAACTTCTTTAAAATCTTATCAAGGTATGTACTTTATGATAGCCCTATTAGGCGCCTAGATCTATCTCTATAGATCTTTATGCCTAATATGTATGACGCTCACCTAGGTCCTTCATTGAAAATTTCATTTAGATAACTTTTAACACTGTCTAAAAGATCTATATCATTTCCGATCAATAATATGTCATCCACATATAATATCAGAAATGCCACATTTCTCCCACTCACTTTCTTGTAAATACAAGCTTGTCCATAAGTTTGGACAAATCCAAACTCTTTGATCACCTCATCAAAGCGGAGATTCCAACTTCGTGATGCTTGCTTCAATCCATAGATGGATCGCTGAAGCTTGCACACCTTGTTAGCATCCTTAGGATCGACAAAACCCTTTGGTTGTATCATATACAACTCTTCTTCAATATTACCATTGAGAAACGCGGTTTTGACATCCATCTGCCATATCTCATAATCGAAATGTGCAACAATTGCTAACATAATCCTAACTGACTTTAGCATCGCTACGGGAGAGAAAGTCTCATCGTAGTCAACTCCTTGAATTTGTCGAAACCCCTTTGCGACAAGTCGAGCTTTATAGACGGTCACATTACCATCAGCATCAGTTTTCCTTTTGAAAATCCATTTGTTCTCCACGGCCTTTCGGTCGTGAGGTAATTCCACCAAGTTCCAAACTTGATTTTCATACATGGATTCCATCTCGGATTTCATGGCTTCTAACCATTTGTTGGAATCCGGGCTCATCATCGCTTCTTCATACGTCGCAGGGTAGCCATTTTCATCAACCATGAAATTCATGACAGGATTTCCGTACTCGGAGCTACCGCGGCGTCTGTTTGACTGCGAGGTTCGGTAGTACTCTCTTCGGAGTTTCATGATCATTATCATTAGTTCCCTCTTCAGCAGTGGAGCCAACTCGGAACAACTTCCGGCCACGCTACTCGCCATACTTTGAAGAGAAGGTTCCACAACCTCTTCGAGTTCTACCTTCCGACTACTCACACCTTTCGAGAAACTCTTTCTCTAGAAAGGATCCATTCTTGGCAACAAAAACCTTGCCCTCGGATGCGTGATAGAAGGAATACCCAATAGTTTCTTTAGGGTATCCTATGAAGACGCATTTTTCCGCTTTGGGTTCGAGTTTATCCGGTTGAAGTTTCTTCACATAAACATCGCATCCCCAAACTTTAAGAAATGACACTTAGGTTTGTTTCCAAACCACAATTCATACGGTGTCTTTTCAACGGTTTAGATGGTGCCCGATTTAAAGTGAATGCAGCAACTTCTAGTGCATAACCCCAAAATGACAACGACAAGTCCGTCGGAGACATCATAGATCGAACCATATCTAATAAAGTACGATTCTGACGTTGACACCATTTCATTTGTGGTGTTCCGGAGGTGTGAGTTGTGAAACAATTCCACACTCTTTCATGTGAGTGATAAACTCGTAACTTAGATACTCACCTCCACGGTGGACCGTAGAAATTTGATCTTTCTATTACGATGATTTTCCACTTCATTCGAAATTCCTTGAACTTTTCAAAGGTTTCGGACTTGTGTTTCATCAAGTAGATATAACCGTATCTACGCAAATCATCCGTGAAAGTAACAAAATAACGATATCCACCTCGCTACGACACACTCATTGGACCACATACATCGAATGTATGATTTCCAATAAATCGCCGCGTTCCATTGAACCGGAAAAGCGGCGTTCTAGTCATCTTGCCCATAAGGCATGGCTCACATGTATCAAATGATTCATAATCAAGTGATTGCAAAAGTCCATCCGAATGGAGCTTCTTCATGCGTTTAACGCCAATATGACCTAGGCAGCGATTACCACATATATGCGGATATATCATCATTAAGTTTAATCCTTTTAGCATCAACATTATGAATATGTGTAACATTATCATCGAGATCTAATAGAAATAAACCATTCATCATCGGTGCATGACCATAAAAGATTTCATTCATATAAATGGAACAACCATTGTTCTCGGTTAAATGAATAACCACTGCATCAAACACGATCCGGATATAATGTTCATGCTCGGTCGGGCACGAGATAACATTTATTCAAGTTTATAACTAATCCCGACGGCAAGTGGAGAGGCGTTAAAGCGGCGATCACATCAACGCTTGATCCATTGCCGACACGCATCTTGACCTCACCCTTTGCTAGCGGTCGCTTCATGACCCACGATTCGAGTTACAAATATTAGGCGAACGGTATCAAATACCCGGTGCTCTGCGAGCACTAGTCAAGTACACATCAATAACATGTATATCATATATACCTTTGTTGGCCTTGCCGGCCTGCTTGTCTGCCGATACTTGGGGCGATTCTTCGATGGCCGATCCCTTACAATAGTAGCACTTTCGGAATCGACTTAGGTCCAACTCGGGTTTCTTTTGGTAGCGCAGCATGTGCTTGCCTCCTTACTTCCTTCCGTTTTCCTTCTTGTCTTTCTTGAAACCGGTGTTCCTATTGATCATCAACACTTGATGTTCCTTTTGATCTCCACTGCGGTTTTAAGCATTGTGAAGCTCGGGGAGAGACTTCTTCATGCCTTGCATATTATAGTTCATCACGAAGCTCTTATAGCTAGGTGGCAGAGACTGCAGAACACGATGGATGCCTAAGTCAATGGGAATCGATATTCCCAAGGACACAAGCGTAACCCGACATCTTGAGTACATGCTCACTTACGAAGCTATGCTCTTCCATCATGCAGCTAAAGAACTTTTCTGAATCATTGTAGCTCTCTACAGCAGCATGTGTGTCGAAAATCATTTTCAACTCACCCATTGTATCAAATGCATTGCCGTTTTTGAAACGCTTTCGAAGTTCTGTATCTAGCCCATAGAATATGCTGCAATGAACTAAGTTGTGGTCCTCCTGACGAGTCTGATAGACATTCTTCTCCTCGTCAAGAGCATCATCGAACGGTGGGGGGCCTAGCGGCGCTTCTAGCACATATTGCTTTTGTGCAGCAAAGAGGAGAATCCTCAAATTCATGGCCCATTCGGTAAAGTTTCTACCGTTCGTTGCAAGTTTCTCTTTCTCCATGAACATATTGGAATTAAAAGCAGGTGGTGCCATCTACAACAGAATTTGTAAAGTTTAGACTAAGTTTATGATAGATTGAGTTCAACTAATCCATATTACGAATGAACTCCCACTCAAAAACGACATCCCTCGTGCCTTTTTGGTGACTACATGAACCAAATCCACTACACCAAGTCCGATCATCACGTGAGTCGGTGTAGCTTCAAAGGCGAGCATCAAATGGGCATCATATCTACTATATGACCCATGCTTAACCTTTCGGTCCGTGTTTCGAGGCCATGTCTATACATGCTAGGCTCGCCAAGTAAGAACCTTAGTATTCGCGTGTGTAAATGTCTTACACCCGAAATATGGTCGTGGATCAAAGAACACCCGATCATCACGTGATGTCTTGGAGCGACGAAAACATAATCTGTGCATACTAAAGGAAGAACACATTATTATCTTGATATTTAAATGAGGGATCATCTTATTATGCTAATAAAACGCCAAACAAGCAATATAAGATGCTATCAAACATCACATGTTTATAAGTGAAATGATATGGTTCCCGCATATGATCTCTATCATGTGCACCGTGGTTTGATCACTATCATACCTTTATGTGTAAGGCCAAGGTCTATGGAACTTACATGTTATATGTGTTGTAAGAGTATCATCTCATACTTCTACTTACAACATCACCATATCATAACACTAGCCCAACAATAATCTAAACTAGACGCCTATAATTTATCCATTGCAAGTATTACGTGGCTTAGGGATTTCGAAGATGGAACCGTTCTTACCAACGAACATGAACCACCACGAGGATAACCAAATTGTTGACAACTCGTTGCAAATTACATATTCACTATAGTAGGAGAGACATACACCTGCTAGCCACTTATGCAAACTAGTTGCATGTCAAGCGTGGAACATGTCTCATGTGCGAGGACATGTAAAGTTTGTCCGGGCCGCTTCATCCCACTATGCCACCAATATCGAAAGTACAACTAAGAAGCAATAACATGATCATCATTTCCCACATACTCATATGTGTACTACCCATGTAAAGCATCTACGCATAGATCCGGCTCTAATACCACTGTAGGGTTCGCAGCATAGAAAACAAAAAATTCCTACGATGGTTACAACTATGTACCAAGATCTATCTACTAGATACAAACAACGGGCGGATGTATATCCGTAGAGAACATACCCTTGAAGACCGACAAAGCTTAACGAGTTAAACTCGTGGTTGATGTAGACGATCTCTTGCCGGTCTCAAGATCGAGAGGAAGTCCTTAGCACCGCAACTTAGCGGCGCATCCTTGCTCGCACACACGTCCGAGGCACCGAGCAACCTCCACCTCCTCGCTCCAGCGATGCAGCGGAAGCACAACTCTTTCTTGCCGAATAGACACTGGGAACATGTATCTCGCTAGTCTGAGACCATGGGGCATAAATACGACAGGGGGAGAGAGATCCTGCACGAGGAGGTGTGAGTGAGAAGTGAGGAGGGGGTGCCTTTTATAGGAGAGGGGGGAACCCCAACAGGGTGGCCGGCGCATGGGGCTTTCCCTTGCCCTCCCCTAATTCATGTGGGTGGACACTCCACTGAAAAAAATCTCTTTAATTCCCTCCACTCAAAATCCCACTCAAAATTCCCATTAAATTCCCACCAAATTTAATGCAAACTCTCATTAAATAAAACTCCTTTTATTTATTAAGAATTTTGTCAATTACTTTAATGACAAACATTCACATATAACCCCTTGCTAGTATTTCATTCCACATGCAAAAACACTTTCTACAATTTCACCCGAAAACCTGTTTTGGTATCTAGTGAAATAAATTCATGCGCTTGTTATTCTTTCTGGCATGAAACTTTTGCTCCAATTATGTCGGTGTCTCTTAAGTGTGTCACCCTACGGTTCACGAATAATGTGGACATGATCAAGACCCCTCTCAGATCAATAATCAGAAGCGGGATCTGGAGACCCATATTGACTCCCACACATTCAACGATGACTTTCTTGTGATCGTCGGAACCTTTTATGCTAGTATCTTAATCCCTTTGTTTCACCATATATTACATGTACGAGATTCGATCATGGGTATCTCCATACCTATTTTGATCTCGTTACTGGCATGCACTCTTTTCTCGTTCCTGTGATAATATTCTAGTGATCAAATCACTTGCTTGCAAGTTAACCAATGTGATATCACCGAGAGGGCCCAGAGTATATCTATCCATCATCGGGATGAATAAATTCCACTCTCGATCCATGGGCCTCAACATAACACTTTATTAGTTCTGAACCCATCTTCATAATCACCCTGTTATGGTGTGACGTTTGATGTTATCAAGAAGCTCTTCCGGTGTTAGTGATTGACATGATCTTATGGTCTAAGGATTAGGATCACTTCGTAAGTTGTTATAGCAATATAAACTCAATGACTTTGATCATAATGTTATACTTCAGATGAATGTTCATCACACCATTACACTAATGTTGTGATCTTGTTATTAACAACATCCAATGTCCATGATCAGCAAACCTTGATCATCTTGTTAATCAACGAGCTAGTTTATGAGAGAGGCATAACTAGGAACTTTATGTTTGTTTATTAAACACACATGTATTAACATTTCCGTATTAATACAATTATAGCATGCAAAATAAACATCTATCATATACTTGGAATATACATAATAAACACTTTATTATTGCCTCTCAGGGCATATTCCCTTCAGCTAAAACTAACTAGGTTGTAGCCCAACTCTCTCTTCTCCCTATCTGCCGCTCGCGCGCAGCACCCTGCAACCCAGCGCGGCCCTCTACTGACCCATACCACTTTGGCCTCCTCCTCCTTGTCATCTACCTTCAGACAGGCAGAGAGCTGCCTGGCGCTGTCCGCCACTGCTGTGATGCGCGCCTGCGCCGTGATGCTCGCCACCGCTCTGAGACGAAGATAAGATCCCATAAGATGCCCTGCCTCTCCCTTATCTTCTCCCTTCCCCTATGGAGATCTTCCTCTCATTCCCCATTCGAGCCAAAACCCTAGCTCGCCTTGCCTCGCCGTTCGCCGTCATTCCCGGCCAGCCCTCGCTATTCTGATCCTGCAGGAAGCTTTGCCTCGTCGCTCTGGTACTTGTCCCCGAAGGAATCGACCCCTCTCGCTCGCAGCCGTCGCCATTGACGCCATCTTCCCTGCCACTGACGACCACAGTCATCCCATTGCTGTCTACCTGTAACTACCTCGGTGAAATACGCTCCTAGATACAAGCCTGGATGAGCGGAAATGGTTGAAATAGTACGGTGGGGCCCAAATGCCACTCACAGGTAGACCTTTCGGCCGTCCCAACCATTTCCAATCATCGGGACAAGTACGGGCGGCGTAATCGGCAGGCGAATGGATCAACTACATACACAAATGAGTATGTATGCAAGCCACCATACAATAGTACATCAGAGCCATTCCATCTATAAAGAAAGGAAATATAGCAACGCCATATGGCAAGATTCAAATGTCCTAGATAGATATAATATTTTAGGATATCTCCTCATACATCACATCAGAGTATCAGGCGGAAGCGGCAAACAAGATCCGAGTACGGATAAGAAGAAAATCGGCATAAGATGCCCCATAAATAAGCACATCCCGCCCACAGATCTCACGGATCCTCGTTCCCGGAATCTCTACACCGAACGATCGTTGCCCACATCATCCGCCTCCTCCACCCAGTATCCATCGTGAGAGTGTACCTGTTCATCTGAATCAAATAATTTATCGTGTGAGACCCTAGGGGTACTCAACAAGTCTTTATGCCTCTAAAGGGGACACAACCTGGGGTGACGCAATTGCAGCAAAAGATAAACCCTAACAGTTCTATAGATACTCGCTAACCATCCGCCTAACCAAAGATAGACGGATGTCCGTGAATTAATGACAACAGTTATAACAGTAATATCAACAGATCCATCCTCCTCCTCGCTTACCAACGAGGAAGCGGACGAACAACCCCCCCATCCGTTGGCAATTTTATTAACCATTTCATGAGTGTTGCACTATTTACTAGTCAGTTACTTAGTCAAATTAAAAGCGGTACTTTAGTTATGCTTGTCTATGATCGAGCAACTATGCTCCAAGTCGTCCATAACCGCGGACACGGCTTTCATAAAGTTTTACCCTGCAGGGGTGCACAAATAGCAACACACACTCGATCAACCTCGGAAAAACCAAATCAAAACCCAACGAGGCCTTCACGACAAAGCAATCACAGGATTCAGAAATATTTCAGGGGGCCACCCCATTGAGTACACCCGCAACAAAGTTAGCTGACTCCGAGACGGACCCAAGGTTTGGGTGGACGGCTGTAAACGACTGGGAACCCAAAACTAGGCTTGCCGATACCGCGGAATCGTGTCCCGATCCTAAACAGTACAGGTGCTCCTCGCACAATCGTAAATAAAGCAGTAAAGCATGGCATAAGTACAGGATAGTAAATAAAACCTCAAACTAGTTTGTGGCCCCAAGAAATAAGAATGAATCAAGCTCTGGCTCAGGGGGGTCCCATAAGCCTCCCGGATGTGGATAGCGCGAATAATCAAGGAACAGGAATCAAGTACTCGGGGTCCTACGGGACACAAGTGAGCAGGAAAAACCAAATAGCAGATATTGCTCACCGGTGCCACTTTCATTAGTTATCCCTTTACTATTCAAGTTAAGTTGTTTAGGTACCTCGTTATCCAACAAACACTCACATACCCTACACATGCTGTTCTACGACTCGCATGGCTCAAGCAACTCATGTAGTAATGTCTCATGGGATGGGCGAACAAGCTTCGGTGGAGTTTAATAGTAAAGGCTATGCAATACTTGGGATTCAATTTAATGCCATCGTGACTCACTGATGCAAGAATAAGATAGAGGCAATAGGTACTAAATGTATGCAAGCATGTGGCAGTGCTTGCCTAGCAGCTCAGTTGAAGCGAGAGACGGATCTGGGTAGTGCTCCTGGGTTCCTTGATATATCCCCTGCTCAATGTCTATTCGAAGAAGAACCAAACAAACAAGGGCCAACATAAATACAGTGCACAAGCATATGAATAAAATGCGACAAGCAAACAATCATGCCATGATGAATGATGCACAAGTTGCATGGCAATAATGTAGCATGGCATGGGTGAGGTGTAGCATACAAGAAATAAACATTTTATTGAGTTTTGGCCACATTTTATCCTCATATTAGTTTCTGTTTGCATTATATTTATATGATGCATGCTGCAATTCAGAACATGGAATGCATAAACAGAAAGGTCTCGTCGAGCTGATCATTTTAGACATATCATTTGTTAAATTTGGAGTTATAAATCAAAAGTTATTGATTAATTAAGGCGAAGGGCATTTTATTGTAATTTAATTCAACTTGAAATTTTAAGTGCCCAAAATATATTTTGGATGGCATATTTGAAATCCTCACATTTTTCTGGTTCAAAAACATATATTATTTGTATTATTTGGAATTATGATTTTAAATTTATTTAAAAGTCAAAATTATTACATAGGGTCAAAGTCAAAGGTTGACTATTTGAATTAATTCTGAAAATATTTGATTAAAGATTTGAATTCACATTCAAAAACAAAACATTTTTCATATTAAGTTTGAATTCAAATTCCAACCCATTTGAAAGTTATGAATTCATTTAGGTTTAAACAGATTTGAAATTTGAATTGAATTGAATTAATTTGAAAAGATTTGAATTCAAAGCAGTCTGAGAAAAATACTTTTTGCACTCAGGCAATCCTAGCCCTAGTCTCTGACAAGCGGGCCACATGCTGACTGGGCAAAGAACTGGTGGGGTTGAGGACCGCGGGTTTGTTTCCAGAAAAGCGAGGTGCCTTTTATAAAAATGCTTACTGGGGCTGCGGTTGAGGCTAGCAGCAAGGGGCTAAGCACAAAACTCGGTGTGCCGATTGAGACCCTAACGAACCGGCGAAGGTCTTGCGAAAAAATTCTAGTGGGTTCCAATTTCGGGCGACGATGGCGATAGATCTAGGCAGTATTTAGGGATGGTGTAAAAACGAAAAATGTAAATCACACTTAGAACTATAACTCTTGTATTCAAGGTTTCTCCAGAGGAGGTCTATAGCGGCCGGTAAGCTGCGATGAACAGAGGGGAAACGGCTGACACGGAAAACTGCCAGGACGAGTTTTGGTTCTATCTTCGAACGAGGATGACGACGAGTATGCTCCGAATTTGATGGTGCCGCAAAAAAAGAAAAGGTAGAGGGCATCTAGTGCTACAACTATGGTTCAGGACGAAACGTCGGAGGGTGCCTAGGCTCACCGCGGTTCACCGTCGAACAGGAAGGGGAGCTGTGGTTTGGTACTGAACCCGGCGATGCTTGCTCCAAAGCAGAGCAGGCAAGGGCGGCGGCCGGGCCTGGGAAGGAAGCTCACCGAGGTATGCGAGGGGGGAAGATGAGGCGGAGTTAGCGGGGACTTTCAGGAACCAATTCCCGGCGACGCGGAGTCGCGAGGTCATCGGAAGAATGCCGGGGAGGGGTCGCCTACGTCAGAACCCTGCAGGCAACGACGGTCACCGTCGATTCTAGAGGCAGGGAGAGAAAGAATAGGGCCAAAGTACATACGGGGAGGGTCGCTCGGTACCTGGAGGGAGGCGAGCGAAGGCTACTTGCACACGTTTCAGTGGCGGGAGCTGCCGTCGGTCCAGACATGGCGGCGGAGGGGAGGGGAAGAGGGAGTAGCTAGGGTTCGAGGAGGCCTCCGCGGCTTGGGGGATAAGAAGAGGATGAGGGTTGGGTGGTGACGAGCTGACGGCGGGAGACGGTGACCTGCCTCCTCCGTTGTCCACTGCAGAGAGGAGGAAGGCGACGGAAAGAAGAAGAACAGGAGACGGCGTCGGGTGGAGGGGTACCAGGCCGCTGGTGGCGTGCTACAGGCCGGCCCAAGAGGGAGAGAGAGGGATCGGGCCAGGGTTGCTGCTCTCTCTCTTAATTCTTTTGTTTATTAATTGTTTGTTTGTTTTTATTCTATTACAATTTCAAACCAGCTTCTAATTTCAAATTCTTTTGAACTTTTTTCCCAGGGGTTTTGAATAGAGGGTTTGACCATGAGGAGAGGCAAGAGAGAACAAGAGGCATAAGGAGAGAGAATGCCCACATACATATTCATTTTGGGCATTTTACTAGAATTGGGATTTAGGGTTTAGAAAATGGAACAAAAACATTTGGAAAAATAATGGACCCTAGCAAGTGGATCCCATCTTGTAGGAACAAAAATAGTGAGAGATAAAAAGAGAGAAGAAGGTAATGGTGATAGCATTATACAATCAAGACAAAACATTGCAAGGTTTGATATGATGCTCAAATGCAAGGTGGCATGATGACATGAGCATGATAACATGATGATGCAACAATTATATGTAGGAAGTAGCCATTATATTACTAAACCAAGTAGCATTACAGTTGTTAGACAAATGGGATGCTACAACTCTCCCCCACTAAACAGGAATCTCGCCCCGAGATTCTAGGAAGAAGAAGAAGACACAAAGAGGGTAGGATAGTTGGCACGGAGTTCATCTTCACGCTCCCAAGTGGCTTCATCAACGGAATGGTGCGACCACTGCACCTTGCAGAACTTGATGGACTTGTTGCGAGTCCTTCTTTCTGCGGTCTCAAGGATTTTTGTGGGGTGTTCTTGATAAGACAGATCTTCTTGGAGATTGATTAGCTCATGATCCACGGTCTGCGGGATCCTTGAAGCACTTCTTGAGTTGAGAGATGTGGAAAACATCATGAACCTTGAGTTTTTCCGGGAGCTCAAGAGCATAAGCAACTTCTCCTCTTCTTCCACGAATTTTGAAAGGACCGATGTATCTAGGAGCCAGCTTTCCTTTTATACCAAAACGGTGCGTGCCTTTCATGGGAGTGACACGAAGGTAAACGAGATCACCAGGGACATACACCATGTCCGTGTGCTTCCTGTCATAATTGCTCTTCTGGCGACTTTGAGCAATCTTCAGATTCTCAAGAATGATATGCACCTTCTCTTCCGCTTGAGTTACAATGTCAGGTCCAAACCAAATTCTTTCTCCTGCACCTGACCAACCAATCGGAGTTCTGCACTTGCGACCATAGAGAGCCTCAAATGGTGCCATCTTCAGACTTTTCTGGAAGCTGTTGTTGTAAGAGAATTCAGCATAAAGAAGACATTCCTCCCACTTCATACCAAAAGAGATGACGCAAGAACGAAGCATATCCTCCAGAATATGATTGATCCTTTCAACTTGTCCTTGCGACTGAGGGTGGTAAGCTGTGCTGAAGTTCAACTTTGTTCCTAAAGCATTTTGGAAACTTTCCCAGAACTTGGAAGTGAAGATGCTCCCACGGTCTGAATTGATCTCAAGCGAAACCCCATACAGAGAGACAATTCTGTTGATATAGAGCTCGAATCTGAATTCGAAATTGTTTCCTTTGACGGGAAGAAGTGAGCCACTTTAGAAAGCCTGTCAATGACAACAAAGATTGCATTGTTGCCCTTCTGCGACCTTGGAAAACCAGTGATGAAGTCCATCTCTACTTTCTCCCATTTCCATTCCGGGGGTTTCAATGGCTGTAGAAGACCGAAAGGTTTCTGATGGACAGCTTTCACTCTGCGGCAGACATCACACTCCGAGACATACTTGGCACAGTATCGTTTCAAACCCGGCCACCAATATTGTGTTTTCAAGTCCATGTACATCTTTGTGCTGCCAGGGTGGATAGAAAGAACAGAATCATGCGCCTCCTTGAGAACTTGCTCTCTCAAACCCGGGTAGTTCGGGACAAACATCCGGTGTTCAAAGAAAAGTGTGCCTTGATCATCGACGTGGAAGGACTCATACTTCGAGAGCTGAAGTTTGGAGATGATCTTTTTGTTGTGTGGATCACCAAGCTGACGAGAGCGAATCTTTTCTTCCAAGAGAGGAGTATCCAGAAGGTTCAGGAGATGCCCTTGTTCCACAACTTCCAGGTTGAGCTGACGGAATTCCTCGCACAAGAGAGGCTGTTGTTCTTCCATCATGAGGTTGTTGACATAAGCTTTGCGGCTGAGAGCATCGGCCATGACATTAGCTTTGCCCGGAGTGTAGTTGATGGTCAAATCAAAATCATTGATTGCTTCAATCCATCTCCTCTGCCGAAGGTTGAGATCAGGCTGAGTGAAGATATACTTCAAACTCTTGTGGTCAGAAAAGATCTCACAACGGTTGCCAAGCAAGTAGTGCCTCCATAGTTTCAAAGCAAAGACAACTGCTGCGAGCTCGAGGTCATGTGTAGGATAGTTGATCTCATGCGTCTTCAACTGTCGAGAGGCATAAGCAACCACTTGTTTTTCTTGCATAAGGACCGCACCCAATCCTTGCAAAGAGGCATCACAGAATATCTGGAAAGGCTTAGAGGAACCAAGACTAGTGTGGAAGTGAGCTTCTCTTTGAGTGTCTCAAAGCTTGCTTGACATGCAGGAGTCCAAAGGTATTTCTTGCCTTTCTTGAGGAGATCGGTAAGAGGCTTCGCTATCTTCTAAAAGTTCTGAACGAAGCGACGACAATAACTAGCCAAACCAAGGAAGCTCCGCACTTCTTTGACATTAACAGGAGGAAGCCATTCAACAATTGTCTTCACAGTTTCCGGGTTGACTGCAATGCCCTTGGCAGAGATAACGTGACCAAGATATGTTACTTGAGGCAGCCAAAACTCACACTTGGAGAACTTTGCATACAAGCGGTTCTCACGAAGCTTGTTTAGGACACACCGAAGGTGTTCTTCATGCTCTTCCTTTGACTTAGAATAGACTAGGATGTCATCCAGATAGACCACAACGAACTTATCGAGATACTCCATGAAAACCGAGTTCATAAGCCTCGAGAAGGTAGCAGGTGCGTTGGTGAGGCCGAAAGACATGACCGTGTACTCGTACAGGCCATAGCGGGTGGTGAAAGCTGTTTTAGGAACATCTTCCTTGCGAATCTTGATTTGGTGATAACCACTTCTCAAGTCCAGCTTAGAGAATACCACAGCTCCAGCTAGCTGATCGAAGAGATCATTAATCCGCGGAAGGGGATATTTGTTCTTGATGGTTTAGCATTGAGAGCCCGATAGTCAACACAAAGTCTATCAGTCCTGTCTCGCTTCTTCACAAAGATTGTTGGGCTACCCCAAGAAGAAGTACTGTGTTGAATGAAACCCAACTTTTCTTGTTCATCAAGCTGACGTTTGAGTTCAGCCAACTCAGCAGGACTCATTTTATAAGGTCGCTTGGAGATAGGAGTCGTTCTAGGTTCAAGCTCAATTACAAACTCAACCTCATGATCCGGAGGCATACCCGACAACTCTTCAGGAAAGACATCTGGGAACTCACAGACCACCAGGACACTCTGAATAGCTTCCATAGCATCATCATTCAGAGCCTCCAAAGAGAAAAGCTGGATAGCAGGAGTCAAACTTGGAGAATAGACTATATGGCCTTTAGGAATCTTCAGAGAAACCGAGCGTTCAGCACAATCAATCACAGCTGCATTTGATGTCAACCAATCCATGCCCAAGATGACATCAATGTCAGAATTGCCCAGAACAATTAAGGATGCCGAGAACGAAGAGCCACCAATCTCAATTTGATTGCCATGGCTGATATGAACAGCCCTCATGTTTGCTCCAGGAGAAAGGACCATTAACCGCTTGAGGAGAGGAACCATAGCTAACTCATTTTCATTTGCAAACTTGTGAGAAACAAATGAATGCGATGCACCAGAATCAAACAAAACTCGTGCGGGGGATCGAGTTAACGGAAGCATACCCATCACAACTCGGTGCATGCTCGGCTTGGCGTTGACACGGTTGGCACGAGCATGAGACCCGGCTTGGTGTTGATGTTGAGAGCCGAGGTGGTGGTGCACGAACCATAGGAGGGCTTGCCGCAGATCTTGGAGGGTGGAGGAAGAGCTTTGTTTTCAGCAGACGGTTCAGTTTAGATGTCCAGAGTCTCCACACGTGAAACAAGCACCAGGTGGACGTGGAGCAACGTAGCCAGGGACTCCGCCAGGCGCTCCAGGGTAGTGGTGGTTGTAGCCACTGGGAGCCGCAGTGATGAAGTTTGGTGGCCTTTCCGCGTAGCTTGCAGGTCTTGGTGGAGCCGGGAGCGACGGTGGGGTGTTAGGAACCCAGACACGACGCTTAGAGGGCGCTGACATAGCTGAAGAGCTTGGTGCATCACGGTTGTGTTTCTTTGACTCCTCAAACACTTGCCTACTTGCTTCCTCCTATAGAGCTGTATGCTGAAGTTCCAGAAAAGACGCCGGCCTTGCATGTGTGATTGCATATTTAATCGATGCATTGAGCCCTTGCCGGAACCTCTTTTGCTTCTTCTTGTCATCAGATATCTCATCGCCACCATAACGAGAAAGGTTCATGAAGTTCCTGATGTAGGTATTGACATTATCATTTCCCTGCTTGAGGTTGAGAAACACTTCCTTCATCCTTTCCATGACAATTTCGACAGAATCGCTCTTTGAATGCTCCAATGAACTGCGTTCCCAAGTAGGAAAAACCGGTAGTTTGCCTTCGGTAATTCTCCCACCGAGAGCTGCATCTCCCTTCAGAAGGTGAGTAGCACACTTTACCCATTCTTGCTCAGGAACATCAGCAGTCTCCAGTAGCCTTGACATCTCACGCAACCAATCATCAGCATCAAGTGGTTGATCAGAAACATCAAATTGGCGTGGGTTGAATTTCAGGAAGCTTTTGATGTCTCCTCGCTTGGGAGGTGGAGGTAGCGGAGCAAACACATTCCTCCTGACACTTTCCTCAAAAGCGCTGGTTTCATTGCATTCTGCCAAGGCATTGGCGATGTTTGACAACGGACCCATTCGGTGGTATGTCCTCATCAGAACGGCGTGGTGGAGCTATCCTGTGATTGATATAAAACAAGTCAGTACTATAATGGAGAATAATAATAATCCAAAATAGTACCAAGATGGAATTAACCAAGATTAAAGGATACAATTTACTAAGATGATATTAAAATATCAACAAAGTTCAAAGCACCTAGAAGATATTAAGCATATCGCACACGACTGAAAAGGAGTGTGGTACACAAATATATCAAAGAAAAATTTCCACAAATTTCGGCATTAGAATACCAATAGATGCGCAAAATCACTTAACGAATCAAGATTAGTGACTCTACCAATTCAATATACAAGAGCGAATGGTAAGAGTAGTGGTATGGTCGCGACTCCATCCCGCACTCAAATCATTACTCCGCACATGAATAAGTGGAACACATATCCTAACCCCTTCTTCTCACGTTGAACCTAAAGATTAGTAACTATGGAAACGAACACCCCAAACAAGATAACGTCGGATAACAAAGCGTAAGACAGATCGCGGCGGTATACAACGAATCAGATAGATCGCGTCGGTTTGCAAAAGCCTGTCGGTATGGAATGTACCAACAGTTGATAACCAAAAGGCCGATTGTGATAACAACTTGGATGCAACAGATAGACAAGGAATTACACACACACACACACACACAACCTATGGTACTACGGAAACCCAGAACACGTGAATCCTAGTTTGAACTTTTAAGAAGAGGATTGAAAACGTTACACTTCCTTACCAGAAAAGGGTGGGTGGGTGGGTAAGAAGAAAAGTGGAAGCAGTCCTACTCTCACGTTTTGTTTTTCCCTAGTATACATAACTACCAAAAATATTTTGCTAGACTGACAACGACCATTTGGCTGAGACCCTGAAGGGCGGGATGGCTCTGATACCAATTGTAACTACCTCGGTGAATTACGCTCCTAGATACAAGCCTGGATGAGCGGAAATGGTTGAAATAGTACGGTGGGGCCCAAATGCCACTCACAGGTAGACATTTCGGCCGTCCCAACCATTTCCAATCATCGGGACAAGTACGGGCGGCGTAATCGGCAGGCGAAGGGATCAACTACATACACAAATGAGTATGTATGCAAGCCACCATACAATAGTACATCAGAGCCATTCCATCTATAAAGAAAGGAAATATAGCAACGCCATACGGCAAGATTCAAATGTCCTAGATATATATAATATTTTAGGATATCTCCTCATACATCACATCAGAGTATCAGGCGGAAGCGACAAACAAGATCCGAGTATGGATAAGAAGCAAATCGGCATAAGATGCCCCATAAATAAGCACATCCCGCCCACAGATCTCACGGATCCCCGTTCCCGGAATCTCTACACCGAACTATCGTTGCCCACATCATCCGCCTCCTCCACCCAGTATCCATCGTGAGAGTGTACCTGTTCATCTGAATCAAATAATTTATCGTGTGAGACCCTAGGGGTACTCAGCAAGTCTTTATGCCTCTAAAGTGGACACAACCTGGGGTGACGCAATTGCAGCAAAAGATAAACCCTAACAGTTCTATAGATACTTGCTAACCATCCGCCTAACCAAAGATAGACGGATGTCCGTGAATTAATGACAACAGTTATAACAGTAATATCAACAGATCCATCCTCCTCCTCGCTTACCAACGAGGAAGCGGACGAACAACCCCCCCATCCGTTGGCAATTTTATTAACCATTCCATGAGTGTTGCACTATTTACTAGTCAGTTACTTAGTCAAATTAAAAGAGGTACTTTAGTTATGCTTGTCTATGATCGAGAAACTGTGCTCCAAGTCGTCCATAACCGCGGACACGGCTTTCAGAAAGTTTTACCCTGCAGGGGTGCACAAATAGCAACACACACTCGATCAACCTCGGAAAAACCAAATCAAAACCCAACGAGGCCTTCACGACAAAGCAATCACAGTTGAGAAATATTTGAGGGCCACCCATTGAGTACACCATAGCAGTTAGTGACTCGAGACGGACCCAAGGTTTGGGTGGACGGCTGTAAAATACTGGGAACCCAAAACTGGGCTTGCCGATACCGCGGAATCGTGTCCCGATCCTAAACAGTACAGGTGCTCCTCGCACAATCGTAAATAAAGCAGTAAAGCATGGCATAAGTACAGGATAGTAAATAAAACCTCAAACTAGTTTGTGGCCCCAAGAAATAAGAATGAATCAAGCTCTGGCTCACGGGGGTCCCATAAGCCTCCCGGATGTGGATAGAGCGAATAATCAAGGAACAGGAATCAAGTACTCGGGGTCCTATGGGACACAAGTGAGCAGGAAAAACCAAATAGCAGATATTTCTCACCGGTTCCACTTTCATTAGTTATCCCTTTACTACTCAAGTTAAGTTGTTTAGGTACCTCGTTATCCAAAAGACACTCACATACCCTACACATGCTGTTGTACGGCTCGCATGTCTCAAACAACTCCTGTAGTAATGGCTCATGGGATGGAGGAACAAGCTTCGGTGGGGTTTAATAGTAAAGGCTATGAAATACTTGGGATTCAATTTAATGCCATCGTGACTCACTGATGCAAGAATAAGATAGAGGCAATAGGTACTAAATGTATGCAAGCATGTGGCAGTGCTTGCCTGGCAGCTCAGTTGAAGCGAGAGACGGATCTGGGTAGTGCTCCTGGGTTCCTTGATATATCCCCTGCTCAGTGTCTATTCGAAGAAGAACCAAACAAACAAGGGCCAACATAAATACAGTGCACAAGCATATGAATAAAATGCGACAAGCAAACAATCATGCCATGATGAATGATGCACAAGTTGCATGGCAATAATGTAGCATGGCATGGGTGAGGTGTAGAATACAAGAAATAAACATTTTATTGAGTTTTAGCCATATTTTATCCTCATATTAGTTGCTGTTTGCATTATATTTATATGATGCATGCTGCAATTCAGAACATGGAATGCATAAACAGAAAGGTCTCGTCGAGCTGATCATTTTAGACATATCATTTGTTAAATTTGGAGTTATAAATCAAAAGTTATTGATTAATTAAGGCGAAGGGCATTTTATTGTAATTTAATTCAACTTGAAATTTTAAGTACCCAAAATATATTTTGGATGGCATATTTGAAATCCTCACATTTTTCTGATTCAAAAACATATATTATTTGTATTATTTGGAATTATGATTTTAAATTTATTTAAAAGTCAAAATTATTACATAGGGTCAAAGTCAAAGGTTGACTATTTGAATTAATTGTGAAAATATTTGATTAAAGATTTGAATTCACATTCAAAAACAAAACATTTTTCATATTAAGTTTGAATTCAAATTCCAACCCATTTGAAAGTTATGAATTCATTTAGGTTTAAACAGATTTGAAATTTGAATTGAATTGAATTAATTTGAAAAGATTTGAATTCAAAACAGATATAGAAAAAAATACTTTTTGCACTCAGGCAATCCTAGCCCTAGTCTCTGACAAGCGGGCCACATGCTGACTGGGCAAAGAAATGGTGGGGTTGAGGACAGCGGGTTTGTTTCCAGAAAAGCGAGGTGCCTTTTTATAAAAATGCCGGCTGGGGGGGCTGCGGTTGAGGCTGGCAACAGGCAAGGGGGCTAAGCGCAAAACTGCCAGGTGTGCACCGATTCAGACCCTGACGAAACTGACGAAGGGTGCGCGAAAAACTGCTAGCTGGTTCCAATTTCGGGCGATGATGGCGATAGATCTAGGCAGTATTTAGGGATGGTGTAAAAACGAAAAATGTAAATCACACTTAGACCTATAACTCTTGTATTCAAGGTTTCTCCAGAGGAGGTCTATAGCGGCCGGTAAACTGCCATGAACAGAGGGGAAACGGCTGACACGGAAAACTGCCAGGACGGGTTTTGGTTCTATCTTCGAACGAGGATGACGACGAGTATGCTCCGAATTTGATGGTGCCACAAAAACAGAAAAGGTAGAGGGCATCTAGTGCTACAACTATGGTTCAGGACGAAACGTCGGAGGGTGCCTAGGCTCACCGCGGTTCACCGTCGAACAGGGAAGGCTGGGGTTTTAGTCTGGCCAGCAGCGATGCTTGCTCTCCCAAAGCGAGCAGTGGCGAGGCTGGGGCGGGCTGAAGGAAGCTCACCGAGGTATGTGAGGGGGGAAGATGAGGCGGAGTTAGCGGGGACTTTCAGGAACCAATTCCCGGCCACGCGGGGTCGCGAGGTCGCCGGAAGAACGCCGGGGAGGGGTCGCCTACGTCAGAACCCTGCAGGCAACGACGGTCACCATCGATTCTAGAGGCAGGGAGAGAAAGAATAGGGCCAAAGTACATACGGGGAGGGTCACTCGGTACCTGGAGTACGGGAGCGAGACGGGCTGCATGAACACGTTTCAAAGTGGTATGAGCCGTCCAGACATGGCGGCGAAGGAGGAAGAGGAGTAGCTAGGGTTCGAGGAGGCCTCCGGCTTGGGGATAAGAAGAGGATGAGGGTTGGGTGGTGGCCGACGGTGGAGACGGTCACCGCCTCCTCCGTTGTCCCTGCAGAGAGGAGGAAGGCGACGGAAGAAGAAGCGAGAGGCGGCGTCGGGTGGAGGGGTACCAGGCCGCTGGTGGCGTGCTACGGGCCGGCCCAAGAGGGAGAGAGAGGGATCGGGCCAGGGCTGCTGCTCTCTCTCTCTTAATTCTTTTGTTTATTAATTGTTTGTTTGTTTTGATTCTATTACAATTTCAAACCAGCTTCTAATTTCAAATTCTTTTGAATTTTTTCCCAGGGGGTTTTGAACAGAGGGTTTGACCATGAGGAGAGGCAAGAGAGAACAAGAGGCATAAGGAGAGAGAATGCCCACATACATATTCATTTTGGGCATTTTACTAGAATTGGGATTTAGGGTTTAGAAAATGGAACAAAAACATTTGGAAAAATAATGGACCCTAGCAAGTGGATCCCATCTTGTAGGAACAAAAATAGTGAGAGATAAAAAGACAGAAGAAGGTAATGGTGATAGCATTATACAATCAAGACAAAACATTGCACGGTTTGATATGATGCTCAAATGCAAGGTGGCATGATGACATGAGCATGATAACATGATGATGCAACAATTATATGTAGGAAGTAGCCATTATATTACTAAACCAAGTAGCATTACAGTTGTTAGACAAATGGGATGCTACACTACCCTAACCTACTCTCGCCTCACCCTTCAACAAAGATCGTGAGCCTATGCTCCTCCTGGACCTCTCCAACCTCTTTTTCCCCCCTCTGGTCGACCCCGCATCATAGCTTGCCGAGCGCCGCCGCTGCTCTTCGTTGTTGTCGATGCTCTGGTGACCAGATCCGGGAGGCGCCACCTTCATTTAGCTCGCCTCGCTCGGCTGGTTCGAACTAGCCTAGTCTCGCAGCCCCGCATGCCTCCTAGCACCGTCCCTCGCTGTCGCCTAGCGCAGTCGTCGGCGTGCCGACGTGGATCCTGCGTGGAATCCGTGTGGCATTCGCGTGGTGCCCGCGTTGCCTCAGGCCCACTCGTCAGTCTCTGTGTCTAGCCTCTGTATTGGTGAGAAAATGATAGTGTTAGATTGTGCTGATGTCAGCGTGACGCAATAACCCTTTTAATATGGTTTAAATAATTTCGGAAAATGAATAAAAGTTGTAAATTCAATAACTAATTATCTGTAATTCAGAAAAATACAAATAATATATCAAAATGTTTAGAAAAATGAGATCTACCTTTTAAAGCTATAATCATGTATTGTTAAACAACTTTAATTACAATTTTAATTAGAAGAAACAATTGAACCCCGTAGGTGATTCCAAGTATCCCTCTGTTCTAGGGAATGTACCCCTCGGAACCCCGATTAAACTATCGAGCATGTCTTAGGGTTACATTTCAGTACAATTTAACTTCTCGTATCATCATCCTTGATTGAGCATTGCATCGATGCCATGTGTTGATTGTTTCCCTTTATTTTCTGGTGTTTGGTTTTTCTTTGGTAGAATACGATATCGGAATTGAGATCGAGATTGAAGACCAAGATCAACATCGTTGAAGATCGAAGACCAAAACTTGACCAACTATAATCAAGTCAAGTACCAGATGTCCGAAGCTCTGCTTTTTTGGTATCAGTTGGCAAAGGCAAGCGAAGCCCCACACATACATATGAATCCTATGCTTTTAGAGTATTTACGTTCTTGCCATGTGCATGCGATTATAAAGTCTTTTATCGATAGATAGAGTAAACCTATCTTATGCATGTTACCTTTGAAGACTATATTCCCTGATTCAATGCTCCTAGCATAACTAGGGTTTGAGATTGTGAAGCATTGCTAGAGCTATTATGTCTGTTGTGCTTAGCCATGCTTAGCTGTTACCACTGGTCCATCCGGTTGATGAATCAGAGCTGCGAATGAACCTAGTATGACAGGATGACGTGGTATGATCAGAGATGAAAGTTAAACATGTTAAGGATTGTATGGGAGGCCATGGTGGGTTTTGGTTTTTGCAGTCCCATACTTGCTACTATTAGGACCCGAGTTCTTGCCTTTTGAACCAAGACGTCTGACCACATGGGGGCCTGCAAACCCCCTCGACGAACTAACTTGCCTAGTAGATTCCATGAGTCACATAGTTCGAGCGTTCCATTCGACATGCGCATCTTGGTTATTCTTGAATGGAGGTGAAGGAGGTGCATTCATACAGGTAGGTAAGCGTGGCAGGGAACAAGAGATGCACGACATCCGTAATATTGAACCCTGTTCACATCTCTAGGGACCGGCTTTGGGACTCGACCCATTCCGGCGGCATCTCCTTAGTGTGTGACTCATGGTCTCGGCGAAAGCAAGGGAAAGGTCGTGGTCAACCACTCTCTGTCGGCCTTCCAAGGAAGAGGGATAATGATCTGGCATTAAGAATCGGTTGGTACATGTGGGTAAATTTGTACACCCCTGCAGGGTATTAATCTTTTCGAAAAGCCATGTCCACGGTTATGGACGACTTGGGAACGGACGTGATGATCATAGAGAACTTTAACCTATCTTCGAACGAGGATGACGACGAGTATGCTCCGAATTTGATGGTGCCACAAAAACAGAAAAGGTAGAGGGCATCTAGTGCTACAACTATGGTTCAGGACGAAACGTCGGAGGGTGCCTAGGCTCACCGCGGTTCACCGTCGAACAGGAAGAGCTGGGGTTTGGTATCAACTCGACGATGCTTGCTCTCAAACAGCACACGAGGCGAGCCGGCGGGCCTGGGAAGGAAGCTCACCGAGGTATGTGAGGGGGGAAGATGAGGCGGAGTTAGCGGGGACTTTCAGGAACCAATTCCCGGCCACGCGGGGTCGCGAGGTCGCCGGAAGAACGCCGGGGAGGGGTCGCCTACGTCAGAACCCTGCAGGCAACGACGGTCACCGTCGATTCTAGAGGCAGGGAGAGAAAGAATAGGGCCAAAGTACATACGGGGAGGGTCGCTCGGTACACGGAGCAGGAGGAGGCGAGCACAAGCGCAACACGTTTCAGTGGCGCCGGGCTGTCGATCAGACATTGCGCGGAAGGAGGAAGAGTAGCTAGGGTTCGAGGAGGCCTCGGCTTGGGGATAATAAGAGGATGAGGTTGGGTGGTGGCAGGCACGGTGGGAGACGGTCACCTGCCTCCTCCGTTGTCCGCTGCAGAGAGGAGGAAGGCGACGGAAAGAAGAAGAACAGGAGACGGCGTCGGGTGGAGGGGTACCAGGCCGCTGGTGGCGTGCTACGGGCCGGCCCAAGAGGGAGAGAGAGGGATCGGGCCAGGGCTGCTGCTCTCTCTCTTAATTCTTTTGTTTATTAATTGTTTGTTTGTTTTTATTCTATTACAATTTCAAACCAGCTTCTAATTTCAAATTCTTTTGAATTTTTTCCCAGGGGGTTTTGAACAGAGGGTTTGACCATGAGGAGAGGCAAGAGAGAACAAGAGGCATAAGGAGAGAGAATGCCCACATACATATTCATTTTGGGCATTTTACTAGAATTGGGATTTAGGGTTTAGAAAATGGAACAAAAACATTTGGAAAAATAATGGACCCTAGCAAGTGGATCCCATCTTGTAGGAACAAAAATAGTGAGAGATAAAAAGACAGAAGAAGGTAATGGTGATAGCATTATACAATCAAGACAAAACATTGCACGGTTTGATATGATGCTCAAATGCAAGGTGGCATGATGACATGAGCATGATAACATGATGATGCAACAATTATATGTAGGAAGTAGCCATTATATTACTAAACCAAGTAGCATTACAGTTGTTAGACAAATGGGATGCTACACTACCCTAACCTACTCTCGCCTCACCGACCCCTTCAACAGCATCGTGGTGAGCCTATGCTCCTCCTGGACCTCTCCAACCTCTTTTTCCCCCCTCTGGTCGACCCCGCATCATAGCTTGCCGAGCGCGCCTTCTGCTCTTAAGGTTGCCGATGCTCGTGACCAGATCCGGAGGCGCCACCTTCATTTAGCTCGCCTCTTTCGGCTGGTTCGAACTAGCCTAGTCTCAGCCGCATGCCTCCTAGCACCTCGCCTCGCCATCGCTTAGCGCAGCGTGCCGACGTGGATCCTGCGTGGAATCCGTGTGGCATTCGCGTGGTGCCCGCGTTGCCTCAGGCCCACTCGTCAGTCTCTGTGTCTAGCCTCTGTATTGGTGAGAAAATGATAGTGTTAGATTGTGCTGATGTCAGCGTGACGCAATAACCCTTTTAATATGGTTTAAATAATTTCGGAAAATGAATAAAAGTTGTAAATTCAATAACTAATTATCTGTAATTCAGAAAAATACAAATAATATATCAAAATGTTTAGAAAAATGAGATCTACCTTTTAAAGCTATAATCATGTATTGTTAAACAACTTTAATTACAATTTTAATTAGAAGAAACAATTGAACCCCGTAGGTGATTCCAAGTATCCCTCTTCTAGGAATGTACCCCTGAACCCGATTAAACTATCGAGCATGTCTTAGGGTTACATTTCAGTACAATTTAACTTCTCGTATCATCATCCTTGATTGAGCATTGCATCGATGCCATGTGTTGATTGTTTCCCTTTATTTTCTGGTGTTTGGTTTTTCTTTGGTAGAATACGATATCGGAATTGAGATCGAGATTGAAGACCAAGATCAACATCGTTGAAGATCGAAGACCAAAACTTGACCAACTATAATCAAGTCAAGTACGGATGTCCCAAGCTCGCTTTTTGGTATCGATTAGCAAAGGCAATGAAGCCCACACATACATATGAATCCTATGCTTTTAGAGTATTTACGTTCTTGCCATGTGCATGCGATTATAAAGTCTTTTATCGATAGATAGAGTAAACCTATCTTATGCATGTTACCTTTGAAGACTATATTCCCTGATTCAATGCTCCTAGCATAACTAGGGTTTGAGATTGTGAAGCATTGCTAGAGCTATTATGTCTGTTGTGCTTAGCCATGCTTAGCTGTTACCACTGGTCCATCCGGTTGATGAATCAGAGCTGCGAATGAACCTAGTATGACAGGATGACGTGGTATGATCAGAGATGAAAGTTAAACATGTTAAGGATTGTATGGGAGGCCATGGTGGGTTTTGGTTTTTGCAGTCCCATACTTGCTACTATTAGGACCCGAGTTCTTGCCTTTTGAACCAAGACGAGCGTACAGCCACATGGGGGCCTGCAAACCCCCTCGACGAACTAACTTGCCTAGTAGATTCCATGAGTCACATAGTTCGAGCGTTCCATTCGACATGCGCATCTTGGTTATTCTTGAATGGAGGTGAAGGAGGTGCATTCATACAGGTAGGTAAGCGTGGCAGGGAACAAGAGATGCACGACATCCGTAATATTGAACCTGTTCACATCTCTAGGGACGGCTTTGGGACTCGACCCATTCCGGCATCTCCTTAGTGTGTGACTCATGGTCTCGGCGAAGCAAGGAAAGGTCGTCAACCACTCTCTGTCGGCCTTCCAAGGAAGAGGATAATGATCGGCATTAAGAATCGGTTGGTACATGTGGGTAAGTTGTACACCCTGCAGGTATTAATCTTTTCGAAAAGCCATGTCCACGGTTATGGACGACTTGGGAACGGACGTGATGATCATAGAGAACTTTAACCTATCTTCGAACGAGGATGACGACGAGTATGCTCCGAATTTGATGGTGCCACAAAAACAGAAAAGGTAGAGGGCATCTAGTGCTACAACTATGGTTCAGGACGAAACGTCGGAGGGTGCCTAGGCTCACCGCGGTTCACCGTCGAACAGGAAGGGGAGCTGGGGGTTTGGTACTGAAACTGACGACAGTGCTTGCTCTCCGAAACAGAGCACAGGGCGAGGCTGGCCGGCGGGCCTGGGAAGGAAGCTCACCGAGGTATGTGAGGGGGGAAGATGAGGCGGAGTTAGCGGGGACTTTCAGGAACCAATTCCCGGCCACGCGGGGTCGCGAGGTCGCCGGAAGAACGCCGGGGAGGGGTCGCCTACGTCAGAACCCTGCAGGCAACGACGGTCACCGTCGATTCTAGAGGCAGGGAGAGAAAGAATAGGGCCAAAGTACATACGGGGAGGGTCGCTCGGTACCTGGAGTACGGGAGCGAGGACGAAGGCTGCAACACGCTTTCAAAGTGAGCGCCGGAGCCGTCAGTCATGACATGGCGGAAGGGAGGGGAAGAGGGAGTAGCTAGGGTTCGAGGAGGCCTCCGCGGCTTGGGGGGATAATAAGAGGATGAGGGTTGGGTGGTGACGAGGCTGACGGTGGGAGACGGTCACCTGCCTCCTCCGTTGTCCGCTGCAGAGAGGAGGAAGGCGACGGAAAGAAGAAGAACAGGAGACGGCGTCGGGTGGAGGGGTACCAGGCCGCTGGTGGCGTGCTACGGGCCGGCCCAAGAGGGAGAGAGAGGGATCGGGCCAGGGCTGCTGCTCTCTCTCTTAATTCTTTTGTTTATTAATTGTTTGTTTGTTTTTATTCTATTACAATTTCAAACCAGCTTCTAATTTCAAATTCTTTTGAATTTTTTCCCAGGGGGTTTTGAACAGAGGGTTTGACCATGAGGAGAGGCAAGAGAGAACAAGAGGCATAAGGAGAGAATGCCCACATACATATTCATTTTGGGCATTTTACTAGAATTGGGATTTAGGGTTTAGAAAATGGAACAAAAACATTTGGAAAAATAATGGACCCTAGCAAGTGGATCCCATCTTGTAGGAACAAAAATAGTGAGAGATAAAAAGACAGAAGAAGGTAATGGTGATAGCATTATACAATCAAGACAAAACATTGCACGGTTTGATATGATGCTCAAATGCAAGGTGGCATGATGACATGAGCATGATAACATGATGATGCAACAATTATATGTAGGAAGTAGCCATTATATTACTAAACCAAGTAGCATTACAGTTGTTAGACAAATGGGATGCTACACTACCCTAACCTACTCTCGCCTCACCGACCCCTTCAACAGCATCGTGGTGAGCCTATGCTCCTCCTGGACCTCTCCAACCTCTTTTTCCCCCCTCTGGTCGACCCCGCATCATAGCTTGCCGAGCGCCGCCGCTGCTCTTCGTCGTTGCCGATGCTCTGGTGACCAGATCCGGGAGGCGCCACCTTCATTTAGCTCGCCTCGCTCGGCTGGTTCGAACTAGCCTAGTCTCGCAGCCCCGCATGCCTCCTAGCACCGTCCCTCGCCGTCGCCTAGCGCAGTCGTCGGCGTGCCGACGTGGATCCTGCGTGGAATCCGTGTGGCATTCGCGTGGTGCCCGCGTTGCCTCAGGCCCACTCGTCAGTCTCTGTGTCTAGCCTCTGTATTGGTGAGAAAATGATAGTGTTAGATTGTGCTGATGTCAGCGTGACGCAATAACCCTTTTAATATGGTTTAAATAATTTCGGAAAATGAATAAAAGTTGTAAATTCAATAACTAATTATCTGTAATTCAGAAAAATACAAATAATATATCAAAATGTTTAGAAAAATGAGATCTACCTTTTAAAGCTATAATCATGTATTGTTAAACAACTTTAATTACAATTTTAATTAGAAGAAACAATTGAACCCCGTAGGTGATTCCAAGTATCCCTCTGTTCTAGGGAATGTACCCCTCGGAACCCCGATTAAACTATCGAGCATGTCTTAGGGTTACATTTCAGTACAATTTAACTTCTCGTATCATCATCCTTGATTGAGCATTGCATCGATGCCATGTGTTGATTGTTTCCCTTTATTTTCTGGTGTTTGGTTTTTCTTTGGTAGAATACGATATCGGAATTGAGATCGAGATTGAAGACCAAGATCAACATCGTTGAAGATCGAAGACCAAAACTTGACCAACTATAATCAAGTCAAGTACCAGATGTCCGAAGCTCTGCTTTTTTGGTATCAGTTGGCAAAGGCAAGCGAAGCCCCACACATACATATGAATCCTATGCTTTTAGAGTATTTACGTTCTTGCCATGTGCATGCGATTATAAAGTCTTTTATCGATAGATAGAGTAAACCTATCTTATGCATGTTACCTTTGAAGACTATATTCCCTGATTCAATGCTCCTAGCATAACTAGGGTTTGAGATTGTGAAGCATTGCTAGAGCTATTATGTCTGTTGTGCTTAGCCATGCTTAGTCATACCCTGGGTCCATCCGGTTGATGAATCGAGGCTGAATGAACCTAGTATGACAGGATGACGTGGTATGATCAGAGATGAAAGTTAAACATGTTAAGGATTGTATGGGAGGCCATGGTGGGTTTTGGTTTTTGCAGTCCCATACTTGCTACTATTAGGACCCGAGTTCTTGCCTTTTGAACCAAGACGAGCGTACAGCCACATGGGGGCCTGCAAACCCCCTCGACGAACTAACTTGCCTAGTAGATTCCATGAGTCACATAGTTCGAGCGTTCCATTCGACATGCGCATCTTGGTTATTCTTGAATGGAGGTGAAGGAGGTGCATTCATACAGGTAGGTAAGCGTGGCAGGGAACAAGAGATGCACGACATCCGTAATATTGAACCCTGTTCACATCTCTAGGGACCGGCTTTGGGACTCGACCCATTCCGGCGGCATCTCCTTAGTGTGTGACTCATGGTCTCGGCGAAAGCAAGGGAAAGGTCGTGGTCAACCACTCTCTGTCGGCCTTCCAAGGAAGAGGGATAATGATCTGGCATTAAGAATCGGTTGGTACATGTGGGTAAAGTTGTACACCCCTGCAGGGTATTAATCTTTTCGAAAAGCCATGTCCACGGTTATGGACGACTTGGGAACGGACGTGATGATCATAGAGAACTTTAACCTAATCATAAAACTTGGCAAGTTAAGTAATGTGTCATTAAGGATGTTTCCTCAAGGATCGAGAGGGTGATCCTAGATAGGTTTAGCGGATGATGATTCAGTGGATATCAAAAGATGGTCAAACCTAGTGATACCGCTCTCTTATCCCCTTTTAAAATATTCTGATTAGTCAAGTTTCTTGTCCCTCTTGTTTTACACACAAAGATGGCTTTATGCAAAATAACTCCACCAGCCATATGTCTTGCGGAGTACACCTTGTACTCACCCTTGCGTTGTTGATACTTTTGCAGCAGAGTAAGTGTTACCACAGAAGATGAATTCTTTACAACATCGACATTGACGAGTAGCTTGGGGTTCCTAGTCGACAGTCTGGGATATATGTATTGGACGTCATCGTTATGTTTCAGGCCTCTTAGGCCATTTGTTAAGTTTGCTATACTTAATAGCATAATTTGCCTTCCGTTGTTTGATGTTTGTGGTCAGTGATCTCAACTTGTAATATTTTGGTTCTTTGCTCAGTTATGAGCTCGCTGTAATATTTTTTGGTGTCATAGGGTCACAGTTGTGTTATCAATTCTCCCTTTGTATGCTTTCGATATTTAGGTTAGCCTTATATCAGACAGAGGTCTAGGATTTGTCTAGCCCTAATCCCTGGGGTGTCACAGGTTTTGGTATCAGAGCAGTACCGATTGTAGGATACCCTTTCTATTGGTCAACGTTGAGTCTAGAGTTTGTTAAAACTATTTTCAAAGATGAAAATTATGTGTGAAAACTCTGGTATGCTTCTTTTTCTTCTTATCCAGTTTCGTTCTAACCCAGGGTCATCTTATCTTCTGGTGACTTTGAAAAGTTTTGCTATCTCGTCTTGTATTTCAAATCTTAGGTGCCTTTTTGGCATGAAGTTTCTCAACCAGTTGACCTAGTGTTAAGTTCTTCAGAGTCTGGTGTGTGTGCTCCTTGTTCCCTTTGATCCTATTCATTTGAGAGATTTCTTTCTATCATGATCTCTCTACCTTAAGGGTCAACAACATCATTTTTATGGTTCCACAATGTTCTGTTCCAGGTCTCGAGGTTTCCTTTCGCCTCGTGTGCCTCCTTCTTATTTGTTTGGGTACTTTAGAAGTTGTTTCTTCTCTTGGAAGCTACCTCGTAATTACTATCTTGTAGTGTACCTCTGTCACTCAAGTAGTAGTTACTTCTTCCTTTGGGTTTTAACCCTCGGACTTGAACCTAAGATCCCCGACTGTGCTGGATTCTGGTGTTGTGAGTCTTGTGAAGCAGACCTTTAACCCAAGATCCATTTTGTTGACCCTTATCGTTAATTTTCACACATTACTTCAGGATGGCTAGTACCTTCTAGTATAGCCTTCAAGCTTGTGGATATTGTCGCTATTGAACAGTGACGATAAAGGACTTCCCCTACCACTAGCTATGGCAGATGTCGTGTAATGGAACCATCTAGATCACGACAAGAGTTCTCCTAGTGAGTCTCGCATCTATACTCGTGACTCTGCCACACCTTTCCTTCTCTACATTGGTTTTTGGAAGATTGTTGACTTATGCATCTACATCTTAGGATTCTATTCCGAGCATGTTCTTCCTTCTTTGTTGTTTTCCGACCTTTGTCTACCAGTTGGTAGCCAAGTAGTAAATGTGCATTGGTGTCTTATGAAGCAGGATACTCTTTTGGTTCGTCATGACAAACCATTTTGGGATGTCAGGAGAAATAAACTCCAGTACCTCGTCATTTCCGAGACCAGGTCAAAGTGTTGTAATCTGCAGATCAAGAGGCATTGATTAGCTTCTGATTTGTTCTACCTTAAAGTATCACACCATTTTTTATACTAAGAGGTCAAGCTGAGTCACATGCCTCTCTTAATGAAGTGATGCTCTTACACATATTAACCACCCTTCCTTGAGCTTTCGCGCTTGTGAATGATGTGTGTGCGTAATAATGTGGCAATCTAAGATTCTTAGCAAATCTTGTTGCTTTGAACTCAAAGACACGTGTGTCATTCTTAGCATGACTAGTTATCTTATCACTAAGCAAAGGATGATTGTGATACCAATTCTGTTATTCTAGTGCACTCTCTTCGGTCAAAGAGTTAGGCTTGTGCCGAAGCTCCGAGACTATGTCATCTTGCCTTACCAAGCAAGTTTCCTCTCGAACTAAGTGACATATCGGGGGTTCATGATATTCTAGACGTCTTGCTAGAAGTATCGCCATGTTGTCACATGACCGTGATGTCAAGGTCTTGAGTAAGCACGTTCTCTGAACTGCTCTTTTCTCCAAGGATCTGTACTGGATACCCCTAAACTAGTTGTTTGATCTTAGATAACAACTTGGAGAGTTGTAAGACACAAGTTCTATCCAACTGTGTTCCTCCTTAAAGGGATGTCTAGTTTTTTCTGTGCTGAAGAAAGATAGTATGTCATTTGTGGATATGTTATCTTTCCATGCTTTTGATTTGATTTGGGCAATCATCAAATCAAACTCGGTTCTGGAGACTATCTTGATGGTGTATCCATTTGTGATGTTTCACTTAAGTACATCTTCATGTCCTCTGGTCTGACCAATGTCTATGCTTTGTTCATACAACATGTGAGTCCATCTTCTTGGAGTGTCTTGATAAGTGATATGCCCAATTTGCATTACCTTTATATATCATAATTTACCTCTATTCATTGATATTTGTCTTATTATGAGGTATTACTTATGGATTTTCATCTGTTTATGCATGTTGGATGATTCTTGGAGGATGGACTGTCGGAGTCTGGATTCTGATGGAAAAGAAGGCATTTTGGTGCAATTTCGCGAAGATTAGAAAAATACCAAAAAAATATGGAAACATATTATTTTACGAGAAGACGAAGGATGCCAGAAGGAGGGACGAAGTGGGGCCTCAGGGGGCCCACACACCCTAGGCGCGGGACCACCTGACCCCGCGCCTAGGGCAGGTGTGGCCCACCTGCCCGGCCTCCGAATCCGCCCCTTTGCCTAAATCTTCCCTTCGGAACCCTAAGGTTCAGGGAGCGACCAAAGATAGATTTCCGCCGCCTCTGGGGGGCAGAAAACGCCGAGAGAGAAAGATCTCTCCGGCAGATAGATTTCTACCGGGGAATTCCTTCCCGGAGAGGGGAGACCGTCGCCATCAACACTATCATCAAGCTAGGCTTCATCGGGATCATCATCATCATCCACACCATCATCACCACCAGCACCATCGTCATCACTCCGTCCCGCTGTAACAATTGTGTTGGATATTGCTTTAGTTCATTAGGGGAAACTTTCCCAGTGTTAATTACTATTGTAGTTGATGCTTGTGAGTGGAACCATTGTATTATTGTTTATGTCCAGATTGTTATTCATTATCATATCATCTTTGATCTTGATCCATATGATGTCTTGTGAGTAGTTCGTTGTGTTCTTGAGGACATGGGAGAAGTCATGTTGTTAGTAGTGAATCTGTGATGAGTTATTATTCAATGGTTTAGTATTTAAGTTGTGGTGATATTCTTATAGTGGTGTCATGTGAACGTCGTCTACATGACACTTCACCATTTATGGGCCTAGGGGAGTGCATTGTGTATTTGGCTACTAATTGTGGGTTTGTCGGAGTGACAGAAACCTGAACCCCCGTTAGGACACCTTTGCACAAGGGAGCGTTGGATCTCAGAGTTTAAGGCTATGGTTAGATTTATATCTTAATTACTTTCTTGTAGTTATGGATGTTTGCAGGGGGTTTCATCACAAGTATGTACTAGTCCTAGGAAGGGCGGTATGTTAGCATAGGTTCACCCACACAACACTTACAAACACCAGAGAAGAGTACTCAGGTATTTGAAGCGAAAGCACTTGACAGAATTCCCATGTGTCCTCGAGAACGTTTGGTCCTTATAAGTATTTACACCGGCTTGTCCTTTGCTAAGAAAGGGTTGGGCCACTTGCTCCGTTTGTTCGTTACTGCTATTACTTGCTCTTTGTTTTGTTGCCTTGTCAGAAAACCACTAAAAATTCGTTTGCGAAGTATTCACAGGGATTTCCTGCTCCATACCACTGTTCAGCACCTTCTGCTCCTCGTTGGGATCGACACTCCTATTTATCGAAATTACTACGATACACCCCCTATACTTGTGGGTCATCAATAAGTTTGTTATTGAGCCCATCGATGACATTCTTAACTTCTCCACGTTATATAAGATTCGTATGGAACATTTAGCATTAATGTTGGAAACTTTTGAGAACCATCTTCGTGTTATCTCGAAGTATGTGTTCTGGATGTTATAAGTAACCTTATTTAGTTCACGTGCAATTATTGAAAAATGTCGTCGTGGATTTGAGTAGAGTTATCTTTGTTTCTTCAAGAATCATTCCAAGTTAGTCAAGCATGTGCGAAGTATTCTTGATATGGTAGGTTGATATCTTCACATATCGAGAAGAACCTCCAAGCACACCAAGCCACTGATTGAATCGTCATGGAAGATAAAAAGTCCAACAAAACTTCGATATCCTCCTAAATGTTTACTAAACATGATTCAGCTGTGTTTCGTTGCAAAAAACTCATGTAGGTGCAATTGTCGTCTCATAATTTGCTATCACATGGGTTCTGCAATCTAGCTCATATTTTGGAGCTTGACATTGAAGTTCATGTCTTGAGAATCTAGTGACTTTACCTCTATGTAAATGTTGCAAACTTTCTATTCAGATATGTTGAGTCTGAAGTATCTCTCCACCTAACCAAATCTGAATCTCAAACAGATATGATGGTTGGTGTTCCGCAAGGTTTTGACATAGGTCTCTATACATCTGGCAAGATTGATGTAACGGTTGTCACAATTAGCCGGAAGACCTATTGTCACATTAACTTGAATCAGAAATAACAACCAATCCTCATGAGGCTTCTTCTATAACTTAATATAGGAGTTATTCTTATGGTTTCCTTTGTAAAAAAGTCCGACCTTTACTTTATGACTGGTTAAATGCTTGTTAGTAGCCTGATATCAGTGTTTCAAACATTATGGAGAACATTTAAAGAAGTGTTGCTAAATGTCTCTCTGTCGATATTCCAGACCCTCTAATGATGGAAAGCGTCTTGTTATGCCAAGTACTTGGAGTCTGAAAATGAAGTTTCTTCTCGTGTCATCAGGAATCTTCTAAACTATTCATCTTGGTGGTGTAAAGTTACATCATGATCTTTGGCAAGGATTTTTATAGTCCTAGATGAATAAATAGTTCCCTTCCCGCTTTCTTAAACATGTTCGAAGAGCGACCATGATTTTGGTAATCAATAGTTTCTTTTGTTACATGTTCCTTGTGACTCTTACGAGTCCTCTCCACCAAAACACCTTTCTTTCTTAGCCTTCTGTTGAATGAAAGAGTGACCCTTCTGTGTCAAAAGTAGTTCAACAACTTGGTTTTGTTGGTATCTATCTTTTCCACCTGTAAATCTCTACTAAGCTTTTTAGTAGAGGTTTACCTCTCGAAGTCTGCGTATCTTTTTCCATCTATTGGAAGTCTCCTTCCCTCAGAAGTCAAAATTCTTCTGCAAGCTCTATGGTCTCAATCCTTATGAAGACCAGTTATCTGTCACCTTGAAAATCATATTATTTTGTTCCTCCGTTACCTTGGCATGTTTCATGTCGTTGGCTCTAGTGATGTTTGTGAAACATCTATCCATGAGTTGATCATGAGATACTCAGTTTGTGGTTCCATGTCATTCCCTCTCCTCCTTAGTGTGAGCAGCCACCCTGAAGATTATGAAGCGCTTCGTCCATTCATCATGGTGGCATGGATCAACCTATTCGAGAAGATCGTTGAAGTTTAGTGTGACCATGTTCCTTCTATCTTCCTACCTAGGAATCTCGGGTCGAGATTCTTTTAAGGGGGATAGAATTGTAACACCCCTAGTTCTACTAATACTAAGGAGGATTTATATGTGCATTCATGATCATCATATTAAAATGCATGCAAGAAAATAATAACAAAATCCTAAACCTATTTTCCTCCCTCTTTGCAATCAATTCAAATGGTTTTGGAAATATTTGAAAAACACAAATATATGGAGACCAAATTGTTCCAAGGTCCCCTGCAATATTTTGAAATGTTTACAAAAGTTCTTGTATTTTGAAATTATTCAAAACAGAATTACAATTGAAAATTCAAAGAGGAATTGAAAACAGAAAAAGGGAAAAGATTTTGCAAATAAAAACTGCTACTAAACCAAACTGGGCCATAGCCCAACTCTCTCTTCTCTCTATCCTCCGCCCACGCGCAACACCCTGCAACCCAGTGTAGCCCGCTACTAGCCCATATCGCTTTGGCCTCCTCCTCCCTGTGGTCTACCTTCAAACTGGCAGAGAGCTGCCTGGCGCAGCCACCGCCATCTGCCACTGCTATGATGCGCGCCCGCGCTACGATGCTCACCGCCGCTCTCGGACGAGGATAAGATGCCCTGCCTCTCCCTTATCTTCTCCCTTCCCCTCTAGAGCTCTCCCTCTCGTTCCCCATTCGAGCCGAAACCCTAGCTCGATGGGCCTCGCCGTTCGACGTCGTTTCCAGCCACCCCTCGCTATTCTGAGCATGCAGGAAGCTTCGCCTCGTTGCTCTGGTACTTCTCCTTGAAGGAATCGAACCCTCTTGCTCGCAGTCATCGCCCGACAACCACCGTCGTCCCATTGCTGTCTACCCTTACCTCCTCTCGCCTCACCGACCCCTTCATTAGCATCGTGCTGAGCCTATTCTCCTGCTGGAACTCTCCAACCTATTTCCCCCCTCTGGTTCGACCCCACATCGTAGCTTGTCGAGCGCCACCGCCGCTCGTCGTTGTTGCCGACGCTCCGGTGACCAAATCCAGGCGGCGCCACCTCCGTTTAGCTTGCCTCGCTCAACTGGTTCGAACTAGACTAGTCTCACAGCCCCGCACGCCTCCTAGCATTGTCCCTCGCCATCGCATGGCGCAGTCGCTGACGTGCCGTCGTGGATCCTGTGTGGAGTCCACGTGGTGCCCGCGTGGCTTCGGCCCCACTCATTAGTCTTTGTGGCTAGCCTATGTATTGGTGAGAAAATGATAGGGTTAGATTGTGGTGATGTCAGCGTGACGCAATAACCCTTTTAATATGGTTTAAATAGTTTCAGAAAATGAATAAAAGTTGTAAATTCAATAACTAATTATCTATAATTCAGAAAAATACAAATAATATATAAAAATGTTCAGAAAAATAAGATCTACCTCTTTATGCTATAATCATGTATTGTTCAACAACTTCGATTTCAAGTTTAATTATAAGAAACAATTGAACCCCGTAGGTGATTCCAAGGATCCCCCTGTTCTAGGGATTGTACCCCTCGAAACCCCGATTAAACTGTCGAGCATGTCTTAGGGTTACATTTCAGTACAATTCAACTTGTCATATCATCATCCTTGATTGAGCATTGCATCAATGACATGTGTTGATTGTTTCCATATCTTTTCCGCTGTTTGGTTTTTCTCCGGTAGAATATGATATCGGAACCGAGATCAAGAATGAAGACCGAGATCAACACCGTAGAAGATCGAAGACCAATACTTGACCAACTATAATCAAGTCAAGTACCAGATGTCTGAAGCTCTGCTTTTTGGGTATCAACTGACAAAGGCAAGCAAAGCCCCACACATACATATGAATCCTATGCTTTCAGAGTATTTACATTCTTGCCATGTACATGCAATTCTAAAGTCTTGTATCGATAGATAGAGTAAACCTATCTTATGCATGTTACCTTTGAAGACTATATTCCCTGATCCAATGCTCCTAGAATAACTAGGGTTTGAGCTTGTGAAGCGTTGCTAGAGCTATTATATCCGTTGTGCTTAGTCATGCTTAGTTGTTACCACTGGTCCATCCGGTTGATGAATCAGAGATGCGAATGAACCTAGTATGACATGATGACGTGGTATGATCAGAGATGAAAGTTAAACATGCCAAGGCTTGTATGGGAGGCCAGGGTGGGTTGTGGTTTCTACAATCCCATACTTTCCACTATTAGGACCCGAGTTCTTGCCTCTTGAACCAAGACGAGCGTATAGCCACACGGGGGCCTAGAAACCCCCTCGACCAACTAACTTGCCTAGTAGATTCCATGAGTCACATAGTTCGGGTGTTCCATTCGACATACGCATGTTGGTTGTTCTTGAATGGAGGTGAAGGAGGTGCATTCATACAGGTAGGTAAGCGTGGCAGGGAACAAGATATGCACGACATCCGTAATCATGAACCTTGTTCACATCTGTAGGGACCGGCTTCGGGACTCGACCCGTTACGGTGGCATCTCCTTAGTGTGTGAATCATTGTATCGGCGAAAGCAAGGTAAAGGTCATGGTCAACCACTCTCTGTCGGCCTTCCAAGGAAGAGGGCTAATGATCTGGCATTGAGAATCTGTTGGTACGTGTGGGTAAACTTGTACACCCCTGCAGGGTATTAATATTTTCAAAAAGCCATGTCCGCGGTTATTGGACGACTTGGGAACGGACATGATAATCATAGAGAACTTTAACCTAATAGTAAAACTTGGCAAGTTAAGTAATGTGTGATTAAGGATGCTTCCTCAGGGATCGAGGGGGTTATCCTAGATAGGTTCAGCTGATGATGATTCGGTGGATAACAAAAGGTGATCAAAGCTAGAGATACCGCTCTCTTATCCCCTTTTAAAATATTCTGATTAGTCGAGTTTCTCCTCCCTCTTGGTTTACAAACAAAGATGGCTTTATGTAAAATAACTCCACCAGCCATAAGTCTTGTGGAGTACACCCTGTACTCACCCTTACTTCGTTGATACTTTTACAGCAGAGTAACTGTTACTATAGAAGATGAATTTTGTACAACATTGACATCGACGAGTAGCTTGGGGTTCCTAGTTGACAGTCTGGGATATATGGATTGGACGTCATCGTTATGCTTCAGGCCTCTTAGGCCATTTGTTAAGTTTGCTATACTTAATAGCATAATTTGCCTTCCGTTGTTTGATGTCTGTGGTCATTGATATCTGCTTGTAATATTTTGGTTCTTTGCTCAGTTATGAGCTCGCTGTAATAATTTTTGGTGTCATAGGGACGCTGCTGTGTTATCAATTCTCCCTCTGTACGCTTTCGAGATTTAGGTTAGGATTATATCAGACAGAGGTCTGGGATTTATCTAGCCCTAATCCCGAGGGTGTCACAGGTTTTGGTATCAGATCAGTACCGATTGTAGGATACCCTTTCTATTGGTCGATGTTGAGTCTAGAGTTTGTGAAAACTATTTTCAAAGATGAAAATTATGTGTGAAATCTTTGGTATGCTTCTTTTTCTTCTTATCCAGTTTCGCTCTAACCCTGGGTCATCTTATCTTGTGTTGACTTTGAAAAGTTTTGCTATCTCATCTCGTCTTTCAAATCTTAGGTGCCTTTTTGGCATGACGTTTCTCAACCTATGTTATGGAACTTGTTAGTACTTGTATGGACCTATGTAATGGGTCTATGTTATGGAACTTGTTAGTACTTGTATGGACCTATGTTATGGAACTTGTTAGTACTTGTATGGACCTATGTAATGGAACTTGTTAGTACTTGTTAGTATCAATCTTCCCGAACAAACAGAACAATAAAATCAGTATAGCCAGGAAAGTGTGGCACCACAACAAACGGCGCCGCATATGAGCTATGTGCTGGGCAAGAATTCATAGGAAAGTGCGGCGCACATGTGCGGCAACACGACGCATGGCGTCGTACGGTGCAACGTCTGGCTTGGTGGCATCGCACAGTGCAACTCCATGACGCCTGGCTCCGCACATTGGCTCCAAACTAGACAGAACCTTCTATATGTTTTGGAGCCAATGTACAGCGCCACGACGCATGGCGCTGCACGGTGCAACGTCTGGCTCAATGGCGCCGCACAGTGCAATGCCATGAGGCTTGGCATCGCACATGGGCTCCAAAATAGGCAAAACCATCTGTATGTTTTGGAGTCAATGTGTGGTGACACGATGCATGGCGCCGCACGGTTCAACGTCTGGCTCAGTGGCGCCGCACAGTGCAACGCCACGAGGGCTGGTGCCACACATGGGCTCCAAAATAGACAGAACCTTCTGTATGTTTTGGAGCCAATGTGTGGCGCCACGACGCATGGCGCCGCACGGTGCAATGTATGGCTCAGTGGAGCCGCACAGTGCAACGCCACGATGCCTGGTGTCGCACATGGGCTCCAAAATTGACAGAACCTTCTGTATGTTTTGGAGCTCATGTGCGGCGCTGCACGGTGCAACGCCACGACGCCTGGAGCCGCACTCTCAGGATGTTGTTACAACTAGCGCTAAGGGGCTGTTTCAAGGGAAAATCATGAACATAAGCAAAATCTTTCGGGGGGTGGGGGGAAATGTTTCTTAAGCAAATCTTGACACATACAAAATAACACGAGGTTCATGACATGTTTCGAACGCAAACACCTAATACATGGGACATGTTTTGCCCTTAAGGGGCTTAAATACTCAAAGTTTAGAGCACGAGGCTCCTCCATGGCTCCCGGTTACACCATCAAAGTTTAGAACATAGGCCCTTTGCCCTTCTTCTTCTTCTCCTCGTCGTCCTCCATGGAGCGCCACGCCGTTCGACGCAGCCTTTCCCTCTCCGTAGCACGAGCCTCCTTCTTGAGGCGCTCCTCTTCCTCCTCTTTCTTGTGGCACTCATCCTCACGTTGCTTGCGCTTCTTCGCCATCTCCTCGTCACGCAGCCCTTCGTGGTAGCGCTATATTATTATGGCACGATCGATCTCTTGGATACTCTTGTTGGCTTGAGGTTGCTCGAGATCTATCCAAGTGTAGTACCTGCATAACGGAGGGGGAGACTACAAGAAAATAGTGCATGTTAGTACTATGAAATGGAATATTTGGGACACATGAAGAACTAAAAAGCTTTGTGCATACCGGTGGAGTCTCGTACGGGTTGCGGCTATGCACGGGAGAGCGAGAGTAGTTGGCACACATGAAGAACTTCTTTCCTCAACTATCGGAATGGTAGTCTTGGGACTGCGTAACAATGTAATCGGTTTCGCACCAACAAAGTTGTCGACCTCTTTGTTGTCTAGGAGCTTGTTGTCTAATAATATTGTGGCTTGGGACTTGTTGGCTAGTTCTTGGTTGGCTTGGGACTTGTTGGCTAGTCCTTGGTTGGCTGCCATTTGGTTGGATACCACTTGGTTGGCTTGGAGCTTGTTAGCTAGTCCTTGGTTGGATTGGGACTTGTTAGTTACCACTCGGTTGCCTACTACTTTATTCATTTCCTTTTGCTCTTTTCCTTTGAGAACACTTTCTTGCATTGTGCCCTTCACCATTGCATGTTCCACACCGGGCTCTCTCACGAGGCTTTTGGAATTGGTCGTTGCCCGTTTCCCGACCACCACCACATCCCCATACGTCCATGTCGCTCCTAAAGAGCTTTGGCTTGCGTCTTTCACGTCCAACAACCTTCCATTTTGGATCGGGCCATAGTTGAATTCCATGGTACTCCGGCTATTGTGATTGGTCCAAGTATGGATGAAATCTAGGAACCCATGTCTTCTTAGTAGTCTCAATAGAGAACTCATACTCTCTCACCGTGAGCGGATTATTGTAATCCAAATGTCGCATGCGAGACGCCATGAGCAAGTGCGAGCATGCAAGATGAAGCAATGATGGACTTCCGCATTTGCACTCACAAGTCTTGAGAGATACCTTGAAAGCTCGGCCTCTGTGTTGGACACCATCAGCCGTTGTACCTCCGGGCTCCATAACTTGGTAAATTAGTTCATCATTTTCATATTCTGTGACAACTTTGGAATCCGCTTTCCTTGACTGAAATTGCATCCAATCATCAACCTTAGGTGAGTACTTGTATTTGTACTTGTTCTTGTTGTCCCCCGCAATATGCCCGTCCATTTCATGTGAGTATTTAAGAAAATACTCATTCATCATGTCTAATGTATATCGGACTATTGCCATGACGGGCAATGCACGGACACCTTTGAGCAACTTGTTAAATGCCTCTGACATGTTGCTTGTCATTTGGCCATACCTCCGTCCACCGTCATCAAAAGCTCGTGCCCACTTTCCCATATGTTCAATGTTCCTATTGAGAAACTCTCGACCACCCGCATTGAGTTCTTTGTTGGCTAGCAATTTGTTGTACAAGTTAGAGAAATGATGTTCCGTGAAAGCGAGGAAACAATCTTGTAGATCATTGGACAAATCCTTGCTCTTACACGCCCTATATAAGTTTGCACAAAAGTGTCTCGTGCACCAACGATTGTGCAATGGAGCATGGCCGAGAATATCAACCATCACTGCATTAAGAATTCCTTGATGACGGTCCGAGATGACACATATTTCCCTTTGAGGGGTTAATATCTTGGTTCTCAAAAGATAGAAGAACCACTCCCAATTATCATTGCTTTATACCTTCACCAAAGCAAATTCCAAAGGAATCAACCGGTTGTTGGCATCATTGGCTATTGCAATCAAGATAGTGCCTTTGAATTGTTCGGTCATAAAGGTTCCATCAACGGAGATGGCCGGCCTACAATGTTCAAAAGCCCACACACATTGCTCGAAACCCCAAAATGCATGGCCAAAAACTCGCACAGTTTTTCCGTTTACAATCATTGTCTTGTTCCCATAAGGTTCAACCACATGAACCATGCCCAGGTTAGCATTGGCCATCGCTCCCAACAACCCTGGGATTCGGTTATAATATTCCTCCCAATCACCGTACAACATCTTTAATGCGTCTTTCTTAGCCTTCCATACCTTCCCGTACTTCACTCGTAGTGAAAGAGGGCTTTCACAAGCTCCATGACCATCCTGATGCTCATTATTGGAAATGATGCGATGTCATTGGATAGCCTATAAGCAAGGAAATCGGAGGTGAGTTGCCGGTGCTCATGCTTCGCATCCTTGCCATCCACCATCGGGCCTCAGCACATGTGAGTTGATACACAACTAGATATGTGCCACTCGGGGCCTCCCTTGAATGGTCTTGCACGCACAATCCAAGGATATCCTTCCTCCTCACACTTCATCGTGTAACGCTTCTTGATGTCCGAGTGCACGACCGTGATATTGCGTGATATATTTGTCCAAATCTCCTCGTCAACTTCTTCTTCGGGACCATCATCATCCGAGTCCGATGCATAGACTCGAGAATATGGGAGGTCACGGTCCATGTCATGTTGCGCGATATATTTGTCCAAATCTCCAACATTGTTGTCGTGGAGTTCAACATCATCATATTCACCCCCACAATCATCATTGTCCTCTTCCAACACTTCGTCTTGGTGTCTTGAAATCAGGCTCAATGTTTGGGTCAAGGGATGTTCACGGCTTAGCTCTTGGTCTACAGGTGGAGGACTCATAGTACACAATGGGGATGCCATACGGTTCAATTCCAAATACAATGAACTATCAACTTTCTTGGTGGCAAATAGCTCAAGAGCCTTGTCTAGTGATTCGGCCACCACCTCCTTGTATGCAAGCCAACGGGCTTCGGAGAAGATACATATGGTCTTCCAACAGACATGCATTCCCAAGCCAACATTATGTCTTCCCTCCAACTCAACAACATCATTTGGGTCCATCCATTTCAATTCAATCCTCAATTGCTCCAAGACCTCGACATAGGTTGGAGTACGCTCAAACACCAAATCATGCTCGTCCGGGTCCGGTTCTATGTTACCTCTCAAAAAAGCATCCATGTCTACATGGCGAACATGAACAATTCTTGCCATGCCTAAGATAATCACAACAACAATACCATGGTCAACATACTCAATACATACAAATGCTACCATCAACAAAATGCCCAACCAATATGCCAATGCAACAACATTCTACCATGCATCTTACAAAACAACCTAGGGTTTGCAAGATATGGACCAAAACAAGAAATTAATGGGTGAAATCAAAGAAGAAGGGGAAGAATACCTCAAGGCACTTGGGGGGATCGAATCCACGGGGAGAGGCTTTCGATTTGGGCACTAGGATGGAGGAGGTTGAGGAAGGACTGGAACCGCCGCTGTTGTGCTTCTGTGTGGGAGAGGAATGAGGCTGGTGTTGGGGAGATGACCCCAGATAGGGTCATGACGGGGAAAGACGAAAGGAGTTTCCCCTGTCATATTCCGAGTTAATGTCTATATCGGCCGAATCATGTAAAGGTCGGCCGAGGTAAGCACGAGCATGACACCTATGAGAAGGGCTGAACGTTACCCGACCGACGTACGGTTTAAGTAGGCCGGGTAAGTCCGAATAACCTAAATGCAGGTGAAGGACAAGCTGAGTTAAGCGAGACAGGGCCGAATGACATGAAGCTTGCAGGAGAAGGAGGTGCTTATAGTCAAACCCTAGTCACATGCTAGGAAGAATCTGAACGGAACCAAGCGCAAAGGACAAGGCGCAGAGCAGCAGAAGGGAAGAAGGAGGCCACGGAGGTGACAGTCCTAGAGCCCGAGGCGTGCAGGTGGGGTTCTCTGAAACCTTGTCGTCATTAGAAGGGGGACACGGAAAGGAGGCCGCCGAGTTACTATATTGGGACAAGCATATTCTTCGAATATGCTTGCCACCTCAGCCCTAGAGGAGCCAAGGCACCCCTTTATAAGGAAAGGCTTGGATACTGAGAAAGGGATCGGCTCATTCTATACCGTTAGACTGGTAAAAGTTCATCCTCTCTTCCTGCATACAGCTCAAGGAGCACTTGTAGTCCAAGAAAGGAGAAATAAAGATCTGTATGTTAGTCATTTGTGTGTAGAATTAACTACATCTTCCCTCCCTAGATCCCTCTAGCATCCATTGGCCCCATACTTTAGCCTACCCATGGAATCTGTCGTGCCACCACCACAACAGCTGGGTCGGGGGAGGGCTGGCTCGCGCGCTAGTACAAGACCTAAAGTGTGGTGCCACACGCGCTGGCGTTGCACTACAGAGTGCAGCGCCACATGGTGTGGCGTCGCACTAACGGGACCGGGGCCCACGCGGCCACGGGCGAGCCTCACTGGCAGGCGCGCAGCGCCACGCCTCATGGCACTGCTCTTCAGGGTGTGGTGCCAGCACGTATGGCGTTGCAAAAAGGGTTAGTCCTGTAAATTTCTTTTCGCCGGAGTCCATTTCGTGAATTTGTTTTTTATAGGTTATTTCTGTCCAGATTGCCCGGTGAGAGATGGCGGAGGGGCGACGGTGGCGGTAGTTTAGGTAGGTGTAGTGGCTATATGCCAGTAGTATGGAGTAGGGCGCCGGTGCTTTTTGGCCGGGAATAGCGCATCCGGAAGGTGGCTCGCGGCGGCGTCATGCTCCGATGGACAAAGGGGACGGCGAGCTTGGCCATGACCGGGATCTCCGTAATAAGTGCCATGGTGTGTCTCTCGGCTATGCTTCTTTCTTCCTCTCATCTTCCTCGTTCTGGCCGGCCGCGGTGGCGAGGGGAAGGGAGCGGGAGGAGAAGGTGATGCGGGCTGCAGGGAGGGTTGTAGGATCCTTGTCTCGGCGTGTTGGCGCGGCGTCGAGCAGAGGCTGGCAGAGGATCTCGCTGGGCGTCCGAGGTGGAGGGTGGCGGTTTTTCCTCTGGTGGTCGAACTCATCTTCTATAAATCATCGCGCCGCCGTTGTCCATCTCTTGGCGCTGATGTGTCCCTCTCCCTCTTGGCCGGCCATGGTGGCGAGGAAGAGGGGTTGGGAGACACTACTGTTGGCAGTTTTGGGCGGCGGCTTCGTCTGCTGCTTCGGACCAGAGCTCATCACACGCTGGCAATGGATGCCACCGTGATCTCCCGCCGCAAGATCGGCGATCTCTTCAACCTCCTGGATGGAGGCCTAAATTGGAGCTTCTCACCGGAGTCCCCTCCGTTGCTTCGTCAAGTGGTTCGTCCCCAACTTTGCAGCGGCAGCCGGCGTTGGAAGCTCAGCCAGGGTGGAGGAGGACAAGGACTTGATTGCTTTTTCACTTTTAGTACTAGGGTCTTGTTTGCAAAATGCAAGGCCTTATCCTTGACATGCATGTGTGGCATGGTCTGCGGTGCAAATTTGTTTTTTGGCCTTGTTATAATTTTGTACCCACTCGTTGACTAGTAATTAGAAGCAGCTTCGGGTCCTTCGCGACCCCTTTTCCCGTTTAAAAAAAATACTTCCTCCGTCCTAAAAAAATATGTCTCAAGTTTGTTTAAATTTAAATGTATCTGTATACTAAATAGTATCTAGATACATTCAAGTTTAGACAAACTTGAGACATCTTTTTAGAATGGAGGGAGTATTAAGTGTCCAACCCAAGCACAGGTTCTCAGCCACACCGCCTTCGACACTTTATCTGTTTACTATTTATTTTGCCAGCACATTGAGGCGTTATAAAGTTTTTGTACTAGAACAAATCCATTTTAATAGTTTAATTTTTCGAGTTACGAGTTGAATCCTTGAAGTGAAAGTTCAGTAGTAGTATAAAATTGATGATGCGGTATGTATGCCTGTTTGTGTCGTACAATGCTACCTTGACGAATTCAAATGGATACAGCAATGCACACTCATGCTTCCTTAAAAACTGTTTAGATAATTCTGAGATCCATGTCAATTGGAAATTTGGTAGTACTCTCAGAGTCTCGAATAGCGTCATCATATCAAAATAGACCTTGTGCGTTTGTGTGTAGATATGGACCTCATGTTGAAAAGTGATCAAAGAAACTATACTCCACGGTAACTGTACATGGATTTGTCAAAGAAAAAACTGTACAAGGTAAATTATTTGATGAAAAATGTGCCCGGTTACGATCAAACACGTAATTTCATCAAACGCTAGCACAGTCGGCCGGCGCAAAGGACATTGTCCCGCCGTCCAGATCATAGAGCACGTGCAGGTCCATCTGCATCACGTTGCCTATGACGGATACGCCCCCAGTCGGCATCACCAGCATGCACGCCACGCGGCCTTCCTCGTCCACGACGTCGAAGTAGCTCCGCCGCGGCACGGCGTACTCCGCGCCGCCGGCAAAACTCAGCACCAGACCAGGCACGAGCACGGTGTCGACGTCCGTGTCGCCGGCTGCCTCGAAGCACAGGTCGAAGTCGAACCGCGCGCCGCTCACTCTCGTCAGCAGGCCGGCCGTCTGCGATAGGAACTCCCGTTCTAGCATGTCGTACCCCGCTTCGGCGAGGTACGTGAACGTCGTGCCGGAGTCTACGATGGCCCCGCCCGCGCCGGTACTCGTGAAACCGAACGTGACCGGGAGGTCCGCCGCGCCGACCCTGACGCCGGTGAGGTTGACGTAGTAATACGGGGCGCGTGGCACCGGTACCGTGGGGTTCTGGACGAGCGGCGTGGACTGGACGCTGTCGCCCGTCACGTTCGCCAGGGAGCCGAACAGTATCGGGCTGGCGCCGGCGTCCGAGTCAGAGCGGAGACAGTAGGAGAACCGGCCGATGCCGAGCTGCGACACGAGGGAGAGCGGGCCGCGCCCGAGCCCCAAGATCCCTGACGCGTTGTCCATGTGCCCGCCGTTCGCCGTGCTGCACCCGAAGGCGACATCGCGGAACGAGGCGCCGCCGATGGCGAGCGTCTCGGTGGCGAGGTGCCCGGCGGTGAAGCCGACGACGTAGCGGTAGTCGTAGACGCAGCCGGTGGCGTTGCACGCGCGGAAGGGGCCGGGCAGGGACCGGCATAGCGGGCTGGTGCACGGGAGCGTGGAGAAGGTGGAGGAGCTCGCCGGGTCGTACAGCGGCGTGGGCTGCGCGAAGCACTCGGTGCAAGGCGCGCACTGCGTCCAGACCAGGTCGCTGCCGGTGTCGAGGATCGCCGGGAAGGTGAGCGGCGGCGTGCCGATGGAGAGGCTTACGTGGTACGCAGCTCCGGCGCCGTTCTCGGCCAGCGTCTGGACAGCAACGGTGGGGCTCGCCGCTGGAGCAGGCGCGAGGAACGTGAGGCGGCGCGCGTCGCGGTGCACCGCGGCGGGGTAGTTGCTGGAGTGTCTGTGCATGCGAGTGAGGGAGCCGCGGAAACCATGTTTGTCGATTGCGGAAGTTATCGGCGGGAACGTGCCGATGAGTACTGCAAACGTGAGAACAGCTAGTGCCGTGGACGCCATGGGTCTCTGTTGTCAAACGTAATTTTTTTTTCGTGTCCCTTTGTTTGGTTAGTTTTGGGAATGCTTTTCGATGGAACGAAAGTTGACATACCAACACCAGTCGCAGCTTCCCAAGTTGCAACCTCGCTCATGGACTGCGACACAGTTGTACGTCAACTTGCCCAAGAAGTATACCCATATTAGCTTGTGGGTATTGACGACTTTTGGCCAAATTTTGTAGCCGTTTTGATGCCTGTTCAATGTTCTGTGACTCACCTGGCACGGATTATCAATTCATCATACACGACCATTATATTTAGTCATAGGTAGGTTTGTTTTTTAGCATGGTCGTATGGGCAGTGGGCATGTATTCTCTGCAGACTATTCTCTTCTTTTTGTGGAGCTTATCCAAAATGCCAGATTGATGGTTATGTGTTCATTGACGCAAGGCACTAATTATTCAAACTGGTCATTGGACACATGGATCATTTACATCAGCTGAGTATTTTATATAATTTCCTAAGTGAATACTTCCATTGCCATTATCAAGATCCCAAAAATGAAAGGAACGTTGATAAGACGGCACACATAGATAGATATATAAATAACATGCCATGTGGCAGTACGTCCAGCTTTGGGCACGGGTGCGGGATGTGGTGCTCACAGACGTACCGGACAGGATGTTTTGGAGGTGGACCGCTCACAGGCAATACTCGGCCAAGTCTTTCTACGAGTTCCTTTTTCAAGGCTTGCTTGCTTCGAGGTCCTGGAGGCTGAATTGGAAGGTCTGGGCGCCCCCGCGAGTCAAGTTCTTCATCTGGCTTGCTTGCCAGGATAGGTGTTGGATAGCCGAGAGGCTGGCCCGTCGGGGCCTCCCCCACCCCCCGCGCTGCCCCCTTTGTGACCAGGCGGACGAAACGATGACACACCTGTTGGTGGGTTGTCCGTTTTCTCGGACGATCTGGCATGAGGTGCTCTCCTGGATCCGATCGACGGCCACCCCACCGGATGGAGAGGACGACTTCGTGTACTGGTGGCTCAAAACATCCCGATTGACTCCACGGGCTCTAGGCAAGGGGACTTCCTCCCTTGTGATGCTCACGGCTTGGTGGTTGTGGAAGGAGCGCAACTCCGTGGTCTTCAACAATGCGTCGCCAAACTGCAGTAGTCTTCTCGTTACAATTCGATATGAAGCTCGATCGTGGGCTGCCGCTGGTGCGCTAGGCCTCCGGGCCTTGATCCCCACGGCTCCGTAGATCTAGTGGGTTGAGTTGTTTTGTATGTGCGCCTTTTGGACGCTCCTGTACAGTTGTACAAAACTCTCTTTTTTCTACCAATGAATCGAAAAGCAAGGCTTTTGTGTTTTCCCGAAAAAACATGTGTCGAAACTTTAGTGAGGTATAAACCCACATGGTATTAAAAAGGAAAATCCGATGGGTGTTCATTTTGAGCCATACCATGAAGAATGCACCGAGACAATCGGAAATCTTCTCTGTCGCATGCTTGCATATATTACCACAGTAAGGTTACTCTTGAGAGATTTAACAACAGAAAGCATCTACGGTTTTTCCATGGAGGCCCCGACATGTTTATGGCTGGTGTTCTTAGAAGATGCATCATCAGTTGGCAATCTATTTCCTAGAGATGACTCCTCCACAAGTGCTTCACTATCCTGTTAGGTTTGTAAGAACGATCGTACCCCTGTTGAGGGGGATCGGTACATGTTATATTGAGCACGGGAAAATCCCCCGTGGTGACAATATGTCAATACCCGGATTTTTAATCCCAGATGCCTGTTATGCCATACATCACAATTCCAGGATTACCATTTTTGCGAGACATAACAGAATTGGATACCATAGTACATCATCCATTACAACCGTACATAAGTTCTTACACAAATAGTGATCTCATGATCCAGTTCTTAATACAACATCAAGCATCGGAATACGTAATAATAACGGTAGCGTAGGTGAAGCTCCATCTTCGGGGTCACAGGCAATGCTGACGATGGGAGATGATCCTAGTTGTCGTAACCTTCCTGGGGTCCATCCTCCAGGTACTCCTCTTCATAGTCTGGCCATGGGAATAGCCAGGGACAAAGCCATGAGTACTCTTTAAGTACACGCAAACTAATACTAACAAGTGAAAGGGGGTTTTGATAATAGGACACTAGGCTCTAGGGTTATTTTGCAAAAGCCAGATTTATCTCTACTAAGTTCCAAAGCTAGTCATAATTTTATAACTCCTAAGGGGGGACTTGTACTTATGTCACAACTCTGTTGTGGTCAAGTCAAAGTCTCAATTCATTTCACAAGTCATTTTTAAAAGTCTGACGGGGGAACAGTATGGCCACTCCAACTGTCCATAACCGCGGACGCGGCTATTCGAATAGTTTGACACTCTGCAGAGATTGTACAATTTCACCACAACATTCGATACATCCGTCAGGAACAAATCCTGAATTCACCATACTCAGTATGCGGATAATCAATCCTAACCTTTCAATTACACGCCCTAGTATAAGCACCTCTCCTGTGAGTTTGGCCTCCCAACCATGACTAACTGTCATCTTGGGTACTGCACAGGTGGACAATCTTCACAAGGTAGCCTCAGCTCAGACCTTGGTCGTGAGGGAACTAATACTAAGGTATATAAGTTTTCAGTCAAGCCCTACCCAATCTTCGGGTATTGTGGTTGTACGATAAAATTGGAATGGTATCGCATCTAGACAACCATCAGTTTTATAAAGGGCTAAGGCTCATGCCTCAACGTTTTCATCACCAAAATCATCAGGTGTTCGGAAACACATGTCCAAAACATTTCAATAGAATGATCCATCATTCCAAGGTTTTCATAACCATTTTTCCACCAAGTATTCCTATCTAAAGTTGATCAAGTTTTATGCTTAGCACTAGCATCTACAAGTGGGGGTAGGTACTAATGAGGGGTGGTAAATTAGTGGAGTTCTAACTAAGTTCAATCTCATGCCTTAAGATGACATCAAGATTATCTAGCTTAGGCCAAATTTTATGCTCTTTATGCAACCTTCACATATCTTTCTAGTATCTACCATTCACTTAGGAAAAATCTAGGTAAGAGCTTTGATAAAGAAATAAAGTAAGAAGCTTGCAAGTAAAACTAGGATTGGTTTATCAAATGAGTTTAATCACATATGCTTAAGGCATATAGTTGGCATGGTAACAAATAGTGGTTTGTTGCATCAGTAGAGTATCTTGCAAGGGTTATCTTGCACATTCACTAGTAGTATTAGGCTTGCATGATTGTCAATATAAGCTTGCCTTGAGCAGAGCAGTGGTTGAAGTTCTCCTCGGCTTCTTCTTCGTAGAATCCTCCTTCTTCCTCGTATCCTTGGTCGGTACTAGCGTCTATGAATAAATACGAGGTACACAATCACCAAACAATACTTAACTACTTGCAATCATCACACACAAGGGTCCTATAGATGATCTAGCATCATCACTAACATTACAAGGTTAAAGCTTGGTTTAATTTCTTTTATTTTTAGAAAAGTAATTTCTACTCATTGAAAAACTACTTAAGATTTAATATTCTCCAAACCAAACATGGGATCATGTTGACACATGTCATCACCACATATTTTAGTCCATGGGAATATGATTTAAAGTGGTGTCACAATTTAATAAGGTTTTACCCTTTTATTTTAATTAAATAAAGTGGCTAGAAATGCCTATGGGGCATTCTTTTATTACTTGAATATTATTTCTGCAAGTAAACCTATATATTTTTATATATTCTGAAAGGTATGGTTAAATTTGATTTTTGAGAGTTGGAATCAACTCAAAAGCTATTAAGGTTTAAATTTGAAAAATGTTTGAATGCAGAAAAGCTTCTGCCTTGTTATTTTTACCATGGGTGATCTATAGATCCAAATGACTTGAATCCAACGGGCCTGGATTCAGCATTCCCAGACCTTTCTAACAAAATTAGTTTCATTCAATTTGGTGCACTGAATCGATCTGGGTTGATTTTTGAAGTTGGGTACAGAAGTGAGTTTGAAATAAAATAGAAAAGGTTTAATTCAAATAACTGGGCTGCGCGGGAAAGGTTAACGGGCCGGCCTACTAAGCGCAGTGCTCCCGCGGGCTGCTTAAGTGGGTGTCCCCACTCGTCAGTGAGACAGGGGAGTGCGAAGAGGTACGGGGCAACGTGGGTCGTTCGATCTGATTCTAATCCAACGGCTGGGAGTCATCGTCGATGTTGAGTAACGCCGACAAGAAAGAAACCTAGCGCGGCCAGTGGGGGGTTGCTGGGGGCTCACCGGGGTGCAGGCGAAGGTCGGTGAGGCGGGCGAACGACAAAGTCAATGACGGGAACTCAGGGGTGGTCGCGGCAGCTCCTGGGGTGAACGAAATCGATGGCTCCCTTCTTCTCCAGAGGCGGAGGGCTCCGGTGAAATTCCGGCGAAGTGATGCTCGCCTTGCTCCGGGAACGGTGTGGCACGATCAGTGATGAGAGGGGAGTAGAAGGGTGTGAAGAATTCGAGCGGGGGTGGCCTCTATTTATATTCGAGCGAGGGGACCGACAGAGCGCATGGTGAGCTCGTCGGGGGCGATGGTACATACGGCTTTTGGCATGGGCGAAGGTAGGGGATGGTGCGGTGTTCCCTGGCGATGCTCAACGACATGGTTTCGAGGCGTGGGGCGGTGCGGCTTGGTCTGGAACATGCGACGCTCTGCGCGGCAGAGGCGACGTCTTCGACGGCGAGAGGTGGCTGTGTGTCACAGGGCGACGAACTAGGATGTCTGGCGGTCTCCTAGGTCGGTGGCGATCATGTCTGCATGCGGCGAGGGCGGCGCGCGGTCTGTGGGCTTCGGTCGAGGGTGGCGCTCTGGCGCACGCTCGGCATGGTCGCTGGCGGTCCGTGCGTGTGGTCCAGGGGTTGGCAAGGTTCGAGCGGTGGACAGGGAGTGGCGGTGGACGGTGGGCTGCCTCCTAGACATGCTGGCTAGGCTTGCTTCTCCTCCTAGCTTGCTGTCGACATGGGGGTGACATGGGTGTGCTCGGTTGTTCACCATTGATGGTAATGTCAAGCTCACAGTGGTGCTAGTGCTTGGTTTAGTTAGCTAGATGATCTACCGAGGTTGCTGTGAGCTAGAGAGGGAACCAGTTAGGCAAGAATCACTGCTCACAATAGTATTTAGATTTTGTATGATTTGTGTCTGCAACCTTTTTGATGAAATGGCCGCATGAATTCAAGTTTTGAATTTTGAAAATATTTTTGGTGGGTGTGCTAGATTGGTGCTGGTGAGTCTGCAGATGCTTGGGTTTTGAAAGTTGAGCTTGTTTGAGTGGTTTTTGAAAAAGTGGGATCTTCCCATATGATAAAGATTCAATTTTGAAATGTCATTTAAACTATGCATTTGAAATTTTCTGGATGATCACAAAGTGGGCCTTGATACTTTGTTATGAGTAAATTCAAGGGGTGCAAAGATCCAGAAAAGTTTCTGTTATGTTCTGAAAGTTTGAGACAGCCAAAGTAGGCATGGGAGTTAAATTGGTCAAAATGACCATTCCCTTACTTTATTTTTTTTGATTTACTTGTCTTTGGGAGAAGTGTGGGAAATGTTTTAGATGATGTTTATTTCACCTAAGAAACATTTTACAAGCAAGGAAACAAATAAACAAGGTGGTTCAAAAGAATTTCAAATTCAATGCATACTCATATGCATGCTTTCAAAATTTTATTTAGAAAAGTTTTTGTTAACCCTAATTTTGATGATTAGAAATTGGTGATCCAAGTTTAGTATTTTTGGGATGTTACAAACCTTCCCCCCTTAAACAAAATCTCGTCCCGAGATTTGAAAAAGGACGAAAATATTACCTAGGATTTGAAGAGATCGGGAAACTTCGTCCTGATGTGATCTTCACGCTCCTAGGTAGCTTCCTCTTCTGTGTGGTTGCTCCACTGAATCTTGAGAAACTTGATGCTTCGGGTTCGGGTAGTTCGAAAAGCTTCTTCCAAAATACGGATGGGTACTTCAGGATAGGTCAGGTCATCGTTGATCTCTATGGTCCGGTGATCGATATTCTTGAACACTTCGGTCTTCTCGGGGACTTCGAGACACTTGCGAAGTAATGAGATATGGAACACATTGTGCACGGCTGACATCTCTTCGGGTAGTTCCAATTGATACGATACTTCTCCTCGACGGTTCAAAATCTTGAAAGGTCTGATATATCTGGGTGATAACTTTCCTTTGAGTTGGAAACGCTGCATTCCCTTCAATGGCGACACTTTTAGATAAAAAAAATCTCCTATGTTGAAGGCGAGGTCTCTACGTCTCTTGTCGGCGTAACTCTTCTGTCTGGATTGGGCGGTCTTGAGGTGTTCACGAATCTTGTGAACCTTCTCTTCTGCTTCTCGTAGGATGTCGGGTCCGAAGATCTGACTCTCTCCTACTTCCGACCAGTTCAAAGGGGTGCGACACTTCCTTCCGTACATGAATTCAAATGGGGCCATTTGCAAACTGGCTTGATAACTGTTGTTGTATGAAAATTCTGCAAACGACAGAGAATCTTCCCACTTGGATCCATATTCTAACACACATGCTCTCAGCATATCTTCGAGTATTTGGTTTACTCGCTCCGTTTGTCCATCGGTCTGAGGGTGATACGCGGTGCTGAAATCTAGGCGGGTTCCTAAACCTTCTTGGACTTTCTTCCAGAATCTCGAGGTAAACTGAGTTCCTCGATCCGATACGATGTTCTTGGGGACTCCATGCAAACTAACGATTCTAGCGATGTACAACTCCGCTAGCTTCGAACTCTGATATGTGGTCTTGACGGGAAAGAAATGGGCGACTTTGGACAATCTGTCCACTATGACCCAGATAGAGTCATTTCCCCTACTAGAAGTAGGTAGTCCAGTGATAAAGTCCATTCCTACAGAATCCCATTTCCATTCCGGAATCTGCAATGTTGCAACAATCCAGCGGGTCTTTGATGTCCTGCCTTAACTCGCTGACATATATCACACTTGGCGATATAGCTTCCGATTTCTCTCTTCATCTTATGCCACCAAAATTGCTCTTTTAAATCTTGATACATCTTGGTTCCTCCGGGATGGATAGAATAAAGAGTATCATGAGCCTCCTTCAAGATAACTTCTTTCAACTCAGAATCTGATGGTACACAAAGGCGTCCTTTGTACCACAGAACCCCTTCTTCGTCTTCGGTGAATCCAGGTACTTTGCCTGTACCGATACGATGCTTGATTCCGTCAATACTGGCATTTCCCTTCTACGCCTCTTTAATCTGACTGATCAAAGTGGGCTGAAGTTCTATGTTAGCCAAAAATCCTTCACTTACTAATTACATTTGAAAAGCTTCCATCTCTTTGTGCAAACTTGGTTGCTCCTTCAAAATCATGGAGTTCAAGCGGCACGGCAATCTGCTAAGGGCATCGGCTATCACGTTGGCTTTACTAGGGTGATAGTGAATGTCCAGGTCATAATCCTTGATTAGCTCAATCCATCTTCTCTGCCTCATATTCAGCTCCTTCTGAGTGAATATATACTTCAGGCTCTTGTGGTCCGAATAGATCTCACAACGGTTTCCCATCAGGTAATGTCTCCATGTTTTCAGGGCTATAACTACGGCTGCGAGTTCGAGGTCATGGGTTGGGTAGTTTTGCTCATGTTGCTTCAGTTGTCGGGATAAATAAGATATAACTTTGCCTTCTTGCATTATCACACATCCGATACCGATCTTGGATGCATCACAATACACATCTAAGGGCTTCGTGATATCCGGCATGATCAAGATTGGGGCTGAAATCAATCTCCTCTTGAGTTCTTGAAAACCCGCTTCACATTTGTCGGTCCATTCAAACTTCTTGTCCTTCTTCAGCAATTGGGTCATGGTTCTGGCGATACTGGAGAATCCTTCTACGAATTTGTGGTAATATCCCGCCAATCCAAGAAATGCACGAACTTGGGTTTGAGTGGTTGGGGCTTGCCAATCTTCTACATCTTTCACTTTGGAAGGGTCAACGACAATTCCTTCGGCTGATACAATGTGACCGAGGAATCCTACCTCCTGTAACCAGAATTCACATTTGCTAAACTTTGCATATAGCTGATGCTCTCTAAGGGTTCCAAGAATGGTCCTTAGGTGTATCTCATTTTCTTCTTCTGATTTGGAATACATCAGAATGTCATCGATGAAAACAACGACAAACTTATCCAGGAAGTCCATAAAAATCTTATTCATGAGATTCATGAAATAAGCGGGGGCATTGGTTAGTCCGAAAGACATGACTGTATACTCATACAATCCATATATGGTGGTAAAGGCAGTCTTTGGGATATCCTCTGCACGAATTTTGAGTTGGTGATAGCCAGTTCTAAGATCAATCTTAGAAAACACTTTGGCACTGGTCAACTGATCAAACAAATCTTCTATCTTGGGCAAGGGGTACTTGTTCTTGATGGTGACATCATTCAATTTCCGATAATCCGTACACAAACGGTTACCTCCATTGTCCTTCTTGTCCACAAACAAGACAGGTGATCTCCAAGGTGACGCACTTGGTTGAATCAATCCAATTTCCAGCATGGAATCCAGTTACTTCTTTAGTTCTTCTAGCTTTGACGGGTTCATACTATAGGGTCTCTGGGCTATGGGTCCAGTTCCGGGGATTAGTTCAATGATAAACTCGATATCCCGATCTGGGGGCATACCGGGCAAAACATCTGGAAATACATCGGGGTATTCACAGACTATCCGGACTTGGTCAATGTTAGGTTGGGCTATACTCTTGTTGCATTTGAATTGGCGAGGTAAGGTTTCGGATATATGCTCGACTGATATTCCGGCGGTACTGGTCATGGTTATGGCTTTCTTGGCACAGTCAATCAATCCTTTATGTTTGGACATCCAATCCATTCCTAGTACTACTTCCAAACCTTTAGTTCCGAGTACTATCAAATTTGCATAAAAATCTATGCCATGGATTCGGATAGGGACGGCTTTGCAAATTTGCCTTGCCTTGGTGGTTGATCCGGGAATTTGAACAATCATAACATGCTTCAGTTTGGTTGGTTGAATTTTACTAGTGCATGCAAATTCTTCGGTGACAAATGAATGCGATGCACCAAAATCAAACAACACTCGTGCAAGTACTGAATTAACAGAAAACATACCCAGCACGACGTCTGGCACTTCCTGAGCTTCTTCGGCATGCATGAGAAAAAGACGGCCGTTGCGGTTGAGTGAATTCCCTGGGGCAAATCTTCTTCCTGGCTGAACACGACGCTGCTGCTGAGCTGGGACATTGGTATTGGGTTCTGCGGCATTCTTCTTCGTGGGGCACTCGTTGGAATAGTGGCCTTTATTTCCACAGTCATAACAGGTCACTTGCGACTTGTCCTTGGCTACTACAGGCACAGCATTGCTTCCAGACCTCGGGGCAGTGTTGGCGTTGGCGGTAGCATTGTTGTTGTTGAACTTGGGTGGGGCACGGTTGAAATTGCTATAATTGCTGGGGTTGTTGTGATTTCCTCCGGGTCTAGGGTTTCCACGGTGGGGATAGGTCGGACGGTTCATCGGGGGTCAGTTGGTCCTTGGGGCAAATCCTGGAGATGGGTTGGGGCGATACTTTGGGGTCTGATGGGTTCCTGGTTGATGCATCATGCGACGCTTGCGGTTCTCATTGGCTTGGTTGATCTTTCCTTCCATCTGGATAGCAGAGTCGACCAGGGCTTCAATATCAGCAAAGGGGATATTGACTAACACAGTCTGCATCTCATCATGCACTATTCAGAATCTTTCTTTCTTCTTGGCTCGGTGTCGATCTCATCCGGCATACCTAGCTAGCTAATGACAAAAATTGTCACGGTATTCCACTAGGTCATCCTTCCTTGATTCAGCTCTGAACTCGTCTCTCATTCTCTTGACCAAACACGGTGGCACATGGGTCCTGCTAAACTTGACCTTGAATTCCTCCTGTGTCATCATCGGCCTCCGGTCATTGCGCGCTTAACACCATGCCACATGCCTGGCATCTCCGGCTAGATAGTGGGTGGCGAATGAGAACTTTCTCGTTGGCTTCCACCCAGCTACTTCTAGGTTATTTTCCATGGTTTGCAGCCAATCATCGGCCTAGGGGTTCTTCGACTTAGTGAAAACAGGTGGGTTGGTATTCGGAAGTTCTTGAGCTTAGATCCATGGTTGTCCTGATTTCCTTGGTTGTGGGGCTAGCTAGGCTATCTGAAGTGTGGGTTGGGTTGACGGCTTGACGCTTCAGCTTCGCGGTCAGAAGTCAACATTTGCAGAATCTGCAACATCGGGTCCGGGGATGAACCACTTCCTCCGCGTGGCATCTGAAGATTGAGATAGATCATGAGAAAAGAGGGGAATTTCTAAAGTTTTGGGTCTTTGAAAAATGTTTAAGGTTTGACTCAGATTTTCTAGCGACTTTCTTTTTCATTCGTTCATTCATTCATAGCACACAGTACAACACACACCACAGCAAAGAAAAACAGATGGTTTTAAGAACCATTCTGAGAACTACGATACAGTGGGACCGAATACTACTCACTATGCTAGTTCTCAAGTGCTACTACTCCTTGGAATCTGTGGCCTCATCATCCTCATCATCATCGATGAAGGCGAAATCATCCTCATCAGTGAAGAAATACATAGCCTGGTCCTCCATAAAATCATCGTCATCACTGATATAGGAGTAAGGGTCTCCACGAAGATCCTCTCCGGCATTCTCCCTTTCCTCCAACTGCATGTCTCTCTCGTGGATGGTCTCCTCCAAAGATGAGATGCGGTGGTGAAGACGGGCAATAATGCGCTCCTTCTTGTCGAGCTGACGGCGGCGAGACTTGCGATCCTTTGCTAGCATGGCGATGGTTTGGTCCTTCGTCTTGATGATGGCAGATTTGTGGTTGCAGTAGTCACGGCAGTTGTCCAACTCCTGCTGACGATCGTACATCATGAAGCTAAGGTGGTCCAATTGAGTCTTCAGCTTGGGGTGGTATGGGGCTTCCAGTGGTTGTCCATTAGCATCACGCCTTGGGCAAAACTCAAAGCGAGTACCCTTGATCTGATTGATGCTCTGCCCACACAGACGGGAAATAGCTTCCTGCATGGCCCTGGCAAGTCCATCGAGCCAGTTGTTTTCCTCAAGGTAAACTGAATTCCTACCACGATGGGAGGTTCAATCTTTCCTGAGACTTGCAACAATTAGCCACCGCAGGTCTTCTCCTCCTTGATCATTGAGCTCAGTTCAAGAACTCAAAAAGTGACGCCCGTAAGCTCAAAGCTGGTCCAAATCCCTCTCAAAGATAAGGTCTCCTCCGTTCCCCAACTGATAAAACTTGTTGTACTTCACGTCCATCTATAAGAATATAGGATGAGTAAGTTAGTAGAGTGATCAAATGTGTCAAAATTTTATGTATTTTTTCAAGAGTTTTTTAGGAACATGAATTTTCATGAAAGAATCAAAGGGATAAGAATGAGAATAAGTTTTTGTAAATATTTGTTTCCTTTGGTTTTGGAAACTAAGTTTTTGATTCAAACGTCCAATCTAACTAGGGTCTCCTATGGTCAGGATGGCTCTGATACCAACTTGTCAACACCCGGATTTTTAATCCCAGATGCCTGTTATGCCATACATCGCAATCCCAGGATTACCAGTTTTGCGAGACATAACAGAATTGGATACCATAGTACATCATCCATTACAACCGTACATAAGTTCTTACACAAATAGGGATCTCATGATCTAGTTCTTAATAAAACATCAAGTAGCGGAATACGTAATAATAACGGTAGCGTAGGCGAAGCTCCATCTTCGAGGTCACCCGCAATGCTGACGATGGGAGATGATCCTAGTTGTCGTAACCTTCCTGGGGTCCATCCTCCAGGTACTCCTCTTCATAGTCTGGCCATGGGAATAGCCAGGGACAAAGCCATGAGTACTCTTTAAGTACTCGCAAACTAATACTAACAAGTGAAAGGGGGTTTTGATAATAGGACACTAGGCTCTAGGGTTATTTTGCAAAAGCCAGATTTATCTCTACTAAGTTCCAAAGCTAGTCACAATTTTATAACTCCTAAGGGGGAACTTGTACTTATGTCACAACTCTGTTGTGCTCAAGTCAAGGTCTCAATTCATTTCACAAGTCATTTTTAAAAGTCTGACGGGGGAACAGTATGGCCACTCCAACTGTCCATAATCATGACGCTATTCGAATAGTTTGACACTCTGCAGAGATTGTACACTTTCACCAAAACATTCGATACATCCGTCAGGAACAAATCCTGAATTCACCATACTCAGTATGCGGATAATCAATCCTAACCTTTCAATTACACGCCCTTGTATAAGCACCTCTCCTGTGAGTTTGGCCTCCCAACCATGACCAACTGTCATCTTGGGTACTGCACAGGTGGACAATCTTCACAAGGTAGCCTCGGCTCAGACCTTGGCCGTGAGGGAACTAATACTAAGGTATATAAGTTTCTAGTCAAGCCCTACCCAATCTTTGGGTATTGTGGTTGTACGATAAAATTGGAATGGTATCGCATCGAGACAACCATCAGTTTTATAAAGGGCTAAGGCTCATGCCTCAACATTTTCATCACCAAAATCATCAGGTGTTCAGAAACACATGTCCAAAACATTTCAATAGAATGATCCATCATTCCAAGGTTTTCATAACCATTTTCCACCAAGTATTCCTATCTAAAGTTGATCAAGTTTTATGCTTAGCACTAGCACTACAAGTGGGGGTAGGTACTAATGAGGGGTGGTAAATTAGTGGAGTTCTAACTAAGTTCAATCTCATGCCTTAAGATGACATCAAGATTATCTAGCTTAGGCCAAATTTTATGCTCTTTATGCAACCTTCACATATCTTTCTAGTATCTACCATTCACTTAGGAAAAATCTAGGTAAAAGCTTTGATAAAGAAATAAAGTAAGAAGCTTGCAAGTAAGACTAGGATTGGTTTATCAAGTGAGTTTAATCACATATGCTTAAGGCATATAGTTGGCATGGTAACAAATAGTGGTTTGTTGCATCAGTAGAGTATCTTGCAAGGGTTAGCTTGCACATTCACTAGTAGTATTAGGCTTGCATGATTGTCAATATAAGCTTGCCTTGAGCAGAGCAGTGGTTGAAATTCTCCTCGGCTTCTTCTTCGTAGAATCCTCCTTCTTCCTCGTATCCTTGGTCGGTACTAGCATCTATGAATAAATACGAGGTACACAATCACCAAACAATACTTAACTACTTGCAATCATCACACACAAGGGTCCTATAGATGATCTAGCATCATCACTAACATTACAAGGTTAAAGCTTGGTTTAATTTCTTTTATTTTTAGAAAAGTAATTTGTACTCATTGAAAAACTACTTAAGATTTAATATTCTCCAAACCAAACATGGGATCATGTTGACACATGTCATCACCACATATTTTAGTCCATGGGAATATGATTTAAAGTGGTGTCACAATTTAATAAGGTTTTACCCTTTTATTTTAATTAAATAAAGTGACTATAAATGCCTATGGGGCATTCTTTTATTACTTGAACATTATTTCTGCAAGTAAACCTATATATTTATATATATTCTGAAAGGTATGGTTAAATGTGATTTTTGAGAGTTGGAATCAACTCAAAAGCTATTATGGTTTAAATTTGAAAAATGTTTGAATGCAGAAAAGCTTCTGCCTTGTTATTTTTACCATGGGTGATCTATAGATCCAAATGACTTGAATCCAATGGGCTTGGATTCAGCATTCCCAGACCTTTCTAACAAAATTAGTTTCATTCAATTTGGTGCACTGAATCGATCTGGGTTAATTTTTGAAGTTAGGTACAGAAGTGAGTTTGAAATTAAATAGAAAAGGTTTAATTCAAATAACTGGGCTGCGCTGGAAAGATTAACGGGCCGGCCTACTAAGTGCAGTGCTTGATGGGGATATGCCTACCGGGGTATACCCAGCAGGACATTTCCGACTGGCTCACAACCTGGCGAGTGGGCCTGCAAGACGGCGACTAGATCAAGACCTGGCGTGGATCCAAGCGACTGGAAGCTGAAGGCCCAGGAGAGTGGATAGGCCCAGTCGGATTAGGTTAAACGAGTACCAAAACCTAAACAGATTCGGTTGATATTTGTAAACCCTAGGGAGGGTGAGTCTATATAAACCTCCCTACAGGGCATGTAAACGTACATTCCATCATACACCCAAGCGACTCGCCGCCTAGCCGTCGAGCTCGCCCCATTGTACCTCCACCATAATACAATCTAGCAGGAGTAGGTCTTTACCCTCTGGGGGGCCAAACCTGGGTAAAACCCTGTGTCTCTGCTCTCATCTAGCACCGCAGATGGCTGGCCGCCCTTGCCCTTCGTTCTACTACTTGTTGCCGATTGCAGCATCTGCCGTGACCATTCCCACGACAGTGGCGCCCACCATGGGGCCTGGCCGGTCTGGCCGGTGTTCTGCGGCGAGATCCAATCTGCTCATCTGTAGAGGTTCCAACCCTTAATAAGGTAGAGATCCCTGTGTTTACAATGCTAGTGCCTGGATCAATAGCTAGCATCCACAGTTAAGATGTAATATCAAGAAACAAAGGTCATAATACAACTTTATAACCAGGAATAAAATAATTCATTACATCTTACATAGCTCATTTGGCTATCACATTACATTTGCAGCAGAATATCTATAAGCATGGGGTCCTTCATCTTCAAAGTGCCACAGGCAAACATGTTGATTGTAGACTTGTAATCCTAATCAACACACTTAACATCAAACAAACCTGCAACATAATAAGTTGCAGTCACAAGGGTCAATACATTTGAATTGTATTGGCAAGTTTCACTACTATGTAGAATATAAGTGGATCCTATCAATACATGCATATTTGGCTAAGTGGGGTTTAGGCTCATTTGCAGAAAGCAATATAGTTTTATCCTATCTTTTCAAAATAGTTTTGATCTTTTGAAAAATCTTTCTGAACTCCTTGGAATCCACCAAGTGCTTCAAGTCTCTTGTTGTCACTTTCAAATTTTTACTTTTAGAAATTGGAATATCGAGATTTCCCATAGCTTCAGGCCTTAGTTGCTCAGTATTGTCCATAACCGGGGACACGGCTAAGTACTTAAATTTTTTTATCTTCTGCAGAAGTTGTACACTTTACCCACATGACACAATCTCATCTTGTTGCCACCAGTGGCCGCTGGATAAGTACTCACCAAGATGGAGTACTGGCAGATTGAGAATGTGACGAAGTCTTTCCATAGGGTCCTCCCAATACACAATGCTAGCTTGTCTTCAGGCACCAATGTAGGGTTCCTAGTTCCCTCATTCCAGTTAACATGAAGAGGCCAATGCATGGGTCTTCCAATATGTAGTTGACTAAGCCAGTTCCCATTTAGCATGTGGTTGTACACGGAATCCACTGTACGAGAAACATGTTCAATCTCTAAGTCCCTGGGTGGTTTTATTTTGGTGCACATACAAAAAGAGATTGCCATATAAACATGGTTCCTTTTGTTGCCACCTTGTCCAAACCTTGAGTATGATTGTCCACCCAGGTGGTTCATTGAGTACTTGTTTTATTATATAAAACATAAGTCTTTTCCCAACTTCATATAATCTCAACATGTATCTCATCTTAATATATATAGCAGGGCTAAGCTTATTACAACTACATTGTTTTCACTAAGGAATGTATAAGGGTATCCTAATAGGATTTAGCATAGCAAAATATAGTAGTCCTTATCATGCATGCTTCAAAATCCACTAAGTGTAATGAAAATAGTAGGACTTGGATGATAGTGCCACTTGCCTTTTTGGTAGAGGATGTTGGTTTACTTCTTGATCTTGCTAATATCACACTCTTCTAACTTCACTACAAATCAATCAAGCAAACATAGATTCAACTAGTATTCCAACCAATATTCAAACAATTCATCACACATAAAATAACAGAAACAAAGTCATGCATGCAAGCATGCAAAAGATAATTTTATTTGCAAAGGTGGTTTCTACTAGACTCTATACATTGTAAGGTTCAAAGTGGTCATTTTATAAAGTGGCAAAGTCATTTGCGAAAGGGTTTTATCTATAAACCATTTTTAAATCAATCATTATTTCATGTGGTGGAAAATGTTTTTAGCAAAGCAACAACTTTATAGTGTTCACCAAATAAGCTGTTAATTCACAAAACTTGGTGTTTTGGGTCAGTAGGTTTGAATCAAAACATTTTTCAAAGGTTTTTTCTCAAAAATCATTTCCATATCAAAATCAATATTTTTATTTGACTAGAAATGATTTAATTCAATTATCTATTCCTAAAATTCACAAAATACATTTTTAAATCCATGAGTTGGTTCCTAGGGTCAATTAGTTCACAACAAACCTTTTTGCAAAGATTTCACCCCCAAAATCATTTTGGAATAAATTTTATATCCTAAATAAGTATACACAAGTTTCTGCAAAAAAAACATTTTACCAGACGCTTTTTACTAAAAAAAAAGTGCATGGTTGGCTAGGGCTCATTTTTCTGAATCCATTGATATAAAGTTTGCAAAATTTGGACGTGCAGAACTAAAGTTATGGATTTTTCAAATTTGCATACCAATCAGATTCTAATTCTGTTTTAAACAGATCCAATGCCACGCGGCGTGATACTATTGTTCGGTACCGCTTCGTGTGGATCGGCCTCTGCGGGGCGTTGGATTTAAACAGATCGCGGGGCTCAGATACGCTCATACCCTTTCGCTTAGGTTCTAATATTAGCCACAGGATCAAGATCCAACGGGCTCAGCTGCCTTGACCAAGGACTGGCGGCGCTGCGCGGCGACTGGCGGCGGCGACGCTCAGACGGTGGTGTCGCGGCGATTCTAGGAAGCAAGGGGAGAAGCGGAGGTGCTCACCGTGCTCGCAAGGTCGAGGTGAAGCTCAAGGTGGTGCTGGTCTGGCGAGGGGTGCTCGGAGCTACGGCCAATTCCTCGTCGGAGTAGCTGCGAGCGGCAGGTGGTTCTGTTTGATGATGGGGCGACGTTGTGGTTCACCCCAAGGCAAAGAAAAGGCACGGTTAGATGCGTACAGTCCTGGGGATCTTAGGAGTATCAATATGAAGGCTCGGGGTGGTCGGCTCTTACCAGGAAAGCTCGTCGGAGGCGAGACAGACGGCGGCGGCGAGTTGAGCTTGTCCTTGCCGACACTCTGGGGCGAGCGCGTAACGGAGGCACCGACAAAGCGCTGGTCTGAGGAGCAAGCTCGCATGCTCGGAAAGGCGAGGCGAGGCTGGACGGCGCCGGAATTCACTGGAGAATCTCGTCGGAGCAGTGGCGGTGTGGGGGCGAATTGGGGCAGCCTAGAGGCAGAGGGGAGGAGCTGTCTGGGGGAAAAGATAGAGCGGAGAGGGGTGTTTATGCATGCGTGGTCGCCGGGGAAGTTAACACAGGCAATTAAGTGTATTGACGCGGCAGTAACGCGGCAGCAACGGCAGGGCGTGGTTTGGGGGTTGAAGACGACGGTGAGGTGGCAGTGGGACATGCCTGTCAGCGAGGAAGAGAGAGAGGGAGAGGGGGCCACCTGTCTGTGACTTTGCGGGTAGATTTGCGCGTAGAAAACGTTTTGCTGAGGGGCGAGCTGGTGGGCTGCGTTGCTGGGCTGTTGGGCCAGGTGGGTTGGGCTGTTTGTTTCATTTTTTTTGTACTGAATCTTTTTCCTTTTTCCAATTGATTTTCTTGTTTTGAATTTCAAACAACAAATCAAACAACACATGAATTCAAACCTTTGTCAAAGTTTGCGTAGTTTTTAATTCTGTTTAATAACAGAATCCAATGTCCCAAAATAAATTAATTTTTATTCTTATAGGATCTATATAATAATTAAATAAAATAGTCCTTAGTTATTAATTCAATTAGGATTTGATTTATTAAAATCTCCATTTGAAATCTAAAATAAAACCAAAAACACTTCAGTAGGTTTTATTTGAGAACATAAAATACTTGGAAAACTTATTTAAAATAAATTAATAAGTTTTAGTGTTTTATTAAAATGGAAAAGCCTTTACTTTAATAAAATTGGTTTATTAATAAACTCTCAATATTTCATTTAAATAATCCTTTACTCTTTTAATCAAAACAAAATATTTTATTTCAAAAGCTTGGCCAAGGTTTGATTTGGCTCTATAAAAATAGTCCTTATTTATACTTCTACCTTTTCATTTGAAAACCAAATATTTTATTAAAAGATCCAAAAATAGTAAATTCACATATTTAATATTTTCTATATTAATTGTTTATCTTTTCAAATCCATTTAGGATTTGTTTGATCAAATAGGTTTGAAGGTTTCCGATTGGAATCAAAAGTTTCTTCTCACCCTGAAAATCAACAAAGTTTTTTTTATTCATTTATTTTTCACATAACAAGATTTGGAAAATCTTGGGATGTGACACCATCAACGAGCCGGTCGCCACCGGCCGCATGATAGCGATTGGCGAGATGCTCCAGATCTTGCCGAGCAGCTACGTCCTTGCGGCGTGACCCATCATGCACAGCATGATCTTGCCGGTCGGCACGATCAGCCTCTTCGTCGGCCTCACCGACGTCATCGTCTCGGAGGACTCGGCTCGCATCCGCGAGTCGCCACCACGCGACCGGCTCTCCGATAGCCAGGTCCGCACGATCCATCACCTTGCCTCCGAGTACAACTCGGCCCACAGCGACGTGGCTGAAAACTCCGCGGCCGCGGAAGACGCGGCCCTCAACGACGACGCCGACTCGGCGACCCCGGCGTCACTCGCTGGATCCATCACCATGGCTTCACCCGCGGGCTCCATCACCTAGGTCTCCAACATGGGAGACTTCGAGGATCCTTCCATCCTTGGGATCTTTGACTTCGACTCTGGGTCGGAAAATTCCGCCGATCTCCGCAACGGGACCGGTCGCCACGCCGCGGCCTACATGGCGACTGGCACCGATCCGCCGGAAGATCCATTCTCCACCCCAATCCCTCCTAACGCCACGTCAACGGAGGTCGAGGAACTCCTCCTGAAGCTGGCGGAGGCAGTCCGCAAGGAGCAAGCCGAGCGCGAAAAATTTCGCCTCGAGCAGGTGACGGTGCAGGAGCTATCACGCTACCACCACCAGCGAATCAGGTCGCGCTTGAACCCCACCGTCCAGGGGCGCGCCCTGAACTTCGACGACGAAAACGACCTGGCCCGCGTGGCCGAACGCGCGATCTGTGAAAACGCGCCACCAGGAGGAAGCGTCCGTCCCCCACCAGGGTCGACGGCTATGGGCGCCCCACCTCCACCCAACCGCACACCCCCCAGGTATCAGCCACGGATAGTGGTCTCCTCACGAGAGCGAGACGCGAACGGCCTACCACTGTTCTCCACCCCGATGGATAACCTCGTGGCAGGTCGAGCCGCCTCCGACAACATCACGGCCACCGGCGATGGCGCCCTACAGATCCAGTACGTCAGGGCCCTGCTCGCAAAGGCGGTCGAGCAGCAAAACGCAGGCGCCGACTCGCAAGGTCGGGTGTACTCGCGTTCGACGGGCAGCAGACCGGCCTCAATCGGCCGCCCATTAGTGGCAAACACCCTCGATTGCCCGCCACCCGAACCACTGCAGCTCCAACACCGACCCGCGAATGCAGCACTGTCCACCAACGACCCCAGGCCAGCGACCAACTTCGTCGCCGCCAACGGTCAGCCCGTCGACGCCCGCATCCACATCATCAACAACCAAAGTTGGCGCGCACGCCATCCTGACGACCTGCGACACACCCTAACCAATCGCCGTGACGGCGAGCCAATGGGGTTGCTAAGCCGACTCGGGCCCCGGTGCTTCATATCGATGATCCGAGGCGAGAAATACCCGGCGAACTTCAAAGCGCCGAAGGAAATAGAGAAGTACGACCCCTCGTACGACCCCTCCGTGTGGCTAGACACCTACCTCATGGCGATGGGGATCGCTGGCCACACCGACCTGCTAGCCTCCTGTTACCTCCCCCTAATGATGGAGGGAACGTGCAGGCAGTGGATCAACACTCTTCCCCCGGATAGCATCGACTCCTAGGAAGAGATGCGCGATGCCTTCGTCAGGCACTTCGAGTGCTCCTACACCCGCGCCACCACCATCGAGGACCTGGAACGATGCGTCCAGGGACCCCGTGAGTCAACACGCAACTGGGTCCAGCGGTGGAAAGAGCTATGGTACAACGCGGTCGGCATCCACCCGGACACCACGATCCACTGCTTCAAGACCTCGTGCCGCTACGAGCCCTTGGTCGCCAAGCTCAAGCGACATTCTCGAACACTCGACAACATACCAGACCTCCTCGAGATTGCCAAAAGATACGCGGAGGAAGATCCAAACCAGGAAACCGACGACGAGTCGGGAGGCCAATGCCGCACGAGCAGCAACGACAACTGACGACGGTCCGACCTACGCTACAGCAACACTCGCCTCAATGGCAAGCGCCGCAGTGACGGGCGAGTCGACTTCATCGCCAATGTTGGGCACGCGCAGCGCGAGCCCAATAGCTTCCGCCGCGACGGAGGGCAACGCAGCGACGGCGGCAACTACAAGGCGAAACCAAGGTTCGACCCCGCGGCCCTCCTTAACCAACCGTGTGCGTTTCATAGCAGGGAAGGGAAGCCCGCCACGCACACGACCGCCGACTGCCACACTCTCAGGGAAATTGAGAAGGCACGGCGAGCGCGGGAGGACCCCGACAACAACCCGCCAAACGGCGGAAAATTCGGCAATGTGGCCGGCTCGCTCCACACCTTCACAGGCTACAACACGAAGCGCGAGAAGAAGGTCATCGCCTGCGCCGTCGCCGTCAACACGGTGGCGCAGGTGGACATTCCCCAGTTCCTCAACTGGTCGGAGCAGCCCATCACCTGGAGCCGCCAAGACCACTCGCCACGCATCGACTACCCGGGCCGAGTCGCCCTGGTGGTCAAGCCCAAGGTGGGAGACTACTGGCTCCCCAAGACATTGATGGACGGCGGCAGCTCCATCAACATCCTGCACTGACACCTTCAGCGATTGCGGCTCCGCGATCGATGGTCGAGACGACCTACACCATGTTCCACGGCATCGCCCCGTCGGAAGGCGACCGATCGGCAAGGTCACGCCCCACCTTCGCACACCAGCAAACTTCCACACCGAGCGAATCGCCTTGAGCTGGTACCTTCGACAGCCCCTACCATCGCTGCCCTGGGCGCCAGCGCTTCGCCAAGTTCATGGCAGCGCCCCACTACCCGTACAACGCGATGAAGCTCCCCAGGCCGTGCGGCGTCATCACCATCAACGGCGACCCCGACATGGCCGCCGAGTGCGAGGCCAAAGGAGCCGAACTCGCCGACGCCGTCATTGCGGCAGAGGCCAACCACGCTGACGAGCTCGCCAAGTATGCGAGCGGGGTCAACAACGACGACCCCACCATACTCAAGAAGCCCAATTCGGAGGGCGCAAACACCTCAGCCTTCGAGGAAACGACACACACCCGCACCGTCGAGCTGGTCCCAGGCGACTCCAGCCAGATGGGACGGGCATGAGCCCAGCCTAGGAAGGCGTGCTCATCGAGTTCCTCCGTGAGAACAGGGACATCTTCGCATGGAAGCCCTCTAGATCGCCTGGTGTCCCTAGGGAACTCGCTGAACACAAACTAAACGCCGACCCCAAAGTGAGACCCGTCAAGCAGTCGCTGCGGCCCTTCAATGAAGAGCGCCGCCGAGCTATCGCCGAGGAGGTGCAGCATCTACTCGCTGCAGGCTTCATCCGTCCAATCAAATACTCCAAGTGGCTGGCACACCCAGTCCTGGTCGAGAAGAAGAACGGGACCTGGAGGATGTGTATCGACTACACAAACTTAAACAGCTCCTGCCCGAAGGAGCTGTTCGTCCTCCCGCGGATCGACCAAATAATCGACTCCACCGCGGGCTCGGATTCGCTGTGTTCCTCGACGCCTACTCTGGGTACAACCAGATCAAAATGGCTGTTGAGGACGAGGAGAAGACGGCGTTCATCACGCCATTCGGAGCCTTCTGCTACACCGCCATGACCTTCGGCCTCAAGAACGCCGGGGCAACCTACCAGCGGTGCATGCAGGAATGCCTTGCGAGCCAAATTGCCCGCAATATCCACGTCTACATCGATGATGTGGTAGTGAAGTCCGCTCACCAGGGCGATCTACTCGCCGACCTGGCGGAAACATTCGCCAACCTGCGGAAATACAAGATAAATCTCAACCCAGGCAAATGCACCTTCGGTGTACCAGCAGGGCAACTACTGGGGTACGTCGTCTCCAAGCGCGGGATCGAGGCGAACCCCACCAAAATCGACACGATCGCCTGACTCGGCAAACCCGAGTGCCTGCGCGACGTCCATAAGCTGGCCGGGCAAGTCGCGGCTCTCAGCCGCTTTATCCCTCAACTGGGAGAAAAGGCGATGCCCCTATACCGCCTGTTGCGAAAGAACCCCACCTTCCAGTGGGACAAGGAGGCGGACGACGCACTCCGCGACCTCAAGAAGGTGCTACTCGCAGCACCACTACTCGCCGCCCCCGTCGACAAAGAACCCATGCTGGTCTACGTCGCGGCTTCCGAGCGCGTCGTCAGTGTCGTCATGGTTGTTGAGCAGCCGGAGGAAGGAAAGGAGCGCCCGGTACAGCAACCGGTGTACTACATCAGCGAGGTCCTCACCGAGTCGCCAATGATACCCGCGATACGTAAACTGGTATACGGTCTTGAGCACTGGCGACTGTCGCACTACTTCTAGGAGCACCCGATAATGGTCGTCTCCTCGGCACCGCTGCAGGACATCATCCGCAACCGCGAGGCGACCGGGCGAGTCGCCAAGTGGGCCATCGAAATCGGCGTCCACAACATCAAGTACGAGCCACGAAAAGCGATCAAGTCGCAGGCTCTCGCGGACTTCATCGCTGACTGGGAAGAGGCCCAGCAGCCGGAAAAACTTCCATACCTCCACTACTGGAGCCTACACTTCGACGGCTCCAAGAACACGGACGGCACAGGAGCAGGGATCGTGTTGACTTCACCGAAGGGCGACAAGCTCCGCTACGTCCTCTGCCTCGACTTCACCCCCTGCACCAACAACATGGCCGAGTACGAGGCGCTACTCCACGGCATGCGAGCTGCCAAGGAGATGAACGTCAACCGCCTACGTTGCTACGGAGACTCCGACCTCGTCGCTGGGCAAGTCGCTGGAACTTGCGACGCCGTCTCTCCCACCATGGCGGCATACCGCCAAGCAGTAGACAAGCTGGGGGGACACTTCGCAGGCTACTCCATCGAGTGGATCGACAGGCGGAAGAATGAGGAGGCCGACGCACTCTCTCGCATCGGTTCGGCTCGACTCGCACCACCCGCCGGCGTCTTCCTCGACACGATCACCAAGCCATCAGTCTCTCTCCCAAGGGAGATCGACATCGGAGTCCCGCTGCAGCCAGAGGCAACCCTGGTTGCACTCATCGCCGAGCTAGACGACTGGACCAAGCCGTACATCGCCTACCTGGAGGCCGGCACCTTGCCGGCAAACGAGACAGACGCTCGGATGATTGTACGTCGATGCAAATCCTTCACCATCATCGACGGAGAGCTCCACAAGCGCAGCGTCACAGGCGTGTTCCAACGATGCGTTCAACCCGCCGAAGGACGTAAGATCCTCCACGACATCCACTCCGGCGACTGCGGCCACCATGCCGGCACCCACTCCCTGGTCGCCAAGGTTATGCGGCACGGCTTCTACTGGCCCACCGCACACGCCGACGCCATCGACATTGTCCAGTGGTGTGCCGGGTGCCAGAAGTACGCCAACCAGACACACGTGCCGAGCTCAGCGCTCAAGACAATCCCCATCACCTGGCCATTCGCCGTGTGGGATATGGACATGGTAGGCCCTTTCAAAAAGGCCTCTTCCGGCTTCACCCACCTCCTGGTCGTGGTCGACAAATTCACAAAGTGGGTGGAGGCCAAGCCAGTCCGGAAATGCGACGGGAAGACCGCCACCAAATTCCTACGTGAGCTCATATATCACTACGGGTTCCCTAACAGCATCATCACGGACAACGGCACCAGCTTCGCCAAAGGAGCCATGGCCGAGTTCTGCGAAGAACACCACATCCGGCTCGACCTCGCGTCAGTTGCCCACCCGGAGTCCAACGGCCAGGCAGAACGGGCCAACCAGAGCATCCTCCACGGCCTGAAGCCGCGGCTCCAAGTACCGCTCGAGCGCACCGCCGGGTGCTGGGTCGAGGAGCTACCCTCCGTCATATGGGGCATCCGCACCTCAGTCAATAGGTCGACAGGGTTCACCCCCTTCTTCATGGTGTATGGCGCCGAGGCAGTCATGCCCACCGACCTCGAGCACGATTCGCCAAGGGTCGTCCACTACACGGAGGCGGCGAACGAACTCGCACGGCAGGACGGAGTCGATCAACTCGACGAGGCACGCGACCTAGCTCGCTCTCGCACTGCCATCTACCTGCAAGGACTCCGCCGTTACCATAGCCGGCACCTTCCAGGAAGGCGACCTGGTGCTACGACTCATCTAGGACAAGAAGGGCATGCACAAGCTCTCCCCCCCGTGGGAGGGACCATTCGCCATAGGGCAAGTACTCGGCAACAACACCTACTACCTCATCGACGTCCGCGGGGACGGCAAACTCAACATCAAGCGACCATGGAATGTAAACCTCCTACGAAAGTTCTACTCCTAGAACTCCACATATGTATCCTCCAATCGCTATGAAATAAAAAATATTGGTTACTGCAAATTGCGTCTACTCTCCGTGTCTTGTGCCACTCGCACTCGTAATAACAGCATCAAGCTAACTGCAGAAGTCAACCTCTGGTACAGCGATCGGCACGGCCAAGTAGTGCCATAAGGGCACCGGGTTACCCTGTGTCTTGCAACGTCCACGAAAAACGCCTACCCGGAGCCCCATTGGAGTCGCCTAGCTCGACTGGCTCAACGAGCCAAGACAACTGCCTTCGCTTCTCACAGCGACCATGATCCTCCGCATCCTCGACATAGCGACTCGAATGGCCAAGTACCACGCTCGGGGACTGATGACCAGTTCAGCGCGAGCGGCTAGGGAAAACGCCAAGTATAAGAGCATGCCCATGACTCGCCATACGACTGACCCGACGGGCCAGACAGGAGTGATGCGCTTACTCTAACACGCCCAACCCTCACCACCCTAGAGTCACGACTAGAACAACCAAGTACCATGCTCGGGGACTCGGCTACTCGACCTCGTTTGCGCAAGTGAAAACGGTGAAGTACAGAGAACTCATGGGAGTCGCCTTGCGACTGGCTTTCCAAGCTCGGGCGAGTCAACCTCAATAACAAAACATTCAAAAAACCACAAACACACAAACAAACGAGGTAAACCCCATAAAAAGGGCGGACGCGCTTGGGGACTTGTTCAACCCTCAATCATGACAACACGACAACTCACAAAATACCACGACATTTCATTATAGCAGATCACAATCGTTACAAAATACAATGTGTGCCCAATGGTCGAACTGCTACTAACGCCCCAGGGCACAATGTTTTACTCAGCAGGCTTCGACGACGACTCGCCGCCACCCTTGCGGTTGCGAATGAAGGGTGTGTACGGGTTTGACAGGTACGTCGTCAACTCACCCGCCATCGCCGCACGGAAGGGCTGCTCGATCTTAAAGTCCCAGTACTGTGTCTCGGGGTCGTTGGGTGCGACGACCGTCTCCTGATAAGGAAGGAGGTTGCCCATCGCCCAGACGCGCTCGGAGTACACCGCGGCGCGGTCCGTCAGCTTCAACACCTCGGCGATCTCCAACGAGCCAGTCGACGATGGGTAGCCACTCGTCATGTCATCAAGATCGAAATCTTCCAGGAAGTGGGCAAGCCCAAGACTCAGCGTCGTCGTCGCCGCCCCGCACCGGAACGCTGACCGCGTCATAAACTCGACGACCGACGGCGCCTTCTCCAAGTATCGCCACACCTCGACGAGGTCGCTGGGAATCACTTCCGTGGGCGACATCTCCTGAAGATACGCCCATATACATGTCGCCGACAACGTGGCCGAGTCGACCAGCGTGGCTACACATTGCCGTGCGTCGAACGAATTCGCCTCCTCCGCGCTGTCAATGATCTGACCTGCGGACAGAAGGTGACAGTTCATACATCAAAGATTACACAATGCATATGTTACAGGCAGAGGCAGGCACACTCACCAATCAAGGGACGGGAGAGATCCGTGATGAAGCTCTGAAGAGAGGTGTAGTCGTCTTGAAGCCCAGCAACGAGGGCGTTAGAGACCTTACGCTCGTCAGCGGCAGCTGTAACAGCAGCCTTGGCTTGCCCATCCTCCGAACTCGCCTCTTCCTTCGCTTCCTTCAGCTCGCGCTCAAGTTCGGCGATCCGCTTCTTAGCCGATCTCAACGCAGACTGAGCTGCCGTCAATTCACTCGCTGGGACAAGGCCTTGGCGGACCTCCTCTGCCTTCGCAGCAGTCGCCTGGAGTCCCTTGTTCGCCTCTTGGACGATGGCAAGTTCTTTCTCTGCGCGATGCTTCGCAGCAAGCCGGTCGGCTGACTCACGCTGCAAACCCTGGGCAAAAGACAAACAGTTAACAAAAACGAAATCCTAAGTGCCCACCCGCTGAAATTCAGCGCGTAGGCACTCGGGACCGGAGATCAAATCCTAGTGCCCACCCGCTGAAATTCAGCGGTAGGCACTCGGGAGTGGAGATCAAACTAAGTGCCCACCCGCTGAAATTCAGCGACTAGGCACTCGGGACCGACGCGAAAACAAAACAAAGACACTAAAAGAATCCGACCGCTGCAAGTCAGCGGCCCGATCCTCGGGGACTGGACATACCTGGATGGCTGCGCCAAGCATGCCATGAAGCTGTATCGTGTCCACGGATGCGAGAAGAGCCGAAGTGTGCCCGCGACGCTGCTCGACCTCCGTCTCGGCGACCTCAGGTGCGCGTCTCGAGGGCGTGGTACCACTCGCCGTAGCCGCTCTGGCCATGAAGCGCGGGAAGGTCGCGATGGATGCGCCGGCGCCAAAAGAGGCCGGCTCGGCCACCCCAGGCGAGGGAGCACCCTCCTTGGACGTCAAGGCCTCCTGTGCCACGGGTTCACTCGGAGCGATCATCGTGTCGTCAGACACCGTGACGACTATGTCGCCCTTGGTCTTCTTGGCACTATCCGCGGGGGCGACGACCTCGTCCGCCTTCCTCTTCCGAGAGGGGTCCTCCTCGGCGACGACTGGCGGCACCTTGGCCACGGACGGGTGGCCTATCTTCTTAGCTCCAGTCCTACATCGCTTGAGCAAAGTGGTCCGAGTACAATGAAAAACAAAGGCAGGTGAATAAAACTCACTTAGCGACTGGTAGGAACCGCAGCCCCGTGCGGATGCCGGCCGGCTTCTCTAGTTCGGGGCCCAGTTTACGACTGAGACGCATCTCGAGGACATCGTGCGTCCAAGACACGGACGGCTTCTTCATTGTCGAGGCCGCGACAGGTGCCTCCGAAACATTTTCGGCGGGAGCCTCCCTAGGTGGTGAAGCCGCCTCGACCGGAGCGACCCCTGACCCAGAGACTGGGGAGAATGGGGAAGGCATCGAGGCCAGAGGCGCCTCACTCAGGACGGCGGTAACGTCCGCTGCTGCCATCGTCTGTGGCGCTTCATCCTTGGCCAGGCTGGTGGCATCGGAGCTGCTCGCCGAGTGAGGCGATGCGCCGCTTCGCCGTCTTCCTCTTCGGTGGGGCCTTCACCTCCTTCTTCTTCTTCTTCGACGGAGTGGCCTGGCGACGCGAGGTGGTTTCGGGAAGTTCGTCGTCATCGTGACGTTCGAGGCTTTTACTCGCCTCGAGTTCGCGCTGACGCTGCACGCGAGTTTTGCGAACCAGCGGGGCAACCTCTTCCTCGGACTCATCTTCGTCGTCACTCCTGTCGCTCTTGATGCCGCCTTTGGCAGGAGGCGACTCACCCCCGTCCCGGACGGACGAGCTCGAGTTCTCGTCGTCTGCGGGCGGAAGCCACCCTTCCACCACTTGAAATAACTACAATGAGCATAAGACAGCATCAGTACGACCGCTACTTCATTAACTGCGACTACGAATGATAGAAAGTGACTTACCGTTGGGGCTGGATGCTTCGCGGTGTAGGAAGCGACCCCGGCCTTCGCGTCCAGGTACATCGCCTGGGTGATCTTCTTCAACGCCAGGATGTAGTCCTCGAGTTTCCACTCGGCGAGGCAGGATTTCGTCGAGTCCTCCCGGCCCGTGTACTCGTACATATAGTGGTCACGGCGGGCCAGGGGGACGAGTCGCCGCCCGAGCCAGCAGTTGTACAAATTGATGGGATGGAGACCTTTCTTCTTCAGGCCGCGGATGGTCTGAAGCATCTCGTCCACAACCATCCGCTGGTCTATTGGAAGCTTGGCGACTTAGAGTCGGCGCGGTTCGGGCCGGTCGGCGGAGTATCTTGGGATCGCCACCTCGCCCTCCGGAGTCGCCTCGGTGACATAAAACCAAGACTTCTTCCACTCGCTCGCTGCCTTGGCAGGTAGCATTAGATCAAAAAAGGAGGCCTTCGACTTCAGTTGAAACGTCAAGCCACCCGCTGCAAGCATTAGGCCGCCTGCTTCTTCGCGACTGATCCGCCCGTGGAACAGATCTTGCCACAGGGGGAAGTAGGGCCTACAGCCCAGGTACCACTCGCAGAACGCCATGAAAATGGCGAGCTGCTCGATGCTGTGCGGGACCAGGTCCGATGGCTGGATCCCGTAGTAGGCGCAGAAGCGCCGGAAGAAAAGAGATGTGGGGAATCCCAGTCCCTGTTCCAGGTGGCTGGTAAAGCAGACGAATTCTCCCTCACGCGGGTTCGGAGTCACCTCTACGGACACGGGGATGCGCCACCTGCCAGCGCGAAGGATCCCAGCCTCCTCGAAGGAATCCAGTAACGCTCTCGTACACTTGGACCTGCCCCATGGTTCGGTGGAGGGAGCCATTGGCGGTAGGATTCGTGGGGGTCGGAGGATTTTGGTTCGGCTGGATCACGATGCGGAGGAAAATGAAGGTGCGCGCAATCGGAGGAAATGACGAGGATATGGTTTTCCGATCGCCTACCATTCCCTTTATATAGCGGTTGTTACCCGCCAAATCGGGGAGCCGTTACTACGCGTTGATTACGCCAAAAGTTACTGTTGGATTACTCCAACGGCTAATTTTGATTGCGTTTTGACGGTCCAACTTCGGCCACTCGGCTTGCCGACCCGGTCACTACAACAGTGACTGAATATTTCGCCGACCCGCTCGCCAAAGCTGCGACCAGAATGACTAGTTTCCTCCTTTATTCAGGAGCCCGCCGCCAATTCGACTGGATGTCCGCGTTGAAGCCGTATGCTCCGACTGCTAGCAACCACCTGGCACCAATCGACGACGGCCTCGGGGACTACTGATGGGGATATGCCTACAGGGGTATACCCAGCAGGATGTTTCCGACTGGCCCACAACCTGGCGAGTGGGCCTGCAAGACAGCGACTGGATCAAGACCTGGCGTGGATCCAAGCGATCGAAGTCAAGGCCGGGAGAGTGGATAGGCCGATTAGTTAAACGAGTCAAACCTTAATGATTCGTTGAGATTTGTAAACCCTAGGGAGGGTGAATCTATATAAACCTCCCTACAGGACGTGTAAACGTACGTTCCATCATACACCCAAGCGACTCGCCGCCTAGCCGTCGAGCTCGCCCCATTGTACCTCCACCATAATACAATCTAGCAGGAGTAGGTATTTACCCTCTGGGGGGCCGAACCTGGGTAAAACCCTGTGTCTCCGCCCTCATCTTGCACCGCAGATGGCTGGCCGCCCTTCCCTTCGTTCTACTACTCGCTGCCGATTGCAGTATCTGCCGTGACCATTCCCACGACAGTGCTCCCGCGAGCTGCTTAAGTGGGTGTCCCCACTCGTCAGTGAGACAGGGGAGTGCGAAGCGGTATGGGGCAACGTGGGTCGTTCGATCTGATTCTAATCCAATGGCTGGGAGTCATCATCGATGTTGAGTAACGCCGGCGAGAAAGAAACCTAGTGCGGCCAGTGGGGGTTGCTTGGGGCTCACCGGGGTGCAGGCGAAGGTCGGCGAGGCGGACGAACGACAAAGTCGACAACGGCGAACTCAGGGGTGGTCGCGGCAGCTCCTGGGGTGAACGAAATCGATGGCGCCCTTCTTCTCCAGAGGCGGCGGGCTCCGGTGAAATTCGGCGTCTTTGCTCGCCTTGCTCGGAACGGTGTTGCGATCAGTGATGAGAGGGAGTAGAATGGTGTGAAGAATTGAGGCGGTGGCCTCTATTTATAGTCGGCGAGGGACCGACGGGCGACGGTGAGCTCGTCGAGGCGATGACGGCTATTGGCATGGGCAAAGGTAGGGGCGGTGCGGTGTTCCTGGCGATGCTCAACGACATGGTTTTGAGGCGTGGCGGTGCGGCTTGGTGAACATGCGGCGCTCTGCGTAGGCGGGCGTCTTAGACGGCGGCGGTGGTCGGCCACGGCGGAGAACTAGGATGTCTGGCGGTCTCGGGTCGGTGGCGATGGCGATCATGCACGCGGCGAGGGCGGCGCGCGGTCTGTGGGCTTCAGTCGAGGGTGGCGCTCTGGCGCACGCTCGGCATGGTCGCTGGCGGTCCGTGCGTGTGGTCCAGGGGTTGGCAAGGTTCGAGCGGTGGACAGGGAGTGGCGGTGGATGGTGGGCTGCCTCCCAGACATGCTGGCTAGGCTTGCTTCTCCTCCTAGCTTGCTATCGACATGGGGGTGACATGGGTGTGCTCGGCTGTTCACCATTGATGGCAATGCCAAGCTCACAGTGGTGCTAGTGCTTTGTTTAGTTAGCTAGATGATCTACTGAGGTTGCTGTGAGCTAGAGAGGGAACCAGTTAGGCAAGAATCACTGCTCACAATAGTGTTTAGATTTTGTATGATTTGTGTCTGCAACCTGTTTGATGAAATGGCCGCATGGATTCAAGTTTTGAATTTTGAAAATATTTTTGGTGGGTGTGCTAGATTGGTGCTGGTGAGTCTGCAGATGCTTGGGTTTTGAAAGTTGAGCTTGTTTGAGTGGTTTTTGAAAAAGTGGGATTTTCCCATATGATAAATATTCAATTTTGAAATGTCATTTAAACTATGCATTTGAAAGTTTCTGGATGATCACAAAGTGTTCCTTGATACTTTGTTATGAGTACATTCAAGGGGTGCAAAGATCCAGAAAAGTTTCTGTTAGGTTCTAAAAGTTTGAGACAGCCAAAGTAGGCATGGGAGTTAAATTGGTCAAAATGACCATTCCCTTACTTTATTTGTTTTGATTTACTTGTCTTTGGGAGAAGTGTGGGAATTGTTTTAGATGATGTTTATTTCACCTAAGAAACATTTTACAAGTAAGGAAACAAACAAACAAACAAGGTGGTTCAAAATAATTTCAAATTCAATGCATGCTTTCAAAATTTTATTTAGAAAAGTTTTTGTTAACCCTAATTTTGATGATTAGGAATTGGTGATCCAAGTTTAGTATTTTTGGGATGTTACACAATACATGATAGGTTTGTATACGATAGAGTATTACTCTATACATATACAATACCAAGGTACAAGTTTTGTCTAACACCCCCCTTAATCTAAACCTTGCAAAGATTGATATTAGGTTTAAACTCATCTAGTTTCTTAAAACACGGAATCTTGGTGAAGCCATTAGCAAGCTGATCCTTGCTTGAAATGAACCTGACATCAAGTTGTTTATTTGCCACTCGTTTACGAACAAAATAAAAATCAATCTCAATATGTTTTGTCCTGGCATGAAACACTGGATTAGCAGACAGAAAAGTAGCACCAAGGTTATCACACCATAAGCATAGTTTATCCCTTAGACAAACACCAAGTTCTCGAACAAGGGCCTCTAAACATATTAACTCAGCGGTAGAATTTGCCAGAGCCTTATACTCAGCTTCAGTACTAGAGCGTAACACAGTTGGTTATTTTCTGTCACTCCAAGAGATGAGGTTGGGGCCAAAGAAAATAGCAAACCCACCTGTAGAACGTTTGTCATCTAGGTCATCAGCCCAGTCTGCATTTGAAAAAAGCACCGAGAAGTGTGGAGGAAGACCTTTATCTAGGTCATCATCCCTGTGGAGGACGCCCAGTCTTCATCTAGGTCATTAGCCCTATGGAGGAAGCCCAGTCACCTGTAGAACGTCTATCATCTAGGGAGGGTTTCCACCTGGGCTGGGAACTCCCTTGGACTCCCCACACCTATATAAGGAGGGGTTGGGGCGCACCCCAAGGTATCCCCCTTTCCCTATGCTCCCAAGACCCAATCCCTAGGCTGCCGCTGCACCCCCCCCCCCAAACCGCCGATGACCTAGATCCCCTCTAAACCGCCGCTATCGTCTAGCCTAAACCCTAGCCGCCGGCTGCCCTCTTCCCTCGGCATCTAAAATCTAGATCTCCAAGGCCCTCTTCTACTCCACCATACTCGCTCTGGCTTAGGCGAAGCCCTGCGGGATCTCCCCTCTACTTCAGGCACCACGCTGTCGTGCTGCCGGAATCGCGAGGAGAGAGCTACAACCTCCGTTGTCTGCTGGAACAAGGGAGAGGAAGGTCTTCATCGAGTACCGTACGTGTGATCGACTGTGGGAGCGCTGCCGGAATGCGGCGCCGAAAGGATCGTCTACGCGATCTTGAGATCGGCAAGTGAACGACTACATCACCCACGAGAATCTGCTCTCGTTAACCACTTTGGATCTTCGAGGGTTAGTACTCTATCGACACGTTGCTACAATCTAGTAGATAGATCTTGGCTTCTGTGTGTTCACGCGATAGAATTTTTTTGGTTTCCATGCTACGAACCCCTACAGTGGTATCAGAGTCGTGCCTATATATAGATTTGTTGCACGAGTAGAACACAATGGTCATTATGGGCGGTGGTGATTTTATTATCAATTGCTTCTTGTGTACTTTGCATCTTGCGGTATGGTGGGATGAAGCGGCCCAGGCTAACCTTACATGACATTGTTCATGAGACTTTCTCCATGCTCAACATGCAATTTGTATTGCATAAGTGGCTTTGCTGGTGTCTGTCTTTCCCATCATAGTAAAGATTCAATTTACAACGGGCACTTGATAGTTCAAGCATCAATGTTGTGATTCGTGTTCGTAAGTTAGAACGGTACTTATTGAAAGCCCTAAACCACGTAAAATATGCAAAGAAAATTAGAGGCGTCTAACTTTGTTTTGCAGCGTTGTGCTGTGATGTGATATGGCCATGATTGTGATTATATGTGATATATGCAATGATCATTATTGTAAGTCGACAACCGACAGGAGCCTTATGGTTGTATTTTAATTTTTTAAGACATGCGTGTCTATTATTCAAAGTAGTTGTAATAGTTAATACTGGTGTACGACAACCATGGAGCGGTGCCATTGACCTTGACACCACGCCGGTGATGATGGAGGTCATGTTCATGCTTGAAGATGGAGATCGGAAGCACAAGAAGAAAGACCATATCATATCACATATTATGAATTGTATGTGATATTAATCCTTTTATGCATCTTATATTGCTTATATTGCAACGTTAGCATTATAAGATGATCCCTCTCACAAAATATCAAGTTATAGAGTGTTAGACCTTAGTAGGCACCGTTGCCAAAGCTCATTGTTTCGAAGCACCACGTGATGACCGGGTGTATTAGATTCTGCGAGTGTATACAAGGGGAACAAGCCAGATTATCTCATGCGGAAACTAAGGTTACATCTTGACGAGCCTAGCATGTACAGACATGGTCTTGGAACACGGATTACCGAAAGGTAAAGCATGAGTCATATATTTGATATGATGAACATGATGATTGTTCGCCTTTGAAACTACATCATGTCACGTGATGATCAGACTTGGTGTAGTGGATTTGGTTTTTGTGATCACTAAAACAATGTGAGGGAAATTGTTTTGAGTGGAAGTTCAGTAGTAATATGATTAAAAGTTGAACACTATTTATCATAAATTAAATCAAAGTGAATTTGCATAGTTGTTGTAGTCATTGGCATCCGTTTACCACCTTGCGCTTAGTTATAATTGAGATAATAGAACTATAGAATTCTAGTTAGTTACTTTATGAACTAGTATCGTATTGTTTTGAAGTGTTAATCTAAAGTTTAAAAGTCCTATTGCAAACTTTCAGTAAGTTTCGATTACTCCGTGAAGTTTAATAATTGGTATTAAATCAAGAGTAACAATTCCAATGTTAGTATTATAAGTATCATGTTTGTCTCCATGATTCTTGATATTCAAAAGATTGTTTTAATATCAAAGTTATCAGGGAGCTGAAAGAATTGTTTCAGAAACCATCATGTGTGGAAGATATTGCGATATCTGAAACAAAGTTTTTGTTGCAACATGATGGAGTGTAATATGACAAAATTTATGTTCTCATATTTGATGAAAATTTACAAAAGGTTGAAGACTAGTTGTCCTAATCCTCCAAAAGGCATTGGAGAACAACATTATACTCGCGATTCACCGTTATAAGCTAAAGTAGCTTGATCATGAATAGTTCCATGATAAGGATGAATATTTGATGTAGGTAAAATATTTACTATACTAAAAGATTACTAAAGAATGGAATTTGAAAGAACACCAAACATTTGATGATGGTGATCGACTTCAAAGTGTAAGTACAAAGACATTGGTATTTAACTATACACGCTTTGGACTATGTGTCATGATTATGGCGCCACTGTTGATGTTGATAGATTCTTTTGAAAGGATAAAGGAATACTAAAAGAGAAATCTAAGAAATATTTGGCAGAAGAGAAAAGACTAGAATTGTTCAGCTTAGGTATATAGATGATATACATGTTATGGCTATATTCTTTGCTTGTTAAACAATGTGGTTCTTAAGTATTTGATACTGAATTTGTTGGTATGAATCGTCATATGAAACAACACAATTCATGAACTACAATGGCCTAAGTAACTAGCAAAGTAATATGTGATGATATTCATCGAAAACAAAATAAAGAGTTATTATGTTTCTCGTTGAAATCAAAACTTACCTTCAATATTTGTTTCAATAATTGTTATTTCGATCAGGTATTATGAGAACAAAAGGGTTTTTCAAATAATTGCCGTAATCCATAAAAGATGGATGATTTACAAATCTCGTTGGAGAAATCACATCCATAAAACTAGTGCTAAAAATGTCGAAAGACAAATTGATTGAAAGATCACTTAGGAAGTGACATCGCCGTTTAAATTATATTGGAAAGAAAACATGAAAAAAATCCATGTGGATGGAATTTTGGAGTCTTTTGATTTTGATCAAATGACGCTTATGAAACTTTCTTAGAGATAATTAAAACTCCGTTCATAGGCCAAAAGTGAACGAATGACTAGCTTATTAGAACTTATACATATAGATGTATGAAGCCCATTATGTGTAGTCAAGAGTGGCGAATTTCAAACTTCACATGCTTTCTCCAAAAATTTGAGTGAATATATGAATATCTACTTAATGAGGATGAAGTGTGAAACATTTCAAAAGTTCAAAGACTTTCAAGATGAAGTGCAAAATCAATATAACAAGAAAATAAAGAATTTATGATAGGATCATAAAGAAAAATATTTGAGTTACAAGTTTAGCATAACACCTAAGATTTGAGGAATCATTCCATGGATTTGTGTTTCCCGAAACACCATATGAGTATGGAATAATTGAGATATGCAATGAAACCTTGTTTGACATGGTAAGACCAAAGGTGTAATTCATAAAACTGTCATCATATTTTAAAGATTAAAAGCTTTAGAGACTACCGCTTTTTCACTGAAAAGAGCTCCGTCATGATCCATTGAAATGACACCATATAAAGTTATGGTTTGGGATAAAACCCAAGTTGTCATTTCTTAAACATTGGTATGCTATGCATAAGTGAGATGTTTACTACCAAAGTCGGATGAACATGTATTTGTATGTTATTTCGAATAATCGTTGAGTATTCCTCCATAACACCGAAGAAAAAAAGTTTGTCGCTTAGAACGTCAAGTTTCTTTGAGAAGGAATTTTCCGTGAAAAGTTAAGTGGGAGGACAATAGAACTTTGATAAGATTAAATGAACCTTAGCTATTGTGCAAAGTTGTGCAGCGCCGAAAAGTGTTCCGGAGGCAGCAACAATTCTCATGGCTCACGTGCCTCAAAGGTTGTGGTCACAAAGGTCTAAGTTCCTATTGAACCAAGTAGGTCGGGTAAACAATCAAATACCAAGATTTGAGGGTTGAATCATTATTTGACAATAATGAACCGACTATATGCAAAGAAGCGATGATGGGTCCTGACTCTGTCAAATGGCTTGAAGTCATAAAATCATTGATAGTTTTATACACGAAAAATCAAGCTTTGAACTTGAAAGACCCTTTGGAAAGGTGCAAGACCTTACAGTCGTGTTTGGATCTATAAAGAAATAGACATGGATGTTTAACATCTATAAAATAGTCAACATGTTGGGAAAGAGTTCACAATAATGTTCAAAGGTTGACTATGATAAGATTTGATCTTTCATAGCGATATTTAGTCTAGACGGATTAAGGTAGCAACCACTACATATAATTCTGTTATATGGTAGTTGAACAAACAAAACAAAGTTATTTTAATAGAATTGTTACCTAGGACATGTACATAACATGATCCAGAGGGTTTTGTTAATTCAAAAGGATTCTAAAGGTGTATGCAAACTTCAATGGTTGAAATAAGCATCAAGGAGTTGGAATCTTCACAGTGATGAAATTGTTAAAGAGTTTAATTTCATTAGAGACGGTGCTTGCATTTGCAAGAAATTAAGTGGGAGTGCTAAGACATATTTATAATACATTATGTGGAAGACATATTGTTGGTTGGAAATTATGTATCTTTTATTGACACGGGTTAAGAATTTCATCTCGATGAAAGACTTAGGCAAAACCCGAATATTAGGCATCAATGTCTATAAGGTTAGTTTGAGGCGCTAATATGGTTGTGCCAAATATACATAGATGAGACATTGAAAGAGTTCGGTATAGAAATGACGAGAAAGGTTCTTGCCACACAAAAAGGATTAAATCGAAATTCCAGTGTATCGACGCTTGATAAGTGAAACAAAGATTCAAGTATTTTTTATACTTGATGAATAAAATCACAGAGAGCATATTAATCATATATGATATGTACACATCCAGATATGTCCTATGCTCTAAATGTTGTGAGCATATACCAGAATGATTCATAAGATGATCATTGGACGATAGTAAAGATATTATTATGATCTTTTGGAAGAACTAAGAATATATTTGTAGAGGTCACAAATAGATGGTTAGTTCATTGTAAAAGTACTACATTGATACTAGTTTTGTCACAAAGTACAAATTAAGTTTATCTCAATCTAAACTAAGGGTGGCGCAATATAATGGAAAGTAAGTTCCATAATGGATTTGGATGAGTTCCAAAGTTAAGACATTATGACAGATACTACAACAAAAGGCTAAGTATATGACTGCTATTATAGCATCAAAAGAGGGCATTATGTTAAGTAGTTTGTTATCAGACTACGTGTGGTTTTTAGCGGGATAGTACTATGAAGATATATTGTACGACAATATTATCAGTATGTTGTAACCCCAAGGAACTAAAGGTCTTACCAAAGGACCAAATTTATACAAAGCCATCTCATTAGAGAATGAGTGATGTGTAGAGACGCAAAGACATGCAATTACACACATACCTAAAAGAGTCGGATCCAAAGATCAGTTGACCACTAGAAATCGTGTACATATAACACCAGAAATCCATATGTGTTGAATACACAAAGTTTTGAAACTAGTTTATTGTCTCTAGTGCAAGTGGGAGACTGCTGGAGATATGCCCAAGAGGCAATAATAAAGTGGTTATTATAATATCTTCGTACTTATGATAAATGTTTACATACCATACTATAATTGTATTAACCAGAAACATTAATACTTGTGTGGTTTGTAAACATAAAAGAGTCCCTAGTAAAGCCTCTTGTTAAACTAGTTTGTTGGTTAATATATGATCATGGTTTCCTGATCATGAACATTGAGATGTTATTAAAAACAAGGTCATATCATTAGGAGAATGATGTGATGCACATACTCCTATAGTTAAGTGTAGCATAAGATCAAGTCATTTAAATAGTTCACTTGCTATAAGCTTTCAAATACATAGTAACCTAAATCCTTCGACCATGAGATCATGTTAACACCATCACCGGATGTATGCTTTGATGACATCAAACACCACTTCGTAACTGGGTGGTTATAAATGTGGCATTGAGTGTTCAGAAAGTATGTGTTGAGGTGGATCAAGAGTGGGATTTGTCCATCCATATGACGGATAGATATACTTTGGGCCCTCTCGGTGGAATGTCATCCAATTGGCTTGCAAGCATGTGAATGGATCACAAGGGATCACATATCATAGGAACGAGTAAAGAGTACTTATCGGTAACGAGGTTGAACTAGGTATGCAGAGATACCGACGATCAAACCTCGGATAAGTAAAGTATCACGAGACAAAGGGAAATTGGTATCATATGTAAATGGTTCATTCGATCATGAAGTAATCGTAAAAATATGTGGGAGCCATATGAATTTCCAGATTCCTCTATTGGTTATTGATCGGAAAAGAGTCTCGGTCATGTCTGCATAATTCACGAACCGTAGGGAGACACACTTAAGGATTCGATGTTGTTCAGTAGATATGGAATGTGAGTAAGAAGACTGAATGTTATTCAGAGTCTTGGATGAGATCCGGGATATCACGAGGAGATACGGAATGGTCCAGAGAATAAGATTCATATAAGGAAAGTCCAATTCCGGAGTTCAGGAATGGTTTCAGTGTTTTCACCAGAATGTTCTAGAAGGGTCTAGAAGGTCCATCGAACCGGAAGGGGAAGGGTGCATGGATGTGTCATGGAAAAATGGAATGGTTGCATCATGTTCTAGGTCACTTTCTTGGACACTTGGAATAGAGAAATCAAACTCTAATTTGAAAGTCAAAAAGGCAGTTTGAAAAACTCAAATCCTAACATGGTTTCCGAGTTAGGGAGGGTTTCTGAGTTAGGGAGGGTTTCCACCTAGGCTGGGAACACCCTTGGACGCCCCCCACCTATATAAGGAGGGGTTGGGGCGCACCCCAAGGTATCCCCCTTGCCCTAGGCGCCCAAGACCCAATCCCTAGGCCGCCGCTGCCCCCCCCCCAAGCCGTCGGCGCCCTAGATCCTTTCTAAACCGCCGCTACCGTCTAGCCTAAACCCTAGCCGCTGGCTGCCCTCTTCCCTCGGCATCTAAAACCTGGATCGCCGAGGCCCTCTTCTACTCCACCATACTCGCTCCATCTTAGGTGAAGCCCTGCGGGATCTCCCCTCTACTTCCGACACCACGTCGTCGTGCTGCCGGAATCGCGAGGAGAGAGCTACAACCTCCGCTGCTTGCTGGAACAAGGGAGAGGAAGGTCTTCATCGAGTAGCGTACGTGTGACCGATTGCGGGAGCGCTGCCGAAATGCGGCGCTGAAAAGATCGTCTATGCGATCTTGAGATCGGCAAGTGAACAACTACATCACCCACGAGAATATGCTCTCTTTAACCGCTTTGGATCTTCGAGGGTTAGTACTCTATCGACTTGTTGCTATAATCTAGTAGATAGATCTTGGCTTATGTGTGTTCACGCAATAGAAATTTTTTGTTTTCCATGCTACGAACCCCTACACTAGTAACAATAATGTTATCAACATATATGAGCAAAATTATTTTGACATCAGACTTGTTGAAGAGAAATAAATAGGTGTCTGCCTTGGAAGGAACAAAGCCAAGAGTATGTAGTTTGGAACTCAGACGAGAATACCACGCTCGAGGGGCTTGTTTTAAACCATAAAGAGCCTTGTCAAGCCTGTAAACATATTGTGGAGTAGCAGAAGACTAAAAACCAGGTGGTTGTCGCATGTAAACCTCCTCTTTCAGAACACCATGTAAGAACACGTTCTTTACATCTAGCTGTCGTAAACTCCATCATTTGAAAACAGAGATAGAGAGAACAAGTCTAATAGTAGCAGCATTAGCAATAGGACATAAAATATCCTCATAGTCAATGCATATCTCTGTTTTAAACATTTTGCAACAAGCCTAGCTTTGTATCTATCAATAGTCCCATCAATATTTTTCTTGATACGGTAAACCCATTTGCAATCAATGATATTTTGTTGGAACTAGGCGGCACAAGATGCCAAGTATTATTTGCAATGAGAGCATCATATTCCTCTTGCATGGCGTGTTTCCACTTAGCATCAGTGAGAGCTTCATTTAGAGTTGTGGGTTCACCTGTAGATGTTAAAAGACACCAGCGAATTGTAACATCAGTATGGATTTTAGGCTGTTTTATACCTTTTTTGATGGGGATATGCCTACCGGGGTATACCCAGCAGGACGTTTCCGACTGGCCCAAGAACCGGCAAGTGGGCCTGCAGGACGGCGAATGGATTGAAGCCCGGCGAGGAACCAAGCGACTGGAAGCTGAAGGCCCAAAGTAGTAGATAGTCCCGGATTAGGTTAAACGACTACCAAGCTTTAACTGAATCGGTTGAGATGTGTAAACCCTAGGGAGGTGAGCCTATATAAACCTCCCTATAGGGAGTAGAGATCGTTCCTCATACACCCAAGCGACTTCTGCCTAGCCGAGAGCTCGCCCATTGTAACACCTCCATAATACAATCTAGCAGGAGTAGGTCTTTACCCTCCGGGGGGCCGAACCTGGGTAAAACCCTGTGTCTTTGCCCTCATCTCGCACCGCAGATGGCTGGCCGCCCTTGCCCCTCGTTCTACTACTCGCTGCCGATTGCAGCATCTACCGTGACTATTCCCACGACAGTGGCGCCCACCGTGGGGCCTGGCCGGTCCGGCCGGTGTTCTGCGGCGACATCCAATCTGCCCATCAACGAGACGGTCGCCACCGGCCGCATGATAGCGATCGGCGAGATGCTCAAAATTTTTCCGAGCATCTAAGTCCCGGCGGCGCGACCCGTCACACACAGCGTGATCCTGCCGATCGGCACGATCAGCCTCTTCGTCGGCCTCACCGACATCATCGTCTCGGAGGATTCGGCTCGCATCCGCGAGTCGCCACCACGCGATCGGCTCTCCGAGAGCCAGATCCGCACGATCCACCGCCTCGCCTCCGAGTATAATTCGGCCCACAACAACGTGGCCGAAAACTCAGCGGCCGCAGAGGACGCGGCCCTCAATGACGACGCCGACTCGGCGACCCCGGCGTCACTCGCCGGATCCATCACCGCGGCTTCATCCGCGGGCTCCATCGCCCAGGTCTCCAACGTGGGAGACTTGAGACCCTCCATCCTCGGGATCTTTGAATTCGACCGGTCGGAGAACTCCGCCGACCTCGCGACGGAACCGGTCGCCACGCCGCGACCTACATGGCAACCGCACCGATCCGGAGGATCCATTCTCCACAATCCATCCCTCCTAATGCCACGCAGCGGAGGTCGAGGAACTCCGCAAATGGCGGAGGCGGTGCGCAAGGAGCAAGCCGAGCGCGAAATTCGCCTCGGCGGTGGCGCAGAGCTATCACGCTACCACCAGCAGCGGATCAGGTCACGCCTGAACCCCACCGTTCAGGGGTGTGCCCTGAATTTCGACGACGAAAACGACCCGGCCCGCGTGGCCGAGCGCGCGATCTGAGAGAACGCGCCACCAGGAGGAAGCGCCCGGCCCCCGCCAGGATCAACGGCGATGGGCGCCCCACCTCCACCCAGCCGCACCCTCCTGAGGACCAGCGGATAGTAGTCTCCTCACGGAGCGAGACGCAAACGGCCTCCCATCGTTCTCCACCCGATGGACAACCTCGTGGCGAGCAGCAGCCGACAAAGATCACAGCCACCGCGACGGCTCCCCAGATTCAATACGTGGGGCCCTGCTCGAAGGCCGTCGAGCAACAAAGAGCGCCGACCGGCAGGTCGAGTATACTCGCGTTCCTCGGGAAGCGAGCGGCATCGATGCCGCCGCGGGCGGCAAACACCCTCAACTGCCCGCCACCAGAGCCACTGCAGCTCCAACACCGACCCGCGAATGCGGCACTCTCCACCAACGACCCCAGGCCGGCAACCAACCTCGTCGCTGCCAACGGGCAACCCATCGACACCCGCACCCACATCATCAACAACCAAAGTTGGCGCGCACGCCAGCTCGACGACCTGCGACATACCCTAACCAATCGCCGCGACGGCGAGCCCATGGGATCGCTCAGTCGACTCGGAGCCAAGTGCTTCGGACCAATGATTCGAGGCGAGAAATACCCGCCAAACTTCAAGGCGCCAAAAGAGATAGAAAAATACGACTCCTCATGACCCGCCTGGCTCGACACATACCTCATGGCGATGGGGATCGCAGCCACATCGACTGCTAGCCGCCTGCTACCTCCCCTAATGATGGAGGGACGTGCAGGCGGTGGATCAACACCTCCCTAGGGCGATCGACTCACAGGAGGAGATGCGACGCCTTCGGGCACTTCGAGTGCTCCTACACCCGCGCCACCACTATCGAGGACCCGGAGCGATGCGCAGGGACCCCGCAGTCGACCGCAATCGGGTCCAACGGTGGCAAGAACTTTGGTACAACGCGGTCGGCATCCACCCAGACACCGCGATCCATTGCTTCAAGACCTCGTGCCGCTACGAGCCCCTGGTCGCCAAGCTCAAGCGACACTCCCGCACACTCGACAACATCCCCGACCTCCTCAAGATCACCAAACGGTACGCCGAGGAAGATCCAAACTAGGAAACTGACGACGAGTCAGGAGGTCAACGCCGCGGAAGCGATGGCGGACGCCGGTCCGACCCTACGCTCTGAAGCACTCGCCTCACCGGCAAGCGCCCGCGCGATGGCCAGTCGACTTCATCTAACGCCGCACGCGCAAGAGCCCAAGAGCTTTCTCATGACGGAGGACAACGCGACGGCGGCAACTACAAGGCCAAGCCAAGGTTCGACCGCGCTCTCCTTAACCAACCATGTGCGTTTCATAGGGGAAGGAAGCCCGCAACGCACACCACCGCCGACCGCCACACCCTCGTGGAAATCGAGAAGGCACGGCGAGCGGAGGACCCGACAATGACCCGCCAAACGGCGGAAAATTCGCAAAGTGGCGGCTCGCTCCACACCTTCACAGGCTTCAACACGGCGCGAGAAGAAGGTCATCGCCCGCATCGCCGCCACAACACTGGCCCGGTGGGCGTTCCCGCCCTAAACTGGTCAGAGCAGCCCATCACCTGGAGCCGCCAAGACCACTCGCCACGCATCGAGTACCCAGGACGAGTCGCCCTGGTGGTCAAGCCCAAGGTCGGCGACTACTGGCTCTCCAAGACATTGATGGACGGCGGCAGCTCCATCAACATCCTGTACCTCGACACCTTCAGGCGGCTGCGGCTCCCGCAGTCGATGATCGAGATGACCCACACCACATTCCACGGCATCGTTATCGGTCGGAAGGCGTACCCGATCGGCAAGGTTACGCTTCCAGTCACCTTCGGCACACCGGCAAACTTCCGCACCGAGCGGATCGTCTTCGAGCTGGTGCCCTTCGACTACCATCGCTGCGTCTGGGCGCCAGGCGTTCGCTAAATTCATGGCAGCGCCCCACTACGCGTACAACGTGATGAAGCTCCCCGGGCCGTGCGGCGTCATCACCATCCACGGCTACCCCGACATGGCCGCCGAGTGCGAGGCCAAAGGAGCCGAGCTCGCTGACGCCATCATCGCGGCGGAGACCAACCACGCCGATGAGCTCGCCAAGTATGCGAGCGGAGTCAACAACGACGACCCCACCATACTCAAGAAGCCCAACTCAGAGGGCGCAAACACCTCAACCTTTGAGGCCACGACGCACACCCGCACCGTCGAGCTGGTCCCAGGCGACTCCAGCCAGACGGTGACGATCGGGACGGGCATGAGCCCAGCATAGGAAGGCGCGCTCATCGAGTTCCTCCGTGAGAACAGGGACATCTTCGCATGGAAACCCTCTGACATGCCCGGTGTCCCTAGGGAGCTCGCTGAGCACAAGCTAAACGCCGACCCCAAAGTGCGACCTGTCAAGCAGTCGTTGCGGCCCTTCAATGAAGAACGTCGTCGAGCAATCGCCGAGGAGGTGCAGCGTCTACTCACTGCCGGCTTCATCCGGCCAATCAAGTACTCAAGAAGTGGGCAAAAAAGTCCTGGTCGAGAAGAAGAGCGGGACACGGAGAATGAGAATGTATCGACTACACAAACCTGACGGCGCCTTCCCAAAGGGCGATTCGTCCTCCATGGGATCGACCAGATAATCGATTCAACCGCGGGCTCGAGTCGCTATGTTTCCTCGACGCCTACTCGGGTACAACCAGATCAAAATGGCTGTCGAGCGAAGAGAAGACGGCGTTCATCACGCCATTCGAGCCTTCTGCTACACCGCCATGACCTTCGGCCTCAAGAACGCCGGGGCGACCTACCAGCGGTGCATGCAAGAATGCCTCGCGAGCCAAATTGGCCGCAACATCCACGTCTACATCGACGACGTGGTCGTAAAATCGGCTCGCCAAGGCGACCTACTCGCCGACCTGGCGGAAACATTCGCCAACCTGCGAAGATATAAGATAAAGCTCAACCCAGGCAAATGCACCTTCGGTGTACCTGCCGGACAACTACTGGGGTACGTCGTCTCCAAACGAGGGATCGAGGCGAACCCCACGAAGATCGACACGATCGCCCGGCTCGGCAAACCCGAGTGCCTGCGCGACGTCCAGAAGCTGGCCGGGCGAGTAGCGGCTCTCAGTCGCTTCATCCCCCGCCTGGGCAAAAAGGCGATGCCCCTATACCGCCTGATGCGCAAGAACCCCACCTTCCAGTGGGACAAGGAGGCGGACGACGCGCTCCGCGACCTCAAAAAGGTGCTACTCGCCGCACCATTACTCGCTGCCCCCACCGACAAAGAACCCATGCTAGTTTACGTCGCGGCTTCCGAGCGCGTCGTCAGCGCCGTCATGGTCGTCGAGCGACCAGAGGAAGGAAAGGAGCGCCCAGTCCAGCGGACGGTGTACTACATCAGCGAGGTCCTCACCGAGTCGCGCCAGCGGTACCCACAGTACCAAAAGCTAGTGTACGCGGTCTTCAGAGCTCAGCGGCGCCTGCCGCACTACTTCCAGGAGCACCCGATCACGGTCGTCTCCTCAGCACCACTGCAAGACATCATCCGAAGCGAGGCGACGGGGTCGCCAAGTGGTCCGTCGAGATCGGCGTCCACAACATCAAATACGAGCCACGAAAGCGATCAAGTCGCAGTAAGCGGCGACTTCATCGCCGATCGAAGAGGCCCAGCAGCCAGAGAAGCTGCGGTACCTCCATTATTGGAGCCTGCACTTCGACGGCTCCAAGAGCGCGGACGGTGCAGGCGCAGGGATAGTGCTAACTTCACCAAAGGGCGACAAGATCCGCTACATCCTCTGCCTCGACTTCACACCCTGTACCAACAACATGGCTGAGTACGAGGCCCTACTCCACGGCATGCGAGCTGCCAAGGAGATGAACGTCAATCGCCTCCGCTGCTACGGAGATTCCGACCTTGTCGCTGGGCAAGTCGCTGGCACCTGCGACGCCGTCTCCCCAACCATGGCGGCGTACCGCCAAGCAGTGGACAAGTTGGGCGGACACTTCACCGGCTACTCCGTCGAGTGGATCGACAGACGGAAAAACGAGGAGGTCGACGCACTCTCTCGCATCGGGTCGGCTCAACTCGCACCACCCGCCGGCGTGTTCCTCGACACGATCACCAAGCCATCAGTCTCTCCCCCGAGGGAGATCTACATCGGAGTCCCACTCCAACCAGAGGCAGCCTTGGTCGCACTCGTCAACGAGCCAGATGACTGGACCAAGCCCTACATCGCCTACCTGGAAGCCGGCACCCTGCCGAAAGACGAGACGGACGCTCGGATGATCGCTCGTCGATGCAAGTCCTACACCATCATCGACAGCGAGCTCCACAAGCGCAGCGTCACCGGCGTGTTCCAACGCTGCGTCCAACCAGCTGAAGGACGCAAGATCCTCCACGACATTCACTCCGGTGACTGCGGCCACCACGCCGCCGCTCGCTCCCTGGTCACCAAGGCTATGCGACATGGCTTTTACTGGCCCACCGCCCACGCTGATGTTGTCGATATCATCCAGCGGTGCGCCGGGTGCCAGAAGTACGCCAACCAGACGCACGTACCGAGCTCGACGCTCAAAACAATCCCCATCACCTGGCCATTCGCTGTGTGGGGCATGGATATGGTAGGCCCCTTCAAGAAGGCCCCCTCCGGCTACACCCACCTGCTAGTCGTCGTCGATAAATTCACGAAATGGGTGGAGGCCAAGCCAGTCCGGAAATGCGACGGGAAGACCGCAACTAAATTCCTACGCGAGCTCATATATCGCTACGGGTTCCCAAACAGCATCATCACGGACAACGGCACCAACTTCGCCAAGGGAGCCATGGCCGAATTCTGTGAAGAGCACCACATCCGTCTGACCTCGCGTCAGTCGCCCACCCGGAATCCAACGGCCAGGCGGAACGGGCCAACCAAAGCATCCTCCACGGCCTGAAGCCGCGACTCCAAGTACCACTCGAGCGCACCTCCGGGTGCTGGGTCGAAGAGTTGCCCTCCGTCATCTGGGGGATCCGCACCTTAGTCAACAGATCGACAGGGTTCACCCCCTTCTTCATGGTCTACGGCGCCGAGGCAGTCATGCCCACCGACCTCGAGCACGACTCGCCGCGGGTCGTTCACTATACGGAAGCTACGAACGAGCTTGCCCGCCAAGACGGGATCGACCAACTCGACGAAGCACGTGACCTCGCTCGGTCACGCACCGCTATCTACCAGCAGGGACTCCGCCGCTACCACAGCCGGCGGGTGAAAGCTCGCACCTTCCAAGAAGGCGACCTGGTGTTACGCCTCATCCAGACAAGAAGGGCATGCACAAGATCTCCTCCGTGGGAAGGCCCATTCGCCATCGGGCCAGACTGCAACGACGCCTACTACCTCATCGATGTCCGCGGACGGCGAACTCGGCGTCAGCGACCATGGAATGTAAACCTCCTACGGAAGTTCTACTCCTAGAACCCCACACATGTACTCTCCAAGCTATGAAATAAAAAAGCGGTTACGCAAATTGCGCCTACTCTCCATGACTTGTGCCACTCGACTTTCGTAATAACAGCGTTCGCTAACCGCAGAAGTCAACCTTTGGTACAGCGATCGGCACGGCTAAGTAGTGCGGTGTAAGAGCACCGAATCACCTCAGTCTTGCATCGTCCATGAAAACGCCACCGAGCCCCATTGAGTCGCTTAGCTCATGGTTCTACGAGCCAAGACAAGCGCCTCGCTTCACAGCGACCTTGGTCCTCCGCATCCTCGGCATAGCGACTCGAGCGCTAAGTACCACACCGGGATCAAGACCAGTTCATCGCGAGCGTCGTGGAAAACGCCAAGTAGGAGAGCATGCCTAGGACTCGCACGCGACTGACCCCACGGGCCAGGCAGGAGTGACGCTCAAACCAACGCGCTAAGTCCTCAACCACCCTCGAGTCGCGCCTAGAACAACCAAGTACCACGCTCGGGGACTCGGCCACCCGACCTCGTTCGCGCCAGGGAAAACGGTAAAGTAAAGAGCACTCAAGGGAGTCGCCTAGCGACTGGCTCTTCGAGCTCGGGCGAGTCGACCAAAATAACAGAACACATAGCAACAACACATATATCACGTACGAGGTAAACCCCACAAAAAGGGCGGACGCACTCGGGGACTCGTTTAAGACTTAATCACAAATACACAACAAATACCAAAATAGACACGATGTCTCATTCAATCGCATATCGCATTGTTTCATGCTACAAAATATGCCCGCATGGCAGACCTGCTGCTAACGCCACGAGGCAAACTATCCTACTCTGCAGGCTTTGACGACGACTCGCCAACATCCTGGCGATTGCGTATGAACGGCGTGTACGGGTTCGACGGATACGTCGTCAGTTCACCCGCCATTTCCGCGCAAAAAGGCTGCTCGACCTTGAAGTCACGATGCGGCGGCTCGGGGTCGTTCGGCGCGACGACCGTCTCCTGGTACGGAAGGAGGTCGCCCATCGCCCAAACACGTTCTGAGTACGTGGCGGCATGGTCCAGCAACTTGAGAACCTCGGACAGCTCCACCGCGCCAGTCGACGATGGATATCCACTCGTCACATCGTCGATGTCAAAGTCCTCAGGGAAGTGGGCAAGTCCAAGACTAAGTGTCGTCGATGCTCCGCGCCGAAACACCGACCGCGTCATGAACTCAACGACCGCGGGCGCTTTCTCCAAATACTTCCACACCTCAACGAGGTCGCTGGGAATCACCTCCGTGGGCGATATCTCTTGGAGATAGGCGCGGATGCACGTTGCCGAGTCGACAAGCATGCTTACACACTGCCTCGCGTCGAACGAGCTCGCCTCTTCCTCGCTATCGATGATGCGACCTGCGAGTAGAAGACAATAATGAGGACGACGGACACAAAAAAAGACACAACCACCGGAAGGGGCAGATGTACTCACCAAGCAGCGGGTGGGCGAGTTCCGTGATGAAGCATTGAAGCGATGTATGGTCGTCCTGAAGCCCAGCAATAAGGACTTCCGACACTTTGCGATCCTCTTCAGCGGCTGCAATGGCGGCCTTAGCTCGCCCATCAGCCGAGCTCGCTTCTTCCTTTGCCTCCCGCAACTCGCGCTCGAGGTTGGCGATCCGCTGTTCAGCGGCACTCAAAGCCGATTGCGCTGCCACCAATTCACCAGCGGGGACAAGCCCCTGGCGAGCTTCTTCTGCCTTCGCGGCAACAGCCAGAAGCCCTTTGTTCGCTTCCTGGACGATGGCCAGCTCCTTCTCCGCGTGCTGCTTCGAGGACAATCGGTCCGCCGACTCAAGCTGCAGACCCTGCACATCACCAAAAAGGTTAATCAAAGCAAAATTCCTAAGTGCCCACCCGCTGAAATTCAGCGAGTGCGCACTCGGGGACTGGCGATCAAGAAATTCCTAAGTGCCCACCCGCTGAAATTCAGCGAGTGCGCACTCGGGGACTGGCGATCAAGAAATTCATAAGTGCCCACCCGCTAAAATTTAGCGCGTGCGCACTCGGGGACTGGATGCGAAAAATAAAGTTAAGATACTATAAGAATCAAGCCGCTGCAAATCACCGACCTGATCCTCGGGGACTGGATGTACCTGGATGGCTGCGCCAAGCATGCCATGGAGTTGTATCGCGTCCACGGACGCGAGGAGAGCCGGCGTATGCCCACGACGTTGGTCGACTTCAGCGTCGGCGGTCCCAGGAGCGTGGCTTGAGGGCGAAGTCCCACTCGCCGCGGCCGCCTTGGTCACGAAGCGTGGGAAGGTGGCGATAGAGGCACCCGCTCCAAAGGAGGTCGGCTCCGCCGGTCCAGGCAAGGGAGCGCCCTCCTTCGTAGACGCGGCTGCCTCCATCACGGGTCCGGCTGGTGCAACCGCCGTGTCGTCAGAAATAGTGACGGTGTCGTCGCCCTTGGCCTTCTTGCTGCCATCCGCCGAGACGACGACCTCGTCCGCCTTCCTCTTGCGGGAAGGATCCTCCTCGCTAACGACGGGCGGCACCTTAGCCACGGTCGGATGGCCCATCCTCTTCACTCCGGTCCTGTGCATAAATCGTATAAGCAAAAGTAATTGAAGTAATTATGAAAGACAAGGAAGGGTGAGTACACTCACTTGGTACTGGAATAAAGCGTAGCCCCGTACGGAGGCCGGCTGGTTTTTCCAGTTCAGGGCCCAGTCGGCGGCTGAGCCCCATCTCCAGGATGTCGCGTGCCCACGACACGGACGGCTTCTTCATCGTTGAGGCCGCAGACGGAGCCTCTGGGATATCTTCGGCAGGAGCCTCCTTGCGAGGCGAAGCCGCCGCCGCAGCCGGAACATCCCCCAGCCCAGAAACTGGGGCGAATGGCGGAGGCATTGAAGCCAGCGGCACTTCCTCGGTCGCCGCGTCCAGTGCGGCTGTCACTGGTGGCGCGTCGTCACTGGCCGGGCTAGGAGCGTCAGAGCTGCTCGCCGAGTGCGGCGGCGAGGCCGGCTTCGACGGCTTTGTCTTCTTCTTTGGGGGGGCCCTTGCCTCCCTTTCTTTCTTCTTCTTCGACGGAGTGGCTTGTCGTCGCGAGGTGGTCTCTGGGAGCTCGTCGTCGTCATCATGACGCTCGAGGCTTCTGCTTGCCTCGACCTCGCGCTGTCGTTGTTCGCGGGTCTTTCGGACCAGCGGGGCGACCTCCTCCTCGGACTCGTCGTCGTCGTCCTCGTCGCCCTTAGCGGGCGGCGATTCGCCTACGTCCTGGGCGGACGAGCTCGAGTTCTCGTCGTCCGAAGGTGGGAGCCACCCTTCCACCACTTGGAATAGCTGCGATGAATACAAATTAAAATCAGAATTTCCGCGACTGCATAAACTGCGACTGCGAGCGAAGTAAAATGGTTACCGTTGGAGCTGGACGCTTTGCGGTATAGGAGGCGACCACCGCACATCCGGTACACCGCTGGGTAATCTTCTTGATCTTTGGAGATAGTACTCAGCTTCCACTGCCGAGGCAGGCCTTCGCCGAGTCTCCCGCCGTGTCTCGGGTACATGTAGTGGTCGCTGGAAGCGAGCGAGCCGCCGCCCGAGCCAGCAGTTGTACAGGTTTATCGTTTGGAGGCCCTTCTTTTTCAGACCGCGGATGGTCTGGAGAATCTCGTCGACGACCATCCGCTGATCGTTGGGGAGCTTGCCGACTTGGAGATGGCGCGGCTCGGACCGATTGGCGAAATACCGTGGGATCGCCGCCTCGTCCTCTGGGGTCGCCTCGGCCACGTAAAACCACGACTTCTTCCAGTCGCTCGCTGCCTTGGCGGGCAGCATCATATCGAAGAATGAAGCTTTTGACTTGATCTGGAACGCGTCGCCGCTTGGCTAGCATTGGGCCGCTTTCCTCGCGGCTGATCCGTCTGTGGAACAGATCTTGCCACAAGGAAGTAGGGCGGCAGCCAAGTAGCATTCGCAGAACGCCACGAAGATGGCGAGCTGCTCGATCCGTGGGGACCCAGATCCGAAGGCTGGATCCGTAGTAGGCCTGAAGCGCCCGGAAGAACAGGACGGGGAAACCCTAGCCCCCGCTCGAGATGACTGGTGAAACAGATGAATTCCCTCTCTCGCGGGTTCGGGGTCGTCTCTCCGGCTGCGGGAATACGCCAACAGTCGGCTCGCAAGATCCCGGCCTCCTCGAAGGAGGCTAGCTGCGCCCTCGTGCACTTGGATCTACCCCACGTTTCAGTGGAAAGGGCCATGGCCGAGAGGTTTGTTGGGGATCGGGGGATTTCGGGTCGGCTGGATCGCGATGCGAGGGGAGGCGAAAATGCGTGCAGTCGGAAGAAATGATGAGAAGATGGCTCTCCGATCTCCTGCCATTCCCCTTATATAGTGGATGTTACCCGCCAAATCAGGGAGCCGTTACCGCGCGATGATTACGCCAAAAGTTACCGTTGGATTACCCCAACGGCTAGTTTGACCACGATGACGGTCCAACTACAGCCGTTCGACTCGCCGACCCAATCACTATGACAGTGTTTCGCCGACTCGACTCGCCAAAGCTGCGACCTGGATCACTGGTTTACTCCTTTATACAGGAGCCCGCCGATGATTCGACTGGATGCCTACTCTGAAGCCGTATACTCCGACTGCCAGCAGCCACCTACGCCTAATCGTCGACGGCCTCGGGGACTACTGATGGGGATATGCCTACCGGGGTATACCCAGCAGGACGTTTCAATCGCCCAAGAACGCAAGTGGGCTGCCGCAGATGAATGGATTGAATCCCGGCGAGGAACCAAGCGACTGGAAGCTGAAGTCCCAGGCGAGTAGATAGGCCCTGTCGGATTAGGTTAAACGACTATCGAAGCTTTAACTGAATCGGTTGAGATGTGTAAACCCTAGGGGAGGTGAGCCTATATAAACCTCCCTATAGGGAGAGTAGAGATACGTTCCCTCATACACCCAAGCGACTCGCTGCCTAGCCGCCGAGCTCGCCCATTGTAACACCTCCATAATACAATCTAGCAGGAGTAGGTCTTTACCCTCCGGGGGGCCGAACCGGGGTAAAACCCTGTGTCTTTGCCCTCATCTCACACCGCAGATGGCTGGCCGCCCTTGCCCCTCGTTCTACTACTCGCTGCCGATTGCAGCATCTGCCGTGACTATTCCCACGACATTTTTGAAGTCTAGTGCGAGATTAATCCATAGGGGGTGTTGCATTATTCATAGGCGCAGAGGATCCAGGAGCAGACCCAGCACCTGCGCCAGCGCTTGTGTCGGGTTGTGTACGACGGGAGGGCGATGGTCCGCTTGAGGAGGATTCCTATCCAGCGGAGGAAGGTGACAACGACCGCCTAGGTGGGTACCGCGATGGCAACCGCACAGGAGGAGACCGCGGCAAGCATGGGTCATCCACTTGCGTGAGCGACGTGGCGCCTGGTGATTGAGGCGGGTCCGGGGCGCTGCGCTGGTCGTCCGCTGGAGGCCGCGACGTGGCGCCAGGAGATTGGCGCAACCGCGTCTGCGCTGCCGGGTGGGCAGCGGATCCTGCTGGCGCATGATCCGAGGGCGATTCCGGGTCAGAATCAACCACGGTTCAAAAAAGCGCTGAGCACTGAGCGAGCGTTTTCTGGCCGCTTTTTCACACAACAAAGCCTTAAGCGCTAAGCGCACGCTTAAAGCGCAATTAAACGTTGAAGCGGCCTAAGCGTTTGCCCTCCGCTTAGCGCTAAAGCGCTTAAGCGTATGCTTAAAATAACACTGGAATCAACATAGGGATCGTTGTTTGTCTGTTCTGTAGCTGAATTTTATTCAGAAACATCATTTAATGCACCATTTTCACCATAAAGTGTCGAATTTTGAGGAGCATCCACTTAAGTAATGTTCTGCAAGGGAGTAAAAACAGGTACAATTTGCAAATAATGGTCATTAGTATGCATGCCCCTATCATGTGATGCCGAGGAGGATGGTTCTAGAGGAAGAAGAAGATTTGCTTCACCAAGATGACGACCGACATTGGGATGAAGTGAAGCAAATGGGAAAACATTCTCACAAAAAACAACATCACGAGAAATATAGACACGCCCGATGATGACATCTAGACATTTAACTCCTTTATGAAGGGGACTATAGCCCAAGAAAATACATCATTTTGAGCGATAAGACAACTTGTGTTTATTGTAAGGACATAAATTTTGCCAACAAGCATAACCAAAAACACGAAGAGAATCATAATTTGGTGTTATATGTAGGAGTTTTTTTGTGGGAGTCGTGAAATCAAGTACTTTTGTGGGAAGTAAATTAATAAGAAAGTGGATGTGAGAACTACATCGTCCCAGTATTTTAGGAGCATAGATGAATTGGCAAGAAAGGAAAGACTAACTTCAACAATATGACAATGTTTACGTTCAGCATAGCCATTCTGCTGATGAGCATGAGGACAAGAGATATGATGAGTAATGCCTAATTTTTGGAAGAAACTGTTGAGTTTTTTATATTCATCACCCCATTCAGCTTACATTGTGATGATCTTCCTATCAAACTTGCGCTCAACATATTGTTGAAAATTGAGAAAAACTTGATAAACTTCAGAATGTTTTTTAAGTAAATATATCCAAGTAAACTTGCTAAAATCATCAATGAAGCTTACATCATATGAATGTTTGCCTATAGAGGGAGAAGCGGGACCCCATACATCAGAGAATATCTATTCCAAGGGAATAGTAGACACACTAGTAGAAACATGAGTGTAGCTGATGACTTTTGGATTGTTGGCATGGATCACATATGTATGGATTTATGTCTGGAGTGTAGGGAATATTATTTTTCCTAAGAATGCGCTGAACAATAAAGGATGAAGGATGCCCTAGACGACGATGCCATGTGGAGGATGTACTCTTGATGGTGGCTAATGCTTTCTTGGATGGCCCTGTGGAGACTGAAATGAGAGGATATAAGCCATCATGACAAGGACCTTTAAACATGATTTGTTGCGTTGCCTGATCATTGATAAGGAAAAATAAAGGGTGAATCTCAATGAATGAATTATTGTATAGAGCAATTTTATGAGCAGAAAGCAAATTCATGGAAGCACTAGAAACATGCAAAATATCATTAAGGTGTATGGAGCTAGTGGGGGTGTGCAATACAGAATGACCAATATGTGCAATGTTCATACCTTGTCCACTAGCAGTGTGAACCCGATCATGCCCTTGATACTGCTCATCTACTTGGAGTTTGTTGAGTTGGCATGTCACATGAGTTGTAGCTCTAGTATCCATGTACCAGTTTGTATCAATACCATAAGCACCCTTATGCTCGGGAGGGGTATCATCATCATCGCCATACCTCCACCAACACTCGCTGGCGGGATGGCCCTCTTCCTTGCATAGCTGGCAAAATACACCCTCTTGCTAGGGGGTAGCAACACGCCCCTCGAGATTTTTACCATTGCCTCGCCCACCTTTGGGGCGGCGACCCTGATCCTGGCGCCCGCGTGAAGGCTGTGGATGCGGCTGTGGCGGGCGCTGCGGCGGCTGTGGCGGGCGTGGGAGCGGCTCGTGGTATGGGTATGGGTAGGGTTGCATGGGATATGGAGACAGGGTGCGGGAGGGGCATAGGGTGGCATCGGGTAGGGGGTTGTGGTGGGGGGTTATAGGGTTGTGGTGGCATATGTGGTGGAGGAGATACATATGTAGGCGACTGCATAGGTGAATAGCGGGGCGGTTTGGGTGGAGAAACGCCAGATGGAGGACGACGGGGAGCAGCATTAACAGAATAGGTAAAAGGACCTAAGTTTTGACCCGTTGTCGCGAGCATATCCTCACAGGATTCATAGGAGAGCAGCTGAGAGCACAGATCAGCAACAATAGTAGAAGGGTTTGCATTAACAGAAGCAACAGTATGGTTGTAGGTACCGTCAATACTATTGAGAATATAGTCTTTTAGTTCATCGGCATCCACCTTTTTCCCGACAGTAGCAAGCTCGGAGGCGAATCCCTTCATCTTGGAGAGGTACTGGTTGGCCGTCATGTCCATCTTTTTGGTGTTGGTGAGGGAACCGCGAAGAGCAGAGACCCAAGCTTTGGATTGGGTGGAGTGGAGCCCATTGAGGGCAGTCCATACATCAACATCGTGCTCAATTCTGAAGACATCAGAGAGCACATCCTCAGAGAGGGAATTCATGAGGAATCCCACCACTTGATGGTCCTTCAAAACCCACGCATCATAGTCACGGTTCGGGATGGAGATCTTCTTGCCACTTGAATCTTCAGCTTCCTTGAACTCAGACGGCGCCATATCGGTACCCTCACGGAGTCCCATGAACCGGGTGGCGCGAAGAGGGGGGAGGATCTGAGTTTGCCATAGACGGAAATTTTGGCGAGTGAGCTTTGTAGCCGGAGGAGCACCAATAGCGCGCGAGGTAGGGTTTGTGGAGGTGGACATCGTCGGGTCCTAGGGATGGGAGGGAGGGTTTTTGGAGAAGGATGTTTAGGGGAACAGAAAGTCCTTGTTGTTGTAGTGATTTTTGTAGAGGTTGTAGGTTGTAGGAGGAGGTCCTCTGGGGAGATTGCGGCGGCGACAGTAGTACCTGCGGCGGCTAGAGGAGAGGAAGAAGAGGGGATCTGGATACCATGTTAGGTTTGGGAGAACAATCGTACCCCTGTTGAGGGGGATCGGTAGATGTTATATTGAGCACTGGAAAATCCCCCGTGGTGGCAATACATGATAGGTTTGTATACGATAGAGTATTACTCTATACATATACAATACCAGGTGATACGTCAGAAACGTATCTATAATTTTTGATGCTCCATGCTTGTTTAGTATCTACTTTGCTTTGTCTACACTTTGAGGTGTTTTTATATCTTTTATGGAACTAACCTATTAACAAGTTGCTACGATTGCCGATTACTGTTTTGTTCATTTTTGGTACCGTAGCGGAAAATCAATATTCTCGAATTGGACGGACAAAAGCCAAAGTCAATATTTTACCGTGGGGACACGAATCCGAAGACAAGGCGGAGCCGAACCAGGCGGCCAAACCCCTAGGCGCGCCAGGTGGCCCACGCTGGGCTGGTGTGGCCCTGGTAGCCTCCCGGCCTCGCCTCTTTGCCTATAATAAGCCCCCGATGCAGAAACACTAAGTACCCGATCAAAACTCCACGAAACCATCTGTAGCCGCCACCACCATCGTCCCTAGATCGGGGGGATCTGAAGTTCTTCCCAGCACCCTGCCGGAGGGGAGATCATCCCGGAGGCCTTCTCTCCGGTATGATGCGTGAGTAGTTCCACCTTGGACTATGGGTCCATGTAGTAGCTAGATGGTTGTATCTCCTCCTTGTGCTTTCATGTATAGATCTTGTGAGCTCCGTTCATGATCAAGATCTAATCTATTTGTAATCATGCATGTTGTGTTTGCGGGGATCCGATGGATATTGAGATTATTATGTCAGTTTGGTTAATGGTTTTGTATTTATGATTCTATCATGTCTGTGTTGTTTGTGATCTTGCATGCTCTCCGTTATTAGTAGCTATCTTGGCCGAGTAGTTGCTAGTGACTCCAAGATGGGGTATTTATGCTCGATAGTGGGTTCATGCCTCTAGTTTCCAAGGGAAGTGAAAGAAATCTCTTCGGTTGTAGATGTGTTGTTTCCACTAGGGAGAAAACAACGGTCTCTTGTTCATGGAACAAGTGGATTGTTTACCTTACACACTTTGCTTAAAGTAGTTGTCTGTTGCTTGCAACTTAATATTGGAGGGGGTTCGGATGATAACCTGAAGGTGGACTTCTAGTCATAGATGTAGTTGGATGGCGGTCTATGTATATTGTTGTATTTCCCAATCTAATCTCATAGGATCTTTCTGACTAGTATTGCATTGTTATGCCTTGCTCAGTTCCTGTCAATTTCCCTGTTGTAATTTGTTTACCCTTCATGCCATGTTGTTTATCTAAGGAGAGCACCTCTAGTGAACTATGGACCCCGGTCCAATCTTTACCATTGATACATCTTCCACTATTCTTCGTTAGTTGCAAAAACCACCATTACCTTCCACACCATACAGTTAATCCTTTGTTACAGCAAACCGGTGAGCTTGACAACCTCACTGATTCGTTGGGACAAAGTCTTGAGTTTGTGTTGTGCAGGTCTCCATGTTGTTTGCAAGACCTGTGTGACGTTTCCTTCCTCCTTCTGGTTCGATAACCTCGGTCTCTACTGAGGGAAACTTGTTGCTGTGCCCATCACACCTTGCTCTTGGGGTTCCAACGAAGTGTCCCATGTCAACATTGGGTGCACGCATCAAAGATTTCTGGCGCCGTTGCCGGAGAGGCTAAGGACGTCTTCACAAGGGGAGTCCTTCACTTCCTTTCTCTTTACTTTGTTTTTAGTTTGCTTAGATTCTTTTGCTTGGTTTTGTTTGCATCTTTTCAAAAAGCCCAAAAAATTTAGTCTAGTTTGGTTTGCTTGCTTTATTCAAAACACAAAAAATTAGTTCCTACTCTAGTTGCCACCTTGCTCTAGCTCACCATGTTGTTCCCCAAGTTCGCTTTGAAAGATCTTTCAATAGGTAGTAGCTCCATAATTGGGAAAGATAATATTGAAGAATTCTTTAATCATGTTAGCAAGCATGAGGATATTGAGGATAGATCTATAGCAGAACTTGCTCCTAATTATGAGATTGCTGCAGCTTCTTTAGTTCATATGTTGGAGGCTAGGTTTGTTACCTTAACTCCTTCATACAATTCCTGTTCCTAAAACTAAAAGAAGAAGAGAATGCTGAAAAGAGAGAATTCATCCTTGAAACTTTATTAAAAGAATTCCATGATGTTGCTAGGGAAGCCAAAAATGTCTTTGAGTGTTTCAATATGCTAGGCTCAAGTGTAGATGTTGTGGGTATTTCTGATAAAACTAAGCCTAGAGAAGAATTTAAGATACCCATACCCTTTAAGCTTGTTGGAATGCATGAAGCCTTTGAAAAGAATTTTGATTGGATTGCTCCTGAAGATATTTTTGATGAAAGTAGTAAACCAAAGAGAGATGAGAAGGGATACTCCAAAACCCATTTGGATGAGATACCTTTCATAGTTGAAGACTTTGCAAGTATTGATGTTATTGCTTCTTCATTTGAAAACACTTGATTCTTCTTGCTTCTTGTGCCTAACTTAAAGGCGTTAAAGAAAAGTACTTGTTGGGAGATAACCCAAGAGTTTCCTTGAGTCTTGGAAGTTATTACTTCTGTAATGACCTCTCCATCCTTTTTGTTTGCTATTTGGGCCAAGAATGACCTCTAATGAGAGGGAAGTAAGATTTGGGGAGTTGCTGTCCTGAAACAGATTTCAGTCCTCCACCAAAAAAATTCGTGAGGAGTCTCTGTAACTCGGATTGAGATAAACATTTACGAATAAATCTCCTAGTATGTTATATAACTTTCGTTAGTTCAACACTTTTTGATTTGATCAACAGAAGATGTTCGAAAAAATCACTTTCTACCTGCTGGTCTGTTTTGCCAGATTTCTGCCATTATTTGCATTTGCTTCTTATTGATTCCTTTTTGAGTTCTCTTTTAGGGAATTGAGCTTTTTGAAGGAGTTGCTACAGTAGCTTGTGTTTTTATTGAAAAGTTTTGTTGTTCCAAAGCTTTGCCTAAGGTCTAATATCTTTTGAATAAACTAATGTTGCTAATGAAGATTGTGTTAAGTTTTGTATGAAGGAAAAAATTCAGGTGTAGAGAGAGAATGATGTAATGAGATGAAGAATGGACAAAAGCTCAAGCTTGGGGATGCCACCCTGGTGTCACCCCAAGAAATATCCAAGAGGTACAAGCGTCAAAGATTGGGGATGCTCAAGGCATCCCCTTCTTCATCAATAAAAAGCTCAGGTCTGTCTAGACACTTCATTTTTATTGTTTCATGCACAGTTGTGTTGTTTTTGGAGCGTCTTAGTTTTCGTTTGGTTTTCTTAGGTTGTTTAGTTTTCTTGAATAAAGTAGTTTGCACCCCTATTATCGCTGTGTTGTTTTGCAAATAAGTTTCTTGGTGTTGTAAAAGAGTAGGAAGTTCTTGCTTGATAAGTGCAAGAAGAGCTTGCATTGACTGTGACTTAGACTTTTGCATGACATTCTAGGTGTTGTTTTGACCTTATGCTTATTTATTGTTGCTGTAGCATGACTTGTTCCAAACAATTGGGATTGCTTAGTGTGCCTTGAAGAAATTATGCGTTGTTTTAGCATGCAAAAGCATAGTATTGTGGCATTCTCCTTTGATGTTTTGTTTGGGTTGACTTGGTGAAAGGATACGGATGTTGCCTAGAGGGGGTGAATAGGCGATTAAAAATTTTCCTAGAGTGGCTCAACAAAGGCGGAATAAAACTAGTGTTTACTTTGTTAAGCACAACCTAGAACAACTAAGGTTCACCTATGTGGACCAACAACTTATGCTAAGCAATACAAGCAACAAAGTGATAGCAAGATATATATTACTTCAAGCACGAAGGCTATCACAATGTAAAGTGCATAAGTAAAGCGCTCGGGTATAGAGATAACCGAGGCACGCGGGGACACCGATATTTTACCGAGTTCCTCCCAACATGGAGTACGTCTCGTTTGGAGAGGGGGTGGTATCAAACCACCAACACCACAAAAGGCCTCCCTTATTCTTCGGTGAATCTCACCCCAACGGGATCGATCCACGCTTCCACTATCGGTGCACTTGTCGGTGGCAACCGGAACCTCTCACAAGGTTGGGGCACTTCTCCACAACTTAATTGGAGGCTCCCAACAAATGCCACAAAAGGCCACAATGCCACCAAGGCCACAAAACCGTCTAGGGTTCCAAGAACCCAAGAGGGACAAGCTCCAAAGAGTCACACAAACCAAATCCTCCGAGGAGAACTCAAACCGATGCACCAAATGCAAATGGCAAGAACACCACAAAGGTGCTCAAATCCCTCACTCTCAAGTTCCAACAAAGCTACTAAAGCTATTGGGGGAACAAGAGAGGAGGAATCAAAGAGAGACACAAAATCCCCCAAAATCTAGATCCCCAAAGATGCACTCACAAAGAGATGAATCAGTTAGGTCAAAACGCGGATCTAGATCTCCTCTCTCTTCCACTCAAATATGGGCAAGAATCATCGGATGGAAAACATTAGGCAAGCATCAAGATCTAGATAAAGTGTGGACAAAGCTTAGCCTAATAGATGAGGAAGAAGCAACCTAAACTCAAAACGGGCAAAGCCTTAAATAGGAACCCCAAAAATCTGGCCGTTGGGGCTATTTTTTGATCGACGATTACCGGATTTTACCGAGTAATCCGCAAGTCAGGCCGAGCAAAGAAATCAAGGCAAGCAGGGAATCTGGGGACGCGAGAGGGCCAACAGAAGCGAAGCAAAGCTTGGCCAGCGGTGCAACAACAGGCCAATGCATGTGCGGCAGCACAACGTAGCAGCAGCAGCTAGGCAGCCAGCAGAGCGTGAGGGGGCAAGTGGGGCTAGGCACGCGTAGGGCCAACACAGTGCGGGCCCAGGCGATCGACAGCTGGGATCTGGCACATGAAAGCGCAGAAGAAGTCAACGCTGGCCCACGCGAATGCGACGCCGCAGCAGCAAGGCGGAGCGAAGCGGCGCAGACAACAGAGCTGCAAAGGGCGAGCAGGGAACGCAGGCGGCGGGATCTGGGGAAATCTAGCAGGCCACTCAAGCAGGAGCAGATCTAGGCGAACCTGGGCCGGCCGGTAGTACCGGCCCACCAGGGCGGTACTACCGGGCCGGACGGTAGTACCGGAAATGACTACCTAGCAAGGCAGAAGGAAACTAAGGGGCGCCCAGGGGCGGGAGGTAGTACCGGAGAGCAGATTTTCTCTTTTCTTTTATAAATCAAATATGAGGCAGATTCAAACGGCCAGAACTTTTGATTGATGACTCCGATTGACCCAATTCCAATTGCGTTGGATAGAGGACGACAAGAGCTTCCCAATAAAAAGTGGAAATATTGATTATCACCAAGTGAGAGTGTATCAATTAATATAATGTGAGGTACCTCACTTGGTGAGAAACCTAAAAGCCGCATAAATCAAAATCGCAACAAGATACATATGGGAGATCCGATTTTGATGAACAAGATCTTGTTATGGAGATTACCACAAGCTCTATATCCTCACATGGATAAGACCAAATAACAACCAAATACGATGATGCAAGTATGCAAAGGTTTGAGCTTTCTCCGAACGATATGATCGAGTTACTCATTAGCCCCTCTTGTTAGTACGGTTATCTATCCTAAACCCGGTCTCCCACACACAACATGAGACCGGCAAAAGGGAAAACTATCAATATTATACCTTTGCCTTGAGTATTCCACTTGAGATCGATGTAGACGAACTTGGCCGTCGCAAGATGGAACGCCTTTCTTCATCCCTCGTCATCGATCCATGATCACCAAGGATGGCAAGCATCAAACATGAGATCTTCTATAGATGGCGCATTTTGATCTTGCACAACATCTTCTTATCATTTCATCGACCTTGAAGCCACCACATGCTCCAAGCGATGTCAATGGACAATTCCTACAAGTACAACTTAATAGACACATTAGTCCATAAAGATTGTCATTAATTACCAAAACCACACTTTGGGGCCCACATGTTCTTTCACTTAGCACATGCTCACACCATGTTATGACTATGACAAGTCCATAGCCTCTATGATCATTTAGTCCTTGAATTATAGTACCACTCTATGCTTTGATTAGTAATGCTTTGTTGCTCTGCATGATTATGACCATTATTGCTCTCTTAGTTGGTTGCTCCCAGTCTTTTGCTAGCCTCCACTTGTATGAGTAAGCTCTGCTCATGCTTCCAACTCCTAAGAAACCAAGTTATTCCAAAGTGTCCACTATAAATTCCTATGCATGGTGTGTTACACCATTCCAAGTATATTCTTGTTTTCAGCTATCTTCCAGTTAAAAAGTCTCTTTGTTATGTGAAAACTTAGTGATTAATGAAGGGAATATGCCCTGAGATGCAATAATAAAATGTTTATTGTGTGTATTCCAAGTATATGATAGATGTTTATTTTGCATGCTATAATTGTATTAATACGGAAACATCAATACATGTGTGTTTAATAAACAAACAGAAAGTTCCTAGTTATGCCTCTCTCATAAACTAGCTCGTTGATTAACAAGATGATCAAGGTTTCCTGATCGTGGACATTGGATGTTGTTAATAACGGATCACAACATTAGTGTAATGGTGTGATGAACATTCATCCGAAGTATAGCATTATGATCAAAGTCATTGAGTTTATATTTCTATAACAACTTAAGAAGTAATCCTAATCCTTAGACCATGAGATCATGTCAATCACTAACACCGGAAGAGTTTCTTGATAACATCAAAAGTCACACTGTAACAGGGTGATTATAAAGATGGATTCAGAACTAATAAAGTGTAATGTTGAGGCTCATGGATCGAGAGTGGAATTTGTTCATCCCGGTGACGGATAGATATACTCTGGGCCCTCTCGGTGATATCACATTGATTAGCTTGCAAGCAAGTGATTTGATCACTAGAATGTTATATCACGGGAACGAGAAAAGAGTGCATGTCAGTAACGAGATCAAACTAGGTATGGAGATACCGATGATCGAATCTCGGACATGTAATATATCGTGAAACAAAGGGATTAAGATACTAGCGTAAAAGGTTCCGACGATCACAAGAAAGTCATCGTTGAATGTGGGAGTCGATGGGTCTCCAGATCCCGCTTCTGATTATTGATCCGAGAGGGGTCTCGATCATGTCCACATTATTCACGAACTGTAGGGTGACACACTTAAGAGACACCGTCATCCAATTGGAGCAAAAGTTTCATGCTGAAAGAATGAACAAGCGCAGGAATTTATTTCACTAGATACCGAAACAGGTTTTCGGGTGAAATTGCATAAAGTGGTTATGCATGTGAAATAGAATTCTAGCAAGGGGTTATTTGTGAATGTTTATCATTAAAGTAATTGACAAAATTCTGAATAAAATAAAAGAGTTTTATTTAATGAGAGTTTGCATTAAATTTGGTGGAAATTTAATGGCAAGTTTGAGTGGGATTTTGAGTGGAGGCATATGAATGGATTTTTGTGAGTGGAGTGTCCACCCACATGAAGAGGGGAGGGCAAGGGGGAAGCCCCCATGCGCCGGCCACCCCCTTGGGGTTCCCCCCTCCTCCTATAAAAGGATCCCCTCCTCTCACTTCTCACTCACACCTCCTCGTGAAGGATCTCTCTCCCCCTCTAGAATTTATCCCCCATGGTCTCGGACTAGCCAGATACATGTTCCCGGTGGCTATTCGGCAAGAAAGAGTTGTGCTTCCGCTGCATCGCTGGAGCGAGGAGGCGGAGGTTTCTCGGTGCCTCGAACGTGTGTGCGAGCACGGATGCGCTGCTGATTTGCGGCGCTAGGACTTCCTCTCGATCTTGAGATTGGCAAGAGATCGTCTACATCAACCACGAGTTGAACTCGTTAAGCTTTGTCGGTCTTCAAGGGTATGTTATCTACGGATATACATCCGCCCGTTGTTTGTATCTAATAGATAGATATTGGTACATAGTTCACCTCGTAGGAAAATTTTTGTTTTCTATGTTGCGAACCCTACAGTGGTATCAGAGCCGGATCTATGCGTAGATGCTTTACAAGGGTAGTACACATATGAGTATGTGGGCGATGATGATCATGTTGTTTCTCCTTAGTTGTAATTTTGTATATTGGTGGCATAGTGGGATGAAGCGGCCCGGACAAACTTTACATGTCCTCGCACATGAGACCTGTTCCATGCTTGACATGCAACTAGTTTGCATAAGTGGCTAGCGGGTGTCTGTCTCTCCTACTATAGTCAATATCTATTTTGCAAACGAGTTGTCAACAATTTGGTTATCCTCGTTGTGGTTCATGTTCGTAGGTAAGAACGGTTCTATCTCGAAAGCCCTAAGCCACGTAAAACTTGCAATGGATAAATTAGAGGCGTCTAGTTTAGACTGTTGCTGGGCTAGTGTTATGATATGGTAATGTTGTAAGTAGAAGTATGAGATGATACTCTTACAACACACATAGCGTGTAAACTCCATAGACCTTGGATTTACACATATAGGTATGATAGTGATCATACCACGATGCACATGATAGAGATCATCTGCGGGAACCATAACATTTCACTAATAAACATGTGATGTTTGATAGCATCTTATATTGCTTGTTTAGCTCTTTGTTAGCATAATAAGATGATCCCTCATTTAAATATCAAGATAAGAATGTGTTCTTCCTTTAGTATGCACCGATTATGTTTCGTCGCTCCAAGACATCACGTGATGATCGGGTGTTCTTGGATCCACGATCATATTTTGGGTGTAAAACAGTTACACACGCGAATACTAAGGTTCTAACTTGGCGAGCCTAGCATGTACAGACATGGCCTCGAAACACGGACCGTAAGGTTAAGCATGAGTCATATAGTTGATATGATGCCCATTTGATGCTCGCCTTTGAAGCTATACCGACTCACGTGATGATCGGACTTGGTATAGTGGATTTGGTTCATGTAATCACCAAAAAGGCATGAGGGATGTCGTTTTTGAGTGGGAGTTCATTCGTAATATGGATTAGTTGAACTCAATCTATCATACACTTAGTCTAAAGTTTACAAATTCTATTGTAGATGGCACCACCTGCTTTTAATTTCAATGTGTTCATGGAGAAAGAGAAACTAGCAACGAACGGTAGCAACCTTACCGAATGGGCCATGAATATGAGGATTCTCCTCTCTGCTGCACAAAAGCAATACGTGCTAGAAGCGCCACTAGGCCCCCCACCTTTTGAGGATTCCCCTGATGAGGAGAAGAATGTCTATCAGACTCGCCAGGAGGACCACAACTTAGTTCATTGCGGCATATTGTATGGGCTAGAGCCGGAACTTCGAAAGCGTTTCGAAAACGGCAATGAATTTGATACAATGGGTGAGTTTAAAATGATTTTCTACACACATGCTGCTGTAGAGAGCTACAATGCTTCAGAAAAGTTCTTTAGCTGCATGATGGAAGAGCACAGCTCCGTTAGTGAGCATGTACTCAAGATGTCGGGTCACGCCGATAAGCTTGTGTCCTTGGGAATAACGATTCCCATTGACTTAGGCATCCATCGTGTTCTGCAGTCTCTGCCACCTAGCTATAAGAGCTTTGTGATGAACTATAATATGCAAGGCATGAAGAAGTCTCTCCCCGAGCTTTTGTCAATGCTTAAAACTGCAGAAGTGGAGATCAAAAAGGAACATCAAGTGTTGATGATCAATAGGAACACTGGTTTCAAGAAAGACAAGAAGGGAAAACGGAAGGGAAGTAAGGGCGGCAAGCTTGTTGCCGTGCCTAAAAAGAAACCCCGAGTTGGACCTAAGTCCGATAAAGTTCTACTATTGTAAGGGATGCCATCGAAGCGAATCGCCCCAAGTATTTGGCAGACAAGAAGGCCAGCAAGGCAAACAAAGGTATATATGATATACATGTTATTGATGTGTACTTGACTAGTGCTCGTAGTAGCACCTGGGTATTTGATACCGGTTCAGTTGCTAATATTTGTAACTCGAATCAGGGGCTACGGAACAAGCGACCGCTAGCAAGGGGTGAGGTCAAGATGCGTGTCGGCAATGGATCAAGCGTTGATGTGATCGCCATCTGAATGCTGCCTCTCCATTTGCCGTCGGGATTAGTTATAAACTTGAATAATTTTTATCTGGTGCCTGCACTGAGCATGAACATTGTATCTGGATCGTGTTTGATGCGAAGTGGTTATTCATTTAAATCCGAGAACAATGGTTGTTCCATTTATATGAATGAAATCTCTTATGGTCATGCACCGATGATGAATGGTTTATTTCTATTAGATCTCGATGATAATGTTACACATATTCATAATGTTGATGCTAAAAGGATTAAACTTAATGATGATATATCCGCATATATGTGGCACTGCCGTCTAGGTCATATTGGCGTTAAACGCATGAAGAAGCTCCATTCGGATGGACTTTTGGAATCACTTGATTTTTAATCATTTGATACATGTGAGCCATGCTTTATGGGCAAGATGACTAGAAAGCCGTTTTCCGGTTCAATGGAACGGGCGACAGATTTATTGGAAATCATACATTCTGATGTATGTGGTCCAATGAGTGTGTCGGTGCGAGGTGGATATCGTTATTTTGTTACTTTCACGGATTATTTGAGTAGGTATGGTTATATCTACTTGATGAAACACAAGTCTGAAACCTTTGAAAAGTTCAAGGAATTTTAGAATGAAGTGGAAAATCATCGTAATAGAAAGATCAAATTTCTACGGTCCGACCGTGGAGGTGAGTATCTAAGTTACGAGTTTAGCACTCACATGAAAGAGTGTGGAATTGTTTCACAACTCACACCTGCCGGAACACCACAGCGAAATGGTGTGTCAGAACGTCGTAATCGTACTTTATTAGATATGGTTCGATCTATGATGTCTCTGATGGACTTGCCGTTGTCATTTTGGGGTTATGCACTAGAAACTGCTGCATTCACTTTAAATCGGGCACCATCTAAATCCGTTGAAAAGACACCGTATGAATTGTGGTTTGGAAACAAACCTAAGCTGTCATTTCTTAAAGTTTGGGGATGCGATGTTTATGTGAAGAAACTTCAACCAGATAAACTCGAACCCAAAGCGGAAAAATGCGTCTTCATAGGATACCCTAAGGAAACTATTGGGTATTCCTTCTATCACAGATCCGAGGGCAAGGTTTTTGTTGCCAAGAATGGATCCTTTCTAGAGAAAGAGTTTCGCGAAGGTGTGAGTAGTCGGAAGGTAGAACTCGAAGAGGTTATTGAACCTTCTCTTCAAAGTATGGCGAGTAGCGCAGCGCCGGAAGTTGTTCCGGAGTTGGCTTCACCTGTTGAAGAGGGAACTAATGATAATGATCATGAAACTCTGAAAGAGAGTACTACCGAACCACACAGGTCTAGCAGGACGCGTGCAGCTCCCGAGCTGTACGGAAATCCTGTCATGAATTTCATGGTTGATGAAAATGATGACCCTGTGACGTATGAAGAAGCGATGATGAGCCCGGATTCCAACAAATGGTTAGAAGCCATGAAATCCGAGATGGAATCCATGTATGAAAATCAAGTTTGGAACTTGGTGGAATTACCTCACGACCGAAAGGCCGTGGAGAACAAATGGATATTCAAAAGGAAAACTGATGCTGATGGTAATGTGACCGTCTATAAAGCTCGACTTGTCGTAAAGGGGTTTCGACAAATTCAAGGAGTTGACTACGATGAGACATTCTCTCCCGTAGCGATGCTAAAGTCAGTTAGGATTATGTTAGCAATTGCTGCATATTTGATTATGAGATATGGCAGATGGATGTCAAAACCACGTTTCTCAATGGTAATATTGAAGAAGAGTTGTATATGATACAACCAAAGGGTTTTGTCGATCCTAAGGATGCTAACAAGGTGTGCAAGCTTCAGAGATCCATCTATGGATTGAAGCAAGCATCACGAAGTTGGAATCTCCGCTTTGATGAGGTGATCAAAGAGTTTGGATTTCTCCAAACTTATGGAGAAGCTTGTATTTACAAGAAAGTGAGTGGGAGCAATGTGGCATTTCTGATATTATATGTGGATGACATATTATTGATCGGAAATGATATAGATCTTTTAAATAGTGTTAAAAGTTATCTAAACAGCAAATTTTCAATGAAGGACCTAGGTGAAGTGTCATACATATTAGGCATAAAGATCTATAGAGATAGATCTAGGCGCCTAATAGGTCTATCACAAAGTACATACCTTGATAAGATTTTAAAGAAGTTTAAAATGGACGGAAGTAATAAGGGGTTCTTACCTATGTTGCAAGGCAAGACATTGAGTAAGACTCAAAGTCCGGCTTCGGCGGAAGAAAGAGAGATAATGGACAAAGTCCCCTATGCTTCAGCCATAGGCTCTATAATGTACGCCATGCTATGTACAAGACCGGATGTGGCACATGCTATTAGTTTGACTAGCAGGTACCAATCGAATCCAGGTTCGGAACACTAGATAGCGGTGAATATTATCCTTAAGTACTTACGAAGAACTAAGGATATGTTTCTTGTATACGGAGGTGAAGAAGAGCTCGTCGCTAAGTGTTATGTTGACGCTAGCTTTGACACCGATCCGGATGACTCTAAGTCTCAATCCGGATACGTATTTCTCATGAATGGCGGAGCGGTTAGTTGGAGGAGCTCCAAACAACCTGTGGTAGCGGGATCAACAACGGAGGCCGAATATGTTGCTGCTTCAGAAGCGGCTCAGGAAGCAGTTTGTATGAAGGAGTTCATATCCGAACTAGGAGTGGTGCAAACGCGTTGGACCCAATGGTGATCTATTGTGACAACAATGGTGCCATTGCCAATGCCAAAGAGCCAAGTTCTCACAAGCATTCCAAGCATATTAAGCGCCGGTTTCACTCCATCCGCGAGCATGTCAAGGATGGAGATATAAAGATTTAGAAGTACATACGGATCTCAATGTAGGATCCGTTGACTAAAACTCTCCTAGAGCAAAACATGATCAACACCAGAACTCAATGGGTGTTAGATTTATCACTATGTAACTAGATTATTGTCTCTAGTGCAAGTGGGAGATCAAGGAATATGCCCTGAGAGGCAATAATAAAGTGTTTATTATGTGTATTCCAAGTATATGATAGATGTTTATTTTGCATGCTATAATTGTATTAATACGGAAACATTAATACATGTGTGTTTAATAAACAAACAAAAAGTTCCTAGTTATGCCTCTCTCATAAACTAGCTCGTTGATTAACAAGATGATGAAGGTTTCCTGATCATGGACATTGGGTGTTGTTAATAATGGGATCACAACATTAGTGTAATGGTGTGATGAACATTCATCCGAAGTATAGCATTACGATCAAAGTCATTGAGTTTATATTGCTATAACAACTTACGAAGTAATCCTAATCCTTAGACCATGAGATCATGTCAATCACTAACACCGGAAGAGTTTCTTGATAACATCAAACGTCACACCGTAACAGGGTGATTATAAAGATGGATTCAGAACTAATAAAGTGTTATGTTGAGGCTCATGGATCGAGAATGGAATTTTTTCATCCCGATGACGGATAGATATACTCTGGGCCCTCTCGGTGATATCACATTGATTAGCTTGCAAGCAAGTGATTTGATCACTAGAATGTTATATCACGGGAACAAGAAAAGAGTGCATGTCAGTAACGAGATCAAACTAGGTATGGAGATACCGATGATGGAATATCGGACATGTAATATATCGTGAAACAAAGGGATTAAGATACTAGTGTAAAAGGTTCCGACGATCACAAGAAAGTCATCGTTGAATGTGTGGGAGTCAGTATGGGTCTCCAGATCCCGCTTCTGATTATTGATTCGAGAGGGGTCTCGATCATGTCCACATTATTCACGAACCGTAGGGTGACACACTTAAGAGACACCGTCATCCAATTGGAGCAAAAGTTTCATGCTGAAAGAATGAACAAGCGCAGGAATTTATTTCACTAGATACCGAAACAGGTTTTCGGGTGAAATTACATAAAGTGGTTATGCATGTGAAATAGAATTCTAGCAAGGGGTTATTTGTGAATGTCTGTCATTAAAGTAATTGACAAAATTCTGAATAAAATAAAAGAGTTTTATTTAATGAGAGTTTGCATTAAATTTGGTGGAAATTTAATGGCAAGTTTGAGTGGGATTTTGAGTGGAGGCATATGAATGGATTTTTGTGAGTGGAGTGTCCATCCACATGAAGAGGGGAGGGCAAGGGGCAGACCCCATGCGCCGGACACCCCCTTGGGGTTCCCCCTCCTCCTATAAAAGGAGCCCCTCCTCTCACTTCTCACTCACACCTCCTCGTGAAGGATCTCTCTCCCCTCTAGAGTTTATCCCCCATGGTCTCGGACTAGCGAGATACATGTTCCCGGTGGCTATTCGGCAAGAAAGAGTGGTGCTTCCACTACATCGCTAGAGCGAGGAGGCGGAGGTTGCTCGGTGCCTTGAACGTGTGTGCGAGCACGGATGCGCTGCTGATTTGCGGCGCTAGGTCTTCCTCTCGATCTTGAGATCGGCAAGAGATCGTCTACATCAACCACGAGTTGAACTCGTTAAGCTTTGTCGGTCTTCAAGGGTATGTTCTCTACGGATATACATCCGCCCGTTGTTTGTATCTAATAGATAGATCTTGGTACATAGTTCACATCGTAGGAAAATTTTTGTTTTCTATGCTGCGAACCCTACAATTAAAGCTCTCACGAACTTGATGGCACACTTTATATTCTTCTCCCATAATAAACTTGCACCACTCTTTCGCCTATGTTGTATATGCTTGCACTTATACGTTGGAATTAGCAGCTATCACGGAGAACGTTTTCAACATTGCACTTGTACTTTGTACTTAGTTGATATCATGCTCTTTTGTCTATGGATGTCACCAGTGTGAAATAAAGAGGGAACTTGTAAGTCCATGGAGTTTGTATTTTGTGTTAGAGAAACGCCTGGGACGCTAGCCTAAGCCATGTCTAATCATGGTGGAAACTTGCAGCATCACCATAGTGAGATATCTATGAAGCATCCTCAATAAAAAGCTATGCACATAATAAATAAAAAGATCGCTGAGATGCTCATTATCTGCTTGCCTTATCATTTTGGTTATGAGATAGCTCCTGTACCATGTGCAAGGGGTACCTCGTTGGCGGTTCTCTATGATATGCATGTACTTACAATGACAAGAACTTACAGGTGACTGAAGTTGAGTAGCATGATGTGTGGCCCTCATATTCAAGGGACTTGAGATTGCCAACTTATACTTTGTCAAGCATATACTCCATAGTTTGTTCACTTTAACCTTAATCACTTCAAGATGCTTATGATAGGGGCAATGAGGGCTGAAAGCTAACAAGTACCATAATTTTTGGAAGCTCTTTTTGAAACTTGAAATCCCTGCTTCCCTTTGTGAAGGGCCTTTCTTCCACCATTATTTGAGTCTCCACCTTATACTTTTAGGCACCATTAAGAGATCATAGTTGTCATTCTGTGTGCAGTGTCCCAAAACTTATTGATTGATGCATATTGTGATATTACTTGTTCTTGTGCTATTTGTTTCTAGTCACCCTTGTGAACTTTGAAGATGTCCTATGCATCTATTTGCTACTCTATGAGGGACAAGCTGAATGCCACTATGTTATGTTTTCTATATGTGAAACAAACAAACGTTGTTCAATGCATGTTATTCATGATCTTTGTTTATAGCCTTTCATGTTGCATGCATAGTTACTATGTCCTATTGTTAGAACTCTATCTTTCATGCACATGTTTAGAGTTCTTTGATCCCAGCTTTCAATGCTTGCAAATGGTTTGATCTTGGTTTGATGGTGCATGTCACCTCAAAAATTATTCTTTTTATCACTTACCTACTCGAGGACGAGCAGGAGTTAAGCTTGGGGATGCTTGATACGTCGGAAACGTATCTATAATTTTTGATGCTCCATGCTTGTTTAGTATCTACTTTGCTTTGCTTTATCTACACTTTGAGGTGTTTTTATATCTTTTCTGGAACTAACCTATTAACAAGTTGCCACACTGCCAGTTGCATGTTTTCTTCTGTTTTTGGTTCTAGAAAGGCAGAAAATCAATATTCTCGGAATTGGACGGGACAAAAGCCAAAGTCAATATTTTACCGTGGGGGACACGAATCCGGAAGACGAGATGGAGACGCGAACCAGGGCGGCCAACCCCTAGGCACGGCAAGGGGTGGGCCCGCGCCTGGGCAGGGTGTGGCCCCCCTGGTCGCCTCTCGGCGTCGCCTCTTCACCTATAAGAAGCCCCGATGCAGAAACCCTAAGTACCCGATCAAAAATACACGAAACCATCTGTAGCCGCCACCACCATCGTCCCTAGATCGGGGGGATCTGAAGTTCTTCCCGGCACCCTACCGGAGGGGAGATCATCCCGGAGGCCTTCTCTCCGGTATGATGCGTGAGTAGTTCCACATTGGACTATGGGTCCATGTAGTAGCTAGATGGTTGTATCTCCTCCTTGTGATTTCATGTATAGATCTTGTGAGCTCCGTTCATGATCAAGATCTAATCTATTTGTAATCATGCATGTTGTGTTTGCGGGGATCCGATGGATATTGAGATTATTATGTCAGTTTGGTTAATGGTTTTGTCTTTATGATTCTATCATGTCTGTGTTGTTTGTGATCTTGCATGCTCTCCGTTGTTAGTGACTATCTTGGTCGAGCAGTTACTAATGACTCCAAGAGGGGGTATTTATGCTCGATAGTGGGTTCATGCCTCTAGTTTCCAAGGGAAGTGACAGAAATCTCTTCGATTGTAGATGTGTTGTTGCCACTAGGGAGAAAACAGCGGTCTCTTGTTCATGGAACAAGTGGATTGTTTACCTTACACACTTTGCTTAAAGCAGTTGGCTGTTGCTTGCAACTTAATACTGGAGGGGTTCGGATGATAACCTGAAGGTGGACTTCTAATCATAGATGTAGTTGGATGGCGGTCTATGTATATTGTTGTATAGCCCAATCGATTCTCATAGGATCTTTCTGACTAGTATTGCATTGTTATGCCTTGCTCAGTTCCTGTCAATTGCCCTGCTGTAATTTGTTTACCCTTCATGCCATGTTGTTTATCTAAGGAGAGCACCTCTAGTGAACTATGGACCCCGGTCCAATCTTAACCATTGATACATCTTCCATTGTTACTGTTTAGTTGCTGCAAACCACCATTACCTTCCACACCATACAGTTAATCCTTTGTTACAGCAAACCGGTGAGCTTGACAACCTCACTGATTCGTTGGGACAAAGTCTTGAGTTTGTGTTGTGCAGGTCTCCATGTTGTTTGCAACACTTGTGTGACGTTTCCTTCCTCCTTATGGTTCTATAACCTCGGTCTCTACTAAGGGAAGCTTACTGTTGTGCTCATCACACCTTGCTCTTGGGGTTCCAACGAAGTGTCCCACGTCAACATTGGGTGCACGCATCACCAGGGTACAAGTTTTGTCTAACACCCCCCTTAATCTAAACCTGGCAAAGATTGGTTTAAACTCATCTAGTTTCTTGAAACACGGAATCTTGGTGAAGCCATCAACAATCCGATTCTTGCTTGAAATGAACCTGACATCAAGTTGTTTATTTGCCACTCGTTCACGAACAAAATAAAAATCAATCTCAATATGTTTTTTCCTGGCATATCCAACGTGCCTCTATCTATATGCTTATTTCCCTTATTCCCAGCTTGTTTTCGCATGAAGGTGGCACTCCTGTACAAAACATTTCATAGTCAGCATGAATTAACACTATAGATGCCAAGTAGATTCTAGAGTAGCAAGACTAGAAAATGATTATTATAGAAGCCGATGGTACCTCATGTACCGGGGATTAGTAGGATCAAATGCATATAGATGAGACGTGAACATGTCCTCGAACCTTGGGTCTTTGCTAAGATCGATTTCAGTAAGTTTGTCTTTGATAAAATTCTTGTCCGTTTTGTCCTTTTTACTCTTGTGTTTTATGTTATAACCCTTTGCACCACTGGCTATATCTTGGTCAGCAACAACCAAAAGATCCAACTCTTCTCTAGTCGCCTCTAGCTCGAAATGTTCCCCTAGCAGCTTGTCTTTTCACAAAATTTGGTTGTGGCTTCAAAAGATTTCAATCAATAAATAAATAAAATGTTCATAGATTCCAAAAAGTTATGAGTTTCAAAATATTATTCATGAGTTTAAAAAACACGTTCATGGATTCAGCATGTATATTTCATATTTCAAAATTGTTTACGTAGTTCGAAAAAGTGTTCATGAGCTTTCATAAAATTGTTCATGGGTTCAAAAGAATACAATCACATAACTAAAAAAATTCATGGATTCCAATAAAAAGTTCACATATTGGAAAACTGTTCACGGTTTAAAATTTTATTCACGGGTTAAAAAACCATCCATATATTCAAAGAAATATTCATGGTTTTTTTAAAATATGTTCATGTATTTTGTAAAAAGTTAAAATAAAATCATAAAATTAATATAGAAATTCGTTTTTGCATTGGCAATCATTTTTCCAACACAGAAATAGTATAAAAAAGAAGCAATATGTAAAATATAATGAATATAGAGAGAACAAAGAGTCAACTCAAGCGAAAAGATCGAATAAAAAAAGGGAAAATTGGATCCATACCATTAAAAGATCAGATCTTTAGAAAAATACCATCGAAAGTTTTGGACTTAGAAAAATACCACTCAAAGGCTGTTCCGTTATTGCTTTCTACCATCACTGTTAACTTGGCGTTTCCTTGCTCAAAATAACGTTTGAAGATATATAACATCACCATTTTAGCAGCTTTTCATCTCCAATTTGAGCAGCATAACGTTTGTATTCCATCCCAACTTCTAGCAACATTTCAGCACCAAAATTGAGCAGCACTACGGCCAGATATAACAAGACATATGAACACAACTTTCAGCACCACATTGAGATATATGATAGCACCAAATTAGCAGCCCCACGGCTAGATATATAACACATCTTGGACACAAAGTTCAGCAAAAGTAATAGCTAATTGTTCGCACATTGTCCACGGCATGACGGTTCCGTCCTCAATGATCTACTCAACAAAACTAACAGCAAAGACCGTAGTTCATACAAAGTACTATCTAATCATCTACTCAATGATGAGCCTACGGTTGATTCCTCCAGGTGAAATTGTAGCCATACTTCTAGTTGTTACACCTGGGCTAGTTGGAGAAAGTGATGCCATGCTTCTAGTTGTTACGCCTGGGCTTGAATGGGGCATTTGAGAGGCTTCAAAAACTTCACATTTGGTTGTCCTATGAGGCACAACATGGAATAGTAAAGGGAAAAAGTTGCAGCACATATAAGAACGAAGCGAAAACATTACAGCACATGTGAGAACCGAAAATACAACATTACCTTGGCTTTTTTTCCTTTCTTTGGACGAGGTGGTGGAAGCTCTTGTTCTAGTTCAGCTTGAGTAGCAGTACAACCCTTCTCTATATGTCCAAACTGATAGCACCTTTTGCATTGATATGGTCCTCTTTTTCCCGGCTCTCCACTAGCCTTGATTCTTTGTTTCCTTGGCCTGACAGCAGCTCTTTGTAGAGGTGGAGGAATAATTTCAAAACCTGTAGGGTTTCGTAGCATGGAAAAACAAAAAAATTCTATCGCATACAAACAAACAAGCCAAGATCTATCTACTAGATTGTAGCAACGAGTCGATGGAATAACTTACCCTCGAAGATTCCAAAGTGTTTAACGAGAGCGGATTCTCGTGGGTGATGTAGTCGTACTCTTCCCGATCTCAAGATCGCGTAGACGATCCTTCCGGCTGCGTTTTGGCAGCTCCTTGATCGGTCACACGTTCGATTGATTCGAAGACCTTCCTCTCCCTTGTTCCAAAGAAAATGGAGGTTGTAGCACTCTCCTCGTGATTTCACAAGACAACGGCGTGGTACCGGAAGTAGAGGGGAGATCTCGCAGGGCTTCGCCTTAAGCCGGAGCGAGTATGGTGGAGTATGAGAGAGCTCCTCGGCGATCTAGGTTTTAGATACACCAAGAAGGAGAGGCTAGAGCCGGCGGCTAGGGTTTGGGGCACCCCAAGTCGGCGGCTAGGGCAAAACCCTAGGGGGGCGGCGGCGGCTATGGTGGTAGGCGCCAAGCTAGGGTTTGAGGAGGGGTACTTGTGTGTGCTAGGAGGGAGCCCTGTGGAGGGGCCGGCGGCCAAGGGGAGGGAGGGGAGTCCCTCCCCAACTCGGCTTGGGTGGTGCGCCGGCTTGGGGAGGAGGACTCCCTCCCCAACTCGGTTTCACCTTCCTCCTCTTTTCCTCTTTCCAAAACTTGCCGTTTGACTTTCAAACTAGCCGTTTGACTTTTCAATTTAGGATTTGAATAAACCCTTTATTTTGTACAACGAAGACACTTAGTACATGATGCAACCATTCCAACTTGCAATGACACATTCATGTACCCCTTCCCCTCCGGAGTGCCAGACATTCCGGAACCTTCTAGAACATTCCCGATGAAAACACCGGAATCATTCCCCAACTCCGAAACGGGACTTTCCTTATATGAATCTTATTCTCCGGACCATTCCGGATCTCCTCGTGATATCCCGGATCCCATCCGAGACTCCGAACAACATTCGGTCTCTTTCTCATAATACCATAACTACTCAAAACAACGTCGAATCCTTAAGTGTGTCTCCCTACGGTTCGTGAATTATGCGGACATGATCGAGACACTTCTCCGAACAATAACCAATAGAGGAATCTGGAAATTCATATGGCTCCCACATATTTCTATGATTACTTTGCGATCGAATGAACTGCTTACATACGATACCAATTTCCCTTTGTCTCACGATAGTTTACTTATCCGAGGTTATGATCGTCGGTATCTCTACATACCTAGTTCAACCTCGTTACCGATAAGTACTCTTTTCTCGTTCCCGTGATATGTGATCCCTTGTGAGCCACCACATGCTTGCAAGCTAATTGGATGACATTCCACCGAGAGGGCCGGAGTATATCTATCATCATATGGATGGACAAATCCCACTCTTGATCCATGTGTTTCAACCAATACTTTCGAACACTCAATGCCACCTTTATAGCCACCCGATTCACGGTGTGTGGTGTTTGATGTCATCAAAGCATCCATCCGGTAAAGGTGATATGCATGATCTCATGGTCGAAGGAATTAGGTTACTATGTATCAGAAATCATATAGCAATTGAACTATTAAAATGACTTGATCTTTATGCTACGCTTATATATAGGAGTATGTCCACCATATCATTCTCCTAATGATATGATCTTGTTGTTGATAACATCTCAATGTTCATGATAGGGAAACCACAATCATTTATCAACCAACAGGCTAGTGATGTATAGAGGCTTTACTAGGGACTTCAAATTGAGTTTACAAATCACACAAGTATTAATGTTTCCTTGTTAATACTAATATAGCATGAATGCAAACATTTATCATAAACACAAAGATATAATAATAACTACATTTATTATTGCCTCTAGGGCATATCTCCAACAGTCTCCCACTTGCACTAGAGTCATCTAATCTAGATTACATGGTAATATACCGAACACCCATGGCAGTTTGGTGATGGTCATGTTTTGCCCTCGGGAGAGGTTTAGTCAACGGATCCGCTGTAACTACCTCGGTGAATTACGCTCCTAGTTACAAGCCTGGACGAGCGGAAATGGTTAAAATAGTACGGTGGGGCTCAAATGCCACTCACAGGTAGACCTTTCGGCCGTCCTAACCATTTCCAAACATCGGGACAAGAACGGGCGGCGTAATCGGCAGGCGAAGGGATCAACTACATACACAAATGAGTATGTATGCAAGCCACCATACAACAGTCCTCAGAGCCATTCCATCTAAAAGAAACAGAAATATTGCAACGCCATACGGCAAGATCCAAATATCCTAGATAGATATATAGTTTAGGATATCTCCTCATACATCAAACATCGAGTATCGTGAAGCGGAAAACAAGATCCGAGTACGGATAAGAAGCAAATCGGCATAAGATGCCCCATAATAAACACATCCATACAGATCTCACGGATCCCCGTTCCCGGAATCTCTACACCGAATGATCGTTGTCCACATCGTCCGTCTCCTCCACCCAGTATCCATCTTGTGAGTGTACCTGTTCATCTGAATCAAATAATTTATCGTGTGAGACCCTAGGGGTGCTCAGCAAGTCTTTATGCCTCTAAAGGGGACACAACCTGGGGTGACGCAATTGCAGCAAAACATAATACCAAGCAATTCTATAGATACTCGCTAACCATCCGCCTAACCAAAGATAGACGAATGTCCGTGAATTAAAGACAACAGTTATAACGGTAATATTAACAGATCCATCCTCCTCCTCGCTTACCAACGAGGAAGCGGACGAACAACCCCCCCCCATCCGTTGGCATTTTTATTATCCATTCCATGAGTATTGCACTATTTACTAGTCGATTTAGTCAAATTAAAAGCGGTACTTTAGTTATACTTGTCTACGATCGAGAACTGCTCCAAGTCGTCCATAACGCGGACACGGCTTTCAGAAAGTTTTACCCTGCAGGTGCACAAATAACAACACACACTCGATCAACCTAAAAAACCAAATCAAAACCCAATGAGGCTTTCACGACAAAGCAATCACAAGATTCGAAATATTTAGGGGCCACCCCATTAAGCTACCAACGAAGTTAGTGACTCAAACGGACTCAAGGTTTGGGTGGGCCAGAACGATCGGGAACCGAAAGTGTGACGGGCTTGTCGATACCACGAAATCGTGTCCCGATCCTAAATAAGACAGTGCGATACATCGCACAATTTAAATAAAGCGATAAAGCATGGCATATGTACAGGATAGTAAATAAAACCTCAAACTAGTTTGTGGCCCCAAGAAATAAGAATGAATCAAGCTCGCTCGTGGGGGTCCCATAAGCCTCCGGATGTGGATAGCGAATATTCAAGGAACAGGAATCAAGTACTCGGGTCCCACGGACAAGTGAGCATGAAAAACCAAATAGCGATATTGCTCACGGTGCCACTTTCATTAGTTATCCCATACTACTCGGGTTAAGTTGTTTAGGTACCTCGTTATCCATCGACACTCACATACCCTACACATGCTGTTCTCGACTCGCATGGCTCAAACAACTCCTGTAGTAATGGCTCATGGGATGGAGGAACAAGCTTGGTGGGGTTTAAAAGTAAAGGCTATGCAGATTGGGATTGATTTAATGCAATCGCGACTCAATGATGCAAGAATAAGATAGAGGCAATAGGTACTATATGTATGCAAGCATGTGGTAGTGCTTGCACTCAGCTCGATTGAAGCGAGAGAAGGATCTGGGTAGTGCTCCTGGGTTTCTTGATATATCCCCTGCTCAGCGTCTATTCGAAGAAGAATCAAACAAACAAGGGCCAACATAAATAAAGTGCACAAGCATAGGAATAAAATGCGACAAGAAAACAATCATGCCATGATGAATGATGCACAATTTGCATGGCAATAAAGTAGCATGGCATGGGTGAGATGTGGAATACAAGATTAAAGCCTGTTATTGAGTTTTGGTCACATTTTAACCTCATATTAGTTGCTGTATACTTTATATTTATATGATGCATGCTGCAATTCAGAACATGGAATGCGTAAACAGAAAGGTCTCGTCGAGCTAATCATTTTAGACATATCATTTGTCAAATTTGGAGTTATAAAACAAAAGTTATTAATTAATTAAGGAAAAGGGCATTTTATTGTAATTTTAATCAACTTGAAATTTAAAGTGTTCAAACAGTATTTTGAAGGGCATATTTGAAATCCTCACATTTTTCTGTTTTCAAAACATATATTATTTGTATTATTTGGAATTATAATTTAAAAGTTATTTGAAAACAGATTTAAAATTTGGATTTAAATTAAATTTGAAAAGATTTGAATTAAAACAGATATCAGAAAACCTTTTTGTACTCAGGCTGAGCCAGCCACAGACGCTGACGGGTGGGCCACGCGCTGACTCAGCAACAACCGACACGCGGGGACTGGTCCGGACTTTTTGCACCGCGAGCACATCCAGCCGCAACGGATGGCAGGTGGGCCTCAGTGGCGGGGAGCCACACAGTAACCAGCTGCCAACGTGGGGCGATCCCAGGCGCGTGGGGGGACTGGTCCGTGCCGGTTTCTCCTAGGGTGTTTTCGCAAGATTGGTCGGGCGGTGACTAGGCCACGAGGACCGAGTTTAGGCGAAAAAGGGAGGTGCTAAGCAAAAAGCAGTCGCCGGGTATTTGTCGGACGCGGCTCTGACGGCGGTGGATCTGGCCGGAGTTTGGACGACGATGGCGACCAAACAACGGCGAATCTCTCCAAGCCGCAAAAAGGGAAGATGGAGAGGGTGGTGCGGGCTACAATTTTCGTTTAGCAAGCTCGAACGGAGGCGGCCTACTGTGAGGCACGACGAGCAGAGGCGTAACGGCTGCAGCCATCTGCTGTCGCCGAGCGCGACAGCTAACGGTGCCGAGGCTGCTCGACGGAAGTTGGCGGCGCTACGGTGCAAGATAGGGTAGGGGCATGTCTAGGAGATGCAGGGGCTCAACGCGGTGTCGCCGGCGTGGTCGATGGCGCTGAGGTGGAGGGGATCTGGCGGCGGGCTCGGGGATGTTGGGCTCGGCCTGCGGCGGTGCACGGCGGCGCTAGGCTGCTCCGGCGTGGTCGTGGTACTACCCCGCGGCCTAGGCGTCGAAGAGGAAGCAGAGGACGCCCCTGGTGCTCCTGGATCGCCTTGGGGAGCTTCAGACCGACGAGGCCAGGAGGTAGATGGTTCTAGGGTTTGGGTTCGGCATGGGGAAGGCCATGGCCAAGCTTGGGGAAGAAGGGAGGAGGGAGAGGGGTCTGGCTTCGCCCAGATGGGATCTGAGAGGAGTTCTGGGTGGTTGGGGTTGGAGGTATGAGAGAGGGAGGATCACATGGGGTTTGGTGTGGTGCAAAAAGGCTCGGGTGGGGCTTCCTTCTCCCTCCTTTCTCTCTTGTCTTGAAGCCAAAGAAAGAGTGGGGCAGAGGAGGGGTGTGCTCGGGTTGGACCAGGGAGAGAGAGGGCCAGGTGGGCCAGCAAGGAGGGGCTCGGCATGGAGAGACTAAGGGGAGGGTTAGAGAGATGTGGGTAGCTAGGGTTAGCTTAGAGGGGCTCGGGTTAGGTTAGAGAGGAAACTAGGGTTAGGAGGGAGGGTAAAGAGAGAGGGTGAGATGAGAGAGAGAGATGAGGTAGGGTGGTGTGTTCTCTTTTGACAAGACCAAACAAAATCAAGCCAAGCTCAAACAAGATCTAGTCAAAAGAGAGGAGGGGATAAAAGGTGGTGAGGGTTTAGAGAGAGAGGTTAGGTTTAGGGTTTTAGATGCTTGCATGCATCAAGCAAGACCAAGCATGAAGAGGGGTAGATATAGAGATGGGAGATTCACCCAAAAATCCAAATATAAGCAAAGGAGGACAAAGTTGGAGATGGTTGCATGGCCCATGCAAAATATTAATGCTAGGTTTCATCTTGTGAAAACAAAATAAATATCCATAGCATTTATACATATGCATTCCAAAATATGGGGTAAGGGCCAAGCTAAGGATTTACATGAAAGTTCCAAGTGGAGTAGATGGAGATGATCATATTTGAATACAAATGGGACATGCTAGTGTGTATATTCCACTAGATGTTTAATAGTTCCAAAAATATCCCAACATGAGCATAAATCCATGATAATCCATATGAAATCTAGGGAAAAGGAGCACTACTCATAATGCATGCAAAGGTGGCTCCACATATCAATAATGTGAAAACAACATGATGCTAAGATGAGAGCATGAGGGAAATAGAATTGGATCCATCCCAACCCACATGAGCTAGAGGTAAAACCCAATAAAGTGCAAAGCTCATATTTAGTTGGATGGTGGAATGATGGGGTGATGACAAGAAAGGTGGTGGAGTTAGTAAAAGATATGCCCCCAACTCAACTTGGGCATTTAAACAATATATCAATAACCAAATACAATATCAAGAGGCAAATACAATTACAATGCATATGAGAGAAGAACCAACACAAAAAGGGTTTTATATGATGCTCAAATGCAAGGTGGCATGATGACATGAGCATGATATAATGATGATGCAACAATTATATATATTAAGTAGCCATTTATGTAGACTAGGCTAGTAGCATTGCAATTGTTAGACAATTGGGATGCTACAACTCTCCCCCACTAAACAAGAATCTCGCCCCGAGATTCCTAGGAAAAAGAAAACAACACAAGGAGAGGCGGGTGTTCGAACGAAGGTGACCCTCACGTTCCCAAGTTGATGAACAACGGAATGGTGCGACCACTACACCTTGCAAAACTTGCTAGACTTGTTGCGAGTCTTGCGTTTTGCTTGACAAACAACGGGTTAGAAGAGTTGAAGGATTGTCGTGAGACAAGAAGGATAGGATGGGCATAGCTCCGGTTTTCCCAAGAATCATGATAAAAGAATATAACCACTTGTGAAAGAAAAGGAGAAGATGATGTATCATGGATAAAGAAAGACACACCATTAAGATTAAAGATTTACCGACACGAGAGGATGAATCTTTGTCTCACGGAAGAAAGGAGCTAGATTGGAGAGGTTTTGAACCACTATTACAATAGCATCGTATCTTCTCTCGAATTTGAGAAAAGAAGTTCGGAAACAATATTGCCTTCAAACAATAGAGTCCCTTGATAACAACAGAAAGATTTAGTTAGACATCGTCGGATTAGATTCTTGTTGCGCCGGTAAGAACCAAGGATCACGCAATTTAGGTGCGCAGATATAACTTCCAGAGATGGATGTGAAGCCAGATCATGGTGGAATCCCGAGAAGCAAAGAATGTGGAGGATCTGGAGTTTATCGTAGATATACTTATTGCTTTCTTTATCCTTGAGGCTAACGCAATAGATTTGTGGCTGATGGCATCAACCATAATTGGCTTTACCACAGAAAAAGAATTGATGAAACAAAGAGAGAGATTGTTTCCTTTCATCTTGTTTGGGGATGTTGAGCATCGGTAGAAAGACGAGGACAGAAAAGAGTTTGCGTTTGTTTCCACCAGATAATTGAGGATTTTGCTCCGTGTAGAAAGGGTGAGATCACCAACAAGAGATTATTGATTACTTTCTTCGAAAGAGCACTCCGGAAAAACAAGGACGGAAGTAAAAGTGTCAAGGGATAAAGGCCACTTCTAACTTCCGTGGAATGAGTGAAATCACATTAATTCACCAATTCAATGTACAAGAGCGAATGATAAGAGTAGTGGTATGGTAGCTACTCCATCTCGCACTCAAAGCATTACTCCGCACATGAATAAGAAAATCATGCAACCCAACTACCGAAACAGACTGAAGGTGTTGGCAAAAACTCATAGAACTCCGTTAGAAAACAAGGATAGATGCAAACGATTCGCCGGATTAAAGATAGATAAGGGTGATGATGTTGTCGTCATGTCGGAAGTACCAAGCCACCGGAAAGATATAAAGGAAGATCACGGAGAAGAACTGCAAGATTCCACAGCTACAGAAAATATAGCACCAACTTGAACGAAAGGAATACAAGATCTGGAAGGTCTTCATGGCCTCCGGTGGATTGAGCATAGACGATAGAGCGAGAGGGTTTCAAGAGATTACTTAACGAGATTGAGGTGAAAGAACTCCATGTTCTTCTTGAAATGATTGAGAGAGATTTAGCAGCCTTGAGGAAATCTTCAGCGTAACGACGATGATAACTTGCCAACAAGGAACAACTCCGGATTGGTTGAAGATGGAGGATGGAATTAACAATGGACTTGTTGATTCGAGTTGAAGTATAATGTATTTAGCGAAGGATGTGGAGATATGTGACTTCAAAAGTCAATTCTCACTTTGAGACTTTGCACACAGGCGGTTTCACGAAGCTCGAGAGAAAGAGACAGATGATCTTCCATGTCCTTCCATAGATATCGAATAGGGAAGCATATTATCAACATATACCACCATGGATTAACAAGATATTCCCAGAATACCAAGTTCAAGAGGCAGAAGAACGAACAAATGCTTGAACACTTCCTGAGCTCAACGCTCTTAGAAAGATCAATATTAAGAGCACGGGTTCGTGTTGAAGAAGATGCACTGGAAGAATAGATTATCTGGTCCTTCGGAAGAAAAAGAGATGTCACCTGGTTCACATTGTCGATCGGAGCACCGGTTACAAAGATAAAGAGATCTTGGATAAGAACCGATGATAGCTCATACCTTAAGCAAAGCTATCAGAGACGAAAAGATGCAATTCCCTCGTCTCAAAGAGAATTTTGCAGATATGGAGTTCAAGAAGATGTGCAGCATGATGGATAGATGATAGACCGCTGTAGTGCTTGGAGAAACTCTGGATTGCCAAAGATGCTTAAATATGCATAGATATGATCGCGGTGTACTCAAAATCACAGGAGATAACCGTCACCATTTGGAGGATAGAGTTGATAGCATTTTCCATATTCCACTCATGATAAGTGTCATATAGCTATGCCGAGAACCAAATTACAATCACCAGCATCGGATCGACACATGTTATGTAATTAGCCCAAGAGAATTGGAGATGAAAAGAAACTCTAGGATTAAGCGCCGGTGACAAAAGAATGAGTTAGCATGGACATGCTGATAAAAGGGAGATAGATAATGTTTCACACGAAAAAGGAGTGGAAGCACGATGTATCAAAGAAAATTTTCCGCATTTTTCGGCATTAAAATACCAATAGATGCGCAAAAACACTTATCGGTAGCGATTAGCAATGATGCTTTCAGAATGTGGAGTTGCTAGAAGGAAGGACACCATTAAGAAGATGGCACGGTTAACAAGGAGTCGATAGATCGCTAGTATTCAAAAGCTCACAAGATGGAATGTACCAGATTGATAACCAAAGGCGGATAAAGATAACATGTTGGATGCAACAGATAGACAAGGAATTACACACACACACTCAACCTATGGTACTACGGAAACCCGAACACGTGAATCCTAGTTTGAATTTAAGAAGAGGATAGAAAAGCGTTACACTTCCTTACCGTAAAAGGGTGGTGGGTGGGTAAGAAGAAAAGTGGAAGCAGTCCTACTCTCGCTTTTGTTTTTCCCTAGTATACATAGCTACCAAAAATATTTGCTAGATGACAACGACCATTTGGTTGAGACCACGAAGGGCGGGATGGCTCGATACCAATTGTAACTACCTCGGTGAATTACGCTCCTAGTTACAAGCACAGACGGGCGGAAATGGTTAAAATAATGCGGTGGGGCCCAAATGCCACTCACGGGTAGACCTTTCGGTCCTAACCATTTCCAAACATCGGGACAAGAACGGGCGGCGAATCGGCAATGAAGGATCAACTACATACACAAATGAGTATGTATGCAAGCCACCATACAACAGTCCTCAGAGCCATTCCATCTAAAAGAAATAGAAATATTGCAACGCCATACGGCAAGATCCAAATATCCTAGATAGATATATAGTTTAGGATATCTCCTCATACATCAAACGTCAGAGTATCAGCCAGAAGCGGAAAACAAGATCCGAGTATGGATAAGAAACAAATCGGCACAAGATGCCCCATAATAAACACATCCCGCCCACAGATCTCACAGATCCCCGTTCTCGGAATCTCTACACCGAATGATCGTTGTCCACATCGTCCGTCTCCTCCACCCAGTATCCATCTTGTGAGTGTACCTGTTCATCTGAATCAAATAATTTATCGTGTGAGACCCTAGGGGTGCTCAGCAAGTCTTTATGCCTCTAAAGGGGACACAACCTGGGGTGACGCAATTGCAGCAAAAGATAATACCAAGAAATTCTATAGATACTCGCTAACCATCCACCTAACCAAATATAGACGGATGTCCGTGAATTAAAGACAACAGTTATAACGGTAATATTAACAGATCCATCCTCCTCCTCGCTTACCAACAAGGAAGCGGACGAACAACCCCACCCTGCAGGGGTGCACAAATAGCAACACACACTCGATCAACCTTGGAAAAACCAAATTAAAACCCAACGAGGCTTTCACGACAAAGCAATCACAAGATTCAGAAATATTTCAGGGGGCCACCCCATTAAGCTACCCGCAACGAAGTTAGCTGACTCCGAAACGGACTCAAGGTTTGGGTGGACGGCTGTAAACGACTGGGAACCCGAAAGTGTGACTGGGCTTGTCGATACCGCGAAATCGTGTCCCGATCCTAAACAAAGACAGCATTACATCGCACAATTTAAATAAAGCAAAGAAGCATGGCATAAGTACAGGATAGTAAATAAAACCTCAAACTAGTTTGTGGCCCCAAGAAATAAGAATGAATCAAGATCGCCTGGGGGTCCCATAAGCCTCCGGATGTGGATAGCGAATATTCAAGGAACAGGAATCAAGTACTCGGGTCCTACGGACACAAGTGAGCATGAAAACCAAATAGCAGATATTGCTCACGGTGCCACTTTCATTAGTTATCCCATACTACTCGAGTTAAGTTGTTTAGGTACCTCGTTATCCATCGGACACTCACATACCCTACACATGTTTGTTCTACGACTCGCATGGCTCAAACAACTCTGTAGTAATGGCTCATGGGATGGAGGAACAAGCTTCGGTGGGGTTTAAAAGTAAAGGCTATGCAGTACTTGGGATTCAGTTTAATGCAATCGCGACTCAATGATGCAAGAATAAGATAGAGGCAATAGGTACTATATGTATGCAAGCATGTGGTAGGGCTTGCACAGCTCGATTGAAGCGAGAGAAGGATGCAGGTAGTGATCCTGGGTTTCTTGATATATCCCCTGCTCAGGGCTATTCGAAGAAGAACCAAACAAACAAGGGCCAACATAAATAAAGTGCACAAGCATAGGAATAAAATGCGACAAGCAAACAATCATGCCATGATGAATGATGCACAATTTGCATGGCAATAAAGTAGCATGGCATGGGTGAGATGTGGAATACAAGATTAAAGCCTGTTATTGAGTTTTGGTCACATTTTAACCTCATATTAGTTGCTGTATACTTTATTTTATATGATGCATGCTGCAATTCAGAACATGGAATGCGTAAACAGAAAGGTCTCGTCGAGCTAATCATTTTAGACATATCATTTGTCAAATTTGGAGTTATAAAAAAAAGTTATTAATTAATTAAGGAAAAGGGCATTTTATTGTAACTTTAATCAACTTGAAATTTAAAGTGTTCAAACAGTATTTTGAAGGGCATATTTGAAATCCTCACATTTTTCTATTTTCAAAACATATATTATTTGTATTATTTGGAATTATAATTTAAAAGTTATTTGAAAACAGATTTAAAATTTGAATTTAAATTAAATTTGAAAATATTTGAATTAAAACAGATATCAGAAAACCTTTTTGTACTCGGTGAGCTGCCCAGACGAATGACGGGTGGGCCCTTGACTTCGACCAAAGAATACCGACACGGGGACTGGTGGACTTTTTATCATGAGCACACCAGCCTTAGCGGATGGCGGTGGGCCTCAGTGCGGCGGCCAGACACATGTGCAGCAGCGTCTTTGGACACGTGGGCGATCCCAGGCGCGCGGGGGGACTGGTCCGTGCCGTCGGTTTCTCCTAGGGGTGTTTTCTGCAAGATTGGTCGGGCGGCTGACTAGTGGGCCACGAGGACCACGGGTTTAGGCGGGAAAAAGGGGAGGGTGCTAAGCACAAAACGGTCAGCGGCTGCTGCTGACGCTGTCGGACGCGGCTCTGACGGCGGTGGATCTGGCCGGAGTTTGGACGACGATGGCGACCAAACGGCGGCGAATCTCGCCAAGCCGCAAAAAGGGAAGATGGAGAGGGTGGTGCGGGCTACAATTTTCGTTTAAGCTTTCGAGGCGGCCTACAGTAGCTGGGCACGACAAGAAACAGAGGTAGAGCAGCTGCAAGCATCGCTATCGGCTAGGCGCATGGCAGCGCACGGAGGCTGCTCGACGGAAGGTGGCGGCGCTACGGTGCAAGATAGGGTAGGGGGCATGTCTAGGAGATGCAGGGACTCACCGCGGTGTCGCCGGCGTGGTCGATGGCGCTGAGGTGGAGGGGATCTGGCGGCGGGCTCGGGGACCTTGGGCTCGGCCTGCGGCGGTGCACGGCGGCGCTAGGCTGCTCCGGCGTGGTCCTGGTACTACCCCGCGGCTTAGGCGTCGAAGAGGAAGCAGAGGACGCCCCTGGTGCTCCTGGATCGCCTTGGGGAGCTTCAGACCGACGAGGCCAGGAGGTAGATGGTTCTAGGGTTTGGGTTCGGCATGGGGAAGGCCATGGCCAAGCTTGGGGAAGAAGGGAGGAGGGAGAGGGGTCTGGCTTCGCCCAGATGGGATCTGAGAGGAGGTTCTGGGTGGTTGGGGTTGGAGGTATGATAGAGGGAGGATCACATGGGATTTGGTGTTGTGCAAAAAGGCTCGGGTGGGGCTTCCTTCTCCCTCCTTTCTCTCTTGTCTTGAAGCCAAAGAAAGAGTGGGGCAGAGGAGGGGTGTGCTCGGGTTGGACCAGGGAGAGAGAGGGCCAGGTGGGCCAGCAAGGAGGGGCTCGGCATGGAGAGACTAAGGGGAGGGTTAGAGAGATGTGGGTAGCTAGGGTTAGCTTAGAGGGGCTTAGGTTAGGTTAGAGAGGAAACTAGGGTTAGGAGGGAGGGTAAAGAGAGAGGGTGAGATGAGAGAGAGAGAGATGAGGTAGGGTGGTGTGTTCTCTTTTGAAAAGACCAAACAAAATCAAGCCAAGCTCAAACAAGATCTAGTCAAAAGAGAGGAGGGGATAAAAGGTGGTGAGGGTTTAGAGAGAGAGGTTAGGTTTAGGGTTTTAGATGCTTGCATGCATCAAGCAAGACCAAGCATGAAGAGGGGTAGAGATAGATATGGGAGATTCACCCAAAAATCCAAATATAAGCAAAGGAGGACAAATTTGGAGATGGTTGCATGGCCCATGCAAAATATTAATGCTAGGTTTCATCTTGTGAAAACAAAATAAATATCCATAGCATTTATACATATGCATTCCAAAATATGGGGTAAGGGCCAAGCTAAGGATTTACATGAAAGTTCCAAGTGGAGTAGATGGAGATGATCATATTTGAATACAAATGGGACATGCTAGTGTGTATATTCCACTAGATGTTTAATAGTTCCAAAAATATCCCAACATGAGCATAAATCCATGATAATCCATATGAAATCTAGGAAAAAGGAGCACTACTCATAATGCATGCAAAGGTGGCTCCACATATCAATAATGTGAAAACAACATGATGCTAAGATGAGAGCATGAGGGAAATAGAATTGGATCCATCCCAACCCACATGAGCTAGAGGTAAAACCCAATAAAGTGCAAAGCTCATATTTAGTTGGATGGTGGAATGATGGGGTGATGACAAGAAAGGTGGTGGAGTTAGTAAAAGATATGCCCCCAACTCAACTTGGGCATTTAAACAATATATCAATAACCAAATACAATATCAAGAGGCAAATACAATTACAATGCATATGAGAGAAGAACCAACACAAAAAGGGTTTTATATGATGCTCAAATGCAAGGTGGCATGATGACATGAGCATGATATAATGATGATGCAACAATTATATATATTAAGTAGTCATTTATGTAGACTAGGCTAGTAGCATTGCAATTGTTAGAAAATTGGGATGCTACATCCGCCACATTCAGATCTGTGTGTACTTTGCAAATCTTTATATCCCCATCTTGGATATGTTCTCGAATAGCGTGAAAACGTAGCTTGATATGCTTCAGCTTCTTGTGTGACCTTGGTTCTTGCGCATTGGCTATGGCACCCATGTTATCACAGTAGATAGACATTGGGTCCAGCGTACTAGGAACCACACCCAGCTCTGTAATGAACTCTTTCATCCATATCGCTTCTTGTGAAGCCTCCGAAGCAGCCATGTATTCCGATTCAGTTGAAGATCTCGCCACAACGCTTTGCTTTGCACTCCTCCAGCTAACTGCTGCACCATTCAAAATAAATACGTATCCAGATTGTGATTTAGAATCATCCGGATCGGTGTTCCAACTAGCATCGGTGTAACCATTAACAACGAGCCGTTCATCACCTCCATAAGAAAGAACCATATCCTTAGTTCTTCTCAAGTACTTAAGGATGTTTTTGGCCATTGTCCAATGATCCACTCGGATCACTTTGATATCTGCTAGTTAAACTAACGAGAATATGCAATGTCGGGTCTAGTACATATCATGGCATACATTAGAGATCCTATGGCTGGGGCATAGAGTCTTACTCATCTTTTCTATCTTCGCCGATGTCGGACTTTGAGTTTTACTCAAGGTCGATTAGCAACATGGGCAAGAACCCTTTCTTGCTTTCTTCCATTCCAAACCTCTTTAGAACTTTGTCCAAATATGTACTTTGTGACAATGATATTTGGCGTCTTGATCTATCTCTATAAATCTTTATGCCTAATATGTAAGCAGCTTCGCCAAGATCTTTCATTGAAAAACTATTATTCAAATATTCCTTGATACTATTAAGAAGGTCTACATCATTCCCAATCAACAATATGTCATCTACATATAGTATTAAGAATGCTACAGAGCTCCCACTCACTTTCTTGTAAATACAAGCTTCTCCATCAGTTTGTATAAAACTAAAACTTTTGATCACCTTATCAAAACGTTGATTCCAACTTCGGGATGCTTGCTTCAATCCATAAATGGACCGTTGAAGTTTGCATACCTTGTTAGCATCTTTAGGATCGACAAAACCTTTGGGTTGCATCATATACAACTCTTCATCAATGTCTCCATTGAGGAATGCTGTTTTGACATCCATCTGCCATATCTCATAATCATAATATGCAGCGATTGCTAACATAATCCTCACAGACTTTAGCTTCGCTACTGGTGAGAAAGTCTCATCATAGTCAACTCCTTGAATTTGTCGAAACCCTTTTGCGACAAGTCAAGCTTTATAGACAGTAACATTACCATCATCATCTGTTTTCTTCTTGAAGATCCATTTGTTCTCGACAGCCTTCCGGCCATCCGGTAAGTCCACCAAAGTCCATACTTGGTTTTCGTACATGGATCCAATCTCGGATTTCATGGCTTCTTGCCATTTATTGGAATCTGGGCTCATCATCGCTTCCTCATATGTCTCAGGGTCATCGGTGTTGTCCACCAACATGACACTCATAACGGGATCATACCAATCTGGAGTTGTACGAGTTCTCGTTGACCTCCGAGGCTCTGTAGCAACTTCAACCGAAGTTTCATGATCACCATCATTAGTTTCCTCTCTAATTGGTGCAGGCACCACAGGAACTTCTTCCGGCGTTGCGCTACTCGCAATTTCGAGAGAAGGTTCGACAACCTCGTTGAGTTCTACTTTCCTTCCAGTCACTTCTTTCGAGAGAAATTCCTTCTCTAGAAAGGATCCATTCTTGGCAACGAAGATTTTGCCTTCGGATCTATGATAGAAGGTATACCCAATAGTTTCCTTTGGGTATCCTATGAAGACGCATTTTTCCGCTTTGGGTTCAAGCTTGTCCATTGTAACTTCTTTACATAGGCTTCAAGAACCCCAAACTTTAAGGAACGACAATTTAGGTTTCTTCCCAAACCATAATTCATACGGTGTCGTTTCAACGGATTTAGACGGTGCCCTATTTAAAGTGAATGCTGTTTCTAATGCATAACCCCAAAATGATAGCGGTAAATCTGTAAGTGACATCATAGAACGAACCATATCTAAGAGAGTTCGATTACGATGTTCGGACACACCATTACTGTGGTGTTCCCGGTGTCAACTGTGAAAGTATTCCGCATTTCTTCAAATGCTCGCCAAACTCGTAACTTAGATATTCACCTCCACGATCAGAATGTAGAAATTTAATCTTCTTGTTACGTTGATTCTCCACCTCACTTTGAAACTCCTTAAACTTCTCAAAAGTTTCGGACTTATCTTTCATGAAATAGATATACCCATATCTACTCAAATCATCCGTGAAGGTAAGAACATAACGATAACCACCGCGCGATGCTACACTCATTGGACCACACACATCGGTATGCATGATTTCTAATAAGTCCGTAGCTCACTCCATCATACCAGAAAATGGAGTCTTAGTCATTTTACCCATCAGACATGCTTCGCATCTTTCAAGTGATTCAAAATCAAGTGATTCAAGAAGTCCATCGGAATGGAGTTTCTTCATACGTTTCACTCCAATGTGACCAAGACGACAGTGCCACATATAGGTCGAATTATCGCTTGATTTCAAATGTTTAGCCTCAATGTTGTTGATATGTGTATTTCCACTATCGAGATTCAATAAGAATAGACCATCTATCAAAGGTGCATGTGCATAAAACATATTACTCATATAAATCGAACAACCATTATTATCGGACTTAAACAAGTAACAGTCTCGCAATAAACAAGATCCCGATATAATGTTCATGCTCAACGCAGGCACCAAATAACAATTATTTAAGTATAAAACTAATCCCGATGGTAGATGAAGGGGTAGCGTGCCAACCGCGATCACATCAACCTTTGATCCGTTTACCACGCGCATCGTCACCTCGTTATTCGCTAGCTTCGCTTATTCGCAAAGACTGTTTCGAGTTACAAATATGAGCAACCGAACCAAGATTAAATACCCAGCACTACTACAGTACTAGTGAGATACACATCAATAACATGTATATCAGATATACCTTTCTTCTTGATGTTGTCGTTCTTCAAATCCGCCAAGTACTTTGGGAAATTCCGCTTCCAGTGACCTTCTCCCTTGCAGTAAAAGCACTCAGTATCAGGCTTAGGTCCAGCCTTGGTCTTCTTCGCCGGCGTGGTAACTTTCTTACCACCCTTCTTGAAGTGTCCCTTCTTCTTAGACTTGACTTTCTTGAATTTGGTGGTCTTATTGACCAACAACACTTGGTGCTCTTTCTTGATCTCCACTTCTGCAGACTTTAACATAGCAAACAGTTCTGGCAACTGCTTGTTCATGTTCTGCATGTTGTAGTTCATCACAAAATTCTTGTAACTTGGTGGTAGTGATTGGAGTACACGGTAAATCCCCAAAGCATTAGGAATCACTATACCCAAGCTTTGAAGTTTGTTTGCGTGCCCAGACATCTTAAGCACATGCTCACTGACGGAGCTGCCCTCTTCCATCTTGCAGTTAAAGAACTTTTCAGAAGCCTCATAACTTTCAATTGCCGCATGAGTCTCAAAGATCAATTTGAGATCCTCGACAATATCATATGGGTCTGAATTCTCAAACCTTTTCTGAAGCTCCGATTCCAAACCATACAAGATAGCACATTGAACTATGGAGTATTGATTCTTCCGAGCGAGGTAAACATTCTTTACTTCATCGGAAGCATCACCGCAGCGGGTCACCCAATGTGCATCCAAAGACATAGGTCAAATTACCAGCTGTGAGGACAATCGTCAAATTGCGGAACCAATCCGCGAAGTTGCTTCCATTGTTTTTCAACTTTTCTTTCTCTAGGAACGCATTAAAATTGATGGTAGGGGCTGCCATTGATCTACAACATATTTGCAATAGTTTAGACTAAGTTTATGACAAATTGAGTTCAAATTAATAATAAAGTTAATCTAGGTGAGCTCCCACTCAAAACAATATCCCTCACATTGTTTTAGTGATCACACGAACCAGATTCACCACATCAACACCGATCATCACGAGAGTTGATATAGTTTCAATGGCGAACAATCGACATGTTCATCATATCTACTATATGATTCATGCTTTACCTTTCGGTGATCCGTGTTCCGAGACCATGTCTGTACATGCTAGGCTCGTCAAGATCAAACCATATTTTCCGCATGAGAAAATCTGGCTTGCTCACGTTGTATACACTTGCGGAATCTAACACACCCGATCATCACGTGGTGCTTCGAAACAACAAGCTTTAGCAACGGTGCTAACTAAGGGTGAACACTTTATGACTTGAAATTCATGTGCATGAGGGATCATCTTATAATGCTATCGTCGTCTACTAAGCAATACAAGATGCATAAAGGATTAACATCACATGCAATTCATAATATGTGATATGATATGGCCTTTCTTCTTTGTGCTTCTGATCTCCATCTTCAAGCATGAACATGATCTCCATCATCACCGGCATTGCATCAAGGTCAATGACGCTTCTCCATGGTTGTCGTCCACCGGCTTCAACTATTACAACTACTTTGAATAGACACGCGGGTCTTAACATAAATTAAAGACAACCATATGGCTCCTGCCGGTTGCCAACTTACAATAAGGAACATTTCATACATCAAATATAATCACAATCATGGCCATATCACATCATTGCACACCCTGCAAAACAAAGTTAGACGCCTCTACTTTCTTTGCATGTTTTACGCTTGGGGCTTTCAATAAGTGTCGTTCTAACTACGAACAAGAACCACAACATTGATACTAGTATTGTTAATCACCGTTGTAAATTGGATCTTAACTATGCTAGGATAAACAGCACCATAAAGCCACTTATGCAATACAAGTTGCATGTCAAGCGTGGAGCAAGTCTCATGAACGATGTCATGTAAGGTTAGCCCGGCCGCTTCATCCCAACATACCGCAAGATGCAAAGTACACAAGAAGCAATCGACAATAAAGCATCAACGCCCACAATGACCATTGTGTTCTACTCAGGCAACAGATCTACATATAGACACGACTACGATACCACTGTAGGGTTTCAGAGCATGGAAAAACAAAAATTTCTATCGCATACAAACAAACAAGCCAAGATCTATCTACTAGATTGTAGCAACGAGTCGATGGAATAACTTACCCTCGAAGATTCCAAAGTGTTTAACGAGAGGATTCTCGTGGGTGATGTAGTCGATTTTCCCGATCTCAAGATCGCGTAGAGACGATCCTTCCAAGGCTGCTAGCCGGGCTCCCTTGATCCGTCACATCGCTCGATTTGACGAAGACCTTCCTCTCCTTGTTCCAAAGAAAGTGCGGAGGTTGTAGCACTCTCCTCGCGATTCAAGAAGACAACAGTGGTACAGAAGTAGAGGGAGATCTCAGGCCGCCTTAAGCCGGAGCGAGTATGGTGGAGTATGAGAGAGCTCCTCGGCGATCTAGGTTTTATATACACCAATAAGGAGAGGCTAGAGCCGGCGGCTAGGGTTTGGGGCACCCCAAGTCGGCGTCTAGGGCAAAACCCTAGGGGCCAAGCTATGGTGGTGGCGCCAAGCTAGGGTTTGAGGAGAGGTACTTGTGTGCTAGGAGGAGCCCCGCCTCCTTATATAGGTGGAGGGCCGACGGCCAGGAGGAGGAGTCCCCCAACTCGGCTTGGTGGTGCGGCTTGGGGAGGAGGACTCCCTCCCCAACTCGGTTTCACCTTCCTCCTCTTTTCCTCTTTCCAAAACTTGTCGTTTGACTTTCAAACTAGCCGTTTGACTTTTCAATTTAGGATTTGAATAAACCATTTATTTTGGACAGTGAAGACACTTAGTACATGATGCAACCATTCCAACTTGCAATGACACATTCATGTACCCCTTCCCCTCCGGAGTGTCGGACATTCCGGAACCTTCTAGAACATTCCCGATGAAAACACCGGAATCATTCCCCAACTCCGAAACGGGACTTTCCTTATATGAATCTTATTCTCCGGACCATTACGGATCTCCTCGTGATATCCCGGATCCAATCCGAGACTCTGAACAACATTCGGTCTCTTTCTCATTCATTCCATAACTACTCAAACAACGTCGAATCCTTAAGTGTGTCTCCCTACGGTTCGTGAATTATGCGGACATGATCGAGACACTTCTGAAATGGATCGTATGGGCACCTAGAGGGGGTGAATAGGTGCTAACCAATTTTTAATACTTTTTCAATTTTAGGCTTGACACAAAGTAAATTCTCTAGATATGCAACTATGAGAATTTCCCTATATGTAACCCTAACTACTAAGCACGTAAAAGAGGAGCGAGGAAACCGTAGTGGAGCACGCGGAGACACATGGATTTGTTTTACCGCAGTTCCTTCCTTATTAAGGGAAGTACATCTGCGTTGGAGGGGTGGGCGGTTCTAAGACCACCACGCCACAATAGGCCTCATCCTATTCTCTGATGGATCTCGCCACGAGAGGCCTGATCCACCTTCTCCACTATTGGATCCCTTCGAGGCGGGAACCGGTGCCTTTTACAACACTATCGGGGCACACACACCCACAACCGAATTGGGGGCTCCCGGGATGACAACAAGCTGTCACAAAAACAAGGTTTATCAATAAAAACAAAAACGAGGATCTAGATATTTGCAAGAAATACTAGATCGGAGGTTCTCCAAATGAATGGAGAGGAGATGAAGCGCTTGATTGCTGATGATGAAGATCGAGTTCTCCTCCTTCGATTCCCCAAGGGATGGGGCCTTTGGGTGGATCTAGGTGGAGCACTCTTGTATGAAGTTTTCAGATCTGATCTGTTCTTTTTCGAGATGAATCAAGAGTTCTGGCAGGAGGGGGATGGCTGGCTTAAATACCCCCTCCCCAGATCTGGCCGTTGCACAACTTTGGGGGCGGATTATCCGCCCCCCACTTGGGGCGGATTATCCGCCCCCTGGGAAAACTCCGCCCCAAGGGCGGATTCTCCGGGGGAAACTCCGCCCCCTCTCTGGGGCTTGCGCCTTGGAGAAACTTGGAGAAGATCTTGGGGGGCGGATAATCCGGCCCCCCTGAGGGGCGGATTATCCGGCGTGGCCGGAAAGTCTGGCCAAAACTCCGCCCCCTCTCTGGGGCTTGCGCCTTAGCGATGAGCAGGGGGGCGGATTATCCGCTCGAGGCGGATTATCCGCCAGCCGAAAGTCCGACAATATTCCGCCTCTTCCGGGGCTTGCGCTTGTAAGGAGGGAGGCGGATTATACGCCTGGTGGGCCGGATTATCCGCCCAAAGGCAGTTCTGGTGCAACACTTCAACACAGTAAATTATCCGTGATATTGTTATCTAACACACAAAACACTAGGGATTAAGAAATGTTCTTTCAATCTCCCCCTTTTTGGTGTTAGATGACAATACTAGGATTTGCAATGAAATTGGCAAGTGCCACCTTAGATAATGAAAGACGCTCCCCCTAGATGTGTGCATATTTAAGATTTGCATTTGAATACAAATACACACACTAGGTAGAACACTACTTTAAGGTTTGGAAAAAATGTCATACCACCGGAATATATAGCCACGGCATACATAGATAATCCCATGAATCCATATGTCATCAAATATGCTCCATAATTCCAGAATTCCATGGGGTCCATGATAGATAAATCCAGAAATCCATGAATACCAAACATAGTACCAAATCTGGAGTACGACATAGTCTTACAAACAACCACAAATAGCAAACAAGTTCACGCTAGAAAAGGCACAAGCAAGCAAATAAACGACTAAAATCAAGAGCTTGTGCCACCCTTGCAAATCCACGAGACCTAATAGAACTACTTCTCCCCCTTTGGCATCGAAACGCCAAAAAGGAAGAAGAGCGATGCTAACGTCCCTGGAGATCACTCCTCCTCATCCTCGTCGTAGTCATTCCCGTCCCCTTCCTCTTCATCATACTCACCATCATCGTCATTAGCTGGAGGAGTGGGTGCCCTCGATGGAGGAGGAAAGAGACAACTCTCGAGCTCGCCATAGTTGATCCCTGAAGTGTTCCAATCGAGCGCACGGATCCGAGGCGGGGAGGAGGTGGATTTCCCGGCACCGAGACATGGTGGAGGATAAGCCGCGTGTGATCCTCTCATGATCCTCAGACGCCTCATATTGGCCCTTGTGAATGTCAATACCCATGCAAAGAACGTCATTGAACCAATTAAGCTTGACCTCACGTGCCATTGGGGACACCGCGAGCAGCGATCGGCAACACGGAGCCGGAGGCTCCCAGATCGCTGGTGGGCCCTGGTCCCTCGACGGCCCGCAAAAGCTCCGCACACGCCCCGGCTTGGTTCGAGATGCCACGACCTATACCTGGTCGAAGGTGAAGGATTGCTCGATTGATTTCTGCATGATAAACAAGTATCGTAAAATTCGAGCCGTAATCGGCTCCCAGGTTTCCCTGTAAATCGGCTCCTAAAGCCGATTGCCCCATGGTTCTGCGTTTGGATTTATGATAACATGGGGTTTTGCTTGATCACTACAAGTTAAATCGATCTACGATAGTTTAACGTTTTCACCACGAATCGAACGCCCCACGCGTAATTGAGCCTATGCATAAAAGATGAAGAATATCAACCCTAGAGAAGGCCTAATAACCAACATAAAGCCAATTACGGAACATCCTCTCTAAAACGAATAAGCCACATCCTTATGCATTACCGGATCGTTCAACCCGCTTTGTAAGGCCTGATTACGTAGATATTAAACTAAACCTTGATAACAAGGCACAACTATAACAGATCGAATCGACTAAATAAAGATCAAGGTGCTACCCTTGCACTTTGGGACACGGTGCAAGGGTAGCAGATAGCTAGAGGTAGCATAACTTTGACGATAATAATGAAACAGTCTGGATGCTAGCCTCAAACAATCTATGATAATGGTATTACTCGCCATCAACAACGCTCAAGACGAGTAAAACCGTGTAACGAAATAAGTAGATACTGCCTAGATCGCAAGATGCGATCTAGGCAGCATGGCACTTACCCGAAAGAAACCCTAAGAACAAGGGGTGGCGATGCGCCGAGATTGTGTTTGTCGTGAACGTGGTTGTCCTCCTTTTCTCAATAACCCTAGGTACATATTTATAGTCCGGAGACTCTCTACTTTTGGAATAACTCTACAACTCTATCTTTACCTAAACATAAACGGAACCTAAACAAACACGAATCCTACTATGATACAAGATACACGGGCAATTCAGCCCAAATCTACGCACTAGGCCGATCCAACAACACCTTGAATATATGTATCTTCTAAGCCCATCTTGATCACGGCCCATCTCCGTCTTTGGCCAAAATACGGTGATAACACATGCCCCCCTGGTTTTGGCAATGATAATTCCAAAACCACTCCGTGCGTTTTTTCCTCTTCTCCTCCTTTTTTTTTATCGGGTCGAGCGTCGTGAATGCGTGCGTAACAGACCGCCACGCTACCCTTCATCATGATGCCTGTCTTCTCAACTCTGCGCAGCGTGATTTGACGATTTTGGCGGTAACTGGGAAACCGCCATGGCATTGAACCGTCATCCACTATTCCCTTTATTTAAATCAGCTGAGCGATTCGCGTCCCCATCTTCCTCCGGTTGCGAAAACCCTCTCCCATCGCCGAAAAACCCTCTTTCGCCATGGCTTCTCGCTTCCTCCGATGTGTCCTCCCACGCCCAACTCGATTAGCGATCGAGAACCAACGCCAGCATCCGCCCACGGCGACAGATAAGATTCGCCCACGATGGTGGGACGAAAGGATCGATTTCGCCCGTCGGGAGGACGCGCCCTCGATCGACGGCGAAGAGCCTTCGATTCCTCGTCGACGGGAACCGGAGGCGAAGAGCGACGACAACCGGTCGGGACGGCGTCGACTCTTCCGTCGAGGAGGAGGAATCGGGAGGACACCTCCTCCGGACCAGTATCCGCCGACGAAGCGCTTCGCCACGGGTCCAGCGAGATATCAAGATGACGACGAGGAAAGAGGTCCCGCTGGTTTCTTCAAGAAGAAGGCAGGACGATGCCGGAGCGCCGAAGACAATGAAGAGGACGGCGGCGACAACGACGACCTCGGCTTAGATTAGGAATCGAGTAATGGCCGTAGCATTAGTAGGCCCTTTGTAATCGATCATCCTGTAAGCCATGATCTTTTGAATGAATGAAACTCGTTTCCCAAATATTGCTCCTTTGCTTCAATTTTGCCGATAACCAAACAGTCGATGTTCCGAAGCCGACACCGTATCGGCTTTCATCATGCCGCACGACATACAAACAAGTTAATTGCACAGAGCCGATGACCACCATCGGCTTCTCCGAAAAACGTTGATAGGGTCAACCTTGATCGAATCTTTAACACATCACAACGGCCACTTCTTAGTTCCAAATGATGACTGCGACCTTCCTCAACACGGTGGATTTCAAACACGCACCCAAATCTCCAATTGCCCATCAAAAACGTGCCCGCAGACGCATTTACTAGTGACAAGCAAAGATGAAGATGACGAGGCTGAGACCGTCGAGGTGGCCCTTTTCGTAACATGTGTGAACTTCTAGCATCGATGACCGTGCATCGGCTACATATATGTATATTTTTTTTACTCGGCCGATTTTCAGCATCGGCCCCCATATTTTTACCGTCCATCGTTTCTCGTGTCTTTACCTAGCCGATTTCATGTATCGGCCCCTCCAATTTTACTGTCCAACATCCCACATGCTTGGGAAATATTTCTTGAGATGTTGTCCGTTGACTGCCACTGGGAATTTTACTCCATCCAATAGCTCGAGCATGTATGCGTTTCCCTTTAAAACTTGGTCGACCTGCATGCGGACGTGCCAATTTGGAGACCATTTACCATATGTTGCATCCTTAGTCCCCAAGGGCAACATGCTTCTTCCACACCAGATCACCAACGTGGAACTCCTTTGGCTTCACTTTCTTGTTGTATGCACGAGCCACCTTGGCCTTGTTTTCTTTGATTTTCTCCAGTGACCATAACCTGAGCTCGGTTAAATCCTCCACACTGTCACTCATCAGGGTTGCGTACTCTTCAGTTGTTAGATCGTCCTGAAAAGTAACGCGTCTCGATCCAGCCGTAATTTCCCACGGTAGGACGGCTTCTTGTCCATATACCAGATGGTAGGGTGAGGTTTTTATTGCTCCATGGCATGACATACGATAAGCCCATAACGCCTCTGACAAAACCTCGTGCCAACGCCTTGGGTGCTCATCGACTTTTCTCTTGATCAACTTGATGAGACTCGATTGACGCCTTCTTGCCCATTTGCTTGAGCATAGTATGGAGATGATCTAATCGGCTTAATCCCCATGTCCTCACAAAATTTTCTAAATTCCTGAGAAATAAAGACCGAACCTCCATCGGTCGTGATAGTTTGGGGAATCCCGAATCGATGGATGACATGTTCCTTCACAAAATTGATAACATCCTTCGAGTTCATCGACTTCATCGGGACAGCCTCTACCCATTTAGTGAAGTAGTCATGATAGCGGAATCCACATGTGGCCTTTGCTTGATGGAGGATTGATCTTGCCGATCATGTCCATGCCCCAACCTCGGAATGGCCAAGGCTTGATGATGGGGTTCATTGCTGACGCGGGTACCATCTGGATTTTTCCAAATTTCTGACATGCTTGACACCCTTTGTAGTAGTTGAAACAGTCCTCAAGCATAGTGGGCCAATAAAACCCTGATCGCCTGATCAACCATTTCATCTTATGAGCCGATTGGTGAGTTCCACAGGCTCCTTCGTGTACCTCGTGTAGGAGCTGATTGGCCTCGGCTATCCCCAGGCATTTGAGCAATAGTCCTTCCAAAGTCCTGAACATCAGCTCCTTCTACCACATCCTTGTACCCTAAAGCTATCTGCGCAAGATCGTTCGCCTCGGTATTCTGCGTTCGTGGGATCCAAGTGAAGTTGACGTACCGGAATTGCGTCATCAGCTCGCGGCAGTGCAGCCATAATGGGAAGAGGGACTCGCTCAAGCACTTGTAGTCCTCCGTGAGTGGGAAATCACCAACTTGGAGTCTCCAAAATTTCCATCGCCCGCTCCGGCCGAGGAGTAACTCCATCCTTGCGTATCGCCTCGTACTCGGCTACATTGTTAGTGCGAGGTAGACAACTGATGGAGAAGGAAAATGTTGCCCCAGGCGACACGAGTACAATGCCGATGCCGCAGCCATCGTCACAAACCGATCCCGAAAACATAGCCCACGCTCTTATGGACAATGCGGCTATGTTAGTGTTGATCCTTTCACGATAAGATCGCCAGCGCTGTCCCTTAATCGCTTTCGCGGGTTGATACCGGATGTCAAACTCGACAATGCAAACATCCATTTGCCCACCGGCCTTTTAACATAGGAGCCGAGATGTGCTTTATGACGTCGATTTGCATATGATGATGATCTCACGATAGCAAAATGTGTCGCAACTTGGTGCAGGTGAAAAAGCAGAGGCACAACTTATCGATATCGGGTACCTTGTCTCAAGGCCCAAGATCCTCCTACTTATGTAAAGACGACCGCTCCAGCCCATCATAAACTTGCACCACTACCGAGGCGATGGATGTCACCATCGACAAGTAAATGTAGAATGGCTGTCAGCCGAGGTGGAACTAACACCGGTGGCTTTGTCGGTACTCTTTGATCTCCAAAAGCTCGTTGTTGCTCGCCAGCCGAATTCCTCGTCGATTTGATTTTAACTAGTCCCATGAACGGCTCAATCCTTCCGATAGATTGGAGATGAATCGTCTGAAGTTGATCTTGCCGATAAGGGACTGCAGTTCTTTCTTGGTGGTGGGTGGCTGCATTGTTCAGACCGCCTCGACTTTTCAGCCGATCTCAATCCGCGTTCATGGACCAAAACCCAAGAACCGACCGTCACCCCAAAGCGCACTTCTTTGGATTCATCCAGGTCAATTTTCTTGTTCGGTCCAGACACGCTGCGATCGTCCAAGTGTCCGTGCGTTGAAGCACTTGACCACCACGTCATCGATGTAGATTTCCACCGGTTTGCCGATCGATCATGGAAGATATAATTCATGGCCCGTGGTACGCGTGGCGCCGCATTTTTCAGTCAAACGTCATGACCACATATTCAAACAACCCCACGGACCACGGGACTCGAATGCGTCTTGTGTATGTCTTCGGAGCCATGAAGATCTGGTTGTACCGCATTGCCGCCCATGAAGCTCAAAATTTTATGACCAGAAATGCATTGATTAATGTTTCGCCACGCATCGGATACTCATCCTTTGGGGTAGCTCTGTTGAGATCTCGAAAATCTATAGCAACCCGCCATTGGCCACCCTTCTTCTCTACAGTGCGATACTAGAAATCCACTCAAAGATACCGCACGGTCCGATCAAATTGGCCGTCAACATTTTTCGACCTCTTTCTTGACTTCGCGAATTTCGCCTTCATTTGTCGTGCTCACTGAAACGGCGAAATCCTTTTTGAGCGGGAGGCGATGCTCGATGATGCTCTGTCCAATCCAGCATCTCTGTAGTCCCAGCGGCAATCTGGATATTGTTTCAACAGGCTATCATCGCCCCGCAGACTTGGCTCTAACTTCAGCGATAAATGTTGGTCGTGGCTTATCCCGTGACCAATGTCGATCTCTTCTAGCTCATCACGGATGTAAACCCGCATTCTAACTTTCCGTCACTGTCAAATCGACGCTAAACACAGGGCAAACGGTGGGTGAGGACAACAAAAATAATTTAATGATCGCTGAATCGCCCCTTTGCTTGCATCGAGGACGGTTTACACCTTATTATTTTACAAAGGCGAGCATCTTTCCTACGACTACATGAACCGCTTGTCGTATGATCGCCGCTTATTTTTGTGGCCGATCGCAGGATCGGCCGTACCACGGATGATCGTGGGCTTTTCTACTCTGTAAGGCCAGTGGATAAGACCAGCCTCACCCCGTTTTTTATAGCTTCAATACGCTCGCAGCCGTCTAGATTGATTCCAGAGATCGGCTCTTGGTCTTCTGCCTCCCAGACGTTCATGCCAGCTATGGAGATCTCGATAGAATCGTCTGCGTGGATGACCTCGACTTCCTCCATCCCTTTGGATCGTGCATCGATGCATTGTGGACGGATGCGAATTAGCGTGAATCCAATCCCTTCCTAGCAAGACTGTAAGTGCTCTTGCCGTCCACGATTTAATAATGACGGGTACGGTTTTCCTGCCCATCGTCAAGTCCACGTTCGACACCTTGTGTTCTCAAGACTGACCGTTGAAATCGCTCAACGTGACGTTGGTTTTGATCAGATCTGCAGTAGAGCGTCCCAAACGTCGTAGCATGGAGTATGGCATGATATTGACTGCCGCTCCGGTGTCCACCAACATCTTGCTGACAGGTTGCCCATTGATGTAACCTCGCAGGTACAGGGCTTTCAGATGTTTGTAACCCTTCTCACGTGGCTTCTCAAAGATAACTGGCCGTGGGCCGCAGTCAAATTGTGCCACGAGTCGCTCATTGGTTCTTGGCGCGCAGAATTCTGACGGGAGCACGAACACCATGTTTGTGCTAGCCGATGTCTTTGCATCGGCTCTTAACGGTTTGGGCGCCACTCTTTCTGGTCGGGCGGTCTTCCGCTTTCCACATCTGTCTCACTTTGACGGCGATCAGGCGTGCTTTCTTCAAAGCGAGATATCGCTCAGCCTTCCTCTAGGTTACTGGAGCCGCACTCTACGCTCGGGTATGTCTGAGTCCGTCGTGGCACCACCTTGACGGTGATACATCTTTGACCTTGTCATCCTTGGCTCCTCGAGGTCTCTCGCCGAACGGACTCCTTGTGTCGGCTCGGGACGGAAGAGGCCCTAGGCGTTGAATACCGACATCGCCTCGTCCTTTTTCCGCTGGTTGCATTCCGCAATTGTCGATTGTAGGCAATCGGCTCATTCCGTGCCCCAGCAATACTTGAAGAAAGGACAATCCCAATGCTCGCGCGCCTTCCTTCTCTTCGACGGTCCCCTAGCAAGGTGCTCATATCTTCGTCGCCTCGCTGGCGGGCGACGTTGGTCATCTTGGCGCTCATACTTGTTAAGGAGGTGCGTGGAATGTGGCTTCGATATCGCACTCTCTCGCTTGTTCCTCATTAAGTACCGCTGTCATCGTGGGCGGTCGCATGGATAGCCTCCTTTCTTTCCTTGCCCGGAGCGACCACCGTTCTCTTTATGCGTGTCATGGTGGTATCCAGACCGCCATGTTAACGCCGAACGAGAAATCCAGCTACGCCTCTGAGCGCATCGAGTTCTACCATGTTGACGCCGGAAATGGGTTTGTGTCCACTTTCATGGCGAATCGCCCAAGGATCGGCCGACCTTGTTCTATCGCCATTTGGATTTGGCGAAGCTCCTTGCACTCGTTGGTGGTGTGAGTGAACGAATGATGCCACTTGTAGTATGGTCTCCGTTCATCTCTCGAGCCGTAGGGATTTTGTGGCCTTCGGTAATCTCACCGCTTCTCCTTCAAGTAGATCGAATATCCGCTTTGCTCACATCAAGTCGAACCCTTTCGCAGCCCTTGCTTTGTTTCACCCATTTGCGAGCCACAGGATCCGCCCGAGCCCATTCATCTACGGCCACCTCGGTCTGCGTCGGATCTTCTTCTTACGCATCGACCGGGCTTATCGGACGCTTGAATTTGTCTTGGTACAACTCGTGGTGGCGCTCATACATCGCCGTTCGGGCCATGTGCGCCAATGAGTTGTATTCTACCGAATGCCAAGTCCTTGACGGTGAGAGACCCAACACCGCCACCGACGCCTCCTTCTCGATTAAACGAGCCGAGTAACATCGGTTCTTGGCGATCCCGAAGCCGGATGTACTCGGCTGATTTCCTCGCCAAGACTGCGCCAGTGCGCTGCAATGCCGACCTCGGTAGCCTCGAATGGTACTGGATGTGGAACGCTCTTCCAGTTGCTTCGGTATGAATTGAATCGGTGGCGAGGTGTACCACCCAAAGGCCGGTCTGTCGAGATTGCGCAAAGAATCTTACGCGCATCCGATCGATGCCGAAATCATGCCTAGTTGTGCGGTATCGGCTTATGTGCTCGATCGAGCTTGACCCTTCCGACCCGCGAATCTTGAGAACTCGGAGCTTATACTTGGGTGGCGCGAATCAGATCAAACTCGTTGGTACGGCTTTGAATAGCCGATTGTCCTTCTCTCGACGCGTTTAACCGGGTCCTCAGGATGGTACCGATTTGCTCCATCGCTTGAGCTGTAGGGCTAGATTCTCATGACTTGCTCCGGTGGCATACTTGGCTAGCCACGCATTTGTCGGCCCATCCCAGCCATCGCCGCTCGGACACGCTTTGCCGGAAGATCTGGCCCAAGGGTTCCCGCCGAAACTCCGCGTTGCAATCTGCTTGGTGTGTGTCGTTGTTGCACCGCACGTAGGCATATATATCCGTGGGATCTCCTTAGGTGGCTCGAACAGGAATTGGCATCGCTGGGTCGCCTCACTTGTAGACGACGAAGCCGCTGCCCCGGCGGTTCGAGCGGCAAGTGCGAACGGGATCTGCGGCTGATGCAGAGCGGTCTTTCCCCTGGTGAGTCCCTAAAGTAGGTCCCGACGGAGTACCGATGCTTCATGATCTCTGGACTACGGACGCGCCCGCTCGAAAGCGTTCACTGGCTCTCGGAATGGCGGTGCAAAGAATGAGCCACCATGTAGTTGACTTCCGTCAGAGCCACAGTGCGCTCCTCCGAAGGAATGCAGATCCACCTCATTAAGGGCGCCGGGAGAACCTTTCCACCGATGCCATGCGACGGGTCCTCAAAAGAGCGATGAAGTCTTCCTCGAAGAGGGCCTTGATCTCGTCGTGCTTGGCCTTGTGCTCGCCAGTGATCGTAAGTGATCGGTGCATTCTCCATCGCAGCGGTGTTGATGTAGACGTTGTTGAAGGTCCCACCGGCGCGTTGTAATGTGTTGCTGCCAAAACCCACCGTGAGCAGCGATCGCAACACGGAGAGCCGGGAGGCTCCGGATCTGCAGTGGGCCTGGTCCCTCGGCGACGGCCCGCAAAGCTCCAAGACACGCCCCGGCTTGGTTCGAGGCGTGCCACCGACCTATACCTGGTCGAAGGTGAAGGATTGCTCCGATTGATTTCTGCATGATAAACAAGTATCGTAAAATTCGAGCCGTAATCGGCTCCTGTTTCTCAGAATCGGCTCCTAAAGCCGATTGCCCCATGGTTCTGCGTTGGATTTATGATAACATGGGGTTTTGCTTGATCACTACAAGTTAAATCGATCTACGATAGTTTAACGTTTTCACCACGAATCGAACGCCCTACGCGTAATTGAGCCTAGTACGTACAAAAGATGAAGAATATCAACCCTAGAGAAGGCCTAATAACCAACATAAAGCCAATTACCGGAACATCCTCTCTAAAACGAATAAGCCACATCCTTATGCATTACCGGATCGTTCAACCCGTTTGTAAGGCCTGATTACGTAGATATTAAACTAAACCTTGACGAACAAGGCACAACTATAACAGATCGAATCGACTAAATAAAGATCAAGCAAGGTGCTACCCTTGCACTTTGGGACACGGTGCAAGGGTAGCGATATAGCTAGAGGTAGCATAACTTTGACGATAATAATGAAACAGTGCCGATGCTAGCCTCAAACAATCTATGATAATGGTATTACTCGCCATCAACAACGCTTCAGTACGAGTAAAACCGGGTAACGAAATAAGTAGATACTGCCTAGATCGCAGCATGGCACTTACCCGAAAGAAACCCTAAGAACAAGGGGTGGCGATGCGCCGAGATTGTGTTTGTCGTGAACGTGGTTGTCCTCCTTTTCTCAATAACCCTAGGTACATATTTATAGTCCGGAGACTCTCTACTTTTGGAATAACTCTACAACTCTATCTTTACCTAAACATAAACAAAACCTAAACAAACACGAATCCTACTATGATACAAGATACACGGGCAATTCAGCCCAAATCTACGCACTAGGCCGATCCAACAACACCTTGAATATATGTATCTTCTAAGCCCATCTTGATCACGGCCCATCTCCGTCTTTGGCCAAAATACGGTGATAACACACGGCCATGGAAAGCATACCCAAGAACCTGCCCAAAAGTGCGAAAGTCTGACTGAAGCATGGTAGTCCCGGTCATCCACTTCATAGTGCGGCGCTCATCACCGCAGATCACAAGTGTGGAAAAGAACTGGCGCACCACAGAAGAGTCATAATCGCACTGAATGGTCATGAGGTGGTGAAGCCCCATCTTGTTGGTCACATCCAATGCCTCAAGGAGCCGAGCCTTGGATTGAGCCTCAGTCAAGTTGATGGGACGCATGGGGCGAATCTTGAGAGTAGCATAGACATCATCATGGATAGCCCGAAAGTGAGCATTCCAAAACATATTGTCCTCGGGTTGGCCATCACTGTCAACATCATCATAGTAGTCTGTCTAGCGGATGGTGGCATACTGAATGCTGTCCATAGACTTGTAATTGGGCCGAGACAGTTTTCCCTTGCGAGAAGCGGTTCGCTTAGATTTCTTACTTGCCTCGGCCATCCTTGCAGCCTCTCTTGCTGCCCTGCGGACCTCTGTTTCGTCAATAAACTTCCCTTCTGCAGTGGGTTTGAGATAACGGGACGGGACGACGACGAAGGTCTTGGTCGGCTTGGAACCACCGTGAATAGCATTGAGAGAGGTAGCAAGGAGATGAGCATACACACAAGTCCAGGAGAAAGAAACATGGAGAAAGAGTAGCAATGCAACCCCATAGCCAATGATGTGCATGAGCGTAACTGTAACAAAACACCAGAGTGTAACTCTCCAGGCCGGATTATCCGGCCCTGGCAGGGGCGGATAATCCGCCCCCCGCAATAAAATTCTGGATTGGCTCAGATCTACCATGGCAAAACAAATCGAGTACTAGGGTTGCAAGGCTACTGATTCTAGCATGTAAGAAACAACACCAAGAACCTTCTACAACGAGATTTCCACCAAATAGAATACATCCCATACAAAAGGAGAGATATGAGGGAGTTACCCTCACTCATTGGAGGAAAATCACGGAGGAGAAGATACCCGGAGGCGAGGTGAAGAAGATCCGGGGAGAGCCTGGAGAATCCGGTGGTCAAATCGACTCCGGGAGAGGCGGATGCTCCGGCGGCGGCTGGGGGGCAGAGGTAGGGTTGGGGGAGGACTGGCTGCTCTGTTTGAGTCTGCCCTCCCCGACCCAGCCTATAAGGGGATGATTTCGCCCGGGGCGGATAATCCGCCCCCCACTTAGGGCGGAGAATCCGCCTGTAAATTCTGGAAAACAGAATCAGTCCAGAGCACCCTAGCAAATCTCTCGATGGTGTTTTAGAGGACTTGTGTGCAATAATAGATGGTTCAAGGAGGGATAGAAAGGCTTGGGTTGAGAGAATCAAACTGAGATGGTACTACGCACCCAAATTTGCAAGAATCAAATCAACCAAAAGCCAAATTTGAGTGTGTTTTCCATAAGAACAAGAGGTATGCAAGAAAATCCAACGAGACCCATGAAAAACCAACTCTTCTCGAGGAAGAGGGCGGTGGCCTAAGCCACCATGTTGGAGCGCATGGCATGACACCGCGAAGATGTATCTTGAGTTCAAAACCAATGCTCATCGATGACCCACATATCACAAAATGATATTAAGGGAAATGATGTTACTTGCTTTCGGCATTATGGGGGGAGGGTTGGCCCAATCAATTAGGACCACACTCCCCCTATGTCTATGCCTGCATCTAAACCAAATACATGAATAAGAGCAAGTGAGTGTGCAAGAATAGTCAAGCCAAGCTCCTTGAATCTATGATATTTAGCTCATTCCGCAAATAACAAAATCTTGCTTCATCGAGGGGCTTCGTGAAAATATCAGCAAGTTGGTTCTTCGTGCTCACAAAGGAAAGAGCAATATCTCCACGAGCAACATGATCCCGAATAAAGTGGTTGCGAATCTCTATATGTTTTGTTCTCGTTTGCTGCACGGGATTGTAAGCAATTTTGATAGCACTTTCATTGTCGCATAAAAGAGGCACTTTGTCACAATTGACACCATATTCCTTTAAAGTTTGCCTCATCCATAACAATTGAGTACAAGCACTTGCAGCAGCAACATATTCAGCTTCGGCGGTTGAGAGTGAAATATAATTATGTTTCTTTGATGACCAACACACTAGAGACCTGCCCAAGAATTGGCATGCACCAGAGGTTGATTTCCTATCATCTTTGTCACCAGCCCAATCTGAATCGGTGTAACCACATAGAGAGAAACTTGAACCCTTGGGATACCATAATCCAAAATTTGGGGAATGAACCAAATATCGGAAGATTCGCTTGACCGCCACTAAGTGGCTTTCTTTAGGAGCGGCTTGGTACCTTGCACACACTCCTATACTTAACACGATATCGGGCCTAGATGCGCAGAGGTAAAGGAGAGAGCCGATCATGGATCGGTATACCTTTTGATCCACATCTTTACCCTTGGGATTGAGCTCAAGATGACACTTTGTTTGCATTGGGGTAGCAACGCCATTGAGATCCGTCATCTTGAACCTTTTGAGCATGTCTTGGATGTACTTAGCTTGATTAATAAAGGTTCCCTCTCTAAGTTGTTTTATTTCAAATCCAAGAAAAAACCTGAGCTCACCCATCATGGACATCTCAAACCTGTCAGTCATAAGCTTTGAAAATTCATCGTTAAAAGCTTGGTTAGTAGAGCCAAAAATAATGTCATCTACATAAAGTTGGCATACAAAAAGCTCCCCATTGACCTTCTTAGTAAAAAGAGTGGGATCGATTTGCCCAACTTCGAATCCACGGTCTAGCAAAAGATCTTTAAGGTGCTCATACCACGACGGGGCTTGTTTAAGGCCATAGGCGCCTTATCGAGTTTGTAGACATGGTTCGAAATTTGGGGTCCTCAAACCCCGGGGCTGCTTGACGATACTAACTCATGTAGAGGACCATTAAGGAAAGCGCTTAACATCCATTTGTTGTAATTTAAAATTATGATGGGCTGCATATGCAAGAAGGATACGGATGGACTCAAGGCGAGCTACAGAGCGAGAGGTCTCGCCAAAATCAATTCCTTCTACTTGAGAGAATCCTTGAGCCACGAGTCGTGCTTTATTCCTCACAACAATGCCATTTTCATCCTGTTTGTTCTTGAAGATCCACTTGGTGCCGATAACATTGCGGCAATCCTTTGGCTTTTCTGAGCTTCCAAACTTTGTTGCGTCAAGTTGTTTAATTCTTCATGCATTGCAACAACCCAATCGGGTCTTCAAGAGCATCAAAACCTTCTTTGGTTCAACCATGGAAATGTGAGCTTGATGATCACAGAAGCTAGCAAGCTCTCTTCGAGTGGATACCCTTCGTCGTACATCACCAAATACCTTGTCAAGAGTGTGACCTCTTAGTTCAAGGTTGCGATCAGCACGAGCCTCATGACGAGCCTCAATATCCTTATTGTTTCTTGGAGGAGTGGATTCAATTGTTGTATCCTTGTCTTGATTACGCCTTGCCCTTGATCTTGGTCACCGCTTGCGCTGAAGATTGTTCTTGAACATTTTTTGGTCCGGATAATCCGCCTTGGAGGGGCGGACTATCCACTGGGAGGTGAAGTACCGTAACCATCTTCTGAGAAAGCTCGATCGAGTTGGAGATCCAGGCGGATAATCCGCTTCGGGGCCGGAGAATCCGGCCAGGAGCTCAGAGATGTTGATTTCTCCTTCGGATCCCCGGCACGAGTTGGAGTGCGGGCGGATTGCCCCTTGGAGGCGGATAGTCGCTGGGACTACCGGCTTGTCCAGAGGACATATGATCTTCAGATTGTGGTGTTGCAGGATTGTCTCCAACGGTAGGAGCTTGTTGATCTTGTGTAAATGAGGGCTCCACATGTGTGGAGCATTGTCCCCGATCCGCCACAAGGGGTTCCTCAATGGGGGAAAAATCCCACGCCCATTCTTCTTATGGCATCTTGGGGTATTTCAACATCGCATCACAAACATCAACTTGCCCTACAAAGGAGCCGTTATTTTCATCGAACTCCACACTACAAGATTCTACAACAATCCAAAGGAGCTTTTGTAGACTCTATAAGTGTGGGATTCGCACCGTAACCAACAAAAATACCTTCTAAAGCCTTGGATTCAAATTTTGACAAGCGGACACCTTTAATAAGAAAGAAACACTTACACCGAATACCTCAAGTATGAGATGTTGGGTTTGTTGCGGTAAGTATTTCATATGGGGTCTTCTCCAAGATCTTCCAAAGGTAGAGCCGGTTTGATGAGTGACAAGCAGTGGATATGGCTTCAGCCCAAAAATTATAAGGAGACTTAAATTCAGCTAGCATAGATCTTGCCATATCCATCAAAGTCCGGTTCTTCCTCTCGGCTACACCATTTTGTTGAGGGGTGTACGCAATGAATATTGGTGTCTAATCCTCTTCGCTAAGAAACTCATTTAAAGTGTAGTTCTTGAATTCGTGTCCGTTGTCACTTCTAATTTCCAAGATGGGAACATTGTGTTGACGTTGAACTTCATTGGCAAAGTCGATGACAGCTTGTTGAGTCTCACTTTTCAGCTTGAAGAAATATACCCATGTATATCTTGAGTAATCATCGACGATGACCAAGCAATCTTTCTTCCCACCAAGACTTGCATGAGAAGGAGGACCAAATAAATCCACATGGAGTAATTCCAAGATCCTCTTCAATGACACAATAGTCTTCCTCTTGTGGGAGAATCATGCATTTTCCTTCAACACAGCCTTGCAAACACGATCTTTGGCAAAAGAGACATTGTCTTTTAGTCCAAGAATGTGGCCACCCTTTTGGAGACTTTGCAAAGTTCTCATGTTGACATGGGATAAACGGCGATGCCATAGCCAGCCCACGTCGGCCTTTCCGAATAGACACATCGGACCCGAAGTGGTTTTCCCCGAGAAGTCCACCACATACAGGTCATTTTCGACGTATCCAACGAAAGCGACCTTTAGAGACTTGCTCCATAAGAGTATCACCAAATCATCATCGATAAAAACAGCAAAACCCATCTTGCCAAGGGCACGAACAGAAAGAAGATTGTAGCCAAGGGTCTAAACAAGCATGACATCCACGAGAGAGATATCGTGGGCAACCACAACCTTGCCAAGACCCAATACTTGATATTTAGACTTATCACCATAGGAGACTGTGATATTATCAAGATTTGGACGCATCTCCGTGATGATCTCCTTGCTTCCGGTCATATGACTAGTGCAGCCACTATCCAAAGACCCATTTCGACCACCTAAGCATAGCCCTGCAAGAAAATTACTTCTTGGTTTTAGGTACCCATTTTTCAATGGGTCCTTTCATGTTAGTAATAAGGGTCTTTGGGACCCAAATAGACCAAGCAATATATTCATCAAAAGGACCAACATAATAAGCATAAACATCGCCATAATCATCACAAAAGAGTTCATAATTCGGATTGTGAGACCCTGCAAAACCAATATTATTAGTCTTGTCTTTTGTGACAACCTTCTCAGCAGTGCTTGTCTTTAATTGCACATTCTTGGTCTTGTTCTTCTTGGTTTTCTTCTTCTTGGACTTGGTGACATACCCAAGTCCCTCTTTACCATGATTTGACCTTTGCTTGTCAAGGACTTCATCAAGCACACCTTTGTCCTTTGTAGTGATGTCCTTGATCACTCCTTTTTCCACACTAGCATTTTTCTTGTTACTATATGTTGAGTTGGACGAGCTAGGAGTATCATATTCCAATCGACTTTGAAGTCGATCATGTGACTCATTGAGGATAGAGAACTCGTTTTTCAACGCCTTGTGAGCATTGTCAAGTTTCTCCAATTCCTCGGAGAGTCTATCATGAGCAGCCCCAAAGTCAATCCTTTCCTTCTTTAACTTCTTTGCCTTGGTGACCGCATTGTCACGTTCCTTAACGAGTTTAGTCACAATTTCTTCATGTGACTCTTCCATACACTCAAGCCTCTCTTCAAGAGAGACCCGAGATTCTTCTTCTTCTTCAAGAGCATTTTTTAGTGATGCAATTTCCATTGCATCCTCCCTTTCAATTCTTCCCTTTTCTTTGAGGAGTGCTTCGTTTGGGCGGTGATCCATAAGAGCCTCAAGACGAACTTTGTGCTCAACTTGCAAGTTAGTATAGAAATAATCAAAGGCAATACTCTCTTCTTTAAACTTAAGACTAGCAGGATCATCCATGTCTATCATAGCCTTGGGAAAGGAAGAGTTAGAAGAAGTTACCTCGGAGCTTCTTGCCATGAGCCAAGTAGGATTCTTGTTGATGATGTTTTCGTTTGGAGAGTCAAGAGTGATGTTGATGTAGATGTGGTGGCTATAGCAGCCACCTCTTGAGAGCTATCGTCCTCGTCCTCATCTTCACTCCCGATGAATATTCTTCTTGAGCTACTAGAACAATCTTTGGTTGCTTCTTGAAAGGAGCATTTTTCTTTACAAACTGTTTCTTACGTGGAGCTTTTGATTTGTCCTTGAAAATGAGTCTTCCTCCATTATCCTCTCTACTTTGATATGGACACTCATTTCTGAAGTGCGTTGGTCACCACAATTATAGCATGTTCTCACTTGGGACCATTTTATTTTCTTCCATAGGCTCCACTTTTGCGATCTAGTTCAGCTTTAGCCTTGGTGGATCTTTCCAAAAGTTTCTTGCATAAAGAGCCAAGTATTGTCCGTGGATCCTTTTTATATCTTCGGACACCGTGCCTTCTACCGCATATTCATCATGATCAATCACACTAGTCTTCAAAGCCATGTTGACCCCTTTGCATCCCCATAGCTCGATCACGAGCATCTTGACATTCTTGGCGGCCACTTTGAATGCGGCCATTTCTTGCATTACCTCATTGGATGACATGAGGTGATAATTATGCCTACCTTGGAGACTTTTCAAATCAGGGCTCAAATGTCATAAGAGCACCGACATACTTGCGCTTGATCCAAGCATCATCAACATGAGTCGCACCGTGGTTTCAAGGGTTGTAGCTATTGCCTTGAGCCTCCTATACATGTCCTCGTGGTCTTCTCCATCCAACATATAAAATCCTTGACTTCATTGCTCAAGGCATCATATCTATTCCTTCTCATACTTTCATTTACGATGAATAGCTCGGTGAGAGCATCCCAAGCTTCTTGGGTTGTGCTAAGATCTTGAATGTGTGGCATGTCTTTATCGCCCACACCAAGTGAATCATGTGTAGAGTCTGTAGCATTGAGTTGGCTATCGACCACTTCTCTCCTTGAGAGATTGTTAGGATTTCAATGTGAAGACCATTTTCGATGATCTTCCACAACTCTATGGAGGAACCGCACATGAGATTTCATCAAAATTGCCATTGAGAGAAAGTAGAAGGCGGTTTGGGTGGATCACCCCTATTATGTATGTGGGTGAGGAATAGGCGGATCGGGGAATACACATGAGAAACCTCATTGTATCCATCCTTACCGCTATCCTTTTCGAGGAGGAGCTCTTACTAGTATCATCACCTACCACTCGTTATCTTTGGAAACAGTTTTACCCGCTTTCCTTGGATCATGAGTGGTATCCTCGAGTTAGATGGAGGTGATGTTGCGGATGTGGAGAGACGCATTATCAATTGACGATCTCTTCCATCTTAGCCTCCATTGAACTCACCAAGGTTGTTTCCAACGTCTTGAGATCGCTTCATGGTGACTACCTCCGAGCATCACTCCCATCTACCTTGGAACCCATACTTCTCTTAGGCGGTTAAGCCCGAAATAAGAGCCGAGGCTCTGATACCAATTGAAATGGATCGTATGGGCACCTAGAGGGGGGGTGAATAGGTGCTAACCAATTTTTAATACTTTTTCAATTTTAGGCTTGACACAAAGTAAATTCTCTAGATATGCAACTACGAGAATTTCCCTATATGTAACCCTAACTACTAAGCACGTAAAAGAGGAGCGAGGAAACCGTAGTGGAGCACGCAGAGACACAGGGATTTGTTTTACCGCAGTTCCTTCCTTGTTAAGGGAAGTACATCTGCGTTGGAGGGGTGGGCGGTTCTAATACCACCACGCCACAATAGGCCTCACCCTATTCTCCGATGGATCTCGCCACGAGAGGCCTGATCCACCTTCTCCACTATTGGATCCCTTCGAGGCGGAACCGTGCCTTTTACAACACTATCGGGCACACACCACAACCAATTGGGGCTCCGGGATGACAACAAGCTGTCAAAAAACAAGGTTTATCAATAAAACAAAAACGAGGATCTAGATATTTGCAAAAATACTAGATCGGAGGTTCTCAAATGAATGGAGAGGAGATGAAGCGCTTGATTGTTGATGATGAAGATCGAGTTCTCCTCCTTCGATTCCCCAAGGGATGGGGCCTTTGGGTGGATCTAGGTGGAGCACTCTTGTATGAAGTTTTCGGATGCAGTCATTTCTTTTCGAGATGAATCAAGAGTTCGGCAGGAGGGGATGTGGCTTAAATACCCCTCCACAGATCCGTCACACAACTTTGAGGATTATCCGCCCACTGGGACGGATTATCCCTGGAAAACTCCGCCCAAGGAGGATTCTCGGAAACTCCGCCTCCTGGGGCTTGCGCTTGGAGAAACTTGGAGAAGATCTTGGGGCGGATAATCCGCCCCCGAGGCGGATTATCCGGCGTGGCGAAAGTGCAGCCAAAACTCCGCCTCTCGGGGCTTGCGCTTGGCGATGAGTGGCGATTATCCGCCTCGAGGCGGATTATCGCCAGCCGAAAGTCCGGACAATATTCCGCCCTTCCGGGCTTGCGCTTGCTTGCAGAGGGAGGCGGATTATCCGCTCAGTGGGGCCGGATTATCCGCCCCCAAAGGCAGAGTTCTGAGCTGCAACACTTCAACACACATTAAATGATCCTTGATATTGTTATCTAACACACAAAACACTAGGGATTAAGAAATGTTCTTTCAACTTCTCCGAACAATAACCAATAGAGGAATCTGGAAATTCATATGGCTCCCACATATTTCTACGATTACTTTGCGATCGAATGAACCACTTACATACGATACCAATTTCCCTTTGTCTCACGATAGTTTACTTATCCGAGGTTATGATCGTCGGTATCTCTGCATACCTAGTTCAACCTCGTTACCGATAAGTACTCTTTTCTCGTTCCCGTGATATGTGATCCCTTGTGAGCCAGTCACATGCTTGCAAGCTAATTGGATGACATTCCATCGAGAGGGCCCCGAGTATATCTATCCGTCATATGGATGGACAAATCCCACTCTTGATCCATGTGTTTCAACCAATACTTTCCGAACACTCAATGCCACCTTTATAGCCACCCAGTTACGGTGTGGTGTTTGATGTCATCAAAGCATCCATCCGGTAAAGGTGATATGCATGATCTCATGGTCGAAGGAATTAGGTTACTATGTATCAGAAAGCATATAGCAATTGAACTATTAAAATGACTTGATCTTTATGCTACGCTTATCTATAGGAGTATGTCCACCATATCATTCTCATAATGATATGATCTTGTTGTTGATAACATCTCAATGTTCATGATAGGGAAACCACAATCATTTATCAACCAACAGGCTAGTGATGTATAGAGGCTTTACTAGGGACTTCAAATTGAGTTTACAAATCACACAAGTATTAATGTTTCCTTGTTAATACTATTATAGCATGAATGCAAACATTTATCATAAACACAAAGATATAATAATAACTACATTTATTATTGCCTCTAGGGCATATCTCCAACAAAACCAACATCAACCTTAGGCCATTCAGACCTGCCATTCATTGGAGCAATCTCAAATTGATAAGCCATCTTGAATCTCTCTACCGAATAGTAGTCATGCACAAAGTCCTCAATCTTTAGTTGTCTAACTTTTCCAAGCAAGTATAAAGCATGAGGGCATGGTTTTCCGGACACCTCCCGTTGTCCACAGCCACATTCTCTTTTCTCAAGGTCAACCGCATACCTCCATGTCTTCCCTTCTTTTGTTGTTCCTGATATTTCAACTGACATGGGGCTACTTTTCTGGATATCATAGTGCAGCGCTCGACTCTTCATGTTCAACTCATGTAACACACTTGGGATGATGAGGCCTTCAAGTCTTTTGGCTATCTCTTTCCTCGTGTACATCTTCTCCTGGATCTTCTCCCTAATTTTGTCCATCAGAAAATCAACTGGAAGGTCTTTGTAATCCTTGATCCAATTGTTGAAGCATTCTGATATGTTGTTGTTAACATAATCAACTTTGCACTCTTTGGAGAATTTAGATCCGCTCCATATAAGTTTGTGATGCATATCTAAAAATGGAATTGCTTTAGGACAATCAGCTGCAATTTTTGCCACCAATGCATCATGTCCTCAACCATGTTTGCTGCAACATTTGCGTCCTCGCCAGCCACGTTCGCTGCAGCACCTGTGCCCTCATTAGCCACATTTGATGCAGCATTTGTGCCCTCCCCAACATCATTCGCTGCCACAGACCACACATGCCCCTCCCCACGTGCACCAACTACCATGAACAATTTAACAACTTGAAATCCCCTTAGCAAGTCAAGAAGTTGACCATCAGTAGCTAACCTGCATGTCGCATTCAACCTTGAATCAACAACCCAAAAATTTGCCTTTTGATTGCTGGTCCATGTGAAGTACGGAGCAATATCCTTCTCCGGATCAATGAATGCATACTCCTCTGAATCAACAACCCGCTTACGATTACGCCTTATTGTACACCTTTTTCCATCTATAACATCAAGTATGAATTGACAATGATCTCTATTTTACAAGCAAATTTTGGATCAAGCACGTAAACCGAAACACAAGGAGACAATAACTACCTCGGTTACACTCAAGCGATACTCTAGCGACAATTAATTTACTCCTTTCACACAAAGATATGTCACACAAAAACAATCAAAATAGTTCTGATTGGAAGAATATAGAGAGATTCAGAAGTTATTACCCTTCTGGGACTTCAGCAGCATCCATCCCCGCTCAATTTCACGATCTCTCGCCTTAGCACTACAGAATCCCCAAAAGCTAGGGTTTAGACTATTAAGAAGAGCATGTGAAGGAGAGGGAAGAGAGGGTGGGGAGAGGTGCCTACCATGGAGGAGCGCTCGGAGGAGCCGCCGGCGGGAGGCGCTTGTGGGAAGGGACGCCGTGAGGACGCCGCCTTGGTGCCTCCGTTAAATCTGGCAGGGTGAGTTGCCTGGTCTGTACGTGTGTGCTGCTTGTGTCCTAGGAAGACTGGATTTAGTCTTTTTTTCCCGTATGTAACTTGACCGATTTATTGCAGTTAACGTGCAGCTAACGGTGGTGTGGTAAAAAGTAGTAACAGGGCTAGATTTGGATGGTAGTTTTCTAAGTCCAAAACTTCCGATGGTATTTTTCTCAAGATCTGATCTTTTAATGGTATATGGATCTAATTTTCCCAATAAAAAATAGCCGAAGCCGACTGAATTAGCGACAAAAGCTTTTGAACATTTTCAAATTTGAATTTCTTAAATTAAGTTTTTTCGAATATAAGTAATTTTGAAGTTTAAATATTTTTAAATCTGATTTTTTAATTGTGAAACATTTTTTTTCGATTCTGGACAAAAAAAATAAACAGAAAAGAATAATAATAATAAAAAAAGGCAAAACGATAAACCAACGCCTGGTCCAAAAAGCGGCCACCCCCACACATCATCAATTCGCTGGAAGTACAGCACGCCTCATTACGCCCAATCGCGAATCCTTCCTCGGCGGTGTCGCCGTCGCCGTCGTCTCGCCGGCGTCGGCCGCTGGGAGGAGATGGCGTCGTCTCTGTACGCGCCCAACCTCGACGATTACCTCCCCTCGGACTCGCTCCCGCAGGAACCCCCCAGGAGTCTCAGCCTGTAATATAGCCCCCCCTGCCTCGGCCTTTTGCTATCTTTTCGATCTCGTAACCCTAGTGTGGCTTAATTCTTGATTCGAGCTAGATTTTATAGGCGTTTGGTTCCCTTTTACAGGCGCGATCTGCTGGACATCTCGCCGGTGCTCACCGAGGCGGCGGGTGCCATCGTCGATGTGAGTGGTTTATGTTTTTTTACCTCCTCTGTTTATGCATCTTTCGGGGTTTTGTAGACGATGTTCATGTGAGAAGGTACGAAGTCAGTAGTCGTTTCTAGGCTTATGATTTGCAAGGTTTAGCATAACGAGAAAATGAGCTTATTTTGCCCTTTTCTATTTGGTGGAAAGATTTTCAAGGTTTAGCATAAGGAGAAAACGAGATTTCTAACGAGTTATAATTTATGCATGATTAATTACGTGGTTTTGGTGCCTTCTGTGCTTTGGTCTGATAAACTGCGTAGGATTCTGGTTTATTTCGGTTAGCTGGATGTCCGGTAGATAACTCATTTAATTTAAGGTCTCTTGACCTTGAGGGTTCACTTGTGGATTGCTTACTGTAATTTGGCTACTCTATTCAATGCATTCCCAGCTGTATCTTATGTCTTATAGTAGCAAATGATCCTGACGACTAGATGGAAAACAACACAGCCAGTTATTAGGACTGTGGTTTTATTTTTCCTGTTTATCTAGTAAGGAGTTTTATTACATTTTGGGACAGTAGGATACACAAAGTCTAAATGAAGACACACATTTATTTTGTTACCCTCATAGTGTAATGTTGTTTCATACTTTCTCCAAATCCTCTCACAAGTTGGCAATTGCAGGCTTAGATTTTACCAGTTAGGTAATGTTAAAAGATTTTATGAATGTGTCGATCTGACTGAGTGAGCCTCTTATTTAGGAATTAGCCACTATGTTATGCCACCCATCCAGTTGAAAAGACTGACACATCTCTCCTGCTAAAACTGGTGATTCTTGGATGTGTATTCCTTAGATTTAGTGACTGCATTGTAGATTGCAAAAGTTCCTGCCATTGTTAAGTTGAACTTACTTTTTGGTCGGGATATAAGCATAATGGAGATTCTAAGTTGATCATCTTTTGCTCGATAGTCAACTTTTGAAGAAGTGATCATACACATTTGTTGAATAATTCAAATATAGAGTTTTAATTATATTGTCTACAAAGCTCCATGAGCAACTCTCTCTTAGTTGAGGAATGAGTGTAAAGTAGAGCATTGCACATTTGTCTATGTAATCTGGTTCCTGTCCTTCATGGATATGAACGTGAGCATATTTTGTGTAGCCTTTAAATGCTTGGAACACGAGTTAACTCTTATTTGTGGTGCGTGTAATTTGAATGTGCGGCGTGTCTTTGTGACTTAATTTCTCTGCATATACTGTTATGTGAGGTCAAACATATGCCACCACAACAGTGGCCTAATTACAGGAGCTGCTGCAGTGTTAGAGAACCCAGAGCTGGTTAGAGTCCAGGCAGGTTTACAAGTTTTGAAAAGTTCCTATTGATGACGGAGCTATATGTTACTACAATGGTCTAGTTTGTATTCAAATATGTTAAAGAGTTCTATTCTTGTTCAGTTTGAGCCTAAATTGTAAGGCCACCCTTTATGTTTTGAAAAGAGTGTCGCATGGCATGAGATCAGTAAAGATTAGAAGGAAACTGTCCTTCTACTTGCCCAGCCCTTTCTACCTCCCTCCCTCTCCCGAGCCTAGGTCTCTCGAGTCCTAACCATGAATTCTCTCCATGGCGCCTGATCACCAAATCCTCAACCTAGCCTAATCCTTGTTTCCGAAAGTTAAAGCTCTAACATCTTTATGTCATGTCTTATGGATCACTATGCATATGCATCTTTAGATGTTCTATGGGCTTAACATAAATCATCATCGTTATGATTCTTGTTTATCTGTTCAAGTGTCTAGTTATGACATTGCTTGTGTTTGCACTCATGCAGGATTCATTCACACGTTGCTTTAAGTCAAATTCTCCAGAGCCATGGAACTGGAACATTTATTTGTTCCCATTATGGTGCTTGGGAGTAGTCATAAGATATGGCCTACTGTTTCCGCTGAGGTACTTGAGTCTTATGGTCTCAACTTCACATTGAGCTTCGGGATATTTCTAATTCTTATGTGAACTGTTTGTATTCTTTTTGCTCTTTTGATATGAGAACTTCTGTTATTCTGCCTTGTTGATCTGTTGTTAACATAGATTGGAAAACCCTTAAAGCCTTGTTGATTTGTTGTTAACATAGACTGGAAACCCCAAAAGAATGACATCACATGTAGAGTTGTAGATGGTCATGGAAAGTATGTTCCTTGGCGTCCTTAACCAGAACTGCGTTGAACCGTTCCCATAATGGCTCGTTAGTAATTTGCAAACCAGTACCCCACCCCAAAAAAACACTTTGTACTAAAATGATGTGATGACCTTCTTTTGGCTTGACATGGTATAGCTTGTTCTATTGTTGTTTCAGGGTTTGCATTTTCTTTTCGGGGGTGTGGATCATATAATCTGCACTAAACGGCTAAACCACTAGGATTTACACATTTTGAACCCTTCAACAAGTTTCTTTGTCATTACAAACCCGTTGGTCTAAATCATTGCCGTGTTTTCTGTGCAATCACATTTGTAATGTGATACCTATAACTTCTTTCATGTTCCCTTTGAGGCTATAATTTTTCTTCTCTAATGCTTCTAAAATATTTCAATGCAAGCTATTTACTTGAAAAATTAATTTGATTTTATGTAGAATTGAGCAGAGAAACGTTGGTCTTCTGTATACTTTTGTATATGTATGCTAGTAGGTTCTACTAACAGTTATTCCTGCCTTTATTGATTTCTTTGTAAACATTGAATGTCACTCGTCTGATAACTCAATTATGTACCAGGACCTTAACACTTCTATTAGGATGGCTGGCCTTCTTTGCTGCCTTTTTCCCTGTGCATTTTCTAATGAAAGGGCAGAGCAAGCTAAAACGTAAAATAGAGGTGAGCTATTTTATTTTGATGTATCTGGTTCATCTGTGGTTGTGCATGTGTGCATATTTTCTGTACATTTCCCCTTGACGGTTCTGGAACGGATCTTTGACTGGAATCTTGGTTAACAATGGTGGTTATGTGGGTTTTTGTGTGTGTATGGATGAGCATTGGTGTCCATGGTTCTTAGGGTTTGTGGGGGCATGAATGTGGTAAATCAGTGCACCTTTTATTCTTCATCTTGGAAGCCTGGTAAAAATAAAGCTAACTTGTGAGATAATTTTTAAAAGCTTTTCGAGTTAACTAGGCTTTGGACTCAGTCGTTTTGTCCTGCCTGACACCATTAGTCCTCTAGCAACTCTTCTTCTAATAACTAATATCTCTTCGGCAACTTGTATGGGGCTATCTAATTTTCATAACGTACTCAGTTTTCGAGTCCCCTGATAGTTTTCTAGCCAATTCTCTTAGTGTGATGTTCATTAAAAACTTCTTGAGTTCTGAGCTAAATAAATTTCTTTTGAACTTTGTGCAGAGAAAGCTGGTTGAAATGATGTGCAGTGTTTTTGTTGCTTCTTGGACTGGAGTTATTAAGTACCATGGACCACGCCCAAGCTCACGACCTTATCAGGTTACCTTTTTCTTATTCATTTAGTCATGTCTGGGCTACTAGTATGGTTGTGTCTATGTACAAACACTACAGAGAAGTGTAATAGCCCGCACTTTTGAGGTGCAAACATGATAGCTGTTAAACTAAAGGCTTGCTCGCTTGAAATTTCACATGTAAAGTTAGCACAAAGCCACAATATGTCATTTCTATCACATTTTTCTGATTATGGAACATATGCGTGGTCTGTGACATATTATTATCTTCAGTTTTTTACTTTAGATGGTTTATAGTCCCAATGTGTAACACAAATTTTTATTTAGAACCATATCTGTAGGTCCACACTGTTCTTGTATTTATGTACCATTGCTTCCTTTATCTTACTATAAATTTCTGAATATGATTGGTACCCTTGCAACAATTTTGCAGGTATTTGTTGCAAACCATACATCGATGATAGATTTCATTATTCTGGAGCAGATGACAGCATTTGCTGTCATCATGCAAAAGCATCCTGGATGGGTTGGTCAGTTCTTATTGTTCAGAAACATCTGTTCTAGTTTTAGTTTAGTTTTCAATTTAGGACGATTATTTATTTAATATTTGTGTCTCTAATTTGCAGGATTTATTCAGAAGACTATATTGGAAAGTGTGGGTTGCATCTGGTTTAACCGCAATGATCACAATGATCGCGAAGTAGTTGGAAGAAAGTAAGTTATTCCCTTCGCAACTCTCTTTTTTGAAGATGTGTTTATTCAGTGATTTTGTTCTTATCAGGTTACGTGATCATGTGCAACATCCAGACAACAATCCTCTCTTGATTTTCCCAGAAGGAACTTGTGTAAATAATCAGTACACTGTGATGTTCAAGAAGGTATAGTGGTAGACCTGATCTTTTTTTCAGTGCCCATATAAGTGGCTCTATAATATGGAAAGTTTATTCAAGAGAGAATTTGGACTTCCATTCTATTTACCATCCTTTTATAGATGTATATTTAGATGATATTATGAGTTCTCTGCATACAAAGCAAATTATAAAGGCCTGTCACTGTGTTCAGAAAAAAGTAAATGAAAGAACAAACTTTCCTTTGCACTCTGTACACAAGATGGTTAAAGCCAATGCGGGAAATCAGTCCTGTGTTACATGGCATATACTTGAGAGATATCTGTTTTTTCACTCATGCTAAGCAAGAAATTGGATTGTTTCTTTGTTTGTTTTCAGGGTGCTTTTGAGCTTGGCTCTGCCGTGTGTCCAATAGCTATCAAATATAATAAAATATTTGTTGACGCCTTCTGGAATAGTAAGAAGTAAGGAATACAAACCAACTAGTATATGAATTTGCTTTGTTCACACTTGTACCTTTGTGTTTTTCACATGGCACTCCACTTGAAATGTTTGCCAGGCAATCTTTTACAATGCACTTGGTCCGTCTTATGACATCTTGGGCTGTTGTTTGTGATGTCTGGTTCTTGGAACCTCAGTATCTCAAGGAAGGAGAGACATCGATAGAATTTACTGAAAGGTAGCATAAGTTTTGGATAATATTCCTTTTTGTATAGGAACATACTAAGGATCAGAAATTATTATTTTTGTACTAATTGCAATGCTTTGTACAGAGTAAGGGACATGATAGCTGCTCGAGCTGGTCTTAAGAAGGTTCCGTGGGATGGCTATCTGAAACATAACCGCCCTAGCCCAAAACACACCGAGGAGAAGTGCGTTGACCCTGTCTCGATCTCTCGATGTTGACTTGGTCAACCTAGCGGGTTAACCACTTTTAAGTTTACATGATTCTTATAAGTTTTTCAATTTTCAGGCAGCGCATGTTTGCAGAATCTGTGTTGAGGAGACTGGAGGAAAACTAAATAGGTGGTACTGGTTAGTAGAGGGATTTACCCTATTAGCAACATTGTAATCCGTTTGGTCCCAACTGAGATCTGGGGGGCATGTGGAAATGACCACCCCAGTTTTGCTGTAAATTTGTTCAATTTGACAGAATCAGTAGAGCATGCTTGGCAAGAAAGAAGTATTGCATGTACTCGTGTGGCTATAGATCTTTTAATATCTTGTCATCCATTAGTGTCAATACATAAGCATTGGTCGTTGATCCTGTGATTATTGATTTGATCTTTTTTGTTTACTAAGCATGAGGTAGAGCTGGATTTTAGATCACCCCAAAAAAACCGTGACAGAAGGTAGAGCATGGTATTGTACAATTAGATGCTTGCACAAAATTAGAAGAAACAAGAGGTATAACATTGCCGAAAAGCATAAGGGGCGAAGCATGTTAAGCAAGCGTGCATGTTGTAGTTTATGGTTAAAGTTGCTGGCAGGGAAATTAAAGGAACTAGTATACTCCAGCATATTTATATACAACAATTCTCACATGCTTCACACTTGTATACAACAATTGGTCATAGAGTTTATAGGATGTAGAGTCACGAATACACATCTGTGATCAGAAGGGATAAAAAAAGAATCACAAATATAGTAAAAAAAACACCAGTAGCACCCGAAAAGCTTGAATAAATCAGTCGATCGACTAGCAATTTTTTTCAAGAACAAAGAGAAATACTACTAGTAAATCAGAGTAGGAAAAAAGAGAAGGATGGAAGGCTTGATGAATGATGTGCACTAGAGGTATAGCGTGCAGGGCTCGTTCTTGTACTGCTGCAGGAGGCTGCCGTCCCCGCCCACCTTGAACTCGCAGTCCACCTTCATGTGGTGCTCCCGCGTGTCCCACAGCCTGACCTGGAACAGCACCGTAGAGTTGAGCACCAGCCTCAGCGGTACGCTCCCGGCCCCGACCTCGGCGGCGAACCTTGGCCACGCCTGGTCGGTGGGCGTGGGCCCGGACGCCGTGAGCTCGCCCTCCACGGGGGTGTCGCCCTTGGGCACCTGGAAGAAGGGGTCCGCGAACCGTCCCGACGCGATGAGGTCGTCGTCGTGGTAGAGGGATCCGTAGACGTAGCCGAAGTGGATGCCGATCTTCTGGTTGGGGTTGTGCTCGTTGACGGTGAACTTGACGGGCAGGTTGGCGGCGCCCGACTGGCGGTTGAGGCTCGGGATGGAGAAGTCGGTGAGGGTGAACTTGGGGCGGTGCGGGCGGAGGCTGAGCCAGAGCACGAAGAGGATGATGCCGGCGATGAGGATGAGCGTGAGGATGAAGGCGCAGATGAAGTTGAGGCACCGGATCGCCGGGCTCTGCCGGTTGTACATCGGCAGACGGTAGTTCCGCGGCATGGCTGGATGATCGGTCGGTCGGCTGGAAGAACGGACCCTGTGCTATAGCTGTTGGTGGTGTACGTGGTGAGTGTGTTCGCGTGTGACATTTTATAGGTGCATGCATGTCGCGGTGTGGAAGGCAGTAATATTCTTGGCTTGCGCAAAGACGAGAGATGCTAGCACGCAATGGTACCATTCATTGGAGAGGAGCGTGCTCTGGACTGGAGGTTCGATTCCCGTCGTCCGTCCTAGCTCTGAGACCTCGCACAGTTTGCTGGAAAGTGAAAACGAATGTGTCAGTTGCAGAGTCTCTTTTTTTTCTTCTTCCTGAGACCGTGTCTTGCAGAGTAGAAAGGCAAAGCTCTGTTTAAGCTGCATGACTGGCGGTCCTCTGTTCTATGGATATTTTTCTCTCCCGCATCCTGTAAATGTCCTCATAATGTAGTTCCGCTGCCTGTAAAAGGCGGTATATATTCTTCCGTTCTGGACTAACTTATTCTTGGGTTGTTTGCTTAAGATTCTTGCGGATATGGGAAGAACAACTGACGAAACTTCGCCCTCGGGCAAACGCAAAGGAAAATGCCGCAAAAACCATACACGGCAAAACCATCATACTCCCTTGGTTCTAAAATATGAGATGTTTTAGGTTTGTGAAGAAAATGTATTTAGACTTTTTTTTATGTGTAGATTCACTCTAAACGTGAGTGAACATACACACTTAAAGAAGTCTAGATATTTTTTTTTTACAAATCTAAAATATCTTATATTTTGGAACAGAGGGAGTACAACGTTATACGTTAGAACCGTTAGCTAGAAACCACCTAAATTTAGGTCACATACATCCATGAAGGCGTCGTCCTGATTCCTGAACCTGGTGACACTCAAGTTCGTGCTCGTTTTCATTCAGAAAGAAAGCTGAACCCCATCTTCAGAAGAAAGAAAGACGCCAAGACATGCAAGGTGACCATTCGAAAAAGATTAGTTGGATAAATACCATTGCAATTTCCATGAGTTTGAAAAATGCCACCGCAACTTCTAACTTTGAAAACATGCCACTGCAAATATGTGTATTTTTAGTAGATGCCATTTTTTAGGGGATGGTAGATGGCTAGATGTCATTACACCCTTTTTCACAGCATATACTAGTCATTATACATCGTATTTCCAGCCGTATATACATACACGTGGTGGGGTCCACTAGAATCAGCGAAAAAAACATATAGAATATTTGCAAGTCCAGGTCCAATATCACAGCAACACTGAAAATAGGTATAGAATATTTGCAACGCAACTCCAAGTTCAATGATGCTACATATTCAGATAAAATGAAGCTACAAGTTCAGATAAAAGGCTCCAGATTCAGAGCACAACAAGCTACAGATTCAGAAAATAAAACACTCATGCAACAATGAAGCTACAGATTCAGATAAAAGGAAGCTATAGATTCAGAAAATAAAAGGCTCTAGATTCAGAGTACAATATCATAATGCCTCGTCTCACAAAATAACAGGTTCAGATTCAAATGAACATTAGGCGCATGAATCTAGCCTCCAAGTCAGTACATCAAACTTCACTTGGTTCCAAGTGTTGGTGTCAGAAACGCCTCACTCGTAGATGGTGCGACCACCTCAGGTTTCTTTTTCTTGCCATTTTTCGCTGGGGTCTTCTTCTTTACTGGTGTCTTCTTTTTCACCGATGTCTTTTTCTTCACGGGTGTCTTCTTCTTCACAGATGTTTTCTTCACGGGTGTCTTCTTCTTCACGGGTGTTACCTTCTTTACAGGTGTTTCATTCCTACAGATGCATGGAGAACAATATTATTGGAGCAATCTTGGCCAATATTCATCTTCTACTACTAGAATTAAAATAATAGGGTACCCAAAAGAATACCACTTGTAATTAGCTATAGGCTCATCGTCTTGCACATCTTGCTCCTCGGTAGATCGCTTTCTGCAACGTATAGAGAAAATTAGAAAATATGCATCAAAAACTATTTAGAAAAGAAACAGGCTACTAAAGGGTTACTAAACCTTTTACTAGGTGCTCCTCTTGTGTGTGTTGATCTTGTGTCTGCTGCTCTTGTTGCTTCTCTGGTGTCTGATTTTCTTGTGGCTGCTCGTCAACATAGTCAGGATATTTTGGAGGAGGATTTTTCAGGGTGCGCTCATAATATTGCTACAATGAGAAAGACGACAAGTCCAACGGACAGTCCCACGACCACACAGACTGCATGGACCGCTTAGGTAAATAAGAGGCACTGCCTGGCCTCCTCGGTGTTAAAACAGGGCTAGTGGCATCAACATTAGTAGAGCCTCCCCTTTGCCACTTTGGTGAAAGGGGCAGTGGAAGGTGTCGTGTGATGGGAGATGTCACCGACAACTCTAGCTTTATGGTAGACCGATGCCTCCCAAAGACCCTAGACTCAGTCCATATAAAGCAGTCTCGTAGACCCGCTCCCCTTGGGTGGCAATGTGGTAGCCCTTGCCGCCCAGAGATTGGGGGAAGGGGCCCAACGCCACTATAAAAGGGGATCCACCCCTACCTTAGAGGGGGATCGATCCTAGCAATATGAAACCCTAATTTCGCATCCATCGTTGTACCCTCATGAAGCACCGCGAGCAATACAACCAAGAAGGAGTAGGGGCTTTATATCCTCACGAGGGTCCCGAACCTGGGTAAAAAAACACCGTGTCAACTCTGTCGTGTGCGAGCTTCGTTGCAGCCTTCGTCGTTGAGAAGATCCGAACGCATTTTTAGCCCCCTCACGAATCCAGGGCTCGTTGTACCCCTTGTTCCTTCACGGGACGTAAATCTATGTGTGGTTTTTGTTGTGAATTGGGGAATATGCAACTCAGTATTCACAGGGGTCCAACAGACAATACATGTACAGGTGTGGAAAAGGCAAATATGCCAAAGGGCCCTTATACAATGGGAAAATATAAAGAGAGACTATATACTCTAACACCCCCCACCCTCAAACTCATGGTGGGTCAACAACACTGAGTTTGGAGAGGAGAAAACCATGTTGTGATCTAGTCTGGGCCTTTTGTGAAGAAATCCGCCAATTGTAGCTCAGAAGGCACATACTCAAGAGCGAGAACCTGATCCTACATAGCAGCGCGCACAAAATAGGCATCCACACCGATGTTCTTGGTGAGTGATGACCCATAAATGTAGGGGATCACAACAGTCTTCGCAGGTAGTATTATCCAATTTATTGATTCGACACAAGGGAAGTCAAAGAATACTTGCAAGCCTTAACAACTGAGTTTTCAATTCAACTACACCTGGAAATAGTTCTTGCTCACAGAAGTTTATTAGTAGCAACAGCAAAGAAACAACAACAGTGGAACAAGAGCAATAGTAACAGTAACAGTAATAGTAAACAGTGGGATTCGAGTGCGGTAGGCATAGGGATGGATGGACGGGCGTTGCATGGACGAGTCTAAACATGTAATTTCAAGATCTAGGGCATTGCAAATAAATAATAATAAGCATCCAAGTACTAAACAATCCTAGGCATGTGCTCCATATATAGTCATACGTGCTCCCAATGAGAACTTGCACAACATCTTCTGTCCACATGGCAAATGGGCCTCTAGGGAACTACTGGCAATTAAGGTGCTCATTTTAATAGAGCACCAGAGCAAAGCATTAACACTCCATGAACACATGTGATCCTCACACCACAACCATCCCCTCCGGTTGTCCCAATTATTGTCACTTTGGGGCCTTTGGATCTGGACAATGATATGTGTACACAACTTGCAGATAAGATCACAAACAATACTATCATAATGATTCAATAATAAGTTCAGATCTGAGATCATGGCACTCGGGCCCTAGTGACAAGCATTAAGCACAACAAGTTGCAAGAAAGTCAAATAGCACTAGAGATACTAGGCACTATGCCCTAACAATCTTATTCGATTACATGATAGAACTCATCCAATCCATACCATCCCCAAGCCTACAGCGGGGGATTACTCACTCATGGATGAGGGAAACATGGATGGTTGATGGAGATGCGTTGGTGATGGCGATGGCGATGATCCTCTCCAAATTCTCCGTCCTGGCAGGGTGCCAGAACAGAGTTTCTGGATCCGAATCTTGGTTTCTGGTGGTGGCGGCATAGCGGAACTCTTTCTGAAAAACTATCGAACCCCCTATGTTTTTAGGTTGAGAGGCAACTTATAGGCACAGAGGGAGGCCGAGGGGGTGCCTGGGGTGGCTGCACCCCCTAGGCGCGGCCAGAGGTGGGCCCATGCCTAGCAGGGGTGTGCCCCCCCCAGGCCCTTCTCCGTCTCGTACTCTGGCTCCGTGGATCTTCTGGTGAAATAGGATTTTTGGCATATTTTCCCGGATTTTTCCTGATAGTTGATTTTCTGCACAAAAACTAGACACCATGGTAATTCTGCTGAAAACAACGCCAGTCCGTGTTAGTTGCATACAAATTACATAAGTTTAGAGGAGAAACAATAGCAAAAGTGTTCGAGAAAGTAGATACGTTTTGGACGTATCAACTCCCCCAATATTAGCTTATTGCTTGTCCTCAAGCAATTCAGTTGAAAACTGAGTGCGATAAAAGAACTTTCACGAACACATTTGCTTCATATGATGTAAATATTCTCAGCACCGGAGTAGATGCTTAAACCATTTATAATAAAGAGCATGCAACTAAGTCTACTCAATAGTCATTGCAAGCTATGAAGAGAAACCAACTCAATAATAATAAGTAGCATGAAACATAAACATAAGCAACATTGCAATGCTCATAAATATGGTATGATAGAGCGGTATCTCGCTTGCCTTTGTTTGAAGAGCACAATATAAATGCCAAGGCACCTCTGAAGTTCAAGTGAAGACTAGAGATGAAGATATCGGAGATACAAGCATCAAAGTCATGACATAATTAACCAAGTTTTGGAACAAACACAAGAATGATAACTATGCTCTCAAGAAGGTGCTCATAGAATAAATGGTGACTCAACAAGGTTGTAAAAATGTTTTGAAAAGTTTGAAAGGCTTCCAAATGCTGAAAGAAAGGTACTCATTAGCTTTTAGCTCTCATTGCACCTATCATAGGCATCTTTATATGGTTAAGGTGAAAGTGAGGTCCACTCTGAATCATATGCTTGACAGACCATAAACTGGAAATCCCAAGTCCCTTGGGTACGAGGGCCGCACTGCATGCTACTCAACTTTGGTTACCTGTAAGTTTTTGTCATTTTAAATACATGCATATCATAGAGAACCGCCAACGGGGTACCCCTTGCACATGATACAAGAGCTATCCCGTGATCAAAATGACAAGGCAAGCATACAATGAGCATCTCAGCGCTCTTTTTATTTACTATGTGCATAGATTTTTATTGAGGATGATTCATAAATGCTCATTATAGTGATGTTGCAAGTTTTCACCATGATTAGGCATGGCTTAGGCTAGCGGCCCCGACATTTCTCTAATACAATGTATAGACTCCATGAACTCACAAGATCCCTTTTTATTTCACACCGACGACATACGCAAACAAAAGATCAAGGTATCAACTGGATATGTATCCAAAACGTGTTGAAAGCGTTCCCCGTGACAACACGGTTCTGCTGACTCCAAACATATAATTTGCAAGCATATAACTTTCATGGACAGGTCACAATGGTTCAAGATTATTAAGTGCACAGAATAAAGTGTGCAATCAAGTTTGTGAGAGCTTTACTAATTAACTTTCTCAAAATAGACAAAAATTTTATTTGGAAGAAAACACGGCATATAAAATATGCACTGAAATAACAAATGATGTTAATAGGTAGGTATGGTGGATACGACTGGCTATACTGGTTTTGGGAGTTTGGAAGCACAAGTAGAGCTCATACTCACTGCAAGTGAAGGCTAGCAATAGAGAGGGAGCGGCAAACGAGAGAGCAATAACTTTCATAATCATGCTTGCAACAAAACATGACTAAATATGGCATGAAAGTGATACAAGAACTCTGAGGCAAAATAAATCACCAAGGCTTACTGACTATTGTTTAGTCATATGCATGCGTGAGCATGTGCCAAGTCGATTCACATGAAACTTTCAGAGGAGGATACCACAATATCATACCAAAGTATGAATAAAACAATGCAAGCAAACATTCATATGATATGCTACAAACTATTAGCAAGATGGAGCTAATCACAAGCAAGCAAGAACTACTAAGCATCCATAATAACATACAACTTACACGAACAGGCTAAGCATGCTCACAATGATGAGTATATGTACAAAAATTAAAGCAAATAGAGTTCGTTACCAGCCTCTTACCACTCCTCAAGTTGTCTTAATCTTCATTATTGCCCTTCACTTTTGTGACTTAAATAATAACATGAAACCAAAATCCACTGAGGACGGCTGAATCCTGCAAAGAACTCACAAAACCAAAGAAGAACAACAAATATTTTTGGTGTTTTCGATTTTTTTAAGAAAGCAAACAAAGCAAAAGCAAACCAAACAAAGCAAAAACAAACAAAGCAAATTTTTTTTGGAATTTTCTTTTAAGTCAAACCAAAACCAAAAATAAAATAAAAAAACCAAGAGAAACAACGAAAATAGTTTTGGTATTTTTGTGTTTTTGAGGAAGCGGCAACAAGAACCAAAAAGAAAGCGAAACAATGGATATACAAAGAACCAACCGAACATGATATAAAAATGAGTGTGATGTCGGTATACCTCCCCAATCTTAGGCTTTAGGCCTAAGTGGGGCTCAATCCCATGGTGCCCAAGAAGATGCACGTCCGTAGTACGTCGACGAGGCTCCCTTGTCCTGGTATGAGCTCGAGGCCTCCCCCGTGTAGTACACAATGGGGTCATATGAGGCTGCTTCCTCCTGATAGTGTCCATGGAAGCTAAGAGAGCGCAGTTTCTCATCCATCTCCTCCTTGGAGCGTGACAAAGGTCCCTGAGAAATACTAAACAAAGTGGTTTGGGGTAGAGGGATCTCTCTCTCTTCCCCGTCAATAAACAACATTTTATAAACCAAGTTCTCAAGGGTAGAGCCATTAGTGACAAAGTGGTGCACCTTCATGGCAGCAAGATCAAGCCTCTGAGGAGCCAAAAATGTATCATTTGGATCAACAATAGCAACACGCGTATCAATAATTCCACCATAAATGGATCCCTTAGCAGTTAAGCGACGAGCAATGAGAGAATCAAGATTATACTTAGTTTCATTGTTGAGTGCAGCAACTAAGAAAGCCAAATGATAACTGGAAATATTACTAGTGTTCTCCCTACCAAGAACACTAGTGGCAAGATAGTAAGCAAATTACCTGATGGCTGGAAGCTGAATGTTTCTTATCTTTCCCCCTTGAGCTCTACGGATATCATCATTGGTTATTCCGCGATAGAGCTCCAACAAATTAGCGGGTTGAGCTGGAATCTTCTTTGCTGACCTAGCTATACCAAGTGCCAGAGCTTCACAAAATTTCTTCAATGTCATATGGCAAGACTTGCCATAAATTTTGAAAGAAATATCTGGATTGAACATGCTGTTAGTAAAGGAGAAGCTCTCCACAAATGTTTTAGTGAGCGTAGCATATTGCGCTTTCTCATCCTGCATAAGGCTTGTTAGTCCAGCACTCCGAACCAAGGTCATAAAATCATCAAGAATCCCAGCAGCCCGCAAGAAGGTTTGGCAAGGAAAGGTGGAGGGGTGCGCATCCCCCTCATCTCCCTCGTCGCCAAATTGCAGAGTGATGAGATCCTCATTGTATGAGGGCCTAGCAAGGGAGGATGATCTCGAAGGCGTTGCCCTTCTAGGTGCATCACTCTCAAATAATTCACCAAATGTGTGGTTGTCCATGACCTCTTTATTTCTGAAATTTTTAGACAAACATCAAACCAAGTGATTTCCAAGTTGATAAATGATGATAAACTACTATGGGAACTTGCTAAAGGGCTACACATGCATAAAAATGAAGTTTATAAGCATAGAACAAGCATGCAAGCTCACACAACCTGACATCTATAGCAGCAAAATACTCAAGATATAATCTACCAATCACAAATCTAATTGCACAAGTGGAGGAGGCACATACCAAGGAGCAATCCCTCCAAAAATTATCAGCAAAGATGGGCTGAGCAAGGAGATCAAAAATCGCGAGCAAGAACTCGGGCTTGAGAAAGTTTTCCAGTGATTTTCAGGAGAGAAAAAGAAGATGGCTTTGAGGAGGCACCTAGGAGGGGCCCAGGTGGGCCACACCCCCTAGGCGCCACCCACAGGCAGGCCGCGCTTACCATGGGTGTGGTGGCCTGGGGTGGCCCCCTGGGTCACTCTAGGTGTCCCTCTGCCTCTTTTTTCGAGGAAAAAATTATTTTGAATTTTCTGGGATTTTTTGGGAAACTTTATTTTTGGCCAATTTTCAGGGTATGAAAATTGATTTTCTCGCAGCAACAGTTTTTTTCAGAAGAAGCAAAATCAAACAAAAGCCAAACTATAGAAGTTCTAAGACACGCTCTAAAAAGCAAACAACTATATAACAAGAGCAAAAGCAAAGACTAGGAAGGAGAAAAGTAGAAGAAAGCAAGTATAACCACAGTGGAAACAATGTTTTGTTCATTAAAATCCTTTTGTTAACAAGGTTGATCAAGTCTTGTTACCAAAAAAATCTTATATGAAACAAAACTTTGTATTCCACCATGTGATTATGTTACCTCATACTTGATAACAACGGTCCGAATCATAATAGTTTCAAAATTTTCTTATGGAATGGGATAATATATTTCTCCAACCTTGATGCTCTCTATATTTTCAATGGAATTCATGCAATAGCTCTTAGCAACCTTCTTGAGGAAATAGACAGTATGCTTTGTGTCATTAATATTGAAAGTTACTTTTCCTTGATTACAATTGATGACAACACCTGCAGTATTAAGAAAAGGTCTCCCAAGAATAATAAACATATTATCATCTTCAGGCATTTCAAGCACAACAAAATCAGGTAGAACCAAGCAATTATGAGCCACTTGCATAGGAAAATCCTCACATATACAAACAGGAATAGTAGTTGACTTATCAGCCATTTGCAAAGATATATCAGTTGATATCAATTTTGCCAGCTGGAGTCTCTTGTAGAGAGAAAAAGGCATAACACTAACTCCAGCTCCCAAATCACATAAAACAGTTCTAACATAATTATTCTTAATAGAGCAAGGAATAGTTGGTATACCTGGATCACCAAGTTTCTTTGGAACCTTACCATTGAAGGAGTAATTATCAAGAAAAGTAGAAATCTCCTCATTAGGAATCTTCCTTTTATTAGAGACAATATCCTTCATATACTTTGAATAAGGAGGCAACTTAATAGCATCAGTCAAAGGAATTTGCAAGAATAAAGGCTTCATCCACTCACAAAACTTGTTGTAGTGTTCTTCCTCCTTTGACTTGTGTTTCTTACCTGGAAAAGGCATAGGTTTCTGCACCCAAGGTTCTCTCTCTTTACCATGTTTATTAGCAATAAAATCTTCCTTAGTGTACCTAGTGTTCTTAGTGTGCTTTTCAGGTTCTTCCTCAACTTCTTCATTATCAGGAGCATCATTTTTATCATTACCACTCTCAGTTTCAGCATCAGAGACAGATATACTATTAGGATCTACATCAGGTTCAAGTGGTTCCTCAACTACTCTACGTTTCTTTTTCTTTCTCTTACGAGGAATACCACTATCTTCACCTTGCTGAGAGTCCTGCTCAATTCTTTTAGGGTGTCCTTCAGGATATAAAGGATCTTGAGTAGCTATACCACTCCTAGTTCTAATTCCATAAGCATGTTTATCTCCTGAAGCATTAACTAGCATATCCTTTTGTACCTTAGCAAGTTGATCAAGTTGGGTTTGAACCACTTGAAAGTGTTTACAAAGCATTTTAATATCATTTGAAGTTCTTTCCACAATATCTTTCAACTCTTTAATAGCTCTAGAGTTTTCTAATAAATGATTCTGAACTTGTTTATTAAAATTACCTTGCTTAACAATAAAAATTTCAAGTTCCTCTAAACATTGATCAGGAGGCTTACCATAAGGAATATCACCTTCATCAAAGTGTTGGAGAGAGTGTACCTCAATAGTATATGAGTGGGGAATTGGCTTACATAATTCTTCTATAGGAGGTAGATTCTTCACATCTTCAGCTCTAATACCTTTTTCCTTTAGACATTTCTTAGCTTCCTTCATTACTTCATCATTTAATGCAATAAATCCTCTTTTCTTTGGTGTTGGTATTGGAACTGGTTCAGGAACATCTGGTTCAGGAGTAATAGGCTCAGGTGTATTTAGCTCAGTTGAAGTCCAATCATCATAATTCTTGCTTATTTTAGCCATTAATTCTTTAGCATCTGTAGGAGTTCTTTTCCTGAAAACACAATCAACAAAGCTATCTAGGTATGTCCTAGAATCATCAGTTAGTCCATTATAATAAATATCAAGAAGCTCATTCTTATGTAATGGACATCTAGGATGTGCATGAATCAAGGCACAGAACCTTGTCCAGGACTCAGGCAATTTCTCTTCTTCTCCCTGTTTAAAATCAAAAAGTTTCTGCAAAGCAGCATGTCTAGCACTGGAAGGAAAATATTTCTGGAAGAAAGAAGCAATAAAAAAATCAGGGCTATCAATGGAACCAGGATGTAATATATTAAACCAAGCCCTAGCTTCTCCTTTTAAGTGAAAAAGGGAAGATCTTAGTAACAAAGTACTTGCGCATCTTAAAATCATCAGATAATAAAGCACTCATAGTAGAAAGCTCACTCATATGGGCCACAACACTCTCATTTTCAGTCCCATAAAAAGGTTCTTTCTCAACAATATCTAAATAGGATAAATCAAGAGAGAAATCATAATCTTTATCTTTAATATCTATGGGAGAAGTGGAAAACTTAGGATCAGAGGACACCTTAGGAATAATGGTGCGTCTAGCAAGGAGACTCTTAATAGCACTAGTACCATGTGTGTTTTGGCACTCTTCGACAAATTCATCAGTGAACTCAATGTAACCATCATTAATATCATAACTCTCACTAGACTCAGGTGAGCTAGCATGTGTAACAGTGTCTTCACTAGGAGTTTTGGCATTTCCTAGACTAGCCATAGTAGCATCTAGAAAAGGACCTAGTGAACCACTTGCATCAAGGACATTAGAAGTAACATCATGAGCATCAAAAGCAGTTTCAGTTTCAGCAGTAGTAGCAGTATGTGTAGCATGATTATGTGGTGGTGGTGTGACAAGCTTACTTATAACAGACGGTGAATCAAGAGCAGCAGAGGTGTTTAGGACTGTACCTCTTCTTGTAGTGGATGGTAAAATAGGGAACTTTCCATCATGAGACTTCCCCATGATGAAAGGAGTAGCAGTGAACAATAATAGATCCAAGTGAACTTACAAATAAAGCTATGCTCCCCGGCAACGGCGTCGGAAAATAGTCTTGATGACCCACAAGTATAGGGGATCGCAACAGTCTTCGTGGGTAGTATTACCCAATTTATTGATTCGACACAAGGGAAGCCAAAGAATACTTGGAAGACTTAACAACTGAGTTGTCAATTTAGTTGCTCCTGGAAATAGTTCTTGCTCACAAAAGTTTATCAGTAGCAATAGAAAAGCAACAACAACAGTGGAACAAGAGAAATAGTAACAGTAACAGTAAACAGTTGGATTCGAGTGCGGTAGGCATAGGGATGGATGGACGATCATTGCATGGACGAGTCTAAACATGAAACTTCAAGATCTAGGGCATTGTAGATAAATAATAACAAGCATCCAAGTACTAAACAATCCTAGGCATGTGCTCCATATATAGTCATACATGCTCGCAATGAGAACTTGTACAACATCTTCTGTCCAGCCAGCCCGTGGCAGCGGATGTTGGGGATATGCTATATGGGTATCCCTATAGCATGTCTCTTATCCGGTTAACCCGGGTGACCCACAGTTGGTAGCATGGCCTGTGGCCTGCTGGGAGGCCCAGTTAGATGGATCTAGAAGGGAGGCCCATGCCGGATAAAGGAAGGCTACGGTTGGAGTCACCGACATACCCGGAGCCTTGGAGTGCAAGATACACAAGACTAGTCTTTATTATTAAATGGGAGTTGGTGGCTCACTTTGGCCATCAAACATTGGAGTAATCACAACCGTTAAACACTACCATCAAACATTAGGACCATCGTAACTGTTGATCACGCGCGTCGCTCCGGAGAAAAAAATGCTTTCCAAATCTGCTTTTCATGTTAAGTCATCAGGAAAAATCAGGACGCAATTCTTTTCCCATTATTAACGCAGGCCTCTCAACAGTCACAAAGAAAGGCAGGTTTCTCCAAAAATAAGAAATTGGAGTAATTATGACCCTACATTAGCGTCCATATTCTGGTTTTCCTCACTATAACTGCATGCGAGTAGTAGTAGTATACATGATTAATTAAGGGGATTACGATCTGTGGCAATAGAAAGGGTACTGACCAATGCATGCCTTGTTTAAGGGACAGGTGATTCCCCATAACAGGTTTGCCCAATTTTCAGTTTTCCTTGTGGGATAGAAAAACAAATAATAACCCTTGCCAAAAAAGTAAAGGAAAGAAACAATACTTCCATTGGCGGTGAATTTCTCTAACTCTTGGCGCTTTGTATGTGCGGTTTGGTGCGTCGGACTAAAATATCCGAATAGAAAAAATTGAGAGAGATATTTAAGGAAGAGATGATTATGGTCAATGTTCATACGAAATTCTCTCCCAGCGAACGTATCTTTACTATTAAATTTAAAAGTGTGATGAATGTCTGGTGTCACACATGCAAAAATTACAGAAAGTGCCACCGCCCAACCATTTTTTTCAAACTCGGATGATGCATGCAGCCTTAATCATGTTGGGTTTGTTAATTACCGGATATTGCACGAGATTAGCATGTTGCATGCAGTCTTATCTTCTTTGGTTGTTAGTTCCGTCTGTCAAATTGTTAGTGCTTTTTCACGGTAAAACAGATAATTTATTAGTACGATTGATCTACTACATAAACAACTATCGATGGGGGATATTAGATTCCCATACATGTATCATACTATAGTTCTAACTCGGGAGCTACGACGTTTAGGAGATGATGAAGCATTTAAAAAATCAGGTCTAGCACATGATCTTTAAATCTTCAACGATCGGAGTAGCATGCGGGTAGTCAACAGTGATACGATTCATGAGTGTGTCTGTTTTTCAAGGATAACTCCTATCGCTGATAGGCTTGATGCCATGTCGTTAGTTCCCTTAGCTCTTAATTGGTCATTTTATTAATGCCATTATTTCTAGATGGCAGAACGATTTGGATTTCACCCAAGATTTCTGAAATTCTACCCAATTCAGCCATTTCATTCAGGATCGGTAAGAAAAATTACCAAAGAAACATCCTGAGTTTTGGTGAATTTTTGTTGAATTATGTAAAACAGTTGGAGTTTGTCGAGTTTTGTTCTTTTATTGGATAAGGTGGTGCTAAACCGCAAGAACATATGGAAAAACATTTGTCAAGGTAATATGATGGGTTGCAGTGACATCATGTGGACTGCAATCTTACTACGCATGAGAGTGGTGTTATGGATTTGGCCATAGTTGTGATATCACATGGACTGCAAGCTTACTTTTCCCCATAGGATCGGGATCCAGATGACTAACTACTGCTACATCCTCATGTAGCTAGGTACAATGACGAGTTATAATTTAGCGGTATTTTCGGAGCGATAGATATGGTCGTCGATAAACACGCTAAGTAGATGAGGGGAAGACAAATCTGCCTAGCTTGCATAGAGAAACACCGATACCCAGCTATTGAGTAAACTCCGTAGCAGCGCACGGGTATTTAGCTAGTAATAGACAGTGTAGGACTCTGTAACCTGTCCGACTAGGACTTTTCCCTGTAACCCTGGGATCATAGACAACCTCGCACAGCGAACCAATCCCTGTAACTCGGCATATTTCCCTTATAGTGATTTGTAGCAGGAGTAGGATTCCCCCACCATCGTGAGATCTGAACCTGGGTAAGCTGTGTTACCTCGTACTCGTCAACCGTCCGCCTTCCCCCACGTCTCTAAACACGCACTGTGAGGACCCCTTCATGGCGTACTCGTCGGCAATACCACGACAGTTGGCGCCCACCATGGGGCTAGAGGCGCTTCAGGCTCTTCAGCGGGCGAGGACCAAGATCTTCACGGGAATCGGCGAAACCGTATCCATCGGCCGCGTTCTCTTCTCCGGCAACGTTCCGATCGTCCCTCCTGACGAGTTCTGGATCTCGGCGAAGACGAATCCTACATGGTGTTCGATTGTTCCTATCGGAGACATCCACCTCTTCATCGGCGAAACCGACTCGGGCACTAGTCCCCTGGGAGTCAGAGGAGCATCAAGGCCCGCACGAACCGCCTACGGGCAGGATACGTTCGTGGAAGGATCGATGTCGGATCTCTCTTCGGAGTTTGCCAGCAAAGATCGAAAAAACCCAAGGCCCACACGGACCGCCTACGGGCAGGATACGTTCGCGGAAGGATCGATGTCGGATCTCTCTTTGGAGTTTGCCGGCAAAGATCGGAAAAATTCAAGGCCCAACCAAACCGCCCCTGTGCAGGATAGAAAGGTGGAAGATCACTTCAAATCCGCCGGGCTCGCCCGCGTGTCTGGACAACAGTGATCCAAGTTCGTCGGAGTGGTTACCAAAACCCCCGTGATTACTTGACCAGGTGGCTCCGTATGCGAGCCGATCTGGCCCACTACCCCGATGATAACACTTTGTATCACTTCGTGGAAGGACTGGACTGTGGCACGCTTCTCCGACATTCTCTAAGACGGCAGCAGGCAACAGTACGCCTTACCCTTGAACAGATGGTGAGCACCGTCAACAACTACACGGAGGCTGACGCAGAAGCCCAGAAAGCACTTGCGCTCGTCGACGGAGAACCTCCGATTCAGCCACCGCCACCACTGCCTTTGGCCGCCATCGTCGCAGCTGCACCGCCACCTCTCATCATCGTCGCTGCTGTTGCACCTCCACCACCCGTCATCGAGGAAGTCCTGGCACCCTCCGACTCTGTCATTGACGCGCTTAATGCTGATTTCAGTGCAGATTCAGAGGAGATAGATTTTAGTCCACAAGAGCTAGACTCCTCTATGCAGGAGATGGAGGAGGAGTATACGCGCGACGAGCAAGATAACAATGCCGTCACGTCTCGATGTGTGTTCGTCACCATTGGGACGGCGATGGATGAAGATCAACCCGGACGAGCTCCGCCTACAGCGCTGGAAAAGGGGAAGGGGCCACTTATCGCTGCTGACGATGATCGCGCAAAAGTCATGCCTCCTTCGCCTAACCCAGTGCAGCAGCCGCAGAAACTCAGCACCGGCCCGAGCAACAACAACACCGCAAAATTGCCGCCTCTAGCATATACGTCTGTAGTAGCCCAAGTTACTCCAGCTGATAGAGTGATGTATGACAATATCCTCGTCGATCCACTGGTTGTCGCTCATATCCGGAATGTGACCAAGCTTGACAAGAAGCGCCAGCAACTGCTGGAGGAAGCGCAGGCCATCGCGGAGCAAGGCGCTAAGCTAGATCGATATCTGGTCAACACGCAGAAGTCCATAGAGAAAGCTAGAGCAATGGAGGCCGAATACAAGACTTTGCTGCAGCAGCAGAAGGCCAAGAAAGCTCCGGCTCGCGTCATCAACGATCCTGGTGTACGGCGCAACCTAGGATGGGCTCCCTCGAAGCTGGCACAAGCCAAGCCATACATTGACAGTGAAGGCAAGCAGGTGATGCCCACCCCACTCCTTAACCTCGCCGTCGCCACGACCCTTCTGGAGCAGGATAGATCGCCCGAGGCAGTGGAACCGGTCTATGACCTAGTGGCCAAGGCAGTAAGGCAGCAGGAAAAGGCCACCTCTCAGAGGATTGAGTCCGACCCAGAGCTTTGCCAGTCTAGCCAGTATAAACCGCCAAGGGACAGATCTCTTGATGTCATGTCCCAGACGGGTTCATCAGAACGAAGACTGAGAGATACACGCAACAGGAAGGATGCCATCCCCATATCCTCCAACCATGGAGAAAAGGCCCGACCTCGTCGCCCATCGCCACCGCCCCGATCCCCCTGACATCGCGAAGATTACAAGGCTCACCATCGTACGGATATGCCCCCCACCAAAGCAGTGCGGCATTGTCATCAGCGACAATGCGGAGCAGACCCGTCATGACAGAGAATGCAACCAACGACACAGGAGGTCACACCATGACCCTTCGCGTCCGACAAGCAACCATGACAGACGTGAGGCATTGCATGATGGTAACAGCAAGAAGGCTAACCCACCGCCACCTCTTCCTCCGTCACCACCAAGCAGTCACCATGGCGGAGGAGGCCCGCGTTGTTCACGCAGCCCATCCCCTGTTGACAAGAAGAAAAAGAACCCGGAGCCGTACGATGCACGTTCGCGGATCGATAAGATCCACGAGGCCCGGGAAGGACCATACCTGGGACCATGTTGCTTTGGACCTGCAATACGGTCCGCAACTTACCCCAAAGGTTTCCGGATTGACAAGACCATCAAGCCCTATGACGGCACCGCCAAGCCAGCCACATGGTTGCAGGACTACGACAACGCGGTGGAGATTGCCAGAGGCAACCCCAACATCGCCGTCAAGTACATCCCATTAATGTTGGCGGGAACGACCCGTCAATGGATCGACAACTTGCCGGAGAAATCTATCTACAACTGGTTGGACATGCAAGAAGCGTTCACCAAGAACTTTGAGGGTACATACAAGCGTCCCTGCACTATGGGTGATCTACAGCGGTGCGTGCAAGGGAAAGACGAGACATCTCGCGCCTACCTCTCCCGCTGGCTGGATATGAAGAATTCCTGCGTAGGAGTGCACGCTCAGACCGCCATGGCCGCCTTCATCGACGTATTGGAATGGGGCACGTTGCTCCGACATAAGCTGAAGCGCTTGCAGGACAATCACCAGCTTGACTTGAACCAGATGATTTAGTTGGCTAGTGAGTTCGCAGATGCCGCCGACGATGTTCGCGGCTCTTTGCCGGCAACGGCCGTTCCAACTCAAGCTCGGAGGAACAACAGTACAAAGCGGAAAACCGCTCCAGAAGAAAAGCAATCTACCGACATGGTCGCTATGACTTTTGCAGGACGAGGTGATGGCGGACAACGTGGCCGAGGAAGGGGAGCTGGTCGTGGGCAGCAACGAGGAAGTGAAACTACCTCGGCGTCGCTCCGTGTTCCCCAAACCTACGAGGAGTACCGCGATATGCCGTGCCTCGTACACCTCGATGCGAATGGTAAGGCCACCCATACCAATCGACACTGCAAGTTTGTCAACAACCTCAAGGAAGACCCAGAGTCCGGCTACAAGCGAAGTCGGAAGAACAGACCGCGAGGCAAGGGCAATGGGAAGAAGAAGGAGGAGGAGTCCAAGGATTCAAGTGACATGGACGAGGACGTTGACCCCAAGCACGCCGCCAAGAGCGACGACAAGGGCAAGAACCCCTTCGCAAAGAAGGCACCAGTCTACCACACTTTCCTTGGCACCCCAACCGTCCGACAACAGAAGACCTCTCTGAGGATCCTGATGGCCACTCTCCCCCCAGTTCCCTAGTACCTGTGTTGGTCGGAGGTTCCAATAACTTGGGACAGGACGGACCACCCAGACCTTATCCCTACGGAGAACCAGTACGCCATGGTCATCAACCCCTTGATTGACGGCGTGGAGTTCACCAAGTGTATGGTGGATAGTGGAAGCAACATCAACATCATGTACCTGGATATGCTGCAAAAGATGAACTTGACGGAGGCAAACCTAAGGCGGACCAACACCATCTTCCACAGCGTAGTTCCTGGTCGGGAGGCTCGGTCCCTTGGGTGCATTACACTTCAGGTTGCCTTTGGCGATGTTAACAATTACTGCCAAGAGCGCATGACCTTCGAGGTGGTCCCCTTCAAGAGCGTGTGCCACGTCATATTCGGTCGTGAAATATTCCACACGTTCATGGCCAATCCATGCTTCGTCTACAACAAACTCAAGATACCCGGACCAAATGGTGTCATCACCGTATCCGGAAGATTTACCAAGGCAAGGGACTGCGAGATCAATGAAGCAGCCGTTGCAGAAGATGTCCTCTACAGCGAAGAAATCAAAGACATCCAGAGCAAGGTCGATGACTCAGAGATGCCCGCGTCGAAGAATAAGATCTCCGACTCCGCTCCTGCGTTCAAGACCGCCATCGAGACCAAGCCAGTGGAACTTGTGGTAGGCGATGCCTCCAAGGTCACCGCCATTGGGACGAACATGGATCCCAAATAGGAAAGCGCGCTCGTCGAGTTCCTCCATGAGAATAGGGACATCTTTGCCTGGCAACCTGCCGACATGAAAGGTGTACCTAGGGAAGTTGCCGAGCACAGCTTAAACATTGATCCAAAATGCAAACTAGTGAAACAACCTCTACGACGCTTTGGAGATGATAAGAGACGTGCCATTGGCAAAGAGATAGCTAGATTACTTAAGGCTAGGTTTATCCGAGAAGTCCTTCACACCCAATGGGTGGCCAATCCTGTACTTGTCCCCAAAAAGGGAACCAATGAATTAAGAATGTGCGTTGATTACACCGGCTTGAACAAAGCATGTCCCAAAGATCCGTTTGCTTTGCCTCGCATTGACCAAGTCATTGAATCGACGGCTAGCTCAGAGCTTTTGTGTTTTCTCGATGCATACTCAGGATACCACCAGATCAAGATGAGGAAGTCGGACCAATTGGCCACTTCATTCACTACCCCATACGACACGTTTTTCTATGTTACGATGCCCTTTGGGATGAAAAACGCAGGTGCTACGTACCAGTGGACAATGCAACATTGCCTCCACGACCAAATTGGTCGGAACGTTCACGCCTATGTGTATGATATCGCGGTGATGTCTAAAAAGTCAAACGACTTAATCTCCAACTTAAAAGAAACCTTTGATAATCTCCGAAAATACAACATGATGCTCAACCCTAAGAAATGCATTTTCGGGGTTCCAGCCGGCAAATTGTTCGGCTTCATCGTTTCCCAGCGCGGAATCGAGGTCAACCCGGAGAAAATCAAGGCCATCTTAAACATAAATCGTCTGACATGCCTAAAGGACATCCAACGACTAACAGGTTGTGTTGCAGCAGTTAGTCGGTTCGTCAGTCGACTTGGAGAGAAGGCTCTGCTGCTGTACAAGTTGCTGAAGAAGGTGGACAAATTCACGTGGACAGACGAGGCAGATGCAACATTGAAGTAGCTCAAGGAAACCCTTTCCTCAGCACCTATCCTTGCAGCACCCGAGCCTGGATAGCCCCTGTTAATCTACATGGCGGCAACCAACCGGGTTATCAGCATCGTCATCGTGGTAGAGCGGAAGGAACCAGGCTATGAGCGTGGAGTTCAACGACCAGTTTACTATGTGAGCGAGGTCTTGACGGAGCCCAAGCAGCGTTACCCGCACTACCAAAAGATAGCTTATGGAGTATTCCTTGCTTCTCGGAAGCTGAGGCATTACTTTCAGGAGCACCCAATCACAGTGGTGAGCAATACTCCACTGTCCAACATAATCAACAACAGCGACGCTACATGAAGGGTTGCGAAGTGGGGCATTGAACTTGCCGCCTTTGAAATCACCTACAAGAGACGCGACGCTATCAAGTCACAAGCCTTGGCGGATTTTATTGCAGATTGGACGGAGATGCCTGATGCTACTCCGTTGCCGGAACCAGAGTACTGGGTGATGCACTTTGACGGATCAAAGCTGCTCAACGGCCCGGGGGCTGGTGTATTGCTATAGTCACCAACAGGAGACAAGCTACACTACGTTCTGCAGATCCACTTCGAGGCTACAAATAACATGGCGGAGTATGAAGCACTCATTCACGGACTACGTGTAGCCAAGGATATTGGCATCAAACGCATAGTTTGCTGTGGAGATTCCGACTTGGTTGCCCAGGAGGTGGCTGGCACCTGGAATGCGTGGAACCCTGTGATGGCGACATATCAAGATGAATTGGACGAGATAGCCAAGAGCTTCTTGGCCTACGAAGTCAAGTATGTACCTAGGGAGCAAAACAAGGCGGCTAATCTGCTATCTAAGCTTGGATCAGGGCGCAAGCAAATTCCGCCAGGAGTTTTCCTAGAGCCCTTGCACACACCATCTGTGAAGGGAGCCGACATCGACAACCCGGATAGAGCTGACTCTTTCATCAACATGGTGGCTAAGGTCCCTCCGGCTTCGACAAAACCGTTCATGGAATATCTCGAACACGGAAATTTGCCCTACGACGAAGTCGAAAGACGGCAAATAGTACAACGAGCAAAGGGTTATACCATAATCAATGGGCAACTCTACAAAAGGAGCACTACTGGTGTATACCTAAAGTGTGTTTCCCAGCTAGAAGGTATGGAAATCCTATGCGAAATCCATCTCGGAGACTGCGGGCATCACGCCGCTCCTCGATCATTGGTCGCAAAAGCCTTCCGGCAAGGATTCTACTGGCTGACCGCGAAGGCGGACGCCGACAAGCTGGTTGAGACATGCATGGGATGCCAGTATTATGCCCGACAACCACATGTCCCTACTGAAGAATTGCGAACAATACCAATAACTTGGCCGTTCGCAGTCTGGGGGCTAGACATGGTGGGACCGTTACAAACATCACCATGTGGATTTACACATCTGCTTGTAGCAGTTGATAAATTCACTAAATGGATAGAAGCTAAACCCATTAGAAAGCTTGATGGGGCAACTTCCCTCAGATTTGTTCGGGATCTAGTGGTGAGATTTGGTCTCCCACATAGCATTATCACCGACAACAGCAGCAATTTGTCACTCGGAGAAGTGGAGGCTTATTGTTGGGAGAAAGGAATCCGACTTGACCTTGCATCTGTGGCACACCCACAATCCAACGGTCAGGTTGAGCGAGCCAATGGATTAATTCTGCAGGGAATCAAGCCACGTCTTGAGGCACCTCTACATAGAGCAGATGGGGCCTGGGCGTAGGAATTACCATCTGTATTGTGGAGTTTACAAACTACACCCAACAGATCCACCGGCTACACCCCTTACTTCATGGTTTATGGAGCAGAAGCCATCCTACCTTCCGACATACATCACGATGCACCAAGAGTTGCCGCCTACGACGAGGATGACGCTAAAGAATCCAGACGCCTAGATGTGGACCTTCTCGAGGAGGAGCGCGTTTTGGCATGCCAAAGATCCGCCATTTACCAGCAGAAGCTACGCAACTACCATAGTCGCCGCGTTCGGCATCGCTCGTTTAAAGAGGGGGATTTGGTGCTCCGACTTAAGCAGAAGAAGTCACACAAATTATCCCCGCCATGGGAAGGACCGTTCATCATAAGCAAGGCGCTACTCAGTGGGTCTTACTACCTTGTTTGTTGGGGATATGCTATATGGGTATCCTTATAGCATGTCTCTTATCCGGCTAACCCGGGTGGCCCACAGTTGGTAGCATGGCCTATGGCCTGTTGGGCGGCCTAGTTAGATGGATCTAGAAGGCCATGCCGGATAAAGGAAGGCTACGGTGGAGTCACTAGCGTACCCGGAGCCTTGGAGTGCAAGATACACAAGACTAGTAATAGACGGTGTAGGACTCTGTAACCTGTTCGGCTAGGACTTTTCCCTATAACCCTAGGACATGGCGACTATATAAGTCAGGCCTATGGGAGCCTTTAGGGGAGAACCTAGCATCAACATCATGTACCTGGATACACTGCAGAAGATGAACTTGACGGAGGCAAACCTAAGGCGGACCAACACCATCTTCCACGGCGTAGTTCCTGGTCGGGAGGCTCAGTCCCTTGGGTGCATTACACTTCAGGTTGCCTTTGGCGATGTTAATAATTACCACCAAGAGCGCATGACCTTTGAGGTGGTCCCCTTAAAGAGCATGTACCACGTCATATTCGGCTGCGACATATTCCAAATGTTCATGGCCAAGCCATGCTTCGTCTACAACAAACTCAAGATACCCTGACCAAACGGTATCATCACCATATCCGGAAGCTTTACCAAGGCAAGGGACTGCAAGATCAATGAAGCATCCATTGCAGAAGCTGTCCTCTACAGAGAAGAATTCAAAGAGATCCAGAGAAAGGTCGATGACTCAGAGATGCTCGCGTCGAAGAAACAGATCTCCGACTCCGCTCCTACGTTCAAGGCCGCCATCGAGACCAAGCCGGTGGAAATTGTGGTAGGTGATGCCTCCAAGACCGTCGCCATTGGGACGGACCTGGATCCCAAATAGGAAAGCGCGCTCATCGAGTTCCTCCGTGAGAATAGGGATATCTTTGCCTGGCAACCTGCCGACATGAAAGGTGTACCTAGAGAACTTGCCGAGCACAGCTTAAACATTGATCCAAAATGTAAACCAGTGAAACAACCTCTACGATGCTTTGGAGATGAGAAGAGATGCGCCATTGGCAAAGAGATAGCTAGGTTACTTAAGGCTAGATTTATCTGAGAAGTCCTTCACACCCAATGGGTGGCCAATCCTGTACTTGTCCCCAAAAAGGGAACCAATGAATTAAGAATGTGCATTGATTACACCGGCTTGAACAAAGCATGTCCCAAGGATCCATTTTCCTTGCCTCGCATTGACCAAGTCATTGACTCGATGGATGGCTCGGAACTTTTGTGTTTTCTCGATGCATACTCAGGATACCACCAGATCAAGATGAGGAAGTCGGACCAATTGGCCACTTTGTTCACTACCCCATACGTCACGTTTTGCTATGTCACGATGCCCTTTGGGCTGAAAAACGCAGGTGCTACGTACCAGCGGACAATGCAACGTTGCCTCCACGACCAAATTGGTCGGAACGTTAACGCTTATGTGGACGATATCGCGGTGATGTCTAAAAATTCAAATGACTTAATCTTCGACTTAAAAGAAACCTTTGATAATCTCTGGAAATACAACATGATGCTTAACCCTAAGAAGTGCGTCTTCGGGGTTCCAGCCGGCAAATTGTTGGGCTTCATCATTTCCCAATGTGGAATCGAGGTCAACCCGGAGAAAATCAAGGCCATCTTAAACATAAACCGTCCGACATGCCTAATGGACATCCAACGACTAACAGGTTGTGTTGCAGCAGTTAGTCGGTTCGTCAGCCGACTTGGAGAGAAGGCCCTGCCGCTGTACAAGTTGCTGAAGAAAGCGGACAAATTCACGTGGACGAATGAAGCAGATGCAACATTGAAGCAGCTCAAGGAGATTCTTTCCTCAGTGCCCATCCTTGCAGCACCCGAGCCTGGAGAGCCCCTGTTAATTTACATGGCGGCAACCAACCGGGTTATCAACATCGTCGTCGTGGTAGAGCGTAAGGAACCAGGATATGAGCACGGAGTTCAACGACCAGTTTACTATGTGAGCGAGGTCTTGACGGAGTCCACGCAGCATTACCCGCACTACCAAAAGATAGCTTATGGAGTATTCCTTGCTTCTCAGAAGCTGAGGCATTACTTTCAGGAGCACCCAATTACAGTGGTGAGCAAGACTCCACTGTCCGACATTATCAACAACAGCGACGCTACAGGAAGGGTCGCTAAGTGGGGCATTGAACTTGCTGCCTTCGAGATCACCTACAAGAGACGTGACGCTATCAAGTCACAAGCCTTGGCGGATTTTGTTGCAGATTGGACGGAGATGCCTGATGTTACTCCGTTGCCGGAACCAGAGTATTGGGTGATGCACTTTGACAGATCAAAGCTGCTCAACAGCTCGGGGGCAGGTGTATTGCTACAGTCTCCAACAGGAGACAAGCTACACTACGTTCTGTAGATCCACTTCGAGGCTAAAAACAACATGGCGGAGTATGAAGCACTCATTCACGGATTGCGTGTAGCCAAGGATATTGGCATCAAGCCCATAGTTTGCTGTGGAGATTCCAACTTGGTTGCCCAGCAGGTGGCTGGCACCTAGAATGCGCGGAACCCTATGATGGTGGTATATCGAGACGAAGTGGATGAGATAGCCGAGCTTCTTGGGCTACGAAGTCAAGTATGTACCTAGGGAACAAAACGAGGCGACTGATCTGCTGTCTAAGCTTGGATCAGGGAGCAAGCGAATTCCGCCAGGAGTTTTTCTAGAGCACCTGCGCACACCATCCGTTAAGGGGGCCGACATCGACAACCCGGATAGAGCTGACTCTTTCATCAACATGGTGAATAAGGTCCCCCCGGCTTGGACAAAACCGTTCATGGAATACCTCGAACATGGAACTTTGCCCGACGATAAAGTCGAAAGCCGGCAAATAGTACGACGAGCAAAGGGTTATACCATAATCAATGGGCAACTCTACAAAAGAAGCACTACTGGTGTATACCTAAAGTGTGTTTCCCAGCTAGAAGGTATGGAAATCCTACGTGAAATCCATCTCGGAGATTTCGGGCATCACGCCGCTTCTCGATCGTTGGTCGCGAAAGCCTTCCGGCAAGGATTCTACTGGCTGGCCGCTAAGGCGGACGCCGACAAGATGGTTGATACATGCATGTGATGCCAGTATTACGCCCTACAACCACATGTTCCTGCTGAAGAACTGTGAACAATACCAATAACTTGGCCATTTGCAGTCTGGGGCTGGACATGGTGGGACCGTTACGGACGACACCTTGTGGGTTTACGCATCTGCTTGTAGCAGTTGACAAATTCACCAAATGGATAGAAGCTAAACCCATTAGAAAGCTTGATGGGGTAACTTCCCTTAGATTTGTCCGATATCTAGTGGTGAGATTTGGTCTCCCACACAGCATTATCACCGACAACGGTAGCAATTTATCACTTGGAGAAGTGGAGGCTTATTGCTGGGAGAAAGGCATCTGACTTGACCTTGCATCTGTGGCACACCCACAATCCAATGGTCAGGTTGAGCGAGCCAATGGATTAATTCTGCAGGGAATCAAGCCACGTCTTGAGGCACCGCTACATAGAGCAGGAGCACTGGCGGAAGAATTGCCATCTGTGCTGTGGAGTTTACGAACTACACCCAACAGATCCACCGGCTACACCCCTTACTTCATGGTATATGGAGCAGAAGCCATCCTACCTTCTGACATCCTCCACGATGCACCAAGAGTTGCCGCCTACGACGAAGATGATGCTAAAGAATCTAGACGCCTAGATGTGGACCTTCTCGAGGAGGAGCGCATTTTGGCATGCCAAAGATCCGCCATCTACCAGCAAAAGCTACGCAGCTACCATAGTCGCCGCGTTCGGCATCGCTGGTTTAAAGAGGGGGATTTGGTGCTCCGACTTAAGCAGAAGAAGTCACACAAATTATCCCCGCCATGGGAAGGACCGTTCATCATAATCAAGGCACTACTCAATGGGTCTTACTACCTTGTTGACAATTGTGAACTAAAGGATAGACCCAACGAGGATCATAAGCGTAAGCGACATGACCCGGATGATGACTACCCAGAGCTTGATCGGCCATGGAACATAGCACAGCTACGTCCTTTTTACACTTAGCATTTTTTATCTAATTGTGTATCTCTTATATGATCAATGAAATAAAGCTCTCTGGTTCACTCATATTTCTGAGTCTTTTACCTCCTTTAGTGTTCATTTTTGGATCATGTAAAACCTTTATGCACAAGTCTTGCGTTTGCACTTGTGAAAATTCCGCCCACGGGCGTTAGCTTAAGTTTTCTGGTCTACACGTTCTTTGTCGTTTTTATGTGGATTCTGGAGTAGTGACTTCCGGCACTTATTGTCGGCGATTTTGTGCTTGGGTTATTGATGGTTCCATTGGGCATCATCACCTAAGCGCATGGTTCTAACAACGAGTCTTCCGACTCACGAAAATTCAAGCATAAGAACCAAAGTAATGGATAAGCCAGCACTTGCTTAAAAAATATATACATGCTGGAAACTAGTTCTTAAGCAGCAGGAAATAAAAAAAACCATTGTTTTCCGCCTTAAGCTACATCAACAAGTTTTTTCCGCATATACACCAAAGGTGAAACAAATATTACAAAGTTGTTTTTCATTCCTTTGGCGCAGGAGACTTGGAAGCAGGATCGTCACCATCCGGAGAATCACCCTCAACATCAGCACTGTGGTGGGACTCGGAGGAATCTTGGTCGCCGCTGTTGATGGTGTTCATAGGAACGAAGAAGTCAATCTCTTTGCCATCATCGTCAACTCTGGTGTCATAACCCGCGAGTGACGACATGATGGATTCATGGTCAATCTCTTTGCCATCATTGTCAACGTCGGGGATGCCAGAGGTCACCGTGTCGATGTCGGCACCTTCGTAGTGTGCCTTCAACATTGACAGCGCCATCCTTGTGCCAGCCCATGCACATGAAGCTTTCCAGCTTGTGACATGCTCGGGGGCTCGGCGCAGAATCTTCGAGTACTTCGCCACGGAGTCCGAGGCCTTGATGTGTATCTGGAGGGGCTTGGCAATCTCTTTGGCTTGGGTGATGGCAGTGTTGATGAAGTTGCCGGCAAGAACCATGCATTCCTTGTCCGAAGGAGGCGAGTGGGTTAAACCCATAGGAGCTGCAAGTTCTGACAAGGAGCACATGAGTTCAATAAATTGAAAGTATCCAGACTATAGAACTACAAGGCGGAGGAAACTTATTGAAGATGCTGGCCTTAGCCTGCCAGAGGGTGTCCGCCAGGGATTCTTTCTCTTGTTGGAGGAGCTTATACGCCTCGCTGTGGCGGTGATTTTGCTCATCGACAGCTTGCTTCTGATCTTTTAAGATCGCAAGCTCCTCCTTCAAGTGATTGATTTCCGCGGTGTCGGAGTCCTGCAGGGCTTTCATCGAATCCTCATGCATTTTCAGCATGTCTTTCCTCTCCTCCTTAAGGATCTTGTTCTCGCTGTCCAGCTGCTGGATGTGCTTGGACTGCTCGACAATGTCCTTGGCCTTTGCAACATGTTCTGAAAAGTCGGAGAAAGCAAAGTACACAGTGAGTACTCAGAGAATGTAGGCACAAAAACAAGACAAAATGCGCAAAAAGAAAACAGACTCTTGTTTTTGATGATCTGTTCCTTCAAGAAGGCAGTTTTACCCTTTTCGGCTTCGAGATCTGCACGCATCTTCTGGTACTTATCATTGGCCATGCCCCTCCGAGCATTCTCATTCTGTGGAAAAAAGGACAAAGTTAAAACGTTGCTTAGTCTGCTTGGAGCATCTAGCCGGAAATCCTCCACCTAAATGCTCGGGGGCTACAACGAGATTTTTTAACTTAGCAACATGCTTAGCTTTTCTTTGAGCATCTAGTCGGAACTAATTCAGTTACAACTAGAAGCTTGGGGGCTACAATACTGAAATTTATAAACACTGCGTATGCTACTCTTAAAGCATCTAGTCGAAACATTTCATTCCATCTAAATGCTTGGGGGCTACAGTGAGAAGTTTTCTAGCTTAGTCACTCTTAGAGCATCTAGACGCAAAAGCCTATGGTTTTCCGTCTACATCCTCGATGGCTACAGTGGGATACTCATATGAAATGCAAAAAGGAAAATAAAACTTACCAGTGCAATGATCTTGAGATTGGTAGCGCTCTCGGCCAGCAGCTTGCCAAAGGAAATGTTGTTTCCTCGCAAGATGTCTGCTTGTCAGAGGAGCTCCTCAAGACCGCACGTCAGGGATGTCGGTACTCCTCTAGGAACCAGAGTTGTGCTACTCGGTGTGAGCGCCGGGTAGACTATTTTTGGAAACTCGAAGGGTTTCTGGGGAGCAAGGGCGCCGCCTTCGGCAGAAGTACCAGCTTCCACCACCGCCTTGCCGCCACCGATGGCATCCTTAGCCGGAGCTTCAGACATCTGATGGGCGGTACTCTCCTGCGTCGTCTTCTCACCGACAATAGCAAGCTTGGTAGAGGCGCCAGAGTCCACTTCCATGGCGGAAGGGCCTGGTGCATCCTTAGCTTGTGAGCTTGTTGGAGCAGAAGAGGGCTTGACGGCAGGAGTAGCAGGGGCAATGGCGGGGGAGGCATCGCGATGCAGCATGTCTTTGATATTTTGAGAAGCCCCAAAAGTTTTGGAGGTCTTCTTGAGGCTGGTCGTGGCTTTCTTCCTGAAACGTGCGAAATACATAAGTACAGGAGCAAGACAGATAAATGGACAATGTCGGAGAATGAGAAGCTTACACTAGTGGGGGTGCTTTGGCAAAAATCCCGGTGGTTCTTCTCTTTTCCGCCTCCAGGGCGGCGGTAGTCTTCTTGGAGGTTCCACCCTCCGTCTTCTTCTTCTTGCCTCCGTCGGCAGCATCAGAGGTGGAGCTCTTCCGCTTTCGCGCCAACGGGACCTCGTCCTCGGACACGACCGTGACTTCCTTCATCTTTGGATCGTAGATTTGGGCAGCCAGGTTGCCCTCATCTAGATCGCTAAGCTGTTAAGTGAGAAATCACCGTGTTAGATAAGATGTTATTGGAAGACAGAAAAACTGGAGAATATGTCGAACACGGAAAATAAATACCTACCTTTGGGCACTTGCCGTCTACGAACATGTCGTAGGTGATGGTGAAGCCACGCTTCTTATCCTTCACCTTGACGATGTCCTTAAGGCGGAGCTTGACGGAGTCGCTCGAGAAGTTGTCCACGGAGATGCAGAGACTATCCCTTCTGTCGCTGGTATACTCGTGCATGTACTTCGCACGGTGCTGCAGAGGTTGGATTCGCCTGATGAACCAGCACATAGCTAGGTCCAAGCCGGTTAAACCCGTCTCTACGAACCATTCGATCCGCCTTATAACACGAGAAGCGTCGAGGTCGGAGGGAAGGGAGGCTTGGGATCTCCATGTGGAAACTTCAGTGGCGGCTCCGTCCACAAAGTCCGGGTACGTTACTTCTCGGCCAGATAGAGGAATGTCTGGGCCGTAAAAGTACCTCCGTTGACAATTCTTGCAGGACTCGTGGCCGACGATGTCGGGGAACCACCGGCAAGGTCGAATCTTGAAGCTTATGGTGCCGCAGTTCCTAAGCTCTTCCTTGCTATGTACGGCTTCACGTTTGACGATGAAGAAGTACACAAAGAGGTCTAACCTAGGCCTTATCCCTAAGTATCCCTCGCAAAGTGCCGGGTAGTTGCTAAGCACTAAGATACTATTGGGGGAAAGGTTCTGGGGCTGGACCCTATAGTGGTTTAAGACGGAGAGGAAGAAGTTGGAGATGGGCAAGGAGACGCCACGTACCAGTTGAGCTTTGAGGTACACCTTTTCTATGACTTGGGGAGAAGGTGTCACCTCGCCGACCGGCGCCGCCCGCCAAGCAAGCCCCTCCGTCACGGGGAGGTAGCCCTCGGCGACCATCTCTTGGATATCGCGGTCGGTGATGTCCGAACCGCGCCAGTCGCCCTTATGCGAGTCTGGTTCCTCCTCCAGTGGCTCTAGCGCCGCCAAATTTGGGTCGCCGCTGGTGTATTCGATCACCGCCGATGCAGGGATGACCAAACCCTCTAGGGAAACGACGACGGAGCTCGCCGGCTTCGCCGCGGCTTCGATCGATGCCGCCATTGATGGGGAGGTGCTGCTGCTAGCCATGGAGTGAAGATTTGGTGCGACTGGTGCAGATGGGAGCTAGGGTTTTTTCGAGGTTTCTCGCGGAGAGCTCGAGGAGACGCGCGGCTGGAGGAAGAAGATGATGTGAGGAGAATGAGGTAAAAATTGGAAATTTCCCCACAGTTACTATTTATCATCCTCGGCGTCAAGATTCGTGCAGCTTAATCATACGGTTGCCGCGTAGACGACGTGTCCGCGAACGTGCGCGCAAATTTCGCCACGTATCCAACCATCACCGCCACCGGCCTCGCATTGGCGCCGCTGAACCAAGCCATGTCGCCCATGATAACATAGTGGCATGAGCCGTGAGAAGATGGGATGGAAGATGCATTTTCCTAGGACTTTCCATGACCCTATTCTGAAACCATAGGCATGAGCCTTTTTTAGGACAACCCAGTATCGATAAAGACAGGGTTCTGTTCGCTAAGGCAGAGTGATTTATCTCGGTGCAGCTGCATTGGTCCTGTTCTCACGTTTTCACACATCGGTACTTCATGGCCGGGCAATACCACGACATTGTTGACAATCGTGAACTAAAGGATTGTCGTGGTATTGCCGACGAGTACGCCATGGAGGGGTCCTCACAGTGTGTGTTTAGAGGCGTGGGGTAAGGCGGACGGTTGACGGGTACGAGGTAACACAGCTTACCCAGGTTCAGATCCCACAACGGTGGCGGAATCCTACTCCTGCTATAAATCACTATAAGGGCAATACGCCGAGTTACAGAGATAGGTTCGCTGTGCGAGGTTGTATGAGATTGTTGCCCTATAGGCTCCCATAGGCCCAACTTATATAGTCGCCAGGTCCTAGGGTTACAGGGAAAAGTCCTAGCCGGACAGGTTACAGAGTCCTACACCGTCTATCACTAGTCTTGTGTATCTTGTACTCAAGGTTCGGCACGCTGGTGACTCCACCGTAGCCTTCCTTTATCCGCATGGGCCTCCTTCGATCCACCTAATCGCCGCCCAAAGAGCCACATGCCATGCTACCGACGATGGGCCACCCAGGTTAGTCGGATAAGAGACATGCTATGAGGATACCCATATAGCATATCTCCAACAGTAGCCCCCAGAGAACTCCGAGATCTTGCGCCATCTTGCCTCTTCCCGTGGAATGCTCCGTCTAGATGGATGTCGGCAAATCATCAAGCAATATCATGTAGTCCTCCCAAAGAACCCTGCAAAGGTTTCTCCGTCTTCTATGAGTAAGTCGGAGAAATGCTGAATCTTCCATCGTACGCTTCCGTTGTCGGATTAAATCTGTCCATGCCGGAATCTTTGATGGGACGGCTCATCTACCATGTCAGTTATGACGACGTAGGCTGTAGGTCAGCGACGCCTCGTAACTCACACATGCAGAGAACGCAATCATATCTGATTTTCCCGCGCGAGCAATGCGAACCGTTGGCGGCGGCAATTGGATACGTGGCGAAATTACCGCGCACGTTCATGAACACGTCGTCTACGCGGCAACCGTCCGATTAGCCGCACGAATCTTGACGAAGAGTAAGATAAATAGTAACTGTGGGACACTTGCCACTTTTTCACCCCATTCTATCGTGTCATCGTCTTCTTCCTCCAGCCGCACGCCTCCTCGAGCTCTCCGCGGAAAACCTCGAGAAACCCTAGCCTCTCTCTGCACCAGTCGCTTCCTTCCATTCCTTCCATTGCTAGCAGCAGCTTCTCCCCGTCGATGGCGGCATCGAGCGAAGCCACGGTGAATCCGGCGAGCTCCGTCGTCGTGCCCCCAGAGGGCCTGGTCATCCCCGCGTCGGCGGTGATTGAAACCATCGACGGTGACCACAATCTGGCGGTGCTAGAGCCTCTGGAAGAGGAACCAAATTCTCACAAAGGCGACTGGCGTGGCTCGGACATCACCGACCGCGACATCCAAGAGATGGTCGCCGAAGGCTACCTCCCCGCGACGGAGGGGCTCGCCTGGCGGGCGGCGCCGGCCGGCGAGGTGACGCCTTATCCCCAAGCTGGAGAGAAAGTGTACCTCAAGGCGCAATTGGTACGCGGTGTTTCTCTGCCCATCTCCCACTTCTTTCTGTCCGTCTTGAATCACTTCAAGGTCCAACCCCATAACCTCTCCCCCAATAGTATCTTAGTGCTTAGCAACTTCGCGGCACTTTGTGAGGGTTACCTAGGGATTAGGGCTAGGTTAGATTTGTTTGTGTATTTCTTCACCGTCAAACATGAAGCCGGACACAATAGGGAGGAGCTTAGGAACTGCGGCACCATAAGCTTCAAGATCCGACCTAGCCGGCAGTTCCCCGACATAGTCGGCCACGAGTCGTAAAATCAATGACGTACTTCTACGGCCCCGACATTCCTTTGGCGAGCCGAGAAGTAACGTACCCGGACTTCGTGGATGGAGCTGCCGCTGAAGTCTCCACATGGCGGTCCCATGCCTCCCTTCCCTCCGACCTCGACGCTTCTCGCGCAATAAGGCGGATCGAGTGGTTCGTAGAGACGGGTCTAACCGGCTTGGACCTAGCCATGTGCTGGTTCATTAGGCGGATCCAACCTCTGCAGCACCGCATGAATTATATGCACGAGTACACCGGCGACCGAAGGGATACCCTCCAGATCTCCGAGGACAACTTCTCGAGCGACTCCTTCAAGTTCCGCCTTAAGGACATCGTCAAGGTGAAGGATAAGAAGCGTGGCTTCACCCTCACCTACGACATTTTCGTAGACGGAAAGTGCCCAAAGGTAGATATTTATTTTCCGTGTATGACATTGCTCCAGTTTTTCCGTCTTGCCAATACCACCTTGTCTAACACGATGATTTCTCACTTAACAACTTAGCAATCTAGAGGAGGGCAACCTGGCTGCCCAAATCTACGATCCAAAGATGAAGGAAGTCACGGTCGTGTCCGACAACGATGCCCCGTTGGCGCGAAAGCGGAAGAGCTCCACCTCTGACGCTGCCGACGGAGGTAAGAAGAATAAGACGGAGGGTGGAGCCTCCAAAAAGAGTACTGCCGCCCTGGAGGCGGAAAAGAAGAAAGCCACCGGGATGTTTGCTAAAGCGCCCCCCTAGTGTAAGCCTCTCATTCTCCGACATTGTCTATTTATCTTTCTTGCTCCTGTACTTATGCATTTTGCACGTTTCAGGAAGAAAGCCACAACCAGCCTCAAGAAGTCCTCCAAGACTCTTGGGGCTTCTAGAAATATTAAATATATGCTGCATCGCGACTCCTCTCCCGCCATCGCCCCTGCCACTCCTGCCGTCAAGCCCTCCTCCGCTCCGACAAGATCCCAAGTCCAGGAGGCACCAGGCCCTTCCGCCATGGAAGTGGACTCTGGCGCCTCAACCGAGCTTGCTGTTTTCGGCGAGCAGGCAACACAGGAGAGTGCTGCTCTTCAAATGGCTGAAGCTCCGGCTAAGGATGCCATCGGTAGCGGCAAGGCGGTGATGGGAGCTGGTACCTCTGCCGAAGGCGGCGCCCCTACTCCTCAGAAACCCTTCGAGTTCCCGAAGATTGTTTACCCGACGCTCATGCCGAGTAACACAACTATGGTTCCTGGAGGAGTGCCGTCATCTCCGACATGCGGTCTTGAGGAGCTACTCCGGAAAGCAGACATCTTGTGAGGAAACAACATTGCCTTTGGCAAGCTGCTGGCCGAGAGCGCTACGAGCCTCAAGATCATCGCACTTGTAAGTTTCACTTTACCTTTTGCATTTCGTATGAGTATCCCACTGTAGCCCCCGAGGATGTAGACGGAAAACCATAGGTTTTGCATCTATATGCTCTAAGAGTAACTAAGTTAGAAAGAACTCTCACTATATCCCCCAAACATTTAGATGGAAGAAATTATTCCGATTAGATGCTTTAAGAGTAGCATACACAGTGTTTATATTTTTCAGTGTCGTAGCCCCCCAAGCTTCTAGTTGTAACTGAATTAGTTCCGACTAGATGCTTTAAAGAAAAGCTAAGCATTTTTTGAGTTAAAAACTTTATACTGTAGCCCCCAAGCCTGTAGTCGAGAACTGAATTAGCTCCGACTAGATGCTTAAAGAAAAGCTAAGCATATTGCTAAGTTAAAAACTCTCGCTGTAGCCCCCGAGCACCTAGATGGAGAATCTCCGACTAGGGGTTCCAAGCAGACCAAACATCGATATAACTTTGTATTTGTTTCCACAGAACGAGAATGCTCGGAGGGGCATGGCCAATGACAAGTACCAGAAGATGCGCGCAGACCTTGAAGCTGAAAAGGGTAAAATCGCCATCTTGAAGGAACAGATCATCAAAAACAAGAGTTTGTTTTCTTATGACGCATTTCCGTCTTATTTTTGTGCCCACAATCTCCGTGTACTCACTGTGCACTGTGCTTTCTCCGACTTGCAGAACATGTTTCCAAGGCCAAGGACATTGTTGAGCAGTCCAAGCATATCCAACAGCTGGACAGCGAGAACAAGATCCTGAAGGAGGAGAGGAAGGAGATGCTGAAGATGCACGAGGATTCTATGAAAGCCTTGCAGGATTCCGCCTCTGCGGAGATCAATCGCTTGAAGGAGGAGCTTGCGATCCTAAAGGTCCAGAATCAAGCTGCCGATGAGCAAAACCTTCGCCATAGCGAGGCGTTTAAGCTCCTTCAACAAGAGAAGGAATCCTTGGCGGACATCGTCTAGCAAGCCAAGGCCAGAATCTTCAGTAAGTTTCCTCCGCCTTGTCTTTCTGTAGTCTGGATACTTAGAATTTATTGAACTCATGCAATCCTTGTCGGAATTTTCAGTGCCTATGGGTTTAACCCACTCGCCTCCTTCGGACAAGGAATGCATGATTCTTGCCGGCAACTTCATCAACACCGCCATCGCCCAAGCCAAGGAGATTGCCAAGCCCCTCCAGATTTATATCAAGGCCTCGGACTCCGTGGTGAAGTACTCGGAGATTCTGCGCCGAGCCCCCGAGCGTGTCGCAAGATGGAAAGCTTCATTGGCACGGGCTGGCGCAAGGATGGAGCTGTCTATGGTGAAGGCACACTATGAAGATGCCGGCATCGACACGGTGACATATGGTATCCCCGACGTGGATGATGATGGCAAGGAGATCGATCATGAAGCCATCCTGTCATCACTCGCGGGGTATGATAACAGGGTTGCCAAGTTGGTAGATGTTGACGTCTTCGTGCCCAGGAACTTTCTCAACAACGCCAACCCGGAATCCTCCGAGTCTCACCACAGCGCCGATGCTGAGGGTGATTCTCCGGCTGGTGATGATGCGGCCTCCAAGTCCCCTGCACCCAAAGAGTGAAAAACACTTTGTAATTCTTGTTTCACCCTTGACGTGTGCATTGAAAAAACTTGGTGATGTAATCTTAAGGCGGAAAACAGTGGTTGTTGTATCCTGCTACTTAAGAATTAATTCCTAGTATGTATATATTTTTAAGCAAGTTCTGGCTTATCCATTACTTTGGTTTTTATGCTTGACTTTTTGTGAGTCGAAAGACTCATTGTCGGAACCATGCGCTTAGGTGATGATGCCCAATGGCACCGTCAATAACCTGAGCACAAAATCGCTGACAATAAGTGCCGAAAGTCACTACTCCAGAATCCACATAAAAACAACAAAGAACGTGTACCGTAAAACTTAAGCCGCTCAGGCGGAATTTTCACAAGTGTAATCACAAGACTTGTGCATAAATGTTTTATATGATCCAAAAATGAACACTAAAGGAGGTAAAAGACTCAGAAATATGAGTGAACCAAAGAGCTTTATTTCATTGATCATATAAGAGGTACACGATTAGATAAAAATGCTAAGTGTAGAAAGGATGTAGCTGTGCTATGTTCCATGGCCGATCAAGTTCTGGGTAGTCATCATCCGGGTCACGTCGCTTACGCTTATGATCCTCGTTGGGTATATCCTTGAGTTCACGATTGTCGACAAGGTAGTAAGACCCATTGAGCAGCTCCTTGCTTATGATGAACGGTCCTTCCCATGGCGGGGATAATTTGTGTGACTTCTTCTGCTTAAGTCGGAGCACCAAATCCCCCTCTTTAAACGAGCGATGCCGAACACGGCGACTATGGTAGCTGCGTAGCTTCTGCTGGTAGATGGCGGATCTTTGGCATGCCAAAACGCGCTCCTCCTCAAGAAGGTCCACATCTAGGCGTCTAGATTCTTCAGCATCATCTTCGTCGTAGGCGGCAACTCTTGGTGCATCGTGGAGGATGTCGGAAGGTAGGATGGCTTCTGCTCCATATACCATGAAGTAAGGGGTGTAGCCGGTGGATCTGTTGGGCGTAGTTCGTAAACTCCACAACACAGATGGTAATTCTTCCGCCCAGGCTCCAGCTGCTCTATTTAGAGGTGCCTCAAGACGTGGCTTAATTCCCTGAGAATTAATCCATTGGCCCGCTGAACTTGACCATTGGATTGTGGGTGTGCCACAGATGCAAGGTTAAGTCGGATGCCTTTGTCCCAGCAATAGGCCTCCACTTCTCCGAGTGACAAGTTGCTTCCATTGTCGGTGATGATGCTATGTGGGAGACCAAATCTCACCACTAGATCCCGGAAAAACCTGAGGGCAGTTGCCCCATCAAGCTTTCTAATGGGTTTAGCTTCTATCCATTTGGTGAATTTGTCAACTGCTACAAGCAGGTGCGTAAACCCACACGGTTCCGTTTGTAACGGCCCCACCATGTCTAGCCCCCAGACAGCAAACGGCCAAGTTATTGGTATTGTTCGCAATTCTTCAGTAGGAACATGTGGTTGTCGGGCATAATACTGGCATCCTGTGCATGTCTCAACCAGCTTGTCAGCGTCCGCCTTCGCGGCCAGCCAGTAGAATCCTTGCCGGAAGGCTTTCACGACCATTGATCGAGGAGCGGCGTGATGCCCGCAATCTCCGAGATGGATCTCGCACAGGATTTCCATACCTTCTAGCTGGGAAACACACTTTAGGTATACACCAGTAGTGCTCCTTTTATAGAGTTGCCCATTGATTATGGTATAACCCTTTGATCGTCGTACTATTTGCCATCGTTCGACCTTGTCGTCGGGCAAAGTTCCGTGTTCGAGATATTCCATGAACGGTTTTGTCCAAGCCGGAGGGTTCTTTGTCACCATGTTGACGAAAGAGTAAGCTCTATCCGGGTTGTCGATGTTGGCTCCCTTCACGGATGGTGTTCGTAGATGCTCTAGGAAAACTCCTGGAGGAATTTTCTTGCGCCCTGATCCAAGTTTAGACAGTAGATCAGCCGCCTCGTTTTGCTCCCTAGGCACATACTTGACTTTGTCCCAAGAAGCTCTTGGCTATCTCGTGCACTTTGTCTCTATATGCCTCCATCATAGGGTTCCGTGCGTTCCAGGTGCCAGCCACCTGCTGGGCAACCAAGTCGGAATCTCCACAGCAAGCTATGCGCTTGATGCCAATATCCTTGGCTACACGCAGTCCGTGAATGAGTGCTTCATACTCCGCCATGTTGTTTGTAGCCTCGAAGTGGATCTGCAGAACGTAGTGTAGCTTGTCTCCTTTTGGTGACTGTAGCAATACACCAGCCCCCGAGCCGTTGAGCAGCTTTGATCCGTCAAAGTGCATCACCCAGTACTCTGGTTCTGGCAACGAAGTGGCATCTGGCATCTCCGTCCAATCTGCAATAAAATCCGCCAAGGCTTGTGACTTGATAGCGTCGCGTCTCTTGTAAGTGATCTCGAAGGCGGCAAGTTCAATGCCCCACTTCGCGACCCTTCCTGTAGCGTCGTCGGATAGTGGAGTCTTGCTCACTACTGTGATTGGGTGCTCCTGAAAGTAATGCCTCAGCTTCCTCAAAGCGAGGAATACTCCGTAAGCTATCTTTTGGTAGTGCGGGTAACGCTGCTTGGACTCCGTCAAGACTTCACTTACATAGTAAACTGGTCATTGAACTCCGTGCTCATAGCCTGGTTCTTTCCGCTCTACCACGACGACGATGCTGATAACCCGGTTGGTTGCTGCCATGTAAATTAACATGGGCTCACCAGGCTCGGGTGCTGCAAGGATGGGCGCTGAGGAAAGAATCTCCTTGAGCTGCTTCAATGCTGCATCTGCCTCGTCTGTCCATGTGAATTTGTTCCGCTTCTTCAAGAATCTTGCAGCGAGCCTTCTCTCCAAGTCGGCTGACGAACCGACTAACTGCTGCAACACAACCTGTTAGTCGTTGGATGTCCTTTAGGCATGTCAAACGATTTATGTTTAAGATGGCCTTGATTTTCTCCGGGTTGACCTCGATTCCGCGCTGGGAAACGATGAAGCCGAACAATTTGCCGGCTGGAACCCCGAAAACGCATTTCTTAGGGTTGAGCATCATGTTGTATTTTTGGAGATTATCAAAGGTTTCTTTTAAGTTGGAGATTAAGTCGTTTGAATTTTTAGACATCACCGCGATATCGTACACATAGGCGTGAACGTTCCGACCAATTTGGTCGTGAAGGCAATGTTGCATTGTCCACTGGTAGGTAGCACCTGCGTTTTTCAGCCCAAAGGGCACCGTGACATAGAAAAACGTGTTGTATGGGGTAGTGAACGAAGAGGCCAATTGGTCCAACTTCGTCATCTTGATCTGGTGGCATCCGGAGTATGCATCGAGAAAACACAAAATTTCCGAGCCAGCCGTCGAGTCAATGACTTGGTCAATGCGAGGCAAAGCAAACGGATCTTTGGGACATGCTTTGTTCAAGCCGGTGTAATCAACGCACATTCTTAATTCATTGGTTCGCTTTTTGGGGACAAGTACAGGATTGGCCACCCATCAGGTGTGAAGGACTTCTCAGATAAACTCAGCCTTAAGTAACCTAGCTATCTCTTTGCCAATGGCGCATCTCTTCTCATCTCCGAAGCGTCGTAGAGGTTGTTTCACTGGTTTATATTTTGGATCTATGTTTAAGCTGTGCTCGGCAAGTTCCCTAGGTACACCTTTGATGTCGGCAGGCTGCCAGGCAAAGATGTCCCTATTCTCACGGAGGAACTCGACGAGCGCGCTTTCGTATTTGAGATCCATGTTCATCCCAATGGCGACGGTCTTGGAGGCATCGCCTACCACAAGTTCCACCGGCTTGGTATCGATGGCGGCCTTGAACGCAGGAGCGAAGTCGGAGATCTGCTTCTTCGACGTGGGCATCTCTGAGTCATTGACCTTGCTCTGGATCTCTTTGAATTCTTCGTCAGAGGACACACGCAATGGCTGCTTCATTGATCTCGCAGTCCCTTGCCTTGGTAAAGCTTCCGGATACGGTGATGACACCGTTTGGTCCGGGTATCTTGAGCTTGTTGTAGACGAAGCATGGCTTGGCCATGAACGTGTGGAAAATGTCGTGGCCGAATATGACGTGGTACACGCTCTTCAAGGGGACCACCTCAAAGGTCATGCGCTCGTGGCGGTAATTATTAACGTCGCCAAAGGCTACCTGAAGTGTGATGCACCCAAGGGACCGAGCCTCCCGACCAGGAACTACGCCATGGAACACGGTGTTGGTCCGCCTTAGGTTTGCCTCCGTCAAGTTCATCTTCTGCAGTGTATCCAGGTACATGATGTTGATGCTGCTTCCACTATCCACCATGCACTTGGTGAACTCCGTGCCGTCAATCAATGGGTTGATGACCATGGCATACTGGTTCTCCGTGGGCATAAGGTCTGGGTGGTCCGTCCTATCCCAAGTTATTGGAACCTCCGACCAGCGCAGGTATTGGGGGACTGGGGGAGAGTTGCCTTCAGGATCCTTAGAGAGGTCTTTTGTTGTCGGACGATGGGGGTGCCAAGGAAAGTGTGGTAGACGGGGGCCTTCTTTGCGAAGGGGTTCTTTCCCTTGTCGTCGCTCTTGGCGACGTGCTTGGGGTCAACGTCCTCGACATGTCACTTGAATCCTTGGACTCCTCCTCCTTCTTCTTCCCCTTGCCTCGCGGTCTGTTCTTCCGACTTCGCTTATAGCCGGACTCCGGGTCTTCCTTGAGGTCGTTGATGAACTTGCAGTGTCAATTGGTATGGGTGGCCTTGCCGTTGGCGTCGAGGTGTACGAGGCACGGAATATCGCGGTACTCTTCGTAGGTTTGGGGGACGCGGATCAGCGCCGAGTTGGTTTCACTTCCTCGTTGCTGCCCGCGGCCTGCTCCCCTTCCTCGGCCACGTTGTCCGCCTTCTCCTCATCCTGCAAAAGTCATTGCGACCATGTCGGTAGATTGCTTTTCTTCTAGAGCGGTTTTCCGCTTTGTACTGCTGTTCCTCTGAGCTTGAGTTGGAACGGCCGTTGCCAGCAAAGAGCCACGAGCATCGTCGTCGGCAGCTGCGAACTCACTAGCTAACTGAATCATCTGATTCAAGTCAAGCTGATGATTGTCCTGCAAGCGCTTCAGCTTATGTCGGAGCAACGTGCCCCTTTCCAACCCATCGATGAAGGCGGCCATGGCGGTCTGGGCGTGCACTCCTGCGCAGGAATTCTTCATATCCAGCCAGCGGGAGAGGTAGGCGCGAGATGTCTCGTCTTTCTCCTGCACGCACCGCTGTAGATCGCCCACAGTGCAGGGACGCTTGTATGTACCCTCAAAGTTCTTAGTGAATGCTTCTTGCATGTCCAGCCAGTTGTAGATAGATCTCTCCGGTAAGTCGTCGATCCATTGACGGGCCGTGCCCGCCAACATTAACGGGAGGTACTTGACGACGACGTTGGGGTTGCATCCGACAATCTCCACCCCGTTGCCGTAGTCATGCAACCATGTGGCGGGCTTGGCGGTGCCGTCATAGGGCTTAATGGTCTTGTCAATCCGGAAACCTTTGGGGTAAGTTGCGGACCGTATTGTAGGTCCAAAGCAACGTGGTCCCAGGTATGGTCCTTCCCGGGCCTCGTGGATCTTATCGATCCGCGAATGTGCATCATATGGCTCCGGGTTCTTCTTCTTGTTGTCAACAGGGGACAGGCTGCGTGAACGACGTGGGCCTTTTCCGCCATGGTGACTGCTTGGCGGCGATGGAGGCGGAGGAGGCGGTGGGTTAGACTTCTTGCTGTTACCCTCCCGCGATGCCCCACGCCTGTCGCGGTTGCTTGTCGGACGCGGAGGGTCGTGGTGTGACCTGCTCTTATGTCCTTGGTGGCGCTCTTCATCATGACGGGTCTGTGCCGCGTTGTCGCGGATGACGATGCCGCACTGCTTTGGTGGAGGCATATCCGTGCGATGGTGAGTCTTGTAGTCTTCCTGACGTCGGGGAGATCGGGGCGGTGGCGATGGGCGGCGAGATTGGGCTCTTTCTCCGTGGCCGGAGGATATGGGGATAACATCCTTCCTGTTGCGCGCATCCCTCTGTCTTTGTTCTGATGAACCCGTCAGTGATCTGTCCCTTGGAGGTTTGTACTGGCTAGATCGGCAGAGCGCTGGGTCAGACTCAAGCCTCTGAGAGGTGGCCTTTTCCTGCTGCTTTACCGCCTTGGCCACTAGGTGATAAACCTGTTCTACTGCCTCAGGCGATCTATCCTGCTCCAGAAGGGTCTTGGCGACGGCGAGGTTAAGGAGTGGGGTGGGAATCACCTGCTTGCCTTCACTATCAATGTATGGCTTGGCCTGTGCCGGCTTCGAGGGAGCCCATCCTAGGTTGCGCCGTACACCAGGATCGTTGATGACGCGAGCTGGAGCTTTCTTAGCCTTCTGCTGCTGCTGCAGTAGAGTCTTGTACTCGGCTTCCATTGCTCTAGCTTTCTCTATGGACTTCTGCGCATTGACCAGATCTCGATCTAGTTTAGCGCCTTGCTCCGCGATGGCTTGCGCCTCCTCCAGCAGCTGCTGGCGTTTCTCGTCAAGCTGAGTCACGTTCCGGATATGATCAACGGTTAGTGGCTCAACGAGGAGATTGCCGTACATCACTCTATCAGCTGGAGTAACATGGGCTGCTGCCGACGTGGATGCTGGAGGCGGCAAGTTTGCGGTGTTGTTGTTGCTTGGACCGGTGCCGAGTTCCTGCGGCTGCTGCACTGGTTTAGGCGGAGGAGGCATGACTTTTGCACGATCATTGTCGGCAGCAATAAGTTGCCCCTTCCCTTTTTCCAGCGCCGTAGGCGGAGCTTGCCCGGGTTGGTCTTCATCCATCGCTGTCCCAATGGTGACGAACACCCCTCGGGACATGACGGTGTTATTAGCTTGATCGTCGCGCGAGTACTCCTCCTCCATCCCTGCATAGCAGAGTCTAGCTCTTCTGGACTGAAGTCTATCTCCTCTGAATCTGCACTGAAATCAGCATAAAGTGCGTCAATGACAGAGTTGGAGGGTGCCAGGACTTCCTCGATGACGGGCGGTGGAGGTGCAACAGCCTCGACGATGAATGGAGGTGGTGGTGCTGCTGTGACGATGGCGGTCGGAGGCGGTGGTGGTGGATGAATCTTAGGGGCTTCGTCAATGAGCGCAAGCGCTGTCTGAGCTGCCGCTTCGGCCTCCGCGTAGTTGTTGACGGTGTTCACCATGCCTTCGAAGGTAAGTCGGCCTGCCGCCTGTTGCCGCCTTAGAGAATGTCGGAGAAGCGTGCCATGGTCCAGTCCTTCCACAAAGTGATAGATGGCATCATCATTGGGGTAATTGGCCAGGTCGACCCGTATACGGAGCCACCTGGCGAGGTAGTCGCGGGGGTTTTTGCCCTCTCTCTGAACGCAGCGCGCCAGATCGAAGATGGTAACCACGCCGACGAACTTGGATCTCTGATGTCCAGACGCACGGACAAAGCCGGCGAATTTGCAGTGATCTTCCACCTTTATATCCTGCACAGGGGCGGTTTGGGTGGGTCTTGAATTTTTCCGATCTTTGCCGGCAAACCCCGAGGAGGGATCCGACATTGATCCTTTCGCGAACGTATCCTGCCCGTAGGCGGTCCGTGCGGGTCTTGATGCTTTCCGATCTTTGCCGGCAAACTCCAAAGAGAGATCCGACATCGACCCTTCCGCGAACGTGTCCTACCCGTAGGCGGTCCGTGCGGTTCTTGATGCTCCTCCGACTCCTAGGGAACTAGTGCCCGAGTCGGTTTCGCCGATGAAGAGGTGGATATCTCCGATAGGAACGATCGAACACTGCGTAGGGTTCGTCTTCGCCGGGATCCAGAACTCGTCGGGGGGACGATCGGAACGTTGCCGGAGAAGAGAACGCGACCAATGGCTACGGTTTCGCTGATTCCCGCGAAAATCTTGGTCCTCGCCCGCTGAAGAGCCTGAAGCGCCTCTTGCCCCACGGTGGGCACCAACTGTCATGGTACTGCCGACGAGTACGCCATGGAGGGGTCCTCACAGTGCGTGTTTAGAGACGTGGGGTAAGGCGGACGGTTGACGGGTACGAGGTAACACAGCTTACCCAAGTTCAGATCCCACAACGGTGGCGGAATCCTACTCCTGCTATAAATCACTATAAGGGCAATCATGAGATTCTGAGATAGGTTCGCTGTGCGAGGTTGTATGAGATTGTTGCCCTAAAGGCTCCCATAGGCCCGACTTATATAGTCGCCAGGTCCTAGGGTTACAGGGAGAAGTCCTAGTCGGACAGGTTACAGAGTCCTACACCGTCTATCACTAGTCTTGTGTATCTTGTACTCCAAGTCTCCGGGTACGCTGGTGACTCCACCGTAGCCTTCCTTTAGCGGCATGGGCCTCCCTTATGGATCCACCTAACTAGGCCGCCCAGCAGGCCACAGGCCATGCTACCGACTATGGGCCACCCGGGTTAGTCGGATAAGAGACATGCTATGAGGATACCCATATAGCATATCCCCAACAAGGATAGACCCAATGAGGACCATAAGCGTAAGCGACGTGACCCGGATGATGACTACCCGGATCTTGATCGGCCATGGAACATAGCACAACTACGTCCTTTTTACACTTAGCATTTTTTATCTAATTGTGTACCTCTTATATGATCAATGAAATAAAGCTCTCTGGTTCACTCATATTTCTGAGTCTTTTACCTCCTTTAGTGTTCATTTTTGGATCATGTAAAACCTTTATGCACAAGCTTTGCGATTGCACTTGTGAAAATTCCCCCTACGGGGCGTTAGCTTAAGTTTTCTGGTCTACACGTTCTTTGTCGTTTTTATGTGGATTCTAGAGTAGTGACTTTTGGCACTTATTGTCGGCGATTTTGTGCTTAGGTTATTGCCATTGGGCATCATCACCTGAGCGCATGGTTCCGACAACGAGTCTTTCGACTCACGAAAGGTCAAGCATAAGAACCAAAGTAATGGATAAGCCAGCACTTGCTTAAAAATATATACATGCTGGAAACTAGTTCTTGAGAAGCAGGAAATAACAACCATTGTTTTCCGCCTTAAGTTACATATACAAGTTTTTTCCACATATGCACCAAAGGTGAAACAAATATTACAAAGTTGTTCTTCACTCCTTTGGCGCAGGTGACTTGGAGGCAGCATCATCACCAGCCGGAGAACCACCCTCGAAGTCGGTGCTGTGGTGGGACTCAGAGGAACCTTGGTTTCCGCTGGCGATGATGTTCATGGGCATGAAGACGTCCACGTCCACCAACTTGGCAACTCTGGTGTCATAGCCCGCGAGCGATGACAAGATGGCTTCATGGTTAATCTCTTTGCCATCATCGTCTACGTCGAGAATGCCAGAGGTCACCGTGTCGATGTCGGCATCTTCATAGTGTGCCTTCACCATTAACAGCGCCATCCTTGCGCCAGCCTGTGCACATGAATCTTTCCAGCTCGTGATACGCTCGGGGGATCGGTGCAAAATCTCCGAGTACTTCACCATGGAGTCCGATGCCTTGATGTTTATCTGGAGGGGCTTGGCGATCTCCTTGGCTTGCGTGATGGCGGTGTTGATGAAGTTGTCGGCAAGAACCATGCATTCCTTGGCTGGAGGAGGTGATCGGGTTAAACCCATAGGAGCTGCAAATTCCGACAAGGAGCGCATGATTTCAACAATTCAAAGTACCCAGACTACAGAAATCAAAGACGGAGAAAACTTACTAAAGATGTTGGCCTCAGCTTGCAAGAGGGTGTCCGCCAAGGATTCTTTCTCTTGTTGGAGGAGCTTATACGCCTCGCTATGGCGTTGATTTTGCTCATCGACAGCTTGCTTCTGATCTTTTAAGATCGCAATCTCCTCCTTCAAGCGATTGATTTCCTTGGTGGCGGAGTCCTGCAGGGCCTTCATTGACTCCTCATGCATTTTTAGCATGTCTTTCCTCTCCTCCTTAAGGATCTTGTTCTCGCTATCCAGCTGCTGAATGTGCTTGGATTGCTCGACAATGTCCTTGGCCTTGGCAACATGTTCTGCAAAGTTGGAGAAACCAAAGTACACAGTGAGTACTCGTAGAATATAAGCACAAAACCAAGACGGAATGCGCAAAAAGAAAACAGACTCTTGTTTTTGATGATCTGTTCCTTCAAGATGGCAGTTTTACCCTTTTCGGCTTCAAGATCTGCGCGCATCTTCTTATACTTGTAATTGGACATGCCCCTCCGAGCATTCTCGTTCTGTGGAAAAAAGGTCAAAGTTAAAACGTTGTTTGGTCTGTTTGGAGCATCTAGCCGGAAATTTTCCATCTAGACGTTCGGGGGCTACAACGAGAGTTTTTGACTTAACAATATGCTTAGCTTCTCTTTAAGCATCTAGTCGGAACTAATTCAGTTACAACTAGAAGCTTGGGGGCTACAGTATAAAGTTTTTAACTCGGATATATGCTTAGCTTTCTTTAAAGCATCTAGTCGGAACTAATTCAGTTACAACAAAAAGCTTGGGGGATACAGTACTGAAATTTATAAACACTGCATATGCTACTCTTAAAGCATCTAGTCGGAATAATTCATTCCATCTAAATGCTTGGGGGCTACAGTGAGAAGTTTTCTAGCTTAGTCACTCTTAGAGTATCTAGATGCAAAGACCTATGGTTTTCCATCTACATCCTCGGGGGCTACAGTGGGATACTCATATGAAATGCAAAAGGCAAATAAAACTTACAAGTGCAATGATCTTGAGGTTTGTAGCGCTCTCGGCCAGAAGCTTGCCAAAGGAGATGTTGTTTCCCCGCAAGATGTCTGCTTGTCGGAGGAGCTCCTCAAGACCGCACGTCGGAGATGTTGGTGTTGCTCCAGGAACCAGAGTTGTGCTGCTCGACGTAAGTGCCGGGTAGACTATCTTCGGGAACTCAAAAGGTTTCTGGGGAGAAAGGGCGCTGCCTTCGGCAGAAGTACCAGCTTCCACCACCGCCTTGCCGCCACCGATGGCATCCTTAGCCAGAGCTTCAGCCATTTGTTGGGCGGTACTCTCCTGCGTCGCCTGCTCACCGACAACAGCAAGCTCGGTAGAGGCGCCAGAGTCCACTTCCATGACGGAAGGGCCCGATACCTCCTTAGCTTGTGAGCTTGTCGGGGCAGATGAGGGCTTGACGGCAGGAGTGGCAGGGGCGATGGCGGGAGAGGCATCGCGATGCAGCATGTCCTTCATAGTTCTAGAAGCCCCCAATGATATGGAGGTCTTCTTGAGGCTGGTCGTGGCTTTCTTCCTGAAACATGCAAATTGCATAAGTACAGGATCAAGACAGATAAATAGACAATGTCGGAAGGAAAGAAGCTTACACAAGTGGGGGTGCTTTGGCAAAGGGGATCCCGGTAACTCTTCTCTTTTCCGCCTCCAGGTCAGCGGTAGTCTTTTTGGAGGCTCCACCCTCCGTCTTCTTCTGCTTGCCTTTGTGGGAAGCGTCAGAGGTGGAGCTCTTCCACTTTCGCGCCAACGGAGCCTCGTCGTCAGACACGACCGTGACTTCCTTCATCCCTGGATCGTAGATTTGGGTAGCCAGGTTGCCCTCCTCTAGATCGCTAAGCTGTTAAGTGAGAAATCACCGTGTTAGATAAGATGACACTTGCAAGACGGAAGAACTGGAGTATATGTCATACACGGAAAATAAATACCTACCTTTGGGCACTTGCCATCTATGAACATGTCATAGGTGATGGTGAAGCCACACTTCTTATCCTTCACCTTGACGATGTCCTTAAGGCGGAGCTTGATGGATTCGCTCGAGAAGTTGTCCACGGAGATGCGGAGGCTATCCCTTCTATCACTGGTATACTCGTGCATGAGCTTCGCGAGGTGCTGCAGAGGTTGAATTCGCCTGATGAACCAGCACATGGCTAGGTCCAAGCCGGTCAAACCTGTCTCTACGAACCATTCTATCCGCCTTATGGCGCGGGAAGCATCGAGGTCGGAGGGAAGGGAGGCATGGGATCTCCATGACGAGGCTTCAGCGGCGGCTCCGTCAACAAAGTCCGGGTACGTTACTTGTCAGCCAGCCAGAGGGATGTCTGGGCCATAGAAGAACGTCCGTTGCCAGTTTTTGTAGGACTCGTGGCCGACGATGTCGGGAAACCGCCGGCCAGGTCGAATCTTGAAGCTTATGGTGCCGCAGTTCCTGAGTTCTTCCTTGCTATGTCTGGCTTCATGTTTGTCGGTGAAGAAGTACACAAAGAGGTATAACCTAGGCCTTATCCCTAAGTATCCCTCGTAGAGCGCCGTGTAGTTGCTAATCACTAAGATACTATTGGGGGAAAGATTCTGGGGCTGGACTCTATAGTGATTCAAGACGGAGAGGAAGAAGTTGGAGATGGACAGGGAGACGCCGCGTACCAGTTGGGCTTTCAGGTACACCTTTTCTCCGGCTTGGGGAGAGGGTGTAACCTCGCCGGCCGACGCCGCCCGTCAGGCGAGCCCCTTCGTCGCAGGGGGGTAGCCCTCAGCGATCAGCTCTTGGATAGTGATATCTGAGATGCGTCAGTCGCCCTTGTGCGAATCTAGCTCCTCCTCCAACGGCTCCAGCGCCGCCAGATTAAGGTCGCCGCCGGTGGACTCGATCACCGCCAATGCGGGGATGACTAGGCCCTCCGGAGGCACGATAATGGAGCTCGCCGGCTTCGCCGCGGCTTCGTTCAACGCCGCCATGGATTGAGAGGTGCTGCTGTTAGACATGGAGCGAGGATGGGTGTGACTGGTGCGGATTGGAAGCTAGGGTTTTTTCGCGAGTTAGGCGCGGGGAGCTCGAGGGGGCGCGCGCTGGAGGAAGAAGATGATGCGAGGAGAATGAGGTAAAAGGTGAAAATTCCACCGCTGTTACTATTTATCATCTCCAGCGTCAAGATTCGTGCAGCTTGATCAGACGGTTGCCGCGTAGACGACGTGTTTGCGAACGTGCGCAGAAATTTCGCCACGTCTCCAACCGTCACTGCCAATGGTTCGTATCGCTCGCGCCGGAAAATCGTACATGATTGCGTTCTCTGCATGTGTGAGTTACGAGGCGTCGCTGACCTAAGCCTACGTCGCCCTAGCTGACACAGGTAGATGAGCCATCACATCGAAGATTCTAGCATGGACGGATCCAGTCCGGCTACGGAAGAGTACGATTGAAGATTCAACATTTCTCCGACTTACAAGTTGAAGACGGAGAAATCCTTGCAGGGTTATTTGGGAGGACTACAAGATATTGCTTGACGATTTGCCGACATCCATCTAGATGGAGCATTCCACGGGAAGAGGCAAGACGACGCAAGATCTCGGAGTTCTCCGGGGGCTACTATTGGGGATATGCTATATGGGTAGCCCTATAGCATGTCTCTTATCCGGCTAACCCAGGTGGCCCACAGTTGGTAGCATGGACTATGGCCTGCTGGGCGGCCCAGTTAGATGGATCCAGAAGGGAGGCCCATGCCGGATAAAGAAATGCTACGGTTGGAGTCACCGACGTACCCGGAGCCTTGGAGTGCAAGATACACAAGACAGTAATAGACAGTATAGGAATCTGTAACCTGTCCGGCTAGGACTTTTCCCTGTAACCCTGGGACCTGGCGACTATATAAGTCGGGCCTATGGGAGCCTTTAGGGCACGATCATAGACAACCTCGCACAGCGAACCAATCCCTGTAACTCGGCATATTCCCCTTATAGTGATTTATAGCAGGAGTAGGATTCCGCCACCGTCGTGGGATCTGAACCTGGGTAAGCCGTGTTACCTCGTACCCGTCAACCGTCCGCCTTCCCCCACGTCTCTAAACACGCACTGTGAGGACCCCTCCATGGCGTACTCGTCGGCAATACCACGACAGCGGGGCCTCTAGGGGACTACTGTCAATTAAGGTGCTTCTTTTAGTAGAGCACCGGAGCAAAGCATTAACACTCCGTGAACACATGTGATCCTCACACCACAGCCATCCCCTCCGGTTGTCCCAATTATTGTCACTTTGGGTCCTTTGGATCCGGACAATGATATGTGTACACAACTTGCAGATAAGATCACAAACAATACTATCATAATGATTCAGTAATAAGTTCAGATCTGAGATCATGGCACTCGGGCCCTAGTGACAAGCATTAAGCACAACAAGTTGCAACAAAGTCAAATATCACTAATAGAGATACTAGGCACTATGCCCTAACAATCTTATTCAATTACATGATAGAACTCATCCAATCCCTACCATCCCCAAGCCTACAACAGGGGATTACTCACTCATGGATGAGGGAAACATGGATGGTTGATGGAGATGCGTTGGTGATGACGATGGCGATGATCCTCTCCAAATTCCCCGTCCCGGTAGGGTGCCAGAAAAGAGTTTCTAGATCCAAATCTTGGTTTCTGGTGGCGGCGGCATAGCGGAACTCTTTCTGGAAAACTATCAAACCCCCCTCTGTTTTTAGGTCGAGAGGCAACTTATAGGCGTAGAGGGAGGCCGAGGGGGTGCCTGGGTGGCTGCACCCCCTAGGCGTGGCTAGAGGTGGGCCCGCACCTGGCAAGGGTGTGGGCCCTCTAGGCCCCTTCTCCGTCTCGTACTCTGGCTCCGAGGATCTTCTCGTGAAATAGGATTTTTGGCATATTTTCCCAGATTTTTCCTGATAGTTGATTTTCCGCACAAAAACTAGACACCAAGTTAATTCTGCTGAAAACAGCGTCAGTCCGTGTTAGTTGCATACAAATCACATAAGTTTAGAGGAGAAACAATAGCAAAAGTGTTCGAGAAAGTAGATACGTTTTGGACGTATCAATAAACTCATGCTTCACCGGGTCATGCGCAATGTTGATAGCACATGTACTGTCTGATAGGAGAGGAGTCGGTGCAGAGAAAGAAACATAAAAATCCTCCAGTAACCAATGTAACCATGTCACCTCCGCGGTCAAAAGAGCCATAGCTCGCAAGTCAGCCTCTACACTCGAGCAGGAAACTGATGTCTGTTTCTTCATCTTCCAAGCAATGAGAGAATCACCAAGAAACACACAGTAAGCAGAGAGTGAGCAGCGATCCGATGGATCACTCGCCCACATAGCATCCGAATAGGCCTGGAGCTGAAGGGAGCTGGAGCAAGGAAAGAAAAGACGGTGAGAGATCGTTCCACGAAGATATCGTAAAACACGAAGAAGGTGACTGTAGTGGACCAAAGTGTTAGGAGAGACAAACTGACTCAGAATATGGATAGGGTAGGAGATATTTGGACGAGTGATGGAAAGTTAGACAAGGCTCCCAACCAGATGATGATAGCACGCGGTATCAATCAAGGGATCACCATCAGAGGCACGAAGGTGAACATTGAGCTCCATAGGAGTCTCAACAGTGCGCTCATCACTACGAGCAGCACGAGCAAGCAGATCCTGAATATACTTTTCCTGGGAGATATAGAAACCATCGGAGGTAGAGGAAACCTCGATCCTAAGAAATTAGCAAAGAGGGCCAATATCAGACATAAGGAACTGCTCACGGATACGAGCCTTAACAAAGGCAATGTACTCAGAGTCGTCGCTAGTAATGATCATGTCATCAACATATAGAAGAAGAGTCCGACCATGAGGAGAAGTATGGACAAACAAAGCAGGGTCATGGGCGCTGGGCGAGAAACCTACAGTAGTGACCACAGAGGCGAAACGCTCAAACCTGGCGCGAGGGGCTTGCTTAAGGCCATAGAGAGAGCGCCGAAGACGACAAACCATGCAGTCAGGGACAGAGTACCAGGAGGTGGCCGCATATAAACCTCCTCACGCAGCTCACCATTGAGTAAAGCATTCTTCACATCAAGCTGAGATACAGACCAATGGAAAACAGAGGCCACGTCGAGAAGAGTGTGAACAGTGGTCATGTGAGCCACATGGGAGAAAGTCTCATCATATTCGCGGCCCTGCTCCTGCTTAAAGCCACAAGCCACAAGACGCGCTTTATAGCGCTCAAGAGAACCATCAGAGCGAGTATTAACCTTATAGACCCACTTACACGTGATGGGACAAACATGGGGAGGGGGAGAAATCAAATACCACATGCCAATGTGTTCAAGCGCAGCAATCTCCTCGTCCATCACAAGTTGCCACTCGGGGTGGACAATAGTATCTCAATAAGAGGTCGGCTCAAGGACAGCAGAAAGGCAAAAATGGTTAGGAGAATAGCGATCAATTGGGGGACGAGGCCGAGCACGTAGATCATAAGTCGGATGAGAGGAGGCAGACAACACATCAAAGGTTAATGGCCCAACAGTAGAATCGTCAAGAACTCATGGACGACTAGAATAGTAGAAAGGAAAATATGGATGAGACGAAAACACTGGAGAAGGTGAAGACATGGTGGATATTGGGAAGGAAGGCGGAGAGTCAAGCGACGAGGGAGAAGCTGACAAAGGGGGAGAAGAAGCTGTGGGGGAAGAAGGCGTTGAATCAGAAGCAATTGGACTCGGAGGAGTAGGAGCTTGAGGCACAGGGGGAGGTGTACCAGGGAAGGCGATAAAAGAGATGTCCTCCATAGAGAAACTCGAGGAAGATGGTCATGGATAGAAAGGACGAGACTCATCGAAGGTCACATCCCGACGAGCAAGAGGATCCCAACACCGATAACCCTTATGCTCATCACTATATCCGAGAAAAACACTCAACAGACTGAGCAGTGAGTTTGGTGAGTTCGTGAGGAGCAAGAAGGACATAACAAACACACCCAAACAACCAAAGCATAGAATAATCAGGAGAACGATCAGAAAGACGCTCCTAAGGAATACCACCCTATAAGGCAGTCGATGGTTGAATGTTGATGAGATAGTTAGAGGTGGAGACAGTCTCAACCCAGAAATGGGAAGGAAGAGAGGCGGCGATCATCAGCGCACACGCTGTCGCAAGAAGGTTACGATGTTTGCGTTCAGCGACGCCATTCTGGGCATGAGCACCAGGGAAAGAGAATTGAGCAAGAGTGCCCTGCCCAACAAGAAAACCACGCAGAAATGTACTCACCAGCTGAATCAGCATGAAAAACATGAATAGGAGTGGAGAACTGGGTGTGAACTATGGCGGCAAAACGTTTATAGATAGGGAGAACCTCGCTATGAGAAGTCATAAAGTAAAGCCAAGTGTAGAGAGAAAAGTCATAAATAAAAATAACATAGTAGAGATGACCTCCCTTCGAAGCAAAGGGAGCATGACCCCATACATCAGAATGAATTAAGTCAAAGGGGCGGTGAGACACTGACTCACTAGTAGGATAAGGTAACTGAGTCTGCTTGCCAAGTCTACAACCCTGAAACGGTAAAGAGACATCTCCTGAGACATGCCCCAAAAGACCTCGGTGAACTAAAGATGACAAACGAGAACCACATAGATGACCGAGACGGTGATACCATTGTTGAAAAGATGCGGTGGAAGCAACAAGAGCACGAGAGCTAGTGGAAGTAGAGGTAACACGAAGCCATTCAAGCTCCCAAAGACCCTGAGAATCATCGCGCCGAGGGCCAGCCCCAACCAGAACCTTCGTGTGATGATCCTGTACAAAGCAAGAATCAACGTCAAGAATAATGCGACAACCAGAATCAGTAAGTTGAGCAGTGAAAAAAAATTCATGGTAAGATGCGGAACATGAAAAACACTAGGGACAGAAAAGCAAGGAGTGGAAAGAGTGCCTCGACTAGCAACAGGAAGAGAGGTTCCATCAGTAGTGTGAACATGAACAAAAGAATTGACAGGACAAAGAGATGATAAGGTAGAAGAGTCATAAGACACATGGAAAGAAGCACCAGAATACAATACCCATGGGGATGTACCTGGCCATGTAGATGGTGACGGTGGCCGCTCAACGCTAGGAGAACCAGTCATAGAGCCTGCAATGCCCTACGAGGAAGAGCCAAAAGTAGCAAGCAGACGCTTTAGCTGCACAATATCCTAGTGGGTCAGGGAGACGGCGGCTAGTGTCGGTGGAGGACCACGGGAGTTAGACGAAGAGGCATGCTCCATATCATGTTGTTTCTTGAAACAACCACACTTAGGGTGGCCACTCTGACAGCAACCACAGAACTGACAAGAGCGAGGGCGGCCCGAACTACCAGAAGGAGGGCGACCCGCACCACCAAAAAAGGGGCGACCAACACCACCAGGAGTGGGTAGAAATTGAAAGGATACATATGCCGCCTATTAGGGGGTGAATATGCGGTTTAAAACTTTTCCGAGAGTGGCTCGACAAAGGCGGAATTAAACTAGCATTTACTTTGTCAAGCACAAAACCTAGAATAACTAGGGTTCACCTATGTTCACCAACAACTTATGCTAAGCAAGACAAGCAACTATGTGATAGCAAGATATAGACTTTAAGCACGAAGGCTATCACAAAGTAAGGTGCATAAGTAAGAGCTCGAATATAGAGATAACCAAGGCACACGGTGACGACAATGTTTTACCGAGTTCCTCCCAACATGGAGTACGTCTCATTTGGAGAGGGGGTGGTTTCAGGCCACCAATGCCACAAAAGGCCTCACTTGTTCTCCTTTGAATCATACCCCAAAGGGATCGGTCCACCCTTCCACTATCAGTGCACTTATTGGTGGCAATCCGGAACCTCTCACTAGGTTGGGACAGTTCTCCACAACTTAATTGGAGGCTCCCAACAAACAAGCTTGGGGAAATCTCCACAACTTAATTGGAGGCCCCAAGTAATCCAAGAACCTGCAAAACCACCAAACCGTCTAGGGTTCCAATGAACCCAAGAGTAAAAAGCTTCTCAACTTTTCACCCAAACAAATCCTCAATGAGAACTCAAACCGATGCACCAAATGCAATGGCAAGAACACAAGAAGTGATCAAGTCATTCTCTCCCAAATTGAACCAAAGCTACAAAAGCTTGTGGGGGAATAAGAGAGGAAGAAAAATGAAGGAAATCCACAAAAGACTCCAAGATCTAGATCCCAAGATGTTCCCCTCACTTAGAGGAGAGATTGATTGGTGCGATTGTAGATCTAGATCTCCTCTTTCAAATCCCTAAATTATATGCAAGAATCATAGGAGGTATTGAAGGGGAGAAAGATTAAGAAGGTCAAGAGTGGAGGGCAAGGCTTGCAGAACTCGTGTTTTGTCCATTGGGGAAGAAGGGCCCTTTTTATAGGCCCACTAATTTCTGACCGTTTTCTGCCCGTTGGGGAATTTCCACACCGGAGACTCCGGACCTTCTCCGGTCCGTCTCCGGACCACCATACAGAACGTCCCAGCTGACTTGGGGAAACCTCCTCCGGAAAATCTTCAAAGACTTCAGTCTCTTGTACATCGGAGAGTCCAGTCTGTCCACACCGGAGACTCCGGTCTGCATGAACGCACCGAAGAATCCGGTCTCTTTCCGGTCCACACCGGAGACTCCGGTGTTTCCACACCGGAGATTCTGTTCTGTATATTCCATCAACCTTTTGTTTCAGCCATGGAGGATAGAAGCAAATAAGAGGCAAACTTCAAATGGCGATATATAGAGTTTGGAAACTCCGATTGACCCAAAACCAATTTTGTTGGAAATGGGACGACAAGAGCTACCCAACTAAAGATTTCATGTATTATAATGTGAGATACCTCTCTTGGTGAGAAACCAGAAAACCTCAAATATCAAAAACGCAATATGATATAACAGGGAAATCTGTTTTTGATGAACTAGAGCTTGTTATGAATATTACCATAAGCTCTAGAACCTCAGATGGATAAGATCCAAATAATAGCCAAGAAAGATGATGCTAAGTATGCAAAGATTTGAGCTCTCTCCGAAAGATATGGAGTTACTCACTCGAGATCCCCTCTTGATAGTACGGTTATCTATCCTATAAACCGGTCTGTCCGACTAACACCACGAGACCGGTAAGAAGGAAACCCTATCAAGATCATACCTTTGCCTTGCGCATATTCCACTTGATCTTGATGTAGACGATCTTGTCCTTCTCAATATGGAACACCTTTCTTGATCGCTCTCGCACACACTCGCTTGATGAAGACTTGCAAGTTTCTCCCCCATACGACATGGGGAAACCTTTACTTTGACCTTGTCTTCATCGATCCATGATCACCGAGGATGGCAAGCTTCAAGCATGAGATCTTCTAGATATGGCACATCTTTAGCTTGCACATCGTTTCTTCTTTTCTTCATTATGTTGATGCCTTGAAGGTACACCAGAGATATTACTCCATCTTATTCTTCAAGACATACTTGCCATAGTGTCAACACCCAGATTTTTCAATCCTAGATGCCTGTTATGCCATACATCGCAATCCCAGGATTACCATTTTTGCGAGACATAACAGAATTTGATACCATAGTACTTCATCCATTACAAACGGTACATAAGTTCTTACACAAATGGGTATCTCATGATCCAGTTCTTAATACAACATCAAGCAGCGGAATACGTAATAATAACGGTAGCGTAGGCGAAGCTCCATCTTCGGGGTCACAGGCAATGTTGACGCTGGGAGATGATCCTAGTTGTCGTAACCTTCCTGGGGTCCATCTTCGAGGTACTCCTCTTCATAGTCTGGCCATGGGAATAGCCAGGGACAAAGCCATGAGTACTCTTTAAGTACTCGCAAGCTAATACTAACAGGTAAGGGTTTTTTGGATAATAGGACACTAGGATCTAGGGTTGTTTTGCAAAAATCCAGGTTTATCTCTACTAAGTTCCAAAGCTAGTCACAATTTTATAACTCCTAAGTGGGATCTTGTAATTCAGGTCACAACTCTGTTGTGTTCAAGTCAAAGTCTCAATTCATTTCACAAGTCATTTTAAAAGTCTGACGGGGGAACAGTATGGCCACTCCAACTGTCCATAACCGTGGACGCGGCTATTCGAATAGTTTGACACTCTGCAGAGATTGTACACTTTCACCACAACATTCGATACATCCGTCAGGAACAAATCCTGAATTCACCATACTCAGTATTCGTATAATCAATCCTAACCTTTCAATTACACTCCCTAGTATCAACACCTCTCATGTGAGTTTGGCCTCCCAACCATGACCACTGTCATCTTGGGTACTGCACAGGTGGACAATCTTCACAAGGTAGCCTCAGCTCAGACCTTGGCCGTGAGGGAACTAATACTAAGGTATATAAGTTTCCAGTCAAGCCCTACCCAATATTCGGGTATTGTGGTCGTACGCAAAAATTGGAATGGTATCGCATCCAGACAACCATCAGTTTTATAAAGGGATAAGGCTCATGCCTCAACATTTTCATCACCAAAATCATCAAGTGTTTGGAAACACATGTCCAAAACATTTCAGAATGATCCATCATTCCAAGGTTTTCATAACCATTTTTCCACCAAGTATTCCCATCTAAAATTGATCAAGTTTTATGCTTAGCACTAGCATCTACAGGTGGGGGTAGTAATAATGAGGGGTGGTAAGTGGTGGAGTTTCACTAAGTCCAACCTTATATCTTAGGCTGATATCAAGGTTTCTAGCTTAGGCCAAATTTTATGCTCTTTAAGCAACCTTCAGCACAACTGTCTAGTATCTACCAAACTCTTAGGTAGACTCTAAGTAAGCTTTGATAAAGAAATAAAGTAAGAAGCTTGCCATAAAACTAGGATTGGTTTAGCAAGTGGGTATGATCACATATGCTTAAGGCATAAAGTAGTCATCTCACAGGTATGGGTTTGTGGCATCAGTAAGGTATCTTGCAAGTGTTAGCTTGCACATTCACTAGTAGTATTAGGCTTGCATAGTAATTAGCTTGCATAGGTATAGTATCTTGCAAGTGTTAGCTTGCCTTGTGCAGAGCAGTGGTTGAAGTTCTCCTCGGCTTCCTCTTCGTAGTATCCTCCTTCCTCCTCGTAGTATCCTTGGTCGGTACTAGCGTCTATGAATAAATACGAGGTACACAATCACCAAACAATACTTAGCTACTTGCAATCATCACACACAAGGGTCCTATAGATGATCTAGCATCATCTCTAACATTACAAGGTTAAAGTTTGGTTTAAAACTTCTTATTTTTAAAAAAGTAATTTCTACTCATTGAAAAACTACTTAAGATTTAATATTCTCCAAACTAAACATGGGATCATTTTGACACATGTCATCACCACATATTTTAGTCCATGGGAATGTGATTTAAAGTGGTGTCACAATTTAATAAGGTTTTACCCTTTTATTTTAATTAATTAAAGTGGCTAGAAATGCTGATGAAGCATTCTTTTATTACTTGAACATTATTTCTGCAAGTAAACCTATATATTTTTATATATTCTTAAAGGTATGGTTAAATGTGATTTTTGAGAGTTGGAATCAACTCAAAAGCTTTTATGGTTTAAATTTGAAAAATGTTTGAATGCAGAAAAGCTCCTGCCTTGTTATTTTTACTATGGGTGATCTACAGATCCAAATGACTTGAATCCAACGGGCTTGGATTAAGCATACACAGACCTTTCCAACAAAATTGGTTTCATTCAATTTGGTGTACTGAATCAATCTGGGTTGATTTTTGAAGTTGGGTACAGAAGTGTGTTTGAATTTAAAAAGAAAAAAGGTTTAATTTGAATTGCTGGGCTGCGCGGGAAATTCTAACGGTCCGGCCTGCTAAGCGCAGTGCTCCCGCGTGCTGCTTAAGTGGGTGTCCCCACTCGTCAGTGACACGGGGCTGGGCGAAGCGGTATGGGGCAACGTGGATCGTTCGATCTAGTTCTAATCCAACGGCTGGGGGTCATCGTCGACGCGAGACAACTCCGGCGAGAACGAAACCTAAGCGCCATTGAGGGTGCTGGGGGCTCACCGGCACGCAGGCGGTCGGCGAGGCGGCGAAGTCGACGGCGACGGCGAACCTCCTGTACCGGTGGCTTCTCTGGGCGGCTCAATCACTGGCTCCTTCTTCTCCGTGGCGGGCTCAGTGAAATTCCGGCGAGGTGGTGCTCGGCTTGCTCTGAGGATGGTGTGGCATGGTCAGTGGGGAGAGGGGAGTGAGATGGTGTGAAGAAATCGTGCGGGGGTGGCCTCTATTTATAGTCGGCGAGGGACCGTCAGGCGCCGCAGTGAGCTCGTCGGGGGCGACATTACAGGCGGCTATAGGCATGGGAAAGGGTAGGGGACGGTGCTGTGTCTCCTGGCGATGCTCCACGACATGATCGCGAGGCATGGGGCGGTGCGGTTTGGTCTGGAACGGGCGGCGCTCTGCGCGGCAGAGGCGGCGTCTTTGATGGCGGGTGGTGGCTGTATGGCACGGGGCGGCAAACGGGGGTGTCTGACGGTCTCCTGGGTTGGTGGTGATCGTGTATGCACGCGGTGAGGGCGGCGCGCGGTCTGTGGGTGATGGTCGAGGGTGGCGCTCTGGCGCACGCTCGGCATGGTCTGGGCGTGTCTCGTGCGCATGGTCCAGGGCTTGGCAACTCTCGCGGCTGGGACAGGCAGTGGCGGTGGACGGTGGGCTGCCTCCCAGACAAGGTTGGCACGGATAGTTCTTCCTCTAGCCTGCTGTCCACAATGGGGTGACATGGGGGTGCTTGGTTGTTCACCATTAATGACAATGGCAAGCTCACAGGGGTGCTAGTGTTGGGCTAATCTTTCTAGATGATCTACTGGGTTGTGTGTGAGCTAACTAGGGAACAAGTTAGGCTCAAAACACTGCACACTATAGTGTTTGATGTTTTGTTTGATTTGTGTCTGCAACCTGTTTGATGAAATGGCCGCATGAAATCAAGTTCTGAATTTTGAAATGATTTTTGGTGGGTTTGCTAGATTGGTGCTAGTGAGTCTGCAGATGCTTGGGTTTTGAAAGTTGAGCTTGTTTGAGTGGGTTTTGAAAAAGTGGGATCTTCCCATATGAAGAAGATTCAATTTTGAATTGTCATTTAAACTATGCATTTGAAAGTTTCTGGATGATCACAAAGTGGGCCTTGATACTTTGTTATGATTACATTCAAGGGGTGCAAAGATCCAGAAAAGTTTCTGTTAGGTTTTAAAAGTTTGAGACAGCCAAAGTAGGCATGGGAGTTAAATTGGTCAAAATGACCATTCACTTAATATATTTGTTTTGATTTACTTGTCTTTAGGAAAAGTGTGGGAAATGTTTTAGATGATGTTCTTTTCACCTAAGAAACATTTTACAAGCAATGGATCACACAAACAAGGTGGTTTTTAAAGAAATTCAAAATCCATGCATACACATATACATGCATTCATGAATTCATTTAGAAAAGTTTTTGTTAACCCTAATCTTGATGATTAGTGTTTTGATGATCTAAGTTTGATATTTTTGGGATGTTACACATAGGTTCAACTCTCCCATGACCAATCTACGGATCATTCCTTGATCAACACACTGGTATTCTTCACTTTCTTCTACCTGGAAGCCAACACATGCTCCAAGCGAAGCCAATGGACAATTCCTACAAGTGCAACTTGATACAAGAATTAGTCCATAGAGATTATTATTAATTACCAAAACCACACATTGGGGGCCCACACGCTCTTTCAGCAGTGGTGTCGCAGCAGTCGACATAGCGACCGTCGGAGCAGAAACTCGAGTGGTGAGCACAGTGGGAACTCCAAGCAAACCAGCGCCCCGAAGGCGAGTGTCCTCAGCACAAAGCTCAGCAAGCACCTCCGAAAGGGGAACACGGCCCCGAGCAAACAGATTAGCCCGACGGGGCTCAAACTCTTGGCGAAGCCGAGATAAGAACTCATAGATGCGCTGAAACTCCAAGTCAGACCGCATGATCTGACAACACGAGCAAGTAACGCAGATAACATAGCGGAGAGAGTCGAGCTGACGCCAGATGGCAGAACTCTGTGTGTAAAACTCATCAACACTAGAGTCACCCCGCTGAAGAGCATGCTCCTGACGGACCATAAACAAGTAGAGAGAATCACCAGAGAGATGATATCACTGACGAAAAGAGGTCCACATCTTGGCAACAAAGCTAAGTATCATAAACTCAGAGGCAAACTGGGGAGAACACTGGCAGTAAGAATAGCAGCAACACGAGCATCCTCATCACACCACTGAGCATAAGCATCCAAATCATCACGATAAGTCGTAAGAGCATCCGGGTAGTCAGATACCTGATGGTCATAAGCAGTCATTGCAGCATCATCAGCAGTCTTAGCTGCAGCCGTATCAACATCAGAAGCATCAGCTGCAAGAATGGGTGGCGCCGGTGGTATAGGAGCCACAGGAGCAACAAGACGTGTCGGACAGATGAACTCGCCAGAGAGAACGCCCCACAGACGGAGGCCGTTCATGTGAATACGCATAAATCCAACAAACTCAGCATAGTTAGTGCCATCAAACGTCACCGAGCAGCGCAGAACAACCACATAACCCGCAGATGAAGAAGACATCGCAGCACACAACTTCTCCCTTTCCTCCTTTTTTTGTACAGCCATATCAGACTCTTCAGATCAGAGTCAAAAGCACTCAAACAGGGCAAGCAACACGCACGCACAGAATCAGAGCAGAATTAGCAAAATCCAGATCAGACAGGGGCTGGACCAGATCGAGCAGATCAGAGTTGGGTCAAACCAGATCGCGGGCAGGATCACAGCTCAAGCAGACCAGCTTGAGACTATAGCAGCGCAACAACCTTGGGCAGTAGCACACACAGAAGGGGGAAAACCAAGAGGGAGAGCATCAGCGAAGGCCGACACGAACGTTGGCGGCGTAGCACGGAGTTGCAGCGTGAGTATGCAAGACCTATCCTAGCTCTAATACCATGTTGTGAATTGGGGAATATACAACTCAGTATTCATAGGGGGCCAAAGGACAATACATGTATAGGTGTGGAAGTCAAATATGCCAAAGGACCCTTATACAATAGAAATATATAAAGAGAGACTATATACTCTATTAGTTTATTCATTCTTTGTCTTCTTGCTTGTCGTGTTTATAACAGTGGCTTGTGTTGATTATTGGCCGAAGGCCTAACGGCTTGTTTATCTCGATTGTGCGTTTACCATGCGTAAGCCCTACCGTGTTCAAGTTGTGCAAAATTGGATAGCCTACATTGTCAAGGGAAGGAATTGTTGGGATTCATCTCTAGTGGTAGTATTCATGTTTCTACTTCAAACACGTTGCCTACTCTCCGAGATGAGTTTGGCATAAGATGTCTCACTCTCTACCACATAGAGCATGCATATGTAGAATCAAAAGAAAGTGGGGTTATATCCACACTCTTCACATTGCCGGAATATTCTTTCTACTCCCAGTGCAACCAAGAACAGAAAAAATAAAAAATATGAGAACATGAAATACATAACTTCTCCTATCAGACCCTTAACTTTCTTGATTTTTTTCTACTTTCTCCCTCTTTTGTACAGACCTTTACATGATAAAATGAAAAATATAATCAGTAGGGAAACCCACTATATACCATAAAAAGAACAATAAACAGTGCCTTTCCTGAGACAAAAAATGGTGGCCTCTATAGGATACAACTTTAGAAGGGCACAACTAGATTGTGTACTAGCCGTCATGACTCCTAAAAAAACATCTAAATTGGTGTGTATGATGTGCTTGTGATATGCACCCCGAATAAGCCTATTTAGCAATAAAATCCTCCATCAATGCAAAAACGGAACCTTGTTTGGGTTGGACAAAAAACCGTTGCTGCACTGAAGCCTTACAAAGTGGAGTCCTTGTTGGGTTTCGCAACATATCGCACTTGAATGTTTTTGTTTTGTTGAAATCTCATAAGTGAACCAAAGGTTTCAAGGGTCCGATGAGAGTGATCACATCAAATTGGAATGTCGATTGAGATTGGCGATGTGGAAAAAAGTAGATGACAATGACCTTCAGACCTTGGTGAACATTGTTGGTGATTTTGATCTTATTGTTGATGAATACCCATGCAATAACATTTATGGTGGAAGTTGGTATAACCGTTTAGGGCTATGTAGCAGTCCAGGATATTCAACCACTATGCTCGCATAGTAGAGAAAGTCAGGAATATTATGTGAATGGTGAAGGTGTATGTCGCTCCTTAAAAGGTATTATTTTGATTATGTAGTTTGTCTTCTATAAATTTTATACCAGCGGCGAAATAAAATGGTTACCATTTATACTTAACTTTATTACTCAATAGAAATTATATTTTGCCTCCTAGAGATTAACGATTATAAATTTATATAATTTCTCTGGTATATTTTACACATGACAATGTTGCTAACATATTAGTTGGTGTGCCATTTATTATAGTTGCAAGGCATATCTATAAGAAAGCTTGCCTTGTGCTAGATTTATATGTATTTTATATCAAAATTTGCTTCTTGTATTATTTTTTAGAAATTGCATAAACTATATGCATTGTATAAATATTTATGTTATAGATGATATCTAAAGTACACGACATAAGAAATATCGTAACCGTGGTTTCTAGAATACGAATAGATAACAATATTTATCGAAACTTCTAAAGTATAAATTAAACAGTATTGGTGGCATCATTATTTACTGGGTTTTTTGTGGTGAAAGCCTTACAAATTATAGTGAGTTAAATAACAAGTTGACAACATGTGCATACTTTGTACTTGATATTAGAATGATGCCGTTTATTTAAATCACCAATCTACACATAAGGACGATGGATTCTATTACACATGAATAATTGAATATTGATCATTCGATATGCTCGACTGCATTTTTCTTGTTATCCACTTGCTATAGGTTTTCCCATAATTGCTGAAATACAAAGTCTTTTAAAATTTAAACATTAAAATCTGGCCATCATAATTTTTAGTAGAACCTAACTAAACTCCACCGATCATGACATAGTTAGCAATTTTACCTTGTAAGACGGGCATTGTTGGTCCCACCAGTCTGAAACCTTCGTCGCCCCCGTGTCGCCTCCCCAGCGAGGTGACCGGGCGGCCGCCTTCTCCTACCCAGCGCAGCTCCTCCCGTCCTCCTCCTCCCCTGCTGCTGCCGCCGGTGGGCGCCGCCGGGCGTTGCCCGCGCGGTGCGGCTAGGGCCGGCGGTGGCGGCCCCCTCTTCCACCCGCGCCGGGGCGTCCTGCTGGGAGGGGTGCGACGGTGGCGGAGCTCCTAGGCCGGCGGTGGTTTCTGCGCCTGCGGATGGAGGCGGGGCGAGTGGCGCGGCCATTTGGCGGCGCAGGTGGCGTGGTGCAGCGCCGGCAATGCCCTGCAGGCCCAGATCTGGGCCCTTTTGGGCTCGATCTGGGTCGGGGCGGGTCTGATCTGGCTTGGCCTCGTTGTTTTCGGGTGGTCTGCTAAGCGGTACGTGGTGAGGGTGATGGTGAGGAGGTCGCGCTTGCTGCAGCATGGTGACGGGAGCTTCATGGGCTCGTCTGGGTCCGGCCGGGTCTCTAGCGCCGAACAAGAGGCTAGCGGTGGTGTGGCCTAGTGCTGCAGCGTGGCGGCAGGGACTTTACGTGCACTAGCTGACATGGTTATACCCTACGGGTACGTGACTTCAGCATACCTGGTCCAGCCCAAGGAAGGCCCACAGCAGACATACGCTGGCCCATGAAGATTTTCGGGTGGCCAAGGCCCATGACGCCTTCGGATCCTTAGAGAGCAAGACTAGCATAGATAGGAAATTTAAAGGGGTAAAACCCTAGAACCTGTAACCGACTAGGACTATGCCTGGGACCTGCCTAAGTCTATATAAAGTTCAGGAGGGCACATCCTAGATCTCTCGACTCATACTTTCGCACACTCACCTCCACGCCAAATCGAATATGCGCACCCTGTAACCTTCGGTTCCGCCGTAATCAAGAGCAGACAAGCAGGAGTAGGGTTTTCCCTCCGGGGGCCTGAACCTGGGTAAATCTCGTGTCCCCTGGTTGCTTGTGTGTTAACCGTTCCGCGATCTCCAGCATCCCCATCTTCTCCAAAACCCAAGTCCATAACAATGGCCATTGATGAGATTAAACCTCGTCAATTGGCACCGTCTGTGGGAAGCGGGGCTGTTGATTGTGCGATCGTGACGGTCCTGACCCGATCGATCTACAACTCCGCGACGACGGAGAATCACCTCCTCTTCGGCGCTTTCGACTTCACCGCCCACTCGCCGGCCACCATGAAGGATTTCGAGCCCGTAGGCGACGGACTCGAAATTTTGTTCGGGAGCTTCTGCTTCCAGGTGGGATAGACTGGCACCCTCCGCCTTCCTGAGCGGGTGCCCGTGCCATCAATCAGGCCCGCCTCGTGGGCTCCACACCCCGTGCTGCGCACATCACCATCGACAGATGAGTTCTACGACAGCAACAACTGCAACTCCAATCTGTGCGATCCACCTTCGGATGAAGGGACCTACGGTTCTGGATCCGAAAGCTGCGGCAGTAGCGGACCGATCTACGAGCGCTACCAATGCGCCGCAGTCATCCAGGAGCAGCAAACGCCTAACCCGCCGCCCAACACGAACCCCAACCCGTAGGACAGAAACGGCGAAAACGGCGGGAACTGAAGAAGCCAGTCCCCCCCACCCAACGGGGAAAACAACGACCACCTTATCCAACTTAGCAAAGAAGGATGGGTCCAGGCACGCCGTGCCGTCGCAGGCGACATAGTCCTGCCTGTGGACTCCCCACGTGACCTAATGATGGCATACCACTACCTCCTCATCGAGGAGCACAAGAAGCAAGTCAAGATGCAGGAGACGCTCGACAAACGCAAGCAAGCAGCCTCTGAGTCCAGCGTGGCGATAGGCGCTCCGCCATGGAACCCGGCTCTAGCACAAGCGGAAACCGGGAAACAAACACCGCTCTCGGGTGGAGAACATGGATCCCAAGGAACGCCGTGATGTGACCCGAACTCTCCACACATCGTTCATGGATATGGATGCCGACGGCAACATCATCCCGAAGACACCGCAAGCTGCGATCATGGCAGCCACTGCGTATATCGCGGCCCACCTACCGGAGGGGACCCGAAAGAGCCATGCATAAGTCCGCACTCACGGACTCGGACTCGTCGAGCTGCGCTCCACGAAGACGCTCTGAGCCAAGAAGAAAGCCGCCGACGCGATCGAGCCCCACCCCTTCATCCGAAGAGGAAGAGGAACATGACCTTCCTCGAAGGAAGAAGAGCTCGCATCGCCATAAACGCGACTACGACGCCAGAGACGCGCTTACACAGCGCAAAATCGACAAAGCACGCGCCAAACGCGCATGCTCGTCCGAGTCCGAGATCTATGAAGATGAAGAAGAACTCTGCGGAGCTCGATGCTTCAGCAGATCTGTTCGGCGAACACAGATGCCACGCAATTTCAAGCTTCCTTCGGATACTCCGAAGTTCAACGGCACGCAAGATCCAAAATCTTGGCTCAGCGACCATCATCATCCGCTGCACGGCGGTAACAAAGAAACCGCCATGCAATGCCTTCAGCTGCAGCTGACAGGCGCAGCGCGGGTTTGGCTCAACAGCTTATCATCAGGGTCCATCCGAAGTTGGGAGGAGCTAGCTTATAGCTTCATCCGAAATTTCAAGGGCACCAGCAAGAGGCCCGCCTGAATCGAAGAGTTGCGAGCCTGCACTCAGAGAACGGGTGAATTTATGCGCTCGTACATACTACGCTGGTCTACCACCAAAAACTCCGCAGCACACATCTCCGAAGAGAGAGACATCGACGCCTTCAGGGACGGCGTTAAACGCCAAGATTTCAAGGAGGAACTTGGGCGCGTTTTGCCCAAAACACTCGACCACCTCATGGACATCGCCAACAGGTGGGATGACGGCGAAGATTGCATTCACCAAGCACAATCGGATGAAGAGGACGACTACGGCCGAAGACGGGAACGCCGCAGCAAGAGGAGATCACGCGTCTACGAGGACCGCGACGGACCCGACATGGTCGCGGTAGCTCGCCGACCGCCCGCCGCGACAACGGCCGCAGCGGCGGAGGATACCATGGAGGAAATTTCGCGACGGTGAGCGACCAACAGTTGTGGCAATGCCGCGACCGCGACAACGGACCCTTAGCATTCGACAAACTTTCGGGTCCATGCACCATCCACTTCTACATCGACAAACAGGATGGCAAAAAGAAAGCCAGCCACATGCTCAAGGACTGCCGCGAGTTCCAGAAACTCAGCGAAAGCATGGTGCAGATGAGGCAACAAGCCCCAATCCCTGCGTTCGGAAACGCACCTGCGCCAGGTGAAATAGCACACGGAGCTCCTCCACCGCCGCCTATTGGAGGCCCAAACCAACCAGTCGCACCAGCGCAAAACAACGCCGGGATCGGGTACCCCCCACCAAAAGGAGCACTAAATATGATCCAGAAGGGACGCCCCACAAATAGGGTGCAGAAGAAAATCACCCGACAAATCAACTTGGCCGTGGCAACTCCGCCTGCAATCCCTGAGTACCTCAGCGGATCGGAGTCCTGCATCACATTCACTCGCGCGGATCACCCTTGCCAGATCCCTCGCCCAGGTCATGCTGCCCTGGTGCTGGAGGCGCAGATCGGAGGCTTCGAGATGAGTCGCGTCTTCATGGACGGCGGCAGCGGCATCAACCTAATGTTCGCAAGCACTCTAGCAGCAATGCGGATCCCGCAATGCAGCCTGGAACAATCAGACACAACGTTCCACGGCATTGTCCCAGGGAAGGGCATATTCCCCCTGGGCAAAATAGGGCTCGACGTCATCTTCGGGAAGCCGGACAACTTTCGGCAGGAGCGACTCGAATTCGAAGTGGTGGACTGGCCGTCGCAATACCACGCCATCCTGGGGCGTGTAGCATTCGCAAGGTTCCTGGCCGTCCCACACTACGCATACCTAATACTCAAGATGCCAGGACCAAGGGGCGTCATCACAGTCCATGGGATCTTCACCCGATCGGACCAATGCGACAGGGATTTCAACAAAATCTCCCAGTCTTTCGGCATGCAAGACGAGCTTGTAAGGCTCCGTGAGGTGACGGACAATGGGGCACCCCCAGTCACAAGGCAGAACGCACCTGACATGTCCTTCGACTCCACTGTCAACACCAAGAAAGTACAGGTCCATCCGACGGATGCCTCCAAGACGGCCTTGATCGCCAACGACGAATTCCTCCGTGAGCGCTGGGAAATCTTCGCCTGGTGTCCTGCGGACATGCCAGGAGTTCCCAGGGAATTCGCCGAGCACGCACTCAATGTCTTTCCAGACACCAAGCCAGTCAAGCAGTCCATCCGAAAAATGTCGGAGCCACGAGCCGAAGCTATCGGCAAGGAAATCAATAGACTGCTCGCTGCAGACTTTATCAGGGAAATCAAGGAAAGTGAATGGTTGGCAAACACAGTGATGGTCCCAAAAAAGGACACGGACATCCTGCGGATGTGCGTGGATTTCACGTCACTAAACAAGCACTGTCCAAAGGACCACTTCCCTCTTCCTCGGATCGACCAGATCATCGATTCGACTGCAGGATGCGAGAAACTCTCCTTCCTCGACGCCTACTCAGGCTATAACCAGATTTGACTCAAGGTCGAAGATCAGGAGAAAACGGCGTTTATCACACCGTTCGGAGTATTCTGTTACAACACAATGCCCTTCGGGCTAAAGAACGCGGGTGCCACGTGCGGCGATGCATGCGAGCCTGCCTCAAGGACGGATCGGTCGCAACGTCCAAGTCTATGTCGACGACATAGTAATAAAAACCAAGGAGGCAAGGACACTTATCGACGATCTCCGCGAGACGTTCGACAACCTTGATCGCTACAGGATCAAGCTCAATCCCGAAAAGTGCGCCTTCGGCGTCCCATCGGGTCAGCTGCTCGGGTACTTCATCTCTCAACGAGGGATCGAGGCGAACCCGAAGAAAATCAGAGCCATCATGATGATGGAGAAGCCGAAAAACCTCAAAGGCGTCCAGCATCTTGCAGGACGAGTAGCGGCGCTAAGCAGGTTCATCAGCCGCATGGGCGAGAAGGCCCTACCATTCTACCAGCTGCTACGCAAAGCAGACAAATTCGAGTGGACACCGGAAGCCAACGACGCATTCGAAAGCCTCAAGCAGCTTCTCTCCACCTCGCTTGTCCTGGTCACGCCAGCGCGAGCCTCTGCTGCTGTACATAGCAGCCACACACCAGGTGGTCAGCACCGTACTAGTGGTCGAACGACCCGAAGAAGGCAAGACCCACGGGGTCCAGCACCCAATCTACTACCTCAACGAGGTACTCACGCCAACAAAACAAAGGTACCCTCACTACCAGAAACTCGCCTACGACGTGTTCATGACGGCTCGGCGACTAAGCCATTACTTCCAAGAGCACCAGGTGATGGTCGTCAATGAGGCACCATTGAGTAGCATCCTGAATAATCCATAAGCTACAGGACGCGTGGCCCTGTGGGGCATCGAACTGTCACCCTTGGACATCGTCTACGAGAAGCGACTCGCAATCAAATCTCAAGTCCTTCCGGATTTCCTGGTACATTGGATGGAGCTGCAGCTGCCAGACACCCCAGACATGTCGCAGTCATGGAAGATGCACTTTGACGGCTCCAAGCGTGAAGCGGGCGAGCAGGGTCATCTTGACCTCCCATAAGGCGACAAGATGAAATCGTCCTCCGGATGAAATTCAGAGCCTCCAACAACGAGGCCGAATACGAAGCCCTCATCCATGGCATGAGGATGGCAAAGATATGCGGCGCAACGCGCCTGGTCATCTACGGTGACTCCAACCTCGTCGTCCAGCAGACGATGAATGAGTGTGACGCACACGCCGAAAACATGATCGCGTCGCACACTCTACGCACTCGAAGGAGAATTCGGCTGCGAGCTTCGACACGTTGGAAGAGAAAGCAACGAGGAAGCCGACAGACTCGCCAACATCGGCTCCACTTGCGCAAAGGTGCCACCAGGTGTGTTCCTCGAACAGATCTGCGTGCCATCCATCAAGCGGAAATTCCCCAAGGGATCACCCGAAGAAGCAGAACACTCGGGAGCTACGCTACCCGAAGGACACGAAGGACCCGAAAAACTGGACACAGAGGTAGCCATAGTCAACCTAATGCAGGTCATGGCAGTCGAAGAAACGGGCGCCCATACCTCCGGTTCTTGTTAAATGGAGAAGCGCTGACCGACAGATGCCCGGCGCATATCTCGTCGGTCAAAAGCCTTCACCATCATCAACGGCGAGCTATACAAGCGCAGTATTACCGGTGTACTACAAAGGTGCGTCACCATCGGTGACGGAAAAGCAATCCTCCAAGACATCCACGAGGGCATCTGCGGCCATCACGCAGGCAACCGCTCCCTTGTTGCCAAAGCTCTACGAGCAGGATTCTACTGGCCAACGGCCATGAGCGACGCAAAGGACATCGTCCGACGATGCAACAGATGCCAACGGTTCGCCGACAAACCGCACGCACCTGGGTCCGAGCTCAGACCAATACCCATAGCTTGGCCTTTTGCTCAATGGGGCCTCGACATGATCGGCAAACTGCCAAAGTCCTCGAAAGGGGGACATGTTTACCTCCTGGTCGCAGCCGACAAGTTCACCAAGTGGATCGAGGCCATGCCGGTTACCAACCAGAAAGGCAAAACGGCCGTCAAGTTTTTCGAGTCCATTGTCTACAGGTTCGGCGTACCGCATAGCATCATCACCGACAATGGATCGAACTTTATCTCCAAAGAATTCCAGGACTTCTGCGAAGGCCTCGGGATCAACATCACGTACGCCTCAGTGGCACACCCGCAAACAAACGGGAAAGTGGAAAAGGCCAACGGCCTAATCGGCGCGGGCATCAAGAAGCGCCTCATGAGTCCACTCGAACGGAAAGCAGGAGCCTGGACTAAAGAGCTACCATCCGTCCTATGGAGCTTACAGACCACGCCAAACAGCTCCACAGGCTACACCGTTCTTGAGGTACAGGCGAAGCCGTCTTGCCGGCGAAATCGCCACCAGGCCCTCGGGTCGTCGCGCTGATGAAGCCGACTCCACGGCTGCACTCGAAGATGCCGTCGATACACTCGACGAAGCAAGAGACATAGAAACAGCTCGATCAACGGTGTACCAGCAGAGTCTCCGCAACTACCATAGCCGCCGGCTTCGCCCCAGGTCCTTCGACGAAGGAGACCTCGTCTTGCGACTCAAGCAAGAGCGACCGACAAAATTCGAGTCACCATGGGAAGGACCATACGTCATCACCGAAGTCATCCCAGGTGGCGCCTATCGCCTCAAGCACGTGGAGTCTGGAGTCGCATACTCCAACCCATGGAATATCTCGCACCTGCGACGATTCTATCCGTAGCAACCTACCCCCTTTACTTTCAATAAGGCTTTCAGCCAAGGCTATTCAGCCGAACAATGTACCTCCTCCATTACGATATAAATAAAGCTAAGTGTCTCGCCCCAAAACTTCAGTTTGCTATTTTGCAACTTTACTACATACTACAAATGCACTCGGGGGCTCCCCCCACCTCACGATTTCATCGACTGAGGATCAAACGTGTACACCTGAGTAGCTGACAACGTCAGGCAAACGAAAAGGACATGTACTCAATCAAAGCACTGCGTGCTCACAACAAACAAACCTTTACAACAAAGGGCACAACACGCCCAGCCGAAATATATAAATTTTACATCTATCTATTTTTTAAGTTTCTACCTATTACGAAGAATAACCTGAGCACGCTGCTCAAACAAATCTACACATTGACATCTTGCCTTACACTACGTAATGTGGACGCATGTCCCACTCACCACCATCAGGCGAGCAGGTGGCCCAGGCCTGGCACCCAAATCTCGTCGGGCGGTGCAGCCTCACAAGAGACAAAGCAGCCTTCACTCCTGCGACGAGCTGTTGCCACACCAACTCCTTGACATTTCTCACGTTCCGAAACTTCGACAGAAGACCCGCAAGGCTTGTCGGTACGGCATCCAAAGGGAACATGACGTGAAGCATCGAGGCAAGCGATGTCTGCACTTGGCGCAGCACTCGAGAAACCTGGTGCACACGATCCTGCACCGTCGTCAGAGCTATGGCATGGTCACGATCCATCCAGAAGAAGCCACCAGCCTCCATGTCCTGTTGAGTCAAGCAATTGACCCGAACAGCGACACGCTCCTTCTCTTCCCTCGGAGCAAGATTCACACCTGCGACAATGGAAAGAATAAGAGAAACGGCCAGCAGGCTCACCCGAAGAACTGAGCTACAGCTCGAAACAAGGAACAACTTACATTGAAGCTGCTCAGACAGCCGAATAAGTTCCGCCATCAAGAACTCCTCTCTGGCTGCACCACGATCCGCCTTGGACTTCCATACATCGGCATGACCTCGCAACCCGCGCAGCTCCCTCTCCAGACTACGCACGCGATCCCGAAGAAAAGCGAGTTGAGAGGAAGCATCCAAAGATGGTCGCAACGGCATTGCGGAGGAAGTGTCAACAGGGTCAGCACCCGAAGGAACCTAGAGCAGCAGAAAAAGAAAGGGACACAAACATTCAGACAATGATAGAGCACAACTCAGAATAATTCATTAAACATATAAGGCCACTACGTGGCACAAGGATGGTTTTCTTCAAGATATTTACAACAAAAGCAGACTACAAACTACCCTACGTCTACAACGCCTAAGATGCGGCACCCTGAGTCGCCTCGGGCGGACGCCTAGCTTTGGCCCGTACTGCTGCGCATGGTGCATACTCAGACATCAAATCAATGAGTTTGGGCCCATATCGCTTGCAGCGAGCAGAGTAGGCAGCAAAGGCTACCTCGGATCCATCTGCAGTCGTCGGCATCCGGGAGGTGATCTAGGGCAAATCCAACTCCGCTCCAGCAGCCAAGGCCATCGCCAGCCCGACGGATGCGCCGATGCCCTTCTGCTTGCGCGTGTACGCCGCAGGCGCTTCGGCTGACAGAGCCTCCGCCAGAGCATCCACATCATCGAGGGCCACGCACTTAGGAACAAGCTCCTTGTAGAAGCGGCCAAGGACCTCCTTCGCCTTGGCAAGGGAGCTGACGACGGTGCTGCAGCGGTCTTCGACCGCCACAGTAGCATCATCTAGAGGACTCCCGTGCTCTAGAGCACAGCGGTCAAACTCGATGCCTGCGGCATCTGAGACAAAAAATAAGAAGGAAGACATGAAGAAAAGCAGCACAGAAGAAGACACGAGGCATGAAGAAACAAGCGCAAATCTAGCACTCACCCGAAATAGCCTTGGCAGCAGCCATGAGCTTCGCCGCCACCTCTCTTTCACGAGCAGCATAGCGGTGGCCATTGCTCCTCACGATCTGCGCCTCACGCTACTGACGCTCTTTCGGCTGCCTTAGTCGGCTCTAGCTCGAGGCGTTCTTTCGGCATGTGGCGTCTTCAGCCTTCTGCTCCGATTGACCAAGGCTCTTCTTGAGAGCATCGACCTCACGGAGAGAAGTATTATGCTCCTCTGCATTTAAAACAAGAAACGTCAGAAAGCAGGACCAGAATAAATGAAAAAAGCACCAAAAGGCGAATAGGTACCTTGAAGCTGCCGAAGGTTAGCCTCCAGCACCAGACGCTCCTGCACCAGCCGCTTGGCCTCCTGCACAAAAGGCTGCAGAAAAAGAAATAGCAGTAAGAAAAGGACTTGGGGGCTACGCCCAACACAAAGGAGTAAAAACAAAATTCGCACACGAAGACACTCGGGGGCTTCCCCCGTGACATGAAGCAGAGAAACTTACATGCTCTGATGGCAACTCCGAAGGCCCGCCTGCGAAATTCTGAGGCGCAACCACCTGCACCTCCTGCAACAGAGGATCCGGAGCCGCACCACCCGAAGTCGCCACCGTCTGAGGAGGAGGAGACGCAATTTTCGACTCCCCCATCATCTCCCTCGCACCATCACTGGAGGAATCGTGGGAGGAATGCACTCTGAACCAATCAGCACAAGTGCAAAAATCATGAAGGAACAAGGACAATAGTACAACAAGAAACTTACGAGCCCAGTGAGCTCAGGTCAAAGACAGGAGGAGTCCTTCGGGCCCTCTTCTCCTTCTTCTTCTCTTCCTTCTTCTCCTCCTTCCTTTCTTCCTTCTTCCGCTTCGCTGGCGGGTGCGGCGCTACAGCCCGCACAGGAATGGCAGGAATGGGAGAGGAAGAACCTCCATGACCGTCATTATGACGCTCAAGGCCCAGAGGGTTTCTGGGAGTCGGAGGAGTCGAGGCATCCGAAGACTCGCTGGAGCTCCGTGATCGTTTGCGCGTATGGTCCTCACTTGACTCGTCAGCATCCTCCGCCAGAGATCGCGCCGACGGCAGTTCGGACACGGACTCAACCACTTCATTATCCGGGGCATTCAGATACTTTTCGGGCAATGGCGGTACCATGCCCGACACTTTGAAGCTCTGCAAAATCATAAGGAAATTTGTTAGCAAACAAAGGAAATAAATACACAGCCGGCAAAAAAGCACTACGTGCACAAATCTACACCTGCGGTACGACCAACGTCGAAGAAAATGGAGGAGTTAGCGACTTCCCCGGGATTTCTTCTCCGGCCTTGAACTTCAGCAGCGCGCGAAGGGCCCTGTCAAGATCCCCCTCGGAGATTTTCTCAGTCGAAACCCTCGTCGGATCACGGCGCCCAGAATAAAGAAACATCGGGTGCGCCCTAGAGGCTGCACCGACGCTCAAAACGTCCGGATGATGTCCACCGTTCACCTCCTTCTCCGGAATCATGGAGATCCTCCACCCGACGGTAAGGGCCTCTATCTCCGCACCTCACCATCCAAGATTTGGTTTTCCAAGACCTTTTCTTCTCAATAATTTGGGAGGGTCAAAGGAACAAGACCAAAATCTTGCCCGGCACTCTGGTCGCGGATATAAAACCATCTCCTCACTTGATCTTGGACAGATTCGGACATGGAAAAGAAAGAAAAGAAGAAGATTGGGACTAAGGAGATGATGCAACCCCAATGGGATACACACCATCCGAGACAGATTGCCTCTTCACGGAATAGAGCTTAGGAAGAGGACAAAGTCTTGACTCAATGCCAAGCCGACTCATAAAAGTGATAAAACAAGCAATGTGGAGAAGAGAATTGGGAGGCAGATGATGAAGCTGAATCCCATAGAAGAGCGATCCACGGAGGAAGTTGTGGACTAGAAAAGAAACCCACGCATAACGAAGGCGAAACATAACCCGATACCGGATGGGGGCGGGGATTACCTCATTGCCGGGAGTTTGGCCTCCTATCCTGCGGGATCGGGCCCGCTTCATGGCTTGCGGATCGCTCTCCCGCGTCTCTGATCGCCGCCATCCACCATCGGTGACACGGGTAGCGGTGGTGCTTTTCTTTCCTCCGGCGGCGCTGGTCCCAACTGAAGATGACGATTTCTTTGGTTTCCCCATTGCGCTACGGAGGCGCCGGCAGTGAAAACGCAGAAACGATGACGGAAATGTGGAAGGAAATCCCAGCGCGCAGCAAGAATCGCTAGAGCACAAGGAGGCAGTGAAAACAAACCGTGGCTTTCCCCAATGATTATAACAGCGAAGACGACGCACGACAGTCGTCCATCCAGAAGACCTAACGCCAACGGCAGATCTGACCGTACACGTGTCAACATCACAACGAACCGTCGTTACCACGCCGTCCACTACGCGTGGAAATCGAGGAGACGCCGTAATTATCTCCACGCCGCGTGTGACCGGTCAATTCAAAGTCAGCAAGTGGGACCCACGTTCGTCCATTCAAGTCATCTCTTGCGTAGAAGACGCTTGAGGTCATTGATCGTCAGCACTGATGTCATCAAAAGCTATACTAGCACCAACTACAATTCCCCGGCTCCACAGCTAAGAGTACTCACTCGAATATTCGATTCGACTAAATACTCGGGGGCTACTCCTATCAGGAGCGCTGGCCGCGCACCCGGAAGATGAATAAAGCCAAAGTATTTCTTCGAGTCCTACGTCGAGTCTACGACTCCACTACGGACTCGGGGGCTACTCCCATAGGAAGGATGAATTTAAGCATCCGAAAATTTTCGTGTCCTACGGACTTAACAACTGAACAATGCTTGAACTAAAGTCTCTGCTCGAGTCTATGACTCGAACAGACACTCGGGGGCTACTCCCATAGGGAGCGCTGGTCGCGCGCCCTATGAAATCTTCGACTGCGATCTTTCGGATCAGCACGCAAAAACTTTTTGGCAACTCTGCCCCAACAAAACGCTGAGTGAGCGACAATCTCCTTGGCCACCCGAAGCACCTCCGTGGTGACAAATGTTCGGATGTTGCGTCTGCGACGCAAAGATAAGACCTGCAGGTATCATCTGATGGCCTGGCAACGTACACGACTGCGCTCTGCTAGTATAAATCCATGCCAACAGGCGTGATGAAAAACCTCGACGGACGCGTTGGGTACATCAATTAAAAACACTGGAATTCCACTCCTGTAAGTCCTCCGCGGCCTGAGTCGAATTACGTCAGCAGATGTTCCGGGTTCAAGTTAAGGGACTCGAACCTGGAAGATCATGTTGTTACGTCCTAAGACAGTTAACTGACCCTGATCCGTCAGGTGAGTCAGGCACATGTATCAACAATCCCTACACACATATATTGTTAACACCTAGTTGCACCCGAAGGATTGAAGAGTTCTCAGCCGAATCTACGATTCGACTGATCACTCGAGACTCTTGACATGGTTATACCCTACGGATGCGTGACTTCACATACTGGTCCAGCCAAGGAAGGCCCACAATGACATCTGGCCCATGAAGATTTTCGGGTGGCCAAGGCCCATGACGCCTTCGGATCCTTGGAGAGTAAGACTAGCATAGATAGGAAATTTAAAGGGGTAAAACCCTAGAACCTGTAACCGACTAGGACTATGCCCGGGACCTGCCTAAGTCTATATAAAGGCCAGGAGGGAACGTCCTAGATCTCTCGACTCATATTTTCGCACACGCACCTCCACGCCAGATCGAATCTGCGCACCCTGTAACCTTCGGTTCCGCCATAATCAAGAGTAGACAAGCAGGAGTAGAGTTTTCCCTCCGGGGGCCTGAACCTGGGTAAATCTCGTGTCCCCTGGTTGCTTGTCTGTTAACCGTTCCGTGGTCTCCAGCATCCCCATCTTCTCCAAAACCCAAGTCCATAACAATGGGCATTGATGAGATTAAACCTCGTCACTAGCGGCCGCTAGGTCACGGCCGGGCCTTCTCGGTCTGGTGTGTTCCTGCTGCCGCGTCCGGTAGGCACCCGCCAATGGCGGTGGAGGACGACCTCCGGGTGGCTGTGCCACTGCCGCCTCCCGGCTCCAATTTGGCCCGTGTGCTCTTGTCATTGTGTCCGGCCGGCTACCGCCTATGGCGATGGAGGTTGTTCCCTCCCACACGGCTAAGGAACTATCTTCCATATCCACGGTTGTTTCGCGGACTGACCGGTCTCGCAACGTCTGCCATGGTGAGACGTCGATAGTGCATTCAAGGCCGTCGTGGCGCATGTTGGTGGGCGACAAGTTTGGTGGAGTGCTAGGATTGGACGGGGTTGTGGTTCTTTGAGGGTGGGGAGAAATCCTTGCCGGCTAGGCCGGCTTCGTCGCGGTGACACCTACGGGTGCCGTCTTCCTTCTTGAAGGACGCCGGGTGTACCCTCTTCCCACTCCCTTACGTGTACCGGGAGAAATCCTAGGAGTAGTCCGGGCAGCAGCGTCGTCATCGTCGCACTCCTTCTTGAAGGTGTTGCTTGGTACACGTCAATTCGAAGGCATTGGAGCGTGGTGAGACTACTCTGGAGGGCGCAGCGGGTGCGAGTCATCGTCGTTTGTCGATCTGACGCCGTTGTGCATTTGTTTCTCTCTCGTTCTTTTGTATTTTCTTTTGGCCTTCTTTTGTGTTGTCGGCCCTAGCTATAAACTCATATCTTGTATCGTGTGGTTGCTATATTAATATAGCGGGGCGAAAGCCTATTTCGAGAAGACGGGCATTGTTTGGAGTTGTTCGTATAAAACCAAGGGGTTATGCTATACTATAAAAAGTGTGCAGATGGAAATGCCGCAAAAGCCATACAGCAAAACCATTATCGGTTGGAGCCGTTAGCTAGAAGCCATCAAAATTTACATTACGAATGTCACTATTAAACAGCCCCACCTAGAAGCAGTCTGGAAAATTCCCTCAAAACACGAACTGGACAGCCGAGCGTTTGAGAGCCCGAGGACTGCAGCACAATGAGAGTTGCAGCCTATTCGAAAAAAAAAAAAAGGAGTTGCAGCCTTTGCGATCAGGCATTTGAAACAGCTGCCCACCTAGCACTGCAATGGCCCTTCACGAAGGAAGTGTGGGCAAATTTTCAGTGTACAAATCCTAAGGCCGTCAGCATTGGTGGAAACGTTTGTGGCAAGGGAAAAGAGATGAGCAGAAAAAGAATGACATCGATCGCAACCTCGGTTTACATTGTGTGGCACATCTGGAAAAAGAGAGGCGGCCGACGAATTTTCCAGGACGAGTCAATGACGGCCACCGCGCTTGCAGGCTTGATCAGAGCTGATTTAGAGCAAGTTCAGCTGGCCATTAGGCGTAGTTTCCTTCGGGTCAGTTGTAATTCTCTGTATTTGTAGGTTTTTTGTTCCCTCTCCTGTATAATGAAAAAAGCTGAGCTCCTGCTGTTCTCGTAAAAAAAATGTCACTATTAATCTGGTACGACCTCCGATCCGACTTAATTGTCCCGCTCTAAAGATCTCATTACATATCCAGGAACGCGTACTCCTGAACCTGGCGCGGACACTCAAGTTCGTGCTCGCTTTTATGCAGAAATAAGGATGAATTCCCATCTTCGCAATAAAGCAAGACGCCGAGAGCCGAGACATGCATGATGACCATTAAAAAAATAATACATGCGTGGGACCGGCGTCTTTTTTCTCTTCCAAAAATAATACATGCGTGGGATATGTGCCGGGAGTATTACTAATCATCAACAGCAGTACAAAAAGTTTCGAACGAAATAATAATTATAAATAGGTCTTTAGACCACCTAATAACGACTACATACACTAGCAAGAACCGAAGTCGCCTCATCGTCCTCGCTCCTCCATCACCGGAGTCGGGCAAAGCTTGTCTAGACTTTCTTACAGTAGACATAGTGGAAGTAATCGTTGCTAAGGATCCAAAAGAGCAGCGCATCAGAGAAGCAACCATAATTCACAATGACAACGTAAATTGGAAGAGACTAATATCAAACCACACAAACGAATACGAACATCAACCAGATCCTAGGAGACATGACTCCATATGCCCTCCACCAATACTAAGCGCATCACCGGATCAAGGATATGACGGAGATGGTCTTATTCTGATTTCAAAATGTAACCGCCGCATCAACATATCAAAAAAGACATTGAAAAACATGCTAAACAAAAAAAAACTCCTACCAGCAAGGGGCGGCGATGGATTGTGGCCCGCTACGCCTCTGAAACCCCATATTCACTGGAGACGGAGCGGACTGGCAGCGTCGTCACTGAGGAGACATAACCAAGATGGGTTTTAACAAGCGCCTTCTGACCGTCTCTCCTAGCCTCACATATCAGATATGAGCCATATTCACAACATTATAACGAGTGATTTTCTTTTCTATTCTTCATGCTTGTAAAATCTTAAAAAGTATATCTAATTCCTATAAATTATTTGTTCCATTGGCATATTGTTTATTTTTTAGGCTTCCAATCAATCTTAAAAATATCCGGTTTCTATTTTTTATAAAAGTCGGGTTATCATTGTACAAACATTGTAACATGTAATTTTGTTAGATCAGTATTTTATTCAAATCCTGTGAATGTGCTTTTTACCTCATAAACGTTTGCATGATTATTTTTTAATAGGTGAACATTTGAAGAAACCCTTTGGACATTTCTCTGAAGTAGTGAACATTTTTGAAATCCCATGAAAGTATATTTTTACATTAATATATTTTTAAAAATAATGAACTTTCCTGAACCAATGTAAGCATGTTTACAAAACTTTCGAAATATTTTTTGAACCTCCCTTAATTTTTTAATTTCTTTTAACACGTTAACATTTGTCAAAAATATGGATTTTTTCTGAAAAACATTTATTAACACGTGAACATTTTTTGAATCTAGTGAACCTTTTTTAAAAATCTGGAGGACATGTATTTTGAAAAAAGAAAACATGTTAAACATTTTTCACTGACATTTTTTTGAACCTCATGATCATCCTCGAGTACATGAAAATTTGTCTGAATAGTTTTTAACGACGAACGTAAGAAAAATAGTAAATATAAGTAAAATGAAAAAAAAAAGTGAATGCAAAGAACAACGCGGTTTCAACAATATATTATATGGTTTGAACAAAATGAACCAGCGCACCATAGGGGCTGCCCACACCAGCGCTCCCAATATATTATATGGTTTGACCAAAATTCAAAATAGTTAAACATAGACACAAATTTTATTCAAGGTCTATACTAATTGAATACACGTGCATTGTCATAGTCGATCAAAATTACACCTTGCTAACGAACAAGGCGGTACAACCTTAGGGAGATCTAGCCATATGCGGATTGACCTTTTAGGCGAGGTCATGCCACCTATACGTCCAATTGTCGAGTGCATAGTCATCGCATCAGAAATACAAATAATGTTCTATTAACATCTTAGCATTTGCATAATGAAAAGTTAAAGAGGCGGCTACGGTGCGATTTCCGGATACTAGTTCCATGTGCACCCCTGCTTCCATCATAGACACGTGTATGTGGTCGCATACAATCGGATGGCCGAAAATTTGTCACGCTGGGAGATCAGGCCGCCAGGCAGTCACAGGCTCCCACCGCTGCATCATGTATTTAGTTGTACAATCACTAAACGGCTAATACAGTACTACCAGAAGCAAGCATCATGTTGTAGGTATAAAATATTGAAGTTTGCTCTCTAAAGGACACGATTTGTGGATGTTTTAATAACGACCAAGATGAACATTGTGACGACAGAAGCTCCTTACATGCTAAAGGTTTTACGACGGTACATGTAATGTTTAGTTCATAGAATGAGATGTACAATTCATGTCGCCCTTGTACTCTCTTTAATTCCAGATTCGAATTATTGATACATGGTATTGGTGTGAGCAGAGCTCTCTACCTCGAAACTTGTCCTACTGTCTTCCCAAAAAATATATGTTTTGCATTCCCCCTTCTCTATCAAAATCAGATCCTTCATGAAAAGAATCAGAGGTTTTACTAAACTGTGGTGGCATGATGATTTACTCCCAGAGCAAATCTAATTGACAACAGGGAAATACTTCCTTGCATCTTTGCTGAGCGGAATTAATGAAGGGGAAAACCGGACCTGGGAAAATGTCTGAATGTTGGTCATAAAGGGGATTGTTCTTTACTCAGCTTTTAATCTCAAGATCTCCTTTGCTGTCCGCTTCCTAAAATATTCCATACAGTATGTTCCTATAAATAGTGCTAATTCGAAATTCTCTTGTAGACGTGTTTTACTTTGCAGTCTGTGCAAAGTTTCAGCCTTATAACTCTGAATCATAACGATACTATACTATACATTGTCGTACGATTCCCCCAGCCAGCAACTCCGGCTTTATCTGTATTCTATGTCATTGTTGCGGAAACTCTAGTTTGATCTCTACTATATCTCATTACTCTACTCCTGATGTAAGTTCACACTAATGGCAGGTTAATTATCTGTTCTGTTCACACTAACGGGTGAGTCGCCTCGTAGTTTATCTTACATGATAGGATTTGAGCTAATTGCATGGGGCATACGAATACTTGTCCATTAGGTGCAAAAGCACCCAAATACTTGCAGATTGTGGTCTAGTGGTACAGGAACTTGTCTCTTATGTGCAAATACCCGAGAACCAACCAGAAGCGGCCATGTGGCAAGTCCAACTCTGTACATGGCAGGTCGGATCTGGTGGTCTTTTTCTGAAACCCCCCAGAGAACCAAGAATTAGCGCAGAGGCCACACCATGGTGGCAACTTGTCGTCTGCTCCGAATCGCTATCTCCCTCAGCTCTCCCTCTCTGCGGCGATTTAGGAGGCGGCGCCGGCGGCAAAATAAGGCGGCGGTGACGATGTTGCAGTCCAGCGAGGGGTCGATAGAGAGCACCGGGCAAACACAAATAATTCTTGGTTCAAGTTAATAAGGGCCTGTTTGGTTGCACTTTTGGCTGTGGCTTTTTGGGCTTATAAGCAAAAGCCCAACCAAATGCATACTCCACCGAACGCACTTTTGACTAAAAGCCACCGCAAATCACCTTTCCTGGCAAAGCACGTTCAGAGGTGCTTTTCTTGCGTTCACGGCGGCCGCGTTCGATTGTTGACCCCATCTTCCCCAAATCCTATCCCAGTCTTCGGTGGGTGCGCCGCCGTCATTGAGTGGAGGCCGAGAAGCTCACGGCCGTCTCGTTCTGTCGGCCTCGCCGTCTATTCCTCATCCGCCGGCGCTGCTACATTCCGCCGGCCGTCGTCTCGTCGCTTTCTGGCCGCTGCCCGTCTCGTCTGTTCAGCGGCCGTCCTCATTCCGCCGCCATCCATTCCCGACCACAACAGCTCGAGGCGGACAAGCGGCCGTAAACGCACCGATGACCGCCCCCATCCTTTCCCCTTCCCCGCCTCCCTACCAGCTTCCTCCGTCCCTCTCTCCATCCGCAGCAGGTCAAGGCAGGAGCTCCTCCACAGCCCGCTCTCTCCATCGACAGCGACGGGCTGAGGCAGGAGCTGGAGCGCAAGGACGTTGCCAAATAGCTTTTTTGGCTTTCTCACAACACACAACCAACAGCTGCTTTGCCACCGCCCACACCGCACAGCTGCTTTCAGATAAGCTAAAGTGCAACCAAACAGGCCCTAACTCTCTATCGGTTAAATATGCGGTGATGCATTGAATGATGATACTTAGCACTTTATGTGTTGTATCCTGAGCCAAAAAAAAATAGTGTTCTAAAAAATTGATTTTGAAGCATCAAATCTGTTGTTTCCCACAGGCCATGAAACTTCTGTTTTGCCCATGAAAATGAAAATTTACATGAACACTCAGGACATGTACATGTGCAATCAAACCACTATGCCTAGAGATCTTGGCTTCTAAAGATAGTACTTTCAGTCGAAGACGTTAGTTACGCGGGCAATATTTTATTTCTAATACATCCGATAAGCCTACCCGTATTGTAGGTACATCACAGCCCATGCCACCAAGAGAATTGAGATATTGAAAAGTTTCTTCCTTCAAGTTAATAACTGGCAATCACCAAGCCCGGGCCGACGGGAGTGCCAACTGTACAGTCGCACAGGGCCCAAAATTTTAAGGGGCCTAAAACTTGGGATTACAGACTTGACAGCCTATCTGGTCCGTCTTAGAGCATCTCTAGTGAAAGGTCTAAATTTGGTCCTCTATATCTCTATATAGACGACCGTCTAAAGAGATTTTATTTTTAGACCTTCGCAGTTTTTCAACGGAAGGTCTATATCTTAAACGTCTATATTCTCTCTCATATATTTTAATAGTATCTTATAACTACCATTTGGGTTCAGCACTGCAATATTTCCAAGTTATCGTGCCGGATCACACAATGAACAATGATCACTTTGCAATTTTCAATAGCACAAAAAAAAAGCAGCGGGTCTCAGTATAAATAAACAATAGGTAAAAAATCAGTACAACCAATTCTTTGTGTCTCTGCCAAAATTCAGTACCCCAGCCACGTCAAAAATCCAGTACATATCTTCTCAACTCATTGCAATCGATTCCAAAATCCCAGGCACACAAATAGCAGCCTGAGAGCAAAGCTGCAACCAGCGACCTGCAAGCAATGCATCCCCACGCATCGCGAGCACCGCGACAACCTCCGTCTGCCCCAGCCTAGCCAAGCTTCACCTCCACGACGTCCCTTGCTACCGCTGACCAACCACGCCATCGCCCCCTCCCACACCCCACCCCAGCCATGGTTGCCCACCCCGACGCCGCCCCGTCTCTCCCCCACCAGCGCGGTGGCGGCCGGCCGCAATCGACAGCAGGATCTAGATCTTCTGCTCAATCTTTCTCAATCCCTCTATCTCCGAAAAAAGTCAGAAGAATCATAGCTCGGGCCAGCGGACGGGAGCCGAATGGCGATCTTGTGGGGTGGGCGGCGGGCAGGGGCGTGGTCGCGCGGGAGGGAAGTCTCGGGAGCAAGCGGTTGGCTTTGGACGTCGTGGCTCCGTCGTCTATGTATGGACGATGTGTAACAGAATTTGGAGGTCGTCTAAATTTAGAGGATGTTATAGACGAGCCACTGGGGACGTTCTTTAGGCTCACGACCCTCTAAATTTAATTGGACGACCATATAGACGAGTCACACGCATCTAAGAGTAGAGGACGAACATAAAGAGCGACCAGAAAGGCCCTCTCCACTGTCCATCGATTAGGCTAGCATCCTGTCGATCGATTAGACGCAGCCTCCGTGATTGCAAAAAAAAAAGAAGACTAGCATCCTCCGCTCAGAAAAGAATGATAAGGTTTCTTTCAAGAAAAAAAAGTAGCTTCCAGCAAGGAGGCCTTCCAACGAAATCAGTGACTAATTAAAGGATCGGTGAATACTGAGCAGAGACGCGATTGGAGATCTATATGGATTAGCTCTTTAATTAATGTTCCACTTTTTCTTCTATCTAATTCGTGTTTTTCCTAGTTTGTTTCGGGCCATTTTCCGCTCGTTTCACTACTAAATGAAACAAAAAAGATACACACTATTAACTCTTGGAATATGAAATAGAAATAAATAAATCGATTTGTCTAACAATTTGTTAGGATTAGATAACATCGAAAAGTTTTTGTTCATAATTAAATTATTAACACTTTAATAAGAAAGTTGTCATAAATATAGAAATTTAGATGGTAAAAATTAGAAGACACATACATTATTATTATTTATTACTTTTATTTTCTAGTGGGTAGGAGTCTATTTTAGAGTTTTGCACAGGGCCCCAAATTTTGACGGCCAGACCTTGGCAATCACCAACATATATCTCGATGTACTGGAATAAACATGTGCACGCCATATTCTGATGTAAGTTGAAAGTGAGAAAAAAGGACATGTGACAGAGAAAATGCTAGTAACAGGAAAAGTGGGTTCAGTAGCAACTTACAGTATCACATTCCACAAGCCCATAACCCAATTTGTCAAGCGTTCTCCGTGTTCTGAAAAGATTGATAGTCCTAGCCAGTTTTTCCACAAGCAAGCTGAACAAGAATTCTGGAAGTGTTATTGTTCTGTGCTAAGAAAACATATCTTGAGCCTTAGCACCAAAAGCTCCATTCTTTTTATAGTCCTTGCTTTAAAAACATACTTTGCCTCAGCCACGCGTCAATAAAAAAATCATCAAATACTTAAGATAATAAAATATTTCACAATGTATGTGCATGTCAATTATGATATGCATCGCTCGCTGACTTGCAGGTCCAAGGGGAGTGGCACATAATTCTCCTCCATCTTTGAAGCATGAGACAAGCAAGTCAGTGCCAAGAGCCGTGTCATCAAAGCTTCGCATTCATGCCATGAGAAACAAAATGATTTCTACAATATTATGAAATTTTAGCGGGATTGTTTGAGTTGGTTCTGAGATGAAAGACTTACATGTAGTTGACAGACAATAAGTACTACAGTCAACACTGTATAATTGTAATGCTGAATGACATAATTTGAATAAAAGTTGATAAAAACTAAAATAAAGCCTAAATCTACTCGTCCAAGTCGCTGAAGTCGAAGTCGTTGTTGCCATCGTCATCTACGAGGCCGATGGCCGTGCTAGTCTCCCAGGCCGACCAGGCCTCGCCATAACCCCGCGTTGCCGCTGGAGGGATGTCGAAGGACTCGTGTAGGGCTAGGTTTTAGGGAGGGGCACTCGACATGATCTGCTGGAGTCGCGGAGGGTCGCCTGCGCCACCCTTCTCTCCCGGCTCCAATGGCTACTCCTTGACCTTCTTCAGAGGGGGCTGTTGTTTCTTGGAGGAGTGGCCAAGGTATCAGGCGGCCCCTCGACAGCGACGACAGCTTGGGTTTTGGCTGGCGAAAGGCAATGTCGTACCCTCTAGTCGGCGAGCGCGGTTCCGGTATTGGCTGCCGGAACACAATGCCACCGGAGCATGGTGGCATGCAAGAATCCATCTTCGGCCGCCGAAACACGATGCATCCTCTAGATGTTGGTGGCGGGCTGAACGGGATAACGCCAAGACAGCCCCTACGAGCACGTGGCTGGTGGCTTAGACGCATGTGCGATGAGGATGAACGCGGGAACAACGGTGCACTAAAAAGAGAGGCACACACTGCCGTGGCGGGGATTTAGCCATAGAAGGCTAGCACCTCATCGATGTTGGCACTAAGCCATGTCAGAGCATGGCTAGTGTGTGTATCGCGTGCGTGCGTTCTGTGAGTCTGTTAGATTAGTTAGCGAGAAAGGAGGGAGAAGACCACGTCCTGGGCACGCATGGTCGATCGTGGTGATCGCGTCCGTGCGGGGTCATGGCCACGAGTTGAGGCGTGTGGAGCGTGGCGAGTGGGTGCGTGTGCGCGCGGTCATGGCGACGTGAGTGCGATCTGCGGCTATAAAGCCCCTCCCTGTAATCTCCATTAAAGGACCACGAGTTAGAGCTCGGGCTGAACAGGAAGAAAGGTGTTTGTGCGCCCAAAGTCTGACATGTCTACTGCTCGCCTTCCACCTCTGTTTCAGTTCAGAGAGAGAGAGAGAGAGAGAGAGAGCTAGCTAGGGTGCTTGGCACCTACAAGTGGTATTAGAGCAAGGTGAGAGATGGCGTTGGTCTCGCACGGTGGCAATAGGGGAAGCGTGGTGCCGCTCTCATGTCCGATGCTCACCGGTGACAACTACACCGTCTAGGCGATCATGGTGGAGGCGAACCTCGACACGCAGGGGCTGTGGGAGGCAGTGGTCCCGGCGGAGGACGCGGCTGCGGCGGTCATCGTGAAGAAGGACAAGCCGGCGAGGGCATACCTCTTTGGAGCCCTCTCTGAGGACATTTTGTTGCAGGTTTCGTCGAAGAAGACGGCGGCGGAGGTGTGGGCCGGCCTCAAGGCGCAAATTCGTCGAAGCGGGTCACGTCAAGGTGGCTCGGCTGTCCATGCTCCGCAACAACTTCGATCGGCTAAACATGGGGGACGACAAGGCGCTGGACGTCTTCGCCGGCAAGATCAGTAGCATGGAGGCGAGGTACACCAACCTTGGCGCGACCCTCGACGATGCGGCAATGGTGAAGAAGCTGCTGGACTCGGTGCCCGATCGCCTATACCAGGCGGCGGCCGGCATCGAGCAATTCTGCGATGTGGAGAAGCTGTGCTTCGACGAGGCGCTCGAGCGACTGAAGGCCTTCGAGGAACGATCATAGCGGCACAAGAAGCAAGTAAACTGCGGTGATCGGGGCGACGAGGAGCTGCTGCTTATTGTGGCACAGTGGGCAGAAAGGCGTCGCAACGACGAAGATGATGGCGGCAGCAACACGGCTTCGGGAGCTGCTGGAAAGGGACGGAAGGGGAGGTGCCACAACTGTGGTGTACGTGGGCACTTCGCCCGTGACTGTTGGAAGCCCAAGAAGAAGAAGCAAGAGGAGGCGCTGCTCTGCGACGCCGGCGACCAGCCGGGCCTGCTCTAGGCATGGCTTAGGGGGAGAGTGTTGGCACTAAGCCATGTCAGAGCATGGCTAGTGTGTGTATCGTGTGCGTGTGTGCGTTCTGTGGGTCTGTTAGGTTAGTTAGCGAGAAAGGAGGGAGAAGACTACGTCCTGGGAACGCAGGATCGATCGTGGTGATCGCGTCCGCGCGTGGTCATGGACATGAGTTGAGGCGTGTGGAGCATGGCGAGTTGGTGCGTGTGTGCGCGGTCATGGCGACTTTGAGTGGGAGCTGCGGCTATAAATTCCCTCCCTGTAATCTCCATTAAAGGACCACGGGTTAGAGCTCGGGATGAAGAGGAAGAAAAGGTGTTTGTGCGCCCAAAGTCTAACATGTCTACTGCTCGTCTTCCACCTTCATTTCAGTTCAGAGAGAGAGAGCTAGCTAGGGTGCTTGGCACCTATAGTTGAGAGAGTGATTGTTCCACCAATGGCAACGCTCCTGGCAGTTGAAACAACTAGGAGGATACAACCCCTTTTAGCGATTCACGGCGCGCTGCTGTTTCTGCTGGAACAACGCTGACCACAACTCGTTATTTGGAACGTAGTTCGGTTCTTCGTTCTCCTCGCCGGTGAGGAGGCGCGGTGCTGCTCGATGAGAACCTCCATGCACTTACTTGCTAGCACCGGTGGCACTGCAAACCCTTCAGCGCTAATGTTCCACGCTCTAGGCAGGCAAGTGTCCGATGGCTCGACGACGCCGTGGTCCGCGAGGACACGGTGGCCTTGTCGATGGTCAGGCTCAGCCTGTTTCAGGAGCTGCTTCCTTCGTCGCCATTGTAGGCCATCAAGAATAGGGAAGAAAGGAGGCTAGAAGGCTAGGGAGGAGGTGAGAAGCCAAGAAGGCACAGTTGTGTGATGATATGAGCGTGGGAGTGGGAGTGCCGGCTATTCTATTGTGTGTTAGCAAATAATCACTAGGACACCGGAAAGGTATCGTGTGCGTGTGTGTCCCATGTAGCAGACCAAGTAGAAGTATTCACCACCGACTCTGATTAGACATGCGTGTCTAGCTGGGTATTTATATACTATATAAGTGACTTGTAAAGCCAAAGTGAAGAGCAAAGGCATGTCGGGCAGGTTTTGGGGTGAGGCAGTTAGTACAGCTGTCTATTTGCTGAACAGGACGCCAACTAAGAGTGTAGTTGGTATGACACCGTACGAAGCATGATACGGACACAAGCCCTCGGTTGATCATCTTCGCACTTTCGGTGCCTGGCGCATGTGAATACTGTGTCTGGACACACAACCAAATTGGAGGATAGAGGTACGAAGGCATATCGCGCGTATGACGGTGACGCATTTTTCGAAAAGGAGAAGTCATGGAATTGGAAATCCACGAAAACCGTTATCCAACGAGATATTTACTATTGTTTACAGTAAATTTCAACACGCACATAATCAGCCTGGACCAAGTACGGATGATGACGCATCTTCTCCGGATCGTACAACGTCGAGTGTGGCAGGAAGGCCGGGCATGTCGCCATCGGGCAGTCCGCGTGAGGACGCTGGCGTTCAATCAGCAGCGACTCCAGACGGAGGCTGTCGTTCACGTGGAATCCCAACACAGCCAGTACAACGTAAGCTGCAAGCCCAGGAGCAGCTCAGGAACGTACGTGTCCAAGCAGGCTAGAAGGAATTGCACCTGATCGGGAGGAATCGGAAAGTCATGCTCACGGCAACGCGGACGGTAATTTCGCCTCGCCAGTACATGATCAATTGGGAAGGTCAGATTCCTCCGCGGCACGTGTGTCATTTAAGCATGGAGACGGATCGCCTGGACCAGACGTTCACGCGACAGAATCCACTAGAGGCTCGCCAGCAGCAGACACGTCTGGAACTTCAGCGGATCAAGCGGCAAGCGCCGCATCGGCTCCGGCGTTAATGGAAAGGATACAGCCACCTACTCCGGAGAAAATGCGAGACGTCGTGAAGTTGTATCCACCAGAGGCTCTCTGCAAGCTCGGACGAGGACGAGGTCGGTGTTTACTCACCGAGGAGCCGACGAAATTTGAGGACGCTAATACGTAGGAGTGTTGGCGTCGTGCTATGGATAAGGAGTTGGGATCGATCAAAGACAATGATACATGAGAGCTTGTCGATCTATCCGACAATCACAAGGCCATAGGGCTCAAGTGCGTGTACAAGATCAAGAAGGATGCCGAAGGAAAGTTGGTGAAACACAAAGCTTGGCTAGTGGCTAAGGGATACGTGCAAGAGCAAGGTGTGGATTTCGAAGAAGTGTTTGCTCCCGTTGCAAGGATGGAATTGGTGAGATTACTTATCGCTCTTTCTGCTCAAGAATCTTGAAAATTGCATCACATGGATGTGAAATCCGCGTTTTTGAATGGGGAGTTAGAAGAAGAAGTATATGTGAAGCAACGACCGGGATACATCAAAGAGGGATAAGAACACAAGGTTTTGAAGCTACACAAGGCATTGTATGGACTATGGCAAGCCCCTCGGACGTGGAACATCAAGCTTGATCGTATATTGATCTCTCTCGGATTCGAGAAGAGCCCACTAGAGCATGCGATGTATAAGCGAGGTAAAGGAAGGGATCATCTACTAGTTGGCATCTATGTTGATGATCTATTGATAATAGGAGCGGATGAGAAGGAGATTGCAAATTTCAAGCTACAGATGAAGGAGTTATTCAAGATGAGTGATCTAGGCTTGTTGAGCTACTACCTTGGGATCGAGGTACATCAAAAGCTAGACGAGATCACGCTATGCCAAGAGGCATATGCAAAGAAGATACTCGAGATGTGTGGCATGGAAGAGTGCAATCCAACTCATGTTCCAATGGAACCTTGTCTTAAACTGAGCAAAAGGAGTGAAGCACCCGCGGTTGATGCAATGGAGTATAGGAGTGTGGTCGGAAGTTTGAGGTACCTCATTAACACAAGACCGGACTTGGCCTATTCCGTTGGCTATGTGAGTCGCTTCATGGAAGCATCCACAGCGGAGCATTGGATAGCCGTGAAGCATATACTCAGATATATCGAAGGTACTACAAACTTTGGTATTGTCTACTCGAAAGAAAAGGAGGATGTGAAGATACTTGGCTACAGTGATAGCGACATGGCTAGAGATATTGACGATCGTAAGAGTACCTCGGGAGTGGCATATTTCTTGGGAAGAAGCATAGTAAGTTGGCTATCACAAAAGCAGAAGGTGGTGGCATAATCATCATGTGAAGTTGAGTATATTGCGGATGCAACTACGACGTGTCAAGGTGTGTGGCTAAGGAGTCTACTCAGTGATCTCACCAATCGGGAGGCGGAACGGTTGGTGCTCAATATTGACAACAAGTCTGTAATTTCTTTATGCAAGAATCCGGTGCATCATGACTGGAGTAAGCACATTGATACGAAGTATCACTACATACGGCAATGCATAGAAGAAAGCAAGATTGAAGTCAACTATGTTTGCACCGATGATCAACTTGCGGATATCCTAACTAAATCTTTGGGACGAGTGAAGTTCGTGGAGATGCGAGAAAGGATCGGCGTTCAAGCTGTGAAGACGGGCACATCGCGCTTAGGGGGATAATTGTTAGCAAATAATTACTAGGACACCGAAATGTGCGTGTGTGTCCCATGTAGCAGACCGAGAAGAAGTAGATTTTCACCATCGACTCTGATTAGACCTGCGTGTCTAGCTGGGTATTTATATACCATGTAAGTGTTGAAAATATAAGCAATAATCCATATGATTTAATCCGAATAATAAACTGATAAAGCATGATCATACAAACGGTACTAAAACCAATCATGCAGATCAACAAAGTAGATGAACAAATTACATCTATACAAGATAAACCTATCACATCTATGCCAAACACTATACCTAGAAACTCTAATAAAATCCAAAAGAGAGAGATTGGAAACACATACAATGCAGTTGCGGCAGTAGCCGCAGCAGACCTGTCGCCCATGTTGAGGTTGCCAAAGAGGTCGCTGGCATCTATTAAGAAGTCGTCGTTCGGGAAATCGTCGTTGGACGACGTCGTGGTTGCTAGTAGTCGCGCTTGAGCGCTCCCCAAAAACCTGATCGCCCCTCACCCGTACAGGTTCACGAGAGGCGGGGTTCCGGAGGCCTACTGTCCCGATCTGCGGTGCACGCCGCAAGCAGGGATGAGGAAGACAAAGACGGCGACGCAAGGTTCTGGAGGTAGGCGCGTGTGTGGATTGATCACCAATTAGGTTTAGCGCCGACGCTTATATAGTGCAGGTCAGGGAGATTGTGGGACATAGCCCACGTCCGAGTCGGTAACAGCCCACGTCCATAAAAACTGGAAACGGATGTAATTAACGCGTTCGTTAATAACTCATAAATAATTTTCCCAAACAGCAAAATAAAGCTCGGCTCGGCGAGATTCCCGCAACCCGCAGCGCGCGCATGTCGCGACGAGGCGAGGCAAGGCGGGCGGCGTTGGAGGAGGAGTGCGTGAGGGCTTCTCTCCTTGTCACACCTTAGTGAGTGGTGCAACACTCTACTATATAAGGTGGTCCAACTTCCCTTCCACTAGCAATGTGGGACTAAACTTTAGCACCACTAGCACAACCATATGATGCCATGCACAAGTGGGACAAAGAGAATTTTAGAATTTGTCTAATGGGCCAATAGCCCAAAACTCATCAAATTCTAATAATTCCCCACAAAGTCTCATTTGCACATCACATCACTTTTATTCTAGAACATTGTTTTATATACCGGTGTGTAGTGGAGACTATTAAGTTGAACTTCCACGTTAAACTTCATTCTACACTAGCTAGCAACTTGAATAGTAGACTATGCCTTAAACTACAAGTTTTCTGTGCGCTAGTTTCGCACAAAATCTAGATTGGTATAGGGCTGTCGTTGGCTTCCCCGCGGTTTGGAGCTTATGCGTCATACTCGAGGGCCTTTCATGAGTTTATTAAAGAGAACCCAACTCTCACGGACTGCGACGTTTAATAGTCAGACTCATATAGGTGTGTTCCTCAAGAGATGTTCTGCAGGACAACATCTCTGCTTATAAAAGCCACTTGGAACACATTAAGATAAATATCAACCTGCCATGTAGATTAAGAGAGTATTGCATCTTTATGGAGATGTAAATATAATATGGGGATACTCTCCTCTCAGCTGACCAACAGCTTGTCTCCCAGCTCTAATTCACGGGATCTCCGATCACATAGAGTGCGTTGGCACTGGGATCAACTCATAGCGTGGGTCTCAAACCCATATCCCTCGATGCATTATCTATCACATTGCGTGATAAACCCTTTGTGAAGGTATCTGCCAGGTGTTTAGATGTTTGGATATAATCCAACGCAATAACTCCGGAGTTTCTCAGTTTCCTAACAAATTTCAATCTCCTCTTCACATGCCTTGATGACTTCATATTATTCTTAGAACTGTTTACTTTGACGATCATAGTTTTATTATCACAGTTCATCGGGATGACGGGTATTGGTTTTTTAACCACAGGTAAGTCCATCAAGAGCTTACGAAGACACTCCGCTTCAACAATGACTGTGTCTAATGCTGTGAGTTCTGCTTCCATTGTTGACCTCGTTATGATGGTCTGCTTGTAAGACTTCCAGGAAACAGCGCCACCACCAAGTGTAAACAAATAACCACCTGTGGCCTTAATCTCATCAGCATCAGATATCCAGTTTGAATCACTGTAACCCTCAAGTAACCGTGGATATCCAGTATAGTGAATACCATAACTCGCAGTGCCTTTCAAATAGCGCAGAACTCTTTCAAGAGCATGCCAATGATCATCTCAAGGATTTGACACAAATCAACTCAGTTTGCTTACAACAAAGGAGATGTCAGGTCTAGTAGCGCTGGCTAAATACATGAGTGAGCCAATAATTTGAGAATATCTCAATTGATCTTTAGCAATCCTTCGATTCTTTCGAAGTAGCACACTCGGATCATAAGGCGTTGGAGAAGACTTCCATTCGCTATACCCGAAGCGACTCAATATCTTTTCCACATAGTGAGACGGAAGCAGTGTAATCCCACAATTGCCATCCTTTAGTAGCTTGATGTTTAATATTGCATCAGCCACTCTCCAGTCCTTCATCTCAAAACAACGAGATAGGAACTCTTTAACCTCCTCGATAACAGCGAGGTTGGTCCTGAATATCAACATATCATCAACGTAGAGACACATAATAACTCCCTCGCCCCCACCATGGCGATAGTACACACATTTGTCAGCTTCGTTTACAACAAAGCCTTCAGCAGTTAAAGTTCTTTCAAACTTCTCATGCCACTACTTAGGAGCTTGCTTAAGACCATACAAAGACTTCACTAACTTACACATCTTTCCTTCTTGACCATCTACTACAAATCTTTCAGGCTGCTCCATATAAATTTCCTCATCTAGCTCTCCATTTAGAAAAGCTATCTTAACATCCATTTGATGAACGAGAAGACCATGTGAGGCAGCCAAGGAAAGTAGTACTCAAATAGTGGTCAATCTGGCTATAGGTGAGTAGGTATCAAAGAAGTCTTCACCTTCCTTTTGGGTATAACCCTTAGCCACAAGACGTGCCTTGTACTTTTCAATAGTACCATCAGGTCTAAGATTTTTCTTGAACACCCACTTACATCCTACAGGTTTGCACCTATAAGGACGATCAGTGACTTCCTAAGTACCATTAGCTAAGATGGAGTCCATCTCGCTTCAGACAGCTTTCTTCTAGTAGTCAGCATCTTGAGATGCATAAACTTCTGAAATAGAAGTGGGAGTATCATCCACAAGGTACACAATGAAATCATCACCAAATGACTTTGCAGTCCTTTATCTCTTGATCCTTTTGGGAGCTTCATTGTCGTCCTCTACAGGATTATCAGAGTGTTCTATCGGCATAGTGGGTTTAGGAATTCTAGAAAATTCCCGAACAGACGAACTATTCATCTCCTGATTTGATGAGCTAGACATTCCTTTCATTGGAAAGATGTCCTCATATAAAGTCGCATCATTCGACTCCATAATTGTACCAACATGCATGTCGGATACTTCAGATTTTACTATAAAAATCTATAGCCAATGCTATGAAAAGCATATCCCAGAAAACACAATCCACGGTTTTTGGTCCAAGCTTTCGCTTTTTGGGTATTGGAATATTGACTTTCGCCAAACAACCACAAGTTTGTAAGTAAGAGAGTTTAAGACTTTTTTCCATTCGTCAAATGGAGTCATGGTTTTATCCTTTACGGGAACACGGTTTAGGACATGACACGCGGTCATTAGCGCCTCCCCCTACCATTCCTTGGAGAGACCCGATGTATCTAACATGGCGTTAACCAAATCAGTTAGAGTGTGGTTCTTTCTTTCGGCCACCCCATTTGACTGAGGTGATTAGGGAGGCGTCCTCTCATGTATAATACCATGTTCCGTATAGAATAAATCAAATTCGTTTGAAAAGTACTCTCCACCACGATCCGACCTCAGCCGCTTGATTTTAAGATCAAGTTGGTTTTCTGCCCCGGCTTTATAGATTTTGAAGTAGTTCAAAGCTTCATCTTTAGATTTCAGAAGATAAACATACAGTATCTAGTGGAGTCATCAATCAACGTCATAAAGTATCTTTTTCCACCTTTTGTCAACGCACCATTTATCTCACAAAGATCTGAATGTATAAGTTCTAGTGGTGCTAAGTTTCTCGGTTCCGCAGCCATATGAGACTTGCGAGGGTTGCTTTCCGTGCACACAAACTTGGCACTTAGAACCTTTGACAATGGTAAATTTCGGAATTAAACTCATATTAGCTAGCCGCGTCATGCAACCAAAGTTAATATGACAGAGTCATGAATGCCAAACATTGGACTCATTATCATGGCCCACATGATTAATAACTTTAGTATATGAGTTTGACAAAGACAAGCGAAACAGACATCCGCACTCATAACCCTTTCCAACAAATTGTACATACTTAAAATTACAACTTTATTGGACTCAAAAACCAACCTAAATCCATCTCGACATAAAAGCGATCCGCTGACGAGATTCTTATTGATGGAGAGAACGTGATGCACATTCTTCAGCTGTACGGTCTTTTCCGAAGTAAACTTCAGATTTACCATACCAACACCATGAACAGAAGCACATGAGCCGTTTCCCATCAGCACGGAAGAAGTCCTTCAGACATGATAAGAGGAAAACATGGAAATATCATAATATACATGTGTATTAGTACCCGTGTTTATGCACCAATCAGGAGAATGATATACTGACAGGATAGTAGGTAAAATACCATACCTAGCATCCTTCATTTCAGTATCACTAATAACAACATGGCGGTCTTGCCGTTGTTCCCATGTTGACGCTTGTCAAAGCGATTAGGGCATCTAAGAGCCCAATGATCAGGATCACCACAGACGTGGCAAGAGCCTCTTCTCTTATCATTTTTATTATTGAAGTTGGTTGAGTGCGTGGCCTTGTTCTTGATCAAACTTCCCCTTTCCTTCAGTTTTGTTATTATTCTTGAACTTGTGGGATTGGAAGTTTTTCCTCTGTACCAAATTGGCAGTAGAACCTCCCTCAAATCCTCGAGCAGTTTTGTCCTTTGCTCTCGCCTTCTCTTCCACATGAAGAGACCCAATGAGATCCGTAATAGAAAACTCTTATCTCTTATGTTTTAGAAAAGTAGCAAAGTTCCTCCACGAGGGAGGAAGCTTGGCAAGTTCCTCCATGGAAAACTCTTTACACCGGCCACAAATTTGTCCGGTAAGGAACACTTGAACTGCTTAAGTTCTTTGTCAAGTGATTGTATCTCATGAGCTTGCTCAACGACGGAGCGCTCATCAACCATCTTGTAGTCATAGAATTGCTCATGATATACAACTCAGTGCCAACGTCCGAGACCCCAAACTTGGCCTCGAGCGCTTCCCACGTGTCCTTGACATTATCAAATGACATATACGGGTCAACAATGTTGTCCCCAAGAACACTGAATAAAGCCGCCATAAACATGGTATCGACTTTCTTAAAGGTAGATTCCTGCTCAACAGAAATATCTCCTTTAGGCTTGCCAAGAGTGGTACTATAGCAGTTTAGGTTTTTAAACTAGAGAACTGCTCTCTTGCGCCATCTTATAGTGCATGCCATCAAAAGGAGGCGGCCTAGTAGCCGCGGCTACACTAGTAGAATTCAGTTGCCTATCATCAGGTTTTTGGATTATTGAAAATATAAGCAATAACCATATGATTTAATCCGAATAATAAACTGATAAAGCATGATCATATAAACGCTACTAAAATCAATCACACAGATTAACAAAATAGATGAACAGATTACATATATACAAGATAAACCTATCACATCTACGCCAAACGCTAGACCTAGAAACTCTAGCAAAATCCGAAAGAGAGAGATTGGAAACACATACGATGCAGTTGCGGTAGTAGCCGCAGCAGAGCTGTCGCCCATGTTAAGGTTGCCAAAGAGGTCGCTGACATCTGGGAAGAAGTCGTCGTTCGGAAACTCGTCGTCGGACGACGTTGTGGTTTCCAGTAGTCGCGCTTGAGCACTCCCCAAAAACCTGATCGCCCCTCACCCGGACAGGTCCACGAGAGGCGGGGTTCCGGAGGCCTACTGTCCCGATCTGGGGTGCACGCCGCAAGCCGGGATGGGGAAGACAAAGACGGCAGCGCAAGGTTCTGGAGGTAGACGCGTGTGTGGATTGATCACAGATTAGGTTTAGTGACGACGCTTATATAGTGCAGGTCAGGGAGATCGTGGGACACAACCCACATCCATAAAAACTGGAAACGACTGTAATTAACGCGTCCATTAATGACTCATAAATAATTTTTTCAAACAGCAAAATAAAGTCCGGCTCGGCGAGATTCCTGCAACCCGTGGCGCGCACGCGCGTCGTGACGAGGCGGGCGACGTCAAAGAAGGAGTGCGTGACGACTTCTCTCCTTGTCACACCTTAGTGAGTGGTGCAACACTCTACTATATAAGGTGGTCCAACTCCCCTATCACCAGCAATGTGGGACTAAATTTTAGCACCACTAGCATAACCATATACTACCATGCATAAGTGTGCCAAAGAGAATTTCAGAATTTTTCTAATGAGCCAATAGCCCAAAACTCATCAAATTCCAACAGTAAATGTCTTGTAAAGCCAAGGTGAGAATCAATCAAAGGAGTAAACAGGAGCAATATGCCCCGGTGGCCATCAACATTGTTTTTCACATACTCGTGTGAGTTGAGAGTTTGATCAGCTAGCTAGCTCAAAGTACTAGATTGATCGTACCGTACGTGCATAAACTCGATGTATCATTGTCGTCGTCACGCCGGATTACACTCGGGGTTGAGGTTGGGCCAACATTGTGCCTCTAAGCATTCACAATTGGCATGCTACACAGGGAGGTGGTGGGGTGGCCACATTTTTAGCCAGAACCCTAATAGACCTATTAAGTACATAACTAGGGCTGCCCGTGGGGATGCTCTAACATCCGAGGGCTTCCCATGAAGCATATTGAGCAACGATGATGTAGAACTCCACCGTGGCTCGTGCTGACAATTTTCTGAAGGTCCGACGCTCCGTTTATTCACATTGTGTGGCCACCATGCCTAAGATCTAGTTCTTTTAGCGCATTCTCCCAGAAGCTGTCCTACTCCCAGCTTTCTCGGGAATTCGGTTCAACAAAATTGCGAGACTTCCAAATTTGTTTAGATTTAACTATTTTGAAAGCCTTACAATTTTTTAGACCGGCTTCCCCAGAAAGCTGGGTGAGGGCGGCTTCTCGGAGAAGCCCCTAAATGAACTAGGCCTAAAGCCCTACAAGCGACATGCCATAACTGACGATTAAGTCTTGCAAATTTGGATAGACACTACGGGAGAAGAGTAAGACGTCGACGGTCAAAGGCTACGCCAACAGCTATTTGTCAAGGCCGTCGGCGTAGGTCCCGAGACGGACAGCTAAGCAAACCTGCTGTCGGCCGAGGTTTGACGTTGGCATATGGCGGGATAGGCTAACGGCAGCCGTCAGCATAGACCGGGTCGTCGGTCTAGGGATTGGATGTGACGGTGATGCAACGATGTCAAGTCTACGTCAACAGCTTAGCTATCTGCCTAGGTTTCACACTTATATTAATCCTAAAAATATTATAATTAAATTATTCTAATTTAGAAAAATACATATAATATATGAAAATTTACAGAAAAATAAGATCTATCTATCTAAACTCATATATTACATATTTTGGTTGAATAAAACATAGAAAAATTACATATACTTTCGTATAACATATTTTCCATTTTTCAGGTGTAAAAAATAGGGTATTTTGTGAATCAACCACAAATGAAAGTTTTAAAATGGTACCACTCCTTTTTACAAAATACTAAGTCACCTTGCATGGACAATGTTCCTACCGGGATATCTTAAACCTTTCCGGCCACTCCTCATGAAAAAGATAAATTTATGTCGAATCGGTAGGAAGTGAGTCAGATTTGAACTACAGGTACATGATATGATGCTCATGATTTTTTTGGAAAAAATATTTTTAGATTCACAATATGCTATTTCATCAGATATCCACTGCAAGTTTAGCGAGGCTTGGCCCTGAACTAAGAATCTTCATGACCGCCATTTTGATCATAGTTTGAAACGGGCATAAGAAATTAAAAGACACTCCAAACAATGTAAAACCTTCGCGTGGTGTCATATTATGTGACATGGTTATAAGGAAAAATATCAAAATTGGTATATTGATTGCATCTCAAGAAAATATTCTCAGAAATGAGCTATCATAGCCGAGGTTTCATGGTTTTGAGGCCAAACGACCAATGTTATATCTAGAATCGCGGAATAGTTTTTGATAATTTGGCCATATTATGCACACATGTGAATCATGGGTTGGCGAATAATGTTTGATAAGTCGGAAACGTAACTATAATTTTTGATGTTCCATGCTTGTTTAGTATCTACTTTGCTTTGCTTTGTCTATACTTTGAGGTGTTTTTATATGTTTTCTGATACTAACCTATTAACAAGATGTTACAGTGCCAGTTGCATGTTTTGATCTGTTTTTGGTTCCAGAAAGGCAGAAAATGAATATTCTCGGAATTGGATGGGACAAAATTCAAAGTCAATATTTTACCATGGGGAACACGGAGCCAGAATACGAGACGGGGGGGAGGCACCAGGGGGCCACACCCCCTGGCGGCGCAGGCTAACCCTAGACGCGCCTGGGGGGTGTGACCACCCTGGCCGCCCCTGCCTCGCCTCTTCGCCTATAAAACCCCCCGATGCCTAAACCCTAAGTACCCGATCAATATTCAACGAAACCGTATGTATCCGGAGCCAACATCGTCCCTAGATCGGGGGGATCTGAAGCTCTTCCCGGCACCCTATCGGAGGGGAGATCATCCCGGAGGCCTTCTTCTTCATCATGCCAGCCTCCGGTTTGAAGTGTGAGTAGTTCCACCTTGGACTACGGGTCCATGTAGTAGCTAGATGGTTGTATCTCCTCCTTTGTGCTACCATGTTTAGATCTTGTGAGCTCCGTTCACGATCAAGCTCATCTATTTGTAATCATGCATGTTGTGTTTGCGGGGATCCCATGGATATTGAGATTACTATATCAGATTGATTAATGGTTTTGTCTTACGGATTCTATCATGTCTGTGTTGTTTGTGATCTTGCATGCTCTCCATTTCTAGTAGCTATCTTGGCCAAGTAGATGCTAGTGACTCCAAGAGGGGGTATTTATGCTAGATAGTGGGTTCATGCCTCCATTTAATCTAAGGGAAGTGATAGAAATCTCTAAGGTTGTAGATGTGTTGCTGCCACTAGGGAGAAAATAATGGTCTCTTGTTCATGGAAAAAATGGATTGTTTACCTTACACACTTTGCTTAAAGCAGTTATATTTTGCTTGCAACTTAATACTGGAGGGGGATCGAATGATAACCTGAAGGTGGATTTCTAGTCATAGATGTAGTTGGATGTTGGTTTATGTATCTTGTTGTATTGCCCAATCGAATCTCATAGGATCATGAATGTCCAGTATTGCATTGTTATGACTTGCTCAGTCCTGTCAATTGACCTTCTGTAATCTGTTTACCCAGCATGCCATGTTTGTTTATATTAAGGAGAACACCTCTAATGAACTATGGACCCCGATCCAATCTTTACCATTGATACATTTTCCATTGTTCATGTTTACTTTCTGTAAACTTCTATTACCTTCCACACCATATAGCTAATCCTTTGTTACAACAACCGGTGAAATTGACAACCTCATTGTTCGTTGGGGCAAAGTCTTGAGTTTGTGTTGTGCAGGTTTCCATGTTGCTTGCAACACCTTTGAGAGGTTTCCTTCCTCCTACTGGTTCGATAACCTCGGTTTCTTACTGAGGAAGACTTGCTTCTGTGCTCTTCACACCTTGCTATTGGGGTTTCTCGACGAAGCGCTATCAGGCGCCGTCAACAAGTTCTCTTGCGCCGCTGCCGGGGAGGCTAAGGACGTCTTCACAAGGGGAGTTCTTCACAACCTTTCTCTTTACTTTATTTTTTTTGCTTGGTTTCTTTTTCTTGGTTTTGTTTGCCTATTTTTATCAAAAACTCCAAAAAAATTAGTTTAGTTTGGTTTGCTTTCTCCTATAAAAAACACAAAAAAAATTAGTTCATGCTCTAGTTGTTGCTGCTGTTGGCTTGCTCCACTTTTGCCAAAATGAACTCTTCTGAGAACACCAAGTTGTGTGACTTCACTAGCACAAACAACAATGATTTTCTAAGTACTCCTATTTCTCCAGCTGCTCCTGATGCTACCTTTTATGAAATTAAGCCTGCTTTGTTGAATCTTGTGATGAGAGAGCAATTTTCTGGCGCTAGTTCTGATGATGATGCTGCCCACCTCAATAACTTTGTTGAACTTTGTGAGATGCAAAAATATAAGGATGTAGATGGAGATATTATTAAGATCAAGTTGTTTCCTTTATTCTTGAGAGGAAAATCTAAAGAATGGTTGCTATCCTTGCCTAGAAATAGTATTGATTCTTGGATTAAGTGCAAAGATGGTTTTATTGGAAAATACTATCCTCCTGCTAAGATTATATCTATGAGAAGTGATATTATGAAATTTAAACAACTTGATAATGAACATGTTGCTCAAGATTGGGAAAGAATAAAATCTTTGGTTAAGAATTATCCCACTCATAGACTTACTGCTTGGATAATTATCTAGACTTTTTATGCAGGTTTAAACTTCTCCTGAAGAAACCTGTTGGATTCAGCTGCTGGAGGTACCTTTATGACCAACACCTTGGGTGTTGCAACAAAACTCCTTGATAATATGATGGTTAATTATTCTGAATGGCACACTGAGAGAGCTCCACATGGTAAGAACGTAAATTCTGTTGAAGAAACCTCCTCTTTGAGTGATAAGATTGATGTTATCATGGATATGCTTGTTAATGGGAAAGCTCCTTTAGATCCAAATAATGTTCCCTTAGCCTCTTTGGTTGCTCAAGAAGAGCAAGTTGATGTGAAGTTCATTAGAAACAACAATTTTGGCAACAATGCTTATGGTAATAATTATAGGCCTTATCCTCCTAATAATATCAATACTTATCATGGTAGATCTGGAATGCCTAGTGAAGATAGGATCCTAGAAGTTGAAAGATTGACTAAAAACTTTATGAAAATGCAATATGAGCAAAACAAGATATTCATTAAAACTATGGAAGAACAATCTGCTATCTTGAAATACATTAGTCATCATCTTGAGAATTTGAATAGAGAATTTCCTAGTTTACAGTAAAAAAAATTGAGTGCTGAGAAAAATATTTCCTCTTTGTCTGAAGCACAGTCCTCCTTGATTAACAAAATGGTTGCTAAACCTAAAACTTTGGAAAGTACCTTTGCCGCTACTCATGCCATACAAGTTACTATTGATGAAAATGTTAGACTGTTAGCCCAACTTCATGCTAAGTGGGAAAGAGAATCTGAAATTGCTAGAAACAACAGTGTGTGCACTATCACCACCACCAATATGGATGCCACTAAACCACAAGAAGTTCCTATTCCTCCTACCACAATGCCTAAACCCAATGAGTCTACAACTAGTGATGCTAAGTTTGATTTTGATCTTGATGGTTGTAATATTTCTAAAGTCATTATGTTCCTACAAAAGCTTGTGATGACCCACAAGTATAGGGGGTGTATCGTAGTACTTTTGATAAATAGAAGTGTCGATCCCAACAAGGAGTAGAAGGTGTTGACTAGTGGTATGGAGCAGGAAATCTCTATAAATACTTAGCAAACGGATTTTTAGGGATTTTCGGATAAAGCAACAAAAAAAGTGCAAGTAATAAAGACAAAGAACAAACGCAGCAAGTGGCCCAATCCTTTCTTAGCATAGTACAAGCCGGTGGAAATACTTATAAGGACCAAACGTTCTCGAGGACACATGGGAATTCTGTCAAGTGCTTTCGCTTCATATAGCTAAGTACTCTTATTTGGTGTTGTAAGTGTTGTGCGGGTGAACCTGTGATAATGTACCAACCTTACTTGGACTAATACATACTTGTGATTAAACCCCCTACAATCATTCGCAACTACAAGAAAGTAATTAATATATAAATCTAAACCTTAAACTTTGAGATCCTACGCTCCCTTGTGCAAAGGTGTCCTAACGGGGGTTTATGTTTCTGTCACTCCGGCAACCCCACAATTAGTATCCAAATACACAATGCATTGCCCTAGGCCCGTAAATGGTGAAGTATCATGTAATCGACATTCACATGACACCATTAGAAGAATAGCACCACAACTTAAATACTACTCCCTCTGTCTCGGTTTATAAGACTTACGCGTATTTCTAGGTTGACAAATTAACCAACTTAGCACGAGGTACATAAGATAAAAACTATATTATTTAAAACTTCAAATGTTATATTTTCTAATGATATAATTTTTATATTTTATAATTCATATTATATAGCTCATGCAGACGACCTAGGTATACACGTAAGTCTTATAAACTGGGATAGAGGGAGTAAACCATTGAATCATAACTCAGCACAAATCCACTACTAACAACATGACTTCTCCCATGTCCTCAAGAACTAGACGAACTACTCACAAGACATCATATAGATCAAGATCAAAGATGATATGGTGATGGATAACAATCTGAACATAAACAATAATCCAATGGTTCCACTCACAAGCATCAACTATAATAGTAATCAACACCGGGAAAGTTTCCCCTAAGAACTAAAGCAATATCCAACACAATTTTTACAGCGGGATGAAGTGGTGATGATGGTGCTGGTGGAGATGATGGTGCTGGTGGAGATGATGGTGTGGATGATGATGATCCCGATGAAGCCTAGCTTGATGACGGTGTCGATGGCGATGATCTCCCCTCTTCGGGAAGGGATTTTCCCGGCAGAAATCTGTCTGTCAGAGAGCTCTTTCTCTCTCGATGTTTTCCGCCCCGCAGAGGTGGCGGAAATCTTTCTTTGGTCGCCCCCCTGGTATTAGGGTTCCGAGAGGAATATATAGGCGATGATGAGTCGGAGGTCGGCTGTGGGCCACACTGCCTAGGCGCTACCAGGGGACCCGCGCCTAGGGGGTGTGTGGGCCCCATGTGGCCCAGCTACGCCTCCCCTTCTGGCTTCCTCTGTCTTCTGGTAAAATATAATTTTATTTTTCTGGTATTTTTCTGATCTTCGCGAAATTGCATCAAAACACCTCTTTTTTCCATCAGAATCCTGACTCCGACAGTCCATCCTCCAAGAATCATCCAACATGCAAAAACAGTGGAAAAGACATAAGTAATAACTCATAATAAGACATATATCAATGAATAGAGGAAAATTATGATATAGAATGGTGATGCAAATTGGACGTATCAGCTTGATAGAAGTCCTGATGCTAGTGATATGCATGTAGCTTTCACCAAACACATTACATATACCCTTATTAGAATTAAGGAAGAGAAGTTGAAACACAAAACCTCTATTCCTAGGAAATTACAAGACAATTGGGAACCCATTATTAATATGCAAGTGAATGACTTTGATCTCAAAGCTTCATGTGACCTTGGTTCTAGTGTCTCTATTATGCCTAGAAAGTTTTATAAAATGCTTGATTTGCCACCTTTGAAAGATTGTTATTTGGATGTCCGACTTAATGATAATTCTAAGAATAAACTCATGTGGAGTGTTAATGATGTTCTTATTATGGTTAACAATGCTTATGTCCCTGTTGATTTCTACTTTTGGATGTTGAATACAATGCTTCTTGTCCTATTACTTTGGGAAGACCTTTTCTTAGAACTGTTGGTGCCATCATTGATATGAAAGAAGGTACCATTAAATATCAATTTCCTTTCAAGAAAGGTATTGAACACTTCCCTATGAGGAGAGAGAAGTTTCTTTTTGCTCCTCCTTTGAAAGCAAGGTTTGATGTTAATGCTTCTTCATTTGAAAATACTTGATTCTTGCTTCTTGTGCCTAACTTAAAGGTGTTAAATAAAATTACTTGTTGGGAGATAACCCAAGAGTTATCTTGAGTCTTGGAAGTTATTACTTCAGTAATGATCTCTCCTTATCCTTTTTGTTTGCTTTTTGTGCCAAGATGACCTATAATGAGAGGGAAGTAAGATTCGAGAGTTGCTGTACCGAACAGATTTTTGTGAGGAATCTATGTAAGTCGGATTGAGCTGATATTTTTTGAATAAATCCCCCAGTATGTTAGCTAACTTTCGTTAGTTCAACACTTTTTGATTTGAGCAACATAAGGTCTTCTAAAAAGTCGGTTTCTACCTGCTAGTCTGTTTTGACAGATTTCTGCTATTGTTTGCATTTGCTTCTTATTGATTCCTTTTTGGGTTCTTTTTGGAAAATTGAGATTTTTGAGGGAATTGATGCAGTAGGTTTGCTGTTCTAAAGCTAAATCCAAAGGTCTATTATATTTTGAATACACTAACGTTGCTAATGAAGATTATGTGAAGTTTTGTATGAAGGAAAATTTCAGGTGTAGAGAGAGAATGATGAAATGAGATGAAGAATGGACAGAAGCTCAAGCTTAGGGATGCCACCCCGTGTCACCCCAATAAATATTCAAGAGGTACAAGCGTCAAAGCTTGGGGATGCCCAAGGCATCCCCTTTGTAACATCCCAAAAATATTAAACTTGGATCATCAAACTCTAATCATCAAAATTAGGGTTAACAAAAACTTTTCCAACTAAAAATATGAAAGCATTCATATGTGCGTGTATTAAAATTTGGATTATTTTGAATTGCCATGGTTCTGTGTTTCTTTGCTTGTAAAAGGATTCTTAGGTGAAATAAACATCATCTAAACAATTCCCAAACTTTTCCCAAAGACAAATAACTCAAAATAAACAAATGAAGTGAATGGTCATATTTGCCAAATTAACTCTCATGCCTACTTTGGCTATCTCTAGTTTTCAAAACTCAACAGAAACATTTGTGGATCTTTGCACCCCTTGGTAGTACTCATAATAAGGTACCAAGGCCCACTTTGTGATCATCCAAAAATATTCAAATACTCAGTTTAAATTGACAGTTTAAAATTGAATCTATCTCATATGGGAAGATCCCACTATTTCAAAAGCCACTCAAACAAGTTCAATTTTCAAAACCCAAGCACCCACAGAATCCTCAGCACATGCCTAGCACACCCACCAAAAATCTTTTCAAAATTCAAAAGAAAGTTTCTTGCGGCCATTTCATCAAACACTTGGCAGGCAGATTTAAACCAAATCAAATTCACTGTTTTTAATAGTGTTTTGGGCCTAACTGGTTCCCTCTCTAGCTCACAACAACAATTTAGTAGATCATCTAGCCTAATTGGCAACCTCTAGCCTCACTGTAAGCTAGCCATTGTCATCAATGGTGAGCAATCCGAGCCACCTCGCCGGCCAACTTGGTCGCCGCCACAGCAGACCATCTCCCCCTCTCTCGCCATGTCTGGGAGGTAGCCAGCATCTCACCGCCGCCCAATATCCCCTCCCCGAGCCAAGGAAATCTGTGGACCACCGAGCACGCCATACCTGTACATGCTGCGACATGCCGAGCATGCGCCAGAGGCCAGACTGCACGCTGCACACGCCGCCGCAGCCCGTGCCCACCGCTTCGCCATGATCCCAGGAACATGCTAGACACCCCCGTTCGCCGCCCCGTACCCCGCAGCCACCGCTCGCCGTGGAGTTCGCCGCCTCTGCCGCGCAGAGCATCACACGTTCCTGACCAATTGCCACCGCCCCTAAGCGCGAATTTAAACTCTAGAGCATCGCCAGGAGACCGCGCTTCAATCGCCACCCTCAGCCATGCCTCTAGCCGCCCGTAGCCATGTCGCCACCGTCACCTGCCCATCCCTCTCGGTCTCGCCGTCGAGCCTATAAAAGGAGGCCACCCCAAGCCATTTGAAGCACACCATTCCACTCCCCTCACCTCACTGATCATTCCACCCTCTAGCCGGAGCACGAGGAGCAGCAGGTTGCCGGAATTGCGCCGGAGCAGGCCGCCTCTGGAGAAGAAGGGAGCCGTTGATTTCGACCACCCCCGGAGCTGCCTCGACCGTCCCTAAGCTCGATGTCGACCACTCGTTCGTTTGCCCGCCTCGCCATCGTCGTTGGAGCCCTGGTATGCCCCATATGCACCCCCACTGAGTCGCTAGGGTTCGAGCTCACCGGTGACATGTTCATCATCGACGACGATCCCCAGCCGTCGATCTTCCTTCTAATCCAACGAACCACACAGCACTGTACCGCTTCGTGTGTTATGAGCCACTAACGGGTGGAACCCCGTGTCAGCTGAGCCCCGCGCTGCAGAGTGACACTGGGCCGGCCCATTAACTTTTGCCATGCAGCCCAACCGTTTGAATTTAGATTTTTCTATTTTAATTCAAACTCAGTTCTGTACCTAGTTTCAAAAATCAACCTAGCTCGATTTAGTGAACCAAATTGCATGAAACCAATTTTGTTAGAAAGATACTGAAATGCTTAATCCAAGTCCGTTGGATTCAAACCATTTGGATCTGTAGATCACCCTTGGTAAAAATATCAAGTCAGAAGCTTTTCAGCATTCAAACATTTTTCAAAATTCAACCATAATATCTTTTGAGTTGATTCGAACTCTCAAAAATCACATTTGATCATACCTTTCAGAATATATAAAAACATATGGGTTTACTTACATAAATAATGTTCAAGTAATAAAAGAATGCCACATAGGCATTTCTAGTCACTTTAATTATTTTAAATAAAAAGGTTAAACCTTATTAAATTGTGACACCACTTGAAATCACATTCCCTTGTACTGAAATATGTGGTGATGACATGTGTCAACATGATCCCATATTTGAGTTGGAGAATATTAAATCTTAAGTAGTTTTTTAAATGAGTAGAAATTACTTTTCTCAAATTAAAATAAATAAACAAATGCTTTAATCTTGTAATGATAGGTGATGATGCTATATCATATATAGAACACCTTTGTGTGATGATTGAAAATAGTTAAGTATTGTTTGGTGATTGTGTACCTCGTATTTATTTATAGACGCTAGTACCGACCAAGGATACGAGGAGGAAGGAGGATACTACGAAGAAGAAGCCGAGGAGAACTTCAACCACTGCTCTACTCAAGGCAAGCCAATACTTGAAACCTTGCAAGCTAACACTTGCAATTATAAAAGTTAGATAACCTATGCAATGCACTAAGCATGCTTGGTTGGACACATTTGATGATACCCAATCCTAGTTTTACTTGCAAGCTTTATACTTTATTTCTTTATCAAAGCTTTCTCTTAGAATTTACTTAAGTGACTTGTAGATTTTAGGAAGATAATTGAAGGTTGCATAAAGAGCATTAAATTTGGCCTAAGCTAGATAATCTTGATGTCATCCTAAGGCATGAGATTGAACTTAATTAATCTCCACTTGTTTACCACCCCTCATTAGTACTTACCCCACTTGTAGATGCTAGTGCTAAGCATAAAACTTGATCAACTTTAGATGGGAATACTTAGTGAAAATGGTTATGAAAACCTTGGAATGATGAGTCATTTTACTGAAATGTTTTGACATGTGTTTCCGAACACCAGATGATTTTGATGATGAAAATGTTGAGGCAGGAGCCTTACCCCTTTATAAAACTGATGGTTGTCTGGATGCGATACCATTCCAATTTTACCGTACAACCACAATACCCGAAAATTGGGTAGGGCTTGACTGGAAACTTATATACCTTAGTATGGGTTCCCTCACAGCCAAGGTCTGAGCTGAGGATACCTTATGAAGATTGTCCACCTGTGCAGTACCCAAGATGACAGTTGGTCATGGTTGGGAGGCCAAACTCATAGGAGAGGTGCCTATACTAGGGCGTGTAATTGAAAGGTTAGGATTGAAGATTATCCGCAAACTGAGTATGGTTAATTCAGTATTTGTTCCTGAAGGATGTATCGAATGTTGTGGTGAAAGTGTACAATCTCTACAGAGTGTCAAACTATTCGAATAGTCGCGTCCGCGGTTATGGAAAGTTGGAGTGGCCAAACTGTTCCCTCGTCGGATGTTTTTAAAATGATTTGTGAAATGGATTGAGACTTTGACTTGACCACAACCGAGTTGTGATATGAAATTCAAGTTCCCACTTAGGTGTTATAAAATTTCAACTAGTTTCTTGCTTCTGAACTTAGTAGAGGTAAATCTGGCTTTTTGCAAAACAACCCTAGAGCTTAGTGTCCCACTACAATAGCCCCCTTAACTGTTAGTATTAGTTTGCGAGTACTTAAAGAGTATTCATGGCTTTGTCCCTGGCTATTCCCGTGGCTAGACTATGAAGAGGAGTACTAGGATGATGGACCACAGGAAGGTTACGACAACTAGGATCATCTCCCATCCTCGGCATTGCCTGTGACCCCGAAGATGGAGCTTCGCCTACGCTACCTTTATTATTACGTTATTCCACGGCTTGAGTTGTATTAAGAACTGGATCATGATATCATTATTTGTGTAAGACCTTATGTATGGTTTGTAATGGATGATGTACTGTGATATCCAAATATGTTATGTCTCGCAAAAATGGTAATCCTGGGATTGCGATGTATGAGATAACAGGCATCTGGGATTAAAAATCCGGGTGTTGACACCCTTCTTCATCAATAAAAAGCTCAGGTCTTTCTAGACACTTAGTTTTTATTGTTTCATGCATTGTTATGTTGTTCTTGGAGCATCTTAGTTTTCGTTTGGTTTGCTTAGTTTGCATGAATAAAGTAGTTTGGACCCCCGTTCTCGCTTTGTTGTTTCAAATAAGTTGATTGGTGTTGGAGAAGAGTAGAAAGTTCTTGCTTGAGTAGTACAAGAGGAGCTTGCTTTGACCGTGACTTAGACTTTAGCATGTCATGCTAGGTGTTGTTGACCTTATGCTTAGTGATTATTGCTGTACCATAACTTGTTCCAAACAATTGGGATTTCTTACTGTTCCTTGAAGGAATCATGTGTTGTTTTAGCATAAAAAAGCATAGTATTGTGGTATTCTCTTTTGATGCTTTGTTTGGGTTGACTTGGCACATGCTCACACCATGTTATGACTATGAACAAGTCACCATAGCCTCTATGATAATTTAGTCCTTGACTTGTAGTGCCACTTTATGCTTTGATTAGTAATGTTTTGTCGCTCTGTATGATTATGACCATTATTTCTCTCTTAGTTGGTTGCTCCCAGTCTTTTGCTAGCCTCCACTTATATGAATAAGTTCTACTGATGCATACAACTCCCAAGAAACCAAGTTATTCCAAAGTGTGCACTATAAATTCCTATGCATGGTGTGTTACACCATTCCAAGTATATTCTTGTTTTCATATCTTCCAATTAAAAAGTATTTTGTTATGTGAAAACTTAGTGATTAAATCTCTCAAAACTTGATGGCACACTTTATTTTTCTTGCCCCTAATAAACTTGAACCATTGTGTCATCTATGTTGTATATGCTTGCACTTATACGTTGGAATTAGCAGAACTGTGCTGTCACGTGGAACGCTTTCAACATTGCACTTGTACTTTGTACCCAGTGATATCATGCTCTTTTGTATATGGATGTCGTCAGTGTGAAATGAAAGGGGAGCTTGTAAGTCCATGGCGTTATGTATGTGTGTTAGAGAAACGCCTGGGCCCCTAGCCTAAGCCATGCCTAATCATGGTGGAAACTTGCAGCATCACCATAATGACATATATGAAGCTTTCTTCTTATAAAAAAGAGACATACTAAAAAGAGGAAAGAGAGAAAAAAGCACCATATTCTCATGGTAAATAAGAAATTGCTGACATGCTCATTATCTGCTTCCCTTATCATTTTGATTATGGGATAGCTCATGTATCATGTGCAAGGGGTACCCCGTTGTCGGTTCTCTATGATACAGATGTACTTACTATGACAAGTACTTACAGGTGACCAAAGTTGAGTAGCATCAAGTGTGGCCCTCGTATTCAAGGGACATGAGATTGCCAACTTATACTTTGTCAAGCATATACTCCATAGTTTGTTCACTTTAACCTTAATCACTTCAAGATGCTTATGATAGGGACAATGAGAGCTGAAAGCTAACAAGTACCATAATTTTTGGAAGCTCTTTTTGAGACTTGAAATCCCTGCTTCCCTTTATGAAGGACCTTTCTTCCACCATTATATTGATTCCTCACCTTCTATCTTTAGGCACCAGTTAAGAGAGCATAGTTTCCATTCTTAGTTCTATGTGCATTGTCCCAAAACTTATTGATTGATGCATATTGTTGATATTACTTGTTGTTGTGCTATTTGTATCTAGTCACTCTTATGAACTTTGAAGGTGTCCTATGCATCTATTTGCTACTCCATGAGGGACAATATGAATGCCACTATGCCATGTTTTCTGTATGTGAAACAAACAAACGTTTTTCAATACATGTTATTCATGATCTTTGTTTGTAGCATTTTATGTTGCATGCATAGTTACTTTGTCTTACTGTTAGAACTCCATCTTTCATGCTCATGTTTAGAGTTCTTTGATCCCAGCTTTCAATGCTTGCAAATGGTTTGGTCTTGATTTTGATGGTGCATGTCACCTCAAAAAGTATTATTTTTATCACTTACCTACTCGAGGACGAGCAGGATTTAAGCTTGGAGATGCTTGATACGTAGGAAACGTATCTATAATTTTTGATGTGCCATGCTTGTTTAGTATCTATTTTGCTTTGCTTTGTCTACACTTTGAGGTGTTTTTATATGTTTTCTGGTACTAATCTATTAACAAGATACCACAGTGTCAGTTGCTTGTTTTCTTCTGTTTTTGGTTCCAAAAAGGTAGAAAATCAATATTTTCGGAATTGGATGGAATAAAAGCCAAAGTCAATATTTTACCGTGGGGAACACGGAGCCAGAATACGAGACGGGGGAAGGCCCCAGGGGGCCATACCCCCTGGCGGCGCGGGCTAACCCTAGCCATGCCTGGGGGTGTGACCACCTTGGCCGCCCCCTTGCCTCGCCTCTTCGCCTATAAAGACCCCACGATGCCTAAATCCTAATTACCCGATCAATATTCCACGAAACCATTCGTAGCCGCCGCCACCATTGTCCCTAGATCGGGGGATCTAATTCTCTTCCCGGCATCATGCCGGAAGGGAGATTATCCCGGAGGCCTTCTTCTTCATCATGCCAGCCTCCGGTATGAAGCGTAAGTAGTTCCACCTTGGACTACGCGTCCATGTAGTAGCTAGATAGTTGTATCTCCTCCTTTGTGCTACCATGTTTAGCTCTTTTGAGCTCCGTTCATGATCAAGATCATCTATTTTTAATCATGCATGTTGTGTTTGCAGGGATCCGATCGATATTGAGATTACTATGTCAGATTGATTAATGGTTTTGTCTTATTGATTCTATTATGTTTGTGTTGTTTGTGATCTTGTCTGCTCTCCGTTTCTAGTAGCTATCTTGGCCAAGTAGATGCTAGTGACCCCAAGAGGGGGTATTTATGCTAGATAGTGGGTTCATGCCTCTATTTAAAAGACTAGTAGCTATCTTGGCCGAGTGCGCACGAGTAAAAACAAAGTGCAGCGAAAAGACTAATGTTGATCTGTAAAGTTAGTTTAAAAATCTCATTAAACTGTCATAAGTGACAACCGCTTATTCAAAGAGGCCAGAGTGTTACAAATAATTACGGGAATTCACCTCTATGTGTATGATCTTCATGTTTGTACTTCAAAATTATCGCATACGCTTCAAGACAAGTTTAGGATAAGATATCTTGGGACTTCTCTAGCGCCTGAATATGTAGATTCAAAATATTTTAGCACCGGACATAACCACACTCTTCACTTAGCGGAAGATTTCCTATATTACTAGTACAACCAAGAACAATAAATGAATGCCTTCCCTAGGACAGAAAAACTAATGGTGTCTATTATAGGATATAGCTATATAAAAGCAACTCCAACTCCAATAGATGATGGAAAACGCCGCACGCTAAAAATAACCGCTGATTTAGCTCGCACGGCCGTTTTCTGTTCCTTGAGTAGATGCTGCATAATTGCGCGTGCTAAAAAAAATTCTGCACGTGGTAATTTGCGCTCCACAGCGCACCAAATTTACTGCACGCCGTCTAGCACGCGCTATCACTCGGCAACGCGCACGTAGCCCAACCGTCGCTGAAATCTTACCCACGTCCACAATGTCTCCATTTCCAACGCCCCATTCCGCTGACGCCGCCGCTTCAATTCGCCACCGGCGGCGCTTCTCTGCGAGCAGTAGCTAAAGATCCGCCATGCCGCGCCTTCCCACACCTTCCCCGAGCTAACCTCGGCAGGAATCGAAATGAGCTGCCGGCGCGACGCTTCTTTTTTCGAGCCACCAAGCGAACTACCGCCAACGCACCTCGGCCAACTCGGAGCTGCCGCGGCACTGCGCCTCGACGACTGCATGTCCTCCTCAAGCCGGGACGTTACTTGGTGCATGCTACGTGCTCGGCAAAATGACCGCCACAAGGTATGTTTCGCCGCCGACCGCGCCATATTTTAGTTTCGGTAGACGAAGTGAGTGTATTTTTGTGCTTGTAGACGATCTCATATGATTCATCCGATGATGAACTAGAGCTCGAGGAAGATGAGAACATATCGATGCTATTAGCTTGGCACGCGACGAAAGAACCGAAGCGTGGTGGCTCGGTTTTTGGTAGGCGCAAGTTATGAAGGGAAAGGATCGAAGGGCACGAGAGGTTGATGCCACCTTCCCGGAGGAGTATTTTTGTCGGCGTTTTAGGGTGAGCATCGGTTTGTTCAGGCGCATTTGTGAAGAGGTGACCAAGTATGATCGGTTCTTCGAGCGAAGGAGGAATCCCGCCGGAGAGGTTGAGCATAGCACCTACTAGAAGGTGACCGCCGCCTTGCGTATGATGGCATATGGTATACCGGTGGATCTTGTTGATAACCATTTGGCAATGAGTGAGAGTCAAGCCATTGAGTGTGTCAAGCGCTTTCCCGTCGCAATTATGCACGTGTTTGGCGCCGTCTACTTAAGAGACCCCAATGTTGAAGACACGGATAGGATTTTGGAGGATAAAAAGGCTCGGGGTTCCCTAGAATGCTTGGCTTTGTTGATTGTATGCATTGAAGTTGGAAGCATTGTCATGCGGCATGGCATGGACAATTCAAAGGTCACAAGAAGGATTGCACTATCAACCTTGAAGCCGTGGCAGATTATGCGACCTGGATTTGGCATGCATTTTTTGGAATGCTCGGGTCATGCAATAACATCAATGTTCTTCAACGGTCTTCTCTTATGTCAAGGATTGCATTGCGAGAAGGTCCACAAGTGTATTTTGAACCAAATGGCCATAAATATAACTATGGCTATTATATTGCCAATGGCATCTAACCAAGGTGGCAAACTTTTGTGAAGCTGGTTCACAAACCCAAAGGTAAGAAAGAAAAGAATTTCCACGCCACACAAACGGCGGATACGAAAGATGTAGAGAGAGTCTTCGGGATTTTGCAAGTCCAATTTGCTATTATGGGAGGACCGGATAGATTTTAAGACCAAGAATGCCATTTGTACATCATGACATCTTGTGTCATCATGCATAACATGATCATAAAGGATGATCATAGCTAATATATAGATCACAGCCACTACTATGACTTGATGGGGATTCCCGTGCAAGTGCATAGGTGAGAGAACATGGTGGCGCGTTTCATTGCCTCATAACATGTCACTCGCGAAAATGAGACCCATGATAATCTTTAAAAAGATCTCATCGAGGAATGGTGGAAATGGTTTGGGGCACAACGTTAAGCCCTCCTTTTATTTATTGTTTATTGTATTATTGGAAAACAATTTGTTGTAGTGTTGATGAAAAACTTGTTGTATTTGTTGATGAACAATTTCTATTTTAAGAAACAGTAAAATGGAACTACTAGGGCATTCTCACAACGATTTAGACTTGGGAGCCGTCAGATCATGCATAAGAACGCACAGGATCGATTCTTCCTTGCACAACTTCGCTTGGGCATGTGTTACTGTGTTGCTTCATTCAAGCCGTCGGTGCAACATAGCAGAGCTGCTTCTCCGAGAATCGGCCTACATGTTTTCTCGTGAACCGGGCCAATATGCCCAGGGTGGCCAGATATTCCTCCTCGACATATCTTTGTTTGAATTTGTATGGGCCTATAAATCCTGGGTGCTGTCGGACTATGGCTGTGACCGTGGCCCAGCGTCGTCTCCTCTTCTCTTTTATCTCATGTACTAAGTGGGTCCTGAAACCGGCGCTGGTGAGAAGCTTAGGAGTCGTCCTCCCATAAGCATCCATGTACGTTTGCCTACCCCTAATCAAACTTGGGGTTCCTCATATATGCTGCTTGCAACAGGGTTTCTCTCTCCAATTCATCTGGGCGCCGCCTGCGAACTTCACTTTCTCTGCCAGCCATGTTTTTGCCTTAGTTTCATTTTCCCTTCGCCCATTGACTGCTTTACAGACTAACCTTATTTGTTGTTTATTTGTAGCTGTTCCAGGATGGTCGCCGGTTTGGATTTCTCTGCTGTTGCTAATGTTGAAGTGTATAAGTGGATTGCACTAGCCCTTTCCATCAGTTCGGACTTTTAGTTGCGTTGGCTAGTGCATGAAGCTTAACATGGTATCAGAGCCTAAGGTCTCGAGTTCGAGTCCTGGCTTTCGCAATTTATGCTAAAATTGTTGTTGACCCCTCTATGTCCACGTATAGGCCTCTTGAGTCATACGTGAGTTTCGCGCGCCGTCGCTCTCTTCCGGTTAAACTTTTGGTTACGTTGGCTAGTGCATGAAGCTTAACAGCTAACACCGGAAATGATCTGATAGAAGAAGGTTGAAGTGCTTGCGTTGGGGACGATGGCGGCTTCTCCCTTCTCCTTGCGCGCTCGCTTCTCCCTTCACAGGAGTGCGTCATCCCCCATGGCATAGATCGGTAAGAAGTTAGGACGTGGCCGTCGAGTCGCAGAGTCCGTGCAAGACCAGACATGTATATCTCAGGTAAGACGGCTCTTGGACGACACTAGGTGGGGAGGAAATTTTCGCTGCAGTCAAGGCCACCGCCCACCAGGGTTGTTAGCCGTTCCACCCCTTGACTAGGCGTGTGAACAAAATGGTCCAAAGCATCAAGAAGACGAGCCATGAGATTACGAGGAAATCTCCATGTTCCCTGTATCAAATCTGGTTGTCTCTTGATTGAACAATTTTTCCATCCCTTACATGACAATGTAAGATTACTTCAAAATGATTGACGATTTGTGTCATGTTCTGCACGAAAATTTCAGAATATGAGTATTCTACTATTTAATTGTTGGTACTTATGTGACACTTAGACGGTTAGACCTGATTGAGGGTCACAAGGAGGGGGTTATCTAGGCTGAGCAGGTTGCATCAATTGAGGTGAACTTTTATCAAAAAAAATATTATGTATCATTCATTGTATTATTTGTTTCCTTTGGTCAGGTTACGACACCAAGATGATTCAGCTAATGAAAGTTATCTCTCTACCAGTGTTACATTGGAGGCTATCTGAAGCTCTTTTATCTTGTTTTATAGATTTCATACCCTGTATTTCGTACCATATATTTAGCACAGTTTAATATGCAGGAACCAATTAAGTTGACAATGAGGTTTTAACTTCGTAGGATAGAGTGTAGGAGAGTTTGTGCCATGAGATTCCAAGAGTGCCTTCCTAGAGGCATAAGCCTAGAGGCATCTACACTTATGACATGACACATGAGCCCTCTGTGAGGCATCTACTTGTTCATTTCTACTATTTAAAATTTATTATCCCAGTCGTCTTATAGAAATGCAAATACTTTTATCAATCAATTTGTGTAGGAAAGAATACTTTGATGAAATTTGCAAAGAGGCTGTCAAAGAGAAACATACTTTCACAATCCCCATTCCAGTAGATTGTTGGCGCCTCTAAGTTTTTTTCATGTGTTATGTGTTTGCTAAAGTCCGTATGGAGCTGCTGGTTCAAGTAACTTATATTTAGCTCTTCTTTGGCAAGGTAATTTATTCCTCTTTTGCCCGTGAGAACAGAAGTTGCAGTTTTCCCTTCTGTTAATTAATAATATGGATTTAAATTATCCTTTTGCATTTTTTATGGATTGTTCAGTTTCTCATACTCTTACAATGGAAAATAATTTAATCCATTGACTAACAAAAAAGGCCTCAACCTTTACTGTTAGGTAAATCCTAGCTATCCTTCAAGTCGCATATGATTTGTGTTGTGAGTGATGTTAGAAATTTATTTTGCAGGAGCAAGGATAAACTGGCTTATTTTTCAGGAAGCTGATATTTTGGCGAGCAAACTAAATACAAGATGCCATGAAATCAACAAGGAGCCTTCTTTTAAACCATATCCAGTTACAAGTCTTCCGTTTCCATTGTTGAGGCTATTTATTGTTATTGTTACTTGCATTTATTTTCTTAAATCTAGCCTGTAGTAAAGCCTTCATCTTTTACCTACACAATGATAAGCAGTATTGGTAGTGCAACCATACGAGTTGTGTGCTATTTTTTGGAAACTGCGATTGGTACCTTTATGATCATGGTCATGTAGAAAGCTCTCTCTTGACCAACCTTATTGCGGTTCTAGAAATATAATAGAAACTTCCATGTATTTTATACTACTTTTGATAGAATTGATGTTTTCCTGTGCAAAGTATATGGTGTTCATCATATACATCTCTTGCTATTCACCCCTTTTATAGCTTTAGTGTGTCTATACACTTGATACAATGTAATCGTGTTCTTGGAACTGCTCTCCTTTTCTAAAACAGTTATAGTACTTTGTAGGTCTGGTGTACAATGCCCTTGAAGTAAGAAACTGACTTGACAAGGCAACCAAGAAAACTGAAATAGCAGTGGAGCTACAAGCAGTCTATGGGACTTTGGAAGGAAAGTTTACTGCTCTTCAACTGAACAACAAAATCGCTCTGAGACGAGCTAAAGGCATGTAAAAAAATGATCCATCGAAATAATACAAGTAATAGAGGTGCATCGATTCGGCAAATCACGGTATCCTCAATTTTGAATAGTGGGCGTTGTGTACATTGATCAAGTACCAGTGGTTGATATGGCCGTTGTAAAATCAAAGTAGTTACCAATTGGAACAAAATGTAATTGTTTTGCCGAATCTGAATAACACACTTATGCAAGACCGAAATTTCATGAGTTTTTCGAGATATCCTTAGTTGTAAATGTCCAATTTTTTCCATGTATTTTATTTTTTACATATTTTTTCAAGGAGCACGGGCGCGGCAACGCGCGCTTTTATGATCTAGTTTGTTGTATTATTTATGTACCATTTGGTTGTGTTGTAATAATAACTAGATAATTTTTTGTTGCATTTATTTGGGTTTGTTTGATCTTCATGATCCTATAGTTTATTGTGAAACATATTTGGGTCAGCATTGCGCGCTGCATTTTGCCGCGCCTGCTAGGGATACTTTTTTGGCTCTATTTTTGCGTGCTGCTTTTAGCACTTCCGCCGGAGGAGAGCTGTGCGCCGTGCTGGAAATTGGAATCATGTGCGCTGCATACGCCATTTAGCACGCGGCGTTTTCTAGTGGTTGTTGGATTTGCTCTAAGGAGACAACAAAATTGTGTTGAAGCTATGGTGGCTTCTAAAACAACATCTAAATTGGTGTGTACAGTTTGATTGTGATATGGACCACGAATAAGGTTGTTTGGAAACAATATCCTCGATGCATGTGAAACAAAACTTTATTGGGTTAGATAAAATGTGTTATTTTTGCACTGAATCCTCACAAAGTGGAGATCTTAGGTTTTCCAAAAAATCATACTATAAAACTACGAGTACAAAGAGGTATCAGTTGCTTAACAACTCTTTTCAAGTGGATATAGTGACATTCCACTTGTTAGTCCCAAAGACGTAGTTTTCTATAGAGTTTTGCACTGCCTATACATACACTTGAATGTTGTCCTTTATGTTAAAATCTCATAAGTGAACCAAGGGGTACCGAGGGACTGATGGGAATGATCAAATCAAACTTAAATGTCGACTGAGATTAGTAATTTGGAAAAGATAGATTGCACTTCAGACCTTGGTGAACACTGTTGGTGTTCTTGATCTCATTGTTGGTGGATGACCATGTAAATACATTTCTGGTGGAATTTGGTACAATTATGTAGTGTCGGGCATGAAGCAGTCTAGGCTATTCTACAACTATGCTCGCATAGTAGAGAAAGTCAGGAATATCGTGTAAATGATAAAGGTGTACGTCACTCTATGAATAGAGTGGTATTATTTTGATTTTATAGTTTGTAACATATCTCTACTACTTCTTAAAGTCAAACACGACATGATGGTGGTACGTCTATTTTTTCCGCCCACACGGCTTCTCCCCACACGGAAAAATCCGGTAATAAAAAAATCGGCTGAGGGAACATCACAGCCACGTAACCTCACGCGACAACCATCTTGCCTCTCGCACAGCCAAGAAGGAAAACAATTTCCCCATCCCCACCTGTCGCCAATTCCTTGCCGCGCCGCCGCCGCTCCGTCTCGTCTCCTGTCCCCCGCCTCTCTATAACGTGTGCCGCGCTGCGGTGCCTCCCTTCCCCATTCCCCATGTCTCTTGGCCCATCTCCAGCCGTGCTACCTCCCAATCTACCATAGTCAGCTGGAAACTGCCAATCAGCTCGATCCATGGCAACTACCGATGCCGATCGTGGAGCTCGTGTTGGTTACCTCCTCTCCTAATAAAAAAAGGTCTGAGCCCTCCTATTCTCATACCTCGCTACACATCAGACGCCCAACGACGCTCCTTGCCGCGCCTCCGACGCTCCGCCCAGTTCCCGATCCTGCCTCACTGTCTCGACCGTTGCACGTGTCGCGTCGTGCCCATGGACTGAACCTTCTCGCCGTGCCTGTGCTCCACTACGGTGGCGGCTGCACGGATGCTTACAAGTCCAATTCTTCGGACGTTACAGTGTTCTGGACGGAGCCGCTGGAGGAGACGACCGACGACGCGCACGTCCTCACCGCTGACAACTTCCTTAGCGGCTAAGGTATACGAGCTCTCTGTTACTTGAACATCACTTTATTACTTGCTCTAATTCCTAATTGTTTTCTACAGAGTCCATATTGAAAAACTTTGCAGCTAAGGTAGACAGTCTGTAAATGAAGATTCTACTTCAGATTATGCTGCGTCCTCTGCCTATAACTCCGGTTGTGCCATGATCACACAGCTTGGTATTAGAGTAGTTGCCTAACTATAGTTGGTTTAGGAGTTGTATCCGTGCTGGTCACGGTACGGCGCATGTACACGCCCACCTCTAACCCAGGTCGGTTCGACCTACTTGTGTAACAAGTTGTAACCTGTGTATATTTGTCAATATAAGGAACACCAGCCGGAGGGGTTAACCACGACAACCAAATCTTGTGAATTGGTATCAGAGCATCGAAAACTAGATCGATCTCTCCCGGCGGCGCGATCTCCCTTTCCCGTCGGCGCTACCCCTCCTCAACCACCACGTCGAGATGACGACCTCGTCACAGCTCCAGCTCTCCACCGCCTGCGCGACGTCGTCGGCGAGTTCCTCTTCCGCGCCCATCCATTCCAGCTCCAACGCCATTACCATGCGGCTCGACCGCCACAATTACCTGCTCTGGAAAACCCAGGTCATCCCTCGCCTCGCTGGATAGGGGTACCTAGGGTTCCTCGACGGCACGTACCCCACCCCGGAGCAGCACCTCACCACCGGCACCGGCAAGGATGCGACCAAGGTCGTCAATCCGGAGTACATCGCCTGGTGCCAGGCAGACCAGCGCATCCTCAGCGCCCTCCTCGGGTCCATGACCGAGGAGATCCATGCCCAGATGATCGGGCGCACCATATCCGCCTCGATATGGGGGTGTTTGACCTCCATGTTTTCCGCCCAAGGATGGGCGAGCATACGCCAGATCCGTCGCTCCCTCACATCGACGAAGAAGGAAGATCTGAGCGCGTCTGCATACTTCCACAAGATGAAGGGCTTCGCAGATGCAATGGCCACCGTCGGATCTCCCCTGCCTGACGAGGAGATGATCGACTACATCATTGCTGGTCTCGGATCCGCGTTCGCCCCGCTCCAAGCGTCGATCACCGTGTTCTCCAACGCCAATCCCGATGTCGTTCTCAAGCTGGAGGATTTCTACGCCATGCTCCTGTCCTACAAATCCATGCAGGAGGCCAACTCTCGTGATCTCAGATTACTCTCGCCAACGCGGCGAACGCCGTGGCGATTCTGACCGTGGCGGAAAAAAGGGCCTAACGACTCGGGGCGCCGGTGGATCACAAAGAAGGCGGCGACAATGGTGGCTACGGTCAACAGCAGCGCGGCGGCGACCGCGGTCAGGGTGGAGGCAGCGGTGGCGGATATGGTCACAGTGGCGGCGGTGGCTATGGCAACAGCGGCTATGGCAATGGTGGAGGCAACGGAGGCAGAAACGGAGGAGGTGGCGGCGGCAACGGTGGTCGCCGTAACCGTCCTCACTGCCAGATATGCAAGTCTGGGGACACGACGCCCTCGCCTGCCATAACCGGTTCAACCAAGGTTACCAGCTCGAGGATTCACGTCAGGGAAACGCAGCAGCATACCACCCTGGCCATGATGCACAACCCCATTGGGTCATGGATATAGGTGCTACTGACCATATGACGCATGACATGGAGCGTCTTGGCGTTCACGAGCGCTATCTCTGCAAGGATCAAGTCCAGGTCGCCAACGGTGCAGGTTTGCCAATTTCGCACATTGGTCACTCTCGTTTAGCTGGTCCTTCGCAATCCTTATTACTCAAAAACATTCTTCACGTTCCCCACATTAGAAAACACCTGCTTTCTGTCTATAGGCTCGCGTGTGATAATAATGTTTTCGTTGAATTTCACAAATACTTTTTCTATGTTAAGGACAAGGCCACGGAGAAAATCATCATGCGGGGTAGAAGCCGTGGTGGTCTTTATCCAATTCCTTTCAGTCGAGCGACATCTTCAACCTTCACCACCCACCATGCACCCTCTAGCGTCAAGGTTTCCTCTAGGCAGTGGCATGAACGGCTTGGCCACCCTTCGAATAATGTAGTACAATCTGTTATTAAGAGTAGTGATCTTCCATGTTCCTCAAATAAAGATTCTTTTGTTTGTGATGCGTGTTAACGTGCAAAGAGTCACCAGTTACCATATAATAATTCCTATCGTATGTCCACTTCTCCTCTTGAACTTGTGCATACCGATGTTTGGGGACCTGCTCTGCCTTCTTCTGGAGGTTATTCGTACTATGTTAGCTTTATTGATGATTTTAGCCGCCATTTCTGGATTTACTTGATTAAACACAAATCTGATGTAGAGGATGTCTTCTATGTTTTCAGCGTCATGTTGAGCTTCAACTGAACACCAAAATTCGCGCCGTACAATCTGACTGGGGTGGTGAGTACCATCGTCTTCACGAGTATTTTCGCCGCACTGGCATTCTTCATCGTGTCTCTTGTCCACACACATCCCAGCAAAATGGCATTGTCGAGCGTAAACATCGACATCTTGTCGAAACAGGGCATGCCCTGCTCGCTCATTCTTCTCTCCCCCTTCGGTATTGGGATAAGGCATTTCTCACGGCGTGTTATCTCATTAACAGGATGCCTTCCCCTGTCCTTAACAATGTCGCTCCTATTACTCGACTGATGAACAAAAGCTCCGACTAATATTTTCTTCGCATGTTTGGGTGTGCGTGCTGGCCCAGTTTGCGCAAGTATAATTCGTGTAAATTAGAGTTCCGTTCCAAGATGTGTAATTTTCTTGGCTATAGTCCTATGCATAAGGGCTATAAATGCTTAGATCGCACCTGAAAGAACATTTCTTAATCCCTAGTGTTTTGTGTGTTAGATAACAATACCAAGGATCATTTAATGTGTGTTGAAGTGTTGTAGCTCTATTTGAGAATAAAGGGAAAAGAACTCTGCCTTTGGGGGCGGATAATCCGGCCCCACCAGGGGCGGACAATCTGTCCCTCCCTCTTCCCAAGTTTGCGCAAGCCCCAGAAGGGGTGCGGAATTTTGGCCGGATTTTCCGGCCCCGCCGGATAATCCGCCCCTCAGGGGGGCCGGATAATCCGCCCCCCTGCTCATCGCCAAGACGCAAGCCCCAGAGAGGGGGCGGAGTATTGGCCGGACTTTCCGGCCTGGCCGGATAATCCGCCCCCAAAGTTGTGTAACGGCCAGATCTAGGGAGGGGTATTTAAGCCAGCCTTCCCCCTCCTGCCAGAACTCTTGATTCATCACGAAAAAGACCAGATCATATCTGAAAGCTTCATCCAAGAGTGCTCCACCTAGATCCACCCAAAGGCCCCATCCCTTGGGGAATCGAAGGAGGAGAACTCGATCTTCATCATCAGCAATCAAGCGCTTCATCTCCTCTCCATTCATTTGGAGAACCCCTGATCTAGTATTTCTTACAAATACCTAGATCCTTGTTTTTGTTTATATTGATAAACCTTGTTCTTGTGGCAGCTTGTTGTTATCTCGGGAGCCCCCAATTCGGTTGTGGGTGTGTGCCCCGATAGTGTTGTAAAAGGCACCGGTTCCCGCCTCGAAGGGATCCAATAGTGGAGAAGGTGGATCAGGCCTCTCGTGGCGAGATCCATCGGAGAATAGGGTGAGGCCTATTGTGGCGTGGTGGTCTTAGAACCGCCCACCCCTCCAACGCAGATGTACTTCCCTTAACAAGGAAGGAACTGCGGTAAAACAAATCCCTGTGTCTCCGCGTGTTCCACTACGGTTTCCTCGCTCCTCTTTTACGTGCTTAGTAGTTAGGGTTACATATAGGGAAATTCTCGTAGTTGCATATCTAGAGAATTTACTTTGTGTCAAGCCTAAAATTGAAAAAGTATTAAAAATTGGTTAGCACCTATTCACCCCCCCCTCTAGGTGCCCATACGATCCATTTCAATTGGTATCAGAGCCTCGGCTCTTATTTCGGGCTTAACCTCCTAAGAGAAGTATGGGTTCCAAGGTAGATGGGAGTGATGCTCCGGAAGTAGTCACCATGAACGATCTCAAGACGTTGGAAACAACCTTGGTGATTTCAATGGATGCTAAGATGGAAGAGATGCGTCAATTGATAATGCGTCTCTCCACATCTGCAGCATCACCTCCATCTAACTCGGAGGATACCACTCCGCAATCCAAGGAAACGGGTAAAACCGTTTCCAAAGATAACGAAGTGGTTGGTGATGATACTAGCAAGAGCTCTTCCTCGAAAAGGGATAGCGGTAAGGATGGATACAATGAGGTTTCTCATGTGTATTCCCCTGATCCGCCTATCCCTCACCCACATATACATAATAGGGGTGATCCACCCAAACTTTCAGCATCTACTTTTTCTCAATGGCAATTTTTGATGAAATCTCATGTGTGCAGTTCCTCCATAGAGTTGTGGAAGATCATCGAAAATGGTCTTCATGTTGGAAACCCCAACAATCTCACAAGAAGAGAAGTGGTCGATAGCCAACTCAACGCTACAGCTCTACACATGATACAGCTTGGTGTGGGTGACAAAGACATGCCACATTCAGCATCTTAGCACAGCTAAAGAAGCTTGGGATGCCCTCACCAAGCTCTTCATCGGAAATGAAAGTATGAGAAGGAATAGATATGATGCCTTGAGCAATGAAGCTGAAGGTTTTTATATGCTGGATGGAGAAGACCACGAGGACATGTATAGGAGGCTCAAGGCAATAGCCACAACCTTCAGAAACCACGGTGAAGCTCATGTTGATGATGCTTGGATCAAGCGCAAGTATGTCAGTGCTCTTATGCCATTTGAGCCCACAGATTTGAAAAGTCTCCAAGGTAGGTATAACTATCACCTCATGTCATCCAATGAGGTAATTCAAGAAATGGCCGCCTTCAAAGTGGCTGCCAAGAATGCCGAAGATGCTTGTGCTCGAGCTATGGGGATGCAAAAAGGGGTCAACATGGCCTTGAAGACTAGTGTGATTGATCATGATGAATATGCGGTAGAAGGTCTAGACTGTCCCGAAGATATAAAAAGTATCCACGGACAATACTTGGCTCTTTATGCAAGAAAATTTTGGAAAGATCCAGCCAAGTCTAAAGCTGAACTAGATCGCAAGAGTGGAGCCTATGGAAGAAAAGAAAATGGTCCCAAGCTAAGAACATGCTTTAATTGTGGTGACCGGCTGCACTTCGTAGCTGAGTGTCCATATCAAAGTAGAGAGGATAATGGAGGAAGACTCATTTTCAAGGACAAATCAAAAGCTCCACGTAAGAAATAGTTTGCAAAGAAGAATGCTCCTTTCAAGAAGCAACCAAAGATTGTTCTAGTGGCTCAAGAAGAATATTCATCGGGGAGTGAAGATGAGGACGAGGACGATAGCTCTCAAGAGGTGGCTGCTATAGCCACCACATCTACATCAACATCTCTCTTCGACTCTCCGAACGAAAACATCATCAACAAGAATGCTACTTGCCTCATGGCACGAAGCTCTGAGGTAACTTCTTCTAACTCTTCTTTTCCCAAGACTATGATAGACATGGATGATCCTACTAGTCTTAAGGTTAAAGAAGAGATTATTGCTTTGGATTATTTCTACACTAACTTGCAAGGTGAGCACAAAGTTCGTTTTGAAGCTCTCATGGATCAGCTGGCTCAAAACGAAGCACTCCTCGAAGAAAAGGGCAGAATTGAAAGGGAGGATGCAATGGAAATTGCATCCCTAAAAAATGCTCTTGAAGAAGAAGAAGCTCGGGTCTCTCTTGAAGAGAGGCTCGAGTCTATGGAAGAGTCACATGAAGAAATTGTGACTAAACTTGTTAAGGAACGTGACAATGCTGTCACCAAAGCAAAGAAGTTAAAGAAGGAAAGGATTGACTTTGGGGCTACTCATGATAGACTCTCCGAGGAATTGGAGAAACTTGACAATGCTCACAAGGCGTTGAAAAATGAGTTCTCTATTCTCAATGAGTCACATGATCAGCTTCAAAGTCGATTGGCCAAATATGATACTCCTAGATCGTCCAACTCAACATATAGTAACAAGAAAAATGCTAGTGTGGAAAAAGAAGTGATCAAGGACATCACTACAAAGGACAAAGGTGTGCTTGATGAAGTACTTGGCAAGCAAAGGTCAAATCATGGTAAAGAGGGACTTGGGTATGTCACCAAGTCCAAGAAGAAGAAAACCAAGAAGAACAAGACCAAGAATGTGCAATTAAAGACAAGCACTGCTGAGAAGATTGTCACAAAAGACAAGACTAATAATATTGGTTTTGCGGGGTCTCACAATCCGAATTATGAACTCTTTTGTGATGACTATGGCGATGTTTATGCTTATTATGTTGGTCATTTTGATGAATATATTGCTTGGTCTATTTGGGTCCCAAAGACCCTTGTTAATAACATGAAAGGACCCATTGAAAAATGGGTACCTAAAACCAAGAAGTAATTTTCTTGCAGGGCTATGCTTCCAGTGGGTCGAAATGGGTGCTGGATAGTGGTTGCACTAGTCATATGACTGGAAGCAAGGAGATCATCACGGAGATGCGTCCAAATCATGATAATATCACAATCTCCTATGGTGATAAGTCAAAATCTCAGGTATTGGGTCTTGGCAAGGTTGTGGTTGCCCACGATATCTCTCTCGTGGACGTCAGACCCTTGGTTACAACCTTCTTTCTGTTCGTGCCCTTGGCAAGATGGGTTTTGCTGTTTTTATAGATGATGATTTGGTGGTACTCTTGTGGAGCAAGTCTCTAAAGGTCGCGTTCGTTGCATACGTCGAAAATGACCTGTATGTGGTGGACTTCTCAGGGAAAACCACTTCGGGTCCGATGTGTCTATTCGGAAAGGCCGACGTGGGCTGGCTATGGCATCGCCGTTTAGCCCATGTCAACATGAGAACTTTGCAAAGTCTCCAGAAGGGTGGCCACATCCTTGGACTAAAAGACAATGTCTCTTTTGCCAAAGATCGTGTTTGCAGGGCTTGTGTTGAAGGAAAAATGCACGACTCTCTCCACAAGAGGAAGACTATTGTGTCATCAAAGAGAATCTTGGAATTACTTCATGTGGATTTATTTGGTCCTCCTTCTCATGCAAGTCTTGGTGGGAAGAAATATTTCTTGGTCATTGTCGATGATTACTCAAGATATACATGGGTATATTTCTTCAAGCTGAAAAGTGAGACTCAAAAAACTATCATCGACTTTGCCAATGAAGTTCAACGTCAACACAATGTTCCTATCTTGGGAATTAGAAGTGACAACGGCTCAGAATTGAAGAACTACACTTTAAACGAGTTTCTTAGCGAAGAGGGGATTAGACACCAATATTCCGCTGCGTACACCCCTCAACAAAATGGTGTAGCCGAGAGGAAGAACCGGACTTTGATGGATATGGCAAGATCTATGCTAGCTGAATTCAAGTCTCCTTATAATTTTTGGGATGAAGCCATATCCACTGCTTGTCACTCATCAAACCGGCTCTACCTTCGGAAGATCTTGGACAAGACCCCATATGAAATACTTATCGGTAACAAGCCCAACATCTCACACTTCAGGGTATTCGGGTGTAAGTGTTTCTTTCTTATTCAAGGTGTCCGTTTGTCAAAATTTGAGTCCAAGGCTTTAGAAGGTATTTTTGTTGGTTACGGTGCCGAATCCCACACTTATAGAGTCTACAACAAGCTCACTGGGATTGTTGTAGAATCTTGTAGTGTGGAGTTCGATGAAAATAACGACTCCTTTGTAGGGAAAGTTGATGTTTGTGATGCAGATGTTGAAATACCCCAAGATGCCATAAGAAGAATGGGCGTGGGATTTTTCCGCCCCATTGAGGAACCCCTTGTGGCGGATCGGGAAGGACAATGCTCCACACATGTGGAGCCCTCATCTACACAAGATCAACAAGTTCCTACTGTTGGAGAAAAACCTGCATCAACACCGCAATCTGCTGAAGATCAACTGTCCTCTGGACAAGTTGGTAGTCCTAGGCCGGACTATACGCCCCCTCCAAGGGGCGGACAATCCGCCCCTGGAACTCCAACTCATTCCAGAGGATTCGAAGGAGAAGTCAGCAACTCTGAAGCTCCCAGGCCGGATTCTCTGGCCCCCGAGGGCGGATTATCCGGCCCTGGGTCTCCAACTCTCATCAGGCATTCTCAAGAAGATGGCTCGGGTTCTTCACCTCCCAGGCAGGATAGTCCGGCCCCTCCAAGGGGCGGATTATCCGGGCCTAAAGAAAATGTTCAGCAACAATCTTCTGGCAGAAACGATGACCAAGATCAAGGGCAAGGTAGTAATCAAGACAAGGATACAAATATTGAATCAACTCCCTCTAGAAACAATGAGGACATTGAGGCTCGTCGCAAGGCTCGTGCTGATCGGAACCTTGAACTAAGAGGTCACACTCTTGACAAGGTTTTTGATGCTCTTAAAGACCCCGATTGGGTTGTTCCAATGCATGCAGAATTAAATAACTTCGAACGCAACAAAGTTTGGAAGCTCGTAGAAAAACCAAAGGATTGCCGCAATGTTATCGGCACCAAGTGGATCTTCAAGAACAAACAGGATGAAAATGGCATTGTTGTGAGGAATAAAGCACGACTCGTGGCTCAAGGATTCTCTCAAGTGGAAGGAATTGATTTTGGCGAGACTTACGCTCCTGTGGCTCGTCTTGAATCCATCTGTATCCTTCTTGCATATGCAGCCCATCATAATTTTAAATTACAACAAATGGATGTTAAGAGCGCTTTCCTTAATGGTCCTCTACATGAGTTAGTATACGTCAAGCAGCCCCCGGGGTTTGAGGACCCCAAATTTCCGAACCATGTCTACAAACTCGATAAGGCGCTCTATGGCCTTAAACAAGCCCCACGTGCGTGGTATGAGTACCTTAAAGAGCTTTTGCTAGACCGTGGATTCGAAGTTGGGCAAATCAATCCCACTCTTTTTACTAAGAAGGTTAATGGGGAGCTTTTTGTGTGCCAACTTTATGTATATGACATTATTTTTGGCTCTACTAACCAAGATTTTAACGATGAATTTTCGAAGCTTATGACTGACAGGTTTGAGATGTCCATGATGGGTGAGCTCAGGTTCTTTCTTGGATTTGAGATCAAACAACTTAGAGAGGGAACCTTTATTAATCAAGCTAAGTACATCCAAGACATGCTCAAAAGGTTCAAGATGACGGATCTCAATGGCGTTGCTACCCCAATGCAAACAAAGTGTCATCTTGAGCTCAATCCCAAGGGTAAAGACGTGGATCAAAAGGTATACCGATCCATGATCGGCTCTCTCCTTTACCTTTGCGCATCTAGGCCCGATATCGTGTTAAGTCTAGGAGTGTGTGCAAGGTACCAAGCCGCTCCTAAAGAAAGACACTTAGTGGCAGTCAAGCGAATCTTCCGATATTTGGTTCATTCCCCAAATTTTGGGTTATGGTATCCCAAGGGTTCAAGTTTCTCTCTATGTGGTTACACTGATTCAGATTGGGCTGGTGACAAAGATGATAGGAAATCAACCTCTGGTGCATGCCAATTCTTGGGCAGGTCTCTAGTGTGTTGGTCATCAAAGAAACAGAATTGTATTTCAATCTCAACCGCCGAAGCTGAATATGTTTCTGCTGCAAGTGCTTATACTCAATTGTTATGGATGAGGCAAACTTTAAAGGAATATGGTGTCAATTGTGACAAAGTGCCTCTTTTATGCGACAATGAAAGTGCTATCAAAATTTCTTACAATCCTGTGCAGCATACAAGAACAAAACATATAGAGATTCACAACCACTTTATTCGGGATCATGTTGCTCGTGGAGATATTGCTCTATCCTTTGTGAGCACGAAGAACCAACTTGCTGATATTTTCACAAAGCCTCTTGATGAAGCAAGATTTTGTTATTTGAGGAATGAGCTAAATATCATAGATTCAAGGAGCTTGGCTTGACTACCCTTGCACACTCACTTCCTCTTATTCATGTATTTGGTTTAGATGCGGGCATAGACATAGGGGGAGTGTGGTCCTAATTGATTGGGCCAACCCTCCCCCCATAATGCCGAGAGCAAGTCAAATCATTTCCCTTAATATCATTTTGTGATATGTGGGTCATCGATGAGCATTGGTTTTGAACTCAAGATACATCTTCGCGGTGTCATGCCATGCGCTCCAACATGGTGGCTTCGGCGACCGCCCTCTTCCTCGAGAAGAGTTGGTTTCTCATGGGTCTCGTTGGATTTTCTTGCATATCTCATGTTCTTATGGAAAACACACTCAAATTTGGCTTTTGATTGATTTGATTCTTGCAAATTTGGGTGTGTAGTACCATCTCAGTTTGATGCTCTCAACCTAAGCCTTTCTCTTCCCCCTTGAACCATCTATTCTTGCACACAAGTCCTCTAAACATGGTGATCTTCAGGGGCGTTAGCTTCCCTCTTCTTCCTTTTTGGCGTTTCGATGCCAAAGGGGGAGAAGTAGTTCTATTAGGGCTCGTGGATTTGCAAGGTTCGGGCACAAGCTTCTCGATTTTAGTCGTTTTTATTTTGCTTGCTTGTGCCTTTTCTAGCGTGAACTCATTTGCTATTTGTGTTTGTTTATGTAAGACTTTGTCGTACTCCACTTTGTTTGGTACTATGTTGGGTATTCATGGAATTCTGGATTTATCTATTATGGACCCCATGGAATTCTAGAATTATGGAACATATTTGATGGCATATGGATTCATGGGATTATCTATGTATGCGTTGGCTATTCTCATCCCGGTGGTATGACCTTGTTCCTCAATCCACTTTTGTTCCAATTATCTCTGCCATGGAAGTTGTGCTCTCTCTAGTGTGTGTATTTGTATTCAAATGCAAATTTTAAATATGCACACATCTAGGGGGAGCGCCTTTCATCTTAAGGTGGCGATATACGGTTTCATTGCAAATCCTAGTATTGTCATCTAACACCAAAAAGGGGGAGATTGAAAGAACATTTCTTAATCCCTAGTGTTTTGTGTGTTAGATAACAATACCAAGGATCATTTAATGTGTGTTGAAGTGTTGCAGCTCTATTTGAGAATAAAGAGAAAAGAACTCTGTCTTTGGGGGCGGATAATCCGGCCCCACCAGGGGCGGACAATCCGCCCCTCCCTCTTCCCAAGTTGGCGCAAGCCCCAGAAGGGGGCGGAATTTTGGCTGGATTTTCCGGCCCCGCCGGATAATCCGCCCCTCAGGGGGGGGGCGGATAATCCGCCCCCCCTGCTCATCGCCAAGGCGCAATCCCCAGAGAGGGGGCGGAGTATTGGCCGGACTTTCTGGCCTGGCCGGATAATCCGCCCCTCAGGGGGGACGGATTATCCGCCCCCCAATATCTTCACCAAGATTCAGCATGGCGCAAGCCCCAGAGAGGGGGCGGAGTTTTCCCCGGATAATTCGCCCTTGGGACGGAGTTTTCCCAGGGGGCGGATTATCCGCCCCAAGTGGGGGGCGGATTATCCGCCCCCAAAGTTGTGCAACGGCCAGATCTGGGTAGGGGGTATTTAAGCCGGCCTTCCCCCTCCTGCCAGAACTCTTGATTCATCATGAAAAAGACCAGATCAGATCTGAAAGCTTCATCCAAGAGTGCTCCACCTAGATCCACCCAAAGGCCCCATCCCTTGGGGAATCGAAGGAGGAGAACTCGATCTTCATCATCGGCAATCAAGCGCTTCATCTCCTCTCCATTCATTTGGACAACCCCCGATCTAGTATTTCTTGCAAATACCTAGATCCTTGTTTTTGTTTATATTAATAAACCTTGTTCTTGTGGCAGCTTGTTGTCATCTCGGGAGCCCCCAATTCGGTTGTGGGTGTGTGCCCCGATAGTGTTGTAAAAGGCACCGGTTCCCGCCTCGAAGGGATCCAATAGTGAAGAAGGTGGATCAGGCCTCTCGTGGCGACATCCATCGGAGAATAGGGTGAGGCCTATTGTGGCGTGGTGGTCTTAGAACCACCCACCCCTCCAACGCAGATGCACATCCCTTAACAAGGAAGGAACTGCGGTAAAACAAATCCCTGTGTCTCCGCGTGCTCCACTACGGTTTCCTCGCTCCTCTTTTACGTGCTTAGTAGTTAGGGTTACATATAGGGAAATTCTCGTAGTTGCATATCTAGAGAATTTACTTTGTGTCAAGCCTAAAATTGAAAAAGTATTAAAAATTGGTTAGCACCTATTCACCCCCCCCCCCTTCTAGGTGCCCATACGATCCATTTCAGCACCACCGGCCATATTTATATAGCTCGCGATGTCATCTTTGACGAGTGCGTATTTCCCTTTGCCACCCCTGGTGGAGTGGTCGATATTTTTGCTCTTCAGCACGTGTCGTTTCCTGCGGTAGAACCAACTATTCAGGGTCCCAATTTGTGTAAATATGACACTTCCTTGTTGCGAGTTGACCCGCCTGTGTTTGCTCGTGTTGTGCCTGTGCAGGAAACTCCCTCGACGGATGCTGTGACCGACGCCCCGCGTCGCGTGATCGACGTGCATGCCTCGGACGAGGCGCCGACATCGCCTTCTGCCTCGGCGACCTCGCGCCTGGCCCCTCGACGGCCTCTGATCCGTCCGTGCCACGCAGCCTGGCATCGGGCTCATCCGCGCCTACCGGCCCACCCTCGTCTCCCGGCCCGCGTACATCGCCTGGCCTCTCCACTCCGCCCAAATTTCCGGGTTCGTCGTCTCCGCGCACTGGGCCGGCCCAGCAAGACGACCTCGACGCGGCCTCTCCCGTCTATGCTGGTTCTGACTCGGATGCGGGCTCCGTATCGTCTACCGCGTTGCCAGCTCCGCCCTCTCCATCGTTAGCGGTGCCTGACATTCATCCGATGACGACACGCAGTCGGAACAATGTTCATCGTCCATGCCTGACGAGGTTTAATCTCGTCAATGCCCATTGTTATGAGCTTGGGTTTTGGAGAACATGGGGATGCTGGAGATCGCGGAACGGTTAACAGACAAGCAACTAGGGGACACGAGATTTACCCAGGTTCAGGCCCCCGGAGGGAAAACCCTACTCCTGCTTGTCTGCTCTTGATTATGGCATAACCGAAAGTTACAGGGGTACGCAGATGCAATCTGGTGTGGAGGTGTGTATGCGGTGGTATGCGAGGTCTAGATCTGTAGATCTATTGTGGTCTAGTCTATTGTATCGTAATCTATTGGGGTGCCCTCCTTGTTGGCCCCTCCTAGCCTTTATATATGGGGAGGCTAGGTCTCAGGTACCGATACGAGTAGGTTACAAGTTGTATTAAAACTCTAGTCTTGAGCCTTCCTTGTCTTGTGCGCTTGGGAGTCCGTGTACATATGGGCTTCATAGCACCCGAAATGTCATAGGCGTCCTGGACCCTGGCAGGTCGTCGAGTGGGCCTTCCGTCGGGCTGGACCAGGTAGGCTAACATCGGGTACCCGTAGGGCATATCCATGTCAGTATCCCCCGAGTGTCCATCCGAAACGTAGATTCGGGTGGAGACTTAGTTGTCTTGAACCTTGCATTTGGATGTTGGAAGCGAAAGTTGTGTCGAGTGCAAAGCACTTCACCCGAAAGTTCATCGGGTCAGCTAAATTTGTTCGGTTGTTGTAAAGGAGTCAGCATTATGGACGTAGTCAACACAATGGACTATAGGATGCGCGGCCATCGCTCTCTATGGGAGTAGCCCCCGAGTGTCTGTTCGAGTCGTAGACTCGAGCAGAAACTTATAGTCGTCGGTTGTGCAATACGGCGATCCGGAAGTTCTTCGGATGACCTTGTAGATGCCCTGAATGCCTTCATTTTTTTGAATGCGCGACCAGCGCTCCCTATGGGAGTAGCCCCCAAGTCATCAGTTAAATCGTTGATTCGAGTGAGGAATCGAAGCGTGCCACTAGAAGATCTTCTGTGTGCATGACCATCGCTTCATTTTGGAGTAGCCCCCGAGTGTCTGGCGGAGTCGTAGACTCGGGCAGAGACTCGAGTCTTGTATCGTGTAGTTGTAGTCGACAATCTCGTGGGCGTATCGCTGACCCGTAAGTACATCGGGTGCGTGACCAGCGCTCCTGATAGGAGTAGCCCCCGAGTGTCTAGTCGAGTCACAGACTCGAGTAGAGAGTCATGCGAGGAGAAACCACGGACCCAGAAGTGCATCGATTCAGCGTCTCACGCATAAGGATCCAGGAGTCAATGTATCGGAGTGATGCGACATTCTAGTCAGATGGAGTCGACGTTGCGGATGAAGTCGACGTAGTTGCTTCTGTCGGGTGCGCAACCAGTGTCGCGTCTACCGGATGCGTGGCCAGCATCGTGTCTTTGTAGGCTGCAAAAACATAAAGAATTATAAAGTACTTGTAGCTTGTAAAGAATAGTTGCATGTTGGCTTGTAAAGTAAGATTTCGGTGCCGATCGAGTCGACACTTTTGCACTGTATGCTAGGCCTTTTCGTTAGCCTGATTACCTTTAGTCTCAGTACCTTGCCGAGGCACCCGGAGTTCAAGGATTCGACAATCAGACAGAATCAGCTACTCGGGCTGTCGCGTTCGAGGTGCTCGAGTGCGTGGAGCCGATGGAACATTAGGTTACTTGAAGAGGGCGCAACCCCCCGAGTGTTTTGAGTGCGAGTTAAAAAGAAATCAGCTCTAAGTAGAGGGAAACTTAGCTTTATTGGTAGTTGTTGTGGACGAAGTTGATGCGACCGTGGCCGTAGTCGACGCGGTAGCAGGTCACGCGGCAGACGTAGTCGACGCGGCGGAGTCGACGTGATGGCGAGTCGTCAAAGTCGAAGGATGTGGCGGATCACCTCAGCCGAAGATATGGCGGGTCGCCATATCCGAAGACTGTGGCGGGTTGCTAGAGCCGAAGGCCACAGCTGATCGCCGAAGCGGAGGGAGCCCCCGAGCCACTGAGTCGTTGGAGCCAAAGATCGTAGAGGATGACCGGAGTCAAAGGAGCCCCCGATTTGCGGTCGCTAAAGCCGATGCGATCGGTTGCCGCAATCGAAGATCGCATTCTGTTGCCGCATCCGAAGGATGCAGCGGGTCACCACAATTGAAGACCACAGAGGACCATCGCAGTCGAAAACCGCAACATGTCGATGGTCGCAAGTCGTGTGTCCAAGTGGGCGTAGCCCCCGAGCGTGAATTTGATGTGGTCGAGGCGACGTCCGAAAGCCGATGCGGCGGACCGAAGTCAACACGGCAGCGGTTCGCCGAGGCCGAAGATTGTAGAAGAAGTATTGACGCATCAAAATAAGGACTTCACATCTGCTAAGTTTACGCCTCCGTAGAGACATGCAGCAAGTCGATCTTTCTTCTTGGGACTTGAACTGTCTGGCGATTAACGCATGGCCTAGGACACAAAATTGAATTTTGCCATGGTGGATTTCTTTCTTCCTTTGAGTTTGACCTCCACGTGAAGGGGCCTGCACCTTTAGTCCAAACCAAATACTACACGGTCGCCTTGGAATTTAGAGCATGCTAATTTGTTGAGGCATATTCCTTTTTTCCTCTACGTGGAGTAACTTGCTTCTTCACCAGACTAGGACACGCTGCCACGATTTGACGGAGAGTAGGAATAGAATGCGTACGCGTCGAAGACTGCCACACGCTTTTGATCTCGTCAAGAAACTTTGTTTTTCTTCTTCTGACATGTGCTCAGAAATAGCTTGCACGCTCATGCCGGAGCTCTTTGTTGGAGCAAAGTTAGTTGATCTGTAGATGAATTGACTAGATGTGATTCGATCTGGCAGATATTAATAATGATGGAACTGAATCAGATCTAGCCTCTAGTAGCCGATCAGATTGCTAATGACGGAACCGTCGCGATCCCCAAATCAGCGCCCATAGTCTCCACGGACGGCGTCATTGACGAGGTTTAATCTGTAGATCTGTTGTGGTCTAGTCTATTGTATCGCAATCTATTGGGTGCCCTCCTTGTTGGCCCCTTCTAGCCTTTATATATGGGGAGGCTAGGTCTCAGGTACCGATACGAGTAGGTTACAAGTTGTATTAAAACTCTAGTCTTGAGCCTTCCTTGTTTTGTGCGCTTGGGAGTCCGTGTACATATGGACTTTATAGCAGCCGAAACGTCATAGGTGTCCTGGACCCTGGCAGGTCGTCGAATGGGCCTTCCGTTGGGCTGGACCAGGTAGGCTAACATCGGGTACCCGTAGGGAATATCCATGTCAGAAGCCCCCGAGTGTCCATCCGAAACGTAGATTCGGGTGGAGACTTAGTTGTCTTGGACCTTGCATTTGGATGTCGGAATCGAAAGTTGTGTCGAGTCCAAAGCACTTCACCCGAAAGTTCATCGGGTCAGCTAAATTTGTTCGGTTGTTGTAAAGGAGTCAGCATTATGGACGTAGTCAACACAATGGACTATAGTACATCGACGGCACTGTCCGATATAATCCGTACCGACAACGCGCGCCTTCTTGCTGCTCTAGTTTCCTACTGCATGGCTCTCTCCGAGCCGGCGTGGCGCACCGCAATGGAGGATGAATTTGATGCACTCCAGCGTAATCACACTTGGCGGCTGGTTCCTCGTCCGCCTGGTCAGAATATTGTGGGTAGCAAATGGATCTTCAATACCAAGTATCGACCAGATGGTTCCATTGACAAGCACAAAGCTCGTTTAGTTGCTCGGGGTTTCACACAGCAACACGGTATTGATTATCATGATACTTTCAGCCCGGTTGTTAAACTGGTCACTGTTCGAGTGGTGCTCTCTCTTACAGTTTCTCGCGGATGGTGTCTTCGTTAGGTTGATGTCTCCAATGCCTTCTTGCATGGATTTCTTCAGGAGGATGTTTACATGCAGCAGCCTCCTGGTTTCGAAGATCCTCAGTATCCTCAGTATGTTTGTAAGCTCCAGTGTGCTCTGTACGGATTGAAGCAGTCTCCCAGGGCTTGGTATGCACGGCTCAGTGACAAGTTGCATGAACTTGGTTTTGTTTCCAGCAAGGCTGATACCTCCCTCTTCATATTTGATCATGGTGGGATTGCCATATACATGCTTGTGTATGTCGATGACATTGTCCTTGCTGGTTCCTCGGCCTCTATTGTTGATCGTTTGGTGCAAACTCTTGCTCGGACTTTTCCAATCAAGGATCTTGGACCTCTGGATTATTTCCATGGAATTGAGGCCTCTCATCGCTCTAATGGTCTGGCCCTTACACAGCATAAGTATGCTTTGGATTTATTGCACCATGCTGGCATGGAGAATTGTCGGCCAGTCTCTACTCCTATGACCTCAGTTGAGAAATTGACTTGGGGTGATGGTGATCCTCTTGCTCCTCCAGATGTTTTCAGCTATCGCAGTTTGGTTGACGTCCTTCAGTATCTGACACTCACTCGTCCTGATTTGTCCTTTGCTGTCAATAAAGTCTGTCAGTTTTTGTCTCAACCCACTATGGTGCACTATGAGGCTGTTAAGCGGATACTTAGATATGGCAAGGGTACTGCTTCTACTGGTATATTCCTTTTAGAAGGCTGCTTCGATTGTTCTGAATGTTTATACTGATGCGTATTGGGCTGGCTGTGCTGATGATAGGCGGTCTACTGGCGGTTTTGCCATCTTCCTTGGGCCCAATCTCGTTTCATGGAGCTCCCGAAAATAGCCCAATGTCTCTCGCTCGAGCACTGAGGCTGAATATAAAGCCCTCGCTAATGGGACGGCTGAGGTTATGTGGATTCAGTCGGTCCTCAAAGAACTTGGTGTTCATCAGTCCAAACCACCTATACTTTGGTGTGATAATCTTGGAGCTACGTACTTAACTGCAAACCTGGTGTTCCATGCTCGTACAAATCACATCGAAGTTGATTTTCATTTTGTACAAGAGAAGGTCGCACTAGGAGCTCTGGATGTCCGTTTCATCGCTTCAGGAGACCAGCTTGCCGACGCTTTCACCAAGCCTGTGTCTCACCAGCTCCTTCAGCGTTTCTGCTCCAATCCGAATCTTGTTCACATCGGTTCAGATTAAGGGGGTGTGTTAGAGTAGTTGCCTAACCATAGTTGGTTTAGGAGTTGTATCCGTGCTGGTCACAGTACGGACGCGCCCACCTCTAACCCAGGTCGGTTTTACCTACTTGTGTAACAAGTTGTAACCTGTGTATATTTGTCAATATAAGGAACACCAGCCGGAGGGGTTAACCACGGCAACCAAATCTTGTGACTCTTGGAAGGCAAGATGCCAAGACAAGACTGTTTCTTGCGTTTATTTCTAAGTAAACAATATATAATGCATTAATATTTTAGAATCTTTGGAACTGGGAAACTAAGAGTGAATCCTGCGGTTGAGATATGAACATTTGTTTTGTAGTAGTGAGTACATATGGTCCTTTATTTATTTTTCATAGTACATATTGAATTGTTGTTTGCATAGCACTAGGTTATGTTGTGCCGATAGATCATTAAACTGAAAGTTTCTCCTATGATATTTCCAATGGTTTGGAATCATTTTTTATTTACAGTATCAACCCTCACCAGCCTTTCACTTTTGCAAATTAAAGCATGCATTTAGGAAACTACTCGGCCTATTTTTCATCCGTTTATTGATTTGAATGGTGGTAAATCTGTTGTTTTTACATAAATAAATTGGTTGCTTGCGTTCACCAAGACCACAAGTTGGCAGGTGTTATAGCTGTGTCCCCTGATCCGAGTATCATAGCCAGTGAATATTTTTCTTGCCACTTGTTGTTTGGAGCTGCTTTGGTTGACAACAGAAATTGATGTGTCCCCCATGTTTTCACGTGCGGCGTGGCTGCATCTTGTTCTTGGTACTGAACATACATATGCTTATGTTAGGCTGAACTCCAATTGTGATCAATCATTCAACTAGGAAGAGACGGGGCATTCTAACTTTATGTTATTATGTCGTGCTACGTACAATTTTATTCCTATAGGTTCAGATGTGACGAAAAGTCGGCAAAAATATTGAAAAGGGGAAGAAATCTCCTTTAAACTAATTAGTTTGCACCTTTTTCTTATCTTTAAATTAACCTAGAAAGGTAGACAATGATGTGTGCCAAATATGTTCTTCCTCTTCAATGTTACAAAATTGTGTGTGTTGTTTTCACCAAATGGTGACTCTTTGCATGGACGAAGAAAGTACCTAGGGATTACCCTAAAGTTATTGGACTATGTACTAACTCTATAGGTAAGACTAAGAAATTTGATCATATTTTTCTTGTGTGATTATGTTGATAGATAATATATCAAAATCGGCATGTCCAACCATGTCACTCCTCTGAAACTTAAGCTTCATACCCGTGCTAGCTTCTAACAATTGTTGTGATTACTATGGTAGTCTCCCAGGTTGCATGTCCCTACTATTGAGTGCGCATATGAATGTTTCAAGCTTGCTTATGTAGTGTTGTCATTCCTTGTTATTTTTTTTATTTCTTGACATAATTAGTCCATCTACTATGTAAGCTGACAAACTAAATAATTTAGAGAAGTTCTAATTTTTATGCCTTTCCTTCCTTGATTTATTCATTGTGCATATTTGAAGTTTCTGTTCAATGTAATGTAAATGTTAGTCTTTATTACCCTGGTCCAACCAATGCTCAACTAGGGATTCTAATTAAGACTAATGTAGTTTGCATGAGTGACAACGATATCAAGTGGTAGAAGATGTGTGGCAATGATTCATTGGATAAGTATGTGAGAAGGCAATGCTCCGTCCATATGTTACTTTGCATCTTGTCCAATGAAAAAAACTTCCCTTGATGTTTGTTCTAACATAGTAGGATATTGAAGTTTTCTGTTCATATTGAAAGGTTTATTTGTATTTTTTTTGCATGATTTGTAATTTCTACTTTACTCAAGTAAACAAAATATTTAACCAAACATTTTTCACTTCCCTTGAATTGCTTCAGACTCACTATATTGAATTTAGAGTGTATACTGCACTGTGAGTTGTAAGCAGCAAGGAAGCAATACCGGAAACAGGAGTACAATCTTTCATTTTTCACTTTCTAAAGATTAAAGCATGGTGTTTTTTTACGCTTCAGCTACAGTCATGCTCTGCTGATCATATTACTAATTTTCTTCATTTGTGTTGTTTATTTGTTTTTCTGCAAAGTCTAGGCTTAAAGATTTGGGAAGCTCAAATCAAGAAATCTTTCATTCACATAATTTGTTCTTGTATTGATTGGTTCCCTAAGAGAAAGACTGAAACATATTTGAAGAGAAAATATAAAGCGTATTCATGTACTTCATGCCTCCTAATGTTCTCAGTTTATTAGGAATAAAGTATTAGATAAGCATTTTTTCCTATAGTTGTTTATTTTATGTTGTTCAACTTGTGGATAGTGACTCCAGTTTCCAGTTAACACAAGGTAATTTTTTCACTGCTTATTAAGAGAGGTTGCTGACACCTAGATGTTGATGAGTGAATTATTCCAATCTTGTCTTCAATTGCATTTGGTTCAAACTATTCCGTATAGGAGAGATTTCTTGAATATTTACTACTACTACATGTGGTTATTTGGTTCATAATATTCTGTTTAATATTATAGTGTTAGGCACGTTTGCTTATGGATAGAAATAACTTATGCCTAAGTGAAAACTATGTAAAACTATTTTCGAAATCAATTAGAATACGGCAGCAATTACAGGTTCGGATCCATGTAACTGAAAAAAATGAATGTGGTCCTTTCTTTTGTGAAGATAACTGATTTTTTAAATTTATAAGACCACATACTTTAGTTATTTCACTTTCCGGTAATAAATGAATGGCTAATTGCTTGTGACACAATAAGCCTTTTTAGATGATTTAAAAGAAATGAAATGTTTTTCAAGAACACAAACTCCCTACTCGAGTGGTACCTAAGGACCCACTTGGCAACATCACATTAGTCATCGAGGTGAATACTGATATGTCGGAAACGTATCTATATTTTTTGATGATCCATGCTTGTTTAGTATCTAATTTGCTTTGCTTTGTCTACACTTTGAGGTGTTTTTATATATTTTCTGGAACTAACCTATTAACAAGTTGCCACAGTGCCATTTGCTTGTTTTCTTCTGTCTTTGGTTCCAGAAAGGCAGAAAATCACTATTCTCGGAATTGGACGGGACAAAACCCAAAGTCAATATTTTACCGTGGGGGACACGAAGTCCAGAGGAGAGACGGAGAAGCGAACCAGGGCGGCCAGACCCCCTAGGCACGGGTGGGCCCACCCCACGCCTGGGTAGGTTGTGGGCCCCCTGGCCGCCTCCCAGCCTCGCCTCTTCGCCTATAAGAAGCCCTCGATATAGAAATCCAAGGCACCAGATCAAAACTCCATGAAACCTTCTGCAGCCGCCGCCACCATCGTCCCTAGATCGGGGGGATCTGAAGTTCTTCCCGGCACCCTACCGGAGGGGAGATCATCCCGGAGGCCTTCTTCTCCGGTATGATGCGTGAGTAGTTCCACCTTGGACTATGGGTCCATGTAGTAGCTAGATGGTTGTATCTCCTCCTTGTGCTTTCATGTATAGACCTTGTGAGCTCTGTTCATGATCAAGATCTAATCTATTTGTAATCATGCATGTTGTGTTTGCGGGGATCCGATGGATATTGAGATTACTATGTCATATTGATTAATGGTTTTGTCTATTTGATACTATCATGTCTGTGTTGTTTGTGATCTTGCATGCTCTCCGTTGTTAGTAACTATCTTGGCAAAGTAGTTGCTAGTGACTCCAAGAGGGGGTATGTATGCTCGATAGTGGGTTCATGCCTCTAGTTTCCAAGGGAAGTTACAGAAATCTCTTCGGTTGTAGATGTGTTGTTGATACTAGGGAGAAAACAGCGGTCTATTGTTCATGGAACAAGTGGATTGTTTACCTTACACACTTTGCTTAAAGCAGTTGTCTGTTTCTTGCAACTTAATACTAGATGGGGTTCGGATGATAACCTAAAGATGGACTTCTAGTCATAGATGCAGTTGGACGGCGGTCTATGTATATTGTTGTATTGCCCAATCAAATCTCATAGGATCTTTTTGTCTGGTATTGCATTGTTATTCCTTGATCAGTTCCTGTCAATTGCCCTGCTGTAATTTTTTACCCTTCATGCCATGTTGTTTATCTAAGGAGAGCACCTCTAGTGAACTATGGACCCCGGTCCAATCTTTACCATTGATACATCTTTCACTGTTACTTGTTTACTTGGTGCAAACCATCACCTTCCACACCATACGTTTAATCCTTTGTTACAGCAAACCGGTGAGCTTGACAACCTCACTGATTCGTTGGGCCAAAGTCTTGAGTTTGTGTTGTGCAGGTTTCCATGTTGCTTGCACCACCTTTGAGACGTTTCCTTCCTCCTACTGGTTCGATAACCTCGGTTTCTTACTGATGGAAAACTTGCTGTTGTGCTCATCACACCTTGCTCCTAGGGTTTCCAACGAAGCGTCCCACGACAGTACTGGGCGCCATCAAATACTATTTCCTTATTTGGGTCTGTTTTTGAATCATGGCAGCTTTGAGTTATATGATCTTTGCGCATTATAGTGACACCTTGTTGTATATGTTGTATCATGAACGCTTATGAAGTATGTATTTCACATCTATGTTGGAATGTTCTGTAAATAACCTTATTAGCAGCAATACTGAGATTCATGAAACATATGAACGATTGTATATGTTGTATCTATGTTACTATTGATGCATATTACTCTTTTATTAATCCATGAACTTTTACTCTAATATTTATCAGCCTTCAGTGAAACAATAATCTTTTTTTCTCCAGGAGATCTTTGAACTCACAACATTTTTGGATCCTAATCGGGAAAATAAAGGTGGCCAAGCTTATTACCGACATAGAGCTACAGGTCCGCACACATGCTAACAATATGCTCTATACCTACAATTCTTGCATCATCTTTCCCATATATAGTTTTGTGATTTTTTCTGGTCATTCTTTAGTGGTAATCTTGATCCTACATATGCTCTCTGCCTACCATTATTGTAGATTTGCCTCCCATGACATTTGTGAACTGCTTCTTTGATGAATATTTTTATTGTTATACACACTTTTTGTACTACAGTAGTTTCCAATTTTCATGCATTTCTTGGGATGAGAATGTTTTCCGTGGAAGTGTGCAACAATATAAAATGTTAGTAAACCATCATTTCTTATTAGGCTTAGCTTCACTGTTAAAAATGAATTGTTTACACGTAGCATGATAAATGAATGGATAGTTGCTTGTGAAATAGTAAGCCTTTTTTTCCAAGAGATCTTTGAACCTAGACACAATTTATGTCTTTAGTGACATAGATTAGCTTTGATCACTTGGTTATAAAATCATGTTGTTGTATGGTAATTATATCATCTATTTTACTTGCTACGGTACACTTAGCTGGTACCTGGTTATATGTAATTTAGTGCAATATGAGATTTAATTATAATAAGCTTATAGCCCCCTGTAGCTCCTTTGGAAGTTCTGGTTAGCCCATAAAGTCAAGTTTTGTTTAATTCGCTGTTCTGGAAGAACGTGCACCAGTTGTGCATAGACTGTTTGCTTTCTAAAAACATCCTCTCAAATTTTTGGATAGACTGTTTGCTTTCTTGCTATCATATTTATGTTAATTTTCTTTGCTTCCTTTCCTGCATATTGTTGCCTATGGAGCTTAAAAAATATGATGGCACCTTTAAGACTATTGGAATAGAATTTGTTTAAAAAACACAAACTAAGGTTGTTGGCCTATTAAAGCATCCCTTAACGGTAAAATGCTTTATGTTCTCTAAATTATGCGGTTGTCTACGTGATCTGATATAATTTATTCTAGACTTGACCCTGCAAAATTAAACTTTGAATTTCACATTAGATCTTATTTTTTAGGACCACTTCCTAGAAAATCGATACTCAAATTGTTGGCTTTTGGTCGACGCCTAACTTTTTTGCTCATGAAAAGGTATTTGATAGATGAACTCTTCAATTTAGCATGCACCAACATTTTCTATGATAAAATCAGATATGTCCGTTACCTATAGTATTCATTCTTCACTTTATTATCACAAGCATACCCATGATTTTCTTTAAGCTTGAGGTGTATGGTTCAAGAACCAAAATGTAGAGAGTGAATGTTGGTATGTTTATTATGTAGATGGCACCCACTAAACTTCCAAGTAAGTGGACCTATAGAGGCATCACACAAAATCCGGTGACTTATGACAAGCCTCACATCTTTCTGACGGTAACCTGCAACCCAAAATGGCAGGAGATACAAGACATGCTGCTTCTAGGACAAACCCCGCAGGACCAACGAGATCTTGTGGCACGAGTATTCAGGTCCAAGATGGAGACGATGAAAAGGATGCTTACCAACAAGCATATTTTAGGCATTTCTAAGGTGGACGTCTATGTGGTAGAGTTCCAGAAGAGGGGCCTTCCCCATGCTCATTTCATGTTGATCTAGCCAGACCATATTTGCGCAAATTTCTTGATAATCATTTGTCTCTTATCATGTAATGACTGCCGATAGATTGTGAGCATTTCTATTTGGCTATCTTTTCTATATACATAAATATTTATGTTCACTTTATGTTTACATGTGTGACGGAGAAAATATTAAGATGCCTGGCAAAGCATGGGCATTCAACTAATAAATATTGTATCCGGGACCAAATAAAATGGATTCTATTTGTACTAAACTTTATTACTCATTATAAATTATATTTTGCGTGCTAGAGATTAACCGGGTATAATTTTATATCATTTATTGGTATAGTTAACCACATAACAATGTTGCTAAAATGTTAGTTGGCGTGTGACTTATTTTACAGTTGTAAGGCATATTAATAAGAAAAAGCTCACCTTATGCTAGATTAATATGTATTTTATAAAAAAAGTTGCTTCTTGAATTATGTATTAGCAATATACAATGTACACAGATTTATGCTATAGATCTCTAAAGTGCACGACCTAAGAAATATCTTAACAGGATGCAATTTCTAGAATATGACTAGGTAACCATATTTATTGTAACTTCTAAAGGATAAATTATACAATTTTGGTGGAATCATTCTTTTGCGTTTTTTGTGTGACCAAAACCTTACAAATTACAGTGAGTTCAATAACATGTTGACATCATGTGCATACTTTGTACTTGGTATAATTCCATTGTTTATCGTGATCACCAATATAATTTGATCATTCGATATGCTTGATTGCATTGTTCATGTTATCCTCTTGCTATAGGTTCTCCCACAATTTGTGAAATAAAAAGTCTTCTAAATATTAAACATGAAAAATCTAGTTAGCATAGATTTTTAGTAGAACCTAACTAGACTCGCCACCACCGATTATGATGCAGTTAGCAATTTTACCTTGTAATACCGGTGTTGGTTGGAGTTGAGTGTATAAAGCAAGGGTTATGCCTATACTCTAAAAAGTGCAGCCCAACTCTTTGGTTGCCTACCATTGTCCCTCGTACTATGTTGGCCCATCTCTTTGTTTACATGTGTAGTGTTAGGGTTCCTCGCAGCATGGCACAACGTATTTGATGGGAGAGATTATCACCTGCTTCATCAAGAGGTGGTTCCCATAAATGTGTACTTTAGGTTGTTACTGTCATAAAAACAACACGAAGATGGGGTACATAGCGACGTTGGTAAAGTAGAGGGTGTGCTCGAGGACCACGCGGTTGCGCGCTAGACATTATCGTGAGTGGCACACCATTTTTAAGTAACGAGGCCCTTACCTCATGGAAGAGAGGGGCTTGGTCCCGTTAAGGGGTGTAACCTCGGGCGCAAGAACGTGACAATCCCCAAATTTTTCAAGGAATCCCTATGTTGCAGGCAGCAGGACAACTTTCTTCAAGAATATTCCCGTCACCTCAAAGTTTTAGAGGAATCAACCTGAACCCGCCACCTGGAATGATCAACTCAAGAAGTAGGTGTCGCCTTTGGAGAGAGCTCTTGATTCACATGATGGATGAGTTACAAATAACTCATGGGTGTCTTTTATATTTTTAGAGACTTGTACAATTGACACCAATGCCCTTGGAAGAAGGGGGAGTAAGGTCAAAAGTCCATTCTAGAAAAACCCAAAATACCCCTAAGAGGAAAGAAATGGTAGTCATGTCTTATTTTTCCCATGTAGAATGGTTGCTTTAGTTCACGGGGATTGAGCACTATCTGGTTCAGTGGGTCTCCTTCTCTTGAATAGACTTCGGGCCTGTTTGGTTGGGCTTAAATCTGACTTTTAGAGTTTGGCTTATAAGCCACAAAAGCACCAAAATAGGTGTTTTCGGCTTTGGCTTTTGGCTTTTAACTGAACATAGTAGTATGATGGTATAAGCCAAAATCCAAAATAAAAAACACCTATTTAGGTGTTTTTGTGGCTTATAAGCTAAAAGCGGAAAGCCATAAATAAGCACAACCAAACAACCCCTTCGTGTCTTGCGGGTTGCCATTGACTTCAGACTTCTTTTATGCTTGCATTTTTTTGTATCATCTGTTTCGTGCTTCATACTCCACAATTAGGTGCATTGCCTTCTTCAAATAAAAATTGGGTGCACTGACAATTCCACGTGCCCTGTGTTAAGAGCCGATTTTCTCCCCTACAACATCTACAACTGTGTTACCTCAACCATAATTATATAGTAGGTGCGTCAGACATGTTCAAGTAGAAGCCTAACTATCATTTCTTGTTAAAGTGAGACCCCCCTCTAGGGGGTGGGGGTGAATCCTAAAAATCCTAACTCTAAACTAAGGGCCTCCTTAGTTGAAAGGAATTTCATATGAATTTTGGAGGATTATATTCCTTAGGAATTTATACTATACTGTTTTTTTGTCTATAGGATTTGAAACCAAACAAAATTCATATGGTGCACTTTGCATGAAAATTTTCCTTAAGTTGAATCTCGTGCAAAAAAAAATTGTTTTGTATGTCAACCATGGCATACATAGGATTCTTCAGAAAAAAATCCCATGTTCTCCCTCACGTTGTAACCAGACGACATGTGTTACAAACTGTTGTGTTAAACTTTTGTAAGATTTAACATATTGTGATACTCTCTCGATTTAGAAATAAGTGACTTGGATTTGTCTAGATTAACATATATTTATATATTAAAACACGTTTAGATATATATCAATCTAGAAAAATTCAAGTCACTTATTTTTTAACAAAGAAAGAATATTATTTCTGTCTTTATCTTACTTTTGTGTATTGGATATCCTATGAAAGAAAGAGGGCCTCAACTTCTTCAGCCTCTTAACCCCAACCCGCACGAAACGAGAGGCAGCCGTTTTGAGAGTCGCCTGTTCCCCCGAGCTCTCTCTCGTCTCTTCTCTGGCGGCGCCGCCGCTGGGGAAGGGATTGAGAGAGATGCTCGGCTCCCTCTCTGTAGTTGTAGGTGTAGTTTTCCTGGCGGTATGCCAGTAGGTTGGAGTAGGCTGGTTCTTTGCCTGCCCAGATCTGCGATCCGGAGGGTGGACGGCGTGGTGCTCCGATGGCTGGAGCAGGTGGCGAGCTCTTCCACAACCGGATCTCCGTAATAAGGGCTTTGGTGTGTGGCTCTCTTTGATCTCGCCTCTCCTCCTTGTTTCTCTCGATCTGGCGGCCGTGGTGGCGGGGGTGGAGATGGGAGGAGGTCTTGTGGATTCTTGAGGAGCGGAGGTGCTCTGGGTTGACGTGGTGGCGTGACGTTGACCAGTTGCCGTCTGTGGGAATCGCTGGGCGTCCGTGGTGGAGGGCGGCGAGCTTCTGCGAGACGGTGAGCCTCCTTCAAAATAAGCGTCGGCATCTCCTTTCTTGCGAGCTCTCGATTCTGCATCCCCACTTGGCCGGCCTCGGTGGCGGGGGAGTGGTGGCTGTTGAAGCGACTACTGCGTTGGATAGGAGATGCAGTTGGGACTATCTGCTGCTGGATGAGGATCTTTATCACGCAAAGGCCATTGCTTGCCGATGCGATTTCTGGCTGAGAAGGCAGCCATTTCTGATGCCGGTGAGGGCATCTTTTCAACCTCCCAGTCGGAGGCCTTTCTCAGGACTTCGACGGCGAGGTGCGCCCTCTCTCTCCCAAGTGGTGCGTCCCCGGCGAGAGGGATGGTGGCCGTCGGTGGCCTCCTGATCGCGATGGTGGAGAAGAGGACGAAGGGGCCGATTGCTTTTTTATCTTTCCCCCAAGATCCTCTGTGCAAAATGCCGGGCCTTTCTGTAATTTTCTTTCTTGTTGGGCCATGTTGCCTATATGTATCCCACCGACAGTTTTCAATGAAGCAGCACTAGGCCCTTCTGGGCCTTTCTCGTTCAAAAAAAAATGAAAGAAAGAGGCTCTAAAAATGGCAATAAAGAAGACTGAATACAAGTGTATCGATCAGCTAACTGTTTATAGCCACCGATCCAAGGGAATGGCCCACCAGAGATACTCCTTCCGGATTGTTCCCTGTCAGCCAGCGGACGGATTCGGCCCAGGGCCATGGGTGGTCAGCCTGCCGTCTGCAGTGTCCATCTGAGCTCTCTCCATGTCGAGTGTATTTGGCACTAGAGAGGAGCTTATGTTAAGAAGTCTAACAGTGATAGCTCTTCCACAAAAACAGAAGGTAAAAGTGACACGCCTGATTAACGTAACTAATCCTTCGGTCCTCAAACAGATATTTATATACTAAATAGTATCTAGATATATTTAAATTTTAACAAATTAAAAAGTATTGTATATGTGTGACATCGTGGGCCAAAGAAACCTGGCAAGGATGACGTTAATGAAACCTTTCAAATCTTACTTCTTTATTTCAAAATATAAGTTGTAACTCAACTTTGATAGTCGAAAAATAGTGACCGCTCCCGGGCCGCTCGCGCGAGGGCGGTTCCAAAGCACCCCACCCAAACCTGAGGCGTCGCCACCGATCTCTGCCGGCCGCTGAAAGTGGTGGACGGGATGGCGTGCCCCGTCTGATTCCTCTCGCGCGGGGGTTCGAATCCAGGGCTTCGCAGGTGGGGGCCAAGGTGGCGGGGAGGCGGAACCTGCTACACATGGTGCTCGCCAGCGCGCGGCTATGAGGTGGTGTGGAGGAAGCGGCGGGCGCGGTGCTGCAAGCCAGAGGTGGCAGCGCTAAACCTACGTGCTTGTCGGCTCCGGAGGTCGGCACACTCGATCCGTTCATCAGGAGCCGACCAACGGTGTGGGGACCGCTACATCGGCATCAATAAAGGAGGTGGCCCTAGGATTTCTTTAGCGTGAGGACGAAGATCTGCTTGATGTCTTCCCTCGTTAATCTAGACTGGAGAGACGAGTTTCGGAAGGCTCCGTCAACGAACTCCCATGGGCGTATCATGCATACCCATGTCTTTTTAGGCCATTTGGTTTTAGAGGATGCGATGCGAATCTTTGCTATCTGTTATCATCATGTGTCATGTCTTTAACGATCCACGGTGAAGTTAGATGTGAAGATACTATGAAAGCAGGAACATGAGGGCTAGGTGTTTTGAGTCTTTCTGGCGATGAGAAACTGGCTGAGTGATAAGTGACTTGCGGTAACGACTGGTTGTGGGAGCAACAACACATGAGGAGTTCACAGTCTTACCTTGCAGAGTAAAAATCCAAGCTCTACATTAATTGGTCGTGTTTGACAATGGCCTTACTAAAGCCATTGTTCTGTGAGCGAAGACTTTCTCTAGAATAAAAACCTATGATATTTGATCATGTGATAATGGTGCTTGTGTACTGTTTCCTTCTTGAAGATGTCACTATTGGAGTGCTTGGACTTCCGGTGTTGTTCTGGTGGTATTTGTGTTGTTGCTGCAAGGAATATTTTTGTTGTAGCGGGACTTTTTCTTTCTTTTAATTTTTCTTCATTTTTTTAGGTGGTGTACACCATAAGGCCGCTAAGTCATGCGTTGTTGCGGAGACTAAGTGTAATTGGTATATCTGTGATATTAATATATATATTTTATCAAAAAAAACAAATTTATACACTTTTAGTGTGTAGTTCACTCATTTTGCTTCGAGCCTACCAACTAAAGGAATCTAGATACGCCCATTTTAGAATAGACTAAAACATCTTAATAATTTGCGACAGAGGGAGTAGTCACTCTATTTTAAAATATAAGATGTCTTAGCTTTATAAATTAAATATATCTAAATTTATTTTAGTATATAGCTAGGTTTACTCGGATTTGGAGCGAATCATCTCAGCATGCTCTCCAGCTTAGTTGCCAAGTACGACGCCTACGTACTAAGCACTTGGCATGATCTTGATATCGATCGGTACCCCACGCACCACGTAAGTTGCATTGCATATGGGCAAGTGCTCTAGGCCGGCCTCCACAATCCATGGGCGTAAACGTTGAAACGACCACTTGCGTGAAAGGCCCTTTCGATCGGGTCTTCCCGGTATGATCAAGACACCACGAAAAAGCGCCCTCGTCTCGTGCAGTCGTGCACAGCCATGAGTAGCTGTGCAGCACGAAAAGGGAAAAGCGCGCGCGACGGAAAAGCGCCCCGTTGGCAGTGGTTTATGGGTAGACCTGCAATTGCAGATTCTGTGAACCTTTCTTTCTGCCGGGTCGAATTCCTTCCTGGCGGCCGGCCATTCTCGTCTCACGTACGGTGCTCCAGCCAATATCCCGTGTTACAGCACATGGCTGGAAGTACTCCCTCTGGCATGTGTTTTAAAACGTCTTATGATTGGAGATAACAGTGTGCTAAAACATCTTATAATTGGAGCTAGAGGGGTACTTAAGAAAATTGCGTTTTTTTTTCCTTTTTTCTCACTTCGATATCCGATGGTCCAGTGGAGATGTCCATGTGAACTGGTAGTGCATAATTTGAATTATTCAAAATCCGTATCAGGAAAATGAAAATGGTCATAGCGATATTCAAATCCGGACGAACATAAATATGGGTGTGGTAAATACACATGTGGTTTCGATCGAATTTGAATCAAACGTGGGTATGAAAATGGATATATCTATACCTGAGTAAAATTATGCTAGCCTATTTTAGCAATTGAAATCTGATATAGAAATTATGCAACCTAAAAGAATGAGAATTTTTCTTAAGTAACTGAACTTGAAACTATTGTGTATTATATCAGTATGATTAACTTAATGATGGTATACCGTTGACTGACTATAATACATGAGTCGATTATTTTACTATTCGTTTCGAGTTGAGAAAACATCCGATCTGTATTTGTAATCGAGTAACATCAGCCCGTATTCATATTCGACAGCATCTGTATTCATATCCGAATCCATTTTGTAAATATGAAGGCGGGTGTGGGAAAGACACTACCCGATACACATCCGATCCGTTTTCCACCGGCTGCGGCATGGGAAGATGGGCAAGAAGTTCTCTATGTCGATTTGATTTTGGTTCTGGTAAGAGAAAGATCGCCTTGGCTATCAACATAAAAGTGCACCCCGGTAAACGATCATCTTGCCCTCACAAGGAAATTTTATTTTCGTCTAAAGAAATTAAGTACCGGGAAAATAAATGACACCGTCTCAGAGATTGCTAGGGCTAGACTATCGAGCAGCTCGATTCATTAAGTCAAGGCTCACGCTCATTAAGGTTCGGATCATTGAACTCGTTAGGGATAACGAGCAAAAAGTAAACCCAGTTCGGTTCATTAGATGTTCACAAGCGCTCATGAGCTGCTTGTTAAGAAAATACAGTCAGATTCAAACAGAGGCATAGTACTTAAAAAGACAGATAATAAAAAACCACCAGTCACGACCACATATATACATGTACTAGAACAAGAGGTCGCCTTTGACGATATCTTCTTCCACTTATCCATGTGAATTGGCCTGAGTAGGGAGGCCTAGAGCGGAAGGTAGCCAAGCAAGGTGTGGCCGGCGCCGCGGTCAGCAAATCCCTAGAGATTCAGATCCAAGAAGATGTGATTGGAGCATCTATGGGGAGACGACGAGACGACAAATATTGAAAGAGACGGCTCCACGGCTGGGTAGTGTAGTCCTTTAGACTTTGGTCGGTCATTCCTTTGGACTTTGCTTCGGTCTTCCTCAATGGTTTGATGCTTGGCTCATTCATCTTAGATGGGCTATGAGATTGGGCATGCAGCAACATAAGTAGGCCAATATTGGTTGTTACCAAGCTAAGCAAGTAGCTTACAAACATCGTCGGCTTAATTGTTTAGCTTGTTAAGGATAACGAGCAAAAATTACAGCTCAGCTCGGTGTCATTGAGAAAACGAGTCGATCTCAAATAAATCGAACAAACCGGTGCTCGTTAAACTTGTCAAGTTTCGAGTTTTACGTCCAATCCTATAGATCTCATGCCCGTGATCCACGCACCCGAAACGAACGAACGATGGACAGGCACGAGGCAGATAAAGAGTGAGGGAGAGAGGCCAGTCAGAGAAGTCAGAGAAGTCCGAGCCGAAAGCATGTACAGTACGCACGAGGTGCGCCGCGACGCGACGGGGTTGCACGCGCGCATGTGCGCCGCCCACTCCGCGCGAGGAACATGGCGTAGTTCCTCCTTATTCTAAACGCGCCGCACTTGGCGTTGCGTGGATGGAATCACAACCCATGACTAGATCTCGATTACTTTTCATCATCAGGATAACCCATGGATATGAAGTGATTGGTGCTCGTGCTGTCTCTTCTGTTCATGCAGCTACAGGTGTAAAGCACACGCCGCCTATGATTATTCCTTCGGCTTGGGGCCCGTGATGAGTGCCGCATCATCTGTCTAGCTATGATCGAGATGGGAGTGCTAGGCTGCGTACGGCTAGTGTGTAGCAATATGCAATGAGTTTCTAGCATGCACGGTATGTCAAGTTGCATGAATGCACTCTTAATTTTCTCTTCTTTGCTTTGAGATTTGTGCATGCAAGAATTTTTTTTTGCATGCATGTGGTACAATGATTTGACTGGCCAGGCTCACTCTTCCATCAATTAGTCCACCAGTTTATTTTTTAAGCCTAAATTTGAAATGAACTTGTACAATTGAATAATATTCAAAATAACAATTTGTTTGAACATGTGTTTTTATTTTGATGATATCTTTTAAACAAATCCAAAATTAATAAAATTTAATAATACAAATTTCAAAACACAGTGAAATGTCATGATTCACAAAAGAACTCAATGAAACAATATTAGAGTGTTCGCCATCCGATACATTTGTGCTACGTGTCTAATACAAATTTATAGTTTAGTGACACAAAAAAATTACAAAATTCAGAACATAGTGAAGCAAACTATTTCATAATAGAATTTCACTCGGTGTCATAAAGGTGTACAAAATTTCGTTAGGTTTCAAAAGTCAATTTTAAAATATTTTTAAAATATATTCAATAGTAGTCTTATTTTAAAGCTCTCTTCACTAGGATCTCAGATATTTAAACGATTTTTAAATTGAACTTCTCGTTTAAATTTTACAAAAAAATCAAAATATGGTACAATAAAAAGTAGTCTGACATACATGCACACATGCAGAGATATAGTAGAGAAGAGAGAATGGCCATGCACGCTATTTAGCGTGCACGCCATAATCGTCATTCTCGTATCAGCTCAGCTTGTACCTAAATCTTTCGATTTCACCCGGAACTCACAGTGCTCCTCGCTAAAACGAAGACCAAATGTGAATTCAGTACCCGTTCCAAAAAAAGTGAATTCAGTTCAGTATGTAGCTCTATAGATAACCCACACCATTTTTATAGATCCATGCCTACCGCAAACAAATCAATTTGATAATTTCAAAATGGGATCTGATCGAGTACTACCCTCTCCTCTAAACTCCTACAAACTCAACACATGGATGGCTCAGGTCGTTTAATACTCCTTCGTAATTAGTAATTAGTATATAGACGTATATGTAGCATGTACAGAACCCCTTATAACTCAACCAAATAATGTGTTTGTCTAGCCATACATGTACTACTATGAGCTCTACGCAAAGAAAAAAAGTATGACTATACGCCAGATCATCGCCGGCAACGGCCGTGTCCACACACGGTGGTAATGGTGGCGGTTGGGTCTGGCGAGCTGGTTACTTGGCATGGTCGGCGCACGCCTCGGCTTGGCCTCGTAGGTGTGTGTCGGCTGGGCTGACCCGGAGGCACCAGGCGACGTGGGAGAGCTTGGCAGCGGCGGCCGAACAATCCTGTAGATCGCCGGACTGTCTGGTTACTTGTCCGACGACTTGTGTAGCGGCTTGCAGGACAGTCCGACCACTTGTCCGGCCATTTGTCCAGCGGCTCACTAGACGTCAGCAGTCGCGACGATGGCCGACGGCGGCGGCGGATGGGGCGTTGGTGTAGGGTTTCGTAGCATGGAAAACAAAAAATTTCTATCGCATAAAAACAAACAAGCCAAGATCTATCTACTAGATTGTAGCAACGAGTCGATGGAATAACTTACCCTCGAAGATTCCAAAGTGTTTAACGAGAGCGGATTCTCGTGGGTGATGTAGTCGTACTCTTTCCGATCTCAAGATCGTGTAGACGATCCTTCCGGCTGCTCCGTTCAGCGCTTCCGTGTCGGTCACACGTTCGATTTTCGGCGAAGACCTTCCTCTCCCTTGTTCCAAGAAAGCGGAGGTTGTAGCACTCTCGCGATTCCGGCAACTGGCGTGGTACCGAAGTGGAGGGAGATCCCGCAGGCTTAAGCCGGAGGCGAGTATGGTGGAGTATGAGAGAGCTATTAGTGGTCTAGGGTTTAGACACACCAATTAGAAGGCTCTAAACCGAAGGCTAGGGCAATTAGAAGCTCTAAACCAAAACGGCTCTAAACCGGAGGCTTTGGCTAGGGTTTAGATTAGAGGATACGAACTTGTGTATCTAGAGGAGGGAGCCCCGCCTCCTTTTAGGTGGAGGGCAGCGCGCCAGGGGAGGAGGAGTCCTCTCCAACTCGGCTGGAGGTGGGCGCCGGTTGGAGGAGGATTCCCCAACTCGGTTGCCCTCTTTCCTCTTTCCCTCACTTTCCTGTTTTAGCCGTTTGACTTTCAAACGCCGTTTGACTTTCAGTTTGGGATTCAATTTAATCCTTTATTTGGAACAGCGAGAACACTTAGTACATGATGCAATCATTCCAATATGTAATGACACATTCATGTACCTCCCCAGTGCCGGACATTCCGGAACCTTCTAGAACATTCCCGATGAAAACACCGGAATCATTCCCGAACTCCGAAACGGGACTTTTCTTATATGAATCTTATTCTCCGGACCATTCCGGATCACCTCGTGATATCCCGGATCCCATCCGAGACTCCGAACAACATTCGGTCTCTTTCTCATAATACCATAACTACTCAAACAACGTCGAATCCTTAAGTGTGTCTCCCTACGGTTCGTGAATTATGCGGACATGATCGAGACACTTCTCCGAACAATAAACAATAGAGGAATATGGAAATTCATATGGCTCCCATATATTTCTACGATTACTTTGCGATCGAATGAACCACTTACATACGATACCAATTTCCCTTTGTCTCACGATAGTTCACTTATCCGAGGTTATGATCGTCGGTATCTCTGCATACCTAGTTCAACCTCGTTACCGATAAGTACTCTTTTCTCGTTCCCGTGATATGTGATCCCTTGTGAGCCAGTCACATGCTTGCAAGCTAATTGGATGACATTCCACCGAGAGGGCCCAGAGTATATCTATCATCATATGGATGGACAAATCCCTCTTGATCCATGTGTTTCAACCAATACTTTCCGAACACTCAATGCCACCTTTATAGTCACCCAGTTACGGTGTGGTGTTTGATGTCATCAAAGCATCCATCCGGTAAAGGTGATATGCATGATCTCATGGTCGAAGGAATTAGGTTACTATGTATCAGAAAGCATATAGCAATTGAACTATTGAAATGACTTGATCTTTATGCCACGCTTATCTATAGGAGTATGTCCACCATATCATTCTCCTAACGATATGATCTTGTTGTTGATAACATCTCAATGTTCATGATAGGGAAACCACAATCATTAATCAACCAACAAGCTAGTGAAGTATAGAGGCTATACTAGGGACTTCAAATTAAGTTTACAAATCACACAAGTATCAATGTTTCCTTGTTAATACTATTATAGCATGAATGTAAACATTTATCATAAACACAAAGATATAATAATAACTACATTTATTATTGCCTCTATGGCATATCTCCAACAGTCTCCCACTTGCACTAGAGTCATCTAATCTAGATTACATGGTAATATACCGAACACCCATGGCAGTTTGGTGTTGGTCATGTTTTGCCCTCGGGAGAGGTTTAGTCAACGGATCCGCCACATTTAGATTTGTGTGTACTTTGCAAATCTTTGTATCCCCATCCTGGATATGTTCTCGAATAGCGTGAAAACGCAGCTTGATGTGCTTCAGCTTCTTGTGTGACCTTGGTTCTTGCGCATTGGCTATGGCGCCCATGTTATCACAGTAGATAGACATTGGGTCCAGCGCACTAGGAACCACACCCAGCTCTGTAATGAACTCTTTCATCCATATCGCTTCTTGTGAAGCCTCCGGCGACCATGTATTCCGATTCGGTTGAAGATCTCGCACAACGCTTTGCTTTGCACTCCTCCATAATCACGCACCATTCAAAATAAATACGTATCCAGTTGTGATTTAGAATCATCCGGATCGGTGTTCCAACTAGCATCGGTGTAACTGTTAACAACGAGTTGTTCATCACCTCCATAAGAAAGAACCATATCCTTAGTTCTTCTCAAGTACTTAAGGATGTTTTGATCACGTCAATGATCCACTCCTGGATCACTTTGATATCTGCTAGTTAAACTAACAGCATATGCAATGTCGGGTCTAGTACATAGCATGGCATACATTAGAGATCCTATGGCTGAGGCATAGGGAGTCTTACTCATCCTTTCTCTATCTTCTGCCGATGTCGGACTTTGACTTTTACTCAAGGTCGTATTGGGCAACATGGGCAAGAACCCTTTCTTGCTTTCTTCCATTCCAAACCTCTTTATAACTTTGTCCAAATATGTACTCCGTGACAATGATATTTGGCGTTTCGATCTATCTCTATAAATCTTTATGCCTAATATGTAAGCTGCTTCGCCAAGATCCTTCATTGAAAAACTATTATTCAAATATTCCTTGATACTATTAAGAAGGTCTACATCATTCCCAATCAACAATATGTCATCCACATATAGTATTAAGAATGCTACAGAGCTCCCACTCACTTTCTTGTAAATACAAGCTTCTCCATAAGTTTGTATAAAACCAAAACTTTTGATCACCTTATCAAAACGTTGATTCCAACTTCGGGATGCTTGCTTCAAACCATAGATGGACCGTTGAAGTTTGCATATCTTGTTAGCATCTTTAGGATCGACAAAACCTTCGGGTTGCATCATATACAACTCTTCATCAATATCTCCATTGAGGAATGCTGTTTTGACATCCATCTGCCATATCTCATAATCATAATATGCAGCGATTGCTAACATAATCCTCACAGACTTTAGCTTCGCTACCGGTGAGAAAGTCTCATCGTAGTCAACTCCTTGAATTTTTCGAAACCCTTTTGCGACAAGTCGAGCTTTATAGACAGTAACATTACCATCTGCATCTATTTTCTTCTTGAAAATCCATTTGTTCTCGACAGCCTTCCGGCCATCCGGTAAGTCCACCAAAGTCCATACTTGGTTTTCGTACATGGATCCAATCTCGGATTTCATGGCTTCTTGCCATTTATTGGAATCTGGGCTCATCATCGCTTCCTCATATGTCTCGGGGTCATCGGTGTTGTCCACCAACATGACACTCATAACGAGATCATACCAATCTGGAGTGGTACGAGTTCTCGTTGACCTCCGAGGCTCTGTAGCAACTTCAACCGAAGTTTCATGATCACCATCATTAGCTTCCTCTCTTATTGGTGCAGGCACCACAGGAACTTCTTCCGTCTGCGCTACTCGCAATTTCGAGAGAAGGTTCGACAACCTCGTCGAGTTCTACTTTCCTTCCATCACTTCTTTCGAGAGAAATTCCTTCTCTAGAAAGGATCCATTCTTAACGAAGATTTTGCCTTCGGATCTATGATAGAAGGTATACCCAATAGTTTCCTTTGGGTATCCTATGAAGATGCATTTTTCCGCTTTGGGTTCAAGCTTGTCCTACTGTAACTTCTTTACATAGGCTTCAGATCCCCAAACTTTAAGGAACGACAATCTAGGTTTCTTCCCAAACCATAATTCATACGGTGTCGTTTCAACGGATTTAGGTGCCCTATTTAAAGTGAATGCGGATGTTTCTAATGCATAACCCCAAAATGATAGCCAAATCTGTAAGTGACATCATAGAGCGAACCATATCTAAGAGAGTTCGACACGACGTCGGACACACCATTACTGCTGTGGTGTTCCGGTGTAAACTGTGAAAGTATTCCGCATTTCTTCAAATGCTCGCCAAACTCGTAACTTAGATATTCACCTCCACGATCAGAACGCAGAAATTTAATCTTCTTGTTACGTTGATTCTCTACCTCACTTTGAAACTCCTTAAACTTCTCGAAAGTTTCGGATTTATGTTTCATGAAATAGATATACCCATATCTACTCAAGTCATCCGTGAAGGTAAGAACATAACGATAACCACCGCGCGATGCTACACTCATTGGACCACACACATCGGTATGTATGATTTCCAATAAGTCCGTAGCTCGCTCCATCATACCAGAAAATGGAGTCTTAGTCATTTTTCCCATCAGACATGCTTCGCATCTTTCAAGTGATTCAAAATCAAGTGATTCAAGAAGTCCATCGGAATGGAGTTTCTTCATACGCTTCACTCCAATGTGACCAAGACGACAATGCCACATATAGGTCGAATTATCGCTTGATTTCAAACGTTTAGCCTCAATGTTGTTGATATGTGTGTTTCCACTATCGAGATTCAATAAGAATAGACCATCTATTAAAGGTGCATGTGCATAAAACATATTACTCATATAAATCGAACAACCATTATTCTCTGACTTAAACAAGTAACCGTCTCGCAATAAACAAGATCCCGATATAATGTTCATGATTAACACAGGCACTAAATAACAATTATTTAAGTATAAAACTAATCCCGATGGCAGATGAAGGGGTAGCGTGCCGACCGCGATCACATCAACCTTTGATCCGTTTCCCACGCGCATCGTCACCTCGTTCTTCGCTAGCTTCCGTTTATTCTGCGGACTGTTTGAGTTACAAATATGAGCAACCGAACCAAAGATCAAATACCTGCACTACTACGAGTACTAGTGAGATACACATCAATAACATGTATATCGGATATACCTTTCTTCTTGATGTTGCCGTTCTTGATCCGCCAAGTACTTTGGGCAATTCCGCTCAAATGACCTTCTCCTTGCGAAAAGCACTCAGTATCAGGCTTGGGTCCAGCTTTGGTCTTCTTCGCCGGCGTGGTAACTTTCTTACCACCCTTCTTGAAGTGTCCCTTTTGCTTAGACTTGCCTTTCTTGAATTTGGTGGTCTTATTGACCAACAACACTTGGTGCTCTTTCTTGATCTCCACTTCTGCAGATTTCAACATGGCAAAGAGTTCTGGCAACGTCTTGTTCATGTTCTGCATGTTGTAGTTCATCACAAAGTTCTTGTAACTTAGTGGTAGTGATTGGAGGATGCGGTAAATCCCCAAAGCATTAGGAATCACTATACCCAAGCTTTGAAGTTTGTTTGCGTGCCCAGACATCTTAAGCACATGCTCACTGACGGAGTTGCCTTCTTCCATCTTGCAGTTAAAGAACTTTTCATAAGCCTCATAGCTTTTAATTGCCGCATGAGTCTCAAAAATCAATTTGAGATCCTCGACAATATCATATGGGTCTGACTCTTCAAACCTTTTCTGAAGCTCCGATTCCAAACCATACAAGATAGCACACTGAACTATGGAGTACTGATTCTTCCGAGCGAGCTAAACATTCTTTACTTCATCGGGAGCATCATTGCAGTGGGTCACCCAGTGCATCCGGACATATGTCAAATTACCACTGTGAGGACAATCCTCAAATTGGAACCAATCCATGAAGTTGCTTCCATTGTTTTCAACTTTTCTTTCTCTAGGAACGCATTAAAATTGATGGTAGGGGCTGCCATTGATCTACAACATATTTGCAATAGTTTAGACTAAGTTTATGACAAATTGAGTTCAATTTAATAATGAAATTAAACTAGGTGAACTCCCACTCAAAACAACATCCCTCACATTGTTTTAGTGATCACACGAACCAAATCCACTACACCAACACCGATCATCACGAGAGTTGATATAGTTTCAATGGCGAACAATCGTCATGTTCATCATATCTACTATATGATTCATGCTTTACCTTTCGGTGATCCGTGTCCCGAGACCATGTATGTACATGCTAGGCTCGTCAAGATCAAACCTTAGTTTCCGCATGAGCAAATCTGGCTTGCTCACGTTGTATACACTTGCAGAATCTAACACACCCGATCATCACGTGGTGCTTCGAAACAACAAGCTTTAGCAACGGTGCTAACTAAGGGTGAACACTTTATGACTTGAAATTCATGTGCATGAGGGATCATCTTATAATGCTACCGTCGTCTACTAAGCAATACAAGATGCATAAAGGATTAACATCACATGCAATTCAATAATATGTGATATGATATAGCCTTTCTTATTTGTGCTTCCGATATCCATCTTCAAGCACGAACATGATCTCCATCATCACCGGCATTGCATCAAGGTCAATGACGCTTCTCCATGGTTGTCGTCCACCGGCTTCAACTATTACAACTACTTTGAATAGACACGCGGGTCTTAACATAAATTAAAGACAACCATATGGCTCCTGCCGGTTGCCAACTTACAATAAGGAACATTGCATACATCAAATATAATCACAATCATGGCCATATCACATCATTTTGACACCCCTGCAAAACAAAGTTAGATGCCTCTACTTTCTTTGCATATTTTACGTGGTTTGGGGCTTTCAATAAGTGTCGATCTAACTTACGAACAAGAACCACAACATTGATACTAGCATTGTTGATCACCCGTTGTAAATTGGATCTTAACTATGCTAGGAGAAATGAGGCATAAAGCCACTTATGCAATACAAGTTGCATGTCAAGCGTGGAGCAAGTCTCATGAACGATGTCATGTAAGGTTAGCCCGGGCCGCTTCATCCCAACATACCGCAAGATGCAAAGTACACAAGAAGCAATCGACAATAAAAGCATCAACGCCCACAATGACCATTGTGTTCTACTCGTGCAACAGATCTACATATAGACACGGCTCTGATACCACTGTAGGGTTTTGTAGCATGGAAAACAAAAAATTTCTATCGCATACAAACAAACAAGCCAAGATCTATCTACTAGATTGTAGCAACGAGTCGATGGAATAACTTACCCTCGAAGATTCCAAAGTGTTTAACGAGAGCGGATTCTCATGGGTGATGTAGTCGTACTCTTCCCGATCTCAAGATCGTAGACGATCCTTCCGGCTAACGTTCCGCAGCGCTTCCGTAATCGTTCACACGTTCGATTACTCGAAGACCTTCCTCTCCTTGTTCCAGACGGAGGTTGTAGCACTCTCCTCGCGATTCCGGCAGCACAACGGCGTGGTACCGGAAGTAGAGTGGAGATCCCGCAGGGCTTCGCCTTAAGCCGGAGCGACTATGGTGGAGTATGAGAGAGCTATTAGTGGTCTAGGGTTTAGACACACCAATTAGAAGGCTCTAAACCGAAGGCTAGGGCAATTAGAAGCTCTAAACCAACGTCTCTAAACGGAGGCTTTGGCTGGGGTTTAGATTAGAGGATAGGAACTTGTGTATCTAGAGGAGCCCCGCCTCCTTTTATAGGTGGAGGGCGTGGCCAGGGAGGGAGTCCCTCCCAACTCGGCTTGGAGGTGGGCCGGTTGGAGGAGGATTCCATCCCCAACTCGGTTTGCCCCCTCTTTCCTCTTTCCTCACTTTCTGTTTTTAGCAGTTTGACTTTCAAAGCGCGTTTGACTTTCAGTTTGGGATTCAATTTAATCCTTTATTTGAAACAGCGAGAACACTTAGTACATGATGCAATCATTCCAATATGTAATGACACATTCATGTACCCTCGAGTGCCGGACATTAGAACCTTCTAGAACATTCCGATGAAAACAGGAATCATTCCCGAACTCAAAGCAGGACTTTCCTTATATGAATCTTCTTATTCTCGGACCATTTCGGGTCACCTTGTGATATCCGGATCCCATCCGAGACTCGAACAACATTCGGTCTCTTTCTCATAATACCATAACTACTCAAACAACGTCAATCCTTAAGTGTGTCTCCCACGGTTAAATGAATTATGCGGACATGATCGAGACACTTCTCCGAACAAGAACCAATAGAGGAATCTGGAAATTCATATGGCTCCCACATATTTCTACGATTACTTTGCGATCGAATGAACCACTTACATACGATACCAATTTCCCTTTGTCTCACGATAGTTCACTTATCCGAGGTTATGATCGTCGGTATCTCTGCATACCTAGTTCAACCTCGTTACCGATAAGTGTTGGAGATATGCCCTAGAGGCAATAATAAATATAGTTATTATTATATCTTTGTGTTTATGATAAATGTTTACATTCATGCTATAATAGTATTAACAAGGAAACATTGATACTTGTGTGATTTGTAAACTTAATTTGAAGTCCCTAGTATAGCCTCTATACTTTACTAGCTTGTTGGTTGATTAATGATTGTGGTTTCCCTATCATGAACATTGAGATGTTATCAACAACAAGATCATATCGTTAGGAGAATGATATGGTGGACATACTCCTATAGATAAGCGTAGCATAAAGATCAAGTCATTTCATTAGTTCAATTGCTATATGCTTTCTGATACATAGTAACCTAATTCCTTCGACCATGAGATCATGCATATCACCTTTACCGGATGGATGCTTTGATGACAATAAACACCACACCGAATCGGGTGGCTATAAAGGTGGCATTGAGTGTTCGGAAAGTATTGGTTGAAACACATGGATCAAGAGGGATTTGTCCATCCATATGACGGATAGATATACTCTGGGCCCTCTCGGAATGTCATCCAATTAGCTTGCAAGCATGTGACTGCTCAAGGGATCACATATCACGGAACGAGAAAAGAGTACTTATCGACGAGGTTGAACTAGGTATGCGAGATACCGACGATCATAACCTCGGATAAATAAACTATCGTGAGACAAAGGGAAATTGGTATCGTATGTAAGTGGTTCATTCGATCGCAAAGTAATCGTAGAAATATGTGGAGCCATATGAATTTCCAGATTCCTCTATTGGTTATTGTTCGAGAAGTGTCTCGATCATGTCCGCATAATTCACGAACCGTAGGGAGACACACTTAAGGATTCGACGTTGTTTGAGTAGTTATGGTATTATGAGAAAGAGACCGAATGTTGTTCGAGTCTCGGATGGGATCCGGATATCACGAGGTGATCCGAATGGTCCGGAGAATAAGATTCATATAAGGAAAGTCCCGTCGGAGTTCGGGAATGATTCCGTGTTTTCATGAATGTTCTAGAAGGTTTAATGTCAAGACCCGGAGGAAGGGGTACATGAATGTGTCATTGCATATTGGAATGATTGCATCATGTACTAAGTGTTCTCGCTGTTCCAAATAAAGGATTAAATTGAATCCCAAACTGAAAAGTCAAACGGCCAGTTTGAAAGTCAAACGGCTAAAACAGGAAACTGAGGAAAGAGGAAAGAGGAGGTTGAAACCGACTTTGGGGAGGAGTCCCTCCTCTCCAAGCCGGCGCGCCAACCAAGGCGGAGTTGGGGAGGGACTCCATCCCCTTGGCCGCACCTCCCACCTATAAAAGGAGGGGCAGGGCCCCCTCCTCTAGACACACAAGTTCCTATCCTCTAATCTAAACCCTAGCCAAAGCCTCCGGTTTAGAGCCGTTTTGGTTTAGAGCTTCTAATTGCCCTAGCCTTCGGTTTAGAGCCTTCTAATTGGTGTGTCTAAACCCTAGACCACTAATAGCTCTCATACTCCACCATACTCGGCTTAAGGCCTGCAAGGGATCTCCCTCTACTTCGGTACCACGCCAGTTGTCTTTAGGAATCGCGAGGAGAGTGCTACAACCTCCATTTCTTTGGAACAAGGAGAGGAAGGTCTTCGCCGAGTACCGAACGCAGGACCGATTACGGAAGGCCGCCGAACGCATAGGAAGGATCGTCTACACGATCTTGAGATCGGAAAGAGTACGACTACATCACCCACGAGAATCCGCTCTCGTTAAACACTTTGGAATCTTCGAGGGTAAGTTATTCCATCGACTCGTTGCTACAATCTAGTAGATAGATCTTGGCTTGTTTGTTTGTATGCGATAGAAATTTTTTGTTTTCCATGCTACGAAACCCTACAATAAGTACTCTTTTCTCGTTCCCGTGATATGTGATCCCTTATGGGCCAGTCACATGCTTGCAAGCTAATTGGATGACATTCCACCGAGAGGGCCCAGAGTATATCTATCCGTCATATGGATGGACAAATCCCACTCTTGATCCATGTGTTTCAACCAATACTTTCCGAACACTCAATGCCACCTTTATAGCCACCCAGTTACGGTGTGGTGTTTGATGTCATCAAAGCATCCATCCGGTAAAGGTGATATGCATGATCTCATGGTCGAAGGAATTAGGTTACTATGTATCAGAAAGCATATAGCAATTGAACTATTGAAATGACTTGATCTTTATGCTACGCTTATCTATAGGAGTATGTCCACCATATCATTCTCCTAACGATATGATCTTGTTGTTGATAACATCTCAATGTTCATGATAGGGAAACTACAATCATTAATCAACCAACAAGCTAGTGAAGTATAGAGGCTATACTAGGGACTTCAAATTAAGTTTACAAATCACACAAGTATCAATGTTTCCTTGTTAATACTATTATAGCATGAATGTAAACATTTATCATAAACACAAAGATATAATAATAACTACATTTATTATTGCCTCTAGGGCATATCTCCAACAGTTGGACGGTGCTGGCCAGGCCGGATCGTATGCGTGTGGGAATGTCGTATTTATAGATCCCGATCTGTATGCCTCTACAGGGGTAATACTCGGTTTGGATACGAGTTTAAGTATATATGTGAATGTATTTTTACGAATTTAGGAATGGGGGTTACTACTGGATCAAACCGCTTCCAAAATTGCTACAATAATAGCTCAAACACTTGCATTTCTATGGGTTTTTTCTCGAAAGAAGCCTTCATCCAGTATTATAAATAAATCCACACACGGCCAAATTGATACAAGGTAACGAGGAGACTCACTTACACAACAGATCAAAGATAAACAACAAAGATCATGAAACACCAAGACTTACCACCGGGACATCATACCGAGACCGAGGGAAAAAGAGCTCCACGACAATGCCTTCAAGAGGGTAACGAGGCAACGCACCTCCGTAGAAGAGACCGACGGCCAAGAGTTTTTTCCTAGATCCCTCACGCAGAAGGTACCCACAATATCGCCCCGAGAAGGGTCACAACACCTTTCTTTAAGTCATGCTCCATGGAAATAAGAGTGTGATCATAGTACTATAGAACGGGAAAAGCCCCCGTTACGATATGAGACCACCTACTTGAACATCCTCTTTATCCATGCTATAAGGATTGCCAACAAATCAGCCACAATATTAAAAAGCATAGGGGATAACCGTTCTTCCTATTGCAACCCATTCATCACATGGAAGAAGTGGTCAATGTCATTATTAGCCCTAATCCCCTAGCACAAGCCTCACAAGGTAGTCACACCACTTAGGTGCAAACCCCTTCGTGTGTAATGCTTGTTGAAGAAAACACCACTTAATTTTATCATGGGCTTTATCAAAATCAACCTTAAAAAGGACATCATCTATTTTTTTTGCCTGTGTAACTCATGTATAGTTTGATGGAAAATGACAACTCCCTCTAGAATATTTCTGCTCAGCATAAATATCGACTGAGTTGGGCGCACAACTCGTTCTATAATACAGTGACTCAATTAGTACCAACTTCTGTGAATACTTTGTAACCTCTGTTAATTTTATCATATTGCTCAATTCTAGAGACATCCTCTTTTTGGGAAGGAGCGTAATGGCACCGGTTAAGCTTGAACAAAGGCGGTTCCCCGGACTGTAACTGAGCAAGCATTGCCTTCATATGTGGTTTTATAACATTCCAGAAAGATTGGTAAACTTCGCAAGAAACTCATTTGGTCTAGGAGCTTATTTAATTCCATTTAGGTATAGCTTCAAACACTTCCGCCTCCGAGAAAAGTAGTCATAAAGGCCTCGTTTTCCACCGAGCTTCTAGAGAGAAAAGATTCAAAGCCGGGTGCTCCAAATATTTTCTTATAATACTCTATAATGAAGACACCCAATTTTTCTGCTCACACCTCAATTACAGTTCCCACGTCTTGCTCTAATTGTAAGTTCTTTTTTTCTTATGTTTTCTGTTTGCAATAAGGTAAAAGTATTTCGTATCATGTCCAACTTCTTGTTCATGCTCCACCTTACCTTAGCGTGCTAAGTACACTTAGTCTTTTCATCATGCCTTACTTACAAGGTAGAAGCCGAAAAGAACTGAACCGTAGTTTCCCGGAAATTTGTATCTATTTTTTTATTTTTTGACTTGTATGTATTGTTGCTTTTGTGAGTAAACAAACTTACACCGCTTGTTGAGAAGTTTAGCAAGGCAGAGAGCTGCCTGCGACGTATTAAGGGTACGTTTGGATGGCAGCCATGTGCTGCCTCACCAATTTTTTGGCGTTGACTGAGGACGTTGACAGTGGTTTGGTTGAAAGCCAAAACTTTGGACCTGCGCCATTTATTTGGTCACGGCGTTCACTATTTGCGCCAACGCTTTGGCTAGCCAGCGGCGGCAAAAACCTGCGCCAAAAAATTGGCACGCCCCGATTTGGCAGGGCTTGCGTGGGCACAATCTAAACAGGCCCTAAGTCTTCCTTTCATAAAAAGCCTCCGTTATCGTTTCATCATTTCATCCTGGAAAAGGCGAAGTCGCACCACCCAGCTAGACAACGAATTACTATCTGTCGGACCATACAGCAAACGACCCCAGCAGATCAATAGGTGCATCATCGTGCTATTTTCTATAGGCAATTTCGGTGCTCTCTCATCGAGGAAGTTTCTTCTTTTTCTATATAGGAATCTGAGTAGGTCGCTCTTCGAAATCCTACTTTTGCAACGAGGAAGTTTCTGAATTGGGTCAGTTCAACGAGAATTCCACAGCCACCTCGTCATATCGTGCCAACCTGGCGTGACATGCCTTGCTCGAAATAGTTATCGGCTCACTATATTAATATAGTAATCAGACGATATAAATGGAAGACTGTTGGTGCAAAACAACACAATCAAGCCCACGATACAAATGTGAGACCACTGCTGGAGCAAAACAACACAATCAAGCCCACAAAACAAAAGAAAAAAAAATACCAACATTGGCATATCGACGAAAACGGAGACGACTCGCAAGATGCGCCCTCCAGAGAATACCCACCACGAACCTAGCACTACGAGTCATCATGTACCAAACATCACATCCAAGAAGGAAAGCGGTGACGACGACGCTGTTGCCCGGACTGATCCTGAGGTTTCCCTTGGTACTCCACGAGAGTGGGAAAGTGGTGCACCCGATGCCCTTCAGAAAGGAACGGCGACACTCGCAAGCGTCACTGCGTTGGTGTCAGGATGATATGGATTTCTTCCGACCCCAAAAGAACCACACCGCAGATAATCCGTTGCGCTCCACCATGCTTGCCACCCACTAACATACGTCACCACGATCTTGAAGTCACCACCGTCGTCTCATCATGGCAAATACTGCGAGGCCGGCTGGACTGAGAGGAAACGGCCATAGACAAGGGCGGCAAGACCACAACCACAACCACGTGGGAGGAAACAACCTCCACCACCATAGACGGTAACCGACCGGACGCATCGACAAGAGCACACCAGGCCATTGGAGCCAGTAGGCAGCAGCAGCAAGCCTCCTAGAGGACATCCTCCACCGCCAAAGACGGATGTCGACCGGACGCGACAACAGGGACACACCAGGACGGGTAGGCCCGGCCGGGCCCGGTCGGACCCGTAAAGTCCCCATCATTACGCTACTGCACGTAGGCCACCGCCGCTACCCACATGATCAGCACCATAGGCCCAGTCGGACCCACGGGCCCGTGAAGCTTCCACCGTCACGCTGCAGTAGGCGCGACGTCGTCGTTGCCACTCCGGTCATCAACCGCACGCCGCATCGTTCGACCCGGAAGCGAGCGGTCGAAGTCGCAGTCGCCCGGATCCTGCATCGGGCACGTAGGCATCTGGATGGAACTCGATCCGACCACCACACCACCAACGGTACCGCCGCCTCCTCGTGCACCACCCGCACGGCCACAGAACCCCGCCGCTGCAACCGGACCTCCGCCGTCTGAAGACACCGCCCGGTGCGAGGACGCCACCTAGAGGGAAAAAGCAGAGGGGCCGTCGCCGCCGGCCGGGCCCAGCCCAGGGCCGCACGCCGACGATCGTAGGGAGAGGTAACGGGAGAGAAGAGCTCTGGAGGGGGAGACCGGGGCGTGGCCGGTCGCCTGCCGCGTGGCATATGCCTTCGTCGTCCAAAATCAGAAGATCGGCAATTCCAATTATAAAGCATATATAAGGTGCTGATTAGAACCCATGTGTTGTATGCTCGCTCAGGACTCAGGAGGCAGTATAAGACATATACATAGGTTCCAGCCTTCTCCCATGACATATATACTAGGTAAATTTCAGCCTCTAATACTGCAGAATTCGACGGGCCCAAATACCAATTAATTTGAATAATGACATACGCAAATTGTTTTGCTTTTTTCTAAGGCCAAAGGGTAAACTTTTGGTTCTGTAAAAAAGCGATGGTGAAAGGGGGCAATTGGTGGAGTTGGGGGGAATACAAATGCACGCACGCTTGCTGAATGAAAAGGGCCGGCAGGGAAAGTGGCAACCATCGGTATGGATATCCGCCTGCCAAATCTTGTTCCGAGAGAAAGGCCTCGAATGAATAAACAATTGGGACTTTAATTCTCTCTATGCTTCCCCGGAGATGTACTGAAATTTGCAGATCGGGAGCTAACTTCGTGTGGAAGTATATAAAAGTACTACTACTACTTTGTGGACATGCTATTACAATTTTTTTTATAATGACGTTTTATTATTTAAAATATTTAATATTACATTCGTTTTCTGCATAACTAAGATGCACATAGTCATAAATAATTCGAACTTCAGCATAAACATAAACTAGGCCGAATACATGATATTATAAGATATGGCACTATAATTACAATACGTTTTCTTGTTCGTGGTCTAATATACCATGGTGATTCAAATGAGGATTTAGTAACAAGATCTTTTCATTGTACTACATAAAAAGTATGATAAAATTGCATAAAAAGTATCAAGGAATAGGACCATTTGCAACACAAAAAAAATTGAGTTGGGGGAGGGGGGGGTGGGGGGATAACGACTCTCTCCCCTTCTCTCTTGCACTCTGTCACGCACATGCATACACTAAACAAATCAAAATCTCGAAACATTTGTGATCTTTTAGAAACTCCGGTTACAATATAGACAAGCACACACCCCCACCCACAACCATTAAAATTTTGTATTTTTATCGAGAATCCAGGTGCGTTCTGGTAAATATTCTGGGGAAAATCTACCAATCAAAATATTTAGGTTTTCTTTGGCTTGTAGGAATTTAATAAAAAGAATATTGGATTTCAATCCATAGGAATTTCTTTAGATTTGTCTTTAGCTCAAACGGATGGTGCTACTCAGATTCTATAGATTGGAACCCTACGTCTCAATTGCATAGGATTTTGAACATTCGCTCAAACCTCCTTTCAATACACAATCGTGCGGGATGAAGATATTTTTCTGTGTTTCATCCAAACGACTATTCTTATAATTTTTTGTATTTATAATCTGCTATTTTACACCCGTTTTTCTATTTATAATTTTCTGTTTTTTTTTTCAAAAGAGGCTTTCCCCCCATTTTATAAAATAATCTTCCAAACCTATGACATTTGTGTGTTTGCTATGTTCCCGTGTTTACCGGTCGTGTGATCCAAATAGGCCCCTCGGTTAGAACGATTTCCTGCGTTGACCTACAAATACCGTTCGCCGAGGAGAAACTTTGGAAATACTGTTTCAGTTCTTTTATCATTGTGGTGGCAGAAGAAATATTGGAGTACTACTGTAGCTTCTGAGTAATTCCGTGGGTGCCCACAAAAAATCCAGCAATATATAAGAGGAACCATGGTGTGACCATCATCTTCTGCTAGCTCGCGCCCAGCGCCCAGGATCTTTGGTCCTCAACGGAAAGAGCAAAGCGCCGGTCCTTTCCCTCCGGTTCCTCGTTTTGGTAGTATTCCCTCATTCAATTCTCCTCCTTCTCAAGGCCCAGCTGCCATAACTCGGATATTACACCAAAAGAGAAGGCAGCTGCATACACGGCGAGCGTCACCTCAGGCATGGGGGAAGCCACCTCCAGCCATCCCGTAAGTCCCTTCCTGCTCAAGTTCCGGCTCTAGTCACCACAGAGTGTTCTTGCCCCCGGCCTACTGGAAGCAATTTGGATCTTCTGGCCGCGACGACGCGCGAAATCGCCTGCTCGAAGAGCTTCGGTTTCACCGCCGGCGGATAGATAGGTTCTTGCAGCTGCAGGACAGTAATAGCACTTCTGATCTTCTTTTACTAGGTTCTTGCTCCGCCAAGTGGTCTTGGACAGTCGGGCCTGGACGCCAGCCACGGCGCCGCAGCCGGCGGGTTCATCGCCCTCGACGTCGGCGCCCTCTCGTCGCTCGCCGGAGACAGCCCGGACACGACGGCGGCGCCTCCTCCGCCGGTCTCGACCCCGCGGACGCCGGTAAGTCCAGAAACACCACGAGCCAGCCTCGAGCACGAAGCTGGCCGGCCCGCCGGCGACGGCGATACTCATGCGCGCGTCCAGATTTCTTTAGCTCGTTTTCCAGATTTCCCGTAGCTAACTCGTTTTCTACTAGTATATCTTATTAATTGTGCTGTGAACGCAACAGCGGGTGGTGAGGTCGCTCTCGAGGAAGGGATCAGACCGGAAGCAGGCCGACGGCGACGCCAATGGTGGCACCACAGGTTAGCCCAAAATTCTGCTTTGTTTCCCGTCCTTGTTTCACAAAATCACGACCCGGCTCTACGAGTCGATTTGGAACCTTCCGGTTTCCGTGGAGCTCGGGTAATTTTGACTTGGACACATCGATTAGCTTAAGTGAGCAGTGACAGTGCTTGCGTTAACTGCACATCTCTGACGACGAACGGGAGGGGGGTGGCGTAAACTCTGGCCTTGACGTCGCGTGAGAGATGCACATCACATACATTTGGATCGCAACTGAAGGCGCTGACGTCGATTTGGCCCGTTGATATATGATGTGCAGGGACGGGCGAGAGGCCCCCGCTGTCCCCGCTCTTCGTCCACGTGGCGGCCGGCGACGAGGCGCTCAACGGGCTCCGGCTCGTCCACACGCCCGGTGGCGCCTGCACGCCGGGAGGCAAGTCCCGGCGGCTCGGGCGGCGTCCCGCGCCGTGGCTCGATCCACGGAGGGTCGTCTTCCTCTTCGCCACGCTGTAAGAATCTCTCTTTCTTATTACTACTACTAATTGTTTATTTTGTTGTTAGATGAGATCCGATCACTGACTGAACCGGCTACTCAGCAGCTAGCAGAGTGTCAGCTAGACATCCACCCTGCTACTACTCCGTATTTCACTCGCTTAATCTCTGGACATGTTAGGTGGATCATGGATCAGTGTTTAGTACGCTCTCATCTGTCATTCCTGCTACCCACTTTTTTCTCCCTCCCAAGAACGTACTACTCCCAACCATTAGGCAGAACAGTTAAGCATTCAGTGAGCGCCAGTGTGTCCTCCTCTTGACATCTCCAGCCGGTTAGCAGCAGCCAGTACTACCCACATAAACCGGACCTAGAACGGCCGTGGTTTTTGTTAGCCAGTCTCCGTTGCAAGAAACTAGTTGTCACCTTCGCCATCCCTACAGTGATACAGAGAAAAGATGGCGACTGATGAACAGCTGTTGTAGATTTATCATGGTGGCACCGTTTCCTAGTGTTAGCTAGAGAAGGTCCTGAAATGTTTTGTTCATGTCTCTGATAAGAGGATTTTTTTGGGGGGGATTTTTACGCAGGTCCAGCGTCGGAACGTTGATCCTGCTCTACTTCACCCTTTCCATGAGCAAGATGGACAACACAGGAGGCGACACGGGAGGCGCTATCAGCGACGCGCGGTAAAACACCAGCCTCTGGGAACGCAGAGAGATTTTCGGCGTTCCTGCAGGGATGGTTTCTTCAACCTATATGATCTGTAAAGATCGTCACCGGGACTGATATTACTGGAATGTGTGGTGATACGAACTGGCACATCAGAAGTTCAGAATACGTGACAAATGGCACAGAAGAGATTAGGCCGGTTGGGGCCTGATAGAGAAGTTTGTGATGGTGGTAGTCCTCTCTTTCTGTCTGGTTTCTTTCTGTTCTTTTCCCTCTTCTTTTTTCTCTAATTGCTGAAAAAGAATACGTGTCGCTTTGGAGCGATGATACTGGAATTTTTCTTCCTTACGGATACTACAAAAATAAGCATACGAAAATATACACTGATGTATTTGTAACGATGATTGTCTTTGTCTCGATTATTTCTGCAACAGGTTGCACCTTATAGTACATATATATAAACTTGAACCAAAAACTAAACTAAACCAATGAACAACCAACAGTTTCGGCCATCTATGCACAATGACTCTAATCTAATCTGGGAGTTCTGACACATGAAAATATGCTGGATAATAGGTTCTAGAATTTCTGATTCGCTTCACTGCCACCGGATAGAAGGTCCTAGAATTTCTGATTCGCTTCGCTGCCGCCGAATAGATTTTATGAGTTCCTAGCAAATACCTTTTGAGGCTCAATAGGAGTGTTAACCATCTCGGACAGATAATCATAGACTCGAATTGGAGCCACCCTGCAAGAACATAAACATATTTCTTAAGTTATTCATTCTTCATTGCAATGCAGAAAAAATCAGGATCTCCCCTAAGCGTCGTGCTTGCAATGCAGTGATAACATTCTGGAGCATATCCATGATATTCAGAAAAGCACGTGCAGTTGGAAGAGAGCTACATAGTAGCTCCCTAAGCGTGAAACCATTTCGCAGGATATAAAAAGAACACGGAGGCAATTTGTTGATTGAAAAGACAATCCGACAAATTCAACTTCACTTTGTATCAATGGAAACAGACTATTAAGTACCAAAGAAGGATTATTTAAGGAGTATTTGTTGATTGACAGTACCAGGTTGCAAATTTTCATCTTCACTTTGTATCAAAAGGGAACTGAATATTAAGTACCAAACAATGATTTCTAAGGATTCCTACTGTCAGTCCTTGAGCTGCTGCAGCTTACATTGACCAGAATCCCCATCGGCTCAACCAGACTTCAGTAACCACAGGTTTGGTTCAGGGTGGCCCTGGTCTGGCAGAGAAACTACATTGGGTGAAGCATATCTGACCAGAAATCTATTGTCTACTTTCAACCACAAATCCACAAGATAAGATGTGTTGCAACCATAGAATATAAATTTTTCTATCCCTCTGCATCAAGCGACGCACACAGCCATTTAACCATAAAATAGATGGAAGTATTCCTCCAAAAAACAAGGTTTGTCCAATTTGAATAACAGTTGTTAGGTAAACAAAAACGATAAATAAACAAAAGAAAAGAGTAAATATAGTGCATGATGTTATTATTGAAATTAATTTTAGATGGCCTTCGTATCGAATCTAAGAGTGAAGAGATCCTTGTGAGAATAATCCTACTGGCCAAGCCTAGGAGGATGGAACTGCTGTGATGTCCCATGCACACTGTCCTATTAGAGCCTTTCAGGAGGATAAAGGACATTATGGTCCACATTTAACTATTTTATACTGACAGGGTCTTAGTTCTCTGCAAGAAATATATTACTCCGATGAACAAATTCCAGAAAGCCAGTTCAACCCACTATTTACCTAATAAACTAAAAATACTCCAATAACTATAAACAATTTAGATAATGAAAACATATATCATGAATTATACATTTACTTCCTGCTGCACTATACTGCGAATTTCCATCTTTTAGATACAGAAGCCACCTAGAAGGTGATAAGTGGTCACACAAAGTAAGGTGCTAAGGTACTCTTGCGCTTACATATTTTACAAGGCGCGGTAGAATAGATAGAACATGGTGCTAGTACCGTTTTGATATGCGTGGCATGGAGCACTTCTGTTTCCTGTCATGGTATATCCTAACAATGACAGCAGCTGTTTCCTCTATAGCTTTTCCAGTAACCTCTGCACGAAAAAAATATAGCTATAACATGACAAACAACAAAATGAGGTATCGATTAAGACAAGAATCTGATCTTACGAATGACTGGCCATGTTGGGTGCTGAACAAAAATTTGATTTGCATGGTCCAGCTCATGCCTCACGTGCTCCATTTCAGCATAATTGCTCTTCTGCCCATTAAATCCTAGAGTATTTGCTCTTGCTTTTCTGATTGCCTGAAGAACCACAGGGTTTATTGTCAACCCAAATATCTTATCCTGGTCGATTTCAAATAGGGCCTTTGGAAGATCAATTCCCATCACAATTGGGACGTTTGCCACTTTGTACCCTTTTTGTGCTAGATAAATAGATAATGGTGTCTTCCCGGTACGTGAAACACCAACAAGTACAATGTGTGCACGGGCAAGGTTCTGTGGTTGAGCACCATCATCTTGTTTGATGGTGAAATCAATCGCTTCAATGCGTCGGAAGTAATCCTCAGAAAGTTGACCCTTTCGGCTAGCAGAGCTTCGTGGAATCCCAGATGGAGCAACGCCAATATGAGAAGCTATGGCTTCAATAGTAGGACGTAGAACATCAGTGGATGGAACACTCCATAGATCACAAGCCTTCTTGGTTGCCTCAGCCATTGAAGGATCAGCAAGGGTATATAGAAGCAGTGCCCCTTCTTTTGCTGCTTGCTTTACTATCTCAATAAGGTGATCCATGTCATCAACCTAAATAAAATGCAGCAATGTGTAAGAGATGCTGATTAGTTCTGACAAGTGATATGTGGTTAACTTTAGTTATTAGCACATGGTTGTGTTGACCTTGCTCAGTAGTATCTAACTAGTAGTTCCTAAACAAAGACCACGCTACAACTGATTGATTATATCCATAAAAACTAGTTCCGGCCAATTTGTCCATGACTGAATATTCCAACTTCCTGGTATGCATGAAGCGACAGTGTAGTTCTCAATCTACACGAAAAGACTCAGCCTTATTCAACTGCATAATCCACACAGAGGTGAGTGTATGGACTTTGTTTTACTTAATTTAATTAAATGCTCAAGAGATCCATTGCGAAGTTCGTCCAAAGTTCCATCTTGGAAGAACTTTCCTCTGTTACAACACATGCAACTTTTGTTTCTAACTATGAGCATATTTCAGTCATTACCATCTTCTGGGAAGTAAAAAGGATATTGTAGATTTATTCTCAAGAATATAATACTATAATAATGTAACATTAGCCCAAGTATTCCACCAACATGAACTTCAAAGGCAAAATGCTAAAGATGATGAATTAAAATATTCCAATTAACTCGGTCTCATACTGCATAGCAAAGCCACAGGGGAATTCCAGCCACAGGTGTTACAGTAATCTTTCCTACTTAGTAAGTAGCTACATGTGTGTTACAACACAAGTTATTTTTCATTGCTTGAGTTGCTCAAACCCTTCTGTCATCATTGTCCTTAAGTTGTGCGAATCAAAAAATATCTTAAAATATACATCTATAGAATCAACTAAAGAAAAGATCGTGATACCTCTGACTATATAGAATATATGATAATTGCAGTAATTATTTTCTTGGCAACTTCAGAGGTAATCTCTAAGAGTGAACGGGCCACTAGCAACTCAGATCTTTACAAGAGTAATAAAAGATACTAAAGTTTTGAGTTGGTGGTAGTCCATTCACTCCCTTGGGCTGTCCCTACGCCTGAGGAAGGCCCATGCCGTTCAGGGTCCATGCTTCATACCTACGCAATATTAGTAGTGGGAGTAGCAATTCCTATGTAGCCAACTATCTTGGATCCATGTACCTCCAGGAAACTGAAGTAGTAAAACTAGGAAAAAAAGAAACGAATGTCAGCCGAGACGGCAGCCCATAAACATGGGGACGTGGGTAGCTAGTTGGCTAGCTTTCCTGTTGACCTAATTTCCTTCGCGTTTTTTTCCTCATATGAATGAGTAAATGCCCGTGTGGTTCCATTTCATTTTCCTTTATTGCAGTCCCATTAATTATCGAACAAGAAAGTTCCCCATTGGAGCCGAGGAACGGTGCAAATGAAAAGCAATTGTCTAGTGCCTCTGCGAAAAAGCTGTTGTGCAACAATTTCATCAAATTTAGAAAACATATTTGACCTAATATTCAGTATGTCACAAGAAAGATATATCTGCATCCTCAATACTCATCTACTTACCCCAAATCTAAAAATACAAATATGTTCGTGATTCCCACAAACAACACTCAATTCTGTCCTAGACGGGGCTTGGACAGGAGATGGGATGATGCCAAGTGCTATGCAGCACAACAACAATTGTTCGACACATTGAGGCGAAGGCCATAAAGCGAAGTGGAAAGCAAACCCACTGGTTGGATGATTGTTTGATCTCTTGTTGTGCATGGGTTATCGTTGTTGTCGTTTTTGCATGCCATAGGTTGCTGGGCAGGGTGGGGAACTGGTCGCTCCAGTTGCTGGAGCGCTGATGTTGGGATTGCCATGTTGTACGGCTTTTAGGTTGCGTAGTCCACATGTGTTGCTGGATTTTTTTTTTGGTCGGCCTTTTGTTTTAAAAAAGATCACTTGTGAGGTTTTAGGTCTGGTTTCCCTTATAAGCAGGATCAATTGTCTTTTTCTTGATAAATAGCCAGAGCTATTTGTGTTTTCTCAAACCAAATAAATAACCAAAAAGAGAAGTTGCAGGGTTGCCCTTGTATGCTAACAAATTTAATCTCTAAACTTAAGCTTTACTAATTATGGACGTGCAATGCCTCTGTGATTCCATTTCTTTTTTTTTGGAGCAACCAGAAGGAGCACTGCCTTTTCTATTAGAAGAGGAGAATTGGCCGGTTTGGAAGGGAAACCGGCCGAAACCCGATACAGACACAAGAATGGTGCTATAAATAGCAATTATCTTAGCATCCCTGTGAAAAAACTGTTGTAGCAACGACTTCTGAAATTTGAAAAACTATTTTCAGTGATTTACAGCATTTCACAACAAAGATAGATTTGCGTCATGAATTCTCATCCACCGGCTCCAAATCTAATAAATACAAATACGTCGTGGTTCCCGCAAAAAAAAAAACCCTCAGTTCTGCCCTAAACGGGGCTCGGACAAGAGATGGGACGATGCCCAGTTCCACGGAGCACAACAACTGTTTGACATGTTCACACGATCTAATTTGTCGATCTGTAGCTAAGCACGGTATTTAACTAGTTGACCAGAAAGCAAAGTTGCAGGGTTGCCTTTGTATGCCTACAAATTTCATCTCTAAACTTAAACTTCAACGGTTACGATGTACTTCTTTCTTACCCTATAACACTAATTTACTAGTGCAAATTCTCACGTTTCCATTATTTAGACTGGAAAATAGTGCATTTGCCAAAGCGACTACTCACTACGGTTGGTCACTACTCAGTACTCACTAAGAATCGGGACTTTTTTCTAGCGACAGTACATAGCGACGAACAAAAACATTTTGTACAGAGCAGACATGACACTGGAGCACGGGGATCAAAACCAAGTGTCAATAATTAAGGTACTAGTAAAAGGCAGCCAGAAGAATGGGTGTATCTTTACCCCTGAGAAGAGGTGGGTGCTTGTGGCGCAGCGGCGGTCGACGAGGCAGTGCTCGAACTGGCCGAGCACGGCGTTCACCGAGTGCTCCAACGTCCACCCCGTCCCGTCCGACACCATGTAGATCGAGTTCGCCGCGGCCTCGCCCTCGGACACATCGCAACCATCATCATCGTCCTCCTCCTCCGCCGCAGCCTCCTTATCGGACGACAGCGGCGGCGAATCGGTCGGCACCGAGACGGCCGCGCTCCCCCGTATCGCCGGCCACTCGAGCCGCCGCCCGGACCGGACGGCGCGCGCCCGCGACCACCGGCTCAGCTGCGAGCTGGCGCGCGAGCGCGGCGAGGAGGAGACCGTCGCCGCCTCTTGCCCGGCCGGGACAGAGCGCTCTTGGTCCGAGCCCGCGCTTACAGGCGGGGCGGTGCCTGTGTCTGGGAGGCATGAGACGGCGGTTGGGGAGAGGCCGCGGCCGCGGAGGCGAGGGGAGGGCGGGAGCAGCACCGACGGCGTCGCCGTCGCCGTCGCGAGCTTGGCGCTGGCGCCTATCATCGCGTCGACGGCGAGCGGGGACGAGCACGGTACACACCTTCCGCCGCGTGTGAGAAATGTGACCGTGAGGCGACGCAACGCAAGACGTACTGTACCAGGAGAGGATTTCGGTGCGTTGCTTTGCAAAGTTTTTGCGTGACGCGGCGGGGTAGCGTTTCTTCTAGGCGTTTTGCTTTGACATGATGGCATGGCACGTGTTTCCACGTTCGGCGATAAACATGGGGCCGCCGACGGGTTTGGACCAGCGAATGGTCGGACCAAGAAACATACTAGTAGTATGCAGCAGGCTGGATGGAGGATCATCAGCCCGTTTGAAATGTAACGTATCTAGGGTTGTAAACGGATTTGGCAATTGTCGTCGTTATGAGACTATGCAGGCTAGAAATAGGTGTGGGAGCAAAGCAGAGAAACGTGCGATGGCGTTCGCAGGTGGAATTGGATACAAGCAAACGTCAAGGACACAAGAAGTACCCAGGTTCGAAGCCCGCGATGTGAGATAAAGCTCCTACTCCTGCCGATCTGACTATGAGGATGATCACTAAGGACTATAAGGCTCCTCGAGATGTATCGGGTCTGGCTAGTGGTGAAAGAGAGTCCAACCCTTGCTAAGTTGCCCCTGCCGCCCCTTATATAAGCCGTCTGGCGTGAACGACCGGCCGATGGCGTCCCACAGAGCCCCACCGCCGTGTCATCTGATGGCGGCATGGGAGCGATACTTATCAGCCCATGCCGCCACGCCATCTACAGTGGTCGCTGTGCGGATAGTTATGCACAGTGCCACCTACTGTCCACTGTTGCAACCGTCATCGGTAAAGTCGTCGGTATGGGCCGAATGTCTGAGTCTCCTTTCTGTCTTGTTCGCTGTCCTGGGCGTATTGCGCACTGTTGAAAGAACATGTGTGCCCCCATGTGTGGTTTTGGTAATTAATGACAATGTTTTATGGACTTATGTTTGCATTGAGTTTTACTTGTAGGATTTGTCCATAGACAATGCTTGAACCATATGGTGGCTTCAAGGTTGGAATAAGAATAAAGTGAAGAAGATCAAGTGTTGATCAAGGTTTCTTAATATGATCTCAAGTGTATCGTGCCATCCTTATGGTGATCATGGATATGTGAAGATATGCCTAAAAGAGAGGCTCTTCCATAGTGGAGTATGGGGGAGCATCTTCACCAAGCTAGTGCAATCAAGAAAGGTGCCCCATCCTAAGGTGTGGAATATACAAGGCAAAGGTTTAATATTGATAGGGTTTCTTTCTAACTGGTATCGTGGTGTTAGTTGGAGAGACCGGTTTATAGGATAGATAACCGTACTATCAAGAGGGGCTCTCAAGTGAGTAACTTGATCATATCCCTCGGTGAGAGCTCAAACCTTTGCATACTTGGCATCATATTTCTTGGTTCTTATTTGGTTCTTATCCATGAGAGGTTTTAGATATTGTGTCAATCTCTATGACAAGCTTAAGTTCATCGAAAACGGATTTCATATGCATTCTCTATTGTGTTTTCGATATTGGAGGTTTTACCGGTTTGTCTTTTATAGATAGGTTAAACCTTTCATCATTTGGTTCTATCCTCCCTTGCTGTACTATGATGGTTCCCTGCATGATCTTGTAGATCTCATTACTATCTTCGAAACGAGCCCAAGATCATCAAAATCGGAGTCCGAATAAAAAAGTTATGATGGTTTCAGTGCTCCTACCGGTTTCGAGGCGGATTATCCGGCCATGGGGGTGGATTATCCGGCCCAATTTTTGGAAAACGGCTAAGGACTTTGAGGCGTGGCTCCCAGTAATGGGGGCGGATTTTCTGGTCCTTCGGGGGCGGATTATCCGCCCCAAATATCCGCCCCTATACTGAGAGTCGCGCCGCGAAGTCCTTATCCATTTTTTTTGGCCCGGGGAACCCGGAATATCCAGGGGAGGGGCGGATTATCCAGCCTGGAAGGTCCCAAACGGTCATATTTCGTTGGGGAGGGGTATAAATAGACCCCTTCTTCCTCCTTAGGCTTAGCGCTTGCATTCTCTCTCTCCTCCATTGTTTTGACCTTCAAGAGCTTGCAAATACTCTCAATCCCTCCCATATTTCTTGAATCTTTTGGGGGGATTTGAAAGGGGAGATCGAGATCTACAACTCCACCAATCCATCTCTCCTCTATGTGAGGGTTACATATTGGGATCTAGATCTTGGGGTTTCTTTTGTGGATTTCCTCGTGTGTTCTTCCTCTCTTATTCTCCCACTAGCTTTTGTAGCTTTTGTGGAATTTGGGAGAGAAGGACTTGAGCACTTCCTGTGTTCTTGCCATTGCATTTGGTGCATCGGTTTGAGTTCTCCTCGGAGGATTTGGTGAGTGAAAGTTGAGAAGCTTTTTACTCTTGGGTTCTTGGAACCCTAGACGGTTTGTTGGTGTTGTAGGTTGTGGCCTTGGTGGCGTTTGTTGGGAGCCTCCGATTAAGTTGTGGAGAAGTGCCCCAACCTTGTGAGAGGTTCCGGTTGCCACCAAGAAGTGCACCGATAGTGGAAGTGTGGATCGATCCCGTTGGGGTGAGATTCACCGGAGAATAAGGGAGGCCTTTTGTGGCGTAGGTGGTTTGATACCACCCCCTCTCCAACGAGACGTACTCTCTTTATGGGAGAAACTCGGTAATAAATCATCGTCTCCACGTGCCTCGTTTATCTCTATACCCGAGCTATTTACTTATGCACTTTACTTTGTGATAGCCTTCATGCTTGATTTCTTATATCTAGCTATCACATAGTTGCTTGGTTTGCTTAGCATAAGTTGTTGGTGCACATAGGTGAACCGTAGTTTATATAGGTTTTGTGATTGACAAAGTAAACGCTAGTTTTATTCCGCCTTTGTTATGCCCATCTCGTAAAAGTTTTAAACCGCCTATTCACCCCCCTCTAGGCGGCATCTGTATTGTTTTCAATTGGTATCAGAGCACGGTCTCTCATTTTAGGCTTCACCGCCTTGAGAGTAAAGATGTCGGCTAGGGGATTAGTGCACAACGGCATGTTCTTATTCGATGGCACAAATTATGATATATGGAAAACTCGTATGCTTAGTCATTTTCGGGACATGGACCCAAATTTGGAGCGTATTGTAGATATAGGTTTTTCTCCTCCTATGGATTTCAAAAATTTATCTTGTGAGGATGAGAAAAACTTATATCTCGATGCTCAAGCTTCTAATGTGCTTGTTAATGCTTTGAGCTATGTAGTTACCTCTTCAATCATTCCTTTTTGGAGTGCTCATGAGTTATGGACAAAACTTCAAGATAAATATGTTATGTCCAATATTGTTGAGGATGATTATGTTGCTTCCACTTCCGGACAAGATGAGTTCCCATCTTCTATCACTTCACCAACATGTGATTTTTCACAAGGTAATGATATGGTGAGTGGTGATAGAAATTGCAATTTGGATAGTGTGCTTACTATTTATAATCCATCATCTCTATCTAGTTGCAATGATCTATCTTTGGACTTTAACACTTCTAGCACTACAAACTTCTTACATGCTTGTGTTAATATTCCTTGCATATCATGTAGAAATGACTTGAATAAATCTCATGATGATATGCTTGTGTTTTCTTGTTGCCATGATAAAAGTGCTTCTATTTCCTCTAGTGCTTGTGTTGCTAATCATGTAGAGGAAACCGAAGATTCTATGGGCCAAGACAAGGTTTTGAATGAAGCCACAAATGCAATATCGTCTTCACCTTCTTCCGGTACCCACCTATGCCTTATGGCTAGAGATTCAAAGGTAACTCCTACTTTGGAACCCATTACCTCTTGTGATGAGGAGGATGTGGATAATGTGGAAGAAGAGCTTGATATTGATGATTTATATGAAAAGGGTGAGATTGTTTATCGTGCCCTTGTTAAGAACAATATTGCATGCTCTAACTTTGTTGAAATCTTGGACTTTGCTATTAAGAGCAAGGAACATATTGATAAGTTAGAAACACAAATTGAGGTGCATGATAATAACTTTGATAAAATGGGTAGTCTTGAGCGTGAGTATGCTAATATAATTGCAAACCTAAATAAAACTCTTGAAGAAGAACAAACCACCAAAGAATCTCTTGAGGAGACTTTTACTCTAGAATTATCTAGAGTAAAGGAATACCATGATAGAGAACTTGCGGTCGCAAACTCCTTCAAGATTAAAAATGATGAACTTGAACTTGCTTATGCTAAACTTGTTGAGGATTTTAAGCACCTCGAAAGTGGCTCTCGGGTCATTAAGAGGGAGCTCATCAAACTCACCGAGTCGCATGAGCAACTTAAAGCTTCATATTCAAAAGAGCTTGCCAATTTGCCCTCACCTCTTGCTAATAATGATGATGCTTGTGCTACTAACTCTATTTCTTATGAAGCATTTATTCTGAAGGAGAATGTTGAGCTAAAGGCTCAACTTGCGTTGCTAACTAGCAACTATGGGAAATTAGAAGAAAGTCATTTTAAGCTCTCGAGCTCGCATGAGGATCTTCTAGTCTCCCATGGTAGGCTAAAGTTAGCTCATGAGGCCATCATGTCAAAGATAACATCTAGTGGGCCTCATGTGGACATTAGCACTATATCTACTCCAAATGTTATATTGCCATGTGCTAGTCCTTGTAATTCATCTTCTCACAACCATGCTATATCTCGCGATGAATTACATTCCGTGCCTTGTTGCTCTAACAATGTAGCATCTACTTCCTCTAGTACTTTTGTTGAAACTAACCATGTAGAGGAAATCAAAGAGCTCAAGGCTCAAGTCACTTCTTTGAAAAATGACTTGAAAAAGGGTCATCAAGGGAAGGCTGCACTCAACAAAATCTTGAGTGTGCAAAAATCCCCCAATGACAAGAGTGGGATTGGATTCAACTCCAATGTCAAGAACAAGTCCACTATCAAGTTGAAGCACAAGGATAACAAGAAGAATGGCCAAGATCAAGTAAAGAATCCGGCCAACATTGTTTGCTTCAAGTGCAAGGAAGAAGTGCATCATGTCAAACATTGCCCATTAAAGAAGAAGTCCCTTGGCAAGAAGCAACAAGGGAAGCGGCCTCAAGCTCTACATCCTGTTAGAGATGGGCCTCCTCCCAAGAAGACTCAAGCTCTTCCTCAAGTTGTTGCTTCATCCAAAAATAAAGATGGCAAGAGTAGAACTTGCTACATATGCCCTGAGAAGGGGCACATTTCTTCCTCATGCACTATTGGTATCTCCTCATCCAACCCTATCATTATTGATAATGCTTATTCTCTTTGTAAGGATGAGGTTGGCAATGTGTTTGCCAAATTTGTTGGTGCCCAATGTGGTGTCAAGAAAAGAACCATTTGGGTGTCCAAGCCTATTGTTACTAACTTATTAGGACCCAACTTGGTTGGGGACCATCTAGCTAAAACTTGATCAATAGGTGTTGGTTGGAGGGCATTGGAGACTTGGTTACATTATGAAGAATTGAGGGATCTTCATCTAGTATAATTTTCAAGTCAAGTCATGTGGATTATATTGCCTCTACTATATATCCAATGTTCCTCCTTGCGGTAACATATGCTTAACTCATTACATTGAAAGTTACTCGCCCCCCTTGTGCATGTGTTGGTTTTGTATCTTCCATGCTATTGTACATGTTGTGATTTCCACTTAATTATCTTGAGGAATCAAGCATATTTTTGTGTATGATTAGGTGGCACACCATTTATGTGTGTTTCTTATGTTTGAGCCTTTCTTGGTTATATTTGGTATCTTATTTGGCTCTTGTGAGAGATTAATGGACTACCCCATTTTGGGGGAGTATTATGCTTGGGCATTCCACAATCCTAAAAATGTGTGTACATGAGAAATTTAAGTTCTATAATGTCCATTAATTATATCTATTTGGATCCGTTGCCTCGTGTTGGTTTATGGTAGTATCACATTATGGGGGATTCATATGCTTAATGCATATTAAAATCCTAAAAAATGTGAATATTCGAGGTTGTGTCACTTAGAATTGATATGGATAATTATCTAGCGCCTATGTGACACATTTCCTCATACAAGTTCCAATTTGCTTGAATGCATTTATTGATCACATTGAGAGTGTTTCTTGGTATGTGTTTCCTCATATTTAGATCTCTATATCATCATGGAAACCATTTGCTTCAAGTTAATATAATCACTAGTGATTGTGTGACTATTGGAAGCTACCAAGAATCTTGTTTGAAGTATCATGCTTAATTCTTATATTTTGTTATATGCTTATTGTTGTGACTATGATCTTGGATATCCATGCAAGCTACCTTAGGAAAATTATTTCCAACCTTTCTTGTCCTTGGACAATGAGTACTCAATTTATTATAGAATTTATTGATCATATTCACTTTGGCCTTTGTTTAATTTTATCCTATCTTTGGCCAAGAAAATGTTTTGTGTTGTCTCCCAAGCCTTCCTTGCTTCTTTTGGATCTTCTTATTTTATTGATATCCTCTTGTGTTTTTCTTATTGTAGGTAGTAGTGATGATCCCATTTGTGTGCATTTTGCATTCAAAAGAAAATTCTATATAATGTACTTCTTATGGGTGAGCTCTCCTATATTATCTAGAACAATCTTTTTATGCTTCCTTGTTTGATCCATATCGGGTTTTATGTGCTTGTAAGTTTGATCTATTCGTTTTGGTATTTTGTGCCATCATGAAAAGTTTGGAGAGTTTGGTTTACTTGTTGGAACCTTACTCTCTTTGGGAGTTGGTTTTGTCCTTTTATGTGATTTATTGTATATCTTCCTTGTGTGTGCTTGTTTTGTTATGGGAATATGTCTTTGTGATGTTATCCATTTAGAAACATACACACATATGTGAAGATAATGTTAGTTGATTTTTAATCCTTGGAGACCACCTTTCTATTCCTTTTGATTCTTTGGTGGCTTCCAAATTTAATTGCCTGTGGGTGCTTGTTCCTATTGTTTGCATCTTTGGGCACTCATATTTGTTCTCTCATGCCTTGTATTGTTCAGTGAACTTGGATGAGTGAGGATTCCATGATTATGCACCTTGTTCCCAAATGCAATTATCATAATTGGTGCATTATCTTTGGGGAGCTCATCTAATTCATTTAATAATGCTCATTTATCTTCTGTCTCATTCATTGTGACTTAAATGTTTATGGGGGAGTGAGGATTCCATATTTGTGCATTTTTGTATTGAAATACATCGATTTTAAAGTATGCACAAATCTTGGGGAGCTTCTCGATTTTATTTAAGCATTTATTTGATCTTTCATGTGTTGTGTTTTAAATTCTTATGGGGGAACAAGGATTCCATATTTGTGCATTATGTATTCCAATGCATTTATTTTAAAATTGTGCACAAATATCAGAGAGCTTCTCTATTTTTTATTTAAAACACTCTTTTGCTCATATCATAATATCTTGTAGTTTCCATTTGGACTCATTTGTTGTTTTCAAATTGGTTTGTCGGATCTTGTGATTGCTTGCGTCTTTTATTTTATTCCTTTGGCAATCTTCGGATCCTCGATATAGTTCTACTCCCTCCCAAGTATTCATCATTGTATATGTGCGAAGACACACCTTTGGAAGAATTATTACTATATTGGTCGTCTAGAACTATTCACCCATTTTGGCAATCGATGCCAATGGGGGAGATGTTTTGGAGGGTTTAAGGGAAGTTTGTTCTTAAGAATTTGCCTCTCATGCTCTTGCATCTTTGTTGTTGCTTTGCATGTTGAATATATAGAGGAAACTCCACTAACGGTAATGGTTCATCACACACGCATATATTGTGGGGGAGCTTGCTCTATATATTATGGGCGTACCAACATCACATACTTTTGTAGTATTTGATGTTGGCGCAACCATTTTTTTCGTTAAGTTGATTATATAAAACCTCTCAAAGGATTGTCATCAATTACCAAAATGGGGGAGATTGAAAGAACATGTGTGCCCCCATGTGTGGTTTTGGTAATTAATGACAATGTTTTATGGACTTATGTTTGCATTGAGTTTTACTTATAGGATTTGTCCATAGACAATGCTTCAACCATATGGTGGCTTCAAGGTTGGAATAAGAATAAAGTGAAGAAGATCAAGTGTTGATCAAGGTTTCTTAAGATGATCTCAAGTGTATCGTGCCATCCTTATGGTGATCATGGATATGTGAAGATATGCCTAAAAGAGAGGCTCTTCCATAGTGGAGTATGGGGGAGCATCTTCACCAAACTAGTGCAATCAAGAAAGGTGGTCCATCCTAAGGTGTGGAATATACAAGGCAAAGGTTTAATATTTATAGGTTTTCTTTCTAACTGGTATCGTGGTGTTAGTTGGAGAGACCGGTTTATAGGTTAGATAACCGTACTATCAAGAGGGGCTCTCAAGTGAGTAACTTGATCATATCCCTTGGTGAGAGCTCAAACCTTTGCATACTTGGTATCATATTTCTTGGTTCTTATTTGGTTATTATCCATGAGAGGTTTTAGATATTGTGTCAATCTCTATGACAAGCTTAAGTTCATCGAAAACGGATTTCATATGCATTCTCTATTGTGTTTTCGATATTGGAGGTTTTACCGGTTTGTCTTTTATAGATAGGTTAAAACTTTCATCATTTGGTTCTATCCTCCCTTGATGTACTATGATGGTTCCCTGCATGATCTTTTAGAGCTCGTTACTATCTTCGAAACGAGCCCAAGATCATCAAAATCGGAGTCCGAATGAAAAAGTTATGATGGTTTCAGTTTTGCTGTTCCTACCAGTTTTCAGGGGGGCGGATTATCCGGCCATGGGGGTGGATTATCCGGCCCAATTTTTGGAAAACGTCTAAGGACTTTTAGGCGTGGCTCCCAGTAATGGGGGCGGATTTTCTGGTCCTTCGGGGGCGGATTATCCACCCCAAATATCCGCCCCTATACTGAGAGTCGCGCCGTGAAGTCCTTAGCCATTTTTTGGCCCGGGGAACCCGGAATATCCGGGGGAGGGGCGGATTATCCGGCCTGGAAGGTCCCAAACGGTCATATTTCGTTGGGGAGGGGTATAAATAGACCTCTTATTCCTCCTTAGGCTTAGCGCTTGCATTCTCTCTCTCCTCCATTGTTTTGACCTTCAAGAGCTTGCAAATACTCTCAATCCCTCCCATATTTCTTGAATCTTTTGGGGGGGATTTGAAAGGGGAGATCTAGATCTACAACTCCACCAATCCATCTCTCCTCTATGCGAGGGGAACATATTGGGATCTAGATCTTGGGGTTTCTTTTGTGGATTTCCTCGTGTGTTCTTCCTCTCTTATTCTTCCACTAGCTTTTGTGGAATTTGGGAGAGAAGGACTTGAGCACTTCCTGTGTTCTTGCCATTGCATTTGGTGCATCGGTTTGAGTTCTCCTCGGAGGATTTGGTGAGTGAAAGTTGAGAAGCTTTTTACTCTTGGGTTCTTGGAACCCTAGACGGTTTGTTGGTGTTGTAGGTTGTGGCCTTGGTGGAGTTTGTTGGGAGCCTCCGATTAAGTTGTGGAGAAGTGCCCCAACCTTGTGAGAGGTTCCGGTTGCCACCAAGAAGTGCACCGATAGTGGAAGTGTGGATCGATCCCGTTGGGGTGAGATTCACCGGAGAATAAGGGAGGCCTTTTGTGGCGTAGGTGGTTTGATACCACCCCCTCTCCAACGAGACGTACTCTCTTTATGGGAGAAACTCGGTAATAAATCATCATCTCTGCGTGCCTTGGTTATCTCTATACCCGAGCTATTTACTTATGCACTTTACTTTGTGATAGCCTTCATGCTTGATTTCTTATATCTAGCTATCACATAGTTGCTTGGTTTGCTTAGCATAAGTTGTTGGTGCACATAGGTGAACCGTAGTTTATATAGGTTTTGTGCTTGACAAAGTAAACGCTAGTTTTATTCCGCCTTTGTTAAGCCCATCTCGTAAAAGTTTTAAACCGCCTATTCACCCCCCTCTAGGCGGCATCTGTATCGTTTTCAACTGTGCCCCACGTCATCTGGTACTTTGCCTGTCTTGGGTGGCCGGCTAGGGTGATCTAGCCGGTTGGCCTTCCTAGGCCGGGTGGTCGGATCCACCCGGCTACTCTTCTGCCCTTGCTTGTTTCATCCGGTTGGTTCTTCCGCCGATTGGCTCTTGATCTGTCTTGCTCCGGCTGGCTGTCTTGATCCAGCCGGCTGGCGTTCTTGTCGATGGTTTTTGTCCGGCTGGCTGGTTTGCCAGTCGGGTCTTGGTCTGTTCCTTCTTCTGATCTGTCTTGGAGTTTTTTTGCATCCGGCTGTCCTCAGTCGGCTGACGTGTTGGTGCTTTGCATCTTGTCCGGTTAGCCTACCTGGGGGCGATCCCCCCAACACTAGCCCCGAGCGCGCGTGGATTCCGCCCCTCAGGCGAAATGTGCGCGCGCTCAGAAAACTGGGATTTTTGAAAATTTTCCCGGTTGAACTTGGCGGTTGAGCTGTCCCGGCTGCGTCATCACTGACATCAGCCATGCGTGATGATGGTCGTGGGAGGACGTGCATCGTGGGGTCGCGTCAGTTGTCTCCTCGGGAACTGGAGCCGGTGCCTCGCCTCCCGCGCTGGGATCTTCTGCACCCGATGTGTGGCCGCAAACGATCCGGGGACCGTTGGAGCCGAGGGAGGCCACCACGTGGCAGGCCGGCGGTTTGCTTCCCCGGCCCCTTTAAGTAGGGGGCCACGGCGCCGCGCCGCCCCCACTGGTCACTTGCCCCCTTCGCCCTTGCCTTTGTCGCCACTGCTCTCGCCATCTTCTGCCTCCGCCCTTTCTCTGCGCCGCCGGCGAGCTCGCGCTATCCGCTCCTCCCACGCCGCCAGTCCCTTTTCTTGCCAGAGCGACGGGCAACCGCTGCTCCTCTGCCGCTCCTCTTCCACCTTCTCCCCCTCGCACTCCTTCTCCCCGTGCTCTGCCGCTTCCGCCATGGCTAAAAGCCGAGGAGCTTGGTGCGGCTCCTCTGTGACAGAGGCGCAACTGGAGAAGTACCGGCGGTCGCGCCTCCTGCCGACCGCCGGCGAGGTCAGGGTCCGCCTGGCCCCGGCTGATGAGATCTCGCTGGCTCCGCAAGCCAACGAACGAGTTGTTTTCCTCGCGCATCTCGCGCGCGGCCTGGCCTTTCCGGCTAGCGCCTTTTTCTTATCCTTCCTCGCCCACTTCGATCTCCGCCTCCACCATCTCGGTCCAAATGCAATCGGCATCTTGGACCACTTTGTCGCTTACTGTGAGTGCTACCTCAGGATCTAGCCGGATCTCGGGCTCTTCTGCCGGCTCTTCTTGATCTAGCCTCAGGTGCAGTACGCCAAAGGTCCGCTGGTGACCTGCGGCGACGCCTCGATCTATAGCCAGTCGCAGACCGGCTACCCCAAGTTCAAACTGCACGACACAGTTAAACTATGGCAGCAGACGTAATTTTATGTACGGAACTTGGGGTCGGAGGACCGACTGAACCTCCCGGCTTTCCAAGACACCGAGTCTAGCCGGGCGCACTGGGAGGAGAAGATCTTCGGCTCTAGGGCGGAGTCGGACGCGCTCCTCCATCAGATGAGGGGGTTGGTGACGGCTGGTCTAACCGGCACCGACGTGATATTGAGCTGGGCCAGCCGGCTCATAATGCCCCTGCAGCAGCGAGCACACAAGATGTGCTACTACTCTGGGCGGCTCGACCCCACCCAGCTCTCCCGCCGCGACCCCTCCTTCACCAACCTCTACGAGTGGGTCTGGATGATCACGAAGGAGAATATCGCTTCCAACTGGAAGTTTGGCGTCACTCCTTACACGCGTGAGAACCGCGTGCCCCGGGTGAGTATATTTGTCTGCTTCTCTTTCCTTCTATCGTTATCGCGTTGTCCGGCTATCTTCCTTATCCGGTCTGACTTGCGTTTTGTCCAAACAGATGTTCCCCTACATCATTCGGGAGGAGGGCGACGTGGCCCTCCAAGTCTTCGCGGTCGACCTCTCTGAGCCGCGCTCACGCCGGAATAGCGGCGAGGGTTCGGACGGCGAGGAGGGCTTCTTTCCTAGTCGGGGTGACGAAGCGGTGGAAGACCCGCACGGCCCCAAGCCGGAGGAGAGCGACGACACCGCCGCGCCCGAGCCTGCCCGGAAGCGTGCCGGCGAAGGCACCTCCAGCAGCAGCGCCATGCCTGAGGAGCCGGCTGCCAAGCGCACCCGGGCGGTAGGGGTCCCTCCGTATCCTGGCCGAACCGCGGGCGGCCGGAAAAGATCCGCGCCCGTGGTGCAGGGGTAAGTCATCCACCTTTTTCTCCTTCTCGTTCGTTTCTTTCTTCGCGTCGTCCTGCAGCCTTGCTTAGATCTTGTTTTTGTCCTGACCTTGCCTTTGCTTCTGCGCAACGCCGTTCTGTCCTTTGCTGCGAGCCCCGATCGCAACGCGCCTGCCGCTTCACCGCCTCGCGACCTTCCTCCTCCGCCGGTTGCCCCCTTGGTGGCCACCCTGCCCCCTTCGACCGAGACCATGCTGCCACCAGAGCCGGCGACCATGGTCCAGCCGAATGCTCCTGCGCCCGAGCGCACAGAGAGCCAGCTGGATGCGGCCTCTGGCCTGGGTGGGGGCTCGGGCACCAGCAGGGACATGGTCTTCGTCGAGGACGTGGACTCCGACGACGAGGCGACCATGAAGTGGCAGGCGGCGATCCACGACGCCCCGGCCGCTCTAGCCGGCCCGCTGGCGCCTCTGCCCACGGAGGCGGGGGCTTCGCTGCAAACCCTTGAGGTCAACCTCGAGGTCGGACTGGCAGAGGTGAAGCAGCTCCGAGGTACACTAGCCGGCGCCAACGAGGAGGCCGCCAAGCAGCTAGCCGCGGCACGCGGGACCGCGCGGAGTAAGTTTTCCCGAGGCTCTTTTTCTTGCGCTCCTTTCCTTCTTGCTTTGCTTCCGGTTTCTGGCTTTCTCATTTGCGTTCCTTTCCTTCACCCACATCCATTATGGTTTGTGGGAAGCGGGAGATTGACCGGCTGAAGCGCTCCAATACGCTCCTTAGCCAGGACAATGTCGCCCTCCGGCTCCAGAATAAAGAATGGCACAGCAAGGTCAACCAGCTGGAGGCCACTATTAAGGAGCAGGAGGAGACTCTTGCCAGCCGGGCCAGCGCCTTTGACCTTCTGGAGAAGGAGGCCACCCGGCTGAAGGAGCACGCCGAGATGATCGACAACAAGCTGATGGACATCGGGCTTCTGGCGAAAGGTGAGTCCCTCCGTCGGTGTCGTATGTTTTTATCCGACTGCCTTTTCTGGGTCGCCTTTGTACTTGCCCTTCTGATCACAGGGCTTCTACCCCCAAGTAGACGCTCTTGCCTATGACCGGGTGCAACAGGTTGCGCCGGGTGAGAAGGCAGCCGTCAAGCCCAAGCGCGGCCCAGTCAAGCCCAGCGCGGCCCGTACCGCTTCGTCGGTCGCCCCGTCATCTTCCTCGACAGCGAGAAGCAGCTCGCTGGAGCACCGCCGGCCGTCGATCCCCGCCGCTTGTTCGTCGCCATCCGCGCGCGCCAATATCCTCGCCACCGCTCTGGAGAGGGATAGGAACGTCGAGATGTGCTCCTCCCTACCTTTGGTTCTCCCTCTTCCCCGCACTCGCTCCCTCTCTCTGTCAAGCTTCCTGAAACCCTAGCTCTGGCCGACGCGTCGCCCCACCGATTCTGATCTTCCCTTGTCATTCTGGAGCCACCACCGTGACCGCCATGTTTGACTTCGTCGTTCTCCCTAAAATGCGCTAGCCAGGGAGCTCCCTAATCGCCGGATTCGAGCTGTTCTTCCTCGTCACCGATGCCGCTCGTCGTCGCCATTGACTATGATACCATCCTCCTCCGTCCTCTTGAGGACATACACGTGTCAAGGGTAATTTGCCAGTCCTCCTGGACCACTCCGTTGCCTCCCTCTCTCTCTGGTTCACTCTGCCAACGAACGCTGTCGTGCGTCGCCGCTGGACGCGGTTGCGCAGGTTGCTCCGGCGACCATACGCGGGCGGCGCCTCCACTAGCTAGCTCGCCCTACAGCCCTGGATCGAACCACATACCCAGCTCGTGCGCGCGTGCTCAGAATCACTGGCGCCGATGACCAACTGCAGGTTTTCGGCGATGTGACGCCACGGTGACGTCATGCCAACGTGGCGCCGACGTGTCTATGGGCCGTTGACCGCTGACCGCTTGCATGGTGTGCTGACATGGCCCTGGGCCCATTCTATCAGTGTTTGAGTGTAGGTTTAGGTGCAGTAACAAAGTACATGTCCATAATAATGACATCATAATGATGCAGTAATCAATTTTAATTGATTTAAATAATTCCAGAAAATGTTATAATCTTGTAAAATTCATAAGTAATTATTTATAAGTCAGAAAAATATGTATAATATATAAAATTGTTCAGAAAAATGAGCTCTATCTATTTAAGCTATAATCATGCATTATTAAACAACTTTCATGACAAGTTTAATTAGAAGAACAAACCAACCCCTCTCATATACATCCGGAGTTTCCCCGAGTTAGGGTTTTCACCCCTCGGAACCCCGATTAAACCGCCGAGCATGTTTTAGGGTTTCAATTCAATACAACTTAATTTGTCATATCATCTTCCTTGCTTTCTCATTGCATCGATGCCATGTGTTGATTGTTGCCCTTTCTTTCCGGTATTTGGTTCTTCCTCGGTAGAATACGATATCAAGATCAAGATCGATATCAAGACCGTTGAAGATCGATGAACAATGCTTGACCAACTGTAACCAAGTCAAGTACAAGTCTTCCAAAGATCTGCTTATTGGTTATCAACTGGCAAAGGAAAGCATAGCCCCACCATGATACAATCCTATGTTTTTGAAAGTATTTCAATTCCTGCCATGATGCATGCAATTCTACTGTGGTCTTCTATCGATAGATAGAGTATCCTATCTATTGCATTACTCCCTTGAGCCTATATTACCTGATCCACTGCTCCTAGCATAACTAGGTTTGGCTTGTGTGCACTGCTAGAGCTTATATCTGTGTCCTGCTTAGCCATGCATAGCTGTTGAGTCTGGTCCATCTAGATGATGTATCAGATGCAGATAATCTAGTATGACAGGAGAACATCATGAGATGATATCAGAGGTGATATGAGATTAAACATGCTAAGACTTGTATGGGAGGCCACGGTGGGATGTGGTTTTTCTAGTCCCATGCTCGCCACCCTTAGGACCCTAGGTTCTTGCCTCTTGAACCAAGACGAGCGTAAAACCACACGAGGTAAATGGGGACCCCTCGATTAACTAACTTGCCTAGGCTGGTCCATGAGTCCGTAGTTGGCGATTTGGCATATGCATATTTGGATGGGCTGAAGATGGTGCATCATACAGGGCGTGACCAAGGAGGAAGGAGGCTCCGGGAGTACTCCTGATCCTTGGACATAGAGATATGGGCTGATGGAACCCTTTCTTGGAGACTCATGGATTAGGCGAAAGCAAGGTAAAACGGTCGTGTCCAACCACACCATCTGCCAGCACACCAAGGAAGTGTGTCAAGTGGCGCTAAGAGTTGTTTGGTATGTGTGGGTAAAGTTGTACACCCCTGCAGGGTAATAATCTTTTAGAAAGCCGTGTCCACGGTTATGGACGACTTGGGAATGGACGGGAGATTATAGAGAACATGAACCTAATCGTAAAACTTGGCAACTAATGTTTGTTAAGGATGCTTCCTCATGGGTACGAGGGGGTGATCCTAGTTGGTAGATGATGATGACTTGGTGGATATCAAAAGATGATGATCAATACTTTGGAGATGTCGCTCTCTTATCCCCTTTTAAAATATTCTGATTAGACGAGCTTCTTATCCCTCTTGTTTTATAAACAAAAGTGGCTTTATGCAAAACAACTCCACCAGCCATAAGTCTTGCAGAGTACACCCTATACTCACCCTTACTTTGTTAATACTTTGCCAGAGTAAGTGTTCACCTGAAGACGAGTTCCGTACTACATTGACATCGACGAGTAGCTTGGGGTTCCCGGCCGGCAGCCTGGAATCTATGGGCTGGGACGTCATCGTTATGCTTCAGGCCTCTTAGGCCATTTGTTAAGTTTGTTATACTTAATACTCCCTCTGACCCATATTAGTTGACTCCAACTTGGATATATCTATCACAAAAACATGTCTAGATACATCCAAATTGGAGTCAACTAATATGGGCCGGAGGGAGTAGCATAATTTGCCTTCCATTGTTTGATGTTTGTGGTCAGTGACCTCTGCTTGTAATAATTTGGTTCTCTGCTCAGTTATGAGCTTGCTGTAATAATTTTTGTGTCATAGGGTCACTGCTGTGTTATCGATTCTTCACTAGATATCCTCGAGCTCAAGGTTAAGCTTATGTCAGAGGAGGTCTGCGATTTGTTTAGCCCTGATACCCGGGGTGTCACAGGTTTTGGTATCAGAGCAGTACCGACCATAGGAAAACCTTGCAATTGGTCGATGTTGATTCTAGTGTTTGTGAAAACTATTTTTAAAAGCTAAAAAGTATTTGCGAAAACTCTAGTATGCTTCTTTTACTCCTTATCCAGTTTCTCTCTAACTCTGGGTTATCTTATCTGGTGTTGACTTTGGAAAAGTTTTGATATCTCTTCTAGTCTTTCAAAGCTTAGGTGCCTTCTTGGCATGTCATTCTTAACCAGTTGACCTAGTGTTAAGTTCTCTAGAGTTGTGTGTGTTGTGAATTCTTTGTTTCCCTTGCTCCTATTCATCTAAGAGATTCCTTTCTATCATGGTCTCTCTACCTTTTGGACCCACAATATTATATTGTTGGATCCATAGTGTTCTGATCTAGGCTTTGAGGTTTCCTTTCGCCTCGTGTGCCTCCTTTTTATTTGTTTGGGTACTTCAGAAGTTGTTTCTTCTTTTGGAAGCTACCTTGTGGTTACTATCTTGTAGTGTAAGCTATGTCACTCAAGTAGTAGTTACTTCCTTTCTTGGGTTTTCACCCTTGTACTTGAATCGAAGATCCCCGATTGTGCTGGATTCTGGTGTTGAGAATCTTGTACATGAAGCTGACCTTTAACCCAAGATCCATCCCTTAGACCCCTGTCGTTAATGTTCACACATTACCTCAGGATGGCTGGTACCACAATTCTAGCCTTCAAGCCTGTGGTCTTTGTCGCGATTGAATTGTGACAATGGACTTCCCCTACCACATGCTATGGCAGATGTCCTTTAGTGGAACCAAATAGATCACGACAAGAGTACTCCTTGCGAGTCTCGCATCTATACTCGTGACTCTGCCACACCTTACCCCTTCTATGCATTGATTTCTGGAAGATGTTAATCTATGCATCTACAATTCGGGACTCTATCCCGAGCATGTTCTTTCTCCCTTGTTGTTTTCCGACCTTTGTCCACCAGTTGGTTGCCAAGTAGTAATTTGCATTGGTGTTTTCTGATGCTAGATACTCTTGTGGCCCGTCATGATAAACCATTTCGGGATGTGAGGAGAAACAAACTCTAGTACCTTGTCATATACAGGACTAGGTCAAAGTGTTGTAATCCGCAGATTAAGAGGCATTGCTTAGCTTCTGTTTGTTCTACCTTAAAATATCACACTCTCTTATGCTAAGAGTTCATGTCGAGTTTCATGACCCCTTAATGAAGTGATGCTCTTACACATATTTACCCACCCTTCCTCGAGCTTTCGCGCTCGTGAGTGATGCATGTGCGTAATAATGTGGTCATCTGAGATTCTAGCAATTTTATTGTTTAGAACTCAAAGGACATTTGAATCATTCTTAGCGTGATTGGTTAACCTTATTACTGAGCAAAGAATGATGGTGCTATCTAGTCTGATATTCTGGTACACTTTCTTTGGTCAAAGAGTTAGGCTTGTGCCAAAGCTCTGAGACTATGTCTACTTGCCTTACAAAGCAAGTTTCGTCTCGAACTAAGTGACATATCGGTGGTTCGTGATATTCTAGATGTCTACTAGAAGTATCACCATGTTACCACATGACCGTGTTGTCAAGTTTTTGAGCAAGCAAGTTCTCTGAACTGCTCTTTTCTCCAAGGATCTGTACTGGATACCTCTGAACTAGTTGGTTGAGCTTAAACAACAACTTGGAGAGTTGTAAGACAAAAGTTCTAATCAATTTTGTTCCTTCTTAAAGGGATGTCTAGTTTTGTTCGTGTTGAAGAATGATAATGTTTCCTTCGTTGATATGTTATCTTTCCCCACCTTTGATTTGATTTGGGTTATTGTCAAATCAAACTTAGTTCCAAGGACTATCTTGATGATGTTGCTACTCGTGATGTTCCACCTAAGTACATCTTCATGTCTTTGGTCTAACCAGTATTTTTGTCTTGTTCATGCAACATATGAGTCCATCTTCTTGGAGTGTCTCTATAAGTTTGTTGTTGAGCCCATCAATGACATCCTTATATTCTCCATGTTAGATTGAATTCATATGGAACATTGGGCATTAATGTTGGAAACTTTCGAGAACCGTCTTCGAGTAATCTCGAAGTATGTGTTCTGGATGTTAGAAGTAACCTTCTCTGGTTCATGTGCAACTGTTGAAACACGTCGCCGTGGATTCGAGAAGAGTTATCTCCTTTTCTCTAAAGACACATGTGTGTTCTATTGTCAGTACTTTATGTGTGTGCAGTTGTCCTTCGACAATATGCTAATACATGGGTTTTGCAACCTAGCTCATCTTTTGGAGCTTTACACTATAGTCCATATCTTGAGAATCTAGTAACTTTACCTTTGCGGTGAATGTGCAAACCTTCTATTTGGACATGTTGAGTCGGAAATATCATTTCGCCTAACCAAAGCTGAATCTCAAGCAGCAACGATAGTTGGTGTTCCTCAAGGTTTTGGCACAGGTCTCTTTGCAAATCAGGCAAGATTGATGTAATGGTTGACACACTTAGCCGGAAAGACCTTTGTCATATCCTATTGATTCAGCAGTAACAACCCTTCCTCATAAAGCCTCTTCTATAATTTATTATAGGAGTTGTGCTTATGGTTTCCTTTATACCCAAAGTCCGACCTTCACTTGACGATTGATTTCTCGAACATCAAGGAGAACATTTAAAGTAGTGTTGCTAAATGTCTCTCGGTCGACCCTCCAGACCATTTTATATTGGCAAGCGTTTTGTTGTGCCAAATACTTGAAGTGTGAGAATGAAGTTTCTTTCTTCTCGTGTCATCATGAATCTTCTTACCTATTCATCTAGTGGTGTAAAGTGATATCATGGTCTTTGGCAAAGACTCTGATATACTTGGATGAATAAAGAGTTCCCTTCATTTTTTCAACCATGTTATAAGAGTGGCTATGATTTTGGTAATATATAGTTCCTCTTGATTACATGTTTCTTGTGGCTCTTATGAGTCCTCTCCACAAAACACTTTTCTGTCTTGGCCTTTTGTTGAATGAAAGAGTGACCATTCTATGTCAAAAGTAGTTCAACAACTCGGTTTTGTTGATCCATATCTCCGAACCTGAAATATCTACTTAAGCCGTTTAGTAGAGGTTCCCTATAAAAGTTTGTGGTCATGTTCTTTCTGTTGGAAGCTTTCTTCTTCAGAAGCTTCAAAACCTCCCGTGAGTTCCATGGTCTCAATCCTTATGAAGACCATATATCTAACAAATTGAAACCTTCTCCTTTTGTTTCCTCCATTACCTTGACGTGTTTCATGTTTGTCCTCTCAGAGTTGTTTCTGAACACTCCATCCAAGAGTTGACCATGAGATACTCTGTGTGATGTTTAGTGTGTTTCCCTCTTACCTATAGAGTGACCTTGTTCCTTTCTCTCTGTGTCTCTCTTCCTACCTTTGGAATCTCGGGTCGAGATTCTCGTAAGGGGGATAGAGCTGTAACACCCAAGTTTATAGTAAATAGTAATTAGGGTTGTTTGTGCATTCATGAGCATCATAATTGAAATTGTGCATTAAAGAAAATTCAAGTAAAACCCTAAACCCTAGTTTTTCCCCTCTCTTTATAATTATTTCAAATGGTTTTATATTTTGAAAAGTACCAAAATGTGGAGCCCAATTGGTTATGAGGGCCCCATAGTAATTTAGATCTTTATAAAACCCTGTGGCATTTTTGAAATATCCCAAAACAGTTTTGTATTTGAAATTAAAAAACAGAATTGGAAAACAGATTTAGAAAAAGGGTTCTCTATGAAAAAACCAGATCCAGACCAGAACCAGGCCGGCCCATCTACTCCCTCTCCTTTCTTCCGCTCAGCACGCAGTAGCCAGCGGCCCAAGCGCGGCCCAGTCAAGCCCAGTGTGGCCCGTACCGCTTCGTCGGTCGCCCCATCGTCTTCCTCGACAGCGAGAAGAAGCTCGCTGGAGCGCTGCCGGCCGTCGATCCCCGCCGCTTGTTCGTCGCCGTCCGCGCGCTCCAAGATCCTCGCCACCTCTTTGGACAGGGATAAGAAGTCGAGATGTGCTCCTCCCTCCCTCTGGTTCTCCCTCTTCCCCGCACTCGCTCCCTCTCTCTGTCAAGCTTCCTGAAACCCTAGCTCTGGCTGACGCGTCGCCCCACCGATTCCGATCTCCCCTTGCCATTCTGGAGCCACCACCATGACCGCCATGTTTGACTTCGTCGTTCTCCCCAAAACGTGCTAGCCAGGGAGCTCCCTAATTGCCGGAATCGAGCCGTTCTTCCTCATCACTGACGCCGCTCGTCGTCGCCATTGACGCTGCTAACGTCCTCCTCCGTCCTCTCTGAGGATATACACGCGTCAAGGGTAATTTGTCGGTCCTCCTGGACCACTTCGTTGCCTCCCTCTCTCTGGTTCGCTTTGCCAACGAACACCGTCGTGCGTTGCCGCTGGACGCGGTTGCACAGGTTGCTCTAGCGACCATACGCGGGCGGCGCCTCCACTAGCTAGCTCGCCCTATAGCCGTGGATCGAACCACATACCCAGCTCGTGAGCGCGTGCTCGGAATAGCTAGTGCCGATGACCATCTGCAGGTGTCCGGCGACGTGACGTCACGGTGACATCATGCCAACGTGTCTGTGGGTCCCGTTGACCGCTGACCGCTTGCATGGTGTGCTGACATGGCCCTAGGCCCATTCCATCAGTGTTTGAGTGTAGGTTTAGGTGCAGTAACAAAGTACCTGGCCATAATAATGACATCATAATGATGCTGACGAGGATCGATCTCGTCAATGCCCATTATGATGAGCTTGGGTTTTGGAGAAGATGGGGATACTAGAGATCGCGGAACGGTTAGCAAACAAGCAACACGGGGACACGAGGTTTACCCAGGTTCAGGCCCCCGGAGGGAAAACCCTACTCCTGCTTGTCTGCTCTTGATTACGGCGGAACCGAAGGTTACAGGGGTGCGCAGATGCAATCTGGCGTGGAGGTGTGTATACGGTAGTATGAAGTGCCCTCCTCATCATGCCCTCCTAGCCTTTATATAGAGATAGGCAGGTCCTAGGCACAGATCAAGTCGGTTACAGGTTTTAGGGTTTACCCTTTTGAATATTCTATTTATTCTAGTCTTGCTCTCCAAGGATCCGAAGGCGTCATGGGCCCTGGCCACCCGAAAGTCTTCATGGGCTAGCTCATATTCTTCGTGGGCCTTCCTTGGGCTGGACTAGGTATGCTAAGATCATGTACCCGTAGGGTATAACCATGTCAGTAGCCCCCAAGTGTTTAGTTGAATCATAGATTCGGCTGAGGACTCTTCAACCCTTCGGGTGCAACTATCTCTGTTTGTTTAGAGAATGATTTGAGTGTGTAGGGATTGTTGATGCATGTTCCTGACTCTCCCGACGGATCAGGGTCAGTTAACTGTCTTAGGACAAAACAACACGATCTTATTCAGATTCGAGTCCCTCGAATCGAACCCGGAACATATGCTGGCGTAATTCGACACAGGCCGCGGAGGATTTACAGGAGTGGAATTCCAGTAAATTTTAAATGATGTACCCAACGCGTCCGTCGAGATTTTTCATCGCACTAGCTAGCACAGATTCTTACTAGCAGAGCGCAGTCGTGTGCGTTGCCAGGCCATCAGATGATATATGTAGGTCTTATCTTTTTGTCGCAGACACAGCATCCGAATGTTTATCACCGCGGAGGTGTTTCGGGTGGCCAAGGAGGATGTTGCTCACTTAGCGTTTAATTGGGGTAGAGTTGCCGAAAAGTTTTTGCATGCTGATCCGAAGGATCGCAGTCGAAGAATTCATAGGGTGCGTGACCAGCGCTCCCTATGGGAGTAGCCCCCAAGTGTGTCTGTTCGAGTCGTAGACTCGAACGGAGACTTTAATTCAGTTGTTGCTTACTTTAGGTCCGTAGGACAAATTTTTTTCCGGATGCTTGAATCATTCCTCCCTATGGGAGTAGCCCCCGAGTCCGTAGTGGAGTCGTAGACTCGACGTAGGACTCGAAGAAATAGTTTAGCGGTGTAGTACCTTAATCATACTTCGGGTGCGCGGCCAGCGCTCCTGATAGGAGTAGCCCCCGAGTAGTTACTTGAATCGTAGATTCGGGTGAATACTTTAGCTGTGTAGCCGAAGATTTATAACCGTTGCTAGTATAGCCTTGGTGACGTCAGTGCTAACTATCGGTGAACTCAAGCGTCTGCGGCGCTAGAGATGACGTGACTGGATGAACATGGGTCCCACCTTCTGACTTTGAGTTGACTGGTCACGCACAGCGTGGAGATAATTACGGTGCCGCCTCGGTTTTTGTGCATAGTGGACGGCATGTGAACGACGGTTCGCTGCTGTGTTGACACGTGGATGGTTGGATTTGGATGTTGGCTTTAGGGCTTCCCGATGAACGGTCGCCGTGTATCGTCTTCGTCCTTATAATCACTGGGGGAAAAGTTTGTTTGTTTTTCACCGCAACCATTCTTGCTTCACTGCTCCCATCTTCTTTGAGATTTCTTCACCACGCGCTGGAATTTCTTAGATCCTTCCCATATTTGTTCCTATGCTCTCATCGTCGCCATCGCCGCACTGCAATGGGGAAATCTAAGAAAGCCTCCATCTGATTGGTACAGTATTGCCGGTGGCAAGAAGAATTACCGCTACCAGCGTCACCGATGGTGGTGGCAGTGATCGAGACGCTGAGGTGATCTCCGCAAGCTCCGTGAGCGGGGTCTGATCCTGCAGGAGAAAGATGCCGTCAAGATTCCCGGCGACGAGGTAATTCCCTGTCCTCCCGCTGGGTTTTGTGTCATGTTCGTGGCTTTTTTGCTCCGGGGCCTTTCTTTCCTAGTGCACGATTTTCTCCATGGATTGCTTTTTTTCTACGGCATCCAACTCCATCATCTTTCACCAAACTCTCTTCTTCATATCGCCTGCTTCATCACCTTCTGCGAGTGCTGGCTCGGTATCAAGACGCACTTTGGCCTCTTCCGGAAGCTCTATTCCGTGAAGAGGCAATCTGGCTCCAATGGCGTTTATCCCATCGGTGGCTGCATCATTTCCCTCAAATCCAACTTTCTCTTCTTCTCTTTTTCTATTTCTGAGTCTGTCCAGTACTGGCGGAGGCGATAGTTTTACATCCGCGACTCCATAGTGGACGGGCAAAACTTTGGCCTTGCTCCTTTCAACCCCTCCCAGAAAATCTAGCCGAAGAGGTCCTAGAAGAACAACATCTTGGATGGCGAGGTGGCGGAGATAGAGGAGCTCTATCGTCGGGTGGAGGACCTCCAGGTGGTTCCGGATAAAGAGGTGAACAATGTGGATATCATCAGCACCTTCCTCAAACGTCGGGTGCAGCCACTCCAGGCTAGGACGCACCCGATGTTACTTTATTCTGGCCGCCACGATCCGACTAGGGTTTCGGCTGAAGAGCTCTCCAGGGGGGATCTCGACAGAATTCTTCGGCCACTGCTGAAGTATAAAGCTGGAGAGGACCTTCTGGGGAAGTCGCTGACTCCTCCGTTCACCGCATCTCGTATGGTTCCGTAGGTGTAGATCCGGGACGTGCATGTAGCGCTTTTTTCGACTGCATTTTTCTTGTGCTTGTTTGTTCTCAAAGTGTGCTTTCCTTGTGCAGGAATTCAAGGTACCGGGCATGGTGCCTCCGCTACCCAAACGTTTTTCGGATGCACCGGACAATGAGGTGGTGGACTCCATGTCTGAGCTTCCCTCGGCGCGGTCGCCGGCTGAAGAAACCTTTGAGTCGAGCGAGGAGCAGACTCGAAAGCGGACACTGAGCTCGAGCGAATCGTCGAATGCCTCGACTCCGCCGACGCCTAGGAATCCGCCATGCCTTGTGCGTCACAGTGGAGGTGATGGTGGCTCTTCCTCACATATTCCAGCCGTGCCCGTGCGGGCTGTGGCACCACAGCCGCCGGCGAAGTGGAAGAAGGAAGAGGAGAAAGAAGATAAGAAAGGCAGGAGGGCCCCGCATGTCTTCGACTTGAGCGATTTCGACTCGTAAGTATCTTCCATTGCTTTTTTATTTTGCTTTCTTGTATTTGACTGAAGTTTTATTTTGTAGCCACTCCTCCGATGGTTCTTTCAGCGATGACGCTCAAGAGATGGTGGGGGAGTCGAAGGTTACTCCTCCTCCTCCTCAGACAGTGGCCACCTCTAGGGACGTTGCTCTGAACCCTTCTCCGCAGGAGGCTCGGGTGATTGTCTCCCAGAAGACTACAGCCGGACCTTCGGAGTCGCCGTCTGACCATGTAAGTGTTTTCGTTCTTGCCATGGGGGGAGCCCCCGAGCATTTTTTCGGATGATCTGTGTATCATTTCTTCCTTTTGTTCGTGTCTCGGGGGGAGCCCCCGAGCGTCTTGCAGATGATCTGCTGATCATGTTTTCCTTTTCTTCGTGTCTCGAGGGAAGTCCCCGAGTGCTTTTCGTATGCATGATTTGCTTTGATCGTTTCTTGGGCGCAGCCCCCGAGCCTTTTTCCTGACAAGTTGCGTCCTCTTGCAGCCTTTTGTGCAAGGCGCCAACCAGCTGGTGAAGCAGCACCTGGTGTTGGAGGCCAGCTTCAAGCGGCTTCAGGGTACGTTCATGAATTGGTATTTTTCGTCTTCCTTTGCTTCCTTTCCCTTGGATCTGATACGTGTTCTTTTTGCAGATGAAAACAATACCGCCCTCTGCGAGCTTGATGCTCTCAAAAAGAGCCTTGGTCGAGCGGAGAAGAAAGCCGAGGACGCTGTTGGTGCAAAGGAGCGCCTCGAGCGGGAGTTAGACGATGCAGCTGTGGCCAAGGAGCGCTTGCAGCAGGAGGCTACGGACCACGAGGAGAAACTTGCCACCGCCGTCTTTGCGTGAGAGAGAGGTAGCCGAAAATCTGATGGCTGCAGCCAAGGCTATTTCGGGTGAGTAGTTTTCGCCTGTATGTTTTTCAGTTGCCTTTGTCTTTATGGCTTTGTTAGATGCTTACTTTGCCTCTTCCGTTTATCTAGATGCCGCAGGCATCGAGTTTGACTGTGGTGCCCTGTAGCACGGAAGTGCTCTGGATGATGCCACTGCGACAGTCAAAGACCGATGCAGTACCGTGGTCGTCTCGCTTGCTAAGGCCAAGGAGGTTCTCAGGCGCTTCTACAAGGAACTCGTCCCCAATGGCGTCGCCCTCTAGGATGTCGACTTGTTGGCGAATCGTTGTCGGCCGATCTTGCAGCATAAGCATAGCGAAAAGGCATCGGTGCATCCGTGGGCCTGGCGAAGGCCCTGGCGTCTGGAGCGGAGCTGGATCTTCATCAGGTCACCTCCCAGATGCCAACGGCTCCCGACGGATCCGAGGTAGCCTTTGCCCTCTACGCTGCCCATTGTAAACGCTATGGGCCGAAGCTGATTGACCTGCTGGCGGAGTACGCGATGAAGCAGCAGGGGGAGGCGAAGAGCAGGCAGTCCGGCTCCGAGGCCACTCAGGATGCAGCTTCTTAGACCTTGTAGTTGTAGGATAGCTTTCGTCTCTTTTGATGTGATGTATTTATGAACACTCCTTGTGCCACGCAGTGGATTTTTGCTGCATATAATGAATCTCTGAGCTCTTTGTTCATTCGTGTGTTTGTTCATATCCCTGCCTTCTTTTCCTCTTGGGACCTTCGGGTGATGATCCCGTTGATACTTCATCTGCGCCGCAGCTGCGGCCATCCTTGGATGATGCGTCACAACTTGTGTTTCTTCGTGACCGCATCCGTAGTCTTGAGAAAGAATTGATTGGAGTTCGAGGCCACGCGGATGTTTGGAAGTCGAAGGCAGAGCGAGGCTCCGCTAGAGAGGAGTATTTGATGGGGGAGTTGCGTCGTTTGGCCGAACAACTTCAATGTGAGTTTCTTCGAGTTGCTACTCTTTTCTCGGATGCGCCTGTTGGCCTGTCATATTACTTTGCAGGTGTTGCAGGTGCTAACCTTGTTCCTAGGGAGGAAAAGGAGCGTGTTGCTGTTCGGATCAACTTGCCTGACCCAGCAAGACATAGAGGCTGATGGTTTTTTCTGGATGGACCGCGATCGTGCTATGGTCTTTGCGACTGTGCAGGATCGTTTTCACTAGGTGTCGCGGGTGCTGCAGCAAGTGAAGACTTCTTTGGCGTCAATTCTGCACGTGATGTTTCCCCTGGATGAGGCACCATCGACTCTCTAGGGACTGCTGGCGAAGTTTCGAGATGTGCATCATGTTAGGGAGCTGGTGCGGCATCAGCTGGTTGTAGGGATGAAGGCCACACTTTCCCTCGTGCGGCTGCATCGCCCTGATGTAGATCTTGCTGCTGTGGCGGCTGGGCCGCCTCTTCGGCCGGATGGTGGCGTGTGGGATATGCGTCCACATTATGCGGCTGTAAGGCAGTATGCCAAACAAATTGTAGATCTATTTGAGCATCGTGCACAGGTGATTCTTCAGAATAGGTTGGACCTGTAAAAAGATAGATGTAAAACTTGTATGTATTCGATTGGGCATGTTATGCCCCTTGATTTAAAGGTTGATTGTTTTAACACGTGGTGCTTTATTTGTATGCGTGCCCTTTTCGTTAGCCTGACGTGATCAACTACTCAGGTGTACACACGTTGTCCTCAGTCGACGAAGTCGTGAGGTGAGGGGAGCCCCCGAGTGTGTTGTAACATGAATAAAATGCGAGTAATAAATAATCTTTAGGGGCGAGACACTTAGCTTTATTCATATCGTAATGAGGAGGTAAAGTGTTCGGCTGGGTAGCCTTGGCTGAATAGCCTTATTTAAAGTAAAGGAGGGGGTAGCTAGGGTTAGAAGCGTCGTAGTTGTGAAACGTTCCATGGGTTGGAGTATGCGAATCCGGACTCCACGTGCTTGGGGCGATAGGCGCCACCTAGGATGACTTCGGTGATGACGTAGGGTCCTTCCCAGGGTGGCTCGAATTTTTTTGGTCGCTCTTGCTTGAGTCGCAAGACTAGGTCTCCTTCGACGAAGGACCTTGGACGCAGCCTTCGGCTGTGATAGTTGCGGAGGCTCTGCTGGTAGACTGCTGATCGAGCCGCGGCTATGTCACGTGCCTTGTCAAGTGTGTCGACGGCGTCTTCGAGTGCGGCCGTCGATTCAGCTTCGCTGTAGGCAACGACCTGTGGGGCCTTATGGCGTACTTCTGCGGGAAGCACGGCTTCGGCTCCGTGCACCATGAAGAAGGGCGTGTAGCCAGTTGAGCTGTTTGGCATCGTGCGCAAGCTCCAGAGGACGGAGGGTATCTCTTGTATCCACGCTCCTGCGAGTCGCTGGAGTGGGCTCATTAGGCGCTTCTTGATGCCACCACCAACGAGGCCGTTGGCCTTTTCGACCTGCCCGTTCATTTGCGGGTGCGCCATGGAGGCGTATGTTATGTTGATTCCGAGGTCTTCGTAGAAGTCCTGGAATTCTTTGGAGATGAAGTTCGACCCGTTGTCGGTGATGATGTTGTGCGGCACGCCGAACCTGTAACAATGGATTCGAAGAATTTTACGGCCGTTTTACCCTTTTGGTTTGTTACGAGATTGGCCTCGATCCACTTGGTGAACTTGTCGACTGCGACCAGGAGGTAGATGTGACCTCCTTTCGAGGACTTGAGCAGTTTGCCAATCATATCGAGGCCCCATTGGGCGAAAGTCCAGGCCAGAGGTATGGGCCTGAGCTCCGATCCGGGTGCGTGTGGTTTATCTGCGAACCTCTGGCACCCATTGCATCTTTGGACGATGTCCTTGGCATCGTTCATGGCCATTGGCCAGTAGAATCCAACTCGTAGAGCTTTGGCGACAAGGGCGCGGTTGCCCGCGTGATGGCCGCAGATGCCGTCGTGGATGTCTTGGAGGATGGTTTTGCCATCACCGATGGTGACGCACCTTTGGAGTAAACCCGAAATGCTTCACTTGTACAACTCGCCATTGATGATTGTGAAGGCCTTGGACCGGCGAGATATGCGCGGGCATCTGTCGGGTCATCAGGTAGTTCCCTGTATATCAGGTACCTGAGGCGTCCGTGTCCATGTTTCTTCGAATGCCATGACCTGCATCAGGTTGACCACTGCGACCTCTGTGTCGACCTTTTCGGGTCCTTCCTGTCCGTCGGGTATCGCAGCCCCCGAGTGTTCTGCTTCTTCGGGTGATCCCTTGGGGAATTTCCTTTTGATGGATGGCACGCAGATCTGTTCGAGGAACACACCTGGTGGCACCCGTGCGCAGGTGGATCCGATGTTGGCAAGTCTGTCGGCCTCTTCGTTGCTTTCTCTCCCACGTGTCGAATCTCGCAGCCGTCGAAGTACCCTTCGAGTGTGTTGTAGAGTGCGCGGTACGCAATCATGTTGGCGGCGTGTGCGTCACACTCGTTCATCGTCTGTTGGACGACGAGGTTAGAGTCACCGTAGATTACCAGGCCCGTCACACCGCAGATCTTGGCCATCCTCATGCCGTGGATGAGGGCCTCGTATTCGGATTCGTTGTTGGAAGCTCGAAATTTCATCCAGAGGACGTACTTCATCTTGTCGCCCTGCGGGGAGGCCAGTATGACCCCGACTCCTGCTCCAGCTTCGCGCTTGGAGCCATCGAAGTGCATTGTCCATGAATGCGTCATGTCCGAAGTGTCCGACAGCTGCAGTTCCATCCAGTGGACTAGGAAATCCGGTAGGACCCGTGACTTGATCGTATGGCGCTTCTTGTAGATTATGTCCAGGGGGACAGCTCGATACCCCACAGGGCCACGCGTCCTGTGGCCTCCGGTTCGTTCAGGATGCTGTTCAGGGGTGCTTCGTTGACGACCATCACCTGATGCTCCTGGAAGTAGTGGCTCAGCCGACGAGCCGTTATGAATAGGCCGTAGGCGAGTTTCTGGTAGTGAGGATACCTATACTTTGTTGGTGTCAATACCTCGCTGAGGTAGTAGATTGGGCGTTGGACCCCATGAGTATTTCCTTCTTTAGGTCGCTCGACCACCAGTACGGTGCTTACCACCTGGTGTGTGGTTGCTATGTATAGCAGTAAAGGCTCGCGTTCCTTTGGCGTGACTAGGACGGGCGATGTGGAGAGCAGCCGCTTCAGGTCTTCGAATGCGTCGTCTGCTTCCGGCGTCCACTCGAATTTGTCTGCCTTGCGTAGCAGCTGATAGAAAGGCAGGGCCTTTTCTCCCATGCGGCTGATGAACCTGCTCAACGTTGCGATTCGTCCGGCGAGCTGCTGGACGCCTTTGAGGTTCTTCGGCTTCTCCATGGACATTATGGCCCAGATTTTTTTCGGGTTTGCCTCGATCCCTCGTTGGGAGATGAAGTAGCCTAGCAGTTGACTAGATGGGACGCTGAAGGCGCACTTTTCTGGATTTAGCTTGATCTTGTATCGATCAAGGTTGTCAAACGTCTCGCGGAGATCGTTGATCAGTGTTGTGGCCTCCCTTGTTTTGATTACTATGTCGTCGACATAGACCTGTATGTTGCGGCCAATCTGGTTCTTCAGGCATGCCTGCATGCATCGCTGGTACGTGGCACCTGAGATCTTCGGCCCGAAGGGCATTGTGTTGTAGCAGAACACTCCGAACGGCGTGATGAACGCCGTTTTCTCCTGATCTTCGACTTTTAGTCGAATCTAGTTGTATCCTAAATAGGCATCGAGGAAGAAGAGATTCTTGCATCCTGCAGTCGAATCGATGATCTGATCGATCCGAGGGAGAGGGAAGTGGTCCTTCGGGCAGTGTTTGTTCAGCGATGTGAAGTCGACGCACATCCGCAGGATGTCCGTGTCCTTTTTGGGGACCATCACGGTGTTGGCGAGCCACTCGCTTTCCTTGATCTCCCTAATGAAGTTAGCGTCGATCAGTCTGTTGACTTTGACTCCGATGGCTTCAGCCCGTGGCCCGAACAATCGTCGGATGGATTGTTTGACGGGCTTGGTATCTGGGAACACATTGAGTGCGTGCTCGGTGAATTCCCTGGTAACTCCTAGCATGTCCGCATGACACCAGGCGAAGATTTCCCAGCGCTCACGGAGGAATTCGACGAGCGCGCTTTCCTATGCGGGGCTAAGGTCGTTGGCGATCAGCGCCGTCTTGGAGGCGTCCGTCGGGTGGACCTGCACCTTCTTTGTGTTGACTGTGGTGTCGAACGACATGTCGGGTGCATTTTGCCTCGAGACTGGGGGTGCCCCGTTGTCCTTCTCTTCTCAGAACCTTGTGAGTTCCTCATGCATGCCAAATGACTGGGAAATTCCGTTGAAGTCCCTGTCGCAGTGATCCGATCGGGTGAAGCTCCCGTGAACAGTGATGATGCCCCTGGGTCCTGCCATCTTGAGTAGCAGGTAGGCATAATGCGGTACTGCCAGGAACCTTGCGAATGCCACACGTTCGAGGATGGCGTGGTATTGTGATGGCCAGTCCACCACTTCGAACTTGAGTCGTTTGCATCGAAAGTTGCCGGGCTGGCCAAAGATGACGTCGAGCCATATCTTTCCCAGGGGAAATATGCCCTTCCCTGGGACGATGCCATGGAACGTTGTGTCGGATTGTTCCAGGCTGTACAGCGGGATCCGGATTGCTTCTAAGGTGCTAGTGAACATCAGGTTGATTCCGCTGCCGCCGTCCATGAAGACGCGGCTCATATCGAACCCTCCGATCTGTGCCTCGAGCACCAGGGCAGCATGACCTGGGCAAGGGATCTGGCGGGGGTGATCTGAGCGGCTGAATGTAATGCAGGACTCCGCCCCGCTGAGGTACTCTGGGATGGCTGACTTAGCGGGTGATTTTCTTTGGCACCCTGTTTGTTGGGCGCCCTTTTTGGATCAGATCCTTTTGGCACGGGGTACCCGTGCCCACCGTTATTCTGCGCGAGTGCGATTGGGTGATTCGAAGGTCCCGCAGGTGGTGGTGGAGGAGCTCCGTGTGCGATCTCACCTGGTGCGGGTGCGTTCCCGTACCCAGGGTTCAGGGCTTGTTGCCTCATCTGAGACATGCTCTCGCTGAGTTTCTGTAACTCGCGGCAGTCCTTGAGCATGTGGATTGCCTTCTTTTTACCATCCTGCTTGTCGATGTAGAAGTGGATGGTGCATGGACCCGGCAATTTGTCGTATGGCGAGGGTCCATCGTCGCGGCCGCGGCGCTGCCATGACTGCGCTAGGCGTCGTTCGTTGCGGAAGTTGTTTCCGCGGTACCCGCCATTACTGCGGTTGCCTTCGCTTCGGTGGCCGGCGTAGCCGGCCGCGATCATGTCGGGTCCATCGCGAGCGTCATAGACGAGCGATCTTCTTTTGCTACGACGTTCACGTCGACGGCCGTAGTCATCTTTCTCCTCCGAGTGCGCTCGGTGGACGGAGTTCTCACCATCTGCCCACCTATTGGCGATGTCCATGAGGTGGTCGAGTGTCTTGGGCTTGACACACCCAAGTTCTTTCTTGAAGTCCTGGCGTTTGACGCCATCCTTGAAGGCGTAGATCGCTATCTCCTCAGAGATGTGCGCCGTGGAGTTCTTGGTGTTGGACCAGCGTAGTATGTACAAGCAAATGGATTCGCCCCTTTGTTGGGTGCAGGCCCGTAGCTCCTCGATCGAGGCTGGCCTCTTGCTGGTGCCCTTGAAGTTTTGGATGAAACTGTATGCCAGTTCCTCCCAGCTTCGGATGGATCCCGAGGATAGGCTGCTGAGCCATATCTGGGTTGCACCTGTCAGCTACAGCTAAAGGCATTGTAGGGCGGTGTTCTTGTTTCCGCCGTGTAGCTTGACGGACGACAGGTGGTCGCTGAGCCACGCCTTAGGGTCCTGCGTGCCGTCGAACTTCGGATTATCCGAAAGAAGCTTGAAGTTCCACGACATCCATGTCCGCCGAACGGATCTGCTGAAGCATCGGGCTCCGCAGAGTTCTCCTTCGTCATCGTCTTCTTCAGACTCGGACGAGCATACACGCTTGGCGCGTGCCTTCGATCTTCCGTTGGGTGAGCTCGCTTCGAGCATCGTAGTCGCGACTGGAAGCCGTGAGCTCTTGTGCCACCATGGCAGGTCATGTTCTTCCTCGTCGGATGAGGGTGTAGGACTGCGGTTGAACCTGACCGTAGCCTTCTTTTTCGGCTCCTCAGGGACTTCTCCGTGGAGCGCATCTCCCACGAGTCCAAGCCCGGCCAATGCGGAGTTGTGCATGGCCCTCTTCGGGTCCCCCACCGGAGGTGGATGGGACGCGAGGTATGTGGTGGCTGCCATGATCGCAGCTTGCGGCATCTTCGGGATGATGTTACCGTTGGCATCCATCTCCACGAAGGATGTGTTGAGGGTTCGGGTCACCTCACGACGCGCGGCGTGGTCCATGTTCTCTACGCGAGAACGATGCTTGTTGCCGTGGTTCCCGTGCGAGCTGGAGCCGCCCATGGCGGAGAGCTCAGCTCGCCGCGCACTGGACTCCGAGGCCGCTTGCTTGTGTTTGTCAAGCACTTCTTGCATCTTCACCTGTTTCTTGTGCTCTTCGACGAGGAGCAGGTGGTATGCCATCAGTAGGTCCTGTGAGGCACCCACAGGCAGGATCTTGTTGCCTGCCACGGCTTCGCGTGCTTGAGCCCATCCTTCCTTGTTGAGGTGGATTATCCGATTGGGATCTGTGTCCTCCTCGTTGGGCGGGGGGGGACTGGTTTCTCCTGTTCTCGCCGTTTCTACCCTGCGGGTTGGGTGGCGGGTTGTGTTCCTGACCCGCGTCGCTCTGGATGACTGCAACGCATCGGTAGTGCTCGTAGATTGGATTTCTGCTACCACAACTTTCGGATCCGGAACCATAGGTCCCTTCCTCTGATGATGGATCGCACATATCTGAGTTGCAGCTGCTGCTGTTATAGGACTCATCTGTCGATGGCGATGTGCGTAGCACGGGATGCAGAGACCATGAAGCGGGCCTGATCGATGGCAGGGGCACCTGCTCTAGGAGACGGAGTGTGCCAGTCTGCCCCACCTGGAAGCAAAAACTACCGAACAGGATCTCAAGCCCGTCGCCAACGGCTCGAAGTCCTTCAGAGTGGCTGGCGAGTGGGCGGTGAAGTCGAAAGCACCGAAGAGGAGATGGCTCTCCATCACCGAGGAGTTGTAGATCGCTTTGGTTGGTACCGTCACGATCGCACAATCAGCACCCCCAGTTCCCACAGACGGCGCCAGTTGACGAGGATCGATCTCATCAATGCCCATTGTGATGAGCTTGGGTTTTGGAGAAGATGGGGATGCTGGAGATCGTGGAACAGTTAGCAAACAAGCAACACGGGGACACGAGGTTTACCCAGGTTCAGGCCCCCAGAGGGAAAACCCTACTCCTGCTTGTCTGCTCTTGATTACGGCGGAACCGAAGGTTACATGGGTGCGCAGATGCAATCTGGCGTGGAGGTGTGTATGCGGTGGTATGAAGTGCCCTCCTCGTCATGCCCTCCTAGCCTTTATATAGAGATAGGCAGGTCCCAGGCACATATCGAGTCGGTTACAGCTTTTAGGGTTGGCCCTTTTGAATATTCTATCTATTCTAGTCTTGCTCTCCAAGGATCCGAAGGCATCATGGGCCCTGGCCACCTGAAAGTCTTCATGGGCTGGCGCATATTCTTCGTGGGCCTTCCCTGGTCTGGACTAGGTATGCTAAGATCATGTACTCATAGGGTATAACCATGTCAGATGCAGTAATCAATTTTAATTGATTTAAATAATTCCAGAAAATGTTATAATCTTATAAAATTCATAAGTAATTATTTATAAGTCGGAAAAATATGTATAATATATCAAATTTTTCAGAAAAATGAGATCTATCTATTTAAGCTATAATCATGCATTGTTCAACAACTTTCATGACAAGTTTAATTAGAAGAACAAAGCAACCCCTCTCATATACATCCGGAGTTTCCCCGAGTTATGTTTTTCACCCCTCGGAACCCCGATTAAACTGCCAAGCATGTTTTAGGGTTTCAATTCAATACAACTTAATTTTTCATATCATCATCCTTGCTTGAGCATTGCATCGATGCCATGTGTTGATTGTTTCCCTTTCTTTCTAGTATTTGGTTCTTCCTCAGTAGAATACGATATCAAGATCAAGATCGAAGACCGAGATCAAGACCGTCGAAGATCGATGAACAATACTTGACCAACTGTAACCAAGTCAAGTACAAGGCTTCCGAAGATCTGCTTATTGGTTATCAACTGGCAAAGGCAAGCATAGCCCCACCATGATACAATCCTATGTTTATGAAAGTATTTCAATTCCTGCCATGATGCATACGATTCTACTGTGGTCTTTATGGATAGATAGAGTATCCTATCTATTGCATTACTCCCTTGATCCTATATTACCTGATCCACTGCTCCTAGCATAACTAGGTTTGGCTTGTGCGCACTGCTAGAGCTTATATGTGTGTCCTGCTTAGCCATGCATAGCTGTTGAGTCTGGTCCATCTAGATGATGTATCAGATGCAGATAATCTAGTATGACAGGAGAACGTGATGAGATGATATCAGAGGTGATATGATATTAAACATGCTAAGGCTTGTATGGGAGGCCACGGTGGGATGTGGTTTTTCTAGTCCCATGCTCGCCACCCTTAGGACCCTAGGTTCTTGCCTCTTGAACCAAGACGAGCGTACAACCACATGAGGTAGATGGGGACCCCTCGATTAACTAACTTGCCTAGGCTGGTCCATGAGTCTATAGTTAGCGATTTGGCATATGCATATTTGGATGGGTTGAAGATGGTGCATCATACAGGGCGTGACCAAGGAGGAAGGAGGATCTGGGAGTACTCCCGATCCTTGGACATAGAGATATGGGCTGATGGAACCCTTTCTTGGAGACTCATGGATTAGGTGAAAGCAAGGTAAAACGGTCGTGTCCAACCACACCCTCTGCCAGCACACCAAGGAAGTGTGTCAAGTGGCGCTAAGAGTCGCTTGGTACGTGTGGGTAAAGTTGTACACCCCTACAGGGTAATAAAATTTCAGAAAGTCGTGTCCATGGTTATGGACAACTTGGGAATGGACGGGGGATCATAGAGAACATGAGCTAATCGTAAAACTTGGCAACTAATGTTTATTAAGGATGCTTCCTCATGGGTACGAGGGGGTGATCCTAGTTGGTAGATGATGATGACTTGGTGGATATCAAAAGATGATGATCAATACTTTGGAGATGTTGCTCTCTTATCCCCTTTTAAAATATTCGGATTAGACGAGATTCTTCTCCCTCTTGTTTTATAAACAAAAGTGGTTTTATGCAAAACAACTCGACCAGCCATAAGTCTTGCGGAGTACACCCTGTACTCACCCTTGCTTTGTTAATACTTTGGCAGAGTAAGTGTTCACCCGAGACGAGTTCCGTACTACATCGACATTGACGAGTAGCTTGGGGTTCCCGGCCGGCAGCCTGGAATCTATGGGCTGGGACGTTATCGTTATGATTCAGGCCTCTTAGGCCATTTGTTAAGTTTTCTATACTTAATAGCATAATTTGCCTTCCGTTGTTTGATGTTTGTGCTTAGTGACCTATGCTTGTAATAATTTGGTTCTCTTCTCAGTTATGAGCTTGCTGTAATAATTTTTGTGTCGTAGGGCGCTGCTGTGTTATCGATTCTTCACTAGATATCCTCGAGCTCAAGGTTAAGCTTATGTCAGACAGAGGTCTGGGATTTGTTTAGCCCTGATCATGGGGGTGTAACATCGGTGATGATGCTATGGGGGCAGCCGAACCGGATGATGATGTCCCGGAAGAAAGTGACGACCGTGGCCCCGTCCAGCTTCCGGACCAGCTTTTCCTCGATCCACTTGGTGAACTTGTCCACCGCCACCAGTAGTTGGGTCATGCCGGCTCGAGCTCGCTGGAAGGGGCCAATCATGTCCAACACCCAGACCGCGAAGGGCTAGGTAATGGGTATTGTCTTCAGCGCAGAAGCTGGCATGTGCCTTAGTCGGACGAACGGCTGGCACCCATTGCACGCGCGAACCAGCTGGTCCGCGTCCTCCGAAGCAGTTGCCCAGTAGAATCTGTGGCGCATCGCTTTTGACACCAAGGCCTGCAAGAAGGCGTGGTGACCGCACTCCCCCTGGTGGATCTCTTTCAGCAGCCGGTATCTACATCGACGCACCTCTGGAAAATGCTAGCGGCGCTGCGCTTGTACAACTCCTTGTTGATGATGGTGTACGTGTGCGCGCGGCGCCAGATCTGCCTTGCCTCCACCTCATCATCCGGAAGCTCATTGTTGAGGAGGTAGTTCATGAAGGGATGGGCCCAGGATGGAACTTCCCGGATGGTGAAGACGCTATCCGACACGATCTGGAGCTCATCCGGGGTGTGGCCGGGTGGGATTCTCGAGTCGGCAGCCCCCGGGCCTTTTGCCTTGCTCGCTGATGGCTTGCCTGAAGAGGAGGCAGCCCCCGGGTCTTTCAAACCGAAGCTCACAATAGCGGGGCCCGACTCTTTTCAGCCGGCAGCCCCCGGGTCTACTACCCAGATGATGGACTCGGACTCCAGAGAGGGAGTGATGATGGGTTTGTGGAGATGCTCCAAGGATACTCCAGGCGGGATGGCTGCTCTGGTGGATCCAACTCGCGCGAGTGCGTCGGCCGCCTTGTTCTTGGCGCGGGGGACGTGGTGAAATTCACATCCCTTGAAGCCAGCGCTTAGCAGCTGCACGTGGAACCGGTACAAAGCCATGTTGGCGTCCGTGGCGTCCCATTCGCCGGATACTTGATGCACCACTAGGTCCGAGTCGCCAAAGCAGAGGATCTGGCGGATGCCGATGTCTTTTGCGAGCCGGAGCCCGTGCGCGAGGGCCTCGTACTCGGCGACGTTGTTTGACGCGGTGAAGTGGATCTGCAACACGTATTCCAGCCGGTCTTCCTTGAACGAGGTGAGCATGATGCCGGCTCCCAAGCCCCAGCGCATCTTCGAGGCGTCGAAGTGCAGCCTCCAGTAGTCGAAGTCTGGGACCGGTGGCAGGTACTGGTTCTCTACCCAATCGACGAAGAAGTCCGCCACCGCCTGAGACTTGATGGTGATCCGGGGCTCGTACCGGATGCAATAGGCGGCTAGCTCAATGGCCCGCTTGGCTACCCGGCCCGTGGCATCCTTATTGCCGAATATCTCGCCCAGCGACGTGGTGGACATGATGGTGAGCGGATGCTCCTGGAAGTAGTGCTTGAGCTTCTTGCATGCCAGGTAGACCCCGTAGCACATCTTCTGGTACTAGGGGTAGTTATGCTTGGAAAGGGACAGCACCTCGCTGAGGTAGTAGACAAGTCGCTGAACCGGCTGCGCCTTGCCCGGATCGGGACGTTTGACCGCCAGGACGACACTGGCGACCCGGTTGGTCGCGGCTATGTAGAGTAGCATTGGCTCCTTCGCAGCCAGCGTGGCGAGAATCGGTGCCATCGACAACATGCGCTTGAGGTCATAGAAGGCCGTGTCCGCCTGGGCCGTCCAAGTGAACTTTTCCGTCTTCTTCATCAGTTGGTACAGGGGCAGGGCTTTCTCTCCCAACCGGCTGATGAATCGGCTGAGGGAAGCCAAGCAGCCGGTGAACTTCTGGACACCGAGCAAGCTCTTGGGCGGCTGCATCCTCTCGGTGGCCACGATCTTCTCCGGATTGGCCTCAATCTTCTCCGGATTGGCCTCGATTACCCGGCTCGACACGAGGAAACCGAGGAGCTATCCGGCTGGCACGCCGAACACGCACATCTCCGGGTTCAGCTTCATCTGGTACCGGTGGAGGTTCGCGAATGTCTCGTCGAGATATTCTAGCAGGGTCTACTTCTCCTTCGTCTTGATGAAGACATCATCCACGTACGCGTTCACGTTCCGGCCTATCTGCGAGTGCAAGCATTTCTGCATGCAACGCTGATAGGTAGCACCTGCATTCTTCAGGCCGAATGGCATGGTTACATAGCAGTAAGCCCCTTACGGGGTGATGAACGATGTTTTCAGTTGATCAGTCGGATTCAGCCGGATCTGATTAAAGCCAGAATAACAATCGAAAAAGGAAAGCAGGTCGCAGCCGGCCGTAGAGTCAATCACTTGATCGATACGGGGCAGAGCGAAAGGGTCTTTCGGGCAGGCCTTGTTCAGACTTGTGTAGTCGATACACATGCGCCAGGTCTTGTTCTTCTTCAGCACCAGGACTGGGTTGGCCAGCCAGTCCGGGTGGTACACTTCCATGATGAAGCCGGCAGCAAGTAGCCGGGCGATCTCGTCGCCGATGACCTTCCTCTTGTCCTCCGCGAAGCGACAGAGGGGCTGCTTGACCGGCTTGGCATCCGGACGCACGTGAAGCGAGTGCTCGGTGAACTCCCTCGGCACACCAGACATGTCTTTGGGAGACCATGCGAAGATGTCCTGATTCTCACGGAGGAAGTCTACGAGCGCGCTTTCCTATTTGCTGTCCAAGCCGGTGCCGATGGTGACGCACTTGGAGGGGTCAACCGGGTCGAGCAGGATCTGGCGGGTCTCCTTGGACGGCTGGAATGCCATGTCCCCAGCCGGCTTCATACCAGCTGGCACTTCCTGCTGCAGCATGGCAACATTGCGCAACATCTCGCGCTTCTCCTCGGCGATGAGCAGGGCCTCGGCTATCTAGGCGCCTTCTTTTGCGCAAGCCATGGACCGCCTGTAGCAGCTGGCCACAGTAATCACACTGTTCGGCCCCAGCAAGTTCATCTTGAGGTATGCATAGTGGGGGACCGCCATGAACTTTGCGAGGGCAGAGCGCCCAAGAAGGACATGGTAGGTGCTAGCGAGGTTGACCACCTCGAACCAGATTGGCTCACGCCGGAAGTTCTCTTCCGAACAGAATATGACATCCAGCCGGATCTTGCCAAGAGGGACGCATGGTGGCCCGGGCGCGACGCCACGGAACACAGTGGTCGAGGGCTGCAGGTCGCACTCCCGGATACCCAGCTTGTCCATGGAGAACCGGTAGAGCAGGTTGATGCTACTCCCACCGTCTACCAGCACGCGTGAGAACCGGTAGGTGCGCGTGTCGGAGATGACGAGGGGGTCAAGCACCATAGCGTAGCCCCAGGATTCGGGAGTGAATCCGGCTGGTCGGCCTGGCTCCAGGTCATGGGAGTCTCAGACCAGTTGAGACGCAGGGGACTGGGGGGGGGGGGCGATGGCGTTCTGAAGGGATACGGGTAGGCTACACTAGCACAAATCAAAATTTTATACCGTGTAAACCAGGAATAATGTTGTCATAGATCACGGTATTACCACTAGATGCGTAGTTGTAGAACTTGATGAAGCACGTCGAGGCAGTGCAGACGTCCCACATCTCCTCCTTGTCGTTGTCCCACGAACAACTCCCCTTGCGTGGCTTGTCCAAGTGCTACAGATGCAGCACCTCCGAGGTATCCACATGTGTGGGGTGCAAGCGTCAGACACCGGACTGCTAGGTCCGCGCATGCAACACAGGCGTGAGGTGTGGCGGCTGGGTGGAATGGACTAACTCTGGTCAGCTCGCCCCACCCTCTCTTATATAGGCATCCCTAGTGGGCTTCTACATTAGCAGCCCATTAGTAGCCTAAGACCGGTCTAATTCGGATCTAATCCTCATTAGGCTTCCAGCCCCTTAAGTGTGTGACCCTATAGGTTCATATACGTGTAGACATGACACGAATATACTTATTCTGTCAATAGTTGGTAGCGGCCTCTAGCAAGACGTGTCAACTCCTAAACGCATATAAAGATCATATCAAACGAACCATCACAAGGTTTAGTACATGTCTTTCCCTTTGCCTCACGATATTTGGTCTATCTCCAAGATGAACTCTCTTTCTCGATACCGTGATTCGGAATCCCTTTACTAGGTTAACTCTTAACCTTATGTAGCACGGCCATGCATTTCTAGATCCGATCACTCGAGGGGCCCAGAGATATCTTTCTCAAGAAGAGAGCGGCAAATCCCATCTTGATTGACCATGCCTTGCAGCATGTTTCAGGACAAACCCGAAAGCTACCTTTATAACTACCCAGTTATGGAGTAGCGTCTGATAGCCCCAAAGTAGGTCGATCCACATCTCAAGTACATGCGACAATCTCAGGTCTAAGGACAAAATGTACACGATGTGTAGAGAGAGCTGCATGTCTAATTGCCAGTCTCAAGTTGGGTCAGTCCAACCCCATGTTCAGAACATGTGTCCACATCATTGGTTTGACATCTCCATGTCTATGACTTGCGAAACATAGTCATCAACCAATCGATGTGCTAGTCTAATATTCAGTGTGTCCTCACATGAACTCTGAATAGGGACAACTATTAAATAACCATACAAGTAAAGAGTTTCACAAACAATTCACATAATTGCAAATCAATACAAGTTGCCTGATATGGATATTCAAGGAACATTACAATAACTCATGGATACATATGAAATATAATCATCTCTATGATTGCCTCTAGGGCATATTTCCTTCAGTCTCCCACTTGCACTAGAGTCAATCTAAAATGTATCTAATACCAATTGCTCTTGTGTGCGCTTGATGCGCGGACTGCGGGAGAGGCTTAGTCAAGGGATCATCAACATTTGAGTCTGTATGTATTTTGCATATCATGACACTACCATCCTCAACGAACTCACGAATCTGATGGTAATGCATGCGAATATGTTTGTTCTTCTGGTGTTGTCTAGGTTTCTTGGCTTGTGAAATAGCACCATTGTTTTCACAATAAATGTCCAAGGGATTGGACGCGCCTTGAACCACACCGAGAGCAATCAGGAAATTCCTAATCCAAACAGCTTCCTTTACAACCTCTGATGCAGCAATATATTCAGCTTTTGTTGAAGAGGAGGTCACCGTATCTTGCTTGGAACTTTTCTAGCTCACAACACCACCATTCAAGACAAACACATAACCTGATTGCGATTTTGAATCATCTGAGTCGTTAAGGTAACTCGCATCTGTGTAACCCTTTACACTGAGTTCATCCTCACCTCCATAAACTAGGAACACATCCTTAGTTCTTTTCAAGTACTTAAGGATGTTCTGTATCGCTGTCCAGTGACCTTTACCTGGATCAGCATGGTTTCTGCTCGTAACACTTAGAGCATAGGAAACATCTGGGCGAGTACATATCATTGCATACATGATGGATCCAATAGCCGAAGCATATGGAACCCTGCTCATGTGCTCACGCTCATCAGTAGTCGAAGGACACTGAGTCTTGCTGAGTTTAATGCCGTGAGACATGGGCAAGAACCCCTTCTTAGCCTCTTCCATGCTGAACCATTTCAACACTTTGTCAATGTATGTACTCTGGCTTAATCCAATTAGCCTCCTTGATATATATCTATAGATCTTGATGCCCAGAATTTATGCCGCTTCTCCTAAGTCCTTCATCGAAAAACTATTTTTCAATGAGGTCTTAACAGACTCGAGCATAGGAATGTTATTTCCAATCAGCAATATGTCATCTACATATAATATTAGAAATACAAGTGCTCTCCCACTTTCCTTCTTGTAAACCCAAGGTTCTTGTTCGTTTTTGATGAATCCAAACTCCTTTACAACTTCATCAAATCGAATTTTCCAACTCCGAGATGCTTGCTTTAGCCCATAAATGGACTTCAGAAGTTTGCATACCTTTCCAGCATTGTTTGGATTGACAAAACCTTCGGGCTGTATCATATACACGTCCTCAGTTAGGATTCCATTTAGGAAAGCCGTCTTGACATCCATCTGCCATATTTCATAGTCAAAATGTGCAGCAATGGCTAGAATTATCTGTATAGATTTAAGCATCGCTATGGGCGAGAAAGTCTCGTCGTAGTCAACTCCTTGAACTTGTCGAAAACCTTTTGCAACAAGTCGAGCTTTATGGAAGTGAACATTTCCATCCATATCAATCGTGTTCTTATAGATCCATTTGCACTCGATGGCTTTAAAACCATCAGGCAGGTCAACTAAGTTCCAAACATGATTGTCTCCCAAGGAATCTATCTCGGATCTCATGGCGATTAGCCATTTCTCAGAGTCTGGGTCCACCATTGATTCTGCATAGGTCGTAGGCTCATCATTCTCTAACAATAATAATTCCCGCGCTTCGTGGAGCCTCGCCGACCTTCGTGGTTGTGGTGGTTCTATTGCCACGGGTTCCTCAACTTGTTCTGCTACAATAGCATCACTCTTAGAGGCATCCCCGACTGGCTCATCTTGAACTTATTCAAGTCGCACCGACCTTCCACTCGTTCCCTTTGTGAGAAACTCTTTCTCTAGGAAAACACCGCTACGAGCGACAAACACTTTGCCCTCTTCTCGGTTGTAGAAGTAATACCCTAAGGTTTCCCTCGGATATCCCACAAAAATGCACTTATCCGATTTGGGTGTTAGCTTGTCTGACTGAAGTCGCTTGACAAAAGCATCACAACCCGAAATCTTTAGAAAAGACAAAATGGGATTCTTTCCAGTCCACATCTCATATGGTGTCTTAACTACGGATTTAGATGGTACCCTGTTAAGTGTGAAAGATGCTGTTTCTAGAGCGTAACCCCAAAATGATAATGGTAAATCCGACTGGCTCATCATCGATCTAACCATGTCCAACAAAGTTCGATTGCGCCGTTCAGAGACCCCGTTTCTTTGAGGCGTTCCAGGCGGCGTGAGCTGTGGAACAATTCCGCAACCCTTAAGATGATTTCTAAATTCGTGACTCAAATATTCACCTCCAAGATCAGATCGTAAGGCCTTTATTTTCTTGCCATGTTGATTCCCTACCTCACTCTAAAACTCCTTGAAATTTTCAAAAGTTTCAGACTTATGCCTCATCAAGTAGACATAACCATATCTACTGAAATCATCAGTGAAAATAATGAAGTAGTGATATCCTCCTCTAGCTGTCGAGCTCATTGGTCCACATACATCAGTATGTATGAATTCCAACAAGTATGTCACTCTCTCGGGTAAACCCGAAAAAGGTGGCTTGGTCATCTTTCCAAGTAAACAAGCCTTACATGTCTCGTATGATTCAAAATAAAACGAAGTTAGAAGACCATCACCATGGAGCTTCTTCATGCGCTTTTCATTTATATGCCCCAAACGACAATGTCATAAATAGGTAGGACTCAAATCATTAGGCCGAAGCCTTTTAGCACTAACATTATAAACAGATGCATCATCAAGATTTAAAATAAATAACCCATTCAAAATGGGAGCATTAGGCATAAACATATCATTCTTAGAGATTACACAACCATTGTTCACACTCGCAAATGAGTATCCATCCCTCACCAAACATGAAGGTGATAAAATGTTTCGACCCATACTAGGAATGTAATAACAATTATTCAACTCCATAATAAATCCTGACGGAAGGTGAAGTTGCATGACGCCGACGAACAATGCAGTAACCCTTGCTTTATTTCCGACACGAAAATCCACTTTGTCTTTCTGCACTTCTCTAGTCCTTATTAGCCCATGCATCGAATTGCAAATATGAGCAACCGATCCGGTATCAAATACCCAAGAGTTAACATAGGAATCAGCGAGAAGAATGTCTACAACATTTACAACAAACGTACCTAAGTTGGAAGTACTCTTACTTCCACTCTTCTTCAAAGAAGCCTGGTACTTGATGCAGTTTCTCTTCCAGTGGCCATGTTCATCAAAAAGAAGCCACTCAGTGTCTTCTACAGGTCCAACCTTTTGCTTGGGTGCAGGCTTGGGGATCGTATCCTTAGCCTTGCCCTTCTTCTTCTTCTTCCAAGAAGTACCCTTTTTCTTGAAGCTAGGCTTGTTCTGCACAACCATCACATGGCTATGCCCTGCACACTTCTTCATGTCACTTTCTGCTGTTTTTAGCATCCCGCTTAACTCATTAAGGCCCTTCTCCACCCCATGCATATGGTATTTCGAAATGAACCGCCCATAGCTGGATGGAAGAGACGCCAAAATGAAGTCAGTGGCCAACTCTTGGCCTAGTGGAAAACCAAGATTTTCCAAATTCTGACTGTAACCAACTATTTTGATCACATGAGGGCCTACAGCTGCTCCCTCTGCTAGCTTGCATTCGACAAAGGACTTGGCAACATTGTACCTCTCAGTCCTTGCTTGATCTTGGAACAGGTCCTTAAGCGCGACGATCATATTGTATGCTTCCTGATCCTCAAACTTCTTTTGGAGTTCAGGTTCCATGCATGCAAGCATAAGATAGCTAACCTCAAGAGAATCATCACATGCTCTCTTGTAGGCGTTCTTTAGGGCAGCAGATGCATTATCAGTAGGTTCATCGGGGATTGGGGTATCCGGAACTGTTTCCTTTTTATCAGACCTGAGAACAATTCTCAGGTTACGGACCCAGTCCGAATAGTTTGTTCCATTTAGTTTATCTTTGTCAAGAATCGAACGCAAAGAAAAAGGTGATGTAGTGTTCGGTGCCATTGATCTACAACAGAAAACATGCAAAATACTAAGCCATGTAACCATGAAAGAGTAAAACATACTAAACAATTTAATAGCATATACTCCCACTTAAATCAATATCCCTCTATTGATACTAAGTGATTCAAGATCCACAATTAACAAGTTGACAAGTGAGCTTTAGCATCACTGCTAGAAGACAAGGTAAATCGGTAAGCAACACTTGCTAATCATATCACATATGACTCTTGTTGTTGGGTGACATCTCTATGTCAAAAATAGGCGCCCAACCTTTATGCCCCAAGGTCCTTAACTATTAAGATGACCTTGTCAAGTTCACCAACCCTTATGCGTGTAGGTATACGGATACAAACCCATGCAGCCAAGGAAAACCGTGGCACCCTAATTTCATAGGCCCTGGCGATAGGGGGGGGCATAGGATGGTGCAAGTTTGGTTGGAAGAACCAACACCACAGTAGGGCATGGATGTGCAAGGTTTGGTTGGAAGGGCACGGTTTAACTTAAACTTTGTGAGGGATCGTTCTACTTCTATCATCTAATCATGCATAGTAGTAAAACACATAAGAATAGCATTCACATAGATGTGACACAGTATGGCCCATTTTCTCATGGTGATCTCCATCGCCATAGAACTTGTCCACCATGATGATCTCCATCTTCATGTTCCATGTGAGCCATCTTCCAAGTGATGAGTCCTCCAAGAACTAATACAAGCTATTACTCCTAACAGCTAGTAATCAAAATTACATAGTATTGGGATCATCACAAGTTGGCACGCATGCCATTACAATAAATGACAACACATATGGCTCCAGCCATGTTGCCCTACTCACGACACGCAGGTCATGAAAAATTTCACACATGCATCACATACATATATGGGCCATACTGATCACATACATCCTGCAAAAACAAGTTATGCATAGAATCGCATTCTACCGGATCATGTGAACTCGCAGTACCTAGTTACCTTAACGAGATACAAAAGGAGTTACGATTAAGGGGGGTCTAGGGGGTCTCCCCCTGCGGGGTTTGAAGGGGCAAAACCGTAAAATATGAGAGATTGAATCTTCACGATTTTCTTTAAGGATTTTGATCGGCAAATCAAATTTACCATAAACCGACTCCTGTCCCGATTCAATGAAACTCCTTGGATCACGGTACATCGATTTTAGATCTAGGTTCCGATTCGATCAATAATATTGATCTTCGTGTGATTCAACATGTGTCGTGGGAATGACCACGACAGATGCTGCAATCGGCAGCGAGTAGTAGAACATGGGGCAAGGGCGGCCAGCCATCTGCGGTGCGAGATGAGGGCTGAGACACAAGGGTTTACCCAGGTTCGACCCCCCGGAGGGTAAAGACCTACTCCTGCTAGATTGTATTATGGTGAGAGTACAATGGGGTGAGCTCGACGGCTAGGCAGCGAGTCGCTAGGGTGTATGATGGAACGTATCCTCTATGCGTCCTCTAATGAGGTTTATATAGACTCACCTCCCTAGGGTTTACAGATCTCAACCAAATCAGTTAAGGATTCGGTGACTCTACGACCTAATCCGACTGGGCCTATCTTCACTTCTGGGCCTTCAGCTTCCAGTCGCTTGATTCCACGCCAAATCTTGATCCAGTCGCCGTCCTGCAGGCCCACTCGCTGGCGCTTGGGCCAGTAGGAAACGTCCTGCTGGGTATACCCCGGTAGGCATATCCCCATCAGTAGTCCCCGAGGTCGTCGTTGATTTGTCGCAGGCGTTCGCTGGCAGTCGGAGTATGCGGTTCCAATGCGGACGTCCAGTCGAATCGGCGGCGGACTCCTGAATAAAGGAAAAACTAGTCATTTTAGTCGCAATAACGGCGACCAATCGTGTCGCAGCTCAGCGAACGGGTCAGCGAATACTCAGTCACTGTTACAGTGTTTGGTTCGGCGACTCATCGAGTCGCGTGGAGCGACGAGTCGAATGGATGAAGTTGGATCGTCAATTGGGGTCAAACTAGTCGTTGGGGTAATCCAACGGTAACTTCGGCGTAATTACCGCGTAGTAATGGCTCCCAAAATTGGCGGGTAGCAACCACTATATAAGGAGAATGATAGACGAACGGGGAAACACTTCTTCGTTCTTCCTCCGATCTCGCTTGTCTCCGTTTCCCGCTCCGCATAGCGATCTGAACGACCCAGAGAGCCTCGACCTCCGCAACTTCCAACCGATGGCCCCCTCCCCCGAACCATGGGGCAGATCCAAGTGTACTAGGGCGCTACTGGCATCCTTCGAGAAGGCCGGGATCCTCCGCGCCGACAGATGGCGCATCCCTAGGGCCAGAGAGGTGACTCCGGACCCGCGCGAGGGAGAATTCATCTGCTTCACCAGCCACCTGGAGCGGGGGCTGGGCTTTCCTACCTCCCTCTTCTTCCGGCGTTTCTGCGCCTACTATGGGATCCAGCCATCGGATCTAGGTCTGCATAGTATCGAGCAGCTCGCCATCTTCGTGGCGTTCTGCGAGTGTTATCTGGGCTGCAGGCCCTACTTCCCCCTATGGCAAGATCTGTTCCATGGGAGAATCAGCCGCGAAGAGTCAGGCGGCCCGATGCTAGCCGCGAGTGGCTTGACATTCCAGCTGAAGTCGAAGGCCTCGTTTTTCGACCTGATGCTTCCCGCCTTTGGGGTCGGCGTGTCTCTATTCCATGGGAGAATCAGCTACTCAGCGCTCTTCATTGAAGGGCCGCAGCGATTGCTTGACGGGTCGCACTTTAGGGTCGGCGTTGAGTTTGTGCTCAGCGAGTTCCCTCGGGACACCAGGCATGTCGGATGGCTTCCATGCGAAGATGTCCCTGTTCTCACGGACGAACTCGATCAGCACGCCTTCCTATGATGGGCTCATGCCTGTCCCAATCGTCACCGTCTGACTGGAGTCGCCTGGGACCAGCTCGACGGTGCGGGTATGCGTCGTTGCCTCGAAGGAAGTGGAGTTGCCGCCCTCCGAGTTGGGCTTCTTGAGTATAGTGGGGTCGTCGTTGTTGACTCTGCTCGCATACTTGGCGAGCTCCTCGGCGTGGTTGGCCTCTTCCGCGATGACGGCGTCGACGAGTTCGGCTCCTTTGGCCTCGCACTCGGCGGACATGTCGGGGCCGCCGTGGATGCTGATGACGCCGCACGGCCCGGGTAGCTTCATTGCGTTGTACGCGTAGTGGGGCGCTGCCATGAACTTGGCAAACGCCTGGCACCCCAGGACGCAGTGGTAGGGGCTGTCGAAGGGCACTAGCTTGAAGACGATCCGCTCGGTGCGGAAGTTTGCCGGTGTGCCGAAGGTGACTGGCAGCGTCACCTTTTCGATTGGGTACGCCTTCCGACCGGGGACAATGCCATGAAACATGGTGTAGGTCGTCTCGATCATCGACTGCGGGAGCCGCAGTCGCCTGAATGTGTCCAGGTACAGGATGTTGATGGAGCTGCCGTCGTCCATCAATGTTTTGGGGAGCCAGTAGTCTCCCACCTTGGGCTTGACCACCAGGGCGACCCGGCCTAGATACTCAATCCGTGGCGAGTGGTCCTGGCGGCTCCAAGTGATTGGTTGCTCAGACCAGTTGAGGAACTGGGGGATGTCTATCTGGGCCACCGTGTTGACGGCGATGGCACGGGCGATGACCTTCTTCTCGCGCTTCGTGTTGAAGCCTGTGAAGGTGTGGAGCGAGCCGGCGATGCTGCCGAACTTTCCGCCATTTGGCGGGTTGTTGTCGGGGTCCTCCCGTGCGCGCCGTGCCTTCTCGATCTCCTGGAGAGAGTGGCAGTCAACGGTCGTGTGCGTGGCAGGCTTCCCTTCCCTGCCGTGAAATACACAAGGTTGGTTAAGAAGGGCCGCGGGATCGAACCTCGGCTTCGCCTTGTAGTTGCCACTGTCGCGGCGTTGTCCCCCATCGCGGCGAAAGCTCTTGGGCTCGCGTTGCGCGTATCCAGCGTTGGCGACGAAGTCGACTCGCCTGTCACTATGGCGCTTGCCGGTGAGGCGAGTGTTGCTGTAGCGTAAATCGGGTCGCCTCCCGTTGTCGTGGCCGCTCGTGCGGCGGTGTCCTCCCGACTCGTCGTCGGTCTCTTGGTTTGGGTCCTCCTCCGCGTACCTTTTTGCGATCTCCAGGAGATCCGGTATATTGTCGAGTGTGCGGTACGCTCGCTTGAGCTTGGCGACCAGGGGCTCGTAGCGGCACGAGGTCTTGAAGCAGTGAATCGCGGTGTCTGGGTGGATGCCGACCGCGTTGTACCACATATCTTGCCACCGTTGGACCCAGCTGCGGGTCGACTCGCGGGGTACCTGGATGCATCGTTCCAGGTCCTCGATGGTTGTGGCGTGGGTGTATGAACCCTCGAAGTGCCTGACGAAGGCCTTGCGCATCTCTTCCCAGGAGTCAATGCTATCCGCGGGAAGAGTGTTAATCCACTACCTGCACGCCCCTTCCATCATCAGGGGAAGGTAGCGGGCGGCTAGTAGATCGGTGTGGCCGGCGATCCATATCGCCATGAGGTAGGTATCCATCCACACAGAAGGGTCGTACGAAGGGTCGTACTTCTCTATTTCCTTCGACGCTTTGAAGTTCGCCGGGTATCTTTCGCCTCGGATCATCGGTCCGAAGCACTAGGGCCCGATTCGGCTTAACGATCCCCTCGGCTCACCATCGCAGTGGTTGGTGAGGGTGTGCCGCAAGTCGTCAGGCTGGCGTGCGCGCCAGCTCTGGTTGTTGATGATGTGGGTGCGGGCGTCGACGGGTTCCCCGTTGGCGGCGACGAAGTTGGTCGCCGGTCGAGGGTCGTTGGTTGAGAGTGCCGCGTTCACGGGTCGGTGTTGGAGCTGTAGGGGTTCGGGTGGTGGGCAATTGAGAGTGTTCGCCACCATGGGGCGGCTGCTCGAGGCCGCCCTACTGCCTGATGAACGCGAGTACATCCGACCCTGGGAGTCGACGCCCGCGTTTTGTTGCTCGACCGCTTTGGCGAGCAGAGCCCTGGCGTACTGGATCTGCAGGGCGCCTTCCCCAGTGGCTTCAATGTTGTCGACTGCTGCTCGGCCAGCGATGAGGTTGTCCATTAGGGTGGAGAACAGTGGGAGGCCGTTCGCGTCTCGCTCCCGTGAGGAGACCATGATTCTTGGCTGATCCCTGGGAGGTGCGCGGTTGGGTGGTGGCGGGGCACCATTGGCCGTTGCCCCTGGTGGGGGCCGAGCGCTTCCTCCCGGTGGCGCGTTCTTGCAGATCGCGCGCTTGGCCGCGCGGGCCGGGTCATTCTCGTTGTCGAAATTCAGGGCGTGCCCCTGGACGGTGGGGTTCAGGCGCGACCTGATTCGGAGCTGGTGGTAGCGCGATAGCTCCTGCGTTGTCACTTGTTCGAGGCGAAATTTTTCGCGCTCGGCTTGTTCCTTGCGGACTGCTTCCGCCAGCTTCAGGCGGAGTTCCTCGACTTCCGTTGCTGTCGCGTTTGGTGGGATCGGCATGGAGAATGGGTCTTCCGGCGGGTCGGCGCCAGTCACCATGTAGGTCGCGGTGTGGCGGCCTGTTCTGTCGCGGAGGTCAGCGGAGTTCTCCGACCCAGAGTCAAAGTCGAAGATCCCGAGGATGGAGGGATCCTCGAAGTTTCCAACGTTGGAGACCTGGGTGATGGAGCCCACGGGTGACGCGACGACAATGGATCCGGCGAGTGACGTCGGGGTCGCCGAATCGGCGTCGTCATTGAGGACCGCGTCTTCTGCAGCTGCGGTGGTTTCGGCCACGTTGCTGTGGGCCGAGTTGTACTCGGAGGCGAGGCGGTGGATCGTGCGGACCTGTCTCTCAGAGAGCCGTTCGCGTGGGGCGTGACTCGCGGATGCGAGCCGAGTCCTCTGAGAGGATGACGTCGGTGAGGCCGACGAAGAGGCTGATCGTGCCGACCGGCCGGATCATGCTGTGCGTGACGGGTCGTGCGCCGGGACGTAGCTACTTGGCAAGATCTAGAGCATCTCGCCGATCGCGATCATGCGGCCGATGGCGATCGACTCGCTGATGGGAAGATTGGATCTCGCCACAGAACACCGGCCAGGCCCCACGGTGGGCGCCACTGTCGTGTGAATGACCACGGTAGATGCTGCAATTGGCAGCGAGTAGTAGAACATGGGGCAAGGGTGGCCAGCCATCTGCGGTGCGAGATGAGGGCTGAGACACAAGGGTTTACCCAGGTTCGGCCCCGGAGGGTAAAGACCTACTCCTTCTAGATTGTATTATGGTGAGAGTACAATGGGGCAAGCTCGACGGCTAGGCGGCGAGTCGCTAGGGTGTATGATGGAACGTATCCTCTATGCGTCCTCTAGGGAGGTTTATATAGACTCACCTCCCTAGGGTTTACAGATCTCCACCGAATCAGTTAAGGATTCGGTGACTCTATGACCTAATCCGACTGGGCCTATCTACACTTCTGGGCCTTCAGCTTCCAGTCGCTTGAGTCCATGCCAAATCTTGATCTAGTCGCCGTCCTGCAGGCCCACTCGCTGGCGCTTGGGCCAGTAGGAAACGTCCTGCTGGGTATACCTCGGTAGGCATATCCCCATCAACATGATTTATGTGTCACTGTCTACCCCGATGGTGGAAACCGACTGGTAGGGGTAAGTCGTTCGACAACCTCAGAATCAAGATCACGGAAAGCAAGATCATAGATCAATCCTGAACCACCGCAATATAAACGATCACATCATTCATATCAATCTGCATATCACCATATGCAAACATCCCGAACCTATAACTGAACATCATCGGCTCTGATACCACTGAAGGGATACGTGTAGGCTACACTAGTGCAAATTAAAATTTTCTACCGCGTAAACCAGGAATACTGTTGTCATAGATCACGGGATTACCACTAGACGCGCAGTTGCGGAACTTGATGAAATGCGTCGAGGCAGTGCAGACGTTCCATGTCTCCTCCTTGTACTCGTCCCACGAGCAACTCCCCTAGCATGGCTCGTCCAAGTGCTATAGATACAGCACCTCTGAGGTATCCACACGTGTGGGATGGAAGCGTCAGACGCCGGACTGCTAGGTCCACGCGTGCAACACATGAGTGAGGTGTGGCAACTGGGTGGAATGGACTAACTCTGGTTAGCTCGCCCCACCATCTCTTATATAGGCATCCCTAGTGGGCTTCTACATTAGCAGCCCATTAGTAGCCTAAGCCCGGTCTAATTCGGATCTAATCCTCATTAGGCATCCAGCCCCTTAAGTGTGTGACCCTATAGGTTCATATACGTGTAGACATGACACGAATACACTTATTCTGTCAATAGTTGGTAGCGGCCTCTAGCAAGACGTGCCAACTCCTAAACGCATACAAAGATCATATCGGACGAACCATCACAAGGTTTAGTACATGTATTTCCCTTTGCCTCACGATATTTGGTCTAGCTCCAAGATGACCTCTCTTTCTCGATACCGTGATTCGGAATCCCTTTACTAGGTTAACTCTTAACCTTATGTAGCATGGCCATGCATTTCTGGATCCGATCACTCGAGGGGCCTAGAGATATCTCTCTCAAGAAGAGAGGGTAAAATCCCATCTTGATTGACCATGCCTTGCAGCATGTTTTAGGACAAACCCAAAAGCTACCTTTATAACTACCCAGTTACGGAGTAGCGTCTGATAGCCCCAAAGTAGGTCGATCCACATCTCAAGTACATGCGACAATCTCAGGTCTAAGGACAAAACATACACGATGTGTAGAGAGAGCTGCAAGTCTAATTGCCAGTCTCAAGTTGGGTCAGTCCAACCCCATGTTCATAACATGTGTCCACATCATTGGTTTGACATCTCCATATCTATGACTTGCGAAACATAGTCATCAACCAATCGATGTGCTATTCTAATATTCACGTATGTCCTCACATGAACTCCAACTAGGGACAACTATTAAATAACCATACAAGTAAAGAGTTTCACAAACAATTCACATAATTGCAAATCAATACAAGTTGCATGATATGGATATTCAAGGAACATTACAATAAGTCATGGATACATATGAAATATAATCATCTCTATGATTGCTTCTAGGGCATATTTCCTTCACGTTCACCCCCGCGTTGCGCTGCTTCCGGCCACGATTATTAATCAGCTCCTCGAGCTGTATCGGGTCTGGCTAGTGGTGAAAGAGAGTCCAACCCTTGCTAAGTTGCCCCAGCCGACCCTTATATAGGCCGAGGTGGCGTGGGCAACGACCTGGACGACTGGCGGGTCCCACAGGCGGGCCCCAGCCGGCTAGGTCATCTATAGTGGTCGGCATGGGGAGCGTGTACTTACAGTCAAGCCCATGCCGCCACGCCATCTACAGTGGTTGCCGTGCGAGTAGTTATGCATAGTCCAACCTACTGTCCACTGTTGCAACCATCATCGGTAAAGTCGTCGGTATGGGCCGAGTGTCTGAGTCTCCTTTCTGTCTTGTCCGATGTCCTGGGTGTACTGCGCACTGTGCCCCACGTCATCTAGTACTTTGCCTGTCTTGGGTGGCCGGCTAGGGTGATCTAGCCGGCTGGCCTTTCTGGGCCGGGTGGTCGGATCCACCCCGCTACTCTTCTACCCTTGCTTGTTTCATCCGGCTGGTTCTTTTGCCGGTTGGATCTTGATCTGTCTTGCTCCGATCGGCTGTCTTGATCCAGCCGGCTAGCGTTCTTGTCGATGGTTTTTTGTCCGGCTGGCTGGTTTTCCAGTCGGGTCTTGGTCTGTTCCTTCTTCTGATCTGTCTTGGAGTTTTTGCGTCCGGCTGTCCTTATCAGGCTGACGTGTTGGTGCTTTGCATCTTGTCCGGTTAGCCTACCTGGGGCGATCCCCCCGACAGCAATAGAAGAATTGCAACAACCGATCACAATTCATTCATCAGAGATCTCTCATATAAATACAAGTGCCACACGTGGATCACGGAGATCGTCACGTTGTGGGCTTTGGATGTGCCGAGAGCCTAGCGATTGATGTACAACTCTTGAAGACTAGGACTACTCGGTTACAGACAAACGTTACAACACCGTGTCAGGTAATATACAGATGTTACACTTCAACAGTCCCCCGCAGGCTGAACGGCAGAGGGAAAGACGTTCAGACTAGATATGAAATCAAGAAAGACGGTCGTTGGAAAGACCTTGGTGAAAATATTAGCATATTGCGACGAGGTGGTAACATGATGAACTCGCGCCGTGCCAAGGGTGACCTGATCACGCACAAAGTGCAGGTCGATCTCCACGTGCTTCGTGCGCTGATGTTGCACCGGATTGTTTGACAAGTACATTGCGCTGACATTGTCACAGTAGATTAAGGTTGCTCGTTGAGGGGGACGACGCAGTTCCTGCAGGCAAGATTCAGCAACGCAGTTTGCGATAGCTCGGTATTCCGCTTTAGCACTAGAACGCGACACGGTGACCTGTCGTTTGGACGACCATGAGACCAGGTTATCTCCCAAGAACACTCAGAATCCAGAGGTGGACTTCCTGGTATCAGGGCAGCCCGCCCAGTCGGCTTCGCTGTAGCAGACCAGATCGGTGGACGGGGTGCGGAAGAGTTGCAGGCCTTAGTGAGATGTTCCTTTGATGTAGCGGAGGACCCTTTTAATGAGCTGGAAGTGAGAGGTCGTGGGAGCATGCATGAATAGACAAATTTGTTGGACGGCGTAGGCAATGTCAGGGCGGGTGAGAGTGAGGTATTGAAGTGCTCCAGCGAGGCTGTGATAGAGGGAGGGATCAGAAAAAGGAGTGCCATCGCTAGTAGACAGCTTTGATTGCGTGTCGATGGGTGTAAAAATTGGGTTGCAGTTTGTCATATTGGCGTGGTCAAGGATCTCGTGGGTGTACTACTGTTGGGATAAAAACATGCCTGAGTTGGTGTGGTGGACATTGACACCCAATAAATGATGGAGGGTGCCCAAGTCTTTCATGGAAAATTTAGTGGAGAGGGAGGAGATGACAGAGCGGAGAAGAGAGGTAGTGTTGGCGGTGAGGATAATGCCGTCGACATAAAGGAGTAAATAGGCAAGTTCAGAACCGCGACAAAGGATGAAGAGTGAAGAATTGCATTTGGAAGCAACAAAGCCAATGGTGGTAAGATAGGAGGTGAACCGAGTGAACCAAGTCCTGGGCGCCTGTTTAAGGCCATGTAGTGATTTTTTGAGATGACAAACATGGTCAGGAAAATGAGAGTCGAGGAAACCAGCAGGCTGTTTGCAATAAACAGTTTCATGGAGGTTACCATGGAGGAACGCATTTTGGATGTCTAGCTAGTGAATGGGCCATGCTTGAGCCGTGGCAAGAGTGAGAACCACACGGATAGTCAAAGGTTTGACGACGGGGCTGAAGGTCTCCCCGTAGTCGATGCTGGCTTGTTAGGTGAAGCCGTGCAGCACCCACTTGGCCTTTTACCGTGCGAGAGAACCATCAGCATGTAGCTTGTGTTTGAATATCCACTTTCCTGTGACCACATTAGCACCTGCAGGACATGGAACCAACAACCAAGTATCATTCCGCAACAACGCATTATATTCATCGAGCATCGCAGATTGCCAATGGGGATCTTTTAACGCATGTCTATACGTGGTTGGGATGGGGGATATTGGTGTGGTAGCGAGAGAGATGTCGAATAGTTGTTTGGGCATGAGGAATCCTTGTTTGGCATGAGTGGTCATCCGGTGTATGTTTTGGGGTGGAGCTACCGCAACCGCGCATGGGGGTAGCGTGGGGGCACGTGGCGTGGGCAGAGAGGGATCATGTGAGGTTGGTGGCGAGATATGCGCAAGACTTGAGGAAAATTCGGTCGTACTAGATGCGGGCGAGGCGGGGTCGTTGGGCACGGAAGGAGAGGTGGATCCGGGCGGCGATCCCGAGGGCGGGATGGGGTCGGGGAAGTGGATGCGGATCCCGGGGCTGATTTGGTCTGGTTCGGGTGTGGCGGGAGGATATGTGGGGATGGGTGTGGCCGACGGGGGAGGGGTGTAGGGAAAAATGGCCTCATAAAAAATAACATGGCAGGACACGATGACATGTCGCGTCTAGAGATCAAAGCACCTATAGCCTTTACGCTCTCGTGGGTAGCCGATGAAAAAACATCGGGTGGAACGGGGATGGAGTTTATGTGGAGTCGTGGTGTACAAGTTGGGGTAGCAAAGACACCCAAAAGTGCGGACATGAGTGTACGTGGGATGTTTCTAGAAGAGAAGGAAGTAGGGAGTGACATCGGCAATGGCGCGGGAGGGGCGGATGTTGATGATATGGTTGGCGGTATGGAGTGCCTCAACCCAGAACTATGGCGGGAGATGAGCTTGGAGGAGGAGGGTGCGGAAAACATTGTTGGTGGTGCGAAGCATGCGTTCGGCTTTTCCATTATGAGGCGATGTGTAGGGGCAAGAGAGTCGAAAGATAATGCCATTAGCGGAGAAGAAGGAGCGAATGGCGGTGTTAATGAATTCTCCTCCATTGTCACATTGCATGCATTTTATGATCTCATTGAATTGAGTTCGTACATAGACAAAGAAATTATGGAGGACAGAAGCGGTATCGGATTTATTCCTAAGGGGAAATGCCCAAGAGTAGTGAGAGAAACATTCAAGTACAATGAGGTAATATTCGTAACCAGAAAAGCTAGAAACAGGGGACGTCCAAAGATCACAGTGCACTAGTGGAAACGTGGAAGTGGTAGAGCTAGTGGAATTTGGAAAAGCTAAACGTGGTTGCCACCCTAATTGGCAGGCCTCACAAGTGGTAGAGGGAGAACTAAAGCGAGTACAATTATTGGGGAGAATAGAAGATAGTTTGGCGATGCTCGCAGCGCTGGGGTGTCCAAGCCGTCGGTGCCACAGTTCACGGGTGTTGGAGACTGTTGAAAGGACATTTATTTTCATAATCACTTTTGGCGTTCGTTAACAACAAGTATACCATTTTACAGTTTGTCACTGTCAACAGGTTGGTATTATGATAAGTAAAAAGTACCCTCACACTTTGGAAAGATTCCTGCAAGAGTGACTCAGTTCTAGAAATTCCAGACCGGTGTCTCCGGTCTGCCTAGACTGGAGTCTGCGGTGTGTTCCGGAGTTTCCGGATGTGTCCCCGGTGGAGGCTTCAAAATCACTGGGACATTCTATATGGGGGTGCGGAGCAAGGTCCGGAGGCTTCTCCGGAATCTCCGGCCTTGGCTCAGACCGGAGTCTCCGGTGCTGGAGGACTAGAGTCTCTGGCCCAGTTGGGTCGTGATTGGCCCTGGTCATTCAGAAGGGAGGTCCGGAGGCTAGACCGAAGGCAGGCCGGAATCTCTGGTGTAGACCGGAGTCTCTGGTGTACAGATCGGAGTCTTCGGTCTGGTTCTTCTCCAAGGTCAGAAAACGGTTGGTGGAAGGGGCTGCCTCTAAATAGGGACCCTTATCTCCTTCCTCCAGTTGCTTGAGCTGCTCAAGAATACAAACTCCATTAGAGCCACCAAATCTACAAGATCTCTCCATCCAACCATCCAAAGTCATTGATCTTTGGAGAATCAAAGGAGGAGACCTTGATCTACAGCTTCACCAAGAGAGATCTTCATTTCCCCCTCATTCACTTGAGGGCCCGCATGCTCTAGTGTTTCTTTGGAAACCCTATCTTTGATTTGGTTCTTACAAGCTTGTCTTTGATTGGTTGACAGCTTGCTTGTATCCAGGAGCCTCCAATTAAGTTGTGGATGTGTACCTCGAACTTGTTGTAAAGGTGTCGGCTTCCACCTCGAAGGTTGCCGATATAGTGGAAGGTGAATCGACCCCCTTGGGGTGAGGTTCATCGGAGAACAAGGGACGCCTGTCATGGCGTAGGTGGTTTGATACCACCCCCTCTGGTCTCGGATCAGCGAGATACATGTTCTCGGTGGCTTTTTCTGGAAGGATTTGTTGCTTCCGCTGCTTCGCTGGAGCGAGGGAGCGGAGGTTGTCGGGGTACCCGGACATGTGTGCGATCACTGATGCACCACTATTTTGCGGTGCTGGACGTGATGGTGCTAGACCGGCTGGACCATATGGACTTCATCACGATCTTGAGATCGACAAGCGTTCGACTACATCATCCATGAATACAACCTCGTTAACGCTATACGATCTTCGAGGGTATGTATTCTATGGATGTATATCCACCCGTTGCTTGTATCTAGTAGATAGATCTTGGTGCTTTGTTCCCATCGTAGGAAATTTTTTGTTTTCTATGCTGCGAACCCTTCAGCTTGCCATCCTTGGTGATCATGGATCGATGATGAGGAATCAAGAAAGGTGTCTATCTTGAGAAGGAAAAGATTGTACATCAAGCTCAAGTGGATTGCTCAAGGCAAAGGTATAATCTTGATAGGTTTTCCCTTTTGCCGGTCTCATGTTGTGTGTGGGAGACCGGGTTTAGGACAGATAACCGTACTATCAAGAGGGGATCTCGAATGAGTAACTCGGTTACATCATTCGAAGAGAGCTCAAACCTTTGCATACTTGCATCATCGTATTTGGTTGTTATTTGGTCTTATCCATGTGAGGATATAGAGCTTGTGGTAATATCCATAACAAGATCTTGATCATCAAAATCGGATCTTGTGTTTGTATCTTGTTGCGATTTTGATCTTGGCGGCTTTTCGGTTTCTCACCAAGTGAGGTATCTCACATTATTCTACTTGATACTTTATCACTTGGTGATAACCAATATTTTTAGGTCACTTGGCGGCTTTTCGGTTTGTCACCAACTGAGGTATCCTCTTTCCAACACAATTAGAATTAGATCGATCAGAGTTACCAATCAAAAGTTATAGCCGTTTGAACATCTGTCGATTTGATTCTAAAAAGAAAAAAGGAAAAACTGTTTTACTGGGCCGTCCGGTACTACCGGGCCTAGTACCGGACGCTCTTGTTTCGGCCTTCTCGCCGCCCAGCCTTCAGTCTCATCCGGCAGGCCTGGCCGGTACTACCGGCCCAGGCCCGTGCGACACTACCGCCCCGGGTGGCCGGTAGTATCGGGCCGCTTCCTGGCCTCGCCGCGCGCTAGCCCAGCTAGGCTTGCTCCTGCTCGTTGCTTGCTTCTCGCGCGCGTTGCCGCCGCCTCACCCAATCCCCCGCGCGCCCGCGTCGCTGCTTCCGCCTCGACCATTCCTGCACGAGGCCCCGCGTTTACTTGCGTTGGCCGCTCGTTCCTGCCTCGCATGCGCGTTGGCGCTGGCCTCACGCCGCAGCTCTCGCGCCTCGCTCGCTGTCCACTGCCCATGTTGACCAGCGCGTGTGCTGTTCCCTAGCGTTGCTGCTGGGCCGAGGGGTGAGGTCATGCCGAGGATTTTCGGTACTACCGGCCTAGGCCGAAATCTGGCCCCAACGGACGTATTTTCTGGGCCCTCTATAAATAGCAGTTTTCTCTATTTTGTCTAATTGCTTCTTCTTCCTCTATCTAGTCAAGCTTTGTCTATTATTTTCCCTACTCTTTGAGCTTGATTTCTACACACCCCTCCATTAATTCTTGTCTATATTTGAGGTGTAGTTAGAGGTGATCTAGATCCACGTTTTGACCTAACCGATTCATCTCTTTGTTAGTGAATCCTTTGGGATCTAGATTTTGGAGGATTTTGTGTTCCTCTTTGATTCCTCCTCTCTTGTTCTCCCAATAGCTTTAGTAGCTTTTTTGGAACTTGAGATTGAGGGATTGGATCACCTTTGTGGTGTTCTTGCCATTTGCATTCGGTGCATCGGTTTGAGTTCTCCCCGGAGGATTTGGTGAGTGAAAGTTGAGAAGCCTTTTACTCTTGGGTTCTTGGAACCCTAGAAGGTTTTGTGGCCTTGGTGGCGTTTGTTGGGAGCCTCCAATTAAGTTGTGGAGAAGTGCCCCAACCTTGTGAGAGGTTTCGGATTGCCACCGACAAGTGCACCGATAGTGGAAGTGTGGATCAGTCTCGTTGGGGTTAGATTCACCGGAGAATAAGGGAGGCCTTTTGTGGCGTAGGTGGTTTGATACCACCCCCTCTCCAAACGATACGTACTCCATGTTGGGAGGAACTCGGTAAAATATCATCGTCCCCGCGTGCCTCGGTTATTTCTATACCCGAGCTCTTACTTATGCACTTTACTTTGTGATAGCCTTCGTGCTTGAAGTATATATCTTGCTATCACATAGTTGTTTGTCTTGCTTAGCATAAGTTGTTGATGCACATAGGTGAACCCTAGATTGTTCTAGGTTTTGTGCTTAATAAAGTAAACGTTAGTTTTATTCCGCCTTTGTTGGGCCACTCTCGGAAAAGTTTTAATCGCCTACTCACCCCCTCTAGGCGACATCTGTATCCTTTCAGCTACCCATGTCTTGACCAAGCTGAACCTCTCTCATAGTTTTTCTATCAGACAACTACTCGGTTATCTTGGCTTAATATTGAGTATACTACAAGCATAAATATTGCATTGACTGGGTGAAACCGAACCAAACCCGACCATTCTCCAGCGGCTTTGCCGGCCAGAGATGGCGAGGGGGAGGCATCGGAGTAGTTTTAGGTTGTATGTCTAGGTGTTTTGGCACTCTTCCAGTAGTTTGGAGTGGAACATGGATCTTTCTTGGCCAAATCTTGTGCTTCTTGTGGTGGTTGCCACTGGTTGCAGAGATCCGGTGGAAGGAGTGGACGACACGGTTCTCCATCGCTAGAATCTCCATCAATAAGGCCAGGTTCTGTTATCCTCTGTTCTGCTCTGCAACTCTGCTTCCATTACTCCTTCTGGCCGGCCGAGGTGGCGAGGGGAAGGAGTTGGTCAGTGGTGGAGAGATCGGAACTTCGAGGTGGCCTGGGTGCTTTTCCTCTCATGCGCTCATGCGCGGCACTGGGCGACCATCCTCTCTTCGCTCGGTTATGCCTCCATGGAGGAGGACGACATAGTGGATGTACAGGGTGAGCCCTTTCCTCATAAAGTGAAACTACTTTCGATGCGGTGGCCACGCCCCCTTGATGACCCACAAGTATAGGGGATCACAACAGTATTCGAGGGTAATATAACCCAATTTATTGATTCAACACAAGGGGAGCCAAAGAATACTTATAAGCCTTAACAACTGAGTTGTCAATTCAGCTGCACCTGGAAATAGTCTTGCTCACAGTAGTTTATCAGTAGCAACAGTTTTGTAGTAGCAATAGCAAAGTAACAATAGTAGCAAATAGTAGGATATGAGTGCGGTAGGCATAGGGATGGCTGGACGGGTGTTGCATGGATGAGTCTTGATACGTCCGAAACGTATCTACTTTCCCGAACTGATGCTGTTTTCAGCAGAATTACCTTGGTGTCTAGTTTTTGTGCAGAAAATCAACTATCAGGAAAAATCCCGGAAAATATGCCAAAAATCCTATTTCACCAGAAGATCCACGGAGCCAGAGTATGAGACGGAGTGGAGCCCTGGGGGCCCACACTCCCTGCCATGCGGGTGGGCCCAGCCCGCGCCTGGATGGTGCGGCCGCCTCAGGCACCCCCTCGGCCTCCCTCTTCGCCTATAAGAAGCCTCCTGATTTAAAAACCACGGGGTTTCAACGTTTTTCCAAAAAGTGTTCCGCTACGCCGCCACCACCAGAAGCCACGATTCAGAACCAGAAACTCCGTTCTGGCACCATGCAGAGACGGGGAATTTTGGGAGGATCATCGCCATCGTCATCACCAATGCCTCTCCATCAACCATCACTGTTTCCCTCATCCATGAGTGAGTAATCCCCCACTGTAGGCTATGGGGATGGTAGGTATTGGATGAGTTCTATCATGTAATCGAATAAGATTGTTAGAGCATGGTGCGTAGTATCTCTATTAGTGCTATTTGACTTTGTTGCAACTTGTTGTGCTTAATGCTTATCACTAGGGCCCGAGTGTCATGATCACAGATCTGAGCTTATTATTGAATCATTGTGATAGTATTGTTTATGATATTATCTGCAAGTTGTGTACACATATCATTGTCCGGATCCAAAGGCCCCGAAGTGACATAAATTGGGACAACCGGAGGGGATAGCTATGGTGTGAGGATCACATGTGTTCATGGAGTGTTAATGCTTTGCTTCGGTGCTCTATTAAAAGGAGCACCTTAATTGCCAGTAGTTCCCTTGAGGCCTCGCTACAACGGGCTGGCAGGACAAAAGATGGTGTGCAAGTTCTCATTGCAAGCACACATGACTATATATGGAGTACATGCCTATGATTGTTTGGTACTTGGATGCTTATTCTTATTTATCTGCAATTGCCCTAGATCTTGAAGTTACATGTTTAGACTCGTCCATGCAACGCTCGTCCATCTATCCCTATGCCTACCGCACTCATATCCTACTATTTGATACTATTGTTACTATTGCTCCTGTTTTACTGCTGATGTTGCTTTGATATTGCTACTACAAACTGTTGCTACTGATAAACTTCTATGGGCAAGAACTATTTCCAGGTGCAGCTGAATTGACAACTCAGTTGTTAAGGCTTGCAAGTATTCTTTGGCTCCCCTTGTGTTGAATCAATAAATTGGGTAATACTACCCTCGAAGACTGTTGCGATACCCTATACTTGTGGGTCATCAAGACTATTTTCTGGCGCCGTTGCCGGGGAGCATAGCTTTATTTGTAAGTTCACGTGGATCTACTATTGTTCGTAATACGTCGGAAACGTATCTATAATTTTTGATGCTTCATGCTAGTTTTGTATCTACTTTGCTTTACTTGTCCACACTTTGAGGTGCTGTTTACATGTTTTCTGGTACTAACCTATTAACAAGTTGCAACAGTGCCAGATGCCTGTTTTCTGCTGTTTTTGGTTTCAGAAAAGTTAGTAAAGAAATATTCTCGGAATTGGACGGGACAAAGGACAAAGTCAATTATTTTCCGTGGGGAACAAGAAGTCCAGAGGAGAGCTAGAGGGGACAGACCCACCCCAGGCGCGGGGCAGGTGGGCCCGCGCCTGGCTATGGTTTGGTGGTCCCGGCCGTCTCCCGGTCTCGCCCCTTCGCCTATAATAAGCCCCCGATGCAGAAACCCTGAGTACCCGATCAGAAATCCATGAAACCATCTATAACCGCCGCCACCATCATCCCTAGACCGGGGGGATCTAAAGTTCTTCCCGGCACCCTGCCGGAGGGGAGATCATCTCGGAGGCCTTCTCTCCGGTATGATGCGTGAGTAGTTCTTCCTTGGACAATGGGTCCATGTAGTAGCTATATGGTTGTATCTCCTCCTTTGTGCTTTCATGTATAGATCTTGTGAGCTCCTTTCATGATCAAGATCTAATCTATTTGTAATCATGCATGTTGTGTTTGCGGGGATCCAATGGATATTGAGATTATTATGTTGGTTTGATTGATGGTTTTATCTTTATGATTCTATCATGTCTATGTTGTTTGTGATCTTGCATGATATCCGTTATTAGTAGCTATCTTGGCCAAGTAGTTGCTAGTGACTCCAAGAGGGGGTATTTATGCTCGATAGTGGGTTCATGCCTCTAGTTTCCAAGGGAAGTGACAATAATCTTTTCGGTTGTAGATGTGTTGTTGCTACTAGGGAGAAAACAACGGTCTCTTGTTCATGGAACATGTGGACTGTTTACCTTACACACTTTGCGTAAAGCAGTTGTCTGTTGCTTGCAACTTAATACTAGTGGGGGTTCGAATGATAACCTGAAGGTGGACTTCTAGTCATAGATGCAGTTGGATGGCGGTCTTTGTATATTGTTGTATTGCCCAATCAGCCTCATAGGATCTTTCTAACTAGTAATTGCATTGTTATGCCTTGCTCAGTTCCTGACATTGCCCCGCTGTAATTTGTCTACCCTTCATGCCATGTTGTTTATCTAAGGAGAGCACCTCTAGTGAACTATGGACCCCGGTCCAATCTTTACCATTGATACATCTTCCACTGTTACCTGTTTACTTGCTGCAAACCACCATTATCTTCCACACCATAGTTTAAACCTTTGTTACATCAAACCGGTGAGCTTGACAACCTCACTGATTCGTTGGGGCAAAGTCTTGAGTTTGTGTTGTGCAGGTCTCCGTGTTGCTTGTAACACCTGTGTGACGTTTCCTTCCTCCTACTGGTTTGATAACCTCGGTTTCTTACTGAGGGAAACTTGCTGCTGTGATGCTTCATACCTTGCTCTTGGGGTTTCGAATGAAGCGTCCCACGACAAGTACTGGGCACCATCAAGCTATTTTCTGGCGCCGTTGTAGGGGACCCTAAGGACGTCTTCACAAGGGGAGTCCTCCACTTCCTTTCTCTTTCCTTTGTTTTTAGTTTGCTTAGTTTCTTTTGCTTGGTTTTGTTTGCCTCTTTTGAAAAACTCCAAAAAAAATTTAGTTCCTACTCTAGTTGCTGGTCTGTTGTTGCCTTGCTTGGTCATGCTTTCTATCAATGGATGGTTTCTTTGAAACTAGTTATTATTGGCAAGGTGGGTTCATGGAAGAACAAAAATATTATTATAAGGAACACCGTTTGTCACAAAAAGGGAAACACTTATGGGAACAAATTGATAAGTTGAATACTATTGCTAGAGACGTGTGCTCTACGTATAATGTTACTTATTGCTTTGATAAATCTTGTTGCTGTAGAAGGTATAAACACATCCCTTTTCAATGTGAGTATAATGATAATGTTACCACATCTTCTTATGTTAAAGGAATTTATGACTTTTATGACGTGGAACAAATTGAAGAATTTATTGCTTTCAAGGGTGCATTTGAACTTGCCAGTTTGCTTGAAAATACTCATGATGCACCTTATGAAGATGAGGTTTATGAGATACTTAAATTTTGCTTTGATAATTACAAGGAATAAAATGGCTATATTCTTGAATAATTTAATAGGCGTTTTCCACAAATGGAAGAGACTAATGCCTTGCAGAAGCCTATGGAATAAGAAATTGTTGAGACTGGAAGCTCATTAGATGAAAAGGAGGGGGATAGTGATGAACAAAAGGAGGAAAAATGGATATACCCATGCCTACCTTCTAATGAGAGTAACTCTTTATCCCTTACATTATTTGATTGTCCCCCATTCTTACCAAAGGAGGATGAATGTTATGTTCCTGTGGATCCTTTTGAAATATCTACTTTGGATAAAACCTGTGGAGGTTTTAATCCCACTATTTTTGAGGTTGATAGAAATTATGTGTTTGTAGATCATGAAAAGCATGCTTTATGTGATAGTTATATTGTTGAGTTTATTCATGATGCTATTGAAAATTATTATGAGAGAGGAAAGTATGGTTGTAGAAGTTTTCATGGTACCGAAACACCTCTCTATGTGCTGAAAGTTTTGAAGTTGCTCTTGTTTCATCTTCCTATGCCTTTCACTTTGTTCTTTGTGAATTTATTTTCATACAAGATTCCTATGCATAGGAAGTGGTTTAGACTTAAATGTGTTTTGAATTTTATTCTTTATGCTCTCTCTGACTTCAATTCATAATTCTTATGTGAGCATCTTCTCAAGCTATCAAGCCTAACTTAAAGGCGTTAAAGAAAAGTACTTGTTGGGAGATAACCCAAGAGTTTTCTTGAGTCTTGGAAGTTATAGCTTCAGTAATGACCTCTCCTTATCCTTTTTGTTTGCTTTTTGTGCCAAGAATGACCTCTGATGAGAGGGAAGTAAGATTTGGGGAGTTGCTGTCCCGAAACAGATTTTGGTCCTCCACCAAAACAATTCGTGAGGAGTCTCTGTAACTCGGATTGAGCTGAAAATTTAAGAATAAATCCCCCAGTATGTTAGCTAACTTTCGTTAGTTCAACACATTTTGATTTTAGCAACATAAGATTTTCGACAAAATCAGTTTCTATCTGCTGGTCTGTTTTGACAGATTTCTGCCATTATTTGCATTTGCTTCTTATTGATTCCTTTTTGAGTTCTCTTTAGGTGAATTGAGATTTTTGAAGGAGTTGGTACAGTAGCTTTTGTTTTTAGTAAAAATACTTGCTGTTCCGAAAGCTTTGCCAGAGGTCTAACATATTTTGAATAAACTAATGTTGCTAATGAAGATTGTGTGAAGTTTTGTATGAAGGAAAAATTTCAGGTGTAGAGAGAGAATGATGTAATGAGATGAAGAATGAACAAAAGCTCAAGCTTGGGGATGCCACCATGGTGTCACCCCAAGAAATATCCAAAAGGTACAAGCGTCAAAGCTTGGGGATTCCCAAGGCATCCCCTTCTTCGTCAATAAAAAGCTCAGGTCTGTCTAGACACTTTGTTTTTATTGTTTCATGCAACAGTTGTGTTGTTCTTGGAGCGTCTTATTTTTTGTTTGCTTTGTTTAGTTTTATTAAGTAGTTTGTACCACCGTTCTCTCCTGTGGTGTTTTGCAAATAAGTTTGCTTGGTGTTTGGAAAGGAGTGGTAAGTTCTTGCTTGAAGGGCAATAGGAGCTTGCATTGACTGTGATTTAGACTTTATCATGACATGCTAGGTGTTGTTTTGACATTATGCTTAGTGATTATTGTTGTAGCATGTCTTGTTCCAAACAATTGGGATTGCTTAGTGTGCCTTGAAGAAATTATGCGTTGTTTTAGCATGCAAAAGCATAGTATTGTGGTATTCTCCTTTGATGCTTTGCTTGGGTTGACTTGGCACATGCTCACACCATGTTATGACTATGACAAGTCACCATTAGCCTCTATGATCATTTAGTCCTTGACTTGTAGTACCACTGTTTGCTTTGATTAGTATGCTTTATTGCACTGCATGATTATGGCCATTATGCTCTCTTAGTTGGTTGCTCCCAGTCTTTTGCTAGCCTCCACTTGTATGAGTAAGTTCTACTCATGCTTCCAACTCCCAAGAAACCAAGTTTTTCAAAGTGTCCACTATAAACTCCTATGCATGGTGTGTTAAACCATTCCAAGTATATTCTTGTTTTCAACTATCTTCCAATTAAATACTATTTTGTTATGTGAAAACTTAGTGATTAAAGCCCTCACGAACTTGATGGCACACTTTATATTCTTTTCCCCTAATAAACTTGAACCATTATGACAACTTTGTTGTATATGCTTGCACTTATAAGTTGGAATTAGCAGAACCGTGCTGTCACGGGGAACGTTTTCAACATTGCACTTGTACTTTGTACTCATTTGATATCATGTTCTTTTGTCTACGGATGTCACCGGTGTGAAATAACAAGGGAAATTGGAAGTCCATGGAGTTTGTATCCTGTGTTAGAGAAACGCCTGGGCCGCTAGCCTAAGCCATGCCTAATCATGGTGGAAACTTGCAGCATCACCATAGTGACATCTATGAAACATTCTTCTTATAAAAAAGAGACACATTGAGAAAAGAGGAAAGAGAGAAAAAAGCACCATATTCCCATGGTAAATAAGAAGATTGCTGAGATGCTCATTGTCTGCTTGCCTTGTCATTTTGGTTATGGGAAAGCTCCTGCACCATGTTCAATGGGTACCCCGTTGGCGGTTCTCGATGATATGCAAATACTTACAGTGACAAGAACTTACCTGGACCCAAAGTTGAGTATGCATGAGGTGTGGCCCTCTTATTCAAGGGACTTGAGATTGCCAACTTATGCTTCGTCAAGCATATACTCCATCTTTTCCACTTTAACCTTAAACACTTCAAGATGCTTACGATAGGAGCAATGAGGGCTAAAAGCTAACAAGTACCATAATTTTTGGAAGCTCTTTTTGAAACTTGTAATCTCTGCTTCCTTTACAAAAAGGCCTTTCTTCCACCACTATTGAGTCTCCACCTTCTACCTTTAGGCACCATTAAGAGAGCATAGTTGTCATTCTGTGTGCAGTGTTCCAAAGCTTATTAATTGATGCATATTGTGTTATTACTTCTTCTTGTGCTACTTTCTTCTAGTCACCCTTGTGAACTTTGCAGGTGTCCTATGCATCTATATTTCTACTCTATGAGGGACAAGATGATTGCCACTATGCTATGTTTTCTGCATGTGAAACAAAGAAATGTTTTTCAATGCATGTTATTCATGATCTTTGTTTGTAGCTTGTCATGTTGCATGCATAGTTACTATGTCCTATTTTTAGAACTCCATCTTTCATGCACATGTTTAGAGTTCTTTGATCCCAGTTTTCAATGCTTGCAAATGGTTGGATCTTTATTGTGAGGGTGCATGTCACCTCAAAAATTATTCTGTTTATCACTTACCTACTCGAGGACGAGCAGGAGTTAAGCTTGGGGATGTTGATACGTCGGAAACGTATCTATAATTTTTTATGCTTCATGCTTGTTTTGTATCTACTTTGCTTTACTTGTCCACACTTTGAGGTGCTTTTTACATGTTTTCTGGTACTAACCTATTAGCAAGTTGCAACAGTGCCAGATGCCTGTTTTCTGCTGTTTTTTGTTTCAGAAAAGTTAGTAAAGAAATATTCTCGAAATTGGACGGGACAAAGGACAAAGTCAATTACTTTCCGTGGGGAACAAGAAGTCCAGAGGAGAGCCGGAGGGGCCAGCCAGGGGGTCCAGACCCACCCAGGCGTGGGGGCAGGTGGGCCCGCGCTTGGCTAGGGTTTGGTGGCCCTGGCCGCCTCCCGGTCTCGCCCCTTCGCCTATAAGAAGCCCCCGATGCAGAAACCCTGAGTACCCGATCAGAAATCCACGAAACCGTCTATAGCCGCCTCCACCATCATCCCTAGATCGGGGGGGGGGTCTGAAGTTCTTCCCGGCACCCTGTCGGAGGGGAGATCATCTCGGAGGCCTTCTCTCCAGTATGATGCGTGAGTAGTTCCACCTTGGACTATGAGTCCATGTAGTAGCTAGATGGTTGTATCTCCTCCTTTGTGCTTTCATGTATAGATCTTGTGAGCTCCGTTCATGATCAAGATCTAATCTATATTTAATCATGCATGCTGTGTTTGCGGGGATCCGACAAATATTGAGATTATTATGTTGGTTTGATTAATGGTTTTATCTTTATGATTCTATCATGTCTGTGTTGTTTGTGATCTTGCATACTCTCCATTTTTAGTAGCTATCTTGGCCAAGTAGTTGCTAGTGACTCCAAGAGGGGGTATTTATGCTCGATAGTGGGTTCATGCCTCTAGTTTCCAAGGGAAGTGACAATAATCTCTTCGGTTGTAGATGTGTTGTTGCTACTAGGGATAAAACAATGGTCTCTTTTTCATGGAACATGTGGACTGTTTACCTTACACACTTTGCTTAAAGCAGTTGTCTGTTGCTTGCAACTTAATACTGGAGGGGGTTCGGATGATAACCTGAAGGTGGACTTCTAGTCATAGATGCAGTTGGATGGCGTTCTATTTATATTGTTGTATTGACCAATCAGCCACATATGATCTTTCTAACTAGTAATTGCATTGTTATGCCTTGCTCAGTTCCTGACGTTGCTCCGCTGTAATTTGTCTACCCTTCATTCCATGTTGTTTATCTAAGGAGAGCACCTCTAGTGAACTATGGACCCCGGTCCAATCTTTACCATTGATACATCTTGCATTGTTACATGTTTACTTGCTGCAAACCACCATTATGTTCCACACCATGCGTTTAATCCTTTGTTACAGCAAACCGATGAGCTTGACAACCTCACTGATTCGTTGGGGAAAAGTCTTGAGTTTGTGTTGTGCAGGTCTCCGCGTTGCTTGCAATACCTGTGTGATGTTTACTTCCTCCTACTGGTTTGATAACCTTGGTTTCTTACTGAGGGAAACTTGGTGCTGTGCTGCTTCATACCTTGCTCTTGGGGTTTCCAACGAAGCGTCCCATGACAAGTACTGGGCGCCATCAGTTTGCTGCTACTCCGTTCATCATGGGTAAGTCTCGTGATGGAAATTTTCCTATTTTACCATCCACTACAAGAAGAGGTACAATCCTAAACACCTCTGTTGCTCTTGATTCATCGTCTGTTATAAGCAAGCTTGTTACACCACCACCACATACTCATGCTACACACATTGCTACTACTGCTGAATCTGAAACTGCTTTTGATTATCATGATGTTACTTCTACTATGCTTGATGTGAGTTGTTCAATAGGTCCTTTCCTAGATGCTACTATGGCTAGTCTAGGAAATACTAAAACTCCTAGTGAAGACACTGTTACACCTGTTAGCTCACCTGAGTCTAGAGAGAGATATGATATTAATGATGGATACATTGAGTTCACTGATGATTTTATTGAAGAGTGCCAAAACACACATGGTGCTAGTGCTATTAAGAGTCTCCTTGCAAGACGTACCATTATTCCTAAACTATCCTCTTATCCTAAGCTTGCCACCTCTCCCATAGATATTAAAGATAAAGATTATGATTTTTCTCTTGATTTATCCTATTTAGACATTGTTGAGAAAGAACCTTTTTGTGGGACTGAAAATGAGAGTGTTGTAGCTCATATGAATGAGCTTTCCACTATGAGTGCTTTATTCTCTGATGATTTTAAGATGCGCAAGTACTTTGTTACAAATATCTTCCCTTTTCACTAAAAGGAGAAGCTAAGGCCCTGTTTAATAGATTACCTCCTAGTTCCATTGATAGCCCTGATTGTTTGATTGCTTCTTTTTTCCATAAATATTTTCCTCCCGGTGCTAGACATGCTGCTTTGCAGAGACTTTTTGATTTTCAACAGGGAGAAGAAGAGAAATTGCCTGAGTCATGGACAAGGTTCTGTTCCTTGATTCGTGCACATCCTGGATGTCCATTGCCTAAAAATGAGCTTCTTGATATTTATTATAATGGACTAACTAATGATTTTAGGACATACCTAGATAGCTTTGCTGATTGTGTTTTCAGGAAAAGAAATCTTATAGATGCTGAAGAATTAATGGCTAAAATAAGCAAGAATTATGATGATTGGACTTCAACTGAGCTAAATACACCTGAGCCTATTACTCCTGAACTAGTTCCAATACCAACACCAAAGAAGAGGAGAGTTATTGCATTAAATGATGAAGTGATGAAGGAAGCCAAGAAATGTCTAAAGGAGAAAGGTATCAGAGCTGAAGATGTGAAGAATCCACCTCTTATAGAAGAATTATGTAATCCAATTCCCCACTCATATACTATTGAGGTACACTCTCTCCACTTTGATGAAGGTGATATCCCTTATGGTAAGCCTCATGATCAATGCTTAGAGGAGCTTGACACATTTATTGTTAAACAAGGTAATTTTAATAAACAAGTTCAGAATCATTTGTTGGAAAACTCTAGAGCTATTAAAGAGTTGAAAGACATTGTGGAAAGAACTTCTAATGATATTTAAATGCTTTGTAAACACTTTAAAATAGTTCAAACTCAAACTGATCAACTTGCTAAGATACAAAAGGATATGCTAGTTAATGCCTTAGGAGATAAACATGCTTATGGAATTAGAACTAGGAGTGGTATAGCTACTCAAGATCCTTTCTATCCTGAAGGACATCCTAAAAGAATTGAGCAGGATTCTCAACAAGGTGAAAGTAGTGGTAGTCCTCGTAAAAGAAAGAAAAAGAAACATAAAATAGTTGAGGAACCACTTGAACCTGCTATAGATCCTAATAGTATATCTGTCTCTGATGCTAAAACTGAAAGTGGTGATAAAAATTATGCTCTTGATAAGGAGGAAGTTGAGGAAGAACCTGAGGAGCACACTAAGAACACTAGGTACAAAGGGAGATTTTATTGATAAAAAACATGGTAGTGAGAGAGAACCTTGGATGCAGAAACCTATGCCTTTTCCAGGTAAGAAACACAAGTCAAAGGAGGAAGAACACTACAACAAGTTTTGTGACTGGATGAAACCTTTATTTTGCAAATTCCTTTGACTGATGCTATTAAGTTGCCTCCTTATTCAAAGTATATGAAGGATATTGTCTCTAATAAAAGGAAGATTCCTAATGAGGAGATTTCTACTTTGCTTGCTAATTATTCCTTCAATGGTAAGGTTCCAAAGAAACTTGGTGATCCAGGTATACCAACTATTCCTTGATCTATTGAGAATAATTATGTTAGAACTACTTTATTTGATTTGGGAGCTAGAGTTAGTGTTATGCCTTTTTCTCTCTACAAGAGACTACAGCTAGAAAAGTTGATACCAACTGATATATCTTTGCAAATGGCTGATAAGTCAACTACTATTCCTGTTGGTATATGTGAGGATGTTCCTGTTCAAGAAGCTCATAATTGCTTGGTATTAACTGATTTCGTTGTGCTTGAGATGCCTGAAGATGATAATATGTCTATTATTCTTGGGAGACCTTTTCTTAATACTGCAGGTGCTGTCATCAATTGCAATCAAGAAAAAGTAACTTTTAATATTAATGACAAAGAGCATACTGTATATTTCCCCAAGAAGGTTGCTAAGAGCTATTGCCTAAATTCCATTGAAAATATTGAGAGCATCAAGGTTGGAGAAATATATTGTCCCATTTCACAAGAAAGTTTTGAAACTATTATGATTGGGACTATTGCTATCAAGTTTGAGGTAACATAATCACTTGGTGGAATGCAAAGTTTTGTTTCATATAAGATTGTTTTGGTAAAAAGACTTGATCAACCTTGTTAACAAAAGGACTTTAATGAACAAAACAACACTTTCGCTGTTGTTATACTTGCTCACTTTTAGTTTTCTCCTTCCTAGTCTTTGCTTTTTCTCTTGTTAGCTCTAGTTTTGCTAGTTGTTTGCTTGTTAGAGTGTCTTAGAACTTCTGTAGTTTGGTTTTTGGTTTGCTTTTTCTTCTTCTAAAAAATCTTTTCTGCGAGAAATCAATTTTCATACCCTAAAAATTGGCCAAAAATAAAGTTTCCCGAAAAATCCCAGAAAATTCAATATAATTTTTTCCTCGAAAAAAGGGGCAGAGGACACCTGGAGTGGCCCAGGACCCCCCAGGCCAGCACACCCCTGGGTGGCGCGGCCAGCCCCTAGGTGGCGCCTGGCTAGGGTGTGGCCCTCCAAAGTGCCTCCTCCCACTCATCTTCTTTCTCTCTCCCAAAAAACACCAGAAAACTTTCTCAAGCTTGAGTTATTGCTATTCTTGCTCCCGATTTTCGATCTCCTTGCTCAGCCCATCTTTGCTGCTAATTTTTGGAGGAATTGCTCCTTGGTATGTGCCTCCTCTGCTTGTCCAATTAGATTTGTCATTGGTAGATTGTATCTTGAGTATTTTGCTGCTATAGGTGTCAGGTTGTGTGAGCTTGCATGCTTGTTCTATGCTTAGCGATTCCATTTTGATGCATGTGTAGCCCTCTAACAAATTTCTATAGTAGTTTCTCATCATTTATCAACATGGAAATCACTTGGTTTGATGTTTGTCTAAAAAAATCAGAAAAAAGGGTCATGGACAACCACACCTTTGGTGAAATATTTGAGAGTGATGCACCTAGGAGGGCAAGGCCTTCAAGATCATCCTCACGAGCTAGGCCCTCATACAATGAGGATCTCATTACACCGCGATTTGGTGACGAGGGAGATGAGGGGGATGCGCACCCTTCCACCTTTCCTTGCCCAACCTTTTTGTGGGATGCTGGGATTCTCGATGATTTTCTAACTTTGGTTCGGAGGGTTGGACTAATAAGCTATATGCAGGATGAGAGCGTGCAATATGCTATGCTCACTAAAACCTTTGTGGAGAGCTTCTCTTTTTCTAACAGCCTATTCAAACCAGATGTGTCTTTCAAAATTTATGGCAGACCTTACACCATGACATTGACGAAATTTTGTGAGATCCTGGGTCTTGGTACAACTGGGTCGGTGAAGAAGATTCCAGCTCAATGATGACCCACAAGTATAAGGGATCACAATAGTCTTCGCGGGTAGTATTACCCAATTTATTGATTCGACAGAAGGGGAGCCAAAGAATACTTGCAAGCCTTAACAACTGAGTTGTCAATTCAGCTACACCTGGAAATAGTTCTTGCTCACAGAAGTTTATCAGTAGCAACAGTTTGTAGTAGCAACAACAAAGCAACAGTAGCAGCAAAACAAGAGCAATAGTAATAGTAGCAACAAACTATAGGATGTGAGTGTGGTAGGCATAGGGATGGATGGACGGGCATTGCATGGACGAGTCTAAACATGTAACTTCAAGATCTAGGGCATTGCAGATAAAAAAGAATAAGCATACAATTACTAAACAATCATAGGCATGTACTCCAAATATAGTCATGCGTGCTCGTAATGAGAACTTGCACAACATCTTTTGTCCTGCCAGCCCGTGGCAGCGGGGCCTCTATGGAACTACTGGCAATTAAGGTGCTCCTTTTAACAGAGCACCAGAGCAAAGCATTAACACTCAGTGAACACATGTGTTCCTCACACCACATCCATCCCCTCCGGTTATCCCAATTTTTGTCACTTCGAGGCCATTGGATCCGGACAATGATATGTGTACACAACTTGCAGATAAGATCACAAACAATACTATCATAATGATTCAATAATAAGTTCAGATCTGAGATCATGCCACTCGGGCCCTAGTGACAAGCATTAAGCACAACAAGTTGAAACAAAGTCAAATAGCACTAATAGAGATACTAGGCACTATGCCCTAACAATCTTATCTGATTACATGATAGAACTCATCCAATCCCTACCATACACATGGCCTACAGCAGGGGATTACTCACTCATGGATGATGGAAACATTGATGGTTGATGGAGAGGCGTTCGTGATGACGATGGCGATGATCCTCCCCAAATTCCCCGTCCCGGCAGGGTGCCAGAACGGAGTTTCTGGTTCTGAATCTTGGTTTCTAGTGGTGGAGGTGCAGCGGAACTCTTTCTGGAAAAACGACACCCCCCCTCGGTTTGTAGGTCAAGGGGTAACTTATAGGCGAAGAGGGATCCCGAGGGGGTGCCTAGGGTGGCCGCACCCCCATGCACGGGCTGGGCCCACCCACGCCTGGCAGGGGTGTGGGCCCCCCAGGCCTACACTCCGTCTCGTACTCTGGCTCCATGGATCTTCTGGTGAAATAGGATTTTTGGCATATTTTCCGGGATTTTTCCTGATAGTTGATTTTCTGCACAAAACTAGACACCAAGGTAATTCTGTTGAAAACAGCGTTAGTCCGTGTTAGTTATATCCAAATCACACAAGTTTAGAGGAGAAACAATAGAAAAAGTGTTCGGGAAAGTAGATACATTTTGGACGTATCACTCAACCCACTGATTTGTTGGAGCTCTACCACGGGATAACTAATGATGATGACCGTAGGGCCCAATGGGGAAAGATAAGAAATATTCAACTCCCAGCTATCAGGTAATATGCTTACTATCTTGCCACTAGTATTCTTGGTAGGGAGAACACTAGCAATATTTCCAACTATCATTTGGCCTTCCTAGCTACTGCTCTCAACAATGAAACCAGGTACAATTTTGGTTCTCTCATTGCTCGTCGCTTAGCTGCTAAGGGACCCATTTATGGGGGTATTATTGATGCACGTGTTGTTGCTGCCTTGGACCTTGCTGTTGATCCAAATGATACATTTTTGGCTCCTCAGAGGCTTGATCTTGCTACCATGAAAGCGCATCACTTTGTCACTACTAGATCTACCCTTGAGAGCCTGGTTTATAGAATGTTGTTTACTGACGGGGAAGAGAGAGAGAGAGAGAGAGAGAGAGAGAGAGAGAGGGAGAGAGAGAGGGAGAGAGAGAGAGAGATCCCTCCCCCCAAACCACTTTGTTCAGTATTTGCCAGGGACCTTTGTCATGCTCCAAGGAGGAGATGGATGAGAAGCTGCGCATTCTTGTCTTCCATGGACACTATCAGGGGGACGCGCCCTCATATGACCCCTATTTGCACTACATAGGGGAGTCCTCGAGATCATACCAGGACGAAGGGGTCTCCTCATCGTATTACGGAGGTGCACCTTCTTGGTCACCATCGAGTTGAGCCCCACTTAGGCCAAAAGCCTAAGCTTGGGGGGAGGTATACTGCCATCACACTCATCTATATATCAGGTTTTGTCGGTTCTTTGTATATCCATTGTTTCGCCTTCTTTTTGGTTTTTGTTTCTGCTTTCTCAAAACACAAAAATAGCAAAAATATTTTTGTTGTTTCTCTTGGTTTGTTTCTTTGCTTTTTAGCTTTGGTTTGCCTTAAAGAAAAATCCAAAAATATTTTGCTTTGTTTGGCTTATTTTAAAATCGAAAACACCAAAATTATTTGTTGTTCTTCTTTGGTTTTGTGAGTTCTTTGCAGGGTTCAGCCGTCCTTAGTGGATTTTGGATTCATGCTATTATTCAAGTCACACAAGTGAAGGGCAATAATGAAGATTAAGACAGCTTGAGGTGTGGTAAGAGGCTGGCAACGAACTCTATTTGTTTTCATTTTTGTACATATACTCATCATTGTGAGCATGCTTAGTCTATTCATGTAAGGTGTATGTTATTTATGGATGCTTAGTAGTTCTTGCTTTCTTGTGATTAGCTCCATCTTGCTAATAGTTTGTAGCATGTCATATGAATGTTTGCTTGCATTGTTTTATTCATAACTTGGTATGATATTGTGGTATCCTCCTCTGAACGGTTCATGTGAATCGACTTGGCACATTCTCATGCATGCATATAACTAAACAATAGTCAGTAAGCCTCAATGATTTATTTTGCCTCAGTGTTCTTGCATCATTTTCATGACATAATTAGTCATGTTTTGTTGCAAGCATGATTATGACAGTTATTGCTCTCTCATTTGTCGCTCCCTCTCTATTGCTAGCCTTCACTTGCACTGAGTATTAGCTCTACTTGTGCATCCAACTCCCCAAAACCAATATTGCCAACAGTGTCCACCATACCTACCTATTAGCATCAATTTCTATTCAGTGCATATTCATTATGCCTTGTTTTCTTCCAAATAAAATGTTGACTGTTTTGAGAAAGTTAGTTAGTAAAGCTCTCATGAACTTGATGTCACACTTTATTTCTTGCACTTAATAAACCTGAACCATTGTGACTGTCCATGAAAGTTATATGTTTGCAAATTATAGGCCGGGAGTCAGCAGAACTGTGTTGTCACGGGGAACGCTTTCAACACTTATGGATACATATCTAGTTGATACCATGCTCTTTTGTTTGCGGATGTCATCGGTGTGAAATAAAAGGGGAGCTTGTAAGTTCATGGATTTAGCCTAAGCTAACGTCTGGGACGCTAGCCTAAGCCATGCCTAATCATGGTGGAAACTTGCAGCACTACCATAATAAGCATCTGTGAAGCATCCTCAATAAAAACCTATGCAAATAGCAAATAAAAAGATCTATGAGATGCTCATTGTCTGCTTGCCTTGTCATTTTGATTATGGGATAGCTCCTGTATCATGTGCAAGGGTTACTCCGTTGGTGGTTCTCTATGATATGCATGTATTTACAATGACAAGAACTTACATGTAACTAAAGTTGAGTAGCATGAGGAGCGGCCCTCGTACTCAAGGGACATGGGATTTCCAGTTTATGGTCTGTCAAGCATATAACTCATATTGGACCTCACTTTCACCTTAACCACATAAAGATGCCTATGATAGGGGAGATGAGAGCTCAAAGCTAATGAGTACCTTACTTTTAGCATTTGGAAGCCTTTCAAACTTTTCAAAACCTTTTCACTTCCTTGTTGAGTCACCACTTATTCTATGAGCACCTTCTTGAGAGCATAGTTGTCATTCTTGTGTTTGTCTCAAAACTTGGTTAATTATGTCATGACTTTGATGCTTGTATCTCTGATATCTTTACTTCTATACTTCACTTGAACTTCAGAGGTGCCTTGGCATTTATATTGTGCTCTACAAACAAAGGCAAGCGAGATACCACTCTATCATACCTTCTTATGAGCATTGCAATGTTACTTATGTTTATGTTTCATGCTACTTACTATTATTGAGTTGGTTTCTCTTCATAGCTTGCAATGAATATTGAGTAGACTTAGTTGCATGCTCCTTATTATGAGTTGTCTAAGTATCTACTCCTATGCTGAGAATATATACATCATATGAAGCAAATGTGTTTGTGAAAGTTCTTTTATCGCACTCAGGTTTCAACTGAATTGCTTGAGGACAAGCAATAAGCTAAGCTTGGGGGGAGTTGATACGTCCAAAACGTATCTACTTTCCCGAACACTTTGCTATTGTTTCTCCTCTAAACTTGTGTGATTTGGATATAACTAACACAGACTGACACTATTTTCAGCAGAATTACCTTGGTGTCTAGTTTTTGTGCAGAAAATCAACAATCAGGAAAAATCCCGGAAAATATGCCAAAAATCCTATTTCACCAGAAGATCCACGAAGCCAGAGTACGAGACGGAGTGGAGCCCTGGGGGGCCCACACCCCCTGCTGTGCGGGTGGGTCCAGCCCACGCCAGGGGGGTGTGGCCTCCTCAGGCACCCCCTCGGCCTCCCTCTTCGCCTATAAGAAGTCTCCTGACCTAAAAACCACGAGGGTTCGACGTTTTTCCAGAAAGAGTTCCGATGCACCGCCACCACCAGAAGCCGCGATTCGGAACCCGAAACTCCGTTCTGGCACCCTGCCGGGACGAGGAACTTGGGGAGTATCATCGCCATCGTCATCACCAACGCCTCTCCATCGACCATCAATGTTTCCCTCATCCATGAGTGAGTAATCCCCCGCTGTAGGCTATGGGGATGGTAGGGATTGGATGAGTTCTATCATGTAACCAAATAAGATTGTTAGGGCATGGTGCGTAGTATCTCTATTAGTGTTATTTGACTTTGTTGCAACTTGTTGTGCTTAATGTTTGTCACTAGGGCCCGAGTGCCATGATCTCAGATCTGAGCTTATTATTGAATCATTATGATAGTATTATTTGTGATCTTATCTGCAAGTTGTGTACACATATCATTGTTTGTATCAAAAGGCCCTGAAGTGACAGAAATTGGGACAACCGGAGGGGATGTCTGTGGTGTGATGATCACATGTGTTCACGGAGTGCTAATGCTTTGATCCGGTGCTCTATTAAAAGGAGCACCTTAATTGCTAGTAGTTCCCTTGAGGCCCCGCTGCAACGGGATGGCAGAACAAAAGATGTTGTACAAGTTCTCATTGCAAGCACGCATGACTATATATGGAGCACATGCCTATGATTGTTTAGTACTTGGATGATTATTCTTATTTATATGCAATTTCCCTAGATCTTGAAGTTACATGTTTAGACTCGTCCATGCAACGCCCGTCATCCATCCCTATGCCTACCGCACTCATATCCTACTGTTTGCCACTATTGTTACTATTGCTCCTGTTTTACTGCTGATGTTGCTTTGCTATTGCTACTACAAATTGTTGCTACTAATAAACTTTTGTGAGCAAGAACTATTTCCAGGTGCAGCTGAATTGAAAAATCATTTGTTAAGGCTTGCAAGTATTCTTTGGCTCCCCTTGTGTCGAATCAATAAATTGGGTAATTCTACCCTCGAAGACTGTTGCGATCCCCTATACTTGATTCATATAACTTCAAGATCTAGGACAATTGCAGATAAATAAGATAAATCATCCAAGTACTAAAAAATCATAGGCATGTGTTCCATATATAGTCATACGTGCTCGCAATGAGAACTTGCACAACATGTTTTGTCCTGACAACCCGTTGCAGCGGGGCCTCAAGGGAATCTAATGGCAGTTAAGGTACTCCTTTTAATAGAGTTCCGGAGCAAAGCATTAACACTCTATGCACACATGTGATCCTCATATCATAGCCATCCCCTTCGGCTATCCCAATTTCTGTCACTTCGGGGTGTAACATCCCTAAAATCATGTTTTCAAAGCTTGCATATCATTCATTCATGCATATCATTTAGGGATCATTTTCTCACTCATTTCAAGGAAACAGAAGCACTTAGTGCTATTATTTTATGTGAGCAAACATTAATCAAATGCTACTCTCAATTGAGAGTATAAATGTTAGATTTTGGACAAAAATTTACAAACAAATATGGTTTCAAAACCATCTTCAAAACATATTCAAATCAAGTGCTTTGGCACTGTTTATTTTGATTATTCAAAGGGACCAAGCAAGTACAGAGAGACCACATGGTTTTATGCCCAAAAGTATGAAGGTTACACTTTACAAAAATCTAGAAAATATTTGAATTCAATTGCTTTTGGATTTCTTTGAAATTGATTCCTGAAAATCAATTTAGAAAAAGAAAAAGAGATAAGAATTGGAAAAGGGTCGGCGCCAGACTTTCAGCCCAGCAACAGACCTATCCCACTAAGCCCACCCGGGGTTTTTCCCTCCTTCTCTCACGCGGCACAGACTTACCCCGCGCTCGCTAACTGGTGGACCCAAGTGCCATGCGAGCATCGTCTCCAGCCACGCACCCCCAAGACCCCGTCGACACCACCGTTACCTCATCACTGTCGCGATTGATGCAGGCTTAATTGCCGGCGTTTCCTCGCGAGATTCTCGCCCCTGATCCAGCTATAAGACCACCTCCCCTCTCCACTCATTTCCCCTCACTCGACGCACCATTTCCGCCACCAGGCTGCGCGCATTCGAGCTCAGAACCCCGCAGCACCGACGACCTCCGGCGACCAATTCTGGTGAGCACCGTCCGCCCCCTGTCTCTGCTTCATGCGAGCATGTTCAACATGTCCTTGCGCGTCTTCTCATTCCTTCCTTTTCCTATGTATCATCCCAGAGCATCGTCACCGTCCACCTCTGGAAACAACCGAAGCTCAGCACAACTCCGGCGACCCCTCCTGGTAAATTCCAACCGCCCCCGTCCCTCTTATTGACACTCACGTTTTCGTCAGACTCGGGCGCACCTAACCCAGCACTTGTTTTACTCTGGCGCGATCTACAACTCTGGCAACAACGACGAACAGCCGTACCCGACGTCTGCCTCTACTTCGACGAGGAATCCCCACCGTGTCCGTGATCCCCTTGACAAGCCACTGCCGAGTTGAGCTACAGCATGCCTCTGCGATTCTGGTAAGCCTCTCCGACGACCCCAGCCCCCTCTGTAGACACCGCGACGCCGTAGGCCGAGCGCGCCGCCGCTCACCGTCTCCGCGCGCCGCCAGACTCTGGTCGCTTGATCGCGAACCGTTGGATCTATATCCAACGCGTTGGATAGAACACTTAACAAAGGGGTAAGGAGAAGATCTGACTGTGCGATTTAAATTATATCTGGCAGTCCACGTTAGCCGATCCGCGCGAATCGGTATCAACCAATCAGAACATGCCGCGTGTCTGTGGGTTAGATTTAAAATCAGAATTTAGATCTATTAGATGTTTAAACTTGAATAATTCATTACTTTTAATTCCCACGTCCAAATTTGACAAATTTTATATCATTGGAATCAGGAGAGAAAAACCTTTTTGTTTATGCAGTGTGTTTAATTTTTTGCCTCTGTTAAAATGAATGTTTTTGCAGAAACATTTGTAGGCATAATTTGGGTATAGTAATTATTTGAAAAATGTTTTGTTGTTCAAATAAAGTTTATTTGGCATGTTTTAAACTTGTTTATGATTCAGTACTGTGCACTTGTCTTGTTTAGTGTAGAAAATCATCACATGGCATTTTGCATGCATTCATATATTTTTTCTTGTTTATATCTGGTATGTGATTTGGTGCCAATATTTTATGTGTAGATTTTGGTGCAAATAGTGATTGTGATTGTGAGGATTGTTGCTACTACCCAAACTACCAAGGCAAGTGGTGCTTCATGATTCCTATGTTTTCAACTATGCATTTGAAATATTTTGCTAGACTTGCATGAATATTTTTGATCTATCTGCTATGCTTGGGAAATCCTAGTAGTTGTAGAATTGCTAGAAATTTCTAAGTTAAGATACTTATCAATGCCATGCTTAGCCTAGCTAGTAGAAACCAAGGGTATTCATGCTATGAGAAAATATTTCTAAGTCTTTGGACTTGTGTTTTGTTTAATAAAACAACTAAGTGAATGAAACACCTGGGTGGAATGGAAAGAATGGTTTGTGTTGAGTGGTTACCAAGGCCCATTTCTATGGTTTACCTTGCGTATCTCACTTGTGGAAAGCCACCCAGGAACAAAGGGATTTGAGATGCCATATGTTAAGAATCTTCTAGTGCAGCCACCTGGCAATATGGGCTCTGCCTGGACCACATAGGTTGCAATAACTTAGCCATTTGGACAGTTGGTGGTAGTGGGATGATAGGTTGGAACGCGTCCATTTGGTCTAAGGGAAGGCTTCTGAAAGGTCCTGTCTTGGTGAAAATCAAGTCTTGTGGGGAAAGTGCACAACCTCTGCAGATGGAAGAATCTAAGTACTTAGCCATGTCCCTGGTATTGTACAACTTGAGCATCAAGACATGGAATCTATCAAGAATCTCCTCATCCCAATTTCTAAGTAAAAACTTGTGGTTGAACAAGGGTGAAGGAACACCAATTTCTATTGGTGTTTCCTTAGAAAAGTTTTTATCAAAGAAAAACTTAGTGTTTTCAACTAATAGGCAATACCTATTTTGAGCAAAGCAAGCCTAAGCTACACTTAGCCAAATGCATATAGTATCTAGTTGCCAATATTATACTAAGGTATCACTTGCCAATACTATTCCAATGTATTGACCCACTGTGGCTGTAACTTGTGATGTTGCAGGTTATTCTGATGGTGATTAGGGGTTATGAGTCTACACTCAACATGCTTGCCTGTGGCACATGAAGATGAAGACTTATTTATCTTATTACATATTTGAACTCTTGTAATAGGCATGTGGCCATGGAGTTTGTAAAAGACTATGTTTGTCTCTGGAATGACTTGTAATAACGACCTTTGTTTCTGTGTACTTCATCTTAAACTGTGGATGCTAGCATTGATCCAGGGACTAGCATTGCAATAACAGGGATCTTTTCCTTTATAAAGGAGGGATCTTACAGATGGTATCAGAGCACTGTGTTGCCTGTAGGATTATGACCCTAGGATTGGAAACCACTAAGGAATTTTTTTAAAAACTTCCACAATTGTCTTTTATTCTCGTAAACTTTTCTAATCTTCTTTCTCATCTCTATTTGTAGATGAACTCGATCAACGAAGCCGTGAGGAAGGGACCACTCATGACTATGACTTTGGAATGTGAGATAGAATTTCCCAAGGCTCTTAAGGACCTCATGGTTGCCATGGGAATACATGGTGCAGCTGTGTACAAAGGTTTTCCTGTGATGGATGAAGGAGTTGAATACTGGTGGGTGCAACTTAACTTGTATAAAAACAAGGAAGACAACCACAAGGAATCATGATTCTGCATGGTCACCAACTCAGTGATGCACACCAAATTCTTTGATTCAGCAAGGGATGCAGCTTGGAAGGCCATCAAAGAGCTAGGTGATAGAATCAAGTGCAGAATGATCAACACCCAGAATGACCTTAAGGAGGAAAAGAAGCATACCCAAGAGTTGGATGCTACCAACCAAAGTTTAAGGGAGGACATCATAGACTTAGCAATGGAGTCATGTGATCTGGATAGACAGATTGCCTCTAGGGATGCCCTGTTAGCCAACTTGGCAAGTGAGATGGGATTGTAAACGTACTTTGTTAGTTGGACCACCACTCTTATCTTTATATTTTCCCAAAAGTGTTGTTTAAATAAGTTGAACCTTGGATGCTTGTAATGGTTTTATGTATGCCATGACTTGAATGTTTTGATTGTCAAAGATATGCATGTGATGCCTTGTCTTGTGATTCATCTCTATGTATGTTGATTCTAACTTTTTCTATCTTATAAAATAGATGCCTAATGTTACTATCAGCACGACTGAAGAGTTCAAGGGAACTCGTTTTGGCACTCGTCTTATTGAGCTCACTAGTTTGCTCAATCTTCCACTTCCTACCATCATGATGCTTCCCCTCACCAAGTTCGAGAGGAAGGACCTTTGGGGCTTCAAGGTTACTCAGCCAGGACGCCAGACTGAGCCAGCCGCGGAGGCCATCACCTTCAAGCTCATGCATGATGACAAGGAGAGAGGCCTAGAGGTAGTCATGCAAGATTTGCTTGGACGCTTGATAGGGAGACACTCTCGGGAGGTTAGAGGTACTCACTTCCACGCCTTCGATAGACGTGACGAGGATGGTGAGGCCATTGACTTCGAGGATACTGCTAGAGAGATAGCAGAGCCGATTCGTCTGTACCTCCAGGACTTAGAGGTTCTTTTTAGGCACCTAGACACTGATAGGAGCAAGATGGGATAGTCAAAGAAATGGAGGCCAAGTTTGAGAGTCAGGATAGAAAGTTCAAGAGTCAAGTGAAGAGAGTCCAAGATAGGAACAACAGGATTCGAGACATGACTGCAGAACTAGAGGCCAAGGACTTCGAGCTCGAGCATCAGCAAGGTGTGATTGAGAGGCTTCGTGCACAAAAGAGGGCTCTCAAAGCCAAAGTAGAGGCCTTGACCACCAATGTCGAGGAATACAGGACCGCTATGGAGAATGCAGGTCTTACACTTGTTGACGAGGAGGTTGATGCAGAGGAGTAGTGATGACTACTCATTTACCATTTATTTACCATGCTCTTGATTACTGAGTCGCAATAACCATCCAACATGTGGATGGCTTGCTATTTGTGTGTTTACTTTTCAAAAACTTGTTGTCTATGTTGTTGAACTTTTATGATACATGTTGGTGATTGTTATGTGATGTATTGTGCATGTTAGCATCTATTGGTATCTCATTCTTATCCTTATTGAAAACCACAGATGCCTCCCAGACGTGCCAATCCCAACCCCAACAACAACAACATCACCCCTAAGATGCAGCAGATGATGACAGCTCAGACGCAGCTGATGCATATGATGACCACGTTCATACAGAACCAGAACAACAACAACAACAACAACAACAACAACAACAACAACACCACCACCACCACCAGCAACAACAACACCAGCAGCAACAACAACAACACCAGCAACACCAACAACAACAACAACAACAACAACAACAACAATAATAATAATAATAACAACAATAATAATAATAACAACAACAATCAGAACAATCCACCGGGTTTTGACATGCTTACCAGGTTCTTAAGACTGAGGCCAGCAAAGTTCTCAGGAACTACTTATCCCATGGTGGCCAATGACTGGCTACGCTCTATGAACAAGGATTTGGTAACTGTTGGCTGTACTGATGAAGAGAAGGTCAGATTTGCAGCACACTTGTTGGAAGGACCCGCGGCTACATGGTGGGATAACTTCCAGATCACCACTCCCATTGCGGATGTGACATGGGCTATCTTTGAAGATGGATTCCGTACTGCTCACAGCTCATCCGGAGTGATGAGTTTGAAGAAGAAGGAATTTCATAACTTGAAGCAGCGCCACCGCAGCATGGCAAAGTATATTGAGGAGTTCAACAATCTGGCGCGTTATGCACCGGATGAAGTTGACACTGATGCTAAGAGGAGAGAGAAGTTTCTCGAAGGATTGAACGATGAACTGAACCTGCAGCTATCTGTGGCATATGTCCCCACTTACCAGTCTCTTTGTGACAAGGCTGCCATCTTGGAAAGCAAGATGAAACAGGTTGAAAGCAGGAAGAGAAAGCACAACTCTGACAAGCACAACTTGGGATCGTCTCACAAACGTTCCCATTATGATGACAATGGGAATTCTGGATCCCACAAGCATGGAAAGTACAACAACCACCACAACCACAATCGTCATCATGACAACAAGCATCACCATAGTCATGACAATGACAGGTAGAAAATTCACAAGAGTGGATATAAGAGCCACCACAATGGAAGTGGAAGTGGCAGTGGAAGCCAGCCTGTCAAGAAGGATCTTAGTCAGGTTGAATGTTTCAAGTGCAAGAAGATGGGGCATTATGCAAATGAACGCCCAGAAAAGAAAGTTGAAGGACCCAACAAGCCCAACCCTTTCTAGAAGGGACAAGTGAACCACATCAATGTGGAGGAAATCTATGAGGAACCTGATGTTGTTGCTGGTAAGTTCAAACTCAATTCTGTTCCAGCATTTGTTCTCTTTGATACTGGTGCATCTCATTCATTCATATCAAGATCATTTGTTGAAAGAAATGAACTACCGGTAGAAACTATTGGGTGTCCTATAAAAGTAAGTTCTCCTAGCGGAGAAATGATAGTAAACTCAGGATGTCATGATCTAGTCATAGAGTTTGGGAAGTATAAGTTTCCCGTTAATCTGATAATCCTAAACTCCCAAGGATTGGATGTTATTTTGGGAATGGACTGGATGACTAAGCACAAGGGAGAGATAGATTGTGCCAACCATACTGTCTCACTCACAACTCCAGAAAACAAAAGGATCAGATTCAAGACCAACTTTGAATCGAAAAGGAGTAAGCTAAATTCTCTTAAGGGGGTTAGCATGGACAGTGTGCCTATTGTGAGTGAGTATCCGGATGTGTTTCCGGAAGAATTGCCGGGAATGCCACCAGATAGAGAAGTGGAATTTTTGATCGATTTGCTGCCAGGATCTGGACCAATAGCAAAGAGACCGTACAAGATGTCAGTTGATGAACTGAAAGAACTCAAGAAAAAACTTGGAGAACAGTTGCAGAAAGGTTTTATCCAACCAAGTTCCTCATCTTGGGGGGCACCGGTTTTGTTTGTGGAAAAGAAAGATATGAGTCAAAGGTTATGCATAGATTACCGTTCTCTCAGTGAGGTGACTATCAAGAACAAATACCCTTTGCCTAGAATCAATGACTTGTTTGATCAGTTAGAAGGAGCTTGTGTGTTCTCAAAGATTGATCTCCGGTCAGGTTATTTCCAGCTCAATATAAGGGAACAATACATACCTAAGACAGCTTTCACCACTAGGTATGGATTGTATGAGTATACCGTGATGCCATTTGGTTTGACCAATGCACCAACTTACTTCATGAATATGATGAACAAGGTGTTCATGGAGTTCCTTGATAAGTTTGTTGTCGTTTTCATCAATGACATTTTGATCTACTCCAAGAGCAAGGAAGAGCATGAAGGACATTTGCGTTTGATACTTGAGAAGCTTAGAGAGCATAAGCTGTGTGCTAAATTCAGCAAGTGTGAGTTTTGGTTGAACGAAGTTGGATTTCTAGGACACGTTGTGTCAGGAGATGGTGTAGCAGTTGATCCTGCTAAAGTTTCAGCTGTAACCGAATGGGAATCTCCTAAGTCAGTGAAAGAGGTTCGTAGTTTCCTTGGCTTGGCAGGATACTATAGAAGGTTCATTGAGAATTTCTCCAAGATAGCTAAGCCAATGACAGAGTTACTAAAGAAAGACAAGAAATTCGCTTGGTCTGAATGATGTGAACTCAGTTTACAAGAATTAAAGAAGAGACTAGTGACAGCACCAGTCTTATGTCTACCAGATTTGGAGAAGGATTTCCAAGTGTATTGTGATGCATCTCATCATGGATTAGGTGCAGTACTTATGCAAGAAGGGAAAGTTGTGGCTTATGCCTCGAGACAACTCAAAACTCATGAGGTAAATTACCCTACTCATGATTTAGAGTTAGCCTCTGTTGTCCATGCACTCAAAACATGGAGACACTATCTTTTGGGAAAGCGATGTGAAGTGTTCACAGATCACAAAAGTTTGAAGTATATCTTCACCCAAAAAGAAATTAAAATGAGACAAAGAAGATGGTTAGAACTCATCAAGGACAATGACTTGAGTTTGCAGTACCACCCTGGTAAAGCAAATGTTGTAGCGGATGCTCTAAGCCGTAAGGTTTTTGTGAATGGCCTTACTAAGGGAGATTTTCCGGATGATCTGTGTGCCCAATTTAGAGATCTAGATTGGAGATTGTTCCTGAGGGACATCTCATGTCTTTGGATGTTCAACCCACTTTGTTGGACAAGATCAAAGAAGCCCAAAAGACAGATAAGGAAATTGAAGAGATTAAGGAAAAGATTTGCAAGGGAAAAGCCAAAGGATTCCATGAAGATGAATAGGGTACTTTATGGCATGGAAAACGTATCTGTGTTCCACAAGATCCGGAGCTTCAGAAACTGATTTTACAAGAAGCACACAACTCACCGTATTCCATTCATCCGGGTAACACCAAAATGTATATGGATATGAAAGAAAGATTTTGGTGGAATAATCTCAAGAAGGACATCACCGAACATATTGCTTTGTGTGATGTATGTAGTAGAGTGAAAGCGGAACATCAGAAACCAGCAGGATTGCTACAACCACTACCTATTCCTGATTGGAAGTGGGACAAAATTGGCATGGATTTCATTACCGGATTGCCAAGGACCCGGTCAGGATATGACTCTATTTGGGTAGTAGTGGATCGTCTAACTAAAGTGGCTCATTTTATACCCGTGAAGACAACTTATACAAGTGCTAAGTTATCCAAAATCTATATGAGTAGGATTGTATGTCTACATGGAGTACCCAAGAGTATTGTGTCTGATAGGGGAACTCAATTCACTTCTCATTTTTGGAGGCAACTACATGAGTCATTGGGAACGAGGTTGGAATTCAGCACTGCATTTCATCCTCAGACTGATGGACAAACAGAAAGGACCAACCAAATTCTTGAAGATATGTTGAGGGCATGTACCCTAGACTATGGAGCCAGTTGGGATGAAAGTCTGCCTTACGCAGAATTCTCTTACAATAACAGCTATCAAGCAGTATTGAGATGGCACCATTCGAGTTTCTCTATGGGAGAAAGTGTACCACCCCATTGTTATGGAATGGTGTGGGAGAAAGAAGTTTGTTCGGACCAGAACTAATCAAAGAGGCTGAAGAGAAAGTCAAGCTAGTTAAGGACAGATTGAAGATAGCACAGTCCCGACAAAAGAGCTACGCAGATCCTAAGCGTAGGGAAGTCACCTATGAAGTGGGTGATAGAGCTTATCTTAGAGTGTCGCCACTTCGTGGAGTGAAGAGGTTTGGAGTCAAAGGAAAATTGGCCCCAAGATATGTTGGACCATACAAGATTCTGAGTCGTAAAGGAGAAGTAGCTTATGAGATTGAATTGCTAGAATCATTGTCTGTCGTTCACAATGTGTTTCATGTGAGTCAGTTAAAGAAATGCCATCCAGAAATGGAAGAGACTTCTTTGAAGGATACTATACCTTTGGAAGAGGTCCAATTGGAGAGTGACCTCACCTATGAAGAGAAACCTATCAAGATTCTTGAGACTGCAGAAAGAGTTACTCGGACTAAGACTATCAAATTCTGCAAAGTTCAATGGAACCATCATTCCTAAGAGGAAGCAACATGGGAAAGAGAAGATGATATTCGGAAAGACCACCCTCACCTATTTGCTAGCCAACCCGAATCTCGAGGGCGAGATTCACCGTAAGGGGGTTAGATTTGTAACATCCCTAAAATCATGTTTCCAAAGCTTGCATATCATTCATGCATGCATATCATTTAGGGATCATTTTCTCACTCATTTCAAGGAAACAGAAGCACTTAGAGCTATTATTTTATGTGAGCAAACATTAATCAAATGCTACTCTCAATTGAGAGTATAAATGTTTTAAACCAAGCTTTGTTTGCTTCCTTGTTGTTTGGTTGAATGTTTTTGGACAAAAATTTACAAAACAAATATGGTTTCAAAACCATCTTCAAAACATATTCAAATCAAGTGCTTTGGCACTGTTTATTTTGATTATTCAAAGGGACCAAGCAAGTACAGAGAGACCACATGATTTTATGCCCAAAAGTATGAAGGTTACACTTTACAAAAATCCAGAAAATATTTGAATTCAATTGCTTTTGGATTTGTTTGAAATTGATTCCTGAAAATCAATTTAGAAAAAAAAAGATAAGAATTGGAAAAGGGCAGGCGCCAGACTTTCAGCCCAGCAACAGACCTAGCCCACTAAGCCCACCCGGGGTTTTTCCCTCCTTCTCTCACGCGGCACAGACTTACCCCGCGCTCGCTGACTGGTGGACCCCAAGTGCCACGTGAGCATCTTCTCCAGCCACGCACCCCCACGACCCTGTCGACGCCGCCATTACCTCATCACTGCCACGATTGATGCAGGCTTAATTGCCGGCGTTTCCTCGCGATATTCTCGCCCCTGCTCCAGCTATAAGACCCCCTCCCCTCTCCGCTCATTTCCCCTCACTCGGCGCACCATTTCCGCCACCAGGCTGCGCGCATTCGAGCTCAGAACCCCGCAGCACCGACGACCTCCGGTGAGCACCGTCTGCCCCCTGTCTCTGCTTCATGCGAGCATGTTCAACATGTCCTTGCGCGTCTTCTCATGCCTTCCTTTTCCTCTGTATCATCCCAGAGCGTCGTCACCGTCCACCTCTGGAAACAACCGAAGCTCACAACTCCGGCGACCCCTCCTGGTAAATTCCAACCGCCCCCGTCCCTCTTATTGACACTCACGTTTTCGTCAGACTCGGGCGCACCTAACCCAGCACTTGTTTTACTCTGGCGCGATCTACAACTCTGGCAACAACGACGAACAGCCGTACCCGACGTTTGCCTCTACTCCGACGAGGAATCCCCACCGTGTCCGTGCGCCCCTTGACAAGCCACTGCCGAGTTGAGCTACAGCATGCCTCTGCGATTCTGGTAAGCCTCTCCGACGACCCCAGCCCCCTCTGTAGCCACCGCGACGCCGTAGGCCGAGCGCGCCGCCGCTCACCGTCTCCGCGCCAGACTACGTCGCTGATCGCGAACCGTTGGATCTAGATCCAACGCGTTGGATAGAACACTTAACAAAGGGGTAAGGAGAAGATCTGACTGTGCGATTTAAATTATATCTGGCAGTCCAGGTTAGCCGATCCGCGCGAATCGGTATCAACCAATCAGAACATGCCGCGTGTCTGTGGGTTAGATTTAAAATCAGAATTTAGATCTATTAGATGTTTAAACTTGAATAATTCATAACTTTTGATTCCCACGTCCAAATTTGACAAATTTTATATCATTGGAATCAGGAGAGAAAAACCTTTCTGTTTATGCAGTGTGTTTAATTTTTTGCCTCTGTTAAAATGAATGTTTTTGCAGAAACATTTGTAGGCATAATTTGGGTATAGTAATTATTTGAAAAAAATGTTTTGTTGTTCAAATAAAGTTTATTTGGCATGTTTTAAACTTTTTTATGATTCAGTACTGTGCACTTGTCTTGTTTAGTGTAGAAAATCATCACATGGCATTTTGCATGCATTCATATATTTTTTCTTGTTTATATCTGGTATGTGATTTGGTGCCAATATTTTATGTGTAGATTTTGGTGCAAATAGTGATTGTGATTGTGAGGATTGTTGCTACTACCCAAACTACCAAGGCAAGTGGTGCTTCATGATTCCTATGTTTTCAACTATGCATTTGAAATATTTTGCTAGACTTGCATGAATATTTTTGATCTATATGCTATGCTTGGGAAATCCTAGTAGTTGTAGAATTGCTAGAAATTTCTAAGTTAAGATACTTATCAATGCCATGCTTAGCCTAGCTAGTAGAAACCAAGGGTATTCATGCTATGAGAAAATATTTCTAAGTCTTTGGACTTGTGTTTTGTTTAATAAAACAACTAAGTGAATGAAACACCTGGGTGGAATGGGAAGAATGGTTTGTGTTGAGTGGTTACCAAGGCCCATTTCTATGGTTTACCTTGTGTATCTCACTTGTGGAAAGCCACCCAGGAACAAAGGGATTTGAGATGCCATATGTTAAGAAGCTTCTAGTGCAGCGACCTGGCAATATGGGCTCTGCTTGGACCACATAGGTTGCAATAACTTAGCCATTTGGACAGTTGGTGGTAGTGGGATGATAGGTTGGAACGCGTCCATTTGGTCTAAGGGAAGGCTTCTGAAAGGTCCTGTCTTGGTGAAAATCAAGTCTTGTGGGGAAAGTGCACAACCTCTGCAGATGGAAGAATCTAAGTACTTAGCCATGTCCCTGGTATTGGACAACTTGAGCATCAAGACATGGAAGCTATCAAGAATCTCCTCATCCCAATTTCTAAGTAAAAACTTGTGGTTGAACAAGGGTGAAGGAACACCAATTTCTATTGGTGTTTCCTTGGGAAAGTTTTTATCAAAGAAAAACTTAGTGTTTTCAACTAATAGGCAAGAACTATTTTGAGCAAAGCAAGCCTAAGCTACACTTAGCCAAATGCATATAGTATCTAGTTGCCAATATTATACTAAGGTATCACTTGCCAATACTATTCCAATGTATTGACCCACTGTGGCTGTAACTTGTGATTTTGCAGGTTATTCTGATGGTGATTAGGGGTTATGAGTCTACACTCAACATGCTTGCCTGTGGCACATGAAGATGAAGACTTATTTATCTTATTACATATTTGAACTCTTGTACTAGGCATGTGGCCATGGAGTTTGTAAAAGACTATGTTTGTCTCTGGAATGACTTGTAATAATGACCTTTGTTTCTGTGTACTTCATCTTAAACTGTGGATGCTAGCATTGATCCAGGGACTAGCATTGCAATCACAGGGATCTTTTCCTTTATAAAGGAGGGATCTTACACGGGGCCTTTGGTTCCGGACAATGGTATGTGTACACAACTTGCAGATAAGATCACAAACAATACTATCATCATGAATCAATAACATGTTCAGATCTGAGATCATGGCACTTGGGCCCTAGTGACAAGCATTAAGCACAACAAGTTGCAACAAAGTCAAATAGCACAAATAGAGATACTAGGCACCATGCCCTAACAATCTTATTCGATTACATGATAGATCTCATCCAATCCCTACCATCCCCATAGCCTACAGTGGGGGATTACTCACTCATGGATGGGGGAAACATGGATGGTTGATGGAGAGGCGTCGATGATGATGATGGCGATGATCTCTTCCAAAACCCCGTCCCGACAGGGTGCCAGAACGGAGTTTCTGATTTCAAATCGCGATTTTTGGTGGTGGCGGCGCAGCGGAACTCTTTCTGGAAAAACATCGAACCCCCCGGAAATTTTAGGTCAGGAGGATTTAAGTAGGCGAAGAGGGAGGCCGAGGGGGTGCCCGAGGTGTCCACACCCCCTCCTGGCGCGGACAGGCCCAGCCCACGTGGCCAGGGGGTGTGGGCCCCTCGTGGCCCACCTATGCCTCATCTTCTAGCTCCGTGAGTCTTCTAGTAAAATAGGATTTTTGGCATTTTTCCGGGATTTTTCCTGGAAGTTGATTTTCTGCACAAAACTAGACACCAAAGAAATTCTGCTGAAAACAACACCAGTCCATGTTAGTTGTATCCAAATCACACAAGTTTAGAGGAGAAACAATAGCAAAAGTGTTCGGGAAAGTAGATACGTTTTGGACGTATCAACTCCTCCCAAGCTTAGCTTATTGCTTGTCCTCAAGCAATTCAGTTGAAAACTAAGTGCGATAAAAGAAATTTCACGAACACATTTGCTTCATATGATGTAAATATTCTCAACATATGATCAATGCTTAGACAATTCATAATAAGGAGTATGCAACTAAGTCTACTCAAAAGTCATTGCAATCTATGAAGAGATTCCAACACAATAATAATAAGTAGCATGAAACATAAACATAGGCAACATTGCAATGCTCATAAGAAGGTGTGATATAGTGGTATCTCGCTTGCCTTTGATGGTGGCGCAAAACATGAATGCCAAGGCACCTCTGAAGTTCAAATTAAGACTAGAAATAAATATATCAGAGATACAAGCATCAAAGTTATGACATAATTAACCAAGTTTTGAGACAAGCACATCACACTAAGAATGACAACTATGCTCTCACGAAGGTGCTCATAGAATAAGCGGTGACTCAACAAGGAAGTGAAAAGGTTTTGAAAAGTTTGAAAGGCTTCCAAATGCTGAAAGTATGGTACTCATTAGCTTTGAGATCTCATTGCCCCTATCATAGGCATCTTTAGATGGTTAAGGTGAAAGTGAGGCAATATGAGTTATATGCTTGACAGGCCATAAAATGGAAATCTCATGTCCCTTGAGTACAAGGGCCGCTCCTCATGCTACTCAAATTTAGTTACTGGTAAGTTCTTGTCATAGTAAATACATGTGTATCATAGAGAACCTCCAACGGGGTACCCCTTGCCCCATGATACAAGATCTATCCCATATCAAAATGACAAGGGAAGCAGACAATGAGCATCTCAACGATCTTTTTATTTGCAATTTGCATAGGTTTTTATTGAGTATGCTTCACAGATTGCTCATTATGGTTATGCTGCAAGTTTCCATCATGATTAGGCATGGCTTAGGCTAGCGGCCCAGGCGTTTCTCTAACACATATACATAACTCCATGAACTTACAAGATCCCCTTTTATTTCACACCGATGACATCCGTAAACAAAAGAGCATGATATCAACTAGGTATATAGTTACAGGTGTTGAAAGCGTTCCCCGTGACAGCACGGTTCTGCTAACTTCGAGCCTATAATTTGCAAGCATATAATTTTCATGGACAGTCACAATGGTTCAGGTTTATTAAGTGCAAGAAATAAAGTGTGCCATCAAGTTTGCGAGAGCTTTACTAACTAACTTTCCCATAACAAGCAAACATTTTATCTAGAAGAAAACAAGGCATATTGAATTTGCACTAAATAGAAAATGATGCTAATAGGTAGATATGGTGGACACTCAATAATGGTTTTGGGGAGTTGGATGCACAAGTAGAGCTCATAGTCAATGGAAGTGAAGGCTAGCAATAGAGAGGGAGCGACAAACGAGAGAGCAATAACTGTCATAATAATGCTTGCAACAAAACAGAATTAATTATGGCATAAAAGTGATACAAAATATCTGAGGCAAAATAAATCATCGAGGCTTAACTGACTTTGGGTTCAGTCATATGCATGCGTGAGCATGTGCCAAGACGATCAAATGAAACATTCAAAGGAGGATACCACAATGTCATACCAAGTTATGAATAGAACAATGCAAGGAAACATTCACATGACATTCTACAAACTATTAGCAAGTTGGATCTAATCATAAGAGAGCAAGAACTACTAAGAATCTAATAAATACATACACCTTACATTAACAAACTAAGCATGCCCACAATGATGAGTATATGTACAAAACAGAAGACAAATAGAGTTCATTACCAGCCTCTTACCACACCTCGAGTTGTCGTTAATCATCATTTTTGATCTTCACTTGTGTGGCTTGAATAATAACATGACCAAACTCCACTGAGGACCGCTGAACCCTGCAACAAACTTCACAAAACCAAAGAAGAACAACAAATATTTTTGATGTTTTAGAATTTTTTAAAGCAATCACACGAAGCAAAAACAAACAAAGCAAAATATTTTTGGATTTTTTTCTTAAGGCAAACCAAAGCTAAAAAACAAATAAACAAACCAAGAGAAACAACAAAAATATTTTTGGTCTTTTTGAGTTTTGGAAGCGAAACATGGATATACAAATTACTAACAAAACATGGTATATAGATGAGTATGATTTCGGTATACCCCCCCCCCCCCCAATCTTAGGCTTTTGGCCTAAGTGGGGCTCAATAGCGTGGGTAGTAACCCCAAGCTGGTGGGTCATCATAGGGATGATTATAATCAGGCCCTCGCGATGAAGAAGAAGTAGCGCTCCAATCATAGGAGGGTTGCTGGTATGAAGACTCTCTCATGTTGGAGGGCTGAACCGAATCATCTTTGGCATCATATCCAACATTCTCCTGTTGTTGGGAGAGCTCAGCCACGTATGTGTCAAGTTATTCCTCCATGAGTGACCATCTTTGCCTGTTATCAAAGTTAAACAAAGCAGGTGCAAACAAAGAGACTACTTTCTCAAACATACCCCCTCTCCAACCATGCTTGACAAAGGTTATTTCATAAGGTAGCTCACTTAAAGTATCCCAACAAGAAACAAACTTAAAGTTGAACCATGGAAGTGAGATCAAGTCTATATATGGGGAACTGAAAATCTGAATGATGAGGCTCTAAACCATGAAAAGCTAGCAAACGAGATGCAATGAGACCTCCACAAATTCCGCCTTTCTCACGGTTAGTGGCAAGACGGAAAGCTATCAAAGCACCGAAGTTATAAGTTCTATCCCTATTCAAAGCAGCTGAGATAAAAGATAGATCATAAGAAGATAATTTTCTAGCAGTCCTCCTAGCAAGAACATACTTGGCAATGAAATAGGCAAAATATCTAATGGATGGGAAATGAATATTCCGAATTTTACCACTTTCCTTTGAGAAGTCGCAACCTTGGCAAATTTTAGCATATAAATCCATGAGTGGCTTAGGCCTCTCTCTAATCTTCTCACAAGAACCCCACCATGGCACTCTGATAGATGCACAAAAATCAACAAAAGGAAGGTCGACAGCTATATTGTAAATTTTGTAGTGGACCATGGGATTAGACAAGGACCAACTAAACCAAAAGTCCTACACCACAGACATGGTTAGCTTAACATAATGGTATGGTTCTTCTCCAACGAATTACTCCAACCCTGCATTAGAAATCATAGTTTGGAAATCCTGAAAGATCCCCGCAGCTCGCATAAATTCAGGTCATGGATATATGGAAGGGAAAACTTACTCCTCTCGATGGAATTTCATTGGCTCAATTACCATCAATTCATGTTGATTCAGTTGGTATGCACTCATCTTCTTTTCTAAAATTTTTAGACAAACATCAAACCAAGTGATTTCCAAGTTGATAAATGATGAGGAACTACTATATTAACTTGATAGAGGGCTAAAGATGCATCAAAATGAAATCTCTAAGCATAGAACAAGCATGCAAGCTCACACAACCTGTCACCTATAGTATCAAAATACTCAAGATACAATACACTAATCGAAAATCTAATTGGACAAGCAGAGGAGGCACATACCGGAGAGCAATCCCTCCAAAAATCAGCAGCAAAGATGGGATGAGCAAGGAGATCGAAAATCGGGAGCAAGAACAGCAGGAACTCGAGCTTGAGAAAGTTTTCCTGTGTTTTCCGGGAGAGAGAAAGAAGTGGCTGGAAGGAGACAAATAGGAGTGCCACAGGTGGGTCCCACCTAGGGCAGGCGCGCCCTGGGGCCAGCCACGCCACCAGGGAGTGTGCTGGCCTGGTGGGTCCCCCTAGGTCAATCCAGGTGCCCCTCTACCCCTTTTTCGAGGAAAATTTTAATATGAATTTTCTGGAATTTTTCGGGAAGCTTTATTTTGTCCAATTTCCAGGTTATGAAAATTGATTTTCTCGCAGAAAAAGATTTTTTTGAAACACACAAAAGCAAACCAAAACCAGAACTACAGAAGTTCTAAGACACTCTAAAAAGCAAACAACTAGCAAAACTGAGACTAACAAGACGAAGAGCAAAGACCGGAAAGGAGAAAAATAAAAGTGAGCAAGTATAACCATTATGAAAGCATTGTTTTGTCCATTAAAATCCCTTTGTTAACAAGGTTGATCAAGTCTTGTTACCAAATCAATCTTATATGAAACAAAAATTTGCATTTTACAAAATGATTATGTTACCTCAATCTTGATAGCAATAGTCCCAAACATAATAGTTTTAAAACTTTCTTGTGGAATGGTACAATATATTTCTCCAACTTTGATGCTCTCAATATTTCAATGGAATTCAGGCCATAGCTCTTATCAATCTTCTTTGGGAAATAGACAGTATGCTCTTTGTCATTAATATTAAAAGTTACTTTTCCTACAATTGATGACAGCACCTGTATTATTAAGAAAAGGTATCCCAAGAATAATAGACATATTATCATCTTCAGGCATCTCAAGCACAACAAAATCAGTTAAAACCAAGCAATTATGAGCCACTTGAATAGGAACATCCTCACATATACCAACAGGAAACATTAATAGACTTATCAGACATTTGCAAATATATATATCAGTTGGTATCAATATTTCTAGCTAAAGTCTCTTGTAGAGAGAAAAAGGCATAACACTAACTCCAGCTCCCAAATCACACAAAGCAGTTCTAACATAATTATTTTTAATAGATCAAGGAATAGTTGGAATACATGGATCACCAAGTTTCTTTGGAACCTTACCATTGAAGGAATAATTAGCAAGCAAAGTAGAAATTTCCTCATTAGGAATCTTCCTTTTATTAGAGACAATATCCTTCATATACTTTGAATAAGGAGGCAACTTAATAGCATCAGTCAAAGGAATTTGCAAAAATAAAGGTTTCATCCACTCACAAAACTTGTTATAGTGTTCTTCCTCCTTTGACTTGTGTTTCTTATTAGGAAAAGGCATTGGTTTCTTCACCCAAGGTTCTCTTTCACTACCATGTTTATTAGCAATAAAATCTTCCTTAGTGTAGTTAGTGTTCTTAGTGTGCCTCTCAGGTTCTTCTTCCATTTCTTTCTTATCAGGAGCATCATTGTTATCATTACCACTTTCAGTTTCAGCAAAGTGTGAGACTAGCAAGATCAAGGAGTGAACCCCCATTCCCTACCAAAAAGGCAAGTGACACTATCATCAAAAGTCCTACTATTTTCTTATACTTAGTGGATTATGAAAATATGCATGAAAACAATTTTGTACTTATGCTATGATAAATCCTAATAGGATTCCCTATACACTCCTTAGTGAAAATATTGTAAGTTGTACATGCTTAGCCATGCTATATTTTGAAAAGAGATACATGTTGAGATTTTACAAAGGTTGAGAAAAGGACTTGTGTTTTACATAATAAAACAAGGACTCAATGAACCACCTAGGTGGTGGATACTTCAAGTTTTGGAGAAGGTGGCAACAAAAGGGTCCATGTTTGTGGGAATCACTTTGTGTTGTGCTCCAAAATAAAACCACCTAGGAAACTTAGAGATTTAACATGTTTCTCCAATTGTGGATTTCGTGTGCAACCACATGCTATTATGGCTCTGGCTTAGTCAACTACATTAGGAAGACCCATACATTGTCTTTAGTTACCGGACATGGGGATCTGGAATGCTTCATGGGGGCTGAAGACAAGCTAGCAATGATGTATGGGAGGACCTCTTGGAAAGACTTCGTCACACTCTCAGTCTGCCGGTACTCCATCTTGGTGAGCACTAATCTAGTAGGCCACTGGTGGCAACAAGATGGGATTGTGTCATGTGGGTAAAGTGTACTCCTTCTGCAGAAGTTAATAAAATCTAAGTACTTAGCCGTGTCCCCGGTTATGGACAATACTGAGCAACTAAAGTTTGAACTATGGGAGATCTCGACATTCCAATTTCTAATATAAAAACTTGATGCACTTGGGGGTACCAAGGAATTCAAAGAGATTTGTTAAGCTTGTTGCACTTGGGGAGTTACCAAGGTGCTCAAGAGCATGATGTACTTGGGATTACCAAGGAACTCATGAGATTTCATAAAACTTGTTGCACTTGGGGTTACCAAGTAGCTCAAGGGATTTTGACAAGGACTTGAACACTTGAGTTTCTACCAAGGAGTTCAAGGAACTTGGAAAAGAGATTTGACAAAGGACTTAAAACCCTTTTTGAAAAGATAGGATAAAATAATGCTTTATGCAAATAAGCCTTAAACTCTACTTAGCCAAATATGCATATAATGATAGGGACCACTCTTATTATACATAAAAGTGAAGCTTGCCAATACAATTCAAAATGTATTGACCCTTGTGGCTGTAACTTGTAATGTTGCAGGTTGATTGTTTTTAAATGAAGATTGTTTGATTGACTAGGACTACAAAGTCTACAACCAACATCTGCCTGTGGCATTTTGAAGATGAAGGACCCATGACTATAGTTATTCCGCTGCAATGTAATGTAATAGCCAAATGAGCTATGTATGATGTAATAGAATTATGTTATTCCTGGTTATAAAGTTATAATATGACCTTTGTATCTTGATATTACATCTTAACTGTGGATGCTAGCTATTGATCCAGGGACTAGCATTGTAAAACACAGGAGGACTCTACCTTATTAGGTTGGGACCTCTACAGATGGTATCAGAGCATTGTGTTGCCTGTAGGATTTGTAAACCCTAGGATTGGACAAAAACCCTTATAAAAATAGGAGTTGTTTTGTTCCAAAACTTATTTACAAAACAAGCTTGTAAATTCTTTCCTCAACCACTTTGATTTCAACTCTACTTCTCTTCTACTTCAACTTGATGGAAAAACCTACCCATGGCCAAAGACTACACCATGTGCAAAGGACTTCTTCAACTTCTTCAACTCTAATGACTTCAACATCTTCAGCCTCTTCACCAAGGACTTCCAACTTGGATAACACTAAGGACTACAAGTAAGACAAGGAAATCTTACTCAAGATTTAGAGACTGAGGGAATGCAAAATAAGAAGGAGCCATCAACAAACTTTGAAGTATTGTGACCAAGAGTTTTCTCAAGGAAACCATGATCTCAAGTAAGAAGAATCATGAAGGAAGGAAAGATCACAAGTGAACCATATAGATAGACCACCATATTTTAGCTAAGTCAAAAACACACCAACTTATGTGGTATAACAAAAATATTTTGTTGCCTAAGTATGTGCTTGAACCTTGTTTGAGTGAAAAGTATGGTTTGTGATTGCATGCACGTTGCTTGTGTGAAGTGTGATGTGTGTGATTATAAATATCTCCTTAGAAATATCTGGCCTATTCTAATCTTCCTTCAACCAAACAGATGACTACTCCAAAGGACTCCAAGGTTGATGACACCAACACCAACCAAGCTGACAGCATGAGAGAGCTCATAGCAACCCAACATCAGTTGAACCAACTGACAGCTCAGTTCCTAGGCAACAATAGTGATAAAGATCCAGCACTACAAAAGTTTTTGGAGGAACAATCCTAACTAATGCTTAAGGTGACTAATCAAATGATTAGCATGGAAGAAAGCTATCCTAGAAGAGTGTATGATAACAAGGATGACAAGAATGTTATTCTAGATGGAGCCCCAGCTTGCATTATTTGTGGAGACAAGGATCATACTTCCACGGAGCATGAAGGACAATGCCCCAATTGTGAAGAAGACCATCCTGTTGGACAATGCCCCACCTCTCAAGCTACTTGCTACCTTTGTGAAGGAAGTGATCATACTCCTGACCAATGTCCCATCTATGCCATGGTAGAACAAAGGAAACAAGAAGGATCCAAGTCTACCAAAGGAAAAGGACCGCTCATACCTCCAAACAAGACAACCCAATTCAAAGGATCCAAGAAAACCAAGAAACCCAAGCAAGACATGAGCCTTGCACAATGTCGTAAATGTAAGGAAATGGGACACTACTCCAGTGGATGACCAGAGAACAAGAAGAATAAAGAGATTGACCAAGTGTGGTGCAACAACTGCAAAGAACCAGGCCACTATGTAGCAACTTGCCCACAAGAGCCACGTAAAGAACTCAAGGACATTCATTGTTTCAACTGCAAGAACCCAGGACACTATGCAAGCAACTGTCCAGAAAGGATGAAGAACAAGTTGAACAAGCCTATGAAAAAGCTCAACCTTGGCCCATGAGTCAAGTATGGAAACCAAGGAATCCATGCAAATGATTGCCATGAAGAACTTATCCCAGGATCCCAAGAAGGACAATATGTAATTTTTGTTTGAAGATTTTTAAGGGTGGTAGTACCCCAGTTGTTTTGAACTTGCTTTAACCCTAGCCTTCCCAAATCTCGGGACGAGATTTATTTTAAGGGTGGTAGCCTGTCACATCCCAAGATTTTCCAAATCTTGTAATGTGAAAATAAATGAATAAAATAAAACTCTATTTAAATTTCAGAGCCAGAAGAAACTCTTTAAATTCAAATGGAACTTCAAACCCATGTGAATTAAATAAAAACCTAAAGGGGATTTAAAAAGATAAACATTTCATTAATGGAAAAATGAAAACATTTGAAAATACCTTTTTGAAACAATTAGATGAAAAGACTGCTTTCAAATAAAACAAAAGTATATAAATAAATAATATGTTATAAAGCCAAATTAAAACCTTGGCCAAGCTTTGAGAATTAAAACAATTCATTTAAATAAAATTGGGAAAGGTTTATTTAAATAAAATAATAAGGAATTTATATCCAAAATTTTACTTAAATAAAAGATTTTACCAATTTAATTGAAACATCAAAACTTATTTAATCATTTAAAATAAGTTTTCCAAATATTTGATATTCACAAATAAAACCTACTAAAGTGTTTGGCTTTATATTGGATTTCAAAATAAATATCTCAATAAAATAAATCCTATTTGAATTAAATAATGAAAGCCTATTATATTTAATTAATAATGGACCCTAAAATAAAATGTTATTTTATTTTAAACAAGTTTCCAAGTATTCTATAATTCCTAAATAAAACCTACCGATTTGGTTTTGAAAATATTTGGGTTTTAAATGAAGATTTTATTAATTAAAACAAACCCTATTTTATTAAATAACTAAAATGTCCATTTTATTTAAATTAAAGAATGGATATTAAAAAGAATAAAATTATCATTTTATTTTGGATTTTGGTTCATGTTACTAAACAGAACTAATTTCAATATTACAAAGTTTGAGTATTATTTGAATTGATTTGAACCTTGTTTGATTGTTTTGAAATTCAAAACAGGAAATAAATTAAAGGAAAAGGAATCAAACAGAAAAAAATAGAGCAGCCCAACCATCTAGCCCAACTCAGCCCAACAGCCCAACTCCAGCCCACTTGTGCCCTTGCCCCGAACCGTTTTCTTCACCGCAGAAAGAACCCGCTGAGCAGCTGACAGGTGGACCTCCTCCTCGTTTTCTTTCCCCACTGATAGGTAGACCCACCTCCACTGTTCTTCCTCCCCACCCACGCGACTCCTTCTTCCTCCCTCGACCACCGTTACCTGCTGTGATTCCGCGCGATCAATTCGCCATAACGCCGCGCCTTTACCTCGCTTTGACTGTGCTCGTTAAAAACCCCAGCGTCTCCTCCTCCTTTTCCCCCAGACCACTCCTCCTCTCTGCCCCTAGGTTGTCGCCAATCTCGTCTGCACCACCGCCGTCTCCGACGAACTTATTTGCCGATTCCGGCGACACGACACCACCCCGAGCCTCCCCGAGCACACTAGCAGACTCCCCATCCCCTGACACTTCTCCCCATACCCTCCATTCATCCGCGGGCGTCCCTGAACGTCGCCTTCGTCAAGCTTCAAGCACCGCCGTGTCTGATTCTTCTCCGACGAGCCCCACAGGTAGAATCCGACCGCCCCGCGCCCTCTCGATCACGCACACAGCTCTGCCATGATCTTACGCTCCTAACCGTGCCCTCGTTTTGCATCGGGGTGAACCACAGAGTCGACTTCGACCACGACCACCACGCGATCGACGCCGGAGGAAACTCCGTGAGCAATTGCCGCAGATGCGAGCTCCCTTGACAAGCCAACAAGATGACGCGCGTCACCACGACCTGCGATCTCGGTGAGCCTTCTCCTCTTCTTCCTTGCGTCCCGAATCACCGGCGACCACCCTTTGGCCAGCGAAGGCGCCGCCGTCAGCGCCGCCCACTTTAGGTCAAATTCGCCATTACCGTTCGATCCAGATTTAGCGGCCACGATTAGATCACTTATCGTCGAAGGGGTATGTCCTCTGGGCCACTCGATCTAACTAGATCCAACGCCCCACAGCCGCGATCCAACCAAAACGGTATGGTCCAATAGGAACACGACGCGTGGCCAGGTTTAAAACTAAAAAACAGATTTGAATCTGATTTAATTGCAAACTTCAAACCCTTATAACTTTCAAACCACACGTCCAAATTTGGCAAACTTTATGTCGTTGGATTCAGGAGAGCAAGACCTAAACAACCATGGCATTAGTTTAGAAAATAGTATCTGTTTGTTTGCTTGTTTTTGCAGATTCATTTGTGAGCTTGTTTAGAGTAGAGAAATTGTTTAAAATTGATTTTAGGGTTAAATCTTTTGCAAGATGGTATGTTGTGACCTTACTGACCCTAGGAACCAACCCATGGTTTTAAAAATGAAATTGGAAAAGTTTAGAATGGATTAATTGAATTAGTCTATTTCTAGCTAAATAAAGATAAGGGTTTTATTATGAAAAAGGATTTTTGGAATAAAACCTTGGGAAAATGTTTTGATTCAAAGATACTGAACCAAAACACCAAGACTTGAGAGTTAGAAACTTTTGGTGAGAAACTTAAAGGTTTTTTATTTAATAAAACCATTTTTCCACCATATAAATATGGAATGGAATTTTAAAATAGTTTTGGACAAAACCCTCTAACTAATGACTTTGCCATTTTGGTAAAGGACCAATGTGGACTTTACAAAGTTATAAACCTAATGGAGACCATCCTTACAATAGAACCACCCTTTGCATACTTATGCATGACTTAGTTTCCTTCTTGCCTTGTGTGTGTGATTTTGTTTGAGTAATGGTGGTTTGGAATGTTAGTTGATTTGGTGTTTTTCTTGATTGACTTGTAGTGAATTTAGCAAAGTGTGAGACTAGCAAGATCAAGGAGTGAACCCCCATTCCCTACCAAAAAGGCAAGTGACACTATCATCAAAAGTCCTACTATTTTCTTATACTTAGTGGATTATGAAAATATGCATGAAAACAATTTTGTACTTATGCTATGCTAAATCCTAATAGGATTCCCTATACACTCCTTAGTGAAAACATTGTAAGTTGTACATGCTTAGCCATGCTATATTTTGAAAAGAGATACATGTTGAGATTTTACAAAGGTTGAGAAAAGGACTTGTGTTTTACATAATAAAACAAGGACTCAATGAACCACCTAGGTGGTGGATACTTCAAGTTTTGGAGAAGGTGGCAACAAAAGGGTCCATGTTTGTGGGAATCACTTTGTGTTGTGCTCCAAAAGAAAACCACCTAGGAAACTTAGAGATTTAACATGTTTCTCCGATTGTGGCTTTCGTGTGCAACCACATGCTATTATGGCTCTGGCTTAGTCAACTACATTAGGAAGACCCATACATTGTCTTTAGTTACCGGACATGGGGATCTGTAATGCTTCATGGGGGCTGAAGACAAGATAGCAATGATGTATGGGAGGACCTCTTGGAAAGACTTCGTCACACTCTCAGTCTGTCGGTACTCCATCTTGGTGAGCACTAATCCAGTAGGCCACTGGTGGCAACAAGATGGGATTGTGTCATGTGGGTAAAGTGTACTCCTTCTGCAGAAGTTAATAAAATCTAAGTACTTAGTCGTGTCCCCGGTTATGGACAATACTGAGCAACTAAAGTTTGAACTATGGGAGATCTCGACATTCCAATTTCTAATATAAAAACTTGATGCACTTGGGGGTACCAAGGAATTCAAAGAGATTTGTTAAGCTTGTTGCACTTGGGGAGTTACCAAGGTGCTCAAGAGCATGATGTACTTGGGATTACCAAGGAACTCATGAGATTTCATAAAACTTGTTGCACTTGGGGTTACCAAGTAGCTCAAGGGATTTTGACAAGGACTTGAACACTTGAGTTTCTACCAAGGAGTTCAAGGAACTTGGAAAAGAGATTTGACAAAGGACTTAAAACCCTTTTTGAAAAGATAGGATAAAATAATGCTTTATGAAAATAAGCCTTAAACTCTACTTAGCCAAATATGCATATAATGATAGGGACCACTCTTATTATACATAAAAGTGAAGCTTGCCAATACAATTCAAAATGTATTGACCCTTGTGGCTGTAACTTGTAATGTTGCAGGTTGATTGTTTTTAAATGAAGATTGTTAGATTGACTAGGACTACAAAGTCTACAACCAACATCTGCCTGTGGCATTTTGAAGATGAAGGACCCATGACTATAGTTATTCCGCTGCAATGTAATGTAATAGCCAAATGAGCTATGTATGATGTAATAGAATTATGTTATTCCTGGTTATAAAGTTATAATATGACCTTTGTATCTTGATATTACATCTTAACTGTGGATGCTAGCTATTGATCCAGGGACTAGCATTGTAAAACACAGGAGGACTCTACCTTATTAGGTTGGGACCTCTACAATTTATCTTCTTCTCTTCGCTTAAAATTAAAAAGTTTCTGTAAAGCAGCATGTCTAGCACTAGGAGGGAAAGATTTCTAAAAGAAAGTAGCAATCAAGCAATCAGGGCTATCAATGGATCCAGGAGGTAAACTTTTAAACCAAGCTTTAGCTTCTCCTTTTAGTGAAAAAAGGAAGCTTTTAGTAAGAAAGTACTTGCACATCTTAATATCATCAGAGAATAAGGAACTCATAGTGGAAAGCTCATTCATATGTGCCACGGCCTTTTCATCCTCAGTCCCACAAAAAGGTTCTTTCTCAACAATATTAATATAAGATAAATCAAAAGAGAAATCATAATCTTTATCTTTAATGTCTATGGGAGAAGTAGCAAACTTAGCATCAGGAGACAATTTAGGTATAATAGTACGTCTCTCAAGGAGACTCCTAATAGCACTAGCACCACGTGTGTTTTGGTACTCTTCAATAAATTCATCAGTCATTTCAATGTAACCATCATTAATATCATATCTCTCTCTAGACTCAGGTGAGCTAATAGGTGTAATAGTGTCTTCACTAGGAGTTTCAGTGTTTCCCAAAATAGTTCTAGCAATAGTAGCATCTAGGAAAGGACCTAATGAACCACTCGCATCAAGTACAGTAGAAGTAACATCATGAGCATCAAAAGCAATTTCAGATTCAGCAGTAGTAGCAGTTTGTGTAGCATGTGTATGTGGTGGTGTGATGACCCACAAGTATAGGGGGTGTATCGCAGTACTTTCGATAAATAGAGTGTCGATCCGAACGAGGAGCAGAAGGTGCTGAACAGTGGTATGGAGCAGGAAATCCCTATGAATACTTAGCAAACGGATTTTTAGTGGTTTTCTGACAAGGCTACAAAACAAAGAGCAAGTAATAGAAGTAACGAATAAACGGATCAAGTGGCCCAATCCTTTCTTAGCAAAGGACAAGCCGGTGGAAATGCTTATAAGGACCAAACGTTCTCGAGGACACATGGGAATTCTGTCAAGTGCTTTCGCTTCAAATAACTGAGTACTCTTCTTTGGTGTTTTTAAGTGTTGTGTGGGTGAACCTGTGCTAACATACTGCCCTTCCTAGGACTAATACATACTTGTGATTAAACCCCCTGCAAACATCCGTAACTATAGGAAAGTAATTAAGATATAAATCTAACCACAACCTTAAACTCTAAGATCGTACACTCCCTTGTGCAAAGGTGTCCTAACGGGGGTTTAGGTTTCTGTCACTTCGGCAACCCCGCGATTAGTATCCAAATACACAATGCATTCCCCTAGGCCCATAAATGGTGAAGTATCATGTAGTCGACGTTCACATGACACCACTAGAAGAATAGAACCACAACTTAAATACTAAACCATTGAATAATATCTCAACACAAATCCACTACTAACAACATGACTTCTCCCATGTCCTCAAGAACTAAACGAACTACTCACAAGACATCATATGGATCAAGATCAAATATGATATGATGATGAATAACAATTTGAACATAAACAATAATCCAATGGTTCCACTCACAAGCATCAACTACAATAGTAATCAACATCGAGGAAGTTTCTCCTAACGAACTAAAGTAATACCAACACAATTGTTACAACGGGACGGAGTGGTGGTGATGGTGATGGTGGAGATGATGGTGTGGATGATGATGATCTCGATGAAGCCTAGCTTGATGACGGTGTTGATGGCGACGGTATCCCCTCTCCGGGAAGGAATTCCCCTCGGCTGAAATCTATCTGCCGGAGAGATCTTTCTCTCTCGGTGTTTTCCGCCGCCCTAGAGGCGGCGAAAATCTATCTGTGGTCGCTCCCCGAGGCTTAGGGTTCCGTAGGGAAGAGAAGGGACAGAGTCGGAGGCCGGGCAGGTGGGCCACACCTGCCCTAGGCGCGGGGTCAGGTGGGCCCGCTCCTAGGGGTGTGGGTCCCCTGAGGCCCCCCTTCGCTCCTCCTTCTGGCTTCCTTCATCCTCAGGTAAAATAATATGTTTCCATATTTTTCTGGTATTTTTTTGATCTTCGCGAAATTGCACTGAAACGCCTTCTTTTCCATCAGAATCCAGACTTCGGCAGTCCATCCTCCAGGAATCATGCAACATACATAAACAGATGAAAAGTCATAAGTAATACCTCATAATAAGACAAATATCAATGAATAGAGGTGAATTATGATTTAGAATGGTGATGCAACTTGGGCGTATCAACTCCCCCAAGCTTAGACTTCGCTTGTCCCCAAGCGAATACTGAGCTCAGTAAACATGTCTGCAGGTTTATGGAGTGAAGTGTCGATAAAAGAATACGAACAAGAAGTATCACACTTACCATTGCACAACTCATAGAAGAAAACAACTCACCGTTATATAACTTAGATTGCAACCAAGTACAGCAGTCACAATAGAGATGCATAAAGATAAATCATAATTGGATTTAGCAAACTTGTTGTAGGTCAGAGAACACCTGGCAAACAGTTTCACAAAAGCTTTTTGTAGAAGTTTCAAAACAGGAGCACTCTTTGCTCAAAAAGGTTTTTCACAAGTGAAGGCTTTCAAAGTAATACTCAATAGATGAGAGTTTTGTGCAAACAAGTAAGATGAAGAACATGATTGAATAAATCACCATATGAATGCTTGAAACACAACAACTCAAAAGCTTGCTGGAGATAGAGAGGAAGTAGGTTTACTGACTCAAACTGGTAGTGGGAGAAAGGTCCCTTCTTAGAGAGTACCAGGGATTACAAGTCATAAAGAGCTTCCAAGAGATTATGGTACTTACTAGCTTTGAGCCCTCATTGCCCCTATCATAAGCATCTTGAGATGATTAAGGTTAAAGTGAACAAAGATGGAGAATATGCTTGATGAAATATAAGTTGGCAATATCATGTCCCTTGAATATGAGGGCCACTCCTCATGCATACTCAACTTTGGGTCTAGGTAAGTTCTTGTCATTGTAAGTATTTGCATATCTTTGAGAACCGCCAACGGGGTACCCCTTGCACATGGTACAGGAGCTTTCCTATAACCAAAATGACAAGGCAAGCAGACAATAAGCATCTCAGCAATCTTTTTATTTACCATATGCATAGATTTTTATTGAGGATGCTTCATAGATGACTCGCCATGGTGATGCTGCAAGTTTCCACCATGATTAAGCATGGATTAGGCTAGCGGCCTAGGCGTTTCTCTAACACAGAATACAAACTCCACGGACTTACAAGTTCCCTCTTTATTTCACATCGTTGACATCCATAGACAAAAGAGCATGATATCAACTGTGTACAAAGTACAAGTGCAATGTTGAAAATGTTCCCCATGATAGCACGGTTCTGCTAATTCCAACGTATAGATGCAAGCATATACAACTTTGATGTCCACAATGGTTCAAGTTTATTAGGGGCAAGTAAATAAAGCATGCCATCAAGTTCGTGAGAGCTTTACTAACTAGTTTTCACATAACAAAATACCTTTTAATTCGAAAGGTAGATGAAGCTTCAGAATTTTCTTGGAATAGCAATAGCTACTAGGTAGATATGGTGGACACAAGTGGCAAAAGGTTTTTTTGTTCAAAGGGTTTTGGAAACATGAGAAGTATTCCTTCTCAAAACAGGTTTTTATCTAGCAAGGCTGGGTAGCAAGCAAAAGAGTTGAAAGAAACAAGAAAACATACAAGTAATAAAGCCAAACATGCAATCTTCCTTGAAGACATCAAAGGATCTTAAATAAAGAATACTAAGCTTATGAGCCAACAAGAAAGAAAACAAATGATACAAAATACCTGTAAGATTTTTTTTCTTTCGTTTTCTCTTTCATAGTAATGCTACTGACCAGAACTCGGTTTGCCAAAACCAATTTAGATCCACTTGATGATCCCAAAGTGGTGCCAATACTGATCAACAAGATCCGTCATATAATAGAGATTGCAAACTAAAATAAGAAGTGCAAAAAGTAAAAGATGAGACTTCTCATTAATATTCAAATAAAGGCACTAAAACCAAGGGATACAAAGATAATCAACAAAAGGAGAGATACTTCCACATGCAAAACAAACTATCAGATAACATGTCTACCTAAGATGCGAATCCACTAAAAAGGTAAAAGATAAAAGATAATGATGGTGATACCGCGGCACTCCCCCAAGCTTGCTGGTGGTATTTCCTTGTCATCATCAAACTTCCAAGGCAATGGTTCCCCATCCAAAAAGGATGTCCTTGTTTCCGCAATCCTGAAACTAGCAGCAGAGCTTATGCGATCAAATCTAGCCTCATACTCATAGTTTTGGTTCTGTATGTCATAGAGTTGTGCTTGCAATTGGTTGGTGGTCTGACGGAGTGAAAATATCTCTTCTCGAAGCTCAGAAACTTCTCCCTCGTGCTTGGTGATGAGTTCTGAACTTATCTTGTGAATAACATCCACTTCGCGTTCTGCCATCTTCTTGTATTTGAAAACTTCTTGTTCCAATGCTTCCATCCTGTCTTCCAGGTTTACTTCCCCTTTAGGGCCTTGAATTTCTTTCATCTGTTGTAGTGGGAATGACCACGGCAGACGCTGCAATTGGCAGCGAGTAGTAGAACAAAGGGCAAGGGCGGCCAGCCATCTGCGGTGCGAGATGAGAGCAGAGACACAGGGTTTTACCCAGGTTCAGCCCCCCGGAGGGTAAAGACCTACTCCTTCTAGATTGTATTATGATGGAAGTACAAAGGGGCGAGCTCGACGGCTAGGCGGCGAGTCGCTTGGGTGGATGATGGAACGTATCCTCTACACGCCCTGTAGGGAGGTTTATATAGACTCACCCCCCTAGGGTTTACATATCTCAACTGAATCAGTTAAGGCCTCGGCACCCGTTTAACCTAATCCGACTGGGCTTATCTATTCTCCTGGGCCTTCAGCTTCCAGTCGCTTGGATCCACGCCAGGCCTTGATCCAGTCGCCGTCCTGCAGGCCTACTCGCCAGTTCCTGGGCCAGTCGGAAACGTCCTGCTGGGTATACCCCGGTAGGCATATCCCCATCAGTAGTCCCCGAGGCCGTCGTCGATTGGGAGCAGGTGTTCGTCGGCAGTCGGAGTATACGGGTTCAATGCGGACACCCAGTCAAATCGGTGGCGGGCTCCTGAATAAAGGAAAACACTAATTACTCTGGTCGCAATGACAGTGGTTAATCGGGTCGCAGCTCGACGAACGGGTCGGCGAAATATCTAGCCACTGTTGTAGTGACTGGGTCGGCGAGTCGAATGGACGAAGTTGGACCGTCAGACGAAGTCAAAACTAGTCGTTGGGGCATTCCAACGGTAACTTTGGCGTAATCATCGCGTGGTAACGGATCCCTGATTTGGCGGGTAACAACCGCTATATAAAGGAAATGGTAGGCGATCGGGGAACCATTCCTTCGTCATCTCCTCCGATTCCGCCCATCTATGTTTTCCTCCGCATCGCGATCCAACCTATCCAAAATCCCCCGACCTCCACAAACCTTTCCGCCAATGGCCCCCTCCACCGAACCATGGGGCAGGTCCAAGTGCAAAAGAGCGCTACTGGCATCCTTCGAGGAGGCCGGGATCCTGCGCGCCGGCAGGTGGCACATCCCCGCGGCCGGAGAGGTGACTCTGGACCCGCGCGAGGGAGAATTTGTTTGCTTCACCAGCCATCTGGAACGGGGGCTGGGGTTCCCCACGTCTCTCTTCTTCCGGCGCTTCTGCGCGTTCTACGGGATCCAGCCATCGAACCTGGGCCCACACAGCATCGAGCAGCTCGCCATTTTCGTGGCGTTCTGCGAGTGCTACATGGGCTGCAGGCCCTACTTCCCCCTATGGCAAGATCTATTCCACGGGAGGATCAGTCGCGAAGAAGCAGGCGGCCCAATGCTTGCTGCGGGTGGCCTGACGTTTCAGTTGAAGTCGAAGGCCTCCTTCTTTGATCTGATGCTACCCGCCAAGGCGGCTAGCGAGTGGAAGAAGTCCTGGTTTTACGTCACCGAGGCGACTCCAGACGGCGAGGTGGCGATCCCAAGGTACTCCGCCGACCGGCCCGAACCGCGCCGACTCCAAGTCGGCAAGCTCCCAACAGACCAGCGGATGGTCGTGGATGAGATGCTTCAAACCATCCGCGACCTGAATAAGAAGGGTCTTCAGACCATCAATTTGTACAACTGTTGGCTTGGGCGGCGAATCGTTCCCCTAGCCCGCCGTGACCATTACATGTACGAGTACACGGGCCGGGAAGACTCGACGAAATCCTGCCTCGCCGAGTGGAAACTCGAGGACTATGTCCCGGCGTTGAAGAAGATCACCCAGGCAGTGTACCTGGACGCGAAGGCTGGGGTCGCCCCCTACACCGCGAAGCATCCAGCCCTGACGGTAAGTCACTTTCTACCATTCGCAGTCGCAGTTGATGTTGTCCCGGTTATACTGATATTGTCTCATGCCTACTGCAGTTATTTCAAGTGGTGGAAGGGTGGCTTCCGCCCGCGGATGACGAGAACTCGAGCTTGTCCTTCCAGGACGGGGGCGAATCGCCTCCTGCCAAGGGTGGCGTCGAGAGCGATAGGAGCGATGACGATGACGAGTCCGAGGAAGAGGCCGCCCCACTGGTTCGCAAAACTCGCGGGCAGCGTCAGCGTGAACTCGAGGCGAGTAGAAGCCTTGAACGCCATGACGATGACGACGACGAGCTTCCCGAGCACACCTCGCGTCGCGAGGCCACTCCGTCGAAAAAGAAGAAGAAGAAGAAGAAGAAGAAGAAGAAGAAGAAGAAGAAGAAGAAGAAGGAAGTGAAGGACCCTCCGAAGAGCAAGACGAAGCCGACAAAACAGGCATCTCCGCCTCGTTCGGCGAGTAGTTCCGACGCCACCTGCCTGGCCAGGGATGAAGCGCCGCAGACGACGGCAGCACCGGATGCCACTGCCGCCCTAAGTGAGGCACCTCTGGACTCGCTTCCCCCCCCATTCGCCCCATTCTCTAGGTTGGGGGCTGCTCCAGCCGCGGCAGCTTCGCCTCCCAGGAGAGCTCCTGCCGAAATTGTTTCGGAGGCTCCTATCACGGCCTCGTCAATGAAGAGGTCGTCCGTGTCTTGGGCGCATGATGTTCTGGAGATGGGCCTCTGTCGGAAACTGGGCCCCGAACTGGAGAAGCCGGCTAGCATCCACACGGGGACCACTTTGCTCATGTAATCAATTTGCTCACCTGCCTTGCTTTTGTTCACCTGCCTTGCTTTTCGTTGTACTCGAACCACTTTGCTCATGTAATCAATTTGCAGGACTGGAGTTAAAAAGATAGGCCACCCGTCCATGGCCAAAGTGCCGCCAGTCGTCGCCGAGGAGGACCCCTCTCGGAAGAGGAAGGCTGATGAGGTCGCTGCCCCCACAGACAGTGCCAAGAAGGCCAAGGGCGACGATGTCGTCACGGTGTCTGACGACACAACGATTGCTCCGAGTGATCCTGCGACGGAGGCGGCCTTGACGATCAAGGAGGGTGCTTCCTCGCCTGGGGTGGCCGAGCCGGCCTCTTTTGGTGTCGGCGCATCCATTGCGACCTTACCCCGCTTCATGGCCAGAGCGGCTACGGCGAGTGGTACCACGCCATCGAGCCGCGTACCTGGGGTCGCCGAAACGGAGATCGAGCAGCGTCACAGGCACACTCCGGCTCTTTTCGCATCTGTGGACGCGCTACAGCTCCATGGCATGCTTGGCGCAGCCATCTAGGTATGTCCAGTCCCCGAGGATCGGGCCACTGAATTGCAGTGGTTAGATTCTTTTGGTGTTTTGTTTTTATTTCTCGCGCCTAGTCCCCGAGTGCGCAATCGCTGAATTTCAGCGGGTGGGCACTTGGTATTTTTGATCTCCAGTTCCCGAGTGTCCAGTCGCTGAATTTCAGTGGGTGGGCACTTAGGATTTTTGATCTCCGGTCCCCGAGTGTCCAGTCGCTGAATTTCAGCGGGTGGGCACTTAGGATTTTTGATCTCCAGTCCCCGAGTGTCCAGTCACTGAATTTCAGCGGGTGGGCACTTAGGATTCCGTTGTTGTTAACTGTTTGACTTTTGCACGGGGTTTGCAGCGTGAGTCAGCCGACTGGCTCGCTGCGAAGTGTCGCGCGGAGAAGGAACTTGTTGCCGTCCAAGAGGCAAACAAGGCCCTCCAGGCGACTGCTGCGAAGGCATAGGAGGTCCGCCAGGGCCTTGTCCCGGCGAGTGAATTGACGGCGGCTCAATCTGCGTTGAGTTCGGCTGAGAAGCGGATCGCCGACCTTGAGCGCGAGCTTAAGGAAGCGAAGGAGGAGGCGAGTTCGGCGGATGGTCAAGCCAAGGCTACTGTTACAGCCACCGCTGAAGAGCGTAAGGACTCTGACGCCCTCGTTGCTGGGCTACAAGACGACTACTCCTCTCTTCAAAGCTTCATCACGGGTCTCTGTCGTCCTTTGATTGGTAAGTGTGCCTGCCTTTGCCTATAGTAGCTGCATTGCGTGATCTTTGTTGTACTCACTGCCACCCTCTGTCCACAGGTCGGATTATCGACAGCTCGGAAGAGGCGCAGTCGTACGACGCGTGGCAGTGTGTGGCCACTCTGGTCGACTCGGCCATGTTGTCTGCGGCTTGCATTCGGGTGTATCTTCAGGAGATGTCGCCCACGGAAGTGATTCCCAGCGACCTCGTCGAAGTGTGGCGGTATCTGGAGAAGGCGCCGTCAGTCGTCGAGTTCATGACGCGGTCGGCGTTCCGGCGCGGGGCGGCGATGGCGCTTAGCCTTGGGCTCGCCCACTTCCCGGAGGATTTTGATCTAGATGACGTGACGAGTGGCTACCCATCGTCGACGGGCTCGGTGGAGATTGCCGAGGTGCTGAAGCTGACGGACCGTGTCGCGGTATACTCTGATCGTGTCTGGGCGATGGGCGACCTCCTTCCTTATCAGGAGACGATCGTCGCCCCCAACGACCCCGAGCCGCCGCACCGAGACTTCAAGATCGAGCAGCCCTTCCGTGCGGCGATGGCGGGTGAGCTGACGACGTACCCATCGAACCCGTACACTCCCTTCATTCGCAACCGCAAGGGTGGCGACGAGTCAACATCGAAGCCTGCAGAATAAAACATTGTGCCCTGGGGCGTTAGTAGCAGTTCGGCCATTGGGCGCAACTTGTATTTTGTAACAACTTTGGTCTGCTATAATGGGATTTCGCGTTATTTTTGTGAATTGTCTTGCGATTGTGATTGATGATTGAACGAGTCCCCGAGCGCGTCCGCCCTTTTTATGGGGTTTACCTCGTTTGTTATGTGTTTGTGGTTTTGTGCATTTTTTTATTGAGGTCGACTCGCCCGAGCTTGGAAAGCCAGTCGCAGGACGACTCCCATGAGTGCTCTTTACTTCACCGTTTTCCCTTGCGCGAACGAGATCAGGTGGTCGAGTCCCCGAGCGTGGTACTTGGTTGTTCTAGTCGCGGCTCTAGGGTGGGTGAGGACTGGGCGCGTCAGAGTGAGCGCATCACTCCTGCCTGGCCCGTCGGGTCAGTCGCATGGCGAGTCCTGGGCACGCTCTCATACTTGGCGTTTTCCCTATCCGCTCGAGCTTAACTGGTCGCCAGTCCCCGAGCGTGGCATTTGGCCGTTCGAGTCGCTGTGTCGATGATGCGGAGGATCGTGGTCGCTGTGAGGAGCGAGGGCAGTTATCTTGGCTCGTTAAGCCAATCGAGCTAGGCGACTCCAATGGGGCTCCGGGTAGGCATTTTCGTGGACGTGGCGAGTCCTGGGGTGACCCAGTGCCCTCATAACGCACTACTTGGCTGTGCCGGTCACTGTACCAGAGGTTGACTTCTGCAGTTAGCTTGGCGCTGTTATTACGAGTGCGAGTGGCACAAGACACGGAGAGTAGACGCAATTTTCGGTAACCGATATATTTTATTTAATAGCTAGTGGAGGGTACATGTATGGAATTCTAGGAGTAGAACTTCCGTAGGAGGTTTACATTCCACAGTCGCTTGACATCGAGTTTCCCGTCTCCGCGGACGTCGGTGAGGTAGTAGGCATCATTGCTGAGTGCTCGCCCGATGGCGAATGGTCCCTCCCACGGGGGGGGGAGAGCTCGTGCATGCCCTTCTTGTCCTGGATGAGGCGTAGCACCAGGTCGCCTTCCTGGAAGGTGCGAGTTTTCACCCGCCGGCTATGGTAGCGGCGGAGTCCTTGCTGGTAGATGGCAGTGCGGGAGCGAGCTAGGTCGCGTGGCTCGTCGAGTTGATCGACTCCATCCAGACGTGCGAGTTCGTTCGCAGCCTCCATGTAGTGGACGACCCTTGGCGAGTCGTGATCTAGGTCGGTGGGCATGACTGCCTCGGCGCCATACACCATGAAGAAGGGGGTGAACCCTGTCATCCTTTGTCCGAGGTGCGGATACCCCAGATGACGGAGGGTAGCTCCTCGACCCAGCACCCGGCGGTGCGCTCGAGTGGTACTTGGAGCCGCGGCTTCAGGCCGTGGAGGATGCTCTGGTTGGCCCGTTCTGCCTGGCCGTTGGACTCCGGGTGCGCGACTGACGCGAGGTCGAGTCGGATGTGATGTTCCTCACAGAACTCGGCCATGGCTCCTTTGGTGAAGTTGGTGTCGTTGTCCGTGATGATGTTGTTTGGGAACCCGTAGCGATATATGAGCTCGCGTAGGAATTTGGTGGCGGTCTTCCCGTCGCATTTCCGGACTGGCTTGGCCTCCACCCACTTTGTGAATTTGTCGACCGTGACCAGGAGGTGGGTGAAGCCGGAGGGGGCCTTTTTGAAAGGGCCTACCATGTCCATACCCCACACGGCGAATGGCCAGGTGATGGGGATTGTCTTGAGCGCTGAGCTCGGCATGTGTGTCTGGTTGGCGTACTTCTGGCACCGGCGCACCGCTGGACAATGTCGACGGCATCTGCGTGTGCGGTGGGCCAGTAGAAGCCGTGTCGCATAGCCTTTGCGACCAGAGAGCGGGCGCCGGCGTGGTGGCCGCAGTCGCCGGAGTGGATGTCGTGAAGGATTTTGCGTCCTTCAGCGGGTTGGACGCAGCGTTGGAACACGCCGGTCACGCTGCGCTTGTGGAGCTCGCCGTCGATGATGATGAAGGATTTGCAGCGTCGCGCTATCATCCAGGCGTCTGTTTCATCTGCCGGCAAGGTGCCTCCCTCCAGGTAGGCGATGTACGGCCTAGTACAGTCTTTTGGCTCGGCGATGAGTGCGACCAGGGATGCCTCTGGTTGCAGCGGGACTCCGATGTCGATCTCCCTTGGGGGAGAGACAGACGGCTTGGTGATCGTCTCGAGGAAGACGCCGGCGGGTGGTGCGAGTCGAGCCGACCCGATGCGAGAGAGTGCATCGGCCTCCTCGTTCTTCCGCCTGTCAATCCACTCGATGGAGTAGCCTGCGAAGTGTCTGCCCAGCTTGTCCACTGCTTGGCGGTATGCCACCATGGTGGGAGAGACGGCATCGCAGGTGCCAGCGACTTGCCCAGCGACGACGTCGGAGTCTCCGTAGCAGCGTAGGCGGTTGACATTCATCTCCTTGGCAGCTCGCATGCCATGGAGTAGTGCCTCGTACTCGGCCATGTTGTTGGTGCAGGGGGTGAAGTCGAGGCAGAGGACGTAGCGGAGCTTGTCGCCCTTCGGGGAAGTCAATACGATCCCTGCTCCTGTGCCGTCTGCATTCTTGGAGCCGTCGAAGTGCAGGCTCTAGTAGTGGAGGTACGACAGCTTTTACGGCTGCTGGGCTTCTTCCCAGTCGGCGATGAAGTCCGCGAGAGCCTGCGACTTGATCGCTTTGCGTGGTTCGTACTTGATGTTGTGGACGCCGATTTCGATGGCCCACTTAGCAACTCGCCCGGTCGCCTCACGGTTGCGGATGATGTCCTGCAACAGTGCTGAGGAGACGACCGTGATCGGGTGCTCCTGGAAGTAGTGCGGCAGTCGCCGCTGTGCTTTGAAGACCGCGTATACTAGTTTCTGGTATTCCGGGTACCGCTGGCGTGACTCGGTGAGGACCTCGCTGATATAGTACACCGGTCGGTGTACCGGGCGCTCCTTTCCTTCCTCTGGCCGCTCAACGACCATGACGGCGCTGATGACGCGCTCGGAAGCCGCGACGTAGACCAACATGGGTTCTTTGTCGACGGGGGCGGCAAGTAGCGGTGCTGCGAGTAGAACCTTATTGAGGTCGCGGAGCGCGTCGTCCGCCTCCTTGTCCCACTGGAAGGTGGGGTTCTTGCGCATCAGGTGGTACAGGGGCATCGCCTTTTCTCCCAATGGGGGTATGAAGCGACTGAGAGCCGCGACTCGCCCAGCCAGCTTCTGGACGTCGCGCAGGCACTCGGGTTTGCCGAGTCGGGAGATCGTGTCGATCTTGGTGGGGTTCACCTCGATCCTGCGCTTGGAGACGACGTAGCCCAGTAGTTGCCCTGCTGGTACACCGAAGGTGCATTTGCCTGGGTTTAGCTTTATCTTGTATTTCCGTAGGTTGGCGAATGTTTCCGCCAGATCGGCGAGTAGGTCGCCCTAGCGAGCGAACTTCACTACCACATCGTCGATGTAGACGTGGATATTGCGGCGAATTTGGCTCGCAAGGCATTCCTGCATGCACCGCTGGTAGGTCGCCCCGGCGTTCTTGAGGCCGAAGGTCATGGCGGTGTAGCAGAAGGCTCCGAATGGCGTGATGAACGTCGTCTTTTCCTCGTCCTCGACAGCCATTTTGATCTGGTTGTACCCAGAGTAGGCGTCGAGGAAACACAGCGACTTCGAACCCGCGGTGGAATCGATTATTTGGTCGATCCGTGGGAGGACGAATTGCTCCTTCGGGCAGGCGCTGTTTAAGTTTGTGTAGTCGATACACATCCTCCAGGTCCCATTTTTCTTCTCGACTAGGACTGGGTTTGCCAGCCACTTGAAGCCTGCAGCGAGTAGACGCTGCACCTCCTCGGCGATGGCTCGGCGGCGCTCTTCATTGAAGGGGCGCAACGACTGCTTGACAGGTCGCACTTTGGGGTCGGCGTTGAGTTTGTGCTCAGCGAGTTCCCTAGGGACACCAGGCATGTCAGAGGGCTTCCATGCGAAGATGTCCCTGTTCTCACGGAGGAACTCGATGAGCGCGCTTTCCTATGTTGGGCTCATGCCCGTCCCAATCGTCACCGTCTGGCTGGAGTCGCCTAGGACCAGCTCGACGGTGCGGGTGTGCGTCGTTGCCTCGAAGGCTGGGGTGTTGACGCCCTCCGAATTGGGCTTCTTGAGTATGGTGGGGTCGTCGTTGTTAACCCCGCTCGCGTACTTGGCGAGCTCGTCGGCGTGGTTGGCCTCTGCCGTGATGATGGCGTCGGCGAGTTCGGCTCCTTTGGCCTCGCACTCGGCGGCCATGTCGGGGTCGCCGTTGATGGTGATGACGCCGTACGGCCCGGGGAGCTTCATCGCGTTGTACGCATAGTGGGGAGCTGCCATGAACTTGGCGAACGCCTGGCGCCCCAGGACGCAGTGGTAGGGGCTGTCGAAGGGTACCAGCTCAAAGACGATCCGCTTGGTGCGGAAGTTTGCCGGTGTGCCGAAGGTGACTGGCAGCGTGACCTTGCCGATCGGGTACGCCTTCCGACCAGGGACGATGCCGTGGAACGTGGTGTAGGTCGTCTCGACCATCGACTGCGGAGCCGTCGCTGAAGGTGTCGGTGCACAGGATGTTGATGGAGCTGCCGCCGTCCATCAATGTCTTGGGGAGCGATAGTCTCCCACCTTGGGCTTGACCACCAGGCGACTCGGCACGGGTACTCGATGTGGCGAGTGGTCTGGCGGCTCCAGTCTTGGGCTGCTCCGACCAGTTGAGGCGGGAATGTCCACATGGGCCACGCGTTGTGGCGGCGCGGGCGATGACCTTCTTCTCGCGCTTCGTGTTGAAGCCTGTGAAGGTGTGGAGCGAGCAGGCCACACTGCCGAATTTTCCGCCGTTTGGCGGGTTGTTGTCGGGGTCCTCCCGCGCTCGTCGTACCTTCTCGATCTCCTTGAGAGAGTGTCAGTCGGCGGTCGTGTGCATGGCGGGCTTCCCTTCCCTGCTGTGAAACACACAAGGTTGGTTAAGGGGGCCGCGGGGTCGAACCTTGGTTTTGCCTTGTAGTTGCCACCGTCGCGGCGTTGCCCCCCGTCGCGGCGAAAGCTCTTGGGCTCGTGCTGCACGTGCCCAGCGTTGGCGACGAAGTCGACTCGCCCGTCACTGTGGAGCTTGCCGGTGAGGCGAGTGTTGCTGTAGCGTAGGTCGGACCGTCGTCCGTTGTCATTGCCGTTTGTGCGGTGTTGACCACCCGACTCGTCGTCGGTTTCTTGATTTGGGTCTTCCTCCGCGTACGTTTTGGCGATCTCAAGGAGGTCCGGTATGTTGTCGAGTGTGCGGTATGCTCGTTTGAGCTTGGCGACCAAGGGCTCGTAGCGGCACGAGGTCTTCAAGCAGTGGATCGTGGTGTCCGGGTGGATACCGGCCGCGTTGTACCATAGTTCTTGCCACCGTTGGACCCAGCTTCGGGTCAACTCGCGGGGTCCCTGGATGCATCGCTCCAGGTCCTCGATGGTGGTGGCGCGGGTGTAGGAACCCTCAAAGTGCCTGACGAAGGCGTCGCGCATCTCTTCCCAGGAATCAATGCTATCCGGGGGAGAGTGTTGATCCACTGCCTGCACGCTCCTTCCATCATCAGGGGGAGGTAGCGGGTGGCTAGCAGGTCGGTGTGGCCAGCGATCCCCATCGCCATGAGGTAGGTGTCCAGCCACACGGAAGGGTCGTACGAAGGCTCGTACTTCTCTATTTCCTTCGGTGCTTTGAAGTTCGGCGGGTATTTTTCGCCTCGGATCATCGGTCCGAAGCACCGGGGCCCGAGTCGGCTTAGCGACCCAATCGGCTCGCCGTCGAGGCGATTGGTTAGGGTGTGTCGCAGGTCGTCGGGCTGGCGTGCGCGCCAGCTTTGGTTGTTGATGATGTGGGTGCGGGCGTCGACGGGCTGACCGTTGGAGGCGACGAAGTTGGTCGCTGGCCTGGGGTCGTTGGTGGAGAGTGCCGCGTTCGCGGGTCGGTGTTGGAGCTGCAGTGGTTCGGGTGGCGGGCAGTTAAGGGTGTTTGCCGCCAATGGATGGCCGCTTGAGGCCGCTCTGCTGCCCGACGAACGCGAGTACATTCGACCCTGTGAGTCGACGCCTGTGTTTTGTTGCTCGACCGCCTTTGCGAGCAGGGCCTTGACGTACTGGATCTGTAGGGCGTCGTCACCGATGGTCATGATGTTGTCGGCCGCTGCTCGGCCCTCCACGAGGTTGTCCATCGGGATGGAGAACAGTGGTAGGTCATTCGCGTCTCGCTCCCGTGAGGAGACCACGATCCGCGGCTGGTCCCTAGGGGGTGCGCGGTTAGGTGGAGGTGGGGCGCCGTTCGCCGTCGACCCTAGCGGGGGCCGGGCGCTTCCTCCGGGTGGCGCGTTCTCGCAGATCGCGCGCTCGGCCACGTGGGCCGGGTCGTTCTCATCGTCGAAGTTCAGGGCGCGCCCCTGGAAGGTGGGGTTCAAGTGCGACCTGATTCGCTACTGGTGGTAACGTGACAGCTCCTGCGCCGTCACCTGCTCGAGGCGAAATTTTTCGCGCTCGGCTTGCTCCTTGCGGACTGCCTCCACCAGCTTCAGGCGGAGTTCCTCGACCTCCGTTGCCGTGGTGTTAGGGGGGATCGGGGTGGAGAAGGGATCCTCCGACGGATCGGTGCCGGTCGCCATGTAGGTCGCGGCGTGGCGTCCGGTCCCATCATGGAGATCGGCGGAGTTTTCCGACCCGGAGTCAAAGTCGAAGATCCCAAGGATGGAGGGATCCTCGAAGTCTCCACGTTGGAGACCTGGGTGATGGAGCCCGGCGAAGCCGCGGTGATGGATCCGGTGAGTGACGCCGGAGTCGCCGATTCGGCGTCGTCGTTGAGGGCCGCGTCCTCTTGGCCCACGGTGTTTTCGCCAGCCCGCGTCGATGTGGGCGAGTTGTACTTCGGGCGGCGATGGATCGTGCGGACTGACTCGGAGAGCCGGTCAGCGTGGCGGCGACTTCGCGGATGCAAGCCGAGTCCTCCGAGACGATGGCGTCGGTGAGGCCGACGAAGAGGTCGATCGTGCCGACCGCAAGATCATTACATGCGTGACGAGTCGCGCCGCCGGACGTAGCTGCTCGGCAAGATCTGGAGCATCTCGCGATCGCTATCATGCGGCCGGTGGCGACCGACTCGTTGATGGGCAGATTAGATCTCGCCGCTGAACACCGGCCAGACCGGCCAGGCCCCACGGTGGGCGCCACTGTCATGGGAATGACCACGGCAGACGCTGCAATCGGCAGTGAGTAGTAGAACGAAGGGCAAGGGCGGCCAGCCATCTGCGGTGCGAGATGAGGGCGGAGACACAGGGTTTTACCCAGGTTCAGCCCCCCCGGAGGGTAAAGACCTACTCCTGCTAGATTGTATTATGATGGAAGTACAAAGGGGCGAGCTCGACGGCTAGGCGGCGATTCGCTTGGGTGGATGATGGAACGTATCCTCTACACGCCCTGTAGGGAGGTTTATATAGACTCACCCCCCTAGGGATTACATATCTCAACCGAATCAGTTAAGGCCTCGGAACCCGTTTAACCTAATCCGACTGGGCCTATCTATTCTCCTGGGCCTTCAGCTTCCAGTCGCTTGGATCCACGCCAGGCCTTGATCCAGTCGCCGTCCTGCAGGCCCACTCGCCAGTTCCTGGGCCAGTCGGAAACGTCCTGCTGGGTATACCCCGGTAGGCATATCCCCATCATCTGTACCTTCCCCTCTTTGAGGATCAACTCTTTGGGATGAATCCTCAACTCATACATGTATGGGTTGAGGACATCCGCAGAGGAATCCTCCGTGGATGATCCAGAGGAAGACATTGGGGCTCCAAATCTGAGAATTTTCCTGACAGAAACAGATCGAAACGAAAACACGACGAGAACACGATACAAGAATCTCGGGGAACCCATGGGGTTATAAATTACGAAGTTTTGATGCATAAGGAAGGTTTTGACACGGAAAGGAAGCAGAGACGAAGTTCGAGGGTGGAAAACCCCCTCTAGGCGCGGCCAGGCTAGGCTCGCGCCTGGGGTGGGTTTGTCCACCATGGGCTCCATTTACTCTTCAGCTACGTCTCGCAACTTCCCTTATGTATTAAAAACATCAAACATATAAAAATATTGGAGTTTCACAAACCTTCTATTTTCACCACTTTTACCTATTCAAGGACGAACTCAGTAGTTTCTAATGTTTGGCTTCTGATAAATTCTTCTGGAGTCACCATTCGAATAACATCCACATCTTCATTATAAGAATCTCCAGAAATATAATGTTTTAGTCTTTGACCATTAACCACTTGTGTTGTGTCATCCTTCAGAGAAGAAATTTTGATGGCACCTGAACGGTACACTTCCTTGATAACAAAAGGTCCTTCCCATTTGGAAAGTAGTTTTCTTGCAAAAAATCTGAGACGAGACCTATACAAAAGAACTTTATCACCAACATGGAACTCCCTTTTGAGAATTCTCCTATCATGCCATCTTTTTACTTTTTCCTTAAAGAGTCTAGCATTTTCGTATGCTTCCCCTCTCCACTCATCTAGATTACTTAAATCGAGCAGTCTTTTCTCACCAGCAAGTCTAAAATCTCTATTCAACTCTTTCACTGCCCAATAATCTTTGTGTTCTAATTCTAAAGGCAAGTGACAAGCTTTTCCATAGACCATTTTGTAAGGAGACATCCCCATAGGATTTTTATAAGCAGTTATATAAGCCCACAAAGCGTCATTCAACTTTTTAGCCCAATTTTTCCTAGATCTATTGACAGTCTTCTGCAAGATAGATTTGATTTCCCTATTGGAAAGTTCTACTTGCCCACTAGTTTGGGGGTGATAAGCTTAAGCTATTCTGTGGTTTACATCATACTTTGCGAGAGTTTTTCTAAAAACCCCATGAATAAAATGAGAGCCCCTATCAGTCATGAGATATCTAGGCACACCAAACCTAGGAAAAATAACATCTTTGAGCATCTTCAAACAGGTCTTACCATCAGCACTGCTTGTAGGTATGGCTTCTACCCACTTTGTAACATAATCAACAACAACAAGAATATGAGTATACCCTTTTGAAGGAGGAAAAGGCCCCATAAAGTCAAATCCTCAACAATCAAAAGGTTCAATGACAAGAGAATAATTCATAGGCATTTCATTGCGTCTAGAGATGTTACCTACTCGTTGGCATTCATCACAGGATAAGATAAACTTCCTTGCATCTTTAAAAAGATTAGGCCAATAAAATCCAAATTGTAAAACCTTTTGTGCAGTCCTATCCCCAGCATGATGTCCTCCATAAGCACTGCAATGACATTTTCTCAATATCTCTTATTGCTCACTTTCTGGAACACATCTTCGCATAATACCATCTATTCCTTCTTTATATAAGTGTGGGTCATCCCAAAAGTAATGCCTTAAATCATAAAAGAATTTCCTTCTTTGCTGAGTTGTAAAGGTTGGAGGCAAATACTTGGAAACAATAAAGTTAGCATAATCAGCATACCAAGGACTCTCATGTGGACTTACCCTTATTCAAGCTAACTGCTCATTTGGAAAACTATCATTAACAGGCAAAGGGTCAAAAGAAATGTTTTCTAAACGAGATAAATTATCAGCAACAGGATTATCAGCACCTTTCATATCCACAATATGCAGATCAAACTCTTGCAAAAGCAACACCCACCTTATAAGCCTAGGCTTAGCGTCCTTCTTCATCATAAGGTATTTAATAGCTGCATGATCGGCATGAATAGTAACCTTGGAATCAACAATATAAGGTCTAAGCTTATCACAAGCAAAGATTACAGCTAAGAACTCTTTTTTAGTAGTATCATAATTCTTTTGAGCAGCATCCAAGGTCTTTCTAGCATAATGAATGACATTTAACTTCTTGTCAACACGTTGTCCCAAGACAGCACCCACAGCAAAATCACTAGCATCACACATAATTTCAAAAGGTAAACTCCAATCAGGTGGTTGGACTATAGGAGCAGTTGTCAAAGCTTTCTTCAGAGTTTCAAAAGCTTCCTTACAATCATCATCAAAAACAAAAGGTACATCTTTTTGAAGAAGATTAGTAAGGGGCTTTGAAATTTTGGAGAAATCTTTAATAAACCTCCTATAGAAACCAGCATGACCAAGGATACTATGAATACCTTTGATATCTCTAGGACAAGGCATCTTCTCAATTGCTTCAATTTTGGCTCTGTCAACTTCAATGCCTCTTTCAGAGATCTTATGTCCAAGAACAATTCCTTCAGTAACCATGAAATGGCATTTCTCCCAGTTAAGAACAAGGTTGGTTTCTTCACATCTTTGCAAAACTTTATCAAGGTTGTGCAAACAGTTATGAAAAGAAGTTCCATAGACGAAATAATCGTCCATGAAAACTTCCACAATTTCTTCACAAAAACCATGAAATATAGCATACATACATCTCTGAAAGGTAGCAGGAGCATTACATAAACCAAAAGTCATACGCCTATAAGCATAAGTACCATAAGGACAAGTGAAAGTGGTTTTCTCCTAGTCCTGTTCTTTCACAGCGATTTGAGAAAACCCAGAATAACCATCAAGAAAGCAAAAGTGAGTCTTTTTGGACAGCCTCTCAAGCATTTGATCAATAAAGGGCAAAGGATAATGATCTTTCTTAGTAACTTTATTAATCTTTCTAAAATCAATGCACATTATATACCCAACCACTACTCTTTGGGGTATAAGCTCATTATCCTCATTAGGCACAACAGTTATTCCCCCTTTCTTGGGAACACAATGAACAGGGCTAACCCATTGACTATCAGCAATAGGATAAATAATACCACCATCAAGGAGTTTTAATACCACATTTCTTACCACTTCCTTCTGTTGGAGATATGCCCTAGAGGCAATAATAAATATAGTTATTATTATATCTTTGTGTTTATAATAAATGTTTACATTCATGCTATAATAGTATTAATAAGGAAACATTGATACTTGTGTGATTTGTAAACTTAATTTGAAGTCCCTAGTATAGCCTCTATACTTCACTAGCTTGTTGGTTGATTAATGATTGTGGTTTCCCTATCTTGAACATTGAGATGTTATCAACAACAAGATCATATCGTTAGGAGAATGATATGGTGGACATACTCCTATAGATAAGCGTAGCATAAAGATCAAGTCATTTCAATAGTTCAATTGCTATATGCTTTCTGATACATAGTAACCTAATTCCTTCGACCATGAGATCATGCATATCACCTTTACCGGATGGATACTTTGATGACATCAAACACCACACGAATCGGGTAGCTATAAAGGTGGCATTGAGTGTTCGGAAAGTATTGGTTGACACACATGGATCAAGAGTGGGATTTGTCCATCCATATGACGGATAGATATACTCAGGCCCTCTCGGTGGAATGTCATCCAATTGGCTTGCAAGCATGTGACTGGCTCACAAAGGGATCACATATCAGGAGCGAGAAAATAGTACTTCTCGAACGAGGTTGAACTAGGTATGCAGAATCACGATCATAACCTCGGATAAAGTAAACTATCGTGAGACAAAGGGAAATTGGTATCGTATGTAAGTGGTTCATTCGATCGCATAAGTAATCGTAGAAATATGTGGGAGCCATATGAATTTCCAGATTCCTCTATTGGTTATTGTTAGGAGAAGTGTCTCGATCATGTCCGCATAATTCACGAACCGTGAGGAGACACACTTAAGGATTCGATGTTGTTTTGAGTAGTTATGGTATTATGAAAGAGACTGAATGTTGTTCGAGTCTCGGATGGGATCCGGGATATCACGAGGAGATCCGGAATGGTCCGAGAATAAGATTCATATAAGGATAGTCCCGTTTGAGTTCGGGAATGATTAGGTGTTTTCATCGGGAATGTTCTAGAAGGTTCGGAATGTCCGGCACTCGGAGGAAGGGTTACATGAATGTGTCATTGCATATTGGAATGATTGCATCATGTACTAAGTGTTCTCGCTGTTCCAAAACTGAAAAGTCAAACTGCCAGTTTGAAAGTCAAACGGCTAAAACAGGAAACTGTGGGAAACAGGAAACTGTGGGAAACAATCAAGAGGTGGTTGAAACCGACTCCCTCCTCTCCAAGCCGGAGCGCCAACCAAGGCCGACTTGGGGAGGGACTCCCCTCCCCTTGGCCGCACCTCCCACCTATAAAAGGAGGGGCAGGGCTCCCTCCTCTAGACACACAAGTTTTTATCCTCTAATCTCCGGTTTAGAGCCGTTTTGGTTTAGAGCTTCTAATTGCCCTAGCCTTCAGTTTAGAGCCTTCTAATTGGTGTGTCTAATCCCTAGACCACTAATAGCTCTCTCTCATACTCCACCATACTCGCTCCGGCTTAAGGCGATGCCCTGCGGGATCTCCCCTCTACTTCCGGTACCACGTCGTTGTCTTAGGAATCGCGAGAGAGTGCTACAACCTCCATTGATCTGGAACAAGGAGAGGAAGGTCTTCGTCAGTACCGAACGATGTGACCGATTGGAGCGCTGCTGGAGCATAGCCGGAAGGATCGTCTACGATCTTGAGATCGGGAAGAGTACGACTACATCACCCACGAGAATCCGCTCTCGTTAAACACTTTGGAATCTTCGAGGGTAAGTTATTCCATCGACTCGTTGCTACAATCTAGTAGATAGATCTTGGCTTGTTTGTTTGTATGCGATAGAAAATTTTTGTTTTCCATGCTACGAAACCCTACAGTGGTATCAGAGCCGTGTCTATATGTAGATCTGTTGCACGAGTAGAACACAATGGTCATTGTGGGCGTTGATGCTTTTATTGTCGATTGCTTCTTGTGTACTTTGCATCTTGTGGTATGTTGGGATGAAGCGGCCCAGGCTAACCTTACATGAAATCGTTCATGAGACTTGCTCCACGTTTGACATGCAACTTGTATTGCATAAGTGGCTTTGCGGGTGCCTGTTTCTCCTAGCATAGTTAAGATCCAATTTACAACGGGTGATCAACAATTCTAGTATCAATGTTGTGGTTCTTGTTCGTAAGTTAGAACGACACTTATTGAAAGCCCCAAACCACGTAAAATATGCAAAGAAAGTAGAGGCGTCTAACTTTGTTTTGCAGGGTGTCTGATGATGTGATATGGCCATGATTGTGATTATATTTGATGTATGCAATGTTCCTTATTGTAAGTTGGCAACGGCGGGATCCATATGGTTGTCTTTAATTTATGTTAAGACCCGCGTGTCTATTCAAAGTAGTTGTAATAGTTGAAGCCGGTGGACGACAACCATGGAGAAGCATCATTGACCTTGATGCAATGCCGGTGATGATGGAGATCATGTTCGTGCTTGAAGATGGAGATCGGAAGCACAAAGAAGAAAGGCCATATCATATCACATATTATTGAATTGCATGTGATGTTAATCCTTTATGCATCTTGTATTGCTTAGTAGACGACGGTAGCATTATAAGATGATCCCTCATGCACATGAATTTCAAGTCATAAAGTATTCACCCTTAGTTAGCACCGTTGCTAAAGCTTGTTGTTTCGAAGCACCACGTGATGATCAGGTGTGTTAGATTCTGTAAGTGTATACAACGTGAGCAAGCTAGATTTGCTCATGCAGAAACTAAGGTTTGATCTTCACGAGCCTAGCATGTACAGACATGGTTTCGGAACACGGATCACCGAAAGGTAAAGCATGAATCATGTAGTAGACATGATGAACATGACGATTGTTCGCCATTGAAACTATATCAACTCTCGTGATGATCGGTGTTGATGTAGTGGATTTGGTTCGTGTGATCACTAAAACAATGTGAGGGATGTTGTTTTGAGTGGGAGTTCACCTAGTTTAATTTCACTAATTAATTTGAACTCAATTTGTCATAAACTTAGTCTAAACTATTGCAAATATGTTGTAGATCAATGGCAGCCCCTACCATCAATTTTAATATGTTCCTAGAGAAAGAAAAGTTGAAAAACAATGGAAGCAACATGGATTGGTTCCTAATTTGAGGATTGTCCTCCACTGGTAATTTGACCTATGTCTTTGGATGCACATTGGTGACCCACGGTGATGCTCCCGATGAAGTAAAGAATGTTTACCTCGCCTAAGAATCAGTACTCCATAGTTCATGTGCTATCTTGTATGGTTTGGAATCGAGAGAAAAGGTTTGAAGAGTCGACCCATATGATATTGTCGAGGATCTCAAATTGATTTTTGAGACTCATGCGGCAATTGAAAGCTATGAGGCTTCTGAAAAGTTCTTTAACTGCAAGATGGAAGAAGGCAGCTCCGTCAGTGAGCATGTGCTTAAGATGTCTGGGCAAGCAAACAAACTTCAAAGCTTGGGTATAGTGATTCCTAATTCTTTGGGGATTTACCGTGTCCTCCAATCACTACCACCAAGTTACAAGAACTTTGTGATGAACTACAACATGCAGAACATGAACAAGACGTTTCCAGAACTCTTTGCCATGTTGAAATCTGCAGAAGTGGAGATCAAGAAAGAGCACCAAGTGTTGTTGGTCAATAAGACCACCAAATTCAAGAAAGGCAAGTCTAAGCAAAAGGGACACTTCAAGAAGGGTGGAAAGAATGTTACTGCGCCGGCAAAGAAGACCAAGGCTGGACCCAAGCCTGATACTGAGTGCTTTTACTGCAAGGGAGAGGGTCACTGGAAGCGGAATTGCCCAAAGTACTTGGCGGATCTAAAGAACGGCAACATCAAGAAGAAAGGTATATCTGATATACATGTTATTGATGTGTATCTCACTATTACTCGTAGTAGTGCCTGGGTATTTGATACTGGTTCGGTTGCTCATATATGTAACTCGAAACAGGTGCTGCAGAATAAACCGAAGCTAGCGAAGAACGAGGTGACGATGCGCGTGGGAAACGGATCAAAGGTTGATGTGATCGCGGTCGGCACGCTACCCCTTCATCTACCATCGGGATTAGTTTTATACTTAAATAATTATTATTTGGTGCCTGCGTTGAGCATGAACATTATATCGGGATCTTGTTTATTGCGAGACGGTTACTTGTTTAAGTCAGAGAATAATGGTTGTTCGATTTATATGAGTAATATGTTTTATGCACATGCACCTTTGATAGATGGTCTATTCTTATTGAATCTCGATAGTGGAAATACACATATCAACAACATTGAGGCTAAACGTTTGAAATCAAGCGATAATTCGACCTATATGTGTCGCTGCCTTGGTCACATTGGAGTGAAGCGTATGAAGAAACTCCATTCCGATGGACTTCTTGAATCACTTGATTTTGAATCACTTGAAAGATGCGAAGCATGTCTGATGGGAAAAATGACTAAGACTCCATTTTCTGGTATGATGGAGCGAGCTACGGAATTATTGAAAATCATACATACCGATGTGTGTGGTCCAATGAGTGTAGCATCGCGCGATGGTTATCGTTATGTTCTTACCTTCACGGATGACTTGAGTATATATGGGTATATCTATTTCATGAAACATAAGTCCGAAACTTTCGAGAAGTTTAAGGAGTTTCAAAGTGAGGTAGAGAATCAACGTAACAAGAAGTTTAGATTTCTACGTTCTGATCGTGGAGGTGAATATCTAAGTTACGAGTTTGGCGAGCATTTGAAGAAATGCGGAATACTTTCTGATTGACACCGGGAACACCACAGTAATGGTGTGTCCGAACGTCGTAATCGAACTCTCTTAGATATGGTTCGTTCTATGATGTCACTTATGATTTACGCTATCATTTTGGGGTTATGCATTAGAAACAGCGCATTCACTTTAAATAGGGCACCGTCTAAATCCGTTGAAACGACATCGTATGAATTATGGTTTGGAAAGAAACCTAAATTGTCGTTCCTTAAAGTTTGGGGATGCGAAGCCTATGTAAAGAAGTTACAGCCGGACAAGCTAGAACCCAAAGAGGAAAAATGCGTCTTCATAGGATACCCGAAGGAAACTATTGGGTATACCTTCTATCATAGATCCGAAGCCAAAATCTTCGTTGCCAAGAATGGATCCTTTCTAGAGAAGGAATTTCTCTCGAAAGAAGTGACTGAAGGAAAGTAGAACTCGACGAGGTTGTTAAACCTTCTCTCGAAATTGCGAGTAGCGCAGCACTGGAAGAAGTTCCTGTGGTGCCTGCACCAATTAGAGAGGAAGCTAATGATGGTGATCATGAAACTTCGGTTGAAGTTGCTACAGAGCCTCGGAGGTCAACGAGAACTCGTACCACTCCAGATTGGTATGATCCCGTTATGAGTGTCATGTTGGTGGACAACACCGATGACCCCAAACATATGAGGAAGCGATGATGAGCCCAGATTCCAATAAATGGCAAGATGCCATGAAATCCGAGATTGGATCCATGTACGAAAACCAAGTATGGACTTTGGTGGACTTACCGGATGGCGGAAGGTGTCGAGAACAAATGGATTTTCAAGAAGAAAGCAGATCTTGATGGTAATATTATCATCTATAAAGCTCGACTTGTCGCAAAGGGTTTACAAATTCAAGGAGTTGACTACGATGAGACTTTCTCACCCGATGATGAAGCTAAAGTCTGTGAGGATTATGTTAGCAATCGCATATTATGATTATGAGATATGGCAGATGGATGTCAAAACAGCATTCCTCAATGGAGATATTGATGAAGAGTTGTATATGATGCAACCCAAAGGTTTTGTCGATCCTAAAGATGCTAACAAGGTATGCAAACTTCAACGGTCCATCTATGGATTGAAGCAAGCATCCCGAAGTTGGAATCAACGTTTTTGATAAGGTGATCAAAAGTTTTGGTTTTATACAAACTTATGGAGAAGCTTGTATTTACAAGAAAGTGAGTGGGAGCTCTGTAGCATTCTTAATACTATATGTGGATGACATATTGTTGATTGGGAATGATGTAGACCTTCTTAATAGTGTCAAGGAATATTTGAATAATAGTTTTTCAATGAAGGATCTTGGCGAATAAGCTTACATATTAGGCATAAAGATTTATAGAGATAGATCGAAACGCCAAATATCATTGTCACAGAGTACATATTTGGACAAAGTTCTAAAGAGGTTTGGAATGGAAGAAAGCAAGAAAGGGTTCTTGCCCATGTTGCCCAATACGACCTTGAGTAAAACTCAAAGTCCAACATCGGCAGAAGATAGAGAAAGGATGAGTAAGACTCCCTATGCCTCAGCCATAGGATCTCTAATGTATGCCATGCTATGTACTAGACCCGACATTGCATATCTGTTAGTTTAACTAGCAGATATCAAAGTGATCCAGTGGATCATTGACATGATCAAAAATATCCTTAAGTACTTGAGAAGAACTAAGGATATGGTTCTTTCTTATGGAGGTGATGAACATTTCGTTGTTAATGGTTACACCGATGCTAGTTGGAACACCGATCCGGATGATTCTAAATCGCAACTGGATACGTATTTATTTTGAATGGTGCAGTTAGTTGAGGAGTGCAAAGCAAAGCTTTGTGGCGAGATCTTCAACCGAATCGGAATACATGGTGCCGGAGGCTTCACAAGAAGCGATATGGATGAAAGAGTTCATTACGTAGCTGGTGTGGTTCCTAGTGCGCTGGACCCAATGTCTATCTACTGTGATAACATGGGCGCCATAGCCAATGCGCAAGAACCAAGGTCACACAAGAAGCTGAAGCACATTAAGCTGCGTTTTCACGCTATTCGAGAACATATCCAGGATGGGGATATAAAGATTTGCAAAGTACACATAGATCTGAATGTGGCGGATCCGTTGACTAAACCTCTCCCGAGGGCAAAACATGACCAACACCAAACTGCCATGGGTGTTCGGTATATTACCTTGTAATCTAGATTAGATGACTCTAGTGCAAGTGGGAGACTGTTAGAGATATGCCCTAGAGGCAATAATAAATATAGTTATTATTATATCTTTGTGTTTATGATAAATGTTTACATTCATGCTATAATAGTATTAACAAGGAAACATTGATACTTGTGTGATTTGTAAACTTAATTTGAAGTCCCTAGTATAGCCTCTATACTTCACTAGCTTGTTGGTTGATTAATGATTGTGGTTTCCCTATCATGAACATTGAGATGTTATCAACAACAAGATCATATCGTTAGGAGAATGATATGGTGGACATACTCCTATAGATAAGCGTAGCATAAAGATCAAGTCATTTCAATAGTTCAATTGCTATATGCTTTCTGATACATAGTAACCTAATTCCTTCGAATCATGCATATCACCTTTACCGGATGGATACTTTGATGACATCAAACACCACACCGTAACTGGGTGGCTATAAAGGTGGCATTGAGTGTTCGGAAAGTATTGGTTGAGACACATGGATCAAGAGTGGGATTTGTCCATCCATATGACGGATAGATATACTCTGGGCCCTCTCGGTGGAATGTCATCCAATTGGCTTGCAAGCATGTGACTGGCTCACAAGGGATCACATATCACGGGAACAAGAAAAGATTACTTATCGGTAACGAGGTTGAACTAGGTATGCAGAGATACCGACGATCATAACCTCGGATAAAGTAAACTATCGTGAGACAAAGGGAAATTGGTATCGTATGTAAGTGGTTCATTCGATCGCAAAGTAATCATAGAAATATGTGGGAGCCATATGAATTTCCAGATTCCTCTATTGGTTATTGTTCGGAGAAGTGTCTCGATCATGTCCGCATAATTCACGAACCGTAGGGAGACACACTTAAGGATTCGACGTTGTTTTGAGTAGTTATGGTATTATGAGAAAGAGACCGAATGTTGTTCGGAGTCTCGGATGGGATCCGGGATATCACGAGGAGATCCGGAATGGTCCGGAGAATAATATTCATATAAGGATAGTCCCGTTTCGGAGTTCGGGAATGATTCCGGTGTTTTCATCGGGAATGTTCTAGAAGGTTCCGGAATGTCCGGCACTCCGGAGGGGAAGGGGTACATGAATGTGTCATTTCATATTGGAATGATTGCATCATGTACTAAGTGTTCTCGCTGTTCCAAAACTGAAAAGTCAAACTGCGAGTTTGAAAGTCAAACGGCTAAAACAGGAAACTGTGGGAAACAGGAAACTGTGGGAAACAATCAAGAGGTGGTTGAAACCGACTCCCTCCTCTCCAAGCCGGCGCGCCAACCAAGGCCGACTAGGGGAGGGACTCCCATCCCCTTGGCCGCACCTCCCACCTATAAAAGGAGGGGCAGGGCCCCCTCCTCTAGACACACAAGTTTCTATCCTCTAATCTCCGGTTTAGAGCCGTTTTGGTTTAGAGCTTCTAATTGCCCTAGCCTTCGGTTTAGAGCCTTCTAATTGGTGTGTCTAATCCCTAGACCACTAATAGCTCTCTCTCATACTCCACCATACTCTCTCCGGCTTAAGGCGAAGCCCTGCGGGATCTCCCCTCTACTTAGGTACCGCCAGCCGCCGGAATCGCGAGAGTGCTACAACCTCCGCTTTCTTTGGAACAAGGGAGAGGAAGGTCTTCGTCGAGTACCGAACGTGTGACCGACTGCGGAAGCGCTGCCAGAACGCAGCGCCGGAAGGACCGTCTACACGATCTTGAGATCGGGAAGAGTACGACTACATCACCCACGAGAATCCGCTCTCGTTAAACACTTTGGAATCTTCGAGAGTAAGTTATTCCATCGACTCATTGCTACAATATAGTAGATAGATCTTGGCTTGTTTGTTTGTATGCGATAGAAATTTTTTGTTTTCCATGCTACGAAACCCTACACCTTCATCTTAGGATTTATGTGACGTTGGTGCTCAACAACTGGTTTTGCATCAGGGTCAATATTAATAGCATGTTGACATATAGTAGGAGAAGTTCCTTTTAAATCATCAAGAGTATAACCCATAGCTCCTCGGTGCTTCTTCAATACCTCCAATAACCTTTCTTCTTCCTTCCTTGAAAATTTAGAACTAATAATAACAGGATATATCTTCTTATCATCAAGATAAACATATTTATGATCATTAGGTAAAGGTTTTAATTCGAAAACAGGATCCCCTTTAGGTGGTAGTGTGGTACCCAAATCTTACACAGGTAGATTATGCTTAAGTTGTTCCGGATGACGAAGAAAAACTTCGTCAATCTCATTTCTTTCCTTCATGAAGACATCACTTTCATGGTCTTCCATGAACTGCTGCAAAGCATTGTTAGGAGCAAGAGAAATAGCAGACAGTTGTTCAACCCTGAAATCCTCATTAGGTAATTCATTTTCATAAGGAGTTTTGGCAAACTTAGTCAAAACTTTTTCCTTCCTACAATCTGTGATAGACCCACAAGTATTAAGTAAAGGTCTACCAAAGATAATAGGATAGGTTTTACTAGCTTCTTTACCAAGTACTATAAAATCAGCAGGATATTTAATCTTACCACAAAGGACCTCCACATCTCTTACAATACCAATGGGGCAAACTTGCTCTCTATTAGCAAGGTGAATAACCACATCAATAGCCTCAAGCTCACAAGGACCAATCTCATGCATAATTTCCCTGTAAAGCTCATAAGGAATAGCACTAGAACTAGCACCAATATCACATAAACCATAATAGCAATGGCTACCAATTTTAACAGAAAGCACAGGAACACTAGCTTTTCTAACTTTCTTAGGATGAGAAACAATGTTAGTAGCGTCTTCACAGAAGACAATATGCTCATCCTCTATATTTCTAGTGACAAGATCTTTCACAATAGCTACCACAGGCTCAATATCAATAAGCTCATTGGACCCTACAATTTTCTTTGTACTTTTGCTAACCACAGTAGCCATAATAGAATGCTCCCTCACCTTCGAAGTAAAAGGAGTTTTCTCAATATAAGGTTCAGGAAAAATAGGATCAACAGTACAAACCTCTGTACTAGCAGGAACATGGGTGACAATGTCTTAGCATGGTACGTGTCCCACTCTTTCTTGGGAAGTTCAATATAAGAGGCAAAGGCATTAAAACACTTTGCAAGAACTTGGGGATAAAGGACAAACTTATTGCAAATATCACGAAAGTTATTAGTTCCCATAAAATATTTAATGCATTCATAATCATATTTTATACCTAACTTTCTTCCTTTGTCATTCTCCCAAGCCTCAGTATTCTCTTAAATACGGTCTAAGAGATCCCATTTAGCTTCTTCCTTCATACGTGTGAATGATCCAGCACAAGAAGCATCTAGTAAATCTTTATCATGAAGAGAAAGCCTAGCATAAAAGTTATTAAGAATAATATTGTTAGGGAGTTCATGAATAGGACATTTAAGAATTAGTAACTTCAATCTCCCCCAAGCTTGAGCTGTACTCTCTCCATCAAGAGGCCAAAACTTATATATAAGACTTCTATCCTTATGGATTTCACTGGGAGGATAAAATTTAGAGTAAAAGAGAGATGCCATCTCCTCCCATTCCATGGATTGTCCATTCTTCAGCAGCTTATACCATGCTTTAGCTCTCCCTTTCAAGGATATGGAGAGTAACTTCCTCTTCACCTGTTCAGTTGTGATACCTGCACACTTAAACAACCCGCATAATTCATGGATAAAAAGCCAAGTGATCACCAGGATGGACAGTTCCATCCCCAAAATAATAATTATCCATGACACGATTAACAATACTTGTAGGTATCTTAAAAGGATCTATCTCAACAGGAGGTGGTTCATATACTACCATAGCACTGGTAGTAGTTTTCCTAAACAGAAAACCAAGTGGGTTATCCATATTGGAAACAAAGTAACAAGCAGTAACAAAAGCAACACTCACAGTAAAAGTATCCTTTACCAGTTCCACTCTTCAATAGCGCTTCACTCCCTGGCAACGGCGCCAGAAAATAGTCTTGATGACCCACAAGTATAGGGGGTGTATCGCAGTACTTTCGATAAATAGGAGTGTCGATCCCAACAAGGAGCAGAAGGTGCCGAACAATGGTATTGAGCAGGAAATCCCTGTGAATACTTAGCAAACAGATTTTTAGTGGTTTTCTGACAAGGCAACAAAACAAAGAGCAAGTAATATAAGTAACGAACAAACGGAGCAAGTGGGCCAATCCTTTCTTAGCAAAGGACAAGCCGGTGGAAATACTTATAAGGACCAAACGTTCTCGAGGACACATGGGAATTCTGTCAAGTGCTTTCGCTTAAAATAGCTGAGTACTCTTCTTTGGTGTTTGTAAGTGTTGTGTGGGTGAACCTGTGCTAACATACTTCCCTTCCTAGGACTAATACATACTTGTGATTAAACCACCTGCAAACATCCGTAACTACAGCAAAGTAATTAAGATATAAATCTAACCACAGCCTTAAACTCTGAGATCCTACACTCCCTTGTGCAAAGGTGTCCTAACGGGGGTTCAGGTTTCTGTCACTCCGGCAACCCCGCGATTAGTAGCCAAATACACAATGCATTCCCCTAGGCCCATAAATGGTGAAGTATCATGTAGTCGACGTTCACATGACACCACTAGAAGAATAGCACCACAACTTAAATACTAAACCATTGAATAATAACTCATCACAGATTCACTACTAACAACATGACTTCTCCCATGTCCTCAAGAACTAAACGAACTACTCACAAGACATCATATGGATCAAGATAAAAGATGATATGATAATGGATAAAAATTTGAACATAAACAATAATCCAATGGTTCCACTCACAAGCATCAACTACAATAGTAATCAACATCGGGAAAGTTTCCCCTAACGAACTAAATCAATATCCAACACAATTGTTACAGCGGGACAGAGTGGTGGTGATGGTGCTGGTGGAGATGATGGTGTGGATGATGATGATGATGATGATCTCGATGAAGCCTGGCTTGATGACGGTGTTGATGGCGACGGTATCCCCTCTCTGGGAAGGAATTCCCCTCGGCGGAAATCTGTCTGCCGGAGAGATCTTTCTCTCTCGGTATTTTCCGCCGCCCCAGAGGCGGAGGAAATCTATCTGTGGTTGCTTCCCGAGGCTTAGGGTTCTGTAGGGAAGATATAGGCGAAGGGCGGAGTCGGAGGCCGGGCAGGTGGGCCACACCTTCCCTAGGTGCGGGGTCAGGTGGGCCCGAGCCTAGGGTGTGGTCCCCTGAGGGCCCCCTTCGCTCCTCCTTCTGGCTTCCTTCGTCCTTAGGTAAAATAATATGTTTCCATATTTTTCTGGTATTTTTTTGATCTACGCGAAATTGCACCGAAACGCCTTATTTTCCATCAGAATCCAGACTCCGGCAGTCCATCCTCCAGGAATCATCCAACATACATAAACATATGAAAAGCCATAAGCAATACCTCATAAATAAGACAAATATCAATGAATAGAGGTGAATTATGATTTATAATGGTGATGCAAATTGGACGTATCATGGTGGTGTAACAAGCTTACTTATAACAGATGGTGAATCAAGAGTAGCAGAGGTGTTTAGAACTGTACCTATTCTTGTAGTGGATGGTAAAATAGGAAACTTTCCATCACGAGACTTTTCCATGTTGAAAGGAATAGCAGTGAACTTACAAATAAATCTATGCTCCCCGACAACAGCGCCAGAAAATAGTCTTGATGACCCACGAGTATAGGGGATCGCAACAGTCTTCGAGGGTAGTATAACCCAATTTATTGATTCGACACAAGGGGAGCCAAAGAATACTTATAAGCCTTAACAACTGAGTTATCAATTTAGCTGCACCTAGAAATAGTCTTGCTCACAGTAGTTTATCAGTAGCAACAGTTTTGTAGTAGCAATAGAAAAGTAATAGTAGCAGTAAAACAAAGGCAGTAGTAACAATAGTAGCAAACAGTAGGATATGAGTGCGGTGGGCATAGAGATGGATGGACGGGCATGGCATGGACGAGTCTATTCATATAACTTCAAGATCTAGGGAAATTGTAGATAAATAAGATAAAGCATCCAAGTACTAAACAATCATAGGCATGTATTTCATATATAGTCATACGTGCTCGCAATGAGAACTTGCACAACATATTTTGTCCTGTCAGCCCATTGCATCGGGGCCTCAAGGGAATCTACTGGCAATTAAGGTACTCCTTTAGTCCTTTTAATAGAGTCCCGGAGCAAAGCATTAGCACTCCGTGACACATGTGATCCTCATATCATAGCCATCCCCTCCGGCTGTCCCAATTTCTGTCACTTTGGGGCCTTTGGTTCCGGACAATGATATGTGTACACAACTTGCAGATAAGATCACAAACAATACTATCATCATGAATCAATAACATGTTCAGATCTGAGATCATGGCACTCGGGCCCTAGTGATAAGCATTAAGCACAACAAGTTCCAACAAAGTCAAATAGCACAAATAGAGATACTAGGCACCATGCCCTAACAATCTTATTCGATTACATGATAGATCTCATCCAATCCCTACCATCCACATAGCCTACAGCGGGGGATTACTCACTCATGGATGGGGGAAACATGGATGGTTGATGGACATGTGTCAGTGATGATGATGCCGATGATCTCCTCCAAAACCCCGTCCCGGCATGGTGCCAGAACGGAGTTTCTGATTCCGAATCGCTGTTTCTGGTGGTGGTGGTGCGGCGGAACTCTTTCTGGAAAAACGTCAAACCCCCCGGAGTTTTTAGGTCAGGAGGCTTTAAGTAGGCGAAGAGGGAGGCCAAGGGGGTGCCCGAGGTGGCCACACCCCCTCCAGGCGTGGCCCGTGCGGCCAGGGGGTGTGGGCCCCTCGTGGCCCACCTCTGCCTCATCTTCTGGCTTGTGAGTCTTCTGGTAAAATAGGATTTTTTGCATATTTTCTGGGATTTTTCCTGAAAATTGAGTTTCTGCACAAAACTAGACACCAAAGCAATTCTGCTGAAAACAGTGTCAGAGTCTGTATTAGTTGTATCCAAATCACACAAGTTTAGAGGAGAAACAATAGCAAAAGTGTTCGGGAAAGTAGATACGTTTTGGACGTATCACTCCCTTGCCTCTCCTTGGCGGGCCTCGGTGGCGAGGAAGTGGAGGCTGAAGCGGACGTCGCTGCTTGTGCTCGAAAGTGGCGTTGGACGTCTTCAGAGGTTGTGACCTCTACAGCAGTTCCCAAGCGACGGCGCTATCTAGCTGCCGCTATCCTTGGTCGTAGGATCGGCCCTGCTGCACTCGCGATGGTGCTCGAGCTCCTTCTTCCTCCTTCACTAAAGGATCTTCATCGACCTCAGTGTGGCGATCATCGCAACGGCTTCCCCAAGTGGTTCTGTCCCCGGTGGAGGCAGCGCCGGCCGCGTTGTCAGGTCAAACTTCGTCGGCGGCAAGCTAGGACTTGATCGCGTTTCTGCGACTTTTTTCGGGGTGCTGTTTGTAACTGTCAGGGACTTGGTTCAACCAAGTTGGTTGTAATCTTCTTTTTCTCTTGGGTCCTCTCAGTAGTCAGTAATTGCACTCCCACCGCCGTATTAATGCAGTCTCTAGGTCCTTCGGGACCTTTCCCGTTCAAAAAAAAATTCTCTAATGTTCCATCTCTACATAACCTGTGAACTGAATAAGGGGTCTTTGCCTTCAAAAGGAAGTGATGTTAGAATGCGCCATAACCAATTGGTACCGATGTTGATCAGCTTTTTCAAAACACTATAAAGTGTTCTGGGTAGTGGCTAGTGGGTACTGATATCAATCTAACAATTATGTGTGGTGTTTTGGTGTTCTATCAAAGAACAAGCAGTTAATTCTTTTCTAAATATACTTCCCGCACATGCCCTATGGTTCAACAGCCACTGGTTTTGCTGAATATTAGTACTCCCTCCAGAGTTTGAATGATGTAGGGAAAACAAAGCGTCCTAGAGTCATCAAACAGCATCATATCTTCATTTCTAGAATATGTCATCATTATATGAAATCGCGAATAACACTGATACCACGTTGGAGTAAGGGCCATGTGTAAATAAGAAGCAAATGAAAAGTCATAGGTCAAGTCAGCATATACCACCGAACGTACATGATATACCAAGAAACTGCTTACTGCTTAGAGTGGATATATATATATGTGAGTGGAATACAATAGCTATGTCGTTGGGTATAACAAAGTAAATCATATCTACTGTATTAATAACAAGTATATCAACCTCACGTTTTCAATTCACAAATGAAAAGGATGACAGTAAGAGCACAGCTATACAAATAAATATGCCTTGAAAGGAGAAGACCCTCAGTTCTCCCGGTAGCAGCATAAGTCCTTACACAGCTTTAGCAACATATGTGAGACGAAAAATCACAAATACCAAAATCAAAAGCATTGACACCGGATAACTTAGATTTGATAATCCACAAGGGACGTATCCATAATGCCGAACAAGCTACAGACTACAGATCCTAAAAGTCTTCCTTGGAAGATGTGGGGCGACCTTCATACTCCAATTTTGCTCCTAAGCTTGCCACGATAACCCTGAATTTCATCCTTATCTTCTCCATCATGTCCTGAATCTGCTGGTGCTCTGGGTCAGACAAAGGATAGTTGCTCAGCAGTGCAGCCAGCTGTTCCATGTTCTTCCTCACTCGAGCTGAGAATGCATCTTGATCGAGGCGAATTACTGACATCCACACATCCAAACAGCCCTGATAGAATCCCAGTTCTTCACCTACCTGGAATCCCATCTTTAAACCAACCTGCCTTCCGTCTTCCTTTCCAGACACCAAGCCATCATCATAACCATTTTTATAACCCTCTTGATAATGTGTTTGATCTAAGGTCACAGTTAGTTGAAAAATATCAGTATCGTCTTTGGGTTGTTGATCCATGATATGAACCAGAGTCTAATCACGTTGAGCAATGCCCGGTTTCCAAAAACATGCAAGTCCAAGAAATCTGCTCCACAAACAAAATAAAGGTTGCACAATAAGTAACTGTATATTAATACATGTTAAAGGACAAGAGAAAATGCTCCTAACTGAAAGTATCAAGAGAGGGAAACAACAAATTGAAATTTTCCTAAAATACAACCTAAATGTTGTTGCACATCAAATGAAGACAACACAGATGATTTATTAAAACTTGAAAATCAAAGGACTACAAACACATTACATAAAAATAGTGAATGGGTCCTAAGTTCCACTGCATTCTTCCTTTGCCTCGACAAGGAAAAGTAGGGGAATTATCTTCCTCTGCTCAACTCTTCGCTAGTCAAATAGATATTATGAAAAAATATAACTTTGACAAAAGTTCTTCTAATAGATATAGGCTCTATTTTCTGAAGTCCAGAGCCTATGGGCCACAAAATAAAAACAGTTAGGACTACAGCCACCTCATATCATCATTTGTTCATCAGAGATCCCTCTTGTAAGATTAACCTATTGCTTACATAGAGAATTCAAGTATCCAAACAAACGACTCGAAAACCAATTATATGGCCTTGAAATGCACAACATTGTCTAAAGTTAGTAAGTTCATCAGCACCATGATTATCGTGACGCGACATTCCCATCTAAGAGTTGTGGCCACAATCATGTATCATGTGTCTGACATACCAAGGGATACAGGTACCGCAATCTGATTATTCTATCTATTAGATGGCAAAGAACTAAAACGTAGAAACATGCCAAAACCTAGATCCCCAATCTTATCATCACCAGAACGATTTCCCCCAAACTGATTTTTTTCTCAACCGTCTTCCAGTTCAACGAACAGGTGAATCCCTCAATTGTTTGCAAGGGACCAACAATCTTAATTTTCCAAACTTCGACGGTGAAATTCATCGCTACAGCCTACCAGAGAAACTGGAAGATCTAGGTAGGGTGTAATCACAGAAATAACATAAGAAAAAAAGAAATTATCACAAACTACTCGGGAAAAATCAGGGTAGAAGGGGAGGGAGTTCATCGGCGTTGAGTACTCACCTTCGTCTTCCCAAGCGAAAGGCGCTCCACAGGCTGCTGCGAACTCGCTGTTCCAGAGCACACGGTTCAGACTTCAGAAAGGTGAAGAGGGCAGGTTTCTAGATTCTGCCATGGGAAAGAGGAAAATAACGTTCTTAAATGTAGTTTAAAGGATCTATATGCAATACGTTGTTTTCTGGGGGTAAACTAGAAAAACTGTGCGCTGCGGTGGCGGCTTGAGTGTGTTTGGTTGTGCTGAGGCTTATCTGAAAGCAGTTGTGGGCTGTGGAAAAACAGCTGTCGGCTGTGTGCTGTGAAAAAGCTGTAAAAGTCATTTGGCAAGTAGCTGTCTGAACTGTGGTTGTAAGGATAAATGTCTGATACACCCCTAAACATCCAAGACACTATTTAATTTACTTTTATCGATATTAATTGCATTAGGAATTAGTTTGTATGTAGATAATCATGTTGTAGTTAATTATTATATTATCTAGTTAATTAATTGATGGATATCACAAAAAACAGTGGTATAATGTCCATCCCAAATTGCCTTTTCCATCTATTTAACAGTAAAGAACTAACATATAAGAACAATTTGAAATGGTGCTGCACATAATCTGTCGCATATCTCAAATACACACTATCTATTTTGCAAGTATCTAGCAAACCAAAATCAGCACATCCTAGTAATTTGCAAGTATCTACCAAATCATCACATCCTAGTAATCTCACATACAAACCAAAATCTAATTTGCAAGTATCTGGTAAATCACCACATCCTAGTAATCTAGGACTACCTTTATTGACTGCAGGAAGTTGAGGCCGACCTGGATGTGCTGCAGCCGGTCGTCGTGCTCGAGGTCCAGGCGCGGCGGCCGGTCTTCGTGCTGGAGGTCCTTCGGCGGCCGGTCGTCCGCGTCGAGCTGCTTCGGACGGGGAGGAGATGGGGCTGCCGGCACGATGGGGAGGCGACGGGGCGGGCGAAGGGACGGGGGAGGGCGGCGGGAATGGATGGGTCAGGCGGCGGGATGGGGCGGGGACGGGCGGGATGGGGCAGGGACGGGCGGTGGCCGGGGAGCTCGCCTCCGACCTCGAGGCAGAGGCGCCGCCCAAGCTCGGGTGAGGAGAATGTCGGTCTGGGACACGAATTGGGAAAAGAGTAAAATGTATGGGTGGTACTAATTCTTTTTCGTCACGTTTATTTTGATCCCTATTCTTTAAAATTGCATCATGTCTAAATTCTAAATCTTACATACACATACTAGTAAGTGATTTATTTAAAGTCCTAAATCGGTTTGAACGGAGTTGAGCGATGCCACGTTGGTAGTGAGAGCATCTCTACCCACGACGTTGATCCGAACGTCGAAATTCGGTCCGGACGTTGAAAATTGGCGCAGTCGCGTATCCAGGGACTTGTTTTCGTCTGAATTTCGGCGTGTTTTGGTGCGACCTACTCAGGCCGTACCCAGGATCCCGGATACGCCTTGGGAAGGACCGACTCAGCAAAAACGGGCATGGGCCAGCTCTGTCGGCGAGAGAAGGCGCCACTCCCGCCACTTCGCCGAGCTCCCGCCCTTTTCTTCCTCCTCCCGCCTTTCTTCCCCATTCCTCCACCCCCGCCACTCCACCAAGCTCCCCGCCCGACATGCCGCCCAAGAGCTTCGTCCAACCCAGATCGATCCTCGGCGAGGGTCCGGCGGAGAAGAATGCGAGGAAGTCGAGAGCGCCGCCGACTAAGCCGGAGGGCATGTCCTCGGCCGAGTAGGAGAAGAAGGAGCACGCCAGGCAGATCTCGTCGACCGAGCGGAAGGACAGGAAGGAGAGCTCGGCAACGAAGCGGCGAGGAGGAGGTGATGGTGAATCGCGGCGGAAGAAGCGGCAGCGGGCAGCGGCGGCGACGTGTTCGGCGTTGATGGTGGCGCCGTACCCACCACACTGGGGAAGCCAGTCGAGCGTCGGCTCACCCGCCAGCTTCTCGCCGATCTCTCCGGCAGGCTTCCAGGAGAGCCAGGCGGCTTCTCGGCAGAGGTACTCCTCGTCCCCCGAGTTCGACGGCGGGTTCAACCCCAACGTGATCTTCCCCTGCCCGGCGCCGCGCCCTCCTTCGGCCTTCGGTGTGGACATCAACCTCCCCTACTCCACCTCTCCGGCGTATGCAAGCCCCGCTCTGCGCCGTGGACCGCTGCCTTTCGGCGGAAGCTCGGCGCCCTTCGGTGAGGCCGACGCGCGCAACCTGTTCGGCGGAATGCCGGGCGCACTTCCGGCTGGCATGTTGGTCGAGGCATACATGGAGGACTTGATCGCAATAGGCTCGGCCTCCAACCACCCCTCCTTCTTCACGGAAGAGCAGACCCGGGCCGACGCCGAGCACGGCATCGAGTCCCAGGACCTCGCCGACACTGATGCCGAGGAGACGCAGGTCGAGCAGACGCTGCCAGAGGACGGCGAGGCTGAGACAAAAGGCAAGAAGGGTAAGAAGAAGCCGGGCACTACGGCGAACGCTCGGATCAAGTGGACCGTGGCCGAGGACACCTGCCTCGCCGAAGCTTGAAAAACGGTGAGCATGGATCCGATCACCGGTGCTAACCAAAATTCTGACAATTATTGGCGGCGCGTGAAGGCAGCGTTCGACGAGCGTAGCATGTGTGACCCAAAGTATCGCAAAATCCACATGGAGCGAGGGAAAAGGCTATTACCAATTATTGGGCGATCATCCAGACTGCATGTAGCAAGTGGCACAGCTGCGTTGAAGAGGTCGACCGCACACAAGCCAGTGGGAAAAACATGGACAACAAGGTACTCGCGAACACTAGCTTTGTTGTGCACTCTCTTTCATTTTGACAAACTTGACACACTTTCATTTTGTAGTTGCGTCGTGCATTTGCTCTGTTTCGAGAGGACATGAAGATGGAGTTCAAGTTCCATCATGTCTTTGAGCAAATCGAGAATTGCGAGAAGTGGCGGGACACTCACCTGAGTCTCTCCAAGAGCAAGTACGGCGTCTACAACCCCGAGGCCCCGGCCGCTACTGCCGGCGAAGGAAGACCTGAGATCGGCCAGAAGAAGGCGAAGATGCTCAAGTCCACTGGACCTCCCACTGAGCGTATCTAGGCTTCGATCGAGAAATACCTCGCCGACACGAGGGCACAGGCCGAGAAGAGGGCTGAGAATAGCGAGGAGCGCTGGAAGCAGCTGATCGAGACACAAGGGGAAAAGGTGGCCCTCATCAAGGCCAACCTCGCCGAGAAGAAGGGCAACTACGCCGCCAAGAAGCGCAACACGAACCTCAAGTTCCTGATGGGCGGCGAGGACACGTCGAAGATGAGCTCGCCTGTCAAGGCCTGGTACATGGCGCAATGTCAGGCCATCCTGCAGGGCGTGATCACGGCTTCCCCTTCCTCTGCGCCGAACGCGCTAACGCTCCCACGTCGAGCTCTGCTTCTACTTCCTTCAACCCGGCGGCCTTAACCGGCGAGATGGATGATAACGCCGCGCCGGCCATGCCGCATGAGCCCATCCCCATCGACGACTGAGAGTATTTTCCCCTGTTATGTAATAAAAATCTGTCGCCGAATTTGTGGGCGTATCTGTCGAACACCTTGTGGCCGAGCACTCGCTGGCGGGAACGATAAAAATTAAAATATATCGCCGTTTTTTGTTCGCCTGGGTACTCGGCCTGGGTACGCGAGTGGGAAACTGGGCGTACCCAGGCCAAAATCAAGTTCCGTCTGTCCAAAAAAAGGTCCGGATTTCGGCCTGGGTTCGCCCAACGAGTGGAGATGCTCTGAGGCCCACGAGGCTTACCAGGTCACTGTGCATATATGTGAATAATCCCTCTATTTCTTCTAAAAGGTGATCTACTCTTTGGAGCCCACGAGCCTCCGTTCGATAAGACCTCGACGGATGATAGGTAATCCCCTGCCAGCCTCCCTGGCTGACCTTCCCATGGCCTCCCTCTTCCATGGCCGCCCCTTCCTCGCCCATCCCTGGCCCTCTTCCCCTGGCCACCCCCTCCCCTCCTAGCCCGAACCCTAGTTTGTGGGCAGGACCAGAACGACAACAGGATGGTGAATTGCGGCGGCAGGAGGGTGAATGGCAGCGGCGGACGACTGGGTGGCGATTTTTGGGCCTATCCCTTCTTTTCCATCTTTTTCACGCGGACACATCACCCATACAAAGCAGAAGCGGGTGGTTTGCGGGCATGGGGCAGCTGATCGATGAGATTTGTTTGGGGGGAAATGCCAATCTGGATGTAACATCCCAACATTAGAGTTTAGAAATAAGCTGAACTCAGATGTGTGCATTGCATTCATGCATAAAAATCCGAATAATTTTCGCGCTTTTGAACAAAATTTGTCAAAGTGATTGAAGCTTCTCTCAACTTGATAGAATTAAAGTAGATCATCAAGTTGATTGCGATAAGTTTCAATATGACCTTTGTTAAAACATTATTTTGGGTAAAGATGATTTGATCTAAGGGTAGATCAAATATAATAAAATTAGACCATAATACATTACTTAATGATTAATATCAGATCCTTAAGTGATCATCTCATAGTATTCATCACAACAACCCATGAATACCAAGCTATGAATATAACTTAAGCAATAAGAAATAATAACTAAATCTTGATCTATCTTATCCTCACCTATTTCTACCATGAGCATCATGGTAATACCTAACCTTAACTCTTTATTTGTATGGAGTAGGGAAGAAATCAAGTCAAGACCATTCACCACATATCTTTCTTTCCATACCAATCCTTATCATCTCTATTAAACCATATCCTAATACATGTTGTTCATAAATGTTGAGTAATCAACCATTGATCTATAAATCCTTAGCCTAACAATTCTTGATCTATCAACTCTTATCCTTGTCATAGCATTTACTTTAAAGCCTTTAGAGAAATAAGTAAGAAGAGGGAAGTGGTAATGCTAGTTTTAGATATCATATATAGGATGAGAGTGTTTGAAGAGAATCAAATCAATATGATAATTAGTGGAGTTAACTTACTCCTGAATAGAATAGAAGAGTTATCTGGAACACATGTGTATGTGGTAACAGAGAAGGTTATAAGGATGAATTCTGAAGGTAGTTACCAAGGAGTAATCCTATTGGATCAAAAAGGCATAGTCATTGGTTAATATATCTTAGTCAGATAGAGATACTAAGAAGATAATTATAATAAAACTATAATATTGTATTGACGGAAGCCTTGTTTAGCCAACTGGAAACCTAATCCATAAATGATTAAAAGATTTTAATGATCATGCTTAAGTCACTAAGAGTGAATGATTATATGATGTATAAGTGACATCGGTGGATAGAACATGATTAAACCCTAGTGTAGATATGTTTCCCTAGGATGGTCATGGCAAGTCACAACGATATAATGTGAAGATAGAATATGAATTACTAGAGGTAAGTAAAGATAAGAAAGTATGACTAAGTTAATGCTAGAGCAACATTGAGTTGTATAAGTAGTATATTTCTCTTAAAGAATACTAAACACTTGAGGTGAAGTAGGAATTGATATATACACATATTGGAGTAATATTACTAATGGATGATAAAGGAAGAGTATGAATGCAGGTAGAAGTAACTACTTGTTGGATTGGAGGTTATCATTAGTACAGTAGTTTGATATAATCAAGGATAGATATGAGAAGGTTATGAAAAGCTTTAGTGACAAGCTTCTGAGATTTATAAGTGAGATTACAAAGTAATTGTGAAGTAAGAGAGTAATCATTCAAGTGGACTTGAATTCATTAGAAGCATTCTAGAGATGAGGATTATCTCTGTGAGGAGATCATATAGAGCTTTTGTGTCAAGCTCATTGGATTTATAGATGGATTTAGGAGGAGAAATTATTAGTAAGAGTGTAAATAGTAAAGCTCATCATGTCAATACATGATGATAAATGTGAAGTAGTAGTATATCTAGGAAAGGAATTTCTTAATTAGAAATAAAGAATTGTGAAGTAAGGAAGATAGGTATTCCCGAGAAGCTATTAACCAAGACTTTAACAATCCATATCAAAGTTCCATGCCTACCTAATTCCTCTAAACCCTAATAGAAAACAAAGTACCATGGAATTGTCAAGATCACATTAGAAAGAAATCTCAACATCTCACTCTAACTTAATATATAAATTATAATCATAAATTTAGATGTCGTGTCCTTAAACCTTGATCTATAATATTGTCCATAAATAAACATAATTATAGTAAATTCTCTAGAGCTCATAGTGGATGCTTGTAGTTCTAAAATCAAAGACCAAGTTGGTTTAGGGATAAACCAAAGAATATTTTCTCATGGAACACTTTGGAGGACAACCTTGTATAATTATGACAAAGTCAACTACAATTTATTAATATAGACCAATGAAATGTTTTGTAAACTTAACTCTTTGGAAAGCTCTATAAGTAAATAAGTGTGGGTATATTCTCTTGTGTCCAAATAGAATATTTGGATCTAAAGATTTAGTGAAAGAGAATTATTATTTTGTATGTTTGCCACCTCAATCTTATAAGTAGTATCTAATTTAAAACTATCCTTAATACATGTTAAGTAGACAAGTAGACCTTACTTCTATTTTATAAACCATTCCTAAAACTCCAGCGAATACAATTCCTAGAAAAAGAATAATAATAAAACCCTAATTTCTACTTGTTCTATTTAATATAAGAACCTCTCATATAATTATGAACTTTATAAATACAAAAATACATAAAGAGAAAATTAGTGATGATGAATCCCTGTATTATTATAATAATTACATGAAAGATCCTTGTATTTCATACTTTGTGAAGATTAAATTTGAAATGAATTTGTTACATAGAAGACAGAAAATAGAAATGTAAAAGGAAAAATATCAGAATAGTATCTAACCCGTGACCCATCTCACCTCTTCCTTATTTATCGCCCGCGAGCAGCAACAACCGCTCCCTTGCTCACTTTCTCGCATCCCAACTTGGCCCATGTGCGGCCCAGCATCGGGCCATACCGTTTCGACCTCGAAATTTCGTTTGTCATCTTCGTCCCCGATGGGAAGCAGCTTCCTGGCGCCACCGGTGCCGTCGATCATCGCCGTCGTGATCTCCACCGCTTTCCACTCTAGAGTGAGGATAACAACCGGCATCACACGTCTCTCCATCCTCATACACTCTCCCGCTTGCTCCAGCACTCCCTCTCATTTTCCTCTTCTAAACTGAAACCCTAGCCTTAACCGCCGATGCACACCGTTGTCTGGAGACCACCCCGGAGCTGTCCAAGGATGTTGTGAGCTCTGTTCCATCGCCCTCGTCATCATAGAGGAAGGAATCAAGCTGGTATGCACATGATCGGCTGAATCTGGATCATCTTCCCTGACTCCGACGGAGACCATCGTCGGTGATTAGGGCGCTCCTGACCACCTCCAATTTTGTTGATCCCTTCATCGCGCTCCTGGTGAGCTCGAAAGTACCCTAGTACCCTTATATTCATTGCTCGCTCACCGTAGTGGCCTACCCGTGTGAGTCCGACCGCGTCACCGGCCATCCTCCGGGGACCATGCGACGTTTCCACTGTTAGATTCACCTCGTCCAACTGATTCCAACACAACCAATCGCGCTTGCTGGGGCGTACGGGATCATCGTCGGCGACCATCAACCGGCGGTGGTGGTCGTGTTGATGTCACCATGACATCATGCCGCGTCATCTTTGACCAGGTCCACGTGTTGACTGATCCACGCCAGCGTGGCAGGCTAACTTGGCCACTGGCCCACTGGTTAGTGACCTAGGTGAAAGTACTGACTTTGAATCGTCTAGAGGGGGGTGAATAGGTGACTACCAATTTTTAATTTGTTTCACACTTTTAGGCTTTGCGAGAAAGAAATTTATCTATATGTGCAACTAGGTGGACAACCTATATGCTAGATAACTTACAACAACCACAAGAACGGTAAAGAGCAAGAAGTAAAGGTAGGGAACAAGATAATCGGAGTGGGGACACGGAGATGTAATTCCCGTAGTTCACTCCCAAGGGAGCTATGTCTATGTTGGAGAGGTGTCGGGGCCACACAAGGTCACCCGAGCACCACAAAGGCCTCACCTTCTTCTCTGGTGAGCTCCCCCACAAAGGAGGCCTCACAATCCACTAATCGGTGACCTTGAAGGCGCCAACCGAAACCTTTACAACAAGGTTGAGGGGGAAGCTCCATAACTCAATTGGAGGCCCTCAACGACACCACGGAGCTTTACAACACAAGCCCTTAGCTCCAAGGATTCCCTACACCGTCTAGGGTTTCAAGAAACCCAAGAGCAACAAGATCCACAAAGGATAGGTGGGGGGAATCAAATCTTCTTTGGTGGAAGTGTATATCTAGGTCACCTCCCTCGCCTCTCAAAAGATCAAGTGATTTGAGTGGCTAGGGAGAGAGATCTAGTGAGGTGAAGCTCGAGTATTAATGGAGGAGAGAGAAAATTGAAGATTTAGGTAGGAGGAAGAAGGAGGGTGCCTTAAATAGGCCCCCTCCAAACTGAACCGTTGGAGCCTCCACGACCTCACCAGAAGTTCCGGTGAGTGGCCGAAAGTTCCGCCCAGCAAAGCCACAACAGTCATCAGCCCGTTAACGCCCGCTCCAAAAGCCTAATCGGAAGTTCCGGTCAGAATGACCGGAAGTTCCAGTGAAACTTCCAATGCAAGTTCCGACCCAAGTTCCGTCAAATAGAAGGCTTCCAAACAGAAGCATACTGATTCTAAGCGGAACTTGGAGCGGAACAAGGGGCAGAACAACTAGGTCGCAAAACTTGTCTGACCGGAAGTTCCGGAACCTGGGCGGAAGTTCTGCTCAGGGACTCAGTGGAAGGAGCGAAGGAAGTTCCTGGCCGGAACTTCCGGTGGAAGTTCCGACAAATAGACCATACCAAAACAGTAGTTTATGGGAGCTGGCCAGAACTTCCAGCGGAAGTTTGATCGGAACTTTTAGTCCCAGATCCTCCCCACAGAAGGCCCTGAGCGGAACTTCCGGCGCTTGACTGGAAGTTCCGATCAGACAAAAACTGCTCTAACATATCAGAATAACGCTCTCTCACAGAAAAGTAGGATTGGCTGTGGCGGTGCATATAAGGTTTGTGTAAAAACAAGTGATTCCCCACAGCCTTCCAAGATGGACCCCCTCTTGATAGTACGGTGATCTAAAGCAATAAAAAGAGGGAAATATAAAAACTAAAGAGTGTGAAAGAGAGCATCCACACAATTCATAGGAATCAACAAAAGCATTTTGCCTAAAACTCAAGCACACGGTTAGATCACAAGCGGGATTGTAATCATCACCAAAATAGCATGGGAAAATATAGTTCTTTCAATATCCCCTTTTTGGCGTTTGATGACAATCCCAAAGATTTGCATAAGATAGAAGCAGTCTTTGCAATGGATGGAACAAGTTCCCCCTATATGTGTGCAAGGTAGAGATAACACTCTAAGGACAAGACTAGCACACATACAAGGAGGCTCCCCCTTTCTATTGCAAAGATAGCACAAGTGCAAGGGAAAGATAAGATAGATATCATACCGTTGCACCAACCAAATGTGGTGGAGACAATAGAAAAAAAATAGAATCAAATGGAAACTATGAAAGCTCCACCACCATACACATGCCCTTAAGCCAGCAACAATAATACCAAACACTAGGAATCACATAGCATAACAAACCACATAGTCTCATACAGATAACAAGGTCCACAAGCACAAATAGGTTCACAAGCACAAAGAGGTCCACAAGCATACACAAATAAACTAGAGAGTTCACGAGCTAGAAAAGATCAAAGATAAGAACAAGCTTGCAACTTAGCCCATGCAAATCCCCTGAGCAACCTAATAGACATCTTTCTCCCCCTTTGGCATCGAGACACCAAAAAGGAAGAAAAGATCACTCTAATCGCCCCAACCATGAATAGGAGGAGGAGAAGGCTTGGGGTCCCAAGAGGCATTGTTCCACTCAGGCGGGGGACTAGTGACTTCCTCCTCAGACTCATCCTCAGACCAATGGCAGTTGTCGCGAATCCACTCATCCCTGGGAGCAGTGACAGAGCTAGTGACTGGAGAGCAAGGAATGTTGAGAGATATCATGATAGCCTTCTGGCGCTAAACACTTTGTTGTTGATCAACATAAGACTGATACTCTCGATTTTGCAGAAATAAAAAAGTCTTCTTCACCTTCCCTAGCATCTTCTTGGCCCAAGACGGCTGCCTCTGAAGAGAAGGACCACCAACACTAGAGCCACCATGAGCAGAAGAGGGACCACCAGCATCAGCACGGGCCTTCCGGAGAGCTTCTTCCTTTTCTTCTTGGGACCGAGGCTTATTGTGTTTGCTCACACACGGCTTCTTCTCCTCATTAATGGTTATGGCGTCCTCAGATAAGCGCATACCAGACACCTCAAGCCACTTGTGATTGATGAGGGTCTGAACATATGGAGCAGAAGGGAAGGAGCGCATGTCAATGATGGCTTGCCAAATCTCGGTGTAGATGAAGTGCATGACATCCAGCTTCCTATCATAATCACGGCGAAGGTAAGTCTGATACATGAGATCAACTTGATATGCATGAAACCGATCAAAGTTGCCGGCGTTTGGAGAGATGGTGTTCAAGTACACCCTGCGCATAATGTCATAAACTGGCTGAAGATGGTTCACGAAACCACAAGTGCCCCATCTTTCAATGTAAAGAGGCTCCAAGACTTCGGGATCAGCAGCTTGAGCGGAATGAACACGCCATCCATTTGCCCCCTTGCCGTGCGTAATGGGATAGCCAAGGAGAGCAAAAACTCGGACCATTTGGCGTAAGCGACGCCATTAGTCATCCACTTCAAAACCCCTTCAGTAGAAGAACTCATATCCATGTGAAGAGTAGTGTAGAACTGAGCAATAGCATTCTCATCATAGTTCTCACGATGCTCCATGATGGGAATCAGACCAAACCTTCTGCAAATGTCAAGAGCTTCGCCAAAGTACGCATGCTTGTCTTCCATGTGACCCACATTGATGTATTTCTGAGGAGCAACAACAAACTTTGTCTTGGTAGCATAAATTTCAGCAAAGGTCTGTTCTTGATGACAGTTGTGGAAGAGAGGATCCAAGCAATGACGGTCACGAGGAAAAAGATAAGGATCCACACGCCTAACAGCAGAGTAGGACTTCTGAGTCCACCTGGAGATCTTAGCCTTGGATTTGTCAGGCCCAGTGGCAGTGGCCTTCTGAGAGGCAAGAACATGCCGCTTATCCTCAGTAGCAGCGGCACGACGAGGAGCAGCAGACTTCTGACGGGCAGTCTGAGTGGATGGATGCACAACCTCAACATCGTCTTCATCAATATCAGGAGGAATATTAGAGAAAGGTCGACAGGCGCGCTTGCCTTTGCGGGTACCACCTTGCCCTGAGAAGAAAGAAAAAGAGTAGGGAGAGAAGGTGGGGTAAGTGAACAAGTTCGAAAGAGAAAACGAAAGGAGATTGAAAAAATACAGTCAGGAAATTTTTCAGTGTACGCCGGAACTTCCGCCGAATCGTCAGAACTTCCGGTGAAAATGGTCCACCTGAAGTTACGGTCCTGGCTCACCGGAAGTTCCGGTGAGACCACGAACTGGGCGGTTCAAGCAGCAGTTCCCATAGATTTCCATGAATGTATTGGACCAATCTACCCTAGCAACATCCCCTAGGCCTACCAAGATCTCCCAACATGTTCTAGACAAAGAACTAGCCTAGACAAGGTGAGCCCTAATTCAAGCAATGGTGAGAAAGCAAGATCTCCATTAATGGAGGAAGTTGAGGGCAAATACCGGAGTCCATGGCGGGAGATTAAGGTGGGGAAGGTTCCCATGGAGGAGATCTAAGGAAGGGTGGTCGGAGACGGAGGGGCCGGAGCACCTCCGTGGAGTTGGATTCGCCGGAGGCTTCTCCAAATAAGAAGTGGGTCTTGGGGAAAAGAGGAAGAAGATCCCGTTTTCCCCAGGGCCCACTTTATATAGGGCGAAGAGCCTCACCGGAAGTTTTGTTCAGAGACCGAAAGTTCCGGTGAACCGGAAGTTCCGAGCCAGGCAGAAATATTCCAGGTCTGCAGATGGTTCCTAAGAACAACGTGCTGACCGGAAGTTCTAGCAACTGGCCGGAAGTTCCGGTGACGCCAGAAAAACTTTCTCAGGACAGGAAGATAACAAGGAAGAACTTGTGCAGGGAATAGAGAGGGCTTGAGGAAAGAAAAGGCTTGGGATAGAGATCTCAAACCGCGAAGAACCAAAAACAACAAAGACCAAGAAAACACAAGAACAACCAAGCACAAAAACACAATGAAAAACCAAAACAAGAAACACACGAGGGTCGGTGGACGAGGCCACCTTATATAAGAGTAAATGGCTTGACACCACGAAGATATATCTTGGGTTCATTACCAACACTCATCATGAAGCTCAAATGGTATCCTTTAGAGACTATAGAGTATGAAAACTTTAATGTGCGCATAATAGGGATAGTGTTTGTTCATAAGAGGAACTACACTCCCCCTAAATCCATGCCTACATCCAAACAAAGATACACATTGAGACATGGGTAGGTGTGCAAGGTACTCAAGGAACATTGCTTGAATCTATGATATTTAGCTCATGCCTTAACTCTCGGAACCTTTCTTTGTCAAGAGGCTTCGTGAAAAGATCTGCAAGATTTGCCTTGGTGGGAACATACTCCAAAGAAATGTCTCCTCTTGCAACATGGTCCCGAATGAAATGATGACGAATGTAAATGTTCTTAGTCCGGTTGTGTTGCACGGGGTTGTGAGCAATAGCAATAGTGTTGGAGATATGCCCAAGAGGCAATAATAAAGTGGTTATTATCATATCTTCACACTTATGATAAATGTTTACATACCATGCTATAATTGTATTAATCGGAAACATTAATACTTGTGTGATTTGTAAAATAAAATAAGAGTCCCTAGTAAAGCCTCTTGTTAAACTAGCTTGTTGGTTAATATATGATCATGGTTTCCTGATCATGAACATAGAAGATGTTATTAACAACAGGATCATATCATTAGGAGAATGATGTGATGGACATACTCCTATAGATAAGCGTAGCATAAAGATCAAGTCATTTTAATAGTTCAATCGCTATATGCTTTCTGATACATAGTAACCTAATTCCTTCGACCATGAGATCATGCATATCACCTTTACCGGATGGATGCTTTGATGACATCAAACACCACACCGTAACTGGGTGGCTATAAAGGTGGCATTGAGTGTTCAGAAAGTATTGGTTGAAACACATGGATCAAGAGTGGGATTTGTCCATCCATATGACGGATAGATATACTCTGGGCCCTCTCGGTGAAATGTCATCCAATTAGCTTGCAAGCATGTGACTGGCTCACAAGGGATCACATATCACGGAACGAAAAGAGTACTTATCAAGAACGGTTTGAACTAGGTATGCGAGATACCACGATCATAACTTCGCTAAGTAAACTATCGTGAGACAAAGGGAAATTGGTATCGTATGTAAGTGGTTCATTCGATCGCAAAGTAATCGAGAAATATGTGGGAGCCATATGAATTTCCAGATTCCTCTATTGGTTATTGTTCGGAGAAGTGTCTCGATCATGTCCATAATAATTCACGAACCGTAGGGAGACACACTTAAGGATTCGACGTTGTTTTGAGTAGTTATGGTATTATGAGAAAGAGATGAATGTTGTTCAAGTCTCGGATGGGATCCGGATATCACGAGGTGATCCGGAATGGTCCGGAGAATAAGATTCATATAAGGAAAGTCCCGCTTTGGAGTTCGGGAATGATTCCGTGTTTTCATCGGGAATGTTCTAGAAGGTTCCGTATTGTCCCAAGCACTCGGGGGAGGGTAGATGAATGTGTCATTACATATTGAATGATTGCATCATGTACTAAGTATTCTTGCTGTTCCAAATAAAGGATTAAATTGAATCCTAAAACAGAAAAGTCAAATGGCAGTTTAAAAGTCAAGCGGCTAAAAACAGAAACTATGGGAAACAAGCAAGAGGTGGTTGAACCGACTTGGGGAGGAGTCCTCTCAAGCCGCCAACCAAGGCCGACTTGGGAGGGACTCCCCTTGGCCGCCCCACCTATAAAAGGAGGGCAGCCTCCTCCTCTAGACACACAAGTTCCTATCCTCTAATCTCCGGTTTAGAGCCGTTTTGGTTTAGAGATTCTAATTGCCCTAGCCTTGGTTTAGAGCCTTCTAATTGGTGTGTCTAATCTCTAGACCACTAATAACTCTCTCATACTCCACCATACTCGCTTAAGGCGAAGCCTGGGATCTCCCTCTACTTAGGTACCATTGTCAGTCTTAGGAATCGCGAGGAGAGTGCTACAACCTCCATTTTCTTTGGAACAAGGAGAGGAAGGTCTTCGTCGAGTACCAACATGTGACCGATCTGGAGCGCCCGGAACATGGCGCGGAAGGATCGCTCACGCGATCTTGAGATCGGAAAGAGCGACTACATCACCCACGAGAATCGCCTCGTTAACCGCTTTGGAATCTTCGAGGGTGAGTTATTCCATCGACTGCTTGCTACAATCTAGTAGATAGATCTTGGCTTGTTTGTTTGTATGCGATAGAAAATTTTTTTTCCATGCTACGAACCCCTACAAAGGGTATCAGAGCCGTGTCTATATGTAGATCTGTTGCACGAGTAGAACACAATGGTCATTGTGGGCGTTGATGCTTTTATTGTCGATTGCTTTTTGTGTACTTTGCATCTTGCGGTATGTTGGGATGAAGCAGCCCGGGCTAACCTTATATGACATCGTTCATGAGACTTGCTCCATGCTTGACATGCAACTTGCATTGCATAAGTGGCTTTGCGGGTGCCTGTTTCTCCTAGCATAGTTAAGATCCAATTTACAACGGGTGATCAACAATGCTAGTATCAATGTTGTGGTTCTTGTTCGTAAGTTAGAACGACACTTATTGAAAGCCCCAAACCACGTAAAATATGCAAAGAAAGTAGAGGCGTCTAACTTTGTTTTGCAGGGGTGTGCTGTGATGTGATATGGCCATGATTGTGATTATATATGATGTATGCAATGCTCCTTATTGTAAGTAGGCAACCGGCAGGAGCCATATGGTTGTCTTTAATTTCTGTTAAGACCCGCGTGTCTATTCAAAGTAGTTGTAATAGTTGAAACCGGTGGACGACAACCATGGAGAAGCGTCATTGACCTTGATGCAATGCCGGTGATGATGGAGATCATGTTCGTGCTAGAAGATGGAGATCGGAAGCACAAGGAAGAAAGGCCATATCATATCACATATTATGAATTGCATGTGATGTTAATCCTTTTATGCATCTTGTATTGCTTAGTAGACGACGGTAGCATTATAAGATGATCCCTCATGCACATGAATTTCAAGTCATAAAGTGTTCACCCTTAGTTAGCACCGTTGCTAAAGCTTGTTGTTTCGAAGCACCACGTGATGATCGGGTGTTTTTGATTCTACAAGTGTATACAACGTGAGCAAGCCAGATTTGCTCATGCGGAAACTAAGGTTTGATCTTGACGAGCCTAGCATGTACAGACATGGCCTCAGGAACACGGATTACCGAAAGGTAGAGCATGAGTCATATATTAGATATGATGAACATGTTGATTGTTCGCCATTGAAGTTGCATCAACTCTCGTGATGATCGGTTTTGATGTGGTGGATTTGGTTCGTGTGATCAGTAAAACAATGTGAGGGATATTGTTTTGAGTGGGAGTTCACCTAGATTAATTTAATTATAAATTAGAACTCAATTTATCATAAACTAAATCAAAGTGAATTTGCATAGTTGTTGTAGTCATTGGCATCCGTTTACCACCTTGCGCTTAGTTATAATTGAGATGATAGAACTATAGAATTCTGGTTAGTTACTTTACGAAATGGTATCGTATTGTTTTGAAGTGTTAATCTAAAGTTTAAAAGTCCTATTGCAAACTTTCAGTAAGTTCAGTTACTCCATGAAGTTTAATAATTAGTATTAAATCAAGAGTAACAATTCCAAGTGTTAGTATATAAGTATCATGTTTGTCTCCATGATTCTTGATATTCAAAGGATTCTCTTAATATCAAGGTTATCTAGGATCTGAAAGAGTTGTTTCAGAAACCATGATGTGTGGAAGATATTGTGATATCTGAAACGAAGTATTGGTTACAACATGATGGAGTATAATATGGCAAAAGTCATGTTCTCATATTTGATGAGAAATTGCAAAAGGTTGGAGACACTAGTTGTCCTAATCGTCCAAAAGGATTTGGAGAGCAACATTATACTCATATTTCGCCGTTATAAGCTAAAAGTAGCTTGATCATGGATAATTCCATGATAAGGGTGAATATTTGATGTAGGTAAAATGTTTACTACACCAAGAGATTACTAAAGAAAGGAATTTGAAAGAACACCAAACATTTGATGATGGTGATCTACTTCAAAGTGCAAGTCCAAAGACATTGGTATTTAAGTATACACGCTTTGGACTATATGTCATATGTATGACTCCACTATTGATGTTGATAGATTCTTTCAAACAGAAAAGGAAATACTGAAAGAGAATCTCATAAATATATGGCAGAAAAGAAAAGACTAGAATTGTTCAGTTTAAGTATATGGATGATATACATGTTATGGCTATATTATTTGCTCATTAAACAATGTGGTTCTTAAGTATTTGATACTGAATTTGTTGGTGTGAATCGTCATATGAAACAACAGAATTCATGAACTACAATGGCCTAAGTAACTAGCAAAAGAATATGTGATGATGTTCATCGAGAACAAATAAAGGGTTATTGTGTTGCTCGTTAAAACATCAAAGCTTGCCTTCAAGATTTGTTTTATCAGGTATTATGAGAACAAAAGGGTTGTTCAAATAATTGCCGTAATCCATAAAAGATGGATGATTCACAAATCTCGTTGGATAAATCACATGCATAAAACTAGTGCTAAAAATGTCGAAAGACAAATTGATTGAAAGATCACTTAGGAAGTGACATCGCCGTTTAAATTATATTGGAAAGAAAACATGAAGAAACTCCATGTGGATGGAATTTTGGAGTCTTTTGATTTTTGATCACATGACGCTTGTGAAACTTTCCTAGAGATAATTGAAACTTCGTTCATAGGCCAAAAGGGAACGAATGACTAGCTTATTGGAACTTGTACATATTGTTGTACGAAGTCCATTATGTGTAGTCAAGAGCGATGGATTTCAACTTCATATGCTTTCTCCGAAAATTTGAGTGAATATATGAATATTTACTTAATAAGGATGAAGTGTGAAATATTTGAAAAGTTCAAAGACTTTCAAGATGAAATGCAAAATCATTGTAACAAGAATATAAACAGTTTATGATAAAGATCATAAAGGAAGATATTTGAGTTACAAAGTTTAGCATAATACCTAAGATTTATGGAATCGTTCGTGGATTTGCATTTCCAAACACCATAAGAGTATGGAGCATTCGAGATATGTAATTAAACCTTGTTTGACATGGTAAGATCAAAGGTATAATTCATAAACCGCCATTATATTTTAAAGATTAAAAGCTTTAGAGATTACCGTTTTCCACCGAAAAGAGCTCCATCATAATCCGTTGAAATGACACCATATGTTATGGTTTGGGATAAAACCCAAGTTGTCCTTTCTTAAACATTGGTATGCTATGCATAAGAAAGATGTTTGCAACCAAAGTCGGATGAACTGCTTTGTTAAGTATTCCTCCATAACACCGGAGACAAAAGTGTTTGTCACTTAGAACGAAAGTTTCTTTTAGAAGGAATTTTTCGTGAAAAGTTAAGGGAGGACAATAGAACTTTGATAAGGTTAAAAGAACCTTAGCTATATGTGCAGAGTTGCAAGACCGAAAAGTGTTCGGAGGCAGAAGAATGCTCATGGCTCACGACCTCAAAGGTTGTGGTTATGAAGGTCAAAGTTTCATTGAACCAAGTAGGTCGAGTAAACAATCAAATACCAAGATTTGAGGGTTGAATCATTATTTGAGAATAATGAACGTACTACATGCAAAGAAGCGATGATGGGCCCGACTCGTAAAATGGCTTGAAGCCATAAAATCCGTGATAGTTCCATATCAGAGATCAAGATTTGAACTTGAAAGACCCTCCGGGAAGGTACAAGACCTTCGATCGTATTTGGATCTATAAAGAAATAGACATGGATGTTTCACATCTATGAAATAGTCGACATGTTGGGAAAGAGTTCACAACAATGTTCAAAGGTTGTATATGACAAGATTTGATCTTTCATAGCGATTTTTAGTCTAGACGGATTAACAACCACTACATATAATTTGTTATATGGTAGTTGAATAAAAAAACAAGTTCTTCTAATAGAATCGTTACCTAGGACATGTGCATAACACGGTCCATAGGGTTTTGTTAATTCAAAGGATGCTAAAAGCATATGCAAACTTCAATGGTTAAAGTGAGCATCGCGGAGTTGGAATCTTCACTGTGATGAAACTGTTAAAGGAGTTTAAAAGTTCATTAGAGACGATAAAGATGCTTGCATTTGCAAGAAATTAAGTGGGAGCGCTAAGACATGTTTCTAATACATTATGTGGAAGACATATTGTTGATTGGAAATAATTTATCTTTTATTAACACATATTAAGAATTTCATCCCGATGAAAGACTTAGGCAAAACCCAAATATTTGGCATCAATAGACGCTAATATGGTTGTGCCAGAAGTACATAGACGAGATATTGAATGAGTTCAATATAGAAACTACAAGAAAGGTTCTTGTCGCACAAAAAGGATTGAATGAGTTCAATGTTGATGATATATTCAAGTATATTGACATTTGGTAAAGTGAAACAAATAATCAAGTATAGATTGATACTTGATGTATGAAATCACAAAGAGTATTTATATCAATCATACTGTGATATGTACAAATCCAGATATGTCCTATGCTCTAAATGTTGTGAGCATATACCAGAATGATTCGTAAGATGATCATTGGACAATAGTAAGGATATTCTTATGATCTTTTGGAAGAACTAAGAGTATAATATTTGTAGAAGTGACAAATAGATGGTTAGTTCATTGTAAAAGTACTACATTGATACTAGCTTTGTCACAAAGTACAAATTAAGTTTATCTCAATCTAAACTAAAGGTGGCACAATATAATGGAAAGTGAGTTCCATAATGGATTTGGATGAGTTCCAAAGTTAAAAACATTGTGACAGATACTACAACAAAAGGCTAAGTATATGACTGTTATAATAGCAGCTAAAGAGGGCATTTGTGTCAAGTAGTTTGTTATCAAACTAGGTGTAGTTCACAGTGGGATAATACTATGAAGATATATTGTGCGACAATATTATCAACATGTTTTAACCCCAAAGAGCTAAAGGTCACACCGAAAGACCAAATTTATACAAAGCCATCTCATTAGAGAATGAGTGATGCGTAGAGACGCAAAGACATGCAATTACACACGGACCTGGAAGTGTCAGATCCGGAGATCAGTTGACCACTAGCAATCGTGTACATACAACACCGGAAAGCCATAGGTGTTGAATACACAAAGGTTTGAAACTAGATTATTGACTCTAGTGCAAGTGGGAGACTGTTGGAGATATGCCCAAGAGGCAATAATAAAGTGGTTATTATCATCTTCACACTTATGATAAATGTTTACATACCATGCTATAATTGTATTTATCGGAAACATTAATACTTGTGTGATTTGTAAACTAAAATAAGAGTCCCTAGTAAAGCTTCTTGTTAAACTAGCTTGTTGGTTAATATATGATCATGGTTTCCTGATCATGAACATAGAAGATGTTATTAACAACAGGATCATATCATTAGGAGAATGATGTGATGGACATACTCCTATAGATAAGCGTAGCATAAAGATCAAGTCATTTTAATAGTTCAATTGCTATATGCTTTCTGATACATAGTAACCTAATTTTTCTGATACATAGTAACCTAATTCCTTCGACCAAGAGATCATGCATATCACCTTTACCAGATGGATGCTTTGATGACATCAAACACCACACCGTAACTGGGTGGCTATAAGGGTGGCATTGAGTGTTCGGAAAGTATTGGTTGAAACACATGGATCAAGAGTGGGATTTGTCCATCCATATGACGGATAGATATACTCTGGGCCCTCTCGGTGAAATGTCATCCAATTAGCTTGCAAGCATGTGACTGGCTCACAAGGTATCACATATCACGGGAACGAGAAAAGAGTACTTATCAGTAACGAGGTTGAACTAGGTATGCAGAGATACCGACGATCATAACCTTGGATAAGTAAACTATCGTGAGACAAAGGGAAATTGGTATCGTATGTAAGTGGTTCATTCGATTGCAAAGTAATCGTAGAAATATGTGGGAGCCATATGAATTTCCAGATTCCTCTATTGGTTATTGTTCGGAGAAGTGTCTCGATCATGTCCGCATAATTCACGAACCGTAGGGAGACACACTTAAGGATTCGACGTTGTTTTGAGTAGTTATGGTATTATGAGAAAGAGACCGAATGTTGTTCGGAGTCTCGAATGGGATCCGGGATATCACGAGGTGATCCGGAATGGTCCGGAGAATAAGATTCATATAAGGAAAGTCCTGCTTTGAGTTCGGGAATGATTCGGTGTTTTCATCGGAAATGTTCTAGAAGGTTCCGGATTGTCCGCACTGGGGGAGGGTACATGAATGTGTCATTACATATTGAATGATTGCATCATGTACTAAGTGTTCTTCTGTTCCAAATAAAGGATTAAATTGAATCCTAAAACAGAAAAGTCAAATGGCCGCTTTAAAAGTCAAACGGCTAAAACAGAAACCTGGGAAACAAGCAAGAGGTGGTTGAACCGACTTGGGGAGGAGTCCTCCAAGCCGGGCGCCAACAAGGCCGACTTGGGAGGTACTCCTCCCTGGCCGCCTCCCACCTATAAAAGGAGGCAGGGCTTCCTCCTCTAGACACACAAGTTCCTATCCTCTAATCTCCGGTTTAGAGCCGCTTTTGGTTTAGAGCTTCTAATTGCCCAAGCCTTGGTTTAGAGCCTTCTAATTGGTGTGTCTAATATCTAGACCACTAATAGCTCTCTCTCATACTCCACCATACTCGCTCGGCTTAAGGCGGCCTCGGGATCTCCTCTACTTAGGTACCACGCGTTGTCTTGCGGAATCGCGAGGATAGTGCTACAACCTCCGCTTTTCTTTGGAACAAGGGAGAGGAAGGTCTTCGTCGAAAATTTAACGTGTGACCGATCAAGGGAGCGCTGCCGGAACGTGGTGCCGGAAGGATCGTCTACGCGATCTTGAGATCGGAAAGAGTACGACTACATCACCCACGAGAATCTGCTCTCGTTAACCGCTTTGGAATCTTCGAGGGTGAGTTATTCCATCGACTCGTTGCTACAATCTAGTAGATAGATCTTGGCTTGTTTGTTTGTATGCGATAGAAATTTTTTGTTTTCCATGCTACGAACCCCTACAAATAGCACTCTCATTGTCACAAAGAAGAGACACCTTGTCAAAAGAGAGTCCAAGATCCTTCAAGGTTTGCTTCATCCATAGCAATTGAGCACAACAACTTGATGCGGAGATGTATTCAGCTTCGGCAGTGGACATATACACACAGTTTTGCTTCTTCGAGTACCAACAAACCAAGGATCTTCCAAGAAACTGACAGGATCCGGAGGTTGACTTCCTTCCCACTTTGTCACCAGCCCAATCCGAGTTCGTGTATCCAATAAGGTCAAAGCTGGCTCCCTTGGGGTACCACAACCCAAAGTTTGGGGTATGAACCAAATATCAAAAGATTCTCTTGACCGCCACCATGTGGCTTTCTTTTGGTGCGGCTTGAAATCTTGCACACATACCCACACTCAACCTAATATCCGGTCGGGATGCACAAAGATAGAGCAAATAACCAATCATCGAGCGATAGAGTTTTTGATCCACATCCTTACCCTTGGGATCGAGATCGAGATTAACCTTAGTTGGCATGGGAGTCTTGGCACCTTTGACTTGATCAAACTTGAACTTCTTGAGCATGTCTTGGATGTATTTGGCTTGGTTGATGAAAGTCCCTTTCCTCAATTTCTTGACTTCAAACCCAAGGAAAAACTTCAACTACCCTATCATGGACATCTCGAAGCGATCGGTCATGAGCTTGGAAAAATCCTCATTAAAAGCTTTGTTAATAGACCCAATGATAATGTCATCAACATAGATTTGGCATACGAACAAGTGGCCTCCAAGTTTCTTAGTAAAAAGAGTGGGATCAATGATCCCCACTTTGAAGCCACGGTCTAACAAGATCTCTCTAAGGCAATCATACCACGCACGTGGGGCTTGTTTGAGGCCATAGAGTGCCTTATCGAGCTTGTAAACATGGTTCAGGAAAAGTGGATCCTCAAAGGCCGGAGGTTGCTTGACTTATACCAACTCTTTCAAAGGACCATTAAGAAAATCACTCTTAACATCCATTTGATGCAACTTGAAGTTATGATGAGTAGCAAAAGAAAGAAGCATACTAATGGATTCAAGGCGAGCAACGGGGGCATAAGTCTCACCGTAGTCGATGCCCTCAACTTGTGAGTATCCTTGGTCAACTAACCTTGCCTTGTTGCGCACAATTATCCCATTCGCATCACACTTGTTCTTGAAAACCCATTTCGTACCGATGATGTTTTGACAATCTTTGGGCCTCTCAACTGTTGCCTGTCAGAGATGACTTTGTTGGGAACCATAAGAGAAAGGTATGATGAGCACAATCGAACCAGAAGCAGGAAGGAAACGTCACACAGGTGTTGCAAGTAACGCAGATACTTGCACAACACAAACTCAAGACTTTGCCCCAACGAATCAGTGAGGTTTTCAAGCTCACTGGTTTGCTGTAACAAAGGATTAAACGTATGGTGTGGAAGGTAATGATTTGCAGCAAGTAAACAAGTAATAATGGAAGATGTATCAATGGTAAAGATTGGACCGGGGTCCATAGTTCACTAGAGGTGCCCTCCTTATATAAACAATATGGCAAAGGGTAAACAAATTAAAGCAGGGCAATTGATAGGAACTGAGCAAGGCATAATAATGCAATTACTACTTAGAAAGATCCTATGAGATTCGATTGGGCAATACAACAAAATACATAGACCGCCATCCAACTGCATCTATGACTAGAAGTCCACCTTCAGGTTATCATCCGAACCCCCTCCAGTATTAAGTTGCAAGCAAAAGACAACTGCTTTAAGCAAAGTGTGTAAGGTAAATAGTCCACATGTTCCATGAACAAGAGACCGTTGTTTTCTCCCTAGTAGCATCAGCACATCTACAACCGAAGAGATTATTGTCACTTCCCTTGGAAACTAGAGGCATGAACCCACTATCGAGCATAAATACCCCCTCTTGGAGTCACTAGCAACTACTTGGCCAATATAGCTACTAACAACGGAGAGCATACAATATCACAAACAACATAGACATGATAGAATCATAAAGACAAAACCATTAATCAAACCAACATAATAATCTCAATATCCATCGGATCCCCGCAAACACAACATGCATGATTACAAATATATTAGATCTTGATCATGAATGGAGCTCATAAGATCTATACATGAAAGCACAAAGGAGGAGATACAACCATCTAGCTACTACATGGACCCATAGTCCAAGGTGGAACTACTCACACATCATACCGGAGAGAAGGCCTATGGGATGATCTCCCCTCCGGCAGGGTGCCAGGAAGAACTTCAGATCCCCCCGATCTAGGGACGACAGTGGAGGCGGCTACAGAAGGTTTCGTGGAGATTTGATCGGGTACTTAGGGTTTCTGCATCAGGGGCTTATTATAGGCGAAGGGGGAGGCCGAGGAGGCGGCCAGAGGGGCCACACCCTCCCAGTGCCAAGGTGGCTCACTCGCCTAGGGGTCCGCTGCCCTGGCCCGCTTCTTTGTCTCCCCTCTGTACTTCTTGTTCCCCACGGAAAGTAATTGACTTTGACATTTGTCCCGTCCAATTCTGAGAATATTTATTTACTAACTTTTCTCGAACCAAAAACAACAGAAAATAGGCAACTAGCACTATGGAAACTTGTTAATAGGTTAGTACCAGAAAACATGTAAAAATCACCTCAAAGTGTAGACAAAGCAAAGCAAAGCAAAGTAGATACTAAACAATCATGGAGCATAAAAAATTATAGATACGTTTCCGGCGTATCATCAACCAAGGTCCATATTTTGTTCCTCTTGAAGTTGTGAAGTTCTTCATTCATAGCGTCAAGCCAATAATCATCTTCAAGAGCCTCGAAGACTTTTGGCGGTTCCACAAGAGAGATAAAAGCATGGTGAGAGCTAAATGAGGCTAGTTGCCTCCTAGTAGTGGAACCTTTATTGAAATCTCCATAAACATTATCAAGGATATGGGCATCTCGGACGAGCTTGGCAAGGAGATAGGCTTGACGGCGAGCTTGAGCTTCAATACGATATTCTTGAGCAACCTCTTGATCGTTTCCAGCATTGGAGTTCCCGCCTTGACTATAAGCATGAACACGAGGATCATCTTCATTAATTTCCACTTCGGGAGAGTCATCATTTGGAGTATAGCCTTGATTATCATTAGCTTTCCCTTGATCTTGACGAGATTGATCTTGGGAAGATCCTTGAGGAGGAGCCCCATCTTGGGGAGGTTGATGTTGTTGATGAAGAGCTTGACCTTGGGAGGTGTCTTGAGGAGGAGCCCCATCTTGGGGAGGTTGATGTTATTGATGAAGACCTTGACCTTGGGGGCTTGGAGAGTCATGAGCATGAGAGGCTTCGAAAGATCTTGAGGGAGCTTGTGCCAAAATAGTAGGTCGTTGAGAGGCAAGATGGTCTTGTGAGAGTGATTGCTCCACTTGAGTAGAGCTTGGTCCTTCTCCTTCGTCCACAAGGGGATCCTCAATGGGGAGGTGGAAACCTACACCCATTCTTCTTATGGCCTTAGGAGGTATTTCATCACTTGGATCACAAACACCGTCTTGCCTAACAAGGGACTCATGGTCTTCATCAAACTTCACATTGCTCATCTCTTCAACTCTTCCATTGGCTTTGTTGTAGACTCTATAAGCATGAGACTAATTTGAGTATCCGACAAAGATACCTTCTTGAGCCTTGGATTCAAACTTGGACAAACGAACTCCTTTCTTGAGAATATAGCACTTGCAACCAAACACTCGAAAGTAACTAACATTTGGATTTTTCCCGGTGAGCAGCTCATAGGGGGTCTTGTTCTTTTTCTTGCGAAGGTAGAACCGGTTGGTTGCATGACAAGCGGTGGAGATGGCCTCGGCCCAAAAGTTGTATGGAGACTTGAATTCAGCTAACATAGACCGAGCCGCATCCATCAAAGTGTGATTATTCCTTTCGGTAACACCATTTTGTTGAGGGCTATAAGGAGTGGAATATTGATGCTTGATTCATTCATCACTAAGAAACTCATCCAAGGTATAGTTCTTGAACTCGATCCCATTTTCACTTCGAATGGAGAGAATGGTTGCATTGTGTTTTCGTTGAACTTCATTGGCAAAATCGATGACGGTTTGTTGAGTCTCACTCTTGTACTTGAAGAAGAACACCAAAGTGTATCTTGAGAAATCATCCACAATAACCAAGCAATACTTCTTGCCTCCAAGACTATCATGAGAAGGAGGGCCAAAGATGTCCATGTGCAAGAGCTCCAAGCATCTTTCCGTGGTGATTTGATTGAGCACTTTGTGAGGAGTTTCATGCATCTTCCCTTCAATACAAGACCTACAAACATGATCTTTGGCAAAAGAGACATCGTTAAGACCAAGGATGTGGCCCTCGGAGTAAAGTCTTTGCAAAGTTCTCATGTTAACATGGGCTAGGCAGCGATGCCACAACCATCCCTTGTAGGCTTTAGCATAGAGACATAGAGCATGAGGAGTAGTGGTCCCCGAAAAATCCACCACATACAAGTCATGCTCTATATACCCTACGAAAGCCACCTTGAGAGACTTGCTCCACATGAGGACCACAGAGTGCTCATTAAAGAAAGAAGAGAGACCCATAATGGCAAGAGAACGAACAAAAAGTAAATTGTAACCAAGGGTTTTGACAAGCATGACGTCAACCAAGGATACATCCGGGGTTACCACCACTTTGCCAAAACCCAAAACCTGAGAACTTGTTTTATCACCGTAGGAGACCATGGTGTTGGCAATATTTGGCCTTATCTCCGTCATGATAGACTTGCTTCCGGTCATATGACTTGTGGAACCACTATCAAGCACCCATTTTGAACCACCGGAAGCATAGTCCTACAAGAAAATCAAGCTTTGGTTTTAGGTACCCATTTTGCAATGGGTCCCCTTTTGTTAGTAACAAGAGTCTTTAGCACCCAAATGGCCCAATGATAATCATGCGTGTAAGAAGTTCCAACATATCTAGCATATACATGACCATCATAAGACTTGCAAAGAATATAAGAGGGATTGTTCTTTCCGGCAAAGTTGTCACTTTGCAAGATGGTTGGACCATAAAAAGGTCCTTGAGTCACGCCCTTGTTCTTTTTCTTCTTGTTTTTCTTCTTCTTGTTCTTCCTATTCTTCTTCTTAGTCTTGGCAAGTTGATCCTTCAATGCCTTGTTCTCCTCAATGAGATGCTCATGCTTGCAACAAGGGTTAGGAGTGCTAGACAAGTCTATAATTTGCACAGCGGAAGACTTAGCATGTTCACAAGTTAGTTGAGTTTTAAGTTGTTCATGGGATTCAAAAAGACTTGAGAATTTGCTCTCCAAGGCTTTGTGTTCCTCTTTGAGTTTCTTAAGATCTTCTTGAGTCCTATCATGACCAACCCTAAACTCAACTTTTTCTTTCTTAAGAACCTTAACCAAAGCAAGAGCATGATCACGTTCTTTAATTAGGGAGGACATGGTGTTATTATGGTCATCAACAAGTTTAGACACACTTTCCTCAAGATTAATTCTCATATTTTGTTCATCCTCAAGACTTTGAGGGAGAGAGGCAATTTCATTGGCGGCATCTCTTTCATTTTTACTTAACAAGTCAAGAAGTTCTTCCTTTTCATCTAAAGCATCCCTAGCATTGTCAAGTTGTGCAAGCAAGGAATGAAAGCAAGTTTTAGTTTCTTCATCCAAGGTAGCAATAAACTCACACATGTCTATCATCTCTTTCTTTATCTCTAGACCAACAAGATCAACAGAAGAAGGCTCACTAGAGATGGGTTGAGGAGTGGGTTTAGATGTTACCTTAGTGGCCTTGGCCATAAGACACTTTTGGTTGGAGGAGATGGCGTTCTCATTAGGTGAGTCGAAGAGGGACAATCGTGGAGTAGAGGTAGTAGCAATAGCAGCAACTCCCACAATCTCTCCACCTTGGACTTCATCATCATCATCATCATCTTCATTCGTGCCCGAAAGGTATTCTTCATGGACCACTATAGCTCTTTCTTTGTTGGCGACATTCTTGACGGTGTAGTTCTTGTTCAAAGGATGAGGAGGCCTTGACTTGATATTGCGAATGAGATGACCACCATTGTCTTCACGGTTCTCAAAGGGACACTTGTCCACAAAGTGACTCTTATCATTGCAATTGTAGCATGACCTTGCCTTGGGAGACTTGTTGGGTGAGTTGAATCTTGAGTTGTCCCTTGACCTTGACTTGAGCCCGGACTTATTCCAAAAGGCCCTTGAAGCGAGAGCAAGATGTTCGTTGAAGGCACACTTGAGGTCCTCTTGATACCACTCACTTGATGTATCATCATCATCAACTTCAATAGCCTTGGCCTTCAAAGCAAGATTCACTTTTGTTGATCCAATGGCCCTAGCACGGGCGGACTCTGCATTCTTCTTGGCAATGGTCATGGCAATTGCTTCACTCAAGACTTCTTGGGAGGTCATTACGTGAAAGTTGGTTCTTACCTTGATAGAGTTGAGCTTTTGTTCATCAAACGGAAGGAGAGCTTGAATGAACTTCCTCTTCATGAACTTGTCATCAACATAGGTGGCACCAAGATCCCTCATAGCGCAACAAAGGACCTTGAGCCGCCTATACATGTCTTCGGGGGTCTCATCATATTGCATAGCAAAACCATCACACTCGTTGTTGACTTCATCAAACTTGGAGCTTTGGATGCTTGAATAGCTCGATGAGTTGATCCCATGCTTCCTTGGCGGTGTTGAATTGGCGAATGTGGGCAAAGTCCTTGGGAGTCAAAACCTTTTGAATCATTCCCAAAGCCGTGGTATTGAGTTGCTTGTCCACCACTTCACCTTGAGTCAACTTCGTTGGGTCATATGGAGAGAACCCATCCTCCACAATCCTCATTAACTCAATAGAAGAGCTGGAAATATGTGAGCGCATTAGATACTGCCAATTGGAAAAAATTGAAGTATATAGCATAGGTGGTGCTCCTTGAGGAATGATGTGTGGCATGGGGATGGGTGGATCCGGAGTGTACTTCGGCAGTGGGGGCACCGCCGAGTAGTCCTTTCCTCCACTTTCCTCTTTGGAAGTAGAATCTTCGGGCTCCTCGGTGTTTTCACTTGGAACCTTGGTAGATGTTTGTGCAACAAAACCAAGTCCCAAGTGAGTGGTGACAGACTCGAGATTTCCCCTGGTGGCAGTCACGGGAATGGTGGGAGGAAGCTCGGTGGTTTGGGATGTGGCAAGAGCAACCATGGGGTTTGGATTGAGAGACTGCAAAATAGTCATCATTTCCTCAAACTTGGACATCACGGATGTCTCCAATTGCTTTAGGTCATCCATGGTGGCCAAGTTCTTGGGGTTTTCATTTTCACTACCCCCTTCGTCAGCCATCATATCTTAGGCGGTAACGCCCAAAATAAGAGCCTTGGCTCTGATACCAATTGAAAGTACCGACTTTGAATCGACTAGAGGGGGGTGAATAGGCGACTACCAATTTTTAATTTTATTCACACTTTTAGGGTTTGCGAGAAAGAAAGTTATCTAGATGTGCAACTAGGTGGACAACCTATATTCTAGATAACTTACAACAACCACAAGAACGGTAAAAATCAAGAAGTAAAGGTAGGAAACGAGATAACCGGAGCGGGGACACGGAGATGTAATTCCCGTAGTTCACTCCCAAGGGAGATACGTCTATGTTGGATAGGTGTCGGGGCCACACAAGGTCACCCGAGCGCCACAAAGGCCTCATCTTCTTCTCCGGTGAGCTCCCCCACAAAGGAGGCCTCACAATCCACTAACCGGTGACCTTGAAGGCGCCAACCAAAACCTTTACAACAAGGTTGAGGGGGAAGCTCCACAACTCAATTGGAGGCCCTCAACGACATCACGGAGCTTTACAACACAAGCCCTTAGCTCCGAGGATGCCCTACACTGTATAGGGTTTCAAGAAACCCAAGAGCAACAAGATCCACAAAGGATAGGTTGGGGGAATCAAATCTTCTTTGGTGGAAGTGTAGACCTAGGTCACCTCCCTCACCTCTCAAAAGATCAAGTGATTTGAGTGGCTAGGGAGAGAGATCTAGTGAGGTGAAGCTCGAGTATTAATGGAGGAGAGAGAAAATTTAAGAGTTAGGTAGGAGGAAGAAGGAGGGTGCCTTAAATAGACCCCCTACAAACTGAACCGTTGGAGCCTCCGCGACCTCACCGGAAGTTCCGATGAGTGGCTGGAAGTTCCGCCCAGCAAAGCCTCAACGGTCATCAACCCATTTACGCCCGCTCCAAAAGCCCCACGGAAGTTTCGTCGAATGATCGGAAGTTCCGGTGAAACTTCCGATGCAAGTTCCAGCCCATGTTTCATCAAATAGAACGCTTCCAAACAGAAGCATACTGATTCTGAGTGGAACTTGGAGCAGAACAAGGGGAAGAACAACTGGGTCACGAAACTTGTCTGACCGGAAGTTCCGGTGCCTGGGCAGAAGTTCCGCTCAGGGACTCGGTGGTGTCGTGGTATTGCACGACAGATGCTACTGGGGGTAGCTTACGTAGAGGGAGCAAGGCGACGTAGGAGAATCCGGGAGCGATATTGGCACATGATGTACCCGGGTTCACGTCCCCTTGGTGGAGGATCGCTACGTCCTGCTATCAATCCAGTATATGAGTATAGATTGGTTTACATGGGAGCCGCCATAGGCGGAGGGAGAGACTAGGTCTAATGAGATGTGGGCGAATATGCCCCGTGGGGGTGCCCCTGGTGGCTTTATATATGCAGCCAGTTAGGGTTTACAAGTATTAGTGGGCTTTGTATTGAAGTCGCCGTCTTGGGCCTCTAGTCGGCGCCAGTCGCATGGGTGCAGCATGCGCCAATTGCCGTATTGGGCGAGTCGACCCGCTCAGGGTTAGGTTCCAGTCGGCTCAATCCAGCTGGGGAATCCACTTCGTGGGTATACCCCGATTGGTATTCCCCCATCAGTAGTCCCCGAGCGTGTTGTCGATTCGACGCGGGCTTGAGGCAGGGCGCGGAGAGTCTTGACGATGGGTCGTGGCGAATCGGCGACGAGCTCCTGAACAGAGAAAAGAACCGTGAAGCGGGAGGCGGTCGGCGTGAGCCAGTCGGTGATGGCCAGTTGGCGAAAGACGCAGGGTGTCGGTGAAGCTGCCAGTTGCGGCGAGTCCTCGAACGTGGAGCGTGCCGAATCCCCGAGCACGACGAGTGGCGAGGTCGAGCAACCGGCGAGTCCGCGAGTGTGTGGAGTACGCGAGGGCGAGTCCGCGGTGGCGAGTCCCCGAGCGTGTGGAGTACGCGAGGGCGAGTCCGCGATGGTGAGTCCCCGAGCGTGCCGAGTACACGAGGGCGAGTCCGCGGTGGCGAGTCCCTGAGCGTGCCGAGTACGCGGTGGCGAGTCCCCAAGCGTGTCGAGTATGCGAGTGGAGAGTCCACGGTGGAAACACGACGAGGGCGAGCCGCGGTCGCGGAACCACGCGTACACGCAGCATGCCTAGGAGTAGTCCCCGAGGCTCGAGTTGGCTTGGAGAGGTGACTTGAGGCTCTTTAGAGATGCATATTCTGAAAATAGTAGTGGTTGCTGCCGAGCATGGCGAGCGGCGCGGTCGAGCGAGTCCGCGAGGGGAGAGTCCCTGAGCGTGGCGAGTCCGCTATGACTGCGAATCCACGAGGGGAGAGTCCCTGAGTGTGGCGAGTCCGCGATGATTGCGAGTCCACGAGGGGAGAGTCCCCGAGTGTGGCGAGTCCGCGATGATTGCGAGTCCGTGAGGGGAGAGTCCCCAAGTGTGGAGAGTCCGCGATGATTGCGAGTCCGCGATGATGTTGATTGCGCTGTTTTGTTAGCGAGTCTCTCGTCTTGTCCCAGGGGGCCAGTCGCATGGCGACTCCAAAGATGGCTCTCGACTTGGCGTTCTTCCCGGACGATCCGAGGCTCAGTTTGCGAGTCCTCATCCGCAGTACTAGGCCATGCGAGTCACACTGTCTAAGGTTGAGGAGGACATTGTGCTGTTTGTGTAGAACAACCATTTGTCTTGGCCCGGAAGGACAATCGAGCAAGGCGACTCCAATGAAGGCTCTCGGTTAGCGTTTTTCATGGACGATCCGAGGCTCGGTTTGCGAGTCCTCGTCCGCACTACTTGGCCATTGCGAGTCGCTCTTTCAAAGGTTGGCAAAGGCGAATAGATTTTTCCCGGGGGGAAGAGACACCCAGTGGTGAGTCCATGCAGCGTGGCATGCGACCCTCTCTGGCGACTCGGACGATGAAGGTCCCTTAGTAGGCGCGGCATACGCATTTGACATAGCGGACGGGGTCGTACGGCGTTTAGCCGGGAAAAGTCGACGCGACAGACAAGGAGTCGACGTGGCGGACAGAGGTCGCAGAATGGCGAAGTCGACGCGGCGAACACGGGGTCGACACGGCGGACGGAGGTCAGGCTATGGCGATGTCGACGCGACGGACACGGGGTCGACGCGGCGGACGGAGGTCGCGTTATGGCGAAGTCGACGCGGCAGACACGGGGTCGACGCGGCGAACGGAGGTCGCGCTATGGCGATGTTGACGACGGCGGGCCGCGAGGACGAGGTCACGACGGCGATTCCGCGGCAGGCGAGTCCGCGCTGGCAAGTCCCCGAGCGTGTTGAGTATGCGGGAGCGAGTTCACGGTGGCGTCGGACGGATTTTTGTCGGGTGAAGTCAACGCGGAGCATACATTGGAGTCTGTGCAGCTGCGAGTAGAGAGACGAGTTGACCGATCGCATGTCTGGATGTTGACATCTGTCGTTCCGTGCAGGGACGGAGCCAGCGTCTAAGCTCAAGGGGGGCAAGGTGTGCATGTGATATGATTGAGGGGAGCTGAGCTAGGAAATCTACCACAAATAAGGACCTGCCTTGACTAATATTCTTAAGAAAATCATGAGCATAGGGGGGGGCGTCGCCCCTGCTCGTCCCCCTTGTCTCCGTCCCTGGTTCCGTGGACTATACATCCCATTGTGATTTGTTTGTACTTGTAGGCACATATGATTAGCACATGGGATACAATATAACAATAAATATAGTAAACATAATAGGCTCGAGTAAAGAGAGTATTTTTATACTAATCTGATCATGGATCGATCGTAAGGAGCTCCTCCGATCGAGTCTCTCCTGTAGACGGTGGTGCAATCGGTCGGCCGCTCTAGCGTGTAAAACCGGCGAGAGCGAGTCACAGCTTGGGAATTTCACCACTTCAATGCAATCATGAAACATACTCTGCAAATAAAGAATATTTCCACCCAATCTTGCCGGGCATGGATCAATAGTCTAGAAAATACGTGCGAACAATACACAAACAATGATTCAAATAATAAAATATAAATTGGAGAAGAAATAAACGGTAAGATGAGACTAAATTAAGAACTCAGCTGCCGGCCGTCCTGACGTGCGATGTAGGCTTAATTGTAGTTGCTAGATATGGATCAAATTGAATCGTTTGCACATCGCATATACCACTATGCAAGCAAAATTAGATCCGGATAAAATAATCAACTTGCAAAGCAATTATTGTGAGATGGGATTAAATTGGAACTTAGTTGTCATGGTGAACGGGAGGCCACACATACAGTAGCATGATCGTGCTTAAGTCACTAAGAGTGAATGATTATATGATGTATAAGTGACATTGGTGGATAGAACATGATTAAACCCTAGTGTAGATATGTTTCCCTAGGATGGTCATGGAAAGTCACAACGATATAATGTGAAGATAGAATATGAATTACTAGAGGTAAGTAAAGATAAGAAAGTATGACTAAGTTAATTCTAGAGCAACATTGAGTTTTAGAAGTAGTATATTTCTCTTAAAGAATACTAAACACTTGAGGTGAATTAGGAATTGATATATACATCTATTGGAGTAATATTACTAATGGATGATAAAGGAAGAGTATGAATGCAGGTAGAAGTAACTACTTGTTGGATTGGAGGTTATCATTAGTAGAGTAGTTTGATATAATCAAGGATAGATATGAGAAGGTTATGAAAAGCTTTAGTGACAAGCTTCTGAGATTTATAAGTGAGATTACAAAGTAATTGTGAAGTAAGAGAGTAATCATTCAAGTGGACTTGAATTCATTAGAAGCATTCTAGAGATGAGGATTATCTCTGTGAGGAGATCATATAGAGCTTTTGTGTCAAGCTCATTGGATTTATAGATGGATTTAGGAGGAGAAATTATTAGTAAGAGTGTAAATAGTAAAGCTCATCATGTCAATACAGGATGATAAATGTGAAGTAGTAGTATATCTAGGAAAGGAATTTCTTAATTAGAAATCAAGAATTGTGAAGTAAGGAAGATAGGTATTCCCGAGAAGCTATTAACCAAGACTTTAAAAATCCATATCAAAGTTCCATGCCTACCTCATTCCTCTAAACCCTAATAGAAAACAAAGTACCATGGAATTGTCAAGATCACATTAGAAAGAAATCTCAACATCTCATTCTAACTTAATATAGAAATTATAATCATAAATTTAGATGTAGTGTCCTTAAACCGTGATCTATAATATTGTTCAGAAATAAACATAATTATAGTAAATTCTCTAGAGCTCATAGTGGATGCTTGTAGTTCTAAAATCAAAGACCAAGTCGGTTTAGGGATAAACCAAAGAATATTTTCTCATGGAACACTTTGGAGGACAACCTTGGATATTTATGACAAAGTCAACTACAATTTATTAATATAGACCAATGCAATGTTTTCTAAACTTAACTCTTTGGAAATCTCTATAAGTAAATAAGTGTGGGTATATTCTCTTGTGTCCAAATAGAATATTTGGATCTAAAGATTTAGTGAAAGAGAATTATTATTTTGTATGTTTGCCACCTCAATCTTATAAGTAGTATCTAATTTAAAACTATCCTTAATACATGTTAAGTAGACCTTACTTCTATTTTATAAACCATTCCTAAAACTCCAGAGAATACAATTCCTTGAAAAAGAATAATAATAAAACCCTAATTTCTACTTGTTCTATTTAATATAAGAACCTCTCATATAATTATGAACTTTATAAATAAAAAAATACATAAAGAGAAAATTAGTGATGATGAATCCCTGTATTATTATAATAATTACATGAAAGATCCTTGTATTTCATACTTTGTGAAGATTAAATTGAAATGAATTTGTTACATAGAAGACAGAAAATAGAAATGTAAAAGGAAAAATATCAGAATAGTATCTAACCCGCGACCCATCTCACCTCTTCCTTATTTACCGCCCGCGAGCAGCAACAACCGCTCCCTTGATCACTTTCTCGCATCCCAACTTTGCCCATGCGCGGCCCAGCATCGGGCCATACCGTTTTGACCTCAAAATTTCGTTTATCATCTTCGTCCCCGATGGGAAGCAGCTTCCTGGCGCCACCGGTGCCGTCGATCATCGCCGTCGTGATCTCCACCGCTTTCCACTCTAGAGTGAGGATAACAACCGGCATCACACGTCTCTCCATCCTCATACACTCTCCCGCTTGATCCAGCACTCCCTCTCATTTTCCTCTTCTAAACTGAAACCCTAGCCTTAACCGCCGATGCACACCGTTGTCTGGAGACCACCCCGGAGCTGTCCAACGATGTTGTGAGCTCTGTTCCATCGCCCTCGTCATCATAGAGGAAGGAATCAAGCCGGTATGCACAAGATCGGCTGAATCTGGATCATCTTCCCTGACTCCAACGGAGACCATCGTCGGTGATTAGGGCGCTCCTGACCACCTCCAATTTTGTTGAGCCCTTCGTCGCGCTCCTGGTGAGCTCGAAAGTACCCTAGTACCCTTAGACTCATTGCTCGCTCACCGTAGTGGCCTACCCGTGTGAGTCCGACCACGTCACCGGCCATCCTCCGGGGACCAAGCGACGTTTCCACTGTTAGATTCACCTCGTCCAACTGATTCCAACACAACCAATCGCGCTTGCTGGGGCGTACGGGATCATCGTCGGCGACCATCAACCGACGGTGTTGGTCATGTTGATGTCACCATGACGTCATGCCGCGTCATCTTTGACCAGGTCCACGTGTTGACTGATCCACGCCAGCGTGGCAGGCTAACTTGGCCACTGGCCCACTGGTTAGTGACCTAGGTGAAAGTACTGACTTTGAATCGTCTAGAGGGAGGGTGAATAGGTGACTACCAATTTTTAATTTGTTTCACACTTTTAGGCTTTGCGAGAAAGAAATTTATCTAGATGTGCAACTAGGTGGACAACCTATATGCTAGATAACTTACAACAACCACAAGAACGGTAAAGAGCAAGAAGTAAAGGTAGGGAACGAGATAATCGGAGCGGGGACACGGAGATGTAATTCCCGTAGTTCACTCCCAAGGGAGCTATGTCTATGTTGGAGAGGTGTCGGGGCCACACAAGGTCACCCGAGCACCACAAAGGCCTCACCTTCTTCTCTGGTGAGCTCCCCCACAAAGGAGGCCTCACAATCCACTAATCGGTGACCTTGAAGGCGCCAACCGAAACCTTTACAACAAGGTTGAGGGGGAAGCTCCATAAATCAATTGGAGGCCCTCAACGACACCACGGAGCTTTACAACACAAGCCCTTAGCTCCGAGGATGCCCTACACCGTCTAGGGTTTCAAGAAACTCAAGAGCAACAAGATCCACAAAGGATAGGTGGGGGGAATCAAATCTTCTTTGGTGGAAGTGTATATCTAGGTCACCTCCCTCACCTCTCAAAAGATCAAGTGATTTGAGTGGCTAGGGAGAGAGATCTAGTGAGGTGAAGCTCGAGTATTAATGGAGGAGAGAGAAAATTGAAGAGTTAGGTAGGAGGAAGAAGGAGGGTGCCTTAAATAGGCCCCCTCCAAACTGAACCGTTGGAGCCTCCACGACCTCACCAGAAGTTCCGGTGAGTGGCCGGAAGTTCCGCCCAGCAAAGCCTCGACAGTCATCAGCCTGTTACCGCTCGCTCCAAAAGCCTAATCGAAAGTTCCGGTCAGAATGACCGGAAGTTCCAGTGAAACTTCCAATGCAAGTTCCGACCCAAGTTCCGTCAAATAGAAGGCTTCCAAACAGAAGCATACTGATTCTAAGCGGAACTTGGAGCGGAACAAGGGGTAGAACAACTAGGTCGCAAAACTTGTCTGACCGGAAGTTCCGGTGCCTGGGCGGAAGTTCCGCTCAGGGACTCAGTGGAAGGAGCGAAGGAAGTTCCTGGCCGGAACTTCCGGTGGAAGTTCCGACAAATAGACCATACCAAAATAGTAGTTTCTGGGAGCTGGCCGGAACTTCCAGCGGAAGTTTGATCGGAACTTTTTGTCCCAGATCCTCCCCACAGAAGGCCCTGAGCGGAACTTCCGACGCTTGACTGGAAGTTCCGATCAGACAAAAACTGCTCTAACATATCAGAATAACGCTCTCTCACAGAAAAGTAGGATTGGCTGTGGCGGTGCATATAAGGTTTGTGTAAGAACAAGTGATTCCCCACAGCCTTCCAAGATGGACCCCCTCTTGATAGTACGGTGATCTAAAGCAATAAAAAGAGAGAAATAGAAAAACTAAAGAGCGTTGTCTTCACGAGATCCCAAAGAGAGCATCCACACAATTCATAGGAATCAACAAAAGCATTTTTCCTAAAACTCAAGCACACGGTTAGATCACAAGCGGGATTGTAATCATCACCAAAATAGCATGGGAAAATATAGTCCTTTCAATATCCCCTTTTTGGCGTTTGATGACAATCCCAAAGATTTGCATAAGGTAGAAGCAGTCTTTGCAATGGATGGAACAAGCTCCCCCTATATGTGTGCAAGGTAGAGATAACACTCTAAGGACAAGACTAGCACACATACAAGGAGGCTCCCCCTTTCTATTGCAAAGATAGCACAAGTGCAAGGGAAAGATAAGATAGATATCATACCGTTGCACCAACCAAATGTGGTGGAGACAATAGAAAAAATAGAATCAAATGGAAACTATGAAAGCTCCACCACCATACACATGCCCATAAGCCAGCAACAATAATACCAAACACTAGGAATCACATAGCATAACAAACCACATAGTCTCATACAGATAACAAGGTCCACAAGCACAAATAGGTTCACAAGCACAAAGAGGTCCACAAGCATACACAAATAAACTAGAGAGTTCACGAGCTAGAAAAGATCAAAGATAAGAACAAGCTTGCGACTTAGCCCATGCAAATCCCCTAAGCAACCTAATAAACATCTTTCTCCCCCTTTGGCATCGAGACACCAAAAAGGAAGAAAAGATCACTCTAATCGCCCCAACCATGAATAGGAGGAGGAGAAGGCTTGGGGTCCCAAGAGGCATTGTTCCACTCAGGCGGGGGACTAGTGACTTCCTCCTCAGACTCATCCTCAGACCAACGGCAGTTGTCGCGAATCCACTCATCCCTGGGAGCAGTGACAGAGCTAGTGACTGGAGAGCAAGGAATGTTGAGAGCTATCATGATAGCCTTCTGGCGCTGAAAACTGTGTTGCTGATCAACATAAGACTGATTCTCTCGATTTTGCAGAAAGAAAAAAGTCTTCTTCACCTTCCCTAGCAGCTTCTTGGCCCAAGACGGCTGCCTCTGAAGAGAAGGACCACCAGCACTAGAGCCACCATGAGCAGAAGAGGGACCACCAGCATCAGCACGAGCCTTACGGAGAGCTTCTTCCTTTTCTTCTTGGGACCGAGGCTTATTGTGTTTGCTCACACACAGCTTATTCTCCTCATTAATGGTTATGGCGTCCTCAGATAAGTGCATACCAGACACCTCAAGCCACTTGTGATTGATGAGGGTCTGAACATATGGAGCATAAGGGCAGGAGCGCATGTCAATGATGGCTTGCCAAATCTCTGTGTAGATGAAGTGCATGACATCCATCTTCCTATCAGAATCACGGCGAAGGTAAGTATGATACATGAGATCAACTTGATATGCATGAAACCGATCAAAGTTGCCGGCCTTTGGAGAGATGGTGTTCAAGTACACCCTGCACATAATGTCATAAACTGGCTGAAGATGGTTCACGAAACCACAAGTGCCCCATCTTTCAATGTAAAGAGGCTCCAAGACTTCGGGATCAGCAGCTTGAGCGGAATGAACACGCCATCCATTTGCCCCCTTGCCAGGAAGAATGGGATAGCCAAGGAGAGCAAAAAACTCGGACCATTTGGCGGTAAGCAGCATGCCATTAGTCATCCACTTCAAAACCGCTTCAGTAGAAGAACACATATCCATGTGAAGAGTAGTGTAGAACTGAGCAATAGCATTCTCATCATAGTTCTCACGATGCTCCATGATGGGAATCAGACCAAACCTTCTGCAAATGTCAAGAGCTTCGCCAAAGTACGCATGCGTGTCTTCCATGTGACCCACATTGATGTATTTTTGAGGAGCAACAACAAACTTTGTCTTGGTAGCATAAATTTCAGCAATGGTCTATTCTTGATGACAGTTGTGGAAGAGAGGATCCAAGCAATGACGGTCACGAGGAAAAAGATAAGGATCCACACGCCTAAAAGCAGAGTAGGACTTCTGAGTCCACCTGGAGATCTTGGCCTTGGATTTGTCAGGCCCAGTGGCAGTGGCCTTCTGAGAGGCAAGAACATGCCGCTTATCCTCAGTAGCAGCGGCACGACGAGGAGCAGTAGACTTCTGACGGGCAGTCTGAGTGGATGGATGCACAACCTCAACATCGTCTTCATCAATCTCAGGAGGAATATTAGAGAAAGGTCGACGGGCGCGCTTGCCTTTGCGGGTACCACCTTGCCCTGAGAAGAAAGAAAAAGAGTAGGGAGAGAAGGTGGGGTAAGTGCACAAGTTCGAAAGAGAAAACGAAAGGAGATTGAAAAAATACAGTCAGGAAATTTTTCAGTGTACACCGGAACTTCCGCTGAATCGTTAGAACTTCCAGTGAAAATGGTCTACCTCAAGTTCCGGTCGTGGCTCACCGGAAGTTCCGGTGAGACCACGAACTGGTCGGTTCAAGCAGCAGTTCCCATAGATCTAGATCTACACGCACAAGGCAGGATTTCCATGAATGTATTGGACAAATCTACCCTAGCAACATCCCCTAGGCCTACCAAGATCTCCCAACATGTTCTAGACAAAGAATTAGCCTAGACAAGGTGAGCCCTAATTCAAGCAATGGTGAGAAAGCAAGATCTCCATTAATGGAGGAAGTTGAGGGCAAATACCGGAGTCCATGGCGGGATATTGAGGTGGGGAAGGTTCCCATGGAGGAGATCTAAGGAAGGGTGGCCGGAGACGGAGGGGCCGGAGCACCTCCATGGAGTTGGCTTCGCCGGAGGCTTCTCCAAATAAGAAGTGGGTCTTGGGGAAAAGAGGAAGAAGATCCCGTTTTCCCCAGGGCCCACTTTATATAGGGCGAAGAGCCTCACCGGTAGTTTTTTTCAGAGACCGAAAGTTCCGGTGAACCGGAAGTTCCAAGCCAGGCAGAAATATTCTAGGTATGCAGATGGTTCCTAAGAACAACGTGCTGACCGGAAGTTCTAGCAACTGGCCGGAAGTTCCGGTGACGCCAGAAAAACTTTCTTAGGACAGGAAGATAACAAGGAAGAACTTGTGCAGGGAATAGAGAGGGCTTGAGGAAAGAAAAGGCTTGGGATAGAGATCTCAAACTGCGAAGAACCAAAAACAACAAAGACCAAGAAAACACAAGAACAACCAAGCACAAAAACACAATGAAAAACCAAAACAAGAAACACACGAGGGTCGGTGGCCGAGGCCACCTTATATAAGAGTAAATGGCTTGACACCACGAAGATATATCTTGGGTTCATTACCAACACTCATCATGAAGCTCAAATGGTATCCTTTAGAGACTATAGAGTATGAAAGCTTTAATGTGCGCATAATAGGGATAGTGTTTGTTCATAAGAGGAACTACACTCCCCCTTAATCCGTGCCTACATCCAAACAAAGATACACATTGAGACATGGGTAGGTGTGCAAGGTACTCAAGGAAAATTGCTAGAATCTATGATATTTAGCTCATGCCTTAACTCTCGGAACCTTTCTTTGTCAAGAGGCTTCGTGAAAAGATCCGCAAGATTTGCCTTGGTGGGAACATACTCCAAAGAAATGTCTCCTCTTGCAACATGGTCCCGAATGAAATGATGACGAATATAAATGTTCTTAGTCCGGTTGTGTTGCACGGGGTTGTGAGCAATAGAAATAGCACTCTCATTGTCACAAAGAAGAGACACCTTGTCAAAAGAGAGTCCAAGATCCTTCAAGGTTTGCTTCATCCATAGCAACTGAGCACAACAACTTGCTGCGGAGATGTATTCAGCTTCGGCAGTGGACATAGACACACAATTTTGCTTCTTCGAGTACCAACAAACCAAGGTTCTTCCAAGAAACTGACAGGATCCGGAGGTTGACTTCCTTCCCACTTTGTCACCAGCCCAATCCGAGTTCGTGTATCCAATAAGGTCAAAGCTGGCTCCCTTGGGGTACCACAACCCAAAGTTTGGGGTATGAACCAAATATCAAAAGATTCTCTTGACCGCCACCATGTGGCTTTCTTTTGGTGTGGCTTGAAATCTTGCACACATACCCACACTCAACCTAATATCCGGTCGGGATGCACAAAGATAGAGCAAATAACCAATCATCGAGCGATAGAGTTTTTGATCCACATCCTTACCCTTGGGATCGAGATCAAGATTAACCTTAGTTGGCATGGGAGTCTTGGCACCTTTGACTTGATCAAACTTGAACTTCTTGAGCATGTCTTGGATGTATTTGGCTTGGTTGATGAAAGTCCCTTTCCTCAATTGCTTGACTTCAAACCCAAGGAAAAACTTCAACTACCCCATCATGGACATCTCGAAGCGATCGGTCATGAGCTTGGAAAAATCCTCATTAAAAGCTTTGTTAATAGACCCAATGATAATGTCATCAACATAGATTTGGCATATGAACAAGTGGCCTCCAAGTTTCTTAGTAAAAAGAGTGGGATCAATGATCCCCACTTTGAAGCCACGGTCTAACAAGATCTCTCTAAGGCAATCATACCACGCACGTGGGGCTTGTTTGAGGCCATAGAGTGCCTTATCGAGCTTGTAAACATGGTTCAGGAAAAGTGGATCCTCAAAGCCCGGAGGTTTCTTGACGTATACCAACTCTTTCAAATGACCATTAAGAAAATCACTCTTAACATCCATTTGATGCAACTTGAAGTCATGATGAGTAGCAAAATAAAGAAGCATACTAATGGATTCAAGGCGAGCAACGGGGGCATAAGTCTCACCGTAGTCGATGCCCTCAACTTATGAGTATCCTTGGGCAACTAACCTTGCCTTGTTGCGCACAATTATCCCATTCGCATCACACTTGTTCTTGAAAACCCATTTCGTACCGATGATGTTTTGACAATCTTTGGGCCTCTCAACTATTGCCTGTCAGAGATGACTTTGTTGGGAACCCCAAGAGAAAGGTATGATGAGCACAACAGCAAGTTTTCCCTCGGTAGAGACCGAGGTTATCGAACCAGAAGGAGGAAGGAAACGTCACATAGGTGTTGCAAGTAACATAGAGACCTGCACAACACAAACTCAAGACTTTGCCCCAACGAATCAGTTAGGTTTTCAAGCTCACCGGTTTGCTGTAACAAAGGATTAAACGTATGGTGTGGAAGGTAATGGTTTGTAGCAACTAAACAAGTAACAATGGAAGATGTATCAATGGTAAAGATTGGACCGGGGTCCATAGTTCACTAGAGGTGCCCTCCTTATATAAACAATATGGCAAAGGGTAAACAAATTAAAGCAGGGCAATTGATAGGAACTGAGCAAGGCATAATAATGCAATTACTACTTAGAAAGATCCTATGAGATTCGATTGGGCAATACAACAAAATACATAGACCGCCATCCAACTGCATCTATGACTAGAAGTCCACCTTCAGGTTATCATCCGAACCCCCTCCAGTATTAAGTTGCAAGCAACAAACAACTGCTTTAAGCAAAGTGTGTAAGGTAAATAGTCCACATGTTCCATGAACAAGAGACCGTTGTTTTCTCCCTAGTAGCATCAGCACATCTACAACCGAAGAGATTCTTGTCACTTCCCTTGGAAACTAGAGGCATGAACCCACTATCGAGCATAAATACCCCCTCTTGGAGTCACTAGCAACTACTTGGCCAATATAGCTACTAACAACGGAGAGCATACAAGATCACAAACAACATAGACATGATAGAATCATAAAGACAAAACCATTAATCAAACCAACATAATAATCTCAATATCCATCGGATCCCCGCAAACACAACATGCATGATTACAAATATATTAGATCTTGATCATGAATGGAGCTCACAAGATCTATACATGAAAGCACAAAGGAGGAGATACAACCATCTAGCTACTACATGGACCCAGAGTCCAAGGTGGAACTACTCACACTTCATACCGGAGAGAAGGCCTCCGGGATGATCTCCCCTCCGGCAGGGTGCAAGGAAGAACTTCAGATCCCCCCGATCTAGGGACGACAGTGGCGGCGGCTACAAAAGGTTTCGTGGAGATTTGATCGGGTACTTAGGGTTTCTGCATCAAGGGCTTCTTATAGGCGAAGGGGGAGGCCGAGGAGGCGGCCAGAGGGGCCACACCCCTCCCAGGCGCTAGGCAGGCCTCACTCGCGCCTATGGGGTCTGGCTGCCCTGGCCCGCTTCTTTGTCTCCCCTCTGGACTTCTTGTTCCCCACGGAAAGTAATTGACTTTGACATTTGTCCCGTCCAATTCCGAGAATATTTCTTTACTAACTTTTCTAGAACAAAAAACAGCAGAAAACAGGCAACTAGCACTATGGAAACTTGTTAATAGGTTAGTACCAGAAAACATGTAAAAAGCACCTCAAAGTGTAGACAAAGCAAAGCAAAGCAAAGTAGATACTAAACAAGCATGGAGCATCAAAAATTATAGATACGTTTCCGGCGTATCATCAACCAAGGTCCATATTTTGTTCCTCTTGAAGTTGTGAAGTTCTTCATTCATAGCGTCAAGCCAATCATCATCTTCAAGAGCCTCGAAGACTTTTGGCGGTTCCATACGAGAGATAAAAGCGTGGTGAGAGCTAAATGAGGCTAGTTGCCTCCTAGTAGTGGAACCTTTATTGAAATCTCCATAAACATTATCAAGGATATGGGCATCTCGGACGAGCTTGGCAAGGAGATAGGCTTGACGGCGAGATTGAGCTTCAATACGAGATTATTGAGCAACCTCTTGATCATTTCCACCATTGGAGTTCTCGCCTTGACTATAAGCATGAACACGAGGATCATCTTCATTAATTTCCACTTCGGGAGAGCATAATTTGGAGTATAGCCTTGATTATCATTAGCTTGCCCTTGATCTTGATGAGATTGATCTTGGGAAGATCCTTGAGGAGGAGCCCCATCTTGGTGAGGTTGATGTTGTTGATGAAGAGCTTGACCTTGGGAGGTGTCTTGAGGAGGAGCCCCATCTTGGGGAGGTTGATGTTATTGATGAAGACCTTGACCTTGGGGGCTTGGAGAGTCATGAGCATGAGAGGCTTCGAAAGATCTTGAGGGAGCTTGTGCCAAAATAGTAGGTCGTTGAGAGGCAAGTTGGTCTTGTGAGAGTGATTGCTCCACTTGAGTAGAGCTTGGTCCTTCTCCTTCGTCCACAAGGGGATCCTCAATGGGAAGGTGGAAACCTACACCCATTCTTCTTATGGCCTTAGGAGGTATTTCATCACTTGGATCACAAACACCGTCTTGCCTAACAAGGGACTCATGGTCTTCATCAAACTTCACATTGCTCGTCTCTTCAACCCTTCCATTGGCTTTGTTGTAGACTCTATAAGCATGAGACTAATTTGAGTATCCGACAAAGATCCCTTCTTGAGCCTTGGATTCAAACTTGGACAAACGAACTCCTTTCTTGAGAATATAGCACATGCAACCAAACACTCAAAAGTAACTAACATTTGGATTTTTCCCGGTGAGCAGCTCATAGGGGGTCTTGTTCTTTTTCTTGCGAAGGTAGAACATGTTGGTTGCATGACAAGCAGTGGAGATGGCCTCGGCCCAAAAGTTGTATGGAGACTTGAATTCAGCTAACATAGACCGAGCCGCATCCATCAAAGTGTGATTATTCCTTTCGGTAACACCATTTTGTGAGGGGTATAAGGAGTGGAATATTGATGCTTGATTCATTCATCACTAAGAAACTCATCCAAGGTATAGTTCTTGAACTCGATCCCATTGTCACTTTGAATGGAGAGAATGGTTGCATTGTGTTTCCGTTGAACTTCATTGGCAAAATCGATGACGGTTTGTTGAGTCTCACTCTTGTACTTGAAGAAGAACACCAAAGTGTATCTTGAGAAATCATCCACAATAACCAAGCAATACTTCTTGCCTCCAAGACTATCATGAGAAGGAGGGCCAAAGAGGTCCATGTGCAAGAGCTCCAAGCATCTTTCCGTGGTGATTTGATTGAGAACTTTGTGAGGAGTTTCATGCATCTTCCCTTCAATACAAGACCTACAAACATGATCTTTGGCAAAAGAGACATCGTTAAGACCAAGGATGTGGCCCTCGGAGTAAAGTCTTTGCAAAGTTCTCATGTTAACATGGGCTAGGCGGCGATGCCACAACCATCCCTTGTAGGCTTTAGCATAGAGACATAGAGCATGAGGAGTAGTGGTCCCCGAAAAATCCACCACATACAAGTCATGCTCTATATACCCTACGAAAGCCACCTTGAGAGACTTGCTCCACATGAGGACCACAGAGTGCTCATTAAAGAAATAAGAGAGACCCATAATGGCAAGAGCACGAACAAAAAGTAAATTGTAACCAAGGGTTTTGACAAGCATGACGTCAACCAAGGATACATCCGGGGTTACCACCACTTTGCCAAAACCCAAAACCGGAGAACTTGTTTTATCACCGTAGGAGACCATGGTGTTGGCAATATTTGGCCTTATCTCCGTCATGATAGACTTGCTTCCGGTCATATGACTTGTGGCACCACTATCAAGCACCCATTTTGAACCACCGGAAGCATAGTCCTACAAGAAAATCAAGCTTTGGTTTTAGGTACCCATTTTGCAATGGGTCCCCTTTTGTTAGTAACAAGAGTCTTTGGCACCCAAATGGCCCAATGATAATCATGCGTGTAAGAAGTTCCAACATATCTAGCATATACATGACCATCATAAGACTTGCAAAGAATATAAGAGGGATTGTTCTTTCCGGCAAAGTTGTCACTTTGCAAGATGGTTGGACCATAAAAAGGTCCTTGAGTCACGCCCTTGTTCTTTTTCTTCTTGTTTTTCTTCTTCTTGTTCTTCCTCTTCTTGTTCTTAGTCTTGGAAAGTTGATCCTTCAATGCCTTGTTCTCCTCAATGAGATGCTCATGCTTGCAACAAGGGTTAGGAGTGCTAGACAAGTCTATAATTTGCACAGCAGAAGACTTAGCATGTTCACAAGTTAGTTGAGTTTGAAGTTGTTCATGGGCTTAAAAAAGACTTGAGAATTTTCTCTCCAAGGCTTTGTGTTCCTCTTTGAGTTTCTTAAGATCTTCTTGAGTCCTATCATGACAAACCCTAAACTCAACTTTTTATTTCTTAAGCACCTTAACCAAAGCAAGAGCATGATCACGTTCTTTAATTAGGGAGGACATGGTGTTATTATTGTCATCAACAAGTTTATACACACTTTCCTCAAGATTAATTCTCATATTTTGTTCATCCTCAAGACTTTGAGGGAGAGAGGCAATTTCATTGGCGGCATCTCTTTCATTTTTACTTAACAAGTCAAGAAGTTCTTCCTTTTCATCTAAAGCATCCCTAGCATTGTCAAGTTGTGCAAGCAAGGAATCAAAGCAAGTTTTAGTTTCTTCATCCAAGGTAGCAATAAACTCACACATGTCTATCATCTCTTTCTTTATCTCTAGACCAACAAGATCAACAGAAGAAGGCTCATTAGAGATGGGTTGAGGAGTGGGTTTAGATGTTACCTTAGTGGCCTTGGCCATAAGACACTTTTGGTTGGAGGAGATGGCGTTCTCATTAGGTGAGTCGAAGAGGGACAATCGTGGAGTAGAGGTAGTAGCAATAGCAGCAACTCCCACAATCTCTCCACCTTGGACTTCATCATCATCATCTTCATTCGTGCCCGAAAGGTATTCTTCATGGACCACTATAGCTCTTTATTTGTTGGCGACATTCTTGACGGTGTAGTTCTTGTTCAAAGGATGAGGAGGCCTTGACTTGATATTGCGAATGAGATAACCACCATTGTCTTCACGGTTCTCAAAGGGACACTTGGCCACAAAGTGACTCTTATCATTGCAATTGTAGCATGACCTTGCCTTGGGAGACTTGTTGGGTGAGTTGAATCTTGAGTTGTCCCTTGACCTTGACTTGAGCCCGGACTTATTCCAAAAGGCCCTTGAAGCGAGAGAAAGATGTTCGTTGAAGGCACACTTGAGGTCCTCTTGAGACCACTCACTTGATGTATCATCATCATCAACTTCAATATCCTTGGCCTTCAAAGCAAGATTCACTTTTGTTGATCCAATGGCCCTAGCACGGGCGGACTCTGGATTCTTCTTGGCAATGGTCATGGCAATTGCTTCACTCAAGACTTCTTGGGAGGTCATTACGTGAAAGTTGGTTCTTACCTTGATAGAGTTGAGCTTTTGTTCATCAAACGGAAGGAGAGCTTGAATGAACTTCCTCTACATGAACTTGTCATCAACATAGGTGGCACCAAGATCCCTCATATCGCAACAAAGGACCTTGAGCCGCCTATACATGTCTTCGGGGGTCTCATCATATTGCATAGCAAAACCATCACACTCGTTGTTGACTTCATCAAACTTGGAGATTTGGATGCTTGAATAGCTCGGTGAGTTGATCCCATGCTTCCTTGGCGGTGTTGAATTGGCGAATGTGGGCAAAGTCCTTGGGAGTCAAAACCTTTTGAATCATTCCCAAAGCCGTGGTATTGAGTTGCTTGTACACCACTTCACCTTGAGTCAACTTCTTTGGGTCATATGGAGAGAACCCATCCTCCACAATCCTCATTAACTCGATAGAAGAGCTGGAAATATGTGAGCGCATTAGATACTGCCAATTGGAAAAATTTGAAGTACCTAGCATAGGTGGTGCTCCTTGAGGAATGATGTGTGGCATGGGGATGGGTGGATCCGGAGTGTACTTCGGCAGTGGGGGCACCGCCGAGTAGTCCTTTCCTCCACTTTCCTCTTTGGAAGTAGAATCTTCGGGCTCCTCGGTGTTTTCACTTGGAACCTTGGTAGATGTTTGTGCAACAAAACCAAGTCCCAAGTGAGTGGTGACAGCCTCGAGATTTCCCCTGGTGTCAGTCACGGGAATGGTGGGAGGAAGCTCGGTGGTTTGGGATGTGGCAAGAGCAACCATGGGGTTTGGATTGAGAGACTGCAAAATAGTCATCATTTCCTCAAACTTGGACATCACGGATGTCTCCAATTGCTTTAGGTCATCCATGGTGGCCAAGTTCTTGGGGTTTTCATTTTCACTACCCCCTTCGTCAGCCATCATATCTTAGGCGGTAACGCCCAAAATAAGAGCCTTGGCTCTGATACCAATTGAAAGTACCAACTTTGAATCGACTAGAGGGGGGTGAATAGGCGACTACCAATTTTTAATTTTATTCACACTTTTAGGGTTTGCGAGAAAGAAAGTTATCTAGATGTGCAACTAGGTGGACAACCTATATGCTAGATAACTTACAACAACCACAAGAACGGTAAAAAGCAAGAAGTAAAGGTAGGAAACGAGATAACCGGAGCGGGGACACGGAGATGTAATTCCCGTAGTTCACTCCCAAGGGAAATACGTCTATGTTGGATAGGTGTCGGGGCCACACAAGGTCACCCGAGCGCCACAAAGGCCTCATCTTCTTCTCCGGTGAGCTCCCCCACAAAGGATGCCTCACAATCCACTAACCGGTGACCTTGAAGGCGCCAACCAAAACCTTTACAACAAGGTTGAGGGGGAAGCTCCACAACTCAATTGGAGGCCCTCAACGACATCACAGAGCTTTACAACACAAGCCCTTAGCTCCAAGGATGCCCTACACTGTATAGGGTTTCAAGAAACCCAAGAGAAACAAGATCGACAAAGGATAGGTTGGGGGAATCAAATCTTCTTTGGTGGAAGTGTAGACCTAGGTCACCTCCCTCACCTCTCAAAAGATCAAGTGATTTGAGTGGCTAGGGAGAGAGATCTAGTGAGGTGAAGCTCGAGTATTAATGGAGGAGAGAGAAAATTTAAGAGTTAGGTAGGAGGAAGAAGGAGGGTGCCTTAAATAGCCCCCCTACAAACTGAACCGTTGGAGCCTCCGCGACCTCACCGGAAGTTCCGATGAGTGGCCGGAAGTTCCGCCCAGCAAAGCCTCAACGGTCATCAACCCATTTACGCCCGCTCCAAAAGCCTGACCAGAAGTTTCGGTCAGAATGATCGGAAGTTCCGGTGAAACTTCCGATGCAAGTTCCAGCCCAAGTTTCATCAAATAGAACGCTTCCAAATAGAAGCATACTGATTCTGAGTGGAACTTGGAGCAGAACAAGGGGAAGAACAACTGGGTCACGAAACTTGTCTGACCGGAAGTTCTGGTGCCTGGGCAGAAGTTCCGCTCAGGGACTCGGTGGTGTCGTGGTATTGCACGGCAGATGCTACTGGGGGTAGCTTACGTAGAGGGAGCAAGGCGACGTAGGAGAATCCGGGAGCGAGATTGGCACACGATGTACCCGGGTTCACGTCCCCTTGGTGGAGGATCGCTACGTCCTGCTATCAATCCAGTATATGAGTATAGATTGGTTTACATGGGAGCCGCCGTAGGCGGAGGGAGAGACTAGGTCTAATGAGATGTGGGCGAATATGCCCCGTGGGGGTGCCCCTGGTGGCTTTATATATGCAGCCAGTTAGGGTTTACAAGTATTAGTGGGCTTTATATTGAAGTCGCCGTCTTGGGCCTCTAGTCGGCGCCAGTCGCATGGGTGCAGCATGCGCCAATTGCCGTATTGGACGAGTCGACCCGCTCAGGGCTAGGTTCCAGTCGGCTCAATCCAGCTGGCGAATCCACTTCGTGGGTATACCCCGATTGGTATTCCCCCATCAGTAGTCCCCGAGCGTGTTGTCGATTCGACGCGGGCTTGAGGCAGGGCGCGGAGAGTCTTGACGATGGGTCGTGGCGAATCGGCGATGAGCTCCTGAACAGAGAAAAGAACCGTGAAGCGGGAGGCGGTCGGCATGAGCCAGTCGGTGATGGCGATGGCGAAAAGACGCAGGTGTCGGTGAAGCTGCGATTCTGGCGAGTCCTCGAACGTGGAGCGTGCCGAATCCCCGAGCACGACGAGTGGCGAGGTCGATCAACCGGCGAGTCCGCGAGTGTGTGGAGTACGCGAGGGCGAGTCCGCGGTGGCGAGTCCCCGAGCGTGTGGAGTACGCGAGGGCGAGTCCGCGATGGCGAGTCCCCGAGCGTGCCGAGTACACGAGGTCGAGTCCGCGGTGGCGAGTCCCTGAGCGTGCCGAGTACGCATGGGCAAGTCCGCGGTGGCGAGTCCCCGAGTGTGTCGAGTATGCGAGTGGAGAGTCCACGGTGGCAACTCGACGAGGGCGAGCCGCGGTCACGGAACCACGCGTACACGCAGCATGCCTAGGAGTAGTCCCCGAGGCTCGAGTTGGCTTGGAGAGGCGACTTGAGGCTCTTTAGAGATGCATATTCTGAAAATAGTAGTGGTTGCTGCCGAGCATGGCGAGTGGCACGGTCGAGCGAGTCCGCGAGGGGAGAGTCCCCGAGCGTGGCGAGTCCGCTATGACTGCGAATCCACAAGGGGAGAGTCCCTGAGTGTGGCGAGTCCGCGATGATTGCGAGTCCGCGAGGGGAGAGTCCCCGAGTGTGGCGAGTCCGCGATGATTGCGAGTCCGTGAGGGGAGAGTCCCCGAGTGTGGCGAGTCCGCGATGATTGCGAGTCCGCGATGATGTTGATTGTGCTGTTTTGTTAGCGAGTCTCTCGTCTTGGCCCAGGGGTCCAGTCGCATGGCGACTCCACAGATGGCTCTCGACTTGGCGTTCTTCCCGGACGATCCGAGGCTCGGTTTGCGAGTCCTCGTCCGCAGTACTTGGCCGTGCGAGTCGCACTGTCTAAGGTTGAGGAGGACATTGTGTTGTTTGTGTAGAACAACCATTTGTCTTGGCCCGGAAGGATAGTCGAGCAAGGCGACTCCAATGATGGCTCTCGGTTAGCGTTTTTCGTGGACAATCCGAGGCTCGGTTTGCGAGTCCTATTCCACACTACTTGGCCATTGCGAGTCGCTCTTTCAAAGGTTGACAAAGGCGAATAGATTTTTCCCAGGGGGAAGAGACACCCAGTGGTGAGTCCATGCAGCGTGGCATGCGACCCTCTCTGGCGACTCGGACGATGAAGGTCCCTTAGTAGGCGCGGCATACGCATTTGACATAGTGGACGGGGTCGTACGACGTTTAGCCGGGAAAAGTGACGCGGCAGACAAGGAGTCGACGCGGCGGACAGAGGTCGCGCAATGGCGAAGTCGACGCGGCGGACACGGGGTCGACGCGGCGGACGGAGGTCATGCTATGGCGATGTCGATGCGGCGGACACGGGGTCGACGCGGCGGACGGAGGTCGCGCTATGGCGAAGTCGACGCGGCGGACGGAGGTCGCGCTATGGCGAAGTCGACGCGGCGGACACGGGGTCGACGCGGCGAACGGAGGTCGCGCTATGGCGATGTTGACGACGGCGGGGCCGCGAGGACGAGGTCACGACGGCGATTCCGCGGCAGGCGAGTCCCCGAGCGTGTTGAGTATGCAGGAGCGAGTTCGCGGTGGCGTCGGCCGGATTTTTGTTGGGTGAAGTCAACGCGGAGCATACGTTGGAGTCTGTGCAGCTTCGAGTAGAGATACGAGTTGACCGATCGCATGTACGGATGTTGACATCTGTCGTTCCGTGGACTATACATCCCATTGTGATTTGTTTGTACTTGTAGGCACATATGATTAGCACATGGGATACAATATAACAATAAATATAGTAAACATAATAGGCTCGAGTAAAGAGAGTATTTTTATACTAATCTGATCATGGATCGATCGCAAGGAGCGCCTCCGATCGAGTCTCTCCAGTAGACGGTGCTGCAATCGGTCGGCCGCTCTGGCGTGTAAAACCGGCGAGAGCGAGTCACAGCTTGGGAATTTCACCACTTCAATGCAATCGTGAAACATACTCTGCAAATAAAGAATATTTCCATCCAATCTTGCCGGGCATGGATCAATCGTCTAGAAAATACGTGCGACCAATACACAAACAATGATTCAAATAATAAAATATAAATTGGAGAAGTAATAAACGGTAAGATGGGACTAAATTAAGAACTCAGCTGCCGGCCGTCCTGACGTGCGGTGTAGGCTTAATTGTAGTTGCTAGATGTGGATCAAATTGAATCGTTTGCACATCGCATATACCACTATGCAAGCAAAATTAGATCCGGATAAAATAATCAACTTGCAAAGAAATTATTGTGAGATGGATTAAATTGGAACTTAGCTGTCATGGTGAACGGGAGGCCACACGTACAGTAGCATGATCGTGCTTAAGTCACTAAGAGTGAATGATTATATGATGTATAAGTGACATTGGTGGATAAAACATGATTAAACCCTAGTGTAGATATGTTTCCCTAGGATGGTCATGGCAAGTCACAACGATATAATGTGAAGATAGAATATGAATTACTAGAGGTAAGTAAAGATAAGAAAGTATGACTAAGTTAATGCTAGAGCAACATTGAGTTGTAGAAGTAGTATATTTCTCTTAAAGAGTACTAAACACTTGAGGTGAAGTAGGAATTGATATATACACCTATTGGAGTAATATTACTAATGGATGATAAAGGAAGAGTATGAATGCAGGTAGAAGTAACTACTTGTTGGATTGGAGGTTATCATTAGTAGAGTAGTTTGATATAATCAAGGATAGATATGAGAAGGTTATGAAAAGCTTTAGTGACAAGCTTCTGAGATTTATAAGTGAGATTACAAAGTAATTGTGAAGTAAGAGAGTAATCATTCAAGTGGACTTGAATTCATTAGAAACATTCTAGAGATGAGGATTATCTCTGTGAGGAGATCATATAGAGCTTTTGTGTCAAGCTCATTGGATTTATAGATGGATTTAGGAGGAGAAATTATTAGTAAGAGTGTAAATAGTAAAGCTCATCATGTCAATACAGGATGATAAATGTGAAGTAGTAGTATATCTAGGAAAGGAATTTCTTAATTAGAAATCAAGAATTGTGAAGTAAGGAAGATAGGTATTCCCGAGAAGCTATTAACCAAGACTTTAACAATCCATATCAAAGTTCCATGCCTACCTCATTCCTCTAAACCCTAATAGAAAACAAAGTACCATGGAATTGTCAAGATCACATTAGAAAGAAATCTCAACATCTCACTCTAACTTAATATATAAATTATAATCATAAATTTAGATGTAGTGTCCTTAAACCTTGATCTATAATATTGTCCAGAAATAAACATAATTATAGTAAATTCTCTAGAGCTCATAGTGGATGCTTGTAGTTCTAAAATCAAAGACCAAGTTGGTTTAGGGATAAACCAAAGAATATTTTCTCATGGAACACTTTGGAGGACAACCTTGGATAATTATGACAAAGTCAACTACAATTTATTAATATAGACCAATGCAATGTTTTGTAAACTTAACTCTTTGGAAAGCTCTATAAGTAAATAAGTGTGGGTATATTCTCTTGTGTCCAAATAGAATATTTGGATCTAAAGATTTAGTGAAAGAGAATTATTATTTTGTATGTTTGCCACCTCAATCTTATAAGTAGTATCTAATTTAAAACTATCCTTAATACATGTTAAGTAGACAAGTAGACCTTACTTCTATTTTATAAACCATTCCTAAAACTCCAGAGGATACAATTCCTAGAAAAACATTAATAATAAAACCCTAATTTCTACTTGTTCTATTTAACATAAGAACCTCTAATTATGAACTTTATAAATACAAAAATACATAAAGAGAAAATTAGTGATGATGAATCCCTGTATTATTATAATAATTACATGAAAGATCCTTGTATTTCATACTTTGTGAAGATTAAATTTGAAATGAATTTGTTACATAGAAGACAGAAAATAGAAATGTAAAAGGAAAAATATCAGAATAGTATCTAACCCGCGACCCATCTCACCTCTTCCTTATTTACCGCCCGCGAGCAGCAACAACCACTCCCTTGCTCACTTTCTCGCATCCCAACTTGGCCCATGCGCGGCCCAGCATCGGGCCATACCGTTTCGACCTCGAAATTTCGTTTGTCATCTTCGTCCCCGATGGGAAGCAGCTTCCTGACGCCACCAGTGCCGTCGATCATCGCCGTCGTGATCTCCACCGCTTTCCACTCTGGAGTGAGGATAACAACCGGCATCACACGTCTCTCCATCCTCATACACTCTCCCGCTTGCTCCAGCACTCCCTCTCATTTTCCTCTTCTAAACTGAAACCCTAGCCTTAACCGCCGATGCACACCGTTGTCTGGAGACCACCCCGGAGCTGTCCAAGGATGTTGTGAGCTCTGTTCCATCGCCCTCGTCATCATAGAGGAAGGAATCAAGCCGGTATGCACAGGATCGGCTGAATCTGGATCATCTTCCCTGACTCCGACGGAGACCATCGTCGGTGATTAGGGTGCTCCTGACCACCTCCAATTTTGTTGAGACCTTCGTCGCGCTCCTGGTGAGCTCGAAAGTACCCTAGTACCCTTAGATTCATTTCTCGCTCACCGTAGTGGCCTACCCGTGTGAGTCCGACCGCGTCACCGGCCATCCTCCGGGGACCAAGCGACGTTTCCACTGTTAGATTCACCTCGTCCAACTGATTCCAACACAACCAATCGCGCTTGCTGGGGCGTACGGGATCATCGTCGGCGACCATCAACCGGCGGTGGTGGTCGTGTTGATGTCACCATGACGTCATGCCGCGTCATCTTTGACCAGGTCCACGTGTTGACTGATCCACGCCAGCGTGGCAGGCTAACTTGGCCACTGGCCCACTGGTTAGTGACCTAGGTGAAAGTACTGACTTTGAATCGTCTAGAGGGGGGTGAATAGGTGACTACCAATTTTAATTTGTTTCACACTTTTAGGCTTTGCGAGAAAGAAATTTATCTATATGTGCAACTAGGTGGACAACCTATATGCTAGATAACTTACAACAACCACAAGAACGGTAAAGAGCAAGAAGTAAAGGTAGGGAACGAGATAATCGGAGCGGGGAAACGGAGATGTAATTCCCGTAGTTCACTCCCAAGGGAGCTATGTCTATGTTGGAAAGGTGTCGGGGCCACACAAGGTCACCCGGGCACCACAAAGGCCTCACCTTCTTCTCTGGTGAGCTCCCCCACAAAGGAGGCCTCACAATCCACTAATCGGTGACCTTGAAGGCGCCAACCGAAACCTTTACAACAAGGTTGAGGGGGACGCTCCATAACTCAATTGGAGGCCCTCAATGACACCACGGAGCTTTACAACACAAGCCCTTACCTCCGAGGATTCCCTACACCGTCTAGGGTTTCAAGAAACCCAAGAGCAACAAGATCCACAAAGGATAGGTGGGGGGAATCAAATCTTCTTTGGTGGAAGTGTATATCTAGGTCACCTCCCTCACCTCTCAAAAGATCAAGTGATTTGAGTGGCTAGGGAGAGAGATCTAGTGAGGTGAAGCTCGAGTATTAATGGAGGAGAGAGAAAATTGAAGAGTTAGGTAGGAGGAAGAAGGAGGGTGCCTTAAATAGGCCCCCTCCAAACTGAACCGTTGGAGCCTCCAGGACCTCACCAGAAGTTCCGGTGAGTGGCCGGAAGTTCCGCCCAGCAAAGCCTCAATAGTCATCAGCCCGTTAACGCCCGCTCCAAAAGCCTAATCGGAAGTTCCGGTCAGAATGACCGGAAGTTCCAGTGAAACTTCCAATGCAAGTTCCGACCCAAGTTCCGTCAAATAGAAGGCTTCCAAATAGAAGCATACTGATTCTAAGCGGAACTTGGAGCGGAACAAGGGGCAGAACAACTAGGTCGCAAAACTTGTCTGACCGGAAGTTCCGGTGCCTGGGCGGAAGTTCCGCTCAGGGACTCAGTGGAAGGAGCGAAGGAAGTTCCTGGCCGGAACTTCCGGTGGAAGTTCCAACAAATAGACCATACCAAAACAGTAGTTTCTGGGAGCTGGCCGGAACTTCCAGCGGAAGTTTGATCGGAACTTTTAGTCCCAGATCCTCCCCACAGAAGGCCCTGAGCGGAACTTCCGGCGCTTGACTGGAAGTTCCGATCAGACAAAAACTGCTCTAACATATCAGAATAACGCTCTCTCACAGGAAAGTAGGATTGGCGGTGCATATAATGTTTGTGTAAGAACAAGTGATTCCCCACAGCCTTCCAAGATGGATCCCCTCTTGATAGTACGGTGATCTAAAGCAATAAAAAGAGAGAAATAGAAAAACTAAAGAGCATTGTCTTCACGAGATCCCAAAGAGAGCATCCACACAATTCATAGGAATCAACAAAAGCATTTTAACTAAAACTCAAGCACACGGTTAGATCACAAGCGAGATTGTAATCATCACCAAAATAGCATGGGAAAATATAGTCCTTTCAATATCCCCTTTTTGGCGTTTGATGACAATCCCAAAGATTTGCATAAGATAGAAGCAGTCTTTTCAATGGATGGAACAAGCTCCCCCTATATGTGTGCAAGGTAGAGATAACACTCTAAGGACAAGACTAGCACACATACAAGGAGGCTCCCCCTTTCTATTGCAAAGATAGCACAAGTGCAAGGGAAAGATAAGATAGATATCATACCATTTCACCAACCAAATGTGGTGGAGACAATAGAAAAAATAGAATCAAAAGGAAACTATGAAAGCTCCACCACCATACACATGCCCATAAGCCAGCAACAATAATACCAAACACTAGGAATCACATAGCATAACAAACCACATAGTCTCATACAGATAACAAGGTCCACAAGCACAAATAGGTTCACAAGCACAAAGAGGTCCACAAGCATACACAAATAAACTAGAGAGTTCACGAGCTAGAAAAGATCAAAGATAAGAACAAGCTTGCGACTTAGCCCATGCAAATCCCCTGAGCAACCTAATAGACATCTTTTCCCCCTTTGGCATCGAGACACCAAAAAGGAAGAAAAGATCACTCTAATAGCCCCAACCATGAATAGGAGGAGGAGAAGGCTTGGGGTCCCAAGAGGCATTGTTCCACTCAGGCGGGGGACTAGTGACTTCCTCCTCAGACTCATCCTCAGACCAATGGCAGTTGTCGCGAATCCACTCATCCCTAGGAGCAGTGACAGAGCTAGTGACTGGAGAGCAAGGAATGTTGAGAGCTATCATGATAGCCTTCTGGCGCTGAACACTGTGTTGCTGATCAACATAAGACTGATACTCTCGATTTTGCAGAAAGAAAAAAGTCTTCTTCACTTTCCCTAGAAGCTTCTTGGCCCAAGACGGCTGCCTCTGAAGAGAAGGACCACCAGCACTAGAGCCACCATGAGCAGAAGAGGGACCACCAGCATTAGCACGAGCCTTCCGGAGAGCTTCTTCCTTTTCTTCTTGGGACCGAGGCTTATTGTGTTTGCTCACACACAACTTATTCTCCTCATTAATGGTTATGGCATCCTCAGATAAGCGCATACCAGACACCTCAAGCCACTTGTGATTGATGAGGGTCTGAACATATGGAGCATAAGGGCAGGAGCGCATGTCAATGATGGCTTACCAAATCTCGGTGTAGATGAAGTGCATGACATCCAGCTTCCTATCAGAATCACGGCGAAGGTAAGTCTGATACATGAGATCAACTTGATATGCATGAAACCGATCAAAGTTGCCAGCCTTTGGAGAGATGGTGTTCAAGTACACCCTGCGCATAATGTCATAAATTGGCTGAAGATGGTTCACGAAACCACAAGTGCCCCATATTTCAATGTAAAGAGGCTCCAAGACTTCGGGATCAGCAGCTTGAGCGGAATGAACACGCCATCCATTTGCCCCCTTGCCAGGCAGAATGGGATAGCCAAGGAGAGCAAAAAACTCGGACCATTTGGCGGTAAGCAGCACGCCATTAGTCATCCACTTCAAAACCCCTTCAGTAGAAGAACTCATATCCATGTGAAGAGTAGTGTAGAACTGAGCAATAGCATTCTCATCATAGTTCTCACGATGCTCCATGATGGGAATCAGACCAAACCTTCTGCAAATGTCAAGAGCTTCGCCAAAGTACGCATGCTTGTCTTCCATGTGACCCACATTGATGTATTTCTGAGGAGCAACAACAAACTTTGTCTTGGTAGCATAAATTTGAGCAAAGGTCTGTTCTTCATGACAGTTGTGGAAGAGAGGATCCAAGCAATGACGGTCATGAGGAAAAAGATAAGGATCCACACGCCTAAAAGCAGAGTAGGACTTCTGAGTCCACCTGGAGATCTTGGCCTTGGATTTGTCAGGCCCAGTGGCAGTGGCCTTCTGAGAGGCAAGAACATGCCGCTTATCCTCAGTAGCAGCGGCACGACGAGGAGCAGCAGACTTTTGACGGGCAGTCTGAGTGGATGGATGCACAACCTCAATATCGTCTTCATCAATCTCAGGAGGAATATTAGAGAAAGGTCGACGGGCGCGCTTGCCTTTGCGGGTACCACCTTGCCCTGAGAAGAAAGAAAAAGAGTAGGGAGAGAAGGTGGGGTAAGTGCACAAATTCGAAAGAGAAAACGAAAGGAGATTGAAAAAATACAGTCAGGAAATTTTTCAGTGTACGCCGGAACTTCCGCTGAATCGTCAGAACTTCCGGTGAAAATGGTCCACCTCAAGTTCCGGCCGTGGCTCACCGGAAGTTCCGGTGAGACCACGAACTGGGCGGTTCAAGCAGCAGTTCCCATAGATCTAGATCTACACGCACAAGGCAGGATTTCCATGAATGTATTGGACCAATCTACCCTAGCAACATCCCCTAGGCCTACCAAGATCTCCCAACATGTTCTAGACAAAGAACTAGCCTAGATAAGGTGAGCCCTAATTCAAGCAATGGTGAGAAAGCAAGATCTCCATTAATGGAGTAAGTTGAGGGAAAATACCGGAGTCCATGGCGGGAGATTGAGGTGGGGAAGGTTCCCATGGAGGAGATCTAAGGAAGGGTGGCCGGAGACGGAGGGGCCGGAGCACCTCCGTGGAGTTGGCTTCGCCGGAGGCTTCTCCAAAAAGAAGTGGGTCTTGGGGAAAAGAGGAAGAAGATCCCGTTTTCCCCAGGGCCCACTTTATATAGGGCGAAGAGCCTCACCGGAAGTTTTGTTCAGAGACCGAAAGTTCCGGTGAACCGGAAGTTCCGGTGAACCGGAAGTTCCGAGCCAGGCAGAAATATTCCAGGTCTGCAGATGGTTCCTAAGAACAACGTGCTGACCGGAAGTTCTAGGAACTGGCCGGAAGTTCCGGTGACGCCAGAAAAACTTTCTCAGGACAGGAAGATAACAAGGAAGAACTTGTGCAGGGAATAGAGAGGGCTTGAGGAAAGAAAAGGATTGGGATAGAGATCTCAAACTGCGAAGAACCAAAAACAACAAAGACCAAGAAAACACAAGAACAACCAAGCACAAAAACACAATGAAAAACCAAAACAAGAAACACACGAGGGTCGGTGGCCGAGGCCACCTTATATAAGAGTAAATGGCTTGACACCACGAAGATATATCTTGGGTTCATTACCAACACTCATCATGAAGCTCAAATGGTATCCTTTAGCGACTATAGAGTATGAAAGCTTTAATGTGCGCATAATAGGGATAGTGTTTGTTCATAAGAGGAACTACACTCCCCCTAAATCCATGCCTACATCCAAACAAAGATACACATTGAGACATGGGTAGGTGTGCAAGGTACTCAAGGAACATTGCTTGAATCTATGATATTTAGCTCATGCCTTAACTCTCGGAACCTTTCTTTGTCAAGAGGATTTGTGAAAAGATCCGCAAGATTTGCCTTGGTGGGAACATACTCCAAAGAAATGTCTCCTCTTGCAACATGGTCCCGAATGAAATGATAACGAATATAAATGTTCTTAGTCCGGTTGTGTTGCACGGGGTTGTGAGCAATAGAAATAGCACTCTCATTGTCACAAAGAAGAGACACCTTGTCAAAAGAGAGTCCAAGATCCTTCAAGGTTTGCTTCATCCATAGCAACTGAGCACAACAACTTGCTGCGGAGATGTATTCAGCTTCGGCAGTGGACATAGACACACAGTTTTGCTTCTTCGAGTACCAACAAACCAAGGATCTTCCAAGAAACTGACAGGATCCGGAGGTTGACTTCCTTCCCACTTTGTCACCAGCCCAATCCGAGTTTGTGTATCCAATAAGGTCAAAGCTGGCTCCCTTGGGGTACCACAACCCAAAGTTTGGGGTATGAACCAAATATCAAAATATTCTCTTGACCGCCACCATGTGACTTTCTTTTGGTGCGGCTTGAAATCTTGCACACATACCCACACTCAACCTAATATCCGATCGGGATGCACAAAGATAGAGCAAATAACCAATCATCGAGCGATAGAGTTTTTGATCCACATCCTTACCCTTGGGATCGAGATCAAGATTAACCTTAATTGGCATGGGAGTCTTGGCACCTTTGACTTGATCAAACTTGAACTTCTTGAGCATGTCTTGGATGTATTTGGCTTGGTTGATGAAAGTCCATTTCCTCAATTGCTTGACTTCAAACCCAAGGAAAAACTTCAACTACCCCATCATGGACATCTCGAAGCGATCGGTCATGAGCTTGGAAAAATCCTCATTAAAAGCTTTGTTAATAGACCCAATGATAATGTCATCAACATAGATTTGGCATACGAACAAGTGGCCTCCAAGTTTCTTAGTAAAAAGAGTGGGATCAATGATCCCCAATTTGAAGCCACGGTCTAACAAGATCTCTCTAAGGTAATCATACCACGCACGTGGGGCTTGTTTGAGGCCATAGAGTGCCTTATCGAGCTTGTAAACATGGTTCAGGAAAAGTGGATCCTCAAAGCCCGGAGGTTGCTTGACGTATACCAACTCTTTCAAAGGACCATTAAGAAAATCACTCTTAACATCCATTTGATGCAACTTGAAGTTATGATGAGTAGCAAAAGAAAGAAGCATACTAATGGATTCAAGGCGAGCAACGGGGGCATAAGTCTCACCGTAGTCGATGCCCTCAACTTGTGAGTATCCTTGGGCAACTAACCTTGCCTTGTTGCGCACAATTATCCCATTCGCATCACACTTGTTCTTGAAAACCCATTTCATACCGATGATGTTTTGACAATCTTTGGGCCTCTCAACTGTTGCCTGTCAGAGATGACTTTGTTGGGAACCCCAAGAGCAAGGTATGATGAGCACAACAACAAGTTTTCCCTCGGTATAGACCGAGGTTATCGAACCAGAAGGAGGAAGGAAACGTCACACAGGTGTTGCAAGTAACGCAGAGACCTGCACAACACAAACTCAAGACTTTGCCCCAACGAATCAATGAGGTTTTCAAGCTCACCGGTTTGCTGTAACAAAGGATTAAACGTATGGTGTGGAAGGTAATGGTTTGCAGCAAGTAAACAAGTAACAATGGAAGATGTATCAATGGTAAAGATTGGACCGGGTCCATAGTTCACTAGAGGTGCCCTCCTTATATAAACAATATGGCAAAGGGTAAACAAATTAAAGCAGGGCAATTGATAGGAACTGAGCAAGGCATAATAATGCAATTACTACTTAGAAAAATCCTATGGGATTCGATTGGGCAGTACAACAAAATACATAGACCGCCATCCAACTGCATCTATGACTAGAAGTCCACCTTCAGGTTATCATCCGAACCCCCTCCAGTATTAAGTTGCAAGCAACAGACAACTGCTTTAAGCAAAGTGTGTAAGGTAAATAGTCCACATGTTCCATGAACAAGAGACCGTTGTTTTCTCCCTAGTAGCATCAGCACATCTACAACCGAAGAGATTATTGTCACTTCCCTTGGAAACTAGAGGCATGAACCCACTATCGAGCATAAATACCCCCTCTTGGAGTCACTAGCAACTACTTGGCCAATATAGCTACTAACAACGGAGAGCATACAAGATCACAAACAACATAGACATGATAGAATCATAAAGACAAAACCATTAATCAAACCAACATAATAATCTCAATATCCATCGGATCCCCGCAAACACAACATGCATGATTACAAATATATTAGATCTTGATCATGAATGGAGCTCACAAGATCTATACATGAAAGCACAAAGGAGGAGATACAACCATCTAGCTACTACATGGACCCATAGTCCAAGGTGGAACTACTCACACATCATACCGGAGAGATGGCCTCCGGGATGATCTCCCCTCCGGCAGGGTGCCAGGAAGAACTTCAGATCCCCCCGATCTAGGGACAACAGTGGAGGCGGCTACAGAAGGTTTCGTGGAGATTTGATCGGGTACTTAGGGTTTCTGCATCAGGGGCTTATTATAGGCGAAGGGGGAGGCCGAGGAGGCGGCCAGAGGGGCCACACCCCTCCCAGGCGCTGGGCAGGGCTCACTCGCGCCTAGGGGGGTCTGGCTGCCCTGGCCCGCTTCTTTGTCTCCCCTCTGTACTTCTTGTTCCCCACGGAAAGTAATTGACTTTGACATTTGTCCCGTCCAATTCCGAGAATATTTCTTTACTAACTTTTCTAGAACCAAAAACAGCAGAAAATAGGCAACTACCACTATGGAAACTTGTTAATAGGTTCGTACCAGAAAACATGTAAAAATCACTCCAAGTCGAACGAAGTTAGGAGTCCATCATCATGGAGCTTCTTCATGCGTTTCCAACTTATATGACCAAGCCGACAGTGCCAAAAGTAAGTCATATTCAGATCATTTGGTTTCAACCTTTTAACATTTATGTTATAAACCGACTCACCATCAAGATTCAAAATAAATAACCCGTCCTGGACGGGTGCAAAGCCGTGAAACATATCATTCAAATACAAAGAACAACCATTATTCTTGATATTCGACTCATAGCCTTGCCTCATCAAACATGAAGCAGAAATAATGTTTCGACTAAATGGAACATAATAACAATTATTTAGTTCCATAATGAATCCGGAAGGTAAATGAAGTTGCATCGTCCGACTTCCAACGCAACTCTTGCTTTGTTGCCAACTCGAATATCAACCTCGCCTCTTGCTACGCTCCTAGTTCTTACTAGTCCTCAACGAGTTGCAGATGTGAATAATCGATCCGGTATCATATACCCAAGAACTATTAGGTGCATCGCCAAGATATATGTCTATAACATTGCAAACAAGTGTACCTGAGTCGGAAGTCATACCTCCACTCTTGGCTTTGTCGTGAAGTACTTGCTGCAGTTCCTCTTCCGGTGGCCATCCGCCTTGCGGTAGAAGCAAGTGGATCCGGTGAAGGAGATGGCTTAGTCCCGAGGAAGCGCTTGGGACAGGGTCCCGAGCACCTTTCCTCCCGACTTAGCCTTCTTCTTAGTCCAAGAACTCTTCTTGAACTTAGCCTTATTCGCACCATCAACACTTGATGGTGCCCTTCTTGAGATCCGCCTCTGCTTGAGCATCCCATGCAATTGTGAGCTTCTTATCCATACCATGCATGTGGTAGTTGAAATGAACGACCATATGCACTAGGAAGAGAGTTCAATTATATCAAGAGCGAACTCTTCGCTTATGGGGTAGCCAAGCCTTTCCAGAGACCTGAAACCAACCATTTTGATCACATGCGGACTCGGTGGATCACCATCCTTAAGCTTGCAACTCAAAGCTGAGAGACTTGATACCTCTCGGTCTTCGCCGAGCTCGGAACATACTTTTGAGGCTTTCGATCATATCGTAGGCCTCAACATGCTCGAACTGCTTTTGCAAGTCCGGTTCCATGTGAGCAAGCATAAGGCCTAATATCCGTGGACTCATCCTTAGCCCGACGGTAGGCATTGGTGGTCGACGATCGCATTCTCATTCGGCTCATCCGAAGTGGGTTGTCTAGGACATGGTCCTTCTTTTCTTGTTTGAGAACAATTCTCGATTTCGATACAGTTGGTAAAATTAGTGTCGTTCAGTTTATCTTTCTCAAGAATGGTTCTCAGCAAAACCGGATAACCGAGAGTGATCGCTACTTGGTGCCATGATCTACAAATGAAAATATGCAAAACACTTAAGACATGTATTCATAAAGAGCAAGCATATTAAACACTTTAATATTTTATGCTCCCACTAGAACCAACACCCTCCGATGGTTACTTAGTGATTCAGGATCCTAAATAAGCAAGTCGGCTAGTGAGCTTTAGCATCACCGCTAGCCGTCAAGTGATCTAGGTAGACAACTCCTTGTCAATCGCATCTCATGCGATTCCTTGGGACGGGTGGCATCACATGCCCGGCTCCCATCCGACCTTTCCCGAGTCCCACAACCGTTGTGATAGACCCGTCTAGCTTACCAAGTGTTTCTGCAGAAGAGTCCGACTCGAACCCACCTAGTCGAAAAGAATTGGCAGCACCTCAATTTTATGAGCCCACTACCAAAAATGTCTCGACTTGTGATGGTGCAAACATCATGGAAAACCGACTAGACCTTCTTTGAGGGATTAAATTTTACCGACTATCTAATAGAGGTAAAACTGAGACATAACAATAACACAAAATAAAGCAATTATAATGTGAAATGGTATGGCTCTCTTCATGGCGATCTCCATCTCCACAAAGCCTGTAATCCGACTCGTGCCAACTCTTGTCACTTGCCGTCTTACTCCATGTCGCCGACATGTATAACGCCTTGCATGCCTTCCGGGTTCTCAAACAGCTACACTAGCTTAGTAAAGTAAATTACATAGAGAATCCGACACTGTGTCGTTATACAATAAAGTGACAGCACCTAGGCTCCAGCCGGCTGACAAAAACCGTGATTCACAGATCACGTATGGATTACACACATACATCACATGCACATGAACCATACCATTCACAACTTCCTGCAAAAACAAGTTATGCATAGATACAATATCTACGGCGTTGTGAAACTCAAGCGACATCTAAGGCGCTCTGACGAAGCGGCGGTCCCGCTTAGCCGGATAGCGGCGGGGATCGAAGGGGCAGCGTCATGCGGCAATACCGACGATTTTTCCAAAAACGTAGATCTCATCTACGATCCGAACATGGATTCCACCATCGTTCGATTCGATCAAACTTTTGATCTTCGATCACCGCTCTGGATTTACGTGTCAATCTACCCGATGGCGGAAGCCGACGGTAGGGGTATGTCGTTCGCGACCTCGGAAGATATGATTACGGAAATTAGATCTACCATTCCCGAGTACAGTTGATCCAATCAACTTCATACAAAACCGATCTATCTTATAGATCGACCACCAAAAACACATAGATCTCATCTATAGCCTCGCATATCACATGCGAGATCTCGAAACCTAAAACCGAAGCTATCGCTCGATACCCTTTGTTGGGCCACGCAGAGATAAAACAAAACTTTTCCTCTAACGTGGTGATCCCAAGACCTAGCTGAGGTAGAAGGCCACGAGGTTTACCACTAGACGCGCGGTTGCGGATTACTGATGAAGCGCGTCAGTTGATGCAGTGCAGTCTTCACGATCCGATCGTCCTGGTGCCGATCGTACAGCACCTCTGCTGGTATCCACACGTACAAGGAGGAGCACCGGCGGCGAACTGCTAGGTTCACACGGCGCAGGACTGTGGAGCTAGGGTTTCCAACACATGGAATGACCTAACCGAACAACGATTCACCTTTCTAGGTTAACGATTAACCTTTCTGGGTTACTGTGCTCCACTATATATAGGGAGTGAACGTGGGCTCTGCTCGCGCGACCCATTCACTAAAGCCCATATAAAACTAGTCACCGTGAGTCCAACTCACTAACTCAGTCCTAATCCGGTTTAGGTCCAACCCAACCAGATTATATGATTCGGATCCAATCCGAACCTGCTCCTGCTCTTAAGTGTGTGACCCCGCAGGCTCATGGTTACTTGGACACGATTTGAGTCCAACTCACAATCGATCAATCGGCATCGGCTCCTAGCAGAACATACCGATTCCCAAGTACCAAAGAGTCATGACGACTTGCCTTTCCAATGCGACTTACGTCTGAGTCCCTTTTGCCTCACGATATACCTTGTCAGACTATAGGCGAATATATGTCATCCCTTAAATAGTCCAACTCTCTTCTCGATCCGAGATAAGTGATTCACCCGACTAACACTTAGCCGATCGCCTCGGTTAACACTTAACCGAGTCGTGCATGGCCATGCTTTCCGAATCATATCTCACGAGAGGGCCCAGAATATCTCCGAGTGGAGGGCAAAATCCCATCTTGGTTATTCACATCACAGCTTGATTCTCGATCGACCGAACTCGCCTTTATAAGCGCCCGATTCTGGATCAGCGTTTAGTGGAACCTAAGTCGGTGATCCTCAACTCGGACTATGCAACAACCTCAGGTCTAAGGATTACATTGATTGAGATATACAAATGACAACTAGTTCGTTGTACCTCAATATGGGTCAATCCGACTCGCTAAACTCTTTAGCCTAGTCTGTTTAAGTTGGAATGGCATCTCCATGCCCATGACAAGTGGAACCGAGTCATCAAGCCAACTTTCACATTGGTCTAAGTTGTGTGTCCAGCACAACCTCAATGACCAAGGATATTTAGTACAAACAACATGAATGCATAGTTCCACAACTGAATCACATATTCAATGATACACATCAGATGTTTATACAAGGACTACTTAATAACTTTATGAATACAATGGGAAATATCATCATACATGATTGCCTCTAGGGCATATTCCCAACAGTCTCCCACTTGCACTAGAGTCTATCTTCCGACATCACATGTCTAAGCATCTAATGCCCATGGCTCTCAGGTGCGCCTCATGCTTCGGCTAGGGTAACGGCTTTGTCAACGGATCCGCAATATTTGCATCCGTGTGTACCTTGCATAACTTGATATCACCCTGATCCACGAACTGGCGAATTAGGTGGTACCGCATGAGTATGTGCTTGTTCTTCTGGTGTTGTCTAGGTTCCTTGGCTTGTGCAATAGCACCATTGTTGTCACAATACACGTCCAACGGATTGACGAGCCTGAACCACACCAAGATCCATGAGGAAATTCCTCATCCAAAAGCCTTCCTTTTTGCCTCCGAGCGACAATATACTCAACCTCTGTTGTGAGCAGAACCGATCTCTTGCTTGGAACTTTTCCAGCTCACGGCACCTCCGTTTATAATAAACAAGTATCCGGATTGCGAGAATCATCAGTCGGTGAGATAACTCGCATCCGTGTAACCCTTTACACCGAGTTCATCTTCACCACCATAAACCAAGAACATATCCTTAGTCCTTCTCAAGTACTTTGGGATATTTTTAGTCATCGATGGATCTCTCTAGGATCGCCTGGTATCTGCTCACAACACTTAGAGCATAGGAAACATCCGCCTAGTACAAATCATGGCGTACATGATGGATCCAAGCTAAAGCATATGGAATCGCACTCATCCGACTTCGCTCATCGGTTGTCGAAGGACACCGAGTCTTGCTAAGTTTTACACCATGGGACATCGGTAAGAACCCTTCTTAGGCGATTCCATGTTGAACTTCTTCAACACTTTGTCCAAATAAGTACTCGACTCAATCCAATGAGCCTCCTTGATCTATCTCTATAGATCCGGATTCCGAGGATGTATGTTTCCTCACCCAAGTCTTTCATTGAGAAACTCCTTTCCAATGATTCCTTGGTTTCTTGCAACATCTGGACATCATTTCCAATCAGTAATATGTCATCCACATATAAGATTAGAAAATTTACTTTGTTCCCACTAAACTTCTTGTACAAACAAGAATCATGATCACTCTTGATGAAGCCAAACGATTTGACTACCTCATCAAAGCGAATATTCCAACTCCGAGATGCTTGCTTCAACCCATAAATGGATTTCAGAAGTTTGCATACCTTGTCAGCATTAGCCGGATCGACAAAACCCTCGGGCTGTATCATATACACGTCCTCGGTTAAATTTCCGTTAAGGAAAGCCGTTTTGACATCCATCTGCCATATCTCATAGTCGAAATAGGCCGCTATAGCTAACATGATCCGAACTGATTTAAGCATCGCTACGGGTGAGAAAGTCTCGTCGTAATCAACTCCTTGAACTTGTCGGAACCCCTTCGCGACAAGGCGTGCTTTATAGATTGAAACATTTCCATCCATATCAGTTTTCTTCTTAAAGACCCATTTGCACTCGACGGGTCTTGCATCGTCTGGCAGATCAACCAAGTTCCAAACTTGATTTTCATCCATGGACTTTATCTCGGATCTCATGGCTCCAAGCCATGACTCGGAATCAGATCCCACCATCGCTTCCGAATAATTTGCCGGCTCATCACATCTAACGGAACACATCACGAACACTTCGTAATCTTGCCGATCTTCGTAGTACAGTCTTCTTGTCGGCTCATACCACGATCGGCTCATCCTCCAAGGTTTTGCCGATTCGCTATAAGCCGATTCCTCTCGAATTTCTTGAGTTGCACCGTGCTCCCACTTACTCCCCGGTAGAAACTCTTTCTCAAGGAAGACACCGTTCAGCGACAAACACTTTGCCCTCTTCTCGGTTGTAGAAGTAGTAACCCAAGGTTTCCCTCGGATACCACGAAAATACATTTATCCGACTTGGCCGTAAGCTTGTCCATTGAAGTCGCTGACAAAAGCTTCACAACCCCAAATCTTAAGAAAAGACAAACTCGGCTTTTGCTGTCCACATCTCATGCGGTGTCTTCTCTACCGATTTTGATGGTACTTTGTTTAGTGTGAACGCTGTTTCTAGACAATAACCCCAAAATGATAAAGGCAGATCTGTCGACTCATCATTGATCGTACCATGTCCAACAAGGTCCGATTCCGCCTTTCGAAACACCATTCCTTTGTGGCGTTCTGGCGGAGTAAGTTGAGGAACTATTCCACAACTTTTCGATGGTCATCAAAATCATGGCTCATGTACTCGCCTCCTCGGTCCGAAGAAACTTTATTTTCTTGCCGAGTTGATTACGTACTTCATTCGAATTCTTTGAACTTTTCAAAGGCTTCCGACTTATGTTTCATTAAGTAGATATATCCATACCTACTCAAATCATCGGTGAAGGTAATGAAGTACTCATAACCACCCCAGTCATCGTGCTCATTGGTCCACATACATCACTATGTACTAGTCCCAACAAGTCGGACGCCCTTTCGCAACTCTTTGCAAAAGGTGTCTTGGTCATTTTGCCGAGTAGGCAAGATTCGCATGTCTCGAACGACTCCAAGTCGAACGAAGTTAGGAGTCCATCATCATGGAGCTTCTTCATGCGTTTCCAACTTATATGACCAAGCCAACAGTGCCAAAAGTAAGTCATATTCAGATCATTTGGTTTCAACCTTTTAACATTTATGTTATAAACCGACTCACCATCAAGATTCAAAATAAATAACCCGTCCTGGACGGGTGCAAAGCCGTGAAACATATCATTCAAATACAAAGAACAACCATTATTCTTGATATTCGACTCATAGCCTTGCCTCATCAAACATGAAGCAGAAATAATGTTTCGACTAAGCACTGGAACATAATAACAATTATTTAGTTCCATAATGAATCCGGAAGGTAAATGAAGTTGCATCGTGCCGACTTCCAACGCAGCAACTCTTGCTTTGTTGCCAACTCGAATATCAACCTCGCCTCTTGCTACGCTCCTAGTTCTTACTAGTCCCTGCAACGAGTTGCAGATGTGAATCGATCCGTATCATATACCCAAGAACTATTAGGTGCATCGCCAAGATATATGTCTATAACATTGCAAACAAGTGTACCGAGTCGGAAGTCATACCTCCACTCTTGGCTTTGTCGGCCAAGTACTTGCCGATTCCTCTTCCGGTGGCCATCCGCCTTGCAGAGAAGCAAGTGGATCCGGCTGAAGGAGATGGCTTAGTCCACGAGGAAGCGCTTGGGACAGGTCCCGAGCTGCTTTCCTCCCGACTTAGCCTTCTTCTTAGTCCAAGAACTCTTCTTGAACTTAGCCTTATTCGCACCATCAACACTTGACTGGTGCCCTTCTTGAGATCCGCCTCTGCTGCTTGAGCATCCCATGCAATTCGGTGAGCTTCTTATCCATACCATGCATGTGGTAGTCGAAATGAACTGACCATATGCACTAGGAAGAGTTGAATTATATCGAGCGAACTCTTCGCTTATGGGGTAGCCAAGCCTTTCCAGACGCACGAAACCAACCATTTTGATCACATGCGGACTCGGTGGATCACCATCCTTAAGCTTGCAACTCAGCAAAGCACGAGAGACTTGATACCTCTCGGTCTTCGCTTTGCACGAACATACTTTTGAGGCTTTCGATCATATCGTAGGCCTCAACATGCTCGAACTGCTTTTGCAAGTCCGGTTCCATGTGAGCAAGCATAAGACAGCTAATATCCGTGGACTCATCCTTAGCCCGACGGTAGGCATTGGTGGGCTGACGATGCATTCTCATTCGCTCATCTGGAAGTGGGTTGTCTAGGACATGGTCCTTCTTTTCTTGTTTGAGAACAATTCTCAGATTTCGATACCAGTTGGTAAAATTAGTGTCGTTCCGTTTATCTTTCTCAAGACTGGTTCTCACCGCAAAACCGGATAACTGAGAGCGACAGCTACTTGGTGCCATGATCTACAACAGAAAATATGCAAAACACTTAAGACATGTATTCATAAAAGAGCAAGCATATTAAACACTTTAATATTTTATGCTCCCACTAGAACCAACACCCTCCGATGGTTACTTAGTGATTCAGGATCCTAAATAAGCAAGTCGGCTAGTGATCTTTAGCATCACCGCTAGCCGCCAAGTGATCTAGGTAGACAACTCCTTGTCAATCGCATCTCATGCGATTCTGTTGACGGGTGGCATCACATGCCGGCTCCCATCCGACCTTTCCCGAGCCCCACAACTGTTGTGTTGGACCCATCTAGCTTACCAAGTGTTTCTGCGGTAAGAGCCCGACTCGAACCCACCTAGTCGAAAAGAATTGGCAGCACCTGAATTTTATGAGCCCACTACCAAAAATGTCTGACTTGTGATGGTGAAAACACCATGGAAAACCGACTAGACCTTCTTTGAGGGATTAAATTTTACCGACTATCTAATAGAGGTAAAACAGAGACATAACAATAACACAAAATAAAGCAATTATAATGTGAAATGGTATGGCTCTCTTCATGGCGATCCCCATCTCCACAAAGCATGTAATCCGACTCGTGCCAACTCTTGTCACTTGCCGCCTTACTCCATGTCGCCGACATGTATAGCATATGCATGCCTTCCGGGTTCTCAAACAGCTACACTAGCTTAGTAAAGTAAATTACATAGAGAATCCGACACGCAGGTCGTTATACAATAAAATGACAGCACCTAGGCTCCAGCCGGCTGACAAAATCCGTGATACTCAGATCACGTATGGATTACACACATACATCACATGCACATGAACCATACCATTCACAACTTCCTGCAAAAACAAGTTATGCATAGATACAATATCTACCGGCGTTGTGAAACTTCATAGCGACATCTAAGGCGCTGACGATGGCCGCGGCGGTCCCGCTTAGCCGGATAGCGGGCGGGGATCGAAGGCGGCGCCCACCATGAGTGCTGACGATTTTCCAAAACGTAGATCTCATCTACGATCCGAACATGGATTCCGACCATCGTTCGATTCGATCAAACTTTTGATCTTCGATCACCTTACGGATTTACGTGTCACGATCTACCCGATGGCGGAAGCCGACCGGTAGGGGTATGTCGTTCGCGACCTCGGATATGATTACGGAAATTAGATCTACCATTCCCGATACAGTTGATCCAATCAACTTCATACAAAACCGATCTATCTTATAGATCGACCACCAAAACAGCACATAGATCTCATCTATAGCCTACGCATATCACATATGCGAGATCTCGAACCTAAAACCGAAGCTATCGCTCGATACCCTTTGTTGGGCCACGCAGAGATAAAACAAAACTTTTCCTCTAACGTGGTGATCCCAAGACCTAGCCGAGGTAGAAGGCCACGAGGTTTACCACTAGACGCTGTTGCGGATTACCGATGAAGCGTCGATTGATGCGGTCACGATCTTCACGATCCGATCGTCTGGTGCCGATCAGACAAAGACCTCTTTGGTATCCACACGTACAAGGAGGAGCACCGGCGGCGAACTGCTAGGTTCGTTACGGCGGCAGGACTGCTGTGGAGCTAGGGTTTCCAACACATGGAATGACCTAACCGAACAACGATTCACCTTTCTAGGTTAACCATTAACCTTTCTGGGTTACTGTGCTCCACTATATATAGGGAGTGAACGTGGGCTCCGCTCGCGCGACCCATTCACTAAAGCCCATATAAAACTAGTCACCGTGAGTCCAACTCACTAACTCAGTCCTAATCCGGTTTAGGTCCAACCCAACCAGATTATATGATTCGGATCCAATCCGAACCTGCTCCCGCTCTTAAGTGTGTGACCCTTGAGCTCATGGTTACTTGGACACGATTTGAGTCCAACTCACAATCGATCAATCGGCATCGGCTCCTAGCGTAACATACCGATTCCCAAGTACCAAAGAGTCATGACGACTTGCCTTTCCAATGCGACTTCACGCCCGAGTCCCTTTTGCCTCACGATATACCTTGTCAGACTATAGGCGAATATATGTCATCCCTTAAATAGTCCAACTCTCTTCTCGATCCGAGATAAGTGATTCACCCGACTAACACTTAGCCGATCGCCTCGGTTAACACTTAACCGAGTCGTGCATGGCCATGCTTTCGAATCATATCTCACGAGAGGGCCCAGAGAATATCTCTCCAGTGGAGGGCAAAATCCCATCTTGGTTATTCACATCACGCAGCTTGATTCGATTCTCGACCGAACTCGCCTTTATAAGCGCCGATTCACGGATCAGCGTTTTACAGAACCTAAGTCGGTGATCCTCAACTCGGACTATGCAACAACCTCAGGTCTAAGGATTACATTGATTGAGATATACAAATGACAACTAGTTCGTTGTACCTCAATATGGGTCAATCCGACTCGCTAAACTCTTTAGCCTAGTCTGTAAGTTGGAATGGCATCTCCATGCCCATGACAAGTGGAACCGAGTCATCAAGCCAACTTTCACACTGGTCTAAGTTGTGTGTCTGGCACAACCTCAATGACCAAGGATATTTAGTGCAAACAACATGAATGCATAGTTCCACAACTGAATCACATATTCAATGATACACATCAGATGTTTATACAAGGACTACTTAATAACTTTATGAATACAATGGGAAATATCATCATACATGATTGCCTCTAGGGCATATTCCCAACAGTCTCCCACTTGCACTAGAGTCATCTTCCGACATCACATGTCTAAGCATCTAATGCCCATGGCTCTCGTGCGCCTCATGCTTCGGTAACGGCTTTGTCAACGGATCCGCAATATTTGCATCCGTGTGTACCTTGCATAACTTGATATCACCGATCCACTTAATGGCGAATTAGGTGGTACCGCATGAGTATGTGCTTGTTCTTCTGGTTGTCTAGGTTCCTTGGCTTGTGCAATAGCACCATTGTTGTCACAATACACGTCCAACGGATTGGACGAGCCTGAACCACACCAAGATCCATGAGGAAATTCCTCATCCAAAGCTTCCTTTGCGCCTCCGAAGCAATATACTCGACCTCTGTTGACGCATACGATCTCTTGCTTGGAACTTTTCCAGCTCACAGCACCTCCGTTTATAATAAACAAGTATCCGGATTGCGAACGAGAATCATCAGAGTCGGTGAGATAACTCGCATCCGTGTAACCCTTTACACTGAGTTCATCTTCACCACCATAAACCAAGAACATATCCTTAGTCCTTCTCAAGTACTTTGGGATATTTTTAGCCGCTGTCCAGTGGATCTCTCTAGGATCAGCCTGGTATCTGCTCACAACACTTAGAGCATAGGAAACATCCGGCCTAGTACAAATCATGGCGTACATGATGGATCCAACTGCAGAAGCATATGGAATCGCACTCATCCGACTTCGCTCATCAGTTGTCGAAGGACACTGAGTCTTGCTAAGTTTTACACCATGGGACATCGGTAGAACCCTTCTTAGGCGATTCCATGTTGAACTTCTTCAACACTTTGTCCAAATAAGTACTCGACTCAATCCAATGAGCCTCCTTGATCTATCTCTATAGATCCGGATTAGAGGATGTATGTTGCCTCACCCAAGTCTTTCATTGAGAAACTCCTTTCCAATGATTCCTTGGTTTCTTGCAACATCTGGACATCATTTCCAATCAGTAATATGTCATCCACATATAAGATTAGAAAATTTACTTTATTCCCACTAAACTTCTTGTACAAACAAGAATCATGATCACTCTTGATGAAGCCAAACGATTTGACTACCTCATCAAAGCGAATATTCCAACTCCGAGATGCTTGCTTCAACCCATAAATGGATTTCTGAAGTTTTCATACCTTGTCAGCATTAGCCGGATCGACAAAACCCTCGGGCTGTATCATATACACGTCCTCGGTTAAATTTCCGTTAAGGAAAGCCGTTTTGACATCCATCTGCCACATCTCATAGTCGAAATAGGCCGCTATAGCTAACATGATCCGAACTGATTTAAGCATCGCTACGAGGCGAAAGTCTCGTCGTAATCAACTCCTTGAACTTGCCGGAACCCCTTCGCGACAAGGCGTGCTATAGATTGAAACATTTCCATCCATATCAGTTTTCTTCTTAAAGACCCATTTGCACTCGACGGTCTTGCATCGTCTGGCGATCAACCAAGTTCCAAACTTGATTTTATCCATGGACTTTATCTCGGATCTCATGGCTCCAAGCCATGACTCGAATCGATCCCACCATCGCTTCCGAATAATTTGGCTCATCACATCTAACAATAACACATCACGAACACTTCGTAATCTTGCCGATCTTCGTAGTACAGTCTTTGTCGGCTCATCCGCCACGATCGGCTCATCCTCCAAGGTTTTGCCGATTCGCTATAAGCCGATTCCTCTCGAATTTCTTCGAGTTGCACCGTGCTCCCACTTACTCCCGGAGAAACTCTTTCTCAAGGAAGACACCGCCCGAAGCGACAAACACTTTGCCCTCTTCTCGGTTGTAGAAGTAGTAACCCAAGGTTTCCCTCGGATACCCACGAAAATACATTTATCCGACTTGGCGTAAGCTTGTCCGATCAAGTCGCTGACAAAAGCTTCACAACCCCAAATCTTAAGAAAAGACAAACTCGGCTTTTGCTGTCCACATCTCATGCGGTGTCTTCTACCGATTTTGATGGTACTTTGTTTAGTGTGAACGCATATTTGTTTCTAGACAATAACCCCAAAATGATAAAGGCAGATCTGTCTGACTCATCATTGATCGTACCATGTCCAACAAGGTCCGATTCCGCCTTTCCAAAACACCATTCCTTTGTATGCGTTCTGGCGGAGTAAGTTGAGGAACTATTCCACAACTTTTCGATGGTCATCAAAATCATGGCTCATGTACTGCCTCCTCGGTCCGAATCAAGAAACTTTATTTTCTTGCCGAGTTGATTACGTACTTCGGAATTCTTTGAACTTTTCAAAGGCTTCCGACTTATGTTTCATTAAGTAGATATATCCATACCTACTCAAATCATCGGTGAAGGTAATGAAGTACTCATAACCACCCTGGTCATCGTGCTCATTGGTCCACATACATCACTATGTACTAGTCCCAACAAGTCGGACGCCCTTTCGCAACTCTTTGCAAAAGGTGTCTTGGTCATTTGCCGAGTAGGCAAGATTCGCATGTCTCGAGCGACTCCAAGTCGAACGGGTTAGAGTCCATCATCATGGAGCTTCTTCATGCGTTTCCAACTTATATGACCAAGCCGATTGCCAAAAGTAAGTCATATTCAGATCATTTGGTTTCAACCTTTTAACATTTATGTTATAAACCGACTCACCATCAAGATTCAAAATAAATAACCCGTCACGGACGGGTGCAAAGCCGTGAAACATATCATTCAAATACAAAGAACAACCATTATTCTTGATATTCGACTCATAGCCTTGCCTCATCAAACATGAAGCGAAATAATGTTTCGACTAAGCCTTTGGAACATAATAACAATTATTTAGTTCCATAATGAATCCGGAAGGTAAATGAAGTTGCATCGTGCCGACTTCCAACGCACAACTCTTGCTTTGTTGCCAACTCGAATATCAACCTCGCCTCTTGCTACGCTCCTAGTTCTTACTAGTCCTCGCAACGAGTTGAGATGTGAATCTTGATCCGGTATCATATACCCAAGAACTATTAGGTGCATCGGCAAGATATATGTCTATAACATTGCAAACAAGTGTACTGAGTGAAGTCATACCTCCACTCTTGGCTTTGTCGGCCAAGTACTTGCTGCAGATTCCTCTTCCAGGCCATCCGCCTTGCGGTAGAAGCAAGTGGATCCGGTGAAGGAGATGGCTTAGTCCCCGAGGAAGCGCTTGGGACAGGTCTGAGCCCTTTCCTCGACTTAGCCTTCTTCTTAGTCCAAGAACTCTTCTTGAACTTAGCCTTATCTCGCACCATCAACACTTGACTGGTGCCCTTCTTGAGATCCGCCTCTGCTTGAGCATCCCATGCAATTCGGAGCTTCTTATCCATACCATGCATGTGGTAGTTCGAAATGAATGACCATATGCACTAGGAAGAGAGTTCAGAATTATATCGAGGCGAACTCTTCGCTTATGGGGTAAGCCTTTCCGAGACCGCAGAAACCAACCATTTTGATCACATGCGGACTCGGTGGATCACCATCCTTAAGCTTGCAACTCCAAAGCACGAGAGACTTGATACCTCTCGGTCTTCTTTGAGCACGAACATACTTTTGAGGCTTTCGATCATATCGTAGGCCTCAACATGCTCGAACTGCTTTTGCAAGTCCGGTTCCATGTGAGCAAGCATAAGGCCTAATATCCGTGGACTCATCCTTAGCCCGACGGTAGGCATTGGTGGCTCTGACGATCGCATTCTCATTCGGCTCATCCGGAAGTGGGTTGTCTAGGACATGGTCCTTCTTTTCTTGTTTGAGAACAATTCTCGATTTCGATACCAGTTGGTAAAATTAGTGTCGTTCGGTTTATCTTTCTCAAGAATGGTTCTCAACGCAAAACCGGATAACGAGAGTGACGCTACTTGGTGCCATGATCTACAACGGAAAATATGCAAAACACTTAAGACATGTATTCATAAAAGAGCAAGCATATTAAACACTTTAATATTTTATGCTCCCACTAGAACCAACACCCTCCGATGGTTACTTAGTGATTCGGGATCCTAAATAAGCAAGTCGGCTAGTGAGCTTTAGCATCACCGCTAGCCGTCAAGTGATCTAGGTAGACAACTCCTTGTCAATCGCATCTCATGCGATTCTGTTGACGGGTGGCATCACATGCCCGGCTCCCATCCGACCTTTCCCGAGTCCCACAACCGTTGTGATAGACCCGTCTAGCTTACCAAGTGTTTACTGCAGAAGAGTCCGACTCGAACCCACCTAGTCGAAAAGAATTGGCAGCACCTCAATTTTATGAGCCCACTACCAAAAATGTCCGACTTGTGATGGTGCAAACATCATGGAAAACCGACTAGACCTTCTTTGAGGGATTAAATTTTACCGACTATCTAATAGAGGTAAAAGCGAGACATAACAATAACACAAAATAAAGCAATTATAATGTGAAATGGTATGGCTCTCTTCATGGCGATCTCCATCTCCACAAAGCCTGTAATCCGACTCGTGCCAACTCTTGTCACTTAGTCTTACTCCATGTCGCCGACATGTATAACGCCTTGCATGCCTTCCGGGTTCTCAAACAGCTACACTAGCTTAGTAAAGTAAATTACATAGAGAATCCGACGCAGTCGTTATACAATAAAGTGACAACACCTAGGCTCCAGTAGGTGACAAAAACCGTGATTCAAGATCACGTATGGATTACACACATACATCACATGCACATGAACCATACCATTCACAACTTCCTGCAAAAACAAGTTATGCATAGATACAATATCTACGGCGTTGTGAAACTCTTAGCGACATCTAAGGCGCTCTGACAGTATGGCGGCGGTCCCGCTTAGCCGGATAGCGGCGGGATCGAAGGGCAGCGCCCCTGGGCAATACCGATTTTTCCAAAACGTAGATCTCATCTACGATCCGAACATGGATTCCGACCATCGTTCGATTCGATCAAACTTTTGATCTTGATCACCGCTCGATTTACGTGTCACGGTCTACCCGATGGCGGAAGCCGACGGTAGGGGTATGTCGTTCGCGACCTCGGCGGTATGATTACGGAAATTAGATCTACCATTCCCGACGAGTTGATCCAATCAACTTCATACAAAACCGATCTATCTTATAGATCGACCACCAAAACAGACATAGATCTCATCTATAGCCTACGCATATCACATATGCGAGATCTCGAACCTAAAACCGAAGCTATCGCCTCGATACCCTTGTTGGGCCACGCAGAGATAAAACAAAAACTTTTCCTCTAACGTGGTGATCCCAAGACCTAGCTGAGGTAGAAGGCCACGAGGTTTACCACTAGACGCGCGGTTGCGGATTACTGATGAAGCGCGTCAGTTGATGCAGTGCAGTCTTCACGATCCGATCGTCCTGGTGCCGATCGTACAGCACCTCTGCTGGTATCCACACGTACAAGGAGGAGCACCGGCGGCGAACTGCTAGGTTCGTTACGGCGGCAGGACTGCTGTGGAGCTAGGGTTTCCAACACATGGAATGACCTAACCGAACAACGATTCACCTTTCTAGGTTAACCATTAACCTTTCTGGGTTACTGTGCTCCACTATATATAGGGAGTGAACGTGGGCTCGCCATGACCCATTCACTAAAGCCCATATAAAACTAGTCACCGTGAGTCCAACTCACTAACTCAGTCCTAATCCGGTTTAGGTCCAACCCAACCAGATTATATGATTCGGATCCAATCCGAACCTGCTCCCGCTCTTAAGTGTGTGACCCCGCAGGCTCATGGTTACTTGGACACGATTTGAGTCCAACTCACAATCGATCAATCGGCATCGGCTCCTAGCAGAACATACCGATTCCCAAGTACCAAAGAGTCATGACGACTTGCCTTTCCAATGCGACTTACGTCTGAGTCCCTTTTGCCTCACGATATACCTTGTCAGACTATAGGCGAATATATGTCATCCCTTAAATAGTCCAACTCTCTTCTCGATCCGAGATAAGTGATTCACCCGACTAACTCTTAGCCGATCGCCTCGGTTAACACTTAACCGAGTCGTGCATGGCCATGCTTTCCGAATCATATCTCACGAGAGGGCCTAGAGAATATCTCTCCGAGTGGAGGGGCAAAATCCCATCTTGGTTATTCACATCACGCAGCTTGATTCTCAGTCGACCGAACTCGCCTTTATAAGCGCGATTCACGGATCAGCGTTTGGAACCTAAGTCGGTGATCCTCAACTCGGACTATGCAACAACCTCAGGTCTAAGGATTACATTGATTGAGATATACAAATGACAACTAGTTCGTTGTACCTCAATATGGGTCAATCCGACTCGCTAAACTCTTTAGCCTAGTCTGTGTAAGTTGGAATGGCATCTCCATGCCCATGACAAGTGGAACCGAGTCATCAAGCCAACTTTCACATTGGTCTAAGTTGTGTGTCCAGCACAACCTCAATGACCAAGGATATTTAGTACAAACAACATGAATGCATAGTTCCACAACTGAATCACATATTCAATGATACACATCAGATGTTTATACAAGGACTACTTAATAACTTTATGAATACAATGGGAAATATCATCATACATGATTGCCTCTAGGGCATATTCCCAACAATTGCTCCACTTGAGTAGATCTTGGTCCTTCTCCTTCGTCCACAAGGGGATCCTCAATGGGGAGGTGGAAACCTACACCCATTCTTCTTATGGCCTTAGGAGGTATTTCATCACTTGGATCACAAACACCGTCTTGCCTAACAAGGGACTCATGGTCTTCATCAAACTTCACATTGCTCGTCTCTTCAACTCTTCCATTGGCTTTGTTGTAGACTCTATAAGCATGAGACTAATTTGAGTATCCGACAAAGATCCCTTCTTGAGCCTTGGATTCAAACTTGGACAAACGAACTCCTTTCTTGAGAATATAGCACATGCAACCAAACACTCAAAAGTAACTAACATTTGGATTTTTCCCGGTGAGCAGCTCATAGGGGGTCTTGTTCTTTTTCTTGCGAAGGTAGAACATGTTGGTTGCATGACAAGCAGTGGAGATGGCCTCGGCCCAAAAGTTGTATGGAGACTTGAATTCAGCTAACATAGACCGAGCCGCATCCATCAAAGTGTGATTATTCCTTTCGGTAACACCATTTTGTGAGGGGTATAAGGAGTGGAATATTGATGCTTGATTCATTCATCACTAAGAAACTCATCCAAGGTATAGTTCTTGAACTCGATCCCATTGTCACTTTGAATGGAGAGAATGGTTGCATTGTGTTTCCGTTGAACTTCATTGGCAAAATCGATGACGGTTTGTTGAGTCTCACTCTTGTACTTGAAGAAGAACACCAAAGTGTATCTTGAGAAATCATCCACAATAACCAAGCAATACTTCTTGCCTCCAAGACTATCATGAGAAGGAGGGCCAAAGAGGTCCATGTGCAAGAGCTCCAAGCATCTTTCCGTGGTGATTTGATTGAGCACTTTGTGAGGAGTTTCATGCATCTTCCCTTCAATACAAGACCTACAAACATGATCTTTGGCAAAAGAGACATCGTTAAGACCAAGGATGTGGCCCTCGGAGTAAAGTCTTTGCAAAGTTCTCATGTTAACATGGGCTAGGCGGCGATGCCACAACCAGCCCTTGTAGGCTTTAGCATAGAGACATAGAGCCTGAGGAGTAGTGGTCCCCGAAAAATCCACCACATACAAGTCATGCTCTATATACCCTACGAAAGCCACCTTGAGAGACTTGCTCCACATGAGGACCACAGAGTGCTCATTAAAGAAACAAGAGAGACCCATAATGGCAAGAGCACGAACAAAAAGTAAATTGTAACCAAGGGTTTTGACAAGCATGACGTCAACCAAGGATACATCCGGGGTTACCACCACTTTGCCAAAACCCAAAACCGGAGAACTTGTTTTATCACCGTAGGAGACCATGGTGTTGGCAATATTTGGCCTTATCTCCGTCATGATAGACTTGCTTCCGGTCATATGACTTGTGGCACCAATATCAAGCACCCATTTTGAACCACCGGAAGCATAGTCCTACAAGAAAATCAAGCTTTGGTTTTAGGTACCCATTTTGCAATGGGTCCCCTTTTGTTAGTAACAAGAGTCTTTGGCACCCAAATGGCCCAATGATAATCATGCGTGTAAGAAGTTCCAACATATCTAGCATATACATGACCATCATAAGACTTGCAAAGAATATAAGAGGGATTGTTCTTTCCGGCAAAGTTGTCACTTTGCAAGATGGTTGGACCATAAAAAGGTCCTTGAGTCACGCCCTTGTTCTTTTTCTTCTTGTTTTTCTTCTTCTTGTTCTTCCTCTTCTTCTTCTTAGTCTTGGCAAGTTGATCCTTCAATGCCTTGTTATCATCAATGAGATGCTCATGCTTGCAACAAGGGTTAGGAGTGCTAGACAAGTCTATAATTTGCACAGCAGAAGACTTAGCATGTTCACAAGTTAGTTGAGTTTGAAGTTGTTCATGGGCTTCAAAAAGACTTGAGAATTTGCTCTCCAAGGCTTTGTGTTCCTCTTTGAGTTTCTTAAGATCTTCTTGAGTCCTATCATGACCAACCCTAAACTCAACTTTTTATTTCTTAAGCACCTTAACCAAAGCAAGAGCATGATCACGTTCTTTAATTAGGGAGGACATGGTGTTATTATGGTCATCAACAAGTTTAGACACACTTTCCTCAAGATTAATTCTCATATTTTGTTCATCCTCAAGACTTTGAGGGAGAGAGGCAATTTCATTGGCGGCATCTCTTTCATTTTTACTTAACAAGTCAAGAAGTTCTTCCTTTTCATCTAAAGCATCCCTAGCATTGTTAAGTTGTGCAAGCAAGGAATCAAAGCAAGTTTTAGTTTCTTCATCCAAGGTAGCAATAAACTCACACATGTCTATCATCTCTTTCTTTATCTCTAGACCAACAAGATCAACAGAAGAAGGCTCACTAGAGATGGGTTGAGGAGTGAGTTTAGATGTTACCTTAGTGGCCTTGGCCATAAGACACTTTTGGTTGGAGGAGATGGCGTTCTCATTAGGTGAGTCGAAGAGGGACAATCGTGGAGTAGAGGTAGTAGCAATAGCAGAAACTCCCACAATCTCTCCACCTTGGACTTCATCATCATCATCATCATCTTCATCCGTGCCTGAAAGGTATTCTTCATGGACCACTATAGCTCTTTCTTTGTTGGCGACATTCTTGACGGTGTAGTTCTTGTTCAAAGGATGAGGAGGCCTTGACTTGATATTGTGAATGAGATGACCACCATTGTCTTCACGGTTCTCAAAGGGACACTTGGCCACAAAGTGACTCTTACCATTGCAATTGTAGCATGACCTTGCCTTGGGAGACTTGTTGGGTGAGTTGAATCTTGAGTTGTCCCTTGACCTTGACTTGAGCCCGGACTTATTCCAAAAGGCCCTTGAAGCGAGAGCAAGATGTTCGTTGAAGGCACACTTGAGGTCCTCTTGAGACCACTCACTTGATGTATCATCATCATCAACTTCATTAGCCTTGGCCTTCAAAGCAAGATTCACTTTTGTTGATCCAATGGCCCTAGCACGGGCGGACTCTGCATTCTTCTTGGCAATGGTCATGGCAATTGCTTCACTCAAGACTTCTTGGGAGGTCATTACGTGAAAGTTGGTTCTTACCTTGATAGAGTTGAGCTTTTGTTCATCAAACGGAAGGAGAGCTTGAATGAACGTCCTCTTCATGAACTTGTCATCAACATAGGTGGCACCAAGATCCCTCATAGCGCAACAAAGGACCTTGAGCCGCCTATACATGTCTTCGGGGGTCTCATCATATTGCATAGAAAAACCATCACACTCGTTGTTGACTTCATCAAACTTGGAGCTTTGGATGCTTGCATTCCCAACAAATAGCTCGGTGAGTTGATCCCATGCTTCCTTGGGGGTGTTGAATTGGCGAATGTGGGCAAAGTCCTTGGGAGTCAAAACCTTTTGAATCATTCCCAAAGCCGTGGTATTGAGGTTCTTGTCCACCACTTCACCTTGAGTCAACTTCTTTGGGTCATATGGAGAGAACCCATCCTCCACAATCCTCATTAACTCAATAGAAGAGCTGGAAATATGTGAGCGCATTAGATACTCCAATTGGAAAAATTTGAAGTATCTAGCATAGGTGGTGCTCCTTGAGGAATGATGTGTGGCATGGGGATGGGTAGATCCGGAGTGTACTTCGGCAGTGGGGGAACCGCCGAGTAGTCCTTTCCTCCACTTTCCTCTTTGGAAGTAGAATCTTCGGGATCCTCGGTTTTTTCACTTGGAACCTTGGTAGATGTTTGTGCAACAAAACCAAGTCCCAAGTGAGTGGTGACAGCCTCGAGATTTCCCCTGGTGGCAGTCACGGGAATGGTGGGAGGAAGCTCGGTGGTTTGGGATGTGGCAAGAGCAACCATGGGGTTTGGATTGAGAGACTGCAAAATAGTCATCATTTCCTCAAACTTGGACATCACGGATGTCTCCAATTGCTTTAGGTCATCCATGGTGGCCAAGTTCTTGGGGTTTTCATTTTCACTACCCCCTTCGTCAGCCATCATATCTTAGGCGGTAACGACCAAAATAAGAGCCTTGGCTCTGATACCAATTGAAAGTACCGACTTTGAATCGACTAGAGGGGGGTGAATAGGCGACTACCAATTTTTAATTTTATTCACACTTTTAGGGTTTGCGAGAAAGAAAGTTATCTAGATGTGCAACTAGGTGGACAACATATATGCTAGATAACTTACAACAACCACAGGAACAGTAAAAAGCAAGAAGTAAAGGTAGGAAACGAGATAACCGGAGCGGGGACACGGAGATGTAATTCCCGTAGTTCACTGCCAAGGGAGATACGTCTATGTTGGATAGGTGTCGGGGACACACAAGGTCACCCGAGCGCCACAAAGGCCTCATCTTCTTCTCCGGTGAGCTCCCCCACAAAGGAGGCCTCTCAATCCACTAACCGGTGACCTTGAATGCGCCAACCAAAACCTTTACAACAAGGTTGAGGGGGAAGCTCCACAACTCAATTGGAGGCCCTCAACGACATCACGGATCTTTACAACACAAGCCCTTAGCTCCGAGGATGCCCTACACTGTATAGGGTTTCAAGAAACCCAAGAGCAACAAGATCCACAAAGGATAGGTTGGGGGAATCAAATCTTCTTTGCTGGAAGTGTAGACCTAGGTCACCTCCCTCACCTCTCAAAAGATCAAGTGATTTGAGTGGCTAGGTAGAGAGATCTAGTGAGGTGAAGCTCGAGTATTAATGGAGGAGAGAGAAAATTTAAGAGTTAGGTAGGAGGAAGAAGGAGGGTGCCTTAAATAGCCCCGCTACAAACTGAACCGTTGGAGCCTCTGCGACCTCACCGGAAGTTCCGATGAGTGGCCGGAAGTTCCGCCCAGCAAAGCCTCAACGGTCATCAACCCATTTACGCCCGCTCCAAAAGCCTAACCAGAAGTTTCGGTCAGAATGATCGGAAGTTCCGGTGAAACTTCCGATGCAAGTTCCAGCCCAAGTTTCATCAAATAGAACGCTTCCAAACAGAAGCATACTAATTCTGAGTGGAACTTGGAGCAGAACAAGGGGAAGAACAACTGGGTCACGAAACTTGTCTGACCGGAAGTTCCGGTGCTTGGGCAGAAGTTCCGCTCAGGGACTCGGTGGTGTCGTGGTATTGCACGGCAGATGCTACTGGGGGTAGCTTACGTAGAGGGAGCAAGGCGACGTAGGAGAATCTGTTGGAGATATGCCCAAGAGGCAATAATAAAGTGGTTATTATCATATCTTCACAATTATGATAAATGTTTACATACCTTGCTATAATTGTATTAACCGGAAACATTAATACTTGTGTGATTTGTAAACTAAAATAAGAGTCCCTAGTAAAGCCTCTTATTAAACTAGCTTGTTGGTTAATATATGATCATGGTTTCCTGATCATGAACATAGAGATGTTATTAACAACAGGGTCATATCATTAGGAGAATGATGTGATGGACATACTCCTATAGATAAGCGTAGCATAAAGATCAAGTCATTTCAATAGTTCAATTGCTATATGCTTTCTGATACATAGTAACCTAATTCCTTCGACCATGAGATCATGCATATCACCTTTACCGGATGGATGCTTTGATGACATCAAACACCACACCGTAACTAGGTGGCTATAATGGTGGCATTGAGTGTTCGGAAAGTATTGGTTGAAACACATGGATCAAGAGTGGGATTTGTCCATCCATATGACGGATAGATATACTCTGGGCCCTCTCGGTGGAATGTCATCCAATTAGCTTGCAAGCATGTGACTGGCTCACAAGGGATCACATATCACGGGAACGAGAAAAGAGTACTTATCAGTAACGAGGTTGAACTAGGTATGCAGAGATACCGACGATCATAACCTCGGATAAGTAAACTATCGTGAGACAAAGGGAAATTGGTATCGTATGTAAGTGGTTCATTCGATCGCAAAGTAATCGTAGAAATATGTGGGATCCATATGAATTTCCAGATTCCTCTATTGGTTATTGTTCGGAGAAGTGTCTCGATCATGTCCGCATAATTCACGAACCGTAGGGAGACACACTTAAGGATTCGACGTTGTTTGAGTAGTTATGGTATTATGAGAAAGAGACCGAATGTTGTTCGGAGTCTAGGATGGGATCCGGGATATCACGAGGTGATCCAGAATGGTCCGGAGAATAAGATTCATATAAGGAAAGTCCCGTTTCGGAGTTCGGAAATGATTCCGGTGTTTTCATCGGGAATGTTCTAGAAGGTTCCGGAATGTCCGACACTCCGGAGGGGAAGGGGTACATGAATGTGTCATTGCATATTGGAATGATTGCATCATGTACTAAGTGTTCTCGCGGTTCCAAATAAAGGATTAAATTGAATCCTAAACTGAAAAAGTCAAACGGCCAATTTGAAAGTCAAACGGCTAAAATAGGAAAGTGAGGGAAAGAGGAAAGAGGAGGTTGAAACCGACTTGGGGGAGGAGTCCCTCCCCTCCAAGCCGGCGCACCAACCAAGGCCGACTTGGGGAGGGACTCCCCTCCCCTTGGCCGCCCCTCCCACCTATAAAAGGAGGGGCAGGGCCTCCTCCTCTAGACACACAAGTTCCTATCCTCTAAATCTAAACCCTAGCCACAGCCTCCGGTTTAGAGCCGTTTTGGTTTAGAGCTTCTAATTGCCCTAGCCTTCGGTTTAGAGCCTTCTAATTGGTGTGTCTAATCCCTAGACCACTAAAGCCTCTCTCATAGTCCACCATACTCGCTCCGGCTTAAGGCGAAGCCCTGCGAGATCTCCCCTCTACTTTCGGTACACGCCTTTGCCTTAGGAATCGCGAGGAGAGTGCTACAACCTCCGCTGCCTGCTGGAACAAGGGATAGGAAGGTCTTCGTCAAGTACCGAATGTGTGACCGACTGCGGGAGCGCTGCCGGAACGCAGCGCGGGAAGGATCGTCTACACGATCTTGAGATCGGGAAGAGTACGACTACATCACCCACGAGAATCCGCTCTCGTTAAACGCTTTGGAATCTTCGAGGGTAAGTTATTCCATCGAATCGTTGCTACAATCTAGTAGATAGATCTTGGATTGTTTGTTTGTATGCGATAGAAAATTTTTGTTTTCCATGCTATGAACCCCTACAGTGGTATCAGAGCCGTGTCTATATGTAGATCACAGACGAGTAGAACACAATGGTCATTGTGGGCGTTGATGCTTTTATTGTCGATTGCTTCTTGTGTACTTTGCATCTTGCGGTATGTTGGGATGAAGCGGCCCGGGATAACCTTACATGACATCGTTCATGAGACTTGCTCCACGCTTGACATGCAACTTGTATTGCATAAGTGGCTTTATGGTGCTGTTTCTCCTAGCATAGTTAAGATCCAATTTACAACGGTGATTAACAATACTAGTATCAATGTTGTGGTTCTTGTTCGTAAGTTAGAACGACACTTATTGTAAGCCCCAAACCACGTAAAATATGCAAAGAAAGTAGAGGCGTCTAACTTTGTTTTGCAGGGGTGTGCTGTGATGTGATATGGCCATGATTGTGATTATATATGATGTATGCAATGTTCCTTATTGTAAGTAGGCAACCGCGTGAGCCATATGGTTGTCTTTAATTTCTGTTAAGACCCGCGTGTCTATTCAAAGTAGTTGTAATAGTTGAAGCCGGTGGACGACAACCATGGAGAAGCATCATTGACCTTGATGCAATGTCGGTAATGATGAAGATCATGTTCGTGCTTGAAGATGGAGATCGGAAGCACAAAGAAGAAAGGCCATATCATATCACATATTATGAATTGCATGTGATGTTAATCCTTTATGCATCTTATATTGCTTAGTAGATGACGGTAGCATTATAAGATGATCCCTCAAGCACACAATTTCAAGTTCTTAAGTGTTCACCCTTAGTTAGCACCGTTGCTAAAGCTTGTTGTTTCGAAGCACCACGTGATGATCGGGTGTGTTAGATTCTGCGAGTGTATACAACGTAAGCAAGCCAGATTTGCTTATGCGGAAGCTAAGGTTGATCTTGACGAGCCTAGCATGTACAGACATGGTCTCGGAACACGGATCACCGAAAGGTAAAGCATGAGTCATATAGTAGATATGATGAACATGTTGATTGTTCGCCATTGAAGTTGCATCAACTCTCGTGATGATCGGTTTTGATGTGGTGGATTTGGTTCGTGTGATCACTAAAACAATGTGAGGGATATTGTTTTGAGTGGGAGTTCACCTAGATTAATTTAATTATTAATTAGAACTCAATTTATCATAAACTAAATCAAAGTGAATTTGCATAGTTGTTGTAGTCATTGGCATCCGTTTACCACCTTGCGCTTAGTTATAATTGAGATGATAGAACTATAGAATTCTGGTTAGTTACTTTACGAACTGGTATCGTATTGTTTTGAAGTGTTAATCTAAAGTTTAAAAGTCATATTGCAAACTTTCAAGAAGTTCGATTACTCCATGAAGTTTAATAATTAGTATTAAAACAAGAGTGACAATTCCAAGTGTTAGTGTATGAGTATCATGTTTGTCTCCATGATTCTTGATATTCAAAGGATTCTCTTAATATCAAGGTTATCTAGGATCTGAAAGAGTTGTTTCAGAAACCATGATGTGTGGAAGATATTGTGATATCTGAAACGAAGTTTTGGTTACAACATGATAGAGTATAATATGGCAAAGTTCATGTTCTCATATTTTGATGCGAATTTGCAAAAGGTTGGAGACACTTGTTGTCCTAATCCTCCAAAAGGTTTTGGATAGCAACATTATACTCATAATTCATCGTTATAAGCTAAAAAGTAGCTTGATCATGGACGATTCCATGATAAGGGTGAATATTTGATGTAGGTAAAATGTTTACTACACCAAGAGATTACTAAAGAAAGGAATTTGAAAGAACACCAAACATTTGATGATGGTGATCTACTTCAAAAGTGCAAGTCCAAAGACATTGGTATTTGACTATACACGCTTTGGACTATATGTCATATGTATGACCTCCACTATTGATGTTGATAGATTCTTTCAAACAGAAAAAGAAATACTGAAAGAGAATCTCATAAATATATGGCAGAAAAGAAAAGACTAGAATTGTTCAGTTTAAGTATATAGATGATATACATGTTATGGCTATATTCTTTGCTTACTAAACAATGTGGTTCTTAAGTATTTAATACTGAATTTGTTGGTATGAATCGTCATAAAAACAATGTAATTCATGAACTACAGTGGCCTAAGTAATTAGAAAAAGAATATGTGATGATGTTCATCGAGAACAAATAAAGGGTTATTGTGTTGCTCGTTAAACATCAAAGCTTGCCTTCAAGATTTGTTTTATCAGGTATTATGAGAACAAAAGGGTTGTTCAAATAATTGTCGTAATCCATAAAATATGGATGATTCACAAATCTCGTTGGAGAAATCACATCCATAAAACTAGTGCTAAAAATGTCGAAAGACAAATTGATTGAAAGATCACTTAGGAAGTGACATCGCCGTTTAAATTATATTGGAAAGAAACCATGAAGAAAATCCATATGGATGGAATTTTGGAGTCTGTTTGATTTTGATCAAATGACACTTGTGAAACTTTCCTAGAGATAATTGAAACTTCGTTCATAGGCCAAAAGGGAACGAAAGACTAGCTTATTGGAATTTGTACATATTGTTGTACGAAGTCCATTATGTGTAGTCAAGAGCGATGGATTTTAACTTCATTTGCTTTTTCCGAAATTTTGAGTGAATATATGAATATTTACTTAATAAGGATGAAGTATGAAACATTTGAAAAGTTCAAAGACTTTCAAGATGAAGTGCAAAATCATTGTAACAAGAAAATAAACAATTTATGATAAAGATCATAAAGGAAGATATTTGAGTTACAGAGTTTAGCATAATACCTAAGATTTAAGGAACCGTTCCATGGATTTGCATTTCCCGAAACACCATAAGGGTATGGAGCGTTCGAGATATGTAATTAAACCTTGTTTGACATGGTAAGATCAAAGGTATAATTCATAAAACTGCCATTATATTTTAAAGACTAAAAGCTTTAGAGATTACCGTTTTTCCACTGAAAAGAGCTCCATCATAATCCGTTGAAATGACACCATATAAAGTTATGGTTTGGGATAAAACCCAAGTTGTCCTTTCTTAAACAATGGTTTGCTATGCATAAGAAAGATGTTTGCAACCAAAGTCGGATGAACCTGTCTTTGTATAACTGTTGAGTATTCCTCCATAACACCAGAGACAAAAGTGTTTCTCGCTTAGAACGTCAAGTTTCTTTGGGAAGGAATTTTTCGTGAAAAGAAAAGTGGGAGGACAATATAACTTTGATAAGGTTAAAGGAACCTTAGCTATATGTGCAAAGTTGCGCAGCACCGAAAAGTGTTAGGAGGCGAATAATGCTCATGGCTCACGTGCCTCAAAGGTTGTGGTCACGGAGATCTAAGTTCCTATTGAAACAAGTAGATCGGGTAAACAATCAAATACCAAGATTTGAGGGTTGAATCATTATTTGAGAATAATAAACCGACTACATGCAAAGAAGCGATGATGGGCCCTGACTCCGTCAAATGGCTTAAAGCCATAAAATCCGTGATAGTTCCATACACGAGAAATCAAGTTTTGAACTTGAAGGACCCTCGAAAAAGGTGTAAGACCTTACAGTTGTGTCTGGATCTATAAAGAAATAGACATGGATGTTTTACATCTATGAAATAGTCGACATGTTGGGAAAAGAGTTCACAAAATGTTCAAAGGTTGACTATGACAAGATTTGATCTTTCATAGTGATATTTAGTCTAGACGGATTAATGTAGCAACCACTACATATAATTTGTTATATGGTAGTTGAATAAACAAAACAAGTTCTTCTAATAGAATCGTTACCTAGGACATGTGCATAACACGGTCCATAGGGTTTTGTTAATTCAAAAGGATGCTAAAAGCATATGCAAACTTCAATGGTTAAAGTGAGCATCGCGGAGTTGGAATCTTCACTGTGATGAAACTATTAAAGGAGTTTAAAAGTTCATCAGAGACGATGGAGATGCTTGCATTTGCAAGAAATTAAGTGGGAGCGCTAAGACATGTTTCTAATACATTATGTGGAAGACATATTGTTTATTGGAAATAATGTATCTTTTATTAACACATATTAAGAATTTCATCCCGATGAAAGACTTAGGCAAAACCCAAATATTTGGCATCAATAGACTCTAATATGGTTGTGCCAGAAGTACATAGACGAGATATTGAATGAGTTCAATATAGAAACTACAAGAAAGGTTCTTGTCGCACAGAAAGGATTGAAAGAGTTCAAATGTTGATGATATATTCAAGTGTATTGACATTTGGTAAAGTGAAACAAATAATCAAGTATAGATTGATACTTGATGTATGAAATCACAAAGAGTATTTATATCAATCATACTGTGATATGTACAAATCCAGATATGTCCTATGCTCTAAATGTTGTGAGCATATACCAGAGTGATTCGTAAGATGATCATTGGACAATATTAAGGATATTCTTATGATCTTTTGGAAGAACTAAGAGTATATTATTTGTAGAAGTGACAAATAGATGGTTAGTTCATTGTAAAAGTACTACATTGATACTAGTTTTGTCACAAAGTACAAATTAAGTTTATCTCAATCTAAACTAAGGGTGGCACAATATGATGGAAAGAAAGTTCCATAATGGATTTGGATGAGTTCCAAAGTTAAGACATTGTGACAGATACTACAACAAAAGGCTAAGTATATGACTGCTACTATAGCAGCTAAAGAGGGCATTTGTGTCAAGTAGTTTGTTATCAAACTAGGTGTAGTTCACAGTGGGATAATACTATGAAGATATATTGTGCGACAATATTATCAACATGTTTTAACCCCAAAGAGCTAAAGCTCACACCGAAAGACCAAACTTATACAAAGCCATCTCATTAGAGAATGAGTGATGCGTAGAGACGCAAAGACATGCAATTACACACGGACCTGGAAGTGTCAGATCCGGAGATCAGTTGACCACTAGCAATAGTGTACATACAACACCAGAAAGCCATAGGTGTTGAATACACAAAGGTTTGAAACTAGATTATTGACTCTAGTGCAAGTGGGAGACTGTTGGAGATATGCCCAAGAGGCAATAATAAAGTGGTTATTATCATATCTTCACACTTATGATAAATGTTTACATACCATGCTATAATTGTATTAACTGGAAACATTAATACTTGTGTGATTTGTAAACTAAAATAAGAGTCCCTAGTAAAGCCTCTTGTTAAACTAGCTTGTTGGTTAATATATGATCATGGTTTCCTGATCATGAACACAGAGATGTTATTAACAACAGGGTCATATCATTAGGAGAATGATGTGATGGACATACTCCTATAGATAAGCGTAGCATAAAGATCAAGTCATTTCAATAGTTCAATTGCTATATGCTTTCTGATACATAGTAACCTAATTCCTTCGACCATGAGATCATGCATATCACCTTTACCGGATGGATGCTTTGATGACATCAAACACCCCACTGTAACTGGGTGGCTATAAATGTGGCATTGAGTGTTCGGAAAGTATTGGTTGAAACACATGGATCAAGAGTGGGATTTGTCCATCCATATGACGGATAGATATACTTTGGGACCTCTCGGTGGAATGTCATCCAATTAGCTTGCAAGCATGTGACTGGCTCACAAGGGATCACATATCACGGGAACGAGAAAAGAGTACTTATCGAACGAGGTTGAACTAGGTATGCGAGATACCGACGATCATAACCTCGGATAAGTAAACTATTGTGAGACAAAGGGAAATTGGTATCGTATGTAAGTGGTTCATTCGATCGCAAAGTAATCGAGAAATATGTGGGAGCCATATGAATTTCAGATTCCTCTATTGGTTATTGTTCGAGAAGTGTCTCGATCATGTCCGCATAATTCACGAACCGTAGAGACACTTAAGGATTCGACGTTGTTTGAGTAGTTATGGTATTATGAGAAAGAGACCGAATGTTGTTCGGAGTCTAGGATGGGATCCGGGATATCACGAGGTGATCCGGAATGGTCCGGAGAATAAGATTCATATAAGGAAAGTCCCATTTCGGAGTTCGGAAATGATTCCGGTGTTTTCATCGGGAATGTTCTAGAAGGTTCCGGAATGTCCGGCACTCCGGAGGGGAAGGGGTACATGAATGTGTCATTGCATATTGGAATGATTGCATCATGTACTAAGTGTTCTCGCTGTTCCAAATAAAGGATTAAATTGAATCCTAAACTGAAAAGTCAAACGGCCAGTTTGAAAGTCAAACGGACAGTTTGAAAGTCAAACGGCTAAAACAGGAAAGTGAGGGAAAGAGGAAAGAGGAGGTTGAAACCGACTTGGGGGAGGATTCCCTCCCCTCCAAGCCGGCGCACCAACCAAGGCCGACTTGGGGAGGGACTCCCCTCCCCTTGGCCGCCCCTCCCACCTATAAAAGGAGGGGCAGGGCCTCCTCCTCTAGACACACAAGTTCCTATCCTCTAAATCTAAACCCTAGCCACAGCCTCCGGTTTAGAGCCGTTTTGGTTTAGAGCTTCTAATTGCCCTAGCCTTCGGTTTAGAGCCTTCTAATTGGTGTGTATAATCCCTATACCACTAAAGCCTCTCTCATAGTCCACCATACTCGCTCCGACTTAAGGCGAAGCCCTGCGAGATCTCCCCTCTACTTCCGGTACCACGCCGTTGTGCTGCCGGAATCGTGAGGAGAGTGCTACAACCTCCGCTGCCTGCTGGAACAAGGGAGAGGAAGGTCTTCGTCGAGTACCGAACGTGTGACCGACTGCGGGAGCGCTGCCGGAACACAGCGCCGGAAGGATCGTCTACACGATCTTGAGATCGGGAAGAGTACGACTACATCACCCACGAGAATCCGCTCTCGTTAAATGCTTTGGAATCTTCGAGGGTAAGTTATTCCATCGACTCGTTGCTACAATCTAGTAGATAGATCTTGGCTTGTTTGTTTGTATGCGATAGAAATTTTTTGTTTTCCATGCTACGAACCCCTACAGAATCCGGGAGCGAGATTGGCACACGATGTACCCGGGTTCACGTCCCCTTGGTGGAGGATCGCTACGTCCTGCTATCAGTCCAGTATATGAGTATAGATTGGTTTACATGGGAGCCGCCGTAGGCAGAGGGAGAGACTAGGTCTAATGAGATGTGGGCGAATATGCCCCGTGGGGGTGCCCCTGGTGGCTTTATGTATGCAGCCAGTTAGGGTTTACAAGTATTAGTGGGCTTTGTATTGAATTCGCCGTCTTGGGCCTCCAGTCGGCGCCAGTCGCATGGGTGCAGCATGCGCCAATTGCCAGACATAGTCGACCGCTCAGGCTAGGTTCCAGTCGGCTCAATCCAGCTGGCGAATCCACTTCGTGGGTATACCCCAATTGGTATTCCCCCATCAGTAGTCCCCGAGCGTGTTGTCGATTCGACGCGGGCTTGAGGCAGGGTGCGGAGAGTCTTGACGATGGGTCATGGCGAATCGGCGACGAGCTCCTGAACAGAGAAAAGAACCGTGAAGCGGGAGGCGGTTGGCGTGAGCCAGTCGGTGATGGCCAGTTGGCGAAAGACGCAGGGTGTCGGTGAAGCTGCCAGTTGCGGCGAGTCCTCGAACGTGGAGCGTGTCGAATCCCCGAGCACGACGAGTGGCGAGGTCGAGCAACCGGCGAGTCCGCGAGTGTGTGGAGTACGTGAGGGCGAGTCTGCGGTGGCGAGTCCCCGAGCGTGTGGAGTACGCGAGGGCGAGTCCACGATGGCGAGTCCCCGAGCGTGCCGAGTACACGAGGGCGAGTCCGCGGTGGCGAGTCCCTGAGCGTGCCGAGTACGCGTGGGCGAGTCCGCGGTGGCGAGTCCCCGAGCGTGTCGAGTATGCGAGTGGAGAGTCCACGGTGGCAACTCGACAAGGGCGAGCCGCGGTCGCGGAACCACGCGTACATGCAGCATGCCTAGGAGTAGTCCCCGAGGCTCGAGTTGGCTTGGAGAGGCGACTTGAGGCTCTTTAGAGATGCATATTCTAAAAATAGTAGTGGTTGCTGCCAAGCATGGCGAGTGGCGCGGTCGAACGAGTCCGCGAGGGGAGAGTCCCCGAGCGTGGCGAGTCCGCTATGACTGCGAATCCACGAGGGGAGAGTCCCTGAGTGTGGCGAGTCCGCGATGATTGCGAGTCCGCGAGGGGAGAGTCCCCGAGTGTGGCGAGTCCGCGATGATTGCGAGTCCGTGAGGGGAGATTCCCCGAGTGTGGAGAGTCCGTGATGATTGCGAGTCCGCGATGATGTTGATTGTGCTGTTTTGTTAGCGAGTCTCTCGTCTTGGCCCAGGGGGCCAGTCGCATGGCGACTACAAAGATGGCTCTCGACTTGGCGTTCTTCCCGGACGATCCGAGGCTCGGTTTGCGAGTCCTCGTCTGTGATTTGGCCGTCAGTCGCCTTCTAAGGTTGAGGAGGACATTGTCCTGTTTGTGTAGAACAACCATTTGTCTTGGCCCGGAAGGACAGTCGAGCAAGGTGACTCCAATGATGGCTCTCGGTTAGTGTTTTTCGTGGACAATCCGAGGCTCGGTTTGCGAGTCCTCGTCCGCACTACTTGGCCTTTGCGAGTCGCTCTTTCAAAGGTTGACAAAGGCGAATAGATTTTTACCGGGGGGAAGAGACACCCAGTGGTGAGTCCATGCAGCGTGGCATGCGACCCTCTCTGGCGACTCGGACGATGAAGGTACCTTAGTAGGCACGACATACGCATTTGACATAGCGGACGGGGTCGTACGGCGTTTAGCCGGGAAAAGTCGACGCGGAAGACAAGGAGTCGACGTGGAGGACAGAGGTCGCGTAATGGCGAAGTCGACGCGGCGGACACGGGGTCGACGCGGCGGATGGAGGTCATGCTATGGCGATGTCGACGCGGCGGACACGGGGACGACGCGGCGGACGGAGGTCGCGCTATGGCGAAGTCGACGCGGCGGACACGGGGTCGACGCGGCGAACGAAGGTCGCGCTATGGCGATGTTGACGACGGCGGGGCCGCGAGGACGAGGTTACGACGGTGATTCCGCGGCAGGCGAGTTCGCGCTGGCGAGTCCCCGAGCGTGTTGAGTATGCGGGAGCGAGTTCGCTGTGGCGTCGGCCGGATTTTTGTCGAGTGAAGTCAACGCGGAGCATATGTTGGAGTCTGTGCAGCTGCGAGTAGAGAGACGAGTTGACCGATCGCATGTCCGGATGTTGACATCTGTCGTTTCGTGGACTATACATCCCATTGTGATTTGTTTGTACTTGTAGGCACATATGATTAGCACATGGGATACAATATAACAATAAATATAGTAAACATAATAGGCTCGAGTAAAGAGAGTATTTTTATACTAATCTGATCATGGATCGATCGCAAGGAGCGCATCCGATCGAGTCTCTCCAGTAGACGGTGGTGCAATCGGTCGGCCGCTCTGGCGTGTAAAACCGGCGAGAGCGAGTCACAGCTTGGGAATTTCACCACTTCAATGCAATCGTGAAACAGACTCTGTAAATAAAGAATATTTCCACCCAATCTTGCCGGGCATGGATCAATCGTCTAGAAAATACGTGCGACCAATACACAAACAATGATTCAAATAATAAAATATAAATTGGAGAAGTAATAAACGGTAAGATGGGACTAAATTAAGAACTCAGCTGCCGGCCGTCCTGATGTGCGGTGTAGGCTTAATTGTAGTTGCTAGATGTGGATCAAATTGAATCGTTTGCACATCGCATATACCACTATGCAAGAAAAATTAGATCCGGATAAAATAATCAACTTGCAAAGCAATTATTGTGAGATGGGATTAAATTGGAACTTAGCTGTCATGGTGAACGGGAGGCCACACATACAGTAGCATGATCGTGCTTCGTCAGGGAGACGCGCTGGATGGCGATCTCGGCCGGAATCGTATGCGATCCGGTCGATGTTAATGTTGGGAGATCCGGCCTAGATTATCACCCTCTAAGCATCGCTAGCCCCACGGTGGGCGCCAACTGTCGTGGTATTGCACGGCAGATGCTACTGGGGGTAGCTTACGTAGAAGGAGCAAGGCGACGTAGGAGAATCCGAGAGCGAGATTGGCACACGATGTACCCAGGTTCACGTCCCCTCGGTGGAGGATCTCTACGTCCTGCTATCAATCCAGTATATGAGTAGAAATTGATTTACATGGGAGCCGTCGTAGGCGGAGGGAGCGACTAGGTCTAATGAGATGTGTGCGAAGATGCCCCGTGGGGGTGCCCCTGGTGGATTTATATATGCAGCCAGTTAGGGTTTACAAGTATTAGTGGGCTTTGTATTGAAGTCGCCGTCTTGGGCCTCCAGTCGGCGCCAGTCGCCTGGGTGCAGCATGCCCCAGTCGCCGTATTGGGCGAGTCGACCCGCTCAGGGCTAGGTTCCAGTCGGCTCGATCCAGTTGGCGAATTCGCTTCATGGGTATACCCCGATTGGTATTCCCCCATCAGGTGGAATGAGCGAAGGAAGTTCCTGGCCAGAACTTTCGGTGCAACTTCCGGTGGAAGTTCTGGCAAATAGACCATACCAAAACAGTAGGTTCTGGGAGCTGGCCGGAAGTTCCAGCGAAAGTTTGATCGGAACTTTTAGTCCCAGATCCTCCCTACAGAAGGCCCTGAGCGAACTTCTAGCGCCTATCCGGAAGTTCCGATCAGACAAAAACTGCTCTAACAGATCAGAACAACGCTCTATCACAGAAAAGTAGGATTGTTGTGGCGGTGCATATAGGGTTTTTGCAAGAACAAGTGATTCCCCACAGCCTTCCGAGATGGACCCCCTCTTGATAGTACGGCGATCTAAAGCAATAAAAAGAAAGAAATGGAAAAACTAAAGGCCGCCATCTTCACGAGATCCCAAAGAGAGCATCCACACATTTCATAAGAATCAACAAAAACATTTCGCCTGAAACTCAAGCACACGGTTAGATCACAAGTGGGATTGTCATCATCACCAAAATATCATGGGAAAATATAGTCCTTTCACTATGGTAGGTCTAGCCTCGGTGTAAAAAGGTATTTACTTATTTGAAATTTAATTAGAAAATGGATAAACATTAATAATTCAATATCTTAGGTTTTATAATTCAGAAAAATATGTTTAATATATGAAAATTTATAGAAAAATAAAATCTATAATTTAACTTTATTATCAAATATTATTATGTTAACCATTTAAATAATTAGTATTTAATAAAGATTTTATAAGTAATAAAACTTTGAAAATTCATATTTTAATAATAGTAAATTGAGAAAAATATAAATAATATACTAAAATTCTTAGAAAAATAAAAACTATAACGTAAAACTATAAACATATATTAATACATCATTAACTAAATGTTTATTATTTATTAAGTTTTTATAAGGTAATAAATCTTATAAAATCATATTTTAATATTTAAAATTCATAAAAATACATATAATATACCAAAATGATCACAAAAATAAAATATACTTGATAAAGTTATAATATTTAACTTTTGAGGTAAGTAAAAATTTAATACTCTAATAACTTGAGTTTAAAATTAAAATTTCTAATATTTCTAATATTAAACATCTAAGGCCTAATAATAGTATCAGTTTTAAGTATTGATAATAAGAACTCAAAATAGTTCAACACATTTTAGATACAATTTTGTTGAAGTATCATTCACCTATAAGTGTATGTTATTTTCTAAACAGATTCTTATGAAATTATAAAATCTTCAAGAATGACATTTTTGACTTAATAAAATCTTTTACCATTACTTCAACCACAAGTTTGTAAACATACTAAAACACCGAAGTTACTACATAAGTAGTTAAGTAATATTGTTTCCATATTCATAAATTATAACCACTCATTTATAAGGAGGTAAGTAATTCTATTCAACTATAATGTAAGAAAACATTAATCAAATAGAAGAATTGTCACTCTTAATTAACCTTAAACAAACATATGAAGTGAACAAATTATAATATCATCTAATGACCAAGATATATAAGTCTCAACTACTAGTGTGGTCCTTATTCAAATAAAGTAATTCTTTCTTCCTTGAGAACTATAGTTAGTAAGAAAACCAAGAACGTTAACTTAAAGTTTAAATGCTTTTGTTTAGCTAAGTAAGATTTTCTTTAAAAAATATTCTTTTAATATACATTATAAAGAAAGACATAAGCACTTCCATAAAAGCTCTGATTGATTAACAATATCTATATAAGAAGTCTTTAGATACCATTCCACACTTGAGTGTTGTATTATTGTATACTAATTAATATAATTACATGTTTCCTCACACACACTCACAAGCCTTCATAAGAAGCACATATGTGAAACTTAATATAAAAGGGCAACACATTCTAAAGGAACCATTTTTAGTTTCCAAACCCTAAATCAACACTTATTCCGGGCATTCGAGTTTATAAAGTTGCATTACATTACTTATGCATAATATCATCTTGCTTCTTTAAACATTAGTCCTTACTGGACCAATGATGATGATTTCAGACATTGGATCTTTTATTGTCTCGAAGACCGTGAGTGCATAATCTTGCAATCACAAAAGGAAATTTCACACTTTCTCATGTACTTTAATTATTTTTTATCAAATATTTTGCAAATCCAGTGTTGTCATCACATGCATTTCAAAAAAAGGTCAGAAACACTATTTTCATAATAATATGATTATGGATAATTTACCAAGAGGTAATAATCTACTATGAAAGTTCCGGTGGTAAAGGAACATATTATCTAGGACTTAACAACCCATGTCACGAGTGATTCTTGAGCCGTATATTACGCGCTGACCATGAGATTTGGAATGGGACGAAGCAGTCAGTTGTATCTTTTCCCTCTCACATGTAGCCGGATGTGCGGGTCGTGGCTGTTATCCTTGAAGCGTGCATTAATTGATAATTCGTAGAGGATATGCAGCATATGGGTGGGAACCCTCAATGTCCCATGATAGTTCTGGCATCTGAACGGTTTGTACTAACCATTGTTGTAATTCGATACGTGGGCATGACGTACACCAAGGAGACATGCGGGGTCGCGAAGAAGGCCGTGATTGGCTTGGATCTTAGTCTGGGCCTCATACCAAGGAAGTGTGAATGGGTTTGCGGCCCGGATGTGCAACAAAGCTAAGATCTCTCATGGGTAAAGTAACGCACCTCTGCTGAGTGTAAGAAATGTTACTTGTTACTCCCTATTCTAGGCAGGAGTTATGAACACGACAAAAAAGGAACTCCATGAAAGTTATGGTAAACCTATGAAGACTAACGAACATAGCTTTTCAGAATAAAAGAAACCTTTGAAGAAATGTTTACGAAAACCTGCATTGCCTATGACCTATGGTCTGTGGCTGTAGTTAGTGCATCATACACTCCTTTTTAGTGAACTTGCTGAGTACACTCGTACTCAACGTATCTTCTTAACCCTTGCTAGATTCTGAAGCCAATACCGACGACGTGTACATCAACTTATGCTCGGAATCGTCATCAACATCTCAAGTTCTTCAATGAAGTCAACATATACATCAACTAAAGTGAAGGTGGAGTTATTGATTAGATAGGAATGTAATCTCTAGCTATAGAACCTACTTCTATAGAGTATTGCAATAGCGGCAATGCAAGCCCAGTAGTTTAAATACTAGTCTATACTATGATAGTTATGAGTTGATTATTTCTAGTTCTTCTTTGTAAGAAGTTTCTTTCTCTCCCTTTAACCTAGAGTGTTCTCTAGCTCTTTTGTAAAGAGTCGAGTTGTAACCTATAGTCATGTCTTAGACCTGCTGTGTTTCTGTTGTACCACTCTGAGGGACGTAATACTAGTGAACAGTGTTTTATTGGTGTTATGCCAACGACTATAGTATACTACATTATGCACTGGTATGTTGGGTTACCGCAGCTGGTATCAGAGCATATGCTTTGACCTTAGGATTAAAACCCTTTTAGGAAGATCTGTAGGTTGGATAGTGACTATAGGAGCCATCTTATCTAAACCAAATATTCCTATGACTTGTGATGAGTATCCACTTGAGGATAAACTTTGCTACAAGATGCTTAAGTCCTATTTCTTAGGAGTAGTTATCTATCTTCTCTCAGCAAAGTCCTAGTTAGTGTCTTCTGAAGGAGATAGAACCCATCAAGATACTTTAGGAAAGATAATTGGTCGCAGTAGAAATGGATCAAGTTTAGGATATCAATTGAAGTAGTATAAAAGGTGAAGTCTATCAATAGAATTCATGTTAGGTATGAAATATAATGAAGACCATTAGAGCAGGTGTAGATATCCGAAGTAGTAAATCATGTGGGATTTACATAATAATTCTACGAGCAGGAGTGAATTTTTGTTAAAAATTAATGATAGTACTATGAGTAATAAAGCCATCATGGTATGATTAGCTCTTAAATCATGATGAATAGGTAAAACATAATGAGATCATGGTGAGATTAGCTCTGAAACCCTGATGTAGGTGTAAATATGAAAATTACTTAGTAAATAATCTTGAAATAAAGTAAGAAATAACATGGTAGAACTATGATAGAAGCCATAGGTGTCATAATTTCAGATAATATTTAGGTTTAGGTGTTCAATAGAAATTTATTAGTCATTTAAAGAGATCATGTGAGGTTAGTTTACTAAATAATGACAGGTTGGATATAGTTAGTCATTCCAAAAGTGAGACCCAAGGTTAGTCAAAACCAAATTGAGACCACTTTGATTAAAAGTATCATATTGCAATTGAGCAATTTGGGTAAGTATTGAGGCAAAGAATAGTTTGAACCTATGTGTTAAGTATCACGATGTAAAACTATATGAGGAGGTGTCATATATTACACAACTAAGACTGAATTCTAGAGATGCTATACTCAACTATTATATTCCGGGCTTAGAGTATTGTGTGTTATATGTACCACATTTGAATTTATTGGTTTTTCTTGGATCTTTTTGATTGACTAGATTTGTACATGAAGTTTGATTTGGTGTGCAAATGCATGTTGCATCACCAAGTTACTATTTGATGTTATAGACCTAGATAGAAAAGGGAATTCGTGTAAGCAAGTGACGAGTTCCAAAGACCAAGATAAAAGCTTAGTTGAAGAGTGAAGCTAAGTATAAGCAGTATCAACACAATTTGAAGGATGGATCAAGTTTAGATTGTTATTTGCCAGCAACAAGAAGGAAGATTAGTATAGAAAATGTTTGGAGCAGCAAGAAGTGATGAACTAAGTTCGCCCAAAGTAGGTTATGTTGCTAAGAAGTTAATGAAGTAATTGTACCAAGTTCATGGAAGTATCTTGAATAAGTGCAAAGAAGAAGCCTTAGAACAAAATTGTATTCAAGCTCTAACAATTCAGAGAGAATGCCAGTAGTACGTTGAAAAACCTTAGGGTAATTCATACACCCTAGGATGGTCCGCAGCTGGTATTTGGCTAACTTAGTTAACCAGCTCATCTTAGTATATTATAAAGAGCATAAAACTTGGCCTAAGTTAAGTAAGACATAAAGGAGTATAAAAAATTAAAGATACAGTTTTCCAAGACGCTTCGCGAAATCAGGCCTACCGAAGCAAGAATGTATAAACAGTAAGTAATACAAATAATGTTAGAAGATTCACTTTGGAGATCCATAATTATGTGGGTGTACCATAAGTTCTTCTGCAAAACCTTAAATAGGTAAAGTATAAGCTGGACAAAGACCAACATCCTAGTTATAGAGCCAAGGTTACTATATAAGCAGTTTAGAGACTATTAGGAAACCCCGAGGGGGAGAGCAAACAGTAATTAGAAGTATTGCTATCTGAATCTCCGAGTAAAGGTTGGAGAAGAAATATTAAACTATGAAAAAATTAAGCCTTATTTTCATAAGATTAAAATAAGTCATCATTATAAAAGTACTTTCAGGAGTATGTCTGGATAAAAGACGAAGTATACTTCAAGATAGTAGTGATCAAACCTTAAGGTAATTAATGAAGTTGAAGAAGTACTTAAGGTGATAACAAAAGATTTTCTAAAGCTTGATAAGATAAAAGCTTGAAGGTGATAAAATATATTAATCCTAATAGACTAATTCTAATGGAAATAACTCTTAAGTGATGCTTAAGAGGGAATAAATCACATCAAATTGAACATGTGTAGAGGAACAAGAAATTCCGATGGGTATGGACTAAATGTTCAAAACCAATCTTCGGAAGAACTACCAGTATAAACTATACAATGATAAATCAAAAATTAGTCTTTTGGCCACAACTATTGTCTAATAAAATTTAAAAACCCTGTTTTAGTGAGACTTCCTAGACCTTACATAGTATAGTAAGGAATCTTGATGATCGGTTAAAAGAATTGGATTAGGATACGTAATCAGGGAAATGAACTAAAGAAGAGACTCCAATTTAAGGATTTCATAATAAGGACATATCCCTAAGGGACTATAGTAAAAGAACTTTGGGGTATTGAAGACAACAAGTTGGAGATTTCCAAGTATGATGAGAATTCAAGGAAAAGATCTAGATATGGGATATTACAAGTATTCCCATTTGAGGTTATCATGGAGTTGAGAAAAGTCGTAACCAATACAAGTCAATTCTTCATTCCGACACGCAAGAGAGTACGAACTTTGAGGACAAAGTTTAATTTAACGGGGAGAGTCGGTAACATCCCAGCATTAGATCTTAGAAATAAGCCGAACTCAGATGTGTGCATAAAATTCATGCATAGAAAATCCGAATAATTTCATGCTTTTGAACAAAAAATTTCAAAGTGATTGAATCTTATCTCAACTTGATGGAATTGAAGTAGATCATCAAGTTGACTGCTATAAGTTTCAATATGACCTTTCTTAAAACCTTATTTTGGGTAAAGACAATTTGATCTAAGGGTAGATCAAATATAATAAAATTAAACCATAATACATTACTTAATGATTAATATCAGATCCTTAAGTGATCATCTCATAGTATTCATCACAACAACCCATGAATACCAAGCTATGAATATAACTTAAGCAGTAAGAAATAATAACTAAATCTTGAACTATCTTATCCTCACCTATTTCTACCATGAGCATCATGGTAATACCTAACTTTAACTCTTTATTTGTATGGAGTAGGAAGGAAATAAAGTCAAGACCATTCACCACATATCTTTCTTTCCATATCAATCCTTATCATCTCTATTAAACCATATCCTAATACCTATTGTTCATCAATTTTGAGTAATCAACCATTGATCTATTAATCCTTAGCCTAACAATTCTTGATCTATCAACTCTTATCATTGTCTTAGCATTCAGTTTAAAGCCTCTAGAGAAAGAATTAAGAACAGGTAAGTGGTAATGCTAGTTTTAGATATCATATATAGGATGAGAGTGTTTGAAGAGAATCAAATCAATATGATAATTGGTGGAGTTAACTCACTCCTGAATAGAATAGAATAGAATAGAATAGAATAGAAGAGTTATCTGGAACACATGTGTATGTGGTAACAAAGAAGGTTATAAGGATGAATTCTGAAGGTAGTTACCAAGGAGTAATCCTATTGGATCAAATAGGCATAGTCATTGATTAATATCTCTTAGTCAGATAGAGATACTAAGAAGATAATTATAATACAACTGTAATGTTGTATTGACGGAAGCCTTGATTATCCAATTGGAAACCTAAGCCATAAATGATCGAAGAATTTTAATGATCATGCTTAAGTCACTAAGAGTGAATGATTATATGATGTATAAGTGACATTGGTGGATAGAACATGATTAAACCCTAGTGTAGATATGTTTCCCTAGGATGGTCATGGCAAGTCACAACGATATAATGTGAAGATAGAATATGAATTACTAGAGGTAAGTAAAGATAAGAAAGTATGACTAAGTTGATGCTAGAGCAACATTGAGTTGTAGAAGTAGTATATTTCTCTTAGAGAATACTAAACACTTGAGGTGAAGTAGGAATTTATATATACATCTATTGGAGTAATATTACTGATGGATGATAAAAGAAGAGTATGAATGCAGGTAGAAGTAACTACTTGTTGGATTGGAGGTTATCATTAGTAGAGTAGTTTGACATAAAATGAAGGATAGATATGAGAAGGTTATGAAAATCTTCAGTGACAAGCTTCTAAGATTTATAAGTGAGATTACAAAGTAATTGTGAAGTAAGAGAGTAATCATTCAAGTCGACTTGAATTCATTAGAAGCATTATAGAGATGAGGATTATCTCTATGAGGAGCTCATATAGAGCTTTTGTGTAAAGCTCATTGGATTTATAGATGGATTTAGGAGGATAAATTATTAGTAAGAGTATAAGTAGTAAAGGTCATCATGTCAATACATGATGATAAATGTGAAGTAGTAGTATATCTAAGAAAGGAATTTCTTAATTAGAAATAAAGAATTATGAAGTAAGGAAGATAGGGATTCCTGAAAAGCTATTAACAAAGACTTTAACAATCCATATTAAAGTTCCATGCCTACCTCATTCCTCTAAACCCTAATAGAAAACAAAGTAGCACGTAATTGTCAAGTTCACATTAGAAAGAAATCTTAACATCTCACTCTAACTTAATATATAAATCACAATCATAAATTTAGATGTAGTGTCCTTAAACCTTGATCTATAATATTGTCCAGAAATAAACATAATTATATTAAATTATTTAGAGCTCATAGTGGATGCTTGTAGTTCTAAAACCAAAGACCAAGTTGGTTTAGGGACAAACCAAAGAATATTTTATCATGGAACACTTTGGAGGACAGCCTTGGATAATTATGAAAATCCAACTAAAATTTATTAATATAGACCAAGGCAATGTTCTCTAAACTTAACTTTGGAAAGCTTATAAGTAAATAACTGTGGGTATATTATCTTGTATCCAAATAGTATATTTGGATCTAAAGATTTAGTGAAAGAGAATTATTATTTTTGTATGTTTGCCACCTCAATCTTATAAGTAGTATCTAATTTAAAAATATCCTTAATACATGTTAAGTAGACAAGTAGACCTTACTTCTATTTTATAAAACATTCCTAAAACTCCAGAGAATACAATTCGTACAAAAGAATAATAAAAAACCCTAAAACCATAATTTCTATTTGTTCTATTTAATATAAGAATCTCGCATATAATTTAGAGAAAATTAGTTATGATGAATCCTACATTATTCTAATAATTCCACGAAAGATCTTGGTATTTCATACTTTGTGAAGATTAAATTTGAAATGAATTTGTAACATAGAAAACTGAAAATAGAAATGTAAAAGGAAAAAAATATCAGAATAGTTTCTAGCCCACAACCCATCTCACCTCTTCCTTATTTACCACCCGCGGGCAGCAACAACCACTCCCTTGCTCACTTTCTCGCAGCCCAACTTGGCCCTTGTGCGGCCCAGCACTGGCCCATACTATTTCGGCCTCGAAATTTCGTTTGTCATCTTCGTCCCCGACGGGAAGCAGCTGCCTTGCGCCGCCGGTGCCGTTGATCATGGCCACCGTGATCTCCACCACTCGCCACTCTGGAGGGAGGATAAGAACCAGTGTCACACGTCTCTCCATTGATACGTCGTAAACATATCTATAATTTTTTATGTTCCATGCTTGTTTATTATCCACTTTGCTATGCTTTGTCTACACTTTGAGGTATTTTTATACATTTTTGGGGACTAACCTATTAACAAGTTGCCACAGTGCCAGTTCCCTGTATTCTGCTGTTTTTGGTTTCAGAAAATCTAGTAAAGAAATATTCTCGGAATTGGACAGGACAAAAGCCAAAGTCAATATTTCACCGAGACGAATACACAGACCAAAGGGCAGCCGGAGGGGCACCCTAGGGTGGCCACACCCCCCCCCCATGCGCGGGACCCCCTAGGCCGCGCCTAGACAGGGTGTAGGCCCCCTGGCCGCCCTTCTGCCTTGCCTCTTCGCCTATAAAGTCCCCCTATGCCAAAACCTAAGTACCCGATCAGATCTTCACGAAACAGTCTGTAGCCGCCGCCACCATTCTCCCTAGATAGGAGGATCTGAAGCTCTTCCCCGCACCCTGCCGGAGGGGAGAGATCATCCTGGAGGCCTTCTTCATCACCACGCCATCCTCCGGTATGATGCGTGAGTAGTTCCACCTTGGACTATGGGTCCATACAATAGCTAGATGGTTGTTTCTCCTCCTTTGTGCTACCATGTTTAGATCTTGTGAGCTCGGTTCATGATCAAGATCATCTATTTGCAATCATGCATGTTGTGTTTCCGGGGCTCTGATGGATATTGAGATTACTATGCCAGATTGATTAATGATTCTATCTTATTGATTTTATCATGTCTGTGTTGTTTGAGATATTGCACGCTCTCCGTTTCTAGTAACTATCTTGGCCAAGTAGATGTTATTGAATCACAGAGGGAGTATTTATTCTCGATAGTGGGGTCATGGATCTATTGAATCGGGGGAAGTGACAGAAATCTCTAAGGTTGTAGATGTGTTGTTGCTACTAGGGAGAAAACAACATTCTCTTGTTCATGGAACAATTGTATTGTTTACTTTACACACATTGCTTAAAGTAGTTGTCCATTGCTTGCAACTTAATACTGGAGGGGGTTCGGATGATAACCTGAAGGTGGATTACTAGTCATAGATGCAGTTGGACGGTGGTTTATGTATATTGCTGTAATGCCCAATCAAATCTCATAGGATCATGAATGTCTAGTATTGCATTGTTATGCTTTTCTTTGTCCTGTCAATTGCCCCGCTGTAATTTGTTTACCCAGGAAGTTATGTTGTTTATCTTAAGGAGAGCACCTCTAGTGAACTGTGGACCCCGGTACAGTCTTTACCATTGATACTGTTGGAATTATTCCCTAGAGGCAATAATAAAGATGTTCTTGTTCATGATAAAGTTTATATTCCATGCTAGAATTGTATTAAGAAGAAACTTTGATACTTGTGTGGTTTATGAGCAACACCGTGTCCCTAGTATGCCTATATGGACTAGCTCATTGATTAATGATGGTTAAGGTTTCCTAACCATAGACATGAGTTGTCGATTAATAATGAGATCATGTCATTAGGAGAATGATATGATGGACATACCCAAATTAAGCAGAGCAATTAGATCGTGTCATCGTGTTCATCTTTGCGAAGCTTTTTCCTATGTCAAGTATTGTATTCCTTAGACCATGAGATAATACAACTCCCTGGTATCGGAAGAAAGCTTTGAGGTCATCAAACGTCATCCTATGTGAGGGTGATCATAAAGGTGTCTCTCAGGTGATCGGAAAGTACTTGTTGGGTTGTATGTATCGAGATGGAATTTGTCCCTCCCGAGTCGAAGAGATATACTTCGGGCCCACTCGGTAATCGATATCAACACCGCTTGCAAGCACGTGGTTAAGGAATTAATCACAAAGTGATATCGGATTACGGAATGAGTAAAGTACTTGCTGTGAACGAGATTGAACTAGGTATGCCGATACCAACGATCGAATCTCGGGCAAGTAAAATATCGCATGACGAAGGGAATACATATATGGGATTAACTGAATCCTGGCATCGTGGTTCATCCGATATGATCATCGATGAATATGTGGGAGTCAATATGGGTTTCTAGATCCCGCTGTTGATTATTGATAGAAGATCATGTCTGCATATTCTCGAACCCGTAGGGTCACACACTTAACGTGCATCAACTCTAGGATAGAATGGATAATTGGTTTATGAGTATTTGTTCGGAGTCTCGGATGAGACCCAAGACATCACGAGAGGTTTCGGAATGGTTCGGAGAATAAGATTCATATAAAGGAAAGCAGATTTTGGATTTCGGAATCGTTTTGGAGTTTATCGGTATTGTACCGGAAGGTTCTAGAAGGTTCCGGAGTGGGACCAACATGGGCCCACTTGTCGGAGGCCTGCGTGGGCCTAAGGGGAAGTGCCCTGGCCACTTTGGTCTAGGGGCACAAGGCCCCTAAGGCCCAGCCGGCCAGCCCTTAGGGGAACCCTAAGGGAACCTTCTAGAAGAGGGGGGATGACTTGCCCCCCACTCCACCCCTTGGGCCGCCGCCCTAGGGCTTGGAGGAGGGGTCAAGGGGCCGGCCAGCCCCCTATATAAGGAGGGCAGGGGTGCAGCCTTCCCCCCACTCCAACACTAGCCGCCGTCCAACTGCTGCCCCTCCACCTCTCTCTCTCCTGACTGCACGTAGGCAAAGCCCTGCCGCAGAAACTCTCCACCATAAGCATCATGCCGTCGTGCTGCAGATCCAATCTATCTCTCCACCGTACTTGCTGGACCAAGGAAAGTAGGAGACGTCACTGCACCGTACGTGTGCATCTCTCTAGGCTTCGCCACTTGTGGCGTAGGATCGGATCGGATCGCGAGGAGGAGACGGCGAGTACGACTACGTCAACCACGTTCTGTTGAACATTTCCGCTGTAAAATTTCTTCAAGGGTATGAAGATCTCATCAATCAATCTCGTTGATCACATATCCTAGATTAGATCTTGGCTTTCTTGTTCGCATCTGTAGGAATTGTTTTTGATTTACTATGCTGCAAAACCCTTCAGTGGTATCAGAGCTAGATCTATGCGTAGATGTGTTTCACGAGTAGAACGCAACATGCTTGTTACGGGCGTTGATGTTTTCTGTTGCAAACCTATTGTTGTGTATTTCTTATGGCGCGGCATAGTGAGATCGAAGCAGGGGTGGAGACAAGGGGGGCGAGCAGGGGCTAGACCCTCCTAATGATTCGCCCCACTCAACAAATCAGTGCACTCTATATCACTGGTATTGTGTTGGATTATATACTAATTATCATTATTAATTTATAAAATAAGGCCTAATCTAACCCGTGCAACTATACACTACCGTATTCATCAAAGCCTAGCCAAAAGCCCATGATCAAGCCATTGTGTAAGCCTGGGCTCTTTCACCTTTAGTTTTTCCATCTCTCCGCTCTATTGTGGTGCCAATGAGCATCAAGTGGTTGTGTCATTAAGTTCATTTCCAGATATATATATATATATATATATATAACTAATCAAGTAGAGGTGCTAAATCCAAGTTATATCGATATGAAGGCACCGCTAGTAGCTAGTTCTTTTATCCTATGTATATTATAGTTATGTGAATCTGGTTTCTTGTACTCTCCCGCCTCTAATTAGTTGTCTTAAATTTGTTTAGATTTATGTGTATCAACTAACTAAAACACATCTAGATACATGCAAATCTAGTGAAAGTTGAGACACTAATTGAGACGTAGGGAGTAGTTCATAACAAGAATTAATTTTCTGATTCAATGCTTCCTTTGTTTTGCTTTCGCTAATACTAAGTTGCCAATAGTTTTATCTTGAATTCTTGAAGATTTACAATAAATGTACTGTCAGCGCAACTTTAGTCTCTAGTTATTCTGTGAGAGGAGAGTCAGTTTACTAACCGAGATAGCAAGTGTTATGCGATAGACACATCTTAGCAATATTTTTGTTATGCCACAAGAAGTTGGAGACATCGACTACAAACGAGACTTAATATATTTTGATCTTTTCCCTATTATATGACCGAAGTTTTTTTCTTCGCCCCCCTCATGCTTCAATCCTGGCTCCGCCCCTAGATCGAAGCGGTCCAGGCCAACTTTATGCGACCTCGTTCGCGAGACCGGCTCCGCACTTGACGTGTGGCTTGTTCCACACATGCGGCTGGTGGATGTCAGTTTCTCTCACTATAGTAGTCATGGGATTTACAACGGATGTTACCAACCATAATATCACCGTTGTGGCTTTCCGTAGGTAAGAATCGTTCTTAGCTTGTTACTCCCATAAGCCACGTAAAACATGCAACAACAAAGTAGAGGCGTCTAACTTGTTTTTGTAGGGAGTGTTTTGTGATATCGTATGGCCCAAGACATGATGTGTATGAATTGAGATGTATGCAATGATCATGTTTTCTAATATTTCACGACTTGCATGTCGATCAGTTCACAACTGGCAGGAGCCGTATGGTTGTCTTTATAATTGTATATTGTAACACCCTCAGAATCGGCTCTATGCAAGTTTTAGCGATTCACGCCAAACCCGCATAGAAACGATTCAAAGGTGCCCACCAGGCACTTGCGTGCGGGTGGAAAACGAAGTAATAACATTACACAACAGTCCTCGATGGGACCCACAGAACAGATATATATATACAACAGCGCCTCAAAGAGTCAAGAATACAGATATACAATACAAAGATCCAAATCACCTGTAAAACGATACAACGTCCGAGTACGGACAAGATGCAAATTGAGCTAAGAGCCCTGAAGAATAACCAATGGCATCCATAACCCTGCCTAGGCCAAGCCGGAAGGGTAACCCTGCTAACGACGTCGATCTCAAACCTGCTTAAAACAAAGGGGTGCCGACAAAGGGCAAAGGAAAAAGAGGAGAGTCAGTACTGAGGCCAGTACACGGCGAGGCTAGAATTCGGCGGTCCTCTCCTACATAGGTATGGTGGACTGAAGCGGCAGCGGAGCATGCACTAAACAACCTATAGAGACTCGATACAACTAGCGGCTATCAGAGATGGGTAAGCAAGACCTATTCGGAACCAACCTGATGCCATCACCAAGCATACCCATCCTGGTGTTCCCCCCTCGAGACCAAACGAGGAAGTCAACCGAGGAACTCACACAGTTGGCAGTTTTATTTATTCAGTTATCGTTGCAGCAATTACTAGTCATGTATAGATAGTCATCCTGATATAATAAGCAGTGGGCAATTTTAGTTAACCATTCCGTTGTAGTTGCGACACTTACTAGTCAAATACAATTAGCATGAGATAACCCCAAAACCCAACAGTTGTTGGTACTTTTACTTAGCCATTCCGTTGTAGTTGCAATACTTACTAGTCAGATACAATGGTCGCAAGTTTACAACCCAAACAAGCAATTGTTGGCAGTTTTATTAGCCATTCCATTATAGTGAAGCTGATTACTAGTCATTATAAAGTCAAATTTATAGCACTACTTTAGTTATAGTTGTCTATGATTGAGATATCGCTCCAAGTCGTCCATAACCGCGACACGGCTTTCAGAAGTTTTACCTGAGGGTGCACAAATAGCAACACACACTCGATCAACCTCGAAAACCAAATCAAAACCCAACGAGGCCTTCACGACAAAGCAATCACATGATTCAGAAATATTTCAGGGGCCACCCCATTGAGTAGACCCAGAAGCTAGCTGACTCGAGACGGACTCAAGGTTTATGACAATGGTCAGAAACGACTAGGAACCCAAACTGGGCTTGTCGATACCGCGAAAAACACCGCTTACCTAAACAGACAAAGGTGCTCCTCGCACAATCGTAAATAATACAGAAAGCATGGCATAAGTACAGATAGTAAATAAAACCTCAAACTAGTTTGTGGCCCCAAGAAATAAGAATGAATCAAGCTCGCTCAGGGGGTCCCATAATCCTCCCGGATGTGGATAGCGAATATTCAAGGAACAGGTATCAAGTACTCGGGGTCCTACGGGACACAAGTGGACGGTTAACAACCAAATAACATCTATTGCCCACCTGTGCCTCTACTTACTTACTTCAATTTTAGTTGTTAAACAATAATTAAAGTATTGATCATCTCCAACAATAAACATGCGGCAAATACTCCAACAACTGTGGCACTTGACGACACGCAACAGCACTTGAGCAGGCGACTACGACGCGCAAGTCCAACTATCTACCAAACAACAGGTAATAGGATGTGTCCAAGGCAATATAAGGCTGCAAGGGATATCGCGGGTACGAAAACTAGAGCATCGCAACACAGATAGCAATAGATCAACAGGAGGGAATAAATACTATAAAAGTAAGATAGGTAGAAAGGGGGAGATGCTCGCCTGAAAACATTGTCGAAGGTTCATCCGAAGATCGGGGCGAAGCTCACATCAACTCAACGGCCTTATCCGTGAAGAAGCAAAACACTAGAATAAACACCGGATGCAATATTTAATACTACGGCAAAAGATCGGCATGATGCATGTATGATGTATGACATGGAAAAGGTGCGATGCGATTAGGTCATATTAAGCGGAACCGGGGTCCCGACATCTATTTAGAAGGTTCATGTTGTTTAGATACCCCGCAATTAAATGTTGTAATAACAGGGCAAGAGATAGCACCGGTTCGCTACACAAATTTAAATGAGGCCAATATAAGACTAGATTTGTCCACATATGGGCCCCATATTTAATTATAATGCGAATCGGCATAAGGCCCCCAAACCACATGACAATATGTATGCAAGCATGGCAATTTAATATGCAACAATTTATATAGATGGCATTTATAAAATAGGGGCTCGGATCTGGGTCACACATTAGGGTTCGGAAGATCTTGGGGGTTCCGGAGGGGTTCGGGGTTCGGTCTCAGGGTTCAGGGTTCGACGGGATCTTTCTCGGACTCCGGGTTTTAGGATCTTCGGATCGGGGAAGTAGATCTTGTCGCACGAGCGTCAATGCTTCCGGGAAGGATAACTTGTCGTGACGTGCCGGAGATCTTGGTTCCAAGCGGTCGATCTTGTCGTCGAGAATATCTTGTCGGGTCCGCGGTCCTCGGGTCGTGTCGTTCCACGCGGAGATCTTGGTGTTCCGGGTCTCGGCGCCTTGGAATCCGAGAGGAAGTACTTGGCGATTCCGAGGGTCTTGGTGTTCGACGGGGTTCAGTGTTCCATTATGAAGAACTTGTCATTCGTCTTGATGAACCTCGGCGGACTCGGTTTTGGCGTCGCGATGGTCTTGTCGATCTTGGTGAGGTGCTCGTCTAACTCGTATGAAGGAGGGTTGTCGGGAGCGAAGCATCGCCATGGGTCCATCTTCACACGGTCTTTACCGTTACATCACAGAACCGCCACAAACATCACCACCATAACACATGTGCGCACACTACCAAACACATGGCGTGCGGACAGGACGAAACACAGAGTGGTGGTTGGGGAGCTGGGTGAGGCGGCTCGGCGATAGGGGTGAGCTCGGCCGCAGGCGGGCCGGGAAGAGGCGAGGCAGGCAGAGGCACGCTCGCGAGGACGGCGAGCCGGAGGGGTGGCGGTGGCCTGCGGACGCGCGGCGCCTGGCGGCCAGCGGCTCTGTGGCCCAGGCGGGCGGCCGGACGCGACGGCGATTGCTGGCCGGGACAGCACCGCAGGGGAGCTCCACGGCGAAGGTTGGGACGGAGCTCGCCGGAGACGACAGCGGTCGGAGGCAGCAAGACGCCGTCACATGGGACGAGGATGGAGGGAGGGGCGCCTGACGGAGAGGATACACCGAGCGGGCAGGGCCATGCCCGAGCGGCGGCGCTGCGGTCATTGCGGAGGGGAGGAGGACGGCGAGGCAGTCGGGTTCGGCGGCGCTGGAGGCGGGCGGAGGAGCTCGACGGAGAGGCAGCTCGGTGGAGGCGAGGGTGCGAGGTGAGGGAGAGGGCTCGAGACGGGGAAGGGAGGCCGGCAGACGGTGACGACGACAGGGAGGGCGCACGTCAGGGAAGCGGCCGAGAAAGAGGCTGCGGGGTGCGGGGGAAGCGAGGTAGAGGCGGCCTGGGCGGCGCCGGAAGGAAGAGGGGATGCGGGGCGTCGGTGGGAGGCGGACGCGGCGAGGGCGGCGGCGCGGGACCGGCCGGAGGCGGAGAAGCAGAGGGCGGCGGAGGGGCGGTTCATGGACGGGAGAAGAAGCCGACGGTGGCGGGGAAGACGGGGTCTGGGCGCGGCGAGGCCGGCGAGGTCGCCCAGGCGGCGGGGTGGTCGTCGGGGAGAGGCAGACGAGGGAGAGAGGAGCGTCGGGGGAGGAAGGTGAGGGAGACAGCGCAGACGCGGGATGGGAAGGTGGGACCATGGGGGGTGGTGGGGCTGTGGGGGACAAAGTGGTGGCGTGGTGGTGTGCTGAGTGTGTGTCTTGGTGGGGCCAGGGATCGGTGGGGCCGGGGTGGCAGCGTGTTAGGTAGGGTGGTTGGATCGGTGTGGAGTGGGGATGGGGCGCGTGGGACAGGGGGAGATGGGGTGGGGCCAGGCTGTAAGGGAGAGGGGTAGGTGGGGGCTAGGTGAGAGAGAGAGGGGTGTAGGTGGGCTGTGGATTGGTGAGGTGGCGGAGCTGAGGGTGAGGTGGAGGGCTGGGAGTGGCTGGGTAGAATAGGACTATGTAGGAAAGATTTGGGGTAGGGTTTAAGGTGGACCGATTGTACTAGGGGTGGCCGTCTGGGTCGGTTCGGCCCGGTTTGGCTGCCCCCAAAAAAAATAATTAAATATTTTATTTGTTTTAAACAGGATTTTTGTAAACCGTTGGCCGACAAAACAAATTAATCCGGAGACCCGGTTTTGTGTTTGAACAAAGACGGGGCGTTTAGAAAACAAAAATAGGTTTTTCCGAAATAGTTTTATGCAAGCAAATGCAAGATGATGTCGATGCTCAAATGCAATGTGGCATGATGACATGAGCATGCGGTCATGATGATGCAATGCACAAAAACAACGTGATTTTCTAGTAGTGGTTTTTGCGGGATGCCACAATTCGACACCACTAACAATGGATCTCGCCCTCGAGATCCGCCTCATGGTACCAGGAAGAAGGTCGGTGATCTGAATCTTCTCGCATCGTGTAGATCCCCGCGACACCACTAACAAGAGGTCGTTGTCCGTGATCGTCGAGAGAACACTCCGGGAACCAAAGGTCAAAGGTAGAGGTATCAACAAATAAAGCCACCCCTAACTTCCGCGGAAGGAGTATAACTGCAATGATTCACCATTCAATGTGCAAGAGCGAATGATAAGAGTAGTCGGATGGTGATCAGTCCATCGCGCACCCAAAGCATTACTCTGCTCATGAATAGGAAAGTATGCAACCAACTCTCGTAATTCAGACTGAAGATCTCGACAAACGAGGTTCAGAAACAAAGGGGTGATGCAGACTCTGCATCGGATCTGGCGTAGATGATGTCGTCGCATCGGAAAAACACCGGAAGGCACGAGAAGGATCAAAGAGAAGTCCACCAGACGAAGGATTCCTCGGATAGCATGAAGACCCGATGTAGCAACACCGTTACCAAAGGAGGAAGCGAAACCCTAAAGGTACTATGGAACCCAACCACGAGAAATCCTGGACTCGAAGAGAGAGAAGAGAGCGGATTCAAAACACGCAGATGTGAGATGAGAGCAGCAGAGGGGTAAGGAGTAAAATTAGACCTAATCAGAACTATCCACCTGATTTTGCAAAATAGTTTTGGAAACTCTACTTCGGCCATTAGCTAGGTTATCCTACAGGCTGGACTTGTGGGGTATCGCAACTGCTGAGCTCTGATACCACTCTGTAACACCCTCAGAATCGGCTCTATGCAAGTTTTAGCGATTCACGCCAAACCCGCATAGAAACGATTCAAAGGTGCCCACCAGGCACTTGCGTGCGGGTGGAAAACGAAGTAATAACATTACACAACAGTCCTCGATGGGACCCATGTAGAGCAGATATATATACAACGCCTCAAAGAGTCAAGAATACATATACAATACAAAGATCCAAATCACCAAAGCGATACAACGTCCGAAACGGACAAGATGCAAATTGAGCTAAGAGCCACGAAGAATAACCAATGGCGTCCATAACCCTGAGCCAAGCGGAAGGGTAATCCTGCTAACGACGCCGATCTCAAACCTGCTTAAACAAAAGGGGTGCCGACAAAGGGCAAAGTAAAAGAGGGCGTCAAGATCGAGGCCATTACAGCGAGGCTAGAATTCGGCGGTCCTCGCCTACATAGGTATGGTGGACTGAAGCGGCAGCGGAGCATGCACTAAACAACCTATAGAGACTCGATACAACTAGCGGCTATCAGAGATGGGTAAGCAAGACCTATTCGGAACCAACCTGATGCCATCACCAAGCATACCCATCCTAGTGTTTCCCCCTCGAGACCAAACGAGGAAGTCAACCGAGGAACTCACACAGTTGGCAGTTTTATTTATTCAGTTATCGTTGCAGCAATTACTAGTCATGTATAGATAGTCATCCTGATATAATAAGCAGTGGGCAATTTTAGTTAACCATTGTGTTGTAGTTGCGACACTTACTAGTCAAATACAATTAGCATGAGATAACCCCAAAACCCAACAGTTGTTGGTACTTTTACTTAGCCATTCCGTTGTAGTTGCAATACTTACTAGTCAGATACAATGGTCGCAAGCGACAACCCAAACAAGCAATTGTTGGCAGTTTTATTAGCCATTCCATTATAGTGAAGTTGATTACTAGTCATTATAAAGTCAAATTTATAGCACTACTTTAGTTATAGTTGTCTATGATCGAGATATTGTGCTCCAAGTCGTCCATAACCGCGGACACGGCTTTCAGAAAGTTTTACCCTGCAGGGGTGCACAAATAGCAACACACACTCGATCAACCTCGGAAAAACCAAATCAAAAACCCAACGAGGCCTTCACGACAAAGCAATCACAGGATTCAGAAATATTTCAGGGGGGCACCCCATTGAGTAGACCCGCAACAAAGCTAGCTGACTCCGAGACGGACTCAAGGTTTGCGACAATGGCTGTAAACGACTGGGAAACCAAAACTGGGCTTGTCGATACCGCGAAAACACTCCGCTTACCTAAATAGTACAGTGTGCTCCTCGCACAATCGTAAATAATACAGTAAAGCATGGCATAAGTACAGGATAGTAAATAAAACCTCAAACTAGTTTGTGGCCCCAAGAAATAAGAATGAATCAAGCTCACGGCTCGGGGTCCCATAATCCTCCCGGATGTGGATAGCGCGAATATTCAAGGAACAGGTATCAAGTACTCGGGGTCCTACGGGACACAAGTGGACGGTTAACAACCAAATAACATCTATTGCCCACCTGTGCCTCTACTTACTTACTTCAATTTTAGTTGTTAAACAATAATTAAAGTATTGATCATCTCCAACAATAAACATGCGGCAAATACTCCAACAACTGTGGCACTTGACGACACGCAACAGCACTTGATCAGGCGACTACGACGCGCAAGTCCAACTATCTACCAAACAACAGGTAATAGGATGTGTCCAAGGCAATATAAGGCTGCAAGGGATATCGCGGGTACGAAAACTAGAGCATCGCAACACAGATAGCAATAGGTCAACAGGAGGGAATAAATACTATAAAAGTAAGATAGGTAAAAAGGGGGAGATACTCGCCCGAAAACATTGTCGAAGGTTCATCCGAAGATCGGGGCGAAGCTCACATCAACTCAACGGCCTTATCCGCGAAGAAGCAAAACACTAGAATAAACACCGGATGCAATATTTAATACTACGGCAAAAGATCGGCATGATGCATGTATGATGTATGACATGGAAAAGGTGCGATGCGATTAGGTCATATTAAGCGGAACCGGGGTCCCGACATCTATTTAGAAGGTTCATGTTGTTTAGATACCCCGCAATTAAATGTTGTAATAACAGGGCAAGAGATAGCACCGGTTCGCTACACAAATTTAAATGAGGCCAATATAAGACTAGATTTGTCCGCATATGGGCCCCATATTTAATTATAATGCGAATCGGCATAAGGCCCCCAAACCACATGACAATATGTATGCAAGCATGGCAATTTAATATGCAACAATTTATATAGATGGCATTTATAAAATAGGGGCTCGGATCTGGGTTACACATTAGGGTTCGGAAGATCTTGGGGGGTTCCAGAGGGGTTCGGGGTTCGGTCTTAGGGTTCAGGGTTCGACGGGATCGTTCTCGGACTCCGGGTTTTAGGATCTTCGGATCGGGGAAGTAGATCTTGTCGCACGAGCGTCAATGCTTCCGGGAAGGATAACTTGTCGTGACGTGCCGGAGACCTTGGTTCCAAGCGGTCGATCTTGTCGTCGAGAAGATCTTATCGGGTCCGCGGTCGTCGGGTCGTGTTGTTCCACGCGGAGATCTTGGTGTTCCGGGTCTCGGCGTCTTGGAATCCGAGAGGAAGTACTTGGCGATTCCGAGGGTCTTGGTGTTCGACGGGGTTCAGTGTTCCGTGATGAAGAACTTGTCATTCGTCTTGATGATCCTCGGCGGACTCGGTTTTGGCGTCGCGATGGTCTTGTCGATCTTGGTGAGGTGCTCGTCTAACTCGTATGAAGTAGGGTTGTCGGGAGCGAAGCATCGCCATGGGTCCATCTTCACACGGTCTTTACCGTTACATCACGTAACATCACCACCATAACACATGTGCGCACACTACCAAACACATGGCGTGCGGACAGGACGAAACACAGAGTGGTGGTTGGGGAGCTGGGTGAGGCGGCTCGGCGATAGGGGTGAGTTCGGTCGCAGGTGGGCCGGGAAGAGGCGAGGCAGGCAGAGGCACGCTCGCGAGGACGGCGAGCCGGAGGGGTGGCGTGGCTCGCGAACGCTGGCGGCTCCTGTGGCCCAGCGAGGGCGCGGCAGACGCTGACGGTGGTTGCTTGGCAGGAACGCAGCACCGGAGCTCCACGGCGGAGGTTGGGACGGAGCTCACGCCGGAGGCATGGCGGTCGGAGGCAAAGCGGCGAACGCTGCTTTAACGAGGATGGAGGGAGGGCGCCGACGGAGAAACACCCAGCGGGCAGGCCATGCCGTGAGCACTGCGGTCTATGAGGGAGGAGGGCGGCGAGGCGGTCGGGTTCGGGCCAGTGAGGCGGAGGGCTCGGTGGAGGCGGCTCGGTGAGGCGAGGGCGGGGAAGCGAGGTAGAGGCAGCCTGGGCGGCGCCGGAAGGGAGAGGGGATGCTGGGCGTCGGCGGGAGGCAGACGCGGCGAGGGCGGCGGCGTGGGACCGGCCGGAGGCGGAGAAGCAGAGGGCGGCGGAGGGGCGGTTCATGGACGGGGGAAGAAGCCGACGGTGGCGGGGAAGACGAGGTCTGGGCGCGGCAAGGCCGGCGAGGTCGCCCAGCGGTGGTCGTCGGGGAGAGGCAGACGAGGGAGAGAGGAGCGTCGGGGGAGGAAGGTGAGGGAGACAGCGCAGACGCGGGATGGGAAGGTGGGACCCGCGGGTGGTGGGACCAGGGGGGACAGGCGGCCAGGGGGTGGCGGCGTGTGTGGTGTGCGCGCGCGCTGAGTGTGTGTGCTGCGGGTGGGGCCAGGGATCGGTGGGGCCGGGGTGGCAGCGTGTTAGGTAGGGTGGTTGGATCGGTGTGGAGTGGGGATGGGGCGCGTGGGACAGGGGGAGATGGGGTGGGGCCAGGCTGTAAGGGAGAGGGGGTAGGTGGGGGCTAGGTGAGAGAGAGAGAGGGGTGTAGGTGGGCTGTGGATTGTTGAGGTGGCGGAGCTGAGGGTGAGGTGGAGGGAACGGTGAGGTGGAGGGCTGGGAGTGGCTGGGTAGAATAGGACTAGGTAGGAAAGATTTGGGGTAGGGTTTAAGGTGGACCGATTGTACTGGGGGTGGCCGTCTGGGTCGGTTCGGCCCGGTTTGGCAGCCCCCAAAAAAAATAATTAAATATTTTATTTGTTTTAAACAGGATTTTTGCAAACCGTTGGCCGACAAAACAAATTAATCCGGAGACCCGGTTTTGTGTTTGAACAAAGACGGGGCGTTTAGAAAACAAAAATAGGTTTTTCCGAAATAGTTTTATGCAAGCAAATGCAAGATGATGTCGATGCTCAAATGCAATGTGGCATGATGACATGAGCATGCGGTCATGATGATGCAATGCACAAAAACAACGCGATTTTATAGTAGTGGTTTTTGCGGGATGCCACATATATGACCTGCGTATTAACTTCTTATACGCCATGTAATAGCTTTACTTTATCGCTAAGTAGTTAGCAATAGTTGTAGTTGCTATTTGTGGTGGAGGCAATCATGGTGGAGTGATGGAGATCATGCTGGCGCGCACAAGATGGAGATCATTGCGCGGAGATTGGCCATACCATGTCACATAAAATTATATGCATGTGATGTTTATCTCGTGAAGATCGGATTAGATGTGGTGAATTTGGATCGTGTTCACTAAACAACTTAAGGGATGTTGAATTTAGTGGGAGTTCATCTAGTAATTTTATTAAGTTGAACTAGTTATCATGAACATAGTCTAAATTGTATTTGCAAATTTTGTAGATCAAATGGCTAAGTCCAACTTCAACTTCAACGTTTTTGCTGAGAAAGAAAAGCTTAAGAACAATGGGTCTAACTTCACCAACTGGTTCCGCAATCTGAGAATCATTCTCGCTGGCGGACAAAAATCCTATATACTTGAGAAAGCGCTAGGTGACGCCCCTGCTACTGATGCGCCGGCTGATGAAAAAGATGTTTATCAGTCACGCAAAGATGATTATGGAGTGATTAAGAGTACCATGTTGTTTTCTATGGAACCGAAACTTCAAAATTGTTTTGAGGAGTTAGACGGGCCCTTTGAGATACTTGAGGAACTGAAAACCATGTTTCAGACTTAGGCCCGTTCTGAGAGATATGAGATCTCTAAGAAGTTCTTTAACTGCAAGATGGAGGAAGGGAGTTCCGTTAGTGAGCATGCCATTAAGATGTTGGGATAAACTCAATGTCTTGAGCACCTGGGCTGCAAGATTCCAGAAGATCTCAAGATTGACAGAGTTCTGCAATCACTCCCTCCTAGCTACAAAGGTTTTGTAGTTACTCACAATCAAATTGGTTCCACTGATACGATCACTGAGCTCTTCGCTAAGCTGAAAGTTGTGGAGGTGGATATCAAGAAAGATAATCATGTGTTGATGGTCAACAAGACCACTAGCTTTAAGAAAGCTAAGGGTGCAAAGAAATCCTTCAAGAAAGGCAGCGGCAAGCGCGTTGCCCCTGCTGAGAAGAAGCTCAAGTCTGGACCTAAGCCGGACACTGAGTGCTTCTATTGCAAGGACAAGGATCACTAGAAGCGCAACTGTCCGAAGTACTTAGCGAACAAGAAGGCTGACACCATTAAAGGTATATTTGATATACATGTTATTGATGCTTACCTTACTAGCGCTTGTTGTAGTTCCTGGGTACATGATACTGGTTCAGTTGCTAATATTTGTAACTCGAAACAGGAGCTACGGAATAGACGGCGGCTAGCAAGGGATGAGGTGACGATGCGCGTTGGCAATGGATCAAAAGTTGATGTGATGGCTGTCGGCACGCTCTCCTTAGTTTTACCTTCGGGATTAGTTTTAAACCTTAATAAGTGTTATTATGTGCCTGCGTTGAGCATGAACATTATATCTGGATCGTGTTTATTGCAAGATGGTTGTTCATTTAAATCAGAGAATAATGGTTGTTCTATTTATATGAATAACATCTTTTATGGTCATGCACCTGTTGTGAATGGTTTATTTCTTCTGAATCTCGAAAGCAATGAAACGCACATCCATAACATTGAGGCTAAGAGATGCAAAGTAGAGAGTGATAATCCAACTTATTTATGGCACTGCCGTTTAGGTCATATTGGTGTAAAACATATGAAGAAACTCCATTCTGATGGACTTTTGGAGTCTCTTGATTTTGAATCATTTGACACGTGTGAGTCGTGCCTCATGGGCAAGATGATCAAAACCCCGTTCTCCAGAATAATGGAGCGAGCAACGGACTTATTGGAAATCATACATATAGATGTATGCGGACCAATGAGTGTTTCGACGCGCGGTGGATATCGCTATTTTCTCACTTTTATTGATGACTTAAGTAGATATGGGTATATCTATTTATTGAAACATAAATCTGAAACGTTTGAAAAGTTCAAAGAATTTCAGAACGAAGTGGAAAACCATCGTAACAGGAAAATTAAATTTCTACGATCCGATCGTGGAGGTGAATATTTGAGTTATGATTTTCTCACGCATCTTAAAGCAAGCGGAATCGTTTCGCAACTCACGCCACCCGGAACACCACAGCGCAATGGTGTGTCTGAACGCCGGAATCGAACTCTATTAGATATGGTGCGATCAATGATGTCTCTTACAGATTTGCCGTTATCATTTTGGGGTTATGCATTAGAAACCACTACATTCACTTTAAATAGTGCACCAACTAAATCCGTTGAGACGACACCGTATGAACTATGGTTTGGTGATAAACCTAAGTTGTCGTTTCTTAAAGTTTGGGGATGCGAAGCTTACGTCAAGAAGTTGATGTCGGACAAGCTCGAACCCAAAGCGGAGAAATGCGTCTTCATAGGATACCCTAAGGAAACGATTGGGTATACCTTCTACCACAGATCTGAAGGCAAAATGTTTGTTGCAAAGAACGGATCCTTTCTTGAGAAGGAGTTTCTCTCGAAAAGAGTGAGTGGGAGGAAGGTAGAGCTAGACGAGGTTATTGAACCTTCTCTCGAGTTGGAGAGTAGCGCAACACCTGAAATTGTTCTAGTGCCGTCTGCACCAACAAAAGAGGAAGCTGATGACGAGGATCATGAAACTTCGAACGATGCTACTACTGAACTTCGCAGGTCGACAAGGTCACGTGCCACTCCTGAATGGTACGGCAACCCTGTCTTAACCGTCTTGTTGTTAGACAACAGTGAACCTGCGAACTATGAGGAAGCAATGATGAGCCCAGACTCTAAGAAATGGCTAGAGGCCATGAAATCCGAATTGGGATCCATGAGCGAAAACCAAGTATGGACTTTGGTGGACCCTCCTAGCGACCGTAAGGCCATTGAGTACAAATGGATTTGCAAGAAGAAAACGCACGCAGATGGTAATGTTACTGTCTATAAAGCTCGGCTTGTCGCAAAAGGGTTTCGGCAAGTTCAAGGTGTTGACTACGATGAGACTTTCTCTCCCATAGAGATGTTTAAGTCCATTCGGATTTTATTAGCAATTGCTGCATTTCATGATTATGAAATATAGAAGATGGATGTCAAGACTGCGTTCCTCAATGGCACATTGATGAAGAGTTGTATATGATGCAGCCCGAAGGTTTTGTCGATCCTAAGGATGCTAATAAGGTGTGCAAACTTCAGCGTTCCATTTATGGACTAAAGCAAGCATCTCGGAGTTGGAACCTTCGTTTTGATCAAGTGATCAAGAGTTTTGGATTTGTTCCAAATTGCTACGAAGCTTGTATCTACAAGAAAGTGAGTGGGAGCTCGGTGACATTTTTAGTACTATATGTGGATGACATATTGATTATTGGAAATGACATTGGTATGCTTAACGATGTGAAGAGTTTTATTTGAATAAATTTTTTTCAATGAAAGACCTAGGAGAAGCTGCTTATATATTAGGCATCAAAATCTATAGAGATAGACAAAGACGCCTAATAGCTTTAAGACAAAGTACATATCTAGACAAAGTTCTTAAAAGGTTCAGAATGGATAAAGCAAAGAAAGGTTCATTGCCCATGTTGTCAGGTAAGATATTGAGCAAGGCTCAGTGTCCAGCTACGGTAAAAGATAGAGATACTATGAGCAAAGTGCCATATGCCTCGGCCATAGGTTCTATCATGTATGCCATGCTATGTACTAGACCGGATGTGTCCAATGCTCTTAGTTTGACGAGCAGATACCAAAGTGATCTAGGAGTGGAACACTGGACAGCCGTAAAGAACATCCTAAACTATTTAAATAGGACTAAAGAAATGTTCTTGGTCTATGGAGGTGATGAGAAGCTCGTCGTAAAAGGTTACGTTGACGCTAGTTTCGACACCGACCCGGATGATTCTAAATCTCAGACAAGATACGTTTATATTTTGAATGGTGGAGCTGTGAGCTGGAGAAGCTGCAAGCAAAGCGTGATCACGGGATCTACAATAGAAGCGGAATACATGGCTGCTTCAGAAGCGTCAAGTGAAGGAGTTTGGATCAGGAACTTCATCACTGAGCTTGGTGTGGTTCCAAGTGCCTTGGACCCACAGGAGATATTGTGCGACAACACTGGCGCCATAGCACTGGCTAAGGAACCAAGATATCATCCAAAGACCAAGCACATCAACCGCCATTTTCATATAATTCGAGATTATATAGCAGATGGAGATCTAAAGATTAGCAAAGTACATACGGATCTGAATGTCGCAGATCCGTTGACTAAACCTCTTCCACGAGCAAAACATGATCAGAACCTTAATGCCATGGGTGTTAGATTGTTGCCAGATGTAAACTAGATTATTGACTCTAGTGCAAGTGGGAGACTGTTGGAATTATGCCCTAGAGGCAATAATAAAGATGTTATTATAATTCTTGTTCATGATAAAGTTTATATTCCATGCTAGAATTGTATTAAGAGGAAACTTTGATACTTGTGTGGTTTATGAGCAACACCGTGTCCCTAGTACGCCTCTATGGACTAGCTCATTGATTAATGATGGTTAAGGTTTCCTAAACATAGACATGAGTTGTCGATTAATAATGAGATCATGTCATTAGGAGAATGATATGATGGACAGACCCAAATTAAGCAGAGCAATTAGATCGTGTCATCGTGTTCATCTTTGCGAAGCTTTTTCCTATGTCAAGTATTGTATTCCTTAGACCATGAGATAATACAACTCCCTGGTATCGTAAGAAAGCTTTGAGGTCATCAAACGTCATCCTATGTGAGGGTGATCATAAAGGTGTCTCTCAGGTGATTGGAAAGTACTTGTTGGGTTGTATGTATCGAGATGGAATTTGTCCCTCCCGAGTCGAAGAGATATACTTCGGCCCACTCGGTAATCGATATCAACACCGCTTGTAAGCACGTGGTTAAGGAGTTAATCACAAAGTGATATCGGATTATAGAACGAGTAAAGTACTTGCTGTGAACAAGATTGAACTAGGTATGCCGATACCAACGATCGAATCTCGGACAAGTAAAATATCGCATGACGAAGGGAATACATATATGGGATTAATTGAATCCTGGCATCGTGGTTCATCCGATATGATCATCGATGAATATGTGGGAGTCAATATGGGTTTCCAGATCCCGCTGTTGATTATTGATAGAAGATCATGTCTGCATATTCTCGAACTCGTAGTGTCACACACTTAACGTGCATCGACGCTAGGATAGAATGGATAATTAGTTTATGAGTTTTTGTTCGGAGTCTCGGATGAGATCCAAGACATCACGAGAGGTTTCAGAATGGTTCGGAGAATAAGATTCATATAAAGGAAAGCAGATTTTGGATTTCGGAATTGTTTCGGAGTTTATCGGTATTGTACCGGAAGGTTCTAGAAGGTTCCGGAGTGGGACCAACATGGACCCACTTGTCGGAGGCCTGCGTGGGCCTAAGGGGAAGTGCCCTGGCTACTTTGGGCCAGGGGCACAAGGCCCCTAAGGCCCAGCCGGCCAGCCCTTAGGGGAACCCTAAGGGAACCTTCCAGAAGAGGGGGGATGACTTGCCCCCCACTCCACCCCTTGGGCCGCCGCCCTAGGGCTTGGAGGAGGGGTCAAGGCGCCGGCCAGCCCCCTATATAAGGAGGGCAGGGGTGCAGCCTTCCCCCCCACTCCAACACTAGCCGTCGTCCAACTGCTGACCCTCCACCTCTCTCTCTCTCCTGACTGCACGTAGGCGAAGCCCTGCCGCAGAAACTCTCCACCATAAGCACCATGCCGTCGTGCTGCAGATCCAATCTATCTCTCCACCGTACTTGATGGACCAAGGAAAGGAGGAGACATTGTTGCACCGTACGTGTGCATCTCTCGGAGGCTTCGCCACTTGTGGCGTAGGATCGGATCGGATCGCGAGGAGGAGACGGTGAGTATGACTACGTCAACCACGTTCTGTTGAACGTTTCCGCTGTGCGATTTCTTCAAGGGTATGAAGATCTCATCAATATCTCTCGTATATTACATCTCCTAGATTAGATATTGGCTTTCTTGTTCGCATCCGTAGGAATTTTTTTGATTTACTATGATGCGAAACCCTTCAGATACATCTTCCACTGTTACTGTTTACTTTCTGCAAGCTACCATTATCTTCCACACCATATGTTTAATCCTTTGTTTTCAGCAAACTGGTGAGATTGACAACCTCACTGTTCATTGGGGCAAAGTCTTGAGTTTGTGTTGTGCAGGTTCCAAGTTGTTAGCAACACCTTGGGGTTGTTTTCTTACTCCTACTGGTTCGATAACCTTGGTTTCTTACTGAGGGAAGACTTACTGATGTGCTCATCGTACCTTCCTCTTGGGGTTTCCCAACGAAGATGTATAGTGATCTGAGCCGCATCAAGACGTTTTCTAGCGTCGTTGCCGGGGAGTTAAGGACAGCTTCACAAGGGGAGTCCTTCACAACCTTTCTCTTTACTTTGTTTTTATTTTGCTTAGTTTCTTTTGCTTTGTTTTTCTTGCTTCTTTTTATCAAAAATTCCAAAAAAATAGTTTCGTTTGGTTTTATTTTTCTTATCAAAAACACACAAAAAATAGTTCCTACTCTAGTTGTTGCTGCTGTTGGCTTGCTCCACCCTTGCAAAAATGAATTCTGCTGAGAACACCAAGTTGTGTGACTTCACTAGCACAAACAATAATGATTTCCTGAAACACCTATTGCTCCACCAGCTCCTAATGCTACTTTTATGAAATTAAGCCTGCTTTGTTGAATCTTGTGATGAAAGAGAAATTTTCTGTTGCTAGTTCTGGTGATGTTGCTGCCCACCTCAATAATATTGTTGAACTTTGTGAGATGCAAAAGTATAAGGATGTAGATGGAGATATTATTAAGCTCAAATTGTTTCCTTTCTCCTTGAGAGGAAAAGCTAAAGAATGATTGCTATCCTTGCCTAGAAATAGTATTGATTCTTGAATTAAATGCAAAGATGCTTTATTGGAAAATACTATCCTCATGCTAAGATTATATCTATGAGAAGTGAAATAATGAAATTTAAACAACTTGATAATGAACATGTTGCTCAATCTTGGGAAAGAATGAAATCTTTGGTAAAGAATTGTCCCACTCATGGACCGACTGCTTGGATGATTGTCCAGACTTTTTATGTAGGACTAAATTTTTATTCAAGAAACCTATTGGATTTTGCTGCTAGAGGTACCTTTATGACCATTACCTTGGGTGCTGCAACAAATATCTTTGATAATATGATGGTCAACTATTCTGAATGGCACACTGAGAGACCTCCACATGGTAAGAAGGTAAATTCTGTTGAAGAAACCTCCTCCTTGAGTGATAAAATTGTTGTTATCATGGCTATGCTTGTTAATGGAAAAGCTCATTTAGATCCAAATAATGTTCCTTTAGCCTCTTTAGTTGCTCAAGAAGAGCAAATTGATGTGAACTTCATTAGAAACAACAATTTCAACAACAATACCTATAGGAATAATTTTGGTAACAATAATAATTATAGGCCTTATCCTCCCAATAATGGCAATAATTATGGAAATTCCTACAACAATACTAGAAGTGCTCCCTCTGAGCTTGAATTCATGCTTAAAGAATTTATTAGTAAAAAAACTACTTTCAACAAAATTGTTGAGGAAAAGCTTTTGAATGTTGAGAAAAATATTTCATCTTTATCTGAAGCACAATCCTCTTTGATTAATAAAATGGCTGCTAAACCTGAAACCTTGGAAAGTACCTTTGCTGCTACTCATGCCATACAAGTTACTATTGATGAAAATGTTAGACTGTTAGCTAAAATACATGCTAAGTGGGAAAGATAAACTGAAATTGCTAGAAACAATAGTGTTTGCACTATTACCACCACCAATATGGATGCTACCAAACCACAAGAAGTCCCTATTCCTCCTACAATAATGCCTAAACCCAATAAGTCTACTACCTGTGATGCTAAGTTTGATTTTGATCTTAATGGTTGCAATATATCTGAAGTGATTATGTTCCTACAAAAGCTTGCTAGAAGTCCTAATGCTATTGCTATGAATATGGCTTTCACAAAACACATTACAGATGCTCTCATTAAAATTAAGGAAGAAAAATTAAACCACAAAGCCTCTATTCCTAGGAAAGTAGAAGATAGTTGGAAACCCATTATTAATATGCAAGTGAATGGCTTTGATCTCAAAGCTTCATGTGACCTTGGTTCTAGTGTCTCTATTATGCCTAGAAATATTTAAGAAATGCTTGATTTGCCACCTTTGGAAGATTACTATTTGGATGTCCCACTTGATGATAATGCTAAAAATAAACTCATGGGGAGTGTTAATGATGTTCTTATTATGGTTAACAATGCTTATGTCCTTGTTGATTTCTATCTTTTGGATGTTGAATGCAATGCTTCTTGTCCTATCACTTTGGAAAGACCTTTTCTTAGAATTTTTGGTGCCATCATTAATATGAAAGAAGGAACCATTAAATTTCAATTCCCATTCAATAAAGGTATTGAACACTTCCCTATGAGGAGAGAGAAGTTGCCTTTTGCTCCTCCTTTGAAAGAAAAATTTGATATTAATACTTCTTCATTTGAAAATACTTGATTCTTGCTTCTTGTGCCTAACTTAAAGGCGTTAAAGAAAAGTACTTCTCGGGAGATAACCCAATAGTTTTATTGAGTCTTGGAAGTTATTACTTCTGTAATAACCTCTACTTATCATTTTTGTTTGTTTTTTGTGCCAAGAATAACCTCTAATGAAAGCGAAGTAAGATTTGGGGAAGTGTTGTTCTGAAACAGATTTTTGTGCTTCACTGTAAAAATGCATGAAAAATCTCTGTAAGTCGGATTTAGCTGTAATTTTGTGAATAAATCCTCCAGGTTGTTATATAGCTTTAGTTAGCTCAACACGTTTTGATTTGAGCAACATAAGGCCTTTGAAAAAATCGGTTTTTACCTGCTGGTCTGTTTTGACAGATTTCTGCCATTATTTGCATTTGCCTATTTATTGATTTCTTTTTGAGTTTCTTGGGAAAATTGAACTTTTTGAGGGAATTTCTATAGTAGCTTGTGTTTTTAATGAAATTTTTGCTGTCATAAAACTAAAACCCAAAGGTTTATTATCTTTTGAATGCACTAATGTTGCTAATGAATATTGTGTGAAGTTTTGTATGAAGGAAAATTTTCAGGTGTAAGGGAAGAATGATGTAATGAGATGAAGAATGGACAAAAGCTAAAGCTTGGGGATGCCACCTAGTGTCACCCCAAGAAATATTCTAGAGTTACAAGCGTCAAATCTTGGGGATGCCCAAGGCATCCCCTTCTTCATCAATAAAGTTCTCAGGTCTCTCTAGACACTTCGCTTTTATTGTTGCATGCACAGTTGTGTTATTCTTGGAGCGTCTTAGTTTTAGTTTTTGGTTTTAGTTTGCTTGAATAAAGTAGTTGGACCCCCGATTTCACTGTGTTGTTTCAAATAAGTTGATTGGTGTTGGAAAGGAGTAGGAAGTTCTTGCTTTAGTAGTACAAAAGGGAGCTTGCTTTGACTGTGACTTAGACTTTATCATGTCATGCTAGATGTTGTTTTGACCTTATGCTTAGTGATTATTGTTGTAGCATGACTTGTTCCAAACAATTGAGATTTCTTAATGTGCCTTGAAAGAATCATGCGTTGTTTTAGCATGCAAAAGCATAGTATTGTGGTATTCTCCTTTGATGCTTTGTTTGGGTTGACTTGGCACATGCTCACACCATGTTATGACTATGAACCAGTCACCTTAGCCTCAATGGTCATTTAGTTTTTGACTTGTGGTACCAGTTTATTTTTTGATTAGTAATGTTTTGTCGCTCTGCATGATTATGGCCATTATTGCTCTCTTAGTTGGTCGCTCCCAGTCTTTTGCTAGCCTCCACTTGTATTGAGTAAGCTCTACTCATGCATCCAACTCCCAAGAAACCAAGTTATTCCAAAGTGTCCACTATAAATTTTTATGCATGGTGTGTTACACCATTCCAAGTATATTCTTGTTTTATCTATCTTCCAAATTAAATGTGTTATGTGAAAAGTTAGTGATTAAAGATCTCACAAACTTGATGGCACACTTTATTTTTGTTGCCCCTAATAAACTTGAACCATTGTGTCATCTATGTTGTATGTGCTTGCCCTTATAAGTTGGGAATTAGCAGAACCATGATGTCACGGGGAACGCTTTCAACACCTGTAAATATCTACCCAGTTGATATTATGATCTTTTGTTTGCAGATGTCGTCGGTGTGAAATAAAAGGGGAGCTTGTAAGTCCATGGAGTTATGTATGTGTGTTAGAGAAACACCTGAGCCGCTAGCCTAATCCATGCCTAATCATGGTGGAAACTTGCAGCATCACCATAGTGAGCAATCTATGAAGCATTCTTCTTATGAAAAAAAGAGAGATAGAAAAAAAGAGTTTGAGAAAAAAAGATGAGAAAAGAGGAAAGAGAGAAAAAAGCACCATTTTCCCATGGTAAATAAGAAGATTGCTAAGATGCTCATTTTCTGCTTGCCTTGTCATTTTGATATGGGATAGCTCCTATATCATGGGGCAAGGGGTACCCCGTTGGCGGTTCTCTATGATACACATGTACTTACTATGACAAGAACTTACTGGTAACTAAAGTTGAGTAGCATGAGGAGTGGCCCTCGTACTAAAGGGACATGAGATTACCAACTTATACTTTGTAAAATATATACTCCATATTTTGTTCACTTTAACCTTAATCACTTCAATATGCTTATGATAGGGGCAATGAGAGATGAAAGCTAACAAGTACCATAATTTTTGGAAGCTCTTTATGAAACTTGAAATCCCTGCTTCCCTTTGAAGGGCCTTTCTTCCACTTTTATATTGATTCTCCACCTTCTATCTTTATGCACCAATTAAGAGAGCATAGTTTCCATTCTTAGTTCTATGTGCATTGTCCCAAAACTTATTGATTGATCATATTGTTGATATTGCTTGTTCTTGAACTATTTGTATCTAGTCACCCTTATGAACTTTGAAGGTGTCCTGTGCATTTATGTTTTTCTACCCCATGAGGGACAAGCTGAATGCCACTATGCTATGTTTTATATATGTGAAACAAACAAACGTCTCTCAATGCATTGTTATTCATGAATCTTTGTTTGTATCCTTTCATGTTGCAGCATAGTTGTTATGTCTTATTGTTAGAACTTCATCTCTCATGCTCATGTTTAGAGTACTTTGATCCCAGCTTTCAATGCTTGCAAATGGTTTGATCTTGATTGTGATGGTGTATGTCACCTCAAAAATAATTCTTTTTATCACTTAACTACTCGAGGACAAGCAGGAGTTAAGCTTGGGGATGCTTGATACGTCGTAAAAGTATCTATAACTTTTTATGTTCCATGCTTGTTTACTATACACTTTGCTATGCGTTGTCGACACTTTGAGGTATTTTTATACATTTTCTAGGACTAACCTATTAACAAGTTGCCACAGTGCTAGTTCCCTGTATTCTGTTGTTTTTGGTTTCAGAAAAGCAAGTAAAGAAATATTCTCGGAATTGGACGGGATAAAAGCCAAAGTCAATATTTCACCGAGACGAATACACAGACCGAAGGGCAGCCAGAGGGGCTCCCTAGGGCGGACACACACACCCCCGACACGCAGGAACCCCTAGGCCGCACCTGGGTAGGGTGTGGGCCCCCTGGACGCCCTCCTGCCTCTCCCCTTCGCCTATAAAGTCCCCCCGATGCCAAAACCTAAGTACGCGATCAGATCTCCACGAAATAGTCCGTACCCGCCACCACCATCGTCCCTAGATAGGGGGATCTAAAGCTCTTCTCGGCACCCAGCCGGAGGGGACAGATCATCCTGGAGGCCTTCTTCATCACCACGCCAGCCTCCGGTATGATGCGTGAGTAGTTCCACCTTAGACTATGGGTCCATACAGTAGCTAGATGGTTGTTTTCCTCCTTTGTGCTACCATGTTTAGATCTTGTGAGCTCCGTTCATGATCAAGATCATCTATTTGTAATCATGCATGTTGTGTTTGCGGGGATCCGATGGATATTGAGATTACTATGCCAGATTGATTAATGATTCTATCTTGTTGATTCTATCATGTATGTGTTGTTTGAGATCTTGCATGCTCTCCGTTTCTAGTAACTATCTTGGCCAAGTAGATGCCATTGACTCCAATAGGGAGTATTTATGCTCGATAGTGGATTCATGGCTCTATTTAATCGGCGGAAGTGACAGAAATCTCTAAGGTTGTAGATGTGTTGTTGCTACTAGGGAGAAAACAACAATATCTTGTTCATGGAACAATTGTATTGTTTACTTTACACACATTGCTTAAAGTAGTTATCCATTGCTTGCAACTTAATCTTTGGAGGTTGATGATAAGAAGGTGGATTACTAGTCATAGATGCAGTTGGATGGTGGTTTACATATATTGTTGTAATGCCCAATCAAATCTCATAGGATCATGAATGTCTAGTATTGCATTGTGATGCCTTGCTCTGTCCTGTCAATTGTCCCGCTGTAATTTGTTTACCCAACATGTTATGTTGTTTATCTTAAGGAGAGAACCTCTAGTGAACTATGGACCCCGGTCCAATCTTTACCATTGATATATCTTCCACTATTACTATTTACTTTCTGCAAGCTACCATTACCTTCCACACCATACGTTTAATCGTTTATTTTCAGCAAACCGGTGAGATTGACAACCTCACTGTTTGTTGGGGCAAAGTCTTGAGTTTGTGTTGTGCAGGTTCCAAGTTGTTAGCAACACCTTGGGGTCTTTTTCTTCCTCCTGCTGGTTCGATAACCTTGGATTCTTACTGAGGGAAGACTTACTGATGTTCTCATCATACCTTCCTCTTGGGGTTTCCCAACGAATCTCTACAGTGATCTGAGCCACATCATCCATCCTCATCCGCTCTCCCGCTCGCTCCAGTACTCCCTCACATTTTCCTCTTCTAAATCGAAACCCTAGCCTTAACCGTCGATGCACGCTGTTGTCTGGAGACCACCTCAGAGTCGTCCAAGGATGTTGTGAGCTCCCTGCCATCGCCCTCGTCATTGTAGAGGAAGGAATCGAGCCAGGATGCACAGGATCGAATGAATCGGGATCATCTTCCCTGACTCCGATGGAGACCATCGTCTTTGATTAGGCCGCTCATGAACACCTCCGGCTTCGCCGAGCCCTTCGCGCACTCCTGGTGAGCTCCTAAGTACCCTAGTACTCTTCAATTCTTTGCTCGCTCGACGTAGTGGCCTACACACGTGAGTCCGATCGCGTCGTTGTGCAAGCTCGTCACCGGCCATCCTTCAGCGACAAAAATCGAGCGGCACTGCCACTATTAGATTCACCTTGTCCCACTCATTCCAACACAACTAATCGCGCTTGCTGGGGCGTACGGGGTCGCCGCCGGCGACCATCAACCGGCGGTGGTCGTCGTGTCGACGTCACCATGACTTCATGGCACGTCATTTTTAACCAGGTCCACATGTTGAATGGTCCACACCAGCGTGGCAGGCTAACGTGGCCACTGGCCCACTGGTCAGTAACCTAGGGTAGGTCAAGCCTCGGTGTAAAAAAGTATTTACTTATTTAGAATTTAATTAGAAAATGGATAAACATTAATAATTCAATATCTTAGCTTTTATAATTCAGAAAAATATATTTAAAATATGAAAATTTACAAAAAAAATAAAATCTACAATTTAACTTTATTATCAAATATTATTAAGTTAACCATTTAAATAATTAGTATTTAATAAATATTTTATAAGTAATCAAACTTTGAAAATTCATATTTTAATAATAGTAATTGAGAAAATATAAATAATATACTAAAATTCGTAGAAAAATAAGAAATATAATGTAAAACTATAAACATATATTAATACATCACTTAACTAAATGTTTATTACTTATTAAGGTTTTATAAGGCAATAAATATTATAAAAATCATATCTTAATATTTTAAATTCATAAATATACATATAATATACCAAAATGATCACAAAAATAAAATATACTTGTTAAAATTATAATCTTTCACTTTTGAGGTAAATAAAAATTCAATACTCTAATAACTTGAATTTAAACTTATTTCCCTAATTGATAATTCATATAAGGATAAATAAAAATTGCTAATATTTCTAATATTAAACATCTAAGGCCTAAGAATAGTATTAGTCTTAAGTATTGATAATATGAAGTTAAAACAGTTCAACACATTTGAAATACAATTTTGTTGAATTATCATTCACGTATAAGTGTATAAGGATTTCTATTTGCGTGCCCTTGGTTCGTTAGTTGTACTCACTTTTCCCCAGCCGCTTAACTTTTTCTCACTTTTCCCCTCGCCATGTTAAGAAACCCTCAAGAGTGCTCACGGGCGCTCGGATGGAGGGATGCCGTCAGGTCAAAGGCTTGATCGTTACATGCTGACTGGTGGGACCGTGTTGGGGTGGGTCGGGCGTTGAACGTTACGTTACGAGGCCTCGACCGTTACATGCCTGACCGGTGGGGCCGCGTTTGGGACGGGTCCTGCATACGTGGTGAAGGGTGGGGCCGCATTGGGACGGGTCTTGCATACGTGGTGAAGTGTGGGGCCGCATGGAGACACGTCGGGCCGGCCATTCTCGCTCACCAAAAGCATTCGCTTCCCCCGAGCTTAGATCAGCTCCCACACCGCCCCGCCGCCGCCCTGCTGCCCCGTCGTCATGCCCTCCTACCTTATGTCGTCCTCGGCCCCAGAGTCGCCCACTCCACCTCCGGCTCTGCTCCCTCCCCTGCTAGATCTACCCCTTTCGCAGAATAGTATGCAACACCGGCTGGTGCACCGTCCATCCCCGTCGAGCATGGAGAAGATTGGGTGGAATCGTAGGGATCTAACGCATGGATTCCATCTGGGTAAGCATCGTTTCCCTTTTGTGGGTTGATTATTGGCAGTATTTGAACGCGAATTCCTGATGCTCAACTAACTGCCTTGCTTCTCGAATAGGATTGATCCAGTGCTGGCGTAATTCGTGGTTGTGAACAATATCTCTCTGGATTTTACTTTCCAGCGGTGGTTTCAACCTCCATAACTCTCAGAGATAGATAAAATCTCCCTAAAATCTATTGTAAATTCCCCTGGAGTAGTGGCGATTCAGTTGGTTGGCAAGAGTGTTTTTAATTATGAAACTCTCGCGCGGTCTGAAACTATAATTGACACATCTCTCGCATGGCTAACGATTCACTTTCAAATTAAAAAAATTATAAAACTCTTAATGTACAAGAGTGTTTATAATTGACAGAACTCTTGAACACTTTCAAATTAAAAAAATTATACAACTCTTAATGTACAAGAGTGTTTATAATTTACACAACTCTTCAACACTTTCAAATTAAAAAAATATACAACTCTTAATGTAAAAGAGTGTTTATAATTTACACAACTCTTGAACACTTTCAAATTGAAAAAATCATACAACTCTTAATGTAAAAGACTGTTTATAATTGACACTACTCTTGACCACTTTAAAATTGAAAAAAGCATACAACTCTTAATGTAAAAGAGTGTTTATAATTGACACTACTCTTGAACACTTTCAAATTAAAAAAATTATACAACTCTTAATGTAAAAGAGTGTTTATAATTGACACTACCCTTTAACACTTTCAAATTAAAACAAATATACAAATCTTAATGTAGAAGAGTGTTTATAATTAACACTACTCTTGAACACTTTCAAATTGAAAAATTATACAATTGTTAATGTAAAAGAGTGTTTATAATTGACACTACTCTTGAACACTTTCAAATTGAAAAATTATACAACTCTTAATGTAAAGGAAAATGGTGTTTACCATTTTTATAGTGTGAAAAGTGATCCCTAAATTTGCGTATACGAAAATTATAAACCTTTGAACACTGTGAAATCGTACTTAATACATGATAATGATGTGCTAAGAAAATATTGAGAGATTATCATTTTCATAGAATGTAGGGATGTAATGCATAAACTTGCATATCACAAAAATTATACACCTTTGAACTCTTTGAAATCGCACTTAGGACATGGAGTGAAATATAATGCAAAAATTATACACCTTTGAACACTTCCCCTTCAAATTATATTCAAAATCATTTGTTTATGGAGTTAAAGCATCGGTGGCAAACTCGTTATTTTGCATGGATAGAGGGTGCCCCCCTCCCGACAGATACAGGGGTTATCCTGTCCGCTAGATCACAGAGGATCAATCAGAGGATCAACGGTAGGTGGATACGATCCGCTAGACAACTGTCTCAACCAATCAGAGCATAGCAGCCAAGATGAGCACATGTGTGGGAGTTTGTCACTAAGAGGGAGTGGAAAACTGAGTAGAACTTAAAAACCAAGGGCAAAACGGAGTGGAACTTTAAAACCAAGGGCAAAACTGACAAGGGGGTTCAAATAGAAAACAAAAAGATATTTAAAATTTGGAAAATGCTTAATTTATACAATAAAATACATATTGGCATACATCAAACTATTTGCAATTCAAATATACATCAGTTTGACAATTATTGCCTCATTCGGACAAATTATGTTTCGGGGAGGGATGTTTTGGGGAGAGGCTTGAGTAGAAAGCCATGAACCTTCATAGATAGTAGGTGATTGGAGAAGTGGTGATTTAGGTTAAAACTTGATTTATATACATTTCTTATGGTGGTAGGTCACATAATAAGACTCCCTGGGTAGATGTCGCTATGTTTTGATCTTTTTGAATTTGTTGTGCATAAAATGACTCAATTAGCTAGCTAAAACCCATTTGTTGACTCTTTGTTGACCAGCCACCGGAGGGTAAAAGTGAGTATATTGCACACGGCAGTGTTAGTACTAGAGGGCAAAACTGAGTACAACCAAACTGCTAGTGCTACACTCGAGGGTATAACTGAGCACACCTAAGTGGCCAAGGTTAGACACGAGGGGGGAAACGTGACGCGCGGTACGCGTGTCGTGGTGCACGGGGCGGTAGTGGACGCATGTGGCTGTGCACGGTGCAATAGTGCATGCAGTTACGTGGTGCACGGTGGTGCAACGAAACGTCTCCTCCCTTCACCTTTATAGAGGCCTCATCACTCTCACGCATCACTCGCTCACGCAACCATCTCCACTTTCCCATCACCTTCTGCAAACCCCCAAGAAAACCCCAACCACGCCGGTGATGGGGGCCTCCTCGTTGGCCGTGATCGTCTCCTCCAAGGTGGCCGACGAGGAGGCCCCCGTCCTCGTATAGGCCCCCGTCGATGCATTGAAGGCAGCCGCCATCCCCGTCCAGACCCCCGTCCCCGCTTCCACCATAGCCACCAGCGAGGAGGCCCCTGTCCCCATATAGGCCCCCACCATTCCCCAGTAGACCCCACACGGCTAGGACCCCCGCACCAGCTTAGCCGACCCATTGTCAGAGGTAACTAGGGTTTTCTCACCTTCCTTTGTTCTCCCCCCATTCCCATCGTTGGATGCTAGATCATGTGTTATTAGGGCTCAGCTATTCGTATTTTTAATCGTTGGATGCTAGGTATTTTTACAGTAGCTAATCCTCTTGTGTTAGATCTCGTATTTTGATGAATGCCCCTAGTTGGGATCAGTACTAGCACCGATCTGTAGTTGGTATCAGTACTAGCACCGATCTGTAGTTGGGATCGGTATTCAATTTGGTTTGAGATTTGGGGATTGGGGAATAATCAGGGGATGTCAATTGGTTAATTTATGCAATTAATGAATACCGATAATCATGGTATCTCAATCATGTCCTCATTGCACGCTACTGTTTTTGTAGTAGGTGGATAGCATCAATGTCTGCAGCGACGGCGAGTCCACAGACACCAAGACTCGTCAGGTGCTGAGGAAGGTGAAGTACGTTTAGTTCAACGGCTTCTTCGCCAGCGACGTCTATAGGTGCCCTTCTGCACCAGGAGCCTCGCCACCGACTTCAACTCCCTCGTGATGCATGCTGAGGATGTGAAGACCTGCGGCCCGTCAAAGAACGTCAATGCCTTCAGATCCCAGCACAAGGCGCTCGGTTTTCACCTCCACAACCTCCAGAAGGTGGCCATCGAGGAGGGTCGCATGACCCTGATCAAGACCAAGGCGCCCAAGGTCAAGGGACTGGGCAATAGGAAGTGGAGGATGCGCCATAGGGAGGAGGAGGAGGCCCTCCTAGCGGAGGCCAGGAGGGGACACGATCTTGTGCTGCTGCTGCTGTTGTAAAGCAGCTTCTTTTGTTTTGTTGTCTATGTTGAACTTGTAAGTTGTTGCCGCTGAGCAGCCTAATTGTCGAACCTGGTTGAAGTATCGTACTATATAATCCTTTATCAGCTGCTTTATCTACATCTGCTCTGTTTATCTACATATTTATGGTGCTGGTTAGATTGGGAAAATATGAGGGCCAAAAGGAACCATGAATGAAGAGAGAAGCTACTCTAGATTCACTGCCTTTTTGGGCAAAAATAACAACTGTTAGCGACATAAAGGGGAAAAGACGCTCTTAAAAAGGCCAATCACAAAAATAGAAAAAAAATCTTCCAATTTAGGCAACAGGGCGTATGTAATTACCATACGCGCTCCACATGGTCCCACACCACATCCTCCAAAACACGTTCCCAACAAGCCGACCCCACAACATGGGGGGTCCTACTACGGGACCCGACTGAATGTGGCCCCACCTGTCATCACGTAACGGGGGAGTCCTACTTGTCAGCACGTAACGGCGAGGGTCCACTATAGGACCCACCTGATTGCGGCCCCACTTGTCAGCACGTAACGGTGAGGGTCCACTAACGGGACCCGACGGAGAGCGAATTTCACACCGATGTGAGAGTTCCATAATAGAAGCTGGACAAAAGTGAGGAAAACTAAGCGGCTGGGGAAAAGTGAGTACAGCTAACGAATGAGGGGTACGAAAATAGAAATCCCAAGTGTATATTATTTTCTAAAAAGATTCTTATGAAATTATAAAATCTTCAAGAATGACATTTTTGACTTAATAAAATCTTTTACCATTACTTCAACCACAAGTTTGTAAATATACTAAAACACCAAAGTTACTTCATAAGTAGTTAAGTAATATTGTTTCCATATTCATAAATTATAACCACTCATTTATAAGGAGGTAAGTAATTATATTCAACTATAGTGTTAAGAAAACATTACTCGAATAGAGTAATTATCACTCTTAATTAACCTTAAAGAAACATATGAAGTGAACAAATTATAATATCATCTAATGACCAAGATAGATAAGTCTCAACTAGTAGTGTGGTCATTATTCAAATAAAGTAATTCTTTCTTCCTTGAGAACTATAGTTAGTAAGAAAACCAAGAATGTTAACTTAAAGTATAAATGCTTTTGTTTAGCTAAGTAAGATTATCTTCAAAAATTATTCTTTCAATATACATTATAAAGAAAGACTGATGTGTCTCGGTGACGTAGAGCCTGTTGGGAGACCCCAAGAGAAAGGTGTGATAAGAACAGTAGCAAGTTTTCCCTCAGTTATGAAACCAAGGTTATCAAACCAGTAGAAGTAAGGAAACAACTCTAAGGTGTTGCTAACAACTTGGAACCTGCACAACAAAACTCAACACTTTGCCCCAACTTATAGTGAGGTTGTCAATCTCACCGATTTGCTAAAAATAAAGGATTAAATGTATAGTGTGGAAGATAGTAGTTGCTTGTAGAAAGTAAATGGTAAACAGTACATGGTGTATCAATGATAAAGGAATGGACCGGGGTCCACATTTCACTGCAGGTTCTCTCCTTAAGATAGATAACATGCTGGGTGAATAAATTACAGTGGGGCAATTGACAGATTGAGAAAGCATAACAATGCATATACTAGACATCTTGACTCCTATTAGATTTGATTGGGCATTACAACATAATACATAGACCGTAATCCAACTGCATATATGACTAATAATCCACCTTTAGGTTATCATCCGAACCCCTTCCGGTATTAAGTTGCAAGCAATAGATAATTGTATTAAGCAATGTGTGTAAAGTAAATAATACAATTGCCCCATGGACAAAGGATTGTTGTTTTCTCCCTAGTAGCAACAGCACATCTACAACCTTAGAGATTTCTGTCACTTCCCAGATTACTAGAGGCATGAACCTACTATCGAGCATAGATACTCCCTCTTGGAGTTGCAACCATCTACTTGTCCAAAGCATCTAAAAACAACGGAGAGCATGCAAGATCACCAATAACACAGACATGATAGAATCAATAATCAATCTGACATAGTATCTAAATATCCATCGGATCCCCACAAACACAACATGTATGATTACAAATAGATGATCTTGATCATGAACGGAGCTCACAAGATCTAAACATGATAGCACATAGGAGGATAAACAACCATCTAGGTACTATATGGACCCATAGTCCAAGGGTGAACTACTCACGCATCACTCCGGAGGCTGGCATGGTGATGAAGAAGGCCTCCGGGATGATCTCTCCCCTCTGACAGGGTGCTGGGAAGAGCTTCAGATCCCCCGATCTAGGGACGATGGTGGCGGCAGCTACAGACCGTTTTATGGATATTTGATCGGGTCCTTAGGGTTTCTTCATCAGGGTGGTTTTATAGGCGAAGGGGCAAGGTCGGTGGGCGCCCGAGGGGCCCACACCTAGGGCTGGCGCCCCCTGGCCGTCCCGCCACTAGGTGTGGCCACCTCGTGGCCCCACTTCGGCTGCCCTCCGGACTCCGTGTTACTTCTAGTCATATATTGACTTTGGCTTTTGTCCCATCCAATTCTGAGAATATTTCCTTACTAGCTTTTCTGAAACCAAAAACTACAGAAAACATGCAACTGGCACCGCAGCATCGTGTCAATTGGTTAGTTCTGGAAAATGTATAAAAATACCTCAAAAGTGTAGACAAAACATAAGAAAGTCGATACAAAACAAGCATTGAGCATAAAAAATTATAAATATGTTTACGACGTATCAAGCATCCCCAATCTTAACTCCTGCTCGTCCTCGAGTAGGTAAGTGATAAAAATAATAATTTTTGAGGTGACATGCACCATCACAATATTGATCAAAATATTTGCAAAGCCTTGATAACTGGGATCAAAGTACTCTAAACATAAGCATGAAAGATGTAGTTCTAACAATAAGACATAGCAACTATGTTGTAACATGAAAAAGGTACAAGCAAAGATCATGAATAACAATGCATTGAAAGACGTTTGTTTGTTTCACATATAGAAAACATATCAAGAGTGGTATTCAGCTTGTCCTTCATGGTGTAGCAAAACATAAATGCATAGGACACCTTCAAAGTTCATAAGGGTGACTGGATACAAATAATTCAAGAACAAGCAATATCAACATTATGAATCAATCAATAAGTTTTGGGACAATACACATAAAACTAAGAATGACAACTATGCTTTGTTAATTGGTGCCTAAAGGTATAAGGTGGAGACTCAACATAAAAGTAAAAAGAAAGGCCCTTCACAGAGGGAAGCAGGGATTTTAAGTTTCATAAAGAGCTTCCAAAAATTTTGTTCCTTATTAGCATTCAGATCTCATTGCCCCTATCATAAGCATCTTGAAGTGATTAAGGTTAAAGTGAAACAAATATGAAGTATATGCTTGACAGATCATAATTTGGCAATCTCATGTCCCTTGAGTACGAGGGCCGTTCCTCATGCTACTCAACTTTAGTCACAAGCAAGTTCTTTTCATTGTAAGTATATATGTATCATAGAGAACCTCCAACGGGGTACCCCTTGCCCCATGACACAAGAGATATCCCATGTCAAAATGACAAGGCAACAGACAATGAGCATCTGAGCGATCTTTTTATTTGCTATTTGCATAGGTTTTTATTGAGGATGCTTCATAGATTGCTCTCTATGGATATGCTGCAAGTTTCCACCATGATTAGGCATGGCTTAGGCTAGCCGCCTAGGCGTTTCTCTAACACATATACAATTATCCATGGACTTAAAAGCTCCCCTTTTATTTCACACCGCCGACATCCGTAAACAAAAGATCATGATATCAACTGGATAATATGTACATGTGTTGAAAGCGTTCCCCATGATAGCATGGTTCTGCTAATTCCTAACTTATAAGTGCAAGAATATAAACAACATATATGACACAATGGTCCAAGTTTATTAGGTGCAAGAAGTAAAGTGTGCCATAAAGTTTGTGAGAGCTTTAATCACTAATTTTCACATAACAAGTTTAATTTGGAAGATAGATAAAAAACATGAATATACTTGGAATGTTGTAACACACCATGCATAGGAATTTATAGTGGACTCTTTGGAATAACATGGTTTCTTGGGAGTTGGAAGCACGAGTAGAGCTTACTTAGTACAAGTGGAGGCTAGCGAAAGACTGGGAGCGACCAACTAAGAGAGCAATAATGGCCATAATCATGCAAAGCGACAAAACATTATTAATTAAAGCATAAAGTGGTATCACAATTCAAAAACTAAATGCTCATAGAGTCTAAGGTGACTGGTTCATAGTCATAACATGGTGTAAGCATGTGCCAAGGCAAACCAAACAAAGCATCAAAGGAGAATACCACAATATTATGTGTTTGTATGCTAAAACAACGCATGATTCTTTCAAGGCACATTAAGTAATCTCATTTGTTTGGAACAATTAATGCTACAGCAATAATCACTAATCATAAGGTCGAATCAACATCTCGCATGACATGATAAAGTCTAAGCCACGGTCAAAACAAGCTCCCTTTTGTACCACTATAAGCATGAAACTTTCTACTCTTTTTCCAACACCAATAAACTTATTTGAAACAAAATATGAATGCGCGGGTACACCTAATTTATTAAGCAAACCAAATAAAAGAAAACTAAAAACAAAAACAAAGATGCTCCAGGAACAACACAAAAGTGCATGAAACAATAAAAACGAAGTGTTTTGAAAGAAAACCTGAGATTTTTATTGATGAAGAAGGGGATGCCTTAGACATCCCCAAGCTTTGACGCTTGTACCTCTTGAATATTGCTTGGGGTGACATGGGGTGGCATACCAAAGATTGAGCTTTTGTCCATTCTTCATGTCTTCACCTCATTATTCCCCTACACTTGAAAATTTCCTTCATACAAATCTTCATTAGCAACATTAGTGTATTCAAGATAATAAGACTTTGGGTTTAGTTTCAACACAAATAAAACTTTAATTAGAACACAAGCTACTGTAGAAATTCCTTATAAAATCTCAAGTGATCAAAGAGAACTCAAAAAGAAACCGATTAAGAGGCAAATGCAAATAATGGCAGAAATCTGACAAAACATACTAGCAGGTAAAAACCGATTTGTTCGAAGACCTTCTGTTGCTCAAATATAAAAGTGTTAAACTAAAGAAATTTGGATAACTACCTGGGTCATAAGCTCATAAAATTACATCTCCATCCGACGTACTGGGATTTTTCAAGAATGTTTACAGTGAAGCACAAAAATCTGTTTTGGGACAGCAACTTACCCAAATCTTACTTCTCTCTCATTAGAGGTTATTCTTGGCACAAAAACCACAAAAAAGGATATGGAAAGGTTATTACAGAAGCAATAACTCCCAATACTCAACAAAATAAAAACCTACTAAAATTTTGGTTATCTCCCAATTAGTACTTTTCTTTAACGCCTTTAAGTTAGGCATAGGAAGCAAGAATCAAGTATTTTCGAATGAAGAAGCATTAACATCAAATTTTGATTTAATAGGAGGAGCGAAAGGTATCGTATCTATCTTTTTAGGGAAGTGTTCTATACCTTTCTTGAGTGGGAATTGATATTTAATGGTGCCTTCCTTTATATCAATAATGGCACCAACAGTTCTAAGAAAAGGTCTTCCCAAAGTAATAGGACAAGAAGCATTGCATTCAACATCCAAAACATAGAAATCAACACGGACAAATGCATTATTACCCATAATAAGAACATCATTAATACTCCCCATAAGTTTCTTTTTAGCATTATCATCAAGATGGACATCCAAATAACAATCTTCCAATGGTGGCAAATCAAGCATTTCATAAATTTTTCTAGGAATAATAGAGACACTAGAACCAAGGTCGCATAAATCTTTGAGATCAAAATCATTCACTTTCATATTAATGATGGGTTCCCAACCATATTCTAATTTCCTAGGAATAGAAGCTTTATGTTTCAATTTTCTTCTTTAATTTTGATGAGAGCATATGTAATGTGTTTTGTAAAAGCCATATTCATAACACTAGCATTAGGACTTCTAGAAAGCTTTTGTAGGAACATAATTACTCTAGAAATATTGCAACCATCAAGATCAAAATCAAACTTAGCATCCAAGGTAGTTGAACTATTGTTTCCCATATTTCGAAAAATTTCAGCATTCTTATTGGGTTTAGGCGTTGTTGCAAAAGGAATGGGGACTTCTTATGGTTTGCTATCATCAACATTGGTGGTGGTAATAGTACAAATACTACTATTTCTAGCAATTTCTTCTTCTCTTTCCCACTTAGCATGCAATTTAGCTAACAGTCTAACATTTTCATCAATTCTAACATGTATGGCATTAGCAGCAGCAATGGGATCCATGTTTCAAGTTTAGCGGCCATTTTATTAATCAAAGAATATTGTGCTTCAGACAAATATGAAATATATTTTTTAGCATTCAAAATTTTGGATTGCAAACCAGGAATTTTCCTATTTAAATTCTCAAGTTGATGACTAATATTTTCCAAAATAGTAGATTTTTCCTCCATGGTTTTAGTGAATAATTTATTATGCTCATATTGCATTTGCATGAAGTTTTTAGTGGATCTTTCAACTTCCAGAATCCTATCTTCACTAGGAATTCTAGATTTACCATGATAAGTATTGTTATTATTAGGAGGGTATGGCCTATAATTATTATTACCATAAGCATTGTTGCCAAAATTATTATTTCTAATGAAGTTCACATCAATTTGCTCTTGTTGAGCAACCAAAGCGGCTAAAGGAACATTATTTGGATCATTATGAGATTTTCCATTAACAAGCATAGACATAATAACATCAATTTTATCACTCAAGGAGGAGGTTTCTTCAACAGAATTTACCTTCTTACCTTGTGGAGCTCTCTCAGTGTGCCATTCAGAATAGTTGACCATCATATTATCAAGGAGCTTTGTTGCAGCACCCAAAGTAATGATGTAGAGGTCCCAACCTTTAATAAGGTAGAGATCCCTATGTTTACAATGCTAGTCCCTGAATCAATAGCTAGCATCCACTGTTAAGATGTAATATCAAGAAACAAAGGTCGTACTACAACTTTATAACCAGGAATAAAATGATTCATTACATCTTACATAGCTCATTTGGCTATCTCGTTACAATGCAGCAGAAATAACTATATAGCATGGATTCCTTCATCTTAAAAGTGCCACAGGCAATCATGTTGGTTGTAGACTTGTAATCCTAATCAACACACTTAACTAACATCAAACAAACCTGCAACATAATAAGTTACAGCCACAAGGGTCAATACATTTGAATTGTATTGGCAAGTGATACTATGGTAGAATAGTAGTATCTATCATCTATATGCATTTGGCTAAGTGGAGCTTAGGCTTGCTTTGCTCAAAATAGATTTTCCTTGTCATTTGAAAATACTAAGTTTTTGTTTATCAAAATCACCTAAGGCATCTCCCAATAGAAATTGGTGATCCTTAAACCCTTGTTCAACCACAAGTTTTTAACTTAGAAATTAGGATGAGGAGATTCTTGATAGCTTCCATGTCTTGATGCTCAAATTGTCCATTACCGGGGACACGGCTAAGTACTTAGATTTTACTCTCTCGAGAGGTGGTGCACTTTCCCCACAAGACTCGGCATGCATCGAGACAAGATCTTTCAGAAGCCTTACCTTAGACCAAAATGGACGCGCTCCAAACCTATCATCCCCTACCACCAACTGTCCATTTGGCTAAGTTATTGCAACCTATATGATCCAGGCAGAGCCCATAATGACAAGTGGTTGCACTTGAAGCTTCTCAACATTTGACATCTCAATTCTCTTTGTTCCTGGGTGGCATTACACAAGTGAGATACACAAGGTTCACCAGTCCCCTGGCCGTGTGTAACCACTCAACAAAAATCCATCCAAGCAATACCATTCCACCCAGGTGATTCATTCACTTAGTTGTTTTATTAAACAAAACACAAGTCCTTGACTTAGAAATATTCCATAGCATGAATATAATCCACCCTTGTTTTCTACTAGCTAGGCTAAGCATGATAGTAGTAGGGACCTTAACTTAGGAAAAATTCTACTAAGGTTTCATCTACTAGGATTTCCCATGGCATAGTTTATACTTAGTAAAAATTCCATGCAAGTCCTACTCAAAACATCACTAATGCATAGTGAAAATAATAGGACAAAAGTATGAAGAACCACTTGCCTTTTTGGTAGAGAATATAAGTTCACTCCTTGATCTTGCAATAGTAACACTCTTCAAATTTCACTACAATTCAATCAAGGCACAAATTCAATCTACCATTCAAGCAATTTCATCACATAGAATAATAGAAACAAAGCAATGCATGCAAGCATGCCAAAGATTGTTTTATTTGGAAAAGTGGTTTCCAATAGGTTATAAACATTATAAAACACTTATTGGTCATTTATAAAAGTGGAAAAACCATTTGATATTAAGTTAGTGAAAATGGCCACTTTAAATCATTTTTTTGTTTTGTTAGAAATGATTTAAATCAAAGCAATACTTTCTAGTGTTTTACAAATATATTTTTAAACACAAATGTTAGTGTTTTAAGGTCAAGTGTTTAATATTAAAACCATTTGCAAAAGGTTTTACCTATAAACCTTTTCTAAGTCAAGCAACATTTTATTTCATTAGAAATTCCTTTAACAAAGTATTAATTTTTCTAGGGTTTTACCAAATATATTTTTAAATACAAAAACTTGGTGTTTAGGGTCAGAGAGTTTATTTCAAACCATTTTCAAAAGGTTTTACTCAAAAAGAATTTAACCATAATCAATATTTTTATTTAGCTAGAAATGATTTTGATCAAAGATTTATTCCTTAGCCTCACACAATATGTTTTTAAATCCAAAAGGTGGTTTCTATGGTCAGTAGGTTCAGAACAATCCATTTACAAAAGATTTTACCCTAAAAATATTTATAGAATAATTTTTATATTCAAATATGCCTACACATGTTTCTGCAAAAACAACTAATTTTCAAGGAGCAAATCACTAAACAAAGTGCATGGTTGGATAGAATTATTTTTGCTGATTCCATTGATATAAAATTTATAAAATTTGGATGTGTAGATCAAAAGTTATGGAATTTACAAATTCAAACATCTAATAGACATATTTCTGTTTTTAAAACAAACTACAGGCCACGCGTCACGTTTCTACTGGCTGGTACCGGTTCGCGTAGATCGTGCTACGTGGAGCGTTGGATTTAAAACATATCGTGCGGTTCAGAGTGCTACGTACCCGTTCGGGTTAAGATTCTATCGTGTGCATAGGATCTAGATCTAACGGCCTGAACGCATTGACCAAACTCTGGCGACGGTGGCTGGCAGCGGTGCGGCTCTGCCAGCGGTGGTACGACAAGTACAGGAAGCACGGGAGAGGGGGAAGATGCTTACTAAGTTCGCCACGTCATGCTGAAGCTCGAGGTGGACGCTGTTTGTCGAGGGGTGCACGGGGACGACAAAAATTTCTCGCCAGAGTTCGCGAAGGCGTCGGGTGCTCTCTGTTGAAGACGGTGGCGAGGCTATGGTGCACGCTAGAGAAAAAGGGAGGTGTTGTTAGATGCGTAGGGTTGTGGCGAGTACACGTGTGTGAAATAGAGGGAGAAGGGCGGTCGTAATTTACCTCGGATGCTTGTCAGAGAAATGGCAGACTACAGCGGCGCTCAGACGAGGAAGAAGCCGACGTTTTGGGGCGTGCGCGGCCAAGCGGGCGATACTTGGAGGTATAGGGAATGATGGGGAGCACGCTCGTTTGCTCCAGTGAGCAAGTGGAGGCGTAGGCTAGCCGTAATCGTCGCCGGAAGGTCGTCGTAGACAGTGGCTTGCAGCAAGGAATTGGTGTAGTCTGGGGGCGGTTGTGTGCGGGTGAATGGGGGGAAACGGATAGGGAGACCTGGCGATTAAGAGGGTGAGGTCAGGGGAAAGAATCACGTGGTCAAATACGTGAATTGAAGTGTGCAATCAACGGAAGAAACGGTCGGGCGTGGTCGTCGCGCGAGGTGAAGACGACGACTGACGGGTGGGGTCGCTTCGTCAGCGTTAGAGAGAGAGGAAAGGTGGGGTCCGATCGTCAGGGACGGTGCGGGTGCGTTAGTGAGTTGGAAAACGTTTCGCGTGGAGAGGAGGGATGAGATGGTTGCTGGGCCTGCTGGGCTTAGCTAGGCTGGGTGGTTACTTAACTTTTTTTTCTCTGTTTTATTTTTCCTTTTTCTATTTTAAATTTTGTTCAAATAATTCAAACACTATTTGAATTCATACCTTTACTAAATTTTTAGTAGTTTTTAATGTTGTTTAATCATGTATTTTAAATACCATTTTAGGAATAATTCTTTTATTCTTTTATGGTTTATATTTTATTTAAAATGGGCACTTGCCTTTATTCAAATAAGATTTTAAATATAATTTCAACTCTTATTTGAATTCAAATTTTCATCAAACCTTTTTCAATAGGTTTTATTTATTTATTAGGGTGTCAAATAATTCACTTTGAATTATTTGGAATATTTTTAATATGATTTATTAATCATTTAAATTGGGTATTTGTCTTTATTCAAACAAATTCAAATATGGTTTTGATCTCATATAAATTTTATTTAAATTATTCTTTTATTTCATTAAAGTTAATTAAATAACATTTATATCCCCCTTGGAAATTTCCACTTTATTATTTTCCCATGATTTAATTAATCATTCTTATTAGGGATTTTATCTTTATCCATGTATAATTAGAATATGGTTTAATGCCATATAATTTTATTGGAATAATCCTTATCCCTTTATTTTATTTGGATTATCTTTATTTCATTTTCTTATGGATTTGGCCAAAGTTTAATTTGGATTTTAAGTATCCCTTATTTATTTATTTCTTTCTTTGTCTTATAAAATCCATATCTTTTTATTTAAAGATCCAAACTTGGTGATTCCAATTTGTATAATTTATTTAATATGTGTTTACTCTTTTAAATTTCTTTAGGATTATTTTTCTCACAATTTGGTATGGATTTTAGATAGGAGCTTTATTAGCTTTGGAAATTATTTCCTTATCTTATTAAATTCATAAGTTTCTATCCATGGTTCCAAATTAAGTCTAACTAATTTCTATGGTTTTATAATATTTTTATTTATCATTTTGATCATTTATAAATGCTTGTTGCTAAATTTTTATATGGATCAAATCCATAGTCTTAGAGAGATCTTGGAAATGATTTTCTTTCATTAGGGTTTTAGGGTTTTTGTTTAACTTTTCCAAGTGTTTAAATTTCAAGATTCATTCTTTGATGAATGCATTTCACTTGATTGAAATTTGTTGGATTGAAATTTGTTCAAAGTTTGTTCAAGATGGGTTTTTAAGTTTCCATTTAGAAATAAAAAGTTTCTTTTCATCCTAAATTTCAACAATTATTTATTTTATTTTATTTATTTATTTTTCACATTACAAAATTTGGAAAATTTTGGGATGTGACAAATGGTCATAAAGGTACCTCCAGCAGCAGAATCCAACAGATTTCTTGAAGAAAAATTTAGTCCTGCATAAAAAGTTTGGAAAAATCATCCAAGCAGTCAGTCCATGAGTAGGACAATTCTTTACCAAAGATTTCATTTTTTCCCAAGCTTGAGCAACATGTTCATTATCAATGTCGTGGTATTGCACGGCAGATGCTACTGGGGGTAGCTTACGTAGAGGGAGCAAGGCGACGTAGGAGAATCCGGGAGCGAGATTGGCACACGATGTACCCAGGTTCACGTCCCCTCGGTGGAGGATCGCTACGTCCTGCTATCAATCCAGTATATGATCATAGATTGGTTTACAATGGAGCCGCCGGAGGCGGTGGGAGAGACTAGATCTAATATGACGTACCCCTTGGTGGCTTTATATATGCAGCCAGTTAGGGTTTACAAGTGCTTTAGTGGGCTTTCTATTGAGTCGCCTTGGGCCTCGATCGGCGCCCGATCGTTCGGGTCCGACGCGCCACTCGCCAGATTAGGCGAACCGCCTGGGCTTGGCTTCAGTCGGCTCGATCCGGCTGGCGAATCCGTTTCGTGGGTATACCCCGATTGGTATTCCCCCATCAGTAGTCCCCGAGCGCGTTGTCGATTCGACGCGGGCTTGAGGCAGGGCGCGGAGAGTCTTGACGACGGGTCGTGGCGAATCGGCGACGAGCTCCTGAACATAAAAAAGAATCATGAAGCGGGAGGCAGTCGGCGTGAGCCAGTCTGTGATGAACAGTTGGCGAAAGACGTAAGGTGTTGGTGAAGCCGCCAGTTGCGGCGAGTCCCCGAACGTGGAGCATGCCGAGTCCCCGAGTGCGGCGAGTGGCGAGGTCGAGCGACCGGCGAGTTCCGAGTCCCCGAGCATGGAGAGTGGCGAGGTCGAGCGACCGGCGAGGGCCGAGTCCCCGAGCATGGCGAGCAGCTAGCACCGAGTCCCCGAGCGCGGTGAGCGGCGACGACGAGTGACCAGCGAGCGCCGAGTCCCTGAGCGCGGCGAGCGGCGATGTCGAGCGACCGACGAGTGTCGAGTCCCCGAGCGCGGCGAGTGACGAGGTCGAGCGACCAGCGAGTGCTGCTGTCTGGAGCGCGCCGAGTCCCCGAGCGCGGCGGGCGGCAAGGTCGGGCGACCGGCGAGTGGCGAGGTCGAGCGACCAGTGAGTGCCGCTGTCGAGAGCGCGCCGAGTCCCCGAGCGCGGCGAGCGGCAAGGTAGGGCGACCGGCGAGTGGCGAGGTCAAGCGACCGGCGAGCTCCGAGTCCCCGGGCGCGGCGAGTGATGAGGTCGAGTCCGCGGTGGCGAGTCCGCGGCGGCGAGTCCCCGAGCGTGTTGAGTATGCGAGGGATAGTCCGTGGTGACGAATCGAAGAGGGAGAGCCGCGATCGTGCAACCACGCGTACATGCAGCATGCCTAGGAGTAGTCCCCGAGGCTCGAGTTGGCTTGTAGAGGTGACTCGAGGCTCATATTTTGAAAATAGTAGTGGTTGTTGCCGAGCGTGGCGAATGGCGAGGTCGAGCGACCGGCGAAGCGCCGAGTCCCTAGCGGCGGAGTGGCGAGGTCGGCGACCGACGAGCGCCGAGTCCCGAGCGGCGAGTGGCAAGGTCGGCGACCGGGCGAGCAAGGCGACGGGGCCCAGCGCGGCGGCGAGTCGGCGACCGGCGGCGCCGAAGTCACGATGATTGCGAGTCCGCGAGGGAGAGTCCCGAGTGTGGCGAGTCCGCTGGCGATTGCTAGTCCGCGAGGGGAGAGTCCCGAGTGTGGCGAGTCCGCTGGCGATGATGCGAATCGCGGGAGGAGAGTGTGGCGAGTCGCGATGATTGCGAGTCCGCGAGGGAAGAGTCCCGAGTGTGGCGAGTCCGCGATGATGCGAGCGCGAGTCCCGAGTGTGCGAGTCCGCGAGTCCCGAGGCGGCGTGGCGAGTCCGCGATGATTCTTGTTTTGTTGTTAGCGAAGTCTCGTCTCTTGGGGGGGCCGCATGGCGACTCCAAAGATGGCTCTCGACTTGGCGTTCTTCTGGACGATCCGAGGCTCGGTTTGCGAGTCAGTCCGCATGATTGGCCGCGCGCGAGTCGCCGTCTAAGGTTGAGGAGGACATGGTGCTGTTGTGTGCACTACCATTTGTCTTGGCCCGGAGGCGGTCGAGCAAGGCGACTCGATGATGGCTCTCGGTTAGCGTTTCGTGGACGATCCGAGGCTCGGTTTGCGAGTCCTCGTCCGCACTACTTGGCCATTGCGAGTCGCTCATTCAAAGGTTGACAAAGGCGAATTGATTTTCGAGGGAAGAGACGTGATGGTGAGTCCATGCAGCGTGGCAAGCGACCCTCTCTGGCGACTCGGACGATGAAGGTCCCTTAGTAAGCACGGCGTACGCATTCGACGTAGCCGGAAGGAGTCGACGCGGCGGACACGGGGTCGACGCGGCGGACGGAGGTCGCGCAATGGCGAAGTCGACGCGGCGGACACGGGGTCGACGTGGCGTACGGAGGTCGCGCTATGGCGATGTCGACGCGGCGGACACGGGGTCAACGCGGCGTATAGAGGTCGCGCTATGGCGATGTCGACGCGGCGGACACGGGGTCGACGCGGACGCGGCGGGGCCGCGAGGGCGAGGTCGTGATGGCGATGTCGCGACTGGCAAGTCTCCGAGCGTAGCGATTTCGCGTTTATGTGTGTCCGCGTTTAAGCAAGTTCTGGAGCATGGCGAGTCGGCGAGCCGGTAGATTGGAGAGTCGGCGATGGGTGAGTCGCCGAACATGGCGAGTCCGTGATGACGAACTCATGGCAGGCGAGTCCCCGAGCACGGCGACTATGCAGCGGGTGAGTCGCCGAGCCTGGCGAATTGCGAGGAGCGAGTCCGTGGCAGATGTAAACCAGCATGTCAACTCGTCTCCATAGATTGATTCTCCGTAGTATGTACATGAAAAACCATGTAGGAAAGATTAGTCTAATCTTAATTAAATAATAAATCAATGGAATAACCAGTGACAGGTATTTAGATTAAATATAGACACTTTCGCGGACACATGGCCTTATGTGTCTTGTTCTCGATGGCATCGCTTCATCTCCTTGCTAATATGATGACAGCCGTCCGCTTTAGCTATTTTATCCCAAACTAGTTAGATTGCCTTTGGACTGATCAATGAAACTTGGCTGCTGATGAGGCTGACTAGTGCAACGAGTTGTTTTCAACTGACGTGTGTAGCAAAATCCTCGGTGATTGCTCTTGTCATGCAGTATACGGAGATCATTAGTTAACGTATAATAATCAATAAGCAATGGTAATAAGAGAGAGATAAATTGTTGGACACCTCGGTGACTCAGGTCGCTGTCATGAAGATCCCGTCTGATGCAGACAGCCTTGACAGATGTAATCTGGTCGCCGGCAATGAAGAGGGATCCCGCCCAGATTATCACCCTCCAAGCATCGCTTGCCCCACGGTGGGCGCCAACTGTCGTGGTATTGCACGGCAGATGCTACTGGGGGTAGCTTACGTAGAGGGAGCAAGGCGACGTAGGAGAATCCGGGAGCGAGATTGGCACACGATGTACCCAGATTCACGTCCCCTCGGTGGAGGATCGCTACGTCCTGCTATCAATCCAGTATATGATCATAGATTGGTTTACAATGGAGCCGACGGAGGCGGTGGGAGAGACTAGATCTAATATGACGTACCCCTTGGGGGTGCCCTTGGTGGCTTTATATATGCAGTCAGTTAGGGTTTACAAGTGCTTTAGTGGGCTTTCTATTGTAGTCGCCGCCTTGGGCCTCCAGTCGGCGCCAGTCGTCTGGGTCCAGCACGCGCCACTCGCCGTATTGGGCGAGTCGACCCGCTCTGGGCTTGGCTTCAGTCGGCTCGATCCGGCTGGCGAATCCGTTTCGTGGGTATACCCCGATTGGTATTCCCCCATCAATCAAGTTGTTTAAATCTCATTATTTCACTTCTCATAGATATAATCTTAGCATGAGGATAATATTTTCCAATAAAAGCATCTTTGCATTTAATCCAAGAATCAATATTATTTCTAGGCAAAGATAGCAACCATTCTTTAGCTTTTCCTCTAAGAGAGAAAGGAAACAATTTAAGCTTAATAATATCTCCATCTACATCCTTATATTTTTGCATCTCACAAAGTTCAATAAAGTTATTGAGGTAGGCAGCAGCATCATCAGAACTAGCACTAGAAAATTGTTCTTTCATAACAAGATTCAGCAAAGCAGGTTTAATTTCATAAAAAGTAGCATCAGGAGCGGGTAGAGCAATAGGTGTGCAAAGGAAATGATTGTTGTTTGTGCTAGTTAAGTCACACAACTTGGTGTTATCAGGAGTGTTCATTTTGCAAGAGTGAAGCAAACCAATAGTAACTAAGGTAGGAACTAATTTTTTTATGTGTTTTTTATAGAAAGAAAAAGCAAGCAAGCCAGACAAAACTAAATTTTTTGTATTTTTGATAGAAAGAAACAAGCAAAACAAATCAAAAGAAACTAAGCAAAAAAATCAAAGTAAATAGATTGGTTGTGAAAGACTCCCCTTGCGAGAATCTTATTTCTCCCAGAAAAGTGACCGACGAGGAGGAAGAGATTGAAGCTGTCCTTAACTCCCCGGAAACAGCGCCAGAAAATCTTGATGTGGCTCGGTGACGTAAATCCTGTTGGGATACCCCAAGAGCAAGGTGTGGTAAGCACAACAACAAGTTTTCCCTCAGTTATGAAACCAAGGTTATCGAACCAGTAGGAGTAAGGAAACAACTCCAAGGTGTCGTGGTATTGCACGGCAGATGCTACTGGGGGTAGCTTACGTAGAGGGAGCAAGGCGACGTAGGAGAATCCGGGAGCGAGATTGGCACACGATGTACCCAGGTTCACGTCCCCTCGGTGGAGGATCGCTACGTCCTGCTATCAATCCAGTATATGATCATAGATTGGTTTACAATGGAGGCGCCGGAGGCGGTGGGAGAGACTAGATCTAATCTAATATGAGAGAGGATGCCCCGTGGGGGTGCCCCTGGTGGCTTTATATATGCAGCCACTTAGGGTTTACAAGTATTTGGTGGGCTTTGTATTGGAGTCGCCGTCTCGGGCCTCCAGTCGGCGCCACTGCTCGATCCAAGATCGATCGCCAGACATGTAGTCGACCCGCTTAGGGCTAGGTTCCAGTCGGCTCGATCCAGCTGGCGAATCCGCTTCGTGGGTATACCGATTACGCTAGGGCGAGTCCGCGGTGGCGAGTCCGCGCGTTTAATCTGTGAGGCGAGTCCGCGTAGAGAGTCCCGGCGTGTCGAATCTGAGGCGAGTCCATGGTGGCGAATCCCCGAGCGTGTTGAGTACACGAGGGCGAGTCCGCGGTGGAGAGTCCCCGAGCATGTTGAGTACGCGAGGGCAGGTACGCGGTGGAAAGTCGACGAGCGCGTTGAGTACGCGAGGGCGAGTGTCCGCGGTGGCGAGTCCCCGAGCGCGTTGAGTACGCGAGGGCGAGTCCGCGGTAGAGAGTCCCCGAGCATGTTGAGTACGCGAGTGGAGAGTCCGCGGTGGCGAGTCGACGAGGGCGAGCCACGGTCGCGGAACCACGCGTACACGCAGCATGCCTAGGAGTAGTCCCCGAGGCTCGAGTTGGCTTGTAGAGGCGACTTGAGGATCATATTTTGAAAATAGTAGTGGTTGTTGCCGAGCGTGGCGAGTGGCGAGGTCGAGCGACCGGCGGGCGCCGAGTCCCCGAGCGCGGCGAGTTCGCGATGATTGCTAGTCCGCGAGGTCCGCGAGGGGAGAGTCCCCGAGCGCGGCGAGTCCGCGATGATTGCGAGTCCGCGAGGGGAGAGTCCCCGAGCGTGGAGAGTCCGTGATGATTGCGAGTCCGCGAGGGGAGAGTCCCCGAGCGTGCCGAGTTCACGATGATTGCGAGTCCGCGAGGGGAGAGTCTCCGAGCGTGGCGAGTCCGCGATGATTGCGAGTCCACGAGGGGAGAGTCCCCGAGCGTGGCGAGTCCGCGATGATTGTGAGTCCGCGAGGGGAGAGTCCCCGAGCGTGGCGAGTCTGCGATGACTGTGAGTCCGCGAGGGGAGAGTCCCCGAGCGTGGCGAGTCCATGATGATTGCGAGTCCACGAGGGGAGAGTCCCCGAGCGTGGCGAGTCCGTGATGACTGCGAGTCCGCGAGGAGAGAGTCCCCGAGCGTGGCGAGTCCACGATGATGTTGATTGCGCTGTTTCTGTTAGCGAGTCTCTCGTCTTGGCCCGGGGGGGGCAGTCGCATGGCGACTCAAAGATGGCTCTCGGCTTGGCGTTCTTCCTGGACGATCCGAGGCTCGGTTTGCGAGTCCTCGTCCGCAGTACTTAGCCGTGCGAGTCGCACTGTCTAAGGTTGAGGAGGACATGGTGCTGTTTGTGTAGCACTACCATTTTTCTTGGCCCAGAAGGCCATTCGAGCAAGGCGACTCCAATGATGGCTCTCGGTTAGCGTTTTTCGTGGACGATCCGAGGCTCGGCTTGCGAGTCCTCGTCCGCACTACTTGGCCATTGCGAGTCGCTCTATCAAAGGTTGACAAAGGCAAATAGATTTTTCCCGGGGTGAAGAGACACCCAGTGGTGAGTCCATGCAGCGTGGCATGCAACCCTCTCTGGCGACTCGGACGATGAAGGTCCCTTAGCCGGCGCGGCGTACGCATTCGACGTAGCCGGAAAGAGTCAACGCGGCGGACACGGGGTCGACGCTGCGGACGGAGGTGGCGCTATGGCGAAGTCGACGCGGCGGACACGGGGTCGACGCGGCGGACGAAGGTTGCGCTATGGCGAAGTCGACACGGCGAACATGGGGTCGACGTGGCGGGCGGAGGTTGCGCTATGGCGAAGTCGACGCGGCGGACACGGGGTCGACGCGGCAGACAGAGGTCGCGCTATGGCGGTGTCGACAACGGCGAGGCCGCGAGGGCGAGGTCGCGATGGTGATCCCGTAGCAGGCGGGTCCCCGAGCATGGCGAATCGATGATGGCGAGTCGACGACGGGTGAGACCGCGGCGGATGGAGATCGCGTTGTGGCGATGTCGACGATGGCGGGGGCGCGAGGGCGAGCTCCTGATGGCGATCCCACGGAAGGCGAGTACGCGAGGGCGAGCTCGCGACAACGAGTCCCCAAGCGTGGCTGGCCAGTCCGCTAGTTCGGCGAAAGACGCAACGCCGAAGCGTATAGGCCGTTGAGAGCGGCACCTTCGTGGTTGCCAATGTCGCTGGTGTGTGTGCGGAAGGCCCGTCGTCGTGTTCCGACGTCACGAGCGAAGGTCGGTGTGGATGTTGTGCGACATGGCGCGATGTACGTTTTGCAATGCATGCAAACCAAAATAAAATTCAATTTGTTAGATAAAGTAATCGATTCATGAAATAATGATTGTGTAAGAGAGACTGGATTAAAAAACCCATCAAATGGAACACGTATCTGTGAGCAGCCTTTTGCATCTGGTGGTGATCGATGTATTCTAACTAGGCCAACTCGTTATTTCCTTAGGAGATCGAGTCGGTCTCGTCGCCCTTGTCGCTCCTGGGGCGACGCGCCAGTCTGCCTGCTAACCATGCGGCGTCGGATTGAACTTTTTGTCTAGGAGAACATACACATATAAGAGGATTAGATCCAAATAAATATATTGATAGAATATATGAAATTGATTAGCGGAATCTGCTGTATCGTAGACATGACTGTAAAATTCAATCGCTTCTGCTCGATCGCCGGCCGACAAACATGGACTCTGGTATGTCCAAGTGCTGGAGGTTTTCTGAATCAATCTGCATGTCCGCAGCGGCCGCGTTAGACGCACTAGATTGACCAGTTATCTCGTCATCTGCACGTGCTACAAGCTGGCTCCATTGATCGCGAGCAGCAGAGAGGTTGGCTATACAATAGATCAGCCAAACTTTAGATCAAAATATAATAATAAATTAATAAGATAATCAAACGGAAGGGAGATAGAAGGATCAATCGTCATCTGCAGTGCGTGTATTCGGAAATTTCCGATCCGACTGCTCGCCTGCTCCACACCGTCCGCGTTGGGCGGCAGCCAGAACGTATCAACCGATCGTCTTTACTCAGATGCAATCTGGCCGCAGGCGAAGACGAGGGATCCCGCTCGGATCATCACCCTCCAAGCGTCGCTTGCCCCACGGTGGGCGCCAACTGTCGTGGTATTGCATGGCAGATGCTACTGGGGGTAGCTTACGTAGAGGGAGCAAGGCGACGTAGAAGAATCCGGGAACGAGATTGGCACACGATGTACCCAGGTTCACGTCCCCTCGGTGAAGGATCACTACGTCCTGCTATCAATCCAGTATATGATCATAGATTGGTTTACAATGGAGTCGCCGGAGGCGGTGGGAGAGACTAGATCTAATCTAATATGAAAGAGGATGCCCCGTAGGGGTGCCCCTGGTGGCTTTATATATGCAGCCACTTAGGATTTACAAGTATTTGGTGGGATTTGTATTGGAGTCGCCGTCTCGGGCCTCCAGTCGGCGCCACTCGTCTGGATCCAGTATGCGCCAGTCGCCGTATTGGGCGAGTCGACCCGCTTAGGGCTAGGTTCCAGTCGGCTCGATCCAGCTGGCGAATCCGCTTCGTGGGTATACCCCGATTGGTATTCCCCCATCACAAGGTGTTGCTAACAACTTGGAACATGCACAACATAAACTCAATACTTTGCCCCAACTTATAGTGAACTTGTCAATCTCACTGGTTTGCTGGAAACAAAGGATTAAACGTATAGTGTGGAAGATAGTAGTTGCTTGTAGAAAGTAAATAGTAAACGGTAAACAGTAGATGGTGTATCAATGATAAAGAAATGGACCGGGGTCCACAGTTCACTAGAGGTGCTCTCCTTAAGATAGATAACGTGATGTGTGAACAAATTACAGCAGGGCAATCGACATATTGAGAAAGCATAATAATGCATATACTAGACATCTTGACTCCTACGAGATTTGATTGGGCATTACAACATAATACATAGACTGTAATTCAACTGCATCTATGGCTAATAATCCACCTTTAGGTTATCATCCGAACCCCTTCCAGTATTAAGTTGGAAGCAATAGATAATTTCATTAAGCAATGTGTGTAAAGTAAACAATACAATTGCCCCATGGACAAAGGATTGTAGTTTTCTCCCTAGTAGCAACAGCACATCTACAACCTTAGAGATTTCTGTCACTTCCCTAGATTACTATAGGCATGAACCTACTATCGAGCATAAATACTCCCTATTGGAGTTGCAAGCATCTACTTGTCCAAAGCATCTACGAACAACAGAGAGCATGCAAGATCACAAATAATACAGACATGATAGAATCAATAATCAATCTGACATAGTATCTAAATATCCATCGAATCCCCGCAAACACAACATGTATAATTACAAATAGATGATATTGATCATGAACGAAGCTCACAAGATCTAAACATGATAGCACATAGGAGGAGAAACAACCATCTAGCTACTATATGGACCCATAGTCCAAGGGTGAACTACTCACGCATCACTCTGAAGGCTCGCATGGTTATGAATAAGGCCTCTAGGATGATCTCTCCCCTTCGGTAGGGTTCCGGGAAGAGCTTCAGATCCCCCGATCTAGGGACGATGGTGGTGGCGGCTACGGACTATTTCATGGAGATTTGATCGGGTCCTTAGGGTTTCTGCATCGGGGTGCTTTTATAAGCGAAGGGGCAAGGTCGGTGGGCGCGCGAGGGGCCCACACCTAGGGCTGGCGGGCTCCCTGGCCGTGCCGCCACCAGGTGTGGCCACCTTGTGGCCCCACTTCGGCTGCCCTCCGGACTCCGTGTTCCTTCTGCTAAATATTGACTTTGGCTTTTGTCCCGTCCAATTCTGAGAATATTTCCTTACTAGCTTTTGTGAAACCAAAAATAGCAGAAAACAGGCAACTGGCTCTGCGGCATCTTGTCAATAGGTTAGCTCCAAAAAATGTATAAAAATACCTCAAAGTGTAGACAAAACATAAGAAAGTCGATATAAAACTAGTACGGAACATCAAAAATTATATATACGTTTACGACGTATCAAAGACATAAGCACTTCCATAAAAGCTCTGATTGATTAACAATCTCTATATAAGAAGTCTTTAGATACCATTCCACACTTGAGTGTTTTATTGTTGTATACTACTTAATATACTTACATGTTGCCTCACACACACACTCACAGGCCTTAATAAGAAGCACAAATATGAAACTTAATCTAAAAGGGCAACACATTCTAAAGGAACCATTTTTAGTTTCCAAACCCTAAATCAACACTTATTCCGGGGATTCAAGTTTATAAAGCTGCATTACATTACTTATGCATAATATCATCTTGCTTATTTAAACATTAGTACTTATTGGACCAATGATGCTGATTTCAGACATTGGATCTTTTATTGTCTCGAAGACCGTGAGTGCATAATCTTGTAATCACAAAAGGCAAGTTCACACTTTCTCATGTTCTTTGATTATTTTCTATCAAATATTTTGCAAATCCAGTGTTTTCTCACCTGCATTTCAAAAAAAGGTCAGAAACACTATTTTCATAATAATATGATTATGGATTATTTACTAAGAGGTAATAATATACTATGAAAGTTTTGGTGGTAAAGGAACATATTATCTAGGACTTAACAACCCATGTCACCAGTGAATCTTGCGCCGTTTATTACGTGTTGACCATGAGATTTGGAATGGGACGGAGAAGTCAGCTGTATCTTTTCCCTCTCGCATGTAGCCGGATGTGTGGTCATGGCTGTTATCCATGTAGCGTGCATTAATCGGTAATTCGTAGAGGATATGCAGCATATGGGTGAGAACCCTCAACGTCCCACGATAGTTCTGACATATCAACGGTCTGCACTAACCATTGTCGTAATTCGATACGTGGGCATGGAGTACACCAAGGAGACATGCGGATTGGCAGAGAAGGCCGTGATTGGCTTGGATGTTAGTCTGGGCCTCATACCAAGGAAATGTGAACGGGTTCATAGCCCGGATGTGCAACAAAGCTAATATCTCTCATGGGTAAAGTAACGAACCTCTACTGAGTGTAAGAACTGTAACTTGTTACTCCCTGTTCTGGGAAGGAGTTATGAACACGGCAGAAAAGGAACTCCATGAAAGTTATGGTAAACCTGTGAAGACTAACGGACATAGCTTTTCAGAATAAAAGCAACCTTTGAAGAAATGTTTACGAAAACCCGCATTGCCTATGACCTATGGTCTGTGGTTGTAGTTAGTGCATCATACACTCCTTTTTAGTGAACTTTCTGAGTATGCTCGTACTCAACGTATTTTCTTAACCCTTGCTAAATTCAGAAGCCAATACAGACGACGTCTACATCAACTTATGCTCAAGGGAATCGTCATCAACATCTCAAGTTCTTCAATGAAGTCAACATATATATCAACTAAAGTGAAGGTGGAGTTGATGATTAGATAGGAATATAATCTCTAGCTATAAAACCTACTTCTATAGAGTATTGCAATAGTGGTAATGCAAGCCCAATAGTGTAAATACTAGTCTATTGGTATGATAGTTATGAGTTGATTATTTCTGGTTCTTCTTTGTAAGAAGTTTCTTTCTCTCTCTTTAACCTAGAGTGTTCTCTGGATCTTTTGTAAAGAGTCGAGTTGTAACCTATAGTCATGTCTTGGACCTGTTATGTTTCTGTTGTACCACTCCGAGGGATGTAATACTAGTGAATGGTGTTTCATTTGTGTTATTACAACGATTGTAGTATACTACATCATGCAGTGGTATGCTGGATCACCGCAGTGGACTAGATCAGAAACAGCGATAGAATACACGAAATAGCCGCGGGAATAACACGTGTAGGAAAAGAGCCCGTCCAGGTGGCATGAGATACACCGTGCGAAGTTGGTGCATGTCGACGATGAGGGAACTGGGTGTGCATCGGCAAGCTTGTCACCTACTCAATTAAAATTTGCAAACTCTCGCTTAGGGATCGTGTTTTAGAAGAAATAGAACCTCGGGGGCTTATTCACAAATAAGCCTTGTGGGACTCACTGTCGATGTGGCACCGGTCAAATCCAATCAAACCGATTTAGAACCTCATATGAATCACTTAAGAAAGATTTAGGATCTAGATGTACAATTCCAAAGAATAAGGACCAAAGTGAAGGTGTGGGGAAAAAATGAGGACCGCCCGTATGGTTTACTCTTGGGGAAAATGTCGAGGTCATTATAGAGCCCTATGGCACTAATGTGTGGCTCGATTACGTAGAGCCTGTTGGGAGACCCCAAGAGAAAGGTATGATGAGCACAGTAGCAAGTTTTCCCTCAGTTATGAAACCAAGGTTATCGAACCAATAGGAGTAAGGAAACAACTCTAAGGTGTTGCTAACAACTTGGAACCTGCACAACACAAACTCAATACTTTGCCCCAACTTACAGTGAGGTTGTCAATCTCACCGGTTTGCTGAAAACAAAGGATTAAACATATAGTGTGGAAGATAATAGTTGCTTGCATAAAGTAAACAGTAACAGGGTAAACAATAGATAGTGTATCAATGATGAAGATTGGACCGGGGTCCACAGTTCACTAGAGGTGTTCTCCTTAAGATTGATAACATGCTGGGTGAACAAATTACAACTGGGCCATTGACAGATTGAGAAAGCATAACAATGCATATACTAGACATCTTGACTCCTATGAGATTTGATTGGGCAATACAATAATATACATAGACCATAATCCAACTGCATATATGACTAATAATCCACCTTTAGGTTATCATCCGAACCCCTTCTAGTATTAAGTTGCAAGCAACAGATAACTGCATTAAGCAATGCGTGTAAAGTAAACAATGCAATTGCCCCATGGACAAAGGATTGTTGTTTTTCTCCCTAGTAGCAACAACACATCTACAACCTTAGAGATTTCTGTCAATTCCCCAGATTACTAGAGGCATGAACCTACTATCGAGCATAAATACTCCCTCTTGGAGTTGCAAGCATTTACTTGGCCAAAGCATCTACGAACAACGGAGACCATGCAAGATCAAAAATAACACAGACATGATAGAATCAATAATCAATCTGACATAATATCTCAATATCCATCGGATCCCCGCAAACACAACATGTATGATTACAAATAGATGATCTTGATCATGAACGGAGCTCACAAGATCTAAACATGATAGCACAAAGGAGGAGAAATAACCATCTAGCTACTGTATGGACCCATAGTCCAAGGTTGAACTACTCACGCATCACTATGGAGGCTGGCATGGTGTTGAAGAAGGCCTCCAGGATGATCTCTCCCCTCCAGCAGGGTGTCGGGAAGAGCTTCGGATCCCCCGATCTAGGGACGATGGTGGCGACAGCTATAGACTGTTTCATGGAGATTTGATCGGGTACTTAGGGTTTCTACATCAGGGTGCTTTTATAGGCGAAGGGGCAAGGTCGGTTGTGCGCCCGAGGGGCCCAGACCTAGGGTTGGCGCGCCCCCCTCTAGGCCATGTCGCCCTAGGGTGTGTCCGCCTCGAGGCCCCCCTTTCGCTTCCCATCGGACTATGTTTTCCTTCTGGTAAAATATTAACTTTAGATTTTGTCCCGTCCAATTCCGAGAATATTTCCTTTATAGATTTTCTAAAACCAAAAATAACAGAAAACAGGCAACTGGCACTGCGGCATCTTGTCAATAGGTTAGTTCCAGAAAATGTATAAAAATACCTCAAAGTGTAGACAAAACATAAGAAAGTCGATACTCGATACAAAACAAGCATGGATCATCAAAAATTACAGATAAGTTTACGACATATCAAGTACGTGCTGGGTAATTTTGCCACATATTTCGGGGCAAAAAGGGAAATTAGTAAACATGTGGGCAGCCAACGCGGGAAAAGCACCTCGGAGCGTGGTTCACCCGAGAAGCTCGTTTCATGGTGGTTTTCCTAGAAAGCGTGTTTGGTCAAATGCTCGTTTGGTTGGGATTTCACTTACATGAGCATCTCCACTCATTGGTCGTTCCCGGGCCAGAATCGGGACGTATTTTCGGCCAAACGAAACTAGTTTTTGGCCTGGAAACGCCGAATTTCCCACTCGCATTCCCAGGACGAGTTCCCGTGTTTGGCTAAAATTCAATTAAACACGGCAAAATTTGAACGAATATAGGCGGATTTCATTAATATAGGGCGAATTATTAAATATTACATCGAATTCGGGCGAACACACAAATTTAAAGTACATTTAGGCTAAATAGTAACTAGAAAAACTTAAAAAGGCCGCCACCATCGATGATGATGATGATGCCAATGTCGAACGCCGCTTCTACATGCCGAAGTTATCGTAGAAGCACGTGTAGTCGAGGTCGGCCTTGTCGTTGTTGTCGCCGTCGTCGTCGCTCGGCGGCTGCGGTGGGCGGGAGCTTCCCTGGCCGTTGTCGCCGCACCTCCGGGGCTGGTACGTGGGATCGGCCTCTTCATCGTCATTGAGGAGGACGAGCGACGCGTCCTGGTGGCGCGCTCACGGCTAGCCGAGGCCTGGCGTTCGACCTGCTTCTGCTGGCACTGGACACGGCGCCGTCCCGTCTCCTCCCAGTCTGCCCTGGACCAGGCGAGGATGTCCGGCGACACAGGCTCCGGCGAGGGCACGGTGTCATGGAGGGATTGCTCCATCGCCATCCTCATGCCGAAAGCGTCCTCCTCGACGGGCAACCGCCCATTCCGCCGGCTTCGTCTTCGGCTGGCTGATATGTCCAAAATGTATCTACTTTCACGAACACTTTTGCTATTATTTCTCCTCTAATTTGTGTGATTTGGATATAACTAACACGGACTAACGTTGTTTTCGGCAGAATTTCTTTGGATATAATCAACTTTCAGGAAAAATCCCGGAAAATATCGCAAAACTCCTATTTTACCAGAAGACTCATGGAGCCAGAAGAAGAGACGAAGAAGGGACACGAGGGGCCCACACCACTTGGTGGCGCGGGCCAGGCCAGTCCACGCCAGGGGGTGGTGTGGCCGCCTCGGGCACTCCCTTTACCTCTCCCTTCGCCTACATAAACCCTCTGACCTAAAAACAAAGGAGGGTTCGACATTTTTCCAGATAGGGTTCTGTTGCGCCGCCACCACCAGAAACCACGATTCGGAACCAGAAACTTCGTTCTGGCACCCTGCTGGGACGGGGAATTGGAGAAGATCATCGCCATCTGATGACCCACAAGTGTAGGGGATCGCAACAGTCTTCGCGGGTATTATTACCCAATTTATTGATTTGACACAAGGGGAGCCAAAGAATACTTGCAAGCCTTAACAACTAAGTTGTCAATTCAGCTGCACCTGTAAATAGTTCTTGCTCACAGAAGTTTATCAGTAGCAACAGTTTGGTAGTAGCAACAGCAAAGCAACAGCGAAACAGGAGCAATAGTAACAGTAACGGTAAACAGTGGGATATGAGCGCGGTAGGCATAGGGATGGATGGAAGAGCGTTGCATGGATGAGTATAAACATGTAACTTCAAGATCTAGGGTATTGCAGATAAATAATAACAAGCATCCAAGTACTAAATAATCCTAGGCATGTGCTCCATATATAGTCATACGTGCTCACAATGAGAACTTGCACAACATCTTCTATCCAGCCAGCCCGTGGCAGCGGGGCCTCTAGGGAACTTCTGGCAATTAAGGTGCTCCTTTTAATAGAGCACCGGAGCAAAGAATTAACACTCTGTGAACACATGTGATCCTCACACCACAGCCATCCCCTCCGGTTGTCCCAATTATTGTCACTTCGGGGCCTTTGGATCCGAACAATGATATGTATACACAACTTGCAGATAAGATCACAAACAATACTATCATAATGATTCAATAATAAGTTCATATCTGAGATCATGTCACTCGGCCCCTAGTGACAATCATTAAGCACAACAAGTTGCAACAAAGTCAAAATAGCACTAATAGAGATACTAGGCACTATGCCCTAACAATCTTATTCGATTACATGATAGAACTCATCCAATCCCTACCATCCCCAAGCCTACAGCGGGGGATTACTCACTCATGGATAAGGGAAACATCGATGGTTGATGGAGAGGCTTTGGTGATGACGATGGCGATGATCCTCTCCAAATTCCCCGTCCTGGCAGGGTTCCAGAACGGAGTTTCTGGATTCGAATTTTGGTTTCTAATGGTGGCGGCGAAGCAGAACTCTTTTTCTAGAAAAACGTCGAACCCCCCTCGGTTTTTAGGTCAAGGGGTAACTTATAGGCGTAGAGGGAGCTCGAGGGGGTGCCTGGGGTGGCCGAAACCCCCTAGGCGCGGGGCAGGGCCCACCCGCGCCAGGCAGGGGTGTGGGCCCCCCAGGCCTCCACTCCGTTTTGTCTTCTGGCTCCGTGGGTCTTCTGGTGAAATATAATTTTTGGCATATTTTCCGGGATTTTTCCTGATAGTTGATTTTCTGCACAAAAACTAGACACCAAGGTAATTCTGCTTAAAACAGCGTCAGTCCGTGTTAGTTATATCCAAATCACACAAGTTTAGAGGAGAAACAATAGCAAAAGTGTTCAGGAAAGTAGATACGTTTTGGACGTATCACCATCATCATCACCGATGCCTCTCCATCAACCATCCATGATTCCCCCATCCATGAGTAAGTAATCCCCCGCAGTAGGCTATGGGGATGGTAGGGATTGGATGAGATCTATCATGTAATTGCATAAGATAGTTAGGGCATGGTGCCTAGTATCTATTGTTAGTGTCTTTTGACATTGTTGCAACTTGTTATGCTTAATGCTTGTCACTAGGGCCCGAGTGTCATGATCTCAGATCTGAACATGTGTTTGATTCATGATGATATTATTGTTTGTGATCTTACCTGCAAGTTGTATACACATATCATTGTTCAGAACCCGAGGCCCAGAAGTGACAGAAATCGGGATAACCGGAGGGGATGGCTGTGATGTGAGGATCACGTGTATTCATGGAGTGTTAATTCTTTGCTTCGGTACTCTATTAAAAGGAGTACCTTAATTGCCAGTAGATTCCCTTGAGGCCCCGCTGCAACAGGCTGGCAAGACAAAAGATATTATGCAAGTTCTCATTGCGAGCACGTATGACTATATATGGAACACACGCCTATGATTACTTAATACTTGGATGCTTTACCTTATTTATCTGCAAATGCCCTTGATCTTGATGTTACATGAATAGTCTTATCCATGCAACGCCCATCCATCCATCCCTAAGAAGAGGTACAGTTCTGAACACCTTTGCTGCTCTTGATTCACCATCTATTATGAGTAAGCTCCTTACACCACCACATACACATGCTACACATACTGCTACTACTGCTGAATCTGAAATTGCTTCTGATACTCATGATGTTACTTCTACTATGCTTGATGAGATTGGTTCATTAGGTCCTTTTCTAGATGCTACAATTTCTAGAACTATAATGGGAAACACTGAAACTCCTAATGAAGATACTACTATACCTGTGAGCTCACCTGGATCTAGAGAGAGACCTAGCTATGACATTAATGATGGTTATATTGAACTGACTGATGAATTTATTGAAGAATGTTGAAACACACACGGTGCAAGTGCTATTAAGAGTCTTCTTGAGAGACGTACTATTAGACCCAAACTATTTCCTGATGCTAAGTTTGCCACATCTCCCATAAACATTAAAGATAAAGATTAGAATTTCTCTCTTGATTTATCTTGCATAACTATTGTTGAGAAAGAACCTTTTTGTGGGACTAAAAATAAAAGTGTTGTGGCACATATGACTGAGCTTTCTACTATGAGTGGCTTATTTTCTGATGATATTAATATGCGTACCTACTTTGTTGCTAAAATTTTCCCTTTTTCATTGAAAGAAGAAGCTAAAGCTCGGTTTAATAATTTACCTCCTGGATCCATTGATAGCCCTGGTTGCTTGATTGATACTTTCTTTCAGAAATATTTTTCTCCTAGTGCTCGACATGCCATTTTGTAGAAACTTTTTTATTTAAAACAGGGAGAAAAGGAGAAATTGCCTGAATCAAGGGCAAGGTTTTGTGCTTTGATTCATGCACATCCTGGATGTCCATTACCTAAAAATGAGCTTCTTAATATATATTATAATGGACTAACTGATGAATCTAGGACATACCTGCATAGTTGTGCTGATTATGTTTTTAGGAAAAGAACTCCTAAAGAAGCTGAAGAATTAATGGCTAAAATAAGCAAGAATTATGATGATTGGACTACACCTGAGCCAACTACACCTAAACCAACTGTGCCTGAGCCAACCCCAACACCAACACCCAAGAAGAGAGGAGTGATTGAACTAAAGGATGAAGTTATGAAGGAATCTAAGAAATGTCTTAAGGAGAAGGGTATTAAATCTGAAGATGTGAAGAACTTACCTCCTATAGAAGAATTATGTAAACCAATATCCCACTCATCCACTATTGAGGTACACTCTCTCCAACATTTTGATGAAGGTGATATTCCTTATTCTAAACCTCATGATCAATGCTTAGAAGAATTTGATATTTTTATTGTTAAGCAAGATAATTTTTATAAGAGAGTGCATAATCATTTAATGGAAAACTCTAGAGATATTAATGAGTTGAAAGATATTGTGGAAAGAACCTCCAATGATATTAAAATGCTTGTTAAACATTTCCAAATGGTTCAAACTCAAATTGATCAGCTTACTAAAGTTCAAAAAGATCTGCTAGTTAATGCTTCTGTAGAAAAACATGCTTATGAAATTAGAACTAGGAGTGGTGCTGTCACTCAAGATCCTTTATATCCTGAGGGACATCATAAAAGAATTGAGCAGGATTCTCAACAAGTTGAAAATAGTTGTACTTCTTCTAAGAGAAAGAAAAAGAAACATAAAACAGTTGTAGAATCTTCTGAACCTATTATAGATCCCAATAGTATCTGTCTCTGATGCTGAAACTGAAAGTGGTAATGATAAAAATGATGCTCCTGATAAGGAAGAAATTAAAGAGGAACCTGAGAGGCACAATAAGAATACTAAGTACACTAAGGAAGATTTTGTTGCTAATAAACATGGTAGTGAAAGAGATCCTTGGGTTCAAAAACCAATTCCTTTTCCTGATAAGAAACACAAGTCAAAGGAAGAAGAAGACTACAACAAGTTTTATGAGTGGATGAAACCTTTATTTTTGTAAATTCCTTCGACTGATGCTATTAAATTTCTACTTTGCTTGCTAATGAGGAAATTGTCTCTAATAAAAGGAAGATTCCTAATGAGGAAATTTCTACTTTGCTTGCTAATTATTCCTTAAATGGTAAGGTTCCAAAGAAACTTGGGGATCCAGGGATTCCAACTATTCCTTGCTCTATTAAAAATAATTATGTTAGAACTGCTTCATGTGATTTGGGAGCAGGAGTTAATGTTATGCCTTTTTCTCTCTACCAGAGACTTCAACTATTCTTGTTGGTATATGTGAGGATGTTCCTGTTCAAGTGGCTCACAACTATTTGATTTTAACTCGCTTTGTTGTACTTGAAATGCCTAAAGATGATAATATGTCTATTATTCTTAGGAGACCTTTTCTTAATATTGTAGGTGTCATCATTAATTGTAATCAAGGAAAGGTAACTTTTAATGTTAATGACAAGGAGCATACTATTTATTTCCCCAAGAAAATTGATAAGAGCTATGGCCTAAATTCAATTGAAAATATTGAAGGCATCAAAGTTGGAGAAATATATTGTCTCATACCACAAGAAAATTATGAAACTATTATGATTGGGACTATAGCTATCAAGATTGAGGTAACATAATCATTTAGTGAAATGCAAAGTTTTGTTTCATATAAAATTGTTTTGGTAACAAGACTTTATCAACCTTGTTAACAAAGGGATTTAATGAATAAAACAATGTTTTCACTACGATTATCCTTGCTCACTTTTACTTTCTCTACTCCAATCTTTGCTCTTCGTCTTGTTCGTCTTAGTATTGATAGTAGCTTGCATATTATAGTGTCTTAGAACTTATGTAGTTTTAGTTTTGGTTTTCTTTTGCATCTTTCCAAAATCTTTTTCTGCGAGAAAATCACTTATCAATGCCTGAAAATTGCTCAAAAATAAAGTTTCCCAAAAAATTCCAGAAAATTCATATTAATTTTTTATGCCAAAAAAGGGGCAGAGGTACTTGGAGTGACCCAAGGGGGCCCACCAGGCAGGCACACCACCTGGTGGCGCGACCAGACCAGGGTTGCGCCTGGCCATGGTGTGGGCCACCCCTGTCCCTCCACTTACTCTCTCAGCTTCCACTCCACTCTCTCTCCCGAGAAAACACCGGAAAATTTCTCAAAGCTCGAGTTCTTATTGTTCTTGCTCGTGATTTTCGATATCCTTGCTCAGCCCTTCTTAGCTGCTGATTTTTGGAGGGATTGCTCTTCGGTATGTGCCTCCTCCGCTTGTCCAATTAGATTTTTGATTGGTGGATTATATCTTGAGTATTTTGCTACTATAGGTGACAGGTTATGTAAGTTTGCATGCTTGTTCTATGCTTATAGAATCCATTTTGATGCATGTTTAGCCCTCTTGCAAGTCCCTATAGTAGTTCCCCATCACTTATTAGCTTTGAAATCACTTGGTTTGATGTTTGTCTAAAACTTTCAGAAAACAAGATGAGTGAACACCAGCTAAATCAATATGAATTAAGGGTACCTAAGATTATGAAAGTCCACCACGAGGAGGAAGTTTTCCCTTCTATTTATCCATGCCCCAAATTCATGGGAGCTGTAGGGATTTTTCAAGATTTCCAGACTCTAATTTCTAATGCAGGGTTGGAGCATTTTGTTGGAGATGAACCTTACCAATATGTGAAACTGACTATGTCTGTGGTGTAGGATTTTTGACTTAGTTGGTATTTGCCTAACCCCATGTTTCACTAAAAAATTTACAATGTAGCTGCCAATCTTCCTTTTAATGATTTTTGTGCGGCTATTAAAGTACCACAGTGGGGTTCATGTGAGAGCATTAGGGAGCGGCCCATGCCACTCATGGACTTATATATTTGCCAAGGAAGCAGCTTATCAAAGGAGAGTGGTAAATTCGGACTATTCATCTCCCATCTATTCGATATTTTGCCTATTTCATTGCCAAGTGTGTTTCTTGCTAGGAAGACTGCTAGTAAATTATCTCCATATGATCTAGCTTTTATCTCAACTGCTTTGAATCGGGATAGGACTTATAACTTGGGTGCTTTGATAGATTTCCGTCTTGCTGCTAACCGCGAGAAAGGTGGGATTTGTGGAGGCCTCATTGCCACTCGTTTATTAGCTTTGCATGGTTTAGCGCCTCATCATTCAGACTTACAGTTTCCCGTAGAGAGGCTTGATCTTAATTCCATGATACAACATAAATTTGTTTCTTCTTGGGATAGTTTGAGCGAGTTATCTTATGAAATAACCTTTCTCAAGAGAGGATGGAGAGGGGGTAAGTCTGAGCAAGTAGTCCCTTTGCCTGCACCTGCTTTGTTTAACCTTGATACTAGAAAAGGATGGTCACTCACAGAGGAAGAACTCGACACATACATGGCGGAGCTCTCCCAGCAAGAGGAGAATGTTGGAGAGGAAGCCGAAGATAATTTGGTTCAGCCCTCCAACACAGGGGAGTCTTCATACCAGTAGTCCACTTATGATTGGGACGCTTCTTCTTCTTCACGAGGGCCTGATTATGATCATTCTTACGATGAACCATGATGACCCACAAGTATAGGTGATCGCAACAGTCTTCGAGGGTAGTATAACCCAATTTATTGATTCGACACAAGGGGGGACAAAGAATACTTATAAGCCTTAACAACTGAGTTATCAATTCAGCTGTACCTGGAAATAGTCTTGCTCACAGTAGTTTATTAGTAGCAACAGTTTTGTAGTATCAATAGCAAAGTAACAGTAGCAGTGAAACGAAGGCAGTAGTAACAACAGTAGAAAATAGTAGGATACAAGCGCGGTAGGCATAGGGATGGATGGACGGGCATTGCATGGACAAGTCTAAACATGTAACTTCAAGATCTAGAGCATTTGCAGATAAATAAGATAAAGCATCCAAGTACTAAACAATCATAGGCATGTGTCCCATATATAGTCATAAGTGCTCGCAATGAGAGATTGCACAACATCTTTTGTCATGTCAGCCCGTTGCAGCGGGGCATCAAGGGAATCTACTGGCAGTTAAGGTACTCCTTTTAATAGAGAACCGGAGCAAAGCACTAACACTCCATGAACACACGTTATCCTCACATCACAGCCATCCCCTCCGGCTGTCCCATTTTTTGTCACTTCGGTGCCTTTGGATCCGGACAATGATATGTGTACACAACTTACAGATAAGATCACAAACAATACTATCATCATGAATCAATAATAAGTTTAGATCTGAGATCATGGCACTTGGGCCCTAGTGACAAGCATTAAGCATAACAAGTTGCAACAAAGTCAAATAGCACTAATAGACATACTAGGCACCATGCCCTAACAATCTTATTAGATTACATGATAGAACTCATCCAATCCCTACCATCCCCATAGCCTACATCGGGGGATTACTCACTCATGGATGGGGAAACATGGATGGTTGATGGAGAGGCGTTGTTGATGATGATGGGGATGATCCTTTCCAAATTACCCATCCCGGCAGGGTGCCAGAACGGAGTTTCTGGTTCCGAATCGTGGTTTCTGGTGGTGGCGGCGCAGCGGAACTCTTTTTGGAAAAACGTCGAACCCCTCTGAGTTTTTAGGTCAGAAGGCAACTTATAGGCAAGATGGAGGCCGAGGGGGTGCCTGAGGCAGCCACACCCCCTCCAGGCGCGGCCAGGCCTAGCCCGCGTGACAAGGGGGTGTGGGCCCATCATAGCCCCACTCCGTCTCGTATTCTGGATCCGTGAGTCTTCTGGTGAAATAGGGTTTTTTCATATTTTCCGTGATTTTTCCTAATAGTTAATTTTCTGCACAAAAACTAGACACCAAGGTAATTCTGCTGAAAATGGCGCCAGTCTGTGTTAGTTGTATCCAAATCACACAAGTTTAGAGGAGAAACAATAGCAAAAGTGTTCAGGAAAGTAGATACATTTGGGGTGTATCAATCCACCGGCTTGGAGTTACTACCCGCGTTTTGAGTATTCTCCACTTAGGCCAAAAGCCTAAGCTTGGGGGGAGGTATATCGACATCACACTCATCTGCATATCATGTTCTGTCGGTACTTTGTGTATCCATGTTTTCGCTTTATTTTTAGTTTTTGTTCTTGCTTTGTTTCTGCTTTCCAAAACACAAAAGACCAAACATATTTTTGTTGTTTCTCTCTGTTTGCCGCTTTGGTTTGTTATATGAAAAATCCAAAAAGATTTAGCTTTGTTTGCTTTTTTCCTACAGCGCTTGCTTTAAAAAATCGAAAACCCAAAAATAATTGTTGTTCTTCTCTGGTTTTGTAAAGTTCGTTGCAGGGTTGAGCGGTCCTCAGTGACTCCTTTGGAGTTTGGTTTTATATTATTATTCAAGCCATAAAGTGAAAGGCAATGATGATTTATGACAACTCGAGGTGTGGTAAGAGGTTGGTAGGAACTCTATTTGTTTTCATTTTTGTACATGTACTCATCATTGTTGGCATGCTTAGTCTGTTCATGTAGGGGATATGATATTTAATGGATGCTTAATAGTTCTTGCTCTCTTATGATTAGTTTCAACTTGCTAATAGTTTGTAGCATGTCATATAAATGTTTGATTGCATTGTTCTATTCATAACTTGGTATGATATTGTGGTATCCTCCTCTAAATGTTTCATTTGAATTGACTTGGCACATGCTCACGCATGCATATGACTGAACAAAAGTCAGTTAAGCCTCGATGATTTATTTTGCCTCAGAGTTCTTGTGCCACTTTTATGCCATAATTAATTTTGTTCTTTCACAAGCATGATTATGACAGTTACTTCTCTCTCGATTGTCGCTCCCTTTCTATTGCTAGCCTTCACTTGCACCTACTATGAGCTCTACTCGTATATCCAACTCCCTGATACGCCCAATTTGCATCACCATTCTATATCATAATTTACCTCTATTCATTGATGTTTGTCTTATTATGAGGTATTACTTATGGCTTTTTATCTGTTTATGCATCTTGGATGATTCCTGGAGGATGGACTGCCGGAGTCTGCATTATGATGGAAAAGAAGGCGTTTTGGTGCAATTTCGTGAAGATCAGAAAAATATGGAAACATATTATTTTACCAGAAGACGAAGGAAGCCAGAAGGAGGGAGGCGCGGTCCCACCTAACCCCGCGCCTAGGGAAGGTGTGGCCCACCTCCCGGCCTCCGACTCCGCCCCTTCGCCTATATCTTCCCTACGGAATCCTAAGCCTCAGGAAGCGACCACAGATAGATTTCGGCCTCCTCTCAGGGGCAGAAAACACCGAGAGAGAAAGATCTCTCCGGCAGACAGATTTCTGCTGGGGGAATTCCTTCCCGGAGAGTGGAGACCGTCGCCATCAACACCGTCATCAAGCTAGGATTCATCAGGATCATCATCATCCACACCATCATCTCCACCAGCACCATCACTCCGTCCCGCTGTAACAATTGTGTTGGACATTGCTTTAGTTCATTGGGGGAAACTTTCCCGGTGTTAATTACTATTGTAGTTGATGCTTGTGAGTGGAACCATTGGATTATTGTTTATGTTCAGATTGTTATCCATTATCATATCATCTTTGATCTTGATCCATATGATGTCTTGTGAGTAGTTCGTTTAGTTCTTGAGGACATGGGAGAAGTCATATTGTTAGTAGTGAATTTGTGATGAGTTATTATTCAATGGTTTAGTATTTAAGTTGTGGTGCTATTCTTCTAGTGGTGTCATGTGAACGTCGACTACATGATACTTCACCATTTATGGGCCTAGGGGAATGCATTGTGTATTTGGCTACTAATCGTGGGGTTGCCGGAGTGATAGAAACCTGAACTCCTGTTAGGACACCTTTGCACAAGGGAGCATAGGATCTCAGAGTTTAAGGCTGTGGTTAGATTTATATATTAATTACTTTCCTATAGTTACAGATGTTTGTAGGGGGTTTAATCACAAGTATGTATTAGTCCTAGGAAGGGTGGTATGTTAGCACAGGTTCACCCACACAACACTTACAAACACCAAAGAAGAGTACTCAGCTATTTGAAGCGAAAGCACTTGACAGAATTCCCATGTGTCCTCGAGAACGTTTGGTCCTTATAAGTATTTCCACCGGCTTGTCCTTTGCTAAGAAAGGATTGGGCCACTTGCTCTGTTTTTTCATTACTTCTATTACTTTCTCTTTGTTGTGTTGCTTTGTTAGAAAACCACTAAAAATCTGTTTGCTAAGTATTCACAGGGATTTCCTGCTCCATACCACTGTTCAGCACCTTCTGCTCCTCGTTGGGATCGACACTCCTATTTATCGAAAGTACTACGATACACCCCTAAACTTTTGGGTCATCAAGACTATTTTCTGGCGCCGTTGCCGGGGAGTGAGGCGCTATTGAAGAGTGGAACTGGTAAGGGAAACTTTTACTGTGAGTATTACTTTTGTTATTGCTTGTTACTTTGTTTCCAATATGGATAACCCACTTGGTTTTCTGTTTGGGAAAACTACTACTGCTGATAGGGTAGTAGATGAGCCACCTCCTGTTGAGATAGATCATACCTACAAGTATTGTTAATCGTGTTATGGATAATTATTATTTTGGGGATGGAACTGTCCATCCCGGTGATCACTTGCTTTATATCCATGAATTATGCGGGTTGTTTAAGTGTGCATGTATCACAACTGAACAGGTGAAGAAGAAGTTACTCTCCATATCCTTGAAATGGAGAGCTGAGGCATGGTATAAGCTGCTGAAGAATGGACAATCCATGGAATGGGAGGAGATGGCATCTCTCTTTTACTCTAAATTTTATCCTCCCAGTGAAATCCATAAGGATGGAAGTCTTATATATAACTTTAGGCCTCTTGACGGAGACAGTACGGCTCAACCTTGGGGGAGATTGAAGCTATTAATGCTTAAATGTCCTATTCATGAACTCCCTAACAACATTATTCTCAATAACTTTTATTCTAGGCTTTCTCTTCATGATAAAGATTTATTAGATGCTTCTTGTGCTGAAGGAAGAAGCTAAATGGGATCTCTTAGACCGTATTCAAGATAACACTGGAGCTTGGGAAAATAAGAAAGGAAGAAAGTCAGGTATAAACTATGATTATGAGTGCATTAAATCTTTTATGGGAACTAATAACTTCTGTGATATTATCAATAAGTTTGGCCTTGATCCTCAAATTATTCCGGAATGTTTTAATGCTTTTGCCTCTTATATTGAGATTCCCAAGAAAGAGTGGGACAAGTACCATGCTCCTTATAAACATATTGTTACCCACGTTCCTGCCAGTATAGAGGTTTGTACTGTTGATCCTATTTTGCCTGAACCTTATGTTGAGAAGATCCCTTTTCCCTCCAAGGTAAGGGAACACTCTATTTTGGCTAATGTGGTTAGCAAAAGCGCAAAGAAAACTGTAGGTTCCGATGAGCTTATTGATATCGAGCATGTGGTAGCTATTGTGAAGGATCTTGTCACTAGAAACATAGAGGATGGGCATATTGTCTTTTGTGAAGACACCACTAATGTTATTTCTCATCCTAAGAAAGTTAGAAAAGCTAGTGTTATTGTGCTTTCTGTTAAAATTGGTAGTCATAGCTACTATGGTTTATGTGATATTGGTGCTAGTTCTAGTGTTATTCCTTATGAGCTTTACAAGGAAATTATGCATGAGATTGGTCCTTATGAGCTTGAAGACATTTATGTGGTTATTCACCTTGCCAATAGAGAGCAAGTTTGCCCCATTGGTATTGTAAGAGATGTGGAGGTCCTTTGTGGTAAGATTAAATATCCTGCTGATTTTCTAGTACTGGGTAAAGAAGCTAGTAAAACATATCCTATCATCTTTGGTAGACCCTTCCTTAATACTTGTGGGGCTATCATAGATTGTAGGAAGGAAAAAGTTTTGACTAAGTTTGCTGGAGAATCTTATGAGTTTATTTTTTCCAAATTTGCCAAAACCCCTTATGAAAATGAATTACCTGATGAGGATTTCAGGGTTGAACAACTGTCTGCTATTTCTCTTGGTCCTAACAATGCTTTGCAACAGTTCATGGAATATCATGAAAGTGATTCCTTCATGAAGGAAAGAAATGAGATTGATGAAGCTTTACTTCGTCAGCCTGAGTTACTTAAGCATAATTTACTTGTGGAAGATTTGGGTACCACACTTCCACCCAAAGGGGACCCTGTTTTTTAATTAAAACCTTTACCTGATGATCTTAAATATGTTTATCTTGATGATAAGAAGATATATCCTGTTATTATTAGTTCTAAACTTTCAGGGAAGGAAGAAGAAAGGATATTGGAGGTATTGAAGAAACACCGAGGAGCTATGGGTTATACTGTTGATGATTTAAAAGGAATTTCTCCCACTATATGTCAGCATGCTATTAATATTGAGCCTGATGCAAAACCAGTTGTTGAGCACCAGCGCCGTCTAAATCCTAAGATGAAGGATGTGGTAAGAAATGAGGTATTAAAACTCCTTGACGGTGGTATTATTTATCCTATTGCTGATAGTCAATGGGTTAGCCCTATTCATTGTGTTCCCAAGAAAGGGGAATAACTGTTGTGCCTAATGAGGATAATGAGCTTATACCCCAAAGAGTAGTGGTTGGGTATAGAATGTGCATTGATTTTAGAAAGATTAATAAAGTTACTAAGAAAGATCATTATTATTTGCCCTTTATTGATCAAATGCTTGAGAGGCTGTCCAAAAAGACTCATTTTTGCTTTCTTGATGGTTATTCTGGGTTTTCTCATATCGCTGTGAAAGCATAGGACCAGGAGAAAACCACTTTCACTTGTCCTTATGGTACTTATGCTTATAGGCGTATGTCACTTGGTTTATGTAATGCTCTTGCTACCTTTCAGAGATGTATGTCTGCTATCTTTCATGGTTTTTGTGAATAAATTGTGGAGGTTTTCATGGACAATTTTTCTGTATATGGAACTTCCTTTGATAATTGTTTGCACAACCTTGATAAAGTTTTGCAGACATGTGAGGAAACCAACCTTGTTCTTAACTAGGAGAAATGCCATTTCATGGTTAATGAAGGAATTGTTCTTGGACATAAGATCTCTGAAAGAGGTATTGAAGTTGACAGAGCCAAAATCGAAGCAATTGAGAAGATGCCTTGTCCTAGAGATATCAAAGGTATTCGTAGTATGCTTGGTCATGCTGGTTTCTATAGGAGATTTATTAAAGACCTCCAAAATTTCAAAACCCCTTACTAATTTTCTTCAAAAAGATGTACCTTTTGTTTTTGATGATGATTGTAAGGAATATTTTGAAACTTTGAAGAAAGCTTTAACAACTGCTCTTATAGTCCAACCACCTGATTGGAGTTTACCTTTTGAAATCATGTGTGATGCTAGTGACTTTGCTGTGGGTGTTGTCCTTGGACAACATGTTGACAAGAAGCTGAATGTTATTCATTATGCTAGCAAGACTCTAGATGCTTCTCAAAAGAATTATGCTACTACTGAAAAAGAGTTCTTAGCTGTAATCTTTGCTTGTGATAATTTTAGACCTTATATTGTTGATTCTAAGGTTACTATTCATACTAACCATGCATCTATTAAGTACCTTATGACAGAGAAGGACGCTAAGCCTAGGCTTATAAGGTGGGTGTTACTTTTGCAAGAGTTTGATCTGCATATTGTGGATAGGAAAGGTGCTGATAATCCTTTTGCTGATAATTTATCTCGTTTGGAAAACATTTCTTATGACCCTTTGCATGTTAATGATAGTTTTCCAAATGAGCAGTTAGCTGCAATAAGGGTAAGTCCACATGAGAATCCTTGGTATGCTGATTATGCTAACTTCATTGTTTCCAAGTATTTGCCTCCAACCTTTACATCCCAACAAAGAAGGAAATTCTTTTATGATCTAAGGCATTACTTTTGGGATGGCCCACACCTATATAAGGAAGGAGTAGATGACATTATGAGAAGATGTGTTCCAGAATTTGAACAACAAGAGATATTGAGAAAATGTCATGGCAGTGCTTATGGAGGACATCATGCTGGGTATAGGACTGCACAGAAGGTTTTATAATATGGATTGTATTGGCCTACTCATTTTAAAGATGCAAGGAAGTTTATCTTATCCTGTGATGAATGCCAACGAGTAGGTAACATCTCTAGACACAATGAAATGTCTATGAATTATTCTCTTGTTATTGAACCTTTTGATTGTTGGGGGTTTGACTTTATGGGGCCTTTTCCTCCTTCAAAAAGGTATACTCATATTCTTGATGTTGTTGACTATGTTACAAAGTGGGTAGAAGCCATACCTACAAGCAGTGCTGATGGTAAGACCTCTTTGAAAATGCTCAAAGATGTCATTTTCCCTAGGTTCGGTGTGACTAGATATCTCATGACTGATGGAGGCTCCCATTTTATTCATGGGGGGTTTAGAAAAGCTCTCGCTAAGTATGATGTAAACCACATAATAGCTTCATCTTATCACCCCCAAACTAGTGGGCAGGTAGAACTTTCCAATAGGGAAATCAAATCTATCTTGTAGAAGACTGTCAATAGATATAGGAAAAATTGGGCTAAAAAGTTGAATGACGCCTTGTGGGCTTGTAGAACTGCTTATAAAAATCCTATGGGGATGTATCCTTACAAAATGGTCTATGGGAAAGCTTATCACTTGCCTTTAGAATCAGAACACAAAGCTTATTGGGCAGTGAAAGAGTTGAATAGAGACTTTAGACTGGCTGGTGAAAAAAGACTGCTCGATTTAAGTAATCTAGATGAGTGGAGAGGGGAATCTTACAAAAATGTTAGGCTCTTTAAGGAAAAAGTAAAAAGATGGCATGATAGGAGGATTCTCAAAAGGGAGTTCAATGTTGGTGAGAAAGTCATTTTGTATAGGTCTCGTCTCAGATTTTTTGCAGGAAAACTACTCTCCAAATGGGAAGGACATTTTGTTATCAAGGAAGTATACCGTTCAGGTGCCATCAAAATCTCTTCTCTGAAGGATGACATAACACAGGTGGTTAATGGTCAAAGATTAAAGCATTATATTTCTGGAGATTCTTACAATGAAGATGTGGATGTCATCCAAATGGTGACTCCAGAAGAATTTATCAACAACCAAACACCAGAATCTGCAGAGTTCGTCTTTGAATAGGTAAAAGTGGTAAAAACAGAAGGTTCATGAAACTTCAATCTTTTTATATTTTTGATGTTCTTAACACATAAGGAAAGTTACGAGACAAATCTAGAGAGGAAACGGAGCTCGGGGTGGGCAAACCCACCCCAGGCGCGGGCCCAGCCTGGCCGCGCCTGGAGGGTGTTTGACTCCCCCGAACTCCGTCCCCGCTTCGTTTCCGTGTCAAAACTTTCCTTATGCATTGAATCTTCGTAATATATAACCCCCCCTCCCGGGTCCCCCGAGGTTCTTGCATCGTGTTCTCGTCGTGTTTTTGTTCCGATCTGTTTCTGTCAGGAAAATCCTCAGATTTGGAGCCTCAATGTCTTCCTCTGGAACACCCACGGAGGATTTCTCTGCGGAAGTCCTCAACCTATACATGTATAGTTGAGGACTCATCCCAAAGAGTTGATCCTTAAGTAGGGGAAGGTACATATGAAAGAAGTTCAAGGACCTAAAGGAGAAGGCAGTCTGGAAGATAAGATGGAAGCGCTAGAACAAGAAGTTTTCAGGTACAAGAAGATGGTGAAACACGAAGTGGATGTTATTCACAAGATAAGTTCAGAACTCATCACCAAGCACGAGGGAGAAGTTGCTAAGCTCCAACAAGATATCTTCTCACTCTGTCATACCACCAATCAATTGCAAGCATAACTCTATGACATACGGAACCAAAACTGTGAGTATGAGGCTAGATTTAATCGCATTAGCTCTGTTGCCAATTTCAGGATTGCAGAGACAAGGACATCCTTTTTGGATGGGGAACCATTGCCTTGGAAGTTTGATGATGACAAGGAAACACCACCACCAAGGGAGTAAATCGTCATCAGGTTTGGCATCCCCTTGGCTTGTTCCAAGCCTGGGGGAGTGCCACGGTATCACCACCACTATCTATTATCTTTTACCTTTTTAGTGGATTCATATCTGTGGTAGAGGGATTATCTTATAGTTTGGTTTGCATATGGAAGTATATCTCCTTTAGTTGATTACCTATGTATCCCTTGGTGTGAGTGTCTTTATTTGATTATTAATGATAAGTCTCATCTTTTACTTTTTGCACGTTTTATTTTTAGTTTGCAATCTCTATTATATGATGGATCTTGTTGTTCAGTATTGGCACCACTTTGGGATCGTCAAGTGGATCTAAATTGGTTTTGGCAAACCAAGTTCTGGTCAGTGGCATTAATTTGAAAGAAAAAAGAAAGAAAGAAAAAGCTTATAGGTATTTGGTATTATTTGTTTTCTTTCTTGTTGGCTCATAAGCTTAGTATTCTTTATTTAAGATTCTTTTGTGTCTTCAAGGAAGATTGCATGTTTGGCTTTATTACTTGTATGTTTGCTTGTTTCTTTCAACTCTCTTGCTTGCTACCCAGCCTTTCTAGCCAAAAACCTGTTTTGAGAAGGCATACTTCTCATGTTTCCAAAATCCTTTGAACCCAAAACTTTTGCCACTTGTGTCCACCATATCTACCTAGTAGCTTTTGATATTCCTAGAAAATTCTCAAGCTTCATCTACCTTTCAAATTAAAAAGTATTTTGTTATGTGAAAACTAGTTAGTAAAGCTCTCATGAACTTGATGGCACACTTTATTACTTGCCCCTAATAGACTTGAACCATTGTGAACATCGAAGTTGTATATGCTTGCATCTATACGTTGGAATTAGCAGAACCGTGCTGTCACGGGGAATGTTTTAAACATTGCACTTATACTCTGTACACCGTTGTATCGTGCTCTTTTGTCTATGGATGTCAACGGTGTGAAATAAAGAGAGAACTTGTAAGTCCATGGAGTTTGTATTCTGTGTTAGAGAAACACCTAGGCCGCTAGCCTAAGCCATGCTTAATCTTGGTGGAAACTTGCAGCCTCACCATAGTGAGCTATCTATGAAGCATCCTCAATAAAAAGCTACGCATATGGTAAATAAAAATATTGTTGAGATGCTCATTGTCTTCTTGCCTTGTCATTTTGGTTATGGGAAAGCTCTTGTACCATGTGCAAGGGGTACCCTATTGGCGGTTCTCAATGATATGCAAATACTTACAATGACAAGAACTTACCTTGGCCCAAAGTTGAGTATGCATGAGGAGTGTCCCTCATATTCAAGGTACATGAGATTGCCAACTTATATTTCGTCAAGCATATACTCCATCTTGTTCACTTTGACCTTAACCATCTCAATATGCTTATGATAGGGGCAATGAGGGCTCAAAGCTAGTAATTACCATAATCTTTTGGAAGCTCTTTATGACTTGTAATCCCTGCTACCCTCTAAGAAGGGACCTTCCTCCTAGTTACCAGTTAAGTTAGTAAACCTACTTCCTTTATATCTTGTAACATCCCAAAAATATTAAGCTTGGATCATCAAACTCTAGTCATCAAAATTTGGGTTAACAAAAACTTTCCCAACTAAAAATATGAAAGCATTCATATGTATGTGTGTTTGAAATTTGGATTCTTTTGAATTGCCATGATTATGTGTTCCTTTGCTTGTAAAAGGATACTTAGGTGAAATAAACATCATCTAAACAATCCCCAAACTTTTCCCAAAGACAAACAACTCAAAATGAATAAACTAAGTGAATGGTCATTTTGGCCAAATTAACTCTCATGCCTACTTTGGCTATCCATAGCATTCAAAACCTAATAGAAACATTTGTGGATCTTTGCACCCCTTGTTAGTACACATAATGAGGTACCAAGGCCCACTTTGTGATCTTCCAAAAACATTCAAATGCTAAGTTTAAATGACAGTTTAAAATTGAATCTATCTCATAGGAGAAGATCCCACTATTTCAAAACCCACTCAAACCAGCTCAATTTTCAAAACCCATGCATCCACAGAATCCTCAATACATGCCTAGAACACCCACCAAAAATCTTTTCAAAATTCAAAAGAAAGTTTCTTGCGGCCATTTCATAAAACACCTTGCAGATTCAAATCAAACAAATCCTAAACACTATAGTGTGCAGTGATTTTGGCCTAACTTGTTCCCTCTCTGGTTGCAAATAGCCCTTAGTAGATCAGCCTCTTTAACAATCTTTAGCACCACTGTGAGCAAGTCTAGCCATCAATTCCAAGCATGCCGAGAGCACCATTGCCACCCCATTGTCTCCAGCGAGCTAGAGGCCGCACTAGCCTCGCCAACCTTGTCTGGGACATGCAGCACCGTCCACCGCCACTCCCTGTCCCAGCCCCGAGCAATTCCATCCCTTGTACCACACGCCCAGGTCATGCCAAACTTCTCTGCGACCATGCCGAGAGCGCACCCGTGCGCCACGCCCAACCAGCACCCACAGACCGTGCACCGCCCTCGCTGCTTGCAGGGATGATCACCAGCACCCCAGCACCCTGCCACGCGGACCACGTGCGCTGTGCACCATCAAAACCTCTATCGGACCTGCCTAGAGCATCAAAGTGTTCCGATCGGTCAGCACCGCCCCACGCCTCGCCACCACGCCGTTGAGCTTCGCCAGGGAGCACAGCACCGCCCCCTACCGTCGCCCATGCCAGTAGCCCTCTGTGCCGTCGACCATGACGAGCTCAGCCCGCGCCCATCGGTCCCCTCTTGCCACTATAAATAGAGGCCTCCACCGCTCGAATTCGCCGCACCATCTCACTCCCCACCTCTCACTGATACTTCCCACTTCTTCCTGGAGCAAGGCGAGCAGCGCATCACCGGAATTTGGCCGGAGCCCGTCGCTGCTAGAGAAGAAGGGATACGTCGATTGGAGCCGCCCTAGGAGGAGCTGTCGGTACCAGGACAACCGTCATCGTCGACTTCATCGTTCGCCTCCGTTGCCGACCTTTGCCTGAGCCCCAGTGAGCCTCCCACGACCCCCCACCATCCGTGTTAGGGTTTTGTCTCGTCGGCGCTGCCCGACGTGGACGATGAACCAGAGCCGTTAGATTAGAACTAGATCCAACAGTCCACGTTGCCACGTACCGCTTCGCACCTCCCCGTCTCACTGACGCGTGGGGACAGCCACTTAACCAGCCCGCGTAAGCGCTGTGCATAGTGTGCCAGCCCATTATCGTCTCCCGCGCGACCCAGCCGTTTGAATTTAGATTTTTCTATTTATTTCAAACACAGTTCTGTACCTAGTTTCAAAAATCAACCCAGCTCGATTCACTGAACCAAAATGCATGAAACCAATTTTTTTAGAAAGGCACTGAAATGCTTAATCCAAGCCCGTTGGATTCAAACCATTTGGATCTGTAGATCAACCTTGGTAAAAATAACAAGTCAGAAGATTTTCTGCATTCAAACATATTTCAAATTTCAACCATAAGAGCTTTTGAGTTGATTCCAACTCTCAAAAATCACATTTGATTATACCTTTCAGATTATATAAAAACATATGGGTTTCATGTGGCATCCCGCAAAAACCACTACTAGAAAATCGCGTTGAATTTGTGCATTGCATCATCATGCATTGATTGCCAAAACTATTTTCGCAAACCCGTCTTTGTTTTCTAAACGCCCATCTTTATTCAAACGCCAAAACCCCGGGGCTCCGGAGTATTTTGTTTTGTTGCATTCGGGTTGCGAATGGCCCAATGGAATTAAATAAAAGATTTAATTTGTTTAGTAGGGCGGTCGAGCGGGCGTTTTAGCGACGACCACCCCATATTTTTCTAATCGGTCCACCTATCTACCCCATCTAATCCCTAAACCTACCAGCTAGTCTACCCAACCCAACCCTCCACCTCACCCTGACCACTCACACGTCGCCACATCATCTCTCCCCTCCCCCCTGACCAACCAGATCTTGACACTTGGCCCTCACTCCACACTTGATCCTCACCCTGGCCCCTCTCAGCCACCCACCCCCTGCGTTCACACTCCACAACCCACCCAGTCCCAACACACGCACTACACGCACGCACCCCAGCCCGAGCCACCCCCCTCTAGGCCCCGCGGGACCCACCCTGCCAGCCGTACCCCACACCCACGCGTCCCCTCGCGCCGAGCCGCTCATCCCCAACCTCCCGCCGCGCGCCTCACCGCCTCCCTGCTCACAGCCCCACCCGGCCCCTTCCCTCTCCCTGTGGCGACTTCCCTCTCGTGTGGCCTGGCCCTCCAAGACCGCCGCCCAGCAGCGTCTTTCCCAGCTCCGCCCGCAGCCCCTCCATGAGGCCCGCCGCCGTCTCGGCGTCCGCCACCGCCTCGCCCGTCCTCCTCGCCTCCCGGCTCCGCCCCACCCGCTCGCTCTCTTCGCCCGCCACGCCGTGACCACGTCGCCCTCCCTCGCGATCGCGCATCCCGGCAGCCCGCCTCTGCCCGCGAGCCGTCGTCCCCGCGCGTCGCCAGCGATCTGCCCCAACCTCCTCTCTCGCGGCCCTCCACGAGCTCCTCCGGCTCGACCCTCCGCCCACGGCGCCGTGCTCGTGCCGTCTCGACTCGAACATGGCCCGTCGCCGCCCGCGTCGCTTCTCCTCCGCGCCGCCCGGTGGCCTCGATGCCGTCGCCCGCCCGGCTCCTCCCGGGCCCGCGCCGCCGGACTCGGTCGCCCCCCAAGCGGGCCCTCTCCTCCTCTCGCCGGCAGCCCCGCCGCGAAACCCTGCCGCCAACCTCGTGGCCGCGCTCTCCGTCGCCCCCCGCCAGCGCCGCTGGGCCTCCTCCCCGACGACCTCTGTGCCTCGGGCCCTGCACCTCGTACTTGAGCCGCAGCCGGCCTTCACGATCTTTGGTTCGTGGTGTGGTACCTTCGTGTTCGATGGGCTTCAGCTGTTTTGCTAGCCTTGGTAAGCAATGTGCTGGTTAATCAGGCCCTGGGCATGCCGTGGTACTAGCACGCCACCGAGTACACCGAACGCAATCACTTCAAGCGGCCTACCTCCATCAAGTTTTGGGCCGACAAGATCGACGCCGTTGCACAATTGCCATCAATCCTCGAAGTCCGCAACCCGACCCCGAACCCGAGTTCTCGACCCGACAAGATCTCCTACATGGGAGCCCGGAGAACCCGCACCCGAAGGCCGCGGATGCGACATGATCTTCTTCTCGGAAGCCGAGCCCGTACCGACGGTACCTCAAGACCTTCCTCGCGACGTCCGAAGACCGAACCCGAGCATGCCAATTCTTGACCGAAGAACACGGATGCGACAAGCGTCTTCGGATCGATGCCCGAGACGAAGCCAAGACCGACCCGACTTGAGGACCGACAAGATCTGCTGACGACAAGAAGCGGCACCGACCGGAAGAAGCCGATCGCCCGGGCGACCCAAGTCCGCACCGGGCGCGCCAAGATCTACTCCGCTCGAACGATCCGTCGAACCCGATTCGAGACCCTAACCCCGGAGTTCAAGCACGACCCCGTCATGACCCTGGACCCCGAGACCGACCCCGAACCCCGGAACCCAAGATCGTCGAGCCCCCCCTAATGTGTGAACCCCTTTTCCTCGAACCCTATTTTATAACATAACAACTTGTCGCATTTTAAACATTCATCTTGCATGCATCTCATGTGGTTTGGGGGCCTTATGCCGTTTCACCTAATAATTAAATATGGGGCCCATATGCGGGCAAATCTAGCCTTATATTGGCCTCATTTAAACTTGCGTAGCGAACCGGTTCTATCTTTTGTCTTGATAATGCAACATTTAAATTGCGGGGTAGCTAAACAGCTAGAACCATCTATCTAATTGTCGGGACCCCGGTTCCGCTTAAAATGACCTAATTGCATTGCACCTTTGCCATGTCATGCATCATACATACATCATGCCGATCTTCTGCCGTGTATTAAACATTGCACCCGGTGTTTCTTCTAGTGTTTTTTTTGCTTCTTCGCGGATAAGGCCGTTGAGTTGATGTGAGCGTCGTCCCGATCTTCGGTTGAACCTTCGACAATGTTTTCGTGAGCATCTCCCCTTTCTACCTATCTTACTTTTATAGTATTTACTTCCCTCCTGTTGATCTATTGCTAACTGTGTTGCGATGCTTTAGTTTCCGTACCCTTGATATACCGTGCAGCCCTATATTGCCTTGGACACACCCTATTACCTGTTGTTTGGTAGATAGTTGGACTTGCGTGTCGTAGTTGCTTGCTCAAGTGCGGATGTGTGTCGTCATATGCCACAGTTGTTGATGTATTGCCGCATGTTGTTGTTGGAGATGATCCTAGTTTTACTTATTGTTCACTTTACTTTCTGTTTAACAACTAAAATGGAATAAGCAGAGGCATCGGTGGGTGATAGATAATATTTGGTTTCCGAACGCCCACTTGTGTCCCGTAAGACCCCGAGTACTTGATACCTGTTCCTTGATTTGCGCGCTATCCACATCCGGGAGGTATATGGGACCCCCGAGCGAGCTTGATTCAGTCTTATTTCTTGGGGCCACAAACTAGTTTGAGGTTTTATTTACGATCTGTACTTATGCCATGCTTCTTTGCTTTATTTACGATTGTGCGAGATAGCATTTGTCTTGTTAGGATCGGGACACGATTCGCGGTGTCGACAAGCCCGTTTGGGGTTCCCGATCGTTCCTGGCCGTCCACCCGGCACCTTGAGGCCGTCTCGAGCTTGTCTACTCCGTTGCGGATTCTACTTAAGGGTGGCCCCTGAAATATTTACGAATCTGTGATTGTTCGATCGTGAAAGCCTCGTTGGGTTTTGATTTGGTTTTAGGAGGATGATCGGCGTGTGTTGCTATTGGTGCACCCGGGTAAAACTTTCTCAAAGCCGTGTCGCGGATATGGACGACTTGGAGCCGATATCTCGATCATAGACAAGCATAACTGAAGTTTACTGCTATTAATTTGACTTATAATGACTAGTAATCAGCTTCACTATAACGGAATGGCTAATTAACACTGCCCACAATTGCTTGTTTGGTTGTCGCTTGCGACAATTGTATCTGACTAGTAAGTATTGCAACTACAACGAATTGGCTAAATAAAAGTCTCAACAACTGCTGGGTTTTGGGTTTATCTCATGCTATCTGTAAATGATTAGTAATTGTCGCAACTATCACGGAATAGTTAATTAAAAGTGCCCACTGCTTACTTTATCAGGACGATTATCTAAACCTGACTAGTAAAGTGTCGCAACTAAAACTGAATAAGTAAAACTGCCAACTGTGTGAGTTCCCCGGTTGACTTCCTCGTTTGGTCTCGAGGGGGAAACATCAGGATGGGTTTGTTTGGTGTTAGCCTCAGGTTGGATCCGAATAGGTCATTCTTACCCCTCTCTGATAACCGTCAGTTGTATCGAGTCTCTATAGGATGTTTAACGTCTTTGCCGCCGCTTGATCCACCATACCTATGTGGCGAGGACGCGAACTCTAGCCTCGCCGTGTCTTGGCCTCGATCTTGGCGCTCCTTCTTTGTTTTCTGCTTTGCCCTTTGTCGGCACCTTTTGTTAAGCAGGTTTTGAGATCGGCCCGTTAGCGGGTTACCCTTCCGGCTTGGCCTGGGCAGGTTATGGGCGCCATTGGTTATTCTTGGGCTCTTAGCCCCATTTGCATCTTGTCCGTAGTCGGACGCTCTATCATTTTCAAGGTGATGGATCTTGTATATTATATCTGTATTCTTGACTCTCGAGTCATTTGTTATATATATATATATCTGTTACGTGGGTCCCATCGAGGACTGTTGTGTAATGTTATTACCGTTTTCCACCATACGAAAGTGCTGGTGGGCACCTTTGAATCGTTTCTATGCGGGTTTGGTGAATTTTGCCCAAACTTGCATAGGTCCGATTCTGAGGGTGTTCTGAGTGGTATCGAGCTCGGCGATTGCGATACCCACAAGTCCGACTGTAGGATAACCTAGCTAACGGCGAGTAGAGTGTCAAAACTATTTTGCAAAATCGGTTGGATAGTTACAGTTAGGTCTGATTTTACTCCTTACCCTCGCTATTCCTCTCTTACCTCTACGTGTTTTGGATCTGCCGCTTCTCTCTCTTGAGTCCGAATTCTCGTGGTTGGGTTTAAAATCGTACCTTTAGGGCTTCGCTTTCTTCCTTTTGTAACGGAGGTGCTACGATCATCAATCTGCAACTTGTCTGTTGAACCTTCATCCGATCTTTTGTTCTTGAGATCTTTATCCATCTGTGTTCCTTGCCGGATATCAGTGTCGTTGAAAAACATATGAGCAGGACGAGTTTTGGTGAAGTTGGAGTCGACCTTGAGCACGTGTTGTTCATGCCAATGGAACCATCGCGGAACCTAATCATTGTGTCTTTCATACGATTTCTGCTGGCATCATCCCTTTGTTCCGGATACCGCCTATGAAGATCTTCAGTCTAAATCTCGAGAGTTGAGTTGCCTGATTCTCCTACTCATGTATAGAGTTGATAGTTGGGTCCGGTATGGACTGATCACCCTACCTGAATCTTACTGTTCGCTCTGTACATCGAACTGGTGGATCAATGTAACTTTTCCCTCTTCTAACGGAAGTTAGGGGTGGCTTTATTGCGATACCTCTACCTTCGACCTTTTGTTTCCGGAGTGCTCTCTCGACGATCAGGAACAACGACCCTTTGTTGGTGGTGTCGATTTCAAGATGGAGGATGATCCCTCGTTAGTGGTGTCGCGGGGATCTACACAAAGCGAGAAGACGCAGTCCGGCGATCTTCCTTCCGGTACCATGAGGCGGATCTCGAGGCGAGATCCTTTGTTAGTGGTGTCGAATTGTGGCATCCATAAAAACCACTACTAGAAAATCGCGTTGAATTTGTGCATTGCATCATCATGCATTGATTGCCAAAACTATTTTCGCAAACCCGTCTTTGTTTTCTAAACGCCCATCTTTATTCAAGCCAAAACCCGGGCTCCGGAGTATTTTGTTTTGTTGCATTCGTTTGAATGGCCCAATGGAATTAAATAAAGATTTAATTTGTTTAGTAGGGCGATCGAGCGGGCGTTTTAACGACCACCCCATATTTTCTAATCGGTCCACCTATCTACCCCATCTAATCCCTAAACCTACCAGCTAGTCTACCCAACCCAACCCTCCACCTCACCTGACCACTCACGTCGCCACATCATCTCTCCCCTCCACGACCAACCAGATCTTGACACTTGGCCTCACTCCACACTTGATCCTCACCTGGCCCCTCTCGGCCACCCACCCCTGCGTTCACACTCCACCCACCCAGTCCCAACACACGCACTACACGCGCCCCAGCCACCCCCCCCTCTAGGCCTTGGGACCCACCACTGCAGTACCCCCACACCCAGCGTCCCCTCAAGGCAGCTCATCCCCAACCTCCCGCGCCTCACCGCCTCCTGCTCACAGCCCACCCGGCCCGCCCTCTCCCCTGGCGTGACTTCCCCTCGCGTCGACCTGGCCAGCCCCTCCCGCCCGCCAGCAGCGTCTTTCCCGAGCTCGCCGCCCCCCTCCGCGAGGCCCGCGCCGCCCGTCTCGGCGTCGCCCGCCGCCGCCTCGCCCGTCCCTCGCCGCCTCCGCCGGCTCCGCCCGCTCGCTCTCTTCGCCCGCCACGCGCCCGTGACCACAGCGTCGCCCTCCCTCGCGACGCGCATCCCGAGCCGGCCCGCCTCTGCATGAGCCCGCGACCGCCGTCCAGCAGCCGTCGCCAGCGATCTCCCAACCTCCTCTCGATCGCGGCCCTCCACGAGCTCCTCGGCTCGACCCTCCGCCCGGCGCCGTGCTCGGTGCCGTCCTCGAACCCGCGGCCGCGTCGCCGCCGCGTCGCCTTCTCCTCCGCCGCCCGGTGGCCTCGATGCCGCCCGCCGCGCCAGCTCCTCCCGAGCCGCCGCTGCCCGGACTCGGTCGCCCCCAGCGGGCCTCCTCCTCTCGCGGCAGCCCGCGAAACCCTGCCGCCAACCTCGTGGCGCGCTCTCCGTCGCCCGCCTGGCTGAGCCTCCTCCCCGACGACCTCGTGCCTCGGGCCTGCACCTCGTCCTTGAGCGCCGGCCTTCCACGATCTTTGGTTCGTGGTGTGGTACCTTCGTGTTCGATGGGCTTCACTGTTTTGCTAGCCTTGGTAAGCAATGTCTGGTTAATCAGGCCTGGGCATGTCGTGGTACTAACCGCCACCGAGTACACGAGCATAATCACTTCAAGCGCCTACCTCCATCAAGTTTTGGGCCGACAAGATCGGCGCGTTGCACAATTGCCATCAATCCTCGAAGTCCGCAACCCGACCCGAACCGAGTTCTCGACCCGACGACAAGATCTCCTACATGGGAGCCGGAGAACCCGCCCGAAGGCAGCGGATGCGACATGATCTTCTTCTCGGAAGCCGAGCAAGCGGTACCTCAAGACCTTCCTCGCGACGTCCAAGACCGAACCCGAGCATGCTAATTCTTGACCCGAAGAACACGGATCACGACAAATCGTCTTCGGATCAGATGCCCGAGGACACGAAGCCAAGACCGACCCGACTTGAGGACCGACAAGATCTGACGACGAAGAACGGCACCGACCGGAAGAAGCCGATCGCCCGGGCGACCAAGTCCGCACCCGGCGCCAAGATCTACTCCGCTCGAGAACGATCCGTCGAACCCGATTCGAGACCCTAACCCGGAGTTCAAGCACGACCCGTCAGACTCCTGGACCCCGAGACCGACCCGAACCGGAACCCAAGATCGTCGAGCCCCTAATGTGTGAACCCTTTTCCTCGAACCCTATTTTATAACATAACAACTTGTCGCATTTAAACATTCATCTTGCATGCATCTCATGTGGTTTGGGGGCCTTATGCCGTTTCACCTAATAATTAAATATGGGGCCCATATGCGGGCAAATCTAGCCTTATATTGGCCTCATTTAAACTTGCGTAGCGAACCGGTTCTATCTTTTGTCTTGATAATGCAACATTTAAATTGCGGGGTAGCTAAACAGCTAGAACCATCTATCTAATTGTCGGGACCCCGGTTCCGCTTAAAATGACCTAATTGCATTGCACCTTTGCCATGTCATGCATCATACATACATCATGCCGATCTTCTGCCGTGTATTAAACATTGCACCCGGTGTTTCTTCTAGTGTTTTTTTTGCTTCTTCGCGGATAAGGCCGTTGAGTTGATGTGAGCGTCGTCCCGATCTTCGGTTGAACCTTCGACAATGTTTTCAGGCGAGCATCTCCCCCTTTCTACCTATCTTACTTTTATAGTATTTACTTCCCTCCTGTTGATCTATTGCTAACTGTGTTGCGATGCTTTAGTTTCCGTACCCTTGATATACCGTGCAGCCCTATATTGCCTTGGACACACCCTATTACCTGTTGTTTGGTAGATAGTTGGACTTGCGTGTCGTAGTTGCTTGCTCAAGTGCGGATGTGTGTCGTCATATGCCACAGTTGTTGATGTATTGCCGCATGTTGTTGTTGGAGATGATCCTAGTTTTACTTATTGTTCACTTTACTTTCTGTTTAACAACTAAAATGGAATAAGCAGAGGCATCGGTGGGTGATAGATAATATTTGGTTTCGAGCCCACTTGTGTCCGTAAGACCCAGTACTTGATACTGTTCCTTGATTTGCGCTATCCACATCCGGAGGTATATGGGACCCCCGAGCGAGCTTGATTGATCTTATTTCTTGGGGCCACAAACTAGTTTGAGGTTTTATTTACGATCCTGTACTTATGCCATGCTTCTTTGCTTTATTTACGATTGTGCGAGATAGCACACTTTGCTGTTTAGGATCGGGACACGATTCATGTGTCGACAAGCCCGTTTGGGGTTCCCGATCGTTCTGACCGTCCACCACAAAGACTTGAGGCCGTCTCGAGCTTGTCTACTCCGTTCGGATTCTACTTAAGGGTGGCCCCTGAAATATTTCGAATCTGTGATTGTTCATCGTGAAAGCCTCGTTGGGTTTTGATTTGGTTTTCCGAGGTTGATCGGCGTGTGTTGCTATTGGTGCACCCGGCGGGTAAAACTTTCGAAAGCCGTGTCATGGGATATGGACGACTTGGAGCCTGATATCTCGATCATAGACAAGCATAACTAAAGTTTACTGCTATTAATTTGACTTATAATGACTAGTAATCAGCTTCACTATAACGGAATGGCTAATTAACACTGCCCACAATTGCTTGTTTGGTTGTCGCTTGCGACAATTGTATCTGACTAGTAAGTAATGCAACTACAACGAATTGGCTGAATAAAAGTCTCAACAACTGCTGGGTTTTGGGTTTATCTCATGCTATCTGTAAATGATTAGTAATTGTCGCAACTATCACGGAATGGTTAATTAAAAGTGCCCACTGCTTACTTTATCAGGACGATTATCTATACCTGACTAGTAAAGTGTCGCAACTAAAAGCTGAATAAGTAAAGCGCCAGCGTGTGAGTTCCCGGTTGACTTCCTCGTTTGGTCTCGAGAAACATCAGGATGGGTTTGTTTGGTGTTAGCCTCAGGTTGGATCCGAATAGGTCATTCTTACCCCTCTCTGATAACCGTCAGTTGTATCGAGTCTCTATAGGATGTTTAACGCGTCTTTATTGCCGCTTGATCCACCATACCTATGTGGCGAGGACCGCGAACTCTAGCCTCGCCGTGTCTTGGCCTCGATCTTGACGCTCCTTCTTTGTTTCGCTTTGCCCTTTCGGCACCCTTTTGTTAAGCGGGTTTTGAGATCGGCGCCGTTAGCGGGGTTACCCTTCGGCTTGGCACAGGCGGTTATGGGCGCCATTGGTTATTCTTGAGGCTCTTAGCCCCATTTGCATCTTGTCGTAGTCGGACGCTCTATCATTTTCAAGGTGATCTGGATCTTGTATATTATATCGTATTCTTGACTCTCTGAGTCATTTGTTATATATATATACATACGTGGGTCCCATCGAGGACTGTTGTGTAATGTTATTACTTCGTTTTCCACCCGCACGAAAGTGCCTGGTGGGCACCTTTGAATCGTTTCTATGCGGGTTTGGTGAATTTTGCCCAAACTTGCATAGGTCCGATTCTGAGGGTGTTACATTTCACTACAGGAATAATGTTCAAGTAATAAAAGAATGCCACATAGGCATTTCTAGTCACTTTATTTATTTAAAATAAAAAGGTTAAACCTTATTAAATTGTGACCCCACTTTAAATCACATTCCCATGTACTGAAATATGTGGTGATGACATGTGTCAACATGATCCCATTTTTGAGTTGGAGAATATTAAATCTTAAGTAGTTTTTCAATGAGTAGAAATTACTTTTCTCAAATTAAAATAAATAGGACAAAATGATTTAATTTAGTAATGTTAAGTGATGATGCTAGATCATCTATAGTGCACCTTTGTGTGATGATTGAAATTAGTTAAGTATTGTTTGGTGATTGTGTACCTCGTATTTATTTATAGACGCTAGTACCGACCAAGGATGCGAGGAGGAAGGAGGATACTACGAGGAAGAAGCCGAGGAGAACTTCAACCACTGCTCTGCACAAGGCAAGCTAACACTTGCAACCTAGCAAGCTTATACTGATACTTATGCAAGCCAATACTTGAAACCTTGCAAGTTAACACTTGCAACTATGAAAGTTATATAACCTATGCAATGCCTTAAGCATGCTTGGTTAGACACCTTTGATGATACCCAACCCTAGTTTTACCTACAAGTTTAATACTTCATGTTCTCTACCAAAGTTTCTCTTAGAGTTTACTTAAGTGACTTGTAGATTCTAGAAAGATAATTGAAGGTAGCATAAAGAGCATAAAATTTGGCCTAAGTTAGATAATCTTGATATCATCCTAAGGAATGAGATTGAACTTAGTTAATCTCCACTGCTTACCACCCCTCATTAGTACTTATCCCCACTTGTAGATGCTAGTGCTAAGCATAAAAACTTGATCAACTTTAGATGGGAATACTTGGTGAAAATGGTTATGAAAACCCTAGAATGATGAGTCATTCTACTGAAATGTTTTGACATGTGTTCTCAAACACCAGATGCTTTTGATGATGAAAATGTTGAGGCATGAGCCTTAGCCCTTGATAAAACTAATGGTTGTCTGGATGCGATACCATTCCAATTTTACCGTACAACTACAATACCCGAAAATTGGGTAGGTCTTGAATGGAAATTTATATACCTTAGTATGGGTTCCCTCGCGGCCAAGGTCTGAGCTGAGGCTACCTTGTGAAGATTGTCCACCTGTGCAGTATCCAAGATGACAGTTGGTCATGGTTGGGAGGCCAAACTCACAGGAGAGGTGCCTATACTAGGGCGTGTAATGGAAAGGTTAGGATTGATTATCCGCATACTGAGTATGGTGAATTCAGGATTTGTTCCTGACGGATGTATCGAATGTTGTGGTGAAAGTGTACAATCTCTGCAGAGTGTTAAACTATTTGAATAGCCGCGTTCGCGGTTATGGACAGTTGGAGTGGCCATATTGTTCCCCCGTCAGATGTTTTCAAAATGACTTGGGAAATGAATTGAGACTTTGACTTGACCAAAACAGGGTTGTGATATGAAATTCAAGTTCCCACTTAGGTGTTATAAAACTTCAACTAGCTTTCTTTGCTTCTAAACTTAGTAGAGGTAAATCTGGCTTTTTGCAAAACAACCCTAGAGCTTAGTGTCCTACTACAAAAACCCACTTAACTTGTTAGTATTACTTTGCGAGTACTTGAAGAGTACTCATGGCTTTGTCCCTGGCTATTCCCGTGGCCAGACTATGAAGAGGAGTATCAGGATGATGGACCGCAGGAAGGTTATGACAACTAGGATCATCTCCTATCGTCAGCATTGCCTGTGACCCCGAAGATGGAGCTTCACCTACGCTATCGTTACTATTACGTTATTTCCGCTGCTTGAGTTGTATTAAGAACTGGATCATGAGATCCTTATTTGTGTAAGACCTTATGTATGGTTTGTAATGGATGATGTATTGTGATATCCAAATCTGTTATGTCTCGCAGAAATGGTAATCCTAGGATTGCGATGTATGGCATAACAGGCATCTGGGATTAAAAATCCGGGTGTTGACATATCTCCAGCAAGCTTTTGAGTTGTGGTGCTATTCTTCTAGTGGTGTCATGTGAACGTCGACTACATGACACTTCACCATTTATGGGCCCAGGGTAATGCATTGTGTATTTGGCTACTAATCGTGGGGTTGCCGGAGTAACAGAAACCTGAACCCCCGTTAGGACACCTTTGCACAAGGGAGTGTAGGATCTCAGAGTTTAAGGTCGTGGTTAAATTTATATATTAATTACTTTCCTATAGTTACGGATGTTTGCAGGGAGTTTAATCACAAGTATGTATCTGTCCTAGGAAGGGCGGTATGTTAGCACAGGTTCACCCCCACAACACTTACAAACACCAAAGAAGAGTACTCAGCTATTTGAAGCGAAAGCACTTGACAGAATTCCCATGTGTCCTTGAGAACGTTTGGTCCTTATAAGTATTTCCACCGGCTTGTCCTTTGCTAAGAAAGGATTGGGCCACTAGGTCCGTTTGTTCGTTACTTCTATTACTTGCTCTTTGTTTAGTTGCTTTGTCAGAAAACCACTAAAAATCCGTTTGCTAAGTATTCACAGGGATTTCCTGCTCCATACCACTGTTCAGCACCTTCTGATCCTTGCTAGGATCGACACACCTATTTATCAAAAGTACTACGATACACCCACTATACTTGCGGGTCATCACTCCCCAAAACCAAAATTGTCAAAAAGTGTCCACCATATCTACCTATTGGCATCATTCCTATTCCGTGCATATTTATTATGCCGTGTTTTCTTCCAGATAAAATGTTTGCTTGTTATGAGCAAGTTAGTTAGTAAAGCTCTCACGAACTTGATGGCAAACTTTATTTTCTTGCACTTAATAAACCTTAACCATTGTGATGATCTATGTAGTTTTATGCTTGCAAATTATAGGTTGGGAGTTAGCAGAACCATGCTGTCATGAGGAACGCTTTCAACACCTGTAAATATTATCCAGTTGATATCATGCTCTTTTGTTTATGGATGTCTGATGGCTCAGTTGATGTGGAGCCTGTTGGGAACCCCAAGAGTAAGGTGTGAAGCAGCACAGCAGCAAGTCTTCCCTCAGTAAGAAACCGAGGTTATCGAACCAGTAGGAGGAAGGAAATGTCACACAGGTGTTGCAAGCAACGTGGAAACCCGCACAACACAAACTCAAGACTTTTCCCCAACTAACAGTGAGGTTGTCAATCTCACTGGTTGCTGTAACAAAGGATTAACTATATGGTGTGGAAGGTAATGGTTTGCAGCAAGTAAACAGGTAACAATGGAAGATGTATCAATGGTAAAGATTGGACCGGGGTCCATAGTTCACTAGAGGTGCTCTCCCAAGATAAACAACATGGCATGCAGGGTAAACAAATTACAGCAGGACAAATGACAGGAACCGAGCATGGCATAACAATGCAATACTAGACAAAAAGATCCTATGAGTTTCGATTGGGCAATACAACAATATACATAGACCGCCATCCAACTACATCTATGACTAGAATTCCACCTTCAGGTTATCATCCGAACCCCCTCCAGTATTAAGTTGCAAGCAACAGACAACTGCTTTAAGCAAAGTGTGTAAGGTAAACAATCCACTTGTTCCATGAACAAGAGACCGTTGTTTTCTCCCCAGTGGCAACAACACATCTACAACCGAAGAGATTTCTGTCACTTCCCTTGGAAACTAGAGGCATGAACCCACTATTGAGCATAAATACCCCCTCTTGGAGTCACTAGCAACTACTTGGCCAAGATAGCTACTAAAAACGGAGAGCATGCAAGATCACAAACAACACAGACATGATAGAATCAAATAGACAAAATCATTAATCAATCTGACATAGTAATCTCAATATACATCGGATCCGCGCAAACACAACATGCATGATTACAAATAGATTAGATCTTGATCATGAACAGAGCTCACAAGATCTATACATGAAAGCACAAGGAGGAGATACAACCATCTAGCTACTACATGGACCCGTAGTCCAAGGTGGAACTACTCACGCTTCATACCGGAGAAGAAGGCCTCCGGGATGATCTCCCCTCTGGCAGGGTGCCGGGAAGAACTTCAGATCCCCCCGATCTAGGGACGATGGTGGCGGCGGCTACACAAGGTTTCGTGGAGTTTTGATCGGGTTCCTAGGGTTTCTGCATCGGGGGCTTCTTATAGGCGAAGGGGCGAGCCAGGAGGGCCACCAGGGGGGCCACACCCTACCCAGGCGCGGGGTGGGCCCACCTGTGCCTAGGGGGGTGTGGCGGCCCTGGTTCGCCTCTCCGTATCCGTTCTGGACTTCGTGTCGCCCACGGTAAAATATTGACTTTGGCTTTTGTCTCATCCAATTCCGATAATATTGATTTTCTTCCTTTCTGGAACCAAAAACAGAAGAAAACGGGCAACTGACACTGTGACAACTTGTTAATAGGTTAGTTCCAGAAAAGATATAAAAACACCTCAAAGTGTAGACAAAGCAAAGTATATACTAAACAAACATGGAGCATCAAAAATTATAGATACGTTTCCGACGTATCAAGCATCCCCAAGCTTAACTCCTACTCTTCCTCGAGTAGGTAAGTGATAAAAGAATAATTTTTGAGGTGACATGCACCGACAAAACCAAGATCAAACCATTTTCAAGCATTGAAAGCTGGGATCAAAGAACTCTAAACATGTGCATGAAAGATGGAGTTATAACAATAAGACAAAGTAACTATGCACGCAACATGAAAGGCTACAAACAAATATCATGAATAACATGCATTGAAAAATGTTTGTTTGTTTCACATACAGAAAACATGGCATAGTGGCATTCAGCTTGTCCCTCATAGAGTAGCAAATAGTTGCATAAGACACCTTCAAAGTTCATAAGCATGACTAGATACAAATAGCACAAGAACAAGCAATATCACAATATGCATCAATCAATAAGTTTTGAGACACTACACACAGAATGGCAACTACGCTCTCTTAATGGTGCCTAAAGGATAGAAGGTGGAGACTCACATAATGGTGGAAGAAAGGCCCTTCACAAAGGGAATAAGGGATTTCAAGTTTCAAAAAGAGCTTCCAAAATTATGGTACTTGTTAGCTTTCAGCCCTCATTGCCCCTATCATAAGCATCTTGAAGTGATTAAGGTTAAAGTGAACAAACTATGGAGTATATGCTTGATAAATTATAAGTTGGCAATCTCAAGTCCCTTGAATACGAGGGCCACACCTCATGATACTCAACTTCAGTCACCTGTAAGTTCTTGTCATAGTAAGTACATGCGTATCATAGAGAACCGCCAACGGGGTACCCCTTGCACATGGTACATGAGCTATCCCATAACCAAAATGACAAGGCAAGCAGACAATGAGCATCTCTATGATCTTTTTATTTACTATGTGCATAACTTTTTATTAAGGATGCTTCACAGATAGCTCATTATGGTGATGCTGCAAGTTTCCACCATGATTAGGCATGGCTTAGGCTAGTGGCCCAGACGTTTCTCTAACACAAAATACATAACTCCATGGCCTTACAAGATCCCTCTTTATTTCACACCGGTGACATCCATAGACAAAAGAGCATGATATCAACTGTGTACAAAGTACAAGTGCAATGTTGAAAACGTTCCCCATGATAGCATGGTTCTGCTAATTCCAACGTATAAGTGCAAGCATATACAACATATATGACACAATGGTTCAAGTTTATTAGGGACAAAGAATATAAAGTGTGCCATCAAGTTTGTGAGGGATTTAATCACTAAGTTTTCACATAACAAAATACTTTTTTTTGGAAGATAGCTGAAAACAAGAATATACTTGGAATGGTGTAACACACCATGCATAGGAGTTTATAGTGGACACTTTGGAATAACTTGGTTTCTTGGGAGTTGGAAGCATGAGTAGAGCTTACTCATACAGGTGGAGGCTAGCAAAAGACTGAGAGCAACCAACTAAGAGAGCAATAATGGCCATAATCATGCAGAGCAACAAAACATTACTAATCAAAGCAAAGAGTAGTACCACAAGTCAAGGACTAAATGATCATATAGGCTATGGTGAATTGTTCATAGTCATAACATGGTGTGAGCATGTGCCAAGTCAACCCTGACAAAGCATCAAAGGATAATACCACAATACTATGTTTTTGCATGCTAAAACAACGCATAATTCTTTCAAGGCACGCTAAGCAATCCCAATTGTTTGGAACAAGACATGATACAACAATAATCACTAAGCATAAGGTCAAAACAACACCTAGCATGTCATGCTAAAGTCTAAGTCACAGTCAATGCAAGCTCCTCTTACACTTATCAAGCAAGAACTTCCTACTCCTTTCCAACACCAAGCAACTTATTTGAAACAACATAATGAGAAGGGGGTACAAACTAATTTATTCAAGCAAACTAAACAAACTAAGCAAAGCAAAATAAAACTAAGACGCTCCAAGAACAACATAACAGTGCATGAAACAATAAAATGAAGTGTCTAGACAGACCTGAGCTTTTTATTGATGAAGAAGGGGATGCATTGGGCATCCCCAAGCTTTGACGCTTGTATCTCTTGGATATTTCTTGGGGTGACACCGGGGTGGCATCCCCAAGCTTGAGCTTTTGTCCATTATTCATATCATTACATCATTCTCTCTCTACACCTGAAATTTTTCCTTCATACAAAACTTCACACAATCTTCATTAGCAACATTTGTGTATTCAAAAGATAATAGACCTTTGGAACAGCAAAACTTTTCACTAAAAACACAAGCTACTATAGCAACTCCTTAAAAAATCTCAAATCCCCAAAATAGAACTTAAATAGGAATCAATAAGGCAAATGCAAATAATGGCAGAAATCTGTCAAAACAGACCAGCAGGTAGAAACCGATTTTTTCAAAACTCTTATGTTGCTCAAATAAAAAAGTATTGAACTAACGAAAGTTAGCTAACATACTGGAGGATTTATACGTAAATTTTCAACTCAATCCGATTTACAGAGACTCCTCACAAATTTTTATGGTGGAGGACGGAAATCTGTTTCGGGATAGCAACTCTCCAAATCTTACTTCCCTCTCATTAGAGGTCATTCTTGGCGCAAAATAGCAAACAAAAAAGTATAAGGAGATGTCATTACTGAAGTAATAACTTCCAAGACTCAAGGAAACTCTTGGGTTATCTCCCAACAAGTATTTTTCTTTAACGCCTTTAAGTTAGGCTTTATAGCTTGAGAAGATGCTCACATAAGAAATATGAATTGAAGTAAAAGAGAGAATAAAGAAGCAAATTCAAAACACATTTAAGTCTAACCTACTTCCTATGCATAGGAATCTTGTATGCAAATAAATTCACAAATAAAAAAGTGACATGCATAGGAAGATGAAACAAGAGTAGCTTAAAAACTTTCAGCACATAGAGAGGTGTTTTAGTACCATGAAAAATTCTACAACCATACTTTCATCTCTCATAATAATTTTCAGTAGCATCATGAATAAACTCAACAATATAGCTATCATATAAAGCATGCTTTTCATGATCTACAAACACATAATTTCCATCAAGCTCAACAATAGTGGGATTAAAACCTTCACAGGTTTTACCCAAAGTAGATATTTCAAAAGGATCCACAGGAACTTAACATTCATCCTCCTTTGGTAAGCATGGAGGACAATCAAATAATATAAGATCTAAAGAGTTACTCTCATTAGAAGGTAGGCATGGCTAGATCCATTCTTCCTCCTCTTGACTATCACTCTCCTCCTCTTTTTCATCTAATGAGCTTTCAGGTTTAGCAATTCCGTCTTCCATAGGCTCCTGCAAGGCGTTAGTCTCTTCCATTCGTGGAAAACACCTATTAAAATATTAAATAATATAGCCATTTTCTTACTTATAATTATCAAAGCAAAATTTAAGTATCTCATAAACCTCATATTCATAAGGTGCATCATAAGTATTTTCAAGCAAACTGGCAAGTTCAAATGCACCCTTGAAGGCAATAAATTCTTCAATTTGTTCCACATCATAAAAGTCATAATTTCCTTTGACATAAGAGGATATGGTAACATTATCATTATACTCACATTGAAAAGGGAGGTGTTTATACCTCCTACAGCAACAAGCTTTATCAAAGCAATAAGTAACATTATAAGTAGAGCACATCTCTCTTGCAATAACATTCAATTTATCAATTTGTTCCCATAGGTGCTTCTCTTTTTATGACAAACGGTGTTCCTTATAATAATTCTTTTGTTCTTCCATGAACCCACCTTGCCAATAAGAACTAGTTTCAAAGAAACCATCCATTGATAGATAGCATGAACAAGCAAGGCAATAACAGACCACCAACTAGAGTAGGAACTAATTTTTTGTGTGTTTTTGATAAGAGAAAGCAAACCAAACTAAACTATATATTTTTGGAGTTTTTGATAAAAAAGGCAAACAAAACCAAGAAAAAGAAACTAAGCAAACTAAAAACAAAGAAAATAGAAAGGTTGAGGAGGACTCCCCTTGTGAAGATGTCCTTAGCCTCCCCGGCAACGGCGCCAGAAAACTCGTTGATGGCTCAGTTGATGTGGAGCCTGTTGGGAACCCCAAGAGCAAGGTGTGAAGCAACACAGCAGCAAGTCTTCCCTCGGTAAGAAACCGAGGTTATCGAACCAGTAGGAGGAAGGAAACGTCACACGGGTGTTGCAAGCAACGTGGAAACCTGCATAACACAAACTCAAGACTTTTCCCCAACTAACAGTGAGTTTGTCAATCTCATCGGTTGCTGTAACAAAGGATTAACTGTATGGTGTGGAAGGTAATGGTTTGCAGCAAGTAAACAGGTAACCGTGGAAGATGTATCAATGGTAAAGACTGGACCGGGGTCCATAGTTCACTAGAAGTGCTCTCCTTAGATAAACAACATGGCATGAAGGGTAAACAAATTACAGCAGGGCAATTGACAGGAACGGAGCATGGCATAACAATGCAATACTAGACAAAAAGATCCTATGAGTTTCGATTGGGCAATACAATAATATACATAGACCGCCATCCAACTGCATCTATGACTAGAAGTCCACCTTCAGGTTATCATCCGAACCCCCTCCAGTATTAAGTTGTAAGCAACAGACAACTGCTTTAAGCAAAGTGTGTAAGGTAAACAATCCACTTGTTCCATGAACAAGAGACCGTTGTTTTATCCCTAGTGGCAACAACACATCTACAACCGAAGAGATTTCTGTCACTTCCCTTGGAAACTAGAGGCATGAACCCACTATCGAGCATAAATACCCCCTCTTGGAGTCACTAGCAACTACTTGGCCAAGATAGCTACAAACAACGGAGAGCATGCAAGATTACAAACAACACATACATGATAGAATCAAATAGAGAAAACCATTAATCAATCTGACATAGTAATCTCAATATCCATCAGATCTCCGCAAACACAACATGCATGATTACAAATAGATTAGATCTTGATCATGAACGGAGCTCACAAGATCTATACATGAAAGCACAAGGATTAGATACAACCATCTAGCTACTACATGGACCTGTAGTCCAAGGTGGAACTACTCATGCTTCATACCGGAGAAGAAGGCCTCCGAGATGATCTCCCCTCCGGCAGGGTGCCAGGAAGAACTTTAGATCCCCCCGATCCAGGGATGATGATGGCGGCGGCTACAGAAGGTTTCGTGGAGTTTTGATCAGGTGCCTAGGGTTTCTGCATAGGGGGCTTCTTATAGGCGAAGGGGCGAGCCAGCATGGCCACTAGAGGGGCCACATCCTACCCAGGCGCAGGGTGGGACCACCCGCGCCTAGGGGGGTCTGGCCGCCCAGTGGAGCCCCTCCATCTCGTCTTCTGGCTTTGTGTGGCCCACGGGAAATATTGACTTTGGCTTTTGTCCCTTCCAATTCCGAAAATATTGATTTTTTGCCTTTCTGGAACCAAAAACAGAAGAAAACAGGCAACTGGCACTATGACAACTTGTTAATAGGTTAGTTCCAGAAAAGATATAAAAACACCTCAAAGTGTAGACAAAGCAAAGCAAAGTAGATACTAAACAAGCATGGAGCATCAAAAATTATTATAGATACGTTTCCGACGTATCAATGTCGGTGGTGTGAAATAAAAGGGGAGCTTGTAAGTCCATGGAGTTATGTATATGTGTTAGAGAAATGCATGGGCGGCTAGCCTAAGCCATGCCTAATCATGGTGGAAACTTACAGCATAACCATAATGAGCATTCTATGAAACATCCTCAATAAAAACCTACACAAATAGCAAATAAAAAGATCGTTGAGATGCTCATTGTCTGTTGTCTTGTCATTTTCATATGGGATAGCTCATGTATCATGGGGCAAGGGGTACCCCGTTGGTAGTTCTATATGATATACATATACTTACAATGACAAGAACTTACCGGTGACTGAAGTTGAGTAGCATGAGGAACGTCCCTCGTACTCAAGGGACATGCGATTTCTAGTTTATGATCTGTCAAGCATATAACTCATAGTTGACCTCACTTTAACCTTAACCATTTTAAAGATGCTTATGACAGGGGCAATGAGAGCTCAAAGCTAATGAGTACCATACTTTCAAGCATTTGGAAGCCTTTCATACTTTTTAATCTTTTCCTTCACTTTTATGTCGAGTCACCATTTATTCTATGAGCACTTTCCCGGGAGCATAGCTGTCATTCTTAGTGTAATGTGCTTGTCCCAGAACACGGTTAATTGTGACATAACTTTGATTCCTATATCTTTGATATTTTTATTTCTAGTCTTCGCTTGAACTTCAGAGGTGCCTTGACATTTATGTTTTGCTCCACAATCAAAGGCAAGCGAGATACCACTTTATCATACCTTCTTATGAGCATTACAATGTTCCTTATGCTTATGTTTCATGGTGCTTATTATTATTCTGTTGGAATCTCTTCATAGCTTGCATGACTATTGGGTAGACTTAGTTGCATACTCATTATTATGAATTACCTAAGTACTTGATCATATGCTGAGAATATATACATCTTATGAAGCAAATGTGTTCGTGAAAGTTTCTTTTATCGCACTTAGTTTTTAACTGAATTGCTTGAGGACAAGCAATAAGCTAAGCTTGGAGGAGTTGATACATCCAAAATGTATCTACTTTCCCGAACACTTTTGCTATTGTTTCTCCTCTAATTTGTGTGATTTGGATATAACTAACACAGACTGGCGTTGTTTTCAGCAGAATTGCTTTGGTGTATCGTTTTTGTGCAGAGAATCAACTTTTAGAAAAAATCCTGGAAAATATCACAAAACTCCTATTTTACAAGAAGACTCATGGAGCCAGAAGACGAGACGAAGAAGGGCCACGAGGGGCCCACACCACCTGGTGGCGCGGGCTAGGCCAGGCCCACACCACCTGGTGTGGCCGCCTCGGGCACCCCCTCGACATCTACCTTCGCCTACATAAACCCTCTGACCTAAAAAAAGGGGGTTTGATGTTTTTACAAATAGGGTTCCGCTACGCCACCACCACCAGAAACCGCAATTTGGAACCAGAAACTCCGTTCTGGCACCCTGTCGGGACGGGGAATTGGAGAAGATCATCGCCATCATCGTCACCGACGCCTCTCCATCAACCATCCATGATTCCCCATCCATGAGTGAGTAATTCCTCGTAGTAGGCTATGGAGATGGTAGTATCTATCATGTAATTGGATAAGATTGTTAGGGCATGGTGCCTAGTATCTATTGTTAGTGCTTTTTGGCATTGTTGCAACTTTTTATGCTTAATTCTTATCACTAGGGCCTGAGTGCCATGATCTCAGATCTGAACATGTTATTGATTCATGATGATACTATTGTTTGTGATCTTACCTGCAAGTTCTATACACATATCATTGTTCGGAACCCGAAGCCCCGAGTGATAGAAATCGGGATAACCGGAGGGGATGACTGTGATGTGAGGATCACGTGTGTTCACGGAGTGTTAATGCTTTTTTCCAGTACTCTATTAAAAGGAGTACCTTAATTTCCAGTAGATTCCCTTGAGGCCCCACTGCAACGGGCTGGCGGGACAAAAGATATTGTGCAAGTTCTCATTGCAAGCACGTATGACTATATATGGAACACATGCCTATGATTACTTAGTACTTGGATGCTTTACCTTATTTATCTGCAAATGCCCTTGATCTTTATGTTACTTGAATAGTCTTGTCCATGCAACGCTCGTCCATCCATCCCTATACCTACCGTACTCAAATCATGTTGTTTACTACAATTGTTACTATTGTTGTTACTTTGCCATTGCTACTATAAAACTATTGCTACTGATAAACTGCTGTGAGCAAGATTATTTCCAGGTGCAGCCGAATTGATAACTCAATTGTTAAGGCTTATTAATATTCTTTGACTCCCCTTGTATCGAATCAATAAATTGGGCTTTACTTCCCTCGAAGACTATTGCGATCCCCTATACTTGTGGGTCATTACTGGCAAAGGTGGAGACGACCAGTGGGCGGCGATGCCCCGTGCCCTTGTTCGCGGCGGCGAGCGGACAAGCATGTCCGGCTCCCGCTTGACCGGCCGGAGTGGCAGCGACGCCGCCGGCGTGGACCCGAATGAGCGGGAGGCCGAGGCTATGGAGGAGGAGGAGCTGAGGCTGGACATCCTCCTCGATAGCCAGTTGGCCGGAGGATGGCGCCTCACCCTTGTAGCCGGTGCCGGGGTGCGGGGGAAGCCGAGCCGCTGGCTGTTGCCGGCGTGGATGTGCTCCAGCACAATGGCGAGCATCTGTACGGGAGCGCTCCACCATCACCATCGCGTCGCCGCGTTGTTGCGCTTCGGCGATGATCCTGGCAGCCCCTTGTGGCGGGCGAGCCCCTGGAGCCGCTGGTCGGCAAAGAATTGCTCCCAGAAGAGCAGGTTGCCCGGATCCTCGGTGAGATCCGGGTCGTTCATGGCCACAATGATGGCCTGGATCTCCTCGACCATCTCCTCATCGTCTGGCACCGGTGGCACTGGAATCCCGCATGCGTTGTTCTTCCATCAAGGCGGGACCCAATGTCTGGCGGCGCCATGTACCTTTCGTCGTGCAGCATCCTGGCCTCCTAAGGCTAGAGCATGCGGCAACCAAAGCCGTTCGCTGCCGCAGGGTCGACGGGGAACCTCTCGTCCATGGCGTTCACTGGAGTTGGGGAAGTAGGGAAGCTATGAGGGTTTGGAGTTCGCCGGAGTTGGGAGAGTGGGGGATCTATGAGAGAGTGTGAAGGGAGTTGACAACGTGTACGGATTTTATAGGCCGAGGCGGGCGGCGAGGGAGGGAGGGGTGTAGCGGCGAGGGCGGGAAAAGGGGAACCGGCAGGAAGTTATTGCCCGCTGAAAGATCACGGATGTCGCCTAGAGGGGGGGTGAACACGCGGTTTAAAACTTTTACGAGATGGACTTAACAATGGCGGAATAAAAATATCGTTTTATTTTGTTAAGCACAAAGCCTATATACTAAGGTTCACCTATATGCACCAACAACTTATGCTAAGCAAGAGAAAGCAACAATGTGATAGCAAGATATAGATTACTTCAAGCACGAAGGCTATCACAATGTAAAGTGCATAAGTAAAGAGCTCGGGTATAGAGATAACCTTGACCCGTAGGGACGACGATATTTTACCGAGTTCCTTCCACAATGAAAGTACGTCTCGTTGGAGGGGTGGACGGTACTAAGACCACCAACGCCACAAGAGGCCTCGCCCTATTCTCCCGAGCACCCGCCGCACGGCAAGCACCCGCTCAATTATACTGTGGCCTTCAAGGTGGCGACCGGAACCTTTACAATTTTGTTGAGAAGACCTCCACAACACTCGGAGTCTCCCAACTTGATCTCGAAGCTTTACAACCAATGTCCAAGCTTCGAGACCGATCACTTCCACACAACCATCTAGGGTTCTAAGAACCCAAGAGGGACAAGCTTCTATGAATACCACGAACCAAATCCTCCGAGGAGAACTCAAACTGATGCACCAGATGCAAATGGCAAAAACACCACAAAGATGCTCCAATCCTTCACTCTCAAGTTCCAACAAAGCTACTAAAGATATTGAGGGAACAAGAGAGGAGGAATCAAAGAGGAACATGAAATCCCCCAAGATCTATATTCCAAAGGATCACTCACAAAGAGATGGTTTGGTTTGGTCAAAATGTAGATCTAGATCTCCTCTATCTTCCTCGCAAATTTAGGCACGAATCATTGGAGGGGAAGGATTGAATCAAGCTAGAAGAGATGAGTCAATGGGGCAAATCTTGGACAAAAAGAGGAAGAAGAACCACATAAAAAGACAAGGGGAAAGCTTTATAAAGGGGCCACCAGAATCTGCCCGTTGGGGCTGATTTTTGTTGGAGATATGCCCTAGAGGCAATAATAAATATAGTTATTATTATATCTTTGTGTTTATGATAAATGTTTACATTCATGCTATAATAGTATTAACAAGGAAACATTAATACTTGTGTGATTTGTAAACTTAATTTGAAGTCCCTAGTATAGCCTCTATACTTCACTAGCTTGTTGGTTGATTAATGATTGTGGTTTCTCTATCATGAACATTGAGATGTTATCGACAACAAGATCATATCTTTAGGAGAATGATATGGTGGACATACTCCTATAGATAAGCATAGCATAAAGATCAAGTCATTTCAATAGTTTAATTGCTATATGCTTTCTGATACATAGTAACCTAATTCCTTCGACCATGAGATCATGCATATCACCTTTCTTTGGATGGATGCTTTGATGACATCAAACACCACACCGTGGCGGGTGGCTATAAAGGTGGCATTGAGTGTTGGAAAGTATTGGTTGAAACACATGGATCAAGAGTGGGATTTGTCCATCCATATGACGGATAGATATACTCTGGGCCCTCTCGGTGGAATGTCATCCAATTAGCTTGCAAGCATGTGATTTGGTCACAAGGGATCACATATCACGGGAACGAGAAAAGAGTACTTATCGGTAATGAGGTTGAACTAGGTATGCAGAGATCTGAAGCGATCATAACCTCGGATAAGTAAACTATCGTGAGACAAAGGGAAATTGGTATCGTATGTAAGTGGTTCATTCGATCATAAAGTAATCGTAGAAATATGTGGGAGCCATATGAATTTCCATTCCTCTATTGGTTATTGTTGGAGAAGTGTCTCGATCATGTCCGCATAATTCACGTAACCGTGGGAGACACATAAGGATTGACGTTGTTTTGAGTAGTTATGGTATTATGAGAAAGAGACCGAATGTTGTTGAGTCTCGGATGGGATCCGGGATATCACGAGGTGATCCGGAATGGTCCGGAGAATAAGATTCATATAAGGAAAGTCCGTTTGAGTTCGGGAATGATTTGTGTTTTCATCGGGAATGTTCTAGAAGGTTCGGATTGTCCGGCACTCCGGGGAGGGTACATGAATGTGTCATTGAATGATTGCATCATGTACTAAGTGTTCTTGCTGTTCCAAAACTTGAAAGTCAAACTGCCGGTTTGAAAGTCAAACGGCTAAAACAGAATGTGAAACAAAGCTGTGGGAAGCAGAAGCTGTGGGAAACAAGCAAGAGGAGGTTGAAACCAACTTGGAGGAGGAGTCCCTCTCCTCCAAGCCGCCTGAGCCTAGGCCGAGTTGGGAGGACTCCCTCCCTCCTGGCGCCGCCCTCCACCTATAAAAGGAGGCGGGGCCTCCTCTAGACACAAGTTCCTATCCTCTAATCTCCGGTTTAGAGCCGTTTTGGTTTAGAGCTTCTAATTGCTTTAGCCTGCGGTTTAGAGCCTTCTAATTGGTGTGTCTAATCTCTAGACCACTAATAGCCCTCTCTTATACTCCACCATACTCGCTCCGGCTTAAGGCGAAGCCCTGCAGGATTCCCTCTACTTAGGTACCACGCCGTTGTCTTCGGAATCGCGAGGAGAGTGCTACAACCTCCGCTTTCTTTGGAACAAGGAGAGGAAGGTCTTCGTCGAGTCCGAACATGTGACCATTGAAGGCGCTGAACGGAGCACTTGCCGGAAGGATCGTCTACGATCTTGAGATCGGAAGAAATACGACTACATCACCCGAGAATCCGCTCTCGTTAAACACTTTGGAATCTTGAGGGTAAGTTATTCCATCGACTCGTTGCTACAATCTAGTAGATAGATCTTGGCTTGTTTGTTTGTATGCGATAGAAATTTTTGTTTTCCATGCTCTGAACCCCTACAAAGGGTATCGAGCCGTGTCTATATGTAGATCTGTTGCACGAGTAGAACACAATGGTCATTGTGGGCGTTGATACTTTTATTGTCGATTGCTTCTTGTGTACTTTGCATCTTGCGGTATGTTGGGATGAAGCGGCCCGGGCTAACCTTACATGACATCGTTCATGAGACTTGCTCCACGCTTGACATGCAACTTGTATTGCATAAGTGGCTTTGCGGGTGCCTGTTTCTCCTAGCATAGTTAATATCCAATTTACAACGGGTGATCAACAGTGCTAGTATCAATGTTGTGGTTCTTGTTCGTAAGTTAGAACGACACTTATTGAAATCCCCAAACCACGTAAAATATGCAAAGAAAGTAGAGGCGTCTAACTTTGTTTTGCAGGGGTGTGCAGTGATGTGATATGGCCATGATTGTGATTATATTTGATGTATGCAATGTTCCTTATTGTAATTTGGCAACCGGCAGGAGCCATATGGTTGTCTTTAATTTATGTTAAGACCCGCGTGTCTATTCAAAGTAGTTGTAATAGTTGAAGCCGGTGGACGACAACCATGGTAAAGCGTCATTGACCTTGATGCAATGCCGGTGATGATGGAGATCATGTTCGTGCTTGAAGATGGAGATCGGAAGCACAAAGAAGAAAGGCCATATCATATCACATATTATTGAATTGCATGTGATGTTAATCCTTTATGCATCTTGTATTGCTTGGTAGACGACGGTAGCATTATAAGATGATCCCTCATGCACATCAATTTCAAGTCATAAAGTGTTCACCCTTAGTTAGCACCGTTGCTAAAGCTTGTTGTTTCGAAGCACCACGTGATGATCGGTGTGTTAGATTACGCAAGTGTATACAACGTGAGCAAGCCATTTGCTCATGCGAAACTAAGGTTTGATCTTGTGAGCCTAGCATGTACATACATGGTCTCGGAACACGGATCACCGAAAGGTAAAGCATGAATCGTATAGTAGATATGATGAACATGACGATTGTTCGCCATTGAAACTATATCAACTCTCGTGATGATCGGTGTTGATGTAGTGGATTTGGTTCGTGTGATCACTAAAACAATGTGAGGGATGTTGTTTTGAGTGGGAGTTCACCTAGTTTAATTTCATTAATTAATTTGAACTCAATTTGTCATAAACTTAGTCTAAACTATTGCAAATATGTTGTAGATCAATGGTAGCCCGTACCATCAATTTTAATGCGTTCCTAGAGAAAGAAAAGTTGAAAAACAATGGAAGCAACTTGGCGGATTGGTTCCGCAATTTGAGGATTGTCCTCACGGTGGTAATTTGACCTATTCTTTGGATGCACTGGGTGACCCACTGCGGTGATGCTCCCGATGAAGTAAAGAATGTTTACCTCGCTCGGAAGAATCAGTACTCCATAGTTCAGTGTGCTATCTTGTATGGTTTAGAATCGAAGCTTCAGAAAAGGTTTGAAGAGTCAGACCCATATGATATTGTCGAGGATCTCAAATTGATTTTTGAGACTCATGCGACAATTCAAAGCTATGAGGCTTCTGAAAAGTTCTTTAACTGCAAGATGGAAGAGGGCAGCTCAAGTCGGTGAGCATGTTCTTAAGATGTGCAGGCGCATAAACAAACTTCAAAGCTTGGGTATAGTGATTCCTAATGCTTTGGGGATTTACCGCGTCCTCCAGTCACTGCCACCAAGTTACAGGAACTTTGTGATGAACTACAACATGCAGAACATGAACAAAGAGTTTCCAGAACTGTTTGCTATGTTAAAGTCTGCAGAAGTGGAGATCAAGAAAGAGCACCAAGTGTTGATGGTCAATAAGACCACCAAATTCAAGAAAGGCAAGTCTAAGCAAAAGGGACACTTCAAGAAGGGTGGTAAGAAAGTTACCACGCCGGTGAAGAAAACCAAGGCTGGACCCAAGCACGAATCGAGTGCTTTTACCGCAAGGGAGAAGGTCCTTTGGGCGGAATTGCCCAAAGTACTTGGCGGATCGAAGAATGGCAACATCAAGAAGAAAGTTATATCGATATACATGTTATTGATGTGTATCTCACTAGTACTCGTAGTAGTGCTCGGTATTTAATCTTGGTTGGTTGCTCATATTTGTAACTCAAAGCAGTCTTTGCGAATAAGCGGAAGCTAGCGAAGAACGAGGTGACGATGCGGCGTGGGAAGCGGATCAAAGGTTGATGTGATCGCGGTGGCACGCTACCCCTTCATCTACCATCGGGATTAGTTTTATACTTAAATAATTGTTATTTAGTGCTGTGTTGAGCATGAACATTATATCGGGATCTTGTTTATTGCGAGACGGTTACTATTTAAATCGAGAATAATGGTTGTTCGATTTATATGAGTAATATGTTTTATGCACATGCACCTTTGATAGATGGTCTATTCTTATTGAATCTCGATAGTGGAAATACACATATCAACAACATTGAGGCTAAGCGTTTGAAATCAGCGATAATTCGACCTATATGTGGCAATCGTCTTGGTCACATTGGAGTGAAGCGTATGAAGAAACTCCATTCCGATGGACTTCTTGAATCACTTGATTTTGAATCACTTGAAAGATGCGAAGCATGTCTGATGGGAAAAATGACTAAGACTCCATTTTTTGGTATGATGGAGCGAGCTACGGACTTATTGGAAATCATACATACCGATGTGTGTGGACCAATGAGTGTAGCATCATGTGATGGTTATCGTTATGTTCTTACCTTCACGGATGACTTGAGTAGATATGGGTATATCTATTTCATGAAACATAAGTCCGAAACTTTCGAGAAGTTTAAGGATTTTCAAAGTGAGGTAGAGAATCAACGTAACAAGAAGATTAAATTTCTGCGTTCTGATCGTGGAGGTGAATATCTAAGTTACGAGTTTGGCGAGCATTTGAAGAAATGCGAATACTTTCGCTGATTGACACCCCGGGAACACCACATCGTAATGGTGTGTCCGAGCGTAATGTCGAACTCTTTTAGATATGGTTCGTTCTATGATGTCACTTACTGATTTACGCTATCATTTTGGGGTTATGCATTAGAAAGCGACCGCATTCACTTTAAATAGGACACCGTCTAAATCCGTTGAAACGACACCGTATGAATTATGGTTTGGGAAGAAACCTAAATTGTCGTTCCTTAAAGTTTGGGGATGCGAAGACTATGTAAAGAAGTTACAGCCGGACAAGCTTGAACCCAAAGCGGAAAAATGCGTCTTCATAGGATACCCGAAGGAAACTATTGGGTATACCTTCTATCATAGATCCGAAGGCAAAATCTTCGTTGCCAAGAATGGATCCTTTCTAGAGAAGGAATTTCTCTCGAAAGAAGTGACTGGAAGGAAAGTAGAACTCGACGAGGTTGTCGAACCTTCTCTCGAAATTGCAAGTAGCGCAAAGGAAGAAGTTCCTGTGGTTCCTGCACCAATTAGAGAGGAAGCTAATGATGATGATCATGAAACTTTGGTTGAAGTTGCTACAGAGCCTCGGAGGTCAACGAGAACTCGTACCACTCCAGATTGGTATGATCCCGTTATGAGTGTCATGTTGGTGGACAACACCGATGACCCCGAGACATATGAGGAAGCGATGATGAGCCCAGATTCCAATAAATGGCAAGAAGCCATGAAATCCGAGATTGGATCCATGTACGAAAACCAAGTATGGACTTTGGTGGACTTACCGGATGGCCGGAAGGCTGTCGATAACAAATGGATTTTCAAGAAGAAAACAGATGTTGATGGTAATGTTACTGTCTATAAAGCTCGGCTTGTCGCAAAAGGGTTTCGACAAATTCAAGGAGTTGACTACGATGAGACTTTCTCACCGGTAGCAAAGCTAAAGTCTGTGAGGATTATGTTAGCAATCGCTGCATATTATGATTATGAGATATGGCAGATGGATGTCAAAACAACATTCCTCAATGGAGATATTGATGAAGAGTTGTATATGATGCAACCCAAAGGTTTCGTCGATCCTAAAGATGCTAACAAGGTATGCAAACTTCAACGGTCCATCTATGGATTGAAGCAAGCATCCCGAAGTTGGAATCAACGTTTTGATAAGGTGATCAAAAGTTTTGGTTTTATACAAACTTATGGAGAAGCTTGTATTTACAAGAAAGTGAGTGGGAGCTCTGTAGCATTCTTAATACTATATGTGGATGACATATTGTTGATTGGGAATGATGTAGACCTTCTTAATAGTGTCAAGGAATATTTGAATAATAGTTTTCAATGAAGGATCTTGGCGAAGCGACTTACATATTAGGCATAAAGATTTATAGAGATAGATCGAACGCCAAATATCATTGTCACAGTACATATTTGGACAAAGTTCTAAAGAGGTTTGGAATGGAAGAAAGCAAGAAAGGGTTCTTGCCCATGTTGCTGTCGACCTTGAGTAAAACTCAAAGTCCGACATCGCCAGAAGATAGAGAAAGGATGAGTAAGACTCCTATGCCTCGACCATAGGATCTCTAATGTATGTCATGCTATGTACTAGACCCGACATTGCATATCCGTTAGTTTAACTAGCAGATATCAAAGTGATCCAGAGTGGATCATTGGACGTGATCAAAAACATCCTTAAGTACTTGAGAAGAACTAAGGATATGGTTCTTTCTTATGGAGGTGATGAACAACTCGTTGTTAATGGTTACACCGATGCTAGTTGGAACACCGATCCGGATGATTCTAAATCACAACTGGATCGTATTTATTTTGAATGGTGCAACGATTAGCTGGAGGAGTGCAAAGCAAAGCGTTGTGGCGAGATCTTCAATGAATCGGAATACATGGTCGCCGGAGGCTTCACAAGAAGCGATATGGATGAAAGAGTTCATTACAGAGCTGGGTGTGGTTCCTAGTGCTTTGGACCCAATGTCTATCTCTTGTGATAACATGGGCGCCATAGCCAATGCACAAGAACCAAGGTCACACAAGAAGTGAAGCATATCAAGCTGCGTTTTCACGCTATTCGAGAACATATCCGGGATGGGGATATAAAGATTTGCAAAGTACACCAGATCTGAATGTGGCGGATCCGTTGACTAAACCTCTCCCGAGGGCAAAACATGACCAACACCAAAGCGCCATGGGTGTTGGGTATATTACCATGTAATCTAGATTAGATGACTCTAGTGCAAGTGGGAGGCATTGGAGATATGCCCTAGAGGCAATAATAAATATAGTTATTATTATATCTTTGTGTTTATGATAAATGTTTACATTCATGCTATAATAGTATTAACAAGGAAACATTAATACTTGTGTGATTTGTAAACTTAATTTGAAGTCCCTAGTATAGCCTTTATACTTCACTAGCTTGTTGGTTGATTAATGATTGTGGTTTCCCTATCATGAACATTGAGATGTTATCGACAACAAGATCATATCGTTAGGAGAATGATATGGTGGACATACTCCTACAGATAAGCATAGCATAAAGATCAAGTCATTTCAATAGTTTAATTGCTATATGCTTTCTGATACATAGTAACCTAATTCCTTCGACCATGAGATCATGCATATCACCTTTACCGGATGGATGCTTTGATGACATCAAACACCACACCGTGAATCGGGTGGCTATAAAGGTGGCATTGAGTGTTGGAAAGTATTGGTTGAAACACATGGATCAAGAGTGGGATTTGTCCATCCATATGACGGATAGATATACTCTGGGCCCTCTCGGTGGAATGTCATCCAATTAGCTTGCAAGCATGTATGGGTCACAAGGGATCACATATCACGGGAGCGAGAAAAGAGTACTTATCGATAACGAGGTTGAACTAGGTATGCAGAGATCCGAAGCGATCATAACCTCGGATAAGTAAACTATCGTGAGACAAAGGGAAATTGGTATCGTATGTAAGTGGTTCATTCGATCGCAAAGTAATCGTAGAAATACGTGGGAGCCATATGAATTTCAGTTCCTCTATTTGTTATTGTTAGGAGAAGTGTCTCGATCATGTCCGCATAATTCACGAACCGTAGAGACACACTTAAGGATTGACGTTGTTTTGAGTAGTTATGGTATTATGAGAAAGAGACCGAATGTTGTTCGGAGTCTCGGATGGGATCCGGGATATCACGAGGTGATCCGGAATGGTCCGGAGAATAAGATTCATATAAGGAAAGTCCCGTTTCGGAGTTCGGGAATGATTCCGGTGTTTTCATCGGGAATGTTCTAGAAGGTTCCGGATTGTCCGGCACTCCGGGGGGGGGGAGGGTACATGAATGTGTCATTGAATGATTGCATCATGTACTAAGTGTTCTTGCTGTTCCAAAACTTGAAAGTCAAATTGCCAGTTTGAAAGTCAAACGGCTAAAACAGGAAACTGTGGAAAACAGAAGCTGTGGGAAACAAGCAAGAGGAGGTTGAAACCAACTTGGAGGAGGAGTCCTCTCCTCCAAGCCAGCCTAGGCCGAGTTGGGAGGACTCCCCTCCCTCCACTGCCCTCCACCTATAAAAGGAGGCGGGGCCTCCTCCTGAACACAAGTTCCTATCCTCTAATCTCCGGTTTAGAGCCGTTTTGGTTTAGAGCTTCTAATTGCTTTAGCCTGCGGTTTAGAGCCTTCTAATTGGTGTGTCTAATCTCTAGACCACTAATAGCCCTCTCTTATACTCCACCATACTCGCTCGCTTAAGGCGAAGCCTCATGGGATTTCCCTCTACTTAGGTACTGCCAGGTTGTCTTTGGGAATCGCGAGGAGTGCTACAACCTCCATTTTCTTTGGAACAAGGGAGAGGAAGGTCTTCCGAAAATCACGAGCGTGTGACCGATTATGGAAGCGCTGCGGAACGCGGCCGGAAGGATCGTCTACGATCTTGAGATCGGAAGAATCGACTACATCACCCACGAGAATCCACTCTCGTTAAACACTTTGGAATCTTCGAGGGTAAGTTATTCCATCGACTCGTTGCTACAATCTAGTAGATAGATCTTGGCTTGTTTGTTTGTATGCGATAGAAATTTTTTGTTTTCCATGCTACGAACCCCTACAATTTTCATACAGGCGGTAATCCGAAGGTCCGATACTACCACCCACCCAAGCGTGAGCGAGGACTGCGACCAGCGGTAGTGAAAAAACAAAGAGGAGAAAAGGGACCGAGGTCTTGGGAAAGCAAGCAGAACCTTGTGGCGTGTGAGGCGTGGCGGTGGCAGCGTGACCAGTGGGCGGCTGGGCCGGCCGATAGTAAAATCCGCTGGGCAAGATTACTAGGCCGGTATTGCCGGACAGCGCAGTCGGGCTAGGAAGAAGGGGGGACGGGCCATTACTGGAGCGTCCAGTACTGGTCCCCGGTAGTACCAGATGGCCCAGAACAGAGATTTTCCTTTTTATTTTTCAAATAAAATAAGGCAAACTTCAAACCGCGATAACTTTTGTTTGGTAACTCCAATTGAACCGAATCCAATTGCGTTGGAAAGAGGACGACAAGAGATACCCAATAAAAAGATTGGATACCACCAAGTGAGAATACTTCATGTATTATAAAGTGAGATACCTCCCTTGGTGAGAATCCAGAAAACCTCAAAGATCAAAATCGCAACAAGATATAAAAGGGAGATCCGATTTTGATGAACACAAGCTTGTTATGAATATTACCGCAAGCTCTATATCCTCACATGGATAAGACCAAATAATAAGCAAATACAATGATGCAAGTATGCAAAGGTTTGAGATCTCTCCGAACGATATGATCGAGATACTCACTCGAGAGTCCCTCTTGATAGTACGAGATCCTAAACCCGGTCTCCCAACTAATAGCATGATACCGGCAAAAGGGAAAACCTATCAAGAATACCTTTGTCTTGAGCATTCCACTTGAGCGCGATGTAGACGATCTTGACCTTCTCAAGACGAAACACCTTCTTTTATTCCTCTTCATCGATCCATGACCACCGAGGATGGCAAGCATCAAACATGATATCTTCTAGAGATAGAGCATTTTGAGCTTGCAAAACACATCTTCTTATTTATTTCATCGACCTTGAAGCCAACAAATTCTCCAAGCGATGCCAATAGACAATTTCTATAGGTGTAACTTAATACACACATTAGTCCATAAAGATTGTCATTAAATACCAAAACAACATACGGGAGCCCACATGCTCTTTCACTCGCCGGTCCATCGCGGGAGCCAAGGAGGCGGTGGCGCGCCATTAAAACGATGCGTGGTTGACGAGACAGACAGTTAATGCCCGACGGTCCATCGCAGGGTTTCGAGGCAAAAGGATGACGACGACTCGACTTGTGTCACTGACTGGGCGGGTCCATGCGGCCGACCTTTTTTTCCGCCGAATTCACTTCGTCCGGCGTTTCCAGGGCGTTCCCGGCGCCTGAGAAGTCCGGACCAAATTTGACCCAAATCCGGACGAAACCGAGGTCCTGAGAACGTGACTGGGCCAATTTTCGGCGTCCGGACAAAAAAAATGCCCTACAAACGGCCTGCTGGAAAGGCGAGTGAAGGTGCTCTAAGAGCATGTAGTGCCCGTAAATAGCAAACCATAAACGTCCGAGTTCTGGGCGCTAAATCATGATTCCCGCTTGGCGGGCGGCCGAGCGATCCGTCGTCGTAACCGCAAAAGCGAATATGCGAATATTACATTTTGCGATTTAATTAGTGAGACTGCTCGGCAGGGTGAACCGCAAACAGAACCGTAAATATTGTTTTGACAGTTTTGACAATTTCAACTGCAAAAGACAGTTCGGACAGCAAATGCGACAATGGTTCAAATCACATAATATAACACAAATAAATCATCCAAATTACAATATTCAACGAATCGAATTACAACAATTGTTTAAATCAAATAATATAACAAATAAATAAATGATTCAAATTACACATGTTTTATAGGTACAATGATTTTTTTGGAACGTCACCTCTTGTCGGCTAGCATCCAATGGTGCTCGATGTGATCATTGTTGAGTTGGAGATAAGCTCCTCGAGGTCCGAGTTGGAGGAGGACGACGACTAGTCGTCTATAAAAACTCCATGGTCAGCGAGGTCAACAACGTTGCCTAACTCGCCGAATCCGGTCGCCTAGCTCGCCAAAATCCAGTCGCCGAGCGAGATCCAAGCTTCCGTGAACGCGGCGAGGTGCGGGGCACTCGGGCGAGGTGGGCACGTGGCGGCTGCGACCTGAATCTATGGCGATTGTCGGTGGCAGCGGCGACATGGGGGAAATTGATTTGGGAGAGTTGGGGAGAAAGAAGATAGGGTCGGCTGAAACTTCAGCGCGCCAAAGCTTCCGCGCGGATAGAGGCTGCCGCTCGATTCCCCCTCTCGCCCCGTGCATCACAGGTTACACGGGCAATATTTGGCGTATCTTATAAAACTTTTTTTTTATTCGGAATGCTTACAGACACCGATACACACGTGATTTATCCGAAGACGATTATTTTATGATTTTAGGCTATTTACGGCACCGCAAGATATGCTCTAAGCCTTGAAAGTGCAACCAAACGGCGGGGCCTCCTTCCTCTTCGTCTTCGCTTCACCGCTCTTTCTCCTGTGGCTATGTTGCTAGGGTTTAGTCTTGGGGTTTAGGATTGGGAAGAGCCGGGCTCCCCTCCCTATCGTCTCTCATGTCGTCTCCCTCCCGAGTAAGTCACCGCCTCCTTATTTTCTCTCCGCGAGCGCCCGAGCGCGAATCCGTGTCGGATTCTTATTTTGGTCGATGCGTGATTGGAAACGGATCGAACTCCGGTGCAGCGAATCTGTCTCCTAATCAGACTTTCCGTTTGCATTGGGGCTGGATGGGAATCAGTTGCTCATTTCGCTCGACTGATGTGTCATGTCCGCATTCTGTTTGACTGGTATGTGGCGTGTTGGTTTTGTATGCAGGTAAGGGTTGGCACCCTAGTTCCCTTTGCTGAAGGCAAATCTGGGCCATCGAATGCCTCGCTGCCAAGCATTCCCATCTTTGAGGGTTCCAATGTCGTCGGGAGGAGTAATTTGGTGGTTGTTGACAAGAGAGTCAGCCGCAAGCATTTGAGTCTGCGCGCCTTGGCTGATGGCTCTGTCGAAGTTGTTGTGGTGAGTTTGTAAGAAGGATAGTGCAGGGTGCCACCATGTTGTTGTGTTCTGAACTTATAATGCCTTTTGGTTGAAAAAATATAAGCTGTTGTGCTTCAATGTCGATGGGTTTGCAGGAGGGGCCAAATCCAATTGTTGTCAGATCAGAGGGACAGAGCAGAAAGGTTTGTACCCAGGACAGAGCCAAGATTACCTATGATGATGTCCTGGAGCTTATTCCCGGTGATTATCTTATGAAGTATGTGAGTATGGGTGATGGACGTAAAGGCTCCACTTCAGTGGATTCAAGTGAATTAAAGAAGGGAAAGAGGCATAGCGAGGAAGATAGTGTAGTTGCAAAGAGGAATCGACAGCTTATGGAGGATGAGGCTTTGGCAAGAACATTGCAGGTCAGTTGACTCTATCTATGGTCATGATCCTCATGGAACTTACATCTGGATGATCTTTGTGAAATTTATATTTGGGTGGTTTCTTATAATTATTCGCTGCATTTGCAGAATAGAACAATCGATTTAATATGGATATTGTTTTGAGTGTCAAAACACAAACGATCCTAGTGTCTGAACTAAAAAGAAGGAACTTTTCAATGCCTGCATAATCCTAAAATACCGTGTAGTATTGATAATGAAGCAAATTAGGCTAGGACTAGGTTTACATGAAGACGAGTTCTTATCTTATATAGCTGTAGAGTGCCCAACAACACGAATGTAGTGATTCTTAATCTTCTGTTTGTGTTTCTTCTACGAGCTTCTGTTGTTTACCTTCTCTTCTGTTGTGATTTGGATAATCACATTGATTTTTTTATAAAATGATATACACAACATTATGGTTTTCATATTGATAATATCAATTTTTTTATGTTATTAGCAAGGATATACCAATACTAGCCACATAAATCGCTCATGTCATTCACCTACTTTACTCATGTAAAGGGAAGTAAAACTATGCCATTATCTAGAGTCCGCATATAATACTATTTATTATTTACTCAGCATTGAAACCAAATTCATTTAACAATTCCATTTTGGGGATTCAGAATGTCTTTCTAGGAAGATATGTGTGGTTGGAGATGGTATCTATGTATGCCACTATATTTGACGGTTTTTTATTGAATATGCTACTGTACTGAGTTGCTACTGGTATTGTTCTTTTAATTTTTTAGTTCATGAGAAATCTCTTGATATGAGGATAGCTAAATTAGTATTTTTATATACATAAAGGACTTCGCATATCATTTTGCATGTTCTTCAAATGCCGATGAATTGCAATTGCATGTACAGAATAATTATGGACTATTCCAATATGGTACAAAATTTCACTTTTGTGCAATTTGGGAACATAATTTCCATGTTCCAGCACTTTCCCTGTAAAAATTAAGGGGATATTGAAAACGTTTATGAAATGAATCATAAAGTTTCTGTAACATTAAGTGTTTTCTACTTTGTGCCATAGCCAGCCCCTTGTGCATGTGAGTGGTGGATATCTGTATAGTTGTACACCAAAAATGATCCTTACTCGTTATGTTTTGTCTCTTTTTTGTTTGGAAAATCTGCAAATATATTTTGTGCAGAAGAGATCCGGTTGTAATTTAAATTAAATGCAAACATTGGTGCTGAGTGCTGACCCATTGCTGAACTCTAACCAGGAAAAGTTTGCAGCAGAGGGTACATCTGTTCCTGGCATGGCTTGTGGTCAAGTATTAAGTTCACTCGATAGTGCTGGTTCTTCTGAGATAAATAACAAGAGAACACATTCTGCTGCTCCTTTGAAAGATGTAGTCCCATTGAATTTTCGACTCATGCGTGTCCAAGGTCTTCCATCCTGGACTAACACTTCCGCAGTTACCATTCAGGATGTCATACAGGTATTGCTCATTTCAGTTAATTTTGCTTAGAAGGTCATGTGACAGTATTTTTTAAGATATGGGCTATTAATCAAATTATGAAATTAATAAATGTTGTATCGGAGCCAATTCCTTGACCTTTAATAACCATGTGTGAATGTTCTGCTTGTTATTCAGTGAATCTTTATTCCATCTTATTTTCACAAAATGATCTCGAAGAAACATTGTTTATCATTTTTTTCATTCTTTTCTTGCATTGTCAGATTTGATCGAGAAGTATTCTTGTTCTTACATGATGAATGAATTGTCAGGGTGATGTGCTATTTGCTGTGCTCTCAAATTATATGGTGGACATTGATTGGTTGCTTACTGGTAAGTTGTTTATTATGGAAATAAGCTTGTTATAATGTTTATATTGTGGCAGTTAATGTTCATCTTATGCCAAACTTAAACTTCTGATCTTTCTTACTAGAAGATTGACACACTTGGTAGGTTCAGAAAATTAAACATGTCTTCTGGCATCTTCAGTTATCTGGCTCTACTGTGTGCGCATTATTACAGGACATTAGATGGTTTAAATATCCTGTTTATATTGCACCACAAGTTCAACGTATTGGCTGAATTGGAGTCCCTCCACTGTATTGAAAGTTAATTGCCGATCTTATTACTGAATAATAGTTTTTGTCCAGACTGTTGAATTTCGCTGACGCTTTCTTGATAGCATTAGTATTCATTGGTGTGAATCTATTTTTTTACTTGGTCGAGTCCTAGTAGCAACTTAAATCATATGTATTCCCTCCATCCCAAATTAATTGACACGGATTTGTCTAGATTCGCATGAATTAATTTGGGACGGAGGGAGTACATTTTTGTATCCAGACAGTCAGAGTGGCCATTTTCTGTTGGTTCGTTAAGTCATTTCTGTTATTGGCTTATTGCCTTGTGACCTTCCTTAAGTTATTTCATGTGTATGAATGCTGAATGCACATTCGTCTGAGCTGCTGCAGCTAATCTTTAAGAATAAAACTTATATGTGTTGATGCATTTGTTAAATATAGTGGATAATGGTAATGCAAGAGAAATGAGTAAGATGTGTGCCTTGGAACCGTCCTTATGTTATAGTCTTTTTCTTTTCCAATACTTCTTGTATTGTATCTTCTTAGTGAAGTGCTATCAGTTAAAGATATGTCTCACGATACCCAGATTATTAGGTTTCTATATTGTGAAATACCGATGCGTCTTTTCTCCTCATTATCTATATTATTTTGTAATGCAATCAGATATTCCATGTTGCAGCATGTCCAAGTCTAAGGAAAGTTCCACATGTCCTAGTTCTGCATGGAGAAGATGGTGCTTCATTGGAGCATTTGAAGGTGGCAAAAATGCTTAAACAATTCATTAGCTTGTTTATTTTCCCATTTCATATTCATGCTTGGGTGACAGAAATCGAAGCCTGCTAATTGGATCCTTCACAAGCCTCCACTCCCAATTTCATTTGGAACACATCATTCGAAGGCCATGCTGCTTGTATATCCTCAAGGGATTCGTGTTGTTGTTCACACTGCAAATTTGATACATGTTGACTGGAATAACAAAAGTCAAGGACTATGGACACAAGATTTTCCCTGGAAGGATGGCACTGATATGAATACAAATATTTCTTTTGAGAACGACCTGGTTGATTATCTCAGGGCACTTAAGGTAGCAGGGTATTCTACGTGCTTCTAGAATATTTAATCCACTGTTGTTTCATCCCATTCATTCTGTTCAATTAATTAATTGTCATTTTCAGTGTCCTCAAATTTGAAATTTGTTATCAGCATGTTAAAAGGAAAGGCAGTCACTTGAGTTTACCAGACAAAGAATGGAGTAAATATCTATGTGCAGCTTCAAAAATCAAACATTCACAATTGACACTAGAAACTTGTGTTTGTATCCAGTTGTCTACTTCTACAGAACAAATTTATATAAAAAATATATATTAGGAATTTCAGTGTTGGTAAAATACTGTTGGATGAGGAAATATGCACTTCAGCTTTAAGTCAGATAAAAGTCTAGTAATCGATGGTAATACTGACATTATAAACTTATAATAATGACATAGTAGATGGTTCTTATCAAATCTCTTACCAAAATCAGTGAATCATATATAACAGATGTCTAAGGTTCATCATAAAATATGCCTTAAAGAAGTTAAAAGGGTTTCTGTAGAACAGAAAACATGATCTGGTTTTGCATGAAACTTTGTTATGTAGCTAGCTTTATCCTGCTCTCTGATCAATCCTAGTGTAATTTAGTTCTTTGAACTGTTTGGCTTTCACAAACCATGTCTATATAGTTTATATTGAAAATGTCTAACCTTTAGCCTGTTAGAAACCCCCTCTTTATAGTCAATTCTGTCTGCTACTTTTGCATTAGTTTGTCCCTGAAGTTGGATTTTGACCAACTCTATCTTGCCTATGATGATGCAGTGGCCTGAGTTCAGGTTAAATCTCCCAGTTGCTGGTGATGTCAACATCAATGCAGCATTTTTTAGGAAATTTGATTATAGTAGCTCAACGGTTGGTATATTTCTTTACTCTTGCATTTACTTTAAGCTTTATGAGACAAGCTGAATCATAAATATGTGTTCCTTTTTCAAATTATTGGCCTGACATAGAATGAAAAGGGAAAGGAAAAAAAGAAGACTATTGGCTTATCAAATGGAAGTAGATCTCCGTCTAAATATCAGTTATTTGACTTCGCATGCTAGGATTCTAGTAAATCTTGTCTTTGCTTGATAAATGATGGCAGTTTCTGAATCATGTGACCACTACCACTGCATTATGTTACCTGTGTGCACTGTGCACTGTGAACCATATACTGCTTCATCTGGAAGACTTCTGTTGTGCCTGTCATTTTGACCAGCTTTACCAGATTCATATAAAATGTCTGCATTGTTCCATTTGTTATCCATTTTCAGATCCTGTGATTGCGTGCCTTGTACCACTCTGGCAGCTGTTCAAATGATTCTTAGCATGCATTTTGCTAGATGACTGCATTACATGTTAAAAAGGTGTGATGTGTTATTTTTTCCTTCAACCCTTGCATGTGCAAGCACCCATTTCCTATGAAATATCATCTGCTCTTCAATCATGACACGTGCAAACATATGGCATATCTGACCATCATAGCACACATGTTATGTTATCATTAATTAGTCTCAGCTAACTTCTGCAGGTCAGGTTGATTGGGTCTGTTCCTGGTTATCACGTGGGTCCCAATATCAAAAAGTGGGGCCATATGAAGCTTAGGAGTGTTCTTGAAGAGTGCGTATTTGAAAAGCAATTCTGCAAATCACCACTTATTTATCAGGTGTGTTTCATTTTCATCCATCTATCAAATTGTTAGAGCATGCAACTTTACAAAAACTGTGGTAAATAAACTTAATAACCTTATAAATATTATCCAGAATTTCTGAAATTTAGTAAGTTAAGTTGATGTGCTGCCAAACTTGATGCCTAGCAAGCAGCTTTGTCATATAATTATATTGGAAAAGCCAGTACCTGACCCCCAATTTCATATCATGCTAATGTCATAGCTATTAAGCTGTCATTTATGTTGTACTGGTGCGCAAAGGCCAAAGAAGCATAGCAGGTTTTATGTTGCTTGCTGTCTTCTCAATCATGTCACTAAAAAATCTGGCATTCTTCATTTTACTGAAGAGTTGGTAATGCGACTTGTCATCGTTTACCACTCATGTTTGAGCTTCTTGATGGATGCGTAGCATTAATTTCTTTGTGCATGCAGTTTTCTTCTTTGGGGTCACTTGATGAGAAATGGATGAGTGAGTTTGCATGCTCATTATCAGCTGGTAAAGCAGAGGATGGATCACCGTTGGGAATCGGGAAACCACTGATTGTCTGGCCTACAGTGGAGGATGTTAGGTGCTCAATAGAGGTATAAATTGAGCTCTTTAAAAGCTTTATCACCGTGAAATTCCTTCTTCATTTGTGAATGGCCCTTCGTTGTTTGGTCTTTCTTGACCTTCTTGACTTTGGAGCTTGGTAATATGAGATCAGTACTGGCTCCAAAATCGTAGAAACATATAAAATATCTGTGTTCACTTTTTAGATCAATGTTGGCAAGATCCACCCTAAGAATTTGTCTAGTCCTTTTTGCTTAAATATCACTATCTTATTTACCTGTTTTTGTGTGTTTTAAATATTTTATATCAGGGGTATGCAGCTGGCAGTTGCATTCCAAGTCCTCAAAAGAATGTTGAGAAAGATTTCTTGAGAAAATATTGGTCCAAGTGGAAAGCAGACCATGTAGGCCGTTGGTATGCTCTCTTTTCCTGCAGCTAATGTTGGTCCAATGAAATTTCAGCGTTTACTAATCCAGTAGGATGTCCACATACCAGTTATCGACCCATTCTGCAAATTATCTGCTACCATACTACTTTAGATTTATCTAGTTTTCAGAACAGCACAATGGGTTATGTAGCTAATCCCTTTCGTGTGGTATGTGTGCCATATGTCACAAGAGGATTTGCTTCGGCTGTTTGGTTTTGTCACATGGTAGTCCTGATCAGAAGACTTGTAACTTGGCACTTGGCAGCAAATATACACTGGTTCTTGGTGTTCTTTGGCCTTTATATTGTGGTATAGCCTTTTCCTAGACCCATTTGTGGTATAGCCTTTAAATTAACCTTTGCCAAAATATAGCACTTGAAGAGAAAGCTTTCTATTCCATATTTCCAAGTAACAGGGTAGTATGACTAAAAGAGCTAATGATGGAGATGTTTTTCTTATAATCCTGCCATACTCTGTCATGACACCCAATTCAAGCAGATTATTCTGCATGGCGTAGCTGTGGCCTTGTGATGTTGAGGTTTACTGGTTTCATCTCATCTGGAGTGCTTGGCAAAATAAGGTCTTGAAAATCCTTTATTAGGTGGATTTTGCTTTACTTGCAACGAATAATCGTAGTATAACCTAAACAATAGAACTTCTTTGTATTAGTATGTAATATAATGATTATGACTATTCTCTGGACTACTCAGTTACCGTGGGCATCTTTAGCTGATTACTGATATCGCCTGCAAAAGATGTGCATTGTTACTTTTTGTATCTTTCAGTTTTTCTTCTTTAGGAACAAGTTTTCTTATTGCTGAGTGTGACACAAACTGATATTCTGATCTTAATTCTTTTACAGCCGTGCTATGCCTCACATAAAAACTTTTACTCGTTACAATGGTCAAAGTATTGCGTAAGTTCTTAGAGCCAGTTCTTTGATGATCATTATTGTAAGGAAAAAGTCAACTTTAACCCCTCTGCTTTCATGAAAGTCCAGATTAGGCCATCTATTATGAAACTAGTTATTCAACACTGTCAATTTTGAACCCAGTGCTACTTTCACAGCATGGTTGTATTGGTAATGGTTTTGCTCACAAGGCATCTGACTGGGCTACACTTTAATACATTGACCGGGATGCCACATACTAAATAGATACTAAATAGCTAGCACATCAACCAGCTTTGAAAACCAACATATGTAGGTGATTTGTACTGATTCTCAAAGTTGAGGCGGTTAAGAAGCTGGACTTGTAGGGCCTAATCTGGACTCTGTTGAAACTGGGCGTGGTAAATGGTTTACTTACCTTTAATCTCGTATATCCCCATCAGATGGTTTCTGCTTACGTCATCAAATTTAAGCAAAGCTGCTTGGGGTGCACTGCAGAAGAACAATACACAGCTGATGATACGGTCATATGAGGTACCCAATTGATGCTTGTTGCATTTGTATGGTTTTCTGGCCACACTAGATTGCAGAAATTCAACCAAAAAGCAATGCTTATAAGCATAGGTAGCTGACTAATTGAAGAGTTAGCACAGGGGTCATGACTTATACCTTGTCATTTGACCTCATTTCAGTTAGGTGTATTGTTCTTGCCCAAAGCTCTCCAGTCTGTACCACAATTTTCATGCACAGAGAAGAACCGCCCAAACCAGGTAGTACCAAATTGTTCCTTCTTATCATTCTATCATCTCTTTGCAAATCAGTCTCTTTCATGAGCCTTCATTTCTCGCACTTAAACCCAGGACAAACTTGCCCTTGGTAAGAGCATAAAAACCAAGCTGGTCACACTTTGCTGGCAAGGCGATGAAGAAAAGGATCCATCTGCAGTAGTTGTCAGATTGCCAGTGCCTTATCAACTCCCTCCACAGCTCTATGGAGCTGAAGGTTAGCTCGTGTCCTGATGAGAATGATCTCATATTTTCGGCTGTAAAACCTAAAAGGTTGTTTTATTTTCAGATGTCCCATGGTCGTGGGATCGGAGGTACACGAAGAAGGATGTGTATGGTTCAGTCTGGCCACGCCATGGCTAGCTAAGCTATGCGCCGATGAGGATTGTTCAGTGCATTCAGGTCAATGGATCGCTGGTGAAGTCATCTGTAGATAGGACCTGATTTGCCCATCCCTCCCTGTGTCTTGGCCACTCAGCCAACTCTGAGAAACCAGAAGCGATGATGAAACATTTGATTAAGGAAATGCTGGAACATTTGTTAGGGAGCTTGATCTAACATTATTTGCTGCTTGCCGATTTGATGTTTATGCAGCGTTTTATTTGTATCCGTCTTAGACCTTGTTATTCGATCATGATTAAGCAACTGAATAGGCAAATGTGGTTACCTGGTCATTTCTGTAAAGGACATGAGAATCGAGTGAACAATGGTTTAGGGTTTTTCCTGTCATCTTAGACCCCATATGGAAAACTTGCACGTAAAAGAAGATCGTAGATGTGCAACATGTTAAAACTTGTGCAAAAGGCAAAATAAAAGAAAATACTCCCTCCGTTTAGAAATATAAGATGTTTTAGGTTTGTGAAGGAGATGTATCTAGACATGTTTTAGTGTATAGGTTCAAACGAATCTAGACACTAAAAGGTGTCTAGATACTTCTCATTCAAAAACCTAAAACATTTTATATTTCTAAACGAGGTAGTAGTTATGTAACTCGGTCTCTTGCCACTGCCCAACTTGAGAGAGAGAGCAGAGGCTGTTGTCTACCTCTTCGTGTTAGTCTGATGAGTTTGCTTCTGGGTGAAGTAGGTTGTGACGGTGACACGACACGGTACCTGAAGTTTTAGGTTGCAGTTCATGGTCGATGTGGTTGGTCGGACACTACACTCTACAAGGGCATGAGTAGTAGTAGTTGGAGTGACCTTTTGGGTAAAAACGTACTAGGAAAAGCGTATAACGTTGGGAATATAAGGGCATGTACAATACGGTCATGTTAGTCTTTAGGGTTTAGGGTTTAGGGTTCAGGGTTTAGGGTTTAGGGTTTAGGGTTTAGGGTTTAGGGTTTAGGGTTTAGGGTTTAGGGTTTATGGTTGCCATGTTAAATTTTTTTATTAGTTGGAGGAGAGAAAAATAAGGGCATGTACAATACTGGAGAATACATGTCTTTTCTTAGCCCTCTGCATCATCTAGAGAAAACACTATATACAAGTTATACAATATATTCTTTCTTATTGTCATTCCTAACAATTAATGAGAATTGACTATTTTTGATAAGAAATTGTTTTTCTAAGGGAAGACATGTGTGGTATAATGGAAAAAATAATATTCTCTTATTTCTAAAATATCATCCCTTAGCTAAGGGAAGTTAATCTTCTCTTTTTTATTTCTCTCAGGTCATGTACAATGCAATAACGTCAGCCTTTCTTTATGACCGCCATGTTGGATATTTGCTTAGTTGGAGGAGAGAGAAATAAGAAAGATGAGGTTGTTTTCCCTTAGCTAAGAGATGATCTCTTAGAAATAAAAGAAAGCTAATTTTTGGGTTGTATCACATGTCTTTCCTTATCAAATCAATTTCTTATTAAAAATAAACAATTCTCATTAATTGGTAAAGATGACACTAAGGGATAATGCATTGTACGACTTATCTCTAAGAGCATATACAATGATAGAGAAGGCATGCCTTCTTTTAGCTCTCCACATCAGCTAGAGAAGGCAATATATAAGTTGTACAATGTATTATCTCTTATTACCATCTCTAACAATTAATAAAAAATTAACTATTTTTAGTAAGAAACTAGTTTGCTAAGTGAATACAGTGGCATAATGAAGAAAATGGTCTTCACTTGTTTTTCTAAGAGATCATCCCTTAACTAAGGGAAGACAAGCTTATCTTTCTTATTTCTCTCTCTCTTTCAACTAAACAAAAATACTACATGGCACTTACAAGAGAAGGCTAATGTCATCGCATTGTACATGCCCTAATAACTTCTCTAGATGATATGGAGGACTAAGGAAAGACATATTCTGCCTAGCATTGTATGTGCCCTCACCTCCAACTAAGCAAAAATACAATGTGACAACCATAAGGAAAGGTTGTCGTCACCGTATTGTACATGCCATAAGAAAGAAAAAGTTGTCTTCTCTTAACTAAAGGATGATCTTTTAAAAATAAGAGGACACCATTTTCTCCATTATATCATGTGTCTTCTCTTAGCGAACTAATTTCTTACTAAAAATAGTTATTTTTTTATTAATTGTAAGAGATGATGATAATAAGAGATAATGCATTGTATAATTTATATACATCGTCTTCTCTAAATAAACAATATGAAGATCTAAGAGAAGGCATGTGTCTTCTCTCGCATTATACATGCCCTAACCACATAGCAAAAGATCGTTCCGGATCACATAGCCAGACAACAATGTAGTATGCGAGTTTGCCATGCCGCACTGCCGGATCTTCCATAGTAGTACTGTACTATTATTCTCTTTACCACGATCATGCAAATCATTGAGCAAGGGCTTTTGTGGGTGCGGTTAACCACGCACCAGTCCAACCCGACAGTAGGGATGCAGAAGTGGGACAATTGGGACAAGTGAGATACCATTTTTAGACTATTAGACTAACTCAAAACTAAGTGGGACAAGTGGAATAAGCTAGATTTAACATATCCCGCTTATCCCATTTATTCCGCCTAAATTAGAGTTAGTCTAGTCTAAAAGTGATATCCCACTTGTCCCAATTGTCCCACTCCTGCATCCCTGAACAAACACCCTTCCACGCCGACGCGCAGGTTCAAATCATGGTTCGCTCAGCCAACCACTGGGCATTTGGGCTTGGGCTGCATCGCGCCGCGGCTGTAGCCAGTACGGCTCCATCCATCCACCCGGCCTACCCACGGCCACGACGCCGACACGGTGGCGCGTGGTCCGTCCGTTCCGGCGCATCACGGGAAGAGCGTCGCCCACGGGCCACACCGCACGGGTTCTGCATGCATCTTCCCAGCGCGCCGGTACGTGCTCGCTTTCGCTTCCTGCTTCTGTACGCACCAACCAGACGCCGAAACGAGACGATGAGACCAGGGAGGGAGGATAAAATGAAAAAGGCGACGTGCGGTACGTGGTGCCCCCGCGTCCCTGTCGCGCAAGTCGCCCTGGCCTGGCCTCACCGCGCGCGTCCGCTCCACGCCAACCCCGCAGGGGAACACGGCGCGTGGAGCCTTTATCCGGAGGAGACGCTGGCCCCCCATGGCGGTGGCTCAAGCACAGGGTAGCGTGCGCGGTGCTGCCGCCCACCCACGGGTAGGGACCCGTTCCCGTCGCGAACCTCGAATCTGCCGGCCTGGAGAATCCGGTCCGTCCGAATCGTCCACGGACGACGGACCCCGTCCTTCGCCTCGTCGTCGAGGGGCCCACCGAGAGCGAGAGAGATCGGTTCCCCGATACGGGAGATGATTGATGCCATTTGCCTCGCTGTTGGATTAATCAAGTCAGAAATCTCCCGGAAGACCGCGTGTGATCTTGCATGCAACTACCATCCGCGCAGCAGGGCGTCGATCGTGTATTGCTCAGGATCCTCTGCGTGCGTGACTGCGTGGGTGCGTTGCACTAAGCGTAGCATATCGGTGTAACACTAGTGCACACGGTAGCCTCTAACACCGGTTCATAAGACCCTCTAACAGTGGTTATAGAACCGTTGTTGAGGGTTCGGTGTTAAGAACCGCTGTTAAACGGTGGCGCACGTGGAGCTGTCGCAGCGCTTAGGTCCTTCTTTTAACACGGTTTGTACCAGAACCAGTGTTAAAGGTTCTCTGCCGCGGCAGGAAAATGGCATGAATCTTTTCCATGGCAGAGTTATGCCGTCGCCCTGTTTCGGGCGGATTTTTGCGGCGCGGCGGGGACGGGGAGAGGGGTGATCGATCGGGAGAGGTATACACATACATCGTCGGTACATACGAGTACATGAATAATTAAACAACTATTATTATACATAAACATTGTCATTGTGGTATTCTCCATACACATTGAAGCATCAAGTACAAGACAAACACGTTCAAGCATATATACAATATAATATCTCCGTACACGTACATTTTGGAAATCTAAAGAGTTCTCCGTCAGACGTGATGACCTCATCAAGTCTGAACCCCGCCAATTCCTCTTGAATGGCTCGTATGCGGTCAAATGGTAGGAGTTTGTCCCGCATCCGTTCGATCTAAATATATATGAAGAATGAGGTCAATATATATATATATATAAGAATGAAACTTAACACAACTGATGGTAATAAAATAATGTTGTGTACTTCGTTTACTTACTCTAAGTTGTTCTAGTGCGGCTTGGCCCGTCGCACATATCGTGTTGCGAATGAACTCGCAAACGTAGTATCCACATAAGTTATTGTCGGGTCCCTGCTGCGCGCACTTTACGAGAATAGAGAGTTCAATCAAAATAATAATCAATAAAGCATGATATAATGGAATTAAAAGCAAAATCAAAGAGATACACAGACCTAGCTGGCTAGTGCTACTTACATTTTGATCTACAAATTTTAGTTCTTCTGACCATTCACCCACGGCCCTGCCCGTGAACCTTTTCCAAACCCTGTTCGGCAAAGAAAATGGATAAAGGAGTAATTAATTACTTGTTGTCACGAAAGTTTCCGATCTAGTGCGATAACATGATTGAAATTACCTCTGGAGCATCTCTCTAAAGTCTGCCCATAGCTCTTTTTCTTTTCGTAACGAGTATGAAAGGATAGAGATGTCGCCTAGAGGGGGGGGTGAATAGGCAATTTCAAAACTATTACGGTTTTGGCTTGATAGAATGCGGAATTAAACTAATGTTTATTTTATAAGCACAAAACCTAAATACACTAGGCTCAACTAAGTGCACCAACAACAAATTAAGCTAAGCAAGATAGCACAAGATAAATATACCACAAGTGATAAGTAAGATATAAGTACTTCAAGCTCGATGTCTATCACAAGGAAAGTAAGCTCGGATATAGAGATAACCGAGGCACGCAGAGACGAAGATGTATTCACGTGTTCACCACCTTTGGGAAGGGGGCTACGTCACGTTGGAGAGGTGTGAGGTTCCACGAAGGATTCCTCACACGCCACAAAGGCTCACCTTCTTCTCCGAGTCTATCCCACGAAGGAATAGGCCCTTTCCTTATGGCTAGCTTTTCGTCCACTCCGGAGATGGCAAGCTCCACAACCACTTCACAAGATCCACGAAGGAGAATCCCGGGTCTCTTCACAATCTTCCATGAAGAGAACACCGTGGCACCAACCGCCAAGCCAACTAGGAGGTCACCCTCCAAGAGTAACAAGCTCATGGTCTCTCACTCGAACAAATCGTAATGGAGAGCTCAACACTTATGCAAGAATGCAAAGCAAGACCACCAAGGGTGCTCAAATCCTTCACTCTCAAATCCCACCAAAGCAACAAGTGCTAGGGAGGAATTAGAGAGGAAGAACAATGGTGGAAGTCAACCAATGACTCCAAGATCTAGATCCAATGGGTTCCCCTTACTTAGAGGAGGAATTGATTGGTGGGGATTGTAGATCTAGATCTCCTCTTCCAAAGCCCTCAAAAAGATGCAAGAATCATAGGAGGGAAGGGGGAGGAAGCAAGCTCAAGAGGTTCAACAATGAAGGTCAATTTCGTGGTCAAGAACTGCCTAAAACGTTGGGGGAAGAACCCCCTTTTATAGTGTAAAGCAAATATGGCCGTTTGAAGAAATCTGTGCGAACTCGGTTGAAATTTCGGTTGGACCGGCTCCAGAACCGGACGGTCCGGTTCCTGGACCGGAAAATCGAACTTAAAACCGGAATTAGGGTCAGTACAGAGTCTCGCATAGACTCGGTATAGAAAAACCGAAAATCCCGGTTTCAGATCCGGTTTTCCGGTCCTGACACCGGACCACCTGGTCTAGGAGACGGTTGAACCGAATCCACAACCGGGATGAACCAGGCTTCACGAAAAACACAATAACTTTTGCATACGGACTCCGATTTCGATGATATTGGGCTTGTTTTGACGAGGACAACAAGATTTACAATATTATGCAGAGAAACATCATAGCCCAACAAAGGAGGATAGAACCAAATGAAGAAAGGTAAGAAGCCTCCCTAAATAAGAACCGATAAAACCTTCAAACTCGAAAACGCCATAGAAGATGCATACGAATTCCGTTTTCGATGAACTTGGGCTTGTTGAAGAGCTAGCAACAAGCTCAAGAACCTCGCATGGAGAAACACCAAGAAGCAACAAAATAGGAAGATGCAAAGTATGCAAAGGATTGAGCTCCCTATGACAATGTGATCAAGTTACACAACCGAAAGCCCCTCTTGATAGTGCGGCTGTCTATCCTATAAGCCGGTCTCCCAAAAACCACCTTGAGACCGGTAAAAGGAAAACCTAGCAAGGCCATACCTTTGTCTTGTGCATACCGCTTGATCTTGATGACAACGCTTCAAGCTCCACCTAAGTCGGAATGCAACACTTGATCATTGTTGCTTCGTGAAGACTCCTAATTTGCTCCCCCATACACCACTATCGGATAGCTTCATTAATACATGTCTTCGCATGTCCATTATCACCAATATGGACGGAAAGCTTCAAGCAAATGATCTTCTCGAGATGCTTATCTTGAACTTGCCCTTCTCAACCTTGATGGCGATCACCACTTGATGTCAATATAATATCTTCATTTTTAAGCATGCCCATGGAAAGATACCTGTCCCATATAGAAAACACAAAGGCAAATATATAATGGGTTAGTTCATGATGCATAATTGACAAGGCTTACCATACCACAATACCATGTGGTACATTCTTTATGCTTCATGTGTTGACCAACTTGAAATCACTCTTCAATCTTTGTATTGGTCAACCAAGTATCTTCTCGTGCTCCATATTAATATCTTGAGGTACATAAGGAACTCTTCATTTGATTACATGCTCTAAATCTTAGTCAACCATAGCTCAACTAATGAGGCTATCATGACACCGACTTAGAGCCATATCTTGAATTCTTCTATTGAGATCACACTCTCAAGATCTTGATCATATCATATTCTTCTTTTCAAATCGATGATTTTGATGCCAATACTCAAGGTATATCTTTATCTTCATGGCATCCATACTTGAATCCAACACATGGACTACAAGCATGACCTATGGAATATATCTTCATATAAAACTCAGTGAAAACATTAGTCCGTAGGGATTGTCATTAATCACCAAAACCACACATAGGGGCAATTACCCTTTCAATCTCCCCCATTTTGGTAATTGATGACAATCACAACAAGAGGGTTTATATAATGAATATTAGAAACAAGTACAAAGCTTATCCGAGAATAAGTTGTATACAAGAGGTTGTATTTGATATGGTTAAGTAGCACAAAGATACTAGCCCATATCAAAACCGATTCTACTCACATAAACTATAACTAATGCATGAGATGTGAGTAGAACCAACATATATAGAGCAAACTCCCCCACAATATATGCACATGTGATGATCTTGAATTTCATTGCATACATTGTTAAGCATAACCTTTGGGAGAGTTTCCACTATATATACAACCATGCAAAACATAATAAAGATAAAATGCATGAAAGGCAAACACTTAAGAACAAACCAATCTTAAGTAGAAAACCATTTCCCTTAAAACCCTCTAAACTTCTCCCCCATTGGCAACAAGTGCCAAAATGGATAACAAGGTTAGAAGGACAATATAGTATGAGTTCCTACACAAGGTGTGCATTACTCGTAATATGAGTGAAATCACATGCACATACCCAAGGTCGAACACTTGGAGGAAATCAAACTATATTGAGGATCAAGGATTAGATATAAACCAATACACTTGTCAAGATAAGCTTAAGTCCAAAAGAAACCAAATATGAGTTATGAGTGTGTGAATATGCAATAAAAGTAAACCAAGCACTCATAAATCAAGACCTTACCAAAACCATTAAAAATCAAGAGGATAAGAGTGATGGTCGGAAAAGAGCGAGTATATCAAGGCGAGAGATTAACACTCTAGTGTATATAAGTTTCTAAGGGAAAAAACATGAGAATAATCCACAAAGAAACATCCACACATGAGAGGTTAATAAAAAGAATACATGATATCCAAGCGGAAGTCATAAGATATACCAAAAAGGATATTTTTCTTAAGTGCATATATAGCCCATGGCTCTATTTTATCTTATGGTATATCAATGAACTTCACCAAAGAAAAACAAAAAAATCTCAAAACCATCACAACTAACACTAAGGGAACTAATGCTAGTTGGGATACTTTGAGAAAGGCAACAAGTATCAAAAGGAATGATTCAATGCAATTTAAACAATATTGCACATGAGAGTACCTTGAGGAGTTGATATGCAATAAATTTCTAGAAGGCATATTTGGAATTGGTGAATCATGAAAATGATTTTATATACTCCCCATTATATGCATCATCTCAAATTACTCACATAAGAAATAAGGATACAAAGTCTTTCAAAGATAATTACAAGAATCGAACATTGACAAACAAATAAATTCATTCCAAGATGCAACCTACAAGAGATTGGATGGAAGAATAGTATGCATGAATAAGATACTTGTTACCGAGATAGCAATGGTATGATGTAGTAGATAAGAATTTTTAGATCATCCTAGCTTGGCTCCAATTAACATGTGGTGACAACACTTTCCTTATAGAAGAGACAAGCATCCATTGCATCTTCAATGTACCTAAAACAACATTCAAGTACATCTTGGTCCCCAAACTTATTGGGTCCAAAGTGGTTAGAATAACCACAACGCATAGGATACACTCCATAAAAATATGTGCATATTCAGAGATGAAATTTGAATTTCATGCATATCTTGGCCGTTTAAGGATTTGATGGAGTATACCCTATATATTGGATCAAACAAAGCAAAACATGATATAATATATACATTTAGTAAACATGCATGCGCGATACTTTCAAGATCCAATGAAGATATACTTTGGACAAATCACCAAAAATATTCAAGAAGGCATACAAGGTGTGACAAAACACATTTGTTGTCCAAACTATATCAAAGAATCAAATCAACACAAGATTTGTTCAACAAAGTTCAACAAATGAACCGAGCAAAAACTATTAAGCATGAAAGATGAAATAAGAACACAAATGCTCAAAGATTTATCTCATTCAAGAAAATAAAATAGAGAATAAAGAATGAGATAACAACCTCCCAGAAGAGCAAGGTTTCAACAAATAAACCAAACCCTTAACACTTTTCACAATGGCACAAGGTTCCGAGAAGAAAATGTTTGTCTTCCACTAAAACACATTTGATAATAATCAAAAACATCATCAAAGAGATGTTCAAAAGCCAAGGAAGACAATGGGAGCCACACCAAAATTTTGGAAAGAAAGTAAGGCAATAAGAGGTTAACTCCAAAGTGAAGATGATCCACAAATGCTACCACACACACGTATATCAATTGTCGAAGACAATGAGTGTATTGGAATAGATTTCCGGTGGTATATTGCACGGATATTAAATATAAATCTTCACAATAAAAAGCATAGGATAGAAATAAAAAGATTAAGCACTATGCAAAGATAGATATTCTTGATAGCTTCAACTAGTCACACAATCATGCAAAGCAATGGTTAGAATAACTTGAAGCAAATGGTTTCCCAAATAAGATATATAGATATGTATTTGAGAAAGACCGCACCAAGAATTTCTTACTCAAACAAAGACCAAAAAGACAAGCAATAAAAGCTTCTAACAAAAATAGGACCTTGTTTGAGCCAACATGCCACCTAGAAACAAGATAATCAACAATATCAACTCTAAGTGGCACTACCTCATATGTTCACATTTCCTAGGATTGTGATATGCAAAAGAAGCATATTACTCCCCCATAATGTGATATTCATTTTTTATAAGAGGCAAAACAATCTCAACTAGAGATAATTAATGGACATTTAGAATTTGAATTTCTCATGAGTATGATACACCACATAGTGACTAGATAAGCTTGCAATATCAATACTAAGTGGTAGTACTCATGTACACATATTTTAAGGTTTGAGAGATGCGCGAGGCATGTCACTCCCCCAAAATGGTATGTTCCATTAACCACTCTAAAAGAGCCAAATAAGATATCATCAAGATGCATTAGAGGCTCAAAAAAACACGAGTAAATGATGTGCCAATCACCTAGACATACTTGAATACACAAAATAATCAAGCATGAGGCACACCAAATACAAACACATACTTGGTACAAAACCAAAACATGTAAAGGGTCAAGTAACTTACAATATAAATGAGTTAAGTACAAGTTACCGCGAAGAGGCACATTGGATATAAGATAGGGAAATAATAATCCTTATAACTTGGCTTGATCAAATATAATATATGAAGATCCCTTAATTCTTCAAGAGTTAGCCAAGTCTCCAATGCCCTCCATAAACACCTATTGATCAAGTTTGAGCTAGTTGGTACCCAACCAAGTTGGTTTCTAAGAGGTTAGTCACAATAGGCTTGGCAACCCAAATGGTTCTTTTCTTGACACCACTTTGAGTTCCAACAAACTTGGCAAACACATTGCCATCCTTACCCTTCCTAAGATAATAATCATCATCAACAATGATAGGGTTAGATAAGGTACCGTTTGAACATGAAGAGGCAAAGTGCCCCTTCACACGACATATGTAGCAACAAGTGCTCCCCTTTCTCTTCTTCATTGATTTCTTGGCTTGGGGAGCATTATCTTGATTTTTCTTCGGAAGTGGCCTAACTTCAACTTGGGATTGAACATGAACTTGTGGCCGCTTCCCTTGTTGCTTCTCACTCAAGTGCTTTTTCTTCAATGGACAAGATCTTACATGATGTCCTTCAACCTTGCACTTGAAGCAAATAATCTTGACCGAATTCTTGACTTGGTTTTGGCCCTTCTTCTTGTTTATATTGGACTTGTTCTTGTTATTGGAGTTGAATCCAAGTCCACTTTTATCATTAGGGGATTTTTGCACACTCAAGATATTATCCAGTGTGGATTTCCCTTCATGACTCTTTTCCAAGTCATTCCTCAAGGAAGTGACTTGAGCCTTGAGCTCTTTGATTTCCTCTACATGGTTAGTATAAATACAAGTACTAGAGGAAGTAGAAGCTTCATTGTTAGAGCAACAAGGCAAAGCAATTAATCCAACACAAGGTTTATCAATAGTATGGCTAGATGAATTACTAGGACTAGCACATGGCAAAATAGCATTTTGAGTAGAATTTGTGCTAATGTCCAAAAGAGGCTCACAAGATGTTACCTTAGTAATAATTGCCTCATGAGCTAAATTTATCCCATCATAAGAGATTAGAAGATCATTATGAGAGCCCGAGAGCTTTTCTTGACTTTCTTCCAATTTCCTATACTTGTTAGTTAGCAACTCATGTTGAGCCCTTAGCTCAACACTCTCCTTTAGGATAGATGATTCACAAGAAGTAGAGTTAGTAGCACAAGCATCATTAATGGAATTTTCCTTTTCATGCTCATAAGATTCAATTTTTTGTGTGAGGAGATAATTAGTGTGCTTCTCCTCGGCAAGCTCTTGCTTAAGGAGATTGAATCTCCGACTCACATCATCAAGTTGGAAATCCAACTCCTCTATGGTTCCCATTTGTTTATGGTGTCCATAACGTGTTTGAGACAAGTAACGGCCTTATTATTACCACGAAGAGAGGTACACAAAAAAGTCAACTCAAGCAAGAGAGCACTAGTATCCTCATCAATGTCATCATCACTATCATCATTATCATTGCTATTATCTTTACAAGATATATTGGGATCCAAAGTAGGAGATACCTTTGATCCTCTTGCCATAAGGCACATGTGAGCATGGGAGAATGAAGATGAGGATATTCTTGAATCTTCATTCATGATCATGTCTTGCTTCATAGAATGTTTGATTTCCTCTACATTGTTAGATAAACAACTAGAGGAAATAGAAGCATTTTGTTCATGGTAACAAGGCAAATCAAGCGTATCATCTACACTAGTACTCAAATAATTTCTAGATGATATACAAGGACTAGCAACACAAGGGGATATAGCATTATTGTTGCAAGAAGTGCTTAAGTCCAAAGAAGAAACATTGCAATGGGATAGAGATGAAGGATCATCATTAGCGAGCACAATATCAACATTGCAATTCCCAACACCACTCACCATATCTTTACCTTGTGTCTTGCCACACATTGGTGAAGTGGGTGAAGATTAGAACTCATTGCGGCCGGAGGTGGAAGCAACTTGGAGCTCTTCATTATGTGAAGGAAAAGATATCTCCTCGGAGAAACCACCGACAATATTAGAAATGGAACCACCAAATATTTCTTTAAGCTTGGTCCACTTCTCATGAGACGACTTGCGCTTTACAACCGTCAAGAACAAATTAACTGTGGGTATCAAAGAGAAAATAAGCTCATTAGATACTTGAGCTTCGAGATGTAAATTTTTCTCATCCTCTAAAGATAGATTTTGAGGATACATAGGAGGAGAAAAACCTACATCTAGAAATCGCTCAATATTTGGACACAAGGTCCGAAGATTACAAAGCAAGCAATTTCTCCACAAAGCATAATTTGTGTCATCAAAGATAATTGCGTCATTGTGCACTATACTACTAGCCGACATCTTTACACTCTAGGCGGTGAAGCCTAAACAAGGAGAGACCTTGCTCTGATACCAATTGAAAGGATAGAGATGTCGCCTAGAGGGGGGTGAATAGGAAATTTCAAAACTATTACGATTTTGGCTTGATAGAATGCAGAATTAAACTAACATTTATTTTACAAGCACAAAGCCTAAATACACTAGGCTCAACTAAGTGCACCAACAACAAATTAAGCTAAGCAAGATAGCACAAGATAAATATACCACAAGTGATAAGCAAGATATAAGTACTTCAAGCTCGATGGATATCACAATGAAAGTAAGCTCAGATATAGAGATAACCGAGGCACGCGGAGACGAAGATGTATTCCCGTGTTCACCACCTTTGGGAAGGGGGCTACGTCATGTTGGAGAGGTGTGAGGTTCCACGAAGGATTCCTCACGCGCCACAAAGGCTCACCTTCTTCTCCGAGTCTATCCCACGAAGGAATAGGCCCTTTCCTTATGGCTAGCTTTTCGTCCACTCCGGAGATGGCAAGCTCCACAACCACTTCACAAGCTCCACGAAGGATAATCCCGGGTCTCTTCACAATCTTCCACGAAGAGAACACCGCGGCACCAACCGCCAATCCAACTAGGAGGTCACCCTCCAAGAGTAACAAGCTCACGGTCTCTCACTCGAACAAATCGTAATGGAGAGCTCAACACTTATGCAAGAATGCAAAGCAAGACCACCAAGGGTGCTCAAATCCTTCACTCTCAAATCCCACCAAAGCAACAAGTGCTAGGGAGGAATTAGAGAGGAAGAACAATGGTGGAAGTCAACCAATGACTCCAAGATCTAGATCCAATGGGTTCCCCTCACTTAGAGGAGGAATTGATTGGTGGGGATTGTAGATCTAGATCTCCTCTTCCAAAGCCCTCAAAAAGATGCAAGAATCATAGGAGGGAAGGGGGAGGAAGAAAGCTCAAGAGGTTCAACAATGGAGGTCAATTTCGTGGTCAAGAACAACCTTAAACGTTGGGGGAAGAACCCCCTTTTATAGTGGAAAGCAAATATGGCCGTTGGAAGAAATCTGTGCGAACTCGGTTGAAAGTTCGGTTGGACCGGATCCAGAACCGGACGGTCCGGTTCCTGGACCGGAAAACCGAACTTAAAACCGGAATTAGGGTCAGTACACAGTCTCGGATAGACTCGGTATAGAAAAACCGAAAATCCCGGTTGAATCTCGGTTTTCCGGTGCTGGCACCGAACCACCCGGTCTGGGAGCCGGTTGAACCGGATCCACAACCGGGATGAAACTGACTTCACGGAAAACGCAATAACTTTTGCATACGGACTACGATTTCGATGATCTTGGGCTTGTTTTGACGAGGAAAACAAGATTTACAAGATTTTGCAGAGAAACATCATAGCCCAACAAAGGAGGATAGAACCAAATGAAGAAAGGTAAGAAGCCTCCCTAAATAAGAACCGATAAAACCTTCAAACTCGAAAACGCCATAGAAGATGCATACGAATTCCGTTTTCGATGAACTTGGGCTTGTTGAAGAGCTAGAAACAAGCTAAAGAACCTCACATGTAGAAACACCAAGAAGCAACAAAATAAGAAGATGCAAAGTATGCAAAGGATTGAGCTCCCTATGACGATGTTATCAAGTTACACAACCGAAAGCCCCTCTTGATAATGCGACTATCTATCCTATAACCCGGTCTCCCAACAACCACCCCGAGACCGGTAAAAGGAAAACCTAGCAAGGCTATACCTTTGCCTTGCGCAAACCGCTTGATCTTGATGACAACGCTTCAAGCTCCACCCAAGCCGGAATGCAACACTTGATCATTGTTGCTTCGTGAAGACTCCTAATTTGCTCCCCATACACCACTATGGGATAGCTTAATTAATACATGTCTTCACATGTCCATTATCACCAATATGGATGGCAAGCTTCAAGCAAATGATCTTCTCGAGATGTTTATCTTGAACTTGCCCTTCTCAACCTTGATGACGATCACCACTTGATGTCATCATATCATGGGCTATATAATATCTTCATTTTTGAAGCATGCCCATGGAAAGATACCTGTCCATATAGAAAACGCAAAGGCAAATATATAATGGATTAGTTCATGATGCATAATTGACAAGGCTTACCATACCACAATACCATGTGGTACATTCTTTATGATTCATGTGTTGACCAACTTGAAATCACTCTTCACTCTTTGTATTGGTCAACCAAGTATCTTCTCGTGCTCCATCTTAATATCTTGAGGTACATAAGGAACTCTTCATTTGATTACATGCTCTAAATCTTAGTCAACCATAGCTCAACTAATGAGGCTATCATGACACCGACTTAGAGCCATATCTTGAATTCTTCTATTGAGATCACACTCTCAAGATCTTGATCATATCATATTCTTCTTTTCAACTCGATGATTTTGATGCCAATACTCAAGGTATATCTTTATCTTCATGGCATCCATACTTGAATCCAACACATGGACTACAAGCATGACCTATGGAATATATCTTCATATAAAACTCAGTGAAAACATTAGTCCATAGGGATTGTAATTAATCACCAAAACCACACATAGGGGCAATTACCCTTTCAGAGTCCATGACAAGGACTTTTCCTGAGTCACGTTGAATGACTAGCAGAATAAAGTGGAATCTACGCACGCATAACTCATCATCAGTTAAACTTAACATCGAGTAAGCCGAAACGGAATGTTTACAAGAGAGGGTAACAGTACTCACGAGAAGTTGTAAGGCAATAGTATTTCCCTTTTGGTTTGTTGTCTCAGTAAAGACCTTAGCAATAAATCTTCTGTTTGCCCGGGTTTGTCTCTTACCACTTGTTCATGAACTCTATTTGGGTCAACAAACCCAATGTCAAAAGGGCCTCCTTTCATGCATTCCATAACCTTTTTCCTGCATAATAGTATATACATATATGGTGAGCATATATATACATGCAATTAATGAATTGAATGAGCTGGGATAGAAATTACAGAAATAGTACTTACACACAATAAAGGCTGATGGCAGCTTTGTCAAGTTCCTTCTGATTGAATAAAAAATGCAAGTCTTGAATGTTGAAGGTGATCTCGTCGTCTCCGCACAAGAAAATCTGATCTCTTATATGCGTTGTGATCCATTATTCCTTTCTCGTCTTGCAGAAATCAACGTACCACTTATGCAATCTTCGCATTTTTGTTGGTCGATTCTTGAACTCCTGTTTCTTGATGAGATTCTTCCCGTACTTCCATGGTTGTATGGGGTTGACATAGCCTTTGGGCAAGTGGTCTCCCATGATGTTCAAGTATACAATGTAAGTCATCCCCATCTCATTGGTCTTTCTTTCTAGCTCATCCTCGTAATCATTTACAGGACGAGCTATCCGTGTGTCGAACACTTGGAGCGGGGCGCACGATTGGTTTTCCTGCTCTCCAAGCATGAGAACTGTTTTCTGGGGTGCATGACTACTACTTTCAGACTCCCTCCGCCTTGCATCCCCCTTTATAATCTGGCGCTCGTAGTCCGGCACAAGTGGGGTTTTAGGTTTTAAAAGATTATTGTAAAACTTCTCCACCACCGCCGGATCTAGTTTCTCCTTTGGCTAGGCCCGTCTAGGTGCAAAGAATTTCTTGACCTCTTCTTCCGAGATCCTCTTGTTCTCCTCGTCGCTGCGATTCCATGGTAATACCGGCAATGGCTTGGCGGAAGGCTGCGGGACATAGTTTCTTGAACTCTTCGGCGTACAGTTTCCTGCGGATTTCTTCGTGGCAGTGCTCTTCCGTTTACGCTGACGCGTAGGAGATGGTTGGCACACCGGAGATGGCTGACGTGCAGGAGATGGCTGGCGCGCGGGAAATGGCTGACGCGCGGGAGATGGCTGAAGCGCCGAAGACGGCTGACGCTGCGGAGACGGCATGGGAGTATTCTGATGACCCGGAGACGGCTGAAGCGACTCAGATTGCTGACGCTGTGGAGACGGCGGGGGTGCCAGTGGCCTCCAATTTGGAAGCACGATGTGTTCCTTCTTCCAAAGAATGGTTGTTTCACCAGCAAATTTGAGTTGAGTTTTCCCTTCACCTGTAGCATGGTCAAGCTATGCTTCCTCATATTCCTTCACAACCTCATCCACCTCGACAATAGCATAGCCATCTGGAATCGGTCGGGAGTGGTAAGTTTCACCAGCTACAGGAGGTAAGGCATAGCTGACCGCCACCTTAATGAATAAGCCCATTAATCTCACATGTAGCTCAGCGTGTTCGCTCTCCATGATCTCATCCACGGGGTATCGAGGACCCGCCATTTCAAGCGTGGGCTGCACGTTCTCCGTGGAAGCCATGCTGCTTTTCAGCAGAAGTGCGGGCATATGACTTCCAATGCAGGCTCTTCGTGCCGCTGAGATGGGCCGGTAGCTTGCTGGCTATTTTGTGCGTTCACTTGCGGCTGTATCTCCCTAAGTGCATCTTATATATGTGTCATCCGGTCTGTACGCTCTTTCTCTTTTCTGCCGCGCCATCTGTAAGAGTCGCCCCCCGCGGCAAACTCATCCTTCCACGTCATACCCCATGTGCCTCGTGCTAGTCCAGGGTGTTCTTTTTTACCGATGGCGTGTGTAAGATGGTCATTCTCTCTGTCGGGATGGAAGGTCCTAGCGGCTGTTTCCTCGAATGTCGTGATGAGTTTATTGACGGGTTTGGCAAGAATTGTTGAGAAGATACATAATCCCGTTTATGGGTCCAACTTTGCCCCGATTCCGTAGAACCAAGTCTTTGCACGTAACTCCCACCCATTTGTCTAGGGTGTGATCCCTCTATCGCGCATGGCCTTCTCAGCTTCCTCCCACTTAGGCCTCTGAGATATGTAGCCACCTGACCCTACCCTCTGGTGATATTCCTTCTTCTGGGCATTTAGCGTATTGGTTTCTGACCTTTTTGTAGCTATAGCACCTTCCTTGTACGCCACAAAATCGGGCCAGTGAGGTCTTATCTTCGCATAATATGCATCTTCAAAATCTGGAGTCTTTATAGCTTTGACAAATTTGTTCAATTTTGTCTTTCAGTTGTGGAAAGTCTCAGCCATCTTTTTTAGAGTCTACTCTTTGACCTTTTCTTTTATAACCAGTTTATTTTCATCCTCCTCTGGCGGTAGGGTGAAATTTAACAACAACGAAGTCCAAAACGTTTCTTTGGATCTTTCATCTACAAAGGTACTGTCACCCTTCTTTGGCTTATTCCAATATTCAATTGTGATAAGGATTTGGTCCCTAACAAGAACTCCAGCCCGACGTATAAATTAATGCAGCCTTCTTGGGCTCCATCTGCTTGCCATCAACACGGACTGCTTCGATCGTGAACTTTGCACGATCTTTCAACCGATGGCTCGCGCCTCGCTTGCTCTTTTTCGTAGAAAAAGATTTTTGCTGGCTGGTCGATCCGGAGGGCTAAAAGAAGAAAGAAGCGTTAATTAATACATGTACATATATACAAATCAATCGGTGCAAGTCAGTAGAGGCTTAATCCATGCATATACCTCGACGGACTTTGTAATCACTAAAGTGCGTTCAACGGAGTCGTCATCTTTTCCATGACTACTTGAGCTATCATCATGTCCATCCAAGTTTATATATTGTGAGGTGTCCTCGTGGATCATGTTCTCCATTATTTCTTCCTCTTCAAGGTTTCTACTAAGTGGATCCATAGTTTCTAAAATAATAATATTATCACACAAATATCAGTAATACATCTATTGAAATGCTCAAGCAAGGATGATGATATGACAGGTTAAAAGTATTGAAATGTAACCCTAATACATACTTGGTCATTCCAAACCCTAATTAAGAGAAAGCCTGGATTCATATGAGAGGGTACATTTAGTTCTTATAATTAACTTGTCATAAAAGTTGATTAACAATGCATGGTTGACAATGAGAGGTGTGCTAGGGCGGCGGCTGGCGGCGCTACGACGAGAGCGGGGCCAGGATGCATGGGGGTGTACGTTCGAACCAGCACGACGTGGGCTATCTAAAATGGGAGACTCACCCTCGACGCGTGTGTAGGCTCAGCGAGGGCAGAGGAGGTCAGGGTCAACGGCATAATGGTGGCGGTGGTCGTTGGTGTCACCAAATATACAGATACAATACAATACATATATACATACACATACAAATATACAAATAAATCGATCCAATATTAAAACATATATAGATCCAATATAGATATATACATATGTAGATACAATATACACAATATCGACGCGGATTTGCTACACACAGGCGTAGCTGTGCATAGGCCTAGGTCCGTTGGATAAAGAGATCACATGCAATGCTTCTTTAAATGCTAGTGACTGGCTCTTGGAAAGGAATAACGGTGTCTAACGGTGGGTGTATCATTCCGTTTGTGTGCATGCATGCAATGGCTAGGGTCTTGGACAAACCCTAATTTTTTAGCGTGCTATTTGGCGAAGAAATTTTTAGCATCTAAAATGGGAAGGTAGTGAGAAGAAGGCTTAAAAAGAGTTCTGCATACAAACGCTTCATACTAAGTGCTTGTGCTAGTATGCAAACCCTAACTTTTCATCTGGATAGTGTAGTGTCTTATATTTTGGCGGGAGAGAATTAATTTTCGCGTGGCCCTGGTGGGAGTTTTTTTGTTTTCCCGCGCGCTACATGGTACTCTGCTACTCTATAAAAGATAGAAAGCAATGGTATGTACCAAAAAAATGTGCCGACGGCAACCGCGTGCATGACGAGAGATGAGGTAGAACGAAGAAAGCAATCCCCGATTCTACCTTGTTTATCAAATGAGCAAGAAAATTTGAAGAGAGAATAAATAAGTAAGGCTATGGCCAGCAGCTCGTAAAACAAGAGATAAAATGAAACAAAGTTCTGTTCTACGTGCAATAGCTACCTAAAGCAACGAAATTAGTATGCAAAATCTGAGCTTTGTTTGATTATGGTTTTTGCATGTCTTTGTCTATGATACATTGGGTTTTACGTTACAAAACAGAATAAGGCTTAGTGTTACAAAACAGAATAAGGCTTATTTGGGTTAGGGTTTTGCGCATGTAGTACATTAGAGTTTGCCTCAAAGGAATGGAATCTGATAAGCTTAGTTTGCTAGGTTTTTGTGCATGCCATGAACTAACGGCGTTACTATCCTCAAATGGGAATCCAACGTTCTTTGTCTGGAAACATGTGATCCGTATTTCAAAAGGGGAGAGAATCAACCATGGATAGGCTATGCGCAGCTATGCCTGTGTGTAGCAGGCTATTTTGCTACACAATATATATATACAAATATACACATATATACAATATATGATACACAATATATATACACAAATATACACATATAACACAATATATGATACACAATATATATATACAAATATACACATATATATAAGCAGGCGGGACAAAACCTTATTATTAGCTTTGCCTCTTCACCATAGTCCATAGTGGAATCAATAGCGAAATGAGAATTCTCATTGCACCGGGACAACAAAACCCCTAATAAAAAGAATATAAAAAAAACAACGACGGCATTTCGTTATTAATTCACCACTTCATGAAAATCATAACCTTTTGAAAAGTTTAGTTCATTTATTTGTACTAGACTAAAATAGAGGGTACCTATAAGTTTCAAAATTCCATCTCTAGCCTGAACTAGCTACGTTATGTGTTTTAACCTGATGAAAATCCATCGGTGTCACCAACCATCATATTTGTTGGCGCGCTCGGAGATACAAGCTTGGAGAGGTGGATAACTAAAGACATCAGAACAGTGGGACCAAGCAAAACAAAGCTAAGCAATGAAAACTGAAAAGATTGCTTGATCCCGGCAGTAGGCACAAGTCTTCATCTCAACATGGATTGTTCCAGCACCAAGCCCCGACGAGCAGCCGATCTAGAAGCTTTAGGTGCAGAACATGCATGCATAAATAACTCATCTCAGCCCCTGGCCCACTCATGTGACACCGGTGCCTTTAAGCGTACAAGGCTCAAGTGGAGGTGGGGATTAGGCAACGCCTCTAGAGAGGGAAAAAACGGTGCCCAAGGGTTACATAGGGCTAGAATTATAATTTAAAACTCGCGAGCTAAACGAGTAACTCGCGACTCGACTCGAACTTGGTGTTTAACGAGTTGAGTCAAGTTTTCGATTTGTGCTCGTTTGTTTACTCAAGTTAAATGAGCTACTCGCGAGCTACTCATTTAGCTCATTAAACTCGTTCAAATACAGAGTTTGGAAATTTTTATAGATGAGTGTCGTACTATGAACGTTTCTTGAACCTGTAATGATGTAGAAGTATTATATTTCTCATTGATCTTTCTTCGTGTTATTATGGAAGTACTATTGGTATTCTAGTTTCAAATTAGTAGGATAATTACTAGTTTTTCTTGTATGTGCTCATGTTCGTAACTTATAACAAGCTAAACGAGCTACTCATGAGTTTATTGAGTCGAGCCGAGTTTCAAATATGAGCTCGTTCTGTAAACGAGCCGAGTCGAGCTAACTCGTTAGTTGAACGAGCTTTAGCGAGTCGAGCCGAGTTGGCTCGGCTCGGCTCGAATTCCAACCCTAGCCGGATGCCACTACCGAGTTCTCATAAGGTTTTGCTCAAACTTCAGCGCAACGAGCATGGACGTCGTCCTACCCAATCGACCAACCAACACACGGGGAGAGAAACATCGATCAAGGATCTCAAACTGAGGATCTCGCTCAAAATTAGCCGTTCAAACCGAGGATCTCGATGTAAACAGGACGGATTAGTTCAACCCATACTCGTCGGAACCTCCTAATTGGGATTTTGGGTCTACAAAAGCGTCAGTCGGATTTTCTTGCGTATCGCGCTTCCGGTCAGCCTCCTTCAACATGGGTTGCGGCATATTGCCCTGACATCGAGCGTGCCATTGTAAGGCACAAATTCTACGATCAAGCCCATCGATAGATTTCAGGTCTAACGGAATTAAAGATAATGTCTACTCCCATGAATAAAGAATGAACTTAAGGGACCTACCAGTTGACAGGGTTGTCGGCTCTGATTTTTTACCCTCTCCTCCCACTCCTCTGGTTTGAGAGTCGCTTCCTTCCTCCGAGGCCTCCCTTTTCTCTTCCCCAGCGGCTCTGCCGCTTGGGGAGGGGGGAATGGAGTGCCTCGCCTTGTACAAAGTAGGTGTAGGCCTCGGGCTCCTTGCCCGTAGCTTGCGATGTGGCCTCAGATCTCAGCGACAAGATCTGGAGTCTCCTAGGGTTCCTTCTCTCCTTTCCTCTGCTCCGGTGGATGGAGTTGAAGACAAGGGCAAAAACCACCACCGTCTCTCATAAAGCCGCGGTTCCCTGGCACCTACTATTCAGTTCTCTCTTGTTGTGTTCTCTTCTGCCGACCGACCATGGTGGCGAGGGGGAGAAGAAGTGAAAAGGAGGTGCTGATGGGTGGTGGTGCCAGAAGAGGGCCTTCGTTCCAGCGCATCGGCGCGACGCTGGACGGTCGATGCTAGGGGATGCTGATGTGCTGCCATGGTGGAAGTCATCGGCAGCCTCCCTTCAGGCGAGCCCTTGGTGGAATAAGCGCCACAATCCTCTGCTTGGTGGTTCTGTATCTTTATCCCTCCTCTTGGCCAACCTCGGTGGCGAGGGACTTGAGGGACTTGATGCTGTGGCTGCTAGGTGTGGGAGACAACGCTCTGGTTGGTGGAGCATGCGACCTAGGCAGCAGATCCCAAGCGGCGGTGGAGCTTTGCCGCTGCTATCCTTGGTCACAGGAGTGGCCCTGCTGCGCTTGAGCTTGGAGGCGGCTCGAGCCCTTCCTTTGTCCTTAGGTGGAGGATCAACTCCGACCTCGTCGCGACATCGATTGTCGCTGCTTCCCCAAGTGGCCTAGTCCCCGGTGGAGGCATGGGTGGCCGCGGATGGAGGTCGTCTCTAATCGGCGTTGAGCAAGGCAACGAGCGTGGACTCGATTGCGTTTTCTATCTTTTTGTGGGGTGCTCTATGTAAAAGTATTGGACCGGGTTGTATTTTTCTTTTCCTTAGGGTCCTCTGTGCAATTGTAACCCCACCGCCGACTGAATGCCTGCTCTAGGTCTTTCGGGACCTTTCCCGTTCAAAAAAAAATGAACTTAAAAGGACCATCACAATCAATCTTTTTTTGGAGAACATTACAATCAATCTTAATTAGTATTACTAGTATAAGAACAAATAGCACCTGAAAATCATTAACAGTAAGCAACAATACATTACCTTTTCTTGCCTAGAAGCAACAATGCCGTATGAGGTGTTATTTTGTGTAAAAAAAGAGATGCGTTTTCCTCGTGCTCCATTTGCTACCTTCGGCACACAAACGCAAACAAAGTGGCTAACCACAAAATAACACGAATGATGATCAGAGCTGACGGTGGAGAAACGAACCTTTAAGCAGCAGGCTTTGCGGCCAAAAGAGGGGTCAGCGGAGAGGAGAGGAAAAGGGTGGCAAACGAACCGAGAAGTGTCCTCCTCCGCCCGTCTATAAATTCCCCTCCGTTCCTCCTCTTTTTATAGGAGGCACTAGAACAGAGGAGGGGAGAACACCAAGGACTACCAGCGCCTTTCCGCGATCCAAATCTTTCCGAGAGAGTTCTTGGTTGATCTCCTCCTCCTCGACCACCTCCGAGGGTATGTCCCCTTCTCTGCGATCCCCCTCTCCCCCTGCTGATTGATCTTGATGTGCGATCCTGTTATCCTATTCCGTGGTTTGTTCCTTAGATCGTTTAAAGGATTTAGGATCGAACCGTGTAGGTTTTCTTGGATCCTGTTGTCTCTGCCCTAGGGAAAATAGCGTAGTAAAGGATTTAGGGTTGACTCCGTGCAGGTCTTCTTGAATCCTGTTGTCTTTGTCCTAGGGAAAATAACGTTATTAAAGGATTTATGGTAGAACCGTGTAGGTCTTCTTGAATCCTGTTGTCTTTGTCCTGGGAAAATTCGTTATTTAGCCAGAAGTTGTGTGTCCTTGGATTATGTACCCAAGTTGGTTGTTAGTTGGTAAAACACCCAAAAAATTCCATTTGTCCTGTCTTGATATGTTTTTATAAACAATCATCTAGGGAATCGGGGAGAATCGTTATTGGTCGTGTGACCTGTACTACGATTTCTCTGAAAAAAGACAGTGCTTCGGCTATGGTGCCAGTTATTCTTTTTGCTTATCAACTGTTATTATTATTTGCTGAACAATAGATTAAATCTAAGCCTTATACTAATTTTATATGTAACTTAATATGAGCTCCATAAAGGTGTTCTCATTTTGTAGAAATAAACCCTTTTATTTTAAGAGAATACATTTATCAAGGATTCAAGGTTTCAAGGTTATATCAAGATTAGCAGTGCACTTGCTTGCATGCTGATCAGGAATGTCAAAGAGAAATTTAGTAGGAAAAACTCCAGTCTTGGACCTCTTTAAGAAAATTGGATAAGAAAGAGAAAGAAAACAATGTTCAGAAAGGATCATAAAAATCCCATATAGGAACAGGCTGTAAATAATGATAGAAGACAACAAAGCTAGCCACACAAGTCTTGCAGGTTGCTCCTAGTTTTGTCAAACTAGATCTTCCCTAATTATTTAGGTTCAATTGGAATAGTAATGATTGCTACTGGTATAAGTATTTTCTAGATATACTTCATCGATTTGACAAGTTTATCTTTGTTTAATCTTGACTGCAAAAATAAATATCTCTGATGCTAAATATTTATTCAGTAGTCACTTGTCATGAGATGGTGTGAAAGGCTGGCTCATGACCCTGGATTTATATGAATCTACAATCATGTGAACCTCATATATGCAGTTGTTTCCTATCAAGAATTTAGTTGTATTTATGTTATGTAGAACAAAGGTTGTTATGTGTAGCACTTGATGTATATAATCATTTCTTCACTGCATATGTTTGTTCTTGATATTGGATGTGCTGTAAAACTTGTAGATTTGTACTAAGTTCTTATTTTTTCCAGATTTTTCACCACTTCATCCTGTTAAGTGTTAACATCTTATTCCTACAACTATGGGACCACATTTATTCCCCAATGTGTTTCTAATTAGCATGCACCTTTTGCTCAAAGTGTGTTCTCTAGTTCATAGGCTTCTCTCCTTTCCGTGTCTGTTGCAAAAGTTTCTATCTTGCCCTTGTAGTACTGCTTATGAAGCTGTAGTTCACCTCTCTGCAGGATGCTCTAATGATTGACTGCTTGATTGTAGAAATGAGAACTCATGAAGCTGTCATTCACTTCTCTATGCTGCATGTTCTAATGTTTCATTTTCTTACTGTGTACAGTTCTTGGTGTAGCTTTTGCCACTCCCACCAGGAGTTTTCATGTCTGATCTCGACGTTCAGATCCCAACTGCCTTTGGTAGGCCTGTTGTTTTTTTATCCATATTATTATTGGAATTGTTTGCATTGTTTGTGAATATGTAACTCATATTATTTTGCTGCAACGTACAGATCCCTTTGCTGAAGCGAATGCTGGGGACGCTGGTGCAGCGGCAGGAACAAAAGACTACGTTCATGTACGCATCCAGCAGCGTAATGGCCGCAAGAGTCTGACCACTGTCCAGGGTTTGAAGAAGGAATTCAGCTACAGTAAGATCCTCAAAGACCTCAAGAAAGAGTTCTGCTGCAATGGTACAGTTGTCCAGGACCCAGAGCTTGGCCAGGTGTGTTGAAACGACCAAACTTCGTCAAGTCTATTTGTTTTGTAGATTCTGCAAGCTAGTTATCCTGATCAATGCTCTTCCTTCTCCAATATATAGGTCATTCAACTTCAGGGTGATCAGAGGAAGAACGTCTCAAATTTCCTCGTCCAGGTAAACATCATTTTCCTGACCTCGTGTTCAGTAGTACAATCTGTTATCAGCAAACATGGAAGAAGATGTCTAATATTGAGCCTTCCTGTGACCACTCAGGCTGGCATTGTGAAAAAGGAACACATCAAGATTCATGGTTTCTGAGCAACTGCCAGGTCCATACCAAAGCCTGCATGCCAAGCAGCTATATATCTGGAGTGGAGTGTATCTGGTTGTGTGCTAGCAATAGCAGGCGTTACGCTTGCACGTTCGGTTCGGAGTATACACGAGAAAGCCTAGCCTAGCCTAGCCATATCTCTGCGTGTATGCTTGTTACCTTTGTGTCGAAACTTGTAAGAAGCACACCATCGTTAGATGGCTTGTTTCTTGCTCCCGTCGGGGTTGAATAAAAGATGTTTTCTGAAGCATGGTGTCCTTACTATCATCCATATTTCGGTTGCTAACATTGATTTCGGTTGCCTTACTCTACATTCTTTTCTTTGGGATGCTGTGACCGTTCTTCAGTCGGTCATTTGGTTGTCTTTTTCGTTCTTTCTTTCTTTGGTGGAATGTGCTGATATTCGGGGTTGAATAAAAGATGTTTTCTGAAGCATGGTGTCCTTACTATCATCCATATTTCGGTTGCTAACATTGATTTCGGTTGCCTTACTCTACATTCTTTTCTTTGGGATGCTGTGACCGTTCTTCAGTCGGTCATTTGGTTGTCTTTTTCGTTCTTTCTTTCTTTGGTGGAATGTGCTGATATGGTTTTTTATGTGTGTTCAATGGCAGTTGTGTGGTTTTCTTTGGCTTATGTCGATTTTTTCGCTAGGGTTCTGAAACGATGACTTGAAATGACTGTTTTCTCTTCTTCTGTAGTAAAGTATCTTTTTCAGCATGTCACTTTGCAAGGATAGCTGGATTCGCTAGAGAGTTAACTTGCGTGCTTGGCATACACTGAGGGTGTGTTTGCTAGCCCGGGCCACCTTAGAATTAATATCTCTGTTGAGCCCAGTGGACTTCAACATGTTTGAGGTCAGATTTTGGCATATGTTTGGTAGCACGTGTCTGTCGAGAAATTCTGAATTCATCCATTGTTTGGTGGGTTGTACGTGTTGAGATATACTGAAAATATCTAAAATATACATAAAAGCCCCTGAATACACAAATAAAATGCAATCTGGTCTCTATATACATGAATAAAACAATCAAGTCCCTGTAAACACAAATAAAAAGCAATCGGGTCCCTATATACGTAAATAAAAAAGCAATCGGATCCTGCACAGGCAAGCTCTGGCCAGGGAGCTTCGACGAAGACGCACGAGACTGTCCATGGGTGGCCTTGCCCCCGTCGGCGGGCGCCGGTGAGCTCCGGCCGGGGAACTCCGCGGAGACACGGGGATGTTCGTGGTCGGCTGGCGAGCTCTGGCCAGGGAGCTTGGCGGAGATGCGGCTGGCATGGTAGGCATGGCCATAGGCTGGTCGCCGCCCGGCAGATGTAAAACAGGAGGCGATGTGGGCCGTGGCAGTGGCGCTGGCGGCGCTTGTCGAGGAAGCGGCGCCTCGAGGAGGCGTGGTCGGAGGTTGGAGGAATCAAGGAGGCAGAGCTGGCCTCGATTCGGGAGAATGGGGTGGAAAAAATTGACCCATGTTGATTCGGTCGAGGCAGGCGTGCGGGGATTTTTAGGTGAGCTCACCGCCATCGCTCTGCTTTCAACTTCACAACGGGCAGGCTGAGGGGCGTCAGGCGAGGTGGGCGGCGAGGAGTAAAACCGGGATAACAAACACTTAAAACTGGGCTGAGGTCAGATTTTCTGGGTTGGACCGATCTACCAAACACACCCTGAATACTCTTACGGGCCCAGTTGCACTGGGTTCTTCAGATCTTACGGGCCCAGTTGCACTGGGTTCTTCAGATAGCACGCAGCTGCCTGGTGCCCCTTAAGGCCTTGTTTACTTCTAATGTATTCTAATCCCCTAGGGGTTTGGGGATGGGAGGGGATTTGGTGAATCCCTCCATTCACCCAATCCCCACATTTCCCATCATTTCCTCACATTTCCCCTCACTTTACAATTCTTGGCATGTTTACTTTGAATTCTGGGGATTAGAGGGAATGGGAGAGAATTGAGATCAGGTGATAAAAATAATAACTTTACACCTATAACATGTTATGACAAGTCACTCAAGTAAAAATCGAATCTTTGCAAGGAGCGTTAACATCTCTTCATACACTTCATGAATACAAGTTTAAATATGTGCTCTCGACAGACTGGAGCTCAAACAATTGCCTAATTATTTCTACAATAATATTTTGCATGCCCATTCCAAATATAGTTGATGCGATCATTTTCTTATCCAGCTCCGCCAGATGCTTTTATTGACACCCTATTATAACACCAAAAAAATAAATGGTTCAACACTAGCAAAATAAACAGAAAACAACATCTCTGCTAGCAGGTTACATAATAAAAATAGGGGAGAACAGTATATGTAAATAGAAATTGCTAGCATGTTGCATACTAAAAGTAAATAGGGGAGAACAGATTATAGAAGAAAAAGAAGATGCATCTAGTTCTCTGGAATTTAGATATGACAGTCTCAATACACGATTTAGCACACAATTTTCTGGGCATGCAAACATGAAGGATTGAGCAGATATAGTTTTTCTTTCCATGTTATCTACATAGGTACATACTAGCACATGATCTACTAATCAACTCATTTGACATCATGGTCTGTTTCCGGAATGTACTACTAACTAATAACTCATGCATGCATTAGATCTCTCTTTTCTCACACCAACTAGGGAAACCGAAATACACAAACTAAAGTGCTAGCAAGTTATCAAGTAGACATTAAGTACAATCTACACATAGAGAACACCAGACCAGACTATATCTAGCTCTCTTATCTCAAGGAGTTTGCCCAGCTAGCACACAACAAAATTTGCCCAGCTAGATCAGAGACATACTACAGACTACAAAATGAAGAGAAAACATCAAGCTGGCAAAAGTAATATATGATGGCATCATTTCCAGCTCCTACCACATGGTTTCATCAGCATCAACCTATTATAGAAGGTAACAGATACAAGTGAGGCCATGTTTACTTCATGAACAGACAAGAGACATGTACTACGTGAACAAATCAGAGACATGTACAATATGAACAGAAAAGAGAAATACATTATCCAGAGACACGAATATGATCAGAGACATGTACAATATGAACAGATACGAGATATATATCTACAGTTCACAAGTGGGAATCAGATCCAGAGACACAATAAACATTATAGGCAATAAGTTAACATTAAGGAATTGCATATCACTAGTTCCTAGGATATTAACATTAGATTATCCCAACATGCGTGTTGTACCATGCATGTTGTAGAAGGGATTTAGACCTCGATTCTGCAATGTTGTAGATCAGTAGGCATGGAGCCGATCGTCCCTGTACTGCTCCTCGCCGCACGCACCTGCAGAGAGAAGGAAAATGTGAGGACGACAGAGATGAAGAGTTAGTGGTTAGTTTCTATTAAATACAACTATTTTATAACTCAACCTGAAAACCTAACAATATTGGCATCATACCCGATTGAACCGTCCCACCCAAATAGGGGTGACCTAATTTGAGTCCGTCTAGCAATGTATATACGTTCTCTAATAGAAAGACCAACATGGTTGTTCCTTGTAACTAATAAAGGTAAGAAGGTCAGAACAGTCCATCGTATTCACATTAAGCAAGATCTATGCACATTATGTAGAGTCACTGGATGCAAGTGAATAACAAATATTGCGTTGGATGTATAATTTGGTATTTTGAGGGAGTAGTTGTCAGCTACCTCTTACATTCTCTACATCATATTCAGTGCATAATTCTTTAGATTTCAGGAAAGAAGTCTGCAATAAAGTGTGATACACCTACCTCTGCTGTAGCTAAAGATTAAGCAGTACAGTCTTAATTTCTTCAGATTCCATGAGGCTTTGTGGTTCGCCAGCGAGCTCGGCCAGATTCATCAGATCTTGGGTACGTGACCGGGGTGTTAGGTGGCCGGGGCAGCGGCGACGGATCCGATGCATGAGGAGCAGAGGATTTCAATGCGATGTGCTCTAGGGAAAAAATGTTTTCGTGAATAAGCGTTGGCACTAATCAAGTTGACTTAATAGGAAAAATATCTAGACTTAATAGGACAAATATCTAGTGTTGGCTAGTATACAACGTGATACAGATATTTAAATTAAGTGCTTAATGCCTTGATCATTACTACCGGATCTTTATGAAAAAGGGAAACAAAAGTGGGAGCAGCACAAGCTAGTTACGCAGGTTATTGCAGGAGCGCTCACTAGCTCAGGAAACATTGTCGCTACTCCACAGCGAAAAGCTTCCTCCTGGATCCGATGGTGCCAATTCCAATGTCCTTGAGGTCCTACAGGGTGAGCAGCGGGAGCACCTCTTCGTCCACCTCGTGGATCTGGAACACCGGTGTTAAGAAACAGAGCCCGTCTCGTAGAACCAAGCATTGTCCAGGGAGGATGGCACGGAGCTTGACTCGCCGGAAAGGACAGAGAGATACGAGGGTTGGCGATCTTGGTGCTACGGGCCACCGCCGGTGCGACGTCCATGGCGGCCGTCTGTGGCGGCCGCAACCAATGAGAGAAACCCTAGATAGGGGAGAGAGGTAAAGAGGAGAGGGAGGGACTCACCGGAGAGAAGGCCAAGTTGTGTCCGCCGTCTGCGTCGTCGGCGACGTCCCTAGGTCGGCATCCGCGCGTCGCCTCCCTCCTCGAGGAGCAGGAGCGCTTTCTTCCCCGACGAAACACGAGGTCCGGGTCGCGTGTTGGAATCCCCGGATGGTACGCTCTTGGTGGGGGGGATGGTCCGGGAACAAACTCGATAATACCTCAGGAGTAAACGGGCTCGCGGGGAAAATTGGGTATCAGCGGGTGGGCCGGGAAAATACACGCTGAATCTAGGAAATACCGGAGAAGTAAACGAGGCCTAAAAGCTGCACGGTACTCCATTTTCCTTATAAGCAAGAACGTTATGGTTATCATTTTAGGGTTGAGGCAGGTTTTTCAAAAAAAAAACGAAAAATCTAGTCGGTGGAAGTAAAAATCTGGCGGCGTGCATTGATGTCTGTTCACCTCCAATAAACAACAAAACGAATCACGGCCAACAAAGAATCAAATTGAAAATTTAAAATCTGTTTATTCGATTTAGGATCTGTTTTCACAGTTGAGCTAGTCGCGACGAGATCTTTAAAACTAGATCTCATGTTGGTATATTTCGATGAATTTTTTTCAGACCAAAAAACAATCCACCCTTAACACTTATTATCCATACCATAATATGTAAGTTATCCACCCTATATCATATATGTTATCCACTGTATAAACAAGTTAGGTTGAGACGTTCTCATATTTCTTATATGGGTAACTTTTACATGTTCTTGTCTTATGAAACTTTAATTAACGCATCAACGAGGGTTGAGGCTCGGTACCTAATTGAGGCTTTGTCACTCGTACGCCACGGTAGCGACGATGTGCAAAGCTGAGCCGCTATACTATAGATTGCCTGTTATGTCTGTTCACTATAACTTATGGGGTGGTGGGACATAAGATCTTATTTATTATATCATGCAAAAAATGTTTAGATTATGCTTAATGTTTAACGCGATAGCCTTTTGAGGTTAAGTCGCCGGTACGCCTCTTGTGTCGACGAACGACGAAGCGGAGCTGCTAGAGTAACTTTTGTATTCTATCTCTGGTTATTTTTTTTATAGCGGTGGATAACTTATATGTTATTGGTTGGGTAACTTAAATGTTAAAGTATGGATTACTCTTGTGTTACTGGTGGATAATTATTATACAATATTATGGATAATTTTTTGTTTATCTCTATAGATAACTTTATATAATTTTTAGGATAACTTTAGTTCTCTTTATAACCACCATAATCGTTTAAGACTTGGTTATCTTCTTCTTAGTTAATTACATGTGCGTTAGACTTACTTGATTTGGCCATGTTAGTCTAGGTGTCAGGATACCGAGTGTTCGAGGTCAACGCGGTGAAATCTTAAGTCGTAGGAGTTTATATTTGTGGTCACGCATGCATAAAAAAATTTAAACACACGATTTGTACATAGGATGGATAACTTACGTAATACCAGGTGGATAACTTTTGGGTCGAAAAAAAAGTTATTGAAATATATTGATATGAGTAGTTTTAAAGCCCTTATCAGGACTAGCCCAACGGCAGAAACAGATCTAAAATCAAATATACAGTTAAGTCATTTTGAATTTTTAGATTTTTGAATTTTAAATTAGACATTAGCTATTTTATCGTTTTGTGATTAACAACTAAATATTCATTTATTAGACTCTAGACCATCCTCATGCATGGTACACATCTCTTCACGCGTACATGCTCGGCTGCTCTTCTCTAAACGTCCGTCAAATTTCGTTACCTATAGAACGGTCGCCGGATAGCAGCGTCCGGCGAACTGGTTATGTACGTCATCAGCTCGTCGGGAACTTTGCCTTCCAGGTTTCCTCTCACGGATGGTGCAAGTAGTCAACAGTAAGCTGATCAAGCCGCTCTCTGATCCTGCTGCAAGTGGTGAGCAGTAAGCTCGTCAAACAGCTCTCCTATCCTACCTATCCAGGGTTTTGTCGCTGTCAGATGCCATGTGTCTCTGCCCCCGATGTACGGCGAGATCGGTTTGGTTAACATACAATATCGACCCTGTCCCTGACTGTTAGCGTTATCAGCTTATACTTATTAATTAGTCGAGTGACACTAAAACAAAATACTAGTCGACTGGAACATCTCTCCGCATGACCTGGTGACCGCCAGAGATGTCCGTGGACCTACGTTGAATTTTTCAGATTTTTTAACAGAGATCCATCATCAGCGCTGTCCATCATATCATCGTAGTACTATAAAAACGAAATGTTATGTTTTTTATTTTATTTGTTCAGTAGAGGAAAATGCCACCTGCAGCGTCTAGTCTGCTAGCCGTTAAATCAGATCAATCTGGACCATCCGACTCTTGGGCATGAGGCGTTGAAAGGTAGCCGCATCCTTTTTGGATTCTCTCCTTAAAACATGCATCAGTCTCACTCACATCACATGCAGATGCTCGCTCGTCCAGTACCCTTTCTATCTTAGTACTTTTTTTTTTTGCTAAATTTCACCGGCAGAAGCATCACGCACACGAAAGGAACATATCGTCACGTCGGTCATGTTCCAGCGAGGGATACAGCCAGATCTGTGGCAGGAACCCATTATTTTCCCCTGACAAACATGTCTAGCGAGATGAGATCTCGACGTCTGCCTGCGTTTAGCCCATACTCTGCCTGACACGTTTAAATGTCAAGAATTTGCTACAGTGGTACCATCGTTCATTTGAGAGGACACTCCAAGACCATGGATGCTTCACGAGCATTGCAGTATAGTAGTATAGCCGAACAAAAAATCCATCCATTCCCAAGCAAAAGGGCTATGAATCACAGGAATGACATCCACCCAATATGCATGCGAGCCACCATACGTGCACATCCATCCGCGTGTATGCATCGATAGGTACACGTACCAGACCTCCCTTCCGAGAGGAAAACAAAACAAAAAAAAGAATCACGTGAAGGCAGGACGATCGATCATCAGGAGGTGGTTGTGGTCCTGAGCTTGCACTCCTCCGGCACGGTGGGGAACCTCTTGCGGTCGTCGCAGTAGTCGTAAATGACGAGGTTCCTTGCCACCCATCCGGCGTCCTGGCGCTGGCCCTTGTCGAGCGCCCACGCCGGCGGCTGGTCCCACCAGCTGTCTCCCGTGACGGCCGCGCACGCCGGTGGCGCCGGGCCTGCTGTGCCGCCCCAGGCGCAGGCGTCGGCGGTGAAGTCGCTGTAGGATGAGACGAAGGGGCCCTTGGTCCAGTCTGTCTTCTCCAGCCCTCCCCGCGTGGCCCAGTCGTCGGCGTTCCAGATGCTGGAGAAGACGTACATGGGCTTGGCGATCGGGAAGAAGAGGTTGGGCTTGTCCGAGTTGCGGTACTCCCTGATCGCCACCTTGTCCACGAAAAATCTGCAACGAAATCCAGCACACATTTTCAGTAAGTAGTACTGTTGCTAGGTAATGAAGACGCTAGTCCCTGTAGAGAAAGCTGGGCAATGAATGCGGTGGCAAGTGCAACCAACCGGATCTCGATCCCCCCAGTAGTAAGTAGCAGCAGTGGTCTATTCAGCCAGCGACCACGGCCATGTGAGGGGGCGACCACCACTGTAGCCGCAGTTTGGAGTGCAGGATCGAGCCGAGAGCTTCGTACGTCTGAGCTAGAGGAGCGAGGGTAAAGAAGATCGGCCGACATGTACTACTACGTGGGTTGGGTTCAGCAAGCAAGGCGGTACATACGTGTAGAAAGAAACAGTGCACGGCGACAGACACGCATTGTTTGGTTTGGTCCCAAACGAACAGGGTGTACCCCCAAAGTACCAGGCGTGTGTGTGTGTGTGTGTGTGTGTGTGTGTGTTTGGGTGTGTGCACTCGTAGTACAGTAGTGTACCAACAACAAGGGATGCGGACTGGTTTGGCATCTCCTATGTGCGGGTCCAGTAGATATCTACCGGAGTGAACCAAATTCAGGGATGGGTTGGTGGATCCATTCAATTCAACTGCCCCCCGCCCCATGCTACAAAATCCGGCAGGCAACCCCAGTCACTCTAGTGTGCCAGCCAACCCCATTCAACGGAGCTTGTTGGTAAAATCAGAGCGGCTTAATCTTCTTCTTTTTTTGTTTTGAAATGGCTTAATCGAAATGATGTTTGTGCAATCTGCAATGTGTGAGCGAGGAGAGGAGCCATGGGAGCTTACACGATCTGCTTGGGGTTCCAGAGGATGGAGTAGGAGTGGAAGTCGGCGGTGGGGTCGAACCAGAGGGAGTGCCGCATCTCCCGCCCGCCCACGCCGCTGCGGTACACGTTCGTCTGGATGATGTACGGCTCGCCCGTGCGGTTGCCCAGGAACTCGAAGTCCAGCTCGTCGCGCTGAGGCGCAGCGTCGAGGTCAGAGCACATCTGGAACCCGACGAGAATGGTCAGTATCAGTCACTGGTGATGAATCCATCGGACGCATGCTGGAGTAGGAGTACGTACGTAGTAGGCGGTGACGACGCCGGCGGAGTCGTTGCCGACGAGCTTCAGCTTCATGCTGAACCACCCGAACAGGTACTTCTGCTTCGTCTGGAACCCGACGCCTGCAAAGGAAGGAAACTTGTTGAGTATGCTAATGCATGCTTGCGCAATGGGATGGACAGTGTGTTTTTACCCGTCTTGTTGTCGAGGGAGAGGTACCACGTCTGGCCGTCGGGGGAGGTCTTCACGTGGTCCTCCGCGCCGGTGATCTCGAAGTTGTCCCCGAACGACGGGGCCGCCGCCGCCCCCACATAAGCATCCTGGAGGCAGCAAGAGACGGCAATGGCCGCGCACGCCAGCAGAAGGCTGGCGCACGGACACGCCCAAGACACCATCGCTGCCCGCCGCGCAGAGATTGCGTCGCCGACGAGGAGTGGGGAACGGGAAACGGCAAAGCCCAGAGACGAAGCGGAGCGTGCTAGTGTCCGATGCTTTGGTCTTGGGCAAAGCACAAGGCAGAGAACCCCACAGGTTTACACCTTTCTTATACTACTAGCCTTTGAGATAGTTTAAGCTGCTGCCTCAAGAGGCGTGTAGCTGGAATAATAAACAGTACTGTATTGCTGCGCTTTGGCTGCGCCCGTACCCGTAGTGTGATAAAATCGCACCGTTGCGCCCAGCTTTCTCGAGAACCTCCACACCTCCACTTGATTTCAGTTTATTTTCAGTCTTTTGGGGTTTCAAACAGGATGCTACTGCCGCTGCAGTGCATTAGTATGTTAGTAGAGGGCACTAGATGCCACGCACGAGCTTCAGATCTTGTATCAGTGTATCCGTCTGCTGCTGCTCGTGGCTGTCACGTGAACTTATCATGTTCATCTGCCGATTGGTCGGATTAATTGGTGTCTGGCCGGGAGAAACCCCCGGGGAAGGGCATGTGATTGTGAGGATCGACAGGGGAAATATATGTATTCAAGGCTGGACACTGGACACCAGTCAAGATACAGTTTGAGCTCCACCCTGAAAGGTTTCCAAGCTTTGTTTGCTCTCCTCTGTCTCCGCCGTGCCCAGTGCTGTAGCACGATTACTAGTCGAGGAGGTTAAAATGCCGGCGTTGTTGTCCAAGGAACCCGGTGCATGGAGGCTGGAGCGTGTTGCAGTCACTTGCAGGCCTTTGTGAAGGTTAGGGTCATTAATCGAAACGACCGACACTGCAAGCCCTCCGGCGTTTGCCAATAGGATCACTCAATTTTTTGACACCAGAAGTACCTGCTGAGTGGCCCGTCTAAACAGCAAGTCTACGATCTACATCTCGTAGAGGCACGAATCTTTGGGATGGGACTCTTGTCGAGATGCGACGAGATCGAGGCGTCGTGCGTGTATAGAAAACTGAAACGGGAAGAGAGGGATGTCGTGAGGAGACAGGTCATGTACAGGCTGCCCGTGCGAATCCCGGGTCAAAATCACACGGAGAGAGAGGGTGGTCGGCAGCACAACTGTCCACGGGTTTTCAGCTTCCTGTCCACCGTAGAGTCCAGGATGCAAAACTGTTGAGGCTTCGTTCGGTTGCTGTGGATTACTTCCACTAGTGGAAGGGATCGGGTGATCACCCAAACCCCTGGAAGGATTAGTTCCACTAGGAGGACTAATCCATGCTTCTATGTTCTGTTCGGTTAACCCCAGACAAGTTATGTTCTGCAGTTTACGTGACAAAATTGCAACTGGATAAGACAATTATCTAGAGAATCAGCCATCACAGACATACGGAACCTGCAGTGAGCACCCAAAAAAAAACCTTGTGCAAAACAACGGCGCAGTCTTCAGCGCTGAACCGATACTGAGAAACAAATTCAAAAAGCGATTACATGCATTGCTTCTACCGACTGGCCATATTTAACATAAACTGAAGAAAGTGGAGATAAAGAAAATTGTACAGAAAATAGAACATATATACATAGGCTTAGCTCCTTCATTTTTGGCAAACCATGCAAAAAGACTACAAACTACAGACTACAGGGCGGCATCGGGAGACCTGGAATGGAGTGGCAGACACCGAAGAGCTTCGGCCCCTGCAAGCATCTAGAGGCTGGCCTTGTGAAAGATATCATTGACCAGGTTCGCACATCAGGGGATGAGCGGTCGAAGACACAGTCATTTCACAAACTCCACAGACACCACATTGTCAACATCATGAGTGAGTGCCCACCTTTCACCTTGGCGTCGCATGCTTGATCATCAAAGACGTGTCCTGGCTGTGGGTAAATGTGTTGAATACATACACACACTGACACGAGAGCCTTGAAGAGTGTATGCAAGATTTCTTCCACATCACATTACCTGCTAGAATTTTCAGTCCGGCCGGGTATAACCGAACGTAAAATTTTTGGCGGGCCGAGATTTCGCCCCTACCGGGTTGGCACCCCTGAATCCCTGCCAATCCACCCGGGGATGGGAATAACCGAACAAAGCCTGAGTGATGCCCGAAACAGGCCGGTATATGCACGGCCGGCTCTATATTTTACGGGGCCTCCTGTGCGAAGTTATGAAATAAGCCCCTAAGCTAATGTATATGTAGCAAATCTAAAAAAAAAATATATATATATACTTTCAGTCACAAAATATTAAAACTTAACATCCAACTGAACATTCTTAATATCAAGTACTATTTTCTGCTAGTTTGATTACCTCAAATAAGAAATAATGGATCGACTGACAATAGTGCTTCAGAAAAAAGCTTCTTCGGACATTTCTGGATGCAAACTCGTTGAGTACAATCTTAAGATCAATTTTATCCTCGTTTGATCAACATTTGAATTATGATCAAACATTTTTTCGGGCTTAGGTTCTTCACTTTGATTATCCTCGTTGACATCAATGGTACTCGCCGTCGGAAAATACCTTTTTAGAGTACCTTTTTTGTGATTCAATAAGTTCATATAACAAGTAAAAGATAGAACCCTAACAATTCCCTAAATCGTTTGACTAAAGAATTAAATATTAAGGCCGTAAGATTGTACCAGGGCGGGTGGGCGCACCGCTGGCGGCAATTAGAAAATTCTGCGGATTATAGGCAGGAGGGAACGAGATCGATCGGAAAATTGGAATCAATATACAGCTCATACGTATCCCATAAGTAGTCATGTCCCTGTAGCTAGATCAATCGTGTGCCGCCAGGGAATAAAGGGGCGAGGGCGGGACCTTTGCTGGAGCGGCTGGACGATACTAGATCGCGAGGGAATCGATCGATCTAGCCGTGGTGGCTCCTTTCTCTCGTCAGTAACCGGAAATGAGATTAGTTGCCTGCTGAACTAAGTTTGTTTTTTTCTTCAGAAATTTATCTAATATAGCATAGAGAATTATAAATTTATGGGCCCCTGCCGACATGGGCCCTTGGCCTTTGCCAAGGTCGCCATAGGCCGAAGCCGGCCCTGGGTATATGTTGGAGTTGGACGGAGCATGACTAGACCGTCGCATAGTAGTACAAACGTAGTATGCCAGTACTCTGCGTTTACCATCGATCGTCTTTACAATCGTGTAGAGGTTCGAGGCAATAACACTACACTTACGGAAACATCCTACGAAATGGATCTTACGGACTGATCTGGAGGCAGCTGGTTGGTCCTCGTTTTTTTTCTCCTTCAATTGTGGGGCACGATCTCTCTATTTTTTTCTAATTTGCTGTAGCGCGGTGCAGTCCATAAGAATTTTTTGGTAGATGTTGTCCATACATAATCTATTAAATAAGAAGTTGTGACGATATTGCAAATGCAAAAGGAAGAAGAAAGCTACAACTTCAGAAAAGTCTACTCTTCTAGTACAATTTCACTCAATCACTTGGCCCCAAGGTTCTCAACTCCTTTTTTTTGTAAGGTGGTGTGTGCTTGTTTTGGAAGACATTAGAGTTAATCATTCCAAATCCAAATCTCTCAAGAGACGACATGGCAAGAGAGGCAAGGTCTTTTCGGTTGGGAATCGAGTCATCCACCATCTTTCGCCACCACTCTTTGAAGGATAGTATGTAGCACCCCGGGTAAAACCAGTACTAGAAAATCGTGGCTGTTTGTATGTTGCGCATCATCTTGACATCATCATGCATGTGTTTGACTAAACCTATTCCCCAAAATCCTATATTGTTTTCTAATTATCCCCTTCTCTATTTCAAATTGAAATCTCGGTCTTCCCGAATATTTTGTTTGGTCTAAAATTATTTATAAAAGGCCACATAAATAAAACAGAAAAAAATATTAAACATAAATATTTTGTATCGGGGGAGGCAGCCGCCGGCCAGGCCCAAAAGGCCCAGCCAGCAAGCCACCTACCACCCCACCTTGCAAACCCTAACCCTAACCAAATCCAACCTAAATCCCACCCTTCCCCACTGCCGCCGCCATCCCTGGACCTGGCCCCACTCCTCCCGCGTGCGATCGACGCCAACCTCCCTCATCTCTCGCAGCCCGCTCCTCCCGCACGATGCAACCCCGCTCCTTCCGGTTCCTGGCCCTACCACTCAGTCGCATCACGCCCCGCTCGACCCCACCCCGGTCCCACGCGCGAACCCTCTCTCTCCCGTGTTTCTCCTCGTCCCTCACCTTCCGCCGCCGCTCTCTGCAAGCCACCACCTCCCCGCCATCCCCGTCGAGACCCGCTCCCCAACCTTCCTCTCCCCTCCGCTCTGCTCACCGTCTCCAGCGGCCTCGCTCCCCCTGCCAGCCACCTCCACCCTGCCGGCCGCGTCCGCCCTGTCCCTGTATGCTCATCTCCCACTCCTCCTGATTCCCCACCCCCGTACACGGGCTCCTCCCAGGCGCCGACGCCACCTCCGCTCGGCGCGAGCCCCGCCTCTGCTCAGATCCTCCCCGCCTCCTTCCTCCCCTCCCCTCGACCGCCTCAGAACCAGGAGATCCATCGGACCTCCCCATCCATCGCCTGCGCCGGCGTGCACTCCCGCAACCCCGGGCTCCACCTCGTCCCTGCTGCAGCGTCGCGGCTAGCGACCCCCGCCTCGGTCTCCTCCGGCCTCGGCGCCCTGCCTCGAGCCGTACTTCGCTTGCCCAGGCGTCGCTGTGTCGTAGCGAGCTCCGCCGTTGGACTGCGTCCGGCCCCTCCAGCGCATCTCCCTACGGCCGCCGCCTCCTGCCGGCTTGCCAGGCCGCCTCCTTCCCCCCCGCTCGAGCTTGCGTGCCGCGCCAGGTCTCGCGCCGACCGCTGTCTCGCCAAAAAACCGTCGTTCTGCGGCGTCCTCGAGCCATGTCAGAATCGCCGTCTGCGTTCGCCATCACCGATCGACCTCCTCTCCCGCGGGTACCGTCAGTGCACCGCCTTATCACCTCCAATCACCACCAGACCTCACCGCTTCCTGTGTGCAAGCGTGAGTGCACAACGGTTCTGGTCCATGCCTCTGTACATATGGCGTCAGGGTACTTTTATGCGTGTATATGATCATAATCTCCTTTGATCTTTGGTCCAGTTCGCTGCTTGTGATATATGTCGTTACACTGTGGTTACGATCTCCGGTGGCATGTCGAGGTTTCAAAGAACGACAAGTGGTAGACCGACTACATCAGTTACTCCTACCCCGAGGTTACATGAAGCCGGAACATCAAGACCTTCGTGGAATGCCAAGATCGTCTTTTCGGAGCCGGAAACGCCGAAGCCCCAATCCGAAGACCGAACCCCGTAGACCCCGAACCGAGACCTTCAACCCGATGTGTGACCTCTTTATCCGAGCCCTATTTTATAAATTGATACCTATATAAATTGTTGCATATCAAATTGTACATGCTTGCATACATATTGTGTGGTTTAGGGGCATTATGCCGATTCACCTTATAATTAAATATGGGATCCATATGCGGGCAAATCTAGTCTTATATTGGTCTCATTTAAATTTGTGTAGCGAACCGGTGCTATCTTTTGCCATGTTAAGACAACATTTAAATTGCGGGGTATCTAAACAACATGAACCTATTAATTAAATGTCGGGACCCCGGTTCCGCTTAATATGATCTAATTGCATTGCACCTTTGCCATGTCATACATCATACATGCATCATGCCCGATCTTCTGCCGTAGTATTAAATAGTGCATCCGATGTTTCTTCTAGTGTTTTGCTTCTTCGCGGATAAGGCCGTTGAGTTGATGCGAGTGTCGACCCGATCTTGGATGAAACTTCGGCAATGTTTTTCAGGCGAGCACCTCCCCCTTTCTACCTATCTTACTTTTATAGTATTTATTCCCTCCTGTTGATCTATTGCTACCTGTGTTGCGATGCTCTAGTTTTCGTACCCGTGATATCCCTTGCAGCCCTATATTGCCTTGGACACATCCTATTGCCTGTTGTTTGGTAGATAGTTGGACTTGCGTGTCGTATTTGCTTGCTCAAGTGCTGTTGTGTGTCGTCCAGTACCACAGTTGTTGGAGTGATGCCGTGTGTTTAATGTTGGATATGATCATGGCTTTAATTATTGTTTAATAACTAAAATTGAAAGTATGTAAACGCAGAGGCACAAGTGGGCAATAGATGTTATTTGGTTGTTAACCGTCCACTTGTGTCCCGTAGGACCCCGAGTTCTTGACACCTGTTCCGAGATCGAGCGCGCTAACCATTGTGTGGTATGGGCACCCCATCGATTAGTACTGATTTCAAAGTCTGGGGCGGGCCCACAATTAGTTTGGGGCTTTATTACTATCTGTACTTATGCCATGCTTTCTTGCTTAATTTAAATTGTGCGAGGTCTTGCACTGCATTGTTAGGATCGTGGCACGTTTTTGTGTCGACAAGCCCATCATCTTTTCGGGTTCCCGATCGTTCTTGCCTCCACAAACCCCGAGTCCGTCTCGAGACCGGCCGACTTGCTATGGTAGATTAGTGGGGTGGCCCCATGTACTTACTTTGGGTGGGAAGCGTCATGACTTAGGCCCGCGACATACCGATGGGTGTATGTTAGCGATCGGCAAAAGGGTCGAAGTGCGTGTGGATACTTTGGTGCACCCCTGCAGGGTTAAATCTTTTCGAGAAGCCGTGTCCGCGGTTATGGACGACTTGGAGCTCAGTTCTCGATCATAGACAACTATAACTAAAGTTTACTGTTATAATTTGACTTGTATCCGATATGACTAGTAATCAACTTCACTACAACGGAATGGCTAAATAAAAGTACCAACAACTGCTGGGTTTTGGAATATCTCATGCTTATTGTATCTGACTAGTAAGTGTTGCAACTACAACGGAATGGTTAACTAAAATTGCCCACTTCTTATTATATCAGGATGAGTATCTATACCTGACTAGTAATTGCTGCAACGATAACTGAATAAATAAAACTGCCAACTGCGTGAGTTCCTCGGTTGACTTCCTCGTTTGGTCTCGAGGGGGAAACACCAGGATGGGTATGTTTGGTGGTAGTATCAGGATGGTTCCGGATAGGTCTTTCTTATCCATTTCTGATAGCCGACAGTTATATCGAGTCTCTATAGGGTGTTTAGTGCATCTTTCCTGGCCTTGCTTGATCCACCATACCTATGTAGGCGAGGACCGGAATTCTAGCCTCGCGTGTCTTGGCCTTAGTACCGCTCTCTCTTTTTCCTTTGCCCTTTGTCGGCACCCTTTTGTTTAAGGTTTTGAGATCGGCGTCGTTAGCGAGGTTACCCTTCCGGCTTGGCAGGGTTATGGACGCCATTGGTTATTCTTCAGGGCTCTTAGCCCCATTTGCATCTTGTCCGTAGTCGGACGCTGTATCATTTTCAAGATGATTTAGATCTTTGTACTGTATATCTGCATTCTTGACTCTTTGAGTCGTTGTTGTATATATCTGTTCTGTGGGTTCCATCGTGGACTATTGTGTAATGGTATTACTTCGTTTTCCACCCGCACGAAAGTGCCTGGTGGGCACCTTTGAATCGTTTCTATGCGGGTTTGGCGGGGATCGTTGAAACTTGCATAGGGCCGATTCTGAGGGTGTTACATAGTACCAACCATTGATGAAGAGCAAGGTCGTGAAGATCCATCCAGCCTTTAATGATCCCCCATAGTTGAATGGTGAAACGATAATTCACAAGAAGATGACTGACCAACTTCGAAGTTCTTCTGCAGAGCAGACAAAAACCCGCAAAAAAAGACCGCGATTTGGACATCCCCTCTTAACCAATTGGTCGACCGTCAAAAGAAGGTTTTGCATAGCAACGCACGCAAAAAACTTTACTTTGTGCATGTGTGTGTGTGCCTATTCATGTTGGACAATAAATTTCATGTGGAAAATGTTATGCCAAGGAATTGAGCATTATAAGGAATTGAGCAAGTACTCTTCAGTAGTCGAGAACTTCCAAATAATGTTATCCTGAGTTGCATTTCCCTTATTTCAGTTCAAAGATTGGAGAATTGGTGAGCGTGCTCCATGAAAATTCTTCAATCATGTTGATATTGCTATTCCATGCCTCTTCTTTAAATGCTTGCATAACACACCATTTTTTTCCTTCTATTTTTTAAACGGGAAAAGTCCCGAAGGACCTAGAGCATGCATTTAATCGACGGTGGGGTTACAATTATAAAGAGGACCCTGAACAAAGGAAAAAAGTACAACCCGGTCCCAAACTTTTACATAGAGCACCCCACAAAAATATAGGAAAACACAATCGAGTCCACGCTCGTTGCCTTGCACAACGCCGATCAGAGACGACCTCCGTCCGCGTCCACCCATGCCTCCACCGGGGACTAGGCCACTTGGGGAAGCAGCGGCAAACGATGCCACGACGAGGTCGGAGATGATCCTCCACCTAAGGAGGAGAGAAGAGCTCGATCCGCCATCAGGCTCAAGCGCAGCAGGACCACTCCTGTTACCGAAGATAGCCACGGCGAAGCTTCGCCGCCGCTTGGAAGATGTTGTCCAGGTCGCATGCTCCACGGACCCAGTGCACCGCCTCCCATGCCCAGCAGCCGCAATATCAAATCCCTCCTCTCCCTCGCCATCGAGGCTGCCCAAGAGGAGGGACGGAGACACGGAACCACCAAGCAGTAGACGGAGGCGCTTATTCCACCAAGGGCTCGCCTGAAGGAAGGACGGCGATGACTTCCACCATGGCAGCACATCAGCATCCCCTAACAGCGACCGTCCAGCGACGCGATGATGCGCTAGAACGGAGCCCCCTTCTGGCACAACCTCCCAACAAAACCTCCTCCATGTTTCTTCTCCCCCTCGCCACCATGGCCAGCCGACAGAAGAGAACACATGAAGAGATAGCTGAAAAGCAGGTTCCAAGGAATCACGGCTTTATGAGAGACGGTGGTGGTCTTCGTCCTATTTTTTGACTCCGTCCACCTGAGCAAAGAAAAGGAGAGAAGAAATCTTAGAAGCCCCCAGATATTGCCGCCGAGATCTGAGGCCGCACCGCCAGCTACGGGCAAGAAGCCCAACTCCGGCAACACGCCAGACAACCTAAAACTACTATGTACAAGGTGAGGCACTCCATCCTCCCCCTCCCCAAGGGGCGGCACCGTCAGGGAGGAGAAGGGGGAGGCCTCGGAGAAAGGGGCGACTCTCAAACCAGGGAAGGGAGAGGAGAGGGTTGGAGGAGGAGAGCTTCCAATGTTTTTTTGGATGCTGCAAAGATAAGAGACACGACGTCTTCTAGCTTCATTCCATGTAGCCATATTGCCTCCCAAAATGGAATCTTCTTGCTGGTGTACGTTGAGTGATTAAGTTGGCAGCGTAGAAGAAATCCATATCGTCAATGGCGTTCGGGTTACCCGTTCCAACCCATATTTTTTTGGCTCCTTCTATTCCATCCATGGCCATCTCAATTTTAGGGTACTTGCGAGTTTTTCGACGTTGAGCACTCCAATCCCTCCATTGATTGTAGGGCGGCAAACTTTTTCCCAATTAACCTTGTATTTCACCCCATTGGTCTTGTTCGTAGCCGACCAAAAGAAAGACCTTTACAATTTGTTTATGTTCTTGATGGTTCCCGGGTGCACATGTAGAGGTGTCAAATGAAAAATTGATTTGGAGGTGATCACGGATTTGAAAATATGGTAATGATTTTTTTGTTGAATGCGGGTAGCTCCCTAGCAACTTTATTCTCGAGTTTGAAAATCAACCCTTCGTAGACACAAAACCGAAAGTGGGATGCCTAAATGCCGAGTTTGCTAGCTAGGACTCTAAGCACCAGAAGCAGACAACTCTAAGCATCCAAATTTACCCATATTCAACTGAAGATGAGTTTTAGGAGGAATTTCCCCCTTTGCTTATGGAATAATGATACATATTTTAGTCCATCATACAAAATGTGTCCTTATACATAGATGTTGATTACTTGATTTGGTCTTACAATAGTTATGTCACTTATTCCACTAGCTCTCTTTATGTTATTATAAATTTTAGAGGGGTTAGACAAATTCATATTCCTGTCATTTGTAAGTGGATCCTCCCCCTAGGATTCATATCTTCTCATGGCTTCTTATGCACAATAAGGTTATGACTAGAGATAACCTTCAGAAGAGAAACATGAATGAACCTTTGTAATATGTGTTTTGTTCTAGTCATGACACAGTTCACCACCCGTTCTTTGACTATATAGTGAAGGGAATAAGCCCAAGAGGCAATAATAAAGTGGTTATTATCGTATTCCTTATTTATGATAAATTTTTATTTTGTATGCTATAATTGTATTAATACGGAAACGTTAATACATGTGTTTAATAAACAAAAAGGAAGATCCTAGTTATGCCTCTCTTATAAACTAGCTCGTTGATTAACAAGATGATCAAAGATTTTCTGATCATGGACATTGGATGTTGTTAATAACGAGGTCACAACATTGTTGGAATGATGTGATGAACATTCATCCGAAGTATAACATTACGATCAAGGTAATTGTGTTTATATTGCTATAACATCATACGAAGTAATCTTAGTCCTTAGACCATGAGATCATGTCAATCACTAACACCGGAAGAGTATCTTGATAACATCAAACGTCACACCATAATAGGGTGATTATAAAGATATGTTCAGTACTACTAAAGTGTTATGTTGAGGCTCATGTATCAAGAGTGGAATTTGTCCATCCCGATGACGGAGAGATATACCCTGGGCCCTCTCGGTGATATCACATTAGTTAGCTTGCAAGCAAGTGATTTGATCACTAGAATGTTATATCACGGGAACAAGAAAAGAGTACATGTCGGTAACAAGATCAAACTAGGTATGGAGATACCGATGATCGAATCTCGAACATGTAATATATCGCGAGACAAAGGGATTGAGTTACATGCGTATAAGATTCACACGATCACAGAAGTCATCGTTAAATATGTGGGAGTCAGTACGGATCTCCAGGTCCCACTGCTGATTATTGATCGGAGAGGGGTCTCGATCACATTATTCGCAAACCATAGGGTGACACACTTAAGGGATACCGACACCATTCAGATCAAATGATATGCCAAAGAAATAAAAAAGAAAGCGCATGAATTTATTTCACTAGACACCAAAATCGTTTCGGTTGAAATTGCTGAAACTGGTTCTGCATGTGAAATTGAAATATTGTAAGGGGTTTTATGAGAATGTTTATTAATTCAAGTAATTAACAAAATTCTGAATAAATAAATAAAAGAGTTTTATTTAAAGAGATATTACATTAAATTTGGTGGAAATTTAATGGGAATTTGAGTGGAGAAAATGGAGGGTCATATTTATGTGAGTGGAGCTTCCACCACATGAATTAGGGAGAGGTGGGGGCTCCCTCCATGGCCGGAGGCCATGCCCCCTCCCCTATATAAGGATTGTAGGGGTTCGTAGCATGGAAAACAAAAAATTTCTATCGCATACAAACAAACAAGCCAAGATCTATCTATTAGATTGTAGCAACGAGTCGATGGAATAACTTACCCTCGAAGATTCCAAAGCGGTTAATGAGAGCAGATTCTCGTGGGTGATGTAGTCGTACTCTTTCCGATCTCAAGATCGTGTAGACGATCCTTCCCATGCGTTAAGCGGCAGCTTCCATGATCGGTCACACGTTCGATTTTCGACGAAGACCTTCCTCTCCTTGTTCCAAAGAGGGCGGAGGTTGTAGCACTCTCCTCGCGATTCCGGCCTGGCAGTGGTACCTAAGTAGAGGGAGATCCCGAGGCTTCGCCTTAAGCCGGAGCGAGTATGATGGATTATGAGAGAGGGCTATTAGTGGTCTAGAGATTAGACACACCAATTAGAAGGCTCTAAACCGCAGGCTAAAGCAATTAGAAGCTCTAAACCAAACGGCTCTAAACCTGAGATTAGAGGTAGAAACTTGTGTGTCTCAAGGAGGAGCCCTGCCCCTCCTTTTACAGGTGGAGGAGCTAGGCGCGCCAGGGAGGGAGGGAGTCCCTCCCCAACTCGGCCTAGGGCTTGGGCACCGGCCTGGAGGAGTGGGACTCCTCCTCCAAGTTGATTCCAACTCCTCTTGCTTGTTTCCCACAGTTTCCTGTTTCCCACAGTTTCCTGTTTTCCACAGTTTCCTGTTTTAGCCGTTTGACTTTCAAACTGGCAATTTGACTTTCATGTTTTTGGAATAGCAAGAACACTTAGTACATGATGCAATCATTCAATGACACATTCATGTACCCTCCCCCTGGAGTCTTGGACAATCGGACCTTCTAGAACATTCGATGAAAACACCGGAATCATTCCCGAACTCCGAAACGGGACTTTCCTTATATGAATCTTATTCTCCGGATCACCTCGTGATATCCCGGATCCCATCCGAGACTCCGAACAACATTCGGTCTCTTTCTCATAATACCATAACTACTCAAAACAACGTCGAATCCTTAAGTGTGTCTCCCTACGGTTCGTGAACTATGCGGACATGATCGAGACACTTCTCGAACAATAACCAATAGAGGAATCGGAAATTCATATGGCTCTACATATTTCTAAGATTACTTTGCGATCGAATGAACCACTTACATACGATACCAATTTCCCTTTGTCTCACGATAGTTTACTTATCCGAGGTTATGATCGTCGGTATCTCGCATACCTAGTTCAACCTCGTTCCGATAAGTACTCTTTTCTCGTTCGTGATATGTGATCCCTTGTGACCCAGTCACATGCTTGCAAGCTAATTGGATGACATTCCACCGAGAGGGCCTAGAGTATATCTATCCGTCATATGGATGGACAAATCCCACTCTTGATCCATGTGTTTCAACCAATACTTTCCGAACACTCAATGCCACTTTTATAGCCACCCAGTTACGGTGTGGTGTTTGATGTCATCAAAGCATCCATCCGGTAAAGGTGATATGCATGATCTCATGGTCGAAGGAATTAGGTTACTATGTATCAGAAAGCATATAGCAATTGAACTATTGAAATGACTTGATCTTTATGCTATGCTTATCTATAGGAGTATGTCCATCACATCATTCTCCTAATGATATGATCCTGTTGTTAATAACATCTCTATGTTCATGATCAGGAAACCATGATCATATATTAACCAACAAGCTAGTTTAACAAGAGGCTTTACTAGGGACTCTTATTTTAGTTTACAAATCACACAAGTATTAATGTTTCCGGTTAATACAATTATAGCATGGTATGTAAACATTTATCATAAGTGTGAAGATATGATAATAACAACTTTATTATTGCCTCTTGGGCATATCTCCAACAGTCTCCCACTTGCACTAGAGTCAATAATCTAGTTTCAAACCTTTGTGTATATAACACCTATGGCTTTCTGGTGTTGTATGTACACGATTGCTAGTGGTCAACTGATCTCCGGATCTGACACTTCCAGGTCCGTGTGTAATTGCATGTCTTTGCGTGTCTACGCATCACTCATTCTCTAATGAGATGGCTTTGTATAAATTTGGTCTTTCGGTGTGACCTTTAGCTCTTTGGGGTTAAAACATGTTGATAATATTGTCGCACAATATATCTTCATAGTATTATCCCACTGTGAACTACACCTAGTTTGATAACAAACTACTTGACATAAATGCCCTCTTTTGCTGCTAAAACAGCAGTCATATACTTAGCCTTTTGTTGTAGTATCTGTCACAATGTCTTAACTTTGGAACTCATCCAAATCCATTATGGAACTCACCTTCCATTATATTGTGCCACCCTTAGTTTAGATTGAGATAAACTTAATTTTTACTTTGTGACAAAACTAGTATCAATGTAGTACTTTTACAATGAACTAACCATCTATTTGTCACTTCTACAAATAATATACTCTTAGTTCTTCCAAAAGATCATAAGAATATCCTTACTATTGTCCAATGATCATCTTACGAATCATTCTGGTATATGCTCACAACATTTAGAGCATAGGACATATCTGGATTTGTACATATCACAGTATGATTGATATAAATACTCTTTGTGATTTCATACATCAAGTATCAATCTATAATTGATTATTTGTTTCACTTTACCAAATGTCAATACACTTGAATATATCATCAACATTGAACTCATTCAATCCTTTCTGTGCGACAAGAACCTCTCTTGTAGTTTCTATATTGAACTCATTCAATATCTTGTCTATGCACTTCTGGCACAACCATATTAGCGTCTATTGATGCCAAATATTGGGTTTTGCCTAAGTCTTTCATCGGAATGAAATTCTTAATATGTGTTAATAAAAGATACATCTTTTCTAATCAACAATATGTCCTCCACATAATGTATTATAAATATGTCTTAGCACTCCCACTTAATTTCTTGCAAACGCAAGCATCTTCATTGTCTCTGATGAAATTAAACTCTTTTAACAGTTTCATCATAGTGAAGATTCCAACTCCGCGATGCTCACTTCAACCATTGAAGTTTGCATATGCTTTTAGCATCCTTTGAATTAACAAAACCCTATGGACCGTGTCATGCACACGTCCTAGGTAACGATTCTATTAGAAGAACTTGTTTTGTTTATTCAACTACCATATAACAAATTATATGTAGTGGTTGCTACATTAATCCGTCTAGACTAAATATCGCTATGAAAGATCAGATCTTGTCATAGTCAACCTTTGAACATTGTTGTGAACTTTTCCCAATATGTCGACTATTTCATAGATGTGCAACATCCATGTCTATTATTCTGATCCAAACACAAGCTAAGGTCTTACACCTTTCTCGAGGGTCCTTCAAGTTCAAAACTTGATTTATCGTGTATGGAACTATCACGGATTTTATGGCTTCAAGCCATATGTAGTCGAGGCCCATCATCGCTTCTTTGCATGTAATCGGTTCATTATTCTCAAATAATGATTCAACCCTCAAATCTTGGTATTTGATTGTTTACCCGATCTACTTGTTTCAATAGGAACTTAGATCTCCATGACCACAACCTTTGAGGTACCTGATCCATGAGCTTTGTTGCTGCCTCCGGAACACTTTTCGGCGCTGCGCAACTCTGCACATATAGCTAAGGTTCTTTTAACCTTATCAAAGTTCTATTGTCCTCCCACTTAACTTTTCACGAAAAATTCCTTCTCAAAGAAACTTGACGTTCTAAGCGACAAACACTTTTGTCTCCGGTGTTTTATGGAGGAACACTTTAACATTTATACAAAGACAGGTTCATCCGACTTTGGTTGCACACATCTTTCTTATGCATAGCATACCAAATGTTTTAAGAAAGGACTACATGGGTTTTATCCCAAACCATAACCTTATATGGTGTCATTTCAACGGATTATGATGAAGCTCTTTTCAGTGGAAAAACGGTAATCACTAAAGCTTTTAATCTTTAAAATAAAATGACAGTTTTATGAATTACACCGTCGATCTTACCATGTCAAACAAGGTTTAATTACATATCTCGAACGCTCCATACTTTTATGGTGTTTCGGGAAAATGCAAATCCACGGAACGATTCCTTAAATCTTAGGTATTATGCTAAACTTGTAACTCAAATATCTTCCTTTATGATCTTATCATAAACTATTTATATTCTTGTTACAATGATTTTGCACTTCATCTTGAAAGTCTTCGAACTTTTCAAATGTTTCATACTTTATCCTTATTAAGTAAATATTCATATATTCACTCAAATTTTGGAGAAAGCATATGAAGTTGAAATCCATCGCTCTTGACTACACATAATGGATTTCATACAACAATATGTACAAGTTCCAATAAGCTAGTCATTCGTTCCCTTTTGTCCTATGAACGAAGTTTTAATTATCTCTAGGAAAGTTTCACAAGCGTCATTTGATCAAAATCAAATAGACTCCAAAATTCCATCCATATGGAGTTTCTTCATGTTTTCTTTCCAATATAATTTAAACTGCGATGTCACTTCCTAAGTGATCTTTCAATCAATTTGTCTTTCGACATTTTTAGCACTAGTTTTATGGATGTGATTTCTCCAACGAGATTTGTGAATCATCCATCATTTATGGATTACGGAAATTATTTGAACAATCCTTTTGTTCTTATAATACCTGATAAAACAAATCTTGAAGGTAAACTTTGATGTTTAATGAGCAACACAATAACCCTTTATTTGTTCTCGATGAACATCATCACATATTCTTTTGCTAATTACTTAGGCCACTGTAGTTCATGAATTCTGTTGTTTCGTATGAAGATTCATACCAACAAATTCAGTATCAAATACTTAAGAACCACATTGCTTAATAAGCAAAGAATATAGCCATAACATGTATATCATCTATATACTTAAACTGAACAATTCTAGTCTTTTCCTTTCTGCCATATATTTATGAGATTCTCTTTCAGTATTTCCTTTTCTATTTGAAAGAATCTATCATCATCAATAGTGGAGTCATACATATGACACATAGTCCAAAGCGTGTATAGTTAAATACCAATGTCTTTGGACTTGCACTTTGAAGTAGATCACCATCATCAAATGTTTGGTGTTCTTTCAAATTCCTTTCTTTAGTAATCTCTTGGTGTAGTAAATATTTTATATACATCAAATATTCACCCTTATCATGGAATTATCCATGATCAAGCTACTATTAGCTTGTAACGGTGAATCGTGAGTATACTGTTGCTCTCCCAAAAACTTTTGGAGGTTTAGGACAACTAGTGTCTCCAACCTTTTGCAAATTCTCATCAAATATGAGAACATGACTTTAGCCATATTATACTCTATCATGTTGCAACCAAAACTTCGTTTCAGATATCACAATATCTTCCACAAATCATGGTTTCTGAAAGAACTCTTTCAGATCCTTAGATAACCTTGATATTAGGAGAATCCTTTGAATATCAAGAATCATGGAGACAAACATGATACTTATATACTAACACTTGGAATTGTTACTCTTGATTTAATACTAATTATTAAACTTCATGGAGTAGGAACTTCTTGAAAGTTTGCAATAGGACTTTTAAACTTTAGATTAACACTTCAAAACAATACGATACCAGTTCGTAAAGTAACTAACCAGAATTCTATAGTTCTATCATCTCAATTATAACTAAGCGCAAGGTGGTAAACGGATGCCAATGACTACAACAACTATGCAAATTCACTTTGATTTAGTTTATGATAAATTGAGTTCTAATTAATAATTAAATTAATCTTGGTGAACTCCCACTCAAAACAATATCCCTCACATTGTTTTAGTGATCACACGAACCAAATCCACCACATCAAAACCGATCATCACGAGTTGATATAGCTTCAATGGCGAACAATCAACATGTTCATCATATCTACTATATGACTCATGCTCTACCTTTCGGTAATCCGTGTTCACGAGGCCATGTCCGTACATGCTAGGCTCGTCAAGATCAAACCTTAGTTTCGCATGAGAAAATCTGGCTTGCTCACGTTGTATACACTTGCGAATCTAACACACCCGATCATCACGTGGTGCTTGAGACAACAAGCTTTAGCGGTGCTAACTAAGGGTGAACACTTTATGACTTGAAATTCATGTGCATGAGGGATCATCTTATAATGCTACCGTCGTCTACTAAGCAATACAAGATGCATAAAGGATTAACATCACATGCAATTCATAATCAGTGATATGATATGGACTTTCTTCTTTGTGCTTCCGATCTCCATCTTCAAGCACGAACATGATCTCCATCATCACCAGCATTGCATCAAGGACAATGACGCTGCTCCATGGTTGTCGTCCACCAGCTTCAACTATTACAACTACTTTGAATAGACACGCAGGTCTTAACATAATTTAAAGACAACCATATGGCTCCTGCCGGTTGCCGACTTACAATAAGGAACATTGCATACATCATATATAATCACAATCATGGCCATATCACATCACAGCACACCCCTGCAAAACAAAGTTAGACGCCTCTACTTTCTTTGCATATTTTACGTGGTTTGGGGCTTTCAATAAGTGTCGTTCTAACTTACGAACAAGAACCACAACATTGATACTAGTATTGTTAATCACCCGTTGTAAATTGGATCTTAACTATGCTAGGAGAAACAGGCACCATAAAGCCACTTATGCAATACAAGTTGCATGTCAAGCGTGGAGCAAGTCTCATGAACGATGTCATGTAAGGTTAGCCGGGCCTTCATCCCAACATACCGCAAGATGCAAAGTACACAAGAAGTAATCGACAATAAAAGCATCAATGCCCACAATGACCATTGTGTTCTACTGTCAGCAGATCTACATATAGACACGGCTCGATACCCTTTGTAGGGGTTCGTAGCATGGAAAACAAAAATTTCTATCGCATACAAACAAACAAGCCAAGATCTATCTATTAGATTGTAGCAACGAGTCGATGGAATAACTTACCTCGAAGATTCCAAAGCGGTTAACGAGAGCAGATTCTCGTGGGTGATGTAGTCATACTCTTTCCGATCTCAAGATCGTGTAGCGATCCTTCCAAGGCTGCGTTAAAGCGGCGCTTCATGATCGGTCACGTTCGGATTTTCGACGAAGACCTTCCTCTCCCTTGTTCCAGCGGCGGAGGTTGTAGCACTCTCCTCGCGATTCCGGCTGGCGTGTACAGGAAGTAGAGGAGATCCCAGAGCTTCAAGCCGGAGCGAGTATGATGGATTATGAGAGAGGGCTATTAGTGGTCTAGAGATTAGACACACCAATTATAAGGCTCTAAACCGCAGGCTAAAGCAATTAGAAGCTCTAAACCAAACGGCTCTAAACCTGAGATTAGAGGTAGAAACTTGTGTGTCTCAAGGAGGAGCCCTGCCCCTCCTTTTATAGGTGGAGGAGCTAGGCGCGCCAGGGAGGGAGGGAGTCCCTCCCCAACTCGGCGTAGGGCTTGGGCGCCGGCCTGGAGGAGTGGGACTCCTCCTCCAAGTTGGTTCCAACTCCTCTTGCTTGTTTCCCACAGTTTCCTGTTTTCCACAGTTTCCTGTTTTAGCCGTTTGACTTTCAAACTGGCAATTTGACTTTCATGTTTTTGGAACAGCAAGAACACTTAGTACATGATGCAATCATTCAATGACACATTCATGTACCCTCCCCCCCCGGAGTGCCGGACAATCCGGATCCTTCTAGAACATTCCCGATGAAAACACCGGAATCATTCCCGAACTCCGAAACGAGACTTTCCTTATATGAATCTTATTCTCCGGACCATTACGGATCACCTCGTGATATCCCGGATCCCATCCGAGACTCCGAACAACATTCGGTCTCTTTCTCATAATACCATAACTACTCAAAACAACGTTGAATCCTTAAGTGTGTCTCCCTACGGTTCGTGAATTATGCGGACATGATCGAGACACTTCTCCGAACAATAACCAATAGAGGAATCTGGAAATTCATATGGCTCCCACATATTTCTACGATTACTTTGCGATCGAATGAACCACTTACATACGATACCAATTTCCCTTTGTCTCACGATAGTTTACTTATCCGAGGTTATGATCGTCGGTATCTCTGCATACCTAGTTCAACCTCGTTCGATAAGTACTCTTTTCTCGTTCGTGATATGTGATCCCTTGTGACCCGGTCACATGCTTGCAAGCTAATTGGATGACATTCCACCGAGAGGGCCCAGAGTATATCTATCCGTCATATGGATGGACAAATCCCACTTGATCCATGTGTTTCAACCAATACTTTCCGAACACTCAATGCCACTTTTATAGCCACCCGATTACGGTGTGGTGTTTGATGTCATCAAAGCATCCATCCGGTAAGGTGATATGCATGATCTCATGGTCGAAGGAATTAGGTTACTATGTATCAGAAAGCATATAGCAATTGAACTATTGAAATGACTTGATCTTTATGCTACACTTATCTATAGGAGTATGTCCATCACATCATTCTCCTAATGATATGATCCTGTTGTTAATAACATCTCTATGTTCATGATCAGGAAACCATGATCATATATTAACCAACAAGCTAGTTTAACAAGAGGCTTTACTAGGGACTCTTATTTTAGTTTACAAATCACACAAGTATTAATGTTTCCGGTTAATACAATTATAGCATGGTATGTAAACATTTATCATAAGTGTGAAGATATGATAATAACAACTTTATTATTGCCTCTTGGGCATATCTCCAACAAGGATCCCCTCCTCCTCCACTCCCACACCTCCTCGTGAAGGATCTCTCTCCCCCTTTAGAATTTCCCCATGGTCTCGGATCAGCGAGATACATGTTCCCGGTGGCTTTTTCTGGAAGGATTTGTTGCTTCCGCTGCTTTGCTGGAGCGAGGGCGCGGAGGTTGTCGGGGTACCCGGACGTGTGTGCAATCACGGATGCACCACTTCTTTGCAGTGCTGGACTTGATGGTGCTGGACCGGCTGGACTAGATAGACTTTATCACGATCTTGAGATCGGCAAGCGTTCGACTACATCATCCACGAGTACAACCTTGTTAAAATTATTCGGTCTTCGAGGGTATGTATTCTATGGATGTATATTCACCCGTTGCTTGTATATAGTAGATAGATTTTGGTACTTAGTTGTTCCCATCATAGGAAGTTTTTTGTTTTCTATGCTGCGAACCCTACAGTGGTATCAGAGCCGGATATATGCATAGATGCTTTGCACGGGTAGTACACATATGTATATGTGGGCGATGATGATCATGTTATTGCTTCTTACTTGTAATTTTTATATTGGTGGCATAGTGGGATGAAGCGGCCCGGACAAACTTTATATGTCCTTGCACATGAGACCTGTTCCACGCTTCACTTGCAACTAGTTTTGCATAAGTGGCTAGCGGGTGTCTGTCTCTCCTACTACAGTCAATATCTAATTTGCAACGAGTTGTCAATAATTTGTTTATCCTCATTATGGTTCATGTTCGTAGGTAAGAATGGTTCTATCTTTGAAAGCCCTCAGCCACGTAAAACTTGCAATGGATAAATTAGAAGCGTCTAGTTTAGATTGTTGCTGGGCTAGTGTCATGATATGATGATGTTGTAAGTAAAAGTATAAATCGATACTCTTACAACACACATAACGTGTAAGTTCCATAGAACTTGGCCTTACACATAAAGGAATGATGAAGATCATACCATGATGCACATGATAACGATCAAGTGCAAAGGACCATATCATTTCACTTTTTCACATGTGATGTTTGTTGCATCTTATATTGCTTGTTTGGCGTTTTATTAGCATAATAATATGATCCCTCATTTAGATATCAAGATAAAAATATGTTCTTCCTTAAGTATGCACCAACAATGTTTCGCCGCTTCAAGACATCACGTGATGATCAGGTGTACTTGAATCCACGAGCATATCTTGGGTCTAAGACAGTTTTACACATGCGAATACTATGGTTCTTACTTGGCGAGCCTAGCATGTGCAGACATGTCCTCAGAACACGGACCGAAAGGTTAAGCATGAGTCATATGTTTGATATGATGACCATTTAGATGCTTGTCTTTGAAGCTACACCGACTCACGTGATGATCGGACTTGGTGTAGTGGATTTGGTTGATGTAATCACCAAAAATACACGAGGGATGTCGTTTTGAGTGGGAGTTCATTTCTAATTTGGATTAGTAGAACTAAATTTATCATAAATTAAATCAAAGTGAATTTGCATAATTTGTTGTAGTCATTGGCATTCGTTCACCACCTTATGATTAGTTGTAATTGAGATAATAGAACTATAGAATTATAGATATTTACTTTACAAACTAGTATCGTATTGTGTTGAGTGTCAATCTAAAGTTTAAAAGTCCTATTGCAAACTTTCAGCAAACTCTATCTACTCCGTAAAATTTAATAATTGTTATTAAATCGAGAGTAACAATTCTAGTATTAGTATCTAAAGTATCATGTTTGCCTCCATGATTCTTGATTGTTTTTACATATCAAGGTTATCTCTGAGCTAAAAGAATTGATAGGGCAAAGGTGTCCGATCTTTCGATGAGATGATGAAGGGATGTCCACATCAAGAATTGTTTCAGAAACCATAATGTGTGGCAGATATAACGATATCTGAAACAATGTTTGGGTTGCAATATGATAGAGTATAATGTATGTTCTCATATTGGATAAGAATTTGCGAAGGTTGGAGATGCTAGACATCCTAATCATCCAAAAGGGTTTTGGAAAGTAACATTATACTCATGATTCACCTTTATAATCTACATTAGCTTGATCATGAAATTCGTCATGATAAGGATGAATAGAAGATGTATGTAAAGTGTTTACTACACTAAAAGATTAATAAAGAATGGATTTTGAAAGAACGCCAATCAATTAATGATGGTGATCTACTTCAAAGTGCAAGTCCAAAGGTATTAGTATTTAAATATACACGCTTTGGACTATGTGTCATGTATATGGCACCACTGTTGATGTTGATATATTCTTTTAAAAAGGAAAAGGAAATGCTGAAAGAGAATCTATAAAATATATTTGGCAGAAAAGAGAAGACTGGAAATATCCAGTTTTAGGTATATGGATGATATACATGTTATGGTTGTATTCTTTGCTTGTTAAACAATGTGGTTCTTGGGTATTGAATACCTTGTTATGAAATTCATACAGAACGACGCAATTCATGAACCACAATGGCCTAAGTAACTAGGAAGAGAATATGTGATGATGTTCATCGAAAACAAACAAGCCGTTGTTTGTATTTATCATTGACATCAAAGTTTGCCTTCAAGATTTGTTTTAATAATCGTTATTTAAATCAGGTATTATGAGAACAAAGATTGTTCAGATAATTACCGTATTCCATATAAGATGGATGATTTACAAATCTAGTTGGAGAAATCACATCCATAAAACTAATGCTAAAATGTCGCAAGACAAATGATTGAAAGATCACTTACAAAGTGACATCACCGTTTAAATTATATTGGAAAGAAAACATAAAGAATCTACATATTCATGGATTTTTGGAGTATTTGATTTGATCAAGTGACGCTTGTGAGACTTTCCTCGGGATAATTAAAACTTCGTTCAAAGGACAAACAAGAACGATTGACTAAAATATTGGAATTTATACATATCGATGTATGTAGTCCATTATGTGCAGTCGTAAGTGGTGGATTTCAACTTCATATGCTTTCTCCGGAAATTTGAGTGAATATTCACTTAATGAGAAAGAAGTATGAAATATTTTAAAATGTTCAAAGACTTTCAAGATGAAGTGGAAAATCATTGTAACAAGAAAATAAATGATTTATGATTTTATCATAAAGGGATTTATTTGAGTTGCAAGTTTAGCAAAACACCTAGATTTACATATCCCGAAACACCATAGGAATATGGAGTGTTTGAGATTTGTAATGAAACCTTGTTTGACATGGTTGGATCAAAGGTGTTATTTATAAAACTGCCATTATGTTTTAAATGGATTAAATCTTTAGAGACTACCGCTTTTACACTGAAAATAGCTCCATCTTGATCCATTGAAATGACACCATGTAAGTTATGGTTTGGGGTAAAACCCAAGTTGTCCTTTCTTAATTTTTGGTATGCTAAGCATAAGTAAGATGTTTACAACCAAAGTCGGATGAGCATGTCTTTTTAGGTTGTTTTGAATAATCATTGGGTATTCCTCCATAACACCGAGGACAAAAGGGTTTGTCGCTTGAAACATGAAGTTTCTTGAAAAAGAATTTTTTCACAAAAAGTTAAGTGGGAGGATAATAGAACTTTGATAAGGTTAACGAACCTTAGCTATATCTGTTGAGTTGCGCAACACCAGAAAACATTCCGGAGGCAGCCACAATGCTCATGGCTCACGTGCCTCAAAGGTTATGGTCACGGAGATCTAAGTTCCTATTGAACCAAGTAGGTCAGATAAACAATCAAATGCTATGATTTGAGAGTAAATTATTGTTGTTTGACAATGATGAACCAACTACATGCAAAGAAGCGATGATGGGCCCTGACTCCGTCAAATGGCTTGAAGCCATAAAATTCGTGATAGTTCCATACACGGGAAATCAAGTTTCGAACTTGAAAGACCCTCCGGAAAGGTGTAAAACCTATCAGTCATATTTGGATCTATAAAAAAATAGACATGGATGTTTCACATCTATGAAATAGTCGACATGTCGATAAAGTTTTTATGACAATGTTCAAGGAGTTCACTATGACAAGATTTGATCTTTCATAAGCGATATTTAGTCTGGACGGATTAAAGTAGCAACCACTACATATAATTTGGTATATGGTAGATGAATAAACAAAACAAAGTTCTTCTAATAGAATGGTCACCTAGGACGTGTGCATGACACGATCCAAAGGGTTTTGTTAATTCAAAGGATGCTAAAAAGGGCATGCAAACTTCAATGGTTGAAGTAAGCATCGCGGAGTTGGAATCTTCGCCGTGATGAAACTGTTAAAGGAGTTTTCATCAGGAGACGATGAAGATGCTTGCATTTACAAGAAATTAAGTGGGAGCGCTGAGACATATTTCTAATACATTATATGGAGAACATCTTGTTGATTGGGAATGATGTATCTTTTATTGACAAAGGTTAAGAATTTCATTTCGATGAAAGACTTAGGCAAAACCCGAATATTTAGCATGAATGTCTATATGGATAGACTGTGACGCTAATATGGTTATGCCAAATGTACATATATGATATATTGAAGGGGTTCAATATAGAAACGACAAGAAAAGGATCTTGTCGCATGGAAAAAGAATTGAATCAAGATTTAAGTGTATCGACACTTGATAAGTGAAACAAGATTCAAGTGCTTTGACACTTGATGAGTGCAATCACAAGAATGTTTTGATCATTAATACCATGATATGTACACATCCAGATATGTCCTATGATTTAAACGTTATGAGCATATACCAGAATGAATCACAAGATGATCATTGGACGATAGTAAGGAAATTCTTATGATCTTTTGGAAGAACTAAGAATATATTTGTGTAGAGGTGACAAACAATTACAAATAGTTCATTGTAAAGCATTACATTGATACTAGTTTTATCACAAGATACAAAATTAAGTTTATCTCAATTTAAACTATGGGTGGCACAATGAAATGGAAAGGAGTTTCCATGATGGATTTGGATGAATTCCAAAGTTAAGACATTATGACGGATACTACAGCAAAAGTCTAAGTATATGACTGATATAGTAGCAGCAAAGGAGGGCATTTGTGTCAAGTAGTTTGTTGTCAAACTAAGGTGTGGTTCGCAACGGGATAACACTAAAGATATATTGTACGACAATAGTATCGACATGATTTAACCCCATGGAACTAAAGGTCTCACCAAAAGACTAAATTTATACAATGCCATCTCATTGGAGAATGAGTGATGCGTGAAAACACAAAAGACATGCAAATACACACGGACCTAAAAGCATTAGATCCGTAGATTATGTTAACCACTTGCAGTCGCGTATATGGAACACCAGAAAGCCATAGGTGTTCAATACACAAAGTTTCTAAACTAGATTATTGTCTCTACTGCAAGTGGGAGACTGAAGGGAATATGCCCGAGAGTCAATAATAAAGTGGTTATTATCGTATTCCTTATTTATGATAAATGTTTAGTTTGCATGCTATAATTGTATTAATACAGAAACGTTAATACATGTGTGTTTAATAAACAAAAAGGAAGTTCCTAGTTATGCCTCTCTTATAAACTAGCTCATTGATTAACAAGATGATCAAAGGTTTCCTGATCATGGACATTGGATGTTGTTAATAACGAGGTCACAACATTGTTGGAATGATTTGATGAACATTCATCCGAAGTATAGCATTACGATCAAGGTCATTGTGTTTATATTGCTATAACATCATACGAAGTAATCTTAGTCCTTAGACCATGAGATCATGTCAATCAATAACACCAGAAGAGTATCTTGATAACATCAAACGTCACACCGTAACAGGGTAATTATAATGATGGGTTCAGTACTACTAAAGTGTTATGTTGAGGCTCATGGATAAAGAGTGGAATTTGTCCATCCCGATGACGGAGATATATACTCTGGGCCTTCTCGGTGATACCACATTAGTTAGCTTGCAAGCAAGTGATTTAATCACTAGAATGTTATATCACGGGGACGAGAAAAGAGTACATGTCGGTAACAAGATCAAACTAGGTATAGAGATACCGATGATCGAATCTTATACATGTAATATATTGCGAGACAAAGGGATTGAGTTACATGCGTATAAGGTTCACACGATAACATAAGTCATCGTTGAATATGTGGGAGTCAGTACGGATCTCTAGGTCCCGCTGCTGATTATTGATAGGAGAGGGGTCTTGATCATGTCTACATTATTTGCGAACCGTAGGGTGACACACTTAAGGGATACCGCACCATTCAGAGCAAATGATATGCCAGAGAAAGAAAAAGAAAGCGCAGGAATTTATTTCACTAGACACCGAAATCGTTTCGGTTGAAATTGCTGAAACTGGTTCTGCATGTGAAATTGAAATATTGTAAGGGATTTTATGAGAATGTTTGTTAATTCAATTAATTAACAAAATTATGAATAAATAAATAAAATAATTTTATTTAAAGAGAGATTACATTAAATTTGGAGGAAATTTAATGGGAATTTGAGTGGAGAAAATGGAGGGTCATATTTATGTGAGTGGAGCTTCCACCACATGAATCAGGGAGAGGTGGGGGCACCCTCCATGACCGGCGTCCATGCCCCCTTGGGCTTCCCCCTCCCCTATATAAGGAGCCCCCCTCCTCCTCCACTCTCACACCTCCTCGTGAAGGATCTCTCTCCCCCCTTTAGAATTTCCCCATGGCCTCGGATCAGCGAGATACATGTTCCCGGTGGCTTTTTATGGAAGGATTTGTTGCTTCCGCTGCTTCGCTGGTTCGAGGGTGCAGAGGTTGTCGGGGTACCCGGACGTGTGTGCGATCATGGATGCACCACTGCTTTGCAGTGCTGGACTTGATGGTGCTGGACCGGCTGGACCAGATGGACTTCATCACGATCTTGAGATCGGCAAGCGTTCGACTACATCATCCACAAGTACAACCTCGTTAACGCTATTCGGTCTTCGAGGGTATGTATTCTATGGATGTATATCTACCCGTTGATTGTATCTAGTAGATAGATCTTGGTACTTAGTTGTTCCCATCGTAGGAATTTTTTTGTTTTTATGCTGCGAACCCTACATATAGTAGTTAAACAAATCTAGGAAGAACTTAGTGCTTTCTTTGGTAGACCACTAGGTTCTAATCTAACTTTTGGATTTCTAATGACACACATGCTACTATGAATTCTATTTGTGTTGTTGTGTTATGATCCATTTGAAGTCTTAGGAATGACTTGATCTTTAATGGTTTAACTTTTTTTGGATCGAAGTAAAAAGCTTTGCCTTATCCATTAATTAAGAAGAAAGTGCCCAGTTAATTTGAGGAAAAACAGGCAAATACCGATACAAAGACCGAGGCTGCACACACAACATGGCCATAGCCACCCTTGCCTACAATACATTGGAGACCACAAATGACGCCAACCATACAAACACAAAGATTGGTAGCCCGCTTTACCAAACTAGCTAATCCCACACCACTAAAGAAGAGAAGAAATCGTGCCTGCTATGGGAGGAGCAGACCAGGGACGCTCCCGCAAAGGTGAGGAAATCAACATCCACAATACCATGAGACAGAAGTGGTGACCGACATGCCGACAGCACACGACACAAGGTGATATGCCCTCAAAGTTGTCGAAGATCACTCGAAGCCGCCGCTCCGACTTTCCGTTGCTCCGTCACGCCCCACGCAGTCAACCAAGACTACCACCTTCGGGGGCCATCGCCCCGACATAGCACCATTCACTCTCGAGCTGCAATGCCACACGAACAATGTAGCACCCCATTCCCTCTTGGCCCCGGGGGTGTCACTCCTGGTAGCTTAATATGATCTCTAGACTGGCCCCATAGACCAACACTAGTCTTTTCTGTGCACTTTATCCTCAGTCGTGCGCACCCGGTACCCACTTCCCGGTCGATCACCCATCCTCAAATTGCTCTGGGCTAAGCAATCTTAACATCAGAGTTCTTTTTAGATGAGCTACTAGAAAAGAAGTTACAACTTGTTGGTATGAGTATCCTATCAATCCTATCAAGCCATTTGCCTGGATCTCACATACACTCACCCTTTACAAGATCGATGCTCTCATCGATCAAGCACACCCCGGGAACATTCCCTCTTGGCACACGTCTGTGCGTTTAGTGCTGGCACATGTGTCATGTCGTGTCCACTCTAGGCCACATGCGCCATGCTCCACATCTCCCGGCACTGATCTGCACACCTATGTAACCGCGAGGGTCAGCTCTGATACCATTTGTAGCACCTCGTTCCCTCTTGGCTCCGGGGGTTTCACTCCTGGTAGCTTAATATGATCTCTATACTGGCCCTACAGACCAACACTAGTATTTTTTTCGCATTTTGTCCTCACTCGTGCGTACCAGGTACCTACATCCCAGTCGGTCACCCATCCTCAAATTTCTCCAGGCCAAGCACGCTTAACATCAGAGTTTTTTTTGGATGAGCTTCCGGAAAAAAGTTGCAACTTGTTGGTTGATACGTCGAAAACGTATCTATAATTTTTGATGCTCCATGCTTGTTTAGTATCTACTTTGCTTTGCTTGTCTACACTTTGAGGTGCTTTTTACATGTTTTCTGGTACTAACCTATTAACAAGTTGCCATAGTGCCAGTTGCCTATTTTCTACTGTTTTTGGTTCTAGAAAAGTTAGTAAGGAAATATTCTCGGAATTGGACGAGACAAAAGTCAAAGTCAATTACTTTCCGTGGGGAACAAGAAGTCCAGAGGGGAGACAGAGAAGCGGGCCAGGGCGGCCAAACCCCCCTAGGAGCGACCAGGGGTGGGATCGCGCCTGGGTAGGGTTTTACCCCCCTGGTCGCCTCCTCGGCCTCCCCCTTCGCCTGTGAGAAGCCCCCGACGCAGAAAACCTAAGCACCCAATCAAATCTCCACGAAACCGTATGTAGCCGCCGCCACCATGTCCCTAGATCGGGGGATCTGAAGTTCTTCACGGCATCCTGCCGGAAGGGAGATTATCCCGGAGGCCTTCTCTCCGGTATGATACGTGAGTAGTTCCACCTTGGACTATGGGTCCATGTAGTATCTAGATGGTTGTATCTCCTCCTTGTGCTTTCATGTATAGATCTTGTGAGCTCCGTTCATGATCAATATCTATTCTATTTGTAATCATGCATGTTGTGTTTGCGGGGATCCGAAGGATATTGAGATTATTATGTTGGTTTGATTAATGGTTTTGTCTTTATGATTCTATCATGTCTGTGTTGTTTGTGATCTTGCATTCTCTCCGTTGTTAGTAGCTATCTTGGCTAAGTAGTTGCTAGTGACTCCAAGAGGGGATATTTATGCTCGATAGTGGGTTCATGCCTCTAGTTTCCAAGTGAAGTGACAATAATCTCTTTGGTTGTAGATGTGCTGTTGCTACTAGGGAGAAAACAACGGTCTCTTGTTCATGGAGCATGTGGACTCTTTACCTTACACACTTTGCTTAAAGAAGTTGTCTATTGCTTGCAACTTAATACTGGAGGGGGTTCGGATGATAACCTGAAGGTGGACTTCTAGTCATAGATGCAGTTGGATGGAGGTCTATGTATCTTGTTATATTGCCCAATCGAATCTCATAGGATCTTTCTGACTAGTAATTGCATTGTTATGCCTTGCTCAGTTCCTGTCAATTTCCCTGTTGTAATTTGTTTACCCTTCATGGCATGTTGTTTATCTAAGGAGAGAACCTCTAGTGAACTATGGACCCTGGTCCAATCTTTACCATTGATACATCTTTCACTGTTACTTGTTTACTTGCTGCAAACCATTACCTTCCACACCATACATTTAATCCTTTGTTACAGCAAACCGGTGAGCTTGACAACCTCACTGATTAGTTGGGGCAAAGTCTTGAGTTTGTGTTGTGCAGGTCTGCATGTTGCTAGCAACACCCGTGTTACGTTTCCTTCCTCCTTCTGGTTCGATAACATCGTTCTCTACTTAGGGAAAGCTTGCTGCTGTACTCATCATACCTTGCTCTTGGGGTTCCCAACGAAGTCCTCACTGACAGGCAACAAGCTTTCTGGCACCGTTGCTGGGGAGGCTAAGGACGTCTTCACTAGGGGAGTCATCCACTTCCTTTCTTTTTTACTTTGTTTTTAGTTTGCTTTGTTTCTTTTGCTTGGTTTTGTTTGCCTCTTTTCAAAAAACCCCAAAAAATTATTCTAGTTTGGTTTGCTTGATTTATTAAATAACACAAAAAATTAGTTCCTACTCTAGTTGCCACCTTGTTCTAGCTCACCATGTTGCTCCCGAAGTTCACCTTGAAAGACCTTTCTATAGGTAGTGGATCCATAATAGGGAAAGATAATATTGAAGAATTCTTTAATTATGTTAGCAAGCATGAGGATATTGAGGATAAATCTATAGCAGATCTTGCTCCTAATTATGAGGTTGCTTCAGCTTCTTTAGTTCATATGCTGGAGGCTAGGTTTTTAGCCTTAACCCCATGATGTAAATTTTGTTTCTAAAACTAAAAGAAGAAAAGAATGCTGAAAAGAGAGAATTTATTCTTGAAACTTTACTCAAAGAGTTCCATGATGTTGCTAGGGAAGCCAAAAAGGTCTTTGAGCGTTTTAATATGCTAGGCTCATGTGTAGATGTTGTGGGTACTTCAGATTAAAAAAAAGCCTAGAGATGAATTTAAGATACCCATACCCTTTAAGCTTGTTGGGATGCATGAGGCCTATGAAAAGAATTTTGATTGGACTGTTCCTGAAAATCCTTTTGATGAAAGTAGTAAGCCAAAGAGAAATGAGAAGGGATACTCCAAAACCCATTTAGATGAGATACCTTTCATAGTTGAATATTTTGCAAGTATGGATGTTAATGCTTCTTCATTTGAAAATACTTGATTCTTCTTGCTTCTTGTGCCTAACTTAAAGACGTTAAAGAAAAGTACTTATTGGGAGATAACCCAAGAGTTTACTTGAGTCTTGGAAGTTACTACTTCAGTAATGACCTCTCCTTATCCTTTTTGTTTGCTTTTTGTGCCAAGAATGACCTCTAATGAGAGGGAAGTAAGATTTGGGGAGTTGTTGTCCCGAAACAGATTTTAGTCCTCCACCAAAAAAATTCGTCAGGAGTCTATGTAACTCGGATTGAGCTCAAAATTTATGAATAAATCCCCCAGTATGTTAGATAACTTTTGTTAGTTCTACACTTTTTTATTTGAGTAACATAAGATGTTCTAAAAAATTGGTTTCTAGCTGTTGGTTTGTTTTGACAGATTTCTGCCATTATTTGCATTTGCTTCTTATTGATTCCTTTTTGAGTTCTTTTTGGGAAATTGAGTTTTTTTGAAGGGGTTACTACAGTATCTTGTGTTTTTAGTGAAAAGCCTTGCTGTTCCAAAGCTTTGCCAAAGGTCTAATATCTTTTGAATAAATTAATGTAGCTAATGAAGATTGTGTGAAGTTTTGTATGAAGGAAAAATTTCAGGTGTAGAGAGAGAATGATGTAATGAGATGAAGAATGGATTAAAGCTCAAGCTCGGGGATGCCACCATGGTGTCACCCCAAGAAATATCCAAGAGGTACAAGCGTCAAAGCTTGGGGATGCCCAAGGCATCCCCTTCTTCATCAATAAAAAGCCCAGGTCTGTCTAGACACTTCGTTTTTATTGTTTCATGCACAAGTTGTGTTGTTCTTGGAGCATCTTAGTTTTCGTTTTATTTGCTTAGTTTGTTTAATTTGCTTGAATAAAGTAGTTGGTACCCCCATTCTCGCTGTGTTGTTGTGCAAATAAGTTGCTTGGTGTTTAGAAAGGAGTAGTAAGCTCTTGCTTGTAAGTGCAAGAGGAGCTTGCATTGACTGTGACTTAGACTTTAGCATGATATGCTAGGTGTTGTTTTGGTATTATGCTTAGTGATTATTGCTGTAGCATGTATTGTTCCAAACCATTGGGATTGCTTAGTGTGCCTTGAAGAAATTATGCGTTGTTTTAGCATGAAAAAACATAGTATTGTGGTATTCTCCTTTGATGATTTGCTTGGGTTGACTTGGCACATGCTTACACCATGTTATGACTCTCACAAGTCACCATTAGCCTCTATGATCATTTAGTCCTTGACTTGTAGTACCACTCTATGCTTTGATTAGTATGCTTTGTTACACTGCATGATTATGGCCATTATGCTCTCTTAGTTGGTTGCTCCTAGTCTTTTGCTAGCCTCCACTTGTATGAGTAAGCTCTACTCATGCTTCCAACTCCCAAGAAACCAAGTTATTATAAAGTGTCCACTATAAACTCCTATGCATGGTGTGTTACACCATTCCAAGTATATTCTTGTTTTCAGCTATCTTCCAATTAAAAACTATTTTTTATGTGAAAACTTAGTGATTAAATCCCTCACAAACTTGATGGCACATTTTATATTCTTTGCCCCTAATAAACTTGAACCATTGTGTCAACTATGTTGTATATGCTTGCACTTATACGTTGGAATTAGCAGAACCGTGCTGTTACGGAGAACGTTTTCAACATTGCACTTGTACTTTGTACTCAGTTGATATCATGCTCTTTTGTCTATGGATGTCACAGGTGTGAAATAGAGGGAAGTTGTAAGTCCATGGAGTTTGTATCCTGTGTTAGAGAAACACCTGGGCCGCTAGCCTAAGCCATGCCTAATCATGGTGGAAACTTACAGCATCACCATAGTGACATCTATGAAGCATTGTTCTTATAAAAAAGAGACACATTGAGAAAAGAGGAAAGAGAGAAAAAAACACCATATTCCCATTGTAAATAAGAAGATTGCTGAGATCCTCATTGTCTGCTTGACTTGTCATTTTGGTTATGGGATAGCTCCTTTACCATGTGCAAGGGGTACCCCGTTGGCGGTTCTCAATGATATACAAATACTTACAATGACAAGAACTTACAGGTGACTAAAGTTGAGTAGCATGAGGTGTGGCCCTGGTATTCAAGGGACTTGAGATTGCCAACTTATACTTCGTCAAGCATATACTCCATCTTTGTCACTTTAAAATTAATCACTTCAAGATGCTTATGATAGGGGCAATGAGGGCTGAAAGCTAACAAGTACCATAATTTTTGGAAGCTCCTTTTGAAACTTGAAATCTCTGCTTCCTTTACAAAAAGGCCTTTCTTCCACCACTATTGAGTCTCCACCTTCTACCTTTAGGCACCATTAAGAGAGCATAGTTATCATTCTGTGTGCACTGTTCCAAATCTTATTGATTGATGCATATTGTGATATTACTTGTTCTTGTGCTACTTGTTTCTAGTCACCGTTGTGAACTTTGAAGGTGTCCTATGCATCTATTTTCTACTCTATGAGGGACAAGCTGATCGCCACTATGCTATGTTTTCTGTATGTGAAACAAACAAACGTTTTTCAATGCATGTTATTCATGATCTTTGTTTGTAGCTTGTTATGTTGTATGCATAGTTACTTTGTCTTATTGTTAGAACTCCATCTTTCATGCACATGTTTAGAGTTCTTTGATCCCAGCTTTCAATGCTTGCAAATGGTTGGATCTTTATTGTGAGGGTGCATGTCACCTAAAAAATTATTCTCTTTATCACATACATACTCGAGGACGAGCATGAGTTAAGCTTGGGGATTCTTGATACGTCGGAAACGTATCTATAATTTTTGATGCTCCATGCTTGTTTAGTATCTAATTTGCTTTGCTTGTCTACACTTTGAGGTGCGTTTTACATGTTTTCTGGTACTAAACTATTAACAAGTAGCCACAGTGCCAGTTGCCTGTTTTCTGCTGTTTTTGGTTCCAGAAAAGTTAGTAAAGAAATATTCTCGGAATTGGACGGGACAAACTTCAAAGTCAATTACTTTCCATGGGGAACAAGAAGTCCAGAGAGGAGATAAAGAAGCGGGCCAGGGCGGCCAAACCCCCCTAGGCACGGCCAGGTGTGGGCCCACGCCTGGGTAGGGTTTGACCCCCTTGGTCGCCTCCTCGGCCTCCCCCTTCGCCTATAAGAAGCCCCCAATGCAGAAACCCTAAGCACCCGATCAAATATCCACGAAACCGTCTGTAGCCGCCACCACCATCGTACCTAGATCGGGAGGGATCTGAAGTTCTTCCCGGCACCCTGCCGGAGGGGAGATCATCCCGGAGGCCTTTTCTCCGGTATGATGCAAGAGTAGTTCCACCTTGGACTATGGGTCCATATAGTAGCTAGATGGTTGTATATCCTCCTTGTGCTTTCATGTATATATCTTGTGAGCTGCGTTTATGATCAAGATCTAATCTATTTGTAATCATGCATGTTGTGTTTGCGAGGATCCGATGGATATTGAGATTATTATGTTGGTTTGATTAATGGTATTGTCTTTATGATTCTATCATGTCTGTGTTGTTTGTGATCTTGCGTGCTCTCCGTTGTTAGTAGCTATCTTGGCCAAGTAGTTGCTAGTGACTCAAAGAGGGGGTATTTATGCTCGATAGTGGGTTCATGCCTCTAGTTTCCAAGGGGAGTGACAATAATCTCTTCGGTTGTAGATGTGTTGTTGCTACTAGGGAGAAAACAACGGTCTCTTGTTCATGGAACATGTGGACTGTTTACCTTACACACTTTGCTTAAAACAGTTGTCTATTACTTGCAACTTAATACTGGAGGGGGTTCAGATGATAACCTGAAGGTGGACTTCTAGTCATAGATGTAGTTGGATAGCGGTCTATGTATCTTGTTGTATTGCCCAATCGAATCTCATAGGATCTTTCTGACTAGTAATTGCATTGTTATGCCTTGCTTAGTTCCTATCAATTTCCCTGCTCTAATTTGTTTACCCTTCATGCCATGTTGTTTATCTAAGGAGAGCACCTCTAGTGAACTATGGATCCGGTCCAATCTTTACCATTGATACATCTTCCACTATTACTTGTTTACTTGCTGCAAACCATTACCTTCCACACCATACGTTTAATCCTTTGTTGCAGCAAACCGTTGAGCTTGACAACCTAACTGATTAGTTGGGGCAAAGTCTTGAGTTTGTGTTGTGCAGGTATCCGCGTTGCTAGTGATACGTTGTAACACCACGATTCTGAAAAGACCGAGGCTTCTATGTGACATGCCAATCCCTGGATCGGTTCATTGGCCCACAATAGAATAAGACGAATAACATAGAAAAATATCCGTGTATCATGAATAACGAAGATCCAGAGTACCATTATTACAATAAAAGCTTAGCCCAAGGCTAGCTCAAATTATTCAGGTAGCAACGTAAATAAAGTAAATCCTCCATTCTTCAAATTGCCCACAAGTGAACAAGTGCCGAGTGGAGTACCGTGGCCTATATCGATTACTCAGAATCGTAATAACCTACAACAAGAAACGTAGCAGCCCCGAAGGGTCAATACATGGAATGTATGGCAAGTAGAGCTAGTAAAGGAGACAATAGTACTAACATCTACATGCATATTTGGCAAGTGGAGCTGTGTCTGGCTTGCATTTGCAAATACATTTGTCCTACTTTCATAAACAGTTTTTGATTTTCTTTGAAAAGATCCCAAATAAGTTATCCCAACAATATTAAAGCAATTATGAAATTAGAATGAGCGAGAAACATGTCATGGAATCAATATCAAGCAACTCAGTTGTCCATAACCGGGGACACGGCTAATCGATTAGATTATACACCCTGCAGAGGTTTGTACACTTTACCCATGTGACTTGGCCAGCCCAGCTCGTACCATCACTCTCATTTTGGGTGATGATAGGGAGAAGTCCAAGAAGAGACTGTTCGGGAAGTAGCTCCTCAATCCCGACGCGCACCGGTCCAACCTACCAAAATTCTACATCTTTGGATACGCGGGTTCGAGTTACCACAACCTACTAAGTCCAACCAACCGCCCATTCCATTATTGGCACATGGTTGTACACGTAAGCTACACAATAAAGAAGCCAATCAATTTCTCTCGATACCTGGGTGCCTTTCCGCAACGAAACCACCAAAAATTATCAATACCATCACACCCAGGAGATTCATTGATTAAGTTGTTTTAGTTTTCACAAACCAATACTTTTAGAAACAAGTCTCAATGATGTAACCCAGCCCTCGTTCAACATAGCATGGCTAAGCACATCTACCAACAGTGGTTCATCTACAAGGAAAGCCCTACCACATAATAGGACATAGCATAGCGATAGTATCATCCTACACATGCATCTACAAAATACACGACAATGCAATGAAAATAGTAGGACGATATCATGAACAAGGTAGCATCTACTTGCCTTGGTTGTAGAGGTCGGAAGAATAATCCACACACGAGCAAGCGTTGCACTCGTCACAATCTACACGATACAATTGCAATCATAAACAAACAATCCACAAGCATATGCCACAAAGATGATGCATGAATGCATGCAAGACAAGTGAATTGGTGCTACAGCTGCACCACATAATCCTATTCAATAACACTACTGATTGCATGCATGGAAAATAGTTTTAGCGCTAGGAAACTATTACGCAAAAAGTAATGCTCCAAACTAGAGCTAGAACTTAAATAATTCACTACCAGTAGTATACTATTTGTAAAATCTTGGGAAAATTATACAGTATAGGCATAGCTAATTAGAACCAGTACCAATTGGAGTTACTCAAAAAGGAATTATAAAACTCCCGGAGTAATTAAAACACTGCAGAAAGCCGCTAGACAGTTTCTGCAGAAGTTTTCACTGTAAGCCTATCCTTTTAATTCACGATGAGATTCCCCTCGTTCCACTGAATCCAGGGACATATCATACGCGATTTTTGGAGCTACGGATCTTTTTCTATGAATTACTTACTCCGAAAAGGCCATTAACTCATTTGATTAAACTGTACTAAATCTTGCTGCAAAAGTCTTAACCAAAGGTACAGCAAGATTTTACACGACTTATTGAATCTACACATATTTTATTTGCAATTTTTGGCCCAGCGGTTTAATTTCTACGCAATTTACAAGTTTCTACCGAAATCTGTCAACTAAAACGATTAACGAAAATAACCAATCAACTGTGTCTGTTGACTGGTCAACGCGTCTGCTGACTGGGCGTCTGACTAGTCAACGCCCGAGTCTGACCGGTCAACGGCTGATCTGAACCTCTGATCTGAGATCTAACGGTGGCTGTAGACTTACCGGGAATGAACGGCGAAACAAACGGCGGCGAGTTCCGGACGGCGGTGGCGATCGGTTCCGACGTCGGTGTTTTTCCTGCGTGGAGGGAGACGGTCAGCGTGATGGATTAAATGGTCACGCAACGGCGGCGGCGGCGAGCGGCACGCAACGCGAGGCGGCGTCGGCGCGTGTGGTGCAGCAGGCGCGCGGCGGCGGCAGCGGCAGACGGATGCAGCGGCGCGGCGCGGCGGCGTAGCGGCGGCGGCAGCGGCCAGCCAGCGGCGGTGGCGGCGGCGGGAAGTGGCGGCGGGGAGAGGCGGCGGCGACGCGGCAGCGGGGAAGAGGCGGCGGCGGGGCGCGGGACGATCGAGGAGGGCAGGGGGCGGCTCGGCCGGGTGGGGTCCTTAAGTGGGCCCTCTCGCGGGATCCTACGCGAAGCAGGCTTGATTGGACACGAACTCGGAAAACGGCCCGAAAATCGGCCCGTCTTTCTATCTTTTAATAAAACGGCGATAACTTCTCCGTACGAGCTCCGATTCGGGCGATTCTTGCTCCTACGGTTTTGTAAAATCGAGGGGAACAATCTAGGGTCAAGGGTTGAACGAAACCACTAGGCTACAAGGGTGGAAACACTAGTTCTTCTAATGCCTCCCGCAGGAGCCTCGTAGCAAAATAGAATAGGGTTTCGAAAATAGCGCTTCGCCGATTCATTTCAATCGACGGTTTTTCATGGAAAAGTATGATGCGATGATATGAATGATATGCAGAACCAAATATAAAATTTGGGATGTGACAAGACTAACCCCCTTAAGATGAATCTCGTCCTCGAGATTCGGCGCGGCTAGCCAATAGGTGTGGGTAGTCCTCTCGGATGTCATCCTCACGCTCCCAGGTGGCTTCCTCTTCAGTGTGGTGGCTCCACAACACCTTGCAAAACTTGATCGTCTTGGTGCGGGTAATCCTCTCCGCTGTTTCCAAAATCTTGACAGGCTTCTCCTCATAGGTCAAATCATTCTCAAGCTGAACCTCCTCTAGCGGTACAGTGTCTCTCAATGGTGTATCCACCATCTCTGGATGGCACCTCTTCAGCTGGGATACGTGGAACACATTGTGAACAGCGGACAGAGCCTCTGGCAGCTCCAACTAATAAGCAACTTCTCCTTTGCGTGCTAAGACCCGATACGCTCCAATAAATCGAGGTGCCAGTTTACCCTTAATTCCAAATATCTTGATTCCACGAAGTGGCGACACTCTGAGGTATGCTCTATCACCTATCTCATACACCACTTCCTTGCGCTTGGCGTCAGCGTAGCTCTTCTGTCGTGATTGTGCTACCTTCAGCCTGTCCCTAATCAAGGCGACCTTCTCCTCAGCATCCTTGATCAAATCGGGTACAAACAACTGACGTTCTCCTACTCCATCCCATAGCAATGGTGTTCGGCACCGTTTCCCATATAGCACATCGAATGGTGACGTCTTGATGCTTGTCTGATAGCTGTTGTTGTAGGAAAACTCCGCATACGGCAGATTCTCACCCCAACTTGAGCCATGATCCAAGGCGCAAGCTCTCAGCATGTCTTCCAAAATCTGATTCACCCTCTTGGTCTGTCCATCAGTCTGTGGGTGAAACGCTGTGCTAAACTCCAATCTAGTACCAAGTGACTCGTGCAGTTGGCGCCAGAAGTGTGAGGTAAATTGGGTGCCTCTATCAGAGACAATACTCTTGGGAACTCCGTGTAGGCACATAATCCTGTCCATGCAGATCTTGGCCAACTTTACACTCGTATAAGTCGTCTTTACCGGAATAAAGCGGGCTACCTTGGTAAAATGGTCGACCACTACCCAAATGGAGTTATATCCTGACCTGGTCCTGGGCAGTCCTGTGATAAAATCCATTCCCACTCTATCCTACTTCCAATGCAGCACGGGCAGCTGCAGTGATCCTGGCTACGGTGTTCGCCTTCACTCGGCTGCACACATCACATAGGGCAATATGCTTGGCGATATCTCCCTTCATGTTGTTCCACCAAAATCTGCTCTTCAAATCCATATACATCTTTGTGTTGCCCGGATGTATGGAGTATGGCGAGTTATGAGCCTCCTGCAAAATCAACTCCCTTATCTCCGGGTCGCTGGGCACACACAAACGATCTCCATACCACAAGGTACCATGCTCATCCTCGCGAATATCCTTTTCCCGATTCTCCTTCATCTTTTCCTTTATATCCTCTATCTCCTTGTCTCCCACTTGAGCCTTCATGATCCTGTCCTGTAGTGTTGGTTGGACTTCCATTGTTGCCAAGTATCCTTCAGATACTACTTCTAGTCTAAGGTCCTTGAATTGTTTGCACAAATCCTCAGGCAATTCACCAATTGTCAATCCATTGGCGTAAACCTTCCGGCTCAGAGCATCTGCTACTACATTGGCCTTTCCTGGGTGGTACTGCAAATTCATATCATAGTCCTTGATAAGCTCCAACCATCTCCTTTGCCTCATGTTCAGTTCCTTCTGCGTGAATATGTACTTCAGGCTCTTGTGGTCGGTGTACACATCACAGTGTTTTCCCATTAAGTAATGCCTCCATACCTTGAGCGCATGAACCACTGACGCTAACTCCAAGTCGTGTGTGGGGTAATTCCGCTCATGGTGTTTGAGTTGTCGCGAGGCATATGACACCACTCTCGCATCTTGCATCAACACACTCCCAAGTCCCTGTCGAGAAGCATCACAGTACACTTGGAAATCCTTCTGAAGGTCTGGTAAACACGAGCAGTCACGGTCCTGTCGCCTCGAGTTCTGGCTTCTTCACATCGTCGACCATTCAAACTTCCTCTCCTTCTTGAAGTTCGGTCATCGGTTTAGCAATCTTGGAAAAGTTTTCAATGAACCTCCTAGTATCCAAAGAAGTCCCAAAAGCTTCGAATCTCTCCCGCATTCTTGGGTGCTTCCCACTCAGTTACTGCAGTCACTTTGCTTGGATCAACAACAATTCCTTCTCCTGACACTACGTGTCCAAGAAACCCAACAGTGTTAAGCCAGAATTCACACTTGAATTTGGCATACAGCTTGTGTTCCCTCCGTTTCTCCATAATCAGTCGCAGATGTTTCTCATGCTCAGCATCATCCTTGGAATATATCAGTATGTCATCAATAAACACCACCACGAACTTGTCCAAATACTCCATAAATACCTTGTTCATCATGGTCATGAAGTATGCCGGGGCATTCGTTAGTCCAAAAGACATAACTGTATACTCATATAAACCATACCTAGTGGTGAAGGCGGTTTTTGGCACGTCCTCCTCCCGGATCTTCAATTGGAAGTAGCCTGATCGCAGATCAATCTTGCTGAACACCTTCGCTCCTTCCAGTTGATCAAACAAATCATTTATGTTAGGCATAGGGTACTTATTCTTGATGGTTACTTCATTCAGCGAGCGATAGTCTACCACTAATCTCTTGCTGCTATCTTTCTTCTCCACAAACAGAACAAGTGCACCCCATGACGACGAACTAGGCTAAATGAATCCCTTTTCCAGCTGCTCTTTCAACTGCTTCTTCAATTCCTTCAGCTCATCCACATCCATCTTATATGGTTTCTTTGCTATAGGTCCTGTTCCCGGCATCAGGTCGATAAGAAACTCTACATCTCTGTCAGGTGGCATCCCTGGCAGCTCTTCCGGAAACACGTCGGGGTAATCCTTAATCACTGGCATAGTATCCATGCTAACCCCCTTAAGAGAATTCAACTTACACCTTCTCGGTCGTGCAGCCGACTTGAATCTAATCCTCTTACCATCCGGGGTTTTGAGTGAAACAGCTCGCTGTGCACAATCTATGTGTCCCCCATGCATAGACATCCAATCCATACCCAGAATAACGTCTAATCCCTGTGATTCCAACACTACTAGATGTGCAATGAAGTTGTGTGATCCAATCCTCACAATTAAGTTGCGGCATCCCGCGCTAGCTATCATATCTCCTCCAGGTGAACTCACTCTAATAGACCTTTTCATAGACTCAGTAGGTAACTTATACTTATCCACAAATGCCCTTGATATGAATGAATGCGATGCACCAGTATCGAAAAGTATAAGTGCAAGGTAAGTGTTGATTGGGAACTTACCAATCACAAGGTCAGGCTCATATGGAATCTCCTCCACATTCATGTGGTTCATTGTGGCCTTCTCGCCGTTGGTTGGATTCAGTCCTTTCCTCTCTGGACAGTTGTCAGCATAGTGTCCCTTCTGTTTACACTTGAAGCACGTCACCTCACTCAGATCCTTCTTCACAAAGCTGCGATCACGGTTGCGGTCATGTCCACCGTGTCCTCCAGAGTGGTGAGAGTGTCCTCCCTTGTGGCTATGGTGGCTGCTTCTATGGTTGTCATGACGATGCCCATCGCCTCCATGGTGGTGGCGGTCATGGCTCCCATGGTCACTCCCTCCATGCTTGGAGTATCCATCATATGAAGTGCGAGACTTGTGGTGCAAACCAGGGTGGTGATTGTTACTCTTTCTCTTGCGGTTTTCCACCTGATTGTGCTTCCCTTCCAAGATCCTGGCCTTGTCCATAAGCTCCTGGAAAGTGGGGCAATAAACCACCAGTAGCTGTACTGAAAGCTCATCACTGAGGCCATCCAGGAATCTCTCCCTCCTTTTTGCATCAGTGTCAACATCCTCAGGTGCGTAACGGGACAGGTTGTTGAACTCCTCAATGTACTCGGCCACGGTGCGATTGGGTTGGCGCAAGTTGCGGAACTCCTTCCTCTTCAGGCTCAGAACTCCTGAAGACACGTGATTGGTCCTGAAACCTTCCTCAAACATTGCCCAAGTTACATTGTCCAGCAGGTGGGTGATCTGAAAAGTGTCCCACCAAGAAGCGGCTGGTCCCTCCAGTAAGTGAGCGGCAAACCTCACCTTCTCAGCATCAGTGCATCCAACAGTTACCAGATCCTTGTTGACTGAACGCAACCAGTCGAGAGCTACCATTGGTTCCGTTGCAGTAGAGAACTTAGCTGGCCTTAACCTCAGAAATCTGGTGAGAGCATCTCCGTGAGGCTGATTGTTTCCATTGTTGTTGTTCTGATTTGCCATGAACTGAGTCATCACTTGGGTCAGCTGTGCCTGAGCTGCCATGAGCTGCTCCAACTCAGTGGGGTGACGGCGGGGAGGCATCTGCGGTTCAGCACAGGTAAGTTTAGAAAGAATCAACTACGATAATAGGATTCTACCCATGCATATGATCAATCAACAACAAGAAATAGCAGACAAAAGCAACACATCAACAAACAAGTGATCCAACAACATCCCAGGGGTTATCCTAGCAGTATAAACCTACTGAAATAGTTTTATAAGAGTTGGCAATGGTTAACCAAACAGTTGATCAACTGAACAAGAAAAACAACAATCTGCCAGAACAGTCCAGCAGCGTTCACGAATTTTTCCGCCTGACTTAAACTCGTCAGAAAATTTAGCTAATTTTTGCACATATAGTACAGAGGGTTTCGCAGAAGCCCAATTTTTTTCAGATTTTTCCCAGTTACCAGAAAAATATTAAAAATAGCGCAGTACTGCTGTATCAGCAGAAAAACTGCAGCGAAAATAACACAGATACTAACCAAATTGCCATAACTCTTTCATAAAATTCGCACAAATAATTCCTGGGATATTGGAGTACACAAATAAGCAACTAAACACTCTTAAACTAACACGAGCTAAGCTTCACATCGATCGAGACTAATCCTAACGAATTTGCCTAACGTGGACTAATTGGTGGACTTCTATCTACTTCTTGAAGAGGTTGCAGTAGGTCCTTGCTGTCATGCGTTGGCGCTTCGGTTCGCGGTACAACCATGGCGGCGGAGTGTACACTTCTCCTGAATCATCACTTGAGATCTCAAACTCCACCTCTTCTGGATCCTCCTCTTCTTCACTGTCAGCTGCAACTGCTACAGCTTCATCTCCTCCACCATCATCGTCTTCATCATCATCATCCTCGTCCTCATCATCATCATCATCGTCCTCACTGTCATCCTCATCCCCATTGTTGCCATCATCTCCATTGTCATCATTAGAGGGTGGATTTAGCTGTGCTTGGAGGGCGGCAATCTGGGCTGTCATAGCTTCAATAGTTTGATCCCTTTCCTAGACGGTCCCTTGCAACTGTTGTATGTTCTGGGTGTTCTCCTGCACAGTACCATGAAGATGAGCTATGGTTGCATCTCTGGCTATCAGGGCATTCTCCAGAACTCACACAACTTCATGCAAGGTGTCATTCTCCTGTCCTTGGACCACCATACCACTGCTAGCAAAGTCTACAATCTCCTTTATCATCATCACCTTCTCAGCTAGCGCTCCATTCTCCCTTTCCATGTCCTCTATGTGCCTCCGACGGGGCGGCATGTTGTTCCTGTCGCCCGGGGTAACCACAATGTGCCCATCTTCATCACGCCTCCCATAGTCACGGTAGGGTGAATCTGCTGGCAGTAGGTGTCGGACATTATGGCACTGGCGAGACAGGGCTTCATGTATGGCCAAGTTGATTCCAAGTCCCCAGTTGCAGTATGTCTTGGTGTAGATCAAATGCACTGGATTTGGCAAGGCGGCATCTCTGAATATGAAGGTAGTGATCTCCCATGCATCCTCTCCATATCCATAGGTGTACAACCTCCTTACCTTGAACATGGGCAGTGGCAATCCCAATGACTGCGAGAGCTGAGCTAACTGCCTTGCAAAGGGCCTTGGTGACTCCATGGTGGCATACTCAGTCCTGACTTCTCCCATCTATCAAGTAAAAGAGGAAAGTGTGAGAATAGCATATGATAAGAATTTACGAGAGTGAAAGGCATAAGAGGAAAGACAGAGTTAATATAGGGTTTAATAAATCTATGGCTTCCTAATCCAATCCTAGGTCACGATCCTACAGTCGACACATGGGCTCTGATACCATCCAATAACACCACGGTTCTGAAAAGACCGAGGCTTCTATGTGACATGCCAATCCCTGGATCGGTTCATTGGCCCACAATAGAATAAGACGAATAACATAGCAAAATATCCGTGTATCATGAATAACAAAGATCCAGAGTACCATTATTACAATAAAATCTTAGCCCAAGGCTAGCTCAAATTATTCAGGTAGCAACGTAAATAAAGTAAATCCTCCATTCTTCAAATTGCCCACAAGTGAACAAGTGCCGAGTGGAGTACCGTGGCCTATATCGATTACTCAGAATCAGAATAACCTGCAACATGAAACGTAGCAGCCCCGAAGGGTTAATACATGGAATATATGGCAAGTAGAGCTAGTAAAGGAGACAATAGTACTAACATCTACATGCATATTTGGCAAGTGGAGCTGTGTCTGGCTTGCATTTGCAAATACATTTGTCCTACTTTCATAAACAATTTTTGATTTTCTTTGAAAAGATCCCAAATAAGTTATCCCAACAATATTAAAGCAATTATGAAATTAGAATGAGCGAGAAACATGTCATGGAATCAATATCAAGCAACTCAGTTGTCCATAACCGGGGACACGGCTAATCAATTAGATTATACACCCTGCAGAGGTTTGTACACTTTACCCATGTGACTTGGCCAGCCCAGCTCGTACCATCACTCTCATTTTGGGTGATGATAGGGAGAAGTCCAAGAAGAGACTATTCGGGAAGTAGCTCCTCAATCCCGGCGCACGGTCCAACCTACCAAAATTCTACATCTCTCGGATCTGGTTCGAGTTACCACAACCTACTAAGTCCAACCAACCGCCCATTCCATTATTGGCACATGGTTGTACACGTAAGCTACACAATAAAGAAGACAATCAATTTCTCTCGATACCTGGGTGCCTTTCCGCAATGAAACCACCAAAAATTATCAATACCATCACACCCAGGAGATTCATTGATTAAGTTGTTTTAGTTTTCACAAACCAATACTTTTAGAAACAAGTCTCAATGATGTAACCCAGCCCTCGTTCAACATAGCATTGCTAAGCACATCTACCAACGGTGGTTCATCTACAAGGAAAGCCCTACCACATAATAGGACATATCATAACGATAGTATCATCCTACACATGCATCTACAAAATATACGACAATGCAATGAAAATAGTAGGACGATATCATGAACAAGGTAGCATCTACTTGCCTTGGTTGTAGCGGTCGGAAGAACAATCCACACACGAGCAAGCGTTGCACTCGTCACAATCTACACGATACAATTGCAATCATAAACAAACAATCCACAAGCATATGCCACAAAGATGATGCATGAATGCATGCAAGACAAGTGAATTGGTGCTACAGCTGCACCACATAATCCTATTCAATAACACTACTGATTGCATGTATGGAAAATAGTTTTAGCGCTAGGAAAACTATTACGCAAAAAGTAATGCTCCAAACTAGAGCTAGAACTTAAATAATTCACTACCGGTAGTATAATGTTTGTAAAATCTTGGGACAATTCTACAGTATAGGCATAGCTAATTAGAACCAGTACCAATTGGAATTACTCAAAAAGGAATTATAAAACTTCCGGAGTAATTAAAACACTGTAGAAAGCCGCTAGACAGTTTTTTCAGAAGTTTTCACTGTAAGCCTATCCTTTTAATTCACGATGAGATTCCCCTCGTTCCACTGAATCCAGGGACATATCATACGCGATTTTTGGAGCTACGGATCTTTTTCTACGAATTAATTACTCCGAAAAGGCCATTAACTCATTTGATTAAACTGTACTAAATCTTGCTGCAAAAGTCTGAACCAAAGGTACAGCAAGATTCTACACGACTTATTGAATCTACACATATTTTATTTGCAATTTTTGGCCCAGCGGTTTAATTTCTACGCAATTTACAAGTTTCTACCGAAATCTGTCAACTAAAACGATTAACGAAAATAACCAGTCAGCGTAATACATTGATGGTCAACGCGTCTGCTGACTGGGCGTCTGACTAGTCAACGCCTGAGTCTGACTGGTCAACGGCTGATCTGAACCTCTGATCTGAGATCTAACGGTGGTTGTAGACTTACCGGGAACGAACGACGGCGAGTTCCGGACGGCGGTGGCGATCTGTTTCGACGTCGGTATTTTTCCTGCGTGGAGGGAGACGGTCAGCGTGATGGATTAAACGGTCACGCAACAGCGGCGGCGGCGCGGCGGCGCGCGCCAGCGCGCGCAGCGAGCGCGGCGCGGGCGGCGCGCAGGCCGCGGTGGCGGGCTGTGATGGCGGCGGCTTTCAAGGTGGCGGGTGGCGGAGAGGAGGCGGCGGCGCGGTGCGCTTACCTAGGCGGGAAGAGGCGGCGGCGGGGCGCGGGACGATCGAGGAGGGCAGGGGCCGGCTCGGCCGGATGGGGTCCTTAAGTGGGCCCTCTCGCGGGATCCTACGCGGAAACGGCGCGCAGTTGGACACGAACTCGGAAAACGGCCCGAAAATCGGCCCGTCTTTCTATCTTTTAATAAAACGGCGATAACTTCTCCGTACGAGCTCCGATTCGGGCGATTCTTGATCCTACGGTTTTGTAAAATCGAGGGGAACAATCTAGGGTCAAGGGTTGAACGAAACCACTAGGCTACAAGGGTGGCAACACTAGTTCTTCTAATGCCTCCCGTAGGAGCCTCGTAGCAAAATAGAATAGGGTTTCGAAAATAGCGCTTCGCCGATTCATTTCAATCGACGGTTTTGCATGGAAAAGTATGATGCGATGATATGAATGATATGCAGAACCAAATCTAAAATTTGGGATGTGACATACGTTGGAAACATATCTATAATTTTTTATGCTCCATGCTTGTTTTGTATCTACTTTGCTTTACTTGTCTACACTTTGAGGTACTTTTTACATGTTTTCTGGTACTAACCTATTAAAAAGTTGCAATAGTGCCAAATGCCTGTTTTATGCTGTTTTTGGTTTCAGAAAAGTTAGTAAAGAAATATTCTCGGAATTGGACGGGACGAAGGATAAAGTCAATAACTTTTCGTGGGGAACAAGAAGTCCAGAGGAGAGCCCGAGGAGCCGACCAGAGGTGCCAGACCCCCCCTCAGGCGCGGGTGGGCCCTACCCCGTGCCTGGCTAGGGTTTGGCCGCTCTGGCGTCCGCCTCGGTCTCCCCCTTCTCCTATAAGAATCCCCCGATGCAGAAACTCTCAGCACCCGATCAGAAATGCACGAAACCGTCTGTAGCCGCCGCCATCATCGTCCCTAGAACGGGGGGGGGGGGATCTGAAGCTCTTCCCGGCACCTTGCCTGAGGGGAGATCATCTCGGAGGCCCTCTCTCCGGTATGATTCGTGAGTAGTTACACCTTGGACTATGGGTCCATGTAGTAGCTAGATGGTTGTATCTCCTCCTTTGTGCTTTCATGTATAGATCTTGTGAGCTCCGTTCATGATAAAGATCTAATCTATTTGTAATCATGAATTGTTATGCCTTGCTCAGTTCCTGTCAATTGCCTCGCTGTAATTTGTTTACCCTTCATGCCATGTTGTTTATCTAAGGAGAGCACCTCTAGTGAACTATGGACCCCGGTCCAATATTTACCATTGATACATCTTCCACTGTTACTTGTTTACTTGCTGCAAGCCATTACCTTCCACACCATACGTTTAATCCTTTGTTACACCAAACCGGTGAGCTTGACAACCTCACTGATTCGTTGGGACAAAGTATTGACTTTGTGTTGTGCAGGTCTCCACGTTGCTTCCAACACCTGTGTGACGTTTCCTTCCTCCTTCTGGCTCGATAACCTCAGTCTCAACTGAGGGAAGACTTGCTACTTGCTGCTTGCTTCTTCACACCTTGCCCTTGGGGTTTCCAACGAAGCGCTTCCACATCAAATACTAGGCGCCATCAAGCTCTCTGGTGCCGTTACTGGGGAATCTACTCCAGCCTCTTCCACCTCGTCAAGCGCTATCAACAAGTTTTCTGGCACCGTTGCCGGGGAGGCTAAGGACGTCTTCACTAGGGGAGTCCTTCACTTCCTTTCTCTTTACTTTGTTTTTAGTTTGCTTTGTTTCTCTTGCTTGGTTTTGTTTGCCTCTTTTCAAAAAAATCCAAAAAAATAGTCTAGTTTGGTTTTTCTTGCTTTATTCAAAAACACAAAAATAATTAGTTCCTGCTCTAGTTGCTGCTATTTTTGGCTTGCCCACCTTTGCCAAAATGAACTCTGCTGAGAACACCAAGTTGTGTGACTTCACTAGCACCAACAACAATGATTTCCTAAGCACACCTATTGCTCCACCTGCTCCTGATGATATCTTTTATGAAATTAAGCCTGCTTTGTTGAATCTTGTGATGAAATGGCAATTTTCTGGTGCTGGTTCTGATGATCCTGCTGCCCATCTTAATAGCTTTGTTGAACTTTGTGAGATGCAAAAGTATAAGGATGTATATGGAGATACTATTAAGCTCAGGCTTTTTTCCTTTCTCCTTGAGGGGAAAAGCTAAAGAATGGTTGCTATCTTTGCCTAAAAATAGTATTGATTCTTGGACCAAGTAAAAAGATGCTTTTATTGGAAAGTACTATCCTCCTACTAAGATTATTGCTACGAGAAGTGATATTATGAAATTTAAATAGCTTGATAGGGAACATGTTGCTCCTTCTTGGGAAAGAATGAAATCTTTAGTTAAAAATTGCCCTACTCATGGACTCACTGCTTGGATGATTATCCAAACTTTTTATGCAGGTTTGAACTTCTCCTCAAGAAACCTGTTGGATTCTGCTGCTGGAGGTACTTTTATGGGACTCACCTTGGGTGCTGCAACAAGGCTCCTTGATAATATGATGGTTAACTACTCTGAATGGCATGTTGAGAGAGCTCCACATGGTAAGAAGGTAAATTCTATTGAGGAAACTTCCTCTTTGAATGAAAAGATTGATGTTATTATGGCTATGCTTGTTAATGGGAAAGCTCCTCTAGATCCTAATAGTGTTCCCTTAGCCTCTTTGGTTGCTCAAGAAGAGCAAGTTGATGTGAACTTCATTAGAAACAACAATTTCAACAACAATGCCTATAGGAATAATTTTGGTAGCAACAACAATTATAGGCCTTATCCTCCTAATAATGGAAATTCCTATGGAAGCTCCTACAATAATGCTAGAAGTGCCCCCTCTGAACTTGAAGTAATGCTCAAGGACTTTATTAGTAAACAAACCACTTTCAATAAGACTATAGAGGAAAAGATTTTAACTGTTGAGAAAAATATACCCTCTTTGTCTGAATCTCAAACTTCCTTGGTAAATAAAATGGCTGCTAAACCTGAAACTATGGAAAACACCTTTGCTACTGCTCATGCCATACAATTTACTATTGATGAAAATGTTAGGCTGTTAGCTCAACTTTATGCTAGGTGGGAAAGGGAAGCTGAAATTGATAGAAACAATAGTGTGTGCACTATCACCACTAAACCACAAGTAGCCCGTATTCCTCCTCCTACTATGCCTAAGCCTATTGATCCTACTACTAGTGATGCTAAGTTTAATTTTGATATTGATGGTTGCAATATTTCTGAAGTGATTATGTTCCTACAAAAGCTTGCTAGAAGTCCTGATGCTAGTGATATGCATGTTGCCTTTACCAAACACATTACAGATGATCTTGTTAAGATTAAGGAAGAGAAGCTAAAACACAAAGCTTCTATTCCTAGGAAGTAGAAGATAATTGGGAACCCATTATTAATATGCAAGTGAATGACTTTGATCTCAAAGCTACATGTGATATTGGTTCTAGTGTCTCTATTATGCCTAGGAAGATTTATGAAATGCTTGATTTGCCACCTTTGGAAGATTGTTATTTGGATGTCCCACTTAATGATAATGCTAAGAAGAAACTCATGGGGAGTGTTAATGATGTTCTCATTGTGGTTAACAATTCTTATGTCCCTGTTGATTTCTATATTTTGGATGTTGAATACAATGCTTCCTGTCCTATTACTTTGGGAAGACCTTTTCTTAGAACTGTTAGTGCCATCATTGATATGAAATAAGGCACCATTAAATATCAATTTCCATTCAATAAAGGTATTGAACACCTCCCTATGAGGAGAGAAAAGTTTGTTTTTGCTCCTCCTTTGAAAGCAAGGTTTGATGTTAATGCTTCTTCATTTGAAAATACTTGATTTCTTGCTTCTTATGCCTAACTTAAAGGCGTTAAAGAAAAGTACTTGTTGAGAGATAACCCAAGAGTTTTCTTGAGTCTTGGAAGTTATTACTTTATTAATTACCTATCCTTATCCTTTTTGTTTGCTTTTTGTGCCAATAATGACCTCTAATGAGAGGGAAGTAAGATTTGGGGAGTTGCTGTCCCAAAACAGATTTTTGTGCTCCACCATAAAAATTCATGAGGAATCTCTGTAAGTCGGATTGAGCTTAAAATTTACGAATAAATTCCCCACTATGTTATATAACTTTAGTTAGTTCAACACTTTTTGATTTGAACAACAGAAGGTCTTCGAAAAAATCAGTTTCTACCTGCTGGTCTGTTTTCACAGATTTCTGCCATTATTTGCATTTTCTTCTTATTGATTCCTTTTTGGGTTCTTTTTGGGAAATTGAGATTTCTGAGGGAATTTCTATAGTAGATTGTGTTTTTAGTGAAAGTTTTTATGTTCTAAAGCTAAACCCAAGGGCCTATTATCTTTTGAATACACCAATGTTGCTAATGAAGATTGTGTGAAGTTTTGTATGAAGGAAAATTTTTAGGTGTAGCGAGAGAATGATGTAATGAGATGAAGAATGGAAAAAATCTCAAGCTTGGGGATGCCACCCCGGTGTCACCCCAATAAATATCCAAGAGGTACAAGCGTCAAAGCTTGGGGATGCCCAAGGCATCCCCTTCTTTATCAATAAAAAGCTCAGGTCTTTATAGACACTTCGTTTTTATTGTTTCATGCACTTGTGTGTTGTTCTTGGAGCATATTAGTTTTCATTTGATTTGCTTAGTTTGCTTGAATAAAGTAGTTTGGACCCCTATTCTTGCTGTGTTGTTTCAAATAAGTTGATTGGTGTTGGAAAGGAGTAGAAAGTTCTTTCTTGAAATAGTGCAAGATGAGCTTGCTTTGACTGTGACTTAGACTTTAGCATGTCATGCTAGGTGTTTTTTGACCTTATTCTTAGTGAGTATTTCTGTAGCATGACTTGTTCCAAACAATTGGGATTGCTTAGTGTGCCTTGAAGGAATCATGCGTTGTTTTAGCATGCAAAAGCATATTATTGTGGTATTCTCCTTTGATGCTTTGTTTGGGTTGACTTGGCACATGATCACACCATGTGATGACTATGAACAAGTCACCATAGCCTCTATGATCATTTATTCCTTGACTTGTAGTACCACTCTATGCTTTGATTAGTAATGTTTTGTCGCTCTGCATGATTATGGCCATTATTGCTCTCTTAGTTGGTCGCTCTCAGTCTTTTGCTAGCCTCCACTTGTATGAGTAAGTTCTACTCATGCTTCCAACTCCCAAGAAACCAAGTTATTCCAAAGTTTCCACTATTAATTCCTATGCATGGTGTGTTACATCATTCCAAGTATATTCTTGTTTTTAGCTATCTTCCAATTAAAAAGTATTTTGTTATGTGAAAACTTAGTGATTAAAGATCTCACAAACTTGATGGCACACTTTATTTTTACTGCCCCTAAATAAACTTGAACCATTGTGTCATCTATTTTGTATATGCTTGCACTTATACGTTGAAATTAGCAGAACCATGTTGTCACGAGGAACGCTTTCAACATTGCACATGTACTTTGTACACAGTTGATATCATGCTCTTTTGTTTATAGATGTTGTCGGTGTGAAATGAAAGGGGAGCTTGTAAGTCCATGGAGTTATGTATGTATGTTAGAGAAACGCCTGGGCCGCTAGCCTAAGCCATGCCTAATCATGGTGGAAACTTGCAGCATCACCATAATGAGAAATTTGTGAAGCATCCTCAATAAAAACCAATGCAAATAGCAAATAAAAAGATCGCTGAGATGCTCATTGTCTGCTTTCCTTGTCATTTTGGTTATGGGATAGCTCATGTACCATGTGCAATGGGTACCCCGTTGGCGGTTCTTTATGATACACATGTACTTACTATGACAAGAACTTACAGGTGACTAAAGTTGAGTAGCATGAGGAGCGTCCCTCATATTCAAGGGACATGAGATTGCCAACTTATACTTTGTCAAGCATATACTCCATAGTTTGTTAACTTTAACCTTAATCACTTCAAGATGCTTATGATAGCGGTAATGAGGACTGAAAGCTAACAAGTACCATAATTTTTGGAAGCTCTTTTTGAAACTTGAAATCCCTGCTTCCCTTTATGAATGGCCTTTATTCCACCATTATATTGAGTCTCCACCTTCTACCTTTAGGCACCAGTTAAAAGAGCATAGTTGCCATTCTTAGTTCTATGTGCATTGTCCCAAAACTTATTGATTGATGCCTATCATTGATATTGCTTGTTCTTGTGCTATTTGTATCTAGTCACTCTTATGAACTTTGAAGGTGTCATATGCATCTATTTGCTACTCCATGAGGGACAAGCTGATTACCACTATGCTATGTTTTCTGTATGTGAAACAAACAAACGTTTTTCAATGCATATTATTCATGTTGCATGCATAGTTACCTTGTCTTATTGTTAGAACTCCATCTTTCATGCACATGTTTAGAGTTCTTTGATCCCAGATCTCAGTGCTTGCAAATGGTTTGATCTTGGTTTTGATGGTGCATGTCACCTCAAAAAATATTCTTTTTATCACTTACCTACTTGAGGACGAGCAGGAGTTAAGCTTGGGGATACTTGATACGTCGGAAACGTATCTATATTTTTTTATGTTCCATGCTTGTTTAGTATCTACTTTGCTTTGCTTTGTCTACACTTTGAGGTGTTTTTATATGTTTTCTGGTACTAACCTTTTAACAAGATGCCACGGTGCTAGTTGCCTGTTTTCTTCTATTTTGGTTCCAGAAAATCTAGTAAGGAAATATTCTCGGAATTGGATGGGACAAAAGCCAAAGTCAATATTTCACCGAGGAGAAACATGGAGTCGAGAGGAGAGACAGAGGGGAGCCACAGGGCGGTCGCAACCCTAGGCGCGGGCCCACCCTAGGCCACGCCTAGGCAGGGTGTGGGCCCCCTGGCCGCCCTCGTTCCTCGCCTCTTCGCCTATAAGAAGCCCCCGATGCCTAAACCCTAATTACCCGATCATTATTCCATGAAACCGTCTGTATCCGCCGCCACCATCGTCCCTAGATCGGGGGGATCTGAAACTCTTCCCGGCACCCTGCAGAGGGGAGATCATCCCGAAGGCCTTCTTCTTCATCATGCCAACCTCCGGTATGAAGCGTGAGTAGTTCCACCTTGGACTACGAGTCCATGTAGTAGCTAGATGGTTGTATCTCCTCCTTTGTGCTTTCATGTCTAGATATTGTGATCTTCGTTCATGATCAAGATCTCATCTATTTGTAATCATGCATGTTGTGTTTGCGGATCCGATGGATATTGAGATTACTATGTCAGATTGATTAATCATTTTGTCTTATTGATTCTATCATGTCTGTGTTGTTTGTGATCTTGCATGCTCTCCATTGTTAGTAGCTATCTTGGCCAAGTAGTTGCTAGTGACTCCAAGAGGGGGTATTTATGCTCGATAGTGGGTTCATGCCTCTATTTAATCTAAGGGAAGTGATAGAAATCTCTAAGGTTGTAGATGTGCTGTTGCCACTAGGGAGAAAACAACGGTCTCTTGTTCATGGAACAAGTGGATTGTTTACCTTACACACTTTGCTTAAAGGAGTTGTCTGTTGCTTGCAACCTAATACTGGAGGGGGTTCAGATGACAACCCAAAGGTGGACTTCTAGTCATAGATGCAATTGGATGGCGATCTATGTATCTTGTTGTATTGCCCAATCGAATCTCATAGGATCTTGAATGTCTAGTATTGCATTGTTATGCCTTGCTCAGTCATGTCAATTGCCCTGCTGTAATTTGTTTACCCAACATGCGATGTTTGTGTATCTAAGGAGAACACCTCTAGTGAACTATGGACCCCGGTCCAATCTTTACCATTGATATATCTTCCACCGTTACTGTTAACTTGCTACAAACCACTATCACCTTCCACACCATACAGTTAATCCTTTGTTACAGCAACCGGTGAGATTGACAACCTCGCTGTTTGTTGGGGCAAAGTCTTGAGTTTGTGTTGTGCAGGTTTCCAAGTTGCTTCCAACACCTTTAAGACGTTTCCTTCCTCCTACTGGTTCGATAACCTTGCTTTCTTACTGAGGGTAAACTTGCTGATGTGCTGCTTCACACCTTGCTCTTGGGGTCTCCCAACGAGGCGTCAACACGCCATCATCAAAGCCCGTTGCGTCGACCACAATGGCTCACAAGACGGCTGCTCCCGCCACCACTCCTAGGCTGATGGCACGCTTGGCAGTCGCAGCTCGCGGTCACGCCTCCCTCCCGTGAGGTGGTCAACAAAATGTCCGGCCGAGGGCAACCTAGTGCGACCAAAATCACCGTCATAGAATTATTGTCCAAAATGGATTCCTCTCACATAGAAGGGCTCAAAGGTCTCAATTATGATCAAGTGGAGAAAGCGATGGACTAGGAGGAGGTGGTCGAGGTGGATGAAGAAGAACACAAGGTGGCTGAAGAGGAGATGGTCGATGAGGAGGTGGCATCATCAAATATCAATTTCCATTCAAGAAAGGTATTGAACACTTCCCTATGAGGAGAGAGAAGTTGCTTCTCCTCAACTTTTTATGTTTTGGATGTTGAATACAATGCTTCTTGTCCTATTACTTTGGGAAGACCTTTTCTTAGAACAGTTGGTGCCATCATTGATATGAAAGAAGGCACCATCAAATATCAATTTCCATTCAAGAAAGGTATTGAACACTTCCCTATGAACATAGAGAAGTTGCTTCTCCTCAACCATCAAATATCAATTTCCATCCAAACTTTTTATGCAGGTTTGAACTTCTCCTCAAGAAACCTGTTGGATTCTGCTGCTGGAGGTACTTTTATGGGACTCACCTTGGGTGCTGCAACAAGGCTCCTTGATAATATGATGGTTAACTACTCTGAATGGCATGTTGAGAGAGCTCCACATGGTAAGAAGGTAAATTTTGTTGAGGAAACTTCCTCTTTGAGTGAAAATATTGATGTTATTATGGCTATGCTTGTTAATGGGAAAGCTCCTCTAGATCCTAATAGTGTTCCCTTAGCCTCTTTGGTTGGTCAAGAAGAGCAAGTTGATGTGAACTTCATTATAAACAACAATTTCAACAACAATGCCTATAGGAATAATTTTGGTAGCAACAACAATTATAGGCCTTATCCTCCTAATAATGGCAATTCCTATGGAAGCTCCTACAATTATGGTTAATAATGCTTATGTCCCTGTGGATTTTTATGTTTTGGATGTTGAATACAATGCTTCTTGTCCTATTACTTTGGGAAGACCTTTTCTTAGAACAGTTGGTGCCATCATTGATATGAAAGAAGGCACCATTAAATATCAATTTACTTTAAAGAAAGGTATTGAACACTTCCCTATGAGGAGAGAGAAGTTGCTTCTCCTCAACTTTTTATGTTTTGGATGTTGAATACAATGCTTCTTGTCCTATTACTTTGGGAAGACCTTTTCTTAGAACAGTTGGTGCCATCATTGATATGAAAGAAGGCACCATCAAATATCAATTTCCATTCAAGAAAGGTATTGAACACTTCCCTATGAGGAGAGAGAAGTTGCTTCTCCTCAACCATCAAATATCAATTTCCATCCAAACTTTTTATGCAGGTTTGAACTTCTCCTCAAGAAACCTGTTGGATTCTGTCCACCACCTAAAAAATTCGTGAGGAGGCTCTGTAACTCGGATTGAGCTCAAAATTTACGAATAAATCCCCCAGTATGTTGGATAACTTTCATTAGTTCAACACTTTTTGATTTGATCAACAGAAGATATTATAAAAAAATTCGTTTCTACCTGCTATTCTGTTTTGACAGATTTCTGCCATTATTTGCATTTGCTTCTTATTGATTCCTTTTTGAGATCTCTTCAGGTAAATTGAGTTTATTTGAAGGAGTTACTTCAGTAGCTTGTGTATTTGGTGAAAAGCCTTGTTGTTCCATAGATTTGCCAGTAGTCTAATATCTTTTGAATAAGCTAATGTTACTAATGAAGATTGTGTGAAGTTTTGTATGAAGGAAATATTTCAGGTGTAGAGAGAGAATGATGCAATGAGATGAAGAATGGACAAAAGCTCAAGATTGGGGATGCCACAATGGTGTCACCCCAAGAAATATCCAAGAAGTACAAGCGTCAAAGCTTGGGTATGCCCAAGGCATCCCCTTCTTCATTAATAAAAAGCTCAGGTCTGTCTAGACACTTTGTTTTTATTGTTTCATGCACAGTTGTGTTGATCTTGGAGCGTCTTAGTTTTCGTTTGATTTGATTAGTTTGTTTAGTTTGCTTTAGTAGTTTGGACCCCCGTTCTCGCTGTGTTGTTTTGCAAATAAGTTTGCTTGGTGTTTGGAAAGGAGTAGTAAGTTCTTGCTTGAAGTGCAAGATGAGCTTGCATTGACTGTGACTTAGACTTTAGTATGACATGCTAGGTGTTGTTTTAGCATTATGCTTAGTGATTATTGTTGTAGCATGTCTTGTTCCAAACAATTGGGATTGCTTAGTGTGCCTTGAAGAAATTATGCGTTGTTTTAGCATGCAAAAGCATAGTATTGTGGTATTCTCCTTTGATGTTTTGCTTGGGTTGACTTGGCACATGCTTATACCATGTTATGACTACGACAAGTCACCATTAGACTCTATGATCATTTAGTACTTGATTTGTAGTACCACTCTTTGGTTTGATTAGTTTGCTTTGATGCATTCCATAATTAGGCCATTATTGCTCTCTTAGTTGGTTGCTCCCAGACTTTTGCTAGCGTCCACTTGTATGAGTAAGCTCTACTCATGTAGCGACCTTGGATCAAGTAAGATCCTAAGTCCCTGTGGTTAACATGCTAGTCCCTGGATCAATAGCTAGCACTCACAGTCGATGAAATATCATGTAAAACACAAAGTATTTATTACACGGAGAATCCAGAGTATGAATTTATTACAAATTTTCTTAGCATTAAGATAGCTCAAATAACAGCGGAAACATAAAAGAAGCTTGAGTCCATCACGCCCCAGGCTTGTTGAGTGTAGACTCGAGATCCCTACGCACCTTTCAATATTCGGATTCTGCACATAAGACGTGCAGCCAACAAGTTGGGTAAATAATTTGAATGTATTGGCAAATTACACCAAGGAGAGAAAAGACTATCTCTACATGCAAGGCTAGTTTAGGCAGTAGAGTTCATTGGCTCAAAGCTAGTTTTTCTTAAGTAGAGAGAAGAAGAGAAGATTTTCCCTACTTTGTAATCATTTTCTTAGATAAAATAGGGTCGAATGGCACACGAGGATATTACTCACCAAGTGTCCAAACAACCAAACACTTGGATATTACGCACCAAGCGACACTTGGATATTACACACCAAGTTCCCAAATTCCCACCCATTGGCGATATTACTCACACCATGGGGTTTTAAAAACTTTTGTTTAGAAAAGAGAGAGGAAGATCCTTCAGAGGCTCCATCCTTCAGATGCTCAATGTTGTTCTGTTTCCGTGAACACGACTGATCGATCAGATTGCAATACTCTCGAGAGTTTGTGCACTTTACGCACAATCCATGATCAAGTCTTCGTTACAGACAATACCATGGCGAGGCTTTCCCTTAGTAGCCCCTCTACCTTCCGGATCCAATAGTGCCAAGAACCTCCAAATGTTGGTACCTAGGTGAGGTTTCCCACTAAGTACTAGGCCAAGACAGAGCCCATAATGTATTGTGGTTGCACTGGAAGCTTCTGAATTCTGAAACATGGCAGACTTCTTTGATTCCTGGGCGACCGTCCTCCACCAAAATCCCACTCGTTGACCCGACAACCATTCCGCCCAGAAGAAAACTTAGTTTTATTTTGAAGTGGATTTGAGAAGAAAAGTTTGCTCTAGAGAGCCTTTATACTTATAAAAATTCTTTGTCTTTCGAACCCCCAAACGGTATTTGTATATATATAGCATAGCAGGCAGTACTTAGCAAAAACAGGGGTAACCTATTAGGAGGGGAAAACCTAAGTATAGAGCTACTCATGGCATACTACAAAATCATCGCACTTGCAAAATAATACTAAGGAAAAATTCTACTAGAACATCCTACACATGCATACTACAGAATTTTGAAGATCACATGCAAAGAATCAAAACTAGGACAAAGATATGAACAAGTGGTGTAACTTACCTTGATCCGAGCAGCACTCTACACAATAGCACTCCTTAGCGCACTCCGAACAATCTAACGAATCACAAACATAGATCTGATCACAACTTGCTCAAAACATGTCATAGAGATAATCATGCATGCATGCAACATGGTGTTTTATGAAAGATTGGTTTTCTAAATTAACCAAGGTAGCATAATTGGGTTGCAATATTGTTAAGGGTGTTACTAGGATTGATTTCCCATAGGTTTAAAACAATTTGGGTCACTAATATAATTCATAGGATAAATAGGAGATCCAACCATCTAATTAGACCCAAATTAGATCTAATGTTCTTAAGCAAAGTTTTATAATTTTGTTCAGTAGGTATTGCCGAAACAAAATCAATGCAACAAGAATCAACTAAAATGGAGTTCAAATTATTTTTCTACTAATTAAATATTCCAATCTAATGATTAAATTCTATACCTAAAACCCTACTATAAACTTGGAATTTTATTGCAGATCTGGGTTCTACATGAAATTATGAATCCAACGGTATATTATAAGCTAAATTTGTCCAAATATTTAATTTTATACGAATTTCGCAAGTTTTAAACTAAATCTGCAAACAGATCTAACCCTAACTTAAAATCTTGCCAAGTGGCAGCTTCCGATTGGGCCAGCTGGCAAGGTAGGGGGGGGGTGACGCGGCGCGGGCGCGGTGCCGACGCGCTTTGCCACGCGGCAGCGTGGGATTCGCTGGTACCCCTTCGGGTTTGGTTCTAATATGAGTCGCAGGTTGCAACTCGGACAGACGAGAGGAGCGCGGCAACTCACTGTGGTGGCGACGGCGGCGATGAGTGGCGGCGGCGTCGGTGGAGATTCTTGGCGGCGATCTGGCGGCACCTGGAGGTAGAGAAGTGGTCGACGGTGATCAGCAGCTCCTCGCGGTCCCGTTCGTGACCTCGGCGATCCTCCTCGCTTCCTTGTCTATCGACAAGGTTCCGTCGACCTTCTCCGTCCTTGGCGGAGCTCCGGCGAGAGATTGCGGGCGCGTTTCTGCGAGAGAGAAGGGGAAAAACGCATGGTGCGAATCAGTGGTGATTGAGGGACATCTCTAGAGGAAGAAAGGAGCAAGGGGAAGTCCCGAGCGTCTCGGTGAGGTCCAACCCAACGGCGGCGGCGCGAGTTGTCGATTGGCTAGGGTTCCACCAGGGGAAAAATCGGACAGGGTGAGGCCGGGGGTGGCGGGGTTTATATGGGGGTGGAGACTTGGGCGAGGGGCTCGGATCGCCACGAATCCTACTGGATTCGGTTCGAACTCGTGCAGGCGGAGGACTCCTGCTCGAGGTAGGGGACGAGCTGTGGGTCCCGCGTGTGGCGAGGGGAGTGGGTGGCGGGCGCTGGTGGCTAGCTATCGTCTTGGGCGCGGGTGGCATGTATGCCCAGTTAGGTTAGGTTCCCATTTTTTTCCTTAAACATTTTTCTCAATTTCTGTTTTAGTAAAACTTAAATAACTTTTGCATATAAAGTCAAAAAGTGATGAAACCAACTTCTAAATTTTTGTAAAAAGAAGGTGGTCATCTTTGGACCATAGCTTAATGTTTTCACATGGTTTTTAGAAGGGTCAATCTTGACCTCTACAATAATGCTTACATATGGAAATCTTTAGTAGGGTTTTGGTAGGTTTAGATGTTAGGATTTTGTTGCAAATTTTTATTTGTAGGATGCAATGATGCAAGGATGATGCATGGCACTAACAACATCCTAACATAAAATCTGGGATGTTACAAACCTACCCCCCTTAAGAAAAATCTCGTCCTCGAGATTCGGGTTGGCTAGCAAATAGGTGTGGGTGTTCCGCCTTCATGTCTTCTTCACGCTCCCACGTAGCTTCTTCCTCGGAGTGGTGGTTCCATTGTACTTTGCAGAATCTTATAGTCTTGGTGCGGGTAATCCTTTCGGCTGTTTCCAGTATTTTGATGGGTTTTTCCTCATAGGTAAGGTCATTTTCCAATTGAACCTCATCTAGGGGAACGGTGTCTCTTAACGGTGTTTCGGCCATCTCCGGGTGACACTTATTTAGTTGCGACACATGAAACACATCATGAACAGTCAGTCCTTCCGGTAACTCCAACTGATAAGCAACTTCTCCTCTTCGGGCTAGAACCTTATATGGTCCGATGAATCGTGGGGATAACTTGCCCTCGATTCCGAACCTCTTAACTCCTCGTAGGGGTGAAACTCGGAGATACGCACGGTCCCCTATTTTATAAGCCACATCTCTGCGCTTGGAATCAGCATAACTCTTCTGTCGGGATTGGGCTACCTTTAGCCTATCCCGAATCTGTCGTACCTTTTCTTCGGCATCCTTGATCAATTCAGGTCCAAATAGACTACGCTCACCAACTCCACTCCATAGCAGCGGAGTCCTACACTTCCTGCCATATAGAACTTCAAACGGAGCCATCTTGATACTTGTCTGGTAGCTGTTGTTGTACGAGAACTCAAAGATACAGAAGTTGTCATCCCAACTAGACCCATAGTCTAGTGCGCAAGCTCTCAACATATCTTCCGTAATCTGGTTCACTCTTTCTGTTGGCCATCCGCTTGCGGGTGGAAGGCGATCGAATTCTAGTCGGGTTCCAAGAGACTCATGTAGCTGTCGCCAAAACTTTGAAGTGAACTGGGTGCCTCTATCTGACACAATTCCCTTGGGAACACCATGCAGACTTACAATTCTTGACATGTATATCTTAGCAAGCTTAGCACTTGTATACGTGGTCTTTACGGGGACGAAGTGAGCCACCTTGGTAAAGTGGTCCACCACTACCCAGATAGAATCAAATCTAGAACGAGTCCGGGGAAATCCCGTGATGAAATCCATGCCTACCTTATCCCACTTCCAGTCGGGTATAGGTAGTGGTTGAAGTAGTCCGGCCGGTTTTTGATGCTCGGCCTTAACTCTATTGCATACATCACACAGAGAAATATATCCGGAATTTCTCCTTTTAGGTTATTCCACCAAAATCTATCCTTCACATCCATGTACATCTTCGTGTTACCTGGATGAATTGAGTACGGTGAATCATGAGCTTCTTGTAAAATCGTCTTCCTGATATCGGGGTCATTGGGAACACACAAACGCTTCCCGTACCAAAGGGTTCCTTGTTCGTCCAGACGAAATTCTTTTGTTTTTCCTTCGCTTATCCTGACTCTTATTTCTTCCAACTCTTTATCTCCCTTTTGTGCTTCCTGGATTCTCTCTTGGAAAGTAGACACTATTTCCATAGTCGCTACATGTCCTTTCGGAACTATTTCTAGCCTGAGATCCTTGAATTGTTTGCATAAATCCTCTGGAAGTTCCCCTGCGGTAAGTCCATTCACATAAGCCTTACGACTTAAGGCGTCGGCCACCACATGTGCCTTTCCGGGGTGGTACTGTAAATCTAAGTCATAATCCTTAATCAGTTCAAGACATCTTATTTGCCTCATATTTAACTCCTTTTGGGTGAAGATGTACTTCAAACTCTTATGATCTGTGAACACATCACAATGTTTACCCATGAGGTAGTGTCTCCATACCTTGAGTGCATGAACCACAGACGCAAGTTCCAAATCATGTGTGGGATAATTGTGTTCGTGGTTCTTAAGTTGTCGGGAGGCATAGGATACCACTTTCTCATCCTGCATCAATAGACTTCCAAGTCCTTGTCGAGAAGCGTCACAATAGACTTGAAAATCCTTTTGGATATCGTGACATACGTAACGGGCGCCTACATAAGGCGTTTCTTTAACTCTTGAAAGCTTGCTTCACATGCCTCGGTCCATAGGAATTTCTTTTCCTTCTTCAATAGTTCTGTCATGGGTTTTGCTACTTTGGAAAAGTTTTCAATGAACCTCCGGTAATATCCTACGAGGCCCAAGAAACTCCTAATATCTCCCACATTCTTGGGTGACTCCCATTACGTCACGGAAGATAATTTGCTAGGATCTACGGCAACTCCTTTTGCCGACACAACATGACCAAGAAATCCCACTTCCTTTAACCAGAATTCGCATTTGCTGAATTTGGCATACAACTTGTGTTCTCTTAGTTTCTCCATAATTAGGCGCAGATGTTTCTCATGTTCCTTTTCATCCTTAGAGTATATGAGTATATCATCTATGAAGACCACGATAAACTGTCCAAATATTCCATGAACACCTTGTTCATCATGGTCATGAAGTAAGCTGGGGCATTGGTTAGACCAAACGACATCACGGTGTACTCATACATTCCGTATCTTATGGTAAATGCTGTTTTAGGCACATCCTGTTCTCGAATCTTTAGTTGGAAGTAGCCTGATCGCAGATCGATCTTTGAGAACACACTGGCTCCCTTTAACTGATCAAACAAGTCATTGATGTTGGGCAGAGGATACTTATTCTTGATCGTCACCTCGTTCAACGAGCGGTAGTCCACAACCAGCCTCTTGGTTTTATCCTTCTTTTCCACAAATAGGACAGGTGATCCCCAAGATGACGCGCTGGGTTGGATGAATCCCTTGTCCAATTGTTCCCTAAGCTGTTTCTTGAGTTCCTTTAACTCGTCCACATCCATCTTGTATGGTCTCTTAGCTATTGGCCCCGTGCCTGGCATCAAGTCAATTAGGAACTCGATATCACGACCGGGAGGCATTCCGGGTAGCTCCTCTGGAAAGACATCTGGGTATTCCTTTACAATAGGTACCTCCTCCAAACTAACCCCCTTAAGAGAGTTCACCATGACTTCCTTAAGTGCGAAATTCGACTTGATGCGAATCCTTTTCCCTTCCGGTGTTGTGAGCGTGACAGTCCTTTTTGCACAATCTATGACTCCTTCATATTCGGTCATCCAATTCATGCCCAAGATTATGTCTAATCCTTGTGATTCTAGAACTACCAGACTTGTGGGAAAGATGTGTGTCCCAATCCTTAGTTCTAATCCCCGGCAACCGGAGTTTGCCACTATTTCTCCCCCAGGAGAACTTACCCTTAGAGGAAAGTTTATAGTCTCTGTAGGTATCTTGCCTCTATCCACAAATACCCTTGATATGAATGAATGCGATGCACCAGTATAAAAAAGAACAACTGCGGGAATAGAATTGAGTTTGAACTTACCAATCACAGTCTGATGCATCACAAGCATCCTCCATAGAGACATGATTCACCGTGGCTTTGACAAAAGGATTTGGCTTCTTGCCTTTTCCATTGCCATGGTTGTGTCCATTTCCATTCCCATTGTCATTGCAATTTTTCTTCTCGGGGAAAGAGGTTGCATAGTGCCCTGTCCTGTTGCACTTAAAGCATGTCACCTCACTGAGATCCTTTCTATTGCTGCCACTCCCATTGCGGTTTTTATGCCCATTGTGTTTGTGGCCGCCATGGTGATGACCGTTATGGTTGTGGCCATTATTGTTATAAGGTGGTGGTGAGGAATTGCGCTGCTTCTGGTACGGAACAGAGTGCTTGTGAGGGTTAGACTTCCTCTTGCGGTTTTCTATGCTCTTCCTTTTGGATTCAAGCACAATGGCTCTGTCCAGGAGTTCCTGAAAGTTGTCAAATTTCTGAGCCACAAGCTGAATGGATATCTCATCATTGAGTCCTCTTAAGAACTCCTCCTGTCTCTTGGCATCAGTGGAAACATCATCGGGTGCATAACGGGCTAGCTTGTTGAAAAGCTCACCATACTCGGTGATAGAACGGTGCAGCTGGTGTAGGTCGCGAAATTTGCGCCTTTTCAGAGTCATAATACCGGCAGCCACATGATGAGTGCGAAAATCAATCTCAAACTGATCCCAAGTGATAGCATCAATATCCGGGTGGGTGACTTGGTAGTTATCCCACCATTCTGCAGAAGGTCCTTCAAGCTGGTGTGCGGCATAACGTACTCTGTCAGCTCCGACAACTTGCATGGTGTCTAGCTTCTTGTTGATTGTACATAGCCAGTCACCTGCGATGATTGGTTCAGTGCTGCTAGTGAAGGTAGGTGGGTTTAGCCTCAAAAATCATGTCAAGCGATCCTATTGAGGTGGTTTCGGAGGTGGTGGTGGCGGCGGGTTCTTGTTGTTGTTGTTGTTGTTTTGCATGTTCTGAGTGAGCAGTTGGATCAGTTGGTTCTGGGTGGCCAAAAGTTGTGCTATTTCCGGAGGAATTTCGGTGTTCGCGCGTCTTGGCGGCATCTGTGGGGTTTGAGAGAAAAGTTAAGAAATAGACAGAAAGACTAAGTAGTAAACTCCTACCCTTATGAAAACACACCAAGCACAAGACATAACAACACAACTTAACACAGAAATCAACCAAGTTTAACTAAACCAAAATTTCTTGATATTTATTACATTCGCGAATAACGTTCTACTATAGAATTAAAGGTGGTCCAACTACTACACATCTTCCACGCCTTCCTCTTCCTCGTCCTCGAACGAGTAGCTTTCCTGCTCTAGGGTTGTCTTGTACAACTCCATCTCCTTCGTGGTGGCTTCAAGCTTCTCTTGGAGGTTATTTATCTCATCCTGCACCTTCTTGGTAGTGGCTTCTAGCTGCTCCTGAAGTCCCTCCTTCTCTTTTTGTAGCTCCTCCACTAGACTTGACTTCTTCGAGGTTTCAAGTTGCTTTGCCAAGTCCCTCTTGGAAGCACGCACATCATTGATTATCTTGCAAAGGCCTTCGGTTTGCACTTAAGTTCCATCGATCTCCTGCTTGAGTTCCCTAATCCTCTTATTTTTATTTATCACCCTCTTCTATTGGTTAGCGAACTTCTTCTCTTGGTCCTGGAACTTTATCTCTTGGAGCTTCATTGCCTCCTCCTGCTGCTTGATCATTTCTTCCTTCTCCTTGATGAGGGCGCATAGCTCGTCGTTCTTCAATATCTCGAGGAAGGTACCCTTTTCAAGGTCATGGATGTGGCACTCCAAATCTTGATATTGGGTCCTTCGGCGCTTGGTAGAGGTCCTTTCCTCAAAGGTTAGCTCCATGGGAATTCCTTCCTCATCTCGTCTTCCAAAGAGTCTGCCGCAGTGTCCTTGGAGAGCTTCATGATAAAGTCCACATAGGCGACCAATGAGCTGCTGCAAGCTGATGCGAAGGGCCTTCTCCTTGGAATCGCTAACAATGTGGATAGCTATGTCTTCCTCCGGGTTCTTGCCTCGTTCCTTCCCTGGCTAGATGACTTTGACTCCCCAACAGCCGTCCTTGTGGAGTTTATTCATTGTGCTCCCCTGGATTGTTGGGAGGGGAAGGTCCAAACGTGTGAGTAGGTCCATGAGGCATCAACCAAAGCGAAGGGCCCGCGACGGTGTCGTAGAGGAAGCTTGTCATCTTTAAGTTAGAAGAATTGAAGTTAGAAACTTAATCAAGTAGAGGAGAACAGATACTAGAAGTGCGGAAAATAACTTAGTAGAAAAGCAAGTATGGCACATAAGTTAGAGGTGGTTCCATTCCTAGGGTCACGTCCTACAGGCAACGATGTGCTCTGATACCATCTGTAGCGACCTTGGATCAAGTAAGATCCTAAGTCCCTGTGATTAACATGATAGTCCCTGGATCAATATCTAGCACTCACAGTCGATGAAATATCATGTAAAACACAAAGTCTTTATTACACGGAGAATCCAGAGTATGAATTTATTACAAATTTGCTTAGCATTAAGCTAGATCAAATAACAACAGAAACATAAAAGCAGCTTGAGTCCATCACGCCCCAGGCTTGTTAAGTGTAGACTCGCGATCCCTACGCACCTTTCAATCTTCGAATTCTGCACATAAGACGTGCAGCCAACAAGTTGGGTCAATACTTTAAATGTATTGGCAAATTACACCAAAGAGAGAAAAGACTATCTCTACATGCAAGGCTAGTTTAGGCAGTAGAGTTCATTGGGTCAAAGCTAGTTTTTCTTAAGTAGAGAGAAGAAGAGAAGATTTTCCCTACTTTGTAATCATTTGCTTAGATAAAATAGGGTCGAATGGCACACGAGAATATTACTCACCAAGTGTCCAAACAACCAAACACTTGGATATTACGCACCAAGCGACACTTGGATATTACACACCAAGTTCCCAAATTCCCACCCATTGGCGATATTACTCACGCCATGGGGTTTTAAAAACTTTTGTTTAGAAAAGAGAGAGGAAGATCCTTCAGAGGCTCCATCCTTCAGATGCTCAATGTTGTTCTGTTTCCGTGAACACGGCTGATCGATCAGATTGCAATACTCTCGAGAGTTTGTGCACTTTACCCACAATCCATGATCAAGTCTTCTTTACAGACAAGACCATGGCGAGGCTTTCCCTTAGTAGCCCCTCTACCTTCCGGATCCAACCATGCCAAGAACCTCCAAATATTGGTACCCAGGTGAGGTTTCCCACTAAGTACTAGGCCAAGACAGAGCCCATAATGTATTGTGGTTGCACTGGAAGCTTCTGAATTCTGAAACATGGTAGACTTCTTTGATTCCTGGGCGGCCGTCCTCCACCAAAATCCCACTCGTTGACCCGACAACCATTCCGCCTAGAAGAAAACTTAGTTTTATTTTGAAGTGGATTTGAGAAGAAAAGTTTGCTCTAGAGAGCCTTTATACTTAGAAAAATTCTTTGTCTTTCGAACCCCCCAACGGTACTTGTATATATATAGCATAGCAGGCAATACTTATCAAAAATAGGGGTAACCTATTAGGAGGGGAAAACCTAAGTATAGGGATACTCATGGCATACTATAAAATCATCGCACTTGCAAAATAATACTAAGGAAAAATTCTACTAGAACATCCTACACATGCATACTACAGAATTTTGAAGATCACATGCAAAGAATCAAAACTGGGACAAAGATATGAACAAGTGGTGTAACTTGCCTTGATCCAAGCAGCACTCTACACAATAGCACTCCTTAGCGCACTTCGAACTATCTAACAAATCACAAACATAGATCTGATCACAACTTGCTCAAAACATGTCATAGAGATAATCATGCATGCATGCAACATGGTGTTTTATGCAAGATTGGTTTTCTAAATTGACCAGGGTAGCATAATTGGGTTGCAATAGTGTTAAGGGTGTTACTAGGATTGATTTCCCATAGGTTTAAAACAATTTGGGTCACTAATATAATTCATAGGATAAATAGGAGATCCAACCATATAATTAGACCCAAATTAGATCTAATTATCTTAAGCAAAGTTTTATAATTTTGTTCAGTAGGTATTGTGGAAACAAAATCAACGCAACAAGAATCAACTAAAACGGAGTTCAAATTATTTTTCTACGAATTAAATATTCCAATCTAATGATTAAATTCTATACCTAAAACCCTACTGTAAACTTGGAATTTTATTGCAGATCTGGTTTCTACATGAAATTATGAATCCAACGGTATATTATAAGCTAAATTTGGCCAAATATTTAATTTTATACGAATTTTGCAAGTTTTAAACTAAATCTGCAAACAGATCTAACCCTAACTTAAAATCTTGCCAAGTGGCAGCTTCCGATTAGGCCAGCTGGCAAGGTGGTGGTGGTGGAGGGGGGTGACGCGGCGCAGGCGCGGTGCCGACACGCTTTGCCACGCGGCAGCGTGGGATTCGCTGGTACCCCTTCGGTTTTGGTTATAATCTGAGCCGCAGGTTGCAACTCGGACGGACGAGAGGAGCGCGGCGACTCACTGTGGTGGCGACGGCAGCGATGAGTGGCGGCGGCATCGGTGGAGATGCTTGGCGGCGATCTGGCAGGACCTGGAGGTAGAGAAGTGGTTGACGGTGATCAGCAGCTCCTCGTGGTCCCGTTCGTGACCTCAGCGATCCTCTTCGCTTCCTTGTCTGTCGGCAAGGTTCCGCCGACCTTCTCCGTCCTTGGCGGAGCTCCGGCGAGAGATTGCGGGCGCTTTTCTGCGAGAGAGAAGGGGAAAACGCATGGTGCGAATCAGTGGTGATCAAGGGACAGCTCTACAGGAAGAAAGGAGCAAGGGGAAGTCCCGAGCGTATCGGTGAGGTCCAACCCGACGGCGGCGGCGGCGCGAGTCGGCGATTGGCTAGGGTTCCGCCAGGGGAAAAATCGGACGGGGTGAGGCCGGGGGTGGCGGGGTTTATATGGGTGTGGAGACTTGGGCGAGGGGCTCGGATCGCCACGAATCCTACCGGATTCGGTTCGAACTCGTGCAGGCGGAGGACTCCTGCTCGAGGTAGGGGACGAGCTGTGGGTCCCGCGTGTCGGTGGCGGAGGGGGGAGTGGGCTGGCGCGGGCGCTGGCTGGCTAGCTGTCGCGCGGGCGCGGGTGGGCTGGCGCAGCGGCCCAGTTAGGTTAGGTTCCCCTTTTTTTTCCTTAAACATTTTTTTCAATTTCTGTTCTAGTAAAACTTAAATAACTTTTGCATATAAAGTCAAAAAGTGATGAAACCAACTTCTAAATTTTTGTAAAAAGATGTGGTCATCTTTGGACCATAGCTTAATGTTTTCACATGTTTTTTAGAAGGGTCAAGCTTGACCTCTACAATAATGCTTACATATGGAAATCTTTAGTAGGGTTTTGGTAGGTTTAGATGTTAGGATTTTGTTGCAAATTTTTATTTGTAGGATGCAATGATGCAAGTATGATGCATGGCACTAATAACATCCTAACATAAAATATGGGATGTTACAAACCTATCCCCCTTAAGAAAAATCTCGTCCTCGAGATTCGGGTTAGCTAGCAAATAGGTGTGGGTGTTCTACCTTCATGTCTTCTTCATGCTCCCACGTAGCTTCTTCCTCGGAGTGGTGGTTCCATTGTACTTTGCAGAATCTTATAGTCTTGGTGCGGGTAATCCTTTCGGCTGTTTTCAGTATTTTGATGGGTTTTTCCTCATAGGTAAGGTCATTTTCCAATTGAACCTCATCTAGGGGAACGGTGTCTCTTAACGGTGTTTCGGCCATCTCTGGGTGACACTTATTTAGTTGCGACACATGAAACACATCATAAACAGTTAGTCCTTCCGGTAACTCCAACTGATAAGCAACTCTCCTCTACGGGCCAGAACCTTATATGGTCCTATGAATCATGGGGCTAACTTGCCCTTGATTCCAAACCTCTTAACTCCTCGTAGGGGTGAAACTCGGAGATACGCACGGTCCCCTATTTTATAAGCCACATCTCTGCGCTTGGAATCAGCATAACTCTTCTGTCGGGATTGGGCTACCTTTAGCCTATCCTGAATCTGTCGTACCTTTTCTTCTGCATCCTTGATCAATTCAGGTCCAAATAGACTACGCTCACCAACTCCACTCCATAGCAGCGGAGTCCTACACTTCCTGCCATATAGAACTTCAAACGGAGCCATCTTGATACTTGTCTGGTAGCTGTTGTTGTACGAGAACTCAGCATACGACAGGTTGTCATACCAACTAGACCCATAGTCTAGTGCGCAAGCTCTCAACATATCTTCCAGAATCTGGTTCACTCTTTCCGTTTGGCCATCCGTTTGCGGGTGGAAGGCAGTACTGAATTCTAGTCGGGTTCCAAGAGACTCATGTAGCTGTCGCCAAAACTTTGAAGTGAACTGGGTGCCTCTATCTGACACAATTCCCTTGGGAACACCATGCAGACTTACAATTCTTGACATGTATATCTTAGCAAGCTTAGCACTTGTATACGTGGTCTTTACGGGGATGAAGTGATCCACCTTGGTAAAGTGGTCTACCATTACCCAGATAGAATCAAATCCAGAACGAGTCCGGGGCAATCCCGTGATGAAATCAATGCCTACCTTATCCCACTTCTAGTCGGGTATAGGTAGTGGTTGAAGTAGTCCGGCCGGTTTCTGATGCTCGGCCTTAACTCTGTTGCATACATCACACAGAGAAATATATTCGGCAATTTCTCCTTTTAGGTTATTCCACCAAAATCTATCCTTCACATCCATGTACATCTTCATGTTACCTGGATGAATTGAGTACGGCGAATCATGAGCTTCTTGTAAAATCGTCTTCCTGATAGAGGGGTCATTGGGAACGCACAAACGCTTCCCGTACCAAAGGGTTCCTTGTTCGTCCAGACGAAATTCTTTTGTTTTTCCTTCGCTTATCCTGACTCTTATTTCTTCCAACTCTTTATCTCCCTTTTGTGCTTCCTGGATTCTCTCTTGGAAAGTAAACACTATTTCCATAGTCGCTACGTGTCCTTTCGGAACTATTTCTAGCCCGAGATCCTTGAATTGTTTGCATAAATCCTCTGGAAGTTCCCCTGCGGTAAGTCCATTCACATAAGCCTTACGACTTAAGGCGTCGGCCACCACATTTGCCTTTCCGGGGTGGTACTATAAATCTAAGTCATAATCCTTAATCAGTTCAAACCATCTTCTTTGCCTCACATTTAACTCCTTTTGGGTGAAGATGTACTTCAAACTCTTATGATCTATGAACACATCACAATGTTTACCCATGAGGTAGTGTCTCCATACCTTGAGTGCATGAACCACAGACGCAAGTTCCAAATCATGTGTGGGGTAATTGTGTTCGTGGTTCTTAAGTTGACGGGAGGCATAGGATACCACTTTCCCATCCTGCATCAATACACTTCCAAGTCCATGTCGAGAAGCGTCACAATAGACTTGAAAATCCTTTTGGATATCAGGCAGACACAGAACTGGCACCGTTACAAGGCGTTTCTTTAACTCTTGAAAGCTTGCTTTACACGCCTCGGTCCATAGGAATTTCTTTTCCTTCTTCAATAGTTCTGTCCTGGGTTTTGCTACTTTGGACAAGTTTTCAATGAACCTCCGGTAATATCCTGCGAGGCCCAAGAAACTCCTAATATCTCCCATATTCTTGGGTGACTCCCATTCCGTCACGGAAGCTACTTTGCTAGATCTACGGCAACTCCTTTTGCCGACACAACATGACCAAGAAATCCCACTTCCTTTAACCAGAATTCGCATTTGCTGAATTTGGCATACAACTTGTGTTCTCTTAGTTTCTCCATAATTAGGCGCAGATGTTTCTCATGTTCCTTTTCATCCTTAGAGTATATGAGTATATCATCTATGAAGACCACAATAAAATTGTCCAAATATTCCATGAACACCTTGTTCATCATGGTCATGAAGTACGCTGGGGCATTGGTTAGACCAAACGACATCACAGTGTACTCATACAATCCGTATCTTGTGGTAAATGCTGTTTTGGGCACATCCTGTTCTCGAATCTTTAGTTGGAAGTAGCCTGATCGCAGATCAATCTTTGAGAACACACTGGCTCCCTTTAACTGATCAAACAAGTCATTGATGTTGGGCGGAGGATACTTATTCTTGATCGTCACCTCGTTCAACGAGCGGTAGTCCACAACCAGCCTCTTGGTTTTATCCTTCTTTTCCACAAATAGGACAGGTGCTCCCCAAGATGACGCGCTGGGTTGGATGAATCCCTTGTCCAATTGTTCCCTAAGCTGTTTCTTGAGTTACTTTAACTCGTCTACATCCATCTTGTATGGTCTCTTAGCTATTGGCCCCGTGCCTGGCATCAAGTCAATGAGGAACTCGATATCACGGCTGGGAGGCATTCCGGGTAGCTCCTCTGGAAAGAAATCTGCGTATTCCTTTACAATAGGTTCCTCCTCCAAACTAACCCCCTTAAGAGAGTTCACCATGACTTCCTTAAGTGCGAAATTCGACTTGATGCGAATCCTTTTCCCTTCCGGTGTTGTGAGCGTGACAGTCCTTTTTGCACAATCTATGACTCCTTCATATTCGGTCATCCAATTCATGCCCAAGATTATGTCTAATCCTTGTGATTCTAGAACTACTAGACTTGTGGGAAAGATGTATGTCCCAATCCTTAGTTCTAATCCCCGGCAACCGGAGTTTGCCACTATTTCTCCCCCAGGAGAACTTACCCTTAGAGGAAAGTTTATAGTCTCTGTAGGTATCTTGCCTCTATACACAAATACCCTTGATATGAATGAATGCGATGCACCAGTATAAAAAAGAACAACTGCGGGAATAGAATTGAGTTTGAACTTACCAATCATAGAGTCTGGTGCATCACAAGCATCCTCCATAGAGACATGATTCACCGTGGCTTTGACAAACGGATTTGGCTTCTTCCCGTTTCAATTGACATGGTTGTGTCCATTGCCATTCTTCTTCTCGGGGCAAGAGGTTGCATAGTGCCCTGTCCTGTTGCACTTAAAGTGAAGGGAATATGCCCTGAGAGGCAATAATAAATTGTTTATTATGTGTATTCCAAGTATATGATAGATGTTTATTTTGCATGATATAATTGTATTAATACGGAAACGTTAATACATGTGTGTTTAATAAACAAACAGAAAGTTCCTAGTTAAGCCTCTCTCATAAACTAGCTCGTTGATTAACAAGATGATCAAGGTTTCCTGATCATGGACATTGGATGTTGTTAATAACGGGATCACAACATTAGTGTAATGATGTGATGAACATTCATCCGAAGTATAGCATTACGATCAAAGTCATTGAGTTTATATTGCTATAACAACTTACGAAGTGATCCTAATCCTTAGACCATGAGATCATGTCAATCACTAACACCTTAAGAGTTTCTTGATAACATCAAACGTCACACCGTAACAGGGTGATTATAAAGATGGGTTCAGAACTAATAAAGTGTTATGTTGAGGCTCATGGATCGAGAGTGGAATTTGTTCATCCCGATGACGGATAGATATACTCTGGGCCTCTCGGTGATATCACATTGATTAGCTTGCAAGCAAGTGATTTGATCACTAGAATGTTATATCACAGGAACGAGAAAAGAGTGCATGTCGGTAATGAGATCAAACTAGGTATGGAGATACCGATGATCGAATCTCGGACATGTAATATATCGTGAGACAAAGGGATTAAGATACTAGCGTAAAAGGTTCCGACGATCACAAGAAAGTCATCGTTGAATGTGTGGAGTCGATGGGTCTCCGGATCCCGCTTCGATTATTGATCCGAGAGGGTCTCGATCATGTCAATTATTCACGAACCGTAGGGTGACACACTTAATAGACACCGACATCCAATTGGAGCAAAAGTTTCATGCGAGAAAGAATAAACAAGCGCAGAATTTATTTCACTAGATACCAAACAGGTTTTGGGTGAAATTGCATAAAGTGGTTATGCATGTGAAATAGAATTCTAGCAAGGTTATTTGTGAATGTTTGTCATTAAAGTAATTGACAAAATTCTGAATAAAATAAAAGAGTTTTATTTAATGAGAGTTTGCATTAAATTTGGTGGAAATTTAATGGGATCTTTGAGTGGGATTTTGAGGAGGAATTTGGAGGAGTTTTGTGAGTGGAGTGTCCACCCACATGAAGAGGGAGGGCAAGGGCAGCCCCATGCGCTGCCACCCCTTGGGGTTCCCCTCCTCCTATAAAAGGAGCCCCTCCTCACTTCTCACTCACACCTCCTCGTGAAGGATCTCTCTCCCTCTAGAATTTATCCCCATGGTCTCGGACTAGCGAGATACATGTTCCCTGGCTATTCGGCAAGAAAGAGTTGTGCTTCCGCTGCATCGCTGGAGCGAGGAGGCGAGGTTGCTCGGTGCCTCGAACGTGTGTGAAAGCACGGATGCTGCTGATTTCGGCGCTTAGGACTTCCTCTCGATCTTGAGATCGGCAAGAGATCGTCTACATCAACCACGAGTTTGGACTCGTTAAACTTTGTCGGTCTTCAAGGGTATGTTCTCTACGGATATACATCCGCCCGTTGTTTGTATCTAGTATAAATAGATCTTGGTATATAGTTCACATCGTAGGAAAATTTTTGTTTTCTATGCTGCGAACCCTACAGTGGTATCAGAGCCGGATCTATGCGTAGATACTTTACAGGTAGTACACATATGAGTATGTGGGCGATGATCATGTTGTTGCTCCTTTCTTGTGATTTTGGATATTGGTGGCATAGTGGGATGAAGCGGCCCGGACAAACTTTACATGTCCTCGCACATGAGACCTGTTCCACGCTTGACATGCAACTAGTTTGCATAAGTGGCTAGCGGGTGTCTGTCTCTCCTACTATAGTCAATATCTATTTTGCGAGTTGTCAACAATTTGATTATCCTCGTTAGGTTCATGTTCGTAGGTATGAACGGTTCTATCTCGAAATCCCTAAGCCACGTAAAACTTGCAATGGATAAATTAGAGGTCTAGTTTAGATTGTTGGGCTAGTGTTATGATATGGTAGTGTTGTAAGTAGAAGTATGAGATGATACTCTTAACACACATAGCGTAAAATCCATAGACTGTGGATTTACACATATAGGTATGATAGTGATCATACCACGATGCACATGATAAAGATCATCTGCGGGAACCATATAATTTCACTAATAAACATATGATGTTTGATTGCATCTTATATTGCTTGTTTAGCGCTTTGTTAAGCATAATAAGATGATCCCTCATTTAAATATCAAGATAAGAATGTGTTCTTCCTTTAGTATGCACCGATTATGTTTTTGTCGCTCCAAGACATCACGTGATGATCGGGTGTTCTTGGATCCTCGACCATACTTCGGGTGTAAAACAGTTACACACGCAAATACTAAGGTTCTAACTTGACGAGCCTAGCATGTACAGACATGGCCTCGGAACACAGACCGAAAGGTTAAGCATGAGTCATATAGTTGATATGATGCCCATTTGATGCTCGCCTTTGAAGCTATACCGACTCACGTGATGATCGGACTTGGTGTAGTGGATTTGGTTCATGTAATCACCAAAAGGACACGAGGGATGTCGCTTTTGAGTGGGAGTTCATTCGTAATATAGATTAGTTGAACTCAATCTATCATACACTTAGTCTAAACTTTACAAATTCTGTTGTAGATGGCACCACCGGCTTTTAATTTCAATGCGTTCATGGAGAAAGAGAAACTAGCAACGAACGGTAGCAACTTTCTTGAATGGGCCATGAATTTGAGGATTCTCCTCTCACGCACAAAAGCAATATGTGCTAGAAGCGCCGTTAGGCCCCCACCTTTGACGATGCCCCGACGAGGAGAAGAATGTCTATCCGACTCGTCGGAGGACCACAACTTAGTTCATTGCGGCATATTGTATGGGCTAGAGCCGAACTTCAAAGCGTTTAAAACGGCAATGCTTTTGATACAATGGGTGAGTTGAAAATGATTTTCGACACACATGCTGTCAGAGAGCTACAATGCTTGTAAAAGTTCTTTAGCTGCATGATGGAAGAGAACAACTCCGTTAGTGAGCATGTACTCAAGATGTCGGGTTACGCCGATAAGCTTGTGTCCTTGGAATAACGATTCCCATTGACTTAGGCATCCATCGTGTTCTGCGTCTCGCCACCTAGCTATAAGATCTTCGTGATGAACTATAATATGCAAGGCATGAAGAAGTCTCTCCCGAGCTTACAATGCTTAAAAGCTGAAGTGGAGATCAAAAGGAACATCAAGTGTTGATGATCAATAGGAACACTGTTTCAAGAAAGACAAGAAGGAAAACGGAAGGAAGTAAGGCGGCAAGCTTGCAGCGCTGAAAAAACCGAGTTGGACCTAAGTCCGATACCGAGTGCTACTATTGTAAGGGGGTAGCCTTTGGAAGCGCCCCCCAAGTATCATGGCGACAAGAAGGCGGCAAGGCAAACAAAGGTATATATGATATACATGTTATTGATGTGTACTTGACTAGTGCTCGCAGAGCACTTTGGGTATTTGATACCGGTTGGTTGCTAATATTTGTAACTTTCGAATCAGGGGCTGCGGAGCAGGCACCGCTAGCAAGGGTGAGGTCAAGATGCGTGTCGGCAATGGATCAAACGTTGATGTGATCGCGTCGAACGCTACCTCTCCACTTACCGTCGGGATTAGTCATAAACTTAAATAAGCATTATCCGTGCCCGCACCGAGCATGAACATTATCTGGATCATGTTTGATGCAAAGTGGTTATTCATTCAAATATGAGAACAATGGTTGTTCCATTTATATGAATGAAATCTTTTATGGTCATGCACCAATGTTGAATGGTTTATTTCGTTGGATCTCGATGATAATGTTACACATATTCATAATGTTGATGCTAAAAGGATTAAACTTAATGATGATATATCCGCATATATGTGGCACTCGCCGTCTAGGTCATATTGGCATTAAGCATGAAGAAGCTCCATTCGGATGGACTTTTGGAATCACTTGATTATGAATCATTTGATACATGTGAGCCATGCCTTATGGGCAAGATGACTAGAACGCCGTTTTCGGTTCAATGGAGCAGGCGTGATTTATTGGAAATTATACATTCGATGTATGTGGTCCAATGAGTGTGTCGCCGAGGTGGATATCGTTATTTTGTTACTTTCACGGATGATTTGAGTAGATACGGTTATATCTACTTGATGAAACACAAGTCTGAAACTTTTGAAAAGTTCAAGGAATTTCGAGTGAAGTGGAAAATCATCGTAATAGAAAGATCAAATTTCTTGATCCGACCGTGGAGGTGAGTATCTAAGTTACGAGTTTAGCACTCACATGAAAGAGTGTGGAATTGTTTCACAACTCACACTAGGAACACCACAAATGAAATGGTGTGTCGAACGTCGTAATCGTACTTTATTAGATATGGTTCGATCTATGATGTCTCCGACGGACTTGCGTTGTCATTTTGGGGTTATGCACTAGAAACTGCATTCACTTTAAATCGGGCACCATCTAAATCCGTTGAAAAGACACCGTATGAATTGTGGTTTGAAACAAACCTAAGCTATCATTCTTAAAGTTTGGGGTTGCGATGTTTATGTGAAGAAACTTCAACGGATAAACTCGAACCCAAAGCGGAAAAATGCGTCTTCATAGGATACCCTAAAGAAACTATTGGGTATTCCTTCTATCACAGATCCGAGGGCAAGGTTTTTGTTGCCAAGAATGGATCCTTTCTAGAAAAGTTTCTCGCGAAAGGTGTGAGTAGTCGGAAGGTAGAACTCGAAGAGGTTGTGGAACCTTCTCTTCAAAGTATGGCGAGTAGCGTAGCGCCGGAAGTTGTTCCGGAGTTGGCTCCACATTGAAGAGGGAACTAATGATAATGATCATGAAACTCCGAAGAGAGTACTACCGAACCTCGCAGGTCAAGCAGAGACGCGTGCAGCTCCAGTGTCACGAAATCTGTCATAAATTTCATGGTTGATGAAAATAATGACCTGCGACGTATGAAGAAGCGATGATGAGCCCGGATTCCAACAAATGGTTAGAAGCCATGAAATCCGATATGGAATCCATGTATGAAAATCAAGTTTGGAACTTGGTGGAATTACCTCACGACCGAAGGTAGAGAACAAATGGATTTTCAAAAGGAAAACTGATGCTGATGGTAATGTGACCATCTATAAAGCTCGACTTGTCGCAAAGGGGTTTCGACAAATTCAAGGAGTTGACTACGATGAGACTTTCTCTCCCGTAGCGATGCTAAAGTCAGTTAGGATTATGTTAGCAATTGCTGCATATTTCGATTATGAAATATGGTAGATGGATGTCAAAACCGCGTTTCTCAATGGTAATATTGAAGAAGAGTTGTATATGATACAACCAAAGGGTTTTGTCGATCCTAAGGATGCTAACAAGGTGTGCAAGCTTCAGCGATCCATCTATGGATTGAAACAAGCATCACGAAGTTGGAATCTCCGCTTTGATGAGGTGATCAAAGAGTTTGGATTTGTCCAAACTTATGGAGAAGCTTGTATTTACAAGAAAGTGAGTGGGAGCAATGTGGCATTTCTGATATTATATGTGGATGACATATTATTGATGAATGATATAGAACTTTTAAACATGTTAAAAGTTATCTAAACAAAGAAATTTTCAATGAAGGACCTAGGTGAAGTGTCATACATATTAGGCATAAAGATCTATAGAGATAGATCTAGGCGCCTAATAGGGCTATCATAAGTACATACCTTGATAAGATTTTAAAGAAGTTTAAAATGGACGAGTAAGAAGGGTTCTTACCTATGTTGCAAGGCAAGACATTGAGTAAGACTCAAAGTCCCATCAGGAAGAAAGAGAGATAATGGACAAAGTCCCTATGCTTCACCATAGGCTCTATAATGTACGCCATGCTATGTACAAGACCGGATGTGGCACGCTATTAGTTTGACTAGTAGGTACCAATCGGATCCGTTGAACATCGGATAGCGGTCAAGAATATCCTTAAGTACTTACGAAGAACTAAGGATATGTTTCTTGTATACGAGGTGAAGAAGAGCTCGTCGCTAAGTGTTATGTCGACGCTAGCTTTGACACCGATCCGGATGACTCTAAGTCTCAATCCGGATCATTATTTCTCATGAATGGCGGAGCGGTTAGTTGGAGGAGCTCCAAACAACCCGTGGTAGCGGGATCAACAACGGAGGCGAATATGTTGCCGCTTGAAGCGGCTCGAGAAGCGATTTGGATGAAGGAATTCATATCCGAACTAGGAGTTGTGGCAAGCGTTGGACCCAATGGTGATCTATTGTGACAACAATGGTGCCATTGCCAATGCCAAAGAGCCAAGGTCTCACAAGCATTCCAAGCATATTAAGCGGTTTCACTCCATCCATGAGCATGTCAAGGATGGAGATATAAAGATTTAGAAGTACATACGGATCTCAATGTAGCAGATCCGTTGACTAAAACTCTCCCTAGAGCAAAACATGATCAACACCAGAACTCCATGGGTGTTAGATATATCACTATGTAACTAGATTATTGTCTCTAGTGCAAGTGGGAGATCAAGGAATATGCCCCGAGAGGCAATAATAAATTGTTTATTATGTGTATTCCAAGTATATGATAGATGTTTATTTTGCATGCTATAATTGTATTAATACGAAGCGTTAATACATGTGTGTTTAATAAACAAACAGAAAGTTCCTAGTTAAGCCTCTCTCATAAACTAGCTCGTTGATTAACAAGATGATCAAGGTTTCACGATCATTGACATTGGATGTTGTTAATAACGGGATCACAACATTAGTGCAATGATGTGATGAACATTCATCAAAGTATAGCATTACGATCAAAGTCATTGAGTTTATATTGCTATAACAACTTACAGTGATCCTAATCCTTAGACCATGAGATCATGTCAATCACCAACACGGAAGAGTTTCTTGATAACATCAAACGTCACACATGTAGGTGATTATAAAGATGGGTTCAACTAATAAAGTGTTATGTTGAGGCTCATGGATCGAGAGTGGAATTTGTTCATCCCGATGACGGATAGATATACTCGGGCCCTCGGTGATATCACATTGATTAGCTTGCAAGCAAGTGATTTGATCACTAGAATGGTATATCACGGAACGAGAAAAGAGTGCATGTCGATGCGAGATCAAACTAGGTATGGAGATACCGATGATCGAATCTCGGACATGTAATATATCGTGAGACAAAGGGATTAAGATACTAGCGTAAAGGTTACGATCACAAGAAAGTCATCGTTGAATGTGTGGGAGTCGTTATGGGTCTCGGATCCGCTTACGATTATTGATCGAGAGGGTCTCGATCATGTCCGCATTATTCACGAACCGTAGGGTGACACACTTAAGAGACACCGACATCCAATTGGAGCAAAAGTTTCATGCCGAAAGAATAAACAAGCGCAGGAATTTATTTCACTAGATACAAGAAAGTTTTGGTGAAATTGCATAAAGTGGTTATGCATGTGAAATAGAATTCTAGCAAGGGGTTATTGTGAATGTTTGTCATTAAAGTAATTGACAAAATTCTGAATAAAATAAAAGAGTTTTATTTAATGAGAGTTTGCATTAAATTTGGTGGAAATTTAATGGGATCTTTGAGTGGGATTTTGGTGGAGGAATTTGGAGGAGTTTTGTGAGTGGAGTGTCCACCCACATGAAGAGGGGGAGGGCAAGGGGCAGCCCCATGCGCTGCCACCCCTTGGGTTCCCCCTCCTCCTATAAAGGAGCCCTCCTCTCACTTCTCACTCACACCTCGTGAAGGATCTCTCTCCCTCTAGAATTTATCCCCATGGTCTCGGACTAGCGAGATACATGTTCCGGTGGCTATTCGGCAAGAAAGAGTTGTGCTTCCGCTGCATCGCTGGAGCGAGGCGGAGGTTGCTCGGTGCCTCGAACGTGTGCGAGCACGGATGCGCTGCTGATTTGGCGCTAGGACTTCCTCTCGATCTTGAGATCGGCAAGAGATCGTCTACATCAACCACGAGTTTGGACTCGTTAAACTTTGTCGGTCTTCAAGGGTATGTTCTCTACGGATATACATCCGCCCGTTGTTTGTATCTAGTATAAATAGATCTTGGTATATAGTTCACATCGTAGGAAAATTTTTGTTTTCTATCTGCGAACCCTACAAAGGGTATCGAGCCGGATCTATGCGTAGATACTTTACACGGGTAGTACACATATGAGTATGGCGATGATGATCATGTTGTTGCTCCTTTCTTGTGATTTTGGATATTGGTGGCATAGTGGGATGAAGCGGCGGACAAACTTTACATGTCCTCGCACATGAGAGACCTGTTCCACGCTTGACATGCAACTAGTTTGCATAAGTGGCTAGCGGGTGTCTGTCTCTCCTACTATAGTCAATATCTATTTTGCAAGCGAGTTGTCAACAATTTGATTATCCTCGTTGTGGTTCATGTTCGTAGGTATGAACGGTTCTATCTCGAATTCCCTAAGCCACGTAAAACTTGCAATGGATAAATTAGAGGCGTCTAGTTTAGATTGTTCTTTGGGCTAGTGTTATGATATGGTAGTGTTGTAAGTAGAAGTATGAGATGATACTCTTACAACACACATAGCGTGTAAAATCCATAGACTGTGGATTTACACATATAGGTATGATAGTGATCATACCACGATGCACATGATAAAGATCATCTGCGGGAACCATATAATTTCACTAATAAACATATGATGTTTGATTGCATCTTATATTGCTTGTTTAGCGCTTTGTTAAGCATAATAAGATGATCCCTCATTTAAATATCAAGATAAGAATGTGTTCTTCCTTTAGTATGCACCGATTATGTTTTCGTCGCTCCAAGACATCACGTGATGATCGGGTGTTCTTGGTATATAGTTCACATCGTAGGAAAATTTTTGTTTTCTATGCTGCGAACCCTACATAAAGCATGTCACCTCACTGAGATCCTTTCCATTGCTGCCACTCCCATTGCGGTTTTTATGCCCATTGTGTTTGTGGCCGCCATGGTGATGACCGTTATGGTTGTGGCCATTATTGTTATAAGGTGGTGGTGAGGAATTGCGCTGCTTCTGGTACGGAACATAGTGCTTGTGAGGGTTAGACTTCCTCTTGCGGTTTTCTATGCTCTTCCTTTTGGATTCAACCACAATGGCTCTGTCCAGGAGTTCCTGAAAGTTGTCAAATTTCTGAGCCACAAGCTGAATGGATATCTCATCATTGAGTCCTCTTAAGAACTCCTCCTGTCTCTTGGCATCAGTGGAAACATCATCGGGTGCATAACGGGCTAGCTTGTTGAAAAGCTCACCATACTCGGTGACAGAACGGTGCAGCTGGTGTAGGTCGCGAAATTCGCGCCTTTTCAGAGTCATAATACCGGCAACCACATGATGAGTGCGAAAAGAAATCTCAAACTGATCCCAAGTGATAGCATCAATATCCGGGTGGGTGACTTGGTAGTTATCCAACCATTCTGCAGCAGGTCCTTCAAGCTGGTGTGCGGCATAACGTACTCTGTCGGCTCCGACAGCTTACACGGTGTCTAGCTTCTTGTTGATTGTACGTAGCCAGTCATCTGCGATGATTGGTTCAGTGCTTCTAGTGAAGGTAGTTGGGTTCAGCCTCAAAAATCGAGTCAAGCGATCCTGTTGAGGTGGTGGCGGAGGTGGTGGTGGCGGCGGGTTGTTGTTGTTTTGCATGTTCTGAGTGAGCAGTTGGATCAACTGGTTCTGGGTGGCCAAAATTTGTGCTATTTCCGGAGGAATTTCGGTGTTCGCGCGTCTTGGCGGCATCTGTGGGGTTTGAGAGAAAAGTGAAGAAATAGACAGAAAGACTAAGTAGTAAACTCCTACCCTTATGAAAACACACCAAGCACAAGACACAAAAATACAACTTAACACAGAAATCAACCAAGTTTAACTAAACCAAAATGTCTTGATATTTATTACATTCACGAATAACGTTCTACTATAGAATTAAAGGTGGTCCAACTACTACACATCTTCCACGCCTTCCTCTTCCTCGTCCTCGAACGAGTAGCCTTCCTGCTCTAGGGTTGTCTTGTACAACTCCATCTCCTTCGTGGTGGCTTCAAGCTTCTCTTGGAGGTTCTTTATCTCATCCTGCAGCTTCTTGGTAGTGGCTTCTAGCTGCTCCTGAAGTCCCTCCTTCTCTCTTTGTAGCTCCTCCACTAGACTTGACTTCTTCGCGGCTTCAAGTTGCTTTGCCAAGTCCCTCTTGGAAGCACGCACATCATTGATTATCTTGCAAAGGCCTTCAGTTTGCACTTCAGTTCCATCGATCTCCTGCTTGAGTTCCCTAATCCTCTTATTTTTATTTATCACCCTCTTCTCTTGGTTAGCGAACTTTTTCTCTTGGTCCTGGAACTTTATCTCTTGGAGCTTCATTGCCTCCTCCTGCTGCTTGATCATTTCTTCCTTCTCCTTGATGAGGGCGCATAGCTCGTCGTTCTTCCATATCTCGAGGAAGGTACCCTTTTCAAGGTCATGGATGTGGCACTCCAAATCTTGATATTGGGTCCTTCGGCGCTTGGTAGAGGTCCTTTCCTCAAATGTTAGCTCCATGGGAATTCCTACCTCATCTCCTCTTCCAAAGAGGCCGCCGCAGTGTCCTTGGAGAGCTTCATGATGACGTCCACATAGGCGACCAATGAGCTGCTGCAAGCTGATGCTAAGGGCCTTCTCCTTGGAATCGCTAACAATGTGGATAGCTATGTCTTCCTCCGGGTTCTTGCCTCGCTCCTTCCCTGGCTGGATGACTTTGACTCCCCAATAGACGTCCTTGTGGAGTTTCTTCATTGTGCTCCCCTGGATTGTTGGGAGGGAAAGGTCCAAACGTGTGAGTAGGTCCATGAGGCATCCACCAAAGTGAAGGGGCTCGATGTCCACGACGGTGTCGTAGAGGAAGCTTGTCATCTTTAAGTTAGAAGAATGAAAGTTAGATACTTAATCAAGTAGAGGAGAACATATACTAGAAGTGCGGAAAATAACTTAGTAGAAAAGCAAGTAAGGCACATAAGTTAGAGGTGGTTCCATTCCTAGGGTCACGTCCTATAGGCAACGATGTGCTCTGATACCATCTGTAGCGAACTTGGATCAAGTAAGATCCTAAGTCCCTGTGATTAACATGCTAGTCCCTGGATCAATAGCTATCACTCACAGTCGATGAAATATCATGTAAAACACAAAGTCTTTATTACACGGATAATCCAGAATATGAATTTATTACAAATTTGCTTAGCATTAAGCAAGCTCAAATAACAGTGGAAACATAAAAGCAGCTTGAGTCCATCACACCCCAGGCTTGTTGAGTGTAGATTCACGATCCCTACGCACCTTTCAATCTTCGGATTCTGCACATAAGACGTGCAGCCAACAAGTTGGGTCAATACTTTGAATGTATTGGCAAATTACACCAAGGAGAGAAAAGACTATCTCTACATGCAAGGCTAGTTTAGGCAATAGAGTTCATTGGCTCAAAGCTAGTTTTTCTTAAGTAGAGAGAAGAAGATAAGATTTTCCCTACTTTGTAATCATTTGCTTAGATAAAATAGGGTCGAATGGCACACGAGGATATTACTCACCAAGTGTCCAAACAACCAAACACTTGGATATTACGCACCAAGCGACACTTGGATATTACACACCAAGTTCCCAAATTCCCACCCATTGGCGATATTACTCACGCCATGGGGTTTTAAAAACTTTTGTTTAGAAAAGAGAGAGGAAGATCCTTCAGAGGCTCCATCCTTCAGATGCTCAATGTTGTTCTGTTTCCGTGAACACGACTGATCGATCAGATTGCAATACTCTCGAGAGTTTGTGCACTTTACGCACAATCCATGATCAAGTCTTCGTTACAGACAATACCATGGCGAGGCTTTCCCTTAGTAGCCCCTCTACCTTCCGGATCCAACCGTGCCAAGAACCTCCAAATGTTGGTACCCAGGTGAGGTTTCCCACTAAGTACTAGGCCAAGACAGAGCCCATAATGTATTGTGGTTGCACCGAAGCTTCGAATTACGAAACATGGTAGACTTCTTTGATTCCTGGGCGGCCGTCCTCCACCAAAATCCCACTCGTTGACCCGACAACCATTCTGCCCAGAAGAAAACTTAGTTTTATTTTGAAGTGGATTTGAGAAGAAAAGTTTGCTCTAGAGAGCCTTTATACTTAGAAAAATTCTTTGTCTTTCGAACCCCCCAACGATACTTGTATATATATAGCATAGCATGCAGTACTTAGCAAAAATAGGGGTAACCTATTAGGATGGGAAAACCTATGTATAGAGCTACTCATGGCATACTACAAAATCATCGCACTTGCAAAATAATACTAAGGAAAAATTCTACTAGAACATCCTACACATGCATACTACAGAATTTTGAAGATCACATGCAAAGAATCAAAACTAGGACAAAGATATGAACAAGTGGTGTAACTTGCCTTGATACGAGCAGCACTCTACACAATAGCACTCCTTAGAGCACTCCGAACAATCTAACGAATCACAAACATAGATCTGATCACAACTTGCTCAAAACATGTCATAGAGATAATCATGCATGCATGCATGCAACATGGTGTTTTATGCAAGATTGGTTTTCTAAATTGACCAAGGTAGCATAATTGGGTTGCAATAGTGTTAAGGGTGTTACTAGGATTGATTTCCCATAGGTTTAAAACAATTTGGGTCACTAATATAATTCATAGGATAAATAGGATATCCAACCATCTAATTAGCCCCAAATTAGATCTAATGATCTTAAGCAAAGTTTTATAATTTTGTTCAGTAGGTATTGCGGACACAAAATCAACGCAACAAGAATCAACTAAAACGGAGTTCAAATTATTTTTCTACGAATTAAATATTCCAATCTAATGATTAAATTCTATACCTAAAACCCTACTGTAAACTTGGAATTTTATTGCAGATATGGGTTCTACATGAAATTATGAATCCAACGGTATATTATAAGCTAAATTTGGCCAAATATTTAATTTTATACGAATTTCGCAAGTTTTAAACTAAATCAAAGATCTAACCTAACTTAAAATCTTGCCAAGTGGCGCCCGATTGGGCCACCGGCAAGGTGGGGGAGCGGGCGCGGGCGCTGACTTTGCACGCTGCGGCAGCGTGGGATTCGCTGGTACCCCTTCGGGTTTGGTTCTTATCTGAGCCGCAGGTTGCAACTCGGACGGACGAGAGGAGCGCAGCGACTCACTGTGGTGGCGACGGCGGCGATGAGTGGCGGAGGCGTCGGTGGAGATGCTTGGCGGCGATCTGGCGGCACCTGGAGGTAGCGAAGTGGTCGACGGTGATCAGCAGCTCCTCGCGGTCCCGTTCGTGACCTCGGCGATCCTCCTCGCTTCCTTGTCTGTCGGCAAGGTTCCGCCGACCTTCTCCGTCCTTGGCGGAGCTCCAGCGAGAGATTGCGGGCGCGTTTCTGCGAGAGAGAAATGGAAAAACGCATGGTGTGAATCAGTGGTGATCGAGGGACAGCTCTAGAGGAAGAAAGGAGCAAGGGGAAGTCCCGAGCGTCTCGGTGAGGTCCAACCCGATAGCGGCGGTGCGAGTCGTCGATTGGCTAGGGTTCCGCCAGGGGAAAAATCGGACGGGGTGAGGCCAGGGGTGGCGGGGTTTATATGGGGCTGGAGACTTGGGCGAGGGGCTCGGATCGCCGCGAATCCTACCGGATTCGTTTCGAACTCGTGCAGGCGGAGCACTCCTGCTCGAGGTAGGGGACGAGCTGTGGGTCCCGCGTGTCGGTGGCGGAGGGGGAGTAGGCTGGTGCGGGCGCTGGCTAGCTGTCGCGCGGGCGTCGGTGGGCTGGCGCAACGGCCCAGTTAGGTTAGGTTCCCCTTTTTTTCCTTAAACATTTTTTCCAATTTCTGTTTTAGTAAAACTTAAATAACTTTTGCATATAAAGTCAAAAAGTGATGAAACCAACTTCTAAATTTTTGTAAAAAGAAGGTGGTCATCTTTGGACCATAGCTTAATGTTTTCACATGGTTTTTAGAAGGGTCAAGCTTGACCTCTACAATAATGCTTACATATGGAAATCTTTAGTAGGGTTTTGGTAGGTTTAGATGTTAGGATTTTTTTGCAAATTTTTATTTGTAGGATGCAATGATGCAAGGATGATGCATGGCACTAATAACATCCTAATATAAAATCTGGGATGTTACAACTCATGCTTCCAACTCCCAAGAAACCAAGTTATTCCAAAGTGTCCACTATAAATTCCTATACATGGTGTGTTACACCATTCCAAGTATATTCTTGTTTTCAGCTATCTTCTAATTAAAAACTATTTTGTTATGTGAAAACTTAGTGATTAAATCCCTCACGAACTTGATGGAACATTTTATTATTTTCCCCTAATAAACTTGAACCATTGATGCAACTTTGTTGTATATGCTTGCACTTATAAGTTGGGATTAGCAGAACCGTGCTGTCACGGGGAACGTTTTGAACACTGCACTTGTACTTTTTGTACTCCGTTGATATCATGCTCTTTTGTCTATGGATGTTACCGGTGTGAAATGAAGTGGGAACTTGTAATTCCATGGAGTTTGTATTCTGTGTTAGAGAAACGTCTGGGCCGCTAGCCTAAGCCATGCTTAATCATGGTGGAAACTTGAAGCATAACCATAGTGACATCTACGAAACATTATTCTTATAAAAAAAGAGAGACACATTGAGAAAAGAGGAAAGAGAGAAAAAAAAGCACCATATTCCCATGGTACATAAGAAGAATTGCTGAGATGCTCATTGTCTGCTTGCCTTGTCATTTTGGTTATGGGAAACCTCCTGTGCCATGTGCAAGGGGTACCCCGTGGCGGTTCTCAATGATATGCAAATACTTACAGTGACAAGAACTTGCCTGGGCCCTAAGTTGAGTATCCATGAGGTGTAGCCCTCATAGTCAAGGGACTTGAGATTGCCAACTTATACTTTGTCAAGCATATACTACAGCTTTGCCACTTTAACCTTAACCACTTCAAGATGCTTATGATATGGGCAATGAGGGATAAAAGCTAACAAGTACCATAATTTTTGGAAGCTATTTTTTGAAACTTGTAATCCCTGCTTCCTTTACAAAAAGGCCTTTCTTCCATCATTATTGAGTCTCCACCTTCTACCTTTAGGCACCATTAAGAGACCATAGTTGTCATTCTGTGTGCAGTGTTCCAAAGCTTACTAATTGATGCATATTGTGTTATTACTTGTTTCTGATTCTAGTCACCCTTGTGAACTTTGCAGGTGTCCTATGCATCTATATTGCTACTGTATGAGGGACAAGCTGATTGCCACTATGCTATGTTTTCTGCATGTGAAACAAACAAACGTTTTTCAATACATATTATTCATTATCTTTGTTTGTAGCTTGCCATGTTGCATGCATAGTTACTATGTCCTATTGTTAGAACTCCATATTTTATGCACATGTTTAGAGTTCTTTGATCCCAGCTTTCAATGCTTGCAAATGGTTGGATCTTTATTGTGAAGGTGCATGTCACCTCAAAAATTATTCTTTTATCACTTACCTACTCGAGGACGAGCATGAGTTAAGCTTGGGGATGCTGATACGTTGGAAACGTATCTATAATTTTTTATGCTGATACCTAGATCGGGGGGATCTGAAGTTCTTCCCGGCACCCTGCCGGAGGGGAGATCATCCCGGGGGCCTTCTCTCCGGTATGACGAGTGAGTAGTTCCACCTTGGACTATGGGTCCATGTAGTAGCTAGATGGTTATATCTACTCCTTTGTGCTTTCAAGTATAGATCTTGTGAGCTCCGTTCATGACCAAGATCTAATCTATTTGTAATCATGCATTGTTATGCCTTGCTTAGTTCCTGTCAATTGCCTCGCTGTAATTTATTTACCCTTCATGCCATGTTGTTTATCTAAGGAGAGAACCTCTAGTGAACTATGGACCCCGGTCCAATCTTTACCATTGATACATCTTCCACTGTTACTTATTTACTTGGTGCAAACCATTACCTTCCACACCATACGTTTAATCCTTTGTTACAGCAAACCGGTGAGCTTGACAACCTCACTGATTCTTTGGGACAAAGTCTTGAGTTTGTGTTGTGCAGGTCTCCATGTTGCTTCCAACACCTGTGTGACGTTTCCTTCCTCCTTCTGGTTCGATAACCTCGGTCTCAACTGAGGGAAGACTTGTTGCTTGCTGCTTCAAACCTTGCTCTTGGGGTTTCCAACGAATCGCTTCCACATCAAATACTAGGCACCATCAAGCTTTTTGGTGCCGTTACTAGGGAATCTACTTCAACCTCTTCCACCTCGTCAAGCGCTATCAGCTAGCAACACCTGTGTGATGTTTCCTTCCTCCTTCTGGTTCGATAACCTCGGTCTCTACTGAGGGAAAGCTTGATGCTGTACTCATCATACCTTGCTCTTGGGGTTCCCAACGAAGTCCTTTCTGACAGGCAACATTCGTATGAGTATCCTATCAATCCTATTAAACCATCTGCCTGGATCTCACATACACCCACCCTTTAGAAGATCGATGCCCTCATCGATCAAGCACACCCCAGGAACGTTCCCTCTTGGCACACGTCTGTGCATCTAGTGCTGGCACATGTGTAATGTCGTTTCCATTCCGGGACACACGCGCCATGCTCCACATGTCCCGCCAGTGATTTGCACACCTGCGTAACCACGACGGTCATCTCTGATACCATTTGTAGCACCCCGTTCCCTCTTGGCTACGGGGGTGTCACTCTTGGCAGCTTAATATGGTCTCTAGACTGGCCCCACAGACCAACACTAGTCTTTTCTGCACACTTTGTCCTCACTCATGCGCACCCAGTACCCACTTCCTAGTCGGTCACCCATCCTCAAATTTCTCTAGGCCAAGCACACTTAACATCAGAGTTCTTTTTGGATGAGCTTCCAGAAAAGAAGTTGCAACTTGTTGGTGTGAGTATCCTTTCAATCCTATTAAGCCATCTGCCTGGTTCTCACAATCAACAACCTATAGCCCAAGCTACACAAGGCAGCTGACCACAGACCATGGCCATTACACCAACTTATTTAGGGCCGATGTCCCGACATAATTTCCGACCGTCCTCTCTAGAATGCGTTTACTGGGCCGACAATACTGCCGCACAAGTGGCACAACATTGCCACCCGAACCATGACGAGCCGCAACCCTACCTCATAGAGCCACCACACGTGATGGTTCTTGAGGGCGCCGCCTTGGAGCACAAGCACAACCCCCCGGGGCCGCCACCTTGACATACACCACACCGTCGCCAAGAGAGACATGAGCAAAGATCCAAATACAGACCCTCCAAGACGATGCCTTCAAGAAGGTAGCGACGTATCCGACGCCATCACCCGCTTCGGCAACCCGAAGCTAGGGATTTCTCCTGGAGAGCCACAACCCCGTGAGAGCAAGATGCAGAACTCTACAATAGGGCCTCCAAGAAGGTAGACGATGCTAGGGCGCCGCCGTTGTAGGCACCAACAAAAAGCCGGAGCTAGGCTGTCACCTAGAGATCCTTCACTCGATGCAAATGGGGTGAAGTGCAGGTAGATGAGTGGCATGTTGCCTAGATTGCCGGTGCAAGAAGCAGCAAGAACTTCTCTATGGGGCATCCACCAAGCTACTCCATGTGAAGCACCTGCAGTAGCACCTCCAGCTATGACCGACGCTAACACATACCTAGTACTCGAGGGCAATAGATCGAAGAGAATCCCAAACTAGCCACCATGGACTCCTTGCCGGCGAGACCGCCTGTGAGATCTCCGGGGCCACCGCCCCGACATCCTCCAAGATCCTGTGAGCCATAACACCCCCCAGATCGAACACCATAGTGCCCTAGCCCCCCATGCCACACACATATCACCGGACTCCTGCAGGAGTCAAGAGCGCCACCGACCGCGAGATCTAAACTCCCGGTCATAGCACCACCCTCTTCACTCCTTCTGCATTGACCATCCACCTCCTTCGCCACCGCTCTTGCCTACACCTAGCGTGCACCGCCCATACGGCCACATTAACGAGCGTCGCCACCACCAGCCCAGGGCCGCCGCCCTGGCGTCCGTGCTCTGCCGTGCGCTGTGACTAGCGGACCCCTCCCCCCGCCTCACTTTGGGAATGGGGCCGTCCGCCACCACGGCAAAGGTCGGTGGCAGCGATGGCAGGAAGGGTTCGAAGAGAGGCCGGCGACAGGGGCACTAGGGTTTCCCCCGTGCCACCAGGGGAGGGCGACGAGGGGTTCGGGGGATCGGGTTAACATGGCTTTGTATAAAACAAATTTGGTGGATCATATTACGAACTATCAGAAAATGGCAGCCTCTTTTCAAGGAATCGGTGATGGGATTGGTGGAAGATTTCTGCCAACGCTCCTACCAAAATCTTCCGGCCACCTCCTTGCCTAACAAGTGGGTGACTCAAGGCTCAGCGATGAACCGCGATGCTTACCTGTGGTACTTAGGGGTGTGCATACCCGGTTTGGGCCTATTCATTTTTTGTACTAGATTTGGGGCAAGGATTCAATTTGTGGAAGGAAATAAACTAGGTGATTAAGGGTCGATTTGGACGGTTTCCACAGTTTGAAATTTTCCCACCCCTAGTGATACCCTCAGGATTCGATAATAAACGCCCTAGCTGTGGATGTCAAGGACAAGATTGTGAAATCTGCTCCTGCTCTTCATTAGGTGATTCCGACCTTTTTTATCCCTACTTCTATGCTGGAGGTTGGACATATATTGGGAATCCCTAGTGAGCTTGCTTATGCATCCTAGTGTCTTGGAGCCTGAACAATCTGCTGCCCGAAGATTACCAATTTACCACAGAAAAGCAAACTGTATTTCCTTTGGTCTCGCTCCTGTCTTTTTTTAAGTTTAAATTTAGGGTTAATTGGATAGATGCCATTGCAACTTTCGGCTATTTCAGAAATACCTCTACAACTCTCAACTTTTGAAAAATGCCACTGCAACTCTGTGTATGATACGTCGTAAACGTATCTACAATTTTTTATGCTCCATGCTTGTTTAGTATCAACTTTGTTATGTTTTGTCTACACTTTGAGGTATTTTTATACTTTTTGTGGAACTAACCTATTAACAAGATGCCGTAGTGCCAGTTACCTGTTTTCTACTGTTTTTGGTTTTAGAAAAGCTAGTAAGGAAATATTCTCGGAATTGGCCAGGACAAAAGCCAAAGTCAATATTTTACCAGAGCGAAGACATAGTCAAAAGGGCAGCCGAAGGGGGGCCATGAGGTGGCCACACCCTAGGGCGGCGCGACCTAGGGGGGCGTCGCCACTAGGTGTGGGCCCCTCGGGTGCCCACCGACCTTGCCCTTTCACCTATAAAAGCACACCAATATAGAAACCCTAAACACCCAATCAAATCTCCACGAAATAGTCTATAGCCGCCGCCACCATCGTCCCTAGACCGGGGGGATCTGAAACTCTTCCTATCACCCTGTCGGAGGGGAGAGATCATCCCGGAGGCCTTCTTCATCACCATGCCAGCCTCCGGAGTGATGCATGAGTAGTTCACCCTTGGACTATGGGTCCATACAGTAGCTAGATGGTTGTTTCTCCTCCTTTGTGCTATCATGTTTAGATCTTGTGAGCTCTGTTCATGATCAAGGTCATCTATTTGTAATCATACATGTTGTGTTTGCGGGGATCCGATGGATATTGAGATACTATGTCAGATTGATTATTGATTCTATCATGTCTGTGTTATTTGTGATCTTGCATACTCTCCGTTGTTAGTAGCTATCTTGGCCAAGTAGATGCTTGCAAATCCAAGAGGTAGTATTTATGCTCGATAGTAGGTTCATGCCTCTAGCAATCTGAGGAAGTGACAGTAATCTCTAAGGTTGTAGATGTGCTGTTGCTACTAGGGAGAAAACAACAATCCTTTGTTCAGGGAGCAATTGTATTGTTTACTTTACACACATTTCTTAATGCAATTATCTGTTGCTTGCAACTTAATACTAGCAGGGGTTCAGATGATAACCTGAAGGTGGATTATTAGTCATAGATGCAGTTGGATTACGGTCTATGTATTATGTTGAAATGCCTAATCAAATTTCATAGGAGTCAAGATGTCTAGTATATGCATTGTTATGCTTTCTCAATATGTCAATTGCCCCGCTGTAATTTTTTCACCCAGCATGTTATCTATCTTAAGGAGAAGACCTCTAGTGAACTGTGGAGCCCGGTCCAATCTTTATCATTGATATTCCATCTACTTTTACTATTATTGTTTACTTTCTGCAAGCAAACTATTATCTTCCACACTATACGTTTAATCCTTTGTTTTCAGCAAACCATTGAGATTGACAACCTCACCGTAAGTTGGAGCAAAGTATTGAGTTTGTGTTGTGCAGGTTCCAAGATGTTAGCAACACCTTGGAGTTGTTTGCTTACTCCTACTAGTTCGATAACCTTAGTTTCATAACCGAGGGAAAACTTGATGTTGTGCTCATCATACCTTCCTCTTGGGGTTTCCTAACGAGCTCTGCGTTAACCAAGCCACACATCAGTGTACATCCCAAATATGCCATTACACCTACTTACATAGCATATACTAGCAATTATACAGTGTATTCTAGTCGTATATGCGTACACATGGTAGGTCCCACCCGAATGGACTGTTACGAGACGTCCTAGAAAAAAAGACTAGTATAAGACGGTTCGCGCCTTTCTCTCCCGTTCGTCCCTCCCTATCTCACTCTCCCATTCCTATCCTACAGAAACCCTAGCATGGCGAATGTCGCCGGCGAGCATGGGCATGGCGGCGGACGCCGGAGATCCTAGCATTGGGGAGCACCTCGTTCCTGCACTCCCTCACCATCCCTTTGACCAGACAGAAGCCCCCTCGAATCCTCTCTCCCCGGCAGAAGGTGGCGAGCATTGAGGCGGTGGTTCCGCGGGATGGCGGCGAGCATGGAGGCGGAGAGCACCCAATTCCTGCAGTCCCACTCCTCCTCTCAAATCGGCTAAAGGCTCCTCCCAATCCATTTCCCCCTGACGGACAGAGGCTCCTCCCAATCCACTTTCGGCCATAGAGGATGCCATAGATGATGCAAGTGGATAGGACCCGGCGACAATGACAAGTAGCCCCGACAAACTTAGCATTCAATTTATGGTCTTGTCCTGAATTTGAATCATCATTCCAGTAAAGATTTTGGTTTTCTTAGACCTCCCAAATTGACTGCTATTTCTATTGATTTTTGGTAGGTGCAGGAAAGAATTTGAGATAGCTTGGGGACGTTATCTAGCCCAGGATATAGATATGCTAACTTCCGGTGTATTTGAAAATGTAGTTTCTACTGGTCCATTGCTTCCTTTCCTTGCTCAAGGGATTGATGTAGATGTTGAGGTGTAAAGGAATGATTTAGATGCTGAGGGGCAAATGAATGATGTAGTTGTTTATGACCAAGCTAAATTAGATTTAGTTGACCCATTTGATAACAAAGTGGAGTATGTTGGAGTTGACAATGAGAGCATGTATGATGTTACTGTGCCTATAAATATCATAGAGTATCTAGCAGTACCAGCATTTACTAAAGGAGATGATAATATGGATAAGGAAGAGGTAATTCAACATGTCCAAGAGGAGGAAGAGGTTGCTGATCTTGATCCCTTGTAGTACAATCTTACACATGATACTGAAAATCCTGACATTCGTGTAGGATCTCTATTCCCTGACATTGTAGCCTTTTGCAAAGCAATAAGGCATCATGATGTGATAGATGAATTTGAATTCACTAATGTGAGAACTGACCGTAGTAGATTCATTGTTGAATGTGCATATGAGACTTGTCCATGGCGCATTCACGCATCTAAGATGCGTGATGAACCAGTTATCATGGTATGCCACTTGTTTGTTTGCTGATATTATCATTATATTTGATCTACAATATCTGCCACTTGTTTTTTTGCTGATATTTGCATGATATCTTTTTACAGATAAGAAAGATCCCATTCGAGCACAAATCTTGAAGATAGCAAAATGGCATCACAATATTGGTTTGCAGAGAAACTTGGAGATTGGGTGAAGAAAAACCCTAGAGCAGGCGCAAAACAAGCAATGGTGAAGTTGCAAGGTGATTATAACTTCAAGTTGAAGTATAGTAAGGCTTGGGAAGGTATGCGAGTAGCTCTGGATAAAATCCATGGTAAGTACAAGGATTGTTTTTTGTTTTTAGTTATTGTTTAATTGGAAAGCAAAAATTGTAGGAAGAGTCCTAGAAGTATAGTTGAAATTGAATTAATTTAGATCAATGGTAAGTACCATTTCAACAGAATCTTTGTAGCATTCTAGTGATGCTTGCAAAGGTTTAGAAAGTGTTGTTGACAATGTATTCCCATAATGCGAATATAGAGTCCATGAGGCATCTATATCAAAACTTCATGAAAAAATTCCATGGTAAAGTGTACACGGACAATTGTACCCAGCTGCAAGGGGATTCACCGAGCAGAAGTTCAGGTATCACATGGAGAAGATATATGAGGCAGATCCAATGGCTATTGAATATCTAGATATGCACCATAATAGGATTTGGTATGGATGTGCCTTTGGGGAAGCAAGAAAGGTTGATTATCGAACTAACAACATCTCTAAAAGTTTTAACAAGCAAATCAAAGATTTTAAAGGGCATAATGTGTGAGTTGTTTTATAGAATTAGAGCGCTCATAATGGTGAAGTTAAATGTTAGGAGGCATGTTTCTAGGTAGATGGCGGGCAGAATACTTCCAACTGTTCTTAAAAATCTCAATGCCCTCAGCAAAACAATTGGACCACACAAAATCTCATGGAATAATGACATTGAAGCAAGGTTACCCTGCATAATGTCAAAACCTATGACCAAAGTCACACCATAGACTTGCAGAAAAGAGCTTGCACCTGCCGTGTATATCAAGTTTCAGGAAAGCCTTGTATTCATGCATTAGCCTTCATTTGCTCAATGAGGGTAAGAGGGGTAGAAATCCAATCCTATGTTTATGAGTACTATAGCATGGCTAGGTTCTAGGCTGCATATGCGGCGCCAATGCCATCAATGACCGATAAGACATAATGGGTGCATGTAGATCTTGGCTTCACGGTAAACCCACCTATATAAGAGAAAAATCCTCCTGGCAGGCCTAGAGTATAGTGAATTAGAGGGTTCCTTGAACCTGGTAGGAAGGTGGTGAAGTGCAAGAGATGCAAGCAACCTGGACACTTTGAAAAAAACTTGCAAAGTCCCACCTCCAAGATATCCTGATTATGTTGATGAGAAGCCGCAAGAGCAACCACAAGAGCAGCACATGCCTAGTAAAATGTAGGGCAGTAAGTTGTTTATTTGTTAACTAGTTATTGATGCACATTTCCTAATTTTCTATTAAATTCAGGATGAAATCTACGGAGGAGCAAGATGTGCAAGACGATGAGCCTATAGCTAATTACAAGAAGTATAAGGATACACCAACCAAGAACAAGTCTCCGGCAAAGAAGACAACACTAGCCAAGAAGTCGACACATGCAAAGAAGGCAACACTAGGAAAGAAGGCGACACCATTCAAGAAGTCGACACCTATGAAGAAGGCGACACCAGCAAAAAAGGCGACACAAATGAAGAAGGCAACTCAAGCGAAGAAACAAGCTAAAGGAAAAAAAAAAGTCATCGGTGAAGAGGAAGTCTCTAGAAAAAGTGGCAACAAAAAGAATCCCGAAATTGTCACACCATCCACAAGTGAGGCGGTTCTGAAGCCAACTCTTGGAACCAAGCGAAGCCTTATGTACTGGCTTGGGGGGCTGATTGTGCTTTCTATATGCAGTGCCTTATTTTGGTGATGTCTATTCGGTCCTGAAGCTATATTGGTGATTGTCGCATGTATTCAACTTGTAGCCTTTATCTTGTTATTGTTAGTTGCTCCAATTTCGATCCTGAAGCTATCTTGGTGATTATCGCATGTATTAAACCTGTAGTTATTATCAATTTCGTATGTACACTAGAGCATTATTGATTCTGTTAAGGATTTTGGTGATCTCGTTGTATTTGTGAGGTTAATATTCTATACTATTGGAAATTATATGTTGCTCCAATTTTCTACTTTTCCAGTTATATTCTGTTTTCATAATTTTTTCCTTTTCCAATTCTAAGCCTAATTATAGTGGGCCCCACCATGTGTACGTATATACGACTAGAAATACACTATATAATTGCTAGTATATGCTATGTAAGTAGGTGTAATGGCATATTTGGGATGTACATAAAGTTGTAGTGGTGTTTCTAAAATAACGAGAAGTTACAATGATATCTATCCAATTAACCCTTAAATTTAAGCTTGCTAAGGAGCGCTTCCTCGCTGCGTTCCCTATAGTGGTAGTTTTTCCTACTTGTTTCTTTTCTTCCAGTGAACAGTTATTGCACTTCTTTCCTTTCTTGTTAGCTGAAACTATGTTTTGTTAGTGTTTTTGAGAAGCCCTCCTCTCTCTTTAATTCTTTTTAATTTTTATTTTTTTACTTTTTATGGAAAGTATATATTAATATCATAGAGATACCAATTATATCTAGTCTCTCCAATAACACATGCTTAAGCGTCCTCACAGACATGATGCATCTTCAGTGACTTTGAGTTATAAAGTCTAGCTATGACTTTACTCTCCTATGAGTCATCCAAAGTTGATTCAACGGACATAAATGAGTGAACATTTTGAGTTAGGATTTTAAAATTCGGTTTTTACTTAAACAATATGTTGAATAAAATGAAACTTTTCTAGAGTATATAATACAATACATGTGATTTACTGGATTGTTTTTAATTTTTCTAAGCATTTTAAATTTTGAGTTTACAATTTGATAGCGAAACTTTAAATAATATTTATTCACAAACTACACTCACAAATACAACGGAACTTTTCCAGAAATGCCTAGTACAACATGTTAGATTTACTTGAGTTTTTTCAATTTTTTCTAAACATAATACAACACATATAGGAGCAAAGTCACGGCCAGACTTTATACCTCAACACATAATACACACAGTCTAAAAAAGAATTTAAAAAACGGCTCCATTCTTGGTACCCATCTATCCTATTTTCATAAAAAAAAAAGAAAAAATGGGATATATGGGTACTACTTTAGTACCCATCTATCCCATTTTCATTAATTTGGATATGTCTTAATATCAAGAAAGAGAGCTAGTTCTTGCACTATCGGAAAACTCACACGATATACAAACAACCATGTGGTGGGTTGTTACTAACAAATTTTGTTGATATTTTATATGAATTTCGCGAAATTTATGAATCTGGGCAAGGGTGTCAGAACATGATTTCGTTTGAAAATTTTGATTAATTTTAAAAAAATCACACTTAACCATTTTATAATTGTAAAAAATCAATTATCCCCTTCGTCACTAATGTAAGGCATTCTAGCTTTTTTAAAACACATGTATGTAGACATGTTTTAGTGTATAGATTCATATTTTTTTAAACACATGTATGTAATCTACTTTCAAATATCCAAAATGTTTTACAATCAGTGAGCGGAGGGAGTACATGTATCCAATACTTATCGGTTTAGCAACTTTATGAGTTTGATTTTTTTCTACATATTTTCATTTATTTTGCTAAATTAATTTAATTTGCAGGAATTTGAATCTGACCAAAAAAATTAAACTTTTTATTTAAAATTTGCATAACTCAGCTAGGGGCGAAACAAAATTCCAAAACGAAATATAAAACACTGCTTGTGGGTGTGGCGATGCCTTTAGCCCACCGAGGACTAAACCACATTCTTCACACTTCAATATCTCATTGATGTGAGTTAGTACTCTTTTAGAAGCAGGCAACATTTCTTCACACTTCAATATCGCATTGATGTGAGTTAGTACTCTTTTAGCAGCAGGCAATATTTCTATCAAGGAAAAAGATAACTGAAGCGCGGCACGCGGCTCTCTACCGTGCAGCGGTGTGCTAAGATTCGTGAAACGGATCGTGGCTCCACCACAGCTCTCTACCGTGCAGCGGTGTGCTAAGATTCGTGAAACGGATCGTGGCTCCACCACAGCCTTATCTCTTATCCTCTCACCCCATGGACCTCCTCACCACATATTATCGCGCACATAGAAATCGCCACAGGAGCAGCGTCGCGCTGGAGGATCCCGAGGAGCACCGCGCTGGAGAGGTGAGAGAGGAGGAGAACATAATCGCAGCCGAGCTCAAGGTGGGGAGGCCTCTGTCGCGGACGAACTCAAGGTAGGGAGGCCTTCGTCGCCGCCGAACTGGAGGTAGGGAGGCCGCCGTCGACGAGCATGACTACCCGGCTATCGAGGAGCGCGGGGAGAGCTCCGCTAGCTCGTCTCCAGCAAGCGCGAGGAGAAAGCGTCCCTCGTCACCACAGGGAGGGCTATGCCAGCGCGTCTCCGGTGACCGCGAGGAGGAGGCGTCCCTCGCCACTTCAGGTAGGGCTCCACCAGCGCGTCCTCGACGATCTCGAGGAGGAGGTGCCCCACGCTCCCGCAGGGAGGGCTCCGCCAGCGCGTGTCCGACGAGCTCGAGGAGAAGGCATCCCTCGCCACCGCAGGGCAGGCACTAATAGTTCAACACTGACGAATGCGTGGAAGAGACATTCGTTCGCAGCACAGGGACATCGCCGCCGATGAACATGCTGCGTGGAGGCCGACCCTAACGAGCTTGCGGACGAGGAGTTGGTCTCCTTCACGGGGCCTCCGCCGACCGCCGCAAAAGAGCAGCGTCACCGAGCTTGCAAGGGCATGCCACCGCTTTAGTTTTCCTCTTCCCCAAATCTCGATTAGAATTGTTTTGCAGCTGTGGATTTTGCATGTGAATGAAAACATGCCGAGTGATTTTCTGGTGTCCTGTATCTTGATTTTATTAGAGAACAAGGGTGATGCATCGCTTACATCGGAGTATACAATAATCCAGCAATTAGGCTCGTTGGAACCTGGCAATTTAGGCTTTATTTAATCTGGCAATAAGGCTTACTTAATCTGATCATAAGTAGTCATGCAAATATGGCCTGAATAATGTGGCAATTACTCACGTTTAAACATGGCAGCTAGGAGTGACTAATCTGGCAATTGGAAACTAATTAGTATATGGCAATTAGTAGCAGTTAAATCCGGCAGGCTAGGACTAGTTAATCTCAGCGTTCACTGGTAGAAAAGGGCCCATGCGTCCCGGTTGGTAAGGGCCATTAGTCCCGGTTGCTCAACCGGGACGGGGCAATCGGGACTAAAGCTCTAACCATTAGTCCCGGTTGCCCCACCAACCGGGACAAATGGGGCACACGTGGCGGCATCAGAGCGCGAGGGGGTGTGGAGCATTAGTCCCGGTTCGTAACACGAACCGGGACTAATAACCTGCTGCAGAGATTTAGCTCATTTCTTCGCGAAGAATTCATTTTGGCACATTTTGTTGCCGCGGCAGCATTTTCGCCACTTTTTGTGCCGCGGCAGAGAATTCATTTAGGTTGTTTTATTGTTTATTTAGTGTTTTGCACTTATCAATGAAGGAACCTTATATTACACAAGATCATCATGACAACATTACATTCAATACACGGATCGAGTTCATGCACTACATACAAAAGTTGTTATTCGATGCTACCGGCCAATTTCTTGAAAGTTGCTATTTTTACAATTCCTATTGTCTATACACAGCCGAGTAGTATTCCCCTTGTGTGTTTAGGACTTCTGCATCCAAGAATCCCGCCAATTCCTCATGTATTGCTCGTATGCGATCCTTTGGCAGAAGACCGTCCCGTAGACGTTCGATCTGATTTAAAAAAGGAGTCAGCCTATATGAATATGAAACTAAACACAATTTGATTGTAATTAAAAACTATAGAAATTGTTTACGTACATGGAGTTGCTCTAAATTTCTTCCCTTCTCATCGCACGTCTGTCGGATGAACTCGCATACATAGTATCCACATAGATTGTTACCTGGTCCCTGCGTCAGGCACTTTACGACAACAGAGTTCAATCAAAATAATAATCAAGCATGATAATAACTGTATCAAAACTAGAATCAAAGAGATGCGCGGATATAGCTAGTGGTGCTTACATCTAGTGGTTGAAATGTAAGCTCCTCTTTCCAAACACCCCTAGCCTTCTTGGTGAACTGCTTTCCAAGCGCTGCGCGAGAAACGAATAAAATAAGTTATTAAGTATTTGATATCATAAAATTCACGAACGTTGCCGATATAGTGTCGTAATGATTAGAATTACCGCTGGAGAAGTATCTGCATGTCCTTCCACGTCTCAAGGGGTTTATGTTTCGAGTCCATGACTAGTACACGCCCTTTGTCAAGTTGAATGATTAACAGAATATAGTGGTACCTGCGAATGCAGAACTAATGAATTATATACTTAACATCGAGTAAGCGAAATAGAAAGTGTATACAAGACAATAACACTCACTGGAAGTTGTAAGGAAATAGTATTTTTCTTTTGGTTTCTTGAAACCTTAACGCGTGTACTATATTATCCTCCGTATCCTGGGGGCTTATTTTGAGATTAGCTTCATGAACCCAATATGGGTCAATGAAGCCAATGTCATAGATTTGTCCTCTGCTGCATTCGAGAATCTTCATTCTGCATATTAAAGTATGATTATATACATGCAATAAACAAAATATTAAAATGGAGACTAAATTAATTACAGAATTAGTACTTACAGACAATAGGCACTCATGATCGATTTGTCCAAGGCGTCTTGATTGAATAATTGAAATAGTTCATCAAATTCAATGGATATCATGTCATCCTTATCTTTCCCATGATGCTTTTTTGTAACCCTCAGCACTATCCAGTTAGCCCCGGCCCTTGTGGCATGCATGTACCAGTTATGCAATCTTCGCATTTTTGTTGGAAGATTGTTTACCTCCTCAGGTTTGACGAGAGGTTTTCCGTACTGGTATTGGTATGCTACTTCACTCACGGGGAAGAACTCTAACTGGGATAAGTACTGGGCAATACTCATACCTTGAGCAGCGGCAGCTTCTCCGTATTGTGCAACTACCTCTGGATCATACTGCTCTTCGGCCCCATATTTGCTCGACCCCACATTGGTTTGAGAAATCACCTTGAGAGGGGCGCAAGTCTGTTTTGCTTGTTCTCCGAGCTGGGCAACAGATTTCCCGCTTGCATCAATACTAACGTTAGTAATCTGGCAACCGCGACTAGTAGCTAATTTGACAATTAGTAATAATTAAATCTAGCAACTAGGCATAATTAATCTATGATAATCGGGTAATTATTAACAGACTGTATGTGCTTTGAATAGTACAAGGAGAAATGCATGTGGTAAATTTAGTCATCTTAGCAGTACTAGTACGAGATTTCTGTAGCCACCAAATAAACACCAGTGGATTGCAGTGAGACCGTAAAAAAGCATGTGCAAAACTAGGATTATCGCTTGCACGTGACTGTATGGTACAAGCTGACACCCATACTAACTTTTCCATCTATATCAAATTTTTGCATGTACTAGACGTGCAACGCTAGGAACCAGCCGGCAACTGTCGCCACACGGGATAGATAAATATATGGCGCCGTCCGGTAGCACAGTTCTTGAAAGAGCATAGTTCTTGAAAGAATCTAGACCATCAATTTTCCCTCAAACACACCCATCGAAGAAATATTAGAACCATCGGTAACGTCCTATTGCCCACCGTCCTCTGCGCGTAAAAAAACCAGGTCCCTTCCTTAGGTTGGTCATAGTGATAGTATCATACTATTAGTATCATGCATATGATACTAGTATATGATATTATTTTTATAATGCATGGTATCATATATTAATATCTTACTAGTATTATATTTAGTAATTTGTAGAATCTTAATACAAAATCGTGTACAAGATTTATTTGTATGAGAATTTTCTAGTTTTACGTGCTATGATACGGTATCTACCTATGATACTCTAACCATATTTTTCTTCATTAATTGTTTGTGCCACATCAGATTTTTGCCAACATAGCATGCATAATACTAGCTATGTTACTTCCACTAGGACCAGCCTTATGAAACCCTCGCACGGTCTCTCCTCATTTGTCTATCACACGTCGTCGCCATTCACCTCGTCGTTGCCGCCGCTCTAACCCTGTCATCTCCCCTTCCCTGCCGCCACTCCCTTATACGAGCGCATACCCCTCACCTACGACAACCCACCATCCTCACCGCCCAAAAACCCGACAGCCGTGTCCGGCATGGCAACAACGACGACTATCGACACGCCAACGCGGTGTGGTGGGTCTTGTGCTCACTGTCGATGCTGGTCATCATCCTCGGGTTCATGACATGGCTGCGTGCACAGGTATTCAGAGGTGTACTCGGCGATATCTGCGGTGACCCAGCATACCACTGCATGATGTAGTATACTATAGTCGTTGACATAACACCAATGAAACACCGTTCACTAGTATTACATCTCTCAGAGTGGTACAACAGAAACACAGCAGGTCCAAGACATGACTATAGGTTACAACTTGACTCTTTACAAAAGATCTAGAGAACAATCTAGGTTAAAGAGAGAGAAAGAAACTTATTACAAAGAAGAATCAGAAATAATCAACTCATAACCAACATACTAGTAGACTAGCATCTGAACTATTGGGGCTTACATTACTGCTATTGCAATACTCTATAGAAGTAGGTTTTATGGCTAGATATTATCTTCCTATCTAATTAGCAACTTTGTCTTCACTTGATTAGATGTATATGTTGAGTTTCTTGACTTCATTAAAGAGTTTTAGCTTTTGATGATGATTCCTGGAGCATAAGTTGATGTAGACGTCGTCTGTAGTGGTTTCAGAATCTAGCAAGGGTTAAGAAGATACGTTGAGTACGAGCGTACTCAGCAAGTTCACTAGAAAAGGAGTGTTTGATGCACTATATCTACAGCCACAGACCGTAGGTCATAGGAAATGCAAGTTTTTGTAAACATTTATTCAAAGGTTGCTTTTATTCTGAAAATCTATGTCCGTCAGCCTTCACGGGTTTACCAGAACCTTCATGGAGTTCCTTTACCGCCGCGTTCGTAGCTCCTTCCCGGAACAAGGAGTAACAAGTTACAGTTTTTTACACTCTGCAGAGGTGCGTCACTTTACCCATGAGAGACTTTAGGCTTTGTTGCACGGCCGGGAGTATGTTCCCGTTCAAACTTCCTTGGTTTGAGGCCCAACCTAAGATCCAAGCCAATCACTGCCTTCTCCGCGACCCCGCATGTCTCCTTGGTGTACGCCAGCTCACATATTGAATTACGACAATTGGCAGTACAAACCATTTAGATGCCGGAACTATCGTGGGACGTTGAGGGCTCCCACCCATATGTTGCATATCCTCTACGAATTACCACTTTATGCATGCTACGAGTGATAACATCCACGACCCGCACATTCGGCTCCATGCGAGAGAGAAAAGATACAGCTGACTTCTCCGTCCCATTCCAAATCTCATGGTCAACGCGTAATATACGGCGCAAGAATCACTGGCGACATTGGTTGTTAATTCCTAGATGATATAGTCCTGTGCAGGGGTATTCCAACTGGTAGACTTAATAGATTAGCTGATCACCCTGGATCAGTAACCAATAATTCACATTATCATCAAAAATAGTGTTTTCTGACCTTTTTGAAATGCAGGTGACGACAACACTGGATTTGCAAAATACTTTACAGAAAATAACCAAAGGACATGAGAAAGTGTGAACTTGCCTTTTGTGATTGCAAGATTATGCACTCACGGTCATCGAGACAATATAAGATCCAATATCTGAAATTAGCATCATTGGTCTTGTAAGGAATAATGTTTTAAGAAGCAAGATGCTATTATGCATAAGTAATTTAATGCAATTTGGTAAACTCGAATCCCCGGAATAAGCGTTGATCTAGGGTTTGGAAACTGGAAGTGGTTTCTTTGGAATATGTTGTCCTTTTAGATAATTTTCACACTTGTGCTTCTTATTAAGGTTTGTGAGTGTGTGTAAAACAACATGTAATTATGATATCATACAACAACAACATATACTATTGAGGTATGCTACTCAAAGATTGCTTATATGAGAATTGCCTTATCTTCAAATATTACTTTGCAAGTAATGGCATTCATAAGTAACTTAAGTGTTAACAATCCTAAGTATACAAGTAAAGTATAAAGTAATGTGATTATTATTAATTGTCATCTGTTGTCTGAAGTGGCAAAAAGAATAACATTTAAAGAAAGGATTTCTTTACTAAGGTTTAAACAATCATGATAACTTTATAGAATATGATTGATAGAATGTGATTGATGTTGTTTATGCTTGCTTAAATAGTCTGGACTTGAGATGCTTTAGTCTTAATTAAAATAGACCAAAGTTAACTATAAAACACATAACAAAGTCTTTAGCCTTATATTTAAAGTCTTGTAGACTAAAGTTAACTTTAAAGACATAAATGGACTTCAAGATACAAAACTTATGGTATTTGTACTTTGTTCACTACATAATATTTCCTTAAAGTTATTTAAGAATAGTATTACTTCTATTTGAGTAGTGGTTTCTCAATTTTATAATGGAATAGAATTTTTTATCTCTTTATAAAGGTGTGGTTATGATTTGTAATCAAGGAAATAACATTACTTAACTACTTAAGGATTTACTATAGTGTGGTGGTATGTTTGTAAACTTGTAGTTGAAGTAAGGGAAAAGGTTTTATTTAGTTACAAATTATTTTTGAAGATTTTATATTTGATAAGGATCTTTTTAGAAAATAATCTACACTTATGGCTAGATGATAATTCAATAAGATTATATTTAAAATGGTTTGAACCATTTTGACTTCATATTATCAGTATTTAAGATTAATTCTATTTATTAGATCTCAATTGGCTAATTTTAAAAATATTAGCAAATTTTATTTATCCTTATATGAATTAGCAATTTAAGGAAATTGGATTTAAATTCAAGTTATTAAGGTATTAAGTTTTTTATTTACTTTAAAAGTGGAATGTTATATTTTTAACATGTAGAAATTATTTTTGTGATCATTTTGGTGTGTTACATTTATTTTTGTGATTTATAAATAATAATTTATGATTTTTATAAGATTTATTACTTTATAAACACTTAATACTAATAAATATTTAATTATGTGAAATAATAATACATGTTTATAGTTGTAAATTATAGTTCTTATGTTTCTAAGATTTTTGGTATTTTATTTATATTTTTAAAATTTACCAATATTAAAATATGCATTTTCAAAGTTTAATACTTATAAAATCTTTATTAAATAATAATTATTTAAATCGTTGACATAATAATGTTTAATATTAGTTTAATGTTATAGATTTTATTTTTCTAAAAAATTTCATATATAAAACATATTTTTCTGAATTATGAAACATAAGTTATTGAATTTCTAAGATTTAATCATTTTCAAAAATTGCTAAACATATTTACTGCGTCACTGCTGACATCATATCCTCTCTTAAACTTTCTAAACCGCACCCTAACCTAGCCCAAGTCACTGACTTGTGGGCCAGGGTTAAGTGTGGTGCCACCTAGGCTTTGACGGGTCAAATAGTGGGCCAGGTCAACTTTGACGCATGCATGATGTCATTGTGACATCAGCACGACCACCACCACCGGAAAATGGTCACCAGTGGCGAACCGGGGCTCCCCAGTAACTGTGGATGGTTGTATTAGAACCATGATGGCAAGGCAATCCTAGGGGTGGTGTCAACGCCATGTTTTAGTCACTGGAGTTGCTCCGGTGATGTCCTACTGCGGCGGCGCTCGTCGGCCCAACGATGAACTCGAGCTACAAGCGATGCTAGGAAGCGTACTTAGGTTTGTTGGATGCGGAAACTCACCCCTGACATGATGAAGTGGTCGGCGATGTAAATGGTGACCGGAGGCGAGTACATGGTCACCGATTACAACCGGCAGCTGCGGAGAAAATTGATGAAATTCGCTCGTCTCCGAACTCCACTTGATTCCATACTGCTCTCAGATGATCAAAACGCGATGGTGCTTCTCCTCGACCCCTCCATGCATGTCGAGGTAGACTACAACGACGGCTAGCCGAAGGTCTTCGGTGGCGGCTTTGGTTTATTGGGAAAGATAGAGAGGGTTTGAGGGGAATTTGAAGAGAGAGGCAGATAGCTGGGGCTCAGTAAATCCTTATCCAAACTTTTATATGATAAGGCGAGCTCAGACACGGCGGCATAGTGACGACGACGGACGAGATGCGGCGGCGATGCGATGCTTGATTCTTGCACGAATCTTAACTTGACAAGTGGATGCGGACTCCAAGCAAGTTGGGCGAGGCTAAGGAGCAGTCCTCGCGTCCGAGACAGTCCACAATGATGGCGGCGATGTGGCTCGCTGGCAGCATGTCAACCATGCGAGGAAGATGAGGACGATGGATTTCTCCTCGCGTGGGTCCCGCTTGCCAGTGAGATAGCGAAGGGGTATCCCGGGCTGGGCCGCTATTGGGTCGTTGCTGGGCTGCGAAGGGGTATCCCGGGCTGGGCCGCTATTGGGTTGTTGATGGGCTGCGACTAGGTGCACCTGGCAGTAAATAAGAGAGGAGAACACCTGGGCTGGCCTGCTGATCGGGCTAGATCCCCTTTTTTCTGTTTCTCTTCTTTTTAATTTTCTATTTCATTTTCAGATTTGAATTTTTGCACAATTGGTTAAAGAATTCTTTATAGAAATTACTTGCTAATTGTTTACAGCTGTGATGAGGTGTATTTAGAATCATATAGTGATCTTTTATTATACAGTATTATAATTTCTTTATTTTCTCTTAATAGATCTTTTTCTCTTTAATATATTTCGAGGGACCTTGGTTATAAATTTGATTTACTTAATAAACCATATCTTATTAAAGGATATATTATTACTCATTCATAAAACTTGATCCTTATTAACTTATAGTTTTTAGGGAACTTTTATGTAATGCCCCTATATCATTATTTGATGCATGATATATTAAGGAATTAATATGGTTAATATTGTTCCCATGAATCTAGGAAATAACAATTTATATATTTTATTATTACTAACATAGGAGTTAGGTTTTAAATTGTAAATACTTACCATAAGTTTTTAAGAGACTTAATATACTCATATTATTTTATAAATGTGGATGAACATTATGGATGAAGACTTGTTGCCCTCATATCTGTGATCATGAATGATATTTCCTTATTAGATTAGTGGGGTTATTCTTTAGAATGACTTATGAGAAAGAATCGATAACTATAGTTTCTAGGCATATATGATTTGAATGTTTGAAAGTGTCAAAGATATGCTTAAGTGATTTACTATAGGAAAATATTCCTATAAACCACTATGGAAATAAGATGATTGATCCAATAGATGAAACACATAATAAGTTTGATTACATATTTAAGGTTGAATGTTTTACCAAGAATTCTTATCTTTCATAATTCATATTTCTGGACTTCTGATTAAGGAATTGCTTTCCTAGATATTCTACTTCTTTATATCCATAATCATGTGTTAACATGATGAGCTTTACTTTACAAAAAAAAATCTTATCCACCTTTTATTCTTCTAAATCCATTTATAAATATAATGAGTTTGACACTAAAGCTTTTCATAATCTTCTCATAACTATAATAGGGTTTAATCATACTATACCCACCAGTGTCACTTATACCTAATATAATTATTCACTCTTAGTGACTTGAGCATGATCATTACAATCCTTTGATCATTTATGTCTTAGGTCTCCAGTTGGCTAATCAAGGCTTTCCTCAATACAACATTATAGTTGTATTATAATTATCTTCTCAGTATCTCTTACTGAATAGAAGATATTATTCATTGACTATAACTACTTGATCCAATAGGATTACTCCTGGTAAGTATCTTCATAATTCATTCTTGAAATCTTCTTTGTTACCACATATATATTTATCTTAGATTACTCTTCTATCCATTCAGGAGTGATTTAACTCCATCAATTATCATATTGATCTTATTCTCTTCCAACTCTCCCATCCTATAGATGATATTTAAATCTAGCATTACCACCTACCTCTTCTCACTTCTTTCTCTAAAGGTTTTGAAGTGTGCTATGATAAGGGCAAGAGTTGATAGATCAAGAATTGATAGGAAAAGAGTTGATATATCAATAGTTGATTACTGAACATTGATATTCAAAAGATATTAAAATATGGTTTAACAGAGATGATAGTATTTGGTATGGAAAGAAAGATACATAGTGAATGATCTTGACTTGGTTCCTTCCTACTCCAGATAACTAAAAAGTTAGGGTGAAGTATTACCTTGGTACCCATGGTTTAAACATATAAGAATAAGATAAGTCAAGATTTAGTTATTAAATTCTTGTTTCTTGAGTTATATACTTAAATTGTATTCATGAGTTATTGTAATGGATACTATCGAATGATTACTTAAGGATCTGATATTAATCATTAAGCAATGTGTTGTAGTTTAGTTTTATTACATTCGATCTACCCTTAGATCAAATCATGTTTACCCAAAGTAAGGTTTTAGCAAAGGTCATATTGAAACTTATCGCATTCAACTTGATGATCTACTTCAATTCCATCAAGTTGAGAGAAGCTTCAATCACTTTGACAAGTTTTGTTCAAAAGCGCGAAAATTATTTGGATTTTCTATCCATGAATGCAATGCACACATCTGTGTTTAGCTTATTTCTAAGCTCTAATGCTGGGATGTTACAATAGCCCCTGTGTCATTGCGGAGGACAGTGTTCGCGTCATCGACGCAGCAGACTAACACCGAGAGTGGCGACTCAGGAGTAGCACAGAGATAGTTGAAAATTATCTATTGCGTAAGTGAGACCCATTAGCTCTCAGGCAATCGGATGGGGATTCGGGGAGGGCATTTTATTTGATTCCTCCGATGATCAGGATTTGAGATTTAGGTGGATGTTTTGCTGCAATTTTTTAGGTGTTCTTTGGTCAGGGATCTGGTGCCTGATGTGACCTAATGCATGGAGAAGAGGGATAGGTATTTTATGCTGGCACTGATCTCTTTTTATCCTCCATGGACTCTCTACCTTAGAAGGTCAGTTCGACCATTCACATCCTTATTTGAACTTTTGAAGTCTGAACATATTATTTTGTGAGAATAATCTGTAGCAGGTACAAATTATCTTGGTTATTGTTGATTTGGTGATGACTTGATCTTGCATCTTGGTGGGTTAGTGCTTGTGATTATGGACATGTATCTTTACTTCGGACCAAGAGAGAGAAAGAAGCACCTGCCGCCGTCACAGTGGCACATTTGCTATGACATAAGAACTACTCCATCTTCTGCAAGGTGGCATGTTCTCTCCATTTATACAATGCACTACACCTTGATACCTTGTATTTTCACAGCTGCTCATTCTATATTCAACTGCTTCAGAGTGATCATCGTGATTTGATTGCAGGATAGTTGAAGAGCTCGTGGAGATATAGGGTGAATGCTTGCATCGGCAACATCGCTGGCAAGGATGGCAAGCAATGTCATCCTCTGCACTTGGCTCTTCTCTCTTTATGGGTATGGCAGTAATGTTCCTCTCGTCTATCAGAACCACACAGCCCAGCGATAGAGTGCTAGCATGGCGAGTACCGTGGTCCCAATAATGATCTCTTGTCCCAGCGTCTGCAGGATCCATCGATGTCCCTCCATGCGCCATGGTTGTCCTCATCAAATCTCTCTGACCTCGAGTCATCAAAGCCGCAACTTCAGAAAAGTCAGTATAGTATCCTAATCTTCTAGCCATCTCATTCACAGTGGCAGCCGTGCGTGGTAGCTTCCTTCCTCCTTGGCCTCAACTTTTTTGCAAGCCATGCCACCAATAAACCGAAAAAAGAGAGCAAGAAGGCATGGAGGTCATGCTGGAGGACGCGTCGACAGTGCATAGTTTGAGACAAAGAACATGGATGCTCCTCGATTCTATCCCTACAGTAGAGGGTGTCGCAATAGGGTATTGGGCATCTCGACCCGATGGAGACGCGACATCTCGATCTGCCAGCGACTGGGGCCTGTTAGTTTGATCTCCCTGCGTTCGCCCCAACGGACGAATGACTCGGTCTCGCATACGATCGGGGCGCCAACGTCGCTATCACAGGGCCCTCGTCGCAAGCATATAAAATAGGTGGGGGTCGGGGGCACGCACGCTAAGGTTCGTCGTGCCCACTCACCCCACCGAAAACCCCAAACCCTAGCCACCGATCGGCTTGCGCTGTAGCGGCGGGAAGCACCCCCTCACCACCGCCACCACTCCGTTGAGCTCGATGGCGAGCTCATCGTCAACTCCAAAGGCCGACGGTATGCATCTCTCTCACGTATACTCCCTAGATCGACCCCTAGCGGTCCTAGCAGATCAAACAATGGTATCATACGGGCTAGCTTGGTTGATCTAGTTGACGTAGTTGAAATCAGATAAGAAAAGAAAAAGATGTGGGGCTAGGGTTTGCTGGCATTGCGTCAACGTGGAGCGCTTCGTCGGAAAATCCCAAGAGCAAGGTATGATGCAGCACAACAGCAAGTCTTCCCTCAGTAAGAAACCGAGGTTATCGAACCAGTAGGAGGAAGGAAACGTCTCAAAGGTGTTGCAAGCAATGTGGAAACCTGCACAACACAAACTCAAGACTTTGCCCCAACTAACAGTGAGGTTATCAATCTCACCGGTAGCTGTAACAAAGGATTAACTATATGGTGCGCAAGGTGATGATGGTTTGCAGCAAGTAAACAGTAACAGTGGAAGATGTATCAATGGTAAAGATTGGACCGGGGTCCATAGTTGTAACATATCATCATTTAGGAACTAACGAAGGTTAGATTTAGGAATTTGAAATATTGCATGCATTCATCTGTAAAAATGTGGGTAAATTTTTCGCCAAATAAAAACCTAAAGTGATCAAGGTTTCTTTCATACTTTGAGATTAGGTATAGTCTTGAAGGATGATTGTTATAGACTTTGATATGATCTTTGTGGACTTATGTGTTTCGGGAAATGAAATTTGAATTTAAAACTTGAGTGTTTGAATTATAATTCAAGAGGATTTTTGAATGATGTTTGAATCTTTGATTTAATTAAGATTTAACCAATAATAACTCAAATTTTATATAAAGAGAGCAATTAAGAATATGAATCTCCATTTCATAATTTTATTCAATAAATAAGTAACAAAAAAATGTAAGTTATGAGAATCATCCACAATCCTTACAATAGCAAATAAATAAAGAATAATATTTGTTTATTGATAATAGTACAACCTTTATTATAAAAGGATAAAAATAAAGAGTACAAAAGAATAAATTAAAGATTACAATTGAATATGTCACTAAGCATAAGGTCAAAACAACACCTAGCATTACATGCTAAAGTCTAAGTCATAGTCAATGCAAGCTCCTCTTGCACTTTGAAGCAAGAACTTTCTACTCCTTTCCAACACCAATCAACTTACTTGAAACAACACAGCGAGAACGGGCGTCCAAACTAATTTATTCAAGCAAACTAAACAAACTAAGAAAAGCAAACTAAAACTAAGATGCTCCAAGAACAACACAATAGTGCATGAAATAATAAAAACGAGGTGTCTAGAAAGACCTGAGCTTTTTATTGATGAAAAAGGGGATGCCTTAGCCATCCCTAAGCTTTGACGCTTATACCTCTTAGATATTTCTTGGGGTGACACCGGGGTGGATTCCCCAAGTTTGACCTTTTTTCCATTCTTCATCTCATTACATCATTCTCTCTCTACACCTAAAAATTTTCCTTCATACAAAACTTCACACAATCTTCATTAGCAACATTAGTGTATTCAAAAGATAATAGACACTTGGGTTTAGCTTTAGAAAAGCAAAACTTTCACTAAAACACAAGCTCCTGTAGCAACTCCTTCAAAAAGCTCAATTTCCCAAAAAGAACCCAAAAAGGAATCAATAAGAAGCAAATGCAAATAATGGCAGAAATCTGTCAAAACAGACCAGCAGGTAGAAACCGATTTTTTCGAAGACCTTATGTTGCTCAAATCAACAAAGTGTTGAACTAACTAAAGTTATCTAATATACTGGGGGATTTATTCGTAAATTTTCAGCTTAATCCGTCTTACAGAGATTCCTCAAGAATTTTTATGGTGGAGGACATAAATCTGTTTCGGGACTGCAACTCCCCAAATCTTACTTCCCTCTCATTAGAGGTCATTCTTGGCACAAAAAGCAAACAAAAAGGGTAAGGAGAGGTCATTACTTAAGTAATAACTTCCAAGACTCAAGAAAACACTTGGGTTATCTCCCAACAAGTACTTTTCTTTACGCCTTTAAGTTAGGCACAAGAAGCAAGAAATCAACTATTTTCAAATGAAGAAGAATTAACATCAAACCTTGCTTTCAAAGGAGGAGCAAAAATCAACTTCTCTCTCCTCATAGGGAAGTTTTCAATAATTTCTTGAATGGAAATTGATATTTAATGGTGCCTTCTTTCATATCAAGGATGGAACCAACAGTTCTAAGAAAAGGTCTTTCCAAAGTAATAGGACAAGAAGCATTATATTCAACATCCAAAACATAGAAATCAAAAGGGACATAAGCATTGTTAACCATAATGAGAACACCATTAACACTCCCCATGAGTTTCTTCTTATCATTATCATTGAGTGGGACATCCAAATAACAATCTTCCAAAGGTTACAAATCAAGCATTTCATAAATCTTCCTAGGCATAATAGAGACACTAGAACCAAGATCACATGAAGCTTTGAGATCAAATTCATTCACTTGCATATTAATAATGGGTTCCCAACTATCTTATACTTTCCTAGGAAAAGAAGCTTTGTGTTTTAACTTCTCTTCCTTAAACTAAACAAGAGCGTCGGTAATGTGTTTGGTGAAAGCAACATGCATATCACTAGCATCAGGACTTCTAGCAAGTTTTTGCATCAACAAAATTGTAAGGTTCCCAACCTTTCATAAGGTAGAGATCCCCGTGTTTACAATGCTAGTCCCTGGATCAATAGCTAGCATCCACAGTTAAGATATAATATCAAGAAACAAAGGTCATAATACAACTTTATAACCAGGAATAAAATAATTTATTACATCTTACATAGCTCATTTGGCTATCTCATTACAATGCAGCAGAATAAAACAATAGCATGGGGTCCTTCATCTTCAAAGTGCCACAGGCAGACATGTTGGTTGTAGACTTGTAATCCTAAATCAACAAACTTCACTAATATCAAACAAACCTGCAACATAACAAGTTACAGCCACAAGGGTCAATACATTTGAATTGTATTGGCAAGTGATACTATGGTAGTATAGTGGAGTCTATCATCTATATGCATTTGGCTAAGTGGAGCTTAGGCTTGCTTTGCTCAAAATAGATTTTCTTATCATTTGAAAACACTAAGTTTTTGTTTGTCAAAATCACCCAAGGCATCTCCCAATAGAAATTGGTGATCCTTCAACCCTTGTTCAACCACAAGTCTTTAACTTAGAAATTGGGATGAGGAGATTCTTGATAGCTTCCATGTCTTGATGCTCAAATTGTCCTTTGGCTAAGTACTTAGATTTTACACTCTGCAGAGGTGGTGCACTTTCCCCACAAGACTTGGTTTCCCAAGACAAGATCTTTCAGAAGCCTTCCCTTAGACCAGAATGGATGCGTTCCAACCTATCAAATCCCTACCACCAACTGTCCATTTGACTAAGTTATTGCAACCTATATGATCCAGGCAGAGCCCATAATGCCAAGTGGCTGCACTTGAAGCTTCTCAACATTTGACATCTCAAATCTCTTTGTTCCTGGGTGGCCATCCACAAGTGAGATACACAAGGTAAACCATAGAAATGGGCCTTGTGAACCACTCAACACAAACCATTCCTTCAATTCCACCCAGGTGATTCATTCACTTAGTTGTTTTATTAACAAAACACAAGTCCTTGACTTGGAAATTTTCCATAGTATGAATATATATATTTCCACCCTTGTTTTCTATTAGCTATGCTAAGAATGATAGTAGTAGGAATCTTAACTTAGGAAATTCTACTAAGGTTTCATCTACTAGGATTTCCCATAGCATGGTTTATACTTAGCAAAAATTCCATGCAAGTCTTACTTAGAAATATCACTAATGCATAGTGAAAATAATGGGACAAAAGTATGAAGCATCACTTGCCTTTTTGGTAGAGAATATAAGTTTACTCCTTGATCTTTGCAATGTTCACACACTTCAAATCACTACAATTCAATCAAGCAAACAATAATTCAATCTACCATTTCAAGCAATTCATCACATAAAATGATAAAAACAAAGCAATGCATGCAAGCATGCAAAAGGTTGTTTTATTTGTAAAAGTGGTTTCTAATAGGTTATAAACATTTGGAAACACCTATTGGTCATTTTATAAAGTGGCAAAACCATTTGCAAAAGTTTTTACTTCATAAACCATTTTTAAACCAAGTCATTTTTTATGTGGTGAAGAAATGATTTTAATAAGGAAACATTCTATAGAGTTCACAAAATATGTTTTCAAACCATAAAACCTTGTGTTTAAGGTCAGAGAGTTTATTTCCAAAACATTTCCCAAAGGTTTTCCTCCAAAAGCATTTTTGATAAATAAACAATATTTTTATTTGACTAGAAATGGTTTAAATCAAGAGTTTATTTTTTTGCTTCACCAAATACATTTTTGAAACCACCAATTAATTCCTAGGGTCATTAGGTTCAAAACAAACCATTTGCCAAAGATTTTATCCCCAAAATCATTTTAGAACAATTTTATATTCTAATCATGCATACACAAGTTTCTGCAAAAACAAACAATTTAACAGAAGCATTTTACTAAACAAAGTGAATGGTCATAAAGTACTTGTCTTGCTGAATCCATTGATATAAAATTTGCAAAATTTGGACGTGTGGTTTGAAAGCTATGGATTTTTCAAATTGGAACATCAAATAGACAAGTTTCTGTTTTAAATCAACTAACAGGGCCACGTGTCTTGTTTTTATTCGCTGGTACCGGTTAGTTTGGATCACACTCTCTGGTGCGTTGGATCTAAGTTAGATCGAGCGGCTCAGGTTCATCCTTACCCCTTCGATTAGTCAACCTATCCAAGCCATCAGATGAAAATCTAACGGTCCCTATTGCTTTGACCAATAAGCAGCGGCGCTGGCGGCGCTAGCTCTGGCTACGGCAGGGATGGTGATAGAGGAAGAGAGGGAGGAAAAGAAGTGGCTTACCAGGTTTTCCGAAGTGTGGGGATGCTCAAGGTGGTACCGGCTGGCAAGGGGGCGCACGGGGTCGATGAGAATCGCTCGCCGGAGTTAGGGGTGGCGCCAGGAGCTTCTGCTTGTTGACGGGGACGGGGCTTCGGTGCATGCCAGAGGGAGAGGAGAGTATGGTTAGATGCGCAAAGACGTGGCGAGGATGCGTGCGTGAAAGAGAAAGAGAGGGGTGGTCAGGTTCTTACCAGAGGCTTCGCCGGAGAGGAAACAAACGGCGGTGATGTCGGTCTTGGTCGTTGTCGAGGCTGTGGGGTGCGCGGGGGCGAGCTGGTGCTACGAGGAGGTTCCGCAGGAGATGGGGATCACGCTTGTGTGCTCGAGGAGGCGATGGCTGGCAGGGTTTGGCCAGAATTGTCGCCAGAGCTTGTCGGAGACAGTGGTGGTGTAGAGAGAAATTGAGCAGCCTGGGGGCGCGCTAGGGTGAGGCGACGGAGGGGAAAGAGAGAGGGGAGGCAGGCCCTTTAGATAGCATGGTCGCGGGGTCGTTTAATGGCATGGTTAACGCATATTAAGCTGAGCTTTAATCGCCTGCAACGGCCGGCGAGGTGAGGGGCGGAGTCAGCGGGTGAGGAAGACGATGATGTGGCGGTAGGGTCGTTTCGTCAGCGAGAGAGGGAGTGGGGAGATGGGGTCCACACGTCGGTGACTCAGCGGGTTTGTTTTCTGGTGTGAAACGTTTTCCGCGGGGAAGAAGGGGGTGGGCTGATGCTGGGCTGGACTAGGCCTGCTGGCTGGGTCGACTTGTTCTCTTTTTTTTTATACTGCTTTGTTTTGCTTTTTCTGTTTCTAATATTCTGTTTTGATTTGGTTTAATTATTTCAAACATCAATTTGAATTCAAATTTCTCTCCAACTTTGTGACGATTCAAACATTGATTAATAATACATTCTGAAGTCAAATTTAGAATAAATAATTTATTCTTTTTAGGGTCCTTTAATTATTTAAATTAGGTCTTTGCATTACTTCATATAAGACTTAAAATATTTTTAATCCTTATTTAAATTTCATTCTTCCTCAAAAACTTTTTAGTAAGTTTTTATTTACTTAATAGGGTGTCAAATAATTCATCTTGAATTATTTGGAAAGTATTTAATATGATTTATAAATCATTTGAATTTGGGTATTTGTTTTATTTCCAATGGAATTAAATATAGTTTTAATTCCCTAAAGTTTATTTGGAAGATTTCTTTAATCTTAACTAAGTTGAATTAAACAACTTTTATTTCACTTGGGTAAATCCCAAAATACTATTTTCTCATGAATTATATAATTATTCTTATTAGAGATTTGTCTTTATTCAAATAGAATTTGGTTTATGCCATTTTATTTTTATTTTTTGGAAATTATTTATCCAATATTTTATTGGGATTGGGATTATAATCATTCCACTTGTTTATGGATTAGGCCAAGATTTAATTTGGTCTTTAATTAATCCTTATTTCATATTTCTTTCTTCATCTTATAAAATTCATATCTTTTTATTTAGAGGTCCAAACTTGGTGATTCTAATTTGTGAAATATTATTTGATATTTAATTATCACTTTAAATCTTTTTAGGTTTAATTGCTCACCATTTGGTTTGGATTTTATATAGGTTCTTTATTAGCTTTGGAAATTACTTTTCCTTATCTTATTAAATTCATAAGATTTTATTCATGGATCCTAATTAAGTGAAACCAATTTTTATGGTCTTATAATATTTCTATTTGTCTTTCTTGATCATTTGTAAATGTTTGTTGACAAATTTTTATATGGATCAAATCCATAGGCTTGGAGATAACTTGGAAATGACTTTTATTCCATTAGGGTTTAGGTTTGGATTTATTTTCCAAGTGTTTAAATTTCTAGATACATTCATTGAGGAATGCATTTCTCTTGATTTGGATTTTTTTTGGATTCAAACTTTTACCAAAGTTTGTTCAAGATGGGATTTTAAGTTTCCATTTAGAAACAAAAGTTTCTTTTCACCCTGATTTTCAAAAAAAAAATTATTTGGTTTATTTATTTTTCACATTACAAGATTTAGAAAATCTTGGGATGTGACAGGCTACCACCCTTAAAATAAATCTCGTCCCGAGCTTTGGGGAGGCTAGAGGTTACAAGTTGGCTCAAAGCAACTAGGGTACTACCACCCTTAAAACATTTCCAACTAGATTACATCTTGGCTTTCTTGGGATCTTGGGGAAACTTCTCTGGGCAAACATCTGCATAGTGTCCTTTGTTTCCACATTTGAAACATGTGACAAGGCTGAGATCCTTCATAGGCTTTATCTTGTGCTTCATCTTTTCTAGACAGTTGCTTGCATAATGTCCTTGGTTACCACAATTGTAACATGTGATAAGATTGAGTTCATCACGTATCTTCTGTGGACAAGTTGCTACATAATGGCCTAGCTCTTTGCAATTGTTGCACCACACTTGGCTAATCTCCTTATAATTTTTCTTCTTGGGCTTCTCCAAAGCTAGGAGTGCTTCTAGTTCATGTTCTTCATATGTTATCTCAAAGGTAGGAATGTTTCCTGGTCTCCTTGACCTTTTCTTATTCCTTGGATAATACATATGTCTCCTCTTTGGTCCTTTAAATTGGGTCATATTGCATGGAGGTGCAAGCTGAGATTTTCCTTTGTCTTCATCCTTCTTGGTAGACTTGGATATATCATGGTAGTCTGCAATCAGTTCTTGCACTCCACCTTGTTTCCTTTGTTGAACTATGGAATAGATGGGGCATTGGATAGGGACATGATTATTTCCTTCACATAGGTAACAAGTAGCTTGGGTTGTGGGGCATTGATTAGCTGGATGTTTCTCTTCACAATTGGGGCATTGATCTTCATGCTCTTTGGAAGTGTGACCCTTGTGTCCACAAATATTGCAAGCTTGGGTTCCTTCTAGAATAACATCTTTGTCATCCTTGTTGTCATAAACTCCTTGGGAAGAGTTGTCTCCCATGTTGATCATTTGAGTAGCCATCCCTTGCAACAATTGGGATTGAGTTTTCAAAAAAAATTGCATGGTTGGGTCTAACTCATTGTTGTTGGCTAAAAACTGAGTTGTCACTTGGTTCAACTGGGTTTGTTTTGCTAGCAGTTGATCTCTCATGTTGATCTCTTGGTTGTTGTTGTTGTCACCATCCTTGATGTTGGAGTCTCTTGGAGAGTCATCTGTTTGGGTTGGTCTGGGATTAGAATAGGCAAAAGATTTCTAAGGAATCAATTCTAATCACAGACATCACAATTCACTCAAGCAATGTGCAAGCAATCACGAATAAACATTCCACTCAAACAACAAGTTTCAAGCATATTTTTAGGCAACCAAAAATATTTTTGTTACACCACATAAATTGGTGGGTTTGACTTAAACTAAATATGGTGGTCCATATATATGGTTCACTTGTGATCTTTCCATCCTTCTTGGTTGATTCTTATTGAACAAGATGTTTGTATCCTTAGAGAATTTCTTGCATCTTGGTCTCAAAACTTCAAGGTGATGATGATTCCTTCTAAGTTGTGTTTCCTTAGTCTTCAAGTCTTGAGCAATATTTCTTGTCTCACTTGTAGTCCTTAGTGATATCCAAGGTTGAAGTCTTTGTTGAGAATGAGGTTGGAATCACTTGAAGATGTTGAAGTCATTAGAGTTGATGAAGTCCTTTGCACATGGTGAGGTCTTTGTCCATGGGGTAGGATTTATCCATTAAGTTGAAGTAGAAGAGATGTAGAGTCAAAACCAAAAATGGTTGAGGAAAGAGTTTACAAGATTGTTTGTAAATAAGTTTTGGAACAAATACAACTCCTATTTTCCTAAGGGGTTTTTTCCAATCCTAGGTTTACAAATCCTACAGGCAACACAATGCTCCGATACCATCTGTAAGATCCCTCCTTTATAAAGGATAAGGATCCGTGTGATTGAAATGCTAGTCCCTGGATCAATAGCTAGCATCCATAGTTAAGATGTAATATCAAGAAACAAAGGTCATAATACAACTTTATAACCAGGAATAAAATAATTTATTACATCTTACATAGCTCATTTGGCTATCTCATTACAATGCAGCAGAATAAAACAATAGCACGGGGTCCTTCATCTTCAAAGTGCCACAGGCAGACATGTTGGTTGTAGACTTGTAATCCTAAATCAACAAACTTCACTAATATCAAACAAACCTGCAACATAACAAGTTACAGCCACAAGGGACAATACATTTTAATTGTATTGGCAAGTGATACTATGGTAGTATAGTGGATTCTATCATTTATATGCATTTGGCTAAGTGGAGCTTAGGCTTGCTTTGCTCAAAATAGATTTTCTTATCATTTGAAAACACTAAGTTTTTGTTTGTCAAAATCACCCAAGGCATCTACCAATAGAAATTGGTGATCCTTCAACCCTTGTTCAACCACAAGTTTTTAACTTAGAAATTGGGATGAGGAGATTCTTGATAGCTTCCATGTCTTGATGCTCAAATTGTCCTTTGGCTAAGTACTTAGATTTTACACTCTGCAGAGGTGGTGCACTTTCCCCACAAGACTTGGTTTCCCAAGACAAGATCTTTCAGAAGCCTTCCCTTAGACCAGAATGGACGCGTTCCAACCTATCAAATCCCTACCACCAACTGTCCATTTGGCTAAGTTATTGCAACCTATATGATCCAGGCAGAGCCCATAATGCCAAGTGGCTGCACTTGAAGCTTCTCAACATTTGACATCTCAAATCTCTTTGTTCCTGAGTGGCCATCCACAAGTGAGATACACAAGGTAAACCATATAAATGGGCCTTGTGAACCACTCAACACAAACCATTCCTTCCATTCCACCCAGGTGATTCATTCACTTAGTTCTTTTATTAACAAAACACAAGTCCTTGACTTGGAAATTTTCCATAGTATGAATATATATTTCCACCCTTGTTTTCTGTTAGCTATGCTAAGCATGATAGTAGTAGGAATATTAACTTAGGAAATTCTACTAAGGTTTCATCTACTAGGATTTCCCATGGCATGGTTTATACTTAGCAAAAATTCCATGCAAGTCTTACTTAGAAATATCACTAATGCATAGTGAAAATAATGGGACAAAAGTATGAAGCATCACTTGCCTTTTTGGTAGAGAATATAAGTTTACTCCTTGATCTTTGCAATGTTCACACACTTCAAATCACTACAATTCAATCAAGCAAACAATAATTCAATCTACCATTTCAAGCAATTCATCACATAAAATGATAAAAACAAAGCAATGCATGCAAGCATGCAAAAGGTTGTTTGATTTGTAAAAGTGGTATCTAATAGGTTATAAACATTTGGAAACACCTATTGGTCATTTTATAAAGTGGCAAAACCATTTGCAAAAGTTTTTACTTCATAAACCATTTTTAAACCAAGTCATTTTTTATGTGGTGAAGAAATGCTTTTAATAAGGCAAAATTCTATAGATTTCACAAAATATTTTTTCAAACCATAAAACCTTGTCTTTAAGGTCAAAGAGTTTATTTCCAAAACATTTCCCAAAGGTTTTCCTCCAAAAGCATTTTTGATAAATAAACAATATTTTTATTTGACTAGAAATGGTTTAAATTAAGAGTTTATTTTTTTGCTTCACCAAATACATTTTTGAAACCACCAATTGATTCCTAGGGTCAGTAGGTTCAAAACAAACCATTTTCCAAATATTTTATCCCCAAAATCATTTTAGAACAATTTTATATTCTAATCATGCATACACAAGTTTCTGGAAAAACAAACAATTTAACAGAAGCATTTTACTAAACAAAGTGCATGGTCAGAAAGTACTTGTCTTTCTGAATCCATTGATATAAAATTTGCAAAATTTGGACGTGTGGTTTGAAAGTTATAGATTTTTCAAATTGGAACATCAAATAGACAAGTTTCTGTTTTAAATCAAATAACAGGGCCACATGTCTTGATTTTATTCGCTGGTACCGGTTCGTCTGGATCACGCTCTCTGATGCGTTGGATCTAAGTTAGATCGTGTGGCTCAGGTTCATCCTTACCCCTTCGATTAGTCAACCTATCCAAGCCATCAGATGAAAATCTAACGGTCCCTATTGCTTTGACCAATAAGCAGCGGCGCTGGCGGCGGCTGGTGGCGGCGCTAGCTCTGGCTACGGCGGTGCTGGTGATAGAGGACGCGAGGGAGGAAAATAAGTGGCTCACCAGGTTCGCCGAAGTGTGGGGATGATCAAGGTGGTACCGGCTGGCAAGGGGGCACACGGGGTCGATGAGAATCGTCACGGAGTTAGGGTGGCGCCAGAGCTTCGCTTGACGGGACGGGCTTCGGTGCATGCCAGAGGGAGAGGAGAGTATGGTTAGATGCGCAAAGACATGGCGAGGATGCGTGCGTGAAATAGAAAGAGAGGGGCGGTCAGGTTCTTACCAGAGGCTTCGCCGGAGAGGAAACAGACGGCGGCGGTGTCGGTCTTGGTCGTTGTCGAGGCTGTGGGGTGCGCGGGGGCGAGCTGCTGCTACGAGGAGGTTCGCCAGGAGATGGGGATCACGCTTGTGTGCTCGAGGAGGCGATGGGCGGCAGGGTTTGGCCGGAATTGTCGCCGGAGCTTGTCGGAGACAGTGGCGGTGTAGAGAGAAATTGAGCAGCCTGGGGCGCGCTAGGGTGAGGCGACGGAGGGGAAAGAGAGAGGGGAGGCAGGCGCTTTAGATAGCATGGTCACGGGGTCGTTTAATGGCGTGGTTAACGCATATTAAGCCGAGCTTTAATCGCCTGCAACGGCCGGCGAGGTGAGGGGCGGAGTCAGCAGGTGAGGAAGACGATGATGTGGCGGTAGGGTCGTTTCGTCAGCGAGAGAGGGAGTGGGGAGATGGGGTCCACACGTCGGTGACTCAGCGTTTTTGTTTTCTGGTGTGAAATGTTTTCCGCGGGGAAGAAGGGGGTGGGATGATGCTGGGCTGGACTGGTCCTGTTGGCTGGGTCGACTTGTTCTCTTTTTTTATACTGCTTTTTTTTCTTTTTCTGTTTCTAATTTTCTGTTTTGATTTGGTTTAATTATTTCAAACATCAATTTGAATTCAAATTTCTCTCCAACTTTGTGAGGATTCAAACATTGATTAATAATACATTCTGAAGTCAAATTTAGGATAAATAGTTTATTCTTTTTAGGGTCCTTTAATTATTTAAATTAGGCCTTTGCATTACTTCATATAAGACTTAAAATATTTTTAATCCTTATTTAAATTTCATTCTTCCTCAAAACCTTTTCAGTAAGTTTTTATTTACTTAATAGGGTGTCAAATAATTCATCTTGAATTATTTTGGAAATCATTTAATATGATTTATAAATCATTTGAATTTGGGTATTTGTTTTATTTCCAATGGAATTAAATATAGTTTTAATTCCCTAAAGTTTATTTGGAAGATTTCTTTAATCTTAACTAAGTTGAATTAAACAACTTTTATTTCACTTGGGTAAATTCCAAAATACTATTTTCTCATTAATTATATAATTATTCTTATTAGATATTTGTCTTTATTCAAATAGAATTTGGTTTATGCCATTTTATTTTTATTTTTTGGAAATTCTTTATCCAATATTTTATTGGGATTTGGATTATAATCATTCCACTTGTTTATGGATTAGGCCAAGATTTAATTTGGTCTTTAATTATTCCTTATTTCATATTTCTTTCTTCATCTTATAAAATTCATATCTTTTTATTTAGAGGTCCAAACTTGGCGATTCTAATTTGTGAAAGCTTATTTGATATTTAATTATCACTTTAAATATTTTTAGGATTAATTGCTCACCATTTGTTTTGGATTTGATATAGGTTCTTTATTAGCTTTGGAAATTACTTTTCCTTATCTTATTAAATTCATAAGATTTTATTCATGGCTCCTAATTAAGTGAAACCAATTTGTATGGTCTTATAATATTTCTATTTGTCTTTCTTGATCATTTGTAAATGTTTGTTGACAAATTTTTATATGGATAAAATCCATAGGCTTGGCGATAACTTGGAAATGACTTTTATTCCATTAGGGTTTGGATTTATTTTCCAAGTGTTTAAATTTCTAGATACATTCATTGAGGAATGCATTTCTCTTGATTTGGATTTTTTTGGATTCAAACTTTTACCAAAGTTTGTTCAAGATGGGATTTTAAGTTTCCATTTAGAAACAAAAGTTTCTTTTCACCCTGATTTTCAAAAAAAAAAAATTTTGGTTTATTTATTTTTCACATTACAAGATTTGGAAAATCTTGGGATGTGACAAAAATCACTTCAGAAATATTGCAACCATCAAGATCAAAATCAAACTTAGCATCACTAGCAGTAGACTCATTGGCCTTAGGCATTGTAGGAGGAGGAATAGGGACTTCTTGTGGTTTAGTGGTATCTATATTAGTGGTGGTGGTGCATACACTATTGAAGGGATACGGGTAGGCTACACTAGCGCAAATCAAAAAAATTCTACCGCGTATACCAGGATTACTGTTGTCATAGATCACGGGATTACCACTAGACGTGCAGTTGCGGAATCAATGTAGCGCGTCGAGGCAGTGCAGACATTTCACGTCTCCTCCTTGTCCTCGTCCCATGAGAAGCTCCCCTTGTGCGGCTCGTCCAAGTGCCACATATGCGGCACCTCCGAGGTATCCACACGTGTGGGGTGGAAGCGTCAGACGCCGGACTGCTAGGTCCGCGCGTGCAACACAGGCGTGAGGTGTGGTGGCTAGGTGGAATGGTTTAAGGTCTAACCCTGGTCATCTCGCCCCACCCTCTCTTATATAGGCGTCCCTAGTGGGATTCTACATTAGCAGCCGGATCCAATCCTCATTAGGCTTCCAGCCCCTTAAGTGTGTCACGACCATGCATTTCTGGATCCGATTACTCGAGGGGCCCAGAGATATCTCTCTCAAGTAGAGAGGGGCAAATCCCATCTTTATTGACCATGCCTTGCATCATGCTTCAGGACAAACCCGAAATCTACCTTTATAACTACCCAGTTACGGAGTAGCGTCTGATAGCCCCAAAGTAGGTCGATCCACATCTCAAGTACATGCGACAATCTCAGGTCTAAGGACAAAACGTAAATGATGTGTAGAGAGAGAGAGATGCAACTAATTGCCAGTCTCAAGTTGGGTCAGTCCAACCCCATGTTCATAACATGTGTCCACATCATTGGTTTGACATCTCCATGTCTATGACTTGTGAAACATAGTCATCAACCAATCGATGTGCTAGTCTAATATTCACGTGTGTCCTCACATGAACTCCGACTAGGGACAACTATTAAATAACCATAAAAGTAAAGAGTTTCACAAACAATTCACATAATTGCCAATCAATACAAGTTGCCTGATATGGATATTCAAGGAACATTACAATAACTCATGGATACATATGAAATATAATCATCTCTATGATTGCCTTTAGGGCATATTTCCTTCAGTCTCCCACTTGCACTAGAGTCAATATAAAATGTATCTAATACCAATTTCTCTTGTGTGCGCTTCATGCGCGGGCTGCGGGAGAGGCTTAGTCAATGGATAAACAACATTTGAGTCTGTATGTATTTTTCATATCATGACACTACCATCCTCAACGAACTCTCGAATCTGATGGTAACGCATGCGACTATGTTTGTTCTTATGGTGCTATCTTGGTTCCTTGGATTGTGCAATAGCACCATTGTTGTCACAATAAACATCCAAGGGATTGGACGCGCCCTGAACCACACCGAGAGCGATCAGGAAATTCCTAATCCAAACAGCTTCCTTTACGGCCCTCTGAGGCAGCAATATATTCAGCTTCTGCTGAAGAGGAGGTCACCGTATCTTGCTTGGAACTTTTCCAGCTCATAGCACCACCATTCATGACAAACACATAACCTGATTGCGATTTCGAATCATCTGAGTCGTTAAGGTAACTCGCATCTGTGTAAACCTTTACACTGAGTTCATCCTCACCACCATAAACTAGGAACACATCCTTAGTCCTTTTCAAGTACTTAAGGATGTTCTTTACCACTGTCCAGTGACCTTCACCTGGATCAGCCTGGTATCTGCTCGTAACACTTAGAGCATAGGAAACATCTGGGCGAGTACATATCATTGCATACATGATGGATCCAATAGCCAAGGCATATGGAACCCTGCTCATGCGCTCACGCTCATTAGTAGTCGAAGGACACTAAGTCTTGCTGAGTTTAATGCCGTGAGACATGGGCAAGAATCCCTTATTAGCCTCTTACATGATGAACCGTTTCAACACTTTGTCAATGTATGTAATCTGGCTTAATCCTATTAGCCTTCTTGATCTATCTCTATAGATCTTGATGCCCAGAATATATGCCGCTTCTCCCAAGTCCTTCATCGAAAAACTATTTTTCAATGAGGTCTTAACAGACTCGAGCATAGGAATGTCATTTCCAATCAGCAATATGTCATTTACATATAAGATTATAAATACCAGCGCTCTCCCACTTTCCTTCTTGTAAACACAAGGTTCTTGTTCATTTTTTATGAAGCCAAACTCCTTTACAACTTCATCAAATCGAATGTTCCAACTCCAAGATGCTTGCTTCAGCCCATAAATGGACTTCAGAAGTGTGCATACCTTTCCAGCATTGTTTGGATCGACAAAACCTTCGGGCTACATCATATACACGTCCTCAGTTAGGATTCCATTTAGGAAAGCTGTCTTGACATCCATCTGCCACATTTCATAGTCGAAATGTGCAGCAATGGCTAGAATTATCCGTATAGATTTAAGCATCGCTACGGGCAAGAAAGTCTCGTCGTAGTCAACTCCTTGAACTTGTCGAAAACCTTTTGCAACAAGTCGAGCTTTATTGATGTGAACATTTCCATCCATATAAATCTTCTTCTTATAGATCCATTTGCACTCGATGGCTTTAAAACCATCAGGCAGGTCAACCAAGTTCCAAACTTGATTGTCTCCCATGGACTCTATCTCGGATCTCATGGTGATCAGCCATTTCTCAGAGTCTGGGTCCACCATCGCTTCTGCATAGGTTGCAGTCTCATCATTGTCTAACAATAATAATTCTCGCGCTTCGCGGAGCCTCGCCGACCTTCATGGTTGTGGTGCTTTTGTTGCCACGGGTTCCTCAACTTGTTCTGCTACAATAGCATCACTCGTAGAAGCATCCCCAACTGGCTCATCTTGAACTTCTTCATGTCGCACCGACCTTCCACTTGTTCCCTTTGTGAGAAACTCTTTCTCTAGGAAAACACCGCTACGAGCGACAAACACTTTGCCCTCCTCTCGGTTGTAGAAGTAATACCCTAAGGTTTCCCTCGGATATCCCACGAAAATGCACTTATCCGATTTGGGTGTTAGCTTGTCCGACTGAAGTCGCTTGACAAATGCATCACAACCCCAAATCTTTAGAAAAGACAAACTTGGATTCTTTCCAGTCCACATCTCATATGGTGTCTTAACTACGGATTTAGATGGTACCCTATTAAGTGTGAAAGCTGCCGTTTCTAGAGCGTAACCCCAAAATGACAATGGCAAATCCGACTGGCTCATCATCGACCAAACCATGTCCAACAAAGTTCGATTATGCCGTTCGGAGACCCCGTTTCTTTGAGGCGTTCCGGGCGGCGTAAGTTGTGGAACAATTCCGCAACTCTTAAGATGATCGCTAAATTCGTGACTCAAATACTCACCTCCACGATCATATCGCAAGGCCTTTATTTTCTTGCCACGTTGATTCTCTACTTCACTCTGAAACTCCTTGAACTTTTCAAAAGTTTCATACTTATGCCTCATCAAGTAGACATAACCATATCTACTGAAATCATCAGTAAAAGTAATGAAGTAGTGATATCCTCCTCTGGATGTCGTGCTCATTGGTCCACATACATCAGTATGTATGAGTTCCAACAAGTCTGTCGCTCTCTCGGGTAAACCCGAAAAAGGTGACTTGGTCATCTTTCCAAGTAAACAAGCCCGACATGTCTCGTATGATTCAAAATCAAACGAAGTTAGAAGACCATCACCATGGAACTTCTTCATGCGCTTTTCACTTATATGCCCCAAACGACAATGCCATAAATATGTAGGACTCAAATCATTAGGCCGAAGCCTTTTAGCACTAACATTGTAAATAGATGCATCATCAAGATTTAAAATAAATAACCCATTCACAATGGGAGCATTAGCCATAAACATATCATTCTTAGAGATTACACAACCATTGTTTGCACTCGCGAGTGAATAACCATACCTCATCAAACATGAAGGTGATAAAATGTTTCGACCCATACTAGGAATGTAATAACAATTATTCAACTCCATAATAAATCCTGACGGAAGGTGAAGTTGCATGACGCCGACGAACAATGCAGCAACCCTTGCTTTATTTTCGACGCGAAAATCCACTTCGCCTTTCTGCACTTCTCTAGTCCTTATTAGCCCCTGCATCGAATTGCAAATATGAGCAACCGATCCGGTATCAAATACCCAAGAGTTAACATAGGAATCAGCGAGAAGAATTTCCACAACATTTACAACAAGCGTACCTGAGTGGGAAGTACTCTTACTTCCACTCTTCTTCAAAGAAGCCTAGTACTTGCTGCAGTTTCTCTTCCACTGGCCATGTTCATGACAAAATAAGCACTCAGTGTCTTCTACAGGTCCAGCATTTTGGTTGGGTGCAGGCTTAGGGATCGTATCCTTAGCCTTGCCCTTCTTATTCCAAGAAGTACCCTTTTTCTTGAAGCTAGGCTTGTTCTGCACAGCCATCACATGGCTATGACCTGCACACTTCTTCATGTCACTTTCTGCTGTTTTAAGCATCCCACATAATTTATTAAGGCCCTTCTCCACCCCCATGCATATGGTAGTTCGAAATGAACTGCCCATAGCTGGATGGAAGAGACGCCAAAATGAAGTCAGTGGCCAACTCTTGGCCTAGTGGAAAACCATGCTTTTCCAAAGTCTAACTGTAACCAACCATTTTGATCACATGGGGGCCTACAGCTGCTCCCTCTACTAGCTTGCATTCGACAAAGGACTTGGCAACATTGTACCTCTTAGTCCTTGCCTGATCTTGGAACATGTCCTTAAGCGTGACGATCATATCATACGCTTCCTGATCCTCAAACTTCTTTTGGAGTTCAGGTTCCATGCATGCAAGCATAAGACATCTAACCTCAAGAGAATCATCACATGCTCTCTTGTAGGCATTCTTGAGGGCAACAGATGCATTATCAGCAGGTTCATCGGGGATTGGGGTATCCAGAACCGTTTCCTTTTTATCAGACCTGATAATAATTCTCAGGTTACGGACCCAGTCCGAATAGTTTGTTCCATTTAGTTTATCTTTGTCAAGAATCGAACACAAAGAGAAAGGTGATGTAGTGTTCGGTGCCATTGATCTACAATAGAAAACATACAAAATACTAAGCCATGTAACCATGAAAAAGTAAAACATATTAAACAATTTAATAGCATATACTCCCACTTAAATCAATATCCCTCTATTGATACTAAGTGATTCAAGATCCACAATTAACAAGTCGACTAGTGAGCTTTAGCATCACTGCTAGAAGACAAGGTAAATAGGTAAGCAACACTTGCTAATCATATCACATATGACTCTTGTTGTTGGGTGACATCTCTATGTCAAAACTAGGCGCCCAACCTTTATGCCCCAAGGTCCTTAATTGTTAAGATGACCTTGTCAAGCTCACCAACCCTTATGCGTGTAGGTATCCGATACAAAGTCATCCAGCCAAAGAAAACCGTGGCACCCTAATTTCATAGGCCCACCAACGATTGTGCAGGGCATAGGATGGTGAAAGGTTTGGTTGGGAGGGCATGGTTTAACTTAAACTTTGTGAGGGATCATTCTACTTCTATCATCCAAGCATGCATAGTAGTAAAACGCATAAGAATAGCATTCACATATGATGTGACACAGTATGGCCCATTTTCTCATGGTGATCTCCATTGCCATAGAACATGTCAACCATGATGATATCCATCTTCATGTTCCATGTGAGCCATCTTCCAAGTGATGAGTCCTCCAAGAAACTAATACAAGCTATTACTCCTAACCGCTAGTAATCAAAATTACATAGTATTGGGATCATCACAAGTTGGCACGCAGGCCATTACAATAAATGACAACACATATGGCTCCAGCCGTGTTACCCTACTAACAACACGCAGGTCATGAAAAATTTCATACATGCATCACATACATATATGGGCCATACCGATCACATACATCCTGCAAAAACAAGTTATGCATCGAATCGCATTCTACCGGATCATGTGACATTGCAACACCTAGTTACCTTAACGAGATACAAAAGGGGCTAAAATTAAGGGGGGTCTAGGGGGTCTCCCCTTGCGGGGTTTGAAGAGGCAGCGCCCCTCGCGGTATCTACGGGCATCCGGAAAACCGTGAAAAATGAGAGATCGAATCTTCACAATTTTCTTTAAGGATTTTGATCGGCAAATCAAATTTACCATAAACCGGCTCCTGTACCGATTCAATCAAACTCCTTTGATCACGGTACATCGATTTTAGATCTAGGTTTCGATTCGATCAATCATATTGATCTTCGCATGATTCAACAGGATTTATGTGTCACTGTCCACCCCGATGGCGGAAACCGACCAGTAGGGGTAAGTCGTTCGACAACCTCAGAATCATGATCATGGAAAGCAAGATCATAGATCAATCCTGAACCACCGCCATATAAACGATCACATCATTCATATCAATCTTCATATCACCATATGCATACATCGCGAACCTATAACTGAACAGCATCGGCTACGATACCACTGAAGGGATACGGGTAGGCTACACTAGCGCAAATCAAAAAAATTCTACCGCGTATACTAGGATTAATGTTGTCATAGATCACGGGATTACCACTAGATGCGCAGTTGCGGAATCAATGAAGCGCGTCGAGGCAGTGCAAACGTTCCACGTCTCCTCCTTATCCTCGTCCCACGATAATCTCCCCTTGCGTGGCTCGTCCAAGTGCCACAGATGCGGCACCTCCGAGGTATCCACATGTGCGGGGTGGAAGCGTCAGACGCCGGACTTCTAGGTCCGCGCATGCAACACAGGCGTGAGGTGTGGCGGCTGGGTGGAATGGTCTAAGGTCTAACCCTGGTCATCTCACCCCACCCTCTGTTATATAGGTGTCCCTAGTGGGCTTCTACATTAGCAGCCCATTAGTAGCCTAAGCCTGGTCTAATTCGGATCCAATCCTCATTAGGCTTCCAGCCCCTTAAGTGTGTGACCTTATAGGTTCATATGCATATAGACATGACACGAATACACTTATTCTATCAATAGTTGGTAGCGGCCTCTAGCAAGACGTGCCAACTCCTAAACTCATACAAAGATCATATCGGACGAACCATCACAAGGTTTAGTACATGTCTTTCCCTTTGCCTCACGATATTTGTTCTAGCTCCAAGCTGACCTCCCTTTCTCGATACCGTGATTTGGAATCCTTTTACTAAGTTAACTCTTAACCATATGTAGCACGGCCATGCATTTCTGGATCCGATCACTCGAGGGGCCCAGAGATATCTCTCTCAAGTAGAGAGGGGCAAACCCATCTTGATTGACCATGCCTTGCAGCATGCTTTAGGACAAACCCGGAAGCTACCTTTATAACTATCCAGTTACGGAGTAGCGTCTGATAGCCCCAAAGTAGGTCGATCCACATCTCAAGTACATGCGACAATCTCAGGTCTAAGGACAAAACATACACGATGTGTAGAGAGAGAGCTACAACTAATTGCCAGTCTCAAGTTGGGTCAGTCCAACCCCATGTTCATAACATGTGTCCAAATCATTGGTTTGACATCCCCATGTCTATGACTTGCGAAACATAGTCATCAACCAATCGATGTGCTAGTCTAATATTCACGTGTGTTCTCACATGAACTCCGACTAGGGACAACTATTAAATAACCATACAAGTAAAGAGTTTCACAAACAATTCACATAATTGCCAATCAATACAAGTTGCCTGAATGGATATTCAAGGAACATTACAATAACTCATGGATACATATGAAATATAATCATCTCTATGATTGCCTCTAGGGCATATTTCCTTCAACTATTGTTTCTACCAATTTCAGCTTCCCTTTCCCACTTAGCATGAAGTTGGGCTAACAGTCTAACATTTTCATCAATAGTAACTTGTATGGAATGAGACCAGCAAAGGTACTTTCCATGGTTTCAGGTTTAGCAGCCATTTTATTAATCAAAGAGGACTGCGCTTCAGACAAAGAGGAAATATTTTTCTCAGCATTTAAAAGCTTTTCCTCCATAGTCTTGTTTAAAGTAGTTTGTTTACTAATAAAGTCTTTGAGCATGACTTAAAGTTCAGAGGGGGCACTTCTAGCATTGTTGTAGGAGTTTCCATAGGTATTTCCATTATTAGGAGGATAAGGCCTATAATTGTTGTTACTACCAAAATTATTCCTATAGGGATTGTTGTTGAAATTGTTGTTTCTAATGAAGTTCACATCAACTTTCTCTTCTTGAGCAACCAAAGAGGTTAATGGAACATTATTTGGATCTAAAGGATCTTTCCCATTAACAAGCATAGCCATGATAACATCAATCTTATCACTCAAAGAGGAGATTTCTTCCATAGAATTTACCTTCTTACCATGTGGAGCTCTCTCAGTGTGCCATTCAGAATAATTAACCATCATATTATCAAGGAGTTTTGTTGTAGCACCCAAGGTGATGGTCATAAAGGTACCTCCAGCAGCTGAATCCAACAGGTTTCTTGAAAATAAGTTCAAACCTGCATAAAAATTCTAGATAATCATCCAAGCAGTAAGTCCATAAGTGGGACAATTCTTAACCAAAGATTTCATTCTTTCTCAAGCTTGAGCAACATGTTCATTATCAAGTTGTTTAAATTTCATAATATCACTTCTCATAGATATAATCTTAGCAGGAGGGTAGTAATTTCCAATAAAAGCATCTTTGCACTTAATCCAAGAATCAATACTATTTCTAGGCAAGGATAACAACCATTCTTTAGCTTTTCCTCTCAAGGAGAAAGGAAACAACTTGAGCTTAATAATATCTCCATCTACATCCTTATACTTTTGCATCTCACAAAGTTCAACAAATTTATTGAGATGGGCAGCAGCATCATCAGAACTAGCACCAGAAAATTGCTCTCTCATCACAAGATTCAACAAAGCAGGCTTAATTTCATAAAAGGTAGCATCAGGAGCAGGTGGAGCAATAGGAGTGCTAAGGAAATAATTTTTGTTTGTGCTAGTGAAGTCACACAACTTGGTGTTCTCAGAAAGAGTTCATTTTGGCAAAAGTGGAGCAAGCCAAAAACAGCAGCAGCTAGAGCAGGAACTAATTTTTTGTGTTTTTGATAAAAAGAGGCAAACAAAACCAAGCAAACCAAAAACTAAGAAAACCAAAAACTAAGCAAACCAAAAACAAAGTAAAGATAAAGGATGAGGACTCCCCTTATGAAGACGTCCTTAGCCTCCTTGACAACGGCGCTAGAAATCTTGATGGAGCTACGTCAAAGTGGAGCGCTTCGTCGGGAAACCCCAAGAGCAAGGTATGATGTAGCACAGTAGCAAGTATTTCCTCAGTAAGAAACCAAGGTTATCGAACCAGTAGGAGGAAGGAAACGTCTCAAAGGTGTTGCAAGCAACATGGAAACCTGCACAACACAAACTCAAGACTTTGCCCCAATTAATAGTGAGGTTATCAATCTCACCGGTTGATGTATCAAAGGATTAACTGTATGGTGTGGAAGGTGATGATGGTTTGCAGCAAGTAAATAGTAACAGTGGAAGATGTATCAATGGTAAATATTGGACCGGGGTCCATAGTTCACTAGAGGTGTTCTCCTTAGATAAACAAAAGGGCATGCTGGGTAAACAAATTACAGTAGGGCAATTGACAGGACTGAGCAAGGAATAACAATGCAATACTATACATAAAGATCCTATGAGATTCGATTGGGAAATATAACAAGATACATAGACCGCCATCCAACTTCATCTATGATTAGAACTCCATGATGCAGCGCTGAGTTGATGTAGGAGTGCTTCGTTGGGAACCCCAAGAGCAAGGTGTGAAGCAGCACAGCAGCAAGTTTTCCCTCAGTAAGAAACCGAGGTTATCGAACCAGTAGGAGGAAGGAAACGTCACACAGGTGTTGCAAGCAACACGGAGACCTATACAACACAAACTCAAGATTTTGCCCCAACGAATCAGTGGGGTTGTCAATCTCAGCGGTTTGCTGTAATAAAGGATTAAACGTATGGTGTGGAACGTAATGGTTTGCAGCAAACAAGTAACAGTGGACGAAGTATCAATGGTAAAGATTGGAACGGGGTCCATAGTTCACTAGAGGTGCTCTCCTTAGATAAAAAACATGGCATGAAGGGTAAACAAATTACAGCATGGCAATTGATAGGAACTGAGCAAGGCATAACAATGCAATTACTAGTCAGAAAGATCCTATGAGATTCGATTGGTCAATACAACAAGATACATAGACCGCCATCCAACTACATCTATGACTAGAATTCCACCTTTAGGTTATCATCCGAACCCCCTCCAGTATTAAGTTGCAAGCAACAGACAACTGCTTTAAGCAAAGTGTGTAAGGTAAACAGTCCACATGTTCCATGAACAAGAGACCGTTGTTTTCTCCCTAGTGGCAATAGCACATCTACAACCGAAGAGATTTCTGTCATTTCCCTTGGAAACTAGAGGCATGAACCCACTATCGAGCATAAATACCCCCTCTTGGAGTCGCTAGCAACTACTTGGCGATAGCTACTAACAATGGAGATCATGCAAGATCACAAACAACACAGACATGATAGAATCATAAAGACAAAACCATTAATCAAACCAACATAATAATATCAATATCCATCGGATCCCCGCAAACACAACATGCATGATTACAAATAGATTAGATCTTGATCATGAAAGGAGCTCACAAGATCTATACATGAAAGCACAAAGGAGGAGATACAACCATCTAGCTACTACATGGACCCATAATCCAAGGTGGAACTACTCACGCATCATACCGGAGAGAAGGCCTCCGGGATGATCTCCCCTCCGGCAGGGTGCCGGGGAGAACTTCAGATCCCCCCCGATCTAGGGACGATGGTGGCGGTGGCTATAGACGATTTTGTGGATATTTGATCGGGTGCTTAGGGTTTCTGCATCGGGGGCTTCTTATAGGCGAAAGGGGAGACAGAGGAGACGACCAGGGTGCCTAAACCCTAGCCAGGCGCGGGGTTGGGCCCACCCACGCCTGGGGTGGGTCTGCCCCCCTGGCTGGCCCCTCCGGCTCTCCCCTGGACTTCTTGTTCCCCACGGAAATTTATTGACTTTGTCGTTTGTCCTGTCTAATTTCGAGAATATTTCTTTACTAACTTTTCTGAATCCAAAAACAGCAGAAAACAGGCATCTGGCACTGTTGCAACTTGTTAATAGGTTAGTACCAGAAAACATGTAAAAAGCACCTCAAAGTGTGGACAAGTAAAGCAAAGTAGATACTAAAAAAGCATGGTGTAGGGGTCTCAACCTAATAAGGTAGATTCCTCCTGTGTTTACAATGCTAGTCCCTGGATCATTAGCTAGCATCCACAGTTAAGATGTAATATCAAGAAACAATGGTCATAATATAACTTTATAACCAGGAATAACATAATTTTATTACATCATACATAGCTCATATGGCTATTACATTACATTGCAGCGGAATATTTATAGTCATGGGGTCCTTCATCTTCAAAGTGCCACAGGCAGATGTTGGTTGTATACTTTGTAATCCTAAACAATCAATCTTCACTAAAATCAATCAAACCTGCAACATACAAGTTACAGCCACAAGGGTCAATACATTTGAATTGTATTGGCAAGTGATACTATGGTAGTATAGTGGAGTCTATCATCTATATGCATTTGGCTAAGTGGAGTTGAGGCTTGCATTGCTCAAAATAGATTTTTCCTTAACATTTGAAAATACTGAGTTTTGCTTGGCAAAATCATTTTTTCTCAATCAAAGATTGAAGATCCTTTCCAAGGCATCTACCAATCAAAGATTGAAGATTTCAAACAACCCTTGTTCAAACCACAAGTTTTAACTTAGAAATTTGAATGATGAGATTCTTGATTGCTTCCATGTCTTGATGCTCAAATTGTCCTTTACCAGGGACATGGCTAAGTACTTAGATTTTACACTCTACAGAGGTGGTGCACTTTCCCCACAAGACTTGGTTTCCCAAGACAAGATCTTTCAGAAGCCTTCCCTTAGACAAAAATGGACGCGTTCCAACCTATCAAACACTACCACCCACTGTCCATATGGCTAAGTTCTTGCAACCTATATGATCATGGCAGAGCCCATATTGCCAAGTGGTTGCACTTGAAGCTTCTCAACATTTGACATCTCAAATCCCTTTGTTTCCTGGGTGGCCATCCACAAGTGCGATACACAATCCAAGTCCATGGCCTTGTGAACCACTCAACCAAACACCACCAAGCCTTCCCATTCCACCCAGGTGATTCATTAACTTAGTTGTTTTATTAGACAAAATCACAAGTCCTCAGACTTAGAATATTTTTCCATAGTGTGAATATATATTCCACCCATGTTTTCTATTAGCTAGGATAAGCTTGGTAGTAGTAGGAATCTCTATCTTAGGAAAAATCCTACTAAGGATTCATCTTCTAGGTTTTCCTATAGCAAGGTCTATACTTAGCAAAATCCATGCAAGTTTTACTTAGCAAAATCACTAATGCATAGAGAAAGTAATGGGACAAAGGTATGAAGCATCACTTGCCTTTTTGGTAGGGAATGGTGGTTCACTCCTTGATCTTGCTAGTCTCACACTTCACTACAAGTGAATCAAGCAAACACCAATTCAATTTACAGTCCAAACCAATAATCACTCAAACAAATTCACACACACAAGACAATGGAAACCAATTCATGCATGGGAGCATGCACAAGATAGTTTTATTTGGCAAAGGGGGTCTCTATGGGGTTTCTAAACTTTGTAAGATCCAAATTGGTCATTTACCAAAGTGGCAAAGTCATTAGCAAGAGGGTTTTGCCCAAAAACCATTTTTAAATCCATTCATCATTTCATGTGGTGAAAAATGTTTTTATCAAAGCAAAACTATTAAGCTGTTCACCAAATGAGTTGCTAATTTGCAAAACTTGGTGTTTTGGGTCAGTGGGTTTGATAAAACCATTTTCTTAAGGTTTTCTTTCCATAAACATTTTTATAACAAAAACCATTCTTTTTATTTGGCTAGAAAATGGCTAAGTCAAGTAATCCAACCTAATTCTTTCCAAAATCATTTTTAACACCAAGGTTGGTTCCTAGGGTCAGTGAGGTCACAACAAACCATTTTGCAAAAGTTTTAACCTTAAAATCAATTTTAAACAGTTTTTATACTCTAAACAAGCTCACAAAAGAATCTGCAAAATCAAGCAAACTAACATATACTATTTGCTAAACTAATTCCACAGTTGGCTAGGGCTTGTTCTCCTGAATCTATTGATACCAAATTTGTAATTTTTGGACGTGTGGTTTGAAAGTTATAAGGGTTTGAAATTCACAAAATATTCTGTTTTCAAATCAGTTTTTAAACAGATCAGTGACACGCGGCGCTTTCTAACTGGGCGATACCGGTTCGGCTGGATCACGCGATGACAGCCGTTGGATTTCAGTTAAATCGTGCGGAACAGGCGTGCTCTTACCGCTTCGTTCTACTTTCTATCCCATCCACTGGATCAAGATCAGACGGCCCTCAGTGCCTGACCATAAGATGGCGGCGATATGTTAACGGCGAGTGGCGGAGTGGCCAGTTGGCGGCGGCGCTGGCGAGGCAGGAAGCGAAACAGGGAGGGAGCAATCTCACCGAGTTCGCGAGGATGAGGTGATGTTGTTCGTGTGGTCGTCGTGGCAAGGGGTGCACGGGGACGGGCAGAATTCTTCGCCGGAGTTGGTTCTGGCGGCGGACGCGCGCAGTCGAGGTCGAGGACGATGCTACAGATCACGTCAAGGCAAGAAGATGGCAAGGTTAGCTGCGCAAGGTCGAGGCGGTGATGCGAGCGTGAAGGAGGAGGCGCGGGGTGGTCGAATACTACCTGTGGACGTCGTCGGTGAAGAAGACAAACGCGGCGGCGTCGGGAGCTTGTCGTAGTCGACGGTCCGGGGCGCCCGCGGTCGAACTAAAAGTGCTGGGAGGTGCGCCTGGGAGTGGGGACGTTGCTAGGTTGCATAGGGAGGCAAGTGGCGGCGAGGGGCTGCCGGAATCGGTCGAGAACCTCGTCGGAGCAGAGGATGCTCGGGGAGAAATTGTGACGGCCTGGGGGCGTGCTTTGGGGAGGGGTCAGAGGGAAACGAGAGAGGACGTGCTGGCGTTTAAAGGTGATTGATCACCGCGAGGAATAAATGCGGCGTTAAGTCGAATTAAGCCGGAGAATCAATGGCAGAACGAGGAGGAACGGGTCGCTGCGGGGAGGACGATGAACAGGAGAGGGTGGGGTCCGCTTGGCAGTGAAAGAAAGGAAAGGGAGTTGGGTCCACCGATCAGCCTCTGTGTGGGTGCGGTTCTGAGTGGGAAGAAACGCTTCGGGGGAGAGGGGCAGGTGGGCTAGGTGGGCTGTTGGGCTGGAGCTGGGCCAGATGGTGGGCTGTTCTATTTTTTTTCCTGTCTGAATTATTTTTCCTTTTCTATTTTCAATTTCTGTTTTGAAATTTCTATCAAACAAACATGGTTCAAATCAATTCAAACAACACCCAAACTTTGTAATATTGAAATTAGTTCTGTTCAGTAACATGAACCAAAATCCAAATTCAAATTAATAATTTTAATAATAGGGGCTATTACTATTTAATTAAATGGATGTTCCAATTATTAAATCCATAGTTTTGATTTAATTCAAAGCTCCACTTGAGAACTAAATAAATTTTAAACCATTCAGTAGGTTGTATTTGAAATTAAGGAATATTTGGAAAGCTTGTTTTAAAATAAAAATAACATTTTGTTATATAGGGTCCATTAAAAATAGGCCTTAGTTATTAAATCAAATAGAGTTTGATTTTATTAATAAAATATTTATTTGAAACCTAAATATTTTCAAAACCAAATCAGTAGGTTTTATTTGGGAAATATAGAATACTTGGAAATTTGTTTAAAACAAAATAACCTTTTACTTTAGAGTCCATTATTAATTAAATATAATATACTTTCATTATTAAATCAAATAGGATTGTTCTATTGAGATATTTATTTTGAAATCTAAAATAAAGCCAAAACACTTTAGTAGGTTTTTATTTGTGAATAAAAAATATTTGGAAAACTTATTTTAAATAATTTAATAAGTTTTGATGTTTCAATTAAATTGGTAAAACCTTTTATTTAAATAGAGTTTGGATATTAATTCCTTATTATTTTATTTAAGCAATCCTTTATTATTTTTAAATAAACCTTTGCTATTTTATTTAAAATAAAATGTTTTAATTCAAAAGCTTGGCCAAGGTTTTAATTGGCTTTATAGAATAATCTTTATTTATAAAACTTCTATTTGATTTGAAATCAAATCCTTTCATTTAAAAGTTTCAAAATAGTATTTCCAAAATGTTTTTATTTCCCTTTATTAAATGTTTATCTTTTTAATCCCTTTAGGATTTATTTGTTCAAAATAAGTTTGAAGATTCCCAATTGGATTCAAAAGTTTCTTCTGGTCCTGAAAATCAAACAAAATTTTATTTTATTCATTTATTTTCACATTATAAGATTTGGAAAATCTTGGGATGTGACACATGGAGCATCAAAAATTACAGATACGTTTCCAACGTATCAGCATCCCCAAGCTTAACTCCTGCTCGTCCTCGAGTAGGTAAGTGATAAAAATAATAATTTTTGAGGAGACATGCACCCTCACAATAAAGATCCAACCATTTGCAAGCATTGAAAGCTGAGATCAAAGAACTCTAAACATGTGCATGAAATATGGAGTTCTAGCAATAGGACATAGTAACTATGAATGCAACATGACAAGCTACATACAAAGATCATGAATAACATCCATTGAAAAACGTTTGTTTGTTTCACATGCAGGAAGCATAGCATAGTGGCAATCAGCTTGTCCCTCATAGAGTAGCAAATAGATGCATAGGACACCTGCAAAGTTCACAAGGGTGACTAGAAACAAGTAGCACAAGAACAAGTAACAACACAATATGCATCAATCAATAAGCTTTGGAACACTTCACATAGAATGACAACTATGCTCTCTTAATGGTGCCTAAAGGTAGAAGGTGGAGACTCAAATAATGGTGGAAGAAAGGCCTTTTTGTAAAGGAAGCAGAGATTACTAGTTTAAAAAAGATCTTCCAAAAATTATGGTACTTGTTAGCTTTCAGCCCTCATTGCCCCTATCATAAGCATCTTGAAGTGGTTAAGGTTAAAGTGGCAAAGGTGGAGTATATGCTTGACGAAGTATAAGTTGGCAATCTCAAGTCCCTTGAATATGAGGGCCACACCTCATGCATATCAACTTTGGGTCCAGGTAAGTTCTTGTCACTATAATTATTTGCATATCATTGAGAACAGCCAACGGGGTACCCCTTGCACATGGTACAGGAGCTTTCCCATAACCAAAATGACAAGGCAAGCAGACAATGAGCATCTCAGCAATCTTTTTATTTACCATATGCATATATTTTTATTGAGGATGCTTCATAGATAGCTCACTATGGTGATGCTGCAAGTTTCCACCATGATTAGGCATGGCTTAGGCTAGTGGCCCATGTGTTTCTCTAACACAGGATACAAACTCCATGGACTTACAAGTTCCCTCTTTATTTCACACTGGTGACATCCATAGACAAAAGAACATGATGTCAACTGAGTACAGAGCACAAGTGCAATGTTGAAAACGTTCTCCGTGACAGCACGGTTCTGCTAATTCCAACTTATAAGTGCAAGCATATACAACAAAGTTATCACAATGGTTCAAGTTTATTACGGGCAAAGAATAAAGTGTGCCATCAAGTTCATGAGGGCTTTAATCACTATGTTTTCACATAACAAAATAGTTTTAAATTGGAAGATAGAAGAAAACAAGAATATACTTGGAATGGTGTAACACACCATGCATAGGAGTTTATAGTGGACACTTTGGAATAACTTGGTTTCTTGGGAGTTGGAAGCATGAGTAGAACTTACTCACACAAGTGGAGGCTAGCAAAAGACTGGGAGCAACCAACTAAGAGAGCAATAATGGCCATAATCATGCAGTGCAACAAAGCATACTAATCAAAGCAAAGAGTGGTACTACAAGTCAAGGACTAAGTGATCATAGAGGCTAAAGTGACTTGTGAGAGTCATAACATGGTGTGAGCATGTGCCAAGTCAACCCAAGCAAAACATCAAAGGAGAATACCACAATATTAAGCTTTTTACATGCTAAAACAACGCATAATTTCCTCAAGGCACACTAAGCAATCCTAATTGTTTGGAACAAGACATGCTATAGCAATAATCATTAAGCATAAGGTCAAAACAACACCTAGCATGTCATGCTAAAGTCTAAGTAACAGTCAATGCAAGCTCCTCTTGCACTTCAAGCAAGAACTTACTACAACTTTCCAAACACCAAGAAAACTTATTTGCAAATCAACACAGCGAGAACGGGGGTCCAAACTACTTTATTTAAGCGAACTAAACAACCTAATCAAAGCAAACAAAAACTAAGACACTCCAAGAACAACACAACTGTGCATGAAACAATAAAAACGAAGTGTCTAGACAGACCTGAGCTTTTTATTGATGAAGAAGGGGATGCCTTGGGTATCCCCAAGATTTGACGCTTGTACCTCTTGGATATTTTTGGGGTGAAACCATGGTGGAATCCCCAATCTTGAGCTTTTGTCCATTCTTAATCTCATTGCATCATTCTCTCTTTACACCTGAAATTTTTCCTTCATACAAAACTTCACACAATCTTCATTTGCAACATTAGTGTATTCAAAAGATATTAGACCCCTGGCAAAGGTTTGGAACAGCAAGGATTTTCACTAAAAACATAAGCTACTGTAGTAACTCCTTCAAAAAGCTCAATTCACCTAAAGAGAACTCAAAAAGTAATCAATAAGAAGCAAATGCAAATAATGGCAGAAATCTATCAAAACAGACCAGCAGGTAGAAACCGATTTTTTTGAACATCTGTTGTTTTTCAAATAAAAAAGTGTTAAACTAACAAAAGTTATCTAACATACTGGGGGATTTATTCGTAAATTTTCAGCTCAATCCGAGTTACAAAGCCTCCTCACTATTTTTTTTGGTGGAGGACAGAAATCTGTTTCGGGACAACAACTCCCCAAATCTTACTTCCCTCTCATTAGAGGACATTCTTGGCACAAAAAGCAAACAAAAGGATAAGGAGAGTTCATTACTGAAGTAATAACTTCCAAGACTCAAGGAAACTCTTGGGTTATCTCCCAACAAGTACTTTTCTTTAACACCTTTAAGTTAGGCACAAGAAGCAAGAAGAATCAAGTATTTTCAAATGAGGAAGCATTAACATCTAACCTTGCTTTCAAAGGAGGAGCAAAATGCATAATGCCTTTTCCCACATCTATTACTGCTCCAAGGTGCTTCAGTAGGGATCTTCCAAGTGTGATATGTCCTTTACCTACACATTCAATAACAAGATAGTCAGTAGACACCATTTTCCCTAAGATTTTTGTAAACACACCTTCATATATTCCAATGGGAAATATAGTGGCATTGTTGGTAAGAGATATTTCCTCTCCTCCTTCAGTAAGCCCCCAAAGACTCAAGGAATCATAAATATCCTTAGGCATGAGGCAAAATTCAGACATGATATCAGAGCAAGCATCAAAAAGTGTAGTATTTATAGAGACTTTTATTGTGGGAAACCACTTTGAAGGCTCAAAATTTATGGGAACATAATCATGGTAAGACCTAAGCGTGTGATAGCAACTATTCATAGCAGCAATACTAGTCTCAAGAGTGTTCAACCTGGCAAAAATATTTATGAAAGAGGAATCAGATTTGCCAGGTGTACCATAGATCATGATTAATTTCCTTATGGCATCAAAATCTTCATCCTCGGTACATAGCAAAAAATCTTTCTCAACCACAACATCCAAAGCATATCTATAACGAAGAGCAATACCGCGGTAGAAACTATCAATAACCAAGCTAAGGCTTACCTCGGGCTCAGTTTCCTTCTGGAAAGCAGAGATTCTAGACCAAGCTTCTTTAAAACTGTCTTCACTTTTTTGCTTAAAAGTGGATATTTCTACCATATGGGAAATAAATTTTGGTCCAAAACCCGACATGGCAGCAACTAGAGCAGGAACTATTTTTTGTGTTTTTGAATAAAGCAAGCAAACCAAACTAGACTAATTGTTTGGGGTTTTTTGAAAAGAGGGAAACAAAACCAAGCAAAGGAAACAAAGCAAACTAAAAACAAAGTAAAGAGAGAGGAAGTGAAGGACTCCCCTAGTGAAGACGTCCTTATCCTCCCTGGCAACGGCGCCAGAAAAGCTTGATGCATCACTGAGTTGATGTAGGAGCGCTTCGTTGGGAACCCCAAGAGCAAGGTGTGAAGCATCACAGCAACAAGTATTCCCTCAGTAAGAAACCGAGGTTATCGAACCAGTAGGAGGAAGGAAACGTCACACAGGTGTTGCAAGCAACACAGATACCTGCACAACACAAACTCAAGACTTTGCCCCAACGAATCAGTCAGGTTGTCAAGCTCACCGGTTTGCTATAACAAAGGATTAAACGTATGGTGTGGAAGGTAATGGTTTGCAGCAAGCAAGTAACAGTGGAAGAAGTATCAATGGTAAAGATTGGACCGGGGTCCATAGTTTACTAGAGGTGCTCTCCTTAGATAAACAACATGGCATGAAGGGTAAACAAATTATAGCAGGGCAATTGACAGGAACTGAGCAAGGCATAACAATGCAATTACTAGTCAGAAAGATCCTATGAGATTCGATTGGGCAATACAACAAGATACATAGACCTCCATCCAACTACATCTATGACTAGAATTCCACCTTTAGGTTATCATCTGAACCCCCTCCAGTATTAAGTTGCAAGCAACAGACAATTGCTTTAAGCAAAGTGTGTAAGGTAAACAGTCCACATGTTCCATAAACAAGAGACCATCGTTTTCTCCCTAGTGGCAACAGCACATCTACAACCGAAGAGATTTCTGTCACTTCCCTTGGAAACTAGAGGCATGAACCCACTATCGAGCATAAATACCCCCTCTTGGAGTCACTAGCAACTACTTGGCCAAGATAGCTACTAACAACAGAGAGAATGCAAGATCACAAACAACACATACATGATAGAATCATAAAGACAAAACCATTAATCAAACCAACATAATAATCTCAATATCCATCGGATCCCCGCAAACACAACATGCATGATTACATATAGATTAGATCTTGATCATGAACGGAGCTCACAAGATCTATACATGAAAGCACAAAGGAGGAGATACAACCATCTACTACATGGACCCATAGTCCAAGGTGGAACTACTCACACATCATACCGGAGAGAAGGCCTCCAGGATGATCTCCCATCTGGCAGGGTGCCGGGAAGAACTTCAGATCCCCCCGATCTAGGGACGATGGTGTCGGCGGCTACAGACGGTTTCATGGATATTTGATCGGGTTCTTAGGGTTTCTGCATCGGGGGCTTATTATAGGCGAAGGGGGAGACCGAGGAGGCGGCCAGGGTGCCCAAACCCTAGCCAGGCGCGGGGCTGGGACCACCCACGCCTGGGGTGGGTCTGGCCCCCCTGGCTGCCTCCTCCGGCTCTCCGCTGGACTTCTTGTTCCCTACAAAAAGTAATTGACTTTGTCGTTTGTCCCGTCCAATTCCGAGAATATTTCTTTACTAACTTTTCTGAAACCAAAAATAGCAGAAAACAGGCATCTGGCACTGTTGCAACTTGTTAATAGGTTAGTACCAGGAAACATGTAAAAAACACCTCAAAGTGTGGACATGTAAAGCAAAGTAGATACTAAACAAGCATGAAGCATCAAAAATTATAGATACGTTTCCAACGTATCAGTCCACCTTTGGGTAATCATCTGAACCCCCTCTAGTATTAAGTTGCAAGAAACAGACAACTGCTTTAAGCAAAGTGTGTAAGGTAAACAATCCACTTGTTCCATGAACAAGAGACCGTTGTTTTCTACCTAGTGGCAACAATACATCTACAAACATAGAGATTTCTGTCACTTCCCTTGATTAAATAGAGGCATGAACCCACTATAGAGCATAAATACCCCCTCTTGGAGTCACTAGCAACTACTTGGCCAAGATAGCTACTAACAACGGAGAGCATGCAAGATCACAAACAACACAGACATGATAGAGTCAATAAGACAAAACCATTAATCAATCTGACATAGTAATCTCAATATCCATCGAATCCCCGCAAACACAACATGCATGATTACAAATAGATGAGATCTTGATCATGAACGAAGCTCACAAGATCTAGACATGAAAGCACAAGGAGGAGATACAACCATCTAGCTACTACATGGACCCGTAGTCCAAGGTGGAACTACTCACGCTTCATACCAGAGGCTGGCATGATGAAGAAGAAGGCCTCCGGGATGATCTCCCCTCTGGCAGGGTGCCGGGAAGAGCTTCAGATCCCCCGATCTAGGGAAGATGTGGCGGCGGCTACAGACGGTTTTGTGGAATATTGATCCAGTGTTTAGGGTTTAGGCATCGGGGGCTTCTTATAGGAAAAGAGGCGAGGCTGGGAGGCGACCAGGGGGCCCACACCCTGCCCAGGTGCGGCCTAGGGTGGGCTCGCGCCTAGGGGTGCAGCCGCCCTATGGTGCCCCTCTGTCTCTCCTCTGGACTCCGTGTTCTCCTCGGTGAAATATTGACTTTGGCTTTTGCCCCGTCCAATTCCGAGAATATTTCCTTACTAGCTTTTCTGGAACCAAAAACCGCAGAAAACAGGCAACTGACACTGTGGCAACTTGTTAATAGGTTAGTACCAGAACATAAATGAAAATAACCTCAAAGTGTGGACAAAGCAAAGCAAAGTAGATACTAAACAAGCATGGAACATCAAAAATTGTAAATACGTTTTCGACATATCGGGGTTTTCAGAAGTGCTGCCACTAGGCCGCGCCGTTACTCTCGATCCCTACGCATTGGCAAGCCAAGGTCAAGAAGAAGAACACAACCCCATCTGGGGTGAAGAAAGAAAAGAAACCCCCAAAAGCCCCAGATCCCGTTTCCCCGGATCAAGAATCGATCTCGAATCGAAAGAAACTAAAGAAAGAAAATCCCTTAGTTCCTCCCCGAATCGAAACCCACAGAAAATAAAACAAACAAAAAAGGGCCCCATATCCCGACCCCAAATCAGACAGAAAAAAGCTTCACCGGCCACCGTCGGGAGAGGGCGTCGCCACTGCATCACTTGACGGCGGTGCGCCATCCCTCAGGTGGACGCAAAGCCGGCAAGGGGGACAGGGGACGCCGCTGTTCATCATCGTCTTCTACTCCGTACCGCTTCTTGCGGGGTGGGGGAAGGTGGACGGGCAAAAGAAAGAGCAAAGGGGGGAAGGGGATCTCGCGTCGGTGATGAGGGGTGGGCTCGCTGGACGAGCTGCATCCTCTTCACTCCTTCAGAGAGAGAGGGGCATGCCAGGCGAAGCGGCTACCATGCCTCACTCGCGAGCGCGAGTCCGAGCGCCGCCAGAGAGGTGAGCTCAGAGGGGAGTGGGGGCAACTGAGTTAGGGTTAGAAGAGAGGAGCAGCGCCGCTGGTTTTGTTCTTGCGAGACGCGCGCGGGACCGTTGGATCTAGGGTAGTCGCGATGAATGGCCAGGATCCAGTGGCGCATGGGGTGCGCCCCAGGGTGGGCCATGGGCCATCGATGGGCTGCTGCCAGGCCGTAGGCGAATAGCGTTGTAGCTATTTTTTCATGCGTGCGCGACAGAATAGGAGGGCAGCAGCACGCAGCAGCTGGTTAGGGGCGACCATGGGCCGCGTGGGCGGCGTGCAAAGTAGCGGCGCGGTGCAGAGTTTTGGTCCACTCGCTGTAAAGGCCCAATAGGGCGTCACAGCACAGTTTTCCTGTTTTTCTTTTACAAAAGTTTATTTTTACTGTTTTTTGCACAGTTTTTTTCTATACCAAAATTATCCAATGAAATTTTGTGTAGAAAAATAATAAAGTAATAGTAAAGTTTCTGTAAAATGTAAAGTTGATGAATTTTATTCATGCTTTTCCGCTGCAAATAGTTAAAAGTAATTGCTTAAATGCAATAGAGTGGGAATTAATTTATTAAGAGTGATGATTTTATTTGATGACCAATGTTGTTAGTAAAATTTTCAATATGAATAATCAGTTTTATCACTATTAGTTCTATTTGTGCCCAACGGTGATGTAGAATTAATATTGATAGGTTTTATGTTTTAATTTAACCAACGTTGAATTAACTCATTTTGATGATATTTTGCTTTCATGCAATCCTATGAGTTTCATCTCGGCTATTGAGCCCCTCAATGGAGAGAACTACGGCTCATGGCGAGAGAAGATTGAGATGGGGCTGGCTCTGCTTGACCTCGACTTGGCACTCATTAAGACTTGTCCCAAAGAACCTGTCGACCCCATGAGGGGCGAAAAAGAAAGTGAAGTGGACTTCAACAAAAGGGTCCATGACCATACACCAATAAGAATGAAGTACAACCTTGATCGTGCAAAGTGAGACTCGTCCAATAGAAAGTGCTTGATGGTGATTAAGTGATCCATTATGGAAGCTGTAAGGGGAGCAATCCTAGAGTGCAGCACTGCCAGTGAGTACCTGAAAAAGGTAGAGAGTCAGTTTATTGGGTCTTCAAAGGCCTATGCAAGCTCTCTCATTAAGAAACTTGTTACTACAAGATACACTGGTGGTGGAGTAAGGGACCACATATTGCGAATGAGCAACATGTCTTCCAATCTTAAGCCCATGGGCATGGAGCTTCCAGACGATTTCATCATTCATCTGATTTTGCCTCACTTCCAAATCAATTTGAAGCTCTTGTTGTGAACTACAATGCACAGCCAGAAAAGTGGGGCATTGCGAAGATGATGGCAATGTGCGTACAAGAAGAAGATAGGATTAAGGGCAATCTGGTGGTTCTATGAACTACTGTCAACACCCGGATGTTTCAATCCTAGATGCCTGTTCTGCCATACATCGCAATCCCAGGATTACCATTTTTGCGAGACATAACAGAATTGGATACCATAGTACATCATCCATTACAAACGATACATAAGTTCTTACACAAATAGGGATCTCATGATCCATTTCTTAATACAACATCAAGCAGCAGAATACGTAATAATAACGGTAGCGTAGGCGAAGCTCCATCTTCGGGGTCACGGGCAATGCTGACGATGGGAGATGATCCTAGTTGTCGTAACCTTCCTGGGGTCCATCTTCCAGGTACTCCTCTTCATAGTCTGGCCATGGGAATAGCCAGGGACAAAGCCATGAGTACTCTTTAAGTACTCGCAACCTAATACTAACAGGTAAAGGGGTTTTTGGATAATAGGACACTAGGCTCTAGGGTTGTTTTGCAAAAGCCAGATTTATCTCTACTAAGTCTAGAAGCAATGAATGTTGGTCACAATTTTATAACTCCTAAGTGGGATCTTGTAACTCATGTCACAACCCTGTTGTGGTCAAGTCAAAGTCTCAATTCATTTCACAAGTCATTTTGAAAAGTCTGACGGGGGAACAGTATGGCCACTCCAACTGTCCATAACCACGGACGCGGCTATTCGAATAGTTTGACACTCTGCAGAGATTGTACACTTTCACCAAAACAATCGATACATCCGTCAGGAACAAATCCTGAATTCACCATACTCAGTATGCGGATAATCAATCCTAACCTTTCAATTACACGCCTTATTATAAGCACCTCTCCTGTGAGTTTGGCCTCCCAACCATGACCAACTGTCATCATGGGTACTGTACAGGTGGACAATCTTCACAAGGTAGCCTTAGCTCAAACCTTGGCCGTGAGGGAGCTAATACTAAGGTACATAAGTTTCCAGTCAAGCCCTACCCAATCTTCGGGTATTGTGGTTGTACGATAAAATTGGAATGGTATCGCATTCAGACAACCATCAGTTTTTATAAAGGGCTAAGGCTCATGCCTCAACATTTTCATCACCATAATCCTCGGGTGTTTGGAAACACATTTTCAAAACATTTCAATAGAATGATCCATCATTCCAAGGTTTTCATAACCATTTTCACCAAGTAATCCCATCTAAAGTTGATCAAGTTTTATGCTTAGCACTAGCATCTACAAGTGGGGGTAAGCAATAATGAGGGGTGGTAAACTAGTGGAATTTTAACTAAGTTCCATCTCATGCCTTAAGATGACATCAAGATTATCTAGCTTAGGCCAAATTTTATGCTCTTTATGCAACCTTCAAATATCTCCTTAGAATCTACAAGTCACTTGAGTACTCTCTAAGGAAGTAGCTTTGATAAAGAAATAAAGTAGAAAGCTTGCAAATAAAACTAGGATTGGGTTATCAAGTGGGTATGATCACATATGCTTAAGGCATATAGTAGGCATGGTAACAAGTAAGGGTTTGTTGCATCAGTTGGGTATTCTGCAAGAGTTAACTTGCATCAATATCAGTATAAGCTTGCATAGGTATAGCATCAGCTTGCCTTGTGCAGAGCAGTGGTTGAAGTTCTCCTCGGCTTCTTCTTCGTAGTATCCTCCTTCCTCCTCGTATCCTTGGTCGGTACTAGCGTCTATGAATAAATACGAGGTACACAATCACCAAACAATACTTAACTACTTGCAATCATCACACACAAGGGTCCTATAAATGATCTAGCATCATCCCTAACATTACAAGTTTAAGGCTTGGTTTAATTCCTTTTATTTTTAGAAAAGTAATTTCTACTCATTGAAAAACTACTTAAGATTTAATATTCTCCAAACTAAACATGGGATCATGTTGACACATGTCGTCACCACATATTTTAGTCCATGGGAATGTGATTTAAAGTGGTGTCACAATTTAATAAGGTTTTACCCTTTTATTTTATTTAAAAATAATGACTAGAAATGCCTATGTAGCATTCTTTTATTACTTGAACATTATTTCTGTAAGTAGACCTATATATTTTTATATATTCTGAAAGGTATGGTTAAATATGGTTTTTGAGAGTTGGAATCAACTCAAAAGTTATTATGGTTTAAATTTGAAAACTGTTTGAATGCAGAAAAGCTTCTGCCTTGTTGTTTTTACCATGGATGATCTATAGATCCAAATGACTTGAATCCAACAGGCTTGGATTCAGCATTCCCAGGCCTTTCTATCAAAATTGGTTTCATTCAATTTGGTGCACTGAATCAATATGGGTTGAATTTTGAAGTTGGGTACAGAAGTGAGTTTGAAATAAAATAGAAAAGGTTTAATTTGAATAACTGGGCTGGGCGGGACAAGTTAACGGGCCGGCCTGCTAAGCGCAGTGCTCCCGCGGGATGCTTAAGTGGGTGTCCCCACTTGCCAGTGAGACAGGAGGCGGCGACGGGCAACGTGGGTCGTTCGATCGATTCTAATCCAACGCCGGGAGTCGTCACGACGCGAGACAACGCCCGAGAAATAAACCTAAGCGCATGAGGAGGGTTCTTGGGGCTCACCGGGTCTTGGCGAGGGTCGGCGAGGCGAGCAGCGAAGTCGACGACGGCGAACTTCGGGGTGGTCGCGGCAGCTCGGGTGGGCGAAATCGATGGCGCCCTTCTTCTCCGAGGCGGCGGCTCGTGAAATTCGGCGAGGTGGTGCTCGCCTTGCTCGGGAACGGTGTGGCACGATCGTGTGAGAGGGACGAGATGGTGTGAAGAAATCGGCGGGGTGGCCTCTATTTATAGTCGGCGAGGGACCGAGGCGGGCCAGTGAGCTCGGGGCGATGGTACATGGCTATTGGCAAGGCGGCGAGGGGGGCGGTGTGTTCTGGCGATGCTCAACGACATGGTTTCGAGGCGTGGGCGGTGTGGCTTGGTCTGAACATGCGACGCTCTGCTGGCGGCGGCGTCTTCGACGCGGCGGTGGTTATACGTCACGGCGTGACGGGGATGTCTGCGGTCTCTGGGTGGTGGGGATTGTGTATGCACGCGCAGGGCGATGCGGGCTTTGGTCGAGGGTGGTGCTCTGGCGCACGCTCGGCATGGTCGCTGGCGGTCTGGGCGCGGTCCGTGCGTGTGGTGCAGTGGTTGGCAAGGTTCGAGCGGTGGACAGGGAGTGGCGGTGGACGGTGGACTGCCTCCCAGACATGCTGTCTAGGCTTGTGTCTCCTCCTAGCTTGTTGTCGACATGGGGGTGACATGGGTGTGCTCGGCTGTTCACCATTAATGTCAATGGCAAGCTCACAGTGGTGCTAGTGTTTAGTTAATCTTCCTAGATGATCTACTGAGCTGGTTGTGAGCTAACTAGGGAACAAGTTAGGCCAATTTTACTGCACACTATAGTGTTTGATGTTTGTTTGATTTGTATCTGCAACATGTTTGATGAAATGGCCGCATGAATTCATGTTTTGAATTTTAAAAAGATTTTTGGTGGGTTTGCTAGGTTGGTGTTGGTGAGTCTGCAGATGCTTGGGTTTTGAAAGTTGAGCTTGTTTGAGTGGTTTTTGAAAAAGTGGGATCTTCCCATATGATAAAGATTCAATTTTGAATTGTCATTTAAACTATGCATTTGAAAGTTTCTGGATGATCACAAAGTGGGCTTTGATACCTTGTTATGAGTACATTCAAGGGGTGCAAAGATCCAGAAAAGTTTCTGTTAGGTTCTAAAAGTTTGAGACAGCCAAAGTAGGCATGGGAATTAAATTGGTCAAAGTGACCATTCATTTAATACATGTGTTTTGATTTACTTGTCTTTAGGAAAAGTGTGGGAAAAGTTTTAGATGATGTTTATTTCACCTAAGAAACATTTTACAAGCAATGAAACAATTAAACAAGGTGGTTCCAAAGAATTTCAAATTAAATGCATACACATATGCATGCCTTCATAATTTTAATTAGAAAAGTTCTTGTTAACCCTAATTTTGATGATTAGAGTTTGATGCTTTAAGTTTAATATTTTTGGGATGTTACAAACCTTCCCCCCTTAAACAAAATCTTGTCCTGAGATTTGAAAAAGGACGAAAAGATTTCCTAGGATTTGAAGAGATCGGGAAACTCCGTCCTGATGTGATCTTCGCGCTCCCAGGTAGCTTCCTCTTCTGTGTGGTTGCTCCACTGAATCTTGAGAAACTTGATGCTTCGGGTTTGGGTAGTTCGAAAAGCTTCTTCCAAAATACGGATGGGTACTTCGGGATAGGTTAGGTCATCGTTTATCTCTATGGTCTGATGGTCGATATTCTTGAACACTTCGGTCTTCTCGGGGACTTCGAGACACTTGCGAAGTAACGAGATATGGAACACATTGTGCACTGCTGACATCTCTTCGGGTAGCTCCTATTGATACGATACTTCTCCTCGACGGTTCAGAACTTTGAAAGGTCCGATATATCTGGGGGCTAACTTTCCTTTGAGTTGGAAACGCTGCATTCCCTTCAATGGCGACACTTTCAGATAAACAAAATCTCTTATGTTGAAGGCGAGGTCTCTACGTCTCTTGTCGGCATAACTCTTCTGTCGGGATTGGGCGGTCTTGAGGTGCCCACGAATCTTGTGAACCTTCTCTTCTGCTTCTCATAGGATGTCGGGTCCGAAAATCAGACTCTCTCCTACTTCCGACCAGTTCAAAGGGGTACGACACTTCCTTCCGTACATGAACTCAAATGGGGCCATTTGCAAACTGGCTTGGTAACTGTTGTTGTAGGAAAATTCTGCAAACGGCAGACAGTCTTCCCACTTGGATCCATATTCTAACACACATGCTCTTAGCATATCTTCGAGTATTTGATTTACTCGCTCCGTTTGTCCATCGGTCTGAGGGTGATACGGGTACTGAAATCTAGGCGGGTTCCTAAACCTTCTTGGACTTTGTTCCAGAATCTCGAGGTAAACTGAGTTCCTCGACCGATACTATGTTCTTGGGGACTCCGTGCAAACTAACGAGTCTAGCGATGTATAACTCCGCTAGTTTCGAACTCTGATATGTGGTTTTGACGGGCAGGAAATGGGCGACTTTGGACAATCTGTCCACTATGACCCAGATAGAGTCATTTCCCCTACTAGAAGTAGGTAGTCCAGTGATAAGTCCATTCCTACAGAATCCCATTTCCATTCCGGAATCTTCAATGGTTGCAACAATCCAGCGGGTCTTTGATGTCCTGCCTTGACTCATTGACATATATCACACTTGGCGATATAGCTTCCTATTTCTCTCTTCATCTTATGCCACCAAAATTGCTCTTTCAAATCTTGATACATCTTAGTTCCTCCGGGATGGATAGAATAAAGAGTATCATGAGCCTCCTTCAAAATAACTTCTTTCAACTCAGAATCTGATGGTACACAAAGGCGTCCTTTGTACCACAGAACTCCTTCTTCGTCTTCGTGAATCCGGGTACTTTGCCTGTACCGATACGACGCTTGATTCCGTCGATACTGGCATTTCCCTTCTATGCCTCTTTAACCTGACTGATCAAAGTGGGCTGAAGTTCTATACTAGCCAAAAATCCTTCACTTACTAATTCCATTCAAAAAGCTTCCATCTCTTTGTGCAAACTTGGTTGCTCCTTCAAAATTATGGAGTTCAAGCGGCACGGCAATCTGCTAAGGGCATCGGCTACTACGTTGGCTTTACCAGGGTGATAGTGAATGTCTAGATCGTAATCCTTGATTATCTCAATCCATCCTCTCTACCTCATATTCAGCTCCTTCTGAGTGAATATATACTTTAGGCTCTCGTGATCCGAATAAATCTCACAACGATTTCCCATCAGGTAATGTCTCCATCTTTTTAGGGCTAGAACTACGGCTGCGAGTTCGAGGTCATGGGTTGGGTAATTTTTCTCATGTTGCTTCAATTGCCGGGATATATAAGATATAATCTTGCTGAAGGGAATATGCCCTGAGAGGCAATAATAAAGTGTTTATTATGTGTATTCCAAGTATATGATAGATGTTTATTTTGCATGCTATAATTGTATTAATACGGAAACGTTAATACATGTGTGTTTAATAAACAAACAGAAAGTTCCTAGTTAAGCCTCTCTCATAAACTAGCTCGTTGATTAACAAGATGATCAAGGTTTCCTGATCATGGACATTGGATGTTGTTAATAACGGGATCACAACATTAGTGTAATGATGTGATGAACATTCATCCGAAGTATAGCATTACGATCAAAGTCATTGAGTTTATATTTCTATAACAACTTACAGTGATCCTAATCCTTAGACCATGAGATCATGTCAATCACTAACACGGAAGAGTTTCTTGATAACATCAAACGTCACACCGTAAGGGTGATTATAAAGATGGATTCAGAACTAATAAAGTGTTATGTTGAGGCTCATGGATCGAGAGTGGAATTTGTTCATCCCGATGACGGATAGATATACTCTGGGCCCTCTCGGTGATATCACATTGATTAGCTTGCAAGCAAGTGATTTGATCACTAGAATGTTATATCACAGGAACGAAAAAGAGTGCATGTCGATAACGAGATCAAACTAGGTATGGAGATATCGATGATCGAATCTCGGACATGTAATATATCGTGAAACAAAGGGATTAAGATACTAGCGTAAAAGGTTCCACGATCACAAGAAAGTCATCGTTGAATGTGTGGGAGTCGATGGGTCTCCGGATCCCGCTTGATTATTGATCGAGAGGGTCTCGATCATGTCCGCATTATTCATGAACCGTAGGGTGATACAATTAAGAGACACTGACATCCAATTGGAGCAAATGTTTCATGCCGAAAGAATGAACAAGCGCAGGAATTTATTTCACTAGATACCGAAAGGTTTTGGTGAAATTGCATAAAGTGGTTATGCATGTGAAATAGAATTCTAGCAAGGGTTATTTGTGAATGTTTGTCATTAAAGTAATTGACAAAATTCTGAATAAAATAAAAGAGTTTTATTTAATGAGAGTTTGCATTAAATTTGGTGGAAATTTAATGGGAATTTTGAGTGGACTTTTGAGTGGAGGGAATTTAGAGGAGTTTTGTGAGTGGTGTCCACCCACATGAAGAGGGGAGGAAGGGCAGCCCCCATGCTGGCCACCCCTTGGGGTTCCCCTCCTCCTATAAAAGGAGCCCCTCCTCCTCACTTGTCTCTCACACCTCCTCGTGAAGGATCTCTCTCCCCCTCTAGAATTTATCCCCCATGGTCTCGGACTAGCGAGATACATGTTCCCGGTGGCTATTCGGCAAGAAAGAGTTGTGCTTCCGCTGCATCGCTGGAGTGAGGAGGCGGAGGTTGCTCGGTGCCTCGAACGTGTGTGCGAGCACGGATGCGCTGCTTTTTGGCGCTAGGACTTCCTCTCGATCTTGAGATCGGCAAGAGATCGTCTACATCAACCACGAGTTGAACTCGTTAAGCTTTGTCGGTCTTCAAGGGTATGTTCTCTACGGATATACATCCGCCCGTTGTTTGTATCTAGTATATATAGATCTTGGTATATAGTTCACATCGTAGGAAAATTTTTGTTTTCTATGCTGCGAACCCTACGGGTATCGAGCGGATCTATGCGTAGATACTTTACACGGTAGTACACATATGAGTATGTGGGATGATGATCATGTTGTTGCTCCTTTGTTGTGATTTTGGATATTGGTGGCATAGTGGGATGAAGGCCGGACAAACTTTACATGTCCTCGCACATGAGACTGTTCCACGCTTGACATGCAACTAGTTTGCATAAGTGGCTAGCGGTGTCATCTCTCCTACTATAGTCAATATCTATTTTGCAAGCGAGTTGTCAACAATTTGATTATCCTCGTTGGTTCATGTTCGTAGGTAAGAACGGTTCTATCTCGAAAGCCCTAAGCCACGTAAAACTTGCAATGGATAAATTAGAGGCGTCTAGTTTAGATTGTTCTTTGGGCTAGTGTTATGATATGGTAGTGTTGTAAGTAGAAGTATGAGATGATACTCTTACAACACACATAGCGTAAAATCCATAGACCTTGGATTTACACATAGGTATGATAGTGATCATACCACGATGCACATGATAGAGATCATCTGCGGGAACCATATAATTTCACTAATAAACATATGATGTTTGATTGCATCTTATATTGCTTGTTTAGCGCTTTGTTAAGCATAATAAGATGATCCCTCATTTAAATATCAAGATAAGAATGTGTTCTTCCTTTAGTATGCACCGATTATGTTTTCGCCGCTCCAAGACATCACGTGATGATCGGGTGTTCTTGGATCCACGACCATATTTGGTGTAAAACAGTTACACACGCAAATACTAAGGTTCTAACTTGGCGAGCCTAGCATGTATGCATGGCCTCGAACACGAACCAAAGGTTAAGCATGAGTCATATAGTTGATATGATGCCCATTTGATGCTCGCCTTCGAAGCTATACCGACCCACGTGATGATCGGACTTGGTGTAGTGGATTTGGTTCATGTAATCACCAAAAGGACACGAGGGATGTCGCTTTTGAGTGGGAGTTTATTCGTAATATAGATTAGTTGAACTCGATCTATCATACACTTAGTCTAAACTTTACAAATTCTGTTGTAGATGGCACCACCGCTTTTAATTTCAATGCGTTCATGGAGAAAGAGAAACTAGCAACGAACGGTAGCAACTTTCTTGAATGGGCCATGAATTTGAGGATTCTCCTCTCACTGCACAAAAGCAATATGTGCTAGAAGCGCGTTAGGCCCCACCTTTGATGATGCCCACGAGGAGAAGAATGTCTATCGGACTCGTCGGAGGACCACAACTTAGTTCATTGCGGCATATTGTATGGGCTAGATCCGAACTCAAAGCGTTTAAACGGCAATGCATTTGATACAATGGGTGAGTTGAAAATGATTTTCGACACACATGTCTTTGAGAGAGCTACAATGCTTGAAAAAGTTCTTTAGTGCATGATGGAAGAGCACTCGTTAGTGAGCATGTACTCAAGATGTCGGTTACGCCGATAAGCTTGTGTCCTTGGGAATAACGATTCCCATTGACTTAGGCATCCATCGTGTTACGGTCTCTGCGACCTAGCTATAAGAGCTTCGTGATGAACTATAATATGCAAGGCATGAAGAAGTCTCTCCGAGCTTCATCAATGCTTAAAACTGCAGAAGTGGAGATCAAAAGGAACATCAAGTGTTGATGATCGATAGGAACACTGGTTTCAATAAAGACAAGAAGGAAAAGCGGAAGGGAAGTAAGGCGGCAAGCCTGTCAGCGCTGAAAAGAAACCCCGAGTTGGACCTAAGTCGATACCGAAAAGTGCTACTATTGTAAGGACTGGTCATCGAAGCGCAATCGCCCCAAGTATCCGGCACAAGAAGGCCGGCAAGGCAAACAAAGGTATATATGATATACATGTTATTGATGTGTACTTGACTAGTGCTCGCAGTAGCACCGGGTATTTGATACCGTTCGATTGCTAATATTTGTAACTTTCGAATCGAGGCTGCGGAAGCGACCGCTAGCAAGGGTGAGGTCAAGATGCGTGTCGGCAATGGATCAAACATTGATGTGATCGCGTCGAACGCCTCTCCACTTACCGTCGGGATTAGTCATAAACTTAAATAAATGTTATCTGGTGCCGACCGAGCATGAACATTGTATCCGGATCATGTTTGATGCAAAGTGGTTATTCATTTAAATCTGAGAACAATGGTTGTTCCATTTATATGAATGAAATCTTTTATGGTCATGCACCGATGATGAATGGTTTATTTCTGTTAGATCTCGATGATAATGTTACACATATTCATAATGTTGATGCTAAAAGGATTAAACTTAATGATGATATATCCGCATATATGTGGCACTGCCGTCTAGGTCATATTGGCATTAAACGCATGAAGAAGCTCCATTCGGATGGACTTTTGGAATCACTTGATTATGAATCATTTGATACATGTGAGCCATGCCTTATGGGAAAGATGACTAGAACGCCGTTTTCCGGTTCAATGGAACGGGCGACAGATTTATTGGAAATCATACATTCTGATGTATGTGGTCCAATGAGTGTGTCGGCGCGAGGTGGATATCGTTATTTTGTTACTTTCACGGATGATTTGAGTAGATACGGTTATATCTACTTGATGAAACACAAGTCTGAAACCTTTGAAAAGTTCAAGGAATTTCAGAATGAAGTGGAAAATCATCGTAATAGAAAGATCAAATTTCTACGGTCCGACCGTGGAGGTGAGTATCTAAGTTACGAGTTTAGCACTCACATGAAAGAGTGTGGAATTGTTTCACAACTCACACCTGCTGGAACACCACAGCGAAATGGTGTGTCAACGTAATCGTACTTTATTAGATATGGTTCGATCTATGATGTCTCGACGGACTTGCCGTTGTCATTTTGGGGTTATGCACTAGAAGCCGCATTCACTTTAAATCGGGCACCATCTAAATCCGTTGAAAAGACACCGTATGAATTGTGGTTTGGAAACAAACCTAAGCTGTCATTTCTTAAAGTTTGGGGTTGCGATGTTTATGTGAAGAAACTTCAACCGGATAAACTCGAACCCAAAGCGGAAAAATGCGTCTTCATAGGATACCCTAAAGAAACTATTGGGTATTCCTTCTATCACAGATCCGAGGGCAAGGTTTTTGTTGCCAAGAATGGATCCTTTCTAGAGAAAGAGTTTCTCACGAAAGGTGTGAGTAGTCGGAAGGTAGAACTCGAAGAGGTTGTGGAACCTTCTCTTCAAAGCATGGCGAGTAGCGCAGCGCCGGAAGTTGTTCCGGAGTTGGCTCCACCTGTTGAAGAGGGAACTAATGATAATGATCATGAAACTCCGAAAGAGAGTACTGCCGAACCTCGCAGGTCAAACAGGACGCGTGCAGCTCCCGAGCTGTACGGAAATCCTGTCATAAATTTCATGGTTGATGAAAATAATGACCCTGCGACGTATGAAGAAGCGATGATGAGCCCGGATTCCAACAAATGGTTAGAAGCCATGAAATCCGAGATGGAATCCATGTATGAAAATCAAGTTTGGAACTTGGTGGAATTACCTCACGACCGAAAGGCCGTGGAGAACAAATGGATTTTCAAAAGGAAAGCGTCTTGATGGTAATGTGACCATCTATAAAGCTCGACTTGACGCAAAGGGTTTCGACAAATTCAAGGAGTTGACTACGATGAGACTTTCTCCGTAGCGATGCTAAAGTCGATTAGGATTATGTTAGCAATTGCTGCATATTTCGATTATGAAATATGGCGATGGATGTCAAAACCGCGTTTCTCAATGGTAATATTGAAGAAGAGTTGTATATGATACAACCAAAGGGTTTTGTCGATCCTAAGGATGCTAACAAGGTGTGCAAGCTTCAGCGATCCATCTATGGATTGAAGCAAGCATCGAAGTTGGAATCTCCGCTTTGATGAGGTGATCAAAGAGTTTGGATTTGTCCAAACTTATGGAGAAGCTTGTATTTACAAGAAAGTGAGTGGGAGCAATGTGGCATTTCGATATTATATGTGGATGACATATTATTGATCGGAAATGATATAGAACTTTAAACAGTGTTAAAAGTTATCTAAACAAAGAAATTTTCAATGAAGGACCTAGGTGAAGCGTCATACATATTAGGCATAAAGATCTATAGAGATAGATCTAGGCGCCTAATAGGGCTATCGCAAAGTACATACCTTGATAAGATTTTAAAGAAGTTTAAAATGGACGGAAGTAAGAAGGGGTTCTTACCTATGTTGCAAGGCAAGACATTGAGTAAGACTCAAAGTCCGGCTTCGACGGAAGAAAGAGAGATAATGGATAAAGTCCCCTATGCTTCAGCCATAGGCTCGATAATGTACGCCATGCTATGTACAAGACCGGATGTGGCACATGCTATTAGTTTGACTAGTAGGTACCAATCGGATCGGTTGAACCTTTGGATAGCGGTCAAGAATATCCTTAAGTACTTACGAAGAACTAAGGATATGTTTCTTGTATACGGAGGTGAAGAAGAGCTTGTCGCTAAGTGTTATGTCGACGCTAGCTTTGACACCGATCCGGATGACTCTAAGTCTCAATCCGGATACGTATTTCTCATGAATGGCGGAGCGGTTAGTTGGAGGAGCTCCAAACAACCTGTTGTAGCGGGATCAACAACGGAGGCCGAATATGTTGCTGCTTCAGAAGCGGCTCAGGAAGCAGTTTGGATGAAGGAGTTCATATCCGAACTAGGAGTTGTGGCAAACGCGTTGGACCCAATGGTGATCTATTGTGACAACAATGGTGCCATTGCCAATGCCAAAGAGCCAAGGTCTCACAAGCATTCCAAGCATATTAAGCGCCGGTTTCACTCCATCCGCGAGCATGTCAAGGATGGAGATATAAAGATTTAAAAGTACATACGGATCTCAATGTAGCAGATCCGTTGACTAAAACTCTCCTAGAGCAAAACATGATCAACGCCGTAACTCAATGGGTGTTAGATTTATCACTATGTAACTAGATTATTGTCTCTACTGCAAGTGGGAGACTGAAGGGAATATGCCCTGAGAGGCAATAATAAAGTGTTTATTATGTATATTCCAAGTATATGATAGATGTTTATTTTGCATGCTAAAATTGTATTAATACGAAGCGTTAATACATGTGTGTTTAATAAACAAGCGAAAGTTCCTAGTTAAGCCTCTCTCATAAACTAGCTCGTTGATTAACAAGATGATCAAGGTTTCGATCATGGACATTGGATGTTGTTAATAACGGGATCACAACATTAGTGTAATGGTGTGATGAACATTCATCCGAAGTATAGCATTACGATCAAAGTCATTGAGTTTATATTGCTATAACAACTTACGAAGTGATCCTAATCCTTAGACCATGAGATCATGTCAATCACTAACACCGGAAGAGTTTCTTGATAACATCAAACGTCACACCGTAACAGGGTGATTATAAAGATGGATTCAGAACTAATAAAGTGTTATGTTGAGGTTCATGGATCGAGAGTGGAATTTGTTCATCCCGATGACGGATAGATATACTCTGGGCCCTCTCGGTGATATCACATTGATTAGCTTGCAAGCAAGTGATTTGATCACTAGAATGTTATATCACAGGAACGAGAAAAGAATGCATGTCGATGAGATCAAACTAGGTATGGAGATACCGATGATCGAATCTCGGACATGTAATATATAGTGAAACAAAGGGATTAAGATACTAGCGTAAAGGTTCGAAGCGATCACAAGAAAGTCATCGTTGAATGTGTGGGAGTCGTTATGGGTCTCCGGATCCGCTCGATTATTGATCCGAGAGGGTCTCGATCATGTCCGCATTATTCACGAACTGTAGGGTGACAAACTTAAGAGACACCGACATCCAATTGGAGCAAATGTTTCATGCCGAAAGAATGAACAAGCGCAGGAATTTATTTCACTAGATACAAACAAGGTTTTGGTGAAATTGCATAAAGTGGTTATGCATGTGAAATAGAATTCTAGCAAGGGGTTATTTGTGAATGTTTGTCATTAAAGTAATTGACAAAATTCTGAATAAAATAAAAGAGTTTTATTTAATGAGAGTTTGCATTAAATTTGGTGGAAATTTAATGGGAATTTTGAGTGGACTTTTGAGTGGAGGGAATTTAGAGGAGTTTTGTGAGTGGAGTGTCCACCCACATGAAGATGGGAGGGCAAGGGGGCAGCCCCCATGCGCCGGCCACCCCCTTGGGGTTCCCCCCCTCCTCCTATAAAAGGAGCCCCCCTCCTCACTTGTCTCTCACACCTCCTCGTGAAGGATCTCTCTCCCCCTCTAGAATTTATCCCCCATGGTCTCGGACTAGCGAGATACATGTTCCCGGTGGATATTCGGCAAGAAAGAGTTGTGCTTCCTCTGCATCGCTGGAGCGAGGAGGCGGAGGTTGCTCGGTGCCTCGAACGTGTGTGCGAGCACGGATGCGCTGCTGTTTTGCGGCGCTAGGACTTCCTCTCGATCTTGAGATCGGCAAGAGATCGTCTACATCAACCACGAGTTGAACTCGTTAAGCTTTGTCGGTCTTCAAGGGTATGTTCTCTACGGATATACATCCGCCCGTTGTTTGTATCTAGTATATATAGATCTTGGTATATAGTTCACATCGTAGGAAAATTTTTGTTTTCTATGCTGCGAACCCTACACTTGCCTTCTTGCATTAGCACACATCCGAGACCAATCTTGGATGCGTCACAATACACATCGAGGGGCTTCGTGATATCCGGCATGATCAAGATTGGGGCTGAAATCAATCTCCTCTTGAGTTCTTGAAAACTCGCTTCACATTTGTCGGTCCATTCAAACTTCTTGTCCTTCTTCAGCAATTGGGTCATGGGTCGGGCGATACTCGAGAATCCTTCTACGAATTTGCGGTAGTATCCCGCCAATCCGAGAAATGCACGAACTTGGGTTTGAGTGGTTGGGGCTTGCCAATCTTCTACGTCTTTCACTTTGGCAGGGTCAACGGCAATTCCTCCGGCTGATACAATGTGACCGAGGAATCCTACCTCCTGTAACCAGAATTCACATTTGCTAAACTTGGCATACAACTGATGCTCTCTAAGGGTTCCAATAATGGTCCTTAGGTGTAGCTCATGTTCTTCTTCTGATTTGGAATAAATTAGAATGTCATCGATGAAAACAACGACAAACTTATCCAGGAAGTCCATAAAAATCTTATTCATGAAATAAGCGGGGGCATTGGTTAATCCGAAAGACATGACCGTATACTCATACAATCCATATCTGGTGGTAAAGGCAGTCTTTGGAATATCATCTGCACGAATTTTGAGTTGATGATAGCCAGTTCTAAGATCAATCTTAGAAAATACTTTGGCACAAGTCAACTGATCAAACAAATCTTCTATCTTGGGCAAGGGGTCCTTGTTCTTGATGGTGACATCATTCAACTTCCGATAATCCGTACATAAACGGTTACCTCCATCCTTCTTGTCCACAAACAAGACAGGTGATCTCCATGGTGACGCACTTGGTTGAATCAATCCAATTTCTAGCATGGAATCCAGTTGCTTCTTCAGTTCTACGAGCTCTGACGGGTTCATACTATAGGGTCTCTGGGCTATGGGTCCGGTTCCGGGAATTAGTGCGATGATAAAGTCGATATCCCGATCTGGGGGCATACCGGGCAAAACATCTGGAAATACATCGGGGTATTCACAGACTATCCGGACTTGGTCAATGGTAGGTTGGGCTATACTCTTGTTGCATTTGAATTGACGAGGTAAGGTTTCAGATATATGCTCGGCTGATATTCCGACGGTACTGGTCATAGTGATGGCTTTCTTGGCACAGTCAATCAATCCTTTATGTTTGGACATCCAATCCATTCCTAGTACTACTTCCAAACCTTTAGTTCCGAGTACTATCGATTGCATAAAATCTATGCCATGGATTCGGATAGGACGACTTGCAAATTTGCCTAGCCTTGGTGGTTGATCCGGGAATTTGCACAATCATCACATGCTTCAATTTGGTTGGTTGAATTTTACTAGTGCATGCAAATTCTTCGGTGACAAATGAATGCGATGCACCAGAGTCAAACAACACTCGTGCAAGTACTGAATTAACAAAAAACATACCCAGCACGACGTCTGGCGCTTCCTGATCTTCTTCACCATGCATGAGAAAAAGACGGCCATTGCGGTTGAGTGAATTCCCTGGGGCAAATCTTCTTCCGGGCTGAACACGATGTTGATGCTGAGCTGGGGCATTGGCATTGGGGGGTGTAGCATTCTTCTTGTTGGGGCACTCGTTGGAATAGTGGCCTTTATTTCCATAGTCATAACAAGTCACTTGCGACTTGTCCTTGGCTGCGACAGGCACAACATTACTTCCAGTCCTAGGGGCAGGGTTGGTGTTGGCGGTAGCATTGTTGTTGTTGAACTTGGGTGGGGCACGGTTGAAATTGCTAGAGTTGCCGGGGTTGTTGTGATTTCCTCCGGGTCTAGGGTTTCCACGGTTGGGATAGGTTGGACGGTTCATCGGGGGTCTGTTGGTTCTTGGGGCAAATCCTGGAGATGGGTTGGGGCGATACTTTGGGGTCTGATGGGTTCCTGGCTGATGCATCATGCGACGCTTGCGGTTCTCATTGGCTTGGTTGATCTTTCCTTCCATCTGGATAGCAGAGTAGACAAGGGCTTCAATATCCGCAAAGGGGATATTGACTAACACTATCTGCATCTCGTCATGCAGACCATTAAGGAATCTTTCTTTCTTCTTGGCTTCGTTGTCTATCTCGTCCGGGGCATACCTAGCTAATGAAAAAAATTGTCATGGTATTCCACTACAGTCATCCTTCCTTGCTTCAGCTCTCTGAACTCGTCTCTCATCCTTTTGATCAAACCCGGTGGCACATGAGTTCTACTAAACTTGACCTTTAATTCCTCCCAGGTCATCATCTGGCCTCCGGTCATTGCACGAACACTGTTCCACCATGCCCTGGCATCTCCGGCTAGATAGTGGGTGGCAAACAGAACTTTCTCGTTGGCTTCCACTCCTGCTACTTCTAAGTTATTTTCCATGGTTTGCAGCCAATCATCAGCGTCTTGGGGCTCTTCCGACTTAGTGAAAACAGGTGGGTTGGTGTTCTGGAAATTCTTGAGCTTAGATCCATGGTGGTCCTGATTTCCGTGGCCTTGGTTGTTATGGGCTAGCTGGGCTATTTGCTGAAAGGTGGCTAGGTTGGCTTGACGTTCGGTTCTTTTAGCTTCACGGTCAGAAGTCAACATTTGCAGAATCTGCAACATTGGGTCTAGGGCTGAACCACTTCCTCCACATGGCATCTGAAGATTTAGATAGATCATGAGAAAAGAGGGAAATTTCTAAGGTTTTGGGTCTTTGAAAAGTCTTTAAAGTTTGACTCAGATTTTTCTAGCAACTTGTTTTTTCATTCATTCATTCATAGCACCCAATACAACACACACCACAACAAATAAAAGCAGATGGTTTTAAGAACCATTCTGAGAACTACGATACAGTGGGACCGAATACTACTCACTATGCTAGTGCTCAAGTGCTACTACTCCTCGGAATCTGTGGCTTCATCATCCTCATCATCATAGATGAAGGCGAAATCATCCTCATCGGTGAAGAAGTCCATGGCCTGATCCTCCAGAAAATCATTGTCATTGCTGAGATAGGAGTAAGGGTCTCCACGAAGATCCTCTCCGGCATTCTCCCTTTCCTCCAACTGCATGTCTCTCTCGTGGATGGTCTCTTCAAAAGATGAGATGCGGTGGCGAAGACGGGCAATGATGCGCTCCTTCTTGTCGAGCTGACGGCAGCGAGACTTGCGATCCCTTGCTAGCATGGCGATGTCTGATCCTTCGTCTTGATGATGGCAGACTTGTGGTTGCAGTAGTCACGGCAGTTGTCCAATTCCTGCTGACGATCGTACATCATGAAGCTAAGGTGGTCCAATTGATTCTTCAGCTCGGGGTGGTATGGGGCTTCCAGTGGTTGTCCATTTTCATCACGCCTTGGGCAAAACTCAAAGCGAGTACCCTTGATCTGATTGATGCTCTGCCCACACATACGGGAAAGAGCTTCCTGCATTGCTTTGGCAAGTCCATCGAGCCAGTTGTTTTCCCTCAAGGTAAACTGAATTCCCTCCGCAGTGGGAGGTTCAATCTTTCCTCGGAGACTTGCAACAATTAGCCACTGCAGGTCTTCTCCTCCTTGATCATTGAGCTGAGTTACGAAGAACTCGGGGTGCGGACGCTCCAGAAGTTCCAAAAGCTGATCCAAATCCCTCTAAAAGATAAGGTCTCCTCCATTCCCAAGTTGGTAAAACTTGTTGTACTTCACGTCCATCTATAAAAATAGAGGATGAGTAAGTAGAGTGGTCAAGTGTGTCCAAATTTTATGTATTTTTGGCAAGAGTTTTTGAGGAACATGAATTTTTATGAAAGAATCAAAGGGATAAGAATGAGAATATGTTTTTGTAAATATTTGTTTTCTTTGGTTTTGGAAAATAAGTTTTTGGTTTAAAACTTCCAGTCTAACTAGGGTCTCCTATGGTCAGGATGGCTCTGATACCAACTTGACAACACCCGGATTTTTCAATCCTAGATGCCTGTTATGCCATACATCGCAATCCCAGGATTACCATTTTTGCGAGACATAACAGAATTGGATACCATAGTACATCATCCATTACAAATGATACATAAGTTCTTACACAAATAGGGATTTCATGATCCAGTTCTTAATACAACATCAACAAGCGGAATACGTAATAATAACTGTAGCGTAGGCGAAGCTCCATCTTCGGGGTCACAGGCAATGCTGACGATGGGAGATGATCCTAGTTGTCGTAACCTTCCTGGGGTCCATCTTCCAGGTACTCCTCTTCATAGTCTGGCCATGGGAATAGCCAGGGACAAAGCCATGAGTACTCTTTAAGTACTCGCAACCTAATACTAACAAGTAAAGGGGTTTTTGGATAATAGGACTCTAGGCTCTAGGGTTGTTTTGCAAAAGCCAGATTTATCTCTACTAAGTTTAGAAGCAACGAATGCTAGTTGAAAGTTTATAACACCTAAGTGGGAACTTGTATTTCATATCACAACCTTGTTGTGGTCAAGTCAAAGTCTCAATTCATTTCACAAGTCATTTTGAAAAGTCTGACGGGGGAACAGTATGGCCACTCCAACTGTCCATAACTGCGGACGCGGCTATTCGAATAGTTTGACACTCTGCAGAGATTGTACACTTTCACCATAACATTCAATACATCCGTCAGGAACAAATCCTAAATTCACCATACTCGGTATGCGGATAATCAATCCTAACCTTTCGATTACACGCCCTAGTATAAGCACCTCTCCTGTGAGTTTGGCCTCCCAACCATGACCAACTGTCATCTTGGGTACTGCACAGGTGGACAATCTTCACAAGGTAGCCTCAGCTCAGACCTTGGCCGTAAAGGAACTAATACTAAGGTATATAAGTTTCCAGTCAAGCCCTACCCAATCTTCGGGTATTGTGGTTGTACGATAAAATTGGAATGGTATCGTATCCAGACAACCATCAGTTTTATAAAGGGCTAAGGCTCATGCCTCAACATTTTCATCACCAAAATCGTTAGGTGTTTGGAAACACATGTCCAAAACATTTCAATAGAATGATCCATCATTCCAAGGTTTTCGTAACCATTTTTCCACCAAGTATTCCCATCTAAAGTTGATCAAGTTTTATGCTTAGCACTAGCATCTACAGGTGGGGGTAAGCAATAATGGGGGGTGGTAAACTAGTGGAGTTCTAACTAAGTTCAATCTCATGCCTTAAGATGACATCAAGATTATCTAGCTTAGGCCCAATTTTATGCTCTTTATGCAACCTTCACATATCCTGCTAGTATCTACCATTTATTCCAGTAAACTCTAAGTAAGGGTATTAGGCTCAGTAGAGTATATTGCAAGGGTTAGCTTGCACATTCACTAGTAGTATTAGGCTTGCATAGGTAAGTATCTTGCAAGTTTTAGCTTGCACATTCACTAGTAGTATTAGGCTTGCATAGGTAAGTATCTTGCAAGTGTTAGCTTGCACATTCACTAGTAGTATTAGGCTTGCATAGGTAAGTATCTTGCAAGTGTTAGCTTGCACATTCACTAGTAGTATTAGGCTTGGATAGGTAAGTATCTTGCAAGTGTTAGCTTGCACATTCACTAGTAGTATTAGTCTTGCATAGGTAAGTATCTTGCAAGTGTTAGCTTGCCTTGCGCAGAGCAGTGGTTGAAGTTCTCCTCGGCTTCTTCTTCGTAGTATCCTCCTTCCTCCTCGTATCCTTGGTCGGTACTAGCGTCTATAAATAAATACGAGGTACACAATCACCAAACAATACTTAACTACTTGCAATCATCACACACAAGGGTCCTATTGATGATCTAACATCATCTCTAACATTACAAGATTAAAGCTTGGTTTAATTCCTTTTATTTTTAGAAAAGTAATTTCTACTCATTGAAAAACTACTTAAGATTTAATATTCTCCAAACCAAACATGGGATCATGTTGACACATGTCATCACCACATATTCTAGTTCATGGGAATGTAATTTAAAGTGGTGTCAAAATTTAATAAGGTTTCACCCTTTTATTTGAATTAATTAAAGTGACTAGAAATGCCTATTTATATCTACTAAGTCTAGAAGCAATGAATGTTGGTCACAATTTTATAACTCCTAAGTGGGATCTTGTAACTCATGTCACAACCCTGTTGTGGTCAAGTCAAAGTCTCAATTCATTTCACAAGTCATTTTGAAAAGTCTGACGGGGGAACAGTATGGCCACTCCAACTTGTTGGAGATATGCCCTAGAGGCAATAATAAATATGGTTATTATTATATCTTTGTGTTTATGATAAATGTTTACATTCATGCTATAATAGTATTAACAAGGAAACATTGATACTTGTGTGATTTGTAAACTAAAATAGAGTCCCTAGTAAAGCCTCTTTATAATACTAGCTTGTTGGTTAATAAATGATTGTGGTTTCCCTATCATGAACATTGAGATGTTATTAACAACAAGATCATATCGTTAGGAGAATGATATGGTGGACATACTCCTATAGATAAGCGTAGCATAAAGATCAAGTCATTTTAATAGTTCAATTGCTTTATGCTTTCTGATACATAGTAACCTAATTCCTTCGACCATGAGATCATGCATATCACCTTCGCCGGAAGGATGCTTTGATGACATCAAACACCACACCGTAACTGGGTGGCTATAAAGGTGGCATTGAGTGTTCGGAAAGTATTGGTTGAGACACATGGATCAAGAGTGGGATTTGTCCATCCATATGACGGATAGATATACTCTAGGCCCTCTCGGTGGAATGTCATCCAATTAGCTTTCAAGCATGTGACTGGCTCACAAGGGATCACATACCACGGGAACGAGAAAAGAGTACTTATCAGTAACGATGTTGAACTAGGTATGCAGAGATACCGACGATCATAACCTCGGATAAGTAAACTATCGTGAGACAAAGGGAAATTGGTATCGTATGTAAGTGGTTCATTCGATCGCAAAGTAATCGTAGAAATATGTGGGAGCCATATGAATTTCCAGATTCCTCTATTGGTTATTGTTCGGAGAAGTGTCTCGATCATGTCCGCATAATTCACGAACCGTAGGGAGACACACTTAAGGATTCGACGTTGTTTGAGTAGTTATGGAATGATGAGTAAAGGGACCGAATGTTGTTCGGAGTCTAGGATGGGATCCGGGATATCATGAGGAGATCTGGAATGGTCCGTAGAATAAGATTCATATAAGGAAAGTCATGTTTCGGGGTTGGAGAATGGTTCCGGTGTTTTCATCGGGAATGTTCTAGAAGGTTCCGGAATGTCCGGCACTCCGGAGGGGAAGGGTACATGAATGTGTCATAACAAGTTGGAATGATTGCATCATGTACTAGGTGTCATCGCTGAACAAAATAAAGGGTTTAATCAAATCCTAGTTTGAAAAGTCAAACGCCAATTTGAAAAGTCAAACGGCTATTTTGTGAGGTGGAGGGAGAGTACAAAACCTACTTGGGGAGGAGTTTCCTCCCTCCACCGTCGGCCCACTTGGAGACCGAGTTGGGGAGGGACTCCCCTCCCCTTGGCGCGCCCCCTCCACCTATATAAGGAGGGGCAGGGCTGCCCCTCCAAGTACACAACACCACGCCCTCTAAACCCTAACCCTAGCCGCCGCCCACCATAGCCGCCGCCTAGGGCAACTCGCCGCCGCCTAGGGCAAACCCTAGCCGCCGGCCTTGCCCCCTCCTTGGTGCATCTAAACCCTAGATTGTCGAGGCTCTCTCTCATAGTCCACCATACTCGCTCCGGCTTAAGGCGAAGCCCTGCGAGATCTCCCCTCTACTTCCGGTACCACGCCGTTGTGCTGCCGGAATCGCGAGGAGAGTGCTACAACCTCCGCTGCCTGCTGGAACAAGGGAGAGGAAGGTCTTCATCGAGTACCGAACGTGTGACCGACTGCGGAAGCGCTACCGAAACGCAGCGCCGGAAGGATCGTCTACGCGATCTTGAGATCAGCAAGAGTACGACTACATCACCCACGAGAATCCGCTCTCGTTAAACACTTTGGAATCTTCGAGGGTGAGTTATTCCATCGACTCGTTGCTACAATCTAGTAGATAGATCTTGTCTTGTTTGTTTGTATGCGGTAGAAAATTTTTGTTTTCCATGCTACGAAACCCTACAGTGGTATCAGAGTCGTGTCTATATGTAGATCTGTTGCACGAGTAGAACACAATGGTCATTGTGGGCGTTGATGCTTTTGTTGTCGATTGCTTCTTGTGTACTTTGCATCTTGCGGGATGGTGGGATGAAGCGGCCCGGGCTAACCTTACATGACATCGTTCATGAGACTTGCTCCACGCTTGACATGCAACTTGTATTGCATAAGTGGCTTTGCGGGTGCTTGTTTCTCCCAACATAGTTAAGATTCAATTTACAACGGGTGATTGACAATGCTAGTATCAATGTTGTGGTTCTTGTTCGTAAGTTAGAACGACACTTATTGAAAGCCCCAAACCACGTAAAACATGCAAAGAAAGTAGAGGCGTCTAACTTTGTTTTGCAGGGGTGTGCTGTGATGTGATATGGTCATGATTGTGATTATATTTGATGTATGCAATGTTCCTTATTGTAAGTTGGCAACCGGCAGGAGCCATATGGTTGTCTTTAATTTCTGTTAAGACCCGCGTGTCTATTCAAAGTAGTTGTAATAGTTGAAGCAGGTGGACGACAACCATGGAGCGGCATCATTGACCTTGATGCAATGCCGGTGATGATGGAGATCATGTTCGTGCTTGAAGATGGAGATCGGAAGCACAAAGAAGAAAGTCCATATCATATCACATATTATGAATTGCATGTGATGTTAATCCTTTATGCATCTTGTATTGCTTAGTTAACGACGGTAGCATTATAAGATGATCCCTCATGCACATGAATATCAAGTTCTAAAGTGTTCACCCTTAGTAAGCACCGTTTCTAAAGATCGTTGTTTCGAAGCACCACGTGATGATCGGGTGTGTTAGATTCCGCAAGTGTATACAACGTGAGCAAGCCAGATTTTCTCATGCGGAAGCTAAGGTTTGATCTTGATGAGCCTAGCATGTACAGACATGGTCTCGGAACACGGATCACCGAAAGGTAAAGCATGAATCATATAGTAGATATGATGAACATGTCGATTGTTCGCCATTGAAGCTACATCAACTCTCGTGATGATCGATGTTGATGTGGTGGATTTGGTTCGTGTGATCACTAAAACAATGTGAGGGATATTGTTTTGAGTGGGAGTTCACCTAGATTAATTTAACTATTAATTAGAACTCAATTTGTCATAAACTTAGTCTAAACTATTGCAGATATGTTGTAGATCAATGGCGTCCCCTACCATCAATTTTAATGCGTTCCTAGAGAAAGAAAAGTTGAAAAACAATGGAAGCAACTTCGCGGATTGGTTCCGCAATTTGAGGATTGTCCTCATTGCTGGTAATTTGACCTATGTGCTGGATGCACCGCTGGGTGACCCACCTGCAGCTACTGCTACCGATGAAGTAAAGAATGTTTACCTCGCTCGGAAGACTCAAGACTACACGGTTCAGGTGCTATCTTGTATGGTTTAGAATCGGAGCTTGAAAAGGTTTGAGAATTCAGACCCACATGATATTGTCCGTGATCTCAAATTGATCTTTGAGACTCACGGCAATTGAAAGCTATGAGGCTTCCGAAAAGTTCTTTAAGCGCAAGATGGAAGAGGGCAGCTCATCGGTGAGCATGTGCTTAAGATGTCTGGGCACGCAAAACAAACTTCAAAGCTTGGGTATAGTGATTCCTAATGCTTTGGGGATTTATCGTGTCCTCCAATCACTACCACCAAGTTACAAGAACTTTGTGATGAACTACAATATGCAAAACATGAACAAGCGGTTGCGAACTCTTCGCCATGTTAAAATCTGCGAAGTGGAGATCAAGAAAGAGCACCAAGTGTTGATGGTCAATAAGACCACCAAATTCAAGAGAGGAAAGTCTAAGCAAAGGGACACTTCAAGAAGGGTGGTAAGAAAGTTACCGCTACCGACGAAGAAGACCAAGGCTGGACCTAAGCACGACATCGAGTGCTTTTACGCAAGGGAGAAGGTCCTTTGAAGCGGAATTGCCCAAAGTACTTGGCGGATTTGAAGAACGGCAACATCAAGAAGAAAGGTATATCGATATACATGTTATTGATGTGTATCTCACTAGTACTCGTACTAGTGCACGGTTATTTGAATCGGGTTGGTTGCTCATATACGTAACTCAAAGCGGTCTGCGAATAAACGGAAGCTAGCGAAGAACGAGGTGACGATGCGCGTGGGAAACGGATCAAAGGTTGATGTGATCGCGGTCGGCACGCTACCTCTTCATCTACCATCAGGATTAGTTTTATACTTAAATAATTGTTATTTGGTGCATGCGTTAAGCATGAACATTATATCGGGATCTTTTTTTTTGCGAGACGGTTACTTGTTTAAGTCCAAGAATAATGGTTGTTCGATTTATATGAGTAATATGTTTTATGCACATGCACCTTTGATAGATGGTCTTTTCTTATTGAATCTTGATAGTGGAAATACACATATTAATAACATTGAAGCTAAACGTTTGAAATCGAGCGATAACTCGACCTATATGTGGCACTGTCGTCTTGGTCACATTGGAGTGAAGCGTATGAAGAAACTCCATTCCGATGGACTTCTTGAATCACTTGATTTCGAATCACTTGAAAGATGCGAAGCATGTCTGATGGGTAAAATGACTAAGACTCCATTTTCTGGTATGATGGAGCGAGCTACGGACTTATTGGAAATCATACATTACCGATGTGTGTGGTCCAATGAGTGTAGCATCGCGCGGTGGTTATCGTTATGTTCTTACCTTCACGGATGACTTGAGTAGATATGGGTATATCTATTTCATGAAACATAAGTCCGAAACTTTCGAGAAGTTTAAGGAATTTCAAAGTGAGGTAGAGAATCAACGTAACAAGAATATTAAATTTCTACGTTCTGATCGTGGAGGTGAATATCTAAGTTATGAGTTTAGCGAGCATTTGAAGAAATGCGGAATACTTTCACAATTGACACCACCGGGAACACCACAGCGTAATGGTGTGTCCGAACGTCGTAATCAAACTCTCTTAGATATGGTTCGTTCTATGATGTCACTTACAGATTTACCGCTATCCTTTTGGGGTTATGCATTAGAAACAGCCGCATTCACTTTAAATAGGGCACCATATAAATCCGTTGAAACGACACCGTATGAATTATGGTTTGAGAAGAAACCTAAATTGTCGTTCCTTAAAGTTTGGGGTTGCGAAGCCTATGTAAAGAAGTTACAGCCGGACAAGCTTGAACCCAAAGCGGAAAAATGCATCTTCATAGGATACCCGAAGGAAACTATTGGGTATACCTTCTATCATAGATCTGAAGGCAAAATCTTCGTTGCCAAGAATGGATCCTTTCTAGAGAAGGAATTTCTCTCGAAAGAAGTGACTGGAAGGAAAGTAGAACTCGACGAGGTTGTCGAACCTTCTCTCAAACTTGCGAGTAGCGCAGCGCCGGAAGTAGTTCCTGTGGCGCCTACAACAGTAAGAGAGGAAGCTAATGATGATGATCATGAAACTTCGGTTGTAGTTGCTACAGAGCCTCGCAGATCAACGAGAACTCGTACCACTCCTGATTGGTATGATCCAGTTATGAATGTCATGTTGGTGGACAACACCGATGACCCTGCGACATATGAGGAAGCGATGATGAGCCCAGATTCCAATAAATGGCAAGAAGCCATGAAATCCGTGATTGGATCCATGTATGAAAACCAAGTGTGGACTATGGTGCACTTACCGGATGGCCGGAAGGCTGTCGAGAACAAATGGATTTTCAAGAAGAAAACAGATGCTGATGGTAATGTTACTGTCTATAAATCTCGACTTGTCGCAAAAGGGTTTCGACAAATTCAAGGAGTTGACTACGATGAGACCTTCTCACCAGTAGCGAAGCTAAAGTCTGTGAGGATTATGTTAGCAATCGCTGCATATTATGATTATGAGATATGGCAGATGGATGTCAAAACAGCGTTCCTCAAAGGAGACATTGATGAAGAGTTGTATATGATGCAACCCAAAGGTTTTGTCGATCCTAAAGATGCTAACAAGGTATGCAAACTTCAACGGTACATCTATGGATTGAAGCAAGCATCCCGAAGTTGGAATCAACGTTTTGATAAGGTAATCAAAAGTTTTGGTTTTATACAAACTTATGGAGAAGCTTGTATTTACAAGAAAGTGAGTGGGAGATCTGTAGCATTCTTAATACTATATGTAGATGACATATTTTTGATTGGGAATGATGTAGACCTTCTTAATAGTTTCAAGGAATATTTGAATAATAGTTTTTCAATGAAGGATCTTGGCGAAGCAGCTTACATATTAGGCATAAAGATTTATAGAGATAGATCGAGACGCCTAATATCATTGTCACAAAGTACATATTTGGACAAAGTTCTAAAGAGGTTTGGAATGGAAGATAGCAAGAAAGGGTTCTTGCCCATGTTGCCCAATACGACCTTGAGTAAAACTCAAAGTCCGACAACGGCAGAAGATAGAGAAAGGATGAGTAAGACTCCCTATGCCTCAGCCATAGGATGTCTAATGTATGCCATGCTATGTACTAGACCCTACATTGCATATGTTGTTAGTTTAACTAGCAGATATCAAAGTGATCCAGGAGTGGATCATTGGACAGCGGTCAAAAACATCCTTAAGTACTTGAGAAGAACTAAGGATATGGTTCTTTCTTATGGAGGTGATGAACAGCTCGTTGTTAATGGTTACACCGATGCTAGTTGGAACACCGATCCGGATGATTCTAAATCACAATCTGGATACGTATTTACTTTGAATGGTGCAGCAGTTAGCTGGAGGAGTGCAAAGCAAAGCGTTGTGGCGAGATCTTCAACTGAATCGGAATACATGGCTGCTTCGGAGGCTTCACAAGAAGCGATATGGATGAAAGAGTTCATTACAGAGCTCGGTGTGGTTCCTAGTGCGCTGGACCCAATGTCTATCTACTGTGATAACATGGGCGCCATAGCCAATGCGCAAGAACCAAGGTCACACAAGAAGCTGAAGCACATCAAGCTACGTTTTCACGCTATTCGAGAACATGTCCAAGATGGGGACATAAAGATTTTCAAAGTACACACATATCTGAATGTGGCGGATCCGTTGACTAAACCTCTCCCGAGGGCAAAACATGACCAACACCAAACTGCCATGGGTGTTCGGTATATTACCATGTAATCTAGATTAGATGACTCTAGTGCAAGTGGGAGACTGTTGGAGATATGCCCTAGAGGCAATAATAAATATGGTTATTATTATATCTTTGTGTTTATGATAAATGTTTACATTCATGCTATAATAGTATTAACAAGGAAACATTGATACTTGTGTGATTTGTAAACTAAAATAGAGTCCCTAGTAAATCCTCTTTATAATACTAGCTTGTTGGTTAATAAATGATGGTGGTTTCCCTATCATGAACATTGAGATGTTATTAACAACAAGATCATATCGTTAGGAGAATGATATGGTGGACATACTCCTATAGATAAGCGTAGCATAAAGATCAAGTCATTTTAATAGTTCAATTGCTATATGCTTTCTGATACATAGTAACCTAATTCCTTTGACCATGAGATCATGCATATCACCTTCACCGGAAGGATGCTTTGATGACATCAAACACCACACCGTAACTGGGTGGCTATAAAGGTGGCATTGAGTGTTCGGAAAGTATTGGTTGAGACACATGGATCAAGAGTGGGATTTGTCCATCCATATGACGGATAGATATACTCTGGGCCCTCTCGGTGGAATGTCATCCAATTAGCTTGCAAGCATGTGACTGGCTCACAAGGGATCACATACCACGGGAACGAGAAAACAGTACTTATCAGTAACGAGGTTGAACTAGGTATGTAGAGATACCGACGATCATAACCTCGGGTAAGTAAACTATCGTGAGACAAAGGGAAATTGGTATCATATGTAAGTGGTTCATTCGATCGCAAAGTAATCATCGAAATATGTGGGAGCCATATGAATTTCCAGATTCCTCTATTGGTTATTGTTCGGAGAAGTGTCTCGATCATGTCCGCATAATTCACGAACCGTAGGGAGACACACTTAAGGATTCAACGTTGTTTGAGTAGTTATGGAATGATGAGTAAAGGGACCTAATGTTGTTCGGAGTCTCGGATGGGATCCGGGATATCACGAGGAGATCTGGAATGGTCCGTAGAATAAGATTCATATAAGGAAAGTCATGTTTCGGGTTGGAGAATGGTTCCTGTGTTTTCATCGGGAATGTTCTAGAAGGTTCCGGAATGTCCGGCACTCCGGAGGGGAAGGGTACATGAATGTGTCATAACAAGTTGGAATGATTGCATCATGTACTAGCTGTCATCGCTGAACAAAATAAACTGTTTAATCAAATCCTAGTTTGAAAAGTCAAACGCCAATTTGAAAAGTCAAACGGCTATTTTGTGAGGTGGAGGGAGAGTAGGAAACCTACTTTGGGAGGAGTTCCCTCCCTCCACCGCTGGCCCACTTGGAGACCGAGTTGGGGAGGGACTCCCCTCCCCTTGGCGCGCTCCCTCCACCTATATAAGGAGGAGGCCACGCCCTCTAAACCCTAACCCTAGCCTCCGCCCACCATAGTCGCCACCTAGGGCAACTCGCTGCCGCCGCCTAGGGCAAACCCTAGCCGCCGACCTTGCCCCCTCCTTGGTGTGTCTAAACCCTAGATCGCCGAGGCTCTCTCTCATAGTCCACCATACTCGCTCCGGCTTAAGGTGAAGCCCTGCGAGATCTCCCCTCTACTTCCGGTACCACGCCGTTGTCTTTGGAATCGCGAGTGCTACAACCTCCGCTGCCTGCTGGAACCAGGGAGAGGAAGGTCTTCGTCGAGTACCGAACGTGTGACCGACTACGGAAGCGCTGCCGGAACACAGCGCCAGAAGGATCGTCTACGCGATCTTGAGATCGGCAAAAATACGACTACATCACCCACGAGAATCCGCTCTCGTTAAACACTTTGGAATATTCGAGGGTGAGTTATTCCATCGACTCGTTTCTACAATCTAGTAGATAGATCTTGGCTTGTTTGTTTGTATGCGGTAGAAAATTTTTGTTTTCCATGCTACGAAACCCTACACAACTGTCCATAACCGCGGACGCGGCTATTCGAATAGTTTGACACTCTACAGAGATTGTACACTTTCACCACAACATTCGATACATCCGTCAGGAACAAATCCTGAATTCACCATACTCAGTATGCGGATAATCAATCCTAACCTTTCAATTACACGCCTTAGTATAAGCACCTCTCCTGTGAGTTTGGCCTCCCAACCATGACCAACTGTCATCTTGGGTACTGCACAGGTGGACAATCTTCACAAGGTAGCCTCAGCTCAAACCTTGGCCGTGAGGGAGCTAATACTAAGGTACATAAGTTTCCAGTCAAGACCTACCCAATCTTCGGGTATTGTGGTTGTACGATAAAATTGGAATGGTATCACATTCAGACAACCATCAGTTTTTATAAAGGGCTAAGGCTAATGCCTCAACATTTTCATCACCATAATCCTCGGGTGTTTGGAAACACATGTACAAAACATTTCAATAGAATGATCCATCATTCCAAGGTTTTCATAACCATTTTCACCAAGTAATCCCATCTAAAGTTGATCAAGTTTTATGCTTAGCACTAGCATCTACAAGTGGGGGTAAGCAATAATGAGGGGTGGTAAACTAGTGGAATTTTAACTAAGTTCCATCTCATGCCTTAAGATGACATCAAGATTATCTAGCTTAGGCCAAATTTTATGCTCTTTATGCAACCTTCAAATATCTCCTTAGAATCTACAAGTCACTTGAGTACTCTCTAAGGAAGTAGCTTTGATAAAGAAATAAAGTAGAAAGCTTGCAAATAAAACTAGGATTGGGTTATCAAGTGGGTATGATCACATATGCTTAAGGCATATAGTAGGCATGGTAACAAGTAAGGGTTTGTTGCATCAGTTGGGTATTCTGCAAGAGTTAACTTGCATCAATATCAATATAAGCTTGCATAGGTATAGCATCAGCTTGCCTTGTGCAGAGCAGTGGTTGAAGTTCTCCTCGGCTTCTTCTTCGTAGTATCCTCCTTCCTCCTCGTATCCTTGGTCGGTACTAGCGTCTATGAATAAATATGAGGTACACAATCACCAAACAATACTTAAATACTTGCAATCATCACACACAAGGGTCCTATAGATGATCTAGCATCATCCCTAACATTACAAGTTTAAGGCTTGGTTTAATTCCTTTTATTTTTAGAAAAGTAATTTCTACTCATTGAAAAACTACTTAAGATTTAATATTCTCCAAACCAAACATGGAATCATGTTGACACATGTGATCACCACATATTTTAGTCCATGGGAATGTGATTTAAAGTGGTGTCACAATTTAATAAGGTTTTACCCTTTTATTTTATTTAAAAATAATGACTAGAAATGCCTATGTAGCATTCTTTTATTACTTGAACATTATTTCTGTAAGTAGACCTATATATTTTTATATATTCTGAAAGGTATGGTTAAATGTGGTTTTTGAGAGTTGGAATCAACTCAAAAGCTATTATGGTTTAAATTTGAAAACTGTTTGAATGCAGAAAAGCTTCTTCCTTGTTATTTTTACCATGGATGATCTCTAGATCCAAATGACTTGAATCCAACAGGCTTGGATTCAGCATTCCCAGACCTTTCTAACAAAATTGGTTTCATTCAATTTGGTGCACTGAATCGATCTGGGTTGAATTTTGAAGTTGGGTACAGAAGTGAGTTTGAAATAAAATAGAAAAGGTTTAATTTGAATAACTGGGCTGCGCGGGAAAAGTTAACGGGCCGGCCTGCTAAGCGCAGTGCTCCCGCGGGCTGCTTAAGTGGGTGTCCCCACTTGCAAGTGAGACAGGGAGGGGCGAAGCGGTACGGGGCAACGTGGGTCGTTCGATAGATTCTAATCCAACGGCTGGGAGTCATCGTCGACGCGAGACAACTACGGCGAGAAATAAACCTAGCGCGGCCAGTGAGGGTTGCTAGGGGCTCACCGGGGTGCTGGCGAGGGTCGCCGAGGCGGGCGAACGACGAAGTCGACAACGGCGAACTCAGGAGTGGTCGAGGCAGCTCCTGGGGTGGACGAAATCGATGGCGCCCTTCTTCTCCAGAGACGGCAGGTTCCGGTGAAATTCCGGCGAGGTGGTGCTCGCCTTGCTCCGGGAACGGTGTGGCATGATCAGTGACTAGAGGGGAGTGAGATGGTGTGAAGAAATCGAGCGGGGGTGGCCTCTATTTATAGTCGAGCGAGGGGACCGACGGGGCGCACGGTGAGCTCGTCGGGGGCGATGGTACAGGCGGCTATTGGCATGGGCGACGGTAGGGGCGATGCGGTGTTCCCTGGCGATGCTCAACGACATGGTTTCGAGGCGTGGGGCGGTGTGGCTTGGTCTAGAACATGCGACGCTCTGCGCGGCAGAGGCGGCGTATTTGACGGCGAGCGGTGGCTGTACGTCACGGCGGCGAACGGGGATGGCTGGCGGTCTCCTAGGTCGGTGGGGATTGTGTATGCACGCGGCGAGGGCGGCGCGCGGTCTGTGGGCTTCGGTCGAGGGTGGTGCTCTGGCGCACGCTCGGCATGGTCGCCGCGGCAGGTGCGGTCCGTGCGTGTGGTCCAGTGCTTGGCAAGGTTCGGTGGGCGTGGAGTGGCGGTGGACGGTGGGCTGCCTCCCAGACATGCTGGCTAGGCTTGTGTCTCCTCCTAGCTTGCTGTCGACATGGGGGTGACATGGGTGTGCTAGGCTGTTCACCATTGATGGCAATGGCAAGCTCACAGTGGTGCTAGTGTTTAGTTAATCTTCCTAGATGATCTACTGAGCTGGTTGTGAGCTAACTAGGGAACAAGTTAGGCCAATTTTACTGCACATTATAGTGTTTGATGTTTGTTTGATTTGTATCTGCAACCTGTTTGATGAAATGGCCGCATGAATTCAAGTTTTGAATTTTGAATAGATTTTTGGTGGGTTTTCTAGGTTGGTGCTGGTGAGTCTGCAGATGCTTGGGTTTTGAAAGTTGAGCTTGTTTGAGTGGTTTTTGAAAAAGTGGGATCTTCCCATATGATAAAGATTCAATTTTGAATTGTCATTTAAACTATGCATTTGAAAGTTTCTGGATGATCACAAAGTGGGCCTTGATACCTTGTTATGAGTACTTTCAAGGGGTGCAAAGATTCAGAAAAGTTTCTGTTAGGTTCTGAAAGTTTGAGACAGCCAAAGTAGGCATGGGAGTTAAATTGGTCAAAGTGACCATTCATTTAATACATGTGTTTTGATTTACTTGTCTTTAGGAAAAGTGTGGGAAAAGTTTTAGATGATGTTTATTTCACCTAAGAAACATTTTACAAGCAATGAAACAATTAAACAAGGTGGTTCCAAAGAATTTCAAATTAAATGCATACACATATGCATGCCTTCATAATTTTAATTAGAAAGTTTTTGTTAACCCTAATTTTGATGATTAGAGTTTGATGCTTTAAGTTTAATATTTTTGGGATGTTACAACTACCTAAGCCCAACCAAGAAGAGGAACTTTCAGGGTTCCAATCCACAACGTAAACCTGAAAGAACATGTGGGCCCCCATGTGTGGTTTTGGTAATTAATGACAATCTTTATGGACTAATGTGTGTATTAAGTTGTACTTGTAGGAATTGTCCATTGGCATCGTTTGGATCATGTGTTGGCTTCAAGGTCGATGAATTGAGAAGAAGAAGATGTGTTGTGCAAGCTCAAAATGCGTCATCTATAGAAGATCTCATGTTTGATGCTTGCCATCCTCGGCTTGCCATCCTCGGTGATCATGGATCGATGATGAGGAATCAAGAAAGGCGTTCCATTTTGAGAAGGTCAAGTTCGTCTACATAGAGCTCAAGTGGAATGCTCAAGGCAAAGGTATAATCTTGATAGGTTTTCCCTTTTGCCGGTCTCATGTCGTGTGTGGGAGACCGGGTTTAGGATAGATAACCGTACTATCAAGAGGGGCTCTCGAATGAGTAATTTGCTCACATCGTTCGGAGAGAGCTCAAACCTTTGCATACTTGCATCATCGTATTTGGTTGTTATTTGGTCTTACCCATGTGAGGATATAGAGCTTGTGGTAGTCTCCATAACAAGCTCTTGCTCACCAAAATCGGATCTCTCTTTTATATCATATTGCGATTTTGATCTATGCGGTTTTTTAGTTTCTCACCAAGTGAGGTATCCCAAATTATTCTACTTGATATTTTGATCTAGACCATGTCGTCCTCTTTCCAACGAAATTGGAATCAAGTCAATCGAAGCTACCATTCAAAAGTTATGACCGTTTGAATATTCGCCGAGTTAATTCTTATTTAAAAAGAAAAAGAAAAATCTGCTTACTGGGCCAAGCGGTAGTACCGCCCAGGCGGGCCGGTACTATCGCCCGCATCTAAGCGCCACGGATTATCTTCTGCCTAGCCCAGTACCTTTTTCCGGTTGTACCGCTCGGCCCGGTAGTACCACCCGGGTGGGCCGGTACTACCGGCCAGCCCAGAATCGCCCAGATCCAGATCCAGATCCCGCCCAGCTGCTGCCGCTCGTTCCCACACACGCGCTTGCCACCCTGCTCGCTGCCACTGGGCCCTGCCCGCGCGCCTCGCCTCTGCCTATGCGCTCGCTCTCGTGTTGCTCGCCTAGGCCCTCCACTACGCCGCTGGCCCCGCTTCCGCCGCGTTGCCTCGCGCGTGCGGCCTGCCGCGCTCGCTCGCCTCACGCCGCGTTGACCTCCGCTGCTGCGCTGCGGCTCGCGCTTTGCTGCCGCTTCGCTGTGGCTCTCGCTTCGCTCGCTTCAGCTGCCGCTTAGCCGCGCTGCCGCATCTATCGCCCCACGCGCCGCGCTGCCGCTCTGCATCGCTAGCTAGGCCAGGCCGCCATGCACCCTGCTGCTGGCCCCACACCAGTCCGCGCTGCCACGCCTGCCCTGATCTCGCCCGTTGACCCGTTTTGGTTTGATTCGTTCGATTTACTAGGACTGGTGCGGTAGTACCGGTTTGGTCTGGTACTACCGGACCGTTTAGGAAAATTGCCCCAACGGGCAGATTTAGCCCGATTCTTTAAATAGCTTTCCTCTCTTTTTCTTTTGGGTTTCTTCTTCCTCATCTATTAGGCTAAGCTTTGTCCACACTTGCTCTAGATTTTGAAGCTTGCCTAATCTTTTCCCTCCGATGATTCTTGCCCATATTTGAGTGGAAGAGAGAGGAGATCTAGATCCACGTTTTGACCTAACCGATTCATCTCTTTGTGAGTGCATCTTTGGGGATCTAGATTTAGGGGGATTTTATGTCTCTCTTTGTTTACTCCTCTCTTGTTCCCCCAATAGCTTTAGAAGCTTTGTTGGAACTTGAGAGTGAGGGATTTGAGCACCTTTGTGGTGTTCTTGCCATTTGCATTCGGTGCATCGGTTTGAGTTCTCCTCGGAGGATTTGGTTCGTGTGACTCATTGAGCTTGTCCCTCTTGGGTTCTTGGAACCCTAGACGGTTGTGTGTCCTTGGTGGCATTGTGGCCTTTTGTGGCATTTGTTGGGAGCCTCCAATTAAGTTGTGGAGAAGTGCCCCAACCTTGTGAGAGGTTCCGGTTGCCACCGACAAGTGCACCGATAGTGGAAGCGTGGATCGATCCCATTGGGGTGAGATTCACCGGAGAATAAGGGAGGCCTTTTGTGGCGTTGGTGGTTTGATACCACCCCCTCTCCAAACGAGACGTACTCCATGTTGGGAGGAACTCGGTAAAATATCATCGTCCCTGCGTGCCTCGGTTATCTCTATACCCGAGCTATTTACTTATGCACTTTACATTGTGATAGCCTTCGTGCTTGAAGTAATCTATATCTTGCTATCACTCTGTTGCTTGTATTGCTTAGCATAAGTTGTTGGTGCACATAGGTGAACCCTAGTTGTTCTAGGTTGTGCTTGACAAAGTAAACGCTAGTTTTATTCCGCCTTTGTTGAGCCACTCTAAGAAAAGTTTTAATCGCTATTCACCCCCCCCCCTCTAGGCGACATCTGTATCCTTTCAAAACCTCAGGGGCATCCCTCTTCTTCTAGGACGCATGGAAAGGCTCCTGATCACCAGGTGCAGGAGGTGGACAAGGACACCTACAGGTAGTGCAAGCAGAAGGGCTACTACATGAGTGACTGTGTGGATTTTTTGAGGCATCTGTGCAAGAATGGTGAGGATTTTATTACTTTTGTTGATGAATCCTTATTTTTAAGTTATGAAAAATCTACTTGGTGGATTGACTCAGGTGCGACTGTTCATGTTGCAAATTCATTACAGGGATTCCTTATGAGAAGGACCCTGCAAAGAGGAGAAAAAGTATTAAAGTTGCAAACGGCGTCCAAGCTGAAGTTGAAGCCATTGGAGATCTCCCATTAGAGTTATCAAATGGCTTTGTACTTTTACTAGTAGATGTGCTTTATATACCCTCTTTGCATCAAAACTTAATAAGTGTACCGCGCTTAGATGATTATGGTTTTGCTTGCCATTTTGGTGATGGACAATGTAAGATCAAGTTTAATAATTAGATTGTTGGTCTTGCCTTCAGACAAGACAAGCTTTATTTGTTATCACTTTGTGAGAACGTGAATGCATTAAGCGCTGAGAATGAGAATGCCTCCTCATCCCTGAATGGAAAGAGTAAGATGAAAAGAATTGATGATGTCTCTTCGAAATTATGGCACTGTCGTTTAGGCCATATTTCAAGGGGGAGCATATAACGCTTAGTAAAAGAATTAAATCTACCGCCTCTAGAATTTTCAAATTTAGAGCAATGCATCGATTGCATTAAATGAAAGTTTGTAAAGAATATTAAGAAGGGCGCCAAAAGAAGCACCGGAGTTTTAGAAATAATTCATACGGATATATGCGGTTCGTTTCTTGTGACATATGTGGATGGATATGACTCTTTCATAACATTCACGGATGATTATTTCCTTTATGGTTATATTTAGCCAATTAAAGAGCGTTCAGAAGCATTGGATAAATTTAAGATATTTAAGGCTGAAGTTGAAAATCAACATAGCTTAAAGATTAAAGTAGTAAGGTCCGACCGTGGAGGCGAATACTACGGTCGGCATACCCCATATGGCCAAGTTCCTCGACCCTTTTGCAAGGTTTCTACAAGAACATGGTATAGTTGCCCAGTATTCAACACCGGGCGAGCCTCAGTAGAATGGAGTAGCTGAAAGACGTAACCGTACCTTGATGGATATGGTGAGAAGCATGCTAAGTTACTCCACCTTACCGGTTGGTTTGTGGATGGAGGTGTTAAAAACCGCCATTCATATACTTAATCAAGTTCCCAGTAAGTCGGTGTCTAAAACACCATATGAATTATGGACTAGTCGCGAACCTTCACTCAATTATTTGCGAGTGTGGGGTTGTCCAGCTAAGGCAAAACTCTTCAACCCAAACCTTGGGAAGTTAGATCCTAAGACAGTGAGTTGCCATTTCATTGGCTATCCAGACAAGTCTAAAGGTTATCGTTTCTATTATCCAGATAGAATTACTAAGTTTGTAGAAACGAGACACGCTGTATTTCTAGAGGATCAGATGATCAAGGGGAGCACGGTATCCCGAGAAATCAACCTTGAGGAGAAGCGGGTGCATGCACCCACTCCGATGATTCAGGAACCATTTTTCTTGATACCTGCTACTGCATCGACACAGGACAATGTCGATGTGACACCTGTTGTTAGTTCTCCTGTGGCAACAATGAATGAAAATGAAGACCCTGTTACCACACATGAGGGAGAGCCGCAACATCCCCACATAGAGAATGTGCCAGAAGGTGAGACCCTTAGAAGGTCTCAAAGAACTAGAAAGCCAGCTATTCCTAACAATTTTGAAATCTATGGCAGGGAAGAAGTTTAAATGGAGGGTGATCCCACCACATTTGAAGAAGCCATTAAAAGTGCTCACCCATCGAAGTGGCTTGAAGCCATGGAAGATGAAATGAGATCCATGAGTAGCAACAAAGTCTGGGATTTAGAAGAAATTCCTAAAGGAGCCAAAAGAGTAGGTTGTAAATGGGTCTACAAAACAAAATGTGACTCTAGATGGAATATTGAAAGATATAAAGCGTGACTTGTTGCTAAAGGCTTCACCCAAAGAGAAGGAATAGATTATAATGAGACATTTTCTCTAGTCTCAAGTAAGGATTCTTTTAGAATCATAATGGCTTTAGTGGCACACTATAATTTAGAATTGCATCAGATGGATGTAAAGACGACCTTCCTAAATGGAGACTTGGAAGAAAAAGTTTATATGGCACAACCCAAGGGTTTTTTCGTGGAAGGAAAAGAACATATGGGATGTCGTCTGAAGAAATCCATTTACGGATTAAAACAAACCTCTAGGCAATGGTACTTAAAGTTCCATGAAACAATAAGAAAGTTTGGGTTCAATGAGAATGAGGAGGACAATTGCGTGTATGCAAAGTTCAAGAATAGGAAATTCATTTTTCTTATCCTGTATGTAGATGACATTCTACTCGCTAGTAGTGATGTTAGTCTACTATTGGAGACCAAAGAGTTCTGCTTGTCCTCGAACTTTGATATGAAAGATCTTGGTGAAGCTTCATTCGTTCTAGGAATTGAAATTCTCCATGATAGAGAAAAGGGGGTTTTAGGGCTATCGCAGAAGGCATACTTAGAGAAGATTCTGAAGAAGTATAGTATGCATGCGAGTAATCCTACGCCTGACCCTATAGTCAAGGGCGATAGATTTGGGAATTTTCAGTGTCGCAGGAACCAATATGAGATCGATCAAATGAAAGTGGTTCCATATGCTTCTGCTGTCGGAAGCTTAATGTATGCTCAAGTATGTACACGCCCTGACTTAGCTTTTGTTACCGGGGTACTTGGCAGATTTCAAAGTAATTCAGGGATAGATCACTGGAAAATGGTAAATAAGGCGTTGCATTATGCAAAAGACACAAAGGGCCTCATGTTAACATACAGAAGAACTGATTCCCTTGAGATAGAAGGGTATTCAGACGCAGATTGTGCGGGAGATGTAGATGAAATAAAGTCCACGTCAGGATATATATTTACTCTCGCAGGTGGAGCTATATCGTGGAAAAGCTCCAAGCAAACCATCACGACATCGTCCACGATGGTAGTTGAGTATGTAGCATGTTATGAGGCCACGGGGCAGGCAACTGGTTAAAGAATTTTATACCCGGGTTAAGAGTGGTGGACAGCATTCAAAGACCACTCAGAATGTACTGCGACAATGAGCCTGCGGTATTCTATGCTCACAACAATAAGTCAAGTGTTGCTGCCAAATACATTAACATTAAGTTTTATGTTGTGAAAGAAATAATCCAGGATCATACCATAAGCTTAGAGCATATAAGTATAAAAAAATGCTCGCGGATCCGCTCACAAAAGGCTTACCACCCAGTGTGTTCAGAGAACACTTAGCCGGCATGGGTTTAAGGGAAAGCCTATGATACCTAGATATTAAGGGCCTAAAACAAGAATCTGTTTCAAAATAGAGAGGTGTATAGTGGCTGTTGAATCTATGGTGTGTAACTGACCATTATGACGAGACATGCTCTATATGTTGATCTATGATGAAATGGGTGCCAAAGTATAAGTTTAAAGAATAAGTTGAATGAAAGATGAGATCAAGGGAGAGAATGTTAGTTTGATCTCCCCGCATTCGCCCCAACGGACGAACGACTCGGTCTCTCGCCCTGATCGGGGGCGCCCAACGTCGCTATCGTTGGTGGGCCCCTGTCGCGCAGCGCATATAAAAGAGGTGGGGGCCGGGGGCACGCATGCTAAGATTCGTCGTGCCCACTCACCCCACCAAAAAATCCAAACCCTAGCCACTGATCGGCTTGCGCTGTAGCGGCGGGAAGCACCCCCTCACGCCGCCACCACTCCGTCGAGATCGATGGCGAGCTCATCGTCAACTCCAAAGACCGACGGTATGCATCTCTCTCACGTATACTCCCTAGATCGACCCCTAGCGATCCTAGCAGATCAAACAGGGTCCTGCATCTGCACCTCCAAACAAGCGGCCAAAAACAATGGCGTCCAGTAGTGGAACAAAGTTGCCACCATCATTGTATTCCCTCATTCAACTGTCTGGAGTCTGGCTAGCCCAACCAGGCACGATTTTTATATTTGTTGATTAGGAAATACAGAGTAAAGTGCATGGTCTATATTATTAGATTTGTTAATGGATTGATGATGGCCGTCTGATCAACTCCACTACTAATTGCTCGTCCTGAGATCGGCTGATCACCTTCTTGCCTTTTTGAAAATTATTCTTGCTAACCTATGGACTAATTTCTTATACACATCCAACACCAATATCGTTACTGCCTATTTCCTGAATTCCTTTGTGTTGATGTAGAAAATGCCAGGTGCAAATCAATATCATTACTGCCCTTTCCCCTAGACAAATGTAGAGGATGTTTTGCTGCAAGTCAGTTTTTCGTCTGGCCATTGGTAAATATCAGATTACATAATTTCTTTCTTTCTTTGTACTTCTATATAAAGTAAAAATCCAAAAAGTTCCTGCATAAATTTGTGTCCAAAATTGCGAACGTCCATAGAAGAACGAGTGCATAGGATAAAGGGTTATGGAAAGGGTTTCCCCGGATTTCCATTACTACAAACCATGTCTCACATCATTTCTGATGATCTGGAAGCAAAAAAATAGGATTAGTTAGGAACAAGACGTGAATGAGGTCTGTTGCAAATTTATGTAGGTTATACTTTGATTAAGCTATATTCATCATCTCCTTGCATCAATTTCAAAAATAAATTTTCTATTAACCTTAACTATGTTTTAGTACTATGTTGAGGCTAAAATTGCTAATGTAATTATGCAGGCATGTCGTATATGTTCCTTTGATGCATGCGATTGGCAGAAATTTGTCCTTCTATTTTCGTACGTATGTGATCATGGACAACATCATGATGCATGCACTTTTCGCGCGGTCAGTCCCAACAGTGGGACATCAGCTATGCTCGAGGTGATAATATAGCACCATTCTGACTTTTGAGTGTGTCTCTAATAAAATGAGTGCAATTTCAGTGTACTTTTGGTTATATATATTGGAGAGAGGTTGTCCAAGCTAGAAAGATTGAATGGAGGCCAAGGTGAACAACCACAGTTTGCAGTTGGGATGTAGAAGAGTTTGTGTTGGTATGTTTTTGCTCGTGTGGTCTGAAATGCTTTCTTATTTGCAGGTGTAAGCTCTATATTTAAAATTCCTATATATCTCAGAAGGGTCTAGGGAATGGGCATATCAGTGTTTGGTCCTGGAGGTTTCATGCCCTGTGCTGCACCTCAATTCGATGAACCGATCAAAGGAGTAAGTAGAATGGTACTTAAGCTCTTCACCTATTTCGTTCCTACGATTTGAGAATAGACCTGAAATGGCTCCATGTAATGAGCACATGCATGTTTTAAAATTAATGAGCAGCACCATGTATACCACTCCCATCGATTGGAATTAATTGTTGCAGGTTAAGGCAAAGTTTTCCCTAAACATGCCATAGATAAATCAGTTGTATTAGAGCTTGTCAACATAGATTCTACATCATTACTCCTCGTTTTGTTTTTCTGAAAGGCACCAGCGATACATCTCATACCTTATATATGTCTATGCTTTGCACTAAATCTTGGGTACGTTCAGTGATGGAGTGGTCTAATATAATTCTAATATTGCATAAATGCTTGATCATGAGAAGTTCATTTCATTTGAAACATTTTTTCATGCACTGAAGTATGGCAGACTTCATTTCCAGATTGCAAGAGTGGCTGACCAGAGATACTTTTTGGCAACTGAATACGTTGTTAGATAGATGAGACCTCTCCAGCAGCGAATTATACGCGCTCGGATAAAACCCCGTTTAATTTAGTCCCCATGGGGACTTGAACCCGAGTGGGCTGCGCACTCGCTAGCCTTGCCACCATGCCAGCACTTGGTTCTCAATAGATACATGATGATACAAGTATATGTGTTACTTGTACGCATTCAAGCACAAACTTGTATCCTCACTAGTCACCATACAATATTGTATGGTATTGATGGATCTTCTGAAATTCAGGCACTCTTTCTGAGCACTTCATACACGGAAAGATCACCTATAGGATCCTCTGAACTACTGTGAATGGTTCTTTAATCTAATTTGTGCTTGATCGTGGGAATTAATAGGTGGTACAAGGTGGGAAGCTAATGAAGCTCGTCGACCCGAGCCTGCCGATGGATAGCGGCTAAGTCCAGAGAATGGCCCTCGCCATAACTGCGCTTTGCACTCGAGTGCCGCAATGCAGGCCGAGCATCATAAATCTAAGAAGACCAAATCTTTTTTCTTGTCCTCTCGTCATACTTAGGTGTGAAATTCTCTTTTCTCTAGATTCGGAAGCTGCTCGAAGGTGACAGCAACACTATTCATTGGAATTACTCCCTCCGTCCCGGTGAGTAAAGCGTAAAAAAAATCAAATTTTTCTTAGAGCGCGACGGCGTCAGCAATGGAGAATTCGCTAAACTGCTGAACTTACCCCTCCACCGCATTCCCCTCTTCCTCCAGAAACGCCAGAAACAAATCCTGATTTCTCGCCTCCATCGCCAAGCACTCGCCGACCTTCACAATACTCCGCTCTCAGGTGGCCACATCCTCATCTTCGTTGTAGGTGCGGCCGGTTTTGGGGAGGAGCGGCGGAGGTCGTTGGCCGCCATGGACGGAAGGGAAAGCTCTGTGGTGTTGACCATGACACTCAGCGGCGAGCTCTTGGTCCGGGGAAGGATGGAGCTGCTTCGCCGGACATCGAGGGCCAAGTATGCAACCAGGGATGCCGTGGATATCAAAAGGGCCGTGATAACAAATATGTAGTAGACCTTTACATTATGTACGATGTCATGGAAGTACACTTCAAAGTAACTGGAATCTCAATGTTTTAGGCTATCTATCTTTTCAACTATATTTTATTTATATGTGGTGGAAAAATAAATCAAAGAATGCTCTAGCAACGCATGGGCACTCAACTAGTTATACATAATTAGTGTCGTTAAATTCATATTGGAAAACACTTTCTAATAATGCTAATTTTATACCAAAAAACTTTATATATTTAGGATAATTTTGGTAAAAGTATATTTGGGTAATTTTGGTAAAAACAACACGAAAAGCAAGGATACCTTATTCTTTGATACGGAAGGAGTAGAATTTAGGTATTGTGCAATACGAGAAATGTCAATTTAAGCTATACCGTCCATTGTACTGCTTATTAGAAAAACTAGAATGCTTTCCTTCTGTTCCTCACTGTTACTCGCGAAGATGAATTCCAGATTTCTGTGATTTTATCCATTGACCATTTCTGAATGCAAAAAGCAAATACAAGCTATGTAAGGTAACTTCGCCTAACTGGCTCTATGAATATAGCATTTCTGTTGGCAAAGGGAAACCCTTTGTATAATACAGAAATCAGCCTAAAAACTGAGGTTAGAAACAATCCACAGCATCGACAAAAATACAAGCTACATTTCCCTATATTTGTTCAGTATGGCTCCAAAGATGATGCAAATATAGAAGCAAATTACTACATTGGAGTAACTTTTACTGATTTGCAAATACATGTTTAATGCAATCCCAACTTGTCGCAGCAGTAAAAGGATTTATCTGCTTGGTCATTTACAGCACACGGAGCAGGCTTCATCAGCACATACCATTGAAGTAGTATGCCTAACTACTGGCTTGAGACTGCCACGCTATCTTCAGTCGGCACCTCTTCAATAGCCAGAGTTTTCTTCACAACTTGTTTGGGAATATCAAGGTCATCTTGAATGCAGCGTAGCAAGGGATGTGATAGAAGGATGCATATCTGACGGAACAAGACCCTAGCAAGCCCTTGGCCAGTCTCAAGAATGTAGCCCTCATACTGGCTGACGTGCTCAAGGGCATCAACCAGCACATCATACACCTTCTGTGGGCAGTTGTTAGCAGTAGGCTTGTCATGCATATATACCACGTCCATGGTGAAATTCTTTTGCTTTATGGGCCACTTGTTTTGCGGCCTGGTTGAGGACCGGCAGTAGATGAGTACCTGGAACAATTGGTCCTCACAGAAGTCATAACCGTGAACCAATCCACAAATAACAGAAGCACAAACACAAAGCAAGACACAGAACACATTTCATTATGTTTTTATCAACCTTCTGTTGACACTAATCTGATGCAGCATAAATTGTGCTTGCATTTCATATATATATATATATATATATATATAGGGTCGCGCTATTTGACACCCAGGGTGTAGAATAGTTATTCTACACCCACCCTCTATCTTTAGAACTGTATATTATTTTTACATCACGTAAATTTTTCTTACTCTATAAGTTAAGAAGAATATAATAAAATTTAGAAATGACATAATTTTTTTATTTTCTTGCCATATAAAATTACGATGTAAAATTCGTATTTTTTGGTGGTTTTACACTATAATGACTCATAAAATTTATTTTTGTGTTGAAATTTTTTGTTATGGTAAATATATGAACATAATTATTCATATACAAAACATAATTTTTTAATATAACAACATAAAAATATGTTGGATGCAGAATATATATATATATATATATATATATATATATATATATATATATATATATATCATGAAACTCGGTAAGCCTTCTAAAAAATGAACTTCTGGGTAATACCACAACATTCTCAGCCTAAAACAGGCAGATGGTAGGCTAGGTGGTGCAGAAATACAATGCCAGTGAGCTCAAGCGGTGCAGAATGCACTGGCACACTGATATATAAAATAAAGATTACTGTAGGCAGACAGCAGATGACCTTAGAAACTTCAACAAAAGGTATAAGTTATACACACAGGGTGGTCTCAAAATGGTTGTCAAACTGTTAACTGTTTTGGCTTGGGGATATCAGAACAGGTTCTGAGCCAGAACTACTTCTTATGGGGCAGTTTACGATTGTCTTTTATGCTAAGCTAGGACATTAGATGCACACAGGATATACACGCCCTTGCATCAAAACACACTATTTCACAGCATTGAGCATTCTTTGGAAAACATTGCTATTTAATTGCCAATTACTGGTTGTTCCACATGCTTAGAAACACTGACATTTCTGCCTGGTGGCGGACTGGTTACCATTACTAGCAAGAGGTGAAATGTTACCAGACGTTAGTGAAGAGCCAGTTGACAGTTTGAGGCTATAGTTACAGCTTGCAGCAAGCTTACCACACGAAGTAGGCGCCCTTGATGTTCTGCCCTTTTCCCTTCATCGTAAGCTATCTTGAAGAGCTGAGTGAGATCAGCCATTGCATATCTCATTTCAGTAGCAGCCAGGGACCCGATTGCCTCAATTGCAGAAGCAGAATCACTGCTGAATTCGTTCGTTACCTTAAATTCAGAACAAACCAAGTCAATCCCCAGTTCACAACCACATTGTAGAAGCAATCGACGAAATTAACCCACAAAACTCAAATAAAACTACAGCATTAATTTCAGATTTAACCAAGCCGATCCCTCGGTTCGTTACCACATTACAGAAAGGAGACCAGAATGAAGCTGTGAAACTCAAAGGAAACTACAGAATAACAACAACATAGCATAGGCTAATCAATAGGTGAGAATTTGTGGGCTAATTGTTATCCTATACAGGGGAATTTTTTGGGGAACCATTACTAATTTTTTTCATGTCCATTCCTATACTTGAATCCTGCCATTCACATGGATAACGCACGCAGCATTCAACGAAAGGGTTTGCAGTGAGATGCAACAGATGCACACGAACCATTTCTACGGAAACCGTTAACCCTAAAATCAGGGTGCGCGTATACCGGAAGCGCTCCTCGCTTAGTTATACCTAACCGGGAAATGAAGAGAAAGGGGCAATGATACCATGGAGACGGTCTCGCCGAGCGAGGCGAAGGCGAAGCGGTGGTCGGGGCACATGATGAGCTTGCTGTGGACGAAGAGCATCAGCGCCTGCTTGACGGCGTCCATCCGCTTCACCGCCGGCCGCGCCGGCCGTCCCGCTGCCGGATCCGCAGCACCCAGAACCGCGTCAAAGCCAGGGGATCCGGAGGCGGCGGCGACGGAGGAGGAAGAGGAAGCCGGGGCTGCCTTCATCTCGGAGCGCGCCTCGGCGTCGACGTCGACGCAGAAGAGTATGTCCTCCAGGGGAAGGTGGCTCGGCAGCAGCGAGAACACCGGCGAGGGCGGCGAGTCGCCGTGGCGATGGGCATGGTCCATGGGGATGGGGGCGGAGGTTCTCGGGCGGTCGTCGGGCTCGGGATGCGTTGGAAACGTTTGGGTCCCTCGGTTCGTGGCTTCGTGCGGTCGGTGAAGAGATGCTTAACTATTTGCTCGCTTCTCGTGCCAGTGCTTTGAATCAGGACAGGCGGGAGTCGGGACTCGGGACTGAATTTTGGAAAATTATAGTTCTCCTTCTACCCCTCGGACCCATATTAATTAACTTACTTCCTTTGGTCCGAATTAACTGACGAACATTTTGCAAAATCGTCCCTGATGTTTATCCGACAAAACACCGTGTCCTCCTTATCGTCTCCACTCATGTTCTTCCCCCGCCTCGTCTCCCGCGTCACCGGCGCTGCGCCATCGCCGGCTCTCCGCTCCTTCGCCCGCGCCACAACCTCGACCACGCCCCGCCCTCCTCCTGGCGAATTTTTTAAGAATAATACATTTTTTTAATATTTTCTAGATCTATTGCACGTTTTTAATATTTTACAAAAATAGTACTTTGTCGGCCTGGAGGAGGCCGATTGGGCCAGTCGGCTTGGAGCAAACCGACTGAGCGTCGGCGATGAGACTCAGTTGTTAATCGGCTGGAGCCGGCCCTTAATCGGCTGGGCCAAGCCGATCGCTACTATGCATGCATGTGTTGGTCATGCATGCTTGAGCCGATCGGCTCGCCCAGCCGATTAAAGTCGATTGCTGCAGCCGATTGGCAGCCCTAAGCGGCACCCGACGCCTTGATCGGCTTGCTCCAGGCCGATTGGCCCAATCGGCCTCCTCCAGACCGACAAAGTACTACTTTTATAAAATCCAAAAAATGTGTAATAGATCTAAAAAATATTAAAAAAAGTGTATTATTTAAAAAAAATCGCCTCCTCCTGTCCTGCGAGCTCGCCCGCACCGCGCCTGCAACGAGTGGCCCCTCCATCTGCGAACCGTAACTAGTCAGGGAAAATCAGTTCTTGCGGTGAGGTGGACGCGGTCGGAGATTTGGGGGTCTGCAGTCGGTGAGGAAACTCGATGCGGCGGCGCCGGCACCGACTTCGACAAGTTGTGGTGGAGTCTAGTCTAGTGTTGTGCATCGTCGCCAGCTACAAGAACGGCGGAGGTCGCCAGATCTAGGGACGGTGGAGGCTGGTATCAGTTCACGCCGTTGTCGTCGCTCACCTCGTTTGCGACGAGCTTGCTGCACTTGCCATGGAGGTGAGTACCACTGTCTCTGTCTCTATCACTTCGGATTCTAATTTAAATTTTGATGTTCTGCTAAGAACTAAAGATGCATGTTCCAGTTTTATCAAAGTTTGTTTCTTTTCCTAAGAGGTTGTCTAGTGGTCTTCTATATTACACATATTTGCTATAGCGCATCTGATGAAAATGGCCAATATTTTGTTTCTGCAATCAAATGGTTTTGTTCGATTCTCTCTCGAGTCCATACAGAAAACAGCATATGTTTAGTTATTATGCAAAGACTGTTAGGATTTGATTAGAAGCTCTTGAAACCCAATAAATCAGGACTAGATACAATCTCAAAGCGTTCAGGATTGGTCCTCTCATGTGTACTTATACTCTGAAGATACAGATTAACCATGAGTAGCAGGACATCTTGAGCCCAAACTACTCTAGGTGCAGAGTCTGGACTAATATCACCAAGTTTTCTTGTATTCTGAATGTTAATTAAGCTCACCAAGTTTAGCATATATATTCAGAGATGTATTACATGTTAACTAAGATCACCAAGTTTTCTATATCTTCAGAACTTGTTCCATTGATTTACTGCCATGGTATATTGCAGATTCCATTGATTTACTAGAGCCAAATTGGTCCTGCCATGGTACATCCATCCGAGGAATATCATGTTTCTAAAAATATAGACCAATATACCATGCTTGCTTGTGTGGGTGAACTTGAAGATATTTTTCAGTGGCAATCAATCTCTGAAGGAGTAAATGATATTATATCGGTGCTTTTTCCCCGGTTGGAAGCAAGGGTAGGTTACACTAATCTCAAATTATGCATTTTGGAATACTTATTCAGCTGTTCTCGTGTATCTTAGCCAGGCTAGTTATCTGACACTTAAACGACAATCCATGCTTGTTCTCATTTTTTATCACTAGTGTCTTAGACATATATGTGTGCTACTGTAAAAAAACTTGGTGCAAGGCTGACAGAGAGAGCCTTTAGGCCCATTGTTTTAGTTGCTGAAATAGGTACATAGAGACATAGTTGTTGTCCAAGTGATCTGTTTGTGTTCATCACTTGACCCGTTTGTGTTCATGCATCAATCTAGTGCATCAAAATTTTCTGATAAATGTATACTGCAAATATGAAGTAATTAATTTTTGTTTGTGTTCATCAAAAATTTCTGATAAATGTATGCATCAACATGTTTGTGTTCATCACTTGACCTGTTTCTGTTTGTGTTCATGCATCACTTGACTATGGAGTAATTAATTTCTGATAAATGTATACTGCCAATATGAAGTATGTACTGTAATATATGGGATAATATATTGTGTAATATATGGGATAATATATTGTAATAGATAGTACACATATGAATGTACACACATGACAGATAGTATACACAATTACAAAACAATTGGCTTGACGTTCTTCTTTAGTGACTAGATGAGCTTCTCCTTTTGACTAGCTTGAGCTTCTTCTTTAGTGACCAGCTTGAGATTAATTTGCCTATCTTGACATGCATTGCTGACTCGGCGCCTTCTACGAATAAGGCTTGATGGGTCATTCAGCCATGTTAGATATGTATTTCCCGGGATCATTGTCTCATCATCCAAAATTACTCGGGGGCCTGTCCTGCGTGCTCTTCGAGATGTTGTTTGAGCTGGTGCTATGAATTGTTGCTCATAGGAAGCTATCAGCTCCAAGGTTTTCCGGTAGAGTTCCCCATCAACATTTAGCGTGTCCGGTAGCATTCCATACCTTTGTAGTTTGTCCTTTCCCATGTGGGGTGTCTGGTTTTTGTTTCCTCCTTCTTCCTTCATAACCTCCAGTAAGACAGATTGTAGGGTTATAAACACTTAAGCAATCTTCTCTGTGCCAAAGGAATCGTAAGCTTGTTCAACAGATTCTATCAGCTCTTTGAGTGTGTTAGGTGCACTCTCAAATGCAAGGGACTCGATTGCTCTGAAAAAGCAAAGATCTAGGAAATTCATATCAGGTGAATTTGGAGGTTGGTAAGTCAACCTGATATCCAAACCCGAAGCTTTCACAGCGGCTATAAAAGCAGGATCATCTAGCAGGACATGCGTTCTTGCATTGTCCTGCTGGATAAATATTGTTCCCTCATGCCCATCGTCAGGCCACGCTTCTACTATTGCTGGAATTAATTTTTCGCATAGGTATTCTCTCATGACGTCTCTAGTAACAATCATTATCTTTAGCTCCATAGTGCCTTTTGTCCTATTCTTGGAGTTATATTTAGCTGCACTATCCGTGACAAATGCCCATATGCCTACCTTTCCATCAAAGGTCACATTCCTTTGTGCATCATGTCTGGGTTTCGCAAATGCAGTTAAGAACATGACCTTGCCGATACTATTCTTGTTGTGAACAGTGCGCAAAGGATCTTCTTCCTCTGGAAGGAGGTAATATGTTCTGTTTCTCTTGGTCATATCAAACCATTTTTCATCAATGTGAATTATATTCTCCATATTATTAAAGGAAGGCATTGCTTTTGATATCGTTGTTTGATCAACCATTGAAATGCAAAACTTTAGCCGTTTGATCTTGTTTTCTAGAGACTGAAATGGTTTCAGGCTGCTTGTGTGGCGCCTTAATTCACCCCATGTGAACCTTCTCTGTAATGTACTATAAGGGACACCAAGAGATCTTGCTAGTGCTCTCAATGTATCCCTTTGTTTAATGCAACCTGACACACCCTTTCAGAGAGATTAAGTTGTCTCCTCTTTCGACCACATCTACCCTTTCTTTTATTTGAAAAATTAACTTCTTCGTCGTGTGTTTCTTGTTCTATTGCCTTCTTCCAGGTCTTTTCAATAGTTCTAAGACTTGTTTTTAGAAGTTGAGCCACAAGTTCTTTATCAGCCTTCTCAATTGGTCTACCTTTGCTGAGTGCTTTTAGTGCAATATATGCTGCGAATTTGTGACTCGCTGGCAGATCTCTATGGTGCCGCTGAGCAACATGTTCTTCTTCTTCTTCGGATATATGATCTGGCTGTGCAATATGTTCTTCTCCGGATAAATGATCTGGCTGAGCAACATGTTCTTCTTCAGATATATGATCTGGCTGAGCAATATGTTCTTCTTTGAATATATGATCTGGTTGAGCAGCATGTTCTTCTTCTTCTTCTAATCTAACATTGAGATCTAGGTCCATCCATCCTTCCTTCACCTCCTCCTCTTGTAGTCTAACGTCAACATCTAGGTCCATCCATCTATACTCCTCCTCTAGCCTCATGTTTAGATCCAAGTCAATTCCTCCTCTGTATGTACCTACAGAGCAATCAAATGTAGTAAAATGATGATGTAACTATGAACTGAAATAAGTATGATATTTGTATATATCCCATGTTGATGACAAACAATTATTCGAGTACAATCAAATGCAGTCAACATTGTAACATTCAGGTACTGGTAGTGCTACTGATCAGGTACTGATGTCCATTGCTTTTTAGCTTATCAGTCTTCAAAGTCCATTTGTTTTTTGTTTAAAACTGCTATTGGATCTTTACTGAATGGACTTGCAACATCTTGCTGATTTTGATTGTTGCTGATTTTGATTATTGCTGAAAAAAATCCTCTTATTCTTATTCATGACAAGAAAATCTCAAAAAAGAATTCACTTTGGTTCTAGATTTATAAATTCCTTTATAACCGAGTTTGACAAAGTTTATAATTAGTCAGCACTCGCACATTCTTGTCATTTTACCAGAGCCATTGATTTACTAGAGCCAAGCTTGTCATCTGGCAAAGTTTTACGATTAGTCAGCACTAGCACATTCTTGTGTCTGAATTTAACTTTAGATACTGGTACTTCTGTGTCTGAATTTAACTTCTGTGTCTGAATTTAACATCTGTGTCTGAATTTAACTTCAGGTACTGGTACTTTTGTGTCTGAATTTAACTCATTTAACTTCTGTATCTGAATTTGTAGAGGTATTCTCACGGATGATGCAATGATTTTCTCATGTGTGCATTCTTATGGAAGTAATGGGAACCTTCTCCCCTGCAAAATGATCCTACCATAATCCAGGTACTATTGTGATGCAAAGACATGGAACTTGCACCATATGAGCTACTCAGCTGTTAATTACCCTGCTAGCATGTTTGTTGATTATGGCATTTGGAGAACTGTCTTCTTGTTCAGCATTGCTTGTTATAGAAGGGGTTTCGGTTTGGTTTTGCACTTAGTTTGTCTTGTATTGGTTTAAATAGGGGTTGAGCAGGAGTCGACAATTTGGGTTAATCTGAACCTTTTTTAGACCAAACAAACAGCTGCTTAATCTGAACCCTTTTTAGCTTTTGCAGATGGGTGACTGCTAACTGAATTGCTATTTGTGGTTTGTGGAAATTATTTGTGGTTTGTGGAAATTATTATGAGAACAAGTGCCAGGTCCATTTAATTCATATTGTTTGGCAAGTTTCAAGTGCCAGGTTTCAAGAACAGCATGTCACCTTGCAAGATGCTCGAGGTACATGAACTTCCTGGGCTGGAGGTCAGGATATGCAGCAGAGGCGGCCGACAGTGTGGCGTCCCTGGAGGTGCATCTGGGAGCGTCGGATCTCTCCCTGGAGGTGCGGCTCTCCTCCCTTTCCCGCGGCCGCCGCGGCGACGTCCAGTGGCTCTCCTCCTTGGAGCCTGAGGTGGGGCGACCCTGGCGGGAACCCTTCGACGGCAAATGGAGCGACGACGCGGCCGCACGGAGCTGGGGACGGAGGCTGAGCGGCAGCGGACCCCGCCTCGATCGACCCCGCCTCCTCTGGATCGACCCTGTCTCCTCTGCTCCAGCCTCCAGGAGGCCACGCCTCCTCTGCTCCTGGAGACCCCACGATCTCCACGATCTGGAGCGAGTCGTGACCGGCAGGAGGCTCGCGATCTGGATCGAGCCCGGGATCGACCTCGCCTCCTCTGCTCCTGGAGCCAGTCGCGGCCGGCGGGGATGGCGGACGGAGATCACGAAAGATTTCAATTTTGAATCGGGGCGGAGATCGCCAAATTTGTAATGGTTTAAATTTACGAGGGTTTATTTGAAATTTGAACTTTGTGAAGAGCCCGCGTCAATTAAATCGGGCCGGAGGGAGTATATTTATCTAGATTTAGATGAATCTAAACACTATAGTATATAGGTTCATTCAAATTTTAACAAATCCAAGTCAATTAATATGGATCGGAGGGAGTAAAAGTTTTAGGGCATTTTTTTGTGAAAAAGGGCATGTTTGATTTAAAAGATTTTAAAAACACTTACATAGGAAAACCACATGATTGCGTGTCATGACGTGTGAAATTGCACAGAATCAAAAAAAACATAGGAATTAACTATAGAAGTCGTTTGATTGTATCATATAGGAAAAACCCAGAAAATTTATATATAGATTGAGTACATGATATAGTTGTCATAGACACGTAGAAAATTTTACAATAGGTCTAACCCTTTGTTAGAAATCCTACTATGGGATTGTACTATAGGAAAGGAATTTATATGAATTTTGAAGAGTTCAATCCTTTGAATCAAATGGCATATATAGGAGAAAGTCTTATAGGTAATAATCCTACAAAATTTCTTTATAAATCCTTTGAGTCAAACATACCCCTAAGATACCAGGGAACACGCCCGTGCGTTTGCACCGGACGAAGAAAATCCGAAAGAAAATAAAATGTTTTTGTTGAAAAAATTGGTGTAACCCTAATTTTGGCCAAAAAAGATCAGCCATCATAAACACTAGCCAACAAAAGTCTAAAGAAGCATCATTTGACTCTCTATATGTCAACAAAGTAGTCTCAATTTTTTTTATCTACAGTTTGTATTAACAAGTTTAAGGGAAGCTGACTAAGATGATAAATTATAGGGGATTGGGTTTTGTATAAATGATGAATGCTTGATCATCCACTTCAACCCCAATCCAGAGAAACATGAATAATTTTGAAAGCTCGGACTAACGATAGATCTAGGGCAAGCCTCTCTTTTCAGTTCAGCTGGGCAATCCCAACAAAATTTTATTGAGTGGATTTAGCGTGCTTTCAACCATGGTACTGACTATAAACAATAAACTATGAAAGTTGGTGTGACGACACGCTGCACCCAATGCTTTAATTACTTCATGTACATGGCTTACATGATTTTCAAAAGTTATAAGATGTTAGCCAAGTATATATATTCAGGTTGGTACAATATGAAAGACGTAGTATATATGTTTCATTGGCTTCTTAATACTTCGTTGACGGAGTATAAGCTAGTGTTATATTTATACTGTCACTCAACGGAGTATATTATACTATGTGTATTTTCTAAAGCGTATAGTAACATAGAAATTTTACTTGCTGACTGAAAATTACAGATCGTCAAAGAGTGACAGTATGGAAACTACGTAGAAAAACTACGGCTAGAAAGTTGTGTAGGAGAATTATTGTTTAAGGAAAATTTTACAATTGACAACTAATGACGAATTACGGCCAGAGAATTATGCAACCTCGAAGATTTGTCATAAGGTAACTGCCGTTAGAAATTACAGCAAGAAAGTTGTTCCAGAAAATTATTGTCAAGTAATTAAAAGAAAGATCTGCAAAAATACCATGGTATACATATTCTAACTACCGTCGAAAAGTTATGGGGGGAAAAGTGTATCGAAAAAATATCGTGAGGTTGTTAAAAAGCAAGGACGCTAAAAAACCCGACATAGATGTCAGTAACTATCATCGGGAATTACTATGGAAAAGTAGAGCTGTCAATGAGCCGAACCCGAGCAAACATTGTTAGGCTTGGGTCGAGCTCGGTAGAAGCTCGAGCGAGCCTAGATTGACCTTCGAGCCTACATCTGAGCTCGAATTCGGCTCGACCAAAGCTTGAGTAGGCTTGAGCTCGGTTCGTTGAAGCTCGGTAAGAAAATTTTAGAACATCGACATGCACCTACATAGCAAGAAAATAGTAAAGTTTGAAAAAGAAATAGCAGAAATGGCTTGGAGTCTCATATAATAGTAATAGAGTGCCAACATGCCAACATAATTATTTTAGCAGTCTTACAGCAGATAGAATAATAATTGCAATCTCAATTTTGCGGCTATACAAAATCATGAGCTTTATCGAACTGTTTGAGTTCGGCTCATCTAAGCTCGCGAGCTTGAAAACAGGCTCGAGCTTAGTTTGTTAGAGAGACGAATCAAGTTCGAGCCGAGCTGTTAATACGCCGAACTCGCACAGTTTGTTAAGCCCGAACTTTTTTGACAGCCCTATTGGAAAAGTTGACTCAAAGACTACTGCTGAAAACTTGTGCCAAAAGGTTACCGTCGGTAATTAAAAAAGAGCTAAAATAACTACCATACACTTAGGCTAACTATTGTCTGAAAATTATGGACAGAAAGGTGTGTAAAAGAATTATCATCGAGTAGTTAAGAAAGGTACGTACAAAAATTACTATAGACATAGGTAATGTTTTGTTTGAGAGGTAGAACGTAGGTAGGTGCGGTCAGAAAATTACCTCCAAAAGGTTGTGTTGAAAATGACAGTAAAGTGTCTAAAAAGAGGGAGTAAAAGGGAAAAAGGAAAACGCACGGTAACTATTAAAGATATGCCCTAGAGACAATAAAAAAAGTAGTTATTATTATAACTTTATGTTTATAATAAATGTTTACATTCATGCTATAATTATATTAACCGGAAACATTAATACTTGTGTGATTTGTAAACTAATTAGAGTCCCTAGTAAAGCCTCTTTATAATACTAGATTGTTGGTTGATACATGATCATGGTTTCCTGATCATGAACATTGATATGTTATTAACAACAAGATCATATCATTAGGAGAATGCTATGATGGACATACTCCTATAGATAAGCGTAGCATAAAGATCAAGTCATTTCAATAGTTCGTTTTCTATAAGCTTTCATATACATAGTAACCTAATTCCTTCAACCATGAGATCATGCTAATCACCATCACCAGAAGGATACTTTGATGACATCAAAAACCACTTCGTAACTGGGTGGTTATAAAGGTGGCATTGAGTAATCGGAAAGTATGTGTTGAGGCACATGGATCAAGAGTGGGATTTGTCCATCCATATGACGGGTAGATATACTCTGGGCCCTCTGGGTGGAATGTCATCCAATTAGCTTGCAATCATGTGACTGGATCACAAAGGATCACATATCACAGGAACGAGTAAAGAGTACTTATCGGTAACGAGGTTGAACTAGATATGCAGAGATACCGACGATCAAACCTCGGATAAGTAAAATATCATGAGACAAAGGGAAATTGGTATCGTATGTAAATGGTTCATTCGATCGCAAAGTAATCGTAGAAATATGTGGGATCCATATGAATTTCCAGATTCCTCTATTGGTTATTGATCAGAGAAGAGTCTCGGTCATGTCTGCATAATTCACGAATCGTAGGGAGACACACTTAAGGATTCGATGTTGTTTAGTAGATATGGAATGTGAGTAAGAAAAACTGAATATTGTTCGGAGTCTCGGATGGAATCCAGGATATCACGAGGAGATCCGGAATGATACGGAGAATAAGATTCATATAAGGAAAGTTCAATTCCGGAGTTCGAGAATGATTCCGGTGTTTTCACCAGAATGATCTAGAAGGGTCTAGAAGGTTCATTGAACCAGAAGGGGATGGATACATGAATGAGTCATGACAAAGTGGAATGGTTGCATCATGTCCTAGGTCAAAGGGATGTGCAAATAAAAGTGAGAAATTAAACTCTAAAATTGAAAGTCAAAAGGCAAGTTTGAAAAGTCAAACTGGGACAATGTATCCTGGTGGAGGGAGGAGAGGAAACCTCCTCTCCCTCCACCACGCACCAAGGAGGAGACAGAGTTGGAGGATGATTCAACCTCCCCTCCCTAGCTTCCCTCCCTCTCATAAATAGAGGGGAGGGGGCTATCCCAAACCACAACACCACCACAACCCCTCCCCATGAGCCCGTCGCGCCGCCGTCGCTAGCCGCCGCCGCCGCGCCGCCCAAGCCTCCTCCTCTCCGGCCTCTAAACCCTAGAATGTCGGGGAACCCTACTGCTCCATCCTACCCGCTCCGATTTAAGGTGAAGCCCTGCGAGATCTTCCCTCTACTTCCGACACCACGGCGTCGTGCTGCCTGAATCGTGAGGAGAGAACTACAACCTCCGCTGCCTGCTGGAACAAGGGAGAGGAAAGTCTTCATCGAGTACCGAACGTGTGACCGACTACGGGAGCGCTGCCATAACGCGGCGCCAGAATGATCGTCTACGCGATCTTGAGATCGACAAGTGTACGACTATGATGTCTATGCACCCTTCTATTCTTGTAGACAGTGTTGGGCCTCCAAGTGCAGAGGTTTGTAGAACAGCAGCAAGTTTCCCTTAAGTGGATTACCCAAGGTTTATCGAACTCAGGGAGGAAGTGGTCAAAGGTATCCCTCTCAAGCAATCCTGCAATCAAGATATAAGAAGTCTCTTGTGTCCCCAACACACCCAATACACTTGTCAGGTGTATAGATGCACTAGTTCGGTGAAGAGATAGTGAAATACAAGTAACATGCATAATTATAAGTGGTAATTGCAATCTAAAATAAAAATGGCAGCAAACAAACATTTAACAGAACTGATTGTAAACGGTGTTTCGATTCTTAGAAACAAGGCCTAGGGATCATACTTTCACTAGTGGACACTCTCATATAAATATCTTCTTTTCATGATGCTACTCTGAACTACTCTCCGGTTGGACAACTCCAATCCATGGTAGGGCTACAAAAGCTCTCCTTAAAGTTCGCATTCCCCATCTAGGTAACCCCACACTGTCACCTTGAGCGCTAGATCATTCCAACAAACACCACAATTTCATAGAGACATCCAATTCAAAATGTAACTCATGATAAGTATTTCTGTAATCTTTAGCCTAAGTGCCACATGGTGTGCACACTGTCAACTTCACACACGTGGGGATAATCGGAGATTACAATTAAAGCACTTGAGTAGCAGAGTAGATCTACTTGATTACAAAGCTCATGACCATAATAAGATCACACATATATAGAGAGAGATGAACACATAGCTACCAGTAGAGCCCTTAGCCTCGAGGGAGAACTACTCCCTCCTCATCTTGGGAGTCAACAACGGCGAAGGAGATGGCAGTGGAGTCGATGGATATGGCTCCGGGGACAATTCACTGTCCTGCCAGGGTGCCGGAACAGAGAGTTCTGTCCCCCGAATCTCCTCTTCGGTGGCAGCGGCGCTGCGAAACTTTTTGTGGAGATCTGATTCACGTAGGATTTACGTCTCGGGAGACGTATATATAGAAGAAAGGGCAAGGTCGGTGGAGCCTCGAGTGGCCCACACCATGGGATGACGTGGCCAAGGGTGGGCCTGCGCCACCCTATGGTGTGGCCACCTCGTTGCTCCCCTTCGTCTCTCCTTCGGGCTCCGTGTTGCGTCTGGAAAAATAGGCACTTCGGCTTTTGTTTCGTCCAATTCCGAGAATATTTCCTTACTAGCTTTTCTGAAACCATAAATAGCATAAAACAGGCAATTGGCACTGTGACATCTTGTCAATAGGTTAGTTCCATAAAATGTATAAAAATGCCTCAAAGTGTAGAGAAAACATAAGTAAGTTGATACAAAACAAGTATGGAGCATCAAACATTATAGATACGTTTACGACGTATCAGACTACATCACCCACGAGAATCTGCTCTCGTTAACTTCTTTGGAATCTTCGAGTGTGAGTACTCTAATCGAATCGTTGCTACAATCTAGTAGATAGATCTTGGCTTGTGTGTGTTCATGCGGTAGAATTTTTTTGTTTTCCATGCTACAAACCCAATCAGTGGTATCAGAGCCGTGTCTATATGTAGATCTTTTGCACGAGTAGAACACAATGGTCATTGTGGGCGATGGTGCTTTTATTATCAATTGCTTTTTGTGTACTTTGCAATCTTGCGGTATGGTGGGATAAACCGGCTCGGGCTAACCTTACATGACATCATTCATGAGACTTGCTCCACGCTCAACATGTAACTTGTATTGCATAAGTGTCTTTGCGGGTGTCTGTGTCTACCATCATAGTAAAGATTTAATTTACAATGGGCACTTGATAGTTCAAGCATCAACATTGTGGTTCTTGTTCGTAAGTTAGAACGGTACTTATTGAAAACCCCAAACCACGTAAACCATGCAAAGAAAATTAGAGGCTTCTAACTTTGTTTTGCAGGGGTGTGTTGTGATGTATGCAATGTTCCTTATTGTAAGTCAGCAACCGGGAGGAAGCTTATGGTTGTCTTTTAATTTCGTTAAAGACACGTGTGTCTATTATTCATAGTAGTTGTAATAGTTGATGCTGGTGGACGACAACCATGGAGCGGTGCCATTGACATTGATGTCATGCCGGTGATGATGGAGATCATGTTCGTGCTTGAAGATGGAGATCGGAAGCACAAGAAGAAAGGCCATATTCATATCACATATTTTCAATTGCATGTGATGTTGATACGTCTAAAACGTATCTACTTTCCCGAACACTTTTTCTATTGTTTCTCCTCTAAACTTGTGTAATTTGGATACAACTAATACGGACTGACGTTGTTTTCAGCAGAATTACCTTGGTGTCTAGTTTTTATGCAGAAAATCAACTATCAGGAAAAATCCCAGAAAATATGCCAAAAATCCTATTTCACCAGAAGACTCACGGAGCCAGAAGACGAGACGGAGTGGAGGCCTAAGGGGCCCACACCCCCTGTCGTGCGGGTGGGCCCAGGACGCGCCTGGAGGGGGTGTGGCCGCCCTAGGAACCCCCTCGGCCTCCCTCTTCTCCTATAAGTTGCCTCTTGACCTAAAAACTCAGGGGGGTCGACGTTTTTCCAGAAAGAGTTCCGCTGCGCCGCCATCACCAGAAACCGTGATTCGGAACCAGAAACTCTGTTCTGGCATCCTGCCGGGACGGGGAATTTGGAGAGGATCATTGCCATCATCATCAACAACGCCTCTCCATCAACCATCCATGTTTCCCCCATCCATGAGTGAGTAATCCCCCACTGTAGGCTATGGGGATGGTAGGGATTGGATGAGTTCTATCATGTAATCGAATAAGATTGTTAGGGTATGGTGCCTAGTATCTCTATTAGTGCTATTTGACTTTGTTGCAACTTGTTGTGCTTAATGCTTGTCACTAGGGCCCGAGTGCCATGATCTCAGATATGAACTTATTATTGATTCATGATGATAATATTTTTTGTGATCTTTCTGGAAGTTGTGTACACGTATCACTGTCCGGATCCAAAGGCCCCGAAGTGGCAGAAATTGGGATAACTTGAGGGGATGGATGTGATGTGATGATCAAGTGTGTTCTTGGAGTGTTAATGCTTTGATCTAGTTCTCTATTAAAAGGAGCACCTTAATTGCTAGTAGATTCCCTTGAGGCCCCGCTGCAACAGGCTGGCAGGACAAAAGATGTTGTTCAAGTTATCATTGTGAGCACGTATGACTATATATGGAGCACATGCCTATGATTGCTTAGTACTTGGATGCTTTATCTTATTTATCTGCAATTTCCCTAGATCTTGAAGTTACATGTTTAGTCTCGTCCATGCAACGCCCGTCCATCCATCCCTATGCCTACTGCGCTCATATCCTATTGTTTGCTACTACTGTTACTATTGCTCCTATTTTACTGCTGCTGTTACTTTTGTTTTGCTACTATAAAACTATTGCTACTGATAAACTTCTATGAGCATGACTATTTCCAGGTGCAGCTGAATTGACAACTTAGTTGTTAAGGCTTATAAGTATTCTTTGTCTCCCCTTGTGTCGAATCAATAAATTGGGTAATACTACCCTCGAAGACTGTTGTGATCCCCTATACTTGTGGGTCATCAGATGTTATTACTTTTATGCATCTTGTATTGCTTAGATATCGATGGTAGGATTATAAGATGATCCCTCTCACAAAATTATCAAGTATAGTGTTCACCCTTAGTTAGCACCATTACCAAGACTCGTCGTTTCGAAGCAGCACGTGATGATCGGGTGTCATAGAATCACCGTGTGCATACAACGGGAGCAAGCCAGATTTGCTCATGCAGAGACTAAGGTTAATCTTGACGATCCTAGCATGTACAGACTGTTATCGCCATATTTTGGCCTACGAAGGGGATGGGCCGTGATCAAGATGGGCTTAGAAGATGCATATATTCAACGTGTTGTTGGATCGGCCTAGTGCGTAGATTTGGGCTGAATTGCCCGTATATTTTGTATCTTAGTAGGATTCATATTTGTTTAGGTTCCGTTTATGTTTAGATAAAGATAGAGTTGTAGAGTTATTCCAAAAGTAGAGAGTCTCCGGACTATAAATATGTACCTAGGGTTATTGAGAAAAGGAGGACAATCACGTTCACAACCAACACAATCTCGGCGCATCGCCACCCCTTGTTTCTAGGGTTTTTCTCGGGTAAGTGCCATGCTGCCTAGATCGCATCTTGCGATCTAGGCGATTTACTATCGTTATCCGGTGTTACTCGTACTGAAGCCTTGTTGATGGCGAGTAACACCTTTACCACAGATGTGCTAGAACTAGCATCGATACTTTTACTATGATTGCTTATTTATGCTGCCTCTAGCTATCTCGCCGTCTTTGCACCTTCTCCCGGGTGTAAAGGTGGTATCTTGCTTGATTTCTGCTTAAGTCGATTTTGGTCTGTTATAGTTGTGCCTTGTTCATCAAGGTTTAGTTTAATATCTACGTGATTTGGCCTCACAAACGGGTTGAACGATCCGTGTCGTAAAGGTACGGTTTATTGATCTTAGAGGGATGTTCCGAATTGACGTTATGTTGGTTTTAGGCCTTCTCTAGGATCGGTTTTCTACTACTTTTCGTATCTATTAGGCTCAACCACGCGTGGGGCGTTCGGTTCGTGGTGAAAACACCAAACTATCGAGATCGATTTAGCTTGTAATTAAGCAAAACCCCATGTTATTATAAGATCCAATGCAAAGCCATGGTAATCGGCTCAAAGCCGATTCTGAAACTTGGGAGCCGATCACGGCTCGAATTTTACGATACTTGTTTACCGCAGAAACCAATCGGAACAATCCATCACCTTCGACCAGGTATAGGTCAGTGGCACGCTCGAACCAAGACAGACGCGTGCGTCGGAAGATTTGCGGGCCGAGGGACCAGGCCCACCAGCCGCCTGGAGCCTCCGGCTCTTCGTGTTGCTCGTCGCTGCCCGCGGTGAGTTTTGACAGCAACACATTACGCACGCCGTGGGACCTTCAACAACGTCTACATCAATGTCCGACTGCGATGGAGAACAGGCCGGTCACGTCGACGAGCTTCTGCGAGCACAAAGCGAAGTATGACGAGATCAAAGAGCTCTTCGAAGCCGACCTCATCGGCTCTTTCGAGAGGACCCGTACGCGTGGCATCAGGTGGAAGGGATTCTCCCCCGAGGGTGCTCTCGATGAAGTGGATCTATCTGTTCCTTCGGAGGAACGCTCCAGGGATCTACGACAGGAGGTCAATTACATGGTGGCTCATTCTCTACACCGCCACTCTGAGAGCCTGGTGAACGCTTTCGAGCGGGTCGCGGTTCGCGTGGTCCAGGAAATCATGAAACATCAATTCTCCGTGGGGCCCACTTTAGGAACCCACCAAGGAGAAAGACCGCCCACACCGGTCAATCGCCATTCACACTCGCGGCTCCAGAGCCGCCAGGATCAGCGGCATACATTGTCTACAAGGCCGGAGGCGATCCAGGTGATTGCCAATTCCTGTTCGAGCCACCCAAGGAGATCCCGCATGGGTACATATGTGCCTACGTGCCGGACTGCAACAACTTGGCGCGCACCAGCCAGATCGCAACCGCAGGAGTGTCCGCGGCAGGGGTTCCTACTACAGGCTCTTCAGGAGCAGGCGTTCCTGGGGCAACGATGTCTGGGATGGACGCTGACAAACAGGCGTGGCTAGCCAAGTATGCCACTGGAACAAGCCATGAGAGTCTAGCCCCTGCAGCTCAAACAGTGGACCAAATCACTGCCATCTTGAGAGATCAGTTCGGCCGTCGAAAAGCGCAATCGGCTACTCAAAGCCGTACCCCAACGAAGTTTGACCTGATTCCACTACCGCCCAAATATAAGCTCCCGAGTTCTCAAGGTTCAGGTCGGAGGGTCAAGCTCGATCGAGCACGTAGCGATACCGCACAGCTAGGTATGATTTCGCATCGGATCAAATCGCGTGAGATTTTTGCACAATCTCTAACAGACCAGCCTTTGGGTGGTACACCTCGCTGCCACCGATTCAATTCGTACTGGAAGCAACTAGAAGAGCAGTTCACATCCAATACCATTCGAGGCTACCGAGGCTGGCATTGCGGACTGGCACAAGTACGATGAGCGGGAGAAAGCGTAGCCGAATACATCCGGCTTCAGACCATCAAGAACAGATGTTACTCGGCTCGTTTAAGCGAGAAGGAAGCAATCGAGTGGCGATATCGTGCCTCTCGGCACCCATCAAGGACGTGGCATTCGGTAGAATACAACTCATTGGCGCATGGCTCGAAATCGGCGATGTATGAGCAGCGCCACCACAGGTTGTACCAAGACAAATTCAGACGTCCGATAAGCCTGGGTCGATGCGTAAGAGGAAGACCCTACGCAGGACCAGAGGTGGCCGTGGCTGAATGGGCTCGGGCGATCACGTGGCCTGTAAATGGGTGAAACAGCAAGGGCCTGCGAGAGGGTTCGACTTTGATGTGAGCAAAGCTGAGCAGATATTCGATCTACTGCTGAAGGAGAAGCAGCTGAGGTTGCCCGAAGGCCACAAAATCCCTACGGCCCAGGAGATGAACGGGAGACCATACTGCAAGTGGCATCATTCGTTCACTCACCCCACCAACGAGTGCAAGGAGCTTCGCCGCCAAATCCAGATGGCTATAGAGCAAGGCCGTCTGATCCTCGGCCAGTTCGCCATGAAAGTGGACACGAACCCGTTCCCCGGTGTCAACATGATAGAACTCTGCTCGCGAGACGTCAATGGACTTTTTTCGGTGTCAACATGGCTGGGTCTGGGTACCACCATGACACGTACAAGGTAGGAGGCGATCACTCTCGGGGCAAAGAAAGAGAGAAGGCTGGTCCACGCGACCGGCCCAGCCACGATAACAGGCGATACTTAACAGAGGAACAAGTGAGGAGAGTGCGATACCAGAAGCCACATTCCACGCATCTCCTTAATAAGTATGAGCGCCAAGATGACCAACGCCAAAGACGACGTAGACGACGGAAGATATGAGCACCTTGCTAGGGGACGTCGAGAGAGAAGGAAGCGCAGACAAACATTGGGATTGCCTTTTTCAAGCATTCTGGGGCGTGGAATGAGCCGATTGCCTACAGATGACAACTGCCCAGAATGTGGACAACAAAAGAAGGGCACGAGGCCAGTATCGGTGTTCGAACGTCTAGGACCTCTCCAACCTCAGAGCCGTCCTAAGGAGTCCGCTCGAGCGAAGGGCCTTGAGAGGCCCAGGGATGACAAAGAAGAAGACAGGTTTCACTGTCCAAGGTGGTGCCCGATGGACTCAGCACACCAGGCGTGAGTACGGCTGCGTAACTTAGAAGAAGTCAAGCGCAGATCTCCACGCTAAAGAAAGCACGGCCTGATCCGGCGGCAAAGTAAGCGGACTACGGAGCGGAGGGCGCGACAAGGAAAGAGTGGCGCTAAGCCAATAAAAGCCGATGCACGCATCGGCCGGCACAAACATGGTGTTCGTACTCCGTAATTCTGCGCCAAGAACCGATGAGTTACTCGTGGCACAACAGCTGCGCGCCCACGGCCGGTTATCTTTGAGAAGCCACGTGAGAAGGGTTACAAACATCCGAAGCTCAGACTGCGGGCTACATCAATGGACAACCGTCGGCAAGATGTTGGTGGACACCGGAGCGATCAATATCATGCCATACTCCATGCTACGACGTTTGGGGACGCTCTCTGCGGACTGATCAAAACCAACGCCACGTTAAGCGACTTCAACGGCAGTCTTCGGAACGCATAGGCGTTACGAGCGTGGATCCGACCGTGGGCAGGAAAACCATACCCACGTCATTTTTCGTGAACAGCAAAAGTACCTCGCGTCTTGCTAGGAAGGATTGGATCCACGCTAATCGCTGCATTCCATCCACGATTACCCTGTCTGATGGGGACGGGGATGAAGTGGAGGTCGTCCATGCAGACGATTCTATCGAGGTTTCCATTGCTGGCATGAACATCTGGGAAGCAGAAGACCAAGAGCCGATCTCTGGAATCAGTTTGGACGGCTGTGAGCGCATTGAAGCGTCAAAAAACGGGGTGAGGCTGGTCTTATCCACTGGCCTGACAGAGTAGAAAGGTCCACGATCATACGTAGCACGGCCGATCCTCGCGATCGGCCACAAAAAATAAAAAGCAGCGATCATACGACAAGCAGTTCATGTAGTCGTAGCAGAGGGATACTCTGCCACTGTAAAATAATAAGGTGTAAACCGTTCTTGACAGATGCAAGCAAGAAGGGGGCCGATTCAGGCGATCGGCCCAAATTATTCTTGTTGACCTCACCCATCGTTTGCCCTGTGTTTAGCGTCGATTTGACAGGAGACGGAAAGCTAGGGTATGGGTTTACATCAGCTGATGAGCTAGAAGAGATCGACATTGGTCCTGGGGATAAGCCACGACCAACATTTATCAGCAGAAAGTTAGAACCAAGTCTGCGGGAACCGATGATAGCCCTGTTGAAACAATATCCGATCGCCGCATGGGACTACAGAGATGCACGGGTTGGACAGAGCATCATCGAGCATCGCTCCCGCTCAAAAAGGATTTCGCCATTTCAACAATGAGCACGACAAATGAAGGCGAAATTTTGGAAGAAGTCAAGAAAGAGGTCGAGAAAATGCTGACGGCCAAGTTGATCAGACCATGCAGGTATGCCGAATGGATTTCTAGCATCGTGCCTGTAGAGAAGAAGGGCGGCCAATGGCGTGTTGCTATAGATTTTCGAGATCTCAACAGAGCTACCCCAAAGGATGAATATCCGATGCCGGTGGCAGAAACATTGATCAATGCATTTGGTCATAAAATTTTGAGCTTCATGGACGGCAATGCCAGTACAACCAGATCTTCATGGCTCCAGAAGACATACACAAGACTGCATTCAGAGTCCCAGGGTCCGTGGGGTTATTTGAATATGTAGTCATGACGTTTGGACTGAAAAATGCCGGCGCCACGTATCAAAGGGCCATGAATTATATCTTCCATGATCTGATCGACAAACTGGTGGAAATCTACATCGATGACGTGGTGGTCAAGTCGCTTCGCAAGGGCACTTGGGCGATCTGCAACGCGTCCTGGACCGAACAAGAAAGTTTGGCCTGAGGATGAATCCAAAGAAGTGTGCCTTCGGAGTGACGGCCGGTCAGTTCTTGGGTTTTTTGGTCCATGAACGCGGAATTGAGATCGGCCTGAAGAGTCAGGAGGCAGTACGAACAATGAAGCCACCCACTACAAGAAAGAGCTACAGTCTCTCATTGGCAAGATCAACTTCGTCAGACGATTCATCTCTAACCTGTTAGGGAGGATAGAGCCGTTCATGGGGCTCGTGAAAATTAAAGCTGACGAGGAATTCCGCTGGGGGGCAGAACAACAACGGGCCTTCGACGAGATCAAAGAATATCACGTGAAGCCGCCGGTTAGTTCCACCCCTGCATACAAACCGTTTCTTCTACATTTACTTGTCGATGGTCGACCGTCCATCGCCTCTGGTGGTACAAGTGCATGATGGGCTAGAGCGAGTCGTATTCTACATAAGCGGAAGGATCTGGGCAGACGCGGTATCCAGATATCGACAAGTTGTGCCTCTGTTTGTTTTTACATGCACCAAGCTGCGCCACATTTTGCTATCAGAGGTCATCATCATATGCAACTCGGACGTCATAAAGCACATGCTATCGGCTCCTATGTTAAAAGGCCGATTGGGCAAATGGATGTTTGCATTATCGAGTTTGACATCCGTATCAGCTGCGAAAAGTTAAGGGACAAAGGCTGATCTTATTGCCGAGAGGATCAACACTAACATAGCGGCCTTGTCCATAAAAGCATGGGCTATGTTTTTCGACGGATCAGTGTGACGATGGCTGCGGCATCGGCATTCTTCTCGTGTCGCCCCGGGGGGCAACATTTTCCTTCTCCATCAGATTGTCTACCTCTCCCACTAACAATGTAGCCGAGTACGAGGCAATACGCAAAGGGATGGAGTTACTCCTCGAAGCCGGAGCGAAGTGGAAATTTTGGAGACTCCAAGTTGGTGATTTCCCAGCTCACGGAGGACTACAAGTGCGGAGCGAGTCCCTCTTCCATTATGGCTGCCTTCGCGGTGATGACGCAATTCCGGTACATCAACTTCACTTGGATCCCACGGCGCAGAATACCGAGGCGACGATCTTGCGAGATAGCTTCAGGTACAAGGATATGGTAGAAGGAGCCGATGTCCGTGCAGTTCCTAGAAGCAGACGATCGAGAGCCGATATCTTCAATTACTTGAAAGATTCGCTCGGGGCACCTAAACGGATAAGGTACAAAGCCATGAAATACGTGCTTATTGGGGATGACATGTTTTACAGACTCTGGAAGGGCTATTGCTCAAGTGCCAGGGGACGCCGAGGCCAATCAGCTCCTACACGAGGTACGAAGGCGCTGTGGGACTCACCGGTCGGCTCATAAGATGAAGTGGTTGATCAGAGATCAGGGTTTTATTGGCCTACCATGCTCGAGGACTGTTTAAGTACTACAAAGGGTGTCAAGCATGTCGATTTTTGGAAAAATCCGGATGGTACCGACATCGACAATGAATCCCATCATCAAGCCTTGGCCATTCCGAGGTTGGGGCATGGACATGATCGGCAAGATCAATCCTCAAATCAAGCAAGGGCCACATGTGGATCTTGGCCATCACAGATTATTTTACCAAGTGGGTGGAAGCCGTCCCTATGAAGTCAGTAAGTTCAAAAGATGTCATCGATTTCGTGAAAGAGCACGTCATTCATAGGTTTGGGATTCCCCAGACTATCACAACCGATGGAGGTTCGGTTTTTGTTTCTCACGAGTTCAGAAAGTTCTGTGAGGACACATGGATTAAACTGATACGGTCATCTCCGTACTACGCTCAAGCAAATGGGCAAGCTGAGGCGTCCAACCAGAGTCTTATCAAGCTGATCAAGAGGAAAATCGATGAGCACCCTAGGCGTTGGCATGAGGTTTTATCGAGGCTTTATGGGCTTATCGCATGTCGTGCCATGGGGCGATAAAACCTCTCCGTACCATCCGGTCTATGGGCAAGCCGTATTGCCTTGGGAAATTACGGCTGGATCGAGACGTGTTACTTTTCAGAATGAGCTAACGGTGAAGAATATGCAACTTTGATGAGTGACGTGGAAGATGTGGTGAGCTTAGGCTGTGGTCGCTTGAGAAAATAAAAGAGAACAAGGCGAAAGTAGCTCGTGCCTACAACAAGAAGGTGAAGCCAAAGGAGTTCCACGTTGGAGATCTGGTATGGGAAGCTGTGTTGCCCTTGGGTACTAAGGACGCAGCATATGGTAAATGGTCTCCAAATTGGCACGGGCCGTACAAGGTCGACCAAGTTTTAAGAGGGAACGCGTACATGCTTGAGCAGTTGGACGGTGAAAAATTTCCAGTGGCAGTCAATGGCCAGCATCTCAAGAAGTATTTTCCAAGCATGTGGGATATGGGACAATAAAAACTTGGGGGGGGCCGATACGTGAGATCGGCTAGGTCGATTAGGCAGTAAAATATGGGGGCCGACGTTGAAAATCGGCCGAATAAAAAAAAAAAAAACAAGCTACTAAAGGAAATGCCTTGAGGGCATGGAGAGCGTCAGCACGGAACTCAGTTATTTCAGCTTCGTCATCATCATCCTTGCTGGTCGATAGTTGTTCGTTCAGGACACATTTTTCGATGGGCAATGGAGGTTTGGGTCGCCCGTTTGGAAAAAAAGAAGGACACAGGTCGCCTATTTTGAAAAGAGGTCGCAGGTTACCGTTTCAGACCAAAAAATGGCCGTTGTGATTCAACTGAAGGTTGACCCTGTCAAACGTTTTTTAGAAGGAGCCGATGGGTGATCATCGGCTTTGTGCAATTTAACTTGTTTGACTATATGCGTGCAGCATGATGAAAGCCGATACAGTGTCATCGGCTTATGGAACATCGACTTGTTTCGGTCATCGGCAAAATTGAAGCAAAAGGGAAGCAACATTTGGGAAACAGAGTTTCATTCATTCAAAAGATCATTGCTTACAGGATGATCGATTACAAAAGGGCACACTCGCTACGGCCATTACTACTAAATCCTAATCGAAGCCGAGGTCGTCGTTCTTTGCCGCCGTCTTCCTCGCTGTCTTCGGCCGCTTCTTTGCCGTCTTCATTGCTCTTGAGGAAGCCGGTAGGGGCCTCCTCGTCCTCGTCTTCGTCGTCGTCGTCTTCCGACCCGTGGAAGTACCTCCGGCTGGTACTCCTCGGAGGAGGTCCTCCTCCTCCTCTTCTTCTTCCTCTTCTTGAGAGGAGTCGACGCCATCCCGGACATGGCGTCGTCGCTGTATCCGCCTCCAGCTCCCGTCGGCGAGGCGAAGGTTCTCTTCGCCGTCTGTCGAGGACATCGTCCTCGACCAGACGGCAAAGTCTAACCTCTCGTCCCACCATTGTGGGCGAGAGTGTTGTACGCCTTGGCGGGTGCTCTGGAGTTGGTTCATGATCACTGAGGCTATTGGAGGCGTGGGAGGAGAGATCGGAGGAAGCAGAGGAGGCCATGGCGAGAAAGAGGGTTTTTTCCGGTGGAGAAAGAGGGTTTTCTGGCTACGGGAGGAAGATGGGGACTGTGAACTGTTCAGGCGGATTTAAATAAAGAGGAATAGTGAAGAAACGGTTCAATGCCATAGCTTTCCCAGATTGCGCTGCCAAAATCGTCAAATCATGCACTGCGGAGGAGTTGAGAAGACAGGGCATCATGATGAAGGGGTGGCGTGACGATCCTGTTCTGCCACGCGTTCTGACGTACGCGTAACCCGATAAAAAAAAAGAGGAAAACCCAGGAGAAGAAAAAACACACAGAGTGGTTTTGGAATTATCATTGCCAAAACCAGGGGGGCATGTGTTATCGCCATATTTTGGCCTACGAAGGGGATGGGCCGTGATCAAGATGGGCTTAGAAGATGCATATATTCAACGTGTTGTTGGATCGGCCTAGTGCGTAGATTTGGGCTGAATTGCCCGTATATTTTGTATCTTAGTAGGATTCATATTTGTTTAGGTTCCGTTTATGTTTAGATAAAGATAGAGTTGTAGAGTTATTCCAAAAGTAGAGAGTCTCCGGACTATAAATATGTACCTAGGGTTATTGAGAAAAGGAGGACAATCACGTTCACAACCAACACAATCTCGGCGCATCGCCACCCCTTGTTTCTAGGGTTTTTCTCGGGTAAGTGCCATGCTGCCTAGATCGCATCTTGCGATCTAGGCAGTATTTACTTATGCGTTATCCGGTGTTACTCGTACTGAAGCCTTGTTGATGGCGAGTAACACCTTTACCACAGATGTGCTAGAACTAGCATCGATACTTTTACTATGATTGCTTATTTATGCTGCCTCTAGCTATCTCGCCGTCTTTGCACCTTCTCCCGGGTGTAAAGGTGGTATCTTGCTTGATTTCTGCTTAAGTCGATTTTGGTCTGTTATAGTTGTGCCTTGTTCATCAAGGTTTAGTTTAATATCTACGTGATTTGGCCTCACAAACGGGTTGAACGATCCGGTAATACGTAAGGTACGGTTTATTGATCTTAGAGGGGATGTTCCGGGAATTGACGTTATGTTGGTTTTTAGGCCTTCTCTAGGATCGGTTTTCTACTACTTTTCGTATCTATTAGGCTCAACTACGCGTGGGACGTTCCGGTTGCGTGGTGAAAACACCAAACTATCGTAGATCGATTTAGCTTGTAGCAATTAAGCAAAACCCCATGTTATTATAAGATCCAATGCAAAGCCGATAGCCGATTTACGTGGAAACTTGGGAGCCGATCACGGCTCGAATTTTACGATACTTGTTTACCGTCAGAAACCAATCGAACAATCCATCACCTTCCCGACCAGGTATAGGTCGGTGGCATCTCGAACCAAGACAGACGCGTGCGTAGGAAGATTTATGCCGTTGACCGAGGGACCAGGGCCCACCAGCCGCTCTGGGAGCCTCCCGGCTCTTCGTGTTGCTCGTCGCTGCCCGCCGGTGAGTTTTGACAGGCAACACAGACATGGTCTCGGAACATGGATCACTGAAGGGTAAAGCACAAGTCATATAGTAGATATGATGAACATGTTGATTGTTCGCCTTTGAAACTACATCATCTCTCGTGATGATCGGTTTTGATATAGTAGATTTGGTTCATGTGATCACTAAAACAATGTGAGGGATATTGTTTTGAGTGGGAGTTCACCTAGATTAATTTAACTATTAATTAGAACTCAATTTGTCATAAACTTAGTCTAAACTTTTGCAAATATGTTGTAGATCAATGGTGTCCCCTACCATCAATTTTAATGCGTTCCTAGAGAAAGAAAAGTTGAAAAATAATGGAAGCAACTTCACGGATTGGTTCTGCAATTTGAGGATTGTCCTCAATGCTGGTCAGTTGACCTATGTGCTGGATGCACCGCTGGGTGACCCACCTGCAGAAGATGCTACCGATGATGAGAAAAATGTTTTTCATACTCGGAAGAATCAATACTCCATAATTTAGTGTGCTATCTTGTATGGTTTGGAATTGGAGCTTCAGAAAAGGTTTGAGAACTTTGACCCACATGATATTGTTCGTGAACTCAAAATGATATTTGAGGCTCACGCGACAATTGAGAGTTATGAAGCTTCTGAAAAGTTCTTTAACTGCAAGATGGAAGATGGCATCTCCATCAGTGAGCATGTGCTTAAGATGTCTGGGTGTTGGGGATATGCTATATGGGTATCCTTATAGCATGTCTCTTATCTGACTAACCCGGGTGGCCCATAGTCGGTAGCATGGCCTATGGTCTGCTGGGCGGCCCAGTTAGGTGGATCTAGAAGGGAGGCCCATGCCAGATAAAGGAAGGCTGCGGTGGAGTCACCAACGTACCCGGATCCTTGGAGTGCAAGACACACAAGACTAGTGATAGACGGTGTAGAACTCTGTAACATGTCCGACTAGGACTTTTCCCTGTAACCCTAGGACCTGGCGACTATATAAGTCGGGACTGTGTGTCGTGGTGGTATCACGGCATATGCCATGGGTAGGCTAAAGTTGGGGCCGATGGACGTGGAGGAATCCGGGGAGGGATGATGCGGTGAAGACCGCACTCATATGAACAAAGAGAAATACAATGTATATTGGATTGAAGCTCTCAAGTGGAGATAACACCTCATTCTATACATCTAATCCCTTATAATCTTGCCATCTTGTGGCTACAATCATGCTCCTTGAGCTGTTTCCCCTATGCTTCTATCTAAGCTCTCTGTGAGAGTGGAGGAAGAGGAAGAAGGAGAGTTGCTAGTGAGCAGAAAGGAGAGGAGCCCTTCGGGGCCCGCCCTGAACGATCCCCCCTGTTGCTCCTTATAAAGGGGAGCCCAGGGGACAAATCTTGTTCTCCACGATTGGTATCTAAGCAGCATATTCCCAGCATCTTCCCAGATGCTCAGCATATGCCTTGGCATCTTTGGAGATGCCATGGCATATTCCCTAGCATATTCTTGATGCCAAGGGCATATTCTCCAGCATCCTCTTGATGCCAAGGGCATATTCCATGTGCCCACGTGCCAGTCTGAGCCATGGGCGTCCCAAGACTGGCACAATTCTTGTTGGTTTCCCCTTGATCCGATGGCGTGTAGCTGTGAAGGTTAGAAACTCATCTGGAGACAAATAAGAGGTCATACGGGGTGAAATAACCCGGCCCAGGAGCCCCAGACGAAGCGGTGATTCGGCCTGCTCCTTAGTCGATTCGGCCTGGTCCTAATTACAAAAGAATAAGGCCCAGCCGAGTTATAAGTCGGCCTAGCCGGACTGTCTTTGATTCGGCCCAGGCTGAAAGTAGTCCAGCCGGGTTAGTACGGCCCAACTGGATCGACCTGTTGTGGCCCAGCCGGGTCAATGAACTCGGCCCAAGGGCAATGAGGCGGCGGTAAGAGTAAAGGGCATCCGGTCTCGGTGGATCCATTGGTGGGCTGGGGCTTCTCTAGTCGGCCCACCTCGGGGTGCTTGGTGGCCTGGCCTAGCGGGCGTGAGTCCCGGTGGGCGGATCTGCCGTTCTTGCCCACCCGGGATGCGGCGACGGTGCACGGTGGGCGAGATTGGCGATGCTGGCGCCGAGCGTCGCAGTGACAAGCTCGCCTCGAGGTGTCTCGGTGGGAGCGGTTGCTGCATTGACCTGGGGGAGACTCGGCGGGAGGAGTTCGGCATAGATGGTGGGTCGGCTAGGACTAGCTCGGCCCAGCCGAGTTCAGATGCAATTCGGCCTGGGAGGCCCGGAATTATGTTGGTAAGGCCTAATTCGGCCTGGGAAGGATTTGACCAGGCCGACTTTTATTTAATTCGGCCTGTGTGTCTTTTTCTCCTTTTCAGGTAAGATTTCTCTCTTTGCGCTTTATATATTTGATTTATCTTCTATATTCTTTTATACAGATGTTTATCAGTCTCTCACGGTCTCTTTATACATTAACTCTGGAGTACCTGGGGTTATATCCCCGACATTAGTCCCCGAGGCCATGTGGGATTCGTAGAATCGCTCATGGGCTTTGTACCTTAATGTCCCCAGAGTTGTTTTCTGACATACAACTTCTTTGTCATATATTTCTTGGTCGCATAATCCTCTTGGGTAAGTTTGTGGCTTTGGCCTTCTTGGGCTCTACTCATAACCTTTCTAGGCACTGGTCATAACCTCTTTGGGTAAGTTTCTGAACTTCTAGCCTTCATGGGCACTGGTCATAACCTCTTTGAGTAAGTTTCTGGACTTTTGGCCTTCATGGGCACTAGTCATAACCCCTTTGGGTAAGTTTCTGGACTTCTGGCCTTCATGGGCACTGGTCATAACCTCTTTGGGTAATTTTCTGGACTTCTGGCCTTCATGGGCACTGGTCATAACCTCTTTGGGTAAGTTTCTGGACTTCTGGCCTTCATGGGCACTGGTCATAACCCCTTTGGGTAAGTTTTTGGACTTCTGGCCTTCATGGGCACTGGTCATAACCCCTTTGAGTAAGTTTCTGGACCTCTGGCCTTCATGGGCACTGTTCTTAACCCTTTTGGGTAAGTTTTTGGACTTCTGGCCTTCATGGGCACTGGTCTTAACCCTTTTGGGTGAGTTTTTGGACTTCTGGCCTTCATGGGCACTGGTCTTAACCCTTTTGGGTAAGTTTTGAGTTTTGGCCTTATTAGGCATTGCTCTTTTAACCCCATTGGGTAAGTTTATGAGCTCTTGCCTTATTGGGCACTGCTCTTTTAACCCCTTTGGGTAAGTTATGAGCTCTGGCCTTATTGGGCACTGCTCTTTTAACCCCATTGGGTAAGTTATTATCCGAGTTAACTCATCCCAAATCCGAGTTACTTTACTCAAAATTGACTTTATGTCTTAAGTCTGAGTCATCTGACTCAAATCCGAGTTAACTCATCCCAAATCCGAGTTACTTTACTCAAAATTGACTTTATGTCTTAAGTCTGAGTCATCTGACTCAAATCCGAGTTAACTCATCCCAAATTCGAGTTACTTTACTCAAAATTGACTTTATGTCTTAAGTGTGAGTCATCTGACTCGAATCCGAGTTACATGACTCAAATCTGAGTTACTTTACTCAAAATTGACTTTCTGTCTTAAGTCTGAGTCATCTGACTCAAATCCGAGTTAACTCATCCCAAATCCGAGTTACTTTACTCAGAATTGACTTTATGTCTTAAGTCTGAGTCATCTGACTCAAATCCGAGTTAACTCATCCCAAATCCGAGTTACTTTACTCAAAATTGACTTTATGTCTTAAGTCTGAGTCATCTGACTCAAATCCGAGTTACTTTACTCAAAATTGACTTTATGTCTTAAGTCTGAGTCATCTGACTCAAATCCGAGTTAACTCATCCCAAATCCGGGTTATCTATTTGCCACGATATAGCTTGATTTGGCGTGATGACGATATTTTGCCTTTGATATGGATCCGAGATATAGATCCAAGATTAAGCTTTGGGATATGATAATAGGGCTAATCGCTGAGAGATCTGATTCGAGATGTAGATATGAGATATAGATTCGAGATATGATAAGCTGGCCAATAGTCATCCGAGATATGGGATAACCTGGCAAGATGGTGAGATATCAATCCGAGTCATAACATAACCTGGCAATCTGGTGAACTGAATAAAGCTTCGGCCTGAATCAGAGATATGATTAGTATGCCGAGTCTGAATACCAATCCGAATTATAATATACCCTGGCAAGCTGAATCAAATGTTAGTCCAAATCAGAGACAATCTACTGAGCTGAGTTAAAGGTTAATTCAAAGCATAAACAAATTGACTTCAAGTTATATCCGAATCATCAATAAGTTGGCCGGTAAGCTGAGTTAAAGGACAATCCAAAGCATAAATAAACTGACTCAAATTCTATCCGACTCATAAGTAAGCTGACTCAAATTCTATCTGGATCATAAATAAGTTGATTCAAATTCTGTCCGAGTTATAAATAAAATTTGGTCAGAGCCGAAAGAAGGACAATCCAAAACATAAACTAACTGACTCAAAATCTATCCGAATCACAAATAAGCCGATTCAACTTATGGCCGAGTTAATAATAAGCTGGCTGGTGTACAGATCTGAATCAACATGATGTTCTCTTAATCCAAAGGTGACTCTAAGGATAAGTCGGCTAGTCCCCGGGTTAAGTTCTTTTCTCCCTGGGGTGAAGGATTGAGTGTAGGTGACTGAGTTATCTGGCACTTATAGTATACTTGGGGAAGTGTTTGAGTGAGTCTCGCTAAGTCATACGTGCCTTGCTGAGTTATTTGGTACTTACAGTAGGCTTGGAGTAGTGCTTGAGTCCTTTTTGCTGAGTCTTACCTGTTTTGTTGAGTCAGACTTGGATACCCTTTGCGCTTACCTCTTTGTTCTCTGTTCGCTTGGTGAAGCTGAATGTGCCATATGAGGAAGAAGTTGATGAAGATGTTCCCGTCCGGATGGAAACCCAACCAACGCCACTAAAGGCCCCACGGTGGGCGCCAAATGTCGTGGTGGTATCACGGCATATGCCATGGGTAGGCTAAAGTTGGGGCCGATGGACGTGGAGGAATCCGGGGAGGGATGATGCGGTGAAGACCGCACTCATATGAACAAAGAGAAATACAATGTATATTGGATTGAAGCTCTCAAGTGGAGATAACACCTCATTTTATACATCTAATCCCTTATAATCTTGCCATCTTGTGGCTACAATCATGCTCCTTGAGCTGTTTCCCCTATGCTTCTATCTAAGCTCTCTGTGAGAGTGGAGGAAGAGGAAGAAGGAGAGCTGCTAATGAGCAGAAAGGAGAGGAGCCCTTCGGGGCCCGCCCTGAACGATCCCCCTGTTGCTCCTTATAAAGGGGAGCCCAGGGGACAAATCTTGTTCTCCACGATTGGTATCTAAGCAGCATATTCCCAGCATCTTCCCAGATGCTCAGCATATGCCTTGGCATCTTTGGAGATGCCATAGCATATTCCCTAGCATATTCTTGATGCCAAGGGCATATTCTCCAGCATCCTCTTGATGCCAAGGGCATATTCCATGTGCCCACGTGCCAGTCTGAGCCATGGGCGTCCCAAGACTGGCACAATTCTTGTTGGTTTCCCCTTGATCCGATGGCGTGTAGCTGTGAAGGTTAGAAACTCATCTGGAGACAAATAAGAGGTCATACGGGGTGAAATAACCCGGCCCAAGAAACCCAGACGAAGCGGTGATTCGGCCTGCTCCTTAGTCGATTCGGCCTGGTCCTAATTACAAAAGAATAAGGCCCAGCCGAGTTATAAGTCGGCCCAGCCGAACTGTATTTGATTCGGCCCAGGCTGAAAGTAGTCCAGCCGGGTTAGTACGGCCCAACTGGATCGACCTGTTGTGGCCCAGCCGGGTCAATGAACTCGGCCCAGGCGGGGCAGCGAGGCGCAGCCCAGCCGGGTAAAGGGGCATCCCGGTCTCGGTGGATCCCGCTGGTGGGCTGGGGCTTCTCTAGTCGGCCCACCTCGGGGTGCTTGGTGGCCTGGCCTAGCGGCGTGGCGGAGTCCCGCGGTGGGCCGGATCTGCCCGTTGCCGGCCCACCCGGGGATGCCGGCGACGGGTACCGCTGGTGGGCGAGATTGGCGATGCTGGCGCCGAGCGTCGCAGTGACAAGCTCGCCTCGAGGTGGCTCGGTGGGAGCGGTTGCTGCGTTGACCTGGGGGAGACTCGGCGGGAGGAGTTCGGCATAGATGGTGGGTCGGATGGGACTAGCTCGGCCCAGCCGGGTTCAGATGCAATTCGGCCTGGGAGGCCCGGAATTATGTTGGTAAGGCCTAATTCGGCCTGGGAAGGATTTGACCAGGCCAACTTTTATTTAATTCGGCCTGTGTGTCTTTTTATCCTTTTCAGGTAAGATTTCTCTCTTTGCGCTTTATATATTTGATTTATCTTCGATATTCTTTTATACAGATGTTTATCAGTCTCTCACGGTCTCTTTATACATTATCTCTGGGGTACCTGGGGTTATATCCCTGACACTATGGGAGCCTTTAAGGCATAACCTAGTATCGATTCATACAACCTCGCATAGCGAACCAATCTCTGTAACTCGGCGTATTGCCCTTATAGTGATTTATAGCAGGAGTAGGATTCCACCACCGTTGTGGGATCTGAACCTGGGTAAGCTGGGTTACCTCGTACCCGTCAACCGTCTGCCTTACCCCACATCTCTAAACACGCACTATGAGGACCCCTCCATGGCGTACTCGTCGGCAATACCACGACAGTTGGCGCCCACCGTGGGGCAAGAGGCGCTTCAGGCTCTTCAGCGGGCGAGGACCAAGATCTTCGCGGGAATCAGCGAAACTATAGTCATCGGTCGCGTTCTCTTCTCCGGCAACGTTCCGATCGTCCCTCCTGACGAGTTCTGGATCCCGGCAAAGACGAACCCTAAGCGGTGTTCGATCGTTCCTATCAGAGACATCCACCTCTTCATCGGCGAAACCGACTCGGGCACTAGTTCCCTGGGAGTCGGAGGAGCATCAAGACCCGCACGGACCACCTACGGGCCGGATACGTTCGCGGAAGGATCGATGCGGGATCTCTCTTCGGAGTTTGCCGACAAAGATCGGAAAGCATCAAGGCCCGCACGGATCGCCTACGGGCAGGATACGTTCGCGGAAGGATCAATGTCGGATCTCTCCTTGGAGTTTGTCGGCAAAGATCGGAAAAATTCACCGTCAGTGAGCATGTGCTTAAGATGTCTGGGCATGCTAATAAACTCCAGAGCTTGGGCATAATAAATCCTAATGATTTGGGGATTAATCATGTCCTCCAATCACTATCACCAAGTTACAAGAACTTTATGATGAACTACAACATGCAGCGCATGGATAAGACGTTGCCAGAACTCTTCTCTATGTTGAAGTCTGCGGAAGTGAAGATCAAGAAAGAGCACCAAGTGTTGATGATCAATAAGACCTCCAATTTCAAGAAGCAAGGCAATCCTAAGAAAAAGGGAAACTTCACGAAGGGCGGTAAGAAAGCTACCACGCCAACGAAGAAGACCAAGGCTAGGCCTAAGCCTGATATTGAGTGCTTTTACTACAACAGAGAAGGTCACTGGAAGCATAATTGCCCCCAAATACTTGGCGGATCTGAAGAACGACAACATCAAAGGTATATCTGATATACATGTTATTGATGTGTATATTTCTAGTAATCTTAGTAGTGCCTGGGTATTTGATACTGGTTCGGTTACCCATATTTGTAACTCAAAATAGGTGCTGCAGAATAAACGGAGTCTAGCGAAAGACGAGGTGACAAAACGCGTTGGAAACAGATCAAAGGTTGATGTGGTCGCGGTCGGTACGCTCCCTCTTCATCTACCATCGGTATTAGTTTGATACTTAAATAATTGTTATTTGGTGCATGCGTTAAGCATGGACATTATATCGAGATCTTGTTTATTGCGAGACGGTTACTTGTTTAAGTCCAAGAATAATGGTTGTTCGATTTATACGAGTAATATATTTTATGGTCATGCACCTTTGATAGATGTTCTATTCTTATTGAATATCGATTGTAGTGATACACATGTTCATAATATAGAAGCTAAACGTTTGAAATTGAGCGATAATTCAACATACGTGTGGCACTATCGTCTTGGTCACATTGGAGTGAAGCATATGAAGAAACTCCATTCCGATAGACTTCTTTAATCACTTGATTTTGAATCACTTGAAAGATGCGAAGAATGTCTGATGGGTAAAATGACTAAGACTCCATTTTCTGGTATGATGGAGCGAGCTACGGACTTATTGGAAATCATACATACCGATTTGTGTGGCCCGATGAGTATAGCATCGCGTGGTGGTTATCATTATGTTCTTACTTTCACGGATGACTTGAGTATATATGGTATATCTATTTTATGAAACATGAGTCCGAAACTTTCGAGAAGTTTAAGAAAATTCAAAATGAAGTGGAGAATCAACGTAAAAAGAAGATTAAGTTTCTACGATCTAATCTTGGAGGTGAATATCTAAGTTACGAGTTTGGCGAGCATTTAAATAAATGCGGAATACTTTCACTATTGACACCACCGGGAAAACCACAATGTAATGGTGTGTTCGAACGTCGTAATTGAACTCTCTTAGATATGGTTCGTTCTATGATGTCACTTATAGATTTACCTTTGTCGTTTTGGGGATATGCATTATAAACAACCACATTCACTTTAATAGGCACCATCTAAATCCGTTGAAACGACACCGTATGAATTATGGTTTGGGAAGAAACCTAAATTGCCGTTCCTTAAATTTTGGGGTTGCGAAGCTTATGTAAAGAAGTTACAGCCCGACAAGCTTGAACCCAATGCAAAAAATGCGTCTTCATAGGATACCCGAAGGAAACTATTGGGTATACCTTCTATCATAGATCCGAAGGCAAAATATTTGTTGTCAAGAATGGATCCTTTCTAGAGAAGGAGTTTCTCTTGAAAGAAGTGACTGGAAGGAAAGTAGAACTTGACGAGGTTGTCGAACCTTCTCTCGGATTTGAGAGTAGCGCAACACCGGAAGAAGTTCCCATGGCGCCTGCACCAATAAGAGAGTAAGCTAATGATGGTGATCATTAAACTTTGGTCGAAGTTATTATGGAACCTCGCAGGTCGACGAGAACTCGTACCACTCCTAATTGGTATGATCCCATTATGAGTGTCATTTTGGTGGACAACACCGATGACCCTGCGACATATGAGGAAGCGATGATGATCCCAAATTCCAATAAATGGCAAGAAGCCATGAAATCCGAGATTGGATCCATGTACGAAAACCAAGTATGTACTTTGGTGGACTTACCAGATGGCCGAAAGGCTGTCGAGAACAAATGGATTTTCAAGAAGAAAACTGATGCTGATGGTAATGTAACTATTTATAAAGCTCGACTTGTCGCAAAAGGGTTTCGACAAATTCAAGGAGTTGACTATGATGAGACTTTCTCACCGGTAGCAAAGCTAAAGTCTATGAGGATTTTGTTAGCAATCACTGCATATTACGATTATGAGATATGGCAGATGGATGTCAAAACGGCATTCCTCAATGGAGACATTGATAAAGAGTTATATATGGTACAACCCAAAGGTTTTGTTGATCCTATAGATGCTAACAAGGTATGCAAACTTCAACCGTCCATTTATGGATTGAAGCAAGCATCCCAAAGTTGGAATCAACGTTTTGATAAGGTGATCAAAAGTTTTGGTTTCATACAAACTTATGGATAAGCTTGTATTTACAAGAAAGTGAGTGGGAGCTCTGTAGCATTCCTAGTACTATATGTGGATGACATATTGTTGATTGAGAATGATGTAGACCTTCTTAATAGTGTCAAAGATTATTTAAATAATAGTTTTTCAATGAAGGATCTTGGCGAAGCTGCTTACATATTAGGCATAAAGATTTATAGAGATAGATCGAGACGCCTAATATCGTTGTCATAGAGTACATATTTGGATAAAGTTCTAAAAAGGTTTGGAATGGAGGATAGCAAGAAAGGGTTCTTGCCCATGTTTCCCAATACGACCTTGAGTAAAACTCAAAGTCCTGCTATGTCAGAAGATAGAGAAAGGATGAGTAAGACTCCCTATGCCTCAACCATATGATATATCATGTATTCCATGCTATGTACTAGACTCGACATTGCATATGCTGTTAGTTTGACTAGCAGATATCAAAGTGATCCAGGGGTGGATCATTGGACAGCGATAAAAAACATCCTTAAGTATTTGAGAAGAACTAAGGATATAGTTCTTTCTTATGGAGGTGATGAACAACTCGTTGTTAATGGTTACACCGATGATAGCTAGAACACTCATCCGGATGATTCTAAATCTCAACCTGGATACATATTTACTTTGAATGGTGCAGTAGTGAGCTAGAGGAGTGCAAAGCAAAGCTTTGTGGTGAGATCTTCAACTAAATCGGAATACATAGCTGCTTCGGAGGCTTCACAAGAGGCAATATGGATGAAGGAGTTCATTATAGAGTTCGGTGTGGTTCCTAGTGCTCTGGACCCAATGTCTATCTACCGTGATAACATGGGTGCCATAGCCAATGCGCAAGAACCAATGTCACACAAGAAGCTGAAGCATATCAAGTTACGTTTTCACGCTATTCGAGAGCATGTCCAAGATGGTGACATAAACATTTTCAAAGTACACATAGATCTGAATGTGGTGGATCCGTTCACTAAACCTCTCCCGAGGGCAAAACATGACCAGCACCAAATCGCCATGGGTGTTCGGTATATTACCATGTAATCTAGATTAGTTGACTCTAGTGCAAGTGGGAGACTGTTGGAGATATGCCCTAGAGGCAATAATAAAAGTAGTTATTATTATATCTTTTTGTTTATGATAAATGTTTACATTCATGCTATAATTGTATTAACCGGAAACATTAATACTTGTGTGATTTGTAAACTAATTAGAGTCCCTAGTAAAGCCTCTTTATAATACTAGATTGTTGGTTGATACATGATCATGGTTTCCTGATCATGAACATTGATATGTTATTAACAACAAGATCATATCATTAGGAGAATGCTATGATGGACATACTCCTATAGATAAGCGTAGCATAAAGATCAAGTCATTTCAATAGTTCGTTTTCTATAAGCTTTCATATACATAGTAACCTAATTCCTTCAACCATGAGATCATGCTAATCACCATCACCAGAAGGATACTTTGATGACATCAAAAACCACTTCGTAACTGGGTGGTTATAAAGGTGGCATTGAGTAATCGGAAAGTATGTGTTGAGGCACATGGATCAAGAGGATTTGTCCATCCATATGACGGGTAGATATACTCTGGGCCCTCTGGGTGGAATGTCATCCAATTAGCTTGCAATCATGTGACTGGATCACAAAGGATCACATATCACAGGAACGAGTAAAGAGTACTTATCGGTAACGAGGTTGAACTAGATATGCAGAGATACCGACGATCAAACCTCGGATAAGTAAAATATCATGAGACAAAGGGAAATTGGTATCGTATGTAAATGGTTCATTCGATCGCAAAGTAATCGTAGAAATATGTGGGATCCATATGAATTTCCAGATTCCTCTATTGGTTATTGATCAGAGAAGAGTCTCGGTCATGTCTGCATAATTCACGAATCGTAGGGAGACACACTTAAGGATTCGATGTTGTTTAGTAGATATGGAATGTGAGTAAGAAAAACCGAATATTGTTCGGAGTATCGGATGGAATCCAGGATATCACGAGGAGATCCGGAATGATACGGAGAATAAGATTCATATAAGGAAAGTTCAATTCTGGAGTTCGAGAATGATTCCGGTGTTTTCACCAGAATGATCTAGAAGGGTCTATAAGGTTCACTGAACCAGAAGGGGATAGGTACATGAATGAGTCATGACAGAGTGGAATGGTTGCATCATGTCCTAGGTCAAAGGGCTGTGAAAATAAAAGTGAGAAATTAAACTCCAAAATTGAAAGTCAAAAGGCAAGTTTGAAAAGTCAAACTGGGACAATGTATCCTGGTGGAGGGAGGAGAGGAAACCTCCTCTCCCTCCACCACGCGCCAAGGAGGAGAGAGAGTTGGAGGAGGATTCAAACTCCCCTCCCTAGCTGCCCCTCCCTCTCATAAATAGAGGGGGGGGGCTGTCCCAAACCACAACACCACCACAACCCCTCACCACGAGCCCGTCGCCGTCGTCGCCAGCCGACGCCCCCGCGTCGCCATCGGCCATGCCTCCTCCTATCCAGCCTCTAAACCCTAGAATTCCGGGGTGTAGGGTTCGCAGCATAGAAAACAAAAAATTTCCTACGATGGGAACAACTATGTACCAAGATCTATCTACTAGATACAAACAACGGGCGGATGTATATCCGTAGAGAACATACCCTTGAAGACCGACAAAGCTTAACGAGTCCAAACTCGTGGTTGATGTAGACGATCTCTTGCCGATCTCAAGATCGAGAGGAAGTCCTAGCGCCGCAAAACAGCAGCGCATCCGTGCTCGCACACACGTTCGAGGCACCGAGCAACCTCCGCCTCGCCTCAGCGATGCAATGAAGCACAACTCTTTCTTGCCGAAAAGCCACCGGGAACATGTATCTCACTAGTCCGAGACCATGGGAATAAATTCTAGAGGGGGAGAGAGATCCTTCACGAGGAGGTGTGTTGTGAGAGAAGGAGAGGGGGGCCTTTTATAGGGGAGAGGGGGGGTACCCAAGGGGCATGGCGCCCAGCCATGGGGCTGCCCCCACCTATTCCACATTCATGTGGGTGGAGCTCCCACTCAAAATGAAAAGCCTCCACTCCCATTAAAAAGCCTCCACTCAAAAATCCACTCACATGCATTAAATTTCCACCAAATTTAATGCAAGCTCTCATTTAAATAAAACTCTTTTATTTATTTATTCAGAATTTTGTTAATTACTTTAATTAACAAACATTCACATAAAACCCCTTGCTAGTATTCCATTTCACATGCGTAACCAGCCAAGTAATTTCAACCAAGCAGCTTTGGTGTCTAGTGAAATAAATTCCGCGCTTTCCTTTTCTTTTCGGCATGAAACTTTTGCTCCAAATGGATGTCGGTGTCTCTTAAGTGTGTCACCCTACGGTTCGCGAATAATGCGGACATGATCGAGACCCTCTCGGATCAATAATCGAAGCGGATCCGGAGACCCATACCGACTCCCACACATTCAACGATGACTTTCTTGTGATCGCGGAACCTTTACGCTAGTATCTTAATCCCTTTGTTTCGCGATATAATACATGTCCGAGATTCGATCATCGGCATCTCCATACCTAGTTTGATCTCGCATCGACATGCACTCTTTTCTCGTTCCCGTGATATAACATTCTAGTGATCAAATCACTTGCTTGCAAGCTAATCAATGTGATATCACCAAGAGGGCCCAGAGCATATCTATCCGTCATCAGGATGAACAAATTCCACTCTCGATCCATGGGCCTCAACATAACACTTTATTAGTTCTGAATCCATCTTTATAATCACCCTGTTACGGTGTGACGTTTGATGTTATCAAGAAACTCTTCCGGTGTTAGTGATTGACATGATCTCATGGTCTAAGGATTAGGATCACTTCGTAAGTTGTTATAGCAATATAAACTCAATGACTTTGATCGTAATGCTATACTTCGGATGAATGTTCATCACACCATTACACTAATGTTGTGACCTCGTTATTAACAACATCCAATGTCCATGATCAGGAAACCTTGATCATCTTGTTAATCAACGAGCTAGTTTATGAGAGAGGCATAACTAGGAACTTTCTATTTGTTTATTAAACACACATGTATTAACGTTTCCGTATTAATACAATTATAGCATGCAAAATAAACATTTATCATAAATAAGGAATACGATAATAACCACTTTATTATTGCCTCTCGGGCATATTCCCTTCAGTCTCCCACTTGCACTAGAGACAATAATCTAGTTTGGAAAACTTTGTGTATTGAACACCTATGGCTTTCTGGTGTTCCAAATACGCAATTGCAAGTGGTTGACATAATCTACGGATCTGACGCTTTCAGGTCCGTGTGTATTTGCATGTCTTTGCGTCTTCACGCATCACTCATTCTCCAATGAGATGGCATTGTATAAATTTGGTCTTTCGGTGAGACCTTTAGTTCCTTGGGGTTAAAACACGTCGATACTATTGTCATACAATATATATTTAGTGTTAGCCCGTTGCGAACCACACCTTAGTTTGATAACAAACTACTTGACACAAATTCCCTCCTTTGCTGCTACTATAGCAGTCATATACTTAGCCTTTTGTTGTAGTATTCGTCACAATGTCTTAACTTTGGAACTCTTCCAAATCCGTCATGGAATCTCCTTTCCATTACATTGTGCCACCCATAGTTTAAATTGAGATAAACTTAATTTGTATCTTGTGACAAAACTAGTATCAATGTAACGCTTTACAATGAACTATTTGTAATTGTTTGTCACCTCTACACAAATATATTCTTAGTTCTTCCAAAAGATCATAAGAATATCCTCACTATCGTCCAATGATCATTTTATGATTCATTACGGTATATGCTCATAACACTTAGAGCATAGGACATATCTGGATGTGTACATATCATGGTATGATTGATCAAAACATTCTCGTGATTGCACTCATCAAGTGTCAAAGCACTTGAATCTTGTTTCACTTATCAAGTGTCAAACACTTGAATCTTGATTCAATTCCTTTCCATGCAACAAGAACTGTTTCTTGTTGATTCTATATTGAACTCCTTCAATATCTCATATATGTACGTTTGGCACAACCATATTGGCGTTACCATCCACTATAGACATTCACGCTAAATATTCGGTTTTGCCTAAGTCTTTCATCGAAATGAAATTCTTAACCTTTGTCAATAAAGATACATCATTTCTAATCAACAAGATGTCCTTCACATAATGTATTAGAAATATGTCTTAGCTCTCCCACTTAATTTCTTGCAAATGCAAGCATCTTCATCGTCTCCTGATGAAAAATCCTTTTTCATCACGGTGAAGATTCCAACTCATGATGCTTACTTCAACCATTGAAGTTTGCATGCCCTTTTTAGCATCCTTTGAATTAACAAAACCCTTTGGACCATGTCTTGTACACGTCCTAGGTAACCATTCTATTAGAAGAATTTTGTTTTGTTTATTCATCTAACATATACCAAATTATATGTAGTGGTTGCTACTTTAATCCGTCCAGACTAAATATCGCTATGAAAGATTAAATCTTGTCATAGTCAACTCCTTGAACATTGTCGTAAAATACTTTACCGACATGTCGACTATTTCATAGATGTGAAACATCCATGTCTGTTTCTTTATAGATCCAAATACGACGATAGGTTTTTATACCTTTCCGGGGGGTCTTCCAAGTTCAAAACTTAATTTCTCGTATATGGAACTATCACGGATTTTATGGCTTCAAGCCATTTGACGGAGTCAGGGCCCATCATCGCTTCTTTGTATGTGGTCGGTTCATCATTGTCAAATAATAATGATTTACTCTCAAATCTTAACATTTGATTGTTTAACCGACCTTCTTGGTTCAAAAGGAACTTTAGACCTCCGTGACCACAACCTTTGAGGCACATAAGCTATGAGCATTATGGCAGCCTCGAGCGATTTCGGCACAAGAACTCAAAGACATTTAGCTAAGGTTCGTTAACCTTATCAAAGTTCTATTGTCCTCCCACTTAACTTTTATGAAAAATTCCTTCTTCAAGAAACTTCACATTTCAAGCGACAAACCCTTTTGTCCTCGGTGTTAAGGAGGAATAACCAATTGTTATTCAAAATAACCTACAAAGACATGCTCATCCTACTTTGGTTGTAAACATCTTACTTATGTTTAGCATACCAAAATTTAAGGAAGGACAACTTGGGTTTTACCCCAAACCATAACTCATATGGTGTCATTTCAACGGATCAAGATGGAGCTCTTTTCAGTGTAAAAGCGGTAGTCTCTAAAGCTTTAATCTTTTAAAACATAATGGCAGTTTTATAAATAACACCTTTGATCCAACCATGTCAAACAAGGTTTCATTACAAATCTCAAACACTCCATACTCCTATGGTGTTTTGGGAGATGTAAATCTAGGTGTTTTGCTAAACTTGCAACTCAAATAAATCCCTTTATGATAAAATCATAATTCATTTATTTTCTTGTTACACTTGTAACTCAAATAAATCCTTTTATGATCAAATCATAATTCATTTATTTTTCTTGTTACAATGATTTTCCACTTCATCTTGAAAGTCTTTGAAAACGTTTTTCAAATATTTCATACTTCTTTCTCATTAAGTGAATATTCACTCAAAATCCGGAGAAAGCATATGAAGTTGAAACCCATCGCCACATCGCACATAATGGACTACATACATCGATATGTATAAATTCCAATATTTTAGTCGTTCGCTCTTCTTGGCCTTTGAGCGAAGTTTTAATTATCCCGAGGAAAGTCTCACAAGCGTCACTTGATCAAATCAAAGACTCCAAAATCCATGAATATGGAGATTCTTCATGTTTTCTTTCCAATATAATTTAAACAATGATGTCACTTCATAAGTGATCTTTCAATCATTTGTCTTGCAACATTTTAGCATTAGGATTTATGGATGTGATTTCTTCAACTAGATTTGTAAATCATCCATCTTATATGGAATACGGTAATTATTTGAACAACCTTTGTTCTTATAATACCTGATTCAAATAACAATTATTAAAACAAATCTTGAAGTCAAGCTTTGATGTCAACGAGAAATACAAACAACGGTTTGTTTGTTTTCGATGAACATCATCACATATTCTCTTGCTAGTTACTTAGGTCATTGTGGTTCATGAATTGCGTCTGCATGAAATTTCATACCAGCCAATTCTGTATCTAATACGCAAGAACCATTGTTTTTAACAAGCAAAGAATACAACCATAACATGTATATCATCTATATACCTAAATTGGATATTTCCAATCTTTTCTTTTCTCGCCAAATATATTTTATAGATTCTCTTTCAGCATTTCCTTTTCCTTTTAAAAGAAACTATCAACATCAACAGTGGCGCCATATACATGACACATAGTCCAAAGCGTGTATATTCAAATAATAATACCTTTGGACTTGCACTTTGAAGTAGATCACCATCATCAAAATGATCGGTATTCTTTCAAAATCCATTCTTTAGTATTCTTTTAGTGTAGTAAACATTTTACATACATATTCTATTCACCCTTATCATGACGACTTTCATGATCAAGCTACTTTAGCTTATAAAGGAGAATCATGAGTATAACATTACTTTCCAAAACCCTTTTGGATGATTAGGATGTCTAGCATCTCCAACCTTCGCAAATTCTCATCCAATATGAGAACATATATTATACTCTATCATATTTCAACCAAAACATTGTTTCAGATATCGTTATATCTCACACATGATGGTTTCGAAATAATTCTTTCACTCCTAGATAAACTTGATGTTTAAATCAAGAATCATGGAGGCAAACATGATACTTAAGATACTAACACTGGAATTGTTACTCTCGATTTAATACCAATTATTAAATTTCACGGAGTAAATAGAATTTTGCTGAAAGTTTGCAATAGGACTTTAAACTTTAGATTGACACTCAACACAATACGATACCATCAGAAAAGTATATATCCGAATTCTATAGTTCTATTATCTCAATTACAACTATGCATAAGGTGGTGAACGAATGCCAATGACTACAACAAATTATGCAAATTCACTTTGATTTAATTTATGATAAATTGAGTTCTACTAATCCAAATTAGAAATGAACTCCCACTCAAAAATGACATCCCTCGTGTCTTTTTGGTGATTACATGAACCAAATCCACTACACCAAGTCCGATCATCACGTGAGTCGGCGTAGCTTCAAAGGCGAGCATCCATATGGTCATCATATCAAAACATATGACTCATGCTTAACCTTTCGGTCCGTGTTCCGAGGCCATGTCAGACATGCTAGGCTCGCCAAGTAAGAACCTTAGTATTCGTGTAATCGCTGTCTTACACCCGAGATATGCTCGTGGATTCAAGTACACCCGATCATCACGTGATGTCCTGAAGCGACGAAACATTGTCGGTGCATACTTAAGGAAGAACACATTTTTATCTTGATATCTAAATGAGGGATCATCTTATTATGCTAATAAAACGCCAAACAAGCAATATAAGATGCTATCAAACATCACATGTTTATTAGTGAAATGATATGGTTCTCGCATATGATCTCTATCATGTGCACCATGGTATGATCACTATCATACCTTTATGTGTAAATCCAAGGTCTATGGAGTTTACACGTTATGTATGTTGTAAGAGTATCATCTCATACTTCTACTTACAACATCACCATATCATAACACTTAGCCCAGCAACAATCTAAACTAGACGCCTCTAATTTATCCATTGCAAATTTTACGTGGCTTAGGGCTTTCGTAGATAGAACCGTTCTTACCTACGAACATGAACCACAACGAGGATAACCAAATTGTTGACAACTCGTTGCAAATTAGATATTGACTATAGTAGGAGAGAGACACCTAGCCACTTATGCAAAACTAGTTGCATGTCAAGCGTGGAACAGTCTCATGTGCGAGGACATGTAAAGTTTGTCCGGCCGCTTCATCCCACTATGCCACCAATATCCAAAGTACAACTAAGAAGCAATAAAATGATCATCATCGCCACATACTCATATGTGTACTACCTGCAAAGTATCTACGCATAGATCCGCTCGATACTATCGTAGGGTTCGCAGATAGAAAACAAAAATTTCCTCGATGGGAACAACTATGTACCAAGATCTATCTACTAGATACAAACAACGGGATGTATATCCAGAGAGAACATACCCTTGAAGACCGACAAAGCTTAACGAGTCCAAACTCGTGGTTGATGTAGACGATCTCTTGCCGATCTCAAGATCGAGAGGAAGTCCTAGCGCCAAGAAACAAAGAAGATCCGTGCTCGCACACGCTCGAGGCACCGAGCAACCTCCGCCTCCTCGCTCCAGCGATGCAGCGGTAGCACAACTCTTTCTTGCCGAAAAGCCACTGGGAACATGTATCTCGCTAGTCCGAGACCATGGGAATAAATTCTAGAGGGGGAGAGAGATCCTTCACGAGGAGGTGTGTTGTGAGAGAAGGAGAGGGGGGCCTTTTATAGGGGAGAGGGGGTACCCAAGGGCATGGCGCCCAGCCATGGGGCTGCCCCCACCTCTTCCACATTCATGTGGGTGGAGCTCCCACTCAAAATGAAAAGCCTCCACTCCCATTAAAAGCCTCCACTAAAAATCACTCACATGCATTAAATTTCCACCAAATTTAATGCAAGCTCTCATTTAAATAAAACTCTTTATTTATTTATTCAGAATTTTGGTAATTACTTTAATTAACAAACATTCACATAAAACCCTTGCTAGTATTCCATTTCACATGCGTAACTGGCCAAGAATTTCAACCAAACAGTTTGTGTCTAGTGAAATAAATTCGCGCTTTCCTTTTCTTTTCGGCATGAAACTTTTGCTCCAAATGGATGTCGGTGTCTCTTAAGTGTGTCACCCTACGGTTCGCGAATAATGCGGACATGATCGAGACCCTCTCGATCAATAATCGAAGCGGATCCGGAGACCCATCGACTCCCACACATTCAACGATGACTTTCTTGTGATCGCCGGAACCTTTACGCTAGTATCTTAATCCCTTTGTTTAGCGATATAATACATGTCCGAGATTCGATCATCGGTATCTCCATACCTAGTTTGATCTCGCATCGACATGCACTCTTTTCTCGTTCGTGATATAACATTCTAGTGATCAAATCACTTGCTTGCAAGCTAATCAATGTGATATCACCAAGAGGGCCCAGAGTATATCTATCCGTCATCGGATGAACAAATTCCACTCGATCCATGGGCCTCAACATAACACTTTATTAGTTCTGAATCCATCTTTATAATCACCCTGTTACGGTGTGACGTTTGATGTTATCAAGAAACTCTTCCGTGTTAGTGATTGACATGATCTCATGGTCTAAGGATTAGGATCACTTCGTAAGTTGTTATAGCAATATAAACTCAATGACTTTGATCGTAATGCTATACTTCGGATGAATGTTCATCACACCATTACACTAATGTTGTGACCTCGTTATTAACAACATCCAATGTCCATGATCAGGAAACCTTGATCATCTTGTTAATCAACGAGCTAGTTTATGAGAGAGGCATAACTAGGAACTTTCTATTTGTTTATTAAACACACATGTATTAACGTTTCCGTATTAATACAATTATAGCATGCAAAATAAACATTTATCATAAATAAGGAATACGATAATAACCACTTTATTATTGCCTCTCGGGCATATTCCCTACACGGGGAACCCTACTTCTCCATCCTACCTGCTTCGGCTTAAGGAAAAGCACTGCGAGATCTTCCCTCTACTTTCGACACCACGCTGCCGTGCTGCCGGAATCGCGAGGAGAGAACTACAACCTCCGCTAACTGCTGGAACAAGGGAGAGGAAGGTCTTCATCTAGTACCGAACGTGTGACCGACTGCGGGAGCGCTGCCGGAACGCGGCGCCGGAAGGATCGTCTACGCGATCTTGAGATCGGCAAGTGTACGGCTACAACACCCACGAGAATGTGCTCTCTTTAACCGCTTTGGAATCTTCGATGGTGAGTACTCTAATCGACTCATTGCTATAATCTAGTAGATAGATCTTGACTTGTGCGTGTTCATGCGGTATACTTTTTTGTTTTCTATGCTACGAACCCCATCAGTAACACATGCGATGTGGCGGGAGTTGATTGGACAAAAATTAGCTTCTACATTGTAGTGGTCATGGTCTCGTGGAGCAAGGAGAGTACGCGATTCTCACCATCGTTAATATATGTATCTATCTATATTGTAGAACACTAATCTTTACTTCTACTTATTATTAGTTGATTCCTTGTTATGTAATGCATCGATGGGAGTAACTCTATAAGAAATGCGCAATAAGAGAAGTGTTTTGTGAAACGCTTTTTGTAAGATTTCCTTGCCAAAAACACATGAAAAGAGATGGATCTCCCCACATTGGTGGAGGGGATCCCGCATGCATCCTAAAATCCCCCATGGGGATATTGTTCTATGTTTTTCCCCGTGAAAACCAAACAAAGCCTTAGGAGTGTTGCACGTCTATATGGACAGTAATTAAGGTTTACATTCTAAAGTTTCTAGCCATACTTATAGGAATAAACCTTCATTTCTACTAAAACTAATAAAGAAAATAATGTTTATTTTCGAAGAAAAGGGCATGCCCCGTTTCCATTGCATTGAAGCCAAGTCTTACAGCGTATTGCATTCAGGGTTTAAAGCACAACATTCCATGAACAAAATCAACTACGATCTTCTTGGCGACTACTAGACAGAAAACCAAACTAGCTACAGGAAGCTATTACACATTCCCACCCTGGCGACAGTTGAAGACACGACAAGTACACGAGACCTTTTAAGTTCCAAAAGATGTCCACCACTCTCAGCACCATCCCATCATCTACCATCTGAGGTATTGTTCCTCCAGTCTATTACACATTCCCACCCTGGCGACAGTTGAAGGTAGGACAAGTACGCGAGACCTTTTTAAGTTCCAAAAGTTGTCCACCACTCTCAGCACCATCCCATCATCTACCAGCTTGAGGGATTGTTCTTCTAGTCGCCTCGCCAATTTTCTGGTGGCGATCCTCCACGCCAAAGATTCATTCGCCTCCTCCCGGTAGGTCAACCAGGATCCAGCCAAAGCAATAGGGGTGGTATTCGAGCCAACTATTCCACTCTTCCATCCATAGTGCACATACTTCCTCTTGCGTCGCCTGAGAACACCACTGTCCACTAGGATAGCATACATGCCATCCTCCTTCAGAGAACCTATAAGTCGGACCAATTAGTTCAATTAAACACGAGGACATTTCTGGTAGTCCAGATGTCCCACAAAACAGCAACATTAATGATACTGTGGATAACATGTCTTTTTCTCACTTAACCACATGCTAGCAATTGTTTTGAAAGAAACATTTACAAGCTCCTGACACAAGTCATTTTTAATCTATGCCCAAATAGCTTTGGCAACCGCACAATCAAAAAACAAGTGATTGCAGGTTTCAGGGTTAGAGAAAAAACACAAGTTATGTCATCAACATTTTGTATTTTGACCAAATTATCTTTTCTGAGAATTTTATTATGGAAAACAAGTTAAAGGAAAAGGTGGATTTTGGGAGGACCTTTCAAGCACCACACCGCATGAACATATACAGGCAAAACACCTCTAGAATTCACCACAACATAGAAAGAACTCATACTATATATCCCTTTATCCTCGTATTTCCAAATAATAGCATCCTCCTCTTCACTAAGGTGAATAAATTATGCAATCTGCATAATTTCATACCATTTAACTAACAAGGAATGGTCAAAGTGACTTGGATTTCCATCCCAAATGTCAGCAATACATGCAGACTTTTCATTCACTATCACATACACCTCCCACTATTGGACAACAAGGCTTGAGGTACCAAACCATTGGTCCTCCTAGAATTTAAGTTTTCTCCCACTACCCACTTTCCACGAATATACCATTTTGGCTGCTTTAGGCCTTTTCCAGTGGGGTGTATCTTAGCACATTTTCATAGAAGTAATTAAAACTTAAGAAACAACTATCACAATGGGGTGTATCTTAGATAGGGTTTCTTAGTGGTGTTATATCTAATAATTTTAGTCTCAATCATGTGTGTGATTGGTCTAGCCAAGTGTTTTGCCTATGATACCCTGCAAGAGGTGTAGCTTAACTAAGATACAACAAAACTCTCTTTCTTCATTAAATGACATGCCACATAGGCAAAACACCTAGGATACTGCGCTAAGAAACCTCCATCGTGAAAGGCCTTAGCAGCCCATAGAACTCCTTTCCAGAAAGAAGAGACCCCCACAGATGATGAATCAGAAATATTTGGGGATAAAGAAAATAATGTTTCCATATTCTATTGTACAACTCATCATATTTTCTAATAAAAATAGTATATCAAGTCATTAAGACGATACAAAATACACCCACCATTTTACAGCTCATTGTTTACTACAGCTCACTGCTTATTAATGCTTCCAAAAAAGTTAGTACTAAATCTCTTGGAATTTAGGTTATTGTGCCTACTACACTACAGCTCACTGCTAATTAATGTTTCCAAAAAAGTTAATTCTCTTGGAATTTAGGTGTATTGTGCTCTACATCTCACCACTTAATATGTAAAGAAAACTAGACAGACAAGCGCGCTTTGCCGCGCCGCCTACCCAATGTTGTTGCATGGGGCGACATTGGAGATACACTTTTAGCTGATTTGATCTAGGCTGTAGATAGGTTTAACTCATAGTAAATACACAATGGATCATAGTGGTCTAGGATAATTTTGCCTATTGAGGACAACAAAAAAGAACCTGGAGCTATATTATCAGATACAATTTACATTAACTCAAGAAACTTAAATGTGATGTCAGAGATGTAATTGTCACTTATCCCACCGACATTGATAATTAGGTTAATATTATAATCATAATAAAAAACAGAGAATACACACACGAAGCATCAATAAAGAGTTCAATCTTTTTTATCTCCGGTAAGCATCCGAGGATCAATGTTTATACTTGTGCTCAAACTAAAATAAGATAATGGTAACTAAAAATTATGTAGCATCTCTCTATTAGTGATCTATTTTTTTACTCGTCGCTGAATTATAATTATCTGCTAGACCTTACTGGTTTCATGTTATCATATCATCGGTCATAATCAATTTCCTTTGGCACAAAGGGTGATGGCTCAAATGGTTCTGAATCTACATCCCGCCAAAAGGAAAAGGAGTAAGGATGGACTGCATGAAGACATGAATCAATATAAAGTAGAAAATGCCATTAACTCATGAATGTTAACTAAGAAAACAAATTACCAGATCGCAGATAAGTTTTAGAGGGAGTACATTGTAATTGATAGCATGGAGATCCAGAAGATCATCCCCAACTTCATCTAATTGAGTTCCTGTAAGCACAAACCATCAACACCCATTGCCAAAATTCTAAGCAGTTGGTGTGCAGGGCTCAGAGACTGATGTAGACGATGAGTATCCATTAAAATGCAAGCTTCTCAACAACATATATAGCCTCCATTTATCTCAAATTTACTGTCGTCCATAGCCTACCAAATAACACTGTAAGGTATATAGCCAGACATGTTGATAGCATGGGCATTGGTGAAGACTATAGATATGAAAGCCGCAACTACTCAAGTTTAACCAAATTTGTTTTATTGCACCACTCCACGTTCATATGAGCCTGGTACCTCTTCAACAAGGCAAAATTATGCGGGACAACCCACCTATTGTCCAAAACATGACCATCCTTAATGACAGTGCGTCCATCAACACGTCTCCTATAAACTGGATACCCTGCTTGATCAACGGATGTCTCCTCACAAGATGACTTAGGAAATCTTTTTGAGCAAGCACCATATTTCATGCAAGGGCACTTCACATTCATCCGCCCACAAGTACCATGCACCATAAACTCATCAACTAACACATAAGCCAAAGAATCCGCCAACACATCTGGTAACTCAGCAGACACAATGCTATCAATAAACTGCACGGAAGCTTCCCTAGGAATCTCCTCTGCAGACAACCGCCGCCGATCCAACCAAACCAACATGTGAGCATGAGGCAACCCCATTTTCTGAAACTCAATAGTATACAAGGCTGCAAAGAATAAAAAAACTAAATCAGCAAATAACAAAACTACCAACCCATTGTAACACACAAAACGATAACCCAAAAAATCTGAAATCCTCACCAGCGCGTGTCAGACCAAACGCTTCTCCATCCCTCACCTCACCATAGAGCCGATCAAGCTTCATCTTGAACACACGAGAAACAATATCCAGTCTATCCGCTGGCGTCTGACCAGGCTCAAACCTAAGAGCATCCGCAATCTCATCCCACTTTGGATTGCAAGTAAAGGTAACAAACAAATCAGGAGCACCATAAGAACGACATATAGCCATCGCATCCTGATAATTCTGTGCCATGTAACGTTTCGAACCAATAAAACCAGATGGCAAAAAAACCCTGACACCAACACTCCTCCCACTGGAAGAACCCTGCCCTACAGCATCAGAAATCCCCTGGAAAGTCTCACTATGCAGCTTATCCTGATTCTTAATAATGAAAGAAAGCCTACTCGATTCAACGCAAGCATAAGCATCAACAGCCGCCTGCTGAGAAAGCCGTCCACAACAAAGGTATGGATTAGGCTGGTCCTTCCTATAATAGCAACGATAAGAATAATACTCCAACATGCTAAGCTGTGACCTGCCCCCAGGCAAAGCACCATCAGGCCCCACATAACTGATACCCAAATAAAAACCCTTATCGCCATAAGGAAAAAGCAAAGGGTACCGTAAAGACATAAGAGCAGGGTGCAACGGAGATATCCGCTTCAAAGGGCCCTGCTCCATCTCAACAATAATATTAAACTTACACCTCTCAACATCAAGATCACCCACAATCAACGCTACTAACTCAGGCGCAGTAGGAGGACTATAAACACCTGGATCGTTAGAGTCAGAACCCACAATACGAATCCTGAAAGGTGCAACACCAAGCTCCACCCGCTCCCGAGAAATCCGGATCATCCTAAACTGCTTCACCAGCACATTACAACTATCCAACATACCTATGAGAGAAGCCACAACATCCCGGTCAGGCCCACCAACAACAACACTGCCCTCCCCATAAACATAACCCTTGCCCTCCCCATCGGCACCCTCCCCATCAACATTACCACTACCCCGCCCATCAAATACAGCCATCCGATGATCAACCTCATTCATAGTATCGTAAATATAAATCTGAGCAAACTTTGGTGGCTCACTCGGTGCAGGAACCAATGAACCCATACGATGTGAAGAAAGACCATTTATACGAAACACGTAGGGACCCCGCCCCGTGTTTACACTGTCATCAACCTTAACACCGAGAGAAGAAAAGGCAAACATACTATTATAAGACCTGATCAACCGCATGAACTACGTAGACTCAGCCCCCTTATGAAAACCAATGAGACGATCAAGCGGAGCCAACCACTGCCTATACGGATCCAAGTAAACTCTACCGTCCTTGTAGCAACGATTGTAAAACATCCTCCTTTGACGAAACGAACTAAGATGAACAACCCGCTCATTATACCAAAAAAGAGCTTTGCAATAGGAACACCTGTACTCAGGACCACCAAAATACGACCTACCACGAAAAGAAGCTGCAAACACAACCGAGAAACATTAAACCCAAGAAAATCAACAAGAGAAAAACAATAATAAATAAAAGCTAGAAAAAAAGAGCTCGAAACAAACCTTTCAAATACAACACATAACTCTTTGACATCCTAACAGGCTGTCCATTTATCAACACAGGAGGCTGAGCACCTACACCACAAAACCAAAATCAAACACATAAAGAACCTGAAAAGAAAAGCACGGAAGAAGAAAACAGCAAAGAAGCACCCAAAACAATCACTAAAAAGATGAGGCCTCCTCCGAAGATGACGCCTCCTACGATTCTCCCGCGACATCTCAGTAGACAAATAAGGAAAAAAAGGATCTCCTGCAACCAAAAAACATTTTCTAAGAAACCAAAAAACAAACCACCAACAAAAACAACCAAACACCTAGCACACGTACCAGCATGCCGTAAAGAAACGGGCAGACTAACAAAAAAATCACCAATAAAGATGGCACAGGAAGATGCCCACGCTGCCTAGCAGGCCGACGCCGTACAGTAGGAATCGAAGAATCCGGCTCAACAGAAGATAGAGCCAAACACGGCACCACACGACGGCTCCCAACACCGTCCACATACGCTGAAGCAAACATCAAACAAATTAACCAAAACAAACCTGAACCAAAAATAAAAAAGGCAGCAAAAGCAAAATACCAGGACGCTTCCTCCCTGTCCCCCGCGAACCACCAGGAACATCAGCCATCAAAACGCCAGAACAACCTATCAAGCAAAACCAAAGAACATCAAACAACCCCAAAACTAAACACAAAACACACCCGACAAGTAAACAGCCAAACAAGTAGCATCAACACAAATCCATAATCGCTATCAGAAAAGACCACCACCCACAAGCAGCAAACTACAAACAGTACCTTCTTTTCATGATATTCAATAGCTAAATATTTGTCATGTAATGAGCATTTTTCCTAGATAAATACTAGGTGAATTGTGTAGATAGCCGATATTAATCAGTACTTGTACCGTCTCTACAAATAAATAGTTGCATCTGCTGTTGGATAATTGCATTTCATCTTGTGCTTTGCATTTAGTTAACCGTATTCTGCCTGATCTCATTGGTCAATTATGTATTTTCCCTTTTATCTCCGTTTTTGGGACAACCAGTTGCTGGAGGTTTACCATGTGATAACCTTTCTCCTGAAATCACCTAGCGTCTCACAGCACGGCTACACCATCGGCTCAAACCAGAAAATATGGCAAAATGCCAATAGGTATGTTTGGAGTCTCTAATCTACACCGCACATCCGCACATCCGCACATAAACATGTCTCCTACTCCTATCAACTTCTAATCAACACTGAAGATTCTTAGCCAGCTGATAAGCATGGAACCAGCCATTCCAAATTTGCAAGGAATAGCAAGTAAATGCTTCCAGTCATAGAAACAAAAACAGAACTGACGCGTTCCTCCTTATCTAGCTAACCGTTCGGCACAGACAGAAGTAGGATTCCAGAACTGGAAAAGGGTCAGAACTCCCACCACGCGCACAACACCAAACAACATTATTCCACCTAGCGCCTCTCATCGCCGGGATAGTCGCAGCCACAGCAACAAACAACATTATTCCACCTAGCGCTTATTGCCTGGCTTGTCGCGGCCATAGCATCAAACAAGAAAGAATAATTCCCAATACCCGCAATGCATCACGAACATTCTAATAACATGCATTTACATTCTCTGCCATGATTAACCCCCTGTTCCACAAGAACAATCACACGACCACTAATCCCTAGAAACAAAATATTTGCCCACACTACAAAACTTCCTTTCCACCTAGACAATCAAAGAAACACAAATCAAAATGGCCATGACTCCCGTTCCATACTAACATTTACACCAAAACAACCATGCCGCACCGAAATCTAAAGAAACGGCAGGAAAAAACGAATCAGACAAACCTTGAGAAGAAAATCAAATCCCACGGCGGCCCGCATAGCCGGAGGAAGGACCGGAAGCGGAGCAGGGCACAGCCGCCGCGTACAAACACCACCGCCCTCGCGGCAAGGAACACCACCGGCAGCGGAATGACCGGAAGCAGAGGCCCAAAGCAGAGCAGAGCGCAGCCGCCGCCGCGAAGAAGCACCGCCGCCCTCGCGTCAAGAAGCACCGCCGGCAGCGAAACGACCGGAAACAAAGCAGAGCCGCACCCCCGCCGGCAAGAAACCGCAGCACTCCCGTCTCTGTCCGCTCCACCCCGAGGAAAAGACCGGGCCGAGTCAATGTACGGAGAAAACAAGATGCGGTCCCAATCCCACATCCCACGCAAAAGACACAAAAAAAGTATCCAGCGAGATATCTATCCCTATGACAAAGCTGACCCCAAAAGAGAGGCCCCACCCATCAGACAAACAAACTGCACCCACTTTCCTAAACCAGGATGCATCGTTCAGAAGCGCAAAATCAGGAGGAAGGACACGTGCAAAACAACGTCCGCAACGCAAGTCGAACAGCCTAAAAAGAGCGACCCAAATACAGCAGTGCGCACGGCAGGAGGCCTGAACGAGCTCCCGGCAGCTCACGCTTAAGCTCTTAGAGGAGTGTGCAATAAGAGAAATGTTAATTTGAGCTATACCGTCGGTTGTACGCTTAGCAGAAAAGTTGCTGTAAAACATTCATAGGAGTAACCGGAGTCAAGCAGCTCTACGGCTCATCACCCAAATAGCTTTGGCAACCGCACAATCAAAAAACAAGTGATGAGCTGTAGAGCCGCTTGACTCCGGCGACACCGCTTGACTCTGCTTATTAGGAAAGTTGCTTCCTTATTTTTGTAAAGCATCCATAGGAGTAACTTGATCATAATGAGAATATATATGAGGAGCTGCTGTCCCCTTTATCTGGGGGTGTAGAGAGACGATCTGAGAGCACGCGGGAGCAGGTAGAAGAGGGGTGGAGAATGTAGGAGGAAAGAGCTAAAAACAGTCAGCAGTGGCTCGTGAGCTCTGTCCAAAGAGTAAATAGCTCGCGGACACACGACATGGAACTCAACATTTTATTTCCTCCTCTTGGTCCAGAAGGATCCATGATCCATGGAGTTGCCGTCACGATGCACACAGCACACGGCGGCACTGCTACGAACAAGACGCTAACATCATCACGAAATTAAACAATAATAAACATAAAAAAAGAGGAATTAAGCACGAGCCGACGAATCACAATGGAAGTCCTCGTCTCCTCGTCCCAAAGGGGGGCTCCTCTGTTTCATCAAACCATCTTATTGGTTGCTGCCCCAGACACCCGCGTAGGCCTTGGTGTCTGTCACCTCAGCCGTTCAGTTCAGGCGTCCACGATGTCGCCGTTGTCGGCCGACGCCAGGACCATCTCCGGGTGCAGAGCGGGAGTCACGTTCTTCAGAGTTCCGTCGATGCCGTTCGGCCGGCCCAGCGCCTTGAGCGCCAGGTGCGCCGCCTTCTGGCCGGAGATCATCATGGCGCCGAACGTTGGGCCCTGCAACCATCACACAAGACAAAACAAATCTTCAGTCTGAGAACCAGACAGGGAACTCATGTAAAAAAACATCGCACAAGTTACTGATTTCTCACCATTCTCGGGGCGCCGTCGATCTCGGCGACCTCCATGCCGGTGACGATCATGCCGGGGACGACCTCGCGGGTCAGGCGCACGATTGCGTCCTCCGCCGTGTTCATGTCAAGCGCCTTCATCCCGGGCACCGTCTCGATCATGCCGATGTCCTGGAGGCGCTTGACTCCGGTGGCGCCGAACGGCCCATCGTGGCCGCAGGAGCTCACCACGACCTTGGCCTCCATGACGTTGGGGTCCATGCACGACTGTGTGTCGTGGTTCATCGACACAAGCGCCCAGTTGGTGACCACGCCGGCGACGCGGTTCTCCTTCACGATCAGGTCCTCCACGGCCACGGCGTTGAAGAGCTTCACGTTGGGCCGCGCCAGGAGGCGGCTCATCACGGTGGAGGTGAAGAGCGCGGCGTGCTTGATGACCACGTAGTCCTCCTGCTCGTCGTACTCGATGTTCAGCTCGTCTAGGAACAGGTGCGCCGGCTTGCGCACGACCATGGCGGAGAAGAGCTGCCCGCCAAGCCACGCGCCGCCGCCGGGGGAGACGGACTGCTCGATGATGGCGATGCTGATGGACGGGTCCTTGGAGAGCTCGTACGCGCAGGACAGACCCGCGGAGCCGGCGCCGACGATGACCACGTCGGTGTCAGCGTACGTGATCATGTCCGTCATGTACCTGCGGGTCATCTCGCGGGAGACGATGGATTCCTTGATGGGGCTGAAATTGAAGGCGTTCAGGTCATAGGGAGGGGTGGAGGAGGAGATGGAGTTGCAGATGGCGCCGGCACGTGGGACGGCCATGCACGAAGGGGTGCGGCTGGCCGCCGGGAGGTGAGCACCGACAAATGATGTCTTGAGGAGGCTGGAGGCGGTGGTGGCCATGGCTGCCATGTGGAGGTGGATCCTGCTCTAGATCTGGAAGACGGGTGGAAACCTGTGATGAGAGAGTGTGAGGGGATAAGCGGCAGTGGCGGGGTATAAGAAGAGGAGGAGGGAGCAAATATCTGGAGACTGTGTGTACGTGCCGTCAGTTCTGAGGATGTCAGCCTCCTTTGGACTCATGCGGGATATTTTGCCTGCCTTTCGGATCCAACTGTATCTGGAAAAATAAGCTTCGAATCGTAGGTTTAATTGCTCGAGATACATGTTGTGCAACGAGAGAAGATTTTTTATAATTAAAATTAAATTAAAAAAATTGATTTACATAGAGCCATATAATAGAAAATACTTCAAAAACTTAAACTAGATAGCCACGGGCACAGAGGCGGTGGCCTACCCTTCGTGGGCGGCGAGGTCTACCCACACCAGCTGCAGCCACAACCATCCCTGGTGAGCGGCGGTAGCGGAGGAAGCTGGTGTTGCGGCTGTGGCGGAGGCACCTATGACGGCGGCGGCATCGGCGCAGTGGCCTGGGCCGCCATAAACGACTCTTGCAGGCCTGACATGTGTCGGCCCAGTGACTCTCCTCCGCGAGCGTCGCCTCCTCCTCTGACTCACACATGGCCATGAGGAAGGCATGCTCCTCGTCCAGGAACGGTGGCATGATGTGGTGCACTAGCGGCGACGGCTCCCGGCCTCTTGCTTGACCTCGACATCGTCCTCGTTCTCCCAGTCGTCCTCCCAATACATGTACTCGTCCTCGGCGTCGTCGATCTCCGAAAGATCGTCGTAGTCAACCTACGGGTTGAAGTAACCGAGGAACGTGGTACTCCGCCGCGCCTTGTGCTCCCATTGAAGGAGGCCTTATGGTCGTTCCATCTCTTCCTCCATGGCCACATTGTCGGGGACGCGAGAGAAAACGAGGCCAGAAATAGTGGCTGGTGTGGGGTGTGGGGAGATATGGGCGCCTGCGTGACCCTTATGAAGCCCCTCCATTAATGGCGCCGACACGGTTAGCGAGGAGGCAACCACAGCAGGGTCAGCAAGTGATGCATGTAAAAATGAACTTTGTAGTTTATTAACATGTTTTCCCACATATTTGCATCATATATAATATTATATCCATGTTTTATATTGATTTTTGAGGATTGACCAATGATATCCTTTATTTTGGCTATAACCCTACAGGGTAGAAAAATCCTGTTTTTAATGTTTTTGATGTTTCAGGATCTATACGAAGTCAAATGGACCTATACTTTTGGGAATGCCAATATTTATCCATGAGAAGAATTTAGAGCACAAGAATCCCACCTGGAGGGCCAGGAGGCCCAAGATATCACAAGGGCGCACCCAGGCCTGGTGGGCGCGCCACCCATGCTAACTTCCTCCTCGGTCATTCGATCGCCTCGATTTTTTCGCCCACAGAGTTCTCTTGACCTAAAAATCCCTATATAACGACCCTCGGAGAGTCCTTGAGATAGAGCACACGAGAGACTAAAACACCACAAAATAGAGTCAGATCCAACGAATATTGGAGGGGGAAACTCCGCCAGAACCACCTCCGGGGAGATCTCCACCCTCTCCAACATCTTCAGCATCATCACCATGATGAAGAGGGAGTAGTCCACCTCCGGGCTATGGGTTTGTGGCAGTAGCTTGATCTCTCTCTCTCTCTCTCTCTCTATATATATATATATATATATATATATATATAAAAGCTGCCCTACATGATTATGGTCATATTTGTAGTTTCTATGTGGTGGATCTTTGTTTTATGATTTGATATTTGAGATTGGAATCTATTTTGTATAAGATGTTTTGATAGATCATATCATATATCTCGTTCTTAATTTCTTGTTTTGATCCAACTTGTATGCAAGAACTTGTAATGTCGAGCTTTAATCACCGAGGCGCATCACTGTCTAGTGCCACGCAAACGACCGCACGACGTATGACCATGCGCCATGAGAAAAAAGCGCCACCCATCTAAGAGCACCTCTATCTGAACCCCTAAAACTTAGATGATAAATATCCTCTCTATCCTAGATGATAATTTTTTTGATCATCTAAAAATCGGTATCCCAATTCCGATCCCCTATATTTATATGGTAAAAAAAATTAATCTTCATTTTCACTCCTCTATCACATACGCAAACAATATTCATCCAAGCATGACACAAAGAAACATCGTCCTCCTCCTTTAGTTTTGTGTCCTTTTGTTCTAGGTGCCGATGTACGAGGTTTGTGCCGGCGCCACCTCCTCCTCGGCCACCTCCTCATCGACCATCTCCTCTTCGGCCACCTTGTGTTCTTCTTCATCCACCTCGACCACCTCCTCCTAGTCCATCGTTTTCTCCACTTGATCATAATTGAGACGTTTGAGCCCTTCTATGTGAGAGGAATCCAGTTTGGACAATAACTCTGTGACGGTGATTTTGGTCGCACTAGGTTGCCCTCGGCCAGACATTTTGTTGACCACCTCACGGGAGGGAGGCGTGACCGCGAGCTGCGACTGCCAAGCGTGCCATCAGCCTAGGAGTGGTGGCGGGAGCAGCCGTCTTGTGAGCCATTGTGGTCGACGCAACGGGCTATGATGATGGCGTGTTGACGCCTCGTTGGGAGACCCCAAGAGCAAGGTGTGAAGCAGCACATCAGCAAGTTTTCCCTCAGTAAGAAACCAAGGTTATCGAAACAGTAGGAGGAAGGAAACGTCTCAAAGGTGTTGGAAGCAACTTGGAAACCTGCACAACACAGACTCAAGACTTTTCCCCAACAAACAGCGAGGTTGTCAATCTCACCGGTTGCTGTAACAAAGGATTAACTGTATGGTGTGGAAGGTGATAGTGGTTTGTAGCAAGTTAACAGTAACAGTGTTCAATGGTAAAGATTGGACCGGGGTCCATAGTTCACTAGATGTGTTCTCCTTAGATACACAAACATGACATGTTGGGTAAACAAATTATAGCAGGGCAATTGACATGACTGAGCAAGGCATAACAATGCAATACTAGACATTCAAGATCCTATGAGATTTGATTGGGCAATTCAACAAGATACATAGACCGCCATCCAACTGCATCTATGACTAGAATTCCACCTTTGGGTTGTCATCCGAACCCCCTCCAGTATTAGGTTGCAAGCAACAAACAACTCCTTTAAGCAAATTGTGTAAGGTAAACAATCCACTTGTTCCATGAACAAGAGACCGTTGTTTTCTCCCTAGTGGCAACAACACATCTACAACCTTAGAGATTTCTGTCACTTCCCTTAGATTAAATAGAGGCATGAACCCACTATCGAGCATAAATACCCCCTCTTGGAGTCACTAGCAACTACTTGGCCAAGATAGCTACTAACAACGGAGAGCATGCAAGATCAAAAACAACACAGACATGATAGAATCAATAAGACAAAACGTTAATCAATCTGACATAGTAATCTCAATATCCATCGGATCCGCAAACACAACATGCATGATTACAAATAGATGAGATCTTGATCATGAACGAAGCTCACAATATCTAGACATGAAAGCACAAAGGAGGAGATACAACCATCTAGCTACTACATGGACTCGTAGTCCAAGGTGGAACTATTCACGCTTCATACCGGAGGCTGGCATGATGAAAAAGAAGGCCTCCAGGATGATCTCCCCTCTGGCAGGGTGCCGGGAAGAGCTTTAGATCCCCAGATCTAGGGACGATGGTGGCGGCGGATACAGACGGTTTCATGGAATAATGATCGGGTAATTAGGGTTTAGGCATCGGGGGCTTCTTATAGGCGAAGAGGCGAGGCACGAGGGCGGCCAGGGGACCCACACCATGCCTAGGCGCGACCTAGGGTGGGCCCGCTCCTAGGGGTGCGACCGCCCTGTGGCTCCCCTCTGTCTCTCCTCTCGACTCCATGTTTCTCCTCGGTGAAATATTGACTTTGGCTTTTGTCCCATCCAATTCCGAGAATATTTCCTTACTAGCTTTTCTAGAACCAAAATAGAAGAAAACATGCAACTAGCACCGTGGCATCTTGTTAATAGGTTAGTACCAGAAAACATATAAAAACACCTCAAAGTGTAGATAAAGTAAAGCAAAGTAGATACTAAACAAGCATGGAACATAAAAAAATATAGATACGTTTCCGACGTATCAAGTATCCCCAAGCTTAACTCCTGCTCGTCCTCGAGTAGGTAAGTGATAAAAAGAATATTTTTTGAGGTGACATGCACCATCGAAACCAAGATCAAACCATTTGCAAGCATTGAGAGCTGGGATCAAAGAACTCTAAACATGTGCATGAAAGATGGATTTCTAACAATAAGACAAGGTAACTATGCATGCAACATGAATAATATGCATTGAAAAACGTTTTTTTGTTTCACATACAGAAAACATAGCATAGTGACAATCAGCTTGTCCCTCATGGAGTAGCAAATAGATGCATATGACACCTTCAAAGTTCATAAGAGTGACTAGATAAAAATAGCACAAGAACAAGCAATATCAATGATAGGCATCAATCAATAAGTTTTGGGACAATGCACATAGAACTAAGAATGGCAACTATGCTCTTTTAACTGGTGCCTAAAGGTAGAAGGTGGAGACTCAATATAATGTTGGAATAAAGGCCATTCATAAAGGGAAGAAGGGATTTCAAGTTTCAAAAAGAGCTTCCAAAAATTATGGTACTTGTTATCTTTCAGTCCTCATTGCCGCTATCATAAGCATCTTGAAGTGATTAAGGTTAAAGTGAACAAACTATGGAGTATATGCTTGACAAAGTATAAGTTGGCAATCTCATGTCCCTTGAATATGAGGGCCGCTCCTCATGCTACTCAACTTTAGTCACCTGTAAGTTATTGTCATAGTAAGTACATGTGTATCATAAAGAACCGCCAACGGGGTACCCATTGCACATGGTACATGAGCTATCCCATAACCAAAATGACAAGGCAAGCAGACAATGAGCATCTCAGCGATCTTTTTATTTGCTATTTGCATTGGTTTTTATTGAGGATGCTTCACAAATTGCTCATTATGGTGATGCTGCAAGTTTCCACCATGATTAGGCATGGCTTAGGCTAGAGGCCCAGGCGTTTCTCTAACATACATACATAACTCCATGGACTTACAAGCTCCCCTTTTATTTCACACAGACAACATCTATAAACAAAAGAGCATGATATCAACTATGTACAAAGTACATGTGCAATGTTGAAAGCGTTCCTCGTGACAACATGGTTCTGCTAATTTCAATGTATAAGTGCAAGCATATACAAAATAGATGAAACAATGGTTCAAGTTTATTTAGGGGCAGTAAAAATAAAGTGTGCCATCAAGTTTATGAGATCTTTAATCACTAAGTTTTCACATAACAAAATACTTTTGAATTGGAAGATAGCTAAAAACAAGAATATACTTGGAATGGTGTAACACACCATGCATAGGAATTTATAGTGGAAACTTTGGAATAACTTGGTTTCTTGGGAGTTGGAAGCATGAGTAGAACTTACTCATACAAGTGGAGGCTAGCAAAAGACTGAGAGCGACCAACTAAGAGAGCAATAATGGCCATAATCATGCAAAGCGACAAAACATTACTAATCAAAGCATAGAGTGGTACTAAAAGTCAAGGAATAAATGATCATAGAGGCTATGGTGACTTGTTCATAGTCATGACATGGTGTGATCATGTGCCAAGTCAACCCAAACAAAGCATCAAAGGAGAATACCATAATAATATGCTTTTGCATGCTAAAACAACGCATGATTCCTTCAAGGCACACTAAGCAATCCCAATTGTTTGGAACAAGTCATGCTACAACAATACTAACTAAGAATAAGGTCAAAAAACACCTAGAATGACATGCTAAAGTCTAAGTCACAGTCAAATCAAGCTCCTCTTGCACTATTTCAAGAAAGAACTTTCTACTCCTTTCCAACACCAATCAACTTATTTGAAACAACACAGCAAGAAAAGGGGTCCAAACTACTTTATTCAAGCAAACTAAGCAAATCAAATGAAAACTAAGATGCTCCAAGAACAACACACAAGTGCATGAAACAATAAAAATGAAGTGTCTATAAAGACCTGAGCTTTTTATTGATAAAGAAGAGGATGCCTTGGGCATCCCCAAGCTTTGACGCTTGTACCTCTTGGGTATTTCTTGGGGTGACACCGGGGTGGCATCCCCAAGCTTGAGATTTTTTCCATTCTTCATCTCATTACATCATTCTCTCGCTACACCTGAAATTTTTCCTTCATACAAAACTTCACACAATCTTCATTAGCAACATTAGTGTATTCAAAAGATAATAGACCCTTGGGTTTAGCTTTAGAACAGCAAAACTTTCACTAAAAACACAATATACTGTAGAAATTCCCTCAGAAAGCTCAATTTCCCAAAAAGAACCCAAAAAGGAATCAATAAGAAGAAAATGCAAATAATGGCAGAAATATGTGAAAACAGACCAGCAGGTAGAAATCGATTTTTTCGAAGACCTTGTGTTGTTCAAATCAAAAAGTGTTGAACTAACGAAAGTTATCTAACATACTGGGGGATTTATTCGTAAATTTTCAGCTTAATCCGACTTACAGAGATTCCTCACGAATTTTTATGGTGGAGCACAAAAATATGTTTTGGGACAGCAACTCCCCAAATCTTACTTCCCTCTCATTAGAGGTCATTATTGGCACAAAAAGTGATGGGGATATGCCCACCGGGGTATACCCAGCAGGACGTTTCCGACTGGCCCAAGAACTGGCGAGTGGGTCTACAAGACGGCGACTGGATTAGAGCCCAGCGAGGAACCAAGCGAAAGGAAGCTGAAGGCCCAGGCGAGTAGATAGGCCCAGTCGGATTAGGTTAAACGAGTAACGAAGCTTTAACTGAATCGGTTGAGATATGTAAACCCTAGGGGAGGTGAGCCTATATAAACCTCCCTATAGGGCGAGCAGAGATACGTTCCATCATACACCCAAGCGACTCGCCGCCTAGCCGCTGAGCTCGCCCATTGTACCATCTTCATAGTACAATCAGGTGAGTAGGTATTTATCCGGGGCGAACCGGGTAAAACCTCGTGTCTTTGCCCTCATCTCGCACCGCAGATGGCTGGCCGCCTTGCCCCTTGTTCTACTACCGCTGCGATTGCAGATTCCGCCGTGACCATTTCCACGGTGGCGCCCACGTGGGGCCTGGCCGGCCGGTGTTCCGGAGAGATCCAATCTGCCCATCAACGAGACGGCCGCCACCGCCGCATGATAGCGATCGGCGAGATGCTCCAAATCTTGCCGAGCAGCTATGTCCCGGCGGCGCGACTCCACGCCGCAAGTGATCCCGCCGATCAAGACGATCGCCTCTTCGCCGGCCTCACCTACGCCATCGCCTTGAGGATTCGCTCGCATCCGCGAAGTCGCCACCACGCGATCGGCTCTCCGAGAGCTAGATCCGCACGATCCATCCATCGCCGCCCGAGTACAATTCGCCCACAACGACGTGGCCGAACTTCAGCCGCAGAAGACGCGCCCTCAACGACGACGCCGACGGCGACCTCGGCCACTCGCCGGGTCCATCACCGCTTCACCCGCTGGCTCCATCACCAGGTCTCCAACGTGGGAGACTTCGAGGACCCTCCATCCTCGGATATTCGATTCGACTCGGAGAACTCCGCCTACCTCCGCGACGGAACCGGTCGCCACACCGCGACCTACATGGCGACCGGCACCGATCCGCCGGAGGATCCATTCTCCACCACAATCCCTCCTAACGCCACGGCAACGGAGGTCGAGGAACTCCGCCTGAAACTGGCGGAGGCGGTGCGCAAGGAACAAGCCGAGCGCGAAAAATTCCGCCTCGAGCAGGTGATGACGCAGGAACTATCGCGCTATCACCAGCAGCGGATCATGTCGCGCCTGAACCCCACCGTTCAGGGGCGCGCCCTGAATTTTGACGACGAAAACGACCCGGCCCACAGGCCGAAGCGCGACCGCGAGAACGCGCCACCAGAGGAAGCGCCGCCCTCCAGATCAACGGCGATGGGCGCCCACCTCCACCCAACCGCACACCTCCTGTGGACCAGCCGCGATAGTAGTCTCCTCACGGAGAGACACAAACGGCCTCCCACCGTTTCTCCACCCCGATGGACAACCTTGTGGCGAGCAGCGGCCGACAACATCACGCCACGGGCGACGGCGCCCCATCGATCCAAGACGTCAGGCTCGCCGCAAAGGCCGCCGAGCAGCAAAACGCTGGCGCCGACTCGCAGGTCGAGTATACTGCTCGTGCCGGAAGCGAGCGTTTCCAGCGCCGCCCGGCGGCAAACACCTCAATCGCCCGCCGCCGAGCCACTGCAGCTCCAACATCGACCAGCGAACGCGCACTTCCACCGACCCCAGGCCAGCGATCAACTGCCGCCGCCAACGGGCAACCCATCGACGCCCGCACCCACATCATCAACAACCAAAGCCGGCGCGACGCCACCGACGACCCACGACACACCTAACCAATCGCCGCGACGGCGAGCCCATGGGGTCTAAGTCGACTGCCCCAAGTGCCGGACCAATGATCCGAGGCAGAAGTACCCGCCAAACTTCAAGGCGCCAAGGAGATAGAAAAGTACGACCCTCGACGACCCCGCCGTCTGCTCGACATACCTCATGGAAATGGGGATCGCGGGCCACACCGACCTGCTAGCCGCCTGCTACCTCCCCGATGATGGAGGGACGTGCGTGGATCAACACCTCCTCGTGACGATCGATTCCTGGGAGGAGATGCGCGACGCCTTCATCAGGCACTTCGAATGCTCCTACACCCGCGCCACCACCATCGAGGACCTGGAGCGATGCCCCCATGGACCCCGCGAGTCGACCCGCAACTGGGTCCAACGGTGGCAAGAACTCTGGTACAACGCGGTCGGCATCCACCCGGACACCGCGATCCATTGCTTCAAGACCTCGTGCCGCTACGAGCCCCTGGTCGCCAAGCTCAAGCGACACTCTCGCACACTCAACAACATCCCCGACCTCCTCGAAATCGCCAAACGGTACGCGGAGGAAGATCCAAACCAGGAAACTGACGACGAGTCAGGAGGTCAACGCTGCACGAGCGGCAACGACAGCGGACGACGGTCCGACCTACGCTACAGCAACACTCGCCTCACCGGCAAGCGCCAAGGACGGGCGAAGTCGATTGCCGCTAACGCCGCACGCGCAACGCGAGCCCAAGAGCTTCCGCCGCGATGGAGGACAACGCCGCGACGGCGGCAACTACAAGGCCAAGCCAAGGTTCGACCCCGCGGCTCTCCTTAACCAACCATGTGCGTTTCATAGCAGGGAAGGGAACCCCGCAACGCACACCACCGCCGACTGCCACACCCTCAGGGAGATCGATAAGGCACGGCGAGCACGGGAGGACCCCGACAACGACCCGCCAAACGGCGGAAAATTCGGCAAAGTGGCCGGATCGCTCCATACCTTCACGGGCTTCAACACGGCCGAGAAGGTCATCGCCCGCCGCCGCCATCAACACGGGCCTGTGGACGCCCCCGCCTCAACTGGTCGGAGCAGCCCATCACCTGGAGTCGACAAGACCACTCGCCACGCATCGAGTACCCAGGTCGAGTCGCCCTGGTGGTCAAACCTAAGGTCGGCGACTACTGGCTCCCCAAGACATTGATGGATGGCGGCAGCTCCATCAACATCCTGCACTGACACCTTCGTGACGGCCGCGGCTCCGCAATCGATGATCGAGACGACCCACACCACGCTCCATGGCATCGCCCCGGTCGGAAGGCGTACCCGATCAGTAAGGTCACGCTGCCGCCACCTTCAGACACCAGCAAACTTCCGCACCGAGCGGATCGCTCGAGCTGGTGCCCTTCGACAGCCTACCATTGCGTCTGGGCGCCAGCGTTCGCCAAGTTCATGGCAGCGCCCACCACGCTGCATAACGCGATGAAGCTCCCCGCCGCGGCGTCATCACCATCAACGGCGACCGACATGGCCGCCGAAAGCGAGGCCAAAGGAGCCGAGCTCGGCCGACGCCATCGCGGCGGAGACCAACCACGCTGATGAGCTCGCCAAGTACGCGAGCGGGGTCAACAACGACGACCCCACCATACTCAAGAATCCCAACTCAGAGGGCGCAAACACCTCAACCTTTGAGGCCACGACGCACACCCGAACCGTCGAGCTGGTCCCAGGCGACTCCAGCCAGACGGTGACGATCGGGACGGGCATGAGCCCAGCATAGGAAGGCGCGCTCATCGAGTTCCTCCGTGAGAACTGGGACATCTTCTCATGGAAGCCCTCCGACATGCCCGGTGTCCCTAGGGAGCTCGCTGAGCACAAGCTAAACGCCGACCCCAAAGTGCGACCTGTCAAGCAGTCGCTGCGGCCCTTCAATGAAGAGCGCCGCCAAGCAATCGCCGAGGAGGTGCTTCATCCGGCCAATCAAATACTCCAAGTGGCTGGCAAACCCAGTCTTGGTCGAGAAGAAGAACGGGACCTGGAGGATGTGTATCGACTACACAAATCTGAACAGCGCCTGCCCAAAGGAGCAGTTCGTCCTTCCGCGGATCGACCAGATAATCGACTCCACCGCGGGCTCGGAGTAGCTATGTTTCCTCGACGCCTACTCTGGGTACAACCAGATCAAAATGGCTGTCGAGGACGAGGAGAAGACGGCGTTCATCACGCCATTCGGAGCCTTCTGCTACACCGCCATGACCTTCGGCCTCAAGAACGCCGGGGCGACCTACCAGCGGTGCATGCAAGAATGCCACGCGAGCCAAATTGGACGCAACATCCACGTCTACATCGACGACGTGGTCGTAAAGTCCGCTCGCCAGGGCGACCTACTCGCCGACCTGGCGGAAACATTCGCCAACCTGCGAAAGTACAAGATAAAGCTCAACCCAGGCAAATGCACGTTCGGTACTGCAGGACAACCATCGGGTACGTCTCAAGCGAGGGTCGAGGCGAACCCCACGATCGAGACGATCGCCGCTCGGCAAACCCGAGTGCTCGCGACGCCCGAACCGCCAGCGAGTAGCGGCTCGCCGCTTCATTCCCGGGCGTAAAAGGCGATGCCCCTATACCGCCGATGCACAAAAACCCCACCTTCCAAAGGACAAGGAGGCGATGCGCTTCGCGACCTCAAGAAGGTGCTACCGCACCGCTACTCGCCGCTACCGACAAAGAACCCATGCTGGTTTACGCCGCGGCTTCCGAGCGTCGTTGCCGTTGCCATGGTCGTCGAACGACCAGAGGAAGGAAAGGAGCGCCCAGTATAGCGACTAGTGTACTACATCAGTGAGGTCCTCACCGAGTCGCGCCAGCGGTACCCCCAGTACCAAAAGCTGGTATACGCGGTCTTCAGAGCTCAGCGGCACCTGCCGCACTACTTCCAGGAGCACCCGATCATGGTCGTTTCCTCGGCACCACTGCAAGACATCATCTGCAACCGTGAGGCGACCGGGCGGGTCGCCAAGTGGGCCGTCGAGATCGGCGTCCACAACATCCAATACGAGCCGCGAAAAGTGATCAAGTCGCAGGCCCTAGCGGACTTCATCGCCGACTGGGAAGAGGCCCAGCAGCCAGAGAAGCTGCCATACCTCCATTACTGGAGCCTGCACTTCGACGGCTCCAAGAACGCGGACGGCGCAGGCGCATGGATCGTGCTAACTTCACCAAAGGGCGACAAGCTCCACTACATCCTCTGCCTCGACTTCACACCCTGCACCAATAACATGGCCGAGTACGAGGCCCTACTCCACGGCATGCGATCTGCCAAGGAGATGAATGTCAACCGCCACCTTGCCACGGAGACTCGACCTCGTCATTGGGCAAGTCGCCGCACCGCGACGCGTCTCCCCACCATGGCGGCGCATCGCGACAGCGGGACAAGCTGGGCGGACACTTCACCGGCTACTCCGCCGAGTGGATCGACAGCGGAAGAACGAGGAGGCCGACGACTCTCGTGATCGGGTCGGCTCGCACCACCCGCCGTCTTCCTCGACACGATCACCAAGCCATCAGCCTCTCCCGAGGGAGATTGACATCGGAGTCCCGCTCCAACCAGAGGCAGCCCTGGTCGCACTCGTCAACGAGCCAAACGACTGGACCAAGCCCTACATCGCCTACCTAGAAGCCGCACCGCCGCGAGACGGAAGCTCGGATGATCGCTCGTCGATGCAAGTCCTACGCCATCATCGACGGCGAGCTCCACAAGCGCAGTGTCACCGGCGTGTTCCAACGCTGCGTCCAACCCGCCGAAGGACGCAAGATCCTCCACGACATCCACTCCGGTGACTGCGGCCACCACGCCGGCGCCCGCTCCCTGGTCGCCAAGGCTATGCGACATGGCTTCTACTGGCCCACCGCACACGCCGACGCTGTCGACATTGTCCAGCGGTGCGCCGGGTGCCAGAAGTACGCCAACCAGACGCACGTGCCGAGCTCAGCGCTCAAAACAATCCCCATCACCTGGCCATTCGCTGTGTGGGGCATGGATATGGTAGGCCCCTTCAAGAAGGCCCCCTCAGGCTACACCCACCTGCTGGTCGCGGTCGACAAATTCACAAAGTGGGTGGAGGCCAAGCCAGTCCGGAAATGCGACGGGAAGACCGCCACCAAATTCCTACGCGAGCTCATATATCGCTACGGGTTCCCAAACAGCATCATCACGGACAACGGCACCAACTTTGCCAAAGGAGCCATGGCCGAATTCTGCGAAGAGCACCACATTCGGCTCGACCTCGCGTCAGTCGCCCACCCGGAATCCAACGGCCAGGCGGAACGGGCAAACCAAAGCATCCTCCACGGCCTGAAGCCGCGACTCCAAGTACCACTCGAGCGCACCGCCGGGTGCTGGGTCGAGGAGTTGCCCTCTGTCATCTGGGGGATCCGCACCTCGGTCAACAGGTCGACAGGGTTCACCCCCTTCTTCATGGTCTACGGCGCCGAGGCAGTCATGCCCACCGACCTCGAGCACGACTCGCCGCGGGTCGTCCACTATACGGAGGCTGCTAACGAGCTCGCCCGCCAAGACGGGGTCGATCAACTCGACGAAGCACGTGACCTCGCTCGGTCACGCACCGCTATCTACCAGCAGGGACTCCGCCGCTACCACAGCCGGCGGGTGAGAACTCACACCTTCCAGGAAGGTTACCTGGTGTTGCGCCTCATCCAGGACAAGAAGGGCATGCACAAGCTCTCCCCTCCGTGGGAAGGTCCATTCGCCATCGGGCGAGTACTCGGCAACGACGCCTACTACCTCATCGACGTCCGCGGGGACGGCGAACTCGACGTCAAGCGACCATGGAATGTAAACCTCCTACGGAAGTTCTACTCCTAGAACCCCACACATGTACTCTCCAGTCGCTATGAAATAAAAAGAAACGGTTACCGCAAATTGCGCCTACTCTCCATATCTTGTGCCACTCGCACTCGTAATAACAGCATTACGCTAACCGCAGAAGTCAACCTTTGGTACAACGATCGGCATGGCTAAGTTGTGCGGTGCAAGAGCACTGAGTCACCTCAGGTCTTGCACCGTCCATGAAAACGCCTACCCGGAGCCCCATTGGAGTCGCCCAGCCCGACTGGTTCTACGAACCAAGACAACTGCCTTCGCTTCTTACAGCAACCATGGTCCTCCGCATCCTTGACATAGCGACTCGAACGGCTAAGTACCACGCTCGGGGACTGCAGACCAGTTCAACGCGAGCGGTCCGGGAAAAACGCCAAGTAGGAGAGCATGCCCAGGACTCGCCACGCGACTGACCCCACGGGCCAGGCATGAGTGATGCGCTCAAACTAACGTGCCAAGTCCTCACTCACCCTCGAATCGCGCCTGGAACAGCCAAGTACCACGCTCGGGGACTCGACCACCCGACCTCGTTCGCGCAAGGGAAAACGGCGAAGTACAGAGCGTTCAAGGGAGTCGCCTAGCGACTGGTTCTTCGAGTCCGGGCGAGTCGACCACAATAACAAAACACACAAAAAAAACAAACATATAGCATACGAGGTAAACCCCACAAAAGGGCGGACGCGCTCGGGGACTCGTTCAAACATCAATCACAAACACATGACAAATACCAAAATAGACACGACGTCTCATTCGATAGCATGGTGCATTGTTTCATATTACAAGATATGCCCGCATGGCAGACCTGCTGCTAACGCCACAGGGCAAACTATCCTATTCTGCAGGCTTAGACGACGACTCGCCAACATCCCGGCGATTGCGGATGAACGACGTGTACGGGTTCGACGGATACGTCGTCAGTTCACCCGCCATCGCCGCGCGGAAGGGCTGCTCGACCTTGAAATCACGATGTGGCGGCTCGGGGGCGCTAGGGCACGACCGCTCTCTGCACGGAAGGAGGTCGCCCATTGCCCAGACACGCTCCGAGTACGTGGCGGTGCGGTCTTGCAACTTGAGGACCTCGGATAGCTCCACCGCGCCAGTCGATGATGGGTAGCCACTCGTCACATCGTCGATGTCGAAGTCCTCGGGGAAGTGGGCAAGTCCAAGACTAAGTGCCGTCGCCGCTCCGCACCGAAACGCCGACCGCGTCATGAACTCAACGACCGCGGGCGCCTTCTCCAAATACTTCCACACCTCAACGAGGTCGCTGGGAATCACTTCCGTGGGCGATATCTCCTAGAGATAGGCACGGATGCACGTCGCCGACAACGTTGCCGAGTTGACAAGCATGCTTACACACTGCCGCGCGTCGAACGAGCTTGCCTCTTCCGCGCTATCGATGATGCGACCTGCGAGTAGAAGACAATAATGAATACGATGGACACCGCAAAAGGCACACCTACTAGTAGAGGCATATGCACTTACCAATCAACAGGCGGGCGAGATCCGTGTTGAAGCATTGAAGCGAAGTATGGTCGTCCTGAAGCCCAGCAACAAGGGCGTCCGACACTTTGCGATCCTCTTCAGCGGCTGCAATGGCGGCCTTGGCTTGCCCATCAGCCGAGCTCGCCTCTTCCTTCGCCTCCCGCAGCTTGCGCTCGAGGTTGGCGATCCACTGTTCAGCTGAACTCAAAGCCGCTTGCGCCGTCACCAATTCACCCGCGGGGACAAGACTCTGGAGAGCTTCCTCTGCCTTCGCGGCAACCGCCTGAAGCCCTTTGTTCGCCTCCTGGACGATGGCCAGTTCCTTTTCCGCGCGGTGCTTCGCTGCCAGTCGGTCAACTGACTCAAGTTGCAGACCCTGCACATCACCCAAAAAAGTTAGTCAAAGCAAAATTCCTAAGCGCCCACCCGCTGAAATTCAGCGAGTGCACACTCGGGGACTGGCAATCGATAAATTCTCAAGTGCCCACCCGCTGAAATTCAGCGAGTGTGCACTCGGGGACTGGCAATCAAGAAATTCTCAAGTGCCCACCCGCTGAAATTCAGCGAGTGCGCACTCGGGGACTGGCAATCAAGAAATTCTCAAGTGCCCACCCGCTGAAATTCAGCGGGTGCGCACTCGGGACCGGCAATCAAGATTCTCAAGTGCCCACCCGCTGAAATTCAGCGGTGCGCACTCGGGACCGGATGCGAAAAATAAATATAAGACACTAAAGAATCAGGCACCGCAGCACCGACCGATCCTCGGGACCGGATATACGGATGGCGCGCCAAGCATTCCATGGAGTTGTATCGCGTCCCACGGACGCGAGGAGGGCGGCGATGCCCACGGTTGGTCGACTTCGCATCGGCGATCCCAGAGCGTGGCTCGAGGGCGAAGTTCCACTGGCCGCCTTTGGCCATGAAGCGCGGAAGGTGGCAATAGAGGCACCCGCCCAAACGAGGTCGGCTCGCCGTTCGCAAGGGAGCCTTCCTTTGTGGACGCGCCGCATTACGGTCCAGCGTGTCGCCGTAAATCGTGACGAAGTCGTCACCCTTGGCCTTCTTGCCGCTATCCGCAGGGACGACGACTTCGTCCGCCTTCCTCTTGCGGGAAGGATCTTCCTCGCTGGCAACGGGTGGCACCTTAGCCACGGTCGGGTGGCCCATCCTCTTGACTCCGGTCCTGTACATCAATCATGTAAGCAATATAATTCGAGCTGCTATCCAAGACAAAGGAAGGAGAGTGTACTCACTTGGCGATCGAATGAAGCAATTGACGGAGAGGCCGGCTGGTTTCTCTAGTTCGGGCCCATCGGCCGAGCCCCATTTTAACGTCGCGTGCCCAAGACACGGACGGTTTCTTTGTTGTTGAGGCCGCAACCGAGCCTCGAACATCTTCAACATGAGCTTCCTGAGGCGGCCGCGATCAAGCGCCCAGCCTGAGACCGGGCAATGGCGAGGCATCGACGCCAGGGGCACCTCGATGGTGGCCGTGTCCAGCGCGGCTGTCGTCGGCGGCGCCTCGTCCTTGGCTGGGATGGGGGCGTCAGAACTGCTCGCTGAATGTGGTGGCGAGGCCGGCCTCGTTGGTTTGGTCTTCGTCTTCCTTGGCGGCGCCTTCACCTCCTTTTCCTTCTTCTTCTTTTTCGATGGAGTCGCCTGGCGGCGCGAGGTGGTTTCTGGAAGCTCGTCGTCGTCATGACGCTCGAGGATTTTACTTGCCTCAAGCTCACGTTGACGCTGCCCACGCGTCTTGCGAAGTAGTGGGGCGACCTCCTCTTTGGACTCGTCGTCGCTGTCACCCTCGTCGCTCCCGGCATCGCCCTTGGCGGGAGGCGACTCGCCCACGTCCTGGACGGACGAGCTCGAGTTCTCGTCGTCCGAAGGAGGGAGCCATCCTTCCACCACTTGGAATAGCTGCAATGAACACAAGATGAAATTAGAATTACCGCGACTGCAAAAACTGCGACTGCGAGCGAAGTGAAGCGATTACCGTTGGGGCTGGACGCATTGCGGTATAGGGGGCGACCCCAGCCTGTGAGTCCAGGTACACCGCCTGGGTGATTTTCTTTAGTGCTGGGATGTAGTCTTCCAGCTTCCACTCGTCGAGGCAGGCCTTCGTCGAGTCTTCCCGGCCCGTGTACTAGTACATGTAGTGCTCGTGCCGAGCTAGAGGGACGAGCCGCCGCCCGAGCCAGCGGTTGTACAGGTTTATCGTCTGGAGGCCCTTCTTCTTCAGACCGCGGATGGTCTGGAGCATCTCGTCGACGACCATCCGCTGGTCGCTGGGGAGCTTGCCGACTTGGAAACGGCGCGGCTCGGACCGATTGGCGGAGTATCATGATCGCTGCTCGCCTCGGGTCGCCTTGGCTACGAGAACCACGATTTCTTCCGCCGCCGCCTTGGCGGGCAGCATCAGGTCGAAGAGTGACGCCTTCGACTTCACCGAAGGTTAGGCCGCCATGGCTAGCATTGGGCCGCTTGGCTTCGCGCTGATCCGTCCATGGAATGATCTTGCCAGAGGGAAGTAGGGCCGGCAGCAGTAGCACTTCGCAGAACGCCACAAAGATGGCGAGCTGCTCGATCTTTGTGGGGACCCAGATCCGACGGCCGGATCTCGTAGTAGGCGCAGCGCCGGAAGAACAGGACGTGGGAACCCTAGCCCCGCTCAAGATGGCTGGTGAAGAGATGAACTCCTCTCGCTGGATTTGGGGTCGTCTCCGCGCAGAATACGCCAGCAGCTCGCAAGATCCCGCCTCGGCGAAGCCAGTTGCACCCTTGTGCATTTAGATCTGCCCCAAGGTTCGGTGGAGAGGGCCATGGCGGAGAGATTTGTTGGGGGTCGGGGGATTTCTGGTCAGCTGGGTCGCGATGCAAGGGGAGGCAAAAATGCGCGCAGTCGGAGGAAATGGAGAGAAAGTGATTTTCCGATCGTCTGCCATTCCCCTTAGATAGCGGATGTTACCCGCCAAATCAGGGAACCGTTACCGCGTGGTGATTACGCCAAAGGTTACCGTTGGATTACCCCAACGGCTAGTTTGACCACATTTGACGGTCCAACTTCAGCCACTCGGCCCGCCGACCCAATCACTATGACAGTGTTTCGCCGACTCGACTCGCCAAAGCTGCGACCTGGATGACTGGTTTCCTCCTTTATACAGGAGCCCACCGACGATTCGACTGGATGTCTACTCTGAAGCCAGATACTCGATCGCCAGCAGCCACCTACGCCTAATCGACGACGGCCTCGGGGACTACTGATGGGGATATGCCTACCGGGGTATACCCAGCAGGACGTTTCCGACTGGCCCAAGAACTGGCGAGTGGGCCTGCAAGACGGCGACTGGATTGGAGCCCAGCGAGGAACCAAGCGATCGAAGTCAAGGCCCAAAGTAGTAGATAGGCCCAGTCAGATTAGGTTAAACGAGTACCAAAGCTTTAACTGAATCGGTTGAGATATGTAAACCCTAGGGGAGGTGAGCCTATATAAACCTCCCTCTAGGGCGAGCAGAGATACGTTCCATCATACACCCAAGCGACTCGCCGCCTAGCCGCCGAGCTTGCCCATTGTACCATCCTCATAATACAATCTAGCAGGAGTAGGTCTTTACCCTCCGGGGGGCCCTCATCTCGCACCGCAGATGGCTGGCCGCCCTTGCCCCTCGTTCTACTACTCGCTGCCGATTGCAGCATCTGCCGTGACCATTCCCACGACAAAAAACAAACAAAAAGGATAAGGATAGGTAATTACTGAAGTAATAACTTCCAAGACTCAAGAAAACTCTTGGGTTATCTCTCAACAAGTACTTTTCTTTAACGCCTTTAAGTTAGGCATAAGAAGCAAGAAATCAAGTATTTTCAAATGAAGAAGCATTAACATCAAACCTTGCTTTCAAAGGAGGAGCAAAAACAAACTTTTCTCTCCTCATAGGGAGGTGTTCAATACCTTTATTGAATGGAAATTGATATTTAATGGTGCCTTATTTCATATCAATGATGGCACCAACAGTTCTAAGAAAAGGTCTTCCCAAAGTAATAGGACAGGAAGCATTGTATTCAACATCCAAAATATAGAAATCAACAGGGACATAAGAATTGTTAACCATAATGAGAACATCAATAACACTCCCCATGAGTTTCTTCTTAGCATTATCATTAAGTGGGACATCAAAATAACAATCTTCCAAAGGTGGCAAATCAAGCATTTCATAAATCTTCCTAGGCATAATAGAGACACTAGAACCAATATCACATGTAGCTTTGAGATCGAAGTCATTCACTTGCATATTAATAATGGGTTCCCAACTATCTTCTACTTTCCTAGGAATATAAGCTTTGTGTTTCAACTTCTCTTCCTTAATTTTAACAAGAGTATCTGTAATGTGTTTTGTGAAGTCTACATGCATATCACTAGCATCAGGACTTCTAGCAAGCTTTTGTAGGAACATAATCACTTCAGAAATATTGCAACCATAAAGGTCAAAATAAAACTTAGCATCACTAGTAGTAGAATCATTGGGCTTAGGCATTGTAGGAGGAGGAATAGTAACTTCTTGTGGTTTAGTGGCATCCATATTGGTGGTGGTGATAGTGCACACACTATTGTTTCTAGCAATTCCAGCTTCCCTTTCCCACTTAGCGTGAAGTTGGGCTAACAGTCTAACATTTTCATCAATAGTAACTTGTATGGCATGAGTAGCAGCAAAGGTACTTTCCATGGTTTCAGGATTAGCAGCCATTTTATTAATCAAGAGGACTGTGCTTCAGACAAAGAGGAAATATTCTTCTCTACATTCAAAAGCTTTTACTCCATAGTCTTGTTGAAAGTGGTTTGTTTACTAATAAAGTCTTTGAGCATAACTTCAAGTTCAGAGGGGGCACTTCTAGTATTGTTGTAGGAGTTTCCATAGGTATTGCCATTATTAGGAGGATAAGGCCTATAGTTGTTGTTGCTACCAAAATTATTCCTATAGGCATTATTGTTGAAATTGTAGTTTCTAATGAAGTTCACATCAACTTGCTCTTCTTGAGCAACCAAAGAGGCTAAGGGAACATTATTTGGATCTAAAGGAGCTTTCCCATTAACAAGAATAGCCATAATAACATCAATCTTATCACTCAAAGAGGAGGTTTCTTCAACAGAATTTACCTTCTTACCATGTGGAGCTCTCTCAGTGTGCCATTCAGAATAATTAACCATCATATTATCAAGGAGTTGCGTTGCAACACCCAAGGTGATGGTCATAAAGGTACCTCCAGCAGCTGAATCCAAAAGGTTTCTTGAAGAGAAGTTCAAACCTGCATAAAAAGTCTGGATAATCATCCAAGCAGTAAGTCCATGATTGGGACAATTCTTAACCAAAGATTTCATTCTTTCCCAAGCTTGAGAAACATGTTCATTATCAAGTTGTTTAAATTTCATAATATCACTTCTCATAGATATAATCTTAGCAGTAGGGTAGTACTTTCCAATAAAAGCATCTTTGCACTTAATCCAAGAATCAATACTATTTCTAGGCAAGGATAGCAACCATTCTTTAGCTTTTCCTCTCAAGGAGAAAGGAAACAACTTGAGCTTAATAATATATCCATATACATCCTTATACTTTTTCATCTCACAAAGTTCAACAAAGTTATTGAGATGGGCAACAGCATCATCAGAACTAGCACCAGAAAATTGCTCTCTCATCACAATATTCAGCAAAGTAGGCTTAATTTCATAAAAGGCAGCATCAGGAGCAGGTGGATCAATAGGAGTTCTTAGTAAATCATTGTTGTTTGTGCTAGTGCAGTCACACAACTTGTTGTTCTCAGCAGAGTTCATTTTGACAAAAGTGGAGCAAGCCAACAGCAGCAGCAACTAGAGCAAGGACTAATTTTTTTGTGTTTTTGATAAGGGAAAGAAAACCAAACCAAACTATTTTTTTGGAGTTTTTGATAAAAAGAGGCAAATAAAACTAAGAAAAAGAAACTAAGAAAACCAAAAACAAAGTAAAGAGAAAGGTTGATAAGGACTCCCCTTATGAAGACGTCCTTAGCCTCCCCGACAACGGCACGAGAAAAGCTTGATGATGGCGTGTTGACGCCTTGTTGGGAGACCCCAAGAGCAAGGTGTGAAGCAGCACAACAACAAGTTTTCCCTTAGTAAGAAACCAAGGTTATCGAACCAGGAGGAGGAAGGAAACGTCTCAAAGGTGTTTCAAGCAACTTCGAAACCTGCACAACACAAACTCAAGACTTTGCCCCAACAAACAGTGAGGTTGTCAATCTCACCGGTTGCTGTAACAAAGGATTAACTGTATGGTGTGGAAGGTGATAGTGGTTTGTAGCAAGTAAACAGTAACAGTGGAAGATATATCAATGGTAAAGATTGGACCGGGGTCCATAGTTCACTAGAGGTGTTCTCCTTAGATAAACAAACATGGCATGCTGGCTAAACAAATTACAGTAGGGCAATTGACAGGACCGAACAAGGCATAACAATGCAATACTAGGCATTCAAGATCCTATGAGATTCGATTAGGCAATACAACAAGATACATAGACCTCCATCCAACTGCATCTATGACTAGAAGTCCACCTTTGGGTTATCATCTGAACCCCCTCCAGTATTAAGTTGCAAGCAACAGACAACTGCTTTAAGCAAAGTGTATAAGGTAAACTATCCACTTGTTCCATGAACAAGAGACCGTTGTTTTCTCCATAGTGGCAACAACATATCTACAACCTTAGAGATTTTTGTCACTTCCCTTAGATTAAATAGAGGCATGAACCCACTATCGAGCATAAATACCCCCTCTAGGAGTCACTAGAAACTACTTGGCCAAGATAGCTACTAACAACAGAGAGCATGCCAGATCACAAGCAACACAGACATGATAGAATAAATAAGACAAAACCATTAATCAATCTGACATAGTAATCTCAATATCCATCGGGTCCCGCCAAACACAACATGCATGATTACAAATAGATGAGATCTTGATCATGAATGGAGCTCACAAGATCTAGACATGAAAGCACAAAGGAGGAGATACAACCATATAGCTACTACATGGACCTGTAGTCCAACGTGGAACTACTCACGGTTCATACTGGAGGCTAGCATGATGAAGAAGAAGGCCTCCGGGATGATCTCCCCTCCGGCAGGGTGCCGGGAAGAGATTCAGATCCCCCCGATCTAGGGACGATGGTGGTGGCGGCTACCAACGGTTTCGTGGAATATTGATCGGGTACTTAGGGTTTAGGCATCATGGGCTTCTTATAGGCGAAGAGGCGAGGCAGGAGGGCGACCAAGGGGCCCACACCCTGGCCAGGCGCGGCCTAGGGTGGGCCCGCACCTAGGGGAGCGCCCTGTGGCTCCCCTCTGTCTCTCCTCTGGACTCCGTGTTCTCCTCGGTGAAATAATTACTTTGGCTTTTGTCCCGTCCAATTCCGAGAATATTTCCTTACTAGCTTTTCTGGAACCCAAAACAGAAGAAAACAGGCAACTGGCACTGTGGAATTTTGTTATCAGGTTAGTACCAGAAAACATATAAAAACACCTCAAAGTGTAGACAAAGCAAAGAAAATTAGATACTAAACTAGCATGGAACATAAAAAATTATAGATACGTTTCTGACGTATCAGGCTTCCTCTTTTTTTCTCCTCCATCGCCATCGAGAGAGAGCCTTCATGGCCTCCATTAGCTTCCGCGCCTGGGGGCCGCTCACCACCAGCGCTAGGGGCAGGCAACCCACCTTTGCCTCCGTCGTGGTCGTCTTTCCGCACTTCCATGTCGCCCACACCATGTCGGTAGTGCCCAACCGCTTCCGCGACAACAGAGCCGTCGTGGGGGTCGATTCCGGCAGTCTCATATTGGCGAGAAACTCCGGCGGGGGTTCAAAAACAATTTCCGGTGCCATTCCGGCTAGGGCATGGGACCAACATGGCACCGACGCGAGTTTCGGCGGGAGAGTAGGGGTCGACGGGAGAAAAATGGAGGGAATTTTTTCTCAGCACTTTGGGCGGCCGAGCAAAAAAGAGAGAGTTGAGGCTGATTTGGAAGGAGATCCTATTTTTTTTATCATCTAACGGTTTTGCGAGTTTTACTAAGTGCGGTTAGCCGATCATTTGAAAATATTTTCATCATCTAATGAAATATGAGGGTTCGGATAGATGTTCTCTAAGCATTAATGTGACGATTATGACCGTCATTTATAACCACCAGGTCCCTCCTATGTTGTTATAGTGTTAGCTAGACACAAATGTGCAAAGTGTTCATGTAACTACACTATATTTTGTCTTTGTTGTTGCCGCTCATGTTCCTTGCCGCTTCTGGCCCTCCACCGGCGCCTGCTACTTGCATCCTGGCATAGCCTACTTCTAGGACATGTCTGGTTGCAAAGGCCTAAATTTTTCCGTTTTCTCTACCTGATCCGTTGGGTGATGCATGGTGAGAGATTGGGATTGGGCCAACTTGGACATTTGTTTTCCTTTTTTCATTTAGTTTTCGTGCAAATTGGCCTAGTTGTTTGATTGTACATATTCCAGACTTTTTTCCCTGCTACCCATTTTACATGTGTTTGGTTTGGTTCTTTGCACCTGATCACATGAGTTATGATCACCCATTTCAAATTGGACGATCTTACCACCACATTATACACAGCACATGATCGCAATAACATGCATATGCACACACAACATTATGAGGTAAATCATATATAAATTACCAGGAATGCAACAATCAGGGGTTCTAGCTTACACCCCTGATCAAAAGAACCATCACCAGGGGTGCATGCCCCTCAACCACCAGGGGTTTAACCCCTAACCAAAAGAACCATCAGCATGGGGGCATCGCATGCCCCTGAACCACCAGGGGTTTAACTTTTGATCAAAAGAGACCAGACAAGTTCACTATCACATTTTGTTCATCAGCAACTACTACTGCTAGTTACAAACTTACAAACTATGATGAAGGCCACCGGCGTCTAGTGATGGTCAGGGCAGGTGTACTGCCTGGCACTGGAGGAGCCCGCCTTGTAGATCGTCATATTGACAATGAAGGCTTGGATCTTGTACTCCACGATGTCATCGCGCTTGTCAACACCCAGATTTTTAATCCCAGATGACTGTTATGCCATACATCGCAATCCAAGTATTACCATTTTTGCAAGACATAACAGATTGGATATCACAGTACATGATCCATTACAAACCATACATAAGGTCTTACACAAATAAGGATCTCATCTTCCAGACTTAATACAATTCAAGCAGCGGAATAACGTAATAATAACGATAGTGTAGGCGAAACTCCATCTTCATGGTCACAGGCAATGCTGACGATGGGAGATGATCCTAGTTGTCGTAACCTTCCTGCGATCCTTCCTCCTGATAGTCCTCTTCATAGTCTGGCCACGGGAATAGCCAGGGACAAATCCATAAGTACTCTTTGAGTACTCGCAAACTAATACTAACAAGTGAAGTGGTTTTGAGTAGGATATACTAGGCTCTAGGGTTGTTTTGCAAAAAGCCAGATTTATATCTACTGAGTTAAAAACAGAAGCAAAGAAATCTAGTTGAAAGTTTTATAACACCTAAGTTGGAACTTGAATTTCATGTCACAACTCTGTTGTGGTCAAGTCAAAGTTATCAATCATTTCATAAGTCATTTTGAAAACATCTGACAACGGAATAGTATGGCCACTCCAACTGTCCATAATCGCGGTCGCGGCTATTCGAATAGTTTGACACTCTGCAAAGGTGGTACACTTTCACCACAACATTCGATACATCCATCAGGAACAATCCCGAATTCACCATACTCAGTATGCAGATAATCAATCCTAACCTTTCAATTACACGCCCTAGTATAGGCACCTCTCCTGTGAGTTTAGCCTCCCAACCATGACCAACTATAATCTTGGGAACTGCACAGGTGGAAAATCTTCACAAGGTAGCCTCAGCTCAAACCTTGGCCGCAAGGGAACCCATACTAAGGTATATAAATTTCCAGTCAAGCCCTACCCAAATTTCGGGTATTGTGGTTGTACGGTAAAATTGGAATGGTATCGCATCCAGACAACCATCAGTTTTATAAAGGGCTAAGGCTCATGCCTCAACATTTTCATCATCAAAATCATCTGGTGTTCGGAAACTCATGTCAAAATATTTCAGTAGAATGAATCAACATTCTAAGTTTTTCATAACCATTTTCACCAAGTATTCCCATCTAAAGTGATCAAGTTTTATGCTTAGCACTAGCATCTACAAGTGGGGGTTAAACACTAATGAGGGTGGTAAACAAGTGTATCTTATCTAGGTTCAATCTCATGCCTCAGGATGACATCAAGATTTATCTAACTTAGGTCAAGTTTTATGCTCTTTATGCTACCTTACACAATCTCTCTAAACTCTACAAATCACCAAGTAAACTCTAATAGAAAGCTTTGATAAAGAAAAAAAATACTAAGCTTGCAAGTAAAACTAGGATGGGGTATTAAGTGGTGTAAGTTGCAAGTGTTAGCTTGCCAGGTCAACTAGTAGTATTAGGCTTGCCTTGTGCAGAGTAGTGGTTGAAGTTCTCCTCGGCTTCTTCCTCGTAGTATCCTCCTTCCTCCTTGTATCCTTGGTCGGTACTAGCGTCTATAAATAAATACGAGGTACACAATCACCAAACAATACTTAACTACTCTTACTTATCACACCAGGGTTTTCACTAGATGATCTATTATCATCACAAACATTTCAATCATTAAGGCAAGGTTTTAATTATTTTATTTGGAAAAGTAGTTTCTACTCATTGAAAAACTACTTAAGATTTAATATTCTCCAACTAAAACATGGGATCATGTTGACACATGTCATCACCACATATTACAGTACATGGAAATGTGATTTAAAGTGGTGTCACAATTTAATAAGGTTTAACCTTTTTTATTTTAATTAATTAAAGTGACTAGAATTGCCTATGGGGCATTCTTTTATTACTTGATCATTATTTCTGCAAGTAAACCTATATATTTTGATATATTCTGAAAGGTATGGGTAAATGTTATTTTTGAGAGTTGGAATCAACTCAAAAGCTTTCATGGTTGAATTTTGAAAAATGTTTGAATGCAGAAGAGCTTCTGCCTTGTTATTTTTACCATGGGTGATCTACAAATCTAAATGGTTTGAATCCAACGGGCTTGGATTAAGCATTCCAGTTCCTTCCTAACAAAATTGGTTTCTTGCATTTTGGTTCAGTGAATCGAGCTAGGTTGATTTTTGAATCTAGGTATAGAAATGAGTTTGAAACTAAAAGAATAAACCTAAATTTGAATTACTAGGTCACACGGGATGTTAACTGGGCCGACCCACTAAGCACAGCGTCCGCGGGCTGGTTAAGTGGCTGTCCCCACTCGTTAGTGAGACAGAGGGTGCGAAGCGGTATGGGGGGATGTGGACCGCACGATCAAGCTCTAATCCTACGACTGCGGTTCATCGTCCACGTCGGGCAACGCCGGCGAGACAGAACACTAGCATGGCTAGTGGGGGTCTACTGGGGCTCACCGGGGCTCAGGCGATGGTCGGCGATAGGGGCGAACGACGAAGTCGATGACGACGATCCTCCTGGTACCGACATCTCCTCCTAGGGTGGCTCCAATCAACGGCGCCCTTCTCCTCCAGCAGCGGCAAACTCCGGCCAAATTTCGGCGATGCGCTGCTCACCTTGCTCCGGGGGTGAGGTGGGGTGCTTCTGAGAGAGAGGGGAGTGAGAGGGTGTGAAGAATTCGTGTTGGGGTAGCCTCCTTTTATAGTGCCTAAAGGGGACCGACGAGCGCGGGTGGAGCTCGTCGTGGTCGTCGGCACAACGGGCTACTGGCATGGGCGACGATAGGGAGCGGTGCTGTGCTCCCTGGCGAAGCTCAACGGCAAGGTCACGCGGTGTGGGGCGGTGCAAAACGGTCGGAACGTCGCGGCGCTCTGAGCGGGTCCGATGGTGGTTTTAATGGCGCACATCATCTACGGTCCGCGCGGCGGCGAACGGTCATGTCTGCGGTGTTGCTGGGGTGCTAGCAATCCTGCTTGCACACAGCGAGGGCGACGCACGGTCTGTGGCGTGTGTTGCGGTTGGCGCTCTGGCGCGCTCTCGGCTCGCTCGCAGAGAGGCTTGGCATGCTCGGATTGTGTGGTCCATGGGCTGGCTGCACTCGAGGCTTAGACATGGGGTGGCGGTGGACGGTGGTGAGTGTCCCAGACATGCTTGCTAGTCTTGGTGCTTCTCCTAGCTTGCTATCGACATGGGGGTGGCAAGTTAGGCTTGGCATGGTCACCATTGATGGCTATGGAAAGCTCACAGTGGTGCTAAAGCTTGTTAAATGGGCTAGATGATCTACTAATAGCTTGCTGTGAACCAGAGAGGGAACAAGTTAGGCCAAAATCACTGCTCCTAATAGTGTTTGATGTTTGTTTGTTTGCTGATTACAAGGTGTTTGGTGAAATGGCCGAAAGAGATTCAAATTTGAATTTTGGATTCAAACTTGGTGGGTGGGTTGGTTACATACTTAGTAGTCTCTGGTTAGTTGGAAAGGTCAAGTGGAATTGGTTTGGTTGGTTTTTGAAAAAGGGGTGATCTTCTCATATGAATCAGATTCAATTTTGAAATGTGATTTGGATCAAGTTGCCAAATGTTTCTGCAAGTTTGAAAGGTGGGATTTTATTCAATTTTACTTGGTCTAGCAAGGGGTGAAAATAAATGGAAAAGTTTTTGTTTGAAATCTTGGACTAGAAACACTCAAAGTGGTCTAGTGAGCAAGATTGGCACAAATGACCATTTGCTTTATTTGTTTTGTTTTTGATTTTATCTTGATTTGTTTATGCTTGTAAATGTTTTAGATGATGTTGTTTTCATCTTTAATCCATTCCTTGCTATTTAGATCAATCACACAAGTCCATTCATGCATTCATACAATCATCACATACACACATGCATTCATATGAATTTGATTAACAAAAGTTTTTGTTAACCCTAATTTTGGTGATTGGAATTGGATAATCATTGTTTGATATTTTTGGGATGTTACAAACCTTCCCTCCTTAAACAAAATCTCGTCCTGAGATTTGAGAAAGAAGAAAACTAGGGTTTGAAAAGATCGGGAAACTCCGTATTGATGTGATCTTCTTGCTCCTAGGTAGCTTCTTCTTTAGTGTGGTTACTCTAATGAATCTTGAGAAAATTGATGCTTCGAGTCCTGGTGGTCCTGAAAGCTTCCCCCAAAATACGGATGGGTACTTTGGGATACGTTAGGTCATCGTTGATCTCTATGGTGCGGTGATTAATATTCTTGAAAACTTCAGTCTTCTCCGGAACTTCAAGGCACTTGCGAAGTAACGATATATGGAACACATTGTGCATGGCTGACATCTCCTCTGGCAGTTCCAATTGATACGATACTTCTCCTTGACGATTCAGAATCTTGAAAGGTCCGATATATCTGGGGGATAACTTTCCTTTGAGCTGGAAACGCTGCATTCCCTTCAAAGGCGACACTTTGAGATACACAAAATCTCCGATATTGAAAGCGAGGTCTCGACGTCTCTTGTCGGCATAACTCTTCTGTCTGGACTGGGCAGTCTTGAGGTGCTCACGAATCTTGTGAACTTTCTCTTCTGCTTCTCGTAGGATGTTGGGTCCAAAAATCTGACTCTCTCCTACTTCCGACCAATTCAAAGGGGTACGGCACTTCCTTCCATACATGAATTCAAATGGGGCCATTTGCAAGCTAGCTTGATAACTGTTGTTGTAAGAAAATTCTGCGAATGGCAGAGAGTCTTCCCATTTAGATTCGTACTCTAGCACACATGCTCTCAACATATCTTTGAGTATTTGATTTACTCGCTCCGTTTTTCCATCGGTTTGAGGGTGATAAGCTGTGCTAAAATCCAATCTTGTTCCCAATCCTTCTTGGACTTTTTTCCAGAATCTCAAGGTAAATTGAGTTCCTCGATCCGATACGATGTTCTTGGGGATTCCGTGCAAACTGACTATTCTAGCGATGTATAACTCCGCTAGCTTCATACTCTGGTAGGTGGTCTTCACTGGTAAGAAGTGGGCTACCTTGGATAATCTGTCAACTATGACCCAAATAGATTCATTTCCCCTGCTAGATGTAGGCAATCCGGTGATAAAGTCCATTCATACTGAATCCCATTTCCATTCTGGAATCTGTAATGGTTGCAATAGTCCTGCGGGTCTTTGATGTCCTGCCTTAACTCTCTGACAGATATCACACTTGGCGGTATAGCTTACGATTTGTCTCTTCATCTTATGCCACCAAAATTGCTCCTTCAGATCCTGATACATCTTCGTTCCTCCGGGGTGGATAGAATAAAGAGTATCATGGGCCTCCTTCAAGATATCTTTCTTCAATTCTGAGTCTGCTGGTACACAGAGACGTCCTTTGTACCACAACACTCCTTCATCCTTGGTGAATCCGGGTACTCTGCCTGTACTGATACGACGTTTAATTTCGTCGATGCTAGCATTTCCTTTCTACGCCTCCTTGATCTGACTGATCAAAGTGGGTTGAAGTTCTATGCTAGCCAAAAATCCTTCACTTACTATTTCCATTCTGAAATCTTCCATATCCTTGTGTAGGCTTGGTTGCTCCTTCAGAATCATGGAGTTCAAGCGGCACGACAATATGCTAAGGGCATCTGCTACCACATTGGCTTTACCGGGGTGATAGTGAATGTCCAGATCATAGTCCTGGATTATCTCAATCCATCTTCTCTGCCTCATATTCAGCTCCTTCTGAGTGGTATATACTTCAGGCTCTTGTGGTACGAATAAATCTCACAACGGTTTCCCATCAGATAATGCCTCCATGTCTTCTGGGCTAGAACTACGGCTACTAGTTCAAGGTCATGAGTAGGATAGTTCTGTTCATGCTGCTTTAGTTGTCGGGATAGAGATGATATAACTTTGCCTTCTTGCATCAACACACATCCGAGACCGATCTTGGATGCGTCACAATACACATCAAATGGCTTCGTAATATCTAGCATGATCAAGATTGGGGCTGAAATCAATCTCCTCTTGAGTTCCTAAAAACTCGCTTCACATTTGTCCGTCCATTTGAACTTCTTATCCTTTTTCAACAATTGGGTCATGGGTCTAGCGATGCTCGAGAATCCTTCTACGAACTTGCGGTAATATCCCGCTAAACCGAGAAATGCAAAAAATTGGGTTTGAGTGGTTGGGGCTTGGAAATCTTCAACATCCTTCACCTTTGCAGGGTCAACGGCAATTCCTCCGGCTGATATGATATGTCCGAGGAATCCTACCTCCTGTAACCAGAATTCACATTTGCTAAACTTGGCATACAACTGATGCTCCCTAAGGGTTCCAAGGATGGTCCTTAGGTGTAGCTCATGTTCTTCTTCTGATTTGGAATATATCAGAATGTCATCGATGAAAACAATGACAAACTTATCTAGGATGTCCATAAAAATCTTATTCATGAGGTTCATGAAATAAGCGGGGGCATTGGTTAATCGAAAAGGCATGACAATATACTCATACAGTCCATATCTGGTGGTAGAGGCAGTATTTGGAATATCCTCTGCGCGAATCTTGAGTTGATGATAGCCAGTTCTAAGATCAATCTTAGAAAACACTTTGGCACCACTCAACTAATCAAACAGGTCTTCTATCTTTGGTAGGGGTACTTGTTCTTGATGGTGACATCATTTAACTTCCGATAATCCGTACATAAACGGTTGCCTCCATCCTTCTTGTCTACAAATAGAACAGGTGATCTCCATGGCGACGCACTTGGTTGGATCAATCCTATCTCCAGCATAGCATCTAGTTGCTTCTTCAGCTCCACTAACTCAGACGGGTTCATGCTATATGGTCTCTGGGCTATGGGACCGGTTCCAGGGATTAGTTCAATGATAAACTCGATATCCCGATCTGGGGGCATACCGGGCAAAAAATATGGAAATACATCGGGGTATTCACGGACTATCCTGACTTGGTCAATGGTTGGCTGGGCTATACTCTTTTTGCATTTGAATTGACAGGGCAAGGTTTCAGATACATGCTCGACTGATATTCCAGCTATACTGGTCATGGTTATGGATTTCTTGGCACAATCAATTAATCCTTTATGTTTGGACATCCAATCCATTCCTAATACTACTTCCAAACCTTTAGTTCCGAGTACTATTAGATTAGCATAAAAATCTATGCCATGGATTCGGATAAGCATGGCCTTGCAAATTTGTCTAGCTTTGGTGGTTGAACGAGGTATTTGAACTATCATAACATGCTTCAATTTGGTGGGTTGAATCTTACTAGTGCATGAAAATTCTTCAAGAATAAACGAAAATGATACTGTAATCAAACAACACTCTTGCAAGTACTGAGTTAACGAAAAACATACCCAAAGACGACATCTGGCGCTTTTGGGCTTCTTCAAAGATGCATGAGAAAGAGACGGCCGCTTGCGGTTGGGCGAATTCTCGGCAAACTTTCTCTTCCGGTTGAACACCTTAATCGCCGAAATGGGGCATTTGCATTGGGGGCTGACGCAATCTTCTTGGGACACTCATTGGAATAGTGACCCTTGATTCCACATTCATAACAAGTAACCTGGGACTTGTCCTTTGCTGCAACAGGCACATCATTGCTTCCAGTTCTTAGGGTAGTGTTGGTGTTGGTGGCGACATTGTTGTTGTTGAACTTAGGCGGTGCACGGTTGAAATTGTTGGGGTTGCCGGGTTGTTGTTTCCTTCGGGCCTTGGGTTTCCACGGTTGGGATAGGTGGGACGGTTCATCGGGGGTCTGTTATTTCTAGGGGCAAATCCTAGAGATGCGTTGGGGCGATACTTTGGTGTATGGTGGGTTCCTAGCTGATGCATCATGCGACGCTTGCGGTTCTTATTAGCTTGGTTGATCTTGCCTTCCATCTGAATGGCAGAGTCAACTAAGGCTTCAATATCAGCAAATGGGATATTGACCAACACTGTCTGCATCTCATCATGCAGACCATTCAAGAACCTTTCCTTCTTCTTGCCTTTAGTGTCTATCTCGTCCGGTGCATACCTAGCCAATGACAGAAATTTGTCATGGTACTCAACTACGGTCATCCTCCCTTGCTTCAGTTCCCTGAATTCATCTCTCATCCTCTTGATCAAACCCGGTGGAACATGGGTTCTGCTGAACTTGATTTTGAACTCTTCCCAAGTCATCATCTGACCTCCTATCATGGCACGAATGCTGTTCCCCATGCTCTTGCATCTCCGGACAGGTAGTGGGTGGAGAAGAGTACCTTCTCGTTAGCTTCCACTCCTGCAACTTCCAGGTTGTTTTCCATGGTTTGCAGCCAATCATCTGCATCTAGGGGCTCTTCAGACTTAGTGAAAACGTGTGGATTGGTGTTATGGAAATTATTGAGCTTGGATACATGGTTGTCCTTATTTCCATGGCCTTGATTGTTGTTGGCCATATGAGCTATCTGTTGAAGCATGGATAAGTAGGCTTGACGTTCAGCACTTTCGGCTTTGCGTTCAGAAACCAACATTTGCAAGATTTGCAACATCGGGTCCGGGGATGAGTTGCTTCCTCCGCGAGGCATATGAAGATTGAGATAGATCATGAGAAAAGAGGGAAATTTCTAAGGTTCAGGATTTTGTAAAGTTTTTGGAGTTTGACTCAATTTTTTCTAGCAACTGGCTTTTCATTCATTCATTCATTCATTCATTCATTCATTCATTCATTCATTCATTCATTCATTCATTCATTCATTCATTCATTCATTCATTCATTCATTCATTCATTCATTCATAGCACACGATACAAACACACAACACAACAAAGGAAAACAGATGGTTTTAAAGAACTATTCTGTGAAACTACGATACAGTGGGACCGAATACAACTTACTAACGCTATTGCTCAAGTGCTACTACTCCTCAGAGTCGGTGTCCTCATCATCTTCATCATCTTCATCATCATCATCATCATCATCATCATCATCATCATCATCATCATCATCATCATCGATGAAGGCGAAGTCGTCCTCATCGGTGAAGAAGTCCATGGCCTGATCCTCCAGAAAATCATCATCGTCACTGAGATAGGAGTAGGGGTATCCACGAAGATCTTCCCCTGCATTCTCCCTCTCCTCCAGTTGCATGTCTCTCTCTTGAATGGTCTCCTCCAAATCTATGATCCGGTGGCGAAAACGGGCAATGATGCGCTCCTTATTGTCGAGCTGACGGCGACGAGACTGGCGATCCTTTACTAGCATGGCAATGGTATGATCCTTCTTGGCGGCGATGGCGTACTTGTGGTTGGTGTAGGAACGTGCATTGTCCAACTCCTTCTACCAGTCATACATCATGAAGCTGAGGTGTTCCAATTGACTCTTCAGCTCGTGGTGATATGGGGCCTCTAGAGGCTGTCCCATAACATCACGCCTTGGATAGAACTCAAAGCGGGTACCCTTGATCTGATTGATACTCTGCCCACACAGACAGGCAAGAGCTTCCTGCATATCCCTGGCAAGTCCATCAAGCCAATTGTTCTCTCTCAAGGTGAACTGAATTCCCTCTGAGGTGGGGGCTTCAATCTTTCCTCGGAGACTTGCAACAACTAGCCACTGCAAATCCTCTCCTTCCTGATCATTGAACTGAGCTCCGAAGAACTCGGGGTGCGGACGCTCCAGAAGTTTCGAAAGCTGGTCCAAGTCACGCTCAAAGATGAGGTCTCCTCCATTCCCCAACTGATAAAACTTGCTATACTTCACGTCCATCTATAAGAATATAGGATGAGTAAGTTAGTAGAGTGATCAAGTGTGTCAAATTTTATGTAAGTTTGCAAGAATTTTTGAGGAACATGAATTTTCATGAAAGAGTCTAAGTGGTAAGAATGAGAATAAGTTTTCATAAATACTCACTTTCTTTGGTTTTGAAACTAAGTTTTTGATCCAAACGTCCAGTCTAAACTGGGGTCTCCTATGGTCAGGATGGCTCTGATACCAACTAGTCAACACCCGGATTTTTAATCCCATATGCATGTTATGCCATACATCGCAATCCCAGGATTACAATTTTTGCGAGACATAACAGATTCGATATCACAGTACATCATCCATTACAAACCATACATAAGGTCTTACACAAATAAGGATCTCATGTTCCAGACTTAATACAATTGAAGCAGCGGAATAACGTAATAATAATGATAGCGTAGGCGAAACTCTATCTTCATGATCACACACAATGCTGGTGATGGGAGATGATCCTAGTTGTCGTAACCTTCCTGCGGTCCTTCCTCCTGATAGTCCTCTTCATAGTCTGGCCACGGGAATAGCCAGGGACAAAGCCATGAGTACTCTTTAAGTACTCGCAAACTAATACTAACAAGTGAAGTGGTTTTGAGTAGGATATACTAGGCTCTACGGTTGTTTTGCAAAAAGCCATATTTATCTCTACTGAGTTCAGAAGCAAATAAAGCTAGTTGAAAGTTTTATAACACCTAAGTTGGAACTTGAATTTCATGTCACAACTCTTTTTATGGTCAAGTCAAAGTCATCAATCATTTCATAAGTCATTTTGAAAACATCTGACGACGGAACAGTATGGACACTCCAACTTTCCATAACCGCGGACGCGGATATTCGAATAGTTTGTCACTTTGCAGAGGTGGTACACTTTCACCACAACATTCGATACATCCGTCAGGAACAATCCTGAATTCACCATACTCAGTATGCGGATAATCAATCCTAACCTTTCAATTACACCCCTAGTATAGGCACCTCTCATGTGAGTTTGGCCTCCCAACCATGACCAACTATCATCTTGGGAACTGCACAGGTGGACAATCTTCACAAGGTAGCCTCAACTCAAACCTGGCCGCAAGGGAACCCATACTAAGGTATATAAATTTCCAGTCAAGCCCTACCCAAATTTTGGGTATTGTGGTTGTACGGTAAAATTGGAATGGTATTGCATCCAGACAACCATCAGTTTTAAAAGGGCTAAGGCTCATGCCTCAACATTTTCATCATCAAAATCATTTGGTGTTCGGAAACACATGTCAAAACATTTCAGTAGAATGACTCATCATTCTAAGGTTTTCATAACCATTTTCACCAAGTATTCCCATCTAAAGTGATCAAGGTTTATGCTTAGCACTAGCATCTACAAGTGGGGGTAAACACTAATGAGGGGTGGTAAACAAGTGTATCTTATCTAGGTTCAATCTCATGCCTCAGGATGACATCAAGATTTATCTAACTTAGGTCAAGTTTTATTCTCTTTATGCTACCTTAAACAATCCCTCTAAACTCTACAAATCACCAAGTAAACTCTAATAGAAAGCTTTGATAAAGAAATAAAATACTAAGCTTGCAAGTAAAACTAGGATGGGGTATCAAGTGGTGTAAGTTTGCTAAGTTGCAAGTGTTAGCTTGCTAGGTCAACTAGTAGTATTAGGCTTGCCTTGTGCAGAGCAGTGGTTGAAGTTCTCCTCAGATTCTTCCTCGTAGTATCCTCCTTCCTCCTCGTATCCTTGGTCGGTACTAGCATCTATAAATAAATACAAGGTACACAATCACCAAACAATACTTAACTACTCTTACTTATCACACCAGGGTTTTCACTAGATGATCTATTATCATCACAAACATTACAATCATTAAGGCAAGGTTTTAATTATTTTATTTGGAAAAGTAGTTTCTACTCATTGAAAAACTACTTAAGATTTAATATTCTCCAACTAAAACATGGGATCATGTTGACATATGTCATCACCACATATTTCAGTACATGGAAATGTGATTTAAAGTGGTGTCACAATTTAATAAGTTTTAACCTTTTATTACTTGGTCATTATTTCTGCAAGTAAACCTATATATTTTTATATATTCTGAAAGGTATGGTTAAATGTGATTCTTGAGAGTTGGAATCAACTCAAAAGCTTTCATGGTTGAATTTTGAAAAATGTTTGAATGCAGAAAAGCTTCTGCCTTGTTATTTTTACCATGGGTGATCTACAAATCTAAATGAGGGTAAAACAGTAGGGGGAAAAAACCCACTGCAATTTTTATAAAATCATAATGAGTTACATAAGTAAATATTTACAAGTCCAAGGCCACCTCTAAGAGGGAAATCATTACAAGGCTAAAGTCTCATAGAGAGTTAAATCAGTATGTTTGACAGGGCAGATTTCATCCCAGCATGCTTTTGCAAAAGGGCAGTCCCAGAATAAACGAGTTAAGGTTTCCTCAGCGATGCAACCAGAAATCACATAATTGTATGAGGGCAGCGAAAACCTTTTTCTCTTCAATAGGTTTCTGGTATTCAGTCTGTCAATGAGTAGTAACCAGAAAAAAACTTGTGTTTTTGCTGGCAAGAGGACTTCCATAACCAAGAAAACTGAGGCTGAACTGCAACATGCCCAGACAAGGAGGAATAGGCCTTTTTGATTGAGAAAGAGTCACTTCCCCAAATGTAACTCCAATTATCTGATTCTCTCTGAATCCCCTCACTAACAATGTGTTCCAGGCACTGATAGTCATAGTAGGCTTGCTGAGATAGAGGAAGAAAGAAATGGTCTGGCATGTTGGGTATCTAGATAAACTCACTGACGGAGATATGTGGATTTTTTGCAAAATATAGTAAGTGAGGAAACTTATGCTGCAGGCATTCTTCCTTCCACATATCAGACCAAAAGAGAGTGGACTTGCCATCTCCCACCGAGCATTTTGCAATTCCTTTGAAAATGTCAACTAGCTTCAAGTGTGATTTCCACCAAAAGGATCCCTCCAAACCTCTTCCTGGCAATTTTCCAGTGCTATAGTAAGTGTTCCAGACTAGGTGTACCCAAGGAATGTCTTTGTGGTTATAGAATTTATCCAAGTTTTTCAAAAGAAGAGCCGAATTTTGGATGTTAAGATCAAGAACACCCAAACCTCCTTGAGTCTTTGGTTTACAAACTTTGTTCCAGGCCACTAAAGCTTGTCCTCTAGCTTGGACATCAGTGTTTTTTCCTCCACAGACATTGTCTCATGTACTTGATCAGCTGATCCTTAATAGTGACATGAAGTTCAAAGCAGCTCATATAATAAATGGGAAGGGAAGATAAGACAGATTTTACCAATTGTAACTTTCCCTCATAATTTAGAAAATCTGCAATACCACAGAGTCTTCTCTCCACTCTCTGAACAATAGGCAGAACATGCTCCATTGTAGGCTTGTTAATTCTTAAAGGCAATCCAAGATAAGTGAATGGTAATGATCCAGTCAGGCAGGAAATTGTATTGGAAAAAACTTAGTCTATCAGGATCCAAATTGATTGGCATCATACTGGATTTAGAGTAATTAACTTTGAGGCTAGTGGATAGGGAAAAAGTATGAAGTAGGGCTTTAAGGCACATCAATTGTTTTGAATTAGCTTTGAGGACCAATAAGGTGTCATCTGCTTATTGAATTACAGGGTAATCTAGGCAGAAAACACCTTCCAAGGGTGGAGATAGAAGCCCTTGGCACATTGCTTTGTTGAGAATGGACTGAAGAAGATCAGCAGCAAGAACAAACAGGAGGGGGGATAATGAATCCCCTTGCCTTAATCCTCTTCTATAGTAATTTTTTTCCCAGACACTCCATTTAACAGGACAATAGATGAAGCAGATCCAAAAATCAATTGAATCCAATTAATCCATTTCACACCAAAACCATTGGCTTTGAGGATATTGATGATGGTGGAATGCTCAATCTTATCAAAAGACTTTTCAAAATCTAGCTTCAGAACTATAATTTCTTCCTTGGACTTATGACATTGATAAAGGAACTCAAAGGCCCATCCTAAACAGTCCTGAATAGATCTTTGCTTCAAGAAGCCATATTGGTTTTTGTGGACAAGCTTAAGGATAATTTTTTGAAGTCTATTGGCAAAGAGTTTGGTGATAATCTTGAAGACACTGTTTAGCAGAGAAATAGGCCTAAAATATGCAGGTGTCAGAGGATTCTCATTTTTTGGAATAAGGGTGATAAAAGAAGCATTAATGCTTTCAAAAGAATTCCTGCCTCCATAGAAATCCATTAGAAGTTGTTTAACATCCTCCTTAATAATAGGCCAACAGTGCTTAATGAATTCATTATTAAAACCATCAAGGCCAGGGGATTTGTTATTTGGTAAATCCTTAATCACATCTTCAATTTCCATATCAGTAAATGGTTGTTTTAAAGCATCTCTGTCCTTAGAGTTCAGACTTTCACCCACCAACTCATTAAGATTAAAGTGCATTTCAGGTTTATCTGAGGTGCCCTTCTATTTTTAAAGGCATGCCAAAGGAGATCAGCCTTGTCAGAATGTTCATGAATCTCCTCATTGGTTTCATTTTTGAGCATGGAGATGTAGTTATGCCTGAAACTGATGGTAGCTTTTGAGTGATTTTTTTGTGTTCTCATCTCCCAACTTGACCCACTTAACCTTTCCTCTTTGCTTCCAATAAGCATTATGATCTTGTAGTATTGAGATTACATGATATTTTAGTAAGTCCCTAAGGTTCCACTCCAGCATAGTAAGAGTCCTCATTTCTTCCAAAACATCCAAAAGATCAATAGTTGCATTGACATTACAAATTTGTGATTTCAAGAAGGGCAGATTTTTTGTCCAAAGTTTCAGCCCTCTTCTGACATCTTTTAATTTAGCATTAAATCTCTTAGCAGAGTCAGGGAACCCAACTGGAATGTTCCAAGCATTTTGAACAATTTCTTTAAAATCACTGTGATGCATCCAATAGTTCTCAAATCTGAAGACATGGGATTTTGGAATCTTTGCGCCAATAGAGATGACACAAGGTAAATGGTCTGAGGTTGGCTTGGTTAGAGGGACAACAAAACTTGAAGGGTTGATCTACAAATCTAAATGGTTTGAATCCAACGGGCTTAGATTAAGCATTCCAGTACCTTCCTGACAAAATTGGTTTCATGCATTTTGGTTCAGTGAATCGAGATGGGTTGATTTTTGAATCTAGGTACAGAAATGAGTTTGAAACTAAAATAATAAACCTAAATTTGAATTACTGGGTCGCGCGGGATGTTAACTGGTCCGGCCCACTATGCACAACATGCGCCAAGCAGTATGGGGGATGTGGACCACACAATCAAGCTCTAATACTACAGCTGCGGTTCATTGTCCACGTCGGGCAACACCGGCGAGAAAGAACCCTAGCGCGGCCAGTCGGGGTCTATGGGGGCTCACCGGGGCTCAGGCGATGGTCGGCGACAGGGGCGAACGACGAAGTCGACGACGGCGATCCTCCTGGTACCAGCAGCTCCTCCTAGGGAGGCTCCAATCAATGGCGCCCTTCTCCTCCAGCAGCGGTAGACTCCGGCCAAATTCCGGCGATGCGCTGCTTGCCTTGCTCTAGGGGGTGAGGTGGGGTGCTTCTGCGAGAGAGGGGATTGAGAGGGTGTGAAGAATTCGTGCTAGGGTGGCCTCCTTTTATAGTGCCTCAAGGGGACCGATGGGCGTGGGTGGAGCTCGTCGTGGTCGTCGGCACAACGGGCTACTGGCATGGGCGACGAAAGGGGGCGGTGCCGTGCTCCCTGGCGAAGCTCAACGACAAGGTCATGCAGCGTGGGGCGGTGCGAAACAGTCGGAACGTCGCGGCGCTCTGAGCGGGTACAACGGTCGTTTTAATGGCGCACAACGTCTACGGTCCGCGCAACGGCGAACGGGCATGTCTGCGGTGTTTCTGGGGTGCTGGCGATCCTGCTTGCTCACGTCAAGGGCTGCGCGCGGTCTATGGGCGTGTGTCGCGGTTGGCGCTCTCGGCTCGCTCCCAGAGAGGCTTGGCATGCTCGGGCTGTGTGGTCCAGGGGCTGGCTGCACTCGAGGCATGAACAGGGGGTGGCGGTGGACGGTGGTGAGTGTCCAGAGACATGCTTTCTAGGCTTGGTGCTTCTCCTAGCTTGCTGTCGACATGGGGGTGGCAAGTTAGGCTCAGCATGGTCACCATTGATGGCTATGGCAAGCTCACAGTGGTGCTAAAGCTTGTTAAATGGGCTAGATGATCTACTAATAGCTTGCTGTGAATGAGAGAGGGAACAAGTTAGGCCAAAATCACTGCTCCTAATAGTGTTTGATGTTTGTTTGTTTGCTAATTACAAGGTGTTTGATGAAATGGCCGAAAGATATTCAAATTTGAATTTTGGATTCAAACTTGGTGGGTGGGTTGGTTACATACTTATTAGTCTCTGGTTAGTTGGAAAGGTCAAGTGTAATTGGTTTGGTTGGTTTTTGAAAAAGCGGTGATCTTCTCATATGAATCGGATTCAATTTTGAAATGTGAATTTGGATCAAGTTGCCTAATGTTTCTACAAGTTTGAAAGGTGGGCTTTGATTCACTTTCTTGGTCTAGCAAGGGGTGAAAAGAAATGGAAAAGTTTCTGTTTGAAATCTTGGACTAGAAACACTCAAAGTGGTCTAGTGAGCAAGATTGGCACAAATGACCATTTGCTTTATTTGTTTTTTTATTTTCTCTTGATTTTTTTCTGCTTGGAAATGTTTTAGATGATTTTGTTTTCATCTTTAATCCATTCCTTGCTATTTAGATCAATCACACAAGTACATTCATGCATTCATACAATCATCACATACACACATGCATTCATATGAATTTGATTAACAAAAGTTTTTGTTAACCCTAATTTTGGTGATTGGAATTGGATAATCATTGTTTGATATTTTTGGGATGTTATAGCGCTCCAGGTCATACTTGTACACCAGCTCCAGCCAGTTCTTCCTAAATGCAACCTGGCCATTGAACCAGTCCACATGCACCCACTCAGCGCACCAGCGACAGGCTGTGATCGGCACGACATGTGGTAGCGGGGTCCTGATCCAGGTCCTCAGGCCATGCTAGAATGCCGGCGGGATCACTAGCATGTGGAAGTCAGCAGCCTCGAGATGGATGATGAAGCGACAAGGGACCTGGTCGATTTGGTGGTGGACAAGCTTTGTCTTCCAGCTGTGCTTGCTAGGCGGCTGCAGTGTCGCCTCCGCCCTGCCGATGACCATGGGCTTCATTGCCCACGCCCAGCGGTTGAGAGGGAGCTTGTTAGCATAAACCGGTGGGGGGGGTGTGCCATCCCTTCCCCACAGTGTCACAATCAAGCTTAACCACCTTGGCATCAAGCAAAACAAGGTCAAGAAAAAAGTATAGTCTAGAATTAGTAGCATTGACCAATTGGGAAATGGACATAAAAGGAAAATGGGCATTGTAGCAGGGCAAAAACTGCAAGCCTCATGCAATCCCCCATTGGGAAATGCACATGAAATCATATTGAATATGTACAAACCACATTAAAAATCCCAATTGAGCTAAGTACCAGGACAACAACTAATTTGGGGATTTTGGCTAAATTGAATCCCCAAATTCGATAGCACATTTTCAAATCTGTAACTACCCAGTGCGAAAAAATCCCCAAATCTCTCGTTGCAATCCCTAACACCTACCTAAAATACACCTCGATCAAGTCCTAATTGTCGTCAATTTATTACCAAACCCTATCGTTAAACATATTACCAGTGAATCAGGAACTTACAGTGGCCGAGGGTGGCAGCATTGATGAAGATGGAGCAACAGTAGGTGGTGCCGAAGTCAAAGAAGACGCATCGGGCATGGGGGTTGGGACTGCCTCCATGGGCAGAAAAATCCTATCCAAATCGTTGAGGGTGGCCCTGACGCTGGCGGGTGGTTTTCCGGCCGCCTTCGCCGCGGATGCGGCTGTCTCCGCAGATGTAGGAGTTCCATGTGTGAAGGAGGGTGCGGGAGCCCTGAGTGCCCTCGCAAAGGCCACCGCCCCACCATCAGCGAGCTTCTCTATTGAGCGGCCGACCACCACCCATGGGTACCCACCTCACTGATATTGGGGTAGCGGAACGGAGGGGGAGAAGGAGCGCCGCCCATGGAGGCTGATACGTACAAAACGTATATACTTTCCCGAACACTTTTGCTATTGTTTCTCCTCTAAACTTGAGTGATTTGGATACAACTAACAGGGACTGACACTGTTTTTAGCAGATTACCTTGGTGTCTAGTCTTTGTGCAGAAAATCAACTATCAGGAAAAATCTCAGAAAATATGCCAAAAATCCTATTTCACCAAGACTCACAGAGCCAGAAGACGAGATGGAGTGCGGCCACAAGGGGCCCACACCCCCTGGCCGCGCGGGCTAGGCCTGGCCGCGTATGGGAGGGGTGAGGCCGCCTCGGGCACCCCCTCGGCCTCCCTCTTGGACTATAAGTTGCCCCTTGACCTAAAAACTCAGGGGGGAGCATTCTACATTTTTCTATAAAGTGTTCCGCTACGCCGCCACCACCAGAAACCACGATTCGGAACCAGAAACTCCGTTTTGGCACCCTGCCGGGACGGGGAATTTGGAGAGGATCATCGCCATCATCATCACCGACGCCTCTACATCAACCATCCATGTTTCCCCCATCCATGAGTGAGTAATCCCCAGCTGTAGGCTATGGGGATGGTAGGGATTGGATGAGTTCTATCATGTAATCAAATAAGATTGTTAGGGCATGTTGCCTAGTATCTCTACTAGTGATATCATTCTCCGGATCCAAAGGCCCCGGAATGACATAAATTGGGACAACCGGAGGGGATGGCTATGATATGAGGATCACATGTGTTCACGGAGTGTTAATGCTTTGCTCCGGTGCTCTATTAAAAGGAGTACCTTAATTTCCAGTAGATTCCCTTGAGGCCCCGCTGCAACGGGCTGGCAGGACAAAAGATGTTGTGCAAGTTCTCATTGCGAGCACGTATGACTATATATGGAACACATGCCTATGATTGTTTAGTACTTGGATGCTTTACCTTATTTATCAGCAATTGCCCTAGATCTTGAATTTTCATGAATAGTCTCGTCCATGCAACGCCCGTCCATCCATCCCTATGCCTACCGCACTCATATTCTATTGTTTGCTACTATTGTTACTACTTCATTTGTTTTATTGCTGCTGTTACTTTGCTATTGCTACTATAAAACTGTTTCTACTGATAAACTGTTGTGAGTAAGACTATTTCTAGGTGCCGCTGAAAATTGACAACTCAGTTGTTAAGGCTTACAAGTATTCTTTGGCTCCCCTTTTGTCGAATCAATAAATTGGGTAATACTACCCTCGAAGACTGTTGCGATCCCCTATACTTGTGTGTCATCAAGACTATTTTCTGGCGCCATTGCCGGGGAGCATAGCTTTATTTGTAAGTTCACTTGGATCTATTATTGGTCACTGCTATCCCTTTCATCATGGGGAAGTCTCGTGATGGAAAGTTTCCTATTTTACCATCCACTACAAGAAGAGGTACAATCCTAAACACCTCTGTTGCTCTTGATTCACCGTCTGTTATAAGTAAGCTTGTTACACCACCACCACATACACATGCTATACACACCGCTATTACTGCTGAATCTGAAATTGCTTCTAATATTCATGATGTTACTTCTACTGTGCTTGATGAGAGTGGTTCATTAGGTCCTTTCCTAGATTCTACTATTGCTAGAACTATTTTGGTAAACACTGAAACTCCTAGTGAAGACACTGTTACACCTGTTAGCTCACCTCAGTCTAGAGAGAGATATGATATTAATGATGGTTACATTGAAATGACTGATGAATTTATTGAAGAGTACCAAAACACACATGGTGCTAGTGCTATTAGGAGTCTCCTTGAGAGACGTACCATTATTCCTAAACTGTCTCCTGATGCTAAGTTTGCTACTTCTCCCATAGATATTAAAGATAAATATTATGATTTCTCTCTTGATTATCCTATATAAACATTGTTGAGAAAGAACCTTTTTGTGGGACTGAAAATGAAAGTGCTGTAGCTCATATGAATGAGCTTTCCACTATCAGTGCCTTATTCTCTGATGATTTTAAGATGCGCAAGTACTTTGTTACAAATATCTTCCCTTTTTCACTGAAAGGAAAAGCTAAAGCTTGGTTGAATAGATTACCTCCTGGATCCATTGATAGCCCTGATTGCTTGATTGCTTCTTTCTTTCAGAAATATTTTCCTCCTAGTGCTAGACATGCTGCTTTGCAGAAACTTTTCGATTTTAAGAAGGGAGAAGAAGACAAATTGCCTGAGTCATGGACAAGGTTCTGTGCCTTGATTCATGCACATCCTGGATGTCCATTGCCTAAAAATGAGCTTCTTGATATTTATTATAATGGACTAACTGATGATTCTAGGACATATCCAGATAGTTTTGCTGATTGTGTTTTTAGGAAAAGAACTCCTGCAGAAGCTGAAGAATTAATGGCTAAAATAATCACGAATTATGATGATTGGACTTCAATTGAGCTAATTACACCCCAGCCTACTACACCTGAGCCAATTGTGCCTGAACCAACTCCAACACCAACACCAAAGAAGAGGGGAGTTATTGAATTAAATGATCAAGTGATGAAAGAAGCTAAGAAATGTCTTAAGGAGAAAGGTATTAGATCTGAAGATGTGAAGAATCTACCTCCTATAGAAGAATTATGTAAGCCAATCCCCCACTCATCTACTATTGAGGTACACTCTCTCCAACACTTTGATGAAGGTGATATTCCTTATGATTAGCCTCCTGATCAATGTTTAGAGGAACTTGACATTTTTATTGTTAAGCAAGGTAATTTTAATAAACAAGTTCTGAATCATTTATTGGAAAACTCTAGAGCTATTAAAGAGTTGAAATATATTGTGGAAATAACTTCTAACGATATTAAAATGCTTTGTAAACACTTTCAAATGGTTCAAACCCAACTTGATCAACTTGCTAAGGTACAAAAGGATATGCTAGTTAATGCTTCAGGAGATAAACATGCTTATGGAATTAGAACTAGGAGTGGTATAGCTACTCAAGATCGTTTATATCCTGAAGGACACCCTAAAAGAATTGAGCACGACTCTCAGCAAGGTGAAACTAGTGGTATTTCTTGTAAGAGAAAGAAAAAGAAACATAGAATGTCTTAGAACTTCTGTAGTTTTTGTTTTGGGTTGCTTTTTGCTTCTTCTAAAAAAAAAATTTCTACAAGAAAATCAATTTTCATAACCTGAAATTGGCCAAAAATAAAGTTTCCCGAAAATTCCATAAAATTCATATTAAAATTTTCCTCGAAAAAAGGGGCAGAGGGGCACCTAGATTGGCCTAGGGGGACCCACCAGGCCAGCACACCCCCTGGTGTCGTGGCCAGCCCCAGGGTGCGCCTGGCCTGGGTGGGGCCCACATGTGGGCCTCCAAAGTGTCTCCTTCCAGCCACTTCTTTCTCTCTCCCGAAAAACACCGGAAAACTTTCTCAAGGTCGAGTTCCTGCTGTTCTTGCTCCTGATTTTCGATCTCCTCGCTCATCCCATCTTTGCTACTGATTTTTCGAGGAATTGCTCTCTGGTATGTGCCTCCTCTGCTTGTCCAGTTAGATTTGTGATTGGTAGATTGTATCTTGAGTATTTTGCTACTGTAGGTGACAAGTTGTGTGAGCTTGCATGCTTGTTCTATGCTTATAGATTTCATTTTGATGCATGTTTAGCCCTCTAGCAAGTAGTTCCTCATTATTTATCAACTGGGAAATCACTTGGTTTGATGTTTGTCTAAAAATTGCAGAAAAGAAGATGAGTGCATACCAACTGAATCAACATGATTTGATAGTACCTGAGCCAATGAAAGTCCATCGTGAGGAATAAGTCTTCCCTTCCATATATCCATGCCCTGAATTTATGAGAGCCGCAGGAATCTTCCAGGATTTCCAAACTATGATTACTAATGTAGGATTGGAACATTTTGTTGAAGAAGAACCATATCAATATGTTAAGCTAACCATGGCTATGGTGTAGGACTTCCGGTTTAGTTGGTCCTTGTCTAATCCTATGGTCCATTATAAAATTTACAGCCGTCGACCTACCTTTTGCTGATTTTTGTGCAGCTATTAGAGTGCCACATTGGGGTGCTTGTGAGAAGATCAGAGGGAGGCCTAAGCCACTCATGGATTTATATGATGAAATTTGCCAAGATTGCAACTTCGCAAAGGAAAGTGGTAAAATTCGGAACATTCAGCTCCCATCCATTAGATATTTTGCCTATTTGATTACCAAGTGTGTTCTTACTAGAAAGACTGCTAGAAAGTTATCTTCATTTGATCTATCTTTTATCTCAGCTGCGTTGAATAGGGATATATCTTATAACTTGGGTTCTTTGATAGCTTACCGTCTTACCACCAACAACAAGAAGGGTGGAATTTGTGGAGTTCTCATTGCGTGTCGTCTATTAGCTTTTCATGGTTTAGAGCCTCACCATTCAGATTATCGGTTACCATAGAGAGACTCAATCTCAATTCCATGGTTCAACATAATTTTGTTTCTTCTTGGGCTAGTTTGAGAGATTTACCGTATGATATATCCTTTGTCAAGCGTGGTTGGAGGGGGGGGGGGTAGGTCTGAGAAAGTAGTCTCTTTGCCTGCACCTACTTTGTTTAATTTTGATAACTAGCAAGGATGGTCACTCACGGAGGAAGAACTAGACACATATGTGGCGGAGCTCTCCCAGCAAGAGGAGAATGTTGGAGAGGATGCCGAAGATGATTCGTTGTAGCCCTCCAACATGGGGGAGTCTTCATACCAGCAGCCCTCCTATGATTGGAGAGCGTCTTCTTCTTCATCGTGAGGGCCTGATTATGATCATTCCTATGATGACCCACCAACTTGGGGTTACTACCCATGCTATTGAGCCTCCCTTAGGCCAAAGCCTAAGCTTGGGGGGAGGTATACCGATATAACACGCATTTATATATCATGTTTCGTCGGTTCTTTGTATATCCATGTTTCGCTTTGTTTTTTGTTTTTTTTATGATTTCCCAAAACACAAAAAGACCAAAAATATTTTCATTGTTTCTCTTGGTTTGTTTCTTTGCTTTTTAGCTTTGGTTTGCCTTAAGAAAAATCCAAAAAGATTTTGCTTTGTGTGCTTGCTTTAAAAATCAAAACTACCAAAAATATTTGTTCTTCTTCTTTGGTTTTGTGAAGTTCATTGCAGGGTTCAACAGTTCTCAGTGGAGTTTGGTTTCATGCTATTATTCAAGACACACAAGTGAAGGCCAATAATGAAGATTAATGACAACTTGAGGTGGGGTAAGAGGCTGATAACAAACTCTATTTGTTTTCATTTTTGTACATATACTCATCATTGTGGGCATGCTTAGTTTGTTCATGTAAGGTCTATGTTATTTATGGATACTTAGTAGTTCTTGCTCTCTTATGATTAGCTCCAACTTGCTAATAGTTTGTAGCATGTCATATGAATGTTTGCTTGCATTGTTCTATTCATAACTTGGTATGACATTGTGGTATCCCCTCTGAATGTTTCATTTGAATCGAATTGGCAAATCCTCACGCATGCATATGACTGAACAATAGTTAGTTAAGCCTCGATGATTTATTTTGGCTCAGAGTTCTTGTATCACTTTTATGCCATAATTAGTCCTGTTTTGTTGCAAGCATGATTATGAAAGTTATTGCTCTCTCGTTTGTCGCCCCCTCTCTATTGCTAGCCTTCACTTGCACTGAGTCTGAGCTCTACTCGTGCTTCCAACTCCCCAAAACCAATATTGTCAAAAGTGTCCACCATACCTACCTACTAGCATCATTTGCTATTCCGTGCATATTTAATATGCCTTGTTTTCTTCCAAATAAAATGTTTGCTTGTTATCATAAAGTTAGTTAGTAAGGGCTTGTTTGATTCATAGGATAGGAAAAGTATAGGAATAGAAAAAACATAGGATTGAGATGTCATGCCAATGTGAATCCTATAGGAAGAGGGATTTTGTTTGATGTGGCAAAGGAATTTTTCCATGAGGTGTGACCTAATGTTGTTTTCCTATAGGAATTGCACTACAAGATTCCTATAGGATTAATTCCTATGGGATGTGTTCCTATGAATCAAACACTAACATAGGAAAAATTCCCATAGGATTCAAATCCTACATAATTCCTATGCAATTCCTATGAATCAAACAAGCCCTAAAGCTCTCACGAACTTGATGGCACACTTTATTTCTTGCACTAATAAACCTGAACAATTGTGACTGTCCATGAAAGTTATATGCTTCCAAATTATAGGCTGGGAGTTAGCAGAACCGTGCTATCATGGGGAACACTTTCAACACCTGTAAATATATACCCAGTTGATATCATGCTCTTTTGTTTACGGATGTCGTCAGTGTGAAATAAAAGAGGAGCTTGTAAGTCCATGGAGTTATGTATATGTGTTAGAGAAACGCCTGGGCTGGTAGCCGAAGCCATGCCTAATCATGGTGGAAACTTGCAGCATCACCATAATGAGCAATCTATGAAGCATTGTTCTTATATAAAGAAAGAGATAGATATTGACAAAAAAGAGAGAGACATATTGGAAAGAGGAAAGAGAGAAAAAAGCACCATTTTCCCATGGTAAATAAGAAGATTGCTGAGATGCTCATTGTCTGCTTGCCTTGTCATTTTGATTATGGGATAGCTCTTGTATCATGTGCAAGGGGTACCCCATTGGCGGTTCTCTATGATACGCATGTATTTACTATGACAAGAACTTACCGCTAACTAAAGTTGAGTAGCACGAGGAACGACCCTCGTACTCAAGGGACATGAGATTTCCAGTTTATGGTCTGTCAAGCATATAACTCATATTGGACCTCACTTTCACCTTAACCATCTAAAGATGCCTATGATAGGGGCAATGAGAGCTCAAAGCTAATGAGTACCATACTTTCAGCATTTTTGGAAGCCTTTCAATCTTTTAAAAACCTTTTCACTTCCTTGTTGAGTCACCACTTATTCTATGAGCACCTTCTTGAGAGCATAGTTGTCATTCTTAGTGTAATGTGCTTGTCTCAAAACTTGGTTAACTATGTCATGACTTTGATGCTTGTATCTTTGATATCTTTACTTCTAGTCTTCACTTGAACTTCAGAGGTGCCTTGGCATTTATGTTGTGCTCTACAAACAAAGTCAAGCGAGATACAACTCTATCATACCTTTTTATGAGCATTGCAATGTTGCTTATGTTTATGTTTCATGTTACTTATTATTATTGAGTGGGAATCTCTTCATAGATTGAAATGACTATTGAGTAGACTTAGTTGAATACTCCTTACTATGAATTGTCTACGTATCTACTCGTGTGCTGAGAATATATACATCATATGAAGCAAATGTTTTCGTGAAAGATCTTTTATCGCACTCAGTTTTCAACTGAATTGCTTGAGGACAAGCAATAAGCTAAGCTTGGGGGGAGTTGATACGTCCAAAACGTATTTACTTTCCCGAACACTTTTGCTATGGTTTCTCCTCTAAACTTGTGTGATTTGGAGACAATTAACACAGACTGACGCTGTTTTCAGCAGAAATACCTTGGTGTCTAGTTTTTGTGCAGAAAATCAACTATCAGGAAAAATCCCGGAAAATATGCCAAAAATCTTATTTCACCAGAAGACTCACGGAGCCAGAAGACGAGACGGAATGGGGCCATGAGGGGCCCACACCCCTGGCCGCGCCTGGGAGGGGTGTGGCCGCCTCGGGCACCCCCTCAGCCTCCCTCTTCGCCTACAAGTTGCATCTTGACCTAAAACTCAGGGGGGTCGACGTTTTTCTAGAAAGAGTTCTGCTGCGCCGCCACCACCAGAAACCGCGATTTGGAACCAGAAAATCCGTTCCGGCACCTTGCCGGGACGTGGAATTTGGATAGGATCATTGTCATCATCATCACCGACGCCTCTCCATCAACCATCCATGTTTCCCCCATCCATGAGTGAGTAATTCCCTGCTGTAGACTATGGGGATGGTAGGGATTGGATGAGTTCTATCATGTAATCGAATAAGATTGTTAGAGCATGGTGCCTAGTATCTCTATTAGTGCTATTTGACTTTGTTGCAACTTGTTGTGCTTAATGCTTGTCACTAGGGCCCGAGTGCCATGATCTCAGATCTGAACTTATTATTGATTCATGATGATAGTATTGTTTATGATCTTATCTGCAAGTTGTGTACACATATCATTATCTGGATCCAAAGGCCTCGAAGTGACAGAAATTGGGACAGCCGGAGGGGATGGCTATGATATGAGGATCACATGTGTTCACAAAGTGTTAATGCTTTGTTCTGGTGCTCTATTAAAAGGGGTACCTTAATTTCCAGTAGATTCCCTTGAGGCCCTGCTGCAACGGGCTGGCAGGACAAAAGATGTTGTGCAAGTTCTCATTGCGAGCACGTATGACTATATATGGAACACATGCCTATGATTGTTTAGTACTTGGATGCTTTACCTTATTTATCTGCAATTGCCCTAGATCTTGAAGTTACATGAATAGTCTCGTCCATCCATCCCTATGCCTACCACACTCATATTCTACTGTTTTCTACTATTGTTACTACTGCATTTGTTTTACTTCAGCTGTTACTTTTCTATTGCTACTACAAAACGGTTGCTACTGATAAACTGCTATGAGCAAGACTATTTCCAGGTGCAATTGAATTGAAAACTTAGTTGTTAAGGCTTATAAGTATTCTTTGGCTCCCCTTGTGTCGAATCAATAAAGTGGGTAATACTACCCTCGAAGACTGTTGCAATCCCCTATACTTGTGGGTCATCAGAGGCGAATTGGGGTGAGAGGCATATGGAGTGAAGTGGGCAGTGAGCGGATTTGAGTAGGAGTTAAGTCAAAAATGTCCCGTCTCCCATGATTTCCCCCACGTGAAACTAGTCGGCACGCGACGCTCGCCGGGGACTGGCAACGTGGAAGGCCGATTTCAGTGTTCCTAGCAGGCCAACATTTGGCCTCCTTTAAAACTCGTGCCATGAAGCAAACTCATATATATGAAATAACCTAGCGGGCTTATTTCTTCTCGTCGGGTACGAGAAACAAAAATCTAGCCTACCAAACACGCAGCTAGTGATTTGTGGTGACAATTTGTGCGATAAACGTGCAAGCTCCATGATTGCATTACGTATCCAGTAGGTTTTGTTCCTCCTCCCAACCAAACACAATAATGGCTATTATATGCGAAACACTTCCTTTACATTGCACTTTGGGCGCATTTGGTAGCCTGCATTAGGTCCAGACAGGCCCGCCGACGCAGAAAACGACATATTTGGTTACCAAGGCTACCCCTGCGTTGTATCCAGCACAAAGCAGCCAAGAGCCGGCTTAGGGAAAACAGTCGAATCGGTCGTTTCCATGAAGCCAGCCCCGGTTGGGCGCAAAATGGGCCACCGCTGCCCAACGGTTGCACACTGATGCATATAAAATGCATCCATGAACTTTGTCGTTTATTGCTTCAAAATTATTATTATTTTGCAACATTATTATATTTATTGGGACTAACCTATTAATAGTTGCAAAAGTGCAGAAGTTCTTGTTTTACACTTTGTTGTGCAGGATATACAAAAATATGAAAGGAACCCGCTCATTATGGTGAAATTGGGAAATTCTTGGAATCTGTCCCTACATAACTCTTTTCAAATATTTCCAGAAACGACTCCGAATATGATGTATAATAGAAAAGGTGTAGAAAGGAAAGTTCGGGGGAATTTTATGCACAACAATTTACATAGAAAATGAGCCCCAATTGGAGTTTCTATGTATTTATTATAGCAATATTACCGCGGAGGATAGAAGCAGTTTCGGGACTCCAAAAATATGTGACGTGGTTGACTCAAACTCCTTCCATATTTTATGATTTCGGCCCAACCACTATTTGATGGACTCATTAAGAACAGAGGGAACTCCTAGGAAGGTTCTAGAGATGCCTAAGAGCCCTTGGATCCAAGGGGCATCCATCCTATGGCCAAAATTGCATCTCCACCACTATATATTGAGAGGAAACCCTACTTTTGGAGGCATTGTCAACACCCGGATTTTTAATCCCAGATGCCTGTTATGCCATACATCGCAATCCCAGGATTACCATTTTTGCGAGACATAACAGAATTGGATACCACAGTACATCATCCATTACAAACCATACATAAGGTCTTACACAAATAGGGATCTCATGATCCAGTTCTTAATACAACTCAATCAGCGGAAATACGTAATAATAACGGTAGCATAGGCGAAGCTCCATCTTCGGGGTCATAGGCAATGCTGACGATGGGAGATGATCCTAGTTGTCGTAACCTTCCTGGGGTCCATCTTCCAGGTACTCCTCTTCATAGTCTGGCCATGGGAATAGCCAGGGACAAAGCCATGAGTACTCTTTAAGTACTTGCAAACTAATACCAACAAGTGAAGGGGGTTTCTGTAGTAGGACAATAGGCTCTAGGGTTGTTTTGCAAAAGCCAGATTTACCTCTACTAAGTTTGGAAACAACGAATGCTAGTTAAGGTTTTATAACACCTAAGTGGGAACTTGTATCTCATGTCACAACTCTATTGTGGTCAAGTCAAAGTCTCAAATCATTTCACAAGTCATTTTGAAAACATCTGACGGGATAACAGTATGGCCACTCCAACTGTCCATAACCGCGGACGCGGATATTCGAATAGTTTGACACTCTGCAGAGATTGTACACTTTCACCACAACATTCGATACATCCGTTAGGAACAAATCCTGAATTCACCATACTCAGTATGTGGATAATCAATCCTAAACTTTCAATTACACGCACTAGTATAAGCACCTCTCCTGTGAGTTTGGCCTCCCAACCATGACCAACTGTCATCTTGGGTACTGCACAGGTGGACAATCGTCACAAGGTAGCCTCAGCTCAGACCTTGGCCGTGAGGGAACTAATACTAAGGTATATAAGCTTCCAATCAATCCCTACCCAATTCTCGGGTATTGTGGTTGTACGGTAAAATTGGAATGGTATCGCATCCAGACAACCATGAGTTTTATAAAGGGATAAGGCTCATGCCTCAACATTTTCATCACCATAAATCATCTGGTGTTCGGAAACACATGTCCAAAACATTTCAATAGAATGATCCATCATTCCAAGGTTTTCATAACCATTTTTCCACCAAGTATTCCCATCTAAATTTGATCAAGTTTTATGCTTAGCACTAGCATCTACAAGTGGGAGTGAGTACTAATGAGGGGTGGTAAAATATTGGAGTTTAACTAAGTTCAATCTCATGCCTTAGGATGACATAAAGATTATCTAGCTTCGACCAAATTTTATGCTCTTTATGCAACCTTCAATTATCTTTCTAGTATCTACAATTCACTTACGTAAACTCTAAGTAATAGCTTTGATAAAGAAATAAAGTAGAAAGCTTGCAAGTAAAACTAGGATTGGGTATCATCAAATATGTCTAACCAAGCATGCTTAGTGCATTGCATAGGTTATCTAACTTTCATAATTGCAAGTGTTAGCTTGCATATTAAACTAGTAGTATTAGGCTTGCTAAAGTAGAGTATCTTGCAAGTGTTAGCTTGCTTTGTGCAGAGCAGTGGTTGAAGTTCTCCTCGGCTTCTTCTTCGTAGTATCCTCCTTCCTCCTCGTATCCTTGGTCGGTACTAGCGTCTATGAATAAATACGAGGTACACAATCACCAAACAATACTTAACTACTTTCTATCATCACACAAAAGGGGTCCTATAGATGATCTAGCATCATCTCTAACATTACAAGATTAAATCTTGGTTTAATTCCTTTTAAAAGTAATTTCTACTCATTGAAAAACTACTTAAGATTTAATATTCTCCAAACCAACCATGGGATCATGTTGACACATGTCATCACCACATATTTTAGTTCATGGGAATGTGATTTAAAGTGGTGTCACAATTTAATAAGGTTTTACCCTTTTATTTTAATTAAATAAGTGACTAGAAATGCCTATGTGGCATTCTTTTATTACTTGAACATTATTTCTATAAGTAAACCTATATATTTTTATATATTCCGAAAAGTATGGTTGAATGTGATTTTTGAGAGTTGAGATCAACTCAAAAGCTATTATGGTTTAAATTTGAAAAATATTTGAATACATAAAAGCTTCTGCCTTGTTATTTTTACCAAGGTTGATCTACAGATCCAAATGATTTGAATCCAACGGGCTTGGATTCAGCAGTTCCAGACCTTTCTAAAAAAATTGGTTTCATTACATTTGGTTCACTGAATCGAGCTGGGTTGATTTTTGAAACTAGGTATAGAAGTGTGTTTGAATGAAAATGGAAAAAAGTTAAATTCAAATGATTGGGTTGCGCGGGAAACGATACTGGGCCAGCCTGCTAAGAACAGCTCTTACGCGGGTTGGTTAAGTTGCTGTCCCCACGCGTCAGTGACACAGGGGGGTGCGAAGCGGTACGAGGCAATGTGGTGCGTTTGATCTAGTTCTAATCCAACGACTGAGGGTCATCGTCCACATCGGGCAACGCCGGCGAGATTGGACCCTAACACGGCAGGTGGGTCGTCGGGGGCTCACCGGGGCTCAGGCGAGGGTCGGCGAGGCGGGCGAACGACGAAGTCGACGACGGCGAACCTCCTCGTACCGGCAGCTTCTCCTAGGGCAGCTCCAATCGCTGGCTCCCTTCTTCTCTAGCAGCGGCGGGCTCCGGTGAAATTCCGGCGAAGCGCTGCTCGCCTTGCTTCGGGAACGGGGTGGAATTATCAGTGAGGAGAGGGGAGTGAGATGGTGTGCTCAATTCGGCTGGGGGTGGCCTCTATTTATAGTCGCAATGACGAGACCAAACGGAATGGGCAGGCGACGGTGGCGACATGGCTACGGGCTGCTAGAGGCATGGCCGGCGGTGGCGATCGCTTGGTGGTCTCCTGGCTATGCTCTACGGCTTTAATGCGCATGTAGGGGCGATGGAAAATGGTCTGGAACGTGCGATGCTCTGCGCGGCTGAGGCGGCGTCTTCGACGGCGAGCAGTGGCTACGAGGCATGGGGTGGCGAACGGGGATGTCTGGCGGTCTCCTGGGACGGTGGTGATTGCGTATGCACACGGCAAGGGCGGCGTGCGGTCTGTGGGCGTGTGTCGAGGGCGGCGCTCTGGCGCATGCTCGGCATGGTTGCTGGCGAGCTGGGCACGGTCTGTGCGTGTGGTCCAGGGGTTGGCAACGCTCGAGCGCTGGACAGGGAGTGGCGGTGGGGTGTTGGCTTGCTCCCAGACATGTTGGCTAGGCTTGTTTCTTCTCCTAGCTTTTTGTCCACACTGGGGTGACATGGTGAGCTTCGGTTGTTCACCATTGATGGCATTGCGAAGCTTACAGTAGGGCTAGTGATTGGTTTAGTTGGCTAGATGATCGACTGAGGTTGCTGTGAGCTAGAGAGGGAACAAGTTAGGCTCCAATCACTACTCACAATAGTGTTTAGATTTTATTTGATTTGAATCAACAAGGTGTTTGATGAAATGGTCGCAAGAATTCAAGTTTTTAATTTTGAAAAGATTTTTGGTGGGTGTGCTAGGTTGGTGCTGGTGAGTCTACAGATGCTTGGGTTTTGAAAGTTGAACTGGTTTGAGTGGTTTTTGAAAAAGTGGGATCTTCCCATATGAAATAGATTCAATTTTAAACTGTCCTTTAAACTATTCATTTGAAAGTTTTTGGATGATCACAAGGTGGGCCTTGATACTTTGTTTTGAGTACTATCAAGGGTTGTAAAGATCCAAACAAGTTTTTGTTAAGTTTTGAAAGTTTGAGACAGCCAAAGTAGGCATGGGAGTTAAATTGGTCAAAATGACCATTCACTCATTTTGATTGTTTTGATTTATTTGTCTTTGGGAATTGTTTAGATGATGTTTAAATTCACCTAAGAATCAATTTACAAGCAAAGAAACACCTAAACAAGGCAATTCAAAAGAATTCAAAATGGAATGCATACACATATGCATGCTTTCATATTTTTATTTAGAAAAGTTTTTGTTAACCCTAATTTTGATGATTAGGATTTGATGTTCCAAGTTTAGTATTTTTGGGATGTTACAAACCTTCCCCCTTAAACAAAATCTCGTCCCGAGATTTGAAAAAGGACGAAAAGATTACCTAGGATTTGAAGAGATCGGGAAACTCCGTCCTGATGTGATCTTCGCGCTCCCAGGTAGCTTCCTCTTCTGTGTGGTTGCTCCACTAAATTTTGAGAAACTTGATGCTTCGGGTTCTGGTGGTTCGGAAAGCTTCTTCCAAAATACGGATGGGTACTTCGGGATAGGTCAGGTCATCGTTCATCTCTATGGTCTGGTGATCGATATTCTTGAACACTTCAGTCTTTTCGGGAACTTCGAGGCACTTGCGAAGTAATGCAATATGGAACACATTGTGCACGGCTGACATCTCTTCGGGCAGTTCCAATTGATACGACACTTCTCGACGGTTCAGAATCTTGAAGGGTCCGATATATCTGGGGGCTAACTTTCCTTTGAGTTGGAAACGCTGCATTCCCTTCAATGGCGACACTTTCAGATATACAAAATCTCCTATGTTGAAGGCGAGGTCTCGACGTCTCTTGTTGGCGTAACTCTTCTGTCTGGACTGGGCTGTCTTGAGGTGCTCACGAATCTTGTGAACCTTCTCTTCCGCTTCTCGTAGGATATCGGGTCCGAAAATCTAACTCTCTCCTACTTCTGACTAGTTCAAAGGGGTGCGACACTTCCTTCCGTACATGAATTCAAATGGGGCCATTTGCAAACTAGCCTGATAACTGTTGTTGTATGAAAATTATGCAAACGACAGACAGTCTTCCCACTTGGATCCATATTCCAACACACATGCTCTCAGCATATCTTCGAGTATTTGGTTTACTCGGTCTGTTTGTCCGTCGGTCTGAGGGTGATACGCGGTGCTGAAATCTAGGCGGGTTCCTAAACTTTCTTGGACTTTCTTCCAGAATCTCGAGGTAAACTGAGTTCCTCGATCCGATACGATGTTCTCGGGGACTCCATGCAAACTAACGATTCTAGCTATGTATAACTCTGCTAGCTTCGAACTCTGATATGTGGTCTTGACGGGTAAGAAATGGGCGACTTTGGACAATATGTCCACTATGACCCAGATAGAGTCATTTACCCTACTAGAAGTAGGCAATCCGGTGATAAAGTCCATTCCAACGGAATCCCATTTCCATTCCAGAATCTGCAAGGGTTGTAACAATCCAGCGGGTCTTTGATGTCCTGCCTTGACTCGCTGACATATATCATACTTGGCGATATAGCTTCCGATTTCTCTCTTCATTTTATGCCACCAAAATTTCTCTTTCAAATCTTGATACATCTTAGTTCCTCTGGGGTGGATAGAATAAAGAGTATCGTGAGCTTCCTTCAAAATAACCTCTTTCAACTTTGAATCTGCGGGTACACAAAGGCGTCCTTTGTACCACAGAACTCCTTCTTCATCTTCGGTGAATCCGGGTACTTTGCCTGTACCGATACGACGCTTGATTCCGTCGATACTAGCATTTCCTTTCTGCGCCTCTTTGATCTGGCTGATCAAAGTGGGTTGAAGTTCTATGCTAGCCAAAAATCCTTCACTTACTTATTCCATTCGAAAATCTTCCATCTCTTTTTACAAGCTTGGTTGCTCCTTCAAAATCATGGAGTTTAAGCGGCACAGCAATCTGCTAAGGGCATATGCTACCACGTTGGCTTTACCGGGGTGATAGTGAATGTCCAGGTCGTAATCCTTGATTAGCTCAATCCATCTTCTCTGTCTCATATTCAGCTCCTTCTGAGTGAATATATATTTCAGGCTCTTGTGATCCGAATAAATCTCACAACAGTTTCCCATCAGGTAATGTCTTCAGGGCTAAAACTACGGCTGCGAGTTCGAGGTCATGGGTTGGGTAATTTTGCTCATGTTGCTTCAGTTGTCGAGATATATAAGATATAACCTTGCCTTCTTACATTAGCACACATCCGAGACCGATCTTGGATGCATCACAATACACATCGAAGGACTTAGTGATATCCGGCATGATCAAGATTGGGGCTGAAATCAATCTCCTCTTGATTTCTTGAAAACTCGCTTCACATCTATCGGTCCATTCAAACTTCTTGTCCTTCTTTAGCAATTGGGTCATGTGTCTGGCGACACTCGAGAATCCTTCTACGAACTTGCGGTAATATCCCGCAAATCCGAGAAAAGCATGAACTTGGGTTTGAGTGGTTGGGGCTTGCCAATCTTCGACAACTGTCACCTTTGCAGGGTCAACAGGAATTCCTCCGGCTGATACAATGTGACCAAGGAATCCTACTTCTTGTAACCAGAATTCACATTTGGTAAACTTGGCATACAACGGATGCTCTCTAAGGGTTCCAAGAATGGTCCTTAGGTGTAGCTCATGTTCTTCTTCCGATTTGGAATAAATCAAAATGTCATCGATGAAAACAACGACAAACTTATCCAGGAAGTCCATAAAAATCTTATTCATGAGATTCATGAAATAAGCGGGGGCATTGGTTAATCCAAAGGACATAACGGTATACTCGTATAATCCATATCGGGTGGTAAAGGCAGTCTTTGGAATATCCTGTACACAAATTTTGAGTTGATGATAGCCAGTCCTAAGATCAATCTTAGAAAATACTTTGGCACCAGTCAACTGATCAAACAAATCTTCTATCTTGGGCAAGGGGTACTTGTTCTTGATGTTGACATCATTCAACTTCCGGTAATCCGTACACAAACGGTTACCTCCATCTTTCTTGTCCACAAACAAGACAAGTGATCTCCATGGTGACGCACTTGGTTGAATCAATACAATTTCTAGCATGGAATCCAGTTGCTTCTTCAGTTCTGCTAGCTCAAACGGGTTCATACTATATGGTCTTTGGGCTATGGGTCTGGTTCCAGGGATTAGTTCAATGATAAACTCGATATCCCGATCTGGGGGCATACCGGGCAAAACATCTGGAAATACATCGGGGTATTCGCAGACTATCCGGACTTGGTCAATGGTAGGTTGGGATATACTCTTGTTGCACTTGAATTGACGAGGTAAGGTTTTAGAGATATGCTCGACTGATATTCTGGCGGTACTGGTCATGGTGATGGCTTTCTTGGCACAATCAATTAATCCTTTATGTTTGGACATCCAATCCATTCCTAGTACTACTTCAGAACCTTTAGTTTCGAGTACTACCATATTAGCATAAAAATCTATGCCATGGATTCGGATAGGAACGGCTTTGCAAATTTTCCTAGCTTTGGTGGTTGATCCGGGAATTTGAACGACCATAACGTGCTTCAGTTTGGTTGGTTGAATTTTACTAGTGCATGCAAATTCTTCAGTGACAAATGAGTGTGATGCACCAGAATCAAACAACACTCGAGCAAGTACTAAATTAACAGAAAACATACCCAGCACGACGTCTGGCGCTTCCTGAGCTTCTTTAGCATGCATGAGAAAAAGACGGCCGTTGCGGTTGAGTGAGTTCCCTGGGGCAAACCTTCTTCCTGGTTGAACACGACGCTGCTGCTGAGCTGGGGCATTGGCATTGGGGGTTGCGGCATTCTTCTTGTTGGGGCACTCGTTGGAATAGTGGCCCTTATTTCCAGAGTCATAACAAGTCACTTGCGACTTGTCCTTTGCTGCTACAGGCACAACATTGCTTCCAGTCCTCGGGGCAGTGTTGGGGTTGGTAGTAGCATCGTTGTTGAACTTGGGTGGGGCACGGTTGAAATTGTTAGAGTTGCCGGGGTTGTTGTGATTTCCTCCGGGCCTAGGGTTTCCATGGTTGGGATAGGTCGGACGGTTCATCGGGGGTCTGTTGGTTCTCGGGGCAAATCCTGGAGATGGGTTAGGGTGATACTTTGGGGTCTGATGGGTTCCTGGTTGATGCATCATGCGACGCTTGCGGTTCTCATTGGCTTGGTTGATCTTTCCTTCCATATGGATGGAAGAGTCGACAAGGGATTCAATATCTGTAAAGGGAATATTGACCAACACAGTCTGCATCTCATCGTGCAGACCATTCAAGAATCTCTCCTTCTTCTTGGCTTCGGTGTCGATCTCATCCGGGGCATACCTAGCTAATGACAAAAATTTGTCACGGTATTCCACTACGGTCATCCTTCATTGCTTCAGTTCTCTGAATTCATCTCTCATTCTCTTGATCAAACCCGGTGGCACATGGGTTCTGCTGAACTTGACCTTGAATTCCTCCCAGGTCATCATTTGGCCTCCGGTCATTGCACGAACACTATTCCACCATGCTCTGGCATCTCTGGCTAGATAGTGGGTGGCGAACAGGACTTTCTCGTTAGCTTCTACTCCGGCGACTTCTAGGTTATTTTCCATGGTTTGCAGCCAATCGTCGGTATCTAGGGGCTCTTCAAACTTAGTGAAAACAGGTGGGTTGGTGTTCTGATTTTTTTTTAGCTTAGATCCATGGTTGTCTTGATTTACGTGGCCTTGGTTGTTGTGGGCAAGCTGAGCTATCTGTTGCAGGGTGGCTAGGTTGGCTTGACGTTCCGCTCTTTCAGCTTCGCGGTCAGAAACCAACATTTGCAGGATCTGCAACATCGGGTCCGGGGATGAACCACTTCCTCCGCGTGGCATCTGAAGATTGAGATAGATCATGAGAAAAGAGGGGAATTTCTAAGGTTTTGGGATTTTGAAAAGTTTTTAAAGTTTGACTCAGATTTTTCTAGCAACTTGCTTTTCATTCATTCATTCATAGCACACGATACAAACACACACCACAACAAGGTAAGCAGATGGTTTTAGGAGCCATTCTGGAAACTACGATACAGTGGGACCGAATACTACTCACTACGCTAGTGCTCAAGTGCTACTATTCCTCGGAGTCGGTGTAGTCGTCATTTATGAAGGCGTAATCATCCTCATCGGTGAAGAAATCCATAGCCTGATCCTCCAGAAAATCATCATCATCACTGAGATAGGAGTAGGGGTCTCCATGAAGGTCCTCTCTGGCATTCTCCCTTTCCTCCAACTTCATGTCTCTCTCGTGGATGGTCTCCTCCAAAGACGAGATACAGTGGCGAAGACGGGCAATGATGCGCTCCTTCTTGTCGAGCTGACGACGGTGAGACTTGCGATCCTTCGCTAGCATGGCAATGGTTTGATCCTTCATCTTGATGTTGGCGGACTTGTGGTTGGAGTAGTCACGACAGTTGTCCAATTCTTGCTGACGATCGTACATCATGAAGCTAAGGTGATCCAATTGAGTCTTCAGCTCGTGGTGGTATGGTGCTTCCAGTGGTTGTCCATTTGCATCACGCCATGGGCAAAACTCAAAGTGGGTACCCTTGATCTGGTTGATACTCTGCCCACACAGACGGGCAAGAGCTTCCTGCATGGCCCTGGCAAGTCCATTGATCCAGTTGTTCTCTCTTAAGGTAAACTGAATTCCCTCTGCAGTGGGAGGTTCAACCTTTCCTCGGAGACTTGCAACAATTAGCCACTGCAGATCTTCTCCTCCTTGATCATTGAGCTGAGCTCCGAAGAAATCGGGGTGAGGATGCTCCAGAAGTTCCAAAAGCTGGTCCAAATCCCTCTCAAAGATAAGGTCTCCTCCATTTCCCAACTGGTAAAACTTGCTGTACTTCACTTCCATATAAAAGAATATAAGATGAGTAAGTTAGTAGAGTGCTCAGGTGAGTCAAATTTTTATGTATTTTTCAAGAGTTTTTGAGGAACATGAATTTTTATGAAAGAATCAAGGTGATAAGAATGGGAATAAGTTTTTGTAAATATTTGATTTCTTTGGTTTTTTTGAAGCTAAGTTTTTGATTCAAACGTCCAGTCTAACTAGGGTCTCCTATGGTCAACCTGGCTCTAATACCAACTTGTCAACACCCGGATTTTTAATCCAAGATGCCTGTTATGCCATACATCGCAATCCCAGGATTAATATTTTTGCGAGACATAACAGAATTGGATACCACACTACATCATCCATTACAAACCATACATAAGGTCTTACACAAATAGGGATCTCATGATCCAGTTCTTAATACAACTCAAGCAGCGGAAATACGTAATAATAACGGTAGCATAGGCGAAGCTCCATCTTTGGGGTCACAGGCAATGCTGACGATGGGAGATGATCCTAGTTGTCGTAACCTTCCTGGGGTCCATCTTCCAGGTACTCCTCTTCATAGTCTGGCCATGGGAATAACCAGGGACAAAGCCATGAGTACTCTTTAAGTACTCGCAAACTAATACAAACAAGTGAAGTGGGTTTTTGTAGTAGGACACTAGGCTCTAGGGTTGTTTTGCAAAAGCCAGATTTACCTCTACTAAGTTTGGAAACAACGAATGCTAGTTAAGGTTTTATAACACCTAAGTGGGAACTTGTATCTCATGTCACAACTCTATTGTGGTCAAGTCAAAGTCTCAAATCATTTCACAAGTCATTTTGAAAACATCTGACGGGGTAACAGTATGGCCACTCCAACTGTCCATAACCGCGGACGCGGCTATTCAAATAGTTTGACAATCTGCAGAGATTGTACACTTTCACCACAACATTCGATACATCCGCCAGGAACAAATCGTGAATTCACCATACTCAGTATGCGGATAATCAATCCTAACCTTTCAATTACACGCCCTAGTATAAGCACCTCTCCTGTGAGTTTGGCCTCCCAACCATGACCAACTGTCATCTTGGGTACTGCACAGGTGGACAATCTTCACAAGGTAGCCTCAGCTCAGGCCTTGGCTGTGAGGGAACTAATACTAAGGTATATAAGCTTCCAGTCAAGCCCTACCCAATTCTCAAGTATTGTGGTTGTACGGTAAAATTGGAATGGTATCGCATCCAGACAACCATCAGTTTTATAAAGGGCTAAGGCTCATGCCTCAACATTTTCATCAAAATAAACCATCTGGTGTTCAGAAACACATGTCCAAAACATTTCAATAGAATGATCCATCATTCCAAGGTTTTCATAACCATTTTTCCACCAAGTATTCCCATCTAAATTTGATCAAGTTTTATGCTTAGCACTAGCATCTACAAGTGGGAGTGAGTACTAATGAGGGGTGGTAAACTAGTGGAGTTTAACTAAGTTCAATCTCATGCCTTAGGATGACATAAAGATTATCTAGCTTAGGACAAATTTTATGCTCTTTATGCAACCTTCAATTATCTTTCTAGTATCTACAATTCACTTACGTAAACTCTAAGTAATATCTTTGATAAAGAAATAAAGTAGAAAGCTTGCAAGTAAAACTAGGATTGGGTATCATCAAATATGTCTAACCAGGCATGCTTAGTGCATTGCATAGGTTATCTAACTTTCATAATTGCAAGTGTTAGCTTGCATATTCAACTAGTAGTATTAGGCTTGCTAAAGTAGATTATCTTGCAAGTGTTAGCTTGCCTTGTGCAGAGCAGTGGTTGAAGTTTTCCTTGGCTTCTTCTTTGTAGTATCCTCCTTCCTCCTCGTATCCTTGGTCGGTACTAGCATCTATGAATAAATATGAGGTACACAATCACCAAACAATACTTAACTACTTTCAATCATCACACAAAAGGGGTCCTATAGATGATCTAGCATCATCTCTAACATTACAAGATTAAAGCTTGGTTTAATTCCTTTTAAAAGTAATTTCTACTCATTGAAAAACTACTTTAGATTTAATATTCTCCAAACCAAACATGGGATCATGTTGACACATGTCATCACCACATATTTTAGTTCATGGGAATGTGATTTAAAGTGGTGTCACAATTTAATAAGGTTTTACCCTTTTATTTTAATTAAATAAGTGACTAGAAATGCCTATGTGGCATTCTTTTATTACTTGAACATTATTTCTGGAAGTAAACCTATATATTTTTATATATTCTAAAAGGTATGGTTGAATGTGATTTTGGAGAGTTGGAATCAACTCAAAAGCTATTATGGTTTAAATTTGAAAAATGTTTGAATACAGAAAAGCTTCTTCCTTGTTATTTTTACCAAGGTTGATCTACAGATCCAAATGATTTGAATCCAACGGTCTTGGATTCAGCACTTCTAGACCTTTCTAACAAAATTGGTTTCATTCCATTTGGTTCACTGAATCGAGCTGGTTTGATTTTTTAAACTAGGTACAGAAGTGTGTTTGAATGAAAATGGAAAAAGTTAAATTCAAATGACTGGGCTGCGCGGGAAACGATACTGGGCCGGCCTGCTAAGCACAACGCTTACGCAGGCTGGTTAAGTTGATGTCCCCACGCGTTAGTGACACAGGGGGGGCGAAGCGGTACGGGGCAATGTGGTGCATTCGATCTAGTTCTAATCCAACGGCTGAGGGTCATCGTCCACGTCGGGCAACGCCGGCGAGACTGAACCCTAACACGGCAGGTGGGGGTCTTCGGGGGCTCACCGGGGCTCTGGCGAAGGTCGGCGAGGCGGGCGAACGTCAAAGTCGACGACGGCGAACCTCCTGGTACCGGCAGCTTCTCCTGGGGCGGCTCCAATCACTGGCTCCCTTCTTCTCCAGCAGCGGCGGGCTCCGGTGAAATTCCGGCGAAGCCTGCTCGACTTGCTTCGGGAACGGGGTGGAAGAATCAGTGAGGAGAGGGGAGTGAGATGGTGTGCTCAATTCAGCTGCGGGTGGCCTCTATTTATAGTCGCGACGACTAGACCGAACGGAATAGGCAGGCGACGGTGGCGACATGGCTACGGGCTGCTAGAGGCATGGCCGGCGGTGGCGATCGCTTGGTGGTCTCCTGGCGATGCTCTACGACTTTAATGCGCATGTAGGGACAGTGGCAAATGGTCTGGAATGTGCGATGCTCTGCGCAGCCGAGGCGGCGTCTTTGACGGCGAGCGGTGGCTACGGGGCATGGGGTGGCGAACGGGGATGTCTGGCGGTCTCCTGGGACGGTGGTGATTGCGTATGCACGCGGCGAGGGCGGCGCGCGATCTGTGGGCGTGTGTCGAGGGCGGCGCTCTGGCGCATGCTCGACATGGTTGCTGGCGAGCTGGGCACGGTCTGTGCGTGTGGTCCAGGGGTTGGATACGATTGAGCGCTGGACAGGGAGTGGCAGTGGGGTGTTGGCTTGCTCCCAAACATGTTGGCTAGGCTTGTTTCTTCTCCTAGCTTGTTGTCCACACTGGGGTGACATGGTGAGCTTCGGCTGTTCACCATTGATGGCATTGCCAAGCTTACAGTGGGGCTAGTGCTTGGTTTAGTTGGCTAGATGATCTACTTAGGTTGCTGTGAGCTAGAGAGGGAACAAGTTAGGCTCCAATCACTGCTCACAATAGTGTTTAGATTTTATTTGATTTGAATCAGCAAGGTGTTTGATGGAATGGCCGCAAGAATTCAAGTTTTTAATTTTGAAAAGATTTTTGGTGGGTGTGCTAGGTTGGTGCTGGTGAGTCTGCAGATGCTTGGGTTTTGAAAGTTGAGCTGGTTTGAGTGGTTTTTGAAAAAGTGGGATCTTCCCATATGAAATAGATTCAATTTTAAACTGTCCTTTAAACTATGTATTTTAAAGTTGCTAGATGATCACAAGGTGGTCCTTGATACTTTGTTACGAGTACTATCAAGGGGTGTAAAGATCCAAACAAGTTTCTGTTAAGTTCTGAAAGTTTGAGACAACCAAAGTAGGCATGTGAGTTAAATTGGTCAAAATGACCATTCACTCATTTTGTTTGTTTTGATTTATTTATCTTTGGGAAAAGTTTGGGAATTGTTTACATGATGTTTAAATTCACCTAAGAATCCATATACAAGAAAAGAAACACCTAAACAAGGCAATTCAAAAGAATTCAAAATGGGATGCATACACACATGCATGCTTTCATATTTTTATTTAGAAAAGTTTTTGTTAACCCTAATTTTGATGATTAGGATTCGATGATCCAAGTTTAGTATTTTTGGGATGTTACAGGCATCCACCCATAGCCACGAAATTTCCCCTCCTTGGAAGCCCCCAAGGAGGGAGAGAACATCTTCAAGATCAGAACCATGGCCAAGGAAGAAGAAGGGGCAAGGGCCTCCGCCCCCTAGGGTAGCCGCCACCCTAGGAGGGGCGCGGGGACGCCAGCCCTCTCCACCATGCTATGGCCTCCTCTCCCCCATGGGGAGGCTCATCTCCATCACCATCTACTGCAAGATCCCATCACCCTACTGTAGTATCTTGTCAAACATGATGTATGATGCAATATATTATTTTCTCATTATCTATTGTATGACTATGTTGATGTTTGAGTAGTGAATTGTTATGGAAATTGTGATCTAGTTTGTTTTGGTCGCATACAAGTATATGTTATCTTCTATGATGATATTGATGCACTAACATATGAGTGCACACATATGTTGGGGGATGCACAAGGTTTTCACCCTTGCATGTTGATAAGATGAGGGATAGACAGAGTTTGATAGAAGCCAAATCCATTGTCTTAGAAATATATGTAGTATTAATTCATGGTTAATCAATAGGGGTATTATCATGGGGACCTTAGATATAAATGCGGTAGTTGGACTTTATGTCTTAATATTCCCTTATTTGTTCTTAATTGTCCTTGGGATCAATCACTAGTGGTATATTTGCTCATATCTATGACTACACCTAGTTATGGCTCCTCCTATAAGAAACAATAAAAATACTATATATGTGCTTCACTAATTGTGATAAGCAAATGAATGAAATAGCAATTTTCCTAAACATTTGCTCCCATAGATTATCCACATCCACTCCAGTATCTCCACTTCATTTGCATTATTTTACTTATAGTATTTATTTCAACTACTTTATTGTTTTCTAGTTAATACCAAAGACAACCACACACACACTTTAGATCCTAGCTTTGCATAGAAGGCCATATAAGTGGGTTATAGGGCTTTAGATAATAGATAGTTTACCTTCAGCTCCTTGTGGGTTCGACACTCAAATACTTATCGAATTGTACTACGGTGATCCAAAACACGTAGAGGTAAGAGGAATAGCAAAGGGGTAAGGAGTAAAATCAGACCTAATCAGAACTATCCAACTGATTTTGCAAAAATAGTTTTGACACTCTACTTCGGCCGTTAGCTAGGTTATCCTACAGGCTGGATGTAAAACCCTCAGAATCGGACCTATGCAAGTTTTAGCGAAACCCGCCAAACCCGCATAGAAACGATTCAAAGGTGCACCAGCACTTTCGCGGTGGAAAACAAGTAATAACATTACACAGTCCTCGATGGGACCCACGTACATATATATATACAACACGACTCCATGAGTCAAGAATACAGTATACGGTACAAAGATCCAAATCACCTTGAAAATGATAGAGCGTCCGACTACGGACAAGATGCAAATGGGGCTAAGAGCCCCAAGAATAACCAATGGCGTCCATAACCCCGCCTGTGCCAAGCGGAAGGGTAACCACGCTAACGACGTCGATCTCGTAACCTGCTTAAACAAAAGGGCGCCGACAAAGGGCAAAGGAAAAAGAGGCGTCGATCTTGAGGCCAAGACACGGCGAGACTAGAATTCCGGTCCTCGCCACATAGGTATGGTGGATCAAGCGGCGGCAAAGATGCACTAAACAACCTATAGAGACTCGATACAACTGGCGACTATCAGAGAGAGGTAAGAAAGACCTATTCGGAACCAACCTGATACCAACACCAAACAAACCCATCCTGGTGTTTCCCCCTCGAGACCAAACGAGGAAGTCCACCGAGGAACTCACACCGTTGGCAGTTTTATTTATTCAGTTATCGTTGCAGCAATTACTAGTCAGGTGTAGATAATCATCCTGATAAAATAAGCAGTGGGCACTTTTAGTTATCCATTCCGTGATAGTTGCAACACTTACTAGTCAGATACAATTAGCATGAGATACCCCAAAACCCAGCAGTTGTTGGTACTTTTATTTAGCCATTCCGTTGTAGTTGCAATACTTACTAGTCAGGTACAATGGTCGCAAGCGACACTCCAAAAAAGCAATTGTGGGCAGTATTATTTAGCCATTCCATTATAGTGAAGCTGATTACTAGTCATTATAAAGTCAAATTTATAGCACTACTTTAGTTATAGTTGTCTATGATCGAGATACTGTGCTCCAAGTCGTCCATAACCATGACACGGCTTTGAGAAAGTTTTACCGGCCGGGTGCACAAATAGCAACACACACTCGATCAACCTCGAAAACCAAATCAAAACCCAACGAGGCCTTCACGACAAAGCAATCACAGGATTCAGAAATATTTCAGGGCCACCCTTGAGTACACCATAGAACGGTTAGTGACTCGAGACGGACCCGAGGTTTGGGTGGATGGTCGTGAATGACGGGAACCCAAACTGGCTTGTCGACACCGCGAATCGTGTCCCGATCCTAAATAAAGTGTGCTCCTCGCACAATCGCAAATCTGAGTAGCATGGCATAAGTACAGGATAGTAAATAAAACCTCAAACTAGTTTGTGGCCCCAAGAAATAAGAATGAATCAAGCTCGCCTGTGGGGTCCCATAATCCTCCCGGATGTGGATAGCGCGATAAATCAAGGAACAGGTATCAAGTACTCGGGGTCCTACGGGACACAAGTGGGCGGTCGGAAACCAAATATTATCTATCACCCACCGATGCCTCTGCTTACTTACTTCAATTTTAGTTGTTAAACAGGAATTAAAGTGAACGATAAGTAAAGCCATGATCATCTCCAACATCAACATGCGGCAATACACCAACAACTGTGGTACTTGACGACACGCAACAACACTTGAGCAAGCGAGTACGACGCGCAAGTCCCACTATCTACCAAACAACAGGTAATAGGGTGTGTCCAAGGCAATATAAGGCTGCAAGGGATATCACTGGTACGAAAACTAGAGCATCGCAACACAGATAGCAATAGAACAACAGGAGGGGAATAAATACTATAAAAGTAAGATAGGTAGAAAGGGGGAGATGCTCGCCTGAAAACATTGCCGAAGGTTCATCCGAAGATCGGGGCGAAGCTCACATCAACTCAACGGCCTTATCCGCGAAGAAGCAAAACACTAAAAGAACACCGGATGCACTATTTAATACTACGGCAAAAGATCGGGCATGATGCATGAATGATGTATGACATGGCAAAGGTGCGATGCAATTAGGTCATATTAAGCGGAACCGGGGTCCCGACAATTAATTAGGTGGTTCAAGTTATTTAACTACCCCGCAATTTAAAGGTTATAATAATAGGGCAAGATAAGTTACCGGTTCGCTACACAAATTTAAATGAGGCCAATATACGACTGGCTTTGCCCGCATATAGGCCCCATATTTAATTAATAGGTGAATCGGCATAAGGCCCCCAAACCACACGACAATATGCATGCATGAACATTTAATATGCGACAAGTTGTATATATTATAAAATAGGGTTTTCGGGAAGGGGTTCACACATTAGGGTTCGGCGAACTTGAGGTTCCGGGGTTCGGGTTCGGTCGAGGTTCAGGGTTCGACGGGAACGTTCTTGGATAGCGGAGGTAGGTCTTATCGCATCCGTGGTCTTCGGATCCGAGGGAAGTAGATCTTGTTGCACGAGTGTCAATGCTTCCGGGAGGGAGAACTTGTCGTTCAGGGTCTCGGTGTCCGGGGTGAAGATCTTGGCGTCCTCGAGGAAGAACTCGGTGTATCCGTGTCGTGGTTCTTGTCGGGGTTCTCGGCTTCGGCCGCCGGGATCGGGCTTCGGATTCCGGGACCGGTGCGAGGTCTCGGCCATCAGATCCTTGGAGGAGGTCATGGCGGTTCCATTCAACCCATGGAGGAGACCTTGTCGCTTGGTATCCGTGTAGGAGAACTCGAGGTCGATGGTGAACTTGTTCGGTACCGAGGTTTTTCGGAGATCTTGGCGCGGCTCCGGGTACGGGATCGGTCTTCGGTTCGGGGCCTCAGGGTCTTGGGGTCCGCGTCCGTGTGGCAATCTTGTGGGTTCACCTTGAAGTCCTTGGGGTGATCCTCGAACAACTTATTTCGTTGGTCGATCTTGGAGAAACTTGCGTCGCGAACTTTGGAACGTCCACGAGTACACGACACCCGGAAAACTCACAGACATACAGATTACCAACATGTACCATGCATGACGGCGCTGGCTTGAAGCCCCTAGTCAAGACGGCAGGCCGCCGGCGCAAGACACGCCGGCGTGCCACGCGGCCTCGAGCGGCAGCAAGGCAAGGTTGGGCTCGGTGACGGGCGACGAAGGGCCCGCCGGGCGACGGGCGGCAGGCTGCGAGGCGGCAGACCAGCCGGGCGGAGCTCTGGCGCTGGAAGGAGCCTTGGGAGGCGCGACCGGAAAGCGGAGGCGCTGCTGAGCTCGCGGGATGGCGACGAAGCACGGCCGGGAAGAGGCGCGGGACCGACGGGCGGAGAGGGCTGGCGGGACGCCCGGCGAGCGAGCCGGACCATGGACGGGCTGAGGCACGGGCCGAGGACGGGCAGAGGAGGAGGAGGCTCGCAGAGGCGGAGGCCCGGGAGGGGCGACGCAGGAGGCGTGCACGGAGGGGAGCGGCAGCAGGCCATGGGAGGGCGAGGCGTTGCCGAGGAGGTTGGCGGGCCAAAGCGTGAGGCGGAAGAGGCGCGGAGGCGAGAGGGATGGCGAGCCGAGAGAGGAGGCTGGCAAGGTCAAGCGGTGGGAGGGCTGGCTGAGGCGAGGAAGAGAGCAGGGGCGGGGAGATCGTCGAGGTGGGGAGGGAGACAAGGGAGAGAGGAAGGCAGAGGGTGGGGAGAGGAGAGGAGGGGGGGGTCGGTCTGTGGGTGGGACCGTGGGGTCCAGCGGGGATAAGGTGGGCTGGGTGGCGTGGTGGGGTCGGGTTGGCAGTGAGGGAGAGAGAGGGAGGGTAGGATGGGCTAGGGTGAGAGAAAAGAGGGGAAAGGGATGGATTGGTGAGGTGGCAGGTGGGTAAGAAAAGGGTGAGAGGGTGAGGTGGCGAGCTGTGAGTGGTGGGTAGGATAGGATTTGGTGGGACTAGGATTTAGGGGGGGATGTTTTAGAATGTGTGTTTGTTTTGTTGTTGTTTATTTTAAAACAAAGACACTTTGCAAATAGTTTTTAGGGAAATAAAATATCCGATACGATCGGGGTTTTGCCTTTGAAATAAAGAGGGGTGTTTGTACAAACAGAGCTAGGCTTTTCAAAATAATGCAGACAAACAATGCAAGATGATGGCGATGCAATGCACAAAACAAAGCGATTTTCTAGTAGTGGTTTTGCGGGATGCCACAATTCGACACCACTAACAATGGATCTCGCCCTCGAGATCCGCCTCATGGTACCGGAAGAAAGGTCGGCGATCTGCGTCTTCTCGCTTCGTGTAGATCCTCGCGACACCACTAACAAGAGGTCGTTGTCCGTGATCGTCGAGGGAACACTCCGGAACAAAAGGGCGAAGGTATAGGTATCCACAATAAGCCACCTCTAACTTCCATTAGAATAGGAAGAGTTACATTGATCCACCAGTTCGATGTATAGAGCGAACAGTAAGAGTCGGGTAGGGTGATCAATCCATCCCGTACCCAAACTATCAACTCTATACATGAATAGGAAAATCAGGCAACTCAACTCTCGAGATTTTAGAATGAAGATCTTCACAAACGGTATTCGGAAAAAAGGGATGATGCCAGCTCTGCGTTGGATCTGATGTAGATGAGGTCATCACATCGGAAAACACTGGAAGATACAACAGGAATCATACGAAAGACACAATGATTAGGTTCCGCGATGGTTCCATTGGCATGAACAACACATGCTCAAGGTATACTCCAACTTCACCAATGCTCGTCCTTCTCATATGTTTTTCAACGACACGGATATCCAAAGAAGGAACACATATAGAAGAGCTCAGAACAAAAGATTGGATGAAGGGTACAATGCAGACAAGTTGCAGATTGATGATCGTAGCACCTCCGTTACAAAAGGGAGAAAGCGAAACCACAAGGTACGGAAACCCAACCACGAGAAATCCTGGACTCGAAGAGAGAGAAGAGAGCGGATTCAAAACACGTAGAGGTAAGAGGAATAGCAAAGGGGTAAGGAGTAAAATCAGACCTAATCAGAACTATCCAACCGATTTTGCAAAATAGTTTTTGACACTCTACTTCGGCCGTTAGCTAGGTTATCCTACAGGCTGGACTTGTCAGGGTATCGCACTGCTGGGCTCGATACCACCAGAACCCTCGAATCGGACCTATGCAAGTTTTAGCGAAACCCCGCCAAACCTCATAGAAACGATTCAAAGGTGCCCACAGCACTTTCATGGTGGAAAACGGTAATAACATTACACAACAGTCCTCGATGGGATGGGACCCACAGATATATATACAACACGACTTCATGAGTCAAGAATACAGATATCTGGTACAAAGATCCAAATCACCTTGAAAATGATAGGCGTCCGACTACGGACAAGATGCAAATGGGGCTAAGAGCCACGAAGAATAACCAATGGCCCATAACCCTGCCTGTGCCAAGCGGAAGGGTAACCCCGCTAACGACGCCGATCTCGTAACCTGCTTAAACAAAAGGCGCCGACAAAGGGCAAAGGAAAAGAGGAGGCCAAGATCTTGAGGCCAAGACACGGCGAGACTAGAATCGGCGGTCCTCGCCTACATAGGTATGGTGGACTGGGCGGCAGAGGCAAGATGCACTAAACAACCTATAGAGACTCGATACAATGGCGACTATCGAGAGAGAGGTAAGAAAGACCTATTCGAACCAACCGATACCAACACCAAACAAACCCATCCCGGTGTTTCCCCTCGAGACCAAACGAGGAAGTCCACCGAGGAACTCACACCGTTGGCTTTTATTTATTCAGTTATCGTTGCAGCAATTACTAGTCAGGTGTAGATAATCATCCTGATAAAATAAGCAGTGGGCACTTTTAGTTATCCATTCCGTGATAGTTGCAACACTTACTAGTCAGATACAATTAGCATGAGATACCCCAAAACCCAGCATTGTTGGTACTTTTATTTAGCCATTCCGAAGTTGCAATACTTACTAGTCAGGTACAATGGTCGCAAGCGACACTCCAAACAAGCAATTGTGGGCAGTATTATTTAGCCATTCCATTATAGTGAAGCTGATTACTAGTCATTATAAAGTCAAATTTATAGCACTACTTTAGTTATAGTTGTCTATGATCGAGATACGGTGCTCCAAGTCGTCCATAACAATGGACACGGCTTTCGAAAGTTTTACCCGGCCGGGTGCACAAATAGCAACACACACGATCAACCTCGGAAAAACCAAATCAAAACCCAACGAGGCCTTCACGACAAAGCAATCACAGGATTCAGAAATATTTCAGGGGCCACCCTTGAGTACACCAAGAACGGTTAGCTGACTCCGAGACGGACCCGAGGTTTGGGTGGACGACTGTGAACGACTAGGAACCCAAAACTGGGCTTGTCGACACCACGGAATCGTGTCCCGATCCTAAACAGTACAGTGTGCTCCTCGCACAATCGTAAATACAGTAGTAGCATGGCATACGTACAGGATAGTAAATAAAACCTCAAACTAGTTTGTGGCCCCAAGAAATAAGAATGAATCAAGGTCTGGCTCAGGGGGGTCCCATAATCCTCCCGGATGTGGATAGCGCGATAAATCAAGGAACAGGTATCAAGTACTCGGGGTCCTACGGGACACAAGTGGGCGGTCGGAAACCAAATATTTTCTATCACCCACCGATGCCTCTACTTACTTACTTCAATTTTAGTTGTTAAACAGGAATTAAAGTGAACGATAAGTAAAGCCATGATCATCTCCAACATCAACATGCGGCAATACACCAACAACTGTGGTACTTGACGACACGCAACAATACTTGAGCAAGCGACTACGCCGCGCAAGTCCCACTATCTACCAAACAACAGGTAATAGGGTGTGTCCAAGGCAATATAAGGCTGCAAGGGATATCACGGGTACGAAAACTAGAGCATCGCAACACAGATAGCAATAGAACAACAGGAGGGGAATAAATACTATAAAAGGAAGATAGGTAGAAAGGGGGAGATGCTCGCCTGAAAACATTGCCGAAGGTTCATCCAAAGATCAGGGCGAAGCTCACATCAACTCAACGGCCTTATCCGCGAAGAAGCAAAACACTAAAAGAACACCGGATGCACTATTTAATACTACGGCAAAAGATCGGGCATGATGCATGAATGATGTATGACATGGCAAAGGTGCGATGCAATTAGGTCATATTAAGCGGAACCGGGGTCCCGACAATTAATTAGGTGGTTCAAGTTATTTAACTACCCCGCAATTTAAAGGTTATAATAATAGGGCAAGATAAGTTACCGGTTCGCTACACAAATTTAAATGAGGCCAATATACGACTGGCTTTGCCCGCATATAGGCCCCATATTTAATTAATAGGTGAATCGGCATAAGGCCCCCAAACCACACGACAATATGCATGCATGAACATTTAATATGCGACAAGTTGTATATATTATAAAATAGGGTTTTCGGGAAGGGGTTCACACATTAGGGTTCGGCGAACTTGAGGTTCCGGGGTTCGGGGTTCGGTCTCAGGGTTCAGGGTTCGACGGGAACGTTCTCGGATAGCGGAGGTAGGTCTTATCGCATCCGTGGTCTTCGGATCCGAGGGAAGTAGATCTTGTCGCACGAGTGTCAATGCTTCCGGGAGGGAGAACTTGTCGTTCAGGGTCTCGGTGTCCGGGGTGAAGATCTTGGCGTCCTCGAGGAAGAACTCGGTGTATCCGTGTCGTGGTTCTTGTCGGGGTTCTCGGCTTCGGCCGCCGGGATCGGGCTTCGGATTCCGGGACCGGTGCGAGGTCTCGGCCATCAGATCCTTGGAGGAGGTCATGGCGGTTCCATTCAACCCATGGAGGAGACCTTGTCGCTTGGTATCCGCGTAGGAGAACTCGAGGTCGATGGCGAACTTGTTCGGTACCGAGGTTTTTCGGAGATCTTGGCGCGGCTCCGGGTACGGGATCGGTCTTCGGTTCGGGGCCTCAGGGTCTTGGGGTCCGCGTCCGTGTGGCAATCTTGTGGGTTCACCTTGAAGTCCTTGGGGTGATCCTCGAACAACTTATTTCGTTGGTCGATCTTGGCGAAACTTGCGTCGCGAACTTTGGAACGGCCACGACACGACACGGAAAACTCTGACATACAGATTACCAACATGTACTCGTGGTACGGCGCGGGCTTGAAGCCGTCCTAGTCAAGACGCGGCGAGGGCGGCCGTGCAAGACACGGTCGACAGCGCAGCGCCAGCCTCGGCGGCAGCAAGGGGAAAGGTTGGGCTCGGTGACGCGGGCCGATGAAGCGGGCCCGCCGGCGACGGCGGCGGCGTGGCTGCAGGCGAGACGGCCGGCAGAGCTCTGGCGGAAGGAGCCTTGGGAGGCGGCGGCCTGGCGACAGCGGAGGCGCCGGCGACTGCGTGAGCTCGCGGACGGACGGAAGCGCCGGGGAGAGGCGCGGGACCGACGGCGGAGAGGGCCTGGCGGGACGCCCGCGAGCTGGGCGAGCCGACCATGGACGGGGCCAGAGGCACGGGCCGAGGACGGTCAGGAGGAGGAGGCTTGGGCGGAGGCGGGCGGGAGAGGCGACGCAGGAGGTGCACGGAGGGGTGAGCGGCGAGCGAGGCAGAGCGGAGGGCGAGGCGTTGCGGAGGAGGTTGGGCGGGCGCTGGCGAGCGAGGAAGAGGCGAGGCGAGGGATGGCGCGAGCCGGAGAGAGGAGGGCGGCACGCTGGCAAGGTCGACGCGGTGGGGGAGGTGCGCCGGCGGGGCGGCTGCAGGGCGAGGAAGAGAGCAGGGGCGGGGAGATCGTCGGGGTGGGGAGGGAGACAAGGGAGAGAGGAAGCAGAGAGGGTCGGGGAGAGGAGAGACGGGAGGTGGGGGACGGGTCGCGGCCAGGGGTGGGACCGGTGGGGTCCAGGCGGGGGAGAAGGTGGCTGGGGCGGCTGGCAGGTGGGCCTGGGGCGTGTGGGGCCGCGGGTGGGGTCGGGTTGGCAGTGAGGGAGAGAGAGGGAGGGTAGGATGGGCTAGGGTGAGAGAAAAGAGGGGAAAGGGATGGATTGGTGAGGTGGCAGGTGGGTAAGAAAAGGGTGAGAGGGTGAGGTGGCGAGCTGTGAGTGGTGGGTAGGATAGGATTTGGTGGGACTAGGATTTAGGGGGGGCTGTTTTAGAATGTGTGTTTGTTTTGTTGTTGTTTATTTTAAAACAAGGACACTTTACAAATAGTTTTTAGGGAAATAAAATATCCGATACGATCGGGGTTTTGCCTTTGAAATAAAGAGGGGTGTTTGTACAAACAGAGCTAGGCTTTTCAAAATAATGCAGACAAACAATGCAAGATGATGGCGATGCAATGCACAAAACAACGCGATTTTCTAGTAGTGGTTTTGCGGGATGCCACACCACACATCCCCCTCTTTCAAGTATTTGAAGTAATATCATTACAAACTCATGTTTTAGTTTTACCTTCATGTTTTTGTTTGTGTGTTTGTGGAAACCATGTTTGAATTACCTTTTTGTTTTATTTGGATCTTATTTTTCATATTATTTATAAAAACAAAACACCAAAAAGATTTTATGTTTATTTGGTTCTTTTTTCTTCTTCTTGCCTTTTGTTTTAAAAATTGAAAACATGTTATGGTTCTTCATTTGGTTCTCATTTGCTTCTTGTTTTTCCTTAAAACAAAATAACAAAACGATTTTATGCTTTTTTTTATTTGGTTCTTGTTTTTTATAAAACCCAAACAACAAAAATATTTTATGCTTTTTCATTTTTGTTTCCTTCTTGCTTTTCATCTTTCATAAAACAAAAATAACAAAAAGATTTTGTTTCTTCTTTGTTTGCTTCTCTTGATTCTTTCTTGGTTCTTTTTGCTTCTTTTAGGTTTTTGGTTTTTGGACATTTTTTCTCTATTAAAATAAAGGTTTTATCCTGTTTTAATATTTACAAAAATAAAATACTAATTTTTACCCATTTTGGATGTTAAAAGTTGAAACATATATTTGGAGTTGAAAATTTTTGCACGCTGTTGTTTAACAAACGATTTTTACAATTTTTTCTATAACTCCGATTGAGCTAAGGGCCTGTTTGTTTGGGCTGTGGATAGCTGGTCGGGTCTGTCAGGCAAAAGACAGTGAAAGCTGTGCATAAAGCTGCTGCTCGAGTTTCACGCTTTGGTAACTTAGCTTGTCCGTCAGACTAGAAATTGTATAAAATACCCTCCGAGTTTAGCTAATTTCAGTATAAATTCTACAGTGCACTAATAAAGTGACAACTTTTCATCATCTATAGGCACAAATTTTTTATAAAATTCTTGACATGTTTAAGTGGGCGAAATAAATACGTTCTGCGGCTGCTGGTTTTCTGGACATAATCCGTCTTTTGTTGCAAGAGTGGCCTTTTTGAGTTTTGATTTGATTATTTTTGAGTATTTTGATATTTTATGGATATTGTATAGTTAAGTAACTCTATGGACATTTAAAACCAAATTATATTTGGGGCTTTTATCACAACTAGCACTATATCTTTGTACCACTAATGTCACCCCATTGAAAATAAATGGGAGAAAGTTTTGTGTTGAAGTTTTTTTTGACATGGAACAGAGGAACACAACACTAAGAGTTATCCGAGAATGGTGAAGATAATAAGATTGGTGCTGCCCAAGACACCCGACTGGACCTATCAAATTCTCGGTTCGCAAACCTTTAAACTTTGTTTTTTAAGCAACATAGAATGATCATAGAAACTTGGAGCTTCTTTGTCTAGTTTTATGTCTAGTTTTTCATGTTTCCTAGCGAATAAATGAAACCACCATGATAGATGTTTTGCATGCTTAGGAAAGATCTACTAAAACAATCTATCCCATGATTAAATTCCTTGATGAGAATGAGTTGTGTGCTATCAAAAGAAAAGGGAATGAAAGCAAAAGGCTGAAATTCAAAGGCATGCTTAGTGTTGCTAGCTCAAATACTTTAATGAATGATAATTTGATAGTTCCTTATTTAGTGATACCTTTTTCTCATATACATTGATGTTTAATACTAAGGAGCATTGTGTGATTATAAATGTTGGGGACTATGGATCCAATGGCATACTTGTAGATATTTTTGCTAGCCCAAAAATTCCTATGAAAGCAAATCTTGTTTATCCAAATACACCTAAAACCAATTCCCATAGAGTACACCATACATACCTATATAGAATTAATGCTATTACAAGTATATTTTTCATGTGCCTTATTTATTTAGCTTCCAAATAATATTTCTCTTATGGTTATGGTTGTTATAGAGAAGTTGGTTGTGGGGTGACCACAAACTTGAAGGCACAACCACCAAAGGTGGTAATGATTTATGAAACATAAAATGGTTTTGTAAGATAAAAAGGGGAAGGAATGATAACAAGGGGACATGAGATACTCTTTTTTTAGGGTGAAACAGTAGGTAAAGCCCCCACTGCAATTTTTATATAATCATAAAGGTATGCATATGTACATATTTACAAGTCCAAGACCACCTCATTGAGGGATAACACAACAAATCTAGCTATCTCCTATCAAAATGGAGGTTAATCCAGGCTTTCAAGTCCTGGTAGTATTTTTTTAATTCTAAACAGCACCCATCTTAATTCCTCTGAAACTAGTGCCTTCCATTCTTCCAGAGAAGCATGCTTGTTATTGAAGATCTCATTATTTCTGCAGATCCAGATGCCCAAGGCTCCCAAAATAATAATCTCCATTGCAATAGGAACATTCAACCTGCACTTTATGTCTGCAAAGGCCTTATTTAGAGAGAGATCAATATTCCTGGAAGGACAAATTTCATCCCAGCATGCTTTTGCAAAAGGAAAGTCCCAAAATAGATGATCCAGAGATTCCTCAGCAGGGAAACTAGAAGTCACACACTTATAAGAAGGCATTGAAAACTTTTTTCTCTTCAGCAAGTTCCTAGTATTTAGCCTGTCTATAAGGAGCAGCCAGAAGAAGAACTTGTGATTTTTCTGACAAGAAGACTTCCATAACCAAGAGAAGTGAGGTGGAACAGTAATATGCCCAAAGAGAATAGAATATGCCGTTTTGACCGAGAAGGATTCGCTTCCCCAAATGTAGCTCCACTTATCTGGCTCTCCCTATTGCCTAGAACTGCTGATGTCTTGACAAATCTGCTCTAGGCATAGAAAGTCAGAGTATGCCTGCTAAGAAAGAGGTAGAAAGAAATTGTCCTGAATAGTGGGCATCTGGATGAACTCCTTGACATAAATACTTGAATTTTTTGCAAAGGACAGGAGGTGAGGAAATTTATGCTGCAGACATTCTTCCCTCCTCTTATCAGACCAGAAAAGAGTGGTTTTACCATCCCCCAATGAGAATTTTGCAATTCCTTTAAAGATGTCAATTAGCTTCAGGTGTGCTTTCCACCAAAAAGACCCCTCCATACATCTGCCTGGTAACTTTCCATTATTATAATAAGTGTTACAAACAAGATGTACCCAAGGGATGTCATTATGATTATAAAATTTGTCCAGATTCTTCAAAAGAAGAGCAGAATTTTGGATGTTGAGATCAAGAACTCCCAAACCCCCTTGAGTCTTGGGTCTGCAAACTTTGTTCCAGGCCACTAAAGCTTGCCCTCTAGATTGGACATCAGTAGTCTTTTTCCTCCACAAGCAATGTCTCATGTATTTGATCAACTGGTCCTTAATAGAAACAGGAAGCTCAAAACAACTCATGTAATAAATGGGGAGGGAAGACACGACAGATTTCACAAGTTGCAACTTTCCTCCATAATTTAGAAAATTAGCAATACCACAGAGTCTTCTCTCAACTCGCTGCACAATAGGCAAAAATTTCTCCACAGTAGGCTTGTTAATGCTTAGAGGCAAGCCAAGATAGGTGAAAGCTAGGGATCCCGCCTGATAGGGCATTATATTGGCAAAATGGCTAAGCCTGTCAGAATCCAAATTGATTGGCATCATACTAGATTTGGAATAGTTAACTTTGAGACCAGTGGACATAGCAAAAGTATGAAACAAGGCTTTAAGACAAAGCAGTTGGCCAGAGTCATCTTTGAGAACCAACAAAGTGTCATCAGCATATTGAATAACAGGGAAGTCAGGACAGAAAGCACCTTCTAAAGGTGGAGACAGAAGCCCTTGGTACATTGCTTTGTTGAGAATGGACTGAAGAAGATCAGCAACAAGAACAAACAGAAGGGGTGATAATGGATCCCCTTGTCTTACCCCTCTTCTACAGTAGAATTTTTTCCCAGGCACTCCATTTAGCAGGACAACAGAGGATGCAGATCCAAAGATCAATTGAATCTAGTTAATCCATTTCTCACCAAAGCCTTTAGCTCTGAGAATACTAATGATAATAGAGTGCTCAATCTTGTCAAAAGCCTTTTCAAAATCCAATTTCAAGATTACAATTTCTTCTTTGGATTTATGACACTGATAGAGAAACTCAAAGGCCCATCCTAAGCAGTCCTGAATAGATCTTTTCTTTAGGAAGCCATATTGGTTTTTGTGAACAAGCTTAAGGATAATTTTCTGAAGTTTGTTGGCCAGAATTTTGGTGATAATCTTGAACACACTGTTTAGCAGAGAAATAGGCCTGAAATCTGCATGCATCATAGGATTCTCATTTTTTGGAATTAGAGTGATAAAAGAGGCATTAATGCTTTCCAAATAGATCTTGCCTTCATAGAAATCAACAATAAGCTGCTTAACATCCTCTTTAATAATAGGCCAACAGAGCTTGATGAATTTATTATTAAAACCATCAGGACCAGGAGATTTGTCATTAGGGAGATCCCTGATCACATCTTCAATATCTTTATCAGCGAAAGGTTGTTCCAAAACATCTCTATCTTCAGGAGTCATACCTCCACCCAAAAGTTCAGTCAGGTTAAAGTGCATTTCAGGTTTATCAAAGGTGCCCATTCTTTGTTTAAATGCATGCCAAAGAAGACCAGCTTTGTCCGAGTGCTCCTGAACTTCCTCATTAGTTTCATTTTTAAGAATTGAGATATAATTATGCCTAAACCTGATGGTGGCTTTTGAATGAAAGAATTTGGTATTTTCATCTCCAAGTTTGACCCACTTAACTTTTCCTATTTGCTTCCAATAAGAATTCTCATCTTGAAGCAATGAAATTACATGAGTTTTCAGCAAGTCCCTCAGGTTCGACTCCAAAAAAGTAAGAGTTCTCATTTCTTCCAGAATATCAAAAAGTTCAATAACTACATTAAGATTGCTAATTTTTTATTTTAAACAAGGCAAATACTTTGCCCAAAGCTTCAGACCCCTTCTGACATTTTTTAGTTTAGCATTGATTTTCTTAGCTGAGTCACTATATCCAACTGGAATGTTCCAAGCATTTTGAACAATTGCTTTAAAATCACTATGTTGCATCCAGTAATTCTCAAATATGAAGACCTGTGCTTTTGGAATCTTTGTGCCAATAGAGATGACACATGGCAAATGATCAGAGGTGGGTTTGGAGAGGGGAAAGACAAAATATGAAGGATAATTCTGATTCCAGGAGGCAGAGGCAAAGAACCAATCCAATCTCTCTAGAAGAGGATCCTTTTGCATGTTACTCCAGGTAAATTTTCTTCCTTTAAGGGGTAGCTCAATGATACCTAGATTGCAAATTATCTCATTAAAGAGGAGCATATCATTAACATCCCCACCCTATTTATTTCTATCAGAGGGCTTTATTTTGAAGTTAAAATCCCCCACAATGAGCCAATCCATATCATCAGGCATATCAATATTGGGAAACCATTCCAAGAAATCTGCCTTTTTCTCAGGCTGACAAGCACCATAAACATTAGTGAGGATCCAAACATCCTTTGACAGAAGAGAAGTCAAAGTTATGGAAATGGAGAACTCATTTTGAAAAGATAATTATCTAGAGAAGAGAGAGCTATTCCAAATGATGATCAGACCCTAGAAGACCCAATGGAAGGTAGGAATTCAAATTTGTCAAATTTTGAAGGGCAGGATTTTCCGAGGTAAGCAATATCAAAATCCTCCCTCTTAGTTTCTTGAAGACAAATAATATCACATTCAGATTCATCAATCTTGTTTCTGAGGGACACCCATTTTTTTCAGAATTTATGACCCTAATATTTCAATTCAAAATCTTCCATTTTCTTTTGTTATCCATAAAAAACCACAAAGCAGGATTGATTTTGGGGTGGCACAACAAATTAAACCACCCAGCACAATTGGTGAAAAATGCATAACCAGATAACATTCCAGAAGTCAATCACACAGTCAAAGTACACTCCAAAAGTCACAACTTACAGTAGTCTATCCATAGAGATTCTATTACAGGGCCATAGATAGGGAACCAACAAGATTCCAACAAAATAATTTTTGTGACACATTGGACACCTATTTGGGAGATTTCTTCTTGGCTTGTTGTACACACGTACCATCAGGCCCAGTCTTCTTCTTGCCCCCCAGGCTTAGACTTGAGGTTCCATTTCCTTTATTGGTGCCCTTGCCAGGGGCCTTAGTGGAAATCTCAGTGAATTTTCCTTTCTTGAGTAGCCTTTTGTCCAGCTCACCCTCCTTGACCTTGCAGAAAGAGGCAGCAAGATTTTTAACCACCTTAGGATTTCATCATGGAGGAGCAACATTACAAGTAAGACAGTCTGAAATTGTGCAATTAATATGACTTCTGAAACCCCCATTTAATTCCACAATTCTAGGACTCCTCACCATAGATTCAACCAGGGGTTCCTTTCCCTTTATCTTCTTGTAGGGAGTATAAGGAGCACCAGCAGACTTCAAGTCATCAATACCTAGAAAAGGAGGAGCCATCTGAGAAAAGCTTTCATTAGGAATGATGAAAGAGATGGTACTCTCCTCAAAAATAGTCTCCCTTATAATTTCCCAGAGAGGGGAAATAAGGAATGATGATACTTTTATTTACTAAGTAATCAACGAGTAAAATGAGGGTCATGGGTATTTCAATACATATGCTCTAGGGAAAAGTGTTGGAAAGGTAGGCACCTGAGGATTCGGCTAGCCATGGAAAGTGAAAAGCAAAGGTTGTTTTAGAGCATATGACGTGATTGAAAGACCCATGAATAAGGTTTATACTGGTTACTAGGAGGGCAAGACCGTTAACTGATGCCATATAAAAAATGGTGAAAGTGTTCGACAAAAGTTGAAGTTCATGTCTATCTTGTTATAATTATTCTCTTGTTTGAACTAGAAAGATGCTAATGATAGGGATAAATGGAGCCAAACACTACTGATGAACTACTGATCAATCATAAACTTAATGAAATAGAGTTTGGAAGCTAAATAGGCCTTTGCACATGTTTAATCCATGCTTACTTTTGGTACGAGATATAAAAATGTCTTAAGGGAAGACATAAAACTAAGAAGTGAGTCTTCTAGGTCAAGGGCATGAAACTAAGAAGTAACCCAAAGTAGAAAGGCATAAAAACCCATGCCAATGATAGGAATGAGTCTTCCAACAATTCTATAGGTACATCTAAGTATGCTTGAAGGTTTGTTTTATCTCTCATTTGTTTGAACACAAGTCTACTTATTATTGAGCATGTTTGTAGAGTGCGAAGATATCACTTTATAGCCAACTTGCTTGTTGTTATTCCTTAAATATTAAACCTAGTGAACTTTATGTGGCAATGAAAAATAAGCAAAGCAACAAACCCCAAAGTCCATGTTAATTTTATCACCTTTGATGTCTACGCACGCTTCTATTCTTGTAGACAATTGTTGGGCCTCCAAGTTCAGAGGTTTGTACAACAGCAGGAAGTTTCCCTTAAATGGGTTACCCAAGGTTTATCGAATTCAGGGAGGAAGTATGTCAAAGGTATCCCTCTCAAGCAACCCTGCAATCAAGATACAAGAAGTCTCTTGTGTCCCCAACACACCCAATACACTTGTAAGGTGTATAGGTGCACTAGTTCGGCAAAGAGATAGTGAAATAGAAGTGATATGGATATAAGAAAACTGTGCCAGAAAAGAGCTTTTGACGGGGAGGAAAAGACTAAATGCAATCTGAAACAAAAATGGAAGCAAGCAAACATGCAAAATATCTAGTTGTAAATGGTGTTTCAATGTTTAGAAACAAGTCCTAGGGATCATACTTTCATTAGTGGACACTCTCATATAAATATCTTCTCTTCATGATACTACTCTGAACTACTCTCTGGTTGGATAACTCTAATCCACGGTAGGGATATAACAACACTCCTTAAAGTTCGCCTTCCCCATCTAGATAAGCCCACATTGTCACCTTGAGCGCTAGATGGTTCCAACAAACACCACAATTTCATAGAGACATCCAACTCCAAATATAACTCATGATAAGTATTTGTAAACTCTAGCCTAAGTGCCACCACGGCGTGCACGCTGTCACTTTCACACACGTGGGGAGAGCCGGATATCTATTAAAGCACTTGAGTATTTATGTAAACTCTAGCCTAAGTGGCACCACGGCGTGCATGCTATCACTTTCACACACGTGGGGAGAGCCAGAGATCTATTAAAGCACTTGAGTAACAGAGTAGATCTACTTGATTACAAAGCTCATGATCACAAGATGATCATGCATAGAGAGAGATGAACACATAGCTACCGGTAGAGCCCTTAGCCTCGAGGAAGAACTACTCCCTCCTCATCATGTGAATCAGCAACGACGATGGAGATGGTGGTGGAGATCGATGGAGATGGCTCCGGGGGCAATTCTCCATCCCGACAACTCCCCCGAATCTCCCCTTCAGCGGCTGCGCTGTGGAACTTTTTGTGGATGGAGGCCGATTCCTCTAGGGTTTTATCATCGGGGTATTTATATAGGCAGAATGGCAAAGCCAGTGGAGGTCCAGGGGCCCACACCCCCTGGTGGTGCCACCAGGGGCTACCCGCGCCACCATAGGGTCTGGCCGCCCTGGTGCCCTCCTCCGTCTCTGCTTCGCATTTCTGTATTACTCCGGTAAATACATGTGTGATTCATAAACATAAATGGTTCCTAGTAAAGCCTCTCTTTATAGTAGCATGTTGATTAACAGATGATCAAAGGTTTCCTGATCATAACATTGGATGCTGTTAATAACAGGGTCATATGATTGGAGAATGATATGATGAACATTCACCCAAAGTAGATGTAGCAATACAATCATGTCATCAAGTTTAAATTGCTATCACATTCATAGTAACTCAATGTCCTTAGATCATGAGATTGCGTCAATCACTTTTACCGGAAGAGTTTGATTTCATCAAATGTCACACCATAACAGCGTGATTATAAAGGTGTCGTCAGGTATTTGGAAAGTGTCAGTTGAGGCTCGTGGATCAAGATTGGGATTTGTCCATCTCGATGATGGATAAAGGCCCTCTCGATGATATCGCATTCACATAGCCTTGCGAGCAAGTGATTTGATCACTAGAATGTCATATCATAGGAGCAAGAAAAAGATCACTTGTCGGGAACGAGATTAAACAAGGTATAAATGATACCAAGTGATCTAATCTCAGACAAGTAATATATCACGAGATAAAAGGAATTTGATTACAGCGAAAGAGGTTCATACGATCATGAGATCTTCGAGGAACTAGTGGGAGTCATTATGGATCTCTAGGTCTCGCTAATGATTTTTGATCGGAGAAATTCTCGATCATGTCTACATAGTTCCCGAATGTTGGGGATATGCTATATGGGTATCATCATAGCATGTATCTTATCCGACTAACCCGGGTGGCCCATAGTCGGTAGCATGGCCTATGGCCTGCTGGGCGGCCCAGTTAGGTGGATCCAGAAGGGAGGCCCATGCCGGATAAAGGAAGGCTACTGTGGAGTCACTAGCGCATCTTGCCTTGGAGTGCAAGATACACAAGACTAGTAATAGACGGTGTAGAACTCTGTAACCTGTCCGGCTAGGACTTTTCCCTGTAACCCTAGGACCTGGCGACTATATAAGTTGGGCCTATGGGAGCCTTTAGGGCACAATCTCAAACGATAACTTAGACTTTCTAGTCACCTCGCACAGCGAACCTATCTCTGTAACTCGGCGTATTGCCATTATAGTGATTTATAGCAGGAGTAGGATTCCGCCACCGTTGTGGGATCTGAACCTTGGTAAGCTGTGTTACCTCATATCCGTCAACCGTCTGCCTTACCCCACGTCTCTAAACACGCACTGTGAGGACCCCTCCATGGCGTACTCGTCGGCAATACCACGACAGTTGGCGCCCACCGTGGGGCAAGAGGCGCTTCAGGCGCCCACCATGGTTATTAGCATCGTCGTCGTGGTAGAGCGGAAGGAACCAGGCTCTAAGCACGGAGTTCAATGACCCGTTTACTATGTAAGCGAGGTCCTGAAGGAGTCCAAGCAGCGTTACCCGCACTACCAAAAGATAGCTTATGGAGTATTCCTCGCTTCACGGAAGCTGAGGCATTACTTTCAGGAGCACCCAATCACAATAGTGAGCAAAACTCCACCGTCTGACATTATCAACAACAGTCAGGAAGGGTCACAAAGTGGGGAATTGAACTTGCCGCCTTCGAGATCACCTATAAAAGACGTGACGCTATCAAGTCACAAGCCTTGGCGGATTTTATTGCAGATTGGACGGAGATGCCGGATGCCACTTCGTTGCCGGAACCAAAGTACTGGGTGATGCACTTTGACGGATCAAAGCTGCTCAACGGATCGGGGGCTAGTGTATTGCTACAGTCACCAAAAGGAGACAAGCTACACTACGTTCTACAGATCCACTTCGAGGCTACAAACAACATGGCGGAGTATGAAGCACTCATTCACGGATTACGTGTAGCCAAGGATATTGGCATCAAACGCATAGTTTGCTGTGGAGATTCCGACTTGGTTGCCCAGCAGGTGGCTGGCACCTGGAATGCGCGGAACCCTATGATGGCGGCATATCGCGACGAAGTGGACGAGATAGCCAAGAGATTCTTGGGATACGAAGTCAAGTGTGTGCCTAGGGAGAAAAACGAGGCGGCTGATCTATTGTCTAAACTTGGATCAGGGCGCAAGAAAATTCCGCCAGGAGTTTTCCTAGAGCATCTACGCACACCATCCGTGAAGGGCGCCGACATCGACAACCCGGATAGAGCTGATTCTTTCGTCAACATGGTGACAAAGATCCCTCCGGCTTGGACAAAACCGTTCATGGAATATCTCGAACATGGAACTTTGCCCGACGACAAGGTCGAAAGACGGCAAATAGTACGGCGAGCAAAGGGTTATACCAGTATCAATGGGCAACTCTACAAAAGGAGCACTACTGGTGTATACCTAAAGTGTGTTTCCCAGCTAGAAGGTATGGAAATCCTACGCGAAATCCATCTCGGAGATTTCGGGCATCACGCCGCTCCTCGATCGTTTGTTGCGAAAGCCTTCCGGCAAGGATTATATTGGCTGACTGCAAAGGCGGACGCCGACAAGCTGGTTGAAACATGCACGGGATGCCAGTACTATGCCCGACAACCACATGTCCCTGCCGAAGAATTGCGAACAATACCTATAACTTGGCCATTTGCAGTCTGGGGGCTAGACATGGTGGGACCGTTACAAACGGCACCGTGTGGATTTACGCATCTGCTTGTAGCTGTTGACAAATTCACCAAATGGATAGAAGCTAAACCCATTAGAAAGCTTGATGGGGCAACTGCCCTCAGGTTTGTCCGAGATCTAGTGGTGAGATTTGGTCTCCCGCATAGCATCATCACCGACAACGGTAGCAACTTGTCACTCGGAGAAGTGGAGGCCTATTGCTGGGACAAAGGCATCCGACTTGATCTTGCATCTGTGGCACACCCACAATCCAATGGTCAATTTGAGCGAGCCAATGGATTAATTCTGCAGGGAATCAAGCCACGTCTTGAGGCACCGCTACATAGAGCAGCTGGAGCCTGGGCGGAAGAATTGCCATATGTGCTATGGAGTTTACGAACTACACCTAACAGATCCACCGGCTACACCCCTTACTTCATGGTATATGGAGCAGAAGCCATCCTACCCTCCGACATCGTCCACGATGCACCAAGAGTTGCCGCCTACGACGAAGATGACGCTGAAGAATCCAGACACCTAGATGTGGACCTTCTCGAGGAGGAGCGCGTTTTGGCATGCCAAAGATCCGCCATCTACCAGCAGAAGCTACGCTGCTACCATAGTCGCCGCGTCCAGCATCGCTCGTTTAAAGAGGGGGATTTAGTGCTCCGACTTAAGCAGAAGAAGTCAGACAAATTATCCCCGCCATGGGAAGGACCGTTCATCATAAGCAAGGCGCTGCTCAATGGGTCTTACTACCTTGTCGACAATCATGAGCTCAAGGATTGACCCAATGAGGATCATAAGCGTAAGCGACGTGACCCGGATGATGACTACCCGGAGCTTGATCAACCATGAAACATAGCACAACTACGTCCTTTCTACACTTAGCATTTTTTATCTAATCGTGTACCTCTTATATGATCAATGAAATAAAGCTCTTTGGTTCACTCATATTGCTGAGTCTTTTACCTACTTTAGTGTTCATTTTTGGATCATATAAACCTTTATGCACAAGCTTTGCGATTGCACTTGTGAAAATTCCGCCTACGGGCGTTAGCTTAAGTTTTCTTGTCTACACGTTCTTTGTTGTTTTTATGTGGATTCTGGAGTAGTGACTTCCGGCACTTATTGTCGACGATTTTGTGCTCAGGTTATTGACGGTGCCATTGGGCATCATCACCTAAGCGCATGGTTCCGACAACGAGTCTTCCGACTCACGAAAAGTCAAGCATAAGAACCAGAGTAACGGATAAGCCATCACTTGCTTAAAAAATATATACATACTGGGCATTAATTCTTAAGTAGCAGGATACGACAACCACTGTTTTCCGCCTTAAGATTACATCACCAAGTTTTTTCAATGCACACTCCAAAGGTGAAACAAGAATTACAAAGTGTTTTTCACTCCTTGGGTGAAGGGGACCTGGAGGCCGCATCATCACCAGCCGGAGATTTACCCTCAGCGTCACCACTATGAGGAGACTCGTAGGATTCATGGTTGGCGTTGTCAATGAAGTTCCTGGGCACAAAGACGTCGACGTCCACCAACTCGTCAACCCTGGTGTCATAGCCCGCGAGTGATGACAGGATGGCTTCGTGATCGATCTCCTTGCCGTCATCATCCACGTCGGGGATACCAGATGTCACCGTGTCGATGTCGGCACCTTCATAGTGCGCCTTCACCATGGACAATGCCATCCTTGCGCCAGCCCATGCACATGAAGCTTTCCAGCTTGCGACACGCTCGGGGGCTCGGCGCAGAATTTCCGAGTACTTCACCATGGAGTCAGAGGCCTTGATATAAATTTGGAGGGGCTTGGCAATCTCCTTGGCTTGGGTGATGGCGGTATTGATGAAGTTTCCGGCAAGAATCATGCATTCCTTGTCCGAAGGAGGCGAGCGGGTTAAGCCCATAGGCGCTGAAAATTCCGACAAGAATTGCATAAGTTCAATAAAATTCTAAGTATCCAGACTACAGAGCTACAAGACGGAGGACACTTACTGAAGATGCTGGCCTTAGCCTGCTAGACGAAGTCCGCTAGGGATTCCTTCTCTTGTTGAAGGAGCTTAAACGCCTCGCTATGGCGAAGGTTTTGCTCATCGACAGCTTGCTTCTGATCCTTTAGGATCACAAGCTCCTCCTTCAAGCGATTGATCTCCGCGGAGGCGGAGTCTTGCAGGGCTTTCATGGAATCCTCGTGCATCTTCAGCATTTCTTCCCTCTCCTTCTTAAGGATCTTGTTCTCACTGTCCAGCTGCTGGATGTGCTTGGACTGCTCGACAATATCCTTGGCCTTGGCTACATGCTCTGCAAGTCGGAGAAAACAAAGTACACAGTGAGTACTTGAAGAAGGAAGGCACAAAATTAAGACGGAAATGCGCAAAAAAGAAACAGACTCTTGTTTTTATGATCTTTTCCTTCAAGATGGCGGTTTTACCCTTTTCAGCTTCAAGGTTCGCGCGCATCTTCTGGTACTTATCGTTGGCCATGCCCCTCCGAGCATTCTCGTTCTGTGGAAACAAACACAAAGTCAAGTCGTTGTTTAGTCCGCTTAGAGCCTCTAGTCGGAAATTTTCCACTTAGATGCTCAGGGGCTACAGCGAGAGTTTTTAACTTAGCAATATGCTTAGCTTTTCTTTAAAGCATCTAGTCGGAGCTAATTCAGTTCTCAACTAGAAGCTTGGGGGCTACAGTATAAAGTTTTAACTCGGAAAATGCTTATCTTTTCTTTAAGTATCTAGTCAGAACTAATTCAGTTACAACTAGAGGCTTGGGGGCTACAACACTTAAAATTATGGACACTATGTATGCTACTCTTAAAGCATCTAGTCGGAATAATTCATTCCATCTAAATGCTTGGGGGCTACAGTGAGAGTTTTTTCTAACTTAGTCACTCTTAGAGCATATAGACGCAAAACCAATGGTTTTTCTGTCTACATCCTCGGGGGCTACAGTGGGATACTCATATGAAATGCAAAAGGTAAAGTAAAACTTACAAGTGCGATGATCTTGAGGTTTGTAGCACTCTTGGACATCAGCTTGCCAAAGGAAACGCTGTTACTTTGCAAGATGTCTGCTTGACGGAGTAGCTCCTCAAGACCACACGTCGGAGATGTCGATACTCCTCCAGGAACCATAGTTGTGCTACCTGGCGTAAGCACCGGGTAAATAATCTTTGGCAACTCGAAGGGTTTCTGGGGAGTAGAGGTGCCGCCTTCGGCATAGGTACCAGCACCCACCACTGCCTTGCCTCTACCGATGGCATCCTTAGCCGGAGCTTCATCCAATTGAAGAGCAGCGCTCTCCTGCGTCGCCTGCTCGCCGACAATTGCGAGTTCGGTAGAGGCGCCAGAATCCACTTCCATGGCGGAAGGGCCTGGTGCCTCCTTGGCTTGGGAGCTTGTCGGAGCGTAGGAGGGCTTGACGACAGGAGTAGGAAGGGCAATGGAGGGGGAAGAGTCGCGATGCAGCATATCTTTAATACTTCTAGAAGCCCCAAGAGTCTTGGAGGACTTCTTGAGGCTGGTTGTGGCTTTCTTCCTGAAACGTGCAAAATGCATAAGTACAGGAATAAGACAGATAAACAAGACAATGTCGGAGAATAAGAAGCTTACACTAGGGGGGGAGCTTTGGCAAACATCCCGGTGGCTTTCTTCTTTTCCACCTCCAGGGCGGCAGTACTCTTTTTGGAGGCTCCACCCTCCGTCTTCTTCTTCTTGCCTCCGTCGGCAGCGTCAGAGGTGGAGCTCTTCCGCTTTCGCGCCAATGGGGCATCATCGTCGGACACGACCGTGACTTCCTACATCCTGGGATCGTAGATTTGGGCGGCCAGGTTGCCCTCCTCTAGATCGCTAAGCTGTTAAGTGAGAAATCACCGTGTTAGACAAGATGATATTGGCAAGACGGAAAAATTGGAGCAATGTCATACACGGAAAATAAATACCTACCTTTGTGCACTATCCGTCTACGAACATGTCATAGGTGAGGGTGAAGCCACGCTTCTTGTCCTTCACCTTGACGATGTCCTTAAGACGGAACTTGACGGAGTCGCTCGAGAAGTTGTCCTCGGAGATCCGGAGGGTATCCCTTCGGTCGCCGGTGTACTCGTGCATAAGCTTCGTACGGTGCTGCAGAGGTTGGATCCGCCTGATGAACCAGCACATGGCTAGGTCCAAGCCGGTTAGACCCGTCTCTACAAACCACTCTATCCGCCTTATTGCGCGAGAAGCGTTGAGGTTAGAGGGAAGGGAGGCATGGGACCGCCATGTGGGGACTTCGCGGCGGCTCCATCCACAAAGTCCGGGTATGTTACTTCTCGGCCCGCCAAAGGAATGTCGGGGCCGTAGAAGTACTTCCGCTGCCAATTTTTGCATGAATCGTGGCCGACGATGTCGGGGAACCGCCGACCAGGACGGATCTTGAAGCTTATGGTGCCGCAGTTTCTAAGCTCTTCCCTATTGTGTCCGGCTTCATGTTTGACGGTGAAGAAGTAGACGAACAAGTCTAACCTAGGCCTAATCCCTAGGTAACCCTCGCAAAGTGCCGCGAAGTTTCTAAGCACTAGGATACTATTGGGGGAGAGGTTTTGGGGTTGGACCTTGAAGTGATTCAAGACAGACAGGAAGAAGTGTGAGATGGGCAGAGAAACGCCGCGTACCAATTGCGCCTTGAGGTATACTTTCTCTCCGGCTTGGGGAGAGGGGGTCACCTCGCCGGCCGGCGCCGCCAGAGAGCCCCTCCGCAGGAGGTAACCCTCACGACCATCTCTTGGATGTCGCGGCCGTGATCCGAGCCGCCGCGGTCTCCTTTGTGCAGTCTGCTCCTTCCAGGGCTCCAGCGCCGCCAGGTTATGGTCGCCGCCGGTGGTTTCTATCACCGCCGATGCGGGGATGACCAGACCCTCTGGGGGCACGACGACGGAGCTCGCCGGCTTCGCCGCGGCTTCGCTCGACGCCGCCATTGATGGGGATGAGCTGCTAGTAACCATGGAGGAGGGAGAGGATGCGACTGGTGCAGAGAACAAGGCTAGGGTTTCTCGAGGTTTTCGCGGAGAGCTCGAGGAGGCGCGCGGCTGGAGGAAGAAGACGATGACGCGAGAGAATGGGATGAAAAAGTGGCAAGTGTCCCACGATTACTATTTATCTTACTCTACATCAAGATTCGTGTAGCTAATCGGACGGTTGCCGCGTATACGACGTGTTCGTGAACGTGCGCGGTAATTTTGCCACGTCTCCAACCGGCGCCCCCAACGGTTTGTATCGCTTGCGCGGGAAAAAAAGGATATGATTACGTTCTCTGCATGTGTAAGTTACGAGGCGTCGCTGACCTACAGCCTACGTCGCCATAACTGACATGGTAGATGAGCCGTCCCATCGAAGATTCCGGCATGGATGGATTTAATCCGACAACAGGAGCGTACGATGGAATATTCAGCGTTTCTCCCACTTACTTATAGAAGACGGAGAAAACCTTTGTAGGGTTCTTTGGGAGGACTACAAGATGTTGCTTGATGATTTGCCGACATCCATCTAGACGGAGCATTCCACGAGAAGAGGCAAGACGGCGCAAGATCTCAGAGTTCTCCGGGGGCTACTGTTGGGGATATGCTATATGGGTATCCTCATAGCATGTCTCTTATCCGACTAACCCGGGTGGCCCATAGTCGGTAGCATGGCCTATGGCCTGCTGGGCGGCCTAGTTAGGTGGATCCAGAAGGGAGGCCCATGCCGGATAAAGGAAGGCTATAGTGGAGTCACCAGCGTACCCGGAGCCTTGGAGTGCAAGATACACAAGACTAGTAATAGACGGTGTAGAACTCTGTAACCTGTCCAGCTAGGACTTTTCCCTGTAATCCTAGGACCTGACGACTATATAAGTCGGGCCTATGGGAGCCTTTAGGGCACAATCTCAAACGATAACTTAGACTTTCTAGTCACCTCGCACAACGAACCTATCTCTGTAACTCGGCGTATTGCTATTATAGTGATTTATAGCAGGAGTAGGATTCCGCCACCGCTAGGGATCTCGAACTGGTAAGCTGTGTTACCTCGCACCACAACCGCCCCGCCTTACCCCACGTCTCTAAACACGCACTGTGAGGACCCCTCCATGGCGTACTCGTCGGCAATACCACGACACCGAACCCGTAGGGAGACACACTTAAGGTTAACCAACGCATTTTGAGTGGATAGGATGCACAGGGGGAAGTCAATGGACATCATAGAAAATAATTCTGCTGTAGAAATTTGTTCTGCCGAATCTGCCGAAATAGTTTCGGGGTATCAAAACAAAGCAAGGGATCAAAATGTTAATGTGTTCATTAAATGAAGTTTTTATTAAATTAAGTACTCATTAAATGAAGTGTTCATTAAATTGAGTTGCATTAAAATGAAATTAAAGTGCTTTAATTGATAGACCTTTAAGGGAATTAAAGTGATTTAATGGAAAGACCTTTAAGGAATTAAAGTGTTTTAATAGACCTTTAAGGGAATTAAAGTGATTTAATGGAGATTGAATGAGGGGAGGGGAGAGGTAATCCCCATGGTACCGATAAGAGGAGGTGGCCTCCTCCTCTCCACACACTCTCTCAGAAGCTCTCTCATATGCCCCAAGGTTGGTATCTTCTCCCCTTACTTGCCTTGTCCATTGCCACTAGAAAAGGTGCTTAGAGAATCCCTTCTCTAAACCTTCCCCTCCACCACCACTACCACGGTGTAGCACTGTTGGAGTTCTCGCGGATCTGCTACTTCCGCTTCCCAGCTATACCAATGGATCGGGAGTCATCTGCACACCGAACGTGTGATCGATTACGGAGGCGTTGCCCGTCTGTGGCGCTGATTGTCTACACGTCCTTGAGGATGGTCGTGTACCATATACACCAACCACTTTTGTTTGTAGGAACGTTATCCTACTTATGGTCTACGAGGGTGAGTCCATTTGTAATCGTTACAAAGTATTGCCTAGATTCGATCTTGGGAGTTGCAAATCATAGGATTTTTTTGTTTTCTATGCAAAACCCTACCAGTGGTATCAGAGCTATGTCTTTGTGTATATGATTTGTATGGTTAGAACACATGGAGATGTGGGCATTGATAAGTCTTGTTATTGCAAATCTCTTTTATTTCGGATATTGGTGGGATAGTGGGATGAAGCAACCCAAACAAACTTTACATGTAATCGCACATGAGACCCGTTCCACGCTTGACATGCAACTCGTTTTGCATAAGTTTCTAGTGGGTGTCTGTCTCTCACACTATAGTTGATATCTGATTTACAATGGTCTCCTTAATAACTTGGTTATCACCGTTGTGGCTGAAGTTCGTAGGTAGAATGGTTCTATCCAAGAAAGCTCACAACCGCATAAAATATGCAAAAATAAATTAGAGGCGTCTAACTTATTTTTGCAGGGCATGTGATGTGATATGGTCTATGATACAAATGTTATTTTATGCAATGTGTTTTATTGTAAAACAGCTAGTAGGAGCCATATGGTTGTTATTTTATTTTATGGCCTGCATGCCGGAAAATGGAAATCCATTTAATTAGATTAGTGGAGAACAACCTTGATGGTGGCGCCATGGACCTTGGTTACACGCCGATGGAATGATGTAGATCATGCCATGGCGCACGAGATGGATATCGAATGCGAGAAGGACCATATCATATCACATTATATATGCATGTGATGTTTATTCTTTGATGCATATTATTTCCATTGATTTTATCGACTAGGTAGTATTTGATTAGCACTATAAGATGATCCCTCCCACTAAATATCAAGATAATAATATGTTCTTCCTTAGTATGCACCGTTAAGAAAGTTCGTCGTCTCTAAGCACCACGTGATGATCGGGTGTGATAGATTCTACGTTCGCATACAATGGGTGTAAGATAGTTTTACACACGTGAATACTAAGGTTCTTACTTGACGAGCCTAGCATGTACATACATGGCCTCAGAACATGAACCAAAAGGTAAAGCACGAGTCATATGGAGATATGATGACCCATACGATGCTCACCATTGGAGTTGCGCCACCACTCGTGATGATCGGTCGTGGCGTAGTGAATCGTGTAATCACTAAAATGGCTAGAGTGTGTCATTTTGAGTGGGAGTTCATATAATTAATTTTGAATTAGCTTGGACTCTATCTGTTATAAACCTAGTCTAAATAGTATTTGCAAATACATTGTAGATCATGGCACCCCCTGCATTCAATTTCAATGCATTCCTCGAGAAAGAAAAGCTGCAAGACAATGAGTATAACTTCACCAACTGGCACGGCAACTTGTGGATTATCCTCGCGGGCATGAAAAGGTCCTATGTACTTGACTGTTCGTTAGGTGATGCTCCTGCAGATGATGCTCCTCAGGAGGAGCATACTGTGTATGACACAAAGTTTGATGACTACACTCTTGTGCGGTGCGCGATACTCCAATCATTGATGCCCGAGCTCCAAAAGAGTTTTGAACTTATTGATGCCGATGTCATGGTGGTGGAACTCAAAAATATGTTTGGGGACCAAATCAGTGCCGAGAGATATGATATCTCAGAAAAGTTCATTAGCGCTAAGATGGAGGAGCAAAACTCTATGAACGAGCACGTCATAAAGATGACGGGATACGCTCAACGTCTTGTGACACTGGGATGTGAGATTCCAGCTGATCTCACGATGGACAGGGTTTTGCAATCGCTGCCATCGAGTTACAAAGCATTTTTAATTAACTACAAGATGAATGGTGTTTACAAGTCGCTCACCTAACTCGCAACTATGCTTGAGACTGCAGAGGTAGACATCAAAAAGCGACATCAAGTGTTGATGGTCAGTAAAACCACCAGTTTCAAGAAAAAGGGCCAGAGGGGCAAGACCAAGGGTAACTTCAAGAAGTACGGCAAGTCTGTTGCCGCGCCTGAGAAGAAGACCAAGGGAGGACCGAAGCCCGATACTGAGTTCTTTTACTACAAGGAGGCTGGTCACTAGAGGCGGAACTGCCCAAAGTACTTGGTAGATAAGAAGGCCGGGAAAGTGAACGAAGGTATATATGATATACTTGTTATTAATGTGTACCTTACTAGTACTCGAAGTAGTACCTAGGAATTTGATACCAGTTTGGTTGCTAATATATGTAACTCAAAACAGGGACTAAGTAATAGTCCACCAGTAGCAAAGGATGAAGTGACGATGCGTGTAGGAAATGGATCGAAGGTTGATGTGATCTTCGTCGAGATGCTGCCACTTCATCTACCATCGAGATTGACAATAAACCTTAAGAATTGTTATTATGTGCCTATCTTGAGCATGAACATCATGTCTAGATCATGTTTAATGCACGACGGTTATTAATTTGTATTGGAGAACAATGGTTGTTCCTTAAATATGAATAATATATTTTATGGTCATGCACCTTTGTTGAATGGTTTATTTGTCTTGAATCTTGATATTAGTAGTACACGTATTCATAATGTTAATGCCAAAATCATTAAGTTGAATGATGATATTTCTGCATATTTGTGGCATTGCTGTTTAGGTCATATTGGTGGAAAGCGCATGAAGAAGCTCCATTCTGATGGACTGCTTGAATCATTTGATTATGAATCATTTGAAACATGTGAACTATGCGAAGATGGATAGAACTCTGTTCTCAGGAACAATGGAGCATGCGACCGACTTGTTGGAAATAATACATATCAATGTATGTGGTTAAATGAGTGTGTCGACACGTGTCGGATATCGTTATTTTGTAACCTTCACGAATGATTTAAGTAGATATGGGTATATTTACTTAATGAAACACAAGTCTGAAACATTTGAAAAGTTCAAAGAATTTCAGAGTGAAGTAGAAAATCATCGTAACCGAAAGATCAAGTTTCTATGATCCGATCATGGAGGAGAATATCTTAGTTACGAGTTTGTCACACACATGAGACAATATGGAATTGTTTCACATCTCACTCCCGCCGGAACACCTCAGCATAATGGTGTATCCAAATGTTAGAATTGAACCTTATTAGATATGATATGATCTATGATGTCCCTTTTAGATTTGCCATTGTCATTTTGGGGTCATGCATTGGAGACTGCTGCATTCACTTTAAATAGCACACCGTCAAATCCGTTGAAACGACACCGTATGAATCATGGTTTGGCAAGAAACCTAAGCTGTAATTTCTAAAATTTTGTGGATGCGATGCTTAAAGAAACTTCAACCTGATAAGCTCAAACCCAAAGAAGAGAAATGCGTCTTCATAGGATACCCAAAAGAAACAATTGGGTACACCTTATATCACCGATCCAAAGGAAAAGTGTTTGTCACCAAGAATGGATCCTTTCTATAAAAAGAGTTTCTATCAAAAGATGTGAGTAGTAGGAAAGTAGAAATCGATGAGGTTACTGAACCTCCCATTCCAGAAGTGGCGAGTAGCACAGAGCTAGAATCTGTTCCAGTGTTGACTCCACCAATGGAAGAAGGAAATGATGATGAGGTACCCACCCCTCCTCATGAGACTCTAAGAGAGGGTACTACCGAATCTCCATAATTATACGATGATCCAGTCCTCAATTTCATGATAGATGTAAATGATAACCCTGCGATGTATGATGAAGTGATGATGAGCCCAGATTCCAACAAATGGCTAGAAGCCATGCAAAACAAGATGGAATTCATGTATGATAATCAAGTTTGGACTTTGATAGACTTACCTCACAATCGAAAGGCCATTGAGAATAAATGGATTTTCAAAAAGAAACTGGACACTGACAGTAATGTGACCGTCTATAAAGCTCGACTTGTCACGAAGGGGTTCCGACAAATTCAAGGAGTTAACTACGATGAGACTTTATCACCAATAGCGATGCTAATGTCTGTTAGGATTGCAATTTCTGCATTTTTCAATTATGAAATATGGCAGATGGATGTGAAAACAACGTTCCTTAATGGAAACATTGAGGAAGAGTTATATATGATACAACCAAAAGGTTTTATCGATATAAGGATGCTAACAAGGTATACAAACATCAGCGATCCATCTATGGTCTGAAGCAAGCATCCCAAAGTTGGAATATCTGATTTGATGAAGTCATCAAAGTTTTTGGATTTGTCCAAACCATCGGAGAAGCTTGTATTTACAAGAAAGTGAGTGGGAGCTTTATTGTATTTCTAGTGTTATATGTGGATGACATGTTGTTGATTGGAAATTACATAGAACTTTTGAAAAGCGTAAAGGATTACTTAAATTGTAAGTTTTGATGAAAGATCTTGGTGAAGATGCATACATATTAGGCATTCAGATATATAAAGATAGATCAATACACTTAGTAGGATTGTCACAGAGTACATACCTTGACAAGATTTTGAAGAAGTTCAAAATGGGCGGAAGTTAGAAGGGGTTCTTACCGATGTAGCAAGGAACAGTTTTGAATAAGACTCAAAGTCCAGCGACGACAACATATAGAGAAATAATGGACTGTGTCCCCTATGCCTCATCCATAGGTTCTCTTATGTATGATATGTTATGTACAAGGCTAGATGTGGTACATGTTGTTAGTTTGACTAGCAGGTACCAATCTGATCTAGGTTCAAAACACTAGAAGGAAGGCAATGATGTATTTAAGTACTTAAGAAGAACTAAAGACATGTTTCTCGTATATGGAGGTGAAGAAGAGATCATCACAAGGTGTTACGTCGATGCTAGCTTTGACACCGATCCGGATGACTCTAAGTCACAATCCAGATATGTATTTTTGATGAATGGTGCAACAGTGAGATGGAGGAGCTCCAAGCAACCAATGATTGCGAGATCTACAATGGAGGCGAAATATATCTCTTCTTCATAAGCAGTGGCGGAAGTAGTTTGGATGAAGGAGTTTATTTCCGAACCGGGTGTGGTTCCAAGTGCTTTGGATCCTATGGTGATCTATTGTGACAACAATGGTGCCATAGCCAATGCTAAGGAACCAAGGTCTCACAAGAATTCCAAGCATATAAAGCGCCGCTTTAACTCCATCCAGGAACATGTTTAGGATGGCGATGTAGAGATTTGCAAAGTTGATACGGATTTGAATGTTGCAGATCCGTTGACTAAAGATCTCCCAAGGGCAAAACATGATCAACACCAGAACTCTACGGGTGTTAGATTCATGACTATGTAAACTAGATTATTGACTCTAGTGCAAGTGGGAGACTGAAAGGAATATGCCTGAGAGGCAATCATAAAGTGCTTATTATGCTATTACAGGTTTATAATAGATGTTTATTTTTTATGCTAGAATTGTATTTATAAGGATACATTAATACATGTGTGATTTATAAATAGAAATGGTTCCTAGTAAAGCCTCTCTTTATACTAGCTCGTTGGGTAACGGATGATCAAAGGTTTCCTGGTCATAATATTGGATGTTGTTAATAACAGTGTCATATCATTGGAAAATGATATGATGAACAGTCACCCGAAGTAGATATAGCAATACAATCATGTTATCAAGTTTAAATTGCTATCACATTCGAAGTAACTCAATGTCCTTAGACCATGAGATCACGTCAATCACTTTCACCAAAAGATTACTTTTATTACATCAAATGTCACACCATAATAGGGTGATTATAAAGGTTTCGTTAGCTATTTGGAAAGTGTCAGTTGAGGCTCGTGGATCAAGATTGGGATTTATCCATCCGGATGATGGAGAGATATACTCAGGGCCCTCTCGGTGATATTACAATGACATAGCCTTGCAAGAAAGTGATTTGATCAATAGAATGTTATATCACAGGAATGAGAAAAAGAGTACTTGTCGAGAACGATATTAAACAAGGTATATATGATACCGAGTGATAGAATATTGGACAAGTAATATATCGTGAGACAAAAGGAATTTGGTTACAGCGAAAGAGGTTCGGACGATCATGAGATCTTCAAGGAACTAGTGGGGTCATTATGGATCTCCGGGTCTCGCTAATTATTATTGATCGGAGAAAGTCTCTATCATGTATACATAGTTCCTGAACCCGTAGGGAGACACACTTAAGGTTAACCGACGCGTTTTGAGTGGATAGGGAACACAGGGGAAGTCAATGGACATCGCAGAAATTTGTTCTGCTGCAAAAAATTGTTCTGCCAAATCTACCGAAATAGTTTTGGGGTATCAAAACAAAGCAAGGGATCAAATATTAATGTGTTCATTAAATGTAGTGTTCATTAAATGAAGTACTCATTAAATGAAGTGTTCATTAAATTGAGTTGCATTAAAATAGAATTAAAGTGCTTTAATGGATAGACCTTTAAGGGAATTAAAGTGCTTTAATGGATAGACCTTTAAGGGAATTAAAGTGATTTAGTGGAAAGACCTTTAAGGGAATTAAAGTGTTTTAATAGACCTTTAATGGAATTAAAGTGCTTTAATGGAGATTGAATGAGAGGAGGCGAGAGGGCAGCCCCATGGATCCTATAAAATGAGGTGGCCTCCTCCTCCTCTCCACACACTCTCTCACAAGCTCTCTCATATGCCCCAAGGTTGACATTTTCCCACTTGCTTGCCTTGTCCATTGCCGCTAGAAAAGGTGCATGACGAAGACCTGATCTAAACATTCCCCTCCACCACCACTACCATGGAGTAGCGCTGTTGGAGTTTCCGGGGATCTGCTACTTTCGCTACCCGGCTAGATCAAGGTATCGGGAGTCGCCGGCATGCCAAACGTGTGACCAATTACAGAGGCGCTGCCCGTTTGTGGCGCTGATCATCTGCACGTCCTTGAGGAAGGCCGTGTACCATCTACATCAAACACGTTTGTTTGCGGGAATGTTATCGCGCTTACGGTCTATGAGGGTGAGTCCACATGTAACTATTACAAAGTATTGCCTAGATTCGATCTTAGTAGTTGCAAACCGTAGGAATTTTTTTGTTTTCTATGCAACGAACCCCATTAGTTATCATCTATGATGATCTTGATGCACTAACATATGAGTGCACACATACGTTGGGGGATGCACAAGGTTGTGAACGTTGCATGTTGATAGGATAAGGGATAATCGGAGTTTGACAGAAGGCGAATCCCAAGTCTTAGAAATATATGTAGTATTAATTCATGGTCAATCAATAGGGGTATTGTCATGGGCACCTTAGATCTAAATGCGGTGGTTGGATTTTATGTATTAATATTCCCTTGTTTGGTCTTAATTGGCCTTGGGATCAATCACTAGTGGTGTATTTGCTCATATATATGGCTACACCTAGTTATGGCTCCTCCTAGAAGAAAAAATAAAGAGACTATATATGTGCTTCACTAATTGTGACAACCAAATGAATGAAATAGCAATTTCCCTAAACAATTGCTCCCATAGATTATCCACATCCACTCTACTAGCTCCACTTCATTTGCATGATTTTACTTATAGTATTTATTTTTACTACTTTATTGTTTTCTAGTTAATACCAAAAACAACCACACACACATTTTAGATCCTAGCTTTGCATAGAAGGCCATATAAGTGGCTTATAGGGCTTTAGAGAATAGATAGTTTACCTACACTTCCTCGTGGGTTCGATACTCAAATACTTATCGAATTGTACTATGGTGATCCCTTGCACTTGGGGGTTATCACACACGTGGGAAAGCGCGGGCGACGCGAATAACTCCCTTCCCACTCTGTCTCGCTTCCTATCACCGACCCACTCTGCCAGTCAGAGTAGTCCTTTCCTATCCCATCGGAGAGACCAATGGCCTCCTCCTCTCCTCATCCGGCCAGCCTTCCTGCCGGCAAGGTCGTGCCCCGCGTCAAGCACACACCCTGCAAGCAGGTGGGGCGCCCCCTTCCAGCATGCCGTACAACGTGTCGTCGCTGAGTATGAGGTGGGGAGGATTTTGGAGCGTGGCGGCGCCAGCTAACACCGCCGTTGTCCCTCTATACGGAGTTGTCGCTAATTTAGAGGGAGCCACACGAGGTGCCAATTAGTTCTGTGGCGGTCGGGGCAATGCGATCCATGGGGATTGCATCAGGATTTTCCCCGTCCCGATCCGCTTTAGAACGAACCCCTCCGCCAGCACATTGAGGGCAGCGGCCATGATGGGCCGTCCGCCTTCATGGTCGTGCCGCCAAGCTAGGCCATGTTGTTCCCACCGGGGTTCGGTCCGATCCTGGTAGGGTTTCCTGGATTGTTGTTGGCAATTCCGCCAAGATTAGCCGCGACAGTAGCGAACGGCATCCCCTCCGGGCAGGACTCACCTAGAACGACCACTCTAGCAGCCGTCACGACGGCCAGATCTGCCGCTGCTTCACCAATACCTCCGACGATTAGGTTGTCCACTTCTCCGCCTTAGGTAAGGGTTTCTTTTCCCCATATGCTCTTGTTTCCTCTGTACAAATTGATATGGTTGCTTAATAGAATGTGTTACATACGAATGCTGGCATTGTAGATTATCTTCTGTACATACCACAATGCTTGTGATGTAGCTTCATATGTTACATTTGTGAAAATGCTTGGTGTGTATGTTGGTATGTTGCTTGATATGTGACCATTGCGCAAGGGAAGCTTCTGTAGATCAAATTTTGCATGTGTAGATGCATGTCACTGCCATTATGCATGTTTACATGCTTGGCACTACCATTATGCATGTGTAGATGAATGTCACTGCCATTTTGCATGTGTAGATGCTTGGCAACACCATTGTGCATGTGTAGATGAATGTCACTTCCATTTTTCTTGTGTACATGATGAATGCCACTGCCTTTATGCATGTGTAGGTGAAGAAAGTGCAATGTACCAATCTCTGTATAACTTTCATTGATCTATTTGATTTGCACAATGCATTTGCTACTATTTTTTGATTAGTATTGATCAGCAAGGTACCCAAGCAGGACTGGGACACCTTGTTCAAGAACATAGTTCCTCCTATGCCTGGGTACGAGGAATTCATCCGAGACCTCCCTCCCTCAACGGCTAGACTAGCCCTCAACAGCTTGCTGGCAAAAGTGCAAACAAGGAAGAAGGAACATCAAGGCCGCAAGCCTCGCCTTGGTCACCGCAAAAATGATGACCTTCCTCATCGCTTCTATGTCCAGATCAAGGCCACGAACTTGACTGTACTCCAACTCCCGGAAAGCATGAAGGTGGTAGAGCTAAAGCAGTTGCAGATAAGGCAGCAGGTCTACACTCTCCCCCTAAAGACCTCCTCCTTTTGTGAGTACGGTGTGGAGCTGCAGATGTTCGAGCGACAGATGTACTTCATGAAGGGCTAGAGTGAGTTTGCGTCGAAGATCAAGCTCTGGGTTTGTAATGTCCTCACCTTCAAGTACATCAACAAGCAGAAGGGCTTCAAGGTGACTCTCTTCAGGGCTTTCAATAGCACCAAGGAGTTGATCACCTGTGTTAAGCTCATCTGATCGTCCTATCTGCTACTGACTGTATATATAGTATAGTTTGTCTGGTGGATACAATGTCGAACCACTGTCTTTTGGGTCAGGGGTGTGTACCCCTAACGTGAACAACCTATCAGGTGCCATGGGATGCACCTGACTATGAACTAACCTGGCTAGTCTAGTTTCTATGCCCTGTTCTTATGTGATTTGTTCATGAATGTGTTGTGTTGATGTGTTGTGGTAAGATCACCACATTTGAATGTGGCGAGTGTATCAGCATGTGTCTGCAAAGAGAAGGAACCAGGATGGGAACCAAACACCCTTTTTTGCATCTGCTTGAAAAAATAGGCAACCAAACGGGCTGCAATCTAAGCCCGAAGGATGCGACCCAGGCTATCAAACAGGTTGCAGAAGCTGGCCCGACGCTTGTTCACACCGAATAGTGCCACGACCAACACTATCAGGCTAGGCCAAAAAATCAGCTGCAGGCTACCAAACAAGCCCCTTGTGACCCCAATCAGACACGTCCTTATTTCTATGTCCTTTCATATCGGTCACATAAAAAGTGGATCATCATTAATGTTTTTCTTTTTCTTTGTAGTTATCGAATTTTACATGATTTGGCTTCTATGAGGTGTTTTCCTAGATAAGGGGCGTGTTTGGTAGCCCGTTTTCCTTTTTCTCGCATGGGCTGGGAAAAAATAAGGGCATTTGGTGTATTGGGTCGGATGTGTTTGTTACATCGCACAAACTTTAAAGCAGCCCAAAAGTTGGCCCACTAGGAAGGCCGATTTTGGGCATTTCTATGGGTACAGGCCCCGCTCGTGCAAAGGGGGGAGATGCGCCGCCCATGCAAGCTCGGCGATGGCGAGCCGCGGGTTTCCCCCAAAAGCTGGCGGGAGAAATTTCGTCACCGCCCGCTATAGAGCAGTGGTATATATCACCACCGCCACACCAACGTCCCTCACCACCATTTTCCCCATTCTTCGAGCTCTCAAGTCGTCGAAGTTCTTCATTGGCCAGCAGGTAAGCGGCGGTAGTAGAGGTGGTGGTTGTAGGTCGTCCGGTGTAGGCGTTCTTATCCAAGATCTTCAACGGCGACGTGCTCCGCTCCTATGATGCCGGTGAGTTCCATCAAATCCTAGGTGTAGTATCTTTGATCTGTTAGCACCTCGTAGATCTAATTGTAGTTTGCGGTATATCTATGTTAGTATGCCCAATGAACTTCTAGGTATAGTCATAGATCGATGTCTTTGTGGACTCATTTCATGTTTAAGCTTGTGTTCATGCCTATTCGAGGTCCTGATATGTGCGACCCTGAGATATATAGGACATGACCGTTGATGAGTTCAGCCAGGCCCTCATGGATTCTCAGGAGACATTTGTCGCTGAGACCCAATCCTAGCTCCCGCCTCTGAGGGCCACCTATCCTCAACGCACAAAGATCTTTTCTGCTCCTCCGATGACCAAGTACATGGTGGAGCACATTGCAGAGCAAGCTGCCAATATCTTGGCCAAGAATAAAGCCATCAAGGCTGGAAAATCCCATAGCATAGGCTAGTGTAAGGGGGTGAAGGGCACCATGAAGTGGGAACCTTTCCTCTCAGTGTTCGTGCTCAACCATATGTGCAAGATCATCAAGAGCGGTGTGAGGACGGAGAAGGGGTTCAAAGAGTTGCACCTCAAAACTGTTGCATGCAAGGTGTTTGAGTTTTGTGGCATCGAGGTGTCCTCACGGCAGGTTTACAACCACCTGCCTAAGTGGACGACCAGGTGGATCCATATCTTCAAGCTTAGAGACCTTAGCAGAGATAGCTAGGACGACGAGACCTGCACCATCATCTTGGAGGACTCCCACTACAGGGGACACATCTCGGTATTAACTAATTTCAATTACATCTGTATGATTCCCTTGTGTAACCTCGTTAACCTCCCTAGAATTCCATGTCTCAGGAACACCCTAAGGATGCCGAGTATCTGAACAAGCATGTCGCCAACTATAGGCAGATGTATGCCATCTTCTCCGTCGGCCTTGCCACTGGAAGGTTTGCAATGGGATCCAGTGAGCCTCTTGGCGAGCCAACCCTAAATACATGCAGACCCAGGAGTCGGAGACAGTGGTGATTGATGACGAGGCTGAGACCGATGCCCCCGCAGGTTCTCCTGCTACCAGCGTTGGTCAAGGAGGCATCACAAATGCCTACATTGCTGGTGGCTTCGATCCTTGCAAGAAGAGGAAGAGGTCTCTGTTGGGAGAGGAGGACGTCGTCGCCATCATGTGCATGACCAAGGCCATGAAGGAAGTGGTGATCGCCATCACCACTGCTTCCCCCTCCCGATGTGCACCTAGCTCTGTACGACGCCATCATGGCCGCCAAAGGGTACAACCTTGAGGCTCTTATGGTGGCGCTCAGCCACCTCATCGACAATGGGGCTATGGGAAACGACTTTGTTCAGATGGCAGAGGACCGTAGGGATCTCTGTCTCATGACCTTCCTGTCCAAGCACTACTATGTGTAGTGCTTGCTCCCTGATCATGGAGATGGTGGCGGTAGTGCATGCATGAAGAACAAGAAGTTGTATATTTTAAATTAGCTAGGGACTTGATGAAAGCTTATGCATGTTTACTCCGAGGTGGTATATACTAACCCCTCACATGATGGAGAACTTATGCGGTGGTAGGATTGCACCCCTTTTGATGTGGTGGTAGAATGACACCATAGATGTTGGTGGTGATCGGTTGGATCACACTAACTTGGTAGGTTGGAACTGCTAATGCTTGTGCCCGTATGATCGTGCATCCTTAACTAGTTTATGTTTATTGTGTTGTTTGTGAACTTGATTTGCCTGCTTTAGTTGTGATCCTTATATGTGTTATGTCTCATAGAAATACAACGGGTATGTGGTCTACTACGGCAAGCAGCCGGGAATCTACAAGACATGGGAGGAGTGCAGCCAACAAGAGACAGGTTACCAACACAACCTTCATAAGGGATTTAAGACTCTAGAGCAGGCACAATCCTACTCCGAGTTCTTAGCAGAGTGTCTATAGAAGGGACGATCGTCGCAAGACATGAACATCAATTTCACTGCACCGCCATTAGTTCATCACCAAGTTCGTCCACATGAGCAGTTTCCACCTATAGGAGGTGCAAGTATGATCCAAGACATCATCATCATTGGCCTGATCATGTGGATTGTGTACTACCAGTTGCTCTGATTCATGTGAACGATCATGTAAGATCTTAAACCCTGATGACTAGTTGGTAAGCTCACCATTTTTCCATGCGAGATAACCATATCGGGCCCGATGTGGGATCATAAACGTGCAACTTTTCACCAGCCGATCCCAATCTAGGAAACCAAACAAAGTGACCATATCGGATCTCGAAGTGGGGAAACAAAAAACAGGCAACCAAATAAACCGCCCATCCTGGCTCGAGGGCAATCCCCCCACCCCCCCCCATGCAGCATCCACTGGGCCAAGTGAAAAAACGTGAAATTCGATCCCGAGTAACCAAACACACCCAAGGCTTCTGGGAAGATGCATCATGAGTTAACAATATCATAACCCATTAAAAACAGTCTACATGATCAAAAAATCGTTTAATCCCTGGACGCACAAACTCCGATTTTCATGTGGTCGCCGCCTCTTAGACCTAGCCACTGTCTTCACCTCTATCTTCTCCATAGATCGGTTCCCCTCCTCTGACCGGTCACTTCTGCGTCGGGAGGGGTGGGGAGCCAAATCTATGGCTTGATTTTTTACTAAAACTAGTGTTTTCTGAAGATTAGGTTAGGGTTTAGTAAATATCTTTGTTTTGACGTCTACATCAATGGAGATGATATTGTTCGTAATAAATGATCTTCGTTTATTCGTTTGACGACGAGATCTTTTCGGTGTTAATGATGGTGTTGTAAGTAAGATTAAAGTTCTATAGGTATTGTCTTTTAGATCTTGCTTCATCGAATTGATTTTGGATTTTTTTCTCATGGTTGCTCGAGGAGGATTATCCTTAAAATATTTGTCCTCTGACTGCTACGTCTTCGAGAATGGGGATTCATACTCTTGACTCCCTTCGATGTTGACCAGGCCGTTCGATTTCTTTTCCTTGGAATACTGATGGTGATACCTTGCCAATGTTGATTGATTACTTAATGGTTGTGCACGTGCATGTAACCTTGGCATTGCGGCTTAAACTAAAATTATGGGTGAACCCTCATTGCTATTATTAGGTTTGTGATTTGATATCTATATCATGTTTATTGGCTATCTTCAGAAAAGTACAAGATTATGTCTAGAAAGATTTTTTTTTTTGAAAACTTTAGAGATTCTTTTAGAATTTATTTTATAATCGCTAAAAACAGATTATGTATCTCCACCATGTACTATTCACTAAACTATAAATGTATGACATATATTGTGATTGTCAAAGAAAAAGAGACCATAATGTTTGCCAACTTCCTTATGACGAGTTCTTACCTTAAGAGATGTTAGCAGTACCACCATGCATATGTTTTAACAGATCGAAATACTATTATATTCATTTATTTGGGTATGCAGAGACCAGGGTGCAGCTATACCCCATTTCGATTTTTTTACGTAAATACTGTATTATATTTCTATTTTTAATTACTGGCAACTTCTATGTGGCCGCAGCAAGGCGTGCCTTTATGGTAGTATTTCCAAATATAAAATGACCATGGCGTCCTTTTACAAAATTACAAGTTTTAGGATTCGATTGTCTCTAGTAGGAATACTTTTCTAGACGAATAGATCAATTACTAGGTGGGCATGTGAGCTTCGTCTTGTCTCGCCGTATATCGTGGATATCGCAAATAAGCACACAAGTTTTTGATCACGTTCTTATTTCTTTTTTATATCCAGTTCTTTCAATATAGTAACGGTGCGTACACGATTAGTTGGTGAAGTGTTGTTAGCACTTGAGCTCAATCTTATTATTAGAATATAAATATATATTTCTAGGTTAGAAATAAATAATATTTATTTACTTTTTCTAAGCACATGATTTCTCTAACCAATAAATTAACACATGAAGAATTGATGATACAAAATTCAGAAACAACTATGTTCACCTATAGTAGATTTTGCAAATTGAGAAGAAGAAGAAAAAAGAGAGTTGGGGAAAAGGAAATGACAGCTTAACCTGAGGGTGGATTCTACACTCATCATATTCACAACGTCTACTCAGGACGTCTGCTTGTTGCTCACAAGTTGAAGCAGAAGAGAGAGCTGAGAGTGGAGAAAATGAACATATGAGAGGGGTGGATGGCCTAAGGAGGAAGCGCCTTTCCCTGTCTCTAGGCAAGGGCGGATGGGAAGGTTTAGGCAGAGTGACCCGCCCAAACGCCTCCCTCTCCCATGAAGTGCTTCCCTAGAGTCGACGGTCCTACGTCTCCTCTGCAGGCTCAATTCCACGTCAAAGACCTTGCCTCGAGATGTGTCTCCAAGCCCCCCGCCTAACCAATGCCTCCTGCAGCGCCTCATCACCGCCGGCTCGTCCTCCTGTGCGATATCTCCGCCTGGAGCAACGATTTCGGGCACCCCTCCTCGCACATGGCCGCACGGTGGTCGAGATGAGGCCGGGGGAGGCAGCCTAAAGGAATTGCGGCTGAGTGGGCTTAGTGTGGTAGTAGTCGTAGGATCGTAGGCGGTAGCTGGAAACCTAGCTTAGAGCTCTCGAGTAAGACGAATAGAGAGAGTCAACTTCACGGAAAATCGCTTTAGAAGACGGGCTGCATGGAGACCTTTTTTTAATTCATAAAATATTTTAGAACAATATCTATGTGTAGCCAACAGTATAAAATACACGTCTACAAAACTTTAATGGAAAATGCCTTATATTTTGGGTACAACAAAAGAGACAAATATGATAAATTTTGGATAAAGGGAGGCCCATTCAAGATTGCACCGATCTGAATTTATTTCCTTTTTAGGAGACCAGAATACAAAGTATTTTCATATAATATTTTTTACGCGTATATTATAAATCATATTTGCATCCTGATATTTTTACTGAAACTTTTTAAATCTTTAAATTTGATTTTTTTGAAAATCCTCTATAGAGCCTGTCCGGGTCCACACTCCATAAACACATGATATGTAAGTGCTCTCTTTGCTCATGCATGTCACCTATAGTATAATGTCCTCAAGTATATACATGTTTCAGTATTCACGCACACGAGACAACTTCCATGTCATCTTTTTGTGCGGTATTTCTGCATCTATTTGCTCCGTTTCAAAATATAAGATGTTTTAACTTTGCAAAGCAAATGTATCTGGACTATTTTTAGTATGTAGGTTCACCCAGGTTTCAAGTAAATCTATACACTAAAAATGTCTAGGTACATTTTCTTCACAAACCTAAAATATCTTATATTTTAAAATGGAGGGAGTATTTCAAAACAGATATTTGCTTGCTATCAGTATCCAACGTTATGTAGCACGCACTGGTGACCGTTCAAGTCCTTGTCATGCCTCATCAGCAGACCGCACCACTTGAGATAATGGACAATATGTCAATCGAGCTTACCATTGTTAATTTCATTTATCTGAGTAGCTACAAAATGACCGAGGTGCTTCATTGATCCGATCCAGACTTCACAAAAATGCAATGTCACTTTCGTTCAAATTTGTGCCACACCTTTTGGCCCACCTGATTTTTGAGAGTGACCCTAGATTTCAGTAAGCTTTTCAACAGAAAAGGATCGTCTCTTTGTACCCACTCCCATTCTTGATCATGTGACCCTTTAAATGCTGGCAAGCCACAATGGCCCAGACTATATATTATATATATCGAGATAGTCCTTTTAATCACTACACTTACAGCTATGATTTGATAGTAAGATACTTTTTACCATTGGTCAGTTTAACATCACAACAAGTGCATAAATGAAAAGTACTTATGAGGTATATGCTCTAAGCTAGCAGGTATTATGAATCTCACATGTTTTATTGAGAGGTCATGCATCACAAGATCTAATTGTTGCCTCCGCAGAAAGGCAAGTGAGAGATGGATTTTCCCCACAAGAGCAGTCGCATCCTCTTTACTTATTAGCATTCGATTGTTCTTGGCCATTTTTTGTTTTGAATATCTTGCATAGCAGTAGTGGTTGTACCATTGTAGATGATTGAGGATTTCTCCGGTGGCGGAGGCCGCTATCTGCATCTAAAGACAGGCCTTCAGTAACTGATCTCCAAGAGCTGCCATGCCGTTTTTTTCCTTTTCCTTTGGGTTGTAACTTCGAACTCGTCCGCTTGCATTTCTGGATGTTTGGCTAATTTGCTGAGTTTATTGATCTTTTTTTTTAAAAAAAGGGTGTTTGTCGTTTCTCTAACAAGATGGTATCATAGTAAGACAATCACTAGTGTGGTGGCCCCGTTCGAAATTTTGTAGCCACCCCACGTCCAAGATATTTCCTGACAACATGTGGTGAGAAAAAAGATGCTCGTCCTAGTAGCAGACATACACTGCCCCTGGTTTAACCTTGTGTGCGTCCTCATCAATTCCATTTCTAGCTATGTAGCTTGTACTGTACTAGTAGAAGCTAGATCAGCGTCGCTCCAATAGCTGTCACGCCCTTTACATAGTTGGTGATACGACGGCCCCATTCGAGATTTGTGGTCACGACACGGCCCAGATATTTTCGTGAACAATAATGCATCACGTAGGTTTGATATGATTGTACGACGTATCTTCAGTGCTTCGTGCACCGACGATTTCACTTGGCGTGGAGCGTGGGCTCCTCTGAGGTTCTGGCCAGTTTCCTAAAATATGCAGACATGCATGCAGCCAATCGTATACGACAATGGGTATATATGCATTCTCGCAATTTTCTTGTTCTTTTTGGAAGATTCGTGCTGCACCGGCGCCCAGCGTCTGTTTGGATTGCCGCATACGCATGCCAGGTTAGGCTGCTATAGCGCGAAATTTAAAGCATTCTGTAGCCAGGCCCAACTACAATGCTTGATTCAGACATTTCCAGCGAACGGGGCTGCATAGCTACAAGTCTAGGACCGTGTATGGGAGGATACACGATATTAGTTTATTTGTCCTCTCTAAACGTGTTCATCTCTAACCATTTCTAATTAGTACAATCATGCTCCAATTCAAAACAAGTTGAACATTAAAAAGATGCACATCGGCGATAGCGATCCACTCTGACCATCGGCACCAAGTTTCGTGAACTGTATCTTCTCAGAATTATGGTTACAGTTAGATCTTGACGAATTTCGTCAGATTGATCCCACACAATTAACTATTCGGAATTTTCTTTCAGGAGTATCCACTCTGACCGAGGGGGACTTTCCCTAGTGCCGCCGCCACCTCCTCCCTCCTTGCCCCTCCCTCCTCGTTGCCCCCGGAGGCCCGCCAGCCTAAGAGCATGCCGCCGGTGATGTGGGCGGCGGGGATCCGGCCTCCCGGCCCCAGCGTGGTGGAAGGGAGGGATTCCCCGGCGTTGGACGGGGCCTGTGTATGGAGCTGGTGCCATGGCCGCTCTTGGCGAGGTGGAGGGGCGGCGGTTGGGGTGGAGCGGCGGCCTCAGATCCGGTTGGTGGCGCGGCGGACTGCGGACCATCTGATCCGATCTAGGACGGTGGGCTGCGAGTCGGTGCTCGTTCATCTAGTCTCCACATGCGGTATTGTCTCTTCGTCAAGATAGCGGTTATGGCGGCCTGGGTCACCATGGATCGGCCGTTTTTTCGGTGGGTCTTGATGACCGGTGAAGACCGGTGGTGCGGGGGCTTCCGGTCTGGCTTTGAATAAAAGGGGTTGGTCCTAGGATCCCACTCGCACCAGGATGAAGATCTACCTGCTCCATGACTTCATCGATCTGGTCGGAGTGTTGTGTTCCGGAAGATTCCGCTGGTGAACTCCAATGGACGACATGCCGGAGTTCGCCAGATTGGATGGATCTCGGTCACGCGCAACCATGTTTTATCTGACCGTTTGGTTTCAGAGGGAGTGTTGTGAAGCTTTACAGATTGTTGCCATCAAGGACATTGCCATTAGTCCCATGGTGAAGTCAGTCGTGGAGAATGACATGAAAGCCATGGTCTGAAGAATAGTAATGGTGGTGTGAATCCTGTTTGCGATGAGGTTTTGGCTTGCTGTTCTAGGTCTTGGAGCAGCGACAGTGGAAAGTGGAGGCGACAGTACAGGAGATTTCCAGGGTTCAAGCTACAGGGTGAAAATCCAAGGTCTGGCCTTAATTGGTTGTGCCTGGCAATGACCTTGTTGAAGGCATTGTTTTGTTAGTACGGACTTTCTCCAGGGTGAAAACCTATGATCGATGATCAGGGCGATGACGGCGCTAGTGCATTGTTCCCTTCTTGGAGGCGTCGCTTTTGGAGAGGATGGATTTCTGGTGCTGCCTTGGTGGTGTTTGGTCGTTGTTGTAGGAAATAGATCACTAAAGCAGGACCTTTTTTCCTGTAATTTTTCTTTTATTTTTGGCTGTGTGCATCCGTAATCCATTAGGGTAATGCGTTGTTGCAGAGGCTGGGTGTAATTGGTATCGTGCGATATTAATATATGCTCATTTCCAAAAAAAAGGAGTAGTTGGGATATATAATTCGGATATACCCACGACATGGACATATACCTGCAAGCTAGGGTAGCCCATTGGTGATGATTCCAGATGGCTCACCAGGCAGCCTAGTTGTAGATACAAGACAGAGTCCCATCCTGGAGTGAAGGCCCAGAGAGTTACCGCATATGACCCAGATGACTAGAAGACTTGGAGAACAATACTTAGCATTAGCCGACTTAGCCTACAGTCTGTATCGTAGACGAATAGGTTTTCTCCTTGTAAGCCGTAGGACAGACGACTATATAAGCCGGCCTTTTAGTGATTTATACCAGAAATAGGATTTGACCACCATCGTCGGATCTGAATGAACCTAGGTAACTCGTGTGCATCGGCATCCTTGACATCCATCTGCCTGACACCCCCTTCTTCCCCTTACAGTAGGACCCCCTCATGGCATACTTGTCATCCATACAACTGCCAGTTAGAGCCCACTATGGGGCCAGCAGCACTTGGAGCAAGGATCCGGGAAGGATCCACCATCACGAGAATCAGTGACACTGTCATCGTCAGACGCGTATTGTATGCCAACAACATCTCCATCGTCCCTTAAAACGATACATAGGTGTCGTCTAACAGTTTTGTGACCAGCTACAACATCGTGCCGTTCAAAGGCATCCACGTCTCCATCTCTACACAGGCGCAAGAGCAAGCACTTTCAACGTCAGATTCACAATAAGGTCCTCCCGACCCGCCCCTGCGGCGACAACAATTGTAGAAGATGGATATGTATCTACTTTGTCCACGGAGGTGGCAAAATCCTAGATATATGAAAAATCAAAGCCCACCCTACCTGCACCTGAGGTGGAGATCATGGTGGAAGATAGATCCGAGTCTGATCTCCCAGTTGAGAACTCGGTCTTAGGTAGCAATCACTTTGTTTGCTATGGAGGATCTAGATCCACATGTGAGGAGGCTAGAGACAAAGATGAAACTATTCTCGATGCTATCGATCAGGAAACTAGTTATGGAGTTTCCTTCACTTTGGCTGACCTCCTTGCGTATGAAAAAGATTACGGGAAGGATCTTAGAACGCCTTACTCGAAAGCATAGATGGAAGCATTTCTCTGGGTTGCAACATCAAATGTGTCTTCATGACCAATCTTTCTATGGAAAACCAACTCTCCGAAGCAGAGAAAGCTATAGTTGAGAATGAAAGCACGGTGGACAAAGAAGGGGAGCCAAGAAATGCAGTACTAGTTACCAAGCTGATAGCTATGCCGCCTACCAGAGATATCGCACTCCAAAGACACCCGAAATTTTGATTGGCAATGCTAACAACACTATTGGATATCTACCTCCACAACCATCTATTGATGGTTTTGTTGTGACACCACTAGGCAAAGATTTATTGGGTGACACGCTTACAACTCCAATTGACAAGGAAAACGCTAAAACAATCGATCAACTCAAGGCCAAGCGCTTGCAGCTTCTCGAGCAGGTAGCTCACATAAGCATGCTCAACCAAAAAATTAGAGAGAGAGAGAGAGATACAAAGAATTCATAAGTTAGATTCTGAGTACAGGAGGCTGATCCGTGAGGCACCAGTCGCCCATCTCACGACGCAAGACCCAACCATGCAAAAAATTGTTCGCCTCAACTTTAAAGGCGGGATAGAAGGTCGGCCAACTTTGCATCAACGCTCAAGGTAATTGGGTGTTCAACAACACTCCCATTTAAAACATCACCATCGCTAATGAGATCCTGGAGAGAAACCAGAATCTTGTAGTAGTGGGCAAGTGATACGTCCAATTTGCATCACCATTGTATATCATAATTTGCCTATATTCATTGATACATTTCATATTAAGGGGTGTTACTTATGTCTTTTTATCTATTTTTGCATGTTGGATGATTCTTGGAGGATGAACTGCCGGAGTCAGGATTATGATGGAAAAAGCGGCGTTTTGATGCAATTTCGCGAAGATCAGAAAAATATCAGAAAACTACGGAAAATTCTATTTTCCCAAAAGACGAAGGATGCTATAAGGGGAGGCAGAGATGGGCCATAGGGGCCCACACACCCCAGGAGCGGGCCACCCCTAGGCCGCGCCTACAGGGGGTGTGGCTTTATCACTTGTATGTTTGCTTGTTTCCTTCAACTCTTTTGCTTGCTACCCGGCCTTGCTAGCCAAAAACCTGTGCTGAGAGGGAATACTTCTCATGCATTCGATCCTTTAAACCAAACCCCGTGCCATTTGTGTCCACCATATCTACCTATTAGCATTATTGTTATTCCAAGTAAATTCTCAAGCTTCATCTATCTTTCGAATTAAAAATTATTTTTATATGTGAAAACTAGTTAGTAAATCTCTCACGAACTTGATGGAATACCTTATTTTCTTGCCCCTAATAAACTTGAACCATTGTGCCATCGAAGTTGTATATGCTTGCATCTATACGTTAGGATTAGCAGAACGTGCTGTCATGGGGAATGCTTTCAACACCTATAAATACATACCCAGTTGATATCATGCTTTTTTGTTTGCGGATGTCATCGGTGTGAAATAAAAGGGGAGCTTGTAAGTCCATGGAGTTATATATATGTGTTAGATAAACGCCTGAGCCGCTAGCCTAAGCCATGCCTAACCATGGTGGAAACTTGCAGCATCACCATAATGAGCAATCTATGAAGCTTTCTCCTTATATATATATAAAAAATAAAGAGACATATTGAAAAGAGGAAAGAGAGAAAAAAGCACCATTTTCCCATGGTAAATAAGAGATTGCTGAGATTCTCATTGTCTACTTGCCTTGCCATTTTGATTATAGGATAGCTCCTGTATCATGTGCAAGGGGTACCCCGTTGGTGGTTCTCTGTGATATGCATGTACTTACTATGACAAGAACTTACCGGTAACTAAAGTTGAGTAGAATGAGGAGCGACCCTCGCACTCAAGGGACATGAGATTGCCAACTTATATTTCGTCAAGCATATACTCCATCTTTGTTCACTTTAACCTTAATCACCTCAAGATGCTTATGATAGGGGGAATGAGAGCTCAAAGATAGTAAGTACCATAATCATTTGAAAGCTCTTTATGAACTTGAAATCCCTACTTCCCTCTATGAAGGGCCTTTCTTCTACTTCTAAGTTGAGTTAGTAAACCTATTCCTCTCTATCTCCAGCAAGCATTTGAGTTGGTGTGTTTCAAGCATTCATATGATGATTTACTCAATCATGTTCTCTATCTTCCTTGTTTGCACAAGACTTTTATCTAAATGAGTATTACTTTGAAAGCTATCTTTGTGAAAAGCCTTTTATGTTGAGCAAAGAGTACTCCTGTTGTAAACTTCTACAAAAGCTTTATTTGAAAACTGTTTGCCAACTATTCTCTGACCAAGATCAAAGTTTTCCAATCCCAATTATGATTTATCTTTATTCATCTTTATTGTGACTCCCATACTTGTTGCAAGCTAAGTTATATTATGTTGAGTTGATTTCTTCTATGAGTTGTGTATTGGTAAGTGTGATGCTTCTTGTCCGTATTCTTTCTATCTACACTTCACTCCATAAACATGTGGACATGGTTACTGAGCTCAGTTTTCGCTTGGGGACAAGTGAGGTCTAAGCTTGGGGGGATTTGATACATCCAATTTGCATCACCATTCTATATCATAATTTGCCTCTATTCATTGATATATTTCGTATTAAGAGGTGTTACTTATGTCTTTTTATCTATTTTTGCATGTTGGATGATTCTTGGAGGATGAACTGCCGGAGTAAGGATTCTGATGGAAAAAGTGGTGTTTTGATGCAATTTTGCGAAGATCAGAAAAATATTGGAAAAACTACGAAAAATTCTATTTTCCCAGAAGACGAAGGATGCCAGAAGGGGAGGCGGAGTTGGGCCATAGGGGGCCCACACACCCCAGGCACATGCCACCCTAGGCCGCGCCTACAGGGGATGTGGCCACCCTGGCCCACCTCTGGCTCCGCCCTCTCGCCTATATCTTCTCCTCAAAACCCTAATACACGGGGGGCGACCATAGAAATATTTCGCCGCCTCTGCGGGGCGGAAAACACCGAGAGAGATTTCTGCCGGGGAAATTCCTTCCCAGAGAGGGGAGATCATCACCATCAACACCATCATAAAGCTAGAATTCATTGGGATCATCATCAACTTCATCCACACCATCATCTCCACCAGCACCATCATTACCACTCCATCCCACTGTAACAATTGTGTTGAATCTTGCATAGTTCTTAGGGGAAACTTTCCCAGTGTTGATTACTATTGTAGTTGATGCTTGTGAGTGGAACCATTGAATTATTGTTTATTTTCAGATTGTTATTCATCATCATATCATCTCTGATCTTGATCCATATGATGTCTCATGATTAGTTCGTTTAGTTCTTGAGGACATGGGAGAAGTCATGTTGTTAGTAGTGGATTTGTGTTGAGGTATTATTCAATGGTTTAATATTTAAGTTGTGGTGCTATTCTTCTAGTGGTGTCATGTGAACGTCGACTACATGATACTTCACCATTTATGGGCCTAGGATAATGCATTGTGTATTTGGCTACTAATTGTGGGGTTGCCGGAGTGATAGAAACCTAAACCCCTGTTAGGAAACCATTACACAAGGGAGTGTAGGATCTTAGAGTTTAAGGCTGTGGTTAGGTTTATATCTTAATTTCTTTCTTGTAGTTGCGGATGCTTGCAGGGGTTTAATCACAAGTATATATTAGTCCAAGTAAGGTCAGTACATTAGCACAGGTTCACCCACACACCACTTATAAAACCAAAGAAGATTAATCAGCTATATGAAACGAAAGCACTTGACAGTATTCCCATGTGTCCTCGAGAACGTTTGGTCTTCATTAGTATTTCCACCGGCTTGTCCTTTGCTAAGAAAGGATTGGGCCATTTGCTGCAATTATTTGCTGTCTTTATCTACTTGCACCTTATTTCCTTGCTTTATCAGAAAACCCCCCTAAAAATCCGTTTGCTAAGTATTTACAGAGATTTCCTGCTCCATACCACTAGTCAACTCCTTCTACTCCTCGTTGGGATCGACACTACTATTTATCGAAAGTACTACGATACACCCCCTATACTTGTGGGTCATCAAGACTATTTTCTGGCGCCGTTGCCGGGGAGTGAAGCGCTATTGAAGAGTGTAACTGAAGGAAACTTCTACTGTGAGTATTGCTTTTTATTTCCTTTTGTTACTTTGATTCCAATATGGATGACCCACTTGATTTTCTGTTTGGGAAAACTACTACCAATGTTAGGGTAGTAGATGAACCACCACCTGTTGAGATAGATCCTTTTAAGATACCTACAAATATTGTTGATCGTGTTATGGATAATTATTATTTAGGGGATGGAACTGTCCATCCTGGTGATCACTTGCTCTTTATCCATGAATTATGTGGGTTTTTTAAGTGTGTAGGTATCACAACTGAACAGGTGAAGAAGAAGTTACTCTCTATATCATTGAAAGGAAGAGCTGAAGAATGGACAATCTATGGAATGGGAGGAAATAGTACATCTCTTTTATTCTAAATTCTATCCTCCTAGTGAGATTCATAAGGATATAAATCAAATATATAACTTTTGGCCTCGTGATGCAGAGAGTACATCCCAAGCTTGGGGGAGATTGAAGTTACTAATGCTTAAATGTCCTATTCATGAACTCCCTAACAATATTATTATTAATAACTTTTATGCTAGGCTTTCTCTTCATGATAAATATTTACTAGATGCTTCTTGTGCTGGATCATTCACACGTATGAAGGAAGAAGCTAAATGGGATCTCCTAGACCGTATTCAAGAAAACACCAAAGCATGGGAGAATGACAAAGGAAGAAATTCAGGTATAAATTATGATTATGAATGCATTAAATATTTTATGGGAACCGATGACTTTCGTGATATTAGTACTGAGTATGGTCTTGATTATCAAAGTATTGCCAATTGTTTTAAGGCTTTTGCCTCTTATATAGAAATTCCAAAAAATAAGTGGGACAAGTACCATGCACCATATAAAGATGTTGTTAATCATGTTCCTGTTAGAAATACTGAAGTTTGTACTATTGATCATATTTTGCCTGAACCATATGTTGAGAAAACACCTTTCCCAGCTAAGGTAAAGGAGTATTCTATGATAATTAGTGCGGTTAACAAAGGTACAAAGGAAACTGTGGAACGTGATAAGCAAATAAACATTGAACCTGTAGTAGCCATTGAGAAAGATCTTGTCACTAAAAACGTCGAAGTTGGGCACATTGTCTTCTGTGAAGACGCTTCTAATATTATCTCTCATCCTAGTAAAGCTAGAAAAGCTAGTGTCACAGTGCTGTCTGTTAGAATTGGTGAACATTGCTTTTACGTTTTATGTGATATTGGTGCTAGTTCTAGTGCTATTCCTTATGAGCTTTATAAATAAATTATGCATGCAATTGGTCCTTGTGAGTTTGAGGACATTGATGTGGTTATTCACCTTGCTAATAAGGAAACCATTTGCCCTTTTGGTATTGTAAGAGATGTGGAAGTCCTTTGTGGTAAGATTAAGTATCCTTCTGATTTTCTAGTACTTAGTTCAACAGCTAGTAAAACTTTCCCTATTATATTTGGTAGACCTTTCTTGAACTCTTGTGGAGCTATTATAGATTGTAAAAAGGATAAAGTTTTAACTAGGTTTTATGGAGATTCTTATGAGTTTAACTTTTCCAACTTGCTTCTATTGATCCAGTTTATAACCTTGGACCTCTTTTTGATGATTGTAAGTATGCTCATTCTGATGATAAAGTTGTTTCTTGTGACAGTTATATTGTCAACTTTATTCAAAATTCTACTGAAAGTTATTATGAGAGAGGGAAACATGGTTTTATGCATCTCGATAATATTAAGTTTCCCCATTTTATGTTGAAAGCTTTGAAGTTGCATTTGTTTTGTCTTCCTATGCTAGTGTCCTTTTATTTCAACAATTTGTTTCCTCATGAGACTCCCTTTCATAGGATGTGGGTTAGACTCAAATGTGTTGGATATTGCTTCTTGATGCTCTCTTTCACTTCAAATCTATATCTCATATGTGAGCATCTTTGAAATTATCAAGCCTAACTTAAAGGCATTAAAGAAAATTACTTCTTGGGAGATAACCCAATATTTTATTGAGTCTTGGAAGTTATTACCTCAGTAATAACCGCTCCTTATCCTTTTTGTTTTGGTTTTTGAAGTCAAAATCAACTACTTTTGAGAATTCGAGGAGTTGTGGAAAGTGGCTGACCTGGGACAAATTTTTGTGCTGCATTGTAAAAATTCGTGAAGGAGCTCAGTACAACGGATGGAGCTGTATTTTTCTTTGCTTGTTCTTCAAGTTGTTATCCAACTTTCATTGGTTTTGCACTTTTTGATTTTAGCAACAGAAGTTTTTAGAAAAAAATAATCTTTACCTGCTGGTCTGTTTTGATAGATTTCTGCCATCATTTGCATTTGCCTCTTATATTGATTCCCTTTTAGATTCTTTTTGGGATTTTGGAAAGGAGTTGCTATAGTAGCTTTTGTTTTGATGGATTTCAGTTGAAGTTTGAACCTAAAGGTTTATTGCTTTTGCATACACTCATGTTGCCAGTGAGGTTTGTGTAAGGCCTTGTATGAAAGGAATTTTCAGGTGATGGAGAGAATGAATCGGTAAAGTCCGTCTTTGAATATGTAAAAAGTGTTGCAAACAGAAGGTTCGTGAAAAAACTTTTTCTTTATATTTTTGATGTTTTTATTACATATGGAAAGTTATGAGACAAAACAAAGGAGGAAACGGAGCCAAGGTGGTCCACACCCACCAGTGGTGCGGGCCCCAGCTGGTCGTGCCACCAGGGGTGTTAGCCCCTGTAGTCCGTCTCCGCCTCGTTTTCGCACAATACCTTCCTTATGGAGTGAAACTTCATAATATATAACCCCCGGATCCCCTGATGTTCGTATATCGTGTTCTTGTCATGTTTTCATTTCGATCAATTTCTGTCAGGAAATCTTCTCAAGTTTAGAGCACCATGGTCTCCGCCAATGACAAAGGCAAGAAGCTCGTGGAAGATAATCCTCAAAACCCAAAGGAGGGGGAGATTTTGGCTGGGGATGAAGAAGACGTGAAGGAGGACGAGCATCCGGACACCCGCGCTACTGTTGCAAGCATTGGAGTGGTGGCAAACCCTACCAAGCTTAGGAGGACAACACGGATGCCTATAGAGGGAAAACTCCGCGTCATATCCTCGCTCCACGGTCACTTCCTTCACGGACCAAGAACCCCTTCCATACTCTCATACATGAGCAACAATACCAAAAGATGCCCCAAGGGAGTTTGCCCTCTATTTGGGATCTGACTCATTCTAACCATGCAGGGAAGGAACACTCTAAGAAGGAAGAGTGGGGAAGGAATAACAATGACAAGGATTCTCAGTCCGACATGATCATGAACCGTATTAAGCATAATTCGGAGATGATTCGTACTCTAGCCTTTGGGATTGAGGATTTGAGGGAACTGATTGAAGAGCTTATCAAGAGAACACCACCACCACCGAAGGAGTAATTCGTCATCAGGTTTGGCATCCCCTTGGCTTGTTCCAAGCTAGGGGGAGTGCCGCAGTATCACATCATTATCTTTTATCTTTTTACCTTTTTAGTAGAGTTATATCTTGGGTACAGAAGTTATATTATAGGATTGGTTTGCATTATGGAAGTATCTCTCCTTTAGTTGGTTATCTATGTATCCCTTGGTGTGAGTGCCTTTATGGAATATTAATGAGAAGTTTCATCTTTTACTTTTTTTCACTTCTTATTTTAGTTTGCAATCTCTATTATATGATTAATCTTGTTGATTAGTACTGGTATCACTTTGGGAGCATAAAGCAGATCTAAATTGGTTTTGGCAAACCAAGCTCTGGTCAGTAGCAACAAATTTTTGAGGTTTGAAAGGAAAAGAGAAAAAGCTTATAGGTATTTTGTATCATTTTTTTCTTGATTGGCAAATAAGCTTAGTATTCTTTATTTAAGATCTTTTTGTGTCTTCAAGGAAGATTGCATGTTTGGCTCTATCACTTGTATGTTTGCTTGTTTCCTTCAACTCTTTTGCTTGCTACCCAGCCTTGCTAGCCAAAACCTGCGCTGAGAGGGAATACTTCTCATGCATCCGATCCTTTAAACCAAAAACTATGCCATTTGTGTCCACCATATCTACCTATTAGTATTATTGCTATTCCAAGTAAATTCTCAAGCTTCATCTATATTTCGAATTAAAAATTATTTTATTATGTGAAAACTAGTTAGTAAAGCTCTCACGAACATGATGGCATACCTTATTTTCTTGCCCCTAATAAACCTGAACCATTGTGTCATCAAAGTTGTATATGCTTGCATCTATACGTTGGGATTAGTAGAACCGTGCTGTCACGGGGAACACTTTCAACACCTATAAATACATACCAAGTTGATATCATGCTTTTTTTTGCGGATGTCGTCGGTGTGAAATTAAAGGGGAGCTTGTAAGTCCATGGAGTTATGTATATGTGTTAGAGAAACGCCTAGGCCGCTAGCCTAAGCCATGCCTAACCATGGTGGAAACTTGCAGCATCACCATAATGAGCAATCTATGAAGCTTTCTCCTTATATATATAAAAAAGAAAGAAACGTATTGAAAAGAGGAAAGAGAGAAAAAGGAACAATTTTCCCATGGTAAATAAGAGATTGCTGACATGCTCATTGTCTACTTGCCTTATCATTTTGATTATGGGATAGCTCCTACATCATGTGCAATGGGTACCCCGTTGGTGGTTCTCTATGATACACATTTACTTACTATGACAAGAACTTACCGTTAACTAAAGTTGAGTAGCATGAGGAGCGGCCCTTCGCACTCAAGGGACATGATATTGCCAACTTATATTTCGTCAAGCATATACTCCATCTTTGTTCACTTTAACCTTAATCACCTTAAGATGATTATGATAGGGGCAATGAGATCTCAAATCTAGTAAGTACCATAATCTTTTGAAAGCTCTTTAAGAACTTGAAATCCCTGCTTCCCTCTATGAAGGGCCTTTCTTCTACTTCTAAGTTGAGTTAGTAAACCTATTCCTATCTATCTCCAGCAAGCATTTGAGTTGTTGTGTTTCAAGCATTCATATGATGATTTACTCAATCATGTTCTCTATCTTCCTTGTTTGCATAAGACTTTTATCTAAATGAGTATTACTTTGAAAGCTATCATTGTGAAAAGCCTTTTATGTTGAGCAAAGAGTACTCCTGTTCTAAACTTCTACAAAAGCTTTATTTGAAAACTGTTTGCCAACTATTCTCTGACCAAGATCAAAGTTTGCCAATCCCAATTATGATTTATCTTTATGCATATTTATTGTGACTCCCATACTTGTTGCAAGATAAGTTATATAATGATGATTTGCTTTATTCTATGAGTTGTGTATCGGTAAGTGTGATGCTTCTTGTCCGTATTATTTTTATCGACACTTCACTCCATAAACCTGTGTACATGTTTACTGAGATCAGTTTTCTCTTGGGGACAAACGAGGTCTAAGCTTGGGCGAGTTGATACGTCCAATTTGCAGCACCATTCTATATCATAATTTGCCTCTATTCATTGATATATTTCGTATTAAGAGGTGTTACTTATGTCTTTTTTTATCTATTTTTGCATGTTGGATGATTCTTGGAGGATGAACTGCCGGAGTCAGGATTCTGATGGAAAAAGCGGTGTTTTCATGCAATTTCATGAAGATAAAAAGAATACCAGAAAAACTACGAAAAATTATATTTTCCCAAAAGACGAAGGATGCCAGAAGGGGAGGCAGAGTTGGGCCACAGGGGCCCACAACCCCCAGGCACAGGCCACCCTAGGCCGCTCCTACAGGGGATGTGGCAACCCTGGCTCCGCCCTCTCACCTATATCTTCTCCTCGAAACCCTAATACACGAGGGGCGACCATAGAAATATTCTGCCGCCTCTGCGGGGCGGAAAACACCGAGAGAGAAAGAGCTCTCCGGCAGAAAGATTTCTGCCGGGGAAATTCCTTCCCGGAGACGGGAGATCGTCGCCATCAACACCATCATCAAGCTATACTTCATCGATATCATCATCATCATCATCCACACCATCATCTCCACCAGCACCATCATCACCACTCCATCCCGCTGTAACAATTGTATTGAATCTTGCATAGTTCTTAGGGGAAACTTTCCCGATGTTGATTACTATTGTAGTTGATGCTTGTGAGTGGAACCATTGAATTATTGTTTATGTTTAGATTGTTATTAATCATCGTATAATGTTTGATCTTGATCCATATGATGTCTCATGATTAGTTCGTTTAGTTCTTGAGGACATGGGAGAAGTCATGTTGTTAGTAGTGGATTTGTGTTGAGGTATTATTCAATGGTTTAATATTTAAGTTGTGGTGCTATTCTTCTAGTGGAGTAATGTGAACATCGACTACATGATACTTCACCATTTATGGGCCTAGGGGAATGCATTGTGTATTTGACTACTAATTGCGGGGTTGCCGGAGTGACAGAAACCTGAGCCCTCGTTAGGAAACCATTGCACAAGGGGGTGTAGGACTTAGAGTTTAAGGCTGTGGTTAGGTTTATATTTTAATTGATTTCTTGTAGTTGAGGATTATTGCAAGGGGTTTAATCACAAGTATGTATTAGTCCAAGTAAGGTCAGTACATTAGCACAGGTTCACCCACACAACTCTTATAAAACCAAATAAGATTAATCAGCTATATGAAACGAAAGCACTTGACAGTATTCCCATGTGTCCGCGAGAACGTTTGGTCTTCATTAGTATTTCCACTGGCTTGTCCTTTGCTAAGAAAGGATTGGGATACTTGCTGCAGTTATTTGCTGCCTTTATTTACTTCCACTTTATTTCCTTGCTTTATCAAAAAAAAACCTAAAAATCCGTTTGCTAAGTATTTATAGAGATTACCTGCTCCATACCACTAGTCAACACCTTCTGCTCCTCGTTCGGATTGACACTCCTATTTATCGACAGTACTACGAAACACCCCCTATACTGGTGGGTCAGTAGCAAGGCTTTCCTGCTGTGTACAAATGTTGTGTAATAGCAGGAGATTGCCACATATTTTATTGGAACGCTCTCATCAAAATTTTAACTCTACTGCACTGAAGAAGAGAAGCTGGTCGATCACTTGTGATGGCGTTGCGTCAACATGGAGCGCTTCGTCAGTAAACCCCAAGAGCAAGGTATGATGCAGCACAACAGCAAGTTTTCCCTCAGTAAGAAACCGAGGTAATCGAACCAGTAGGAGGAAGGAAACGTCTCAAAGGTGTTGCAAGCAACGTGGAAACCTTCACAACACAAACTCAAGACTTTGCCCCAACTAACAGTGAGGTTGTCAATATCACCAGTTGCTGTAACAAAGGATTAACTATATGGTGTGGAAGGTGAAAGAGGTTTACAGCAAGTAAACAGTAACAATGGAAGATGTATCCATGTTAAATATTGGACCGGGGTCCATAGTTCACTAGAGGTGCTCTCCTTAGATAAACAAACATGGCATGCTGGGTAAACAAATTATAGCAGGGCAATTGATAGGACTGAGCAAGGCATAACAATGCAATACTAGACAAAAAGATCCCATGAGATTCGATTGGGCAATACAACAATATACATAGACCACCATCCAACTACATCTATGACTAGAATTCCACCTTTGGGTTATCATCCGAACCCCCTCCAGTATTAAGTTGCAAGAAACAGACAACTTCTTTAAGCAAAGTGTGTAAGGTAAACAATCCACTTGTTCCATGAACAAGAGACCGTTGTTTTCTCCCTAGTGGTAACAACACATCTACAACCTTAGATATTTCTGTCACTTCGCTTGATTAAATAGAGGCATGAACCCACTATCGAGCATAAATACCCCCTCTTGGAGTCACTAGCAACTACTTGGCCAAGATAGCTACTAACAACGGAGAGCATGCAAGATCACAAACAACACAGACATGATAGAATCAATAAGACAAAACCATTAATCAATCTGACATAGTAATCTCAATATCCATCGGATCCCCGCAAACATAACATGCATGATTACAAATAGATGAGATATTGATCATGAACGGAGCTCACAAGATCTAGACTTAAAAGCACAAGGAGGAGATATTGATCATGAACGGAGCTCACAAGATCTAGACATAATTGATGCGAGGTTTCTCCCCAACCCGTAACCCGTGAGGACTACTCACTCATAAAAAATAGATATAGGATAGAACATATTATGCAAAATACTTAGATTGAAATCAAATAATCTTACAATGGTCGCTGAATTACAAGGAGATCTAAAGTATAAAGGAATGGCTATGGCTAATGGAGGGGATGGATGATGGAGGTGATGAACAATGGATGAACGATGGCGTGCATCTCCTTTGGTAGTGTTGTGATGTAACCTGAGAATGGCGGCCTCCTGGTTGGCGGCTAAAGCCTCAAAATATATAGGAGTCTTCATGAAAGTTGTTGGGTTTAACAATACGAAGCTGCTGCCACCTGGTACGGGCGGGCCCTGCTCGTACTAGTGGTGGTTAAGCTAACTGACGCCTTTGAATGGCTCCCCAATTACTTGGACGTGTGGACTTCCTCAAAAACCTTCATTATGACTCCTGATTTCGCATTAAAAGTCATGATTTCTTGCACAACACAATTCAAAGCAAGGATTTGCATATCTTTGAAATTATTAGTCATTAGTGGTAAGGATTGAGAGTTTCTTGTCAATTGCTTGACTAAAAACAATGTTTAAACACGGTGGAAGAGGGATAATTTTGGAGCCATCAAGTTCCCCAAATCTCAAATCTTGATCGCCCTCGAGCAAGAAGAAACAAAAGAACTATAAGGAATTCAGCGTTTAAACTTGAAAAAACGAGAATAATAATTCACTTACGGTTGGTAGTCATATGTGCTTAGCACTTCATTCATTTGCGAGGCTTATCAAAGTTAGAGATATGACAAGAATACTATACAAGCTTCGGTAAGTCAAGACAATCAAAGTAATGTTTAATATTAGTATAAATAACTATAAGTGTAGCAATCAACCCAATTCTTCTAGTTAACTCTTAGCTTGCCAAGGAACACTAGAATGTTTAAATAGCATAATTCAGTAAGAGAGTTTCATGTCCTAAGTAGTATAACAATGAAGTGTCTTATTTACACCCACATCAATAAATCAAGTCTATCAAAAAAACTTCTAATCCAATCATTGTCTTTCAAGAAAAAATCGTAGAGTAGTAAGGAGACCATACCAAGGACTTGTTATGTGGATCTTCATACATATATTTTTTTTCAAGGATCACTAGCTGTTTCTTTTGCAAGTGCTTGCACAACCTTTGAGAGTACCAATACGTTTTCCCATATACTGACACGTATGCCACTCATGTCATCAACCCATAGCCGAAATCCGGGGTTATACCATAGTTTGTTCAAAAGCTAGCGGAGTTGTTGACATTCCAAAGGTGTGCACTAGAAACATAAATTTTTCTCTTTCTCTTTTTTATGCTAGTACCACGGTTTGATCCACAAGGTTAGATTTGGCATGCATCACAATTATCACTAGACTTTATTTCAATCAAACAACTCCTTTGATGAGTTCCGTCAAGACTAATCAACATATTTATGGGGTTAAGTATCTTCAAGGGTATACTCTCAAGACAATCAGCCATCAAACAAGTCGTAAATTTCAGACTTTTTCTTATTCTAATTGTTTGGAAATATTATTTCCAAGGAAACACTCGGTTAGCTAAAAGAACTAGAGCAAGAGCTTCAACAACTAATCATCATACTAATAAAACGCTTTACTTTAACCATATTAAATTACTCACATAAGCATGACATCTTAGAAAATCAACCAACTAGGATAAACAACTCAAACATCAAAAGTGGGAGACATAGGACATACCTCTTATAAGTGACTTCACGATTATCTTCCTTATAGGGATGTGTTCCTTCAAAAGTCAAACACGATTACTCTCATAATAATATTAAAGCAAAGAGGCAAAGTGTGAATCCATGATTACAAAGAAGAGGAGAAAAATGGAAAAATATTTTTGTATTTTTGAGGATAGGGATTAAAGAATATAAAAAAACTTGTGAACAAGCAATGGATTTAAGAAAAAAAACAAACTAAAAACAAAAGAAAACTAAGAACAACATCAAACTAATAGCAAAGGAAAAAAATAAAGTGTTGGAACAAGCCAACTCGAGTGTTTCAAAGCTGCCAAGGAGCTAGAGTACAACCTAGTTATACACAAATAAATTTTCTAGGGAAACACATCCCCAAGGTCAAGCTTTTGCAAGCCCTTTTGTTGCTCATTGTCGTGGCGGTGGATAGTCTCCCATGTTCCATTGGCTTCTCCAATCATGGAACTGGGTGGCGAGGCTTGCAGTACCATCTCGAAGGTTGATGGAGAGGTCATTCATGTTTTGAATATTTCCATCGATTGCATGGATATATTCATAGGTGGTGTAGTAGTTTGGTGTCTGCTCATCTTTTTCAGGTCCTTGTTCTACTTATTCATCTTCTCCTCCTCCCATGGGTATCTCTTGATGGGGTAAATCTGCCTCAATCTATGCGTCAAAACACAAACGTCCATCCTCCATAGAGAGTAGACCATTAGGAAAAGGAGCCGGTATTAAGTGATCCACTCTAGGTATATCAATGAAGTATCTACCATGAGTTTTAGAAACCATACCACATGCTCTTAGAGTGGAGAGACCGAGATGGCGACTTCCTATCAACGGTTGGATGTTACCTAGGTTGATATGAAGTGTGCATGCAAGAACGGTCATAACTCCTCCTCTGCATATGGGTCCTCGACATTGGAGAGCCTGATGCTTAAGGTAAAGCACAAGAAGAGCGCCCAAGTTTGGCATTAACTTATAATTAATCATAATAGCCTTTGCAAGGATCATCATATCCTCCTCGTTAACTCTAGTAAACTCACCACATGCCTGCAAGGTATTAGCAATAACAAAAAACAAATAGAGAATAGCAGGATGATCAGTTGGGTTCCCCTTGGATGTGTTTCCATGAATTCTTATTAAATTAAAGTACTCCCAAGGTGCAGGATTTAAAACAAAATTAGTTGTGTGTACATCGATGGTGTTGTTGGCAAACCCGAAACATTGAGCCCATTGGTCGAGTGTTAAGGTGTACTCACGGTTCATAAGACGGAAGTTGATGCGATCAACTCCGGGCTGTTGTTCCTCGGAACAATAGCAAGGATCCACTTTATGCGTCAAGGTGATGAGGAACTCAAGTGTCAAGCGACGGTACGTGGAAGCATCCTGAAATAAAAAATCATATAAACCAACATTGTTGCAAAGGAAATCGAAATCAGCATGAATGCCAAGTTGGTTCAGGATATAAGGACACACCCACTTGGTGGACTTGATTTCTCGGAGTTTGAGATGATTGAAATGGTTCAGCTAAAACTCCTCGATGAACTCGATACCAAGTGACTTGGGGGTTAACGTATCAATGGTGGTGCGGAAGAATCCACAGTCATTTCTCATGTACGGCTCCTCGTGTTCATCTAAAATTAAAATAAATAAAGATTGCTAATTAAATATTTTAGTCCAATAGAAGCATAGCATATATGATCCTCTACACTAGTTACAAAATAAACTCCTCTAAAAAAATACTAAGCATGCTCAATATCAATATTGAATCAAGAAAAATACCTAAGTCTAGATTGACAATGATGAAATATTGAGTAAAGCTTTTGTGCAAATGGTCTGATCCTTCTGGGCGGCGATGGCATGCTTGTGGTTGGCGTCGGCGTGGGCATTATCTAACTCCTTCTGACGGTCATACATCATGAAGCTGAGGTAGTCCAATTGACTCTTTAGCTCGTGGTGGTAAGTTGCCTCCAGTGGTTGTCCCATAACATCACGCCTTGGGTAGAACTCAAAGCGGGTACCCTTGATTTGATTGATAACCTGCCCACATAGACGGGCAAGAGCTTCCTGCATTGCCCTGGCAAGTCCATCGAGCCAGTTGTTCTCTATCAAGGTGAACTGAATTCCCTCTGAGGTGGGGGCTTCAATCTTTCCTCGGAGACTTGAAACCACTAACCACTGCAAATCCTCTACTGCCTGATCATTGAGCTGACCTCCGAAGAACTCGGGGCACGGACGCTCCAGTGTCTCTGACAACTGGTCCAAGTTACGCTCAAATATGAGGTCTCCTCCATTACCCAACTGATAAAACTTGCTGTACTTCACGTCCATCTATAAGAATATAGGATGATTAAGTTAGTAGGGTGATCAAGTGTGTCAAATTTTATGTAAGTTTGAAAGAATTTTTGAGGAACATGAATTTTCATGAAAAACTCTAAGTGATAAGAATGAGAATAAGTTTTCATAAGTACTCACTTCCTTTGGTTTTGAAACTAAGTTTTTGATTCAAACGTCCATTCTAAACTAGGGTCTCCTATGGTCAGGATGGCTCTGATACCAACTTGTCAACACCCGGATTTTTAATCCCAGATGCATGTTATGCCATACATCGCAATCCCAGGATTACCATTTTTTTGAGACATAACAGATTGGATATCACAGTACATCATCCATTACAAACCATACATAAGGTCTTACACAAATAAGGATCTCATGATCCAGCCTTAATACAATTCAAGCAGCGGAATAACGTAAAGATAACGATAGCATGGGCTAAGCTCCATCTTCATGGTCACAGGCAATGCTGATGATGGGAGATGATCCTAGTTGTCGTAACCTTCCTGTGGTCCATCTTCCTGATACTCTTCTTCATAGTATGACCACGGGAATATCCAGGGACAAAGCCATGAGTACTATTTAAGTACTCGCAAACTAGTACTAGCAAGTCAAGTGGTTTTGAGTAGGATATACTAAGCTCTAGGGTTGTTTTTGCAAAAAGCCAGATTTATCTCTACTGAGTTCAGAAGCAAAGAAAGCTAGTTGAAAGTTTTATAACACCTAAGCGGGAACTTGAATTTCATATCACAACTCTGTTGTGGTCAAGTCAAAGTCATAAATCATTTCATAAGTCATTTTGAAAACATTTGACGATGGTACAGTATGGCCACTTGAACTGTCCATAACCGCGGACGCGGCTATTCGAATAGTTTGACACTCTGCAGAGATTGTACACTTTTACCACAACATTCGATACATCCGTCAGGAATAAATCCTGAATTCACCATACTTAGTATGCGGATAATCAATCCTAACCTTTCAATTACACACCCTAGTATAGGCACCTCTCCTGTGAGTTTGGCCTCCCAACCATGACCAACTGTCATCTTGGGTACTGCACAGGTGGGAAATCTTCACAAGGTAGCCTCATCTCAAACCTTGGCCGCAAGGGAACCCATACTAAGGTATATAAATTTCTAGTCAATCCCTACCCAAATTTCGGGTATTGTGGTTGTATGGTAAAATTGGAATGGTATCGCACCCATACAACCATTAATTTTATAAAGGGCTAAGGCTCATGCCTTAAAAAATTTATCATCAAAATCATCTGGTGTTCAAGAACATATGTCAAAACATTTCAGTAGAATGACTCATCATTCTAAGGTTTTCATAACCATTTTCACCAAGTATTCCCATCTAAATTTGATCAATTTTTATGCTTAGAACTAGCATCTACAAGTGGGATAAATAATAATGAGGGGTGATAAGCAATTGGATCTTATCTAGGTTCAATCTCATGCTTCAGGATGCCACTATGATTTATCTAACTTAGGCCAAGTTTTATGCTCTTTATGCTACCTTCAATTATCTTCCTAGAATCTACAAGTCACTAAGTAAACTCTAAGAGAAAACTTTGATAAAGAAATAAAGTACTAAGCTTTGCAAGTAAAAATAGGATTGGGTATCATCAAGGGGTATAAGCTTGCTAGGTGGCAAGTGTTTAGCTTGCTCAGTTAATAGCTTGCTAATTCAACCAGTAGTATTAGGCTTGCTAAGTAAGATAACTTGCAAGTTGTAGCTTGCCTTGTGCAGAGTAGTGGTTGAAGTTCTCCTCGGCTTCTTCCTCGTAGTATCCTCCTTCCTCCTCGTATCCTTGGTCAGTACTATCATCTATAAATAAATACGAGGTACACAATCACCACACAATTCTTAACTACTCTATTTAGCACACAAAGGTTCACATTAGATGATCTAGCATCATCACTAACATTACAACTATTAAGGCAAATAGTTTCATTTTCTTTATCTTAGAAAAGTAATTTCTACTCATTGAAAAACTACTTAAGATTTAATATTCTCCAACTCAAACATGGGATCATGTTGACACATGTCATCACCACATATTTCAGTACATGGGAATGTGATTTAAAGTGGTGTCACAATTTAATAAGGTTTAACCTTTTCATTTTAATTAATTAAAGTGACTAGAATGTCCTATGAGGCATTCTTTTATTATATGATCATTATTTTTGCAAGTAACCCTATATATTTTTATATAATCTGAAAGGTATGGTTAAATATGATTTTTGAGAGTTGGAATCAACTCAAAAGCCTCTGCCTTGTTATTTTTTGCTATGGTTGATCTACAAATCAAATTGGTTTGAATCCAATGGGCTTGGATTAAACACTCCAGTACCTTTCTAACAAAATTGATTTCATGCATTTTGGTTTAATAAATCGAGTTGGGTTGATTTTTGAATCTAGGTACAGAACTGCTTTTGAAACTAAATGAATAAACCTATGTTTGAATTGTTGGGTCACGCGGGAGGTTTAACTGGGCTGGCCCACTACGCACAGCACGCGCGCGGCTGGTTAAGTGAACGACCCCACTTGTCAGTGAGACAGTGAGTGGCGAAGCGGTATGGGGAGATGTGGACCGTGCGATCTAACTCTAATCCTATGGTCGTGGTTCATCGTCCACGCATGAACAGGACGCGGCGAGGTTGAACCCTAGAGCGGCTAGTGGAGGTCAGTGGGGGCTCACCGGGGCTCCGACGATGGTCTGTGATGGGGGTGAACGATGAAGTCGACGACGGTTATCCTCTTGGTACCGTCATCTCCTCCTGAGACGGCTCCAATCGACGACGCCTTTCCTCCTCTGCAGCGGTGAACTCTTGTGAAATTCCGGCCACCTGGTGCTCGCCTTGCTCCGGGGGTGAGTGGTGTTGGAGATATGCCCAAGAGGCAATAATAAAGTGGTTATTATCATATCTTCACACTTATGATAAATGTTTACATACCATGCTATAATTGTATTAACCGGAAACATTAATACTTGTGTGATTTGTAAACTAAAATAAGAGTCCCTAGTATAGCCTCTTGTTAAACTAGCTTGTTGGTTAATATATGATCATGGTTTCTGATCATGAACATAGAGATGTTATTAACAAGGATCATATCATTAGGAGAATGATGTGATGGACATACTCCTATAGATAAGCGTAGCATAAAGATCAAAGTAATTTCAATAGTTCAATTGCTATATGCTTTACGATACATAGTAACCTAATTCCTTGACCATGAGATCATGCATATCACCTTGGATGGATGCTTTGATGACATCAAACACCACGGGTGGCTATAAAGGTGGCATTAAGTGTTCGGAAAGTATTGGTTGAAACACATGGATCAAGAGTGGGATTTGTCCATCCTCATGACGGATAGATATACTTGTGGAATGTCATCCAATTAGCTTGCAAGCATGTGAGGGCTCACAAGGATCACATATCAGGAACGAGAAAAGAGTACTTGAGGTTGAACTAGGTATGCAGAGATACGATCATAACCTCGGATAAGTAAACTATCGTGAGACAAAGGGAAATTGGTATCGTATGTAAGTGGTTCATTCGACGCAAAGTAATCGTAGAAATATGTGGAGCCATATGAATTTCAGATTCCTCTATTGGTTATTGTTGGAGAAGTGTCTCGATCATGTCCGCATAATTCGAACCGTAGGGAGACACATAAGGATTCGGCGTTTGAGTAGTTATGGTATTATGAGAAAGAGACCGAATGTTGTTGGTCTCGGATGGGATCCGGGATATCACGAGGTGATCCGGAATGGTCCGAATAAGATTCATATAAGGAAAGTCAGTTCGGGAATGATTTTGTTTTAATGTTCTAGAAGGTTGGGGAAGGGTACATGAATGTGTCATTGCTCATTGAATGATTGCATCATGTACTAAGTGTTCTTGCTGTCCCAAATAAAGTTAAATTGAATCCTAAAACAGAAAAGTCAAATGTCCATTTGAAAGTCAAAAACAAGCTGTGGGAAACAAGCAAGAGGAGTTGGAACCACTTTGGAGGAGGAGTTGGACTCCTCCAAGGCCGAGTTGGGAGGGACTCCTCCCGCCATGACCCCCTCCCATAAAAGGAGGGCTCCTCCTAGAGACATATAACTTTCTACTCTAGATCTCCGGTTTAGAGCCGTTTTGGTTTAGAGCTTCTAATTGCTTTGGTTTAGAGCCTTCTAATTGGTTTAGAGCCTTCTAATTGGTGTCTAATTACTAGACCACTAATAGCCTCTCTCATAAGCTCCACCATAATCTTCCCTCTACTTCGCGTTGTCTGCTGCCGATCGCGAGGATCGGAGAGTGCTACAACCGGAACAAGGGAGAGGAAGGTCTGATCTTGAGATCGACATCACCCACGAGAATCGCTTTGGAATCTTGAGGGTGTGTTATACCATCGACCGTTGCTACAATCTAGTAGATAGATCTTGGCTTGTTTGTTTGTATGCGATAGAAATTTTTGTTTTCCATGCTAGACCCTTCGAGCCGTGTCTATATGTAGATGTAGAACACAATGGTCATTGTGGGCGTTGATGCTTTTATTGTCGATTGCTTCTTGTGTACTTTGTATCTTGCGGTATGTTGGGATGAAGCGGGCTAACCTTACATGACATCGTTCATGAGACTTGCTCCACGCTTGACATGTAACTTGTATTGCATAAGTGGCTTTGGGTGCATGTTTCTCCTAGCATAGTTAAGATCCAATTTACAACGGGTGATCAACAATACTAGTATCAATGTTGTGGTTCTTGTTCGTAAGTTAGACGACACTTATTGAAAGCCCCAAACCACGTAAAACATGCAAAGAAAGTAGAAGCGTCTAACTTTGTTTTGATGTGATATGGCCATGATTGTGATTATATTTGATGTATGCAATGTTCCTTATTATATGGTTGTCTTTAAATTTAAGACCGGCTGACCCGCGTGTCTATTCAAAGTAGTTGTAATAGTTACAACCATGGAGTAGCGTCATTGACCTTGATGCAATGTGATGATGGAGATCATGTTCGTCTTTGGAAGATGGAGATCGGAAGCACAAAGAAGAAACCATATCATATCACATATTATGAATTGCATGTGATGTTAATCCTTTATGCATCTTGTATTGCTTAGTAGGCGGTAGCATTATAAGATGATCCCTCATGCACATGAATTTCAAGTCTTAAAGTGTTCACCCTTAGTTATACCGTTGCTAAAGCTTGTTGTTTGAAACACCACGTGATGATCGGGTGTGCTAGATTCGCAAGTGTATACAACGTGAGCAAGTGCTCATGCGAAACTAAGGTTTGATCTTGACGAGCCTAGCATGACATGGCCTCGGGAACACGGATTAGAAAGGTAGAGCATGAGTCATATAGTAGATATGATGAACATGTTGATTGCGCCATTGAAGCTATATCAACTCTCGTGATGATCGGTTTTGATGTGGTGGATTTGGTTCGTGTGATCTTTGAAACAATGTGAGGATATTGTTTTGAGTGGGAGTTCACCTAGATTAATTTAATTATTAATTAGAACTCAATTTATCATAAACTAAATCAAAGTGAATTTGCATAGTTGTTGTAATCATTGGCATCCGCTACCACTTTGCGCTTAGTTATAATTGAGATGATAGAGCTATAGAATTGGTATCGTATTGTTTTGAAGTGTTAATCTAAAGTTTAAAAGTCCTATTGCAAACTTAAGTTCGGATTACTCGATGAAGTTTAATAATTTGTATTAAAACAAGAGTAACAATTCCAATGTTAGTATATAAGTATCATGTTTGTCTCCATGATTCTTGATATTCAAAGGATTGTCTTAATATCAAGGTTATCTAGGATCTGAAAGTTGTTTGAGAAACCATGATGTGTGGAAGATATTGTGATAAAGTTTTGTTGCAACATGATAGAGTATAATATGGCTAAAGTCATGTTCTCATATTTGATGAGAATTTGCGAAGGTTGAGACACTTGTTGTCCTAATCCTCCAAAAGGTTTTGGATAGCAACATTATACTCGTAATTCATCGTTATAAGCTAAAGGTAGTTTGATCATGGACGATTCCATGATAAGGATGAATATTTGATGTAGGTAAAATGTTTACTACACCAGATTACTAAATAAAGGAATTTGAAAGAACACCAAACATTTGATGATGGTGATCTACTTCAGTGCAAGTCCAAAGACATTGGTATTTAACTATACACGCTTTGGACTATGTGTCATATGTATGACTCTTTGTTGATGTTGATAGATTCTTTCAATCTTGAAGAGAATCTCATAAGTATATGGCGTAAAAGAAAAGACTAGAATTGTTCGGTTTAAGTATATAGATGATATCGTGTTTATTCTTTGCTTGTTAAACAATGTGGTTCTTAAGTATTTGATACTGAATTTGTTGGTGTGAATCGTCATACGAAACAACACAATTCATGAACTACAATGGCCTAAGTAACTAGCAAAAGAATATGTGATGATGTTCATCGAGAACAAAATAAAGGGTTATTGTGTTGCTCGTTAAACATCAAGCTTGCCTTCAAAGATTTGTTTTATCGGTATTATGAGAACAAAGGGTTGTTCAAATAATTGCGTAATCCATAAAAGATGGATGATTCAAATCTCGTTGGAGGAATCACATCCATAAAACTAGTGCTAAAAATGTCGAAAGACAAATTGATTGAAAGATCACTTAGGAAGTAGCGTCGCCGTTTAAATTATATTGGAAAGAAAACATGAAGAAACTCCATATGGATGGAATTTTGGAGTCTATTTGATTTTGATCAAATGGCGCTTGTGAAACTTTCTAGAGATAATTAAAACTTCGTTCATAGGAAAGGAATGAATGACTAGCTTATTGGAACTAGTACATATTGTTGTATGAAATCCATTATGTGTAGTCAAGAGCGATGGATTTCAACTTCATATGCTTTCTCAAAATTTGAGTGAATATATGAATATTTACTTAATAAGGATGAAGTGTGAAATATTTGAAGAGTTCAAAAGACTTTCAAGATGAAGTGCAAAATCATTGTAACAAGAATATAAATAGTTTATGATAAAGATCATAAAGGAAGATATTTGAGTTCTGAGTTTAGCATAATACCTAAGATTTAAGGAATCGTTACATGGATTTGCATTTTCCGAAACACCATAAGAGTATGGGCGTTGAGATATGTAATTAAACCTTGTTTGACATGGTAAGATCAAAGGTATAATTTATAAAACTGCCATTATATTTTAAAGATTAAAAGCTTTAGAGATTACCGTTTCCAATGAAAAGAGCTCCATCATAATCCGTTGAAATGACACCATATAAGGTTATGGTTTGGGATAAAACCCAAGTTGTCCTTTCTTAAACATTGGTGCTATGCATAAGAAAGATGTGTGCAACCAAAGTCGGATGAACTGTCTTTGTATATTTTGAATAATTGTTTAGTAATCCTCCATAACATGGAGACAAAAGTGTTTGTCACTTAGAGCGTCAAGTTTCTTTGAGAAGGAATTTTTCGTGAAAAGTTAAGTGGGAGGACAATAGAACTTTGATAAGGTTGAAAGAACCTTAGCTATATGAATGCTCATGGCTCACGTACCTCAAAGGTTGTGGTCACGAGATCCAAGTTCCTATTGAAACAAGTAGGTCGGATAAACAATCAAATACCAAGATTTGAGGTTGAATCATTTTGAGAATAATGAACCGACTACATGCAAAGAAGCGATGATGGGCTCAAATGGCTTGAAGCCATAAAATCCGTGATAGTTCCAAACACGAGAGATCAAGATTTGAACTTGAAAGACCGGAAGGTACAATACCTTATTTGGATCTATAAAGAAATAGACATGGATGTTTTCACATCTATGAAATAGTCGACATGTTGGGAAAGAGTTCACAACAATGTTCAAGGTTGACTATGACAAGATTTGATGCATCATAGTGATATTTAGTCTAGACGGATTAATGTAGCAACCACTACATATAATTTTGTTATATGGTAGTAGAATAAACAAAACAAGTTCTTCTAATAGAATCGTTACCTAGGACATGTGCATAACACGGTCCATAGGGTTTTGTTAATTCAAAGGATGCTAAAAGCATATGCAAACTTCAATGGTTGAAGTGAGCATCGGAGTTGGAATCTTCACTATGATGAAACTGTTAAAGGAGTTTAAAAGTTCATTAGAGACAATGAAGATGCTTGCATTTGCAAGAAATTAAGTGGGGCGCTAAGACATGTTTCTAATACATTATGTGGAAGACATATTGTTGATTGGAAATAATGTATCTTTATTAACACATATTAAGAATTTCATCCCGATGAAAGACTTAGAAAACCTAAATATTTGGCATCAATAGCTAATATGGTTGTGCGAAGTACATAGACAAGATATTGAATGAGTTCAATATAGAAACTACAAGAGAGGTTCTTGTAAAGGATTGAATAAATTCAATATTGATGATATATTCAAGTGTATTGACATTTGGTAAAGTGAAACAAATAATCAAGTATAGATTGATACTTGTATGAAATCACAAAGAGTATTTATATCAATCATGTGATATGTACAAATCAGATATGTCCTATGCTCTAAATGTTGTGAGCATATACCGAATGATTCATAAGATGATCATTGGACAATAGTAAGGATATTCTTATGATCTTTTGGAAGAACTAAGAGTATAATATTTGTAGAAGTGACAAATAGATGGTTAGTTCATTGTAAAGTACTACATTGATACTAGCTTTGTCACAAAGTACAAATTAAGTTTATCTCAATCTAAACTAAGGGTGGCACAATATAATGGAAGGTGAGTTCCATAATGGATTTGGATGAGTTCCAAAGTTAAGACATTGTGAGATACTACAACAAAAGGCCAAGTATATAACGCTATTTTAGCAGCAAAAGAGCATTTGTGTCAAGTAGTTTGTTATCAAACTAGGTGTAGTTCAGTGGGATAATACTATGAAGATATATTGGACAATATTATCAACATGTTTTAACCCCAAAGAACTAAAGGTCACACGAAGACCAAATTTATACAAAGCCATCTCATTAGAGAATGAGTGATGAAAGACATGCAATTACACACGGACCTGGAAGTGTCAGATCCGGAGATCAGTTGACCACTAGCAATCATACAACACCGTAAAGCCATAGGTGTTGAATACACAAAGGTTTGAAACTAGATTATTGACTCTAGTGCAAGTGGGAGACTGTTGGAGATATGCCCAAGAGGCAATAATAAAGTGGTTATTATCATATCTTCACACTTATGATAAATGTTTACATACCATGCTATAATTGTATTAAAGGAAACATTAATACTTGTGTGATTTGTAAACTAAAATAAGAGTCCCTAGTATAGCCTCTTGTTAAACTAGCTTGTTGGTTAATATATGATCATGGTTTCGATCATGAACATAGAGATGTTATTAACAGGATCATATCATTAGGAGAATGATGTGATGGACATACTCCTATAGATAAGCGTAGCATAAAGATCAAAGTCATTTCAATAGTTCAATTGCTATATGCTTTCTGATACATAGTAACCTAATTCCTTCGACCATGAGATCATGCATATCACCTTTACCGGATGGATGCTTTGATGACATCAAACACCACACCGTTGGCTATAAAGGTGGCATTAAGTGTTGGAAAGTATTGGTTGAAACACATGGATCAAGAGTGGGATTTGTCCATCCTCATGACGGATAGATATACTCTGGGCCCTCTCGGTGGAATGTCATCCAATTAGCTTGCAAGCATGGGGATCACATATCAGGAGCGAGAAAAGAGTACTTATGAGGTTGAACTAGGTATCGATCATAACCTCGGATAAGTAAACTATCGTGAGACAAAGGGAAATTGGTATCGTATGTAAGTGGTTCATTCGAAGAAATATGTGGAGCCATATGAATTTCAGATTCCTCTATTGGTTATTGTTGGAGAAGTGTCTCGATCATGTCCGCATAATTCACGAACCGTAGGGAGACACACTTAAGGATTGACGTTGTTTGAGTAGTTATGGTATTATGAGAAAGAGACCGAATGTTGTTGGTCTCGGATGGGATCCGGGATATCACGAGGTGATCCGGAATGGTCGGAGAATAAGATTCATATAAGGAAAGTCCCTGTTTGGAGTTCGGGAATGATTTGGTGTTTTCGCGGGGAATGTTCTAGAAGGTTCGGATTGTGGGAAGGGTACATGAATGTGTCATTGCTCATTGAATGATTGCATCATGTACTAAGTGTTCTTCTGTCCCAAATAAAGTTAAATTGAATCCTAAAACAGAAAAGTCAAATGTCGGTTTGAAAGTCAAGCCAAAACAAGAACGTGGGAAACAAGCAAGAGGAGTTGGAACCAACTGGAGGAGGAGTTGGACTCCTGGAGGACTCCTCCCTCCTGGCGCCATGACCCCCTCCCATAAAAGGAGGGCTCCTCCTAGAGACATATAACTTTCTACTCTAGATCTCGGTTTAGAGCCGTTTTGGTTTAGAGCTTCTAATTGCTTTTTTAGAGCCTTCTAATTGGTTTAGAGCCTTCTAATTGGTGTGTCTAATTACTAGACCACTAATAGCCTCTCTCATAAGCTCCACCATACTACTTTTAAGCTTGGGCGAAGCCTGCGGGATCTTCCCTCTACTGAATCGCGAGGAGAGTGCTACAACCGGAACAAGGAGAGGAAGGTCTAAGGATCGTCTACGATCTTGAGATACATCACCCACGAGAATCATCGTTAACGCTTTGTTTGGAATCTTCGAGGGTAAGTTATACCATCGACTCGTTGCTACAATCTAGTAGATAGATCTTGGCTTGTTTGTTTGTATGCGATAGAAAATTTTTGTTTTCCATGCTACGAACCCCTTCAAGTGGGTGTGATCAGTGAGAGGTGGGGAGTGAGATGGTGAGCTCAAATCAAACGGGGGTGACCTCCTTTTATAGTGCCTGAAGGGGACCGACGGGCGTGGGTGGAGCTCGTCGTGGTCGTCGGCACAACATGCTAATGGCATGGGCGATGATAGGGGTGGTGCGTTACCTCCTGGTGAAGCTCAACGGCTTGATGGTGCAGCGTGGGGTGGTGAGTAATGGTCGGAACGTCGCGGCGCTCTAGGCGTGTTTGACAAGGATTTTAATGGCGCACAGTGTCTGTGGTCCGCATGGCAGCGAACGTGGTTGTCTGGCGGGTTGCTGGGGTGCTGGCGATCACGTAAGCAAGTGGGGAGGGAGGAGCGTGGTCTGTGGGCTGGTGTCGCGTGCGGCGCACTGGCGTACTCTCGGCTCGCTCGCAGAGAAGCTGGGCACGAGCTTTCCGTGTGGTCCAGGGGCTGGCATGGCTCGGGGCTTGGACAGGGGGTGGCAGTGGACGGTGTTGCGTGTCCCAAACAAGGTTGGCGAAGCTAGAGCTTCTCCTAGATCGCTGGCGACATGTGGGTGGCAAGGGTGCTCTCGGCATGGTCACCGTTGATGGCTATGCATGCTCACAGTGATTCTAAAGCTAGTTAGATTAGTTTGATCATCTACTGAGAGTGTAGAGTGAGCTAGAGAGGGGACAAGGTTGGCCAAAATTACTGCTACAAATAGTGCTTGATGTTTGTTTGTTTTGCTGCAAACAAGGTGTTTGATGAAATGGCCGAAAGAAATTCAAATTTTAATTTTGGATTCAAGCTTGGTGGGTTTGCTAGTCACATACTATGGAGTCTTGGGTTAGTTGGATAGGTCAAGGGGCACTGGTTTGGTTGGGTTTTGAAAATGTGTGATCTTCACATGTGTTATAGATTCAATTTTGAAATGTGTTTTGAATCAAGTTGCCAAATGTTTCTACAAGTTTGAAAGGTAGGCTTTGATTCAATTTTACTTGGTCTTGCAAGGGGTGAAAAGTAATGAAAAAGTTTCTGTTTGAAATCTTGGACTAGAAACACTCAAAGTGGCCTAGTGAGCAAGATTGGCAAAAATGACCATTTGCTTTATTTGTTTTGTTTTTGATTTTCTCTTGAATTGTTTCTACTTGGAAATGTTTTAGATGATGTTATTTTCATCTTTAAACCATTCCTTGCTATTTAGGTTACTCACACAAGTTCATTCATGCATTCATACAATCATCACATACACACATGCATTAATTTGATTTTTATTTAATAATTTTTTTGTTAACCCTAATTTTAGTATTAGAATTTGATAATCATGATCAATATTTTTGGGATATTACAAACCTTCCCTCCTTAATCAAAATCTCGTCCCGAGATTTGAAAAAGAAGAAGAAAAGATTACCTAGGATTTAAAGAGATCGGGAAACTTCGTCCTGATGTGATCTTCTCGCTCCCAGGTAGCTTCCTCTTCAGTGTGGTTGCTCCACTGAATCTTGATAAACTTGATGCTTCGGGTCCTGGTGGTCCTGAAAGCTTCCTCCAAAATACTGATGGGTACTTTGGGATATGTCAGGTCATCATTGATCTCTATGGTGCGGTGATCAATGTTCCTAAAAACTTCAGTCTTCTCTGGGACTTCAAGGCATTTGCGAAGTAGCGATATATGGAACACATTGTGCACGGCTGACATCTCCTCTGGCAGTTCCAATTGATACGATACTTCTCCTCGATGGTTCAGAATCTTGAAAGGTCCAATATATCGGGGGGCTAACTTTCCTTTGAGTTGGAAACGCTGCATACCCTTCAAAGTCTACACTTTGAGATACACAAAATCTCTGATATTGAAAGCAAGGTCTCGACGTCTCTTGTCGGCATAACTCTTCTGTCTTGACTGGCGGTCTTGAGGTGCTCACGGATCTTGTGAACTTTCTCTGCTGCTTCTCATAGGATGTCGGGTCCAAAAATCCGACTCTCTCATACTTCCGACGAGTTCAAAGGGGTACGGCACTTCCTTCCATACATGAATTCAAATGGGGCCATTTGGAAACTAGCTTGATAACTATTGTTATAAGAAAATTCTGCGAATGGCAGACAGTCTTCCCATTTAGATCCATACTCTAGCACACATGCTCTCAACATATCTTCGAGTATTTCATTTACTCGCTCCGTTTGTCCATCAGTCTGAGAGTGATACACTGTGCTGAAATCTAGTCGGGTTCCTAAACCTTCTTGGACTTTCTTCTAGTATCTCGAGGTAAACTGAGTTCCTCGATCCGATACAATGTTCTTGGGAACTCCGTGCAAACTAATGATCCTAGCGATGTATAACTCCACTAGTTTCGAACTCTGGTAGGTGGTCTTCACTGGTAAGAAATGGGCTACTTTGGACAATCTGTCAACTATGACCCAGATAGAGTCATTTCCCCTACTAGAAGTAGGCAATCCGGTGATAAATTCCATTCCTACAGAATCCCATTTCCATTCTGGAATCTGCAATGGTTGCAACAGTCATGCAGGTCTCTGATGTCTCGCCTTGACACTCTGACAAATGTCACACTTGGCGATATAGCTTCCGATTTCTCTCTTCATCTTATGCCACCAAAATTTCTCCTTCAGATCCTGATACATCTTCATTCCTCCGGGGTGGATAGAATAAATAGTATCATGGGCTTCCTTCAAAATAACTTCTTTCAACTCCGAATCTGCTGGTACACAGAGACGTCCTTTGTACCACAACACTCCTTCTTCATCTTCGGTGAATCTGGGTACTTTGCCTGTAGCGATACGACGTTTGATTCCATCGATACTAGCATTTCCTTTCTGCGCCTCCTTGATCTGACTGATCAAATAGGGTTGAAGTTTGATGCTAGCCAAAAATCCTTCACTTACTAATTCCATTCTGAAATCCTCCATCTCCTTGTGCAAACTTGGTTGCTCCTTCAAAATCATGGAGTTCAAGCGGCGCGACAATCTGCTAAGGGCATCTGCTACCACATTGGCTTTACCGGGGTGATAGTGAATTTCCAGATCATAGTCCTTGATTAGCTCAATCCATCTTCTCTGCCTCATATTCAGCTCCTTCTGAGTGAATATATACTTAAGGCTCTTGTGATCCGAATAAATCTCACAACGATTACCCATAAGGTAATGCCTCCATGTCTTCAGGGTTAGAACTACGGCTTCTAGTTCAAGATCATGGGTAGGGTTATTCTGTTCATGCTGTTTCAGTTGTCGGGACAGATAAGATATAACTTTTCCTTCTTGCATCAACACACATCCGAGACCGATCTTGGATGCGTCACAATACACATCAAAGGGCTTCGTGATATCTTGCATCATCAAGATTGGGGCTGAAATCAATCTCCTATTGAATTCCTGAAAACTCGCTTCACATTTGTCCGTCCATTCAAACTTCTTGTCCTTCTTCAGTAATTGGGTCATGGGTCTTGCGATACTCGAGAATCCCTCTACGAACTTGCGGTAGTATCCTGCTAATCCGAGAAATGCACGAACTTGGGTTTGAGTGGTTGGGGCTTGCCAATCTTCAACATCCTTCACCTTTGCAGGGTCAACGACAATTCCTCCGGCTGATACAATATGTTCGAGGAATCCTACCTCCTATAACAATATTTCACATTTGCTAAACTTGGCATACAGCTGATGCTCCCTAAGGGTTCCAAGAATGGTCCTTAGGTGTAGCTCATGTTCTTCTTCTGATTTGGAATAAATCAGAATGTCATCGATAAAAACAACGACAAACTTATCCAGGAAGTCCATAAAAATCTTATTCATAAGGTTCATGAAATAAGCGGGGTAATTGGTTAATCCAAAGGACATGACAGTATACTCATAATCCATATCGGGTGGTAAAGGCAGTCTTTGGAATATCCTTTGCGCAAATCTTGAGTTGATGATAACCAGTTCTAAGATGAATCTTAGAAAACACTTTGGCACCAGTCAACTGGTAAAACAGGTCTTCTATCTTTGGCAACGGGTACTTGTTCTTGATGGTGACATCATTCAACTTCCGATAATCCGTACAAAAACGGTTACCTCCGTCCTTCTTGTCCACAAATAAGACAGGTGATCTCCATGGCGGTGCACTTGGTTGAATCAATCCAATTTCCATCATGGCATCCATTTGTTTCTTCAGCTCCACTAGTTCAGATGGGTTCTTACTATACGGTCTCTTGGCTATGGGTCTGGTTCCAGGGATTAGTTCAATGTTACACTCGATATCCCAATCTGGGGGCATACCGGGCAAAACATCTGGAAATGCATCAGGGCATTCACAGACTATCCGTACTTGGTCAATGGTTGGCTGGGCTAGACTCATGTTGCACTTGAATTGACGGGGCAAGGTTTCAGATATATGCTCTACTGACATTCCGGATATACTGGTCATGGTTATGGCTTTCTTGGCACAGTCTATTAATCCTTTATGTTTGGACATCCAATCCATTCCTAGTACTACTTCCAAACCTTTAGTTCCAAGTACTATTAGATTAGCATAAAAATCTATGCCATGGATTCATATAGGTACGACCTTGCAAATTTTTCTAGCTTTAGTGGTTGAACCAGGTATTTGAACTATCATAACATGCTTCAATTTGGTGGGTTGAATCTTACTAGTGCATGCAAATTCTTCAGTAACAAATGAATGTGTTGCTCTAGAATCAAACAACACTCTTGCAAGTACTGAGTTAACAGAAAACATACCCAGCACGACATCTGGCGCTTCTTGGGCTTCTTTAGCATGCATGAGAAAGAGACGGCTGTTGCGGTTGAGCGAATTCCCTGGGGCAAACCTTCTTCAGGGATGAACACGACTTCTTTCTGGGGCATTGCATTGGGGTTGCAATCTTCTTGGGGCACTCATTGGAATAGTGACCCTTGGTTCCACATTCATAACAAGTCACCGAGACTTGTACTTTCTTCTATGAGCACAACATTGCTTCCAGTCCTTGGGGCAGTGTTGGTGTTGGTGGCGGCATTGTTGTTGTTGAACTTAGGTGGTGCACGGTTGAAATTGCTGGAGTTGCCGGGATTGTTGTGATTCCATCCGGGCCTCGGGTTTCCACGGTTGGGATAGGTTGGACGGTTCATCGGGGGTCTTTTGGTTCTTGGGGAAAATCCTGGAGATGGGTTGGGGCGATACTTTGGTGTATGGTGGGTTCCTGGTTGATGCATCATGCGACGCTTGCGGTTCTCATTAGCTTGGTTGATATTTCCATCCATCTGAATGGCAGAATCAACTAAGGCTTCAATATCAGCAAATGGGATATTGACTAACATTGTTTGCATCTCATCGTGCAGACCATTCAGGAATCTCTCCTTCTTCTTGGCCTCAGTGCTGATCTCATTAGGGGCATACCTTGACAGAGATAGGAATCTATCACGGTACTCCACCACAGTCATTCTTCCTTCCTTAAGCTCCTTGAATTCATCTCTCATCCGTAGAATCAAACCTGGTGGCACATGGGTTCTGCTAAACTTGAGTTTGAATTCATCCCAAGCCATCATTTGTCCTCCATTCAAACTCAAGTTTAGCAGAACCCATGTGCATCTCCGGCCAGATAGTGGGTAGCGAACAAAACTTTCTCGTTAGCTTCCACTCCTGCAACTTCTAGGTTGTTCTCCATGGTTTGCAGCCAATCATCGGCATCTACGGGCTCTTTGGACTTACTGAAAATGGGTGGTTTGGTGTTCTGGAAATTCTTGAGCTTAGATCCATGGTTGTCCTGATTTCCATGGCCTTGATTGTTTTTGGCCATCTGAGCTATCTGTTGAAGGGTGGCTAAGCTGGCTTGACGTTCGGCTCTTTCGACTTTGCGGTCAGAAACCAACATTTGCAAGAGTTGCAACATTGGGTCCAGGGATGAAGTGCTTCCTCCGCGAGGCATATGAAGATTGAGGTAGATCATGAGAAAAGAGGGAAAATTTCTAAGGTTCAGAGGTTTTGGAAAGTTTTTAAAGTTTGACTCAGATTTTTCTAGCAACTTGCTTTTAATTCATTCATTCAAAGCACACGATACAAACACACACCACAACAAAGAAAAGCAGATGGTTTTAAGAACCATTCTGGGAAACTACGATACAGTGGGACCAGATACAACTAACTACGCTAGTGCTCAAGTGCTACTACTCCTCGGAGTCGGCGTCCTCATCATCCTCATCATCATCATCGATGAAGGCGAAGTCATCCTCATCGATGAAGAAGTCCAAGGCCTGATCCTCCAGAAAGTCACCATCATCGCTGAGATAGGAGTAGATGTCTCCATGAAGGTCTTCCCCTGCATTCTCCTTCTCCTCCATCTACATGTCCCTCTCGTGGATGGTCTTCTCTAAACCCGTGATCCGGTGACGAAGACGGACAATGATGCGCTCTTTCTTGTCGAGCTGATGGCGACGAGACTGGCGATCCTTCACTAGAATGGCAATGGTCTGATCCTTCTGGGCGGTGATGGCGTGCTTGTGGTTGGTGTCGGAGTGGGAATTGTCTAACTCCTTCTGACGGTCATACATCATGAAGCTGAGGTGGTACAATTGAATCTTCAGCTCGTGGTGGTAAGGTGCCTCCAGTGGTTGTCCCATAACATCACGCCTTGGGTAGAACTCAAAGAGGGTACCCTTGATTTGATTGATACTCTGACCATATAGACGGGCAAGAGCTTCCTACATTGCCCTAGCATGTCCATCGATCCAGTTGTTCTCTCTCAAGGTGAACTGAATTCCCTCTGAGGTGGGGGCTTCAATCTTTCCTCGGAGACTTGCAACCACTAACCACTGCAAATCCTCGCCTTCCTTATCATTGAGCTGAGCTCCGAAGAACTCGGGGTGCGGACGCTCCAGCATATCTGACAGCTGGTCCAAGTCACGCTCAAAGATGAGGTCTACTCCATTCCCCAACTGATAAAACTTGTTGTACTTCACGTCCATCTATAAGAATATAGGATGAGTAAGTTAGTAGGATGATCAAGTGTGTCAAATTTTATGTAAGTTTGAAAGAATTTTTTAGGAACATCAATTTTCATGAAAAAGTCTAAGTGATAAGAATGAGAATAAGTTTTCATAAATACTCACTTCCTTTGGTTTTGAAACTAAGTTTTTGATTCAAACGTCCATTCTAAACTAGGGTCTCCTATGGTCAGGATAGCTCTGATATACCAACTTGTCAACACCCAGATTTTTAATCCCAGATGCCTGTTATGCCATACATCGCAATACCAGGATTACCATTTTTGCGAGACATAACAGATTGGATATCGCAGTACAACATCCATTACAAACCATACATAAGGTCTTACACAAATAAGGATCTCATGATCCAGTCTTAATACAATTCAAACAATGGAATAACGTAAAGATAATGATAGCGTGGGCGAAGCTCCATCTTGAAGGTCACAGGCAATACTGACGATGGAAGATGATCCTAGTTGTCGTAAACTTCATGCGGTCCATCTTCCTGATACTCCTCTTCATAGTCTGGCCACGGGAATATCCAGGGACAAAGCCATGAGTACTCTTCAAGTACTCGCAAACTAGTACTAGCAAGTCAAGTGGTTTTGAGTAGGATATACTAAGCTCTAGGGTTGTTTTTGCAAAAAGCCAGATTTATCTCTATTGAGTTCCGAAGCAAAGAAAGCTAGTTGAAAGTTTTATAAAACCTAAGTGGGAACTTGAATGTCATATCACAACTTTGTTGTGGTCAAGTCAAAGTCATAAATCATTTCATAAGTCATTTTGAAAACATCTGACGATGGAATAGTATGGCCACTCCAACTGTCCATAACCACGGACGCGGCTATTCAAATAGTTTGACACTCTGGATAGATTGTACAATTTCACCACAACATTCGATACATCCGTCAGGAACAAATCCTGAATTCACCATACTCAGTATGCGGATAATCAATCCTAACCTTTCAATTACACACCCTAGTATAGACACCTCTCCTATGAGTTTAGCCTCCCAACCATGAACAACTATCATCTTCGGTACTGCACATGTGGACAATCTTCACAAGGTAGCCTCATCTCAAACCTTGGCCGCAAGGGAACCCATACTAAGGTATATAAATTTCTAGTCAAGCCCTACCCAAATTTTGGGTATTGTGGTTTTACGGTAAAATGGAATGGTATCGCATCCAAACAACCATCAGTTTTTTAAAGGGCTAAGGCTCATGCCTTAACATTTTTATCATCAAAATCATCTGGTGTTCAAGAACATATGTCAAAACATTTCAGTAGAATGACTCATCATTCTAAGGTTTTCATAACCATTTTCACCAAGTATTCCCATCTAAATTTGATCAAGTTTTATGCTTAGCACTAGCATATACAAGTAGGATAAATACTAATGAGGGGTGATAAGCAATTGGATCTTATCTAGGTTCAATCTCATGCTTCAGGTTGACATCAAGATTTATCTAACTTAGGCCAAGTTTTATGATCTTTATGCTACCTTCAATTATCTTCCTAGAATCTACAAGTCACTAAGTAAACTCTAAAAGAAAATTTTGATAAAGAAATAAAGTACTCAGCTTTGCAACTAAAACTAGGATTGGGTATCATCAAGGGGTATAAGCTTGCTAGGTGGCAAGTGTTTAGCTTGCTCAGTTAATAGCTTGCTAATTCAACCAGTAATATTAGGCTTGCTAAGTAAGATAACTTGCATTCTACACACGCATGGATTAAGTGAATGGTCACTTTGGCCAAATTAACTCCCATGCCTACTTTGGCTATCCTTAACTTTCAGAATTTAACAGAAACATGTATGGATCTTTGCACCCCTTGATAGTACTCATAATAAGGTACCAAGGCCCACTTTGTGATCATCCAAAAACATTTAAATGCTTAGTTTAAATGACAGTTTAAAATTGAATCTATTTCATATGGGAAGATCCCACTATTCCAAAAAGCACTCAAACAAGCTCAATTTTCAAAACCCAAGCAGCCACAAAATCATCAACACATTCCTAGCACACCCACCAAAAATATTTTCAAAATTCAAAACTCAAGTTCATGCGGCCATTTCATCAAACTGGTTGCAGATGCAAATCAACAAAATCAAAAACACTATGTTGAGCATTGTTTTGGGCCAACTTGTTCCCTCTCTGGTTACACGAGCCTTAGTAGATCATCTAGCAACCTTAACTAACCTCTAGCACCACTGTGAGCTTGCCAATGCCATCAATGGTGAGCAGGATGAGAGCACACTTGTCACCCCAGTGTGGACAACAAGCTAGGAGAAGAACTAGCCGTGCGAACCTTGTCTAGCATGCAGCCCATGCCTCACCGCCCCCTCTCGACCAGCCCTAGCTTGAAGACAGCAACCAGAACCGCCAGCAACACCGCGCCCGTGCCGCTGTCGACCATGCCGACGCGCACCGCAGAGCACGCGCCATTCCGATGCAACCCGACCACCTCGAGCCCTTGACGCCCGCCAGTATGCACCCCACTGTCCCAGGAGACCACCAGACATGCTCGTTTCACCCGTACCCCGTAGCCACCGCTCGCCGCGGAATTCGCCGCCTCTGCCTCGCAGAGCACCGCGCGTTCCCGACCATTTGCCACCGCCCCTACACACGCATTTAAGCTCTAGATCATCGCCAGGAGACGGCTCGTCGATCGCCAACCTTGGCCATGCCTTTAGCCTGTCGATCCCTCTCGGTCTCGCCGTCGAGCCTATAAAAGGAGACGACCCCCACTCGATTTCTTCACACCATCTCACTCCCCTCACCTCACTGACCCTTCCACCCCTTAGATGGAGCACGAGGAGCAGCAGCCCGCCAGAATTGCGCCGGAGCATGCCGCCTCTGGAGAAGAAGGGAGCCGTTGATTTCGACCACCCCCGAAGCTGCCGCGACCACCCCTGAGTTCGCCGTCGTCGACTTTGTCGTTTGCCCGCCTCGCCGTCGTCACTGGAGCCCCGGTATGCCCCCTATGCACCCCCACCGAGCCGCTAGGGTTCGAGCTCGTCGGTGACATGTTCATCATCGACGATGACCCTCGGTCGTTGATCTCACTTCTAATCCAACGCACCACATCGCCCCGTACCGCTTCACGTTTTCTGAGCTACTGACCAGTAAACCTTATTAAATATTGTGACACCACTTTAAATCACATTCTCATGTACTGAAACATGTGGTGATGACATGTGTCAACATGATCCCAAGTTTGAGTTAGAGAATATTAAATCTTGAGTAGTTTTTCAATGAGTAGAAATTACTTTTCTAAAATAAAATAAATAAGACAAATGCTTTATTCTTGTGATATTAGTGATGATGCTAGATCATCTATAGAACACCTTTGTGTGATGATTGAAAATAGTTAAGTATTGTTTGGTGATTGTGTACCTCGTATTTATTCATAGACGCTAGTACCGACGAAGGATACGAGGAGGAAGGAGGATACTACGAAGAAGAAGCCGAGGAGAACTTCAACCACTGATCTGCTCAAGGCAAGCTAACACTTGCAATTATGAAAGTTAGACGACCTATGCAATGCACTAAGCATGCTTGGTTAGACATATTTGATGATACCCCCTCCTAGTTTTACTTGCAAGCTTTCTACTTTATTTCTTTATCAAAGCTATTTCTTAGAGTTTATTTAAGTGACTTGTAGATTCTAGGAAGATAATGGAAGGTTGCATAAAGATCATTAAATTTGGCCTAAGCTAGATAATCTTGATGTCATCCTAAGGCATGAGATGGTACTTAGTTAAAAACTCCACTTGTTTACCACCCCTCATTAGTACTCACCCCCATTTGTAGATGCTAGTGCTAAGCATAAAACTTGATCAACTTTAGATGGGAATACTTGGTGGAAAATGGTTATGAAAACCTTAGAATGATGAGTCATTCAACTGATATGTTTTGACATGTGTTTCCGAACACCAGATGATTTTGATGATGAAAATGGTGAGGCATGAGCCTTAGCCCTTTATAAAACTGATGGTTGTCTGGATGCGATACCATTCCAATTTTATCGTACAACCACAATACCCGAAAACTGGGTAGGGCTTGACTGGAAACTTATATACTTTAGTATGGGTTCCCTCATGGACAAGGTCTGAGATGAGGCTACCTTGTGAAGATTGTCCACCTGTGCAGTACCCAAGATGACAGTTGGTCATGGTTGGGAGGACAAACTCACAGGAGAGGTGCCTATACTAGGGCGTGTAATTGAAAGGTTAGGATTGATTATCCACATACTGAGTACGGTGAATTCAGGATTTGTTCCTGACGGATGTATCGAATGTTATGGTGAAAGTGTACAATCTCTGTAGAGTGTTAAACTATTCGAATAGCCGCATCCGCGGTTATGGACAGTTGGAGTGGCCATATTGTTCCCCCGTCAGATGTTTTCAAAATGACTTGTGAAATGAATTGAGAATTTGACTTGACCACAACAGAGTTGTGATATGAAATTCAAGTTCCCACTTAGGTGTTATAAAATTCAACTAGCTTTTCTTTCTTCTGAACTTAGTAGAGGTAAATCTGGCTTTTTGCAAAACAACCCTAGAGCTTAGTGTCCTAATACAAAAACCCCCTTCACTTGTTAGTATCAGTTTGCGAGTACTTAAAGAGTACTCATGGCTTTGTCCCTGGCTATTCCCATGGCCAGACTATGAAGAAGAGTACCAAGATGATGGACCCTAGGAAGGTTACGACAACTAGGATCATCTCCCATCGTCAGCATTGCCTGTGACCCCGAAGATGGATCTTCGCCTACGCTACTTTTATTATTACGTTATTCCGCTGCTTGAGTTGTATTAAGAACTGGATCATGAGATCCTTATTTGTGTAAGACCTTATGTATGGTTTGTAATGGATGATGTACTGTGATATCCAAATCTGTTATGTCTCGCAAAAATGGTAATCCTGGGATTGCGAGGTATGGCATAACAGGCATCTGGGATTAAAAATCCGGGTGTTGACAAGTTGGTATCAGAGCCATCCTAACCATACGAGACCCTAGTTAGACTGGACGTTTGAATCAAAAACTTAGTTTCGAAACCAGAGGAAGCAAATATTTACAAAAATTTTATTCCCATTCTTATCACCTTGATTCTTTCATGAAAATCCATGTTCCTCAAAAACTCTTGCAAAATACCTAAAATTTGACACACTTGATCACTCTACTAACTTGCTCATCCTATATTCTTATAGATGGACGTGAAGTACAACAAGTGTTATTAGTTGTGAAATGGAGGAGACCTCATCTTTGAGCGGGATTTGGACAAGCTTTCAGAACTTCTGGAGCGTCCACACCCTGAGTTCTTCGGAGCTCAGTGCAATGATCAAGGAGGAGAAGATCTGCAGTGGCTAATTGTTGCAAGTCTCAGAGGAAAGACTGAACCTCCCACTGCCGAGGGAATTCAGTTCACCTTAAGAGAGAACAACTGGCTCGATGGACTTGCCAGGGCCATGCAGGAAGCTCTTGCCCGTATGTGTGGGCAGAGTATCAACCAGATCAAGGGTACCCGCTTTGAGTTTTGTCCAAGGCGTGATGCTATGGGACAGCCACTAGAAGCCCCATAACACCACAAGTTGAAGACTTAGTTGGACCACCTTAGCTTCATGATGTATGATCGTCAGTAGGAATTGGATAATTGTCGTGACTACTCCAACCACAAGTCCGCCATCATCAAGACGAAGGATCAGACCATCGCCATTCTAGCGAAGGATCGCAAGTGTCGCCGCCGTCAGCTCGACAAGAAGGAGCACATCATTGCCCGTCTTCGCCACCGTATCTCGGATTTGGAGGAGACCATCCACGAGAGAGACATGCAGTTGGAGGAAAGAGAGAATGCCGGAGAGGATCTTCGTGGAGACCCCTACTCCTATCTCAGCGATGACGGTGATTTTCTGGAGGATCAGGCTATGGACTTCTTCACCAATGAGGATGATTTCGCCTTCATTGATGACGACGAGGATGATGAGGATGACGACTACACCGACTCCGAGGAGTAGTAGCACTTGAGCACTAGTGTAGTGAGTTGTATCTGGTCCCACGATATCGTAGTTTCTAGAATGGTTCTTAAAACCATCTGTTCTTCTTGTTTTGTGGTGTGTGTTTGTATCGTGTTCTATGAATGAATGAATGAATGAAAAGAAAGTTGCTAGAAAATCTGAGTCAAACTTTAAAAACTTTTCAAAGTCCCTGAACCTTAGAAATTTCCCTATTTTCTCATGATCTATCTCAATCTTCAGATGCCACGCGGAGGAAGTGGTTCATCCCCGGACCCGATGTTGCAGATCCTGCAAATGTTGGTTTCTGACCGCGAAGCTGAAAGAGCCGAACGTCAAGCCAACCTAGCCACCCTTCAGCAGGTAGCCCAGCTGGCCCACAACAATCAAGGCCAAGGAAATCAGGACAACCATGGATCTAAGCTCAAGAATTTCTAGAACACCAACCCACCTATATTCACTAAGTCGGAAGAGCCCTTAGATGCAGACGATTGGCTGCAAACCATGGAGAATAACTTGGAAGTCGCCGGAGTGGAAGCTAACGAGAAAGTTCTGTTTGCCACCCACTATCTAGCCAGAGATGCAAGAGCATGGTGGAACAGCGTTCATGCAATGACCAGAGGACAGATGATGACCTGGGAGGAATTCAAGGTCAAGTTCAGCAGAACCCATGTGCCACCGGGTTTGATCAAGAGAATGAGAGATGAGTTCAGAGAACTAAAGCAAGGACGGATGACCGTAGTGGAATACCGTGACAAATTCTTGTCATTGTCTAGGTATGCCCCGGATGAGATCGACACTGAAGCTAAGAAGAAAGAAAGACTCCTGAATGGTCTGCACGATGAGATGCAGACGGTATTGGTCAATATCCCCTTTGCTGATATTGAAGCTCATGTCGACTCTGCCATCCAGATGGAAGGAAAGATCAACCAAGCCAATGAGAACAGCAAGCGTCGCATGATGCATCAGCCAGGAACCCATCAGACCCCAAAGTATCGCCCCAACCCATCTCCAGTATTTTCCCCGAGAACCAATAGACCCCCGATGAACCGTCCGACCTATCCCAACCGGGGAAACCCAAGGCCCGGAGGAAATCACAACAACCCCGCCAACTCCGGAAATTTCAACCGTGCCCCACCCAAGTTCAACAACAACAATGCTACCGCCAACACCAACACTGCCCCGGGGACTGGAAGCAATGGTGTGCCTATGGCAGCAAAGGACAAGTCGCAAGTACCTTGTTATGACTATGGAAATAAAGGTTACTACTCCAAGGAGTGCCCCAAGAAGAATGCCGCTGCCCCCAATGCCAATGCCCCAACTCAGAAACAACGTCGTGTTCAGCCTGGAAGAAGGTTTGCCCCAGGGAATTCGCTCAACCGCAACGGCCGTCTTTTTCTCATGCATGCTGAAGAAGCCCAGGAAGCGCCATACGTCGTGCTAGGTATGTTTTCTGTTAATTCAGTACTTGCTCGAGTGTTGTTTGATTCTGGTGCATCGCACTCATTTGTCACCGAAGAATTTGCATGCACTAGTAAGATTCAACCAACCAAACTGAAGCCTGTTATGATTGTTCAAATCCCCGGATCAACCACCAAAGCTAGGCAAATTTGCAAAGCCGTCCCTATCCGAATCCATGGCATAGATTTTTATGCTAATCTAATAGTACTTGGAACTAAAGGTTTGGAAGTAGTACTAGGAATGGATTGGATGTCCAAACATAAAGGATTAATTGACTGTGCCAAGAAATCTTACCAGTACAGCCGGAATATTAGTCGAGCATGTATCTAAAACCTTACCTCGTCAATTCAAGTGCAACAAGAGTATATCCCAACCTACCATTGACCAAGTCCGGATAGTCTGTGAATACCCCGATGTATTTCTAGATGTTTTGCCCGGTATGCCCCCAGATCGAGATTCGAGTTTATCATTGAACTAATCCCCAAAACAGGACCCATAACTCAACGACCATATAGTATGAACCCGTCTGAACTAGCAGAACTGAAGAAGCAACTAGATGCCATGCTGGAAATTGGATTGATTCAACCAAGTGCGTCACCATGGAGATAACCTGTCTTGTTCGTGGACAAGAAGGATGGAGGTAACCATTTGTGTACGGATTATCGGAAGTTGAATGATGTCACTATCAAGAACAAGTACCCATTTCCCAAGATATAAGATTTGTTTGATCAGTTGACCGGTGCCAAAGTGTTTTCTAAGATTGATCTTAGAACAGGCTATCATCAACTCAAGATTCACGCAGAGGATATTCCAAAGACTGCCTTTACCACTAGATATAAATTATACGAGTATACTGTCATGTCTTTTGGATTAACCAATGCCCCCGCTTATTTCATGAATCTCATGAATAAGATTTTTATGGAATTCCTGGATAAGTTTTTTGTTGTTTTCATTGATGACATTCTGATTTATTCCAAATCAGAAGAAGAACATGATCTACACCTAAGGACCATTTTTGGAACCCTTAGAGAGCATCAGTTGTATGACAAGTTTAGCAAATGTGAATTCTGGTTTCAGGAGGTAGGATTCCTCGGTCACATTGTATCAGCCGGAGGAATTGCCGTTGAACCTACAAAGGTGAAAGATGTCGAAGATTGGCAAGCCCCAACCACTCAAACCCAAGTTTGTGCATTTCTTGGATTGGCGAGATACTATCGCAAGTTCGTAGAAGGATTCTCGAGTATTGCCAGACCCATGACCCAATTGCTGAAGAAAGACAAGAAGTTTGAATGGACGGACAAATGTGAAGCGAGTTTTCAAGAACTCAAGAGAAGATTGATTTCAGCCCTAATCTTAATCATGCCGGATATCACGAAGCCCTTTGATGTATATCGTGATGCATCCAAGATCGGTCTCGGATGTGTGCTAATGCAAGAGGGCAAAGTTATATCTTATCTATCCCGACAACTGAAACAACATGAGAAGAACTATCCAACCCATGACCTCGAGCTCGCAGTCGTAGTTCTAGCCCTGAAGACATGGAGGCATTACCTGATGGGAAACCGTTGTGAGATCTATTCGGATCACAAGAGCCTGAAGTATATATTCACTCAGAAGGAGCTGAATATGAGACAGAGGAGATGGATTGAGCTAATCAAGGATTACGATCTGGACATTCACTATCACCCTTGTAAAGCCAACGTGGTTGCAGATGCCCTTAGCAGATTGACGTGCCGCTTGAACTCCATGATTTTAAAGGAGCAACCAAGCTTGCACAAAGAGATGGAAGATTTTTGAATGGAATTAGTGAGTGAAGGTTTTTTGGCTAGCATAGAACTTCAACCCACTTTGATCAGCCTGATCAAGGAGGTGCAAAAAAGAAATGCTAGTATCAATGGAATCAAGCGTCGTATCGGTACAGGCAAAGTACCCGGATTCACCGAAGAGGAAGAAGGAGTTCTGTGGTACAAAGGACGCCTTTGTGTACCAGCAGATTCTGAGTTGAAAGAAGTGATTCTGAAGGAAGCTCATGATACTCTTTATTCTATCCACCCCGTAGGAACGAAGATGTATCAAGATTTGAAAGAACAATTTTGGTGGCATAAGATGAAGAGAGAAATCGGAAGCTATATCGCCAAGTGTGATATATGTCAGCGAGTCAAGGCGGGACATCAAAGACCCGCAGGATTGTTGCAACCATTCCAGATTCCAGAACGAAATGGGATTCCGTTGGAATGGACTTTATCACCGGATTGCCTACTTCTAGTAGGGGAAATGACTCTATCTGGGTCATAGTGGACAGATTGTCCAAAGTCGCCCATTTCTTACCCGTCAAGACCACATATCAGAGTTCGAAGCTAGCGGAGTTATACATCGCTAGAATCGCCAGTTTGCACGCAGTCCCCAAGAACATCTTATCAGATCGAGGAACTCAGTTTACCTCAAGATTCTGGAAGAAAGTCAAAGAAGGTTTAGGAACCCGACTAGATTTTAGCACCGCTTATCACCCTCAGATCGATGGACAAACGGAGCGAGTAAATCAAATACTCGAAGATATGCTGAGAGCATGTGTGTTAGAATATGGATCTAAGTGGGAAGATTGTCTGCCGTTCGCAGAATTTGCATACTACAACAGTTATCAAGCAAGTTTGCAAATGGCCCCATTTGAATTCATGTACAGAAGGAAGTGTCGCACCCCTTTGAATTGGTCGGAAGTAGGAGAGAGTCAGATTTTTGGACCCGGTAACCTACGAGAAGCAGAAGAGAAGGTTCACAAGATCCGTGAGCACCTCAAGACAGCCCAGTCAAGGCAGAAGAGTTACGCCGACAAGAGACGTCGAGACCTCGACTTCAACATACGAGATTTTGTGTATCTGAAAGTGTCGCCATTGAAGGGAATGCAGCGTTTCCAGCTCAAAGGAAAGTTTGCCCCCGGATATATCGGACCCTTCAAGATTCTGAACCGTCGAGGAGAAGTGTCGTATCAATTGGAACTGCCCGAAAAGATGTCAGTCGTGCACAATGTTTTCTATATCTCATTACTTCGCAAGTGCCTAGAAGTTCCGGAGAAGACTGAAGTGTTCAAGAATATTGATCACCGGACCATAGAAATCAACGATGACCTGACCTATCCCAAAGTACCCATCCATTTTTTGGAAGAAGACTTTAGAACTACCAGAACCCGAAGCATCAAGTTTCTCAAGATTCAGTGGAGCAACCACATAGAAGAGGAAGCTACCTGGGAGCGCGAAGATCACATCAGGACGGAGTTTCCCGATCTCTTCAAATCCTAGGTAATCTTTTTCGTCCTTTTTCAAATCTCGGGACGAGATTTTGTTTAAGGGGGGAAGGTTTTTAACATCCCAAAAATATTAAACTTGAATCATCAAACTCTAATCATCAAAATTAGGGTTAACAAAAACTTTTCCAATTAAAAATATGAAAGCATTCGTATGTGTGTGTATTAAAAGTTGGATTCTTTTGAATTTCCTTGGTTCTGTGTTTCTTTGCTTGTAAAATGATTCTTAGGTGAAATAAACATCATCTAAACAATCCCCAAAATTTTCCCAAAGACAAAAAAGTCAACACAAACAAATTAAGTGAATGGTCACTTTGGCCAAATTAACTCCCATGCCTACTTTGGATATCCTTAACTTTCAGAACTTAACAGAAACAGGTATGGATCTTTGCACCCCTTGATAGTACTCATAATAAGGTACCAAGACCCACTTTGTGATCATTCAAAAACATTTAAATGCTTAGTTTAAATGACAGTTTAAAATTGAATCTATTTCATATGGGAAGATCTCACTATTCCAAAAACCACTCAAACAAGCTCAATTTTCAAAACCCAAGCAGCCACAGAATCCTCAACACATGCCTATCACACCCACCAAAAATCTTTTCAAAATTAAAAACTCAAGTTCATTCGGCCATTTCATCAAACAAGTTGCAGCTGCAAATCAACAAAATCAAAAACACTATGTTGAGCAGTGTTTTGGGCCAACCTTGTTCCCTCTCTGGTTACACTAGCCTTAGTAGATCATCTAGCAACCTTAACTAACCCCTAGCACCACTGTGAGCTTGCCAATTCCATCAATGGTGAGCAGGCCGAGAGCACACTTGTCACCCCAGTGTGGATAGCAAGCTAGGAGAAGAACTAGTCATGCCAACCTTGTCTAGAATGCAGCCCATGCCTCACCGCCCCCTCTCGACCAGCCCTAGCTCGAAGACAGCAACCAGAACTGCCAGGAATGCCGCGCCCGTGCCGCTGTCGAGCATGCCGACGCGCACCATAGAGCACGCGCCGTTCCCACACAACCTGACCACCTCGAGCCCTTGCCGCCCGCCAGTATGCACCCCACTGTCCCAGGAGACCACCAGACATGCTCGTTTCACCGCCCGTACCCCATAGCCACTGCTAGCCGTGGAGTTCGCCGCCTCTGCCTCGCAGAGCACCGCGCGTTCCCGACCATTTTCCACCGCCCCTACACGCGCATTTAAGCTCTAGAGCATCGCCAGGAGACCGCCCGTCGATCACCAACCTTGGCCATGCCTTTAGCCGCCTGTAGCCGTGTCGCCCCCGTCGCCCGCCCATCCTCGGTCTCGCCGTCGAGCCTATAAAAGGAGACGAACCCCGCTAGATTTCTTCACACCATCTCACTCCCCTCACCTCACTGACCCTTCCACCCCTTAGCTGGAGCACGAGGAGCAGCAGCCCGCCTGAATTGCGCCGGAGCAGGCTGCCTCTAAAGAAGAAGGGAGCCGTTGATTTCGACCACCGCCGGAGCTTCCGCGACCACCCCTGAGTTTGCCGTCGTCGATTTCGTCGTTTGCCTGCCTCACCATCGTCACTGGAGCCCCGGTATGCCCCCTATGCACCCCCACCGAGCCGCTAGGGTTCGAACTCGCCGGTGACATGTTCATCGTCGACGACGACCCTCGGTCGTTGATCTCACTTCTAATCCAATGCACCACATCGCCCCGTACCGCTTCGTGTTTTATGAGCCACTGACCAATAGACCCCCCCTATCAGTTGAGCCGGCGCTGCGGAGTAACACTGGGCCGGACCAATAACCCTTCCCGCGCAGCCCAACAATTTGAATTTAGCGTTTTCTATTTATATTCAAACTCAGTTCTGTACCTAGTTTCAAAAATCGACCCAGCTCGATTATGTGAACCAAATTGCATGAAACCAATTTTGTTAGAAAGGTATTGAAATGCTTAATCCAAGCCCGTTGGATTCAAATCATTTGGATCTGTAGATCAACCTTGGTTAAAATAACAAGGCAGAAGCTTTTTTGCATTCAAACATTTTTCAAATTTCAACCATAATAGCTTTTGAGTTGATTCCAACTCTCAAAAATCCTTTCAGAATATATAAAAATATATGGGTTTACTTACAGAAATAATGTTCAAGTAATAAAAGAATGCCACATAGGTATTTCTAGTCACCTTATTTTATTTAAAATAAAAGGTTAAACCTTATTAAATTGTGACACCACTTTAAATCACATTCTCATGTACTGAAACATGTGGTGATGACATGTGTCAACATGATCCCATGTTTGAGTTAGAGAATATTAAATCTTGAGTAGTTTTTCAATGAGTAGAAATTACTTTTCTAAAAATAAAATAAATAAGACAAATGCTTTATTCTTGTGATATTAGTGATGATGCTAGATCATCTATAGAACACCTTTGTGTGATGATTGAAAATAGTTAAGTATTGCTTGGTAATTGTGTACCTCGTATTTATTCATAGACGCTAGTACCGACCAAGGATACGAGGAGGAAGGAGGATACTATGAAGAAGAAGCCGAGGAGAACTTCAACCACTTCTCTGCTCAAGGCAAGCTAACACTTGCAATTATGAAAGTTAGATGACCTATGAAATGCACTAAGCATGCTTGTTTAGACATATTTGATGATACCCCCTCCTAATTTTACTTGCAAGATTTCTACTTTATTTCTTTATCAAAGCTATTTCTTAGAGTTTATTTAAGTGCCTTGTAGATTCTAGGAAGATAATGAAAGGTTGCATAAAGAGTATTAAATTTGGCCTAAGCTAGATAATCTTGATGTCATCCTAAGGCATGAGATGGTACTTAGTTAAAAACTCCACTTGTTTACCACCCCTCATTAGTACTCACCCCCATTTGTAGATGCTAGTGCTAAGCATAAAACTTGATCAACTTTAGATAGGAATACTTGGTGGAAAATGGTTATGAAAACCTTAGAATGATGAGTCATTCTACTGAGATGTTTTGACATGTGTTTTCGAACACCAGATGATTTTGATGATGAAAATGTTGAGGCATGAGCCTTAGTCCTTTATAAAACTGATGGTTGTCTGGATGCGATACCATTCCAATTTTATCTTACAACCACAATACCCGAAAACTAGGTAGGGCTTGACTGGAAACTTATATACTTTAGTATGGGTTCCCTCACAGCCAAGGTCTGAGCTAAGGCTACCTTGTGAAGATTGTCCACCTGTGCAGTAGCCAAGATGACAGTTGGTCATGGTTGGGAGGCCAAACTCACAGGAGAGGTGCCTATACTAGGGCGTGTAATTGAAAGGTTAGGATTGATTATCCGCATACTGAGTACGGTGAATTCAGGATTTGTTCCTGACGGATGTATCGAATGTTGTGGTGAAAGTGTACAATCTCTGTAGAGTGTCAAACTATTCGAATAGCCGCGTCCGCGGTTATGGACAGTTGGAGTGGCCATACTGTTCCCCCGTCAGATGTTTTCAAAATGACTTGTGAAATGAATTGAGAATTTGACTTGACCACAACAGAGTTGTGATATGAAATTCAAGTTCCCACTTAGGTGTTATAAAATTCAACTAGCTTTTCTTGCTTCTGAACTTAGTAGAGGTAAATCTGGATTTTTGCAAAACAACCCTAGAGCTTAGTTTCCTAATACGAAAACCCCCTTCACTTGTTAGTATTAGTTTGCGAGTACTTAAAGAGTACTCATGGCTTTGTCCCTGGCTATTCCTGTGGCCAGACTATGAAGAAGAGTACCAGGATGATGGACCCCAGGAAGGTTACGACAACTAGGATCATCTCCCATCGTCAGCATTGCCTGTGACCCCGAAGATGGAGCTTCGCCTACGCTACTTTTATTATTACGTTATTCCGCTGCTTGAGTTGTATTAAGAACTGGATCATGAGATCCTTATTTGTGTAAGACCTTATGTATGGTTTGTAATGGATGATGTACTGTGATATACAAATCTGTTATGTCTCGCAAAAATGGTAATCCAGGGATTGCGAGGTATGGCATAACAGGCATCTGGGATTAAAAATCCGGGCGTTGACAGATGTGGACCGTGCGATCTAACTCTAATCCTACGGTCGTGGTTCTTCATCCACGCCTGAACAGGACGCAGCGAGGTTGAACCCTAGCGCGTCCAGTGGGGGTCAGTGGGGGCTCACCGGGGCTCTGACGATGGTCGGTGATGGGGGCGAACGACAAAGTCGACGACGGCGATCCTCCTGGTACCAGCAGCTCCTCCTGGGGCGGCTCCAATCGATGGCGCCTCTCCTACTCTGTAGCGGCGAACTCCGGTGAAATTACGACCACCTGTTCATCGCCTTGCTCCGGGGGTGAGTGCGTGTGATCAATGAGAGGTGGGGAGTGATATGGTGTGCTCAAATCAAACAGGGGTGGCCTCCTTTTATAGTGCCTGAAGGGGACCGACGGGCGCGGGTGGAGCTCGTCGTGGTCGTCGGCACAGCGTGCTAATGGCATGGGCAACGATAGGGGGCGGTGCGTTTCCTCCTGGAGAATCTCAACGGCTTGATGGCGCGGCGTGGGGCAGTGAGGAACGGTAGGAACGTCGCGGCGCTCTGGGCGGGTCCAACGGGGATTTTAATGGCGCACAGTGTCCGTGGTCCGCGCGGCGGTGAACGGGGTTGTCTGGTGGGTTGTTGGGGTGTTGGCGATCACGTATGCAAGCGGCGAGGGAGGCGCGCGGTCTATGGGCTGGTGTCGCGTGCGGCGCACTGGTGTACTCTCGGCTCGCTCGCAGAGAAGCTGGGAGCGAGCTTACCGTGTGGTCCAGGGGCTGGCAAGGCTCGGGGCTTGGACAGGGGGTGGCGGTGGACGGTATGCGTGTCCCAGACAAGGTTGGCGAAGCTAGAGCTTCTCCTAGCTCGCTGGCGACATGGGGATGGCAAGGGTGCTCTCTGCATGGTCACCATTGATGGCTATGCATGCTCACAGTGATGCTAAAGTTAGTTAGATTAGTTTGATCATCTAATGAGAGTGTAGAGTGAGATGGAGAGGGGACTAGGTTGGCCAAAATTACTGCTACAAATAGTGCTTGATGCTTGTTTGTTTTGCTGCAAATGTCCGAAAGAAATTCAAATTTGAATTTTGGATTCAAACTTGGTTGGTTTGCTAGTCACATACTAGGGAGTCTTGGGTTAGTTGGATTGGTCAAGGGGCACTGGTTTGGTTGGGTTTTGAAAATGTGTGATCTTCACATGTGTTATAGATTCAATTTTGAAATGTGATTTGAATCAAGTTGCCAAATGTTTCTGCAAGTTTGAAAGGTAGGCTTTATTCACTTTTACTTGGTCTTGCAAGGGGTGAAATGAAATGGATAAGTTTCTGTTTGAAATCTTGGACTAGAAACACTCAAAGTGGCCTAGTGAGCAAGATTGGCAAAAATGACCATTTGCTTTATTTGTTTTGTTTTTGATTTTCTCTTGATTTGTTTCTGCTTGGAAATGTTTTAGATGATGTTATTTTCATCTTTAAACCATTCCTGGCTATTTAGGTTACTCACACAAGTTCATTCATGCATTCATACAATCATCACATACACACATGCATTCATTTGATTTTTATTTAATATTTTTTTTGTTAACCCTAATTTTAGTGATTAGAATTTGATAATCATGATCAATATTTTTGGGATGTTACAGCTTCTAGTTATGGTCAATTAGCTTGACCCCGATGGCAATCATTTATGTTTAAGGAGTGGGATGCCCACTCCAAAATAGTTGGATTTTAATGTAATTATACCATCTTCATCATTAGGCTTGGCCTTCTTTTTCCTAGGAAAGTGGACTATAAAAGGATCTCTAGATGCCGACCCTATTCTCACATTCCCTTCATGTAAATTAATTAAAGCTTTGATAGTTCTTAGTAATGGCCAACCTAAAATTATAGGTGCTATGGGATCTTTAGGCATGTCCACAATAACAAGATCAGTAAGCGTTGGACTACCTTTAATTTCAACAACTATATTTTCTTTTATCCCAACAACTTGTTTATAAGTTGAATACGCTGGATGGAGTCTCAATTTAGTAGTGACAAATGTCCCCAAGTTTAATTTGTCAAATAAGCTTTTGGAAATCATTGAGAAGCTCACACAAAGATCACAAAGTGCGGATATCTCATTAAATCCCAACTTAACTTTAATAGTGGGCTCAAATATATTATCTAGCTTAGCAGGAAGCTTATATTCTAGTCTCTTATACTCCATCTTTAACTCACAAACTTTGTATGCTACTTGTTGTATAAATTGTTGGTACATAGCATCGTTACCTTGTTCTATACCGGGATTCTTTATGGTGATCATCTTTAGTACATCTTCCACGCTATATTCCGGTGTTGATGTGTTGCTATAATATACCTCCTTAGGATTTTTTTCATTGGTTACGACCCTAATCATCTTGAGGTCTTCTACCGGATTTGGCTTGGGTTTTCTAGAAAACGTTGCTAGTATGAGAGCTTGGCTCTCATCTACTTTGCCCAGCTGAGCCTCCATGGTATTTGTCCTTTCCTGTAGAGCATGCACATCCTTTATAATTGCAACGGCTTGGTTAGATAATTTTCCTATACTACTTTCACGGTTCTCCATGATTTTTATAATCATATTATTTTTCTTGGTTTGAGCTTGTATAAAAGTTCTAGCAGTCTTCTTAAAAAAGAGATTGCCAAGATTTGCTCCGTTATTATTATCATAATTGTTTTAAGGAGCTCCTATAGGATTAGGATAAAGTTTTTGAGTATTAGAAGCATAATGATTCTTCCATATAGGATTAAAAGGAGTGTGATCTATAAAATTGACATCATTAACATCGATAGAGATAGCATTAACTTGGATATCTTCTTTACCTTTTAAATAGTAAGCATCTCGTCTACCTTAGATGTAAGCTCTTCATTATTTACCTCGGTAATTGAACTTACTCTCTTCGAGGTCCTTTCCACATGCCATTGGGCATGATTATTTTTCATATCATTAAGTAATTTGTTTGCAACACTGACTTTCTTTCCCATGATTGTTCCTCCCGCTACAGTATCTAGCATAGACTTACACACTGGGTTAAGACCATTATAAAACGAATGCAATATAAGCCATTGTTCCATACCATGACTAGGATAGTTCATTACGTCTTCTTTCATCCTTTCCCGCGCAAGCGCTAGTGGCTCACGGTCTTCATGTCTAAAGCTTGTAATGTTGGATCTTAGTTGCTGGTTTTAGCTGGGGGAAAATTTTAGTCATAAACAAATTAGTACATTTCTCCAAAGATTTAATAGTGTCCTTTGGTAGGTATAGCAACCAATCCTTATCCTTTCCTCTAAGAGAGAAAGGAAACAATTTTAACTTAATAACATTTGGATCTACATATTTAAGACGCATCATGTCGCAAATTTTAGTGAAAGTATTTAAGTGCAAACACAAATCCTCAGAAGATGAGCCCCCAAATTGGTTCTGTTGAACCAAGATTAAAAGATTAGGCTTTATTTCATAAGTATCCGCATCAACAGCAGGCTGAGTAATAGGTGCACGAATAAAATCATCAATGGGATTAGCATACTCCCGAAGTCTCTTTTGAGCCATGGCTCTTATATTTTGGTAAATCTTAAGTAATGAAGACAAGTAACAAGAACTATTTTTTGGGTTTTCAAATAGATAACAAGAAAGTAAACTAATAACAAAAACTAAACTACAAACTAACAATAAAACTAAAAACAAGGTGTCTAGTGACCTCACTAGGATAGCGAAATTGCTTCCCCGACAACGGCACCTGAAAAAGGGTTGATACCTTCGATCCAGATTCACGGATGTAGTATAATAGATTTTTCACTAGAAGACCTAGGTTTAATCGAACCTTGGAAAGCAATGCTAAAAGGAAATAAAAATGAGACGTCTACAAGACTTTGTTTCTTTGTTTTACCTTAGCTTACCGGACCAATCTAGTTTACTTTTATAACAGGTTGAATCAATGGATGGAGATAGGCTAGGGTTGAAGATCCACCCGCAGGTGCAAATCATATGGGATAAAAGATAATAATAAGCATAGTCATGTGTAATGTTTGAATGGAGATAATCTCTTGTGGGCAACACATCCTAATATACTAGAGCCCCCGTGATGCAGCGGGCATAGAAATAGTCTTTTAATCCAAACGAGTGCACACTGAAGCAACAGTCTACAAACGATTATTAAGTGTAAACACAAATCAAAGCATTAGGTGGTGATGTTGTTGTGATCCCGAATGGGTCGCTAAGTGAAGACGTACTACCCTTTCTGTCACTGAGGTTCCTATGAGATCTCTGCTAGCCAAGTAACTCACCTCAATCCTTTATCAATCTATGGGATCTTGGGTACCTACAAATCCACATATCGAGACAAGAGACAAAGAAACAAAAGATACAAATCTCACTTGCAAACAAAACACAATTCTCCCATGAATTAGATGCACATAATTGTTGCGACGTTTCTCCCCAACCTGCAGCCCATGAGTACTTCTCACTCATAACAAATAGATCTAGGATAGAAAACATTGTGCAAAATACTTAGATTGATATCAAATATTCTTACAATAGTCCCCGAATCACAAGGAGATATAAAGAACAAAGCAATGGCTATGGCTAATGGAGGGGATGGATGATGGAGGTGATGAACAATAGATGAACGATGGTGTGGATCTCCTTTGGTAGTGTTGTGATATATTCTGAGAATGGCGGCCTCCTGGCTGGTGGCTGGAGCATCAAAATATATAGGCGTCTTCAGGAAAGTTGTAAGGTTTGACGAGACAAAACCGTCGCCACCTGGTACGGGCAGACGGTACAGGCAGGCCCTACCTATACTAGTGGTCGTTCAGCTTACTTACGTCTGGGAATGGCTCCCCAATTACTTGGTTGTGTGTACTTCCTCAAAAACCTTCATTACGACTCCTTATTTCGCATTAAAAGTTGTGATTTCCTGGATAACACAATTCAAAGCAAGTTTTTTCATATATTTGCAATTATTAGTCATTAGTGGCAAGGATTGGGAGTTTCTTTTCAACTGATTGACTAAAAACAATGTTTAAATGCAGTGGATGATGGCTAATTTTGGAGCCACCAGAGCACCGGCGTAGGGCTGCACAAAAGTGTACTAACGTAATTCCACTATCCTCGCAGCATGACGACAAGCGAAAAGATCGTGGAAAAAGTCTGCCTGCACCCGCTCCTTCTGATAGCAAGCATTAGGAGGACGAGGATCCACCTCGCCATGGCAAACACATGTCTGAGCCAGAAAAGCACATACATAGTTCACATCGTGCGGATATGCCAACGCTTTGGCATCAGAGTCGCTCAGGCAGAACCATTCAGATGGTGAGAACCGACCAGTGCAGCATCATAGTAGTAAACATCTGTTGGATATATGCCCTAGAATAAAATAATAAAGAGAGTCTATTATCATATCTCATTAGTTTATTATATGTCTTATACCATGCTATAACTATATTAGTCAAAAATATTGATACACGTGTGGTATGTAAACAAACCAACTTCCTAGTAGCCTCTATTCAATTAGTTCATTGGTCAACTGATATCTCACAAAGTTCATCATTGCAATAATTAGGAAATTAAGTATCCTACTCCTTATACCGTAAGATCATATCTAATCACTATCACCCAGGGATAATTTGATTGCATCACCTGTCACACTGTAACATGGTGATCATAAGGTGTCTCAGGTGTTTCAAAGGGATAGGTTGAGGCGTATGCATCAAGATCGAGATTTTTTTCTCCCGCATGACGGGAATATACGTCGGTGCCTCTCGGTGAGATTGCATCCATAAGCTATGTAGTGTATGACTAGGTCATGGGCATGGAATATCATGGGAACAAGTTAAGAAAGTGCTTGCCAGTAATGAGAATGAACTAAGCATGGCTGTACCAATGATCAGATATCGAAAAAGTCATGTATCAAAGTAACAAAGGGAATTGTATTAGATATTTATGGTTAAAACGACATTGATATCTTGGAATGAATAGGGGTCATTATGGTTATCTAAATCTAGTTGATGATCATTGATTCGAGTAGCGTCTCGATCGTGTATGTGATGTTCCCGAACCGTAGGGTTACACACTTAAGGGTTTAATGACACATGGTGACGAGGTTTCGACTCGTCAATGCCCATTGTTATGGACTTGGGTTTTGGAGAAGATGGGGATGTTGGAGATCGTGGAACGGTTAACAGACAAGCAACCAGGGGACACAAGATTTACCCAGGTTCAGGCCCCCAGAGGGAAAACCCTACTCCTGCTTGTCTGCTCTTGATTACGGCGGAACCGAAGGTTATAGGGTGCGCAGATTCGATCTGGCGTGGTGGTGCGTATGCGAAACTATGAGTCGAGAGATCTAGGCCGTGCCCTCCTGTCCTTTATATAGACTTAGGCAGGTCCCGGGCATAGTCCTAGTCGGTTACAGGTTCTAGGGTTTTACCCCTTTGAATTTCCTATCTACTCTAGTCTTGCTCTCCAAGGATCCGAAGGCGTTATAGGCCTGGGCTACCCGAAAGTCTTCATGGGCCGGCGTATATCCACTGTGGGCCTTCCTTGGGCTAGACTAGGTATGCTGAGACCACGTACCCGTAGGGTATAACCATGTCAGTAGCCCCCGAGTGATCAGTCGAATCGTAGATTCGGCTGAGGACTCTCCAATCCTTCGGGTGCAACTATGTATTAACAGTATGTGTGTAGGGATTGTTGATGTGTGTGCCTGACTTACCCGACAGATCAGGGTCAGTTAACTGTCTTAGGACGAAACAACACGATCTTCCTTAGTTTCGAGTCCCTTAACTCGAAACTGGAACATATGCTGGCGTAATTCAACTCAGGCCGCAGAGGACTTACATAAGTAGAATTCCAGTGAATTTAATTGATGTACCCAACGCGTCCGTCGGGATTTTTCATCGCACCTGTTAGCACGGATTCATACTAGCAGAGCGCAGTCGGGTGCGTTGCCAGGCCACCAGATGATATCTGTAGGTCTTATCTTTGCGTCACGGACGCAGCATCCGAACAGTTGTCACCGCGGAGGTGTTTCGGGTGGCCAAAGAGATCGTTGCTCACTCAGCGTTTTGTTGGGGCAGAGTTGCCAAAAAGGTTTTGCATGCTGATCCGAAAGATCGCAGTCGAAGATTTCATAGGGTGCGCGACCAGCGCTCCCTATGGGAGTAGCCCCCGAGTGTTTGTTCGAGTCGTAGACTCGAGCGGAGACTTTTATTCAGGCGCTTGTTCAGTGTTAAGTCCGTAGGACACAAAAAATTTCGGATGCTTAAATCCATCATCCCTATGGGTGTAGCCCCCGAGTCCGTAGTGGAGTCGTAGACTCGACGTAGGACTCGAAGAATTATTTTGTCTTTATTTGTCTGTCGGGTGCGCGGCCAGCGCTCCTGATAGGAGTAGCCCCCGAGTATTTAGTCGAATCGAAGATTCGAGTGAGTACTCTTAGCTGTGAAGCCGAAGAATTGTAGTTGGTGCTAGTATAGCTTTTGATGACATCATTGCTAACGATCAATGACCTCAAGCGTCTGCTACGCCAGAGATGACTTGACTTGATGAATCGTGGGGCCCACTTGCTGACCTTGAATTGACCGGTCACGCGCGGCGTGGAGATAATTACGCCGTCTCCTCGATTTCCGTGCGTAGTGGATGGCGTGGTAACGATGGTTCGTTGTGATGCTGACACGTGTACGGTCAGATCTGTCGTTGGCGTTAGGTCTTCTGGATGGACGGCTGTCGTGCGTCGTCTTCGCTGTTATAATCATTGGGGAAAGCCGCGGTTTGTTTTCACTGCATCAGTTCTTGTTTTCAGTACCTTCTTGTGCTCTAGCGATTCTTGCTGCGCGCTGGGATTTCCTTCCACATTTACATCTTCCTTTCTGCGCTTTCACCACCGGCGCCGCCGTAGCGCAATGGGGAAACCAAAGAAATCGTCATCTGTAGTTGGGACCAGCGCCGCCGGAGGAAAGAAAGGCGCCACCGCTACCCGTGTCACCGATGGTGGCTGGCGGCGATCAGAGACGCGGGAGAGCGATCTCCGCAAGCTTCGCGAGCGGTGTCTGATTGCGCAAGATAGGGAGGCCGTCAAACTCCCCGGCAATGAGGTAATCCCCCGTCCCCCATCTGGGTATCGGGTTATGTTTCTCGCCTTCGTTATGCGTGGGTTTTCTTTTCCAGTCCACAACTTCCTCCGTGGATTACTCTTTTTCTATGGAATTCAGCTTCACCATCTGTCGCCCAACTCTCTTCTCCACATTGCCTGCTTCATCACTTTTATGCAGTCTTGGCTTGGCATTGTGTCAGATTTTGGCCTCTTCCGAAACTTTATTCCGTGAAGAGGCGTCTGTCGGATGGTGTTTATCCCATTGGGGTTGCATCATCTCCTTAGTCCCAATCTTCTTTTCTTTTCCTTTTCCATGTCCGAATTTGTCGATCTTGTGAGGCGATGGTTTTACATCCGCGACTCCGTAGTGCCTGGGCAAGATTTTGGTCTTGTTCCTTTTGACCCCTCCCAAATGATTGAGCCAAAAAGGTCTTGGAAAACAAAATCTTGGACGGTGAGGTGGCAGAGATAGAGGCCCTTTACCGTCGGGTGGAGGATCTCCAGCTGATTCCGGAGAAGGAGGTGAACGGCATGGACATCATCCGGACGTTTCTTGAGCGTCGGGTGCAGCCTCTCCAAGCGAGGGCGCACCCGATGTTTCTTTATTCTGGGCGCCGTGATCCGACGAGGCTTTCGGCTAAGAAAATCTCCGAGGAGGATCTTGACAGGACCCTTCGCGCGCTGCTGAAGTTCAAGGCCGGAGAAAAAATCCCGGGGAAGTCGCTAACTCCTCCGTTTTCTTCGATGTTGGCCGTACCGCAGGTGTAGATTCGTGTGCGTAGCGTTTTTCTGTTGACTGCATGTTTTATTTCCTTTGTTTGCTAACAAAGTCCCTTCTGGATTTGCAGAGCTTCAAAGTGCCGGGCATGGTGCCGCCAGTGCCTGAAAAGTATCCGAATGCTCCGGATAATGAAGTGGTGGAGTCCGTGTCCGAACTGCCTTCGGCGCAATCTCCGGCGGAGGATGCCGACCAGTCGAGTGAGGACCATACGCGTAAACGATCTCGGAGCTCAAGCGAGTCTTCGGATGCCTCGACTCCTCCGACTCCTAGAAACCCTCTGGGCCTTGAGCGTCATAGTGACGGGCATGGAGGCTCTTCTTCTCCCATTCCTGCCATTCCTGTGCGGGCTGTAGCACCGCACCCGCCAGCGAAGCGGAAGAAGGAAGAGAAGAAGGAAGAGAAAAATGAGGAGAAGGAGGAGAAGAGAGCTCGAAGGACTCCTCCTGTCTTCGACCTGAGCTCACTGGGCTCGTAAGTTTCTTGTTGTACTATTGTCCTTTTTCCTTCATGATTTTTGGACTGGTGCTGATTGCTTCGTATGCATGCATTCCTCCCACGATTCCTCCAGTGATGGAGCACGGCAGATGATGGGGGAGTCGAAAATTGCGTCTCCTCCTCCTCAGACGGTGGCGACTTGGGGTGGCGCGGCTCCGGATCCTCCGTTGCAGGAGGTGCAGGTGGTTGCGCCTCAGAATTTCGCCAGCGAGCCTTCGGAGTCGCCATCGGAGCATGTAAGTACTTCTTCGTATCACGGGGGGATCCCCCGAGTGTCTTCATGTGCGAATTTTGCTTTTACTCCTTTGTGTTGGGTGTAGCCCCCAAGTCCTTTTTCTTACTGCTATTTCTTTTTCTGCAGCCTTTTGTGCAGGCTGCGGCCGGTGCAGAGGCGTCTGCCTTTGGAGGCTAACCTTCGGCAGCTTCAAGGTACCTATTTGCCTTTTGGTGCTTTTTTCGTTTATTCCGGTCCTGCTTTTTTTGGCGTTTGTTTGTTTTGAATGCAGAGGAGCATAATACTTCTATCTGTGAGGCCGACGCTCTCAAGAAGAGCCTTGGTCAATCGGAGCAGAAGGCCGAGGCCGCCGTTGGCGCGAAGGAACGCCTCGAGCTAGAGCTGACTAAGGCAGCCGAAGCGAAAGAGCGTCTGCAGCATGAGGCCGCGGATCGTGAGGAGCAGCTGGCCACCGTTGCGGCTTCTCATGAAAGAGAGGTGGCAGCAAAGCTCATGGCTGCTGCTAAGGCTATTTCGGGTAAGTGCTGTATTTGTGTTTGTTTCTTCGTGTTTCCTGTCTTCGTCTGTGCTTCTTTTCTTCATGTCTTCTCTCCTTTTTTTTGTCTCAGATGCCACAGGCATCGAGTTTGACCGCGGTGCTCTAGAGCATGGGAGTGCTCTAGATGATGCTACTGTGGCGGTCGAAGATCGCTGCAGCACCGTTGTTAGCTCCCTTGCCAAGGCGAAAGAGGTCCTTGGCCGCTTCTACAAGGAGCTTTTCCCTAAGGGCGTGGCCCTCGATGATGTGGATGCTCTGGCGGAGGCTCTGTCACCGGCGCGCTGGCGCATAAGCGCGAAGGGCATCGGCGTGTCCGTCGGGCTGGCGATGGCCTTGGCGGCTGGAGCGGAGTTGGATCTGCCCAGATCACTTCCTGGATACCGACAACCGCAGATGGATCTGAGGTAGCCTTTGCTGCCTACTCTGCTCGCTGCAAGGATATGGGCCCAAGCTCATTGATTTGTTGTCTGAGTATGCACTGCGGCAGCAGGGCGGGGCCAAAGCTAGGCAGTCCGGCTCCGAGGCGACTCAGGGTGCCGCGTCTTAGACGTTGTAGACGTAGGGTAGTTTGTAGTCTACTTTTGCTGTAAATATTTTGGAGAACACAATCCTTGTGCCATGTAGTGACCTTATATGGTTTAGTGAATTCGCCTGAGGTGTGCTTCTGTCACTGTCTGAATGTTTGTGTCCTTTGCTTTCCTGCTGTTCTAGGTTCCTTCGGGTGCCGACCCTGTTGACACCTCGCCTGCAGCGCAGCTGCGGCCATCTTTGGATGATCCTTCTCAACTCGCTTTTCTTCGGGACCGTGTGCGTAGTCTGGAGAGGGAGTTGCTCGGGTTGCGAGGTCATGCCGATGTTTGGAAGTCCAAGGCGGATCGTGGTGCAGCCAGAGAGGAGTACTTGATGGCGGAACTGCTTCGGCTGTCTGAGCAGCTTCAGTGTAAGTTGTTCTTTGTTTCGAGCTGCAGCTTAATTCTTCGAGTGAGCCTGTTGGATTTTCCTCTTATTTTGTGCAAATGTCGTAGGTGCTAACCTTGCTCCTAGGGAAGAGAAAGAGCGTGTCGCTGTTCGGCTCAATTGCTTGACTCAGCAGGACATGGAGGCGGGCGGCTTCTTCTGGATGGATCGTGATCGGGCCATGGCTCTGGCGACGGTGCAGGATCGTGTGCATCAAGTTTCACGGGTGCTTCGCCAAGTGCAGACATCGCTTTCCTCGGTGTAGCCCGTCATGTTTCCTTTGGATGTCGTACCGACGAGCCTTGCGGGTCTTCTGTCAAAGTTTCGAAGCGTGAGCAATGTCAAGGAGTTGCAAATGCTGACTCGTCAGCCGAGTCAAGGCTGCGTTGTCTCTTGTGAGGTCACCGCCCGATGTAGATTTGGTCATTGTGGCAGCTGGGCCACCTCTTCGGCCGGATGGTGGTGAGTGGGACATGCGGCCACATTACGCGGCTGTAAGGCAGTATGCCGAACAGGTCGTAGATTTGTTTGAGCAGCGTGCTCAGGTTATTCTTCAACATAGGTAGTACCTGTAAAAAGAGATAAATGTAAAATTTGTATATTTCGACCGGGCGTGTTGTGCCCTTTGTAAAGGTTTGTTTGTTGTAAGCACGCAGTGCTTTGTTTGAGTACGTGTCCTTTTCGTTTGCCTGACGTTGTCAGCTACTCAGGTGTACACGTGTGATCCTCAGTCGACGAAATCGTGAGGTGGGGGGAGCCCCCGAGTGCGTTTGCAGCGTAAAGTAGAGTTGCAAATAATGAACTGGAGTTTGGGGCGAGACACTTAGCTTTATTTATATCGTAATGGAGGGAGTACATTGTTCGGCTGAATAGCCTTGGCTGAAAGCCTTATTGAAAGTAAAGGGGGTAGGTAGCTAGGGGTAGAATCGTCGCAAGTGCAAGATGTTCCATGGGTTGGAGTATGCAACTCCAGACTCCACGTGCTTGAGGCGGTAGGCGCCACCTGGGATGACTTCGGTGATGACGTAGGGTCCTTCCCATGGTGACTCGAATTTCGTCGGTCATTCTTGCTTGAGTCGCAAGACGAGGTCTCCTTCGACGAAGGACCTTGGGCGCAGCCGGCGGCCGTAGTTATGGAGACTCACTTTGGTACACCGCTGATCGAGCTGCTGCTATGTCTCTTGCTTCGTCGAGTGTGTCGACGGCATCTTCGAGTGCAGCCGTGGATTCGGCTTCGCTGTAAGCGACGACCCGGGGGGCTTGGTGACGTACTTCGGCTGGTAGCACGGCTTCAGCTCCGTGCACCATGAAGAACGGTGTGTAGCCTGTGGAGCTATTTGGCGTGGTCCGTAAGCTCCATAGGACGGATGGTAGCTCTTTCGTCCAAGCTCCTGCTTTCCGTTCGAGTGGACTCATGAGGCGCTTCTTGATGCCAGGGCCGATTAGGCCGTTGGCCTTTTCCACTTGCCCGTTCGTTTGGGGGTGAGCCACTGAGGCGTATGTGATGTTGATCCCAAGGCCTTCGCAGAAGTCCTGGAATTCCTTGGAGATAAAATTCGATCCGTTGTCGGTGATGATGCTATGCGGTACGCCGAACCTGTAGACGATGGACTCGAAGAACTTGGCGGCAGTTTTGCCCTTTTGGTTGGTGACGGGCATGGCCTCGATCCACTTGGTGAATTTGTCGACTACGACCAGGAGGTAAACGTGTCCCCCTTTCGAGGACTTTGGCCGTTTGCCGATCATGTCGAGGCCCCATTGAGCAAAAGGCCAGGCTATGGGTATGGGTCTGATCTCGGACCCGGGTGCGTGCGGTTTGTCGGCGAACCGTTGGCATCCATTGCATCTTCGGACGATGTCCTTTGCGTTGCTCATGGCCGTTGGCCAGTAGAATCCGGCCCGTAGAGCTTTGGCGACTAGGGAGCGGCTGCCTGCATGATGGCCGCATATGCCCTCGTGGATGTCTTGGAGCATGGCTTTCCCGTCACTGATGGTGACACACCTTTGTAGTACACCCATAATACTACGCTTGTACAACTCGCCATTGATGGTGGTGAAGGCTTTTGACCGACGAGAGATGCGCCGGGCATCTGTCGGGCTGTCAGGCAGTTCTCCATTTAACAAGAACTGGAGGTATGGCCGCGTCCAAGTTTCTTCGACTGCCATGACCTGCATTAGGTTTACCATGGCGACTTCTGTGTCCAGTTTCTCGGGTCCTTCATGTCCTTCGGGCAGCGTAGCCCCCGAGTGTTCTGCTTCTTCGGGTGATCCCTTAGGGAATTTCCGCTTGATGGGTGGCACGCAGATCTGTTCAAGGAACACACCTTGTGGCACCTTCGCGCAGGTGGAGACGATGTTGGCGAGTCTGTCGGCTTCCTCGTTGCTTTCTCTTCCAACGTGCCGAAGCTCGCAGCCGTCGAATTCTCCTTCGAGTGCGTTGTAGAGTGCGCGGTACGCGATCATGTTTTCGGCGTGTGCGTCGCACTCATTCATCGTCTGCTGGACGACGAGTTTGGAGTCACCGTAGATGACCAGGCGCGTTGCACCGCATATCTTTGCTATCTTCATGCCGTGGATGAGGGCTTCGTATTCGGCCTCATTATTAGAAGCTCGGAATTTCATCTGAAGGACGTACTTCATCGTGTCGCCTTGTGGGGAGGTCAGTATGACCCCCGCTCCTGCTCCAGCTTATCGCTTGGAGCCGTCGAAGTGCATCGTCCATGACTGCGACATATTTGGGGTGTCTGGCAGCTGCAGCTCCATCCAATGTACCAGGAAGTCCGGAAGGACTTGAGATTTGATTGCGAGTCGCTTCTCGTAGATGATGTCCAAGGGTGTCAGCTCGATGCCCCACAGGGCCACGCGTCCTGTGGCCTTTGCTTTGTTGGTGTCAGTACCTGTTCAGGGGTGCTTCATTGACGACCATCACTTGGTGCTCCTGGAAGTAATGGCTCAGCCGTCGAGCCGTCATGAACACGCCGTAGGCGAGCTTCTGGTAGTGAGGGTACCTCTGCTTTGTTGGTGTCGACTCGGCGAGGTAGTAATTGGGCGCTGGACCCGTGGGTCTTGCCTTCTTGGGGTCGTTCGACCACAGTGCAGTCTTGACCACTGTGTGGCTGCTATGTACAAAGACAGGCTCAAGGCCCTTTGGCGTGACCAAGACGGGCGAGGTGGAGAGGAGCCGCTGAGGCTTTCAATGCATCGTTGGCTTCAGTGTCCACTCGAACTTGTCTCGCCTTGGCGCAGCAGTTGGTAGAATGGCGGGGCCTTCGCCCATGCGGCCGATGAATCGCTTAGCGCCGCTATTCGCCTGAAGCTGCTGGACGCCTTTGAGGTTTTTCGGCTTCTCCATTGCCATGATGGCTCTGATTTTCTTCGGGTTCGCCTCGATCCCTCGCTGAGAGATGAAGTACCCAAGCAGCTGACCTCATGGGATGCCGAAGGCGCACTTTTCCGGGTTGAGCTTGATCCTGTAGCGATCAAGGTTGTCGAACGTCTCGCGGAGATCGTCGATAAGTGTTCTTCCCTCTTTGGTTTTTATCACTATGTCGTCAACATAGACTTGGACGTTGCGACCGATCTGGTCCTTGAGGCAGGCCTGCATGCATCGCTGGTACGTAGCACATGCGTTCTTTAGCCCGAAGGGCATTGTGTTGTAGTAGAATACTCCGAACGGTGTGATAAACGCCGTTTTCTCCTGATCTTCGACCTTGAGTCGAATCTGGTTATAGCCTGAGTAGGCGTCGAGGAAGGAGAGTTTCTCACAACCTGCAGTCAAATCGATGATCTGATCGATCCGAGGAAGAGGGAAGTGGTCCTTTGGGCAATGCTTGTTTAGTGACGTGAAATCCACGCACATCCGTAGGATGTCCGTGTCCTTCTTTGGGACCATGACTGTGTTTGCCAGCCACTCGCTTTCCTTGATTTCCCTGATGAAGTCTGCAGCGAGTAATCTGTTGATTTCCTTGCCGATGGCTTCGGCTCGTGGTTCGGACAGTCTCCGGATGGACTGCTTGACTGGCTTGATGTCTGGAAAGACGTTGAGTGCGTGTTTCACCTCGAACTCCTGGCATGTCCGCAGGACACCAGGCGAAAGATTTCCCAGCGCTCACGGAGGAATTCGACGAGCGCGCCTTCCTATGCGGGGCTGAGGTCGTTGGCGATCAGCGCCGTCTTGGAGGCGTCAGTCGTATGGACCTGCACCTTCTTTGTGTTGACGGTGGAGTCAAAAGACATGTCAGGTGCGTTTTGCCTTGTGACTGGGGGTGCCCTGTTGTCCGTCGCCTCGCGGAGCCTTACGAGTTCATCTTGCATGCCGAAAGACTGGGAGATTTTGTTGAAATCCCTGTCGCATTAGTCCGATCGGGTGAAGCTCCCATGGACTGTGATGACGCCCTTCGGCCCTGGCATCTTGAGTAGTAGGTATGCGTAGTGTGGGACAGCCAGGAACCTTGCGAATGCTACACGCCCAAGGATGGCGTGGTATTGTGATGGCCAGTCCACCACTTCGAATTTGAGTCGCTCCTGCCGGAAGTTGTCCGGCTTCCCGAAGATGATGTCGAGCCCTATATTGCCCAGGGGGAATATGCCCTTCCCTGGAACGATGCCGTGGAACGTTGTGTCTGACTGTTCCAGGCTGCATTGCGGGATCCGCATTGCCGCTAGAGTGCTTGCGAACATTAGGTTGATGCCGCTGCCGCCATCCATGAAGACGCGACTCATCTCGAAGCCTCCGATCTGCGCCTCCAGCACCAGGGCAGCATGACCTGGGCGAGGGATCTGGCAAGGGTGATCCACGCGAGTGAATGTGATGCAGGACTCCGATCCACTGAGGTACTCAGGGATTGCAGCGAGTTACCAAGTTGATTTGTCGTGATTTTCTTCGCACCCTGTCAGGGCCCTTCTGGATCATATTTAGTGCTCCTTTCGGTGGGGTTACCCGTTCCCAGCGTTGTTTTTTGCTGGTGCGACTGGTTGGTTTGGGCCTCCAATAGGCGGCGGTGGAGGGGCTCCGAGCGCTATTTCCCATGGCGCAGGTGGGTTTCCGAACGCAGGTGTTGGGGCTTTTTGCCTCATCTGCACCATGCTTTCGCTGAGTTTCTGGAACTCGCGGCAGTCCTTGAGCATATGGCTGGCTTTCTTTTTGCCATCTTGCTTGTCGATGTAGAAGTGGATGGTGCATGGACCCGAAAGTTTGTCGTATGCTGAGGGTCCGTTGTCGCGGTCGCGGCGCGTTACGATCGCTGGCGTCTGTCGCGGAAGTTTCCTCCGCGGTATCCTCCGTTGTTGCGGCTGTTGTCGTTGCAGCGGTCGGCGTAGCCGGCCGCGACCATGTCGGGTCCGTCGCGGTCCTCGTAGACGCGCGATCTCCTCTTGCTGCGGCATTCCTGTCGTCGGCCGTAGTCGTCCTCTTCATCCGATTGTGCTCGGTGAATGCAATCTTCGCCGTCTGCCCACCTATTAGCGATGTCCATGAGGTGGTCAAGTGTTTTGGGCTTGACGCGCCCAAGCTCCTCCTTGAAATCTTGGCGTTTGACGCCGCGCCCGGGCGCCGATGGCCCTCTTCGAGATGTGCCGCAGTTCTTGGTGGTAGACCAGCGTATGTACGGCGAATGGATTCGCCTGCTCGAGTGCAGGCTCGCAACTCTTCGATTGAGGCGGCCTCTTGCTGGTGCCTTTGAAATTTCGGATGAAGCGTAAGCTAGCTCCTCCCAACCGGATGGACCTCGATGATAGGCTGCTGAGCCAGCGCCGCTACCGTCACCGCAAGGCATTGCATGGCAGTTTCTTTGTTGCTGCCGTGCAGCTTGACGGATGAAGGATGGTCACTGAGCCAGGATTTTGGATCTTGCGTGCCGTTGAACTTCGGAGTATCCGAAGGAAGCTTGAAATTGTGTGGCATCTGTGTTCGCCGAACAGATCTGCTGAAGCATCGGGCTCCACAGAGTACTCCTTCATCTTCGTCCATCTCGGATTCAGACGAGCATGCACGTTTGGCTCGTGCTTTGTCGATTTTGCGCTGCGTAAGCGCGTCTCTGGCATCGTAGTCGCGTTTACGGTGACGCGAGCTCTTCTTCCTTCGAGGAAGGTCGTGCTCCTCTTCCTCTTCTGATGAAGGGGTGGGGCTCCGGCCGCGCCTGGCCGGAGCTTTCTTCGTCGGCTCTGTTGGAGCGTCTTCGTGGAGCGCAGCTCCGACAAGTCCGAGTCCGGTGAGTGCGGACTTATGCATGGCTCACTTCGGGTCCCCCTCCGGAGGTTGGTGGGCCGCGAGATACGCGGTGGCTGCCATGATTGCAGCTTGTGGTGTCTTCGGGATGATGTTGTCGTCGGCATCCATCTCCATGAACGATGTGTGGAGAGTTCGGGTCACATCACGGCGCTCCTTGGGATCCATGTTCTCCACCCGCGAGCAGTGCTTGTTTCCTTGGTTTCCGTTCGTGCTAGAGTCGGGGGCCATGGCGGAGAGCGTAGCTCGTCGCGCGCTGGACTCAGAGGCTGCTTGCTTGCGTTTGTCAAGTGTTTCCTGCATCTTGACTTGCTTCTTATGCTCCTCGATGAGGAGGTAATGGTATGCCATCAGTAGTTCACGTGAGGAGTCTACAGGAAGGACTATGTCGCCTACTACGGCGCGGCGTGCCTGGACCCATCCTTCTTTGCTAAGTTGGATGACGTGGCCGTTGTTTTCCCCTTCGGGTGGGGGGGACTGGCTTCCGCCAAGCCGCTGCATCCTGCGGGTTGGGGTTCGTGTTGGGCGGAGGGTTAGCCGTTTGTTGTTCCTGGATGAATGCGGCGCATTGGTAGCGCTCGTAGATTGGTCCGCTGCTGCCGCAGCTTTCGGACCCGAAACCGTAGGTCCCTTCATCTGAAGGTGGATCGCATAGATCAGAGTTGCAGTTGTTGCTGTCGTAGAACTCATCTGTCGATGGTGATGTGCGCAGCACAGGGTGTGGAGCGCACGAGGCGGGCCTGATTGATGGCACGGGCACTCGCCCAGGAAGGCGGAGGGTGCCAGTTTGTCCCACCTGGAAGCAGAAGCTCCCGAACAAGATTTTGAGTCCGTCGCCTATGAGCTCAAAGTCCTTCATGGTGGCCGGCGAGTGAGCGGTGAAGTCGAAAGTGCCGAAGAGGAGGTGACTCTCCGTCGCCGCAGAGTTGTAGATCGATCGGGTCGGGACCGTCACGATCGCACAATCAGCAGCCCCGATTTCCACGGACGGCGCCAATTGACGAGGTTTCGACTCGTCAATGCCCATTGTTATGGACTTGGGTTTTGGAGAATATGGGGATGCTGGAGATCGTGGAACGGTTAATAGACAAGCAACCAGGGGACACGAGATTTACCCAGGTTCAGGCCCCCGGAGGGAAAACCCTACTCCTGCTTGCCTGCTCTTGATTACGGCGGAACCGAAGGTTACAGGGTGCGCAGATTCGATCTGGCGTGGTGGTGCGTATGCGAAAGTATGAGTCGAGAGATCTAGGCTGTGTCCTCCTGGCCTTTATATAGACTTAGGCAGGTCCCGGGCATAGTCCTAGTCGGTTACAGGTTCTAGGGTTTTACCCCTTTGAATTTCCTATCTACTCTAGTCTTGCTCTCCAAGGATCCGAAGGCGTTATAGGCCTGGGCTACCCGAAAGTCTTCATGGGCCGGCGTATATCCACCGTGGGCCTTCCTTGGGCTAGACTAGGTATGCTGAGACCACGTACCCGTAGGGTATAACCATGTCACATGGAGATGTTTTTTTCGATTCATCGAGATCACTAGAAGAAAGAGAAGAGAAAAACGAAAGTGTTTCGTGAGAGTCCGAATGTAGTTCAGAGTGATGAAAAAGAATTTTGGATCATGAGAGATTGATTAAATATGATTTTAATATTAATTATTGGAATTAACTATTGAAATCTAATTTAAATTTAATTTTTAGGCAGTCACCCGAAATGGGCGTCTCCCAAAGGGAGAGGCCCATGTGGAGGTAGTTGTCCCAAAGGGAGATGCCCATGTGGAGGCAGTTGTCCCAAAGGGAGCAAGGAGGGGCCACCTGCAGGCCTAGGCATGCGCGCGGGGTGGGGATCCACCCCACCACCGGCCGTCGCCTCCCCTTTAGTACCACCTTGGCTCCAATGCTTTGGGTGTCCCTCCTCTTCCTCTATATGAGGGGCACGTGGGGAGGTGATATGTCATAAATGTATCTGTAATTTTTTTATGCTCCATAATTGTTTTATATCATTTGTCTTATGTTTTATCTACACTTTGAGGTGTTTTTATACATTTTCCGGAACTAACTTATTGACAAGATGCCGCGGTGCCAGTAGCCTGTTTTTTGCTGTTTTTGGTTTTAGAAAAGCCAGTAAGGAAATATTCTCGGAATTGGACGGGACAAAAGCCAACGTTCCTATTTTCCATACGCAACACGGAGCCCGAAAGAGAGACGAAGGGGAGCCACGAGGCGGCCACACCATAGGGTGGCATGGGCCCACCCTTGTCCGCGCCAGCCCCATGGTGTGGGCCCCTCGAGGCTCCACCGACCTTGCCCTTTCGCCTACATATATGTCTCCCCGAGACATAAACCCTACGTGGATCAGATCTCCACAAAAAGTTCCGCAGCGCCACCGCCACCAAAGAGTAGATTCGGGGGGACAGAAGTCTCTTTTTTGTCACCCTTCCGGGACGGGGAATTGCCCCTATAGCCATCTCCACCGACTCCACCGCCATATCCATCGCCGTTGCTGGCTCCCATGATGAGGAGGGAGTAGTTCTTCCTCAAGGATAAGGGCTCTACCGGTAGCTATGTGTTCATCTCTCTCTCTCTCTCTCTATGCGTGATCTTATTGTGGTCATGAGATTTGTAATCAAGTAGATCTACTCTGCTACTCAAGTGCTTTAATTGTAATCTCCGGCTATCCCCACGTGTGTAAAGTTGACAGTGTGCACACCGTGTGGCACTTAGGATAAAGATTACAGAATACTTATCATGAGTTATATTTTGAGTTGGATGTCTCTATGAAATTGTGGTGTTTGTTGGAACCATCTAGCGCTCAAGGTGATAGTGTGGGGTTATCTAGATGGGGAATGTGAACTTTAAGGAGAGCTTTTGTATCCCTACCATGGATTAGAGTTGTCCAACTGGAGATTAGTTTATGGTAGCATAATGAAGAGAAGATATTTATATGATAGTGTCCACTAGTGAAAGTATGATCCCTAGGCCTTGTTTCTAAGCATTGAAACACCATTTACAACTAGACCTGTTACATGTTTGCTTGCTGCCATATTTATTTCAGATTGCAATTACCACTTATAATCATCCATATTACTTGTATTTCACTATCTCTTTGTGTTCACTGTCTCTTTGAACTTTGTATATTTATATGTATTTGGGATTGGTGTTAAGTATCTTCACTAGGCCTTTGATCTGAGGCCCGAAACAAGATTTACAACTACATGCATATATGAACCTTGCTTTGTATTGGTTTTGTGGGAAAACTAAAGGGATACCTCCTGGCTGGATACTTGTCTGTCTACAATCTACCCACAGTGTGTGCACATAAGTATTATTGCAGGTTAGATTGCGGTTAGAAAAGGTTTACTTTCTGTATCTGATACATACTCTGGGCTCTCATCTAACTTCACATCAATTGAAGAGTTGTGAGTAGTTAAGGTCTTTTCTTACACATGTCTTGCTCAAGAGAGAATTAAAACTTTATTTGAGTTTCTTTTGGCTTAATCAATTATATTGCTGTAATTAAATTCTTTTTTTATTTTTTTATTTTAATGTTGCATGAAGTCTGTTTGAAGAGAAGATTTATTTATGAAAAACTCTTTTTTTACCGCTTAAGGACAAGGAGAAAAATTTGTTATCTGAATATTCCATAATTAACATTTATGTCATTACAATAGCTTACAAAAGTTAGATTTTTTTGAAAAACCATTTTTTCCCCAACTATAAAGGAGTATTTTTGTTGTGTTGATGATATATAATGATATAAGATGATGACAGAAATGATAAATTATGAATTTTATAATTTCCACTACCATTGTGGAATTAATAATTATTACAACCCTCTAATTATATCTGATATATGATGACTATGAAGATATATTTTATATTGATTTATATTTAGTCTTATATTCAAGATTAACGAATTGATTAGAATGATACTAGCTATTTTTATTATATATCTTATTATAATAATGTGAATATTTTCGTGAATGTTTAGATATGTAGTTATTTTTATAATTTATATCTTATACCAGTTATAATGAGAGATATTTGGAAATTTATATTAACAATATCATTGATGCTGAATTTTTTAATCTTAATGTTGAAGATTTGAACTTATTCTTCTTGATGCTATTTATGGTTTTTGTTTGGAAAATAAGCATTTTTTATCCTTTATATATTAATTTAAATATTCATGATTTTAATGAAATTTGGGCAAAACTGATTTGAATTTTCTTTTTGCATCATAAGAATATTTTGCACTTTCTATGTTAGAAATTTTTAGTTGTTCTTGTTTTATTTACAAGTATATGTATACTTTAATAAGGTGAATTTTTTAATAAAGATTTTGTTGTTAACTCTTGGGATTGGTTTTATTAACAAATTTATTTTTTTGATTTTAATTGTTTTTTAATTCGAAAGATTTTGAAGAATCTAGAAATTATCATTATGATTTAACTTATAAAGCCTTTACACTTTTGGGAGAAAAGTAAATAAAAGGAAGTTTTTTTGATGAGTCTGGTTTTTTACTTATGTAATAAATTTATTATTATACTTTTGTGGTTTTCAACATTTTTATTTGAGTTAATGAGAGTTTCGAAATCTGCTCAATTTGTTGTACTTACTTAGTACGTTTTTTGCTATAAAAATTATGAAAAGGTTTATTATAAACGTTTCTTATTTTTGAGTTGCTTATGCACTAATGTTTTATCAGTCTCTTTGTTCAATTATTTTGCAAAGGCTGATTTGATCACTGAAAGAAAGTTTCTATATCTGATCTGTTGTTCTATTTGAATGAAGATATTTTTCTTTGCCTGAAGGAAATTTATTTTGAATCTTCTATAATTAAATGGATGATATGAAGGGATTGTGATAGAAGGAGGGGACAAATCTCAATTAGGAATAATAAATATAAACCCTAACAAAGAATATCTTGAATATTCAAGCTTTAGGCACCTAAGATCAGTTTCTTCTTGTATCTTAGTTTTTGGTTTTGTGTTTCTTAATCCGTGCATTTATTTTTAATGATCTTAATCTTTTTGTTTTGGATTGTTATTTTTTTGCTTTTTTTTTTTATTTTGTTTGCTGCTTGAGATTGTTTAATTCCCAGCCTCCATGGTTTTTGGGCATCCCAGTTTCATTTGTGTTCCTGTGCTTTTTTTGGGGGGCCATTTTGCTGCTTTGGAACAGACACGCTCGTTTTTGTTGAGAACACTAAGGTTAGTTTTACTTTTCTTTCCACCACTAAGTTTCCTTGGGGCCATGGCTCCACTGTAAAGGGACTACCCCTCAGGGTGCCTCATTGCAGCCCTAGGGGTTTTTTCCCTCACCCTCCCACTCTCCTCTTGCACCTACCACTCTCTCCTCTCTTTCTTTTGCCACCTCCCGCTGCCCAGGAGATATGGGTCCACTAGTTTTGTTCCCCACCTAGTTTTCTTACCCTACTTAAATACTCCGAAGCCTATGGGAGCCACACACTACATGCGTAAGACGGGAGTTGTGAGCTTCGAGGCTCAAACGTAGAGTTCCTCGTTACGATGGACCCGATATCATGACTTAGTGTGATCCTTCTCGTATACTGCAATTTTAATCTTCATCCAGGTTTCTTCATCCTCACCGACGCTGGACCTCGTGTTCTTATGACGCATTGTGGACGGATCTATGATGAGGTTGCAACAACAACATGATTGTCTTGACGCCATACATATGTCACAAGGGCACATTCTTGACCGAGTTCAAGAAGGACAACTCTGCTTCCTTTCTCACATTATGTCTAAGCATTATGTATCTTGGTGATCGTGTTCATATAGGGAATTTTTTGGATTTTCTGCTGTGAACCCCTTCATAAGGGCATCCGTCTTGACCTCGCATCTATGTCTAACTCGCAATCCAACAGACAAGTAAAAAGGACAAACAACAACATCGTGCAAGGCAACAAGGCATGTGTCAAAGTTCCACTACATTATGCAGCTGGAGCTTGGGCGAAAGAGTTATCGGCTGTACTTTCGAGCCTTAGAACTACTCGTAATAGGTCAATTGGTTCCGTACTTTTCTACATAGAGAAAGTCGTCTTACCTGACGACATGATCCATGATTCCCAGCGAGTCACGGCCTATGTTGAGGAATATTCCGAGCTGTCTAGACTGAATGATGTCTAGTCGAGGAAATACGGGAACCTTCTTTGGTAATATGGGTGTTTTATTAGTCAAAAGGTTTAAGTGTTACACCTGGCTTCTGCATAACTAACAAAAGTTCAAAACTAAGAAATAAAAGAAACAAGGTGAATTGCAAAAGGAGTTAGATAATCAACCCCATGTAGGAAATTTACCAAATATATTAGCTAAAGTGCAACGAGTAAACTTTGTATACTATTTTGTAGAGGTGACCCTAAATGAGCTTTTACCCTTAGAATGGTAGATAACTTTAACTAGAAGGTTATTTAATTAAAATGTTCACTTAATTGTCTCGGCATGATAACAATATACACATGACAAGCACTTCCCTTTCCAATTCCTTTTGTAGTAACAAGGTTTTAACCCCATTGTAGGATTCCATGGCGCATGTCATATCACGCGTAATTTAGGACGATTGCCTCTAGTTAGGTACCTTCATCTTTTTTATTTTTATGAGCAATAGCATTTGTCTTCTTTGGTTAGCAAACTCTAAACATAGGGCTATTTTATACATAGAATGTTTAATGCTCAGGCATGAATTAACAAAAACCTCGTGAAGATTGCAATAAAACTCATCAGATCCATCCTATGATAGAATACGAGTTATTAATCATAGTTCTTATCTCTATAACAAGTCCGGTATTCCAATGGTCATCAGATCCCTCGAATGACAATTAAGTTTTCCCGCATGGCTTAGTTAACTTATAACAAAGTGTTCCATGGTGCAAGTCCGATTCCAATTAAGTTTTTCCCGAATGACACATTTGGAGGAACAAACTCCATTGCAAAGGCAATGGTATCCCCTTTGTGATGAACAATGTTGTATAAAGATGGATATTGTTCTCAGAGTGTGGCATTTCCAAGCCACTTGTCCTCCCAAAAAAGAATTTCCGAGCCATCCTTAATAGAAAAGGTGTCGAGTAAGAAGAAATGCTTCTTTGTGGCCACCAGTCCAGCCCCAAAATGTGAAACTCCAAGCTTCTAGAGCACTTGAGATAACGCTTTCTAATGAACGTATTTCCTCATCGAGAGGGTTTTCCATACACCGTCTTCAGTAAGTAGCTTAAAGAGCCATTTACCAGAGTGGTATTATTAACCTCAAGATCGTGAATACCTAATCCACCTTGCTCTTTGGGACGGTAAACCACACTCCATCTTGTGAGTGGATACTTATTTTTCTCGCTATCACCTTGTCAAAAGAATCTAAATGACAGATAATCTAATCTATACAAGACTCCTTTAGGGATAAGGAAGAATAAGATTATATATAGTACCATATTAGTAAATAGTGAATTTATGAGCACCAGTCTCCCATCTAAGGATAGAAATTTTCCTTTCAAACTACTAAGACTTTTGTGTAGTCTCTCCTTGACTTGTTTCCACTCAGCATTTGTGAGTCTCTGATAATGAATCGGTATCGCCAAATAGTTGATCTGAAAATTTCCCTGCCCGCAACCAAACATCTAGCATACAGGTGGGCCTCGTCTTGAGCCTCGCCAACCAAAACAATTTACTCTTATGGAAGTTAATCTTTAGACTAGAAAGTTGCTCGAATGCTTATAATATTAATTTTATATTTTTAGCTTTTTCCAAGTCATGTTTCCATAAAAATAATCATGCTGGCGGTATATTAAAGGATAGAAAGACCACCATCTACAAGATGAGGAACTATCCCTTTCAATCAGCCCATTAGCCTTTGCATGCTAAATCAAGATAACTGACACATCGACACTATATTAAATAGCATAGGGGATAATGGATCACCTTGTCTTAATCCTTTTTTGTCTGGAAGTACATGCTAATGTCATCATTGACTTTACCGACAACACTACCTCTAGACATAAAACTATGGATTAGACACGCCACTCTATAGAGAAGCCTTTAATTCTGAGAGTCTGTTTGAGGAAAGACCATTTGACTTTATCATAGGATTTTTCAAAATCAACTTTTAAAACCACCCCATTCAACTTTTTCCTCTGTAGTTCATGCACTGTTTCATGAAGGGTTACTACACTATCCAGGATGTTTCTTCCTTACATTAAAAGAGATTGAGTAGGCCGAGCCACATGATCAGCCATCGACTATAGCTTGATTGTTGCGGTTTTTGTGACGATTTTAAAACTAACATTAAGAATGCAAATTGTCGTTGGATCATTGACAAGTATGCCACAGGGGGTCCTAGTGGCGTTGGAAGGATGGGATGTGAGACGTCGGATGTTCCAGGAGCGGTGAGCACAAGTTTACATCGAGATCATTGCGGTGATCGACAACCGATGGATACTTTGATGACATCAAACACCACATGGCCCGGGTGGCTATAAAGTATTGGTTGAAACACATGGATCAAGATGATCATAACCTCGGATAAGTAAACTATGGAGACAAAGGTGAGAAATTGGGAGAAATATGTGGAGCCATATGAGCTATTGGTTATTGTTCGAAGTGTCTCGATCATGTCCGCATAACAAAACAACCAGGGAGACACACTTAAGGATTCGACGTTGTTTGTTTATTTGGTATTATATATATGTAGACCGAATGTTGTGATGAGGGTCTCGGATGGGATCCGGGTGATCCGATGGTCCGGAGAATAAGATTCATATAAGGAAAGTGCTTCTTGAGTTCGGAATGATCCGGTGTTTTTTACGGGAATGTTCTAGAAGGTTCGGATTGTCGCACGGCATCTGGGGAAGGGTACATGAATGTCATTGCTCATTGAATGATTGCATCATGTACTAAGTGTTCTTAGTTCCAAAATAAAGGATTAAATTGAATCCTAAACAGAAAAAGTCAAAGTCACGCCAAAACAAGGAAACAAGCAAGAGGAGTTGGAACCAACGAGGAGGAGTTGGACTCCTCGGCAAGGACCCCCTCCCATATAAGGAGGCGTGGGCTCCCATAGACACATAACTTTCTACTCTAGATCTCCGGTTTAGAGCCGTTTTGGTTTAGAGCTTCTAATTGCTTTAGCGGTTTAGAGCCTTCTAATTGGTTTAGAGCCTTCTAATTGGTGTGTCTAATTACTAGACCACCAATAGCCTCTCATAAGCTCCACCATACAGGCGAAGCCTGCGGATCTCCCTCTACTTACACTTTGCCCGGAATCGAGGAGAGTGCTACAACCTGAACAAGGGAGGAAGGTCTTGCAGGCGTGGCGAAGGATCGCTACGCGATCTTGAGATCGGAACGACTACATCACCCACGAGAATCTGCGCTGGAACCTTTGGAATCTTCGAGTTCTATCATTTCGTTGCTAATCTAGTAGATAGATCTTGGCTTGTTGTTTGTTTGTATCACGATATCGATGAAAATTTTTGTTTTCCATGCTACGAACCCCTACAGTGTATCGAGCCGTGTCTATATGTAGATCTGTGCAGTAGAACACAATGGTCATGGGCGTTGATGCTTTTATTGTCGATTGCTTCTTGTGTACTTTGTATCTTGCGGTATGTTGGGATGAAGCGGCCGGGCTAACCTTACATGACATCGTTCATGAGACTTGCTCCACGCTTGACATGTAACTTGTATTGCATAAGTGGCTTTATGTGCATGTTTCTCCTAGCATAGTTAAGATCCAATTTACAACGGGTGATTGACAATACTAGTATCAATGTTGTGGTTCTTGTTCGTAAGTTAGAACGACACTTATTGAAAGCCCCAAACCACGTAAAACATGCAAAGAAAGTAGAGGCGTCTAACTTTGTTTTGCAAGGGTGTGCTGTGATGTGATATGGCCATGATTGTGATTATATATGATGTATGCAATGTTCCTTATTGTAAGTTGGCAACCATATGGTTGTCTTTAATTTATGTTAAGACCCGTGTCTATTCAAAGTAGTTGTAATAGTTGAAGCCGTGGGCGACAACCATGGAGGCGTCATTGATCTTGATGCAATGTCGGTGATGATGGAGATCATGTTCGTGCTGGAAGATGGAGATCGGAAGCACAAAGAAGAAAGGCCATATCATATCACATATTATGAATTGCATGTGATGTTAATCCTTTATGCATCTTGTATTGCTTAGTAGACGACGGTAGCATTATAAGATGATCCCTCATGCACATGAATTTCAAGTCTTAAAGTGTTCACCCTTAGTTAGCACCGTTGCTAAAGCTTGTTGTTTCGAAACACCACGTGATGATCGGGTGTGCTAGATCCTGCAAGTGTATACAACGTGAGCAAGCCAGATTTGCTCATGCGAAACTAAGGTTTGATCTTGACGAGCCTAGCATGTATACGGACATGGCCTCGTGAACACGGATTACGAAAGGTAGAGCATGAGTCATATAGTAGATATGATGAACATGTCGATTGTTCGCCATTGAAGCTATATCAACTCTCGTGATGATCGGTTTTGATGTGGTGGATTTGGTTCGTGTGATCACTAAAACAATGTGAGGGATATTGTTTTGAGTGGGAGTTCACCTAGATTAATTTAATTATTAATTAGAACTCAATTTATCATAAACTAAATCAAAGTGAATTTGCATAGTTGTTGTAGTCATTGGCATCCGTTTACCACCTTGCGCTTAGTTATAATTGAGATGATAGAGCTATAGAATTCTGGTTAGTTACTTTACGAACTGGTATCGTATTGTTTTGAAGTGTTAATCTAAAGTTTAAAAGTCCTATTGCAAACTTTCAGTAAGTTCCGGTTACTCCATGAAGTTTAATAATTAGTATTAAATCAAGAGTAACAATTCCAATGTTAGTATATAAGTATCATGTTTGTCTCCATGATTCTTGATATTCAAAGAATTCTCTTAATATCAAGGTTATCTAGGATCTGAAAGAGTTGTTTCAGAAACCATGATGTGTGGAAGATATTGTGATATCTGAAACAAAGTTTTGGTTGCAACATGATAGAGTATAATATGGCAAAAGTCATGTTCTCATATTTGATGAGAATTTGCAAAAAGGTTGGAGACACTAGTTGTTCTAATCCTCCAAAAAGGTTTTGGAGAGCAACATTATACTTGCGATTCACCGTTACAAGCTAAAAGTAGTTTGATCATGGACGATTCCATGATAAGGATGAATATTTGATGTAGGTAAAATGTTTACTACACCAAGAAGATTACTAAATAAAGGAATTTGAAAGAACACCAATCATTTGATGATGGTGATCTACTTCAAAGTGCAAGTCCAAAGACATTGGTATTTAACTATACACGCTTTGGACTATATGTCATATGTATGACTCCACTATTGATGTTGATAGATTCTTTCAAACAGAATAGGAAATCTTGAAGAGAATCTCATAAATATATGGCAGAAAGGAAAAGACTAGAATTGTTCAGTTTAAGTATATAGATGATATACATGTTATGGCTATATTCTTTGCTTATTAAACAATGTGGTTCTTAAGTATTTAATACTGAATTTGTTGGTATGAATCGTCATACAAAACAACAGAATTCATGAACTACAGTGGCCTAAGTAATTAGCAAAAGAATATGTGATGATGTTCATCGAGAACAAATAAAGGGTTATTGTGTTGTTCGTTAAACATCAAAGCTTGCCTTCAAGATTTGTTTTATCAGGTATTATGAGAACAAAAGGGTTGTTCAAATAATTACCGTAATCCATAAAAGATGGATTCGCAAATCTCGTTGGAGGAATCACATCCATAAAACTAGTGCTAAAAATGTCGAAAGACAAATTGATTGAAAGATCACTTAGGAAGTGACATCGCCGTTTAAATTATATTGGAAAGAAAACATGAAGAAACTCCATATGTATGGAATTTTGGAGTCTTTTGATTTTGATCAAATGACGCTTGTGAAACTTTCCTAGAGATAATTAAAACTTCGTTCATAGGCCGAAAGGGAATGAATGACTAGCTTATTGGAACTTGTACATATTGTTGTACGAAGTCCATCATGTGTAGTCAAAAAGCGATGGATTTCAACTTCATATGCTTTCTCCGAAAATTTGAGTGAATATATGAATATTTACTTAATAAGGATGAAGTGTGAAACATTTGAAAGGTTCAAGGACTTTCAAGATGAAGTGCAAAATCATTGTAACAAAAATATAAATAGTTTATGATAAGATCATAAAGGGAGATATTTGAGTTCTGAGTTTAGCATAATACCTAAGATTTAAGGAATTGTTCGTGGATTTGCATTTCGAAACACCATAAGGGTATGGGGCGTTAGGTATGTAATTAAACCTTGTTTGACATGGTAAGATCAAAGGTATAATTCATAAAACTGCCGTTATTTTTAAAGATTAAAAGCTTTAGAGATTACCGTTTTCCGAAAGAGCTCCATCATAATCCGTTGAAATGACACCATATAAGGTTATGGTTTGGGATTAAACCCAAGTTGTCCTTTCTTAAACATTGGTATGCTATGCATAAGAAAGATATGTGCAACCAAAGTCGGATAAACCTGTCTTTGTATGTTATTTCGAATAACTATTAAGTATTCCTCCATAACACCAGAGACAAAAGTGTTTGTCACTTAAAACGTCAAGTTTCTTTGAGAAGGAATTTTTTCGTGAAAAGTTAAGTGGGAGGACAATAGAACTTTGATAAGGTTGAAAGAACCTTAGCTATATGTGCAGTTGTGACACCGAAAAGTGTTTCGGAGGCAGCAACAATGCTCATGGCTCACGTGCCTCAAAAGGTTGTGGTCACGGAGATCTAAAAGTTCCTATTGAAACAAGTAGGTCGGGTAAACAATCAAATACCAAGATTTGAGGGTTGAATCATTATTTGAGAATAATGAACCGACTACATGCAAAGAAGCGATGATGGGCCCTGACTCCGTAAAATGGCTTGAAGCCATAAAATCCGTGATAGTTCCATACACAAGAAAATCAAGTTTTGAACTTGAAGGACCCTCGAGAAAGGTGTAAGACCTTATAGTTGTGTCTGGATCTATAAAGAAATAGACATGGATGTTTCACATCTATGAAATAGTCGACATGTTGGGAAAGAGTTCACAACAATGTTCAAAGGTTGACTATGACAAGATTTGATCTGTCATAGTGATATTTAGTCTAGACGGATTAATGTAGCAACCACTACATATAATTTGTTATATGGTAGTTGAATAAACAAAACAAGTTCTTCTAATAGAATCGTTACCTAGGACATGTGCATAACACGGTCCATAGGGTTTTGTTGATTCAAAGGATGCTAAAAGCATATGCAAACTTCAATGGTTAAAGTGAGCATCATGAGTTGGAATCTTCACTATGATGAAAGCTGTTAAAGAGTTTAATTTCATCGAGACAATGAAGATGCTTGCATTTGCAAGAAATTAAGTGGGAGCGCTAAGACATATTTCTAATACATTATGTGGAAGACATATTGTTGATTGGAAATAATGTATCTTTATTAACACATATTAAGAATTTCATCCCGATGAAAGACTTAGGCAAAACCAAATATTTGGCATCAATAGACGCTAATATGGTTGTGCAGTACATAGACAAGATATTGAATGAGTTCAATATAGAAACTACAAGAGAGGTTCTTGTCGACGTAAAGGATTGAATAAATTCAATGTTGATGATATATTCAAGTGTATTGACATTTGGTAAAGTGAAACAAATAATCAAGTATAGATTGATACTTGATGTATAAAATCACAAAGAGTATTTATATCATACTGTGATATGTACAAATCCAGATATGTCCTATGCTCTAAATGTTGTGAGCATATACCAGAATGATTTGTAAGATGATCATTGGACAATAGTAAGGATATTCTTATGATCTTTTGGAAGAACTAAGAGTATAATATTTGTAGAATTGACAAATAGATGGTTAGTTCATTGTAAAAGTACTACATTGATACTAGCTTTGTCACAAAGTACAAATTAAGTTTATCTCAATCTAAACTAAGGGTGGCACAATATAATGGAATGTGAGTTCCATAATGGATTTGGATGAGTTCCAAAGTTAAGACATTGTGACAGATACTACAACAAAAGGCTAAGTATATGACTGCTATTTTAGCAAGCAAAAGAGGGCATTTGTGTCAAGTAGTTTGTTATCAAACTAGGTGTAGTTCACGAGGATAATACTATGAAGATATATTGTGCGACAATATTATCAACATGTTTTAACCCCAAAGAACTAAAGGTCACACCGAAAGACCAAATTTATACAAAGCCATCTCATTAGAGAATGAGTGATGCGTAGAGACGCAAAGACATGCAATTACACACGGACTGGAAGTGTCGGATCAGGAGATCGATTGACCACTAGCAATCGTGTACATACAACACCGTAAAGCCATAGGTGTTGAATACACAAAGGTTTGAAACTAGATTATTGACTCTGGTGCAAGTGGGAGGCTGGACATATGCCCAAGAGACAATAATAAAGTGGTTATTATCATATCTTCACACTTATGATAAATGTTTACATACCATGCTATAATTGTATTAACAGGAAACATTAATACTTGTGTGATTTGTAAACTAAAATAAGAGTCCCTAGTAAAGCCTCTTGTTAAACTAGCTTGTTGGTTAATATATGATCATGGTTTCGATCATGAACATAGAGATGTTATTAACAAGGGTCATATCATTAGGAGAATGATGTGATGGACATACTCCTATAGATAAGCGTAGCATAAAGATCAAGTCATTTCAATAGTTCAATTGCTATATGCTTTCGATACATAGTAACCTAATTCCTTGACCATGAGATCATGCATATCACCTTTACGGATGGATACTTTGATGACATCAAACACCACCGAATCGGGTGGCTATAAAGGTGGCATTAAGTGTTCGGAAAGTATTGGTTGAAACACATGGATCAAGAGTGGGATTTGTCCATCCTCATGACGGATAGATATACTCTGGGCCCTCTCGGTGAAATGTCATCCAATTAGCTTGCAAGCATGTGACTTGGTCACAAGGGATCACATATCACGGGAACGAGAAAAGAGTACTTATCAGTAACAAGGTTGAACTAGGTATGCAGAGATACCACGATCATAACCTCGGATAAGTAAACTATCGTGAGACAAAGGGAATTGGTATCGTATGTAAGTGGTTCATTCGATCGCAAAGTAATCGTAGAAATATGTGGAGCCATATGAATTTCCAGATTCCTCTATTGGTTATTGTTGAGAAGTGTCTCGATCATGTCCGCATAATTCACGAACCGTAGGGAGACACACTTAAGGATTGACGTTGTTTGAGTAGTTATGGTATTATGAAAGAGACCGAATGTTGTTCGAGTCTCGGATGGGATCCGGGATATCACGAGGTGATCCGGAATGGTCCGGAGAATAAGATTCATATAAGGAAAGTCCCGTTTGAGTTCGGGAATGATTAGTGTTTTCATCGGGAATGTTCTAGAAGGTTCGGATTGTCCGCACTCAGGGAAGGGTACATGAATGTGTCATTGCTCATTGAATGATTGCATCATGTACTAAGTGTTCTTGCTGTCCCAAATAAAGGATTAAATTGAATCCTAAACAGAAAAGTCAAATGTCCGGTTTGAAAGTCAAGCGCCAAAACAAGAAACTGTGGGAAACAAGCAAGAGGAGTTGGAACCAACGGAGGAGGAGTTGGACTCCTCAGGCCGGCAAGCCCTGGTCCGAGTTGGGAGGGACTCCCTCCCTCCTGGCGCCAAGGACCCCCTCCCATATAAGGAGGCAGGCTCCTCCATAGACACATAACTTTCTACTCTAGATCTCCGGTTTAGAGCCGTTTTGGTTTAGAGCTTCTAATTGCTTTAGCCGGTTTAGAGCCTTCTAATTGGTTTAGAGCCTTCTAATTGGTGTGTCTAATTACTAGACCACCAATAGCCTCTCTCATAAGCTCCACCATACCGCAAGCTTAAGGCGAAGCCTGGGATCTCCCTCTACTTAGGTACCACGTTGTCTGGAATCGCGAGGAGAGTGCTACAACCTCCGCTGCTTTGGAACAAGGGAGAGGAAGGTCTTCGTGAAATCGAACGATGTGACCGATCGCGGAGCGCTGCTTGGAACGTGGCCGGAAGGATCGTCTACGCGATCTTGAGATCGGAAGTGTACGACTACATCACCCACGAGAATCTGCTCTCGTTAACCGCTTTGGAATCTTCGAGGGTGAGTTCCTCTATCGACTCGTTGCTACAATCTAGTAGATAGATCTTGGCTTGTTTGTTTGTATGCGATAGAAAATTTTTGTTTTCCATGCTACGAACCCCTACATGGTTGTGCCCTAAAGGATCCCATAGGGCCGATTTATATAGTCACCGGGGCCTAGGGTTATAGGAGAGATGTATCCGGCTACGTTACAGAGTCGGTAACTAGATACAGCTTGGACTACAAGTAATACTACAGGCCTAAGTCGGTAACTCTTCTGGGCCTTGTCGTAGCCAGAACTGGCTCCTCCTCTTTCTCTAACTGGGCTTCCTGTGAAGCAAAGCTCTAACCCGTTGGTGGGCCACCCTGGTCAGCGAGTCCTGTGGGTATACCCGGAAAGTATATCCCCAAGAGTAGCCCCTAGAAGTCTCCAAGATCCAAAGACGGATAAATCGTCTAGCTTGATGGTTTCTTCGTCTTAAGAAACTTGAAGGGTTCCCGAAAACTTCATTCAGTAATGTAGGATTCCGAGTCAGTTGAGTCGGATATGTTTTGCTCTGACCTTAGTATTTTCCTTGCTCAGTTTGAAACATAAGCCAGATTTTTCAGCGGCATGCGGACTGACAACTTTTCAGACCAGGTCATATTACTAACAGGAGTCCTATTAGCACGACCATTGGTGGGTCCGCTCCTTACGGAACAGAACACCGTTTCAATGCCTGCACGAAAATCTAGGGGGTGGAAGAGTCGCGAGGAAGCTAACTCCCCCTCTCCTATACGCGTGGCAATAATCGCGTGTGTTAACGCACGAATCTTGACACAGAGACAAATAGAAGAGAGGAGGAAACCCTTTCTCTTAGATTCATCTCTCCATCGATTCATTCATTTCACCCTTGTACTCCTCGAGCACTCCGCACCCATTCCCATTTGCACATCTCAAAAAATCTCTCTCCCCCACCAGTCCTTTTTTTCTCCAAGATCAATGGCATCTGCCTCGACCTCAGGAGCGGCGGCGGGTTTGTCGGTGGCGGATGAAAGGAAGATGCGGGTCCCCTGGATCCCTAGCGCCATAGATGACTTCGAGCTCCAGGTCATGGAGAATGAAGGACTCATCGTCGACGCATGGCGGAGCGCCTCAGGGCATGTTGTTCCCTCCCCGCGCGACGGCGAGCGGGTGCTGTTCGGCACGCACATCGACCACGGACTTAGCTTGTTACCATCAGACTTCTTCAGAGAGGTCATCAATCATTACGGTGTGCAACTCCATAACCTTCCTCCCAATTCACTTCTTGAGCTTTGTACTCATGCAGCTTTGTCCGAGGGTTTTTTTGGCATTAGGCCAAGTCTCACCCTTTTCTAGTACTACTATGGTACTCGGAAGAATTCCATTAGCGCTGGTGTGCCTTACACCACTAGCACCCTTAGCTTAGTCCTTAGGAGAAACCGAGTTTATCCTAGGATTAATGCTAGCAAATCTGTCAAACGTTGGGCCGGAACCTTCTTCTATCACAAGGATATTCCGGCTCCAGGAAAGGCAGAAGGTCTTCTGGCGTCACTGATGGCGCCGCTTCCCACCAGAATTCATGGGACACGGAGGCACCGGAGCTGTTGGATATCTTGATCCTATCCAAAAGGCGGATTGAATTTCTGATGAAGCACAAGGGCCTCCACGGATCCGACTTGATCCATTTCTGGTTGGAGCACCGGATCCAGCATCTACAACAACACGGAGATCGCCTCATGCACTCCTTCACCAGCGACAAGAAGGACAGCATGCGAGTCAGCCCAAACCGGATTCCGGCGAAGGACTACAAGACCCTCATGCAGTACTTGATCCGTCCTCTGAATCCGGTAAATATTTCGACTCTACTTTTTGTGTTTCGTCGTCCTTTTCTGTTCTTTCTCCGACTCTATTTTAATCGATGCTTTTCGACTTTGTTAGCTCGATAAACTCTTCGAGTCTGAGCTAGCTCCACTAGAGGGCTATCCTTCAGACGATCCCGAGGCGACGGAGGATGATGAGGTGCAGGAAGTTGCCACCCCCGCCTCCAAGAAGCAGAAGGCGAAAGAAGTTGTTACTGCTGGTAGCCAAGTGCTGCCAGTAGTTAAAAAGTAAGCACCCTATATTTTATTTTCAGTACTTTTATACCTTTATTTCTTTCCAGAGCACACCTAATATTTAGTTTTTCATGTTCTAGAGCTAAATCAGCATTGAAGAGTAAGATCAAGATGGATAGCAAGCCGGGCAAGCAGATGCATCAGCAAAAGCTTGTTATCTCCCCTGTCGTGCTGCCATCAACTCCATCCAGTACTCCATCGGCACAGGGAGCTTCTGCCTCTCCTGATGCTGGAAACATCTCGAAAGCCCTGGTCACCGTTGATGATTAGGCAACTAACAAGGGTGAACCGGTTAAGGGTAATGATCCCATGGTAGCTGCTGTCTTGGAGTCAAGCAACCATGAGACCGTGAGTCTCGAGAAGCTCATACCCCTTCAATATAAAGAACTAGCTGATCTCAAGAAGGACTTCAATATTCAGAGGGATCTTGCCCAGGCCATAGACAGTGAACTAAACAGCCTCCGCAAGGAGCATTCTCAATGGAATCACTCTGTGCTAGGTAAGATTTCTGAATCTTTATTTTTGTTGATTTTTCGACTTTCTTTTCAGTCAAATTTTGACTGTTTGGTTCTTTCCTAGCCCCCCTGAATCTTTCTGACTCCCCTACCTCCGAACCTCGCCTCGAGCGCATTAAGCTTGTCGGAGATATCTTGTACGACTTCCACCAAACTCTTGAAGAGGCTGGCGAGTCTGTCAAGCTTTCCGACTTGCACGCAATGTCAGTGCACGAGGTGAGGGACAAGGTCAAGGAGATTCCGAAGCTTATCGAAGACTAGAAGATCTCGTACGCTTGGACTGCTGCCCAGACTGCTCTTACCATGGTGATGAGCCACCATAGCGAGATGGAAATCTGGCACGTCACCAAGGGTATCGCCGAGGAGGAGGATGAGGGTAACCCACAAAACATCAAGGCCATCCAAGAGTCTTGTCCAGGTTATGCTTGTCATGTGGCGGAGATGACCAACTATACGACGCCATTCTTCGGATCCGTCGTCGCGCCTCCCTCGCCCCAAGAGCCAGAAGCCAGCAATGCTTCCAAGTCTGAGATCGAGGGCGAAAATGCTGTCGACACCAGCGCTCCACCTGCTTCATCACCACCTGAATCTAAAGCATAAGCAGTTTTTATGTATTATTCTGAACTTATGGCAATGTAATGATGGAAACAATGTTTTATTTTGCGCCGGTTTTATAAAAACTACTGCTTTTACTATCATAGCACTTTATGCTTATATATATATCTTTATGCATCTGCTTGAAAATTTCTGAAGAACTTTTTATTTTTATGCCTATACTTGTCGTTTTAGCTGGCTCTCTGACTCGTCCCTTTCATGGGCCGGCTAACCTTTAGCACGGAAACTTTTCCGAGCAACGATGCGCAATTGCTAAACCAATTTAAACTCAGAAACAAAGCCGGCCTCCAGTACCAAAACTCATTACTCAGAAAATGCATGCATCTAAGCAATCATATTAAAAACCTAAGTATAGACAATAAATTAAATTTTGTACCCTAAGGTAACACTTTTAGATATTCAAAAATCGTAACCAGAATAAACATGAGCATAAAGTACTTTCAAGCATTCTGGGATTTTTAAGAAAATGACATGTTCTTTTTGGAAATAAGATGGCAAAAACTTGTCAAAGATAACATATGAGGAAACCAACACTTTATTTCACTTTGAACATGTACATATATGATTACAAGAAAATATAACTAAGAATAGAAGGGACATAGCTGTGCAATATTCCATGGACGGTCTATTTAATCCGGGTCTATGCTGCCACCAGCTCTCTTTCTCTTCCGAGTATCAGGTCTTTCCTTGACTGGTCTCATATCGGTTAAATAATATGACCCATTATGCAGAACTCTGCTAACCATAAAAGGTCCTTTCCAAATCGGGGAAAGTTTGTGTTTTCTCTTTCGCACAAGTCGGAGAACCAAATCACCTTTTCTGAAAGAACGGTTTTGCACTCTCTGACTATGATACTTGCGCAACTTATGCTGATAGGCTGTAGATCTCTGCTCAGCAACAAGGTGTACTTCTTAGATTATATCGAGATCGTCTTGTCGAGAAACTTCTGCATCTTCTTCGATATACACTTTAACTCGTGGATCCTGATGAATCAGATCACTTGGAAGAACTGCCTCTGCACCATAGACCAAGAAGAAAGGAGTATAGCCGATTGATCTGTTAGGAGTTGTACGTAAGCTCCATATCACAAACGGTAATTCTTCCGTCCAACCCCCGCGGCCCAACGAAGCGGTGCCTCAAGGCGAGGTCGGATTCCTTGTAAAAGAAGGCCATTAGTTCTTTTGACATGTCCATTAGCTTATGGATGTGCGACTTGACCCATGGAAAAATTGCTCCCATTGTCAGTAATTATACTGTGTGGATATCCGAATCGGATGATTACGCCCTCGACGAATTTTCTGGTTGTGGCTCCATCGCAACTTGATACAGGTTTAGCCTCAATCCACTTTGTAAATGTATCCACCATCACTAGTAGGTGAGTAAATCCACATTTTGCCATGCGAAACGGCCCTACCATATCAAGCCCCCAGACCACGAAGGACCATGTAATAGGGATTGTTCGCAGCTGTTCAGCTGGAACATTTGACTGATGAGCGTACTTTTGGAAGCCTTTGCAGGTTTTGACCAGTTTATCGGCATCTGTCTTAGCTGTAAGACAAAATAATCCGTGTCGAAAAGCTTTTGCCGCTAAGGATCTGGCTGCAGCATGGTGACCACACTCGCCTTCGTGGATTTCCCTTAAGATTTCTGCTCCTTCTGAAGAAATACATCACTGAAACACACCAGAAACACTCCGTTTATAGAGCTCACCATCTATTATAGTGTAGGCTTTTGCTCGTCAAACAATCTGCCGGATCAAGACTTCGTCTTCGGGTAGTTTTCCGTCTATCAGGAAATCCAGATAGGGTTTTGTCCAGCTGGGAATTACAGCCAGAACTGCTATTAAAGGTGAGTCGTATTTTGTCGGGTAGTCCTCATCAACTCCTACTATGGAGGGGACTCTTAAATACTCTAAAAAAGCGTCATCCAGTACTTGTTTCCGCGTAGAGCCTATCCTTGATAAAGCATCTGCTTCCTCATTTTCTGCTCGAGGGATGTATTGAACCTCAAAACCCTCGAACGATTTAGATAGTTAATCCACAACAGCTTTGTATGCTGCCATGTGCTTTTTTGCGTTGCAGATATTGGATACTTGCAGAGCAACCAAATCTGAGTCGTTGTAACACATGAGTCTTGATATGCCAATGTTTTTGGCCATGCGTATTCCATGCAGCAATGCTTCATACTTGGAAATATTATTGGTTGCTGTGAAGTGTATTTGCAACACATAGAACAACTTATCTCCCTGGGGTGATTTGAGCACCACGCCAGCCCCCGAGCCTCCTCGTGCTTTTGATCCATCAAAGTGAAGGGTCCAGAATTCCGAGTTTGGAGGGCATGTGTTTTCTTCCGTCTCTGTCCAATCAACAACAAAGTCGGAAAGTATTTGGGACTTGATTGCCGTACGTGGTTTGTACTCAATGTCAAAAGCTGCAATATCTATTCCCCACTTTGCGACACGTCATGTGGTGTCACGGTTATTGATTATATCTCGCAGGGGAGCGGTGCTCACCACTGTGATCTTGTGCTCTTGAAAATAGTGGCGTAGCTTTCTGAATGCAAAGAACACTCCATAGGCTAGCTTTTGATGGTGTGGATACCGTTGTTTTGATTCTGTCAGGACCTCACTCAGATAATAAGTTGGTCGCTGCACCTTATGCTCGTGGCCTTCTTCCTCACGCTCGACTACTGTTACCACACTTATGACCTTGTTAGTCGCTGCAATATAGAGTAACATAGGTTACTGAGGTTTTGGCGCTGCGAGAACTAGTGGATTTGAAATTAGATCTTTCAAACTTTGTAGGGCAGTTTTGGCTTCCTGAGTCTAGACAAATTTGTCAGTTTTCTTCAAGAGTTTGTATAAAGGTGCAGCTCTTTCGCAAAGGAAACAGATATTTTGGGCATGCCTTGTTCAAAGCGGTATAATCAACACACATCCTTAAATCAATGGTGTCCTTTTTAGGGACGAGTACAGGATTTGCCACCCAATCTGTATGGATAACCTCTATTATAAAATCCGCTAATTCTAGTCGAGCTAATTCCTTGGCTATTGCTTTGTGATTTTCATCACTAAACCTTCATAAAGACTGTTTGACGGGTTTAGCGTCAGGGTACACATTAAGAGAGTGCTCGGCAAGTTCCCTAGGTACTCCGGTCATGTCAGAAGGCTGCCATGCGAAGATATCACTATTAGCTTTGAGAAACTCGACAAGCGTGCTTTCCTATGCGTGGCCTAAGCCTACCCCTATGTCGTCGTCTTGCAGGAATCATATTCCTTCAGCGACGTTTTCTTCGTCTCTTCTGATGCCTTGAACTGCAAACTTGGCTTCAGCGCCTCGTTCTTCATAGAGGGCATCTTGGACGGATTTATGGTCTTCTTGATCTCCTGGTACTCCTGGGCATGCATCACGGCTTCGGTGAAGGTAGCAGATCCTTCGTCGCACTCTCGCGCCTTCCTCGGATTTCCTCGTACGATGATTACACCCTTTGGGCCTGGAAGTTTGATCATGTTGTAGATGTAACAGGGACTGGCCATGAACGCCCAGTAAGCCGGACGTCCGAAGATGGCGTGGTAAGCACTTTTGAAAGGTACCACCTCAAAAGAGAGTGGCTCGGTCCGATAATTGTCTCGGGTTCCGAATGTCACGTCCAGAGTAATCTCACCTAGAGAATCCGCATGTCTCTCTGGTACAATGCCATGGAATGTTACACTGCTGTAACTCAACTGGCTCTCGTGCAGCTTCATGCGGTGGAGCGTCTCGATGTAGAGGATGTTAATGATGCTTCCACCGTCCATGAGTGTTTTAGAGAACTTGTAGCCATCAATAAGAAGATTATCGACTAGAGGGTACTTTCCCCAACGATGTGTTTTCCTCGGGTGATCTGAACGATCAAAGGTGATTGTTACCTCTGACCAGTCCAGAAACTATGGGACAGCGGGAACCGTGGCATTGAGCTCTCGGAGAACTGCCTTCTTGTCTTTAGCAGGTTGGGATCCAAGGAAGCAGACGTATGCGTCTTTCTTAGTCGGAAAAGTCTTCTTTCCATCCGACTTGGGATCTGCAGTGGCTTCCGCTTTTCCATGTCCGAATCTTCCTTGGGCTCCTTTCCTTTTTCGGAATTTTTCTTTCCTTTTCGTCGCTTGGCACTGTAGCCAGCGGATTCATCTTTCTTGATGTTGTCATTGAAATGACACTCGGAATTGGTGTGGGTAGATCCTCTGTTACTATCCAAGTGGTGGACAGATGGATTATTGGCAATGTCGGCACAGGTATAGGTTCTTCTGGGGTGCTGATCTCCTCTTCCCTGGATTCGGGAAGTTCCACGGCCTATACCCCAGCCGCCTCCATGCCCTCCTAGTCCTCCAGATCCGAATGTTGCGTTAACAGCTGCATTGTCCAGAGCCGGCTTTTCTTCCGAGGTGTTTTTGTGCTTCTGAGTTTGTTTGGTTGTTTGGCCGCATTGGGATTGGCCAGAATATTTAGCATCCCTTTTGAATCATCATCGGCATCAGCATATTTTCTTGTCGTTTATATCATTTCTCCCAAATCTGTGACGTGGTCATGCTTCAGTCTGTGATGTAAAAGCCCGACTGGAAGTCCTGTAATAAAAGCTTCTATCGCAGTTTGCTCGTTTACTCCTTCGCAAGAGTTTTTCATGTCAATCCAGCGTCCGAGGTAATCCCGGCAGGTTTCTCTGGGTCTTTGTGTGCAACGCTGCAAGTCTCCGACTGTGCAGGGCCTCCTGTATGTTTCCTCGAAGTTTTAAAAGAACGCATTTTTCATGTCATACCAATTGTGAATTGAATTCTCTGGTAGTTCATTGAGCCATGATCGAGCCATTTTCCTCAGCATGAGCGGGAGATATCGGACTGCAACAAGGCTGTTTCCTCCTTTGGCGATGCAGCATGCCTGGAAGAAATCATGGAGCCAGGTATATAGCTGCCGTCGTAGGGCTAAATGTGTTTGGCAATACCAAAGTCAACCGGAAATTTTGTCTGACGTATGCATGGTCTATTGGGGATGTGCTATATGGGTATCCTCATATAGCATGTCTCTTATCCGACTAACCCGGGTGGCCCATAGTCGGTAGCATGGCCTGTGGCCTGCTGGGCGGCCCAGTTAGGTAGATCCGGAAGGGAGGCCCATGCCGGATAAAGGAAGGCTACGGTTAAGTCACCAGCGTACCCGAAGGCATGGTGAACACCGTCAACAACTACGCGGAGGCCAAAGTAGCAGCTCAGACAACGCTTGCGCTCATTGACGGAGCCCCTCCGATTCAGCCACCACCACCGCCTCCGGCCGCCATCGTCGTAGCAGCACCACCACCTCCAGTCATCGTCGAGGCCGTTGCACCTCCACCGCCCGTCATCGAGGAAGTCCTGGCACCCTTCGACTCTTTCATTGATGCGCTTTATGCTGATTTTAGTGCAGATTCAGAGGAAATAGACTTCAGTCCAGAAGAGCTAGACTCCGCTATGCAGGAGATGGAGGAGGAGTACTCGCGCGACGAGCAAGCTAACAACACCGTCATGTCTCGAGGGGTGTTCGTCACCATTGGGACAGCGATGGATGAAGATCAACCCGGCCAAGCTCCGCCTACGACGCTGGAAAAGGGGAAGGGGCCACTAATTGCTGCTGACGATGATCGCGCAAAGGTCATGCCTCCTCCGCCTAACCCAAAGGTCACGGCTGAGGGAACTCGGCATCGGTCCGAGCAACAACAACACCGCAAACTTGCCGCCTCCAACATCCACGTCGGAAGCAGCCCATGTTACTCCAACTGATAGAGTGATGTACGGCAATCTCCTCGTCGAGCCACTAACCGTTTATCATATCCGGAACGTGACTCAGCTTGACGAGAAGCCCCAGCAGCTGCTGGAAGAGGCGCAAGCCATCGCGGAGCAAGGCGCTAAACTAGATCGAGATCTGGTCAATGCGCAAAAGTCCATAGAGAAAGCTAGAGCAATGGAGGCCGAGTATAAGACTCTACTGCAGCAGCAGAAGGCTAAGAAGGCTCCGGCTCGCGTCATCAACGATCCTGGTGTATGGCGCAACCTAGGATGGGTTCCCTCGAAGTCGGCACAGGCCAAGCCATACATTGATAGTGAAGGAAAGCAGGTGATGCCCACCCCACTCCTTAACCTCGTCGTCGCCAAGACCCTTCTAGAGCAGGATAGATCGCCTGAGGCAGTAGAACAGGTTTATGACCTAGTGGCCAAGGCGGTAAAGAAGCAGGAAAAGGCCACCTCTAAGAGGCTTGAGTCTGACCCAGCGCTCTGCCGATCTAGCCAGTACAAACCGCCAAGGGACAGATCTCCTCAGGATGTCGGATCACAGATGGGTTCATTAGAACGAAGACGGAGGGATGCGCGCAACAGGAAGGATGCTATCCCCATATCCTCCGACCACGGAGAAAAAACCCGACCTCGCCGCCCATCGCCACCGCCCCGATCCGCCCCAATGTCAGGAAGATTACAAGGCTCACCATCATACGGCTATGCCCCCTCCAAAGCAGTGTGGTATCGTCATCCGCGACAACGCGACACAGACCCGTCATGATGAAGAGCACCACCAAGGACACAAGAGCAGGTCACAGCACGACCCTCCGCGTCCAGCAAGCAACCATGACAGGCGTGAGGCGTTGCAGGAGGGTAACAGCAAGAAGGCTAACCAACCGCCACCTCCGCCTCCGCCACCGCCAAGCAGTCACCATGGCGGAAGAGGCCCGCGTCGTTCACGCAGCCCATCCCCTGTTGACAACAAGAAGAAGAACCCGGAGCCGTACGATGCACGTTCACGGATCGATAAGATCCACGAGGCCCGGGAAGGACCATACCTGGGACCACGTTGCTTTGGACCTGCAATACGGTCCGCAACTTACCCCAAAGGTTTCCAGATTGACAAGACCATCAAGCCCTATGACGACACCGCCAAGCCCGCCACATGGTTGCAGGACTACGGCAACGCGGTAGAGATTGTCGGAGGCAACCCCAACGTCACCGTCAAGTACCTCCCTTTAATGTTGGCGGGCACGGCCCGTCAATGGATCGACGACTTGCCGGATAAATCTATCTACAACTGGCTGGATATGAAAGAAGCATTCACCAAGAACTTTGAGGGTACATACAAGAGTCCCGCACTGTGGGCGATCTACAGCGATGCGTGCAAGAGAAAGACGAGACATCTCGCGCCTACCTCTCCCGCTGGCTGGACATGAAAAATTCCTGCGCAGGAGTGCACGCTTAGACCGCCATGGCCGCCTTCATCGATGGGTTGGAAAGGGGCATGTTGCTCCGACATAAGCTAAAGCGCTTGCAGGACAATCATCATCTTGACTTGAATCAGATGATTCAGTTATCTAGTGAGTTCACAGCTGCCAATGACGATGCTCGTGGCTCTTTGCCGGCAACGGCCGTTCCAACCCAAGTTCGGAGGAACAACAGTACAAAGCGGAAAACCGCTCCAGAAGAAAAGCAATCTACCTACATTGTCGCTATGACTTTTGCAGGACGAGGAGAAGGCGGACAACGTGGCCGAGGAAGGGGAGCAGGCCGCGGGCAGCAACGAGGAAGTGAAACCAACTCGGCGCCGCTCCGCGTTCCCAAAACGTACGAGGAGTACCGCGATATGCCATGCCTCGTACACCTCGATGTCAACGGCAAGGCCACCCATACCAATCAACACTGCAAGTTCGTCAACGACCTCAAGGAAGACCCGGAGTCCGGCTACAAGTAAAGTCGGAAGAACAGACCGCGAGGCAAGGGCAAGGGGAAGAAGATGGAGGAGGAGTCGAAGGATTCAAGTGACATGGACGAGGACGTTGACCCCAAGCACGCCGCCAAGAGCGACGACAAGGGAAAGAACCCCTTCGCAAAGAAGGCCCCAGTCTACCACACTTTCCTTGGCACCCCCACCGTCCGACAACAGAAGACCTCTCGAGGATCACGATGGCCACTCTCCCCAGTTCCCAATACCGTGGCTGGTCGGAGGTTCCAATAACTTGGGACAGGATGGACCACCCAGACCTTGTGCCCACGGAGAACCAGTACGCCATGGTCATCAACCCATTGATTGACGGCGTGGAGTTCACCAAGTGCATGGTGGATAGCGGAAGCAGCATCAACATCATGTACCTGGATACACTGCAAAAGATGAACTTGACGGAGGAAAACCTAAAGCGGACCAACACCGTGTTCCATGGCGTAGTTCCTGGTTGGGAGGCTCGGTCCCTTGGGTGCATCACACTTCAGGTAGCCTTTGGCGACGTTAATAATTACCGCCAAGAGCGCATGATCTTTGAGGTGGTCCCCTTCAAGAGCGTGTACCACGTCATATTCGGCCGCGACATATTCCACACGTTCATGGCCAAACCATGCTTCGTCTACAACAAACTCAAGATACTCGGACCAAACGGTGTCATCACCGTATCCGGAAGCTTTACCAAGGCAAGGGACTGCGAGATCAATGAAGCAGCCGTTGCAGAAGCTGTCCTCTACAGCGAAGAATTCAAGGAGATCCAGAGCAAGGTCAATGACTCAGAGATGCCCGTGTCGAAGAAGCAGATCTCTGACTCCACTCCTGCATTCAAGGCCGCTATCGAGACCAAGCCGGTGGAACTTGTGGTAGGCGATGCCTCCAAGACCGTCGCCATTGGGACGAACCTGGATCCCAAATAGGAAAGCGCGCTCATCGAGTTCCTCTGTGAGAATAGGGACATCTTTGCCTGGCAAACTGCCGACATGAAAGGTGTACCTAGGGAACTTGCCGAGCACAGCTTAAACATAGATCCAAAATGTAAACCAGTGAAACAACCTCTACGACGCTTCGGATACGAGAAGAGACGCGCCATTGGCAAAGAGATAGCTAGGTTACTTAAGGCCGGGTTTATCCGAGAAGTCCTTCACACCCGATGGGTGGCCAATCCTATACTTGTCCCCAAAAAGGGAACCAACAAATTAAGAATGTGCGTTGATTACACCGGCTTGAACAAAGCATGTCCCAAAGATCCGTTTGCTTTTCCTCGCATTGACCAAGTCATTGACTCGACGGCTGGCTCAGAACTTTTGTGTTTTCTCGATGCATACTCAGGATACCACCAGATCAAGATGAGGAAGTCGGACCAATTTGCCACTTTGTTCACTACCCCATACGGCACATTTTGCTATGTGACGATGCCCTATGGGCTGAAAAACGCAGGTGCTACCTACCAGCGGACAATGCAACATTGCCTTCATGACCAAATTGGTCGGAATGTTCACGCCTATGTGAACGATATCATGGTGATGTCTAAAAAGTCAAACGACTTAATCTCCGACTTAAAAGAAACCTTTGATAATCTCCGGAAATACAACATGATGCTCAAACCTAAGAAGTGCGTCTTCAGGGTTCCAGCCGGCAAATTGTTGGGCTTCATCGTTTCCCAATGCGGAATCGAGGTCAACCCGGAGAAAATCAAGGCCATCTTAAACATAAACCGTCCGACATGCCTAAAGGACATTCAACGACTAACAGGTTGCGTTGCAGCAGTTAGTCGGTTCGTCAGCCGACTTGGAGAGAAGGCTTTGCCGCTGTAAAAGTTGCTGAAGAAGGCAGACAAATTCACATGGACAGACGAAGCAGATGCAGCATTGAAGCAACTCAAGGAGATTCTTTCCTCAGCGCCCATCCTTGCAGCACCCTAGCCTGGAGAGCCCCTGTTAATTTACATGGCGGCAACCAAACGGGTTATTAGCATCGTCGTCGTGGTAGAGCGGAAGGAGCCAGGATACGAGCACGGAGTTCAACGACCAGTTTACTATGTGAGTGAGGTCTTGACGGAGTCCAAGCAGCGTTACCCGCACTACCAAAAGATAGCTTATGGAGTATTCCTCGCTTCTCGGAAGCTGAGGCATTACTTTCAGGAGCACCCAATCACAGTAGTGAGCAAGACTCTACTGTCCGACATTATCAATAACAGCGACGCTACAGGAAGGGTCGCGAAGTGGGGCGTTGAACTCGCCGCCTTCGAGATCACCTACAAGAGACGCGACGCTATCAAGTCACAAGCTTTGGCGGATTTTATTGCAGATTGGACGGAGATGCCAGATGCTACTCCGCTGCCAGAACCAGAGTACTAGGTGATGCACTTTGACGGATCAAAGTTGCTCAACGGCTCGGGGGCTGGTGTACTGCTACAGTCACCAAAAGGAGATAAGTTGCACTACATTCTGCAGATCCACTTCGAGGCTACAAACAACATGGCGGAGTATGAAGCACTCATTCACGGACTACGTGTAGCCAAGGATATTGGCATCAAGCGCATAGTTTGCTGTGGATATTCCGACTTGGTTGCCCAGCAGTGGATGGCACCTGGAATGTGCGGAACCCTATGCTGGCGGCATATCGCGACAAAGTGGACGAGATAGCCCAGAGCTTCTTGGGCTACGAAGTCAAGTATGTGCCTAGGGAGCAAAACGAGGCGGCTGATCTACTGTCTAAGCTTGGATCAGGGCGCAAGCAAATTCCGCCAGGAGTTTTCCTAGAGCATCTACGCACACCATCCGTGAAGGGCGCCGACATCGACAACCCGGATAGAGCTGACTCTTTCCTCAACATGGTGACAAAGATCCCTCCGGCTTGGACAAAACCGTCCATGGAGTATCTCGAACACGGAACTTTGCCCGACGACAAGGTCGAAAGATGGCAAATAGTACGACGAGCAAAGGGTTATACCATAATCAATGGGCAACTCTATAAAAGGAGCACTACTGGTGTATACCTAAAGTGTGTTTCCCAGCTAGAAGGTATGGAAATCCTGCGAGAGATCCATCTCGGAGATTGTGGGCATCACGCCGCTCCTCGATCATTGGTCGCGAAAGCCTTCCGGCAAGGATTCTACTGGCTGACCGCGAAGGCGGAAGCCGACAAACTGGTTGAGACATGCACAGGATGCCAGTATTATGCCCGACAACCACATGTTCCTGCTGAAGAATTGCGAACAATACCAATAACTTGTCCGCTCGCAGTCTGGGGGATAGACATGGTGGGGCCGTTACAGACGGCACCGTGTGGATTTACGCATCTGCTCGTAGCAGTTGACAAGTTCACCAAATGGATAGAAGCTAAACCCATTAGAAAGCTTGATGGGGCAACTGCCCTCAGGTTTGTCCGGGATCTAGTGGTGAGATTTGGTCTCCCACATAGCATCATCACCAACAACGGAAGCAACTTGTCACTCCGAGAAGTGGAGGCCTATTACTGGGACAAAGGCATCCGACTTGACCTTGCATCTGTGGCACACCCACAATCCAATGGTCAGGTTGAGCGAGCCAATGGATTAATTCTGCAGGGAATCAAGCCACGTCTTGAGGCACCGCTACATAGAGCAGCTGGAGCCTGGGCGGAAGAATTGTCGTCTGTGCTGTGGAGCTTACAAACCACACCCAATAGATCCACCGGCTACACACCTTACTTCATTGTATATGGAGCATAAGCCATCCTACCTTCTGACATCCTCCACGATGCACCAAGAGTTGGCGCCTACGACGAAGATGACTCTGAGGAATCCCGACGCCTAGATGTGGACCTTCTCGAGGAAAAGCGCGTTTTGGCATGCCAAAGATCTGCCATCTACCAGCAGAAGCTACGCAGCTACCATAGTCGCCGCGTTCGACATCGCTCGTTTAAAGAGGGGGATTTAGTACTCCGACTTAAGCAGAAGAAGTCACACAAATTATCCCCGCCATGGGAAGGACCGTTCATCATAATCAAGGCGCTGCTCAATGGGTCTTACTACCTTGTTGACAATCGTGAACTGAAGGATAGACCCAACGAGGATCATAAGCGTAAGCGACGTGACCCGGATGATGACTACCCGGAACTTGATCGGCCATGGAACATAGCACAGCTACGTCCTTTCTACACTTAGCATTTTTTATCTAATTGTGTACCTCTTATATGATCAATGAAATAAAGCTCTTTGGTTCACTCATTGCTGAGTCTTCTACCTCCTTTAGTGTTCATTTTTGCATCATATAAAACCTTTATGCACAAGTCTTGCGATTGCACTTGTGAAAATTCCGCCTACGGGCGTTAGCTTAAGTTTTCTGGTCTACATGTTCTTTGTTGTTTTTATGTGGATTCTGGAGTAGTGACTTTTGGCACTTATTGTCGGTGATTTTGTGCTCAGGTTATTGATGGTGCCATTAGGCATCATCACCTAAGCGCATGGTTTCGACAACGAGTCTTCCGACTCACGAAAAGTCAAGCATAAGAACCAGAGTAATGGATAAGCCAGCACTTGCTTAAAAAAATATATACATACTGGGAATTAGTTCTTAAGTCGCAGGACTTAACACTCATTGTTTTCCACCTTAAGACTACATCAACAAGTTTTTCCCATGCACATTCCAGAGGTGAAACAGAAATTACAAAGTGTTTTTCATTCTTTGGGCGCAGGAGACTTGGAGGCCGCATCATCGCCAGCCGGAGAATCACCCTCGACGGCGGCGCTATGAAGAGACTCAGAGGAATCTTGGTTGACGTTGTCGATGAAGTTCCTGGGCACGAAGACGTCAACGTCCACCAACTCAGCAACCCTGGTGTCATAACCCGCGAGTGATGACAGGATGGCTTCGTGATTGATCTCCTTGCCGTCATCATCCACGTCGGGGATACCAGAGGTCACCGTGTCGATGTCGGCATCTTCATACTGTGCCTTCACCATAGACAGCGCCATCCTTGCGCCAGCCCGTGCGCATGAAGCTTTCTAGCTCGCGACACGCTCGGGGGCTCGGCGCAGAATCTCCGAGTACTTCGTCACAGAGTCCGAGGCCTTGATATAAATCTGGAGGGGCTTGGCAATCTCCTTGGCTTGGGTGATGGCGGTATTGATGAATTTGCCGGGAAGTACCATGCATTCCTTGTCCGAAGGAGGCAAGCGGGTTAAACCCATGGGCGCTGAAAATTCTGACAAGGATCGCATGAGTTCAATAAACTCTGAGTATCCAGACTACAGAAATAAAAGGCGGAGGACACTTACTGAAGATGCTGGCCTTATCCTGCCAGACGGTGTCCGCCAAGGATTCCTTCTCTTGTTGGAGGAGCTTAAACGCCTCGCTATGGCGAAGGTTTTGCTCATCAGCAACTTCCTTCTGATCCTTTAGGATCGCAAGCTCCTCCTTCAAGCGATTGATCTCCGCGGAGGCGGAATCCTGCAGGGCTTTCATGGAATCCTCGTGCATCTTCAGCATTTCTTCCATCTCCTTTTTAAGGATTTTGTTCTCGCTGTCCAGCTGCTGGATATGCTTGGACTGCTCGACAATATCCTTGGCCTTGGCAACATGCTCTGCAAGTCGGAGAAAACAAAGTACACAATGAGTACTCAAAGAAGGAAGGCACAAAAGTAAGACGTAAATGCGCAAAAAGAAAACAGACTCTTGTTTTTGATGATCTGTTCCTTCAAGATGGCAGTTTTACCCTTTTCGGCTTCAAGATCTGCGCGCATCTTCTGGTACTTGTCGTTGGCCATGCCCCGCCGAGCATTCTCATTATGTGGAAACAAATAAAAAGTTAAATCGTTGTTTGGTCTGCTTGGAGCACCTAGTCAGAAACTTTCCATCTAGGCGCTCGGGGGCTACAACAAAAGTTTTTCAACTTAGCAAACTTCTTAGCTTTTCTTTAAGCATCTAGTCGGAACTAATTCAGTTACAACTAGGGCTTGGGGGCTACAGCACTGAAAATTATGAACACTGTGTATGCTACTCTTAAAGCATCTAGTCAGAATAATTTCTTCCATCTAAATGCTTGGGGGCTACAGTGAGATTTCTTTGTAACTTAGTCACTCTTAGAGCATATAGATGCAAAACCTATGGTTTTCTGTCTACATCCTCGGGGGCTACAGTGGGATACTCATACGAAATGCAAAAGGTAAAGTAAAACTTACAAGTGCAATGATCTTGAGGTTTGTAGCGCTCTCGGCTAGCAGCTTGCCAAAGGAAATGCTATTTCCTTGCAAGATATCCGCTTGTCGGAGTAGCTCCTCAAGACCGCACGTCGGAGATGACGGCACTCCTCCAGGAACCAGAGTTATGTTACTCGGCGTGAGGGCCGGGTAAACTATCTTCGGGAACTTGAAGGGTTTCTGGGGAGTAGGGGCGCCGCCTTCGGCAGAGGTACCAGCTCCCACCACCGCCTTGCCGCTACCGATGGTATCCTTAGCCGGAGCTTCAGCCATTTGAAGTGCAGCGCTTTCCTGCGTTGCCTGCTCTCCGACAACAGCGAGTTTGGTAGAGGCGCCAGAATCCACTTCCATGACGGAAGGACCTGGTGCCTCCTAGACTTGAGAGCTTGTCGGAGAAGAGGAGGGTTTGACGGCAGGAGTAGCAGGGGCGATGGAGGGGGAGGAGTCGCGATGCAGCATATCTTTGATATTTCTAGAAGCCCCAAGAGTCTTGGAGGACTTATTGAGGCTGGTTTTGGCTTTCTTCCTGAAACGTGCAAAATGCATAAGTACAGGAATAAGACAGATAAATAAGACAATGTCAGAGAATGAGAGGCTTACACTAGGGGGCGCTTTGGCAAAAATCCCGGTGGCTTTTATCTTTTCCGCCTCCAGGGCGGCAGTACTCTTTTTGGAGGCTCCACCCTCCGTCTTCTTCTTCTTGCCTCCGTTGGTAGCGTCAGAGGTGGAGCTCTTCCGCTTTCGCGACAACGGGACATCGTTGTCGGACACGATCGTGACATCCTTCATCTTTGGATCGTAGATTTGGGCAGCCAGGTTGTCCTCATCTAGATCGCTAAGCTGTTAAGTAAGAAGTCACCGTGTTAGATAAGATGGCACTGGCAAGACGGAGAAACTGGAGCAATGTCATACACGGAAAATAAATACCTACCTTTGGGCACTTGCCATCTACGTACATGTCGCGGGTGATGGTGAAGTCGTGCTTCTTATCCTTCACCTTGACGATGTCCTTCAAACGGAGCTTGACGGAGTCGCTCGAGAAGTTATCCATGGAGATCCGGAGGGAATCCCTTCGATCATCGGTGTACTCGTGCATGAACTTCGCGCGGTGCTACAGAGGATGGATTCGCCTGATGAACCAGCACATGGCTAGGTCCAAGCCAGTCAAACCCGTCTCTATGAACCACTCGATTCGCCTTATTGTGCGAGAAGCGTCGAGTTCGGGAAGGGAGGCATGGGATCGCCATGTGGAAACTTCAGCGGCGGCTCCATCCACGAAGTCCGGGTACGTCACTTCTCGGCCCGCCAAAGGAATGTCGGGGCCGTAGAAGTACGTCCGCTGCCAGTTTTTGCAAGACTCGTGGCCGACGATGTCGGGGAACCACCGGCCAGGTCGGATCTTGAAGCTTATGGTGTCGCAGTTCCTAAGCTCCTCCCTACTATGTCCGGCTTCATGTTTGACGGTGAAGAAGTACACGAACAAGTCTAACCTAGGCTTAATCCCTAGGTAACCCTCACAAAGTGTCGCGAAGTTGCTAAGCACTAAGATACTATTGGGGGAGAGGTTGTGGAGTTGGACTTTGAAGTGGTTCAAGACGGACAGAAAGAAGTGGGAGATGGGCAGAGAAACGCCGCGTACCAGCTGAGCCTTGAGGTACACCTTTTATCCGGCTTGGGGAGAAGGTGTCACCTCGCCGGGCGACGCCGCCCGCCAAGCGAGCCCCTCCGTCGCGGGGAGGTAGCCTTCGGCGACCATCTCTTGGATGTCGTGGCCGGTGATGTCCGAGCCACGCCAGTCGCCCTTGTGCGAGTCTGGATCTTCTTCCAGAGGCTCTAGTGCCGCCAGATTGTGGTCACCGCCGATGGTTTCAATCACCGCCGACGCGGGGATGACCAGGCCCTCTGGGGGCACGACGACGGAGCTCGCCGGCTTCGCCGTGGCTTCGCTCGACGCCGCCATCGATGGGGAGGAGCTGCTGCTGGCCATGGAGGACTGGGAGGATGCGACTGGTCCAAAGAGAGGCTAGGGTTTCTTCGAGGTTTTCCCGGGAGAGCTCGAGGAGGCATGCGGCTGGAGGAAGAAGATGATGACGCGAGAGAATGGGGTGAAAAAGTGACAAGTGTCCCACAGTTACTATTTATCTTACGCCGCGTCAAGATTCGTGCAGCTAATCGGACGGTTGTCGTGTAGGCGACGTGTTCGTGAACGTGCGTGGTAATTTTGCCACGTCTCCAACCGCCGCCGCCAACGGTTCGTATCGCTCGCGCGGGAAAATCGGATATGATTGCGTTCTCTGCATGTGTGAGTTACGAGGCATCGCTGACCTACAGCCTACGTCGTCATAACTGACATGGTAGATGAGCCTTCCCATCGAAGATTCTGGCATGGACGGATTTAATCCGACTACGGAAGAGTACGATGGAAGATTCAGCATTTCTCCGACTTACTCATAGAAGATGGAGAAACCTTTGCAGGGTTATTTGGGAGGACTACAAGATATTGCTCGAAGATTTTCCGACATGCATCTAGACGTAGCATTCCATGGGAAGAGGCAAGACGGCGCAAGATCTCGGAGTTCTCCGGGGGCTACTGTTGGGGATGTGCTATATGGGTATCCTCATATAGCATGTCTCTTATCCGACTAACCCGGGTGGCCCATAGTCGGTAGCATGGCCTGTGGAACCCGATTAGGTGGATCCGGAAGGAGGCCCATGGGATAAAGGAAGGCTATGGTGAAGTCACCCTGCATCTTGAGCCTTGGAGTGCAAGATACACAAGACTAGTGATAGACGGTGTAGGACTCTGTAACCTATCCGGCTAGGAATTTTCCCTGTAACCCTAGGATCTGACGACTATATAAGTCGGGCCTATGGGAGCCTTTAGGGCACAATCTCATACAACTTAGTATCGATTCATACAACCTCGCACAGCGAACCTATCTCTGTAACTCGGCATATTGCCCTTATAGTGATTTATAGCAGGAGTAGGATTCCGCCACCGTTGTGGGATCTGAACCTGGGTAAGCTGTGTTACCTCGTACCCGTCAACCGTCTGCCTTACCCCACATCTCTAAACACGCACTGTGAGGACCCCTCCATGGCGTATTCGTCGGCAATACCACGACATGGTCCAAAGCACTTGGGTCCCACATACACGTCTTCTTCCTCATACCGCCGCACTTCTATGTTTGATTCAATGCGATGGCGAGCGTCGTTTGGCAAGAGAGATCTGTGCCTTAGAGGCTCACGGCTTCTGCGCGGCGGAGTCGGATTCCTGCTTCTCCTTTCACCATTGCCGCCTCCGCCCCTTCGGCTTCCATGGCTACGTCTGGATCCTTCATGGTCACTGCTAGGAAGCGATGGTGGCCCTGGTGGATTATTTTCGGCTGGGTTATGCGATGGTGGCGGTGGAGCCTCATTATGCTGACTCTGATGCCTATTTCTTTGAGCATCGTCCCTACTTGATTCAGGACGATCCGGACCATCTCTTCGTCCGGCATTGCCAGCCGGAATAACTCTTGCCCAGTCACGTGAGCCGGTTCTTGAATTCTCTTCTTCTCCACGAGGATGATAGCGTTGAGTCGTATCAATGCGAAGCCTTATGTCAGCGCTTTGGTAAGCGCCAGTGTGGAAAAACTCGGATTTTGAGGCCATCTTGCCACTAATAATGCGTCCGTTTTTTGCTACTTTAATCCTTTGTCTAGCAACACGATGCACTACTGGACCTGCTGCGGAGACGGATTGTTGGCGAGGATGGCTCGAGTTGCAACGTTTTCCAATGGCGTGTTGCAGACTCGGATCTTCTCTCCATCTTCTCCATTGAATAGATATTTGTGGATATCCGGGTTCTTGTTAGCAAGAAACGTACCTCCCCTTGTCTTGTTTGGATGTCGCTTGAAATATGACTGATATTTGGCAGTATCACTATCTAACTGCTGCCTCATCTCCATGATGCGCGCGAACTCTTCGAGTAGAAACAGACGATGCTTTTACAGGTCCTCGGCCCTTTTCTCCAGTGCCTCCGGTGTGAGATCCGAAGCCGTTGGGATTGGAATTGTGAGAGCATCTCCGTAAATTTCATGTGCACCCTTGGTGACGACGTGTCCATCCATAGGAGGGTCGATCGGGGTGGTATTAATCGGATCTCCATCCTGATTCTCCATCTCGATCTCTTCATCAACTTTTTCTTTGTTGGTTTCCTCGACGTCCGGCTCTGCCGGTGTCGGACTTTTGTTCTTCTTATTCTTTGACCACTTGGTAGCCTTAACGTGCGTACCAGTGGCAAAGACAGATTTCGGTCCGGTACAGGGGGATAAACTTCCGTCAGTACTTTCTGTCATGGTTGGCTTGTAGACCTTGGAGGAATCTCCGGTATCCATATCATCATGCGAGGTGTAGCTTTCATCCATGCTATCATATGGACTAGGAGAATTTTCCAGCTCACCTTGCGTTTGTTTGGAGACGTGCTCTTGTTAATACTCCTCCATCTGTTTGTTGAAGTCTCGAATTTCCTGCGACGTGATTGACTCCTGAGGGGAGCCAGGTGAGTCGGCGTTTTCTTCGATTGCGTCTAGGAACGAATCGCTACCAGCTCCATCATCGACAGAGTCGGATCCAGTGCTTATGTGGTAAACGAAACAGTGCTTCTTCTTGTTCATGTTCTTGAAGTAGTGGCAGAGCTGGGTTTCCGCCTCCTCCATCTCAAAGTTCTCCTTGATGTCTATGATTGCTTCGTAATCGATGTAGGGGCATTTCATCATCTCCTTTATCCTGTGCTTCAAAGGGTAGTTTTTCTGCTATGACGTCCGGTAGGACGAAGCCGTAGCGGATATATTCCTCATCCGTGTATCCGATCTCATCAGGGAGATCAGATCTGAATTTTTCCTCCACCTTTTCTTCCACTATAGGAGTGTTCTGGGCGGGCTTGATTTTCTCCAGGACCTTGAACTCTTCCGCCTCTGCGGACAAAGTAGATCCGGATTTTTCTTCCGCCATGGTCATCACCGCAAGGGTGGGTTGGGCAGGTTCAGTGAAACCGAGATAGATATCGATCTTGCCGATGGACATGATCGTGTAGGTCGTCACGGGTTTTGAAGCCGGAATCTAGGTCTCGTCGAGAAGGACGAGAGGGACATCACTGGCGTAGACCACGCGACCCATGGCAATAGTTTTGCCGATTCCTGCACGCGTAGATTCCGCCTGGACCGATGCTCCAAAGGTCGCCTGCCCCACGGTGGGAGCCAACTGTCGTCGGATTATCGACAAGTAAGCTATAGGGGGTCCTAGTGGCGTTGGAAGGATGGGGTGTGAGACGTCATATGTTCCAGGAGCGGTGAGCACAAGTTTACCCAGGTTCAAATCCGACAGCGGTGATTGGATCCTACTCCTGCTAGCAACCCAGTAATATATCGGCGTAAGCCGGATGTTACAGCGGATTACAAGAGAGGTTCGCCTGTGCGAGTTGATTGTGGTGTTATGATTGATTGGTTGTGCCCTAAATTCTCCCATAGGGTCGGTTTATATAGTCACTGGGGCCTAGGGTTATACGAAAGACCTATCCGGCTATGTTACAGAGTCGGTAACTAGATACAACTTGGACTACAAGTAATACTACATGTTGGAATTATGCCCTAGAGGCAATAATAAAGATGTTATTATTATAATTCTTGTTCATGATAATGTTTATATTCCATGCTAGAATTGTATTAAGCGGAAACTTTAATACTTGTGTGGTTTGTGAACAACACCGTGTCCCTAGTACGCCTCTAAGGACTAGCTCATTGATTAATGATGGTTAAGGTTTCCTAACCATGGACATGAGTTGTCAATTAATAATGAGATCATATCATTGGGAGAATGATATGGTGGACAGACCCAAACTAAGCGAAGCAATTAGATCGTGTCATCGTGTTCGTCTTTGCAAAGATTTTCTTATGTCAAATATTGTATTCCTTAGACCATGAGATAATATAACTCCCTGGTATCGGAAGAAAGCTTTGAGGTCATCAAACGGCAACCTATGAGAGGGTGATCATAAAGGTGTCTCTCAGGTGATCGGAAAGTATCTGTTGGGTTGTATGTATCAAGATGGGATTTGTCCCTCCCAAGTTGGAGAGATATACTTCGGGCCCACTCGGTAATCGATATCAACACCGCTTGCAAGCATGTGGTTAAGGAGTTAATCACAAAGTGATATCGGATTACGGAACGAGTAAAGTACTTGTTGTGAACGAGATTGAACTAGGTATGACGATGCAAGCGATCAAATCTCGCAAGTAAAATATCGCGAGACGAAGGAATATATATATGGGATTGATTGAATCCTGGCATCGCGGTTCATCCGATATGATCATCGATGAATGTGTGAGTCAATATGGGTGCCTGCACCCGCTGATTATTGATAGAAGATCATGTGCATATTCTCGAACCCGCAGGGTCACACACTTAACGTGTCTCGACGCTAGGATAGATTGGATAATTGGCTTATGAGTTTTTTTTCGGAGTCTCGGATGGGATCCGGGACATCACGAGAGGTTCTGGAGTGGTCCGGAGAATAAGATTCATATAAAAGCGAGTTTTGGAGTTCGGAATTGTTCCGGGTTAATCGGTATTGTACCGGAAGCTTCTAGAACCTTCCGGAAGGGGACCAACGTGGCCCCACCTTCCGGGAGGGGGCATGGGACTATGAGGGAGTTACCTGGCTGCATTGGGCCAGGGGCACAAGGCCCCATAGGGCCCAGCCGGCCAAGGGGGTTTTAAACTCGAGATAGACCTTCTAGAAGGGGGGTTTCCTTGCCCCCCACTCCTTCTCCTTGGGGCCACCGGTTTGGGCTTGGGGGATGGGCTAGGGCTGTGCCCACCCCTCTATATAAAGAGGGCTGGGGGTGCACCAACCACACACACCTTCCCCTCCAACCCTAGCCGCCCTGCTGCCTTCCTCTCTCCCTCCCGACTGTTTGTAGGCGAAGCCCTACTGCAGAAATTCTCCACCATATACACCATGCTGTCGTGTTGTAGATGCAACGTCTCTCCACCATACTTGTTCGTCCAAGGAAGGAGGAGACGTCGAGGTGCTGCACGTGTTCATCTCACGGAGGCACCACCACTTGTGGTGCTAGATCGGATCGGATCGCGAGGAGGAGAAGCGAGTACGACTACATCACCCACGTTCTGACGAACGTTCCGCTGTGCGAATCTTCAAGGGTATGAAGATCTAATCCAATCTCTCTCGTTGTTTGCATCTCCTAGATTTGATCTTGGCTTTCCCTCTGTTCGCATACGTAGAAAATTTAGATTTACTATGCCGCGAAACCCTTCAGTGGTATCAAAGCTAGATCTATGCGTAGATGTGTTTCACGAGTAGAATGCAACATGGTTGTTGCAGGCGTTGATGTTTTCTGTTGCAAGCCTCTTGTTTGTGTTCTTCTTATGACGCGGGATAGTGAGATTGAAGCGGTCCAGGCCAACCTTACGCGACGTCTTTCGCGAGACCGGCTCCGCACTTGACGTGTGGCTTGTTCCACACATGCGGCTGGTGGATGCCAGTTTCTCTCACTATAGTTGTCATGGGATTAACACCGGAGTTTGGAAACCATAATATCACCGTTGTGGCTTTCCGTAGGTAAGAATCGTTCTTAGCATCTACTCCCATAAGCCACGTAAAACATGCAACAACAAAGTAGAGGCGTCTAACTTGTTTTTGCAGGGAGTGTTTTCTGTGATATGGTATGGCCCAAGATGTGATGTGTATAATGTATGCGATGATCATGTTTTGTAATGTTTCACGACTTGCATGTCGATGAGTAGACAACCGGCAGGAGCCATATGGTTGTCTTTATAATTGTGTATGAAATGTGTGTCAACTTCTTATACGCCATGTAATAGTTTCACTTTATCGCTAAGTAGTTAGCAATAGTTGTAGTTGCTATTCGTGGTGGAGGCAATCATGGTGGAGTGATGGAGATCATGTCGGAACGCACAAGATGGAGATCATTGCGCGAAGATTGGCTATACCATGTCACATAAAGTTATATGCATGTGATGTCTATCCTTTTATGTATCTTATTATGCTTAGATCGCGACGGTAGCATTATAAGATGATTCCTCACTTAAAGATCAAGATAAAAACTGTGTTCTCCCCAAGTATGCCTTGCGGAAGTTAAATGTGTCCAAGCATCACGTGATGATCGGGTGCTATAGACTCTACGCTCACATACAACGGGTGCAAGCCAGTTTTGCACACGCGGAAATACTTGGGTCTAACTTGACGAGCCTAGCATGTACAGACATGGCCTCGGAACACATGAACCGAAAGGTTAAGCATGAGTCATATGAATGATATGATCGACACTTCGTTGTCCACCATTGAAACCACATCTCTTCTCGTGAAGATCTGATTAGGTGTGGTGAATTTGGATCGTGTTCACTAAACAACTTGAGGGATGTTGAATTTAGTGGGAGTTCATCTAGTAATTTGATTAAAAGTTGAACTAGTTATCATGAACATAGTCTAATTTGTACTTGCAATACTGTAGATCAAATGGCTAAGTCCAACTTCAACTTCAACGTTTTCGCTGAGAAGGAAAAGCTTAGAAACAATGGGTCTAACTTCACCAATTGGTTCCGCAATCTAAGAATCATTCTCTCTAGCGGTCAAAAGGACTATGTCCTTGGGAAAGCGTTAGGTGACCCCCCTGCTGCAACTGCGTCGGCTGATGAGAAAACTGTCTATCAGTCGCGCAAAGATGACTATGGTGTGATTAACAGCACCATGTTGTTTGCTATGGAATCGGAACTTCAAAATCGTTTTGAAGACTATCCCGGGCCCTTTGAGATTCTCGAAGAGCTGAAAACCATGTTTCAGACTCAGGCCCGTTCTGAGAGATATGAGATCTCTGAGAAGTTCTTTAACTGCAAGATGGAGGAAGGGAGTTCCGTTAGTGAGCACGCCATTAAGATGACGTGCTACACTCAACGCCTTGAGCAACTGGAATACACGATTCCAGAGGAGCTCAAGATTGACAGGGTTCTGCAATCACTCCCTCCCAGCTACAAAAGTTTTGTAGTGACTCATAATCAGATTGGTTCCACTGATACGATCACCGAGCTCTTCGCAAAGCTGAAGGCCGCGGAAGTGGACATCAAAAAGGATAATCATGTGTTGATGGTCAACAAGCCCACCTTCAAGAAAGGTAAGGGTGCAAAGAAGCCCTTCAAGAAGGGCGGCAAGCTTGCCCCTGAGAAGAAGCTCAAGTCCGGTCCTAAGCGGACCGAGTGCTTCTATTGCAAGGACAAGGGTCCTTTGGAAGCAATCGTCCAAGTACTTAGCGGACAAGAAGGTGGCACCATCAAAGGTATATTTGATATACATGTTATTGATGTTTTCCTTACTAGCCCTCGTTGTAGTGCTGGGTATTTGATACGATTCGATTGCTAATATTTGTAACTCAAACAGAGCTACGGAATAGACGGCGGCTTGCAAGGATGAGGTGACGATGCGTTGGCAACGGATCAAGAGTTGATGTGATGGCCGTCGGCACGCTCTCCTTAGTTTTACCTTCGGGATTAGTTTTAAACCTTAATAAGTGTTATTATGTGCCTGCGTTGAGCATGAACATTATTTCTGGATATTGTTTATTGCAAGACGGTTATTCATTTAAATCGAAGAATAATGGTTGTTCTATTTATATGAGTAACATCTTTTATGGTCATGCACCTATTGTGAATGGTTTATTTCTTCTAAATCTCGAAAGGGATGAAACACACATCCATAACATTGAGGCTAAGAGATGCAAAGTAGATAGTGATAATACTACTTATTTGTGGCACTGTCGTCTAGGTCATATTGGTATAAAACGCATGAAGAAACTCCATTCTGATGGACTTTTGGAGTCTCTTGATTTTGAATCATTTAACACATGCGAACCATGCCTCATGGGCAAGATGATCAAAACCCCGTTCTCCGACATGATGGAGCGAGCAACAGACTTGTTGGAAATCATACATATCGATGTATGCGGACCGATGAGTGTTTCGACGCGCGGTGGATATCGCTATTTTCTCACTTTTACCGATGACTTAAGTAGATATGGGTATATCTATTTAATGAAACATAAATCTGAAACGTTTGAAAAGTTCAAAGAATTTCAGAGTGAAGTGGAGAACCGTCATAACAGAAAGATTAAGTTTCTACGATCCGATCGTGGAGGTGAATATTTGAGTTATGATTTTCTCACGCATCTTAAAGCAAGTGGAATCGTTTCACAACTCACGCCACCCGGAACACCACAGCGCAATGGTGTGTACGAGCACGGAACGAACCCTATTAGATATGGTCCGATCGATGATGTCTCTTACTGATTTGCCGTTATCATTTTGGGGTTATGCATTAGAAACCGCTGCATTCACTTTAAATAGGGCTCCCTCTAAATCCGTTGAGACGACACCGTATGAACTGTAGTTTGGTGCTAAACCTAAGTTGTCGTTTCTTAAAGTTTGGGGATGCGAAGCTTACGTCAAGAAGTTGATGCCGGACAAGCTCGAACCCAAAGCGGAGAAATGCGTCTTCATAGGATACCCTAAGGAAACTATTGGGTATACCTTCTATCACAGAACCGAAGGCAAAGTGTTTGTCGCAAAGAACGGTTCCTTTCTTGAGAAGGAGTTTGTCTCGAAAGAAGTGAGTGGGAGGAAAGTAGAGCTAGACGAGGTTATTGAACCTTCTCTTGAGTTGGAGAGTAGCGCAGCACCTGAAATTGTTCCAGTGCCGCCTGCACCAACGATAGAGGAAGCTAATGACAAGAATCATGAAGCTTCGGACGATGCTGCTACTGAACGTCGTAGGTCGACAAGGTCGCGTGCCCCTCCTAAGTGGTACGGCAACCCTGTCTTGACTGTCTTGCTAGTAGAAGACAGTGAACCTATGAACTATGAGGAAGCGATGATGAGCCCAGACTCTGAGAAATGGCTAGAAGCCATGAAATCCGAATTGGGATCCATGAGCGAAAACCAAGTATGGACTTTGGTGGACCCTCCTAGCGACCGAAAGGCCGTTGAGTGCAAGTGGATCTTCAAGAAGAAAACGGACGCGGATGGTAATGTTACTGTCTATAAAGCACGACTTGTCGTGAAAGGTTTTCGACAAGTTCAAGGTGTTGACTATGATGAGACTTTCTCTCCCATAGCGATGTTTAAGTCCATTCGGATTTTATTAGCAATTGCTGCGTTTCATGATTATGAAATATGGCAGATGGATGTCAAGACTGCTTTCCTCAATGGCAACATTGATGAAGAGTTGTATATGATGCAACCCGAAGGTTTTGTCGATCCTAAGGATGCTGATAAAGTATGCAAACTTCAGCGTTCTATTTATGGACTGAAGCAAGCATCTCGGAGTTGGAACCTTTGTTTTGATCAAGTGATCAGGAGCTTTGGATTTGTTCCAAATTGCTACGAATCTTGTATCTACAAGAAAGTGAGTGGGAGCTCGGTGACGTTTCTGGTACTATATGTGGATGACATATTGATCATTGGAAATGACATCAACATGCTTAACGATGTGAAGAGTTATTTGAACAAGTGTTTTTCAATGAAAGACCTAGGTGAAGCTGCTTATATATTGGGCATCAAAATCTATAGAGATAGACAAAGACGCCTGATAGCTTTAAGCCAGAGTACATACCTAGACAAAGTTCTGAAAAGGTTCAGAATGGATAAGGCAAAGAAAGGTTCAGTGCCTATGTTGTCAGGTAAGATATTGAGCAAGGCTCAGTGTCCAGCTACGGTAAATGATAGGGAAGCTATGAGCAAAGTTCCTTATGCCTCGGCCATAGGTTCGATCATGTATGCCATGCTGTGTACTAGACCGGATGTGTCCAATGCTCTTAGTTTTACGAGCAGACATCAAAGTGATCCAGGAGTGGAACACTGGACAGCCGTGAAGAACATCCTAAAGTACCTAAATAGAACTAAAGAAATGTTCTTAGTCTATGGGGGTGATGAACAGCTCGTCGTAAAAGGTTACGTCGACGCTAGTTTCGACACCGACAAGGATGATTCTAAATCTCAGACAGGATACGTGTATATTTTGAATGGAGGAGCTGTGAGCTGGAGAAGCTGCAAGCAAAGCGTGATCGCGGGATCTATAGTAGAAGTGGAATACATGGCTTCTGCAGAAGCGTCAAGTGAAGGAGTTTGGATCAGAAACTTCACCACTGAGCTTGGCGTGGTTCCAAGTGCATTGGACCTGTCGTGGGAATGGCCACGGCAGACGCTGCAATCGGCAGCGAGTAGTAGAACGAGGGGCAAGGGCGGCCAGCCATCTGCGGTGCGAGATGAGGGCAGAGACACAGGGTTTTACCTGTTCGGCCCGGGTAAAGACCTACTCTGCTAGATTGTATTATGGATGTGTTTAATGGGCGAACTCGGCGACTAGGCGGCGAGTTGCTTAGGTGTATGAGGAACGTGTCTCTACTCACCCCATAGGGAGGTTTATATAGGCTCACCTCCCTAGGGTTTACATATCTCAACCGATTGATTCTGACTTGATGTCGTTTAACCTAGACCGGCCTATCTACTCGCTGGGCCTTCAACTTCCGATCGCTGATACCTTGGGCTTTTGATCCACTCGCTCTGCAGGCCCACTCGCCACCCTTGGGCGGTCGGAACGTCCGTGAGTATACCCCAGTAGGCGTATCCCCATCAGTAGTCCCCGAGGCCGTCGTTGATTAGGCGTGAGTGGCTGCTGGCAGTCGGAGTATACGGCTTCAAGTTGGCATCCAGTATAAAGGAAAAAATCCGGCGAACCGAGTCGCGTCTTGGGCGAGTCGAGCCGACGAGACGCGGTCTCGGCGGGTGACTTAACGAGCCGAGTGGCTGGAGTTGGACCGTCAGGCGTGGTCAAACTAGCCGTTAAGGTAACTCAACGGTAACTTCTGGCGTAATCATCGCTATGCGGCCCCCGATTTGGCGGGCAACTCCTGCTATATAAGAGGAATGGTAGGCTATCGCAGAGCCAACCGCCCACCATTTCTTCCGAGTGCGCGCATCTCCCTTCCTTTGCTCCGCGATCCAATCGACCCAAAATCTTTCGATCCCCAACCAACCTCTTCGGCCATGGCCCTCTCCACCGAACCTTGGGCAGATCCAAATGCACAAGGCGCGGTGGCCTCGTTCGAGGAGGCCGGAATCTGCGAGCCGGCTGTTGGCGTATCCCGAGCCGAGAATGACCCCAAACCCGCGAGAGAGAGTTTGTCCGCTTCACCGATCATCTCGGCGGGGTTAGGGTTTCCACATCTCTGTTCTTGGCGTTTTGCGCTACTACGGGATCCAGCCTCGGATCGGGTCCCCACATCGGCAGCTCGCCATCTTCGTGGCGTTCTGCGAGTGCTACTGGCTGCCGGCCCTACTTTCCCTTGTGGCGAGATCATTCCATGGACGGGTCACCGCGAGGAGGCGGCGGCCCAATGCTAGCCGCGCGGCCCGACGTTCAGCTCAAGTCCAAAGCTTCCTTCTTCGACTGATGCCGTGGCCAAAGCGGCCGGAAGAAGTCATGGTTCTATGTGACCGAGGCGACTCGGAGGCAGGCGATCCCGGTACTCGGCCGCCGTTAAGCCACGCCATCTCAGTCGGCAAGCTTCCGGCGACCAGCGGATGGTCGCCGATGAGATGCTCCGTGCCATCCGTGGCACGAAGAAGAAGGGCTCAGACGATAAACTTGTACAATTGTTGGCTTGGGCGGCTCGTTCCGCCGCCTAACGCGACCATTACATGTATCAAGATTACGGGCCGAGGAGACTCGACGAAGCCTGCCTCGATGAATGGAAGCGGAGGACTATATCCCGGCGTTGAAGAAGATCACCCAGCGATGTATGCGGATGCGGGCCGGGTCCCCCTACATGGCGTCCGGCTCCGACGGTAATTTCTTTATCTTGTTTGCGATCGCAGTATGCGATCGCGGTAATTCTAACTCTGTTGTATTCATCGCAGCTGTTCCAAGTGGTGGAAGGGTGGCTCCCACCGCCGATGACGAGCCGGGGCCATCCACCCAGATACAAGCGAATCGCCGCCCGCGAAGGGCAACGACGAGGGGCGAGTGCGAAGAGGAAATTGCCCCAGGTCCGAAGACCCGTGGGCAACGTCTGCGAAATCGAGCGGCGAGAGCCTCGGCGTCATGATGATGACGACGAGCTCGAGAGACCACCTCGCGCCAGTCCACTCCTTCAAGAAGAAGAAGGAAAAGGCGAGGGCCCCCGAGGAGGAAAAGCCGCCGAAGATGGCCTCGCCGCACTCGACGAGCAGCTCCGATGGCCTGGCTCGGCGGTGACGCGCGACCCGGCGGCAACCGCTAGATGCGCCATCCGTGGAAGTGCCGCTGGCCTCGATGCCTCCGCCATTCGCGCGGTCTCGAGCTAGGAAGGCTCCTTGTGGCGACTTCGCCTCGCAAGGAGGCCCGAGCGTGGCGGTCTCTCCCGCAAGGAGGCTCCGCAGCGGCTCCAATTCGAGGAGGCCTCCGCGAAGGTGTCCCAGGCGCCACCATGCCTCAACGACGAAGAAGCCGTCCGTGTCTTGGGCCCACGACGTCCCCGAACCGGGCTTAGTCGCAACCGGCCCCGAGCTGGAAAAACCGGCCGCCTTACGTCTTGGGCTACGTTTCATTCGATCGCCAAGTGAGTGCATTCGCCTTCCTACCTTTCATAAATACTTGATTGTCTTTTATTGATTTGATTGATATGCAGGACCGGAGTGAAAAAGATTGGCCACCCGACCGTGGCTCAGGTACCCTCCGCCGCTAGCGAGGAGGATCCTTCCCGTAAGAGGAAAGCGGACGAGGTCGTCGCCTCAGCGGAGGGCAACAAGAAGGCCAAGGGCGACGACATCGTCGCTGTCTCTGACGGCACGGCGGCTGCACCGGCCGGACCCGCAGTGGAAGCAACCGCGTCTACGAAGGAGGGCGTTTCCTTGCCTAGACCGGAGGAAGCGACTTCCTTTGGAGCGGGTGCCTCGATCGCTACCTTCCCCCGCTTCGTGACCAAGGCGGCCACGGCGAGCGGGGCTGCACCCTCGAGCCTCGCTCCAGGGGCCGCCGACGCTGAAGTCGACCAACGTCGCGGGCACACGCCGGCGCTGCTTGCGTCTGTGGACGCAATACAACTCCATGGCATGCTTGGTGCAGCCATCCAGGTACCTCCAGTCCCCGAGGATCAGGTCGGTGCTTAGCAGCGGCTTGATTCTTATAATTTCTCGTTTTTTACTTTCGCATCCAGTCCCGAGTGCGCGCGCTAAATTTTAGCGGTGTGCACGAGTAATTTGTGATCGCGTCCCGAGTGCGCCGCGCTAAATTTTAGCGGGTGGAACTGAGAGTAATTTTCGTTTTCGACTTTGATGATGTGCGGGTCTGCACCGGAGTCGGCGGAGCGATTGGCTGCAAAACAGCGTCTTGAAGGAGCTGGCCACCATCCAAGAAGCGAACAAGGAGCTTGTGCTGTTGCTTAAGGCGGAGAGGAGCTCGCCAGAGCTTGTCCTCGCTGGTGAGTTGGTGGTGGTGCGATGCGTTGAGTGCCGCTGAGCAGCGGTCGCCGACCTCGGCCTTGAACTGCGGGAGGCGAGAGAAGAAGCAAGCTCGGCGAGCAGGCGAGCCAAGGCCGCCATTGCGCGGAGGAAGACCGCAAGGTGTCGGAAGCCCTCATTCTTGGGCTTGGGGCGACCACACATCGCTTGATGCTTCATCACGGACTCGCCCGCCCGTTGCTTGGTGAGTGCGTCTTCCCTTTCGCCGCTTGTGGTGTTTGTGGTGTCCGTGGTACTCATCATTGTCTCCTTCTCACAGTCGTGTTATTGGTAGCCAAGAAGAAGCGAGCTCGCTTGACGCGAGGGAGTGCGTAAGCATGCTTGTCGACTCGGCGACGCCGACGTGCATCCGCCTATCTTCAAGAAATGTCGCCCACAGAGGTTATTCCCAGCGACCTTGTCAATGTGTGGGAGTATTTGGAGAAGGCGCCCGCTGTCGTCGAGTTCATGACGCGGTCGGCGTTTCGGCGTCGGCGCTGTTGAGCCTTGGACTCGCCCACTTCCCCGAGGATTTCGACCTCGACGATGTGACGAGTGGGTATCCTTCGTCGACTGGCGCGGTGGACCTGTCCGAGGTTCTCAAGTTGCAGGAGCGTGCCGCCGCGTACTCGGAGCGTGTCTGGGCGGCGACCTCCTTCCCTACCAGGAAACGGTCGTCGCGCCGAACGACCCCGAGCCGCCGCATCGTGACTTCAAGGTCGAGCAACCTTTTCGCTCGGCGATGGCGGGTGAGCTGACGACGTATCCGTCAAACCCGTACACCGCGTTCATCCGTAGGGCGGGACTCGCGAGTCGTCAAAGCCTGCAGAATAGGGTAGTTTGCCTGGATGTGTTAGCGGCAGTTCTGCCACGCGGGCATAATTTGTTATATAAGACAATGCAATATGCGATTGAATGGAACGTCGTGTCCATTTTGCTATTTATTTGTGTGTTTTGGATTGATTTTGGACGAGTCCCCGAGCGCGTCCGCCCTTTTGTGGGGTTCACCTCGTATATGATGTTTGTTGTTATCATGTGTTTTGTTAGTTTAGTCGACTACCGAGCTCGGAGAGCCATCGCAAGCGACTCCTTGAGTGCTCATGCTTTACCGTTTTCCGTCTGTGACGGGTCGGGTGGCCGAGTCCCCGGCGTGGTACTTGGTAGTTCAAGGCGCGACTCGAGGGTGGTTGAGGACTTAGCGTTGATGTGAGCGTCACTCCTGCCTGGCCCGGAGGGTCACCGGTGGCGAGTCCCGGCATGCTCTTACTTGGCGTTTTCCACGACCGCTCGCGAACTGGTTTTCAGTCCCGAGCGTGGTACTTAGCCGTTCGAGTCGCCACGCCGAGGATGCGGAGGACCAAGGTCTGTGAAGCGAGGGCATTGTCTTGGTTCGTAAAACCAGTCGAGCTAGGCGACTCAATGGGGCTCGGATTGGCGTTTTGTGGGCGACACAAGACTGAAATGACTCGGTGCTCTTACATCGCTTTACTTAGCCGTGCGGTCTGTACCAAAGGTTGACTTCTGCATTTTAGCATGACGCTGTTTATTACGAGTGCGAGTGGCACAAGGCATGGAGAGTAGACGAAATTTGCAGTAACCGTTTCTTTTATTTCATAGCGACTGGAGAGTACATGTGTGGGGTTCTAGGGGTAGAACTTCCACAGGAGATTTACATTCCATGGCCGCTTGACGTCGAGTTCGCCGTCCCCGCGGACGTCGATGAGGTAGTAGGCGTCGTTGCACGCTGGCGATAGCGAGCAACGGCCTTCCCACGGAGGAGAGCTTGTGCATGCCCTTCTTGTCTGGATGAGGCGTAACACCAGGTCGCCTTCACGGAAGGTGCGTTTTCACCCGTCGGCCGGAGTCCTTGCTGGTAAATGGCGGCGCGATCGAGCGGTCGCGTGCCGTCGAGCTGGTCGAGCCCATCTTGGCGGGCCAGCTCGTTTTGCGGCCTCAGATAGTGGACGACCCGTGGCGAGTCGTGTTCAAGGTCGGTGGGCATGACTGCTTGGCGCCGTAGACCATGAAGAAGGAGTGAATCCGTCGACCTGTTCACCGAGGTGCGAATTCCCAGTTACGGAGGAGCTCGTCGACCCAGCATCGGTGCGCTCGAGTGGTACTTGGAGTCGCGGCCGGGCCGTGGAGGATGCTTTGGTTGGCTCGTTCCGCTGGCCGTTGGATTCGGGTGGGCATCGACGCGAGATCGAGCGGATGTGGTGCTCTTCGCAAATTCGGCCATTGCTCCCTTGGCGAAGTTTGTGCCGTTGTCCGTGATGATGCTGTTGGGGAACCCGTGGCGGTATATGAGCTCGCGTAGGAACTTAGTGGCGGTCTTCCGTCGCATTTCGGACTGGCTTGGCCTCTACCCACTTCGTGAATTTGTCGTGGCGACTAGCAAGTGGGTGTAGCGGAGGGGCCTTCTTGAAGGGCCTACCATGTCCATGCCCCACAGCAAATGGCGGTGATGGGGATTGTTTTGGCGCCGAGCTCGATGCGTGCGTCTTATTGGCGTGCCGGCACGGCGCATCGCTGGACGATGTCGATAAGCGTCGGCGTGCGGTGGGCCATGAAAGCCGTGTCGCATAGCCTTGGCGACCAGGGAGCGAGCGGCGGCGTGGTGGCCGCAGTCGCTTGAGTGGATGTCGTGGAGGATTTTGCGTCCTTCAGCCGGTTGGACGCAACGTTGGAACACGCCGGTGACGCTGCGCTGTAGCTCGCCGATGATGGTGTAAGACTTGCATCGGCGAGCGATCATTCGAGCGTTGTCTCGTCACGGTGGTGCCGGTTTCGGTAGGCGATGTAGGGCTTGGTCCGTTTGGCTCGTGATGAGTGCGACCAAGGCTGCCTCTGGTTGGAGCGGGACTCGATGTCGATCTCCTCGGGGAGAGACGATGGTTTGAAGATTGTGTCGAGGAACACGGCGGTGGTGCGAGTCGAGCCGACCCGATGCGAGAGGGTGTCGGCCTCCTCGTTTTCTCCTGCCGATCCACTCGGCAGAGTAGCCGGTGAAGTGGCCGCCCACCTTGTCCACCTCTTGGCGGTACGCCGCCATGGTGGGGGAGAGCGTCACAGGTGCCGGCGACTTGCCCTGCGACGAGGTCGGAATCTCCGTAGCATCGAAGGCGATTGACGTTCATCTCCTTGGCGGCTCGCATGCCGTGGAGGAGGGCCTCAGATTCAGCCATGTTGTTGGTGCAGGCGTGAATTCGAGGCGGAGGATGTAGAGCTTGTCGCCTTTGGTGAAGTCAACACTATCCTCGCCTCGCACCGTCGCGTTCTTGGACCCGTCCGGGCGGGGCCCAATAATGGAGGTACGGCAGCTTTTCGGGCTGTTGGGCCTCCTCGATGGCGATGAAGTCGCCGGTGCTCGTGACTTAATCGCCTTCGTGGCTCAGATTTAATGTTGTGGACGCCGATCTCGACGGCCCACTTGGCGACCCGCCCGTCGCCTCACGATTGCGGATGATGTCTGTAGTGGCGCCGAGGAGACGACCGTGATCGGGTGCTCCTGGAAGTAGTGCAGGCGCACCGAGCTCAAGACCGTATACTAGCTTTTGGTACTGTGGGTATCGTGGCGCGACTCGGTGAGGACCTCGCTGATGTAGTATACCGGCACCGGACCGGGCGCCTTTCCTTCCTCTCGTCGTTCGACAACCATTACGGCCTCGACGACGCTCGGACGCCGCGACGTAAACCAGCATAGGCTCTTTGTCGGGTGCAGCGAGTAGTGGTGCGCGAGTAGCACCTTTAAGGTCGCGAGCGCCGTCGCCTCCTTGTCCCAATCGGAAGGTGGGGTTCTTGCGCATCAGCGTATAGGGCATCGCCTTTTTCACCCAGCGGGGATGAAGCGACTGGGAGCCGCTACACGCCCGGCCAGCTTCTGGACGTCGCGCAGGCACTCGGGTTTGCCGAGCCGGGCGATCGTGTCGATCTTCGTTGGGTTTGCCTCGATCCCTCGTTTGGAGACGACGTACCCCAGTAGTTGCCCGGCGGGTACACCGAAGGTGCACTTGCCTGGGTTGAGCTTTATCTTGTACCTCCGCAGATTGGCGAAGGTCTCCGCTAGGTCGGCGAGTAGGTCGCCTTGGCGAGCGGATTTCACGACCACGTCGTCGATGTAGACGTGGATGTTGCGGCCAATTTGGCTCGCGAGGCATTCTTGCATGCACCGCTGGTAGGTTGCCCCGGCGTTCTTGAGGCCGAAGGTCATGGCGGTGTAGCAGAAGGCTCCGAATGGCGTGATGAACGCCGTCTTCTCCTCATCCTCGACAGCCATTTTGATCTGGTTGTACCCGGAGTAGGCGTCGAGGAAACATAGCGACTCCGAACCCGCGGTTGAATCGATTATCTGATCGATCCGCGGGAGGACGAACTCGCCTTTGGGCAGGCGCCAGGTTTGTGTAGTCGATACATTCTCCGTGTCCCATTTTTCTTCTCGACCAGGACTGGGTTTGCCAGCCACTTGGAGTATTTGATTGGCCGGATGAAGCCGGCAGCGAGTAGACGCTGCACTTCCTCGGCGATTGCTCGACGGCGTTCTTCGTTGAAGGGCCGTAGCGACTGCTTGACGGGTCGCACCTTGGGGTCGGCGTTTAATTTGTGCTCAGCGAGCTCCCTAGGGACACCAGGCATGTCGGAGGGTTTCCATGCGAAGATGTCCCTGTTCTCACGGAGGAACTCGATGAGCGCGCCTTCCTACGCTGGGCTCATGCCTGTCCCGATCGTTACCGTCTGGCTGGAGTCGCCTGGGACCAGCTCGACGGTGCGAGTGTGCGTCGTGGCCTCAAAGGTTGAGGTGTTTGCGCCCTCTGAGTTTGGCCTCTTGAGTATCGTGGGATCGTCATTGTTAACCCCGCTCGCGTATTTGGCGAGCTCGTCGGCGTGATTAGTTTCTGCCGCGATGACGGCGTCGGCGAGTTCGGCTCCTTTGGCCTCGCATTCGGCGGCCATGTCGGGGTCGCCGTGGATGGTGATGACGCCGCACGGCCCGGGGAGCTTCATTGCGTTGTACGCGTAGTGGGGCGCTGCCATGAATTTGGCGAACGCCTGGCGCCCCAGGACGCAGTGGTAAGGGCTGTCGAAGGGCACCAGCTCGAAGACGATCCGCTCGGTGCGGAAGTTTGCCGGAGTACCGAAGGTGACGGGTAGCGTGACTTTGCCGATCGGGTACGCCTTCCGACCGGGGACGATGCCGGAACGTGGTGTGGGTTGTCTCGATCATCGATCGGAGTCGTAACCGTCAAGGTGTCGAGGTAGAGGATGTTGATGGAGCCGCCGTCCATCGGTGTCTTGGGGAGCCGAGTCGCCAACCTTGGAAGCTTGACCACCAAGGCGACCCGCCCCGGTACTGGCGCGTGGCGAGTGGTCTTGCGGCTCGGTGATGGGCTGTTCACCAGTTGAGGAACTGGGGACGTCTGTTTGGGCCACCGCTGACGGCGACGGCTGGCGATGACCTTCTTCTCGCGCTCGTGTTGAAGCCCGTGAAGGTGTGGAGCGAGCCGCTACTTTGCGAATTTTCCGCCATTTGGCGGTCGTTGTCGTGTCCTCCAGCGTGCGTGCCTTCTCGATTTCCGAGGGTGTGGCGGTCGGCGGTGGTGTGCGTGGCGGCTTTCCTTCTGCTGTGAAACGCACATGGTTGGTTAAGGAGGGCCGCGGATCGAACCTTGGCTTGTTCTTATAGTTTCCGCCATCGCCGTTGCCCTCCGTCGGCGGTAGCTCTTGGCTCGCGTTAGCGTGCCCGGCGTTAGCGACAAGTCGACTTCGCCCGTGCTGCGCGCTTGCCTGAGGCGGTGCCGCCAGCGAGGTCGGTTCGGGCGTCCGCCGTCGTTGCCGCGGCGGCGTTCCCTCGACTCGTCGTCGATTTCTTGGTTGGTCCTCCTCGGCGTCGCTTGGCGATCTCGAGGAGGTCGGGATGTTGTCGAGTGTGCGGGCGTGTCGCTGAGCTTGGCGACTAGAGGCTCAGCGACACGAGGTCTTGAAGCAATGGATCACGGTGTCCGGGTGGATGCCGACCGCGTTGTACCGAGCTCTTGCCACCGTTGGACCCAGTTGCGAAGTCGACCGCGAGGTCCCCGGACGCATCGTTCGTGTCCTCGATGGTGGTGGCGCGGGTGTAGGAGCACTTTCGAAGTGCTCGACGGCGTCTCGCATTTCCTCGTGAGTCGACATCGCCCGGGAGCGTGTTGATCCATTGCCTGCACGCCCCTCCATCATCGCGGGAGGTAACGGCGGCGAGTAGGTCGAGTGACCCGCGATCCCCATTGCCATGAGGTATGTGTCAAGCATCGGGTCGACGAGGAGTCGTATTTTCTATCTCCTTGGCGCCTTGAAGTTTGGCGGGTACTTTTCGCCTCGGATCATTGGTCCGCACTTAGGCCCTAGTCGATCGAGCGACCCCATAGGCTCGCCATCGCGCGGTTAGTTAGGTGTGCCGCAGTCGTCGGGCTGGCGTGCGCCGCTTTGGTTGTTGATGATGTGAGTGCGGCGTCGATGGGCTCTCCGTTAGCGGCGACGAAGTTGGTCGCCGGCCTGGGATCGTTGGAGAGTGCCGCGTTCGCGGGTCGGCGTTGGAGCTGCAGTGGCTCTGGTGGCGGGCAATTGAGGGTGTTTGCCGCCGCTGGGCGGCCGCTTGAGGCCGCCCTGCTTCCCGAGGAGCGCGAGTATACTCGCCCTTGCGAGTAGGCGCCCGCTCTTTGCTGCTCCACGGCCTTTGCGCAGGCCTTGACGCATCTGGATTTGTAAGGCGCCGTCGCGGTGGCCGTGATGCTATCGCCGCTGCTCGCCTGCCACGAGGTTGTCCATCGGGTGGAGAGATGGGAGGCCGTCGCGTCTCGTTCCGTGAGGAGACGACTATCGCGCTGGTCCACAGGAGGGTGTGGTTGGGTGGTGGTGGGGCACCCATCGCCGCCGTCGATCTGGCGGGGCGACGCTTCCCACGGTGGCGCGTTCGCAGATCGCGCTGGCCTATCGCGAGCCGGTCGTTGTCGTCGAAGTTCGTGGCGCCCGAACGGTGGGGTTCAGGCGTGACCTGATCCGCTGTTGGTGGTAGCGTGACAGTTCCTGTGCTGTCACTTGCTCGAGGCGAAATTTTTCGCGCTCGGCCTGCTCTTTGCGTACTGCCTCCGCCAATTTCAGGAGGAGTTCCTCGACCTCCGTTGCCGTGGCGTTAGGAGGGATTGGGGTGGAGAAAGGATCCTCCGGTGGATCGGCGCCGGTGGCCATGTAGGTCGCGGCATGGCGACCGGTTCCGTGGAAGTCGGCGGAGTTTTCCGACCGAGTCGAATTCGAAGATCCCGAGGATGGAGGGTCCTCGAAATCTCCGCGTTGGAGACTGGCGATGGAGCCCGCGACGAGGCCGCGGTGATGGATCCGCGGTGACGCTGGTCGCCGAGTCGGCGTCGTCGGTGAGGGCCGCATCTTCCGGCTGAGTTCGCCCCGCCACGTCGTGGGCGAGTTGTACTCGGAGGCGAGGCGGTGGATCGTGCGGACCTGGCTCTCGGAGAGCCGATCGCGTGGTGGTGACTCGTGGATGCGAGCCGAGTCCTCCGAGACGATGACGTCGGTGAGGCCGACGAAGAGGCTGATCGTGCCGATTGGCAGGATTACGCTGTGCATGACGGGTCGCGCCGCCGGGACGTAGCTACTCGGCAAGATCTGGAGCATCTCGCCGATCGCTATCATGCGGCCGGTGGCGACCGTCTCGTTGATGGGAAGATTGGATCTCGCCAGAACACCGCCAGACCGGCCAGGCCACGGTGGGCGCCACTGCCGTGGAATAGCCACGGCAGACGCCGCAATCGGCAGCGAGTAGTAGAACGAGGGCAAGGCGGCCAGCCATCTGCGCGAGATGAGGGCAGACAGAGGTTTTACCTGGTTCGGCCCCGGAGGGTAAAGACCTACTCTGCTAGATTGTATTATGGATGTGTTTACAATGGGCGAACTCGGCGACTAGGCGTGAGTTGCTTGGGTGTATGAGGAACGTGTCTCTACTCACCCCATAGGGAGGTTTATATAGGCTCACCTCCTAGGGTTTACATATCTCAACCGATTCGATTCTGACTTAATCGTTTAACCTAGACCGACTGGGCCTATCTACTACTTTGGGCCTTCAACTTCGATCGCTGATACCTTCTGGGCTTTTGATCCACTCTCTACTGCAGCCCACTCTTGACCCTTGGGCGATCGGAACGCCCCGAGTATACCCCAGTAGGCGTATCCCCATCAGGACCCACTGGAGATATTGTGTGACAACACTGGCGCCATAGCACTCGCTAAGGAACCAAGATATCATCCAAAGACCAAGCATATCAACCGCAAGTTTCATATAATCCGAGATTATATAGCAGATGGAGATCTAAAGATTAGCAAAGTACATACAGCTCTGAATGTCGCAGATCCATTGACTAAACCTCTTCCACGTGTAAAACATGATCAGCACCTCAGTGCCATGGGTTTGAGATTGTTGCCAAATGTAAACTAGATTATTGACTCGAGTGCAAGTGGGAGAATGTTGGAATTATGCCCTAGAGGCAATAATAAAGATGTTATTATTATAATTCTTGTTCATGATAATGTTTATATTCCATGCTAGAATTGTATTAAGCGGAAACTTTAATACTTGTGTGGTTTGTGAACAACACCGTGTCCCTAGTACGCCTCTAAGGACTAGCTCATTGATTAATGATGGTTAAGGTTTCCTAACCATGGACATGAGTTGTCAATTAATAATGAGATCATATCATTGGGAGAATGATATGGTGGATGACCCAAACTAAGCGAAGCAATTAGATCGTGTCATCGTGTTCGTCTTTGCAAAGCTTTTCTTATGTCAAATATTGTATTCCTTAGACCATGAGATAATACAACTCCGTATCGGAAAAAGCTTTGAGGTCATCAAACGTCATCCTATGAGAGGGTGATCATAAAGGTGTCTCTCGGTGATCGGAAAGTATCATTGGGTTGTATGTATCAAGATGGGATTTGTCCCTCCCAAGTTGGAGAGATATACTTGGCCCACTCGTAATCGATATCAACACCTCTTGCAAGCATGTGGTTAAGGAGTTAATCACAAAGGGATATCGGATTACGAACGAGTAAAGTACTTGCTTGTGAACGAGATTGAACTAGGTATGACGCACCGACGATCAAATCTCGCAAGTAAAATATCGCGACGAAGGGAATATATATATATGGGATTGATTGAATCCTGGCATCGTGGTTCATCCGATATGATCATCGATGAATGTGGGAGTCAATATGGGTGCCTGGACGCTGTTGATTATTGATAGAAGATCATGTCGCATATTCTCAAACCTCAGGGTCACACACTTAACGTGTCTCGCTAGGATAGATTGGATAATTGGTTTATGAGTTTTTGTTCGAGTCTCGGATGGGATCCGGGACATCACGAGAGTTCCGGAGTCCGAGAATAAGATTCATATAAGGCGTGCAGTTTTTGGAGTTCGAATTGTTCCGGTTAATCGGTATTGTACGGAAGCTTCTAGAACCTTCCGGAAGGAACCAACGTGGCCCCACCTTCCGGGAGGGGCATGGGCCTATGAGGAGTGCCACGCATTGGGCCAGGGGCACAAGGCCCCATAGGGCCCAGCCGGCCAAGGGGGTTTTAAACTCGAGATAGACCTTCTAGAAGGGGGGTTTCCTTGCCCCCCACTCCTTCTCCTTGGGGCCGCCGGTTTGGGCTTGGGGGTGGGGCTAGGGCTGCGCCCACCCCTCTATATAAAGAGGGCTGGGGGCGCACCAATCACACACACCTTCCCCTCCAACCCTAGCCGCCCTGCTGCCTTCCTCTCTCCCTCCCGACTGTTTGTAGGCGAAGCCCTGCTGCAGAAATTCTCCACCATATACACCACGCCGTCGTGTTGTAGATCCAATCCGTCTCTCCACCATACTTGCTGGTCCAAGGAAGGAGGAGACGTCGAGGTGCTGCACGTGTGCATCTCACGGAGGCACCGCCACTTGTGGTGCTAGATCGGATCGGATCGCGAGGATGGAGGAGAAGCGAGTACGACTACATCACCCACGCTCGTAACGTTCGCATGTCGAATCTTCAAGGGTATGAAGATCTAATCCAATCTCTCTCGTTGTTTCCATCTCCTAGATTAGATCTTGGCTTTCCCTCTGTTCGCATCCGTAGAAAATTTAGATTTACTATGCCGCGAAACCCTTCACTACAGGCCTAAGTCGGTAACTCTTTTGGGCCTTGTCGTAGCCGGAACTGGCTCCTCCTCTTTCTCTAACTGGGCTGCCTGTTAAGCAAAGCTCTAACCCGTTGATGGTTCACCCTGGTCAGCGAGTCATGTGGATATACCCGAAAAGTATATCCCAACACAAATAGGTATATTGTTGTATCCTTTCTACCTCATTAAACTTAGATAATAAAATTATCTCATCGAAATTTAGGCAAAACGGGCCTAGTTGTTCAACGTGAGGATAGCAGAACAGGTCTAGAAGGTCTGACTTGATTACATCACAAAAGTTTTGGTAAAACTCAGCTGAAAAACCATCTGGTCCTAGGGCTTTGTGGTGTTCCATTTGTAAAACTTCCTTCTTAACTTCCTCCTTGGTGTAAGGGGCAGTTATAATTAAAGTTATTTTCTTTATGAGCAGAGATCTATAATTTATCACCAAAAAGCTGCATCGATATCACAACCGTCGAGTCAGGCACTGGTCCTTTCAAGAGGGTGATCTTGTACTATGGCTTATGCAAAAAAAGAAGCATAAACTTTCCTCGCGGACTGTTCATGATCAGCAAAGTTCTGCACAATGGATCATACTATCTCACTGATATCCAAGATAAGAAAGACATGATGAAAAGGAAGAAAAGAAAATGCGGCGAAAAAGATGAGGGTTTTGCCGAGTCAAGTTGTCCATGAAACATAGCACAACTAGATGTATCTTCAGGAGAAGAGTAAGGAGATACTCCTTTATCATTCTATTTCAGGTTCATTGCCTTACTAGCATTTAAGATATTTTCTACTGAGCATGTAAAATAGACAACTCATACTCTATGTTTTTTCCCAATAGGTATGTTTTAGTTTAGCAAGTTCTGTAGCCAAATTTCTTATTATGTTTGATTTCTTTGTTGCATATTTTATCAATATAAAGGAGTTCTAGGCAATTGTTTATCTCATACAGAGATCTTACAGGATTGGGTGTATGTTTCTTTTCTAATCTTCATTTCCCTTTTGATTTTCACCGTTTCCTGCTTATTGTAAAATTTGTCAATACATTTTTTGAAATAACATACTCTATGCTTTCTCGATTATGCTCCAGGTCGCTGAGCTTCGAAGCCCACTGGAAATGGAAATTATTTTCTTTTTTTAACAGTTCCAAGTAGTATTAAGTTACTGTATACCAAATATATACATATATTCTGTCTAGGGAGTTAGGGTAGCTAATCACCGAATCTTATTGGAAGTGAAGTTCACATGCCCATCCTTTGTTGTGGTTCAGTGCTTCAGAACATGTTAAAATCCAAATAAATTTTCATAAATTTCTACTGTAACTATCTATTTTCTCAATTGACCGGCACGGCAACACGACACCTACGATACATTTTCTCTCTCACACACATACGTTGGCGTGGTGGTGCAACCGAAATGCCCTAATACTTAGAGAGAACGTAAGTAGCCGTCTTCTCCCAGATACTGTATGGCCACAGCCACGGTCAATGCGAATGGCAGTATAATCTAGATACTTAGAGAGATGCTTAGTGAAGTACTTTCTCTATTTTAAAAAATAAGATATTTTAGTTTTATAAAAAGAGTATATGTAAATCTCTTTTAGTGTGTAGATTCAAAGTAAAACTACACATTAAAAGGATCTACATACACTTCTTTTATAAGCTAAAACATTTTATATTTTAAAACGGAAAGAGTAACTAGCCACCTCTTATGTAAAGAGATAGATCGGTTTTTTATTAAGCACTAGTGCTAAGAAAATGATTAGTTTATTTCTCTAGGCATTCATATAAGCATCTTGTACGTATCCTCATGGAGGCGTCGACGTGGAACCTTTGTTATTTGGCTGTGTCAGAAATAAACGCATCGTGATATACTCGATGTTTATTATTTAGATAGATTAGATATAACATCTTACGTGGCGATCGATCGTTCAGGCAGATCTGTATGACCGGGTACAGCACAACTCAGTACTCCGACTTATTTTTTCTAAATTCGGATGTATCTAGCACTAAAATATGACATATACATTAAACTTAGAGAAATCCAAGTCAACTAATATGGATCAGAGAGAATAGCTCAAACACAGTGTGATTAAATTCGAAAAAAAACTAAAGAATTCGAAGATAGCAACAAAAACCGGCATAGGAGACCTGATCCGCAGCCAGGATCAAAGCATCAGCATAGACAAGCGCCGAATAAAAGGTTTTTTTTAATATGGAATAAAAGGGTTTATGGCAACACCAATTGTGGTTATCTATTTCCCCCCAAGAACATAAAGATCACCGGGCCGAAGGTTGCGTCCTTCATTTCGAGCTTGTGCACAAAGGCTATTTTCCCCAAGAATATCCTAAAATTCTCCACAAAATTTGAATGCAGAATGATGACTAGAAACTTCAGTACAGCAGGCACATGTCAAACATGAGGGGAAAAAAATGTGTGCGTCCGCTGCCTTGCCTAGTTGACTACTAGTTCATCCGCAGATGGGCGTGCGTGCGTGCGCTGCTTTTTTTTTTTTTTTTGCTGCAAGCCTGTAACTTTGCTTGCCCTCCATGCGCGCTGCCGCTGTGATCAAGCATCATGCAGCCATGGTAATCAGCGACCTGGCCTGTCCAGTTCGACCATGCAGCCCGTGGAACGGTGGGCTATAATTTCTCGCGCAAACACAGCAGAGCATGCGCTACATACGTGGCCTGCTCCACCTAACCTAGGCCTCGTGCAAAGGTACGGGCCGACGGGGCGCCTATAGGCTGTAGGCCGCTCAACGCAGGAGCCATACCGTCTTACCAATGGGACTTTCTTCATAGGCTGCTCCTAAGGCCGCCCAATATCAGGTATTGTTTTCTTCATTTTTTTTATTTTTTCTGTTTTATTTCAAAGAATGTCTGGATTTGAAAATTGTTCATATTTCGAAACTGTTTAGATTTAAAATATATACAAATCTTAAAAAAATAATTTTAAAAGTTCAAAATTAAAAATTGTTCAGATTAAAAAATGTTCACATTTTGAAAAGGTTGAAATTTGAGAGTTGTTTAGATTCAAAAATTGTTCAGATGTTGAAAAAAATTGAATTTGAAAAATGTTTGAATTTTTCAAAAAAATAGAAAAGAAAAAAGTAGGGACAGAAAAACCATTGAAAAAACTGCCCAAAAAACTTCAGCGGGTTCTTTCGTATGTTCATCAAAGGCGGGATTGTATGATGTTTTCGTGAGAAAATTTAGCCGGTTTTATGATCCCTTAACCAAAAATTTGTTGTCTGATAACTCACAATGATGTCTCTATCAAAGTCGTCAAAAAGTGTATTAGACATGAAATCTACGTCTAAGGCTAGACCATAGAAACTGCGGCTTACAGTAGCACTTCCTCGTGCACCCTCGACGCCAGGAGCGATATGCCAGGAGCGATACATCTAAGGAGACTATCCGGAAACGCGATACTTAAGAAAATTCGGCTAGAACTTTTGTAGACTTGAAGCCCCGGTTTTCATGAAGAGACCTCATCAGGGATTCTGGATACTATGAGTTCAGCTAAGCCAGCCTGACAGCTCTTAACTTGGTTGTCGATTTAACGAATGGAGTCCTCGAAGAAACGAAATAAGAGACATGAGTTTGAGAAGGTAAAAAGTAGGTGTATTGTTGTTTGAGAATTGTCTGCTTAATTTCGATTGGCCGTCACATCTCGGATATATACAACAATTCTACATGTTTATAAGGAGAAATCCTAGTATAACTACAACTTTAAACTAGGTAAGCCTTCATCCGGTTTTATACTCGATTTGGGCCCATATATCCATGTTGACTCTGTATGAAACCATCTTGATCCCTCTGTGTTGGAGTCAAGCTTGTCCTCGTGTTCACGCTTGAGCCAGCTAGATGCTTGTCTTTAAGAATACATCAGCTTTCATTTAGCATATCTAATAGTCCTCGCATGTCTAGGGAGGACTTTCCTTTACCTTTGTGCTTAAATCGGCCAAACTTGCTCTTAAAAAAATTGGCCAAACTATGATCTAGGAAAAAATCGATCGAAATATGGGAAAGGCGGTCAGATTTATGCATTGGAAAAGAGACATATCTGGCAATGTTGGCTTTCCAGTCATTTTCTTGTTGAAGGCATTGTTTGGAGAATAGACCTTCCGTAGGGTAAAAACGCAGGATCTTACTATGATGTTTAGACCGGATTACAAGAGAGGTTCGCCTGTGCGAGTTGGTTGTGGTTGTGTATTGAGTTGTTGCCCTAAAGGCTCACATAGGGCCGGTTTATATAGTCACCGGGGCCTAGACTTACAAGGAGAGACATATGCGGCTACGTCGGTCACTATGTACAGCTTGGACTACAAGTAATACTACAGGCCTAAGTCGGTAACTCTTCTAGGCCTTGTCGTAGCCGAAACTGGCTCCTCATCTTTCTCTAACTGGGCCGCCCGTGAAGCAAAGCTCTAACCCATTGGTGGGCCACCCTGGTCAGCGAGTCCTGTGGGTATACCCAGAAAGTATATCCCCAACAGTATCCCCCGAAAGTCTCCAAGATCTAAAGTCGGATAAATCATCTAGATTGATGGTTTCTTTTGTCTTGAGAATCTTGAAGGGTTCCCGAAAACTTCTTTCATTGATGTAGGATTCCAAGTCAGTTGAGTCGGATATATTCTGCTCTGATCTTAATCTTTTCCCTGCTTGATTTGAAACATAAGCCGGATTTTACAGCGACGTGCTCACTGACAACTTTATAGGCCAGGTCCCATCACTGACATGATTTCCATCAGCACGACCGTTGGTGGGTCCGTTCCTTACAGAACAGAACGTCGTTTCAATGCCTACGCGAAAATTGAGGGGGGCAGAAGAGTCGCGAGGAAGCTAACTCCCCCTCTCCTATATGCGTGGCGATAATCGCGCGTCTCACCGCAAGAATCTTGACACAAAGACAAATAAAGAGGAGAGGAAACCCTGAAGGAAATATGCCCTGAGAGGGAATAATAAAGTGTTTATTATGTGTATTCCAAGTATATGATAGATGTTTATTTTGCATGCTATAATTGTATTAATACGGAAACGTTAATACATGTGTGTTTAATAAACAAACAGAAATTTCCTATTTATGCCTCTCTCATAAACTAGCTCGTTGATTAACAAGATGATCAAGGTTTCCTGATCATGGACATTGGATGTTGTTAATAACGGGATCACAACATTAGTGTAATGGTGTGATGAACATTCATCCGAAGTATAGCATTACGATCAAAGTCATTGAGTTTATATTGCTATAACAACTTACGAAGTGATCCTAATCCTTAGACCATGAGATCATGTCAATCACTCACACCGGAAGAGTTTCTTGATAACATCAAACGTCACACCGTACCAGGGTGATTATAAAGATGGATTCAGAACTAATAAAGTGTTATGTTGAGGCCCATGGATCGAGAGTGGAATTTGTTCATCCCGATGACGGATAGATATACTCTGGGCCCTCTCGGTGATATCACATTGGTTAGCTTGCAAGCAAGTGATTTGATCACTAAAAAGTTATATCACGGGAATGATAAAAGAGTGCATGTCAGTAACGATATCAAACTAGGTATGGAGATACCGACGATCGAATATCGGACATGTAATATATCGTGAAACAAAGGGATTAATATACTAGCGTAAAAGGTTCCGACGATCACAAGAAAGTCATCGTTGAATGTGTGGGAGTCAGTATGGGTCTCCAGATCCCGCTTCTGATTATTGATCCGAGAGGGGTCTCGATCATGTCCGCATTATTCATGAACCGTAGGGTGAAACACTTAAGAGACACCGACATACAATTGGAGCAAAAGTTTCATGCCAAAAGAATGAACAAGCGTAGGAATTTATTTCACTAGATACCGAAACAGGTTTTCGGGTGAAATTGCATAAAGTGGTTATGCATGTGAAATAGAATTCTAGCAAGTGGTTATTTGTGAATGTTTGTCATTAAAGTAATTGACAAAAATCTGAATAAAATAAAAGATTTTTATTTAATGAGAGTTTGCATTAAATTTGGTGGAATTTTAATGGCATGTTTGAGTGGGATTTTGAGTGGAGGGATTTGAATGGATTTTTGTGAGTGGAGTGTCCACCCACATGAATGAAGGAGGGGAGGGGGCAGCCCCCATGGCCGGCGGACACCCCCTTGGGTGCCCCCCTCCTCCTATAAAAGGCACCCCCTCTCCTCTCTCTCACTCACACCTCCTCGTGAAGAATCTCTCTCCCCCTCTAGAATTTATCTCCCATGGTCTCGGACTAGCGAGATACATGTTCCCGATGGATATTCGGCAAGAAAGAGTTGTGCTTCCGCTGCATCACTGGAGCGAGGAGGCGGAGGTTGCTCGGTGCCTCGAACGTGTGTGCGAGCACGGATGCGCTGCTGATTTGCGGCTCTAGGACTTCCTCTCGATCTTGAGATCGGCAAGAGATCGTCTACATCAACCACGAGTCGAACTCGATAAGCTTTGTCGGTCTTCAAGGGTATGTTCTCTACGGATATACATCCGCCCGTTGTTTGTATCTAGTAGATAGATCTTGGTACATAGTTCCCATCGTAGGAAATTTTTTGTTTTCTATGCTGTGAACCCTACAGTGGTATCAGAGCCGGATCTATGCGTAGATGCTTTAAACGGGTAGTACACATATGAGTATGTGGGCGATGATAATCATGTTGTTGCTCCTTAGTTGTAATTTTGGATATTGGTGGCATAGTGGGATGAAGAGGCTCGGACAAACTTTACATGTCCTCGCACATGAGACCTGTTCCACGCTTGACATGCAACTAGTTTGCATAAGTGGCTAGCGGGTGTCTGTCTCTCCTACTATAGTCAATATCTATTTTACAATGAGTTGTCAACAATTTGGTTATCCTCGTTGTGGTTCATGTTCATAGGTCAGAACAGTTCTATCTCGAAAGCCCTAATCCACATAAAACTTGCAATGGATAAATTAGAGGCGTCTAGTTTAGATTGTTGTTGGGCTAGTGTTATGATATGGTGATGCTGTAAATAGAAGTATGAGATGATACTCTTACAACACACATAGCGTGTAAACTACATAGACCTTGGATTTACACATAAAGGTATGATAGTGATCATACCACGATGCACATGATAGAGATCATATGCGGGAACCATATCATTCCACTAATAAACATGTGATGTTTGATAGCATCTTATATTGCTTGTTTAGCGCTTTGTTAGCATAATAAGATGATCCCTCATTTAAATATCAAGATAAGAATGTGTTCCTCCTTTAGTATGCACTGATTATGTTTTCGTCGCTCCAAGACATCACGTGATGATCGGGTGTTCTTGGATCCACGACCATATTTTGGGTGTAAAACAGTTACACACGCGAATACTAAGGTTCTTACTTGGAGAGCCTAGCATGTACAGACATGGCCTCATAACACGGACCGAAAGGTTAAGCATGAGTCATATAGTATATATGATGCCCATTTGATGCTCGCCTTTGAAGCTATACCGACTCACGTGATGATCAGACTTGGTGTAGTGGATTTGGTTCATGTAATCACCAAAATGGCACGAGGGGTGTCGTTTTTGAGTGGGAGTTCATTCGTAATATGGATTAGTTGAACTCAATCTATCATAAACTTAGTCTAAACTTTACAAATTCTGTTGTAGATGGCACCACCTGCATTTCAATGTGTTCATGGAGAAAGAGAAACTTGCAACGAACGGTAGCAACTTTACCAAATGGGCCATGAATTTGAGGATTATCCTCTCTGCTGCACAAAAGCAATATGTGCTAGAAGCGCCGCTAGGCCCCCCACCTTTTGAGGATGCCCCTGACGAGGAGAAGAATGTCTATCAGACTCGTCAGGAGGACCACAACTTAGTTCATTGCGGCATATTGTATGGGCTAGAGCCGGAACTTCGAAAGCGTTTCGAAAATGGCAATGCATTTGATACAATGGGTGAGTTGAAAATGATTTTCGACACACATGCTGCTGTAGAGAGCTACAATGCTTCAGAAAAGTTCTTTAGCTGCATGATGGAAGAGCACAGCTCTATTAGTGAGCATGTACTCAAGATGTCGGGTTACGCCGATAAGCTTGTGCCCTTGGGAATATCGATTCGCATTGAATTAGGTATCCATCGTGTTATACAGTCTCTTCCACCTAGCTATAAGAGCTTTGTGATGAACTATAATATGCAAGGCATGAAGAAGTCTCTCCCCGAGCTTCTGTCAATGCTTAAAACTGCAGAAGTGGAGATCAAAAAGGAACATCAATTGTTGATGATCAATAGGAACACTGGTTTCAAGAAATACAAGAAGGGAAAACAGAAGGGAAGTAAGGGCGGCAAGACGGTTGCCGTGCCTGAAAAGAAACCCCGAGTTGGACCTAAGTCTGATACCGAGTGCTACTATTGCAAGGGGACTGGCCACTGGAAGCGCAACTGCCCCAAGTATTTGGAAGACAAGAAGGCCGGAAAGGCAAACAAAGGTATATATGATATACATGTTATTGATGTGTACTTGACTAGTGCTCGCAGTAACACCTGGGTATTTGATACCGGTTCAGTTGCTAATATTTGTAACTCGAATCAGGGGCTGCACAACAAGCGACCGCTAGCAAGGGGTGAGGTCAAGATGCGTGTCGGCAATGGATCAAGCGTTGATGTGATAGCCGTCGGAACGCTACCTCTCCATTTGTCGTCGAGATTAGTTATAAACTTGAATATTTGTTATCTGGTGCCTGCACTAAGCATGAACATTGTATCTGGATCGTTTTTGATGCGAAGTGGTTATTCATTTAAATCCGAGAACAATGGTTGTTCTATTTATATGAATGAAATCTTTTATGGTCATGCACCGATTATGAATGGTTTATTTCTATTAGATCTCGATGATAATGTTACACATATTCATAATGTTGATGCTAAAAGGATTAAACTTAATGATTATATATCTGCATATATGTGGCACTGTCGTCTAGGTCATATTGGTGTTAAATGCATGAAGAAGCTCCATTCGGATGGACTTTTGGAATCACTTGATTTTGAATCATTTGATACAGGTGAGCCATGCCTTATGGGCAAGATGACTAGAACGTCGTTTTCCGGTTCAATGGAACGAGCGACAGATTTATTGGAAATCATACATTCTGATGTATGTGGTCCAATGAGTGTGTCGGCGCGAGGTGGATATTGTTATTTTGTTACTTTTACGGATGATTTGAGTAGATACGGTTATATCTACTTGATGAAACATAAGTATAAAACCTTTGAAAAGTTCAAGGAATTTCAGAATGAAGTGGAAAATCATCGTAATAGAAAGATCAAATTTCTACGGTCCGACCATGGAGGTGAGTATCTAAGTTATGAGTTTAGCACTCACATGAAAGAGTGTGGAATTGTTTCTCAACTCAAACCTGCCGGAACACCACAGTGAAATGGTGTGTCGGAACGTCGTAATCGTACTTTATTAGATATGGTTCGATCTGTATGGAGAGGCTATTAGTATTTAGACACACAAATTAGAAAATTAAACTAATTAGAAGGCTCTAAAAAAGGCTAAAGCAATTAGAAGCTCTAAACCAAAAGCCTGCTCTAAAACAGGAATCTAGAGAAAAAAGTTATGTGTCTGGAGTCCTCCTGGTTCCAACCAACTCCTCCTTTCTTTGTTCGTTTCTTTGTTTGTTTTTGTTTTTTTCACTGACATTTGACTTTTACTTTTTTAGGATTCATTTAATCCTTTATTTGGGGACAACAAGAACACTTCTTATTCCGGACCATTCCGGATCACTCGTGATATCCGGGATCCCATCCGAACTCCGAACAACATTCGGTCTCTTTCTCATAATACCAATGATGATCGAGAGGACACAGAATAAGAACCAAATAACCAATAGGAAATTCATATGGCTCCAATATTTTTTTACGATCATTACTATCGAATGAACACGAACCACTTATAATACACCCATTTCCCTTTCTTCACGATATATGTTACTTATCCGAGGTTATGATATGGGGGTATCTCGCGTACCCTAGTTCAACCTCGTTCTTTGATAAAGTACTCTTTTCTACGTTCCGTGATACATGGAATTGAAGGTTACTATACTATGTCGGAAAGCATATAAGCAAATTGAACTATTGAACTGATCTTTTATGCTTACGCTATCTATAGGAGTATGTCCATCAAACATGTCTTAGCCCACCCACTTAATTTCTTGCAAATGCAAGCATCTTCATTCTCTCGATGAATCCACTAACTTTTCACAAAAAAATTCCTCTTAAAGAAACTTGACGTTTCTAGCGACAAACACTTTTTACACTTCGATCTTACCATGTCAAACAAGGTTTAATTACATATCTCGAACACTCCATACTCTTATGGTCCAAAAGCTGTTCTCTTTTCCCCTTTGGCCTATGAACGAAGTTTAAGATGGCTTCTCCATGGTTTGTCGTCCACCGGCTTCAACTATATTGTCAATCACCCGTTGTAAGACGGCTACGATACCCTTGTAGGGGTTCGTAGCAGTCTCCCACGGTTCGTGAATTATGCGGACATGATCGAAATGATTCAATATGGCTCCCCATATTTTCTCTGATTATGACATTCCACCGAGAGCCCCAGAGTATATCTATCCGTCATGAGGATGGACAAATCCCTCTTGATCGATCTATGATGTCTCTGACGGACTTGCCGTTGTCATTTTGGGGTTATGCACTAGAAAGCTGCATTCACTTTAAATCGGGCACCATCTAAATTCGTTGAAAAGACACCGTATGAATTGTGGTTTGAAACAAACCTAAGATGTCATTTCTTAAAGTTTGGGGATGCGATGTTTATGTGAAGAAACTTCAAGGATAAACTCGAACCCAAAGCGAAAATGCGTCTTCATAGGATACCCTAAGGAAACTATTGGGTATTCCTTCTATCATGATTCGAGGGCAAAGTTTTGTTTCCAGAATGGATCCTTTCTAGAGAAAGAGTTTCTCGTGAAAGGTGTGAGTAGTCGAAAGGTAGAACTCAAGAGGTTATTGAACCTTCTCTTCAAAGTATGGCGAGTAGAGCGGTAGGAAGTCGTTCGAGTCGGCCCCACCAGTTGAAGAGGGAACTAATGATAATGATCATGAAACTCAAAAGAGAATACTACCGAACCTCGCAGTCTAGCGGAATGCGCTCGGCTCATGTACAGAAATCCTGTCATGAATTTCATGGTTGATGAAAATGATGACCCTGCGACGTATGAAGAAGCGATGATGAGCCTGGATTCCAACAAATGTTTAAAAGCCATGAAATCCGAGATGGAATCCATGTATGAAAATCAAGTTTGGAACTTGGTGGAATTACCTCACGACCGAAAGGCCGTGGAAAACAAATGGATTTTCAGAAGGAAAACTGATGGTGATGGTAATGTGACCGTCTATAAAGCTCGACTTGTCGCAAAGGGGTTTTGAAAAATTCAAGGAGTTGACTACGATGAGACATTCTCTCCCGTAGCGATGCTAAAGTCAGTTAGGATTATGTTAGCAATTGCTGCATATTTCGATTATGAGATATGGCAGATGGATGTCAAAACCGCGTTTCTCAATGGTAATATTGAAGAAGAGTTGTATATGATACAACCAAAGGGTTTTGTCGATCCTAAGGATGCTAACAAGGTGTGCAATATTCAGCGATCCATCTATGGATTGAAGCAAGCATCACGAAGTTGGAATCTCCGCTTTGATGAGGTGATCAAAGAGTTTGGATTTGTCCAAACATATGGAGAAGCTTGTATTTACAAGAAAGTGAGTGGGAGCAATGTGGCATTTCTGATATTATATGTGGATGACATATTATTGATCAAAAATGATATAGATCTTTTAAACAGTGTTAAAAGTTATCTAAACAGCAAATTTTCAATGAAGGACCTAGGTGAAGCGGCATACATATTAGGCATAAAGATCTATAGAGATAGATCTAGGCGCCTAATAGGTCTATTGCAAAGTACATACCTTGATAAGATTTTAAAGAAGTTTAAAATGGACGGAAGTAAGAAGGGGTTCTTACCTATGTTGCAAGGCAAGACATTGAGTAAGACTCAAAGTCCGACTTCGGCGGAAGAAAGAGAGATAATGGACAAAGTCCCCTATGCTTCGTCCATAGGCTCTATAATGTACGCCATGCTATGTACAAGACCGGATGTGGCACATGCTATTAGTTTGAATAGTAGGTACCAATCGGATCCAGGTTCGGAACACTGGATAGCGGTCAACAATATCCTTAAGTACTTACGAAGAACTAAGGATATGTTTCTTGTATACGGAGGTGAAGAAGATCTTGTCACTAAGTGTTATGTTGACGCTAGCTTTGACACCGATCCAGATGACTCTAAGTCTCAATCTGGATACGTATTTCTCATGAATGGCGGAGCGGTTAGTTGGAGGAGCTCCAAACAACCTGTGGTGGCGGTATCAACAACGGAGGCCGAATATGTTGCTGCTTCGGAAGCGGCTCAGGAAGCGGTTTGGATGAAGCAGCTCATATCCGAACTAGGAGTGGTTGCAAACGCGTTGGACCCAATGGTGATCTATTGTGACAACAATGGTGCCATTGCCAATGCCAAAGAGCCAAGGTCTCACAAGCATTCCAAGCATATTAAGCGCTGGTTTCACTCCATCCGCGAGCATGTCAAGGATGGAGATATAAAGATTTGTAAAGTACACACGGATCTCAATGTAGCAGATTCGTTGACTAAAAACTCTCCCTAGATCAAAACATGATCAACACCAGAACTCAATGGGTGTTAGATTTATCACTATGTAACTAGATTATTGTCTCTAGTGCAAGTGGGAGACTAAAGGGAATATGCCCTGAGAGGCAATAATAAAGTGTTTATTATGTGTATTCCAAGTATATGATATATGTTTATTTTGCATGCTATAATTGTATTAATATGGAAACGTTAATACATGTGTGTTAATAAACAAACAAAAAGTTCCTAGTTATGCCTCTCTCATAAACTAGCTCGTTGATTAACAAGATGATCAAGGTTTCCTGATCATGGACATTGGATGTTGTTAATGACGGGATCACAACATTAGTGTAATGGTGTGATGAACATTCATCCTAAGTATAGCATTACGATCAAAGTCATTGATTTTATATTGCTATAACAACTTATGAAGTGATCCTAATCCTTATACCATGAGATCATGTCAATCACTAACACCGGAAGAGTTTCTTGATAACATCAAACGTCACACCGTAACAGGGTGATTATAAAGATGGATTCAGAACTAATAAAGTGTTATGTTGAGGCCCATGGATCGAGAGTGGAATTTGTTCATCCCGATGACGGATAGATATACTCTGGGCCCTCTCGGTGATATCACATTGGTTAGCTTGCAAGCAAGTGATTTGATCACTAGAATGTTATATCACGGGAACGAGAAAAGAGTGCATGTCAGTAACGATATCAAACTAGGTATGGAGATATCGGTGATCGGATCTCGGACATGTAATATATTGTGAAACAAAGGGATTAAGATACTAGCATAAAAGGTTCCGACGATCACAAGAAAGTCATCGTTGAATGTGTGGGAGTCAGCATGGGTCTCCAGATCCCGCTTCTGATTATTGATCCGAGAGGGGTCTCTATCATGTCCGCATTATTCACGAACCGTAGGGTGACACACTTAAGAGACACCGACATCCAATTGGAGCAAAAGTTTCATGCCGAAAGAATGAACAAGCGCAGGAATTTATTTCACTAGATACCAAAACAGGTTTTCGGGTGAAATTGCATAAAGTGGTTATGCATGTGAAATAGAATTCTAGCAAGGGGTTATTTGTTAATGTTTGTCATTAAAGTAATTGACAAAATTCTGAATAAAATAAAAGAGTTTTATTTAATGAGAGTTTGCATTAAATTTGGTGGAAATTTAATGGCATGTTTGAGTGGGATTTTGAGTGGAGGGATTTGAATGGATTTTTGTGATTGGAGTGTTCACCCACATGAATGAAGGAGGGGAGGGGGCAGCCCCTATGGCCGGCGGACACCCCCTTGGGTGCCCCCCTCCTCCTATAAAAGGCACCCCATATCCTCTCTCTCACTCACACCTCCTCGTGAAGGATCTCTCTCCCCCTCTAGAATTTATCCCCCATGGTCTCGGACTAGCGAGATACATTTTCCCGGTGGCTATTCGGCAAGAAAGAGTTGTGCCTCCACTGCATCGCTGGAGCAAGGAGGCTGAGGTTGCTCGGTGCCTCGAACGTGTGTGCGAGCACGGATGCGCTGCTTATTTGCGGTGCTAGGACTTCCTCTCGATCTTGAGATCGGCAAGAGATCGTCTACATCAACCACGAGTCGAACTCGTTAAGCTTTGTCGGTCTTCAAGGGTATGTTTCTACGGATATACATCCGCCCGTTTTTTGTATCTAGTAGATAGATCTTGGTACATAGTTCCCATCGTAGAAATTTTTTTGTTTTCTATGTTGCGAACCCTACAAACCCTTCTTCTCAGATTCATCTCTCTGTCGATTCATTCATTGCTTCCTCGTACTCCTCGAGCTCTCTGCACCAGTTCCAATCTGGACACCATTGAGAAAAAATCTCTCCTCCCCCCACCAGCCCATATTCCTCCAAGAACTATGGCATCTGCCTCGTCCTCTAGAGAGGCGACAGCGGGTTTGTCGGCGGCGGATGATAATAAGATGCGGGGTCGTTGGATCCCCAGTGCCATGGATACTACGGAGCTCCAAGTCATGGAGGATGAGGGGTTCATCGTCGCCGGCACGTGGCGGAGCGCTTCGGGACACACCGTCCCCACACCAAAAGACGGCGAGAGGGTGTTGTTCAGCACTCATGTCGACCGCGGCCTCAACCTGCCACCGTCGGACTTCTTCATCGAGGTCCTCAACTATTACGGTGTGCAACTCCATAACCTTCCTCCCAATTCACTGCTCGAGCTTAGTGCTCATGCAGCTCTATGCGAGGGGTTTATTGGCATTAGGCCAAGTCTCACCCTTTTCCGGTACTACTATGGTACTCAGAAGAATTCCATCAGTGCCGGTGTGCCTTATGTCACCGGCACTCTTAGCTTAGTCCTTAGGTGGAATCAGATCTATCCTAGGATTAACGCTAGTGAGTCCGTCAAACGCTGGCCTAGAACTTTCTTCTACCATAAGGATATTCCGGCTCTGGGTAAGGCAGAAGGTCTTCCGGCATTCTCCAATGGCATCGCTCCCTACCAAGATTCATGGGACGCGGAGGCGCCGGAGCTGTCGGACATTTTGATCCTCGCCAAGAGGCGGATCGAGTATTTGATGAAGCATGAGGGGCTTCGTGGATCCGACTTGATCCACTGCTGGCTAGAGCGCCGGATTCAGCCTCTCCAGCACCACGGAGACCGCCTCATGCACCAAATCACCGGCGACAAGAAGCACATCATGAAGATCAGCCCGAATCGGCTTTCGTCGAAGGACTACAGGACCCTCATGCAATATTTGTCAAGGAAAGAGTGGAACGAAAAGTTCTGGAAGTTTCCATGAAGATGTATACATCCAACCGTCCTCTGACTCAGGTAAATATTTCGACTCTGCTTTCACGTTTCGTCGTTTTTTTCGGTTCTTCCTCCGACTCTATTTTCATCGATGCTTTTCCGATTCTGTCAGCTCGAGAAACTCTCCGAGTCCGAGCTAGCTCCACTAGAGGGCTATGCCTCAGATGACCTGGAGGCGACGGAGGATGATGAGGTGCAAGAAGTTGCCGCCTCCGCCTCCAAGAAGCGTAAGGCGAAGTAAGTTGTCGCTGCTGGTAGTCAAGTGCTGCCAGTAGTTAAAAAGTAAGCACCTCACCTTTATTTTTTAGTACTCCTGTACCTTTGTTATCTCTCCAGAGCACACCTAATATTTAGGATTTTCGTGTTCTAGAGTTAAATCATCATTGAAGAGCAAGATAAAGTCGGAGCCTGGCAAGCAGATGCGTCAGCAAAAGCTTGTTATCTCCCTTGCTGTGCCACCGTCGACCCCATCCACTACTCCGTCATCATAGGGAGCTTCTGCATCCCCTGATGCTGGCAAGATCTCGAAAGCCCTGGTCACCGCTGATGACCAGGCAACTAACAAAGATGAACCCGTAAAGGGTAATGATTCCATGGTATTGATAACATGTACGGTGGCTAAAGTGGTTGACTCAGCTATCCTGGCCTCAAGAGTAAAGAAAAGGAAGAGATTCTCAGACTGGCTCAAACCAGTCTAGCAAACCTTGCCTACAGAGGCAGTGAGCCAAGAGGAGGAAGATGTCAAGATGGTTAGCCTCCTCGACCAAATTTTCGTCCGGGACACTAAAGTCGCATCCGGTGAGCTTCCAACGACGGATGTTCCTTCCCTCACCCTTACCGAGAAGGTGTTTCACAGCACCAAGCTCGGATTTGAAAAGTTGCACCTAGAACACATTGTAAGTTTCCGATTCTTATTTGCATTTATTATCATATCCTCTAGCCCCCAAGCATAAAGTCGGATAAAAATTTCTGGATCTAGGTTGATGCTTTTAGGTTGCAAAAGAACGATGTAGTGTAGCCCCCAAGGCTCGTGCTGTAATTTTACTTAGTTAAATTTGCAGCCCGGGTCTTAGTAGCCGTCTGACGGTATTCCGTGTCTAAACTTACAGAAAATTGCATCTTCCAACCAGGAATTTCTCAAGGATATTTCCAATAAGCGCAAAGAAATCAAAGCTTTGCGTTTTGAAAACTCAAAGTTGAAAGTTGAAAAGGATGAAGCAGAATGTAAACTTTTTCGGCTTCCTCTTTGTCAGCTAAATGTTTTGTCATGGTCGAATTTGCTTTATCCGACTGATATTTTTGTCTTTGCAAAATTGTTATGCCAATCCAGCAAGATGGTGGAGCAAGCCGAAAACTTCAAGGTATTGCAAGCAGAGAATGCTGAACTCCGGGAAAAGCTTGAGACGCTAACTGTGGAATCAGAGAAATCCGTAGCCGCTATCCTGGAGTGAAGCAACCACGAGACCGTGAGGCTCGAGAAGCTCCTAGCCCTCCGAGATAAGGAACTTGTTGATCTCAGGAAGGAATTTGATATCTAGAAGGATCTTGCCTAGGCCTCTGCAAGTGAACTAGACAGCCTCCGCAAGGAGCATGATGAATGGAATCACTCCGTGCTTGGTAAGAATTCCGAATCTTTTCTTTGTGTTGTTCATTTTTCAAATTTTGTTTTAGCCGGAATTTGAATTTTTGGTTCTTTCCCAGCCCCCCTGAATCTTTCCAACTCTTCCACTTTTGAACCTCGCCTCGAGCGCATTAAGTTCGTCGGAGATGTTTTGTTCGACTTCCGCCAAACTCTAGAAGAGGCTGGCGAAGCCGTCAAGCTTTCCGACTTGCACACAATGTCAGTGCATGAGTTGAGGGACAAAGTTAAGGAGATTCTGAAGTTGATCGAAGACTGGAAGATCTCCTACGCTTAGACTGCTGCGTAAAAAGCTCTGACAATGGTGATGAGCCACCATAGCGAGATGGAAATCTGGCACGTTACCAAGGGCATTGCCGAGGAGGATGATGAGGGTAACCCGCAAGATATCAAGGCCATCCAAGAATCTTGTGCAGGTTATGCTTGTCGGGTGGCGGAGATGACCAACTACACGATGCCATTCTTCGAATCCGTCGTCGCGCCTCTTTCGCCTCAAGAGCCAGAAATAAGCAACGCTTCCGGGTCTAAGATCGATGGCGACACTACTGTTGATTCCAGTGTTCCACCTGCTTCATCACCACCACCTGTAGCATAAACAATTTCTATGCATTATCTTAAACTTATGGCAATGTAATGATGGCTACATTATTTATTTTGTGCTGGTATGTAAAAACTTATGCTTTTACTATCTTAGCACTTTTGTTTATATGTTTTTATGCTTTATGCTTGAAAGTTTCTGAAGCACTCTTATATATATGCCTATACTTATCGGTTTATATGGCTCTCTGCCTCGTCCCTTTCATGGGTCGGCCAACCTTTAGCACGGAAACTTTGTCGAGCAACGGAGCGCAATTTCTAAACCAGTTTAAACTCGGAAACAAAGTCGGCTTTTAGTATCAACAACTCATTACTCGGAAAATAAACGCGTCTAAGCAATCAGATAAAGAATCAAATTATAGACAATTATTTAAAATTTGTACCCTAAGTTAATATTTTTAGACTGTTTCAAAAATCATTACCAGAACGAACATGAGCATAAAGTACTTTCAAGCATTCTAGGATTTTCGAAAAAAATTACATGCTCTTTTGGAAATAAGATGGCAAAAATGTCTCAAAAATAACAATATGAGGAAACCAATACTTTATTTCACTTTGAACATGTACATATATGATTACAAGGAAATATAACTAAAAATAGAAGGGACGTAGATGTGCAATATTCCATGGAAGGTCTATTTCATCCGGATCTGTGCTGCCACCAACTCTCTTCCTTTTCCGAGTGTCAGGTCTTTCCTTGACTGGTCTCATGTCGGTTAAATAATATGACCCATTATGCAGAACTCTGCTAACCATAAAAGGTCCTTCCCAAATTTTGAAAAGTTTGTGCTTTCTCTTTTGCACAAGTCGGGGAACTAAATCACTTTTCTGAAAGAACGGTTTTGCACTCTCTGACTATGATACTTGCGTAACTTCTGCTGATAGGTTGTAGATCTCTGCTCAGCAACGACACGTATTTCTTTGATTATATCGAGATCATCTTGCCGAGAAACTTCTGTATCTTTTTCGATATACGCTTTGACTCGTGGAGCCAGATGAATCAAATCACTTGGAAGAACTGCTTCTGCACCGTAGACCAAGAAGAAAGGATTATAGCCGGTTGATCTGTTAGGAGTTGTACGTAAGCTCCATATCATAGACGGTAATTCTTCCGCCCAAGCCCTCGCGGCCCGACGAAGCGGTGCCTTGAGACGAGGCCGAATTCCTTGTAGAATAAGGCCATTAGTTCTTTCGACTTGTCCATTGGCTTTTGTATGTGAGAATGATGCAATATCAAGTCGGATCCCTTATTCTTCGCAGAATTCGGCAAGTTCACCCTTGGAAAAGTTGCTCCCGTTGTCAATAATTATACTGTGCGGATATCCAAATCTGATAATTATGTCGTCGACGAATCTTCTGGCTGTGGCTCCATCGCAACTTGTTACGGGTTTAGCCTCAATCCATTTTGTGAATTTATCCACCATCACTAGTAGGTGAGTAAATCCATATTTTGCCGTGCGAAATGGCCCTACCATATCAAGCCCCCAGACCGCGAACGGCCATGTAATAGGGATTGTTCGCAGTTGTGCAGCCGGAACATGTGCCTCATGAGCGTACTTTTGGCAGCCCTTGCACGTTTTGACCAGTTTGTCGGCAGCCGCCTTAACTGTAATCCAAAAGAATCCATGCCGAAAAGCTTTTGCCACTAAGGATCTGGCTGCAGCATGGTGACCACACTCGCCTTCGTGGATTTCTCTTAAGATTTCCACTCCTTCTTCCAAAGAAATACATCTCTGAAACACGCCAAAAACACTATGTTTATAGAGCTTACCATTTATTATAGTGTAGGCTTTTTCTCTTCGGACAATCTGCCGGCTCAAGACTTCGTCTTCGAGTAATTTTTTGTCTATCAGTAAATCCAGATAGGGTTTTGTCCAGCTGGGAATTACAGCCAGAACTACTATTAAAGGTGAGTCGGATTTCGTTGGATAGTCCTCATCTACTCCAACTATGTAGGGGACCCTTAAATGCTCTAGAAAAGCTCCATCCGGTACTTGTTTCCGCGCAGAGCCTATCCTTGATAGATCATCTGCTTCCTCATTTTCTGCTCGAGGGATGTGTTGAACCTCAAAACCCTCAAACTATTTAGATAATTCATCCACAACAACTTTGTATACTTCCATATGCTTGTTTGCATTGCAGATGTCGGATACATGCTGAGCAACTAAATCCGAGTCTCCGTAACACATGAATCTTGATATGCCAATGTTCTTGGCCATGCATATTCCATGTAGCAGTGCTTCATACTCGGCAATATTATTGGTTGCCGTGAAGTGTATTTGCAACACATAGAACAGTTTATCTCCTTGGGGTGATTTGAGCACCACGCCAGCCCCCGAGCCTCCTCGTGCTTTTGATCCGTCAAAGTGAAGGGTCCAAAATTCCGATTCTGGAGGACCTGAGTTTTCTGCCGTTTCTGTCCAATCAACGACAAAGTCTACGAGAATTTGGGACTTGATTGATGTACGTGGTCTGTACTCGATGTCGAAAGCTGCAAGCTCTATTCCCCACTTTGCGACACGTCCTGTGGTGTCACGGTTGTTGATTATATCTCGCGGAGGAGCCGTGCTCACTACTGTGATCTTGTGCTCTTGAAAATAGTGACGTAGCTTTCTGGATGCAAAGAACACTCCATTGGCTAGATTTTGATGATGTGGATACCGTTGCTTTGATTCTGTCAGGACCTCACTTAGATAATAATTTGGCCGCTGCACTTTATGCTTGTGGCCTTCTTCCTCGCGCTCAACTACTATTACCACGCTTATGACCTTGTTGGTCGCTACAATGTAGAGTAACATAGGTTCCTGAGGTTCTGGCGCTGCGAGAACTGGTGGATTTGAAAGAAGATCTTTCAAACTTTGCAGGGCAGTTTCGGCTTCTGGGGTCCAGACGAATTTGTCGGTTTTCTTCAAGAGTTTGTATAATGGTGTGGCTCTTTCACCGAGCCAGCTGACGAACCGACTCACTTCTACGATGCAACTAGTGAGGAGTTGTACGTCCTTTAGGCGAGTCGGCCTGGTAATGTTTAAGATAGCCTTGATTTTGTCCCAGTTCACCTCGATGCCTCGCTCAGAGACGATGAAACCTAACAATTTTCTGGCTGGAATTCCAAAAAAACACTTCTTCGGATTTAGCATCATGTTAAATTTTCGTAGACTAGCAAACGTTTCATCCAAGTCGGAAATTAAAGTTTCCTTCTTTTTGGACATAACTGCTATGTCGTCTACGTATACGTGGACGTTGCGTCCGATTTGGTCGTTGAGACAACGTTGCATGATACGTTGATATGTTGCTCCTGCGTTCTTTAAGCCAAAAGGCATAGTTTTGTAGCAGAAGGTTCTGAAAGGAGTGACGAAAGACGTCTTAATTTGATCTGACTTTTTCATCGGTATTTGGTGATATCCAGAATATGCGTCAAGAAAATAGAGTAATTCCGACCCTGCCGTTGAGTCGATAACTTGATCGATTCTTGGCAAAGGAAACAGATCTTTTGGGAATGCCTTGTTTAAAGCGGTATAATCAACACACATCCTTAAATCAATGGTGTCCCTTTTAGGGACGAGTACAGGATTTGCCACCCAATCTGTATGGATGACCTCTATTATGAAATCCGCTAACTCTAAGCGGGCTAATTCCTTGGCTATTGGTTTGCTCTTTTCATCACCAAACCATCGTAAGGACTGTTTGACGGGTTAAGCGTCTGGGAACACATTAAGAGAGTTCTCGGCAAGTTCCCTAGGTACTCCGGTCATCTCAGATGGCTGCCATGCGAAGATATCACTATTAGCTTTGAGGAACTCGACGAGCGCGCTTTCCTATGCGTGGCCTAAGCCTACCCCTATGTCCGTCGTCTTGGAGGGATCATCTTCCTTCAGCGACGTCTTCTTTGTCTCTTCCGACGCCTTGAACTGCAAACTTGGCTTCAGCACCTTGTTCTTCATAGCGGGCATCTCGGGCGGATTGGTGGTATTCTTGATCTCCTGGTACTCCTGGGCGTGTAGCACGTCTTCGGCGAAGGCAGCGGATCCTTCGTCGCACTCTTGCGCCTTCCTCAGATTTCCTCGTACGGTGATTACGCCCTTTGGACCTAGAAGTTTAATCATGTTGTAGATGTAACAGGGACGGGCCATGAACACCCAGTAAGCCGGACGTCCGAAGATGGCATGGTAAGCACTTTTGAACGGTACCACCTCGAAGGAGAGTGGCTCTGTCCGATAATTATCTCGGGTTCCGAATGTCACGTCTAGAGTAATCTCACCCAGAGAATTTGTCTGTCTTCCTGGTACAATTCCATGTAAAGTTACACTGTTGTAGATCAACTGGCTCTCGTGTAGCTTCATGCGGTGGAGAGTCTCAATATAGAGGATGTTGATACTTCTTGCACCGCCCATGAGTGTTTTTGAGAACTCATAGCCATCAATAAGAGGATTGACAACCAGAGGGTACTTTCCCCGCTGATGTGTTTTCCTCGGGTGATCTGAACGATCAAAGGTAATACTTACCTCTGACCCGTCCAGGAATTGGTGGACAACCGGAACCGTGTCATTGAGCTCACGAATAACCGCCTTTTTGTCCTTAGCTGGTTGGGATCCAAGGAAGCAGACGTATGCGTCTTTCTTAGTCGTAGAAGTTTTCTTTCCATCCGACTTGGTATCTGCAGCGGCTTCCGCTTCTTCCATGTCGGAATCTTCCTTTGGCTCCTTTCCTTTCTCGGAATTTTTCTTTCCTTTTCATCGCTTGACTCTGTAGCCAGCGGATTCTTCTTCCTTAATGTCATCATTGAGACGACACTCAACATTTGTATGGGTAGATCCTTTGTTACTATCCAAGTGGTGGACACAGGTATTATTGGCAATGTCAGCCCAGGTATAGGTTCTTAAGGGTTGTTGGTCTCCTCTGCCATAGATTCGGGAAGTTCCTCGACCTCTACCACGGCCGCCTCCAGGCCCTCCTCGTCCTCCAGATCCGAACGTTGCGTTGACAGTTGCGTTGTCCGGAGCCGGCTTTTCGTCCGAGGAGTTCTTGCGCTTCTGAGTTTGCTTTGGCTGTTTGGCCGCATTGGGATTGGCCAGAATATTTAGCAGCCCTTATGAATCATCATCGGCGTCAGCATACTTGCTTGTTGTCTCTATCATTTCTCCCAAATCTGTGACATGGTCACTCTTCAGCCTGTGACGTAAAAGTCCGACTGGAAGTCCTGCAATAAAAGCTTCTATCGTAGTTTGCTCATTTACTCCTTCACAGGAGTTCTTCATATCGATCCATCGTCCGAGGTAATCCCAGAAAGTTTCTCCGAGTCTTTGGGTGCACCGCTGCAAGTCTCCGACTATGTAGGGCCTCATGTATGTTCCCTCGAAGTTTTAAAAGAACGCACTTTGCATATCATACAAGTTATGAATTGAATTCTCTGGCAGTTCATTGAGCCATGATCGAGCCGTCTTCCTCAGCATCAGTGGGAGATATCGAACTGCAACCAGGTTGTTTCCTCCTTTGGCGATGTAGCAAGCCTGGAAAAAATCTTGGAGCCAAGTATCTGGCCGAGCTGCACCGTCATAGGGCTGAATGTGTTTGGCAATGCCAAAGTCAACCGGAAATTTAGTCTGACGTATACATGGACCAAAGCACTTGGGTCCCACGTAAACATCTTCTTCCTCAAACCGCCGCGCTTCTATATTTGATTCGATGTGATGGTGAGCGTCATTTGGCGAGAGAGATCTGCGCCTTGGAGGCTCGTGGCTTCTGGGTGGTGGAGTCTGATTTCTTCTTCTTCTCTCACCATTGTCGCCTCCGCCCCTGCGGCTTCCATGGCTATGACGTGATCCTTCATGGTCGCTGCTGGGAGGCGATGGTGGCCCTGGTGGATTATTTCCGGCTAGGTTTCTTGGTGGTGGCGGTGGAGCCTCATTATGTTGACTCTGATGCCCGTTTCTTCGGGCATCGTCCCTACTAGATTCAGGACGATCCGGATCATCTCTTCGTCCGGTGTTACTAGTCGGACGGCTCGATGGTGGCATCCTTAGCCGATATTGCTCCTCTCACTGGCGGCGTGTTTTCGGGTCTTCTCTATAGCGATTGTTCTGCCGACGATGGTCCTGATGAGGAACCATTGCCTTGATGGCGTCTTCAGCCGCAACCGCAATAACTCTTGCCCAGTCACGTGTCGGCCGGTGGGAGTGGCTATTTGAGCCGGTTCTTGAATTTTCTTCTTCTCCTCGGGGATGATAACGCTGAGCCGTATCCCTGCGGAGCCTTACATCAGCGCTTTGGTCAGCGCCAGTGTGGCAAAACTCGGATTTTGAGGCCAGCTTGCCACTAAACGACGTGGCTGTTTTCTCCTGCATTAATCCTTTGTCCAACAACACAACGCACTGCTGGACCTGTTGCGGAGATGGATTGTTGGCGAGGATGGCTCGAGCTGCAGCAGCGTTTTCGACCGGCATGCTGTAGACTCGGATCTTCTCTCCATCTTTTCCTTCGAATAGATCTTTGTGGATATCCGGATTCTTGTTTACAAGAAACAGACCTCACCTTGTTTTGTTTGGATGTCGCTTTAAATCTGACTGATATCTGGAAGGATCACTGTCTAGCTGTTGTCTCATCTCGACGAGGCGCGCGGCCTCTTCAAGTAGAAACAGGCGGTGCTTTTCCAGGTCCTCAGCCCTTTTCTCCAGTGCCTCCAGCGTAAGATCCGAAGTTGTTGGGATTGGAATTGTGAGAGCATCTCCGTAAATTTCACATGCGCCCTTGGTGACAACATGTCCATCCACAAGAGGATCGATTGGGGTGGGATTAATCGGATCTCCGTCCTGATTCTCCATCTCGATCTCTTCATCAAATTTTTTCTTCGTTGGTTTCCTCGACGTCCGGTTCTGCCAGAGTCGGATTCTTGTTATTATTCTTCTTCTTTGACCTCCCAGTAGCCTTGATGTGCGTACCAGTGGCAAAGACGACTTTTGGTCCGGTACCGGGGGATAAACTTCCGTCGATACTTTCCGTCATGGTAGGTTTGTGGATCTCGGAGGAATCTCCGGTATCCATGTCATCCTGCGAGGTGTAGCTTTCATCCATGCTATCATATGGACTAGGGGGAGTTTCCGGCTCACCTGACGTTTGTCTGTAGGCGTGCTCTTGCTTGTACTCTTCTATTTCTTTATCGAAGTCTCGAAGCTACTGCGACATGATTGACTCTGCTGGGGAGCCAGGTAAGTCGGCGTTTTCTTCGATTGCGTCTAGGACCGAGTCGCTACCAGCTCCAGCATCGACAAAGTCGGATCTAGTGCTTATCTGGTATACGAAACAGTGCTTCTTCTCATTCATGTTCTTGAGGTATTTGTATATGCGGTGACCCAGCATACCACTGCATGATGTAGTATACTATAGTCGTTGACATAACACCAATGAAACACTGTTCACTAGTATTACATCCCTCAGAATGGCACAACAGAAACACAGCGGGTCCAATACATGGCTAAAGGTTACAACTCACTCTTTACACAAGATCCAGAGAACACTCTAGGTTAAAGAGAGAGAAAGAACTTACGGAGAAGAATCAAAAATAAAAAACGCGAGAACTATTATACTATTAAAACTAGTAATTTAATTAAAGAATTGGCATTGCTTCTATTGCAATACACTACAGAATTAGGTTTTTTGGCTAGAGATTATATTTCTATCTAATCAGTAACTTCGTCTTCAGTTGATGCATATGTTGAACTCCTTGACTTCATTGAAGAGCTTTAGCTTTGGATGATGAGTCCTAGAGCATAACTTGATGTAGATGTTGTCTATCCCAGCTTCCGAATCTAGCAAGGGTTAAGAAGATACTTTGAGTACGAGCGTAATCAGCAAATTCACTAGAAAAGGAGTGTTTGATGCACTATAACTACATCCATAGACTATAGGTCGTAGGCAATGCAAGTTTTCATAAACATTTCTTCAAAGGTTGCTTTTATTCTGAAAAGCTATGTCCGTCAGCCTTCACGGGTTTACCAGAACTTTCATGGAGTTCCTTTCCCGCAGCGTTCGCAGCTCCTTCCCGGAACAGGGAGTAACAAGTTACAGTTCTTACACTCTGTAGAGGTGCGTTACTTTTCCCATGAGAGATCAACTCCTTCTTGCACAACCGGGCAGCTTACCCGTCCACAATTCCATGTTGTGGGGCCTAGTAGATGATCCAAGCCAATCACTGCCCTCTCCGCGACCTCATATGTCTGCACGATCCTTCGGTTAGCTCACCTTCGTTAAGCTCTCTTTCGGGCAGGCTAAAACCCTGATGAGTTTCTGAAGACTCTATGACCTAGTGATGCCCGGATTAGTACCATTTACATGGACTATCTCCCTAAACACCATTCATAGATAATCTAGACACCAAAAGTGTGGGGCGTAAGGGTACCCACCCATATGTTGGATCCACAAGGAATCACAACATCACGTTAAGGTTGTCTTGCCTCCATATAAGAGGAAAAGGATACAACTGACTTCTCCGTCCCATTCCAAATCTCATGGTTAACGCGTTATATACGGCGCAAGAATCACTGGCGACATTGGTTGTTAAGTCCTAGATATTATGTTCCTTTATCACCGGAACTTTTATAGTAAGTTATTGTAATAACCTATAATCACCTTATTATGAAAATAGTGTTTTCAGACCTTTTCAAATGCAGGTGATGTCCACATTGGATTTGTAAAATACTTTACAGAAAATAACCAAAGGACATGAGCAAGTGTGAACTTGCCTTTTGTGATTGCAAGATTATGCACTCACGGTCTTCGAGTCAGTATAAGATCCAAAATCTTAAATCAGCATCATTGTTCCGGTAAGGACTAATGTTTAAAGAAGCAATATGCTTTTATGCATAAGTAATGTGATGCACGTTATATACGCGAATCCCAAGGATAACGTTGTTCTAGGGTTTGGATTCCGGAAATGGTTACTTTAGAATGTGTTGTTCTTTTAGATAAGTTTCACACATGTGCTTCTTATTAGGGCTTGTGAGTGTGTGTGAAAAACATATATTTATGTAGCAATAAATTATATATCTATGAAATGCTATTCAAAATTGTTTACACTTTAATAGTTTAGCTCCAAACTTTACTTTATAAGTAGAGTCACTTATAAATAGCTTAAGTGTTATTGTTCCTAGGTATACAAGTGAAATATGAAGTAATGTGATCTTTTTTATTTGTCATATATTGTTTGAAGTGGAAAAACGAATAATTTTTGAAGAAAAGATTCCTTTTCTAAGGTCTAAACAATCTTTGTGGTTAGTTAGTGGTGGTCGATGTTATTTGTGTTTGCTTGAATAGTTTGGGCTTGAGATGGTTTATGACTTAACTATATCAGACCAAAGTTAACTATAAAACATCTAACAATGTTTATAGTATTATATTTAGATCTTTGTAGACTAAAGTTAACTTTAAGATATAGATGGTTTGAAAGTATAATGCTTACAACATTTGTACCTTGTGTATTGGGAATGTTGCCTTAAGGCTACTTAAGGATGGTTATACTTTTCTTTGATGTGGTGGTTTTCTTGACTTTATAATGGATTACTATCTCTTATCCCCTTTTATAGATAAGGGGTTATAGTTTGTAAACCCTGGAGTAATGTTACTTAATTTCTTATGAGTTCATTGTAGTGTTTTAGTATGTTGATAAACTTGTGGTTAAAGTAAAAGAAATAAGTTTTTATTTAACTATAATTTATTCTTGATGATCTTAGATTTATTAAGGATTCTCTTTAGAAAATATTACACACCTATGGTTGAGGAGAATTCAATAAAATTGTAATTAAAATGTGTTAAACTATTTGGACTTTATATTATTAATGTTGAAGACTAATACTATTTATTAGACTCAATTGGTTAATTTAGATATATTAGCAATTTTTATTTACCCTTATATGGATTGTCAATTAAATAAATAAGTTTAAACTTGAGTTATCAAAGTATTTGAATTTTTATTTAACTCAAAAGTGGAATATTGAATTTTTAACATGTATATATTATTTTTGTGATCATTTTGTTATATTACATTTATTTTTGTGATTTATAAATAATAAGATATGATTTTTGAAAATTCTTATTACTTTATAATTACTTAATAAATAATAAATATTTAATTAAGTGAAATAATAATACATGATTATAGTTTTTAAAGTATTGTTTTTATTTTTCCAATATTTTTGGTATTTATTTATATTCTTAACATCTACCATTTTTAAAATATGAATTATCAAAGTTTTAATACTTTTAAAACCTTTATTAAATAACATTTATTTAAATAATCATCATAATAATATTTGATAATAATTTTAAGTTGTAGATTTTATTTTTCTACAAATTTTCATATATTATACATATTTTTCTGAATTATAAATCAAAAGTTATTAATTAAACAAGATTTAATCATTTATTTGATTTCCGGAATATTAATAATTAAGCTTATAACATTTTATTTATTTCTTAAATGGGAAATACTTTTTACACCGCACCCACACCTAGCCTAGGTCACTGACCAGTGGGCCTATGTCCACCTCAGCTCTCAGGTTAGCAAATAAGTTTTGTTACCGACCCTGTCTCCACTCCCAGTCAATGACATATGGGCCCTATGCCATGTCATCAGCCACGCGAGACAAAGACTGGGTCAAACACGTTGATGTGGCCAGGGTGATCTCACCCTGATGTCACCTCGCCGATGGCATGGCAGACGACGACGAGGAGAGCAGTAGCGTGCGAGTGAGCGGGTGTGCCTGGGCTTGTTCGAACCAGAGCAGCAAGGCGAGTAGGATAGTGGTGGCGCAGCTGGTTTTTGGTCATCAGAGGGCAAACGACGATGAGATTATGTGGCGGTGCTTGCGGGTGATTACGGTGGCATGGATTTAGGAAGCAAACAAGGCATCAACGCATGCTAGGAGACTCAGTGACTCACCAGGAACGCGATGGTGTGCTTGATTTGGCGAGGCGCGGTCGGAGACGACGGTGAGGTCGACGAACAGCGTCGGGAACCGAGGTTGCGATTGGGTCGATTCACTCCTCCTCAACATGTGCAAGTTCGGGCAATCGAACGAGAAGAGCACGGCGGACTCCACCGTGGTCTTATCTGGCCGAGGCGATCACAGAATCGCCGGCTCCGGCTCACCTCCGAGCTAGGGTTCTCGACATGGTTGCGGAAGCGAGGTAGAGAAGGTTTCGGAGGGGAAAATGGGGATGAGGACGATCAGGGACGTTGCGGTGGCCTCCTTATGCTCTACTAGCGACGACGGCGTTGATCTTGGCACAAGGACGATGGCGGACGGCCTCGGCCTCGCCACCGAGCTGCTTCCAGCTGGAGGAAGACGACGACGTGCTTTTTTGTGGATAACCCCCTGGCATTTCTTTCCTCTAAACCCGCAGTCCCTCTCTGATCCCACCTGTCAGCCAGAGATGAAAACGAGCTGGGCTGGTTATTGGGCCTTTGTGGGCTGCACAGGGCAATAGGTAAGAGAGAGGAGTTGGGATACAGCCAGGTTTTGTTTTTTATTTGTTTTCCCTTTTTCTATTTTCTTTTTTCCTTTTCAGATTTGAATTTAATCTATATTTTGAACTTTTCTTTGTAGAATTTATTTGCTGGATAATTTTAGTATTACTAAAATATATTTAGTATCATTTGCGAACTTTTATTATATAATCTTTTTAGATTTCTTTTATGTTCTCAATATGAACCCCTTTTTTAATATTTTGTAAAAGCTTTTCTTATCATTTTCTCTCCACTTTTAACCATGGATTTATTAAATGATATATTCTTGATTTGTTTATAAAACTTAACTCTAGTTGGCTCATAGTTTGAATAGAAATTTTTATACGTATGATGATCCTATATCATTATTTGATGCATAAAATACAAAAGAATTTAATATGGTTAATATTACTTTCATCAATTTAGAACATGGTATTATATATATTTTGTTATGGTAATCATAGAAGTTTTAAGGTTTTAATTATAAATGTTTACCCAAGGGTTTAGGGTTCTTAATTTACTTAGATTCCTTTATGGATGCGAGTACAGATTTAATAACTAAACATGTTGACTTCTGTTTGTGATATTTGATGACATCACCTTTTATAATAGAAAGTTATATCTTGAATGTTTTATAGAAAGGGATTGATAAAGATACTCTTAAGCACATATAGTTATGATAGTTAGAATTGACAGAGATGTGCTTATGTGATTTGTTATAGGAAAATATTCCTATAAAATGATATTAACATAAGATAATGAATTAATAACCTAAAATGGATATTATACTTGGTTTAATATTTAGAGTTAGTTGTTTAACAAGAATGTCTCTTTTCCATTCTTCACCATCCTTGACCTTTAATTAAGGAATTCCTTTCCTAGATATAATACTTCTTCCTATCTATCATCATGGTTAGTATGATGAGCTTTATTCACAAAATGTTCTAATTCACCTTTTATTCTTCTAAACTCATGGATGAATCCAATGAGTTTGATACTAAGGTATTTCGTAGTTTCTCATATCTTTGCTTGATTATACCCTCTACTCTACTATTGATAATTAACAATCCGACAAGTAGTTCTTTCAAACTCCACTAATAATCTTCCTTAATGATTCATCTACCTTTCTTTAGAGCTTACTATCCCTTAAGATGGATTACACTTCTTCCATAACCCTATGCTAAACTAGCTTTGATTGTATAATATCATCCTACATTTTCTTAACTCCAATAACTCACACTCCAACCTCACATTATATTAATGTGACCTGTGATGACTACTCTAGTATAACTTATCTATACTAGGGTTTTAATCATGTTCTATCCATCAATATCACTTATACTAAATACAAGCAGTCAATATTGGTGGCTAAAGCCTCACCATTATAATCCTTTAATCATTGATGGCTTAGGTTTCTTAGTTGGCTAAGTAAGGCTTTATCAATACTACTTTTTAATTGTATTGAAATTATCTTCTTAGTATTTCATATTGGATTAAGATTATTCATGGATTATGCCCTCTTGGTCTAATGCAATTACTACTGGTAACTATCTTCAGGGTTTATCCTTGTAATCTTCTTAACCACCATATAATTAGATGATATAAATAATTCTTCTATTTATTTAGGAGTGATTTAGCTCCATCAATTATCCTATGGATTGGATTCTCTTCCTTCATTCCCATCCTATAGATGATTTCTAAAACTAGCATCACTATTTACCTCTTCTTAGTTGTTTCTTTGTAGACACTTAATTGTAAATTGTGTTATGATCAAGAGTTTGATAGATTGAGAATCGGTGAATCAATAGTTGATTTCTCAACATTGATGAACAATAAATATTGAAATAGAACTCAACAGAGATGGTAAGGATTGATATGGAAAGAACGATATATGGTGAATGATCTAAACTTAGTTTCTTTCCTACTCAATCTTACTTAAGAAGTAGGGTTAGGTATTACCATGATACTCATGGTATACGCAGATGAGATTAAGAGATAGTTGTTAAATTCATATTTTGTGTTATATCCTTAACTTGGTACTCATGAGTGATTATAATGAATACTATGATATGATCACCTAAAAATCAAATTTAAACCATATTGTATCAGGGTTTAACTCTTATTACATTTGATCTACCCTTAGATCAAATCTCCCTTACCCAAAATAAGGTTTTAGCAAAGGTCATATTGAAACTTATCGCAGTCAACTTGATGATCTACTTCAATTCCATCAAGTTAAGAGAAGCTTCAATCACTTTGACAAGTTTTGTTCAAAAGCGCGAAAATTATTCGGATTTTCTATGCATGAATGCAAAGCACACATCTGGGTTCAGCTTATTTCTAGGCTCTAATGTTGGGATGTTACAGTATAACTTGGTTTCCGCTTCGACGTCAGCAAAGCTGGATCCGTAGAGGATGTATTCCTCGTTTGTGTATCCGATCTCGCTAGAGTGGTTGGATCTGGCTTCTTGTTCCACCTATTCTTCCACTACTGAAGTGGGTTGGGTGGGTTTGATTTTCTCCAGGATTATGAACTCTTCCGCCTCTGCGGACAAAGTAGACCCGGATTTTCTTTCCTCCATGGTCATCACCTCAAGGGTGGGTTGGGCGGGTTCAGCGAAACCGAGATAGATATCGATCTCGCCGATGGACATGATTGTGTAGGTCGTCACAGGTTTTGAAGCCGGAATCCAAGTTTCATCGAGGAGGATGAGAGGGACGTCACTAGCATAGACCACGCAACCCATGGCGATTGTTTCGCCGATTCCTGCACGCGCAAATTCCGCCTAGAACGATGCTCCAAAGGTCACCTGCCCCACGGTGGGCTCCAACTATTGTCGGATTGTCGACAAGTACGCCATAGGGGGTCCTAGTGGCATTGGAAGGATGGGGTGTGAGACGTCGGATGTTCCAGGAGCGTGAGCACAAGTTTACCCAGGTTCAGATCCGACTGCGGTGATCGGATCCTACTCCTGCTAGCAACCCAGTAATATCGGCATAAGCCGGATGTTACAGCGGATTACAAGAGAGGTTCGCCTGTGCGAGTTGGTTGTGGTTGTGTATTGAGCCATAGGGCCTGTTTATATAGTCACCGGGGCCTAGGGTTACAGGGAGAGACATATCCGGCTACGTTACAGAGTCGGTAACTATGTACAGCTTGGACTACAGGCCTACTTCGGTAACTCTTCTAGGCCTTGTCGTAGCTGGAACTGGCTCCTCCTCTTTCTCTGACTAGGACGCCCGTGAAGCAAAGCTCTAACCCATTGGTGGGACACCCTAGTCAGCGAGTCCTATGGGTATACCCGGAAAGTATATCCCCAACATAAGGGACTTCCCAACATGGTGACCATTTGCCAAATTTGCGGCTTCTTGAGCCAATCGGTAATATGACCTTCCAGACCAAATCTTTGACTTGGAAGTACTTTAACTGAACTTTTCGATTGTAGACCTTTTATACATGTAGATTCTACTTCTCAATGTCCCTGAGAGCATCTATCCGTTTGTCGACTACTTCATCAAGGTTATCCATCGTCATATGGTAATAATATTTAGCCGACAAATCATTTTGTCTAGCGAATCTCAAATGAGCCAGATTAACCTCCACAGGTAAAACAATGTATTGTCCATACATTAAATCGAAGGGAGTTACCTTAGCCGCTCCATGCCTTGATATCTGATGGCTCAGTTGATGTGGAGCCTGTTGGGAACCTCAAGAGCAAGGTGTGAAGCAGCATAGCAGCAAGTCTTCCCTTAGTAAGAAACCGAGGTTATCGAACCAGTAGGAGGAAGGAAACGTCACACAGGTATTGCAAGCAGCGTGGAAACCTTCACAACACAAACTCAAGACTTTACCCCAACTAAAAGTGAGGTTGTCAATCTCACCGGTTGCTGTAACAAAGGATTAAACATATGGTGTGGAAGGTAATGGTTTGCAGCAAGTAAACAGGTAACAGTGGAAGATGTATCAATGGTAAAGATTGGACTGGGGTCCATAGTTCACTAGAGGTGCTCTCCTTAGATAAACAACATAGCATAAAGGGTAAACAAATTACAGCAGGGCAATTGACAGGAACTGAGCAAGGCATAACAATGCAATACCAGACAAAGAGATCCCATGAGATTCGATTGGGAAATACATCAATATACATAGACCGCCATCCAACTGCATCTATGACTAGAAGTCCACCTTCAGGTTATCATCCGAACCCCCTCAGTATTAAGTTGCAAGAAACAGACAACTGCTTTAAGCAAAGTGTGTAAGGTAAACAATCCACTTGTTCTATGAACAAGAGACCGTTGTTTTCTCCCTCGTGGTAACAACACATCTATAACTGAAGAGATTTCTGTCACTTCCCTTGGAAACTAGAGGCATGAACCCACTATCGAGCATAAATACCCCCTCTTGGAGTCACTAGCAACTACTTGGCCAAGATATCTACTAAGAACGGAGAGCATGCAAGATCACAAACAACACAAACATGATAGTATCAAATAGACAAAACCATTAATCAATCTGACATAGTAATCTCAATATCCATTGGATCCTCACAAACACAACATGCATGATTACAAATAGATTAGATCTTGATCATGAACGGAGCTCACAAGGTCTATACATGAAAGCACACGGAGGATATACAACCATCTATCTACTACATGGACCCGTAGTCCAAGGTGGAACTACTCACGCTTCATACTGGAGAAGAAGGCCTTCGGGATGATCTCCCCTCTGGCAGTGTGCCGGGAAGAGCTTCAGATCCCCCCGATCTAGGGACAATGATGGCGGCAGATACAGACGGTTTCGTGGAGTTTTGATCGGGTCCCTAGGGTTTCTGTATGGGGGCTTCTTATAGGCGAAGAGACGAGGCTAGGAGGTGGACAGAGGGCCCACACCCTACCCAGGCGTGGGGTGGGCCCACCCGTGCCTAGGGGGGTGTAGCGGACCTGGCTCGCCTCTCCATCTCTCTTCTGGACTTCATGTCGCCCATGGTAAAATATTGACTTTGGCTTTTGTCCCATCCAATTCCGAGAATAATGATTTTCTGCCTTTCTGGAACCAAAAACAGAAGAAAACAGGCAACTAGCACTGTGGCAACTTGTTAATAGGTTAGTTCCAGAAAAGATATAAAAACACCTCAGAGTGTATACAAAGCAAAGCAAAGTAGATACTAAACAAGCATGGAGCATCAAAAATTGTAGATACGTTTCCGACGTATCAAGAATCCCCAAGCTTAACTCCTGCTCGTCCTTGAGGAGGTAAGTGACAAAAAGAATAATTTTCGAGGTGACATGCACCATCAAAACCAAGATCAAACCATTTGCAAGCATTGAAAGATGGGATCAAAGAACTCTAAACATGTGCATGAAAGATGGAGTTCTAACAATAAGGCATAGTAACTATGCATGCAACATGAAAGGCTATAAACAAAGATCATGAATAACATGCATTTAAAAACGTTTGTTTGTTTCACATACAGAAAACATGGCATAGTGGCATTCTGCTTGTCCCTCATGGAGTAGCAAATAGATGCATGGGACACCTTCAAAGTTCACAAGAGTGACTAGATACAAATAGCACAAGAACAAGTAATATCACAATATGCATCAATCAATAAGTTTTGGGACACTGCACACAGAATGGAAACTATGCTCTCTTAATGGTGCCTAAAGGTAGAAGGTGGAGACTCAAATAATGGTGGAAGAAAGGCCCTTCACAAAGGGAAGCAGGGATTTCAAGTTTCAAAAAGAGCTTCCAAAAATTATGGTACTTGTTAGCTTTCATCCCTCATTTCCCCTATCATAAGCATCTTGAAGTGATTAAGGTTAAAGTGAACAAGCTATGGAGCATATGCTTGACAAAGTATAAGTTGGCAATCTCAAGTCCCTTGAATACGAGGGCCACACCTCATGCTACTCAACTTTAGTCACCTGTAAGATAGAGAACCGCCAATGGGGTACCCCTTGCACATGGTACAGGAGCTATCCCATAACCAAAATGACAAGGCAAGCAGACAATGAGCATCTCGGCGATCTTTTTATTTACTATGTGCATAGATTTTTATTGAGGATGCTTCACAGATAGCTCATTATGGTGATGCTGCAAGTTTCCACCATGATTAGGCATGGCTTAGGCTAGCGGCCCAGGCGTTTCTCTAACACAAAATACATAACTCCATGGACTTACAAGATCCCTCTTTATTTCACACCGATGACATCCATAGACAAAAGATCATGATATCAACTGTGTAAAAGTATAAGTGCAATGTTGAAAACGTTCCCCGTGACACCACGGTTCTGCTAATTCCAACGTATAAGTGCAAACACATACAACATAGACGACACAATGGTTCAATTTTATTAGGGGCAAAGAATATAAGGTGTGCCATCAAGTTTGTGAGGGATTTAATCACTAAGTTTTCACATAACAAAATACTTTTTAATTGAAAGATAGCTGAAAACAAGAATATACTTGGAATGGAATGGTGTAACACACCATGCATAGGAATTTATAGTGAACACTTTGGAATAACTGGGTTTCTTGGGAGTTGGAAACATGAGTAGAACTTACTCATACAAGTGGAGGCTAGCAAAAGACTGGGAGCAACCAACTAAGAGAGCAATAATGGCCATAATCATGTAGAGCAACAAAACATTACTAATCAAAGCATAGAGTGGTACTACAAGTCAAGGACTAGATGATCATAGAGGCTATGGTGACTTGTTTATAGTCATAACTGTTGGAATTATGCCCTAGAGGCAATAATAAAGATGTTATTATTATAATTCTTGTTCATGATAAAGTTTATATTCCATGCTAGAATTGTATTAAGCGGAAACTTTAATACTTGTGTGGTTTGTGAACAACACCGTGTCCCTAGTACGCCTCTATGGACTAGCTCATTGATCAATGATGGTTAAGGTTTCCTAACCATAGTCATGAGTTGTCAATTGACAATGAGATCATATCATTGGGAGAATGATATGGTGGATAGACCCAAACAAAGCAGAGCAATTAGATCGTGTCATCGTGTTCGTCTTTGCGAAGCTTTTCCTATGTCAAATATTGTATTCCTTAGACCATGAGATAATGCAACTCCCTGGTATCGGAAGAAAGCTTTGAGGTCATCAAACGTCATCCTATGAGAGGGTGATCATAAAGGTGTCTCTCAGGTGATCGGAAAGTATCTGTTGGGTTGTATGTATCGAGATGGAATTTGTCCCTCCCAAGTCGGAGAGATATACTTGGGCCCACTCGAATCGATATCAACACCGCTTGCAAGCATGTGGTTAAGGAGTTAATCACAAAGTGATATCGGATTCTGAACGAGTAAAGTACTTCGTGAACGAGATTGAACTAGGTATGATGCAACGATCGAATCTCGGGCAAGTAAAATATCGCGAGACGAAGGAATATATATATGGGATTGATTGAATCCGGCATCGTGGTTCATCCGATATTATCATCGATGAATGTGTGGGAGTCAATATGGGTGCAGACCCGCTGTTGATTATTGATAGAAGATCATGCGCATATTCTCGAACCCGCAGGTCACACATAACGTATCTCGGCTAGGATAGATTGGATAATTGGTTTATGAATTTTGTTCGAGTCTCGGATGGGATCCGGATATCACGAGAGGTTCGGAATGGTCCGGAGAATAAGATTCATATAAGGCATGCAGTTTTGGAGTTCGGAATTGTTCGGGTTAATCGGTATTGTCTAGGAAGCTTCTAGAACCTTCGGAAGGGGACCAACGTGGCCCCACCTTCCGGGAGGGGCATGGGCCTATGAGGGAGTGTCCTGGCGCATTGGGCCAGGGCACAAGGCCCCATAGGGCCCAGCCGATCTGGATAAGTTTAAACTCGTTTAAACTAGAGATAGGATTTCTAGATAAGGGAGTTTAAATCGTTTAAACTAGAGATAGGATTTCTAGATAAGGGAGAGTTTAAATTGTTTAAACTAGAGATAGGCTTGGAGGAGGGTTAAGGTGCGCCGCCTCTATATATAGAGGGTGGTGCGCCTCCCACTACTCCACACCTTCCTCCAAGCCCTAGCTGCCTTGCTACCTTCCTCTCCCTCCCGATTGTTTGTAGGCGAAGCCTGCAAGAGAAATTATCCACCATATACACCACGTCGTGTTGTAGATCCAATCTATCTCTCCACCATACTCGCTGGTCCGAGGAAGGAGGAGACGTCGAGGTGCTGCACGTGTGCATCTCACGGAGGCACCGCCACTTGTGGTGCTAGATCGGATCGGATCGCGAGGAGGAGAAGCGAGTACGACTACATCACCCACGTTCCGACGAACGTTCCGCTATGCGAATCTTCAAGGGTATGAAGATCTAATCCAATCTCTCTCGTTGTTTGCATCTCCTAGATTAGATCTTGGCTTTCCCTCTGTTCGCTCCGTAGAAAATTTTGATTTACTATGCCGCGAAACCCTTCAGTGGTATCAGAGCTAGATCTATGCGTAGATGTGTTTCACGAGTAGAACGAAACATGGTTGTTGCGGGCGTTGATGTTTTATGTTTCAAGCCTCTTGTTTGTGTTCTTCTTATGACGCGGGATAGTGAGATTGAAGCGGTCCAGGCCAACCTTACGCGACGTCGTTCGCGAGACCGTCTCCGCACTTGACGTGTGGCTTGTACCACACATGCGGCTGGTGGATGTCAGTTTCTCTCACTATAGTTGTCATGGGATTAACACCGGAGTTTGGAAACCATAATATCACCGTTGTGGCTTTTCGTAGGTAAGAATCGTTCTTAGCATCTACTCCCATAAGCCACGTAAAACATGCAACAACAAAGTAGAGGCGTCTAACTTGTTCTTGCAGGGAGTGTTTTCTGTGATATGGTATGGCCCAAGATGTGATGTGTATAATGTATGCGATGATCATGTTTTGTAATGTTTCACGACTTGCATGTCGATGAGTACACAACCGGCGAGCCATATGGTTGTCTTTATAATTGTGTATGACCTGCGAGTCAACTTCTTATACGCCATGTAATAGCTTTACTTTATCGCTAAGTATTTAGCAATAGTTGTAGTTGCTATTCGTGGTGGAGGCAATCATGGTGGAGTGATGGAGATCATGCCGGAACGCACAAGATGGAGATCATTGCGCGAGGATTGGCTATACCATGTCACATAAAGTTATATGCATGTGATGTTTATCCCTTTATGTATCTTATTATGCTTAGATCGCGACGGTAGCATTATAAGATGATTCCTCACTTAAAGATCAAGATAAAACTGTGTTCTCCCCAAGTATGCACCGTTGCGAAAGTTAAATGTTTCCAAGCATCACGTGATGATCGGGTGCTATAGACTCTCGCTCACATACAACGGTGCAAGCCAGTTTTGCACACGCGAAATACTTGGGTCTAACTTGACGAGCCTAGCATGTATGGACATGGCCTCGGAACACAAGAACCGAAAGGTTAAGCATGAGTCATATGAATGATATGATCGACACTTCGTTGTCCACCATTGAAACCACATCTCTTCTCGTGATGATCGGATTAGGTGTGGTGAATTTGGATCGTGTTCACTAAACAACTTGAGGGATGTTGAATTTAGTGGGAGTTCATCTAGTAATTTGATTAAGTTGAACTATTTATCATGAACATAGTCTAAATTGTACTTGCAAATCTTGTAGATCCAATGGCCAAGTCCAACTTCAACTTCAACGTTTTCTTTGAGAAAGAAAAGCTTAGAAACAATGGGTCTAACTTCACAAACTGGTTCCGCAATCTAAGAATCATTCATGGCGGACAAAGGACTATGTCCTTGAAAGCGTTAGGTAACCCCTCTGCAAGCTGCGTGGCTGATGAGAAAGCTGTCTATCGATCGCAAAGATGATTATGGTGTGATTAAGAGCACCATGTTGTTTGCTATGGAACCGGAGCTTCAAAATCGTTTTGAAACCTATCCGGGCCCTTTGAGATTCTCGAGGAGGTGAAAACCATGTTTGAGACTCAAGCCCGCTCGAGAGATATGAGATCTCCGAGAAGTTCTTTAGCGCAAGATGGAGGAAGGGAGTTCCGTTAGTGAGCACGCCATAAAGATGTCGGGCTACACTCAACGCCTTGAGCAACTAGAATGCACGATTCCAGAGGAGCTCAAGATTGACAGGGTTCTGCAATCACTCCCTCCCAGCTACAAAAGTTTTGTAGTGACTCATAATCAGATTGGTTCCACTGATACGATCACCGAGCTCTTCGCAAAGCTGAAGGCTGCGGAAGTGGACATCAAGAAGGATAATCATGTGTTGATGGTCAACAATCCCCCCACCTTTAAGAAAGGTAAGGGAGCAAGGAAGCCCTTCAAGAAAGGCGGCGGCAAGCGCATTGCCCCTGCTGAGAAGAAGCTCAAGTCTGGTCCTAAGCCGAACACTGAGTGCTTCTATTGCAAGGACAAGGTCCTTTGGAAGCGAATCGTCAAAGTACTTAGCGGACAAGAAGGCTGGCACCATCAAAGGTATATTTGATATACATGTTATTGATGTTTTCCTTACTAGCCCTCATTGTAGTGCCTAGGTATTTGATACGGTTATTGCTAATATTTGTAACTCGAAGCAGAGCTACGGAATAGACGGCGCTTGAGGATGAGGTGACGATGCGCGTTGTAGCGGATCAAGAGTTGATATGATGGCCGTCGCACTCTCCTTATTTTTACCTTCGGGATTAGTTTTAAACCTTAATAAGTGTTATTATGTGCCTGCGTTGAGCATGAACATTATTTCCGGATCATGTTTATTGCAAGACGGTTATTCATTTAAATCGGAGAATAATGGTTGTTCTATTTATATGAGTAACATCTTTTATGGTCATGCACCTCTTGTGAATGGTTTATTTCTTCTAAATCTCGAAAGGGATGAAACACACATCCATAACATTGAGGCTAAGAGATGCAAAGTAGATAGTGATAATACTACTTATTTGTGGCGCTGTCGTCTAGGTCATATTGGTGTAAAGCGCATGAAGAAACTCCATTCTGATGGACTTTTGGAGTCTCTTGATTTTGAATCATTTGACACATGTGAACCATGCCTCATGGGCAAGATGATCAAAACCCCGTTCTCCGGTATGATGGAGCGAGCAACGGACTTGTTGGAAATCATACATACCGATGTATGCGGACCGATGAGTGTTTCGACGCGCGGTGGATATCGCTATTTTCTCACTTTTACCGATGACTTAAGTAGATATGGGTATATCTATTTAATGAAACATAAATCTGAAACGTTTGAAAAGTTCAAAGAATTTCGAATGAAGTGGAGAACCATCGTATGTAAAGATTAAGTTTCTCGATCCGATCGTGGAGGTGAATATTTGAGTTATGATTTTCTCACGCATCTTAAAGCAAGTGGAATCGTTTCACAACTCACGCCACCGGAACACCACAGCGCAATGGTGTGTGCGAGCAGGAATCGAACCCTATTAGATATGGTCCGATCAATGATGTCTCTTCTTGATTTGCCGTTATCATTTTGGGGTTATGCATTAGAAACCTGCATTCACTTTTAATAGGGCTCCATCTAAATCCGTTGAGGCGACACCGTATGAACTGTGGTTTGATGCTAAACCTAAGTTGTCGTTTCTTAAAGTTTGGGGATGCGAAGCTTCGTCAAGAAGTTGATGCGGACAAGCTCGAACCCAAAGCGGAGAAATGCGTCTTCATAGGATACCCTAAGGAAACCATTGGGTATACCTTCTATCACGAACCGAAGGCAAAGTGTTTGTGAAGAACGGTTCCTTTCTTGAGAAGGAGTTTCTCTCGAAAGAAGTGAGTGGGAGGAAAGTAGAGCTAGACGAGGTTATTGAACCTTCTCTTGAATTGGAGTAAGCGGCACCTGAAATTGTTCTAGTGCCGCTGCACCAACAATAGAGGAAGCTAATGACAAGGATCATGAAGCTTGGACGATGTCGCATCTTGAGCGTCGCAGTCGACAAGGTCGCGTGCCCCTCCTGAGTGGTACGGCACCCCTGTCTTGACTGTCTTGTTGGTAGAAGATAGTGAACCTCCGAACTATGAGGAAGCGATGATGAGCCGGACTAGAAATGGTGGAAGCCATGAAATCCAATTGGGATCCATGAGCGAAAACCAAGTATGGACTTTGGTGGATCCTCCTAGCGACCGAAAGGCCGTTGAGTGCAAATGGATATTCAAGAAGAAAACGGACGCGGATGGTAATGTTACCGTCTATAAAGCACGGCTTGTCGCAAAAGGTTTTCGACAAGTTCAAGGTGTTGACTACGATGAGACTTTCTCTCCCGTAGCGATGTTTAGGTCCATTCGGATTTTATTAGCAATTGCTGCGTTTCATGATTATGAAATATGGCAGATGGATGTCAAGACTGCTTTCCTCAATGGGAACATTGATGAAGAGTTGTATATGATGCAACCCGAAGGTTTTGTCGATCCTAAGGATGCTAGTAAAGTATGCAAACTTCAGCGTTCCATTTATGGACTGAAGCAAGCATCTCGGAGTTGGAACCTTCGTTTTGATCAAGTGATCAAGAGATTTGGATTTGTTCCAAATTGCTATGAAGCTTGTATCTACAAGAAAGTGAGTGGGAGCTCGGTGACGTTTCTGGTACTATATGTGGATGACATATTGATTATCGGAAATGACATCAACATGCTTAACGATGTGAAGAGTTATTTGAACAAGTGTTTTTCAATGAAAGACCTAGGTGAAGCTGCTTATATATTGGGCATCAAGATCTATAGAGATAGACAAAGACGCGATAGCTTTAAGCCGAGTACATACCTAGACAAAGTTACGAAAAGGTTCGAATGGATAAGGCAAAGAAAGGTTCGTGCCTATGTTGTCGGTAAGATATTGAGCAAGGCTCGGTGTCCTCTACGAAATGATAGGGAAGCTATGAGAAAAGTGCCTTATGCCTCGGCCATAGGTTCCATCATGTATGCCATCTTTGTACTAGACGGATGTGTCCAATGCTCTTAGTTTGACGAGCGGATATCAAAGTGATCCAGAGTGGAACCTGGACAGTGAAGAACATCCTAATGTACCTAAATAGAACTAAAGAAATGTTCTTAGTCTATGGGGTGATGAACGACTTGTCATAAAGGTTACGTCGATGCTAATTTCGACACCGACAAGGATGATTCTAAATCTCGAGACGGGATACGTTTATATTTTGAATGGAGGAGCTGTGAGTGGAGAAGATGCAAGCAAAGCGTGATCGCGGGATCTACATGAAAGCGGAATACATGGGCTCCGAAGCGTCAAGTGAAGGAGTTTGGATCAGAAACTTCATCACTGAGCTTGGCATGGTTCCAAGTGCATTGGACCCACTGGAGATATTGTGTGACAACACTGGCGCCATAGCACTCGCTAAGGAACCAAGATATCATCCAAAGACCAAGCATATCAACCGCAAGTTTCATATAATCCGAGATTATATAGCAGATGGAGATCTGAAGATTAGAAAAGTACATACGGATCTGAATGTCGCAGATCCATTGACTAAACCTCTTCCACGTGTAAAACATGATCAACACCTCAGTGCCATGGGTGTGAGATTGTTGCCAGATGTAAACTAGATTATTGACTCTAGTGCAAGTGGGAGACTGTTGGAATTATGCCCTAGAGGCAATAATAAAGATGTTATTATTATAATTCTTGTTCATGATAAAGTTTATATTCCATGCTAGAATTGTATTAAGCGGAAACTTTAATACTTGTGTGGTTTGTGAACAACACTGTGTCCCTAGTACACCTTTATGGACTAGCTCATTGATCAATGATGGTTAAGGTTTCCTAACCATAGTCATGAGTTGTCAATTGACAATGAGATCATATCATTGGGAGAATGATATGGTGGATAGACCCAAACAAAGCAGAGCAATTATATCGTGTCATCGTGTTCGTCTTTGCGAAGCTTTTCCTATGTCAAATATTGTATTCCTTAGACCATGAGATAATGCAAATCCCTGGTATCGGAAGAAAGCTTTGAGGTCATCAAACGTCATCCTATGAGAGGGTGATCATAAAGGTGTCTCTCAGGTGATCGGAAAGTATCTGTTGGGTTGTATGTATCGAGATGGAATTTGTCCCTCCCAAGTCGGAGAGATATACTTGGCCCACTCGTAATCGATATCAACACCGCTTGCAAGCATGTGGTTAAGGAGTTAATCACAAAGTGATATCGGATTAAACGAGTAAAGTACTTGCGTGAACGAGATTGAACTAGGTATGATGGTACCGACGATCGAATCTCGGGCAAGTAAAATATCGCGAGACGAAGGAATATATATATATGGGATTGATTGAATCCTGGCATCGTGGTTCATCCGATATGATCATCGATGAATGTGTGGAGTCAATATGGGTGCCTGCACCGCTGTTGATTATTGATAGAAGATCATGTGCATATTCTCGAACCCGGGTCACACACTTAACGTATCTCGATGCTAGGATAGATTGGATAATTGGTTTATGAATTTTTGTTCGAGTCTCGGATGGGATCCGGGATATCACGAGAGGTTCGGAATGGTCCGAGAATAAGATTCATATAAGGCGGTGCAGTTTTGGAGTTGAATTGTTCGTTAATCGGTATTGTGGAAGCTTCTAGAACCTTCGGAAGGGACCAACGTGGCCCCACCTTCCGGGAGGGGCATGGGCCTATGAGGGAGTGTCCTGGCGCATTGGGCCAGGGCACAAGGCCCCATAGGGCCCAAATGATCCTGGATAAGTTTAAACTCGTTTAAACTAGAGATAGGATTTCTAGATAAGGGAGAGTTTAAATCGTTTAAACTAGAGATAGGATTTCTAGATAAGGGAGAGTTTAAATTGTTTAAACTAGAGATAGGCTTGGAGGAGGGGCAAGGGCTGGCCGCCCCCCCTCTATATATAGAGGGGTGGTGCGCCCCCCCCCCACACACCTTCCTCCAAGCCCTAGCTGCCTTGCTCCCTTCCTCTCTCCCTCCCGCCTGCTTGTGGCGAAGCAGCAGAAATTCTCCACCATATACACCACCCGCCGTGTTGTAGATCCAATCTATCTCTCCACCATACTCGCTGGTCCGAGGAAGGAGGAGACGTCGAGGTGCTGCACGTGTGCATCTCACGGAGGCACCGCCACTTGTGGTGCTAGATCGGATCGGATCGCGAGGAGGAGAAGCGAGTACGACTACATCACCCACGTTAAATGAACGTTCCGTCTTGAATCTTCAAGGGTATGAAGATCTAATCCAATCTCTCTCGTTGTTTGCATCTCCTAGATTAGATCTTGGCTTTCCCTCTGTTCGCTCCGTAGAAATTTTTGATTTACTATGCCGCGAAACCCTTCAATAACATGGTGTGAGCATGTGCCAAGTCAACCCAAACAAAGCATCAAAAGAGAATACCACAATACTATGCTTTTGTATGCTAAAACAACGCATAATTTCTTCAAGGCGCACTAAGCAATCCCAATTGTTTGGAACAAGACATGCTACATCAATAATCACTAAGCATAAGGTCAAAACAACACCTAGCATGTCATGCCAAAGTCTAAGTCACAGTCAATGCAAACTCTTCTTGCACTTTTAAGCAAGAACTTCCTACTCCTTTCCAACACCAAACAACTTATTTGAAACAACACAGCGAGAACGGGGGTCCAAACTACTTTATTCAAGCAAACTAAACAACCTAAGCAAAGCAAACGAAAACTAAGACGCTCCAAGAATAACACAACAGTGCATGAAACAATAAAAATGAAGTGTTTGGAAAGACCTGAGCTTTTTATTGATAAAGAAGGGGATGCCTTGGGCAACCCCAAGCTTTGACGCTTGTACCTCTTGGATATTTATTGGGGTGACACTTGGGTGGCATCCACAAGCTCTTTTGTCCATTCTTCATCTCATTACATCATTCTCTCTCTATACCTGAAATTTTTCCTTCATACAAAACTTCACGCAATCTTCATTAGCAACATTAGTGTATTTAAAAGATAATAGACCTTTAGGATAAGCTTTGGAACAGCAAAACTTTTCACTAAAACCACAAGCTACTGTAGAAAATCCTTCAAAAAGCTCAATTTCCTAAAAGAGAACTCAAAAAGAATCAATAAGAAGCAAATGCAAATAATGGCAGAAATCTGTCAAAACAGACCAGCAGGTAGAAACCGATTTTTTCAAAAACATTATGTTCCTCAAATAAAAAAGTGTTGAACTAACAAAAGTTATCTAACATACTGGGTGATTTATTCGTAAATTTTCAGCTCAATCCGACTTACAGAGACTCCTCGCGAATTTTTATGGTGGAGGACAGAAATCTGTTTCGGGACAGCAACTCCCCAAATCTTACTTCCCTCTCATTAGAGGTCATTATTGGCACAAAAAAGCAAACAAAAAAGGATAAGGAGAGGTCATTAATGAAGTAATAACTTCCAAGACTCAAGGAAACTCTTGGGTTATCTCCCAATAAGTACTTTTTTAACGCCTTTAAGTTAGGCACAAGAAGCAAGAAATCAAGTATTTTCAAATGAGGAAGCATTAACATCAAACCTTGCTTTCAAAGGAGGATCAAAAAGAAACTTCTCTCCTCATAGGGAAGTATTCAATACCTTTATTGAATGGAAATTGATATTTAATGGTGCCTTCTTTCATATCAATGATGGCACCAACAGTTCTAAGAAAAGGTCTTCCCAAAGTAATAGGACAAGAAGCATTGTATTCAACATCCAAAATATAGAAATTAATAGGGACATAAGCATTGTTAACCATGATGGGAACATCATTAATGATCCCCATTAGTTTCTTCTTAGAATTATCATAAAGTGGGACATCCAAATAACAATCTTCTAAAGGTGGCAAATCAAGCATTTCATAAATCTTCCTAGGCATAATAGAGACACTAGAACCAAGATCACATGAAGCTTTGAGATCAAAGTCATTCACTTGCACATTAATAATGGGTTCCCAACTATCTTCTACTTTTCTAGGAATAGAAGCTTTTTGTTTTAGCTTATCTTCCTTAATCTTAACAAGAGAATCTGTAATGTGTATAGTGAAAGCAACATGCATATCACTAGCATCAGGACTTCTAGCAAGCTTTTGCAAAAACATGATCACTTCAGAAATATTGCAACCATCTATATCAAAATCAAACTTAGCATCACTAGTAGTAGACTCATTAGGCTTAGGCATTGTAGGAGGAGGAGGAATAGGGACTTCTTGTGGTTTAGTGGTATCCATTTTAGTGATGGTGCACACACTATTGTTTCTATCAATTTCAGCTTCCCTTTCCCACTTAGCATGAAGTTGAGCTAACAGTCTAACATTTCCATCAATAGTAACTTGTATGGTATGAGTAGCAGCAAAGGTACTTTCCATGGTTTCAGGTTTAGCAGCCATTTTATTAATCAAAGAGGACTGTGCTTCAGACAAAGAGGAGATATTTTTATCAACAGTTAACAGCTTTTCCTCCACAGTCTTGTTGAAAGCAGTTTTTTTACTAATAAAGTCTTTGAGAATGAATTCAAGTTCAGAGGGGGCACTTCTAGCATTGTTGTAGGAGTTTCCATAGGTATTGCCATTATTAGGAGGATAAGGTCTATAATTGTTGTTACCACCAAAATTATTCCTATAGGCATTGTTGTTGAAATTGTTGTTTCTAATGAAGTTCACATCAACTTGCTCTTCTTGAGCAACCAAAGAGGCTAAGGGAACATTGTTTGTATCTAAAGGAGCTTTCCCATTAACAAGCATAGCCATAATAACATCAATCTTATCACTTAAAGAGGAGGTTTCTTCAACAGAATTTACCTTCTTACCATGTGGACCTCTCTCAGTGTGACATTCAGAGTAGTTAACCATCATATTACCAAGGAGTTTTTTTGCATCACCCAAAGTGATGCTCATAAAGTTACCTCCAGTAGCTGAATCCAACAGGTTTCTTGAAGAGAAGTTCAAACCTGCATAAAAAGTCTGGATAATCATCCAAGCAGTGAGTCCATGAGTGGGACAATTCTTAACCAAAGATTTCATTCTTTCCCAAGCTTGAGCAACATGTTCATTATCAAGTTGTTTAAATTTCATAATATCACTTCTCATAGATATAATCTTAGCAGGAGGATAGTACTTTCCAATAAAATCATCTTTGCACTTAGTCCAAGAATCGATAATATTTCTAGGCAAGGATAACAACCATTCTTTAGCTTTTCCTCTCAAGGAGAGAGGAAACAACTTGAGCTTAATAATATCTCCATCTACATCCTTATACTTTTGCATCTCACAAAGTTCAACAGAGTTATTAAGATGGGCAGCAGCATCATCAGAACTAGCACCAGAAAATTGCTCTCTCATCACAAGATTCAATAAAGAAGGCCTAATTTCATAAAAGGTAACATCAGGAGCATGTGGAGCAATGGGAGTGCTAAGGAAATCATTGTTGTTTGTGCTAGTGAAGTCACACAACTTGGTGTTCTCAGCGGAGTTCATTTTGGCAAAGGTGGGCAAGCCAAAAACAGCAGCAGCAACTAGAGCAGGAACTAATTTGTTTGTGTTTTTGATAAGAGAAAGCAAACCAAACTAGACTAATTTTTTTGGAGTTTTTGAAAAGAGGCAAACAAAACCAAGCAAAATAAACTAAGCAAACTAAAAACAAAGAAAAGAGATAGGTTGAGGAGGACTCCCCTTGTGAAGACGTCCTTAGCCTCCCCAGCAACGGCGCCAGAAAACTTGTTGATGGCCCAGTTGATATGGAGCCTGTTGGGAACCCCAAGAGAAAGGTGTGAAGCATCACAGCAACAAGTCTTCCCTCAGTAAGAAACCGAGGTTATCGGACCAGTAGGAGGAAGGAAACGTCACACAGGTGTTGCAAGCAACGTGGAAACCTGCACAACACAAACTCAAGACTTTTCCCCAACTAACAGTGAGGTTGTCAATCTCACCCGTTGCTGTAACAAAGGATTAAACGTATGGTGTGGAAGGTAATGGTTTGCAGCAAGTAAACAGGTAATAGTGGAAGATGTATCAATGGTAAATATTGGACTGGGGTCCATAGTTCACTGGAGGTGCTCTCCTTAGATAAACAACATAGCATCAAGGTTACACAAATTACAACAGGGCAATTGACAGGAACTGAGCAAGGCATAACAATGCAATACCATACAAAGAGATCCCATGAGATACGATTGGGCAATACAACAATATACATAGACCGCCATACAACTGCATTTATTACTAGAAGTCCACCTTCAGGTTATCATCCGAATCCCCTCCAGTATTAAGTTGCAAGCAACAGACAACTGCTTTAAGCAAAGTGTGTAAGGTAAACAATCCACTTGTTCTATGAACAAGAGACCGTTGTTTTCTCCCTAGTGGTAACAACACATCTATAACCGAAGAGATTTCTGTCACTTCCCTTGGAAACTAGAGGCATGAACCCACTATCGAGCATAAATACCCCCTCTTGGAGTCATTAGCAACTACTTGGCCAAGATAGCTACAAACAACGGAGAGCATGCAAGATCACAAACAACACAGACATGATAGTATCAAATAGACAAAACCATTAATCAATCTGACATAGTCATCTCAATATCCATTAGATCCCCGCAAACACAACATGCATGATTACAAATAGATTAGATCTTGGTCATGAACGGAGCTCACAAGGTCTATACATGAAAGAACAAGGAGGAGATACAACAATCTGGCTACTACATGGACCCGTAGTCCAAGGTGGAACTACTCACGCTTCATACCGGAGAAGAAGGCCTCCGGGATGATCTCCCCTCCGGCAGGGTGCCGGGAAGAGCTTCAGATACCCCCGATCTAGGGACGATGGTGGCGGCAGCTACAAACGGTTTCGTGGAGTTTTGATCGGGTCCCTAGGGTTTCTGTATCGGGGGCTTCTTATCGGTGAAGAGGCGAGGCTGGGAGGCGGCCAGAGGGCCCACACCCTACCCAGGCGCGGGGTGGGCCCACCCATGCCTAGGGGGGTGTGGCGGCCCTAGCTCGCCTCTCTGTCTCTCCTCTAGACTTCGTGTCGCCCACGGTAAAATATTGACTTTGGCTTTTATCCCGTCCAATTCCGAGAATATTGATTTTCTGCCTTTCTGGAACCAAAAACAGAAGAAAACATGCAACTGGCATCGTGACAACTAGTTAATAGGTTAGTTCCAGAAAAGATATTAAAAGACCTCAAAGTGTAGACAAAGCAAAGTAAAGTAGATACTAAACAAGCATGGAGCATCAAAAATTATAGATACGTTTCCGCCGTATCAAGATCCTATGAGTGAATGGTTTCGCGGCATAGTAAATCAAAATTTTCTACGGATGCGAACGGGAAAGCCAAGATCTAATCTAGGAGATGCAAACAACGAGAGGGGGTAGATGAGATCTTCATACCCGTGAAGGTTCGCACAGCGGAACGTTCAACGGAACGTGGTTGATGTAGTCGTACTAGCCTTCTCCTCCTCGCGATCCGATCCGATCCAACACCGCAAGTGGCGATGCCTCCGAGAGATGAACACGTACGGCACCTCGACGTCTCCTCCTTCCTCGGTCCAGCAAGTGGGGTGGAGAGATAGATTGGATCTACAACACGACGGCGTGGTGCAAAGGTGGAGAGCTTCTGCGGCAGGGCTTCGCCTACGCGCAGTCGGGAGAGAGAGAGATCTGGAGGGCAGCATTATGGCGGCTAGGGTTGAAGGAGTTGTGGGGGGGAGGGTGCACCCCTGCCCTCTTTATATAGAAGGCTGGCCGGCTGCCCCCTTGCCCCTCCTCCAAGCCTAGGGCTGGCGGCCACATGGGAGGAGTGGGGGGCAAGTTTCCCCCTTCTAGAAGCTCTCCCCAGGGTTTCCCCTAGGGCTTGGCCGGCTGGGCCTATGGGGCCTTGTGCCCATGGCCCAATGCGGCCAGGCACTCCTCGTGAGCCGCCCCTCCCGACAAGTGGGGCCACGTTGGTCCCACTCCGGAAGGTTCTAGAAGCTTCCGGTACAATACCGAACATTCCGAAATCCAAAAACTGCTTTCCCTTATATGAATCTTATTCTCCGGACCATTCCGGAACCTCTCGTGATGTCCTGGATTTCGTCCGAGACTCCGAACAAAAACTCATAAACCAATTATCCATTCTATGCTAGCGTCGAGATATGTTAAGTGTGTGACCCTACGGGTTCGAGAATATGCAGACATGATCTTCTATCAATAACCAATAGTGGGGTCTGGAAACCCATATTGACTCCCACATACTCATCGATGATCATATCAGATGAACCACGATGCCAGGATTCAATTAATCCCATATTTTTATTCCCTTCGTCACGCGATATTTTACTTGCCCGAGATTCGATCGTCGGTATCGGCATACCTAGTTCAATCTCGTTCACATCAAGTACTTTACTTGTTCCGTAATCCGATATCACTTCGTGATTAACTCCTTAACCACGTTATTGTAAGCGGCGTTGATATCGATTACCGAGTGGGCCCGAAGTATATCTCTCCAACTTGGGAGGGACAAATCCCATCTCGATACATACAACCCAACAGATACTTTCCGATCACCTGAGAGACACCTTTATGATCACCCTCTCATAGGATGACGTTTGATGACCTCAAAGCTTTCTCCGATACTGTGGAGTTGCATTATCTCATGGTCTAAGGAATACAATATTTGACATAAGAAAAAGTTTCGCAAAGATGAACACGATGACACGATCTAATTGCTCTACTTGATTTGGGTCTGTCCATCATATCATTCTCCCAATGACATGATCTCATTATTAATCGACAACTCATGTCTATGGTTAGGAAACCTTAACAATCATTAATCAATGAGCTAGTCCATAGAGGCGTACTAGGGACAGAGTGTTGTTCATAAACCACACAAGTATCAAAGTTTCCGCTTAATACAATTCTAGCATGGAATATAAACTTTATCATCAACAAGAATTATAATAATAACATCTTTATTATTTCCTCTAGGGCATAATTCCAACAGTCTCCCACTTGCACTAGAGTCAATAATCTAGTTTACATCTGGCAATAATCTAACACCCATGGCATTAAGGTGTTGATCATGTTTTGCTCGTGGAAGAGGTTTAGTCAATGGATCTGCGACATTCAGATCCGTATGTACTTTGCTAATCTTCAGATCTCCATCTGTTATATAATCTTGAATTATATGAAACCGGCGATTGATGTGCTTGGTATTTGGATGATATCTTGGTTCCTTAGCCAGTGCGATGGCGCCAGTGTTGTCACACAATATCTCCAGTGGGTCCAAGGCACTTGTAACCACACCAAGCTCAGTGATGAAGTTCCTGATCCAAACTCCTTCACTTGACACTTCTGCAGCAGCCATGTATTCCGATTCTACTGTAGATCCTGCGATCACGCTTTGCTTGCAGCTTCTCCATCTCATAGCTCCTCCATTCAAAATATAAACGTATCCTGTCTGAGATTTAGAATCATCTGAGTCGGTGTCGAAACTAGCGTCGACGTAACCTTTTACGACGAACTGTTCATCACCTCCATAGACTAAGAACATTTATTTAGTCCTATTTAAATACTTTAGGATGTTCTTCGCGGCTGTCCAGTGTTCCACTACTGGATCACTTTGGTATCTGCTTGTCAAACTAAGAGCATTGGACACATCCGGTCTAGTACACAACATGGCATACATGATAGAACCTATGGCCGAGGCATAAGGCACTTTGCTCATAGATTCTCTATCGTTTACCGTAGCTGGACACTGAGCCTTGCTCAATATCTTACCTGACAACATGGGCACCGAACCTTTCTTTGCCTTATCCATTCTGAACCTTTTCAGAACTTTGTCTAGGTATGTACTTTGGCTTAAAGCTATTAGGCGTATTTGTCTATCTCTATAGATTTTGATGCCTAATATATAAGAAGCTTCTCCTAGGTATTTCATTGAAAAACATTTATTCAAATAACTCTTCACATTGTTAAGCATACCAATGTCATTTCCAATAATCAATATGTCATCCACATATAGTACTAAAAATGTCACTGAGCTCCCACTCACTTTCTTGTAGATACAAGATTCGTAGCAATTTGGAACAAATCCAAAGCTCTTGATCACTTGATCAAAACGAAGGTTCCAACTCCGAGATGCTTGCTTCAGTCCATAAATGGAACACTGAAGTTTGCACACCTTATCAACATCCTTAGGATCGACAAAACCTTCGGGCTGCATCATATACAACTCTTCATCAATGTTGCCATTGAGGAACGCAATCTTGACATCCATCTACCATATTTCATAATCATGAAATGCAGCAATTGCTAATAAAATCCGAATGGACTTAAACATCGCTACGGGAGAGAAAGTCTCATCGTAGTCAACACCTTGAACTTGTCGAAAACCTTTCGCGACAAGTCGAGCCTTATAGACAGTAACATTACCATCCGCGTCCATTTTCTTCTTGAAAATCAATTTGCAATCAACGGCCTTACGGTCGCTAGGAGGGTCCACCAAAGTCCATACTTGGTTTTCGATCATGCATCCCAATTCGGATTTCATGGCCTCTAGCCATTTCTCAGAGTCTGGGCTCATCATTGCTTCCTCATAGTTCGCAGGTTCACTGTAGTCTACTAACAAGACAGTTAAGACAGGGTTACCGTAACACTCAGGAGGGGCACGTGACCTTGTCAACCTGCGACGTTCAGTAGTAGCATCGTCTGAAGCTTCATGATCCTCGTCATTAGCTTCCTCTATTGTTGGTGCAGACGGCACTGGAACAATTTCAGGTGCTGCGCTACTCTCCAACTCAAGAGAAGGTTCAATAACCTCGTCTAGCTCTACTTTCCTCCCACTCACTTCTTTCGAGAGAAACTCATTCTCAAGAAAGGATCCGTTCTTTGTGACAAACACTTTGCCTTCGGATCTGTGATAGAAGGTATACCCAATCGTTTCCTTAGGGTATCCTATGAAGACGCATTTCTCCGCTTTGGGTTCGAGCTTGTCCGGCATCAACTTCTTGACGTAAGCTTCGCATCCCCAAACTTTAAAAAACGACAACTTAGGTTTAGCACCAAACCACAGTTCATACGGTGTCGTCTCAACGGATTTAGATGGTGCCCTATTTAAAGTGAATGCAGCGGTTTCTAATGCATAACCCCAAAATGATAACGGCAAATCTGTAAGAGACATCATCGATCACACCATATCTAATAGAGTTCGATTCGCTGCTCGGACACACCATTGCGCTGTGGTGTTCCGGGTGGCATGAGTTGCGAAACGATTCCGCTTGCTTTAAGATGCGTGAGAAAATCATAACTCAAATATTCACCTCCACGATCGGATCGTAGAAATTGAATTTTCCTGTTATGATGGTTTTCCACTTTGTTCTAAAATTCTTTGAACTTTTAAAATGTTTCAGATTTATATTTCATTAAATAGATATACCCATATCTACTTAAGTCATCAGTAAAACTGAGAAAATAGCGATAACCACCGCGCGTCGAAACACTCATTGGTCCGCATACATCGGTATGTATGATTTCTAACAAGTCCGTTGCTCGCTCCATCATACCGGAGAACGGGGTTTTGATCATCTTGCCCATGAGGCATGGCTCGCACGTGTCAAATGATTCAAAATCAAGAGACTCCAAAAGTCCATCAGAATGGAGTTTCTTCATGCGTTTTACACCAATATGACCTAGACGGCAGTTCCATAGATAAGTTGGTTATCACTATCTACTTTGCATCTCTTAGCCTCAATGTTATGGATGTGTGTTTCATTGCTTTCGAGATTCAGAAGAAATAAACCATTCATAGCAGGTGCATGACCATAAAAGATGTTACTCATATAAATAGAACAACCATTATTCTCCGATTTAAATGAATAACCGTCTTGCAATAAACACGATCCAGATATGATGTTCATGCTCAACACAGGCACATAATAACATTTATTAAGGTTTAAAACTAATCCCGAAGGTAAAACTAAGGAGAGCGTGCCGACGGCCATCACATCAACTCTTGATCCGTTGCCAACGCGCATCGTCACCTCATCCCTTGCTAGCCGCCGTCTATTCCGTAGCTCCTGTTTCGAGTTACAAATATTAGCAACTGAACCAGTATCAAATACCCAGGCACTACAACGAGCGCTAGTAAGGTAAACATCAATAACATGTATATCAAATATACCTTTGATGGTGCCAGCCTTCTTGTCCGCTAGGTACTTCGGACAGTTGCGCTTCCAGTGACCCTTGTCCTTGCAATAGAAGCACTCAGTGTCCGGCTTAGGTCCAGACTTGATGTTCTTCTCAGCAGGAGCAACGCGCTTGCCGCTGCCTTTCTTGAAGGGATTCTTTGCACCCTTACCTTTCTTAAAGCTGGGGGGCTTGTTGACCATCAACACATGATTATCTTTCTTGATGTCCACCTCCGCAGCTTTCAGCTTAGCGAAGAGCTCAGTGATCGTATCAGTAGAACCAATCTGATTATGAGTAACTACAAAACCTTTGTAGCTAGGAGGGAGTGATTGCAGAACTCTGTCAATCTTGAGCTCCTCTGGAATCTTGCAGTCCAGTTGCTCAAGGCGTTGAGTGTAGCCCGACATCTTAATGGCGTGCTCACTAACGGAACTCCCTTCCTCCATCTTGCAGTTAAATAATTTCTCAGAGATCTCATATCTCTCAGAACGGTCCTGAGTCTGAAACATAGTTTTCAGTTCCTCAAGATTATCAAAGGGCCCGGGGAACTCCTCAAAATGATTTTGAAGGTCCGATTCCATAGAAAACAACATGGTGCTCTTAATCACACCATAATCATCCTTGCGCGACTGATAAACAGCTTTCTCATCAGCCGACGCATCTACAGCAGGGGTGTCACCTAGCGCTTTCTCAAGGACGTAGTACTTTTGTCTGCCAGAGAGAATGATTCTCAGATTGCGGAACCAGTTGGTGAAGTTAGACCCATTGTCCTTAAGATTTCTTTCTCAACAAAAACGTTGAAGTTGAAGTTGGACTTAGCCATTTGATCTACAATATTTGCAAGTACAATTTAGACTAAGTTCATGATAATTAGTTCAACTTAATCAAATTACTAGATGAACTCCCACTAAATTCAACATCCCTCAAGTTGTTTAGTGAACACGATCCAAATTCACCACACCTAATCCGATCTTCACGAGAAGAGATGTGGTTTCAATGGTGGACAACAAAGTGTCGATCATATCCTTCATATGACGCATGCTTAACCTTTCGGTTCGTGTGTTCCGAGGCCATGTCTGTACATGCTAGGCTCGTCAAGTCAAACCCAAGTATTTCCGCGTGTGCAAAACTGGCTTGCACCCGTTGTATGTGAATGTAGAGTTTATAGCACCCGATCATCACCTGATGCTTGAACACGACGAACTTTCACAACGGTGCATACATGGGGAGAACATAGTTTTATCTTGATCTTTAAGTGAGGAATCATCTTATAATGCTACCGTCGCGATCTAAGCATAATAAGATACATAAAAGGATAAACATCACATGCATATAATTTTATGTGACATGGTATAGCCAATCTCCGCGCAATGATCTCCATCTTGTGCGTGCCAGCATGATCTCCATCACTCCACCATGATTGCCTCCACCACGAATAGCAACTAAAACTATTGCTAACTACTTAGCGATAAAGTAAAGCTATTACATGGCGTATAAGAAGTTGACACACAGGTCATACACAATTATAAAGACAACCATATGGCTCCTGCCGGTTGTGTACTCATCGACATGCAAGTCGTGAAACATTACAAAACATGATCATTGCATACAACATACACATCACATCTTGGGCCATACCATATCACAAAAACACTCCCAGCAAAAACAAGTTAGACGCCTCTACTTTGTTGTTGCATGTTTTACGTGGCTTATGGGAGTAACAAGCTAAGAACTATTATTACCTACGGAAAGCCACAACGGTGATATTATGGTTGCCAACATCTGGCGTAAATCCCATGACAACTATAGTGAGAGAAACTGGCATCCACCAGCCGCATGTGTGGAACAAGCCACACGTCAAGTGCGGAGCCGGTCTTGCGAACGAGGTCGCGTAAAGTTGGCCTGGACCGCTTCGATCTCACTATCCCGCGCCATAAGAAGTACACAAACAAGAGGCTTGCAACAGAAAACATCAACGCCCGCAACAAGCATGTTGCGTTCTACTCGTGAAACACATCTACGCATAGATCTAGCTCTGATACCACTGAAGGGTTTCGCAGCATAGTAAACCAAAATTTTCTACGGATGCGAACGAGAAAGCCAAGATCTAATCTAGGAGATGCAAACAACAAGATGGGGTAGATGAGATCTTCATACCCTTGAAGATTCGCACAGCGGAACGTTCAACGGAACGTGGTTGATGTAGTCGTACTAGCCTTCTCCTCCTCGCGATCCGATCCGATCCAACACCGCAAGTGGCGATGCCTCCGAGAGATGCACACGTATGGCACCTCGACGTCTCCTCCTTCCTCGGTCCAGAAAGTGGGGTGGAGAGATAGATTGGATCTTCAACACGACGGCGTGGTGCAAAGGTGGAGAGCTTCTGCGGCAGGGCTTCGCCTACACGCAGTCGGGAGAGAGAGAGAGATCTGGAGGGCAGCAGTATGGCGGCTAGGGTTGAAGGATTTGTGGGGGGAGGGTGCGCCACTGCCCTCTTTATATAGAGGGCTTTCCAGATGCCCCTTGCCCCTCCTCCAAGCCTAGGGCCGGCAGCCACATGGGAGGAGTGGGGGGCAAGTCTCCCCCTTCTAGAAGCTCTCCCCAGGGTTTCCCCTAGGGCTTGGCCGGATGGGCCTATGGGGACTTGTGCCCCTGGCCCAATGCGTCCAGGGCACTCCCTCGTAGGCTCACTCCCCCTCCCGATAAGTGGGGCCACGTTGGTCCCACTCCGGAAGGTTCTAGAAGCTTCCGGTACAATACCGAACATTCCGAAATCCAAAAACTGCTTTCCCATATATGAATCTTATTCTCCGGACCATTCCGGAACCTCTCGTGATGTCCTGGATCTCATCTGAGACTCCGAACAAAAACTCATAAACCAATTATCCATTCTATCCTAGCGTCGAGACACGTTAAGTGTGTGACCCTATGGGTTCGAGAATATGCAGACATGATCTTCTATCAATAACCAATAGCGGGGTCTGGAAATCCATATTGACTCCCACATACTCATCGATGATCATATCGGATGAACCACGATGCCAGGATTCAATTAATCCCATATATATTCCCTTCGTCACGCGATATTTTACTTGCCCGGGATTCGATCATCGGTACCGGCATACCTAGTTCAATCTTGTTCAAATCAAGTACTTTACTCGTTCCGTAATCCGATATCACTTTGTGATTAACTCCTTAACCACGTGCTTGCAAGTGGTGTTGATATCGACACGAGGGCCCAAGTATATCTCTAACTTGGGAGGGACAAATCCCATCTCGATACATACAACCCAACAGATACTTTCCGATCACCTGAGAGACACCTTTATGATCACCCTCTCATAGGATGACGTTTGATGACCTCAAAGCTTTCTTCCGATACCAGGGAGTTGCATTATCTCATGGTCTAAGGAATACAATATTTGACATAAGAAAAAGCTTCGCAAAGATGAACACGATGACACGATCTAATTGCTCTACTTGATTTGGGTCTGTCCATCATATCATTCTCCCAATGAAATGATCTCATTATTAATCGACAAATCATGTCTATGGTTAGAAAACCTTAACCATCATTAATCAATGAGCTAGTCCATATAGGCGTACTAGGGACACGGTGTTGTTCATAAACCACACAAGTATCAATGTTTCTGCTTAATACAATTCTAGCATGGAATATAACTTTATCATGAACAAGAATTATAATAATAACATCTTTATTATTGCCTCTAGGGCATAATTCCAACAATGATCCCATAGTACTTCTGATGGCACTTCATGCCATCGCTTAGGATAATCTTGAATCTTCTTGGTTAACTTGATTAGTATCTTATAGCTTGATTTGGCCTATCCATTGGCTTGGGCATAGTAGGGAGAAGAATTGAGTATTTTGATTCCCAATGACTCGGCAAACTACTTCACCTCCTAGGCCATGAAAGATGTTCCTTGATCTATGGTGAGAGTCTGGGGTATGCCAAACACGTGAACAATATGCTTAGTGATAAACTAAATTACCTTCATGTGATTCATGCTTCTAAGAGGCACTGCTTCAAACCACTTGGTGAAATAGTCCGTAGCAACTAACTAAACTGATGCTCCATTAACGATGTGCATGAATCATACCAACAAAATGTAGCACCTATCCTCTAAAAGGCCATGGTTTTATAACTGGCTGAAGCATTGAAGCCAGTGTGAGCTGTGTATCTCCAAACTTCTGACATGCTTCACACCCTTTGTAGTACTTAAAACAGTCATGTATCATAGTCGACCAGTAGAATCCTACTCTTTTTAACATCCACTTTATCTTCAGAGTCGATTGATGTGTTCCACATAAGCCATCATGAACCTATCCCATGGCGACTCTAGCTTGATCTTCACCCAAGCACTTCAGGAGAAGATAATCTATGGTTCGACAATATATTTCATGATCGACTAAGAAATATTTTAAAGCTAGATGCTGAACTACTCTATGTGTTTTCTGGCTCAGGTCCTGCAAATAACCGACGATAGAAATTCTCTAGTCGATTTTGCAATTATTCCTGGATTTACCTATATCAGCCGCTCTTCAGAGAAATCGGCTTCAGTTAAGATGGCTATTCATAAGTCGGCAGCAAGCTGCATCGGTTGTTCTAAAATGTAGAACATTCCCTAGCTTATATGATAATCTGACACCTGATGTGCTAACTCACTGGCCAACCAATTGTCGTGTCTAGGCACATATGATATCTTAGAATAAGTTAGAGTAGATATTGTGTCTATTCTACAAGTTCATTTTCATCGTTTGGGACTAAGTAATCCCACATTTCTTAGGTATAGAATGAATAGGACTAACCCATTTACTATAAGCTATGGGATAAATAATACATGCTTCTATGAGTTTCATGACCTCTTTTGTTGCCACTTCTTTCAATTTTTGATGGAGACGACATTGATAATCAACAACAGGATTTGCATCTTCTTCCAAATTAATTTTATGCATACATAGAACTGGGCTTATACCTTTCAAATCATCAAAATAATAACCAATGGCTAGTCTATGAGTTATAGTACATCAAGTAGATTTGATTCTTATTCAACTGAAAGGTTAACACTAATAATAACATGGTAAATGTTCTTTTTATCAAGGTATGCATATTTCAAATCATTAGGCAAAGGTATAATTTCAAAACTTGGATCCTCTTTAAGTGGGGCAGTTCTCCTAAATTATTATGTCGAATATGTAATTGCAAAGTAGGAGGTTTTTGAGATAGTATTTATTCTAGAGCCCCTTTCTCTTCATTAGTAAATGGTTCTTCTCTCGATTAAGTGCATATCGCTCCATCACATCCCACAAAGAAACAAGTACATAAGCAAGAGTTTCCACTTCATCTTTAACAAATGGATCTCTATTTAAATGTTTATTAGTAAACTTAGAAAAACTGAAGTGTAGCTTTTCACTAACACATTTGATATAAAATTTATCTTTAGAAAAACTAATTTTATCACCTACAGTATGTAAGAAATGTCTACCAAATATTATAGGACACAATGAATCTTGAGAGAAACCTATCACAATAAAATCTACAGGGAATTTAATCTTTCCTATAAGTACTCCAACATCTCTTACCATACCAAGTGGACTTATATATTCTTTATTAGCAAGTTGAGTGATCATACCTAACTCTTACATTTATATTGGATCAATATCAGGCTTAATTTTAAGATATAGAGAATAGGATATGGAACTTATGCTTGCTCCAATATCACGAAGACCATGATACCATGAAGTTTTAATAGAACATGATATAATTGTCTTACCCACCTTAGTGGTGTTTCCTTTAATTATCTTTGTGAAATCTTCACATAGATAAACATCACATGTGTCTTCTTCATTTAATTACTTAATAGTTGAAACTTAATGTTGGACTTCAATTTTCTCATAACATGTACAACATCTTCTAGAACTCTTATTTGCAATAGCAGTGAGTAAATTTCCCCGAACATTACTTGGAGATGAAGGAGTTTCAACATACTCTTTAATTTTAAAACATGAAATAGTGCTGACCTGCTTAATTATTTTGGGCATAATAATGGTATACTTAACATGGTCAACATATTTAATAAATCCCTATTTAGGACATCAAGATTATCAGCAAAATATTTAACAACTTCTACTAAACAAACGGGTCAAGACCAAACCTATTGCATAGTTCTTCAAATAAAGAAGAGGTAGAAAAAATCTCTACAAAAGAGTATTCGTATTCTAGACGGGTTTCATTACCTTTGTCAAGATCACAATTATCGGTATTCTTAGATATTGTATTTCAGTAAGTTCCATGCTTCATTCATACTCTTATGAGTAAAAATCCTTCCAAAAGAATTATCTAAAAAGTCCTTTTGGTGTTGAGGAAGCCTCACAGAAAGATTGATCAATATAATACGTTTAGATAAACCATGAGAACGATTCTTATGAAGGAGCTCCTTAATATCTCCTATTCTTGAGTAATACTTTCTCCAACATGAGGCAAAAAATATAAATATGACAACAATCACTATAAGCCTTCATAGGAGAATAATATTTAAGATAGAAAGCCTTCTTCAGATATTCCAAATCAAGACGGTATTTTTCATCAAGAGAATTAAGCCATAAGCGCCCATCACTAGTGACAGATAAATATAATAGTTTCCATTTCACTTCATCTTCAGAAATACCAAGTAGTTTAAATAGAGAACATCTATATCCTTTCGAGTTTGCAAATGGTCTATAGCATTTTTACTTCCATCTCCTGAAAAAGATTGTTTCATAATACTTTTAATAGCACCAATAGGGATTTGGCACTCCCTTTCGGGTTCAGGGGGTTTATAAATATTTTTCTTAACGGAGAAGCTTTCATATATTCATAAGTCATAGTGGCACCAATAAAGTAGAATAGTAAACAGTTAAAACAACTTTCAAGTTCCCGTGCCAAACAGACCTACCAATAGCATGACGCTCCCCGACAACGACGCTAGAAAAGTATCTTGATGTCTCCTAAGAACAGGAGAACCCACAAGGAGCTAAAGGTATTGTTTAGCAAGTTCAATTAAGTAAAACAATAAAAGATGCAATGGTTTTGTTTTTGAGGTTTATAGTTTGTAGAAAAGTAAATTGATGTAAATTAAATTGCAAGTAAGTAAATTCTCTTTTCAGAGAAAGTCTCTTCCTCTATGTACTAAGAGGACAAGCTCAAATATGTGTTTTTATATGTGACAAATGTTCCCAAGAGGGGCATGGATTTACTTAGTATAAAGATTTCTACAACAACATGGTGATCATTTTGTCAAGTTTAATTCTTGTTGGATAGAGCCTAAAATAGGTGTAGCCATACACATGTGCAAACACACCTCTAATGATTGGTCCTAAGTCCATTTACATGTGCAAACAAAGGATTCAATAAGACATAAAAATCCAACCATTGCTTTACGTTCTAAATTCCCTAATAAAGAACCCAATGCAACTCAAAGTCCGAGGAAACACTTTATGCCATTCTATCCCTCCCTACTCTCTTTATTACACTAAGGTGCATCCCTATGAGCCACACTAGGTGAAGTAATATGAAGTCGATGTTCGCATGTTAAATCATAAAACCACATACAAGATTAAAAGTTGACCAAATACTTATTGCATACTATATAGAAATCATAGCCAATTTATCATATGCCCTCACAAACATGGCGAACTACTCATAACGGTGAAACATGACATGGATCATTGGCATATGGAATAAACACAATCTGAATATATAAATTCACCACCAAATAATGATAAGTTGCCAAGCACAATCATGCACACAACACTAGAACAATATCCATGGTTCAATCTATCACAAATTATGAGGGGGATGATGTCGATCTCGAGATGGAGATGGTGCTAATGTTGGGGATGATGAAGATGGTGATGTACAGTCTCCCCTATGCCAAGGAGGAGTGTTTAGGACGATGGCATCGATTTGCCCCTCTCCGAAGGCCTTAGAGCCGTATAATCTGCCCTCTCCTGGAATAGGAGAAAACTTTCGCCTCCTCCGCCACCGCCTCTGTAAATATTGGGAAAATTATGGCTTAGGTTTTTTGTCGAGATAGAGGCGTGGTAAAAAAAGAGGAGCCTAGATGATGCTCGAGGCCGAAATGGTCCTAGGGTGGCACGAACTAGTAAGGTAGCCACGCCACTTGGGCTCATTTGGCCCTCGTGGCTCCCCTAACGTGGTTCCAGTTCCACGGGTCCTTTTCCCGATGAAAATTTTTCGTGATATTTTTCTTAAATTAATTGATGTCCATAAGGTCTCTGAAACACCAAAATACGAAAAAGAGGTTTTCTGTCTCTCAGAAATTAAATACCAAAACAAGAGATTTTGCAGGGAAGTCCCATAAATCATCTAAAAATACATAGACAATGGAGAATTGATGTAGCAATATAAACTAGCTTTATATGTGGCTATTATGATGATACAAAATGGAAGCATCATGCGCTCTCCCAGTTGCCACTCCATGGCCTCCCTCTGTGCGAGGATGTAAGCCTGGTACTGATCCCGCTGCTCTTGCTCAGCCTTTGGTAGCTCCTACTCCATGGCGCCCTTCACCGACATCAGCGCCCAATTAGCTTCGCACTTCTGGACCACTCGATGAGCTCGCGCCGACCGGCGCACCATCTTCTTGAACGCCTGGAGTTCCGCCTCTTTGGAGTCGATCAAGTCCTTGAGAACGACATGGTTCCACTCCCACTCATCGTTGTATGACACATACACATCTGGCGAGTACAACGACGTGTCAGATTCAATGAGCTCGAAGGAGGGGCTAGGCGAGGGTGGCCTCCAAGCGCGGTGCAAGCTCCCCGCCTCCGTGTCGTTGCGCGTCGGCTGGGGGACACGAGTAGGAGGCGCGAGGCCTGCGGGTAGAGCGGCACACCATGCTTTTCGGCTGCACGCCCTCGGCCTCACGCCAACGCAAGCCTCCGACACCGACTGGTCGTGGTAGATGTAGTGCAGGAAGGCGCGCTTGCTCGCATCGTCGATGGCGGCGCTTGCGCTCATGTTCGGAGATGGCATCACCACAGGAGGAGCCAAGGCAACCGATTTGGCCTCCCCTGACTCCGATTGAGCGGCGACTGGATGCCATCAGGTGCTCGCGGTGGTCGATCTGCTGCGCGGTGGGTGGATTATGCAGAGATGGTGGTGAATTGCATGGCAACGATACGGCGGGGAGCGGTGGAGGAGAAGAAAATTGGCTCGGTTGCGACCTAGAAAACCCTCGTCGAACGCTTCTTATAGCAGCACGGTAGGATTTTTTTAAGGGACATGAAAATATTCTTAGGCCGAACGATGTTTACTGGGTCTATTTAGGAAAAAAAAGTTCAAACCTGAGAAACCGTCGAAATTTCTCGGTTTGAATGGTTTTATGGTGTTAGCTAGAGACGCTCTTGTTTCGAAGGGCGAGTCATACTATTTTTTTTAAGGAAAATGATTACCATCCCCCGGACGATATCGTCCGGGTCGTCTGCCTCACGTTCTGGATAAAAAAAAGACCCGTCTTCAACCTCCTGCCCAGCCCTGCCTCCTCCTTCAGATTTTCTGCGCTGCCCCTCCGGCTGCACCCGTGCTCCGCCTCGCCAAGCCCCCGCCCAGTGCTGCACCTTCGTCGGCGTGCATCAGCCCATGCCGCTCCTCCGCCGGCGGGCGCCGCCTCCGCGATGGGCCCCCACGAGCTCCTCCCTCCGCGGTGGACGGGGGCAGCTGCGCCGTACCCCAGCCCCCTTGGTTCTTCTCCGACGAGTCTACTCCTCCTCCTCCGCTTCTAGGACACCGGCGTCGAGGACGAGAGGCCCGCTCCTCTACCTCCATGGCCTAGGGTTCGTCCATAGACAGCCGAGCTTGCTTCCATAGGCATCCAACCTTGCTGCCACGGGCGGCCGTGGTTGCTGCCAGCGGCAACCAAACTTGCTTCCCCGCTCCACCACAATATGTCCGCCCCGCTGCTGCAAGCTTGGACGCCATGGCCGCCGCTCCTGCAAGTCCTCAAGGCCGCCTACAAAACCTAGCCTCTGATTTTGCTACATTGATATATTTTTTTTGCTATCTCTATTTTTTTGTTTTGCTACAATACTATAATTTTTTTGCTACAAGTTCTCCGACGAGGTCTTCCGGCTAAATTCTCCGGTGAGGTCTCCGGCGATGTCAATTTTTTGCTACATTAGAAGAAGTTTGTTGCTACAACCGTCTTGTGGTTTTGCTACAATAGTGTCAACTTTTTGCTACAAGGTCTCCGACGAGAGTCACCGGCGAGTTTTTTCGACGATGTCTCCGGCGAAGTTAGTTTTGCTGCATTAGTATAATTTTTTGCTGCATGGTCTCTGGCGAGGTCTCTGGTAAGGTCTCCGACGAGATGTTCTATTTCTAAAACGAACCTTTTTTTTGTTTCGAAAGCAAAAACGGGAATATATGTAGCAAACGCGGGATGATTTACAGCAAATGGACATGTGTCAGCACGGGAAGCAGGACAACGAGAGCTTCCCATCGTCCGGGACGCTTAGCACTATCTTTTTTTAACGGGACTCGTACTAGCTCCCATCGTCCGGGACGCTTAGCACTATCTTTTTTTAACGGGACTCGTACTATTAGACCAACGGACATAAGAAGAACCGCATGATCAATCTTGATTCCCATGTAAAAAAAAAAATCTCGATTTGTTGGTTGTTCAATCTTGCGGCCTGACGTTATCTTGAAGCCTAATCGTTATCTAGTCGTTACCTCTGTATGTGTGCACCAGGCCCAGTCAGGCCTAGTTGACTCACTTGTTACGGGCTGTCCGCCCGTTTCCAATCTGCTACAGACTTCTTGTAGTACGAAAAAAAAATGCTACAGCCACGGATAAAGAGAAGTACTCCGTCCGTCCAAAAATAGGTGACATGCATTTGTTTAGATTTATATGCATTTATTAGTGGATACAAGAATTTTTAGAAGCCTGAACAAACTCTAAATTAAATGAATTAAGGACTTAAATAGTCACAGAATTTGGCTGTGCCGGCCGGCCAGAAGCCCGGGCAACGGTCCGGTAATAGGGACGGTAGGTCCGCCGCTGTATGTATTCAAACACATTTAAGTATTACTCTCTCCGTTTTAAAATATAAGATGTTTTAGCTTTGTAAAACAACGTATCTATACTACTTTTAGTATATAGCTTCACTTGTGTTTGAAGTGAATCTACCCGTTAAAAGAAGTTTAAACGCATTTTCTTCACAAACCTTGAAATAGAGGGGAGTAGACATCGTATGAGTCTAGAAAAATACAAGTCACTTATTTCTGAAAGAAGTGAGTATTTAGAGTCAAACCTGCATTTTATTTCTGAAGTTAGCATTGGAGTACTCCCTCCGTTTCAAAATATAAGACGTTTTAGGTTTGTGAAGAAAATGAATCTAGACATTTTTTAGTGGGTAGATTCATTCCAAAGTTAAATGAACTACATACTAAAATAAGTCTAGATTCGTTTTCTTTACAAACCTAAACCGTCTTATATTTTGGAACGGAGGGAGTATATCTGAATCATTGCAGCAGAAACTGATACCACGTTGTTGGGATGGTTAAATCCGGAGCTTGAAGTCCTGACCATACCGCAGCTGCAGGTAGCCATCGACCGGTGAGAGTTCCGTTGAGACAGATGATCGGAGGAGCACGCACGCAACCGGTCTCAGCTTATGTGCGTCTAGTTCTAACTTCTCTGCAACTCTCCAAAACTCGTTTGGATAAAACTTTGTCCGGGAGCGTAACTGATCGAGAGACGCCAGCATCGACGACGTGGCAATCATAACTCACCGTTGCAACTGTATCACCTGCATGGCTGCACTGCGCAGCAACATGCCAACTTTCACGATAAGCATCGCAACGATGATCGAGCTCTAGACGTACGTACGCCTACACGAATGAATTCATTGTTATCTTTCTACTAGTAGTTCTAGACGGGCGGGCGTACGTTCCCCGTTCCTATAAATACAGTGGGATTCCGAGGTGTAGCAGACAGGCAGCAAGGGCATGCACGCAATTCAATTTCTCTGATCATCCTCCAGTACGTGCGTAGCCTCTGCCCTCCCACTGTTCAAGAGCAGCCATGGCGTCGCATTTCTCCGTGCCGTCTTTGGTCAGTGTTTGTTATCCTCCTGTTGTCAGTTTCCATGCATGTGTTCGTTTTGAAAGGCAACAGTTCGTTAACTTTGTCATCTGATGATTGATGGGCCCGTACGTACGTGCAGATCATGGAGGAGGAAGGGCGGTTCGAGGCGGAGGTGGCCGAGGTGGGGGCATGGTGGAACACGGACAGGTTCCGCCTCACCAAGCGCAACTACACTGCCCGCGACGTCGTGCTCCTCCGCGGCACGCTCCGCCAGAGCTACGCCTCCGGCGAGATGGCCAAGAAGCTCTGGCGCACGCTCAAGGCCCACCAGGCAGGCGGCACGGCGTCACGCACCTTCGGCGCGCTCGACCCCGTCCAGGTACGTACGCGACGCAACCAGGTCGATCGCTAGTTATCTCCGCGCGCCAAAGCGGTGCCTTGACTTGTGCGTGCAGGTGACGATGATGGCGAAGCATCTGGACACCATCTACGTGTCCGGGTGGCAGTGCTCGTCCACGCACACCTCCACCAACGAGCCGGGGCCGGACCTCGCCGACTACCCCTACGACACCGTGCCCAACAAGGTCGAGCACCTCTTCTTCGCGCAGCAGTACCACGACCGGAAGCAGCAGGAGGCGCGCATGTCCCTGCCACGCGCGGACCGGGCACAGCTGCCCTACGTCGACTTCCTCAAGCCCATCATCGCCGACGGCGACACAGGCTTCGGCGGCGCCACGGCCACCGTCAAGCTCTGCAAGCTCTTCGTCGAGCGCGGCGCCGCGGGGGTCCACCTGGAGGACCAGTCCTCCGTGACCAAGAAGTGCGGACACATGGCCGGGAAGGTGCTGGTGGCCGTCTCGGAGCACGTGAACCGCCTCGTCGCCGCCCGGCTCCAGTTCGACATCATGGGCGTCGAGACCGTCCTCGTCGCCCGCTCCGACGCCGTCGCGGCCACGCTCATCCAGACCAACATCGACGCGCGCGACCACCAGTTCATCCTCGGCGCCACCAACCCGCGCCTCAAGAACCGGAGCCTCACCGCCGTGCTCTCCGACGCCATGGCGGCCGGCAAGAACGGCAGGGAGCTCCAGGCCATCGAGGACGACTGGACCGCCTCGGCGCAGCTCAAGACCTTCTCCGACTGCGTCAAGGACGCAATCACGGGACTCAGCACCAGCGAGCAGGAGAAGAAGCGCAGGCTCCAGGAGTGGAGCAACGCCACCAGCGGCTACGACAAGTGCCTGTCCAACGAGCAGGCGCGCGAGGTGGCCGCCAGCCTGGGCGTGGCGTCCGTGTTCTGGGACTGGGACCTGCCGCGGACCAGGGAAGGGTTCTACCGCTTCAAGGGCTCCGTGGCGGCGGCCGTGGTCCGCGGGCGCGCCTTCGCGCCGCACGCCGACGTGCTGTGGATGGAGACATCCAGCCCCAACGTCCCAGAGTGCACGGCCTTCGCGCAGGGAGTCAAGGCGGCTTTCCCGGAGGCCATGCTGGCATACAACCTGTCGCCGTCCTTCAACTGGGACGCGTCCGGCATGACGGACAGCGACATGGCGGCATTCATCCCGCACGTCGCCAAGCTCGGCTACGTGTGGCAGTTCATCACGCTCGCCGGGTTCCACGCCGACGCGCTCGTCACGGACACCTTCGCGCGGGACTTCGCCCGGCGCGGCATGCTGGCATACGTGGAGAGGATCCAGAGGGAGGAGAGGAACAACGGGGTGGAGACGCTGGAGCATCAGAAGTGGTCCGGCGCAAACTTCTATGACAGGGTGCTCAAGACCGTGCAGGGCGGCATCTCCTCAACCGCAGCCATGGGCAAAGGCAAGTTGCTGCGGACATGCCCGTGTTTTCAGACTTATTTTGGTCATGCATGTTTTTTTTCTAAATGTCTGGTGTATGCTTGCAGGAGTTACTGAAGACCAGTTCTGGACTAAGCCGGGAGCCAAGTCCAGGATGTGATGATAATGACGAAGAAGAAAGCTCTACACTATATAATAAAAGCAGGAGCCAAATCCAGGATGTGATTTTGAAAAATTTACAAACCAAACTACTCCTAAAATGGCATCGGTGGTTTAACCATTGCCTATAGCTATATACTCCTATTAATTGTGTCGTCAGGCTCCAATTGGAAATGTGAAATTGGGGTGAACTACATTGATGTCTTTCAGATCATCAATGAGTTGGATACATCACTTGCTGTTGAGTACTCTTATGCATGTAAACTCAACAAGCATGTATCCATTAATAAGTGTCCATTTGTGTTTCTTGTCAAGACAGCAGAGCTCTAAGAAACTGTTTCTTAGTTCAACTTTAGAGTTAAAACTGAAATTTCGTCTTAGTATGACTGCAAACTAGTACATGAATAATTGAAGGGCCCACAAATAAGTACTATATCAGAAAAGCTAGCTAAAAGTTTCAAGGAAGTTGATGAAGAATGCTTGCAACGTACACATCCCCCAAAGAGGGTATTTCCTTTTACTTAGCCCAAGGCTTTAGAACTGCAAGCACGGTGATCCCTGCTATAACAAGAAGCAGGATAATAGCAATCATCATACACTTCCTCGACTTCTTCTGCATGTTCTTGGCGCTGCGCAGGGCTTCATTACCAATTTGCACATGGTTTACAGCATTCTGAACCTGCAAGTTGAAACTCAACAGAAAGCATGAATGCCAAGGCTGTCTTAGGCACACCGATAAACTTGCAGAATTCAGTCAGCCAGATTGGCAAGAAAAAGAAAAAACAAGTAACGAACCTGGCTTTCTATGTTGTCCAATATCTCTCCTTGTGTGTCGACCAGGGCTGCCATGTCTAAAAAAATCTGAGAGAAAAGACATATGTCATCGGTAAAGCTCCATTTGGGATTTGGGACAAGGTAGTTCATGGTTGCCGAACTGTGCTCATGTCATGTACTCCCTCTGTTTCAAAATATAAGATGTTTTAGCTTTGTAAAGAAAATGTATCTAGACTACTTTTAGTAAGTACGTTCACTTATGTTTGGAGTGAATCTACACACTAAAAAAAGTCTAGATACATTTTCTTCACAAACCTAAACATCTTATATTTTGAAACGGAGGGAGCACTTATTGTATAGTCTACCATGGAAAATTAGGCGTGGAATTAAAAAAAACTGGTAAAGCAATAAAGCATGTAAAATCTGGTTAGGTGAGCATGATTTTCATAATCTACCATAATATCAAATACAGCTCGAGTCTAGGGACAATATCTGCGTGTTCTCAACTCTGAATAATGTAACATCTTAAAGGTTTTTTGCAGTATATATGTGCTAGCCATCATGACTCTTTCAAACTTTGATAGAAGAATCGTTGGAGTTATTTTACCATGTCAGTAAGAAGTGCAAAAACAGAAAACCGAAAGGAGCAAGCACTCTTGCCAAAAAAAAGGACTACCTGTTGTAATTCCATAAGCTTTCTCTCAATATCCATGACCACATCATGCCGTTCCTGAATTTCTTGAACCGTGGCCATAACCTATTCGCCAAGGGAAATTTGTAAAACATAAAGTAAGAATCGACAGACTCATAATAACATGGGATGAGGAAGGCACATATGTACTTAGTGAAATAATACACGTTAATTGACCTTCCCTCGACCAATTCCTTGAATTGCTTTCTCGAAGATCTGCTCGCTGCTACCAGTCTCAATCAGGTTGTCAATCACCTAGTCATGTTTTGTGGCACAATGAAATCAGAAGAGAAATGCATTTCCATGTAGCAAATGTAGTAGTACTAGAATCCTCACCTCATCAGAAGGCTTTGTTCCGGTGACTGCAGTTTTAACATTCAGGCCAGGGGAAATGTTAATGATAATCGAAGTAAAATTATATCTCAGCAAGAGAATGAAGCCATAAGAAAGAAAAAAAGGACAGACCTGTGAATATCCTCCTCTCAACAACTTCTCGGTACTCTTGTTGGATTGTTTGCCTTAGATTCTGCACAGAACTTGAATTAGTATACTACTACTATACTGAATGACCATAATTTGTTTTGGCACAAAAGATAGACAGTGAATTAGAAAATCAAACCTGGAAATCATTCATCCTTTCTTTAAGTTTCTTCTTAAGTGCACTGCAGTAATCAAGAACTAGTCAAATTCACATTTTTTACTGGAACAGGTTACTTTAAATCTGACCCGGCCAGATTCTTTAATAAATTTCATAATTTGTTTAACTTTCCCCTTATCCTCTTTTGGATTCTGAAGACCACCCTTGCAGTAGGATACCATTTTTTGGGTTCTTTATTATCTTATTTGAGAGATTATTGGGATTGTTCATGCCATATTTAGTCTATGCTAGCTTTTAATGTTAACTTTTCTCATGGAGATGGTTAAGGACCTCAGAAGATAGAGAAGAACAATAGGTGCAGATTTTCGGTACTTCTATGGGAAAATCTTTCTCCATATAATTCCTTTGAAGAAGACTTGAACCTCATGGCGTCCTAATTGTATTTATTGCCTCTTAATTATTCCCCTTTCACGGTTTGAATGCATGATATCAAAAGGTTAATTTTAAGCGTCCTTGATAATGCTGGAGATAAGTATGCAACTCGTTAGAACATTTCAAACAATACAAAATATACATATTCCAATATAAAAAGTATGGAACAGGGATTGACGGTATTCTTCTTAGCACCCAGTATAATCTAACGGCTCATTTAAACTTAATCTTTGAAAATATGACTAAAAATGTGTATTATTATTTTTAATTACGCATTTAATCTTTTAATAACACCATAATAATTATTGTCTACATGATCATTTTTAGACATGAGCTATGCTTGCTGACTTTATTTGTCTATTGTTATAAAGTTTACGTTCTATTTAAAATGTTATTGTTCTCTAATGAACTTTTGATATTCAAAAGTGTTTGTCCCATGTTCACAATAAATTTTTAAATATGGGACGGGTCTTCTCGAAAAACTAACTCCACCTGGCATTTTTATACGCTAGTGGTATATAGCCTTAAAGAGTCTAAGAGGGTGTTTGTATTAAGTAAGACATATCACTTCAGAAAATCGTACAAAATGAGACTGAAATTTTGACCGCTTTAAATGAGTCTGAACTGACTGGTAAACGGTCAGCCACCCTAGAAATGGATGGATCAATGGCAAACCTAGTTGAATCTAAACTTTAGCCTTCTAATTATCCATCTGATTGATATGCTTATGGAAGGGAAACAGACAGAATAACATCTGATTCAAAGATTCCCCTCGTTGGATGTTTATTTGGAATCATAGGAACAAGATCCTTTTCGACAACGAGAGAATTAATCAAGACGGATGTCTTAGTATGTTCAAAGAAACCTTTTCCCTGATCATGTATAGAGCCAAACCTAGCCTTAAGGAAGGGATGCAGCACTGGTTAGACACCATGTGATTTATCACTGGACTTTGTAATAATAGTTAATATTTGCCTTTGTTTTTTTATAAATGAAAAATGACATAGTAGGGGTCTTCCCTATTGTATGTGCTTCAAAAAAAGTACCAGCATTTGTAGAGATACCATATATCTGTTATGTTTCGTAGCAAGTTGTAATCATCTTGTATGACCGTATCCTAGCACATAGCAATTGCATGTACTAATGATGTGTCGATGACTAAATTTACTCGAGAAAGGGAAGGATATCTTACATGGTCATAGACATCCTCGATCGATCTACACTTGTCCCCTTCCCACAACCTGGCTTCTTCCTGTTATCAAGATTCTGCAATCAGAAAAGGAGAGTGAGCACCAAATATCATCAGGTGAATTCATAAGCCGCAGATGTTGAAATGTTAATATCTGCCAGTACATTTCTGTCCATTTGCTCTAGCTTCACTTTTATGTTACGTGCAATCTTCCCCACTTGATCTATGTCATTCTCCATGCGTCCCTTGATTGCTGGAATATGTGTCATACAAATGCTCCGATTAGATTTTACCGCATAGAAATGCAAAGTATCTTTTTCCAAAAAAGAAATGCAAGTGTAAATATAAATTAACAGGTGGAGTTGCACACATTTCATTACAGATGCCTTAGTGACTGATTTTGACTCCTCGTTAGCTTCCTGTAGTAAATTAAGAGAAACAGTTAGCTGCAATAGTAGAATTTTTTACAGACTTAAGGTGACGTAGAAGCAGTCATGGAGAAGTGGCATTTCTGAAACTTTTGGAAACAAAATTCACCTGAAGTTTCTGGACTATGTTGGACATCTTGTCCAGCAGCATCTCGATCTCCTTGACCTAGATCAGATCCAAGACACCTTAGTTTGAGAAATGATTTTCTACAGATAATAGCGCTCAGCACCAAGTCTCCCTTGGCTGAAAAACAGTTGTGGCTGAACAACTTGGTGTACATGGACTAGATAATAACTGACCTCTTGGAAGAAGTCCTCGAGTCCATAATCTGATCTGTTCTTGGAGTCCCGACGCCCCATCTCGATGTCCCTCTCCTTCTCGTCCATCTCAAACGAATCCTACAATTCAGTTGACGGGAAGCGTCGGCAGCAGAATCAACAATCAGACAGTACAACTCAAAAAAAAAAACAATCAGACAGCAATTGCTTCCCTGGAAAAGAATCGTACAGTAATTGCAGGTTTGACTCATTTACTCAAAATTTCAACAAATATAAATTTAACGTCAGACACTACGAGTTCTAGTCAGCAATTACTGACCCATGAAGACACTAGAAGCTAGAAAAATAAAGAAAAATTTAAAGGTAAAAAACGTAAAACGAACTCTAGCAGTTGGGAAGAACTATATATTACCGTGAGAAGATTATTCATGTCTTGGATTCGGGAGAAGAGAGGGAGAGGGAGAGAGAGAGAGAGGGAGGGAGAGAGGGGAGGCAGAAGAAGAGATCAAGAAAATGTATGCGGTGAGGGCGACATTGGAAAGATCGTCTTGGAGTGGAACGCCGGCCAGCGATGGAACCAAATACTGCAGGACAGCCGGGAAATAAAAGCGACGTTAATTCGTTTCCTTGTTTCGGGTCTAGGAGGGCTCCCGAGTCCAGACTTGCATCCATGACGGTGGAAGACTGTGAGCAGGACCGGTTGAGATGCTATGTGTACAAGCGGCAACGCGTATAAACCCGAAGGAAGTAAAATTTAGTTTAAGATAAAATAGTTTTGCTAAAAAAGTTAGAACTAAACTAATCAAATTTTATCTTGAAACGGGGCGGCGGATCGGGTGCTGCTTTGCAACAGTATATGCATTGCTACGGAGCAAAAAGAACAGTGATATAATATTTTGAATCCGGCATCTGTTTGGCTCGAATGTTGGGCGGGTCTGCCATTTTCCTACATTGAGATAACAATTATTTGCCTTCTTGAGTAATCGATGCATAGAAATGGAAATCGTAAGTAAATTGTATTATTCGGCTAACAAACAAACCAACGAGACGTAATAGGTAATCACATCACCAATTTAAGCGTGAAAAAAAAATGTTGAACTTGCAAATATTCACAAGTCTATTCTCCTTTCCTCGTATTTTTAGATTGAATTATTTTCCTCCTCTTCCTTCTATATTCTTCTCTCCCTCGTATTCTTCCTTTCATTGTGGCTTGATCCACTGGAACTTCTATAAAGTAGTAGCAGCAGTGGACAACAACAACACCCGGCGGGTCTTCTAATTTTTTTATTCATTTTTCCTTGCTTTTGCCCGAAGAGAATAACCTCATTAGAACATCTCTAGCCAAATGCGCATCGGTTAGCCGCACAAAAGCTCCCTTATCCTAGATGAGCAAATGTTTGCTCATCTAAAGGGTGGCGTCGCGGAACCAAACCCCTAAAATTAACTCCCCAATTTTTTTTAAGCTCAAATTTCAAATTTTTCAAACATCAAATGAGACATAGTTCAACATATTACAACTACCATGTTCAAACACATAGGGATCATACAAAAAAGGGGCCACATGATCCAAAAGCACAACATTTCAAGTTTATGTTGTGGAATTCATCACCACCTCAATCACCTCCTCAGCCACCACCTTGGTCACCACCACCACCCATTTGAGCCAAGATCTTCGCACGAGTGTGCTCCCAAAAGATCCTAGACGTTTCATCCATGTCATTTGGATTCATGAACATTATAGAGCGGTCGGCATCCTCCTTCTCCTTTGCCAACTTGACTACCTCAATTACAAGTCGTTGTTCTTCCATCTTATTCTCCTTGGCCACTCTCTCTTCCTCGAGTGCAATTCTTCTTTGCTCCACCACCAACTTGGACCGCCACTTCTCCTCCACCAATGATTTGAGCTCATTCCACCTAGCCTCCTTATCCTCCTTGCCTTTCGGTCGCCAATGCTTTCTTTGTCTCAATGAAAGCACTGAACTCTTCCTTGTAGTTGCCAAAACCACCTCCTCCTCTTTTCTTTATCTCTTTGGCGATCTTGGCACCCTATGGACTCTTGTTGAGCTCTTCATCATCATCATCAGCATCATCATCATCATCCACATCATTTACGTTGTGAATCCTAGACCTCTTCGTTGTAGCCTCGTAGTTTCTAAGAACCCACTTCTCATTCCCGGCTAGTACCTCGTAGCAGTGGAACAAACCAAATTGTTTGTGTGCACACTTCTTATTCCTTTGATTGTAGATGTCTTTTTGGTAAGGCAAGTACTCGGAGGTTGGCACACCACTAGGTGGTGTGAGGTTCACTTGGTCAACAACACCATTCCAACGGTTGCATTGCTCAAGAATTGTGCCCCAACGATGTTGAAGAGAGACTTGAGTGCTGTTGGATTCACAAGTCACCACAACATTGTAGTAATCTTTGATTCTTGCCCAAAATTTTTCCTTGCATTGATCGACGACAACATGCATATCAAACAAACCTCAGTGTAGCAACACCGTGGCCGAGTTTCCAAATAATTTCATACCATGGTTCCTCGAGCATTTCGTTGATCATCTGGCGACCATCGCGTCGGTCGGGAGCTGCGCCAGATGTACGCTCTGTCGGCCTGGCGGTGGACGTGGTAGGAGGTGCCTTGTGGTAAACCTTGGCCACCGGAGTTAGTCTGGCCGACGCCAGCTCCTTCCTCTTCTTCCTTTGTGCACGCCGTATCGGCGAGAGCTTTCATGGCCTCCATCGGCCTCTGCGCCTGTGGGCCGCTCAGCAACGGCGCAAGGGGCGGCTTTCCCACCTTCGCTGCCTTTGTTGTGGCGTTTCCGGCCTTCCCACCGCCTTGCCCTGCAGCGCCTTCGACCGCACAACGCTGGTGGTGTTAACAATTGGTCAAGACTTCTCTATGACCAATGATCAACAGCGGGACCTGGATGCCCATAATGACCACCTATGTACTCAACGATATTTGTCGTTGAACTGTGAACACTGTGTATTATTACTTTTGTCTCTGCGATACTGTATTGACCGAGGTTTTGATCAAGTGATATCCCCATGTCAGGGTTCAACCTTGTTACCGATAATACCTTCTTTACTCGATCTGATAAGTGATATCCCCGTGACCTAGTCACACGCTGCGCGACTTATGGATATAACTTATCTGAGTGGGCCTAGAGTATCTTCCGCCACACGGATGGACACATCTCTCTCTTGATGCAGTCTCCTCAACCTGTTCCTCCGGATACCTAACGTCACCTTTATGATCACCATTTCACTGAGTGACGTTATATGCCATCAAAGTATTCTTGGGTGACAGTGATTTGATATGGTCTCACGGTCTAAGGAAAGAGTCACTATGTTTCCTAAACATCATAACCTGAACTTCAGGACATGATCGTGATACGATTCTATAGACAGGGTATGTTCACCATCTCATTCCCCAATGAAATGACCTCATTGTCAATTAGGGGCCGAGGCACCTTCATGATCAGGAAACCTTTGATCATTCAATGAACCAATGACTAGAGTTTCACCAGGAACTACTATTTGTTTGTATATCACATGTGTATTGATGTTTTCCTATCAATACAATTATAGCATGATATAAAACTTTAATCATAAACTTTATGAGATATGCCATCTAATATTTTACTCTAGAGAATATTCCCTTCAGTTTCCCACTTGCACTAGAGTACAAATAAACTAGCTGTATTTATTATCCAATCATCAGTACCATACTCCTTGGTGATTCTGATCATGCTTAATTATGGAAAGTTCTTAAGTCTCAGAAATGAACACTTCATTCCTTGTGTATCCATTGCAACTTATTAATGTCATCCTGTATGACACTAATACCTTTTATCATCTCCATGATAATTCTTGTGCATGTACCATGTTTTAGCAACATAATGGGGTTATTCAAGTTCCAGATACCGGTAGTGACTTTAGATAGGTCCCTGGGACTTTCTCATGGGCACTAAATATTTGGAACACACTTTGTGAGAAATTTCTTCTCAAGGCTCCAACATTTATACAACGCATATTATTATTCTTATACTATGTTATTTAAATGTAGTTTTTCAATTCAAAATGCATCCTATGCTATTTCGAATATTTTAGCCACCACTCTTCAACCGCGCCTTAGGTAACCTTTAATGCAGAGATTTTCAATCTTCTCAAATTCAACATACAACCTTTCTAGTATAACTCCTTATACTTCAAGTACGTTGATTTTAAAGATTTGGAAACATGTCTACAGATCTCTCCAGATACTGTGGACAATCCTAACTCATCATTCAATGAATCACTAATCATTTTCCAAACATGTTCTTTTAAATAAGAACATGGATCAAATTATGTTGAGTGTTTGTCATGATTTCAACTTAGAATCCTATGTCACAACATAGTGGATGTCCAAACATCTTATTCTTTAAATCATGGAATTTTGCACTTAATGATCTTTCCTAAAACCCTTTGAATTGTTCAGGACTCTTCCTAAATCAATTTATATTCTAAACCATTTAGAATCCATTTAGTAATTCATTCCAACATAATCCCATAGGACATATCTCAATATCCTAGATTTCAATGTCGTATGTTCCCATAAATGATCATTTATTTGTTTATTTTATTGGTGTTTGGTCTTTATTCATAATGTGTCATACACAAATGAATCTTGTTAATCTCCCACTCAAAATATGTCAACTACATATGTTAGTTTAACTTAACAATACTTCCTTACAAGAATATATCATCCACATATTAATCCAGGAAGACTCCCTAGCTCCCACTTAGCTTTATGCATATTGCACATACTCTCTTGATATTTCGAACAATTCGAAATCTCTTGATCAATTAACAATTCAATAACTTCATTTTACAAGATTCTAAATCCATTAGACATTTAGCACTTTGAATCAAGTTTATTCGAATTTTCTCAAGACCCTTCTTGACGAATCACACTTTGTCTTTTAAGACTCCCACTTATTTCTTATAACCTTGCGGTCCTTTAGAAATATCAAGTAACTCCTTTATTTGCGAGATTCATTAACAGTTTTACTTTCTAATATCAAGTGAAGTTTTAATTTTAGGATTTCTTGCAACTCTTGTTTACCATCATTTTTACTTGTATTTCATAGGTATGTCTTGTTCTAGTAACGTGACAATTAGTTCACAATTATATTTATACCTGGTGTAGGGCATATTTATGAATCCTACCACTTTATGTAAAAGCACAGCTGAAAAACTACAAGGATCAAATCATTGATTTCCTTTTTCATTATGACATGAAGAGTCGCATCCTGAAACATTTTCCACTTGCGCTTCTCAATCATTCCATCATGCTCTTACTTTTATTTCATTAACTCTATTGTCGAGAAATGCTCTTTCTCGAGAATGCACCAAACTTTTAGCAATAATATATTTGTCACTCTTTGGTTCTGGTTATGAAATTTTTCTTACAACTTTCCAAGGACTCATTCGTTAATACTTTTGTTTTATCACATAAACCCAAAAGTTTCCACGAATTCTAGCCGGTTTACTTTATTCTAGGCGAGTGCTTGTCATTTCCTATCGATGGTTTATGCCACTATGAACTATTTGGTTTATTGCCAGATGTCTTTCCCACATTATGCCGATTAGGGCACTTTACAAATGTTCATGTTTTATCAATTAGTTTCTTAATTCGAATAATTCAAACATAATTAAAAAATATTATATGAACATAAATAGAAATCATTCATAAAAGCAGAACAACTGACTTGTTACAAACTTGTATGAATAATCGTCTCACAAAATGTAAGACACACTATAAAAGGTTCATATTCCACGGATTACAATAATTATTCAAAACTATAAACTAGATGATAAATCTTGAGGGAGAGTGTCGTCGGCCATCATCATCATGCTTTCCATCAACACGCAACGTCATCTCCTCTTTGGCAACCAAATCTCATGCAGAAGGAGTTGTTTTCATAAAACAGAATAATTATAAGATACTTAAACACTTTAACAAGTGTTTGCAAGGTTATAACATTTATAAACTTTGTATATCGTATATACCTTCACTGCCAATGACTTCTCCAGCAATGGGCTCAACCTTCACACTTCTCAAGCGTGTTACGAAGTCGTGGAAATTGTAAGTTTCCACTTCACCTCTCTTGATGCACTCCTTGGCATACTCCTGGTAGCTGAAGGTAATGATCGTAGAAGTACCCCATTGGCAAAATCATCATCCATCCAATGGTCCACAAAATAAAACATCCTCATATAAGAATCATGCATGCGTATTAGGTGGCTTTCTAGGTAGGTATTCTCCCCCATCTATATGGCAAGGAAATCCCCAACCAACTCGTGCCTCCACATACGCACTTGGTCTTTGAACTGTGATCTCAGCAGATCCACCATCTTATTTGGATCAGGATCACCCATGAGTGGCTTCAGCTCATCAACCATCTCGTAGACCATAACCAAGTGGATGAACAGTGACATATCACGACGAAAATAGCGGTCTATCCGCTGTTTTCGGGTTTCCATGCCATCTTTTGGTGGCTTAAAATCCATACCGTAGCGTATATAGTCTACCATGTCATGTTCGGCAAGGAGAGAGTTCAGACTCACTAGCCAATCTAGGAAGTTGGATCCATCTAACTTGTGTTTCTCAGCGACTACCCACTCATCAACACTAAAATAGGCTTTGTCGGCCATGATCTACATTTAAAGTTTGCAATGATTTTAGACTAAGTTTACGAAATTATGAGTTCAAAAACTCTACTAAAAACATTATCCCTAACAAATGTGTTAGTTATTACACGATCCTTATTCACTACATCATCCCCGATCGTAGAAGGCAACATAGTTGCAAAGGTGGACGCTACACGTCGATAACATCATCCATGCGACTCGTGCTCGATCTTTCGATCATCCGTGTTCCGAGGCCATGTCTGCACATGCTAGGCTCGCCAACTCTAACTTGTGTGTATTGCAGTGTAACATTTCTTACACCCACTATATGCGAACATAGGTATGTCTAACACCCGATCGTCTTGGACTGCCTCATACCGAAGAACTTTCTTGGTGGTGCACACACAAGGGGAACACTATTATTGGAATTCAGTTGTTTAGGGATCTTCTTATTAATGTTACCGTCGAGTATCTAATATTAAGCACATAATAAGATATACACAACAATCATACATCAAATTTAAGTGCGATGCGATATGGTCTTCGCGCTGTGATCTCCATCTTGGTGCCTCGGATCTGGTGCCAGGGGGACGGTGCCCGAGGGTTCCGGCGCCTGGGAGCCGACACCTCCTGGTCCCATGCCAGGGCCCTAGTGCCTCCGACTTCATAGTCCACCATCACGATGATGACTATTACTACCACTTAGCAACATAAAATAAACTACTTTACCTTGACTATCACCATATCACATCACAATGCCCCTCTGCAAAAAATGTTAGACGCCTCTACTTTATTTTTTGCAAGTTTTACGTGGTTGTATGGAATTTCGCATAAGAACTATTTCTTACCTACGAACTTCAACCACAATGCCGATTAAATTCTTGTCTCTACTAAGCCCCTCTCGGGGCCCTCCTTTGTAAATGCTATATCAACTATTGAAAGAGAGACAGATACCTGCTAGCCACTTATATGGTACAAGTCGTATGTTGAGCGTGGAACCAATATCACGTAAGAGTACGCGTAAGGTCGGTCTTGGCCGCTTCATAAATCAGTATCGTGATATAAACAAGTACACATGGGAGGGTAACAATCATAAAGTCGACGCCCACACGTCACAACTCGTGTGTTCTACCCTTACTAGCATTACTACACAAATATCGACTCTGATACCACTATAGGGGTTCGGTGCAGAAAATCAAAAAATTTACTATGCGGCAAACCCCGGAAGCCCAAGATCTATCTACTAGCAATGCAGTAATGGGAGGGATACGATATTCATACCGTTGAAGACCAAGTGCGATTAATGTACCACGAGGAACATGGATGAAGAAGACACTCCGACGCAGACCTCGAGGTCACGATGCCCTTGCGGATCCACGACAACTCCTAGCACGAAAAGCACGGTTCTGCCAGAGGGAGTCACACACGTATGATGCTTGAAAACGACCCCTGCTTCTCTCCGATCCAGCCGATATTGCGGAAGTAGATCTCCCAGCTCCAAATCCCGCAGCACGACGGCGCTCCACGGTGAAGAACTCCTTGCTCGCATAGCCCAGACAAGGGGGCCACGGTCACGAGAGAGAGAGAGCGAGAGAGCGAGCGAGAGAGAGAGAGAGAGGAGAGGCAACACGTGCCTTTTATTGATTTCCAGGTGGAAATTGGTGTGTTCTAATCCTCCCGTGGGCACCTCTTTATTTACGCATAGGGAGGGGGTCCCTCCACCTTTAGGTTTCTATGTTGGACTAACTCCAATAAGAAAAAGGGGCAAACTAAACCAGCCAGACAGGTGGAACAAATCCCACCCGCACGTTTGCCCAGCAGCAGACGCGGTGGCACAGCAAGCCGGGTGGGCCGCGCGTGCCCAAGTGGCCCGCAAGGCGGACGGCGGCAGCGCCTAGCCGTGACATCCCCAGGATTAAGGCTAGACAAATCCCAGACCATCGTCTGATCATAAGCCTAACCTAATCTCGGAAGCATATAGAGAAAGAATCTGTAACACAACAGTGACCCTATGATACAAAATTATTACAACAAGCTCATAACTGAGCGAAGAACCAAAATAATACAAGAAGAGGTCACAGACCACAAACATCAAACAACGGAAGGAAAATTATGCTATTAAGTATATCAAACTTAACAAATGGCCTAAGAGGCGTGAAGCATAACGATTACGTCCCATTCCATAGATCCTAGACTGCCGACCAGGAACCCCAAGCTACTCATCAATGTCGATACCATAAAGAACTCTTATTCTATGGTAACACTTACTCTGCAGCAAAAGTATCAACAAAGAAATGGTGATTATAGGGTGTACTCAACAAGACTTATGGTCGGTGGAGCTATTTTGCGTAAAGCCATTTTTTTTATAAAACAAGAGGGAGAAGAAGCTCGACTAATCAGAACATTTTAAAAGGGGATAAGAAAGCGACATCACTAACTTTGATCATCTTTTGATATCCACCAAATCTTCATCAGCTAAACCTATCAACTAGGATCACCCCCTCGATCCCTGAGGAAGCATCCTTAAGCATACTTTACTTACCAAGTTTTATGATTAGGTTCAAGTTCTCTATGATCTTAGAATCCATTCCCAAGTCGTCCATAACCGTGGACACGGATTTTCGAAAAGATTAATACCCTAGAGGGGTCTACAACTTTTCCCACATGTACCAACCGATTCTTAGTGCTAGATCATTAGCCCTATTCCTTGGAAGGACGACAGAGAGTGGTTGACCATGACCTTTACCTTGATTTTGCCAAGACCATGAGTCACTCACTAGGGAAATGTCGTTGTAACGGGTCGAGTCCCAAAGCTGGTCCCTAATGATGTGCGTAGGGTTCAAGATTATGGAGGCCATGCCTCTATTGTCCCCGTCCATGCTTACCTACCTGTTATGAATGCATCTCCTTCACCTTCTTTGAGAACAACCAAGATGCATGTGTCTAATGGAACATCTGAACTATGTGACTCATGGAATCTACTAGGCAATTTAGTTGGTCAAGGGGGTTTCCAGGTGTAACACCCTCAGAATCGGCCCTATGCAAGTTTTAGCGAAACTCGCCAAACCCGCATAGAAGCGATTCAAAGGTGCCCACCAGGCACTTTCGTGCGGGTGGAAAACAAAGTAATAACATTACACAACAGTCCTCGATGGGACCCACAGAACAGATATATATACAACACGACTCCATGAGTCAAGAATACAGATATAATATACAAAGATCCAAATCACCTTGAAAGCAGAGCGTCCACGGACAAGATGCAAATGGGACTAAGAGCCTCAAGAATAACCAATGGCGTCCATAACCCTGCCAGGACAAGCCGGAAGGGTAACCCCGCTAACGGCGTCGATCTCAAAACCTGCTAACAAAGGGGTGCCGACAAAGGGCAAAGGAAAAGAAGGAGCGTCGATCTTGAGGCCAAGACACAGCGAGGCTAGAATTCGGCGGTCCTCGCCTACATAGGTATGGTGGACTGAAGCGGCAGCGGCAGCATGCACTAAACAACCTATAGAGACTCGAAACAACATAGCGACTATCAGAGGGGGTAAGAAAGACCTATTCGGAACCAACCTGATGCTAACATCAAACAAACCCATCCTGGTGTTTCCCCCTCGAGACCAAACGAGGAAGTCAACCGAGGAACTCACGCGGTTGGCAGTTTTACTTATTCAGTTATAGTTGCGGCACTTTACTAGTCAGGTTTAGATAATCATCCTGATAAAGTAAGCAGTGGGCACTTTTAGTTGACCATTCCGTGATAGTTGCAGCACTTACTAGTCAGATACATTTAGCATGAGATAACCCCAAAACCCAGCAGTTGTTGGTACTTTTATTTAGCCATTCCGTTGTAGTGAAGCTGATTACTAGTCAAATCGGATGCAAGGCAGTTTATAACAGTAAACTTTAGTTATAGTTGTCTATGATCAAGCACTGTGCTCCAAGTCGTCCATAACCGCGGACACGGCTTCTCGAAAAGATTTAACCCTGCAGGGGTGCACCAAAGTATCCACAGGCACTTCGACCCTTTTGCGGATCGGTTAACATACACCCATCGGTATGTCGGGGCCTAAGTCATGACGTTCCTGACCCAAAGCAAGCACGGGGCCACCCACTAAGTACACCATAGCAACGGTCGGTCTCCGAGACGGACTTAGGGTTTGTGGGGCCGGCGGTAAACGATAGCAGATCCCCAAACGGGGACTGTCGATACCACGTAAACGGGTCACAATTCCTAAACAGTACAGTGTGATCCTCGCACAAACGTAATAAAGCAGTAAACATGGCATAAGTACAGGATAGTAAATAAAACCTCAAACTAGTTTGTGGCCCCCAGTACAATACTTTGAAATCAGGTAATAATCAATGGGGGGCCCATATCTCCCCACCTGTGGTTAGCGCGCTCGATCTCTAACAGTGTCAAGAACTCGGGTCCTACGGGACACAAGTGGGCGTTCGGAAAACCAACATTACCTATCACCCACCGATGCCTCTGCTTAATTCAATTTTAGTTGTTAAACAGTAATTAAAGTGAAACAATAATTAAAGCCATGATCATCTCCAACATCAACATGCGGCAATCCTCCAACAATTGTGGTACTTGACGACAAGCAAAACACTTGAGCAAGCGACTACGACACGCGGGACCAACTATCTACCAAACACAGGTAATAGGATGCGTCCAAGGCTATATATGGCTGCAAGGGATATCACGGGTACGAAACTAGAGCATCGCAACACAGATAGCAAAGATCAACAGGAGGGAATAAATACTAGAAAAGTAAGATAGGTAGAAAGGGGAAGATGCTCGCCTGAAACATTGTCGAAGGTTCAACCGAAGATCGGGGCGAAGCTCACATCAACTCAACGGCCCAATCCGCGAAGAAGCAAAACACTAGAAGGAACACCGGATGCAATATTTAATACAACGGCAGAAGATCGGCATGCTTATGATATGATGCATGGCATGGCAAAGTGCGGTGCAATTAGGTCATATTAAGCGGAACCAGGGGTCCCGACAATTAATTAGGCGGTTCAAGTTGTTTAGATACCCCGCAGTTTAAATGTTGTTATAACAAGGCAAGATACGATACCGGTTCGCTACACAAGTTTAGATGAGGCCGATATGAGACTAGATTTGCCCGCATATGGGCCCCATATTTAGTTATTAGGTGAATCGGCATAAGGCCCCCAAACCACATGATTATGCATGCAAGTATGGCAGTTAATATGCAACAAGTTGTTATATATGATAAAATAGGGTTTCGGGGAGGGGTTCACACATTGAGGGGTCTCGACGGCCTTGGGGATCCGGGGGTTCGGGGTTCGTCAGGGTCCAGGGTTCGACGGATCGGTCTCGGCGGAAACGTTCTCGGACTCCGGGAAGGACTTGGTTTGGTGTCGTTCTTGTCGTTGGGCAGATCTTGCCGGTTCCACGGGGTCGACCTTGCCGTTGCGAGGGTCTTGTCGGGTCCGCGCTTCGGATTCCGTGAGGGAGATCATGGCGCGGCACCGGGTGCGGGACCGGCCTTCGGGTTCAGGGGTCTCGTCGTCAGAAAGGTCTTGGCGCTCGGTTTGATGTCGCCTCCAGTACCGCGGGTTCTCGGCGGGTTGGCGACTTGGTCTAGAGACGAGGTTTCTCCGAAGATCGAGGGTCGGGGTCCCTCTTGGTCTTGCCGATGCAAACTTGTCGCGGGCAAGGCCGGCCGCACGGCAACGGTGCTGCAAGGCTGGCGGCGGAGACGCGGGCATGGCCTCGCACGACGACGATGGCGGGCGAAGCTGGTTGGCGGAGGTGCTCCGGGCGGATTGAGAAGGCGCAGCGCGGCCTGTGGCCCAGGCTCGGCCTGCCGGACAGAGCAGAGGAGGCTCGGCCGCGAGGCGACGGCGCAGGCCGGGCGCCGGAGGGAGGATGACGGCGGCGACAGACGCCGGCGGACCAGCAGCCCAGCGGTGGGACCTGGCCGAGGCGGCAGAGGGGCGTGGTCACGCGGGCGCTGGCGAGGGAACGGCGGCGACCTTGGCGAAGCAGGCGGCGACGTTGGCGGAGGAGGCTCGCAGACGGGGGGCGCTGAGCGGCGAGGGAGCCCGGCCGGGCGTGAGTTCAGGCGGGGCCGAGGAGGTGCAGGAGGGCGGCCTGCTCGGGGCGGCGCCAGGAGGGAGAGAGAGGCGGAATGACGAGCGAGGCGGGCGGGCCGCCGCGATGGGGCGGGCGCTGCGGCTGGGAGCGGCGGAGAGGAGGGAAGAAGGTGAGGTGGAGGCGGAGCGAGCGGCAAGTGGCGAGGCGGGGTGGGGAAGGAGGAGAGGAGGAGAGGCGGGGCGTCAGGCCGGGCGGGGGCTGGGCGGCTCAAGGCGAGCAGAGAAAGGCGGAGGGAGGAGGCGCGTGGGGAAGAAGATGAACAGGGGAGGGATGGAGAGGTGGGGCTGTGGGGCCCAGGGGCGGGGCAGGGCGTGGGCCACGCGAGGATGGGTACCTGGGAAGGGTGCCAGCGAGGTGGGCGGTGGGCCAAGGCGCCAGGGGTGGCGAGGCTGGCGTGCTCGCGTGTGTGCTCTGCGTGTGTGTGTCGGTTGGTGGGTTTGGGGAGGAGAGAGAGAGAGGTGAGGGAGAGGCTAGGGTGAGGTGGCAGCACAAGATTGGTTGGGGAATAGGGAGAGGTGAGGTGGCAAGAGTTGATTGGGGGGAGTGAGGTGGAGATAGGGGTGGGTAGGTTTTCTGGGTAGCTGTAGGATTTGTTGAGGTGTTTGGGGTGGACCGATTTAGAAATGGGGGTGGTCGTTCGGGTCGATTCGGCCGCCTCGATCGCCTCGCTAAAAACAATTGAACTTTTTATTTGATTTAAATGGGCCGTGTGCAAACCGATAGCGGCCAAAATAATTAATCCGGAGAACCGGACTTTGCATTTGAATGAAGTTGGGCCGTTTTAGAAAACAAAACGGGCTTTGCGAAAATAGTTTTATGCGAACAATGCATGATGATGACGATGCAATGCACAAATTCAACGCGATTTTCTAGTAGTGGTTTTGCGGGATGCCACACCAGGCCCCTGTGTGGCTGTACGCTCGTCTTGGTTCTAGAGGCAAGAACTCAGGTCCTAGTGGTGGCAAGCATGGGACTGCAAAAACCACAACCCACTGTGGCATCTCATGCAAGCCTTAGCATGTTTAACTTACATCTCTAATCATACCATGTCATCCTGTCAAGCTAGGTTCATTCGTTGATCTGATTCATCATCCAGATGGACCAGTGGTAACAACTAAGCATGGCTAAGCACAACAGTTATAAATAGCTTTAGCGAAGATCATATGCCAAATCCTAGTTATGTTAGGAGCAGTGGAGCAGGGAATATAGGATACAAAGGAAACATGCATCGGATAGGATTACTCTATCTATTGATAAAAGACTTTATAATCGTATGCACATGGCAAGAATGAAATACTTTGAAATCATAGGGTTTTATCATGTGTGGGGCTATGCTTGACTTGTTTGTTGATACCCGATAATCAGATATTTGGAAGTATTGTACTTGACTTGATTACAGTTGGTCAAGTATTGATCTTCGATCTTCGATGGTGTTGATATCGATCTTCGATCTCGATCTTGATATCGTATTCTACAAGGAAGAACCAAATGCCAGAAAGGAAGATAAACAATCAACACATGGCATTGATGCAATTCTCAAGCAAGGATGTTGATATGGCAAGTTAAAAGTTATTGAAATGAAACCCTATAACATGCTCGGCAATTTAAGAGGCATCCGAGGGGTGCAAACCCTAATTCAGGGGAACCTCGGAGTCACCTATGGGGTTCATTTTATTCTTATAACTAAACTTGTAATTAAAGTTGGTGAACAATGCATGATTAGGATACTATCAAATATATCTCATTTTTCTAAATATTTTGATATATTATTTGTATTTTTCTAATTTAAAATTAAGTAGTTATGAATTTTCTCCATTTTTATTTCATTGTAAATCAATTTGGGAATATTCTAAAATATTTACATTTTGGAAATACTTATACATTTTTATTAAAAATAAAACATTTCTGAAAATGTTTATATTATATCATGAGGGGTCCCACATGTCATACATTTATTAATTACAGAAATCAATTACTGAAAACATTTAAAATAAAAAGGAAAATGATAATGACATCATGCTGACACCATGCTGACATCATCCATGGAGGATCTGTCTCATCGTGGATGGACCATGCGATTGAGGGTGCGCGAGAGGCTATGTTGGGGACATTGGATAGAGGGCATTGAGGGGAGTCAAACGATGGTGGCGCCGCTCGGAAATGTTCGCTGGAGATGCGCTTGTGATGAGCTTCTGTGGCAGGTCTTGGTGGTGGTCAACGGGGCGACGAACTAGAGGGCGAGGGAGGAAATGGAGGGGTGCCTAAGCACCGGAATCTCACCCTGATGCGTACGGTGGTGTCAGGGAGGCCGGGGGAGGTCGAGGTCACCGGCAATGTCGACGACGAGCGAGGACAAAGACGGAGAAGAGGTCGACAGCAAGCTCGATTCTGGGTGCCCGACACTGATTCCTTCAGCACGGAGAATAAGGAAGACGAGGTGAGTGTAACATCCCTAAAATATTGAACAAGTTTATCAATTTCCAATCACCAAAATTAGGGTTAACAAAAACTTTTGTTAATTAGAATCATATGAATGCATGTGTGTATGTGATGCATGAATGGACTTGTGTGATTGTTGTGATTAGCAAGGAATGGTTTAAAGATGAAAAAAACATCATATAAATCATTTCCAAGCAGAAAAAATCAAGAGAAATTCAAAAACAAACAAAACAAGCAAATGGTCATTTTTGCCAATCTTGCTCACTAGGCCACTTTGAGTGTTTCTAGTCCAAGATTTCAAACAGAAACAATTCTATTTCTTTTCACCCCTTGCTAGACAAAGTGAAAGTGAACCCAAGCCCACCTTTCAAACCCATAGAAACATTTGGCAACTTGATTCAAATGACAATTCAAAATTGAATCTATATCATATGTGAAGATCACCACTTCTCAAAACCACACCAAACCAGTGCACCTTGACCATTCCAAGAAACCATAGACTACATATTATGTGACAAGTACACCCACCAATTTTCATCCAAAAATTCAAATTCAAATCTCCTTTGGCCATTTCATCAAACACCTTGTAAACACAAATCAAACAAAACATCAAACACTATAGTGAGCAGTGTTTGTGCCTAACTTGTCTCCCCTCTAGATCACAACACACTCTCAGTAGACGATCAAAATAATTTAACTAGCCCTAGCTCACTGTAAGATTGACATTGTCATCAATGGTGAGCATGCCGAGCCCAACTTGCCACCCCATGGTCGACATCAAGCTAGGAGCTTCCCTAGCCTCGCCAACCTTGTCTAGGACACAAGCCACCATCCACCGCCACCCCCTGTCCAATGCCTAAGCACTGCCAGCCCCTGGACCACTAAGAACGAGCCTTCCCAGCCTCTCTACAAGCATGCCGAGAGCGTCACACTCGACACGCGAGCACAGACCACACACCGCCCTCACCTCTTGCATGCGTGATCACCACTGCCCCAGGAACCGCCCGGACATGCCCGTTCATCGCCGTGTGACCAGGAGAGCCCGTGCGCCATTAATTTTCCCGTCGGACCCGTCCAGAGCATCGCGGTGTTCCGACCACATCGCACCGCCCCATGCCTTGCCACCATGCCGTTGAGCTTCGCCAGGAGGCAGAGCACCGTCCCCTACCCCCAACCATGCTGTTAGCCTACTGTCACGACGACCACGTTGAGCTCCACCCGCTCCCTTCGGTCCCCTCTTCGCACTATAAATAGAAGCCTCCCCCGTTCGATTTCAGCACACCATCTCACTCCCCACCTCTCACTGATCACACCCACTCACCCCTAGATCAAGGAGAGCACCAGGTGGCCAGAATTTCGCCGGAGTCTGCAGTGGAGGAGAAGAGGCGCCGTTGATTGGAGCCGCCCTAGGAGGAGCCACCGGTACTAGGAGGATCGCCATCGTCGATTTTATCGTTCACCCCCATCGCCGACCATCGCCTGAGCCCCAGTGAGCCACCACAGACCCCCACTAGCCGCATTAGGGTTCAGTCTCGCCGGCGCTGCCCGACGGAGACGACAAGCCCCAGCTGTTAGATTAGATGTTAATCGCACGGTCCAGATTGCCCCGTACCCCTTCGCACCCCTGTCTCGCTGACTGGTGCATATAGCCACTTAAACCCATCCGCGCGCGCTGTGCGCCGTGGGACGACCCAGTTACACTCCCGCGCGACCCAGTGATTCAAATATAGGTTTATTAATTTAGTTTCAAACTTAGTTCTGTCCCTAGATTAAAAAATCAACCCATGGAGATTCACTAAACCAAATTGCATGAAACCAATTTTTCTAGAAAGGTAATGAAATTCATAATCCAAGCCCATTGGATTCAAACCATTTGGAATTGTAGATCACCTATAGTAAACATAACAAGGCAGAGACTTTTCTGCATTCAAACATTTTTGAAAATTCAACCATAACTGCTTTTGAGTTGATTCCAACTCTCAAAAATCACATTTGACAAGACCTTTCTAAATATATACAAATATCTAGGTTTAATTGCAGAAATATTGGACAAGTAATAAAAGAATGCCCCATAGGCATTTCTAGTCATTTTATTTAATTAAAATAAAAGGTTAAACCTTATTAAATTGTGACACCACTTTAAATCACATTCCCAAGTAGTGAAATATGCGGTGATGACATGTGTCAACATGATCCCATGTTTTAGTTGGAGAATATTAAATCTTAAGTAGTTTTTCAATGAGTATAAATTACTTTTCTAAAATAAAATAAATAAAAGAAGTGCTTTAATCTTTGTGATAATAGTGATGATGCTAGATCATCTAGTGTGAGCCTTTGTGTGTTAAGTAGAAGTAGTTAAGTATTGTCTGGTGATTGTGTACCTCGTATTTATTTATAGAAGCTAGTACCGACCAAGGATACGAGGAGGAAGGAGGATACTACGAGGAAGAAGCAGAGGAGAACTTCAACCACTGCTCTGCACAAGGCAAGATACTAGCTAAGAAAGTTTCACCATGCAAGATATCCTAGCAAGCTAGAACTTTGCAAGTTAACCCTTGCATTATAACTGCCAACTAGATGCATTAAACATGCATTAGTTACACCACTTGATTATACCAAACCCAGTTTTACTTGCAAGCTTAGTTCTTTTATTTCTTTATAAAAGCTCCTTAGTTTTGTTTACTTAGTGACTTGTAGATTTTAGAAAGATGTTTAAAGGTAGCATAAAGAACATAAAATTTGGCCTAAGTTAGATAAATCTTAATGTCATCCTAAGGCATGAGATTGAATTTAGATAAGTCACACTTGCTTATCACCCCCTCATTAGTTTTACCCCCACTTGTAGTTGCTAGTGCTAAGCATAAAACTTGATCACTTTAGATGGGAATACTTGGTGAAATTGGTTATGAAAACCTTAGAATGATGTGTCATTCTACTAAAATGTTTTGACACGTGTTCTTGAACACCAGATGATTTTGATGATGGTGAGGCATGAGCCTTAGCCCCTTTATAAAACTGATGGTTGTCTGGATGCGATACCATTCCAATTTTACCGTACAACCACAATACCCGAAATTTGGGTAGGGCTTGACTGGAAGTTTATATACCTTAGTATGGGTTCCCTCGCGGCCAAGGTTTGAGCTGAGGCTACCTTGTGAAGATTGTCCACCTGTGCAGTTCCCAAGATGACAGTTGATCATGGTTGGGAGGCCAAACTCATAGGAGAGGTGCCTATACTAGGGAATGTAATTGAAAGGTTAGGATTGATTATCCGCACACTTAGTATGGTGAAATCAAGATTGTTCCTGACGGATGTATCGAATATTGTGGTGAAAGTGTACCACCTCTATAGAGTGTAAAACTATTCGAATAGCCGCGTCCGCGGTTATGGATAGTTGGAGTGGCCATACTATTCCGTCGTCAGATGTTTTCAAAATGACTTATGAAATGAATCATGAATTTGACTTGACCACAACAGGGCTGTGACATGAAAACTCAAGTTTCCACTTAGGTGTTATAAAACTTTCAACTAGCTTTCTTTGCTTCTGAACTCAGTTAAGGTAAACCTGGCTTTTTGCAAAACAACCTAGAGCTTAGTATTCCTACTCAAAACCACTTCACTTGTTAGTCTTAGTTTCCGAGTACTTAAAGAGTACTCATGGCTTTGTCCCTCGCTATTCACGTGGCCAGACTATAAGGAGGACTATCAGGAGGATGAACCGCAGGAAGGTTACGACAACTAGGATCATCTCCCATCATCAGCATTGCCTGTGACCATGAAGATGGAGCTTCGCCCACGCTACCGTTATTATTACGTTTTTCCGCTGCTATGATTGTATTAAGACTGGATCATGAGATCCTTTATTTGTTGTAAGAGCTTATGTATGGTTTGTAATGGATGATGTACTGTGATATCCAATCTGTTATGTCTCGCAAAAATGGTAATCCTGGGATTGCGATGTATGGTATAACAGGCATCTGGGATTAAAAATCCGGGTGTTGACAAGTTGGTATTAGAGCAGTCCTGACCATAGGAGACCCTAGTTTAGAATGGACTTTTGAATCAAAAATTTAGTTTCAAAACCAAGGAAGTGAGTATTTATGAAAACTTATTCTCATTCTTATCACTTATATTCTTTCATGAAAATTCATTGTTCCTAAAAAATTCTTGTAAACTTACATAAAATTTGACACACTTGATCACTCCACTAACTTACTCATCCTATATTATTATAGATGGAAATGAAGTATATCAAGTTCTATCAGTTGGGGAATGGAGGAGATCTCATCTTTGAGCGTGACTTGGACCAGCTTTCGGAACTTCTGGAGCGCCCGCACCTCGAGTTCTTTGGATCTCAGCTCAACAATCAGGAAGGAGAGGAATTGCAATGGTTGATTGTTGCATGTCTTCGAGCAAAGATTGAAGCCCCCACCTCAGAGGTAATTCAGTTCACCATTAGAGAGAACAACTGGCTATATGGACTTGCCAGGGCCATGCAGGAAGCTCTTGCCCGTCTATGTGGGCAGAGTATCAATCAGATCAAGGGTACCCGCTTTTAGTTCTGCCCAAGGCGTGACGTTATGGGATAGCCACTGGAGGCACCATATCACCCTGAGCTGAAGAACCAAGTGGACCACCTCAGCTTCTTGATGTATGACCGACAGAAGGAGTTGGACAATGCCCGATCCTACGCCAACTACAACTATGCCATCACTGTCCAGAAGGATCAGACCATTACCATGCTAGTGAAGGATCGCTAGTCTCGTCGCCGTCAGCTTGACAAGAAGAAGCACATCATTACCCGTCTCCATCATAAGATCACAGAGTTGGAGGAGACCGTCTACGAGAGGGACATGCAGCTTGAGGAGAGGGAGAATGCATGGGAGGATATCCGTGGAGACCCCTACTCTTACCTTAGTGATGATGATGACTTCCTGGAGGATCAAGCGATGGAATTCTTCACCGATGAGGATGACTTCACCTTCATTGATGATGATGATGATGAGGATGACGAGGACACCGATTCCAAGGAGTAGTAGCACTTGAGCACTAGCGTTAGTGAGTTGTATCCGGTCCCACTGTATCTTAGTTTCACAACATGGTTCTTAAAACCATCTGTTTTCCTTGTTGTGGTGTGTGTTTGTATCGTGTGCTATGAATGAATGAATGAAAAGCAAGTTGCTAGAAAAATCTGAGTCAAACTTTGAAAACTTTTCAAAAACAAAAACCCTGAACCTTAGAAATTTCCCTCTTTTCTCATGATCTATCTCAACTTCAGATGCCTCGTGGAGGAAGAACTTCATCCCCAGACCCAATGTTGCAGATCTTGTAAATGTTGGTTGCTGACCGCGAAGCTGAAAGAGCCGAACGTCAGGACAACTTAGCCACCCTTCAATAGATAGCTCAGATGGCCAACAACAACCAAGGCCATGGAAATCAGGACAACCATGGATCAAAGCTCAAGAATTTTCAGAACACCAATCCACCCATCTTCACTAAGTCTGAAGACCCCCTAGATGCAGATGATTGGCTGTAGACCATGGAGAGCAACTTAGAAGTTGCAGGAGTGGAAGCCAACGAGAAGGTACTGTTTGCCACCCATTATCTGGCAGGAGATGCAAGAGCTTGGTGGAACAGCGTTCGCGCCATGACTGGAGGACAAATGATGACTTCGGAGGAATTCAAACTCAAGTTCAGCCGAACCCATGTGCCACCGGGTTTGATCAAGAGGATGAGAGATGAATTCAGGGAACTTAAGCAAGGGAGGATGACTGAAGTTGAGTACCGTGACAAATTTTTGTCATTGGCTAGGTATGCACTAGATGAGATTGACACCGACGCCAAGAAGAAGGAGAGATTCCTGAATGGTCTGCATGACAAGATGCAGACAGTGTTAGTCAATATCCCGTTTGCTGACATTGAAGCCTTAGTGGATTCTGCCATTCAGATGGAAGGCAAGATCAACCAAGCCAATGAGAACCGCAATCATAGAATGATGCATCAACCAGGAACCCACCATACCCCAAAGTATCGCCCCAACCCATGTCCAGGATTTTCCCCAAGAACCAATAGACCCCTGATGAACCGTCCGACCTATCCCAACCGTGGAAGAGGAAACCCAAGGCCCAGAGGAAATCACAAAAACTATGGCAACCCCAGCAATTTCAATCATGCACCGCCAAAGTTCAACAACAACAATGTTGCCACCAACACCAAGACTGCCCCAAGAACTAGAAGCAATGCTGTGACTGTTGCAGCAAAGGACAAGTCCCAAGTGACTTGTTATGAATGTGGAACCAAGGGTCACTATTCCAATGAGTGCCCCAAGAAGATTGCCGCAACCCCCAATGTGAATGCCCCAGCTCAGCAACAACGTCGTGTTCAGCCTGGAAGAAGATTTGCCGCAGGGAATTCACTCAACCGCAACGGCCGTCCGTTTCTCATGAATGCTGAAGATGCCCATGAAGTGCCAGATGTCGTGCTAGGTATGTTTTTTGTTAACTCAGTACTTGCAAGAGTGTTGTTTGATTCTAGAGCATCACACTCGTTTGTTAACAAATAATTTGCATGCACTAGTAAGATTCAACCAACAAAATTGAAGCATGTTATGATAGTTCAAATACCTGGTTCAACCACTAAAGTTAGACAAATTTGCAAGGCTGTACCTATCCGAATCCATGGCATAGATTTTTATGCTAATCTAATAGTACTCGGAACTAAAGGTTTGGAAGTAGTACTAGGAATGGTTTGGATGTTGAAACATAAAGGATCAATCGACTGTGCCAAGAAAGCCATATCCATGACCAGTACAGCCGGAATATCAGTAGAGCATGTATCTGAAACCTTGCCCCGTCAATTCAAGTCCAACAAGAGTCTATCCCAATGAACCATTGACCAAGTCAGAATAGTCTGTGAATACCCCTATGTATTTCCAGATGTTTTGCCCGGTATGCCCCTAGATCGGGTATCGAGTTTATCATTGCACTAATCCCTGGAACCGGACCCATAGCCCAGAGAACGTATAGTATGAACCCATCTGAACTAGTGGAGCTGAAAAAGCAACTGGATGCTTTGCTGGAGATAGGATTGATTCAACCAAGTGCGTCACCATGGAGATCACCTGTCTTGTTTGTGGACAAGAAAGATGGAGGTAACCGTTTGTGTATGAATTATCGGAAGCTGAACGATGTCACCATCAAGAACAAGTACCCACTACCGAAGATATAAGATTTGTTTGACCAGTTGACTAATGCCAGAGTGTTTTCTAAGATTGATCTTAGAACTAGTTATCATCAAGTCAAGATTCGCGTAGTGGATATTCCGAAGACTGCCTTTACCACCAGATATGGATTGCATGAGTACACTGTCATGTCTTCTGGATTAACCAATGCCCTCGCTTACTTCATGAACCTCATGAATAATATTTTTATGGACTTCCTGGATAATTTTGTCGTTGTTTTCATCGATGACATTCTGATCTATTCCAAATCAGAATAAGAACATGATCTACACCTAAGGACCATCCTTGGAACCCTTAGGGAGCATCAGCTGTTTGCCAAGTTTAGCAAATGTGAATTCTAGTTACAGGAAGTAGGATTCCTCAGACATATTGTATCAGACAGAGGAATTGCCGTTGACCTCGCCAAGGTTAAGGATGTTGAAGATTGGCAAGCCCCAACCACTCAATCCCAAATTCGTGCATTTCTCGGATTAGCGAGATATTACCGCATGTTCGTAGAAGGATTCTCGAGTATCGCCAGACCCATGACCCAATTGTTGAAGAAGGACAAGAAGTTTGAATGGACGAACAAATGTGAAGCGAGTTTTCAAGAACTCAAGAAGAAATTGATCTCAACCCCAATCTTTATTATGCCGAATATTACGAAGCCCTTTGATGTATATTGTGATGCATCCAAGATTGGTCTCGGATGTGTGTTGATGCAAGAAGGCAAAGTAATATCTTATCTATCCCGAAAACTGAAGGAGCATGAGCAAAATTATCCTACCCATGACCTTGAACTAGCAGCCGTAGTTCTAGCCCTGAAGACATGGAGGCATTACCTTATGGGAAACCGTTGTGAGTTTTATTCGGATCACAAGAGCCTGAAGTATATATTCACGTAGAAGGAGCTAAATATGAGGCAGAGGAGATGGATAGAGTTAATCAAGGACTATGATCCGGACATCCACTATCACCCCGGTAAAGCCAATGTGGTAGCAGATGCCCTTAGCAGATTGCCGTGTCGCTTGAACTCTATGATTCTGAAGGAGCAACCAAGTTTGCACAAAGAGATGGAAGATTTTAGAATGGAATTAGTTAGTAAAGGATTTTTGGCTAGCATAGAATTTCAACCCACTTTGATCAGTTAGATCAAGGAGGCGTAGAAATGAAATGCTAGTATCGACAGAATCAAACGTCGTATTGGTATAGGAAAAGTACCTGGATTCACACAGGATGAAGAAGGAGTTTTGTGGTACAAAGGACGTATCTGTGTGCCAGTAGACTCAAAGTTGAAGCAATACATTTTGAAAGAAGCCCATGATACTCTTTATTCTATCCACCCTGGAGGAACGAAGATGTATTAGGATTTGAAGGAGTAATTTTGGTGGCATAAGATGAAGAGTGAAATGGGAAGCAACATAGCCAAGTGTGATATTTGTCAGAGAGTCAAGGCGGGACATCAGATACTCGCAAGACTGTTGCAACCATTGCAGATTTCAGAATGGAAATGGGATTTAGTTGGAATGGATTTTATTACCGGTTTGCCTACATCTAGTAGGGGAAATGACTCTATTTGGGTCATAGTTGATCGCCTGTCCAAAGTAGCCCATTTCTTACCAGTCAAAACCACTTACTAGAGTTCGAAGCTAGCAGAGTTGTACATCTCTAGAATCGTCAGTTTGCATGGAGTCCCCAAGAACATTGTGTCGGACCGAGGAACTCCGTTTACCTCGAGATTTTGGAATAAATTCCAAGAAGGATTAGAAACAAGACTAGATTTTAGCACAGCTCATCACCCTCAGACCGTTGGACAAACGAAGCGAGTAAATCAAATACTCGAAGAAATGTTGAGAGCTTGTGTGCTAGAGTATGGATCAAAATGGGAAGATTGTCTGCCTTTCGCAGAATTTTCGTACAACAACAGTTATCAAGCCATTCTGCAAATGGACCCATTTGAATTCATGTATGGAAGGAAGTGTCATACCCCTTTGAATTGGTCGGAAGTAGGAGAGAGTCAGATTTTCGGACCCGACATCCTACGAGAAGCAGAAGAGAAATTTCACAAGATCCGTGACCACCTCAAGACCACCCAATCCAGACAGAAGAGTTATGCCGACAAGAGATGTCGAGACCTCGCCTTCAATATCAGAGATTTTGTGTATCTCAAAGTGTCACCTTTGAAACGAATGCAACGTTTCCAGCTGAAAGGAAAGTTAGCCCCCAGATATATTGGACCTATCAAGATTCTGAATCATTGAGGAAAAGTATCGTATCAACTGGAACTGCCAGAGGAGATGTCAGCAGTGCATAATGTGTTCCATATATCGTTACTTCGCAAATGCCTAGAAGTCCCAGAGAAGACCGAAGTTTTCAAGAACATTGATCACCAAACCATAGAGATCAACAATGAACTGACGTATCCCGAAGTACCCATTCGTATTTTGGAGGAATCATTCAGAACCACCAGAACCCGAAGCATCAAGTTTCTCTAGATACAGTGGAGCAACCACACTGAAGAAGAAGCTACCTGGGAGCGAGAAGATTACATCAAGACGGAGTTCCCCAACTCTTTAAATCCGAGTTTTCTTTTTTCTCAAATCTCGGGACGAGATTTTGTTTAAGGAGGGAAGGTTTGTAACATCCCAAAAATATTTAACAAGGTTATCAATTTCCAATCACCAAAATTAGGGTTAACAAAAACTTTTGTTAATTAGAATCATATGAATGCATGTGTGTATGTGATGATTGTATGAATGCATGAATGGACTTGTGTGATTGTTGTGATTAACAAGAAATGGTTTAAATATGAAAACAACATCATCTAAATATTTTCCAAGAAGAAACAAATCAAGAGAAATTCAAAAACAAACAAAACAAGCAAGTGGTCATTTTTGCCAATCTTGCTCACTAGGCCACTTTGAGTGTTTCTAGTCCAAGATTTCAAACAGAAACAATTCTATTTCTTTTCACCCCTTGCTAGACCAAGCGAAAGTGAACCCAAGCCCACCTTTCAAACCCACAAAAACATTTGGCAACTTGATTCGAATGACAATTCAAAATTGAATCTATATCATATGTGAAGATCACCACTTCTCAAAACCACACCAAACCAGTGCACCTTGACCATTCCAAGCAACCATAGACTACATAGTATGTGACTAGTACACCCACCAATTTTCATCCAAAAATTCAAATTCAAATCTCTTTCGGCCATTTCATCAAACACCTTGTAAATACAAATCAAACAAAACATCAAACACTATAGTGAGCAGTGTTTGTGCCTAATTTGTCTCCCCTCTAGCTCACAACACACTCTCAGTAGATGATCAAACTAATTTAACTAGCCCTAGCTCACTGTAAGCTTGACATTATCATCAATGGTGAGCATGCCAAGCCCAACTTGCCACCCCATGGTCGACAGCAAGCTAGGAGCTTCCCTAGCCTCGCCAACCTTGTTGAGGACACAAGCCACCATCCACCGCCACCTCCCGTCCAATGCCCAAGAACTAAGAGCCCCTGGACCACTCAGAACGAGCATTCCCAGCCTCTCTGCAAGCATGCCGAGAGCGCTCCAGAGCGCCGCACTCGACACGCGAGCACAGACCGTGCACCACCCTTGCCGTTTGCGTGCTTGATCACCACCGCCCCAGGAACCACCCGGACATGCCCATTCGTCGCCGTGTGACCAGGAGAGCCCGTGCACCATTAATTTTCCCGTCGGACCCGCCCAGAGCATCTCAGTGTTCCGACCGCATCGCACCGCCCCACGCCTCGCCACCATGCCGTTGAGCTTCGCCAGGAGGCAGAGCACTGTCCCCTACCACCAACCATGTTGTTAGCTTACTGTGACGACGACCACGACGAGCTCCACCCCGCACCCTTTGGTCCCCTCATCGCGCTATAAAGAGAGGCCTCCCCCGTTTGATTTTAGCACACCATCTCACTCCCCACCTCTCACTGATCACACACACTCACCCCCGGAGCAAGGCAAGCACCAGGTGGCCGGAATTTTGCCGGAGTCTACCGCGGAGGAGGAGAAGAGGCGCCGTTGATTGGAGCCACCCCAGGAGGAGCGACCGGTACCAAGAGGATCACCTTCGCCGACTTCTTTGTTCGCCCCCATTGACGACCATCGCCTGAGCCCCGTTGAGCCACCACAGACCCCCACTGGCCACATTAGGGTTCAGTCTCGCCGGCGCTGCCCGACTGAGACGAAAAGCCCCAACTGTTAGATTAGATGTTAATCACATGGTCCAGATTGCCCTGCACTTCCCCTGTCGCTTCTTGGTGGGGACAGCCATAAACCATCCTCAAGACGTCAGGCGCTGGGCCGCCGATTACACTTCGCGACCCATGATTCAAATTTAGGTCTATTAATTTAGTTTCAAACTTACTTTTGTCCCTAGATTCAAAAATCAACCCAGGGATATTCACTGAACCAATTTTGCTAGAAAGGTACTGAAATTCTTAATCCAAGCCCGTTGGATTCAAACCATTTGGAATTGTAGATCACCTATAGTAAAAATAACAAGGTAGATACTTTTCTGCATTCAAACATTTTTCAATATTCAACCATAGCTGCTTTTGATTTGATTCCAACTCTCAAAAATCACATTTGACAAGACCTTTCTGAATATATAAAAATATCAAGGTTTACTTGCAGAAATATTGGACAAGAAATAAAAGAATGCCCCATAGACATTTCTAGTCACTTTATTTAATTAAAATAAAAAGGTTAAACCTTATTAACTTGTGACACCACTTTAAATCACATTCCCAAGTATTGAAATATGTGGTGATGACATGTGTCAACATGATCCCATGTTTTAGTTGGAGAATATTAAATCTTAAGTAGTTTTTCAATGAGTAGAAATTACTTTTCTAAAATAAAATAAATAAAAAAAGTGCTTTAATATTTGTGATAATAGTGATGATGCTAGATCATATAGTGTGAGCCTTTGTGTGTTAAGTAGAAGTAGTTAAGTATTGTTTGGTGATTGTGTACCTCATATTTATTTATAGACGCTAGTACAAACCAAGGATACGAGGAGGAAGGAGGATACTACGAGGAAGAAACAAAGGAGAACTTCAACCACTTCTCTGCACAAGGCAAGCTACTAACTAAGCAAGTTTCACCATGCAAGATATCCTAGCAAGCTAGAACTTTGCAAGTTAACCCTTTGCATTATAACTATGCCAACTAGATGCATTAAAAATGCATTAGTTACACCACTCGATTATACCAAACCCAGTTTTACTTGCAAGCTTAGTTCTTTTATTTCTTTATCAAAGCTCCTTAGTTTTGTTTACTTAGTGACTTGTAGATTTTAGAAATATGTTTAAAGGTAGCATAAAGAGCATAAAATTTGGCCTAAGTTAGATAAATCTTGATGTCATCCTGAGGCATGAGATTGAATTTAGATAAGTCACACTTGCTTATCACCCCCTCATTAGTTTTACCCCCACTTGTAGTTGCTAGTGCTAAGCATAAAACTTGATCACTTTAGATGGGAATACTTGGTGAAATTGTTTATGAAAACCTTAGAATGATGAGTCATTCTACTGAAATGTTTTGACACGTGTTCTTGAACACCAGATGATTTTGATGATGAAAATGTTGAGGCATGAGCCTTAGCCCCTTTATAAAACTGATGGTTGTCTGGATGCGATACCATTCCAATTTTACCGAACAACCACAATACCCAAAATTTGGGTAGGGCTTGACTGAAAGTTTATATACCTTAGTATGGGTTCCCTCACGACCAAGGTTTGAGCTGAGGCTACCTTGTGAAGATTGTCCACCTGTGCAGTTCCCAAGATGAAAGTTGGTCATGGTTGGGAGGCCAAACTCATAGGAGAGGTGCCTATACTAGGGCGTGTAATTGAAAGGTTAGGATTGAGTATCCTCATACTGAGTATGGTGAATTCAGGATTGTTCTTGACGGATTTATCGAATATTGTGGTGAAAGTGTACCACCTCTGCAGAGTGTCAAACTATTCGAATAGCCGCATCCGTGGTTATGGACAGTTGGAGTGTCCATACTGTTCCGTCGTCAGATGTTTTCAAAATGACTTATGAAATGAATCATGACTTTGACTTGACCACAACAGGGTTGTGACATGAAAAATCAAGTTTCCACTTAGGTGTTATAAAACTTTCAACTAGCTTTCTTTGCTTCTGAACTCAGTTAAGGTAAACCTGGCTTTTTGCAAAACAACATAGAGCTTAATATTCCTACTCAAAACCACTTCACTTGTAAGTCTTAGTTTGCGAGTACTTAAAGAGTACTCATGGCTTTATCCCTGGCTATTCCTGTGGCCAGACTATGAGGAGGACTATCAGGAGGATGGACCTCAGGAAGGTTACGACAACTAGGATCATCTCCATCGTCAGCATTGCCTGTGACCATAAAGATGGAGCTTCGCCCAAGCTACCGTTATTATTACGTTTTTTCGCTGCTATGATTATATTAAGACTGGATCATGAGATCCTTTATTTATTGTAAGACCTTATGTATGGTTTGTAATGGATGATGTACTGTCATATCCAATCTATTATATCTTGCAAAAATGGTAATCCTGGGATTGCGATGTGTAACATCCCAGGATTAGCACCTAGAAATATAGAGGACACAGGGTTGTGCATTGCATTCATGCATAAGAAAATCCGGGGAATTTTCGCGCAAAACTACAAGAGGCTATAGAGAGATCGAGATCTCTGTTGTTCTGATAAAAACATCACAACAATGGATTTCGGCATGACCTCTCTTGTATCTTTTGTGTTTGAGGGGAAGACAATTAAAATTTGATTACTCAATTGATAAAAAAATTTGAATCTAAAAAGAATTTGAAATGAAATGATTACAATAATAGTATGAAGGGTTCTTTATTAATACAATAATACATATTGTACTATTGTTCTTTTACAATAAAATAATAAAAGTAAATTACTATGAAACAAATAAATAGAAAAAGGAATTACATAAATGAAACAACTAAAAGAATTCTTTATTACAAGGAAATATATATTACATTATCTTATATAAATGAATGACAAAAGAATAAAAAATACAGAAACCTAAAATTATTTTCCTACTCTAGTTCTTCTATCTACTAATTCCCAAACCCTTCAAAGAAATTCTGTACCTGCAAAAGAAAACAAGAAAAATAGATATAAGATGTGAGGGGGGTTAGTTTTAGCTGCTCTCAGTAAGTACAGTGAAGTGCACTGCCACTGTTCATCATAGAGCTTAACTGGAATGGGGGCAAGTTTCACCAAATAGAGCATCTGTTCTTATCAGACGTGTAGCCTCAACTTAACTTCATTGACAATGGATCCAAGAATTTAATTATAAAGGGAAGGTAAGGTCAATGGATTAGCACTGGGTGCACATAGAAAAGGTTGCTAATGCACCATCTGGATAGGAACAGATCCATCGATGAAGCAAGCACACAGCTCACAAGCACCTTATTCACACATGCACTCAGTGTGCTGTCAACCTCACAATGAAACAGCAAGCTGAGAAGGGGCTCCGACCGTTACAAATAAACCTGAGAATAGTTCAAGAACTAAACCATAACTCCACCAAACCCACACGAGCACAGTTGACAACTGAACCAAAACCAAACCCATCTGACACGTACGTAAACCCAACCAAACCCAGATCTAAATTACTTTTCATCCAAACCGAACTTAACTGAGTTGTAAACCGTGGTAGGAACCATTATCAGAAATGGGTTTAGATCAGTTCCATCATATTAGTTGACTATCTAACATTGTAGCTAGCTACGGCTGCCATCACGGTGGCGAAAAGCATGCACGCCACGGACGGGAAGCTAGCTAGCTAGCCATATGATGATGCTTTGGGAGAGACAAGGAGCAGTGCCCCATCAAAAGTCGTGTCCGGCACGCCGTCGGGAGCCGTGCCTGGCATTCCGGCATACCATCGGGAGTCCTACGACACCGTGAGTCGTGTCCGACACACCGTCGGGAGTCCTCTGATGCCAGTAGTCCTGTCCGGCGCACCGCCAAGAGTCTTGTAAGACATGCCACCAATGTCCGGTACGCCGTCGGGAGTCCTCTGATGCCAGCAGTCGTGTCTGGCGTGCCGCCGGGAGTCTTGTCCGGCATGCCACCAATGTCCAGTACGCCGCCGTCGGGAGTACTACAACGCCGGGAGTCGTGTCTGACACACCATCGGGAGTCATGCCGTCGGGGGTGCTCTGATGCCAGGAGTCATGTCTGACAGGCCGCCGAGAGTCCTCTGACACGTTCGGCATGCCGTCGGTAGTTCTCTGAGGCTGGAGTAGCTTAGCATGGAGCCATGGCGCTCGTCGCGGACGGAAGAGAGAGCCCTCAGCTTGGCCTCGCGTGTCAGGCTTGCCTCATCCTCGACGCTGAAGTTCTGCGCTCACCCTGGGGCTCACGCCGGAGCTGGCGACCATATGTAGCTGCTCTAGCTCCTGGAGGTAACCGAGGCGAACAAGACCCGGACGTTGAGGATGCCAAGGACCTGGGCCGACAAGCGGTGCGAAGCTGTCATAGGAACGGGGGCCGGCGAGCTGGAAATGGTGGCGACTTCTGTCACGAGGGCAGGCAGGGCGAGCAACGCGGCTGCGGCTGCGGTCGCAGAGGACGATGTGGTTTCAACTACACACAGAGAGACGGAAAGAGAAAAATAGCCTAGAACCAATCTCACGAACCGGTTAGGAACCATAGTTTAAGCCTATTTGGAACTGAACCCGTTGGAACCATACCCAACCACACCCAAACCATGTTTACGCAAACTAGAACTAAATCGAACTGTTCTCTGCCTATGTCCATTAGCGCCCAAACTAAATAAGCCCAGATGCAGAAACCGAACCAGCACACCCGGTTAAAGGAAAACCATCCCCAGGTTTAGTTACAAAGCTACTACTACCTCATCTCTCCACACACACACATACAACCAGTTTATTAGCCCAAGAACATCATTAGACCTCGTTTGTTCTTATCAGTTCTCTTTCAAGAACACTCAAACCACAGAAAACTAACTTTCCACCAAATAAGAACATCCTTGTTATTATCTGTCTATCATTTCACCAAAATGATCCCAACAATTAGCATACATAACAGATTCCGCAAACCAGTGGAAGAATATGTGGAATCAGGAAGAGGAAGGAGAGGAGAAGTTACCAACAGCAAGAGGAACTGGCCAACAGTAGCACAAGGGGAGGAGGCCAGCAACAAGGACAGCAGGCCACCAATAGCATCAGGAGGGCAGAGTAACAATAAGAGGAGCCAACAACAACACCACAAGATAACTCTAATCCAAACCTCACACCTCAGTTGAAGGTCAATCACTTTTCCCTTTAATACTTGTTCTCATCATTAATAAGGAAAAAGGGGGTGTTGTGAGGAAAGGTACTTTTAGAATTGCATACAAGTGGTATGCAAAATCATCACCAAGTATTTGGGAAACAATACCATTTGTTATTTTCAAACTAGCCCAATTAACAGCATGTCATTGCACTATGGAACATACTACTGTGCACACTCTAATGAGGCACCACAGTAGAGTATCCACCAACAATGAAAGCCATTATAGGGTAAAATGATAACCATAAATGTTATCAAAAATTAAGTGCCTCAGCCCTTGCATCATTGGCTGGGTCAAGAATCCCCTCCACAAAAATCAACCATGGCAACTGATCTTAGCCAGAAAATAACATCAATGCACTATTCAGCTTCAGACCAGCATCATTAGCTTATTATCTAGTTTTACTAGATCAACATACCAACATACCATAGCTGCTAGGCTACAGGGCACATTCCCAGAGGGTAGCACCTCTGTACCTAGCACATTCATAATTTCTTGAGTGCAAGCTCAAGATCATTTTTTTATTGAAACCCACAAATCATTTTCCTAGACAAGGTATCTAGGAATCATTTATTAGATCACCTTATCATTAAACAGATCAAGCAATACTTCAGCCTTTGCATCATAGGAAGGGGCTATAGCACACTTATACCATTCATACCAGAACCATAAAAGCCTACAAACCATCTTTGCATAAACCAGCAAGCATGAAGGATTGCTGGGCACAAATCCAAAATAATTGGAAATTACACCTCAAGCACAATCACTCATTCATTTTTTGGCCACATCCTTAATCTAGTCTTTAAACTAGAACATCAGTTCTTCATCAAGTAAAATAATAAATCACTTTCTTAGATATTCAAGAACATCCAAGAATCATTCTATATTTTAGAACAAAGTAACTGCATCAAAGATATAGGTGCACATTGCACACCTTCACATTTCATCTAAGAGGCAGCAGCACATCATGTGCACATGTTATTATTACTGTGCATCCTCCTTGGAGGTACCACAACAATGAGACACAAGCCCAGAAGCCAGAAGAAACATTCCTGGATATAATATTCAATGAATTCAATCTCAACTAAAAATTTCATTTAAAAATCATCTATAGCCAGTCACACACTGCTAAAGCACCTAATTCATCTGCTAATATTACTGCTTATAGACCAAAAGGAATTAATGATTACCCAATAGCTGAACCAGATAGAGTAGATCCAGCAATTCAGCATTCCACACACACATGTGTCTGATCAAGAGATTGATCTGTTTAGTATCTAGGAAACAAACAAATTATTTTCACCTTTACTTATTCTATGTACATATCACTTATATAGTGAATGCAAATTAAATAATGCTTTTATTAATATTCAAAAGAACACTCTATTCACAAGATCAACCCAAGCATGTTTAGATAATAGCAAAAGTAACAACATGAATGCCACACATAGATAAGTAAAAAAAAGCCTAGTTAGAGTATTGGTATCAGCTCTAGAGTATAGAGATGTTTTATTATTGAAGTTAGACATGGCCAACCTCCACCCAACAAGCCATAAATTCATACAATATATACAATAGAGTAACAGCCCTCACTGAGGTTGGTCACCGAAAACAGAAGCAACATCAGAGGGAGATCGGTTCGAGCAAAGAAGACCAGAGAGTGAAAAGGGGAAAACTTACCCGTGGTCCTCGCTAGAGTGTGAAGAGTAAGCGGTGGCCGGCGCAGAGGATGAACACGGCGGCATGGGGAGCACCCAGAGGGCGCTGCAACCCGCGCCAAGCCGCGTTCATAGGGATCACAGTGAGGAAGACGACACCATCTCCTCAGCAAGGCACCAGGGCGACGCCAGAGGAACGTCGGAGCACCACATCCTCGGCAACAACGCAAACCCTAGCCATCAGAGAGGGAAGCGCGGCTAGGAGAGAGCTCGAGCATCAAATCGAGCTAGGGCCATTGATGTAGCATCATCCACCGCATCATTTCACACCACGATGGCGGCCGGAGACGGCCAGGATCAAGGAATGGCGGCGGCGGCACCAGGGGATCGCCTAGAGAGAGAGAGAGGGATTCGAGCGCGAAGGAGGACACACTAGACCGAGTGGGTCGGTTTGATCGGCTTGGTCCACCAATCGGGTTGGTCTAGCCCAACCATGGGCCAGACTGACTGGTGGAACCAAGGTAAAATGATATCAAGAAAATAAATAAAAAGAAAAAGGAGATAATAATTACCAAGATAGCCTCAATACAATATTAGTTGTACAAAAATAAATAAAAATCCTAAAAATACATATAGTATATCAAAATGTTCACAAAAATAATATCTACCTAATAAAAATATAACTTTATTTGTTTAAAATAAGAATAAAGTAAAACAATTATTAACACCATTAAATCTTAAATGAAATCTTATAAAATAAAACAAAAATCCTAAAAATAAATAAAAAATCATTTTTGTGTATCAAAATAACTCTACTATTTTATAAAAATACTAACTTAGAGTTTTACAAATAAAACATAAAACAAATAATTAAAGACACTTAATCCTTTGATGAATTTTATAAAAAGATAATACCTAAAAATAAATAAAATTCATTTTCAAGGTCTTGAATAAATATATTACACTAGAAAAAATTAAATATATTATTAGGAAAGTTTCTAACATTTTAAATAATAAATCCTTACCTAATACCTATATTGTTAATTCTTTAAAAACAATTATTAAGTAAGAAATAATCATAATTTTTATAAAACCTTGAGCAATTAGTGTCTTTGTACTAAATTCCAAACCTATAACTTAAATTCATAATCAAATTTAAGTATATCCTTTAACTTTAAAATATTCTTTTAAAAATCTTATTAAGAATCCCTTTTAAATAAACATTGGGTATCACCCATTTATATAATATGGTGAATAATCATTATATCTTCACCATTATTAACATAACTTTAAATTCTAACAAATAAAATAAAATAATCTAATTATGCTCCCATTAAATAAATACAAATTATTTTCTTAATAAGCAAAAAAAATTAATCTAAATCATTCACTTAAATATAAAGTGAATAATTCCACACCTTAGTTATACCTACCATAAATCTAAAACTGGCGCATAATTAAAATATATTACATCTTAAGTTACTTAACCTTTTAAAATTAACTTTAGTCTCAAAAGCTTATAAACATTATGTCTAATAAACTACTTATGTTTTTATAGTTAACTTTGGTCTATTTCAATTAAGACATAATGCATATCAAGTCCAAACTATTCAAGCAAGCAAACATCAATCACATTCTATCAATCATATTCTAAAACCTATCAGGGTTGTTTAAACCTTAGGAAGGAAATCTTTTCTTCAAATGTTATTCTTTTTGCCACTTCAAACAATAATCTCATAATAAGTTCTTCAACTCTTAAAAACTCAATCCCAAGGACTTAGATCATAGTCATCACATGACAATTCACCATAATCACATCATCTTATATTATACTTACATATTTTGGATTGTTAACACCTAGGTTCCTTATAAAGGTCACTACTTGTAAAGTAAAATTTGAAGATAAACCAAATCTAAAAAGAATCACTTGAATTCACTTCACTCAAAGTATTGGGGATTCAATTTGGGAGTTTTACAAAAATGCATAGCATTACTTATGCATAACTGCATATTGCTTCTTAAAACATTAGTCCTCACCGGACCAATGATGCAGATTTCAGATATTGGATCTTATGTCTTCTCGAAGACCGTGGGTGTATAATCTTGCAATCACAAAAGGCAAGTTCACACTTTCTCATGTCCTTTGATTATTTTCTGTAAAGTATTTTACAAATCCAGTGTTGTTATCACCTGCATTTGAAAAAGGTCAGAAAACACTATTTTCATAATGATGTGATTATAGGTTAATTACCATGAGGTAATAACCTACTATAAGAGTTCCGGTGGTAAAGGAACATATTATCTAGGACGTAACAACCAATGTCGCCAGTGATTCTTGCGCCGTATATTACGCGTTGACTATGACATTTGGAATGGGACAGAGAAGTCAGCTGTATCTTTTCCCTCTCGCATGGAGCTAGATGTGCGGGTCGTGGCTGTTATCACTCGTAGCGTGAATATTATTTACGGTAATTCGTAGAGGATATGCATCATATGGGTGGGATCCCTCAACGTCCCATGATAGTTCCGGCATCTGAACGGTCTGTACAAACCATTTCCGTAATTCAATAGGTGGGCATGGTGTACACCAAGGAGACATGCGGGGTCGTCGAGAAGGCAGTGATTGGCTTGGATCTTAGGTTGTGCCTCAAACCAAGGAAGTTTGAACGGGGACATACTCCCGGCCGTGCAACAAAACCTAAGGTCTCTCATGGGTAAAGTGACGCACCTCTGCACAGTGTAAGAACTGTAACTTGTTACTACCTGTTCCGGGAAAGAGCTGGGAACGCGGCGGGAAAGGAACCCCATGAAGGTTCTGGTAAACCCATGAAGGCTCACGGACATAGCTTTTCAGATTAAAAGCAACCTTTGAAGAAATGTTTATGAAAACTTGCATTGCCTTCGACCTATGGTCTGTGGCTATAGATATAGTGCATCAAACACTTCTTTTCTAGTGAACTTGCTGAGTACGCTCGTACTCAAAGTATATTCTTAACCCTTGCTAGGTTCTAAAGCCAGTACACACGATGACTACATCAAGCCATGCTCCAGGAATCATCATCAAAAGCTAAAGCTCTTCAATGAAGTCAAGAAAGTCAACATATACATCAGCTCAAGTGAAGACGAAATTGCTAATTAGTTAAGAATAAAACCTCTAGCCATAGAACCTATTTCTGTAGTGTATTGCAATAGCAGCAATGCCAGACCATTAGTTAAGATATTAGTCTTAATAGTATTATAAATTTTGGAGTTTTTTATTTCTGATTCTTCTTTGTAAGAAGTTTATTTCTCTCTCTTTAACCTAGAGTGTTCTCTGGATCTTGTGTAAAGAGTTGAGTTGTAACCTATAGTCATGTCTTGGACTTGCTGTGTTTCTGTTGTATCACTCTGAGGGATGTAATACTAGTGAACGGTGTTTCATTGGTGTTATATCAATGACTATAGTGTACTACATCATGCAGTGGTATTCTGGGTCACCGCATGATGTATGGCATAACATGCATCTAGGATTAAAAATCCGGGTGTTGACAGTGAGTCCAATGAAGTCCTCGGCTGGTCGAGGCGAGCTCGGGAACGGCTGGGCAGCGCGGCACCTGCGAGCTCTAGGGTTAGGGTTTTGCGCGCACTGTAGTGAGGAAGTGAGGGAGAGGAAGAAGTGGCATGCTAGGGTTCGTCCTTGACAGTGCGGGGCTCTTATAGATGACGACAAGTGGCAGCGTTGATCTTGGCACGTGGTGGACGGCGGGGTGGCGACAAGCAGGCGCTTCCCCCATCAGGAGGTTGACGATGATGGAAGCGATTACCGAAGCCGTATCAGGCCAGGGCGGGATGGTTCAGGCTGGGAATGGGCAGCAGTTGGGCCTCTGTGGTTGTGGGTGAGCGGCAAGGAAAGGTTGAGAGAAAGGAGAGCAGGCTAGGCTACGTCCTAGCTCTATTTTTTTCTGTAAAAAGGTTTTTCCATTTCTGTTTTTTGCTTTCTATTTATATTTTCAAATTCAGTTCTGTTTTGAATAATTTCAAAATACGAGGGTTTTGTAAATATTTAAAATACTATGGAGACCCTTTATAATCACTTGGGCTCCATATATTTTTGGATTTTTTTTCAAACATTTGAAACCATTCTGAGAAGGTTTTCAAAGAGAGGAAGAGATTTAGATTTAGGATTTTGGAAACCTTTTTCTTGGATGAGATTTTCTTTAGCAATATATGCATGAATGCTCATGATGCAGAAACAAATCCCAATTACTATTTAGTAAACCTAGGGGTGTTATAATTCTATCCCCCTTAAAAGAATCTTGTCCCGAGATTCCTAGATAGGAAGATAGAAGGAATAGGGTTACACTAAACTTCAATGATCTTCTCGAATATTATCCTAAACCCTAAACCCTACTTTGCAGATTACGCGGTCGGCTGCGTGGGCCGGGTCATTCTCATCGTCGAAGTTCAGGGCGCGGCCTTGAACGGTGGGGTTCAGGTGCGACCTGATGTGGCGTTAGTGGTAGCGCGAGAGCTCCTGCGTTATCACCTGCTCGAGGCGAAATTTTTTGCGCTCGGCCTGCTCTTTGCGGACCGCGTCCGCCATTCGCAGGCGGAGTTCTTCGACCTCCGTCATTGTTGCAGTCGGAGGGATCGGCGTGGAGAAGGGGTCTGGCGGGGCTTCAGTGCCGCTCGCCATGTAGGTCGCGACATTGCGACCAGATCCGTCTTGGAATTTGCCGGAGTTCTCCGACCCGGAGTCGGAGTCGAAGATCCCAAGGATTGAGGGGTCCTCGAAGTCTACCCTGTTGGAGACCTGGGTGATGGAGCCCGCGGATGACGCGGTGACGATGGATCTAGAGACTGACGCCGAGGTCGCCGAGTCTGCGTCGTTGTTGAGGGCCGCGTCATCCGCGACCATGGTGGTTTCAGCCACGTTGCTGTTGGCCGAGACATACTCGAAGGCGAGGCGGTGGACGCTGCAGACCTGACTCTTGGAGATTCGGTCGCGTGGTGGCGACTCACGGATGCGAGCCGAGTCCTCTGAGACGATGCTGTTGGTGAAGCCGACGAAGAGGGTGATCGTGCCGACTGGCATGATCATGCTGCGAGTGACGGGGCGCGCCGCCGGGACGTAGCTACTCGGCAAGATCTGGAGGATCTCGCCGATCACGATCATGCGGCCGATGGCGACCGTCTTGTTGATGGGCAGATTGGATCTCGCCACAGAACACCGGTCTGACCGGCCAGGCCCTACGGTGGGCGCCACTGTCATGGGAATGGCCACGTCAGATGCTGCAATCAGCAGCGAGTAGTAGAACGAGGGGCAAGGGCGGACAGCCATCTGTGGTGCGAGATGAGGGCGGAGACACAAGGGTTTACCCAGGTTCGGCCCCTAGAGGGTAAAGACCTACTCATGCTATATTGTATTGATGGAGAGTACAAAGGTCGAGCCTGACGACTAGGCGGCGAGTCGCAAGGGGTGTATGATGGAACGTATCCTCTATGCGTACCCTAGGGAGGTTTATATAGACTCACCTCGCTAGGGTTTATAGATCTACAACCGAATTAGTTAAGGATTCAGAGGGTGCTTGACCTAATCCGACTGGTCCTAGCTACGCTTCTGGGCCTCCAGCTTCTAGTCGCCAGGCTCCTTGCCGAGTCTCGATCCAGTCGTCGTCTTGCAGGCCCACTCGCTGGCAGCTTGGGCCAATAGGAAACGTCCTGCTGGGTATACCCCATGCAGAATATCCCCATCAATAACTCTTCCCGAATCCACGATACCATCTTTCAACAATTGCACGTGAACCAGAGGAGGTTACTACTAGAATCTAGAACACATACTTTGAGATGACACAAAGATGGTTCTCAAAAGTTTCCAACACTAATATTGAATGCTCCATATGAATCTCGTATAGTGTGGAGAAGTGTAACACCCTCGCCTGATAAGGCCGAGTTCATGTGTATAGTGTCAATCTCTGGATTGGTTCACTGGTACACACAGCACAAAATGATACCAAATATAACCGCGCATCATAAATACAATGAATATGATGTAGAATTTAAATTATTTATTCAATTACATAGCAGAAAACGAGTATAAGGTAGATCTCCATCCTTAAAATGTTCCACAGGCGAAGAATGGTTGAGTAGAGTCTCGCGACCTATGAACGATCACTCAGATACGATATAACCTGCAACATGAAACGTAGCAGCCCTAAAGGGTCAATACATGGAATGTATGGAAAGTAGACTAAAGTGGTTAATAGCAGATCTATCAACTACATGCTTATTTGGATAGGTGGAGTTCAGGCTCATTTGCATAAAGCAATAGTTTTATTCTAACATTTGTATCAAAATAATTTTACAATACGATAAATAGGACACTCTGGTTCACTCCCAGGTGCTCCTACCCAATTAAGTTTACCCAACGAGTTTTAAGTAATTAAGAAATTGGGATGAGTGATAAATATATCATAACATCAGTATCAGGTCGCTCAAATTATCCATAACTAGGGACATGACTGTGTACTTAGTTTAGACATCCTGCAGGGGTTTGTACACTTTACCCATGTGACCTAGCCAACCCAGCTCGGGCCATCACACTCATATTGTGTGATGATAGGGATAAGTCCAAGACAAGACAATTCGGGAAGAGCTTCCCAAACCCATCCACGCACCATACCAACCTACACTATCTACATCTCTGGCTACGTAGGGTTCGAGTCACCACAACCTACTAAGTCCAGCCCCATATCTTACGGGCACATGGTTGCACACGAAAGCGACCAACCAAAGAAACCAATCCTTTCTCGGTGCCCTGGGCGGCATTCCACACCATAAATCCACACTTGATGACCCAATTAATGCCATTCCTCCCATATGGTTCATTAAAATCATGTTGGTTTGTCATTTAGAAAAATATAAGCCTTTCAAAACATATAACTTTTCATGGTGTGGTTCCCTTCCTTGTCTAAATATCATAGCTAAGCAATCTACCAATACGATGGCTCATAAACAAGGAATACTAGGGAATAATATGGGACATAACATAGCATATACACATCAATTTCTACACATGCAATTCTATGAAAACATCTACAACGCATCGGAAAATAGTAGGACATTTACCTTTAGTTGCAGTCGTTAAGATAGTCCTTAAAATTATAATGGTTGCATTCGTCATAACTACAATACTTGCAATCATAGTAGTTTCACTCCTCACAATCTATCGTTTGAAACTAGGCACAACAACACACCATTGAAAACATTGCAAACATGCAACACTACAATCAAACAATGATGAACAAATACATACATGATGATTTAATAAGTCACAATAGTTGTATTTAGTACTCTGGACATGATTAGATCACATGATGCATGGGTAAATCATTTAATGTATTAAAGAATTTATTATTAAAGTTATACAGATTTTCATATCGATTTAATATGGTTTATCTCACTTTAATTCAACTACTGATGTTTCTTTTATATTAAATTGTGAACTAAATTCTAATGGATAGGTAACGTAATTTAGAGACAGTAGCAATTTGAATCACCTAAAAAGGATTTATAGATATTTTCTTATGATTAAAATACTACTACAATGAGTTTAGAGCTTTCTGCAAGAATTTCTATTTTAACAGTATCAAATAATTTGGCACGCAATTTCTCTAGATAGATATTATCAATACAAAATAGTATCAATTGGTTTCACTAATTTTGGAATTCTTGTTAGTTTTCTGGGATTTAAATACTAATTAGAAGGGTTTAAATCATTTAAATTATCTTCTTCAACAAAAATTAAATATAAGGCCAGATAAGTGTTCTACATGAAACAAGGATTCCATAGACATATTATTTGTATTTTTATGATCTATAAATAATTTATTATGATTTATTTACTCCAAAAGGTCATTAAACCATTTAAATTACTACAGAAAATATATGTTGTAAAGTTAGATACAAAGGTATGTTAATATTCTTCACAATTTTATGAATCCAATGATATATTATACATAATTTTAGGTCTTACAAATGGTTTTCTATGAATTTTAAAAATTAATGAATTTCTGCCTATTTATTCCTTTTTTGAAATACAACAGAATATTCCCGGAATATACCCTGCGATGTGGCGCGTTCTTATTGGCGGGTACCTCTTCACTTAAGTGACATGTTTGCTGTCGTTGGATGGCTATCTGACGATGGGTAGGAGGCAACTCGACACGGCTAGGCTTAAGTCCGGGATTGTCTTCCGCTCCCTGGCTTGGCTCATCTTGAAGCGATCTGGCCGTTTGTCTCAGATCGAAGGGCCAGAGTAAGTTGGTACATGGTCTCACCATGGGTGAGGTTGACTGCCGGCAGTGCGGGTTCAGACGGTGCATGTTCCCGAGGCTCCGACGTTCCTCGGTATAGGTGGAGTGTGCGATGCGATGTGATGTTGGGAATATGCCCTAGAGGCAATCATGTTTGATGATATTTCCCATTGTATTCATAAAGATATTAAGTTGTCCTTGTATAAACATCTGATGTGTATCGTTGAATATGTGATTCAGTTGTGGAACTATACATTCATGTTGTTTGTACTAAATATCCTTGGTCATCGAGGTTATGATGGACACACAACTTAGACCAATGTGAAAGTCGGTTGATGACTCGGTTCCACTTGTCATGGGCATAGATATGCTATTCTGACTTATACATATTCAGCTAAAGAGTTTAGTGAGTCGGATTGACCCATATTGAGATACAACGAACAAGTTGTCATTTGTATATCTCAATCAATGTAATCATTAGACCTGAGGTTGTTGCATAGTCCGAGTTGAGGATCATAGAATTAGGTTCTGTCAAACGCTGATCCGTAACTGGACAGTTATAAAGATAAAGTTCAGGTCGACTGAGAATCAAGCTGCATGATGTGAATAACCAAGATGGGATTTTGCCCCTCCAGTTGGAGAGATATTCTCTGGGCCCTCTCGGATGATATGATTCAGAAAGCTTGGACATGCATGACTCATTTAAGTGTTAACCGAGGCGATCGACTAAGAGTTAGTCGTATGAATCACTTATTTCGGATCGAGAAGAGAGTCAGACTATTTAAGGGATGACAAATATTCGCCTATAGTCTGACAAGGTATATCGTGAGGCAAAAGGGACTCGGATGCAAGTCGCATTGGAAAGGAAAGTTGTCATGACTCTTTGGTACTTGGGAGTCGGCATGTTCTGCTAGGAGCCGCTACCAACTGATCGATTAAGAGCCGGACTCCAATCGTGTCTAAGTTGCCATGATACTGCGGGGTCACACACTTAAAAGCGGGAGCAAGTTCGGATTGGATCTGAACCAGATATCTGGTTGGATTGGACCCGAGCCGGATTTGGACTGAGTCAGTGAGTCAGACTCACGGTGACTAAATATTATATGGGCTTTAGTGAATGGGCCACGAGTGAGTGGAGCCCATGTTCAATCCCTCTATATAGTGGGGCGCAATAACCGAGAAGGGTTGATCGGTTAGGTCATTCCATGCGTTAGAAACCCTAGCTCCACAGCAGTCCAGCCGTCGTATCGAACCTAGCAGTTCGCTGCCGGCGCTCCTCCTTGTACGTGTGAATACCAGCAGCGGTGCTGTACGATCAGCACTAGGACGATCAGATCAAATCTTGAGTACTGCACTGCATCCAACTGATGCGCTTCATCAGTAATCGACAACTGTGTGTCTAGTGGTAATCCTCGTGGCCTTCTACCTCAGCTAGATCTTGGGATCACCACGTTATAGGAAAATGTTTTGTTTTATCTCTGCGAGGCCCAACATGCGACTCTTCACTTCGAGCTCGAATATGTCCCTGTCGTTGTCCTTTGCTTCCTCTTGCAGCGTCATAAGGAAGTTGGTCGTCTCCAACTCTGACGGAACCCCGATGATGAATTCCATCTGCTCCGACAATCTACGCATGAGAAAAACGACGTGAGGCAATATGGTCGTTCAATGAGATCATCTTAGAGAGAAAAGGAGGAGTCGGAGGGTTCTGGAACTTTGCGTTCGTCCTCGATCTGCAGGAGGCCGATGGCGGGATGATAAAAGCTTCGGGTATGCGGTAGGGCCTAGATTTTTCTAAAAACTTTAGACGAGGAGGGGGCGGGGGTTTATATGGGGCTAGTTCTGTGGCGGAGGGGTAGGGATTCGAACAAATACATCGGATTTTGCGGGATTGCGATCGAGATTTGGCTCTGTTGGGAGTTTTTCTCGTCCACTATAGGAGGAAGAAGATGATGGGTCGGCCCCGCGTGCCAAAGGCGGAGAGGAGATGGGCTATGGCTACGGCTGATGCGTGTTGACGCTTCGTTGGGAAACCCCAAGAGCAAGGTATGATGTAGCACAACAGCAAGTTTTCCCTCAGTAAGAAACCGAGGTTATCGAACCAGTAGGAGGAAGGAAACGTCTTAAAGGTGTTGCACGCAACGTGGAAACCTGCACAACACAAACTCAAGACTTTTCCCCAACTAACAGTGAGGTTGTCAATCTCACCGGTTGCTATAACAAAGGATTAACTATATGGTGTGGAAGGTGATGATGGTTTGCATCAAGTAAACAATAATAGTGGAAGATGTATCAATGGTAAAGATTGGACCGGGGTCCATAGTTCACTAGAAGTGTTCTCCTTAGATAAAGAAACATGGCATGCTGGGAAAACAAATTATAGCAGGGCAATTGATAGGACTGAGCAAGGCATAATAATGCAATACTAGACATAAAGATCCTATGAGTTTCGATTGGGCAATACAACAAGATACATAGACCGCCATACAACTGCATCTATGACTAGAAGTCCACCTTTGGGTTATCATCCGAACCCCCTCCATTATTAAGTTGCAAGCAACAGACAACTGCTTTAAGAAAAGTGTGTAAGGTAAACAATCCACTTGTTCCATGAACAAGAGACCATTGTTTTCCCTCTAATGGCTACATCACATCTACAACCATAGAGATTTCTGTCAATTCCCTTGATTAAATAGAGGCATGAACCCACTATCGAGCATAAATACCCCCTCTTGGAGTCACTAGCAACTACTTGGCCAAGATAGCTACTAACAACAGAGAGCATGCAAGATCACAAACAACACATACATGATAGAATCAATAAGACAAAACCATTAATCAATCTGACATAGTAATCTCAATATCCATCGGATCCCCACAAACACAACATGCATGATTAGAAATACATGAGATCTTGATCATGAACGGAGCTCACAAGATCTAGACATGAAAGCACAAAGGAGGAGATACAACCATCTAGCTACTACATGGACCTGTAGTCCAAGGTGGAACTACTCACGCTTCATACCAGAGGCTGGCATGATGAAGAATAAGGCCTCCCGGATGATCTCCCCTCCGACAGGGTGCCAGGAAGAGCTTTAGATCCCCCGATCTAGGGACGATGGTGGCGGTGGCTACATACGGTTTCGTGGAATATTGATCGGGTGCTTAGGGTTTAGGCATGGAGGGCTTCTTATAGGTGAAGAGGCGAGGCAGGGGGCCACCAGGGTGGCTACAACCCCAGGCGTGGGATGGGCCCACCCGTGCGGCCAGGGGGTGTGGCCCCTGGTGAGTCTCCTCCGTCTCGTATTCTGGCTTCTTGTTCCCCACGGTAAAATATTGACTTTGGCTTTTGTCCCGTCCAATTCCGAGAATATTGATTTTCTGCCTTTCTGGAACCAAAAACAGAAGAAAACATGCAACTGACATTGTGGCATCTTGTTAATAGGTTACTACCAGAAAACATATGAAAAGAACCTCAAAGTGTGGACAAAGCAAAGCAAAGTAGATACTAAACAAGCATGGAACATCAAAAATTATAGATACGTTTTCGACGTATCAACAGGATATACCTGGCTGCTCGCTAGCCAGCTTCTGCGCGCGTGTTGGTTATGAGAGTGGGCCGGCTGGGTTGGGCCTGGCCGGGGTTAGATATGGTAGGTTTTTTTCCATTTTCATTTTGGTTTTATTTTATATTTTTAGTTTTAGGGCTCCAAATTAGTCCATTCAAATTTCTAAAAATTGGTAAGGGTGGTAGTCCAGAGAAGATACATCAAGACCCCAAGCAAGCCAAGATGTAATCTAGTTGGAAATTTTTTAAGGGTGGTAGTACCCTAGATGCTTTGAGCCAACTTGTAACCCCTATCTTCCCCAAATCTCGGGACGAGATTTATTTTAAGGTTGGTAGCCTGTCACATCCCAAGATTTTCCAAATCTTGTAATGTGAAAATAAATAAACAAAATAAATTATTGTTGAAAATCAGGGTGAAAAGAAACTTTGTTTCTAAATGGAAACTGAAATTCCCATCTTGAACAAACTTTAATTAAAGTTTGAATTCAACAAAATCCAAATCAATAGAAATGCATTCATCATAAAATGCATTTGGAAATTTAAACACTTAGAAAATAAATCCAAACCCTAAACTCTAATGGAATAAAAATCATTTCCAAGTTATCCCCAAGCCTATGGATTTGATCCATATAAAAATTGGTCAACAAACATTCACAAATGATCAAGAAAGACAAATAGAAATGTTATAAGACCATATAAATTGGTTTCACTTAATTTGGAGCCATAGATAAAATCTTATGAATTTAATAAGATAAGGATATTTAATATCCAAAGCTAATAAAGAACTTATCTAAATCGAAACCAAATGATGAGCAAATGATCCTAAAGATACTCAAAAGGATAAAGAAATATTAAATAAGATTTTACAAATTGGAATCACCAAGTCTGGATCTTTAAATAAAAAGATATGGATTTTATAAGATGGAGAAAGAAATATTAAATAAGGATTATTTAAAGACCAAATTAAATCTTGGCCTAATCCATTAAGCAAATAGAATAAATAGAATCCAAATCCAAATAAAAATAAAAGGACGAAGAATTTCCAAAATAAAATAAAATGGCATTATGTAGCACCCCGGGTAAAACCACTACTAGAAAATCGCATGTATTTATCTTGTGCACCATCATATCATCATGCATATCTATATCCTCAAAATCATTTCACCAAAAGCATATATTTGTTTTCTAAATATCCCCATCATTTATTTTAAATTAAAAAACCCAGGCTTATCTGGATATTTTGTTTTGTCGAAAAACTCTTTATAAAAGTATTTTGTAAAATTTATTAGACAACTATATAAATAAAATAATATTTTTTTAACCTGGGGGAGGCCGTCACCGACTAGGCCCAAAGGCCCAGTCAACTGTCGGCCTACAACCCCAGAAAACCCTAACCCTAGACCAACCAAATCCCCACCTAATCCCTACTCCCTCTCTCACCCCATCGGCGCAGGACACACAAACGCACACCACGCACGCGGTACACCGCTCCTAGCCCCGTCTCTCTCTCTCTCTCTCTCTCTCTCTCTCTCTCTCTCCCTGGCCCCACCACCCGACCCCACCCGCTCGCTCGCTCGCCAAACCCCCTCCCCTTAAATCCCCGCCGCTAGGGCATCTCCTCCTCTCGGGCGCCCCCTCGCTGGCCCCCGTCCGTGTCCTCGCCGTCCACCTGCTCGCCTCCGCCGCTGGTGCAGGCCCTGTCGTCGCCTCCTGGCGCCTTCCCACGTCCACCTTGAGGCTCCTCGTCGGTAGCATGTCCTCGACGCTGCCGTCCTTTCCTCTGCTCGCCTCGCCGCCCTAACTCACCACCCGGGCTCGCTGCTCTGCTCCCGACCCCATGAGCACCGGCGCCACGCCGGCCCGAGCTTCCGGCATGGCCGCGTCGCCTCCGTCAAGCCGGCGCCCTCCCCCGTGGCCCTCTTCCCTGTGTTGTCCCCTCTCAGGGTCTCTCCGGCCCCACCTCGTTCGCCGCCGCCACTGCCTCCCCATGCTCCACGGTTTCCAGCAACCTCTGCGTCGTCTTTCACCGCGCCATGTCTCACAAGCTACTCTTCAAGCGTGGTCCTTTTTCTGTTTGCAGAGGTTCCTACTCCAGCGTACAGTGCATGGGTGCCCTTTGAATACTTGTATACATGTATGTTGGAGTATCTCTGATCGTATTTTTGATCATTTTGTCTGTGAGGTGATGCTACCAAGTCCTTTCGCTGCAAGTGGGTGCCTGCTGTCCCTTAAGCCGAGAGCCCCGACAAGAACCATGTCATGAAACGCCGAATTCTCCTCCACGATTTCATGACCCGAAGATCGTTTACACGGATTCCGAAGCCATTCCTGGAACCCAAAGGCCTCCGAACCCGAAACCCTTGCAACCAAGTTCGTCGATCCCCCATGTGTGAACCTCTTTCCGAGCCCGCCCTATTTTTATAATGTCATATATCTTGTTGCATACCTAAATTTTCATGCTCGCATACATATTGTGTGGCTTGGGGGCCTTAGGCCGATTCACCTCATAATTAAATATGGAATCCATATGCGGGCGAATCTAGTCTAATATTGGCCCCATTTAAATTTGTGTAGCGAACCGATGCTATGTTTTGCCATGTTAAGACAATATTTAAATTGCCGGTATCTAAATAACCATAACCATATAATTAATTGTCGGGCCTCGGTTCCGTTTAATATTGCCTAATCGCACCACATCCTTGCCATGTCATACATCATACATGCATCATGCTCAATCTTTTGCCGTAGTATTAAATAGTGCATCCGGTGTTCGTTCTAGTGTTTGCTTCTTCACGGATTAGGCCGATGAGTTGATGCGAGTGTCGACCCGATCTTTGGATGAACCTTCAGCAATGTTTTCCAGGCGAGCATTCTCCCCCTTTCTACCTATCTTACTTTTATAGTCTTTATTCCCTCCTGTTGATCTATTGCTATGTGTTTGCGATGCTCTAGTTTTCGTACCCGTGATATCCCTTGCAGCCTTATATTTCCTTGGACACATCCTATTACCTGTTGTTTGGTAGATAGTTGGACTTGCGAGTCATAGTTTCTTGCTCAAGTGCTGTTGCGTCTCGTCAAGTACCACAGTTGTTGGAAGAATGCCTTATGCTTTATGTTGGAGATGATCATGGCTTTAATTATCGTTTAATAACTAAAATTGAAGTAGGTAAATAATGCAGAGGCACAGGTGGGCAATAGATGTTATTTGGTTTTTAACCATCCACTTGTGTCCCGTAGGACCCCGAGTACTTGATACCTGTTCTTTGAATATTCCCACTATCCGCATGTGGGACCATGATTCCCCCTAGCCAGAGCTTGAGTCATATTTATTTCTTGGGGCCACAAAGTAGTTTGGGGCTTTATTACTATCCTGTACTTATGCCATGCCTTACTGCTTTATTTACGATTGCGCGTGGAGCGCCTGTACTGTTTAGGTAAGCGGAGTGTTTTCGCGGTATCGACAAGCCTAGTCACACTTTCGGGTTCCCAGTCGTTTACAGTCATTGACGCAAACCTCTGGGTCCGTTCCGGAGCCGGCCAACTTCGTCGCGGGTAGCTAGGTGGGGTGGCCCCTGAAATTTATATGAATCTTGCAATTGCTCTGTCGTGATGCCTCATTGGGTTTTCATTTGGTTTTTCTCGAGGTTGATCGTGCGTGTGTTGCTATTTGTGCCCCCTGCAGGGTAAAACTTTCTGAAAGACGTGTCCGCGGTTATGGAAGACTTGGAGCACAGTATCTCGATCATAGACAACTATAACTAAAGTAGTACTATAAATTTGACTTTATAATGGCTAGTAATCAGCTTCACTATAATGGAATGGCTAAATAAAAGTGCCAACAATTGCTGGTTTGGATTGTCACCTGTTACCATTGCATCTGACTAGTAAGTATTGCAAATACAACGGAATGGCTAAATAAAAGTACCAACAACTGCTGGGTTTTGGGATGCCTCATGCTATATATATCTGACTAGTAAGTACTACCACTACAACGAAATGGTTAACTAAAACTGCCCATTGCTTATTATATCAGGATGACTCATGTTATCTATATTTGACTAGTAATTGCCGCAACTATAACGGAATGAATAAAAACTGCCAACTGAGTGAGTTCCTTGGTTGACTTCCTCGTTTGGTCTCGAGGGGGAAAAACCAGGATGGGTATGCTTGGTGGTAGTTCAGGTTAGATCCAAATAGGTCTTTCTTATCCCTATCTGATAGCCGCCAGTTGTATTGAGTCTCTATAGGTTGTTTAGTGCATGCTGCGCTGCCGCTTCAGTCCACCATACCTATGTAGGCGAGGACCGCCGAATTCTAGTCTCGCCGTGTACTGGCCTCAGTACTGACCGCTCTCTTTTTCCTTTGCCCTTTGTCGGCAACCCTTTTGTTTAAGCAGGTTATGAGATCGAAGTCGTTAGCAGGGTTACCCTTCCGGCTTGGCCTGGGCAGGGTTATGGACGCCATTGGTTATTCTTCAGGGCTCTTAGCTTAATTTGCATCTTGTCCGTACTCGGACGCTGTATCGTTTTCAAGGTGATTTGGATCTTTGTACTGTATATTATATTCTTGACTCATGGAGTCGTTGTTGTATATATCTGTTCTGTTGGTTCCATCGTGGACTATTGTATAATGGTATTACTTCGTTTTCCACCCGCACGAAAGTGCCTGGTGGGCACATTTGAATCGTTTCTATGCGGGTTTGGCGGGAATCGCTGAAACTTGCATAGGGTCAATTTTGAGGGTGTTACAGAGTGGTATCAGAGCTCAGCAGTTACGATACCCCACTGGTCTAGCCTGTAGGATAACATAGCTAACAGACATTGTAGAGTGTCAAAACTATTTTGGAAAATTGGTTGAATAGATCTGATTAGGTATGCTTTTATTCCTTACGCCTCTGCTATTCTCCTCTTACCTCTACATGTTTTGAATCTTCTCTCTTAACTTTCTTCGAGTCCAGGAATTCTCGTGGTTGGGTTTCCGTCGTGCCTTCAGGGTTTCGCTTCCTCCTTGTAACGGTGTTTCTACATCCAGTCTTCATGCTATCTAAGGAATTATCCTCTATTGTACCTTTTAGTGGATCAAAATTCACTAAAAAAATTCTTTATATCTTCCGGTGTTTTCCAACACGACGACATCATCTGCAATCCGATGATGAGCCTGCATCACCCTTTTGTATCCGAAGCTTTCCGAACCTCGCTTGTCGAGATCTTCAGTCTAAAATCCGAAAGTTGGTTGCGTAATCCGTCTGTTCGTGTACATAGTAATGCTTTGAGTGCGGGATGGAGTCGCGACCATACCACTACTCTTATCATTCGCTTTGGTACATTGAATGGTTGGATCAATGCAATTTTACTCCTTCCGCTGAAGTTAGAGGTGGCCCTGTATTTTGAGACCTCTACCTTCGTCCTTTGTTTTTCCGGAGCGTTCTCTCGACGATCATGGACAACGACCCCTTGTTAGTGGTGTCGCGAGGATCTACATGAAGCACGTAGGTTCAGATCGTCGGCCTTTTTTTTTCCTCGTACCATGAGGCGGATCTCGAGGGCGAGATCCATTGTTAGTGGTGTCGAATTGTAGCACCCCGGGTAAAACCACTACTAGAAAATCGCATGTATTTATCTTGTGCACCATCATATCATCATGCATATCTATATCCTCAAAATCATTTCACCAAAAGCATATATTTGTTTTCTAAATATCCCCATCATTTATTTTAAATTAAAAACCCAGGCTCGTCCAGATATTTTGTTTTGTCGAAAAACTCTTTATAAAAGTATTTTGTAAAATTTATTAGACAACTATATAAATAAAATAATTTTTTTAACCTGGGGCAGGCCGTCACCGACCAGGCCCAAAGGCCCAGCCAACTGTCGGCCTACAACCCCAGAAAACTCTAACCCTAGACCAACCAAATACCCACCTAATCCCTACTCCCTCTCTCACCCCATCGGCTCAGCACACACAAACGCACACCACGCACGCGGTACACCGCTCCTAGCCCTGTCTCTCTCTCTCTCTCCCTGGCCCCACCACCCGACCCCTCCCGCTCGCTCGCTCGCCAAACCCCCTCTCCTTCCATCCCCGCCGCCAGGGCATCTCCTCCTCTCGGGCGCCCCCTCGCTGGCCCCCGTCCGTGTCCTCGCCGTCCACCTGCTCGCCTCTGCCGCTGGTTCAGGCCCTGTCGTCGCCTCGCCGACGCCTTCCCCAGGCCGTCCCGCCTTTAGAGCTCCTCGTCGGTAGCATGTCCTCGACGCTGCCGTCCTTTCCTCTGCTCGCCCCGCCGCCCTAACTCACTACCCATGCTCGCTGCTCTGCTCCCGAAGCCAGCGAGCACCGCCGTGCCACGGCGCCGGCCGGCCCGAGTTTCCCGGCAGCGAGCGCGCGTCGCCTCCGTCAAGCCGGCGCCCTCCCCCATGGCCCTCTTCCCCATGCTGTCCCCTCTCAGGCTTGCTCCGGCCCCACCTCGTTCACCGCCGCCACTGCCTCCCCATGCGCCGCGGTTTCCAGCAACCTCTGCGTCGTCTTTCACCGCGCCATGTCTCGCAAGCTCCTCTTCAAGCGTGGTCCTTTTTCTTTTTGCAGAGGTTCCTACTCCAGCGTACAGTGCATGGGTGCCCTTTGAATACTTGTATACATGTATGTTGGAGTAGCTCTGATCGTAGTTTTGATCATTTTGTCTGTGAGGTGATGCTACCAAGTCCTTTCGCTGCAAGTGGTGCCTGCTGTCCCTTAAGCCGAGAGCCCCGACAAGAACCATGTCATGAAACACCGAATTCTCCTCCGCGAGTTCATGACCCGAAGATCGTTTACACGGATTCCGAAGCCGTTCCTGGAACCCAAAGGCCTCCGAACCCGAAACCCTTGCAACCAAGTTCATCGATCCCCCATGTGTGAACCTCTTTCCGAGCCCGCCCTATTTTTATAATGTCATATATCTTGTTGCATACCTAAATTGTCATGCTCGCATACATATTGTGTGGCTTGGGGTCCTTAGGCCGATTCACCTCATAATTAAATATGGAATCCATATGCGGGCGAATCTAGTCTAATAATGGCCCCATTTAAATTTGTGTAGCGAACCGATGCTATGTTTTGCCATGTTAAGACAATATTTAAATTGCGGGTATCTAAATAACTTGAACCATATAATTAATTGTCAGGCCTCGGTTCCGTTTAATATTTCCTAATCGCACCACATCCTTGCCATGTCATACATCATAGATGCATCATGCTCAATCTTTTGCCGTAGTATTAAATAGTGCATCCGGTGTTTGTTCTAGTGTTTGCTTCTTCACGGATTAGGCCGATGAGTTGATGCGAGTGTCGACCCGATCTTCAGATGAACCTTCAGCAATGTTTTCCAGGCGAGCATTCTCCCCCTTTCTACCTATCTTACTTTTATAGTCTTTATTCCCTCCTGTTGATCTATTGCTATGTGTGTTGCGATGCTCTAGTTTTCGTACCCGTGATATCCCTTGCAGCCTTATATTGCCTTGGACACATCCTATTACCTGTTGTTTGGTAGATAGTTGGACTTGCGAGTCGTAGTTGCTTGCTCAAGTGCTGTTGCGTCTCGTCAAGTACCACAGTTGTTGGAAGACTGCCTTATGCTTTATGTTGGAGATGATCATGGCTTTAATTATCGTTTAATAACTAAAATTGAAGTAGGTAAATAATGCAGAGGCACAGGTGGGAAACAAATGTTATTTGGTTTTTAACCGTCCACTTATGTCCCGTAGGACCCCGAGTACTTGATACCTGTTCTTTGAATATTCGCACTATCCGCATGTGGGACCATGAATCCCCCTAGCCAGAGCTTGAGTCATATTTATTTCTTGGGGCAAAAAAGTAGTTTGGGGCTTTATTACTATCCTGTACTTATGCCATGCCTTACTACTTTATTTACGATTGCGCGTGGAGCGCCTGTACTGTTTAGGTAAGCGGAGTGTTTTCGCGGTATCGACAAGCCTAGTCACACTTTTGGGTTCCCAGTCGTTTACAGCCATTGACGCAAACCTCTGGGTCCGTTCCGGAGCCGGCCAACTTCGTCGCGGTTAGCTTGGTGGGGTGGCCCCCTGAAATTTATATGAATCTTGCAATTGCTCTGTTGTGATGCCTCGTTGGGTTTTCATTTGGTTTTTCTCGAGGTTGATCGTGCGTGTGTTGCTATTTGTGCCCCCTGCAGGGTAAAACTTTCTGAAAGCCGTGTCCGCGGTTATGGATGACTTGGAGCACAATATCTCGATCATAGACAACTATAACTAAAGTAGTACTATAAATTTGACTTTATAATGGCTAGTAATCAGCTTCACTATAATGGAATGGCTAAATAAAAGTGCCAACAATTGCTAGTTTGGATTGTCACCTGTTACCATTGTATCTGACTAGTAAGTCTTGCAACTACAACGGAATGGCTAAATAAAAGTACCAACAACTGCTGGGTTTTGGGATGCCTCATGCTATATATATCTGACTAGTAAGTACTACCACTACAACGGAATGGTTATCTAAAACTGCCCACTGCTTATTATATCAGGATGACTCATGTTATCTATATTTGACTAGTAATTGCCGCAACTATAACGGAATGAATAAAAACTGCCAAGTGAGTGAGTTCCTTGGTTGACTTCCTCGTTTGGTCTCGAGGGGGAAAAACCAGGATGGGTATGCTTGGTGGTAGTTCAGGTTGGATCCAAATAGGTCTTTCTTATCCCTATCTGATAGCCGCCAGTTGTATTGAGTCTCTATAGGTTGTTTAGTGCATGCTGCGCTGCCGCTTCAGTCCACCATACCTATGTAGGCGAGGACCGCCGAATTCTAGTCTCGTGTCTTGGCCTTAATCTTGAGCTCTCTTTTTTCCTTTGCCCTTTGTCGGCACCTTTTTGTTTAAGCGGTTTTTTGAGATCGACGTCGTTAGCAGGGTTACCCTTCCGTCTTGGCCTGGGCAGGGTTATGGACGCCATTGGTTATTCTTCAGGGCTATTAGCTCAATTTGCATCTTGTCCGTACTCGGACACTGTATCGTTTTCAAGGTGATTTGGATCTTTGTACTGTATATTGTATTCTTGACTCATGGAGTCGTTGTTGTATATATCGTTCTGTGGGTTCCATCATGGACTATTGTGTAATGGTATTACTTCGTTTTCCACCCGCACAAAAGTGCCTGGTGGGCACCTTTGAATCGTTTCTATGCGGGTTTGGCGGGAATCGCTGAAACTTGCATAGGGTCGATTTTGAGGGTGTTACACATTAACCATTCTATCCCTATTTTAAATAAAGACAAATCTCTAATAAGAATAATTATATAATTCATGAGAAAATAGTATTTTGGATTTACCCAAGTGAAATAAAAATTGTTTAATTTACTTAAATAAGATCAAAGAAATTTCCAAATAAAATTTATGGAATTAAAACTATATTTAATTTCATTGGAATAAAGACAAGTACCCAATTTAAGATGATTAATAAATCATATTAAATTATTCCAATTAATTTAGGTGAATATTTTGACACCCTATTAGGTAAATAAACTTACTAAAAGGTTTTGGAAGGATTTAGAATTGAAATGGAAATTAAAAATATTATTAAATCTTGAAGAATTAATACAAGGACCTACTTTAAATAATTAAAAAGGCACTTAAGGAATAAAAGTTTTATTCTAAATTTGACTTCAGAATGAGGCAATAAACAGTGTTTGATTATTCACAAAATTTGGCAAAGGTTTGAATTCAAATGAGTGTTTAAATTGTTTAATCAAAATCAAAACCGAATTAAAGAAATGGAAAAGGAAAAAACATTCAGAACAAAAAAAAGAAACAGAGCGACCCAGCCCAGCAAGACCCACTAAGGCCCAGAAGCCCATCTTTCCACCCCACCGCAGCGAATCGTTTTCACTCAAGTATTGACCCACGACGTCGCTGACGACCCGGACCCACCTCCCCTCTTCCTCTCTCGCTGACTAACCAGGCCCACGGCCACGTCGTCATCGTCTTCACCCACCCCGCTGACCACGCCTCGCCGGCCGTTGCAGTCGTATGAATGCCAGCGTGAATACGCTTTAACCACGCCAGGAAATGGCCCCTCGATCACGCGTACTAAAGCGCCTGCGACCTCTCTCTGTTTCCCCCTCAGTCCCTCACCCTAGCGCGCCCCCAGGCTGCTCAATTTCTCTCTACACCGCCACTGCCTCCGGCGAGCCATTTCTCCAATTCCGGCCACTCGCCATCGCCCCTCGCCTCCCACTTCATGCTCACTTGCTCCCCATCTCCTGGCGAACCTCCCCGTAGCGCCAGCTCGCCCCCGCGCGCCCCAGAGCCTCGACAACGACGACCACTGCACAACGCCGCCGTCTGTCACTGCTCCGACGACCTCTCCCCGGTAAGCCCGGCCGCCCCTCTTCCCCTAGTTGACACTCTGATACCCGCCTTCCTCTTGCGAACCTAACCATGCCTTCTACTTGATCTAGCGCAGCCTCTAGCTTCGCCCCGACGACAGACAGAGCCGCCAGACGTCGTCTTGAACTCCGGCGAGGAATCCACGCCACCACCATACGCCCCTTGCCTTCTCGCGAGCACCTTGATCTTCCCCACGCCACGGCGAACCCGGTGAGCATCTCCTTTCACTCCCTCGCTTCCTGTAGCATCAACACCGCCACCGTCTGACCGTTCCGCCGCCACCTGCCGCCGCCAGTGCCGCCCATCTCTGGCAAGCTTGCTGTACACCGTGCGATTACGATCCAATGGCTAGGATAGAAACTAACCGAAGGGGTATCGAGTGATATGAGCCGCGCGATTAAAATTAGATCCAACGGCTGTTGTCTGTCGATCCAACCGAAGCGGTACCGACGAGTAATATCACGCCACATGGCCAGAGATGTTTTAAAACAGAAATTGTGTTCTATTTGATGTTCCAATTTGAAAAATCCATAACTTTCAAACCACACGTCCAAATTTTGCAAATTTTATATCAATGGATTCAGCAAGACAAGGACTTTCTGACCATGCACTTTGTTTAGTAAATTTCTTCTGTTTAAATGATTGTTTTTGCAGAAACTTGTGTATGCATGTTTAGAATATAAAAATTGTTCTAAAATGATTTTTGAGATAAAACCTTTGGCAAATGGTTTGTTTTGAACCTAATAACCATATAAATCAATTGGTGGTTTCAAAAATGTATTTGGTGAAGCAAAAGAATGAATCTTTGATTTAAACCATTTCTAGTCAAATAAAAATATTGTTTATTTGTTAAAAATGCTTTTTGGAGAAAACCTTTGGGAAATGTTTTTATTTAAACTCTCTGACCCTAAACACCAAGTTTTAAGATTTGAAAATGTATTTGGTGAACCCTATAAAAAGTATTACTTTGCTAAAGACATTTTTCAACCACATAAAATAATGATTTGGTTTAAAAATGGTTTATAGATAGAATATTTTGCAAATAGTTTTGCCACTTTATGAAATGACCAATAAAGTGTTTTAGAATGTTTATAACCAATTATAAACCACTTTTGTAAATAAAACAAAGTTTGGCATGGTTGCATGCATTGTTTTGTTTCTATTATTTTATGTGATGAATTGCTTGAATGGTAGATTGAAATATTGTTTGCTTGATTGAATTGTATTGATTTGAAGAGTGTGAATATTGCAAATATCAATGAGTGAACTTATACTATCTACCAAAAAGGCAAGTGATGCTTCATACTTTTGTCCCATTATTTTCACTATGCATTAGTGATGTTTCTAAGTAGGACTTGCATGGAATTTTGCTAAGTATAAACTATGCCATGGGAAATCCTAGTAGATGAAACCTTAGTAGAATTTCCTAAGTTAAGATTCCTACTACTATCATGCTTAGCTTAGCTAGTAGAAAACAAGGGTGGAATATATATTCATGCTATGGAAAAATTTCTAAGTCTGAGGACTTGTGTTTTGTTTAATAAAACAACTAAGTGAATGAATCACCTGGGTGGAATGGAAGGAATGGTTTGTGTTGAGTGGTTCACAAGGCCCATTTCTATGGTTTACCTTGTGTATCTCACTTGTGGATGGCCACCCAGGAACAAAGATATTTGAGATGTCAAATGTTGAGAAGCTTCAAGTGCAGCCACTTGGCGATATGGGATCAGATAGGTTGCAATAACTTAGCCAAATGGACAGTTGGTGGTAGGGGATTGATAGGTTGGAACGCGTACATTCTGGTCTAAGGGAAGGCTTTTGAAAGATCTTGTCTTGGTGAAACCAAGTCTTGTGGGGAAAGTGCACCACCTCTATAGAGTGAAAAATCTAAGTACTTAGCCATGTCCCTGGTAAAGGACAATTTGAGCATCAAGACATGGAAGCTATCAAGAATCTCCTCATCCAAATTTCTAAGTTAAAAACTTGTGGTTGAAAAAGGGTTTAAGGTTCACCAATTTCTATTGGTGGTTCCTTGGGTGATTTTGTCAAGCAAAAACATAGTGTTTTCAAATGTTAAGGAAAATATATTTTGAGGAAAGCAAGCCTAAGCTCCACCTAGCAAAAATCATATAGATGATAGACTCCACTATACTATCATAGTATCACTTGCCAATACAATTCAAATATATTGACCCTTGTGGCTGTAACTTGTTATGTTGCAGGTTTGTTTGATATTAGTGAAGTTTAATGATTAGGATTACAAGTCTACAACCAACATGTCTGCCTGTGGCATTTGAAGATGAAGGACCCCATGCTATTGTTATATTCTGCTGCATTGTAATGAAATAGCCAAATGAGCTATGTAAGATGTAATAAATTATTTTATTCCTGGTTATAAAGTTGTATTATGACCTTTGTTTCTTGATATTACATCTTAACTGTGGATGCTAGCTATTGATCCAGGGACTAGCATTGTAAACACAGGGATCTCTACCTTATTAAAGGTTGGGAACCTTACATGCATCCTAGTTCCAAATGGACTCAAATAAATTTCTATGGCTTTCTAAAAGTGATATCTATAAATATACACCCTTTGTGAATTCCATTGCTTAATTTTTACTATGCAAAAGCCATAGCTCAAGATTGTACTTAGAATTGGGAAAATCCCATTTAGAGTTGTAGGTATTCCTTTTGGGACAATAAAATTATTTCCTTGGGGTTTAATGCTATGAAGTTCATGCATGCTTCATGATTTTGAATTTTGAAATCTTGCACACCAATTCTACAATCCAGAATCAACCATGCCCTTTTGCCTATATGGCTACTTAGGTCATAACAATGGAACATAAGGTTTTGAAATCAAGGTTGAGAGGATTTTCAAGTTGAAAAGTTTCTTTTCTTTGATAATTTTCAACAAGGTCAAACAATTCAACCAACTTATTTTATTTATTTTACATTCCAAAATTAGGAGAATGCTCGGATGTGACAAACTACCACCCTTAAAAGAAATCTCGTCCGGAGATTTGGGAAGGCTAGAAAGAAATATGGGTTAAGGTTCCACTAGGACGCTACCACCCTTAATAATAAAATTGACCAGATTTCTTCTAGAGGGTACACTTGGCTCTGATAAAGTCTCATCTAGACATTTCTTTGCACAATGTCTCTTTCACATTCTGAATTCCATGATTGATAGATTCCAAGCAACCACTACTTGAACTAGCAAAACACTCGTGGTGGGCAAGTAGGGAACGTTTGCTTCAGGATGCCCATTGTACACGGTTGAGTTTCTCCTTACCATATGTTCCTACGCTTAGCAACAAATGCTTTGTAAAGGTGGAACGATATACCATTATGAGGTCTAGGCTTAACGACGACTCTCTGCTAAGTTTGAAGGACACTCAAGATTCACAAAGCAACCAATACAAGAGCGAATAATAAGAGTAGTAGGAACGGTGATCAATCCATCATGCACCCAAATCATTACCCTGCATGAGGATATGTGAATCACGTTTTTCTATCACTCGGGCATCCTCACTTTCCTTGTATAAGTTTCCATGGGCATGAACCAAGGTTCGATGTTGATTCCCATGTATACAATATACAGAGATGCTACAAAAACTAAGCTATCGATGCTTTAAAACATTCAGGTTGCGTAATCTACTACATTACTCCCATTGCAACACTTCATACTTCCAATCCTTTTATTGCATTAGATGAACTATTCTCCTTCGTCGATGCATTATGTTGTAAAACTTTCCATTAATTCCTTTCCATGTCTTCAACACAACATTCTAGTTCCAAGGGTTTATGATAGGAAAGAATAGATTCTAGAGAAAAGAAACTACTAAGAAAGTAATCCTACCGATAACTATATGAAGCAATCAATTTCACAAACAAGCAAACAATCATAAGCAATCAACACACAAGCAAACACTTGTATAATAACATTACATGGGTCTAAACTTAGTAGTATATAGCCACTAAAATAGTTTGAAAACATTGAGAACAATACTAGAGTAAAACAGAGCAACATATAAGCAATAAACAAAATCTGTCAAAATAGTACAATAGGTTTCATGATTTTTCTGGACAACTTAAACTCATCAGAAATTTTATCCAATTTTTGTGTGTGTAGTAAAGGTAATTACGCTCCATATACTACTTTTTCAGATTTTTCGGAGTCACCAGTAAAATATGAAAAATCTTGCGGTACAACAAATCAGACAGAAACTACAGCGGTAACATCACGAATTTTCATCAATTCACACCATTAGACTAATCTAATAACCTCATAAAAATTCCAGAAACTTTGGAGTTTCAAAATAACAGATTCAAAACAAGATTTCACACCATATGGTTCAATACAAACAAGCAAGCAACTAATATTGTCATACTATAAATTGGTAAGATCAATATGCTAAAATGATAGCGATGATCTCCTAAAGAGATAAAATATGGTGGTCCAGGTCTACTCAAACTTGGGGAGGTAGTCATTTATATCATCTTATTTGTTCTTTACTTTGCTAACTCTCATATAGGTATCAAAAGAATGGACAACTATAAATTTTGAACAAGGAGAGGTGTTGAAAAAGATAGACAAGGAATATAAGAACTCTAATAAGTATAAAATATGATAGTTCTCCTAATAGGGGTATCCTATTGCTAATCCATTTCTAAAGTCATGATCCTACAGGCAACACATAGCGCTGACATCTTGTAACACCCTCGCCTGATAAGGCTGAGTTCATGTGTATAGTGCCAATCCCGGATCGGTTCACTAACACACAGTACAAAATGATACTAAATATAACTGTGCATCATAAATACAACGAATATGATCCAGAATTTACATTATTTATTCAAGTATGCAGTGAAAAACGAGTATAAGGTAGATCTCCATCATTCAAATGTGCCACAGGCGAACAATTTTTGAGTGGAGTCTCGCGACCTATGAACGATCACTCAGATATGATATAACCTACAACATGAAACGTAGTAGCCGTGAGGGTCAGTACATGGAATGTATGGCAAGTAGGCTAAAGTGGTTAACAACAAATCTATCAACTACATGCTTATTTGGCTAGGTGGAGTTCAGGCTCATTTGCATAAAGTAATAGTTTTATCCTAACATTTGTATCAAAGTAATTTTCCAATACGATAAATAGGACACTCTGGTTTAATCCCAGGTGCTCCTACCCAATTAAGTTTACCCAAAAAGTTTTAAGTAATTGAGAAATTGGGATGAGTGAGAAATATGTCATAGCATCAGTATCAGGTCGCTCAAATTGTCTATAACCGGTGACACGGCTAAGTACTTAGTTTAGACACCCTACAGGGGTTTGTACACTTTACCCATGTGACCTGGCCAACCCATCTCGGACCACCACACTCATATTGTGTGATGATATGGAGAATTCCAAGATGAGACAATTCGGAAAGAGCTTCCAAACCCGTCCATGCACCATACCAACCTACACTATCTACATCTCTGGCTACGTAGGGTTTGAGTCGCCACAACCTACTAAGTCCAGCCAGCCACCCATTTCTTACTGGCATATGGTTGCACACAAAAGCTACCAAACAAAGAAACCAATCCTTTCTCGGTGCCCTGGGCGGCATTCCCCACCATAAATCCACACTCTATGACCCAATCAATTCCATTCCGCCCAGATGGTTCATTAAAATCATGTTGGTTTGTCATTTAGCAAAATATAAGCTTTTCAAAACATATAAGTTTTCATGGTGTGATTCCCTTCCTTGTCTAAATAGCATAGCTAAGCAATCTACCAATACGATGGATCATAAACAAGTAATACTAGGGAATAATATGGGACATAGCATAGCATATACACGTCAATTCCTACACATGCAATTTTATGAAAAGATCTACAATGTATAGGAAAATAGTAGGACATTTATGACCAAGATAGCACCACTTGCCTTTAGTTGTAGTCGTTTAGATAGTCGTCACAATAATAATGGTTGCATTCGTCATAACCATAATACTTGAAATCATAGTAGTTGCACTCCTCGCAATCTATTGTTTGAAACTAGGCACAACAACACACCATTCAAAACATTGCAAACATGCAACAATACAATTAAACAATGATGAACAAATACATGCATGATGATTTAATAAGTCATAATAGTTGTATTTAGTACTCTGAACATGATTAGATCACATGATGCATGGGTAAATCATTTAATGCACTAAAGAATTTATTATTAAAGTTATACAGATTTTCATATCGATTTAATATAGTTTATCTCACTTTAATTCAACTACTGATTGTTTTTGTCATATTAAATTGTGAATTGAATGCTACCGGATAGGTAACGTAATGTATAGACAATAGCAATTTGAATCACCTAAAAAGGAGTTATAGATCTTTTCTTATGATTAAAATACTATTGCAATGAGTTTATAGCTTTCTGCAAGAATTTCTATTTTAAGAGTACCAAATAATTTGGCATACAATTTCTCTGGATAGATATTATCAATACAAAACAGTAGCAATTGGTTTCACTAATTTTTGAATTCTTGTTAGTTTTCTGGGATTTAAATACTAATTAGAAGGGTTTAAATCATTTAAATTATCTTCTTCAACAAAAATTAAATATAAGGACATATAAGTGTTCTACATGAAACAAGGATTTCATAGACAAATTATTTGTATTTTTATGATTCATAAATAATTTACTATGATTTATTTACTCCAAAAGGTCATTAAACCATTTTAATTACTACAGAAAATATATACTGTAAAAGTTAGATACAACGGTATGTTAATATTCTTCACAATTTTATGAATCCAATGATATAATATTTGTAATTTTAGGATTTACAAATGGTTTTCTATGAATTTTACAAGATTAATGAATTTCTGCCTATTTATTCATTTTCTAAAATACAACAGAATATTCCCGGAATATACCCTGCGATGTGGGGCGTTCTGATTGGCGGGTACCTCTTCAATTAAGTGACATGTGTACCATTGTTGGATGGCGATATAACGATGGAGAGGAGGCGGCTCGACATGGATAGGCTTATGTCTTGGCTTGGATCGGCTTGAAGCGATCTGGGTTGTTCGTCTCAGATCGAAGGGCCAGGACAAGTTGGTACATGGTCTCACCATGGGTAAGGTTGACGGCTGGTAGTGCGGGTTCAGACGGTGCATGTTCTGGCAGCTCCAGTAGTCCTCAATATCGGTGGAGTGTGATATGTGGTGCGACTCTTCACTTCGATCTCGAATATGTCCCCATCATTGTCCTTTACTTCCTCTTGCAACGTCATAGGGCAGCTGGTCGTCTCCAACTCCGGTGGAACCCCGGTGATGAATTCCATGTACTCCGATGATCTACGCATGGGGAAAACGATGTGAGGTGATGTGGTCGTTCAACGAGATCATCTTAGAGAGAAAAAGGAGGAGTCAAAGGGTTCTAGAACTTCACGTTCTTCCTCGATCTGCAGGAGGCCGGCGGCAGGATCGGAATATCTTCGGGTATGCGGTTAAGGCCTTGATTTTTCAGAAAACTTTAGACGAGGAGGGGGCGTGGGTTTATATGGGGCTAGTTCCAGGGCAGGGGATGGGGTAGGGATTCGAACAAATCCATTTGATTTTGCGGGATCATGATCGGGAATTGGCTCTGTTCGGAGTTTTTCTCGTCCACGACAGGAGGAAGAAGATGACGGGTGGGCCCCGCGTTCTAGAGGCGGGGAGGAGATGGGCTATGGCTGCGAGCTACACTTGGCTGCTTGCTGGCCAACTTCTGCGCGCGTGCTGGTTAGGAGAGTGGGCCGGCTGGGGTTGGGCCTGGCCAGGGTTAGATAGGGTAGTTTTTTTCCATTTTCTTTTCTGTTTTCTTTTATATTTTTAGTTTTAGGTCTCCAAATTAGTCCATTCAAATTTCTAAAAATTGGTAAAATCATCCCGATCATTTTAGAATATTAACTACATTATTTATTATCCATTTCAAAATTACCAACCAATAAATATTTATTTTGGCCAATAGGACATTATTACTCTTGTCTTATATTAAAGATAACTTTTGCATCCTAGTTCCAAATGGACTCAAATAAATTTCTATGGCTTTCTAAAAGTGATATATGTAAATATACACCCTTCGTGAATTCCATTGCTTAATTGTTACTATGGAAAATCCATATCTCAAGATTGTATTTAGAATTGGGAAAACCCCATTTAGAGTTGTAGGTATTCCTTTTGGGACAATATAAATATTTCCTTGGGGTTTAATGCAATGATGTTCATGCATGCTTCATGATTTTGAATTTTGAAATCTTGCACACGAATTCTACAATCCTGAATCAACCATGCCCTTTTGCCTATATGGCTACTTAGGTCATAACAAAGGAACATAAGGTTTTGAAATCAAGGTTGAGAGGATTTTCAATTTGAAAAGTTTCTTTTCTTTGAGAATTTTCAACAAAGTCAAACAATTCAACCAACTTCATTTATTTATTTAACATTCCAAAATTAGGAGAATCTTGGGATGTGACAAGAAGGTAAGGATCTCATCGGTGGGCTCAATAAAAAACTTATCAATACCCTTGATACCTTCGATCCGGATTCACGGATGTAGTATAATAGCTTTTTCCCTAGAAGACCTAGGTTTAATCGAACCTTGGAAAGCAATGCTAAAAGGAAATAAATAAGGACACGTCTACAAGACTTTGTTGTTTCGTTTTACCTTAGTTTATTGGACCAATCTAGTTTACTTTGTATAGTGGGTTGAATCAATGGATGGAGATAGGCCAGGATTGAAGATCCACCTACAGGTGCACATCATATGGGATAAAAGATAATAATAAGCATAGTCATGTGTTATGTTTGAACGGAGATAATCTCTTGTGGGCAACACATCCTAGTATACCAAAGACCCCGTGATGCAGCGAGCATAGCAATAGCCTTTTAATCCAACCGAATGCACACCGAAGCCATGGGCTAAAAACGAATATTAAGTTAAGAATGTAGATTAAAGCATTAATTGGTGATGTTGTTTTGATCCCGAATAGGTTGCTAAGAGAAGATCATACTACCCTTTCTGTCACTGGGGTTCCTATGAGATCGCTGCTAACCAAGTATCTCACCTCAAGCCTTTATCAATCTATGAGATCTTGGGTACCTACAAGTCCACTGATCAATACAAGAGACAATGAAACAAAAGATATAAATCTCAATTGGAAACAAAATACAATACTCCCACGATTAGATGCATGTAATTGCTGTGAGGTTTCTCCCCAACCCGCAACCCGTGAGGACCACTCACTCATAACAAATATATCAAGGATAAAAATCATTGTGCAAAATACTTAGGTTGAAATTGAATATTCTTATAACAGTCACCAGATCACAAGAAGATCTAAATTACAAAGCAATGGATATGGGTAGTGGAGGGGTGGATGGTAGAATGGATGAACAATGGTGTGGATATCCTTTGGTGGTGTTGTGATGAAATCTGAGAATGGCGGCCCTCTAGGCAGCGGCTGGAGCCTCAAAATATATGTGTCCTCAAGATAGTCGTAGGGTTTGACGAGATGAAGCCACTGGCACCCCGTAAGGGTGGGCCCCGCCCATACCACTGGTCGTTACGTGCAATGGCGGCTATAAATTTCTCCCCAATTACTTGGACGTGTGGATTTCCTCTAATTCCTTCATTATGACTCCTGATTTCGCATTAAAACCCGTGATTTCCTGCACAACACAATTCAAGGCAAGGTTTTGCATATATTTACAATTATTAGTCATTAGTGGCAAGGATTGAGAGTTTCTTGTCAATTGCTTGACTAAAAACAATGTTTAAACACAGAGAAATATGGAAAATTTTAGAGCCATCAACCCTCCAAGAGGATGGACTCATATGTTGTATGAACAAAGCAGAAACATTGATCAGACCAAAGGACATGAATATGTACTGAATTGAAACATCATGAATAGATGCACCATCAGGATAGTCCTTAAGACTGAGTTTGATTTAACGATAGCCCAAATCAAATCAAAGGCGGGGAAGATAACATATCCGCGAAGGAGATACTATATTTCTTCAGCACGAACAAAACTAGAGATCCCTCAAAGGATGAACATAGTCGGATAGAAATTTTTTCTTACAACTCTCCAAGTTGTTGTTTAATATCAACCAACTAACTCTGGGGTATCCAGTACGGATCCTTGGAGAAAGGAGCAGTTTAAAGAAACAACTTACTCAAGAACCCGACAACATGATCATGTGGCAACAAGGTGATACTTCGAGAAGACATCCAAAATATCACGGACCCATCGATATGTCACTTAGTTCGAGAGGAAACTTGCTTGGTAAGGCAAGAAAGCATAGTATTAGAGCTTTGGCACGAGCCTAACTCTTTGACCGAAGAGAGTGCACAAGAACAACAGACTTGGCATCTCAATCCTTCTCTGCTTTGTGATAAAGTTAACCAATCACGCTAGGAATGACACAATGTCATTAAAGTTCAAAGCAATAAGAATTGCTAAGAATCTTAGATGGCCACATCAATACGCACACGTAACATTCCTGAGCACTGACAACTCAAAAAGAAGGGTGGTAAAAATGTGTAAGAGCATCACTTCATTAAGAGAGTCATGAAACTCAGCACAACCTCTTAGTATAAAAGGGTATGATACTTTAAAGTAGAATAGACAAAAGCTAATCAATGCCTCTTGATCTACGGAGTACAACACTTTGACCTGGTCCTAGATGTGATGAGGTACTAGAGTTTGTTTCTACTGACATCCCGAAATGGTTTGTTTAGACTGACCACAAGTGTATCTTAAGCGGAAGACACCAATGCACATCTACTACTTGACTACCAATTTGTAGACAAAGGTAAAAAAAACAACAGGGGAAAAGGAACACGCTCATGATAGAATCCCGTGATGTAGATGCATAAGTCAACAATCTTCCGGACACCAATGCAGAAAGGCAAGGTGTGGCGGAGTCACGAGTATAGAAGTGAGTCTCACGAGGAGTACTCTTGTCGTGATCTATTTGGTTCCATTGAAGAACAACTGCCATAGCATGTGGTAGGGGAAGTCCTTAGTTGTCGCAACTCAATCATGACAATAACCACAAACTTGAAGGCTAGAGTAAAGGTACTAGCCATCCTGATGTAATGTTTAGACATTAACAACACGGGTCTACAAAATGGATCTTGGGTTAAAGGTCAGCTTCATGTACAAGATTCACAACACCAGAATCCAGCACAATTGGGGATCTTAGGTTCAATTCCAAGGGTTAAAACCCATAGAAAGGAGTAACTACTACTTAAGTGAAAGAGGGTACACTACAAGGTACTAATCACAAGTTAGCTTCGAGAAGAAGATACAACTTCTGAAACGGTACAAGGGGAGCAAGGAACACACACCAGAGTCTAGAGAACTTAATACCAGATCAACAGGTTGAGAAACGTCATGCCAGGAAAGGCACCTCAGTTTTGAAAAACTAGACAAGATGGCCAAAACTTTTCCAAATCAACACAATATAAGATGACCTAGAGTTAGAGAGAAACTAGGTAAGGAGTAAAAATAAGCATACTAGGGTTTTTGCACATAATTTTCATCTTTGAAAATAGTTTTTCAAGGGAATATGCCCGAGAGGCAATAATAAAGTTGTTATTATCGTATTCCAAGTATATGATAGATGTTTATTTTACATGCTATAATTGTATTAAAAGGAAACATGAATACATGTGTGTTTAATAATCAAATAAAGTGTTCCTAGTTATGCCTCTCATATAAAATAGCTTGTTGATTAACAAAATGATCAAGGTTTCCTGCTCATGGACACTGGATGTTGTTAATAATGGGGTCACGACATTGGTGGAATGATGTGATGAAAATTCATCCAAAAAATAATAATATGATCAAAGTCATTATGTTTAAATTGCTATAACATTTGCAAGTAACTTTAGTCCTTAGACCATGAGATTATGTCAATCACTAACACAAGAAGAGTAGCTTGATAACATCAAATGTCACACCATAACACAGTGACTATAAAGGTGGGTTTAGATACTCCGATAGTGTTATGTAGAGGCTCATGGATCAATAGTGGGATTTGTCCATCCAAATGATGGAGAGATATACTCTGGGCCCTCTCGGTGATATCACATTGATATAGCTTGCAAGCAAGTGATGGAGATCAGTAGAATGTTATATCACAGGAATTTGAAAAGAGTACATGTTGGTAACGAGATCAAACTAGGTATGGGGATACTGATGATCGAATCTCTAACATGTAAAATATCACTAGACAAAATTATTTAGGTGCAATGTTAAGGTTCGCACGATCACAAGAAGTCATCGCCGAATGTGTAGGAGTCAGTACGGATCTCCAGGTACCGCTGATGATTATTGATCGGAGACGGGTCTCAATCATGTCTGCATTATTCGCGAACCGTAGGGTGACACACTTAAGGGATATAGACACCATTTGGATCCAATGAGTTGCCAAAAAATAATATAAAAGCGCTAGAATTATTTTAATGGACACCGGAATTGTTTTGAGTGAAATTGCTGAAATTGGTTCTGCATGTGAAATTGAAAAGTAACAAAGGTTTTTATGTGAATATTTTTTAATTAATGTAATTGACAAAATTATGAATAAATAAAGAAAATATTTTTATTTAATGAGAGATTACATTAAATTTGGTGGAAATTTAATGGATTTTGAGTGGATGAAATGGAGAGTCGTTTTGTGAGTGGGAGCTCCACTCACATGAATGGAGGAAGGGGTTGGGGCAGCCACCTTGGCCGCTGGCCATGGCCATTGGGGTGCCCCCTCATCCTATAAAAGGCCCCCTCTCCCTCTCACTCACTCACACCTCCTCGTGAAGGATCTCTCTCCCCCTCTAGTACTATTTCCCCATGGTCTCGGCTTAGCGAGATAATGTTCCCGGTGGCTTCTTCTAGAGCAAGGATTTGCTGCTTCCGCTGCATTGCTAGAGCGAGTACATGGAGGTTGTCGGGGTCTCAGATGTGTGTGCGATCACGGATGTTCCGTTAAGTTGCGGTGCTGCTCCACACGATCTTGAGATCGTCAATATATCAACTACATCACCAACAAGTCCATACTTGTAAAGCTTTGTCGGTCTTCAAGGGTTTGTATTCTGGATATATATCAGCCCGTTGATTTTATATAGATAGATGGATCGTGTCTTATAAAGTTCCCATCGTAGGAATTTTTTTGTTTTCTATGGTGCGAACCCAACAGTGGTATCAAAGCTGGATCTATGCGATGATAGTCTACACGAGTAGTACACATATGGTTATGTGGGTGTTGATGGTCACGTTATTGCTTCTTATGTGTATTTTGGATATTGGTGGCATAGTGGGATGAAGCGGCCCGGACAAACGTTACATGACCTCACACATGAGACCTGATCCACACTTGACATGCAACTAGTTTTGCATTAGTGGCTTGGGGGTGTCTGTCTATCCTACTATAGTCAATATCTAATCTACAATGAGTTGCCAATTATTTTATTATCATCGTTGTGGTTCCATGTTCGTAGGTATGAAGGGTTTTATCTCCAAAAGCCCTTTGCCACGTAAAACATGCAAAAGATAAATTAGAGGCGTCTAGTTTTTTGGTTTTGTCGGGCAAGTACTATGATATGGAAGTATTATAATTTGTAGTATGGATTGATACTATTGGAAATTATAATATGACAAAGTGTAACGTCCATAGACATTGGCCTTACACATATAGGAATGATAAAGATCATACCAAGATGCACAAGATAATGATCGAAGTGTAAGAACCATATCATATATCTTTTAGCATATGATGTTTGTATGCATCTTATATTGCTTGTTTGGCGCTTTAGTAGCATTATAAGATTATACATTTTTAAATATCAAGATAAGAATGTGTTCTTTTTTTAGTATGCACCATTAAGAAAGTTTGTCGTTTTGAGACACCACATGATGATCGGGTGTGATAGACTCAACATTCGCATACAACGGGTGTAAGACAGTTTTATACACGCGGATACTAAGGTTCTTACTTGGAGAGCCTAGCATGTACATACATGGCCTTGGAACATGAACCAAAAGGTAAAGCATGATTCAAATGGTTGATATGATGACCATCTAGATGCTTGCCTTTGAAGCTACAACAATTCACGTGATAGTCTATCTTGTTGTAGTGGATCTGGTTCCTGTAATCACCAAAAAGACACGAGGGATGCCATTTTTTAAGTGGGAGTTCATTTGTAATTTGGATTAATTGAACTCAAATATATCATAAACTTAGTCTAAATAAAATTTGCAAATTCTGTTGTAGATGGCACCACCTTCTTTTAATTTCAATGTGTTCATGGAGAAAGAGGAACTTGCGACGAATGGTAGAAAATTTACCAACTCGGCCTTGAACCTGAGGATTCTCCTCACTGCTGCACAAAAGGAATATGTGCTAGAAGTGCCGCTAGTATAACCACCACTTCATGATGCTCCTAACAAAGTAAAGAATGTTTACTTAAGTCATCAGGAGGACCACAACATGGTTCATTGCATAATACTGTATGGGCTAGAGCCAGAACTCCAAAAGTGTTTCGAGAATGGCAATGACTTTGATACCATGGGTGAATTGAAAGTGATTTTCTATACTCATGCTGCTATGGAGAGTTATGATGCTTCAGGAAAGTTCTTTAGCTGCATGATGGATAAAACAGCTCCGTTAGTGAGCATGTACTCAAAATGTCTAGGTACGTCGATAAGCCCGTTTCCTTGGGAATAACGATTCCCATTTACTTAGGCATACATCATGTTCTCCAATCTCTGACACCAAGATACAAGAGCGTCGTGATGAACTATAACATGCAGGGCATGAAGAAGACTCTCCCCGAGCTTCTGTCTATGCTTAAGACTGCTGAAGTTGAGATCAAGAAAGAACTTCAAGTGTTGATAATCAATAAGACCATTGGTTTCAATAAAGACAAGAAGGGTAAATATAAGGGTAAATTTAGGAAGGGTGGAAAATATGTTGCCACGCCCGAGAAGCAGACCCGATATGGCCCTAAGTCTGATACTGAGTGCTACTATTGTAAGGGGACTGGCCATTGGAAGCACAACTGCCCCAAGTATTTGGCTGACAAGAAGGCCGGCAAAAAAGGTATATATGTTATACATGTCATTGATGTTTACTTGACTAGTACTCGTAGTAGCACCTAGGTATTTGATACTAGATCGGCTGCTAATATATGTAACTCGAATCAGGGGCTGCGAAACAGGTGACCGCTAGCAAGGGATGAGGTCACGATGCGTGTCAGCAATGGATCAAAAGTTGATGTGATCGCCGTCGGAATGCTACCTCTCCATATACCATCGGTATTAGTTTTAAACCTAAATAATTGTTTGTTTGGTTCTTGCGTTGAGCATGAACTTTGTATCCAGATTGTGTTTATTGCAAGAAGGTTATTCCTTTAAATCCAAAAAAAATTTGTTGTTCAATTTATATGAATAATATATTTTATGGTCATGCACCTGTGATGAATGGTTTATTTCTTTTGAATCTCGATAATAGTGATACACAAATTCATAATGTTGATGCCAAACGCATTAAACTTGATGATGATATATCCACATATATGTGGCACTGCCGTCTAGGTCAAAATAGCATAAAATGCATGGAGAAACTCCATTCTGAAGGACTTTTGGAATCACTTGATACATGTGAGCCATGCCTTATAGGAAAAATTACTAGATCCCCATTTTTCGGTACAATGGAGCAAGCGATAGATTTACTGGAAATCATACATACCGATGTATGTGGTCCAATGAGTGTGTCGGCACAAGGTGGATATCGTTATTTTTTTACTTTCACGGATGATTTGAGTATATATGGATATATCTATTTGATGAAACACAAATCTGAAACCTTTAAAAAGTTCAAGGAATTCCAAAATGAAGTGGAAAATCATTGTAATATAAAGATTGAATTCTACGATCAGATCGTGGGGGTGAATATCTAAGTTACGAGTTTGGCACACATATGAGATAGTGTGGAATAGTTTCACAACTCACGCCAGCCATAACACCACATCGTAATGGTGTATCAGAGCATCGTAATCGTACCTTACTAGATATGGTTCGATCTATGATGTCTCTATATGACTTACCAATTTATTTTTGGGGTTATGCATTGGAAACCGCTGCATTCACTTTAAATAGGGCACCATCAAAATCCGTTGTAACGACACCATATGAATTATGGTTTGGAAACAAACCTAAGTTGCCATTTCTTAAAGTTTGGGGATGCGATGTTTATGTGAAGAAACTTCTGCCAGATAAACTCAAACCCAAAGCGGAAAATGCGTCTTCATAGGATACCCTAAAGAAACAATTGGGTATTCCTTCTATCACAGATCCGAGGGCAAGGTTTTTATTGCCAAGAATGGATCCTTTCTTGAGAAGGAGTTTCTCACGAAAGGTGTGAGTAGTTGGAAGGTAGAACTCGAAGAGTTTATTGAACCTTCTCTTCATGAAATGGCGAGTAGCACAGCGTCGGAAATTGTTCCGGAGTTGACTTCACCAAGTGAAGAAGGAACTAATGATAAAGATCATGAAACTCCGAAAGAGGACACTACCGAACCTCGCAGGTCAAGTAGGACATGTGTAGCTCCTAAACTGGAAATCCTGTCATGAGAATTTCATTATTGATGGAAATGATGACCCTGCAACGTATGAAGAAGAGATGATGATCCCGGATTCCAACAAATGGCTAGAATCCATGCAATCTGAGATGGAATCCATGTACGAAAACCAGGTTTGGACCTTGGTGGACTTACCTCACGACCGAAAGGTCGTTGAGAATAAATGGATTTTCAAGAAGAAAAACTAACGCTGATGATAACGTGACCATCTATAAAGCTCTAATTGTTGCAAAGGGTTTTTTGACAAATTCAAGGATTTGACTATGATGAGACATTGTCTCCCGTAGAGATGCTAAAGTCGGTTAGGATTATGTTAGCAATTGCTGGATTTTTCTATTATGAAATTTGGCAGATGGATGTTAAAACCGCATTCCTCAATGTTAATACCGAGGAAGAGTTGTATATGGTACAACCAAAGGTTTTGTCGATCCTAAGGATGCTAGCAAGGTATGCAAGCTTCAGCGATCCATCTATGGACTGAAGCAAGCATCCCGAAGTTGGAATCTCCGTTTTGATGAGGTAATCAAAGGGTTTGGATATGTCCAAACTTACGGAGAAGCTTGTATTTACAACAAAGTGAGTGGGAGCTCTATGGCATTTATAATATTATATGTGGATGACATGTTGTTTATTATAAATGAGGTTAAAAGTTATCTAAACAACAAATTTTTGATGAAGGACCTTGGTGAAGCATCATATATATTAGGCATCAAGATCTATAGGGATAGATCAAGACGCCTAATTGGGCTATCACAAAGTACATACCTTGATAAGATTTTAAAGAATTTTAAAATGGACGGAAGTAAGAAAGGGTTCTTACCTATGTTGCAAGGCAGGACATTCAGTAAGACTCAAAGTCCAGCTATGGCAGAAGAAAGAGAGATAATGGATAGAATCACCTATGCTTCAACCATAGGCTCTATAATGTAAGCCATTCTATGTACATGACCGGATGTGGCACATGCTATTAGTTTAACTAGTAGGTACCAATCTGATCCAGGTTCAGAACACTTGATAGCGATCAAGAATATCCTTAAGTACTTAAGAAGGACAAAGGATATGTTTCTCGTGTACGGAGGTGAATAAGAGCTCGTCGCTAAGTGTTATGTCGACGCTAGCTTCGACACCGATCCGAATGACTCTAAGTCTCAATATGTATACATATTTCTCATGAATGGAGCAACAGTTAGTTGGAGGAGCTCCAAACAACCCATGGTGGCAGGATCAACAATGGAGGCAGAATATGTTGCTGCTTCAGAAGCAGCATAAGAAGCATTTTGGATGAAGGAGTTCATAATAGAACTGGGTGTGGTTCCTAGCACATTGGAACCAATGGTGATAAACTATGACAACAATGGAGCCATAGCCAACGCCAAGGAAACAAGGTCTCACAAGAATTCCAAGCATATCAAGCGCCGGTTTCACTCCATCAACGAGAATGTCAAGGATGGAGATATAAAGATTTGCAAAGTACACATGGATCTGAATGTGTCAGATCCATTGACTAAAACTCTCCTCAGAGCGAAACATGATCAACACCAAAAATCCATGTGTGTTAGATTTATCACAATGTAAACTAGATTATTGACTCTAGTGCAAGTGGAGACTGAAGGGAATATGCTCGAGAGGCAATAACAAAGTTGTTATTATCGTATTCCAAGTATATTGTAGATGTTTATTTTACATTTTGTAATTTTATTAAAAGGAAACGTTAATACATGTGTGTTTAATAAACAAATAAAGTGTTCCTAGTTATGCCTCTCATATAAACTAGCTCATTGATTAACAAGATGATCAAGGTTTCCTGATCATGGACATTGTATGTTTTTAATAACGAGGTCACATCATTGGTGGAATGATGTGATGAACATGCATCTGAAGTATAGTAATACGATCAAATTCATTATGTTTAAATTGCTATAACATCATTACAAGTAACTTTAGTCCTTAGACCATGAGATCATGTCAATCACTAACACAAGAAGAGTAGCTTGATAACATCAAACATCACACCTTAACAGAGTGACTATGAAGGTGGGTTGAGATACTCTGATAGTGTTATGTAGAGGCTCATGGATCACGAGTGGGATTTTTCCATCCAAATAACGGAGATATATACTCTGGACCCACTCCGTGATATCACATTGATATAGCTTGCAAGCAAGTGATGCAGATCACTAGAATGTTATATCACGGGAACAAGAAAAAAGTACATGTCATTAACGAGATCAAACTAGGTATGGGGATACCGATGATCGAATCTCGGACATGTAAAATATCGCAAGACAAAAGGATTTAGTTGCAATGTTAAGGTTCTCACGATCACAAGAATTCATCGTTGAATGTGTAGGAGTCAGTATGGATCTCCAAGTCCCGCTGCTGATTATTGATCAAATAGGGGCCTTGATCATGTCTGAATTATTCGCGAACCGTAGGGTGACACACTTAAGGGATATCGACACCATTTGGAGCAAATAATATGCCAGAAAAATAATATCGAAGCGCTGGAATTATTTCAATGGACACTAGAATTGTTTCGGGTGAAATTGCTAAAATTGGTTCTACATGTGAAATTGAAAAGTAACAAGGGGTTTTATGTGAATGTTTGTTAATTAATGTAATTGAAAAAATTCTGAATAAATAAATAAAAGAGTTTTATTTAATGATAGATTACATTAAATTTGGTGGAAATTTAATGGATTTTGACTGGAGGAAATGGAGTCATTTTGTGAGTGGGAGCTCCACTAACATGAATGGAGGAAGGGAGCAACCACCATGGCCGCCGGCCATGGCCCTTGGGGTGCCCCCTCCTCCTATAAAAGCCCCTGTTATCCCTCTCTCACTCACACCTCCTCGTGAAGGATCTCTCTCCCCCTCTAGTACTATTTCCCCATGGTCTCACCTTAGCGAGATACATGTTCCCGGTGGTTTCTTCTAGAGCAAGGATTTGCTGCTTTCGCTGCATTGCTGGAGCAAGGACGCAGAGGTTGTTGGAGTCCCAGACGTGTGTGCGGTCACTGATGCTCCGCTAAGTTGCGGTGCTACCGAACTTCCAGCAAGAGATCGACTACATCAACAACGAGTCCATACTCGTAATGCTTTGTCGTTATTCAAGGGTATGTATTCTGGATGTATATCTACCCGTTGATTGTATCTAGATATATGGATCGTGGCATATATAGTTCTCGTCGTAGGACTTTTTTTGTTTTCTATGCTGCAAACCCAACAGTTTTCACAAACACTAGACTCAACATCGACCAGTAGAAAGGTTTTCCTACAACCAGTATGGCTATGATACCAAAACTTGTGTCACCCCCGGGATTAAGGCTAGAAAATCCCAGAACTTCGTCCGATCATAAGCCTAACCTAATCTCGGAAGCGTACAGAGAAAGAATCGGTAACACAAAAGTGACCATATGACACAAAATTATTACAACAAGCTCATAACTGAGCGAAGAACCAAAATAATACAAGCAGAGGTCACTGACCACAAACATCAAAAAACGGAAGGCAAATTATGCTATTAAGTATAGCAAACTTAACAAATGGCCTAAGAGTCCTGAAAGCATAATGATGACATCCTATTCCATAGATCCCAGACTACCGACCGAGAATCTCAAGCTAGTCGTCGATGTCGATGCCGTGAAGAATTCTTCTATGGTAACACTTACTCTGCAGTAAAAGTATCAACAAAGCAAGGGTGAGTACATGGTGTACTCAACAAGACTTATGGCCGGTGGAGCTATTTTGTGTAAAGCCATTTTTTATTATAAAACAAGAGGGTGAAGAAGCTCGACTAACCAGAACATTTTAAAAGGGGATAAGAAAGCGATATCACTAGCTTTGATCATCTTTTTATATCCACCAAATCTTCATCAGCTGAACTTATCAACTAGGATCACCCCCTCGATCCCTTAGGAAGCATACTTAAGCACACTTTACTTACCAAGTTTTACGATTAGTTTCAAGTTCTCTACGATCTTAGAATCTGTTCCCCAGTCGTCCATAACCGTGGACACAGATTTTCGAAAATATTAATACCCTAGAGGGGTGTACAGCTTTGCCCACACGTACCAACTGATTCTTAGTGCTATATCATTAGCCCTCTTCCTTGGAAGGACGACAGATAGTGGTTGACCATGACCTTTACCTTGCTTTCGCTGAGACCACGAGTCACGCTCTAGGGAGATGCCACCATAACGGGTCCAGTCCTGAAGCTGATCGCTAATGTGCGCAGGGTTCAATATTATAGAGGTCGTTCCTCTCTTGTTCCCGTCCACGCTTACCTACCTGTTATGAATGCACCCCCTCACCTCCTTCGAGAACAACCAAGATGCATATGTCGAATGGAACACCCGAAATATGTGACTCATGGAATCTACTAGGCAAGTTAGTTGGTCGAGGGGATTTCCAGGCCCCAGTGTGGCTGTACGCTCATATTTGTTCAAGAGGCAAGAACTCAGGTCCTAGTGGTGGCAAGTATGGGACTACAAAAACCACAACCCACCATGGCCTCCCATACAAGCCTTAGCATGTTTAACTTACATCTCTGATCATACCACATCATCCTATCAAGCTAGGTTCATTCGTAGCTCTGATTCATCATCCGGATGGACCAGTGGTAACATTTAAGCATGGCTAAGCACAACATATATAAATAGCTTTAGTGAAGCTCATATGCAAAACAATAGTTATGCTAGGAGAAGTGGAGCAGGGAATCTAGGCTACAAAGGAAACATGCATCAGATAGGATTACTCTATTTATCGATAAAAGACTTTCGAATCGTATGCACATGGCAACAATGAAATACTTTGAAATCATAGGGTTGTATCATGTGTGGGGCTATGCTTGCCTTGTTTGTAGATACTCGATAAGCAGATCTAGGAAGGCTTGTACTTGACTTGATTATAGTTGGTCAAGTATTGATCTTCGATGGTGTTGATCTAGGTCTTCGATCTCGATCTCGATATCATATTCTACCGGAAAGAACTAAACACCAGAAAGGAAGGTAAACAATCGATGCAATGCTCAAGTAAGGATGATGATACGACAAGTTAAAAGTTATTGAAATGAAACCCTATAACATGCTCGACAATTTAAGAGGCGTCTGAGGGGGTGCAAACCCTAATTTAGGGTGAACCTCAGAGTCACCTGCGGGGTTCATTTTGTTCTTCTAACTAAACTTGTAATTAAAGTTTTTGAACAATCCATGATTATGATACTATTAGTTAGATCTCATTTTTCTGAATATTATGATATATATTATTTGTATTTTTCTAATTTAAAATGAATTAGTTATGAATTTATTCATTCTTAATTCATTTCAAATCATTTTGGGAATATTATAAAATATTTACATTTTGGAAATACTTATACATTTTTATTAAACAGAAAACTTTCTGAAAATGTTCATATTATATAAAGAGGGGACCAACATGTCATACATTTATTAATTACAGAAATCAATTACTAAAAATATTTAAAATAAAAATGAAAAGGATAATTACATCATGCTAACGTCATCCATGGAGGTTCTCTAAGTTCGTGGATGGACCGGGCGATTGAGGGCATGCGAGAGGCTGCGGTTGGGGGCGTTTGATAGAGGTTGTCGAGGGGAGTCGAACGGTGGTGGTGCCACTTGGAAATGGTTGCCGAATATGCGCCGGTGAAGAGCTTTTGTGGAGGTGCTCGGTGATGGTCGACGGGATGGCGAACTAGAGAGCAAGGGAGGAAACGAAGGGTGCCTGAGCACCGGAATATCACCCTGATGCCTACAGTGGTGTCGAGGAGGTCGGAGGAGGTCGAGGTCACCGGCAATGTTGACGGCGAGCGGCGTATAGAGGCAGAGAAGAGGTCGATGTCGAGCTCTATTATGGACGCCCGTCATTGATTCCTTCAGCATGGAGAATGAGGAAGACGAGGCGAGTCCAACGGAGTCCTCAGCTGGTCGAGGGGAGCTCGGGAACGGCGGGGCAACGCGACACCTATGAGCCCTAGGGTTAGGGTTTTGTGCGCGCTACAGTTAGGAAGCGAGGGAGAGGAAGAAGTAGCATGCTAGGGTTCGTCCTTGGTGGCGCGGGGCTCTTATAGACGTCGGCAAGCAGCGGTGTTGATCTTGGCACGTGGCGGCCAGCGTGGAGGCTACACGCAGCTGCTTCCCCCATCAGGAGGTTGACAACGACGGAAGCGATAACCAAAGTGGTATCGGTCTGGGTGGGCTGGTTTGGGCTGGGAATGGGCTATAGTTGGGCCTTTGCGGGTGCGGGTGAGCGACAGGGAAATGTTGAGACAAAGGAGAGAAGGCTGGGCTATGGCCTAGCTCTATTTTTTCTGTAAAAAGGTTTTTTCATTTTTGTTTTCTGCTTCCTATTTATATTTTCAAATTCAGTTCTATTTTGAATAATTTCAAAATACTAGGGTTTTGTAAATATTTAAAATACTATGGATACCCTTTATAACCACTTGGGATCCATATATTTTTGGTTTTTTTTCAAACATTTGAAACCATTCTAAGAAGGTTTTCAAAGAGAGGAAGAGATTAAGATTTAGTGTTTGAAACCTTTTTCTTGGATGAGATTTTCTTTATCAATATATGCATGAATGCTCATGATGCACAAACAAATTCTAATTACTATTTAGTAAAACTAGGGGTGTTACACTAGTGCTGGCCCGGGTGGGCCTGCCCGCTAGCACGCTTGCCCGTGCGCATCACCCGTGCGGCAGCCAGTGGCGGTTCCCTGGTGGGTCGCATATGTGACACCCCCGGGATTAGGGCTAGACAAATCCCAGACCTCTGTCTGATATAAGTCTAACCGAAATATCGAAAGCGTACAGAGAGAATTGATAACACAACAGTGACCCTACGACACAAAAATTATTACAGCAAGCTCATAGCTAAGCAAAGAACCAAAATATTACAAGCAGAGGTCACTGACCACAAACATCAAACAACGGAAGGCAAATTATGCTATTAAGTAAGCAAACTTAACAAATGGCCTAAGAGTCCTGAAGAATAAAGATGACGTCCAATCCACAGATCCTAAATTGCCGACTGGGAACTCCAAACTGCTCGTCGATGTCGATGCCGTGAAGAACTCATCTTCTATGGTAACACTTACTCTGCTACAAAAGTATCAACGAAGCAAGGGTGAGTACAGGGTGTACTCCGCAAGACTTATGGCTGGTGGATTTATTTTGCATAAAGCCATCTTTGTTTTGTAAAACAAGAGGGAGAAGAATCTCGACTAATCAGATATTTGAAAAGGGGATAAGAGAGCGCTATCACTAGCTTTGATCATCTTTTAATATCCACCAAATCATCATCAGCTGAACCTATCTAGGATCACCCCCTCATACTCATGAGTAAGCATCCTTAAGAACACATTGATCAACTTGCCAAGTTGTACAATTAGGTTCAAGTTCTCTATGATCTTTGAATCTGGTTTCCAAGTCGTCCATAACCGTGGACACAACTTTTCAAAAAGATTTAACCCTGCAGGGGTGTACAACTTTACCCACACGTACCAACTGATTCTTAATGCCAGGCTATAAGCCCTCTTCCTTGGAAGGCCGACAGAGAGTGGTTGACCACGACTTTTACCTTGCTTTAGCCGAGACCAGTCACACACTAGGGAGATGTCGCCGTAACGGGTCAAGTCTCAAAGCCGGTCCCTAATGATGTGCGTAGGGTTCAAGATTACGGATGTCGGGCATCTCTTGTTCCCAGCCACGCTTACCTACCTGTTATGAATGCACCTCCTTCACCTCCATTCAAGAACAACCAAGATGCGTATGTCGAATGGAAAGCCCAAACTATGTGACTCATGGAATCTACTCGGAAAGATAGTTGGTCGAGGGGGTTTCCAGGCCCCCGTTTGGCTGTACGCTCGTCTTGGTCCATAGGCAAGAACTCAGGTCCTATTAGTGGCAAGTATGGGACTACAAAAACCACAACCCACCGTGGCCTCCCATACAAGCCTTAGCATGTTTAAATTTCATCTCTAATCACACCACGTCATCTTGTCAAACTAGGTTCATTCGTAGCTCTGATTCATCAACCGTATGGACCAGTGGTAACAGCTAAGCATGGCTAAGCACAACAGATAAAATAGCTCTAGCAGCGCTTCTCAAGCTCAAACCCTAGTTATGCTAGGAGAAGTGGATCAGGGAATATAGTCTTCAAAGGCAACATGCATCAGACAGGAATACTCTATCTATCGATAAAATACTTTGGAATCGTATGCACATGGCAAGAATTGAAATGCTTGAAAACATAGGATTGTATCATGTGTGGTGTTTCGCTTGCCTTTGCCAGTTGATATCCGGAAAGAAGAGCTTCGGACATCTGGTACTTGACTTGGTTACAGTTGGTCAAGTATTGGTCTTCGAGCTTCGATGATGTTGATCTCGGTCTTTGATCTCGATCTTGATTCTGATATCGTATTCTACCGGAGAAGAACCAAACACCGGAAAGAGAGGGAAACAATCAACACATGGCATCGATGCAATTCTCAAGCAAGGATGATGATATGACAAGTTAAATTGCATTGAAATAAACCCCTAAGGCATGCTTGACAATTTAATCGAGGTCCCGAGGGATGCAAACCCTAACTCGGAGAAACCCCGGATGCATATGAGAGGATTCATTATGTTCTTATAATTATACTTGTTATGAAACTTGATTAACAATGCATGATTATAATGTTATGAGATAGGTCTCATTTTTCTAAACATCTTGACATATTATTTGTTTTTTCTGATTTAAAATGAATTAGTTATGAATTTCTCCAATTTTAATTCATTTTAAATCATTTTTGGAATATTATAAAATAATTTACATTTTGGAATACTTTAATATTTTATTTAATCAGAAACATTTTTATATTATTTATTTGACTTACAATAGGGGCCCACATGTCAGGTATTTTTCTATTACAAAATAATTACAGGAAAATAATTACACAAATGGTAAAACAAAAAGGAAAAGGAATATGACGTTAGTGTGATGTCATGATGACATCATCAATGGCGCCCTTCATAGATGGAACACGGGGCCGAAGATAGAGGCGCAGGCGTGAGAGGCCCCGTTCGTTGATCGACCCTGGCGAACCGAAAGATGGCAGGGCCGCCTCTTTTTGGTCACCGGAGCATGGCCGACGACGAAGGGGGAACGGCGGTGGATGCAGGTGGTTGTGGCGGCGGCGATACAAAGAGGGAGAGAGCGAGCAGAGGGGTGCGTTAGCACCACATGATCACCACGAGCTCGATGGAGGGATCGGCGAGGCCGGGCGAGGCTGGACAATGAGTAATCGTCGGTGGCAATGGCGACGGCCGACAGATGTGCGGGCTCGATTCCGGCGAGGTGGAGCCTTCCCAGCTTGCGTGATTCTTAGAGGAAGACTAGGGCGACGAGGCGGAGCTCCTAAGGCCTTCATCTGGGTGAGGGAAGATCGAGAACGGCGAGGCTCGTCGATGGATGGATCTAGGGTTTCAGGACGAAGGGGAAAACCACGAGAGGGGAACGCGGCCGATCTTATCATCACCTCCGAGGGCGGCGACACGCAGTGTGGCTGGCATCGAGCGGCGGAGGCGCTGCCAGGAAGCAGCTCTCCTGTCGCGAGGAAGAAGACAGCTTGAAGGGGTACGCGGGCCTGGGCTAAGGTGGGCTGCTTCTGGGCCACTGCGGCATGCATGGGCGCCAGGGAGAGGGAAAGAAGGAAGGTGGGCTTCGGCCCAGTTAGGTTTAGCACTAGTTTTTATTTCTGAAACCATTTTTCTTTTTCTGTTTTTGAACTTTCTCTTTTGTATTTCCATTTGTAATCTGTTTTGATTATTTTCAAAATACAAAAACTTTTATAAACATTTTAAAATATTACAAGGACCCTTTATAACCATTTGGGTTCCATAAGTTGTGCACTTTTCGAAATTTCAACACCATTTGAAAGGTTTCAAAGAGGAAGGGAAAAATAGGGTTTAGGGTTTTGTGATTATTTTCTTGCATGCATTTTAATGATGATGCTCATGAATGCACAATCAAATCCCAATTGCATTTATTAAAACTAGGGGTGTTACAATTCTATACCCCTTAAAAGAATCTCGACCCGAGATTCCTAGGTAGGAAGATAGAAGGGATAGGGTTTCACTAAACTTTGACGATATTCTCGAAGAGATTGATCCATGCCACCATGCCGGATGGACGAAGCGCTTCTTAATCTTCGAGGTGGCTGCTCACACTAAAAAAATAGGGAATGACACAGAACCACAAACTGAGTATCTCATGGTCAACTCATGGATAGATGTTTCACGAACATCTCTAGAGCTAACGACATGAAACACGTCAAGGTAAAGGAGGAAACAAAAGGAGATGGTTTTCAAGGTGACAGATAACTGGTCTTCATAAGGATTGAGACCATGGAGCTTTTTGAAGAGGGTAAGCTTTTGAGGAAAGAAACTTCCAACAGAATGGAACATGACCACAGACTTCGGAAAAGTGAGCCTCTACTAAACAGCTTAAGTAGAGCTTTACAGGTGGATGAGAGAGATACCAACAAAACCAAGCTGTTGAATTAGTTTTGACATAGAAGGGTCATTCTTTGGTTCAACAGAAGGCCAAGACATAAAGGTGTTTTGGTGGAGAGGACTCATAAGAGTCACAAGAAACATGTAACAAGAGAAACTATTGATTACCAGAACCATGGCCGCTATTCGAACATGTTTAAGAAAGCAGGAAGGAAACTCTTTATTCATTTGGAACTATCAAACTCCTTGCCGAAGATCTTAATATCACTTTACACCACCAAGATTAATAGTTTAGAAGATTCCTGATGACACGAGAAGAAAGAAACTTCATTCTCAGACTCCAAGTACTTGGCATAACAAGACACTTGCCATCATAAAAGGGTCTGGAGGATTGACTGAGAGACATTTAGCAACACTTCTTTAAATGTTCTCCTTGATGTTCGAAACACCGATAGCAGGCTACTGATAAGCCTTTAACCAGTCATTAAGTAAAGGTCGGACTTCAGATACAAAGGAAACCATAAGAACAACTCCTATTGTAAGATATAGAAGAAGCCTCATGAAGAGTGGTTGTTATTGCTGATTCAAGAGAGTATGTCAATAGGTCTTCTAGCTAATTGTGTTAACCATTACATCAATCTTTCCAGATGTATAGATACCTATGTTAAACCCTCGTGGAACACCAACCATCATATATTCTTGAGATTCATATTTGATCAGGTGGAGAGATACTTCAGACTCAGCATATCCGAATAGAAAAGGTGAACATTTACCGCAGAGGTAAAGTCACTAGATTCTCAAGACATGGACTACAATGTCAAGATCCAAAAGATGAGCTAGATTGCGGAACCCATGTGATAGCAAGTTATCAAAAGATAATTGCATCTACATGAATTTTTTACAATGAAACACAACTGAATCCTGTTTAGGAAGCATTTAGGAGGATATAGAAGTTTTGTTGGACTTCTTATCTTCCGTGAACGAATTAATCAGTGGCTTGGTGTGCTTGGAGGATCTTCTCGAGATGTGAAGGTATCAGCCTACCATATCAAGAATTCTTCGCACATGCTTGAATAATTTGAAATGATTCCTGGAGAAACAAAGACAACTCTACTCAGATACACGGCGACAACTTTCAACATTAGCACGTGGACCAGAGAAGGTTACTTCTAACATCCAGAACACATACTTCGAGATAACACGAAGATGGTTCTCAAAAGTTTCCAACGTTAATGCCAAATGTTCTGTATGAATCTGGTATAACAGGGACAGGATAAGGATGTTATTAATGGGCTCAACAACAAACTTATCTATACACTCCAAGAAGGCAGACTCACATGTTGTATGAAAAGGGCATAGACATTGTTCAGACCAGAGGACATGAGGATGTACTTGAGTGAAACATCACAAGTGGATACACCGGCAAGATACTTGGAACTGAGTTTGATTTGACAATCGCCCAAACCAGATCAAAGGCGGGGAAGATAACATATCCACAAAGGACATACTATCGTACTTTAGAACGAACAAAACTAGACATCCTGTTAAGGAGGAACATAGTTGGATAGAACATTTGTCTTACAACTCTCCAAGTTGTTGTTCAAGCTCAGCCAACTAGTTCAGGGTTATCCAGTACGGATCCGTGGAGAAAGAGAAGTTCAGAGAACTTGCTTGCTCAAGAACCTGACAACACGGTCATGTGGAAACATGACGATACTTCTAGTAGACATCTAGAATATCACGAACCACTGATATGTCACTTAGTTCGAGAGGAAACTTGCTTGGTAAGGCAAGAAGACATAGTCGCAGAGGTCGGCACAAGCCTAACTCTTTGACCAAAGAGAGTGCACCAGAATAGCGGACTTGTTAGCACAGTCATCCTTGACTCATTAATTAGTTTAACCATCACGCAAGGAATGATATAAATGTTCTTGAAATTCAAAGCAATAAGAATTGCTAGAAATCTAAGCTGGCCACAGTATTACGCACGTGCAACATTTATGAGCATGGAAGCTCGAGGAAGCGTTCGTAATTATGTGTAAGAGCATCACCTCATTAAGAGGGTCATGAGACGCAGCACGACCTCTTGATATAAAAGGGTGTGATACTGCAAGGTAGATCAGAACATACACTAATTAATGCTTATTGATCTACGGATTACAACACTTTGACCTGGTCTTTGAAATGACGAGGTACTGGAGTTTGTTTCTCCTGACATCCCAAAATGGTTTGCATTGACGGACCATAAGAGTAACTTGCATTGGAAGACACCAATGCACATTTACTACTTGGCTACCAACTGGTAGACAAAGGTTGGAAAGCAACAAGGAAAAAGGAACATGCTCAGGACAGAATCCAGAGATGCGGACGCATAAGTCAACAATCTTCCGAAGACCAATGCAGATAAGTAAAGGTATGGCAGAGTCACGAGTATAGATGTGAGTCTCTCGAAGAGCACTCTTGTCGTGATCTATTTGGTTCCATTAAAGAACATCTGCCATAGCTAGTGGTAGGGGAAGTCCTTTATCATCACTGTGCAACAGCGAAAATATCCATAAGCTTGAGAGCTATACTATAAGGTATTAGCCATTCTGAAGTAATGTGTGAACATTAACGACAGGGTTCAACAATATGGATCTTGGGTTAAAGGTCAGCGTCATGTACAAGATTCGCAACATCAGAATCCAGCACAATCGGGGATCTTAGGTTCAAATCCGAGGGTTAAAACCCAGATAAAGGAGTAAATACTATCTTAGTGGCACAGAGGGTACCACAAGGTGGTAATCACGAGGTAGCTTCCAAGAGAAGAACGACTTATGAAGTACCCAAACAAACAAAAAGGAGGCACATGAGGAGAAAGGAAACCTCAAGGCCTTGAACAGATCACTATGGAACCATCAACATGATGTTGTGGACCCTTACGGTGGAGATATCATGATAGAAAGAAATCTCTTCGAAGAAACAGAACAAAGGGAAACATGGAACACACATAACTGACTCTAGAGAACTCAACACTAGGTCAAATGGTTGAGAACCGGCATGCCTGAAGAGGCACCTAAGTTTTGAAAGACTGGACGAGATAGCAAAACTCTTCCAAATCAACACAAGATAAGTTGACCTAGAGCTAGAGAGAAACTGGATAAGGAGTAAAAGAAGCATACTAGAGTTTTCGCACATAGTTTTCATCTTTGAAAATAGTTTTCACAAGTACTAGACTCAACATCGACCAATAGAAAGGTTTCCTACAGTTGGTACTGCTCTGATACCAAAACCTGTGACACCCCCGGGATTAGGGCTAGACAAATCCAGACCTCTTTCTGATATAAGTCTAACCTAAATCTCGAAAGCGTACAGAGATAGAATTGATAACACAATAGAGAACCTACGACACAAAAAATATTATAGCAAGCTCATAGTTGTGCAAAGAACCAAAATATTAAAAGCAGAGGTCACTGACCAAAAACATCAAACAACGGAAGGAAAATTATGCTATTAAGTATAGCAAACTTAACAAATGGCCTAAGAGGCCTGAAGCATAACGATGACGTCCAATCCACGGATCCCAGACTGCCGACTGGGAACTCCAAACTACTCGTCGATGTTGATGCCGTGAAAAACTCATCTTCTATGGTAACACTTACTCTGCTACAAAAGTATCAACGAAGCAAGGGTGAGTACAGGGTGTACTCCGCAAGACTTATGGATGGTGGAGTTATTTTGCATAAAGCCATCTTTGTTTTGTAAAACAAGAGGGAGAAGAATCTCGACTAATTAGAATATTTTAAAAGGGGATAAGAAAGCGGTATCACTAGCGTTGATCATCTTTTGATATCCACCAAATCATTATAAGCTAAACCTATCTAGGATCACCCCCTCGTACCCATGAGGAAGCATCCTTAAACACACATTGATCAACTTGCCAAATTTTATGATTAGGTTCAAGTTCTCTATGATCTTTGAATCTGGTTTCCAAGTCGTCCATAACCATGGACACGGATTTTCGAAAAGATTTAACCCTGCAGGGGTGTACAACTTTACCCACACATACCAACCGATTCTTAATGCCAAGCTATAAGACCTCTTCCTTGGAAGGACGGCAGAGAGTGGTTGACCATGACCTTTACCTTGCTTTCACCGAGACCATGAGTCACGCACTAGGGATATGCCGCCGTAACGGGTCGAGTCCCGAAGCCAGTCCCTAATGATGTGCGTATGGTTCAAGATTACGGATGCCGGGCATCTCTTGTTCCCGGACACGCTTACCTACCTGTTATGAATGCACCTCCTTCACCTCCATTCAAGAACAACCAATATGAGTATGTCGAATGGAAAGCCCAAACTATGTGACTCATGGAATCTACTCGGCAAGTTAGTTGGTCGAGGGGGTTTCCAGGCCCCCTTGTGGTCGTACGCTCGTCTTGGTCCATAGGCAAGAACTCAGGTCCTAGTAGTGGCAAGTATGGGACTGCAAGGCCTCCCATACAAGCCTTGGCATGTTTAAATTTCATCTCTGATCACACCACGTCATCCTGTCAAAATAGGTTCATTCGCAGATCTGATTCATCAACGAGATGGACCAGTGGTAACAGCTAAGCATGGCTAAGCACAACATATAAAATAGCTCTAGCAACGCTTCACAAGCTCAAACCCTAGTTATGCTAGGAGTAGTAGATCAGGGAATATAGTATTGATAAAAAACTTTGGAATCGTATGCACATAGCAAGAATTGAAATGCTTGAAAATATAGGATTATATCATGTGTGGGGTTTCGCTTGCCTTTGCCAGTTGATATCCGGAAAGCAGAGCTTCGGACATCTGGTACTTGACTTGGTTACAGTTGGTCAAGTATTGGTCTTCGAGCTTCGACGATGTTGATCTCGGTCTTTGATATCGATCTTGATTCTTATATCGTATTCTACCAGAGAAGAACCAAACACCGGAAAGAGAGGGAAACAATTAACACATGGCATCGATGCAATTCTCAAGCAAGGATGATGATATGACAAGTTAAATTGCATTGAAATAAACCCCTAAGGCATGCTTGACAATTTAATTGAGGTCCCAAGGGATGCAAACCCTAATTCGGAGAAACCCCGGATGCATATGAGAGGGTTCATTATGTTCTTCTAATTAAACTTGTTATGAAACTTTATTAACAATGCATGATTATAATGTTATGAGATAGGTCTCATTTTTCTGAACATCTTGATATATTATTTGTTTTTTCTGCTTTAAAATGAATTAGTTATGAATTTCTCCAATTTTAATTCATTTTAAATAATTTTTTGAATATTATAAAATAATTTACATTTTGGAATACTTTAATATTTTATTTTATCAGAAACATTTTTTATATTATTTATTTGACTTACAACAGGGGCCCACATGTCACGTATTTTTCTATTACAAAATAATTACAGAAAAATAATTACAAAAATGGTAAAAGAAAAAGGAAAAGGAATATGACGTAAGGGTGATGTCATGATGACATAATCAATGGTGCCCTTCCCAGATGGTGCATGGGGCCGAAGATAGAGGGTGCGCGGGGCAGCGAGGAGGCCCCCGTTCGACGTGGTCGACCCTGGTGAACCAAAAGATGGTGGGGCCGCCTATTTTTGGTCACCAGAGCACGGCCGGCGACGTAGCGGAACAACGGTGGCTGCAGGCGAGCGCGATGGAGGGGTCGGAGAGGACGGGCGAGGCCGGACGGCAAGGAATCATCGATGACAATGGCGACGGCCGACATATTTGCAGGATCGATTCCAGCGAGGTGGAGCCTTCCCAGCTTGCCTGATTCTTAGAGGAAGACTAGGGCGATGAGGCGGAGCTCCTAAGGCCTTCATCTGGGAGATCGAGAACGGCGGGGCTCGTCGACGGTCGGGGCTAGGGTTTCAGGCCGAAGGGAAAACCACGAGAGGGGACGAGAGAAGATAAGATTGGTACTCGGAGAGAGAGGGGAACGCGGCCGATCTTATCATCACCTCCGGGGGTGGCGACGCGCATCGCAGCGCGGCCGACATCGGGCGGCGGAGGAGCTTCCAGGTAGCAGCTCTCCTGTCGCGAGGAAGAATATAGCTTGAAGGGGTACGCGGGCCTGGGCTAAGGTGGGCTGCTGCTGGGCCACTGCGGCATGCATGGGCGACAGGGGGAGGGAAAGAAGGAAGGTGGGCTTCTGCCCAGGTAGGTTTAGCAGTAGTTTTTATTTTTAAACCATTTTTGTTTTTTTGTTTTTGTACTTCTCTTTTGTATTTCCATTTGTAATTTGTTTTGATTATTTCCAAAATACAAAAACTTTTATAAACATTTTAAAATATTGCAAGGACCCTTTATAACCATTTGGGTTCCATAAGTTGTGCACTTTTCGAAATTTCAACACCATTTTAAAGGTTTCAAAGAGGAAGGGAAAAAATAGGTTTTAGGGTTTTGTGATTATTTTCTTGCATGCATTTTAATGATGATGTTCATGAATGCACAATCAAATACTAACTGTATTTATTAAAACTAGGGGTGTTACAGCATGCCAGCCAAGCCTGCCCGCAAGGCTTACCCCCTTGAGCTCCCTTGGGTGGGGATGAGCGGCCCGCAACGGTAGCGGGTAGCGGCTGCTGCCCCCGCGCGTCCCGCTTAATCTGTCGCCCATTTGGGCTGGTCCAAAACTAGCCCCACTGCCTTTTCCATTTTTTCCTTTTTCAAATTTTTTCTTTTAGGTAATATCCCTCTGGGATTTTGCCTTCTATAAATCTTTATTGAAATATTTTTTATAATATATTAATTCATAATTAATATAATAAACATATTTAAATAACCATTTATCCGAAAACCCTTTTCCGATCTTTTCCTTCTCCTTTCTCCGAACACCTTCGGATCTCCCTAGAACTTTTCTGGTTTCTCTCTCCTCACTCCTTCAGTGATTCAAACTAGCCATTAACAATGTCCAAGCTTTATCAAGACCTTAAGTGTGTTACACAACAGTTCAAGAATACTATAGACATGGCCAAGACTCCTCTATGACCAATGATCAACAGCGGGACCTAGATGCCCATAATGACCACCTGTGTACTCAACGATATTTTTCGTTGAACCGTAAACACTGTGTCTTATTCCTTTTTCTCTGTGATACTGAACTGACTGAGGTTTTGATCAAGTGGCATCCCCATGTCATTGTTCAACCTTGTTACCGATAATACCTTATTTTTTCGATCCGATAAGTGATATCCCCGTGACCTAGTCACACGTTGCGCAGCTTATGGATATAACTTATCCGAGTGGGCCCAGGGTATCTTCCGCCACGCATATGGACAAATCTTGCTCTTCACGCAGTCTCTTCTACATGTTCCTACGGATACCCAACATCACCTTTATGATCACCATTTCACTGAGTGACGTTATATGCCATCAAATTATCCTCGGGTGACAATGTTTTGATATGGTCTCACAGTCTAAGGAAAGAGTCACTATGTTTTCTAAATATCATAACCTGAACTTCGTGACATGATCGTGATACGATGCTATAGATAGGGTATGTTCACCATCTCATTCCCCAATGAAATGACCTCATTGTAAATTAGGGGCTGACGCGCCTTCATGATCAGGAAACCTTTGATCATCTGTTGACCAATAAACCAGTGACTAGAGTTTCACCAAGAATTACTGTTTATTGTATATCACACGTGTATTGATGTTTCCATATCAATATAGTTATATCATGATATAAACTTTAATCATAAACTTTATGAAATATTCCATCTAATATTTGACTCTAGAGCATATTCCCTTCAGTCTCTACAAGGTGGAGTTCAACTTACAAGATGATATCAATAGGCCTTCCATACAAAGAGGTACTCAAATATTATGTCGTTTCTGATCTCAACTACAAGTGGGAGCCTACAAGTGAAGAATGGAAATTGTTTGAGATTATTGATCCAATGATTTTCTCAACCACTGGTGGAGTATATACTTGTGGGCTACTCCCATTGGGAGCGCTGGCGTGCACCTGATAAAATTCAAGGTTTTGAAATTAATCAAGGCCTTAGTCAAGTAACTCTTTAGATGAAAATAATACTTTGAGCCTATTCTCCGGTGGAAACACTAGATCATAGCCTTGGGGTCTACTCCCATCGAGAGCGCTTGGAGCACACTCGATAGAAAATGAAGGTTTCTTTGCAAAGTATACATTACGAATTAATACAGACAAGTTTTGACTCTACATTTAAATTCGAACATTTGAATGTAGCCTCGGGGGCTACTCCCATTGGGAGCACTGGCCGCACACACGATAGAAACATCATAATCCTCCAACAGAGTGAATAAATTTAAAACCCTATGAGCATTACATCAATGTATTCTCAAATGGTTACTCCCATCATGTCATGGTGGTATCACGACATATACCTGGGGTAGGCTAAAGTTGGGGCCGATGGACGTGGAGGAATCCAGGAAGGGATGATGTAGTGAAGACCGCACTCGGAAGAACAGTGAGAGACACGATGTACCTAGGTTCGAGGCTATCCTAGTGAGATAACACCTCTACTCCTGCATCTAATCTCATATAATCTTGCCATATTTTTGGCTACAATGGTACTCCTTGAGCTGTATTTCCTATGCCTCTATGTAGCTTTATCTGTGAGAGTAGAGGCGGAAGAAGATGAGCTCCTAGCAAGGAGAGAAGAGAGGAGCCCTTCGGGGGCCTCGCTGAGAACGATCCCCCTGGTGCTCCTTATAAAGGGGAGCCCAGGGGACAAGTCTTGTTCGTCACGATTATCATCTCTTCAGCATATTCCTAGCATCTTCCTAAGATTCTCATCATATGCCTTGGCATCTCTGGGGTTGCCTAGCATATTCCCTAGAATCTTCCTTGGATGCCAAGCATATCCCATGGGGCATGTGTCAGTTTGAGCCAGGGCGTCCCAAAACTGGCACGAGACTTGTTGGTCTTGTCCTGGCTTGATGGTGTGTCATTGTGGAGGTAGAGGGTGCATTTGGAATAAGGGGGCGTATGGGGTGAAATAACTCGGCCCAAAAACCCTGACGAAGTGGTAATTAGGCCTTGTGTTAAACTGATTCAGCATGGCCCAAACTGTGAGAGAAAGGACCAGCCAAATTATAAGTTGAAGGCCTGCCGAGTCACTATACAAGGTCCATCCGGATTACTGCTTAGTCGGCCCAGGTGAGGAGTGACCAAAGGGGCCTGCTGAGGCGCACTAGCCTGGGGTGGGCCGAATAACCCACATGTCGGCTCGCCCGGGAGAGAGAAACAGTGGCAGGGAGCATGTGGCGCTGGCGCTGCCCTGTGGTGGGCCGGGCTCTTTGTGCCGGCCCACCCGGGGGAGGAGATCGCGGGCGATAGGAAAGTTCCATGGTGTGCCAAGCTTGCTCCTTGTCGGCCCATCCGGGTGACGCTGGGGAGGTGCAGTGTCGAGGTGGTTCGGTGGGAGCGAAACGAGGAGCTGGCAGGAGGCATTGGCGAGGTTGGCAGGAGCGGGAGGAGTGATTTGGCGGGATTGACCCATGGTGGGTCGAAGTAATTGAATTCGGCCCATCCCAGGAGGAAATTCAGGAGCAGGTCTTGTGCTGCCTTATTTGGCAGTTTCAAGGGTAATTTGACCCATAGTGGATAAACCTGATCTGGGATGATTCTTATTCGGTCCGAGTTTGCACTAAGTCGGCCCAGGCGTAACTTCTTTCTCCTTCTCTCTATGAAATCTTTTCTATGTCTCATATCTTTACTTACGTATGTCCTTTTTATATACATGTCTTCTATTAAATCGTCTACTTCCTTACATAAGTCTCATTATGCCTCATCTCTGGGGTACCCGGGGTCATATCCCCGACATTAGTCCCTGAGGATATGTGGGACTCATGGAGTCATGCATAGGATCCAAATTAAATATTCCTAGAGTTACATTTCAACATATAGTCTCTTTGTAATGCACCTCTTCCTCATATAAACCTTTTGGGTAAGTTATAACTTCTGGCCTTCTTGGGCACTGGTCTTTTAACCCCTTTGGGCAAGTTATGACTTCTGGCCTTCTTGGGCACTGGTCTTATAACAAGTTTGGATAAGTTATGACTTCTGGCTTTCTTGGGCACTAGTCTTATAACCCTTTTGGGTAAGTTTATGACTTCTGTCCTTCTTGGGCACTGGTCTTATAACCCGTTTAAGTAAGTTATGACTTCTGGCCTTCTTTGTTCATTGGTCTTATAACCCCTTTGGGTAATTGTTTTTGACTTCTGGCCTTCTTGGACACTGGTCTTATGACCTGTTTGGGTAAGTTACGACTTCTAGCCTCCTTGGGCACTGGACTTAACCCCTTTTGGTAACTTTCAATCCGAGTTATCTCATCTGAGTTGTATGACTCAAATCTGACTTTTGTCCCAAATCTGAGCTATCTAACTCAAAATCCGAGTTATATGACTCAAATCTGAGTTATATGACCCAAAATCCGAGTTATATTACTCAAATCTGACTCATGCTTCAAATCTGAGTTATCAGACTCCAAATCCGAGTTATATAACCCAAATCCGAGTTATATTACTCAAATGTGACTTATGCTTCAAATCTGAGTCATTGACTCCAAATCCAAGTTATATGACTCAAATCCGAGTTATCTGATTTAAAATCCAAGTTATATTACTCAAATTTAATTTATGCTTCAAATCTGAGTTATCTGACTCCAAATCCGAGTTATATGACTCAAATCCGAGTTATAGATGCTGAGAACAATTTGATCTCATGATATGTTGGCAAATTGACTTTAATATGGATCTGAGGTATAGTTTTGAGATATGATATGCCAACAACCCGCCATGAGTTGGGATCCGAGATATAGATCCGAGATATAATTTTGAGATATGATATGCTGACAGACTACCATGAGTTGGGATCCGAGATTGAGTATGATGAGTCTAAGATTTGCTGGCAAATTGCCATCCGAGCTATGATTAAATACCAATCCGAGTTATAATATAACCTAGCAAGCTGAATCAGATACCAATCCAAGTTAAAGATAACCTGGTAAGCTGAGTTAAAATACAAATCCGGGTCAAAGAAAACCTGGCAAGTTGAATCAAATACCAATCCGAGTTAAGGATAACCTGGTAAGCTGAGTTAAAATACAAATCTAAGTTAAAAACAACCTGGCAAGCTGAATAAAATACCAATTTGAGTGAAGGATAACCTGGTAAGCTGAGTTAAAATACAAATCTGAGTTAAAGATAATCTAACAAGCCGAGTTAAATACCAATCCGAGTTATAATATAACCTGGCTAGCTGAATCAAATACCAATCCGAGTTAAAGATAACCTGGCAAGCCGAGTTAAATACAAATTCGAGTTAAGTATACCTGGCGAGCTGAGTTAAATACCAATCTGAGTTATAATATAACCTGGCTAGCTGAATCATAATCCAAGTTAAAGATAACCTGACAAGCTGAGTTAAAATAAAAATCTGAGTTAAATATAACCTAGCAAGCTGAGTTAAATACCAATCCGAGTTATAATATAACCTGTCTAGTTGAATAAAATACTAATCCAAGATAAAGATAACTTGGCAAGATGAGTTAAAATACTAATCTGAGTTAAATATAACCTGGCAAGCTGAGTTAAATACCTAATCTGAGTTATAATAGAACCTGTCTAGCTGAATCAAATACTAATCTGAGTTAAAGATAACCTGGCCCGCTATAACAGAGGAGGTACTGTAGTAACATAAATACAAGACATATAGTAACTGAAATATGAAAAGATTTAACAGAGGGCATATCTTAAGTCTACTCAAATAAACTGTTCTATGCATGTGGGTTGTCAACACCCGGAATTTTAATCCCAGATGCCTGTTATGCCATACATCGCAATCCCAGGATTAGCATTTTTGCGAGACATAACAGAATTGGATACCACAGTACATCATCCGTTACAAACCATACATAAGGTCTTACACAAATAAGGATCTCATGGTCAGTTATTAATACAACTCAAGCAGCCGAATACGTAATAATAACGGTAGCGTAGGCGAAGCTCCATCTTCGGGGTCACAAGCAATGCTGACGATGGGAGATGATCCTAGTTGTCGTAACCTTCCTGGGGTCCATCCTCCAGGTACTCCTCTTCATAGTCTGGCCACGGGAATAGCCATGGATAAAGCCATGAGTACTCTTTAAGTACTCGCAAACTAATACTAACAAATGAAAGGGGTTTTGATAATAGGACACTAGGCTCTTGTGGCATCCCGCAAAACCACTACTAGAAAATCGCATTGAATTTGTGCATTGCATCGTCATCATCATGCATTGTTGCATAAAACTATTTTCGCAAAGCCGTTTTTGTTTTCTAAACGCCCCATCTTTATTCAAACGCCAAAATCCGGGTCGCCGGGATATTTTTGTTTTGCCCGATATTGGTTTGCAAAAGTCTCGTTTGAACTAAATAAAAATATTAATTATTTTAGCGGGGCAGTCGAACGGGCCGATTGACCCGAACGACCGCCCCAGGAATTTAATCGGTCCAAATAGACCGGCCCCTCTAAATCCTAAACTCACCCAACCTACCTACCCACCCCTGCCTCCACATCACTCTGGCCAATCAGAACATGCCACCTCACTTTTCCTCTCTCCCTCACCCTATCCTACACAGCCACCTCACCCCTCCTTCTCCCTCTCCCTCACACTCAGCTCACCATCCCCACCACACACGCACTACACGCACGCACGCCCAACCCCCACCCCTGGCCGCGGCCCCACCAACCGGACCCACCCCCTGGCCCCCTGACCGTGGGACCCCCTCCCCACACCGGATCCCCACGCACGCCTGGCCCCCCACCGACAACCTCCCAGCGCCCACGTTCTCTTCTCCCTCCCCCGTCCTTCTTCCTCCACCGCCTCCCTCCTTCTGCCGCACCTTCCCCCGTCACGCCCTCCCTCTCTCGCCTCCGCCCCACCGCCGCCCTCGCACCCTTCCCTCTCGCGCGCCGCCGACCGCGCTCAACCTCTTCAACCGCCGCCTGACGCCGCTCAGACCCGCCGTCGCCGGCCCGAGCTCCTTCCTCCAGCGCCGGCTCGAGCTCGCCCAGACGCCGCCGCCTCCTGCGCCCCCGTCCGCGCTCCGCCGTACCCGGCCTCTCCCTCAAGCGCGACCCCCGCCTCACCATCCTCGCCCCGCGCGCGTCCTCGCCGCCAACCTCCGCGTCGCCCGCAACCGCCACCAGCCCGCCGCGTTAAATCGCCCGCGCTTCGCGCCGCCTGCGCCTCCAGCGCTGACCACCTCTCGCGCAGCTCCGCTCCGCCGTCCAGCTTCTCCGCCTCCTTCCGCCGCCCGCGCAAGCCGCCCGGCCGCCGCCCCGGCCCGCGTGCTCGACCTCTCCGCGGACACCTCGTTCTTCGCCGCCTGCGCCGGAGCTCCCGCCGCCCGTGACCTCGCCCGGCGCCACCCTCTGCCTCTGCGGCGCCTCCGTCCGCCTCCGACGACCTCGCCAGCGGCCGTGCGTCCCCATCCCCGAGCAGCCCCGTGGTCTTCCGCCCCCGGCCGCCGAGCTCCTGTCGTGGTTGAGCTCCGCTGCCACCTGGTGCTGCCTTGCCAGGCGCGCTGGCCTCCTCTCCCAGGACATCATCGCCAAGGTCCCCTGATCCTTTGCGCGTGCCCCAACGCCACCTCTACCCGGTTCTGCCGCTGGGAGTTTCGCAGTTTCGATGCCACTCTATTTTTGTTCAAGCCGGCGATGTTGCCCGATCCCTCCGTGGTGGACAAGACCTACATGTTGAGCAATTATCTGCCTAGGTACCGATGAGAACCACCACGATGCCAATCGGAGACCTTTGGTGTCGTTCCAAGTTCACTGTCGACTTTTGGAGCCGGAACTCTAGGATCTCCACCGCAAACCCCAAGATCGCCGAGAAACGCCAAGATCTCCAATCGGAACCCAAGGACACCGAGACCCCGGTACGACAAGAACTCCTTATCGCACCGATGCCCGAGGACCGGACGCCAAGGTCGCCTACACGGAACGCCAAGTTCTCCCCCTTGAACGCCATGACCGTCTACACGACCCGACGACCGCGGATGCGACAAGATCGTCTCTCGGACGCCATGATCTCGTCACGGACCCGATTGAAACAAACCCGAAGACGGTAGATGCGACAAGTTCTCCTTCCCGGACGACAAGTTCGCCGAGAACCCGGATACGCCAAGTCCTGCTTCCCGGACACAACAAGAACGACCCCAGTAATCCAAGAACGCTTCTGTCGAGACCGTTCCCGTCGAACCCTGGACCCTGAGACCGACCCCGAACCCCGGAACCTCAAGATCTGCCGAACCCTAATGTGTGAACCCTTTCCCGAAACCCTATTTTATAACATAATAACAACTTGTCGCATAATAATTGTTCATGCATGCATCCTTGTTTGTGGTTTGGGGGCACTATGCCGATTCACTGCATAATTAAATATGGGGCCCATATGCGGGCAAATCTAGCCTTATATTGGCCTCATTTAAATTGGTGTAGCGAACCCGGTGCTATCTCCTGCCTTGTTAAACAACATTTTAAATTGCGGGGAAGATAAACAACTTGAACCACCTAACTAATTGTCGGGACCCTGGTTCCGCTTAATATGACCTAATTGCATCGCACCTTTGCCATGTCATGCATCATGCCGATCTTCTGCCGTTGTATTAAATATTGCATCCGGTGTTTGTTCTAGCGTTTTGCTTCTTCGCGGATAAGGCCGTTGAGTTGATGTGAGCTTCGCCCCGATCTTCGGTTGAACCTTCGGCAATGTTTTTCAGGCGAGCATCTCCCCCTTTCTACCTATCTTACTTTTATAGTATTTACTTCCCTCCTGTTGATCTATTGCTATCTGTGTTGCGATGCTCTAGTTTCCGTACCCTTGAAATACCGTGCAGCCCTATATTGCCTTGGACACATCCTATTACCTGTTGTTTGGTATATAGTTGGACTTGCGCGTCGTAGTCGCTTGCTCAAGTGTTGTTGCGTGTCGTCAAGTGCCACAGTTGTTGATGTATTGCCGCATGTTGATGTTGGAGATGATCATAGTTTTTACTTATCGTTCACTTTAATTTCTGTTTAACAACTAAAATTGAATAAGCAGAGGCATCGGTGGGTGATAGAAAATATTTGGTTTCCGAACGCCCACTTGTGTCCCGTAAGACCCCGAGTACTTGATACATGTTCCTTGATTTATCGCGCTATCCACATCCGGGAGGTATATGGGACCCCCCTGAGCCAGAGCTTGATTCAGTCTTATTTCTTGGGGCCACAAACTAGTTTGAGGTTTTATTTACGATCCTGTACTTATGCCATGCTACTTTCTGTATTTAAATTGTGCGAGCACACCTGTCTTGTTAGGATCGGGACACGATTCGCGGTGTCGACAAGCCCAGCCACACTTTCGGGTTCCCGATCGTTCACAGTATACCCAAACCTTGAGCCCGTCTCGAGTCGGTGGCCGTTGCGGGATCTACTTAAGGGGTGGCCCCCTGAAATATTTCTGAATCCTATGATTGTTCAGTCGTGAAAGCCTCGTTGGGTTTTGATTTGGTTTTTCCGAGGTTGATCGAGCGTGTGTTGCTATTGGTGCACCCCGGCCGGGTAAAACTTTCTGAAAGCCGTGTCCGCGGATATGGACGACTTGGAGCACAGTATCTCGATCATAGACAAGCATAACTAAAGTTTATTGCTGTAAATTTGACTTATAATGACTAGTAATCAGCTTCACTATAACGGAATGGCTAAATAATACTGCCCACAATTGCTTGCTTGTGTTGTCGCTTGCGACCATTGTACCTGACTAGTAAGTATTGCAACTACAACGGAATGGCTGAATAAAAGTACCAACAACTGCTGGGTTTTGGGTTTATCTCATGCTATCTGAATCTGATTAGTAATTGTTGCAACCACAACGGAATGAATAACTAAAAGGGCCCACTGTTTCTTTCATCAGGACAATTATCTAAACCTGACTAGTAATCGTTGCAACGATAACTGAATAAATAAAACTGCCAACTGTGTGAGTTCCTCGGTTGACTTCCTCGATCGGTGTCGAGGGGGAAACGCCAGGATGGGTTTGTTTGATGGTAGAATCAGGTTGGATCCGAATAGGTCTTTCTTACCCCTCTCGGCGATCGCCATTGTATCGAGTCTCTATAGGTTGTTTAGTGCATCTTTGCCGCTCGATCCACCATACCTATGTGGCGAGGACCGCTTTCTAGCCGCCGTGTCTTGGCCTCGATCGATGCTCCTCTTTTTCCTTTGCCCTTTGTCGGCACCCCTTTTGTTTAAGCAGGTTTTGAGATCGACGCCGTTAGCAGGTTACCCTTCCTTGGCACAGGGCAGGTTATGGACGCCATTGGTTATTCTTCGTGGCTCTAGCCCATTTGAATCTTGTCCGTAGGCGGATGACGTATCATTTTCAAGGTGATTTGGATCTTTGTATATTATATCGTATTCTTGGCTCTTTGAGTCGTTATATATATCTGCTTACAGTGGGTCCCATCGAGGACTGTTGTGTAATGTTATTACTTCGTTTTCCACCCGCACGAAAGTGCCTGGTGGGCACCTTTGAATCGTTTCTATGCGGGTTTGGCGAATTTTGCTCAAACTTGCATAGGTCCGATTTTGAGGGTGTTACAGCTCTAGGGTTGTTTTGCAAGAACCCAGATTTATCTCTACTGAGTTTTTAAGCAAGAGAGATAGTTGAAGTTATAACACCTAAGTGGGAACTTTTATTTCATATCACAACCCTGTTGTGGTCAAGTCAAAGTCTCAATTCATTTCACAAGTCTTTTTGAAAACATCTGACGGGGAAACAGTATGGCCACTCCAACTGTCCATAACCGCGGACGCGGCTATTTGAATAGTTTGACACTCTACAGAGATTGTACACTTTCACCACAACATTCGATACATCCGTCAGGAACAAATCCTGAATTCACCATACTCAGTATGCGGATAATCAATCCTAACCTTTCAATTACATTCCCTAGTATAAGCACCTCTCCTGTGAGTTTGGCCTCCCAACCATGAACAATTGTCATCTTGGGTACTGCACAGGTGGACAATCTTCACAAGGTAGCCTCAGCTCAGACCTTGGCCGTGAGGGAACTAATACTAAGGTATATAAGTTTGCAGTCAAGCCCTACCCAATCTTCGGGTATTGTGGTTGTACGGTAAAATTGGAATGGTATCGCATCCAGACAACCATCAGTATTATAAAGGGCTAAGGCTCATGCCTCAACATTTTCATCACCAAAATCATCTGGTGTTCGGAAACACATGTCAAAACATCTCAGTAGAATGATCCATCATTCTAAGGTTTTCATAACCATTTTCACCAAGTATTCCCATCTAAAGTTGATCCAGTTTTATGCTTAGCACTAGCATCTACAAGTGGGGGTGAGTACTAATGAGGGGTGATACACAAGTGGAGTTTCAACTAAGTACCACCTCATATCTTAGGATGATATCAAGGTTTCTAACTTAGGCCAAATTTCGTGCTCTTTATGCAACCTTCAAGTATCTTTCTAGAATCTACAAGTCACTTAAGTAAACTCTAAGGAAGTAGCCTCAATAAAGAAATAAAATAGAAAGCTTGCAAATAAAACTAGGAGGGGGGTATCAAGTGGGTATAAACACATATGCTTAAGGCATATAGTTGGCATGGTAACAAGCAAGTATTGGTTTGCATCAATAGAGTATCTTGCAAGTGCTAGCTTGCACAATCAACTAGTAGCATTAGGCCTTCATAGGTAAAGCATCTTGCAAGTGTTAGCTTGCCTTGTGCAGAGCAGTGGTTGAAGTTCTCCTCGGCTTCTTCTTCGTAGTATCCTCCTTCCTCCTCGTATCCTTGGTCGGTACTAACGTCTATAAATAAATACGATGTACACAATCACCAAACAATACTTAACTACTTGCAATCATCACACAAAGGGGTTCTATAGATGATCTAGCATCATCACTAACATTACAAGATTAAAGCATTTGTCTTATTTATTTATTTTTAGAAAAGTAATTTCTACTCATTGAAAACTACTTAAGATTTAATATTCTCCAACCAAACATGGGATCATGTTGACACATGTCATCACCACATGTTTTAGTCCATGGGAATGTGATTTAAAGTGGTGTCACAATTTAATAAGGTTTTACCCTTTTATTTTAATTAAATAAGTGACTAGAAATGCCTATGTGGCATTCTTTTATTACTTGGTCATTATTTCTGTAAGTAAACCTATATATTTTTATATATTCTGAAAGGTATGGTTAAATGTGATTTTTGAGAGTTGGAATAAACTCAAAAGCTATTATGGTTTTAATTTGAAAAATGTTTGAATGCATAAAAGCTTCTGCCTTGTTATTTTTACCAAGGATGATCTACAGATCCAAATGACTTGAATCCAACGGGCTAGGATTCAGCATTTCTAGACTTTTCTAACAAAATTGGTTTCATTCAATTTGGTTCAATGAATCGATCTGGGTTGATTTTTGAAACTGGGTTCAGAAGTGTGTTTGAAATAAAATGGAAAAGGTTAAATTCAAATAATCGGGCAAGGAAAGCGATCTTGGGCGGCTGAAACATGGCTTTTACGCGGGCTGGTTAAGTCGCTGTCCCCACGCGTTAGTGAGACGAGGGGGTGCGAAGCGGTATGGGGCGATGTGGTGCGTTCGATCTAGTTCTAATCCAACGACTGAGGGTCATCGTCGATGTTGGGCAACGCCGGCGAGACAGAAACCTAACGCGGCAGGTGGGGGTCGTTGGGGCATCACCGAGGCTCAGGCGAGGGTCAGCGAGGCGGGCGAACGACGAAGTCGACGACGGTGAACCTCCTGGTACCGGCAGCTTATCCTGGGGCGGCTCCAATCGCTGGCCCCCTTCTTCTCCAGCAGCGGCAGGCTCCGGTGAAATTCCAGCAAATTGCTGCTCGCCTTGCTCCGGGAACGGGGTGGCACGATCAGTGAGGAGAGGGGAGTGAGATGGTGTGATCAATTCGGCTGGGGGTGGCCTCTATTTATAGTCGCGACGACGAGACCGAACAGGATGGGCAGGCGACGATGGCGACATGGCTACGGGCGGCTAGAGGCATGGCTGGCGGGGGCGATCGCTTGGTGGTCTCCTGGCGATGCTCTATGGCTTTAATGCGCGCGTAGGGGCGGTGGAAATTGGTCTGGAACGCGCGATGCTCTGCATGGCAGAGGCGGCGTCTTCGACGGCGAGCGGTGGCTGCGCGGCATGGGGCGGCGAACGGGGATGTCTGGTGGTCTCCTGGGTCGGTGGCGATCATGTATGCATGCGGCGAGGGCGGCGCGCGGTCTGTGGGCGTCGGTCGAGCGTGGTGCTCTGGCGCAGGCTCGGCATGGTTGCTGGCGAGCTGGGCACGGTCTGTGCGTGTGGTCCAGGGGTTGGCAACGCTCGTGGCTGGGACAGGGAGTGGCGGTGGATGGTGGGATGCCTCCTAGACAAGGTTGGCACGGCTAAAACTCCTCCTAGCTTCCTGTCTCCATTGGGGTGGCATGGTGAGCTTCGGCTGTTCACCATTGATGTCATTGCCCAGCTTACAGTGAGGCTAGTGCTTGGTTTAGCTTGCTAGATGATCTACTGAGGTGGTTATGAGCTAGAGAGGGAACAAGTTAGGCTTCAATCACTTCTCACAATAGTGTTTAGGATTTTGATGATTTGTGTCTGCAATGTGTTTGATGAAATGGACGCAAGAATTCAAGTTTTGAATTTTGAAAAGATTTTTGGTGGGTGTTCTAGGTTGATGCTGGTGAGTCTGCAGATGCTTGGGTTTTGAAAGTTGAGCTTGTTTGAGTGGTTTTTGAAAAAGTGGGATCTTCCCATATGATAAAGATTCAATTTTGAACTGTCCTTTAAACTAGGCATTTGAAAGTTTTTGGATGACCACAAGGTGGGCCTTGATACTTTGTTATGAGTACAATCAAGGGGTGTAAAGATCCAAACAAGCTTCTGTTAAGTTCTGAAAGTTTGAGACAGCCAAAGTAGGCATGGGAGTTAAATTGGTCAAAATGACCATTCCCTCATTTTGGTTGGTTTTGATTTATTTGTCTTTGGGAAAAGTGTGGGAAATGTTTAGATGATGTTTATTTCACCTAAGAAACACTTTACAAGCAAAGAAACACACCAACAAGGTGGTTCAAAAGAATTCAAATTGGAATGCATACACACATGCATGCTTTCATATTTTTATTTAGAAAAGTTTTTATTAACCCTAATTTTGATGATTAGAGTTTGATGATCCAAGTTTAGTATTTTTGGTATGTTACATGGGTGCTGAGTCAAGATATGACTCAAGTCCTCGAGATACTTTTTTCCATCTAAGGGTGATTCTATTTATATGTTGGCTAGTCCCCGGGTTGAGTTACTTTCTTCCCGAGGTGAACGATTAAGTAATTTTTGGTGATAGCCCCCTAGTGACATTCGGGGTTATCTCATGTGCATGTTGGTGGCTGAGTTATTTGATACTCACTGCACGTTCGGAGAAGAAGTTGAGTTGTGCTTGTTGAGTCATACTTGTTGAGTCATGCTAGTCGAGTCAGGCTTGCTGAGTTAGGCTGGCTGAGTCAGGATGGCTGAATCGGTCCTGCCGAATCGGATTTGCTGAGTCATGCTTCCTGAGTCAGGCTGGCCAAATCAGTCCCGCTGAATCAGACTTGATGTCTCAAGTTGGTTGAGTCAGGATGGCCAAATTAGTCCTGCTGAGTAAGATTTGCTGAGTCAAGCTGGCCGAGTCAGTCCTGCCGAATCAGACTTGTTGTCTCAGGCTGGCTGTGTCAGGCTGGCCGAGTCGGTCCTGCCGAATCAGATTTGTTGTCTCAGGCTGGCTAAGTCAGGCTGATTGAGTCAGTCCTGCCGAATCATATTTTCCGAGTCAAGCTGGCTGAGTTAGGCTGGACGAATTAGTCCTGCCGAATCAGACTCGCTGAGTCAGGCTGGCTGAGTGAGGCTTGGAGGCTCCTGTGCCCAACTCTCTGCTCTTTGCATGATGGGAAGAGGATTAAGAAGCTCTTGCTCGATGATGAAGCTGAAGTTGATGAAGATGTTTCCATCCAGATGGAAACCCAACCAGCACCTCTGATCTGCCCCATGGTGGGCTCCAAATGTCATGGTGGTATCAAGACATATGCCTGGGGTAGGTTAAAGTTGGGGCCGATGGACGTGGAGGAATCTGGGGAGGGATGATGCAGTGAAGACTGAACTCGGAAGAACAGTGAGAGACACGATGTACCCAGGTTTGAGGCTCTCCTAGTGAGATAACACCTCTACTCCTGCATCTAATATCATATAATCTTGCCATACTTGTCGCTACAATGGTGCTCCTTGAGCTGTATTTCCTATGCCTCTATGTAGCTTTATCTGTGAGAGTAGAGGCGGAAGAAGATGAGCTCCTAGCGAGGAGAGAGGATAGGAGCCCTTCGGGGGCCTCGCTGAGAACGATCCCCTGGTGCTCCTTATAAAGGAGAGCCCAGGGGACAAGTCTTGTTCCTCACGATTAGCGTCTCTTCAACATATTCTCAACATCTTGTTGAGATGCTCAGCATATGCCTTGGCATCTCTAGGGGATGCCTAGCATATTCTGTAGCATCTTCCTGGATGCCAAGCATATCCCATGGGGCATGTGTCAGTCTAAGCCAGGGGCATCCCAAGACTGGCACGAGACTTGTTGGTCTTGTCCTAACTTGATGGTGTGTCACTTTGGAGATAGAGGGTGCATCTTGAGAGGAATAAGGGGGCGTATGGGGTGAAATAACTCGGCCCATATGCCCCTGACGAAGTGGTAATTCGGCCTTGAGTTAAACTAATTCGTCCTGGCCCAAACTGTGAAAGAAAGGCCCAGCTGAATTATAAGTTGAAGCCCTGCCGATTCACTATACAAGGCCCAGCCAGATTATTGCTTAGTCGGCCCAGGTGAGGAGTGACCAAAGGGGCCTACTGAGGTGCACTAGCCCGGGGTGGGCCGAATCACCCACATGTCGGCCCACCCGGGAGAGAGAAACATTGGCAGGGAGCATGTGGCGTTGGCGCTGCCCCGCGGTGGGACGAGATGTTGGTGCTGGCCCACCCAGGGGACAAAACTAGGAAAATGCTTATTCGTGGCGCACCTGAAAAGGCCATCGGTGGCGCACTAGGGGTGTGCCACCATCCCCTTCTGACTAAAGATAGCTGTAGTGCACCTTGCAATGCTACTGATTTAGCAGAAACTTCAAGACGCCCGATGCATACGGCTAGAAAGCAGCGCTGCCTACGGTTATGTTGTCTGTGGCGCACATGGCAGTGCGCCACTGATTGCTTCTATGTGCGCTTTAGTTGTACTGCGCCACTAATGCCATGCCATGTGTGCCACAGGTATCTTTTTTGTTTTTTTAATTTCTGAGCCAGATGATATATAGTACAGGTTATATACAATATTACAGGCAGATATGCACACAAAGATATAAGATATACAGTTATATATATGAATACACAATTTGTAAAACAAGATTGAAACAAATACATATAGGTAAGTCCCATACATGAATACATAGTATAAGTTATATTGTTTGGATCGAGTTGCAAAGTAGTTGGTGATATGCGAATACATATGTTTCAAACAATTTAGCATCTAAACTAGCTAGAATCAAGCGCGGGATAAATAACCAAATATGATAAGCATCACCGCAATGAAGGTGTAGGTCTTCATCCGGTTCCTCGTCCTAACTCCCGCTAGATAGCGCGTGTATCTAGCTTCCGCCTTGTCCATAGTGTTGTACCCTTTGTAGCTATTGCCGCTTAAATGGTGCACCTGTCTCCGGCAGTCTTCCCAATCATCGTAGACTCCGGGAACTTGTCCCTTGTACACGACGTACAACGTCATCTACAAGTTGGCAATAATAATTAACCAGCGATTGAAAAAACATGTATAATTAAAGTCGCATATGAAGATACACTTATAGAAAGGACTCCCAACTCAAAAAGACCAAAGTAACTCAAAAGGCATGCCTCATATATAACTAGGTTGTTGGGACACAAGAATATTCTACGATGGAACTGTCCGCCAAGTAGGATGCACAACACCTAGACTTGTGCATAGCACAAGGCAGACAATCCCATCGCAGCACATTCACATATATAGTGTGCCATGGCATTTCAATCATCGGCATTCTTGAAAAATACCAAAGTAACTCACAAAGAATGCCTCATATATAACTAGATCGTTGGACACAGGAATATGCTATGACGGAACTATAAGCCAAGTAAGATGCACAACATTTGGACTTGTGCATAACACAAGACTTACAATCCTGTCACAACACATTCACATATATAGTGTGCCACGACATTTCAATCATCGGCATTATTCTCGAAAATGACCAAAGTAACTCAAAAAGAATGCCTCATATATAACTAGGTCATTGTACACAGGAATATGCTATGACGGAACTGTAAGCCAAGTAGGATGCACAACATCTGGACTTGTGCATAACACAAGGCTTACAATTCCGTCAGGGCACATTCACATATATAGTGTGCCACGACATTTCAATCATCAGCATTATTCTTGAAAAAGACCAAAGTAATTCAAAAAGAATGCCTCATATATATATATATATATATATATACATAGGTCATTGGACACAGGAATATGATATGACGGAACAGTAGGCCAAGTAGGATGCACAACACCTGGGCGTGTGCATATCACAAGGATCACTATCCCACCGTAGCACATTCACATATATAGTGTGCCACGACATTTCAATCATCGGCATTCTCGAAAAAAGAGTAATAAAGTAAGGAAAAAAGAAGGACCAAAGTGAGCAAAGGACCAAAGAGTAAGCAAAAAAACCAAGCATTGATTCATATATAATAATAATAATAAGCAAAAGAAGTAGTGATGATTCATAAACCTAATAAGATAAGTAGTAGCATGTACACTTGTCCACACACACAAAGGTCATCTATAGTTTGGAACTACAACTAGGCCAACATCAAGCCTTCTGGCTCGGCTCAGGGAATAGGAGGATGCCTTGTCTCGTCATGAACTTCCTATAGTCACTCTGTAACTCTAGGCGATCTTCTATGTCACGGTTATTCAGGAGATTTCCTTCGTAGAAGACCCCCCCCCCGAAGTCATGACATCACGAAAGATGATTGCCCCAAACTGCTGCTGGATGCGATACATCTCTTGTGTAATATCTGAATCAGTGATCTTGGCCTTGGCTTTGGCCCACTGTTTGAGATGATCTAGCGGCGTAGAATTCTGCTGGTCTAGTAGGAATGCCCTCATGTGATGGAGTGCATAGTAGGCTTCCTTCTTACTGCCTTCCGGCTGCTTCACGCAGGGGAACTCCGTTATGTGTTTGAAGATGTGCCTGCCAAACTTGACCTTCTTACGCACAAAGGTGGTGCCTTCCGTCGAGGCATAGCCAGTGAGAGCATCATGCAAAACTTCCATGATCTTGTCGTAGTTTTTCTTCTTTTCTAGACTCCCCGAGTCGAAATATGTGGCATGTGAATGCTTCGACGATAAGGATATGAGCGTGCAGCGTTCATCTCTGCGCAAAAAAATTCAAATGGAATGTGTTGGAAAAAGAATGATGATAATCTAATAAAGCCAATCGATGGTGCGAATGAATAATGACTTACTCGAGAAGGTAAGGCACGAGAATGTATTCCTTTGTCTTGTTCACCACAAAGATTCTTTTTAGGTACGAGGCCACGAAACATCGTTAAACGGTGCTTCCCAAGCAGCCTTCACGCATGTAGTAGGGGTCCACTATAGCGATGCTCGGTGTGTTCTCTCTAATGATCTGCATGGTCAGGCTAAGAGAAAACAGACGGACCATGGTATAGTGCAGCGGGTACAAGTGGAACATATTGAAGATGTCATCAAACCGCAGGAAGAACAGATCCGGGAGGGCATTGTCGATGAAGCCCAAGCCTAGTGGCACCTTAACCACGAATACCGGGTGCGAAGGATCTTTCTCCACCGGAAGGCGTTTCTCTACCGTTAGCACACCGTCATGCACACTCTTCAGTTCCGAACTGGTGAGCCTCCGCAAATTTTTAGGTAGCATGGGCTCACCCGCCACATGAATCCTCCACATAATACCCTCGGGTCTTGGTGGCCCGTCCTGAAACCTGATCGGATTCGCAGTTGACGCCACCGGCTGGCTCGAGCTGCTAGATTTTATTTTCCTGGACTTTTTTCCTTTTGGAGAGTGGGCAGACACCACAATCTGAGCACCATCTGCCCTATGTAGTGTGTCAGGGCTTAGAATAAATGGCCGGTTGGTTGTATCAGCTGGCTCGGTGAAGGCGCAAGCTGGAGGCGTCTCCTGAGAACCAAACAGACGCTTGGTGATAGTGGGTTTCTCTGTGGGGCCACCAGCTGGGTCTTTGTTGCTAAACTGAGTGTTGAAGAACTGATCATCGAAGTCTTCATCGTCCTCGGCCGGATCCTGCGCCATGTGCATATCATTAACATGATCATCCGACCCACCACGTGGAGGTGACGGCGAGGGCGATAAGGGGGCCTTGCCACCGCTTGTCGCTGGCAAGACATGCGGTGTTGTTGTCTGTGGCGTGATGGCCCCTGTCGTCCCCAAACGATTCATGCTCTTTGGCCACTGCAAGAATAAGCCGAAGCAACTTCCGAGGACAGCCGGTTCTTCTTCATCCGCTCCTGGGGGTTGAATGGGAGGTTCTAGGTCGTCCCATCCCCTTAGCACCCGACTAATTTTAACCATGTGCACGCTATCTAGCATCGTCCTTGAGTGGAACGTGCACTGCAAGGGTTGAACGATGGTACCCTTGGCAACATCCCTCAGCTTGTTGTTCACGTAGCATAAGAGAGTTCAAGGAACATCCGTCTGCGGAAAACATGTACGGCGTCAGAGAGATGCCATAAGAGTAATAGACGGCGTGAAAGGCGGTAAAGCAATTTGTTTACCGCGATGGCGTCGAGATCGGCTAATGTCGAGGCACCGCATACAACGACGGGTGTGCAAGAGACGGAGGGGCTGCTTGATGGCGCGGTGCCGGCCGCCGGTGTATCCTCCCTACCGGGTGCTTGGAGCTCGTGTGCCGCCGCGATGATGGCAGGGGGAGTCACCAACATGTCCGGCGCCGCGGTGATGGCAGGGGAGTAACCAACACTTCCGGCTCCGCGGTGCTAGAGGGCGGAGTCACGAACACATAATTCACTTGATTCATCGGCACCGCGTTGTTCGAGTGGCTGCTGACCATGCTTGGAATCAGGCATGTCCCTTGTCTACCACCCGCACTCCAGTTCTCTATTGACTCCACCAAGGTAGGCATGATGGACGTGAGGGTGATTGCCAGGTTGTCTTGGACGATCTGTGGGATCCGCGCCACTTGTTCCTTAAGTTCTTGAAGCTCGCGATTTTCCTCCTCGCTCCTTCCCGACACCGCCACACGCATCCTCGGCGGTGGACCAAAATGATACACCCAATTCTTACCCCCGAGGCTGGCCAGTCGGCCAGCTGCCGACGACTTCCTTGTAACCGGCGTGATTTTCTTGGCCCGGTTCATCGCCCTGTTAAAAGGTTTATCCCACCGGGTGGCCGCCGTCGACCCCTAGGATGAGGAACCCTGGGATCCATGACTAGCAATAATTTCCTCCTCCTGTTGTAGAATAAGTAACAGTGAACCGTTTAGAAACTCGACTTCATTGATTAGAATGCAATCGAGTTTTCTGTGGTAATTAAATTACTTACCACAATTTCCTCGAATTCCTTGACCGTGGGATCCGTGGTGAGTTGTTTGGTTTTTGGGTCCACATGGTAACGGGCCCTGATGAAGTTTCGAAGCTGCCCCTTTTCGAATTTCGCAAAGGGGTTAGCTATCCCCTTAGATCTATACTCGTCATCCTCCTTATCCCATTTGGCCTCCGCGGTTCTGTATCCACCAGATCTGAGATGGTGGTGACCTATATTCATCGCCTGCAGCACCTTTCCCCTATTACTCGAGGCCTGGGATCTTTCCAATTCGCACCTCTCCTTGAACTCCTAGTACTGATCTTCGGTGATCTGCGGGTCAATCTTCTGGATCTCCTCGAGACTTTTGCCTTCTTTATAGATCTTCTTCTTTATCCGGGTTCTCCAGCTGGCCAGGGCAGTGCTCATCTTTGTGATGGCGGATTTGTTTACTTCATTCCCATGATAATTTGTGTTCCGATACTCAGTGGGGAACTTATATCTTGCGTGCAGCTTCTCGAAGAGGAGTGTGTGCAAGTGGCCATTATCTTTATGCCGGAGATTCTCGTTGTTGATCGAGATGGTGGTCCGGGTGATCGCCGCCACTTGCCGACCGTACCCTCTAACGACAAGGTCGGGCGCCAAAGGAACCCCTGTTGGGCTCACTTCGGTAATTTCCTCTCTGACGGTGTTGACCGTGTTTGGGCGCCGTTCCTTCGTCTTCTTCTTCTTAGGAAGATTGCTACCACTCCCTGTGCCCTCGCCGCCATCAGTGGTTTCATCATCCGCCGTTCCTTCAGCTTATTCCTCCGTGTCTTCCATCTCATCATCCTCGCTCTCCGAAGGATGGTATTCTTCATCGTCTTCTAGCCGCTGGGCCACCTCCCAGAATGTCAATTGTTTATTCGGAGGCCTGACTTCTCCTTCAGTGCGGATGCGCTTAGAACATCCAGCCTCGTCGTTGTCACACATGTTTGCACTAATAAAAAGCAAATAATTGGTTAGTAATAAAGTGCACGGAAAAATCCTGCATGACCTTTGCTAATTTTCTTAAACTAGGAGTGCCTGATTTCTGCCGAAACGAAAGTTAATCAACATTCCGGCAAAAATCAGGACTCATTTCATATAAGAACCTGCATACACGACATAATAAAGTGCTTCATACAAGCACAAGCACAATTTCAAGGTGCTGTTGTCCCAGCACAGATAGTAGTAGAAGCACAGTAGCACCACAGATAGTAGTAGCCAGAGCAACACTAGGATGGATATAAGGAACAAATAGTAGTAGCAGCACAGATAATAGAAGTAGTAGCAGCTCAAGTAGCATAGAAGTAGTAGCAACACAAGTAGGGTGTACATATAGTATGTGGATGTTCCAGACTAAGAAGAAGAGCAAGCACAACAAGGACAACAGCAAGCAGAGCAAGCACAACATAGCAGGCATATTGCTGTCATTTGTACTATTTCGGTTTTGTGAACAAATGACAACAAATGACCAAGTGACAGCAAGCAAATGAGAATACAACAATCCTTGTTGTCATTTTTACTACTTCAGACTAAGGACCAAGGATTTCTACACTAGAAGATCATTACAGCACGTGACAACAAGAAAATGACCAAGTGACAGCACGCAAATGAGAATTCCAGATAAAGCACCAAGGATTGCGATACTGGCAGCTAGATATCACCTCATATTTACTTCCATATGAAGCCCATGACTGACAATGACTAGCTATCTAAAGAAGAGTAACATGGAGTGGAAGACAGTGACATTTTTTCTTGGAAAAAAGGAAAACATTGATAAGATCTTGAGACCAATTTTCTTAAGACCAAAATCACAGATATAACATGCATACTTGCAGATAGACAGTAACGTTGATCATATCTTGTACTCCAGGAACATTATTCACAGAATAAAATGGCTGAGACTTGGGCATGAGATGTCCAGAAACATTATTCACAGAATAAAATGGCTAAATTTGAACCATCTGTTTATGTTGCTTTAGATATACAAGTAACTGTCAATAATTACAGATGCTTTCTCTTGGTAATTGTAACCACTAGCACATTTTGTCTAATATTCTTACTATAGGTTTACCTACTAATCATTTTAATTTTCCCTTACTATCATTTAAGTTTATAACTATTTCAGATACTGCAAGCTCAGATTCTCATCTGAACCTTTCTGCAATATACACTTTTAAAGCAGTTTCTGATGGGAAACACCTAGAAATGAAATTGCATCCCTGACTTTTACTGTAATGGGCAAATCAGGACCCTACCTAAAGCTTGTACTCTGAACCTTGCTACTCTGAACCCTAAGCTTGCTACTCTTACAGCTAACATCCAATGTGACTGTGACAGCCGAAGCTTGCTACTCTGAACCCTAACCTGAGGACCCAAGCTAATTTATGTCTATAGACTATGGAAATTTCAGAGATGACATTTGAACTACTCAAGTAATCTGAAAGAGAGTGATTTTGATATCCTGACACTCTGAACCCTAACCGGAATGGATGTAGAGAGGGGAGAGAGGGAGGGAGGGAGAGAGGGGAGGGGCAACGCTCATCTTTGAGACAAGGACGATGATGGCGGGCGGACGACGGTGCGCTCCTCCATAGCCTCCTCCTCCTCGAGTGGCGGCGGCCTCCTCCTCCTCGAGCGACGATGGCCTCCTCCTCCACGGATCGAGCGGCGCGCGTGCGGGCGTACTCCTCCATGGCCTCCTCCTCCTCCTCCTCGGACACGCGTGTTGCTGCAGGGTGTGGCGGCAGGCAGGCGCAAGTGTGGTCGCAGGTGGCGGATCGAGGCAAGTGTAAGAGGGGCGGATCAGGGCTGCAATGTTGGTTTGATCTGCAAGGGACGGGGAGAGGAGCAGGGAGTCACGCGCAGTTGACTGGTTAGTGCTCTTAGGTGTAGCTCACCCTTAGCTAGTGCGCTACGGTTAGCTAAGGGTGCGCTACGCCTAACTGCATTGATCAGTCAGATAAGAGGGCGGCCATCCCTTTTGTTGACACTAACACTAGCCTATCCCACTGGTTCCGCCCACTGCTCTATCTCAACCTGTGAGCACCCAGGTTTGAATCCTAGTGCCCACCATTTTTATTTTTATTTTAAAAATACTTTTTAATGTTCCAAAAAATGCCCAAAAATGGTAATATATGCCATAAAAGTTTTGTTTTTATTTTAGAAAAACTTTTAAATGTTCCAAAAATGCCCAAAAGTGATAATATATGTTATTTAAAGTGGTACAAATATTTGTCCATGAATATTACAATCTTTTTTGACCACGCGTTTTACAATATTTTTTTAGCTAGCGTTTTACAATCTTTTTTCCCTTCTTCGTCACAGTGGAATAATTTAGCCCCGGCACTTTAATGTTTCTTCTTTCGAACGGGCTACCTTTTTGGGTAGGGTTGTCCTTTTTCTTCTTGTGATGTATGTTGCTGCATCGTATTCGTCATCATCTTCAATCTTTGGATCACCGTACTGGTCGAAGTCTTGCTCATTGGCGACTCCATCTATTCCGATGATGTTTCTTTTTCCTCTCCTCACGATAACACGGCTAAGCTTTGTCGGGTCGATAATGAAAAACATTGGTCCACTTTGCTAGCCAGTACCCACGGTTCATTTTTCGCGGCCACGTTTGCACCAGTGGCCTTGGATTTGGCTGCTTCGGGTATAACCATGGTTGTGAAATACCAGTCTTCTCTTTCGATGCTCTTTGTCCATCTAACATGGAACATCGGCACCTTTTCTCCATAGTAGTCGAGCTCCTAGATCTCCTCGATCCTTCCGTAGAATATTTCCTTCACGTTGTCATCGGTGTAGAATTCCGACATTACTCCTGAGTTCTGATAATCACACTTGTTATCTTTTTCCTTCGTTTAGAATGTGTAGCCGTTGATATCATACGCCTGATAGGTCACCAAGTTTTGCATGGGTCCATGTGACAAGGTGAATATGATGTTTTCCATGTCAGAAGAATGCGGTCGTGGGGGATTATCAAGGAGCGTCTGCCTAAACCAACGCGTGAAATCTGTGTTGTGCTCTTTGCGTCCTCTATATGCCCCGGTCACTATACTTCTTCTCGATTAACCTTTTGTGCTTCTGTACCCAAGGATCGACTAGTTTTAAATGCTATAACGCGACGTGGTTTGCTCGATCAAAGTCTACGCATTAACAATCGAAGTCTGCATGCAGTACGCGACGACCCTCGCGGTGACCAGATCCGTCGAGCTTGCCAAGGTGCCTGTTGACAGGAAGAGTGACAGGGTTCTCGATGTCTATATAATTTGTGCAGAAAGAGATGCACTCTTCGGCCATAAAGCCCTTGTCTATGCTTCCATCTAGACGGGACCTATTGCGAACTTATCCTTTGATGTGTCCGTTCATCCTTCCGAACGCCATCATGCTGCGAAGGAACATCGTCCCGAGTTGCATGATGTCCTCCACGGCATGGACCAGTAGATGCACCATAATATCGAAGAATGCGGGCGGGAAGTAGACCTCATGCTCGCATAGTATCACCACGATATCCTCCTGTAGCCTCCCGAGCTGATTCACACCAATCGACTTTCTAGAGATGATGTCGAAAAACTTGTAGAGGCCAAACAACGTTTCACGAACATGCTCGTCCATTATCCCTCTTAGTGCAACCGGAAGTCCCTGCGTCATTAGCACGACACAGTCGTGAGACTTCATGCCACTGAACCTCTGCTTTGCCTCGTCTAGGTATCTGCTTATCTTCCCCGCGTAGCCGTAAGGAAATTTGACTCCTAGAAGGCACTTGAAAAACTGTTTGATCTCATCCTGGCTTAGAGTGAAGCAAGAAGGAGGGCAGTAATATTCATTCTTCTTGAACTTTTTACCCTTCCGACGACCTTGTGTCGCCTCCGACTCATGATCATCGTCATCTTCCTGATCATCAGGAGTAGTGCGTCCTCCGCGAAGCTCCTTCCGGATACCCATGAATATCAGGTTGTGCCTTGCTTTCGGACCATCTTTCGTACTAACTGGCATGTTGATTATGGTGGCGACCAGACTCTCGCACACATTTTTCGTGATATGCATGATGTCATGGCTATGAGGCGTGTGGAGAAACTTCTAGTATGGCAACTCCCAGAAAACAGACCTTGTTTCCATACCTTCAGCAGCGGCTTGTCTTGCTGCCTCTTTTGCTTCTTTCCAGGCTTAGGACAATCTTTCCAATTTTTCAGCAATTCTTCCACTTCTTCGCTGCTCCTCCGCTCTGGGATTCCCCGGGTCTCGGATTTTCCATCGAACAGATCTCCACATTTTCTCCATGGATCATTCTTGCCGAGCCACCTCCGGTGCGCCATGAACACGGTTTTCGAAGACCCTAGATCTTTCTCTAGTTGGAGATAGCTTTTGTTATACATGCACCTAAAGCATGCGGAGAATCCTTGGATAACCTACCCCGAGATATACCCGCAACCTGGATAGTCTTGCACCGTAGTGGCCAACACGGATCTCATAGTGAAATAATCTTGTGCGACGGTGTCATAAGTATTGGCTCCAGATTCCATAATGTGGCTAGCTCCTCTTTGAACAGTCCGAGATATAGATTGATGTTGGTACCAGGTTGTTTCGACCCTTGAATTAGCATACTCATTTGTATGTATTTCTTCTTCATGCACATCCATGGAGGGAGGTTGTACATCCATACAAACACGGGCCAAGTGTTGTGTGTGCTGCTCTGACTACCGAATGGATTGAGTCCATCGGTGCTTGCACCAAGCCTGATGTTCCTCGAATCTCCACCGAATTCTGGGAATTCTAGGTCCAATGCTTTCCACTAGTTAGCATCTAAAGGGTGCGTCAGCAGCTCGTCCTTTTCGGGGTCATCATCATCTCCTGGCTTCTTCCTTTCCGCATGCCATCGCATGAGCTTCGCTTCCTTAGGGTTCGCGAAATAGTGTTGCAGACGAGGAGTGATAGGAAAGTACCATACCACTTTTCGAGGTGCTTTCTTCCCTTTCTTGTATCGACTCACGCCGCACACTGGACATGTGGTTTTCTCCGCGTCCTTGCCCCGATAAATGATGCAATTGTTGATGCATACGTGGTATCTAACATGCGGTAGATCGAGAGGACAGACGATTTTCTTGGCGTCCTTGATACTAGTTGGACACGTGTTCCCCTCCGAGGGACGATCGTGCCAGAATGCCATCATATCGTCGAAGCTTGCGTCCCTCAATTTGTGTTTTGCCTTCATCTCCATAGCCTTGAGAGTTACATTCAATCGGGTATCATCGGGCCTGCATCCTTCATATAATGGAGTAACCGTGTCTTTCTCAAGTTGCGCAAGCTTTGCTTTCTCTCTAGCGGCAGCCCTGGCGTTACTCGTCTGCTTGAGAATCAGCTATTGCACATAAGGGTACCGCACCTAGCCTGACGTCATTCCATCATCGTCTGCTCCTCCGACATCTGGATCATCCTCATCCCAGTCTGCTTCCGCACCTTCACCATCTCCAGGAGACTCTTCATCATCTCGCTCGTCCTTGCCGTGATGATCATCGTCATGTTGCCCACCTTCACTATCTCCATCGTCTTCGTCATCGCTTATCCAACGAGTGTATCCATCCATGAAACCATGGTGGAGCAGGTGCGCCTGCAGATGCCCGGAATCTGGGTCGATCAACCAATTGAGTTTGCATCTTCTGCATGGACATCTTATCTCCGTCTTGTTATTTCATATCATGTCGGTCGTCGCGCATTTCAAAAATCTAGCCACAATTCCTTCGCTCATTATGCGGACCATGGTTTCCTGTGCGGTGTACACGGTACAGTTAGAAGTTTATTAGAACCACATAATCAATGCATGTATGCAATGGTCGATAGAAAATTTCGTCATGACCTATCCTAAAATAAGGACCTTTGCGAAATGTCAAAGTCTTGCCAAAATGGAAATGAATCAACATTTTGGCAAAACAAATGGCAACTCATTCACACACAAACACAAGAGAGAGACCGGTCCATAGACATGAACATATCATCCTCTCCATACACACATGCATGAGCATCAATCCTCTGCATATACACACACATCATGAGCATCGATCCTCTCCATACACATATGAGCATCGATCCTCTACATACATATGACCATATCATACATATACACATGAACACATCCTTACATGGACAACTTACCGAGATGAGAGACCGATCGAGAAGATGGAAAGGAGAGGTGCACGGGAGATCGACCGAGAGGATGGCGTGTCCGGAAGGAGAGATTCCTCTATTATGTATGTAGCATCCAAGATAAGTTCTACATGCTAAAAATGGTGAATGAGTGGAGAAATTGAGGTGGGAAGGAGGACGATCCCGACTAGATCTAAGGAGGAAGAAGGAGGGGAAAGTGAAGTGTGGGTGTGGTAGTGGATAGTCACATGTGCAAAGTGGAAGTTGCCAAAAAAATGGTCGACACATCCATGGCGCACATGGCGCTAGTGCGCCATAGGAACTAATCACAACCGTGGCGCACATGCCAGGAGTGCGCCACGGATGTGTCTGCCCATTTACAGAGCAGAGGGGCCTTCGCTTAGGCGTAGCGCATGTCCATCATGTGCGCCACGGCTAACCCTAACAACCGTAGTGCACATACCCCATGTGCACTATGGGTATGTGGTATGCGGCCAGCAGGCCCCTGGCCCACACATATCTGTGGTGCACTATCACCATGTGCGCCACGGTTGTTCTAGTTACTAGTAGGGCACTTCCCACAGGTGAGCCACGCATGTTTTACTCGTGGGGCACTTCAACCACGTTAGCCACGGATGTGTGGATTACCTATAGCTCTTTTCCTAGTAGAGGGAGGAGATCACAGGCGATAGGGGAGTGTCTTGGTGGGCCGAGCTTGCTCCTTGCCGGCCCATCCGAGCGACGCTGGGAGGCGCAGTGTCGAGGTGGTTCGGCGGGAGAGAAGCGAGGTGCTGGCGGGAGGCATCGGCGAGGTTGGCGGGAGCTGGAGGAGGGATTCGGTGGGATTGACCCGTAGTGGACCAAAGTAATTGAATTCGGCCCATCCCGGGAGGAAGCTCGGGAGCAGGTCTTGTGCTTTCTTATTCCGCAGTTTCAAGGTTAATTCGGCCCATAGTGGATAAACCTGATGTGGGATGATTCTTATTCGGGCCGAGTTTGCACTATGTCAGTCCAGGCGAGATAACTTTTTTCTCCTTCTCTCTATTAAATCTTTTCTATGCCTCATATCTTTACTTAAGTATGTCCTTTTTCTTTACATGTATTCTACTAAATCGTCTACTTCCTTATAGAAGTCTCATTATGCCTTATCTCTGGGGTACCCGGGTCATATCCCCGACACATCGGGAGCATTTACATCGCATGCGATGAAAAATTAAAAGAAGTTGACAACTTCAGCAATTTTAATAGCCAAACAAGGTAGTCGATAAAAATCCAAAAATCCTCGTACCGTGTTTGCCGCGATAACATGTCTGAATGCCGTGTCTACGACATGAAGATAAGACCCCAGAACATATCCTGTGAGGCCTGGTAATCACACACGAATATGCTCTGCCAGTATTTTATCCGTATCTATGACACGATGAAAATCTTAACAAACACGTTGGGTCCCCAAAACTAAACACTAGAATTCAGTACTCGATAAGACCTCCACGGCCCGAGCTAAATTATGCCAGCTTATACCAGGTTCGAGTACAGGGACTTGAGCTTGAAGTAGGTTCACAATGTTTTTTCCCAAGAGCAATTAATTGGTTCCTGATCCGTCAGATGCATCAGACTTGTTATACCAAAATCCCTAGGACAAAATACTTATAAACATAAACATTTGCCTGAAGGAATCTTCGGGTTATAGCTAAAAATGTCTTTAAGACTCAACAGGAATCTATGATTCGGATGGAGTTTCGGGGGCTACTAACATGGGTATGACTTATCGTGTTCCCCTGATTCATTACCCGAGGCACGTTACAGATATGGCCCATGAGGCCCATATAAGATAAGGAGTCCAGGAGGCATCCGATGGATAGAAGTTTTGCTTGGCGGTCAAGATAGAAGTACAAACCGACATAGACTTAGTGTTGTAAATATAACATGTAACCTATCCGTATACGGCTCCATGATCCAGCCTCTCATATAAAGGCTGGGAGGAGCCGACGGAGAGGGAACCTTAGCTTTCCAGAAATTAGCAATCCGCTGAGAGCTAGAACACATGTAGCTAATTGGCGACTTTGTAATCATGTTCTCTACCATAATCAGTCTAAATCGACTCCCTTGTTTGTCTGTTGATGAAATCACCAGCACTCTCTTTTCCACGAATCCTAAGTACATAACCATGGGCATTGCCGAAGTTACAACTCATAACTTTGTCACAAGTGATTATGGTGTTTTTACCCCAAACATATCCCACAACAAACATATTCTACCCCCACAATATGAGTATTAAGATTGCATTGGTGAAAGCAATGAAACACCAGAATGCAACCTACAAGAAGATGTGAGAAGCGATGATGGAAAAGTTCAACAAGTATTGGGAAGAAAAGAACAATGGCATGGTGCTTGGCTGCTTGCAACTATCCTAGATCCCAGGTACAAGTTGTTATACATAAGGTGGGCCTTTAATGACGTGTATGATGATCTCACAACTAAAATGGAGACGGATTCCGTTGAAATTGAGTTGTTCACCTTGTTTGAGAAGTATGAAAATGAAAAGAAGCAAGCCCAAAAAGTTATCCCATCATCAAAGCCTCCTATTATTAGTGGTTCAATGCCGGAATCGGATAGTGACTTCCACAATTGGCGTGCGAACACCACCACAAAATCATCAAAGAGTGAATTGAGAAACTACCTAGAAGATGGTGGTGAGGAAAATGTTCCCAACTTTGACTTGCTTAATTGGTGGAAAGTGAATTCACTTAGATATCTGGTGTTGGCAAAGATGGCGAGGCATTTCTTGACTATTCCGGCTAGTTCTGTGTCTTCGAAATCAACTTTTATCACCGATGGAAGGTGTTGGATGACTATAGAAGTTCTCTAAAACTTTATATGGTGGAAGCTTTGGTTTGTGGTTGAAGATACATTAAGGGTGCCCATAAATACTTGAATCTAATAGTATGATTCTCATCTCTCTCACATTCTCTACTATCTTGTTTCATTTTCATATAATGTAATATGAATTTCTAACTTTCTCATATTTAGGAGGTAAGCATGGATGATGATGAGGAGGATTTGGAGAGCATCAAGTTGCCTAAAAGTATGGTGACTAGAAACTAATGTAATTACAAAAATTCTACATATTTTATATTTCATTTGAGAGGTGAGCAAAACATCTACTGAACCATTTCTTTCTTGTAGACTCATGTTGATGTTGGTATTGGAGAATGGAACTTGGAAATTATCCTTTTGAATTTGTACTTTTTGGTTGAAAACATGAGATTGATATTGTAACCGTGTTGATGTCGACTATTTGGTTGAAAAAATTAGACCAATATGCACTATGATTGTCAATTTCTTTGTTGTTGCTATATTTTGAAAAGTTAATGTAAGGATGCAACCATGATTTTCAATTTATTGCTTATTGCAATTTTCCAATTTTATCATTGAAATGGATTCATCTATATTTGGATTTCTATAATCTCCTTTCATAGAATTTTATTTGGATCATTGAATCTTCAATTTTAAAACCTAAATGTGCAAAAAAAAGAGAGGAAACAACTACATGAAGCTAGCTAGCTAGGATGCTTTCCTAGAGGTTGGCGTCGCGAGCTTGCGAGCCGGCTCGACCTGGCTTGAGCTGGTGCCTAGCTCGAGATGAGCGCATGGCGGCAGCTCGTCCTCACTTTCGAGCTGGCTCAAGCTCGCCAGCTCTAGCCCGAGTTTTTCTGAACCGGCTCGCGTCATGTATATGGATATGTTATAATATTATTATGTTTGGACATCTCTCTAATATATTAAGTATAAACTTCACCAGCATATTGCAATATTAAAGTAGCATACCTATTCATATATAATTACTTGAGGTATCTCCATCGGTTCGTTCATGCCCCATATATAATCGCCGGACCTGCCACCTCTTTTTTTCCCCGGCTGTAATCCAGGCGGGAGATAATATCTAGCCTAATCTCTGGATGCGTCATGCCATGATTTAAGCGCATTTTTATCCGAACCTTAATTAGCATTCACCACTACGCCTAATAATAACATTCCCGTGCGTTACCTACGATGTCGTTCTTATCCGATGTCCCTCACGGTTCCAGCGATCGGCAGGGTGAAGCAATATGTGCTGACTTGACTCATACCGGATGATGATGACCAAGCCTTCCCTTTTTCTCCGGGCAGGCGATCAGGCAGGTCCCAGGCAGGCGATCAGTAATCAGGGATTCGGGCAATGGCTGGCGTTTCCGTCTACGCGGAAACATTAATTATTATGGCCATGCACGGATGAATATCGAATCCCCCAATTGTCGCCTTCTCTCCGTTTAATTAACTTTCCATTTTCACGAAATCGATCGTCATCCAAGATCCATTCCCTCTTGTACTTGCACCTATATATAAAGCCAGACGAATCGCCCTGCATTTCCTGATACGACAGACGTACGTATAGGCTACTACACGTGATGGGCGGGTCAGATGAGAAAACTGGAGAGCCGCTCGTCGTCATCTCCGGCGGCCGCGGGGACGGCGGAGATGCCCAGGCGGAGAGCTTTGGCGACGACGACGATCCTGATGGGCGACGACGATCACGACGAAGCCGAGTCCTCCTTGATGGTGGCTGATCCTACGAAGCAGCAAAGAGAACATCAGCTGGACGACCTGTCGCCGCTGCTGGAGAGCCTTACTGTCAGGTACACGGATCATTGTCTCAACTAGAGTACTACTCACATAGATTGTTTATTATGTTCCAGGTTACCATACCGGTAGAATCCTTGGCCTCAAAATCAATTTGTAGTGTTATGCCTGCTCGATCTATTTTTGCAAACGGCATAACACGGTAATGAGAGATATGCATTCATCACATCCTGTATAGAACTAAGCTCGGTTCTCCATAGTATTTTCTATAAGATCGATCTATTCCCTCTGTCCACAAACAATTCACTTCGATTTGTCTAAGTTGGCATGTATCTATACACTAAAATATGTCTAGATAAATGCAAATCTAGACAAATACAAGTTACTTATTTCTAGACAGAGAGAATAACGACATAACGGAAATGACAGATATGCATTCATCACATCATGTATAGAACTAAACTCAATTCTCTATACTACTTTTTATAAGATCTCTACTCCGTCCAGAAATAACCGACTTGGATTTGTCAAGATTCAAATATATCTAGACGCGTTTTAGCGTATAGATCTAAGTCCGTTATTTCTAGATGGAGAGAGTAATTGATTTTTCATCATTAATCTATTAGCAGATTATGCACTTTTTACTGTGTTTTACATGCCGTTACGATAATCTTTAAATTAGATATATTCACTTGTCACAGGTCAGGGCTGTCTGAGTACTACAAGGAAAAGTCCCAGTCATTCACCGATCTGTCCCTTGTAAAACGTCTACAAGACCTCCCAAAGAAGACCACCACTTACAACACCAGAATGAAGGCGCGGAGGGGACAAGCTTCTGCAGGGCCAAGCGCGGGCCGTTCGTCAATCTCGTGCCACCGTGTTGGGCCGTGCAGCAAGATTATAGCCAAGAAGGCGATGCCAAAGGGCCGGGGGTCATCCGAACGCCTGCTTTCAAGAGCAAGGAACAGTAAAAACCATCTGCGTATGAACATGAAGGCAAGAGAGAGGTCCTGAGCTAGCTGTCAGCTAAATCAATGCAGATGAGATTTTTACCAGAAATAATTGGGCATTGAGCATCCAGCTCCATATTTTATTTTTCTTGATAGTAGCTTTATGCGATCGAGGTTATTTGGAACCAAAATGTGTTGCTTGCTTTTTACGCTGGTCTGATAAATCTTGTTTCTATATGATTGTGATAGGTCAATTCTTGAACAAACGAATTCCTTTCTAGGCAAATCATATTCATGTGTGCTTGTTTCCCTCATTCTATTTACTGTTTGTGTTTCTATCTCCGCTGAATCCGCTCGGTGTGTTCAAGCATCTCTTTGGATTGTTTGTCTTCTGGCAACATCAATGCTTCAACCACCCATCTGCTACATATCTCTTCATCACTCGATTATTGCAGTCTAGCTATAGCGTGTATACCTCAACGCATATTTTTGACGCGAGACTACCTGTCAGCAACGATCTTCCCTCCCTCTCAAATGCAAAGTTGGAACTTGGCTCTTCACCAAAGGGAGGGTTTGGACAATATATAGATTAGCTAGGCGGGAGCTGCCTCACATTGAGAAATATGTGTTTTGCAATGCGTCAGTTGAAGATGGCCAACACCTTTTCATTTGATGAGCAGTCGTCAATATTATTTGGAGTTCGGTGTTAAACTGGGATGGTTTGCAGAGGGTCATACCGCCTCTAGACAAATCCCTCCAAGCATGATGGCAATCGGCGAGAGCTAGTCTTCATTATCCGTTCACAACAACGAGCAAAAAAGCTCCGCAGAAACAAGAAAAAGAAAAATACTTTAACATCTGAACAAACCAACAACCATAGTCTGTAACCCCGCAAACAAAACATAATCCGTAACAACTAAAAGGAAGGAAGTGCATCCTAGCTAACAGGAATAACTTTTCGGCAGAATGAAACACCAAGAACTCTCATTAGCCCATAGTTTAGCTTTTGCTTTGATTTGATCGATGAGAATCTACAACGGTTTGAAGGACTTCTGGAAGACGCTATCATTTCTTTCTCTCCAAACCAACCAAGTAATGAGCATCAACAAGGAGTCAAAATTAGCCTTGTCACACTGCAATTTTTGGCTTCATCTTTCTTATATATTACATGCAGTTCTCCTCCGTGGTTCATGGTTTGAAAAAAAGCTAAAAATAAACAATCATAAGCTCAATTACTAGTTGACATGAGATAATCAGATAAAAAGGGATTACATATAAAATTTACTTGCTCACATGAATGGACTTACACATATATGCACACTTGCACACATATGCGCAATTACATCTGAAAAAAGTTCATATGCACAATTGCATATGAAAAATTCTCACGACCCACCACTTCCAAAAACGGGTCGGTGCAAAACCAACATGATCTATGAAAAACAAATTAGCTTAATTATTGACATACAATAGGACGATAGAAAAGTTGACAAAGCGCCAAATTTCTGAAAATAAACACATCAAGTAAAAAATCAGTCAAAAAAATCTGGACAAGAAAAAAACGAGAACAATGCTTAAAACACTACAAACGAGCCAAGCACGAAAATGGGCCGTCTCACCCAAACAGCCCGATACAAATAGAAAAACTACAAGGTTACCCACAACTACACCCACGCAACAAAGTTGGGTGCAGCCAATAATTTTATGGACTTTGTGTTGGATACTCCGATGGCAGAAGCACATGCTTTCAGGGAAGGTCTTGTGTTGGCCCAAAATATAGGGTTTAACAAGTTTATTATCCAGAGAGATCGTACTCAGGTGGTGGAGACGATGATTCAAGGCTTTTGGGCTTCATCTTCAGCAGCTATTTATGATGATTGCACTATCCTTTGAAGTGGGTTTTTTCAAGTTTCGGTAGAGTATTGTAATAGGGAGGCTAATGGAGTAGCACATGAGCTGGCTAAGCATGCTTCCATCTCAAACTCATCTTGTACCTGGGTCGATTAATCCGCTAGTTTTATTTTGTCAGCTCTCATGAACGATGTAACCGTTGGGCCACGGGTCGATAAAAAAACTTTTATCTAACGCGGTGCTCACAAGATCGAACTCAGGTAATAGGCCACGAGATTTACCACTAGAGACGCAGGTGCGGATTATCGATGAAGTGTGCCAGTTGATGCAATGTCGTCGATCTCACGAATAGCTCCTCTGGATCCCCACGAACTCCTTCGTCAGATCCCTTTGTCTCTAGCGCCGCACGTGCAACGCCTCTACCGGTATCCACACGTACATGAAGGAGCACGGCAGGGGACTGCTAGATCATGTATAACCCGATTTAGGAGTGAAAAAAGTGACGGCTAGGTCAGGGTCTATCACTTCTTGCTCCACTTATATACACACCTAGTTGGACTCAACTCTTGAGGCTTATCTAGGCTGTAATCCAACTATCACATGGATCTCATCCACTTGGGCTACTTACCTTTAAGTGTGTAACCCTGTAGGTTCATGTACACCTGAATACGACACGAGCTACACTTCCAAGTATCCCTTCATTGTTTTGAGTCGCACTCTGACGACGGTTCGACTCGTCAATACCCATTATTATGGACTTGGGTTTTGGAGAAGGAGGAAACGCTGAAAATCGCGGAACGGATAAGAGATTCACAACACTATTCCTGTTTGTCTATTCTTGATTGATGGCGAAACCGAAGGTTACAGGGGTGCGCAGATTGCATCTGGCCTGGTGTATGCTAGGGTAAGGTCCTCCTCGTCGCGCCCTCCTGGCCTTTATATGGGGAGGCCAGATCTCGGGGTAGGTCGATTCGGTTACAGATTAGGGTTTTGACCATTTGAAATTCTATCTAAAGCTGGTCGTGTTCCCCAATAAGTCGTATTCATATGGGCCTAGGTCACCCGAATCCTTCCTAGGCTTCGCCATCCATTGCGGGTGGTTGTATGGGCCTCTGCCAGGCTGGTACTGGGTAGGCTAACATTAGGCACCCGTAGGGCATACCCATGTTAGTAGCCCCCGAGTGTTCAGTCAAATCGCAGATTTGACTGGAGACTCTTAAGTCTTTCGGGTGCTTTCTTCCGAACAAGTTTCGAGTCAACATGATGATTCATAGGGATTGTTGATACGTGTGCCTTACTCGCCTGACGGATCAGGGTCAGTTAACTATCTTTGGACAAAACAACACGATCTACTTGAGACTCGAGTCCCTGGACCCAAATCCAGAAAATTGCTAGTGTAATTCAACTCAGGCCGTGGAGGTCTTATAGGAGTCGAATTCCAGTGTTTTGAGTTATGTATCCAACGCGTCCGTTGGGATTTTTCATCATGCCTACTGACACGGAAAATTACTAGCAGAGCACATTCAGGTGTGTTGCCAGGCCATCAGAAGTATCTGTAGGTCTTATCCTTGCGTCACAGACATAGCATCCGAAAGTTTATCGCCAAGGAGGCATTTCGGGTGACTAAGGAGACGATGTCCCTCTTAGCGTTTTTTCGAGCAGAGTTGCTGAAAAAGATGTATGCTTTATTGTAATCATGAAGGATTCGAAAGATCTCATTTACCTAATTCATAGGATGCGCGACCAGCGCTCCCTATGGGAGTAGCCCCCGAGTGTCTGTTCGAGTCGTAGACTCGAGAAGAAACTTATAGTTATTAGTCATTATAGTGATCCAGAAGTTCTTCGGATGACCTTGGAAAATTCCATCAATGCCGGCACTTTTTCGAATATGCGACCAGCGCTCCCTATGGGAGTAGCCCCCGAGTCCGTAATTGAGTCCTAGACTCAAAAAAGGACTCGAAGTTTTAGGAATTTGTTCGACTGACTCAGGGGACTTAACCAAAAATTCAGGTGCACGACCAGCGCTCCTAAAAGGAGTAGTCCCGAGTAGTTGGTTGAGTCGCAAACTCGAGTAAGTACTTCTATTTGGAGTCGAAAATTTTGGAGCCGTTGCTGTCCTTCACTTTTTGCTGACGTCATTGCTGACGCTAGGTGAGCTCATCCGTCTGCAGTAGCAGAAGCGATGTGACAAGACGATCATGGGTCCCACTTCCTGACCAATATTTGACTAGTCACGCGCTGGTTACGCGAAAAGTTACTGCGCCTTCTGGATTTTCGTGCGTGGTGGACAGCGTGCTCGCGACGGTTCGGGCGGTGCCTTGCATCGTGTTAGGGTAAATGGATCGACGGCCTTGCATCGTCGTCCTTATAGTTTTATACTATGAGGGTGTTGGAGATATGCCCTAAAGGCAATAATAAAAGTGGTTATTATTATATCTTTCTGTTTATGATAAATGTTTACATTCATGCTATAATAGTATTAACCGGAAACATTAATACTTGTGTAATTTGTAAACTAAATTAGAGTCCCTGGTAAAGCCTCTTTATAATACTAGCTTTTTGGTTAATGATGATCGTGGTTTCTCGATCATGAACATTGAGATGTTATTAACAACAAGATCATATCATTAGGAGAATGGTATGATGGACATACTCCTATATATAAGCGTAGCATAAAGATCAAGTCATTTCAATAGTTCGTTTGCTATAAGCTTTCTGATACATAGTAACCTAATTCCTTCGACCATGAGATCATGTTAATCACCATCACCGGAAGGATGCTTTGATGACATCAAACACCACACCGTAACTGGGTGGATATAAAGGTGGCATTGAGTGTTTGGAAAGTATGTGTTAAGGCACATGGATCAAGAGTGGGATTTGTTCATCCATATGACGGATAGATATACTCTGGGCCCTCTCCGTGGAATGTCACCCAATTAGCTTGCAAGTATGTGACTGGATCACAAGGGATCACATATCACGGGAACGAGAAAAGAGTACTTATTGGTAACGAGGTTGAACTAGGTATGCAGAGATACCGACGATCAAACCTCGGATAAGTAAACTATCGCAGACAAAGGGAAATTGGTATCGTATGTAAGTGGTTCATTCGATCGCAAAGTAATCGTAGAAATATGTGGGAGCCATATGAATTTCCAGATTCCTCTATTGGTTATTGATCAGAGAAGTGTCTCGGTCATGTCCGCATAATTCACGAACCGTAGGGAGACACACTTAAGGATTCGATGTTGTTTAGTAGATATGGAATGTAAGTAGGGAAACCGAATGTTGTTCGGAGTCTCGGATGGGATCCGGGATATCACGAGGAGATCCGTAATGGTCCAGAGAATAAGATTCATATAAGGAAAGTCCGATTCCGGAGTTCGGGAATGATTTTGATGTTTTCATCGGAGAGGTTCTAGAAGGGTCTAGAAGGTTCACCGGACCAGAAGGGGAATGGTCCATGAATGTGTCATGGTTAAGTGGAATGATTGGATCATGTCCTAGGTCACTTTGGTTGGGCATTTGCGAGAGAGAAATAAAGCTCTAAATTGAAAGTCAAAAGGGAGGTTTGAAAAGTCAAACTGGAACATTAGTTTCCTAGTGGAAGAAGGAAAGAGTCCTTCCTTCTATCCAACTTGGGTTTGGGTATGGATTCAAACTCCCCTCTCCCAAGCTGCCCTCCCTCTCATAAATAGAGGGGGAGGGCTGCCCCAAAGCACACAACACCAGCACTCCCCACCCGTGCGCTTCCGCCGCCTCGCGCCGCCATCGGCCTGTCGCCGTCGCCCTAGCCGCCGCCGACACCTCCTCCTCCTCTCCGGCCTTCTAAACCTAGATCGCCGAAAACCCTAGATCCACCTAACTCGCACCGGCTTAGGCGAAGCCCTGTGGGATCTTCCCTCTACTTCCGACACCACGCCGTCGTGCTGACGGAATCGCGAGGGGAGAACTACAACCTCCGCTGCCTGCTGGAACAAGGGAGAGGAAGGTCTTCATTGAGTACCGAACGTGTGACCGACTACAGAAGCGCTGCCGGAATGCAGCACCGGAATGATCATCTTCGCGATCTTGAGATCGGCAAGTGTACGACTACATCACCCACGATAATCTGCTCTCATTAACCGCTTTGGAATCTTCGAGGGTGAGTACTCTAATCGACTCGTTGCTTCAATCTAGTAGATAGATCTTGGCTTGTTTGTATGCATGCGATAGAAATTTTTTGTTTTCCATGCTACGAACCCCTACAGTGGTATAAGAGTCGTGTCTATATGTAGATCTGTTGCATGAGTAGAACACAATGGTCATTGTGGACGTTGATGCTTTTATTGTCGATTGCTTCTTGTGTACTTTGCATCTTGCGGGATGGTGGGATGAAGCGGCCCGGGCTAACCTTACATGACATCGTTCATGAGACTTGCTCCATGCTTGACATGCAACTTGTATTGCATAAGTGGCTTTGCGGGTGCTTGTTTCTCCCAACATAGTGAAGATTCAATTTACAATGGGTAATTGACAATACTAGTATCAACGTTGTGGTTCTTGTTCATAAGTTAGAACGACACTTATTGAAAGCCCCAAACCACGTAAAACATGCAAAGAAAATTAGAGGCGTCTAACTTTGTTTTGCAGGGGTGTGTTGTGATGTGATATGGACATGATTGTGATTATATATGATGTATGCAATGTTCCTTATTGTAAGTTGGCAACCAGCAGGAGCCATATGGTTGTCTTTTAATTTCGTCTAGACCTGCATGTCTATTATTCAAAGTAGTTGTAATAGTTGATGCTGGTGGACGACAACCACGAAGCGGCGCCATTGACCTTGACGCCATGCCAGTGATCATGGAGATCGTGTTCGTGCTTAAAGATGGAGATCGGAAGCACAAGAAGAAAGGCCATATCATATTACATATTATGAATTGCATGTGATGTTAATCCTTTTATGCATCTTGTATTGCTTAATTCGTGTCAGTAGCATTATAAGATGATCCCTCTCACAAAATTTCAAGTTATAAAGTGTTCATCCTTAGTAAGCACCGTTGCTGAAGCTCGTTGTTTCGAAGCACCACGTGATGATCGGGTGTGTTAGATTTTGCGAGTGTATACAACGGGAGCAAGCCATATTTGCCCATGCGGAAGCTAATGTTTGATCTTGATGAGCCTAGCATGTATAGACATGGTCTCGGAACACGGATCACTGAAAGGTAAAGCATGAGTCATATAGTAGATATGATGAACATGTTGATTGTTCGCCATTGAAGCTACATCAACTCTCGTGATGATCGGTTTTGATGTGGTGGATTTGGTTCGTGTGATCACTAAAACAATGTGAGGGATATTGTTTTGAGTGGGAGTTCACCTAGATTAATTTAACTATTAATTAGAACTCAATTTGTCATAAACTTAGTCTAAACTATTGCAAATATGTTGTAGATCAATGGCGGCCCCTACCATCAATTTAAATGTGTTCCTAGAGAAAGAAAAGTTGAAAAATAATGGAAGAAATTTCACGGATTGGCTCCGCAATTTGAGGATTGTCCTTAATGCTGGTAATTTGACCTATGTGCTGGATGCACCGCTAGGTGACCCACCTGCAGCTGATGCTACCGATGAGGTGAAGAATGTTTTCCTCACTCAAAAGAATCAGTACTCCACAGTTCAGTGTGCTATCTTGTATGGTTTGGAATCGGAGCTTCAGAAAAGGTTTGAGAACCATGACCCACATGATATTGTCCGTGAACTCAAAATGATAATTGAGGCTCACGCGACAGTTGAGAGTTATGAGGCTTCTGAAAAGTTCTTTAACTGCAACATGGAAGAGCGCAGCTCCGTCAGTGAGCACGTGCTTAAGATGTCTGGGCACGCAAGCAAGCTTCAAAGCTTGGGTATAGTGATTCCTAATGCTTTGGGGATTCACCGTGTCCTCCAATCACTACCACCAAGTTACAAGAACTTTGTGATAAACTACAATATGCAAAACATGGACAAGTCGTTGCCCGAACTCTTCTCCATGTTAAAGTCTGCAGAAGTGGAGATCAAGAAAGAGCACCAAGTGTTGATGGTCAATAAGACCACCAAATACAAGAAGCAAGGAAAGTCTAAGAAAAAGGGAAACTTCAAGAAGGGCGGTAAGAAAGTTACCGCGCCGGCGAAGAAGACCAAGGCTGGGCCTAAGCTTGATACTGAGTGCTTTTACTGCTAGGGAGAAGGTCACTGGAAGCAGAATTGCCCTAAGTACTTGGCAGATTTGAAGAACGACAACATCAAAAGAAAGGTATATCTGATATACATGTTATTGATGTGTATCTCACTAGTACTCATAGTAGTGCCTAGGTATTTGATACTGGTTCGGTTGCTCATATTTTTAACTTGAAAAAGGTGCTGCAGAATAGACGGAAACTAGCGAAGAACGAGGTGATGATGCGCGTTGGAAATGGATCAAAGGTTGATGTGATCGCGGTCGGCATGCTACCTTTTCATCTACCATCAGGATTAGTTTTATACTTAAATAATTGTTATTTGGTGCCTGCATTGAGCATGAACATTATATCAGGATCATGTTTATTGCGAGACGGTTACTTGTTTAAGTCCGAGAATAATGGTTGTTAGATTTATATGAGTAATATGTTTTATTCACATGCACCTTTGATAGATGGTCTATTCTTGTTGAATCTCGATTGTAGTAATACACATATTAATAACATTGAAGCTAAACGTTTGAAATTGAGCGATAACTCGACCTATATGTGGCACTATCGTCTTGGTCACATTGGAGTGAAGCGTATGAAGAAACTCCATTCCGATGGACTTCTTGAATCACTTGATTTCGAATCACTTGAAAGATGCGAAGCATGTCTGATGGGTAAAATGACTAAGACTCAATTTTCTGGTATGATGGAGCGAGCTACGGACTTATTGAAAATCATACATACCGACGTGTGTGTCCCAATGAGTGTAGCATCGCGCGGTGGTTATCGTTATGTTCTTACCTTCTAGGATGACTTGAGTATATATGGGTATATCTATTTCATGAAACATCAGTCCGAAACTTTCGAGAAGTTTAAGGAATTTCAAAGTGAAGTAGAGAATCAACATAACATGAAGATTAAATTTCTACGATCTGATCGTGGAGGGGAATATCTAAGTTATGAGTTTGGCGAGCATTTGAAGAAATGCGGAATACTTTCACAATTGACGCCGCCAGGAACACCACAACGTAATGGTGTGTCCGAACGTCGTAATCGAACTCTCTTAGATATGGTTTGTTTTATGATGTCACTTGCAGATTTACCGCTATCGTTTTGGGGTTATGCATTAGAAACAGCTACATTCACTTTAAATAGGGCACCATTTAAATCAGTTGAAACGACACCATATGAATTATGGTTTGGGAAGAAACCTAAATTGTCGTTCCTTAAAGTTTGGGGTTGCGAAGCTGAAAGAGCATTTCCTATCCCTAGTGATTTTGGTGTTTTATAACAACACACATATCGGACTAATTATTTGCCAAGTGTACCACAGGTTGTATTAAAAAGGGGTTTGCAGTGTACCGGGTGTACTGGCAGTTTCTACTAAGTGTGGCAGTGTGGTTGGACAAACTGTCCAAAACTTTCTGCCTGGCGCGGTACCAAAAAGCGGTAGTACCACATTTTGCTACCTGGCGAGGCAGTAGGTTTTGGGTAGTTGTCAAAAAGTGTGACACCCCGGTTCTGAAAAGACCGTGGCCTCTATGTGACATGCCAATCCCTGGATCGGTTCATTGGCCCACAATAGAGTAAGATAGATAATCATAGCAAAATAACCGTGTATCATGATCTACAAGGATCTAGAGTACCATTATTACAATGAAAGCTTAGCATAAAGCTAGATCAAAGTATTCAGGTAGCAACAAAAGCAAGTAAATCCTCCAATCTTCAAATTGCCCACAAGTGAACAAGTGCCGAGTGGAGTACCGTGGCCTATAACGATCAATCAGAATCAGAATAACCTGCAGCATAAAACGCAATAGCCCCGAAGGGTCAATACATGGAATGTATGGCAAGTAGAGCTAGTAATGGAGATAATAGTACTAACATCTACATGCATATTTGGCAAGTGGAGCTGTGTCTGGCTTGCATTTGCAAATAACTTTGTCCTACTTTCATAAACAGTTTTGAATTTTCTTTGAAAAGATCCCAATTAAGTTAACCCAACAATATTAAAACAATTATGAAATTAGAATGAGCGAGAAACATGTCATGGAATCAATATCAAGCAACTCAGTTGTCCATAACCGGGGACACGGCTAATCGATTAGATTATACACTCTGCAGAGGCTAGTACACTTTACCCATGTGACTTGGCTAGCCCATCTCGTACCATCACTCTCATTTTGGGTGACGATAGGGAGAAGACCAAGAAGAGACTGTTCGGGAAGTAGCTCCTCAATCCCGACGCGCACCGGTCCAACCTACCAAAATTCTACATCTCTGGATACGCGGGTTCGAGTTACCACAACCTACTAAGCCCAACCAACCGCCCATTTCATTATTGGCACACGGTTGTACACGTAAGCTACACAATAAAGAAGCCAATCAATTTCTCTTGACACCTGGGTGCCTTTCCGCAATGAAACCACCAAAATTTATCAATACCATCACACCCAGGGGGTTCATTGATTAAGTTGTTTTAGTTTTCACAAACCAATACTTAGAGAAAACAAGTATCAATGATGTAACCCAGCCCTCGTTTAACATAGCATGGCTAAGCACATCTACAACGGTGGTTCATCTATAAGGAAAGCCCTACCACATAATAGGACATAGCATAGCGATAGTATCATCCTACACATGCATCTACAAAATACACGACAATGCATTGAAAATAGTAGGACGATATCATGAACAAAGTAGCATCTACTTGCCTTGGTTGTAGCGGTCGGAGGAACAATCCACACACGAGCAAGGGTTGCACTCCACACAATCTACACGACACAATTGCATTCATAAACAAACAATTCACAAACATATGCAACAAAGATGATGCATGAATGCAAGAACGGCAAGTGAATTGGTGCTACAGCTGCACCACATAATACTAATACATATTACTACCGAATACATGCATGGAAAATAGATTTGGCGCAAGGGAAACTATTAACCAAAAGTAGTGATCACTACTAGAGCTAGAACTTAAATAATTCACTACCGGTAGTATACTGTTCGTAAAATCTTGGGAAAATTCTACCGCAAAAGCATCGCTGAATAGAAACAGTACCAATTGGAATTACTTGAAAAGGATTAATAAAACTCCCCGATTAATTAAAACACTGCAGAACGCTATTAGACAAATACTGCAGAAGTTTTTACTGTAAGCCTACCCTTTTAATTCACAATGAGATTCCCCTCGTTCACACGAGTTCAGGGACATATCACACGCGATTTTTGGAGCTACGAAACTTTTACTACGAATTTATTACTCCGAAAAGGCCATTAACTCATTTGATTAAACTGTACTAAACCTGACGGTAAAAGTCTGAACCCAAGGTACAGCGAGATTCTACACGACTCACTGAACTCGTGCATATTTTATTTGCAATTTTTGGCCAAGTGGTTTAATTTCTACGCAATTTACAAGATTCTACCAAAATCTGCCAACTAATAGGATTAACGAAATTGACCCGATCAGCGTGTCGATGATCGGACGCTGGTAGGCGTCTGACCAGTCAACGTCTGAGGCGTCTGACTAGTCAACGTCTGGAGTGCTGACCAGTCAACGAACGATCTAAGCCGCTGATCTGAGATCTGACGGTGGCTGCTGTCTTACCGGAAACGGGTCGCGAAACGAACCCCGGACGGTGCGGCGAGCTCCGGACGGCGACGACGATCGGTTCCGGCGTCGAGACTTTTCCTGCACGGGTACGTACACACGTCAACTACGGTTCCGGAATAATAAACGCGCGCGCGAGGCGACGCGCGTACGTGCGTGTATGCGGGCATGAAATAACACGCGCGCGTACATGCAACAACGCACGCTTGCGTACATGCGATGACGCCAGACGCTGCAGCGTCAGACGCGGCGGCGCAGCGCTGCTGCGGCGCGGCGGCGGCGATGGCCGCTGGTGGCGTCTTGACAGCGGCGGCGCTGGAGGCGTCCACGGACGGCGGAACGAAGAGAGGCGAGCGAACCCGCGGTGGTGGCGGCGACGGCCGGAGGTGGCAGCGGCGGCGAGGAGCTCGGAGGCGGCGATGGCGCGTCTCGAGGCGCCAGAGGTCGGTCGGGGGAGTTGTGGCGGCGGGTCGGGCGGTTTATGAGGCGGTGGCCTCTTCAAATAGTCCTATGCGCGGAAAACTGAAGCGAACGGTCCGCGGTTGGACTCGATTCGAAACCGTGCGAACTTCGGACCGTTTTCCGGTTTACTAAACGTCCGAGTCTTTTGCATACGAACTCCGATTGAGCGATTCTCGCCTACGGGTTCAGATCGTCGAGGAACAACCTTCAGTCAAGTTTGGAAAACTTCGAACCTACAGGGGTGGTTGTTGCAAGTCTTACTAGATCTCCCTTGAGAAATTTGGGGTGAAACAAAATAGGGTTTTGACGATGGCGCTTCGCCGAACCTTCCTACTCGACGGTTTTGCATGGAAAGATATGATGCAATGCTATGAATGATATGCAAGACCAAATCTAAAATTTGGGATGTGACAAGACTGACCCCCTTAAGATGAATCTCGTCCTCGAGATTCGGTGCGGCTAGCAAATAGGTGTGGGTAGTCCTCTCGGATGTCATGTTCACGCTCCCAAGTGGCTTCCTATTCGGTGTGGTGACTCCATTGCACCTTGCAAAACTTGATTGTCTTGGTACGGGTAGTCCTTTCTGCTGTCCCCAGAATCTTGACCGGTTTCTCCTCATAGGTCAAATCATTCTCAAGCTGAACCTCCTCTAGCGGTACAGTGTTTCTCAATGGTGTATCCACCATCTCCGGATGGCACTTCTTCAGCTGGGACACGTGGAACACATTGTGAACAGTAGACAGAGCCTCTAGCAACTCCAACTGATAAGCAACCTCTCCTTTGCGTGCTAAGACTCGATACGGTCCAATAAATCGAGGTGCCAGCTTACCCTTAATACCAAATCTCTTGATTCCACGAAGCGGCGATACTCCGAGGTATGCTCTATCACCTACCTCATACACCACTTCCTTGCGCTTGGCGTCAGCGTAGCTCTTCTGCCTAGATTGTGCTACCTTCAGTCTGTCTCTAATCAAGGCGACCTTTTCCTCAGCGTCCTTGATCAAATCAGGTCCAAACAACTGACGTTATCCTACTCCATCCCATAGCAATGGTGTTCGGCACCGTTTCCCATACAGTACGTCGAACGGTGACGTCTTGATGCTGGTTTGATAGCTGTTGTTGTAGGAAAACTCGGCATATGGCAAATTCTCATCCCAACTAGAACCATGAGCCAAGGCGCAAGCTCTTAGCATGTCCTCCAAAATCTGATTCACCCTCTCGTGCATCCATCGATGCATGGGTGAAGCTTTTGCTAAACTCCAATCTAGTTCCAAGTGACTCGTGCAGCTGGCGCCAGAAGTGTGAGGTAAATTGGGTGCCTCTATCAGATACGATACTCTTGGGAACTCCATGTAGGCACACAATCTTGTCCATGTAAATCTTGGCCAACTTTGCACTCGTATAGGTCGTCTTCACCGGTATAAAGTGGGCTACCTTGGTCAAATGGTCGACCACTACCCAAATAGAGTCATATCCTGACCTGGTCCTGGGCAGTCCTGTGATAAAGTCCATTCCCACTCTATCCCATTTCCAATCCGGCACGGGCAAAGGCTGCAGCAGTCCTGCTGGTTTCTGGTGTTCCGCCTTCACTCGGCTACATACATCACATAGGGCGATATGCTCTGCGATGTCTCCTTTCATGTTGTTCCACCAGAATCTGTCCTTTAGGTCCATATACATCTTCGTATTGCCCGGATGTATGGAATACGGCGAGTCATGAGCTTCCTGCAGAATCAACTTCCTTAACTCCGGATCGTTGGGCACACACAAACGATCTCCATACCACAAGGTACCTTGCTCATCCTCGCGGAATTCCCTTGCTCGACCTTCCTTCATCTTTTCCTTAACTTCATCTATCTCTTTGTCTCCCACTTGAGCCTTCCTGATTCTGTCCTGAAGCGTTGGTTGGACTTCCATTGTAGCCAAGTATCCTTCAGATACTACCTCCAGTCTAAGGTCCTTGAATTGCTTGCACAAATCCTCAGGCAATTCACCAATTGTCAATCCATTGGCATAAACCTTCCGGCTCAGAGCATCTGCTACTACATTGGCCTTTCCTGGGTGGTATTGTAGATTCATATCATAATCCTTGATAAGTTCCAACCATCTCCTTTGCCTCATGTTCAGTTCCTTCTGTGTAAATATGTACTTCAGGATCTTGTGGTCGGTGTACACATCACAGTGTTTTCCCATTAAGTAATGCCTCCATACCTTGAGCGCATGAACCACTGACGCTAACTCCAAGTCGTGTGTGGGGTAATTCCGCTCATGGTGCTTGAGTTGTCGCGAGGCATATGACACTACTCTCCCATCTTGCATCAGCACACTCCCAAGTCCCTGTCGTGAAGCATCACAGTACACTTGGAAATCCTTCAAGATCCGGTAAACACTGAGCAGTAGCATTACTAGTCGACGCTTGGTTCTGGCTGGCTTCACATACGTCGACCATTCAAACTTCCTCTCCTTCTTCAAGTTCACCATCGGCTTAGCAATCTTGGAAAAGTTTTCTATGAACCTCCGTAATATCCAAAGAAGTCCCAAAAGCTTGAATCTCTCCGCATTCTTGGGTGCTTCCCACTCGATTCTGCAGTCACTTTGTTTGGATCAACAATTCCTTCTCCGACACTACGTGTCCAAGAAATCAACAGTGTTAAGCCAAAATTCACACTTACTGAATTTGGCATACGACTTGTTCCTCAGCTTCTCCATAATCATCCTCAGATGTTTCTCATGCTCGGCATCATCCTTGGAATATATCAGTATGTCATCAATAAACACCACCACGAACTTGTCCAAATACTCCATAAATACCTTGTTCATCATGGTCATGAAGTATGTCGGGGCATTTGTTAGTCCAAAAGACATAACTGTATACTCATATAAACCATACCTAGTGGTGAAGGCAGTTTTTGGTACATCCTCCTCTCGGATCTTCAATTGGAAATAGCCTGATCGCAGATCAATCTTGTTGAACACCTTTGCTCCTTCCAGTTGATCAAACAAGTCATTTATGTTCGGCAGAGGGTACTTGTTATTAATGGTTACTTCATTCAGCGAGCGATAGTCTACCACTAATCTCTTGGTGTTGTCTTTCTTCTCCACAAATAGAACAGGTGCTCCCCATGACGACGCACTAGGCTGAATGAATCCCTTTTCCAGTTGTTCCTTCAACTGTTTCTTCAATTCCTTCAGCTCATCGACATCCATCTTATATGGTTTCTTTGCTATAGGTCCTGTTCCCGGCATCAGGTCGATAAGAAACTCTACATATCTGTCAGGTGGCATCCCTGGCAGCTCTTCCAGAAACACGTCAGGGTAATCCCTAATCACTGGCACAGTATCCATGCTAACCCCCTTAAGAGAATTCAGCTTACACCTTCCTGGTCGTGCGGCTGACTTGAATCTAATCCTCTTACCATCCGGGGTTTTGAGTGAAACATCTCGCTGTGCACAATCTATGTGTCCTCCATGCATAGACATCCAATCCATACCCAGAATGACATCTAATCCCTGTGAATCCAACACTACTAGATGTGCGATGAAGTTGTGTGTTCCAATCCTCACAGTCAAGTCGCGGCATCCCGCACTAGCTATCATATCTCCTCCAGGTGAACTCACTCTAATAGACCTTTTCATAGACTCAGTAGGTAACTTATACTTATCCACAAATGCCCTTGATATGAATGAATGCGATGCACCAGTATCGAAAAGTATAAGTGCAGGGTAAGTGTTGATTGGGAACTTACCAATCACAAGGTCAGGCTCATCTGGAATCTCCTCCACATTCATGTGGTTCACTGTGGCCTTCTCACCATTGGTTGGCTTCAGTCCTTTCCTCTCCGGACAGTTGTCAGCATAGTGTCCCTTCTGCTTGCACTTGAAGCACGTCACCTCACTCAGATCCTTCTTCACGAAGTTGCGATCACGGTTGCGGTCATGCCCACCGTGTCCTCCAGAGTGGTGAGAGTGTCCTCCCTTGTGGCTGTGGTGGCTGCTCCTATGGTTGTCGTGACGATGTCCATCGCGGCGGTCATGGCTCCCATGGTCACTTCCTCCATGCTTGGAGTATCCATCATATGAAGTGCGAGTCTTGTGGTGTGAACCAGAGTGGTGATTATTGTTCTTTCTCTATCGGTTCTCCACTTGCTTGTGCTTCCCCTCCAAGATTCTGGCCTTGTCCATAAGCTCCTGGAAAGTGGGGCAGTAAACCAACAGTAGCTGTACTGAAAGCTCACCCTCGAGGCCATCCAGAATCTCTCCTCCTTTTGGCATCGGTGTCAACATCCTCAGTGCATAACAGACAAGTTGTTGAACTCCTCAATGTACTCGCCACGATGCGATTGGTTTGGCGCAAGTTGGAACTCCTTCCTCTTCAGGCTCGAACTCCGAAGACACGTGGTTGGTCCTGAAACCTTCCTCAAACATTGCCCAAGTCACGGTATCCATGGTGGGTGATCTGAAATGTGTCCCACCAAGAAGCGGTGGTCCCTCCAAGAGGTGAGCGAACCTCACCTTCTCAGCATCAGTGCATCCGATAGTCACTAGATCCTTGTTGACTGAACGCAACCAGTCTAGAGCAACCATTGGTTCCGTTGCAGTAGAGAACTTAGCTGGCCTTAACCTCAGAAATCTGGTGAGAGCATCTCCCTGAGGCTGATTGTTTCCATTGTTGTTGTTCTGATTCGCCATGAACTAAGTCATCACTTGGGTCAGCTGTGCCTGAGCTGCCATGAGCTGCTCCATCTCAGTGGGTTGACGGCGGGGAGGCATCTGCGGTTCAGCATAGGTAAGTTTAGAAAGAATCAACTACGACAATAGGATTCTACCCATGCATATGATCAAACAACAACAAACAATAGCAGACAATCACAAGCAAGCAACACATCAACAAACAAGCGATCCAGCAACATCCCAGGTGTTATCCTAGCAGTATATAACTACTGAAATAGTTTTGCAAGAGTTGGCAATGGTTAACTAAACAATAGATCATCTAATCAACCAAAACAGCAATCTGCCAGAACAGTCCAGCAGCGTTCACGAATTTTTCTGCCTGACTTAAACTCGTTAGAAAAATTAGCCAATTTTTGTGCATATGGAACAGAGATTTTCGCATCAGACCAATTATTTTCAGATTTTTCCGAGTTACCAGAAAAATATGAAAAATCGCGCAGTACTTCTGTATCAGCAGAAAACTGCAGCGAAAAACACATAGATAGTAACCAAATTGCCATAACTCTTTCATTAAAATTCGCACAAATAAATCCTGGGATATTGGAGTACACAAATAAGAAACTAAACACTTTTAATCTAACACGAACTAATCTTCACAACGATCGAGACTAATCCTAATAAATTCGCCTAACGTGGACTAACTGGTGGACTTCTATCTACTTCTTGAAGAGATTGAGGTAGGTCCTTGCGGTCATGCGTTGGCGCTTCGGCTCGCGGTACAACCATGGTGGCGGAGTGTACACTTCTCCTGAACCATCACTTGAGACTTCAAACTCCACCTCTTCTGGATCCTCCTCTTCTTCTTCATCCTCGGCTGCTACAGCAACAGCTTCATCTCCTCCACCATTATCGTCTCCATCATCGTCATCCTCGTCCTCATCATCATCATCGTCTCCACTTTCATCATCATCCCCATTGTTGCCATCATCTCCATTGTCATCATCAGAGGGTGGATTCAGCTGTGCTTGGAGAGCGGCAATCTGGGTTCTCATAGCTTCAATGGTTTGGTCCCTTTCCTGGACGGTCCCTTGCAACTGTTGTATGCTCTGGGTATTCTCTTGCACAGTGCCATGAAGATGGGCTATGGTCTCATCTCTGGCTATCAGGATAGTCTCCAGAACTCCCACAGCTTCAAGCAAAGTGTCAATCTCCTGTCCTTGGACCACCATTCCATTGCTAGTAAAGTCTGCTATCTCCTTCAACATCCTCACCTTCTCTGCTAGAGCTCCATTCTCCCTCTCCATGTCCTCTATGTGCCTCCGACGGGGCGGCATGTTGTTCCTGTCGCCCGGGGTAATCACAATGTTCCCTTCTTCATCACGCCTTCCATAATCACGGTAGGGTGAATCACTGGCAAGAGGTGTCGGACATAGTGGCACTGGCGGGACAGGGCTTCATGTATGCCAAGTTGATTCCAAGTCCCCGATTCTGATATCTTGGTGTAGACCAAGTGCGCAGGGTTTGGCAAGGCGGCATCTCTGAATATGAAGGTAGTGATCTCCCATGCATCCTCTCCATACCCATAGGTGTACAGCCTTCTTCCCTTGAACATAGGCAGTGGCAATCCCAATGACTGAGAGAGTTGAGCTAACTGCCTTGCAAAGGGCCTTGGTGACTCCATGGTGACATACTCAGTCCTGACGTCTCCCATCTATCAAGTAAAAGAGGAAAGTGTGAGAATAGCATATGGTAAGAATTACGAGGGTGAAAGGCATAAGATGAAAGACAGAGTTAATATAGGCTTTAATAATTCTATGGCTTCATAATCCAATCCTAGGTCACGATCCTACAGTCGACACACGGGCTCTGATACCATCCTGTGACACCCCGGTTCTGAAAAGACCATGGCCTCTATGTGACATGCCAATCCCTGGATCGGTTCATTGGCCCACAATAGAGTAAGATAGATAATCATAGCAAAATAACCGTGTATCATGATCTACAAAGATCCAGAGTACCATTATTACAATGAAATCTTAGCATAAAGCTAGATCAAAGTATTCAGGTAGCAACAAAAGCAAGTAAATCCTCCAATCTTCAAATTGCCCACAATTGAACAAGTGCCGAGTGGAGTACCGTGGCCTATAACGATCAATCAGAATCGGAATAGCCTGCAGCATAAAACGCAACAGCCCCGCAGGGTCAATACATGGAATGTATGGCAAGTAGAGCTAGTAATGGAGATAATAGTACTAACATCTACATGCATATTTGGCAAGTGGAGCTGTGTCTGGCTTGCATTTGCAAATACCTTTTTCCTACTTTCATAAACAATTTTGAATTTTCTTTGAAAAGATCCCAATTAAGTTAACCCAACAATATTAAAACAATTATGAAATTAGAATGAGCGAGAAACATGTCATGGAATCAATATCAAGCAACTCAGTTGTCCATAACCGGGGACACGGCTAATCGATTAGATTATACACTCTGCAGAGGCTAGTACACTTTACCCATGTGACTTGGCCAGCCCAGCTCGTACCATCACTCTCATTTTGGATGACGATAGGGAGAAGACCAAGAAGAGACTGTTCGGGAAGTAGCTCCTCAATCCCGACACGCACCGGTCCAACCTACCAAAATTCTACATCTCTGGATACGCGGGTTCGAGTTACCACAACCTACTAAGCCCAACCAACCGCCCATTTCATTATTGGCATACGGTTGTACACGTAAGCTACACAATAAAGAAGCCAATCAATTTCTCTTGATACCTGGGTGCCTTTTCGCAATGAAACCACCAAAATTTATCAATACCATCACACCCAAGGGGTTCATTGATTAAGTTGTTTTAGTTTTCACAAACCAATACTTTGAGAAAACAAGAATCAATGATGTAACCCAGCCCTCGTTCAACATAGCATGGCTAAGCACATCTACAACGGTGGTTCATCTACAAGGAAAGCCCTACCACATAATAGGACATAGCATAGCGATAGTATCATCCTACACATGCATCTACAAAATACACGACAATGCATTGAAAATAGTAGGACGATATCATGAACAAAGTAGCATCTACTTGCCTTGGTTGTAGCGGTCGGAGGAACAATCCACACACGAGCAAGGGTTGCACTCCACACAATCTACACGACACAATTGCATTCATAAACAAACAATTCACAAACATATGCAACAAAGATGATGCATGAATGCAAGAACGACAAGTGAATTGGTGCTACAGCTGCACCACATAATACTAATACATATTACTACCGAATACATGCATGGAAAAATAGATTTGGCGCAAGGGAAACTATTAACCAATAGTAGAGATCACTACTAGAGCTAGAACTTAAATAATTCACTACCGGTAGTATACTGTTCGTAAAATCTTGGGAAAATTCTACCGCAAAGGCATCGCTGAATAGAAACAGTACCAATTGGAATTACTCGAAAAGGGTTTATAAAACTCCCCGAGTAATTAAAACACTGCAGAACGCCATTAGACAAATACTGCAGAAGTTTTTACTGTAAGCCTACACTTTTAATTCACGATGAGATTCCCCTCGTTCACACGAGTTCAGAGACATATCACACGCGATTTTTGGAGCTACGAAACTTTTACTACGAATTTATTACTCCGAAAAGGACATTAACTCATTTGATTAAACTGTACTAAACCTGACGGTAAAAGTCTGAACCCAAGGTAAAGCGAGATTCTACATGACTCACTGAACTCGTGCATATTTTATTTGCAATTTTTGGCCAAGCGGTTTAATTTCTACGCAATTTACAAGATTCTACCGAAATCTGCCAACTAATAGGATTAACGAAATTGACCACCAATCAGCGTAATACGATGAGGCGCTGACTGGGCGTCTGACCAGTCAACGTCTGGGGCGTCTGACTTGTCAACGTCTGGAGTGCTGACCAGTCAACGAACGATCTAAGCCGCTGATCTGAGATCTGACGGTGGCTGCTATCTTACCGGAAACGGGTCGCGAAACGAACCCCGGACGGTGCGGCGAGCTCCGGACGGTGACGACGATCGGTTCCGGCGTTGAGACTTTTCCTGCACGGGTATGTACACACGTCAACTACGGTTCCGGAATAATAAACGGGCGCGCGAGGCGACGCGCGTACGTGCGTGTATGCGGGCATGAAATAACACGCTTGCGTACATGCAACAACGCACGCTTGCGTACATGCGATGACGCGTGACGCTGCGCGTGCGGCGGGCGGCGCGCTGGCGGCGGCGACGAGGCGCTGCGCGCGCGGCGGCGCTGCAGCGGCGGGCGGCGGCGGCGATGCGGCGCGGCGGCGACGCGGCGGCGGGCGCTGAGGCGGCACGACGGCGCGAGGCGGCAGACGGCGGGAACGGAGAGAGGCGGCGACGAACCCGGCGGTGGCGGCGGCGGCGGCGGCGCGAGGAGCTCGAGGCGGCGCGATGGCGCTGTCGGGAGGCGCCAGGAGGAGGTCGCTGGGGAGTTGTGTGGCGGGTGGCACGGTTTACAGGCGGCGGTGGCCTCTTCAAATAGTCCTACGCTGAAAATGAAACAAACGGTCCGCGGTTGGACTCGATTCGAAACCGTCCGAACTTTCGGACCGCTTTCCCGTTTACTAAAACGTCCGAGTCTTTTGCATACGAACTCCGATTGGAGCGATTCTCGCGCCTACGGGTTCGTATCGTCGAGGGGAACAACCTTCAGTCGAAGTTTGAGCGAAAACTCAAACCTACAGGGGTGGTTGTTGCAAGTCTTACTAGAGCTCCCCGTAGTAAACTTGGGGTGAAACAAAATAGGGTTTTGACAATGGCGCTTCGCCGAACCTTCCTACTCGACGGTTTTGCATGGAAAGATATGATGCAATGCTATGAATGATATGCAAGACCAAATCTAAAATTTGGGATGTGACAAAAAGCCTCTGCCAGGCTAGGTACTAAAAAGTGGTAGTACCGCATTTTAGTACCTAGCGCGAGAGAAGCTTTTTGCAACTTGTCAAAAGCTACTGCCCACCCCGGTACTAAAATGCGGTAGTATCGCATTTTAGTACCTAGCGCGGTAGAAGCTTTTTGCAACTTGTTAAAAGACACTGCCCGCCCCGGTACTAAAATGCGGTACCTAGCGCGGTAGAAGCTTTTTACAAGTTGCCAAAAGCTAGTGCCCGCCTAGGTAAGTACCGCATTTTAGTACCTAGCGCGGCAGAGAGTTTTTTGGCAATTTGCAAATGCCACTGCCCTCTGCGGTATCAAAATGCGGCACTACCGCATGTGTCTGGTAGTACCGTATCTCAGGGGCGGTACTACCGCTTTGCGGTAGCACCACAAATTGATACCACTGGTGTCTGGGGCATATGTGGTTTGAATATTGCTCTTCCGGTACTACCGCTGCATTAAATGCTCCAACAGTTAGATTGGATCTGGGAGCTATAAATACCCCTCCACCTACCTTGGGACAAAGTGCTCGTTGTATTGAAGACTACTACCTCCATTTGAGCCACCAAATCGCCAAGATCTCTTCACTCCACCACCCAAAGTCTTTGATCTTTGGAGAATCGAAGGAGGAGGCCTTGATCTACTACTTCACCAAAAGAGATCTTCATTTCCCCCTCATTCACTTGAGGGCCCCCATTGCTCTAGTGTTTTCTTTGGAAACCCTAGTTCTAGATTTGGTTCTTACAAGCTTGTCTTTGATTTGGCTTGGCAGCTTGCTTGTATTTGGGAGCCTCCAATTAAGTTGTGGATGAGTGCCCCGAACTTGTTTTAAAGGTGTCGGCTTCCACCTTGAAGGTTGCTGATATAGTGTAAGGTGGATCGATCCCGTTGGGGTGAGATTCATCGGAGAACAAGGGAGGCCTCTCGTGGCGTTGGTGGTTAGACCCCTCTCCAAACGTAGACGTACTTCCACTCAAAAGGAAGGAACTACGGGAAAGAAATCCTTGTGTCTCCGCGTCCACCACTTTGGTTACTTCTATCCTTTACCGCACTTTACTTACTTGTTCTTTCTTAGTGTTGTGTCAGCTTGTGCTTGTTTGTCATATAGGTAAATTCACCTTAGTTGCATTATCTAGAGAATTTACCTTATTGTCAAACCCTAATTTGAAAAAGAAGAAAATTTGAAGTAGCACCTATTCACCCCCCCTCTAGGTGCCCATACGATCCTTTCAATTTGTATCAGAGCCTCGACTCTTTATTCGGGCTTTACCGCCTAAGAGTATATGGGTAACAAAGAAGGGGAAGGTGATGGTGAGTCTATCCACTCGGTGACCATGGATGATCTCTATAACTTGGAAGCAAGATTAAGCTCTACCTTGGGCAACGAGATCAAACAATTGCACAAGTTACTTGAGCAACTTGTTAAAGATAAGGATGGATCATCATCCCCTTCTCCTCAAGAGGATCCTCCATCTATGGTACCCAAGGGTAATACTCCGGTATCACCCCGAGGGTATGGCAGTGGGGGTAAACAAGACAACACTAATTCCTCTACATAAAATGATGGTGGGAAAGGTGAGCACCGTGATTCATGGTACTCTCCCGACCCTCCAATCCCTCACCCTCATGTAAACAATAGAGGTGACCCACCTAAGCTTGAAGCATCTACTACTTTTGATCAATGGCAATCTCTAATGAAAACTCATGTGCGCAGCTCTTGCATTGAACTTTGGAACATCATCTAACAAGGACTCTATATCGGGGATCCAAACAACTTGACAAGAAGATAAGTTGTCAATAGTCAACTCAATGCCACCGCTTTGCACATGATTCAACAAGGCTTGGGTACAAAGGATTACCCACACATTGAGCACCTCAGCACCGCCAAGGAAGCTTGGTATGCTCTCACGGTGTTGTTTGTTGGAAATGAGAGCATGAGAAGGAACCGGTATGATGCACTGAGCAATGAAGCCGAAGGCTTCTACATGAAGGAATGTGAAGATCATGAAGACATGTACCTGTAGGCTCAAGACCACCGACACCTCTTTCAGAAATGTGGGTGCCTCACATGTGGATGATGCTTGGATAAAAAGGAAATATGTGAGTGCACTCATCCCCTTTGATCCCACCGACTTGAAGAGCCTACAAGGAAAACACAACTACCATCTCATGACCTCCAATGAAGTTATGCAAGAGATGGCCTCTTTCAAGGTTGCCGCCAAGAATGCCAAAGATGCCCGTGCTCGTGCCCTTGGTATGAGCAATGTTGTCAACGTTGATTTAAAGGCCAAAGTTGTGTAACATGGTGATGAAGATGATAGTGATGAAGGCCTCTCCATGGACCACCCGATGATGTCAAGATTGCTCATAGTCAATATATGGCTTTCTATGCAAAGAACTTTTGGAAGAACCCCGCCAAGGCCAAGATGGAAATGCAACGAAGAAGCAACCCAAATGAGAAAAGAGAAAATACCACTAGATTGAGAACTTGCTTCAATTGTGGTGACCGCTATCACTTTGTGGCAAGTTGCCCCTATGAGAAGAGAGAAGATCATGGGGGCAAGCTTGTGTTGAAGAAAACCCACAAAGCTCCCTACAAGAAACCCTTCGTCAAGAAGAATCCCATCAACAAGAAGACCGGCAAAATTGTTTTGATCACTCATGAAGAATTCTCCTCCGACAATGAAGATGAGGAAGAAGAAACATCAAGTGGTGTGGCTGCTCTAGCCACTACTTCTACTCCAACATTCTCACTCTTCGATTCTCCAAATGAGAATGCTCCTAACAATAACGTCACTTGCCTTATGGCAAGAGGAACGGAGGTGTCCTAATCTTCTCACTCCACCCCCTTAGCTAATGATGAAATTGATGAGGAGATGTCCCTTGAAGTAAAAAGGGAATTAATTGCTTTTGATGAGTTTGTGACTAACTTACAAGGGGAGGCCAAGACACATTTTGGGATCATATTAGATCAAATTTCCCACACACAAGTGCTTCTAGATGTAAGATGTAAACTTGGGCATGAACACATGATTGAACTAGAATCCATAAATAATGCTCTAGAAGAAGAACAAGAGACTAGAATGTCTCTTGAACTAAAACTTGAAGGGCTTGATGAAGCCAATGATTTAATTGTTAATAGACTCATCAAGGGACGTGATCATGCTACTGCTAAATATAAAAAGGCTAAAAAGGACAAGATTGAGTTTGGTGTCGTTCATAAAAAACTTGCCGAGGACTTTGGTTCACTTGACAAGGCTCACAAGGATTTGGAAAGTGAACTCTTGTCTCTCACAAAGTCCTATGAAATGCTTCAAACTCAATTGACCAATATTCCTTCACCTAGTAATTTCATTCCTTCTAGTAGTACAACTATACTTGAAGAAAATGCTAGGTTGAAGGGGAAGCTAGCCAAGGCCACATTTCCACAAGGTAACAAGTCCATTGATGATCTCTTGAGTAATCAAAGGCCTTGTGGTGAGAAAGGGGGAATTGGTTTTGTCTCCAAGGCCAAGAAGAATAATCACAACAAGAAGGCCAAACCCGCATAAGAGAAGAACAAGGCCATTGTGGATAGTAAGACCATAAGTGGTAAAACTATGTCTCATGATGATTTTGCGGGAAGTGCTAACCCTCACTATGTTCTAATGCGTGATTATTATGGTGATGTGTATGCACAATATGTTGGCCCATATGATGGTTATATTGCTTGGTCTATTTGGGTCCCCAAGACCCTTGTTGCTAACAAAATAGGACCCATTGAAAAATGGGTACCTAAAAATTAGCTTGATCTTTTGTAGACATATGCTTCCGGAGGGTCAAAGTGGGTGCTTGATAGTGGTTTCACAAGTCATATGACCGTAAGCTCTTCTATTGTCAAGGACTTAAAGCCAAATGATGATCAAATCACCGTGACATATGCCGACAAGTCAAATTCTAAGGTAATGGGTTTCGGCAAGGTTGTGGTTTCTCACTACATTACACTCGTGAACGTCATGCTTGTTGAGACCCTTGGGTACAATTTACTTTCAGTTTGTGCTCTTGGAAAGATGGGCTTTGCCGTCTTTATTGATAATGATATTGTGGTCCTCATGTGGAGCAAGTCTCTCAAGGTCGCTTTCGTTGGGTACGTCGAACATGACTTGTATGTGGTGGACTTTTCGGGGCAAACCACTACAAGTGCGATGTGCTTATTCGGAAAGGCTGATGTGGGTTGGTTATGGCATCGCCGACTAGCCCATGTCAATATGAGAACTTTGCAAAGTATCCACAAGGAGGGCCATATGATTGGACTAAAACAAAATGTTTCCTTTGCCAAAGATCGTGTTTGCAGGGCTTGTGTTCTAGAAAAAATGCATGATGCTCCCCACAAGCCAAAGAACCGCATCAAGTCCACCAAGATCTTGGAGCTCGTTCATGTGGACCTCTTTGGTCCTCCTTCTCATGCAAGTCTTGGTGGGAAGAAATATTCTTTGGTGATTGTTCATGACTGTAAGACCCCACCTTTATATAGTTAAAGGTCCCTGTGATTGCAATGCTAGTCCCTGGATCAATTGCTAGCATCCACAGTTTAAGATGAAGTACACAGAAACAAAGGTCATTATTACATTGTCATTCCAGAGATAACATAGTCTTTTACAACTCCATAGCCATAGGCTAGTACAAGAGTTTAACTTAACAATATAAATAAAAGTCTTCATCTTTATGTGCCACAGGCAAGCATGTTGAGTGTAGACTCATAACCCCTAATCCTCATCAGAGTAACCTACAACATCACAAGTTACAGCCACAGTGGGTCAATACATTGGAATAGTATTGGCAAGTGATACCTTAGTAGAATACTAGTATCTAAATACTATATGAATTTGGCAGAGTGTATCTTAGGCTTGCTTTGCTCAAAATAGGTTTTACCTATCAGTTGAAAACACTAAGTTTTGGTTGGCAAAAACTCCCAAGGAACCACTAATAGAAATTGGTGAACCTTCACCCTTGTTCAACCACAAGTTTTAACTTAGAAATTTGGGATGAGGAGATTCTTGATAGCTTCCATGTCTTGATGCTCAAATTGTCCATTACCGGGGACACGACTAAGTACTTAGTTTCTTCCTTCTACAGAGGTGGTGCACTTTCCCCACAAGACTTGATTTTTACCAAGACAGGACCTTTCAGAAGCCTTCCCTTAGACCAAATGGACACGTTCCAAACCTATCACCCACTACCACCAACTGTCCAAATGGCTAAGTTATTGCAACCTATATGATCCAGGCAGAGCCCATAATGCCATGTGGCTGCACTAGAAGCTTCTTAACATATAGCATCTAAAATCCCTTTGTTCCTGGGTGGTATTCCACAAGTGAGATACACAGGGTAGACCATTGGAAAATGGGCCCTGGTAACCACTCAACCAAAAACCACCAAGCAATTACCAATCCACCCAGGTGTTTCATTCACTTAGTTGTTTTATTAAGCTAAAACATAAGTCAAAGACTCAGCAATATTTTTCCATAGCATGTATATATTCCACCCTTGGTTGCTACTAGCTAGGCTAAGCATGGCAATAGCAAGTATCTTAACTTAGAGAAAATTCTAACAATTCTACAACTACTAGGATTTCCCAAGCATAGCATATAGATACTTAGTAAAAATTATCATGCAAGCCCTATACAAAATATTTCTAATGCATAGTCAAAATATTGGGACAAAGGTATGAAGCACCACTTGCCTTGGTAGTTGGGGGAGTAACAACAATCCTCACAGTCACAATCACCACTAGCACCAAAATCTACACATAAAATGATAGCACCAAATTCACATTCCAAAATAATCAAACAAAAATATATGAATGCATGCAAATTCCATGTGATGATTTTTCTAAACCAAACAAGGCAAGTAAACAGTACTGATTGATAACTAAACATTTATACATCAAATAAACTTTATTTGGCCTTTAAAACATTTTCCAACTAATTTTTATACACAAAATAAGCTTACAAATGTCTCTGCAAAAACAAATAAGTTTACAGAATCAATTCATTAAACAAAGTGCATGGTTGGAAAGTAATCTTTATGATGATTCCATTGATATAAAATTTGCAAAATTTGGACGTGTGGATCAAAAGTTATGAATTTTGCAAGTTTGAACAACTAATAGTTTCAATTCTATTTTTAAAACAAAACCTGATCCACATGTCTTAACCTAACTGACTGATACCGTTTACGCGGATCGATCAGTACAGACCGTTGGACTTAAGTGGGATCGCACGGATCAGATCATCCCATACTGCTTCGATTAATGATTTTATCGTGGCCGTGGGATCAAGATCTAACGGGCAGCTTTTCCCTGACCAAAGTCTGGCGGCGCTGGGTCAACGGCGAGCGACGACGCGCTCGGTCAGTGATGGTCCGATGGTTCTGGGAATCAAGGGAGGGAACGGAAGAGCTTACCATCCTCGCGGGGTCGTCGCGGTGCTCAAGGTGGTCGAAGGAGGGACAGGGGCGCACGGAATCGACGTCTATTGCTCATCGAAGAAGCTTTGGTCGTCAGGTACGGCTGCTCAAATGAACGGTGTCGTTAGATGCACGCAAGTCAGGTGAACATGCGAGTAACCAATAGAGAGAAGGGGCTCAGGAACTACCAGAGGGTATCGCCGGAGTGGAGGCAGACGGCGGCGCGTGTTGTCATTGAGGTTGCCGACGAAGGGGAGCGCGCGCGGGCGAGTTCGAGGCACTGGCAGGTGCAGAGGATGATGGGGAACAGGCTCGTGGTGTCTGGAGGGCAAAGGGCGACGGTGTCTGGCCGGAATTAGAGTTGGAGCTCGTCGGAGAAGAGGGAGGTCCCGAGAAAATTCTGAGCAGCCTAGAGGCAGAGAGGGGTTGGCGACCGAGGAAAAGGAAGGGAAGACGCGGGCGATTAAGTACGCAAGATCAGGGGGAGGAATTATTGGCGCATTGATTCGAATTCAAGCGGGTTTAATCGACCGGAAACAACCGGCGAGATTTGGGGAAGAAGGGGTCGTAGGGTTGAGACGATGATTGGCGAGTGGGACCTGGCGCTTAGCGAGAGAGAGATACGGGGTGGGGTCCAATCGTCAGTGATGGCGTGGGTTAGTACCGCGGTGTGAAATGTTTTCTGCGGGGTGGAGAAGAGAGGTGGGCTGTTGGGCTAGATGGGCTAGCTGGGCTGGGTTGGTTTAGTTAGCCAGATAGTTTTATTTTTTCCTCTATTTCTCTTTTTCTTTTTCTGATTTGATTTTCTGGTTTGAATTTAAATGCCCATTTCAATTCTGTTTCACTTTGAATTTTCTCCAGATTTTTGTATTGTGTTTCTTGTGTCCTGTGGTGTGTAGAACATCTATTCAAACTCAAATTCATCTTGGGTTTGAAATAAAGTTTAAAACCATGCCCTTAGTGAAATATTTTTAATAGGCATAAGAATGGTTTTGAGTTCATATTTTATTTTGAAATTTTTTGACCAAGCTTTGGAAATATCAACCAAACCTATGTTCAAATATTTTCTGGTTAAAACTAGTATTCTCATAATAGAGAGTAGAAATAAGGCCATTGCCTTACTTACATAAAATAATAGACCACATTTTGCTTCTGTTTTTGAAATCTTTTTTGAAAATGATCCTACGGTGATTATGAATGCATGAATGATATGAAAACTTTGAAATCATGATTTTGGGATGTTACAATGACTTTTCAAGATACTCATGGGTATATTTCTTCAAGTTGAAGAGTGATACCCAAAATACCTTCATCGACTTCATCAACATGGTTCAACGTCAATACAATCTTCCTGTGTTGATTATAAGAAGTGACAACGGACCCGAGTTCAAGAACTACACCTTGAATGATTTCCTTAGTGATGAGGGGATAAAACATCAATATTCCGCTGCATACACCCCTCAACAAAATGGTGTGGCCGAGAGAAAGAACCGTACTCTTATTGAGATGGCTAGGACCATGTTGGCGGAGTTTAAATATCCATACAACTTTTGGGCCTAAGCCATCTCCACTGCTTGCCATGCATCAAACCAGCTCTACCTCCTCAAAGAAATCAACAAGACTCCATATGAGATACTTACCGGTAACAAGCCCAACATATCATACTTCCGGGTGTTCGGTTGTAAGTGTTTCTATCTCATAAAAGGTGTTCATTTGTCCAAATTCGACTCTAAAGCATTAGAGGGTATTTTTGTTGGCTATGGTCTCGAATCTCACACTTATAGAATCTATGATAAGATCTCCGGAGCCATCATAGAATCTTGTAGTGTGACCTTCGAAGAATATGATGGTCCCCAAGGGGGCGTGTTGATGCTTGTGATGCAGATGATGAAATGCCTCAGGATGCCATAGGAAGAATGGGTGTGGGATATATCCGCCCCGTTGAGGAACCCCTTATGGCGGATCGAGAAGAACTATGCTCCACTCAAGTGGATCCCTCATCTTCACAACCTCAACATGCTCCATCCGCCGAGGAGGGAAATGACTCAAGCCAAAGACAAGATGTGGACCCTCAACATGTTGATCATAGTGACGACTCTAGTCAAGAGGAGCTTGATTCATTCTCCAGGATGTCAAGTGGTGCCAAGTCAATTGTTCAAGGAAGATTCGTACAAACTGCCTTGAGACAAGCTCAAATCGATGCTAGAAGAGCGCTTCATCAAGACCAAGGTCAATCTTTGCCTCTTAATGAAGAGGATGATACCGGTGATGATCAAGGTCAAGTTGATGGTCAAGACGAGGACCAAAATGATGAAGAGGTTCCCCCAAGAAACAACTTGGAGATCCACACTCGTCGTGAAGCTAGAAAGGAGAGAATGTTGGAATTGAGAGACCACTCTCTACAAAATGTGGTTGGTGACCTAAGGAAAGCCATTTCCACAAGAGCACAATTGAAGAGGTTCAGTGAACACCAAGCACACATATCCATGATTGAACCAAATAAAGTGTGGGAAGTGTAGGGGTTCGTACCAAACAAGGCCTAACTCGGAAACCATGTTGGGATTTGACTTTTTCAAACTGCCTTTTTGACTTTCAAATTAGAGTTTGATTTCCTCTTCCAAGTGTCCAGCCAAGTGACCTAGGACATGATGCAACCATTAAACTTTGTCATGACACATCCATGTACCCTTCCCCTTCCGGATCGGTGAACCTTCTAGATCCTTCTAGAACATTCCGGTGAAAACACCGAAATCATTCCCGAACTCCGAAATTGGACTTTCCTTATATGAATATTATTTTCCGAACCATTCCGGATCTCCTCGTTATATCCCGAATCCCATCAGAGACTCTGAACAATATTCGGTCTCTTTACTCACATTCAATATCTACTAAACAGCATAGAATCCTTAAGTGTGTCTCCCTACGGTTCGTGAATTATGCAGACATGATCGAGACTCTTCTCCGATCAATAACCAATAGAGGAATCTGGAAATTCATATGGATCCCACATATTTCTACGATTACTTCGTGATCGAATGAACCATTTACATATGATACCAATTTCCCTTTGTCTCGCGATACTTTACTTACCCGAGGTTTGATCATTGGTATCTCTTCATACCCAGTTCAACCTCGTTACCGATAAGTACTCTTTTCTCGTTCCCGTGATATGTGATCCCTTGTGAGCCAGTCACATGCTTGCAAGCTAATTGGATGACATTCCACCGAGAGGGCCCAGAGTATATCTATCCGTCATATGGATGGACAAATCCCACTCTTCATACATGTGCCTCAACACATACTTTCCGAACACTCGATGCCACCTGTATAGCCACCCAGTTACGATGTGGTGTTTGATGCCATCAAAGCATCCTTTCGGTGATGGTGATTAGCATGATCTCATGGTCGAAGGAATTATGTTACTATGTATCATAAAGCTTATAGCAAGTGAACTATATTAAATGAATTGATCTTTATGCTACGCTTAACTATAGGAGTATGTCCATCACATCATTCTCCTAATGATATGACCCTGTTGTTAATAACATCTCTATGTTCATGATCAGGAAACCATGATCATATATTAACCAACAAGCTAGTTTAACAAGAGGCTTTACTAGGGACTCTTTTATGTTTACAAATCACACAAGTATTAATGTTTCCGGTTAATACAATTATAGCATGGTATGTAAACATTTATCATAAGCATGAAGATATGATAATAACCACTTTATTATTGCCTCTTGGGCATATCTCCAACATTTATCAAACCTTTGTGCATTCAACACCTATGGCTTTCCGGGAGACTGTTGGAGATATGCCCAACATTTATCAAACCTTTGTGCATTCAACACCTATGGCTTTCCGGTGTTGTATTTACATGATTGCTAGTGGTCAACTGATATTCGGATCCGACACTTTCAGGTCCGTGTGTAATTGCATGTCTTTAATGAGATGGCTTTGTATAAATTTGGTCCTTTGGTGAGACCTTTAGTTCCTTGGGGTTAAAACATGTTGATAATATTGTCATACAATATATCTACATAGTACTATACCGCTGTGAACCACACCTAGTTTGATAACAAACTACTTGACACAAATGCCCTCTTTTGCTGCTATTATAGCAGTCATATACTTAGCATTTTGTTGTAGTATCTGTCACAATGTCTTAACTTTGGAACTCATCCAAATCCATTATGGAACTTACTTTCCATCATATTGTGCCACCCTTAGTTTAGATAGAGATAAACTTAATTTGTACTATGTGACAAAACTAGTATCAATGTAATACTTTTACAATGAACTAACCATCTATTTGTCACTTCTACAAAATAATATATTCTTAGTTCTTCTAAAAGATCATAAGAATATCTTTACTATCGTCCAATAATCATCTTATGAATCATTCTGGTATACGCTCATAACATTTAGAGCATAGGACATATCTGGATTTGTACACATCACAGCATGATTGATAAAGTACTCTTTGTGATTTTATCTATCAAGTATCAAAAATACTTGAATCTTTATTCAATCCTTCTTGTGCAACAAGAACCTTTCTTGTAGTTTCTATATTGAACTCATTCAATATCTCATCTATGTACTTCTGGCATAACCATATTAGCGTCTCAATTTATCCATATAGAAATTGATGCCAAATATTCGGGTTCTGCCTAAGCCTTTCATCGAGATGAAATTCTTAACCTGTGTCAATAAAACGATACATCATGTCCAATCAACAATATGTCTTCCACATAATGTATTAGAAACATGTCCTAGCTCTCCCACTTAATTCCTTGCAAATTCAAGCATCTTCATCGTCTCCGATGAAATTAAACTTTTTTAATAGTTTCATCATAGTGAAGATTCCAACTCCACGATGCTTACTTCAACCAGAAGTTTGCATATGCTTTTAGCATCCTTTGAATTAACAAAACCCTTTGTACAGTGTCATGCACACGTCCTAGGTAACCATTCTATTAGAAGAACTTGTTTTGTTTATTCAACTACCACATAACAAAATTTTATGTAGTGGTTGCTAAATTAATCCGTCTAGACTAAATATCGCTTAATGAAAGATCAGATCTTTTCATAGTAAACTCTTTGAACATTGTCGTGAACTCTTTCCCGACATGTCGATAATTTCATAGATGTGAAACATCCATGTCTATTTCTTTATAGATCCAAATACGACTATAAGGTCTTGCACCTTTTCAGAGGGTCTTTCAAGTTCAAAGCTTGATCTCTCGTATATGGAACTATCACGGATTTTATGGATTCAAACCATTTGACGGAGTCAGGGCCCATCATCGCTTCTTTGCATGTAGTCGGATCGTTATTATCAAATAATGATTTAACTCTCAAATCTTGGTATTTGATTGGTTACCCGACCTACTTGTTTCAATAGGAACTTAGACCTCCGTGACTACAACCTTTGAGGCACATGAGCCATGAGCATTGTTGCTGCCTCTGGAACACTTTTCAGCATTGCGCAACTTTGCACATATATCTAAGGCTCTTTTAATCTTATCAAAGTTCTATTGTCCTCCCACTTAAATTTTCACGGAAAATTCCTTTCTCAAAGAAACATGACGTTCTAAGCGGCAAACATTTTTGTCTTTGGTGTTATGGAGGAATACTCAACGATACAAAGTTATGTTCATCCGATTTTGGTTGCAAACATCTTTCTTATGCATAGTATACCAATGTTTAAGAAAGGACAACTTGGGTTTTATCCCAAACCATAACTTTATATGGTGTCATTTCAACGGATTATGATAGAGCTCTTTTCATTGGAAAAATGGTAGTCTCTAAAGCTTTAATCTTTAAAATATAATGGCAGTTTTATCAATTACACCTTTGATCTTACCATGTCAAACAAGGTTTCATTGCATATCTCAATTATTCCATACTCATATGGTGTTTCTGGAAACGCAAATCCATGGAACGATTCCACAAATCTTAGGTGTTATGCTAAACTTTATAACTAAAATATCTTCCTTTATGATCCTATCATAAATTCTTTATTTTCTGGTTACATTGATTTTGCACTTCATCTTGAAAGTCTTTAAACTTTTCAAATGTTTCACACTTCATCCTTATTAAGTAAATATTCATATATGCACTCAAATTTTCGGAGAAAGCATATGAAGTTGAAATATATCGCTCTTGACTACACATAATGGACTTCATACAACAATATGTACAAGTTCCAATAAGCTAGTCATCCGTTCCCTTTGGCCTATGAGCGGAGTTTTAATTATCTCTAGGAAAATTTCACAAGCGTCATTTGATCAAAAATCAAAATACTCCAAAATTCCATCCACATGGAGTTTCTTCATGTTTTCTTTACAATATAATTTAAACATCGATGTCACTTCCTAAGTGATCTTTCTTATCAATCGTCTTTCGACATTTTTAGCAATATTTTTATGGATGTGATTTATCCAACAAGATTTGTAAATCATCCATCTTTTATGGATTACGGCAATTATTTGAACAACCCTTTTGTTCTCATAATACCTGATAAAACAAATCTTGAAGGCAAGCTTTGATGTTAACGAGCAACACAACAACCCTTTATTTGTTCTCGATGAACATCATCATATATTCTTTTGCTAGTTACTTAGGCCATTGTAGTTCATGAATTGTGTTGTTTCGTATGATGATTCACACCAACAAATTCAGTATCCAATACTTAAGAACCATATTGTTTAATAAGCAAAGAATATAGCCATAACATGTATATCCTCAATATACCTAAGCTGAACAATTCTAGTATTTTCTTTTCTGCCATATATTTCTGAGATTCTCTTTCAATATTTCCTTCTCTGTTCGAAAGAATCTATCAACATCAATAGTGGATCCATACATATGACACATAGTCCAAAGCATGTATAGTTAAATACCAATGTCTTTGGACTTGCACTTTGAAGTAGATCACCATCATCAAATACTTGGTGTTCTTTCAAATTCCATTTAGTAATCTTTTAGTGTAGTAAACATTTTATCAAATATTCACCCTTATCATGGAACTATTCATGATCAAGCTACTTTTAGCTTATAACGGTGAATCGCGAGTATAATGTTGCTCTCCAAAACCTTTTGGAGGATTAGGAAGACAAGCGTCTCCAACCTTTTGAAAATTCCCATCAAATATGAGAACATAAACTTTGCCATATTATACTCTCTCATGTTGCAACCAAAACATCATTTCAGATATCGTAATATCTTCCACACATCATGGTTTCTGAAACAACTCTTTCAGATCCTAGATAACCTTGATATTAAAACAATCTTTTGAATATCAAGAATCATGGAGACAAACATGATACTTATATACTAACACTGGAATTGTCACTCTTGATTTAATACCAATTATTAAAATTCACGGAGTAACCGAAACTTACTGAAAGTTTGCAATAGGACTTTTAAAGTTTAGATTAACACTTCAAAACAATACGATACGAGTTCGTAAAGTAACTAACCAGAATTCTAAAGTTATATTATCTCAATTATAACTAAGTGCAAGGTGGTAAACGGATGCCAATGACTACAACAACTATGCAAATTTACTTTGATTTAATTTATGATAAATAGTGTTCAACTTTTAATCATATTTCTATTGAACTCCCACTCAAAACAATATCCCTCACATTGTTTTATTGATCACATGAACCAAATTCACTACAACAAGTCCGATCATCACATGACATGATATAGTTTCAAAGGAGAATAATCATCATGTTCATCATATCATCTATATGACTCATGCTTTACCTTTCGGTGTTCCGTGTCCCGAGACCATGTTTGTACATGCTAGGCTCGTCAAGATCAAACCTTAGCTTCCGCATGAGCAAATCTGGCTTGCCCCCATTGTATACACTCGCAGAATATAACACACCCAATCATCACGTGGTGCTTCGAAACAACGAGCTTTGGAATTGGTTCCTACTAAGGATGAACACTTTATAACTTGATTTTTTTTGAGAGGGATCGTCTTATAATGCTACCGTCGCGAACTAAGCAATACAAGATGCATAAAAGGATTAACATCACATGCAATTCAAAATATGTGATATGATATGGCCATTCTTCTTCTACTTCTGATCTCCATCTTCAAGCACGAACATGATCTCCATCATCACCGGCGTGGCGTCAAGGTCAATGGCGCCGCTCCATGGTTGTCGTACACCAGCATCGACTATTACAACTACTTTGAATAATAGACACACAGGTCTTGAAGAAATTAAAAGACAACCATATGGCTCTCGCCGGTTGTCGACTTACAATAAGGAACATTGCATACATCATATATATTCACAATCATGGCCATATCACATCACAGCACACCCCTGCAAAACAAAGTTAGACGCCTCTAATTTTCTTTGCATGTTTTACGTGGTTTGGGGCTTTCAATAAGTGTCGTTCTAACTTATGAACAAGAACCACAACGTTGATGCTTGAACTATCAAGTGCCCATTGTAAATTGAATCTTTACTATGATGGGAGAGACAGACACCCGCAAATCCACTTATGCAATACAAGTTGCATGTCGAGCGTGGAGCAAGTCTCATGAACGATGTGATGTAAGGTTAGCCTGGGCTGCTTCATCCCACCATACCACAAGATGCAAAGTACACAAGAAGCAATTGATAAAAAAGCACCACCGCCCACAATGACCATTGTGTTCTACTCGTGCAACAAATCTACATATAGACACAGCTCTGATACCACTGTAGGGGTTCATAGCATGGAAAATAAAAAAATGCTACCGCATGAACACACAATCAAGATCTAATCTATGATCAAGCCAAGATCTATCGACTAGATCAGTGCAACAAGTTGATAGAGTACTAACCCTCGAAGATCCAAAGCGGTTAACGAGAGCAGATTCTCGTGGGTGATGTAGTCATTCACTTGCCGATCTCAAGATCGCGTATACGATCCTTCTGGCGTCGCTGCTCCTAAGAAGGTTCTCCAATGGTCACACGACGCAGATTGATGAAGACCTTCCTCTCCCTTGTTCCAGCAGGCAGCGGAGGTTTTAGCTCTCTCCTTACGATTCCGGCATCATGACGGTGTGGTGTCAGAAGTAGAGGGGAGATCCCGCAGGGCTTCGCCTAAGCGGGAGCGAGTATGGTGGAGTACAGGGAGACCTGGCGATCTAGGGTTTAGAGGGCCAAGGTTTAGAGGTAGTGTTGGGGATATGCTATATGGGTATCCTCATAGCATGTCTCTTATCCAGATAACCCGGGTGGCCCATAGTCGATAGCATGACCTATGGCCTGCTGGGCGGCCCAGTTGGATGGATCCAGAAGGGAGGCCCATGCCGGATAAAGGAAAGGCTATGGTGGAGTCACCAACGTACCCGGAGCCTTGGAGTACAAGATACACAAGACTAGTAATAGACAGTGTAGGACTCTGTAACCTGTCCGGCTAGGAATTTTCCCTGTAACCCTAGGACCTGGCGACTATATAAGTCGGGCCTATGGGAGCCTTTAGGGCACGATCATAAACAACTTCATACAACCTCGCACAGCGAACCTATCTTTGTAACTCGGCGTATTGCCCTTATAGTGATTTATAGCAGGAGTAGGATTCCGCCACCATTGTGGGATCTGAACCAAGGTAAGCTGTGTTACCTCCTACCCGTCAACTGTCCGCCTTACCCCACGTCTCTAAACACGCACTGTGAGGACCCCTCCATGGCGTACTCGTCGGCAATACCACGACAGTTGGCGCCCACCATGGGGCAAGAGGAGCTTCAGGCTCTTCAGCGGGCGAGGACCAAGATCTTCGTGAGAATCGGCGAAACCGTGGCCATTGGTCGCGTTCTCTTCTCCGACAATGTTCCGATCGTCCCTCCTGACGAGTTCTGGATCCCGGCGAAGACGAACCCTATGCGGTGTTCGATCGTTCCTATCGGAGACATCCACCTCTTCATCGGAGAAACCGACTCGGGCACTAGTTCCCTGGGAGTCGGAGGAGCATCAATACCCGTACAGACCGCCTACGGGCTGGATACCTTCGCGGAAGGATCGATGTCGGATCTCTCTTCGGAGTTTGCCAGCAAAGATCGGAAAGCACCAAGGCCCGCACGGACCTCCTATGGGCAGGTCACGTTCGCGGAAGGATCAATGTCGGATCTCTCCTTGGAGTTTGCCGGCAAAGATCGGAAAAATTCAAGGCCCACCCAAACCGCCCCTATGCAGGATATAAAGGTGGAAGATCACTGCAAATCCGCCGGCTTCGTCCGTGCATCTGGACAACAGAGATCAATGTTCGTCGGCGTGGCTAACATCTTCGATCTGGTGCGCTGCATTCAGAGAGAGGGCGAAAACCCCCGCGATTACCTGGCGAGGTGGCTCCGTATACGAGCCAATCTGGCCCACTACCCCGATGATAACGCTCTGTATCACTTCATGGAATGACAGGACTGTGGCATGCTTCTCTGACATTCTTTAAGACGGCAGCAGGCAACAGGGCGCCTTACCCTCGAAGAGATGGTGAGCACCGTCAACAACTACGCGGAGGCCGAGGCGGCAGCTCAGACAGCGCTTGCGCTCATTGACAGAGCCCCTCCGATTCAGCCACCACCACCACCGCCTCCGGCCGCCATCATCGCAGCTGCGCCACCACCTCCAGTCATAGTCGAGGCCGTTGCACCTCCACCACCCGTCATCGAGGAAGTCCTGGCACCCTTCGACTCTGTCATTGACGCGCTTTATGCTGATTTTAGTGCAGATTCAGAGGAGATAGACTTCAGTCTAGAAGAGCTAGACTCCGCTATGCAGGAGATGGAGGAGGAGTACTCGCGCAACGAGCAAGCCAACAACGCTGTCACGTCCCGAGGGGTGTTCATCACCATTGGGACGATGATGGATGAAGATCAACCCGGACAAGCTCCGCCTACAGCACTAGACAAGGGGAAGGGGCCACTTATTGCTGCTGACGATGATCGCGCAAAGGTCATGCCTCCTCCGCCTAACCCATTGCAGCAGCCGCAGGAACTCGGCACCGGACCGAGCAACAATAACACCGCAAACTTGCCGCCTCCAACATCTACGTCTGCGGCAGCCCAAGTTACTCGTCGAGCCACTAACCGTTGCTCATATCCGGAACGTGACCCAGCTTGACGAGAAGCGCCAGCAGCTGCTGGAGGAAGCGCAGGCCATCGCGGAGCAAGGCGCTAAACTAGATCGAGATCTGGTCAACGCGCAGAAGTCCATAGAGAAAGCTAGAGCAATGGAGGCTGAGTACAAGACTTTGCCACAGCAGCAGAAGTCTAAGAAAGCTCCGGCTCGCGTCATCAATGATCCTGGTGTACGGCGCAACCTAGGATGGTCTCCCTCGAAGTCGGCACAGGCCAAGCCATACATTGACAGTGAAGGCAAGCAGGTGATGCCTACCCCACTCCTTAACCTCGCCGTCGCCAAGACCCTTCTGGAGCAGGATAGATCGCCTGAGGCAATGGAACAGGTCTATGACCTAGTGGCCAAGGCGGTGAAGCAGCAGGAAAAGGCCACCTCTCAGAGGCTTGAGTCTGACCCAGCGCTCTGCCGATCTAGCCAGTACAAGCCGCCAAGGGACAGATCTCCTCTTGATGTCGGGTCCCAGACGGGGTTCATCAGACCAAAGACGGGGGGATGCGTGCAACAGCAAGGATGCCATCCCCATATCCTCCGACCACGGAGAAAAGGCCCGACTTCTTCACCCATTGCCACCACCCCGATCTCCCCGACATCGCGAAGATTACAAGGCTCACCATCGTACGGATATGCCCCCACCAAAGCAAAGCGATGCGCTATCGTCATAACGCAGCGGAGCGAACCCGTCATGATGGAGAGAGCAACCAAGGACACAAGAGCAGGTCACGCCACGACCCTCCACGTCCGACAAGCAACCGTGACAGGCGTGAGGCGTCGCAGGAGGGTAACAGCAACAAAGATAATCCACCGCCACCTCCTCCGTCACCACCAAGCAGTCACCATGGCGGAAGGGGCCTGCGTTGTTCACGCAGCCCATCCCCTGTTGACAAAAAGAAGAACCCGGAGTCATACGATGCACGTTCGCGGATCGATAAGATCCACGAGGCCCGGGAAGGACCATACCTGGGACCACGTTGCTTTGGGCCTGCAATACGATCCGCAACTTACCCCAAAGTTTTCCGGATTGACAATACCATCAAACCCTATGACGGCACCGCCAATCCAGCCACATGGTTGCAGGACTACGACAACGTGGTGGAGATTGCCGGAGGCAACCCCAACGTCGCCGTCAAGTACCTCCCGTTAGTGTTGGCGGGCACGGCCGTCAATGGATCAACGACTTGCCGGAGAAATCTATCTACAACTAGCTGGACATGCTAGAAACATTCACTAAGAACTTTGAGGGTACATACAAGCGTCCCTGCACTATGGGCGATCTACAGCGGTGCATGCAAGAAAAAGACGAGACATCTCGCGCCTACCTCTCCTGCTGGCTGGATATGAAGAATTCCTGCGCAGGAGTGCACACTCAGGCCGCCATGGCCGCCTTCATCGATGGGATGGAAAGGGGCACGCTGCTTCGACATAAGCTGAAGCGCTTGCAGGACAATCACCAGCTCGACTTGAACCAGATGATTCAGTTGGCTAGTGAGTTTGTAGCTGCCAACGACGACGCTCGCGGCTGCTTGCCGGCAACGGCCGTTCCAACTCAAGCTCGGAGGAACAGCAGTACAAAGCGAAAACTGCTCCAGAAGAAAAGCAATCTACCAACATGGTCGCTATGACTTTTGCAGGACGAAGAGAAGGCGGACAACATGGCCGAGGAAGGGGAGCTGGTCGTGGGCAGGAACGAGGAAGTGAAACCACCTCGGCGCCGCTCCGCGTTCCCCAAACCTACGAAGAGTACCGCGATATGCCGTGCCTCGTACACCTCAATGCCAACGGCAAGGACACCCACACCAATCAACACTGCAAGTTCGTTAACGACCTCAAGGAAGACCCGGAGTCCAGCTATAAGCAAAGTCGGGAGAACAGACCGCGAGGTAAGGGCAAAGGGAAGAAGAAGGAGGAGGAGTCCAAGGATTAAAGTGACAAGGACGAAGACGTTGACCCCAAACACGCCGCCAAGAGCGACGACAAGGGAAAGAACCCCTTCGCAAAGAAGGCTCCAGTCTACCACACTTTCCTTGGCACCCCCACCGTCCGACAATAGAAGACCTCTCTGAGGATCCTGATGGCCACTCTCCCCTAGTCCCCCAGTACCTACGCTGGTCGGAGGTTCCAATAACTTGGGACAGGACGGACCACCCAGAACTTGTGCCCACGGATAACCAGTACGCCATGGTCATCAACCCCTTGATTGACGGAGTGGAGTTCACCAAGTGTATGGTGGATAGTGGAAGCAGCATCAACATCATGTACCTGGATAGACTGCAGAAGATGAACTTGACGGAGGGAAACCTAAGGCGGACCAACACCATCTTCCACGGCGTAGTTCCTGGTCGGGAGGCTCGGTCCCTTGGGTGCATTACACTTCAGGTTGCCTATAGCGATGTTAATAATTACCGCCAAAAGCGCATGACCTTCGAGGTCGTCCCCTTCAAGAGCGTGTACCACGTCATATTCGGCCGTGACATATTCCATACGTTCATGGCCAAGCCATGCTTCATCTACAACAAACTCAAGATACCCGGACCAAACGGTGTCATCACCATATCCGGAAGCTTTACCAAGGCAAGGGACTGCGAGATCAATGAAGCAGCCGTTACAGAAGCTGTCCTCTACAGCGAAGAATTCAAAGAGATCCAGAGCAAGGTCAATGACTCAGAGATGCCCGCGTCGAAGCAGCAGATCTCTGACTTCGCTCCTGCGTTCAAGGCCGCCATTGAGACCAAACCAGTGGAACTTGTGGTAGGTGATGCCTCCAAGACCGTCGCCATTGGGACGAACCTGGATCCCAAATAGGAAAGCGCGCTCGTCGAGTTCTTCCGTGAGAATAGGGACATCTTTGCCTGGCAACCTGCCGACGTGAAAGGTGTACCTAGGGAACTTGCCGAGCACAGCTTAAACATTGATCCAAAATGCAAAACAGTGAAACAACCTCTACGACGCTTTGGAGATGACAAGAGACGCGGCATTGGCAAAGAGATATCTAGGTTACTTAAGGCTAGATTTATCCGAGAAGTCCTTCACACCCAATGGGTGGCCAATCCTGTACTTGTCCCCAAAAAGGGAACCAATGAATTAAGAATGTGCGTTGATTACACCGGCTTGAACAAAGCATGTCCCAAAGATCCGTTTGCTTGCCTCGCATTGACCAAGTCATTGACTCGATGGCTGGCTCGGAGCTTTTGTGTTTTATCGATGCATACTCAGGATACCACCAGATCAAGATGAGGAAGTCGGACCAATTGGCCACTTTGTTCACTACCCGGTACGACATGTTTTGCTATATCACGATGCCCTTTGGGCTAAAAAACGCATGTGCTACGTACCAGCGGACAATGCATCGTTGCCTACACGACCAAATTGGTCGGAACATTCATGCTTATGTGGACGATATCGCGGTGATGTCTAAAAATTCAAACGACTTAATCTCCGACTTAAAAGAAACCTTTGATAATCTCCGGAAATACAACATGATGCTCAACCCTAAGAAGTGCGTCTTCGGGGTTCCAGCCGGCAAATTGTTGGGCTTCATCATTTCCCAACGTGGAATAGAGGTCAACCCGGAGAAAAGCAAGGCCATCTTAAACATAAACCATCCGACATGCCTAAAGGACATTCAACGACTAACAGGTTGTGTTGTAGAAGTTAGTCGTTTCGTCAGCCGACTTAGAGAGAAGGCTCTGCCGTTGTACAAGTTGTTGAAGAAGGCGGACAAATTCACGTGGACGGATGAAGCAGATGCAGCATTGAAGCATATCAAGGAGATTCTTTCCTCAGCGCCCATCCTTGCAGCACCCGAGCCTGGAGAGCCCCTGTTAATTTACATGGCGGCAACCAACCGGGTTATCAGCATCGTCGTCTTGGTAGAGCAGAAGGAACCAGGCTATGAGCACAGAGTTCAACGACCAGTTTACTATGTGAGCGAGGTCTTGACGGAGTCCAAGCAGCGTTACCCGCACTACCAAAAGATAACTTATGGAGTATTCCTTGCTTCTCGGAAGCTGAGGCATTACTTTCAGGAGCACCCAATCACAGTGGTGAGCAAGACTCCACTGTCCAACATTATCAATAACAGCGACGCTACAGGAAGGGTCGCAAATTGGGGCATTGAACTTGCCGCCTTCGAGATCACCTACAAGAGACGCGGCGCTATCAAGTCACAAGCCTTGGCGGATTTTGTTGCAGATTGAACGGAGATGCCAGACGCTACTCCGTTGCCAGAACCAGAGTACTAGGTGATGCACTTTGAAGGATCAAAGCTGCTCAATGGCTCAGGGGCTGGTGTATTTCTACAGTCACCAACAGGAGACAAGCTACACTACATTCTGCAGATCAACTTCGAGTCTACAAACAACATGGCGGAGTATGAAGCACTCATTCACGGACTACGTGTAGCCAAGGATATTGGCATCAAGTGCATAGTTTGCTATGGAGATTCCGACTTGGTTGCCCAATAGGTGGCTGGCACCTGGAATGCTCGGAACCCTATGATGGCGGCATATCGAGACAAAGTGGACGAGATAGCTAAGAGCTTCTTGGGCTACGGAGTCAAGTATGTACCTAGGGAACAAAGCGAGGCGGCTGATCTGCTATCTAAGCTTGGATCCGGGCGCAAGCGAATTCCGCCAGGAGTTTTCCTAGAGCACCTGCGCACACGATCCATGAAGGGGGCCGACATCGACAACCCGGATAGAGCTGACTCTTTCGTCAACATGGTGACTAAGGTCCCTCCTGTTGGGGATATGCTATATGGGTATCCTCATAGCATGTCTCTTATCCGGATATCCCGGGTGGCCCATAGTCGGTAGCATGGCCTATGGCCTGCTGGGCGGCCCAGTTAGATGGATCCAGAAGGGAGGCCCATGCCGGATAAAGGAAGGCTACGGTGGAGTCACCAACGTACCCAGAGCCTTGGAGTACAAGATGCACAAGACTAGTAATAAACAGTGTAGGACTCTGTACCCTGTCCGGCTAGGACTTTTCCCTGTAACTCCAGGACCTAGCAACTATATAAGTCGGGCTATGGGAGCCTTTAGGGCATGATCATAAACAACTTCATACAACCTCGCACAGCGAACCTATCTCTGTAACTCGGCGTATTGCCCTTATAGTGATTTATAGCAGGAGTAGGATTCCGTCACCGTTGTGAGATCTGAACCTAGGTAAGCTGTGTTACCTCGTACCCGTCAACCGTCCGCCTTACCCTACGTATTTAAACATGCACTGTGAGGACCCCTCCATGGCATACTCGTCGGCAATACCACGACAGTTGGCGCCCACCGTGGGGCAAGAGGCGCTTCAGGCTCTTCAGTGGGCGAGGACCAAGATCTTCGCGGTAATCGGCGAAACCGTGGTCATTGGTCGCGTTCTCTTCTCCGGAAATGTTCCGATCGTCCCTCTTGACGAGTTCTGGATCCCGGCAAAGATGAACCCTACGCGGTGTTCGATCGTTCCTATCAGAGACATCCACCTCTTCATCGGCGAAACCGACTCGGGCACTAGTTCCCTAGGAGTCGGAGGAGCATAAAGACCCGCACGGACCGCCTACGGGCTGGATACGTTCGCGGAAGGATCGATGTCGGATCTCTCCTCGGAGTTTGCCGGCTAAGATCGGAAAGCACCAAGGCCCGCATGGACCGCCTATGGGCAGGTCACATTCGCGGAAGGATCAATATCGGATCTCTCCTCGGAGTTTTCCGGCAAAGATCGGAAAAATTCAAGGCCCATCCAAACTGCCCCTGTGCAGGATATAAAGGTGGAAGATCACTGCAAATCCGCCGGCTTCGTCTGTGCGTCTGGACAGCAGAGATCAAAGTTCGTCGACGTGGTTACCATCTTCGATCTGGCGCGCTGCATTCAGATAGAGGGCGAAAACCCCCGCGATTACCTGGCCAGGTGGCTCCGTATACGAGCCGATCTGGCCCACTACCCCGATGATAACGCTTTGTATCACTTCATGGAGGGACTGGACCGTGGCACGCTTCTCCGACATTCTTTAAGACGGCAGCAGGCAACAGGGCGCCTTACCCTCTAAGAGATGGTGAGCACCGTCAAAAACTACGCGGTGGCCGAGGCGACAGCTCAGACTGCGCTTGCTCTCATTAACGTAGCCCCTCCGATTCAGCCACCGCCACCACCGCCTCCGGCCGCCATCGTCGCAGCTGCGCCACCACCTCCAGTCATCATCGAGGCTGTTGCACCTCCACCACCCATCATCCAGGAAGTCCTGGCATCCTCCGACTCGGTCATTGACGTGCTTTACTCCGATTTCAGTGCAGATTCAGAGGAGATAGACTTCAGTCCAAAAGAACTAGACTCCGCTATGCAGGAGATGGAGGAGGAGTACTCGCGCGACGAGCAAGCCAACAACGCCGTCACGTCCCTAGGGGTGTTCATCACCATTGGGACGGCGATGGATAAAGATCAACCTGGACAAGCTACGCCTACAGCGCTGGACAAGGGGAAGGGGCCACTTATTGCTGCTGACGATGATCGCGCAAAGGTCATGTCTCCTCGTCATAACCCATTGCAGTAGCCGCAGGAACTCGGCACCGGCCCGAGCAACAATAACACTGCAAACTTGCCGCCTCCAGCATCTACGTCTGCAGTAGCCCAAGTTACTCCAGCTGATAGAGTGATGTATGGCAATCTCCTCGTCGAGCTACTAACCGTTGCTCATATCCAGAACGTGACCCGGCTTGACGAGAAGCGCCAGCAGCTGTTGGAGGAAGCGCAGGCCATCGCGGAGCAAGGCGCTAAGCTATATCGAGATATGGTCAACGCGCAGAAGTCCATAGAGAAAGCTAGAGCAATGGAGGCTGAGTACAAGACTTTTCCACAGCAGCAGAAGGCTAAGAAAGCTTCGGCTCGCGTCATCAACGATCCTGGTGTACGGTGCAACCTAGGATGGGCTCCCTCGAAGCCGGCACAGGCCAAGCCATACATTGACAGTGAAGGCAAGCAGGTGATGCCTACCCCACTCCTTAACCTCGCCATCGCCAAGACCCTTCTGGAGCAGGATAGATCGCCTGAGGCAGTGCAACAGGTCTATGACCTAGTGGCCAAGGCGGTGAAGCAGCAGGAAAAGGCCACCTCTCAGAGGCTTGAGTCTGACCCAGCGCTCTGCCGATCTAGCCAGTACAAGCCGCCAAGGGACAGATCTCCTCTTGATGTCGGGCCCCAGACGGGTTCATCAGACCGAAGACGGGGGATGCGCGCAACAGGAAGGATGCCATCCCCATATCCTCCGACCACGGAGAAAAGGCCCGACCATGTCACGCATCGCCACCACCCCGATCTCCCCGACATCGCGAAGATTACAAGGCTCACCATCGTACGGATATGCCCCCACCAAAGCAGTGCGACATCGTCATCCGCGACAACACGGAGCAGACCCGTCATGACAGAGAGAGCAACCAAGGACACAAGAGAAGGTCACGCCACGACCCTCCACGTCCGACAAGCAACCGTGACAGGCGTGAGGCGTCGCAGGAGGGTAACAGCAAGAAAGCTAACCCACCGACTCCTCCTCCTCTGTCACCACCAAACAGTCACCATGGCGGAAGGGGCCCGCGTCATTCACGCAGCCCATCCCATGTTGACAAAAAGAAGAACCCGGAGCCATACGATGCACGTTCGCGGATCGATAAGATCCACGAGGCCAGGGAAGGACCATAACTAGGACCACGTTGCTTTGGGCCTGCAATACGGTCCGCAACTTACCCCAAAGGTTTCCGGATTAACAAGACCATCAAACCCTATGATGGCACCGCCAAGCCAGCTACATGGTTGCAGGACTACGGCAACGCGGTGGAGATTGCCGGAGGCAACCCCAACGTCGTCGTCAAGTACCTCCCGTTAATGTTGGCGGGCACGGCCTGTCAATGGATCAAGGACTTGCAGGAGAAATCTATCTACAACTGGCTAGACATGCAAGAAGCGTTCACCAAGAACTTTGAGGGTACATACAAGCGTCCCTGCACTGTGGGCGATCTACAGCGGTGCGTGCAAGAAAAAGACGAGACATCTCACGCCTACCTCTCCCGCTTGTTGGATATGAAGAAGTCCTGCGCAGGAGTGCACGCTCAGACCGCCATGGCCGCCTTCATTGATGGGTTGGAAAGGGGCACGCTGCTCCGACATAAGCTGAAGCGCTTGCAGGACAATCACCAGCTCGACTTAAACCAGATGATTCAGTCGGCTAGTGAGTTCGCAGCTGCCAACGACGACGCTCGTGGCTCCTTGCCGGCAACGGCCGTTCCAACTCAAGCTCGGAGGAACAGCAGCACAAAGCAGAAAACCGCTCCAGAAGAAAAGCAATCTACCGACATGGTCGCTGTGACTTTTGCAGGACGGAGAAGGCGGACAACGTGGCTGAGGAAGGGGAGCTCGTCGTGGGAAGCAACGAGGAAGTGAAACCACCTCGGTGTCGCTCCACGTTCCCCAAACCTACGAAGAGTACCGCGATATGTCGTGCCTCGTACACCTCGATGCCAACGGCAAGGCCACCCACACCAATCGACACTGCAAGTTCGTCAACGACCTCAAGGAAGACCCGGAGTCCGGCTACAAGCAAAGTCGGAAGAAAAGACCGCGAGGCAAGGGCAAAGGAAAGAAGAAGGAGGAGGAGTCCAAGGATTCAAGTGACATGGACGAAGACGTTGACCCCAAGCACGCCGCCAAGAGCGACGACAAGGGCAAGAACCCCTTCGCAAAGAAGGCTCCAGTCTACCACACTTTCCTTGGCACCCCCGTCAACGGACAGATGACCTCTTTGAGGATCTGATGGCCACTCTCCCCAGTCCCCAAAGTACTGCAGACTGGTGAGGTTCCAATAACTTGGGACAGGACGGACCACCCAGACCTTGTGCCCACGGAGAACCAGTACGCCATGGTCATCAACCCCTTGATTGACGTTGTGGAGTTCACCATGTGTATGGTGGATAGTGGAAGCATCATCAACATCATGTACCTAGATACACTGCAGAAGATGAACTTGACGGAGGCAAACCTAAGGAGGACCAACACCATCTTCCACGGCGTAGTTCCTGGTCGGGAGGCTCGGTCCCTTGGGTGCATTACACTTCAGTTTGCCTTTGGCGATGTTAATAATTACCGCCAAGAGCGCATGACCTTTGAGGTGGTCCCCTTCAAGAGCGTGTACCACGTCATATTCGGCCGTGACATATTCCACACGTTCATGGCCAAGCCATGCTTTGTCTACAACAAACTCAATATACCCGGACCAAACGGTGTCATCACCGTATCCGGAAGCTTTACCAAGGCAAGGGACTGCAAGATCAATGAAGCAGCCGTTCACAAAACTCCTTGAAGAATTCAAAGAGATCTAGAGCAAGGTCAATGACTCAGAGATGACCGCGTCGAAGAACCAAATCTCCGACTCCGCTCCTGCGTTCAAGGCCGCCATCGAGACCAAGCCGGTGGAACTTATGGTAGGCGATGCCTCCAAGACCGTCGCCATTGGGACGAACCTGGACCCCAAATAGGAAAGCGCGCTCGTCGAGTTCCTCCGTGAGAATAGGGACATGTTTTCCTGGCAACCTGCCGACATGAAAGGTGTACCTAGGGAACTTGCCGAGCACAGGTTAAACATTGATCAAAAATGCAAACCAGTGAAACAACCTCTACGATGCTTTGGAGATGAGAAGAGACGCGCCATTGGCAAAGAGATAGCTAGGTTACTTAAGGCTAGATTTATCCGAGAAGTCCTTCACACCCAATGGGTGGCCAATCCTGTACTTGTCCCCAAAAAGGGAACCAATGAATTAAGAATGTGCGTTGATTACACCGGCTTGAACAAAGCATGTCCCAAAGATCCGTTTGCTTTGCCTCGCATTGACCAAGTCATTGACTCGACGGCTGGCTCGGAGCTTTTGTGTTTTATGCATACTCGGGATACCACCAGATCAAGATGAGGAAGTCGGACCAATTGGCCACTTCGTTCACTACCCCGTACGACACGTTTTGCTATGTCACGATGCCTTTTGGGCTAAAAAACACAAGTGCTACGTACCAGCGGACAATGCAACATTGCCTACACGACCAAATTGGTCGGAACATTCACGCTTATGTGGACGATATCGCGGTGATGTCTAAAATGTCAAACGACTTAATCTCTGACTTAAAAGAAACCTTTGATAATATCCGGAAATACAACATGATGCTCAACCCTAAGAAGTGCGTCTTCGGGGTTCCAGCTGGCAAATTGTTGGGCTTCATCGTTTCCCAACGTGGAATCGAGGTCAACCTAGAGAAAATCAAGGCCATCTTAAACATAAACCGTATGACATGCCTAAAGGACATTCAACGACTAACATGTTATGTTGCAGCAGTTAGTCGGGTCGTCAGCCGACTTGGAGAGAAGGCTCTGCCGCTGTACAAGTTGCTGAAGAAGGCGGACAAATTTACGTGGACGGACGAAGCAGATGCAGCATTAAAGAAGCTCAAGGAGATTCTTTCCTCAGCGCCCATCCTTGCAGCACCCGAGCCTGGAGAGCCCTTGTTAATTTACGTGGCGGCAACCAACCGGGTTATTAGCATCGTCGTCGTGATAGAGCGGAAGGAACCAGGCTATGAGCAAGGAGTTCAACGACCAGTTTACTATGTGAGAGAGGTCTTGACGGAGTCCAAGCAGCGTTACCCGCACTACCAAAAGATAGCTTATGGAGTATTCCTTGCTTCTCGGAAGCTGAGGCATTACTTTCAGGAGCACCCAATCACAATGGTGAGCAAGACTCCACTGTCCGACATTATCAATAACAGCGACGCTACAGGAAGGGTCGCGAAGTGGGGCATTGAACTTGCCGCCTTCGAGATCACCTACAAGAGACGCGACGCTATCAAGTCACGAGACTTGGCGGATTTTGTTGCAGATTGGACGGAGATACCAGGCACTAATCCGTTGCCAGAACCAGAGTACTGGGTGATGCACTTTGACGGATCAAAGCTGCTCAACGGCTCAGGGGCTGGTGTATTGCTACAGTCACCAACAGCAGGCAAGATACACTACGTTCTGCAGATCCACTTCGAGGCTACAAACAACATGGCGGAGTATGAATCACTCATTCACGGACTACGTGTAGCCAAGGATATTGGCATCAAGCGCATAGTTTGCTGTGGAGATTCAGACTTGGTTGCCCAGCAGGTGGCTGGCACCTGGAATGCGCGGAACCCTATGATGGTGGCATATCAAGACGAAGTGGACGAGATAGCCAAGAGCTTCTTGGGCTACGAAGTCAAGTATGTACCTAGGGAACAAAACGAGGCGGCTGATCTGCTGTCTAAGCTTGGATCAGGGCACAAGCGAATTCCGCCAGGAGTTTTCCTAAAGCACCTGCGCACACCATCCGTGAAGGGAGCCGACATTGACAACCCGGATAGAGCTGACTCTTTCGTCAACATGGTGACTAAGGTCCCTCCGGCTTGGACAAAACCGTTCATGGAATACCTCGAACACGGAACTTTGCCCGACGACAAAGTTGAAAGAAGGCAAATAGTATGACGAGCAAAGGGTTATACCATAATAAATGGGGAAATCTATAAAAGGAGCACAACTAATATATACCTAAAGTGTGTTTCCCAGCTAGAAGGTATGGAAATCCTGCGCGAAATCCATCTCGGAGACTGTGGGCATCACGCCGCTCCTCGATCATTGGTCGCGAAAGCCTTCCGGCAAGGATTCTACTGGCTAACCGCGAAGGCGGACGCCAACAAGCTGGTTGAGAAATGCATGGATGCCAGTATTATGCCCGACAACCACATGTTCCTGCTGAAGAATTGCGAACAATACCAATAACTTGGCCGTTTGCAGTCTGGGGGCTGGACATGGTGGGACCGGTGCATACGGCACCTTGTGGGTTTACGCATCTGCTTGTAGCAGTTGACAAATTCACCAAATGGATAGAAGCTAAAACCATTAGAAAGCTTGATGGGGCAACTGCCCTCGGGTTTTTCCGGGATCTAGTGGTGAGATTTGGTCTCCCACATAGAATTATCACCGACAACGGAAGCAACTTGTAACTCGGAGAAGTGGAGGATTATTGCTGGGAGAAAGGCATCCGACTTGACCTTGCATTTGTGGCACACCAACAATCCAATGGTCAGGTTGAGAGAGCCAATGGATTAATTCTGCAGGGAATCAAGCCATGTCTTGAGGCACCGCTACATAGAGCAGTTGGAGCCTGGGCGGAAGAATTGCCATCTGTGCTGTGGAGTTTACAAACTACACCCAACAGATCCACCGGCTACACCCCTTACTTCACGGTATATGGAGCAGAAGCCATCCTGCCTTCCGACATCCTCCACGATGCACCAAGAGTTGCCGCCTACGACGAGGATGACGTTAAAGAATCCAGACGCCTAGATGTGGACCTTCTCGAGGAGGAGCGCATTTTGGCATGCCAAAGATCCGCCATCTACCAGCAGAATCTACGCAGCTACCATAAGCCGCGTTCGGCATCGCTCGTTTAAAGAGGGGGATTTGGTGCTCCGACTTAAGCAGAAGAAGTCACACAAATTATCCCCGCCATGGGAAGGACCGTTCATCATAAGCAAGGCGCTGCTCAATGGGTCTTACTACCTTGTTGAAAATCGTGAACTAAAGGATAGACCCAACGAGGATCATAAGCGTAAGCGACATGACCCGGATGATGACTACCCGGAGCTTGATCGGCCATGGAACATAGCACAGCTACGTCCTTTTTACACTTAGCATTTTTTATCTAATTGTATCTCTTATATGATCAATGAAATAAATCTCTCTGGTTCACTCATATTTCTGAGTCTTTTACCTTCTTTAGTGTTCATTTTTGGATCATGTAAAACCCTTATGCACAAGTCTTGCGTTTGCACTTGTGAAAATTCCGCCTACAGGCGTTAGCTTAAGTTTTCTGGTCTACACGTTCTTTGTTGTTTTTATGTGGATTCTGGAGTAGTGACTTTCGGCACTTGTTGTCGGTGATTTTGTGCTCGTGTTATTGACGGTGCCATTGGGCATCATCACCTAAGTGCATGGTTCCGACAACGAGTCTCCCGACTCACAAAAAGTCAAGCATAAGAACCAAAGTAATGGATAAGCCAGCGCTTGCTTAAAAATATATACATGCTGGAAATTAGTTCTTAAGTAGAAGGACATAACAACCATTGTTTTCCGCCTTAAGTTACATCACCAAGTTTTTTTACGCGCATACACCAAAGGTGAAACAAATATTACAAAGTTGTTTTTCATTCCTTTGGCGCAGGGGACTTGGAAGCAGCATCGTCACCAGCCGGAGAATCACCCTCAACGTCGGCACTGTGGTGGGACTCGGAGGAATCTTGGTTGACGCTGTCGATGGTGTTCATGGGCACGAAGACATCGATGTCCACCAACTCGGCAACTCTAGTGTCATAACCCGCGAGTGACGACATGATGGCTTCATGGTCAATCTCTTTGCCGTCATCGTCGACGTCGGGGATGCCAGAGGCCACTGTGTCGATGTCGGCACCTTCGTAGTGTGCCTTCACCATTGACAGCGCCATCCTTGCGCCAGCCCGTGCACATGAAGCTTTCCAGCTGGTGACACGCTCGGGGGCTTGACGCAGAATCTCCGAGTACTTCTCTCTGGTCGAGGCCTTGATATATATCTAGAGGGGCTTGGCAATCTCTTTGTCCTGGGTGATGGCGGTGTTGATAAAGTTGCCGGCAAGAACCATGCATTCCTTGTCCAAAGGAGGCGAGCGGGTTAAACCCATAGGAGCTGCAAATTCCGACAAGGAGCACATGAGTTCAACAAATTCAAAGTATCCAGACTACAGAAATACAAGGCCGAGGAAACTTACTGAAGATGCTGGCCTTAGCCTGCTAGAGGTTTTCCGCCGGGAATTCTTTCTCTTGTTGGAGGAGCTTAAACGCCTCGTTGTGGCGTTGGTTTTTCTCATCAACAGCTTGCTTCTGATCTTTTAAAATTGCAAGATCCTCCTTCAAGCGATTGATTTCCGCGGAGGCGGAGTCCTGCAAGGCCTTCATGGAATCCTCATGCATTTTCAGCATTTCTTTCCTCCTTAAGGATCTTGTTCTCGCTGTCCAGCTGCTAGATGTGCTTGGACTGCTCGACAATGTGCTTGGCCTTGGCAATGATTTCTGCAAGTCGGAGAAAGTAAAGTACACAGTGAGTACTCGGATAATATGGGCACAAAACCAAGTCGGAATGCGCATTAGAAAATAGATGCTTGCTCTTGGTGATCTGTTCCTTCAAGAAGGAAGTTTTACCCTTTTCAGCTTCTAGATCTGCATGCATCTTCAGGTACTTGTCATTGGCCATTCCCCTCCGAGCATTCTTGTTCTGTGGAGAAAAGAACAAAGTTAAAAGTTGTTTAGTCTGCTTGGAGCATCTAGTAGGAAATTTTCCATCTAGACGCTCGGGGGATACAGCGAGAGTTTTTGACTTAACAATATGCTTAGCTTTCTTTAAGCATCTAGTCGGAACTAACTCAGTTACAACTAGAAGCTTGGGGCTCTGATATAAAGTTTATAACTCGGACATATGCTTAGCTTTCTTTAAGCATCTAGTCGGAACTAATTTAGTTGCAACTAGAAGCTTGGGGCTCTGATTGAAATTTATAAACTGCGTATGCTACTCTTAAAGCATCTAGTCGAATAATTCATTCCATCTAAATGCTTGGGGCTACTGATGTGTTTTTATAACTTGGTCACTCTTAGAGCATATAGATGCAAAACCTATGGTTTTTCCGTATACATCCTCGGGGCTATAGTGGGATACTCATATGAAAAGCAAAAGGCAAAGAAAACTTAAAAGTGCAATGATCTTGAGGTTCGTAGCACTCTCGGCCAACAACTTGTCAAAGGATTATTTGTTTCCTTGCAAGATTTACGCTTGCCGGTGAGCTCCTCTAGACTTACGTCGGATATGTCGGCGCCACACCAGGACTAAGCGGTGCTACCGGTGTAAGTCGGATAGATTATCTTCGGATATACTATGGTTTTCTGGGGTGCGGGGGCGCCGCCAACGGCAGAAGTACCAGCTTCCACCACCGCCTTGCCGCCACTGATGGCATCCTTAGCCGGAGCTTCATCAATTTGTTGGGCGGTACTCTCCTATGTTGCCTTCGCCGACAACAGCAAGCTCGGTAGGCGCGGGATCCACTTCCATAACGGAAGGGCTGGTGCCTCCTTAGATTGAGCTTGTCGAGCGCACGAGGCTTGATGGTAGGGGTAGCAGGGGCGATGGCGGGGGAGGCGTCGCGATGCAGCATTTCTTTGATATTTCGAGAAGCCCCCAAAGTTTTGGAGATCTTCTTGAGGCTGGTCGTGACTTTCTTCCTGAGACATGCAAAATGCATAAGTACAGGAACAAGACAGACAAATAGACAATGTGGGAGAATGAGAAGCTTACACTACGGGGGTGCTTTGGCAAAGATCTTGGTGGCTTTTCTCTTTTCCCCCTCCAGGGCGTCGGTAGTCTTCTTGGAGGCTCCACCCTCCGTCTTCTTTTTCTTGCCTCTGTCGGCAGCGTCAGAGGTGGAGCTCTTCCGCTTTCGCGCCAACGGGACATCGTCGTCGGACACGACCGTGACTTCGTTCATCTGTGGATCGTAGATTTGGGCAGCCAGGTTGCCCTCATCTAGATCGCTAAGTTGTTAAGTAAGAAATCACCGTGTTAGATAAGATGGTATTGGCAAGGCAGAAAAACTGGAGCATATGTCGTATACGGAAAATAAATACCTACCATTGGGCACTTGCCGTCTACGAACATGCCGTAGGTGATGGTGAAGCCACGCTTCTTATCCTTCACCTTGACGATATCCTTAAGGCGGATCTTGACGGAGTCGCTCGAGAAGTTATCCACGGAGATGCGGAGGCTATCCCTTCTGTCGCTGGTATACTCGTGCATGTACTTCGCGTGGTGCTGCAGAGGTTGGATTCGCTTGATGAACCAGCACATGGCTAGGTCCAAGCCGGTCAAACCCGTCTCTACAAACCATTCGATCCACCTTATAGGGCGAGAAGCGTCGAGGTCGGAGGGAAGGGAAGCTTGGGATCTCCACGTGGAAACTTTAGCGGCGGCTCCATCCATGAAGTCCGGGTATGTTACTTCTCGGCCCTCCAGAGGAATGTCGGGGCCATAAAAGTATGTCCATTGCCAATTCTTGCAGGACTCATGGCCAATGATGTCAGGGAACCGCCAGCCAGGTCGAATCTTGAAGCTTATGGTGCCGCAGTTCCTAAGATCCTCCTTACTATGTCCGGCTTCACGTTTGACGGTGAAGAAATACACAAAAAGGTCTAACCTAGGCCTTATCCCTAGATATCCCTCGCAAAGTGCTGCGAAGTTGCTAAGCACTAAGATACTATTGGGGGGAAGGTTATGGGGCTGTACCCTATAGTGGTTTAAGACGGAGAGGAAGAAGTGGGAGATGGGCAGGGAAACGCCGCGTACCAGCTGAGCTTTTAGGTACATCTTTTCTCCGGCTTGGGGAGAAGGTGTCACCTCTCCGGCCTGCGCCGCCCGCTAGGCGAGCCCCTCCGTCGCAGGGAGGTAGACTTCGGCGACCATATCTTGGATGTCGCGGTCGGTGATGTTCGAGCCGCGCCAGTCGCCCTTGTGCGAGACTGGCTCCTCCTCCAGTGGCTCTAACGCCGCCAAATTTGGGTCACCGCCGGTGGATTCGATCACCGCCGATGCGGGGATGACCAAACCCTCTGAGGGCACAACGACGGAGCTCGCCGGCTTCGCCGCGGCTTCGCTCGACGACGCCATTGATGGGGAGGTGCTGCTGCTAGCCATTGAGTGAAGGTTGGGTGCGACTGGTGCAGATGGGAGCTAGGGTTTTTTCGAGGTTTCTCGCGGAGAGCTCGAGGAACGCGCGGCTGGAGGAAGAAGATGACGCGAGAAGAATGAGGTAAAAAGTGGAAATTTCCCCATGGTCACTATTTATCATCCTCGGCGTCGAGATTCGTGTAGCTTGATCGGACGGTTGCCGCGTAGGCAGCGTGTTCCGCGAGCGTCTGTGAAATTTCGCCACATCTGCAACCGTCACCGCCAACGGTTCGTATTGCTCATGCGGGAAAATCGGATATGTTTGCGTTCTCTGCATGTGTGAGTTACGAGGCGTCGCTGACCTAATCCTACGTCTTCCTAGCTTACATGGGTAGATGAGCCGTCACATCGAAGATTCTGACATGGACGGATTCAATCTGACTATGGAAGAGTACGATGGAAGATTCAGCATTTCTCCGGCTCACAAGTCGAAGACAGAGAAAGCCTTGCAGGGTTCTTTGGGAGGACTACAAGATGTTGCTTGACGATTTTCCAACAACCATCTAGATGGATCATTCCACGTGAAGAGGCAACACGGCACAAGATCTCGGAGTTCTCCGGGGGCTAATGTTGGGGATATGCTATATGGGTATCCTCATAGCATGTCTCTTATCCGGATAACCCGGGTGGCCCATAGTCGGTAGCATGGCCTATGGCCTACTGGGCGGCCCATGCCGGATAAAGGAAGGATACGGTGGAGTCACCAACGTACCCGGAGCCTTGGAGTACAAGATGCACAAGACTAGTAATAGACAGTGTAGGACTCTGTACCCTGTCCGTCTAGGACTATTCCCTATAACCCTAGGACCTGGTGACTATATAAGTCGGGCCTATGGGATCCTTTAGGGCACGATCATAAAGAACTTCATAAAACCTCGCACAGCGAACCTATCTCTGTAACTCGGCGTATTGCCCTTATAGTGATTTATAGCAGGAGTAGGATTCCGCCACCGTTGTGGGATCTGAACCTAGGTTACCTCGTACCCGTCAACCGTCCGCCTTACCCCACGTCTCTAAACACGCACTATGAGGACCCCTCCATAGCGTACTCGTCGGCAATACCACGACACCTCCGACTTGGACAAAACCGTTCATGGAATACCTCGAACATGAAACTTTGCCCGACGACGAAGTGGAAAGATGGCAAATAGTACGACGAGCAAAGGGTTATACCATAATCAATGGGAAACTCTATAAAAGGAGCACTACTGGTATATACCTAAAGTGTGTTTCCCAGCTAGAAGGTATGGAAATCCTGCGCGAAATCCATCTCGGAGACTGCGGGCATCACGTCGCTCCTCGATCGTTGGTCGCGAAAGCCTTCCGGCAAGGATTCTATTGGCTGACCGCGAAGGCAGACGCCGACAAGTTGGTTGAGACATTCATGGGATGCCAGTATTATGCCCGACAACCACATGTTCCTGCTGAAGAATTGCAAACAATACCAATAACTTGGCCGTTTGCAGTCTGGGGGCTGGACATGGTGGGACCATTACAGACGGCACCTTGTGGGTTTACGCATCTGCTTGTCGCAGTTGACAAATTCACCAAATGGATAGAAGCTAAACCTATTATAAAACTTGATGGGGCAACTTCCCTTAGGTTTGTCCGGGATCTAGTGGTGAGATTTGGTCTCCCACATAGCATTATCACCGACAACGGAAGCAACTTGTCACTCGGAGAAGTGGAGGCTTATTGCTGGGAGAAAGGCATCCGACTTGACCTCGCATCTGTGGCACACCCACAATCCAATGGTCAGGTTGATCGAGCCAATGGATTAATTCTGTAGGGAATCAAGCCACGTCTTGAGGCACCGCTACATAGAGCAGCTAGAGCCTGGGCGGAAGAATTGCCATCTGTGTTGTGGAGTTTACGAACTACACCCAACAGATCCACCGGCTACACCCCTTACTTCATGGTATATGGAGCAGAAGCCATCCTGCCTTCCGACATCCTCCACGATGCACCAAGAGTTTCCGCCTACGACGAGGATGACGCTGAAGAATCCAGACGCCTGGATGTGGAACTTCTCGAGGAGGAGCGCGTTTTGGCATGCCAAAGATCCGCCATCTACCAGTAGAAGCTATGCAGCTACCATAGTCGCCGCGTTCGGCATCGCTCGTTTAAAGAGTGGGATTTGGTGCTCGACTTAGCGAAGAAGTCACACAAATTATTCCCGCCATGGGAAGGACCGTTCATCATAAGCAAGGCGCTGCTCAATGGGTCTTACTACCTTGTTGACAATCGTGAACTAAAGGATAGACCCAACGAGGATCATAAGCGTAAGCGACGTGACCCGGATGATGACTACCCGGAGCTTGATCGGCCATGGAACATAGCACAACTACGTCCTTTTTACACTTACCATTTTTTATCTAATTGTATATCTCTTATATGATCAATGAAATAAAGCTCTCTGGTTCACTCATATTTCTGAGTCTTTTACCTCCTTTAGTGTTCATTTTTGGATCATGTAAAACCTTTATGCACAAGTCTTGCGTTTGCACTTGTGAAAATTCCGCCTACGGGCGTTAGCTTAAGTTTTCTGGTCTACACGTTCTTTGTCGTTTTTATGTGGATTCTGGAGTAGTGACTTTCGGCACTTGTTGTCAGTGATTTTGTGCTCAGGTTATTGACGGTGTCGTTGGGAATCATCACCTAAGCGCATGGTTCTGACAACGAGTTTTCCGACTCACGAAAAGTCAAGCATAAGAACCAAAGTAATGGATAAGCCAGCAATTGCTTAAAAAATATATACATGCTGGAAATTAGTTCTTAAGTAGCAGGACATAACAACCATTGTTTTCCAACTTAAGTTACATCACCAAGTTTTTTCCGCGCATACACCAAAGGTGAAACAAATATTACAAAGTTGTTTTTTCATTCCTTTGGCATAGGAGACTTGGAAGCAGCATCGTCACCAACCGGAGAATCACCCTCAACGTCGGCACTGTGGTGGGACTCGGAGGAATCTTGGTTGACGCTGACGATGGTGTTCATGGGCACAAAGACGTCGATGTCCACCAACTCGGCAACTCTAGTGTCATAACCCGCGAGTGACGACATGATGGCTTCATGGTCAATCTCTTTGCCGTCATCGTCGACGTCGGGGATGCCAGAGGCCACTGTGTCGATGTCGGCACCTTCGTAGTGTGCCTTCACCATTGACAGCGCCATCCTTGCGCCAGCCCGTGCACATGAAGCTTTCCAGCTGGTGACACGCTCGGGGGCTTGACGCAGAATCTCCGAGTACTTCTCTACGGAGTCCGAGGCCTTGATATATATCTAGAGGGGCTTGGCAATCTCTTTGTCCTGGGTGATGGCGGTGTTGATAAAGTTGCCGGCAAGAACCATGCATTCCTTGTCCAAAGGAGGCGAGCGGGTTAAACCCATAGGAGCTGCAAATTCCGACAAGGAGCACATGAGTTCAACAAATTCAAAGTATCCAGACTACAGAAATACAAGGCCGAGGAAACTTACTGAAGATGCTGGCCTTAGCCTGCTAGAGGTTTTCCGCCGGGAATTCTTTCTCTTGTTGGAGGAGCTTAAACGCCTCGTTGTGGCGTTGGTTTTTCTCATCAACAGCTTGCTTCTGATCTTTTAAAATTGCAAGCTCCTCCTTCAAGCGATTGATTTCCGCGGAGGCGGAGTCCTGCAAGGCCTTCATGGAATCCTCATGCATTTTCAGCATTTCTTTCCTCCTTAAGGATCTTGTTCTCGCTGTCCAGCTGCTAGATGTGCTTGGACTGCTCGACAATGTGCTTGGCCTTGGCAATGATTTCTGCAAGTCGGAGAAAGTAAAGTACACAGTGAGTACTCGGATAATATGGGCACAAAACCAAGTCGGAATGCGCATTAGAAAATAGATGCTTGCTCTTGGTGATCTGTTCCTTCAAGAAGGAAGTTTTACCCTTTTCAGCTTCTAGATGCATCTTCGCATCTTTGTCATTGGCCATTCCCCTCCGAGCATTCTTGTTCTGTGGAGAAAAGAACAAAGTTAAAAGTTGTTTAGTCTGCTTGGAGCATCTAGTAGGAAATTTTCCATCTAGACGCTCGGGGGATACAGCGAGAGTTTTTGACTTAACAATATGCTTAGCTTTCTTTAAGCATCTAGTCGGAACTAACTCAGTTACAACTAGAAGCTTGGGGGCTACAGTATAAAGTTTATAACTCAGACATATGCTTAGCTTTCTTTAAGCATCTAGTCGGAACTAATTTAGTTGCAACTAGAAGCTTGGGGGCTACAGTATTGAAATTTATAAACACTGCGTATGCTACTCTTAAAGCATCTAGTCGGAATAATTCATTCCATCTAAATGCTTGGGGGCTACAGTGACAGTTTTTTATAACTTGGTCACTCTTAGAGCATATAGATGCAAAAACCTATGGTTTTTCCGTATACATCCTCAGGGGCTATAGTGGGATACTCATATGAAAAGCAAAAGGCAAAGAAAACTTAAAAGTGCAATGATCTTGAGGTTCGTAGCACTCTCAGCCAGCAACTTGTCAAAGGATTCGCTGTTTCCTTGCAAGATTTCTGCTTGCCGGCGGAGCTCCTCTAGACCGCACGTCGGATATGTCGGCGCCACACCAGGGACTAAAGCAGTGCTACCCGGTGTAAGTAACGGATAGATTATCTTCGGATATACTATGGTTTTCTGGGGTGCGGGGGCGCCGCCAACGGCAGAAGTACCAGCTTCCACCACCGCCTTGCCGCCACTGATGGCATCCTTAGCCGGAGCTTCATCAATTTGTTGGGCGGTACTCTCCTATGTTGCCTTCTCGCCGACAACAGCAAGCTCGGTAGAGGCGCCAGGATCCACTTCCATAACGGAAGGGCCTGGTGCCTCCTTAGATTGCGAGCTTGTCAGAGCAGACGAGGGCTTGATGGTAGGGGTAGCAGGGGCGATGGCGGGGGAGGCGTCGCGATGCAGCATTTCTTTGATATTTCGAGAAGCCCCCAAAGTTTTGGAGATCTTCTTGAGGCTGGTCGTGACTTTCTTCCTGAGACATGCAAAATGCATAAGTACAGGAACAAGACAGACAAATAGACAATGTGGGAGAATGAGAAGCTTACACTACGGGGGTGCTTTGGCAAAGATCTTGGTGGCTTTTCTCTTTTCCCCCTCCAGGGCGTCGGTAGTCTTCTTGGAGGCTCCACCCTCCGTCTTCTTTTTCTTGCCTCATCGGCGTCGAGGTGGAGCTCTTCCGCTTCGCCAACGGGACATCGTCGCTTGACACGACCGTGACTTCGTTCATCTGTGGATCGTAGATTTGGGCAGCCAGTTGCCCTCATCTAGATCGCTAAGTTGTTAAGTAAGAAATCACCGTGTTAGATAAGATGGTATTGGCAAGGCAGAAAAACTGGAGCATATGTCGTATACGGAAAATAAATACCTACCATTGGGCACTTGCCGTCTACGAACATGCCGTAGGTGATGGTGAAGCCACGCTTCTTATCCTTCACCTTGACGATATCCTTAAGGCGGATCTTGACGGAGTCGCTCGAGAAGTTATCCACGGAGATGCGGAGGCTATCCCTTCTGTCGCTGGTATACTCGTGCATGTACTTCGCGTGGTGCTGCAGAGGTTGGATTCGCTTGATGAACCAGCACATGGCTAGGTCCAAGCCGGTCAAACCCGTCTCTACAAACCATTCGATCCACCTTATAGGGCGAGAAGCGTCGAGGTCGGAGGGAAGGGAAGCTTGGGATCTCCACGTGGAAACTTTAGCGGCGGCTCCATCCATGAAGTCCGGGTATGTTACTTCTCGGCCCTCCAGAGGAATGTCGGGGCCATAAAAGTATGTCCATTGCCAATTCTTGCAGGACTCATGGCCAATGATGTCAGGGAACCGCCAGCCAGGTCGAATCTTGAAGCTTATGGTGCCGCAGTTCCTAAGATCCTCCTTACTATGTCCGGCTTCACGTTTGACGGTGAAGAAATACACAAAAAGGTCTAACCTAGGCCTTATCCCTAGATATCCCTCGCAAAGTGCTGCGAAGTTGCTAAGCACTAAGATACTATTGGGGGGAAGGTTATGGGGCTGTACCCTATAGTGGTTTAAGACGGAGAGGAAGAAGTGGGAGATGGGCAGGGAAACGCCGCGTACCAGCTGAGCTTTTAGGTACATCTTTTCTCCGGCTTGGGGAGAAGGTGTCACCTCTCCGGCCTGCGCCGCCCGCTAGGCGAGCCCCTCCGTCGCAGGGAGGTAGACTTCGGCGACCATATCTTGGATGTCGCGGTCGGTGATGTTCGAGCCGCGCCAGTCGCCCTTGTGCGAGACTGGCTCCTCCTCCAGTGGCTCTAGCGCCGCCAAATTTGGGTCACCGCCGGTGGATTCGATCACCGCCGATGCGGGGATGACCAAACCCTCTGAGGGCACAACGACGGAGCTCGCCGGCTTCGCCGCGGCTTCGCTCGACGACGCCATTGATGGGGAGGTGCTGCTGCTAGCCATTGAGTGAAGGTTGGGTGCGACTGGTGCAGATGGGAGCTAGGGTTTTTTCGAGGTTTCTCGCGGAGAGCTCGAGGAACGCGCGGCTGGAGGAAGAAGATGACGCGAGAAGAATGAGGTAAAAAGTGGAAATTTCCCCATGGTCACTATTTATCATCCTCGGCGTCGAGATTCGTGTAGCTTGATCGGACGGTTGCCGCGTAGACGACGTGTTCACGAACGTACGCGGAAATTTCGCCACATCTGCAACCGTCACCGCCAACGGTTCGTATTGCTCATGCGGGAAAATCGGATATGTTTGCGTTCTCTGCATGTGTGAGTTACGAGGCGTCGCTGACCTAATCCTACGTCTTCCTAGCTTACATGGGTAGATGAGCCGTCACATCGAAGATTCTGACATGGACGGATTCAATCTGACTATGGAAGAGTACGATGGAAGATTCAGCATTTCTCCGGCTCACAAGTCGAAGACAGAGAAAGCCTTGCAGGGTTCTTTGGGAGGACTACAAGATGTTGCTTGACGATTTTCCAACAACCATCTAGATGGATCATTCCACGTGAAGAGGCAACACGGCACAAGATCTCGGAGTTCTCCGGGGGCTAATGTTGGGGATATGCTATATGGGTATCCTCATAGCATGTCTCTTATCCGGATAACCCGGGTGGCCCATAGTCGGTAGCATGGCCTATGGCCTACTGGGCGGCCCATGCCGGATAAAGGAAGGATACGGTGGAGTCACCAACGTGCAGAGCCTTGAGTACAAGATGCACAAGACTAGTAATGAGCAGTGTAGGACTCAGACCTGTCCGTCTAGGACTATTCCCTATAACCCTAGGACCTGGTGACTATATAAGTCGGGCCTATGGGATCCTTTAGGGCACGATCATAAAGAACTTCATAAAACCTCGCACAGCGAACCTATCTCTGTAACTCGGCGTATTGCCCTTATAGTGATTTATAGCAGGAGTAGGATTCCGCCACCGTTGTGGGATCTGAACCTAGGTTACCTCGCACTGCCAACCGTCCGCCTTACCCCACGTCTCTAAACACGCACTATGAGGACCCCTCCATAGCGTACTCGTCGGCAATACCACGACACCTCCGACTTGGACAAAACCGTTCATGGAATACCTCGAACATGAAACTTTGCCCGACGACGAAGTGGAAAGATGGCAAATAGTACGACGAGCAAAGGGTTATACCATAATCAATGGGAAACTCTATAAAAGGAGCACTACTGGTATATACCTAAAGTGTGTTTCCCAGCTAGAAGGTATGGAAATCCTGCGCGAAATCCATCTCGGAGACTGCGGGCATCACGTCGCTCCTCGATCGTTGGTCGCGAAAGCCTTCCGGCAAGGATTCTATTGGCTGACCGCGAAGGCAGACGCCGACAAGTTGGTTGAGACATTCATGGGATGCCAGTATTATGCCCGACAACCACATGTTCCTGCTGAAGAATTGCAAACAATACCAATAACTTGGCCGTTTGCAGTCTGGGGGCTGGACATGGTGGGACCATTACAGACGGCACCTTGTGGGTTTACGCATCTGCTTGTCGCAGTTGACAAATTCACCAAATGGATAGAAGCTAAACCTATTATAAAACTTGATGGGGCAACTTCCCTTAGGTTTGTCCGGGATCTAGTGGTGAGATTTGGTCTCCCACATAGCATTATCACCGACAACGGAAGCAACTTGTCACTCGGAGAAGTGGAGGCTTATTGCTGGGAGAAAGGCATCCGACTTGACCTTGCATCTGTGGCACACCCACAATCCAATGGTCAGGTTGAGCGAGCCAATGGATTAATTCTGCAGGGAATCAAGCCACGTCTTGAGGCACCGCTACACAGAGCAGCTAGAGCCTGGGCGGAAGAATTGCCATCTGTGCTGTGGAGTTTATGAACTACACCCAACAGATCAACCGGCTACACCCCTTACTTCATGGTATATGGAGCAGAAGCCATCCTGCCTTCCGACATCCTCCACGATGCACCAAGAGTTTCCGCCTACGACGAGGATGACGCTGAAGAATCCAGACGCCTGGATGTGGAACTTCTCGAGGAGGAGCGCGTTTTGGCATGCCAAAGATCCGCCATCTACCAGTAGAAGCTATGCAGCTACCATAGTCGCCGCGTTCGGCATCGCTCGTTTAAAGAGTGGGATTTGGTGCTCCGACTTAAGCAGAAGAAGTCACACAAATTATCCCCGCCATGGGAAGGACCGTTCATCATAAGCAAGGCGCTGCTCAATGGGTCTTACTACCTTGTTGACAATCGTGAACTAAAGGATAGACCCAACGAGGATCATAAGCGTAAGCGACGTGACCCGGATGATGACTACCCGGAGCTTGATCGGCCATGGAACATAGCACAACTACGTCCTTTTTACACTTACCATTTTTTATCTAATTGTATATCTCTTATATGATCAATGAAATAAAGCTCTCTGGTTCACTCATATTTCTGAGTCTTTTACCTCCTTTAGTGTTCATTTTTGGATCATGTAAAACCTTTATGCACAAGTCTTGCGTTTGCACTTGTGAAAATTCCGCCTACGGGCGTTAGCTTAAGTTTTCTGGTCTACACGTTCTTTGTCGTTTTTATGTGGATTCTGGAGTAGTGACTTTCGGCACTTGTTGTCAGTGATTTTGTGCTCAGGTTATTGACGGTGTCGTTGGGAATCATCACCTAAGCGCATGGTTCTGACAACGAGTTTTCCGACTCACGAAAAGTCAAGCATAAGAACCAAAGTAATGGATAAGCCAGCAATTGCTTAAAAAATATATACATGCTGGAAATTAGTTCTTAAGTAGCAGGACATAACAACCATTGTTTTCCAACTTAAGTTACATCACCAAGTTTTTTCCGCGCATACACCAAAGGTGAAACAAATATTACAAAGTTGTTTTTTCATTCCTTTGGCATAGGAGACTTGGAAGCAGCATCGTCACCAACCGGAGAATCACCCTCAACGTCGGCACTGTGGTGGGACTCGGAGGAATCTTGGTTGACGCTGACGATGGTGTTCATGGGCACAAAGACGTCGATGTCCACCAACTCGGCAACTCTGGTGTCATAACCCGCGAGTGACGATAGGATGGCTTCATGATCAATATCTTTGCCGTCATCGTCGATGTCGGGGATACCAGAGGTCACCGTGTCGATGTCGGCACCTTCGTAGTGTGCCTTCACCATTGACAGCGCCATCCTTGCGCCAGCCCGTGCACATGAAGCTTTCCAACTTGTGACACGCTCGGGGGCTCGACGCAAAATATCCGAGTACTTCGCCACGGAGTCTGAGGCCTTGATGTATATCTGAAGGGGCTTGGCAATCTCTTTGGCTTGGGTGATGGCGGTTTTGATGAAATTGCCGGCAAGAACCATGCATTCCTTGTCCGAAGGAGGCGAGCGGGTTAAACCCATAGGAGCTGCAAATTCCGAGAAGGAGCACATGAGTTCAATAAATTCAAAGTATCCAGACTACAGAAATACAAGACGGAGAAAACTTACTGAAGATGCTGGACTTAGCCTGCCAGAGGGTCTCCGCCAGGGATTCTTTTTCCTGATGAAGGAGCTTAAACGCCACGCTATGGTGTTGGTTCTTCTCATCAGCAGCTTGCTTCTGATCTTTTAAAATCGCAAGCTCCTCCTTCAAGCGATTGATTTCCGTGGAGGCGGAGTCCTGTAGGGCCTTCATGGAATCCTCATGCATTTTCAGCATTTCTTTCCTCTCCTCCTTAAGGATCTTGTTCTCGCTGTCCAGCTGTTGTATGTGCTTGGACTGCTCGACAATGTCCTTGGCCTTGGAGACATGTTCTGCAAAGTCAGAGAAAACAATGTACACAGTGAGTATTCGGAGAATGAAGGCACAAAAACAAGACGGAATGCAAAAAAAGAAAACAGACTCTTGTTTTCGATGATCTATTTATTCAAGAAGGCAGTTCTACCCTTTTCGGCTTCGAGATCTGCGCGCATCTTCTGGTACTTATCATTGGCCATGCCCCTCCGAGCATTCTCGTTCTGTGGAAAAAAGAAAAAAGTTAAACCGTTGTTTAGTCTGCTTGGAGCATCTAGTTGGAAATTTTCCACCTAGACGCTCAAGGGCTACAGCGAGAGTTTTTTACTTAGCAATATGCTTAGCTTTTCTTTAAGCATCTAGTCGGAACTAATTCAGTTCTCGATTAGAATCTTGGGGGCTACACTATAAATTTTTTAACTCGGAATCTGCTTAGCTTTTCTTTAAGCATCTAGTCGGAACTAATTCAGTTACAACTAGAAGGCTTGGGTCTACAGTATTGAAAATTATGAACACTGTGTATGCTACTCTTAAAGCATCTAGTCGGAATAGTTCATTCCATCTAAATGCTTGGGGGCTACAGTGAGAGTTTTTTCTAACTTAGTCACTCTTAGACCATATAGATGCAAAACCTATGGTTTTCCGTCTACATCCTCGGGGGCTACAGTGGGATACTCATGTGAAATGCAAAAGGCAAAGTAAAACTTACAAGTGCAATGATCTTGAGGTTTGTAGCGCTCTCGGCTAGCAGCTTGCGAAAGGAGATGCTATTTTCTCGCAAGATGTCCGCTTGTCGGAGGAGCTCCTCAAGGCCGCACGTCGGAGATGTCGGTACTCCTCCAGGAACCAAAGTTGTGTTACTCGGCGTAAGCGCCGGGTAGACTATATTTGGGAATTATAAGGGTTTCTGGGTAGCAAGGGCGCCGTCTTCGGCAGAAGTACCAGCTTCCACCACTGCCTTGCCGCCACCGATGGCATCCTTAGACGAAGCTTCAGCCATTTGTTGAGCGTTGCTCTCTGTTGAATAATAGAGCAATTTACCAAGCGAATTACCCATAATAAATGCTAGATAAATCATGATTGGAATAAAATACAAAATACTAATCATGTGAAATAGCGAAAACATATTAAGACAGGTAACCAAACAGACTGCAAGACATAAGTCTTGAGATGCGATCAGAACAAGATTGATAAAGAAAACATACACGGCAGCGGCAGCAGAAGGGGAACCACCGGTGTTCGTGTTGGCACCGTCGTTAGCCATGTCGTCGAGGAAGAGGGTGCTGATGTCGGGGAAGAACTCCTCGTTGGGGAAGACGTCGGCGCAATCGGTATCCGAGAGGGAGTCCGTGATGAAGCCGAGTCGCTGAAAGCGCCCCAAAACCTTATCGCCTTCTCCCGCATGGGACTCGGCAGCGGGTCTCGAGGTCTTCAGCGGTACACACCGCAAGACGGGATGGGGAAGATCTAGGTAGCGCAGTGCTCTGGAACTGGAGGCGCTAAGGGTTTGTGGCAGTGTATATAGACATAGAGGGGTAGGCAGACAGGCTGCGCTGAAGATGAAACAAACGGAAAGAAGTTGAAACGAACAGGTAGCAGCCCACCGGGCAGTCCAAAATGCTTCAACTTCTGTATGACTTTTCATATACCATTCATGCGTGGCAAAATAAAGATCGGCTCGGCGAGATTCCCGCAACCTGCGGCGCGCGATGTGGCGTGTCGTGGCGTGGCGTGGCGTGGCGTGGCGTGGCGAGGCGTGGCGAGGCGAGCGAGGAGGAGGAGGAGCGTGCGTGTGGAACTCTCTCCTTCTCCTTCTCATCCTTTTACCAAGTGGTAGGAGAGCTCACCTTATAAGCTGGTCCAACTTCCACTCAACTAGCAATGTGGGACTAAACATTTGTCCCAGCTCTTGCCTTGCATGAATGGGCCACATGGGCCTCTAGGATTTTCAGAAATTATTGAAATGGAAAAATGGGCTAGACTATTTGGGCCAAAAAATCCAACAATCCCCCACCAGATCCCAGAGGCACATGTAATTTGCCTTTGGTTCCAAAACACTATTTATATACCGGTACTGTAGTGGAGACTGTTAAGTTGAACTTCCACCTAGAATTCTATGCTACACTAGGTTGCGACTTTTACAGTGGACTATGCCTTGAACTGCAAGTTTGCTGCAACCTAGCTTCACACGAAGCCATGACCGATACTGGGCTACCGTGGGACTTCCCCGCGGCTGGAGCTTATGCGTCATACTCCATGGACTTTCATGAGTTTATTAGAGAGCACCTAACTCTCATAGACTGCGACGTTTGAAAGTCAGACTCATATAGGTGTGTTCTTCAATAGATGTTCTGCAGGACAACATCTCTGCTTAAGATTAAGCCATTTAGAACACATTAAGATAAAATCAACCTACCGTGCAGAATAGGAAAGTATTGCATCTTCACGAAGTGATGTTCATTAAAGTGGGAATACTTTCCTCTCAGTCTACCAACAGCTTGTCTCCCAATTCTAATTCACGGGATCTCCGATCACATAGATTGGTTTGCCACTGTGGAAAACTCATAGTGTGGGTCTCATACCCATCTCCTTCGATGCATTTTCTATCACATTGCGTGATAGTCCCTTTGTGAAGGGATCTGCCAGGTTCTTAGATGTTTGGATATAATCCAATGCAATAACTCCGGAGTTTCTCATTTTCCTAACAGATTTTAGTCTCCTCTTCAAATGTCTTGAGGACTTCATATTATCCTTAGAACTGTTCACCTTAATAATCATAGTTTGATTATCAAAGTTCATTGGAATTGCGGGTATAGGTTTTTCAACCACGGGTAAGTCCATCAATAGTTCATGAAGCCACTCTGCTTCAACAGTGGCCGTGTCTAGTGCTGTGAGTTCTGCTTCCATAGTTGACCTCGTTAAGATGGTCTGCTTGCAAGACTTGCAAGAGACAGCGCCACCACCAAGTGTGAAAACATATCCACTCGTGGCCTTTATCTCGTCAGCATCAGATATCCAATTTGAATCACTATAACCCTCTAGTACCCTCGAATACCCGGTATAATGTATGCCATAGCTCGCAGTGCCTTTTAGATATCGCATAACTCTCCCAAGAGCATGCCAGTGATCATCTCCTGGATTTGAAACAAATCGACTGAGTTTGCTTACAGCAAAGGCGATGTCAGGTCTCGTGGCACTAGCTAAATACATAAGCGAGCCAATGATTTGAGAGTATCTTAGTTGGTCTCTAGCATTTCCTCGATTCTTTAGAAGCAACACACTAGGATCATACGGTGTAGAAGAAAAATTGACGTCGCTATACCCGAAACGACTCAAGATCTTTTCCACATAGTGGGACTGAAGCAGTGTAATCCCACCATCATCATCTCTCAATAGCTTGATGTTCAGGATGACATCAGCTACTCCTAGATCCTTCATCTCAAAGGAACGAGATAAGAAATCTTTGACCTCCTTAATTGCATTAAGGTTGGTTCCAAAAATCAGTATGTCATCAACATACAAACAAAGGATGACTCCCTCACCCCCACCATGGCGATAGTATACACACTTGTCAGCTTCGTTTACAACAAACCCTGCAGCGGTTAATGTTTTATCAAATTTTTCGTGCCACTGCTTAGGTGCTTGTTTAAGACCATATAAAGACTTCAGTATCTTGCACACTTTTCTTTCTTAAACATTTACTACAAAACCATCTGGTTGATCCATATAAATTTCCTCATCCAACTCTCCATTTAGGAAAGCCGTCTTAACATCCATTTGATGAACGAGAAGATCGTGTGAGACATCCAGAGAAAGTAGTACTCTGATGGTGGTCAACCTTGCTACAGGTGAGTAAGTGTCAAAGAAGTCTTCACCTTCCTTTTGGGTATAACCCTTGGCCACAAGCCTTGCCTTGTACTTCTCAATAGTACCATCAGGCCTTAGTTTCTTCTTAAACACCCATTTACATCCTACAGGTTTGCACCCATAAGGACGATCAGTGATCTCCCATGTTTCATTAGCTAAGATGGAATTCATCTCACTATGAACAGCTTCCTTCCAGTAGTCAGCATCAGGAGATGCATAAGCTTCTGAAATGGAAGTGGGAGTGTCATCGACAAGGTACACAATGAAATCATCACCAAAAGACTTTGCAGTCCTTTGTCTCTTGCTCCTTTTAGGAATTTCATTATCATCCTCCTTAGGACTTTCAGAGTGTTCAATTGGAATGGTAGGTTCAGAGAATATAGCAAATTCCTGATTAGATGAACTAGGTATCTCCGGATTTGATGAGTTAGGTTTATCCTTCATTGGAAAGATATCCTCAAAGAAAGTCGCATCAGTCGACTCCATGATTGTACCGACATGAATGTCAGGCACTTCAGATTTTACTATCAAGAATCTATAACCAATGCTATGAAAAGCATAGCCCAGAAAAACACAATCAATGGTTTTTGGTCCAAGCTTGCGCTTCTTGGGGATTGGTACATTAACCTTTGCCAAACAACCCCAAGTACGTAAGTAAGAGAGTTTTAATATTTTCTTCTCCCATTCTTTGAATAGAGTAATTTCTTTGTTCTTTGTGGGAACTCGGTTTAGGACATGACACGCGGTCAATAGTGCCTCCCCCACCATTCCTTAGAAAGACCCGATGTGTCTAACATGGCATTAACCAAATCTGTTAGAGTACGGTTCTTTCATTCGGCTACTCCATTTGACTGGGGTGAGTAGGGAGGCGTCCTCTCATGAATTATGCCATGTTCTGCACAAAAGGAATCAAACTCGTTGGAAAAATACTCTCCACCACGATCAGACCTAAGCCTCTTAATCTTTCGGTCAAGTTGATTTTCTACCTCAGCTTTATAGATTTTGAAGAAACTTAAAGCCTCATCTTTTGATTTCAGAAGATACACATGACAATATCTCGTAGAGTCATCGATCAAAGTCATGAAATATTTCTTTCCACCTTTTGTCAACACACCATTCATCTCACAAAGATCAGAATGTATGAGCTCTAGTGGTGTTGAATTTCTCATTTCTGCAGTCGTATGTGACTTGCGAGGTTGTTTAGCTTGCACGCAGACTTGGCACTTAGATCCCTTAACAGTTGAGAAATCAGGGATTAAATTCATTTTGGCTAGCCGCTTCATACAACCAAAATTAATATGACAAAGATGAGAGTGACAAACATTTGATTCAAAATTCGTGTAAATATGATTAACAATTTTATTACAAATGTCTGACAGAGATAAGCGGAACAAGCTTCCGCACTCATAGCCTTTACCAACAAAGGTTCCATACTTCGAAATTATAAATTTATTGGACTCGAATACAATCGTGTAGCCATCTCGACACAGAAGAGATCCGCTAATAAGATTTTTATTTATTGAGGGAACATGATGCACGTTCTTCAGGCGCACTATCTTTCCCAAAGTGAACTTCAGATCGACCGTACCAACACCACGAACAGAAGCATGTGAGCCGTTCCCCATCAGCACGGTTTGAGTTCCTCTGACCTGATATGAAGAAAACATGGAAATATCAGAACAGACATGTACATTAGCGCCCGTGTCAATCCACCAATCACTACTAGAAAAACGCCTATTCGTGGCACACCTGAAAAGGCCTTCCGTGGCGCACTAGCAATGCGCCACGGGCCTCGCTCTACGGCTATCTCGTAGCCATGGCGCACTGCATGGTGCGCCACGGTTATATCGAGATAGGCGTGGCGCACTACCAGGTGCGCCACGGGTAGGGGTACAGGTGCGCCACGGATGTTTTTTTCAAAAATAAAAAAAATGCAAAAAACACCCTCGTTTTGAATTGCAAAAGCAATCGGGTCCGCATCGCCGCCGTCGTGTCGCCTCGCTGGAGCATGGTGGCCGTGGCCACGACCTACCATCGCAGGGAGGTGCGGGAGGCCGTGGCCGTGCTACTCCTCGCCGGCATCGAGGAAGAGAGGGAGAAGGAGATGTGGCTGGAGAAGGGAGGAGGTCGCCGCCAAGGAGAAGGAGGTCGTTGGCGGTCGTCGGAGCTCGTCGTCTCTCTTCGTGACTGCAAGGAGGAGGAGGCCGCAAGGAAGGAGGTCGTCACCGTCGTGACTGCAAGTAGGAGGAGAAGGTCGCCGCCGCCATCGCCATCGTCACTAAAAGGAGAGGAGGATGCCGGAGCAAGGAGGAGGAGAAGGCCACCATCGCCATCGTCAGTGCAAGGGAAGGAGGAGAAGGAAAGGAGGAGGAGGAGGAGAAGAGAGAAGGAAAAGGAAAAGGAGGAGGGAGGAGAATGAAAAGGAGAAGAGGGAGGGAATAGGGGTAGGTGGGCGGGGTGAGGATTCGAAATTTGAATCCCGCCCAAGCTTATCCGTGGCGCACTAGGTGGTGGTGCGCTACGGGTAAGTCGCCCTCTCTTTTTTTTCTGCAGGAAAAAACGGTCTTTTGACCGTAACTTTTTACTCTTTTCGAATTTTGAAAATCTAAAAAATCGCTAAAGGACCAAAGGTCGTTGCGAGCGGATGTGAAATCTCGTTCTCGTCATTTTGGTATATTATACGATTTTTTCGATATCGTATGCAAAAGTTACGGCCTTTTTACCGTGGCATGACTTTTTTTGCAGATAAAGTCGAAACTTATGTTTGTTAATTTTACTAGAAGCTATACCACATTACCTACCTAAATATGAAAGGATTTAATTTTTTGAAGTGTTTATCATTTTCTTTTATTTTTTGCAAAGCCTAAAAAGGCGATCCACGGGGGGGGGTGGAGTTGGTGCAGGATAGTTAGGCGTAGGGCACTAGGGCAAGGTGCCCTACTACTAAGTTTATACATCTGTGGCGCACATGCCATAGTGCGCCACGGATGTGTCTGGCCGTTTCACAGCAGAGAGGGGCATGCACTTAGGCGTAGCGCACCCCCTCCATGTGCGCCACGGTTGACACTAACAACCGTAGCGCACCTACCCTATGTGCGCTACGGATGTTTGGCGTGCGACCAACAGGGCCCTGGCCCACACATATCTGTGGCGTACTATGGTCATGTGCGCCACAGTTGTTCTAGTTACTAGTAGGGCACTGCCCATAGGTGAGCACGCCTGTTTTAGCCATGGGGCACTTCAACCATGTGAGCCACGGATGTGCTGATTACCTATAGCCATTTTCCTAGTAGTGAATCAGGAGAATGACAAAATGAAAGAACAGTAGATAATATACCATATCCAACATCTTTCATCTCAACGTCGCCCATGACAACATTAGCAGTCTTGCTGCCCTTCCCATGCTGGCGCTTGTCAAAGCGGTTGGGACAAGTAGGAGCCCAATTATTAGGATCACCGCACACATGACAAGCACCTTTCCTATTATTAGTCTTCTTCTTGAAGCCGGTGGACTGTGAGGCCTTGTTCTTTCCATCGAACTTTCCTTTGTCATCAAACTTGCCTTTGTTCTTGAACTTGTGAGGCTGGAAGTTCCTTTTCTGTACCAGGTTGGCATTAGAACCTCCCTCGGTACCTCGAGCATGTGTGTCTTTTGCTCTCGCCTTCTCTTCCACATCAAGAGTCCCAATGAGATCCGTCACGGAGAACTCTTGTCTCTTGTGCTTCAGAGAAGTAGCAAAATTCCTCCATGACTGGGTAGGTTTGGCAATGATGCCTCCGGCAACAAACTTGTCTGGTAACACACAGTGAAGTGCTCAAGCTCCCTGCCAAGTGACTGTATCTCATGAGCCTGCTCCACAATGGGGCGGTCCTCAACCATCTTATAGTCATAGAATTGTTCCATGACATACAGTTCACTGCCAGCATCAGAGACTCCAAATTTTTTCTCGAGCGCATCCCACATATCCTTGCCATTGCTAAATGACAGATATGAATCGACAATATTGTCGCCAAGAATGCTAATCAAGGCATCCTTGAAAGTGGTATCAAGTTTTTGGAACGCCTCTTCCTGAACGGGATTAAGTTCTCCCTCAGATGCGCCATAGATGGCGTTATAGCATCTCATGGTCTGAAACTGAGCCTCGCCTCGCACGCCATCGTTTGTAATTCACACCTTCGAACACAGGTGGCTTCATAGAAGCAACAAAGCCACTTGGGGAAAATTGCCTGAAATAAGGTTTTTGGATTGTTGAATAATAGAGCAATTTACCAAGAGAATTACCCATAATAAACGCTAGATAAAACATGATTAGAATAAAAGACAAAATACTAATCATGTGAAATAGCGAAACATATTAAGACAGTAACCAAATGCATCGCAAGACATAAGTCTTGAGATGCGATCGAAAAAGATTGATAAAGAAAACATACACGCAATGGGCAAAGAAGAGGAACCGCCGGTGTTCGTGTTGGCACCGTCGTTAGCCATGTCGCCGAGGAAGAGGTTGTTGATGTCGGGAAGAAGTCCTCGGGGAAGACGTCCGCAATCGGTATCCGAGAGGAGTCCATGATGAAGCGGTAGTCGCCGATAGCTCCCAAAACCTTATCGCCCTTCTCCCGCATGGGGACTCGAAGCGGGTCTCGGAGGTTCTCTCTCAAGCTAGCGGTGCACGCCGCAAGACGGAATGGGGAAGATCTAGGTAGCGTAGTGCTCTGGAACTGGAGGCGCTAAGGGTTTGTGGCAGTGTATCTAAGAGGAGGTGTGACCTCTCTCTTATATAGACATAGAGGGGTAGGCAGACAGGTTGCGCTGAAGATGAAACGAACGGACAGAAATTGAAACGAACAGGCAGCAGCCCACCGGGCAGCCTCCACTCAGTTCATATTTATTTAGCTCGTATTAAAAGTCCAAAATATTTCAACTTCTGTACGACTTTTCATATATCATTCATGCGTGGCAAAATAAAGCTCGGCTCGATTTCCGCAACACGCGGCGCGCGCGTAGTGACGAGGCGAGGCGAGGCGAGGCGTGGCGAGGCGAGCGAGGAGGAGGAGGAGAGCGCGTGTGGAACTCTCTCCTTCTCCTTCTCATCCTTTTACCAAGTGGTAGGAGAGCTCACCTTATAAGCTGGTCCAACTTCCACTCAACTAGCAATGTGGGACTAAACATTTGTCCCAGCTCTTGCCTTGCATGAATGGGCCACATGGGCCTCTAGGATTTTCAGAAATTATTGAAATGGAAAAATGGGCTAGACTATTTGGGCCAAAAATTCCAACACTCTCCTGTGTCGCCTGCTCACCGACAACAGCGAGTTCGGTAGAGGCGCCAGAATCCACTTCCTTGACGGAAGGGCCTGGTGCCTCCTTAGCTTGCGAGCTTGTCGGAGCAGACGAGGGCTTGACGGCAGGGGTAGCAGGGGCGATGGCGGGGGAGGCGTCGCGATGAAGCATGTCTTTGATATTTCGAGAAGCCCCCAAAGTTTTGGAGGTCTTCTTGAGGCTTGTCGTGGCTTTCTTCCTGAGACGTGCAAAATGCATAAGTACAGGAACAAGACAGACAAATAGACAATGTCGGAGAATGACAAGCTTACACTAGGGGGGGTGCTTTGGCAATGATCCCGGTGGCTTTTCTCTTTTCCCCCACCAGGGCGGCGGTAGTATTCTTGGAGGCTCCACCCTCCGTCTTCTTTTTCTTGCCTCCGTCAGCAGCGCCATAGGTGGAGCTCTTCCGCTTTCGCACCAACGGGACATCGTCGTCGGACACGACCTTGACTTCTTTCATCTTTGGATCGTAGATTTGGGCAGCCAGGTTGCCCTCATCTAGATCGCTAAGCTGTTAAGTAAGAAATCACCATGTTAGATAAGATGGTATTGGCAAGACGGAAAAACTGGAGCATATGTCGTATACGGAAAATAAATACCTACCTTTGGGCACTTGCCGTCTACGAACATGTCGTAGGTGATGGTGAAGCCATGCTTCTTATCTTTCACCTTGACGATGTACTTAAGGCGGAGCTTGACGGATTCTCTCGAGAAGTTATCCACGGATATGCGGAGGCTATCCCTTCTGTCGCTGGTATACTCGTGCATGTACTTCACGCGGTGCTGCAGAGGTTGGATTCACCTGATGAACCAGCACATGGCTAGGTCCAAGCCGGTCAAACCTGTCTCTACAAACCATTCGATCCGCCTTATAGCGCGAGAAGCGTCGAGGTCGGAGGGAAGGGAGGCTTGGGATCTCCACGTGGAAACTTCAGCGGCGGCTCCATCCACGAAGTCCGGGTACGTTACTTCTCGGCCCGCTAGAGGAATGTCGGGGCCGTAAAAGTATGTCCGTTGCCAATTCTTGCAGGACTCGTGGCCGACGATGTCGGGGAATCACCGGCCAGGTCGAATCTTGAAGCTTATGGTGCCGTAGTTCCTAAGATCCTCCTTACTATGTCCGGCTTCACGTTTGACGGTGAAGAAATACACAAAAAGGTCTAACCTAGGCCTTATCCCTAGATATCCCTCCCAAAGTGTCGCGAAGTTGCTAAGCACTAAGATACTATTGGGGGAAAGGTTATGGGGCTGGAGCCTATAGTGGTTTAAGACGGAGAGGAAGAAGTGGGAGATGGGCAGGGAAACACCGTGTACCAGCTAAGCTTTGAGGTACACATTTTCTTCGGCTTGGGAAGAAGGTGTCTCCTCGCCGGCCGACGCCGCCCGCCAGGCGAGCCCCTCCATCGCGGGGAGATAGCCTTCGGTGACCATCTCTTGGATGTCGCGGTCGCTGATGTCCGAGCCACGCCAGTCGCCCTTGTGCGAGTCTGGCTCCTCCTCCAGTGGCTCTAGCGTCGCCAAATTTGGGTCGCCGCCGGTGGATTCGATCACCGCCGATGCGGGGAAGACCAAACCCTCTGGGGCAAACGACAGAGCTCGCCAGCTTCGCCACGGCTTCGCTCGACACCGCCATTGATGGGGAGGTGTTGCTGCTAGCCATGGAGTGAAGGTTGGGTGCGACTGGTGCAGATGGGAGCTAGGGTTTTTTCGAGGTTTCTCTCAGAGAGCTCGAGGAGACGCGCGGCTGGAGGAAGAAGATGACGCGAGAAGAATGAGGTAAAAAGTGGAAATTTCCCCATGGTCACTATTTATCATCCTCGGCGTCGAGATTCGTGCAGCTTGATCGGACGGTTGCCGCTTAGACGACGTGTTCGCGGACGAACGTGGAAATTTCACCACGTCTCCAACCGTCGCCGCCAACGGTTCGTATCGCTCACGCGGGAAAATCGGATATGATTGCGTTCTCTGCATGTGTGAGTTACGAGGCGTCGCTTACCTAAGCCTACGTCTTCCTAGCTGACATGGGTACATGAGCCGTCACATCGAAGATTCCAACATGGACGGATTCAATCTGACTACGGAAGAGTACGATGGAAGATTCAGCATTTCTTCGGCTTACAAGTCGAAGACGGAGAAAGCCTTGCAGGGTTCTTTGGGAGGACTACAAGATGTTGCTTGACGATTTGCCAACATCCATCTAGATGGAGCATTCCACGTGAAGAGGCAACACGACACAAGATCTCGGAGTTCTCCGGGGGCTACTGTTGGGGATATGCTATATGGGTATCCTCATAGAATGTCTCTTATCCCAATAACCCGGGTGGCCCATAGTCGGTAGCATGGCCTATGGCCTACTGGGCGGCCCAGTTAGATGGATCCATAAGGGAGGCACATGCCAGATAAAGGAAGGCTACGGTGGAGTCACCAACGTACCCAGAGCCTTGGAGTACAAGATACACAAGACTAGTAATAGATAGTGTAGGACTCTGTAACCTGTCCGGCTAGGACTTTTCCCTGTAACCCTAGGACCTGGCGACTATATAAGTCGGGCCTATGGGAGCCTTCAGGGCACGATCATAAACAACTTCATACAACCTCGCACAGCGAACCTATCTCTGTAACTCGGCGTATTGCCCTTATAGTGATTTATAGCAGGAGTAGGATTCCACCACCGTTGTGGGATATGAACATGGGTAAGTTGTGTTACCTCATACCCGTCAACCGTCCGCCTTACCCCACGTCTCTAAACACGCACTGTGAGGACCCCTCCATGGCGTACTCGTCGGCAATACCACGACAGGTAGCTAGCAACTAGAGTTTAGCTAGTCGGTGGCGGTTTAGAGGAGATCTAGATTGGTCACAACTAGAGAGGGGGCAGCGGACAACCTAGGGTCTAGAGGGCGCCTAGGGCAAGGGGGATACCTTGGGGTGCGCCCCTACCCCTTCTTATATAGGTGGGGGGCATCCAAGGGTGTTCCCAACCTAGTGGAAACCCTCCCTAACTCAGAAACCCTCCCTAACTCGGAAACCATGTTGGGATTTGACTTTTTCAAACTGCCTTATTAACTTTCAAATTAAAGTTTGATTTCTCTCTTCCAAGTGTCCAGCCAAGTGACCTAGGACATTATGCAACCATTACACTTTGTCATGACACATCCATGACCCTTCCCCTTCCGGATCGGTGAACCTTCTAGACCCTTCTAGAACATTCCGGTGAAAACACCGGAATCATTCCTGAACTCTGAAATTGGACTTTCCTTATATGAATCTTATTCTACGGACCATTCCGGATCTCCTCGTTATATCCCGAATCCCATCTGAGACTCCGAACAATATTAGGTCTCTTTATTTACATTCCATATCTACTAAACAACATCGAATCCTTAAGTGTGTCTCCCTACGGTTCGTGAATTATGCAGACATGATCGAGACTCTTCTCCGATAAATAACCAATAGAGGAATCTGGAAATTCATATGGCTCCCACATATTTCTACGATTACTTCGTGATCGAATGAACCATTTACATACGATACCAATTTCCCTTTGTCTCGCGATACTTTACTTACCCGAGGTTTGAACATCGGTATCTCTGCATACCTAGTTCAACCTCGTTACCGATAAGTACTCTTTTCTCGTTCTCGTGATATGTGATCCCTTGTGAGACAGTCACATGCTTGCAAGCTAATTGGATGACATTCCACCGAGAGGGCCTAGAGTATATCTATCCATCATATGGATGGACAAATCCCACTCTTGATCCATGTGCCTCAACACATACTTTCCGAACACTCAATGCCACCTTTATAGCCACCCAGTTACAATGTGGTGTTTGATGCCATCAAATCATCCTTCCGGTGATGGTGATTAGCATGATCTCATGGTCGAAGGAATTAGGTTACTATGTATCAGAAAGCTTATATCAAGTGAACTATATTAAATGACTTGATCTTTATGCTACGCTTAACTATAGGAGTATGTCCATCACATCATTCTCCTAATGATATGACCCTGTTGTTAATAACATCTCTATGTTCATGATCAGGAAACCATGATCATATATTAACCAACAAGCTAGTTTAACAAGAGGCTTTACTAGGGACTCTTTTATGTTTACAAATCACACAAGTATTAATGTTTCTGGTTAATACAATTATAGCATGGTATGTAAAAATTTATCATAAGCATGAAGATATGATAATAACCACTTTATTATTGCCTCTTGGGAATATCTCCAACAGGAAGCTATAGAAGATTCGGATTGGTTGGAAGCTATGCACAAAGAGCTCAACAACTTTGAGAGGAACAAAGTATGGAAGTTAGTTGAGAAGCCAAAGGATTGCCGCGATGTTATAGGCATGAAGTGGATATTCAAGAACAAGCAAGATGAGCATGGAATTATAGTAAGGAACAAGGCTAGATTGGTTGCACAAGGGTTCTTTCAAATTGAAGGCATTGACTATGGATCGACATATTCACCCGTGGCTCGCCTTGACTCCATCTGTATCATTCTTGCTTATGCGGCACATTATGACTTTAAGTTGCAACAAATGGATGTAGAAAGTGCATTTCTTTATGGTCCATTAAATGAGTTGGTATATGTAAAGCAACCCCCGGGATTTGAGGATCCCAACTTTCCAAACCATGTCTACAAACTTGATAAGGAACTCTATGGGCTCAAGCAAGCCCCACGCACGTGGTATGAGCACCTTAGAGAGTTGTTGTTTGACCGTGGGTTTAAGGTTGGGAAAACCGATCCCACTCTTTTTACTAAGAAGGTCAATGGGGAGATTTTTGTATGCCAAATATATGTTGATGATATTATCTTTGGCTCATCTAACAAAGCTTTTAATGATGAATTCTCAAAGCTTATGACTAGTGTAGGTTTCGGATGTCTTTGATGGGGGAGTTGAGATTATTTCTTGGTTTTGAGATCAAGCAAGTTAGAGGAGGGACATTCTTAAACCAAGCCAAGTATACTCAAGATATGCTCAAGAGATTCAAAATGCAATATTTAAATGGAGCTCCTACTCCCATGGCTACAAAGACTCATCTAGAACAAAATCCAAATGGTAAAGATGTGGATCAAAAGGTATACCGGTCTATGATTGGTTCTTTTCTTTACCTTTGTGCATCTAGACCCGATATTGTGTTGAGTGTAGGTGTGTGTGTGCAAGATATCAAGTGGCTCCTAAAGAAAGCCATTTAATGGCAGTCAAGAGAAATCTTTCGATATTTAGTTCATACCCCATTTTATGGTCTTTGGTATCCTCGAGGGTCAACATATGCCCTTTGTGGATACACGGATTCGGATTGGGCGGTGATAAGGATGATAGAAAATCAACATCTGGAGCTTGCCAATTCCTTGGTAGGTCCTTGGTATGTTGGTCTTCTAAGAAGCAAAATTGTATATCTCTCTCCACCGCCGAAGCCAAGTATGTGGCAGCTGCTAGTGCTTGCACCCAATTTCTATGGATGAGGTGAAGGAAATATGCCCTATAGGAAATCATAGAGATGATGATATTTCATATGTATCCATGAGTTATTGTAATGTTCCTTGAATATCCATATCAGGCAACATGTATTGATTGGAAATTATGTGAATTGTTTGTGAAACTCTATACTTGTATGGTTATTTAAGAGTTGTCCCTAGTCGGAGTTCATGTGAGGACACACGTGAATATTAGACTAGCACATCGATTGGTTGATGACTATGTTTCGCAAGTCATAGACATGGATATGTCAAACCAATGACGTGGACACATGTTATGAACATGGGGTTGGACTGACCCAACCTGAGACTAGCAATTAGTTGCAGCTCTCTCTCTACACATCATGTACATTTTGTCCTTAGACCTGAGATTGTCGCATGTACTTGAGATGTGGATCGACCTACTTTGGGGCTATCAAACGCCGCACCGTAATTGGGTAGTTATAAAGGTAGCTTTCGGGTTTGTCCTGAAGCATGCTGCAAGGCATGGTCAATCAAGATGGGATTTGACCCTCTCTACTTGAGAGAGATATCTCTGGGCCCCTCGAGTGATCGGATCCAGAAATGCATGGTCGTGCTACATATGGTTAAGATTTAACCTAGTAAAGGGATTCCGAATCACGGTATCGAGAAAGGGAGGTCAGCTTGGAGCTAGACCAAATATCGTGAGGCAAAGGGAAATACATGTACTAAACCTTGTGATGGTTCGTCCGATATGATCTTTGTATGCGTTTAGGAGTTGGCACGTCTTGCTAGAGGCCGCTACCAACTATTGACAGAATAAGTGTATTCGTGTCATGTCTCTACGCATATGAACCTATAGGGTCACACACTTAAGGGGCTGGAAGCCTAATGAGGATTGGATCCGAATTAGACCGGGCTTAGGGTACTAATGGGCTGCTAATGTAGAAACCCACTAGGGACGCCTATATAAGAGAGGGTGAGGCGAGCTGACCAGGGTTAGACCTAAGACCTCAGATCATTCCCAGCCGCCACTCCTCCCGACTGTGTCGCGCGCGCGGACCTAGCAGTCCGGCGTCTGACGCTTCCACCCTGTACGTGTGGATACCTCGGAGGCGCTGCATCTGTAGCACTTGGACGAGCCGTGCAAGGGAAGCTTCTCGTAGGACGAGGACAAGGAGGAGACGTGGAAGTGCACTGCCTCGACATGCTTCATCGATTCCGCAACTGCGCGTCTAGTGGTAATCCCGTGATCTATGACAACAGTTATCCTGGTATATGCGGTAGAAATTTTTTGATTTGCGCTAGTGTAGCCTACCCGTATCCCTTCAGTGGTATCAGAGCCAGGTTGTTCAGTTATAGGTTCGGGATGGTTGCATATGGTGATATGCAGATTGATATGAATGATGTGATCGTTTATATGGAGGTGGTTTAGGATTGATCTATGATCTTGCTTTCCGTGATCGTGATTTGAGGTTGTCGAACGACTTACCCCTACCGGTCGGATTCCGCCATCGGGGGAGACAGTGACACATAAATCCTGTTGAATCACGCGAAGATCAACATGATTGATCGAATCGGAACCTAGATCTAAAATCGATGTACCATGATCAAAGGAGTTTGATTGAATCGGGACAGGAGTCGGTCTATGGTAAATTTGATTTGCCGATCAAAATCCTTAAAGAAAATTGTGAAGATTCGATCTCTCATTTTTCATGGTTTTCTGGACGCCCGGAGATGCCGCGAGGGGCGCCGCCCCTTCGAACCCCGCAGGGGGAGACCCCCCTTAATCGTAGCCCCTTTTTTGTATCTCGTTAAGGTAACTAGGTGTTGCGATGTCACATGATCCGGTAGAATACGATTCTATGCATAATTTGTTTTTGCAGGATGTATGTGATCAGTATGGCCCATATATGTATGTGATGCATGTATGAAAATTAGCATGACCTGTGTGTCGTGAGTAGGGCAACACGGCTGGAGCCATATGTGTTGTCATTTATTGTAATGGCCTGCGTGCCAACTTGTGATGATCCCAATAATATGTAATTTTGATTACTAGCTGTTAGGAGTAATAGCTTGTATTAGTTCTTGGAGGACTCATTACTTGGAGGATGGCTCACATGGAACATGAAGATGGAGATCATCATGGTGGACAGGTTCTATGGCGATGGAGATCACCATGAGAAAATGGGCCATACTGTGTCACATCTATGTGAATGTTATTCTTATGCGTTTTACTACTATGCATGCTTAGATGATAGAAGTAGAACGATCCCTCACAAAGTTTAAGTTAAACCATGCCCTCCCAACCAAACCTTGCACCATCCTATGCCCTGTACAATCGTTGGTGGGCCTATGAAATTAGGGTGCCGCGGTTTTCCTTGGCTGGATGGGTTTGTATCGGATACCTACAAGCATAAGGGTTGGTGAACTTGACAAGGTCATCTTAAACAGTTAAGGACCTTGGGGCATAAAGGTTGGGCGCCTAGTTTTGACATAGAGATATCACCCAACAACAAGAGTCATATGTGATATGATTAGCAAGTGTTGCTTACCAATTTACCTTGTCTTCTAGCAGTGATGCTAAAGCTCACTAGTCGACTTGTTAATTGTGGATCTTGAATCACTTAGTATCAATAGAGGGATATTGATTTAAGTGGGAGTATATGCTATTAAATTGTTTAATATGTTTTACTCTTTCATGGTTACATGGCTTAGTATTTTGCATGTTTTCTGTTGTAGATCAATGGCACCGAACACTACATCACCTTTCTCTTTGCGTTCGATTCTTGACAAAGATAAACTAAATGGAACAAACTATTCGATCGGGTCCGTAATCGAGAATTGTTCTCGTGTCGATAAAAGGAAACGGTTATGGATACCCCAATCCCGATGAACCTGCGATAATGCATCTGCCCTAAAGAATGCCTACAAGGGAGCATGTGATGATTCTCTTGAGGTTAGCTGCCTTATGCTTGCATGCATGGAACCTGAACTCCAAAAGAAGTTTGAGGATCAGGATGCGTACGATATGATCGTTGCGCTTAAGGACATGTTCCAAGACCAGGCAAGGACTGAGAGGTACAATGTTGCCAAGTCCTTTGTTGAATGCAAGCTGGCAGAGGGAGCAGCTGTAGGCCCCCATGTGATCAAAATGGTTGGTTACAGTCAGACTTTGGAAAAGCTTGGTTTTCCACTAGGCCAAGAGTTGGCCACTTACTTCATTTTGGCGTCTCTTCCATCCAGCTATGGGCAGTTCATTTCGAACTACCATATGCATGGGGTGGAGAAGGGCCTTAATGAGTTATGCGGGATGCTAAAAACAGCAGAAAGTGACATGAAGAAGTGTGCAGGGCATAGCCATGTGATGGCTGTGCAGAACAAGCCTAGCTTCAAGAAAAAGGGTACTTCTTGGAAGAAGAAGGGCAAGGCTAAGGATACGATCCCTAAGTCTGCACCCAAGCAAAAGGCTAGACCTGTAGAAGACACAGAGTGCTTCTTTTGTCATGAACATGGTCACTGGAAGAGAAACTGCAGCAAGTACCAGGCTTCTTTGAAGAAGAGTGGAAGTAAGAGTACTTCCAACTCAAGTACGCTTGTTGTAAATGTTGTGGACATTCTTATCGTTGATTCCTATGTTAACTCTTGGGTATTTGATACCGGATCGGTTGCTCATATTTGCAATTCGATGCAGGGGCTAATAAGGACTAGAGAAGTGCAGAAAGGCGAAGTGGATTTTCGCATCGGAAATAAAGCAAGGGTTGCAGCATTGTTCGTCGGCGTCATGCAACTTCACCTTCCTTCAGGATTTATTATGGATTTGAATAATTGTTATTACATTCCAAGTATGGGTCGAAACATTTTATCACCTTCATGTTTGATGAGGGATGGTTATTCATTCGCGAGTGCAAACAATGGTTGTGTAATCTCTAAGAATGATATGTTTATGGCTAATGCTCCCATTGTGAATGGTTATTTATTTTAAATCTTGATGATGCATCTATTTACAATGTTAGTGCTAAAAGGCTTCGGCCTAATGATTTGAGTCCTACCTATTTATGGCATTGTCATTTGGGGCATATAAGTGAAAAGCGCATGAAGAAGCTCCATGGTGATGGTCTTCTAACTTCGTTTGATTTTGAATCATACGAGACATGTCAGGCTTGTTTACTTGGAAAGATGACCAAGTCACCTTTTTCGGGTTTACCCAAGAGAGCGACAGACTTGTTGGAACTCATACATACTGACGTGTGTGGACCAATAAGCACGACAACCAGAGGAGGATATCACTACTTCATTACTTTCACTGATGATTTCAGTAGATATGGTTATGTCTACTTGATGAGGCATAAGTCTGAAACTTTTGAAAAGTTCGAAGAGTTTCAGAGTGAAGTAGAGAATCAACGTGGCAAGAAAATAAAGGCCTTGCGATCTGATCGTGGAGGTGAATATTTGAGTCACGAATTTAGTGATCATCTTAAGAGTTGCGGAATTGTTCCACAACTTACGCCGCCCGGAACGCCTAAAATAAACGGGGTCTGCGAACGGCGTAATCGAACTTTGTTGGACATGGTTCGATCTATGATGAGCCAGTCGGATTTACCATTATCATTTTTGGGTTACGCTCTAGAAACGGCAGCTTTCACACTTAATAGGGTACCATCTAAATCCGTAGTTAAGACACCATATGAGATGTGGACTGGAAAGAATCCCAGTTTGTCTTTTCTAAAGATTTGGGGTTGTGATGCATTTGTCAAGCAACTTCAGTCGGACAAGCTAACACCCAAATCGGATAAGTGCATTTTCGTGGGATATCCGAGGGAAACCTTAGGGTATTACTTCTACAACCGAGAGGAGGGCAAAGTGATTGTCGCTCGTAGCGGTGTTTTCCTAGAGAAAGAGTTTCTCACAAAGGGAACAAGTGGAAGGTCGGTGCGACTTGAAGAAGTTCAAGATGAGCCATTTGGCGATGCTTCTATGAGTGATGCTATTGTATCAGAACAAGTTGAGGAACCCGTGGCAACAGAAGCACCACAACCACGAAGGTCGGCGAGGCTGCGCAAGGCGCGGGAATTATTATTGTTAGACAATGATGAGCCTGCGACCTATGGAGAAGCGATGGTGGACCCAGACTCTGAGAAATGGCTGATCGCCATGAGATCCGAGATAGAGTCCATGGGAGACAATCAAGTTTGGAACTTGGTTGACCTGCCTGATGGTTTTAAAGCCATCGAGTGCAAATGGATCTATAAGAAGAAGATTGATATGGATGGAAATGTTCACATCCATAAAGCTTGACTTGTTGCAAAAGGTTTTCGACAAGTTCTAGGAGTTGACTACGACGAGACTTTCTCGCCCGTAGCGATGCTTAAATCTATACGGATATTTCTAGCCATTGCTACACATTTCGACTATGAAATATGGCAGATGGATGTCAAGACGGCTTTCCTAAATGGAATCCTAACTGAGGACGTGTATATGATGCAGCCCGAAGGTTTTGTCGATCCAAACAATGCTGGAAAGGTATGCAAACTTCTGAAGTCCATTTATGGGCTGAAGCAAGCATCTCAGAGTTGGAATATTCGATTTGATGAAGTTGTAAAGGAGTTTGGCTTCATTAAAAACGAACAAGAACCTTGTGTTTACAAGAAGGAAAGTGGGGGAGCGCTGGTATTTCTAATCTTATATGTAGATGACATATTGCTGATTGGAAATGACATTCCTATGCTCGAATCTGTTAAGACCTCATTGAAAAATAGTTTTTCGATGAAGGACTTGGGAGAAGCGGCATATATTCTGGGAATCAAGATCTATAGAGATAGATCAAGAAGGCTAATTGGATTAAGCCAGAGTACATACATTGACAAAGTGTTGAAACGGTTCAGCATGGAAGAGGCTAAGAAGGGGTTCTTGCCCATGTCTCACGGCATAAAACTCGGCAAGACTCAGTGTCCTTCGACTACTGATGAGCGTGAGCGCATGAGTAGGGTTCCATATGCTTCGGCTATTGGATCCATCATGTATGCAATGATATGTACTCGCCCAGATATTTCCTATGCTCTAAGTGTTACGAGCATATACCAGGCTAATCCAGGTGAAGGTCACTGGACAGCGGTAAAGAACATCCTTAAGTACTTGAAAAGGAGTAAGGATGTGTTCCTAGTTTATGGGGGTGAGGATGAACTCAGTGTAAGGGGTTACACAGATGCGAGTTACCTTAACGACTCAGATGATTCGAAATCGCAATAAGGTTATGTGTTTGTCATGAATGGTGGTGATGTGAGCTAGAAAAGTTCCAAGCAAGATACGGTGACCTCCTCTTCAATAGAAGCTGAATATATTGCTGCCTCGGAGGCTGTAAAGCAAGCTGTTTGGATTAGGAATTTCCTGATCACTCTCGGTGTGGTTCAAGGCGCGTCCAATCCCTTGGACGTTTATTGTGATAACAATGGTGCTATTGCACAGGCCAAGAAACCTAGACAGCACCAGAAGAACAAACATATTCGCATGTGTTACCGTCATATTCGAGAGTTCATTGAGGATGGTAGTTTCATGATATGCAAAATACATACAGACTCAAATGTTGCTGATCCCTTGACTGAGCCTCTCCCGCGGCCCGCGCATGAAGCGCACACAAGAGCAATTGGTATTAGATACATTTTAGATTGACTCTAGTGCAAGTGGGAGACTGAAGGAAATATGCACTAGAGGCAATCATAGAGATGATGATATTTCATATGTATCCATGAGTTATTGTAATGTTCCTTGAATATCCATATCAGGCAACTTGTATTGATTGGCAATTACGTGAATTGTTTGTGAAACTCTATACTTGTATGGTTATTTAAGATTTGCCCCTAGTCGGAGTTCATGTGAGGACACACGTGAATATTAGACTAGCACATCGATTGGTTGATGACTATGTTTCGCAAGTCATAGACATGGAGATGTCAAACCAATGACGTGGACACATGTTATGAACATGGGGTTGGACTGACCCAACCTGAGACTAGCAATTAGTTGCAGCTCTCTCTCTACACATCGTAATGCTTTGTCCTTAGACCTGAGATTGTCGCATGTACTTGAGATGTGGATCGACCTACTTTGGGGCTATCAAACGCTGCACCATAACTGGGTAGTTATAAAGGTAGCTTTCGGGTTTGTCCTGAAGCATGCTGCAAGGCATGGTCAATCAAGATGGGATTTGCCCCTCTCTACTTGAGAGAGATATCTCTGGGCCCCTCGAGTGATCGGATCCAGAAATGCATGGCCGTGCTACATATGGTTAAGAGTTAACCTAGTAAAGGGATTCTGAATCACGGTATCGAGAAAGGGAGGTCAGCTTGGAGCTAGACCAAATATCATGAGGCAAAGGGAAATACATGTACTAAACCTTGTGATGGTTCGTCCGATATGATCTTTGTATGCGTTTAGGAGTTGGCACGTCTTGCTAGAGGCCGCTACCAACTATTGACAGAATAAGTGTATTCGTGTCATGTCTATACGCATATGAACCTATAGGGTCACACACTTAAGGGGCTGGAAGCCTAATGAGGATTGGATCCGAATTAGACCAGGCTTAGGGTACTAATGGGCTGCTAATGTAGAAACCCACTAGGGACCCACTAGGGACGCCTATATAAGAGAGGGTGAGGCGAGCTGACCAGGGTTAGACCTAAGACCTCAGATCATTCCCAGCCGCCACTCCTCCCTTTGCCAGTCACGCCATGACCTAGCGATCCGGCGTCGACGCTTCCACCTCAGACGTGGATACCTCGGAGGCGCTGCATCTGTAGCGCTTGGACGAGCCGTGCAAGGGAAGCTTCTTGTAGGACAAGGACAAGGAGGAGACGTGGAACGTCTGCACTGCCTCGACGCGCTTCATCGATTCCGCAACTGCGTGTCTAGTGGTAATCCCGTGATCTATGACAACAGTTATCCTGGTATACGCGGTAGAATTTTTTTGATTTGCGCTAGTGTAGCCTACCCGCATCCCTTCATGAGGCAAAATTTATAGGAATATGGTGTCCATTGTGACAAAGTGCCTCTTCTATGTGACAATGAAAGTGCCATCAAGATTGCCTACAATCCAGTGGATCACACAAGGACAAAGCAATTGAGATTCGCCATCACTTCATTAGAGATCATGTTGCTCGAGGTGATATTGATCTATCATATGTGTCAACCAAAGACCAACTTGCCGACATCTTCACAAAGCCACTTGATGAAGCAAGGTTTTGCTACTTGAGGAATGAACTAAATATTGTAGATTCAAGGAGCTTGACTTGATTATCTTGCATTCTCACCTATGACTTGACCCGTATTTGGTTTAGGTGTTGGCATGGATATCGGGGGAGTGTGGTCCTAATTGATTGGACTATCCCTCCCTCCATTATTCCCAAAGCAATCAAAATCATTCCTCTTAATATCATTTTGTGATATGTGAGTTAATGATGAGTTTCGGTAATAGACCCAAGATATATCTTCGTGGTGCCAAGCCGAGTATACTCAAATATGGTGGCCTAGGCCACTGCCCTCTCTCATTCGAGAGGTTGGTGCTTACTCATGTTTGTCATTCTCGAGTTGGGTTTGTTTCTTACGGTCATGCACTCTCGGTTGGCTCTTCATATGTTTTTCCATTTCTAGAGTGCAAAGGTCCATATCAGTGTGACTCTCTTAACCCAAGCCTTTCTTATCCCCCGGCATCTACTCTGCACAAGAACCTTCCACCTTATATACCTGGCTCTTTGTTCTGGTGGTTACGGTACTACCGGTACTAACCTGCGGTACTACCGCCAAACGGTACTATCGTGAAAAGATAGAGGCGCTCCGCTTAAGGGTCAGTTTCCAGGATGTTTTCTAGAACCTTCCTAGGTGCGGTACTACCGGTAGTTTTTCTATGGTACTACCGCCTAGCAGTACTACCGCGCGTTACCCCGGTACTACCGCTTTGCGTCTCGGTTAATATTGGAGACGCGGGGAGGGGCACCTCTCAGTGCCTCATTATTCCCCCTGTCTCCACTCCTAACCACCGCCAAAGCAGGAGAACGCCGCCGGAGCCCTGCCCCCTCCTCCTTTCCCCGGATCCACACCAGATCCGACCTCCTCGTGGGCTCCTCCTCATTCTCCACCGCCATGGATACTGGTACTACAGCCCTCCTCTTCCTCTCACATGTTTTCTCCATTGAATCTCGGGTAACATTGATTCTTGTCCAAAACAAGTGTTTTTGAGGTTGTATCGTGTGCTTGCTACCTGATATTACTCCTAGTCCGTTGGCATCCTTGTTTTGTGTAAATTTTACTGCCTGTACATGGATCGATAATCCCAGATCTGCACTGTGGTTGCTTGACCGGCGATGCAGAAATCCTTTACGGTACTATCACTGGCGGTACTACCGTGAGATCCAAAGATTACCGCCCGATCTTGACAAAGAAATTTCCTCTAAAACTTGAGTTCTGTCGTATGTTTGTCTCGGGTTGTTGTGCCCTTACCCCTATGCTATCTCCCTCGTTCTTTCACAGGTGCAGGGGGTTCCCGGGGTACTTGCAAACGCTCCAAAGCTCATCATGAGATTGAGGACTATGAGTCAGAGTCAGATTTCACGGCTGAGACTGAGTTAGATGAAGAGATCATGCCTCAACCTAGCACTCGTCTGAAGCTGAAAACCACTCTTGGTCGACATGGTGGGGGAGTTAAGCAAAGAGCTGGTCGTGGTAAGGCTCCTCCTCCTCCCTCGGGTCATCGCAAGAGTCAAAGTTCAGGGCCATCTGGGCCAAAGCTACTATCTGATTTGTCTGAGGTTGACTTTCATGAACTGAGGTCTGTCAATCCTTATGTTGTTGCTCGCTCTCATGCTCGGAAAGATAGCCTCTTCTATACGGATTTCCAAGAGCGTGTGTTCCATGAGATACTCATGAAGGATGATAAGCTTGTGGTCCCTCAGAAGTGGATCGAGATAAATCATGTGAAGAAGAACCCGCAGTATTTCGGTGAAGCCCTTGAGATTTGCACAAACATTGGCTTGCTTCCCATTATGCAGTTCCAGTGCAACTATTACCCAATGCTCATTACTCAGTTTTATGCAACCCCTAACTTTGCCAAGAACCAGGCTCGGACTCTCACCTAGATGACTGAGGGCGTTGTCAAGCAAGCAACCTTGGCTGATTTTGCGGCTATTCTTGGGTACGAGGACCGTGGCAAGGACACTCCTGTTGGCTTTCAGTGTCACAACAATGATCGCCCCATGAAGAAGGATGTTCTTGCTCCACTGTACATCCGGGGGCGCGGTATTCCTGGAAAGATCAAAGGGCTTCTCCCCACATATGACATCATGCACCATATATTTCGTGAGACTGTTGCCCCCCCCCCCCCCGAGAAGGGAATGTTGATGATATGCATGACTTCATGGTAGATATCATGATCACCACATTTCACCACCGTGATTCCAGCCAACCAATGGATGTGGTGGATGTCATTTGGAATGAGATGGTCTGTGCCACCTACACTCGTAGGGTGCCTCATTTTTCTCCCTATATCATGGCTCTCATTCTTAGCAAGTGCCCATCGATTTCCCGTGAAATTACTTCTCAACGCCTTGTCACTCACCGACACAAGAATCTATTGATCAAGACCCATCTCAAACCTCGCAATGCGGATGGTCAAATTGTTGATGAGGATGGGAACCCTGTTGAGGAGGGGTCTGGTGATGATGATGATGCCCTGCAGGATGCTGACTTTGTGGTCTCATGCTGCAAGCCTGCTCAACCATCTTGGGCCAAGAGGATTGAGCCCAATCTCAAGAAAGTATTTTGCTTCCAAGTTGACAATTAGAAGAGCATGTATGAGGCTCATGTCTATGCCAAGAAATCATGTGCTCGTCAGAAGGAAATGATGGATGCTCAAGGTTTGACCGTCTCCAAGGGCTCCGAGAACAACATCACCCTGGAAGACCAATGGATCTCCAAGAATAGCCACTGGGATGATGATGCCACCTCCTCCTTCCGTGCCCCGCTGACTCATGATGATGCCTGGGATGCCTAGGATGATGATGACGAGTGATCTCCGGGACGTTAGTGTTGCTCTTACCCCTTTTGGCATCTTGATGCCAAAGGGGGAGAAGTTGCACATTAGGCATGCGGGATATACGTGGGAAAAGTCACAAGCTCGTTCTTGCCATTCTTGCCATTGATTTTTATTCACTTGTGAACTTTATTTGCTTGCCTCTTATTATGTAATGAATCTTGTGAACTAACTATGTGTTCTATGTACGGTGAGACTATGTGGTTATCGTATGGATCCATCATTTGTGTGGTATGGGTATTCTCATTTGGATCCATCTTATGTGGTGTGTGTGATGACATTATCTATTCATTATCAATGTTTCTCATCACATGTTATTATGCAAAGGTATGTGCTCTAAGTGCGACTTCACACTCCCAGGTAGCTTGTAAAATAGAAGGGGGCTTGTTTCTACGTATCTAGGTGGAGCCCCATCTCTATTTTTCAAAACCTTCTTTGTCATCACAATATTATCTTGCAAATGTGTGTTGTCATCAAACACCAAAAAGGGGGAGATTTAAAGAGCATTTCCTATCCCTAGTGATTTTTGTGTTTTATAACAACACACATATCGGTCTTATTATTTGCCAAGTGTACCACAGGTTGTATTAAAAAGGGGTTTACAGTGTACCGGGTGTACTGGCAGTTGCTACTAAGTGTGGTAGTGTGGTTGGACAAATTGTCCAAAACTTTCTGCCTGGCGCGGTACCAATTTGCTACCTGGCGAGGCAGTAGGTTTTGGCTAGTTGTCAAAAAGCCTCTGCCAGGTTTTAGTACCTAGCGCGGCAGAAGATTTTTGCAACTTGTCAAAAGCCACTGCCCGCCCCGGTACTAAAATGCGGTAATACCGCATTTTAGTACCTAGCGTGGCAGAAGCTTTTTACAAGTTGCCAAAAGCTATTGCCCGCCTAGGTACCAAAATGCGGTAGTACCGTATTTTAGTACCTAGCGCAGCAGAGAGTTTTTTGGCAATTTGCAAATGCCACTGCCCTCTGCGGTATCAAAATGCGACACTACCGCATGCGTCCGGTAGTACCGTATCTCAGGGGCGGTACTACCGCTTTGCGGTAGCACCACAAATTGATACCGCTGGTGGCTAGGGCATATGCGGTTTGAATATTGCTATTCCGGTACCAGGCCCGATAGTACCGGAGTTTTCTGGTAGTACCGCTGCATTAAATGCTCCAACGTCAGATTGGATCTGGGAGCTATAAATACCCCTCCACCTAACTTGGGACAAACTACTCGTTGCATTGAAGACTACTACCTCCACTTGAGCCACCAAATCGCCAAGATCTCTTCACTCTACCACCCAAATTCTTTGAACTTTGGAGAATCGAAGGAGGAGGCCTTGATCTACTACTTCACCAAAAGAGATCTTCATTTCCCCCTCATTCACTTGAGGACCCCCATTGCTCTAGTGTTTTCTTTGGAAACCCTAGTTCTAATTTGGTTCTTACAAGCTTGTCTTTGATTTGTCTTGGCATCTTGCTTGTATTTGGGAGCCTCCAATTAAGTTGTGGATGAGTGCCCCAAACTTGTTGTAAAGGTGTCGACTTCCACCTTCAAGGTTGCCGATATAGTGTAAGGTGGATCGATCCCGTTGGGGTGAGATTCATCGGAGAAAAAGGGAGGCCTCTCGTGGCGTTGGTGGTTAGAAACCACCCCCTCTCCAAACGTAGACGTACTTCCCCTCAAAAGGAAGGAACTATGGGAAACAAATCCTTGTGTCTCTGTGTCCACCACTTTGGTTACTTCTATCCTTTACCGCACTTACTTGTTCTTGCTTAGTGTTGTGTTAGCTTGTGCTTGTTTGTCATATAGGTAAATTCACCTTAGTTGCATTATCTAGAGAATTTACCTTATTGTCAAACCCTAATTTGAAAAAGAAGAAAATTTGAAGTAGCACCTATTCACCCCCCCCTCTAGGTGCCCATACGATCCTTTCAGAAGCTTATGTAAAGAAGTCACAACCCGACAAGCTTGAACCCAAAGCGGAAAAATGCGTCTTCATAGGATACCCAAAGGAAACTATTGGGTATACCTTCTATCATAGATCCGAGGGCAAAATCTTCGTTGCCAAGAATGGATACTTTCTAGAGAAGGAGTTTCTCTCGAAAGAAGTGACTAGAAGGAAAGTAGAACTCTACGAGGTTGTTGAACCTTCTCTCGAACTTGAGAGTAGCGCAGCACCGGAAGTGGTTCCTGTGGCGCTTACGCCAATAAGAGAGGAAGCTAATGATGTTGATCATGAAACTTCGGTTGAAGTAACTACGGAACCTCGCAGGTCAACAAGAAATCGTACCACTCTTGATTGGTATGATCCCGTTATGAGTGTCATGTTGGTGGGCAACACCGATGACCCTACAACATATGAGGAAGCGATGATGAGCCTAGATTCCAATAAATGGCAATAAGCCATGAAATCCGAGATTGGATCCATGTACGAAAACCAAGTATGTACTTTGGTGGACTTACCGGATAGCCGGAAGGCTATCGATAACAAATGGATTTTCAAGAAAAAAACAGATGCTGATGGTAATGTTACTATCTATAAATCTCGACTTATCGCAAAAGGGTTTCGACAAATTCAAGGAGTTGACTATGAAGCTAAAGTCTATGAGGATTTTTTTAGCAATCGCTGCATATTATGATTATGAGATGTGGTAGATGGATGTCAAAATGGTGTTCCTCAATGGAGACATTGATGAAGAGTTGTATATGGTACAACCCAAAGGTTTTGTCGATCCTAAAGATGCTAACAAGGTATGCAAACTTCAACGGTCCATTTATGGATTGAAGCAAGCATCCCGGAGTTGGAATCAACATTTTGATAAGGTGATCAAAAGTTTTGGTTTTATACACACTTATGGAGAAGCTTGTATTTACAAGAAAGTGAGTGGGAGATCTATAGCATTCTTAATACTATATGTAGATGACATATTGTTGATTCGGAATGATGTAGACCTTCTTAATAGTGTCAAGGATTATTAGAATAATAGTTTTTCAATGAAATATCTTGGCGAAGCAGCTTACATATTAGGCATAAAGATTTATAGATATAGATCAAGACGCCTAATATCATTGTCACAGAGTACATATTTGGACAAAGTTCTAAAGAGGTTTGGAATGGAAGATAGCAAGAAAGGGTTCTTGCCCATGTTGCCCAATACGACCTTGAGTAAAACTCAAAGCCCTGCAATGGCAGAAGATAGAGAAAGGATGAGTAAAACTCCCTATGCCTTAGCCATAGGATCTCTTATGTATGCCATGCTATGTACTAGACCCGACATTGCATATGTTGTTAGTTTCACTAGCAGATATCAAAGTGATCCAGGAGTGGATCATTGGACAGCGGTCAAAAACATCCTTAAGTACTTGAGAAGAACTAAGGATATGGTTCTTTCTTATGGAGGTGATGAACAACTCGTTGTTAATGGTTACACCGATGCTAGTTGGAACACCGATCTGGATGATTCTAAATCTCAATCTGGAGGAGTGCAAAACAAAGCATTGTGGCGAGATCTTCAACTGAATCGGAATACATAGCTGCTTCAGAGGCTTCAGAAGAGGCGATATGGATGAAGGAGTTCATTGCAGAGCTCGGTGTGGTTCCAAGTGCGCTGAACCCAATGTCTATCTACTGTGATAACATGGGCGCCATAGCCAATGCGCAAGAACCAAGGTCACACAAGAAGCTGAAGCATATCAAGCTGCGTTTTCACGCTATTCGAGAGCATGTACAAGATGGTGATATAAATATTTGCAAAGTACACACAGATCTGAATGTGGCGGATCCGTTGACTAAACCTCTCCGAGGGCAAAACATGACCAGCACCAAACCGCCATGCGTGTTCGGTATATTACCATGTAATCTAGATTAGTTGACTCTAGTGCAAGTGGGAGACTGTTGGAGATATGCCCTAGAGGCAATAATAAAAGTGGTTATTATTATATCTTTGTGTTTATGATAAATGTTTACATTCATTCTATAATAGTATTAACCGGAAACATTAATACTTGTGTGATTAGTAAACTAAATTAGAGTCCCTGGTAAAGCCTCTTTATAATACTAGCTTGTTGGATAATAGATGATCGTGGTTTCTCGATTATGAACATTGAGATGTTATTAACAACAAGATCATATCATTAGGAGAATGGTATGATGGACATACTCCTATAGATAAGCGTAGCATAAAGATCTAGTCATTTCAATAGTTTGTTTGCTATAAGCTTTCTGATACATAGTAACCTAATTCCTTCGACCATGAGATCATGTTAATCACCATCACCGGAAGGATGCTTTGATGACATCAAACACCACACCGTAATTGGGTGGCTATAAAGGTGGCATTGAGTGTTCGGAAAGTATGTGTTGAGGCACATGGATCAAGAGTGGGATTTGTCCATCCATATGACGGATAGATATACTCTGGGCCCTCTCCGTGGAATGTCATCCAATTAGCTTGCAAGTATGTGACTGGCTCACAAGGGATCACATATCACGGGAACGATAAAAGAGTACTTATTGGTAATGAGGTTGAACTAGGTATGCAGAGATACCGACGATCAAACCTCGGATAAGTAAACTATTGCGAAGGGAAATTGGTATCGTATGTAAGTGGTTCATTCGATCGCAAAGTAATCGTAGAAATATGTGGGAGCCATATGAATTTCCAGATTCCTCTATTGGTTATTGATCAGAGAAGTGTCTCGGTCATGTCTGCATAATTCACGAACCGTAGGGAGACGCACTTAAGGATTCGATGTTGTTTAGTAGATATGGAATGTAAGTTGGGAAACTGAATGTTGTTCGGAGTCTCGGATGGGATCCGGTATATCACGAGGAGATCCGGAATGGTCCGGAGAATAAGATTCATATAAGGAAAGTCCGATTCCGGAGTTCGGGAATGATTTTGATGTTTTCATCGGAGAGGTTCTAGAAGGGTCTAGAAGGTTCACCGGACCAGAAGGGGAATGGTCCATGAATGTGTCATGGTTAAGTGGAATGATTGGATCATGTCCTAGGTCACTTTGGTTGGGCATTTGCGAGAGAGAAATAAAGCTCTAAATTTAAATTCAAAAGGGAGGTTTGAAAAGTCAAACTGGAACATTAGTTTCCTAGTGGAAGAAGGAAAGAGTCCTTCCTTCTATCCAACTTGGGTTTGGGTATGGATTCAAACTCCCCTCTCCCAAGCTGCCCTCCCTCTCATAAATAGAGGAGGGCTGCCCAAAGCACACAACACCAAAGACTCCCCACCGTGCGGCGCTCGCAAGGCCGCCATCGGCGTCGCCGCCTAGTCTAGCCGACACCTCCTCCTCCTCTCCGCCTTCTAAACCTAGATCGCCGGAAACCCTAGATCCACCATAACTCGCACCGCTTAGGCGAAGCCTGCGATCTTCCTCTACTCGACACCACACTTTGTCGGCCGACGGAATCGCGAGGGAGAACTACAACCTTCTTGCCGCTGTAACAAGGAGAGGAAGGTCTTCATCGAAATTTAACGATGTGATCGATCGCGAAGCCGAACGTAGCGCTGGAAGGATCGTCTTCGCGATCTTGAGATCGGCAAGTGTACGACTACAGCACCCACGAGAATCTCCTCTCGTTAACCGCTTTGGAATCTTCGAGGGTGAGTACTCTAATCGACTTGTTGCTTCGATCTAGTAGATAGATCTTGGCTTGTTTGTATGCATGCGGTAGAAAATTTTTGTGTTCCATGCTACGAACCCCTACAGAGGGACCCTGGTAGTTCTTCCTCTTGCCATTTGCTCTCTTGATTCTCTGTCTTTCTGCCTCCTCCATTTCCAGAGCTTGCACGCGCTGTGCATTGGGCGTTCTTCTTTCCTTCACGCCCATCGCATCGCGTGCCGCACTAGAAAGATGGGCAAGCCAAAGTGGTCTTCTTCTACAGCAGCTGGGACGAGCGCCGCTGGCTCCACCAAGAAATCCACCACCGCCAGCCGCGTCACCAATGGTAGCTAGCGGCAGTTGTCGATCACGGAGGTGGACCTGCGCCACCTGCGAGTTTGGACTGATATTGCAGGAGAAGGGCAACACCATTCTTCCTGGTTCCGAGGTAACCCCGGATCCACCCGAAGGTTATCGGGTTATGTTTTACCCCTTTGTCATTCGTGGGATTTCTCTCCCTACCCATGAATTTCTTCATGGGCTCCTTTTTTCCTTATGGGCTGCAACTCCATCAGTTGTCTCCCAACTCCCTTTTGCATATATCATACTTCATCACGCTATGCGAGTGCTGGCTCGAAATCGAGCCGCACTTTGGCCTCTTCAGGAAACTATATTCCTAGAAGAGGCAGTCTGGTACTAGCGGCGTTTATGTGTTGTGTGGTTGTGGGATATCCATCCGCCCCACCATCTAGTACTTCACCTTCCACCTCTGTGAAACAATCCAAGGATGGAGGAATAAGTGGTTCTAACTTTGCGACTCTAAGTTTGACAGCCAGCACTATGGATTAGCTCCCTTTGACGCCAGCAAGGTGGTCACCCGAAAACGTTCGTGGTCTAACGACGTGATGGAAGGTGAAACCAAAGTGTTGGAGAAGCTATACAAGCGAGTGGATGCGCTCCAGATGGTGTGAGGCAAGGAGGTATCTGGCGTCGACATCATCCGGACATTCCTCAAGCGTCAGGTGCAACCCCTCCAGGCGAGGGCGTACCCAATGTTTTTGTATTCGGATGCCAGTGACCCGACGAGAGTATCGGGTGAGGAGATGTCCTCTGCCGACCTTGATTGGGCGCTTCGACCCCTGCTGAAGTTCAGGGCCGATGAGGAGTTGCCGGGGAAGTCATTGACTGCCCCCTTCAGCGCGAGAAAAGAAGTTCCTTAGGTGAGTCTTGTACTTGGACGTGATGCATTTTAATTTGTGTCTTCTGCCCTTGTCTTTGCCACGCGTCTTTGTTGTTCCATCGAAACTTAAGGTGGAGAGCATGATGCCTCCCCTTCCTGAGAAGTACACAGCTGATCCAGATGGTGGGGACACGGAATCTGATTCCATGATCCCTCCCGCACAGTTTCCGACTGCAAAATCCCACGAGCATAACGAAAGGAACTCTCACAAGAGATACTGGAGCGAAATCTCGAATGCCACAACGCCATCATCGCCAAAGGGTCCTGCCTTTCTGCAGCGACACTCTAGGGATGAAGGTGATACTTCCCCCATTCCTGCGGTGCCCCTCCGGGATGTGGCTCCTCAGCCACAGGCCAAGAAGAAGGCGACGCCAGTCTTTAACCTCTCTGATATCCCTTCGTAAGTATCGGATGCTCCTATGCCTTGATTGCGCTAAATTGTAATCGTTTCAATGTTTTGAGTGACTTGCTCGTTCTTGTTTCATCATTAGGTCCTCCTCAGGTGAATCCGTAAAGGATGAGATTGAAGAGGAAGTCGTGGATTCGAACATGGTGCGTGCAAAGCATGCGACCTCCTCCTCGAAGATACCGTCCAACTCCGGTGATGTCGTATCGAGCTCCTCGAAGTCGAGGACTCATGCGGTTGTTACCCGGAAGACACAAGCTACTCCTTCGGAGTCTTCGGGTGGCCATGTAAGTACTTATTAGTTTGACGCGGGCGAGCCCCCGAGTCTTTTACTTATCTAGTTTGTTGTTTCTTTGATGCAGCCCTTCATTCACGACATCAATCACCTCGGGCAACAATACCTTACCTTGGAGGAAAGCTTTAAACAGCTCCAAGGTGTGTACACTTATGCTTGTTTCCTCGGGTGCCTGTGGTGAGTTTTGTTTTCTGATCCTTTTGCTTTTCGTAGATGAGAACAATGAGGCTCTCCGTACGCTGAACGCACTCGAAAAGAGGCACAGCAAGGCGGATACTAAGGTGAAAGATGTCGTGGAAGCCCTTGAGCACTACAGGCAGGAGGCCCAGGAGCGCGAAGAGCAACTTGCGGCTTATGCAGCATCTAGGGAGAAGGTGATGGCGGATCAGCTTATGGCTAATGCCAAAGCGTTGTCTGGTGAGTTACCATACTTTTTTTCTCTTGCCTGAGCTTCTTGATACATTTCCCTCGCCTGACCCGAAACTTCTTTGCCACAATCTACGGATGCCATTGGCATCGTGTTTGATCGCGATGTCTTGGAGCATGGGGAGCCCATGCCGGATGCCATTGCGGCGGCCGAAGACCATTGTAGCTCTACCGTCGATACGCTGGGAAAGGCCAAGAAGGTCCTCGCCCGCTTCTATCGGGAGATCTTTCCGAAGGGCGTTGCCCTCGATGATTTTGACTCCTTGGCGAAGGCCCTGGCGGGTGATGCGCCTGCCGAGTACAAGAAGACTCAAAAGGGCATGGGCCCTACCCTTGGCCTAGCGATGGCAATGGCGTCTGGCGTGCAGCTGAACCTGGGCCATATCACCTCTAGGATGCAGGTGGCAGCAGATGGCTTTGATGTATCCTTTGCTTCCTCCGCCTCCCGCTGCAAGCATTTTGGTCCTCATCTCATTGACCTTCTAGCCACATATCCGTCGAGCAGCAGCGAGTAGCCAAGGCGAAGGCCTCAGAGTCCAAAGTTTCTCCAGATCTGGCAGCTCCTTAGGGTCCTTGAGCCGTAGTCGTTTTTTGTAGTTTTGACTTTGCTTTGCCACTTCGCATGTAATTCCTTGTACTAAATGATTCTGACTCTACCACGTAGTGGCTATGTTGATGTAAATATATGCATTTCCTTTTTACTGCTGTCGATTGCCCTTGTCTTACACTCTATCGCTTGTGTGCCTCTTAGGTCCCTTCAAATGTTGACCCCGTGACTCCATCGTCTGCTTCCCGTCCAACGACAAGTGAGGCATCGCAGTTACCTTCATTGTGTGGCCGCATCCGAAGTTTAGAGAATGATATCCTCATCGTCTATGGTCATGCGGATGTTTGGAAATCCAAGACGGAGTGTGCTGTTGCAAGAGAGGAGTTTCTCCTTGAAGAATTCCGGCAGATTGATTAGCAACTCCAATGCAAGTCATCGTGGATGCCTGTGTTTTGTTTTTGGCTGGGCTCGACCTCTACTGCTTCTGAGATGCTGCTCTTGTTTGTAGTTGTCAATCTTCTTCCGCAGGAAGAGAATGAGCGCATTGCTATTTGGCTCAATTGGCTCACCCAATAGGAGTTGTAGGCTGGAGGCTTCTTTTAGATGGACCATGACCAGGGGACTGTGGTCGCAACAGTTCAAGATTGTGTTCACCAAGTGCTTTAGGTATTGAAGCGTGCGAGATCTTCACTCGCGTCCATCTGGCTTGCAATGTTCCCCTGGATGCGGCTCCATCTAGTTTCTTGCGGCTTGTAGGGATGTTCCTAAGCATAGACACAGTGAAAGATCTTGCGCGCACCAACAACTTGTGGCAGGTGCAAAGGCGACGTTGGCGCTTGTTTGGTTGCATTGTCGTGACGTTGATTTGGCTGAAATAGCGGCAGGGCCACCTGTTCCCCCAGATGGTATGGCTTGGAACATGCGTCTGCACTATGGGATGATGCCATGGAAGGTCATTTCTGATGCCTCCAGGCTGCATAGCGGGATCCGCATAGATGTGAGTGTGCTGGCGAACATCAGATTGATGTCGCTGCTGCCGTCCATGAAGGCGCGACTCATTTCAAATATGTCGATCTGAGCCTCGAGCACCAGGGAAGAGTGACCTGGGTGAGGTATTTGCCAGGGGTGATCCGAACGGTCGAAGGTAATGCACGACTCTGAGCCATTGAGGTACTCAGGTATGGCAAGTGGATAGGTGACGGCCAAGTTTACCTAGCAGGTAATCGTCTTCTGTAACTTGTTGGATGGACGTCCCTTTTGTATCATCATAGCCCCCAAAAATCGTGGGTATGGATCTGCTTCGTTGTTATGGGCCGGCACAGCCGCAGGCTGCACGGGTGCTCCGAGTGGCAAAGGTGGGGTGCCGTATGCGACGGCTCCTGGGGAAGGGACGAAACCCTAATTTACCGCCTTGCGACGCATCTGGGCATATCCTTCGTGGAGCTTTTGGAACTCCGTGCAATCCTTAAGCACATGGCTGGCCTTTCTCTTGCCATCATGCTTGTCAATGTGGAAGTAGATGGACCAGGGACCTGACAGTTTGTCGAGTGCGAAGGGCTCATCGTCCCGATTGCGGTGTTGCCATGACTAAGTGGATTTTCCGCTGTCACTATAGCTCCCGCTGCGATAGCCGCTACTGTGGTTTCCGTCGTCACGGTGTTCGGCGTAGCTAGCTGTGACCATGTCGATCTCTTCGCGGTCGTTGTAGATATGTGCCCTTCTTTTTCCTCGGCGGTCACGTCTGCGGTCGAGATCGTCTTCGTCATCTGAACGGTTTCGGTTGACGGTGTCCTCGCCATCCTCCCAGCGGTTGGCGATGTCCATCAGGTGGTCGATGGTTTTGGGCTTGACCCGGACTAGCTCCTCTTTGAGTTCGCGGCGCCTCACGCCACTTTTGAAGGCGTCGATTGCTCTCTCTTCTGAGATGTTCTCGGCAGAGTTCTTGATTACAGACCAGCGATGTACGTAGAGCGGATCGACTCATTGGAGGCAACAAGAGTGCAACTCTTCGATCGAGGCAGGCCTCTTGCAAGTGCCTTTCAAGTTGTGGATGAAGCTGTATACCAGCTCCTCCCAACTGCAGATGGATCCAGAGGGAATATTATTGAGCTAGGCCCTGGTCGCGCCCTTCAGCTGCAGCTGAAAACATCGCATGGTTGTCTTCTTGTTTCCACCATACAATTTGACCTATGAGAGGTGGTCATCCAGCCAAATCTTTGGCTCTTGTAAGCCATCGAACTTGGGGTTGTTCGACGAGAGCTTGAAGCCCTTGGGCATCCGAGATTGCCGCACGTTATTGAAGCATCTGGCTCCGTGCCCTATTCCTTGGACTCTGTGGAGCACGCACGTTTTGCGTGTGATTTGTCGATCTTGCGCTGCGTGATCTCATCATGGGCGTCATAATTGTGGCTCCTTCGCCGTGCAACTCCTTGTGAATTTCACTGCAGCCTTTTTCTTCGGCTCCGGGGTCGTATCTCCGAACAGTGCAGCTCCTACGAGACCAGACCCGCAATCATAGACTTATGGATTGCATGTCTGGGATCTCCGACTGGTGGTGGATTTGATGCCAGGTACGTGGTGGCCACCATAACCGCGGCCTGTGGTGTTTTTGGTATTATGTTTCCCTGCCAGTCCATCGAGATGAAGGACGGGTCGAGTGCCTTGGTTGCCTTATGTCGAGTGGCAGGATCCATGCTCTCTAGCCGAGAGTGGTGCTTGTGGCCATCATAGCCTTTAGAGGAGGACCCACCAACGGAGGAGAGCGTGGCTTTCCGCATGCTTGACACATCGGCTGCTCGCATGCGCTGTTCGAGCTCCTTGTGCTGCTCGACTTGCCGATTATGCTCCTTTAAGAGGAGCCAGTGACAGCCCATCAACATGTAGCGAGCAGCGTCGACTGGCATAAGATCGGTACCTCTCACGGCCTCCTGGACTCTTTCCCACTGAGCATCATTGAAATGGATCTCTTGAAGATTACGACTACCATCATTGGCAGCTTTGGGTGGCTCATTTGAAGGGAATATGCCCTGAAAGGCAATAATAAAGTGTTTATTATGTATATTCCAAGTATATGATAGATGTTTATTTTGCATGCTATAATTGTACTAATACAGAAACGTCAATACATATGTGTTTAATAAACAAATATAAAGTTCCTAGTTATGCCTCTCTCATAAACTAGCTCGTTGATTAACAAGATGATCAAAGTTTCCTGATCATGGACATTGGATGTTGTTAATAACGAGGTCACAACATTAGTGTAATGATGTGATGAACATTCATCCGAAGTATAGCATTACGATCAAAGTCATTGAGTTTATATTGCTATAACAACTTACGAAGTGATCCTAATCCTTAGACCATGAGATCATGTCAATCACTAACACCGAAAGAGTTTCTTGATAACATCAAACGTCACACCGTAACAGGGTGATTATAAAGATGGGTTCAGAACTACTAAAGTGTTATGTTGAGGCCCATGGAACGAGAGTGGAATTTGTTCATCGTGATGATGGATAGATATGCTCTGGGCCCTCTCGGTGATATCACATTGATTAGCTTGCAAGCAAGTGATTTGATCACTAGAATGTTATATCACGGGAACGAGAAAAGAGTACATGTCAGTAAAGAAATCAAACTAGGTATGGACATACCGATGATCGAATCTCAGACATGTAATATATATCGAAACAAAAGGATTAAGATACTAGCATAAAAGGTTCTGACGATCATAAGAAAGTCATCGTTGAATGTGTGGGAGACAGTATGGGTCTCCAGATCCCGCTTCTGATTATTGATCGAAGAGGGGTATCAATCATGTCCGCATTATTCGTGAACCATAGGGTGTCACACTTAAGAGACACCGACATCCATTTGGAGCAAAAGTTTCATGCCGGAAAGAATAACAAGCGCAGGAATTTATTTCACTAGATACCGAAACAGGTTTTTGGGTGAAATTGCAGAAAGTGTTTTTGCATGTGAAATGAAATACTATCAAGGGGTTATATGTGAATGTTTGTCATTAAAGTAATTGACAAAATTCTGAATAAATAAAAGGAGTTTTATTTAATGAGAGTTTGCATTAAATTTGGTGGAAATTTAATGGGAATTTGAGTGGGATTTTGAGTGGAGGGAATTGAAAGGATTCTTGTGAGTGGACTGTACACCCACATGAATGAGGGGAGGGCGAGGGGGCAGCCCCATGCGCCGTCCACCCCCTTGGGGTCCCCCCTCTCCTATAAAAGGCACCCCCTCCTCACTTCTCACTCACACCTCCTCGTGAAGGATCTCTCTCCCCCTCTAGTATTTATCCCCCATGGTCTCGGAATAGCGAGATACATGTTCCCAGTGGAAATTCGGTAAGAAAGAGTTGTTCTTTCGCTGCATCACTGGAGCGAGGAGGCGGAGGTTGCTCGGTGCCTCGGACGTGTGTGCGAGCACGGATGCGCTGCTAAGTTGCGGTGCTAAGGACTTCCTCTAGATCTTGAGATCGGCAAGAGATCATCTACATCAACCACGAGTTTAACTCATTAAGCTTTGTCAGTCTTCAAGGGTATGTTATCTATGGATATACATACGCCCGTTGTTTGTATCTAGTAGATAGATCTTGGTACATAGTTGTTCCCATCGTAGGAAATTTTTGTTTTCTATGATGCGAACCCTATAATGGTATCAGAGTCGGATATATGCGTAGATGCTTTACACGGGTAGTACACATATGAGTATGTGGTCAATGATGATCATGTTATTGCTTCTTATTTGTATTTTGGATATTGGTGGCATAGTGGGATGAAGCGGCCTGGACAAACTTTACATGTCCTCGCACATGAGACCTGTTGCACGCTTGACATGCAACTAGTTTGCATAAGTGGCTAGCGGGTGTCTGTCTCTCCTACTGTAGTCAATATCTAATTTGCAACGAGTTTTCAACAATTTGGTTATCCTCGTTGTGGTTCATGTTCGTAGGTAAGAATGGTTCTATCTTCGAAATCCCTAAGACATGTAAAACTTGTAATGGATAAGTTAGAGGCGTTTAGTTTAGATTGTTGTTGGGCTAGTGTTATGATATGGTGATGTTGTAAGTAGAAGTATGAGATGATACTCTTACAACACACATAACGTGTAAGTTCCATAGACCTTGGCCTTACATATAGAGGTATGATAGTGATCATAGCACGATGCACATGATGGAGATCAAGTGCGGGAACCATATCATTTCACTTATAAACATGTGATGTTTGATTGCATCTTATATTTCTTGTTTGGCGTTTTATTAGCATAATAAGATGATCCCTCATTTAAATATCAAGATAAGAATGTGTTCTTCCTTAAGTATGCACCGATTATGTTTCGTCGCTCTAAGACATCACATGATGATCGGGTGTTCTTGGATCCACGACCATATTTCGGGTGTAAGACAGTTACACACGCGAATACTAAGGTTCTTACTTGGCGAGCCTAGCATGTAAAGACATGGCCTCGAAACACGGACCAAAAGGATAAACATGAGTCATATGGTAGATATGATGCCCATTTGATGCTCGCCTTTGAAGCTACACCGACTCACGTGATGACCGGACTTGGTGTAGTGGATTTGATTCATGTAATCACCAAAAAGGCACGAGGGATGTAATTTTTTAGTGGGAGTTCATTCTTAATATGGATTAGTTGAACTCAATATATCATAAACTTAGTCTAAACTTTACAATTCTTTTGTAGATGGAACCACCTGCTTTTAATTTCAATGTGTTCATGGAGAAAGAGAAACTTGCAACGAACGGTAGCAAATTTACCGAATGGGCCATGAATTTGAGGATTCTCCTCTCTGCTGCACAAAAGAAATATGTGCTAGAAGAGCCGCTAGGCCCCCCACCAATCGATGATGCCCCTGACGAGGAGAAGAATGTCTATCAGACTCGTCAAGAGGACCACAACTTAGTTCATTATGGCATATTGTATGGGCTAGAGCCAGAACTTCGAAAGCGTTTCGAAAACGGCAATGCATTTGATACAATGGGTGAGTTGAAAATGATTTTCGACACACATGCTGTTGTAGAGAGCTACAATGCTTCAGAAAAGTTCTTTACCTGCATGATGGAAGAGAACAGCTCCGTAAGTGAGCATGTACTCAAGATGTCGGGTTACACCGATAAGCTTGTGTCCTTGGGAATATCGATTCCCATTGACTTAGGCATCCATCATGTTTTGTAATCTCTGCCACCTAGATATAAGATCTTCGTGATGAACTATAATATGCAAGGCATGAAGAAGTCTCTCCCCGAGCTTCTATCAATGCTTAAAACTGCAGAAGTGGAGATCAAGAAGTAACATCAAGTGTTGATGATCAATAAGAACACTGGTTTCAAGAAATACAAGAAGGGTAAACGGAAGGGAAGTAAGGGCGGCAAGCCGGTTGCCTTGTGTGGCATCCCGCAAAACCACTACTAGAAAATCGCGTTGTTTTTGTGCATTGCATCGCCATCATCATGCATATTATTTTTACTTGAAACTATGTTGAGAAAGACTATGGTTTTCTAAAACTAGCCCTCCTTCTATTTCAAATTAAACCCCCGGATGTTTCCGGATATTTTGTTTGTCTAAAACTAATTACAAAAGTTATTTTGAAAGTAAATAAAAACCTATATTATTTTTAGGGGGCAGTCGAACGGGCCGACCCGACCCAGTCGACCACCCCCAGTACAAATCGGTCCACCCTAAATATTTTTCTACCCTGGCCTAATCTACCCATCCCCAGCCACCTCACCCCAGCCACTCGCGGCTCGCCACGTCACCCCGCCCCCAACCCCAGCCAACCAAGCTCGCCACCTCACCACCCACCCTCTCAAACGCAGCCCCCCTCTCAGCCAAACACACTCACGCACCCCGCGCACGCTCCCACCCCACCTGCCTCTCCCTGGCCGCCCGACAGGCCCCACCACCCGCCTCGGGATCCTGCTCGCGCCCCGCTCCCACCAACTCCCGTCTCCTCGCCTCCTCCCCATCGCTTCCTCTCGCCGCCTCCCTCTCTGCAGCCTGCCGACCACCTCGCCTTGCGTACCCCCCAACCTCGAGCTCCTCGACCGCGCTGCCGCCCACCCGACGCCTCCAAGGCCTCCCGCCGCTCGAGCACCTGCCGCCGGAGGCCGGCTCTGCGCCTCACCGGCCGCCTCCACGCGAGACCCCCCCTCGAGACCGAGCCCGCGACCGCCGCCGCTCTCCTCCCGGCGTCCTCCGCCTAAGCTCGCTGCCCGCCTGACCCTCTCCTCACGCCGCGTGGCCCTAAGCACCGTCCTGCGAGCCTCGCCCGCCCGACGGACACCGCCAGGGGTCCTTCCTCACCGCCGCCGCCCACGCCTCCGGCCTTCCTCCTCCTCCTGCCCGCGCGTGGAGCTCGCTGCCGCCAGAGCGCCGTCCGCCTGGCAGGCGCCTCCGCCGGCGTGCTCTGAGCCTGCCCGCTCGGCCCCTCCTCCGCAGCCTCCCTCCTCCGCCGCCTCCGCCCCCACCCCGCCCCGCAAGCCGGCCCGCGCCATGGCCTCTCTCTGCCCAGCGACGCCAGGGCCATCCCCTCCTCCTCGAGCATGAGAAGCTCCTCCGCTGAACCATCTCCCGAGCCGACGCGAGCGGGCCTGCAGCGACGTCGACGCCTCTGCCTGCAGGCTCGGGTGCCGCTGGTTTTGGCAGTTGTTTCGGTGTCTGTTGCTGAAGATGTGAACCACCAAGTTCGTCTCGGGTCCTTATCTCGTCGACAAGTTCTTCGCAAAGGACCAAGACCGGTAGCACTTGACGAACCACAGACAAGACCTTCATCATGGATGACAAGTACCACAACTTGGCCTCGAAGGACGCGGACGCCAAGACCCCGAACCCCGACCCTGGAACCGGTGGCCGAGACCCTGAAGACCGATCCGAAGCGCCAGGACCCGAACCTGAAGAACGCCAAGATCGCCGACACGGATACGCCAAGTTCCTCGCCTGGATGCCAAGACCGACTCGATGGCGCGGTCCCGACAAGAGCGACACCGACCAGGGCAAGTCCGATGCGCCCCCGACGCCAGACCAAGTACTTCCTCCCGGAACGCCAAGATCTCCGCGTGAGACGACAAGACCGACAACATGGCCCGACCACCGCGGATGCGACAAGATCTACTTCTGTTGTCCGAGACCGATCCCGTCGAACCCTGAACCCTGTCGGACCCCGAACCCCCGGAACCCCAAGTTCGTCGAGACCCTCCTAATGTGTGAACCTTTTCCCGAGGCCTATTTTATAAATGCTAAATATAAAACCTGTTGCATATTAATCATTCATCTCGCATGCATATTTGTGTGGTTTGGGGGCCTTATGCCGATTCACCATATAATTAAATATGGGGTCCATATGCGGGCAAATCCAGTCGTATATTGTCCTCATTTAAATTTGTGTAGCGAACCGGTGATATATTTTGCCTTGTTAAAACAACATTTAAATTGCGGGGTATCTAAACAACTTGAACCGTTTAATTAATTGTCGGGACCCCCGGTTCCGCTTAATATGACCTAATCGCATCGCATCTTTGCCATGTCATACATCATACATGCATCATGCCCGATCTTTTGCCGTAGTATTAAATATTGCATCCGGTGTTTATTCTAGTGTTTTGGTTCTTCGCGGATAAGGCCGCCGAGTTGATGTGAGATTCGCCCCGATCTTCGGTTGAACCGTCGACAATGTTTTCAGGCGAGCATCTCCCTCTTTCTACCTATCTTACTTTTCTAGTCTTTATTTCCTCCTGTTGATCTATTGCTATCTGTGTTGCGATGCTCTAGTTTCCGTACCCGTGATATCCCCTGCAACCTTATATTGCCTTGGACACATCCTATTACCGGTTGATTGGTAGATAGTTGGACTTGCGTGTCGTAGTCGCTTGCTCAAGTGCTGTTGCGTGTCGTCAAGTACCACAGTTGTTGGAGTATTGCCGCAAGTTAATTGTTGGAGATGATCATGGCTTTAATTATTGTTCATTTTAATTACTGTTTAACAACTAAAATTGAAGTAGGTAAGCAGAGGCACCGGTGGGTGATAGATAATATCTGGTTTCCGACCGCCCACTTGTGTCCCGTAGGACCCCGAGTTCTTGACACCTGTTCCGAGATCGAGCGCGCTAAGCACAGGTGGGGAGATATGGGCCCCCCATTGATTAGTACCTGATTTCAAAGTATTGTACTGGGGGCCACAACTAGTTTGAGGTTTTAATTACTATCCTATACCTATGCCATGCTTTACTGCTTTATTTACGATTGTGTGAGGAGCACGCTGTGCTGTTTTTGAAGCGGAGTGTTTTCGCGGTATCGACAGTCCCAGTTTTGGGATTTGCTGTCGTTTACAGCCACTGTCATAAACCCCGAGTCCGTCTCGAGACCGGCCGACTTCGCGGGTGTACTTAGTGGGTGGCCCCGTGCTTGCTTTGTCCGGAAACGTGACTTAGGCCCGCCGACATACCGATGGGTGTATGTTAACCGATCCGCAAAAGGGTCGAAGTGCTTGCGGATACTTTGGTGCACCCCTGCAGGGTTAAATCTTTTCGAGAAGCCGTGTCCGCGGTTATGGACGACTTGGAGCACAGTGCTTGATCATAGACAACTATAACTAAAGTTTACTGTTATAATTTGACTTGTATCCGATGTGACTAGTAATCAGCTTCACTACAATGGAAAGGCTAAATAAAAGTACCAACAACTGCTGGGTTTTGGGTTATCTCATGCTAATTGTATTTGACTAGTAAGTGTCGCAACTACAACGGAATGGTTACTAAAATTGCCCACTGCTTATTATATCAGGATGATTATCTATACTTGACTAGTAATTGCTGCAACAATAACCGAATAAATAAAACTGCCAACTGTGTGAGTTCCTCAGTTGACTTCCTCGTTCGGTTTCGAGGGGGAATACCAGGATGGGATTGTTTGGTGTTAGCATCAGGTTGGTTCCGGATAGGTCTTTCTTACCCCTCTCTGATAGCCGCCTGTTTTATCGAGTCTCTATAGGTTGTTTAGTGCATGCTGCGCTGCCGCTTCAGTCCACCATACCTATGTAGGCGAGGACCGCCGAATTCTAGCCTCGCTGCATCGGCCTCAGATCGACGCTCCTATTTTTTCCTTTGCCCTTTGTCGGCACCCCTTTTGTTTAAGCAGGTTTGAGGTCGACGTCGTTAGCAGGGTTACCCTTCCGGCTTGGCCTGGGCAGGGTTATGGACGCCATTGGTTATTTCTTCAGGGCTCTTAGCCCCATTTGCATCTTGTCCGTAGTCGGACGCTTCATCTTTTCAAGGTGATTTGGATCTTTGTACCGTATATCTGTATTCTTGACTCATGGAGTCGTGTTGTATATATATCTGTTCTGTGGGTCCCATCGAGGACTGTTGTGTAATGTTATTACTTCGTTTTCCACCCGCACGAAAGTGCCTGGTGGGCACCTTTGAATCGTTTCTATGCGGGTTTGGCGGATTTCGCTAAAACTTGCATAGGGCCGATTCTGAGGGTGTTACACCTTGCCTGATAAGAAACCCCGAGTTGGCCCTAAGTCTGATACCGAGTGCTATTATTGTAAGGGGACTGGCCACTAGAAGCGCACCTGCCCCAAGTATTTAGCAGACAAGAAGGCCGGCAAGGCAAACAAAGGTATATATTATATACATGTTATTGATGTGTACTTGACTAGTACTCGTAGTAGCACTTGGGTATTTGATACCGGTTTAGTTGTTAATATTTGTAACTCGAATCAGGGGCTGCGGAACAAGCGACCGCTAGCAAGGGGTGAGGTCAAGATGCATGTCGGCAATGGATCAAGTGTTGATGTGATCGCCGTCGGAACGCTACCTCTCCACTTACCTTCAGGATTAGTAATAAACTTGAATAATTGTTATCTGGTGCCAGCACTAAGAATGAACATTGTATCTGGATCGTGTTTGCTGCAAAGTGGTTATTCATTTAAATCCGAGAACAATGGTTGTTCTATTTATATGAATGAAATCTTTTATGGTCATGCACCGATGATGCATGGTTTATTTTTGTTGGATCTCGATAATAGTGTTATACATATTCATAATGTTGATGCTAAAAGGATTAAACTAAATGATGATATATCCGCATATATGTGGCACTGCCGTCTAGGTCATATTGGCGTTAAACGCATGAAGAAGCTCCATTCGGATGGACTTTTGGAATCACTTAATTATGAATCATTTGATACATGTGAGCCATGCCTTATGGGCAAGATGACTAGAACGTCGTTTTCCGGTTCAATGGAACGGGCGGCAGATTTATTGGAAATCATACATTCTGATGTATGTGGTGCAATGAATGTGTCGGCGCGAGGTGGATATCGTTATTTTTTTACTTTCATGGATGATTTGAGTAGATACGGTTATATCTACTTGATGAAACACAAGTCTGAAACCTTTAAAAAGTTCAAGGAATTTTAGAGTGAAGTGGAAAATCATCGTAATAGAAAGATCAAATTTCTATGGTTCGACCGTGCAGGTGAGTATCTAAGTTACGAGTTTAGCACTCATATGACAGAGAGTGGAATTTTTTCACAACTCACACCTACCGGAACACCACAGCTAAATGGTGTGTCGGAACGTCGTAATCGTACTTTATTGGATATGGTTCGATCTATGATGTCTCTAACGGACTTGCCATTGTCATTTTGGGGTTATGCACTAGAAACTGCTGCATTCACTTTAAATCGGGCACCATCTAAATCCGTTGAAAAGACACCATATGAATTATGGTTTGGAAACAAACCTAAGCTGTCATTTCTTAAAGTTTGGGGATGCGATGTTTATTTGAAGAAACTTCAAACAGATAAACTCGAACCCACAGCGGAAAAATGCGCCTTCATAGGATACCTAAGGAAACTATTGGGTATTCCTTCAATCACAGATCCGAGGGCAAGGTTTTTGTTGCCATGAATGGGTCCTTTCTAGAGAAAGAGTTTCTCGCGAACGGTGTGAGTAGTCGGAAGGTAGAACTCGAAGAGGTTATTGAACCTTCTCTTCAAAGTATGGCGAGTAGCGCAGCGCCGGAAGTCGTTCCGGAGTTGGCTTCACCAATTGAAAAGGGAACTAATGATAATGATCATGAAAATCCGAAAGAGAGTACTACCGAACCTCGCAGGTCTAGCAGGACGCGTGCAGCTCCCGAGCTGTATGGAAACCGTGTTATGAATTTCATGGTTGATGAAATTGATGACCCTGCGACGTATGAAGAAGCGATGATGAGCCTGGATTCCAACAAATGGTTAGAAGCCATGAAATCCGAGATGGAATCCATGTATGAAATTCAAGTTTGGAACTTGGTGGACTTACCTCACGACCGAAAGGCCGTGGAGAATAAATGGATTTTCAAAAGGAAAACCGATGCTGATGGTAATGTGACCGTCTATAAAGCTCGACTTGTCGCAAAGGGGTTTTGACAAATTCAAGGAGTTGACTACGATGAGACATTCTCTCCCGTAGCAATGCTGAAGTCAGTTGGGATTATGTTAGCAATTGCTGCATATTTCGATTATGAGATATGGCAAATGGATGTCAAAACCGCGATCCTCAATGGCAATATTGAGGTAGAATTGTATATGATACAACCAAAGGGGTTTATCGATCCTAAGTATGCTAACAAGGTGTGCAAGATTCAGCGATCCATCTATGGACTGAAACAAGCATCATGGAGTTGGAATCTCCGCTTTGATGAGGTGATCAAAGAGTTTGGATTTGTACAAACTTATGGAGAGGCTTGTATTTACAAGAAAGTGAGTGGGAGCAATGTGGAATTTCTGATATTATATGTGGATGACATATTATTGATCGGAAATGATATAGATCTTTTAAACAGTGTTAAAAGTTATCTAAACAGCAAATTTTCAATGAAGGACCTAGGTGAAGCGTCATACATATTAGGAATAAAGATCTATAGAGATAGATCTAGGCGCCTAATAGGGCTATCACAAAGTACATACCTTGATAAGATTTTAAAGAAGTTTAAAATGGACGGAAGTAAGAAGGGGTTCTTACCTATGTTGCAAGGAAAGACATTGAGTAAGACTCAAAGTCCGGCTACGACGGAAGAAAGAGAGATAATGGACAAAGTCCCCTATGCTTCAGCCATAGGCTCTATAATGTACGCCATGCTATGTACAAGACCGGATGTGGCACATGCGATAGTTTGACTAGTAGGTACCAATCGGATCCAGGTTCGGAACACTGGATAGCGGTCTTAAGTACTTGCGAAGAACTAAGGATATGTTTATTGTGTACGGAGGTGAAGGAGAGCTCGTCGCTAAGTGTTATGTCGACGCAAGCTTTGACACTGATCCGGATGACTCTAAGTCTCAATCCGGATACGTATTTCTCATGAATGGTGGAGCGGTAAGTTGGAGGAGTTACAAACAACCTGTGGTGGCAAGATCAACAATGGAGGCCGAATATGTTTGTGGCATCCCGCTAAAACCACTACTAGAAAATCGCGTGTTTTTGTGCATTGCATCATCATGACCGCATGCTCATGTCATCATGCCACATTGCATTTGAGCATCGCCATCACCTTGCATTTGTTCGCATAAAACTATTTTCGAAAAGACTGGTTTTGTTTTCTAAACACCCCGTCTTTATTTCAAATCCAAAACCCGGGTCTCCGGAATATTTGTTTTGTCTACCCGCGGTTTTGCAAAAGCCCTATTTTAAGTAAATAAAATATTTAATTATTTTTAGGGGGCACCCAGAACGGGCCGATCTGACCCAGACGGCCACCCCCAGTACAAAAACCAGCCCCCCCTAAACCCTTTTCCTACCTAGCTCTATCCTACCCAGCCCCCTCCACATCACCCCGGCCAACCCCGTCACGCCACCTCACCTCCCCTTCCTTCCCCGGCCAATCACCCGCGGCAACCTCACCCCACCCCCCTCTCTCTCTCCCACACAGCCATCTGCCCCCAACCACTCCCCATCCCCACCCTCAGGCCCCACATCCCACCGACACCCCTGGCCCACGCGTGCCCACCTGCCCACGTCCTCCCTCGGCCCCGCTCGCCCTGTCCCCACCCCCGGGACCCACTCGCACGCTCCCATCTTCCTCCCTCGTTCCCCGTCTTCCCCCGAGCTCCCTCACCCCGCCTCTGCTCTCCTCTCCGACCCCCGTCTTGGACTGGGCCGCCTTCTCCCGGTCCCCCGCCACCGCGACCACCACGCCGTCCGACCTCACCCATCCTCGACAACCGTCGGCGCCCCCTCCTTCCTCCTCCCCGGCCGCCATGCCCGCCGCTGCGGCCCTCCTCTCCAGCGCCTCCCCCCTACATCTCCGTCGGGCCCTGCAACTCCGCCGCGTCGGCCTCACCCTTGCAGCGCCCCGTCTGCGAGCCCTCCTCGGCCGCGACCCCGCCGACCGCCTCCGCGACCTTCCTGGGCCTCATCGCTGGCCCGAGCCACCACTCTGCACCTCCGACCGCCACCCCTCCGGCTCGCCCATGCCAGCGCCTCCGCCAAAGCCATCTCCTCCTCACCTCTCCGACTGCCATCATGAGCTCCGCCGCGTGAGGTCTCTCCTCTCTCGTCGCCATCGTCCGGCGCCGCGCGTCCCCGTCTCCTACACCCGAGCTCCGGCCTTCCCGTGCACCGGCGCCGTCCTGGGGTCTTCCCCTCCTCGTCGCGCCTCCAGCGGGCCTGCGTCACGCACCCTCTCTTCACCGGTGACCCTCTCCCTCGCGGCCTCGCCCGTCGAGTGCCCCACAACCGCGGCACCGTGCACCGTCCGCCCGCCTCCTTGCTGCCAGGATCGGCGAGTGACCCGACCTCCAACACCATTCATGGCGTCGTCGAAGCGCCGCTACCTGAGAACCACCGTCGAGTTTTGCCCTAATGCCAGGGTCTCCTGAAGACCGATCCCGGCGCCCGAACCCCGAACCCCCCCGCCAAGATCTTCATCGAAACCCCGAGAACTCCGCCGCGGTACCCGGGGATCTCCTACGTGGAACCATCGGGCCACGTAAGACCATCGACGCCACACCCGGATCCGAAGACCGAACCCGATAACCTCCAAGGCCGCCGACACGGATACACCGAGTTCTCCATCGAGGACACCAAGACCGTCGACATGGAACCAAATGACGTCAAGCACTTCGCCGCGGAACGCCAAGTTCTCCTTCCCGAATGCCAAGACCGACCCGATACGATGACCCGACAAGACCTTCGCGACGACAAGATCGCCACCGACCAGGGCGGATCCGATGCGCCCCGACACCGAACCAAGCCCTTCTTCCCGGATGCGACAAGATCTACTTCCGTTGTCCGAGACCGATCCCATCGAACCTCGCCCCGTCGAACCCTGAGACCGACCCCGAACCCCTCGGAGCCCAAGTTCGCCGAACCCTAATGTGTGACCCTTTCTCCCGAGCCCTATTTTTATAAATTAATACCTATATGAATTATGCATATCAACTTGTTCATGTTTGCATACATATTTGTGCGTGTTTGGGGGCATTATGCCGATTCACCTCATAATTAAATATGGGGCCCATATGCGGGCAAATCTAGTCTTATATTGGCCCCATTTAAAATGGTGTAGCGAACCGGTGCTATATTTTGCCTTGCTAATACAACATTTAAGTTGCGGGGTAGATAAATAACTTGAACCGTTTAATTAATTGTCGGGACCCCGGTTCCACTTAATATTGCCCAATTGCATCGCACCTTTGCCATGTCATACATCATACATGCATCATGCCCGATCTTCTGCCGTAGTATTAAATAGTGCATCCGGTGTTTCTTCTAGTGTTTTGCTTCTTCGCGGATAAGGCCGCTGAGTTGATGCGAGTGTCGACCCGATCTTCGGTTGAACATTCGGCAATGTTTTCAGGCGAGCACCTCCCCCTTTCTACCTATCTTACTTTTATAGTATTTATTCCCTCATGTTGATCTATTGCTATCTGTGTTGCGATGCTCTAGTTTCGTACCCGCGATATCCCTTGCAGCCTTATATTGCCTTGGACACCTCCTATTACCTGTTGTTTGGTAGATAGTTGGACCTGCGCGTCGTAGTCGCTTGCTCAAGTGCTGTTGCGTGTCGTCAAGTACCACAGTTGTTGGAGTATTGCCGTATGTTTAAGGTTGGAGATGCTCATGGCTTTAATTATCGTTTACTTTAATTACTGTTTAATAACTAAAATTGAAGTAGGTAAATGCAGAGGCACCGGTGGGTGATAGATAATATTTGGTTTCCGACCGCTCACTGGTGTCCCGTAGGACCCCGAGTTCTTGACACCTGTTCCGAGATCGAGCGCGCTAACCACATGTGGGATGTATGGGCACCCCCATCGATTTAGTACCTGATTCCAAGTACTGTACTGGGGGCCACAATTAGTTTGGGGCTTTATTACTATTCTGTACTTATGCCATGCTTTACTGCTTTATTTACGATTGTGCGAGGAGCACCTGTACTGTTTAGGATCGTGACCCGTTTTCGCTGTATCGAAAAGCCCGAGAGTTTCGGGTTCCCAGTCGTTTACAGCCGGCTACACAAACCCTGAGTCCGTCTCGGAGCCCGGCCGACTTCATTGCGGGTGTACTTAGTGGGGTGGCCCCCCGTGCTTGCTTTGGGTCTGGGAAACGTCGTGTCCGAAACCCCGTCGACATACCGTTGGGTGTATGTTTTGTGATCTTGTACCTACCTGATCCGACAACAAGGGTGTAGGTGCGTGTGGAAACTTTGGTGCACCCTCAGGTTAAATCTTTTCGAGAAGCCGTGTCCGCGGTTATGGACGACTTGGAGCACAGGTCTCGATCATAGACAACTATAACTAAAGTTTACTGTTATAAATTGACTTGTATCCGATCTGACTAGTAATCAGCTTCACTGTAACGGAATGGCTAAATAAAAGTACCAACAACTGCTGGGTTTGGGATATCTCATGCTAATTGTATCTGACTAGTAAGTGTTGCAACTACAACGGAATGGTTAACTAAAAGTGCCCACTGCTTATTCTATCAGGATGACTATCTATACCTGACTAGTAATTGATGCAACTATAACGGAATGAATAAAACTGCCAACTGTGTGAGTTCCTTGGTTGACTTCCTCGTTTGGTATCGAGGGGGAAATACCAGGATGGGTATGCTTGGTGGTAGTATCAGGTTGGATGCGGATAGGTTTTTATTATCCCTCTCTGGTAGCCGATAGTTATATCGAGTCTCTATAGGGTGTTTAGTGCATGCTGCGCTGCCGCTTCAGTCCACCATACCTATGTAGGCGAGGACTGCCGAATTCTAGCCTCGCTGCATCGGCCTCGACCGCTCTCTCTTTTCCCTTTGCCCTTTGTCGGCACCCCTTTTGTTTAAGCAGGTTTTGAGATCGACGTCGTTAGCAGGGTTACCCTTCCGGCTTGGCCTGGGCAGGGTTATGGACGCCATTGGTTATTCTTCAGGGCTCTTAGCCCCATTTGCATCTTGTCCGTAGCTGGACGCTCTATCGGTTTCAAGGTGATTTGGATCTTTGTTCTGTATATCTTTATTCTTGACTCATGGAGTCGTGTTGTATATATATCTGTTCTGTGGGTCCCATCGAGGACTGTTGTGTAATGTTATTACTTCGTTTTCCACCCGCACGAAAGTGCCTGGTGGGCACCTTTGAATCGTTTCTATGCGGGTTTGGCGGGAAGCGCTAAAACTTGCATAGGGTCGATTCTGAGGGTGTTACAATGTTGCTGCTTCGGAAGTGGCTCAGGAAGCGGTTTGGATGAAGGAGTTCATATCTGAACTAGGTGTGGTTGCAAGCGCGTTGGACCCAATGGTGATCTATTGTGACAACAATGGTGCCATTGCCAATGCGAAAGAGCCAAGGTCTCACAAGAATTCCAAGCATATTAAGCACCGGTTTCACTCCATCCGCGAGCATGTCAAGGATGGAGATATAAAGATTTGTAAAGTACACACGGATCTCAATGTAGCAGATCCGTTGACTAAAACTCTCCCTAGAGAAAAACATGATCAACACCATAACTCCATGGGTGTTAGATTCATCACTATGTAACTAGATTATTGTCTCTAGCGCAAGTGGGAGACTGAAGGGAATATGCCCTCAGAAGCAATAATAAAGTGTTTATTATGTATATTCCAAGTATATGATAGATGTTTATTTTGCATGCTATAATTGTATTAATACAGAAACGTCAATACATATGTGTTTAATAAACAAACAGAAAGTTCCTAGTTATGCCTCTCTCGTAAACTAGCTCGTTGATTAACAAGATGATCAAAGTTTCCTGATCATGGACATTGGATGTCGTTAATAACGAGGTCACAACATTAGTGTAATGATGTGATGAACATTCATCCGAAGTATAGCATTACGATCAAAGTCATTGAGTTTATATTGCTATAACAACTTACGAAGTGATCCTAATCCTTAGATCATAAGATCATGTCAATCACTAACACGGGAAGAGTTTCTTGATAACATCAAACATCACACCGTAACAGGGGATTATAAACATGGGTTCAGAACTACTAAAGTGTTATGTTGAGGCCCATGGATCGAGAGTGGAATTTTTTCATCCCGATGGCGGATAGATATGCTTTGGGCCCTCTTGGTGATATCACATTGATTAGCTTGCAAGCAAGTGATTTTATCACTAGAATGTTATGTCACGGGAACGAGAAAAGAGTACATGTCAGTAACGATATCAAACTAGGTATGGAGATACCGATGATCGAATCTCGAACATGTAATATATCACGAAACAAAAGGATTAAGATACTAGCGTAAAAGGTTCTAACGATCACAAGAAAGTCATCGTTGTATGTGTGGGAGTCAGTTTGGGTCTCCAGATCCCGCTTCTGATTATTGATCGGAGAGGGATCTCGATCATGTCCGCATTATTCACGAACCGTAGGGTGACACACTTAAGAGACACCGACATCCATTTGGAGCAAAAGTTTCATGCCATAAAGAATAACAAGCACAGGAATTTATTCCACTAGATACCGAAACAGGTTTTCAGGTGAAATTGCAGAAAGTGATTTTGCATGTGAAATGAAATACTAGCAAGGGGTTATATGTGAATGTTTGTCATTAAAGTAATTGACAAAATTCTGAATAAATAAAAGGAGTTTTATTTAATGAGAGTTTGCATTAAATTTGGTGGAAATTTAATGGGAATTTGAGTAGGATTTTGAGTGGAGGGAATTGAAAGGATTTTTGTGAGTGGAGTCTCCACCCACATGAATGAGGGGAGGGCAAGGGGCAGCCCATGTGCTGGCTACCCCCTTGGAGTCCCCCCTCTCCTATAAAAGGCACCCCCCCCTCCTCACTTCTCACTCACACCTCCTCGTGAAGGATCTCTCTCCACCTCTAGTATTTATCCCCCATGGTCTCGGACTAGCGAGATACATGTTCCCGGTGGCTATTCGGCAAGAAAGAGTTGTGCTTCTGCTGCATCGCTGGAGCAAGGAGGCGGAGGTTGCTCGGTGCCTCGGACGTGTGTGCGAGCACGGATGCGCCGCTAAGTTGCGGTGCTAAGGACTTCCTCTCGATCTTGAGATCGGCAAGAGATCATCTACATCAACCACGAGTTTAACTCGTTAAGCTTTGTCGGTCTTCAAGGGTATGTTATCTACGGATATACATCCGTCCGTTGTTTATATCTAGTAGATAGATCTTGGTACATAGTTGTTTCCATCGTTGGAATTTTTTTGTTTTCTATGCTGCGAACCCTACATCATTCCCGTTGGAATTGTCCAGGGGTGGGCCATTGACTCCGTTTGCGGCGTTAGTAGCCTGCTGATTAGGAGGGGGAGTCGTTGGTATGGCTCCATTTTCCACGTGCCATCGTGGATGGCCGTGCACATGTAGAGGTGGGGGAGATCGAGTGGACGGTGAAGTTGATGGTGCCGAAGAGGAGGTGATTCTCCACAGTAGAGGAGTCAAAGATCGCGGTGGATGGGGCTGTCACGATCGCACAATCAGCATCCCTAGTTCCCACAGACGGCGCCAATTGACGAGGATTCGACTCGTCAATGCCCATTGTTATGGACTTGGATTTTGGAGAAGGAGGGGACGCTGGAAATCGCGGAACAGCTAACAGATTCGTAACACAGGGACATGAGGTTTACCCAGGTTCAGGTCCCCGGAGGGAAAACCCTACTCATGCTTTCTTGATTGATGGTGGAACCGAATGTTACAAGGGTGCGTAGATTGGATCTGGCGTGGTGTATGTTAGGGTATGAGGTGAGGTCCTCCTCGCCGCGTCGTCCTGGCCTTTATATGGGGAGGCCAGGTCTCGGGGTAGGTCGAGTCGGTTATAGATTAGGGTTTTGACCTGTTGAAATTCTATCTACAGTTGGCCGTGTTCCCCCAAGAAGTCGTATCAATATGGGCCTAGGTCACTTGAATCCTTCCTGGGCTTCGCCATCCGCAGCGGGTGATTGTATGGGTCTTTGCCAGGCTGGTACCGGGTAGGCTAACATTAGGCACTCGTAGGGCATACCCATGTCACACTCACTCCCATTAACATTTGGTCTCAAGTCAATAGATGATAGGGGCCTCTAGAAAGACGTGCCATCTCCCAAATGTCGTAAAGTCCGAAAGACAAACCTTCAAATGTGACTTTAGTTCAAGTCCCTTTGCAACACGATATACCTTGTTAAGCTATAGGCGAGTTATTGCCATCCCTTTAATAGCTTAACCCTCTTCTCGTTCCGTGATATGCAATTCACTGGACTAACTCTTAGTCCGACTCCTCAGTTAACACTTAACTGAGTAGCGCATGATCATGATTCTAAATCATATCACACGAGAGGGTCCAGAGAATATCTCTCCGTTATGGAGGGGCAATTCCCATCTTGGTAATCCACGTCACGCAGCTTGATTCACAACCACCCGAATTCTACCTTTATAACTGCCTATTTACACGTTTGATAGAACCTAAGTTGGCGATCCACTACTCGGATCATGCGATCACCTCAGGTCAAATGATTCCATTGTATAAGACTGCAAATGACAACATGCTTGCTGCATCTCAACTGTGGGTCAGTCCGACTCGCTAAACTCTTTAACTGAGTCCGTGCATGTTGAAACAGCATCACCATACCCATGACAAGTGGAATCGAGTCATCAATCAACTTCACATTAGTCTAAGTTATGTGTCCAGCACAACCTCAACGACCAAAAACATCTTGTAAAAACAACATGAATATATAGTTTCACAACCAAATCACGTATTCGATGATATATATATATATATATATATATATATATATATATATATATATATATATATATATATATATATATATATATATATATATATATATATATATATATATATATATATATCAGTTGTTCACACAAGGGACAAATTAATAACTTTATAAATACTTTGAGAAATATTATCATATATGATTGACTTTAGGGCATATTCCTAACTGTAACTATGTTTTCAAATTAATAAAGCGTGCCGCATGGCTTTTCCTAAAAAAACAGAGACAGAACAGGTCCAAAACAAATCTTAACATAAAAAAATCCAACAATCGAAACAATCCATCCAGACCTAAGCAAAATCTCGGGTGACCGAGACTGAGACAGAAGGGTAAATTAAAAGGAAACTAGAACTGAAAAAGAAATGGTTAATGGCACCAATTAAGGAGGACATCTTCTCTTGATCTTTTACCATGGCGATCCGAGAACAAAAACAACAGTTTTCAACGTCACTCGTTATCTACTCCCTCCGATCCATATTACCTGTCGTAGAAATTGATGTATCTAGATATATTTTAGTGTTAGATACATCCAATCTAATGACAAATAATATGGATCGGAGGGAGTATTACACTTCGTTCAACAGTTTTGAACTTTTATCTATTTTTTTAGGAAACTTTTATCTATTTGAGTAACGAGTAACGACTTATACAGCACTTTGAACCTTTGAGTTTTATCAAACTTGGGAGGAACAGAGGGATATGAAAACTGGAACTAGAGTATGTCTTATTATCAAAGGTCTCTATTGTCCTGCTTCACTTTAGTTTCTTTATCTTATACTGCCTTTTTAATAAATACAGACGGTTAGTTGCTATGAAATGGTTTTCAAATCCATGATTTCAATTTTCCATGTCGCTAAGTTGAGGTTTCATGATACGGTTGAACAACCATGTCCCTTATGAGACTTTCTTTCAAAGGGTGACAAGCCCTCCCCCCGCCGCCCTCCGGCTTCCGCCGCCGGTGGTCGCCCTGGCGCGGCCCGCTGGCCGCATGTCCGACACTGGTGCGGTCTCCGGTTGTCGTTTCGGCGATCTGGTAGATCTCGGAGAGGAGGACCATTTCGCTGTGCAAGTGGCCGAGGAGGTGTTCGTGGATGATGGCGAGTGGACTATGGTGACCCACCGGAGATATCGCCGGACCTCGTTGCAGGCGTTCTGGACGGAGACGGGTTACCCCTCCAAATCTTCTCGGTACCGGGAAGTGAGGAAGGGCCGGAGGTCGCCTGTCATCGGTCCTCATATCGATGCCCCCTTTCGGCTGGGCTTGGCGAGGTGGAATCTGGGGCGAGGTCGACCACGCCTACGGCGACATCTTCCGCGGGTGGCCGTCGTTGTTCCTCCTCGTCGCCGACTGCCCTGAGGCTGGCGCGTCCTCCGCGTATGGGTCCCTGGTGTGGGCCGTTGCTGAGGAAGCGGGTCACGCCGTCACTCGTTCTGGCGAGTTTCCTTCCGCAATTCGCGGCAGAGAAACCGAAACCGGGTGGGGCCTCTGCCTCTGAGGATCCCAAGGAGCTGATTTCGGAGTTGATATCGCCAGGTGGGGCCCGAGTGCATGTAGATGACCTAGTGCGATCGGGTGCGCAACTTAGACGGTCTCCGCGTCTTCCGAGGCATGTACCGATTCAAGTGATCAATCGACCCCGCGTTGCACCGTCCTTCCAGTCGCCTGTTCTTTCGTCGCCGACGCCTTCTTCGTCATCGCTGCTGATCTACCCTCCTTGCGCCCGCCCCCCTTGGTCGCAGGGATCACCTTCCTTCGCTCGCGTCGTCATGGCCGGGGCGCCTCTGCCCTCCGTGTCGGTGGGCCTTGGAAGTGTTGCACTGGCGGTACCTTCGATGGGAAGTGGACCAGCTGCTACGTCCGCACCTCCACCTGTGTTCCCTCAGCCTGCGTCTGCTCTGGCAGGAGTGGGTCAGCCGGCGATGGCTGCTCCAATTTCGTTCAGGCCTCTCCAACCGCCGTTCCGACTGCCGGGTCCGACGGTTTTCCCTCCTCAACCTCCGGGACAGTTCTAGCCGCCACCGAATTTCAATAAGTCTATCTTCCCGCGGATCATCCCGCCTCAGCAGTTTGCACAGATGTTTCCGCAATATGCGCAAGCTCCCGCTGCTGCTGCCAATCCGTTGGCGTCTCGAAAAGTCGGAATAAACGGAAGAAGAAGAAGAATGTACAGGCTCCCCCGCTGCAGCCAACCACGGCACCTACTCAGCGGCTTTTTTAGACACATCTTCAGCCGCAACTGGTGCCTCAGCCGTCGGGTATGATGTATGCTCCTCCTGCCATGAGCATGTCGCTTGTTTCTGTTGCACCAGTACATGTGGTTGCGAATGTGGAATCTTCTATCCAGCCTGATCAGAGCAAGGCCAAGAAGATTGTGAAGTGCTAGAAATGCCCTGGTGACGCTCATGCTTCAAAAAACTGCCCGTTCGACACTATTGTTTGGTTTGTAACAATTCAGCTCATCTCATCGCCAAGTGTCTAACGCTGAAATTGCCCAAGCCTACAATGATTGTGTGTGGGAATGACACGAAAGATACTTTATTCAACCAATTGCCTGATAGTATTTTCAAGGCCAATTTAGCACCAAAATGCACACCTACTGCCAAGGTATCTATGATTGGCGCTATGGTGCAAGCGGATGTTACCGAGGCTCAGATGACACATATTTTCCCTCTCATTTGTGGAAATGGGAGGCTCTTCTTCATGGATATGATTCCTATCTTGTGAGTTTTCCTTCCTTTGAGGACTTGCAGCGTGTTGATGGTATTCAGAAGTTTTCCTTCCTTTGAGGACTTGCAGCGTGTTGATGGTATTCAGATGCCGGTTCACTCGCACAATGCTCGGATTGTTATCAGTGTCTGGGAGGTGCAGGATATAGCGCATAAATTTTTTCTGCCTCAGGTGTGGGTTCATGTTGATGGGCTTCATCATACCATCCGTCATTTCCATGACCTATGGGCTGTCGGATATTTGCTGGGCACGACTATGGATGTTGACTTGCCAACTCGCAATATTTTGCGCATTTGTGTGGCTATGATGAACCCTAATGCGCTGCAGAAAAGTGTGGATGCCAAAGGTCTTTACACTGAAACTACTGCTACCTTGAAATTGAAAGGATATGATTTTACCTTTCGCCAGGAGGCTTGGGACTTCATCCCGGATCATGCCTTTACCCCTTTCTTTTGGAGGCGAAAGGGGGGTGATTCGGATGAGGATGATGGCTCGGAACAGAGAGAGAAGGATCTGTCTATCGATGGTAGCTCTTCTTGGACTCAGGAGAATCAGATGAAGATTGATAATTCTGGAGCTCAGTCAGCTTCACGAGGTCCTCAAGTCAACAAAGTTTCTTCTTCGCCTATATTTGCGGTCACACCTTTCAATCCTAATCCTCAGACTCCTAGGGGAAAGAAATTGTAGATGCTGCAGGGTTCTATAGTTCTTCGTTCATGCGTCCTAGTACTGTACCGATTATTCATATCGATGTGTTACTTGCCGCTGCTTCGGGTTCTTCTGGTACCGTAGGCGATGCTGCTCATCACGAGCCCTTGTCGCCGCGGCCTTCCGGCGCTTCTTCGACGCCTTCTGCTGGGGCTCCATCGGCCCAGGAACCGCTGGTCAGCGTTGCTTCGTCCTCATCGGCCGCGACCCAGCCCGCCTCGTCGGTTGCCACCGGTGCGTCCTCGCTGCAGGAGGTGACGGGCCAGCCCACCTCGCCTTTGGTGGCCAGGACAGCATTGTCGTCGACGCTCCATCCCACATCGCCCGCAGCGGCCTTCTCTGCATCGCCTGCTGCGGCCCGGCCTACCTCGCCTTCGGGGCCCTTGATGCCTCACATGTTCCTGCGCAAGCATCGGCCATGGTGCAGCATCCCACCGACGAACCATGCATTGAGACCAGGACATCAGCAGCACTAGTGGAGATGGCGGAGTTGGTGGAACCAGCCGCGGAGGATGCTGCTCTGGCCTTGCAGGTCCGTGCGACTGGTTCTATGAAGAAGACTTCGGTGATTCCGATGCTGCGTAGGAATGGAAGACATATGGTGAGTGGGGATGGTGCGTCCGCAACGGACATGGATTCTTTGGAGAAAGCTATGCGCAGAAAGACTGAAAAAACTTGGACACCAGTGGTAATCCCTCTTCCTCTAAGTCTTTTATTCCTTTTTCATCTACTAGCATTTCATCTAAGCTAAATTCAGTTGGAATTAGTATGGGTAAGAATGCTAGTGATATTTCTGTTTCTATAAAGGTCTTGAAGCGGATGGAATTTGACCGGTTAACGGTTGTTCCTAAAGCATTGGCCTCTTTTATTTCCACTTACTGGAATAACGAGGACACGAATACCACATCAGATGATCAACTCCTCTCTCATCTAGTAGGTGAAGTTCTGAAAGTTGGTTTAGACGAAGACAAATTAAGCTCAATTTATGAGCTAACTGCTTCTGGTTGTAAATCGTCTTCTAGAAAAAAATGTAATAAATCTCGTAAAAGAGATCTTGCTCCTAAATCTATTATTGTTTTCCAATGAATGTCATGTTCTTGAATAGTAGAGGTCTTTGTGACTTGGCTATACACATTGCACTTTGTTCTAGGGAATATAATTTGGATTTTGTGTCTATCTCTGAAACGGGTAGACGAGAATTTTCACAAAGTTTATTGGATCGCCTATCGGGTGGTCTAGACTTTGTGTGGCATTCTCATCCATCTAGGGATGGTCTTGGGGCATTTTACTCGGTGTGCGGACAGATACCATGGATATATTGGCTGTTTCAGAAGGGGAGTTTCATATAAAACTTCACAGCTATAACAAAGCTGATACTTTTATTTTGAGTCTGGTAGCTGTGTATGGCGCGGCCCAAGAGGCCCTCAAGGCTTATTTTCTTCGGGAATTGGTGAACTTATCAAAAGATAATCCATACCCTATCCTAATAGGGGGGCTTTAATTTGCTGTGGTACCCATACGAGAAGAGTAAAGGCCGTTTCGATGATCATTGGCCCTTCCTTTTTAACGTTGTCATTGACAGTCTTGATTTGAAAGAAGTAAACATGATTGGTGACAATTTACATGGGCTAATTCTTTTGCTAGAACCTACATATGAAAAACTTGGTCGTGTACTCATGGACTCGGATTGGGAAGATCGCTTTCCTCTAGTTTCGGTACGGACTCTCGAATGTATTGAGGCTCTGTCAGATCATGCTCCCATTTTGCTCACCACTAGATTACCATCGCCTCGTAGTGGCCGTCACTTCAAATTTGAGCTCGGATGGCTGTTACGGGATGATTTCTAGGATATGGTGAAAGCAGTTTGGGAAAGACCGGTGGCTGGTGATAACCCAATCCAGAGATGGAATAATAAAGTGCGTTTGACACAAAAACATCTTGGGGGTTGGGTGCCACACATAGCTGGTATCCTTAAGAAAGAAAAACTTAAACTTTCAGCTACTATTGATGACCTCGAAGCACTAGCAGAAACTCGATTGCTTACTCTGCAGGAAATTGAGCTAAAAAGCCAATAAAATGTGGAGATTGCCCGGTTACTACGCGAAGAGGAACTCAAGTGGTATTAGCGTTCTAAATCACAGTTTATTTTGCATGGGGATTCGAATACTAGATACTTTCATAGTGTATCCAATGGCAGACACAAGAAGAAACGTATCCATTTCCTAAGGCATAATGATGAAACGATTAAAGGACACGATCATCTGAAATCTTACATTACGAATTATTATAAAGGTTTATTTGGAATCCAGAGGAAGGTTCCTTCTCAATGGATGAATCCCAAATTAACGATATACCCAAGTTTCTGACGTGAAAAACAATTATCTGACCGCTCCCTATTCTAAGGATGAAGTCAAATTAGTTATTTTCCAAATTGAGCATAATAAGGCACCTAGCCCTGATAGATTCTCCGCGGAGTTTTACCAAAAAAAATTGGACGTAATCAAATCAGATATCATGGATATGTTTAGTGCTTTACACGAGGGTCAACTAGATTTGTTTTGATTGAACTTTGGTAAAATTATCTTATTACCTAAGGTTAATAAAGCAGAAAGAATCCAACAATATTGACCGATATGTCTTCTTAATGTTAATTTTAAGATTTTTACCAAAGTCGCCACTATCAGGTTGAACTCAGTGGCTGATCATGTTGTTAGGACTTCGCAAATCGCGTTCATACAAGGTAGGCATATCCTTGATGGTGTGGCAACCTTGCATGAAACGGTTCATGAGCTTCATACAAATAAATTGAATGGGGTGATACTCAAAATCGATTTCAAGAAAGCTTATAATAAAGTTAAATGGTATTTCCTACAACAGGCTCTTAGAATAAAAGGTTTTCATCTGAATGGCGTGCTTTAATCAATAGCTTTATAGTCGTAGGTAGCGTTGCCATCAAAGTAAATGATGATATTGGCAACTACTTTCAGACTAAAAAAGGGCTAAGACAAGGTGACCCAGTATTACCAATGCCATTCAATATAGTGGCTGATATGTTATCTATCTTGATTCAGCGTGTTAAGTCTGAGGGGCAAATTGAGGGTGTGATTCCCCACCTTGTGGATGGGTGATTTTCTATACTTCAATATGCGGACGATACAATTCGTTTTATGGAACATGATCTTGAAAAGGCCAAGAATCTGAAACTCATCCTTTCAGCTTTTGAGCAACTTTCTGGATTAAAAATTAACTTTCATAAAAGTAAACTGTTTTGTTTTGGTGAGGCCTAGGAGATGGCTGGATGGTGTTATATATGTTATCCTTTTTTCAACTACCAAAAGGTGTCTTGAAAAGGTTGGATTATTCCCGATGAAGATTCTTTTGGTAGGGGGATAATAAGAAAAATAAATATAGGCTGGCTAAATAGAGCGTGTTGTGTCGACACAAAGAATAGTGTGGGCTTGGTATTCATGATCTAGAGATTAAGAATACAGCCCTACTTAGTAAATGGCTCTTCAAGTTATTAAACAAGGGTTTTGACAGACTACTATTAAAAGAAAATATGTTAGCTCAAAAGCATTGTCCCAAATGGTTTGGAAACCTGGTGACTCTCACTTTTGGGCTGGACTGGTGGCATCTAAAAATCATTTTCTATGCTTCGGTACATCTTCTATTAATAATGGGGCCCAGATAAGGTTCTGGGAGGATAAATGACTTGGTAATGCTACCCTCCGAGAACAATATCCTGCGTTATATTCCATTGTCCGTTATAAGGAGGAAACGGTTGCCGCAGTGTTGGAATCATTTTCACCAAATATAACATTCAAAAGGGACCTGATTGGTGCTAGACTTGACTCTTGGATTATGTTGCTATATCGTCTGCCCGACGAACCAGATGAATTCCGATGGAATCTAACTATGAATGGCCTTTTACTGTTAGCTCATTGTACAATGCTTTGGCTCGGCCGGCTATCCTAGTAATAGATAATAGGACGGTCTGGAAGATGAAGATACCTCTTAAAAACAAAATCTTTGTTTGGTATCTTTGTCCATGGATTATTCTACAAAAGATAACCTTATTAAGCGAAATTGGCACGGAAATCCTGGGTGCGTGTTTTGTCACCAAGATGAGACAATCAACACCTATTTTTCCAATATAGTTTCGCTCGTCTATATGGTCAATCGTCCAAGCAGCTTCGGGCTTGTATCCACCATGTAGTGTTGCCAACGTTTTTAGAAATTGGTTACATGGTATTGATAACAAGTATAAGATTCTTCTTCGGGTCGGAGCGATCGACATTATATGGTCGCTATGGTTATGTAGAAATGATAAGATTTTTAATGATATAAACTGTTCTCTCCTGCACGTTATCTACAAGTGGACACATACCCTTCGGGCTTGGTCGATATTGTATCGTGCGGAGTATCGCGACCTTTTTATGGAGGTGTGCACACGGCTGGAGCACACGGCACGAGACTTTTTTACCAGACATGGATGACAACATAATTTTCGGATAGACATGCCCCATGCATCCTAGGCGTTATTGCAATTTCTCATTTTGATATGTAATTCTCCTATACCTTTTATTTCTAGTTGGATCTTATAGACTAGAGTCAGCTATGTAGCTATGTGCATCCTAGTTATGCAAAGGCCGAGTGTAATATTTCAAGTAATAAAAGCGCCCTTTATTAAAAAAAACATGTCCCTTATGACCTGATTGAACATCTAAATTGCAACTCTTCTGAAGTGAATACCGAACAATGCTCAAACTATGTCACAGCAAGGTATAAAATGAGACGCATGGACAGAATTAAGACCATCATCGACCACTTCTGCGCATAAAAAATGCAGCTATATAAACACATATAGTTTTACACCTTTGAGAACCCATTCGCAATTCATAGCAGCGCTAACAGAAAGATGAAGCTGTATGTAAATAGCATACCAAGCATCCTCCCTAAGAATAAACATGCAAAATTGGAGCCAACACCTACTGTAAGACGGCTCCTTGTTTGTTGCGGCAAATGGGCTTTAAACACTCCTCTCCACCCCAATCTCCTCTTTATCGGCATAAACAGGAAGCCCAGCTGCCAATTAGATGGGTTGCGGAGCAAGAGTGTGGCGATGCTAGACAGGCATACCACAATGCCAATCCGCTCACTAACTGGGCTCAAAACAACATAAGCTCCCAGTGCAAATGCTGCAACCATACTTCTCGTCGCTTGCTCCATAGATACTACCGAGAAGAACATGTAGAGTTTACGAAGCAGTGGATGAACATGCTCCGATCCAGCATAGGTGAGCCAAATGGTGGACAGGGTGGAGCCGACAAATGCAAGTGTGTTCGCCATCACAAATGCCTTGAAGGTGTATCTGTGTGATAAAATTGGTGCACCGGCATGTGGATGGCCATCAGATATATTACCACCGGGTAGAGTGAATACTGCTGCAAATGTGACTGTTGAGACAAGCACAGAGCCAACTACTAAATTTTGTGCAATGTTGCTAAATTTCTTTAGCTCGTTTCCAGCAGCTTTCCCAATGTGGAACTCATCTATGAAATGATCCAGGCGGCGTGGAGTAAGGGCAGCTCCTGTCCATGCCAAACAGCGAAGTATAATGACCTGTGGATTCTATCAGAAGAAATCAAAATTTCAGAAAAGCAAAGCAGATGGATTGGAAATACTTTACGGCAAACAAGAATACAAATTAGTGTACATGTGCAAACAAGAATAAATTGGTAGGTTGAAGAAGATTACCAGTGTATAACTGATCCCTTTATCTGTGGCCAGTACCGCAAGATCTAAGGCAGTGAGGCCTTGGTTGTTCACTATATTCGGCAGCACACCTTTATTTGACATCAGAAGGCTTACTATCATCTGGTCTGCATTCTTGACTGCAAGGTGCAGAGCTGTATTCCCTTCATAATCCATGACATTCATCATTCTTTCGAGTTCCGGAGTACCAGAGAAATGCCAAACGACTTTCCATTTCTTATGCTCAACTGCAATATGTAGAAAGTTTCTTCCTTTACTGTCAAGCTTCTCATCAAAATCTGGGCAGTGTTTGGAGAGTTCGTAGATCAGTTGACCATATCCCATTTTAGCAGCAATATGTACAGGAAACAATCCATTTGAATCTGGGACATAGGCTGGAGAAGTATCATATCTCAATAACAGCTTCAATGCGGAAATGTTTCCAGCAGATGCAACATAATGAAGAGGAGTACTTCCTGAATCGTCAACTTCTTTCGCAAGTGCTGGGTTCCACTGCAACAGTTCCTGTGTCATTTCTATTACTAAGAACTTAGTAACTATGTCAAGTACACACAATTCAATTTAAGATTCTATCAAGATACTACTGTGAAAATCAACAGTAATGCTTTATAAAAAAAATGTCAATCAACAATAAGCTAGTGCTGAAGAAATGTAACCGTGGTTGTTTTTTGAGGAAAAACATTTCTCGTTCAATACATGCTATCCAGAAATTAAAGTAACCCAAAAAAATAAAAAAATTATTGACTGTCCAGTAAAGTAGGAGAGAACAAACAAAACAAAAAATAAGTAACTGATCAAAGGTGTCAGTCAAACACAAATGAGAAATAATGATGGACCTTGAAGATTCAGAAAGCACTTTATCATGTCAATCTCAATGATGAACATGGTTTCGAGGCAGACATGATAAAAGAATCTCATACATTCCTACCTGGTCCCTCTTTCACATTTTATCAATATATAAAGCACATAACTATTTGGATAAATATGGTCACGTATAATTATATGTGTAGCATATTGAGGGCACGGTGTGAGTTTAGGTACTTGTCATAGCTCCTCTGTTTGTGCAGTTGTTTACATAATATTGTACTGGCCAATGCCAAATGGAAGGAGGTGTGTATTTTCTAATTTATAGTCATGTGTCATACTCAAATACGGATAAAGTATCAAAATAGTTCAAATTCACAATTTATTTGATTTCTCGATACTAGACTCAACTCTGGATTTGAATGGTAGATTGGTTCTTTACAAATTATCTAAATTTAATGAACTTAAATAACAAAACTTTGACCAATCATCATAAAGTCAATACAACTACATGTTTTCTAAAGTTCCCAGTAAAGTTCCACTCTATCTGATTATATGAAAACCACTTTCTATCTATCATGCTCTCAATTCATGCAGATTCACATCTTTTAATTTTTCCAGTACATTTATTTTATATTTAAACACAGATTTCCATCATTCCATGCTTATATGTCCTTTTCAATAAGAATATAAATCCCTTTCATTTTACATAGTTATATATTTATTTTTGTCTCATGAGCCACCCTGGCATGTGAGGAGTAATCAACAGAGTCAGATCCTGCAGCGCCACACACACACTAAAGTGGCTACCTACACTTACCCCACTAACGCAAATCAATCATGTTACCCTCGACAACTTGCTTCCTGACAACCACACCACGAACCTAACATTGCTATCACTACTCCCAGTAGGTTCGACTGTGGGATTTAATTGATCACAAGTGTACGACCTAGTCTATAATTTGCATTTATTTTTTCTGAAAAAAATATCAAGCTAATAAACCTTTATCGCGTTAAACAGAAACCTCAAAATACCGCATCACTTGCTTTACAAGCAATTATCTACTAATCTCAATTGAATTGTAATGGCCACAGATTATTTCAGCATAAATTAAAGGCGGCTTTAGACAAACATCTTGCAGCACCTCAAGTTGGCACTTCAATCTATCACAAATTCGAGGAAACGGAGCAATAAATCAAGAAATTAAGGCGATATCTCGTCAGGCACTTACCGTTGCTCGTGAGGGCAGCGGCGTGCAGCGCCGTGCGCCTGCCCGGTCCCGTGCACGAACACAGTATGGGCACCTTGTCATCGTCGTCGTTCCAATATGACTTTATCAGAAGGCGCAGCATCCCAAGGGACCCTGCCGCCGCTGCCATGTAAATCGGCGTCTCCCCCGCGCCGCCGCACAGCCCCGCGAGCCCCGAGTCGGCAGCGGCCAGCGCACGGGCCGCGGCATCGTGCCCGCCTCGCACCGCCTCGTGAAGCGCCGTCTCGCCGCGCTTGTTAGTGGCGCGGGTGAGGGCGCGCAGGGACGAGGAGGAAGCGATGAGGAGAGCGACCACCTTGTGGGCCCCGGCGCGAGCGGCGAGGTGGAGCGGGGTGTCCAGTGCGGCGTTGCGCGCGGCGAGGAGGCCAGGGGCACGGCGAAGGAGGAGCGTCGCGAGTGCCGCGTGCCCGCCAGACGCGGCCACGTGCAGGAGTGTGTTGCCTCCTGCGGTGGCAGCGGTCTCGAGGTCGGGCGCGGACGGGTCGGCGAGGAGCTCCTTCACGAGCCGCCCCTCGTCACCGCTGCGCGCCGCGCGCAGGAGCGCGGGGCTCAGGGTTGGCACGGCGACCAGCGGTCGAGGCGTCGCACAGGACACGGTGGACGGGGTGGACGGCGGCGAGGTCTCTACCTTGGCGGGCGAGGCCATTGTGATTCGTCTGTGCGTCGGTTGACGAGGGGGAAACGTGGGTGGTTTACTTTGGATTCATCATATCGGTACGCCAGTAGTACTAGTGCAAACAACTACGGCTAGTGCTAGCAATGGAACTTGAGGTGGCAACGACCAATAAATGGATACTACAAGTATCATTTTCTATTTGCCCCTCGGTGGTTTTGTAATTATGTAGCGATATTTTTTTATTAGTACTTCCTTCGTTTTTTCAGGTCTTAAGGTGTTCTCGCTTTGCGTGTTTTTTCTTTGACCAAGAATTACTCTAAATACTTCTTCTGTTTTTATTACTTCGTGTTCTAGGATTTTTTAGATTCAAACTTTGTCAACTTTGACCAAGAATATAGAAAAATATATCAACATTCATTATTCTAAATGCATATATTATAAAAATATTACTTACAAAGATTCTAACACTATAGGTTTTACATGATAGATACTTTTATTTTTTGCTAAATATTTGGTCAAACTTCAAAAAGGTTGATTTTGACTAAACCCAGAATGCGATCTAATTGTGAACGGAGAGAGTATGTAAAGAGTTTTGGTATAAAACTAGTATCACTGAAAAGTATTTTTCAACACGAAATCCAACGGTACTAATTATATACAATAAAATGAAGATTTTGTTGCTCAATTTTTTCGGTCAAACTTTGCTTTGGAAAACGTGTGCGCCTTAAGCCTTGAAACGGAGGTAGTATAACTCTACCCTTTCCTTCTTTCTTTTGATTCCATTTCATCGAAATAGACTTTCGCCTCCGCTATATTAATACAGCAACCCACGAGTTCACTGTTCGGCCGATATCACAAAAACGTCAAAAAGAAAATACAAAAGAACGAAAGAGAAACTAATGCACAACATCGTTAGTTCGATAAAACGACGATAACTCGCAACCGCTGCGCCCGTCAGAGTAGTCCCACCGCGCTCCTATGCCACCAAATTGCCGTATAACAAGCAACACATTCAAGAAGGAGCACGACAATGACGATGTTGTTGCCTGGATTTCTCCTAGAATTTCTCCCGGTACACGTAGGGGATGGGGAGAGTGTACACCAAGCGCCCTTCAAGAAGAAAGGCAGCACCTGCAGGTCTCACCGTGTCGGAGTCGTCCTATAGCTAGCAAGGATTTCTCTCGACCCTCAAAGAACCACGACCCATCCAACACTTGCACTCCACCAAACTTGCTGCCCAACATGCGCAATCCCTTCTTATGGTGAGCGGTTGATAGCTTTGTAAGGCAAAATGGTACTCCCATAGTTAAACGATGCAGCAATCAGAGTGGCAGCAATATGTAAGGGTAGAAATGAACAGTCTTGCGGTTATGAACTATGCAAATGTACTTGCGAACAGGGTTGTACTTGATAAGTTTTTTTTACTTAGGAAACAAAAAAGAAACGGTTTTATCACTTGAGAAAATGAAAGATTTTTTTCTCCTCCCCTTTCTCTCTCCTTTCCCTCTTCTCGTTGAGAGTCCACCGTGGTTCCTTGTCTCGGTGCCCATGGTCTCCTGGTGGCGATGCCATCTAGTGTGGATAAGGGTGGCCGAGGCGGGTTGCACAGAGTAGAGTAGAGTTTGACGGATGCTTGCCAGTAGGTTAGAGTAGGGCACCGATCTTGTGTGGCCAGATCTGTTTCATCCTGGAGTCCTCTCTGCTTGGCGTCGAGCTTCGATGGAAGTGGACGGAGGTGAGCACCTGCGACTCAGGAATCTCCGCAAATAAGGTCATGGTTTCGGGTCTGCTGTTGCTCATGTGTTTTGGTTTCTCCTCCTCGCCGGCCGTGGGACAAGGGGACAAGTGAAGCCCAACTCAGGACACGCGGATCTGGAGCTAGAGATTTGTTCTTGCTTCGGTGCATTGGCGCAGCACTAGGCGGTCGCGGACAATATTCTCTATCATGTTTGAGTGGTGGAAGAAGGCGAAGCCCGTCTTGGAGGCGAGTCTCCGCAATAAGCGTCGCCATCATCCTTCTAGTCTTATTCGAGCACTCTTTGTCCTTTCGGCTGGTCGTGGACTCGTGGTGACGAGGAAGAAGACAACCTTTGCTTGCGGATGGCTGGTCCTGGGCAACGGCTTCGGGAGATCTTGGGGGTTTCTGCTCCTTATAGCAGATCCCAGGCGGCGGCATTGGTTTGCCGCCAGGCCCGCCACTATCCTTGGTGAGAGGACTGACCCTATAGCGCTCGACAGCAACTGTAATCCATGCTTCTTTCCTCTCTGGTGTTAGAAATAATGGGGCTAATCCATTTGTCGTTTTAAGATTTCAGATTTTCCTAAAATCTCAAAGTTCCAAATTGTGGAATTTATGTTGGTCACTTGCTAAAATCATGTGTGAGTACCAAAGTTTAGTCACGTGAAAAGTTGGAGGAGAGACCACCTTATAAGGTGGAGTGTTGCACCACTTCAGTGAGTTTTAATAAGAGATACACACGCCGCTTCCTCCAAATAGTGACGCCTAAATTCATTGAAATCTAAATAAAATTGAGTCAACTAATATGGGTCCGATGGAGTATTTTTTTTTTCCATTCTTTGAAGTCCTTGTAAAAAATCCACTCACTGCCGAAGTAATGAAAACTTTTGGTCAGGCCTTATCCTGTTAAAAAAAAAGTTGAGAAAATTAAAGCTGAATGGCGAAGGTGCTCTTCTAAAGTCGTGATGCGGCATGATAGACGCCAAACAGCTGTTGGCACGTCTCGATGGATGCCCTGTGCCGATACAGAATACATATGCTAAACCACGTGTGCAATCCAAGAGTATCAGCAGACGCTTCGAGATCTGTACACACGCTTTGGTCAAAAGCCATGAGATCCTCAAGAAAAGAAATACAAGTACAGTATTATAAGTAACAAGAACTCATCTGACATAAAGAAGAAGAATGTCGAATCGTATTCGCAGACATGCGTGCGACTATACTGTGTACGGAGTCCCTCAAGAAAATACTGTGTACGACGTATTTATTATTTTCGAATGCGCGGGGATGGATGGATCGAGCAACTGGAAGCGAACGTGGTTTCGTTCCTTGGCAGCTGGCACAAGTACACCCGCGCGATGCTCCCCATTTTAACCACCCACAGGCCACAACACCCTGCACTGCACGAGCAGCGACGCCAATAATTGTGTCCACCGCGGCCCGGGTGTGGTAGCCGCAGGACAAAGCGTGGTCGGGCGTCAAAAGTAGCGCGAGAAAAGGGCACAAAGGCACGCGGGAAACAGTGATATATACATGGCGGCCGTTCTCGAGTTCTGCGTTTTTCCCTCTCGACTTGCCCCCGTTATTCCCATGGCCATGGTGCCGACCGGCCGCGTGTCCGTCCTTTACACCTCGTTTGAATTGTTGTTTTTAGTCATGTTGTTTTTATTTTTTGAAGACGTTAAGTAGGAGAAGTCAGTGTAATCCAGCGGTTTTGGTTAAAAAACGACATTTCAAGCAGAGCCTTAGCAATAAAATACCCTTGCATTATTCGGAGCAAAGTGCGGGATACAGGATTCTCACCTCTTAAAGAAGATGCCGAAATAAATATTTCTTCTCGAATATAACCAAGCATTTAAAAGATAAGAAAGAGATGATATACAGTACAAGAACAATAATTTGCATCTATAATCTTGCAACAAAGTACCATTGAGCTATCAGTAGGAGAAATGACAACTCAATATCAACACAAATAATGAAACAAAGTCCCTCTAAGGCCTCGCTTACTTTCTAAAAGATAAGAAAGAGATGATATACAGTACAAAAACAATAATTTGCATCTCCCGAGCTACGAGACTGTCTTTATGGCAACTGGCAAAATGCCTCCTCTCCACCACCTAACTTCCCTCTTCTCAATTTAATTCGTCATCCACCCACAATCTTAAATCCACCTTCTCATATTTCTCTTTGTAATCCCTCACTCGTCCTTCATCCACAAAGAATACCAAAAATCTCCACAAAAATATTCCTCCCGGGTCGAGATACCATGGAAGGAAACCAACAATCAAGAACAAAGAGAGATGGAGCACGGTCAGATGGTGCAGTATACAGGAGGAATATCAGATCTAGCTTCAACTCTTCAAGCCATGAGCTTAGCAGATCTAGGACTTTGCAGAGTCCAAAGTCATCAAGTGATTCAAGAGCAACAACTAGATTTCTCCCACTACCTACTAATGAAAGTGGCATGCACGGGTGGTACACCAAGAAGGGTCACACAGCAGGCTCTGGAGCAAGCAATGGCGAAAGCTTGGAGAAGCAGCTTCTATGCAATCTCCTAGGTATCAAATACTGTCTTCATAGCTCACTTTAGGAATCAAGAGGATATGTACTCAATCTATACTAGGCAGCCATGATCAATAAACTTAGATATCATGTTGCTTGACTAGTTTGATTCAAACGACCTTGCTTCAACTAGAGAAGAATATAAATTTGAGCATATCTTAGTCACCATCAGAGCTTATGGCATCCCTAGAAATAGAAGATCCCTCAACCTGCTAGAAGACATCTTAAATCAAGTGGGAGCTAGCTCAAAATTTCACATCCTTCAAGAAAACAATCTCTATGCAAGACATGACTATATTTGGGGAGTAGCAAGGTTAAGAGTTCAAGCTCCGGTAAAAGATAGGGTCATTGTGAATTATTCTGATAATTCCAATGGACTTGTATACCTGCACTATGAGAAATTCAAGAGAATATGTTTATTCTGTGGAGTCATGTTTCACAATGCCCAAAACTGCAACTTGAGGAATATCCTGATTAAGGAAAGATCCAAGAGTAATCAAGCTGAGTTGCATTTCCCACTCAGAGATTTGGACAATGGATTATTTTTTTTGAAGGGTAAAACAGTAGGGAAAAAAACCCCACTGCAATTTTTATATAATATAAAAAGTTACAAAAAAATATTTACAAACTCAATCCACCTCAAAGAAGAGGGATAACATTCTAAGCAGCTATCTCCTGTCTAAATTAATTTCAATCCAATCTTTAAGGTCCTGATGATACTTCTTCTTAATTCTATAAAGGACCCATCTTAATTCCTGGGCTACAATAGCCTTCCAGTTCTCCATCTATGCATGCTGATTATTGAAGATTTCATTATTTCTGCAAATTCAAATGCCCCAAGTTCCAAGTATCAGAATTTCCATTACAAAAGGGACATTAAGATCTTTTTTAATACTGGCTAAGGCTTCAAAGATATTTTGATCAGCCATATTGACCTGTGAAATTTCAGCCCAGCAAGCTCTTGCAAAAGGGCATTCCCAAAACAAATGCAGGCTGGTTTCTTCATCATTGCAACTCGAAAACACAGTCATAAGATGCCGAGAAAACATTTACTTTTCGAAGGTTTCTTGTGTTGAGTCTATCAAGCGAGGAGCCGAAGAAGAATTTGTGCTTTTTCGACAAGAAGATTTCCATAACCAAGAGAAATGTGGCTGAACCGGTTGGCAACCAGCTAAAGAGCAGTAAGCCTTTTTGACCGAAAAATTACTGCCCCAAATGTAAGACCAAATATCAGATTCCCCCTGCCTGCCAGTATTAAGAATTTGTTCAAGACTTTGATATTCCTGGTAAGCTTGTTGGGACAGAGGAAGGAAAAAAAGGTTCTGAGTATTTTCAGTATGCAGGAACTCACTGACAGAGATGTGAGGGTTTTTTGCATAGGAGAGGAGATGAGGAAGCTTATGTTGAAGGCAGCTATCATTCCACATATCAGACCAGAATAGTGTGGATTTCCCATTTCCAACCAAGCACTTCAGTTTTAGATGAGCTTTCCACCAAAAGGATCCCTCAAGACTTCTGCTAGGGAGCTTACCATTACAGTAGTAAGTATTCCATATAAGGTGAACCCAAGGAATATCCTTGTGATTATAAAACTTATCCAAATTCTTCAAAAGAAGTGCAGAGTTTTGAACATTAAGGTCTAGAACTCCCAATCCTCCCTGGTTCTCTGGTCTACAAACTTTCTTCCATGCTACAAGAGCAGTACCTCTAGCTTGAACATCAGAAGTTTTCTTTCTCCACAAACATTGCCTCATATATTTAATCAATTGTTCCTTGATAGTGACAGGAAGATCAAAACAACTCATGTAATATATGGGAAGGGAAGACAACACAGATTTGACTAACTGCAATTTCCCCCCATAATTAAGAAAGTCTGCTATTCCACACAACCTTCTCTCAATTCTCTGAACAATAGGCAGGAAATGTTCCACAGCAGGTTTATTCAAGCTCAGAGGCAAACCAATATAGGTAAAAGGCAAGGAACCAGTGAGGCAAGCAAGGGTATTTGCAAAATGCCCAAGCCTCTCAGAGTCCATGTTAATTGGCATCATGCTGGATTTAGAATAATTAACTTTGAGTCCAGTGGATAGAGCAAAAGTATGTAGAATTGCCTTAAGGCACAAGAGTTGCTCAGAATCAGCCTTAAGGATTACTAAAGTGTCATCTGCATACTGAACCACAGGGAAGTCAGGACAGAACACCTCTTTAGTGGGCAAAGAAAGAAGACCCAGGTTCATTGCCTTATTGAGGATACTTTGAAGGAGATCAGCAGCCAGAACAAACAATAAAGGAGATAAAGGATATCCTTGCCTAACACCCCTTCTACAGTAAAAAAATCCCCAGGCACACCATTTAACAGCACAGAGGAAGAAGCTGACCCAAAGATCATCTGAATCCAAGAAATCCATTTATCTCCAAAACCTTTGGCTTTAAGAATATTGATGATTGCAGAATGCTCAATTCTGTCAAAAGCCTTTTCAAAATCAAGCTTCAGAATTAAAATTTCCTCCTTTGACTTGTGGCATTGATCAAGAAATTCAAATGCCCAACCTAAACAGTCTTGGATAGATCTTTGCTTGAGGAAACCATATTGATTCTTGTGAACAAGTTTAAGTATGACTTTTGCGCCTATTAGCGAATCTTGGTGATAATCTTAAAGACACTATTCAAAGAAAGAAATAGGCCTAAAATCAGCAGGAGTCAAAGGAGCAGCAATTTTTGGAATGAGGGTGATAAAAGAAGAATTAATGCTTTCCAAAGAGACTTGCCCTTCATAGAACTCCACAAGTAGATGTTTCACATCATCTTTAATAATAGGCCAGCAAAGCTTCATGAATTCATTATTAAAACCATCAGGGCCAGGGGATTTATCATTAGGCAGATTGGTGATGACCTCATCAATCTCCTCATCAGAGAAAGGCTTTTCCAAAGCATCCCTTTCTTTCTGGCTTAAACAATCACCAGCCAAGTCATTAAGATTGAAATGCATTTCAGGATTATTAGAAGAGCCCATTCTATTTTTAAAGGAATTCCAAAGGATATTTGCTTTGCCATCATGATCATAAACCTCAAGATCAGAATCATCCTTGAGCATGGAAATGTAATTATGTCTAAAGCTTATGGTAGCTCTGGAGTGAAAGAACTTGGTGTTTTCATCCCCCAGCTTAACCCATTTAATTTCCCCCCTCTGTTTCCAATAAGTATTCTGATCTTGTAAAAGAGAAATAATAAGATTTTTCAGGATATCCCTAAGATTCCATTCTTGAATAGTAAGAGTTATCATTTCCTCCATGATATCAATAAAGTCAATGGTGGCATTAACATTACAGATTTGTGCCTTCAGGCAAGGTAGCTGTTTGGCCCAAAGTTTCAGCCCTCTTCTCACATTTTTGAATTTAGCATTGATTTTTTTTGCAGAATCCAAAAAACCCACAGGAATGTTCCAGGCATTTTGAACAATAGCTTTAAACTCCTTATGATGCAACCAATGATTTTCAAATCTGAACACCTGAGCTTTGGGAATCATTGTGCCAATGGAAATGACACAAGGAAGATGATCAGAGGTAGGCTTTGCGAGAGGAGCAACAAAAGTTGAGGGAAAACTCTGAGTCACTACAAGAAATGTGTCAAACTATGACGTTTTGGTAGTGACCCTGAATGAAATCGTCATAAATTTATGACGATTCTACACTAGATGGTCGTAAGCTATTTGGGAGGGCCAAATCCTTATTAAACTATGACGATTTCGTGAAAAACGTCGTAATTTCTATGGACAAAATCGTCATAATTTCTAGACAGGTTGAGATATTAGAGAAGGTCAATATCAGCCGTAGGATGTAAACATAATGAACGGATGGATGGTGAAGTATGGAAACTTGTTGTGTGGATTGATGACCTGGCATCCAACAAGACGCATAATCATCTAGGTCAGCCGCATCCAACCCCACCTACCCCCATCGCTGTAACCCTTCCTCGTTCCTCCTCCTCAGATCCACCATGGCGCCTCCATCCCGATACCATCTCCTCCTTCGCACCACGCCGCCACCCCAAACCACCGCACCCTCCGCACCACCATCGCCTCACCTCGACCCCATATCGCTCACGGATTTCTCCTATACCGACGATCCAGATCGAGGGAGCACTGCTACCGCCCGCCTCCTCGCTGGTGGCCGACATCGACATGGAAAGTGTAGGGAAGGCCGGATGGGTGCTCGTTTGCCGGTGGCGCATGAATCGCGGAGCCCCGACCTTTCACTCTCCCCCATAGCCGAACCTCCGATGCAAGACACGATTCAGACCACTCGGACTCGTCGACATCGCCATGACCATGGAGGTGTGCATCAAGGACGTCGTCACCCCTCTAGATGCTAAGATACCGTTAGTCTCTCTCCCATACTCTCATCGGTCCTCCTGCCGATCCATGTTTTGCGTGGGATGGTATTTGATTGTTTCCATATGTCCCTTCTCCCAGAGGGTGCTACTCATGGTGGAGGAGAAGAATGTGCCCTGCGAGAAGAAGCTCATTGACGTCATCAACAATCCCCATTGGTTTGTTCCTACATCCCTATCTGATCCTCCCCTCCTCCTAAAATATTCCACTCACAAAGTACAAAACCACTTGACGAGTAAGTGCTAGATAGATTACTAGTCAATATGTTGGTCATGCCTTGGTGAAGTCATGTTGGTGCTTCCTTTGGTGAAGTACGAACTGAATTGCGAGGTCAATTTTAGCAGCCCGATCATTCCCGCCACCGCTTAGACATGTAATAGAGAAATTTTTAGCAGGCCCGATCCCCTCTATTTGGATGATTATTATTTATGTAATAGAGAAATTTTGTTCTATTGTAGTTCCTAGTTAGTTGGACATGTAATTGTTCTGCCAGTCAGCTTATAGTTAGTTTTGATTTATCATGTAATTTTTAGGCAGCATAATTGATTATGTAGTGTTCTGCCGGTGTTGGTGTATCCTTAAGCTATGTTAATGTTGTTTTCATATAATTGTTCTCCACGAGCTATTTGAAATCTGATTGCTAATTGTGCATTAAACATGTACTGTCCAGTTCTCTGTGTAGAATGTCCGGTGTCCCTATCCTCCTGCATGTATTCTTTCTAAAAGTCTTTTGTTTTTCCCGTTGAACTGAATCTGTGCATAGACATTAGAGAAAAGCATGCATGTATGGGGGAGATAAATCCATTTCAATAATACTTGCCGATTGTTATATGCGAGTCAATAATAGCTTATATGTTTTTCCTGATTATGCATAGATTGCTATACATAGGAAAACTAATTTAACAGTGATAGTGTGCTTGCACTAGCCTATATTTAGTTTGTTCATACTACTCACTAGTGTTTATATGCTTCAGTTTTTGTTATGGTTGGCTTGCCAACGGGTTGTGCTTGCACTATCCATTACACATTGCCGGTGTGTACGGAACACAGGGTTCTTGGTGCAGGCGTGTTCGCCGCGGTGGCTGCCCTGCCGGTCTTAGATGCTCCCCGAGACCGCTGCTAGTCTTCGCCTTGAGGTTGTAGACCGGTGGTGTTCTTGCTTGCGGTGAGATCGTGCTCTCTGTCCAACCTGTAATCACATTTGACACAATTACTCTGTTACCTTGTTCGGATTGGTACCTATGATTGCCTTTTACAAATATATCTCAATTCTGCTTACACTTATCTTTGGTATGTTCTACAAGTGGTAGTTACATCAATCGTTATATCTTCTTTGGGGGACTGTACATGGTGACCCTGACAGTGTGTCACCTGAATTTATCTATACTGTTGGGGATTATAGGAGGACTTGATGGTATTGGACCTGGAATGGTGTGTTCGCTTAAGGAGATAATAAGCAACATATTTTGAATGCTTTAAAAAATCTGTGTGAGAACTATGTTGTCCGTGGACTTAGTTCACTGCTATAACAATTTACTGTTGCTATCATTGGTCAATTACTTGCTGGAGTTGGTATTGGGATATCTTCTGCGCTTGTGCCTCTTTACATATCTGAGGTTTATAATATATCAAAAAAATTGCAATTATTTTTCTGAAATCAGTCTGAGATTGAACTGCAAGTCGAGCTACTTGCACCTTGCAGATTTCACCACCGAAATACTAGGAGCACTTGGTTCGGTTAACTGCTTTTCATCCGCTTTGGAATTCTTGCATCTCGGTAGTTGGATCGCCACCGCACAAAATCCTGATGGTGAGTTTTCGTATGTCCTCATTCTTTCATTTTACTTCATTCTGGTAGTTGGACTTAGAGGTGCAATCTCTATATTCACTTTGTTTTATGTGTTTTGGTTGTGTCATGTGCGTAATCTGGTGGAGGACAAAACAGTAGAAGTAGCAGTAAACTAAATGACCTCTAGCTTGGTAAGGAGCAATGTAGTGTGTAGTTAGCAATGACCTGTACCAAATGTTAGATGTTCTGCTTGTCTATTTTGTTAAGGTTTAAGAGTCATTTGTAGATCTTTACTAAAACAATTACCTTGTCATTAATAGTTGTTTGCACATGAGCATGGTGTAACCAGAAACTAGCCAAGCCTGTGGTTCTTGCATAATATCATAGTTGTTTGCACATGAGCATGGTGTAACCAGAAACCAGCCAAGCCAGTGGTTCTTGCATAAGAAGCTAGCCGAGTTATATGAATTGTTTTTATCTGACAATATACTTGTGTAGACTTGGAGTATGCTTACTAATCAGTTTGTGCTACTGAGAATATATATGTTCGCATGTACACTTGTCATTTAAGTTTGACAAATTGCTTGAAGAATCTGTACTCTGCTGGGTGGGCGCGTGGTGCTCTTTGCGGATAGAATTGGCTAAACTGTTCATTAAGCTGAACAATGTATTATGTGCTTTTCCCCTAAAACAAAACCTTATATATGTCTTACTTTGGAATGATTTTTCTTTCTGAACAATGTACATTCTTTGTGTACGTACTGACACTTGCCCAATAACTTTTAAATGCTCATTCTTGTAGTGGCTTGATCTTGATAATGGGTTTATTAAGCCTTAAATAGCTACTGCTTGCCTCATCTTATGCTAACTGGATTATTTTGATCTTTGTTGTGTTCGTTTGTGTATGTTTGAGGTACTTTTGTTGATGTCTTTGGAGGTCGCTTGGCGAGCCTCAACCCATAGCATGGAAAGACAGACATGAGGATCTCGACATAGGTCTAGCGTCTGTGATCTAGTTTAGGCTGGAGCAGCACAACACTTGATCTGTCCTTGGATGGGAAGATGGTAGTATATTCAGTCTTTGTTCTTTGCGATTGCGTATACTATAGCAAAAGTTTTATCTGTGATACATAAATTGTCTATTTTTCTTCACTCGCTAGCTCAGAGGTTTATTGTTGTTTCAGCTTTGACCTTCTATCCGAACAATATGTAAAGGGAGATAGTCCATTTCATTATTAGGTTACGTAGAAAACTTCGTAGTCAACAAAGTGATCACCAACTTCTCTTGAAGCATTGTATCTTAAATATTATTAGTAGTTAAATGTTATTAGTATATAAATGGTATGCTCAGAATACTAGGCTGCCAAAGACACCGCATGCTCTCGGCTAATTGTTGATTTTTGGTGTTGAATGTTTTACTTCGTCAATTCTATCTAATGCACTAAGTCTATTGCATTCACATGTACTTGCTACGCTACTTGTAAGTTTTAATTTTCTCTAGTATCATGTTCTTGCAGGGTGCAGTTTTGATGATAAGAGGGTCACGTGACATGGCATACACATTAGGGTCAACACCTACGACCCCAAGACACACCACCTTCTTGACCTGGAATAGCAAGTAAACCCTCCCGTGTGACGGTCTTCTCTCCGTAATCGCTTATAGCGGTGGTCTTCTCTTTGGTAACCTCTTATAGACCTCCTATTTCCCCTCTACCATCTTGAATGGACTAAAAGCTGGTGTGTTCATAATTTTTAAGGCATTGCCAGTTTTTCATTCCAATGTCAACTGGATTGTCTTGACGTCAAGTTTATTCTTCTAAGACACTTACTGGATCTCTTAGTCTACACCGGGATTGATTGATTGTTGCTAGATTGGTGTAAGGCCATATGTACACATAACAGTCAATCTAAGGAAAAAATTTAGGGTTGTATTAACATTTGATGATATAATTTAGTTTCTTTCAAGTTTCAAGCAATTGCCGACAAGTTGTTTTAAGAGCAAACATGTTTTTGTTGTAGTAGATCCTTGTTGAATTGTGCCACGTAGCTGTGATTTTATCTAGATTCTACTACATTGTACTATTGTCCTTTATTTAACACATTGTACTTGTAAATTGTGCTTTGAGCATCTGTTATTACTAGTATACCATCTCACCATAGATTTAGATCGAGTACTGACGCTTTATTTAATATCCAGAAACATGCACATTTGTTCTTTGCCTAACTTACTGTCCTATATGTGAAACCAGATGCCCACTTCAAGGATGATCTTGTCCTGGATAGTCTGGATGCAATGGAGGTTGTGATGGCCTTGGAAGAGGAATTTGGTTTCGAGATACCTGATGATGAAGCTGACAACGAGTAGCGAATCTGTCATGTTTACATCTGTTGTATTTGCTGTCTTTTTGGATATTGTGTCTCAAATTTGGCTGTTGTATCTGCTATCATGTTTATATCTGTTGTATCAAATATCTATATCTATTATGATGATCTAGCTATCATGTCATGTAATAGTGTTACTTATTAGCCTCATGGCTATTATGTTTAAATTCTGGATTATATACTGTTGTTTTGTGTGAACTATATATTTGGAAATGTTGTTGGGATGGTTTGTACATTTGGGTCCGTACTAGAACTAAAAAGTCGAATACACCCTAAAAAAAGGCCATGGCCCATAGACACGACATAAAATAAAATGCTCTACAAATGGCCTAGGCCCAAAACAGAAAAAGTCCAACATTATTGGGCCAGCCCATTTAGATCACTAAAATGGACTGGGCTTATTTTGATTTAAGACGATTTCATTTCGTCACAATTTTGCCACGTAGGATCGGCCACGTAGGATCTGAGCTGGCTTGGCTAGATGGTCCATGACGATATTAGATCGTCATAGACATTATGACGATTTAATATTGTCATAACGGTTATGACGATTTTACCAAAAACGTCGTTATAGTTCATTTGCGACGCCCAGCTTTCGACGATCTCAAAATCGTCATAGAATCGTCATAAACGAACTACTATGACGATTTTGTGACGAAAATGGAGGGTCATATATAGCCAGATTCCTTGTAGTGAGTCCACGCAGCAGAAGTAAAAAACCAATCCAATCTTTCCAAGAGGGGATCTTTCTGCATGTTACTCCAAGTGAACTTTCTACCCTTAAGTGGTAACTCTATGAGACCCAAATTATTAATGGCTTCATTAAAGAGAAGCATACCATTGACATCTCCACCCACTTTATTTCTATTTGAAGGCTGTCTGCAGAAGTTAAAATCTCCCACAATGAGCCAGTCCAAATCATCAGGCATATCAATGTTGCCAAACCAATCTAAAAATTCAGACTTTTTTCAGGTAAACATGGCCCATAAATGTTGGTAAGGATCCAGGATTCATTGGACAAGAGAGATGTCAAGGTGATGGAGATAGAAAACTCATTGAGAAAGGAAAGATGTCCAGAGAACAGGGAACCATTCCAAATGGTGATCAAACCTCCAGATGCACCTCTGGAGGGAAGAAATTAAAAATTGGTAAATTTGGAGGGGCAGAATTTTTTAATGTAGGAGCTATCAAAGTCCTCACGCTTAGTTTCTTGGAGACAGATAATGTCACAACCAGACTCCTCAATTTTGTTTCTGAGAACAACCCATTTTTTTTCAGAATTGATTCCCCTGATATTCCAATTCAAGATCTTCCAAGTTCTTTTGTTATTCATTAAGAAACCAGGAGCAAGTATAGATAAGGGGTGATATAAATAGTGTAATCACCCAGGAGAGGAAACAACAATTACAGAGACAAAAGGCCATCCAATTCAAGGAATCACAGAGATAATCCACAACAAGTACCATCCACATTGCAATATCACAATCACAGCACACATGGGAGTCAACAAGACTCCAGCAAAAGACTTAGTTTGATACAATTAAAACACTTAAGAAGAGGGCTTCTTCTTGGCTTGTCATCCAGTGTACCAGCAGCTGTGTTTCTTCTTGCCACCAATGCCCAAGCTGGAAGAGGCTCCTCCTTTAATGCTACCTTTTGTAAGAGCCTTAACTGCCACTTCATTGGCCTTCCCTTTCTTGAGAAACCTCTTCTCCAGGTCCCCATCCTTTACCTTGCAGAATGAAGCAGCAAGATTTTTAACCACTTTGGAATTCAGACAAGGAGGAGCAGCATTACAAACCAGGCAATCAATAATTAGACAATTTATGTGACTTTTAAAACCCCCATTTAGTTCAACAATTCTAGGGCTTCTTCTCACCTCAGATTCCACAAGAGGTTCCTTGCCCTTTCTGTTTCTAGCAGGGGTAGAGGGAGAGCATGAAGATTTATTGGATTCAATACCCAAGCAAGAGGGGGCCATCTGGGAAAAGCTCTCATTAGGAATGATGAAAGAAATTGAACTTTCCTCAGGAATAGGTTCTTTAATAATTTCCCATAAAGGAGAAGTAAGAAATCCCTTGACCCAATTAAACTTCTCAGGAGTAGCAAGCATGAGAGTAATGAAGTTAAACCAACTTACAGGGATATCACATTTAAGAGAGCCCATTGAAGAAGATTCCTTCTGAATATGGGGGGCAAAATAATTCTCCCAGAGCTCCAGGCCTTGTTGGGAAAATCCCTGCTTAGCCACATGCACATCAGGAATGGAGATAAAAGTTCTCACCATCCCAACCTAAAGGTGAGCCTCATTTGGAGAAAGAAGGTGCTGGTCCTCCAACATCCAATCATCATTCTCAGGAGCCACAGCACTTGAGTCCATAGGGCTTCCAACCCCCTCCTCAGCATGAAAATTGGCCTCCTCTTCATCAGCCAGATAGTTCTGAAAAATGTTTTGAAGGCCTTCACCAATGCCAACCCCTTGTGGTGCAACAGCCACACCCTACTCCTCCACAGCCTCAGGCTCATTAACAGATTCATCATCATCAGACTCCCAGTCTTGAACAATAATAGCACCTGTAACTCCACTGTTCACATCTTGAGGTGGCGGATGCTGATTGTCAATAGACATATCTTCTCAGAGCAATGAGCGGGGCCTTGAGCAGAGCAGTAGCCTCAGTGGACCCCAACCTTCAAAGATTACCACCATTAGGGGCGTGGATCACGCAGGGGCCATCCATCGTCCCCAACCACCCCGGGAGGCGGAGGGAGGTGGAACTTGGGGCCCAAAGACTGGGCCATGAGCAGGAACAGGGTGTGGGTCCACATTGTCATCTGGCAGTGGGTCCTCCTCCGGTGGGCCCCCTCCAAGCAAGTGACTCTAAAGAACTTCAACAGAAAAAGTCCATGACTCTGTCTCCACCAAGTCACCAATGGTAAACCTCACACTCTTGGGGATGTCAACCAAGTCAGTAACACGAATCTTAGCAATAATCCTACCCTTTTGGTCAGGGTCCCGCTCCCACATATGAACCTTCCCAATGTCCGCAAAGATAGCATTCAGATCCTCCGTATGCCAGTGGTCAAGGGGAGGCCCAACTAGCATCACCCAGCACTCATTATTAAACTGAGTCCTACGCCAGTTATCAACCTCATTGTGCTTAACAAAAGAAACATGCACATCTTGAAACGGAATAGGGCTCTCCGCAATGAGTCTATCACGGTCGCTGACATGATGAAACTGCACATACGCAGACCCAAAGGGACAAGCCTGGATATCTCTGAAGTGTACTCCAACCTCATTATTGAAGAAATCAACCAGGACACCATGAATATTCAAGAACGGAACAGGACCAGGGGGAGAGGAAAAATGGTAGCAATGGCATACTGTTCATGCGCCCTTGACCTCCGAGGCACCACCATCCTTTTTACGCGATTCCGCCCAGCCACCTGCATAATCTGGAAGCCATTCGGCAGGAAAGGCAAAGGATCAATCGGAATGTTTGCCATTATGACGCCCTTCACCGGTGACGAGCAAGAGGGGAATGGGGTTTCAGCGGGCGGGGTAGTTGAGGAGACAGGGGAAGTGGTAGTTGCTTTTTGCAACGAAGTGGAGTACTCGTGAAAACTGCCGTGAATAATGGGCCGGGAATGTGAAACTGCCTGGGCCTTGAACCATCCCTCATACGAATTGTCGGGCCAACTACATTTAGGGAAAGAGGGGAATTTCAGAAAGGGAAGGTGACCAGGCAATTTAAATGCCGCACGATTGGCGCCTCCCCCAGACCTGACCGGCGTTACCATCGACTTAAAACCACCATCAGTGAGCACCTGAGCATAGGATCTGCCATGAAGTCTTGATTTGAACTCACCATTAATACGTTGCTCAGTCACAGGCGAAGGAACCGCAGGAGACGCAGGAAATTTGAGTCTTTGAAAAACCGAGCCACCTCTACTGGAAGGCTTTAAAGAAGGAGATTTTTTTGCACTTTCTTTTTTGTACGTGACAACTTCCATTCTTTAGCAGACTCCTTATAGAATTCCCTTTCTTCATGAATCCAGTTCGGACCCCCATTACCCCAGAGATTGACATGAATCACAAAAGAATTACATGAAAACTTTGAAATATTGTAAATCTCAAAACCCACTGCCCTTGAAGCAACCGAGAAACGAAAAGTTCTATCTTGCAGAAGCTTCACCTGGAATTTAGAAGCATTACCACCAAAACAGGCTTGAAGAGCAAGACTAACAGTATGAAAGTCCAACTTAAAACTTGCTCGCCCAAAATAACAGACCAGATAAAAGGGTCTTTTCCTGAAACCACCAATGAAATTAACTTGATGCCTGAATTTATCAAAAATCCTCTTCTCAAAATCACGCCCTAAAGAAAAATCCAGGGCAGGCCGACACGAAGCAACATCTTTAGAAGCACACCCTGAGGAGAGATTTTCAGAGAAATCCAGAGATCTAGGCACCATCTTCTCAATATTGGTGGAAAATTTCTTGACCAAAGGGCTTGGTAAAATCTGAGTACCAACCACAACCCTCTTCACCTAGAGATCAATAGAGATGCTAGAAGCCACCACCTCACCATGAATCAAGTATCTAGAATCAATCACGACCTCGTTGTGGTTGAGGAGAACAAGCCTTTTAGAACTAGGAAAAAGCATGAGAAAACCTTTAGTAGGCTCAAGATCATCAGGCGGCAAAGAGGAGAAAAGGGCATGCCATTTAAAGCCAGTGTCTTCATCTGATCCAGTGATGGTAGGAGATCTACCAAGAAATCCAGATGAGGGATCCAAAGAATCATTAACACGAGAGAGATGAGAGGGGAACCTCAAAACAGATCCAACAGAGATCTTCTCCCCATTTTCCAAACATCGCCCCTCAAGGGGAGAGCCTTTGGCATTGAGAAGAACCAGCCAAGAATCAGCCGAGACGGCGAGAGAGCCTTCCAGAAACTTACCACCCGTGGTCACACCAGAGTAGGTGACCTTCCAGAAACCTCCAGAGGAATCCATGCAGAGCCTATGCCGGCAAGAGCCGGGGGCCGACCAACGGTCACCTCAGAGGAGCCTCTGATGAAGACTATATTTCGGCTGAAGCCATTCAAACCACAACAATTGGATATTCAAGAATTGATCAAACGGGGAATGTTATCCTAAATAAACTACAGAAATTATTTGCAGAGGAGCCAAAAGGAAAAGGAAAAGGATTAGCAGGACAAGCTCAAGAATAGATAATTACAACAAGTTTTGGCAGAAAAGGGCAGTTTAGTCATTCTGAACAAGTGGTCAAAGACAGTCAACTTTCTCCAACACAGGAGAGGCATCCACACACTTCCTTGGTCACTATTCACCTGCATTTACTCGGACAAGCGGCAACATGGCTATGGGAACAATGCATGGTCGACACCTCAATGACCCACAAGACAACTACCAACTGGATAGACAAGCATTTAATGCTATGGCTAGAAACATCCAGGGATATACAAAAAAATATTCCGGAGCAAATGCAAGAAGAAACTTTCCAAATTGGTGAGACTAGAAGCCAACACTATAGTCCTACTGAACAATATGGGCTATTTTTGAGACAGCACCCTGGGCCTCGTCCATCCCGACAGGGTACAGAATATTCCTCTCTAAGTCAGCAAGTGGGGCAGCTCAACGTTTCGTCTTCAACCTGAGATATCTCTTATCAGCAGCAACTCCCAATTTCTCAATGATCAACTAACTTCTTGTCACCGAGCCTGCAAAACCTGAACACCCATCAAATCTAGCAGCCTACACACACGCAATCCATCCAATCCACCATGAATCCTTGTGCGAATACCCCTTTCCCCACTCTTACTAATCCAATTCCTAACTCTCCCCAAATCGCACCCATCCCCCCATCCAATGAACACACAAGAAAACCCTCCCCCAAGCGCCCTCCTCCATCTCCCATACCGCCAGAGCCGACACTAGCCAAGAGAGCCTCGCCACGGCGATATGGAGTCCACGGTGCTCCACCGACGCAGATCCCTCCCACCGATATCAACCCCCACCCCTACCATCCTCTGGCCACCACACAGGAACTCTGCCCCAGCCGCGCTAAATTTGGGATGCATCAGCTCATCCCCTCCACACATCATCTTGCAGGTGCCAACTCTGGAGTAGGAATCCTGGGAGCCGGTCCAAGCAGAGGTGCACGAGATACAGGAATCCAACAAGGACAGCTTGAAGAAACAAAGGAAAGGGACATAGAAGGATCAGAAAATAGAGTCGCCGGATCAAATCAAGGAGCTACATCACCCTCTACAGAAGGCCGGACTCGCCGTAGGCCTACAGGATGGGACGTTCAAGATAGCTCCCAAGGTAGACCTCACTTCCCATCACCTGTGGGGATTAATCTCAATCAGCATGGCTATTCCTCTACAAGAAATTTCTAGAAGCAAAGCGAGATGGGGAGTGGCAGGCCTCATCGCAGAGGCAGGATCCCGCTCATGGGACACATGGTGCGCCCCTACACTATATCGCCTCACAGATCGCCTGCAAGAAGTAGCTCGAAAAGATCACTAGAGTACTGCCCATGGCCTCTCCGCCCAGTGTCACCAGTTTGGTCAATGGGCTCGGAAGATTCTCGCATTGGGGCTTTCTCGCCTCCTCAGATGGTTGGCGATGACTATGTGGCTCCGGATGTTGGTTTTGGCCGTGCTGGGAGAGGAGGCCAGGAAGAAGATGGAGGTGAAGTACAATCTAGATCCAATACTAATGAAGCTAGATTAGACAGCACACATGATTATCACCAAAAAGAAGTTGACAGAAACATGGAATTGGATCAAGAGGCATTATCGCCAGCCTCTAAGGCGCCACAGGCGCCATGAGGGCCTTGAGTTGGAACTGCCAAGGCATGGGCAAGAGCCTTGGAAGCCCTAAGATGTGCCATCTTGCCAGGATGATCCACTCTACCAAAGCTCGGGTAATATTCATCTCAGAAATTAAATCCTCGAGAACTAACTCATATGATCTTGTTGCTAGATTTAATATGTGTGATAGTATTGTAGTGCCTTCTTGAAGACGTTCGGGGGTAGGGGGAGGGGCTTTGGCTGATGTGGACCAATGAAGTGCAAGTTATGGTTCACAGCTACAGTCACCATATTATATTAGCTATGGTTATTATCAGAAGTACCGATCTTCGCCTTGATCTTGTTTGTATATATGGCGATTCCTACCACCGTAATACTAGTCAAATCCGGAACCAAGTAGCTTATTTTGTATATGATAATGCCAACATGCTTATAATATGCATTGGAGACATGAATGAGCTTTTGTATGATATGGATAAGAACTCCTTAAATATTAACCGCACTCATATGAATGCTTTTCGTTTGTTAATAAAAAAATATGGTTTATTTGATCTTGGTTTTAGCAGTCCTGCATACACTTGGACTAATAAATGTTTCTCCTCTAAACCTATTTATGAAAGATTAGACCGCTGCCTTGTGAATGCTAAATGGTGTACCATATACCCTGTATCAAATGTCTATAATATGCCGCTTATTCATACTCTAAGAGACCACACTCATATCCTTCTCTCTACGAAAGGCCCAACTAAGAAAATCAGACGATTATTTAAATTTGAAAATTGGTGGCTCAAAGAGAATGATTTTCAGCAACATGCAAAAAATATCTGGAATACAAAAACTAAATGCTCCTTTTCAGCTAGAACTAACCACCTTGCAGGAGCTCTAAAGATTTGGTGCAGGAAAAAGAAGCCCATTCAGGAAGAGATAAATAACGTTGAGGAGAAAATTAGACAAATTCAACAAAAACCGCTGCAAGACTAAGACCATGCTCTTGAGGCAGAATTAGCTGAAAAATATGAGCAGAATATGGTCAAACTAACAGAATTTTACATGCAGAGAGCAAAGAAGAGCTGGATAAAAGACGGAGACAGGAATACCTCCTTCTTCCACAAAGCAATCAAAAAAGGAGAAGAAGAAACACTATTGTCTCGGTAAAAGATGAAAATAATTCCATCCAATTTATGCCAAACAATATTGGTAACACTTTTGTGACCTATTTCAGGCAACTCTTTGCTTCTTCAAACACTAACCATGACAGGCCTTTATTGAACACTCATGCGCCGGACCAGAACAATGACTACACTTATACAATTCCAGACAAACAGGAGCTTTGGACGACCCTGAAAGATATGAAAAGAAATGCCTCCCCAGGTCCAGATGGCTTCAACGTGGAATTCTACTTAGCGACATGGGAATGGTTCGGTTATGAAGTCCACATTATGGTGAAATCATTTTACGAAACTGGTATCCTTCCTTCCCACATAAATGATACTCATATAGCTCTAATCCCCAAAAAGCTTGTTCCTCTCATCCCAGCTGATTATAGGCCTATTAGTCTTTGCAATGTCATTTATAAATTAATTTCAAAAACCCTAGCTAATACGCTAAAACCGCACCTTCCTGATAATATTCACCCTGTCCAGCAACCTTTTATTGAAGGTAGGCATATCAGTAACAACATTATTATTGCTCAGGAAATCACCCACTCATTTACTCTTTCATCCTGGAAGCATAAGGCTTTTATTCTTAAAATAGATCTAGCTAAAGCTTTTGATAGAATCGAATGGAGCTTTATAATTTGTGCTCTCGTACGCAAAGGGCTGCATGGTCATTTTATAAATTTGATACACGCATGTATCTACTCCCCGACATTCTCGGTTATCATTAATGGCCAACCATTTGCGAAGTTCAAAAGTAGCAGAGGTATCCGACAAGGCTGTCCGCTCTCCCCATACCTTTTTGTCCTTACCATTAATGAATTTCTATTGTGCTGCAGGATGCCATGATGAATTCGTCTCTATCAGGTATTACTCTTGGGCATGAATGTCCTCCTATCCACTCTCTATTATTTGCTGATGACCTTATTATTTGTGGAAAATCAGAAATAAATAATACCATGAAAAATATCCTTGAAGTTTTTTGTGCCCTCTCTAGTCAAACCCCGAACTGGGCCAAATCAGGTATCCTTTTCAGCAAACATACAGATAAGGGCACTGCAGATGCTATTACTAATATCTTTCCTGTGCCACGTATTAACTCTTCCTTTATTCACATATGTCATCCTCTTATCCTTCAAAGCAATAATAGAGTATCTGCTTATAACTTTGTTATAGACAAATTCAAAACTAAACTTACTACTTACAAAGCAGACCACCTGTCTCATGCATAACGCCTCACTCTTATCTAATCAGTCTTTTACTCAATCCCGGTTTATTACATGTCTAATATCATCTTTTCAAAAAAAATCATTGCTACATTGAATACCATTGTTAGAACCTTCTGGTGGACAGGTGTCAGACAAGAAAAACAAGTAAAGCTCTCTGCCTTAGAGCTTGGAAAGATATTTGTGCTCCAAAAAAACAAGGTGGCCTTGGTATCAGGAATTTTCAAGCTATCAACTATGGTCTTATTCTGATGGCAGTGTGGCATATAGCTCAGAATCCTTCTGACTTCCTCCACGGAATTCTCAAATCCAAATATTTTCACAACTCTTCTATTTGGCGGCCAAACCCAAATAAACCAAAATCTTCTTTTTGGGCCTCAATAGTCAAAATCCTACCCATCCTTAAAACCCACACCCACTACCAAATAACTCAAGGTAACATTTCCATTTGGAATACTCCCTGGTGTCAGGACTGGACAAAAATATACGACCATCTTAGCATTCAACCACCAAACTATAAATACCCATCCCAAGTTAAGGACCTATGGCTACAAAATGAAAATAATTGGAACACTCATCTTATCAATTCCCTATTCCAGAAACCCATGGAAGATTGCATTAGCAAAACCCCTATCATTCTCTCCCAGAACAAGATTTGGTATGTTGGGAACTTTCTCCTATAGGAAACTGCAATTCCAAAAGTGCATCTTATGCTTGCTTACAATTTTTGCAGGAACATGGAGAACCCCGACCTTGACAAACCTCAAGCAAAACGATTAATCTCTTAAATCAAGTGTGGAAAGCAAGAGATATTATTCCAAGAATAAAAGCCTTTGTTTGGAGGCTCTTACAACATGTTATTCCGACAGGTGATCGCGTAGGCAAATACACTCGGAACATCTCAAAACTTTCCTGTAGGTGCGGTCTTGAAGAAAATGATATTCATCTTTTCTTCACCTGTTGCTTTGCAAAAGGGGCCTGTTACATTCACCCCTGGTTCATCCTAACTGAAACCATCACTCAAAAGAACTCTTCATTAACGGATATCTTACATTGCCTCCTGAATATGAATCATCCCCATGCTTCTTTAACAAATATCCTAACCTTTCTTTGGTGTATTTGGAAGTCCAGGAATGATTGCTTATTCAACAAGGGAAAAGGAGAACCTTATCAGATTTATTAATACTCAAGCAATTGTTGGAGATATGCCCAAGAGGCAATAATAAAGTGGTTATTATCATATATTCATACTTATGATAAATGTTTACATACCATGCTATAATTGTATTAACAGGAAACATTAATACTTGTGTGATTTGTAAACATAAAAGAGTCCCTAGTAAAGCCTCTTGTTAAACTAGCTTGTTGGTTAATATATGATCATGGTTTCCTGATCATGAACATAGAGATGTTATTGACAACAGGGTCATATCATTAGGAGAATGATGTGATGGACATACTCCTATAGATAAGCGTAGCATAAAGATCAAGTCATTTTAATAGTTCAATTGCTATATGCTTTCTGATACATAGTAACCTAATTCCTTCGACCATGAGATCATGCATATCACCTTCACCGGAAGGATGCTTTGATGACATCAAACACCCCACACCGTAACTGGGTGGCTATAAAGGTGGCATTGAGTGTTCGGAAAGTGTCGGTTGAGACACATGGGTCAAGAGTGGGATTTGTCCATCCATATGACGGATAGATATACTCTGGGCCCTCTCGGTGGAATGTCATCCAATTAGCTTGCAAGCATGTGACTGGCTCACAAGGGATCACATATCATGGGAACGAGAAAAGAGTACTTATCGGTAACGAGGTTGAACTAGGTATGCAGAGATACCGACGATCATAACCTCGGATAAGTAAACTATCGTGAGACAAAGGGAAATTGGTATCGTATGTAAGTGGTTCATTCGATCGCAAAGTAATCGCAGAAATATGTGGGAGCCATATGAATTTCCAGATTCCTCTATTGGTTATTGATCGAAGAAGTGCCTCGATCATATCCGCATAATTCACGAACCGTAGGGAGACACACTTAAGGATTCGATGTTGTTGAGTAGTAATGGAATGATGAGTAAGAGACCGAATGTTGTTCGGAGTCTCGGATGGGATCCGGGATATCACGAGGAGATCCGGAATGGTCCGAAGAATAAGATTCATATAAGGAAAGTCCTGTTTCGGGGTTGGAGAATGGTTCCGGTGTTTTCATCAGGAATGTTCTAGAAGGTTCCGGAATGTCCGGCACTCCGGAGGGGAAGGGTACATGAATGTGTCATTGCAAGTTGGAATGATTGCATCATGTACTAGGTTTCATCGCTGTACAAAATAAAGGGTTTAATCAAATCCTAGTTTGAAAAGTCAAACGCCAATTTGAAAAGTCAAACGACTATTTTGGAAAGTGGAGAAGAAGTGGGAAACCGAGTTGGGGAGGAGTTCCTCCTCCACCGCCGGACCATTAGGGATCCGAGTTGGGGAGGGACTCCCTCCCCTTGGCCGGCGCCTCCCTCCACCTATATAAGGAGGGGCAGGGCTCCCCTCCTAGACACACAAGTTGCCTCCCTCTAAACCTAAACCCTAGCCACAGCCTAGGGATTTCTCCCAAGCCGCCGAGTTAGAGCTTCTAATTGCCCTAGCCGCTGGTTTAGCCCCTTCTAATTGGTGTGTCTAAACCCTAGATCACCAAGGCTCTCTCATAGTCCACCATACTCGCTCCGGCTTAAGGCGAAGCTCTGCGAGATCTCCCTCTACTTAGGTACCACGTCAGGTCTTCGGAATCGCGAGGAGAGTGCTACAACCTCCGCTACCTTTGGAACAAGGGAGAGGAAGGTCTTCATCGAAAACCGAACGTGTGACCGATCATGGAAGCGCCGCCGGAACGCGGAAGGATCGTCACGCGATCTTGAGATCGGCAAGTGTACGACTACATCACCCACGAGAATCTGCTCTCGTTAACCGCTTTGGAATCTTCGAGGGTGAGTTCCTCTATCGACTCGTTGCTACAATCTAGTAGATAGATCTTGGCTTGTTTGTGTGCATGCGGTAGAATTTTTTTGTTTTCCATGCTACGAACCCCTACAGTGGTATCAGAGCCGTGTCTATATGTAGATCTGTTGCATGAGTAGAACACAATGGTCATTGTGGGCGTTGATGCTTTTGTTGTCGATTGCTTCTTGTGTACTTTGCATCTTGCGGGATGGTGGGATGAAGAGGCCCGTCTAACCTTACATGACATCGTTCATGAGACTTGCTCCACGCTTGACATTCAACTTGTATTGCATAAGTGGCTTTGCGGGTGCCTGTTTCTCCCAACATAGTTAAGATTCAATTTACAACGGGTGATTGACAATACTAGTATCAATGTTGTGGTTCTTGTTCGTAAGTTAGAACGACACTTATTGAAAGCCCCAAACCACGTAAAACATGCAAAGAAAATTAGAGGCGTCTAACTTTGTTTTGCAGGGGTGTGATGTGATGTGATATGGTCATGATTGTGATTATATATGATGTATGCAATGTTCCTTATTGTAAGTTGGCAACCGGCAGGAGCCATATGGTTGTTTTTTTAAATTCTGTTAAGACCCGCTTGTCTGTTCAAAGTAGTTGTAATAGTTGAAGACTGGTGGACGACAACCATGGAGCGGCGTCATTGACCTTGATGCAATGCCGGTGATGATGGAGATCATGTTCGTGCTTGAAGATGGAGATCGGAAGCACAAGAAGAAAGGCCATATCATATCACATAGTATGAATTGCATGTGATGTTAATCCTTTTATGCATCTTGTATTGCTTAGTTTACGACGGTAGCATTATAAGATGATCCCTCAAGCACACAATTTCAAGTTTTAAAGTGTTCATCCTTAGTTATCACCGTTGCTAAAGCTCGTTGTTTCGAAGCACCACGTGATGATCGGGTGTGTTAAATTCTGCAAGTGTATACAACGTGAGCAAGCCAGATTTACTCATGCGGAAGCTAAGGTTTGATCTTGACGAGCCTAGCATGTACATACATGGTCTCGGAACAGGGATCACCGAAAGGTAAAGCATGAGTCATATAGTAGATATGATGAACATGTTGATTGTTCGCCATTGAAGCTACTTCAACTCTCGTGATGATCGGTTTTGATGTGGTGGATTTGGTTCGTGTGATCACTAAAACAATGTGAGGGATATTGTTTTGAGTGGGAGTTCAACGGCGATATGATTAAAAGTTGAACACTATTTATCATAAATTAAATCAAAGTGAATTTGCATAGTTGTTGTAGTCATTGGCATCCGTTTACCACCTTGCGGTTAGTTTTAATTGAGATGATAGAACTATAGAATTCTGGTTAGTTACTTTACGAACTGGTATCGTATTGTTTTGAAGTGTTAATCTAAAGTTTAAAAGTCCTATTGCAAACTTTCAGTAAGTTCCGGTTACTCCATGAAGTTTAATAATTGGTATTAAAACAAGAGTGACAATTCCAAGAGTTAGTGTATGAGTATCATGTTTGTCTCCATGATTCTTGATATTCAAAGGATTGTCTTAATATCAAGGTTATCTAGGATCTGAAAGAGTTGTTTCAGAAACCATGATGCGTGGAAGATATTGTGATATCTGAAACGAAGTTTTGGTTACAACATGATAGAGTATAATATGGAAAAATTCATGTTCTCATATTTGATGAGAATTTGCACAAGGTTGGAAACACTAGTTGTCCTAATCCACCAAAAGGTTTTGGAGAGCAACATTATACTCACGATTCATCTTTATAAGCTAAAAGTAGCTTGATCATGAATAATTCCATGATAAGGGTGAATATTTGATGTAGGTAAAATATTTACCACACCAAGATATTACTAAAGAATGGAATTTGAAAGCACACCAAACATTTGATGATGGTGATCTACTTCAAAGTACAAGTCCAAAGACATTGGTATTTAAATATACACGCTTTGGACTATGTGTCATATGTATGACTCCACTATTGATGTTGATAGATTCTTTCAAACAGAAAATAAATACTGAAAGAGAATCTCATAAATGTATGGCAGAAAAGAAAAGACTAGAATTGTTCAGTTTAAGTATATAGATGATATACATGTTATGGCTATATTCTTTGCTTAGTAAACAATGTGGTTTTTAAGTATTTGATACTGAATTTGTTGGTGTGAATCGTCATACGAAACAACACAATTCATGAACTGCAATGGCCTAAGTAACTAGCAAAAGAATATGTGATGATGTTCATCGAGAACAAATTAAGGGTTATTGTGTTGCTCGTTAAACATCAAATCTTGCCTTAAAGATTTGTTTTATCGGGTATTATGAAAACAAAAGGGTTGTTCAAATAATTGTCGTAATCCATAAAAGATGGATGATTCACAAATCTCGTTGGAGAAATCACATCCATAAAACTAGTGCTAAAAATGTCGAAAGACAAATTGATTGAAAGATCACTTAGGAAGTGACATCGCCGTTTAAATTATATTGAAAGAAACTCCATGTGTATGGAATTTTGGAGTCTTTTGATTTTTGATCAAATGACGCTTGTGAAACTTTCATAGAGATAATTAAAACTTCGTTCATAGGCCAAAAAGGGAACGAATGACTAGCTTATTGGAAATTGTACATATTGTTGTACAAAATCCATCATGTGTAGTCAAAAGCGATGGATTTCAACTTCATATACTTTCTCCGAAAATTTGAGTGAATATATGAATATTTACTTAATAAGGATGAAGTATGAAACATTTGAAAAGTTCGAAGACTTTCAAGATGAAGTGCAAAATCATTGTAACAAGAATATAAATAGTTTATGATAAGATCATAAAGGAAGATATTTGAGTTACAAGTTTAGCATAATACCTAAGATTTAAGGAATCGTTCCGTGGATTTGCATTTTCCTGAAACACCATAAGAGTATGGAGCGTTCGAGATATGTAATTAAACCTTGTTTGACACGGTAAGATCGAAGGTGTAATTCATAAAACTGCAATTATATTTTAAAGATTAAAAGCTTTAGAGATTACCGTTTTTCCACTGAAAAGAGCTCCATCATAATCCGTTGAATTGACACCATATAAAGTTATGGTTTGGGATAAAACCCAAGTTGTCCTTTCTTAAACATTGGTATGCTATGCATAAGAAAGATGTTTGCAACCAAAGTCGGATGACCCTGTCTTTGTTAAGTATTCCTCCATAACACCGGAGACAAAAGTGTTTGTCGCTTAGAACGTCAAGTTTCTTTGAGAAGGAATTTTTCGTGAAAAGTTAAGTGGGAGGACAATAGAACTTTGATAAGGTTAAAAGAACCTTAGCTATATGTGCAGAGTTGCGCAGCGCCGAAAAGTGTTCCAGAGGCAGCAACAATGCTCATGGCTCACGTGCCTCAAAGGTTGTGGTTACGAAGGTCAAAGTTTTCTATTGAACCAAGTAGGTCGAGTAAACAAACAAATACCAAGATTTGAGGGTTGAATCATTATTTGAGAATAATGAACGTACTACATGCAAAGAAGCTATGATGGGCCCTGACTCCGTCAAATGGCTTGAAGCCATAAAATCCGTGATAGTTCCATACACGAGAAATCAAGTTTTGAACTTGAAGGACCCTCGAGAAAGGTGTAAGACCTTACAATTGTGTTTGGATCTATAAAGAAATAGACATGGATGTTTCACATCTATGAAGTTATCGACATGTCGGGAAAGAGTTCACGACAATGATCAAAGAGTTGACTATGACAAGATTTGATCTTTCATAAGCGATATTTAGTCTAGACGGATTAATGTAGCAACCACGACATATAATTTTGTTATGTGTTGGAGAAACAAAACAAGTTCTTCTAATAGAAGGGTTACCTAGGACGTGTGCATGACACGGTCCAAAGGTTTTTGTTAATTCAAAGGATGCTAAAAGCATATGCAAACTTCAATGGTTAAAGTGAGCATCGCGAAGATGGAATCTTCACTATGATGAAACTGTTAAAAATGTTTAATTTCATCAGAGACAATGAAGATGCTTGCACTTGCAAGAAATTAAGTGGGAGCGCTAAGACATATTTCTAATACATTATGTGGAAGACATATTGTTGATTGGAAATGATGTATCTTTTATTAACACATATTAAGAATTTTATCCCGATGAAAGGCTTAGGCAAAACCCAAATATTTGGCATCAATAGACGCTAATATGGTTGTGCCAAAAGTACATAGATGATATATTGAATGAGTTCAATATAGAAACTACAATAAAGGTTCTTGTTGCACAGAACGGATTGAATAAGTTCAATATTGATGATATATTCAAGTGTATTGACACTTGGTAAGTGAAACAAAGATTCAAGTATAGATTGATACTTGATGTATGAAATCACAAAGAGTATTTATATCGATCATACTGTGATATGTACAAATCCAGATATGTCCTGTACTCTAAATGTTATGAGCATATACCAGAATGATTCATAAATTGATCATTGGACAATAGTAAGGATATTCTTATGATATTTTGGAAGAACTAAGAGTATATTATTTGTAGAAGTGACAAATAGATGGTTAGTTCATTGTAAAAGTATTACATTGATACTAGTTTTGTCGCAAAGTACAAATTAAGTTTATCTCAATCTAAACTAAGGGTGGCACAATATAATGGAAAGTAAGTTCCATAATGGATTTGGATGAGTTCCAAAGTTAAGACATTGTGACAGATACTACAACAAAAGGCTAAGTATATGACTGCTATAATGGCAGCTAAAGAGGGCATTTGTGTCAAGTAGTTTGTTATCAAACTAGGTGTAGTTCACAGCGAGATAATACTATGAAGATATATTGTACGACAATATTATCAACATGTTTTAACCCCAAAGAACTAAAGGTCACACCAAAGGACCAAATTTGTACAAAGCCATCTCATTTGAGAATGAGTGATGCGTAGAGACGCAAAGACATGCAATTACACACGGACCTAGAAGTGTCAGATCCGAAGATCAGTTGACCACTAGCAATCGTGTACATACAACATCAGAAAGCCATAGGTGTTGAATACACAAAGGTTTGAAACTAGATTATTGACTCTAGTGCAAGTGGGAGACTGTTGGAGATATGCCCAAGAGGCAATAATAAAGTGGTTATTATCAAATGTTCATACTTATGATAAATGTTTACATACCATGCTATAATTGTATTAATAGGAAACATTAATACTTGTGTGATTTGTAAACATAAAAGAGTCCCTAGTAAAGCCTCTTGTTAAACTAGCTTGTTGGTTAATATATGATCATGGTTTCCTGATCATGAACATAGAGATGTTATTGACAACAGGGTCATATCATTAGGAGAATGATGTGATGGACATACTCCTATAGATAAGCGTAGCATAAAGATCAAGTCATTTTAATAGTTCAATTGCTATATGCTTTCTGATACATAGTAACCTAATTCCTTCGACCATGAGATCATGCATATCCGGAAGGATGCTTTGATGACATCAAACACCACACCGTAACTGGGTGGCTATAAAGGTGGCATTGAGTGTTCGGAAAGTGTCGGTTGAGACACATGGATCAAGAGTGGGATTTGTCCATCCATATGACGGATAGATATACTCTGGGCCCTCTCGGTGGAATGTCATCCAATTAGCTTGCAAGCATGTGACTGGCTCACAAGGGATCACATATCATGGGAACAAGAAAAGATTACTTATCGGTAACGAGGTTGAACTAGGTATGCAGAGATACCGACGATCATAACCTCGGATAAGTAAACTATCGTGAGACAAAGGGAAATTGGTATCGTATGTAAGTGGTTCATTCGATCGCAAAGTAATCGCAGAAATATGTGGGAGCCATATGAATTTCCAGATTCCTCTATTGGTTATTGATCGAAGAAGTGCCTCGATCATGTCCGCATAATTCACGAACAGTAGGGAGACACACTTAAGGATTCGATGTTGTTGAGTAGTTATGGAATGATGAGTAAGAGACCTAATGTTGTTCGGAGTCTCGGATGGGATCCGGGATATCACGAGGAGATCCGGAATGGTCCGAAGAATAAGATTCATATAAGGAAAGTCCTGTTTCGGGGTTGGAGAATGGTTTCGGTGTTTTCATCAGGAATGTTCTAGAAGGTTCCGGAATGTCCGGCACTCCGGAGGGGAAGGGTACATGAATGTGTCATTGCAAGTTGGAATGATGGCATCATGTACTAGGTGTCATCGCTGTACAAAATAAAGGGTTTAATCAAATCCTAGTTTGAAAAGTCAAACGCCAATTTGAAAAGTCAAACGGCTATTTTGGAAAGTGGAGAAGAAGTGGGAAACCGAGTTGGGGAGGAGTTCCTCCTCCACCGCCGGCCCATTAGGGGTCCGAGTTGGGGAAGGACTCCCTCCCCTTGGCCGGAGCCTCCCTCCACCTATATAAGGAGGGGCAGGGCTCCCCTCCTAGACACACAAGTTGCCTCCCTCTAAACCTAAACCCTAGCCACAACCTAGGGATTTCTCCCAAGCCGCCGAGTTAGAGCTTCTAATTGCCCTAGCCGCTGGTTTAGCCCCTTCTAATTGGTGTGTCTAAACCCTAGATCACCAAGGATCTCTCATAGTCCACCATACTCGCTCCGGCTTAAGGCGAAGCCCTGCGAGATCTCCCCTCTACTTCCGGTACCACGCCGTCTTGCCGGAATCACGAGGAGAGTGCTACAACCTCCATTTTCTTTGGAACAAGGGAGAGGAAGGTCTTCATCGAGTATTTAACGTGTGACCGATCATGAAGCGCTGCTTAACGCAATGGGAAGGATCGTCTACGCGATCTTGAGATCGACAAGTGTACGACTACATCACCCACGAGAATCTGCTCTCGTTAACCGCTTTGGAATCTTCGAGGGTGAGTTCCTCTATCGACTCGTTGCTACAATCTAGTAGATAGATCTTGGCTTGTTTGTGTGCATGCGGTAGAAATTTTTTGTTTTCCATGCTACGAACCCCTACAACAATATTAAAATCAGTCAATCTCCTTGATATCCCTAATGCTTATTTGCAGGTACAGAACAGAACAAAGGAGAGCAGGAAAGGAGATAATATGCAGGAATTGTAAAATACTATGGCACAGGATGATCTCTCTGAACAAATGAGAATTTTCTTTGATGGATCTTGGAAGAAGGACCAAAATTCAGGAACTAGAGGCTCTGAATTCACTGGCATTGGTATCTTTGTCCAAATAAAAAACAACATAGGTCAAGCAAACATTCACATCCAGGTAGGCACCTCCTCCTCTATCTCGGCTCTACAAGCAAAGTAAAAAGCATTGCTACTTGCGATGAAGATTGCAGGAAGACTCCAAATCCAGAGCCCTTCTATGCTAACAGATAACAAGCTCCTAGCCCAAGCAGTTACAGGAGGAAAAATAAATATAGAGTTCATCCATTGGAACACCAAAGACACTCTTGCCAAGATCCTTAATTTAGCCTCTAATCTTCAGGCAAGAGTGGCCCATATAGTCAGAGAGAAAAATCAAATTGCCCACAATTGTGCTCATAGGGTACAAAGGAACACTCCAGCCGTACCCATCCTAAACTGCTCCTCAACTTTTCACTCTCCCTCATCCTTCCCTTTCATCACTCTCTTCAAATCTTCTTACTGGCAGGAATTTGTAATCCAAAATGTACAATGTTGTTGAGAAGATGAATGAAAATTGGGTGCAAAAGAATCCTTAGTTTGTTCAAAATTTTTTTGCATCTATAACCTTGCAACAAAGTACCATTGAGCTATCGGTAGGAGAAATGACAACTCAATACCAACACAAGTCCCTCTAAGACCTCGCTTACTTCTCTTGTATTTTTGCCACCTAGAGGTCTAGGGATAGGAGAGGATTTGGTGTTCATCCAATTTTTTCCATTCGTCCAAAATATTATTTTTTCAAAATAACCGTACTATAAAGGATAGTTTTAGTTTAGACAAAAAAGATAATTTATAGGGATTCTTAGCATTACACCAGAGAAACCCAGTTGAGTAATCAGACTACGGGATTTTGCAGGAATTAAAATAATCCCCACCAATTTCCGTGAATACGCTAGCAAATACTAGAGAAGTAAACATGGTCTAAAGGGTTTCGAGCGATTCTTTTTCGGAACGCATGCGAAGCAATGTAATTCACAAGAATAGCCAACCCCAGTTCCAGACAATCCGGATGGTCCCTCCACACACACTCTATAAATCTAAGCCTACTCTCTATGCTTTCTTTCAAGCGATCGCACGGATTCAATTTTCATTACCATTGTGATACTGAAAATATATAGGACACGATAGCATCTAGGTGCAAGAACAAAGAAAAAGAGGTTCGCTACAGAACGATGCTTGGTAGCTAACACAAAAAACTACTCCCTCCATCCAACAAAGAATGTCGGAGGCACAGTTCAAATACATTCTTCCACAAAAGTTTAAATGTTTCCAAAAACGTTTTCCAAAAAAGGAATCATAGCTTCTTCGCACATCAAGATTGAGTAAAGGATCAGCGTGAACTCGCAACACCGTATGATCCGAAGGCATGTGTAACCCTGCCCAATATTTTATATAGTCGGAAGCATAGCAGATTAGTTACCCCGGGGAAGATATCAACTTACCCTCAAAACAAGCTCTATTGTGAATTTTCCAAATAGACCAACAGATAGCAGCAATGCTAGTGATTTGAACAACTGTTCGAAGCAGGAGCCATAGGTATAGCTACTCCTTTATACGCTCGATGAACTACCTTAAGTCACACTGATCTTTCTGATTGTCCAAAACTTGTGCATTCCTTTGCTTCCACAACATCCATGCAGTAAGGATGACTAATGTATCGATCTTGCGCATGTCTGATTGTTCTCTCTCTCTCATATACACATTGAGCCAAAATGTGATCCAAATTGTCCTCCTCTTGTAACCACGCGAAGCACGATGTTGTTTGATCCTGTAGTCGATATCGCGCGTGTTAATCGAAGGTCCAAATGCGATATCTGGCATCCAACCAGACCTAGATCTTGCATTTCAGAGGTACTCAGGACCTCCGAATTGGATTATCCATGCTCAATAAATCTCTTTCCTTACAAAGTATCTTAGAGGTTTCTTTAGCAGAATTTTTTTCTAATGTGGCTCATCACTGGCTGAACATGTCATGTTCCTAATCATATCTCTAAACATTGGCAAGTTGAAACCACATTGTGGCACATTGTCGGTATCCTTCCATCGCTAGTGCTCATGTGGTGTCAAGAATCTAGCCATGATCCTAGTGCTTGGTTTTGAAGATCTTTTAGACATTGTGCATGATTTGGGATAGTATCTCTAAATGAGTTATGTTCCTAATGAAGGAACACTTGTATAGGGATTGCTTAGCAAAACTAATCAAGGAACTTAGACTTCTAAGGTCACTCCATTGCAAATTTTGTCAATCTTTGTAATAAAATAAGGCAAATTAGTGAGCTTCATAATTGACCTATCTTTTATCTTCTGATGATCATGCTTACATATTGTATTAGAAGTTGTGAAAGAAGATTAAATTAAATTGTTTGTCATGAGTATGTTTTAGTAGATGAGATTGCAATGGTAGCCTATTTTTCCTAGTCTATTATTGTCTACAGGAATAAATGGAATTATGCAAGCAAGATATAAAAAAGGCAGTGTTAGGCATGATATTGAGATCTCATTACTTCATTCCCATTGTCAAATGGATATAAAACTTCTCTTCTTGTTTACAATTTTGCACTTCTAGTTCTCCCATGACATGTGTTGATTTCCTAGTTGTGCCTGACCATCTCGATGATCATTTCTTGAATGTGTGAACATGTAGAGTGCCCACAAGTCGACATGTGATGTCTACGCATGCTTCAATTCTTGTAGACAGTATTGGGCCTCCAAGTGCAGAGGTTTGTAGAACATCAACAAGTTTCCCTTAAGTGGCTCACACAAGGTTTATCAAACTCAGGGAGGAAGAGGTCAAAGATATCCCTCTCAAGCAACCCTGCAATCAAGATACAAGAAGTCTCTTGTGTCCACAACACACCCAATACACTTGTCAGGTGTATAGGTGCACTAGTTCCGCGAAGAGATAGTGAAATGCAAGTAATATGGATTATTATAAGTGGTAATTGCAATCTAAAATAAAAATGGCAGGAAGCAAACATGTAGCAGGACTGATTGTAAACGGTGTTTCAATTCTTAGAAACAAGGCCTAGGGATCATACTTTCACTAGTGGACACTCTCAATAATGATAACACATAAATATCTTCTCTTTATTATGCTACCTTGAACTACTCTCCCGTTGGACGGTGTAGGGCTATAACAACACTCCTTAAAGTCCGCATTACCCATCTAGGTAACCCCTCACTGTCACCTTGAGCGCTAGATGGTTCCAACAAACACCACAATTTCATAGAAACAACCAACTCAAATTATACTCATGATAAGTATTTCTGTAACCTTTAGTCTAAGTGTCACACGGTGTGCACACTGTCAACTTCACACACGTGAGTATAAGAGGAGATTACATTAATTAATGCACTTGAGTATCAAAGTAGCATCTTCTTATTCAACTAGATTACAAATCTCATGATCATAACAAGATCACGCATAGAGAGAGAGAGATGAACATATAGCTACCGGTAGAGCCCTTAGCCTAGAGGGAGAACTACTCCCTCCTCATCATGGGAGTCAGCAACGGTGATGGAGATGGTGGTGGAGTCAATGGAGATGGCTCCAGGGCAATTCCCCGTCCCGGCAGGTGCAGGAATATATACTTCTATCTCCCTAATCTCATCTTTGGTGGCGGTGGCGCTGTGAAACTTTTCATGGATTTCTGATCTGGTATCTAGGGTTTTTTCCTTGGGGGGAATATATAGGCGGAGGGCAAGGTCGGTGGACGCCCGAGGGGCCCACACCATAGCTAGGAGCGACCAGGGGGGTCGCTCCTAGTGGTGGTTTGGCCACCTCGGTGCCCTCCTCTGTCTCTGCTTTGGAATCCGTCTTATGTCGGGAAAAATAGGAACTTCGGCTTTTGTTTCATCCAATTCCAAGAATATTTCTTTACTAGCTTTTCTAAAAGCAAAAATAGCAGAAAACATGCAACTAGCACTATGGCATATTGTTAATAGGTTAGTTCCATAAAATGTATAAAAATGCCTCAAAGTGTAAAAAAACATAAGATAGTTGTTACAAAACAAGCATGGAGCATAAAAAATTATAGATACGTTTAAGACGTATCAAGCATCCCCAAGCTTAACTCCTTCTCGTCCTCGAGTAGGTTAGTGATAAAAATAATAATTTTTGAGGTGACATGCACCATCACAATCTTGATCAAGATATTGTAAAGCATTGATAAATGGGATCAAAGTACTCTAACATAAGCATGAAAGTTATAGTTCTAATAATAATACATAACAACTATGTTGCAAAATGAAAGGTTACACAAACAAAGTTCATGAATAACAATGCATTGAAAGACATTTGTTTGTTTCACATATAGAAAACATAGATGTATGGTATTCAGCTTGTCCTTCATGGAATAGCAAAACATAAATGCATAGGACACCTTCAAAGTTCATAAGGTTTACTAGATTAAAATAATTTAAGAACAAGCAATACCAAAATTATGAATCAATCAACAAGTTTTGGGAAAATGCACATTGAACTAAGAATGACAACTATGCTCTATTAGCTGGTGCATACAGATAGAAGATGGAGACTCAACAAAAATTAAAAAGAAAGACTATTCACAGAGGGAAGTAGGGATTTAAAGTTTCATAGAGATCTTCCAAAAATTATGGTACTTACTAGATTTGAGCTCTCATTGCCCCTATCATAAGCATCTTGAAGTGATTAAGGTTAAAGTGACACAAATATGAGTATATGCTTGACAAGTTATAAGTTGAAAATCTTATGCCCCTTGCATACTGTAACATCCCAAATTTCATCAAATACAAAATCATGTTATTGCATTCATAACATCATGGCATTTTGTTCTTGCACAAATTTTTTCAAAGCTAAACCCTAAATAAAACCATATCCGTACCCCTTTTATTATATATGTATGGGGCATGGTTTTTATTTTATTTTATGACCTTAAAATGATTTTTGAGTGAATGTATGTGTTTGGCACACTTTTGAATACTAGGATCTCCATACAAAATTTTGGTGAAGGTTTGAATTCAAACAAATTTGAATTGGGCATTCAAATCCTTTTTAGAAAATCAAATCAGAAAAGACAAGGCAAAAAGAATAGAATAAAAACATGCGCCACCTATCTAGCCCAATCCCACTCTCGGCCCAGCAAGCCCACCCGGGTTCCCCCTCCCCCTCTCTCTTTCTCACCGCGCGCACCCGCACCCGCTCACTGACAGCACGACCCCACCGCCAGGTCAGCACCGTTGTCTTCAATCACGCGCCGCAGACCCGCTCGCCCCTATCGTTTTTGCCCCGATTGAACTCGCTTAATGGCTCTTGATTTGCGGCGTGAATTCCCAAGCCGACGCCCGCTACTTAATCCCCTCCCTCTCCCACATCTTACCCCTTAAACCACATCGCTCGAGTGCCCCTAGGCTGCCAGTTCTCCAGCTCACACCGCCGCGGCACCGCATGTCTCCGGTAGCCAATCCCGGTGAGCTCCGTCCACCCCTCTCCCTCTGGTTGATACTATCTTGATCGCCATCCTCGCGCGCATCTAATGTTGCCTTCTGTTTGTCCTGTTTTGCTTCATAGCGCAGTCGCCGTCAACCACCGTACGCACTCGACGCCGACCACGAGTCCGACGAGGAATTCTCCACTTTGTCGACCAGCAGCTTCACCTTTTACCCCCTAGCACCGCCAGTGAGTCGCTGAAAGAGCCGTCACCGCTGCAGCTCTCCATTCGCGCCACTTGTCTATGGCCAGAGCGATGAGATCCGCTGGATCTAGATCCAACGGCTAGGATTAGAACTAACACGAAGGGGTACGGTCCAATCTGGACCGCGCGATCTAACTTAGATCTATGACCCACAAGCGCGATCCGCACGAATCGGTACAGGCCAATCAGATGGCACCGCGTGTTTGGGTTTTTGTTTTAAAATCTAGATTTGAATCTATTAGACGAATTAACTTGTAAAATTCATAACTTTTGATCTGTTAGTCCAAAAATTACAAATAATATATCAGTGGATTCCGAAATTTTTTCCCTACACATCTATGGCCTTGGTTTGGCCATTTGATTCTGTAAAACTAGGATTATATGCAGAACCATTTGTAGGCTTATTTTGACTATATAAAATGTTTATAAAATTATTTTAAAGTAATCTTTGGTTTATTTAGATCTTAGAAAGTTTAATTTTTGTTCAGTACTGTTTAGTTTGACTTGTTTGGTGTGGAAAATCATTCCATTGCATTTGCATGCATTCATATGTATTTTTTGTTTGAATATTGCATATAAATTTGGTGTTATGATTTTATGTGTAAATTTTGGTGATTGTGATTGTGAGGATTGTTCCTATTTCCCCAAATACCAAGGCAAGTGATGCCTCATATTTTGTCCTACTATTTTATATATGCACTAGTGATATTTTGAGTAGGATTTTCATGATTATTTTCTAAGTATATGCTATGCTTGGGAAATCATATATATGTTGTCTTAGTAGTTTTCCTAAGATACGAAACTTGCTATACTAGTATGCTTATCCTAGCTAGTAGAAATCAAGGGTGGAATATTCATACTATGTTGTTATGCAAAATTTATGACTATGTGTTTTTGATTAATAAAACAACATGTGAATGAATCACCTGAGTGAAATGGAAATATTGGTTTGTGTTGAGTGGTTACACAAGGCCTATCTCTATGGTTTACCTTGTGTATCACACTTGTGGATGGCCATCCAGGAACAAAGGGATTTGAGATATTTAGTGTTGGGAAGCTTCTAGTGCAACCACATGGCATATGGGCTCTGCCTTGACCAACTAGGTTGCAAGAACTTACCCAGATGGACATTTGGTGGTAGGGTTGATAGGATGGAACGCGTCCGTGGTGGTCTAAGGGAATGCTTCTGAAAAGTCTCGTCTCGATGCATGTCGAGTCTTGTGGGGAATGTGCACCACCTCTCGAGAGGGTAAAACCTAAGTACTTAGCCGTGTCCTCGGCAACAGACAATTTGAGCATCAAAGACATTGAAGTGATCAAGAATCTCCTCATCCCAATTTCTCTAAGTTAAAACTTGTGGTTGAACAATGATAAAGGTTCACCAATGTCTATTGGTGGTTCCTTGGGTGTTTTTGTCAAACAAAAACTTAGTGTTTTCAACTAATAGGAAAAACCCTATTTGAGCAAAGCCAGCCTGAACTACACTTAGCCAAATTCATATAGTTATTAGATGTTTCTATACTACAATGGTATCACTTGCCAATACAATTCCAAATGTATTGACCCTCTATGGCTATAACTTATGATGTTGCAGGTTACTCTGATGGAGACTAGGGTTATGAGTCTACACTCAACATGTTTGCTTGTGGCACATGAAGATGAAGACTCCTATTTATTTACTTTATGTTATGAACTCTATGTATTAGCCTTGGGCTAATGAGTTGTGAAGACTATGTTATCTCTGGAATGACGATGTAATAATGACCTTTGTATCTGTGTACTTCATCTTAAACTGTGGATGCTAGCAATTCGATCTAGAGACTAGCATTGCAATCACAGGGGCCTTTACCTTAAATGGTGGGGTCTTACAGATGGTATCAGAGCACTGTGTTGGTTGTAGGATTATGACCGTAAGATGGATTAGACTAAGAAAATCACTAGGAAATGCGAACTCCTTTACAAATTTCTACACGTCTCTTTTCATCTCATAAAACTTCTCCTAATCTTCTTTCTCATCTCCATTTGTAGATGAATTCCATTAACGAAGCCGTCAAGAAGGGACCACTCATGACCATGACTTTGGAGTGTGAGACGGAGTTTCCCAAAGAACTCAAGAACCTTATGGTTACCATGGGTATACATGGTGTAGCAGTGTACAGAGGATTCCCCGTGATGGATGAAGGAGAATAATATTGGTGGGTACAACTCCACTTGTACAAAAACAAGGAGGACAACCACAAATAGTCGGGATTCTGCATGGTCACCAACTCTGAAATGCACACATCATTCTTTGACTCTGCAAGGAATGCATCATGGAATGCCATCAAGGATCTTGGAGATAGACTCAAGTGTAGAATTCTCAACACTCAAAATGACCTTAGAGAGGAGAAAAGGCATACCCAAGACTTAGAGGCTACCAACCAACGGCTAAGGGAAGATATCATAGACTTAGCATGAGAGTCTTGTGACCAAGACAAACAGATTGCCTCCAAGGATGCCCTGATAGCTATCTTGACAAGTGAGTGAGAGTTGTGACGTACTCCAATAGTTGGACCACCACACTTATCGTTTTTCTCGCGTTAATAATTTTGATCATACCAACCTATGTGGTATGGTAAAAATTTGTATAAGTTATGTGAACCTTGGTGTTTGTGATTGAATATTGTATGCCATGACTTGTGTGTTTTAAGTATGCTATTGGATTTTGTTTCAATACCTTATGTTTTCTCTTTACTTGTGTTGTTACTAATTTTTCTCTATCCTATGCAATAGATGCCTATCTTTGTTACTAGCACCGTCGAGGAGTTCAAGGGAACTCGTTTTGGTTCTCGTATTGTGGAGCTCACTAGTGTGCTCAATATCCTCCTCCCTAACATTAAGGGACTTCAACTTACGAAGTTTGAGAGGAAGGATCTATGGGGATTTAGATTATCGCAGCCAGGACGCCAGTCGGAGCCACCCACCGAGGAGATTGCCTTCAAGTTGATGCATGATGACAAGGAGAAGGGACTCGACGTTGTCATGCAGGAGCTACTTGGACACCTTTGTGGACGTCACTCCACCGAGCTCAAGGGCCTCTACTTCCACCCATTTGGGAGACGTGACGAGGAGGGATAGGCTGTAGTGTATGACAACGCCACTGGAGAGACCATTGAGCCAATGCGTATCTATCTTCAGGACCTAGAGATCCTTGTTAGACACCTCGACACTGATAGGACCAGCGTCATACTTAGTAATGAAGAGATCTAGGTTCGGTTGAGGGAGAAGGACAAGGCCTTCACGGAACAGGATGAGATCATCAAGGAGATGGAGGCTAGGTTCGAGAAGCAAGACAAGAGATTCAAGAACCAAGAGAAGAGAGTGCAGGATAGGAACAAGAGGATCAATGATATGAAGGCCGAGATAGAGCTCAAGGATCTTGAGCTAGAGACATAGCAGGGACTGATAGAGAGGCTGCGCTCGCAGAAGAGAGCCCTCCGGGCGAAGGTCGATGATTTGACCACCAGCATGGAGGAGTACAAGACAGCAATGGATACAACAGGACTTGCTCTTGTAGACGAGGAGGTCGACTGCGGTGACCCAGCATACCACTGCATGTGTAGTACACTATAGTCGTTGACATGACATCCACAGAACACCGTTCCGTAAATATCACATCCCTCAGAGTGGTACAACAGAAACATTGCAGGTCCATATTACAAACATACACACATTATTATTATTACAATACCGGAAGTTCAAGACTTCCAAAAGATTCAACTTACAAACCAAAATATAAGTGTTTCAGCGGAAGTTTCAAATTTAAAACTTAAAATCCAAATTGAGCTCAATAACTTATTGATATATAATGTTCATGTTGCTCGGCTCAAGTGGCTACTAGAACTATAATAATTATTTCGACTCTTGGAACTCTCCTCCGTAGACGATATCATAGTCCTCCCCTTCTATGGCTCCATATAGGTTGGGCTCTTCATAGAATACCTCCTCTTGGCTCTCGGCTGCATACATTGGAGTATCTTCGGGATTCTTAGAGTCTAAGCAAGGAATCAAAGGAAAGGATGAGTAACAGTGTTACCCAACAAGTTCATTATATGCAAGGTAGGAAGTTTGATGATCTATCTACCACCTCGGACTATTAGTCCTTGGCACTATGCAATTTTCGTAATTCTTTCTTCAAAGATTGATTTTATTATGAAAATCTATGACCATCAGCCTTCATAGGTTGACCAGAACTTTCATGGAGTTCCTTTCCTGCCGTGTTCATAGCTCCTTCCCGGAACAGGGAGTAACAAGTTACAATTCGTACACTCTGCAGAGGTGCGTTACTTTTCCCATGAGAGATCAACTCCTTGTTGCACAACCGGGCGTACTTTCCCGTCCACAATTCCATGATGTGGGGCCCAGTAGTTGGTCCAAGCCAATCACTGCCCTCTCCTCGACCTCATATGTCTGCAAGATCCTTCGGGGCTGGCTCACCTCCGTTAAGCCCCCTTTTGGGCATGCTAAAACCCTGATGAGTTCCCGAAGACTCTATGACCCGGTGATGCCCGGAATAGTACCATTTACACGGACTATATCCCTAAACACCATTCATGGATAATATAGAGACCAAAAGTGTGGGGCGTAAGGGTGCCCACCCATATGTTGGATCCGCACAAGGAATCACAATGTCACGTTAAGGTCATCTTGCCTCCATACAAGAGGAAAAGGATACAGCTGACTTCTCTGTCCCATTCCAAATCTCATGGTTAACGCGTAATATCTAATGCACAAGCCCTTAACATGTCCTCCAGTATTTTATTGGTTCATTCCGTTTGACTCCCTGTCTCTGGATGATAAGCTATGCTAAAATCTAACTTTGATCCAAGTGCTTAATGTAATTGCTTCCAAAATGCCGAAGTAAACACTGATCCCCTATCAGTTACAATCCTTTTGGGCACTCCGTGCTTACTTACAATTTCTTTGATGTAAACTTCTACTAACTTCTCGGCATTTTCCTTTTGATTAACCGGAATAAAATATGCACTTTTAGTGAGTCTATCCACAATCACCCATATCATATGCTTCCGTTTAGGTGTCATGGCCAATCCTGTGATGAATTCCATAACTATTTCCTCCCACTTCCATTCAGGAATTTCCAAAGGTTGCAATGGACCTGCTGGACTTTGATGTTCAACTTTAACTCTTTGGCAAGTATGGCATTCTGATACATATTTAGCAATGTCTCTTTTCATGTTATTCCACCAGAATAATTCTTTCAGATCCATGTACATCTTAGTATGTAACATCCCTAAAATCATGTTTCAAACTCATGCATATCATCCATGCATCCATGATCATTTAGGGTTCCATTTCAAAACCATTTCAAAAACAGGAGTATTTGTTGCTCATTATTTTATGTAAGAATGCTCTAGCCTTAGTGATACTTTCTAATGAGAAAAGTATTTATTTCATTCAGTAATGTTTTGAGTTAAAACTTAAGTGCTTCAAAAGCTTGAGCAAAGTTTCAAAAACAAAGTATGTTAATAAAACCAATTTTATGCCTATTGTTTATATCACATTAAGGCTTGGTTTTATTTTATTTTTCAAATAATCAAGTTGTACTTGAGTAAACAGAAGTGTTTGTCACACTTTTGAGTTTAGAGTTCACAGTCTAAAAACCTAGAGATGATTTGAATTCAAACTTAATTGAATTAGAGTTTGAAAATCATTCCTAGAAAATCAAACAGAAAAAGAAAAGGAGTAAAGGAGAAAAAATAAAACAAACAGCCAATCTGGCCCAACCCAGCCCAGTCGACCCATCTAGCCTAGCAACTCCCTCCCGCGAATCGTTTTTCTTTACCCGCAGACACACCCCCAGAGTCCCTGACACAGGGACCCCACCTCCTCTCTTTTTCTCTCGCTGACAACGCGGCCCACGCAACGGTCATCGTCTCCACCCGGCGACGAGTTCTTTCCCCCAAATCACTCTGCCGTTTCCTGATTGATTCATGGCTTCAATTCCCGTTCAATGCCTGAGTAATTCACGCCCGCGTCCTCGCCTATTTAAGCACCATGCCGCCCTCCTCCTTTTTTCCCCAAACCACACCCCACCGGAGCCACCAGGCTGCTCGAATTTCTCTCTGGACGCCCTCTGATCCGACGAGTTCGTCGTTGAATTCTGGTAAGCCCTGCAGTCCCCTCTGCCTATGGTTCAAACTAGATGATTCTGCATCTCCGTGCGCACCTACTGACACTCTCCGCTTGCTCGCGCATGCTCTGCAGCCTCGGCAGCGTCGTCGACTGAACTCCGCCACGGTCTGTTCAAACTCCGGCGACCATTCCCCGTAAGTCCCAGCTTCCCCTCCCCCTCCGTTTGATACGCATGTGACCCCCAGTGTCCTACGCACCTAATGGCACCTTTATCGCGTCTTACCGTGGCCCAGAACGTCGACTCCGTCGCCAACAGAGAACACCGTCGCCAGGGACTTCTCCGACGAGCAATCCGCAATGACCCCGAGCGCCCCTTCGCCAACTGAGCACACGTCGAGCATCTCCTCATCACGGCGATTCCGGTGAGCATACTCACACCTCCCCACGTGACCTAGTTCGCCGGCTCCGCCGCTGACAGAGCACGCCGCCGCCGTCGCCGCCCATTTAGGGTTAGCTGCTTAGGACCGTGTGATTTAGATCCAGTGGATGCGATAGAACATAGTCGAAGGGGTAAGTAGATATCTGAGCCGTGCATTTTAGTTAGATCTAACGGTTCGCAAGCGTGATCCGCCCGAACCGGTACCAGCCAATTAGATAGCGCCGCGTGGCATGAGTTTTGTTTTAAAAAGTTTGAATTAGATCTATTAGATGTTTAAACTTGTTTAATTCATAACTTTTGAATGCCACGTCCAAATTTGACAAATTTTATATCAATGGAATCAGGAGAGAAAATCCTTTCCATCTATGCAATGTTTTTAATGTTTTACCTCTGTTAAAATGGTTGTTTTTACAGAAACATGTGTAGGCCTATTTTGTGTATATTAATTATTTAGGGAATGTTTTAATGTGCAAATAAAGTTTATTTGGCATGTTTTGTACTTTTTTATGTTTCAGTATTGTGCACTTGTCTTGTTTGGTGTAGAAAATCATCACATAGCATTTTGCATGCATTCATGTATTTTTGCTTGTATATATTGAGTATGTGATTTTGTGCCATCATTTTATGTGTATATTTTGGTGCAAATAGTGATTGTGAGTTTGAGGATTGTTGCTACTCCCCAAGCTACCAAGGCAAGTGGTACTTCATAGTTTCATTCCTATGTTTTCAACTTTGCACTAGAAATATTTTGCTAGACTTGCATGAATATTTTGATCTATATGCTATGCTTGGGAAATCCTAGTAGTTGTAGAATTGCTAGAAAGTTTCTAAGTTAAGATTCTTGTCAATGCCATGCTTAGCCTAGCTAGTATCAACCAAGGGTGGTTATATATTCATGCTATGAGAAAATATTTCTAAGTCTTTGGACTTGTGTTTTGTTAATAAAACAACTAAGTGAATGAAACACCTGGGTGGAATGGAAAGAATGGTTTGTGTTGAGTGGTTACACAAGGCCCATTTCTATGGTTTACCTTGTGTATCTCACTTGTGGAAAGCCACCCAGGAACAAAGGGATTTGAGATGCCAAATGTTAAGAAGCTTCTAAGTGCAGCCACTTGGCAATATGGGCTCTGCCTGGATCATATAGGTTGCAATAACTTAGCCATTTGGACAGTTGGTGGTAGTGGAATGATAGGTTGGAGCGCGTCCATTTGGTCTAAGGGAAGGCTTCTGAAAGGTCCTGTCTTGGTGAAAATCAAGTCTTGTGGGGAAAGTGCACAACCTCTGCAGATGGAAGAATCTAAGTACTTAGCCATGTCCCTGGTATTGGACAACTTGAGCATCAAGACATGGAAGCTATCAAGAATCTCCTCATCCCAGTTTCTAAGTAAAAACTTGTGGTTGAAACAAGGGTGAACGTTCACCAATGTCTATTGGTGGTTCCTTGGAAAAGTTTTTATCAAAGAAAAACTTAGTATTTTCAACTCATAGGCAAAACCTATTTTGAGCAAAGCAAGCCTAAGCTACACTTAGCCAAATGCATATAGTATCTAGCTACCAATATTATTCTAAGGTATCACTTGCCAATACTATTCCAATGTATTGACCCACTGTGGCTGTAACTTGTGATGTTGCAGGTTATTCTGATGGTGATTAGGGGTTATGAGTCTACACTCAACATGCTTGCCTGTGGCACATGAAGATGAAGACTTATTTATCTTATTACTTATTTAAACTCTTGTACTAGGCTTATGGCCATGGAGTTTGTAAAAGACTATGTTTGTCTCTGGAATGACTTGTAATAATGACCTTTGTTTCTGTGTACTTCATCTTAAACTGTGGATGCTAGCATTGATCCAGGGACTAGCATTGCAATCACAGGGATCCTTTCCTTTACAAAGGAGGGATCTTACATAGTACTTCCTGGATGTATAGAATATGGTGTTTCATGTGCTTCTCTAAGTATGACATCATGAATCTCAGTCACATCTGGAAGACAAATACGATCTTGGAACCACAAAGACTCATAATTTCCTAGGCGAAAAACTGATGTTTTCCCTTGAGATATCCTCCGAATTTCTTCAGCAATGAAAGGATCTTCTGTTTGATGTCTAAAAATTTCGTGCTTAAGATCATTGTCCTGCTCTGCAACTACCTGCATAGTAGCTAATCCTCCAAGAATCTTTGTTCTAATTAGTTGAAGCTCTAATCTTTCCAAGTCCATCTGTAACTCTTTTGGTAGCTCCCGATTGCTAGGCTGAATATCTGCGCTTTTACGACTTAAAGCATCTGCTACAACATTTTATTTTCCTCGAGTATACTTGATTGTTAAATCATAATCTTTGATTAGTTCCAACCAACGCTTTTGTCTCATATTTAATTCCTTTTGGGTGAATAAATATTTAATACTTTTTTGATCAGTGTATAACTCACATCTGGCTCCATAAAGAAAATGCCTCCATCCTATCAGCGCAAAGACTACTGCTGCTAACTCTAAATCATGAGTTGGATAGTTGACTTCATGTGGTTTCAGTTATCTTGAACCATAAGCAATCACTTTCTAATCTTCCATTAGCACACAACCCAAACCTTCTTTAGATGCATCACAGTATACTGTAAAGTCTTTTCCTGTTTCTAGAACTGCTAGAATTGGTGCGGTAGTTAACCTGGTCTTCAACTCCTGAAAACTTGCTTCACATTTCTCATCCCAATTGAATGGTGTATTCTTTCTTAACAATTTGGTCATTGGTCCAGCTATTATGGAGAAACCTTCAATGAATCTCCGATAGTAACCAGCCATCCCTAAGAAACCTCGAATTTGTTTCACCTTGGTTGGTGCATTCCATTCTAGTACTGATTGAACTTTAGATGGATTTACAACAATTCCATCTTTACTGATCACATGACCGAAGAATTCTACCTCATCTAACCATAATTCACACTTACTGAACTTAGCATAAAGTTTATGTTCTCTTAGAGTCTACAATGCTATTCTCAAATGATCTGCATGCTCTTCCTTAACCTTGGAATATATTTGAATATCATCAATGAAGACTATGAAGAACTTATCCAAATATGGCATAAAGATTTTGTTCATCAGGTTCATGAATATTGTTGGTGCATTGGTCAATCCAAATGGTACTACCAGATACTCATGGTGTCCATATCTTGAGACAAATGTTGTCTTTTGAACATCCTCTGGTTTGATTTTTATCTGATGGTATCCAGATCTTAGATCAATCTTAGAAAATACTCCATCTCCTTTCACATCAAACAAAACTTGAATTCTTGGTAAGGGATACTTATTCTTTATGGTAACATTGTTCAGATTTCTGTAATCCCCACACATTCTTCTTCCACCATCCCTTTTATCCACAAAAATCACCGGTGTCCCCCATGGGGATACACTTTCCTGAATAAATCCTTTTCTGGCTAACTCATCAATTTGCTCTTTGAGTTCCTTTAATAATTTTGGTCCCATCTTATATGGTGCTTGAGCTATTGGTGCAGTACCTGGGATTAGATCAATAGTAAATTCTATTTCTTGATCTGGTGGCATTCCAGGTAGCTCTGCGGGGAAAAACATCTTGAAACTCATTTACTACGGGAATATCTTCCAACTTGACCTCCTTCATTGAGTTCAACTAAAGATCCACCATGATATGACTGTGCTGATATGCTTGATAAACTATTCTTGCTCCACTTGGAGTTTTGATAGAGACAGTTTTCTCCTCACAATTTATCTGAGCCCCATGTTCCGTCATCCAGTCCACCCCTAGTACTACTGCAATTCCCTTCAAAGGAATCACATAAAGGTCCGCAAAGTATGTACAACCACAGATCAAAATAACCTGATCTTGTTTAATGTGGCGTACAGTCACATTTCCCCCTGCCGTAACTATGGTCATAGGGTTTTCTAACGTTGCCCTTCTAATCCCGAATTTATCACAAAATTCTTCAGAAATGAATGAAGTAGTTGCACCAGTATCAAATAGAACTTTGCCGGGATTGGTAAGGATATTGAGCATACCTATCACTGCGTGCTCTGAGTTATCCACCTCCTCTAGGGCTGCACAATTCAGCTTCCCGGTAGGTCTGTTCCTCTTGCCATTGTTATTCTTGACATTATTTCCTCCTCGATTGGGCTGTACATTTCCTCCACTGGCTTTTCCTCCACCCTTGGTAGGCCAACCACCTGGTGGTTTACTCGGACAATCGGGCTTGATATGACCCTTCTGACCACATCCGTAACAGATAACTACTGCCTTTTTGCATTCTATCTGGAAATGCCCTAGAATTCCACAATTGTTACAGATAACATTCCTCCTAGGATTGGATTGATTTCCACCACTCCCCTTGTTATTATTATTATTGTTTCCATAGGCTTTGTTCTGCGGTTTGAACTCCAAATTGGGTTTAGGTTTACTTGCCTAAATCCTCTTTGTTTCCTTCTTGGCTCTTTTCCGCCTATCCTCTTGGACATTCTTGTAGTCATCTTCAAAAGTGATAGCTGCATCCAGCAACTGCTGATAAGTTTTGTTATTGGCCAACCTTAACTGCATCCTCAAAAATGGATTTAACCCACATAGGAAATGCTTCTTCCTCTTCTCTTCTGTGTTAACGTCTTCCTCAGTGTAACGAGACAGTTGACTAAACTCCCGGATATACTTCATGACACTAGTATATCCCTGCTGAAGCTCCTCAAATTCTCTCTGCTTCAACTCCATAACACTTTCCGGAACATGATATTCACGGAATTTCTGTTTGAACTCCTCCCAAGTGTACTCTCTTCCTGGCTGTTGCATGGCTATCTGATTTTCCCACCATGATGCTGCAGGTCCGGTTAGAAGATGAGTTGCATACCCCAGTTTCTCCTCATCATTACAGCATACAGTCTTCAACTTTCTTTCAGTATCTGCTAGCAATATTTCGCATCCATTGGTTCAGGAGCTGATGCAAAAGGTAACGGCCTTGCATTCTGGAAGTCAGAAAGACTCACTCCTCCACCTTCAGGTGCTCTCTGATTCCCAGCTTGTCCCAGCATATCTTCCATGAACTTGTTTTGGGTCTCTTGCATCATTTGCATACACTACATAAAGTTCTGCTCCATTAACGGCCTCATTGGTGGTGGTGGTGGTAACGTTCCCTGATTTTCTACATCTGCATCAGCCTTCTCCTTGGCCTCACGTTCCATCCGCTGCTGTTCAGATTCGGTCTCTACACCTGTATCCATGACCCCCTAGTCCTGCAACATAAAGCGAATACTCATAATTACATCATGCACATGTGTTCTGAGCTCGACTTTACGCATAGAACTAGTCACATAATAAAAATACAAATAAAATCCAAATATGAATTTCGCATATTATACATTACAACATCTTAATAATACAAAGTCATTACAACATATACCATATAGGTATAATCACAACACTATCTTATTTATCTAACTACCTTATTTTCTCGGATTACAATATACAGTACCCGATACTTTCTAAATAGCCGCCTACTTCTAGTAACTACTATGCTCATCATACATGCCTGATGTCCAACCGTGATGACGTGACGTTCGTCGCACAGTTTGTGGAACAAATGGCCTTCCAGAAGGAACATACTCAGTATCTGAAGTGTCAGGGCTTGAGTCATTACTCAACCTGAGCGCATTGACTCCCTCCAGCTCAGCTGAAAAGTCTTCAGAAACATGGTCAACATTATCTCCCACTAGCATCTCCTGAGCTTCATACCTTGAGTCGTCAACAGGATACGCAGATCCTGTTGCTCCCCAGGTGCTCTGTTGGGCAAGATAGTTAAACACAGGATAATGTATATTCCCTGGGTTTTGACTCAAACACTCTCTCCTCAGGATCTTCTTCTTCATCCTGGTTATTTATGAATATTGTATTTCTACTCCTGCTACTAAGATTAATTCTTTCACCCATCCAACTAGATTGTCCAACATTTCTGTCAGAACTATCTATGGACATCTGGTGTTCCTGGGACCCTTCAGATGATTCCATTCTCCAACCATCAGAATTCTCAATAGGAAGTTTTGAATCAGAACCATCCTCTGAACCCTGTGGTAATGCATACCTCATATCCAAAGTAGGATCATATATAGGTTCAGGCCTTGGTGATTAAGGATATGGTGTAAAAGATTCAGGATCTATAGGTATATCCTGAAAGTTGGGTTTTGTACTACTACTTGCTTCCTTCTCCAACTGGAATGCTAACTGCTTCCTCCTTTCAGGATCCGTCAGATCCTCTAGCATGTCATTTTTATCTTCGACAATAACTTGATGTGTCTTATAAAAAGACGCAACAAGTGTTCGGTATCGATCCATAAACTTGGAAGCTAACTTAGGATGCCTCTTAACCAAAGTAAGATGATCCGGTACAGGCTCCGAGTCTATAGAATCATGAGGAATCACAGAAAATGTGCAACCTTCTAACTCCTGAGCTTTATGCTCCCGGATATTAGCTATCGCCTCCACAACAACAACATGATATGCTGCTAAGTGACTTCTACCTTCACCTATAGGTAGATCGTGATATAATCCAAGCTCCTCTGGGAGTTGGATACTCACACGATACTTGAATAACATACGACCATCATAATAGGTTATGGTGTTCACTGGAATTCTAGTTGGACAACTAAAAATCTTTAAGAGCTGACGAAGTTGGTCTGTGAATGATCCTTGATAATCATCAAGAGTCTCCTCTTTCCTTACAAAAGTCTGTTTTGGAAACTTTGGTGCCATAGCTCTGTCTATGAGAGAAATATTTTTATTAGTAACCAATAAAATATTGCATCATAACAAAGAATTATCGCACTAAAACATATAACGGAATATTCTCATTTGAATACCCATTATATTTATTTTAGAGAATTCTGTATCGTTGCTACACACTCCTACAGGTAACACCCTTTACTAGGTTTCCAACCTAAGGTCAAAGCAATTTGCTCTGATACCAACTACGGTGACCCAGCATACCACTACATGTGTAGTACACTATAGTCGTTGACATGACGTTCACAGAACACCGTTCCATAAATATCACATCCCTCAGAGTGGTACAATAGAAACATTGTGGGTACCTATTACAAACATACACACATTATTATTATTACAATACCAGAAGTTTCAGACTTCTAAAAGATTCAACTTACAAACCAAAATATAAAGTGTTTCAGCGGAATTTAAAGGTAACAACTCCAACTAAGAGTTGAGCTTAGCAGCTTATTCTATAGGGTTCATGCTGCTCGGATCCATCAGTTACTACTAAGGAGAGCACTAGTTCGACTCATTTCCATCTACTCCATAGCGGATTTCGTAATCCACTCCTTCAACACCTCCTGACAGGACAGGCTCCTCGTAGAACACCTCTTCTTGGCATTCAGCTGCATACATAGGTGTGTCTTTGGAATCTTCAGAGTCTAAGCAAAGGATCAAAGAAAAGGATGAGTAACCGTGTTACCCAGCAAGTTCATTATATGCAAGGTGGGAAGTTTGATGCTCTATCTACCACCTCGGACTATAAGTCCTTGGCACTATGCAGTTTTTTAGTAAATCTTTCTTCAAAGATTGATTTTATTATGAAAATCTATGACCATCAGCCTTCATAGGTTTACCAGAACTTTCATGGAGTTCCTTTCCTGCCGCGTTTGTAGCTCCTTCCCGGAACAGGGAGTAACAAGTTACAGTTCTTACACTCTGCAGAGGTGCGTTACTTTACCCATGAGAGATCAACTCCTTGTTGCATAACTGGGCGTACTTTCCCGTCCACAATTCCATGATGTGGGGCCCAGTAGGTGATCCAAGCCAATCACTGCCCCCTTCGCGACCTTGCATGCCTCCTTGGTGTTCACCATGCCCACATATTGAATTACGACAATAGTTTGTACAAACCGTTAGATGCCAGAACTATCGTGGGACGTTGAGGGTTCCCACCCATATGCTGCATATCTCTATGAATTACCAATTAATATGCACGCTACGAGTGATAACAACCACGACCTGCACATCCGGCTAAATGCGAGAGGAAGAAGATACAGCTGACTTCTTTGTCCCATTCCAAATCTCATGGATAACGCATGATATATGGCGCTAGAATCACTGATGTCATGGGTTATTAAGTCCCTAATTGATCATCATTGTTGCAAATAGAACCCTAAGTTCTATTGCTCCATTATATCATCACTTAGGATGATACCTAAGATTTCTTTATTTGAGAAAATAATATTTTCTTTCTTTGGAGTATATATGATAACACACAATTTGCAAATACTTTGATAAAGACTCTTCAAAGGACATGAGCAAGTGATGAACTTGCCTCGTGATTGCAAGGTAGTGAAGTCGGATGCTTGCACTGGACCTTGAGCTTCTATGTCTACAAAACATCATTATTGCCCGGTAAGGAAAATATTTAAAGAGGCAAAATGATTATGCAAAGTAATGTAATGCATTATTTATTTTTGTGTGTTCTACCCATTATTTTTGTTTTAATAAAATTCATTTAGGTAGTAAAGGATTTATAAATATTAATTTCTTTAATATTTATTGTATATTATATTTTTATTTATTTTATTTCATCTTATTTGAATTTTATTTCTTTGATAATTCCTTTTAAGAATTATCATTTAAATATAAGAATGATATTAAATATTTATTTAGTATTTTTCTAAAATACTACAATATTAATATATAATAAAAATGATTTTTATTTATTTTTATCATTTTTCTTTAATTTTATAAAATTCCATAAGGTATATATATATATTATAAAATTCTTAATAAAAATTACATACATAAAAACTTATTTCTTTATCTATTTATATAGATTGGCTTATTGTGAAACCAAAAATATTTTATTTATAATTTCTAGATTTTTATTTTATTTTCTAGAATTTATTTAAGTTTAGGGGTATTTTGGTCTTTTATTAATTATTAAAACTTTCTTTAGGTTAATGGGCTGGCTTTATTGGGCTTATTGGGATTATTGGGCTGTTTGGCCCAAGTGGTTATGACCAAAAGGGCTCCTCGAAGGGGTCCTGGCCCTCTCAGCCCACTCCCTCTATCTCTCTCTTGTTCTCATCTCCCCTCTCCCTCGACCCCGTGAGGTGCTGGCGCCGGCGCTGGCAATGCCCGCCGCCGTGGCCCTCCCTGGCCGCTGCCGTGGTGTAGGGAGAGGTTGTTAACCACGCTCATCCATCTGGTCCAGTTCGATTTGATCCTAGGTCCCTTCCATGGCCAGGCTAACCCCCTTCCCGAACCCTAGGGTTTGGGGATGGTGCTACTACCGCCGTCGCTGATCCTCCCGTGGTGATGTGCGGTGCTCGTGTGCTGCGGTGGTCGCCGCCGTGGTTGGTGCGGGTTGCAGCGCCCTCTGGGGTGCTCCCCGTGCCGCCACGATCTCGTTGGCCCCTCTGCTTCCTCTTCAATCTTTCAGCAAGGACCACCGGTGAGTAATGTTTCTGTGGATCCTAGTTCATCCTATCACCATGAATCCCTCTGTGTGTATCTAGTGGCTAGTCTTAGTTTGTGCTTGTATTGCTACTAGGGTTCATCTCTGGTGCTTGTAAGATGCTCCTATGGTCTGGTTAGGATGTCTAGTGGGGATTTGGATGCTCTGCACTCAGTGCTTATGGTCACCCCTTTGATTGTGTGTTGCTGTTGTTGGTTTGAGGCTAATGCTGGATGAAATGCTAGGGTTGCATAGTATTGCTTCTGGTTGGTACTCTGGTGACTTGATGTGTTTATCTGTTGTCAGTATCTTGATACTGACAATGATCCAGTCAGTGATGATTCACTTCCCTAGTTATTGTTGGCTTGCCAGATTATTCTTGGTCTGAATTTTATTCAATAGAATCAAATGATTTCTTGAACATGAATAGATAAATAGGATATGATCCCTATATCTGGTTTCAGGGAAATGATTTGAGAGTTGATTTGTGTAGATTGGATTATTTGATTGTCTTAGTGATAAGATCAATGCTTATGAGACCTTCTTAGAATGGTACATAAGTAGATCTTGTTGCTGACTATACTTATGGTCATTTCTGGGATTTGATGGATGTTGATAGATAAGTTGGGAAGCTTATTGTTTGATCAAGCCAATGATGTTGGTCTGAGGCTCTAGGAACTAAGTTCCTATGTTGCTGACATTTTCAAAATTGATTAAGGCATCAGTTGCTTACTAGATCTTGGATCCTAGTTGGTTAAGTGTATGGTTTTGTTTGTGGCTTATAAAATCTGAGGTGCTACTCCTTCTTGGAGATGTGCCCAGATTTTGTAAGAACAAATGATAGAATATAGAAGTTGCCTTTGGTATCACCAATTCTGTGAGGCTGGTCTGAGAATTTGGTGTTTTTAATAGAGTTTGGCTCTGATCTTTATATTTGAAACCTCTAGGATAGATTCACCCCACTTGGGTGATTATTGAGAGGTTGGCTTATGCATCAGCACATATATTTTGCTTGGATAAGATACACAGATTGTGATGGCTTGATGTGCTGGTGGTGTTGCTGGTCTGATCCAATCCTTCACCTCCTGATGTTGTTCTTGTTTTCCCCTGATCCTTGTACTTGGCCTTGATCAACTCTGCTCCTCCTAGCTCCTGTCAGCTTGGCCTTGCGGTCCACCTGATCCTCCCCCTCCTTATGTCACCATCAGGTGATGAGTGGCTTGATCTAGTGTGAGATTGTGTTGGCTAGTTTGTTTGGCTCTGGCTAAACTAGCTGTTCTTGTGTGGTGTGAGCAGTGGAGAGATGCACTAGTGCTTCCCCACGGCTGTGCTTGGTCCTTTTTACTTGCTTGTACTGCTGTGCTGTGTCAACAGCACACCCATGCAGTTAGATGACTGAGCTGCTTGTATGCCTGCTGCATAGTTGTGGATATGCTCAGTGGATGATCTAACTTTTTATCTGTTTACATTCATCTTCCTGGTGAACTTTGCCCCTCTTACTAATTGAAATCATTTGACTTGTGGCTTATGGATTATGAAATATTTAATTCTTTCATATTGGTGAAACTTGCCCCTAAAGATTTACTCAATGATGTAAAGTGGAACAGTGCATCTCACTGTCACTACTGAGAGTAAACAAAAATCTTAACCTTCATTTTCTTTCTTTTTTGTTTGTTCTTTGTTTTGCAGGTACAAGACTTGAAGCTTCAAGATTTAGATTAGTTTTTATTTTTCTTTATAGAATAGTCCCCTTGTAATATTTATTTTATTCTTTTGTAAATAAAATGTACTAGATAGATCAAGATGTAATTGTACTCTTGTAAAGATTCTTTATTAGTTTTGAAATTTTCATTTTGTAACTTATTGATGGATTGATTAAATTAAATGTATATTCATTTACTCAATTATGTGATATTATTTAAAGTTTGAGTTACTAAATATTATTTATTGATTGAATATTATTCTCACACATAATCCTAATTCCTTTAAAAATATAAATCCAAATCTCAAGTTTGAATTCAAATTCCTTTACCCAAAACACATTAATCCATAAAGATCCTGTCAAAGTTTATAACAATCATCCTCCAAGGCTATTCCTAAACTTAAAGAGTGAAAAAAACTTTGATCACTTTAAGTTTTTATTTGGCGAAAAAATTTACCCACATTACCTTATAGTTGAATGCATGCAATTGCACATATTCCTAACTCTACCCTTTGTTGGTTCCTAAATGTTGGGATGTTACATTATTAAACTTCATCGAGTAACCGGAACTTACTGAAAGTTTGCAATAGGACTTTTAAACTTTAGATCAACACTTCCAAACAATACGATACAAGTTTGTAAAGTAACTAACCAGAATTCTATTGTTCTATTATCTCAATTATAACTAATCGCAAGGTGGTAAACAGATGCCAATGACTACAACGAATGTGCAAATTCACTTTGATTTAATTTATGATAAATAGTGTTCAACTTTTAATCATATTGTTGTTGAACTCCCACTCAAAACAATATCCCTCACATTGTTTTAGTGATTACATGAACCAAATCCATTATACCAAGTCCGATCATCATGTGACATGATGTAGTTTCAAAGGCGAACAAACATCATGTTCATCATATCATCTATATGACTCATGCTTTACTTTTCGGTATTCCGTGTTCCGAGACCATGCCTGTACATGCTAGGCTCGTCAAGATGTAACCTTAGTTTCTGCATGAGAAAATCTGGCTTGCTCCCGTTGTATACACTCGCAGAATCTAACACACCCGATCATCACGTGGTGCTTCAAAACAACGAGCTTTGGCAATGGTGCCTACTAAGGACGAACACTTTATAACTTGATATTTTGTGAGAGGGATCATCTTATAATGCTACCGTCGCAATCTGAGCAATACAAGATGCATAAAAGGATTAACATCACATGCAATTCATAATATGTGATATGATATGGCCTTTCTTCTTGTGCTTCCGATCTCCATCTTCAAGCACGAACATGATCTCCATCATCACCGGCGTGGCGTTGATACGTTGGAAACGTATCTATAATTTTTGATGCTCCTTGCTTGTTTTGTATCTACTTTGCTTTGCTTGTCTACACTTTGAGGTGTTTTTTACATGTTTTCTGGTACTAACCTATTAACAAGTTGCAACATTGTCAGATGCCTGTTTTCTGCTGTTTTTGGTTTCAGAAAAGTAAGTAAAGAAATATTCTCGGAATTGGACGGGACAAACGTCAAAGTCAATTACTTTCCGTGGGGAACAAGAAGTCCAGAGGAGAGCCAGTGGGCCCAGCCCCGCGCCTGGCTAGGGTTTGGCTACCCTGGCCGCCTCCTCGGTCTCCCCCTTCGCCTATAAGAAGCCCCCGAGGCAGAAACCCTAAGCACCCGATCAAATACCCACAAAACCGTCTGTAGCTGCCGCCACCATCGTCCCTAGATCGGGGGGATCTGAAGTTCTTCTCGGCACCCTGCTGGAGGGGAGATCATCCCGGAGGCCTTCTCTCCGGTATGATGCGTGAGTAGTTCCACCTTGGACTATGGGTACATGTAGTAGCTAGATGGTTGTATCTCCTCCTTTGTGCTTTCATGTATAGATCTTGTGAGCTCCGTTCATGATCAAGATCTAATCTATTTGTAATCATGCATGTTGTGTTTGCGGGGATCCGATGGATATTGAGATTATTATGTTGGTTTGATTAATGGTTTTGTCTTTATTATTCTATCATGTCTGTGTTGTTTGTGATCTTGCATGCTCCACGTTGTTAGTAGCTATCTTGGCCAAGTAGTTGCTAGTGACTCCAAGAGGGGGTATTTATGCTCGATAGTGGGTTCATGCCTCTAGTTTCCAAGGGAAGTGACAATAATCTCTTCGGTTGTAGATGTGTTGTTGCTACTAGGGAGAAAACAACGGTCTCTTTTTCATGGAACATGTGGACTGTTTACCTTACACACCGTGCTTAAAGCAGTTTTCTATTGCTTGCAACTTAATACTGGAGGGGGTTCGGATGATAACCTGAAGGTGGACTTCTAGTCATAGATGCAGTTGGATGGCGGTCTATGTATCTTGTTTTATTGCCCAATCGAATCTCATAGGATATTTCTGACTAGTAATTGCATTGTTATGCCTTGCTCAGTTCCTGTCGATTGCCCCACTGTAATTTTTTACCCTTCATGCCATGTTGTTTATCTAAGGAGAGCACCGCTAGTGAACTATGGACCCCCGGTCCAATATTTACCATTGATACATCTTCCATTGTTACTTGTTTACTTGCTGCAAACCATTACCTTCCACACCATATGTTTAATCCTTTCTAATAGCAAACCAGTGAGCTTGACAACCTCACTGTTCGTTGGGGCAAAGTCTTGAGTTTGTGTTGTGTAGGTCTCCACGTTTTTTGCAACATCTATGTGATGTTTCCTTCCTCCTTCTGGTTCGATAACCTCGGTCTCAACTGAGGGAAAACTTGCTGCTTGCTGCTTCACACCTTTCTCTTGGGGTTCCCAACAGGCTGTGTGTAGACAATCGTCAAGCTTTTCTAGCGCTGCTGCCGGGGATCTCAAGGACAACTTCAACCTTTTCCTCCCGTCAAGCTTTTCTAGCGCCGTTGCCGGGGAGGCTAAGGACGTCTTCACAAGGGGAGTCCTTCACTTCCTTTCTATTTACTTTATTTTTAGTTTGCTTTGTTTCTTTTGCTCGGTTTTGTTTGCCTTTTTCCAAAAAACCCAAAAAAAATTAGTCTAGTTTGGTTTGCTTGATTTATTCAAAAACACAAAAAAATTAGTTCATGCTCTAGTTGCCACTTTGCTCTAGCTCACCATGTTGCTCCCCAAGTTTGACTTGAAAGATCTTGCAATAGGTAGTGGCTCCATAATTGGGAAAGATAATATTGAAGAATTCTTTAATTATGTTAGCAAGCATGAGGATATTGAGGATAAATGTATAGCAGAGCTTGATCCTAATTATGAGATTGATCCAGCTTCTTTAGTTCATATGTTGGAGGCTAGGTTTGTTAGCCTTAACCACTTTATACAATTCCTGTTCCTAAAACTAAAAGAAGAAAAGAATGTTGAAAAGAGAGAATTCATCCTTGAAACTTTATCAAAAGAATTTCATGATGTTGCTAGGGAGGCCAAAAAGGTTTTTGAGCGTTTCAATATGCTAGGATCAAGTGTAGATGTTGTGGGTATTTCTAATAAAACTAAGCCTAGAGAATAATTTAAGATACCCATACACTTTAAGCTTGTTGGAATGCATGAAGCCTTTAAAAAGAATTTTGATTGGATTGCTCCTGAAAATCTTTTTGATGAAAGTAGTAGACCGAAGAGAGATGAGAAGGGATCCTCCAAACCCCATTTGGATGAGATACCTTTCATAGTTGAAGATTTTGCAAGTATGAATGTTAATGCTTTTTCATTTGAAAATACTTGATTCTTCTTGCTTCTTGTGCCTAACTTAAAGGGGTTAAAGAAAAGTACTTGTTGGGAGATAACCCAAGATTTTCCATGAGTCTTGGAAGTTATTACTTCTGTAATGACCTCTCCTTATCCTTTTTGTTTTTGCCTTTTGTGCCAAGAATGACCTCTAATGAGAGGGAAGCAAGATTTGGGGAGTTGCTGTCCTGAAACAGATTTCTGTCCTCCACCAAAAAACTTCGTGAGGAGGCTATGTCAATCGGATTGAGCTGAAAATTTACGAATAAATCCCCCGGTATGTTAGCTAACTTTAGTTAGTTCAACACTTTTTGATTTCAGCAACATAAGATGTCCAAAAAAATCGGTTTCTGCCTGCTGGTATGTTTTGACAAATTTCTGCCATTATTTGCATTTGCTTCTTATTGTTTCCTTTTTGAGTTATCTTTAGATTTTTGAACGATTTACTATGTTATATTGTGTTTTTAGTGAAAAGACTTGCTATTTCAAAGCTTTGCCAGAGGTCTAATATCTTTTGAATAAGCTAATGTTGCTAATGAAGATTGTGTGAAGGAAAATTTTCAGGTGTAAAGAGAGAATGATGTAATGAGATGAAGAATGGACAAAAGCTCAAGCTTGGGGATGCCACCATGGTGTCACTCCAATAAATATCCAAGAGGTACAAGCATCAAATCTTGGGGATGCCCAAGGCATCCCCTTCTTCATCAATAAAAAGCTCAGGTCTGTCTAGACACTTCGTTTTTATTGTTTCATGCACATTTGTGTTGTTCTTGGAGCGTCTTAGTTTCCGTTTGCTTTGCTTACTTTGTTTAGTTTTCTTGAGTAGTTTGGACCCCCGTTCTCGCTGTGTTGTTTTACAAATAAGTTTGCTTGGTGTTTGGAAAGGAGTAGTAAGTTGTTGCTTGAAGTGCAAGAGGAGCTTGCATTGACTGTGACTTAGACTTTAGCATGACATTCTAGGTGTTGTTTTGACTTTATGCTTAGTGATTATTGCTGTACCATGTCTTGTTCCAAACAATTGGAATTTCTTAGTGTGCCTTGAAGAAATTATGCGTTGTTTTAGCATGCAAAAGCATAGTATTGTGGTATTATCCTCTGATGCTTTGTTTCGGTTGACTTGGCACATGCTCACACCATGTTATGACTATGAACAAGTCACCATTATCCTGTATGATCATTTAGTCCTTGACTTTTAGTACCACTCTTTTCTTTGATTAGTATGCTTTTTTGCACTTCATGATTATGGCCATTATTGCTCTCTTAGTTGGTTGCTCCCGGTCTTTTTCTAGCCTCCACTTGTATGAGTAAGTTCTACTCATGCTTCCAACTCCCAAGAAACCAAGTTATTCCAAAGTATCCACTATAAACTCCTATGCATGGTGTGTTACACCATTCCAAGTATATTCTTGTTTTCAACTATCTTCCAAATAAAAACTATTTTGTTATGTGAAAACTTAGTGATTAAATCCCTCACGAACTTGATGGCACATTTTTTTCTTTACCCCTAATAAACTTGAACCATTGTGACAAATTTGTTGAATATGCTTGCACTTATAAGTTGGAATTAGCAGAAACGTGCTATCACGGGGAACGTTTTCAACATTGCACTTGTACTTTGTACTCAGTTGATATCATGTTCTTTTGTCTATGGATATCACCGTTGTGAAATAAAGAGGGAACTTATAAGTCTATGGAGTTTGTATCCTGTGTTAGAGAAACGCCTGGGCCGCTAGCCTAAGCCTTTCCTAATCATGGTGGAAACATGCAACATCACCATAGTGACATCTATGAAGCATTCTTCTTAAAAAAAGAGACACACTGAGAAAAGAGAGAAAAAAGCACCATATTCCCATGGTATATAAGAAGATTGCTGAGATGCTCATTGTCGGCTTGCCTTGTCATTTTGGTTATGGGAAAGCTCCTGTACCATGTGCAACGGGTACCCCGTTGGCGGTTCTCAATGATATGCAAATACTTATAGTGACAAGAACTTGCCTGGACCCAAAGTCGAGTATGCATGAGGTGTGACCTTCATATTCAAGGGACATGAGATTGCCAACTTATACTTCGTCAAGCATTTACTCCAGCTTTGCCAATTGAACCATAACCACTTCAAGATGCTTATGATAGCGACAATGAGGGATGAAAGCTAACAAGTACCATAATTTTTGGAAGCTCTTTTTAAAACTTGTAATCACTGCTTCCTTTACAAAAAAGGCTTTTCTTCCACCATTATTGAGTCTCGACCTTCTACCTTTAGGCACCATTAAGAGAGCATAGTTGTCATTCTGTGTGCAGTGTTCCAAAACTTATTAATTGATGCATATTGTGATATTACTTGTTCTTGTGCTACTTGTTTCTAGTCACCCTTGTGAACTTTGCAGGTGTCCTATGCATGTATTTGCTACTCTATGAGGGACAAGCTGATTTCCACTATGCTATGTTTTCTGTATGTGAAACAAACAAACGTTTTTCAATGCATGTTATTCATGATCTTTATTTGTAGCTTGCCATGTTGTATGCATAGTTAGTATTTCCTATTGTTAGAACTCCATCTTTCATGCACATGTTTAGAGTTCCTTGATCCCAACTTTCAATGCTTGCAAATGGTTGGATCTTTATTGTGAGGGTGCATGTCACCTCAAAAATTATTCTTTTATCACTTACCTACTCGAGGACGAGCAGGAGTTAAGCTTGGGGATGTTGATACGTTGGAAACATATCTATAATTTTTTATGCTCCATGCTTGTTTTGTATCTACTTTGCTTTTCTTGTCTACACTTTGAGGTGCTTTTTACATGTTTTCTGGTACTAACCTATTAACAAGTTGCAACAATGCCAGATGCTTGTTTTCTGCTGTTTTTGGTTTCAGAAAAGTTAGTAAAGAAATATTCCGGAATTGGAAGGGACAAACGTCAAAGTCAATTACTTTCCATGGGGAATAAGAAGTCTAGAGGAGAGCCGAAGGGGCCAGCCAGGGGGGCCAGACCCACCCCAGGCGCGGGTGGGCCCAGCCCCGTGCTTGGCTAGGGTTTGGCTACCCTAGCCGCCTCCTCGGTTTTCCCCCTTCGCCTATAAGAATCCCCCGAGGCAGAAACCCTAAGCACCCGATCTAATATCCACGAAACCGTCTATACCGCCACCACCATCGTCCCTAGATCGGGGGGATCTGAAGTTCTTCCCGGCACCCTGCTGGAGGGGAGATCATCCCGAGGCCTTCTCTCTGGTATGAAGCGTGAGTAGTTCCACCTTGGACTACGGGTCCATGTAGTAGCTAGATGGCTATATCTCCTCCTTGTGATTTCATGTATAGATCTTGTGAGCTCCGTTCATGATCAAGATCTAATCTATTTGTAATCATGCATGTTGTGTTTGCGGGGATCCGATGGATATTGAGATTACTATGTCAAATTTATTAATGGTTTTGCCTTATTGATTCTATCATGTCTGTGTTGTTTGTGATCTTGCATGCTCTCCGTTGTTAGTAGCTATCTTGGCCAAGTAGTTGCTAGTGACTCCAAGAGGGGGTATTTATGCTCGATAGTGGGTTCATGCCTCTAGTTTCCAAGGGAAGTGACAATAATATCTTCGGTTGTAGATGTGTTGTTGCTACTAGGGATAAAACAACGGTCTCTTGTTCATGGAACATGTGGACTGTTTACCTTACACACTTTGCTTAAAGCAGTTGTCTATTGCTTGCAAATTAATACTGGAGGGGGTTCGGATGATAACCTGAAGGTGGACTTCTAGTCATAGATGCAGTTGGATGGCGGTCTATGTATCTTGTTGTCTTGCCCAATTTAATCTAATAGGATCTTTCTGACTAGTGATTGCATTGTTATGCCTTGCTCAGCTCATGTCAATTTCCCCGCTGTAATTTGTTTACCCTTCATGCCATGTTGTTTATCTAAGGAGAGCACCTCTAGTGAACTATGGACCCCAGTACAATCTTTACCATTGATACATCTTCCACTGTTACTGTTTACTTGTTTCAAACCATCATCACCTTCCACACCATACAGTTAATCCTTTGTTACAGCAACCGGTGAGATTGACAACCTCACTGTTCGTTGGGGCAAAGTCTTGAGTTTGTGTTGTGTAGGTTTCCATGTTGCTCGCAACACCTTTGAGACGTTTCCTTCCTCCTACTGGTTCGATAACCTTGGTTTCTTACTGATGGAAAACTTGCTACTGTGCTGCTTCACACCTTCCTCTTGGGGTTTTCTGACGAAGTGCTCCACATCAACACAACACCATCAAGTTTTCTGGCGCCGTTGCCGGGGAGGATAAGGACGTCTTCACAAGCGGAGTCCTCCTCAACCTCTCTATTTACTTTGTTTTTAGTTTTCTTAGTTTATTTTGCTTGGCTTTGTTTGCCTCTTTTTATCAAAAACTAAAAAAAAAATAGTCTAGTTTGGTTTTCTTTCTCGTATGAAAATCACAAAAACAAATTAGTTCCTGCTCTGCTGCTGCTATTTTTGGCTTGCCCCACTTTTGCCAAAATGAACTCTGCTGAGAACACCAAGTTATGTGACTTCGCTAGCACAAATAACAATGATTTCCTTAGCACTCCTATTGCTCCACCTACTCCTGATGCTACCTTTTATGAAATTAAGCCTGCTTTGTTGAATCTTGTGATGAGAGAGCAATTTTCTGGTGTTAGTTCTGATAATGTTGCTGCCCATCTCAATAGCTTTGTTGAACTTTGTGAGATGCAAAAGTATAAGGATGTAGATGGAGATATTATTAAGCTCAAGCTGTTTCCTTTCTCCTTGGGAGGAAAATCTAAAGAATGGTTGCTATACTTGCCTAGAAATAGTATTGATTCTTGGATTAAGTGCAAGGATGCTTTTATTGGAAAGTACTACCCTCCTGCTAAGATTATATCTATGAGAAGTGACATTATGAAATTTAAACAACTTGATAATGAACATGTTGCTCAAGCTTGGGAAAGAATGAAATCTTTGGATAAGAATTGTCCCACTCATGGACTTACTGCTTGGATGATTATCCAGACTTTTTATGCAGGTTTAAACTTCTCTTCGAGAAACCTGTTGGATTCAGCTGCTGGAGGTACCTTTATGGGCATCACTTTGGGTGCTGCAACAAAACTCCTTGATAATATGATAGTTAATTACTCTGAATGGCACACTAAGAGAGCTCCACATGGTAAGAAGGTAAATTCTATTGAAGAAACCTCCTCTTTGAGTGATAAGATTGATGTTATTATGGCTATGCTAGTTAATGGGAAAGCTCCTTTAGATACAAACAATGTTCCCTTAGCCTATTTGGTTGCTCAAGAAGAGCAAGTTCATGTGAACTTCATTAGAAACAACAATTTCAACAACAATGCTAGAAGTGCCCCCTCTAAACTTGAAGTCATGCTCAAAGACTTGATTAGTAAACAAACCGCTTTCAACAAGACTGTGGAGGAAAAGATTTTAACTATTGAGAAAAATATTGCCTCTTTGTCTGAAGCGCAGTCCTCCTTGATTAATAAAATGGCTGCTAAACCTGAAACCTTGGAAAGTACCTTTGCTGCTACTCATGCCATACAAGTTACTATTGATGAAAATGTTAGACTGTTAGCTCAACTTCATGCTAAGTGGGAAAGGGAAGCTGAAATTGATAGAAACAATAGTGTGTGCACCATCACTAGAATGGATACCACTAAACCACAAGAAGTACCTATTCCTCGTCCTACAATGCCTAATCCTAATGAGTCTACTACTAGTGATGCTAAGTTTGATTTTGATATAGATGGTTGCAATATTTCTAAAGTGATTTTGTTCCTGCAAAAACTTGCTAGAAGTCCTGATGCTAGTGATATGCATGTTGCTTTCACCAAACACATTACAAATTCTTTTGTTAAGATTAAGGAAGAGAATTTAAAACACAAATCTTATATTCCTAGGAAAGTAGAAGATAGTTGGGAACCCATTATTGATATGCAAGTGAATGACTTTGATCTCAAAGCTTCATGTGATCTTGGTTCTAGTGTCTCTATTATGCCTAGGAAGATTTATGAAATGCTTGATTTGCCACCTTTTGAAGATTGTTATTTGGATGTCCCACTTGATGATAATGCTAAGAAGAAACTCATGGGGAGTATTAATGATGTTCTCATTATGGTTAACAATGCTTATGTCCCTATTGATTTCTATGTTTTGGATGTTGAATACAATGATTCTTGTCCTATTACTTTGGGAAGACCTTTTCTTAGAACTGAAATATCAATTTCCGTTTAAGAAAGGTATTTAACACTTACCTATGAGGAGAGACAAGTTGCTTTTTGCTCCTCCTTTGAAAGCAAGGTTTGATGTTAATGCTTCCTCATTTGAAAATACTTGATTTCCTGCTTCTTGTGCCTAACTTAAAGGCATTAAAGTAAAGTAATTGTTGGGAGATAACCCAAGAGTTACTTCAGTAATGACCTCTCTTTATCCTTTTTGCTTGCTTTTTGTTCCAAGAATGACCTCTAATGAGAGGGAAGTAAGATTTGGAGAGTTGCTGTTCCAAAACAGATTTCTATCCTCCACCATAAATATTCATGAGGAGTCTATGTAAGTCTGACTGAGCTGAAAATTTATGGCTAAATCCCCTAGCATGTTATCTAACTTTCGTTAGTTCAACACTTTTTGATTTGAGCAACAAAATATTTTCCAAAAAATAGGTTTCTACCTGTTGATCTGTTTTGACAGATTTCTGCCATTATTTGCATTTGCTTCTTATTGATTCCTTTTTTGGTTCTTTTTGGGGAAATTGAGCTTTTTGAAGGAGTTTATACAGTAGCTTGTGTTTTTAGTGAAAAGTTTTTCTGTTCTAAAGCTAAAACCAAAGGTCTATTATCTTTTGAATACACTAATCTTGTTAATGAAGATTGCGTGAAGTTTTGTATGAAGGAAAAATTTCAGGTGTAGAGAGATAATGATGTAATGAGATGAAGAATGGAAAAAATCTCAAGCTTGGGGATGCCACCCCGGTGTCACCCCAAGAAATATCCAAGAGGTACAAGCGTCAAAGCATGGGGATGCCCAAGGCATCCCCTTCTTCATCAATAAAAAGCTCAGGTCTTTCTGGACACTTTGTTTTTATTGTTTCATGCACTGTTGTGTTGTTCTTGGAGCGTATTAGTTTTTGTTTGCTTTGCTTAGTTTTTTTAGTTTGATTTAATAAAGTAGTTTGGACCCCCGTTCTCGCCGTGTTGTTTTAAATAAGTTGATTGGTTTTGGAAAGGAGTAGAAAGTTCTTGCTTGAAAGTGCAAGAGGAGCTTGCATTGACTGTGACTTAGACTTTAGCATGACATTCTAGGTGTTGTTTTGACCTTATGCTTAGTGATTATTGTTGTAGCATGACTTGTTCCAAACAATTAGGATTGCTTAGTGTGCCTTGAAAGAATCATGCGTTGTTTTAGCATACAAAAGCATAGTATTGTGGTATTCTCCTTTGATGCTTTGTTTGGGTTGACTTGGCACATTCTCACACCATGTTATGACTATGAACAAGTCACCATAGCCTCTATGATCATTTAGTCCTTGACTTGTAGTACCACTCTATGCTTTGATTAGTAATGTTTTGTTGCTCTGTATGATTTGGCCATTATTGCTCTCTTAGTTGGTTGCTCCCAGTCTTTTGCTAGCCTCCACTTGTATGAGTAAGATCTACTCATGCATCCAACTCCCAACAAACCAAGTTATTCCAAAGTGTCCACCATAAATTCCTATGCATGGTGTGTTACACCATTCCAAGTATATTCTTGTTTTCAGCTATTCTTCCAATTAAAAAGTTTTTTTTATGTGAAAACTTAGTGATTAAAGCCCTCACAAACTTGATGGCACACATTATATTCTTTGCCCCTAATAAACTTGAACCATTGTGTCATCTATGTTGTATATTCTTGCACTTATACGTTGGAATTAGCAGAACCATGCTGTCATGGGGAACGTTTTCAACATTGCACTTGTACTTTGTACACAGTTGATATCATGCTCTTTTGTCTATGGATGTCACCGGTGTGAAATAAAGAGGCAGCTTGTAAGTCCATGGATTTATGTATTTTGTGTTAGAGAAACGCCTGGGCCGCTAGCCTAATCCATGCCTAATAATGGTGGAAACTTGCAGCATCACCATAATGAGCATTCTGTGAAGCATCCTCAATAAAAAGCTATGCACATAGTAAATAAAAAGATTGCTAAGACGCTCATTATTTGCTTGGATTGTCATTTTGGTTATGGTATAGCTCATGTACCATGTGCAAGGGGTACCCCGTTGGAGGTTCTCTATGATACACATGTACTTATGATGGCCCACAAGTGTAGGGGATCGCAACAGTCTTCATGGGTAGTATTACCAAATTTATTGATTCAACACAAGGGGAGCCAAAGAATACTTGCAAGCCTTAACAACTGAGTTGCCAATTCAGCTGCACCTGGAAATAGTTCTTGCTCACAGAAGTTTATCATTAGCAACAGTTTGATAGTAGCAAAAACAAAGCAACAACAACAGCAAAACAAGAGCGATAGTAATAAAGAATAAAGATGGGATTCGAAAAGGTAGGCATAGGGATGGATGGACGGGCGTTACATGGACGAGTATAAACATGTAACTTCAAGAACTAGGGCATTGCAGATAAATAATAACAAGCACCCAAGTACTAAACAATCCTAGGCATGTGCTCCAAATATAGTCATACGTGCTCGCAATGAGAACTTGCACAACATCTTCTGTTCAGCCAGCCCGTGGCAATGGGGCTCTAGGGAACTACTGATAATTAAGGTGCTCCTTTTAATAGAGAACCGGAGCAAAGCATTAACACTCCATGAACACAGTTGATCGTCACACCACAGCCATCCCCTCCGGTTATCCCAATTATTGTCACTTTGGGGCCTTTGGATCTGGACAATGATATGTGTACACAACTTGCTGATAAGATCACAAACAATACTATCATAATGATTCAATAATAAGTTCAGATCTGAGATCATGGCACTCGGGCCCTAGTGACAAGCATTAAGCACAACAAGTTGCAACAAAGTCAAATAGCACTAATAGAGATACTAGGCACTATGCCCTAACAAATCTTATTCGATTACATGATAGAACTCATCCAATCCCTACCATCCCCAAGCCTATAGTGGCGGATTACTCACTCATGGATAAGGGAAACATCGATGGTTGATGGATATGCGTTGGTGATGACAATGGCGATGATTCTCTCCAAATACCCCGTCCCGGCAGGGTGCCAGAATGGAGTTTTTGGATCCGAATCTTGCTTTCTGGTGGCGGCGATAGAGCGGAACTCTTTCTAGAAAACTATCAAACCCCCCTCGGTTTTTAGGTCGAGAGGCAACTTATAGGCGTAGAGGGAGGCCGAAGGGGTGCCTGGGGTGGATGCACCCCCTAGGCGCGGCCAGAGGTGGGCCTGCGCCTGGCAGGGGTGTGGTGGCTTTGTGGGTCTTCTAGTGAAATATAATTTCTGGCATATTTTCTGGAATTTTTCTTGATAGTTGATTTTCTGCACAAAAACAAGACATCAAGGTAATTCTGCTGAAAACAGTGTCAGTCCGTGTTAGTTGTATCCAAATCACACAAGTTTAGAGGAGAAACAATAGAAAAAGTGTTCGAGAAAGTAGATACGTTTTGGACATATCAACTCCCCCCAAGCTTAGCTTATTGCTTGTCCTCAAGCAATTCAGTTGAAAACTAAGTGTGATAAAAGAACTTTCACGAACACATTTTCTTCATATGATGTGTATATTCTCAGCACAGGAGTAGATGCTTAAACCATCCATAATAAGAAGTATGCAACCAAGTCTACTCAATAGTCATTGCAAGCTATGAAGAGAAACCAACTCAATAATAATAAGTAGCATGGAACATAAACATAAGAAACATTGCAATGCTCATAGTAAGGTATGATAGAGTGGTATCTCGCTTGCCTTTGTTTGTAGAGCACAATATAAATGCCAAGGCACCTCTAAAGTTCAAGTGAAGACTAGAGGTAAAAAATATTAGAGGTACAAGCATCAAAGTCATGACATAATTAACCAAGTTTTGGAACAAACACAAGAATGCTAACTATGCTCTCAAGAAGGTTCTCATAGAATAAGTGGTGACTCAACAAGGAAGTGAAAAGGTTTTGAAAAGTTTGAAAGGCTTCCTAGTGCTGAAAGGAAGGTACTCATTAGCTTTGAGCTCTCATTGCCCCTATCATAGGCATCTTCATATGGTTAAGGTGAAAGTGAGGTCCAATATGAGTTATATGCTTGACAGACCATAAACTGGAAATCCCATGTCCCTTGAGTACGAGGGCCGCTCCGCATGCTACTCAACTTTGGTCACCTGAAAGTTCTTGTCATTATACATACATGCATATCATAGAGAACTGCCAACGGGGTACCCCTTTCACATTATACAGGAGCTATCCCGTGATAAAAATGACAAGGCAAGCAGACAATGAGCATCTCAGCGATCTTTTTATTTACTATGTGTATAGCTTTTTATTGAGGATGCTTCACAGAATGCTCATTATGGTGGTGCTGCAAGTTTCCACCATGATTAGGCATGGCTTAGGCTAGCGGCCCAAGCTTTTCTTTAACACAATATATATACTCCATGTACTCACAAGCTCCCCTTTTATTTCACACTGTCGACATCCGCAAAAAAAAGAGCAAAGTATCAACTGGATAGGATATCCAAAAAGTGTTGAAAGCGTTCCCCATGGCAGCACGGTTCTGCTGACTCCCAGCATATAATTTGCAAGCATATATCTTTCATGGACAGGTCATAATGATTCAAGATTATTAAGTGCAAGTAACAAAGTGTGCCATCAAGTTCGTGAGAGCTTACTAACTAACTTTCTCAAAATAGACAAACATTTTATTTGGAAGAAAACAAGGCATATAGAATATGCACTGAAATAGCAAACGATGCTAATAGGTAGGTATGGTGGACATAGTTGGCAATATTGGTTTTGGGGAATTGGAAGCACAGGTAGAGCTCATACTCAGTGCAAGTGAAGGCTAGCAAAAGAGAGGGAGCGACAAACTAGAGAGCAATAATTGTCATAATCATGCTGGCAACAAAACAAGACTAATTATGGCATGAAAGTGATACAAGTACTCTGAGGCAAAATAAATCATCGAGGCTTACTGACTATTGTTTAGTCATATGCATGTGTGAGCATGTGCCAAGTCGATTCACATGAAACTTTCAGAGGAGGATACCAGAAAATCATACCAAAATATGAATAAAACCAACTATTAGCAAGCTGGAGCTAATATTCATATGACATGCTACAAACTATTAGCAAGCTGGAGCTAATCATAGACAAGCAAGAACTACTAAGCATCCATCAGTAACATATGCCTTACAATGAACAGACTAAGCATGCTCACCATGATGAGTATATGTACAAAAATGAAGACAAATAGAGTCCGTTACCAGCCTCTTACCACACCTCGAGTTGTCTTAATCTTCATTATTGTCCTTCACTTGTGTGACTTGAATAATAACATAAAACCCAAAATCCACTGAGGACGGCTGAACCCTGCAAAGAACTCACAAAACCAAAGAAGAACAACGAATATTTTTGGTGTTTTCGATTTTTTTAAAGAAAGCAAACAAACCAAAACCAAACAAAGAAAAGGCAAACCAAACAAGAAGCAAACAAATCAATAGAAACAACGAAAATATTTTTGGTATTTTTGTATTTTTGAGAAAGAAGCAACAAGAACCAAAAAGAAAGCGAAACAATGGATATACAAAGAACCGACCGAACATGATATATAGATGAGTGTGATGTCGGTATACCTCCCCCCAAGCTTAGGATTTTGGCCTAAGTGGGGCTCAATCCCACGGTGCCCAAGTAGATGCACCTCCGTAGTACGACGAGGAGGCTCCCTCGTCCTGGTACGAGCTCGAGGACTCTCCAGTGTAGTGTACAACAGGGTCATACGAGGGTGATTCCTCCTGAAAGTGTCCATAGAAGCTAAGAGAGAGAGCAACTTGTCATCCATCTCCTCCTTGGAGCGTGACAAAGGTCCCTGAGAAATACTGAACAAAGTGGTTTGGGGGAGAGGGATCTCTCTCTCTTCCCCGTCAATAAACAACATTTTATAGACCAAGTTCTCAAGGGTAGAGCCATTAGTGACAAAGTGGTGCGCTTTCATGGCAGCAAGATCAAGCCTCTGAGGAGCCAAAACTGTATCATTTGGATCAACAACAATGTCCAAGGCAGTAGCAACACACATAGCAATAACTCCCACATAAATGGGTCCCTTAGCAGTTAAACAACGAGCAATGAGAGAACCAATATTGTACTTGGTATCATTGTTGAGCGCAGCAGCTAAGAAAGCCATATGATAGCTGGAAATATTACTAGTGTTCTCCCTACCAAGAACACTAGTGGCAAGATAGTAAGTGAAGTACCTGATGGCTGGAAGCTGAATGTTTCTTATCTTTCCCCGTTGAGCTCTACGGTTATCATCATTGGTTATTCCACGGTAGAGCTCCAACAAATCAACAGGTTGAGCTGGAATCTTCTTTGCTGATCCAGCTGTACCAAGTCCCAGAGCCTCACAAAATTTCTTTAACGTCATATGGTAAGACCTGCCATAAATCTTGAAAGAAACATTGGGGTTGAACATGCTGTTAGTAAAGGAGAAACTCTCCACAAATGTTTTAGTGAGCGTAGCATATTGCACGCTCTCATCCTGCAGAAGACTTGTTAGACCAGCCCTCCGAACCAAGGTCATAAAATCATCAAAAATCCTAGCATCCCGCAAGAAGGTTTGGCAAGGAAAGGCGGAGGGGTGCGCATCCCCCTCATCTCCCTCGTCACCGAATCACGGAGTGATGAGATCCTCATTGTATGAGGGCCTAGCATGGGAGGATGATCTTGAAGGCCTTGCCCTTCTAGGTGCATGACTCTCAAATATCTCTCCAAATGTGTGGTTGTCCATGACCACTCTTTTCTAAAATTTTTAGACAAACATCAAACCAAGTGATTTCCAAGTTGATAGATGATGATAAAATACTATAGGAACTTGCTAGATGGCTACACATGCATCAAAATGAAATCTCTAAGCATAGAACAAGCATGCAAGCTCACACAACCTGTCACCTATAGCAGCAAAATACTCAAGATACAATCTACCAATCACAAATCTAATTGGACAAGTGGAGGAGGCACATACCAAGGAGCAATCCCTCCAAAAATCAGTAGCAAAGATGGGCTGAGCAAGGAGATCGAAAATCGCGAGCAAGAACAGTAAGAACTCGAGCTTGAGCAAGTTTTCTGGTGTTTTTAGGGTGAGAGAAATAAGATGGCTGTGAGGGGGCACCTTGAAGGGGCCTAGGTGGGCCAGCCCCCCTAGGCGCCACCCATAGGTAGGCCACACCTACCATGGGTATGGTGGCCTGGGGTGGCTCCCTGGGTCACTTTAGGTGTCCCTCTGCCCCTTTTTTCGAGGAAAATTTTATTTTGAATTTTCTGGGATTTTTCAGGAAACTTTATTTTTGGCCAATTTTTAGGGTATGAAAATTGATTTTCTCGCAGAAACAGTTTTTTTAGAAGAAGCAAAAGCAAACCAAAATCCAAACTACAGAAGTTCTAAGACACTCTAATAAGCAAACAACTAGCAAAACCAAAGCTAGCAAAATAAAAGCAAATACTAGGAAGGAGAAAAAGTAAAAGAAAGTAAGAATAACCACAGTGAAAACATTATTTTGTTCATAAAAATCCTTTTGTTAATAAGGTTGATCAAGTCTTGTTACCAAAACAATCTTATATGAAACAAAACTTTGCATTCCAAAAGGTGATTATTTTACCTCATACTTGATAGCAATGGTCCCAATCATAATAGTTTCAAAATTTTCTTGCAGAATGGGACAATATATTTCTCCAACCTTGATGCTCTCAACATTTTCAATGGAATTCAGGCAATAGCTCTTAACAACCTTCTTGGGTAAATAAACAGTGTTCTCTTTGTCATCAATATTGAATGTTACTTTTCCTTGATTACAATTAATGACAGCACCTGCAGTATTAAGAAAAGGTCTCCCAAGAATAATGGACATATTATCATCTTCAGGCATTTCAAGCACAACAAAATCGGTCAAAACCAAGCAATTATGAGCCACTTGAACAGGAACATCCTCACATATACCAAAAGGAATAGTAGTTGACTTATCAGCCATTTGCAATGATATATCAGTTGGTATCAACTTTTCTAGCTGGAGTCTCTTATAGAGAGAAAAAGGCATAACACTAACTCCAGCTCCCAAATCACATAAAGCAATTCTAACATAATTCTTCTTAATAGAGCAAGGAATAGTTGGTATACCTGGATCACCAAGTTTCTTTGGAACCTTACCATTGAAGGAATAATTAGCAAGCAAAGTAGAAATCTCCTCATTAGGAATCTTCCTTTTATTAGAGACAATATCCTTCATATACTTTGGATAAGGAGGGAACTCAATAGCATCAGTCAAAGGAATTTGCAAAAATAAAGGTTTCATCCACTAACAAAACTTGTTGTAGTGTTCTTCCTCTTTTGACTTGTGTTTCTTACCTGGAAAAGTCATAGGTTTCTGCACCCAAGGTTCTCTCTCACTACCATGTTTATTAGCAATAAAATCTTCCTTAGTGTACCTAGTGTTCTTAGTGTGCTTCTCAGGTTCTTCCTCAACTTCCTCCTTATCAGGAGCATCATTATTATTACCACTCCGAGTTTCAGCATCAGAGACAGATATACTATTAGGATCTATAGTAGGTTCAAGTGGTTCCTCAACTACCTTATGTTTCTTTTTCTTTCTCTTACGAGGACTACCACTACTTTCACCTTGTTGAGAATCCTGCTCAATTCTTTTAGGGTGTCCTTCAGGATATAAAGGATCTTGAGTAGCTATACCACTCCTAGTTCTAATTCCATAAGCATGTTTATCTCCTGAAGCATTAACTAGCATATCTTTTTGTACCTTAGCAAGTTGATCAAGTTAGGTTTGAACCATTTGAAAGTGTTTACAAAGCATTTTAATATCATTAGAAGTCCTTTCCACAATATCTTTCAACTCATTAATAGCTCTAGAGTTTTAATAAATGATTCTGAACTTGTTTATTAAAATTACCCTTTTTAACAATAAAAAATGTCAAGTTCTTTTAAACATTGATCAGGAGGCTTACCATAAGGAATATCACCTTCATCAAAGTGTTGGAGAGAGTGTACCTCAATAGTAGATGAGTGGGGAATTGGCTTACATAATTCTTCTATAGGAGTTAAATTCTTCACATCTTGAACTCTAATACCTTTCGCCTTTAGACATTTCTTAGCTTCCTTCATCACTTCATCATTTAATGCAATAACTCCCCTCTTCTTTGGTGTTAGTGTTGGAACTGGTTCAGGCACAATTGGTTCAGGAGTAATAGGCTTAGGTGTATTTAGCTCAGTTGAAGTCCAATCATCATAATTTTTGCTTATCTTAGCCATTAATTCTTCAGCATCTTTGGCAGTTCTTTTCCTGAAAACACAATCAGCAAAGCTATCTAGGTATGTCCTAGAATCATCAGTTAGTCCATTATAATAAATATCAAGAAGCTCATTCTTAGTCAATGGACATCCAGGATGTGCATGAATCAAGGCACAGAACCTTGTCCATGACTCAGGCAATTTCTCTTCTTCTCCCTGTTTAAAATCAAAAATTCTCTGCAAAGCAGCATGTCTAGCACTGGAAGGAAAATATTTCTGTAAGAAAGAAGCAATCAAGCAATCAGGGCTATCAATGGAACCATGAGGTAATCTATTAAACCAAGCCCTAGCTTCCCCTTTTAGTGAAAAAGGGAAGATCTTAGTAACAAAATACTTACGCATCTTAAAATCATCAGAGAACAAAGCACTCATAGTAGAAAGCTCATTCATATGAGCCACAACACTCTCATTTTCAGTCCCACAAAAAGGTTCTTTCTCAACAATGTCCAAATAGGATAAATTAAGAGAGAAATCATAATTTTTATCTTTAATATCTATGGGAGAGGTGGCAAACTTAGGATCAGAGCACAGTTTAGGAATAATAGTACGTCTAGCAAGGAGACTCTTAATAGCACTAGTACCATGTGTGTTTAGGCACTCTTCAACAAATTCATCAGTGAACTCAATGTAACCATCATTAATATCATAACTTTCTCCAGACTCAGGTGAGCTAACAGGTGTAACAGTGTCTTCACTAGGAGTTTCAGGATTTCCTAGACTAGCCATAGTAGCATCTAGGAAAGGACCTAATGAACCACAGCATCAAGCATAGTAGAAGTAACATCATGAGCATCAAAAGCAGTTTCAGATTCAGCAGTAGTAGCAGTGTGTTGATACGTCAGAAACATATCTATAATTGTTTATGCTCCATGCTTGTTTAGTATCTACTTTGCTTTACTTGTCTACACTTTGAAGTGCTTTTTACATGTTTTCTGGTACTAACCTATTAACAAGTTGCAACAGTGCGAGATTCCTGTTTTCTGTTGTTTTTCGTTTCAGAAAAGTTAGTAAAGAAATATTCTTGGAATTGGATGGAACAAACGCCAAAGTCAATTACTTCCCGTGGGGAACAAGAAGTCCAGAGGAGAGCCGAGGGTCCTGTCGGGGCAGAACCACCTAGGCACGGGTCACCGACCTCACCGCTAGGGTTTGGCGCCTACAGTCGCCTCCCAGACGCCCCTTCGCCTATAAGAAGCCCTTGATGCAGAAACTCTCGGTACCCGATCAGAAATCTATGAAACCGTCTGTAGCCGCCGCCACCATCATCCCTAGATCGGGGGGATCATAAGCTCTTCCCGGCACCCTACCAGAGGGGAGATCATCCCGGAGGCCTTCTCTCCGGCATGATTTATGAGTAGTTCCACCTTGGACTATGGGTCCATGTAGTAGCTAGATGGTTGTATCTCCTCCTTTGTGCTTTCATGTATAGATCTTGTGAGCTCCGTTCATGATCAAGATCTAATCTATTTGTAATCATGCATGTTATGTTTGCGGGGATCCGATGGATATTGAGATTATTATGTTGGTTTGATTAATGGTTCTATCTTTCTGATTCTATCATGTCTGTGTTGTTTGTGATCTTGCATGCTCTCCGTTGCTAGTGGTTATCTTGGCCAAGTAGTTGCTAGTGACTCCAAGAGGGAGTATATATGCTCAATAGTGGGCTCATGCCTCTAGTTTCCAAGGGAAGTGATAGAAATCTCTTCGGTTGTAGATGTGATGTTGCCACTAGGGAGAAAACAACAGTCTCTTGTTCATGTAACATGTGGACTGTTTACCTTATACACTTTTCTTAAAGCAGTTGTCTGTTGCTTGCAACTTAATACTGGAGGGGCTTCGGATGATAACCTGAAGGTGGACTTCTAGTCATAGATGAAGTTGGATTACGGTCTATGTATATTGTTGTATTTTCCAATCAACCTCATAGGACCTTTCTGGCTAGTAATTGCATTGTTTTGCCTTGCTCAGTTCCTGTTAATTGCCCCGCTGTAATTTGTTTACCCTTCGTGCCATGTTGTTTATCTAAGGAAAACACATCTAGTGAACTATGGACCACGGTCCAATCTTTACCATTGATACATCTTCCACTGTTACTTGTTTACTTGCTGCAAACCATTACCTTCCACACCATACGTTTAATCCTTTGTTACAGCAAACAGGTGAGCTTGACAACCTCACTGATTCGTTGGGGCAAAGTCTTGAGTTTGTGTTGTGCAGGTCTCCACGTTGCTTCCAACACCTGTGTGACGTTTCCTTCCTCCTTCTGGTTCGATAACCTCGGTCTCAACTGAGGGAAGACTTGCTGCTTGTTGCTTCACACCTTGCTCTTGGGGTTTCCAACGAAGCGCTTCGGCATCAAACACTAGGCGCCATCAAGCTTTCTGGTGCCGTTACTGGGGAATCTACGTCAACCTCTTCCACCTCGTCAAGCGCTATCAACAAGTTTTCTGGTGCCGTTGTCAGGGAGGCTAAGGATGTCTTCACTAGGGGGGGGGGTCCTTCACTCCCTTTCTCTTTACTTTGTTTTTAGTTTGACGTGTTTCTTTTTCTTGGTTTTGTTTGCCTCTTTTCAAAAAAACCAAAAAAATTAGTCTAACTTGGTTTGCTTTCCTTATTCAAAAACACAAAAAAAATAGTTCATGCTCTAGTTGCCACCTTGCTCTAGCTCACCATGTTGCTCCCCAAGTTCGCCCTGAAAGATCTTGCAATAGGTAGTGGCTCCATAATTGGGAAAGATAATATTGAAGAATTCTTTAATTATGTTAGCAAGCATAAAAATATTGAGGAAAAATCTATAGCAGAGCTTGCTCCTAATTATGAGATTGCTGCAGTTTCTTTAGTTCATATGTTGGAGGCTAGGTTTGTTAGCCTTAACCCCTTCATGCAATTATTGTTCCTAAAACTAAAAGAAGAAAGAATGCTGAAAAGAGAGAATTCATCCTTGAAACTTTATCAAAAGAGTTTCATGATGTTGCTAGGGAGGCCAAAAAGGGTTTTGAACGTTTCAATATGCTAGGTTCAAGTGTAGATGTTGTGGTTATTTTTGATAAAACTAAGCCTAGAGAGGAATTCAATATACCCATACCCTTTAAGCTTGTTGGAATGCATGAAGCCTTTGAAAAGAATTTTGATTGGATTGCCCCTGAAAATCTTTTTGATGAAGGTAGTAGACCGAAGAGAGATGAGAAAGGATCCTCCAAAACCCATTTGTATGAGATACCTTTCATAGTTTAAGATTTTGCAACTATGAATGTTAATGCTTCCTCATTTGAAAATACTTGATTCTTCTTGCTTCTTGTGCCTAACTTAAAGGCGTTAAAGAAAAGTACTTGTTGGGAGATAACCCAAGAGTTTCCTTGAGTCTTGGAAGTTATTACTACTGTAATGACCTCTCCTTATCCTTTTTGTTTGCTTTTTGTGCCAAGAATGACTTCTAATAAGAGGGAACTAAGATTTGGGGAGTTGCTGTCCCGAAACAGATTTCTGTCCTCCACCAAAAAAAATTGTGAGGAGGCTCTAAAACTCGGATTGAGCTCAAAATTACTAATAAATCCCCCAGTATGTTGGCTAACTTTCGTTAGTTCAACACTTTTTGATTTGAGTAACATAAGATGTTCGAAAAAATTAGTTTCTACCTGCTGATCTGTTTTGACAGATTTCTTCCATTATTTGCATTTGCTTCTTATTGATTCCTTTTTGAGCTCTCTTCAGGTAAATTGAGTTTCTTTGAAGGGGTTACTACAGTAGCTTGTGTTTTTAGTGAAAAGCCTTGCTGTTCCAAAGCTTTGCCAGTGGTCTAATATCTTTTGAATAAGCTAATGTTGCTAATGAAGATTGTGTGAAGTTTTTTATGAAGGAAAAATTTCAGGTGTAGAGAGAGAATGATGCAATGAGATGAAGGATGGACAAAATCTCAAGCTTGGGGATGCCACCATGGTGTCACCCCAAGAAATATCCAAGAGGTACAAGAGTCAAAGCTTGGGGATGCCCAAAGCATCCCCTTCTTCATCAATAAAAAGCTCAGGTCTGTCTAGACACTTCACTTTTATTGTTTCATGCACAATTGTGTTGTTCTTGGAGCGTCTTAGTTTTCGTTTGCTTTGATTAGTTTTTTTAGTTTGCTTTAGTAGTTTGGACCCCGTTCTCGCTGTCTTGTTTTGCAAATAAGTTTGCTTGGTGTTTGGAAAGGAGTAGTAAGTTCTTGCTTGAAGTGCAAGAGGAGCTTGCATTGACTGTGACTTAGACTTTAGCATGACATGCTAGGTGTTGTTTTAGCATTATGCTTAGTTATTATTGCTGTAGCATGTCTTGTTCCAAACAATTGGGATTGCTTAGTGTGCCTTGAAGAAACTATGCGTTGTTTTAGCATGCAAAAGCATAGTATTGTGGTATTCTCCTTTGATGTTTTGCTTGGGTTGACTTGGCACATGCTCACACCATGTTATGACTATGACAAGTCACCATTAGCCTCTATGATCATTTAGTCCTTGACTTTTAGTACCACTCTTTGCTTTGATTAGTTTGCTTTGTTGCATTGCATAATTATGACCATTATTGCTCTCTTAGTTGGTTGCTCCCAGTCTTTTGCTAGCGTCCACTTGTATGAGTAAGTTCTACTCATGCTTCCAACTCCCAAGAAACCAAGTTATTCCAAAGTGTCCACTATAAACTCCTATGCATGGTGTGTTACACCATTCCAAGTATATTCTTGTGTTCAACTATCTTCCAATTAAAAACTATTTTGTTATGTGAAAACTTAGTGATTAAATCCCTAACGAACTTGATGGCACATTTTATTATTTTCCCCTAATAAACTTGAACCATTGTGACAACTTTGTTGTATATGCTTGCACTTATAAGTTGGTATTAGCAGAACCATGCTGCACGGGGTACGTTTTCAACGTTGCACTTGTACCTTGTTGTACTTAGTTGATATCATGTTCTTTTGTCTATGGATGTCACCGGTGTGAAATAAAGAGGGAACTTGTAAGTCCATGGAGTTTGTATCCTGTGTTAGAGAAACGCCTGGGCCGCTAGCCTAAGCCATGCCTAATCATGGTGGAAACTTGCAGCATCACCATAGTGACATCTATGAAGAATTCTTCTTATAAAAAAGTGAGACACATTGAGAAAAGAGGAAAGAGAGAAAAAGCACCATATTCCCATGGTACATAAGAAGAATTGCTGAGATGCTCATTGTCTGCTTGCCTTGTCATTTTGGTTATAGGAAAGCTCCTGTACCATGTGCAAGGGATACCCCGTTGGCGGTTCTCAATGATATGCAAATACTTACAGTGACAAGAACTTACCTGGACCCAAAGTTGAGTATGCATGAGGTGTGGCCCTAGTATTCAAGGGGCATGAGATTGCCAGCTTATACTTCGTCAAGCATATAGTCCAGCTTTGCCACTTTAACCTTAACCACAAGATGCTTATGATAGGGGCAATGAGGGCCCAAAGCTAGTAAGTACCAAAAGTTTTGGAAGCTCTTTTTGAAACTTGTAATGCCTGCTTCCTTTACAAAAAGGTCTTTCTTCCACCATTATTTGAGTCTCCACCTTCTACCTTTAGGCACCATTAAGAGAGCATAGTTGTCATTATGTGTGTAATGTTCCAAAGCTTATTAATTTATGCATATTGTGTTATTACTTGCTCTTGAGCTACTTGTTTCTAGTCACCCTTGTGAACCTTGCAGGTGTCCTATGAATTATATTGCTACTCTATGAGGGACAAGCTGATTGCCACCATGCTATGTTTTCTGCATGTGAAACAAACAAACGTTTTTCAATGCATGTTATTCATGATATTTGTTTGTAGCTTGCCATGTTGCATGCATAATTACTATGTCCTATTGTTAGAACTCCATCTTTCATGCACATGTTTAGAGTTCTTTGATCCCAACTTTCAATGCTTGCAAATGGTTGGATCTTTATTGTGAGGATGCATGTCATCTCAAAAATTATTCTTTTACCACTTACCTACTCGAGAACGAGTAGGAGTTAAGCTTGGGGATGCTAATACGTCAGAAACGTATCTATAATTTTTGATGCTCCATGCTTGTTTAGTATCTACTTTTCTTTACTTGTCTACACTTTGAGGTGCTTTTTACATGTTTTCTGGTACTAACCTATTAACAAGTTGCAACAGTGCCAGATGCCTGTTTTCTGCTGTTTTTGGTTTCAGAAAAGTTAGTAAAGAAATATTCTCAGAATTGGACGGGACAAACGCCAAAGTCAATTACTTTTCGTGGGGAATAAGAAGTCCAGAGGAGAGCCGGAGGGGCTGGCTAGGGGGCCCAGACCCACCCCAGGCGCGGCGTTAGGTGGACCCACACCTGGCTAGGGTTTGGCGGCCCTGGTCGCCTCCCGGTCTCTCCCCTTTACCTATAAGAAGCCCTTGATGCAAAAACTCTCGGTACCCGATCAGAAATCCACGAAACCATTTGTAGCCGCCGCCACCATCGTCCCTTCTCTCCGGTATGATTTGTGAGTAGTTCCACCTTGGACTATGGGTCCATGTAGTGGCTAGATGGTTGTATCTCCTCCTTTTTGCTTTCATGTATAGATCTTGTGAGCTCTGTTCATGATCAAGATCTAATCTATTTGTAATTACGCATGTTGTGTTTGCGGGGATCCGATGGATATTGAGATTACTATGTCAAATTTATTAATGGTTTTGTCTTATTGATTCTATCATGTCTGTGTTGTTTGTGATCTTGCATGCTTTCCGTTGCTAGTGGTTATCTTGGGCAAGTAGTTCCTAGTGACTCCAAGAGAGAGTATTTATGCTCTATAGTGGGTTCATGCCTCTAGTTTCCAAGGGAAGTGACAGAAATATCTTCGTTTGTAGATGTGTTGTTGCTACTAGGGAGAAAACAACGGTCTCTTATTCATGGAACATGTGGAATGTTTACCTTACACACTTTGCTTAAAGTAGTTGTATGTTGCTTGCAACTTAATACTGGAGCGAGGGGGTTCGGATGATAACCTGAAGGTGGACTTCTAGTCATAGATGCAGTTGGATTGCGGTCTATGTATATTGTTGTATTGCCCAATCAACCTCATAAGATCTTTCTGGCTAGTAATTGCATTGTTTTGCCTTTCTCAGTTCCTGTCAACTGCCCCGCTGTAATTTGTTTACCCTTCATTCCATGTTGTTTATCTGAGGAGAGAACCTCTAGTGAACTATGGACCCCCGGTCCAATCTTTACCATTGATACATCTTCCACTGTTACTTGTTTACTTGCTGCAAACCATTGCCTTCCACACCATACGTTTAATCCTTTGTTACAGCAAGCCGGTGAGCTTGACAACCTCACTGATTCGTTGGGGCAAAGTCTTGAGTTTGTGTTGTGCAGGTCTCCACGTTGCTTCCAACACCTGTGTGACGTTTCCTTCCTCCTTCTGGTTCGATAACCTCGGTCTCAACTGAGGAAAGACTTGCTGCTTGCTGCTTCACACCTTGATCTTGGGGTTTCCAATGAAGCGCTTCCACATCAAACACTAGGCGCCATCAAGCTTTCTGGTGCCGTTACTGGGGAATATACTTCAACCTCTTCCACCTCGTCAAGCGCTATCATGTGTGTAGCATGAGTATGTGATGGTGGAGTAACAAGCTTACTTATAACAGACGGTGAATCAAGAGCAACAAAGGTGTTTAGGACTATACCTCTTCTTGTAGTGGATGGTAAAATAGGGAACTTTCCATCACGAGACTTACCCATGATGAACAGAGTAGAAGTGAACAATAGTAGATCCAAGTGAACTTACAAATAAAGCTATGCTCCCTGGCAACGGCGCCAGAAAATAGTCTTGATGACCCACAAGTGTAGGGGATCGCAACAGTCTTCGCGGGTAGTATTACCCAATTTATTGATTCGACACAAGGGGAGCCAAAGAATACTTGCAAGCCTTAACAACTGATTTGTCAATTCAGCTGCACCTGGAAATATTTCTTGCTCACAGAAGTTTATTAGTATCAACAGTTTGATAGTAGCAACAACAAAGCAACAACAACAGCAAAACAAGAGCAATAGTAACAGTAACAGTAAACAGTGGGATTCGAGTGCGGTAGGCATAGGGGTGGATGGACGGGCGTTGCATGGATGAGTCTAAACATGTAAATTCAAGAACTAGGGCATTGCAGATAAATAATAACATGCATCCAAGTACTAAACAATCCTAGGCATGTGCTCCAAATATAGTCATACGTGCTCGCAATGAGAACTTGCGCAACATCTTCTGTCCAGCCAGCCCGTGGCAGCGGGGCCTCTAGGGAACTACTGGCAATTAAGGTGCTGCTTTTAATAGAGCACCGAAGCAAAGCATTAACACTCCGTGAACACATGTGACCCTCACACCACAGCCACCCCCTCCGGTTATCCCAATTATTGTCACTTTGGGGCCTTTGGATCCGGACAATGATATGTGTACACAACTTGCAGATAAGATCATAAACAATACTATCATAATGATTCAATAATAAGTTCAGATCTAAGATCATGGCACTCGGGCCCTAGTGACAATAATTAAGCACAACAAGTTGCAACAAAGTCAAATAGCACTAATAGAGATACTAGGCACTATGCCCTAACAGATCTTATTCGATTACATGATAGAACTCATCCAATCCCTACCATCCCCAAGCCTACATCGAGGGATTACTCGCTCATGGATGAGGGAAACATCGATGGTTGATGGAGATGCGTTGGTGATGATGATGGTGATGATCCTCTCCAAATTCCCCGTCCCGGCAGGATGCCAGAACGGAGTTTCTGGATCCGAATCTTGGTTTCTGGTGGCGACGGTGGAGCGGAACTCTTTCTGGAAAACTATCAAACCCCCCTTGGTTTTTAGGTCGAGAGGCAACTTATAGGCGCAGATGGAGGCTGAAGGGGTGTCTGGGGTAGCTGTACCCCCTGGACGCGGCCAGAGGTAGGCCCGCGCCTGGCAGGGGTGTGGGCCCCCTAGGCCCCTTCTCCGTCTCGTCTTCTGGCTTCGTGGGTCTTCTGGTGAAATATAATTTTTGGCATATTTTTCCGGGAGAAAACAAGACACCAAGGTAATTCTGCTGAAAACAGCGTCAGTCCGTGTTAGTTGTATCCAAATCACACAAGTTTAGAGGAGAAACAATAGAAAAAGTGTTCGGGAAAATAGATACGTTTTGGACGTATCAGAAGGTAAGTTCTCTATTGATGTATATTCACCCATTGCTTGTATCTAGATAGATAGATATTGGTTCTTAGTTGTTCATTTCGTAGGAATTTTTTTGTTTTCTATGTTGCGAACCCAACAGGGAGTAATCACTATCACCTGAGGCTGCTTTGATTGCATCAACCATCATGCCATAACAGGGTGATCAGAAAGGTGTATATTAGGTATTCCAAAGGGATAGGTTGAGGCATATGCATCAAGATTAGGATTTATTCTCCCGCGTGATGAGAAGATACATCAGGCCCACTCGACGAGATTACATCTAAGAAGCCGCACATCGTATGACTAGGTCATGAGATGGAATATCACATAATGAGTTAAGAAGCACTTGTTGGTAACGAGATTTAACAAGGTATAATGATATTAATGATCAGATCTCGGACAAGTCGGGTATCGAAGTAACAAAGGGAATTGGACTCAATGCTTATGGTTCAAACAACATAGATATCATGGAATGCATAGGCGTCATTATGGGTATTCAGATCCCGCTGATGATCATTGATCCGAGAAGCGTCTCGATCATGTCTGTGATGTTCCCAAACCATAGTGTAACACACTTAAGGTTTCTACGACGCATGGAGATTGTTTTGGATTCATCGGGATCATCGAAAGAAAGAGAAGAAAAGGCTAGAAGTGTTCCATGAGAGTCTGAAGGTAGTTTGAAGTGATCTAAAAAGAGTTTAGGGTCATAGAGAATTTAGTTATATGTATTTTATATTAATTATTGGAATTAATATTAAAATAATATTTAAAATTAAATTTATTGGGGCAGCTCACCTTAATGGGCTAATTCCTAGAGGGAGTGTCCCATATAGGGAAGCCGCCCCATGGAGAGGGAAAAGGGGGGCGCCACCACCTTGGGCTACGATGCGCGGGGTGGGGGCCCACCCTCAGCAGCCGACCGACCATGGCATGGTGTGCGGGTGGGGCCCACCCAGCCGCCTCCCCTTGGCGCCTCCTCCCTCATCTCATTTAGTCCCATCTCGGGAGTTGGCAAGGTGGAGTTCCTTCCCCTATATAAAGAGGGGCATATGGGAGGGAACAAACACACAACCAATGCAATATTTCCTAAGGCAATTTCCTTAGGGAATATCTCTTTCTCTTGTTGGCTCTAGTGATCGCGGTTCCAATAAGAATTGTGCACGTGGGAGACGTCGTATCTTCGGCATGTCGTTGCGCTGTGGGATCCTGTTTCATAAGATCTAATTTCGCAATCTCGGCTGGACCGGAGAGACCGGGAGTCTTTGTTGAGCACCATACATGTGTGAAACCACGAACGTGCTGCCAGTTGTGGCACCTAGAGCATCATGCTAGGAGCAACGCGACCTTAAGATCGGCTATGAGTACAACTACGTCATCCATGTTTCTCGTGAAACATTAAATGCTTTCGGTCTATAAGGGTATGTCACCGAAGCCTTCTCTTTTATAGCATTACTCCTAGATAGATCCTGGCATTGGTGTTGTGCTAGTCATGAAAAATTATCGTTTTCTGCTACGAACCTCTTTAGTAAGATCGCAATGCTTTGGCTGCATATCAATATCTCGAGAACTTTGTGTAAGTCACATCATTCTGCTAACCAGAATGCTTTTGTTGCCACAAGCAGAGGGGCATAGCCAGCAAGGCCCTCCATTGCTCAAGGCCAACCACTTGTGGTCGCCGATGCCAGAAAAGATATGAAACAACTAAATCTTTCATACACAGATCAACATGAATGATAAGACTTGGGGCACCAAGATCAGTAGTCACTTTAGCCAATTATAAGTCGGAACTAAATGCTCTAGAGTCCAATAGAAAGGCATGACAAAAAGTAAAGATTCATATTGAAAGAACATGTGGGTCCCCATGTGTGGTTTTGGTAATTAATGACAATCTTTATGGACTAATGTGTGTATTAAATTGCACTTGTAGGATTTGTCCATTGGCATCGCTTGAAGAATTTGTTGGCTTCAAGGTCGATGAAATAAGAAGAAGATGTGTTGTGCAAGCTCAAAATGCGCCATATATAGAAGATCTCATGTTTGATGCTTGCCATCCTCGGTGATCATGGATCGATGATGAGGAATCAAGAAAGGCGTTCCATCTTGAGAAGGGAAAGATCATCTACATAGAGCTCAAGTGGTTGCTCAAGGCAAAGGTATAATCTTGATAGGCTTTTATTTTTGCCGGTTTCATGTTGTTAGCGGGAGACCGGGTTTAGGATAGATAGCCTTACTATCAAGAGGGGATCTCGAATGAGTAACTCGATCATATCGTTCGGAGAGAGATAAAACCTTTGCATACTTGCATCATCATATTTGGTTGTTATTTGGTCTTTTCCATGTGAGGATTTAGAGCTTGTGGTAATCTCCATAACAAGCTCTTGTTCATCAAAATCGGATCTTCCGTTTGTATCTTATTGCGATTTTGATCTTGGTGGCTTTCCGGTTTATCACCAAGTGAGGTATCTTATTATACTTGATACTTTATCACATTATATTTTATAGGGCAGCTCATGTCGTCCTCTTTCCAACGCAATTGGAATCAGGTCGATCGGATTTACTAATCAAAATTTATAGCCGTTTGAATATCTGCGTATTTGATTTGAAAAAGAAAAAGAAAATAACCTCTTCTGGGCCAAGCGATAGTACCGCTAGGTACTACTGCCCATCAAGACGGCTTTCTTTTGCCTCACCGTTTTTCAAGACTACGGCCAGGCCAGTAGCGCCTGGTGAGCGATACTACGGCCGCCCAGAACTCCCAGTGCACCAGCCACTCCAAGCAGCCCACCAGCCCATTTTCTCTCGCGGGCGCTTGCTCAGATCCCCGGCACCGCCTTTGTGCTACCGCTGCTCTCTCTCTCTCTCTCTCTCTCTCTCTCTCTCGTGCACGCCGCAAAGATCGCCGCCTCGCCTGAACTCCCGGCCGCCTCGCCGCTTCCCGCTATCGTTGACCCACGCTACGCTGCCATCGCTGCCAGGCCCCGCCATCGCCACGCTGCTTTCGCTGCTTTGCCGCGTGCTCGCTCGATTCTGTCCCCCACTGCCAGTTGTGCACAGCTTTGTTTGCTGGTTGGGTCCGGTACTACCGGACCAATCCTGTACTATCGGGCCAAACCGTTTTCTGTCCCCAACGGGCAGAAATTCCTGGCCCCTTTAAATAGCCCCATTCCTTATTTTGACAAGTTACTTCTTCTTCCTCCATCTAGTCAAGCTTTGCCTATTATTTGCCCTACTCTTTGAGCTTTATTTCTATACACCCCTCCATTGATTCTTGCCTATATTTGAGGGGTGGTTAGAGGTGATCTAGATCTACATTTTGACCTAACCGATTCATCTCTTTGTGAGTGAATCTTTTAGGATCTAGATCGTGGGGGATTTTATGTCCCTCTTTGTGTTCTTCCTCTCTTGTTCCCCCAAATGCTTTAGTAGCTCTGTTGGAACTTGAGAGCGAGGGATTGGGGCACCTTTGTGGTGTTCTTGCCTTTTGCATTAGGTGCATCGGTTTGAGTTCTCCTCGGAGGATTTGGTTCATGGTGTTCATTGAAGCTTGTCCTTCTTGGGTTCTTGGAACCCTAGACGGTTTTATGGCCTTGGTGGCGTTTGTTGGGAGACTCCAATTAAGTTGTGGATAAGTTCCCCAACCTTGTGAGAGGTTTCGAATTGCCACCGACAAGTGCACCGATAGTGGAAGTGCGGATCGATCCCGTTGGGGTGAGATTCACCAGAGAACAAGGGAGGCCTTTTGTGGCATTGGTGGTTTGATACCACCCCATCTCCAAACGAGGCGTACTCCATGTTGGGAGGAACTCGGTAAAATATCGTCGTCCCGCGTGCCTCAGTTATCTCTATACCCGAGCTCTTTACTTATGCACTTTACTTTGTGATAGCCTTCGTGCTTGAAGTATATATCTTGCTATCACATAGTTGCTATTCTTGCTTAGCATAAGTTGTTGGTGCACATAGGTGAACCCTAGTTGTTGTAGGTTTTGTGCTTAATAAAGTAAACATTAGTTTTATTCCGCCTTTGTTAAGCCACTCTCAGAAAAATTTTAATCGCATATTCACCCCCCTCTAGGCGATAACTGTATCCTTTCAATTGGTATCAGAGCTGGAGAGGTAAAATCCTATCTTCTAGTCACTCCTAACGGCTGGAGAGGTAATTCAAAAAGAAAGAAAGATGGGATGGAATATACTAGAGCAAAAACATGATTTGTTGATATAGCCATCTTTCCCGGCTCCTCGAGAAAGATTGATAAGCAATGGATACACACAACGGAAAGTAACATAGCAGAGTTGCATTACCTCCCAACCTTCGATCTTCTTCAGGTATTACATATAACACCACAAAAAACAATACAAAACACATCAACTTATGGGCTATATACAAATTCGCAAAAAAGGTGCATACAAGATGATATGGGGGAGTCAAGCCAGAGCTTGCAAATCGAAAAGGGAGAGTAGTCCACGCAAAAATCAAAAAAGGAACGAGCGCAGGAGTTGGATCCAACGATGTCGGCACCTTGTTTCTTTATTGGATGCGTTGTTGGAATCATCATTGTTGGTTGATAGGATATATTTTTTTCTTTGTTGGTTGATGGAATGTTTGAATGTAGCTTGTTCCGCTGATTGTTTTTCTTTTTATTTTGCAATAGTTTGGCTATAAACCCTTGATGTCTTCGCTAACAAGGTGGAATTGCTATCATGATATTACTTATATTTTTTTATCAAAACTATACTATTAATTTGCTTACCATAAGTTCGTCGCACCAAATTTTCTGTATGACATTTTGTGGACAGTTTTGCCCCTAGTTGTTCGGCAGTATTACTTGCACTGCCACCAATAACTAAATAACTGAACAATTGTACTCGCTTTGGTGTAGGACCCGCGAGGCCAGAGTAGGGCTACTTGGTGGTGGCGGACCTTGCTGCGCATGTGGAGGCGGGGGAGCAAGAGCGAGGAAGCGCTTAAGGGGGCGAGCTGAGAGGGGAGGCGCAGCCAGACAGATGCGCAACCACGGGTAGTTTGCATCGCCATGCACCACGTCAGGAGGTGTCAGTCTGAAGGTCTCCCCATGGATCCAGACTCCAGGGCACCGTGGGTGTAGACCCAGATACTCTGCTCGCCATGAACGTTCACATGAAGAAACAAGAGATCCGCCAACAGGGAGAGGATAGGAGCCCCCCCTACGCACGACAGATCTAGTACGCGTGCGGCACCTAGCAGCACAACCAGCGTGGGATCCTTCACCTTGTCGTGGCCAGTCCCGAACGGCGAGCCGGCGAATGTGTCTTGCAGGGGCGGAGGGTCACACTGGATAAAACGCTTGGAATCTGGTCACGACTTTGTTCGAGTGCTTGATTTTTCTCGATGTGGCGTGTGTTTCTTCTTGTTGTGAACTTTTTTGGATCGTTGCTGAGAGATACCATAGGCTGTTCGATAAAACACCTCAAAGAAGTGGCATGTGGCGCCCATCACTGTTGTAAGTTATAACTATCAAACAAGCCAGGGCATCACACTATGGAGTTCTCGTTTTTGTAACTTCTCGTGCATTATCCGGGGCATTGGTCTTAGTTTAAACCGGGGTTTGAGAGAAATTTGGTAGTACTGGCTTTAGATTAAGAGGGTTCGGATGACACTTTTGCTTCGGATGATACTATGAGACTGCAGCTCCAGTGTGCCAGCCGAAAGTATTGGGCTACAATGAAAGGACGCCTCCTAGATAGTCGAGTACTGCCACATGTTCGTCTCAATTTGATCATTCTCGAGTGCGAGCTTGTGTCAGACATGAGGTTCTGAATGTATCAAACATCTGAAATATGTGACAAATTTGATAATCAAGTTGTCTTTTGGAAAATAAATGAATAATCACAATAGAGATGTTATTGCAACTTTGATTATATTTATTTTGTTTAGATAAGTAAATTATGCCAGAAAAAAGGGCCTAAATGTTTGGGATACCAAAAAATGGCCAGGTACTCTTATTATGTTCTTTACACACTTTTCAAAGAAACATATTGCAACTCAGAGTTTCGTAAACCTACGAGCATACAACAGTTTCTATGGATGTACTTCTTAGATAAAACTACAATGGTACATAGTTCACACGCTTTAAACCATTGCCAATCAGCTACATACAAACTAATGAAAGTAAGAATACAAACGGTGTGCCCTCACATCCTGGGCAGATCACTCGTCAGTGTTTCAAGAAACAATATCAGAAATGCTCGAGCTTGGTGGTAACATGGTCGATGGGCCGGGGTGCAAGGGGTTGTGTGATGAGTGAAAGTGTTGTGCTATCGCTTGGATTTTGGGGTTGTAGGGATGGGCGAGAGTATGACCGATTGAAAAAAAAAATTGTTCCGTTAGACAGAGTGCTTGTCTCACCTCTAGATGAGTGGAGCCCTTTTCTAAACACGTTAGGGAGTAGATTTTAATAAGTATTTAGTTTGGTATGTTCTTGCTATGCATACAATATTGAGCATAGAGTTTTATAAAAATAGTTGAAAAAAGTGAATCATTATGTGTTATAAATACATGAATTTTGATATCCAATGCATATGTATGTCAACAAAGAAAAGTTGAGTGGCCGTAGCAATACATGAACATTTAACTAGTAGATAAAAATAGAGAAAGAGAGTTCTGATTTCGAGGGAGTGCCCGATCAACCCTTGTCTTGTCTGGGTCCGGGATTTACCATGGAAAGTGTGACGTTTGATTGGGCCTAATCCAAAATTTGACTATGGTCAAAATAATCAAGCCATTGACTCTAGCTCAAAGAAAATCCAACCATTAGATCCAGAATGTCCATGCCAAAAACCCAATCCGGTAATTAAAGCCTAAAACTGTCGCATCAGCGAACTCTTCTTCCGCGGAAGAGCAAAGTGTCGCTCTCCATTTCCGACCATGAAAACTACGACCAAGATGGGCAAAGATGCCCGGAGAAGACGGCAAGCTCGAGCGAGGCAGCGGCTTAGAACCGGTCATCCTCGTCCTCCCATGCGGCTCGCCCCCGACCTCTCTAATTTAACCCCACTAGCCCTTCCCGATTTTCCCTGAGCCCCCCTTAACCTCCCCTCCTGCGATTCCACTCGCATCCTTCGTTTCAGGAGGAGAAGGTCCAAGGGGGGATCGTTCCATTGCGCCTGATCCAATTTTTTCTTCGTGGTTGCTTTTGCCATTTCTTGGTTCTTGAGGTCAGATAGAGCCCGGTTCCTGCTCCTCTCCCTGATAGGTGTTACCCCCTTGCTTGACTTCTTGGTCGGGTCCCGGCTGGTGGTGCGTTCTTGATTGACTTGGAAAATGATCAAGTGGGGGATCAGCAGCGGCACGCCCGCAGATTCGTACTACGAGGTCCGCTCGGATTGCACGGCCGATGTGCCCAAGAGCAAGTTCAAGATCAAGGTTTGCTTTTCTTTTCCTTCTATTGCATTGTGTGTTAGTTACTTTGGTGGCTGTTGGGCAACCATCTGTAATATAATGTTGTGGTTCAAGACAAAATGGGATTTTCATGGCGTTCTAATATGTACAATATAGTATCAATGAGGTCAAGGTAAATCCGTAAATGGAGACGACACCCACTCTCGACTCTCGAGTAAGAACATTATTCGAGTGTATATATGGAGAATCTATGGGTCGATTAGTGCAATAATAATACTAAAAATATATTTTGCCTGTAAATAATAATTTATTTTTAGATTGTTAATATGTTATAAACAGCATGTTGAACTAAATTTGTAAAAAATTACCAAATTGTAATACATACAGTCAGGAAATTGGTTACTGAGCGAAGCCGTGGTTACCGGCTTTTAACGTTTTAACACAGACAAAATCAATCTAAATTTTGGTGAAACTTACGAAATATGAAGGAGAAACAAACAAACAAATCAACAATTTAACATTGGCTAGTAGTTTCAGTGAAATCTTTGTCCAAACAATCTGAAAGGTACGAGTTTGTGGAATCCAAACGATCTGAACTCTTTGTCCAGCTCCAGTGGACCACAAATTTAGCTAGATCCATGCAAATTCAGTCATAATTGCACCCTAACTCTAATAAATTCTGCAAATTCAACACCAGTTGCTCATTAATGAGGCTACTTGATAATACTTCGTAATCATTTTTTTAGTAGATTCGATGTGAATAGTTGATGTTAATGGCTGGTCGACTTCTTGTAATATTTCTTATCACAATTCATGTATTTGTGATTTCCATGATTCTTCTAAACTGTTAGCCAATATACATTTCTAACCATGGCCGGTACCTGTCATGTGTTTTGTAGATTTCACAGTTCTGATGAATGTACTTTATTTAATGCTAAGAGCTAATTCATTGTGTATTCTACAATTCGATAACCTAAATTTTTACTGTTACAAAAAAGATTGGAGGTGCGTCAATGGTCCTTTGCATCGACATGCAATGTACAATGGGCATATGTGTCTTCACATACATGACTACCACATTTGATAAATTTTACACTCTGTCGGAATACAATTTTGTGCTTATACCATGAAACTTGAGGTAATTGAAAGATTTGAAAATTTAGGCCACTAGAAATTAGCCAAAATGATTATTTTCATGATTTATTTGTATTGTAACCACAAATTTATGAATTAACATGTATTTTTATGTTTATGGCTGTGATTAGTCTATTACATACATATCAATGTTTACATCAGCGATAAACCATTATGTCATATTGCTAGGATGCTTGTCAGAAGTATCCCTTTTTTTGTTTTCCCAGCATAGCACATAACAAATGAACTAATTTGAACCATTTAATTGTGGTCATATCTGTTTTGTAGCTTACTTTCTACCACTGTAGTAACTTGGTCAACTTAAAGTAATGAATATGTTCAGTACATTTGTTCTTTGGAATACATCCATTCTACTTTAGATGGAATGAATGCAATTTTTGAAAAAATCTAAGAGAAAGGAAGTTGGAGCAGGGTTAATTGCCCTTGTAGAAAGGAAGTTGATTAGGCTTTTCATGGTAATTTGTGCGGTCTATCTAACTTTTTGATTAGGCTACATTTTGAGGACTTGTAAGAGTTAAGGCCATATGCATCTTTGATGCGGAGGCCGGGGCCCAGGGTAACGAAGTTTCCATTTACTATTTTGTTTTTTGAAAACTCATTTTTTATATTCTTATATGCATGTTATACTCAATTTTACTAACTTTGAAGTGGTTAGTTGTAAATCAGGCCATCAATTTGCTATAAATTGTGTTTTCTGTTTTCCAGTTCTTTGAAGTGCACTAAGGAGCTTACCTATTATGATCTGCAATAGTGTTGATGTCATTCCTCTTTCTTATGTACAAAGTACATTCCTTTCTTGTTCTGAGCAACTTAATATTTTCCATTTGTTCCAGGCTGGCAAAACACTAAGTGTTCGGAAATGGCAGGCTGCATTTAACCCTGATGGCTGTCTTGACATTGCCTCGGTCCTAAGCCGGATACAAAAAGGAGTAAGATTCCTAGAAACTGGAGTTTTTTCAGTTTCCAAATATGCCTCTTGTTCTAGAGTTGTTTCATGTATGTATTGTGCTTGTGCAAGATTAATATTCTAAAGATCCTAAATGGTGTATTGTTCTTTTAGGGTGTTCACCCGACAGTCAGGGGAGAGGTCTGGGAATTCTTACTTGGCTGTTTTGATCCCAGGAGTACCTTTGATGAGAGAGAAGAGATCAGGCAAATAAGAAGGTACTTACCTTCGTAAGAACATCTGGTTTGCAATTTCTCTACATGTCACTACGATCAAGAGTGGTGTCAACTATATAGAGTTGTCCGCTCAAATTGTCAGTCTCTTCTGATCCAACATTTTCACCAAGATCTTTCACGTGCAAACATTCATATTAGACCATAATTTTCATTTTTTCTCTAATACATAGTACAATGCATCAAATCTCAAGTACTACTTTTATTTTTATCATATTTTCTTGCAACTCTCACTTTATTCCTTCTATCACACACTACAAGTTGGATTGTCAGAAGATAGTTTTTTTTTTCGAGAGTACGCCAATGGCATACCATATTTTTATAGAAGGCAGCAACAAATTTACAAGATATCAAGGTCACTTTGCGAACAAAGGTCTCGGCCACCCCTCACACACGCATAACTCTAACTCTACCTCTAAAATCTAAAGCCTACTCTCGCGGCATGATTAACCTCTCTCCTCTCGCCGCTAGCATCCAACTCTGAAACTCCTCGTGGATACGCTCAAGCAGTTGCGGTGTGCTACACTTCTCTCTTAGATTACCGAATGCTTGTGCATTGCGTTGTTTCCACAACATCCACGCAGTGAGAATCACCATTGTGTCGAACTTGCGCCTGTCCAAGCTTTCTATAGTCTCTCTCGCCTCCAACCACCAGGACTCCAGATTCCGCCCCTGTTGCGGCTGCATGATCTCCAGGCCTGCTTGTTGCAAACATCCCATCCAGACCTATCTCACATATACACACTGAATCAGGATGTGGTGCACTGTGTCTTCCTCTTGTATGCAAGTGTGGCACTCCGAAGATTGTTCCTGTAGGCCATGCCTCTTGCGCCTGTCCGATGTCCACAACCGGTATCTCGTGGCCAGCCAGCAGAAGATTTTATAATTCAGGGGCGCATGGGATCTCCAGATGGGGGTTGCGATGCTAGATCTCTCTTGTCCGTGCCACAGCAACTTATACGTCTCCTAGATCTTTCTTGTCAGAAGATAGTTTAAACAAAAAGTAAGCATGCAGTTCATTCTTATTTACATCAGTCACACTGTTGTAAATTTTGTTGTCCCTACCTAATATACTTTGTCCTGAAAAAGGACATCACTTTCCAAACACAGTCATTATAAACCTAGATAATAAGCAAAATGAGGCAATTACGGTATCGTCAGAAGCATGTCTGTTTCTCTTACCCATTTGGGTTGGTGGACACTGTTGGGTCTCTACTTCCCATAAACGGTAACCATGCGGCGGCCATTGTAATATGCAAGCATTACACTTCTGTTTCCGATGATATCTCTAATAATTTTCTTTTATGATTTTCAGCAATAGGTAACTGTAAATAAACATGATCCACTTTATCTGATGTGTTTGTACCTGATGAATTACGCAGACTACAATATGCTAGATGGAAGGAAGAATGCCAAGAGATGGATTCTCATGTTGGTAGTGGTAAAGTTATCACAGCACCACTAATCACCGAGGATGGAAGAGCTATTAAAGATCCTTTAGTTTTACTTGAGGCTACTTCCAACCAAAGTACTTCAGACGGCACTTCAACTAGCAGCAACAATGGAATTGATGTTGATGATTCTGCAGAGATTATTACCGATAAGCAAATTATTGACTGGAAGCTTACATTACATCAAATTGGTACAGTTTAACTCTACGTTCTGTTTCTCTATTTTGACTCTTTTCACCTCATTTCTCATGAAATTTGAAATGATAATAGGACTTGACGTGCTACGTACTGACCGTACCATGGTATTTTATGAGAACAAGGAAAATCTTTCCAAGTTATGGGATATTTTATCTGTGTATGCCTGGATTGACAAAGATGTTGGTTACTGTCAAGGTGGGCTACATATGACTCGCAGAAGAAACTTATTTATCTTCCAGATAAGCTTACAACGTAGCTTTTATGTCTCACAGGGATGAGCGATTTATGCTCACCAATGATAGTGTTACTGAATGATGAAGCAGATGCGTTTTGGTGCTTTGAGAAATTGATGCGTAGATTGGTATGCCTTGCCTTCCATGATTTTTCTCATGATATCTTTGTATTAATTATAGCATTCGTTCTTATGAAAATTACCTACAATTGCTTTCTTTTATCATTGACATCCTTCTGACTATCTGGTGTTTGATATTTAAAGCGAGGAAATTTCAGATGCACCGATCAATCAGTTGGGGTGGCTAACCAACTTCAACACCTTGCGTCTATTATTCAGGTGCTGGACCCAAAGCTACATGACCACCTAGGTATAAATTTAAAGACACAATCATTTTGTTCATCAATCAATCTTCTTTTGTCCAATTTCCCCACAGCTTTGTAACGTTGTCTGACTCCTGAACACAGAAACACTTGGTGGAGGTGACTATCTTTTTGCATTCCGTATGTTCATGGTACTATTTCGACGTGAAGTCTCATTTGGGGACTCCTTGTACCTCTGGGAGGTATGAAGCTACCCTAACAATAGAATACGATCAATATTGCCAGAACCAGTTTGACATCTCTTTCTACTAATTTATGTTTGTTATAATTTTTTATAAGTCATAGTAATTATTCAATGGGAGATACCTAGTGGGAAGTTTTTCTGGGATAAATCACACAATCCTGTTGGTTTTGGCAATAAATCAGCATGACAATTCTGTTCTCTTTTTCAAATTATAACTTCCAATATAGAATGAGTTGACAAAAACAAAAGAGAGAATTGTTGGGAATAGTAAACTTTGTCCTTTTCACTTTTTTGTTTCATTTATTATCTTCGGAGTTTTTTCATTTTCATTACACTCGACAGATATTGAATTAGATGTTCAATAGTACACGTTGGTTTAGTCAATATACAAGTGCACTGTCTACAACTTGTTTTGGAAACTCCATTCTTATTTGGTTCTTAAGGTTTGTATGCGTCCACTGCAAGGTCATCTCTCCTTTACCAAAAGTACTTTATTTAAATATGTGCTCCATTATTTATTACACACGTACCAACTTATTGGAGACTTATAGGGTGGTTTGTGTGCTTGCATGAAACTATTTCTCAAAAAGAAAGAAACTATTTATTTGGTATTTTCAAACATGCGGTAATATTAATATCGAAATGAATTTATGTTTGTTGATTCTGATTCTCTTATCTGTTTTTTAAAACCAATCAACAGATGATGTGGGCTCTGGAATACGATCCCGATATCTTCTTTGCAGCATGTGAAGAAGCAAGCGGTCCAAAAAGAAAAGTATCCAAGTCAAAATTAAGAGGAGTACGTCATTTTGCCACTTGGGATAAGGACAAGGATAAGGATACAAAGGATGCCCCTGAGGAAACTGATGGCCCAGTTCCCATTTCAGTTTTCATGGTTGCATGTGTGCTCAAGGAAAAGAGAGAAAAGCTATTACAAGAAGCTAGAGGACTGGATGATCTTATTAGGGTGGGGACCACATCCTGACTTTTCTTTCTTTTTGAAATGCCCATATATGCATATATGTATTGTGTAGGCTCATATGCGTATATGCATCTGCAACTTACCACATCGTGCATGTGTTTCCTTTCAGATATTGAATGACGTAAATGGGAATTTAGATGCAAAAAGTGCTTGTGCTGGAGCTCTGAAACTTCACAAGAAATATCTCAAAAAGGTTAGTAGCTTACTCATCTCACTTTCCTTAGCAACATAATGAAAAGGTTTAGGGCATATAATTAGATAAATTACTAATTTCAAGATGCCTGCTTCATAACTACTCCAACTGAACATTGTGCCTTTTGTTCATGTTACAGGTACAGGCAAAGAAAACCTAAAAATGTACCGGAATATACGCTTCCACCGAGGGATACTTGAATGTACACATACGCGACCATAGCAAAGAAATGGTGAGTGAAGGTTCTCACAGGTGGGCATCATCGAATGTTGGCCACGGATACATGATAAATGGAACCTCTGTATGTAATGATATCACATTTTCTGTATCCCCGATAAGTTCATTTGCTTGTACAGAGATATGGCGGTGTGGGTATAGCCTCCCTTGCCCTTGCATACATATTAATTTCAATTCAAGTTGAAATGTTCTGCATGTTGAGATTCGCCTGGCGAGAATGTTGTAGCCACAAAACTCTGTTTCTGTCTCAAAATCAATGGAATCAGGCAACAAGAAAGCTAATCGAACGAATTCGGGGAGAGAGGGAGAGAGTATTTGGAAAGGGGGCCGGCCAGCTTAGAGCATCTCTAGTCCAGCCCTTAAACAGGCCGGACTGTAAACGAGTATACAGTCTGCTGAGAACCAAATTCACAGTTCAAAACGATACGGCGTAGAATAGAACCCGAACTGGGAATTTAAAGGGTAAATTCGACAGTATAAAAGTACTGCCTCTGCACGGGCCAAGTATTCGTGCTTGTTGGGCTCCTCTTCTAGACTGGCGGCCCAACAAGATCTCGCCACCTTTGCCTTGGCCTCTGCTGCTTTCTTCTCCTGTCTTCGGTTGTGTGGCGCCTAGGTCACCAGGAAGGCCATGACTATACTCCCTCCTAAAGCCGAAGCATGCCCCTATGCTGGTGCCTTTGGGTGTAAGCCATGCATCATGCATAGCTCTTCCCAGGTGGTGAAGGCTATTTTTTCAAAAAGGAAAATATAACCCCGGCCTCTGTAGTCATTTTATTAAAAAATTATCATCTATAGTATTACAAGTTCAAGGTTCGCTCAAAGTTGAAATAAAAATCAATCATCCGAAGAAAAAAAAAGCATATGACCACTAGGCATTGTGTAGTTGACTAGTATGCTGCCAGCCAGTCTGGCCGAAGATATCTTAGCGACCATCAATGCCATAGCATCCCGCTGGTTCTTTTGGTAGTAGCAACGCCTAGAACCGCACCCAATGTGCCACTATATGGATAACATGCAAAAAATTTAAAATTATTGTCTTGTTAAAAATTATAGCATTCATGCGTATCCAAATGGACTAGCATAAGGAAGAAACACCAATACGAAATCTAGCCTTAGATATAGTATCTACTCCATTCAAAAAATTCCCAAACATATTGAATATATTTGTTGGAGGGATTACATGAGAAGTTAACAATATGTGTTTGGGATATGCTAAATTGGTATCACCATTGCATGTCTCTAATCCGGATAACCCGGGTGGCCCACAGTTGGTAGCAAGGCCCATGACCTGCTGGACGACCCAGTTAGAAGGATTCAGAAGGAGGCCCATGCTGGATGAAGGAAGGCTATGATGGAGTCATCGGTGTACCCGGCCTTGGAGTGCGAGACATGTTAGACTAGTTATATACTATGTAGGAGTCTGTAACCTGTTCGGCTAGGACTTTCCCTGTAACCCTAGGATCTGGCGACTATATAAGCCGGACCTAGAGGAGCCTTTAGGGCATCAATCAAATTGCATCGCACACAGCGAACCGATCCATGTAACCCGACATATTGTCGTTATAGTGATTTATAGCAGGAGTAGTATTCCGCCACCGTCGTGGGATCTGAACCTGGGTAAGCTGTGTCACCTCGTACCCGCCAACCTTTCGCCTTACCCCACGTCTCTAAACACGCTCTGTGAGAACCCCTCCATGGCGTACTCATCAACAATACCACGATAGTTGACGCCCACCGTGGGGCAAGAGGCGCTTCAGGCTCTACAATGGGCGAGGTCAAAACTCTTCGCGTGGAATCGGCAAAACCGTAGCCATTGGTCGCGTTCTCTTCTCCGGCAACATTCCGATCGTCTCTCCCGACGAATTCTGGATCCCGGCAAAGACGAACCCCACCCGATGCTCGATCGTTCCAATCGGGGACATCCACCTCTTCATCAGCGAAACCGACGCGTGCACTAGTTTCCTGGAAGTCAGAGGATCGTCAAGGCCCGCACGGACCGCCTACGGGCAGGACATGTTCGCGGAAGGATCGAAGTCGGATCTATCTTCGGAGTTTGCCGACTTAGATCGGAAAAATTCAAGGCCCACCCAAACCGCCCCTGTGCAAGAAATAATGGTGGAAGATCGTCAGAATCCACCGCTTCCTGCATCCGGAAAGCGAGATCGCCTTCGGCGTGGTGACTATCTTCGATCTGGCGCGATGCGACCAGAGAGAGGGTGAAAACCCCCGCGATTACCTCGCCAGATGGCTCCGGATACGGGCCGATCTAGAACACTACCCCAGTGATAATGCTATCTATCACTTCGTGGAAGGGCTGGACCATGGTACACTTCTCTACCACATCCTACGATGGCAGCAGGCTGCGGGACTCCTCACTCTCGAGGGCATGATTGGCACCGTCAATAGTTTCACCGCTGCTGATGGAGTCGTCGTGGCACCACCCATCGCCATACCCGGCCTACCGCCGCCACTGCCACCACCACCTCCATCCAACTACCCGGCTGCCTCGGCATCGTCCTCCGTCATCGAAGAAGCCCCCGCACCCTCCGACTTTGTTCTCGATGTTCTCTATGCCGACATCAGCGTGGACTCGGAGGAGATGGACATCAACCCGGAGGAGCTCGATTCAGCCATGAAAGAGATGGAGGAGTATATCAAGCGCGAGGAGCAAGCCAGCAAGGCCATCACATCCCGAGAGGTGTTTGTCGCCATTGGGAGCGTGATGGAAGAAGATCAAACCGGACAAGCTTCACATAAGACGCTGGACAAGGGGAAGGGACCAGCTGATGCTGCCGACAATGAACACGCAAAGGCCATATGCCCCTCCGCCTATCCCAGCGCAATAGCCGCAAGAACTCAACACCGGTCCGAGCAACGCCAACACCGCAAATCCGCCGCCACCAGCATCTATGTCTGCGGCCGACCAAGTCACTCCAAAGAGATAGAGTGATGTACGACAATTTGCTCGGGCCTATGACTATGGACCATATACGAACGAGTCCAACTTGATGAGAAGCGCCAACAACATCGGAGGAAGCGATTCCATCACGAGCAAGGCGCAAAACTAGATCGAGATCCGCCAAGGCGCAAAAATCAATCGAAGCAGCTAGAGCCATGGAAGCCGAGTACAAGACTCTGCTCAAGCAGCAGAAGGCTAGGAAAGCTCCGGCTCACGTTGTCAACGACCCTGGCGTACGACGCAAGCTAGGGTGGGCTTCCTCGAAGCCAGCACAAGCCAAGCCATACATTGACAGTGAGGGCAGGCAGGTCATGCCCACACCTGTACTCAACTTGGCCGTCACCAAGACCTTACTGGAGCAGGATAGATCACCCACAACTGTGGAACAGGTCTATGACCTTGTCTCCAAGGCTGTCAAACAACAGGAAAATGTCACCTCTCAGAGGCTTGAGTCTGATCCAGCATATTGCCAGTCTAGCAATCCTAAGCCGCTAAGAGAAATATCTCCTCACGATGTCGGGTCCTAGACGGGTTCATCAGAACAAAGACGGAGGACGACGCATGTGAAGGATGTGTAACATCCCAAGATATTAAACTTGGATCATCAAACTCTAATCATCAAAATTAGGGTTAACAAAAAAATTTCCAACTAAAAATATGAAAGCATTCATATGTGTAAGCATCACAATTTGGATTCTTTTGAATTGCCATGCTTGTGTGTTTCTTTGCTTGTAAAATGATTCTTAGGTGAAATAAACATCATCTAAACAATCCCCACACTTTTCCCAAAGACAAACAAATCAAAACAAACAAAATAAGTGAATGGTCACTTTGGCCAAATTAACTCCCATTCCTACTTTGGCTATCTCTAACTTTCAAAACTTAACAGAAACTTGTCTGGATCTTTGCACCCCTTGATAGTACTCATAACAAAGTACCAAGGACCACTTTGTGATCATCCAAAGTCATTCAAATGCATAGTTTAAAATTGAATCTATATCATATGGGAAGATCCCACTTTTTCAAAAACCACTCAAACAAGCTCAACTTTCAAAACCCAAGCATCCACAGTATCACCAGTACATGCCTAGCAGACCCACCAAAAATCTTTTCAAAATTCAAAACTTGAGTTCATGCGGCCATTTCATCAAACACCTTGCAGATGCAAATCAAACAAATCCTAAACACTATAGTGTGAAGTGATTCTGGCCTAACTTGTCCCCTCTCTGGACACCACTAGCCTTAGTAGATCATCTAACAACCCTAACTCATCACTAGCACCACTGTAAGCTGGCCATTATCATCAATGGTGAACAGGCCGAGAGCACCATTGCCACCCCATAGTCGACAGCAAGCTATGAGCAACACTAGCCTCGCCAAACTTGTATGGGAGCAAGCTAGCACTCCACCGCCATTCCCTGTCCCAGCCGCGAGCAATGCCAGCCACTGGACCACACGCCCGAGCCATGCCAAGCCGCTCTGCAAGCATGCCGAGAGCGCGCCCCGTGCGCCGCCCTCGCCGCGTGCACGCGTGATCACCACCGTCCCAGCAACCCCGCAGACACGCTCGTTCGCCGCCGGGCGAACCACGCGCGTTGTGCGCCATTAAAACTTTCGTCGGGCACGCGTAGAGCACCGCAGCATTCCGACCGATCAGCACCGCCCCACGCCTCGCCACCACACTGTTGAGCTTTGCCAGGGAGCACAACACCGCCCCTACCGTCGCCCACGCCGATAGCCCTCTATGCCGTCGACCACGAAGAGCTCAGCTTGCGCCTGTCGGTCCCCTCTCGCCACTATAAATAGAGGCATCCCCCGCTCGAATTATTCACACCATTCCACTCCCCTCTCACCCAGAACCACCCCACCCCATTCCCGGAGCAAGGCGAGCAGCGCATCGCCGGAATTTGGCCGTAGCTCGCCGCTGCTGGAGAAGAAGGAAGTCATCGATTGGAGCCGCCCCAGGAGGAGCTGCCGGTACCAGGAGGTTCACCGTCGTCGACTTCGCTGTCGCCCACATCGCTGACCTTCACCTAAGCCCCGGTGAGCCTCCCACGACCCCCACCTGCCGCGTTAGGGTTCTGCCTCGCCGGCGCTGCCCGACGTGGATGATGAGCCGCACTGCTCGATTAGACTTAGATCGCAAGGTCGATATCGCCTGCATCGCTTGGCTTAAAGAGCCACCGACCAGAGACCCCCTATCATTGCGCCCGCATGGAGTGACACTGGGCCGCCCATTTCCCTTCCCAGCACTCCTGCTTGAATTTAGATTTTTCTATTTTCATTCAAACACAGTTCTGTACCTGGTTTCAAAAATCAACCCAGCTCGACTCAGTGAACCAAATTGAATGAAACCAATTTTGTCAAAAAGGTCTTGAAATGCTTAATCCAAGCCCGCTGGATTCAAATCATTTGGATCTGTAGATCACCCTTGGTAAAAATAACAAGGCAGAAGCTTTTCTGCCTTCAAACATTTTTCAAATTTAAACCATAATAGCTTTTGAGTTGATTCCAACTCTCAAAAATCACATTTAACCATACCTTTCAGAATATATAAAATTATATGGGTTTACTGAAGGGTTTCGTGGCATAGTAAATCAAAATTTTCTACGGATGCGAACAGAGGGAAAGCCAAGATCTAATCTAGGAGATGCAATCAACGAGAGAGATTGGATTAGATCTTCATACCCTTGAAGATTCAAGACAATGGAACGCTCATTTTAACGTGGGTGATGTAGTCGCACTCGCTTCTCCTCCTCGCGATCCGATCCGATCTAGCACCACAAGTGGCGGTGCCTCCGTGAGATGCACACGCAGCACCTCGCCTCCTCCTTCCTCGGACCAGCAAGTATGGTGGAGAGATAGATTGGATCTACAACACGAAGGCGTGGTGTATATGGTGGAGAATTTCTGCAGCAGGCTTCGCCACAAACAATCGGGAGGAGAGAGAAAGCTAGCAAGGCGGATAGGGTTTGGAGGAGGTGTGGGGGTTGGTGCGCCTCCCCTCTTTATATCTGGTGCAGCCTAGCCCCTCCCCAAGCCCAAAGGATAAGGAGTGGGGGCATGGACTCTCCTCTTCTAGAAACCCTATCTCTAGTTTAAACGATTTAAACTCTCTAGGATCTGGGCCCTATGGGGCCTTGTGCCCCCCAAGCGGCCAGACACTCCCTCATAGGCCCATGCCCTCCCGGAAGGTGGGGCCACATTGGTCCCTTCCGGAAGGTTCTAGAAGCTTCCAGACAATACCGATTAACCTTTAACAATTCAACTCCAAAAACGCATTGCCTTATATGAATCTTATTCTCCGACCATTCCGAACCTCTCGTGATGTCCCGGATCCCATCCGAGACTCAACAAAATTCATAAACCAATTATCCAATCTATCCTAGCGCCAAGATACGTTATGTGTGACCTCGGGTTCGAGAATATGCGCATATGATCTTCTATCAATAATCAACAGCGGGGTCTGGGCACCCATATTGACTCACACATTCATCGATGATCATATCGGATGAACCACGATGCCGATTCAATCAATCCCATATATATTCCCTTCGCCTCGCGATATTTTACTTGTTCGAGATTCGATCGCTTGCACTGCCATACCTAGTTCAATCTCGCTCACAGAAGTACTTTACTCGTTCGTAATCCGATATCACTTTGTGATTAACTCCTTAACCACATGCTTGCAAGCGGTGTTGATATCGACACGAGTGGGCCCCAAGTATATCTCTCCGACTTGGGAGGACAAATTCCATCTCGATACATACAACCCAATGATACTTTCCGATCACCGAGAGACACCTTTATGATCACCCTCTCATAGGATGACGCTTGATGACCTCAAAGCTTTCTTCCGATACTGTGGAGTTGTATTATCTCATGGTCTAAGGAATACAATATTTGACATAAGAAAAGCTTCGCAAAGACGAACACGATGACACGATCTAATTGCTTTGCTTAGTTTGGGTCATCCATCATATCATTCTCCAATGAAATGATCTCATTATCAATTGACAACTCATGTCTATGGTTAGGAAACCTTAACCATCATTGATCAATGAGCTAGTCCTTAGAGGCGTACCAGGGACACGGTGTTGTTCACAAACCACACAAGTATTAATGTTTCCGCTTAATACAATTCTAGCATGGAATATAAACTTTATCATGAACAAGAATTATAATAATAACATCTTTATTATTGCCTCTAGGGCATAATTCCAACATTTACTTACAGAAATAATGTCCAAGTAATAAAAGAATGCCACATAGGCATTTCTAGTCACTTTATTTATTTAAAATAAAAGGGTTAAACCTTATTAAATTGTGACACCACTTTAAATCACATTCCCATGTACTGAAATATGTGGTGATGACATGTGTCAACATGATCCCATGTTTGGTCTGGAGAATATTAAATCTTAAGTAGTTTTTTTCAATGAGTAGCAATTACTTTTCTAAAAATAAAATCAATAAGGAAAATTCTTTAGTCTTGTAATGTTAGTGATGATGCTAGATCATCTATAGAACCCCTTTGTGTGATGATTGAAAGTAGTTCAGTATTGTTTGGTGATTGTGTACCTTGTATTTATTTATAGACGCTAGTACCGACCAAGGATACGAGGAGGAAGGAGGATACTACGAAGAAGAAGCCGAGGAGAACTTCAACCACTTCTCTGCACAAGGCAAGCCTAATACTACTAGTTGAATGGGCAAGCTAACACTTGCAATTATGAAAGTATATAACCTATGCAATGCCCTAAGCATGCTTGGTTGGACACATTTGATGATACCCAATCCTAGTTTTACTTGCAAGCTTCTACTTTATTTCTTTATCAAAGCTATTACTTAGAGTTTACTTAAGTAAATTGTAGATACTAGAAAGATATTTGAAGGTTGCATAAAGAGCATAAAATTTGGCCTAAGCTAGAAAATCTTGATGTCATCCTAAGGCATGAGATGGTACTTAGTTGAAACTCCACTTGTTTACCACCCCTCATTAGTACTCACCCCCACTTGTAAATGCTAGTGCTAAGCATAAAAATTGATCAAATTTAGATGGGAATACTTGGTGGAAAATGGTTATGAAAACCTTCAAATGATGAGTCATTCTACTGAGATGTTTTGACATGTGTTCTCAAACACCAGATGATTTTGGTGATGAAAATGTTGAGGCATGAGCCTTAACCCTTTATAAAACTGATGGTTATCTGGATGCAATACCATTCCAATTTTACCGTACAACCACAATACCCGAAGATTGGTTAGGGCTTGACCGGAAACTAACATACCTTAGTATTGGTTCCCTCACGGCCAAGGTCTGAGCTGAGGCTACCTTGTGAAGATTGTCCACCTGTGCAGTAACCAAGATGACAGTTGGTCATGGTTGGGAGGCCAAACTGAGATGAGAGGTGCCTATACTAGGGCGTGTAATTGAAAGGTTAGGATTGATTATCTGCATACTGAGTATGGTGAATTCAGGATTTGTTCCTGACGGATGTATCGAATGTTGTGGTGAAAGTGTACAATCTCTGCAGAGTGTCAAACTATTCGAATAGCCGCGTCCGCGGTTATGGACAGTTGGATTGGCCATACTGTTCCCCCGTCAGATGTTTTCAAAATGACCTGTGAAATGAATTGAGATTTTGACTTGACCACAACAGAGTTGTGACATGAAAATCAAGTTCCCACTTAGGTGTTATAAAATTTAACTAGCTTTATCTTGCTTCTGAACTTAGTAGAGGTAAATCTGGATTTTGCAAAACAACCCTAGAGCTTAGTGTCCTGTTACAAAAACCCCCTTCACTTGTTAGTATTAGTTTACGAGTACTTAAAGAGTACTCATGACTTTGTCCCTGGCTATTCCCGTGGCCAGACTATGAAGAGGAGTACCAGGATGATGGACCCCAGGAAGGTTACGACAACTAGGATCATCTCCCATCGCCAGCATTGCCTGTGACCCCGAAGATGGAGCTTTGCCTACGCTACCTTTATTATTACGTATTTCCGCTGCTTGAGTTGTATTAAGAACCGGATCATGAGATCCTTATTTGTGTAAGACCTTATGTATGGTTTGTAATGGATGATGTACTGTGGTATCCAATTCTGTTATGTCTCGCAAAAATGGTAATCCTGGGATTATATGTATGGCATAACAGCATCCGGGATTAAAATCCGGTGTTGACATGATGCTATCCCCATATCCTCTCGACCACGCCTCGCCGCCGTGATCCACCGCCTGCCCCCGACATCATGAAGACCCAAGAGCTCACCACCGTACAAGCATGCCTCCGCCTAGACGCCCTCGGGGCGGCATTGTCATTCGCGACCACGCGGAGCAGCCTCGGCATGGCGGGGAGCGCAATGGCAACCAGGGACACAAGAGCAGGTCACACCATGACCCTCCATGTCCAACAAGAAACCGCGACAGATGCAAGGAGTCATAGGAGGGACACAACAAGAAGGCTAACCCACCGCCACCTCCGCCTCTGTCGCCACCTAGAAGCCACCATGGCGGAGGAGGGCCGCGTCGCTCACACATCCCCTCCCCTGATGGAAAGAAGAAAAAGGCAAGCCCAGAGCCATACGATGCATGTTCACGCTTGGACAAGATTCACGAGGCTCGGGAAGGACAGTACCTGAGACTACGTTGCTTTGGACCTGTGATACAGACCGCAACTTACCCCAAGGGTTTCCGGATATACAAGACGATCAATCCCTATGACGGCACCACCAAGCTAGCCACATGGTTGTAGGATTACGACAACGCGGTGGATATCGCCGAGGGGAAACACCAACGTTTCTATCAAGTACCTCCTACTGATGTTGACGGGCACGACCCGAAAATTGACCGACGACTTGCCGGAGAAGTCCATATGCAATTGGTTGGACATGCAAGAAGCGTCCACCAAAAACTTTGAGGGTACGACCAAGCGTCCCTGCACTGTCGGAGATCTACAATGGTGCATCAAGGAGAAGGACGAGACATCTCTGGCCTACCTCTCTCGCTGGCTGGATATGAAGAATTCCTGCGCAGGAGTGCACGATCAGACCGCTATGGCCGCCTACATTGATGGCTTGTAAAAGGGTACTTTTCTCCGACATAAGTTGAAGCGCCTACAGGACAATCACCGGCTAGATATCAATCAGATGATCTCCTTGGCTAGTGAGTTCGCGGCTATCGACGACGATGCTCATGGCTCTTTGCCGACAATTTACATTCCAACCCAAGCTAAGAGGAACAACAACACTAAGCGGAAGAGTCCACCAGAAGAAAAGCCAACCTCCAACATGGTCGCAATGACGTTTGCAGGAAGGGGTGATGGTGGACAGCGCGGCCGAGGATGGGGGGCTGGTCGTGGGCAGTAGCGCGGTAGTGAAACTACCCCGACAGTGCCCCGCGTTCCCCAAACGTACGAGGAATACCGTGATATGCCATGCCTTGTACACCTCGACGCCAATGGAAAATCCACCCACACCAATTGCCATTGCAAGTTCATCAACGGTCTCAAAGAAGACTCGGAGTCCGGCTACAAACGAAGACGGAAGAACCGAACGTGAGGCAAGGGCAAAGGGAAGAAGAAGGAAGAGGAGTCCAAGGATTCAAGTGACATGGACGAGGACATTGACCCCAAGCACGCCGACAAGGGCGATGGCAAAGGGAAGAACCTCTTCGAGAAGAAGGCCCCCGTCTACCACACGTTCCTTGGCACCCCAATAGTCCGGGCACAGAAAACCTTGCTAAGGATATGATGGACACCCTACCCCCAGTTCCCCAATACATGCGCTGGTCGTAAGTTCCAATCACTTGGGACAGGAAGGATCACCCAGACCTTGTTCCAACAGAGAACCAGTATGCCATGGTCATCAACCCTCTGATTGATGACAACAAGTTCACCAAATGCATGATGGAAAGTGGAAGCAACATCAATATCTTGTACCTGGATACACTGCATAAGATGAACTTGACAGAGACCAACCTAAGGAGGACCAAAGACCGTATTCCATGGTGTAGTTCATGGTCAGGAGGCTCGGTCCCTTGGGTGCATCACGCTTCCGGTCGCTTTTGGAGATGTTAAAAATTACCGCCAAGAATGCATGACCTTTGAAGTGGTCCCCTTCAAGAGCGTGTACCACATCATATTCGGACGTGGCATCTTACACTCCTTCATGGCCAAGCCATGATTTGTCTACAACAATCTCAAGATACCCAGACCAAACGGTGTCATCACTGTATCCGGAAGATTTTCAAAGGAAAGGGTGACATGGATATGCCCTACGGGTACCCGATGTTAGCATACCTGGTCCAGACCGACGGAAGGCCCACTGGATGACCTACCAGGGTCCATGAAGCCTATGACGTTTCAGCTTCTATGAAGCCCATATGGACATGGACTCCCAAGCGCACAAGACAAGGAAAGCTCAAGACTAGAGTTGGAATATAACTTGTAACCAAATCATATTGGCACCCGAGACCTAGCCTCCCCATATATAAAGGCTAGGAGGGTCCAACGAGGAGGACATATTATGATACAATAGACGCTACAACCTCTCCCACAATAGATCTATAGATCTATATCCTCAACTCACCTCATACACACCTCCATGCCAGATTGCATCTGCACACCCCTGTAATCTTCGGTTCTGCCGTAATCAAGAGCAGACAAGCAGGAGTAGGGTTTTCTCTCTGGGGGACTGAACCTGGGTAAATCTTGTGTCCCTGTGTTGCTTGTCTGTTAACCGTTCCGCGACTTCCAGCATCCCCACTTTTCTCGAAACCCAAGTCCATAACAATGGTCATTGACGAAATCAACCCTCGTCAAAGGGACTGCGAGATTGGAGAAGCAGCCTTTGCGGAAGCTGTCCTCTACAACAAAGAATTCAAGGAGATCCAGAGCAAGGTCGACGCCTCGGAGATGCCGACATCAAAGAAGCAGATTTCTGACTCCGATCCCGCCTTCAAGGCTGCCATCGAGACCAAGTCGGTGGAACTTGTGGTAGGCGATGCCTCCAAGATCACCGCCATTGGGACGAACCTGGATCCCAAATAGGAGAGCGCGCTCGTCGAGTTCCTCCGTGAGAATAGGGACATCTTTGCCTGGAAACCTGCCGCCATGAAAGGTGTACCTAGGGAACTTTCCGAGCACAGCTTGAATATTGATCCAAAATTCAAACCGGTGAAACAACCTCTACGACACTTCGGAGATGAGAACAGACGCGCCATAGGCAAAGAGATAGCTAGGTTACTTAAGGATAGTTTTATCCGAGAAATCCTTCACACCCGATGGGTGGCTAATCCTATACTTGTCCCCAAAAAGGGAACCAAAGAATTAAGAATGTGCGTTGATTACACCGGCTTGAACAAAGCGTGTCCGAAGGATCCATTTGCTTTGCCTCGCATTGACCAAGTCATTGACTCGACGACTGGCTCAGAACTTTTGTGTTTTCTAGATGCATACTCGGGATACCACCAGATAAATATGAGGAAGTCAGACCAATTGGACACTTCGTTCACCACACCTTACGACATGTTTTGCTATGTCACGATGCCCTTTGGGCTAAACAATGCAGGTGCTACATACCAACAGACTATGCAGCGCTTCCTATGCGACAAAATTGTTCGGAACATTCACGCCTACGTGGAATGCATTGTGGTGATGTCTAAAAAATCAAATGACTTAATCTCTGACTTGAAGGAAACCTTTGATAATCTCCGGAAATACAACATGATGCTTAACCCAAAGAAGTGCGTCTTCGGGGTTCCAGCCGACAAATTGTTGGGCTTCATCATTTACCAACATGGAATAGAGGTCAACCTGGAGAAGATCAAGTCCATACTAAACATTAACCGACCGACATGCCTAAAGGACATACAACGGCTCACAGGCTGCATTGCAGCGGTAAGCCGGTCCGTCAGCCGACTTGGAGAGAAGGCTCTGCCACTATACATGTTACTGAAGAAGGCGGAAAAATCGTATGGATAGACGAAGCATATGCAGGGCTTAAGGATCTAAAAAGGATACTTTCCTTAGCACCTATACTCGAAGCACCGGAGCCAATGGAGCCTATGTTAATCTACATGGCGGCCACCAACCGGGTTATCAGCATCGTCGTCGTGGTAGAGAGGAAAGAACCAACGCATGAGTACGGAGTGCAACAACCAATTTACTATGTAAGCAAGGTCTTGATGGAGTCCAAGCAACGTTACCCGCACTACAAAAATTTGGCTTATGGAGTGTTCCTTGCTTCTCGGAAGCTAATGCACTACTTATAGGAGCACCCTATCACAGTAGTGAGCAAAGCTCCACTGTCCGACATCATCAACAATAGCGACGCTACGGGACGGGTCGCGAAGTGGGGCATTGAGCTTGCCGCCTTTGAGATCACCTACAAGAGGCACAACTCTATCAAATCACATGTCTTGGTGGATTTTATTGCAGACTGGATGGAGATGCCAGATGCTACCCATGTACCAAAGCCAGAATATTAGGTGATGCACTTTGACAGATTAAAGCCACTCAATGGCTCGGAGGCTGTTTTACTACTAAAGTCACCAAGAGGGGAAAACCGCACTATGTTTTGTAGATCCACTTTGAGGCTACAAATAACATGGCAGAATATGAAGCACTCATTCATGGATTTCGCGTAGACAAGGATATTGGCATCAAGCACATAGTTTGCTGTGGAGATTCCAACTTGGTTGCCCAGCAGGTGGCTGGAACCTGGAACGTGCGGAACCCTATGATAACGGCATATCGAGACGAAGTGGACGAGATAGCCAAGTGCTTCGAAGGCTATAAAGTCAAGTATGTCAAAAGGGAAGAAAATGAGGCGGCTGATCTGCTGGCAAATCTTGGATCAGGGCGTAAACCAATTCCGCCTGGCGTTTTTCTGGAGCATCTATGTACCCCATCCGTGAAGGGAGTAGACCCCAAGAACCTGGATAGAGTAGAATCATGTGTTCATGTAGTAACAAAATTCCCTCCGGTTTGGACAAAACCGTTCATGGAATATCTCATACACGGAACTTTGCCCATCGACAAAGTTGAAAGTAGACAAATAGTACGTCGAGCAAAGATTTATACCATAATCAATGGGCAGCTCTATAAAAGAAGTACCACTGGTGTATACCTAAAGTGTGTCTCCTAGCAAGAAGGTATTGAAATCCTTCATGAGATCAATCTCGGAGATTGCGGGCATCACGCCGCTCCTCGATCATTGGTCTCCAAAGACTTCCGGTAAGGATTCTACTGGCTGACCGTGAAGGTGGACGCCGACAAGCTGGTCGAGATATGCATGGGATGCTAGTATTATTCCCGACAACCACATGTACCGGCTCAAGAATTGCAAACCATACCAATAACTTGGTTGTTTGAAGTCTGGGTGCTTGACATGGTTGGTCCATTAAAAACAGCACCTTGTGAGTTTACGCCTCTGCTAGTAGCAGTTGATAAATTCACAAAATGGTTAGAAGCTAAACCCATTAGAAAGCTTGATGGGGCAACTGCCCTTAGGTTTGTTTGGGATCTAGTGGTGAGATTTGGTCTGCCACATAGCATTATCATCGACAATGGCAACAACTTGTCACTCGGAGAAGTGGAAGATTATTGTTGGGAGAAGGGCATCCGACTTGATTTGGTGTCTGTGGCACATCCACAATCCAATGGACAATTTGAGCCAGCCAATGGATTAATTCTGCAGGGAATAAAGCCACGTCTAGAAGCACCGCCGCATAGAGCAGCTGGAGCATGGGCGGAGGAATTGTCATCTGTTCTGTGGTCCTTACGAATTACTCCCAACAGATCCACCGGCTACACCCCTTATTTCATGGTATATGGAGAAGAAGCAATTCTACCCTCCGACATCCTCCACGATTCACCAAGAATTGCCGCCTACAATGAAGATCACCCTGAAGAATCCAGGCGCCTAGATGTAGACCTTCTCGAGGAAGAGCGCGTATTGGCATGCCAAATATCCTCCATCTACTAGCAGAAGCTAAAAACATGTGGGTGAACAAGGGTTAAAGGATCTTCAATCTTTGATTGGTAGATGCCTTGGGTGATTTTGCCAAACAAAAACTTAGTGTTTTCAAATGATAAGGAATATCTATTTTGAGCAAAGCAAGCCTAAGCTCCACTTAGCAAAAATGCATATAGATGGTAGTTACCACTATACTACCATAGTATCACTTGCCAATACAATTCAAATGTATTGACCCTTGTGGCTGTAACTTATTATGTTGCAGGTTTGTTTGATGTTAGTGAAGTGTGTTGATTAGGATTACAAGTCTACAACCAATATGATTGCTGTGGCACTTTGAAGATGAAGGACTCCATGCTATAGTTATTCCTGCATTGTAATGAGATAGCGAAAGGAGCTATGTAAGATGTAATGAATTATTTTATTCCTGGTTATAAAGTTGTATTATGACCTTTGTTTCTTGGTATTACATCTTAACTATGGATGCTAGCTATTGATCCAGGGACTAGCATTGTAAACACAGGGATCTCTACCTTATTAAAGGTTGGGACCTCTACAGATGGTATCAAAGCACTATGTTGCCTGTAGGATTGTAACCCTAGGATTGGACAAAACCCCTTAGAAAAATAGGAGATGTATTTGTTCCAAAATTTATTTACAAACAATCTTGTAAACTCTTTCCTCGACCTTTTTGGTTTTTATTCTACATCTCTCCCTTTTCAAAGTTGATGAACAAAGCCTCAACATGAGCAAAGACTTCAACATGAGCAAAGGACTTCAACAACACCAATGACTTCAACTTAGTTTCTACAAGGACATCAACTTGGACACCACTAAGGATTACAAGTGAGACAAGAAATATACTCAAGACTTGAAGACTAAGGAAGCACAACTTAGAAGGAATCATCATCACCTTTGAAGCTTTGTGACCAAGATACAAGAATTTTTCCAAGGAAGCCATGATCTCAAGAATCAACTAAGAAGGATGGAATGATCTCAAGTGAACCATATAGTTGGATCCCCATATTGGTATTTAGATTAAATCAAACCCACCAACCTATGTGGTGTAGCAAAAAATATTTTGTTGCCTAAAAATGTGCTTGAACTTTGTTGTTTGAGTGGAATGTTTGTTTGTGATGGCTTGAACATTGCTTGTGTGAATTGTTGTGTATGTGAGTAGAATTCTTCCTTAGAAATCTTTGCCTATTCTAATCCCAATCCAACCCAAACAGATGACTTCCCCAAGAAACACCAACATCAAGAATGGTGACAACAACAACCAAGAGATGCACATGAGAGAACTCATAGTAACCCAAACCCAGTTGAACCAAGTGACAACTCAATTTTTGGCCAACAACAATGAGTTAGACCCAACCATGCAAAGGTTTTTGGAAACCCAAACCCAATTGATGCAAAGGGTGACAAATCAAATGATCAACATGGGAGACAACCTTTCCCAAGGAGTTTGTGACAACAATGATGTCAAGGACGATATTATAGAAGGAAAACAAGCTTGCAATATTTGTGGAGACATGGATCACACTTCCAAAGAGCATGAAGATAGATGCCCCAATTGTGAAGAGAAACATCCAAATAATCAATGCCCCACATCACAAGCTACTTGTTTCCTATGTGAAGGAAATAATCATGTCCCTATCTAATGCCCCATATATTCTATAGTTCAACAAAGGAAACAAGGTGGAGTGCATCAAAATTTTGGAAACCCCCTGAGGAAATAACTTCTACCAAGAAGGATGAAGACAAAGGAAAATCTCAGCTTGCACCTCCATGCACTATGACTCACATTGATGGACAAAAGAGGAAACATATTTATTATCCAAGGAAACGATTGAGGAAACAAGGAGACTTTCCCACCTTTGAGGTGAGATATGAAGAGCATGAATTAGAAGAACTCCTAGCTTTGGAGAAACCCAAGAAGAAGAAGGACAAAATCCAAGTGCAATGTTGCAATTGCAAAGAGATGGGACACTATGCCAATGAATGTCCAGAGAAGAAGAAGAAGTATAAGGAAATTAGCCAAGTGTGGTGCAACAACTACAAAGAGCTAGGCCATTATGTATGAACTTGTCCACAGAAGATACGTGAAGAACTCAACCTTGTCACATGTTACAATTGTGGTAATCAAGGACATTATGCAAGCAATTGTCTAGAAAAGATGAAGTACAAGACAAATAAGCCTATGAGGGATCTCAGCCTTGTCACATGTTTCAAGTGTGGAAACAAAGGACACTATGCAGATGTTTGCCCAGAGAAGTTTCATCAAGATCCCAAGCAAGCGAAGATGTAATCTAGTTGGAAATTTTTAAGGGTGCTAGTACCCTAGTTGCCTTGAGCCAACTTGTAACCTCTAGCTTTCCCAAACCTCGGACAATATTTATTTTAAGAGTGAGTTTGTCACATCCCAAAATTTTCCAAATTTTGTAATGTGAAAAATAAATAAACAAAATAAATAATTGATGAAATTTAGGGTGAAAAGAAACTTTTTATTTCTAAATGAAAACATTAAAACCCATCTAGAACAAACTTTGAATAAATTTTGAATCCAACTAAATTCAAATCAAGTGAAATGCATTCTTCATAAATGCATCTTGAAATTTAAACACTTGGAAAATAAACCAAAACTCTAAAACCCTAATGGAAGAAAATCATTTCCAAGATTACTCTAAGCCTATGGATTTGATCCATATAAAAATTGGTAAACAAACATTTATAAATGATCAAAATGACAAAAGGAAATATTATAAAACCATGGAAATTGGTTTCACTTTATTTGGAGCCATAGATAAGATCTTATGAATTTAGTAAGATAAAGAAATTAAATTTCCAAAGCTAATAAAGCAACTATCTAAAAATCCATACCAGATGGTGAGCAAATAATCCTAAAGAGATTTAAAAGGATAAATAAATATTAGATAAATTTTTACAAATTGGAATCACCAAGTTTGGATCTCTAAATAAAAAGATATGGATATTATAAGATAAAGAAATAAATAAATAAATAAATAAATAAATAAATAAGGAGTATTTTAAAGCCAAATTAAATCTTGGCCAAGTCCATAAGCAAATGGAATAAATATAATCCAAATCCAAATAAAATAAATGGATAAAGAATATTCAAATAAAATAATATGGCATAAACCAAATTCTATTCTGTTAAATAAAGACAAAATCCCTAATAAGAATGATTAATTAAATCTAGGGAAAATAATAATTGGAATATGCCCAAGTGGAATAAAAGTTATTTAAATTAACTTAAATGAATTAAAAGAATAATTTAAATAAAATTATATGGGATTAAAACCATATTGGATTTTATTTGAATGAAGACAAATGCTCAATTTAAATGATTAATAGATCATAGTAAAATATTTCAAATAATTCAAAATGAGTTATTTAAACACCCTATTAATAAATAAAACCTACTGAAAAGGTTTAGTAAAAATTAGAATTCAAATAAAGAATTTGAAAACATATTTAATCTTATTTGAATAAAGGCAAATGCTTATTTTAATAAAGAATAAAACCATAAAAAGAATAAAAGAATTATTCCTAAAATGGTATTTAAAAATACATGTTTAGACAGATTAAAAATCCTTGGTTTCCATACTTGTCTCATGGGCCATTGTTTAGCTTCTCCATAGGCTTGTTCAACTTGTTCTTCATTCTTTCTGGACAGTTGCTCGCATAGTGTCCTGGGTTCTTGCAGTTGAAGCAATGAATGTCCTTGAGTTCTTTACGTGGCTCTTGTGGGCAAGTTGCTACATAGTGGCCTGGTTCTTTGCAATTGTTGCACCACACTTGGTCAATCTCTTTATTATTGTTGTTCTCTGGGCATCCACTGGAGTAGTATCCCATTTCCTTACATTTACGACATTGTGCAAGGCTCATGTCTTGCTTGGGCTTCTTGATTTTCTTTGATCCTTTGAATTGGGTTGTCTTGTTTGGAGGTATGAGTGGTCCTTTTCCTTTGGTAGACTTGGATCCTTCTTGTTTCCTTTGTTCTACCATGGCATAGATGGGACATTGGCCAGGAGTATGATCACTTCCTTCACAAAGGTAGCAAGTAGCTTGAGAGGTGGGGCATTGTCCAACAGGATGGTCTTCTTCACAATTGGGGCATTGTCCTTCATGCTCCGTGGAAGTATGATCCTTGTCTCCACAAATAATGCACGCTGCGGCTCCATATAGAACAACATTATTGTCATCCTTGTTATCATACACTCTTCTAGGATAGCTTTCTTCCATGCTAATCATTTGATTAGTCACCTTAAGCATCAGTTCGGATTGTTCCTCCAAAAACTTTTGCAGCAGGGATCTTTATCACTATTGTTGGCTAGGAACTGAGCTGTCAGTTGGTTCAACTGATGTTGGGTTGCTATGAGCTCTCTCATGCTGTCATCTTGGTTGGTGTTGGTGTCATCAACCTTGATGTTGGAGTCCTTTGGAGTAGTCATCTGTTTGGGTTGAAGGAAGATTAGAATAGGCCAGACATTTCTAAGGAGATATTTCTAATCTCACACATCACACTTCACACAAGCAATGTGCATGCAATCACAAACCAAACTTTTCACTCAAACAAGGTTCAAGCACATACTTAGGCAACAAAATATTTTTGGTTACACCACATAAGTTGGTGTGTTTTTGACTTAGCTAAAATATGGTGGTCTATATATATGGTTCACTTGTGATCTTTCCTTCCTTCATGATTCTTCTTACCTGAGATCATGGTTTCCTTGAGAAAACTCTTGGTCACAACACTTCAAAGTTGTTGATGGCTCCTTCCTATTTTGCATTCCCTCAGTCTCTAAACCTTGAGTAAGATTTTCCTTGTTTCACTTGTGGTCCTTAGTGTTATCCAAGTTGGAAGTCCTTGGTGAAGAGGCTGAAGATGTTGAAGTCATTAGAGTTGAAGAAGTTGAAGAAGTCCTTTGCACATGGTGTAGTCTTTGGTCATGGGGTAGGCTTTTCCATCAAGTTGAAGTAGAAGAGATGTAGAGTTGAAACCAAAATGTTTGAGGAAAGAGTTTACAAGATTTTGTAAATAAGTTTTTGGAACAAGTATAACTCCTATTTTTCTAAGGGGTTTTGTCCAATCCTAGGTTTACAAATCCTACAGGCAACACAATGCTCTGATACCATCTGTAAGAGGTCCCAACCTAATAAGGTTGATTCCTCCTGTGTTTTACAATGCTAGTCCCTGGATCATTAGCTAGCATCCACAGTTAAGATGTAATATCAAGATACAAAGGTCATAATATAAATTCATAACCAGAAATAACAAAGTTTATTACATCAAACATAGCTCATTTGGCTATTACAATACATTGCAGCGGAATAACTATAGTCATGAGTCCTTCATCTTCATAGTGCCACAGGCAGATGTTGGTTGTAGACTTTGTAGTCCTAGTCAATCAAACAATCTTCACTTAAAAACTATCAACCTGCAACATTACAAGTTACAGCCACAAGGATCAATACATTTTGAATTGTATTGGCAAGCTTCACTTTTATGTATAATAAGAGTGGATCCTATCATTATATGCATATTTGGCTAAGTAGAGTTTAAGGCTTATTTGCATAAAGCATTGTTTTATCCTATCTTTTCAAAAATGGTTTTTAAGTCCTTTGTCAAATTTCTTTTCCAAGTTCCTTGAACTCCTTGGTAGAAACTCAAGTGTTCAAGTCCTTGTCAAAATCTCTTGAGCTACTTGGTAACCCCAAGTGCATCAAGTTTTATCAAAACTCATGAGTTCCTTGGTAACCCCAAGTACATCATGCCCTTGAGCACCTTGGTAACTCCCCAAGTGCAACAAGCTTAACCAAATCTCTTTGAATTCCTTGGTACCCCCAAGTGCATCAAGTTTTTATATTAGAAGTTGGAATGTCGAGATCTCCCATAGTTCAAACTTTAGTTGCTCAGTATTGTCCATAACCGGGGACACGGCTAAGTACTTAGATTTTATTAACTTCTGCAGAAGGAGTACACTTTACCCACATGACACATTCCCATCTTGTTGCCACCAGTGGCCTACTGGATTAGTGCTCACCAAGATGGAGTACCGGCAGACTGAGAGTGTGACGAAGTCTTTCCAAAAGGTCCTCCCATACATCATTGCTAGCTTGTCTTCAGCCCCCATGAAGCATTCCAGATCCCCATGTCCGGTAACTAAAGACAATGTATGGATCTTCCTAATGTAGTTGAATAAGCCAGAGCCATAATAGCATGTGGTTGTACACGAAAGCCACAATTGAAGAAACATGTTCAATCTCTAAGTTTCCTAGGTGGTTTTCTCTTGGAGCACAACACAAAGTGAATCCCATAGACATGGTTCCTTTTGTTGCCACCCTCTCCAAAACTTAAAGTGTCCACCACCTAGGTGGTTCATTGAGTCCTTGTTTTATTATGTAAAACACAAGTTCTTTTCTCAACCTTTGTAAAATCTCAACATGTATATCTTTTCAAAATATAGCATGGCTAAGCATGTACAACTTCAATATTTTCACTAAGGAGTGTATAGGGAATCCTATTAGGATTTTAGCATAGCATAAGTATAAAATGTCTTTACATGCATGTTTTCATAATCCACTAAGTATAATGAAAATAATAGGGCATTTGTATGATAGTGTAACTTTCCTTTTTGGTAGGGAATGATGGTTCACTCCTTGATCTTGCTAGTCTCACACTTTGCTATATTCACTACAAGTCAATCAAGCAAAACACAAAATCAACTAACATTCCAAACCAAGGTTAAACAAACAATTTCACACACACATAGCAATGGAATCTAAGTCATGCAAAGGAGGGTTCTTTTGCAAGGTTGGTCTCTACTAGGTTTACAAACTTTGTAAGGTCCAAATTGGTCATTTACCAAAATGGCAAAGTCATTGGTTAGAGGGTTTTGCCCAAAAACTATTTTAAAATTCCATTCAATATTTATATGGTGAAAAAAATGGTTTTATTAAATCAAAAATCTTTAAGTTTCTCACCAAAAGTTTCTAACTCTCAAGTCTTGGTGTTTTGGTTCAGTAGCTTTGAATCAAAATATTTTCCCAAGGTTTTATTCCAAAAATCTTTTTCATAATAAAACCCTTATCTTTATTTAGCTAGAAATAGACTAATTCAATTAATCCATTCTAAATTTTTCTAATTTCATTTTCAAAACCATGGGTTGGTTCCTAGGGTCAGTAAGGTCACATAAATCCATCTTGCAAAGGTTTCAACCCTAAATTCGATTTTAAACAATTTTTATACTCTAAACAAGCATACAAAAGTTTCTGCAATTTTAAGCAAACTAACAGATACTATTGGCTAAACTAATTCCACAGTTGGCTAGGGCTTGTTCTCCTGAATCCAACGACATAAAATTTATAATTTTTGGACGTGTGGTTTGAAAGTTACAAGGGTTTGAAGTTTGCAATTAAATCAGATTCAAATCTGTTTTTAGTTTTAAACCTGGCCACGCGTCGTGTTCCTATTGGTCCATACCGTTTCGGTTGGATCGCGGCTGTGGGGCATTGGATCTAGTTAGATCGAGTGGCCAGAGGACATACCCCTTCGACGATAAGTTATCTAATCGTGGCCGCTAAATCTGGATCGAACGGTACTGGCGAATTTGACCTAAAGTGGGCGGCGCTGACGGCGGCGCTCTGGCAGCAGCGCTCAGGCGGGGTGGTTGCCGGTGATTCAGGACGCAAGGAAGAAGAGGAGAAGGCTCACCGAGATCGCAGTGTCATGGTGACGCTCGTCGTGCTGTTGGCTTGACAAGGGGAGCTCGGGTACTGCGGCAATTGCTCGCCGGAGTTCCGCCGTCGCTTGGCTATGGTGGTCGTGGTCAAGTCGACTCATTGTTCACCCCGATGCAAAACGAGGACACAGTTAGGAGCGTAAGATCAAGGCAGAGCTGTGTGCGTGATCGAGAGGGCGCGGGGCGGTCGGATTCTACCTGTGGGAACACGCCGGAGTTGGAGGCAGACGCGACGGTGCTCAGAGTTTGTCGAGGGCGGTGTTCTGGGTGCCCGCGGTCGAACGAAAAGCACTGGGAGGATTGTCTGGGAGTGGGGAGTCTGCTAGTGTGCTCGGGGAGGCTCGGGGTGGTGTGTCCGAATTGGGGAATAAGTTCGTCGGAGGCGGCGGTGGTGCAGACGAGATTGGCGACAGCCTAGGGGCAGAGAGGAGGAGTGGTCTAGGGGAAAAGGAGGAGGAGGTGCTGGCGTTTTATCGAGCATGGTTAAGGCGAGGTAAATGCGTGGCGTTATGGCGAATTGATCGCGCAGAATCACAGCAGGTAACGGTGGTCGAGGAAGGAAGAAGGAGTCGCGTGGGTGGGGAGGAAGAACAGTGGAGGTGGGTCTACCTATCAGTGGGGAAAGAAAACGAGGAGGAGGTCCACCTGTCATACTCTGCGCGGGTCTGTTAGTGGGTGTGAACCGTTTTCTTGCGGGGTGATGAAACTGGGCTGGTGCTGGGCCTATTGGGCTGCCTGGGTTGGGTTGGCCATTTCCTATTTTTTTCTGTCTGATTCCTTTTTCCTTTTCTAATTCTATTTTTCTGTTTTGAATTTCAAACAAACAAACAAGGTTCACATCAATTCAAACAACACCCAAACTTTGTAAATTTGACTTGGTTCTGTTCAGTAGCCTGAACCTAAATCTAAAATCCATAATTTTTAAATAATAAAGTCCATTATTAATTAAATAAATGTCCATTGCTAATTATCAAATTAGGATTTGATTTATTTCAAACTCAATTTAAATCCATATATTTTCCAAAACCAAAATAGTGGGTTGTATTTGAAATAAGGTATATTTTGAAAGCTTGTTTAAAATAAATAACAATTTTGTTAAAGGTTCCATTTATAATTTAAATAAGTGGATCATGGTTTATTAATCAAATAGGGTTTGATATAATTAATAAATTCCTTATTTGAAATCCAAATATTTTCAAAACCAACCAGTAGGTTTTATTTAGTTAACATAGAATATTTGGAAACTTATTTAAACAAGATAACATTTTATTTTAGGGTCCATCATTAATTTAATATAAAAGGCTTTCCTTATTTAATTCAAATAGGACTTATTTATTGAGGTGTTTATTTTGAAATCTAGAATAAGGCCAAAGCATTTTAGTAGGTTTTATTTGTAAATATCAATATTTGGAAAACTTATTTAAATAATTAAATAAGTTTTGATGTTTCAATTAAATTGATAAAATCTTTTATTTAAGTAAAATTTGGATATAAATTCCTTATTACTTTATTTAAATAAACCTTTGCCAATAAATTGTTTTAATTCTCAAAGCTTGGTCAAGGTTTAATTTGGCTTTATAAAATATTCTTTATTTATAAACTTCTATTTCATTTGAAAATAAATCTTTTCACTCAAGAGTTTCAAAATAATATTTCCAAATGTTTTTATTTTTCCATTCATTAAATGTTTATATTTTTTTAGATCCCTTTAGGTTTTATTTAATTCAAATGGGTTTGAAGTTCCAATTGAATTCGAAAAGTTTCTTCTGGCTCTGAAAATCAAACAAAGTTTTATTTTATTCATTTATTTTCACATTACAAGATTTGGAAAATCTTGGGATGTGACACTGACAAAGCAGCCCCACTTGCTAGACCATCTTCCCCACCCGCGACCACTTCTCCCCAAACATCGTCGCCGTTACAGACTTGATTCCGCGGGCTTAATTCTCCTTAACGCCGTGACTATTACTCGCAGGAATCACGCCACTTAATTGCACCACCCTACTCTCTCTTCTCACTCTCACGCCCTGCCTAGTGAACCACCAGACAACGCAAATTTTTGCTCTCGTGCTCTCTGCTCCGACGACCTCCCTCGACCGATTCCGGCCAGACATCGCCAGCCCCACTGCCCCAAAGCACACAAGCATGTTCCCCTGCATCTCCTGAATCTCCCAGTACCCCGATCTCAGCCGCGCAAGCCCCCTAGCATCGGCAACCTCGACGCCAGCTCACCACCGTCTTCGGCCTTGACTCCGGCGACCTCCCCAGGTGAACCCTGACCCCCTCTCTCTCGATGACACTCAGATGTTCTCTGGTTCCACGCGATTCTAATGCCCCCTTCCAATCAATTTCTCGTGGTCTGCAGCCCCGTCCCCATCGACAACAGGACGTGCCCGACACTTCCACGAACTCCGGCGAGGAATCATCGGTGACTCAGTGCGCCCCTCGACAAACGGCTTCCACATTGAGCTTCAAAGACGCCTCAAATAACTGGTGAGCCTCCCCATCCTCTTACTCGCCTCAGAGCCACCACAACGCCAGAGTTCGAGTGCGCCGCCGCCGCCCATTCGTTTTCAAATCAATCTGGAGCATTGGATCTTGATCCATTGGTTAGGATAGAATGACTTAACGAAGGGGTACCCTTTGATCTGTGCCGCACGATCCCCTTTTAATACAACGCACCACAACAGCCAATCCGCACGAACCGTTTTTGGCCAATCAGAACACAACACGTGGCCCTGTCTATTGTTTTAAAAATAGAATTGATCTATTAGATGTTCAAACTTGTAAAATTCATAACTTTTGATCCACACGTCCAAATTTTGCAAATTTTATATCAATGGAATCAGAAAAACAAGTAATTTCCAACCATGCACTTTGTTTAATGAATTGCTTCTATTAAATTGGTTGTTTTTATAGAAACTTGTAGGCAATTTGAACATAAAAATTATTCTAAAAATATTTTTATGGTAAAATCTTTGGAAAATGGATTTTTTTGAACCTACTGACCATAGAAACCAACATATGGATTTAAAAGTGTATTTTGTGAAGCTACAGAATAAATCTTTGAATAAAATAATTTCTAGCTAAATAAAAATTATTGAATATGTTTTAAAATGCTTTTTGAGTAAAACCTTTGGAAAATGATTTGATTTAAACTCTCTGACCCTAAACACCAAGTTTTAGGATTTAAAAATATATTTTTGATGAACCCTATAAATTATTACTTTGCTAAAAAGCATTTTCAACAAAATATTGCTTTGGTATAAAATATGGTTTATAAGTAAAACCTTTTGAAAATGGTTTTAATATTAAATAATTGACCATAAAACACTAACATTTGTGTTTAAAAATATATTTATCAAACACTAGAAAATATTACTTTGATTTAAATCATTTCTAGCAAAACAAAAATGATTTAAATGGCCTTTTCACTAACTTGATATCAAATGGTTTTCCCACTTTTATAAATGACCAATATGTGTTTTAAAATGTTTATAACCTAATAGAAACCACTTTTCCAAATAAAACAATATTTGGAATGCTTGCATGCATAGCTTTGTTTTTATTATTCTATGTGATGATTGCTTGAATGGTAGATTGAATTTGTGCCTTGCTTGATTGAATTGTAGTGACATTTGAAGAGTGTGACTATTGCAAGGTCAAGGAGTGAACTTATATTCTCTACCAAAAAGGCAAGTCGTGCTTCATACTTTTGTCCTATTATTTTCACTATGCATTTGTGATATTTCTAAGTAGAAGTTGCATGGAATTTTTCTAAGTATAAACTAAGCCATGGGAAATCCTATTAGATGAAGCCTTGGTAGAACTTTCCTAAGTTAAGATTCCTACTACTATCATGCTTATCTTAGCTAGTAGAAAACAAGGGTGGATTATATTCATGCTATGGAATATTTCTAAGTCAAGGACTTGTGTTTTGTTTAATAAAACAACTATGTGAATGAATCACCTAGGTGGAATGGAAAGAAAGGTTTGTGTTGAGTGGTTACACAAGGCCCATTTCTATGGTTTACCTTGTGTATCTCACTTGTGGAACGCCTGTTGGAGATATGCCCTAGAGGCAATAATAAATATAGTTATTATTATATCTTTGTGTTTATGATAAATGTTTACATTCATGCTATAATAGTATTAACAAGGAAACATTAATACTTGTGTGATTTGTAAACTAAAATAGAGTCCCTAGTAAAGCCTCTTTATAATACTAGCTTGTTGGTTAATAAATGATTGTGGTTTCCCTATCATGAACATTGAGATGTTATTAATAACAAGATCATATCGTTAGGAGAATGATATGATGGACATACTCCTATAGATAAGTGTAGCATAAAGATCAAGTCATTTTAATAGTTCAATTGCTATATGCTTTCTGATACATAGTAACCTAATTCCTTCGACCATGAGATCATGCATATCACCATCACCGGAAGGATGCTTTGGTGACATCAAACACCACACCATAACTGGGTGGCTATAAAGGTGGAATTGAGTGTTCGGAAAGTATTGGTTGAGACACATGGATCAAGAATGGGATTTGTCCATCCATATGACGGATAGATATACTCTAGGCCCTCTCGGTGGAATGTCATCAAATTGGCTTGCAAGCATTTGACTGGCTCATAAGGGATCACATATCACGAGAACGAGAAAAGAGTACTTATTAGTAACGAGGTTGAACTAGGTATGCAGAGATACCGACGATCATAACCTCGGATAAGTAAACTATCATGAGACAAAGGGAAATTGGTATCGTATGTAAGTGGTTCATTCGATCGCAAAGTAATCATAGAAATATGTGGGAGCCATATGAATTTCCAGATTCCTCTATTGGTTATTGTTCGGAGAAGTGTCTCGATCATGTCCGCATAATTCATGAACCGTAGGGAGACACTGTTGAGTAGTTATGGAATGATGAGTAAGAGACCGAATGTTGTTCGGAGTCTCGGATGGGATCCGGGATATCATGAGGAGATCCGAAATGGTCCGGAGAATAATATTCATATAAGGAAAGTCCTGTTTCGGGGTTGGAGAATGGTTCCAGTGTTTTCATCGGGAATGTTCTAGAAGGTTCCGGAATGTCCGGCACTCCGGAGGGGAAGGGTACATGAATGTGTCATAACAAGTTGGAATGGTTGCATCATGTACTAGGTGTCATCGCTGAACAAAATAAAGGGATAAATCAAATCCTAGTTTGAAAAGTCAAACGCCAATTTGAAAAGTCAAACGGCTATTTTGTTTGGTGGAGGGAGAGTAGGAAACCTACTTGGGGAGGAAGTCCTCCTCCCTCCATCGCCGGCCTTGGAAGCCGAATTGGGGAGGGACTCCCCTCCCCTTGGCCGGCCCCCTCCACCTATATAAGGAGGGGCAGGGCTGCCCCTCCAAGCACACAACTTGCACCCCGCAAACCCAAGCTCCAAGCCGCCGGCGCCGCCACCTCCTGTTGCCGCCGCCTAGGGCAAACCCTAGCCACCGACTTGGGCTTCCCCAATCCCTAGTTTTTGGCCTATCCCTCTCTCCTTGTTGTGTCTAAACCCTAGATCACCGAGGCTCTCTCATAGTCCACCATACTCGCTCCGGCTTAAGGCGAAGCCCTGCGAGATCTCCCCTCTACTTCCGGTACCACGCCGTCGTGCTGCCGGAATCACGAGGAGAGTGCTACAACCTCCGCTGCCTGCTAGAACAAGGGAGAGGAAGGTCTTCGTCGAGTTAACGTGTTACGATCATGAAGCGCCGCCGAACGCAGGAAGGATAGTCTACGTGATCTTGAGATCGAGAAGAGTACGACTACATCACCCACGAGAATCCGCTCTGGTTAAACACTTTGGAATCTTCGAGGGTGAGTTATTCTATCGAATCGCTACAATCTAGTAGATAGATCTTGGCTTGTTTGTTTGTATGCGATAGAATTTTTTGTTTTCCATGCTACGAACCCTATAGTGGTATTAGAGCCGTGTCTATATGTAGATCTGCAGACGAGTAGAACACAATGGTCATTGGGCGTGGTGCTTTTATTATCAATTGCTTCTTGTGTACTTTGCATCTTGCGGTATGATGGGATGAAGCGGCCCGGGCTAACCTTACATGACATCGTTCATGAGACTTGCTCCACGCTCAACATGCAACTTGTATTGCATAAGTGGCTTTGCGGGTGTCTGTCTCTCCCATTATAGTATAGATCCAATTTACAACGGGCACTTGATAGTTCAAACATCAATGTTGTGGTTCTTGTTCGTAAGTTAGACCGACACTTATTGAAAGCCCCAAACCACGTAAAATATGCAAAGAAATTAGAGGCGTCTAACTTTGTTTTGCAGGGGTGTGTTGTGATGTGATATGGCCATGATTGTGATTATATTTGATGTATGCAATGTTACTTATTGTAAGTTGGCAACCGACAGGAGCCATATGGTTGTCTTTAATTTATGTTAAGACCTGCGTGTCTATTCAAAGTAGTTGTAATAGTTGAAGCTGGTGGACGACAACCATGGAGCAGCGTCATTGACCTTGATACAATGCCGGTGATGATGGAGATCATGTTCGTGCTTGAAGATGGAGATCGGAAGCACAAAGAAGAAAGGCCATATCATATCACATATTATGAATTGCATGTGATGTTAATCCTTTATGCATCTTGTATTGCTTAGTTAACGACGGTAGCATTATAAGATGATCCCTCATGCACATGAATTTCAAGTTTTAAAGTGTTCACCCTTAGTAAGCAGTGTTGCTAAAGCTTGTTGTTTCGAAGCACCACGTGATGATCGGGTGTGTTAGATTCCGCAAGTGTATACAACGTGAGCAAGCCAGATTTGCTCATGCGGAAGCTAAGGTTTGATCTTTAAGAGCCTAGCATGTACAGACATGGTCTCGGAACACGGATCACCGAAAGGTAGAGCATGAATCATATAGTAGATATGATGAACATGTTGATTGTTCGCCATTGAAGCTACATCAACTCTCATGATGATCGGTGTTGATGTGGTGGATTTGGTTCGTGTGATCACTAAAACAATGTGAGGGATATTGTTTTGAGTGGGAGTTCACCTAGATTAATTTAACTATTAATTAGAACTCAATTTGTCATAAACTTAGTCTAAACTATTGCAAATATGTTGTAGATCAATGGCGGCCCCTACCATCAATTTTAATGCTCCTAGAGAAAGAAAAGTTGAAAACAATGGAAGCAACTTCATGGATTGGTTCCGCAATTTGAGGATTGTCCTCAATATGGTAATTTGACCTATGTCGGATGCACCGTTGGGTGACCCACCGCAGCCATCGCTACCGATGAAGTAAAGAATGTTTATCTCGCTCGGAAGACTCAAGACTCCAGCTCAGTGTGCTATCTTGTATGGTTTAGAATCGGAGCTTCAGAAAAGGTTTGAGAATTCAGACCCACATGATATTGTCCGTGAACTCAAATTGATCTTTGAGACTCACGTGGCAGTTGAGAGCTATGAGGCTTCTGAAAAGTTCTTTAACTGCAAGATGGAAGAGGGCAGCTCCGTCAGTGAGCATGTGCTTAAGATGTCTGGGCACGCAAACAAACTTCAAAGCTTGGGTATAGTGATTCCTAATGATTTGGGGATTTACCGTGTCCTCCAATCACCACCACCAAGTTACAAGAACTTTGTGATGAACTACAATATGCAAAGCATGAACAAGCAGTTGCCAGAACACTTCTCCATGTTAAAATCTGCAGAAGTGGAGATCAAGAAAGAGCACCAAGTGTTGATGGTCAACAAGACCACCAAATTCAAGAAAGGCAAGTCTAAGCAAAAGGGACACTTCAAGAAGGGTGGTAAGAAAGTTACTGCGCCAACGAAGAAGACCAAGGCTGGACCCAAGCCTGATACTGAGTGCTTTTACTGCAAGGGAGAAGGTCACTGGAAGCGGAATTGCCCAAAGTACTTGGCGAATTTGAAGAACGGCAACATCAAGAAGAAAGGTATATCCGATATACATGTTATTGATGTGTATCTCACTAGTACTCGTAGTAGTCCCTAGGTATTTGATACTGGTTCGGTTGCTCATATTTGTAACTCGTAACAGGTGCTGTAGAATAAACGGAAGATAGCAAAGAACGAGGTGACGATGCGCGTTGGAAACGGATCAAAGGTTGATGTGATCGCGGTCGGCACGCTACCTCTTCATCTACCATCGGGATTAGTTTTATACTTAAATAATTGTTATTTGGTGCCTGCGTTAAGCATGAACATTATATCGGGATCTTGTTTATTGCGAGACGGTTACTTGTTTAAGTCCAAGAATAATGGTTGTTCGATTTATATGAGTAATATGTTTTATGCACATGCACCTTTGATAGATGGTCTATTCTTATTGAATCTCGATAGTGGAAATACACATATTAATAACATTGAAGCTAAACGTTTGAAATCGAGCGATAACTCGACCTTTATGTGGCACTGTCGTATTGGTCACATTGGAGTGAAGCATATGAAGAAACTCCATTCCGATGTACTTCTTGAATCACTTGATTTTGAATCACTTGAAAGATGCGAAGCATGTCTGATGGGTAAAATGACTAAGACTCCATTTTCTGGTATGATGGAGCGAGCTACGGACTTATTGGAAATCATACATACCGATGTGTGTGGTCCAATGAGTGTAGCATCGCGCGGTGGTTATCGTTATGTTCTTACCTTCACGGATGACTTGAGTAGATATGGGTATATCTATTTCATGAAACATAAGTCCGAAACTTTCGAGAAGTTTAAGGAATTTCAAAGTGAGGTTGAGAATCAACGTAACAAGAAGATTAAATTTCTATGTTCTGATCGTGGAGGTGAATATCTAAGTTACGAGTTTGGCGAGCATTTGAAGAAATGCGGAATACTTTCACAATTGACACCGCCGGGAACACCACAGCGTAATGGTGTGTCCGAACGTCGTAATCGAACTCTCTTAGATATGGTTCGTTCTATGATGTCACTTACAGATTTACCGCTATCATTTTGGGTTTATGCATTAGAAACAGCCGCATTCACTTTAAATAGGGCACCATCTAAATCTGTTGAAACCACACCGTATGAATTATGGTTTGGGAAGAAACCTAAATTGTCGTTCCTTAAAGTTTGGGGTTGCGAAGCCTATGTAAAGAAGTTACAGCCGGACAAGCTTGAACCCAAAGCGGAAAAATGTGTCTTCATAGGATACCCAAAGGAAACTATTGGGTATACCTTCTATCATAGATCCGAAGGAAAAATCTTCGTTGCCAAGAATGGATCCTTTCTAGAGAAGGAATTTCTCTCGAAAGAAGTGACTGGAAGGAAAGTAGAACTCGACGAGGTTGTCGAACCTTCTCTCGAACTTGCGAGTAGCGCAGCACCGGAAGAAGTTCCTGTGGTGCATGCACCAATAAGAGAGGAAGCTAATGATGATGATCATGAAACTTCGGTTGAAGTTGCTATAGAACCTCGCAGGTCAACGAGAACTCGTACCACTCCTGATTGGTATGATCCCGTTATGAGTGTCATGTTGGTGGACAACACTGATGACCTTGTGACATATGATGAAGCGATGATGAGCCCAGATTCCAATAAATGGCAAGAAGCCATGAAATCCGAGATTGGATCCATGTACGAAAACCAAGTATGGACTTTGGTAGACTTACCGGATGGACGGAACGCTGTCGAGAACAAATGGATTTTCAAGAAGAAAACAGATGCTGATGGTAATGTTACTGTCTATAAAGCTCGACTTGTCACAAAAGGGTTTCGACAAATTCAAGGAGTTAACTACGATGAGACTTTCTCACCAGTAGCGAAGCTAAAGTCTGTGAGGATTATGTTAGCAATCGCTGCATATTACGATTATGAAATATGGCAGATGGATGTTAAAACAGCGTTCCTCAATGGAGACATTGATAAAGAGTTGTATATGATGCAACCCAAAGGTTTTGTCGATCCTAAAGAGGCTAACAAGGTATGCAAACTTCAACGTTCCATCTATGGATTGAAGCAAGCATCCCGAAGTTGGAATCAACGTTTTGATAATGTAATCAAAAGTTTTGGTTTTATACAAACTTATGGAGAAGCTTGTATTTACAAGAAAGTGAGTGGGAGCTCTGTAGCATTCTTAATACTATATGTAGATGACATATTGTTGATTGGGAATGATGTAGACCTTCTTAATAGTGTCAAGGAATATTTGAATAATAGTTTTTCAATGAAAGATCTTGGCGAAGCAGCTTACATATTAGGCATAAAGATTTATAGAGATAGATCGAGACGCCTAATATCATTGTCACAAAGTACATATTTGGACAAAGTTCTAAAGAGGTTTGGAATGGAAGATAGCAAGAAAGGGTTCTTGCCCATGTTGCCCAATACGACGTTGAGTAAAACTCAAAGTCCAACAACGGCAGAAGATAGAGAAAGGATGAGTAAAACTCCCTATGCCTCAGCCATAGGATCTCTAATGTATGCCATGATTTGTACTAGACCCGACATTGCATATGCTATTAGTTTGACTAGCAGATATCAAAGTGATCCAGGAGTGGATCATTGGACAACAGTCAAAAACATCCTTAAGTACTTGAGAAGAACTAAGGATATGGTTCTTTCTTATGGAGGAGATGAACAACTCGTTGTTAATGGTTCCACCGATGCTAGTTGGAACACTGATCCGGATGATTCTAAATCTCAATCTGGATACGTATTTACTTTGAATGGTGCAGCAGTTAGCTGGAGGAGTGAAAAGCAAAGCGTTGTGGCGAGATCTTCAACTGAATCGGAATACATGGCTGCTTCGGAGGCTTCACAAGAAGCGATACGGATGAAAGAGTTCATTACAAAGCTCGGTGTGGTTCCTAGTGCGCTGGACCCAATGTCTATCTACTATGATAACATGGGCGCCATAGCCAATGCGCAAGAACCAAGGTCACACAAGAAGCTGAAGCACATCAAGCTATGTTTTCACGCTATTCGTGAACATGTACAAGATGGTGACATAAAGATTTGCAAAGTACACGCAGATCTGAATGTGGCGTATCCGTTGACTAAACCTCTCCCGAGGGCAAAACATGACCAACACCAAACTGCCATGGGTGTTCGGTATATTACCATGTAATCTAGATTAGTTGACTCTAGTGCAAGTGGGAGACTGTTGGAGATATGCCCTAGAGGCAATAATAAATATAGTTATTATTATATCTTTGTGTTTATGATAAATGTTTACATTCATGCTATAATAGTATTAACAAGGAAACATTAATACTTGTGTGATTTGTAAACTAAAATAGAGTCCCTAGTAAAGCCTCTTTATAATACTAGCTTGTTGGTTAATAAATGATTGTGGTTTCCCTATCATGAACATTGAGATGTTATTAACAACAAGATCATATCGTTAGGAGAATGATATGATGGACATACTCCTATAGATAAGCGTAGCATAAAGATCAAGTCATTTTAATAGTTCAATTGCTATATGCTTTCTGATACATAGTAACCTAATTCTTTCGACCATGAGATCATGCATATCACCATCACCGAAAGGATGCTTTGATGACATCAAACACCACACCGTAACTGGGTGGCTATAAAGGTGGCATTGAGTGTTCGGAAAGTATTGGTTGAGACACATGGATCAAGAATGGGATTTGTCCATCCATATGACGGATAAATATACTTTGGGCCCTCTCGGTGGAATGTCATCCAATTGGCTTGCAATCATGAGACTGGATCACAAGGGATCACATATCACGGGAACGAGAAAAGAGTACTTATCAGTAACGAGGTTGAACTAGGTATGCAGAGATACCGACGATCATAACCTCGGATAAGTAAACTATCGTGAGACAAAGGGAAATTGGTATCATATGTAAGTGGTTCATTCGATCACAAAGTGATCGTAGAAATATGTGGGAGCCATATGAATTTCCAGATTCCTCTATTGGTTATTGTCTGGAGAAGTGTCTCAATCATGTCCGCATAATTCACGAACCGTAGGGAGACACACTTAAGGATTTGACGTTGTTGAGTAGTTATGGAATGATGAGTAAGAGACCGAATGTTGTTCGGAGTCTCGGATGGGATACGGGATATCACGAGGAGATCCGGAATGGTCCGGAGAATAAGATTCATATAAGGAAAGTCCTGTTTCGGGGTTGGAGAATGGTTCCGGTGTTTTCATCGGGAATGTTCTAGAAGGTTCCGGAATGTCCGGCACTCCGAAGGGGAAGGGTACATGAATGTGTCATAACAAGTTGGAATGGTTGCATCATGTACTAGGTGTCATCGCTGAACAAAATAAAGGGATAAATCAAATCCTAGTTTGAAAAGTCAAATGCCAATTTGAAAAGTCAAACAGCTATTTTGTTTGGTGGAGGGAGAGTAGGAAACCTACTTGGGGAGGAAGTCCCTCTCCCTCCATCGCCGGCCTTGGAAGCCGAATTGGGGAGGGACTCCCCTCCCCTTGGCCGGCCCCCTCCACCTATATAAGGAGGGGCAGGGCTGCCCCTCCAAGCACACAACTTGCACCCCACAAACCCTAGCTCCAAGCCGCCGGCGCCGCCACCTCCTGCTGCCGCCGCCTAGGGCAGACCCTATCCGCTGACTTGGGCTTCCCCAAGCCCTAGTTGTTGGCCTAGCCCTCTCTCCTTGGTGTGTCTAAACCCTAGATCACCGAGGCTCTCTCATAGTCCACCATACTCGCTCCGGCTTAAGGCGAAGCCCTGCGAGATCTCCCCTCTACTTCCGGTACCACGCCGTCGTGCTGCCGGAATCACGAGGAGAGTGCTAAAACCTCCGCTGCCTGTTGGAACAAGGGAGAGGAAGGTCTTCGTCGAGTACCGAACGTGTGACCGACTACGGAAGAGCTGCCGGAACGCAGCGCCGGAAGGATCGTCTACGTGATCTTGAGATCGGGAAGAGTACGACTACATCACCCACGAGAATCCGCTCTCGTTAAACACTTTGGAATCTTCGAGGGTGAGTTATTCTATCGACTCGTTGCTACAATCTAGTAGATAGATCTTGGCTTGTTTGTTTGTATGCGGTAGAAATTTTTTGTTTTCCATGCTACGAACCCCTACAATGCCACCCAGGAACAAAGAGATTTGAGATGTCAAATGTTGAGAAGCTTCAAGTGCAGCCACTTGGCATTATGGGCTCTGCCTAGATCATATAGGTTGCAATAACTTAGCCAAATGGACAGTTGGTGGTAGGGTATGATAGGTTGGAACGCGACCATTCTGGTCTAAGGGAAGGCTTCTGAAAGATCTTGTCTCGATGCATGTCGAGTCTTATGGGGAAAGTGCACCACCTCTGCAGAGTGAAAAATCTAAGTACTTAGCCATGTCCTTGGTATTGGACAATTTGAGAATCAAGACATGGAAGCTACCAAGAATCTCCTCATCCCAATTTCTAAGTTAAAAACATGTGGGTGAACAAGGGTTAAAGGATCTTCAATCTTTGATTGGTAAATGCCTTGGGTGATTTTGCCAAACAAAAACTTAGTGTTTTCAAATGATAAGGAAAATCTATTTTGAGCAAACCAAGCCTAAGATCCACTTAGCCAAAATGCATATAGATGGTAGTTACCACTATACTACCATAGTATCACTTGACAATACGATGTAATGAATTATTTTATTCCTAGTTATAAAGTTGTATTATGACCTTTGTTTCTTGATATTACATCTTAACTGTGGATGCTAGCTATTTGATCAGTGGACTAGCATTGTAAACACAGGATATCTAACTTATTAAAGGTTGGGACCTCTATAGCGGTATGGGCAATCCACTGGACACAGCCACGTGTCTAAGTTTTAGATTTAAAATCCGTTTTTGAATCTATTAGAGATTCAATCTTATAAAATTCATAACGTTTGTTATGTTTATCCAAAAATGCAAATAATATATCATTGGATTTAGAAAAATAAATCCTACACTACTGTGGGCTTTAATTTGTATTTTGCTTCTGTAAAATTGGGTTTATTTGCATAACCAATTATAGGCTTATTTTGGCCATATAAATTATTTGGAAAATGATTTTAAAGAAAATTTAAGTTTATTTAGACTTTAAATAGATGGTTTTGTTATCAGTACTATTTGGTTTGATTGGTTTAGTGTAGAAAATTCAATTTATTTCATTTTCATGCATTCATATATTTTTCTTGATTATTTGAATGTAAATTTGGTGCTACCATTTTATGTGTATATTTTGGTGCTAGTGGTGATTGTGATTGTGAAGATTGTTTCTACTCGCCCAACTACCAAGGAAAGTGATTCTTCATGTATATTTGTCCTATTATTTTGACTATGCACTAGTGATATTTTGAATAGGGTTTGCATGGAATTTTTGCTAAGTATAATCTATGCTATGCCTTGGGAAATCCTAGTAGTTGTAGTCTTGGTAGAATTTTCCCTAAGTTAAGATACTTGATATGTTATCATGCTTAGCCTAGCTAGTAGAAAACAAGGTTGGATTATGTACATGCTATGGAAATTTTGCTAAGTCTTTGACTTATGTTTTTTTCTTAATAAAACAACTAAGTGAATGAATCACCTGGGTGGAATGGTATGATTGGGTTATGTTGAGTGGTTACACAAAGCCCATGTCTATGGTCTACCTTGTGTATCACACTTGTGGAAAGCCACCCAGGAACAAAGGTATTTGAGATACTTAGTGTTTAGAAGCTTCTAGTGCAACCTCATGGCATATGGGCTCTGCCTTGATCATATAGGTTGCAATAACTTAGCCAGATGGACAGATGGTGGTAGGGTGATAGGATGGAACGCGTCCTTTTGGTATAAGGGAAGGCTTCTGAAAGATCTCGTCTCTATGCATGTCAAGTCTTGTGGGGGAAAGTGCACCACCTCTCGAGAAGGAAAAACCTAAGTACTTAGCCGTGTCCCCGGCAACGGACAATTTGAGCATCAAGACATTGAAGCTATCAAGGATCTCATCATCCCAATTTATAAGTTAAAAACTTGTGATTGAACAAGGGTTTAAGGTTCACCAATGTCTATTTGTGGTTCCTTGGGTGATTTTACAAACAAAAACTTAGTGTTTTTCAAATGATAGGAAAAAACCTATTTTGAGCAAAGCAAGCCTAAGCTACACTTAGCCAAATTCATATAGATGTTAGATACTACTATTCTACTATGGTATCACTTGCCAATACAATTCCCAAAGTATTGACCCACTATGCCTATAACTTATGATGTTGCAGGTTATTCTGATAAGGATTAGGGTTATGAGTCTACACTCAACATGCTTGCCTGTGGCACATTAAGATGAAGACTTTACTTTATGAACTCTTGTACTAGCCTTTGGCTATGGAGTTGTAAAAGACTATGTTCATCTCTGGAATGACGATGTAATAAACACCTTTGTCTCTGTGTACTTCATCTTAAACTGTGGATGCTAGTATTTGATCCAGCGAATAGCATTGCAATCACATGGACCTTTACCTTATAAATGTGGGGTCTTACAGGCCTTCATCAATACAACATTACAATTGTATATAATTATCTTCTGAATATCTCTATTGGACTAAGAGATATTATTCATTGACTATGCCTACTTGATCCAATAGGATTACTCCTGGTAACCATCTTCAGAATTCATCCTTATAATCCACCAGTTACCATTACATATATTTATTCAAGATAACTCTTCTATCCACTAAGGAGTGAGTTAACTCCACCAATTATCATGTTGATTTGATTCTCTTCAAACACTCCCATCCTATATATGATATCTAGAACTAGCATTACCACTTACCTATTCTTACTTCTTTCTTTATAGGCCTTAAGTGAATGCTATGATAAGGACAAGAGTTCATAGATCAAGAATTTATAGGCTAAGACTTGATAGATCAATAGTTGATTACTCAACATTGATGCACAAAAAATATTAGAATAATATTACATAGAGATGATAAGGATTGATATGGAAGGAAGGATATGTGTTGAATGATCTTGACTTGATTTCCTTCCTACTCAATATAACTAAAGAGTTAGGGTTTAGGTATTACCATGATACTAAGTAGTAAAGATAAGATAAGTCAAGATTTATTTTATTAAATTCTTGTTACTTGAGTTATATTCTTAACTTGGTATTCATGAGTAGTTGTAATGAATACTATGATATGATCTCTTAAAGATCAGATATCAAACATTAAGTAATGTGTTGGTGGTTTAGTTTTATTACATTTGATCTACACTTAGATCAAATCATCTTTACCCAAAATAAGGTTTTAGCAAAGATCATATTGAAACTTATCACAGTAAACTTGATGATCTAATTCAATTCCATCAAGTTGAGAGAAGCTTCAATCACTTTGACAAGTTTTGTACAAAAGCACAAAAATTATTCGGATTTTCTATGCATGAATGCAATGCACACATCTGTGTTCATCTTATTTCTAAGCTCTAATACTGGGATGTTACATTAATGGGAGTCAACCCATCACAATAATAAAATAAAGTTAAATAATAAAAAGTTCATCGCATTCTTACAACTTTTTCACAGACATTCTTGCGGAAGCGCGCCCGTGAAGATGCAGCTGTCAAAAAGTAGTAGAAATATCGATTGAATAAGCATATATTTAGTGTAGAAAATAAAGTTTGAGTTTTATGTGTAGAAACTAGCTTAATCATATTGTTCAGATTAAAAAGTGAATTTTTTAAAATTTGGGCGAAAAAGCATGTTCCAGGAGTCGTAACGACCAACTATACGACGGGAATATATATTCTAGCCGTATAATTGCGGCCATATAGTTATCAACAAAATTCTCAAAAAAGGGGTCTCGGATATAGAAGGTTTAACGACCAACTCTACGGCGAGAAACTTTTGTCCGGCCGTATAGTTGCGTCCGTATAGTTGTGATCTGGCGTGAAAAAACCCTAACCCTCGCCGCCTCAACTATACGACGGGAGCTACCTAACTTGGCCGTATAGCCCCGAGGCAGCTAGGGCTTCTCCTCCACCTCATTATTTCTCTCATATTCTCTCTCCAAACCTCTCAAAATCCACCTGGAACTCTTGATTCTTCACGGATTTCATTTGTTTGAGTGGGGGAATCAACAAATCGGTATGTTTCTCTCCCTATCCATGCTTTATTTTTAGAATTTGATGGTTTAAATCCTCACATTGAATTAGTGGATGAACTCAAGAGAAAGGTAATGCATGCACTGTGAGTTCCACCATTAACCAGCGGGCGTATCAAATCACTTCTCAACAATTTTGTGAAGCTTTTGGATTCCCTCAAGAAGGGGAATCAACTGTTATAAACTTGTATAGCATCGCAAGTGGAGAAGCTTGGGAGGTTATTTCTGTTAATGGTGGCAGTGACTTCTACTAGAAGAAGATGTCCACCATTCAGAACCCAAACTATAAAAACGAGTCAAAGTGGATTGACCCACACTAGCACTTCCACATAATAACTCTACTAAAGGCGATCCTACTATCGGAATGGCATCAGGTACACCTGTCACAATTTTGAATGCCCAATAACCAATTTGATCCCAAGGCAACGAATAACCAGTTACACCAAATGATGCAGTCAAAACAGCTAAAACCACACCTGTGACCCAAGTTAATTCACGGGGTTTTTTAAACCCACCTGTGAGATACACATGAAATACATGCAGACCATCCTCTACTTCGCTATGTTTATTGCTAAAACTTTGTTGGAAAGAGGAGATACCATCTCTATGGCCAATGCAGACATGGCCATGATCACCAAGGTGCTCTTCCCTGATGCAACGCAGAGTCCCACTCCTATAGCTATATTCCTCCAGCACCTCCGCCACCAAAGCAACAAAAAGAAAGGTGATATTTGCGTCGGTGGATTGGTAACCCACCTATGCCAAGCTAGTGGAATTCAGATGCCTAATATGCAACCTGTTGATGGCTCCATACTTATGGACGTCAAATATATAACTACTTGTGGTTTCCTCGGCGTTTACCGAGTTAACAGGAGGCTCCGAGCCTATCAATTTGGTTATCTTGATGTTGCGCAGGATGAGCAGGTGCCATTAACTTTCCCACAAGCTTTAGCGGTTCAGGGGTGGAACAACTGGATCATCACTAAGGTTCAAGTGATGGAGACCATGGTAGCACTCTATCCTAACTCTGAGGAAGAGGAAGAAGGAGAGCAGCAGGATGAGCAGGAGAAGCAATAGGAGGAGGACAACCTTGCTTGGGGAGGACAGCAACAGCAAGAGGGACCTTGGGACCCATGGCCCAATCAGCAGCAACAGCAGCAGGGGTTCTACCAACACGTTGGGGAGATCGACCGAACTCTTCATGGAGTGAATGAAGATGTTAGTGCCCTAACTTACAGCTTCAGCCACTTCATGACCCATTTCCCCGACTACTACCATCAAGATTCGTGCACTACGAATCCATTTACAACAACTAAGCATGGAAACAGCCTAATCTTGGGGGAGGTTTGAAAATCTCCAAACTTTGCATTCATATTTATTATTTATTATTTTGATTTATTTTATTTCTTAAAAAATTGCATGTTTACTTTAAGTTTGCATTCTTAAAACAAAAACACAAAAAATAGTTGTAATCTTTATTTGTTTCTTTGTTTCTCTTGGAGATTTCTCAATTTCAGGTGACTTGGAAATAGGGAAATATAGAGGGGATTCGACTCAAGTACGGGAACGAAGAAAGAAAGAGAATGTATCAAATTCTTTTCATTGCTTCTTCTGCAACTTTAAATTGACCCTACAATTATTTACTCGCTTGCACTTGAGTCACTCCCCACTTAGCTTGTTATCCTATAAATTATATTCCTTTGCCAGTGTCTCCTTTTAGCTTTGAAATAATGACCAATGAACTTGGTTAAAATATTTCTGACATTTTTACAAAAAGAAAAAAATCCAAGAGATGATTTGAGTCCATGTTTATCCCAAAGGATTTGATTTTATAAACTACTCCACCCCATTGAGCTTAATGTAAATAGACTCGATAACACCCTTGAATGAAATTGTCTGATAAAATGGATGCTTCGAATTAGTAGAGATTATGCCACTGTTTTTTCTAATAATTATAGTAGGATATTGCTTTACGCGTGTCACTACAACACTGTCATACTCCATGGGGAACTATTAACTCCACTGGCCAATAAACGATCTAAATGTGGGAAACCACTTGATTTCGGCTATTGAGTTATGTAAGTGTCTGTAGCTGCAATGCTATGATAGGTAAACTTTTAGTCTCCTCGTAGTTTCATGTTCCAAGTGAAGTTGTAGTACTCCTCTAACCCAATATTTCTCAACAGTTATCTATTGGCATGGTCACGAGTGTGCAACACAGTCCCAATTAAAATGTTAAACACAGTGGCATGATTTCTCTACGGAAGAGCTGGAGTTTTTGAAAAACAAGGAAAGGAAAAAGGTGCTTTGAGAGTCTTGAAATTTTGACGTGGGAGTAAATGAGTTGTTCTTAAATGATATGTTGTTGGTGCCAACTTGAGTACTCTTAATTGATTAAAGGATCGAGAGAAAAAAAAATCATCTCTCAATAAGAGAGAAGCCAAAAGGATTTGTTTCACTTTCCTAGCTAAACTTTCGACACTTGCTCAGGCATATAATTTATTTGCTAGTAAGATATACGTGGCTAGGAAGTGGACTCATTGCAAACTTCTGAAGACTTGTATGATCATGTTTAAGATTACAGGAATTGTGAAGAAAATAATTTGACACCAATTCGAGCTTGTAAGTTCTTTTATTTCAGTCTCGAATCTCCGCTATCCTTTCTTATTTCCTTATCACTCGAGGGCGAGCAACATCTAAGTTTGGGGGAGTTGATAGCTATGATATTCGACACATTTTTATGGTTTCTATTGATGGTTTTCTAGCTTTACCTAACGCTAATACTTTGGTAGCAAAGAAAACTTGGTTTTTAATGTGTCTTTCAGGTTCTGAACATCAACAGAGGAATTTAACAGCAAAAATAAAATATTCAGACGAAACAAGCAAGTCTCTTTTTGAAAGCAAACGATGGGAGTATACATAAGCTTTAATGAGCAACTATACGGCGGGAATATTTTTCTGGCCCTATAGTTCCCGCCGTATAGTTGCCATCGCCTCCGTCTTATTAAAAGGGGAAACTTTCATGAAGAGGCCAACGTCAAAAACAGAACACGCGAGCCGCCTTCCCATCCAAAAGGGAGAAAGAAGAGATCCGGAGAGGAAGGAGAAGACGTTCTTCATCTCGCTCCATGATCTTCGACCTCCTAGACAACACACATCCATATCCATTACTTTTACATGATAGAGAGAGATATCCACCTTGCAAGACTAGGGTTTGATATTGTTCTTCCCATCTTGAATTGTGTTGGATTTATTTCTATTCTTATTTTGGATCTCCACGGTAATATTAAGAAGTACTCACTTTATTTAATTATATCAATGATGCTTTCTTCTCTCATGTGTGAGTAAGTTCCTTTGGGCATGGGAGATGTAAGGGATTGGTGAGATGTGATGTGCCTATACAATTTTCATTAAAGTTTTTGGTTGATTCTAATTACTGTATTATGTGTGCTTGACTATTTGTGGGATGCTTAATGCTGTTGTCCGATTAAGGGCCCAGACAACATGATGCTTTGTTCTACATAGATAGGATCTTGTTCGTTAGCAGACCAGCAACCCACGAGTGACACGGGGATATCAATGGGAAACTAGTTTGAATCGAGGATCATGAGGAACCACCATTCTTATAGCATTAGTCCGATCCAAGGAGCTTAATTGCTAAGAAACCTGAAGGATCTTAATCGTCTAGTGACTGACCATAGTTTTGGTAATGGGTTGTAGGGTTATTGAAGTTGGGATGAAATCTACCAAGAGGAGTTCCGGCTAATTATGGGTTGCTTTCCTACATACATACTTATAATATTATAATTGTTACACTTATCACTCATCCACCTGGCGCATTGACTATCACCATGAACTGAATCTCCCCGCGCCTACTTCGTCATATGCAGAAAACAACAAACAAATCGTTATTTACTTTTATGCTTTTTATTTCTGAAGTTTATATTTTAGTTTTATTTAAATACAATCACTTTAATACAAATTCTATTATTACTTCAACACTTGTGGTCAATTCACTCGAAGACCTGTGACAACTTTGAGTGTGACAGAGACTTCACCCATAAACACTTACCTTTGGGATCCCTATAGGTTCGACATCTTAACTTCGAAACTAGCTACAAATGATCTATGCACTTGCAGCCATCATTCACCAAAATATATGTTCTCATATTTGATGAGAATTTGCAAAGGTTGGAGATGCTATTCGTCCTAATCCTTCGAAAAAGTTTTGGAAAGAAACATTATACTCGCAATTCGCCATAATAAGCTATGGTAGCTAGATCATGAAAGTTGTCATGATAAGGATGAATAGAAGATGTAGATAAAATGTTTACTACACTAAAAGATAACTAAAGAATGGTTTTTGAAAGAACATCAAACATTTGATGATGGTGATCTACTTCAAAGTGCAAGTCCAAAGGTATTAGTATTTGACTATACACGCTTTGGACTATATGTCATGTGTACGGCGCCACTGTTGATATTGATAAGATTCTTTTAAAAGAGAAAGGAAATGCATAAAGATAATCTCAGAAATATTTGGCCGAAAAATAAAAGAATAGAAATGTCCAGATTATGTATATAGATGATATACATGTTATGGTTGTATTCTTTGCTTGTTAAATAATGTGGTTCTTGGGTATTGGATACTGAATTGGTTGGTGTGAGATGTCATACAGGACAACACAATTCATGAACTGCAATGGACTAAGTAACCATCAAGATAATATGTGATGATGTTCATCAAAAACAAACAAAGTGTTGTTGTGTTTCTCGTTGACATCAAAGCTTGCCTTCAAGATTTGTTTTAATAGTTTTTATTTTTATCAGGTATTATAAGAACAAAAGGTTGTTCAAATAATTAACGTATTCCATAAAAGATGGATGATTTACAAGTCTGGTTGGAGAAATCACATCCATAAAACTAAATGTTAAAAATGTTGCAAGACAAATGATTGAAAGATCACTTACGAAGTGACATTACCGTTTAAATTATATTGGAAAGTAAACATGAAGAAACTTCATGTTGATGGAATTTTGGAGTCTTTTGATTTTGATCAAATGACGCTTGTGAGACTTTCCTGGAGATAATTGAAACTTCGTTCAAAGGCTAAAGAAGAACGGACAACTAACTTATTGGAATTTGTACATATTGATGTATGTAGTCCATTATGTGTAGTCGTGAGCGATAGATTTCAACTTCATATACTTTCTCTAGAAATTTGAGTGAATATATGTGTATATTTACTTAATGAGGAAGAAGTGTGAAATATTTGAAAATGTTCAAATACTTTCAAGATGAAGTGGAAAATCATTGTAACAAGAAAATAAAAAGTTTATGATTGGATCATAAAGGATGATATTTGATTTACAAGTTTAGCATAACACCTAAGATTTGAGGAATAGTTCCATGTATTTGCATTTCCCGAAAACCATAGGAGTATGGAGTGTTTGAGATATGTAATGAAACCTTGTTTGACATGGTGAAGATCAAAAGGTGGCAGTTATAAAACTGCAATTGTATTTTAAAGATTAAAGATTTAGGGACTACCGCTTTTACACTGAAAAGAGCACCATCATGATCCATTAAAATGACATCATATAAGTTATGGTCTGGGATAAAACCCAAGTAGTCCTTTCTTAAATTTTTGTATGCTAGGCATAAGTAAAATTTTTGTGACCTAAGTCGGATGAGCATGTCTTAGTATGTTATTTTGAACCATTGGGTATTCCTCCATAACACCTAAGACAAAAGTGTTTGTCGCTTAGAACATAAAGTTTCTTTAGAAGAAAATTTTTGTGAAAAGTTAATTGGGAGGAATATAGAACTTTGATAAGTTTATTGAACCTTAGCTATATGTGTTGAGTTGCGCAGCGCCGGAAAGTGTCCCGAAGGCAGCAACAATGCTCATGGTTCACATGCCTCAAAGGTTGTGGTCATGCAGGTCTAAGTTCCTATTGAACCAAGGAGGTCGGGTAAACAATCAAATACTAAGATTTGAGAGTAAATTATTGTTGTTTGACAATGATGAACCGACTATATGCAAAGAAGCGATGATGGGCCCTAACTCCATCAGATGGCTTGACGCCATAGAATCCGTGATAGTTCCATACACGAGAAATCAAGTTTTTGAACTTGGAAGACCCTCTGGAAAGGTGTAAGACCTTAAAGTCGTATTTGTATTTATAAAGAAATAGAGATGGATGTTTCACATCTATGAAATGGTCGACATGTCAGGAAAGAGTTTATGACAATGTTCAAGGAGTTGACTATGAAAAGATTTGATCTTTGATAGTGATAGTTAGTCTGAACGGATTAACATAACAACCACTACATATAATTTTTCTATATGGTAGTTGAACAAACAAAACAAAGTTCTTCTAATAGAATGGTTACCTAGGACGTGTACATGACATGATCCAAAGGGTTTTGTTAATTCAAAGGATGCTAAAAGCGTATGCAAACTTCAATGGTTGAAGTAAGCATCGCGGAGTTGGAATCTTCACCATGATGAAACTGCTAAAAAGGTTTAATTTCATCGGAGACGGCGAAGATGCTTGCATTTCAAAGAAATTAAGTGGGAGCGCTAAGACATATTTCTAATACATTATGTGAAAGATATATTGTTGATTGGAAATTATGTATCTTTTATTAACATAGGATAAGAATTTCATTTCGATGAAAGACTTAGGCAAAACCCTAATATTAGGTATCAATGTCTATATTGATAGATTGAGACGCTAATATGGTTGTGCCAAGTGTACATAGATGAGATATTGAATGAGTTCAATATGGAAACGACAAGAAAGGTACTTGTTGCACAGGAAGGATTGTATCAATTATCAATATCCAAGTGTTTTGACACTTGGTAAGTGAAACGAGATTCAAGTGTTTTGACACTTGGTGAGTGAAATCACAATAATATTTTTATCAATCATACTATGATATGTACACATCAGATATGTCTTATGCTCTAAATGTTATGAGCATATACTAGAATGACTATTAAGATGATCATTGGACGATTGTAAGGATGTTCTTATTATCTTTGGAAGAACTAAGAATATGTTATTTATGTAGAGGTGACAAATAGTTAAATACTTCATTGCAAAGTGTTACATTGATACTAGTTTTGTCACAAGATAAAAATAAAGTTTATCTCAATTTAAACTATTGGTGGAACAATGTAATGTAAACGAAGTTCCATAACGAATTTGGATGAGTTCCAATGTTAAGACATTTTGTCACAAGACATTGTAGCAGCAAAAGAGGCTATTTGTGTCAAGTAGTTTGTTATCAAACTAGGTGTGGTTCACAGTGAGCTAGTACTATGAAGATATATTGTACGGAAATTGTATCAACATGGTTTAACCCCAAGGAACTAAAGGTCTCACCAAAGGACCAAATTTATGCAATGTCATCTCATTGAATAATGAGTGATGCGTAGAGACGCAAAGACATGCAAATACACACGGACATGGAAGTGTCAGATCTAAAGATTATGTTTACCACTAGCAATCGTGTATATACAACACTAGAAATCCATAGGTGTTGAATGCACAAAGTTTTTCAAACTAGATTATTGACTCTAGTGCAAGTGGGAGACTGTTGGAGATATTGCCAAGAGGCAATAATAAAGTGATTATTATTATATCTTTGTGTTTATGATAAATGTTTACATCTCACGCTATAATTGTATTAATAGGAAACATTAATACTTGTGTGTTTTTTAAACATAAAAGAGTCCCTAGTAAGCCTCCTGTTAAGCTAGCTTGTTGATTAATAGGTGATCATGGTTTCCTTATCATGGACATTAGATGTTTTTAATAACAATATCATATCATTAGGAGAATGATGTGATGGACACACACCCATAGTAAGCATAGCATAAGATCAAGCCATTAAAGTTCATTTTGCTACAAGATTTCAAATACATAGTAACCTAATCCTTCGACCATGAGATCATGTTAATCACCGTCACCGGACAAGTACTTTGATGACATCAAACACCACTTCCATAACTGGGTGGTTATAAAGGTGGCATTGGGTATTCTTAAAGTATGGATTGAAGCGCATGGATCAAGAGTGGTATTTCTCCATCCATATGAAAGATAGATATACTCTGGTCCCTCTTAGTGGAATTCATCCAATTGGCTTGCAAGCATGTGACTAAGTCACAAGGTATGTCATATCACGGAACGAGTAAAGAGTACTTATTGGTAACGAGGTTGAACTAGGTATAGAGGTACCGACGATCGAACCTCGCATAAGTAAAGTATCGTATGTAAATGGTTCATTTTATCACGAAGTCATCGTTGAAATATGTGGGGGCCATATGGATTTCCATATCCCTCTATTTGTTATTGACCGGAGAGGTGTCTCGATCATTTCTGCATAGTTCGCGAACCGTAGGGAGACACACTAAAGGAATCAATGTTGTTTAAGTAGATATGGAATGTGAGTTGGATATCGAATGTTGTTCGGAGTCCCGGATTCGATCTAGGACATCACGAGGAGATCCAGAATGGTCCGGAGAATAAGATTCATATAAGGAAAGTCATTTTCCGGGATTCGGAAATGTTTTTGATGTTTTGATCGGAAGCTTCTAGAATGTTCTAAAGGGACCACTAGTGGGTCCACCACCCCGGGAGGGGTCACTTGGGTTGCGGAATGCTCCAGGGGCTAGCCACACCAAGCCCTAAGGGAAAACTGGCCAACACTAGAAAATTGGGATCAAACCCTAGTTTGAAAAGTCAAATCCTAGTTTGAAAAGTCAAATCCTAGTTTGGGAAGGAAAGGGAAAACTTGAAGGGCAAGTTCCCAACTCTTCCCTTGGCCGAGTTGGGGGGAGAAAATCAGCTTGGGCTGGGAACCCCTTGGCTGTCGCCCCTCTATATAAAGAGGGGTGGAGGCGCACCACCCAAGAGCCAAGTCCCTTGCCCCTCTAAACCCTAGGCTCCTACCTACTCCCTCCTCCATCGCCCTGCTCCGACTTAGGCGAAGCCCTACAGGGATTTCTCCTCCACCACCACTACCACACCGTCATGCTGTTGGGATTCCGAGGAGATCTACTACCTCCGCTGTCCTGCTAGAACCGGGAGAGGAAGGTCTTCACCAACTCCGTACGTGTGACCGATTGCAGATGCGCTGCCGGAATCACGAGAATCTGATCTCGTTAAACGCTTTGGATCAATGAGGGTTAGTTCTCTTCAATCTCGTTGCACCAATCTTGTGCATTAGATCTTGGCTTTGCCATAGATTGGATCTTGGTTTTATGTGTTATTGCGATAGAATTTTTGTATTCATGCAAAGAACCCTACAGAAATCCAACCAAAATTCACACACTTCAGGGCGCTGGGAGGGTCAATGGACTTTTCAGCTTTCGCATCATCTTGGTCGTAAATTTCTCAAGCATTCCCCCTCCAAATCTTTGAAAGAGAGCTTTCAGTTCCTTAGATAAAGCAGAACCAGGCGCCATACCTGCTTCATATTAATCCAAGTAGATTTATTAAAAAATAGGATATTTCTATTATTCCATAGAGCCCGGAGGGTTGCAGAAGTTACAACATTAAAATGCAAAAACCTTTTGTTAGTAAGCCATTTTGAAGCAATAGATTCACAGTTAATGACAAGGATATCAAAAACTTCTACAACGTCCCCCGGAGCTGCCTAGCTACAATGAAGTCAAAAAGGAGGTGTTTAACAGACTCTATTTCTTTGCACAACTCACATTCTAGAGATTTTGGCATCCCCTAGATCTTAAGTTGTCTCTTGTCATTATCTTATTTTGAGAGAATAAGCAGAGAAAAACCTAGATCCTAGGGGGAACTTTCAGATCCCAGACATGATAGATAGGTGTCACCCCTCTGAAATATACCAAATTATACATGGATTTGGAGGAGTAGACACCATTAGTTTCATATTGCCAAATAAGTTGATCATCAGTATCTAGGAACACAACCGTTTTTGCAATGGCTTGCAACTCAAACCACTGGACCATCATCTCCCTAGAAAAGGTTCTCCTAAACTCACACTTGAGCTAAATGTAACACCCTCAGAATCGGACCTATGCAAGTTTCAGCGTTTCCCGCCAAACCCGCATAGAAACGATTCAAAGGTGCCCACCAGGCACTTTCGTGCGGGTGGAAAACGAAGTAATAACATTACACAACAGTCCTCGATGGGACCCATAGAACAGATATATATATAACAGCGACTCAAAGAGTCAAGAATACAGATATAATATACAAAGATCCAAATCACCTTTAAAATGATAGAGCGTCCGACTACGGACAAGATGCAAATGGGGCTAAGAGCCCTGAAGAATAACCAATGGCGTCCATAACCCTGCCCAGGCCAAGCCGGAAGGGTAACCCTGCTAACGGCGTCGATCTTAAAACCTGCTTAAACAAAAGGGGTGCCGACAAAGGGCAAAGGAAAAAGAGGAGCGTCAGTACTGAGGCCAGTACACGGCGAGGCTAGAATTCGGCGGTCCTCGCCTACATAGGTATGGTGGACTGAAGCGGCAGCGGCAACATGCACTAAACAACCTATAGAGACTCAATACGACTGGCGGCTATCAGAGAGGGATAAGAAAGACATATTCGGAAACAACCTGATGCTACCAACAAACAAACCCATCCTGGCGTTTCCCCTTCGAGACCAAACGACGAAGTCAGCCGAGGAACTCACACAGTTGGCAATTTTATTTATTCAGTTATAGTTGCAGCAATTACTAGTCAGGTGTAGATAATCATCCTGATAAAATAAGCAGTGGGCCGTTTTAGTTAACCATTCCGTGATAGTTGTAACACTTACTAATCAGATACAAATAGCATGAGATAACCCACAACCCAGCAGTTGTTGGTACTTTTATTTAGCCATTCCATTGTAATTGCCATACTTACTAGTCAGGTACAATGGTCGCAAGCGACACTCCAAACAAGCAATTGTGGACAGTATTATTTAGCCATTCCATTATAGTGAAGCTGATTACTAGTCATTATAAAGTCAAGTTTATAGCACTACTTTAGTTATGCTTGTCTATGATCGAGATACTGTGCTCCAAGTCGTCCATAACCGCGGACACGGCTTTCAGAAAGTTTTACCCGGCCAGGGTGCACCAATAGCAACACACGCTTGATCAACCTCGGAAAAACTAAATCAAAACCCAACGAGGCTTTCACGACAAAGCAATCACATTCGAAATATTTGGGGGCCACCCTTGAAGTCTTACCATAGCGAAGTAAGCTAGCTCGAGACGGACCCAAGGTTTAGGTAGACGGTGAGCGATCGGGAACCCAAAACTGGGCTTGTCGACACCGCGGAATCGTGTCCGATCCTAAACAAGACAGGTGCTATCTGTCGCACAATTGTAAATACTGAGTAGCATGGCATAAGTACAGGATAGTAAATAAAACCTCAAACTAGTTTGTGGCCCCAAGAAATAAGATGAATCAAGCTCGCTCGGGGTCCCATATACCTCCCGGATGTGGATAGCGCGATAAATCAAGGAGCAGTATCAAGTACTCGGGGTCCCACGGGACACAAGTGGGCGCTCGAAACCAAATATTATCTATCACCCACCGATGCCTCCGCTTACTTCAATTTTAGTTGTTAAACAGAATTTAAAGTGAGCGATAAGTAAAGCCAAGATCATCTCCAACATCAAACATGCGGCAAGGCTCCAACAAGCGTGGCAATTGACGACGCATAGCGACACTAGAGCAAGCGACTACGACGCGCAAGTCCAACTATCTACCAAACACAGGTATTAGGATGTGTCCAAGGCAATATAAGGCTGCAAGGAAAACACGGGTACGAAATCTAGAGCATCGCAACACAGATAGCAATAGATCAATAGGAGGAATAAATACTATAAATAGTAAGATAGGTAGAAAGGGGGAGATGCTCGCCTGAAAACATTGCCGAAGGTTCATCCGAAGATCGGGGCGAAGCTCACATCAACTCAACGGCCTTATCCGCGAAGAAGCAAAACACTAGAATAAACACCGGATGCAATATTTAATACTACGGCAAAAGATCGGCATGATGCATGTATGATGTATGGCATGGCAAAGGTGCAATGCAATTAGGTCATATTAAGCGGAACCGGGATCCCGATAATTAATTAGATGGCTCATGTTATTTGTCTACCCCGCAAATTAAATGTTGTCTTAACATGGCAAGGTATGGTACCGGTTCGATGCACAAATTTAAATGAGGCCAATATGAGACTAGATTTGCCCGCATATGGGCCCCATATTTAATTAGAGGTGAATCGGCATAAGGCCCCCAAACCACACAAATATGCATGCAAGATGAATGTTTAATATGCGACAAGTTGTATTATGTTATAAAATAGGGTTTCGGAAAGGGTTTCACACATTAGGGGTCTCGACGGTCTTGGTTCCGGGGTTCGGGGTCGGTCTCAGGGTTCGGATCTGGGGTTCGGTCTCGGCGGAAGCGTTCTCAGGTAACGGGGTAGATCTTGGCGTCCCGGGAAGAAGGACTTGGGTCGGTGTCGGGGCGCATCGGACTCGTCCTGATCGTTGTCGTTCTTGTCGCATTCGCGGTCTTCGGGTCATGTCGACGGTCCTGGTTTCCTCGACGGAGAACTCGGTGTTCCGTGGAGGCGATATCATCGGCTCCTCCTCAAGGCCTTGGGGTTCGCGCGTCGGGGGTTGCTGACGAGCTTGTGCGGTACCAGGTACCTCATAGCCCTCCTTCGGTTCCTTGATGTCGATGGGGCTCTTGGACCTTGACGTCGTGGTGACGGCGTGCTTAGGGGCCTTGGCCACAAGGAAGTAGAACTTGGCGATGGGGTCTTCGGGTCCAGACTTTGCCTTCGGGAATAGGGTCTTGCGTTCCGGTCCTCTTTGGGTTGGGGTTCTTAGTGCCGGTAGATCTTGGCGTACCACAAGCTCGAGCTGGCCCTGAACACGCATACACGCACGGGGAAGGACGCGGAGCTCGGGTCCGGACGGTGACTACGCGGACAGGGAGAGGGCGCCGCAGTCGACGGCGGTACGCAACCATCCAGAGGCGGCGCGGATGGGCTTGGCAGGGCCGAGCGGCCTGGCGTGCACGGGCTCAGAGGCGAGCTCCAGCAGGAGGGCACGTCGGCCCCGCTTGCGGGCAGAGGCGGGCCAGAGAGAGGTGGCCGCCGGTAGGTGCACGAGGCAAGAGGACGGCGGACGGAGGTGGTCGGCGGCGCGGCCGGAGGAGCGCCGGCGAGAAGGCGGTGGCGGACGGCGGGGCGAGGCCGACGCGAGTGCGGAGGAGGCGCTCGGCTGGAGCGTGGAGCCGGGAGGCCACGGGCGAAGGGAGGAAGGAGGTGGGCAGCGCAGGCCGGCGAGGGGCGAGGCGGATGGGAGGCTCTGGGAGCGAGCGGGGTGAGGTGCGCAGTGAGGCGTCGTGGCGGCCTCCGGGAGCGGAACGAGGAGGGTGAGGGAGGAGAGGAGCAGTGAGGCGAGTGAGGGCGCAGGCGAGGAGGAGGAGGGAAGGCGGCCGCGGAAGAGCTGGCATGGCTAGGGAGAGAGGGCGCCGGAGAGTAGGAAGAAATGGTCGGGGAGAGAGGTTGGGGAAGGAGGAGGTGAGCGACGGCAGGGCGGGCTCGGGCGTGGTGAGCAGTGGCCGGGCGCTAGGGCGGGAGGAGGAACCGAGGGGGAGGAGGGAGACCGGCGAGCGGCGGGAGCACAGAGGAGAGAGGGGAGGGAGCGTGCGGGGGAAGGAGAGAAGGGAGAGAGATGAGGGAGGGAGAGAGCGGGGCACGCGGGGCAGGTGGGTGGTGGGGCCAGGTGGGCCAGGCTGTCGGTGGTGGGTCCCAGCGGCCAGTGGCAGTCTTTGTGTGCGTGGGTGCTGTGTGTTGTGTGTGTGGGTGAGTGGGGGTGACGTGGCCGCGGTTGATTGGCCGGGGAGGAAGGGGAGGTGAGGTGGCGGCGTGGGACTGGTCCGGGTGAGGTGGTCAGAGGGTGTGGGTAGATAGGTTGGTAGAAAAGGGTTTGGGGTGGACCGTTCTAATTCCTAGGGGTGGTCGTTCCGGTCGAATCGGCCCGTTCGACTGCCCCCACTAAAAATAATTTAATATTTTACTTATTTTAAATGCACCGTTTGCAAACCGATAGCAGACAAACAAAATATTCCGGCGACCCGGGTTTTGCGTGTTGAACAAAGGCGGGGCGTTTAGAAAACAAAACTAGGTTTTCTGTAAATAGTTTTATACAAGCAAATGCAAGATGATGACGATGCTCAAATGCAATGTGGCATGATGACATGAGCATGCGGTCATGATGATGCAATGCACAAAAACAACGCGATTTTCTAGTAGTGGTTTTGCGGGATGCCACACTAAACCCCATCCCAAATCTTAGCAATAGTTTTGGTTTGTTGGTTGGACATCACATATAGATCCCAGAATTGGGAATATAGAGGTGAATTTACAAACCAAATATCTTCCCAAAACCTAATAAATCTACCATTACCCACATGCCATTTATAGCCAACCTTAATGGATCTAGAAGCCCACATCACCCATTTCCAAAAGGTAGAGGGTTGTGTCTCATGACAACACACGATATTAGGTTTTTTGTGTGTTATATTTAGTATCTATAACCTTCCTTCACAAATCCCCTTCTCTCTAAATATACCTCCTAAACCAAGATCTAAGCATAAATTGAGATCATGTAGGTTGGGAATCCCTAAGTCTGTTTTCATACAAACAGAATGCCAGTTAGCTAGATGAATCTTATGATTCCTCTCTTCGTCATTCCATAAAAGGTTTGCCAGTTGAGTATCAATATGAATCAAAGCTCACTTTGGAAATTTAAATAAAGAAAGGAGATAGATATGTATACTAGCTAGACATGCCTGAATAAGGATTCTCTTTGCTGCAGAGGACAACAGTTTTCGTTTCCAACTGGTAATCCTTCTAATAATAATTTCTATCAAGGGCCGGAAATCCTCTCTTCTCAGCTTACTATAGTGAAGAGGGATTCCTAAGTACTTAATAGGGAAATCTCTAGCCATACATTAAAAGATATCAATGAAAGGATGTAGATCCTCCAAAGGCATATTAATAGGGATTAATGTCTAGCCTTTTACCTTGACACCGCTGTGTACTCGGCTCGCTCGCCCTCCCCGACCGAATGACCTATCGAGAGGAGGCCTATGTACGGAGCGGCGGCGGCGCAGTGGATCCTCTTGCCCTCCTCTTCCGCTGAATGGAGTGGTGTCTCTCCGTCAAGGGACGGCCCCATCGCCCTCCTCCTATTCCTCTGGCCGAAGGTCACTGATGCGGAGGAAGGTTGGAGCCCTCCACCTTGACCGTATCCTGTTCGGCCTTCCTCCTTTGGTGAACGGCGCAGCGGCCCTCCACCTCGACCCTCTCCCGTCCAGCCCCGTCGCTTGGCAAGGATTCGTCCTGCCGTCCTCCTTCGGGGAACGGCGCGGAGGCTCTCCTGCGAGGCACATATCTGATCGCTTTCTTTTTTCTGTACCATTTGATCCAAATCCATATATTTGAGAAATATTATAGATATGAAAGTTGCAGTGTACCCCGGTTGACAAATCAAGTGTACCGTAATTATTTTAATAATATAAATTTGATAGTACAACGATTAGGCTTGTACAAATGTAATTCATCGCTTTGACCATCCAAACATGATTTGATATCCAACCTTAGTATCATTTCTTGGCACCAAATACCTAAACATCTAAACAAAAATATTATATTTAATCTCAATGCGAATATGCCAAGATTTTGATATTGGAGCGAATGCAATACCAAGCCTGTGAATATAAACATCCAAACGGACCTTAGGTTTCTTTGCTGTTTTGTTTTCTTGTTCTTTTTTTGTAAATTTTGTTTCTTTTTTCAGTGGGTTTTCAGGTGCGGTGTGTTACGGAGTTCGCAGACACTCATAAAAAAATCGCTCCTGTCCCGAGTTGCCCCCCGCGGGGCGATCGGGCGGAACCCTAGCCCTCCCATCGCCGTGTTCCCATCCCCTCTCCCCTCTCCCCACCATCGCCGGCACTGGTGGGCCCTTCTTTCCCTGACGCCATCCTGACCTAGCGGGAGATCTGGGCGACGGCGGTGCACCTCGGTGGATCGGCGAGCTCGACCGGTGGTGGCGGCGGCCTCGGCTACGACGTTTTCTCTCACCAGCTCGACATGATGCGGCGAAAGACCCTCCCTCGAGTGGGGGTGTGCGATGGCGGCGGCGCGGCATGGACCTATGGTGGCAACGTACGACCTGGGTGGGTTGCGATGGTGGAGGCAGCGGGTTCGGCACCTGCATATGCTGGGTAGGTTGGTAGCGCCCGGGATGTCACAGTGTGGCAGCGGGGTTGTGCAGGGCCCGATCTGGACTGGATCTGGGCCTGCGGGCCTGCGGGGCATGTAGGCTGATCCGGACCGGATCTAGGCTAGTCGGCCCGGCTGCTACATCCGGACAGCGACCACCTCGGGGTGGACAGGGGCAGTTCCCCCCAACTGGGTTGCTGCGCGCCCTGTCGGCTATGGCCTGATTGCCTACCCTCCTCGACCATTCCGTCGGTCCTCTCGTGCGTGTTTGGTCGAGGCTTGTGCTTGAGTTTGGGGACGCCGGGGTGGCGGCCTCGGAAGGTGGACCACATGGATGGGCTTTGGCAAGCGACATGGCGATAGTACTGGTCTTGCTCCTTGGTCACTTCGGTGGCGAGGAGCGGACAACGGGATACCTTGGTGTTGATGGAGCTTTGGCTTCAACATCCCAGATCGTGATCTGAAGATCGAACTCGAAGGTGGTGGGCGAACCGTTTGGGGGAGTGTGTCGAGGTTTTTTTTGGGCGAAAGCCCGCCGTTTTACATCGACGGCGGCGATGCCTGCGGGTATCGTAACCCTCTTGGGAGCACCGTTGTGGGTACCTCCCACACGTAGGCTCAGGGTGAAAACCCTAGATCGTTTCAGTCTTGCCGATGGTGGCGCGTTGTGTCGTTACCCTCTTGGGGACGTGGTCATGGAGTTCCTTTTCCCCCGGTCTTGCTGCTGCCTTCGGTGGCGAGTCCTTTTTCTTGTGCTTTATTGTTTATCTATAATTTCTCGGTACCTCGTATCGGTTTGGCCATGCGGCTTTATTTATAAAGCGGGCGAAAGCCTATTCCAAGATTTTCAAGTGTGTTTTTGTTTGTTGTTTTCTTATTTCTCCCCTTTTCACTCGTTGTGTACTGACCGCCATGTAGAAATTTTCTTATTTTCCCATTCAATTTCAGGCTTTCCAGCTAGTACTGTAGCAAATTTGTATGAACCGTACCTGTCAGCTTGGCAATACCGCAGTACCATGCTGTGGTAGCCGCGCCAGCTGTAGCCGGCAGGTGAATCAGGTGCTGCCAAGAGCAATACTACAAATGCAGGGACAGAGTCACAGAGGTGACGACCCTATGACAGATCTGCTGACTGCTGGTAACAGATTAATTAATAAGGAGTTGATGAGAAGTGTTCATTGTCGCTATTGAGCCATCTTAATTAGGGATCCTATCTTTTAGGGAAATCTGCCGGCTTGGCCTACTTGTCACTAGTCAAGGATCTGCATATATAAGTTGAGGGCTGAGGCCGATCGACCACTCAGACACAAACGAGTAAAGAATTAAAGCATGCAGCTCTCCGCGACAGTGTTGGCTTCCTTCCTCGTGGTCGCCGGCCTCGCCGCCACGGCTGCCGGGTTGAGGTTCGAGGCAACGAACAACGCGACGACGACCCCCGGCGGGCAGCGCTTCGACCGGGAATACGGCGTGGGCCTCGCGGTGCAGGTCCTCTCGGAGGCCTCATGCTTCGTCTGGAAAGTCTTCAACCAGACGTCGCCGGCGGACCGCAGGCCCGCCGTGGACGATCGCGTCAAGTTCGTCGTCAACTTCGTGAACACCAACATCCTCGCCTTCGAACGCGACAGCGAGAGCAGCATCACCCTCAACGCGGGCTACGTCAACAACATCACCGGCGACGTGAGGACGTTGGTGACCGGGTTGCTGTACCACGAGGTGACGCACGTGTGGCAGTGGGGGCAGCAGGACACGAGCTCGGCCCACAGCTGGATCTACGAGGGGATCGCCGACTTCGTCCGCCTGCGTGCCGGCTATGCGGCGCCGTACTGGCTGCAGCCGGGGCAGGGGAGCAGCTGGGACACGGGCTATGACGTCACGGCGAGGTTCCTGGACTACTGCGACGAGCTGAGGCCAGGGTTCGTGGCGGTGCTCAACGTGAGGCTCAAGGACAGCTACCGCGACGACTACTTCATGGAGATTATGGGCAAGCCCGTGCAGGAGCTGTGGAAGGATTACAAGGCCAAGTACGGAGGCTAGCTCATCATCCATGTAGTGGTGCCCATGCATTATCGTAATATCATCCATCGCAAAAAGCGCAGTATTAAGGTTTACCTTTCCGTATCTTAATTTAGAGACTTTATTTCCAAAGTTTAGAGCTTGTCTAGCAGATATACCCATTAAGTATAGGGCCGTGCTAGGCGTCCCCCGGGGGATCTGGACTGGGTCGAGGGAACAACACGTGTCTCCTGGACTTACTCATGCACAGGAGCCTCGCTTTGACTAGTCTTGCAAATCCCCTTCGTCTACGATAAGGCTTCTCCCCTCACAGCTCTGAGGCAAAAAAGAGTGCTACACGGGGCTTCGCCATGGTACGATCGCCGTCGGCGAGATCAATCTGCCTTTGGGATACAACTTTGAAGGGAGATTCATAGCACACGTCCAACCTTCGCAGCATCATCGAATCAGCTGTCTCGCCGCCCAAAGGTAGCAAAACCCAGTGCCCAAGGTAGCAAACTCTGACACCCAGGTAGCAAAACCCAGTGTCCAAGGTAGCAAACTCTGACGCCCAGGTAGCAAAACCCAGTGCCCAAGGTAGCAAACTCTGACGCCTAGGTAGCAACGTCAATAACTGCTCGGCTGCCCAAGGTAGCAATTCTGGCTGTCCAGGGTAGCAAACTCCGGCGCCCAAGGTAGCAAACTCCGACGCCCAAGGTAGCAACGCCCAGAACCGCTCCGCCGCCCAAGGTAGCACTTCTGGCCGCCCAGAGTAGCAAAACCCGACGCCCAAGGTAGCAAACTCCGACGCCCAAGGTTGCAAGGTACCAACGCCTAGAACCGCTCTGCCGCACAAGGTAGAAATTCTGGCCACGCCCAGGGTAGCAAAACCCGCCGCCCAAGGTAGCAACGCCCAGAACCACCGACAGCAGGTGGCCGACGCCCCGGAACCACCGGCAGCAGGTGGCCGACAACTTGCAGCAGTGGGGCGTCCATGGCGGATGGCTTGTAGCAGATTTTGCCATCTCCTGTAGCAGCGTAGGACGGCCTTTGTAGCAGAGGCGACATGAGCGGCGATGGTGAGCGCTTGCACTACGTGGCGAGCTCCTTGCTACGGGAGGCAGCAAAATTTTCATGCTCTTTGCGAAAGGGGAGCAACGGGGGCAGCGCCTGACGGTAGAGTAGCAATGGGGTGGAGCAGGCCGGCACAAGGAGCGGCGTCGGTGGCTAAGTAATTCACCAACCATGGCGGATGAAGAGAAGAGGAGAAGATAAGGAACCGAAAAAGAAGTGGAGGAGAAGAAACGGGTGTACTAGCGCTTGTGGTGGGCCACCCCTTATTCGGCCGTTTCCACGTTTCGGGACACGCGTCGCGTCAGGGAAGCGGAGGATCGCGTCCCCCGGGTGACGGAAATCATTTTCCTTTCCATATATGCAGCAGCACTTTGGGCGGCGGTAGTTTCTTCATGTGATCTTCATGCTTTATATTTGGATCATTTCATGCTTATAGATCCTCTGCCATATTTGAATTTGAATTTGGGAACTTTAAAATTGCGATTTAAAATTTGTTGAATATATTGTGTGGGCCTAGAACATAAATTTTTCAATTATTATGGTGTGAAATCGGAGTTAGAACGGTGTTTATATGCACAACGAAATGGATATTGTATAAATGGAAGGGAAAAATTTATAGGGAGTGAAGGCTCCAATACAAAAAAAAATTTAAGACTATACTTAAGGAAAACGCTCGGTTTCACCCGAAGGACGGAACGTCTCGCATCCTCCGGACGGAACGTGCGCCACGTGTCCTTGCGGGTCCCACCATGACACCGTTCTTATCCCCTCGTCTCTGTCCACTACAATTCATCTTTCTTCTTTTCTCTACGCAGGCAACCATGAAGAGCTCCACGAGCCGTCTTCCAGACGCGCTGCCTCTGCCGCTCCATCTCTTTATCCCGCATCAGGTGGCTCGCGCTCCTCTTCTCCAACCTTCCGCTGCTAACAAGGGATTGCAGCAACCTGGCCGCTTCCGCTACGGCAAAGCTCCGCCGCATGCGCTAGAGGTGATAGCGTGGTGCTGCCAGTGTTAGTCAGGGTGCTACGTGTGGTCAGGGCCTGCGTGTGGTGGTCACTAGTGACAGGTCCTACTATGATCTAACTCAACGCGATCACGAGGTTTCTTTTGGACTCTAAGAACACACGACGCACTGAACCTTCTCCTGTCGCTGCTACTGACGAAGAAACACACAACAGAGAGAGACAGAGGTTTTTTCGACGCGTTCAACAGCGGCGTCTTTTCCCGTTTTCCTTTTTATTCAGAGGATCAACCACTCCGTCCGAGTATCCCCTCACGATCCGTATCTCCCGCGCCATCCCACGGACTGCAATCGTGAGCGATGTCTCGCACGTTTTCAGCTACTGCTAGACTAATTCTACCTGAAGACTAGGAGGGGCCGCAACGTGTACGCAGCACATTTCTGGCCCACTGTTATTACATTAGAAAAAACTGAAACATAACTAAGTTGTGACGGATTCAGATCATCTGGATTATTCAACATTTCACCCCCTTAATCTTGATATCTGAATCCACCTTCTTGATGCCAATCTTCTCCTTTAGAGTCTGGAACCGAAACCTGGCTAGAGGCTTTGTGAGCAGATCAGCAAGTTGTTCTTCTGTTTTCACATATTCCACTATGAGGCTTCCTTCTTCCACACAGTTCCTTACTAGGTGATACCGCACATCTATGTGCTTGCTTCTTTCATGAAAGACAGAATTCTTGCATAGTGATATAGCAGACTGGTTGTCAATCTTGAGCACCTTGTCAGATTTCTGTCCAAGTAGTTCTTCTAACAATCTGCTTAGCCAAATTGCCTGGCAGGTTACCGATGCAGCTGCTACATACTTTGTCTCACATGATGATTGTGCAACAATTCTCTGTTTCTGAGATGCCCAGGATACAGGGCAATTCCCAAAGAAAAACAGAACCCCTGTAGTGCTTTTCCTGTCATCCACATCACCAGCAAGGTCACTATCACAATATCCTTGTAGGTGTGGCTCACCAGACATTCTGCCATAAATGCAACCCTGAGTCATGGTGCCTTTGATGTACCTCAAAATCTGTTTCACAGCACTGAAATGATCTTTTGTTGGCCTTTCCATGAATCTACTCACATACCCAACTGAGAAGCTCAGATCAGGTCTGGTGTGAAGCAGGTATCTGAGACTACCAACAACACTTCTATATAGAGTGGGATCAATTTCCTCAGCTTGACTGGACTTGCTGAGTTTCAGCTTTACTTCCATATGAACATGTGTGGGATTGCATTCAGACATACCCATTTTCTCAAGGATTACAGCATATCTGACCGCACAGTGATCGAGCTTGCTCCTGCTTCACTTCTATGCCAAGATAGTAGCTTAGTAGTCCTAAGTCTGTCATACTGAACTTAGAATGCATTTGCTTCTTGAACTTGTCAATGTCTTGCTTGCAATTTCCTGTGATCACAAGATCATCCACATACACTCCTACAATCAGAACAGAGCCTTGTGTCCCTTTTCTGTACAACCCTGATTCAGATGGACATTTCTCAAAACCCAGATCAGTCAGTGTTGCATCTAGTTTGCAGTTCCAGGCCCTTGGTGCCTGTTTGAGTCCATACAAGGCCTTGTGTAATTTGTACACTTTGCCACTTTCTTCTGAGTTCTCGAAACAGGGTGGCTGGCTTACATACACCTCTTCCATCTGGTCTCCATTCAAGAAGGCTGACTTCACATCCATCTGATGTATCTCCCAACTGAACTGTGCTGCCAATGCCACCAGGAGTCTTATAGATTCAAGTCTTGCAACTGGGGCAAAAACTTCCTCAAAGTCAACTCCTTGCCTCTGAGCATAGCCCTTTGCCACTAGCCTGGCTTTGTGCCTGACAACTGTGCCATCAGGGCTCTTCTTCAGTTTGAACACCCATTTTAGACCGATGGGCTTGTGTCCTTTTGGCAGGGCACACAGATTCCAGGTGCCATTCTCTTCAATGGACTTTATCTCCTCTGTCATGGCCTTCTTCCAGCTCAGCTCCTTCATAGCCTCTATAGGTGAGGATGGTTCCTCCATACCAAACAAGCATAAACCTGAGTGTAAGTCATCTGGTTCATCGGCATCTGCATAGATGTCAGTGAGTAATCGCTTGCCTTGAGGCCCCTGTGACGGCTCTGAGTATGGTGTTGATGCAGATGTAGATGCACCACTTGGAAGCGTCGGGGTGCTGGGCAGGACAAACGGAATCGCGGAGACAGCTCCTGTCTGCTTCGTTTCCCTGTCAGATGAGGGTGTGGAGCAGATTTCAGAGTTCTCTGCCGTGGCAGAAGTTTCTGCAGTTTTCTCTGCCGCGGCAGGATTCTCTAACGTGACCTCTGCTTCTGAGTGTTTTGGAACGACTGAGTATCGGACAGTCAGAGGCTCCTCCACATCCGTTGCATCTGAGCCAGAGGTATCCCAGTCCCAACATCTTCTTTCTTCGAACACTGCATCTCGAGTGACCACGACCTTTCTGCTTGTAGGATCGAACATTCGGTATGCTTTTGAGCCAGTTGCATAGCCAATGAACACCATTTGTGCACTTCGGTCAGCTAGCTTTGTTATTCCTGGCCCAACCTTTTTCACATGAGCTATACATCCGAAAGTTCTCAAGTGATAGACACTGGGTTTCTTGCCATGCCAAGCTTCATAAGGTGTCATACCTGTGACACTCTTAGTGGGAGATCTGTTCAACAGGTACACTGCTGTAGTGACTGCCTCACCCCAAAACTTGTTGGGGACTCCCATGCTTTTTAGCAGGCTCCTAGCCATCCCAACCACGGTTTGATTCCTTCTTTCTACTACTCCATTATGCTGCGGAGAGTAGGGGGCAGTGAGAAAGTGCTTCATGCCCAGATGGTCACAGTGACTTGCAAACGCTTCAGAGGTGAATTCACCCCCTCTATCTGTTCTCACTGCCTTGAGCTTCATTCCCTTCTCAACTTCTGCTGCAACCTGTACTCTTTTGAGAGCATCCAGTGCCTCATCCTTGCTGTGCAGTAAGGAGATCCACATGTATCGTGAGAAGTCATCAACCAACAGCAAGAAATATTTCTTGTTTCCATACGTGGCTGGTGTGATAGGCCCACAGAGATCCCCATGCCACAGTTCTAGTGGTATTGCAGCATGATACAGAGAGTGGGTGGGAAAGGGGATGCGTTTCTGCTTTGCAATCATACAGCCATCGCATATTTGATCTATATGGTCAATTTCTGGCATTCCCTTCACCAGACCCTCAGATGCCAGGGTTTTCAGAGATTTGAAGTTTACATGCCCAAACCTCATGTGCCAGAGCCAGGCATCCTCATCAGCATGAGCCAGAGATGATAGGTTCGATCGGAATGTCAAGAATATACATTCTGTTGCGAGTCCTTGGCACTCGTGCCAGTACTTTCCTCTGTCTGTCCCATATTGTCAGGATGCCATCCTCTCCTGTATACTTGCAGCCATTCTCTTCCAGTTGACCGAGGCTAATAATGTTGTTCTTCAACTTGGGTATAAGGTACACATCAGTGAGTACCCTGTGTTCCCCTGTCAGGCATTGCATCAACATGGCTCCCCGTCCACAGATTTCAACTGCTGACCCATCACCAAACCTCACTGTTCCTTGCACCGTGCGGTCGGATCAGAAATTTTTCAGATCGTCATGTCATATGATTGCTAGCTCCACGAATCCAAGTACCATGAGGACTCGTGGTTGCCTTTTAGTTTAGGCAAGTACCTTCTCCTCATTCGAAACACATTTTACATCGGTGCCTCAACCTTGGATCAGTTCACTTGCTTCCAAAGATCAACGGCAGATCATCATCCTCCTTCTCGGCAAGATTTGCTTTTTCTCGCCTCGGCTCTGGGCAATCTGACTGGAAATGACCCTTTTCATTGCAGTTGTAGCATCTCACTTTGGTGATGTCAAATTTGCTTTTCTTCTTCTGCTTGTCACTTCCAAAATCTTTCCCAGACTTTGTGTTGTCAGTTTTCCATGATTTCTTGCTCGATGAGCCTCCAGAGCTGCTATCGCCACCATTTTTTTTGATATGTAGCAGCTGCTCGAGTGCACGAGTCATTAGAACCAGTTGGTCGTCTTTGCCAGGGCTGGCACGACGACGACCTCGCTGGCTGTTCTCGTACGCTGCAAGTCTGCCGATTGCCTCTGACACTGGCATCACTGACAAATCTCCCCATTGCTCGATCGTATTGACTACGTCCGAGAACCTGTCTGGAACAGCATTGAAAAGGACCTCAATGACAGATTCATCGTCAATTTTCTCACCTAGGGATCTGATCTAGGAGACGGCGTTGGATCTCGCTCAAGGCGGCCAGTTTCGCCGTCGCTCATCTGCAGCCGGTCGAGCTCGCGCTTCAGCTGCTTCACCCGCGACTTCTTGACGCGGTCCTCACCGACACGCATCTGGCGGATCGCTTCCCACGCCTCTGCCGCGGTCTCGAACTCCGTGATGGCCATGACCATGGCATCAGGGAGGGACTGCGAGAGCGCGGTGAACGCGTCCTCGTCCCTGGCCTGGTCATAGTCTGTCTTCCCTTCGATCGCCGCCAAGAGTGCGCGCACGATGCGCATTTTCACAGCCCACACCCCGTAGTTCGTGTCGGTGAGCTGCGGGTAGTGGACCGGCACCCCGCCGCGTGCCGTAGGTCTGATCGCGACGGCGCCACTCGCACCTGCGTCATCGACCTTCTTGGCCAGCAGCTTTCCCTTTCCGCCGTCCTTCTTCGGAGAAGTGTCGCCCATCGCTCGTCACTGCCGCAACACAGCCACCTGATCTCCTCCACGAACCCGCAGGCTCTGATACCAAATTGACAGGTCCTACTATGATCTAACTCAACGCGATCACGAGGTTTCTTTTGGACTCTAAGAATACACGACTTGAACCTTCTCCTCGTCGCCATCGACGAAGAAACACACAACAGAGAGAGACAGAGGTTTTTTCGACGCGTTCAACAGCGGCGTCTTTTCCCGTTTTCCTTTTTATTCAGAGGATCAACCACTCCGTCCGAGTATCCCACTCACGATCCGTATCTCCCGCGCCATCCCACGGACTGCAATCGTGAGCGATGTCTCGCACGTTTTCAGCTACTGCTAGACTAATTCTACCTGAAGACTAGGAGGGGCCGCAACGTGTACGCATCACATTTCTGGCCCACTGTTATTACATTAGAAAAAACTGAAACATAACTAAGTTGTGACGGATTCAGATCATCTGGATTATTCAACAACTAGTGCTTCGAGCGGCAGCCTCCTTTGCCACAGATGAATGGTGGTGTTGGCGTGTTGCTACCAACGAAGGCCGGCCGAGCTGCAAGCGAGCGCCATGGATGCTACAAACGCGTCTCGTCAGAGCTGCACACGAGCACCACCAATGACACAAATGCCTGCCACCGATGCTACAGACGCCTACCACCGGAGCTACAGGTGAGCGCCGCTAATGCTACAAACATCCGCAGCCACAGCGATGCTAAAAACAAACGCCAGCCACCGCGATGCTACAAACATCCGCTGCCAGAGCCATTGGCGAAAGTCACTGTTGCTACAAACATCCGTTGCCAGAGCCGTTGGCGAAAGTCACTGTTGCTACAAACATCCGCTGCAAGAGCTGCTGCCGAACGTCATTGTTGCTACAAACAGCCTCATCTGATGCTACAAATGCCCGTGTCTGGAGCTGCAAACAGTGGTCGTTGATGCTATAAATGTCCACCGTTGGAGCTACATATGAGTGTCGCCGATGCTACAAATGCCCGTGGCTATAGCTGCAAACAGTGGTCACCGATGCTACAAACGCCCACCATCGGAGCTACATGTGAGCGCCGCCGATGCTACAAACACCCGCATCCGATGCTACAAATGCCCGCGGCTGGAGCTGCAAATGGTGGTCATCGATGCTACAAATGCCCACCGCCGGAGCTACAGATGAGTGTCGCCGATGCTACAAATGCCCGTGGCTGTAGCTGCAAACAGTGGTCATCGATGCTACAAACGCCCACCGCCGGAGCTACAGATGAGTGTCGCCGATGCTACAAATGCCCGTGGCTATAGCTGCAAATAGTGGTCACCGATGCTACAAACGCCCACCGCCGGAGCTACATGTGAGCACCGCCGATGCTACAAATACCAGCCTACGATGCTACAAACGTCCTCGGCCGGAGCTGCAAAACGGTGGTCACTGATGCTACAAACGCCCGCTGCCGGAGCTGCGAACGGAAGACGGCGGTGCTGCAAGCTCGTGGGTGGTCGCTCGCCGGATACGGCGGTGCTGCAAGCTCGCGGTGGTCGCTCGCTGGAGCTGCGAACGGAAGACGGTGGTGCTGCAAGCTCGCGGTGGTCACTCGCTGGAGCTACGTATGGAAGACGGTGGTGCTGCAAGCTCGCGGTGGTCGCTCGCTGGAGCAGCAAACAGAAGACAGTGGTGTTGCAAGCTCGCGGTGGTCGCTCGCTAGATCTACAAACGGAAGACGGCGGTGCTGCAAGCTCGCGGTGGTTTCTCTCCGGAGACGACGGTGATGCATGCTCGCGGTGGTCGCTCGCCGAAGACGGTGTTTCTGCAAGCTCGCAGTGGTCGCTTGCCGGAGCTACGAATGGAAGACAGCGGTTCTGCAAGCTCGCGGTGGTCACTCGCCAGAGAAGGCGATGCTGCAAGCTCACCGTGGTCGTTGGCCGGAGCTGCGAACGGAAGACGGTGGTGCTGCTAGCTCCTGCACGCTGGCGGCTTCTTCAACAGTGGCCGGGGCGATGCTGGCGGATGGGAAGGCGCTCGGAAAAGAGAGAGAGAGAGAGAGAGAGAGAGAGAGAGAGAGAGAGAGAGAGAGAGAGAGAGACGAGAGAGGATGCGCGTGAGACCGTTTTCTCGAGAAGAGGTCAACGCAAAGTATAGCAAGAGATTCATACAGCTTACAAAAGTTTAATCAAACGGTTGGGCCCTCGGAGGATAACTCGTTTTGATCCTCCGGAGGATGCTCAGCGTTATCCCACATATATTTGACTAGGTATGGATCCTTTCCTCCTCACGCTCCAAGGATATCTTTTGATCCAACACATCTGGTTGAAAGAAACTCACTGAATCTCAGTATGAATCCAATACCAGCCGGTAATAATATCCAATTCATACAATGGAATGGATCATGCTTAAGATCTAGGGGCTAGAAGGACACAAGATCTGACACGCCTGCCACGACTAAGTTCCTACGAGTTTCCCCTAAGAAGGAGGGGGTGCTTCATTGAACATAAGGACTCGGCATCAAAGGCCTCATCGTCAGTTGTTCCACAACTCCCCAGGAATACACTTGGTGGTGCCCCAACTAGAGCTCGCTCTATCACTATACCTACCAGGCCACTGGGCCGACAACCATAACCCCTGATAGCTCTTTACGATATTTACACTAGCTCCCCATACCGATAGTAGTGTAACATCCCAGCATTAGAGCTTAGAAATAAGCTGAACACAGATATGTGCATTGCATTCATGCATAGAAAATCTGAATAATTTTCGCGCTTTTAAATAAAAACTTGTCAAAGTGATTGAAGCTTCTCTTAACTTGATGGAAATGAAGTAGATCATCAAGTTGACTGCGATAAGTTTCAATATGACCTTTGCTAAAACTTTATATTCGGTAAACATGATTTGATCTAAGGGTAGATAAAATATAATAAAATTAAACCCTAATATATTACTTAGTGTTTATACTTGATCCTTAGGTGATCACATCATAGTATTCATTATAATCACTCATGAGTATCAAGTTAAGGATATAACCCAAATAATAAGAATGTAACAACTATATCTTAATCTCATCTACTTATACCATGAGTATCATGGAAATACCTAACTTTAACTCTCTAGTGAGTTTGAGTAGGAAAGAAACCAAAGTTAAGATCATTCACCATATATTTTTCTTTCCATATCAATCTTTATCATCTCTATTGAATCCTATCCTTATATTTGTTGTTCATCAATATTGAGAAATCAGCTATTGATTCACCAATTCTTAACCTATCAATTCTTGACCTATCAACTCTTGTACTTATTATAGCATTCACTTAGGGCTTATAAAGAAAGAAGTGAGAAGAGGTAAATAGTGATGCTAGTTTAAGATGTCATCTATAGGATGAGAGTGATTGGAGGAAATCAAATCAATATGGTAACAAAGAATATTACAAGGAGGAAGTCTGAAGATAAGTTACCAGGAGTAGTCCTATTGGATCAAGTAGGTATAGTCAATGAATTATATCTCTTAATCCAATAGATCTAAACAGAAGATAATTATAATAGAACTGTAATGTTGTATGGATGGAAGCCTTGTTTAGCCAACTGGAAACCTGAACCATAAAGGCTTAAAGGATTATAATGATCATGCATTACTCACCAATATTGAATGCTTATACCATGTATAAGTGACATTGCTGGATAAAACATTATTGAACCATAATATAGATATATTATCCTAGATTAGTCACTACAAGTCACATTAATATAATGTGAGATTGGAATGTTAGATATTGGAGTCAAGTAGAGACAAGATAGTATGATTAAAATGATGTTAGAGTAACATTGGATTAAAGAAGTAGTATTATCCTCTTTGGAAATACTAAGCACTTGAGGGAAGTAGGATTTCAGGTATACATCCATCGAACTAATATTAGTGATGGTGATAAAGGAAGTATATGAGTGGAGTTAGAGGTAACCATCTATTGGATTGGTGGTTATCAGCAGTATAATAGTTGATATAACCAAGTATGGATATGAAAAGATTATGAAAAGATTTAGAATCAAGCTCATTGGAATTTACATGTGGATTTAGAAGAATAAAAGGTGGATACGAATATTTTTGTGAAGTAAAGTTCATCACGTTAACACATGATGATGGATAGGAAGAAGTAATATATCTAGGAAAGGAATTCCTTAATTAGAAGTACAGAATTATGAAGTATGGAATATAGGAACTCTTGGTAAACACTAGACACTAGATCCTTACCAAACATATTATCCATTTCATCTAATTGATCTATCATCTTGTTTACACAAAGCTTCATAGAAATATTTACTATATCAAATCAGCTGAGCACATCTTTGTCATTTTCTGTAACATACCTAAAATCATGTTTTCAAAGATTGCATATCATCCATGCATGCATATCATTTAGGGATCAAATATCAAACTCATTTCAAGAAATCAGAAGCACTAAGTGCTATTATTTTATGTGAGCATGCATTGATCTAATGCCACTCTCAAGTGAGGGAATATTTGTTTTAAACCAAGATTAGTTTGCTCTTAAGTTGGTTTGGTTGTGTGTCAAGGCTTGGACAAAAATTTACCAAAACAAATATGGTTTTAAACCATTTGCAAAACCTATTCAAATCTTGAACTATGGCACTGTTTATTTGTTTACTCAAAGAGACCAAGCAAGTACAGAGAGACAACATGATTTTGTGCACAAAAGTATGAAGGTTACACTTTACAAAAATCCAGAAAAGATTTGAATTCAATTGTTTTTTATTTTATTTGGAAATGATTCCTAAAAATCAGTTCAGAAAAAGAAAAAGAAATAGAAAACCCAACTGGGCCTGGCGCCAGCATTCCAGCCCAACAAGAAAAACAGCCCACCCGGGTTCCCCCTTTCTCCTCTGTTTCTCACCACACCCGCACACACCCCCTCACGCTGACCACCGGGCCCGTCCACGTCACCATCGTCTTCCCCAAATCTCGCGAAGAACACGTCGCCGCTGGCCGTTGCTGGCGTTGATCGAGCGACGGAATTTGCCCTTGATTCCACAGGCGTTTCCTGTCGAGCCCCTGCCTACTTAAACCCCTCTGCACCGCGAGTCTTTCCCCTCACTCAGCACCCCACTCCGCCACCAGGCTGCCGGCAATTCGAGCTACAACTCCGCTGCCCGACGCACTCCGGCGATCTATTCCGATGAACCCCGTGCTCCCCTTCACCTCTCGTTCATACGAGCTTGTCTGACTTGCCCGTGCGCATCTTCTCACACTTTCTGTTTGCTCTATATCGCCCCAGGTCGTCGTCTTCATTCACGCCCGCAACCACCAGAGCCGCTGCTCAACTCCGACGAGCAATAACGGTAAGAATCGAGCGCCCCTTGTCTTCTCCTTGAAACCATCTTGCTCACCGTGACCTTGCGCACCCCCTAATGCCACTGACTCGTGCTAGGGCAACACAGAACCTCGGCAACAACGTCGTCTGCAACCACCCGACGCTGCACACGACTCCGACGAGCTCCAGCGACATCCACGGTGCGCCCCTTCGCCAACGAAGCCTACCTTGAGCATCAGCAGAACATGGCGAACTTGGTAAGCCACCTCACCCTCTCCCGCCCGACCGAAATCGTCGGCAACGTCTCTGACAGCGCCGCTGCCGCCACTCGCCGCCGCTAGCACCGCCAGTCTTTGGTCGCAAGCTTCGCAGCCGTTAGATCTGGATCTGAGGCTCAGGATTAGATCACTTACTCGAACCGTTACGCGCAGATCTGACCGTGTGCTGCCACTTAAATCTAACGACCCTCGTTGATCGATCCACACGAAGCGGTATCGACGAATCAGAACACGCCGCGTGTCAGTAGGTTTGATTTAAAATCAGAATTTAGATCTATTAGATGTTTAAACTTGAATAATTCATAACTTTTGATTCCCACGTCCAAATTTGACAAATTTTATATCATTGGAATCAGGAGAGAAAATCCTTTCCATTTATGCAATGTGTTTAATGTTTTGCATCTGTAAAAATGGTTGTTTTTACAGAAACATTTGTAGGCATAATTTGTGTATAGTAATTATTTAAAAAATGTTTTGTTGTTCAAATAAGATTTATTTGGCAAGTTTTGAACTTGTTTGAGATTCAGTACTGTGCACTTGTCTTGTTTGGTGTAGAAAATCATCACATGGCATTTTGCATGCATTCATATTTTTTTGTTTGTATATATTTTGTATGTGATTTGGTGCCATTATTTTATGTGTAGATTTTGGTGCAAATAGTGATTGTGATTGTGAAGATTGTTGCTACTCCCCAAACTACCAAGGCAAGTGGTGCTTCATGATTTTAATTCCTATGTTTTCAACTAATAGGCAAAACCTATTTTGAGCAAAGCAAGCCTAAGCTACACTTAGCCAAATGCATATAGTAACTAGATGCCAATATTATACTAAGGTATCACTTGCCAATACTATTCCAATGTATTGACCCACTGTGGCTGTAACTTGTGATGTTGCAGGTTATTCTGATGGTGATTAGGGGTTGTGAGTCTACACTCAACATGCTTGCCTGTGGCACATGAAGATGAAGACTTATTTATCTTATTACATATTTGAACTCTTGTACTAGGCCTGTGGCCATGGAGTTTGTAAAAGACTATGTTTGTCTCTGGAATGACTTGTAATAATGACCTTTGTTTCTGTGTACTTCATCTTAAACTGTGGATGCTAGCATTGATCCAGGGACTAGCATTGCAATCACAGGGATCTTTTCCTTTATAAAGGAGGGATCTTACAGATGGTATCAGAGCACTGTGTTGCCTGTAGGATTATGACCCTAGGATTGGAAACCACTAAGGAAAAAATTTCAATAACTTTCACACTTGTCTTTTTCTTCTCGTAAACTTTTCTAATCTTCTTTCTCATCTTTATTTGTAGATGAACTCCATCAACGAAGCCGTGAGGAAGGGGCCACTCATGACTATGACCTTGGAATGTGAGACAGAATTCCCCAAGGCTCTCAAGGAACTCATGGTTGCCATGCTAATACATGGTGCAGCTGTGTACAAAGGTTTTCCTGTGATGGATGAAGGAGTTGAATAGTGGTGGGTGCAACTTCACTTGTATAAAAACAAGGAAGACAACCACAAGGAATCAGGATTCTGCATGGTCACCAACTCAGTGATGCACACCACATTCTTTGATTCAGCAAGGGATGCAGCTTGGAAGGCCATCAAAGAACTTGGTGATAGAATCAAGTGCAGAATGCTCAACACCCAGAATGACCTTAGGGAAGAAAAGAAGCATACCCAAGAGTTAGAGGCTACCAACCAAAGCTTAAGGGAGGACATCATAGATTTAGCAATGGAGTCATGTGATCAGGATAGGCAGATTGCCTCTAGGGATGCCCTGTTAGCCAACTTGGCAAGTGAGATGGGATTGTAACGTACTACGTTAGTTGGACCACCACACTTATCTTTATATTTCCCAAAAATGATTTTTAAAATAAGTTGAACCTCGGATGCTTGTAATGGATTTATGTATGCCATGACTTGAGTATTTTGATTGTCAAAGATATGCATGTGATGCCTTGTCTTGTGAATTATCTTTAATTTTGTTGATTTCTAAATTTTTCTATCTTATAAAATAGATGCCTAATGTTACTATCAGCACGGCTGAAGAGTTCAAGGGAACTCGTTTTGGTACTCGTCTTATTGAGCTCACTAGTTTGCTCAATCTCCCACTTCCTACCATCATGATGCTTCCCCTCACCAAGTTCGAGAGGAAGGACCTTTGGGGCTTCAAGGTTACTCAGCCAGGACGCCAGACTGAGCCAGCCACGGAGGCCATCACCTTCAAGCTCATGCATGATGACAAGGAGAGAGGCTTAGAGGTAGTCATGCAGGATTTGCTTGGACTCTTGATAAGGAGACACTCTCGGGAGGTTAGAGGTACTCACTTCCACGCCTTAGGTAGATGTGATGAGGATGGTGAGGCCACTGACTTCAAGGATACTGCTAGAGAGATAGCAAATCTGATTCATCTGTACCTCCAGGACTTAGAGGTTCTTATTAGGCACCTAGACACTGATAGGACCAACGTCATGCTTAGCAATGACGAACTCTAGGTGCAGCTTCGTGAGAAGGACAAGCTCTTCGCAGAGCAAGATGAGATAGTCAAGGAAATGGAGGCCAAGTTTGAGAGTCGGGATAGAAAGTTCAAAATTCAAGAGAAGAGAGTCCAAGATAGGAACAAGAGGATTCGAGACATGACTGCAGAACTAGAGGCCAAGGACTTCGAGCTCGAGCATCAGCAAGGTGTGATTGAGAGACTTCGTGCACAGAAGAGGGCTCTCAAAGCCAAAGTAGAGGCCTTGACCACCAATGTTGAGGAATACAAGACCGCTATGGAGAATGCAGGTCTTACACTTGTTGATGAGGAGGTTGATGTAGAGGAGTAGTGATGACTACTCATTTACCATTTGTTTACAATGCTTTTGATTATTGAGTCGCAATGACCATCCAACATGTGGATGGCTTGCTATTTGTGTGTTTACTTTTCAAAAACTTGTTGTCTATGTTGTTGAACTTTTTATGATGCATGTTGGTGATTGTTATGTGATGTATTGTGCATGTTAGCATCTATGGGTATCTCATTCTTATCCTTATTGAAAACCACAGATGCCTCCCCGACGTGCCAATCCCAACCCCAACAACAACAACATCACCCCTGAGATGCAGCAGATGATGACAACTCAGACGCAGCTGATGCAGATGATGACCACGTTCATACAGAACTAGAACAACAACAACAACAACAACAACAACAACAATAATAATAACAACAACAATCAGAACAATCCACCGGGTTTTGGCATGCTTACCAGGTTCTTAAGACTGAGGCCAGCAAAGTTCTCAAGAACTACTGATCCCATGGTGGACAATGATTGGATAAGCTCTGTGAACAAGGATTTGGTAACTGTTGGTTGTACTGATGAAGAGAAAGTCAGATTTGCAGCACACTTGTTGGAAGGACCAGCAGCCACTTGGTGGGATAACTTCCAGATCACCACTCCCATTGCGGATGTGACATGGGCTATCTTTGAAGATGGTTTACGTACTGCTCACATCTCATCCGGAGTGATGAGTTTGAAGAAGAAGGAATTTCATAACTTGAAGCAGTGCCACCGCAGTGTGGCAGAGTATATTGAGGAGTTCAACAATCTGGCACGTTATGCACCGAATGAAGTTGACACTGATGCTAAGAGGAGAGAGAAGTTTCTCGAAGGACTAAACGATGAACTGAACCTGCAGCTATCTGTGGCCTATGTCCCCACTTACCAGTCTCTTTATGACAAGGCTGTCATCTTGGAGAGCAAGATGAAACAGGTTGAAAGCAGGAAGAGAAAGCACAACTCTGATAAGCATAGCTCGGGATCGTCTCACAAGCATTCCCATTATGATGATAGTGGGAATTCTGGATCCCACAAGCATGGAAAGTACAACAACCACCACAACCACAACCGTCATCATGACAACAAGCATCACCATAGTCATGACCATGACAAGTACAAGAATCACAAGAGTGGATATAAGAGCCACCACAATGGAAGTGGAAGTGGTAGTGGAAGCCAGCCTGTCAAGAAGGATCTTAGTCAGGTTGAATGTTTCAAGTGCAAGAAGATGGGGCATTATTCAAATGAATGCCCAGAAAAGAAAGTTGAAGGACCCAACAAGCCCAACCCTTTCCAAAAGGGACAAGTGAACCACATCAATGTGGAGGAAACCTATGAGGAACCTGATGCTGTTGCTGGTAAGTTCAAACTCAATTCTGTTCCAGCATTTGTTCTCTTTGATACTCGTGCATCTCATTCATTCATATCAAGAGCATTTGTTGAAAGAAATGAACTACCGGTAGAAACTATTGGGTGTCCTATAAAAGTAAGTTCTCCTGGCGGAGAAATGATAGTGAACTCAGGATGTCATGATCTAGACATAGATTTTGGGAAGTATAAGTTTCCCGTTAATATGATAATCCTAAAATCCCAAGGATTGGATGTCATTTTGGGAATGGACTGGATGACTAAGCACAAGGGAGTGATAGATTGTGCCAACCATACTGTCTCACTCACAACTCCAGAAAACAAAAGGATCAGATTCAAGACCAACTTTGAAGCGAAAGGGAGTAGGCTAAATTCTCTTAAGGGGGTTAGCATAGACAGTGTGCCTATTGTGAGTGAATATCAAGATGTGTTTCCGGAAGAATTGCCGGGAATGCCACCAGATAGAGATGTGGAGTTTCTTATTGAATTGCTACCAGGATCTGGACCCATAGCAAAGAGACAATACAAGATGTCAGTGGATGAGTTGAAAGAACTCAAGAAACAACTTGGAGAACAGTTGCAGAAATGATTTATCCAACCAAGTTCTTCATCTTGGGGAGCACCAGTTTTGTTTGTGGAAAAGAAAGATAGAAGTCAAAGGTTATGCATAGATTACCGTTCACTCAATGAGGTGACTATCAAGAACAAGTACCCTTTGCCTAGAATCAATGACTTGTTTGATCAGTTAGAAGGAGCTTGTGTGTTCTAAAAGATTGATCTCCGATCAGATTACTTTAAGCTCAAGATAAGCGAACAAGACATACCTAAGACAGCTTTCACCACTAGGTATGGATTGTATGAGTATACAGTGATGCCATTTTGATTGACCAATGCACTAGCATACTTTATGAATATGATGAACAAAGTGTTCATGGAGTTCCTTGACAAGTTTGTTTTCATTTTCATCGATGAAATTTTGATCTACTCCAAGAGCAAAGAAGAGCATGAAGGACATTTACGTTTGATACTTGAGAAGCTTAGAGAGCATAAGCTGTATGCCAAATTCAGCAAGTGTGAATTTTGGTTAAATGAAGTTGGTTTTCTTGGACACATTGTGTCAGGAGATGGTGTGGTAGTTGATCTTGCTAAAGTTTCAGCTGTAACTGAATGGGAATCTCCTAAGTCAATGAAAGAGGTTCGTAGTTTCCTTGGCTTGGCAGGATACTACAGAAGATTTATCGAAAATTTCTCCAAGGTAGCTAAGCCTATGACAGAATTGCTAAAGAAAGACAAGAAATTTGCTTGGTCTGAGGGATGTGAACATAGTTTTCAAGAATTGAAGAAGAGACTAGTGACAACACCAGTTCTTTGTCTTCCAGATTTGGAGAAAGATTTCCAAGTATATTGTGATGCATCTCATCATGGATTAGGTGCAGTACTAATTCAAGAAGGGAAAGTTGTGGCTTATGCCTCGAGACAACTCAAAACTCATGAAGTAAATTACCCTACTCATGATTTAGAGTTAGCCTCTGTTGTCCATGCACTCAAAACATGGAGACACTATCTTTTGGGAAAGCGATGTGAAGTGTTCACAGATCACAAAAGTTTGAAGTATATCTTCACCCAGAAAGAAATTAACATGAGACAAAGAAGATGGCTAGAACTCATCAAGGACTATGACTTGAGTTTGCAATAATACCACCCTAGTAAAGCAAATGTTGTAGCGGATGCTCTAAGCCGTAAGGTTTTTGTGAATGGTCTTACAAAGGGAGAATTGCCAGATGATCTGTGTACCCAATTTAGAGATCTCAGATTGGAGATTGTGCCTGAAGGACATCTCATGTCATTAGACGTTCAACCCACTTTATTGGACAAAATCAAAGAATCCCAAAAGACAGATAAGGAAATTGAAGAGATTAAGGAAAAGATTGGCAAGGGAAAAGCCAAAGGATTCCATGAAGATGAGCAGGGTACTTTATGGCATGGAAAACGTATCTGTGTTCCACAAGACCCGGAACTTCGGAAACTAATTTTACAAGAAGCACACAACTCACCGTATTCCATTCATCCGGGTAACACCAAAATGTACATGGATATGAAAGAAAGATTTTGGTGGAATAATATCAAGAAGGACATCGCCGAACATATTGCTTTGTGTGATGTATGTAGTAGAGTGAAAGCGGAACATCAGAAACCAGCAGGATTGCTACAACCACTACCTATTCCTGATTGGAAGTGGGACAAGATTGGCATGGATTTCATCACCGGATTGCCAAGGACCAGGTCAGGATATGACTCTATTTGGGTAGTAGTGTATCGCCTAACTAAAGTGGCTCATTTTATACTCGTGAAGACAACTTATACAAGTGCTAAGTTAGCCAAAATCTATATGAGTAGGATTGTATGTCTACATGGAGTACCCAAGAGTATTGTGTCTGATAGGGGAACTCAATTCACTTATCATTTTTGGAGGCAACTACATGAGTCATTGGGAACGAGGTTGGAATTTAGCACTGCTTTTCATCCTCAGACTGATGGAAAAACAGAAAGGACCAACCAGATTCTTGAAGATATGTTGAGGGCATGTGCCCTAGACTATGGAGCCAGTTGGGATGAAAGTCTGCCTTACGCAGAATTCTCGTACAATAACAATTATCAAGCCAGTATTGAGATGGCACCATTTGAGTTTCTCTATGGGAGAAAGTGTACCACCCCATTGTTATGGAATGGTGTGGGAGAAATAAGTTTGTTCAGACTAGAACTAATTAAAGAGGCTGAATAGAAATTCAAGATAGTTAAGGACAGATTGAAGATAACACAGTCCCAATAGAAGAGCTACGCAGATCCTAAGCGTAGGGAAGTCACCTGTGAAGTGGGTGATAGAGCTTATCTTAGAGTGTCACCACTCCGTGGAGTGAAGAGATTTGGAGTCAAAGGAAAATTGGCCCCAAGATATGTTGGACCATTCAATATTCTGAGTCGTAAAGGAGAAGTAGCTTATGAGATTAAATTGCCAGAATCATTGTCTACCGTTCACAATGTGTTACATGTGAGTCAACTTAAGAAATGCCATCCAGAAATGGAAGAGACTTCTTTGAAGGATACTATACCATTGGAAGAAGTTCAATTGGAAAGTGATCTCACTTATGAGGAAAAACCTATCAAGATTCTTGAGACTGCAGAAAGAGTTACTCGGACTAAGACTATCAAATTCTGCAAAGTACAATGGAACCATCATTCCGAAGAAGAAGCCACATGGGAAAGAGAAGATGATCTTCGGAAAGACCACCCTCACCTATTTGCTAGCCAACCCGAATCTCGAGGGAGAGATTCACCTTAAGGGGGTTAGATTTGTAACATCCCTAAAATCATATTTTCAAAGATTGCATATCATCCATGCATGCATATCATTTAGGGATCAAATATCAAACTCATTTCAAGAAATCAGAAGCACTAAGTGCTATTATTTTATGTGAGCATGCATTGATCTAATGCCACTCTCAAGTGAGGGAAAATTTGTTTTAAACCAAGATTAGTTTGCTCTTAAGTTGGTTTGGTTGTGTGTCAAGGCTTGGACAAAAATTTACCAAAACAAATATGGTTTTAAACCATTTGCAAAACCTATTCAAATCTTGAACTATGGCACTGTTTATTTGTTTACTCAAAGAGACCAAGCAAGTACAGAGAGACAACATGATTTTGTGCACAAAATTATGAAGGTTACAGTTTACAAAAATCCAAAAAAGATTTGAATTCAATTGTTTTTGATTTTATTTGAAAATGATTCCTAAAAATCAGTTCAGAAAAAGAAATAGAAAACCCAACTGGGCCTGGCGCCAGCATTCCAGCCCAACAAGAAAAACAGCCCACCCGGGTTCCCCTTTCTCCTCTGTTTCTCACCACACCCGCACACACCCCCTCACGCTGACCACTGGGCCCGTCCACGTCACCATCGTCTTCCCCAAATCTCGTGAAGAACACGTCGCCGCTGGCCGTTGCTGGCGTTGATCGAGCGGCGGAATTTCCCCTTGATTCCACAGGCGTTTCCTGTCGAGCCCCTGCCTACTTAAACCCCTCTGCACCGCGAGTATTTCCCCTCACTCAACACCCCCACTCCGCCACCAGGCTGCCGGCAATTCGAGCTACAACTCCGCTGCCCGACGCACTCCGGCGATCTATTCTGGTGAACCCCGTGCTCCCCTTCACCTCTCGTTCATACGAGCTTGTCTGACTTGCCCGTGCGCATCTTCTCACACTTTCTGTTTGCTCTATATCGCCCCAGGTCGTCGTCTTCGTTCACGCCCACAACCACCAGAGCCGCTGCTCAACTCCGACGAGCAATAGCGGTAAGAATCGAGCGCCCCTTGTCTTCTCCTGGAAACCATCTTGCTCATCGTGACCTTGCGCACCCCCTAATGCCACTGACTCGTGATAGGGCGACGCAGAACCTCGGCAAGAACGTCGTCTGCAACCACCCGATGCTGCACACGACTCCGACGAGCTCCAACGACATCCACAGTGCGCCCCTTCGCCAACGAAGCCTACCTTGACCATCAACAGAACACGACGAACTTGGTAAGCCACCTCACCCTATCCCGCGCGACCGAAATCGTCGGCAACGTCTCTGACAGCGCCGCTGCCGCCACTCGCCGCCGCTAGCGCCTCCAGTCTTTGGTCGCAAGCTTCGCAGCCGTTAGATCTAGATCTGAGGCTGAGGATTAGATCACTTACTCGAACCGTTACGCGCAGATCTGACCGTGTGCTGCCACTTAAATCTAACGACCCTCGTTGATCGATCCACACAAAGCGGTATCGACGAATCAGAACACGCCGCGTGTCAGTAGGTTTGATTTAAAATCAGAATTTAGATCTATTAGATGTTTAAAATTGAATAATTCATAACTTTTGATTCCCACGTCCAAATTTGACAAATTTTATATCATTGGAATCAGGAGAGAAAATCCTTTCCATTTATGCAATGTGTTTAATGTTTTGCATCTGTAAAAATGGTTGTTTTTACAGAAACATTTGTAGGCATAATTTGTGTATAGTAATTATTTGAAAAATGTTTTGTTGTTCAAATAAGATTTATTTGGCAAGTTTTGAACTTGTTTGAGATTCAGTACTGTGCACTTGTCTTGTTTGGTGTATAAAATCATCACATGGCATTTTGCATGCATTCATATATTTTTGTTTGTATATATTGTATGTGATTTGGTGCCATTATTTTATGTGTAGATTTTGGTGCAAATAGTGATTGTGATTGTGAAGATTGTTGCTACTCCCCAAACTACCAATGCAAGTGGTGCTTCATGATTTTAATTCCTATGTTTTCAACTAATAGGCAAAACCTATTTTGAGCAAAGCAAGCCTAAGCTACACTTAGCCAAATGCATATAGTAACTAGATGCCAATATTATACTAATGTATCACTTGCCAATACTATTCCAATGTATTGACCCACTGTGGCTGTAACTTGTGATGTTGCAGGTTATTCTGATGGTGATTAGGGGTTGTGAGTCTACACTCAACATGCTTGCCTGTGGAACATGAAGATGAAGACTTATTTATCTTATTACATATTTGAACTCTTGTACTAGGCCTGTGGCCATGGAGTTTGTAAAATACTATGTTTATCTCTAGAATGACTTGTAATAATGACCTTTGTTTCTGTGTACTTCATCTTAAACTGTGGATGCTAGCATTGATCCAGGGACTAGCATTGCAATCACAAGGATCTTTTCCTTTATAAAGGAGGGATCTTACATTTTCAATCATATTTATCAATTCCTTCTCATAAGATAGCCTAGAAAACAATCCCACTATTTTCCTTCAAAGGGTGATCACATTAAAAATTACAAACATGAAGACAATATGTTTTACCAATTGATATTTATTCATATTAATAAAATAAATAAGTATAATAAGAACCCTAAACCCTAGGGTAAACAATTACAATTCAGAACCCTAAACTTATTAATGAGTTTTACCATCAATATTTCATAAATATTCTATCTATAATCATTAGACAAAGTCTTTAATTCATTTCTCTAACCACTCATCCCATATGAGTATGGAATAAGTGGGGATCCAATATTATAAACCATTCTATCCTATACTATGTGATTAAATACATATAAATAAACCCAATGAATATTATTAAACATTTTAAAACATAATTACTTCTAATAAAAGTGAAAACAATGTTATAGAGAAGAATATATATATATATATAGGAAATAAAGAAAATATCACAATACATAATAAAAGTTCACAAATTGATTCTTAATAACTTTATTGTCTTGCAAGTATTCAACAAATAAAATTTCAAAAAGAAAAGATCAAACCAAATAAAAATACAAACCTGAAATCAAAACAGAAAATGAAAAAGGAATAAATCCAGGAAAAAACAGAGGAAACACCCAATCTGGCCCACGACCCATTTCCTCTTCTCTCTATCCGTCGCCCGCAGGTCACATCCAATTCTCTCCGCTCGCTCCACAGAAACCCACTCCGGCCCAACAATAGCCGCGTACCCCTTCACCCTCTTTTTCTTTTCTTCTTCCTCTCGCTAGCAGGCACGCCGACGAAGCAGCTGCGTGGTGCCGCCGGAGCCGTCCGCCGTTGCCGTGATGCTCGCTGCAAAGAGATCCGCGCTACCGTCCTAGACGTCGTCTACAAGACCCCTCCTGGAAATGGTGTGCAAATGCATGTTGCAACATCCAGTTACTACTTGATGTTATAGACCTAGATAGGAACGGGAATTCGTGTAAGGAAGTGACGAGATCCAAAGACCAAGATGAAGACTTACTTGAAGAGTGAAGCCAAGTGTAAGGAGTATAAACTCAATTTGGAGGATGGATCAAGCTCAAGTTGTTCTTAGCTAGTAATAAGAAGGAAGTCTAGTGTAGAAAATACATGGAGCAACAAGAAGTTATGAACTTAAGGTTCAATCAAAATAGGTAATTTTGCTAAGAAGTCAATGGAGTAATTATACAAGTTCATGGAAATATCATGAATAGATACAAAGAAGTAGCTTTGGAACCAAAATGGTATTCAAGCTCTGATAATTCAGAGAGAATACGAGAGGTATGTCGGAAACCATAGGGTAATACATACAACCTAGGATGGTTCGCAGCTGGTAATTATCCGCAGCTGGTATTTGATCCATAGCTAATATTTGATCCACAGTTGGTACCTTGTCCGCAGCCGGTGTTGGTTGACATAGTTAACTAGATCATCTTAATGGTTGCATAAAGAGCATAAAATTTGGTCTAAGCTAAAAAAGACATGAAAGATTATAAAATTAAAGCGATCGTCTTTCGAGGTGCTTCGCGAAAAATTGACCCATCAAAGCGAAAATGTCCAAATAGTAAGTAAGACAAATGATGCTGAAAGATTCACTTCGGAGATCCCCAATAGTGTGGATACACTGTACAATCTTTCATAAGACCCTAACTGGGCAGAGTATAAGCTGGATTGGGACCAATATCCCATTTATAAAAAAATCAAGAAATATTTTATAAGGCAGTCTGAAGACTATTAGTAAACCCTGAGGGGGAGAGTAAACAATAAGTGGAAGTATTGTTATCTGACTTTCCAAGTAAAGGTTGAAGAGAAATTACTAACCTATGCCAACATTAAGCCTTATTTTCATAAGATTAGACGAAAGTCATAATTATAGAAGTACTTAAGATAGTAACAAAAGATTGTCTAAAAGCCTGATAAGGTAAAATATTGAAGTAATAAAATGGAATAGTCTTAACAGACTAATTCTAAAAGAAACAACTCTTAACTAATCCTTAAGAGGTAATAGAGCATATCCATTTGGGCATTTGTAGAGAACAAGAAATTACAATGGGTAGGGACTAAATGTGTTCAAATCCAAACTTGGAAGGATCACCGGTACAACTCATACAATGATAAATCAAAATTTAGTCCTTTTGACCACAAATATTGGTTAGTAGAAATTTGAAACTTGTTTTAGTGAGACTTCCTAGACCTTATGTAATATAGTAAGGAAGTTCGATGATCAAATGAAGGAGTTGGTTTAGGATATCTAATCAGGATAAGGAACTAAAGAAGAGATCCTAATTTATGGATTTCATAAGAAGGAAATATTCCTAAGGAAGTAAAGTAAAAGGAACTTTGGAGTATTGGAGACAACAAGATTAAAGTTTGCCGAGTATGATGAGAAATTACGGAAAGGATCTGAATATGGAATACTACAATTATTTCCATCAAGGTTACCATGGAGTTGAGACATGTCGTAATCATTGCAAGACAATTCCTTACTCCGAAACGTGAGAGTATACGAACTTCGAGGACGAAGTTTATTTTAAGGGGGAGAGTCCGTAACATTCTAGCATTAGAGCTTAGAAATAAGCTGAACACAGATGTATACATTGCATTCATGCATAGAAAATCTAAATAATTTTCGCGCTTCTAAATAAAAACTTGTCAAAGTGATTGAAGCTTCTCTTAACTTGATGGAAATGAAGTAGATCATCAAGTTGACTGCGATAAGTTTCAATATGACCTTTGCTAAAACCTTATTTTGGGTAAACATGATTTGATCTAAGGGTAGATCAAATGTAATAAAATTAAACCCTAATACATTACTTAGTGTTTTATACTTGATCCTTAGGTGATCACATCATAGTATTCATTATAATCACTCATGAGTATCAAGTTAAGGATATAACCCAAATAATAAGAACGTAACAACTATATCTTAATCTCATCTACTTATACCATGAGTATCATGGAAATACCTAACTTTAACTCTCTAGTGAGTTTGAGTAGGAAAGAAACCAAAGTTAAGATCATTCACCATATATTTTTCTTTCCATATCAATCTTTATCATCTCTATTGAATCCTATCCTTATATTTGTTGTTCATCTATATTGAGAAATCAACTATTGATTCACCAATTCTTAACCTATCAATTCTTGACCTATCAACTCTTGTACTTATAATAGCATTCACTTAGGGCTTATAAAGAAAGAAGTAAGAAGAGGTAAATAGTGATGCTAGTTTAAGATGTCATCTATAGGATGGGAGTGATTGGAGGAAATCAAATCAATATGGTAACAAAGAAGATTACAAGGAGGAAGTCTGAAGATAAGTTACCAGGAGTAGTCCTATTGGATCAAGTAGGTATAGTCAATGAATTATATCTCTTAATCCAATAGAGCTAAACAGAAGATAATTATCATACAACTGTAATGTTGTATGGATGGAAGCCTTGTTTAGCCAACTGGAAACCTGAACCATAAAGGATTAAAGGATTATAATGATCATGCCTTACTCACCAATATTGAATGCTTATACCATGTATAAGTGATATTTGTGGATAAAACATGATTGAACCATAATATAGATATATTATCCTAGATTAGTCATTACAAGTCACATTAATATAATGTGAGGTTGGAATGTTAGATATTGGAGTCAAGTAGAGACAAGATAGTATGATTAAAATGATGTTAGAGCAACATTGGATTAAAGAAGTAGTATTCTCCTCTTTGGAAATACTAAGCACTTGAGGGAAGTAGGATTTGAGGTATACATCCATCGGAGTAATATTAGTGATGGTGATAAAGGAAGTATATGAGTGGAGTTAGAGGTAACCATCTATTGGATTGGTGGTTATCAACAGTAGAATAGTTGATATAACCAAGTATGGACATGAAAAGATTTAGAATCAAGCTCATTGGAATTTACAAGTGGATTTAGAAGAATAAAAGGTGGATAAGAATATTTTTGTGAAGTAAAGTTCATCATGTTAACACATGATGATGGATAGGAAGAAGTAATATATCTAGGAAAGGAATTCCTTAATTAGAAGTCCAGAATTATGAAGTATGGAATATAGGAATTCTTGGTAAACACTAGACCCTAGATCTTTACCAAACATATTATCTATTTCATCTAATTGATCTATCATCTTGTTTACACAAAGCTTCATAGAAATATTTACTACATCAAATCACCTGAGCACATCTTTGTCATTTTCAATCATCTTTATCAATTCCTTCTCATAAGATAGCCTAGAAAACAATCCCACTATTTTACTTCAAATGGTGATCACATTAAAAATTACAAACATGAAGACAACATGTTTTACCCATTGATATTTATTCATATTAATAAAATAAATAAGTATAATAAGAACCCTAAACCCTAGGGTAAACAATTACAATTCAGAACCCTAAACTTATTAATGAGTTTTACCATCAATATTTTATAAATATTCTATCTATAATCATTAGAAAAAGTCTTTAATTCATTTCTCTAACCACTCATCCCATATGAGCATGGAATAAGTGGGGATACAATATTATAATCCATTCTATCCTATACTATGTGATTAAATACATATAAATAAACCCTATGAATATTATTAAACATTTTAAAACTTAATTACTTCTAATAAAAGTGAAAACAATGTTATAGAGAAAAATATATATACTCCCTCCGTTTCAAAATATAAGATGTTTTAGGTTTGTGAAGAAAATGAATCTAGACTTGTTTTAGTATGTAGATTCACTCAACTTTAGGATGAATCTACACACTAAAACAAGTCTACATTCATTTTCTTCATAAACCTAAAACATCTTATATTTTGAAACGGAGGGAGTAGGAAATAAAGAAAGTATCACAATACATAATAAAAGTTCACAAATTGATTCTTAATAACTTTATTGTGCTGTAAGTATTCAACAAATAAAATTTCAAAAAGAAAAGTTCAAACCAAATAAAAATACAAACCTGAAATCAAAACAAAAAATGAAAAAGGAATAAAGCCAGTAAAAAACAAAGGAAACACCCAATCTGGCCCACGGCCCATTTCCTCTTCTCTCTATCCGTCGCCCGCAGGTCACATCCAATTCTCTCCGCTTGCTCCGCAGAAGCCCACTCCAGCCCAACAATAGCCGCGTACCGCTTCACCCTCTTTTTCTTTTCTTCTTCCTCTCGCCAGTGAGCACGCCATGGCATGGCGCCACGGAGCCGTCCGCCGTCGCCGTGATGCTCGCTGCGAGGAGATCCGCGCTACCGTCCTAGACGTCGTCTATAAGACCCTCCGTTTGACGAATCCTATCTACTCCTTCCGTCTCTCGCTGCCTCGGTCCCCTGACCTCGTCGTGATGCCAGGGAGCTCCGTCTCGTTCGTCTACGCCGATTGCCCCGAAGTGTTCAAGCGAGCAAGGACTTCATGGCCGCAATCGGAACCTCATTCCCTCCTCCGGCCGTCGCGCTCGCCATTGATTCCAGCCACCTCGTTCCTCAGCGACCCTTACTTCCGCCTCGTGGTGAGTCCCTGGTACTTAGGGACCTCCCATTTTTCTCTCTCTCGCTCTAAATCTTCCTCCTCGCGAGAGCCCATGTCACATCCCAAAATTTTCCAAATTTTGAAATGTGAAATAAATAAATAAACAAAATAAAACTTTGTTGAAATTTAGGGTGAGAAGAAACTTTTTGATTCCAATTGGAAACATCAAAACCTATTTGGTTCAAATAAAATCCTAAAGGGATTTAAAAAGATAAACAATTAATAAAGAAAGTTTTAATAATTGGAATTACTATTTTTTGGATCCTTTAATAAAAAGATTTGGTTTTCAATAAAGATTATTTTATAGAGCCAAATTAAATCTTGGCCAAGCTTTTGAAATAAAATATTTCTATTTGATAAAAAGAATAAAGGTCTATTTAAATAAAATAATGAGGATTTATTAATATCCAATTTTTTTAAAGTAAATGCTTTTCCATTTTAAGTAAACACTAAAACTTGTTAATTTATTTTTAATAAGTCAAATAAAACCTACTGGAATGATTTTGTTATTGTTTTAGATTTCAAATAGAGATTTAAAATAAATTAAACCTTATTTGAATTAATGACTAAGGTCTATTTATTTAATTATTAATGGATCTTAAAAAGAATAAAAATTATTTATTTTTTGACTTTGGTTTGTGTTGTTAAACAGAATTAAAATAAACACAAAGTTTAGCAAAGGTTTGAATTCATTTGGATGTTTGAATTGTTTGAATAAAAACAAAACAGAAAATCAAATAGAAAAAGAAAAAGCAATCAGAAAGAAAAAAATAGAAACGAAAGCAGCCCAACTGGCCAGCCCACTAATCCCAGCAACGCAGCCCACCAACTCTCTCCACTACGAATCGTTTTTCACTGAGAATTCAACCCGCAGAGACGCTGACGAGTGGCCCCATCTCCCTCTCTCTCTCGCTCACTGATAACACGGCCCCACGCCAGCGTGTCGTCGTCTTCACCCGCGACCAAGTCCCCTGCCGTTGCAGCCGAGTAACTCCGGCGTTGAATTCGCGATTGATGGCGGCCTTAATTCCTCCAGTGACTACACGTACTTACTCGCCTCTGTCCCCTCTCTCTTTCCCCCCCAGACAGCACATCCCCTCTGCCCCAGGGCTGCCCAGATTTTCCCCTGCACCGCCGCGGACTCCGACGAGCTTCGCGACCAATTCCGGCGCCGTCCAGCCGCCTCTCGCCTCCCACTACACACGAGCTCTCTCCTCACCTCCTAGCGCATCTCCCCATGCCACTCGTTCGCTCATGCGCGCTCCGAAACGTCGACTTCGTCTTTATCTGAGCGCCACCGCCGTCTGCCATTGCTCCGTCCAGCTTTCCAGGTGAACTCCGTCCTCCCCTATCGTTCCCGATGATACTCCCGTATTCCCCATGCTCGTACGCATCTAACACACCCTCCCACTTGCCTCGGCGTGATCTGCAGCCTCGCCCTCGACGACCTCCAGAGCCACCCGCCGCTCGCAGCTACTGCGGCGAGCAATCGTCGCCATCCCTGAGCGCCCCTCGCCAAGCCAGCGCCACCTTGAGCTTCACCTCAATCACGCGAACACGGTGAGACACTTCCCTGTCTTCCTTGCTTCCTGGAATCACCGCGATGCCACCGCCAGAGCGTGCTCCGCCGCTCGCCGCCGAGCAGCGCCGCCAATCTTTGACCCAGCGTCTGTGACCGTTAGATGTAAATCTTGCGGCTAAGAATAGATCTAGGCGAAGGGGTATGAGCGCATATGAGCCGAGATATTTAAGTTTAATCCAATGACTCACAGTGTCCGATCCGCACGAAATGGTACCGGCCAATTAGATTGCGCCGCGTGCCACTGATTTTGTTTAAAACAGAAATTTGAATCTGATTAATATGCAAACTTGTAAAATTCATAACTTAAAATCTACACATCCAAATTTTGCAAATTTTCTATCAATGGAATCAGCAGAACATGTACTTTGCAACCATGCACTTTGTTTAATGTTTTGCTTCTGGTAAATTGGTTGAATTTGCAGAAACTTGTGTAGGCTTAATTTGAATATAAAAATTATTCTAGATATAATTTTAATATTAAATCTTTGAAAAATGGTTTGTTGTGAACCTACTGACCCTAGGAACCAACTCATGGATTTAAAAATGAATTTTGTGAAGTTTAGGAATAAATACTTGAATTAGCTCATTTCTAGTCAAATAAAAATATTGATTTTGATATAGAAATGATTTTTGAGTAAAACCTTTGGGAAATTATTTGATTCAAAGCTTCTGACTCTAAACACCAAGTTTTGTGAATTAACAACTTATTTGATGAACAATATAAAATTATTGCTTTGCTAAAAGTATTTTCAACCACATAAAATAATGATTTGGTTTAGAAATGGTTTATAGATAAATCCTTTTGCAAATGGTTTTACCACTTTAGTAAATGACCACTTTGAACCTTATAGTGTTTAGAGCCTAGTAGAAACCACCTTTGCAAATAAAACTATATTTTGCATGCTTGCATGCATGTGTTTGTTTCTATTATTTTATGGGTGATAAATTATTTGAATATTGGTTGGAATGCTAGTTGAATCTATGTTTGCTTGATTGATTTGTAGTGAAGTTAGAAGAGTGTGATATTAGCAAGATCAAGAAGTGAACCAACATTCTCTACTAAAAAGGCAAGTGACTCTATCATCCAAGTCCTACTATTTTCATTACACTTAGTGGATTTTTGTAACGTGCATGAAAATGATTTCTATATTTTATGCTATGCTAAATACTAATAGGATACCCTTATATATTCCTTAGTGGAAACAATTTAGTTGTAGTATGCTTAGCCCTGCTATATGTTGGGATGGGATACATGATATGATTATATGAAGAGTTGAAAAGACATATGTTTTATATAATAAAACAAGAACTCAATGAACCACCTGGGTGGACAAGGATACTCAAGCTTGGACAAGGTGGCAACAAAAGGAACCATGATTATATGGCTATCTCTTTTTGTATGTGCACTAGAAGAAAACCACCAAGGGACTTACAGATTGAACATGTTTCTCGTACAGTGGCTTCCGTGTACAGCCACATGCTAAATGGGCTCTGGCTTAGTCAACTACATAGTGGAAGACCCATGCATTGGCATCTTCAGGTTAACTAGATTTGTGCTAGGGAACTTGAAACCCTACATTGGTGCCTGGATGACAAGCTAGCATTGTGTATTGGGAGGAATCCTGTGGAAAGACTTTGTCACATTCTAAATCTGCCAGTACTCCATCTTGGTGAGTACTTATCCAGCGGCCACTGGTGGCATCAAGATGAGATTGTGTCATGTGGGTAAAGTGTACAACTTCTGTAGAAGATCAAAATTCTAAGTACTTAGCCGTGTCCCCGGTTATGGACAATACTGAGCAACTAAGGCCTGAAGCTATGGAAGATCTCGACATTCCAATTTCTCAAAGTTAAAACTTGAGGGTGACAACAAGGGATTTGGAGCACTTGGAGTTTTCCAAGAAGTTCAGAAAGATTTTGACAAAAGATCAAAACTATTTTGAAAAGATAGGATAAAACTATATTGCTTTTGCAAAAGAGCCTAAACCCTACTTAGCCAAATATGCATGTAATGATAGGATCCACTTATTTCTACATAGTAGTGAAACTTGACAATACAATTCAAATGTATTGACCCTTGTGGCTGCAACTTATTATGTTGCAGGTTTGTTTGATGTTAGTGAAGTTTATTGATTAGGATTACCAGTCTACAACCAACATGACTGCCTGTGGCACTTTGAAGATGAAGGACCCCATGCTTATAGATATTCTGCTGCAATGTAATGTGATAGCCAAATTAGCTATGTAAGATGTAATGAATTATTTTAATCCTGGTTATAAAGTTGTATTATGACCTTTGTTTCTTGATATTACATCTTAACTGTGGATGCTAGCTATTGATCTAGGGACTAGCATTGTAAACACAGGGATCTCTACCTTATTAAAGGTTGGGAACCTTACAGATGGTATCAGAGCACTATGTTGCCTATAGGATTGTAACCCTAGGACTGGACAAAACCCCTTAGAAAAATAGGAGTTGTATTTGTTCCAAAACTTATTTACAAACAATCTTGTAAACTCTTTCCTCAACCATTTTGGTTTTGATTCTACATCTCTTCTATTTCAAACTTGATGGACAAGCCTACCCCAAGGCCAAAGACTTCACCATGTGCAAAAGTTTTCATCAACTCTAATGACTTCAACATCTTCAAGTGATTTCAACTTTATTATCACCAAGGACTTCAACCTAGACATCACTAAGAAACTACAAGTGAAAAACCAAGAGACACTAGATTGCCTACCAAAGACATTGATATCAAGTTAGAGTATGGATCATGTTGACCTATGAGGTATGACTATACTAAGTTATTATTTTCAAGAAAACTTGTTGGTTCCTTCAACTCATGAGTTAAATCTCATAAGTTGTTAAGTGAATAGTTGCTTGTTGATTGCTTGATTGTTTGATTGAACTTGGTTTGTTTTGAGTTGTGTGATAGAACCATTTAAAAACCTATCCATCATTACTTATCCCTATCAAACCAACAGATGCCTCCTCTTCATGCCAACCCTGACCAAAACAACAACATCCCCCCTGAGATACAGCAGAGGTTGGCAGTTCAGACACAGTTGATGCAGGAGATGACCACACTCATACAGAATCAGAATAAAAACAACAACAACAACAATCCGAATAATCCTCTAGCACTTGACATGCTCACCAAGTTTCTGAAACTTAGGCCTGCAAGGTTCTTTGGAACAACTGATCCAATGGAAGCCAATGATTGGTTACGTTCAGTAAACAAGGACTTAGTGACTGTTGGCTGCACCGATGAAGAAAAAGTTAGGTTTGCAGCATTTCTGCTTGAAGGACCAGCAGCAACATGGTGGGACAACTTTCAGATCACCACTCCCCTTGAAGATGTAACTTGGGCTATTTTTGAGGATGGATTCAGAACAACTCACATCTCACCTGGAGTGATGTACTTGAAGAAAAAGGAGTTTCACAATCTGAAACAGCGTCACCTCAGCGTGGCTGAATATATTGAAGAATTCAACAATCTGGCACGATATGCACCGGATGAAGTTGACACAGATGCTAAGATAAAAGAAAAATTTCTGGAAGGACTTAATGATGAGTTGAACCTGCAGCTAGTTGTTGCCTATGTCCCAACTTATCAATCACTCTGTGACAAAGCCACCATTTTGGAAAACAAGATGAATCAAGTTGAGAACAGAAAGAGGAAACATAAACTCAAGAATCACTCAGGATCATCAAAGAAGAAGCATTCATTCAAAACAAGCAATGAAGATTCTGAACCACATCAAGATCACCACAAAAACAATGGAAGTGAGAATAATGGAAATGATAATGACAATAGAGATGACCTTGATCAGAACCAACATGACACTTTCAAGAAAGACATTAGCCAGTTGTAATGCTATAATTGCAAGGAGCTTGGACACTATGCATCAGACTGTCCTGAGAAGGAAAAGAATAAGGATGCTAGAAGAGCCAAAGGAAATGACTCCAATGTGACCTAGAAAGGACATGTGAACCACATTGACATGGATGTAAACTTTGAAGAGATAGAAGAAGTGGATGTCAGGAACTAGTTAAACTCAGAAGAGTCAAATAAGGATTCCTTGTCTTGATATTAAGTGTTGAACCTATAGTCAAGTGAACCATCAATGTAACCCTATGAGACTTTATTTTTAAGGGTGGTAGTACCCTAGTTGCCTTGAAGCCAACTTGTAACCTCTAGCCTTCCCAAATCTCGGGACGAGATTTATTTTAAGGGTGGTAGCCTGTCACATCCCAAAATTTTCCAAATTTTGAAATGTGAAAAAAATAAATAAACAAAATAAAACTTTGTTGAAATTTAGGGTGAGATGAAACTTTTTGATTCCAATTGGACACATCAAAACCTATTTGGTTCAAATAAAATCCTAAAGGGATTTAAAAAGATAAACAATTAATAAAGAAAGTTTTAATAATTGGAATTACTATTTTTGGATCCTTTAATAAAAAGATTTGGTTTTCAAAAATAAAGATTATTTTATAGAGCCAAATTAAATCTTGGACAAGATTTTGAAATAAAATATTTCTATTTGATAAAAAGAATAAAGGTCTATTTAAATAAAATAATGAGGATTTATTAATATCCAATTTTATTAAAGTAAAGGCTTTTCCATTTTAAGTAAACACTAAAACTTGTTAATTTATTTTTAATAAGTTTTCCAAGTGTTTTATTTATTCAAATAAAACCTACTGGAATGATTTTGGTATTGTTTTAGATTTCAAATAGAGATTTAAAATAAATTAAACCTTATTTGAATTAATGACTAAGGTCTATTTATTTAATTATTAATGGATCTTAAAAAGAATAAAAATTATTTAGTTTTTGACTTTGGTTTGTGTTGTTAAACAGAATTAAAATAAACACAAAGTTTAGCAAAGGTTTGAATTCATTTGGATGTTTGAATTGTTTGAATAAAAACAAAACAGAAAATCAAATAGAAAAAGAAAAAGCAATCAGAAAGAAAAAATAGAAACGGACGCAGCCCAACTGGCCAGCCCACGGCCCAGCAACGCAGCCCACCAACTCTCTCCACTGCGAATCGTTTTTCACTGAGAATTCAACCCACAGAGACGCTGATGAGTGGCCCCATCTCCCTCTCTCTCTGTCCCTCACTGACAGCACGGCCCCACGCCAGTGTGTCGTCGTCTTCACCCGCGACCAAGTCCCCTGCCGTTGCAGCCGAGTAACTCCGCGTTGAATTCGCGATTGATGGCGGCCTTAATTCCTCCAGTGACTACGCGTACTTACTCGCCTATGTTCCCTCTCTCTTTCCCCTCAGACAGCGCCTCCCCTCTGCCCCAGGGCTGCCCAGATTTTCCCATGCACCGCCACGGACTCCGTCGAGCTTCGCGACCAATTCCGGCGCCGTCCAGCTGCCTCTCGCCTCCCACTGCACACAAGCTCGCTCCTCACCTCCTGGCGCATCTCCTCGTGCCACTCGTTCGCTCGCGCACGCTCCGAAACATCGACTTCGTCTTCATCTGAGCGGCACCACCGTCTGCCATTGCTCCGTCGAGCTTCCCAGGTGAACTCCGTCCTCCCCTCTCATTCCCGATGATACTCCCGTATTCCCCATGCTCGTACACATCTAATGCACCCTCCCACTTGCCTCAGCGCGATCTGCAGCCTCGCCCTCGATGACCTCCAGAGCCACCCGCCGCTCGCAGCTACTCCGGCGAGCAATCGTCGCCGTCCCTGAGCGACCCTCGCCAAGCCAGCGCCACCTTGAGCTTCACCTCGATCACGCGAACACGGTGAGCCACTTCCCTATCTTCCTTGCTTCCTGGAATCACCGCGACGCCACCGTCAGAGCGTGCTCCGCCGCTCGCCGCCGCGCAGTGCCGCCAATCTTTGACCCAGCGTCTGTGACCGTTAGATGTAAATCTTGCGGCTAAGAATAGATCTAGGTGAAGGGGTATGAGCGCATCTGAGCCGAGCGATTTAAGTTGAATCCAACGACTCACAGAGGCCGATCCGCAAGAAATGGTACCGGCCAATTAGATTGCGCCGCGTGGCATTGGTTTTGTTTAAAACAGAAATTTGAATCTGATTAATATGCAAACTTGTAAAATTCATAACTTAAAATCTACAAGTCTAAATTTTGCAAATTTTATATCAATGGAATCATCAGAACATGTACTTTGCAACCATGGACTTTTTTTAATGTTTTGCTTCTGGTAAATTGGTTGAATTTGCAGAAACTTGTGTAGGCTTAATTTGAATATAAAAATTATTCTAGATATAATTTTAGTATGAATTCTTTGCAAAATGGTTTGTTGTGAACCTACTGACCCTAGGAGCCAACTCATGGATTTAAAAATGAATTTTGTGAAGTTTAGGAATAAATACTTGAATTAGCTCATTTCTAGTCAAATAAAAATATTGATTTTGATATAGAAATGATTTTTGAGTAAAACCTTTGGCAAATGATTTGATTCAAACCTTGTGACTCTAAACACCAAGTTTTGTGAATTAACAACTTATTTGATGAACAATATAAAATTATTGCTTTGCTAAAAGTATTTTCAACCACATAAAATAATGATTTGGTTTAGAAATGGTCTATAGATAAAACCTTTTGCAAATGGTTTTACCACTTTAGTAAATGACCACTTTGAACCTTATAGTGTTTAGAGCTTAGTAGAAACCAACTTTGCAAATAAAACTATATTTTGCATGCTTGCATGCATGACCTAGTTTCTATTATTTTATGTGTGTTAAATTGTTTGAATATTGTTTGGAATGCTAGTTGAATTTGTGTTTGCTTGATTGACTTGTAGTGAAGTTAGAAGAGTGTGAGATTAGCAAGATCAAGAAGAGAACCAACATACCCTACAAAAATGCAAGTGACACTATCATCCAAAGTCCTACTATTTTCATTATACTTAGTGGATTTTGAAACATGCATGAAAAATATTTCTATACTTTATGCTATGCTAATCCTAATAGGATACCCTTATATATTCCTTAGTGAAAACAATGTAGTTGTAAAATGCTTAGCCATGCTACATATTTTGAGAAGAGATACATGTTGAGATTTTATGAAGTTGAGAAAAGACTTGTGTTTTTATATAATAAAACAAGTACTCAATGAACCACCTGGGTGGACAAGGTTACTCAAGTTTTGGACAAAGTGGCAACTAGAGGAACCATGTTTATATGGCAATCTCTTTTTGTTGTGCACCAGATGAAAACCACCCAGGGACTTAGAGATTGAACATGTTTCTCCAACAGTGGCTTCCGTGTACAGCCACATGCTAATATGGCTCTGGCTTAGTCAACTACATTGGGAAGACCCATGCATTGGTCTTCAGGTTAACTGGAAATGAGGGAACTCGGAACCCTACATTGGTGCCTGAAGACAAGCTAGCATTGTGTATGGGAGGACCCTATGGAAAGACTTCGTCACATTCTCAATCTGCCAGTACTCCATCTTGGTGAGTACTTATCCAGCGGCCACTGGTGGCAACAAGATGAGATTGTGTCATGTGGGTAAAGTGTACAACTTCCGCAGAAGATCAAAAAAATCTAAGTACTTAGCCGTGTCCCCGGTTATGGACAATACTGAGCAACTAACGGCCTGAAGCTATGGGAAATCTCGACATTCCAATTTCTAAAAGAAAAACTTTTAAGTGACAACAAAAGGCTTGAAGCACTTGGGGATTTACCAAGGATCTCAAGAGATTTTGATAAAAACTTGAAGCACTTGGGGATTTACCAAGGAGCTCAAGAGATTTTGATAAAAACTTGAAGTACTTGGGGTGTACCAAGGAGCTCAAGAGATTTTGATAAAAACTTGAAGCACTTGGGGATTTACCAAGGAGCTCAAGAGATTTTGACAAAGACTTGAAACACTTGGGGATTTACCAAGGAGTTCAGAAAGATTTGACAAAAGATCAAAACTATTTTGAAAAGATAGGATAAATTATTGCTTTCTGCAAATGAGCCTTAAAACCCTACTTAGACAAATATGCATGTATTGATAGGATCCACTTATATTCTACCTAGTAGTGAAACTTGCTAATACAATTCAAATGTATTGACCCTTGTGGCTGTAACTTGTTATGTTGCAGGTTTGTTTGATATTAGTGAAGTTGATTGATTAGGATTACAAGTCTACAACCAACATGTTTGCCTGTGGCACTTTGAAGATGAAGGACCCCATGCTTATAGATATTCTGCTGCAATGTAATGTAATAGCCAAATGAGCTATGTAAGATGTAATAAAATTATGTTATTCCTTGTTATAAAATTGTATTATGACCTTTGTTTCTTGATATTACATCTTAACTGTGGATGCTAGCTATTGATCCAGGGACTAGCATTGTAAACACAGGGATCTCTGCCTTATTAAAGGTTGGGACCTCTACAATCGTTCTCTCACTTTATGTAGTTAACGACTTTAGGTGAGTCGTGCTCTAAGTGGGTTGGCATGACAGCTTCCGCGCCATAGACCATTAAGAATTAGGAGAAACCGTCGACCTATTTGGCATCATATAAATTCCTTGCGGCACTAAGGGTAGCTCCTCTATCCGGCATCCTGGAGACCTCTCGAGAGGCACTTGGAATTGTGGCTTGATCCTAAGCAGTATGCTCTAGTTGGCTCACTCGGCTTGTCCTTGGACTATGGATGTGCTACTGAGGTGACGTCAAGTTGTATCCCCTTATATTTGCATAAATAAGCCATATCACCTTTGGCGAAGTCTGTGTCCTTATCGGTGATTATGTTGTGTGGGTAGCCATATCGAAAGATGAGCTCCTTCAAGAACTTGGTCACCGCTAGCCCATCAAGCTTCTGGATTGTCTTGTCTTTGACCCACTTGGTAAATTTTTCAACTGTGACTAGCATATGAGTGATGAGTGCGTGAACACTTCGTTGGGAGACCCTAAGAGGAAGGTATGATGAGCACAGCAGCAAGTTTTCCCTCAGTTAGAAACCAAGGTTATCGAAGCAGTAGGAGGAAGGAAACGACTCAAAGGTGTTGCTAGAAACTTGGAGACCTACACAACACAAACTTACGACTTTTCCCCAATGAACAGTGAGGTTGTCAATCTTACCAGTTTGCTGTAACAAAGGATGAACTATATGGTGTGGAAGGTAATGGTGGTTTGCAACAAGTAAACGGTAAATAGTAGAAGATGTATCAATGATAAAGATTGGACCGGGGTCCATAGTTCACTAGAGGTGTTTGTAGGGGTTCGTAGCATGGAAAACAAAAAAATTCTACCGCATGAACACACAATCAAGATCTAATCTATGATCAAGCCAAGATCTATCTACTAGATTGTAGCAACGAGTCAATAGAGTACTAACCCTCGAAGATCCAAAGCGGTTAACGAGAGCATATTCTCGTGGATGATGTAGTCGTACACTTCCGATCTCAAGATCGCGTAGACGATCCTTTCGGCCAAGGTTCGAAGCGCTTCATGATCGGTCACACTTTCGATTCGATGAAGACCTTCCTCTCCTTGTTCCAGCAAAAATGGAGGTTGTAGCACTCTCCTCGCGATTCCGGTAGCACGACGGCGTGGTACCGGAAGTAGAGGGGAGATCTCGCAGGGCTTCGCCTTAAGCCGGAGCGAGTATGGTGGACTATGAGAGAGCCTCGGTGATCTAGGGTTTAGACACAACAAGAAGAGGGAGCAAGGCCGGCGGCTAGGGCAAGAGGGGAGCCCCAACTCGGCGACTTGGCAAACCCTAGGAGGCGGCGACAACTATTTTGGAGGCCGGCGGCTAGGGTTTAGGTTTAGAGGAGAGAGGTGTGTAGTAGAGGGGCACCCCTGCCCCTTCTTTTATAGGTGGGATGGAGGCGCCTAGGAGGAGGGAGTCCTCCTCCTTGGCCGGCGGGTGGAGGGAGTGGGACTTCCTCCCCAAGTAGGTTTCCTACTCTCCCTCCACCAAGCAAACTTGCCATTTGACTTTTCAAATTGGCGTTTGACTTTTCAAACTATGATTTGATTTATCCCTTTATTTTGCTCAGTGATGACACCTAGTACATGATGCAACCATTCCAACTTGTTATGACACATTCATGCACCCTTCCCCTCCGGAGTGCCGGACCTTCCGGACCCTTCTAGAACATTCCCGATGAAAACACAGGAATCATTCTCCAACTCCGAAACATGACTTTCCTTATATGAATCTTATTCTCCGGACCATTACGGATCTCCTCGTGATATCCCGGATCCCATCCGAGACTCTGAACAATATTCGGTCTCTTTCTCATCATTCCATAACTACTCAACAACATCGAATCCTTAAGTGTGTATCCCTACGGTTCGTGAATTATGCGGACATGACCGAGACACTTCTCCGATCAATAACCAATAGAGGAATCTGGAAATTCATATGGCTCCCGCATATTTCTAGATTACTTTGCGATCGAATGAATCACTTACATACGATACCAATTTCCCTTTGTCTCACGATAGTTTACTTATCCGAGGTTTTGATCGTCGGTATCTCTGCATACCTAGTTCAACATCGTTACCGATAAGTAATCTTTTCTCGTTCCCGTGATATGTGATCCCTTGTGAGCCAGTCACATGCTTGCAAGCTAATTGGATGACATTCCACCGAGAGGGGCCAGAGTATATCTATCCGTCATATGGATGGACAAATCCCACTCTTGATCCATGTGCCTCAACCCATACTTTCCGAATACTCAATGCCACCTTTATAGCCACCCTGTTACGGTGTGGTGTTTGATGTCATCAAAGCATCCTTCTGGCGATGGTGATTAACATGATCTCATGGTCGAAGGAATTAGGTTACTATGTATCAGAAAGCTTATAGCAAATGAACTATATTAAATGACTTGATCTTTATGCTATGCTTAACTATAGGAGTATGTCCATCACATCATTATCCTAATGATATGACCCTGTTGTTAATAACATCTCTATGTTCATGATCAGGAAACCATGATCATATATTAACCAACAAGCTAGTTTAACAAGAGCCTTTACTAGGGACTCTTTTATGTTTACAAATCACACAAGTATTAATGTTTCCGGTTAATACAATTATAGCATTGTATGTAAACATTTATCATAAGTATGAAGATATGATAATAACCACTATATTATTGCCTCTTGGGCATATCTCCAACAGTGTTCTCGTTAGATAAACAAAGATGGAATGCTGGGTAAACAAATTACAGCAGGGCAACAGACAGGATTGAGCAAGGCATAACAATGCAATACTAGATATCATGATCCTATGAGATTCGATTGGGCAATACAACAAGATACATAGACCGCCATCCAACTTCATCTATGACTAGAATTCCACCTTTGGGTTATCATCCGAACCCCCTCCAGTATTAAGTTGCAAGCAACAGACAACTGCTTTAAGCAAAGTGTGTAAGGTAAACAATCCACTTGTTCCATGAACAAGAGACCGTTGTTTTCTCCCTAGTGGCAACAGCACATCTACAACCGTAGAGATTTATGTCACTTCCCTTAGATTAAATAGACGCATGAACCCACTATCGAGCATAAATACACCCTCTTGGAGTCACTAGCAACTACTTGGCCAAGATAGCTACTAACAACGGAGAGCATGCAAGATCACAAACAACACAGACATGATAGAATCAATAAGACAAAACCATTAATCAATCTGACATAGTAACCTCAATATCCATCGGCCCGCAAACACAACATGCATGATTACAAATAGATGAGATCTTGATCATGAACGGATCTCACAAGATCTAGACATGAAATAACAAAGGAGGAGATACAACCATCTAGCTACTACATGGACCCATAGTCCAAGGTGGAACTACTCACGCTTCATACCGGACGCTGGCATGATGAAGAAGAAGGCCTCCGGGATGATCTCCCTTCCGGCAGGGTGCCGGGAAGACCTTCAGATCCCCCAATCTAGGGACGATGGTGGCGTCGGCTACAAACGGTTCCATGGAATATTGATCGGAGTTCTAAGGGTTTAGGCATCAGGGGCTTATTATAGGCGAAGAAGGAGGCCGAGGGGATGCCCGAGGCAGCTGCACCCTCCCCAGGTGCGGGGTGGGCCCACCCGTGCGGCCAAGGGGTGTGGCCCCCTCAAGGCCCTCCTCCGTCTCATCTTCTGGCTCCGTGTTCCCCACGGTAAAATATTGACTTCGCCTTTTGTCCCGTCTAATTCCAAGAATATTGATTTTCTTCCTTTCTGGAACTAAAAACAGAAAAAACAGGCAATTGGCACTGTGGCATCTTGTCAATAGGTTAGTACCATAAAACATATAAAAACACCTCAAAGTGTAGACAAAGCAAAGCAAAGTAGATACTAAACAAGCATGGAACATCAAAAATTGTAGATACGTTTCCGACGTATCAAGCATCCCCAAGCTTAACTCCTGCTCGTTCTCGAGTAGGTAAGTGATAAAAAGAATAATTTTTGAGGTGATATGCACCATCAAAATCAAGATCAAACCATTTGCAAGCATTGAATGCTGGGATCAAAGAAATCTAAACATGAGCATGAAAGATGGAGTTGTAACAGTAAGACAAAGTAATTATGCATGCAACATGAAAGGCTACAAAAAAAGATCATGAATAACATGCATTGAAAAAAAATTGTCTGTTTCACATACAGAAAACATGGCATAGTGTCAATCAGCTTGTCCCTCATGGCGTAGTGTAAGATACCTCCTTTATAAAGGAAAAGGATCCCTGTGATTGCAATGATAGTCCCCGGATCAATGCTAGCATCCACAGTTTAAGATGAAGTACACAGAAACAAAGGTCATTATTACAGTCATTCCAGAGACAAACATAGTCTTTACAACTCCATGGCCACAGTCCTAGTACAAGAGTTTAAATAAGTAAATAGATAAAAGTCTTCATCTTCATGTGCCACAGGCAAACATGTTGAGTGTAGACTCATGACTCCTAATCCTCATCAGAATAACCTGCAGCATCACAAGTCACAGCCACAGTGGGTCAATACATTGGAATAGTATTGGCAAGTGATACCTTAGTAGAATATTGGTGGACTAATACTATATGCATTTTGGCTAACTGTAGCTTAGGCTTGCTTTGCTCAAAATAGGTTTTGCCTATTAGTTGAAATCACTAAGTTTTTCTTTGTCAAAAACTTTTCCCAAGGAACCACCAATAGACATTGGGGTCCTTCACCCTTGTTCAACCACAAGTTTTACTTAGAAATTGGGATGAGGAGATTCTTGATAGCTTCCATGTCTTGATGCTCAAATTTTCCAATACCAGGGACATGGCTAAGTACTTTGATTCTTCCATCTGCAGAGGTTGTGCACTTTCCCCACAAGCCTTGATTTCACCAAGACAGGACCTTTCAGAAGCCTTCCCTTAGACCAAATGGACGCGTTCCAACCTATCATCCCACTACCACCAACTGTCCAGATGGCTAAGTTTTTGCAACCTATGTGATCCAGGCAGAGCCCATATTGCCAAGTGGCTGCACTAGAAGCTTCTTAACATTTGGCCTCTCAAATCCCTTTGTTCCTGGGTGGGCTTTCCACAAGTGAGATACACAAGGTAAACCATAGAAATGGGCCTTGTGTAACCACTCAACACAAACCATTCCTTCCATTCCACCCAGGTGTTTCATTCACTTAGTTGTTTTATTAAGCAAAACACAAGTCCAAAGACTTAGAAATATTTTATCATAGCATGAATATTTCACCACCCTTGGTTGCTACTAGCTAGGCTAAGCATGGCATAGATAAGCATCTTAACTTAGAAATTTCTAGCAATTCTACAACTACTAGGATTTCCCAAGCATTGCATATAAGCAAAATATAACCATGCAAGACTAGCAAAATATTTCTAATGCATAGTAGAAAAACATAGGGATAAAATCATGAAGCACCACTTGCCTTGGTAGTTTGGAGAGTAGCTACACTCCTCACAATCACAATCACTATTTGAACCAAAATCTACACATAAAATCATAGCAACAAATCACATACAAAATAAATACAAGCAAAAATATATGGATGCATGCAATATGATATGTGATGATTTTTCTAAACTCAACACGACAAGTGCACAATACTGGTTCATAAACAAGTTCAAAACTTGCCAAACAACCTTTATTTAAACACTAAAACATTTCTCAAATAATTTATATACACATAATAGGCCTACACATGTTTTTGTAAATAAAACTATTTTAACAGAAGCAAAACATTAAACACATTACATATATGGAAAGGGCTTGCTCTCCTGATTCCATTGATATAAATTTTTCAAATTTGGACATGGGAATCAAAAGTTATGATTAAAACAAGTTTAAACATCTAATAGATTCAAATTCTGATTTTAAATCTAAATCCTAGCCATGCGTCATGTTCTGATTGGTGCGTACCGGTTCGCTCAGGATCACACACGCAAGCCGTTAGATCTAACTTAATCTGCACGGCCTAGATCTAATCGTACCCCTTCACTTAAGTGATCTATCTAGCCCGTCAGATCTAGATCCAACGGTTCGCGATCAAGCGACCAAACTCTGGCGGCGCTAGCAGCGACGGCTGGTGGCGGCGGCTCTGTCTACGGCGGTGCGGTGGCTACAGGGGGTTCTGGGGTCGTCGGAGATGCTTACCAGACTCGCGACGATGTACTGAAGCCCAACGTGGCGACGGCTTGCCAAGGGGCGCGCTGCAGTGGCCGTGTGAGCTCGTCGGAGTCGCTGGCGGCATCGGGTGCTTGTTGACGAAGATGTTGCCGAGGTTCTGCGTCGGCCTCGATTACACGTCGGAGTCGAGCGGCGGCTCAGGTGTTCGTGGGCGTGAACGAAGCCGTCGCTCGAGATTGGTCGCCGGAGTGCTTCTGTGCAGCGGCGGAGTGGTTCGAATTCGTGCAGCCTGGTGGCAGAGTGGTGGCGCTAGGTGAGGGGAAATGCTCGTGGTGCAGAGGGGGTTATGTAGCCGGGAGGGGGCGGCGATTACGCGCTGAATCAATGGCAATTAAGCTCGCAGTGACTGCGGCGAGGTAACGGCAGAGCGCCTCGGCCGCGCGTGATTGAAGACGACGACGACGTGGTCGCAGGGTCCACTTGCCAGCGAGAGAAACAGAGAGGAGGTGGGGTCAGGCGGTCAGTGACTCGGCGGGTTTGTCTGCGAGTGAGAGAGAGAGAGAAGGGGGGAACCCGGGTGGGCTAAATGGGCTGGTTCTGCAGTTGGGCTAGATAGCTGGCGCCGACCCTTTTCTATTTCTTTTCTCCTTTTCTTTTTCTGTTTGCAATTTCAGGAATCATTTTCAAATGATTTCAAAAGTTGTTTGAATTCAAATCTTTTCAGGATTTTTGTAGAGTGCAACACTCACAAATCTGGACACAAAAACAAGTGGTCACTTTGTACTGGCCTGGTCACTTGGAATAAAACAAAATAAGTAGTGACATAGCACTAGTTTTAAATAGGTTTTGAAATTGGTTTTCAAACCATATTTTGTTTTGAAACTTTGGTTTAATTCCTAGCAATCAAGCAATACGATCTGAGAGGAATAAGACAACAAGGTTTGGTTCAATGAACAACAATCTCTCATTGGAAAGTAGCATTTGTTTTAATGTTGAACAGATAAAATAATGAGCTCATATGCTCCTGTTTTTGAATTGATTTGTTTGAAATGAACTCTATATGATCATGGATGCATGGATGATATGCATGAGTTTGAAACATGATTTTAGGGATGTTACAAATCTAACCCCCTTAAGGTGAATCTCGCCCTCGAGATTCGGATTGGCTAGCAAACAGGTGAGGGTGGTCTTTCCGAAGATCATCTTCTCTCTCCCATGTTGCTTCCTCCTCGGAATGATGGTTCCATTGAACTTTGCAGAACTTGATAGTCTTAGTCCGAGTAACTCTTTCTGCAGTCTCAAGAATCTCGATAGGTTTCTCTTCATAAGTGAGATCACTCTCCAACTGAACCTCTTCCAAAGGTATAGTATCCTTCAAAGAAGTCTCTTCCATTTCCGGATGACATTTCTTAAGCCGACTCACATGAAACACATTATGAACAGCTGACAAGGACTCTGGCAATTCAATCTCATAAGCAACTTCTCCTTTACGACTCAGAATCTTGAATGGTCCAACATATCTTGGGGCCAATTTTCCTTTGACTCCAAACCTCTTCACTCCACGAAGTGGTGACACTCTAAGATATGCCCTATCACCAACTTCATAGGTGACTTCTCTACGCTTAGGATCTGCGTAGCTCTTCTGTCGGGACTGTGCTATCTTCAATTTGTCTTTAACCAGCTTAACTTTCTCTTCGGCTTCTTTGATAAGTTCTGGTCCGAACAAACTTCTTTCTCCCACACCATTCCATAGTAATGGGGTGGTACGCTTTCTCCCATAGAGAAACTCAAATGGTGCCATCTCAATACTGGCTTGATAGCTATTATTATAAGAGAATTCTGTGTAAGGCAGACTTTCATCCTAACTGGCTCCATAGTCTAGAGCACATAATCTCAACATATCTTCCAGAATCTGGTTAGTCCTTTCTGTCCGTCCGTCAGTCTGAGGATGAAAAGTGGTGCTGAATTCCAACCTCGTTCCCAATGACTCATGTAGCTGTCTCCAAAAATGAGAAGTGAATTGGGTTCCTCTATCTGACACAATACTCTTGGGTACTCCATGTAGACACACAATTCTACTCATATAGATCTTGGCCAACTTAGCACTTGTGTAAGTTGTCTTCAAGGGTATGAAATGAGCCACTTTAGTTAGGCGATCCACTACCACCCAAATAGAATCATATCCAGACCGGGTCCTTGGTAATCCAGTAATGAAATCCATACCAATCTTGTCCCACTTCCAATCAGGAATAGGCAGTGGTTGAAGCAATCCTGCTGGTTTCTGATGTTCCACTTTCACTCTACTACACACATCACACAAAGCAATATGTTCGGCGATGTCCTTCTTGAGATTATTCCACCAAAATCTTTCCTTCATATCCATGTACATTTTGGTGTTACCCGGATGAATAGAATATGGTGAGTTGTGTGCTTCTTGTAAAATAAGTTTCCGAAGCTCCGGATCTTGTGGAACACAGATACGTTTCCCATGCCATAAAGTACCTTGTTCGTCTTCATGGAATCCTTTGGCTTTTCCCTTGCCAATCTTTTCCTTGATCTCTTCAATTTCCTTATCAGTCTTATAGGCTTCTTTGATCTTGTCCAACAAAGTGGGTTGGACATCTAATGAAATGAGATGTCCTTCATGCACAATCTCTAATCTGAGATCTCTAAATTGAGCACACAAATCATCTAGCAATTCTCCTTTAGTAAGGCCATTCACAAAAACCTTACGGCTTAGATCATCTGCTACAACATTTGCTTTACCGGGGTGGTATTGCAAACTTAAGTCATAGTCCTTGATGAGTTCTAGCCATCTTCTTTGCCTCATGTTAATTTCCTTCTGGGTGAAGATATACTTCAAACTCTTGTGATCTCTGAACACTTCACACCGCTTTCCCAAAAGATAGTGTCTCCATGTTTTGAGTGCATGGACAACAGAGGCTAACTCTAAATCATGAGTAGGATAATTCACTTCATGAGTTTTGAGTTGTCTCGAGGCATAAGCCACAACTTTTCCTTCTTGCATAAGTACTGCACCTAAACCATGATGAGATGCATCACAATATACTTGGAAATCTTTTTCCAAATCTGGCAAACACAAGACTGGTGCCGTCACAAGTCTCTTCTTCAATTCTTGAAAGCTGAGTTCACAACCTTCAGACCAAGAAAATTTCTTATCTTTCTTTAGCAATTTTGTCATAGGTTTAGCTACTTTGGAGAAATTCTCAACGAACCTTCTGTAGTAACCTGCTAAGCCAAGGAAACTACGAACTTGTTTCACTGACTTGGGAGATTCCCATTCAGTTACAGCTGAAACTTTAGCAGGATCAACTGCTACACCATCTCCTGACACAACGTGTCCTAGAAATCCAACTTCATTCAACCAAAATTCACACTTGCTGAATTTGGCATACAGTTTATGCTCTCTAAGCTTCTCAAGTATCAAACGCAAATGTCCTTCATGCTCATCTTTGCTCTTGGAGTAGATCAAAATGTCATCGATGAAAACGACAACAAACTTATCAAGAAATTCCATGAACACCTTGTTCATCATATTCATAAAGTATGCTGGAGCATTGGTCAAACCAAATGGCATCACGGTATACTCATACAATCCATACCTTGTGGTGAAGGCTGTCTTGGGTATGTCTTGCTCTCTTATCTTGAGCTGGAAATAACCTGACCGGAGGTCAATCTTTGAGAACACACAAGCTCCTTCTAACTGATCAAACAAGTCATTTATTCTAGGCAAAGGGTATTTGTTTTTGATAGTCACTTCATTGAGTGAACGGTAATCTATGCATAACCTTTGACTTCTATCTTTCTTCTCCACAAACAAAACTGGTGCTCCCCAAGATGAAGAACTTGGTTGAATAAATCCTTTCTGCAACTGTTCTCCAAGTTGTTTCTTGAGTTCTTTCAGCTCATCAACTGACATCTTGTACGGTCTCTTTGCTATTGGTCCAGATCCTGGTTGCAAATCAATGAGAAATTCCACATCTCTATCTGGTGGCATTCCCGGCAATTCTTCCGGAAACACATCCGGATATTCACTCAAAATTGGCACACTATCCATGCTAACCCCCTTAAGAGAATTTAGCTTACTCCTTTTTGCTTCAAAGTTGGTCTTGAATCTGATCCTTTTATTTTTTGGAGTTGTGAGTGAGACAGTATGGTTGGCACAATCTATCACTCCCTTGTGCTTAGTCATCCAGTCCATTCCCAAAATGACATCCAATCCTTGGGAGTTTAGGATTATCAAGTTAACGGGAAACTTATACCTCCCAAACTCTATGACTAGATCATGACATCCTGAATTCACTATCATTTCTCCGCCAGGAGAACTTACTTTTATAGGACACCCAATAGTTTCTACCGGTAGTTCATTTCTTTCAACAAATGCTCTTGATATGAATGAATGAGATGCACCAGTATCAAAGAGAACAAATGCTGGAACAGAATTGAGTTTGAACTTACCAGCAACAGCATCAGGCTCCTCATAAATTTCCTCCACATTGATGTGGTTCACTTGTCCCTTTTGAAAAGGGTTGGGCTTGTTGGGTCCTTCAACTTTCTTTTCTGGGCATTCATTTGCATAATGCCCCATCTTCTTGCACTTGAAACACTCAACCTGACTAAAATCCTTCTTGACAGGCTGGCTTCCACTGCCACTTCCACTACCACTATGGTGGCTCTTATATCCACTCTTGTGGTTCTTGTACTTGTCATTGTCATGACTACGGTGATGCTTGTTGTCATGATGATGGTTGTGGTTGTGGTGCATGTTGAATTTCCCATGCTTGTGGGATCCTGAGCTTCCACTATCATCATAATGGGAACGCTTGTGAGACGATCCCGAGTTGTGCTTGTCCGAGTGCTTTCTCTTCCTACTCTCAACTTGTTTCATTTTGTTCTCGAAAATAGCAGCCTTGTCACAAAGAGACTGGTATGTGGGAACATAGGCCACTGATAGCTGCAGGTTCAGTTCATCATTCAACCCTTCAAGGAACTTTTCCTTTCTCTTAGCATCAGTGTCAACTTCATCCGGTGCATAACGCGCCAGATTGTTGAACTCCTCAATATATTCAGCCACGCTGCGGTGGCGCTGCTTCAGGTTATGAAACTCTTTCGTCTTTAGACTCATCACTCCGGACGAGATGTGAGAAGTACGGAAACCATCTTCAAAGATAGTCCATGTCACATCTGCAATGGGAGTGGTGATCTGAAAGTTATCCCACCAAGTGGTTGCTGGTCCTTCCAACAAATGTGCTACAAATCTGTATTTTTCTTCATCAGTACAGCCAACAGTTACCAAGTCCTTGTTCACAGAGCGTAGCCAATCATTGGCCACCATAGGATCAGTTGTTCCTGAGAACTTTGCTGGCCTCAACCTCAAGAACCTGGTAGGCATGTCAAAACCCGGTGGGTGGTTGTTGTTGTTGTTGTTGTTGTTGTTGTTGTTGTTGTTGTTGTTGTTGTTGTTGTTGTTGTTGTTGTTGTTGTTGTTGTTGTTGTTGTTGTTGTTGTTGTTGTCGTTGTTGTTGTTGTCGTTGTTGTTGTCATTGTTGTTGTCGTCGTCGTCGTCGTCGTTGTTGTTGTTGTTGTTGTTCTGATTCTGGATGAACATAGTCATCATTTGCATCAGCTGAGTCTGAGCTGACATCATTTGCTGCATCTCAGGGGTGATGTTTTTGTTGTTGGGGTTGGGATTGGCACGACGGGGAGGCATCTGTGGTTTGGTCAATAGAGATAAGAATGAGATACCCATAGATGCTATTATGCACAATACATCACATAAACAATCACAAATATGCATCACAATAATAAAAGTTCAACAACAGGGACAACAAGTTTGCAAAGTAAACACACCAATAGCAAGCCATCCACATGTTGGATGGTCATTGCGACTCAATAAAAAGCATGATAAATAAATGATAAATGAGTAGTCATCACTACTCCTCGGCATTAACCTCCTCCTCAACAAAGGTAAGACCTGCATTCTCCATAGCGGTCTTGTATTCCTCGACATTGGTGGTCAAGGTATCTACTTTGGCTTTGATAGCCCTCTTCTGAGAACGAAGCCTCTCTATCACAGTCTGCTGATGCTCGAGCTCGAAGTCCTTGGCCTCCAGTTCTGCAGTCATGTCTCGAATCCTCTTGTTCCTATCTTGGACTCGCTTCTCTTGACTCTTGAACTTTCTATCCTGACTCTCGAACTTGGCCTCCATCTCCTTGACTATCTCATCTTGCTCCGCGAAGAGCTTGTCCTTCTCACGAACCTGCACTTGGAGTTCGTCATTGCTGAGCATGACGTTGGTCCTATCAGTGTCCACGTGCCTAAGAAGAACCTCTAAGTCCTGGAGGTATAGACAAATCGGCTCTGCTGTCTCCCTCGAAGTGTCCTCGAAGTCAATGGCCTCACCATCCTCATCACGTCTACCGAAGGTATGGAAGTGAGTACCTCTAACCTCACGAGAGTGTCTCCCTAGTAGACGTCCTATCAGATCCTGCATGACTACCTCAAGGCCTCTCTCCTTGTCATCATGCATGAGCTTGAAGATGATGGCCTCCGTGGCTGGCTCAGTCTGGCGTCCGGGCTGATTGACCTTGAAGCCCCAAAGATCTTTCCTCTCAAACTTGGTGAGTGGAAGCATCATGATAGAAGGAAGTGGGAGATTGAGCAGGCTAGTGAGCTCAATAATACGAGTTCCAAAGCGAGTTCCCTTGAACTCATCAACCGTGCTGATAATAACATTAGGCATCTATTTATAAGATAGAAAAAGTTAGAATCAACATACATAGGAATGTATCACAAAACAAAGCAACACATGTAAACTTTGGAAATCAAATCACACAAGTCATGGCATACATGAAACCATTATAACATCCAAGGTTCAACTTATTTCAAGCAACATTTGGAAAATAAGGTGATAAGTGTGGTGGTCCAACTAACGAAGTACGTTACAATCCCATCTCACTTGCCAAGTTGGCTAACGTAATATTTCTAGAAGCGGTCAGTCTATCTTGAGCACATGACTCCATTACTAAGTCTATAATGTCTCCTTTTAAAGTTTGGTTGGTAGCCTACAACTCTTGGGTATGTTTCTTTTCTTCCTTTAGGTCATTCTGGATGTTTAGCATTCTGCACTTGACTCTATCACCAAGTTCTTTGATGGTCTTCCAAGCTGCATCCCTTGCTGAATCAAAGAATGTAGTGTGCACCACTGAATTGGTGAACATGCAGAATCCTGATTCTTTGTGGTTGTCTTCCTTGTTTTTATACAAGTGAAGTTGCACCCACCAGTACTCAACTCCTTCATCCATCACAGGAAAACCTGTGTACACAGCTGCACCATGTATTTCCATTGCAACCATGAGGTCCTTGAGAGCCTTGGGGAATTCCGTCTCACACTCCAAAGTCATTGTCATGAGTGGTCCCTTCCTTACGGCTTCGTTGATGGAGTTCATCTACAAATTGAGATGAGAAAGAAGATTAGAAAGGTTTACGAGAAGAATAGACAAGTGTAGAAGTGGTTGAAATTTTTTCCTTAGTGGTTTCCAATCCTAGGGTCATAATCCTACAGGCAACACAGTGCTCTGATACCATCTGTAAGATCCCTCCTTTATAAAGTAAAAGGATCCCTGTGATTGCAATGCTAGTCCCTGGATCAATGCTAGCATCCACAGTTTAAGATGAAGTACACAGAAACAAAGGTCATTATTACAGTCATTCCAGAGACAAACATAGTCTTTACAACTCCATGGCCACATGCCTAGTACAAGAGTTTAAATAAGTAAATAGATAATAGTCTTCATCTTCATGTGCCACAGGCAAACATGTTGAGTGTAGACTCATGACTCCTAATCCTTATTAGAATAACCTGCAACATCACAAGTCACAGCCACAGTGGGTCAATACATTGGAATAGTATTGGCAAGTGATACCTTAGTAGAATATTGGTGGACTAATACTATATGCATTTTGGCTAACTGTAGCTTAGGCTTGCTTTGCTCAAAATAGGTTTTGCCTATTAGTTGAAATCACTAAGTTTTTCTTTGTCAAAAACTTTTCCCAAGGAACCACCAATAGACATTGGGGTCCTTCACCCTTGTTTAACCACAAGTTTTACTTAGAAATTGGGATGAGGAGATTCTTGATAGATTCCATGTCTTGATGCTCAAATTGTCCAATACCAGGGACATGGCTAAGTACTTAGATTCTTCCATCTGCAGAGGTTGTGCACTTTCCCCACAAGCCTTGATTTCACCAAGACAGGACCTTTCAGAAGCCTTCCCTTAGACCAAATGGACGCGTTCCAACCTATCATCCCACTACCACCAACTGTCCAAATGGCTAAGTTTTTGCAACCTATGTGATCCAGGCAGAGCCCATATTGCCAAGTGGCTGCACTAGAAGCTTCTTAACATTTGGCCTCTCAAATCCCTTTGTTCCTGGGTGGCTTTCCACAAGTGAGATACACAAGGTAAACCATAGAAATGGGCCTTGTGTAACCACTCAACACAAACCATTCCTGCCATTCCACCCAGGTGTTTCATTCACTTAGTTGTTTTATTAAGCAAAACACAAGTCCAGAGACTTAGAAATATTTTATCATAGCATGAATATTTCACCACCCTTGGTTGCTACTAGCTAGGCTAAGCATGGCATAGATAAGCATCTTAACTTAGAAATTTCTAGCAATTCTACAACTACTAGGATTTCCCAAGCATTGCATATAAGCAAAATATAACCATGCAAGACTAGCAAAATATTTCTAATGCATAGTAGAAAAACATAGGGATAAAATCATGAAGCACCACTTGCCTTGGTAGTTTGGAGAGTAGCTACACTCCTCACAATCACAATCACTATTTGCACCAAAATCTACACATAAAATCATAGCAACAAATCACATACAAAATAAATACAAGCAAATATATGGATGCATGCAATATGATATGTGATGATTTTTCTAAACTCAACAAGACAAGTGCACAGTACTGGTTCATAAACAAGTTCAAAACTTGCCAAACAACCTTTATTTAAACACTAAAACATTTCTCAAATAATTTATATACACATAATAGGCCTACACATGTTTCTGTAAATAAAACTATTTTAACAGAAGCAAAACATTAAACACATTACATATATGGAAAGGGATTGCTCTCCTGATTCCATTGATATAAAATTTGTCAAATTTGGACGTGGGAATCAAAAGTTATGATTGAAACAAGTTTAAACATCTAATAGATTCAAATTCTGATTTTAAATCTAAATCCTAGCCACGCGTCATGTTCTGATTGGTGCGTACCGGTTCGCTCAGGATCACACACGCAAGCCGTTGGATCTAACTTAATCTGCACGGCCCAGATCTAATCGTACCCCTTCGCTTAAGTGATCTATCTAGCCCGTCAGATCTAGATCCAACGGTTCGCGATCAAGCGACCAAACTCTGGCGGCGCTAGCGGCGACGGCTGGTGGCGGCGGCTCTGTCTACGGCGGTGCGGTGGCTACAGGGGGTTCTGGGGTCGTCGGAGATGCTTACCAGAAACGCGGCGATGTACTGAAGCTCAACGTGGCGACGGCTTGCCAAGGGGCGCGCTGCAGTGGCCGTGGGAGCTCATCGGAGTCGCTGGCGGCATCGGGTGCTTGTTGACGAAGATGTTGCCAAGGTTCTGCGTCAGCCTGGATTACACGTCGGAGTCGAGCGGCGGCTCAGGTGTTCGCAGGCGTGAACGAAGCCGTCGCTCGAGATTGGTCGCCGGAGTGCTTCTGTGCAGCAGCGGAGTGGTTCGAATTCGTGCAGCCTGGTGGCAGAGTGGTGGCGCTAGGTGAGGGGAAATGCTCGTGGTGCAGAGGGGGTTATGTAGCCGGGAGGGGGCGGCGATTACGCGCTGAATCAATGGCAATTAAGCTCGCAGTGACTGCGGCGAGGTAACGGCGGAGCGCCTCGGCCGCGCGTGATTGAAGACGACGACGACGTGGTCGCAGGGTCCACTTGCCAGCGAGAGAAACAGAGAGGAGGTGGGGTCAGGCGGTCAGTGACTCGGCGGGTTTGTCTGCGAGTGAGAGAGAGAGAAGGGGGAACCCGGGTGGGCTAAATGGGCTGGTTCTGCTGTTGGGCTACATAGCTGGCTCTGGCCCTTTTCTATTTCTTTTCTCCTTTTCTTTTTCTGTTTGAAATTTCAGGAATCATTTTCAAATGATTTCAAAAGTTGTTTGAATTCAAATCTTTTTAGGATTTTTGTAGAGTGCAACACTCACAAATCTGGACACAAAAACAATTGGTCACTTTGTACTGGCCTGGTCACTTGGAATAAAACAAAATAAGTAGTGACATAGAACTAGTTTTAAATAGGTTTTGAAATTGGTTTTCAAACCATATTTTGTTTTGAAAATTTGGTTTAATTCCTAGCAATCAAGCAATACAATCTGAGAGCAATAAGACAACAAGGTTTGGTTCAATGAACAACAATCTCTCATTGGAGAGTATCATTTGTTTTAATGTTGAACACATAAAATAATGAGCTCATATTCTCCTGTTTTTGAATTGATTTGTTTGAAATGAACTCTATATGATCATGGATGTATGGATGATATGCATGAGTTTGAAACATGATTTTAGGGATGTTACACGTAGCAAATAGATGCATAGGATACCTTCAAAGTTCATAAGAGTGACTAGATACAAATAGCACTAGAACAGGTAATATCAACAATCTGCATCAATCAATATGTTTTGGGACAATGCACATAGAACTAAAAATGGCAACTATGCTCTCTTAACTGGTGCCTAAAGGTAGAAGGTGGAGACTCAATATAATGGTGGAAGAAAGGCCCTTCATATAGGGAATCAGGGATTTCAAGTCTCAAAAAGAGCTTCCAAAAATTATGGTACTTGTTATCTTTCAGCTCCCATTGCCCCTATCATAAGCATCTTGAAGTGAGTAAGGTTAAAGTGAACAAACTATGGAGTATATTCTTGACAAAGTATAAGTTGGCGATCTCATGTCCCTTGAATACGAGGGCCGCTCCTCATGCTACTCAACTTTAGTCACCTGTAAGTTCTTGTCATATTAAGTACATGTGTATCATAGAGAACCGCCAACGGGGTACCCCTTGCACATGGTACAGGAGCTATCCCATAACCAAAATTACAAGGCAATCAGATAATGAGCATCTCATCAATCTTCTTATTTACCATGGGAATATGGTGCTTTTTTCTCTCTTTCCTCTTTTCTCAATATGTCTCTTTTTTTATAAGAGGAAAGCTTCATAGATGTCATTATGGTGATGCTGCAAGTTTCCACCATGATTAGGCATGGCTGAGGCTAGCGGCCCAGGCATTTTTCTAACACACATACATAACTCCATGGACTTACAAGCTCCCCTTTTATTTCACGCCGACGATATCCAGAGACAAAAGAGCATGATATCAACTGTGTACAAAGTACATGTGCAATATTGAAAGCATTCCATGTGACAGCACGGTTTGTTCTAATTCCAACGTATAAGTGCAAGCATATACAACATACATGACACAATGGTTCAAGTTTATTAGGGGAAAGAAATATAAAGTGTGCCGTCAAGTTTGTGAGATCTTTAATCACTAAGTTTTCACATAACAAAATAATTTTTAATTCGAAGGTAGATGAAAACATGAATATACTTGGAATGGTGTAACACACCATGCATAGGAATTTATAGTGGACACTTTGGAATAACTTAGTTTCTTCAGAGTTGGAAGCATGAGTAGAACTTACTCATACAAGTGGAGGCTAGCAAAAGACTGGGAGCAACGAACTAAGAGAGCAATAATGGTCATAATCATGCAGAGCGACAAAACATTACTACTCAAAGGATAGAGTTGTACTACAAGTCAAGTACTAAATGATCATAGAGGCTATGGTGACTTGTTCATAGTCATAACATGGTGTGAGCATGTGCCAAGTCAACCCAAACAAAGCATCAAAGGAGAATACCACAATACTATGCTTTTGCATGTTAAAACAACGCATGATTCTTTCAAGGCACACTAAGCAATCCCAATTGTTTTGAAAAATTCATGCTACATCAATAATCACTAAGGATAAGGTCAGAACAACACCTAGAATGACATGCTAAAGTCTAAGTCATAGTCAAAGCAAACTCCTCTTGCACTATTTCAAACAAGAACTTTCTACTCCTTTCCAACACCAATCAACTTATTTGAAACAACACAGCGAGAACAGGGTTCCAAACTACTTTATTCAAGAAAACTAAGCAAAGAAAACAAAAACTAGGACGCTTCAAGAACAACACAATAGTGCATGAAACAATAAAAACGAAGTGTCTAGAAAAACCTGAGCATTTTATTGATGAAGAAGGGGATGCCTTGGGCATCCCCAAGTTTTACGCTTGTACCTCTTGGATATTTATTGGTATGACACCATGGTGGCATCCCCAAGCTTGAGCTTTGTCCATTCTTCATCTCATTACTTCATTCTTTCTCTACACCTGAATTTTTTTCCTTCATACAAAACTTCACACAATCTTCATTAGCAACATTAGTGTATTCAAAAGATAATAGACCCTTGGGTTTATCTTTAGAACAACAAAACTTTCTCTAAAACACTTTCTACTATAGCAATTCCCTAAAAAAGCTCAATTTCCCAAAAAAAGAACCCAAAAAGGAATCAATAAGAAGCAAATGCAAATAATGGCAGAAATCTGTCAAAACAGACCAGCAGGTAGAAATCGATTTTTTCGAAAACCTTCTGTTGCTCAAATAAAAAAGTGTTGAACTAATGAAATTTAGCTAACATACTGCGAGATTTATTCGTAATATATCATCTCAATCCGACTTACATAGATTCCTCACAAATTTTTACGGTGGATCACAAAAATCTGTTTCAGGAGAGAAACTCCTCAAATCTCACTTCCCTCTCATTAGAGGTCATTCTTGGCACAAAAAGAAAACAAAAAGGATAAGGAGAGGTCATTATTGAATTAATAACTTCCAAGACTCAAGAAAACTCTTGGGTTATCTCCCAACAAGTACTTCTCTTTAACGCCTTTAAGTTAGGCACAAGAAGAAAGAATCAAGTATTTTCAAATAAAGAAGCATTAACATCAAACCTTGATTTCAAAGGAGGAGAAAAATCAACTTCTATCTCCTCATAGGGAAGTGGTCAATACCTTTCTTGAATGGAAATTGATATTTAATGGTGCCTTCTTTCATCAATGATGGCACCAACAGTTCTAAGAAAAGGTCTTCCCAAAGTGATAGGACAAGAAGCATTGTATTCAACATACAAAACATAGAAATCAATGGGGACATAGGCATTGTTAACCATAATAAGAACATCATTAACACTCCCCATGAGTTTCTTATTAGCATTATCATTAAGTGGAACATCCAAATAACAATCTTCCAAAGGTGGCAAATCAAGCATTTCATAAATCTTCCTAGGCATAATAGATACACTAGAACCAAGATCACATGAAGCTTTGAGATCAAAGTCATTCACTTGCATATTAATAATGGGTTCCCAACTATCTTCTACTTTCCTAGGAATAGAAGCTCTGTGTTTTAGGTTATCTTCCTTAATTTTAATAAGAGCATCTGTAATGTGTTTGGTGAAAGCAACATGCATATCACTAGCATCGGGACTTCTAGCAAGCTTTTGTAGGAACACAATCACTTCAGAAATATTGCAATCATCAAGATCAAAATCAAACTTAGCATCACTAGTAGTAGACTCATTGGGCTTAGGCATTGTAGGAGGAGGAATAGGGACTTCTTGTGGTTTAGTGGCATCCATATTGGTGGTGGTGATAGTGCACACACTATTGTTTCTATCAATTTCAGCTTCTATTTCCCACTTAGTATGAAGTTGGGATAACAGTCTAACATTTTCATCAATACTAACTTGTATGGCATGTGTGGCAGCCACGGTACTTTCCATGGTTTCAGGTTTAGCAGCCATTTTATTAATCAAAGAGGACTATGCTTCAGACAAAGAGGAAATATTTTTCTTATCACAAAAATCGGTGACCTTGAAGGAGGGCAATTCTTAACCAAAGATTTCATTCTTTCCTCCAAGTTCTCTGTGAGCTCACCAGAGAACTTGGAGGAGGGCAATTCTTAACCAAAGATTTCATTCTTTCCCAAGCTTGAGCAACATGTTCATTATCAAGTTGTTTAAATTTCATAATATCACTTCTCATAGATATAATCTTAGCAGGAGGGTAGTACTTCCCAATAAAAGCATCCTTGCACTTAATCCAAGAATCAATAGTATTTCTAGGCAAGGATAGCAACCATTATTTAGCTTTTCCTCTCAAGGAGAAAGGAAACAACTTGAGCTTAATAATATCTCCATCTACATCCTTATACTTTTGCATCTCACAAAGTTCAACAAAGTTATTGAGATGGGCAGCAGCATCATCAGAACTAGCACCGGAAAATTTCTCTCTCATCACAAGATTCAAAAAGGCAGTCTTAATTTCATAAAAGGTAGCATCAGGAGCAGGTGGAGCAATAGGAGTGCTTAGGAAATCATTGTTGTTTGTGCTAGTGAAGTCACAGAACTTGGTGTTCTCAGCAAAGTTCATTTTGGCAAAAGTGGAACAAGCCAAAACAGCAGAAGCAACTAGAGCAGGAACTAATTTTTTTGTGTTTTTTATAAGGGAAAGCAAACCAAACTATAATAAATTTTTTGGAGTTTTTGATAAAAAGAGGCAAACAAAACCAAGCAAATTAAACTAAATGAACTCTTCGTTGGGAGACCCCAAGAGGAAGGTATGATGAGCACAATAGTAAGTTTTTCCTCAGTTAGAAACCAAGGTTATCGAACCAGTAGGAGGAAGGAAACGACTCAAAGGTGTTGCTAGCAACTTGGAGACCTGCACAACATAAACTCAAGACTTTTCCCCAACGAACAGTGAGGTTGTCAATCTCACCGGTTTGATGTAACAAATGATTAACTCTATGGTGTGGAAGGTAATGGTGGTTTGCAACAAGTAAACGGTAAACAATGGAAGATGTATCAATGATAAAGATTGGACCAGGGTCCATAGTTCACTATAGGTGTTCTCCTTAGATAAAAAAACATGGTGTAGGGTTCGCAGCATAGAAAATAAAATTTTCCTACGATGGGAACAACTATGCACCAAGATCTATCTACTAGATACAAACAACAGGCGGATGTATATCCGTAAATAACATACCCTTGAATACCTACAAAGCTTAACGAGTTAAACTCGTGGTTGATGTAGATGATCTCTTGCCGATCTCAAGATCGAGAGGAAGTCCTTAGCACCGCAACTTAGCAGCGCATCCGTGCTCGCAGACACGTCCGAGGCACCAAGCAACCTCCGCCTCCTCTCTCCAGCGATGCAGCGGAAGCACAACTATTTCTTGCCGAATAGCCACCGTGAACATGTATCTCGCTAGTCCGAGACCATGGGGGATAAATACTAGAGGGGGAGAGAGATCCTTCACGAGGAGGTGTGAGTGAGAAGTGAGGAGGGGGTGCCTTTTATAGGAGAGGGGGGACCCCAAGGGGGTGGCCGGCGCATGGGGGCTACCCCCTTGACCTCCCCTCATTCATGTGGGTGGACACTACGCTCACAAAAATCCTTTCAAATCCCTCCACTCAAAATCCCACTCAAAATTCCCATTAAATTTCCACCAAGTTTAATGCAAAATCTCATTAAATAAACCTCCTTTTATTTATTCAGAATTTTGTCAATTACTTTAATGACAAACATTCACATATAACCCCTTGCTAGTATTTCATTTCACATGTGAAAACACTTTCTGCAATTTCACCCGAAAACCTGTTTCGGTATCTAGTGAAATAAATTCCTGCGCTTGTTATTCTTTCTGGCATGAAACATTTGCTCCAAATGGATGTCGGTGTCTCTTAAGTGTGTCACCCTACGGTTTGCGAATAATTCAGACATGATCGAGACCCTTCTACGATCAATAATCATAAGAGGGATCTAGAGACCCATACTGACTCCCACACATTCAACGATGACTTTCTTGTGATCGTCAGAACCTTTTACGCTAGTATATTAATCCCTTTGTTTCGCGATATATTACATGTCCGAGATTCGATCATCGGTATCTCCATACCTAGTTTGATCTCGTTACTGACATGCACTCTTTTCTCGTTCCAATGATATAACATTCTAGTGATCAAATCACTTGCTTGCAAGCTAACCAATGTGATATCACTGAGAGGGCCTAGAGTATATCTATCCGTCATCGGGATAAACAAATTCCACTCTCGATCCATGGGCCTCAACATAATACTTTATTAGTTCTGAACCCATCTTTATAATCACCCTATTAAGGTGTGACGTTTGATGTTATTAAGAAACTCTTCTGGTGTTAGTGATTGACATGATCTCATGGTCTAAGGATTAGGATCACTTCGTAAGTTTTAGAAATATAAACTGAATGACTTTGATCGTAATGCTATACTTCGGATGAATGTTCATCACACCATTACACTAATGTTGTGACCTCGTTATTAACAACATCCAATGTCTATGATCAGGAAACTTTGATCATGTTGTTAATCAACGATCTAGTTTATGAGAGAGGCATAACTAGGAACTTTTTGTTTGTTTATTAAAGACACATGTATTAATGTTTCTATATTAATACAATTATAGCATGAAAAATAAACATCTATCATATACTTGGAATACACATAATAAACACTTTATTATTGCCTCTCAGGGCATATTCCCTTCAGTCTCCCACTTGCACTAGAGACAATAATCTAGTTACATAGTGATGAATCTAACACCCATGGAGTTCTGGTGTTGATCATGTTTTGCTCTAGGGAGATTTTTAGTCAACGATCCGCTACATTGATATCCGTGTGTACTTTACAAATCTTTATATCTTTATCCATGACATGCTCGTGGATGGAGTGAAACCGGCGCTTAATATGCTAGGAATTCTTGTGAGACCTTGGTTCTTTGGCATTGGCAATGGAACCATTGTTGTCACAATAGATCAACATTGGGTCCAGCGCGCTCGCAACCACACCTAGTTTGTATATGAACTCCTTCATCCAAACCGCTTCCTGAGCCGCTTCCGAAGCAGCAACATATTCGGCCTCCGTTGTCGATCCCGCCACCACAGGTTGTTTGGAACTTCTCCAACTAACCTCTCTGCCATTCATGAGAAATACGTATCCGGATTGAGACTTAGAGTCATCCGGATCAGTCTCAAAGCTTGCGTCAACATAACGCTTAGCGACGAGCTCTTCTTCACCTCTGTACACAAGAAACATATTATTAGTTCTTCGCAAGTACTTAAGGATATTCTTGACCGCTATCAAGTGTTCCGAACCTGGATCCGATTGGTACCTACTAGTCAAACTAATAGCATGTGCCACATCCCGTCTTGTACATAGCATGGCATACATTATAGAGCCTATGGCTGAAGCATAGGGGATTTTTTCCATTATCTCTCTTTCTTCCGTTGTAGACGGACTTTGAGTCTTACTCAATGTCTTGCCTTGCAACATAGGTAAGAACCCCTTCTTACTTCCGTCCATTTTAAAATTCTTTAAAATGTTATCAAGGTATGTACTTTGCGATAGCCCTATTAGGCGCCTAGATCTATCTCTATAGATCTTTATGCCTAATATGTATGAAGCTTCACCTAGGTCCTTCATTGAAAATTTGATGTTTAGATAACTTTTAACATTGTTTAAAAGATCTATATCATTTCTGATCAATAATATGTCATCCACATATAATATCAGAAATGCCACATTGCTCCCACTCACTTTATTGTAAATACAAGCTTCTCCATAAGTTTGGACAAATCCAAACTCTTTGATCACCTCATCAAAGCGGATATATTCCAACTTCGTGATGCTTGCTTCAGTCCATAGATGGATTGCTGAAGCTTTCACACCTTGTTAGCATCCTTAGGATCGACAAAACCCTTTGGTTGTATCATAGACAACTCTTCTTTAATATTTCCATTGAGGAACGCGGTTTTGACATCCATCTGCCATATCTCATAATCGAAATATGCAGCAATTGCTAAGATAATCCTAACTGATTTTAGCATCGCTACAGGAGAGAATGTCTCATCGTAGTCAACTCCTTGAATTTGTCGAAACCCCTTTGCCACAAGTCGAGCTTTATAGACGGTCACATTACCATTAGCATCAGTTTTTCTTTTGAAAATCCATTTATTCTCCATGGCCTTTCGGTCGTGAGGTAAGTCCACCAAGTTCCAAGCTTGATTTTTGTACATGGATTCCATCTCAGATTTCATGGCTTCTAACCATTTGTTGGAATCCGGGCTCATCGTAGCTTCTTCATACGTCCCAGGGTCTTAAATTTCATCAACCATGAAATTCATAACAGGGTTTCCATATAGCTCGGGAGCTGCACGCATCCTGCCAGACCTACAAGGTTTTATAGTACTCTCTTTCGGAGTTTCATGATTATTATCATTAGTTCCTTCTTCAACTGGTGAATCCAACTCTGGAACAACTTCCGGCGCTGCGCTACTCGCCATACTTTGAAGAGAAGGTTCAATAACCTCTTCGAGTTCTACCTTCCGACTACTCACGCCTTTCGCGAGAAACTCTTTCTCTAGAAACTTGGCAACAAAAACCTTGCCCTCGGATCGGTGATAGAAGGAATAGACAATAGTTTCCTTAGGGTATCCTATGAAGACGCATTTTTCCGCTTTGGGTTCAAGTTTATCCGGTTGAAGTTTCTTTGCATAAACATCGCATCCCCAAACTGTAAGAAATGACAACTTAGGTTTGTTTCCAAACCATAATTCATACGGTGTCTTTTCAATGGATTTAGATGGTGCCCGATTTAATGTTAATGCAGCAGTTTCTAGTGCATAACCCCAAAATGACAACGGCAAGTCCGTTAGAGACATCATAGATCGAACCATATCCAATAAAGTATGATTACGATGTTTCGACACAGCATTACGATGTGGTGTTCCGGCAGGTGTGAGTTGTGAAACAATTCCACACTCTTTCATATGAGTACTAAACTCGTAACTTAGATACTCTCCTTCACGGTCAGACCATAGAAATTTGATCTTTCTATTACGATGATTTTCCACTTTACTCTGAAATTCCTTGAACTTTTCAAAGGTTTCAGACTTGTGTTTCATCAAGTAGATATAACCTTATCTACTCAAATCATCTATGAAAGTAAAAAACTAACGATATCCAACTTGCGTCGACACACTCGTTGGACCACATACATCAGAATGTATGATTTCCAATAAATTTGTCATCCGTTCCATTGAACCGGAAAACGGCGTTCTAGTCATCTTGCCCATAAGGCATGGCTCACATCTATCAAATGATTCAAAATCAAGTGATTCCAAAAGTCCATCCGAATGGAGCTTCTTCATGTGTTTAACGCCAATATGACCTAGACGGCAGTGCCACATATATGCGGATATATCATCATTAAGTTTAATCCTTTTAGCATCAACATTATGAATATGTGTAACACTATTATCGAGATCCAATAGAAATAAACCATTCATCATCGGTGCATGACCATAAAAGATTTCATGCATATAAATAGAACAACCATTGTTCTCGTATTTAAATGAATAACCACTTCGCATCAAACACGATCCAGATACAATGTTCATGCTTAGTGAAGGGACCAAATAAAAATTGTTCAAGTTTATTACTAATCCCGACGGTAAGTGGAGAGGTAGCATTCTGACGGCGATCACATCAACACTTGATCCATTGCCGACACGCATCTTGACCTCACCCCTTGCTAGCGGTCGCTTGTTCTGCAGCCCCTGATTCGAGTTACAAATATTAGCAACTGAACTAATATCAAATACCCAGGTGCTACTGTGAGCACTAGTCAAGTACACATCAATAACATGTATATCATATATACATCTGTTTTACTTGCCGGCCTTCTTGTTTGCCAAATACTTGGGGCAGTTGCGCTTCCAGTGGCCAGTCCCCATACAATAATAGCACTCGGTATCAGACTTAGGGCCAACTCGGGGTTTCTTTACAGGCACGACAAACCGTCTTGCCGCCCTTACTTCCCTTTCGTTTACCCTTCTTGTCTTTCTTGAAACCAGTGTTCTTATTGATCATCAACACTTGATGTTCCTTCTTGATCTCCACTTCTGCAGTTTTAAGCATTGACAGAAGCTCGGGGAGAGACTTCTTCATGCCTTGCATATTATAGTTCATCACGAAGTTCTTATATATAGGTGGCAGAGACTGCAGAACACGATGGATGCCTAAGTCAATGGGAATCGATATTCCCAAGGACACAAGCTTATCGGCGTAACCTGACATCTTGAGTACATGCTCACTTACAGAGCTGTGCTCTTCCATCATGCAGCTAAAGAACTTTTCTGAAGCATTGTTGCTCTCTACATTGGCATGTGTGTCAAAAATCATTTTCAGCTCACCCATTGTATCAAATGCATTGCTATTTTTGAAACTCTTTCGAAGTTCTGGCTCTAGCCCATACAATATGCCGCAATGAACTAAGTTGTGGTCCTCCTGACGAGTCTGGTAGACATTCTTCTCCTTGTCAGGGGCATCATCGAAAGGTGGGGGGCCTAGCGGCGCTTCTAGCACATATTGCTTTTGTGCAGCAGAGAAGAGAATCCTCAAATTTATGGCCCATTCAGTAAAGTTGCTACCGTTCGTTGCAAGTTTATCTTTCTCCATGAACACATTGAAATTAAAAGCAGGTGGTGCCATCTACAACAGAATTTGTAAAGTTTAGACTAAGTTTATGATAGAATAAGTTCAACTAATCCATATTAAGAATGAACTCCCACTAAAAAACGACATCCCTCGTGCCTTTTTTGTGATTACATGAACCAAATCCACTACACCAAGTCCGATCATCACATGAGTCGGTGTAGATTCAAAGGCGAGCATCAAATGGGCATCATATCTACTATATGGCTCACTCTTAACCTTTCGGTCCGTGTTCCAAGGCCATGTCTATACATGCTAGGCTCGCCAAGTAAGAACCTTAGTATTCGTGTGTGTAACTGTCTTACACCCGAAATATGGTCGTGGATCCAAGAACACCCGATCATCACGTGATGTCTCGGAGCGACAAAAACATAATCGGTGCATACTAAAGGAAGAACACATTCTTATCTTGATACTTAAATGAGGGATCGTCTTATTATGATAATAAAACGTCAAACAAGCAATATAAGATGCTATCAAACATCACATGTTTATAAGTTAAATGATATGGTTCCCGCCTATGATCTCTATCATGTGCACCGCGGTATAATCACTATCATACCTCTATGTATAAGGCCAAGGTCTATGGAACTTACACGTTATGTGTGTTGTAAGAGTATCATATCATACTTCTACTTACAACATCACCATATCATAACACTAGCCCAGGAACAATCTAAACTAGACGCCTCTAATTTATCCATTGCAAGTTTTATGTGGCTTAGGTCTTTCGAAGATAGAACCGTTCTTACCTACAAACATGAACCACAACGAGGATAACCAAATTGTTGACAACTTTTTGCAAATTAGATATTGACTATAGTAGGAGAGAAAGACACCCGCTAGCCACTTATGCAAACTAGTTTCATGTCAAGCGTGGAACAGGTCTCATGTGCGAGGACATGTAAAGTTTGTCCGGGCCGCTTCATCCCACTATGCCACCAATATCCAAAATACAACTAAGAAGCAATAACATGATCATCATCACCCACATACTCATACGTGTACTACCCATGTAAAGCATCTACGCATAGATCCGACGCTCTGATACCACTATAGGGTTCGCAGCATAGAAAATAAAATTTTCCTACGATGGGAACAACTATGCACCAAGATCTATCTACTAGATACAAACAACAGGCGGATGTATATCCGTAAAGAACATACCCTTGAATACCTACAAAGCTTAACGAGTTAAACTCGTGGTTGATGTAGATGATCTCTTGCCGATCTCAAGATCGAGAGGAAGTCCTTAGCACCGCAACTTAGCAGCGCATCCGTGCTCGCAGACACGTCCGAGGCACCAAGCAACCTCCGCCTCCTCTCTCCAGCGATGCAGCGGAAGCACAAATAATTCTTGCCGAATATCCACCGTGAACATGTATCTCGCTAGTCCGAGACCATGGGGGATAAATACTAGAGGGGGAGAGAGATCCTTCACGAGGAGGTGTGAGTGAGAAGTGAGGAGGGTGTGCCTTTTATAGGAGAGGGGGGACCCCAAGGGGGTGGCCGGCGCATGGGGGCTGCCCCCTTGACCTCCCCTCATTCATGTGGGTGGACACTCCACTCACAAAAATCCTTTCAATTCCCTCCACTCAAAATCCCACTCAAAATTCCCATTAAATTTCCACCAAATTTAATGCAAACTCTCATTAAATAAAACTCCTTTTATTTATTCAGAATTTTGTCAATTACTTTAATGACAAACATCCACATATAACCCCTTTCTAGTATTTCATTTCACATGCGAAAACACTTTCTCCAATTTCACCCGAAAACCTATTTCGGTATCTAGTGAAATAAATTTGTGCGCTTGTTCTTCTTTCCGGCATGAAACCTTTGCTCCAAATGGATGTCAGTGTCTCTTAAGTGTGTCACCCTACGGTTCGCGAATAATGCGGACATGATCGAGACCCTTCTCCAATCAATAATCAGAAGAGGGATCTAGAGACCCATACTGACTCCCACACATTCAACGATGACTTTATTTTGATCGTCGGAACCTTTTATGCTAGTATATTAATCCCTTCCATATATTACATGTCCGAGATTCGATCATCGGTATCTCCATACCTAGTTTTATCTCGTTACTGACATGCACTCTTTTCTTGTTCCAGTGATATAACATTCTAGTGATCAAATCACTTGCTTGCAAGCTAACCAATGTGATATCACCGAGAGGGCCCAGAGTATATCTATCTGTCATCGGGGTGAACAAATTCCACTCTCGATCCATGGGCCTCAACATAACACTTTATTAGTTCTGAACCCATCTTTATAATCACCCTATTACGGTGTGACGTTTGATGTTATTAAGAAACTCTTCTAGTGTTAGTGATTGACATGAGCTCATGGTCTAAGGATTAGGATCACTTCGTAAGTTGTTATAGCAATAGAAACTCAATGACTTTGATCGTAATGCTATACTTCGGATGAATGTTCATCACACCATTACACTAATGTTGTGACCTCGTTATTAACAACATCCAATGTCTATGATCAGGAAACTTTGATCATCTTGTTAATCAACGGGCTAGTTTATGAGAGAGGCATAACTAGGAACTTTCTGTTTGTTTATTAAACACACATGTATTAATGATTTCGTATTAATAAAATTATTGCATGCAAAATAAACATCTGTCATATACTTGGAATTCACATAATAAACACTTTATTATTGCCTCTCAGGACATATTTCCTTCACATGGCATGCTGGGTAAACAAATTATAGCAGGGCAATTGACAGGACTGAGCAAGGCATAACATTGCAATACTATATATCATGATCCTATGATATTCGATTGGGCAATACAACAAGATACATAGACCTCCATCCAACTGCATCTATGACTAGAAGTCCACCTTTGGGTTATCATCCGAACCCCTTCCAGTATTAAGTTGCAAGCAACAGACAACTGCTTTAAGAAAAGTGTGTAAGGTAAACAATCCACTTGTTCCATGAGCAAGAGACCGTTGTTTTCTCCCTAGTGGCAACAGCACATCTACAACCTTAGATATTTCTGTCACTTCCCATAGATTAAATAGAGGCATGAACCCAATATCGAGCATAAATACCCCCTATTTGAGTCACTAGCAACTACTTGGACAAGATAGCTACTAACAACAGAGAGCATGCAAGATCACAAATAACACAGACATGATAGAATGAATAAGACAAAACCATTAATCAATTTGACATAGTAATCTCAATATCCATCGGATCCCCGCAAACACAACATGCATGATTACAAAAAGATGAGATCTTGATCATGAACGTAGCTCACAAGATCTAGACATGAAAGAACAAAGGAGGAGATACAACCATCTAGCTACTACATGGACCCGTATTCCAAGGTGGAACTACTCACGCTTCATACCGGATGCCGGCATGATGTAAGATCCCTCCTTTGTAAAGGAAAAGGATCCCTGTGATTGCAATGCTAGTCCCTGGATCATTGCTAGCATCCATAGTTTAAGATGAAGTACACAGATACAAAGGTCATTTATTACATCCATTCCAGAGATAAAACATAGTCTTTTACAACTCATGGCCACAGGCCTAATACAAGAGTTTTGGAATAAGTAAATAAACACAGGTCTTCATCTTCATGTGCCACAGGCAAGCATGTTGAGTGTAGAATCATGACTCCTAATCATCATCGGAGTAACCTGCAACATCACAAGTTACAGCCACAGTGGGTCAATACTTTGGAATAGTATTGGCAAGTGATACCTTAGTAAATTTTAGGTGGACTATATTACTATATGCATTTTGGCTAAGTGTAGCTTGGCTTTGCTTTGCTCAAAATAGGTTTTTCTATTAGTTGAAATCACTAAGTTTTTCTTTGTCAAAACATTTCCCAAGAAACCACCAATAGACATTGGGGTCCTTCACCCTTGTTCACCCACAAGTTTTACTTAGAAGTTGGAGTGATGAGATTCTTGTAGCTTCCATGTCTTGATGCTCAAGTTGTCCATTGCCATGGACTTGGCTAAGTACTTAGATTTTCCATCTGAAGAGGTTGTGCACTTTCCCCACCAGACTTGGTTTCCCAAGACAGGACCTTTCAGAAGCCTTTCCTTAGTCAAATGGACGCGCTCCAACCTATCATTCCCACTACCACCAACTGTCCAAGTGACTAAGTTCTAGCAACCTATATGATCATGGCAGAACCCATATTGCCAAGTGGTTGCACTGTAAGCTTTCTCAACACTTGGCCTCCAAATCCCTTTGTGCCTGGGTGGCATACCACAAGTGAGATACACAAGCCATATCCATGGCCTTGTGTAACCACTCAACCAAAAACCACCAATTCAAGTCCCATTCCACCCAGGGGGTTCATTGACTTAGTTGTTTTATTAAGAAAAGCATAAGTCCAAAAGACTTAGAATTATTTTCATCATAGCATGTACATACTTTACCAACCCTTGGTTTGCTACTAGCTAGGCTAAGCATGGCATAGTAACTTGACTTAGGAAAATTCCCTAGCAATTCTACAATACTACAACTACTTAGGATTTCCCAACATAGCATTTGGCAAAAGTAGCATGCAAGACTTAGCAAAAATAATTCTAATGCTTATTCAAAATAAAGGGGTGGAAATATCATGAAGTATCACTTTCCTTGGTAATGGGGAGAGTAGCACTCTTCACAATCACAGTCACTAGCAAAATCTACACAAGAATTTGTGGCACACAATTACATACAATTCATATACAAACAAAAATATGAATGCAAGAAAATTCTAAGTGATGATTTTTGAAAACTCTACCAAGCAAGGGCATGAAACAGAAACATAACCAAGTCAAAAAGTTTGCTAACTAAACTTATTTAGCCCTAAAACAATTTGCTAAACAAAATCTATACTCAAAATGGACCTAGAAATGTTTCCGCATACAAAGTCATTTTAACAGAAACTTTTTATTAAACACATTGCAGATTCATAAAGGGCTTGACTCACTGATTCCAACGGTATAAAATTTGCAAAAATCTAACGTAGGAATCAAAAGTTATAGCCCTTTGAAATTTGGATCTAAATCTGATTTGAATTTCTATTTTTGAATCAACCCTAACCACATGTCGCGATATTACTGGCGCGTACCGGTTCGTTCGGATCAGTAACATGGACCGCGGGATCTAAATACATCGCACGGTCCTGATCGCGTACCTCTTCGCTGATAAGTGATTCTATCCCGTCGCTTGGATCGCCATCTAACGGCTAATATTGCTTTGACCTAACTCTGGCGGCGCAGCGGCGGTCGCTGGCGGCGGCGAGGTCAGATGGTGGCGGCGCTGGTGAAATAGGAAGCGGGGAAGGATGGGGAGGTGCTTACCGCGTTCGTGTCGTCGTGCTGGTTCTCAACGTGTGGTTCGTTTGACGAGCGGAGCTCAGGGTGAGCAGCAATTCCTCGCCGGAGTCGTCGTTTGCGTCGGGTGGTCCTAGACGTGCTCGGAGACGGTGATGTGGTTAGTCCCGAGGAAAAAGAAGGATGTAGTTAGACGCGCAAGACGATGCTAGTCATGTGAGTTTCAACGAGAGGGAAAGGGGCGGTCGGAGATTACCACTGGAGGTCGTCGGAGTTGAAGCCGAAGACGGTGGCGCTCAGTCGCTTGCGTTGCCGACGTTATGGGTCACGCGCGGGCGAGCTAGTGGTACTGGGAGGTGCGCGAGGTCAAATGGAGTCTGCTCGTGTGAACCAGGAGCAGAGGGGCGGTACTGGGAGGTCGCTGCAGTTCGTCGGAGCAACGAGGTTGCGGTGAGCAATTCTCGCAGCCTGGGGGCGCTCTGGGCTTGGGGTTGGGGGAGAATGGAGAGGGGGCAGAGGGGGTTTTAGTAGCCAGGATACAAGCGAGATTTACTCGTGCATTTACGCGAATTGAAGCTGCGAATCAAACAGGAAACGCCCGGCGTCAATTGGGGAAGAACCAGTCGCGGGGGTGGAGACGACGATACCCGTGTGGGCCGCGGTTGTCAGCGAGAGGGGAGGAGAGGGAGTGGGTCCTTCCTGTCATCGATCCAGTGGGTGCGGGGGCGGGTGAAATAAAACGTTTCGCGGGGGTGGGAACTGCTGGTCTAGCTGGGCCGAGTTGGGTTGGGTTGGCCAGATTAGCTGGTTGTCTATTTTTTTCCTCTTTACTCCTTTTCTTTTTCTGATTCTTTTTCTAGAAATGGTTTTCAAACCCTATTTCAAATAATTTTGAATACAAACCTTCTCTAGCTTTTTGTACAGTGTTCCTTGCACCCAAATAAGTGTCAAACTCCTCTGTTCACTCAGACTTACTTGGCTCATTTGAAAATAATAAAATAAAACCAAGCCTTTTAGGAGATATAAATAGGCATGAATTTGGTTTTATTTTATACATTGCTTTGAAACTTTGCTCAAGCTTTTGGAAACACTTAAGTTTGAACTCAAAACATTCTGAATGAATAAAAGCACCTTTCTCATTAGCATGTAGCACAAAGGCTAGAGTTTTTATACATAAAATAATGAGCAACATTTGCTCCTGTTTTTGAAATGATTTTGAGATGAAACCCTAAATGATGATGGATGCTTGGATGATATGCATGAGTTTTGAAACATGATTTTAGGGATGTTACACATGATGAAGAAGAAGGCCTCCGGGGTGATATCCCCTCCGGCAGGGTGCCGGGAAGATCTTCAGATCCCCCCGATCTAGGGATGATGGTGGCGACGGCTACAGACGGTTTCGTGGAATATTGATCGGGGTCCTTAGGGTTTAGGCATCGGGGGCTTCTTATAGGCGAAGAGGGAGGCCGAGGGGGTGATCGAGGCGGCTGAACCCCCTAGGCGCGGGGTGGGCCCACCCGCGCGGACAGGGGGTGTGGCCCCCTCGAGGCCCTCCTTCGTCTCGTCTTCTGGCTCCGTGTTCCCCACAGTAAAATATTGACTTCAGCTTTTGTCCCGTCCAATTCCGAGAATATTGATTTTCTGCCTTTCTGGAACCAAAAACAGTAGAAAACAGGCAATTGGCACAATGGCATATTGTTAATAGGTTAGTACCAAAAAACATATAAAAACACCGCAAAGTGCAGACAAAACAAAGCAAGGTAGATACTAAACAAGCATGGAACATCAAAAATTATAGATACGTTTCCGACATATCAATGAGTCAAGCTACCTTTGGCCTTTGGCCTTTTTGAAAGGCCCTACCATGTCGAGTCCCAAGACCACGAATGGCTGGGTAAGGGGAATCGTCTTCAGTACTCCAACCGGTCGATTAGGCTGATGTGCGAATTTCACTAGCTCCAAGGCCATGTGCACCATGTATGCTTCTGCTATCTCGCCGTGGACCTTGAGGCCCTAGATACTGGCCTTAGTGGCCATCATTTTTTGGACTGCGGTCGCGTAGTGACCCTCTGGTATCGGCGGTCTAACCGGAGGTTGTGGGGGATCAGGGGATGGATTAGGATGTGCCGGCCTTGCCCTAATGGTCGATGTACCAGGATCATATTTTGCGGAGTCCCATCTTGCGGCTTAGTTAGCCGCCACGGGCTTCGTGTTCTCGGTTAATAGGTATCTGGCAAGGATATTTTCCACTACAACACGGACCTGGGTCCCTAGAACTTATAGACGCCGAGGCACATGTCTAATCGTCGTGCGCGCACTGTCGTGGCAAAAAAACCTACTAGAGATAAATGCGTTGGGGAAAGTGGATTGGTGGCACTTTTTTCGTTCGACACAACATTATCCGACAAGATAGCGCTTCCGCGACACCAAAGAGGATGCGCCTCGGTACATTAAATAATATGGTGGAATATTAGTGTGCATTAAAACCATTAATCCCAATCAAGGTAAATGATAAACAAATTCCAGTGATATACAATTTTTTTCCATTAGATTACTTAAGCCCCCCTCTGTTTATTTCTCTAAATAAACAAAAAATAAAAATAAAAGACTAATCGGCAAAAATATGGAAAAACTACTTACGAAATATAACTAAAGATCCCTAAAATTGAGCTCCTCCCTATTCTACATGAGATTCCACAAAACCACCACATGGGCAGAGGTGGAAGATCTGCATCTTTGGTGCCCTGACCATCGTATTCCGCGTGGTGGATCTGGAAGGCGCACACGAGCTTTCCGATGCATGTCAGCGTATTCCACGCGATGGATCAGCACTTCACAAACGACCTCGATGCTGACCTGAGCACCATCTTCGATGCGGTTGATCAACACAACACACACGGCCTCTTCGTGCGGAGGATCAACATGGCACTGGTTTGAACACCTTGTTCCAAGCAGTGTTGGAGATCTACGGTATGGGATGAAGATAGATGGTTATGGGATCTTGGGTTAGTCGTGGAGAGGGTGTGAGGGAGATCTAGGGTTGGTAGAGAGAGGGTGCGGCGGGATGGATAGAAGTTACTCAAGTGTTTCTTGTATTATATAGGAATACTGATATATCTAGGGTTTGTATCACGGGTCTGACTTGTTTAAAAGCCCAAAATGACATAGTGGACTAATTAGATGGTCATATCTTGTGTGACACGCTAGTCAGCGAGTCCACTCTTTCGTGATTCACAACATAAATAGTAAAGTAACAAAACAACAAGATTTGATAAACACAATGCTCAAATATATTTATTAAACATTAAAGTAAAAAATTACATCTCAGTACACCGATGGAGTTTCCTCTTGCGCCACCAAGGCATTAGATTTTGCCATTTGTTCAACAACTTTGGACTCAATTTTGGCACAGGACGGAAGTTGCAACTTATACCCGGTGTCGTCGTTTTCATCACCCTCTGTCTTCCTCTTCGATAGAAGTTTCATCTCCGGCATGTTCAGAGGATCGATCCAAAACACGAACTTGCACTTTGGCGCTCTAAAATGGCACCCGAGGAACATGTAGCCAACATTATAACCATTGACAGTGACAAGGCAGCGCGGCTGAGAGCTACGGCCGCACATGCAACGATAAAGGATATGAAGATTATTAGTGAAATTCTACAGAGAGAAATATCCCAAGATTATATATTTTGACCAATAGAGAGATTGAAAACAACTACGAACAAGTTACTTTTTGTGCCATCGGCTTGGGTGTCGCTTCCACCAACCACTGAAAATTACCGGAGCGTGAGTAGGGGTGAGTAGTACGACTACTACATGGAGTACAAGACTAGACCGAGATCGATATCGAGATGGAGAGTGTAGTTGCGGAAGGTGTAAAGGGTGATATTAAAGGCCAGCCTCATCGGTCATGCGCCATACTATTCAGCGAGACAAGCCTGACCAGTTAACGCGGGGTACTTGACCAGTCACCAGCATAGGACACGCTATAAATATCACGTGCAAAGCTCGTCGCACTAGTATATGCCTTCATCCATCTACCGCGACATTAAATCGTCGTTTTCCCGAACACGTTCAATGGCATTAATATGTGCCCGTGTCATGTCGGCCATGAAGTATAACCGGTCGCTGCGATAAAATGGTGCCGCAATTGCTCATCCGCCGGGTAACCAACTTTTATATGGGATTATTTTTGTAATGGATTCTGTAGTTGAGTTTTCTCTAAAACTCAAAAACATATCAGCTTGTCGGCTGGCAAGGAGTTAGTCATTGAACTTACTTAGCAAAGTCAATACAGTCATTGTACAATGAAAATACGAGTTTACGGTTACTGAAGACGTGTCGGAGCGTCACATGCGGTCACCATGGGCGTTGTAGATATGTATTTGATGACGTGGCACCCACTATCAAATAACTTAACATATCGATAAAGAATAACAACATATACGAGGGCGTTTTTGAAAAATTGTCGTCTTCTATCTACTCCCAGTTCCCCACCTCGACATGTCCTGACTCTGAAAATTCCAGCGCCGTCGCCGCCGTCGATGGAGCACGCCGGCGCTCCCACACCTCCAAACGCCCGACAGGTGCAACGGCGATGGCGACGAGGAATTCGTCGAGATGGCGCTGCCGAATGGGGATGTCTACTACGACGGGTTCGCGGTCAACACGCCGCACGAGAAGGGCAAGTACGTCTGGGCCGATGGGTTCCACCTTCGATGGGGAGTTCCGTGGTGGCCGTATCGAGGGGCAGGGCGTCTTCGTCGGCCCTGATGGCTCCACCTTCCACGACGCCTGGCTGGCGGACCATCGCCATGGGGTGGGCGCCAAGAGATACGCCAACCATTACGGGAGTGGCACGGCAGGGTCATCTCTAGCTGAGGCGTGCTGATCTAGGCCAACGGGAGCCGCTACGATGGGGTGTGGGAGAACGGCGTGCCCAGGGGGACCAGTGTGATTACTTGGCCTGACGGCAGTCGATACATCGGTTTGTGGCCGCTGATCAGCTGTGTGGACCTGCTACCATAAGCGATACCTTCTTCCCGCCGATTGGCATCAGGGTCGGTGGTGCTATGCAGAAGAGGTCCTCTATGGAGGGGATTGGGGAGAAGGTGGTGGTTGTGCCGCAGATCTGCATCTGGGAGTCTAAGGGTGAAGCATAGGACACCACCTGCGACATCGTGGACACGCTTGAGGCATCCATGCTCTATCGGGAGGCCACGCCATTCTGCTCAGCTGCTCGCCGCCGGCCGTGTTGCGCGCCCTCACCCTTCACCTGCAAGATGCGAACACCTGTCGTGCAGGGTTGTTGCGAGGTAGCACGGCATGCATCTTGGCTTGGAGCGCCATGAGGCGTGAGGCCCAGCAATGCCCTGCAGAAGCTCCCATACACATCGGTTGGCGTAGGAAGTCGTGGATGAGGTCAATGAAGGTGGAAAACCTTGACTTGGCGTCTCCATCTGCACCGCCACGAACCAGCTTGCCGAGGATGAAGAGCGTGACGTGCAGGAGCTGCAAGCTCGGTGGGTGAACAACGACGTGAAGAGAGGAGAGGCAGAGAGAACTATGCGGGTGAAACTTACAAGTGGATCCCACTGCTCAGTGACCACCGGTCCAAACCTTTAGTCTTTTGTCTGGGATAGAAAAGTAGATTTTAGGGATATTTTTTGCAAATGAAACACAACTAGAGACAGACAGTGGGTCCGTAGATTGTCACGTCATCAAATACATATCTATGACGCTCGCCGTGACCGTGAGTGACGCTTCGACGCGTCTTAAGTGACTGTAAACTCGTATTTTCATTGTACAATGATTGTATTAACTTTACTAAGCAAGTTAGTGACTAACCATGGATTTAACTATTCTTGACAAAGATTGGTGTTGCTAGGGGATCTAAATGTGTCGCACCCCTAGCCATGAAAACACCGACTCCGGTCATCTCACCGCTAGATATTGGGCTGAAGTCTTCTTCGGATCCACTTCTAAGCTCTTCGTCGATCAAGGTGTAGATTGATTTCTAATAATCATCGGCCGCATCACTGAGGTCATCGGATTCATCAACGAGATACATTGTGCCGGCCTTATATCCGATATTATTCTCAAGATGTGAATTGACGTAGCTGAAAAAGATGTCGATGGGTCCAACCGGAAGTATTACGCCGCTAGTCAGCACCCGAGTCGCCTCATCGAAGAAGTTGAGGCTACCAAATTGCATGAATCGGCTGACAGCGATAGTCGAGCCAATTGTGATTCCGCCGATCCTTAAAACGTTGAGTCGCATGCCCCACGATGGGTACCAAATGTCGTGGGAATACCATGGCAGGTTCCATTGCGAGAGGGGTCGGGGCGGAGCGCAGTGACATAGGTTGAATCAGGACGAGATTAGTACACACGAGTTACCTAGGTTCACCCCCTCACTCTAAAGGTAAAGACCTACTCTCTTTTTTGTTGTATTTCGTGTATATTGGGTTACCGGGTTATGACGACCAAGTCCCCTATGCTTAGACCGTGGGTTTTGATTTTGTGTGATCTATTTGCTAACTATCGATTCTCTCATAATATATTGTTCATGATCTATCAGGTGGCTTTATATACATAGCCGACCTAGGGTTTACAAGACTCCCATATCAATATGGGAGGAGGAGTCACGCACCAACTATCATCTTCTTGCCTTGTACTTCAAGTCTTGAATATCTGATCTTCCTGCGACTCCCTTGAACCAACCAAGTACCGGGCCTTAGCTGGCAAAAGTCTTGTTACTCGTGTAAGCGCACTAGGGACATTCATGGGCCTGTCATGCCCACCTACTAACCCCATAATGAGCATACCCATGTTGACATGTCTTCGACACAACCAAAACAACTTGACATATATTCGTCTATAGACGAGCGAGCACGTGGTGCATCTTATTGCACTGTTCAACACTTAAACTGCTCTCTGGTATATTGAAGAACCAAGACAACAATCTTATCTTTTGAGAGCAACCACATACTTCACTAATTGAAAATCGAGTTACAAGAAGCAACACATGTGGAAACTAAAAGACAAACCACGATAAAGTGATTATCCTGAATTTCTAGATAAAATTCTAAAAGATCAAGAAATACAAAATGATCCATACGGTTTCTGCAACCATCGAAGCTAGCGGACATCGCACAGATCTAGTGGCCCTGAGACACACGCTAGAAGAGACCTCGAGACCCAACCAATGCAAGATACGAAAAAGCACGATCACCAACAAGGCTTTGTGAGTCGATGAACAGGTCTATCGTACATGTTGATGTGGCATGTCGACCGGAGGACGTCCTAGTGCTATCTTCTTGAACCAAGATCTGCCACCTCCCATCGATGAAGTCAGAGAAGAACGACGAATCCACCACCTCCAGACCAACATCTTACTCTAGAGGAACCACCTCACCCCGTCCGTGAGCGTCGTTTTGGAAAACAACGAACGCCAGCAACACATCGAGAAACTGATCTCGCCAGATCTGTAGAAAGGAAACAAAACCAAACTGTTGATCTGGACCACGCAGCATACGTTGCCATCAACTTTGAGACGCCGCCGTGAAGGTCGCCGTTAGTGACACACTCCGAGGCATATTTATTTACCGGAAGGCCGCACCCGCCACACCCCAACGACGCACCATAGAAGACATACCCTAACTCTATCAATTAGACCAGATCCCATCCCTCCTGCCACTGGAGCGTCAAGTGGAGGGAGAGGGGACCATTGGCCTAGCCGGTGGAGATCTGGAGGGAAGTGGGTCGCTGCCTCGTCAACTGGGAGAGGAGGAAGATCGGCTGATTTTGTTCCAGCAGCCGCCGACGAGGATTTTGGCTCCGCCTCCACCCAAGACAACAATCTTTTTACAACAATCTTTGGGGGCATGCTCATGTGTTCACGTGTGTGTATTCCTAAAGAAATAAAATGATTGTGTAATACATATATTTACAGACTCCATACATAAGCAACAACTAAAATGTTGTTGGTTTGACATACGTTCGAATAAAATGTTGTATTTGAAATTATGATGAAAGTTTACATGAGAATAGACTAGAGAAAATCATGAAATGCATATATTTGCAGACTTCGTACATAAGCAACAACTAAAAGGTGCGAAACTTAAAGCCAACGAGTAAAACTGGCAACACAATGTAGTATAGTAACTTAGTTATGCTTGTAGCTTACATACGTGATATTTTTGTTGACGTCACTAGTAGCATGCTCTCAACACCCTCTGTACTGCAATAATGCTAGACCTACGGAATTGTTTTTTAATTCTTTATTTTCATAGCGAGTATATATGTAGGTAGTAGTCCTTCTGGAATGAAATTTGAACGATACGGAGAATATGCATATATGCTGGATGAAGTGGTAGCTATTAATTCATTTTGAGGTGGCTAGTGGCGTGCAGCGCCATTGTCTCCATAGTGAAGCCCGGTCCGAAGGCCACCATGGCGCCCCACTCGGCCCACTGTCCTTCTTCCTCCTGCATCCGGCGGCGTTGCTCGTCCAGCACGAAGATGATGGTGGCGCTGAGCATGTTGCCGTACTCTCGTGCAACAGTTCGGCTCGCCGTCAGCTTGCCGGGGTCCAGGTGGAGGACCCTGTCAATTTTGTCCAGGATCGCAACGGCGCCTGGGTGCACTGCCCAGAAGAGGTCATTCCATTTGACCTCCAAGCCAAGAGGACCGAAGGCATCAAGCAGGCACGGCTTGACGTGGTCTCCCACCAAACCCGGCAGCTTGGTGGAGACCTTCCCGTCGAGGCCATACGACTTGAGCTCCGTGGAGAGCACCTTCTCCGTCTCCGGGATCACGGCCTGCGCGGCGGACACCATCTCGAAGAGCGGGCGCTCGGCGGGGTCCACGGCGTCGGCGCCGACGATGACCGCGCCCGCGCCGTCGCCGAAGACCGTGTTCCTGATGAGGTCGTTGATGCAGTCCTCCCCTAGGTCGGGGCCGCGGAATCCCGCGACGCTCATGAGCTCGACGCAGGCCACCAGGACGCGCGCTCCGCGGTTGTTCTCGGCGAGGTCCTTGGCCAGGCGCAGCGCGGAGCAGCCGGCGAAGCAGCCGTTGAGGTGGAGCATGGTGCGGCGGACGTTGTGGCGGAGGCCGAGGAGCTTGGCCAGGCGCACGTCCGCGCTCGGGGCCCCGGCGCCCGAGTTGGTGACGGCGATGAGGTGGGTGATGTCGGCGGCCGGACGGCCCCACTCGGCGATGGCCTTGGTGGCCGCTGCCGCGAGGAGCTCCGGAGCGGCGACCTCGACGATGGCGAGCCGTTGCTCGAGGGACGGCGTCGCGCGGTCGAGGAACTCCGGGTGGGCGTCGAGCATCTTCTCCGTATTGTAGATGTAACGCCTCTCGCTGCCCGTGAGCGTACAGATTATCTTGAGTGTGTCTTTGAGCTGGTCCGCGAGGTGCGCGCTATTGGTGACACGGAAGTAGTACTCGTGGTACTCGTCCTGGGACAAGCAGTTTGGCGGGTTTGCCGTACCGATAGCAAGCACGGCGGCGGGGCCATCGGCACGTTGCAAGCGCCGGAGCTCGCCAAAGTTGGCCGTGCTGTTTGCCATGGTCGTCGTCTCGGAGCAGTCACCCATTATTGACTAGGAAAGAGGCGACCATATTAGAGACGCAAAACGAATATCATGACAGAATAATATGCTACAGTAGATGGATGACACTAATTCAGTGCTTCACGTAGGAAAATAACATTATTTATCTTCTAATCCACAAACGATGAAATACTTGTTCAAAGGTTATCATATTATTCCATCCGAGTTTAATATGTTTTGAGGAGAGAGCCCTTACCTTTGTTTCTACCCTGTCTCAGGCCGGGCGCGCTTTCAAAGTTGATGTTATCGATCGAGTATCCACTGGAATGGAGAAGAAAGGAAATGAGCAAGGAGCCTGAACAACTATTGTGTGTGGAGAGATGTGAGGAATGAAGGGAGGGGGTAACGAGTATTTAAGGACGAGAGCAGAGGATGGCTAGCGTGTGAACAGTTGGTGACACGCAGATGTCGGTCCATCGTTGTCAGATAAATAACAATCAGATTTTAGTCTAACTGCGATAAAACAAGTTTTGAGTTCAGTTCTCATAGTATATCAACTGTGACAGCCCTGGGTACAACAATAACTGCAACTATTTGTATCAAATTGGCGTTTTAAATAACACTCAACTTTTTTATAAGAGTATATATCGTCAAAAAAAAGGAAGGAGAAACAAAGGAAAAAAGGAACAGGATGCTCCTAGGTCGCTCCCCACGGGCAAAAGGGGGCGAACCCTAGCCTCCCCGAAAGGAGGTTTGCTCCAGTACAACCGTTTCCCTCCAAATTCAACCAAACCCATGTCCAAATCCATATCCAAAAATTGTTATACCCACGTATAGGCATATCATGCTCTTCAACATCTGTCCCACCAGAGCGGTGCAACCCCGATCCATATCACGTACGCACAGGCACCAATGATCGTTGGCGGCGGCTAATCACGCGCTCACGGCCGAACAACCTTGCGACCAAAAGACAGTCCGGCTCGACCATCACAAGACAGTCCGGCGGATCCACGGCGGCTAATCACGGCCTACGGCGCGCCCTCCTGCGACGGCGCAGTCGGCTCGAGAATCACGCGGCTCCGTCGCATGCGGCCACGGCCGGCGACCCTCTGACCATGGATTGTCCTCTCTCCGTCCGGCCCGCATCGTTCATTGTTGCTCCGCATGCTCGCCCCTCGCGCGCACAATTGCCTCGCCGGCACCGCCAAGACCGGCTAGCACATACGCATAGCACCGACATACATTGCACACACAAGAGCCAGCATAGACTTGCCACCAACATGCATCATCATATGCCCAAGTATTGCCATACATAATATATATATATAATATTTATATATATATTACATATACATATAGCTATCATAATATACACATACATGTATCATATATTTTAATACATATATATCGGTATTCATGCTACATATTATAAAAAGGGAGATGACATATAGGTTAAAGGGAGCTACATAACTATCTAGAAGTAGCATCTATAAAGTTAATAGTTCTGCCATTCAATTCTACCCTAAGAATGAGGAGGGCCATACAAGAAGAATAGAAATCATAAATACAACAGATGTAAGGCCAATCTAAGATAAAAATTTTCTAAATTTAAATATAAAAAAAATATAAACTCTATCTATATATAATATATTTAAAAAAATCTATTAAAATATACATTTAAAAAGTAAAAAGAAAAATAATTTATTCTAAACTATAAATAAAAATAAAATAAATACAAATAAAACGGAAAATTTAAAGCAATAAGTAGAAAGACAAAATGGATAAGTTTCAAAAAGAACTGACAATCAACAGATGTTCAGCAGTACCACCTAAATGGTAGGAGGACTCGGCTGTGACTGAACTTCACAGTATCAAGAGAAATGCGTGAGTCTCAAAAAGGGCGAGACCAAAAGCCCCGCATGATTGGACTCAAAGCGATTTGGAGTCCTGGTGCAGCAGCTCGGTGCGATTATGCCTGAATGCTAGAATCTTGGCAAGCAAGCAATGGATGCCCTGAGCAATGAAGGTTGAAATTGGCAGGGTGGGGCGATTTGATATTATTCTCCCAAAACGTAATGTTGGTTGTGCATGAGTCCTTCTTAGCTCTTGTTATACTGTGCGACATGTAACAGTCATCATAATTAAAGTTATATTATTCATGGCAAATGATCATGCAATTATTCAATTTAAATAATTTATTCTTCCAGATCAATTTGGAATTCATGGAAAAATATAATTTTGAAATATTTATCCGAAAGATAATTTGTTTTGTTGTTAATCATTTTATAAGATCATTTTTATTTAGTCCTTCGTTTAGATACTCTGTTTTAGTTAGATTACTTATTTGTTTATATGATTTTTTTATTGTTGGTTTGTTTAGACTATCTGTTATTTGTATATGTATGCATATTAGTATTTTATTTTCTTTATAGTTTACCAACTCGTTTAAATGTTGTGTAGTAGTAATAACATTGGTTACAATGCATCCAATCTGGTTCAAATAGCAAAATGAAATGCATTCTAAAAAAACTCTAGTTAGATAGCCAAACAGGCTGTGGAAAAATCAAACTACATGTCACAATTCAGTATTGCTCCACCACCCTTCACATGGTTAAAAAAACCCTACCGTTCCCAAAACGTTCGCTCCGCAAACCTGCCCCCGCCACATCCAAGGTGCTACTAAAAACCATACACTACATCCATCACCCCTCAGGCATCGTCTCCCACACTACTCTCACGCATGACAAAACCTCCAATCTTCCATAAATCCTCCTCTCACATCATCCTCTGAAACCAAAATTGATCCAACTTTACCACCCTCAAATCTTCACCTTCGCCAAATCTCCCTACCAGCTCCCTCTTGAACCTTGGGCCATCGCAAGGATTTTGTTGCCTCCCATGATTTCTTCCTCAAACCAGCTTCTTGTGATTCCTTGTCTCCGGCGACACTCAGACTTCAATGGAGGTGATGGTGTTGGAAGTTGTGAAGATCTGGGAAAAATTTGGATTGAAGATCCTAAGGGGTATCATTGGATTACTCACTTCTGATGGTCAGTTCCTAAATATCTGGAACTCCTCCTCCGCTAATTGTGTCTCATATCATTGGCCCTCGCAAGATCGTATCTTGTCATGAATCATTGGCCAATTAATATCCATCTCTCCTTTGGATCACAAAACCTCTCATCCACATCTTCTCTTGAATGATATGAAAATCAAATCTGAAACTTCTGATGATGAAATTAAGATCTCAAAATCCATTGATTTTGGTACTTATCAAAATATCTCTGCATGGTGTTGGATGATGATGATCTTGATTTTGATACTTTAAGTTGATAAATGATGTGAAAAGGTCTTGGAAATGCTTACAATGCTACTGATGATCAAATGAACCTTTGATTCTTAAAGCGATGCTTGCGAAAGCTTTATGAGATGTTGATGAATGTTGGAAGATGATGGAACATCCCACTTATCGCTTTGTATCAACTGGGCCCCAATTGCTTCATTGATGAGCCTGATAGATCGTCGCCGCCAGATTGAATGGCTTCGCCGGATGATTAACGGGATCAGATGATTGGATGATGAGATGAATGATCGCGATGGATGAATGGTAGCGAGTCGTGCCGAATGATATGTATGTGAGAGTGATCGCCGAAATGATGATGATGATAATGATGCGTTGATGATGATGAGATGGTGGATGATGATGATGATCGATCGTGGTTATAGTGAGATGATGGGCGTCAAGATGATGGATGATGTGGGGATATCGGCCATCGGATGATGGTGGGAGCTGATGATGAGCCATGATCGTGGTGATGATCGTGAGAAGGATGGGGGGTAATCGTCACATAATCGGTGATGGATGTGATGTGGTGATGAATCGGATCGTGGGTGCCAGTGCGTGATGTTATGATTCCAGGATCGCCGTGACTGACACAGATCATGTACAAATGGGTGAGTGCTTGGATGCTGCATGGATGATGACAATGCAAATTACTCGATGAGGAAGTTCAATCTTATGAGGTCAAAAAATTTTACATGAAGAAATTGGATTTCATATTACATGTCACATTCATATGATCAAAGGCATTCGGTAATTGGAAAAAAAAGAATTTATTTCTTCTTGAATTTCACCCATTTTTCTTGATTAAGGATCAAAGCAAGGAGAATTCCTTTAAGGGTCTCGTCACGATGGTCTCACGACCCGCTAGTACAGCTAGTGCCTACGTCCTACCGGTCTTCCAAGCTGAAGTCTCATCACCATCAGCGTCTGTCGCTATCCTCACATGGTATCGCCGCTAGGGCTCATCCATCCTCTTGGTAGTGCAACAAATTTGAAGAATTAGCATCTTACCTCGTTCTCCACGAAATAAATGTGTACAACGGTTGATCTGCTGGCTAAGGTCATCGGTCACTAGCTAAGAGCTGTCACAATTCTTACCCGGTGTCTACTAGAATCCTTTCCTTTTTGAACAAGTATTCGATCGATGTATAGACGACATGCCTACCGTTGGAGCTTATTCTTATTATGTAAGCTTTATTGATGAGTATAATGAAATTCACATGGATATATTTTGCTTAAAGAATCGCTACAGGGTTTTATCAAGTTTTTCTTAACTTTCAACTTGTTGGAGGAGGAAATTTGGATGTAAAAATCATTACCATGCGATTGGGGTGATCAGGTGAATATGAAAATTCTCACGGTTTCTTTTCAAAAATAGGCATTAAATTACTCATCATGTTCTTTGCCCATGCAACGAATGGTTGACGAGCATCAACAAATGGTTCAAGGTAACGCAAATATCGCCACATTTTTGAAGTTGTCTGCATTTCGCAAAATGCATCTATGCTACTAAAATTTTGGGATGAAGCCTTCCATCGCCACTTTTCCTTTATCAATCCATTTCCTACTAAGGTCCTAAATTTCCTCAGACACTTTGAACACACGTTGAGCGCTTCTTTCATACTAAAAGCTAACTATATGAGTCTCTTCGAGTTTTAATGCTGTGCTTGTTGGCCTAATCTTCTCTCAATGAAAAGAAACTTGCTACGCCCACTGAAAGTGTGTGTTTCTAGGCTATAGCCCCGTCGTGCAAAGGTGTGTTAAATGCCTTGACACAAAACTGTGTCGGATGTCGTATATCTATAGAATGTAGTTTTTGATGAAAATGTTTTCCCTTTTGCAAGCCTTCATCCAAATGCTGGGCATCGTCTTAAAAAAGACATTCTCTTATTACCTACAAACAATGGGGAGACACACATTGATGATCATATGAATTTGCATGCTATACCAAATGTCACTAATGAGCGGAATTGCTTCTTGAAGATATGATGAACATTTTGATTGTTCGCCATTGAAGCTATATCAACTCGTGATGATCGGTTTGATGTGGTGGATTTGGTTCGTGTGATCACTAAAACAATGTGAGGGATATTGTTTGAGTGGGAGTTCACCTAGATTAATTTGATTATTAATTAGAACTCAATTTATCATAAACTAAATCAAAGTGAATTTGCATAGTTGTTGTAGTCATTGGCATCCGCTTACACGCTTAGTTATAATTGAGATGATAGAACTATATAATTCTGGTTAATTTACTTTGGTATCGTATTGTTTTGAAGTGTTAATATAAAGTTTAAAAGTCCTATTGCAAACTTTAGTTCGTTACTCCATGAAGTTTAATGGTATTGGTATTAAATCAAGAGTGACAATTCCAAGAGTTAGTATATGAGTATCATGTTTGTCTCCATGATTGATATTCAAAGAATTTTCTTAATATCAAGGTTATCTAGGATCTGAAGAGTTATTTAAACCATGATGTGTGGAAGATATTGTGATATCTCAAACGAAGTTTTAGTTGCAACATGATAGAGTATAATATGGCTAAAGTCATGTTCTCATATTTGATGAGAATTTGCGAAAAAGGTTGTAGACACTTGTTGTTCTAATCCTCCAAAAGGTTTTTGGATAGCAACATTATACTCGTAATTCATCGTTATAAGCTAAAGGTAGTTTGATCATGGACGATTCCATGATAAGGGTGGTGAATATTTGATGTAGGTAAAATGTTTACTACACCAAGAGATTACTAGAGAAAGGAATTTGAAAGAACACCAAACATTTGATGATGGTGATCTACTTCAAGTGCAAGTCCAAAGACATTGGTATTTAACTATACACGCTTTGGACTATGTGTCATATGTATGACTCCACTATTGATATTGATAGATTCTTTCAAATGTAAAAGGAAATAAAGAGAATCTCATAAATATATGGCGAAAAGAAAAGACTAAATTGTTCAGTTTAAGTATATAGATATACATGTTATGGCTATATTTTGCTTATTAAACAATGTGGTTCTTAAGTATTTGATCTTGAATTTGTTGGTGAATCGTCATACGAAACAACACAATTCATGAACTACAATGGCCTAAGTAACTAGCAAAGAATATGTGATGATGTTCATCGAGAACAAAATAAAGGGTTATTGTGTTGCTCGTTAAACATCAAAGCTTGCCTTCAAGATTTGTTTTATCAGTGTTATGAGAACAAAAGGGTTGTTCAAATAATTGCGTAATCCATAAAAGATGGATGATTCGCAAATCTCGTTGGAGGAATCACATCCATAAAACTAGTGCTAAAAATGTCGAAAGACAAATTGATTGAAAGATCACTTAGGAAGTGACATCGCTTAAATTATATTGGAAAGAAAACATGAAGAAACTCCATATGTATGGAATTTTGGAGTCTTTTGATTTTGATCAAATGACGCTAGTGAAACTTTCCTAGAGATAATTAAAACTTCGCTCATAGGCCAAAAGGAAAAGACTAGCTTATTGGAATTTGTACATATTGTTGTCAAGTCCATTATGTGTAGTCAAGCGATGGATTTCAACTTCATATGCTTTCTCCGAAAATTTGAGTGAATATATGAATATTTACTTAATAAGGATGAAGTATGAAACATTTGAAAAGTTCAAGGACTTTCAAGATGAAGTGCAAAATCATTGTAACAAGAATATAAACAGTTTATGATAAAGATCATAAAGGAAGATATTTAAGTTCTGAGTTTAGCATAATACCTAAGATTTAAGGAATCGTCTGTGGATTTGCATTTTCCGAAACACCATAAGAGTATGGAGTGTTCGAGATATGTAATTAAACCTTGTTTGACATGGTAAGATCAAGGTGTAATTCATAAAACTGCCATTATATTTTAAAAGATTAAAAGCTTTAGAGATTACCGTTTTCCTTTGAAAGAGCATAATCCGCTGAAATGACACCATATAAAGTTATGGTTTGGGATAAAACCCAAGTCGTCATTTCTTAAACATTGGTATGCTTTGCATAAGAAAGATGTTTTGCAACCAAAGTCGGATAAACTGTCTTTGTATGTTATTTCAATAATCATAAGTATTCCTCCATAACACCCGGAGACAAAAGTGTTTGTCACTTAAAACGCCAAGTTTCTTTGAGAAGGAATTTTTCGTGAAAAGTTAAGTGGGAGGACAATAGAACTTTGATAAGGTTGAAAGAACCTTAGCTATATGTGCAGAGTTGCTTAAAAGTGTTCGGAGGCAAGAATAATGCTCATGGCTCACGTGCCTCAAAAGGTTGTGGTCACGGAGATCTAAAGTTCCTATTGAAACAAGTAGGTCGGGTAAACAATCAAATACCAAGATTTGAGGGTTGAATCATTATTTGAGAATAATGAACCGACTACATGCAAAGAAGCGATGATGGGCCCTGACTCCGTAAAATGGCTTGAAGCCATAAAATCCGTGATAGTTCCATACGAGAAAATCAAGTTTTGAACTTGAAGGACCCTCGAGAAAGGTGTAAGACCTTATAGTTGTGTCTGGATCTATAAAGAAATAGACATGGATGTTTCACATCTATGAAATAGTCGACATGTTGGGAAAGAGTTCACAAAATGTTCAAAGGTTGACTATGACAAGATTTAATCTTTCATAGTGATATTTAGTCTAGACGGATTAATGTAGCAACCACTACATATAATTTGTTATATGGTAGTTGAATAAACAAAACAAGTTCTTCTAATAGAATCGTTACCTAGGACATGTGCATAACACGGTCCATAGGGTTTTGTTAATTCAAAGGATGCTAAAAGCATATGCAAACTTCAATGGTTGAAGTGAGCATCATGAGATGGAATCTTCACTATGATGAAACTGTTAAAGAGTTTAATTTCATGAGAGACAATGAAGATGCTTGCATTTGCAAGAAATTAAGTGGAGCGCTAAGACATGTTTCTAATACATTATGTGGAAGACATATTGTTGATTGGAAATAATGTATCTTTTATTAACACATATTAAGAATTTCATCCCGATGAAAGACTTAGGCAAAACCAAATATTTAGCATCAATAGATGCTAATATGGTTGTGCCGTACATAGACAAGATATTGAATGAGTTCAATATAGAAACTACAAGAAAGTTTCTTGTCACACGAAAGGATTGAATGAGTTCAATGTTGATGATATATTCAAGTGTATTGACATTTGGTAAAGTGAAACAAATAATCAAGTATAGATTGATACTTGATGTATGAAATCACAAAGAGTATTTATATCAATCAGTGATATGTACAAATCCGATATGTCCTATGCTCTAAATATTATGAGCATATACCGTAATGATTAGGAAGATGATCATTGGACAATAGTAAGGATATTCTTATGATCTTTTGGAAGAACTAAGAATATATTGTTTGTAGAAGTGACAAATAGATGGTTAGTTCATTGTAAAAGTACTACATTGATACTAGTTTTGTCACAAAGTACAAATTAAGTTTATCTCAATCTAAACTAAGGGTGGCACAATATAATGGAAAGTGAGTTCCATAATGGATTTGGATGAGTTCCAAAGTTAAGACATTGTGAGATACTACAACAAAAGGCCAAGTATATAACTGCTATTTTAGCAGAAAGAGGGCATTTGTGTCAAGTAGTTTGTTATCAAACTAGGTGTAGTTCACATGGGATAATACTATGAAGATATATTGTGCGACAATATTATCAACATGTTTTAACCCCAAAGAGCTAAAGGTCACACGAAAAGACCAAATTTATACAAAGCCATCTCATTAGAGAATGAGTGATGCGAGACGCAAAAGACATGCAATTACACACGGACCTGGAAGTGTCAGATCCGGAGATCAGTTGACCACTAGCAAAAGTGTACATACAACACCGGAAAGCCATAGGTGTTATATACACAAAGGTTTGAAACTAGATTATTGACTCTAGTGCAAGTGGGAGACTGTTGGAGATATGCCCCAGAGGCAATAATAAAGTGAGTTATTATCATATCTTCACACTTATGATAAATGTTTACATACCATGCTATAATTGTATTAAGGAAACATTAATACTTGTGTGATTTGTAAACTAAAATAAGAGTCCCTAGTATAGCCTCTTGTTAAACCAGCTTGTTGGTTAATATATGATCATGGTTTCCGATCATGAACATAGAGATGTTATTAACAAGGATCATATCATTAGGAGAATGATGTGATGGACATACTCCTATAGATAAGCGTAGCATAAAGATCAAGTCATTTCAATAGTTCAATTGCTATATGCTTTCCGATACATAGTAACCTAATTCCTTCGACCATGAGATCATGCATATCACCTTACGGATGGATGCTTTGATGACATCAAACACCACACCGTGAATCGGGTGGCTATAAAAGTGGCATTGAGTGTTCGGAAAGTATTGGTTGAAACACATGGATCAAGAGTGGGATTTGTCCGTCCACATGACGGATAGATATACTGGGCCCTCTCGGTGGAATGTCATCCAATTAGCTTGCAAGCATGTGACTTGGTCACAAGGGATCACATATCACGAACGAGAAAAGAGTACTTATCAAGAACGAGGTTGAACTAGGTATGCAGAGATACCGACGATCATAACCTCGGATAAGTAACATATCGTGAGACAAAGGGAAATTGGTATCGTATGTAAGTGGTTCATCCGATCGCAAAGTAATCGAGAAATATGTAGAGCCATATGAATTTCCAGATTCCTCTATTGGTTATTGTTCGGAGAAGTGTCTCGATCATGTCCGCATAATTCACGAACCGTAGGGAGACACACTTAAGGATTCGACGTTGTTTGAGTAGTTATGGTATTATGAGAAAGAGACCGAATGTTGTTCGGAGTCTCGGATGGGATCCGGGATATCACGAGGTGATCCGGAATGGTCCGGAGAATAAGATTCATATAAGGAAAGTCCCGTTTCGGAGTTCGGGAATGATTCCGGTGTTTTCATCGGGAATGTTCTAGAAGGTTCCGGATTGTCCGGCACTCCGGGGGGGAAGGGTGCATGAATGTGTCATTGCTCATTGAATGATTGCATCATGTACTAAGTGTTCTTGCTGTCCCAAATAAAGGATTAAATTGAATCCTAAAACAGAAAAGTCAAATGTCCAGTTTGAAAGTCAAACTGCCAAAACAAGAAACTGTGGGAAGCAAGAGGAGTTGGAACCAACCCGGAGGAGGAGTTGGACTCCTCGGGCGGCGCCAAGCCTGGTCCGAGTTGGGGAGGACTCCCTCCCTCTGGCCAAGGACCCCTCCCATATAAGGAGGCAGGGCTCCTCCATAGACACATAACTTTCTACTCTAGATCTCCTGTTTAGAGCCGCTTTGGTTTAGAGCTTCTAATTGCTTTAGCCTGCGGTTTAGAGCCTTCTAATTGATTAGAGCCTTCTAATTGGTGTGTCTAATTACTAGACCACTAATAGCCTCTCTCATAAGCTCCACCATACTCGCACCGGCTTAAGGCGAAGCCTCAGGATTTCCTCTACTTCGGTACCACGTTGTCTTTGGAATCGCGAGGAGTGCTACAACCTCCGCTGCTTTGGAACAAGGGAGAGGAAGGTCTTCGCCGAACCGAACGTGTGACCGATCGGGAGGCCGCTTTAACGTGGCGCTAGAAGGATCGTCTACACGATCTTGAGATCGGAAAGAGTACGACTACATCACCCACGAGAATCTGCTCTCGTTAACCGCTTTGGAATCTTCGAGGGTGAGTTCCTCTATCGACTCGTTGCTACAATCTAGTAGATAGATCTTGGCTTGTTTGTTTGTATGCGATAGAAAATTTTTGTTTTCCATGCTACGAACCCCTACAACAAGGTGAAGCTAGAGGAAATCTGAGGTCAAATGGTGAAGAAATGAGTACAAACGGTGAAGAACAGGACCAAATGGAGCTGGACCAGAAAACAATGCTGATTCTGTGTTGGATCATGTGCACGCTGATCCCGAAGGGGAATCTTTTGATTCGGGGACGCACTGTGCCTCACCAGCAAATTGTAGGATCTCCCGCCCTGCATGCAGCCGCGACAGCCTCGCCAGGGCAAGATCTTGCCAGCGGTGGACGATCCTGCCGGTGGCAATGACGACCTGCTCTCCCGCATACATGAGCGATCCTGCCGACACTTCCGACCTCACCAGCGACAGTCTTGCATGCATCCCTGACATACAGCAGCGACCCATGCAGCAGAGTGTGTTGGCTGGTACAGATAATGACAGGGAACAAGAAAATTCTACAGAAACTAGTACCGAAACCAATACTACTGACAGTGATACATCTGATAGTCCAGGATCGTCTGTGCTGCCTCCTGTGCAAGCACCTGCAATGGAACCTCGAACGCGTCTTCAAAAAGGTATTAGAAATCCTAAACAGTACACTGATGGTACTATTCGCTATGGTTTATTTACTGCTACAGGAGAACCATGTACATTGTCAGAAGCACTTTCAGATGATCGTTGGCATAAAGCTATGACTAAAGAATATGAGGCTCTTATGGAGAATAAAACATGGAGGCTTGTTCCTCCAGACTCTACTAAGAATCTTATTGACTGTAAATGGGTATATCGTGTTAAGAGGAATGCAGATGGTACAATTAATAGATACAAGGCCCGTTTGGTTGCAAAAGGTTTTAAACAAAGGTATGGCATTGATTATGAAGATACATTTAGCCCTATTGTTAAGGCAGCCACTATCAGGCTTGTTCTGTCAGTAGCTGTTTCCAGAGGCTGGAGTTTGAGACAGCTAGATGTCAAGAACGCGTTTCTACATGGCGTTCTGGAAGAGGAGGTCTACATGAAACAACCATCAGGTTTTGAAGATTCCAAAACTCCACAGTTTATATGCAAACTTGACAAAGCTCTCTATGGTTTGAAACAAGCCCCTCGAGCGTGGTATTCCAAGCTAAGTTCCAAATTACAAGCACTTGGTTTTATTCCATCAATAGGTGACACTTCACTTTTTCTTTACAAAAAGCCAGGTGTTATGATGTTTGTTCTTATCTATGTTGATGATATTATAGTCACTAGTTCTTCTGATCAAGCCATCTCTATTCTGCTGTGTGATCTCAAGGATGAGTTTGCTCTCGAGGATTTGGGAGACTTACATTTCTTTTTGGGCATTGAGGTAAAAAAGGTGAATGGTGGTTTGCTTCTTACACAGGAAAAATATGCTACTGATCTGCTCACAAAGGTTGGTATGAAACAGTGTACATCATGTCCTACTCCTTTATCCTCCACTGAGAAGTTGTCCCTTTGTGAGGGGACACCCCTTGGTCCTGATGACATGACAGAATACAGAAGCATTGTTGGTGCTCTGCAGTATTTAACATTAACACGACATGATATTTCTTTTTCTGTAAACAAAGTTTGTCAGTTCTTACATGATCCAACGACTTCTCATTGGACAGCTGCAAAAAGAATCTTGAGATATATTCAGGGCACATTGAAGACTGGTCTTACTTTTCAGAGATCTTTTCATCTACCTTGCTTAGTGCCTACTCTGATGCAGATTGGGCGGGTTGTCTTGATGATAGGAGATCCACTGGAGGCTTTGCTGTTTTCTTTGGACCAAATTTAATTTCTTGGAGTGCTAGAAAACAAGCTACAGTATCAAGATCAAGTACCGAGACTGAGTATAAGTCTCTGGCAAATGCTACAGCTGAATTAATATGGGTTGAAGCGCTGCTTGGTGAACTTGGTGTTACACTAAAAGAAAAACCGTGTTTATGGTGTGACAATCTTGGAGCAACATATCTGTCTGCTAATCCTGTGTTTCATGCCAGGACAAAACACATTGAAATTGATTTTCATTTTGTTAGAGAAATAGTTGCCAGCAAAATGTTGGATATCCGGTTTATTTCCAGCAAAGATCAAATTGCAGATGGGTTCACAAAGGCATTGCCAGTCAAAGATCTTCATGAGTTCAGACGTAATCTCAACCTATCAGAAGGTTGTGATTAAGGGAGGCTGTTAACAATATTAGTTATTCTGTTTAGATACTCTGTTTAGATAAATTGTTTATCTGGTATGGAGTAGTACTCCAACTTGTTTCCTTCTTCTATACGATGCTTGTACGTATCCTTGTAAAACTTCTCTCGATGGTTTTGCTCCGAGTATATTAACACGCAAACACACAGAGGCCAATGTGTGGTTCAACCAAAAATCTGATATATATATATCTTGGCTAGAATAGAGGATTTTAAAAACGATGGCACCTCGTTGCTATGCAAAGAGCGATGGATTATCTCGATCAGATGTCATTCTCTTTCTCAATACTCTCTCCATTTTGCCATAATTGTTCCCATCTTAATGGGAATTCTTAAAATACATTTCTCCATGAAAAAAATATGAGTGCCTTCATTTTCCAGCATTTACTCAAATTCTTTGAAAGCGAATAAGTGGCTGTGGACTTGTAGTCTCTCAGTTACTGACAGGTGGTCAACTTTCTGCAAGACCTTGTTCGTTGCAGAGTAGGGCTGAGCTCGTAATGTACATTCCAGACCGTCCCTTAAAGGAAATCTCCCTTAATTATTATTGGTTGATTTTGCAGATATCCATGTCTTTCGACTATTTATGGCAAATGCTACATTGTCCATCCGTCGCTTTTAATACCTGACGGAAAGGACCACATATTTGTCGCTGTTGGATGACCACCTGCCGCGAAATAGGTCTATTTTGGCTATGAACACTCGCTTACCATCTTTACTCCTTTTTTTTAATGTTTCTGCTGCTCACCATATGTGACCCTTTTCCAGATTCAGGGCCAGTTTGGAACACGGGATTTTCCGTAGGTAAATCAAAGGATATGATTCTCACAGAAAATATTCCGTTACTCCCTATTATGGAACCATGTAGCAAAATAGGTTTTCATGATAAACTATTTCATATCTAGTTTATATTCCATCCGTCCAAAAATAACTTACTTGGCTTTGTTAGTTTTAAATATATCTACACATTAAAACATGTTTAGATACATGCGAACAAATCCAAACCACTTATTTCTGAGCGAAAAGAGTAGTTTATACTAGTAATATATATATCCATATTATATGCTTTTAAAGTAAATTCATGATTAGATGGTAGGCAAATTTTATTAGACTACTTGCCTTTCTAGAACATACTTCTCATATTATATGGCAACAAAGACACTAGATGTCATGAACAAGTACTACTCTCTCCGTCTCAAATTAGGTTGCATATAAGATTTTATTACAGTCAAACTATATAATATTTGACCAAATAGTTTGATACAACTATAAACTTATATGGTGCCAAATTAATATTATTAGAATTGTATTAAAATATATTTTTATAATATATATATTTTATATCATACATATTCATATTATTTTGTATATTCATGGTCAAATTTTGCAAATTTGACTTACACGCAAAATTATGCGCAACATAATATGGAATAGAGGGAGTAGATGTCATGTAGTAATAATGAAGAAACATGTAAGAGCAGGTAGCTGGTTGATAAAACATCACTCTCATGAAACTCCAAATCATGTAGAAGTGACAATAAAAGCATGTACTCCCTCCATTTTAAAATATAAGATGTTTTAGTTTTGTAAAACAAATGCATCTAGACTACCTTAGTATATAGGTTTACTCAGATTTAGAGAGAATCTACATATTAAAACAAGTCTAGATATATTTTCTTTACAAATCTAAAACACTTATATTTTAAAACGGAGGAAGTACTATACAACATATTATCTATTAGCGGTGTGATCCATGTAGAGGCAGCTTTCAAATTAAGAATCTATGCATCTTAGAGGGGGAGGAGAGGGGGTGGAGGATCACGATCATATATCACTGTCTTAGTATTAAGGGATGCATATATACACCGAAAGAAAATTTTGGTTAGTCGTTTATCGTCTGTCCATCCGTCTATCTGTATTTGTGTGCTACTAATTGCATGAAGTAATGGTTTTGTCGGGACATAAACAACTAAGTTTGGTCGCTGTTACGAATTACCCCCTCCACGGAATCGGGCCCATTTTTGGATAAGCTTGCTCACTCGTCTACGACTGTCGTTTTAATTTCACATCAGCCTGTGGTCGAATTAACGGATGGCACAGCTCGGGGCGTCCATGCGCATGCTACTCAACCAGGTGTGAGGTGATTATCTATACTTACGTTCATGGCTGCACTTATATTCAGAATAGACCAATGTTATACTGATCATTTACACCATGACTTACATTGGAACTAAATTAACAATGAAATTCTAGTAGGCAGCAAAGGGAGTTATGCAACTGGATGGTTAGCTAAGAAGCCGAGTGTTGGGATATGCTATATAGGTATCCTTATAGCATGTCTTTTATCCGGCTAATCCGGGTGGCCCACAGTTGATAGCAGGGCTTATGGCCTGCTGGGCGGCCCAGTTAGATGGATCCAGAAGGGAGACCCATGCCGGATAAAGGAAGGCTACAATTAAAGTCACCGACGTACCCGGAGCCTTGGGGTACAAGACACACAAGACTAGTAATAAATGGTGTAGGACTCTATAACCTGTCCGGCTAGGACTTTTCCTTGTAACCCTATGACCCGGCGACTATATAAGTCGGGCCTATGGGAGCCTTTAGGACACGATCATAGAAAACTTCATTCAACCTCGCACAGCAAACCTATCTCTTTAACTCGGCGTATTGCTCTTATAGTGATTTATAGCAGGAGTAGGATTCCGCCACCGTCGTGGGATCTGAACCTGGGTAAGCTGTGTTACCTCGTACCCGTCAACTGTCCGCCTTCCCCCACATCTCTAAACACGCACTGTGAGGACCCCTCCATGGCGTACTCGTTGGCAATACCCGACAGTTGACGCCCATCGTGGGACAAGAGGCGCTTCAAGCTCTTCAGCGGGCGAGGACCAAGATCTTCGCCGGAATCAGTGAAACCGTAGCCATCGGTCGTGTTCTCTTCTCCGGAAACGTTCCGATCGTCCCTCCTGACGAGTTATGGATCCCGGCGAAGACAAACCCTACGCGGTGTTCGATCGTTTCTATCGGAGACATCCACCTCTTCATTGGCGAAACCAACTCGGGCACTAGTTCCCTGGGAGTCGGAGGAGCATCAAGGCCCGCACGGACCGCCTACGGGTAGGATACGTTCGCGTAAGGATCGATGTTGGATCTCTCTTCGGAGTTTGCCGGCAAAGATCGGAAAAATTCAAGGCCCGCACGGACCACCTACGGGCAGGATACGTTCGCGGAAGGATCGATGTCGGATCTCTCTTCGGAGTTTGCCGACAAAGATCGGAAAAATTCAAGGCCCACCGAAACCGCCCCTGTGCAGGATATAACGGTGGAAGATCGCTGCAAGTCCGCCGGCTTCGCCCGAGCGTCTGGACAGCAGAGATCCAAGTTCGTCGGCGTGGTTACCATCTTCGACCTGGCGCGTTGCGTTCAGAGAGAGGGCGAAAACCCCCGCGATTACCTGGCCAGGTGGCTCCGTGTACGAGCCTATCTGGCCCACTACCCCGATGATAACGCTATGTATCACTTTGTGGAAGGACTAGATCGAGGCACGCTTCTCCGACATTCTCTGAGGCGATAACAGGCCGCAGGTCTCCTTACCTTTGAAGACATGGTGAACACCTTCAACAGCTACGCGGAGGCTGAAGCGGCAGCTCAGACAGCCCTCTCGCTCGCTGACGGAGCCCCTCCGATTCAGCCACCGCCACCACCGCCTCCGGCCGCCATCGTCACAGCAGCGCCACCACCTCCAGTCATCGTCGCTGCCATTGCACCTCCACCGCCCGTCATCGAGGAAGTCCTGGCACCCTCCGACTCTGTTATTGACGCGCTCTATGCTGACTTCAGTGCAGATTCCGAGGAGGTAGATTTCAGCCCAGAAGAGCTAGACTCCGCCATGCAGGAGATGGAGGAGGAGTACGCGTGCAACGAGCAAGACAACAACGTCGTCGTATCTCGAGAGGTGTTCATCACCATTGGGACGACGATGGATGAAGATCAACCCCGACGAGATCCGCCTACAACGCTGGACAAGGGGAAGGGGCCACTTATTGCTGCCGATGATGATCGCGCAAAGGTCATGCCTCCTCCGCCTAACTCAGTGCAGCAGCCGCAGGAACTCGGCACCGGTCCGAGCAACAACACCGCAAACTTGCCACCTCCGGCATCTACGTCTACGGCCATCCAAGTTACTCCAGCTGATAGAGTGATGTACAGAAATCTCCTTGTTGAGCCACTGACCGTAGCTCATATTCTGAACGTGACTCAGCTTGATGAGAAGCGCCAGCAGCTGTTGGAGGAAGCGCAGGCCATAGTGGAGCAAGGCGCTAAGTTAGATCGAGATCTGGTCAACGCTCAGAAGTCCATAGAGAAAGCTAGAGCAATGGAGGCCGAGTACAAAACTCTGCTGCAACAGCAGAAGGCCAATAATGCTCCGGCTCGCGTCATCAACGATCCTGGTGTGCGGCGAAACCTAGGATGGGCTCCCTTGAAGCCGGCACAGGCCAAGCCATACATTGGCAGTGAGGGCAAACAGGTGATGCCCACCCCACTCCTTAACCCCGCCGTCACCAAGACCCTTCTGGAGGAGGATAGATAGCCCGAGGCAGTGGAACAGGTCTATGACCTAGTGGCCAAAGCGGTAAAGCAGCAGGAAAAGGCCACCTCTCAGAGGCTTGAGTCCGACCCAGCGCTCTGCCGATCTAGCCAGTATAAACCGCCAAGGTATAGATCTCCTCTTGATGTCGGGTCCCAGACGGGTTCATCAGAACGAAGACGGAGAGATGCGTGCAACAGGAAGGATGCCATCCCCATATCCTATGACCATGGAGAAAGGACCAACCTCGTCGCCCATCGCCACCGCCCCGGTCCCCCCGACATCACGAAGATCACAAGGCTCACCATCGTATGGATATGCCCCCACCAGAATAGTGCAGCATCGTCATCCGCGACAACGCGGAGCAGACCCGTCGTGACGGAGAGCGCAACCAAGGACACAAGAGCAGGTCACGCCATGACCCTCCGCGTCCGACAAGCAACCGCGACAGGCACGAGGCGCCGCAGGAGGGTAATAGCAAGAAAGCTAACCCACCGCCACCTCCGCCTCCGTCGCCACCCAGCAGTCACCATGGCGGAAGAGGCTCGCGTTGTTCACGCAGCCCATCCCCTGTTGACAAGAAAAAGAAGAGCCCGGAGCCATACGACGCACGTTCACGGATCGATAAGATCCACGAGGCCCAGGAAGGACCATACCTGGGACCACGTTGCTTTGGACCTGCAATACGGTCCGCAACTTACCCCAAAGGTTTCTGGATTGACAAGACCATCAAGCCCTATGATGGCACCGCCAAGCCAGCCACATGGTTGCAGGACTACGGCAACGCGGTGGAGATTGCCGGAGGCAACCCCAACGTCGCCGTCAAGTACCTCCCGTTAATGTTGGCAGGCACGGCCCGTCAATGGATCGACGACTTGCCGGAGAAATCCATATACAATTGGTTGGACATGTAAGAAGCGTTCACCAAGAACTTTGAGGGTACGTACAAACGTCCCTGCACTGTCGGCGATCTACAGCGGTGCGTGCAAGAGAAAGACGAGACAACTCGCGCCTACCTCTCCCGCTCGCTGGACATGAAGAATTCCTGCGCAGGAGTGCACCCTCAGACCGCCATGGCCGCCTTCATCGATGGGTTGGAAAGGGGCACGCTGCTCCGACATAAGCTGAAGCGCTTGCAGGACAATCACCAGCTTGACTTGAATCAGATGATTCAGTTGGCTAGTGAGTTCGCAGCGGCCGACGATGATGCTCACGGCTCCTTGCCGGCAACGGCCGTTCCAACTAAAGCTTGGAGGAACAACAGTACAAAGCGGAAGATCGCTCCAGAAGAAAATCAATCTACCGACATGGTCGCTATGACTTTTGCAGGACGAGGTGATGGCGGACAACGTGGCCGAGGACGGGGAGCTGGTCGTGGGCAGCAACGAGGAAGTGAAACTACCCCAGCGCCGCTCCGCGTTCACCAAACCTACGAGGAGTACCGTGATATGCCATGCCTCGTACACCTCGATGTCAACGACAAGGCCACCCACACCAATCGACACTGCAAGTTCGTCAATGACCTCAAGGAAGACCCGGAGTCCAGCTACAAGCGAAGTCGGAAGAACAGACCGCGAGGCAAGGGCAAGGGGAAGAATAAGGAGGGCGATTCCAAGGATTCAAGTGACATGGATGAGGACGTTGACCCCAAGCATGCCGCCAAGAGCGACGACAATGGCAAGAACCCCTTCGCAAAGAAGGCACCAGTCTACCACACCTTCCTCGGCGCCCCCATCGTCCAACAACAGAAGACCTCTCTGAGGATCCTGATGGCTACCCTACCCCCAGTTCCCCAGTACCCGCGCTGGTCGGAGGTTCCAATAACTTGGGATAGGACGGACCACCCAGACCTTATCCCTACGGAGAACCAGTACGCCATGGTCATCAACCCCTTGATTGACGACATAGAGTTCACCAAGTGTATGGTGGATAGTGGAAGCAGCATCAACATCATGTACCTGGATACACTGCAGAATATGAACTTGACGGAGGCAAACCTAAGACGGACCAACACCATCTTCCATGACGTAGTTCCTGGTCGGGAGGCTCGGTCCCTTGGGTGCATTACACTTCAGGTTGCCTTTGGCGATGTTAACAATTACCGCCAAGAGCGCATGACCTTCTAGGTGGTCCCCTTCAAGAGCATGTACCACGTCATATTCGGCCACGACATATTCCACACGTTCATGGCCAAGCCATGCTTCATCTATAACAAACTCAAGATACTCGGACCAAACAGTGTCATCATCGTATCCGGAAGCTTTACCAAGGCAAGGGACTGTGAGGTCAATGAAGCAGCCGTTGCGGAAGCTGTCCTCTATAGTGAAGAATTCAAGGAAATCCAGAGCAAGCTCGATGACTCAGAGATGCCCGCGTCGAAGAAGCAGATCTCCGACTCCGCTCCTGCGTTCAAGGCCGCCATCGAGACAAAGTCGGTGGAACTTGTGGTAGGCGATGCCTCCAAGACCACCGCCATTGGAACGAACCTGGATCCCAAATAGGAAAGCGCGCTTGTCGAGTTCCTCCGTGAGAATAGGGACATCCTTGCCTGGCAACCCGCCGACATGAAAGGTGTACCTAGGGAACTTGCCGAGCACAGCTTAAACATTGATCCAAAATCCAAACCAGTGAAGCAACCTCTACGACGCTTTGGAGATGAGAAGAGACGCGCCATTGGAAAAGAGATATCTAGGTTACTTAAGGCTAGTTTTATGCGAGAAGTCCTTCACACCCAATGGGTGGCCAATCCTTTACTTGTCCCCAAAAAGGGAACCAATGAATTAAGAATGTGTGTTGATTACACAGGCTTGAACAAAGCATGTCCCAAAGATCCGTTTGCTTTGCCTCGCATTGACCAAGTCATTGACTCGACTGCTGGCTCGGAACTTTTGTGTTTTCTTGATGCATACTCAGGATACCACCAGATCAAGATGAGGAAGTCGAACCAATTTTCCACTTCATTCACTACCCCATACGACACGTTTTGCTATGTCACGATGCCCTTTGGGCTGAAAAACGCAGGTGCTACGTACCAGCGGACAATGCAACATTGCCTTCACGACCAAATTGGTCGGAACGTTCACGCCTATGTGGACGACATCGCGGTGATGTCTAAAAAGTCAAACGACTTAATCTCCGACTTGAAAGAAACCTTTGATAATCTCTGGAAATACAACATGATGCTTAACCCTAAGAAGTGCGTCTTCGGGGTTCCAGCAGGCAAATTATTGGGATTCACCGTTTCCCAGCGCGGAATCGAGGTCAACCCGGAGAAAATGAAGACCATCTTAAACATAAACCGTCCGACATGCCTAAAGGACATCCAACGACTAACAGGTTGTGTTGTAGCAGTTAGTCGGTTCGTCAGCCGACTCGGAGAGAAGGCTCTGCTGCTATACAAATTGCTGAAGAAGGCAGACAAATTCACGTGGACGGACGAAAAAGATGCAGCACTGAAGTAGCTCAAGGAAACTCTTTCCTCAGCGCCCATCCTTGCAGCACCCGAGCCTGGAGAGCCCCTGTTAATCTACATGGCGGCAACCAACCGGGTAATTAGCATCGTCGTCGTGGTAGAGCGGAAGGAACCAGGCTATGAGTATGGAGTTCAGCGACCAGTTTACTATGTAAGAGAGGTCTTGACGGAGTCCAAGCAGCATTACCCGCACTACCAGAAGATAGCTTATGGAGTATTCCTCGCTTCTCGGAAGCTGAGGCACTACTTTCAGGAGCACCCAATCACAGTGGTGAGCAAGACTCCACTGTCCGACATTATCAACAACAGCGACGCTACAGGAAGGGTCGCGAAGTGGGGCATCGAACTTGCCGCCTTCGAGATCACCTACAAAAGACGCGACGCTATCAAGTCACAAGCCTTGGCGGATTTTTTTGCAGATTGGACGGAGATGCCAGATGCTACTCCGTTGCCAAAACCAGAGTACTGGGTGATGCACTTTGAAGGATCAAAGCTGCTCAATGGCTCGGGGGCTGGTGTATTGCTACAGTCACCAACATGAGACAAGCTACACTACGTTCTACAGATCCACTTCGAGGCTACAAACAACATGGCGGAGTATGAAGCACTCATTCACGGATTACGTGTTGCCAAGGATATTGGCATCAAGTGCATAGTTTCCTGTGGAGATTCCAACTTGGTTGCCTAGCAGTTGGCTGGCACCTGGAATGCGCGGAAACCTATGATGGCGGCATATCGAGACGAAGTGGACGAGGTATCCAAGAGCTTTTTGGGCTACGAAGTCAAGTATGTGCCTAGGGAGCAAAATGAGGCGGCTGATCTGCTGTCTAAGATTGGATCAGGGCGCGAGCAAATTCCGCCAGGAGTTTTCCTAGAGCATCTGCGCACACCATCCATAAAGGGAGCCGACATCGACAACCCGGATAGAGCCGAATCTTTCGTCAACATGGTGACAAAGGTCCCTCCGGCTTGGACAAAACCGTTCATGGAATATATCGAACACGGAACTTTGCCCGACAACAAGGTCGAAAGACGGCAAATAGTACGACGAGCAAAGGTTTATACCATAATCAATGGACAACTCTACAAAAGTAGCACTACTGGTGTATACCTTAAGGGCTTGTTTGATTCATAGGAATTGCATAGGAATTGTGTAGGATTTGAATCCTATGGGAATTTTTCCTATGCTATTGTTTGATTCATAGGAACACATCCTATAGGAATTAATCCTATAGGAATCTTGTAGTGCAATTACTATAGGAAAGAAACATTAGATCATACCTCATGGAAAAATTCCTTTGCTACATCAAACAAAATTCCTATTCCCATAGGATTCAAGTTGGCATGACATCTCAATCCTATATTTTTCCTATTCCTATACTTTTCCTATCCTATGAATCAAACAAGCCCTAAGTGTGTTTCCCAGCTAGAAGGTATGGAAATCCTATGCGAAATCCATCTTGGATATTGCGGGAATCACACCGCTCCTCGATCGTTGGTTGCGAAAGCCTTCCGGCAAGGATTCTACTGGCTGAATGCAAAGGCGGATGCCGACAAGATGGTTGAGACATGCATGGGATGCCAGTATTATGCCCGACAACCACATGTTCCTGCTGAAGAATTGCGAACAATACCAATAACTTGGCCGTTTGCAGTCTGGGGGCTAGACATGGTGGGACCGTTGCAAACGGCACCATGTGGATTTACACATCTGCTCATAGCAGTTGATAAATTCACTAAGTGGATAGAAGCTAAACCCATTAGAAAGCTTGATGGGGCAACTGCCCTCAGGCTTGTCCGGGATCTAGTGGTGAGATTTGGTCTCCCACACAGCATTATCACCGACAACGGCAGCAACTTGTCCCTCGGAGAAGTGGAAGCTTATTGTTGGGAGAAGGGCATCCAACTTGACCTTGCATCTGTGGCACACCCACAATACAATGGTCAAGTCGAGCGAGCCCATGGATTAATTCTCCAGGGAATCAAGGCACGTCTGGAGGCACCTCTACACAGAGCAGCTGGAGCCTGGGCGGAGGAACTACCATCTGTGCTGTGGATTTTACGAACTACACCCAATAGATCCACCGGCTACACCCCTTAATTCATGGTTTATGGAGCAGAAGCCATCCTACCTTCCGACATACTTCACGATGCACCAAGAGTTTCCGCCTACGACGAAGATGACGCTGAAGAATCCAGACGCCTAGATGTGGACCTTCTCGAGGAAGAGCGAATTTTGGCAGGCCAAAGATCCGCCATCTACCAGCAGAAGCTACGCAGCTATCATAGTCGCCGCGTCCGGCATCGCTCGTTTAAAGAGGGGGATTTGGTGCTCCGACTTAAGCAGAAGAAGTCACACAAGTTATCCCCGCCATGGGAAGGACCGTTCATCATAAGCAAGGCACTACTCAATGGGTCTTACTACCTCGTTGACAATCGTGTACTGAAGGATAGACCCAACGAGGATAATAAGCGTAAGCGACGTGACCTGGATGATGACTACCCGGAGCTTGATCGGCCATGGAACATAGCACAGCTACTTCCTTTTTACAATTAGCATTTTTAAATCTAATTATGTAATTCTTATATGATCAATGAAATAAAGCTCTCTGGTTCACTCATATTTCTGAGTCTTTTACCTCCTTTAGTGTTCATTTTTGGATCATGTAAAACCTTTATGCACAAGTTTTGTGATTGCACTTGTGAAAATTCCGCCTACGGGTGTTAGCCTAAGTTTTCTGGTCTACACGTTCTTTGTCGTTTTTATGTGGATTCTGGAGTAGTGACTTTTGGCACTTATTGTCGGCGATTTTGTGCTTAGGTTATTGATGGTGCCATTGGGCATCATCACCTGAGCGCATGGTTCCGACAATGAGTCTTCTTACTCACGAAAATTCAAGCATAAGAACCAAAGAAATGGATAAACTAGCACTTGCTTAAAAATATATACATGCTGGAAATTAGTTCTTGGGTAGCAGGAGATAACAACCATTGTTTTCCGCCTTAAGATTACATAAATAAGTTTTTTCCGCATATGCACCAAAGGTGAAACAAATATTACAAAGTTGTTCTTCATTCCTTTGGCGCAGGCGACTTGGGCACAGTGTCATCAGCAACAGGAGAGCCACCCTCGAAGTCGGCTGTGTGAAGAGACTCAAAGGAGCTTTGGTCGCCGTCATCGATGGTATACCTAGGCACGAAGACATTGACATCAACCAACTCGGCAACTCTGGTGTCATAGCCCGCGAGTGATGACAAGATGGACTCATGATTAATAGCCTTGCCATCGTCATCCATGTCGGGAATCCCATAGGTCACCGTGTCGATGTCGGCATCTTCATAGTGTGCCTTTACCATTGACAGCGCCATCCTTGCACCAGCCCGTGCACATGAAGCTTTCAAACTTGTGATACGCTCGGGGGCTCGGTGCAGGATCTCCGAGTACTTCGCCATAGAGTCTGGTGCTTTAATGTTGATCTAGAGGGGCTTGGCGATCTCCTTCGCTTGTGTGATGGCGGTGTTGATGAAGTTGCCGGCAAGAACCATGCATATATTGGTCGGAGGAGGCGAACGGGTCAAACTCATAGGAGCTGCAAAATCCGACAAGGAGCACATGAGTTCAACAATTCAGAGTATCCAGACTACAGAAATCCAAGGCGCAGAAAACTTACTGAAGATACTGGCCTCAGCCTGCCAGAGGGTGTCCGCCAAGGATTCTTTCTCTTGTTGGAGGAGCTTATACGCCTCACTATGGCGTTGATTCTGCTCATAGGCATCTTGCTTCTGATCTTTTAAGATCGCAATATCCTTCTTCAAGCGATTGATTTCCTCGGTGGCGGAGTCCTGTAGGGCCTTCATCGACTCCTCATGCATTTTCAGCATGGCTTTCCTCTCCTCCTTAAGGATCTTGTTCTCGCTATCCATCTGCTGAATGTGCTTGGATTGATCGACAATGTCCCTGGCCTTGGCAACATGTTCTACAAAAGTCGGAGAAATCAAAGTACATAATGAGTACTCGGAGAATATGGGTACAAAACCAAGACGGAATGCGCAAAAAGAAAACAAACTCTTGTTCTTAATGATCTGTTCCTTCAAGATGGCAGTTTTACCCTTTTCGGCTTCAAGGTCTGCGTGCATCTTCTGATACTTGTTGTTGGCCATGCCCCTCCGAGAATTCTCGTTTTGTGGAAACAAGGGAAAAAGTTAAATGTTGTTTGGTCTACTCGGAGCCTCTAGTCGGAAATTTTCCACCTAGATGCTCAGGGGCTACAGCGAGAATTTTTGACTTAACAATATGCTTAGCTTTTCTTTAAGCATCTAGTCGGAACTAATTCAGTTACAACTAGAAGCTTGGGGGCTACAATATAAAGTTTTTAACTCGGATATATGCTTAGCTTTTCTTTAAGCATCTAGTCGAAACTAATCCAGTTACAACTAGAAGCTTGGGGGCTATAGTATAAAGTTTTTAACTCAGGTACTTGCTTAGCTTTTCTTTAAGCATCTAGTCGGAACTAATTCAGTTACAACTAGAGGCTTGGGGGCTACAGTACTGAAATTTATAAACACTGTGTATGCTACTCTTAAAGCTTCTAGTTGGAATATTTCATTCCATCTAAATGCTTGGGGGCTACAGTGAGAAGTTTTCTATCTTAGTTACTCTTAGAGCATCTAGACGCAAAGACCTATGGTTTTCCGTCTACATCCTCGGGGGCTACAGTGGGACATTCATATGAAATGCAAAAGGCAAGTAAAACTTACGAGTGCAATGATCTTGAGATTGGTAGTGCTCTCGGCCAGCAGCTTGCCAAAGGATATTCTATTTCCTCGCAAGATATCTGCTTGTCGGAGGAGCTCCTCAAGACCGCACGTCGGAGATGTCGGTGCTACGCCAGGAACCAGAGTTATGCTACTCGGCGTAAGTGTCGGGTAGACTATCTTCGGGAACTCAAAAGGTTTCTGGGGAGAAAGGGCGCCGCCTTCGGCAGAAGTACCAACTTCCACCACCGCCTTGCCGCCACCGATGGAATCCTTAGCCAGAGCTTCAACCATTTGTTGGGCGGTACTCTCCTGTGTCGCCTGCTCGCCGACAATAGCAACATCGGTAGAGGCACCTGAGTCCACTTCCATGGCGGAAGGGCCAGATGCCTCCTTAGCTTGTGAGCTTGTCGGGGCAGACGAGAGCTTGACGAAGGGAGTGACAGGGGCGATGGCGGTAGATGCGTCACGATGCAGCATGTCCTTGATGGTTTTAGAAGCCCCCGATGTTTTGGAGGTCTTCTTGAGGCTGGTCGTGGCTTTCTTCCTGATACATGCAAAGTGCATAAGTACAGGATCAAGACAGATAAATAGACAATGTCGGAAGAAAAGAAGCTTACACAAGTGGGGGTGCTTTGGCAAAAGGGATCCCGATGGTTTTTATTTTCTCCTTCTCCAGGGCGGCGGTAGTCTTTTTGGAGGCTCCACCCTCCGTTTTCTTCTTCCTGCCTCCGTCGGCAGCATCAGAGGTGGAGCTCTTCTGATTTCGCGCCACCGGAGCATCGTCGTCGGACACGACGGTGACTTCCTTCATCTTTGGTCCATAGATTTTGGGAGCCATGCTGTCCTCATCTATGTCGCAAAGCTGTTAAGTGAAGAACCACCGTGTTAGATGAGATGGCAGTTGCTAGACGGAAGAACTGGAGTATATGTCATACACGGAAAATAAACAGTTACCTTTGGGCACTTGCCGTCTACGAACATGTCGTAGGTAATGGCGAAGCCACGCTTCTTGTCCTTCACCTTGACGATGTCCTTAAGACAGAGCTTGATGGAGTCACTCGATAAATTGTCCACGGAGATGCGGAGGCTATCCCTTCTATCGCTGGTATACTCGTGCATGAGCTTTGCACGGTGCTGCAGAGGTTGGATTTGCCTGATGAACCAGCACATCGCTAGGTCCAAGCCTGTCAAACCTGTATCTACGAGCCACTCGATCCGCCTTATGGCACGAGAAGCGTCGAGGTCCGAAGTAAGGGAGGCTTGGGATCTCCATGACGAGGCTTCAGCGGAAGATCCGTCTATGAAGTCCGGGTACGTTACTTCTCGGTTAACCAGAGGGATATCTGGGTCGTATAAGTAGGTACGTTGCCAATTCTTGCAGGACTCGTGGCCGACGATGTCGGGGAATCGCCGTCTAGGACGAATCTTTAAGCTTATGGTGCCAAAGTTCCTGATTTCATCCTTGCTAGCTCTGGCTTCACGTTTGACAGTGAAGAAGTACACGAAGAGGTCTAGCCTAGGCCTTATCCCTAAGTAACCCTCACAGAGCGCCGCGTAGTTGCTAAGCGCTAAGATACTATTGGGGAGAGGTTCTGGGGCTGGACTCTATAGTGATTCAAGACGGAGAGGAAGAAGTTGGAGATGGGAAGGGAGACGCCGCGTACCAGTTGGGCTTTGAGGTACACCTTTTCTCCGGCTTGGGGAGAAGGTGTCACCTCGCCGGCTGGCGCCGCCCACCAGGGGAGCCCCTCCGTCACAGGGAGGTAGCCTTCGGCGATCAATTCTTGGATATCACGGTCAGTGATGTCTGAGCCGCGCCAGCCGCCCTTGTGCGAGTCGAGTTCCTCCTCCAACGGCGAGCGCCGCGTAGTTGCTAAGCGCTAAGATACTATTGGGGGAGAGGTTCTGGGGCTGGACTCTATATTGATTCAAGACGGAGAGTAAGAAGTTGGAGATGGGAAGGGAGACGCCACGTACCAGTTGGGCGTTGAGGTACACCTTTTCTCCGGCTTGGGGAGAAGGTGTCACCTCGCCGGCTGGCGCTGCCCACCAGGGGAGCCCCTCCGTCGCAGGGAGGTAGCCTTCGGCGATCAATTTTTGGATATCACAGTCAGTGATGTCTGAGCCGCGCCAGTCGCCCTTGTGCGAGTCGAGTTCCTCCTCCAACGGCTCCAGCGCCGCTGGATTATGGTCGCCGCCGGTGGATTCGACCACCGTCGAGACGGGGATGACCAAACCCTCTGGGGGCATGACGACGGAGCTCGCCGACTTCGCTGTGGCTTCACTCGACGCCGCCATGGAAGGGGAAGTGTTGCTGCTGGCCATGGAGTGAGTATGGAGGTGACTGGTGCGGATTGGGGCTAGGGTTTTTCGAGAGTTTTCGCGGAGAGCTCGAGGAGGCACGCGCTGGAGGAAGAAGACGATGCGAGGAGAATGAGGTAAAAGGTGAAAATTCCACCGCAATTACTATTTATCATCTCCAGCATCGAGATTCGTGCAGCTTGATCGGACGGTTGCCGCATTGACAACGTGTTCATGAACGTGTGCGGAAATTTCACCACGTCTCCAACCGTTGCCGCCAACGGTTCGTATCGCTCACGCGGGGAAATCGGACATGATTGCGTTCTCTGCATATGTGAGTTACGAGGCGTCGCTGACCTAAGCCTACGTCGCCCTAGCTGACATAGGCAGATGAGCCGTCACATCGAAGATTCCGGCATGGACGGATCCAGCCTGGCTATGGAAGAGTACGATGGAAGATTCTGCATTTCTCCGACTTACAAGTTAAAGAAGGAGAAAACCTTGCAGGGTTCTTTGGGAGGACTACAAGATATTGCTTGATGATTTGCCGACATCCATCTAGATGGAGTATTCCACGTGAAGAGGCAAGACGGCGCAAGATCTCGGAGTTCTCCGGGGGCTACTGTTGGGGATATGCTATATAGGTATCCTTATAGCATGTCTCTTATCCGGCTAACCCGGGTGGCCCACAGTTAGTAGCATGGCCTATGGACTGCTGGGCGGCCCAGTTAGATGGATGAAGAAGGGCGGCCCATGATGGATAAAGGAAGGCTACGGTTGGAGTCACCGACGTACCCGGAGCCTTGGAGTACAAGACACACAAGACTAGTAATAGACGGTGTAGGACTCTATAACCTGTCCGGCTAGGACTTTTCCCTGTAACCCTAGGACCTGGCGACTATATAAGTCGGGCCTATGGGAGCCTTTAGGGCACGATCATAGACAACTTCAGTCAACCTCGCACAGCGAACATATCTCTGTAACTCGGCGTATTGCCCTTATAGTGATTTATAGCAGGAGTAGGATTCCGCCACCGTCGTGGGATCTGAACCTGGGTAAGCTGTGTTACCTCGTACCCGTCAACCGTCCGCCTTCCCCCACGTCTCTAAACACGATCTGTGAGGACCCCTCCATGGCATACTCGTCGCAATACCACGACACCAAGGTTTTTGCTTTCCACGGAACACGCGCGAAAAAAATAGAAAACATAGACACCTATAGGAAAACATCACGTTGTCGATGGTCTTTGTATATGCCGATGACCTGAGCCTTTTCTTTAAAGGAGTATATATTAATATGACGGAAATACTAATTACATTCAACCTCTGCAATAACGCATTTCCCTATCAGTCTTACGGATGCACACGGTTCAAAAAATTTTATAAAAAAAGGCACGCTACAACGATCGGACTTCTGTAATAACGACACACCAAAAGTTCAACCTATCCAATAGTGATGTCTTCAAGAAGGGAATAGTTCAGAAGTGCTGTCGTCGCCCGATCAATGATCATAGGTTTTCACCCTGAAGTCCTCACTCACAAAACAATGCCTTCGACAAGGCCATTCTGAGACACAATCAATTAAGGCCAAACATTGGATTTTCACCCTGCAAGGTAAGGCTGTGATCTTCTCATGTGTCGCCGCCCCTTCAAATAGTCGCTACTGCAAGTCACAGGTCACCAAGCCGGATCCCCATCACCAAAAAGACACAAACCACCATCACTAGCCCTCTTATCCCTGTCTTCATGATATTTTCCGCATATGACTTCACCATGGTTCGTCAAAGATATGACGAATGATGGGAACATATAGCAGAGCTTCACAACGCTCTCTTTGAAACCAAACGGCCAGCAAAAAACATGGGTGCAGAGGACCGAATTTGTACCGATCCAGCAAGCTCCAGGCATGATGTGCCCATGAGAGTTTGTCAGTGGAGCCTTCCGGAACACACCGCTCCATGCCAGATCAACAAGTACAAGCAGCCAATAGATCGTTGTCTTTGCGCGGAAGGAACCCCAGGACCGCCATCATTATTTAGGCTGATCCAGCAGTCCCCACACCGTTGGCCGGCTTCCAATGAATGGAATGAGTGGGTCAGCCTTCGGACCTTACGGCATGGCTGAACCCACATATTGGTTACAGAGAGAACGAGATGTAGTGTCACTGCCTAAGGCAACCACCATGTCGCCTCCAATCTGCACCATCGCCACATCTTCTCCTCTGCACCTTCCTTCCAAGCCGCAGGCCAACGCCACTTAGGCGAGCGACATAGCCTGCCACTTGGAACCACCGACACCGCCCCATGGAGTCCACCCCTTAGCGGGAAGAAGATCAACAGAACCACACAGATCGCCTGTCGCCTTCGTAGTTGCAACCAAGAACCTCCAGCCAAAGTTTGTTCCCTCGAACGCAGCACGGCGAAGGGCGCCAGGGCGCAATCGCTCCAGAGAGGGAGATCCATATTGGTAATGATGCCGAACCACTCCGCATCTACCATCCATGCCTGCATCTGAACCTAGGAAAAATCATCGATCGAGATGGATAGAATAGATAAAACCCCAAAAGGAGAGACCCCATAAGCTAAATTCGAGAAAATAAACTAAGAGCATGAACTCTGGCATACTTACCCTAACCTGGACGCCTTGCGCATCAAGATCCCCCGTCGTTCACCCAACTGGCATGACTGAATGCGGTGACCCAGCATACCACTACATGATGTAGTACACTATAGTCGTTGACATAACACCAATGAAACACCGTTCACTAGTATTACATCCCTTAGAGTAGTACAACAGAAACATAGCAGGTCCAAGACATGACTATAGGTTACAACTCAACTCTTTATACAAGATCCAGAGAACACTCTAGGTTAAAGAGAGAGAAAGAAACTTCTTACAAAGAAGAATCAGGAATAAATAACTCATAGCTACCATACTTATAAAACTAGTAGCTGAACTACTAGGCTTGCATTGCTGCTATTGCAATACTCTACAGAAGTAGGTTCTATGGTTAGAAATTCTATTCTTATCTAATCAGCAACTTCTTCTTCACTAGGGTTGAGGTATATGCTGACTTCCTTGACTTCATTGAAGAACTTTAGCTTCTGATAATGATTCCTGGAGCATAACTTGATGTAGACATCGTCTGTACTAGCTTTAAAACCTAGCAAGGGTTAAGAATATACTTTGAGTACGAGTGTACTCAGCAAATTCAATAGAAAAGGAGTGTTTGATGCACTATAACTATAGCCACAGAACATAGGTCGTAGGCAATGCAGGTTTTTGTAAACATTTCTTCAAAGGTTGCTTTTATTCTGAAAAAACTATGTCCATCAGCCTTCATGGGTTTACCAGAACTTTCATGGAGTTCCTTTCCCGCGTTAGCTCCTTCCCTAGCGAGGGAGTAACAAGTTACAGTTCTTACACTCTGCAGAGGTGTGTCACTTTACCCATGAGAGATCTTAGCTTTTTTGCACATCCGAATTGCAGGTTCGTTCACACTTCCTTATTCTGAGGCCCAGACTAAGATCCAAGCCAATCACTGCCTTCTCCGCGACCCCGCATGTCTCCTTGGTGTATGCCAGCCCACCTATTGAATTACGGCTATTGGCAGTACAGACCGTTCAGATGCCAGAACTATCGTGGGACATTGAGGGCTCCCACCCATATGCTGCATATCCTCTAAGAATTACCATAAATAATATGCACGCTATGAGTGATAACAGCCACGACCCGCACATACAGCTCCATGCGAGAGGGAAAAGATACAGCTGACTTCTTCGTCCCATTCCAAATCTCATGGTCAACGCATAATATACGGCGCAAGAATCACTGGTGACATTGGTTGTTAAGTCCTAGATAATATGTTCCTTTAACACCAGAACTCTTATAGTAGGTTATTACTTCATGGTAAATAACCTATAATCACATTATTATGAAAATAGTGTTTTCTGTCCTTTTTCAAATGCAAGTGATGACAACACTGGATTTGCAAATACTTTACATAAAATAATCAAAGGACATGAGAAAGTGTGAACTTGCCTTTTGTGATTGCAAGATTATGCACTCACGGTCTTCAAGAGAATATAAGATCCAATAGCGGAAATCTGCATCATTGGTCCGGTAAGGACTAATGTTTAAAGAAGCAAGATGCTTTTATGCATAAGTAATGTAATGCAAGTTGATAAACTCGAATTCCGAGAATAACGTTGTTCTAGGGTTTGGATACTGTAAAGAGTTTCCTTGGAATGTGTTGCCCTTTTAGATTAAGTTTCACACACATGCTTCTTATTAAGGCTTGTGAGTGTGTGGAAAACAACATGTATTTATACAACAACAAAATACACAGTATGAAATGCTACTCAAGGTTGCTTACATCTTAATTGTTTATCTTCAAGTTTTACTTTACAAGTAATGTCACTCATAAAGAATTTAAGTATTAACAATCTTATTATACAAGTAAAGTATAAAGTAAGGTGTTTACTATTAATTGTCATATGTTGATTGAAGTGGCAAAACGAATAACTTTTTAAGAAAATCTTACTTAACTAAGCAAAAGCATTTAAGCTTTTAAGTTAATCTTAGGTGTTCTTTCTAGTTATAGTTTTAAGCAAGAAAGAATTACTCCATTTGAATAATGACACTATTTGTATTTGAGACTTATCTATCTTGGTTTTTAACTTGGTTGGTTTGGTATTAAGATGCTTTATAACTTAATTATAACTGACCAAAGTTAACTATAAAACATATAATAAAGTCTTTAGCATTATACTTAAAGTTTGGTAACTATAAGTAACTTTAAGAATGTAGATAGACTTAGGGTGTATTACTTATGATAATAGTATCTTGTTCACTTTATATTGTTTCCTTAAAGTTACTTAAGAATGGCATTACTTCTATTGGATTAGTGATTTCTTTTACATTATAATGGTATAAAGGAATTTATCTCCCTATAAGGGTGTGGTTAATGTTTGTGAATAAGTAAACAATATTATTTATTACTTATGAACTCACTTATAGTGTTTTGATTTGTTTATAAACTTGTGGTTAATATAAAAGATGGGTTTTATCTTATTACAATTATTCTTGGAGATTTTATATTAGATAAGGATTCTTTTATAAAAGAATTTATACTTATGGTTGAAAGATAACTTAATAAAATTGTATTTAAATGGTGTTAAATCATTTTGACCTTATAATTTTAGTATTTCAGATTAATACTACTTATTACATTTAATTGGTTAATTTAAGAAATATTAACAAATTTTATTTGTCATTTTATGAATTATTAACTAAAGAAATATGTTTAAATTCAAGTTAGGAAAGTGTTTAACTTTTTACTTAACTCAAAAGTGGAATATCACATTTTTAACATGTAGGTATTATTTTTGTGATTATTTTGGTATATTACATTTATTTTTGTGATTTATAAATATTAAGATAGGATTTTAATAAGGTTTATTACTTTATAAATACTTAATAAATAACAAATATTTAATTAAGAGGAATAATAATGTATAATTATATTTTTGAAGTATAATTCTTATTTTTCTAAGGTTTTTAGTATTTTATTTATATTTTTAACATTTACCTTTATTAAAATATTTATTATCAAAGTTTTATCACTTATAAATAAATATTTATTTAAATAATCATCATAATAATATTTGAGAATAGTTTCAAATTGTAGATCTTATTTTTCTAAACATTTTCATATATTATGTGTATTTTTCTGATTTATAAAACAAAAGTTATTAATGAAACAAGATTTAATAATTATATTTATATTGGAATTAATATGGTTTTATTTAATTCCTAGACAGAAAAACATTGTGCACCTAGGCTTTATCTACCCACGGTCACTGACCAGTGGGCCAGTGACCACGTCATCCTCCACGCGAGCAGTGGACTAAGTCCACACGCTAACGTGGCTGGGGATGATGCGGTGCTAATGTCAGGGTGACATCAGCCAAGGATGAACCTCCCAGATCGATTACCGATCGAAGGATTCCTCTCGCGTGCACTGCTGGGATCATGTGTATCGGAAAGAGGGCATCGCGGGGTGCATTATAGTGGCGCCGCCGCCTTGAAACGGTCACTAGTGACGGCTGTGCAACGACGGCGAGCGGCGGCGGCGTCGGACACTCGCGGGGACGAAGGTTTAGAGCGAGATAGAGAAGAAGGGGAGATCCCTAAGGACCAGGGACTCACCACGAGGCGGATGGAAGGGTCGTTGAGGAACGAGCTGGCCGGAATCAATGGCGAGCGCGACGGCCGGAGGAGGTAATGAGGTTCCAATTGCGGCAGTGAAGTCCTTGCTTGCTTGAACACTTCGATGCAATCGGCGTAGACGAACGAGACAGAGCTCCCAGGCATCACGACGAGGTCTGGGACGACCAGAGACGACGGGATAGAGGGGTCCGGCGAGCTAGGTTTTCGGCTCAGAGAGGAATTGGGGAAAGAGGAGTAGATAGGGTTAGTCTCAGCACAGGAGGGGTCTTGTAGGCGATGTCTAGGACGGTAGCGCGAATCTCCTCGCAGCGAGCATCACGGTGACGGCGGACGGCTCCGGCGGCGCCACGCAGCTGCTTCGCCGGCGTGCCTGCTGGCGAGAGGAAGAAGAAAAGAAAAAGAGGGTGAAGGGGTACGCAACTGTTGTTGGGCCGGAGTGGGCTTCTGCGGAGCGAGTGGAGAGAATTGGATGTGACCTGCGGGCGACGGATAGAGAGACGAGGAAATGGGCCGTGGGCCAGATTGGGTGTTTCCTCTGTTTTTCCTGGCTTTATTCTTTTTCATTTTCTGTTTTGATTTCAGGTTTGTATTTTTTATTTGGTTTGAACTTTTCTTTTTGAAATTTTATTTGCTGAATACTTGCAGCACAATAAAGTTATTAAGAATCAATTTGTGAACTTTTATTATGTATTGTGATATTTTCTTTATTTCCTATATATATATATTCTTCTCTATAACATTGTTTTCACTTTTATTAGAAGTAATTAAGTTTTAAAATGTTTAATAATATTCATAGGGATTATTTATATGTATTTAATCACATAGTATAGGATAGAATGGTTTATAATATTGGATCCCCACTTATTCCATGCTCATATGGGATGAGTGGTTAGAGAAATGAATTAAAGACGTTGTCTAATGATTATAGATAGAATATTTATGAAATATTTATGGTAAAGCTCATTAATAAGTTTAGGGTTCTGAATTGTAATTGTTTACCCTAGGGTTTAGGGTTCTTATTATACTTATTTATTTTATTAATATGAATAAATATCAATGGGTAAAACATATTGTCTTCATGTTTGTAATTTTTAATGTGATCACCCTTTGAAGTAAAATAGTGGGATTATTTTCTAGGCTATCTTATGAGAAGGAATTGATAAAGATGATTGAAAATGACAAAGATGTGCTCAGGTGATTAGATATAGTAAATATTTTAATGAAGGTTTGTGTAAACAAGATGATAGATCAATTAGATGAAATGGATAATATGTTTGGTAAAGATCTAGGGTCTAGTGTTTACCAAGAATTCCTATATTCCATACTTCATAATTCTGGACTTCTAATTAAGGAATTCCTTTCCTAGATATATTACTTCTTCCTATCCATCATCATTTGTTAACATGATGAACTTTACTTCACAAAAATATTCTTATCCACCTTTTATTCTTCTAAATCCACTTGTAAATTCCAATGAGCTTGATTCTAAATCTTTTCATAATCTTTTCATATCCATACTTGGTTATATGAACTATTCTACTGCTGATAACCACCAATACAATAGATGGTTACCTCTAACTCCACTCATATACTTCCTTTATCACCATCACTAATATTACTCAGATGGATGTATACCTCAAATCCTACTTCCCTCAAGTGCTTAGTATTTCCAAAGAGGAGAATACTACTTCTTTAATCCAATGTTGCTCTAACATCATTTTAATCATACTATCTTGTCTCTACTTGACTCCAATATCTAACATTCCAACCTCACATTATATTAATGTGACTTGTAATGACTAATCTAGGATAATATATCTATATTATGGTTCAATCATGTATCCACAAATGTCACTTATACATGGTATAAGCATTCAATATTGGTGAGTAAGGCATGATCATTATAATCCTTTAATCCTTTATGGTTCAGGTTTCCAGTAGGCTAGACAAGGCTTCCATCCATACAACATTACAGTTGTATTATAATTATCTTCTGTTTAGCTCTATTGGATTAAGAGATATAATTCATTGACTATACCTACTTGATCCAATAGGACTACTCCTGGTAACTTATCTTCAGACTTCCTCCTTGTAATCTTCTTTGTTACCATATTTATTTGATTTCCTCCAATCACTCCCATCCTATATATGACATCTTAAACTAGCATCACTATTTACCTCTTCTTACTTCTTTCTTTATAAGCCCTAAGTGAATGCTATAATAAGTACAAGAGTTGATAGGTCAAGAATTGATAGGTTAAGAATTGGTGAATCAATAGTTGATTTCTCAATATTGATGAACAACAAATATAAGGATAGGATTCAATAGAGATGATAAAGATTGATATGGAAAGAAAAATATATGGTGAATGATCTTAACTTTGGTTTATTTCCTACTTGTGGCATCCCGCAAAACCACTACTAGAAAATCGCGTTGTTTTGTGCATTGCATCATCATGACCGCATGCTCATGTCATCATGCCACCTTGCATTTGAGCATTGTCGTCATCTTGCATTTGCTTGCATAAAACTATTTGCAGAAAAACCTGTCTTTATTTTCTAAACGCCCGTCTTGTTTTCAAAATGCAAACCCCGGGTCTCCGGAATATTTTTGTTTGTCTGCTATCGGTTTGCAAACGGTGCATTTAGAATTAAATAAAATATTTCATTATTTTAGTGGGGCAGTCGAACGGGCCGGATAGACCCGAACGACCACCCCAGTTCCAAACGGCCCAACCCAAAAACCTTTTTCTACCAGCCCTAGTCTACCCACACCCCCCTCCACCTCACCCCGGCCAATCCTCACCCGCCACGTCACCTCTCCCCTCCCCCTAGCCTATCAAACCATGCCACCTCACCTGGTCTAGCCCTCTCTCTCTCACCCCACACGCCTGGCCCACCCAAAGCACACACCCCACGCAGCACGCCCCCACACTCGACCCCAGGCCTTCCCTGCATGACCCGACCAGTCCCCCTTCGGCCCCACACCCCATGCCCGAGACACCGCTCCCCACCCCGTTGCCTCTTCCTCCCTGGCCCTCTCTCTCGCGTCCAGGACGCCGCTCACCCTCTCCGCCCACCAACCACCCTCTCCGGCGCCGCCACCGCTCCCTCCGGCCATGCCGCAGCCGCCGCGTCCTCCTCCCTCGCCGTCCGTCCCCGCCCTCTTCTCCCACCTCCGGACGCCCCGCCCGCGCGCGCCCCGCTGCTCCTCCACCTCGCTCCGCCGCCGCCCACCGTTTTCCCCTCGCCACCAGAGCTCCTCGCCGGCCGCTGCTCGCTCGACCTGCCTCGCTCCCGCCCGAGACCGCGTCTGCGCCACCGCCGGCCCGCGCTCCGGCCGCCGCCCTTCCTCCTCCTCCGTCCGCCCTCTGCCGTCCTCGCCCCGAGCCGCCCCTCTCCCTCTGCTCCTCTCCGCCGTCGCCAGGCCGCCGCCCTCCGCTCCTCTGGCCGCTGCAGCGAGCCCCGCCACCGTCTGCGAGCTCTGCGCCCGGCCACCGCGAGCGCCGCCGTCGCCCCCGTCCGCCTGCCGACCCCGCCGTCCTCTTCACGGCCTCGCCTTGCCGTCCTCGGCCGCCGTGGGCGCCCCTCACCTCCGCTGGCACCACCCTCCTTCGCCCGGCTGTCCCCGACCCCATCGGCCTTGTGCTCCTCGCCACCGGCCGCCGCCTCACCGGTCCCGAGCTAGCCGGTGCCCTCCAGCGAGCCTCCCTGCGGGCAGCGCCACTGGCCGCCATGGCCCTGGCGCCCTTCTGCTCTGCCTGCGCGCCTTCCTGCAGCCTCCTTGCGCCGCGCCTGGCCACCGATGACCTTGCAGGCCCAACCTCGTGTGTTCCTCCTGCAGTGACCGTGTACCCCAGCTGTGTGTGTGTTTTTGGATGTTCTCGTTTTCTGTCAGGCACCGCTTTGATGCTAAAGAGCTCCTGTAGTTATGTTTGTCCCGCAGCATTGTTTCCATCGCCCGCCATGTACAAGTTTGGTGTCTCTCGGAATCGCAAGATCTTCTTACAGGGACGCCCCCGACGAGTTGCACAAGACCCTTGAACTCGACACCCTCGAAACGAAAAGATCTACTACACGGAGCTTATGTCCGAGACCGCGAACCCGCAGGGACTTCATCATAGAAAGGCGAAGACCATACCGAACCGGTGACACTCGACGAACCCCGGCAAGATCTTCGACATGGCCAAGATCTACCACAACCGAGTCCGGCACCGGCAAGTGAAATCAGAACCATCAAGACCTGCGTCACGGATACACCGAGTTCGCCATCGAGGAAACCAAGGTCGTCGACGTGGAACCGATGGACGCCGAGTACTTCACCCCGAATGCTAGAACCGACCCGACACGAGGATGCGACAAGACCTGCTTCCGTTGTCCGAGAACGAACCCGCCGAGGCCGAACCCTAGACCCGGAACCCTGAGACCGACCCCGAACCCCGGAACCCCAAGTTCGTCGAGACCCCCTAATGTGTGACCCTTATCCGAACCCCTATTTTCATAAATGCTGAACATAAAACCTGTTGCATATTAATCATTCATCTTGCATACATATTTGTGTGGTTTGGGGGCCTTATGCCGATTCACCTAATAATTAAATATGGGGCCCATATGCGGACAAATCTAGCCTTATATTGGCCTCATTTCAATTTGTGTAGCGAACCCGGTGCTATCTCTTGCCATGCTAAAACAACATTTAATTTGCGGGGAAGCTAAACAACATGAACCACCTAATTAATTGTCGGGACCCTGGTTCCGCTTAACCTGACCTAATTGCACCGCACCTTTGCCATGTCATGCATCATACATGCATCATGCCGATCTTCTGCCGTTGTATTAAATATTGCATCCGGTGTTTGTTCTAGTGTTTTGCTTCTTCGCGGATAAGGCCGTTGAGTTGATGTGAGCTTCGCCCCGATCTTCGGTTGAACCCTCGGCAATGTTTTCAGGCGAGCATCTCCCCCTTTCTACCTATCTTACTTTTATAGTATTTATTCCCTCTTGTTGATCTATTGCTATCTGTGTTGCGATGCTCTAGTTTTCGTACCCGTGATATCCCTTGCAGCCTTATATTGCCTTGGACACACCCTATTACCTGTTGTTTGGTAGATAGTTGGACTTGCGCGTCGTAGTCGCTTGCTCAAGTGATGTTGCGTGTCGTCAAGTGCCACAGTTGTTGGAGTATGCCGCATGTTTGATGTTGGAGTTGATCATGGCTTTACTTATCATTCACTTTAATTCCTGTTTAACAACTAAAATTGAAGTAAGCAGAGGCATCGGTGGGTGATAGATAATATTTGGTTTCTGAACGCCCACTTGTGTCCCGTAGGACCCCGAGTACTTGATACCTGTTCCTTGATTTATCGCACTATCCACATCCGGGAGGATTATGGGACCCCAGGCGAGCTTGATTCGGTCTTATTTCTTGGGGCCACAAACTAGTTTGAGGTTTTATTTATGATCCTGTACTTATGCCATGCTACTTGCTTTATTTAAATTGTGCGAGAGCACCTTTATCGCTTAGGTAAGCGGAGTGTTTTCGCGGTATCGACAAGCCAGTCACACTTTCGGGTTCCCGATCGTTTCGACCACTAACGCAAACCTTGAGTCCGTCTCGAGTCACTTGCTTCGCTATGGTCTACTCAATGGGGTGGCCCCCTGAAATATTTCTGAATCATGTGATTGCTTTGTCGTGAAAGCCTCGTTGGGTTTTGATTTGGTTTTTCCGAGGTTGATCGAGCGTGTGTTGCTATTGGTGCACCCCGGCCGGGTAAAACTTTCTGAAAGCCGTGTCTGCGGTTATGGACGACTTGGAGCACAGTATCTCGATCATAGACAAGCATAACTAAAGTAGTGCTATAAATTTGACTTTATAATGACTAGTAATCAGCTTCACTATAATGGAATGGCTTAATAATACTGCCCACAATTGCTTGTTTGGAGTGTCGCTTGCGACCAATGTACCTGACTAGTAAGTATTGCAACTACAACGGAATGGCTAAATAAAAGTACCAACAACCGCTGGGTTTTGGGTTTATCTCATACTAACTGTATCTGACTAGTAAGAGTTGCAACTACAACGGAATGGTTAACTAAAAGTGCCCACTGCTTATTTTATCAGGATGCTTATCTATATTTGACTAGTAATTACTACAACGATAACTGAATAAATAAAACTGCCAACTGTGTGAGTTCCTCGGTTGACTTCCTCGTTTGGTCTCGAGGGGGAAACACCAGGATGGGTTTTTTTGGTGTTAGTATCGATCACAGTTCGGATAGGTCTTTCTTACCCCTCTCTGTTAGCCGTCAGTTATACCGAGTCTCTATAGGTTGTTTAGTGCATGCTGCCGCTGCCGCTTCAGTCCACCATACCTATGTAGGCGAGGACCACCGAATTCTAGTCTCGGTGTCTTGGCCTCGATCGACGCTCCTCTTTTCCTTTGCCCTTTGTCGGCACCTTTTGTTTGAGCAGGTTTGAGATCGGCGTCGTTAGCAGGGTTACCCTTCCTTGGCACAGGCAGGGTTATGGACGCCATTGGTTATTCATCAGGGCTCTTAGCCCCATTTGCATCTTGTCCATAGTCGGACGCTCTATCATTTCAAGGTGATTTGGATCTTTGTACCGTATATCTGTATTCTTGACTCTTTGAGTCGCTGTTATATATATATCTGTTCTGTGGGTCCCATCGAGGACTGTTGTGTAATGTTATTACTTCGTTTTCCACCCGCACGAAAGTGCCTGGTGGGCACCTTTGAATCGCTTCTATGCGGGTTTGGCGGGTTTCGCTAAAACTTGCATAGGGCCGATTCTGAGGGTGTTACAGAGTGGTATCAGAGCTCAGCAGTTACGATACCCCACAAGTCCAGCCTGTAGGATAACCTAGCTAACGGCCGAAGTAGAGTGTCAAAACTATTTTTGAAAATCGGTTGGATAGTTCTGATTAGGTCTGATTTTACTCCTTCCCCCTCTGCTATTCTCCTCTCACCTCTGCGTGTTTTGAATCTCCTCTCTTATCTTTTTCTCGAGTCCAGGATTTCTCGTGGTTGGGTTCCGTCGTACCTTCAGGGTTTCGCTTCATCCTTTGATAACGGTGTTCTACCATCCGGTGTTCAAGCTGCATGAGGAATCCGTCTACGGTGGTACCATTCTTTGTTCCTTGTTTGTGCCTTCCGGTGTTTTCCGACGCGACGACATCATCTACGTCAGATCCGATGCAGAGTCTGCATCACTCCTTTGTTTCCGAACCTCGTTTGTCGAGATCTTCAGTCTAATTCCGAGAATGGTTGCACTCTTTTCTACTGATTGTGCAGAGTAATAGTTTGGGTGCGTGATGGATTGGCCCCCATGCCGACTACCCCTTCTATTCACTTTTGTACATTGAAGTGGATGAGAATGCATCGGTTCCCTCTTCCCATCGAAGTTAGAGGTGGCTTTATTGTTGATACCTCTGCCTTCGACCTTTTGTTTCCGGAGTGTTCTCTCGACGATCACGGACAACGACCTCTTGTTAGTGGTGTCGCGAGGAACTACACGAAGCGCGAAGGATCAGACCGCCGACCTTCTTTCCGGTACCATGAGGCGGATCTCGAGGGCGAGATCCATTGTTAGTGGTGTCGAATTGTGGCATCCCGCAAAACCACTACTAGAAAATCGCGTTGTTTTGTGCATTGCATCATCATGACCGCATGCTCATGTCATCATGCCACCTTGCATTTGAGCATTGTCGTCATCTTGCATTTGCTTGCATAAAACTATTTGCAGAAAAACCTGTCTTTATTTTCTAAACGCCCGTCTTGTTTTCAAAATGCAAACCCCGGGTCTCCGGAATATTTTTGTTTGTCTGCTATCGGTTTGCAAACGGTGCATTTAGAATTAAATAAAATATTTCATTATTTTAGTGGGAGGCGTCGAGCTAGGATAGACCCGAACGACCACCCCAGTTCCAAACGGCCCAACCCAAAAACCTTTTTCTACCAGCCCTAGTCTACCCACACCCCCCTCCACCTCACCCCGGCCAATCCTCACCCGCCACGTCACCTCTCCCCTCCCCCTAGCCTATAAAACCATGCCACCTCATCTGGCCTAGCCCTCTCTCTCACCCCACACGCTTGGCCCACCCAAAGCACACACCCCACGCAGCACGCCCCCACACTCGACCCCCAGAGCCCTTCCCCTGCACGCAACCCCGACCCAGTCCCCTGCCCCCTTCTGGCCCCACCCGACCCCACATGCCCGAGACACCGCTCCCCACCCCGTTGCCTCTTCCTCCCTGGCCCTCTCTCTCGCGTCCAGGACGCCGCTCACCCTCTCCGCCCACCAACCACCCTCTCGGCGCCACGCTCCCTCCGGCCATGCCACCGCGCGTCCTCCTCCCTCGCCGTCCGTCCCCGCCCTCTTCTCCCACCTCCGACGCCTTGGCCAGCCCCGCTGCTCCTCACCTCGCTCACGTGCCCGCGTTTCCCTCGCCACGAGCTCCTCGCCAGCTGCTCCGCTTGACCTGCCTCGCTCCCCGCCCCCGAGACCGCGTCTGCGCCACCGCCGGCCCGCGCTCCGGCCGCCGCCCTTCCTCCTCCTCCGGCCGCCCTCTTCCGACCTCGCCCAGCCCTCTCCCTGCTCTCTCCGCGTCGCCGGCCGCGCCTCCGCTCCTCCGGCCTGCGGTGAGCCCCGCCACCCTGCGGCTCTGCGCCCGGCCACCTTGGCCGCCGTCGCCCCGTCACTGCCGACCCCACCGTCCTCTTCACGGCCTCGCCTTGCCGTCCTCGGCCGCCGCCGTGGGCGCCCCTCACCTCCGCTGGCACCACCCTCCTTCGCCCGGCTGTCCCCGACCCCATCGGCCTTGTGCTCCTCGCCACCGGCCGCCGCCTCACCGGTCCCGAGCTAGCCGGTGCCCTCCAGCGAGCCTCCCTGCGGGCAGCGCCACTGGCCGCCATGGCCCTGGCGCCCTTCTGCTCTGCCTGCGGCTGCGCCCTTCCCTGCAGCCTCCTTGCGCCGCGCCTGGCCACCGATGACCTTGCAGGCCCAACCTCGTGTGTTCCTCCTGCAGTGACCGTGTACCCCAGCTGTGTGTGTGTTTTTGGATGTTCTCGTTTTCTGTCAGGCACCGCTTTGCTGCTAAAGAGCTCCTGTAGTTATGTTTGTCCCGCAGCATTGTTTCCATCGCCCGCCATGTACAAGTTTGGTGTCTCTCGGAATCGCAAGATCTTCTTACAGGGACACCCCCGACGAGTTGCACAAGACCCTTGAACTCGACACCCTCGAAACGACAAGATCTACTACACGGAGCTTATGTCCGAGACCGCGAACCCGCAGGGACTTCATCATAGAAAGGCGAAGACCGTACCGAACCGGTGACACTAGACGAACCCCGGCAAGATCTTCGACATGGCCAAGATCTACCACAACCGAGTCCGGCACCGGCAAGTGAAATCAGAACCATCAAGACCTGCGTCACGGATACACCGAGTTCGCCATCGAGGAAACCAAGGTCGTCGACGTGGAACCGATGGACGCCGAGTACTTCACCCCGAATGCTAGAACCGACCCGACACGGGGATGCGACAAGACCTGCTTCCGTTGTCCGAGAACGAACCCGCCGAGGCCGAACCCTAGACCCGGAACCCTGAGACCGACCCCGAACCCCGGAACCCCAAGTTCGTCGAGACCCCCTAATGTGTGACCCTTATCCGAACCCCTATTTTCATAAATGCTGAACATAAAACCTGTTGCATATTAATCATTCATCTTGCATACATATTTGTGTGGTTTGGGGGCCTTATGCCGATTCACCTAATAATTAAATATGGGGCCCATATGCGGACAAATCTAGCCTTATATTGGCCTCATTTCAATTTGTGTAGCGAACCCGGTGCTATCTCTTGCCAAGCTAAAACAACATTTAATTTGCGGGGAAGCTAAACAACATGAACCACCTAATTAATTGTCGGGACCACGGTTAAAACAACTGACCTAATTGCACCTTTGCCATGTCATGCATCATACATGCATCATGCCGATCTTCTGCCGTTGTATTAAATATTGCATCCGGTGTTTCTTCTAGTGTTTTGCTTCTTCGCGGATAAGGCCGTTGAGTTGATGTGAGCTTCGCCCCGATCTTCGGTTGAACCCTCGGCAATGTTTTCAGGCGAGCATCTCCCCCTTTCTACCTATCTTACTTTTATAGTATTTATTCCCTCCTGTTGATCTATTGCTATATGTGTTGCGATGCTCTAGTTTTCGTACCCGTGATATCCCTTGCAGCCTTATATTGCCTTGGACACACCCTATTACCTGTTGTTTGGTAGATAGTTGGACTTGCGCGTCGTAGTCGCTTGCTCAAGTGCTGTTGCGTGTCGTCAAGTGCCACAGTTGTTGGAGTATGCCGCATGTTTGATGTTGGAGTTGATCATGGCTTTACTTATCGTTCACTTTAATTCCTGTTTAACAACTAAAATTGAAGTAAGCAGAGGCATCGGTGGGTGATAGATAATATTTGGTTTCGAGCACTTGTGTCCCGTAGGACCCCGAGTACTTGATACTGTTCCTTGATTTATCGCACTATCCACATCCGGGAGGATTATGGGACCCCCGAGCCGGAGCTTGATTCATCTTATTTCTTGGGGCCACAAACTAGTTTGAGGTTTTATTTACGATCTGTACTTATGCCATGCTACTGCTTTATTTAAATTGTGCGAGGCACACCTGTCTGTTAGGTAAGCGGAGTTTTCGGTATCGACAAGCCCACCACACTTTCGGGTTCCCGATCGTTTCTGACCGACGCAAACCTTGAGTCCGTCTCGAGTCGGCTAACCGTTCTTGGTCTACTCAATGGGGTGGCCCCCTGAAATATTTCTGAATCCTTTGATTGCTTTGTCGTGAAAGCCTCGTTGGGTTTTGATTTGGTTTTTCCGAGGTTGATCGAGCGTGTGTTGCTATTGGTGCACCCCGGCCGGGTAAAACTTTCTGAAAGCCGTGTCCGCGGTTATGGACGACTTGGAGCCTGATGTCGATCATAGACAAGCATAACTAAAGTAGTGCTATAAATTTGACTTTATAATGACTAGTAATCAGCTTCACTATAATGGAATGGCTTAATAATACTGCCCACAATTGCTTGTTTGGAGTGTCGCTTGCGACCAATGTACCTGACTAGTAAGTATTGCAACTACAACGGAATGGCTAAATAAAAGTACCAACAACCGCTGGGTTTTGGGTTTATCTCATACTAACTGTATCTGACTAGTAAGAGTTGCAACTACAACGGAATGGTTAACTAAAAGTGCCCACTGCTTATTTTATCAGGATGCTTATCTATATTTGACTAGTAATTACTACAACGATAACTGAATAAATAAAACTGCCAACTGTGTGAGTTCCTCGGTTGACTTCCTCGTTTGGTCTCGAGGGGGAAACACCAGGATGGGTTTTTTTGGTGTTAGTATCAGTCTGGTTCCGGATAGGTCTTTCTTACCCCTCTCTGTTAGCCGTCAGTTATACCGAGTCTCTATAGGTTGTTTAGTGCATGCTGCCGCTGCCGCTTCAGTCCACCATACCTATGTAGGCGAGGACCACCGAATTCTAGTCTCGCCGTGTACTGGCCTCAGTACCGACGCTCCTCTTTTTCCTTTGCCCTTTGTCGGCACCCCTTTTGTTTGAGCAGGTTTGAGATCGACGTCGTTAGCAGGGTTACCCTTCCGGCTTGGCCTGGGCAGGGTTATGGACGCCATTGGTTATTCATCAGGGCTCTTAGCCCCATTTGCATCTTGTCCATAGTCGGACGCTCTATCATTTCAATGTGATTTGGATCTTTGTACCGTATATCTGTATTCTTGACTCTTTGAGTCGCTGTTATATATATCTGTTCTGTGGGTCCCATCGAGGACTGTTGTGTAATGTTATTACTTCGTTTTCCACCCGCACGAAAGTGCCTGGTGGGCACCTTTGAATCGCTTCTATGCGGGTTTGGCGGGTTTCGCTAAAACTTGCATAGGGCCGATTCTGAGGGTGTTACACTACTCAAACTCACTAGAGAGTTAAAGTTAGGTATTTCCATGATACTCATGGTATAAGTAGATGAGATTAAGATATAGTTGTTACATTCTTATTATTTGGATTATATCCTTAACTTGATACTCATGAGTGATTATAATGAATACTATGATGTGATCACCTAAGGATCAAGTATAAATCACTAAGTAATGTGTTAGGGTATAATTTTATTACATTTGATCTACCCTTAGATCAAATCATGTTTACCCAAAATAAGGTTTTAGCAAAGGTCATATTGAAACTTATCGCAGTCAACTTGATGATCTACTTCATTTCCAGCAAGTTAAGAGAAGCTTCAATCACTTTGACAAGTTTTTATTTAAAAGCGCGAAAATTATTTAGATTTTATATGCATGAATGCAATGCACACATCTGTGTTCGGCTTATTTCTAAGCTCTAGTGCTGGGATGTTACAGACTCTCCCCCTTAAAATAAACTTCATCCTCGAAGTTCGTATACTCTCATGTTTCGAAGTAAGGAATTGTCTTGCAATGATTACGATATGTCTCAACTCCATGGTAACCTTGATGGAAATAATTGTAGTATTCCATATTCAGATCCTTTCCGTAATTTATCATCATACTCGGCAAACTTTTATCTTGTTGTCTTCAATACTCCAAAGTTCCTTTTACTTTACTTCCTTAGGAATATGTCCTTCTTATGAAATCCATAAATTAGGATCTCTTCTTTAGTTCCTTATCCTGATTAGATATACTAATCCAACTCCTTCATTTGATCATCGAACTTCCTTACTATATTACATAAGGTCTAGGAAGTCTCACTAAAACAAGTTTCAAATTTCTAATAACCAATAGTTGTGGTCAAAAAGACTAAATTTTTTATTTATCATTGTATGAATTGTACCGGTGATCCTTCCAAGTTTGGATTTGAACACATTTAGTCCCTACCCATTGGAATTTCTTGTTCTCTACAAATGCCCAAATGTATATACTCTATTACCTCTTAAGGATTACTTAAGAGTTGTTTCTTTTAGAATTAGTCTGTTAAGACTATTCCATTTTATTACTTCAAGCTTTTACCTTATTAGGCTTTTAGACAATCTTTTGTTACTATCTTAAGTACTTCTATAATTATGACTTTCTTGTAATCTTATGAAAATAAGGCTTAATGTTGGCATAGGTTAGTATTTTCTCTCCAACCTTTACTTGGAAAGTCAGATAACAATACTTCCACTTATTGTTTACTCTCCCCCTTAGGGTTTACTAATAGTCTCCAGACTGCCTTATAAAATATTTCTTGATTTTTTTAAACGGGATATTGGTCCCAATCCAGCTTATACTCTGCCCAGTTAGGGTCTTATGGAAGATTGTACGGTGTATCCACACAATTGTGGATCTCCGAAGTGAATCTTTCAGCATCATTTGTCTTACTTACTATTTGGGCATTTTCGCTTTGATAGGTCAATTTTTCGCGAAGCACCTCGAAAGACGATTGCTTTAATTTTATAATCTTTCATGTCTTTTTTAGCTTAGACCAAATTTTATGCTCTTTATGCAACCATTAAGATGATCTGGTTAACTATGTCAACCAACACCGGCTGCGGACAAGGTACCAACTGTGGATCAAATATTAGCTATGGATCAAATACCAGCTGCAGATAATTACCAGCTGCGAACCATCCTAGGTTGTATGTATTACCCTATGGTTTCCGACATACCTCTCGTATTCTCTCTGAATTATCAGAGTTTGAATACCATTTTGGTTCCAAAGCTACTTCTTTGTATCTATTCATGATATTTCCATGAACTTGTATAATTACTCCATTGACTTCTTAGCAAAATTACCTATTTTGATTGAACCTTAAGTTCATCACTTCTTGTTGCTCCATGTATTTTCTACACTAGACTTCCTTCTTATTAGTGGCTAAGAACAACCTGAGCTTGCTCCATCCTCCAAATTGATTTGATACTCCTTACACTTGGCTTCACTCTTCAAGTAAGTATTCATCTTGGTCTTTGGAACTCGTCACTTCCTTACACGAATTCCCGTTCCTATCTAGGTCTATAACATCAAGTAGTAACTGGATGTTGCAACATGCATTTTCACACCAAGTCAAACTTTATGTACAGATCTAGTTAATCAATAAAATCCAATAAAAACAAATAAATCCAAATGTGGTACATATAACACACAATATTCTAAGCCCAGAATATAGTAGTTGAGTATAGTATCTCTAGAATTCAGGCTTAGTTGTGTAGTATATGACACCTCCTCGTATAGGTTTACATCGTGATACTTAGCACATAGGGTCAAACTATTCTTTGTCTCTTAATTTACCCAAATTGCTCAATTGCAATAGGATAATCTTAAGCAAAGTGGTCTCAATTTGGTTTTGACTAAACTTTTGTCTCACCTTAGGAATGACTAGCTATAACCATCCTTTCTTTATTTGTAAACTAACCTCTCATGATTACTCCAAAAGAATAATCAGATTCTATTTGCTAACTTAAACCAAATATACTTAGAAATTTTTAGCACCCATGACTTCTATCATAACTCTACCATGTTATGTTTATACGTCTACTTCAAGCTAATTCACTAAGTACTTGTCATTTTTACACCTATATCATGGTTTCGGAGATAATCTCACCATGATCTTGTTATGTTTTACCTATACATCATGATTTAGGAGTTAATCTCACCATGATAAATTTGTTTCACATTACTCTATCATTCAGTTTTAAAATAATCTCACTTCATCACGTAGAATTCTCAAGTGACTCCCACATGATTACTACTCATTACATCCACATTTATCCTAATGATATTCATCAGGTTGTCTTTGGTTACCAACTGAAACTAAGATTTTACTGTTCTTACTTAAATTCCAAGATTAGGCTACACCATTAAGACTACTTCAATTGATGTCTTGCCCTTTCCGACAGTATCTTGGTAGTTTATGTCTCCCTTGGAATACACTAAAGATCACTATACTTGAGAAAAGATAAATAATTACTCCTAAGAAAGAATGACTTAAGCATATGACTTAGGTGTGACAAGGTTATCCTCAAGTGGATACTCATCGCAAGTCATAAGATCATTTGGTTTAGATAAGATGGCTCCTATAGTCACTATCCAACCTACAGATCTTCCTAAAAGGGTTTTAATCCTAAGGTCAAAGCATATGCTCTGATACCAACTGCGGTGACCCAACATACCACTGCATGATGTAGTACACTATAGTCGTTGACATAACAACAATGAAACACCGTTCACTAGTATTACATCCCTCTGAGTAGTACAACAAAAACATAGCAGGTCCAAGACATGACTATAGGTTACAACTCAACTCTTTATACAAGATCCATAGAACACTCTAGGTTAAAGAGAGAGAAATAAACTTCTTAGAAAGAAGAATCAGGAATAAATAACTCATAGCTTCCATACTTATAATACTAGTAGCTGAACTACTAGGATCGCATTGCTGCTATTGCAATACTCTACAGAAGTAGGTTCTATGGTTAAAAATTCTATTCTTATCTAATCAGCAACTTCGTATTCACTAGGGTTGAGGTATATGCTGACTTCCTTGACTTCATTGAAGAACTTTAGCTTCTGATAATGATTCCTGGAGCATAACTTGATGTAGACATCGTCTATACTGGCTTTGAACCTAGCAAGGGTTAAGAAGATACTTTCAGTACGAGCGTACTCAGCAAATTCACTAGAAAAGGAGTGTTTGATGCACTATAACTACAGCCACAGACCATAGGTCGTGGGCAATGCAGGTTTTCATAAACATTTCTTCAAAGGTTTATTTTATTCTGAAAAACTATGTCCATCAGCCTTCACGGGTTTACCAGAACTTTCATGGAGTTCCTTTCCCACCGCGTTCGCAGCTCCTTCCCGGAACAGGGAGTAACAAGTTACAGTTCTTACACTCTGCAGAGGTGCGTCACTTTACCCATGAGAGATCTTAGCTTTTTTGCACATCTGAATTGCAGGTTCGTTCACACTTCCTTGGTGTGAGGCCTAGACTAAGATCCAAGCCAATTACTGCCTTCTCCACGACCCCGCATGTCTCCTTGGTGTACGCTAGCCCACCTATTGAATTATGGCTATTGGCAGTATAGACCGTTCAGATGCCGGAACTATCGTGGGACATTGAGGGCTCCCACCCATATGCTGCATATCCTCTACGAATTACCATAAATAATATGCACACTACGAGTGATAACAGCCACGACCCGCACATCCAGCTCCATGTGAGAGGGAAAAGATACAGCTGACTTCTTCGTCCCATTCCAAATCTCATGGTCAACGCATAATATACGGCACATGAATCACTGGCGACATTGGTTGTTAAGTCCTAGATAATATGTTCCTTTACCACCGGAACTCTTATAGTAGGTTATTACTTCATGGTAAATAACCTATAATCACATTATTATGAAAATAGTGTTTTCTGTCCTTTTTCAAATGCAGGTGATGAAAACACTGGATTTGCAAAATACTTTACATAAAATAATCAAAGGACATGAGCAAGTGTGAACTTGCCTTTTGTGATTGCAAGCTTATGCACTCATGGCCTTCAAGACAATATAAGATCCAATAGCGGAAATTTGCATCATTGGTCCGGTAAGGACTGATGTTTAAAGAAGCAAGATGCTTTTATGCATAAGTAATGTAATGCAAGTTGATAAACACGAATTCCGAGAATAACGTTGTTCTAGGGTTTGGATACTGGAAAGGGTTTCCTTGAAATGTGTTGCCCTTTTAGATTAAGTTTCACACACGTGCTTCTTATTAAGGCTTGTGAGTGTGTGGAAAACAACATGTATTTATACAACAACAAAATACACAGTATGAAATGCTACTCAAGGTTGCTTACATCTTAATTGTTTATCTTCAAGTTTTAGTTTACAAGTAATGTCACTCATAAAGAATTTAAGTATTAACAATCTTATTATACAAGTAAAGTATAAAGTAAGGTGTTTACTATTAATTGTCATATGTTTATTGAAGTGGAAAAATGAATAACTTTTGAAGAAAATCTTACTTAACTAAGCAGAAGCATTTAAGCTTTTAAGTTAATCTTATGAGGTGTTCTTTCTAGTTATAGTCTTTAAGTAAGAAAGAATTACTCCATTTGAATAATGACACTATTTGTATTTGAGACTTATCTATCTTGGTTTTTAACTTGGTTGGTTTGGTATTAAGATGCTTTATAACTTAATTATAACAGACCAAAGTTAACTATAAAACATATAATAAAGTCTTTAGCATTATACTTAAAGTTTGGTAACTATAAGTAACTTTAAGAATGTAGATAGACTTAGGGTGTATTACTTATGATAATAGTATCTTGTTCACTTTATATTGTTTCCTCAGAGTTACTTAAGAATGGCATTACTTCTATTGGATTAGTGATTTCTTTTACATTATAATGGTATAAAGGAATTTATCTCCCTATAAGGGTGTGGTTAATGTTTGTGAATAAGTAAACAATATTATGTATTACTTATGAACTCACTTATAGTGTTTTGATTTGTTTCTAAACTTGTGGTTAATATAAAAGATGGGTTTTATCTTATTGCAATTATTCTTGGAGATTTTATATTAGATAAGGATTCTTTTATAAAAGAATTTATACTTATGGTTGAAAGATAACTTAATAAAATTGTATTTAAATGGTGTTAAATCATTTTGACCTATAATTTTAGTATTTAAGATTAATACTACTTATTAGATTTAATTTGTTAATTTAATAAATATTAACAAATTTTATTTGTTATTTTATGAATTATTAACTAAAGAAATAGGTTTAAATTCAAGTTAGGAAAGTGTTTAACTTTTTACTTAACTCAAAAGTGGAATATCACATTTTTAACATGTAGGTATTATTTTTGTGATTATTTTGGTATATTACATTTATTTTTGTGATTTATAAATATTAAGATATGATTTTAATAAGGTTTATTACTTTATAAATACTTAATAAATAACAAATATTTAATTAAGAGGAATAATAATGTATAATTATAGTTTTGAAGTATAATTCTTATTTTTCTAAGGTTTTTAGCATTTATTTATATTTTTAACATTTACCATTATTAAAATATTAATTATCAAAGTTTTATCACTTATAAATAAATATTTATTTAAATAATCATCATAATAATATTTGAGAATAGTTTCAAATTGTAGATCTTATTTTTCTAAACATTTTCATATTATGTGTATTTTTCTGATTTATAAAACAAAAGTTATTAATGAAACAAGATTTAATCATTATATTTATATTGGAATTAATATGGTTTTATTTAATTCCTAGACAGAAAAACATTGTGCACCTAGGCTAGATCTACCCACGGTGACTGACCAGAGGGCAGTGACCACGTCATCCTCCATGCGAGCAGTGGACTAAGTCCACATGCTGACGTGGCTGGGGATGATGCGGTGCTGATGTCAGGGTGACATCAGCCAAGGATGAACCTCCCAGATCGATTACCGATCGAAGAATTCCTCTCGCGCGCGGCTGAGATCATGTGTATCGGAAAGAGGGCATCGCGGGGTGCATTATAGTGGCGGCGCCGCCTTGAAACGGTCACTGGTGATGGCGGTGCAACGACGGCGAGCGCCGACTGCATCGGGCTCTCGCAGGGAGGAAGATTTAGAGCGAGAGAGAGAAAAAGGGTAGGTCCCTAAGGACCAAGGACTCACCACGAGGCAGATGGAAGGGTCACTGAGGAACGAGGTGGCCATAATCAATGGCGAGCGCGACGACTGGAAGAGGGAATGAGGTTCTGATTGTGGCACGGAAGTCCTTGCTCGCTTGAACACTTCGGGGCAATCGGCGTAGAAGAACGAGACGGAGCTCCCTGGCATCACGACGAGGTCTAGGACGACCGGAGACGACGGGGACAGAGGGGTCCGGCGAGCTAGGTTTCTGGCTCAGAGAGGAATTGGGGAAAGAGGAGTAGATCGGGTTCATATCAGCGCAGGAGGGGTCTTGTAGACGACGTCTAGGACGGTAGCATGGATCTCCTCGCAGCGAGCATCATGGCGACGACGGACGGCTCCGGCGGCGCCACGCAGCTGCTTCACCGGCGTGCCTGCTGGCGAGAGGAATAAGAAAATAAAAATAGGGTGAAGGGGTACGCGGCTGTTGTTGGGCCACAGTGGGTTTCTGCGGAGCGAGCGGAGAGAATTGAATGTGACCCGCGGGCGACAGATAGAGAGAAGAGGAAATGTGCCATGGGCTAGATTGGGTGTTTCCTCTGTTTTTTTCCTGGATTTATTCCTTTTTCATTTTCTGTTTTGATTTCAGGTTTGTATTTTTTATTTGGTTTGAACTTTTCTTTTTGAAATTAAATGTGCCATGGGCTAGATTGGGTGTTTCCTCTGTTTTTTTCCTGGATTTTTTCCTTTTTCATTTTCTGTTTTGATTTCAGGTTTGTATTTTTTATTTGGTTTGAACTTTTCTTTTTGAAATTTTATTTGCTGAATACTTGCAGCACAATAAAGTTATTAAGAATCAATTTGTGAACTTTTATTATGTATTGTGATATTTTCTTTATTTCCTATATATATATATTCTTCTCTATAACATTGTTTTCACTTTTATTAGAAGTAATTAAGTTTTAAAATGTTTAATAATATTCATAGGGTTTATTTATATGTATTTAATCACATAGTATAGGATAGAATGGTTTATAATATTGGATCCCCACTTATTCCATGCTCATATGGGATGAGTGGTTAGAGAAATGAATTAAAGACTTTGTCTAATGATTATAGATAGAATATTTATGAAATATTTATGGTAAAACTCATTAATAAGTTTAGGGTTCTGAATTGTAATTGTTTACCCTAGGGTTTAGGGTTCTTATTATACTTATTTATTTTATTAATATGAATAAATATCAATGGGTAAAACATGTCGTCTTAATGTTTGTAATTTTTAATGTGATCACCATTTGAAGTAAAATAGTGGGATTGTTTTCTAGGCTGTCTTATGAGAAGGAATTGATAAAGATGATTGAAAATGACAAAGATGTGCTCAGGTGATTTGATATAGTAAATATTTCTATGAAGCTTTGTGTAAATAAGATGATAGATCAATTAGATGAAATAGATAATATGTTTGGTAAAGATGTAGGGTCTAGTGTTTACCAAGAATTCCTATATTCCATACTTCATAATTCTGGACTTCTAATTAAGGAATTCCTTTCCTAGATATATTACTTCTTCCTATCCATCATCATGTGTTAACATGATGAACTTTACTTCACAAAAATATTCTTATCCACCTTTTTTTCTTCTAAATCCACTTGTAAATTCCAATGAGCTTGATTCTAAATCTTTTCATAATCTTTTCATATCCATACTTGGTTATATCATGGTTACCTCTAACTCCACTCATATACTTCCTTTATCACCATCACTAATATTACTCGGATGGATATATACCTCAATTCCTACTTCCCTCAAGTGCTTAGTATTTCCAAAGAGGATACTACTTCTTTAATCCAATGTTGCTCTAACATCATTTTAATCATACTATCTTGTCTCTACTTGACTCCAATATCTAACATTCCAACCTCACATTATATTAATGTGACTTGTAATGACTAATCTAGGATAATATATCTATATTATGGTTTAATCATGTTTTATCCACCAATGTCACTTATACATGGTATAAGCATTCAATATTGGTGAGTAAGGCATGATCATTATAATCCTTTAATCCTTTATGGTTCAGGTTTCCAGTTGGCTAAACAACTCTTCCATCCATACAACATTACAGTTGTATTATAATTATATTCTGTTTAGCTCTATTGGATTAAGAGATATAATTCATTGACTATACCTACTTGATCCAATAGGACTACTCCTGGTAACTTATCTTCAGACTTCCTCCTTGTAATCTTCTTTGTTACCATATTGATTTGATTTCCTCCAATCACTCCCATCCTATAGATGACATCTTAAACTAGCATCACTATTTACCTCTTCTTACTTCTTTCGTTATAAGCCCTAAGTGAATGCTATAATAAGTACAAGAGTTGATAGGTCAAGAATTGATAGGTTAAGAATTGGTGAATCAATAGTTGATTTCTCAATATTGATGAACAACAAATATAAGGATAGGATTCAATAGAGATGATAAAGATTGATATGGAAAGAAAAATATATGGTGAATGATCTTAACTTTGGTTTCTTTCCTACTCAAACTCACTAGAGAGTTAAAGTTAGGTATTTCCATGATACTCATGGTATAAGTAGATGAGATTAAGATATAGTTGTTACATTCTTATTATTTGGGTTATATCCTTAACTTGATACTTATGAGTGATTATAATGAATGCTATGATGTGATCACCTAAGGATCAAGTATAAATCACTAAGTAATGTATTAGGCTTTAATTTTATTACATTTGATCTAGCCTTAGATCAAATCATGTTTACCCAAAATAAGGTTTTAGCAAAGGTCATATTGAAACTTATCGCAGTCAACTTGATGATCTACTTCATTTCCATCAAGTTAAGAGAATCTTCAATCACTTTGACAACTTTTTATTTAAAAGCGCATAAATTATTCAGATTTTCTATGCATGAATGCAATGCACACATCTGTGTTCAGCTTATTTCTAAGCTCTAATGCTGGGATGTTACACTGAATCAGCCGACATTTCTCGGAAAACATGCGCGCCTTCAAAGCCTAGCGCAGGGGATTCGTGGAGAAGGAAGAGGTAGGAAGTCGATGCTCACATTCGCTGTCGATTAACTGGGGCCCACGATAGAGAGACCGTAGGCCCCAAACATCAGTGACTTAGTTTAACTTGCATTACATGTACTTTTGGAAAACAGAGTAAAACTCAATAAATAAACCAAAGGCCCCATGGTAATGCGCTGATAGGCCCTAGACATCAGTGACCTAGTTTGACTTGCATTACAGGTACTTTTGGAAAACCGAGCAAAACTTAATAGAAACCAAAGTCCTCTCTCTCTTCTCTCTTCTCTCTCTCTCTCTTCTCTCTCTCTCTTGTGAAAACCCACTACAAAACACAACGCTCACAAATGCATACACACACTCACCCCTATTAATGCAACAACACACACCCTACCCCTATGAGCACCACCGAAAGACTGTGCCTTAAGAGTGATCCGGTGGGGCTTGAGCTTGAAGAAGTCACCATAGGCACCTCGCTATTGACGAGAACGTGGCCTTCTACTGCCCTTATAACCATCCTTCAAAGCTAAGAATCGAGGCTTCGTGGATAAGGAATATTTATGGGAGTCAGATCTCACATTCGTTGGCTGCTATAGAATATAACTGGACCACTAATAACGGAGCCCCACGGTAGTGAGCCCATAGGCCCCATACAACAGAGCAAGCACATTGCGAGCCGTTACTACACGTGGCTAGAAATTTACTAGACCCACTTCTAAGAAAATAAAATCTCCTCCATAGTTTAGACCAGATAGGGGACCCAGTCATCTAAGTAGAAAGAAATAATAAAAAGGATCTGCCATTTGATTCCCTTAGACATGGGTCTTGTACTAGACCTAGGGTCCCAAAAAATTAGATAAACTCACCCTCTCAAGGTATCCACTATGTTATCCACAAGCTTGTCTAGAAGGAAAAAAAGTAGTGGAATCTATCCACGAGCTAAAAACCTTAAGGGTCACCCTTAACCTTATGGTAGTTCATAAGATTTAAAATATTGATATCTAGTACACATTGCAATAGAAAACAAAATTTTAATCACAAGACTATGAGAGGGTAGATCTTACGTGTTGGGTCCTATCTTATGGACAGATTTGACTAGATACATTGTGGTGTAATCAACTAGCTTATGGTATATCAAGTGGGTCCCATCTTAAAGATAGGTTTGGCCATATATATAGGTGATGCCCTCAAGTTTTAGGACTTGGTCTAGTAAGAAAAACATTCTCTTTTAGACACCCCAAATTTCCAACCCTGCACATACTCTCAGTGACCTAGTTTGACTTGCATTATAGGTACTTCTGGATAATCGAGCAAAACTCAATACAAACTAAATGTCGAACGCAAGGACAAAAAGCCTACTACCTCTATATGACCACCTCTGAAATACTATGTCTTGAGAATTGATGTCTACGCACTTCTATTCTTGTAGACAGTTGTTGGGCCTCCAAGTGGAGAGGTTTGTAGAACAGCAGCAAGTTTCCCTTAAGTGGATTACCCAAGGTTTATCGAAATCATGGAGGAAGTGGTCAAAGGTATCCCTCTCAAGCAACCCTGCAATCAAGATACAAGAAGTCTCTTGTGTCCCCAACACACCCAATACAATTATCAGGTGTATAGGTGCACTAGTTTGGCGAAGAGATAGTGAAATACAAGTGGTAACGGTGCCAGAAAAGAGCTTCTGACTTGTTGTTGATGTGGGAGAGACTAAATGCAAACTGAAATAAAGATGGAAGCAAGAAAACATGAAACAGATCTAGATGCAAACGGTGTTTCAATGTTTAGAAACAAGGCCTAGGGATCATACTTTCACTAGTGAACACTCTCTCATATAAATATCTTCTCTTAATGATACTACCCTGAATACTCTCCGGTTAGACACTGTAATCCATGGTAGGGCTATAAAAGCACTCCACAAAGTCCGCCTTTCCGAATCTAGATACCCCACACTGTCACCTTGAGCGCTAGATGGTTCCAACAAACACCACAATTTTATAGAGACATCCAACTCCAAATATAACTCATAACAAATATATATGTAGTCTAGCTTAAGTGCCACAGACGGTGCACACGTTGTCACTTTCACACACGTAGGGAAAAGCATAGATCTATTAAAGCACGATGACTAATTATGTAGACTCAAGCCTAAGTGCCACCATGGCGTGCACGTTGTCACTTTAATAGAAACCAATGTCCTCTCTCTCTCTCTCTTCTCTCTTCTCTCTTCTCTCTCTTCTCTCTCTCTCTCTCTCTCTTGTGAAAACCCACTACAAAACACAACGCTCACAAATGCATACACACACTCACCCCTATGAATGCAACAACACACACCCTACCCCTATGAGCACCACCGAAAGACTGTGCCTTAAGATTGATCTGGTGGGGCTTGAGCTTGAAGAAGTCACCATAGGAACCTCGCTATCGACGAGAATGTCACCTCCTACTGTCCTTATAACCATCCTTCAAAGCTAAGCATCGAGGCTTCGTGGATAAGGAACATTTATGGGAGTCAGAGCTCACATTCGTTGGATGCTATAGGATATAACTGGACCACTAATAACGGGGCCCCACGGTACTGAGCCCATAGGCCCCATACAACAGAGAAAGCACATTGTGAGCCGTTACTATACGTGGCTAGAAATTTACTAGACCCACGTCTAAGAAAATAAAATCTCCTCCATAGTTTAGACCAGATAGGGGACCTAGTCATCTAAGTAGAATGAAATAGTAAAAAAGATATGCCATTTTATTCCCTTAGACATGGGTCTTGTACTAGACCTAGGGTCCAAAACAAATTAGCTAAACTCACCCTCTCAAGGTATCCACTATGTTGTCCACAAACTTGTCCATAAGGAAAAACGTAGTGGAAGCTATCCACGAGCTAAAAACCTTAAGGGTCACCCTTAACCTTATGGGTAGTTCATAAGCTTTAAAATATTGATATCTAGTACACATTGCAATAGAAAACAAAATTTTAATCACAAGACTATAAGAGGGTAGCTCTTACGTGTTGGGTCCTATCTTATGGACAGATAACTAGATACATTGTGGTGTAATCAACTAGCTTATGATATAGCAAGTGGGTCTCATCTTAAATATAGGTTTGGCCATATATATAGACAGTGGCGGATCCAGGATTGGAGTAAGCCCCAGATCAAAAACTAAACGAGAAAAAAATTCTAAAAGCGTCTAAAAAATATGTTGTAATAGAACAAATTTTTTAGTATAATTGCAAAGATGAACACATATGTAGTCAAATCCATTGCGAACGGTTCAAAAACACACATAAAAGATGACTAAAAGCTATAAACGATAGTACGAGAAAAAAGATAGTACCAAATCAATGGTTTATTTCATTCGAGTCTTTCAAGATTGTTCCAAATCAATGATTTAGTTCACCGAGTCTTCGGTGACTTAATCATCTGTAGAAGATTCAACACTTTTAGCAAAAAAGAGTTTCATAAGGAAATGCAGATCTCTTCATCATCTGTTCCTGCAACATTGAATTGATAACAAATAATTGTCAAATCAATAAATCAGTTCAATTACAAATAAATGAAATAATTGAGTGTGTCCAATTGAAGTGATGAAATCAAGGGAAATTTACCTAGGTGAGTTTAACCAGTCTTGTGAGAGAAGCCGAGCAAACGATAGCGTTTGAGAATTGAGAGGAGCCAGGCCAATCAGGCGGCAAGTGATCATGGCGGAGCTGGAGGAAGAACCGCCAAACTGGCCAAGCGGGGCGCCGTGGCTTATCTTGGTAGGGCGCGACCGCCTAGGGAGAGATGGGGTCCTGGGAGCGGAGGAGTCCGAAGAACGACCGAAAAGAATCCTGGAGGTGTGAGGTGTCGGCATGGCGCGCTTCTGGCCGCAGCATGTGAGGGCGGACTCAAGGTGTCGGGAAAATGCGAACGAGGAGTTCCTCATAGTTGAGCGAGGCGACGTAGGGAGGCCACTTGGACCAGACCTGGGCTGCGCCCCATGCCCAACTTTTTTTTCACAGAGGTTAAGTAGGATATTTTTCTGCGCCCCGGGTCATGGCCCTGGTTGCCCTGGGCCTGGATCCACCCCTATATATAGGTGATGCCCTCAATTTTTATACCTTGGTCTAGTAAGAAAAACATTCTCTTTTAGACACCCAAAATTTCCAAGCCTGCACATACTCTCAGTGACTTAGTTTGACTTGCATTATAGGTACTTCTGGATAATCGAGCAAAACTCAATACAAACTAAATGCCGAACGCAAGCACGCACAGCCTACTACCTCTATATGACCACCTCCGAAATACTATGTCTTGAGACTTGATGTCTACGCACTTATATTCTTGTAGACAGTTGTTGGGCCTCCAAGTGAAGAGGTTTGTAGAACAGCAACAAGTTTTCCTTAAGTGGATTACCCAAGGTTTATCTAAATCATGGAGGAAGTGGTCAAAGGTATCCCTCTCAAGCAACCGTGCAATCAAGATACAAGAAGTCTCTTGTGTCCCCAACACACCCAATACACTTGTCAGGTGTATAGGTGCACTAGTTCGGCGAAGAGATAGTGAAATACAAGTGGTAATGGTGCTAGAAAAGAGCTTCTCACTTGTTGTTGACGTGGAAGAGACTAAAGGCAAACTGAAATAAAGATGGAAGCAAGCAAACATGAAACAGATCTAGATGCAAACGGTGTTTCAATGTTTAGAAGCAAGGCCTAGGGATCATACTTTCACTAGTGAATACTCTCTCATATAAATATCTTCTCTTAATGATACTACCCTGAATACAACTTTGGTTAGACACTCTAATCCATGGTGGGGCTATAACAACACTCCTCAAAGTCTGCCTTTCCCAATCTAGATACCCCACACTGTCACCTTGAGCGCTAGATGGTTCCAACAAACACCACAATTTCATAGAGACATCCAACTCCAAATATATCTTATAACAAATATATGTGTAGTCTAGCTTAAGTGCCACACACGGCGCGCACGCTGTCACTTTCACACACATGGGGAAAAGCATAGATCTATTAAAGCACGATGAGTATTTATGTAGACTCAAGCCTAAGTTCCACCATGGCGTGCACGCTGTCACTTTCACACACATGGGGAGAGCAGAGGTCTATTGAAGCACTTGAGTAGCAAGGTAGATCTACTTGATTACAAAGCTCATGACCACAACAAGATCATGCATAGAGAGAGATGAACACATAGCTACCAACATAGAGAGAGATGCACGAGGCAGGGCGCCGTCGAAGAATGGTCGGGGAGGGTGCAGCCGGAGGTGGTCGGAGGATGGCACTATTGGAGGATGGTCGAGGATGGTGCAGCCGTAGATTGTCAGAGGTGGGTGCAGCTGGAGAGAGGAGAAGGAGAAGTAATGAGAGGAAGAAGGTAGGAGAGGTGGAGGAGAAGGAGAAGGTGGAAAAGGAAGGAGAAGTGAAGGAGGAGATAAGGGGTGGGTGGGGAAGATATGGAGGGTTAGGTGCCTGGGTGGTGATTCGAATTTCAAATCCCGCCCACTTACTCGTGGCACAGTAGGAGTGGTGAGCCATGGGTAAGTGGCCTCCATTTTTTTCTGTAGGAAAAAACGATATTTTGACCATAACTTTTTACTCTTTTTGAATTTTAAAAATCTAAAAAATCGCTAAACGAGAGGTCGTTGTGAGCAGATGCGAAATTTCGTTCTCGTCATATTGGTATATTAAACTTTTTTCGACATTGTATGGAAAAGTTATAGCTGTTTTACCATGGCGTGAAATCGAAATTCTTGTTTGTTAATTTTCCTAAAAACTAGACCACATTACCTACCTACATGTGAAAGAATTTTATTTTTTGAAGTATTTTTCATTTTCTTTTATTTTTTGAAAGGGTAAAAAGGCGATCCAACGAGGAGTGAAGTTGGTGCATGCCATTTAGCCGTAGGGCACCACCTAGTAGTGTTCCACGGATATGGAAACATAGCCGTGGCGCACCACTATATGGTACCCTATGGGTAAGTTTGCCCACTTACACAATAGACTGCACCACGGCTATCCATAGCGCACTGCGTCATGTGAGCCAGGCTACCTTCCATACTCGTAGCGCACCATGCACATGTGCGCTGCGCTAGGTGGTCTGCGGCCGGCCATGCACTGGCCCACGCATAGCCGTGGCGCATTACTACCATGTGGGCCACCGTTATGCCAATTATCCATAGGGCATTTGTTAGAAGTGAGCCACGACTATTTTACCCGTGGACACTATTTGCACGTGTGCCATGGATGTGTAGATTAACTATAACCATTTTTCTAGTAGTGACAATAAATAAGTGGCGTATATGAAATTAGAAGAACACACTTTCTAAGTTTGTTATTGTAACCAAGCTTAACGAGTAGATCACGAAACTCTTTAATTATATTATTTAGTTCATTAACATTAACGAGCAAAATATGTTGCTCACCTAAGTTTGTTAAGTAAAAACCAAGATCAAATGAGTCGACTAGACGATCGATCATTAAACTCAGTGCGCGAGCTTGCTATCGCCCCATTTTTAGATAAAGGTGCTCATGTGTTTAAGAATGATTCTCAAGATCTATACAAGCTTTCTAGCTAGTTTCGATCACCGAAATGACTTTAGGTCGATTAGCGGAAAAACTAGTGAGGGTTTTGAAAGATTTAATTTCTTTCTAAGAATTTGCATGTCGACTCTGTTTTAAAAATATTGAAATAAAATAACGAAAAAACAAAAAAGTGAAGAACATTCATATTCGATGCAATTCATCACCAAGCTCTAGAAAAAGTGAGAAACATGATGTTTTCTTTTGTTAAGCAAGTAGTACTAGCCGAAGGGTATGACTCAGCTTCTTGGTGGAGAAATAGCCAGACTCAACTGTTTTACCTTGCTTAATTAATTTCAGGGTCTTTTATACTAAATTTATGAACTTGGGTGTTATTTTTATTTTCTAAGGTCCTAGATGCAACTTGTACTTCCACCGACTATGTTAACTGAAGCGTACTTCTCCTACGGGACCCACGCACTGGTGGAAAAAGGGCCTCCATCCGGGCATAGCGCTCTAGTCGGTTTTGGGCGGGGCTAGCAGGACTAGAGGCCCCCCCTCTAGTCCCGGCTTGCTACGGACCGCGACTGATAACAACCATGTGGTTGTTTCAGCGCCGCGGGGGGGGGGGGGGGGGAAAACCTCTAGTCCCGGGCCGTAACACCACCCGGGACTAAAAGGTTTCCTGCCACGGCAGATAAACACACATTTCACTGCCACGGCAGAGATTGTGTATTTCCTATTTTTGCCATTTCATTCCTTTTTCGTTTTGTGTTTCACTATAATTCAAACATATATTTCAGTATACATATTATACGCTACTATATACACACTACACGTCGATGCATTTATATAATTAATTGATCCCTTGCAAGCATATATATAATCAATCATATCAAAAGGAAGAAATGTTTTGAAATTACATGGTCATTGATGAATATATATATCATATCAGCTACATGAAGATGACTAAGGCAAATCGAGTTCCACGTTATCCGCATAATGCTCTCCATGTACATCAAGGACTTCCTTCATCATAAATCCCGCCAGCTCCTCTTGAATTGCTCTTATGCGCTGGTCTGGCTCTAGTTTCTTTCGCAAATCATAAATATAATGTGAGTCAACTTTCCGCTCACTGGTCAACTCGCGGATGTACTCGCAGACGTAGTATCCACATAAATGAGTTCCCGGAGGCTGCTGTAAACTCTTCACTATTTTATAAGTTAAGTCCTCTTTGAATGGACCTAGTATTTTCTGTCTGAACCGTGTCCAACACCTGCTCGGCAAAGAAAATGAACAAAGGAGTTATTAGTTACTTGATATCAGGAAATGAATGAAAGAGGACGATATAATGCGATAATGATTGAAATTACTTATGGAGCATTGCTTTCATGTCGCTCCACTGCTCTTGGTCCCAACTTAATGAGTCGTGGACTTCAACTAGGAAGTTGTCAACTTGAATATTTAGCAAGATCCAGTGGAATCTGCGGACGTTTACATAAGCATATATGCATAGCTCATCCAGTAAGCAAAAATAAAATGTGTACAAGATATAAACACTCACTTGAAGTTGTAAGGAAATAGTATTTCCTTAACAAAATTATTCTCGGTTAAGAACCTGCACAGGTCTTCCTCCATGTCCTTGGGATGATTCTTTAACGTATATTCATTAATGATATATGGGTCAATGAACCCAACGTCGTATCTTCTAGCTCTTTTGCATTCAAGCATCTTCATTCTGCAGAATATAATATCATCATACAAAAGGATATATAGTTAGGATAATATATTAAATGAAATGAACGAGCTGATCTACAAACTTAATTATAGAAATAAATAACTTACACACAGTAGCAACCAATGATAGATTTGTCGAGGGCACGCTGGTTGTATAACTGAAACAGTTTGGTCATTTGAACTTGTATCGAGTATGGTTTGAAGTGATGCTCCTTTATAACGTCCACCGGAAACCAATCTTTCTGATGCTTTTTTCTGCTTGCGACATGTACCATATATGTGTGGATAGCGGCGAGCTCCTCATTCTTGACTAGAGGCTCCTTGGACATGGCGTATCTTCATAGCCTAAATATTGACCAAGAGACATATTTTTAGCAAGTGCTTTGGCCTGATTCCCATAAGTGCGGCATTATTACGGGCTCTAGGGTCCATTATTTGCATGTCCATATCCATTTCAGCTCTGAAGGCCTTAAATGACTTGATTGATTCTTCAATGTGGGCAACTTGCTTCCCGCTTTTTGCACTTGTGATTTTTTCTTACTTGCTTAATCATCTCCGGTCATAGTCGATTCGGGTTCATCGATGGATGGTTGCTCAAGAAAGGACTTAGCCCACTTTTTGGTTTTTCATTATATCGGCTTTGGCTCGGGCTTTTGGGTGCAAAACATCGCGTTAGTTTCCTCATCGGTCTTGTCATAAGGTCTCTTTGGAAGAGCCGGGGATGTCGACTAACCCGCCGTTTGACCTTTCTTCGATGGGGCGGGGGGGCTGTCGAACTTCGGTAGTAGTATTGCATGGGCGAGGCGGAGATCGAGTTGATGTACTCGATCATGGGGGTGGACTTGGAGGTTGGCGATAATCGGGTTGGGGTAGACTTGGAGGTTGATATTCGATGCGGGTGGACTTGAATTCCGGAGTCGGTGGCCTTGGCCCGCCGAAACTTGATGTACTTCTTATTCCATAGAATGATGTGACATCTCCTAGTTTCATAAGGCCTTGGTAGCGATTTCAATCTCTAGGTAAAATCCTCCACTATGTCATCCACCGTGACACGAGCATAGTGGAATCGGAAGTGAATGGTGGAGTGCGCCACCTTAAAGGACATGTTGTTCATTGGCTGATGTAGCTCACATTGTGCCATCTCTCGACATCATCCATGGGGTAGTGAGGCATCATCGGCGGTGCTTGATCATACCTCCATGGAAGGGCTAAGATCCAATGCAGGATCATCGGGTGAGTTAACGATGGCGGCCTTTGGCTAATTTCATGCATGAGGTTCTTGGATCGGCTAGGTCGGTCCTTCTTTCTCTTACGGCTTATGTAACTGGCATCGTACTGAGGAAACACTTTCTTCCACGAGACACCGGCGCCTTTGCCTCGTGTTCGTCCTCCCTTTTTAGGATTCCGTTCTCTCTCTCGGGACAGAACAATCCCAATTGAGCATTGTTCATTGCTTTAATAAGATCTTGGGAGGGTTTTAGAATTTTATCATGAAATAATGTCTTCCATGTTTATGGGTCCAAGGATCCTCCGTGCCCGTACCACCAGTGCTTTGACCTTCCATCCATGTGATGCCTCTAGCCCTCATGTTCTTCTCCATAGTTTCCGACTTAGGGCGACACTCTTGTCCCCATTTTATGATGGTATTTCTTGTTGGCAGCATTTAACGCGTTCTTTCCGACTTTGCCTTTGCTTTATCTCAAATTCGTTTACTCCTTTGAAGTATGGAGTTTTCTTTTCGTGACATATTTCACGTATAAACTTTTCTTGTGGTTCCGATGCGGTTCAGCCATCTTGCTCGAGCCCACTCCTTCACTTATTTTCAAGCCCACGGCCTTGGGGTAATACCATCTACCTCAAATTCTTCATACGAGGTAGTATGAAATGCGAAAGGTCATCTTTGGCATCATCGATTTATAGCTAGATTCTTCATTTCTTTGACCGATTCCATTCTTGGAGGGTGATTTATCTAACAAGCACCCGCATTGATTTATAAACATCCTCTGTGCTTCTCCGAGCAATCGGTTCACCATCATCATCTATTTCTTCGATGGTGAACCTCGATTACCATCCAACTTTTGTTCGCCCTCGTTCGATTGCTTGATCCGGTGGGCTAAAGAAGAAGAGAGTGATTAATATATATCTATATCGGTTAATGAATAGAGGTAACACGAGACTTTATATATATATATATATGTACCTCCCATCATTATTGTTATTTGTTTGCGGTCTTCCCTTGGTACATTAGGTTTTCCTCTAGTCCATCACGGATGGATTAGATATGAGGATATCTCTTCCTCGAGCAAAATATCTTCGCATGTAGTAATATTAAGAGGAATTTCACCTCTTATCATGCCTTGAAGAAACCTTCGGGATCTTGGATGGATCCATGACTTAATTATCTATAACAAAACGAGAGTTAAACAGGTTAGAAAAAAATCCTAATAACTAAAACAATATAATCCTAATTATAATAATCCTAATATTATTTGTGCTAAAACAATAATCATAATAACTAAAACAAAAAATAGCCCTAATAAAACAATAAATAAAACAATATAATCCTAATAAAAAAACTAAAACAATAATCCTAATTCTAATATTTTAATTAAAACAATAATCCTAATACTAAAACAAAAAAACACTAATATAAAAAAACTATAGAAAAAAATATAACAAAAAACCCTAATAAACCTAATTATAATAATCCTAATACTAATCCTAGTAACTAAAACAATAACTAATCCTAAAACTATAAAAAATATAAAAAAATATAGAAAAAAATATAACAAGAAACTATAAAAAACTATAAAAAGTACTAACATTTCCTAATAATATAATAATAATATAAATACTAACATTTCCTAACATTTATACAAAACCTAAATATTAATAATAATAATAATAATAATAAATATTACTACAAAAACCTAAATATACTACTAATTAATACTAGACTAATTATATACAAAAACCAAAATATATAATTAATACTAGAATATATAATTAAATAACCACCTCTCTGCGTCGATGGCGCCCAAATCTTGCTATGCTGGCTTCGGCGCCGCGGGGCCAAGAGCGTGGTATATTTAGTCCGCTAAGCCACGGGATGGGACTAAAGAGTCTTTAGTCCGGCTTAACCAACACACGACAAAAGACCCCCTTAATCAGCAGGTTAAGCCACTAAAGGGTTTTTTTCGCTTTTGCCGCTTCAGCACCCTTTGACTAATTATTTTTTTGTAAATTTTCTTTTTTTAATTCAAAATAAATATAAAAACTTTGGAAAATCATATCTTTTATTGTAATAATCCAAATAAAACAATATCAAATATCCATTTATCTTTTTGCATCATTTATAAATTATTTCATTTGTAAATTTTCTTTTTTTAATTCAAATCAAATATAAACTTTGGAAAATCATATCTTTTATTGTAATAATCCAAATAAAACAAATAATATGTCTATTAATATCAGGAAAATATAAATAATCTTAATATAATATCCATTTATCTGTTTACATCATTTATAAATTATTTCATTTGTAAATTTTCTTTTTTTAATTCAAATCAAATATAAAAACTTTGGAAAATCATATCTTTTATTGTAATACCCCAAATAAAACAAATACTATGTCTATTATTATCAGAAAAATATAAAGAATATTAATATAATATCCATTTATTTGTTTGCATCATTTATAAATTATTTCATTTGTAAATTTTATTTTTTAATTCAAATCAAATATAAAACTTTGGAAAATCATATCTTTTATTGTAATAATCCAAATAAAACAAATAATATGTCTATTATTATCAGAAAAATATAAAGAATCTTAATATAATATCCATTTAGTCCCGATTGTAGTCACAAAACGGGACTAAAGATATTTCCCGCCATTTCCACCACTCCCGCCAAGTTTTCCGCGCCTTTCCTTTCTACGAGAGCTTTTAGTCGGATGTAGTCACTGACTAAAGATATTTCCGCTATTTCCCAAAGCTTCACGCCAAGTTTTCCGTCCTTTCCTCTATATTTAGCCATGGCTATCCACATCCACCTTCCTCTCTTAGAACAATGGACGGGCCATTCGACCCTCGAGGAGACCAGCGGCGTAGCGCTCAACTACCCTTGTTGGAGGGTTCCTATCCTGTCCCTCAAGGTTCGCATGCGGCGGCCATCACAAACCACTTCTACCACGAGCTCACGTGGATGGATCCCTAGTGGGATCCCGGCAAACTACAAACACGGAATGCCTTCTTCAGGGTGATGGCTCGCCTGGTGAACCACAGCCGGGGCCGTCGTCTGTGGTGGGTGAACCGTACTATCATCAAAGTGATGCGCTACATGAGACCATCGCGCATGGGTGCCGACGAGTCCACCCGCCATAGAGCCACAAAGCCATGAATTGGAATGGCCCTGGTATATGCCATGGATGGGATGAGGATCCCGAGTGGCGGTGGCGATGATGATGATGATGATGGCGATGATGAAGCTATAGGACTAGGCATGATTATGACTAAAGGGCGAGTGCAGTGTGAGCTAGTCCGGTTTTAATATTAATAAATGTCTTGAGTGTTACCTAATAAATAGAGAAAATGCCTATAAAGAGAGGTTCATCTTTAGTCCGGTTGGAGAAACCAACTTTCTGACAGAACTAGGCGAGCAACACTAATAATAGGGTGAGTTTCGATATGTCGTGCGGCTTGTACCTTGTCCGGATGGTGTCACCAACCGGACTAAATATGAACCTTTAGTCGGTTGGAGACACCAGGGACAAACATGAGTCACACTAATAATAGGGGTGAGTGTCGACATTATGTCGTGAGTGTCGACATTATGAGATGCTTGTACTATAAATAGGCATCCTTGTGAGTCCCCTCCGCCCAGTCGCCGGTTGAGGCATCTCCAAGATGGTTTTCAAGAGCAGGACACCCTACGGCGGTTCGGGGAGATGCCGGCATCTCCGAGAAACTAGTCATAGAGGCACTCCTAATATGTGAAATTAGTTAGCTTCGAGCGTATTGATCTAGTTAGAGAAGTTACAAGCTGCAAGATGGTTTTGAGAGCAGGGACACCACCATCTCAAAACCGGTCATAGAGGCTCTAATATGTGAAATTAGTTAGCTCGTGCATATTGATCTAGTTAGAGCAAGATGGTTTTAGAGTAGGGACACCGCATCTCCAAGATGTCGTAGAGGCACTCCCTATTATGTGACCTCACGCGTTTGGAGATCGATCTTAATGGTAAGTATGAATCGAGACTAAAGGCCCTCCTTTAGTCGGACTAACACACTCAAGATCGTTTGAGACTGCATAACACTATAAAATGGACACATGGAGCATCTTCACTCATAAAATGTTACAATTATTACATATCATTTCTTCGCGTGTGTTCCTTTCTCCCGTCGTATCCATGGACCATCTTCATTCATTAACATGATGCTTGGGTCATCCTTCACCAAAAAGGCGGAATTTCATGAAACTTATCACAATCTTTATCCTCCACTCCCACGATGTTTATTTTCTGAAAGAACTATGTGGCGCTTTGGCTCATCGTCGATGTATTCTTTTCTTATTTTTCTTTTCTAGGTTTGGTAGACATGTCCTTCACATAGAAAACCTGAGCCACATCATTGGCGTACCCAAGATTGTTGAGATCCAACGATGTCATTCCGTTTCTTGTCTACCTCAACCCTCCTCCTTTCGACTTGACCCATTAAACAAGGGGACCTTAAAAGTAGGTCCATAGTCAAGTTCCCATATCTCCTCTATGTAACCATAATATGTGGTCTTTGACCCATTGTTGTTTGTTGCATCAAAGAAAACACCACTGTTTTGGTTGGTGCTCTTTTTATCTGTAAAATGTATACCCATTTATCTGCCCTTGGAAAGTCGATATAGTCAAGATGGTATAGACAACAAGTATAGCTGATCTCCAAGAGTGTTGTTTTGATGAGATGTTGCAACCAAGAAACTCTTCATGTGTTCATCTCTAATCCAAGAGTCATGCTTTCGGGGTTGTTGGGCGGAAGATTTTCTTGTGTTCCTCGATATATGGGGCCAAGATAGAATTAGAACGGTGTAATGTGCTTTGGTGTAAGAATGACATATTATTGATTTCCTTCCTAGAGTACCCTTTCTCATACCCATGATTGAGGAAGACCAAAAGGTTAGGAACAAAGTCAACACAAAATTCAATGACCTCCTTTATTCCATAGCCCTTGGAGATGCTTCCTCCCTATGCAGCTTACGCGCACGCCATTTAACATATTTCTTTGATTCCCATGAACCTCTCAAAGGGAAATATATTGTGTAGAAATAGAATGGAAATCTCTTGACTAGGTGAACCAGGTGCATCATAATATTGAAGAAGGATGGTGGGAACACCAACTCAAACTGACAAGACATTGGACCACATCATTCTCCGTGGTAGATCTTGAGATTGATTATATTAGAGATTGCATTGAGAAATGCACATAGCTTCACAATGGGTACTCGAACATTATCGTAGAAGCCCCTCAATGCAATATAATCACGTGATCATGAGACTTTAGGTTTTGGAACTTTTAATATTTATTATTCCCTTTATATTCGAGAAGCGGGCGGGATCTTAATAATGCTTAGGCATTCAAAAATATTTCCTTCTCTTGTTTGGTAGCATGACCTTGAAACCATTACGGATGCATCCGGTCTTTCATACGTTGATGGTCCTTTCGTGCTTCCGGTGTATCTTTTGTCTTCCCATACACGCCCAAGAAGCCTAGCAGGTTCACGCAAAGATTCTTCGTCACATGCATCACATCGATTGCAGAGCGGGCCTCTAAGAATTTCCAATATGGTAGCTCCCAAAATATAGATTTCTTCTTCCACATGGGTGCGTGTCCTTAAGCGTCATTCAAAACATATTTTCCTCCAGGACCCTTTCCAAAGGTTACCATTTGATCCAAATCTTTGACCATATCAAATATAGTGACATGTGAAATGCTTGCCTTTCTTTCTTAAGGGATGCTTAGCCAAAATAAATCGACGATGCTCATTGTATATATTCTTCTTACAATGTTACAAATATATACTTCGTCTCATCTAAATGCATTGTATCCCTTGTTCCAATCATTGATTGTTACAAAAGCAATGCTCGGAGGTTAAATTCTTCCCTTGTGCTCGTCCACACGCCGTATCCGGTTCGTGTCAAAGTTATTCCACTAATGTCCTTAGGTACACATCAATGTTCTCTTGGGTTGCTTCGGACCTTGGATCAACAATGGCATCATAATGAACTTCCGCTTCATGCACAACCAAGGAGGAAGGTTATAGATGCATAGAGTCAGCTCTACTCCCAAAGGGTTCATGCCATCGTACTTAGACCAAACCTTAAACTCCGATTTTTCTTCATTGCCCATCATCGGGTGTCTCAACATCCCTCTTTATTCCATCGCAACAACTTGGCGTGCTCTTTGTTTGTATTATAGGAGCATACCACATCACCTTCTCTCGTCTAATCTTATACCAAGTGAAGTGCATATCGGACATGCATCCAAATTCTCATACTCCTCACGCGGTAGAGGATGCACCATTAGGGTATGCATGTATCTTGAACCTCTAAACCTAGAGGGCGGACAACCTTCTTACAATACATTATCTTTTGAAGCATATTCTTCATCATTTTCAGCAACTTTTCAAATGAGGTGCTTCCCAACTTTTTAGACCATTTTAGCAATTTGGGTACAACAACTTTTTGTGATCCTCTAACATGTGATTGAACTTCTCCTATCCTTCACAATCTCTTTGTGCATACCAAGATCATCACGGAGTTCATCATGTGTCTCTTCTTCATCCTCCAGTATCTCCCATACTCAGGGAAACCATGATAGTTGTCATCCTCCTCCTCTTCTTCATTGTCTTTCATTACAACCCCTCTCTCTCTGTGCTTGGTCCAACAATTATAACTGGGCATGAAGCTGGACTTCAACAGGTGGCTGTGAATTGGAGAAAACAATCCTTCTGATTCCTACAATTATAACTGGGCATTTTTGAGTCAGAGTAATCCTTCTGATTCCTACATCCATTACATGGACAGAATACAAAATCATTGCGCTTGTTTGCATCGGCAACACAGATGAATTCATGCACGCCATTAATGAACTACATCCATTCGCATTATAGTAAAAGTATATAAAAACCATTACACAACATGATAAAATTATTACAAGTTATATTGAGAGCTTCTAGAGCATTAATTTTGAATTTTGAAAAATTTACATGCACCAATTTGTGAATTGGAGAAAACAATCAACATGATAAATGTGGAGTTTTTTATTATTGTTCTATCAGTGAAAACCTCATTCTATTCTAAGCTCTAAAACTCTAAAATTACACATTTCAATTTTCAGTAACTATGTGCCTAATCAAAATTTGTTACACATATATATCAAAATCCTTCTAGCTACTTCTAGAGCATGCATGCATTGATCCATATCTCTATACTTCTAGAGCATTATAGAGCTAAAGTAGCAATAAGAGATGAAAGAATGAAGTTCTAACCTTTTAAAGATTTGGATTTAGGTGTTGCAAACTAAATCTTGACAAATCTTGAGAAAAAAATGGCATGAACTGTCTTGCTGTTATCGCCATATTTTGGCCTAAGATGGAGATGGGCCGTGATCAAGATGGGCTTAGAAGATACATATATTCAACGTGTTGTTGGATCGGCCTAGTGCGTAGATTTGGGCTGAATTGCCCGTGTATCTTGTATCTTAGTAGGATTCGTATTTGTTTAGGTACCGTTTATGTTTAGATAAAGATAGAGTTGTAGAGTTATTCCAAAAGTAGAGAGTCTCCGGACTATAAATATGTACCTAGGGTTATTGAAAGAAGGAGGACAATCAAGTTCACAACAAACACAATCTCGCCAACCCCTTGTTTCTAGGGTTTTCTGCCTGTGGCCTAGACTAAGCCTTGTTGATGGCGAGTAACACCTTTACACTGATTTGTTAGAGCTAGCATCGATACTTTTACTATGATTGCTTATTTATGCTACCTCTAGCTATCCTTTGCACCTTCTCCGGTGTAAAGGTGGCATCTTATGATTTCTGCTTAAGTCGATTTGAATAGTTGTGCCTTGTTCATCAAGGTTTAGTTTAATATCTACGTGATTAGGCCTCCGATCCATATACGAAGGTATGGTTTATTGATCTTAGAGGATGTTAGGAATTGACGTTATGTTGGTTTTAGGCCTTCTTGGTGAAAAGATCGATTTAGCTTGTAGTAATTAAGCAAAACCCCATGTTATCATAGATCCAATGGGCTCGAAAGCCGATTTCTGAAACACAGGAGCCGATTCCATCACCTTAGGCGGACGGCGTGCGTCTGAAGATTTTCGGGCGTCGGTCGGGGGACCAGGAGCCACCCGCGCTCTGGGAGCCTCCATGGTGGCTCATTCTCGAAAAGCACGTGTTTATACCGCACAGCTAGATTGCGCACCGCGGCAAATGATGATGGGGAGAAAAATCAGCCGAACTGAAGGAGAGAGCGGTGAGGTTGCCCGAAGGCCAGATGAGCAGGATACCGATGGCTATAGAACAAGGCCGTCGATCTCGGCCCGATTCGCCATGAAAGTGTGTCAACATGATAGCTCCGCGGCGCGTCAATGGACTTTTCGTTCGGTGTCCCTCGCCAGAGACCACCCAAAGAGAAGAACCTCAGGAGCCTAAGGAGTCCGGCTCGGCGAAGGGCCTTGAGAGGGTAAGAGACTACGGAGGCGAGGGGCGCGCGAATGCTTTTGGACGCGCGGGGACGCGGACTGATCCGAAAAAAACCAACACGCTAAGTACTGAGGCAGCGGCCGCCTTCGGAACGCAAGGCGTTACCGAACGTGGGATCGAAGTGGGCAGGAAAACCATACCCACGTCATTTTCGTCGTGAAACAGCAAAAGTACCTCGCCGTCTTGCTAGGAAGGATTGGATCCATTCCATCATTCTATCGAGGTTTCCATGAACATGGGGAAGCGAAGACCAAGGAATCAGTTTGGGCGGGCTGTGGGCATTGAAGCGTCAAAAACGGGTGAGGCTGGTCTTATCCATGGCCCGCTGCGGTAGAAAGGTCCACGATCATTATACGGCCGAAGACACCGCCATTGTAAAACCATGAGGTTATGGGTTCACATCCGGATGAGCTGGAAGAGATTGATATTGGTCCGGGATAAGCCACGACCAACATTTATTGAAACAATATCGGATTGGACAGAGCATCATGTTAATCCCCATGCCGGGTATCTTGAATGGATTTCTAGTATAGTGCAGAGAAGAAGGATGGCCAATGGCGGGTTGCCATCGATTTTCGGGATCTCAACAGGGCTACCCCAAAAGATCGTTAATCAACGAGCGGCTGGTCACAAGATCTTAAGTTTCATGGATGGCAATGCGGTTACAACCAAATTTTATGGCTCGAAGACATACACAAAACCGCATTAGTACCAGGTTCGGTGTGTTTCGTGGGGTTATTGAGTATGTGGTCATGACGTTTGGACTAAAGAATCTGGCGCCACATACCGAGGGCCATGAATTATATTTTCCACGACTGATCGGCAAGCTGGTGGAAATCTACATTGACGACGTGGTGGTCAAGTCTGCTTCGACAAGGGCACTTAGGCGATCTACAGCGTCTTGGACCGAACAAGAAAGTTCGGCTGAGGATGAATCAAGAAGTGTGCCTTGAATGTAACGGTCGGTTCACGGGTTTCTTGGTCCATGAGCGGATTGAGATCGGCTGAAGAGTAAGGAGGCGGTCGAACAATGAAGCCACCCACTACAAAGAAAGAGCTGATCTCTCATCGGCAAGATCAACCGTCGACGATTCATCTCTAACTTGTCGGGAAGGATAGAGCCGTTCATGGGGCTCGTAAAATTAAAGTGACGAGGAATTCCGGGAAGCGAACAACAACGGGCCTTGACGAGATCAAAGAATATCGACAAAGCCGCGATGTTAGTTCCACCCGGCCGGACAAACCGTTCTACATTTACTTGTCGATGGGCGACCGTCCATCGCCTCGGTGGTGGTACAAGTGCATGATGGGCTAGAGCGAGTCGTGTTCTACATAAGCGAAGGATGTTGGGCCAGAGACGGTATCGAGATATCGACAAGTTGTGCCTCTGTTTGTTTTTACATGCACCAAGTTGCGCCACATTTTGTCGGCAGAGGTCATCATCATATGCAAGTCGGACGTCATAAAGCACATGCTATCGGCTCCCATGTTAAAAGGCCGATTGGGCAAATGGATGTTTGCATTATCGAGTTTGACATCCGGTATCGACTGCAAGCTGTTAAGGACAACTGGCTGATCTTATTGCCGAGAGGATCAACACTAACATAGCGACCGTCCATAAAAGCATGGGCTATGTTTTTCGACGGATCGTTTGTGACGATGGCTGCGGCATCGGCATTTTCTCGTGTCGCCTGGGGCAACATTTTCCTTCTCCATCAGATTGTCTACCTCTCCCACTAACAATGTAGCCGAGTACGAGGCAATACGAAAGGGGATGGAGTTACTCCTCGAAGCCGGAGCGGAAGCAGAGGAAAATTTTGGAGACTCCAAGTTGGTGAGTTCCCAGCTCACGGAGGACTACAAGTCGGAGTGAGTCCCTCTTCCCATTATGGCTGCCTTTGGCGAGCTGATGACGCAATTCCGGTACATCAACTTCACTTGGATCCCACGAGCGCAGAATACCGAGGCGAACGATCTTGCGCAGATAGCTTCAGGATACAAGGATATGGTAGAAGGAGCCGATGTCCAGGTACAGTTCCTAGAAGCAGACGACTGGAGAGCCGATATCTTCAATTACTTGAAAGATTCGGCTCGGGGGGCACCTAAACGGATAAGGTACAAAACCATGAAGTACGTGCTTATTGGGGATGACATGTTTTACAGGACTCTGGAAGGGCTATTGCTCAAGTGCCTGGGGACAGCCGAGGCCAATCAGCTCCTACACGAGGTACACGAAGGAGCCTGTGGAACTCACCAATCGGCTCATAAGATGAAATGGTTGATCAGGCGATCAGGGTTTTATTGGCCCACTATGCTTGAGGACTGTTTCAACTACTACAAAGGGTGTCAAGCATGTCAGAAATTTGGAAAAATCCAGATGGTACCCGCGTCAGCAATGAACCCCATCATCAAGCCTTGGCCATTCCGAGGATGGGGCATGGACATGATCGGCAAGATCAATCCTCCGTCAAGCAAGGGCCACATGTGGATCTTGGCCATCACAGATTATTTTACCAAGTGGGTGGAAGCCGTCCCTATGAAGTCAGTAAGTTCAAAAGATGTCATCGATTTCGTGAAAGAGCACGTCATTCATAGGTTTGGGATTCCCCAGACTATCACAACCGATGGAGGTTCGGTTTTTGTTTCTCACGAGTTCGAGAAAGTTACTGAGGACACAGGATTAACGATACGGTCATCTCCGTACTACGCTCAAGCAAATGGGCAAGCTGAGGCGTCCAACCAGAGTCTTATCAAGCTGATCAAGAGGAAAATCGATGAGCACCCTAGGCGTTGGCATGAGGTTTTATCAGAGGCTTTATGGGCTTATCGCATGTCGTGCCATGGGGCGATAAAAACCTCTCCGTACCATCTGGTCTATGGGCAAGCCGTATTGCCTTGGGAAATTACGGCTGGATCGAGACGTGTTACTTTTCAGAATGAGCTAACGGCTGAAGAATATGCAACTTTGATGAGTGACAGCGTGGAAGATGTGACTGAGCTTAGGCTGTGGTCTCTTGAGAAAATAAAAGAGAACAAGGCTAAAGTAGCTCGTGCCTATAACAAGAAGGTGAAGCCAAAGGAGTTCCACGTTGGAGATCTGGTATGGGAAGCTGTGTTGCCCTTGGGTACTAAGGACGCAGCATATGGTAAATGGTCTCCAAATTGGCACGGGCCGTACAAGGTCGACCAAGTTTTAAGAGGAGCAGCGTACATGCTTGAGCAGTTGGATGGTGAAAAATTTCGATGGCGATCAATGGCGACATCTCAAGAAGTATTTTCAAGCATGTGTGATATGGGACAATAAAAACTTGAGGGGCGATACGTGAGATCGGCTAAGTTGATTGGCAGTAAAATATGGGGCCGACGTTGAAAATCGGCGAATAAAAAAAACAACAAGCTACTAAGGAAATGCCTTGAGGGCATGGAGAGCGCCAAGACGAACTCGATTGTTTTAACCGTCATCATCGTCCTTGCTGGTCGATAGTTGTTCGCTCAGGCACATTTTTCGATGGGCAATGGAGGTTTGGATCGCCTGTTTGAAAAAAAGAAGGACAGTGTCGCCTATTTTGAAAAAGGGTCGGGTTACCGCTTCGACCAAGAAATGGCCGTTGTGATTCAAGCGAAGGTTGACACATCAAACGTTTTTAGAAGGAGCCGATGGGTGGTCATCGGCTTTGTGCAATTTAACTTGTTTGACTATATGCATGCAACATGATGAAAGCCGATCTGATGTCATCGGCTTATGGAACATCGACTTGCTTATCGGCAAAATTGAAGCAAAAGGAAGCAACATTTGGGAAGCAGAGTTTCATTCATTCAAAAGATCATTGCTTACAAGATGATCGATTAAAAGGGCCTGCTATCGCTACGGCCATTACTACTAAATCCTAATCGCCGAGGTCGTCATTGCCGCTGCCGTCCTCCTCGCTGTCTTCGGCCTTGCTACGGCGTCGTCTTGCCGCCATCTTGAGGAAGCCGGTAGGGGACTCCTCGTCCTCGTCTTCATCGCCGCTGCGTCTTCGACCCGCACGGAAGTACTTCACCGGCTGGTACTCCTCGGAGGAGGTGTCCTCCTCCTCTTCTTCTTCCTCTTCTTGAGGAGTCGACGCCATCCGGACATGGCGTCGTCGCTGTCCGCCTCCAGCTCCCCGGCGAGGCGAAGGTTCTCTTCGCCGTCTGTCGGACGCATCGTCCTCGACTGCAGCAAAGTCCCAACCCTCTCGTCCCACCATTGTGGGCGAGAGTGTCACTGTCGCATTGGTGCTCCGGAGTTGGTTCATGGTCACCGAGGCTATTGGAGGCGTGGGAGGACAGATCGAGGAAGTAGAGGAGGCCATGGCGAAAGAGGGTTTTTCCGGTGGAGAAAGAGGGTTTTCGGCTACGGGAGGAAGATGGGACTGAACTGCCAGCGGATTTAAATAAAGAGGAATAGCGAAGAAACGGTTCAATGCCATAGCAGTTTCCAGCATTGCCGCCAAAATCACAAATCATGCACGGAGGAGTTGAGAAGACAGGCATCATGATGAAGGGGTGGCGTGATTTATCTCGCCGCCACGCGTTACGACGTCAGAACCCGATAAAAAAAAAGAGGGGAAAACCCAGGAGAAGAAAAAACACACAGAGTGGTTTTGGAATTATCATTGCCAAAACCAGGGGGGCATGTGTTATCGCCATATTTTGGCCTAAGATGGAGATGGGCCGTGATCAAGATGGGCTTAGAAGATACATATATTCAACGTGTTGTTGGATCGGCCTAGTGCGTAGATTTGGGCTGAATTGCCCGTGTATCTTGTATCTTAGTAGGATTCGTATTTGTTTAGGTACCGTTTATGTTTAGATAAAGATAGAGTTGTAGAGTTATTCCAAAAGTAGAGAGTCTCCGGACTATAAATATGTACCTAGGGTTATTGAAAGAAGGAGGACAATCAAGTTCACAACAAACACAATCTCGGCGCATCGCCACCCCTTGTTTCTAGGGTTTTTCTCGGGTAAGTGCCATGCTGCCTAGATCGCATCTTGCGATCTAGGCGATTTACTATCGTTGTCCGGTGTTACTCGTACTAAGCCTTGTTGATGGCGGTAACACCTTTACCAGATTTGTTAGAGCTAGCATCGATACTTTTACTATGATTGCTTATTTATGCTACCTCTAGCTATCTCATTGCCTTTGCACCTTCTCCCGGGTGTAAAGGTGGCATCTTGCTTGATTTCTGCTTAAGTCGATTTGATCTGTTATAGTTGTGCCTTGTTCATCAAGGTTTAGTTTAATATCTACGTGATTAGGCCTCACAAACGGGTTGAACGATCCGGTAATACGTAAGGTATGGTTTATTGATCTTAGAGGGGATGTTCCGGGAATTGACGTTATGTTGGTTTTTAGGCCTTCTCTAGGATCGGTTTTCTACTACTTTTCGTATCTATTAGGCTCAACTACGCGTGGGACGTTCCGGTTGCGTGGTGAAAACACCAAACTATCGTAGATCGATTTAGCTTGTAGTAATTAAGCAAAACCCCATGTTATCATAGATCCAATGCAAAGACATGGGGATAATCGGCTCTGAAAGCCGATTTACAGGGAAACCTGGGAGCCGATCACGGCTCGAATTTTACGTATACTTGTTTACCGTGCAGGAAACCAATCGGAACAATCCATCACCTTCCTGACCAGGTATAGGTCAGGTGGCACGCCCTCGAACCAAGACAGGACGCGTGCGTGCCGGAAGATTTGCGGGCCGTCGACCGAGGGACCAGGGCCCACCAGCCGCTCTGGGAGCCTCCCGGCTCTTCGTGTTGCTCGTCACTGCCCGCCGGTGAGTTTTGACAGGCAACACTTGCTTCTTTGAGAAAAATGGCCACCATATGCTTTAGGGCAGCAGGACAGGAGGCAGAATATATAGTGGTGGACAACTAGTCCCGGGCCATGATACGACCCGGGACTAATGACCTGGTCTGGCCCGGGACTAGTGACTACGGCCGTTTCTAGTCGTTAGAGGTCTCACGGCCCGGGACTAGTGCTCCCACTAGTCGCGGGTTGTGCCAGGCCGGGACTACTGGCCTTGTTCACATCGAATCGAAGATGGTTTTTCCAGTAGTGACGTCAGTTAAAAAAATAACACCACCTCAATTTTCATACAAAGTGGACCACGCTTTCTTATAATTTCCAAGTTTTTAGTCGAATTTATAAAGATTAATAGCTAACTTGGTACACTTAAATGACTTTATTTCGATTTAACAAAATTAGATTAAATTGTTGTTTTCTATAAAGAATATAGCTCAAAATAGAGGGAAAATCGAAAACCGAGAAGAAATTATGCATGCACATTGTTGAGTAAATAGGGTGTCTAGGAGAAACTTAATCTCTTTATACGGTTGTTGATCATATTTAAGTTGCCCATGTATTGTACGGTACAAACTCTGTCTTGTAACCTCTCTCTATATATAGATCAATACAAGGCATCACAATTTGTGGTTTCCTCTATCTTACATACATGTATGGGTATGTAATTGCGGGAGTGCATACTAGTTCCTCATTTGGGGATCAATCAATTGTGTACACATGAATTGAAGCGGAAATATACCCCCCACCACCACCAAATATAAATGTTCAGCAAATGTAGCACCCTAAGACAAATCTCTATACAATCCCCCTGGTATATATTTTTTTCAGACACATCACAAGCACAAGGAGTCCACAAGAGCCACGATCATGACAATCACCGCCCCGGTGACAACCTGCAAGAGGCTCACGGGGCCGCCTGCCCGCCGACGCGCATTGGACACCCTTGGTATCGTCTCGGGAAGTGCGCACTCCTCGCCGTCGAAGTAGACCCTCTTGGGAAATCCTTCCCCTCTCGGAATATTGATGTTAGGCGCGTCCTTCTTCTTGAAGGAGATGACCGACTGCTGCTTCCCGGGCACCCTGGGATCGTCCGGAGTTCTGCCGTCGGCGATGGGCTCCAGGTAGGTGAGGCCCGGCAGGCCCTGCATGAATATGGTGGTGTTGAAGGGCGCGTCCATCCTTGTACCGTTGAAGGAGTAGACGTTCTCATAGCCACTGTAGTGGTTGCCCATGGTGACGGCGGCGAACCAGTCCTTGAACGTGTAGTCCTGCCAGTTGAAGATGGTCATGCGCACCGACCAGCCGGACTTGTAGTTGTTCATGACGTGCCAGTTGATGCTGAGGCCGCAGTTGTCGCCGCACGGCATGGGGTTGGGGACGCGCCAGTGCTTGATCTTGGCCCAGGCCCGGGCCTTGATCGTCCGGTTGTCGAACGGTACGAGCATGGCCTCCGACGGCAGCAGTACGGGGTGCGCGTCCTGGTCGCACGTCGCGGTGTCGTTGCCGCAGCCGCAGGCACACGTGTTGCACGGCACCGTGGAATCGTTGTAGAAGGCCGAGAAGGAGACGCAGCACTTGGAGGCGCGCTTCTTGGGGCGCGTCATGTTGCACGCCACCTGCCAGGACGCCACCGCTGGGGTGGACGACATGAGCCCCGACGGGTCCGGGAACTCCATGGGGCTCACTCGGATGGGCTGCCGGCAGACGTAGTGCGGGTTGAGCTTGCCGGCGATCTTCCAGTTCTGCGGCGGGTACAGCGCCGTCCGGTTGAGGTCCGGCGGCATCTTGTACACCGTGAGCTGGAAGATGGCCCGGGACTTGGACTCGTCCATGGTGGGGGGCAGCAGCGTGCCGTTCTTGCAGCAGAAGGGCAGGTTGCCGACGTCGTTGTCCTTCTCCTTCTCCGGGGGCAGGTCCACGATGACGGGCCGCTTCTCGCAGTTGTACACGGGGGTGAAGTCGAAGTCCTTGTAGTAGCTCGCCGCCGGGCTGTAGACGCAGGCGGGGCCTTCCTTGAGCAGCGTGTAGGCGCCGCGCATGTTCTGGATGAACTCGCCGCGCTTCCACTCCCAGGTGAGGTTCCAGTTGTCCAGCCGGCTGATGGGGCTCCAGTTGTCGATGGTCACCTGCGCCATGTACTTGTTGCCGAACGACTGCAGCACGTCGTAGGCGATGGTCAGGTCGCCCTTCTGCCGCGCCAGGTACCGCGTGCTGTTGGCCTTCTTCGCCTTGAACTTGGGGTCTTTCACACAGCACACGTACATCACGCTATCTGCACCACCACGTACGGACATCATTCTCTTCACAAAGGTACGCCTTGATTAAGTTCATTCCTTTTTCTCTTCTACTAGTAGTACTAATAACACGTACGTACGTACGCCCGGCCGGATCGGATGTGCTACAGCATTACCGTATCTCTCTGATGATCAACTACCTTTGTTGGTCGGGGCGGGGCATCGGAAGCCGGGGGTGACGAGCTTGATGGTCTTGGGCATGGGCTTGCCGGGGGGCTTGATGCCGAACTGGGTGCCGGTGATGTCGATCTGGGCCTGTATCTGCGTCATGTCGCCAGCGGTCTCGATGGAGTTGAGAAGGTCCGCCATCGGGTAGCCCGCAAAGGTGGCGCCGCCAGAGACATTGGCCGGGAAGTCGGTGGCGTCCAGGAGCACGGCGCCGCCGACGGACACGAGGATCTCCTTGCGCTGGAACCCGACGAACATCTGCCACGCCTTGAGGTCCTCCGTCATTGTGTTGAGCACCGTCGCCTGCGCCTTGAACGCGTACGCCTGCGCCGTCGCGTTCTTCAGGTGCGGGTATTCCTTGGTGCGCTCCATGAACGTGTACGACAGGAACGCGCCGTTGCACTCCTCCTGCGCCTTGAACTGCGGCTTATCCTTCTCATCGTCGTCATCCCCACCTCCGCCGCCATTATTATAATCCTGCGCCCGCGCGGCTGTGACCATGGCAAGAACGATCACGGAGGCAACAAAGTGTACTCGCCACCGCCGCCGAAGCGGCATTGACACTGCCTTGACCATTTAGCTCGGCCGATCCAAGAAGAATGGCGCTGCGCGGGCCCACCGATCGAGCTAGCTAGCGTGTTGGAGCGAGGGAGCGTCGACGCAAGAAAGCTCGCTCGCTCGCTCGCCCGAGGTTGAGGCCAGGAATGGTCGGAAGCAAAGGCGTTCCAACGGAGGAGGAGGTGGAAAGAGGTAATTAGGCATGCAGAGTTTGTGCAAGCTAGCTAAAATTAAGGACCTTCTCCGCGTGCGAATGTGCAGCGTTCATGCATGGTTGCGGACGTTTTGGGTCGTTTGTTTTCAGGAAGAAGGGAGACCATGTCAAATGACCGGATTTGGACGCCGCGCTTGCCGCGGGAACGGCTCCCCGCCGGCCATATCGGTCGGGCTTGGATTATCTATCTGTCTATTTATTTATCTATTTATCTACTAATTTACGATTTTTGCTTGGACGAATTTTTCCCTGCTATTTCGAAGTATTAACCCGTCGTGCCACCGCATAGTGAAACGGCCATCGGCAGCGATTTTTGCACGCCTCTACCCCGTCTGCTGAGCCGCCGCGGTGCTCTCCGTCCACGACAGGTCCCTTCCTTTGTCGCGCTATCACCTCCTCTGCTGCGTCTCCGCATCCTCTGCTGCGCCGCCACGCTTGTCTCCCACCTCCGTGCTATCTCCGGCGAGCAAATGTGACTCCGTCATCCGGCGGGAGCAAGGGAAGCAGCTGCTCTGATGTAAAAATCCCCAATCTCTACCGTGGGTCAGCGACGCTGCCCCTCCTATTGGCACCGTAGCCACCGGAGCCGCCGCCCTACTCCAAAATATGTCAGCGGCGGCTCAAGTGGGCGAGGCGTAGCGTATCTATACGTGCCTCGTCACAGGATCTGGCGGGCGTGTTGGTGTTCTCCGCCGTCCCCTTCACCGTCGTCAAGGCCCTCGCCGGCAGCCCCCTCGGCGCTCGCCTCCACCGCCGCCTCGAGGCCAGGAAGGCCTCCGCCGCCGCCAAGGCAGATGTCGTCCGCGCCGCCGCCCACAAAGCCCGCACTTCAGGTACGCACTCTCCCTCCCTCCTGACGAAAACCAAGCCGCTCCATGTCTCTTTTCTTATCGATTCTCCGTTAGTCTGTACTATAAATCAGCTGATCATCATGATCCATTTGGGAAATGTATTTTTGAAGCTTCTGTACGGTGGATCTCGGCCGCGGTGGCTCGGTCCCATCCCGTACGACTACCCGGAGCATCTGGACGGAGAGTTCCCGGGTGATTACGCTTTCGATGTAGCAGGTCTGAGCAGGGATCCCGTTGCTTTCGCAAACTACTTTAAGTATGGAGAAAAGTACAGAACAAATCTTAAACCTGCAGAGGTTAGCTAAATTGGACCCTGAACTCTGAATCCTTGAAATTGGTACCCTGAAGTTGCGAATCCCAGTCTATCACGAAACCTAGACCTATTTGGTGCACCGGGAAAAATCGATCCCGACCGGGATTACAAACTACTCTCATTTACATGTGGCCCATACATATCAGGACATTCTTCTCCATCACACCTCCTTCCTCTGCTCACTCTCCGTCTCTGGATTCAGCGCGCCGCCATGGCGAGCTGGCCACCGGAGCCACGGAAGGAAGCAGAAGTGGCACCTCGACGAGTATCGTCGCGCGACGTTTGTGGCGCTCGCCAACCTAGGTTCCATGCAAGGGAGCATGCACTGGGACGCCACCGGGAGCGACGGCCTGGATTTGGGGCGTCGACTCGATCCGGGAGTGATGTTGCCGGTGCACTTCCCACTGGCGAAAACTGCTCCACCACCGCCTCAATCTGCCAATGGTGCTGACGATTGCCCCGACCATCTACGCGTCCACGGTACATTCCCCGGCGTCCAGCACGGCATCAAGACCCGGCAAGTTGGAGACCATGGAGCAGCGTTGCAGCTGCACTGTCCACCACGTCCTGGTCACCCATGATCCTCACAACATCTGGTTGTTTGTGTGCACTTTAGGTGTTTGTGTTAATGCCAATGGCATGGACGACATCTAATAAGCCAATGGCATGAATGGTTTTTTGAGGATTTGAAGCCTTGTTACGCTGCAATTAGCTTGTCGTCCTTACCACCGTTCTGAAATCTGCGATGCTGCTAGCTTGTAGAGGAGCTCTGGCCGGGAATTCTGGACACCATGCACTGCTGCTAGCTGCTATCGCCTAGAGAACATGCCAACTCGGCAAGATGCATTACTGATTACCACCTCATCAACGCCACTGTGCATGGCTGCTCGCCGGTCTGAAGGTGCAGGCGCCGTCAGCCTGTGTGACAGTGTGAGCACGAAGTCTGACAGTGGAGGTGGTAGGCGACGCACTCGGCACGACGCGCGGGGATGTATGGCGGGCAGAAGTGAACGATGCGCGCAAATGTTCGCTTACCATATTTTCTCATCCAGAACCAGAATTTAGTTCACAAACGGTAGCAGGTTTGACCAAGCGCTACATCAGCAAATTCCCGATTTGACCATTGCCACGTCACCGAATCCAGCCTCAGACTGCTACTCTTGGTCAAACCGGGACGTGGCAGAATAGATAGTTCGGTGTGCTGATTTCCAGGATTCAAAGTTTGGGGTTTGATTTAGCTACGGTCTATAAGTTTAAGGTTTAAAATGGATTTTTTTCTTAAGTATGTCACTGTTCTTCTTCTAATCCTTCATGGAGTATTTACATTCCTATATCGGTACATTGTTTATATAAATGTCTTACCGGTGAACCAGTCCTTTTTGAACAACAGTGGTTGATTGATAAGTAGTTACTATTTAGGTTCTAGTCTACCTTCTTCTAAAAAAAAGTATGTCTCCATCTTGCATATTGCAATTCACTTGTCTGCCTGCTCAGTGTTAAATCCTTATAGTTAGTTGTTTCCGTCTAATTTTACTTTCTTTATATCCATCAATATTTTTTTGTATTCCAAGATTTTTGTTTACCTAAATGAAATAAGATTTTTTACATAACTTCGTAGGAGATTGTTCTGTGTTGGGTAGGATGACGACAGTAATGCTCTAGCTCTACATGATTTGGTGCAGAGATGATCCGATGAAATTAAATTGTGGGAGTTGCGCAAAATGCCAATTCCAATCTTGATTGATTTGGCATGGACATCGGCCGAAAAATAAATGGCTTAAACTCTTTATGAAAAATGAGAAAACCTAAAAAAAGAACTATCAAACAAAGGATAATGTTGACCAAGGACTTGTGGAAAAATAAAAGTGATTGAGAATTTGAGATGCAAGGAGAAATTATGTTGGATGATTCTATGCCTTCTTCTATCATATGTGTGTTACTACGTAACTTACCTAGCAATGTCGCAACAATGTTATGTCTGAAGCTTAGAAAGCCTTTTAGAGTAGCTAACGATTATTCATGTTGTATCAAGGATATCCTATTTAGGTGGCTCTATGGCTGTTCAAAGGACAGACAAGTACAGATTGGTGGCTAGAGAATTAAACTCTGACCAATTACACATAACGAGACAGTTTTCCATTAACTATTTGGACTTGGTTTTTACTTGGCCCAAAGAACAAAAAGTAAAAAAAAGGTTGTTAGGCAAATTACACGTACCAAAATAGTTAACAAATTAAAAGATCGACCAGTTAGCAGATAGTGACATGTGAGTTATGAGGGGTTGAAGACGTTCTTTAAAAAGATGATTATTATTCAGACTAACGTGATTTGATAGAGAATTTTTTTTACCATATAAAGTAATTGATCTGATGGATTAGGAGAATGTTCTACAGAAAAAATAAAGATAAATATGTCTCACAAGGTGTACACTTGAAAATAATAGAAATACATATTACACATAAATACTAGAATATGGTGGTGTTCAACAATTTTGCATTGCATACCATAAAATGTTGATGAACAATAATGCAAACTAGAAAATTAAAATATCACGGCAGAGATCGATCAGATTTTTTTATTATGCCGTAGCAACGCACGGGCATTTAGCTAGTATCTCTAATATGTACCCGCAGATCTACAAGCGGTGCGTGCAGCTGATATCTCAGCTATATATGGGCATGGCCTGCGTGGCCGGGCCTAACCCGGCCCAAAAAAATCGACGGGTGTGTTTTTATCCCTCCGGTTTATTGAGTTCCAAGTAAATTGGTCTCCATATGTTTCACACAAAAAAATAATGTAGACGTCCTATGTGTAAAAAAGAAAGTCTTTTGAACAACTTTCATGTAATTTTTAAAGGAACTTTATAGAACCATAAGGAATTCATGATGCATCACATAATTGCATGCGCAAGGTGTTCGTACTTTCCACATACACCGAAGAACATTATAGATCCATGAAAAAGTTTCAAATAAATTTAAGTATATTGAATACTGGACTCATTTCGAAGAATTCCCCGTGAAGAAGTCAAGTATATAAACGAAATTAAATTTGCATTTGGTTCTGTAAAAGTTAACCTGTACTTTTTAATACTCTTTTCGGTCCATATTAATGTTTTCAATTTTTTCTAGATTCATATGTATCTAGTTAAGCATTTTTTTAGAGGAAAAGGGCACCCGCCTCGGTTTCATTGACATGAAACCACCAGTTTTTACAACGTTTTACATCTCATGGGGGAAGTGCCAGGATCAACACCCCAAATAAAACTCAAAACAGCTACCGAGTAGTTTACCGGCATAATATCATAATATAGCAACTATTCCCATAACTGAGAATTTAACCACCTACACACCAGGACAAAAAATAAAGAAATACAATCAGGAGTTTTAGCAACTTATTTTTTCATGACAAATCTCATCCACTAGCCATCCTCCGCTAGCTCCAAATGGTTCCCCCTCATCTTTTTCCCTAGGGCATCTGTGATGATCTTCCATTTCATAGCTTCATCATCCTCAAAAGATTGATCTTGCACCTTTTCCAGGTTAGAGCCAGCTATCTTCAACCAGGATCCATCCAAGTTAGAGGTGGCGGAGCAATCACCAGGTGTTCCACTTTCTTTGGTACAAGCTCCATATTTCCTTTTGCATCTCCTAATGATAAAATCATCCATTGGGAGAGCAAAAAGGCCACTTTTCTCCAAATTGCCCGCATACCAGACCAGATGGATTTATTAAAAAAGGTGTCATTTCTGGTAAGCCAGAGACTCCACAGCACTACTACATAAGCCACATTCTCAATACTTTTTTATTCTCACTAACCCAAAGGGTAGCAAGAACATCAAAAGACATAACCCACCCATTCCCCCTGTGAAAGAACACATACTAGACCATATCACTTTTGCTAATATCAGCAAGTTTCAGATTAAGAGAAAACACAGGTAAGGTCATCCAATTTTTGTCTTTTCGCAAGATTATCTCTTGTAAGGAGTTTATTGTGTGCTAATAGCCAAAGGAAAAAATGTATCTTAGGAGGTACTTTAATTTTCCAAACAACATGCAAATATTCTGGCCTTACACCCCTAAAATTAACCACAACATATAAAGATTTAACAGTATATATACCATTAGGTTCAAGCTTCCACAAGATAGTATCCTCTTCATCGCTAAGGTGAATAGTTTTAGCAATTTCCAAAATCTCATACCATTTATGTAGCATCTCATCATTAAAACATCTTCTAAAAGTAATTTTCAACTAGGTAGAATCCTAGGCTTTAGATATAGTTATAGTCTGTTCATTGGTAATCATATATAGCTCCCGATATTGAATAGCCAAGCTGGAATAACCAAACCACTGATCCTCCCAAAACTTGATCTTCTTTCCATCTCCCACTTTCCATTGGTACCCCATTTTTGTTGTATTTGCAGCCCATAGGACACCTTTCCAGAACAGGAGATATTATTACAGGAAAAGGAAAACAGATTAGGGTCATTGACCATATACTTATGATCAATGATTTTTCTCCATAGTTTATTTTATTCAAAGTGGTACCTTCTTACCCAAGAAGCTAGGAGGCAGAGATCCATTTATGTAATATTTGGTATTCCCAAACCCCCAAATTCTTTTTCCCGAGCCACAAGGCCCCAGTTGGCAAGATGATACTTTAAATGGCCCTCATAGTTATCCCACAAGCAATGAGCTAATTGGGAATTAATCAAAGTAATGGACCATTTAGGGAACTTAATCACACTTAGTAAATACAAAGGAATACTAGCTAAAACAATTCTAACCAGTTCGAATTTTGTTGCATGAGACAACTGTTTTCCCCTCCAACCAGATGCCTTTTTCAAGAACATATCAATGATTGGTTGCAAATCTTCCTTTCTAAGTTTTTTATGATGCAAAGGAACACCTAAATATTTAATGGGGAAAGATCCTAGTCTACAGCTCAAAGTTTGAGCAAAGACATGGGATTCATTTTCTTCCACATTGATAGGCACTAGATCACATTTATGAAAATTAATCCTTAAACCTAAGATTTGCTCAAAACAGGACAAGATCCATTTGAGATTCATACATTGTGCTAGGTCTTTATGCAGGAATAAAAGGGTGTCATCAGCATATTGCATACTGATAACCTCATGTTACTCAAAACCATGCAGCAGGCTAGTAATCTAACCCAACTTTGCAGCTTTAATTAGCATCTTAGTAAAAACATCAGCTAGGAGGTTGAAAAACAATGGAGAGATAGGATCTCCTTGTTTGACACCTCTCCCAGCAACAAAATACTCACTATTAACATCATTAGTCCTAACACCAACAAAGCCTTTTTCTAGAAGATATCTATAAAGCAAAATACATTTGGGACTAAAACCCTGGCAACAAGCATGTTAAGCAGGAACTCTCTATCAACCATGTCATAAGCTTTGTCATAATCTAGTTTTAATATAAAACTAGATTGATCTCTTTTAGCCACATCATGAATTATTTCATGAGCAGATGTTGCCTGACAGAGAGGACTTTGTTGGGAACCCCAAGAGCAAGGTGTGATGAGAACAGCAGCAAGTGTTCCCTCAGTAGAGACCGAGGTTATCGAACTAGAACGAGGAGGGAAACGTCACACAGGTGTTGCTAGCAACCTGGAGACCTGCATAACACAAACTCAAGACTTTGCCCCAACGAATCAGTGAGGTTGTCAAGCTCACCGGTTTGCTGTAACAAAGGATTAAACGTATAGCGTGAAAGGTAATGGTTTGCAGCAAGTAAACAAGTAACAGTGGAAGATGTATCAATGGTAAATATTGGACCGGGGTCCATAGTTCACTAGAGGTGCTCTCCTTAGATAAACAACATGGCATGAAGGGTAAACAAATTACAGCAGGGCAATTGACAGGAACTGAGCAAGGCATAACAATGCAATTACTAGTCAGAAAGATACTATGAGATTCGATTGGGCAATACAACAAGATACATAGACCGCCATCCAACTGCATCTATGACTAGAAGTTCACCTTCAGGTTATCATCCGAAACCCCTCCAGTATTAAGTTGCAAGAAACAGACAACTGCTTTAAGCAAAGTGTGTAAGGTAAACAGTCCACATATTCAATGAACAAGAGACTGTTGTTTTCTCCCTAATAGCAACAACACATCTACAACCGAAGAGATTATTGTCACTTCCCTTGGAAACTAGAGGCATGAACCCACTATCGAGCATAAATACCCTGTCAACACCCGAATTTTTAATCTTAGATGCCTGTTATGCCATACATCGCAATCCTAGGATTACCATTTTTGCGAGACATAACAGATTGGATATCACAGTACATCATCCATTACAAACCATACATAAGGTCTTACACAAATAAGGATCTCATGATCCAGTCTTAATACAATTCAAGTAGCGAAATAACATAAAGATAACGATAGCGTGGGCGAAGCTCCATCTTCATGGTCACAGGCAATGCTGACGATGGGAGATGATCCGAGTTGTTGTAACCTTCCTACGGTCCATCTTCCTGATACTCCTCCTCATAGTCTGGCCACGGGAATAACAAGAGACAAAGCCATGAGTACTCTTTAAGTACTCGCAAACTAGTACTAGAAAGTCAAGTGGTTTTGAGTAGGATATACTAAGCTCTAGGGTTGTTTTGCAAAAAGCCAGATTTATCTCTACTGAGTTCAGAAGCAAAGAAAGCTAGTTGAAAGTTTTATAACACCTATGTGGGAACTTGAATTTAATATCACAACTCTGTTGTGGTCAAGTCAACGTCATAAATCATTTCATAAGTCATTTTGAAAACATCTGACGACGGAACAGTATGGCCTCTCCAACTGTCCATAACCGCGGACGCGGCTATTCGAATAGTTTGACACTCTAGAGAGATTGTACACTTTTACCACAACATTCGATACATCCGTCAGGAACAAATCTTGAATTCACCATACCCAGTATGCGGATAATCAATCCTAACCTTTCAATTACACGCCCTAGTATAGGCACCTCTCCTGTGAGTTTGGCCTCCCAACCATGACCAACTGTCATCTTGGGTACTCCACAGGTGGGCAATCTTCACAAGGTAGCCTCAGCTCAAACCTTGGCCGCAAGGGAACCCATACTAAGGTATATAAATTTCTAGTCAAGCCCTACCCAAATTTCGGGTATTGTGGTTGTACGGTAAAATTGGAATGGTATCGCATCCAGACAACCATTAGTTTTATAAAGGGATAAGGCTCATGCCTTAACATTTTCCTCATAAAAATCATCTGGTGTTCAAGAACATATGTCAAAACATTTCAGTAGAATGACTCATCATTCTAAGTTTTTCATAACCATTTTCACCAAGTATTCCCATCTAAAGTTGATCAAGTTTTATGCTTAGCACTAGCATCTACAAGTGGGATAAATACTAATGAGGGGTGATAAGCAATTGGATCTTATCTAGGTTCATTCTCATGCCTTAGGATGACATCAAGATTTATCTAACTTAGTCCAAGTTTTATGCTCTTTATGCTACCTTCAATTATCTTCCTAGAATCTACAAGTCACTAAGTAAACTCTAAGAGAAAACTTTGATAAAGAAATAAAGTACTAAGCTTTGCAAGTAAAACTTGGATTGGGTATCATCAATGGGTATAAGCTTGCTAAGTGGCAAGTGTTTAGCTTGCTCAGTTAATAGCTTGCTAATTCAACCAGTAGTATTAGGCTTGCTAAGTAAGATAACTTGCAAGTTGTAGCTTGCCTTGTGCAGAGTAGTGGTTGAAGTTCTCCTTGGCTTCTTCCTCGTAGTATCCTCCTTCCTCCTTGTATCCTTGGTCGGTACTATCGTCTATAAATAAATACGAGGTACACAATCACCACACAATTCTTAACTACTCTATTTAACACACAAAGGTTCACATTAGATGATCTAGCATCATCACTAACATTACAATCATTAAGGCAAATAGTTTCATTTTCTCTATTTTAGAAAAGTAATTTCTACTAATTGAAAAACTACTTAAGATTTAATATTCTCCATCTCAAACATGGGATCATGTTGACACATGTCATCACCACATATTTCAGTACATGGGAATGTGCTTTAAAGTGGTGTCACAATTTAATAAGGTTTAACCTTTTTATTTTAATTAATTAAGGTGACTAGAATGGCCTATGAGGCATTCTTTTATTACTGGATCATTATTTCTGCAAGTAACCCTATATATTTTTGTATAATCTGAAAGGTATGGTTAAATTTGATTTTTGAGAGTTGGAATCAACTCAAAAGATTTTGTGATTGAATTTTGAAAAATGTTTGAATGCAGAAAAGCTTATGCCATGTTATTTTTGCTATGGGTGATCTACAAATCTAATTGGTTTCAATCCAACGGGTTTGGATTAAACACTCCAGTACCTTTCTAACAAAATTGGTTTCATGCATTTTGGTTCATTGAATCGAGATGGGTTGATTTTTAAATCTAGGTACAGAACTGCTTTTGAAACTAAATGAATAAACCTAAGTTTGAATTGTTGGGTCACACGGGAGGTTTAACTGGGCCGGCCCACTACGCACAGCGGGCGCGCGGGCTGGTTAAGTGAACGACCCCACTCGTTAGTGAGACAGCGAGTGGCGAAGCGGTATGTGGAGATGTGGACCGTGCGATCTAACTCTAATCCTACAGTCATGGTTCATTGTCCACGCCTAAACATGACGCGACGAGGTTGAACCCTAGCGCGGCCAGTGGGGGCTCACCAGAGCTTAGGCGATGGTCGGCGATGGGGGCGAACGACGATCCTCCTGGTACCAGCAGCTCTTCCTGGGGCGGCTCCAATCGACGGCGCCTCTCCTCCTCTACAGCGGAGAACTCCGGTGAAATTCCGGCCACCTGGTGCTCTCCTTGCTCCAGGGGTGATTGGTTGTGATCAGTGAGAGGTGGGGAGTGATATGGTGTGCTCAAATTGAATGGGGGTGGCCTCCTTTTATAGTGCCTGAAGGGGACCGACGGGCGCGGGTGGAGCTCGTTGTGGTCATCGTCACAGCATGCTAATGGCATGGGCGACGATAGGGGGCGGTGTGTTGCCTCCTAGTGAAGCTCAAAGGTTTGATGGCGCGGCGTGGGGCGGTGAGGAATGGTCGGAACGTCACGGCTCTCTGGGCGGGTCTGACGGGGATTTTAATGGCGCATAGCGTGCATGTCCGCGCGGCGGCGAACGAGGTTGTCTGGCAGGTTGCTGGGGTGCTGGCGATCATGTACGCAAGCAGCGAGGGCGACGCGCGGTCTGTGGGCTGGTGTCGCATGCGGCGCACTAGCGTACTCTCGGCTCGCTCGTAGAGAAGCTGGGCGCAAGCTTGCCGTGTGGTCCAGGGGCTGGCAAGGCTCGGGGCTTGGACAGGGGGTGGCGGTGGACGGTGCTGCGTGTCCTAGACAAGGTTAGCGAAGCTAGAGCTTCTCCTAGCTCACTGGCGACATGGGGGTGGCAAGGGTGCTCTCGACATGGTCACCATGGATGGATATGCATGCTCACAATGATGCTATAGCTAGTTAGATTAGTTTGATCATCTACTGAGAGTGTAGAGTGAGCTAGAGAGGGGACAAGGTTGGCTAATTACTACTACAAATAGTGCTTGATGTTTGTTTGTTTGCTGCAAACAAGGTGTTTGATGAAATGGCCGAAAGAAATTCAAATTTGAATTTTGGATTCAAACTTGGTGGGTTTGCTAGTCACATACTAGGGAGTCTTGGGTTAGTTGTATTGGTCAAGGGGCACTGGTTTGGTTGGGTTTTGAAAATGTGTGATCTTCACATATGTTATCGATTCAATTTTGAAATGTGATTTGAATCCAGTTGCCAAATGTTTCTGCAAGTTTTAAAGGTGGGCTTTGATTCACTTTTACTTGGTCTTGCGAGGGGTGAAATGAAATGGAAAAGTTTCTGTTTGAAATCTTGGACTAGAAACACTCAAAGTGTCCTAGTGAGCAAGATTGGCAAAAATGACCGTTTGCTTTATTTGTTTTGTTTTTGATTTTATCTTGATTTGTTTCTGCTTGGAAATGTTTCAGATGATGTTATTTTCATCTTTAAACCATTTCTTGCTATTTAGGTTACTCACACAAGTTCATTCATGCATTCATACAATCATCACATACACACATGCATTCATTTGATTTTTATTTAATAATTTTTTTTGTTAACCCTAATTTTAGTGATTAGAATTTGATAATCATGATCAATATTTTTGGGATGTTACATACCCCCTCTTGGAGTCACTAGCAACTATTTGGCCAAGATAGATACTAACAACGGAGAGCATGCAAGATCACAAACAACACAAACATGATAGAATCATAAAGACAAAACCATTAACCAAACCAACATAATAATGTCAATATCCATCGGATCCCCGCAAACACAACATGCATGATTACAAATAGATTAGATCTTGATCATGAACGGAGCTCACAAGATCTATACATGAAAGCACAAGGAGGAGATACAACCATCTAGCTAGTACATGGACCCATAGTCCAAGGTGGAACTACTCATGCATCATACCGGAGAGAAGGCCTCTGGGACGATCTCCCCTCCGACAGGGTGCCGGGAAGAACTTCAAAGCCCCCCGATCTAGGGACGATGGTGGCGGCGGCTATAGACGCTTTCGTGGATATTTGATCGAGTGCTCAGGGTTTCTGCATTGGGGGCTTCTTATAGACGAAGGGGGGGCGAGGAGGCGGCGAGAGGGGTCACATCCCTCCCAGGCGCGGGCCCACCCCTGGCCACGCCTAGGGGGGGTCTGGCTGCCCTGGCCCGCTTCTGTGTCTCCCCTCTGGACTTCTTGTTCCCCACAGAAAGTTATTGACTTTGACGTTTGTCCCGTCCAATTCCGAGAATATTTGTTTACTAACTTTTCTGGAACCAAAAATAGCAGAAAACATGCAACTGGCACTGTGGCAACTTGTTAATAGGTTAGTACCAGAAAACATGTAAAAAGCACCTCAAAGTGTAGACAAGCAAAGCAAAGTAGATACTAAATAAGCATGGAGCATCAAAAATTATAGATAAATTTCCAACGTATCAAGCTCCCCAAGCTTAACTCATGCTCGTCCTCGAGTAGGTAAGTGATAAAAGAATAATTTTTGAGGTGACATGCACCCTCACAATAAAGATCCAACCATTTGCAAGCATTGAAAGCTGGGATCAAAGAACTCTAAACATGTGCATGAAAGATGTAGTTCTAACAATAGGACATAGTAACTATGCATGCAACATGAAAGGCTACAAATAAAGATCATGAATAACATGCATTTAAAAACGTTTGTTTGTTTCACATATAGAAAACATAGCACAGTGGCAATCAACTTCTCCCTCATAGAGTAGAAATATAGATGCATAGGACACCTTCAAAGTTCACAAGGGTGACTAGAAACAAATAGCACAAGAACAAGTAATATCACAATATGCATCAATCAATAAGCTTTGGAACAGTGCACACAGAATGTTAATTATGCTATCTTAATGGCGCCTAAAGGTAGAAGGTGGAGACTCAATAGTAGTGGAAGAAAGGCCTTTTTGTAAAGGAAGCAGGGATTTGAAGTTTCAAAAAGAGCTTCCAAAATTTTTGATACTTGTTAGCTTTTAGCCCTCATTGCCCCTATCATAAGCATATTGAAGTGATTAAGGTTAAAGTGAACAAAGATGGAGTATATGTTTTACGAAGTATAAGTTGGCAATCTCAAGTCCCTTGAATACGAGGGCCACACCTCATGCTAATCAACTTCAGTCACCTGTAAGTTCTTATCACTGTAAGTATTTGCATATCATTGAGAACCGCCAACGGGGTACCCCTTGCACATGGTACAAGAGCTTTCCCATAACCAAAATGACAACGCAAGCAGACAATGAGCATCTCAGCAATCTTTTTATTTACCATATGCATAAATTTTTATTGAGGATGCTTCATAGATAGCTCACTATGGTGATGCTGCAAGTTTCCACCATGATTAGGCATGTCTTAGGATAGCGGCCCAGGCATTTCTCTAACATAGGATACAAACTCCATGGACTTACAAGTTCCCTCTTTATTTCACACCGGTGACATCCATATACAAAAGAGCATGATATCAACTGAGTACAAAGTACAAGTGCAATGTTGAAAACGTTCCCCGTGACAACACGGTTCTTCTAATTCCAACGTATAAGTGCAAGCATATACAAGATAGATGACACAATGGTTCAAGTTTATTAGGGGAAAAGAATATAAAGTGTGCCATCAAGTTTGTGAGGGCTTTAATCACTAAGTTTTCACATAAAAAATAGTTTTGAATTGGAAGATAGCTGAGAAACAAGAATATAGTTGGAATGGTGTAACACACCATGCATAGGAGTTTATGTGGACACTTTGGAATAACTTGGTTTCTTGGGAGTTGGAAGCATGAGTAGAGCTTACTCATACAAGTGGAGGTTAGCAAAAGACTGGGAGCAACCAACTAAGAGAGCATAATGGCCATAATCATGCAGAGCAACAAAGCTGTAGGGGTTCGTAGCATAGAAAACAAAAAAATTCTACCGCATGCACACAAACAAGCCAAGATCTATCTACTAGATTGTAGCAACGAGTCGATAGAAGCACTCACCCTCGAAGATTCCAAAGCGGTCAATGAGAGCAGATTCTCATGGGTGATGTAGTCGTACACTTGCCGATCTCAAGATCGCGTAGACGATCCTTCCCGCGCTGCGTTCCGGCAGCGCTTCCACAATCGGTCACACGTTCGGTACTCGATGAAGACCTTCCTCTCCCTTGTTCCAGCAGGCAGCAGAGGTTGTAGTTCTCCCCTCGTGATTCTGGCAGCACGATGACGTGGTGTCGGAAGTAGAGGGTAGATCCCGCAGGACTTCGCCTAAGACGGTGCGAGTTATGGTGGATCTAGGGTTTCCTGGTGATCTAAGGTTTAGAAGACCAGGAGGAGGAGGTGTCGGCGGCGACTAGGGCGACGACGACGGGTCGGCGGCAGCGGCTCGGGTGGAGAGAGGCTAGGGCTTGTGGTGTTGGGGCAGCCCTCCCCCTCTATTTATGAGAGGGGGCAGCCTTGGGAGGGGTGGGTTTGAATCCAAACCCAAAACCAAGTTGGATTGAGAGAAGGACTTGTTTCTTCTCCCACTAGGAAACCATTGTTCTAATTTGACTTTTCAAACTTCCCGTTTGACTTTCAATTTAGAGCTTTAATTCTCTCTTACAAATGCCCACACCAAGTGACCTAGGATATGATCCAATCATTCCACTTACCCATGACACATTCATGGACCATTCTCCTTCCGGATCGGTGAACCTTCAAGAACCTTCTAGAACCTCTCTGATGAAAACATCGGAATCTTTCCCGAACTCCGGAATCGGACTTTCCTTACATGAATCTTATTCTCCGGACCATTCCGGATCTCCTCGTGATATATCAGATCCCATCCGAGACTCCGAACAACATTCTGTATTCCTAATAACATTCCATATCTACTAAACAACATCGAATCCTTAAGTGAGTCTCCCTACGGTTCGTGAATTATGCGGACATGACCGAGACACTTCTCCGATCAATAACCAATAGAGGAATCTGGAAATTCATATGGCTCCCACATATTTCTACGATTACTTTGTGATCGAATGAACCACTTACGTATGATACCAATTTTCCTTTGTCTCACGATAGTTTACTTATCCGAGGTTTTGATCGTCGGTATCTCTGCATACCTAGTTCAACCTCGTTACCGATAAGTACTCTTTTCTCGTTCCCGTGATATGTGATCCCTTGTGATCCAGTCACATGCTTGCAAGATAATTGGATGCCATTCCACCGAGAGGGCCCAGAGTATATCTATTCGTCATATGGATGGATAAATCCCACTCTTGATCCATGTGCCTCAACACATACTTTCCGAACACTCAATGCCACCTTTATAGCCACCCAATTACGGTATGGTGTTTGGTGTCATCAAAGCATCCTTCCGGTGATGGTGATTAGCATGATCTCATGGTCGAAGGAATTAGGTTACTATGTATCAGAAAGCTTATAGCAAATGAACTATTAAAATGACTTGATATTTATGCTACGCTTATCTATAGGAGTATGTCCATCATACCATTCTCCTAATGATATGATCTTGTTGTTAATAACATCTCAATGTTCATGATCGAGAAACCACGATCATATATTAACCAACAAGCTAGTATTATAAAGAGGCTTTACCAGGGACTCTAATTTAGTTTACAAATCACACAAGTATTAATGTTTCTGGTCAATACTATTATATAATGAATGTAAACATTTATCATAAACACAAAGATATAATAATAACCACTTTTATTATTGCCTCTAGGGCATATCTCCAACAAAAGCATACTAATCAAAGCACAGAGTGGTACTACAAGTCAAGGACTAAATGATCATTGATGCTAATGGTGACTTGTGAGAGTCATAACATGGTGTGAGCATGTGCCAAGTCAACCCAAGCAAAGCATCAAAGGATAATACCACAATACTATGCTTTTGCATGCTAAAACAACGCATAATTTCTTCAAGGCACACTAAGAAATCCCAATTGTTTGGAACAATACATGCTACAGAAATAATCACTAAGCATAAGGTCAAAACAACACCAAGAAGGTCATGCTAAAGTCTAAGTCACAGTCAATGCAAGCTCCTCTTGCACTTCAAGCAAGAACTTACTACTCCTTTCCAACACCAAGCTAACTTATTTGCAAACAACATAGCGAAAACGGGGGTCCAAACTTATTTATTCAAGCAAACTAAACAACGTAAGCAAAGAAAACAAAAACTAAGACGCTCCAAGAACAACACCACTGTGCATGAAACAATAAAAACGAAGTGTCTAGACAGACCTGAGCTTTTTATTGATGAAGAAGGGGATGCCTTGGGCATCCCCAAGCTTTGAAGCTTGTACATCTTGGATATTTCTTGGGGTGACACCATAGTGGCATCCCCAAGCTTGAGCTTTTGTCCATTCTTCATCTCATTACATCATTCTCTCTCCACACCTGAAATTTTTCCTTCATACAAAACTTCACACAATCTTCATTAGCAACATTAGTTTATTCAAAAGATATTAGACCTCTAGAAAAGCTTTGGAACAGCAAGTATTTTCACTAAAAACACAAGCTACTGTAGTAACTCCTTCAAAAATCTCAATTTCCCAAAAAGAACTAAAAAAGGAATCAATAAGAAGCAAATGCAAATAATGGCAGAAATCTGTCAAAACAGACCAGCAGGTAGAAAATGATTTTTGTGAACATCTTATGTTGCTCAAATCAAAAAGTGTTGAACTAACAAAAGTTAGCTAAAATACTGGGGGATGTATTCGTAAATGTTTAGCTCAATCCGAGTTACATATACTCCTCACGAATTTTTATGGTGGAGGACAGAAATCTATTTCGGGACAGCAACTCCCCAAATCTTACTTCCCTCTCACTAGAGGTCATTCTTGGCACAAAAAGCAAACAAAAAGGATAAGGAGAGGTCATTACTGAAGTAATAACTTCCAATACTCAAGGAAACTCTTGGGTTATCTCCCAACAAGTACTTTTCTTTAACGCCTTTAAGTTAGGCACAAGAAGCAAGAAGAATCAAATATTTTCAAATGAAGAAGCATTAACATCAATACTTGCAAAGTCTTAAATTATGAAAGGTATCTCATACAAATGGGTTTTGGAGGATCCCTTCTCATCTCTCTTTGGTATACTACTTTCATCAAAAAGATTTTCAGGAGCAATCTAATCAAAATTCTTTTCAAAGGCTTCATGCATTCCAACAAGCTTAGAGGGTATAGGTATCTTAAATTCCTCTCTAGGCTTAGTTTTATCAAAAATACCCACAACATCTACACTTGAGCCTAGCATATTGAAACGCTTAAAGAACTTTTTGGCTTCCCTAGCAACATCATGAAATTCTTTTGATAAAGTTTCAAGGATGAATTCTCTCTTTTCAGCATTGTTTTGTTCTTTTAGTTTTAGGAACAAGAATTGTATGAAGGGGTTAAGGCTAACAAACCTAGCCTCCAACATATGAACTAAAGAAGCTGCAACAATCTCATAATTAGGAGCAAGTTCTGCTATAGATTTATCCTCAATGTCCTCATAATTGCTAACATTATTAAAGAATTCTTCAATATTATCTTTCCGAATTATGGAACCACTACCTATTGCAAGATCTTTCAGGGCGAACTTGGGGATCAACATGGTGAGCTAGAGCAAGGTGGCAACTAGAGTAGGAAATATTTTTTTTTGTTTTTGAATAAAGCAAGCAAACCAAACTAAATTAATTTTTTTTGGGTTTTTTGAAAAGAGGCAAACAAAACCAAGCAAAAGGAACAAAGCAAACTAAAAACAAAGTAAAGAGAAAGGAAGTGGAGGACTCCCCTAGTGAAGACGTCCTTAGCCTCCCCGGAAACGGCGTCAGAAAACTTGTTGCCTGATAGAGAGGAGTTTGTTGGGAACCCCAAGAGCAAGGTGTGATGAGCACAGCAGCAAGTCTTCCCTCAGTAGAGATCGAGGTTATCGAACCAGAAGGAGGAAGGAAACGTCACATAGGTGTTGCTAGCAACGCGGAGACCTACACAACACAAACTCAAGACTTTGCCCCAACGAATCAGTGAGGTTGTCAAGCTCACCGGTTTGCTGTAACAAAGGATTAAACGTATGGTGTGAAAGGTAATGGTTTGCAGCAAGTAAACAAGTAACAGTGGAAGATGTATCAATGGTAAAGATTGGACAGGGGTCCATAGTTCACTAGAGGTGCTCTCCTTAGATAAACAACATGGCATGAAAGGTAAACAAATTACAGCAGGGCAATTGACAGGAACTGAGCAAGGCATAACAATGCAATTACTAGTCAGAAAGATCCTATGAGATTCGATTGGGCAATACAACAAGATACATAGACCGCCATCCAACTTCATCTATGAATAGAAGTCCACCTTCAGGTTATCATCCGAACCCCCTCCAGTATTAAGTTGCAAGCAATGCACAAGCTTTAAGCAAAGTGTGTAAGGTAAACAGTCCACATGTTCCATGAACAAGAGACCGTTGTTTTCTCCCTAGTAGCAACATCACATCTACAACCGAAGAGATTATTGTCACTTCCCTTGAAAACTAGAGGCATGAACCCACTATCGAGCACAAATACCCCCTCTTGGAGTCACTAGCAACTACTTGGCCAAGATAGCTACTAACAACGGAGAGCATGCAAGATCACAAACAACACAGATATGATAGAATCATAAAGACAAAACCATTAATCAAACCAACATAATAATCTCAATATCCATCGGATCCCCGCAAACACAACATGCATGATTACAAATAGATTAGATCTTGATCATGAACGGAGCTCACAAGATCTATACATGAAAGCACAAGGAGGAGATACAACCATCTAGCTACTACATGGACCCATAGTCCAAGGTGGAACTACTCACGCATCATACCGGAGAGAAGGCCTCCGGGATGATCTCACATCCGATAGGGTGCCGGGAAGAACTTTAGATCCCTCCCGATCTAGGGACGATGGTGGCGGTGGCTACATATAGTTTCATGGAGATTTGATCGGGTGCTTAGGGTTTCTGCATCGGGGGCTTCTTATAGGCGAAGGGGGAGGCCAAGGAGATGGACAGAGGGGCCACACCCCTCCCAGGCGCGGGCCCACCCCTCGCCGTGCCTAGGGGGGTTTGGCTGCCCTGGCCTGCTTCTCCGTGTCCCCTCTGGACTTCTTGTTCCCCACGGAAAGTTATTGACTTTGACGTTTGTCCCGTCCAATTCCGAGAATATTTCTTTACTAACTTTTCTGGAACCAAAAATAGTAGAAAACAGGCAACTGGCACTGTGGCAACTTGTTAATAGGTTAGTACCAGAAAATATGTAAAAAGCACCTCAAAGTGTAGACAAGCAAAGCAAAGTAGATACTAAACAAGCATGAAGCATAAAAATTATAGATACGTTTCCGACGTATCAGCAAGGACTATACTCTCCAAAATAAATCTACCTTTTATAAAGGCAGTTTGATTTGGAGAATTAAGTTCCTCACAAACCACCCCAAACCTATTTGTCGAACATTTAGAAAAAATTAAAACTACAATTAGTTAAAGCAATAGGTCGAAACTTCTGGATAGTCACAACATCATGTTGTTTAGGAATAAGAGTAAGTAAAGAAAAAATCAATCTAAAAAGTTCCAATTCACCCTTGTTCCACTTATTAAGGAGAGCCATAAGGTCACTTTTAACAAGTTCCCAAAAGTGCTGATATAAAAGGAAATACAGGCCATCAAGGCCAGGTGCACCTTTAGCATAGGAACCAAAAACTGTATCTCTTACTTCTTGTTCAGCAAAATTAGCCTGGAGGCAAATATTTTGAGCTTCGGTTACTTTCTCAGATTCCTCCCAGAAATCATCCCTAAGACCCATATCTAATTTAGCATGATAACCAAAGAGGTTTTTATAATATTGTACATCCATGTCAATAATACCCTTAGTATCCTCTACATTCCCACTAGGTCCCTCAAGCATAGTAATTTGTTTCTTTCTCCTTCTCTAATTAGCTACATCATGGAAATAGGTAGTATTCCTATCCCCTTCTAGAAGTTGCCTCTCTCTAGACCTTTGCCTAGCTTTAAGTTCCTCATTCCTCCATATATCTGTCAGTTCAGAGGAAATAGTTTTCATTCTTACCTTAGATGCAGGGGAAATACATCGAGTTTTAGATATAATATCTAACATGTCATACTCAACAACTAGTTTTTGCTTAAGTTTGTTTCTGCAGACTCTATATTAGCACACCACCCTTTTAAAATTTTCCTAATATTCATCACTTTGTATTGCCATCTACCCATAGCTTTACGCAAGTTATAAGGCATATTCCAGGTTTTGGCCACTATTTGGTCAAAACCCTCCACCTGTAACCACCATTTCTAAAATCTAAACTGTTTTTGCCTTGGTATTTTCAAGGCACCAGTATCTAACATCAAAGGAGTATGGTCACTCCCTATTCTAGGTAAAGCTTTGAGAAGACTGGTTGGGTAGATTTTATCCCAAAAAGTGGTTATAAACAACATATCTATAGTAGCCATAACCGGATTATCTTGGTTATTTGCACATGTATATCTCCTTCTAACAATGTGCAGTTCCATCAAGCTGAATTTATTAATCTAGTCATTGAATAGATCCGCACAATGCTGATTTATACTCCATGTATTCTTTTCTGAGCTATCCCTAATTAGGTTAAAATCTCCCCCAATTAGAGTGGTACTAGCCCATTTAGGCATAATATTATGCAATTCATTGATAAATTCCAGTTTATGCTCCTCATAGGCAGAGTCATAAACTACAATAAACCTCCACAAAACTGCATTCTATTTATTCTTAATTACAACAGAAACACAATATTTGTGGAAATCACAGGATATAATATCAAAAGTATCATAATTGATTCCAACCAAAATCCCACCAACAGTATCATTGGCTAGCAACTAATTCCAAGAATATATATTATATGGATCAAGAGTCCTCAACTGAGCAGGAGTAAAATTTTCCTTCTTAGTTTTAGAGATCCTAATAAAATCTAGGATCACACCTCTAATGAGATCATGAGCTCTAGGAAGTTTGTCAGGTCTATTAAGACCTCTACTATTCCAAATGAAACCTACTACCATTGGAAAAAAATATTTTTTTTCACACTTCTCCCTTTTTTCCTACTCATTTATATCCAAGGCATATCAGATGTCCCTTCCTCATTATTTCAAGTAGGACATACTGTTACACATTCCTCACTACTATGAGTGATAGAAAGAGTAATATCAAATTCTACAACATCTAAATTATTTGGTAAAACATATCATGATGGTTGGAGTGGAAATTTTCCAATCAACTCACTTCAACCTCCGTAATCAAGCGAATATTTTTATCAACAACAAGACTAGTGTCCCCAAAATTAATTCCAGCACAACTAACATTATGCATGAAAGTAGCATTATCTAGAACAACAAAGGAATTATTGATACCATGTACTTTATTCTTACCTCTAGGTTTTTCCACATTTTTTGTCTTCTTTAGATCCCGAGCCTTCTCAGTCATTGTTCTTGCATCATTCTTAATTCTAGTACTCGTCCTGGTAGCAATCACAGGGCCCCAAGTCTCCTGTTTCTTTCCTTTTACATTATCTCCTTCCCCATCTACAACACTCGTGTTTAAATAAGTCACCCCGGGTTTATCCAACTGCTCAGTCCCATCATCTTCTAATTCATGAAATCTTTCCAATAGATTAGCACTAATATTTTCCTCTAGGATTCTGTCAGAGGCCATAACCATAGGGGCCTGTAACTGACCATCCAAGAATTTCTGCATCACACTATTTTCCAGAATCTTGTTTTGGATAGTAATGTCAACATCACCAACACTCACTGTCCTCGAACCACCTCTTGCAGAGCCACTTCTTGGAGCAGCAGGGGTAGAAGGATCCTTATCAGTATCCATTCTTTTATTGGCATCATCATTTTGAAGGTGATCTCTGAAGTCATCACCCATTTCTTTATCATTTGGTCCCTCAAGTCCATTCCCTCCACTCCCATCATTACCATCCTCTATCTCAACTTGTGCTTCATCTACAGTGAAGAACACAAGATAGAGCTGCTATTCTATTTCATATACTCTATCCTTTGGGATTTTATCCACATCCCTCACACACACTTTAATCCTCATTGTCCTATAAAATCTCCTAAATATGGCATGCCAATCAATATTGATCAACACCCCCAAAGAAGAAGCCACTTGGCAGATAGTCTTCTAGGTGCACCATTTAGTAGGAAGGCCCTCCACATTGATCCATATCTCATTTAAATCAGCAAAAGGCTCTTCCTCGCATTCCATTTGGCAAAGGATACACAAACTCCTTTCTTATTCAATTTGATGGATGGATGTTCCACAAGGTCATCAATTTTTTTTGGAAGGAGGGATCCTGACTAAGAATTTGTGAGATGACAACTACCTAATCTGCCAGTACCAGTTGATCTTCCACGTTTCACTGAAGTTCAGCTGCAGTTCCTTATCAGTCACTTCCCCTTCCATGATTGTAAACACACCAACATTACCAAAATTCATCCAACTTGCAGCTTCAGGCCTCTCAACCTCTAGATGAAAGAAACCAAGGCCTACGTTCACTACCAAAATACGGAGCCTAGGCAAGAGTGTATACCAGACAGAGCATGAATCCATATGATGTCCTGCCTTCCCACATATGAAACACCTTTTTTGCTTATAGCATAGATCAACAAAGTATCTAGGTTCACCATAGTTGTAACATATATCCTTGTATGTTGGACCTTGTATGTTGGACCAAAAGTCATAGTACCACTTGATTTAGTTTTCTCAGTTGCCTTTGCATGACCATTACCCTATAATTGCCCACCCTAACCATAAATGCTAGAGGTTGCCTATTTTCCAATCTTCTTCTTACTTTATCCTGCTGTTGCGGTTGGTTTAAACCAACACTGCTAGTCTGGCAGCCAGAAGCTTGTTGTTGCTCTCCCGTTGGAATAGCCTGTGGGATCGTCCACTGACTCATAGTATTCCGCTAATGCTGAAGATTGGAATTTTCAGGAAACATCTAATTCGCATTCATATGCTGAGGGAAGCCCATCTGAAATGGCGGATACATCCCCATCGGAAATTACGGATACATTTACTATTGCATAAGCTGAAACACTAATATGTATTTTGACTATATTTATTCGTATCTAGATAAATTTGAGAACACTAATATGGATTGAAGGTAGTAAGTATAGGGAAAATTGGTTATTTACCCAAAAGTTCATTGGCCTTGGATAATTTATCCAAAGTTGACCGTATGTTGGTTAATTACCCAAAACAAGATTTAATAATTTTATCATTTATCCAAAGGGGTTTTCTGTAAAGTAAGCTAGCTGTACCTCTTTGATTACTACCGGAAATGATTACTTTTCACTAGTCTATTATACTCTATGCATGGAGTTGCCCGTTACAGTAACCCATCTAGCTTTTTTTTACGTACTCCCTCTGACCTATATTAGTTGACTTAAAGGACTAAAATTTGACTAGATATATTCGTATATAAATAAATCTAAGTCAACTAATATGGGTCCAAAGATATTATTTTCATATACCTCTTCAGGATGATAGGTTACCAAGTAAATTAAGAAAATGAATTGACCAAAGATAGGTGTTTATATAGATTACAATCTCGGTTCATTTCAGCGGTAAAATCTATAGTAACGTGTTTAGGATAGACGGAAGTTACGTTGGATGAAGTGTACATCACGGAAAAATTTAAAATGTGATTCAGCTCACATATTACATAAAATTGTTAAAAACAATAGTTCTAATTTATTCTCCTCTTCTTAGGAGTAATCTTCCTGGCTATCCTCGTCTTTGCTCTTGTTGGAGTTCTTGCTGCTATCTGAGATCCCCCATCTCCAAAAAGATCATATTGGCTTCAAAAACCAGAAAGATGTTACAAATAATGTATAAGTTGAAGAAAAACTGAGATGCCGATGCAATATTCACCTCATGGTAACACGTCTAGGACTGGTTGATGGTTGGGAAGCGGTATTGGTCCTCAAAGGTGTAGAAGGACTATGAGCAGATTGGCTATAAAAGCAGAATAATATGTTAGAAATAAGTACTTAAAAAGTTTGCATAAAATATATTTACCTTCTAGTGACCGGTCCAGGACTCGTTGACGGTTGAGCAAGCATATTGGTCCTTATAGGCGTTGATTGGTTACGTATGGATTGGCTATTAAAGGCAAAAAATAGGAAATATTATCACAAGTTGTATGTGCTATAAACCGAAAGAATTGACATGCAAAATATTAACCTCCTTGTAATTGGTCCAGGACTTGTAGGTGTTGTAGGAGGGTTTCCATTTTTACTTGTACTTGCATGATCCCATGGTACCGTGTTTTTCTTGCTTCTACTTTTCCTACCACAATAAGCACATATATTTGTGTAATTTGAACGCACAAATAAATTGTATAATCTCAAAAGCACAATATTTACATAATCGAAGTGTTGTACCTTTTCTTTGTATCATTTAAGGGCAACCAGCTTGCCTATGTCGTAGCTCTTGACATCTTTTGCACCTGTTCTTGCCTCTCGTTTGAACCTTTTTCTTTCCTTAATAACCGCTTTCTGTACATGCCTTGATTCTCAACTTTCTCGGTCTCCCTCTCCCTCTTTTGGATATTGGTGGTCTCAATACAAATCCAGGATCAACATTAGGCCATTGAGACTTGCCTGTCAATGGTTCTATTTCCCCTTGATATGCTGCCCTGAATGTCGCCACCGAGTAGTAGTTATGCACAAAGTCTTCTAATTTGATTTTTTGTGCAGCTAATACAACCAATGCATGTCGGCATGGCTTGCCTGTGTGCTGCCATTCTAGGCAAGTACATTCATGTGTAAGACACTTGACTACAGGTCGTAGGTCATTTTTTGTAGTATCTTTAACCTCGGCACTCATCTCAGTAGATGCACGTGTCTTAAGATGGCCTAATCCTCTGAAACGAATATTTAACTCTTGTATGATAGCTGGTAGTATTTTACCTTGCAACTTTGCTCCAATTGCTCTCCTCTTCTTAAATAGCACCATAATTTTCTCCCTCAACTTGTCAACTAATTGTGCAATAGGTAAATCCTTTATATCCCTAATCAAAGAGTTAAAGGTCTCGGCAAGATTATTGGTTATTGAGTCACACTTGATTTCACGATTGAACCCACACCAGAAAAACAATAGAAATTAATTAAGTGTGTAGTAAGAGTAGACACAATGAACATGGCATTGACAAGAGATAAAAATGCACCTCATCCATAGCAAATTATGGTATTCCAGTAGGTATGGTGCTACCTTAATACTTGCTGCAAATATTTTGCTCATGTGGTGGTCAAATATCTCTTTTTCATATGTCCTAGCTGCTGGCCACATGCGGCTATATACTTTTCCACGGAATTTCTTAACAAAATTTACCATAAGGTGCTTAATGCACTCTCTTTTCTCAGCATTAGGGAAAACAACCTTCACTGCATTCTCCAAACCTTTGCAAGCATCTGTGCACATAGCTAATACGGGGAGGTCACCTATTTCACTCTTTAGTTGACTCATAAACCATGTCCAATTTTCAGTAGTTTCTGCATCAAAAAAACCGAACGCTATTGGAAACATCCAATTGTGTCCATTTAAATCTGTAGCCATGGCAAGTTGTCCATTCCACTTGCCATTTAAATGTGTCGAATCTATACTCATGTATGGTCTACAAACACTCAAAATCCATCAATGCAAGGCTTAAGAGCAATAAAGAACCTGTTAAAGTATACTTCTCCATCAACATCTTTAGTGTCAATCTCAACAACACTTCCTGGAGAGCGTAGCTCAATTTCTGCCTTCAAGCTATAAAGAGATTGAAAGCTTTCTTCCCAAGTACCATACAGGATACTCATTGCTCTTTCTCTCCCCTTCCATACTGTCCAATAATTAAGCGTTATACCAAACTCCTCTTCCAAATTCTCCTGCAGTTCTGTGGCACTTGTCTCAGGCTTCTTCCTCAATATAGGTAGTGCCCTATCAGCTATCCAACTCTGAGATGCCATGCTCGATGGTTTCCTGCTGCTAGTTAAACATTCGTGATCCTGTCCTACATCAGTCACCTGCAAATAGATACAATCGAATAACAAGACACAATAAGTGCAGGTAATAACAAATGGTAAACAAAGACATCAATTAAAAAGTACCATTAGCCATCAACTAGATTAGTACCATGATAGCACCCTCATGTTGCACCTTTTTAGCCTTAATCTTCCACTTACATCCTTTAGCTTTACAAACGCCCTTAAACCTACTTGGTTCAGATCTTACAGTCCCTATGTCAAACTCCCCCGTAATTGCATATTGTTTTACTGCCACCCTAAATACCTCCATGGAAGGGAAGGTGCTGCCTTCCTCCATATTTGGGTTATCCATGTCATAATCAAGGTTCTCCTCCTTAGCTACATGATCGTCAACCAGAATGGCTGCTCTTTCAGTGTCAACATCTTCATAATTCATGTTGTCTGCAACATCAATGTTAGTGCCACGAACACTTGTGGCGTCAACACTTGTAGCATTCAATGAAGTGGCTTCCATCGGTCTCTCGTCCTCATCACGCAAACCAAGAAAATCGAACATATGATCCTCGGTAACAGGAACACTAAATCCATCATCTTTTTGTTCAATAACAAGACTCGACCAGTCCACGGTCCCAAAGTCCGTTGTTGATGCATTAGCTCCATTGTCTCCAACATAGTCGTTTCTGTCTGACATGCCCTAAGCAACAGAAAAGATTTCAATAGAAAATTAATGAAATATTGCATCCCGACCGTGTGATATGTATGTCAAAAAAAGGTGCATGCGCATATAACAGAATGTAATCTGTAATAGTTTCATTAGTCCATTTTAAAAACAACACTGTCGCCCACTATCAAACGAGTTAACACTCGTATCAGACGCTACCTAGTACTAAATGCTACCGGCATACAAGTATCAGTAAGCCTCAAGCACAAAAGCTTCATTATTGTATGGCCAGATCAGTAAGCCGCAAGCACAAAAACTTCATTATTGTATGGCCAGATAATTAGTACCAGCAAGAATATGACTACCAATCAGAAATATAGGTAGATTAGTACTTCCATGAAATATGCTTAGATTGAGGCAATTAAAATCAGTCGAGACTATACTATCTCAGGATGAGCTACAAGTACGTACATGCCAACATGCGTGAATTGTTTGTTGGAACGGTCATATGGCAACAAAAGAAAGAACAGGAACAAGGTGGAGAGATCATGTATGTATTGGCGGCGGACGGCGCCGGCCGACAGCAACGATGGAGGTCGCAAGCAGAGAAGGCTGACAAAGGGCGAACAACCTTGGGACAGCCGCGATCACGTGGTTGATCTACCACTAAGAGCGGTGCCGGCCGGAGGCGAGAGGCGCCGGCAGGAGGCGCACACGTACGCGTGGATGAGGGTTTGCGATCTAATCTAAGGGATTGATGAAACTGATCCTTTCATGTTTTGCCAGCTCTAATTAGGGACTTGTTATAACTCTTTATTACTTCTAAGTCCCTACTGGGTAATTAACCAACATACGGTCAACTTTGGGTAGATTATCAAGGCCAATGAACTTTTGGGTAAATAACCAATTTTTCCCTAGTTTAATGAAGGCTTCCTGTCCTTCCGGACTCTCCTGTTCAAAAAAAAAAAAACCGAACACACATGACACATGCGCGCGCAGCGACCCACCCCACCTGCCTGCACGTCTGTTCCCCGGCCCCACCCCGCTCAATCCCTGGCCACTTCCCCGTCGCATCCTCCCCACGCGACCCCGTGTTGCCCACCTCTCGGCCTTGACCACCTTCCCCGCCCCCCAGCCGGCCGGTGCCTCTCCGCCTTCGCTGCCCCCCCAGCGCGCCCCGTCCGTGCTGGCCTCCTCGTCACCGAGCCCTGCGTCCCGCCCATTGGCCCGAGCACCCCTCGCCGCCCGCAGCGTCGGCCTCCAGCTCGACCTCCCCCGCCATCTAGCACCTCCGCACCCGTGTCCAGCGGCCCCTGCTTCTTCCGCCGACCACCGTCGCCACCACGGTCGAGCCCGCCTCCCGAGATCCTCCCGGTTGCGTCGTCCCGTTCTCCTGCGCGTAGGCAGCCGCGTTGCCACCCAGAGCACCTCCGCCTCCTCTCCAGTGCCCTGCGTGCCTCCATCGCGCTGGGGACTTGCCGTCCTCTGTCGCGCCTCCCTTCGCGCCCCCTGCACCGCATCATGCCCGCCTCCCTCACCGCTGCAGCGAGCCGCCGTGGCGACCTCTGCCTGCGTGCGCCGCCCGCTATCGTGGCCCCGTCTCCCCCCGCCACCCTGCGCACCTGCCTCCAGTCGTCTTGCCCGCCACCCATCTCTGCCTCCACGTCTGGTGCCCTTGCTACATACCGACGTCGTCCTTGCATGCCTTCGGGTCCATGATGAGGTGCTGCTCATGTTCAATCGAAGAGGCACGCTGGATGTGTCACCTTGTGGAACTATATCCTGGTTACCATCTTGGGAAGCCCCTGTGATGTGTTATTGACAAGTGCTTGTGCTTGAGAATTTCTGAACCTTGTTGCTTGAGTTGTTGTCCTTGGACCCCTTCTGCCAATGATCTGTTTCTGTGCAACACCTCGGTGGCAATAATGTTCAAGACCCCCGATGAGAAGGAACAATTGTTGAACACCAAAGGCCATTCCAGAACCATTGAACCTCGTTTGGCTCCGAAACGACAAGATCGCCTGACATGGACACAAGGTCTCCTACCCGAACCCTTAGACCCCGATCCCAAAGATCCGATCCTGAGGATCCTAAGACCGATCTTGGAGACCGAACCAAACAACCCTTGGAACCCCAAGATCACCGAACCTCCATGTGTGATTCCCTTTTCTTAATCTTATTTTATAAAATGATATATAAACTTGTTGTATATTAAATTATTCATAATTGCGCACATGCTTTGTTATTTGGAGGTATTTTGTCGACTCATCTAATAATTAAATATGGAGACCTTATACGGACAAATCTAGTCTTACATTGGTTCCATTTAAATTTGTGTAGCGAACTGGTGACATATTTTGCCTTGATAATACAACATTTAAATTGCGGGTACGTAAACAACATAAACCACCTAAGTAATTGTCAGGACCCCGGTTTTTCTTAATATTGCCTAATCGCATTGCATCTTTGTCAATAGTACATCATACATGCATCATGCACGATCTTCTGTCGCAGTATTAAATAGTGCATCCGATGTTTTTTAGTTTTTTGCTTCTTCACGGATTAGGCCGATGAGTTGATGCGAGTGTCGATAGATCTTTGGATGAACCTTCGGCAGTGTTTTCCAGGCGAGCATTCTCCCCCTTTCTACCTATTTTACATTTATAGTCTTTACTTCCTCATATTGATCTATTGCTATATGTGTTGCGATGCTTTAGATTTTGTACCCCTTTATATATCCCTACTGATGAGGTTTAATCTCGTCAATGCACATTGTTATGAGCTTGGGTTTTGGAGAATATGGGGGTGCTGGAGATCGCGAAACGGTTAAAAGACAAGCAACCAGGGGACACGAGATTTATCCAGGTTCAGACCCCCGGAGGGAAACCCTACTCTTGCTTGTCTGCTCTTGATTACGGCGGAACTGAAGGTTACAAAAGTGCGCAGATGCAATCTGGCGTGGAGGTGTGTATGCGGTGAGGTGGGAGAGCCTCCTCGTCGTGCCCTCCTAGCCTTTATATAGAGATAGGCAGGTCCCGGGCATAGATCGAGTCGGTTACAGGTTTAGGGTTTACCCCTTTGAATATTCTATCTGTTCTAGTCTTACTCTCCAAGGATCCGAAGATGTCATGGGCTTGGGCCACCCGGAAATCTTCATGGGCTGCGTATATTCTCGTGGGTCTTCCTTGGGCTGGACCAGGTATGCTAATGTCGTGTACCCGTAGGGTATAACCATGTCAGTAGCCTCTCGAGTGTTCAGTCGAATCGCAGAATCGGCTGAGGACTCTTCAATCTTTTGGGTGCCGCTTTTTCTGTTCAGGAAAGAATGATTTTTGTGTGTAGGGATTGTTGATGCGTGTGCCTGACTCTTCTGACAGATCAGGGTTAGTTAACTGTCTTAGGACAAAACAACACGATCTTCTTCTTCAGATTCGAGTCCCTAGATCGAACCCGGAATAGATGCTGGCGTAATTCGACTCAGGCCGTTGAGGTCTTATAGGAGTTGAATCCTAGTAGTTTTCGAATGTTGTACCCAACGCGTCCATCGGGATTTTCATCGCGCCTGTTGGCACTGGTTTTTACTAGTAGAGTGCAGTCGGGTGCGTTACCAGGCCATCAGACGGTGTCTATAGGTCTTATCTTTGCGTCGTAGACACAACATCCGAAATTTTATCACCACGGAGGTGTTTCGGGTGGCCAAGGAGGATGATTCTCACTTAGCGTTGATTTGGGCAAAGTTGCCGAAAATATGTTGTCGTATTTGATCCAAAGGATATTCAGTCACAAATTCATAGGGTGCGTGACCAGCGCTTCCTATGGGATTAGCCCTAGAGTGTCTGTTCGAGTCGTAGACTCGAGCAGAGACTTTAATTCAGCCGTGTTTGGCTTCAGGTCCGTAGGACACAATTTTTTCGAATGCTTGAATCAATCCTCCCTATGGGAGTAGCCCCCGAGTCCGTAGTGGAGTCGTAGACTTGACGTATGACTCGAAGAATAGGTCATTGGTGTAGTATCTTATTCATGCCTCGGGTGCGCGGTCAGCGCTCCTGATAGGAGTAGCCCCCGAGTAGTTGCTCGAATCGTAGATTCGAGTGTGTACTTTTAGCTGTTAGCCGAAGATTTGTTACCGTTGCTAGTGTGGTTTGGTGATGTCAGTGCTTACGATCGATGACCTCAACCATCTGCAGCGCCAGAGATGACGTGACTAGACGGACGTGGGTCCCACTTTCTGACTTGGAGTTGACTGGTCATGCGTGACGTGGCGAGAATTACGGTGTCTCCTCGGTTTCTGTGCATAGTGGACGGCATGCGAGCGATGGTTCACTGCTGTGTTGACACGTGGACGGTTGGATCTGATCTGGCGCTAGGGCTTCCAGATGAACGGTCTCTGTTCATCGTCTTCGTCCTTATAACTGTGGGGAACAACTGTGGTTTGTTTTTCAGCGTTTCCATTTGCTTCCTACTACTTCCATTTTCTTGAGCCTTTCCCATCGCGCGCTGGACATTCTCCAATCATTTCCCTCCTTGTTCCTGCGCTCGCACCACCGTCGTCGTCGCACCACGATGGGGAAATCAAAGAAACCCTCCACCGGAGCGGGCACCAGTGTTGCTGCCGGCGGCAAGAAGGGCACCGCCGCCACTCGTGTCACCGAATGTGCATGGCGGCATACGGAGACGCGCAAGGGTGACCTGCGCAAGCTTCATGAAGCGGGCTTAATCCCGCCAGACAAGGAGGCCGTCAAGATCCCTGGCGATGAGGTAATTCCCCGTCCACCCGCAGGATTTTGGGTCATGTTCGTTGCCTTTGTTCTTCAGGGTCTCTCGCTCCCAGTCCACGATTTTCTTCGTGGACTGTTGTTCTTCTATGGTATCCAACTCCACCATCTCTCGCCCAATTCTCTTCTCCACATCGCCTGCTTCATCACTTTTTGCGAGTGCTGGCTCGGTATCGAGCCACACTTTGCCCTCTTTCGGAAGCTCTATTCCGTGAAGAGGCAATCTGGCTCCGACGGAGTTTATCCGATTGGTGGCAGCATCATTTCCCTTCGATCCAATTTTATTTTCTTCTCTTTTTCTATGTCTGAGTCTGTCCAATACTGGCGGAGGAAGTGATTTTATATCCACGACTCCACAGTGGACGGGCAAAACTTTGGCCTTGCCCCTTTCGACTCCACCCAGAAGATCCTGCCGAAGAGATCCTGGAAGAACCATATCCTGGATGGCGAGGTGGAGGAGATAGAGGAGCTCTACCGTCGGGTGGAAGACCTCCAGGTGATTCCAGAGAAGGAGGTAAACGGTGTGGATATCATCCGCACCTTCCTCAAACGTCGGGTGCAGCCGCTCCAGGCTAGGGCGCATCCGATATTCCATTATTCTGGCCGCCACGACCCGATGAGAGTTGCGACTGAGGAGCTCTCCAAGGGGGAACTCGACAAAGTTCTTCGGCCACTGTTGAAGTATAAGTCCGACGAGGACATTCCGGGAAAATCGTGGACCCCCCCGTTCAGTGCTTCTCGGCCAGTTCCGCAGGTGTAGATATGTGATGTGCGCGTAGCGCTTTTTTGAGTGCTTTTCCTTATAATTATCTGTTCTGAAAGTTTGTCTTTATTGTGCAGGAGTTCAAGGTACCTGGCATGGTGCCTCCACTACCCGAACGGTTTCCGGATGCCCCGGACAACGAGGTAGTGGACTCCGAGTCCGAGCTTCCACCGGCGCAGTCGCCAACTGAGGAAGATCCTGAGGCGAGCGAGGGACAGACCCGAAAGAGGGCATAGAGCTCGAGCGAATCTTCAGATGCCTCGACTCCGCCGACGCCTAGGGACCCGCCGTGCCTTGTCCACCATAGTGGAGGTGATGATGCCTCTTCCTCGCCTATCCCAGCCATGCTTGTGCGGGCTGTAGCACCGCAGCCACCGGCGAAGTGGAAGAAGGAAGAGAAGAAAGGCAAGAGGGCGCTGCCTATTTTTGACTTGAGCGACATGGACTCGTAAGTATCTTCGGATGCGATTCTTTATTTTCTTGTCTTCTTGCCTTTGACTGGTGCTTTCCTGTGCATCCACTCCTCTGAGGGATCTTTTAGTGATGCCACTCAGGAGGCAGTGGGAGAGTCGAAGATGACGCCTCCTCCCTCTCAGATGGTGGCCACCTCTGGGGGCACTGCTTCAAACCCCTCTCCGCAGGAAGCTCGAGTGATCATCTCCCAAAAGACTGCACTGGGACCTTCGGAGTCTCCGTCTGAACATGTAAGTGCTTTTATCTTGCTGTGGGGGGAGCCCCCGAGCCTTATTTTTCGTATGATCTACTGATCTTTGCTTCCTTTTTTGCGTGTCTCGGGGGGAGCCCCCGAGCATTTTGCATGTGTTTGATGTCTTGCTCGTTTCTTGGGTGCAGCCCCCGAGCCCTTTTTCTGATACTTTGTTTCTAATCGAAGCCCTTTGTGCAAGGTGCAAACCTGCTGGTGAAGCAGTGCCTGGCGTTGGAGGCCAGCCTGCGACAACTTCAAGGTACATGCTTAACTAATCCTCTACTTTTTTCGTCTGCTTACTAGCTTGTTGAGATCATGTACGTTTTTGTTGCTTTTGCAGATGAGAATAATACTGCCCTCCGCAAGCTTGATGCTCTCAAAAAGAGCCTTGGGCGAGCGGATAAGAGAGCCGAAGATGCCGTTGGGGCGAAGGAGCACCACGAACAGGAGTTGGCTGATGCCACAGCGGTCAAGGAGCGCTTGCAGCGAGTGGCTTCGGATCGCGAGGAGCAGATCGCCACCGTTGCGGCTGCGTGCGAGAAGGAGGGGGCCGAAAAACGGATGGCTGCTGCCAAGGCCGTCTCTGGTGAGTGCTTTGCCTTTCTTTGGGTTTTCTTTTCGGATTCTTCGTCTCCAATTCCTTATTCGATTCTTGTCATACCTTTTACTTTGGTTCAGATGCCGTGGGCATTGAGTTTGATCGCGGTGTCCTGGAGCATGGTAGTTCTCTGGATGATGCCGCTGCGGCGGTCGAAGGCCGCTGCAGTACTGTGGTTGGCTCCCTTGCCAAGTCTAAGGAGGTCCTCGGGCGCTTCTACAAGGATCTCGTTCCCAAGGGCGCTGCCCTTGAGGATGTCGACTCTTTGGCGGATGCATTGTCCGTGGATGCACCTGCGGCCTACAAGTGCAAGAAGAATGGCATCGACGCTTCCATGGGTCTGGCCATGGCCATGGTGTCCGGGGCGGAGCTGGATCTTCACCAGGTCACCTCCCAGATGCCAATGGCTCCCGACGGTTCCGAGGTAGCCTTCGCTCTCTTCGTTGCTCGTTGTAAGCGCTATGGTCCGAAGCTTATTGACATTCTGGCGGAGTATGCAACGAAGCAGCAGGAGGAGGTCAAGAGCAGGCACTCTGGCTCCGAGGCCACTCAGGATGCGGCTGCTTAGGCTTTTGTCGTTGTAGTTGTAGGATACTTGTCTTCTACCTCCGTTGTAATATCCTGATGAACAATTTCATGTGCCACGCAGTGGATTTTTGTTGTATATAATCAGCCTTCGAGCTGTTGCTCAATCGTGTGTTGTTCATATCCTTGTCTGTTTTCCTTTAGGGACCTTCAGGTGAGGACCCCGTCGATACTTCATCTGCTTCGCAGCCGCGACCATCTTTGGATGATGCGTCGCAGCTTGTTTTTCTTCGTGACCGCGTTCGCAGTCTTGAGAAGGAGTTACTTGGCATCCGAGGGCATGCGGACGTTTGGAAGTCGAAGGCGGAGCGGGGTACCGCCAGAGAGGAATATTTGATGGGAGAGCTGCGGCAGTTAGACGAGCAGCTGTAGTGTAAGTTTCTTCGAGCTGCTGCTCATTTTCGGATGCGCTTGGTTTGCGGCTCGTCTTACTTTGTAGTTTCTGCAGGTGCCAGCCTTGTTCCTAGGGAGGAGAAGGAGCGTGTTGTAGTTCGGATCAACTGCTTAACCCAGCAGGATATGGAAGCCGGTGGCTTTTTCTGGATGGATCGCGACCGTGCCATGGTTCTTGCGACTATGCAAGATCGTGCTCGCCAGGTGTTGCGGGTGCTGTGGCAGGTGAATAATTCCCTGGCGTCGGTTCTACACGTTTCCCCTTGATGAAGCACCGTCGACTCTCTAGGGCTTGCTGGCGAAGTTTCGAGACATGTGTCACGTCAGGGAGTTGGTGCGGCACCAGCTGGTTGCAGGGGTGAAGGCCGCCCTTTACCTGGTGCGGTTGCATCGTCCTGATGTTGAGCTTGCGGTTGTGGTGGCTGGGCCGCCTCCTCGGCCATATTATGGCCTATGGGACATGCGCCCGCATTATGCGGCTGTTAGGCAGTATGCCAAAGAAGTTGTAGATCTCTTTGAGCAACGTGCACAGGTGATCCTTTCGAATAGGTAGCTCCTGTAAAAAAGATAGGTGTAAAGCTTGTGTGTATTTCGACTGGGCGTGTCGTGCCCTTTGTTGTAAAGGTTTATTATATTAGCACGTGGTGCTTGATTGTATGCATGTCCTTTTCGTTAGACTGACGTGATCAGCTACTTAGGTGTACATGCGTTATCCTCAGTCGACGAGGTCGTGAAGTGAGGGGGAGCTCCCGGGTGTGTTGCAGCATAAAGAAATGCGACGAAAAGATAAATTTTTGGGTGAGACACTTAGATTTTATTCATATCGTAATGAGGAGGTACATTGTTCGGCTGGGTAGCCTTGGCTAAGTAGCCTTATTGAAAGTAAAGGGGGGATAGCTAGGGGTAGAAGCGCCGCAGTTGTGCGACGTTCCATGGGTTGGAGCATGCGACTCCAGACTCCACATGTTTGAGGCGGTAGGCGCCACCTGGGATGACTTTGGTGACGACGTATTGTCCTTCCCAGGGTGACTCGAGCTTTTTCGGGCACTCTTGCTTGAGTCGTAGGACGAGGTCTCCTTCGACGAAGGACCGTGGGCGCAGCCGACGGCTGTGATAGTTGCTGAGGCTCCACTGGTAGACCGCTGAGTGAGCTGCGGCGATGTCGCGCACCTCGTCGAGTGTGTCGACGGCATCTTCGAGTGCGGCCGTCGATTCGACTTCGCTGTAAGTGATGACCCGTGGGGCCTTATGGCGTACTTCTGCAGGTAATACGGCTTCGGCTCCGTGCACCATGAAGAAGGGCGTGTAGCCAGTTGAGCTATTTGGCGTTGTGCGCAATCTCCAGAGGTCGGAGGGTAGATCTTCTGCCCATGCTCCTGCAAGGGGGCTCAATAGGCGTTTCTTGATGCCGCCGCCTACGAGGCCATTGGCCTTTTCGACCTGCGTGTTGGTTTGCGGGTGCGCCATGGAGGCATATGATATGTTGATTCCGAGGCCTTCGTGGAAGTCCTGGAATTCTTTGGAGATGAAGTTCAACCCGTTGATTCTGTGCGGCATGCCGAACCTGTAGACTATGGATTCGAAGAACTTCACGGCCAACCCTTTTGGTTGGTAACGAGCATGGCTTCGGTCCACTTGGTGAACTTTTCGACTGCGACCAGGAGGTAGATGTGGCCTCCTTTCGAAGATTTGGGCAGTTTGCTGATCATGTCAAGGCCTCATTGGGCGAAGGGCCAGGCCAAGGGTATGGGCCTCATATCTGATCCTGGTGCGTGCGGTTTGTCTGCGAACCTCTGGCACCCGTTTCACCTTAGGACGATGTCCTTGGCATCGTTCATGGCCATTGTCCAGTAGAACCCGGCTCGTAGAGCTTTGGCGACGAGGGTGCGGCTGCCCGCGTGATGGCCGCAGATGCCCTCATGGATGTCTTGGAGGATGGTTTTGCCGTCACCGATGATGACGCACCTTTGGAGTACACCCGAAATGCTGCTCTTATACAACTCGCCATTGATGATGGTGAAGGCCTTGGACCAGCGAGATATGCGCCGGGCATCTGTCGGGTCATCGGGAAGTTCCCTGTTTATCAGGTACCGGAGGTACGACCGCGTCCATGTTTCCTCGATTGTCATGACCTGCATCAGGTTGACCACTGCGACTTCTGTGTCGAGATTTTCGGGTCCTTCCTGTCCTTTGGGTAGCGCAACCCCCGAGTGCTCTGCCTTTTCGGGTGATCCCTTAGGGAATTTCCTTTTGATGGATGGCACGCAGATTTGTTCGAGGAACACACCTGGTGGCACCCGCGTGCAGGTGGAGCCTATATTGGCAAGTCTATCGGCTTCTTCGTTGCTTTCTCTTCCAACGTGCCAAAGCTTGCAGCCATCAAAGTCTCCTTCGAGTGAGTTGTAGAGTGCGCGGTACGCGATCATGTTGGCAGCGTGTGCGTCACACTCGTTCATCGTCTGCTGGACGACGAGGTTCGAGTCACCATAGATGACTAGGCGTGTTGCACCGCAGATCTTGTCCATCCTCATGCCATGGATGAGGGCTTCATATTCGGCTTCGTTGTTGGAAGCTCGAAATTTCATCCGGAGGACGTACTTCATCTTTTCGCCCTGCGGGGATGTCAGTATGACCCTGGCTCCTGCTCTAGCCTCGCGCTTGGAGCCGTCGAAGTGCATCGTCCATGATTGTGTCATATCTGGGGTGTCCGGTAGTTGTAGTTCCATCCAGTGTACGCGGAAGTCCGGTAGGACCTGAGACTTGATCGCATTGTGCTTCTCGTAGACTATGTCTAGAGGGGACAGCTCGATGCCCCAAAGGGCCACGCGTCCTGTGGCTTCCGGGTTATTCAGGATGTTTTTTAGAGGTGCCTCGTTGACGACCATCACCTGATGCTCCTGGAAGTAGTGGCTCAGCCGATGAGCCGTCATAAACAGCCCGTAGGCGAGTTTCTGGTAGTGAGGGTACCTCTGTTTTGTTGGCGTCAATACCTTGCTGAGGTAGTAGATTGGGCGTTGGACCCCGTGAGTCTTGCCATCTTCGGGTCGCTCGACCACGAGCACGGTGCTTACCACCTGATGTGTGGCTGCTATGTATAGCAGGAGAGGCTCGTGTTCCTTTGGTGTGACCAGGACGAGCGAGGTGGAGAGCAGCCACTTCAGATCTTCGAATGTGTCGTCCTCTACAGGTGTCCACTCGAATTTGTCTGCATTGCGTAGTAGCTAATAGAAAGGCAGGGCCTTCTCACCCATGTGGCTGATGAATCTGCTCAGCGCCACGATGCGCCCAGCGAGTTGCTGGATACCTTTGAGGTTCTTCGGTTTATCCATGGCCAGTATGGCCTGGATTTTCTTCAGGTTCGCCTCAATTCCTCGCTGGGAGATGAAGTAGCCAAGCAGTTGGCCAGATGGGACGGCGAAGGCGCACTTTTCTGGGTTCAGCTTGATCTTGTAGTGATCAAGGTTGTCGAACATCTCGCGGAGATCGTCGATCAATGTCTTGGCCTCCCTTGTTTTGACTACTATGTCGTCGACATAGACCTATATGTTGCGGCCAATCTAGATCTTCAAGCATGCCTGCATGCACCGCTGGTACGTGGCACCTGCGTTCTTCAGCCCGAAAGGCATTATGTTGTAGCAGAATACTCCGAACGGCCTGATGAACGCCGTTTTATCCTGATCTTCGACCTTCAGTCGAATCTGATTGTAGCCTGAGTAGGCATTGAGGAAGGAGAGTTTCTCGCATCCTACAGTCAAATTGATAATCTAATCGATCCGAGGGAGAGGGAAGTGATCCTTCGGGTAGTGCTTGTTCAGCGATGTGAAGTCCACGCACATCCGCAGGATGTCCGTGTCCTTTTTAGGGACCATCACGGTGTTGGTAAGCCACTCGCTTTCCTTGATCTCCCTGATGAAATCAGCGTCGAGCAGTCTGTTGACTTCGACTCCAATGGCTTCGGCCCGTGGTTCGGACAATCGTCGGATGGACTGTTTGACGGGCTTGGCATCTGGGAACACATTGAGTGCGTTCTCGGCGAATTCCCTGGGAACTCCTGGCATGTCCGCATGACATGAGGTGAAGATTTCCCAGCGCTCACGGAGGAATTCGACGAGCGTGCTTTCCTATGCGGGGCTGAGGTCATTAGCGATCAGCGCCGTCTTGGAGGCGTCCGTCGGGTTAACCTGCACCTTCTTCGTGTTGACTGTTGAGTCGAACGACATGTCAGGTGCATTTTGCCTTGAGACCGGGGGTGCCCTGTTGTCTGTCACCTCTCGGAGACTTGTGAGCTCCTCCTGCATGCCGAATGACTAGGAGATTCTGTTGAAGTCCCTGTCGCAATGATCGGACCGGGTGAAGATCTCGTGGACTGTGATGACGCCCCTAGGTCCTGGCATCTTTAGTAGCAGGTACGCATAGTGCGGTACTAAAGAAAATATGCCCTAGAGGCAATCATAGAGATGATTATATTTCATATGTATCCATGAGTTATTGTAATGTTCCTTGAATATCCATATCAAGCAACTTGTATTGATTGGAAATTATGTGAATTGTTTGTGAAACTCTTTACTTGTATGGTTATTTAATAGTTGTCCCTAGTCGGAGTTCATGTGAGGACACACGTGAATATTAGACTAGCACATCGATTGGTTGATGACTATGTTTCGCAAGTCATAGACATGAAGATGTCAAACCAATGATGTGGACACATGTTATGAACATGGGGTTGGACTGACCCAACATGAGACTAGCAATTTGACTTGCAGCTCTCTCTACACATCGTGTACGTTTTGTCCTTAGACCTAAGATTTTCGCATGTATTTGAGATGTGGATCGACCTACTTTGGGGCTATCAGACGCTACTCCGTAACTGGGTAGTTATAAAAGTAGCTTTCGGGTTTGTCCTGAAACATTCTGCAAGGCATGGTCAATCAAGATGGGATTTGCCCCTCTCTACTTGAGAGATATATCTCTGGGCCCCTTGAGTGATCGGATTTAGAAATGCATGGCCGTGCTACATAAGGTTCAGAGTTAACCTAGTAAAGGGATTCCGAATCACGGTATCGAGAAAGAGAGGTCAGCTTGGAGCTAGACCAAATATCGTGAGGAAAAGGGAAAGACATGTACTAAACCTTGTGATGGTTCGTCCGATATGATGTTTGTATGCGTTTAGGAGTTGGCACGTCTTACTAGAGGCCGCTACCAACTATTGACAGAATAAGTGTATTCGTGTCATGTCTACACGTATATGAACCTATAGGGTCACACACTTAAGGGGCTGGAAGCCAATGAGGATTAGATCCGAATTAGACCAGTCTTAGGCTACTAATGGGCTGCTAATGTAGAATCCCACTAGGTACGCCTATATAAGAGAGGGTGGGGCGGGATGACCAGGGTTAAACCATTCCACCCAGCCGCCACTCGTCACGCCTGTGTTGCACGCGTGGACCTAGCAGTCCGGCATCTGACGCTTCCACCCTGTACGTCTGGATACCTCAGAGGTGCTGCATCTGTAGCGTTTGGATGAGCCGCGCAAGGGGAGATTCTCGTGGGACAAAGACAAGGAGGATACGTGAAACGTCTGCACTGCCTCGACGCGCTTCATCGATTCCGCAATTGCGCGTCTAGTATTAATCATGTGATCTATGACAACAGTAATCCTGGTTTACGCGGTAGAATTTTTTGATTTGCGCTAGTGTAGCCTACCCGTATCCCTTCAGTGGTATTAGAGCTGATGATGTTCATTTATAGGTTTGGGATGTTTGCATATGGTGATATGCAGATTGATATGAATGATGTGATCGTTTGTATTGTGGTGGTTCAGGATTTATCTATGATCTTGTTTTCCATGATCATGATTCTGAGGTTGTTGAACGACTTACCCCTACCGGTCGGTTTCCGCCATCGGGGTAGACAGTGACACATAAATCTTGTTGAATCACGCGAAGATCAATATGATTGATCGAATCAGAACCTAGATCTAAAATCGACGTACCGTGATCAAAGGAGTTTGATTGACTCGGGACAGGAGTCGGTTTATGGTAAATTTGATTTGCTGATCAAAATCCTTAAAGAAAATTGTGAAGATTAGATCTCTCATATTTCATGGTTTTCCGGACGCGAGGGGCGCTGCCCCTTCAAACCCCGCAGGGGGAGACCCCCTAGACCCCCTTTTGTATCTCGTTAAGGTAACTAGGTGCTGCGAGTTCACATGATCCGGTAGAATGCGATTCTATGCATAAATTGTTTTTGCATGATGTGTGTGATTAGTATGGTCCATATATGTATGTGATGCATGTATGAAAATTTTCTTGACCTGCGTGTCGTGAGTAGGACAACACGGCTGGAGCCATATGTGTTGTCAATATTGTAATGGCCTGCGTGCCAACTTGTGATGATCCCAATACCATGTAATTTTGATTACTAGCTATTAGGAGTAATAGCTTGTATTATTTCTTGGAGGACTCATCTCTTGGAAGATGGATCACATGGAACATGAAGATGGAGATCATCATGGTGGACAGGTTCTATGGCGATGGAGATCACCATGAGAAAATGGGCCATACTGTGTCACATCTATGTGAATGCTATTCTTATGTGTTTTACTACTATGCATGCTTAGATGATATAAGTAGACGATCCCTCAGAAAGTTTAAGTTAAACCATGCCCTCCCAACCAAACCTTGCACCATCCTATGCCATGTACAATCATTGGTGGGCCTATGAAATTAGGGTGTCGCGGTTTTCCTTGGCTGGATGGGTTTGTATCGAATACCTACACGCATAAGGGTTGGTAAACTTGACAAGGTCATCTTAACAGTTAAGGACATTGGGGCATAAAGGTTGGGCGCCTAGTTTTGACATAGAGATGTCACCCAACAACAAGAGTCATATGTGATATGATTAGCAAGTGTTGCTTACCGATTTACCTTGTCTTCTAGCAGTGATGCTAAAGCTCACTAGTCGACTTGTTAATTGTGGATCTTGAATCACTTAGTATCAATAGAGGGATATTGATTTAAGTGGGAGCATATGCTATTAAATTGTTTAATATGTTTTACTCTTTCATGGTTACATGGCTTAGTATTTTGCATGTTTTCTGTTGTAGATCAATGGCACCAAACACTACATCACCTTTCTCTTTGCGTTCGATTCTTGACAAAGATAAACTAAATGGAAAAAACTATTCGGACTGGGTCCATAACCTGAGAATTGTTCTCAGGTCTGATAAAAAGGAAACGGTTCTGGATACCCCAATCCTCGATGAACCTGCTGATAATGCATCTGCTTCCCTCAAGAATGCCTACAAGAGAGCATGTGATGATTCTCTTGAGGTTAGCTGTCTTATGCTTGCATGCATCGAACCTGAAATCCAAAAGAAGTTTGAGGATCAGGAAGCGTACGATATGTTCATCGCGCTTAAGGACATGTTCCAAGATCAGGAAAGGACTGAGAGGTACAATGTTGCCAAGTCCTTTGTCGAATGCAAGCTGGCAGAGGGAGCAGCTGTAGGCCCCCATGTGATCAAAATGGTTGGTTACAGACAGACTTTGGAAAAGCTTGGTTTTCCACTAGGCCAAGAGTTGGCCACTGACTTCATTTTGGCATCTCTTCCATCCAGCTATGGGCAGTTCATTTTGAACTACCATATGCATGGGGTGGAGAAGGGCCTTAATGAATTATGTAGGATGCTTAAAACAACAGAAAGTGACATGAAGAAGTGTGCAGGGCATAGCCATGTGATGGCTGTGCAGAACAAGCCTAGCTTCAAGAAAAAGGGTACTTCTTGGAAGAAGAAGGGCAAGGCTAAGGATATGATCCCTAAGTATGCACCCAAGCAAAAGGCTGGACCTGCAGATGACACTGAGTGCTTCTTTTGTCATGAACATGGCCACTGGAAAAGAAACTGCAGCAAGTACCAGGCTTCTTTGAAGAAGAGTGGAAGTAAGAGTACTTCCCACTCAGGTACGCTTGTTGTAAATGTTGTGGACATTCTTCTCGCTTATTCCTATGTTAACTCTTGGGTATTTGATACCGGACCAGTTGCTCATATTTGCAATTCGTTGCAGGGGCTAATAAGGACTAGAGAAGTGCAGAAAGGCGAAGTGGATTTTCGCGTCGGAAATAAAGCAAGGGTTGCTGCATTTTTCGTCGGCATCATGCAACTTCACCTTCCGTCAGGATTTATTTGTAACACCGCGGTTCTGAAAAGACCGAGGCTTCTATGTGACATGCCAATCCCTGGATCGGTTCATTGGCCCACAATAGAATAAGATGAATAACATAGCAAAATATCCGTGTATCATGAATAGCGAAGATCCAGAGTACCATTATTACAATGAAAGCTTAGCTCAAGGCTAGCTCAAATTATTCAGGTAACAACATAAATAAAGTAAATCCTCCATTCTTCAAATTTCCCAGAAGTGAACAAGTGCCGAGTGGAGTACCGTGGCCTATATCGATTACTCAGAATCGGAATATCCTGCAACATGAAACGTAGCAGCCCCTAAGGGTCAATACATGGAATGTATGGCAAGTAGAGCTAGTAAAGGAGACAATAGTACTAACATCTACATGCATATTTGGCAATTGGAGCTGTGTCTGGCTTGCATTTGCAAATACATTTGTCCTACTTTCATAAACAGTTTTTGATTTTCTTTGAAAAGATCCCAGTTAAGTTAACCCAACAATATTAAAACAGTTATGAAATTGGAATGAGCGAGAAACATGTCATGGAATCAATATCAAGCAACTCAGTTGTCCATAACCGGGAACACGGCTAATCGATTAGATTATACACCCTGCTGGGGTTAGTACACTTTTCCCATGTGACTTGGCCAGCCCAGCTCGTACCATCACTCTCATTTTGGGTGGTGATAGGGAGAAGTCCAAGAAGAGACTGTTCGGGAAGTAGCTCCCCAATCCTGACGCGCACCGGTCCAACCTACCAAAATTCTACATCTCTGGATACGCGAGTTCGGGTTACCACAACCTACTAAGTCCAACCAACCGCCCATTTCATTATTGGCACATGGTTGTACACGTAAGCTACCAAATAAAGAAGCCAATCAATTTCTCTAGATACCTGGGTGCCTTTCCACAATGAAACCACCAAAAATTATCAATACCATCACACCCAGGAGATTCATTGATTAGGTTGTTTTAGATTTCACAAACCAATACTTTTAGAAACAAGTCTCAGTGATGACATCCCTCGTACATCATAGCATGGCTAAGCACATCTACCAACGGTGGTTCATCTACAAGGAAAGCCCTACCACATAATAGGACATAGCATAGCGATAATGTCATCCTACACATGCGTCTACAAAATACACGACAATGCATAGAAAAATAGTAGGACAATATCATGAACAAAATAGCATCTACTTGCCTTGGTTGTAGTGGTCGGAAGAACAATCCACACACGAGAAAGCGTTGCACTCGTCACAATCTACACGATACAATTGCAATCATAAACAAGCAATCCACAAGCATATGCAACAAGGATGATGTATGAATGCATGCATGACAAGTGGATTGGTGCTACATCTTCACCTCATAATAGAAATCAGTAGTGGTACTGATTGCATGCATGGAAAATAGTTTTAGCGCAAGGAAAAACTAATATGCAAAATATAATACTCAAAACTAGAGTTAGAAACCAATTAATTCACTACCGGTAGTATACTGTTTGTAAAATCTTGGGAAAAATCTACAGTATAGGCATTGCTATTTAGAAACAGTACCAATTGGAATTACTCAAAAAGGAATTATAAAACTCCCTGAGTAATTAAAACACTGCAGAAAGCCACTAGACAGTTTCTGCAGAAGTTTTTACTGTAATCCTATCCTTTTAATTCACGATGAGATTCCCCTCGTTCTACTGAATCCAGGGACATATTACGCGCAATTTTTGGAGTTACAGATCTTTTTCTACGAATTAATTACTCCAAAAAGGCCATTAACTCAGTTGATTAAACTGTACTAAATCTTGCTGCAAAAGTGTGAAACAATGGTACAGAAAGATTCTATACGACTAACTGAATCTACACATATTTTATTTGAAATTTTTGGTCCAGCGGATTAATTTTTACGCAATTTACAAGTTTCTACGAAAATCTGCCTATTAAATCGATTAACGAAAATACCCAGTCAACTGTGTCTGTTGACTAGTCCACGTGGCTGCTGACTGGGCGCTGATTGGGCGTTTGACTAGTCAGCGCCTGGGGCTGACCGGTCAACGGCCGATCTGGACCGTTGATCAAAGATCCAACGGCCACGAGAGATGGCGGCTGCGGACTCACCGGAGATGGCGGCGGCGAGCTCGGAACGGTGGCGGCGATCGGCTCCGGCGACAGCGGTTCCTGCGCGGACGGAAAAAGCGGTCAGCGCGGAACGGTGGCGGTGGCGGCGGGCGGGCGCGGCTGCGCGCGTAGCGGCAGCGCGCTGCGGCGGCGGCAGCGCGTAGCGGCGGCGGCAGCGTAGGCGGCGCGGGCGGCGGCGGGCGGCGCGGCAGTGGCGGGCGGCGAGGCGGCGCGGCGCGGCGCGACTCGAGACGGGCGCGCGCACGGATCGAGGCGGCGGCTGCGTGGGGAGAGAGAGCGCGATGGGGTCCTCGTCCTTTTGTGGGGGTCCCACGCTGGCCCTACTCGGACTTGCCACCTGCCGGTGGGCGGGCGCGTGTGACAGCGGGCTATCCACAGCGGGCGGCGGTGCTGGCAGCTTGGCCGGGCGCCAGCAGGATGGCGCCCCCTTTTTTTGGTCCTTTTTCTTTTTCCTTTTTCGCTAATAGTAAAACCTCCGTAACTTTTCCGAACGAGCTCCGAATCGGGCGATTTTTGTTCCTAATTTTTTGTAAAATCGAGGGGAACAACCTAGGGTCAAGGGTTGAGTGAAACCACTAGGCTACAAGGGTGGAAAACACAAGTCCTAGTAGAACCTCTCGCAGGAGCCTTGTAGTAAAATAGAGTAGGGTTTAGAAAATAGTGTTTTGCCGAATCTTTTTAATCGATGGTTTTGCATGGAAGAGTATGATGCAATGATATGAATAATATGCAGAACCAAATCTAAAATTTGGGATGTGACATTATTATGGAGTTGAATAATTGTTATTACATTCCAAGTATGAGTCGAAACATTTTGTCACCTTCATGTTTGATGAGGGATGGTTATTCATTCGCGAGTGCAAACAATGGTTGTGTAATCTCTAAGAATGCTATGTTTATGGCCGATGCTCCCATTGTGAATGGGTTATTTATTTTAAATCTTGATGATGCACCTGTTTACAATGTTAGTGCTAAAAGGCTTCGGCCTAATGATTTGAGTCCTACCTATTTCTTGCATTATCATTTGGGGCATATAAGTGAAAAGCGCATGAAGAAGCTCCATGGTGATGGTCTTCTAACTTCGTTTGATTTTGAATCATACGAGACATGTCAGGCTTGTTTACTTGGAAAGGTGACCAAGTCGCCTCTTTCGGGTTTATCCGAGAGAGCGATAGACTTGTTGGAACTCATACATACTGATGTATGTGGACCAATGAGCACGACAACCAGAGGAGGATATCACTACTTCATTACTTTTACTGATGATTTCAGTAGATATGGTTATGTCTACTTGATGAAGCATAAGTCTGAAACTTTTGAAAAGTTCAAGGAGTTTCAGAGTGAAGTAGAGAATCAACGTGGCAAGAAAATAAAGGCCTTGCGATCTAATCGTGGAGGTGAATATTTGAGTCATGAATTTAGCAATCATCTTAAGAGTTGCGGAATTGTTCCACAACTTACGCCGCCCGGAACGCCACAAAGAAACAGGGTCTCCGAACGGCGTAATTGAACTTTGTTGGACACGGTTCGATCAATGATGAGCCAGTCGGATTTGCCATTGTCATTTTGGGGTTACGCTCTAGAAACGGCAGCTTTCACACTTACGGCAGCTTTCACACTTAATAGGGTACCATCTAAATCCGTAGTTAAGACAACATATGAGATGTGGACTAGAAAGAATCCCAGTTTGTCTTTTCTAAAGATTTGGGGTTGTGATGCATTTATCAAGCGACTTTAGTCGGACAAGCAAACACCCAAATCAGATAAGTGCATTTTCGTGGGATATCCGAGGGAAACCTTAGGGTATTACTTCTACAACCGAGAAGAGGGCAAAGTGTTTGTCGCTCGCAGCGGTGTTTTCCTAGAGAAAGAGTTTCTCACAAAGGGAACGAGTGGAAGGTCGGTGCGACTTAAAGAATTTCAAGATGAGCCAGTCGGGGATGCTTCTACGAGTGATGCTATTGTAGCAGAACAAGTTGAGGAACCCGTGGCAAGAGAAGCACCACAACCACGAAGGTCGGCGAGGCTCTGCGAAGCGCGGGAATTATTATTGTTAGACAATGATGAGCCTGCGACCTATGCAGAAGCGATGGTGCAGACTCTGAGAAATGGCTGATCGCCATGAGATCCGAGATAGAGTCCATGGGAGACAATCAAGTTTGGAACTTGGTTTACCTGCCTGATGGTTTTAAAGCCATCGAGTGCAAATGGATCTATAAGAAGAAGATTGATATGGATGGAAATGTTCACATCCATAAAGCTCGACTTGTTGCAAAAGGTTTTCGACAAGTTCAAGGAGTTGACTATGACGAGACTTTCTCACCCGTAGCGATGCTTAAATCTATACGGATAATTCTAGCCATTGCTGCACATTTCGACTATGAAATATGGCAGATGGATGTCAAGATGGTTTTCCTAAATGGAATCCTAACTGAGGACATGTATATGATGCAGCCCGAAGGTTTTGTCGATCCAAACAATGCTAGAAAGGTATGCAAACTTCTAAAGTCCATAAATGGGCTGAAGCAAGCATCTAGGAGTTGGAACATTCGATTTGATGAAGTTGTAAAGGAGTTTGGCTTCATCAAAAATGAACAAGAACCTTGTGTTTACAAGAAGGAAAGTGGGAGAGCGCTGATATTTCTAATCTTATATGTAGATGACATATTGCTGATTGGAAATGACATTCCTATGCTCGAGTCTGTTAAGACCTCATTAAAAAATAGTTTTTCGATGAAGGACTTAGGAGAAGCGGCATATATTCTGGGCATCAAGATCTATATACATAGACCAAGGAGGCTAATTGGATTAAGCCAGAGTACATACATTGACAAAGTGTTGAAACAGTTCAGCATGGAAGAGGCTAAGAAGGGGTTCTTGCCCATGTCTCACGGCATAAAACTCAGCAAGACTCAGTGTCCTTCGACTACTGATGAGCGTGAGCGCATGAGCAAGGTTCCATATGCTTCAGCTATTGGATCCATCATGTATGCAATAATATGTACTCGCCCAGATGTTTCCTATGCTCTAAGTGTTACGAGCAGGTACCAGGCTGATCCAGGTGAAGGTCACTGGACAGCGGTAAAGAATATCCTTAAGTACTTGAAAAGGACTAAGGATATGTTCCTAGTTTATGGAGGTGAGAATGAACTCAGTGTAAAGGGTTACACAGATGCGAGTTACCTTAACGACTCAGATGATTTAAAATCGCAATCAGGTTATGTGTTTGTAATGAATGGTGGTGCTGTGAGCTGGAAAAGTTCCAAGCAAGATAGGTGACCTCCTCTTCAACAGAAGCTAAATATATTGCTGCCTTAGAGGCCGTAAAGGAAGCTGTTTGGATTAGGAATTTCCTGATCGCTCTCGGTGTGGTTCAGGGCGCGTCCAATCCCTTGGATGTTTATTGTGACAACAATGGTGCTATTGCACAAGCCAAGGAACCTAGACAGCACCAGAAGAACAAACATATTCGCATGTGTTACCATCAGATTCGTGAGTTTGTTGAGGATGGTAGTGTCATGATATGCAAAAAACATATGACTCAAATGTTGCTGATGCATTGACTAAGCCTCTCCCGCAGCCCGCGCATGAAGCGCACACAAGAGCAATTGGTATTAGATACATTTTAGATTGACTCTAGTGCAAGTGGGAGACTGAAGTAAATATGCCCTGGAGGCAATCATAGAGATGATTATATTTCATATGTATCCATGAGTTATTGTAATGTTCCTTGAATATCCATATCAGGCAACTTGTATTGATTGGCAATTATGTGAATTGTTTGTGAAATTCTTTACTTGTATGGTTATTTAATAGCTGTCCCTAGTCAAAGTTCATGTGAGGACACACGTGAATATTAGACTAGCACATCGATTGGTTGACGACTATGTTTCACAAGTGATAGACATGGAGATGTCAAACCAATGATGTGGACACATGTTATAAACATGGGGTTGGACTGACCCAACATGAGAATGGCAATTTGACTTGCAGATCTCTCTACACATTGTGTACGTTTTGTCCTTGGACCTAAGATTGTCGCATGTACTTGAGATGTGGATCGACCTACTTTGGGGCTATCAGACGCTACTCCGTAACTGGGTAGTTATAAAGGTAGCTTTCGGGTTTGTCCTGAAACATGCTGCAAGGCATGGTCGATCAAGATGGGATTTGCCCCTCTCTACTTGAGAGATATATCTCTGGGCCCCTCGAGTGATCAGATCCAGAAATGCATGACCGTGCTACATAATATTAAGAGTTAACCTAGTAAAGGGATTCCGAATCACGGTATCGAGAAAGAGAGGTCAGCTTGGAGATAGACCAAATATCGTGAGGCAAAGGGAAAGACATGTACTAAACCTTGTGATGGTTCGTCCGATATGATCTTTGTATGCGTTTAGGAGTTGGCATGTCTTGCTAGAGGCCGCTACCAACTATTGACAGAATAAGTGTATTCGTGCCATGTCTACACGTATATGAACCTATAGGGTCACACACTTAAGGGGCTGGAAGCCTAATGAGGATTAGATCCGAATTAGACCAGGCTTAGGCTACTAATGGGCTGCTAATGTAGAAGCCCACTAGGGATGCCTATATAAGAGAGGGTGGGGCGAGCTGACTAGGGTTAGACCATTCCACCTAGCCGCCACTCCTCACGCCTGTGTTGCACGCGCGGACCTAGCAGTCCGGCGTCTAACGCTTCCACCCTGTACGTGTGGATACCTCGGAGGCGTTGCATCTGTAGCATTTGGACGAGCCGCGCAAGGGGAGATTCTCGTGGGGACAAAGACAAGGAGGAGACGTGGAACGTCTGCATTGCCTCGACGTGCTTCATAGATTCCGCAACTGCGCGTCTAGTGGTAATCCCGTGATCTATGACAACAGTAATCCTGCTTTACGCGGTAGAAAATTTTGATTTGTGCTAGTGTAGCCTACCCGTATCCCTTCAGGTACTGCCAGGAACCTTTCGAATGCCACACGCCCGAGGATGGCGTGGTATTGTGATGGCCAGTCCACCACCTCGAACTCGAGTCACTCACACCAAAAGTTGTCGGGTTTGCCGAAGATGACGTCGAGCCATATCTTTCCTAGGGGAAATATGCCCTTCCCTGGGACGATGCCGTGGAACATTGTGACGGATTGTTCCAGGCTGCACAGCGGAATCCGCATCGCTTCTAGGGTGTTAGCGAACATCTGGTTGATGCCGCTACCGCCGTCCATGAAGAGGCGGCTCATCTCGAATCCTCCGATCTGCGCCTCGAGCACCAGGGCAACATGACCTTGGCGAGGGATCTGGCGGGGGTGATCCGAACGACTGAATGTGATGCAGGACTCCGAACCGCTGAGGTACTCAGGGATGGCGGGTGGAGCGGTCATAGCCAAGCTGACCTGGCGGGTGATCTTCTTTTGCACCCTGTTGGTTGGGCACCCCTTCTGGATCATCAGGGCCCCTTTCGGCTGCGGGTACCCTCCTGTGTCGTTGTTCTGTGTGGGTGGGACCGGGTGATTCGAAGGTCCCACGGGTGGTGGTGGTGGAGCTCCGTGGGCGATGTCACCTGGTGTAGGTGCGTGTTCGAACCCTGGGTTTGGGACCTGCTATCTCATCTGGGACAGGCTCTCGCTGAGTTTCTAGAACTCGCGGTAATCCTTGAGCATATGGCTGGCCTTCTTTTTGCCATCATGTTTGTTGATGTAGAAGTGGATGGTGCATGGGCCCGACAACTTGTCGTATGCCAAGGGCTCGTCGTCGCGATCGCGGCGTTGCCACGTTTGTGTTGGACGTCCTCCATCGTGAAAGCTGTTTTTGCGGTATCCTCCGCTGTACGGTTGCTTTCGTTGCGGCGGTCGGCGTAGCCAGCCGCGACCATGTCGGGTCCGTCGCGATCGTCGTAGATGCGCGATCTTCGCTTTCTACGGCGCTTGCTTCGGCGACCATAGTCATCCTCCTCATCCGAGTGTGCTCGGTGGACGGAGTCCTCGCCATCTGTCCACCTGTTGGCGATGTCTATGAGGTGGTCAAGTGTCTTGGGCTTGATGCGCCCAAGATCTTCCTTGAAATCCTGGCGTTTGACGCCATCCTTGAAGGCGTCGATTGTTCTCTCCTCGGAGGTGTGTCGTGGAGTTCTTGATGTTGGACCAACATAATATGTACGAGCGAATGGATTCAACCGTTCATTGAGTGCAGGCCCGCAGTTCCTCAATCGAGGCTGGCCTCTTGCTGGTACCCTTAAAGTTTCGGATTAAACTATACTCCAGCTCTTCCCTTCTTCGGATGGATCCCGAGGACAGGCTGCTGAGCCAAATCCGGGTTGCGCTTGTCAGCTGCAGCTGAAGGCATTATAGAGCGGTGTTTTTGTTTCCACTGTGCAGCTTGACGGACGACAGGTGGTCGCTGAGCCACGCCTTAGGGTCCTGCGTGCTGTCGAACTTCGGAGTTTCCGAAGGAAGCTTGAAGTTTCTCGGCATCCGTGTTCACCGAACAGATCTGCTAAAGCATCGAGCTCCACAGAGTTCTCCCTCGTCGTCATCCTCTTCGGATTCGGATGAGCAAACGCTCTTGGCGCGTGCCTTGTCAATTTTGCACTGGGCGAGGTCATTTCGAGCGTCATAGTCGCGGCTGCGACGTCGTGAGCTCTTGTGTCATCGAGGTAGGTTGTGCTCGTCTTCTTCGGATGAGGGTGTCGGGCTACGATTGAATTTGACCGCAGCCTTCTTTTTCGGCTCCGTAGGAGATTCCTCGTGGAGCGCAGCTCCAACGAGTCCGAGCCCGGCTAGTGCGGACTTGTGCATAAATCTCTTCGGGTCCCCCACCAGAGGTGGATGGGACACGAGATATGTGGTGGTTGCCATGATCGCAGCTTGTGGCGTCTTCGGGATGACGTTGCCGTTGGCGTCCATCTCCATGAAGGACGTGTTGAGGGTTCGGGTCACCTCGCGACGTGCAGCGGGATCCATGTTGTCCGTGCGAGAGCGATGCTTGTTGGCTTGATTGCCGTGCGAGCTAGAGCCAACAATGGCGGAGAGCGCAGCTCTCCGCGCGCTGGACTCTGAGGCCGCTTGCTTGCGTTTGTCGAGTACCTCTTGCGTCTTCACCTGCTTTTTGTGTTCTTCGATGAGGAGCATGTAGGAGTTCGTAGCATGGAAAACAAAAATATTCTACCGCATGCACACAAACAAGCCAAGATCTATCTACTAGATTGTAGCAATGAGTCGATAGAAGCACTCACCCTCTAAGATTCCAAAGCGGTTAACGAGAGCAGATTCTCGTGGGTGATGTAGTCGTAAACTTGCCGATCTCAAGATCGCGTAGACGATCCTTTCGGCGCTGCGTTCTGGCAGCGCTTCCGCAGTCGGTCACACGTTCGGTACTTGATGAAGACCTTCCTCTCCCTTGTTCCAGCAAACAACGAAGGTTATAGTTCTCCCCTCGCGATTTTGGTAGCACGACGGCGTGGTGTCGGAAGTAGAGGGAAGATCCCGTAGGGCTTCGCCTAAGCCGGTGCGAGTTATGGTGGATCTAGGGTTTCTCGGTGATCTAGGGTTTAGAAGACTAGGAGGAGGAGGAGGTGTCGGCGGCGGCTAGTGCCGCGGCGACGAGGCGGCGACGACGCGAGGTGGCGGCGGCGCGTCGCGGGGAGGGATAGGGCTTGTGGTGTTGGGGCATCCCTCCCCCTCTATTTATGAGAGGGGGCAGCCTTGAGGGAGGGGAGTTTGAAACCACTTCCAAACCCAAGTTGGAAGGACTCTTTCCTTCTTCCACTAGGAAACCATTGTTCCAGTTTGACTTTTCAAACCTCCCGTTTGACTTTCAATTTAGAGCTTTAATTATCTCTCACAAATGTCCACACCAAGTGACCTAGGATATGATCCAATCATTCCACTTACCCATGACACATTCATGGACCATTCCCCTTCCGGACCGGTGAACCTTCCAGAACCTTCTAGAACCTCTCCGATGAAAACATCGGAATGTTTTCCGAACTCCGGAATCGGACTTTCCTTGTATGAATCTTATTCTCCGGACCATTCCGGATCTCCTCGTGACATCCCGGATCCCATACGAGACTCCGAACAACATTCGGTATCCCTACTAACATTCCATATCTACTAAACAACATCGAATCCTTAAGTGTGTCTCCCTACGGTTCGTGAATTATGCGGACATGACCGAGACACTTCTCCGATCAATAACCAATAGAGGAATATGGAAATTCATATGGCTCCCACATATTTCTATGATTACTTTCCGATCGAATGAACCACTTACATACGATACCAATTTCCCTTTGTCTCATGATAGTTTACTTATCTGAGATTTTGATCGTCAGTATCTCTGCATACCTAGTTCAACCTCGTTACCGATAAGTACTCTTTTCTCGTTCCCGTGATATGTGATCCCTTGTGATCTAGTCACATGCTTGCAAGCTAATTGGATGACATTCCACCGAGAGGGCCCAGAGTATATCTATCCGTCATATGGATGGACAAATCCCACTCTTGATCCATGTGCCTCAACCCATACTTTCCGAACACTCAATGCCACCTTTATAGCCACCTAGTTACGGTGTGGTGTTTGATGTCAACAAAGCATCCTTCCGGTGATGGTGATTAGCATGATATCATGGTCGAAGTAATTAGGTTACTATGTATCAGAAATATTATAGCAAACGAACTATTGAAATGACTTGATCTTTATGCTACGCTTATCTATCGGAGTATGTCCATCACACCATTCTCCTAATGATATGATCTTGTTGTTAATAACATCTCAATGTTCATGATCGGGAAACCACGATCATCTATCAACCAACAAGCTAGTATTACAAAGAGGATTTACCAGGGACTCTAATTTAGTTTACAAATCACACAAGTATTAATGTTTCCGGTTAATACTGTTATAGCATGAATGTAAACATTTATCATAAACACAAAGATATAATAATAACCACTTTTATTATTGCCTCTAGGGCATATCTCCAACAGTCTCCCACTTGCACTAGAGTCAACTAATCTAGATTACATGATAATATACCGAACACCCATGGCGGTTTGGTGTCGGTCATGTTTTGCGATCGGGAGAGGTTTAGTCAACGGATCCGCCACATTCAGATCTGTGTGTACTTTGCAAATATTTATGTCACCATCTTGGACATGCTCTCGAATAGCGTGAAAATGTAGCTTGATATGCTTTAGCTTCTTGTGTGACCTTGGTTCTTGCGCATTGGCTATGGAGCCCATGTTATCACAATAGATAGACATTGGGTCCAGCGCACTTGGAACCACACCGAGCTCTATAATGAACTCCTTCATCCATATCGCCTCTTGTGAAGCCTCCGAAGCATCTATGTATCCCGATTCAGTTGAATATCTCTCCACAACGCTTTGCTTTGCACTCCTCCAGCTAACTGCTACACCATTCAAAGTAAATACGTATCCAGATTGTGATTTAGAATCATCCGGATCGGTGTTCAAACTAGCATCGGTGTAACCATTAACAACGAGTTGTTCTTCACCTCCATAAGAAATAACCATATCCTTAGTTCTTCTCAAGTACTTAAGGATGTTTTTGACCGTTGTCCAATGATCTACTCCTGGATCACTTTAATATCTGCTAGTCAAACTAATAGCATATGCAATGTCGGGTCTAGTACATAGCATGGCATACATAAGAGATCTTGTGGCTGAGGCATAGGGGGTCTTACTCATCCTTTCTCTATATTCTCCGTTGTAGGACTCTGAGTTTTACTCAAGGTCGTATTGGGCAACATGGGCAAGGACCCTTTCTTGCTATCTTCCATTCCAAACCTCTTTAGAACTTTGTCCAAATATGTATTCTGTGACATTGATATTAGGCGTCTCGATCTATCTCTATAAATCTTTATGCCTAATATGTAAGCTGCTTCGCCAAGATCTTTCATTGAAAAACTATTATTCAAATAATCCTTGACACTATTAAGAAGGTCTACATCATTCCCAATCAACAATATGTCATCTACATATAGTATTAAGAATGCTACAGAGATCCCACTCACTTTCTTGTAAATACAAGCTTCTCCATAAGTTTGTATAAAACCAAAGCTTTTGATCACCTTATCAAAACGTTGATTCCAACTCCGGGATGCTTGCTTCAAACCATAAATGGACCGTTGAAGTTTGCATACCTTGTTAGCATCTTTAGGATCGAAAAATCTTTGGGTTGTACCATATACAAATCTTCATCAATGTCTCCATTGAGGAATGCCGTTTTGACATCCATCTGACATATCTCATAATCATAATATGCAGCGATTGCTAACATAATCCTGACAGAATTTAGCTTCGCTACCGGTGAGAAAGTCTCATCGTAGTCAACTCCTTGAATTTGTCGAAACCCTTTTGCAACAAGTCGAGCTTTATAGACAGTAACATTACCATTAGCATATGTTTTCTTCTTGAAAATCCATTTGTTCTCGACAGCCTTCCGGCCATCCCGTAAGTCCACCAAAGTCCATACTTGATTTTCATACATGGATACAATCTCGGATTTCATGGCTTCTTGCCATTTATTGGAATTTGGGCTCATCATCGCTTCCACATATGTCGCAGGGTCATCGGTGTTGTCCACCAACATGACACTCATAACGGGATCATACCAATCAGGAGTGGTACGAGTTCTTGTTGACGTGCGAAGTTCTGTAGTAACTTCAACCGAAGTTTTATGATCGACATGATTAGCTTCCTCTCTTATTGGTGTAGGCGCCATAGGAACTACTTCCGGTGCTGCGCTACTCTCAAGTTCGAGAGAAGGTTCAACAACCTTGTCGAGTTCTACTTTTATCCCAGTCACTTATTTCAAGAGAAACTCTTTCTCTAGAAAGGATCCATTCTTGACAACGAAGATTTTGCCCTCAGATCTATGATAGAAGGTATAACCAATAGTTTCCTTCGGGTATCCTATGATGACACATTTTTCTGCTTTGGGTTCAAGCTTGTCGGGCTGTAACTTCTTTATATAAGCTTCACAACCCCAAACTTTAAGGAACAACAATTTTGGTTTCTTCCCAAACCATAATTCGTACGGTGTCGTTTCAACGTATTTAGATGGTGCCCTATTTAAAGTGAATGCGGCTGTTTCTAACGCATAACCCCAAAATGATAGCGGTAAATCTGTAAGTGACATCATAGAACGAACCATATCTAAGAGAGTTCGATTACGACGTTCGGACACACCATTATGTTGTGGTGTTCCCGGCGGTGTCAATTGTGAAAGTATTCCACATTTCTTCAAATGCTCGCCAAACTCGTAACTTAGATATTCACCTCCACGATCAGATCGTAGAAATTTAAACTTCTTGGTTACGTTGATTCTCTACCTCACTTTGAATTCCTTAAACTTCTCGAAAGTTTCCGACTTATGTTTCATGAAATAGATATACCCATATCTACTCAAGTCATCCGTGAAGGTAAGAACATAGCGATAACCACCACGCGATGCTACACTCATTGGACCACACACATCGGTATGTATGATTTACAATAAGTCCGTAGCTCGCTCCATCATACCATAAAATGAGTCTTAGTCATTTTACCCATCAGACATGCTTCGCATCTTTCAATTTATTCAAAATCAAGTGATTCAAGAAGTCCATCAGAATGGAGTTTCTTCATACGCTTCACTCCAATATGACCAAGACGACAGTGCCACATATAGGTCGAGTTATCACTCAATTTCAAACGTTTAGCATCAATGATATTAATGTGTGTATTACTACAATCGATATTCAATAAGAATAGACCATCTATCAAAGGTGCATGTGCATAAAACATATTAATCATATAAATCGAACAACCATTATTCTAGGACTTAAACAAGTAACCGTCTCACAATAAACATGATCCTGGTATAATGTTCATGCTCAACGCAGGCACCAAATAACAATTATTTAAGTATAAAACTGATCCTGATGGTAGATGAAGAGGTAGCGTGCCGACCGCGATCACATCAACCTTTGATCCATTTCCAATGCGCATCGTCACCTCTTTCTTCGCTAGCTTCCGTTTATTCTGCACCACCTGTTTCGAGTTACAAATATGAGCAACCGAACCAGTATCAAATACCCAGGCACTACTACGAGTACTAGTGAGATACACATCAATAACATGTATATCGGATATACCTTTCTTCTTGATGTTGCTGTTCTTCAAATCCTCCAAGTACTTAGGGCAATTCCGCTTCCAATGACCCTCTCCCTTGCAGTAAAAGCACTCAGTATCAGCCTTAGGCCCAGCCTTGGTCTTCTTCGCCGATGCGGTAACTTTCTTACCGGCCTTCTTGAAGTTTCCTTTTTTCTTTAGACTTGCCTTGCTTCTTGAATTTGGTGGTCTTATTGACCAACAACACTTGGTGCTCTTTCTTGATATCCACTTCTACAGACTTCAACATGGTGAAGAGTTCGGGCAACGACTTGTCCATGTTTTGCATATTGTAGTTCATCACAAAGTTCTTGTAACTTGGTGGTAGTGATTGGAGGACACGGTGAATCCCCAAAGCATTAGGAATCACTATACCTAACCTTTGAAGCTTGCTTGTGTAACTACCTCGGTGAACTACGCTCCTAGATACAAGCCTGGATGAGTAATAGTGGTTGAAATAGTACGGTGGGGCCCCAAAAGCCACTCACTGGTAGTCCTTTCAGACGTCCCAACCACTACCCTCTCAACGGGACTGTCACGGCGTGGTCGGCGAAGGATCAACTACGTACACAAGTGGGTATGTACGCAAGCCACCATACAAGAGTACATCAGAGCCAAACCATCTATAAAGAAAGGAAATATACCAACGCCATACGGCAAGATTCAAATGACCTAGATAAATCTATATTTTAGGATAACTCCTCATACAACACACATCAGAGTATCATGCGGAAGCGGCAAACAAGATCCGAGTACGGATAAGAAGAAAATCGGCATAAGATGCCGGAGAAATAAGCACATCCCAGCTACAGGTCTCATGGATCCCGTTCCGGAATCTCTACACCGAACGATCGTTGCCCACATCTTGACTTCTTCCACACATGATCCGTCCCGAGAAGGTACATTCATCGAATCAAGAATTTATCGTGTGACACCCTAAGGGTACTCGGAAGTCTTAATGCCTCTAAAGGGGACACACAACTGGGTGACGCAATTGCAGCGAAAGATAAACCCTAGCAATTCTACAGATAAACGCTAACCATCCGCCTAACCAATGATAGACGGATGTCCGTGAATGTAAATACAACAGTTATAATGGTAATCTCATCCGATCCATCCTCCTCCCTGCTTACCAACAAGGAAGCGGACGAACAACCCCCCCATCCGTTGGCAATTTTATTAACCATTCCATGAGCGTTGCGCTATTTACTAGTCAAATTATTTAGTCAGATTAAGGCGGTACTTTAGTTATGCTTGTCTATGATCAAGAAACTGTGCTCCAAGTCGTCCATATCCGCGGACACGGCTTTCAGAAAGTTTTACCCGGCCGGGGTGCACCAATAGCAACACACGCTCGATCAACCTCAGAAGAACCAAATCAAAACCCAACGAGGCTTTCACGACTGAACAATCACAAGATTCAGAATTATTTCAGGCCACCTTTGAGTAGATCCATAGCGAACGGTGACTCGAGACGGGATCAAGGTTTGGGTATACTGGTGTGAGCATCGGGAACCCGAAAGTGTGGCTGGGCTTGTCGACACCGCGGAATCGTGTCCCGATCCTAACAAGAGTGTGCTCCTCGCACAAATTAAATGCGAAAGTAGCATGGCATAAGTATGTAATAGTAGGTAAAACCTCAAACTAGTTTGTGGCCCCAAGAAATAAGACGGAATCAAGCTCTGGCCCAGGGGGGTCCCATATACCTCCCGGATGTGGATAGCGCGATAAATCAAGGAACAGGAATCAAGTACTCGGGGTCTTACGGGACACAAGTGAGCAGGAAAAACCAAATAGCAGATGTTGCTCACCGGCGCCACTTTCTTTAGTTATCCCAGAACTACTCAGGTTTAGTTGTTTAGGTACCTCATTATTCAACAGACTCTCACAAACCCTACACATGTTGTTCTACGACTCGCATGGCTCAAACAACTCCTATAGTAGTGGCTCATGGGATAGAGGAACAAGCTTGGTGGGGTTTTTAAAGTAAAGGCTATGCATACTTGGGATTCAATTTAATGCAATCGCGACTCAATGATGCAAGAATAAGATAGAGGCAATAGGTACTGTATGTATGCAAGCATGTGGTAGTGCTTGCCTGTCAACTCAGTTGTAGCAAGGGACGGTGCAGGTAGTGCTCACGGTTCTCTTGATCTGACCCACCTCGATGTCTATCAGAAAAACCAAACAAACAAGGCCAACATGAATATAGAGCACAAGCATATGAATAAGATGCGTCAAACAAACAATCATGCCATGATGAATGATGCACAATTTACATGGCAAGAAAGGTAGCATGGCATGGTGAGGTGTGGAGAACAAGAAAGTAACATTTAATTGGGTTTTAGTCACCTTTTGTTGTCATAACAGTTGTTGTTCACTATATTTTTATATGATGCATGCTGCAATTGAAGTCATGGATAGCATAAACAGAAAGGTCTCGTCGAGCTGATCAATTTAGACTCATCATTTGCTAAATTTGGATTTAGGAATTAAAAGTTATGAATTATTTAAATCCTAGTGGCAATTTGGGTAATTAAACTAAACTTGGAATTTTACTTGTGCAAAAGTCAAAATAGATGGTATATTTGGAATCCTCTCATTTTTCTGATATCCAAACATATATTACTTGTTCAATTTGGATTTACAAATAAAAAGTTATTTAAAACTGAATAGAATTTGAATTTTGAATTTATTTAAACAGGTTTTGAATTTAAAACAGTCCATGAACGTTTCTCTCGGTGACCCAGCTCAGTCCTTTGGCAGGTGGGACCAGGGGTTCTCTGCCCACACCCTGCTGCGGGAACAGAGGGACCGCGGGTTTATTTTAGCAAACGCCAGGAGCCTTTTTGCAAAGATACCTGGACACAGACAAGTGGGCCGTCTGGACTGCGGGTTTGCAAAACAAAAGCTGGGGGGGGGTTTCGCAAAAGGGACGCGGTGCACTGTACTTCTTCCCACGCGTGCATCTGACGCGCGCGGCGCGCGGCGCAGCGCAGGTGGGACTCGAACCCGCGACCGGTGACGCTTGCGCGGACGCAGAGCCGCTGCGGTGGCTGCGGGTTGACGTTCGGAGGGAGCTCGCGTGCTAGATGTGGTGGCCGCGACGCGGGGAGGCTGCAGACAGAAACGAGCAGAGACGCACGGAGGGCGTTCGACGGCCGGTCCGGCGAGGCTAGGGCGAGATCGGCGAGAGGGGGTTGTCTGGGAGGTGGGGCTGCTCACCGTGAGTGTGCTGGTGTGGTCGGATCGGGGCGAGGTGCAGCGTAGCGTCGACGAGGCAGACGCTCCGACGACCTAGGGTTTGCGTCGGTGTTCCGGACTTCTGGGGCTTCTCCTCGCGCGGCTGCAGAAGCGGCGTCGCTCAGGCCCCTCGACACTGCAGCTCGGCCGCCTCCCTGCTGCACTGGCGAGGTGGACGGTGGTCTGGCCGGCGTCGGGGTAGAAGAGGTGGAGAGGGAGGAGGAAGGGGATAGAGCCTTAGGGGAGGGATCTGGGGCGAGGACAGAGGGTGTGTGAGGGGATAAGAACGAGGCCGAGGCAGGTAGATGGCGTGGGGGAGGTTAGCTGGACAGGGGCGCGTCGGCCACCTCCTGCTCACGTGCTCATGGCTGTGCCAGGCAGGCAAAGCAGGTCACCAGAGGCGGGGATGAGGCTGGCAGGTGGGGTAGGTAGGGCCAGGGGGCGTGGGCAGGTGAGGAAAAGAGGGGAGAGGGGGAAGGTCGGGCTAGGGCTAGGGTTAGAGGGTGGTCCTGGTCACGTGTGGGGGCAGGTAGAGAGAGGGGAGTGGCGAGCTGGGGGTGGGACATGCATGGAAAGGGGAAGGGTCGAGCTAGGTGGGGTGCCCAAGCTAAAAGGAGGAGGGGTATTAGGGTTTTTTGCTAGGGGAGAGGTAGATTAGGATAAGAGGGTGGTTTAGGGTTTGGTTTAGGGGGATGTTGATTAGAGGGGGAGATAGCTTAGGGTTTAGGTTTAGCTAGAAGGTTAGATGGCAAGAGTAGGATTAGGGTTTTTGCTAAAAGAGGTAAGAAAGATGGAGGGGGTACTTAGGCTTAAACAAACATGCTACAAACTATACTTAGCAAGATCAAGCAAGAAAAGAGGAAGAGGAAGAGAGAGATGGCCAAGGTGATGATGTGGTCCTCCTTTGGCCCATGCATGATCCAAGCAAGAACAAGCAAGATCCAAAGGGAGGGGGTTTTAGAGGGTGCATGCCACATTAGCACAAGTGTGTGCATGGGACATGGGGTAGGGTTTTAGCTAAAGGGTGAAGAGAGAGAGAAGATAAGGAGAAACAAACTACAAGCCAACACATGATTTAAACCAAGGAAGAAGATCCAACTAGGATTCAAATAAAACCAAATACTAGATTAGGTGGCACTTGCATGGCCCATGCAACATAATTAATGCCCAATGGTTATATTGTGAAAACAACATTATTTCATGTGGCTTTAATCCTTGCATTCCCAAAAAGTGGGCAAAGGCCAAGCAAAAGATGATGGGTGGATCCAACCAACAACATGAGATAGAGATAAATCAACAAAGCCAAGCTCAGATTAGTTGGGTGGTGGAATATAAAAGGTGGTGAAAGATAAGGTGGTGGAGTCAAAAAGAGAGATGCCCCCAACTCAACTTGGGCATTTAACAATTTATCAAGACCCAAATACAATATCAAGAGGCAAATACAATTAATCATGCACATGAGATAAGAACCAAACAAGAAAGGGTTTTATATGATGCTCAAATGCAAGGTGGTATGATGATATGAGCATGATATGATGATGATGCAACAACTATATGTTGAAGTGGCCCTTTTATTATTACGACATGTAGCATTACAGGTTAGACAACTGGGATGCTACAACTCTCCCCACTAAAGGAATCTCCTTGAGATTCTAGGAAGAAGAAGAAGACACAAAGAGAGAAGGATGGTTGACACGGAGTTCATCTTCACGCCCCATGTTGCTTCATCAGCAGTGGTGTGACCACTGCACCTTGCAAAACTTGATGGACTTGTTGCGCGTCCTTCGTTCTGCGGTCTCAAGGATTTTGGTGGGGTGTTCTTGATAGGACAGATCTTCTTGGAGGTCGATTAGCTCATGATCCACGGTCTTGCCGGGGTCTTTGAAGCACTTCTTGAGCTGAGAGATGTGGAAAACATCATGGACTTTGAGTTTTTCCGGAAGCTCCAGTGCATAAGCAACTTCTCCTCTTCTACCACGTATCTTGAAAGGACCGATGTATCTAGGAGCCAACTTTCCTTTGATACCGAAGCGGTGTGTTCCTCTCATGGGAGTGACACGAAGGTAGACGAGGTCACCAGGGGCATATACCATATCTGTGTGCTTCCTGTCATAGTTGCTCTTCTGACGACTCTGAGCAATCTTCAGGTTCTCCAGAATGATATGCACCTTCTCCTCTGCTTGGGTCACAATGTCAGGGCCAAACCATATTCTTTCTCCTGCACCTGACCAACCCATCGGAGTTCTGCACTTGCGACCATAGAGAGCCTCGAATGGTGCCATCTTCAGACTCTTCTGGAAGCTGTTGTTGTAGGAGAATTCAGCATATGGAAGGCATTCCTCCCACTTCATGCCAAACGAGATGACGCAAGCTCGAAGCATATCCTCCGTAACTGATTGATCCTCCACTTGTCCTTGCGATCGAGGGTGGTAAGCAGTGCTGAAGTTTAACTTTGTTCCCAAAGCTTTTGGAAACTCTCCCGAACTTTGAGGTGAAGATGCTCCCACGGTGCGAACTGATTTCAAGTGGAACCCCATACAAAGAGACAATCTGTTGATATAGAGCTCACCAACTGAATTCCGTAAATTGTTTCTTTGATCGGGAAGAAGTGAGCCACTTTAGAAAGCTGTCGATGACAAAAAGATTGCATTGTTGTTCTTGCGACCTTGGAAAGCCAGTGATGAAATCCATCTCTACTTTCTCCCATTTCCATTCCGGAGGTTTCAATGGCTGTAGAAGACCAAATGGTTTCGATGGACAGCCTTGACTCGCGCAGACATCACATTCGAGACATACTTGGCACAATACCGCTTTCAACCTGTGCCACCAAGATCGTGTTTTCAGGTCCATGTACATCTTTGTGCTGCCAGGATGGATAGAAAGAACCGACTCATGTGCCTCCTTGAGAACTCGGTCTCTCAGACCCGGGTAGTTTGGAACAAACATCCGGTGTTCAAAGAAGAGCGTGCCTTGATCATCAACATGGAAGGACTCATACTTCGGAAGGTCAAGCTTAGCGATGAGCTTTTTGGTGTGCGGATCACCAAGCTGACGAGAACGAATCTGTTCTTCCAAGAGAGGAGTAGCCAGAAGGTTCAGGAGATGCCCTTGTTCCACAATTTCCAGGTTGAGCTGACGGAATTCCTCGCACAAGAGAGGCTGCTGCTCTTCCACCATGAGGTTGTTGACATAAGCTTTTACGCTAAGCATCGCCATGACATTTGCTTTGCTCGAGGTAGTTGATGGTCACATCGAAGTCATTGATTGCTTCAATCCATCTCCTCTGCCGAAGGTTGAGATCCGGTTGAGTAAAGATATACTTCAAACTCTTGTGGTCCGAGAAGATCTCACAACGGTTGCCAAGCAAGTAGTGCCTCCATAGCTTCAAAGCAAAGACCACTGCTGCTAGCTCAAGGTCATGCGTGGGATAGTTGATCTCGTGCGTCTTCAATCGACGAGGCATAAGCAACCACTGTCTCTCTTGCATAAGGACCGCACCCAATCCTTGCAAAGAGGCATCGCAGAATATCCGGAAAGGCTTAGATGTATCCGGAGGAACCAAGACCGGTGTGGAAGTGAGCTTCTTTGAGTGTCTCAAAACTTTCTTGGCAAGCAGGAGTCCACAGTACTTCTTGCCTTTCTTGAGGAGGTCGGTAAGAGGCTTTGCTATCTTTGAGAAGTTCGAACAAAACGACGGCAATAGCTAGCTGCCGAGAAAACTCCGCACTTCCTTGACATTAAGGTGAGGAAGCCATTCAACTATTGTCTTCACGGTTTCCGGGTTGACTGCAATGCCCTTGGCAGAGATAACATGACCCAAGTATGTTACTTCAGGCAGCCAAAACTCACACTTAGAGAACTTTGCATACAAGCGGTTCTCGCGAAGCTTGTTCAGGACACACCGCAGGTGCTCTTCATGCTCCTCCTTAGACTTGGAATAGACCAGAATGTCATCCAGATATACCACAACGAACTTGTCCAGGTACTCCATGAAAACGGAGTTCATCAGCCTCGAGAAGGTAGCAGGTGCGTTTGTGAGGCCGAAAGACATGACCGTGTACTCATACAGGCCATAGCGAGTGGTGAAAGCTGTCTTGGGCACATCCTCTTTGCGAATTTTGATTTGGTGATAACCACTTCTCAAGTCCAGCTTAGAGAACACCACAGCTCCTGCTAGCTGATCAAATAGATCATTTATCCGAGGGAGAGGATATTTGTTCTTGATGGTTTTAGCATTTAGAGCCCGGTAGTCAACACATAGCCTATCGGTTCTGTCACGCTTCTTCACAAAGATTGTTGGGCTACCCCAAGAAGAAGTGCTGTGTTGAATGAAACCCAATTTCTCTTGTTCATCAAGTTGTCATTTGAGTTCCGCCAACTCAGAAGGACCCATTTTATATGGCCTCTTGGAGATAGGAGCCGTTCCAGGTTCAAGCTCAATCACGAATTCAACCTCGCGATCCGGAGGCATACCTGGCAACTCTTCAGGAAAGACATCCGGGAACTCACAGACCACTGGTACACCCTGAATAGCTTCCATAGCATCATTATTCAGAGCAGCCAAGGAATAGAGATGGACAGCAGGAGTCAGACTTGGAGAAAAGACTACATGGCCTTCAGGAATCTTCAGAGATACTGAGCGTTCAGCACAATCAATCACAGCTGCATTTGCTGTCAACCAATCCATGCCCAAAATGACATCAATGTCAGAGTTGCCCAGAACAATCAAAGAAGCCAAGAATGAAGAACCACCAATCTCAACTTGATTTCCATGACTGATTTTAGATGCTACCATATTTGCTCCAGGAGAAAGAACCATTACCCGCTTTTGAAGAGGAACCATGACTAACTCATTCTCATTTGCAAACTTATGAGACACAAATGAATGCGATGCACCAGAATCAAAGAGAACTCGTGCAGGGACTGAGTTAACTGAAAGCATACCCATGACAACTCCAGGTGCGAGCTCGGCTTGAGAGGCGTTGACGCAGTTGGCGCGAACAACCGCAGACCCGGGCTTAGTGTTGATGTTGAGAGCCCGAGGCGGTGGTGCACGAACCGAAGGAGAGCTTGTTGCAGATCTTGGCGGGGGTTGAGGGAGAGCTTTGTTCTTCATTGGCGTTCAATTGGGATGTCCATGATCTCCACATGTGTAACAAGCACCGTGAGGACGTGAGCGAGTATCCAGGGACTCGCCAGCGCTCAGGTAAGGGTTGTAGCCCACAGGAGCCGCGATGGTGAAGTTTGGTGGCCTTGACGTGAAACTCGCAGGTCTTGGTGGAGCCGGGAGCGACGGTGGGGTGTTAGGAACCCAGACACGCCGCTTAGAAGGAGCTGCCATAACTGCAGAGCTTGATGCATCCCTGTTATGTTTCTTGGACTCCTCGAACATCTGCCTACTTGCCTCCTCTTGCAGTGCTGTGTGCTGTAGTTCCAGGAAGGTTGCCGGTCTTGCATGCGTGATTGCATACTTGATCGACGCATTGAGCCCTTGCCTGAATCTTTTCTGCTTTTTCTTGTCATCAGATACCTCATCACCACCATAGCGAGACAGGTTCATGAAGTTCCTGATGTAGGTGTTGACGTTATCATTTCCCTTGCCAGTTGAGGAAAGCCTCCTTCATCCTTTCCATCACAATCTCCGAGAAAACTGTTCTTTGAAAGCTGCAGTGAACCTCTCCCAAGTTGGCTGGAACCCGGCAGCTTGCCTTCAAGTAGTTTTCCCACCAAAGAGCCCCATCTCCCTTGAGAAGGTGGGTAGCACACTTGACCCACTCTGCTCGGAACATCCAGTCTCGAGCAACCTTGAGATCTCGCAGCCAATCATCCGCGTCAAGAGGTCGGTCGACACATCAAACGACGAGGTTGAACTTGAGGAAGCTCTTGATGTCACCACGCTTGGGAGGTGGAGGAAGTGGAGCAAACTCGCTCTCCTCAAAGCGCTTTGGTTCTCTTGCATGGCTGCCAAAGCATTAGCTATGCTTGACAGCCGAGCCCGATTAGGAGGATGTCCTCTTCATCCGGCGTGGAGCCATCTGTCATTGATATAAAACTCAAGTCAGTACTATAATGGAAGATGATAATAATCCAAAATAGTACCAAGATGGAATTAACCAAGATTAAAGGATACAATTTACTGAGATGATATAAAAATATCAACAAAGTTCATAGCACCTCAAAGATATTAAGCATATCGCACAATGAAAAAAGGAGTGTGGTACACAAACATATCAAAGAAAAATTTTCCACAAATTTTGGCATTAAAATGCCAATAGATGCGCAAAATTACTTAACGAATCAAGATTAGTGACTCTACCGATTCAATATACAAAAGCGAATGATACAAGTAGTGGTATGGTCGCGACTCCATCCCGCACTCAAATCATTACTCCGCACATGAACAAGTGGAACACATATCCTAACCCCTTCTTCTCACGACGAAACCTAAAGATTGGTACTACGGAAACGAACACCCCAAACAAGATAGCGTCGGATACAAGAGGAAGATAGATTGCGTCGGTTTACAAAAGCCTGTCGGTATGGATTGTACCAACAGTTGATAACCAAAGGCAGATAAGATAACAACTTGGATGCAACAGATAGACAAGGAATTACACACACATACACACACACACAACCTATGGTACTACGGAAACCCAGAACACGTGAATCCTAGTTTGAACTTTGGGAAGAGGATTGAAAACGTTGCACTTCCTTACCAGAAAAGGGTGGGTGGGAGGGTAAGAAGAAAAAGTGGAAGCAGTCCTACTCTCGCGTTTTGTTTTTCCCTAATATACATAACTACCAAAATATTTGCTAGACTGACAACGACCGTTTGGCTGAAACCCTGAAGGTCGGGATGGCTCTGATACCAATTGTAACTACCTCGGTGAACTACGCTCCTAGATACAAGCCTGGATGAGTGATAGTGGTTGAAATAGTACGGTGGGGCCCCAAAAGCCACTCACTGGTAGTCCTTTCAGACGTCCCAACCACTACCCTCTCAACGGACCTCAGGCGGCGTGGTCGGCGGCGAAGGGATCAACTACGTACACAAGTGGGTATGTACGCAAGCCACCATACAAGAGTACATCAGAGCCAAACCATCTATAAAGAAAGGAAATATACCAACGCCATACGGCAAGATTCAAATGACCTAGATAAATCTATATTTTAGGATAACTCCTCATACAACACACATCAGAGTATCATGCAGGCAAACAAGATCCGAGTACGAATAAGAAGCAAATCGGCATAAGATGCCGAGAAATAAGCACATCCCAGCTACAGGTCTCATGGATCCCGTTCCGGAATCTCTACACGAACGATCGTTGCCCACACCTTGACTTCTTCCACCCAAGATCCGTCACGAGAAGGTACTGTTCATCTGAATCAAGAATTTATCGTGTGAGACCCTAAGGGTACTGGCAAGTCTTAATGCCTCTAAAGGGGACACAACCTGGGGTGACGAATTGCAGCGAAAGATAAACCCTAGCAATTCTGGATAACGCTAACCATCCGCCTAACCAATGATAGACGGATGTCCGTGAATGTAAATACAACAGTTATAATGGTAATCTCATCCGATCCATCCTCCTCCCTGCTTACCAACAAGGAAGCGGACGAACAACCCCCCCATCCGTTGGCAATTTTATTAACCATTCCATGAGCGTTGCGCTATTTACTAGTCAAATTATTTAGTCAGATTAAGGCGGTACTTTAGTTATGCTTGTCTATGATCAAGAAACTGTGCTCCAAGTCGTCCATATCCGCGGACACGGCTTTCAGAAAGTTTTACCCGGCCGGGGTGCACCAATAGCAACACACGCTCGATCAACCTCGGAAAAACCAAATCAAAACCCAACGAGGCTTTCACGACTGAACAATCACAAGATTCAGAATTATTTCAGGGGGCCACCCCTTTGAGTAGATCCCGCAACGAAGCCAGCTGACTCCGAGACGGGCTCAAGGTTTGGGTATACGGCTGTGAACGACTGGGAACCCGAAAGTGTGGCTGGGCTTGTCGACACCGCGGAATCGTGTCCCGATCCTAAACAGTACAGTGTGCTCCTCGCACAAATTAAATGCAGAAAGTAGCATGGCATAAGTACAAAATAGTAGGTAAAACCTCAAACTAGTTTGTGGCCCCAAGAAATAAGACGGAATCAAGCTCTGGCCCAGGGGGGTCCCATATACCTCCCGAATGTGGATAGCGCGATAAATCAAGGAACAGGAATCAAGTACTCGGGGTCTTACGGGACACAAGTGAGCAGGAAAAACCAAATAGCAGATGTTGCTCACCGGCGCCACTTTCTTTAGTTATCCCAGAACTACTCAGGTTTAGTTGTTTAGGTACCTCATTATTCAACAGACTCTCACAAACCCTACACATGCTGTTCTACGACTCGCATGGCTCAAACAACTCCTATAGTAGTGGCTCATGGGATAGAGGAACAAGCTTGGTGGGGTTTTAAAAGTAAAGGCTATGCATACTTGGGATTCATTTTAATGCAATCGCGACTCAATGATGCAAGAATAAGATAGAGGCAATAGGTACTGTATGTATGCAAGCATGTGGAAGTGCTTGCACAACTCGATTGTAGCAAGGGACGGGTGCAGGTAGTGCTCTGGTTCTCTTGATACAACCGCCGGTGTCTATCCGAGAAAAACCAAACAAACAAGGCCAACATGAATATAGAGCACAAGCATATGAATAAGATGCGTCAAACAAACAATCATGCCATGATGAATGATGCAAAATTTACATGGCAAGAAAGGTAGCATGGCATGGTGAGGTGTGGAGAACAAGAAAGTAACATTTAATTGGGTTTTAGTCACCTTTTATTGTCATAACAGTTGTTGTTCACTATATTTTTATATGATGCATGCTGCAATTGAAGTCATGGATAGCATAAACAGAAAGGTCTCGTCGAGCTGATAAATTTAGACTCATCATTTGCTAAATTTGGATTTAGGAATTAAAAGTTATGAATTATTTAAATCCTAGTGGCAATTTGGGTAATTAAACTAAACTTGGAATTTTACTTGTGCAAAAGTCAAAATAGATGGCATATTTGGAATCCTCTCATTTTTCTGATATCCAAACATATATTACTTGTTCAATTTGGATTTACAAATAAAAAGTTATTTAAAACTGAATAGAATTTGAATTTTGAATTTATTTAAACAGGTTTTGAATTTAAAACAGTCCCTGAACGTTTTCTACTCAGACTGACCCAGCTCTGGTCACTGACAGGTGGGACCAGGGGGTTCTCTGGCCCACACGCCAGTGCCTGGGAACAGATGGACCGCGGGTTTATTTTAGATAACGCCAGGAGCCTTTTTGCAAAGATACCTGGACACAGACAAGTGGGCCGTCTGGACTGCGGGTTTGCAAAACAAAAGCTGGGGGGGTTTCGCAAAAGGGACGCGATGCACTGTACTTCTTCCCACGCGTGCATCTGACGCGCGCGGCGCAGCGCAGGTGGGACTCGAACCCGCGACCGGTGACGCTTGCGCGGACGCAGAGCCGCTGCGGTGGCTGTGGGTTGACGTTCGGAGGGAGCTCGCGTGCTAGATGTGGTGGCCGCGACGCGGGGAGGCTGCAGACAGAAACGAGCAGAGACGCACGGAGGGCGTTCGACGGCCGGTCCGGCGAGGCTAGGGCGAGATCGGCGAGAGGGGGTTGTCTGGGAGGTGGGGCTGCTCACCGTGAGTGTGCTGGTGTGGTCGGATCGGGCGAGTGCGCCAGAAGCGTCGGCAAGCGCACGCCAAGCGACCTAGGGTTTGCGTCGGCTTGCGTCGGTGTTCCGGACTTCTGGGGCTTCTCCTCGCATGGCGCAGACTGCGGGCGACGCTCAGGCCCCCCTCGACACCTGCAGCTCCGCGCCTGCCTCCTGCTGCGCGTGTACGGGCGAGGTGGACGGTGGTCTGGCCGGCGTCGGGGTAGAAGAGGTGGAGAGGGAGGAGGAAGGGGATATATCCTTAGGGGAGGGATCTGGGGCGAGGACAGAGGGTGTGTGAGGGGATAAGAACGAGGCCGAGGCAGGTAGATGGCGTGGGGGAGGTTAGCTGGACAGGGGCGCGTCGGCCACCTCCTGCTCACGTGCTCGCGCGGCCAGGCCAGGCCAGGCAAAGCAGGTCACCAGAGGCGGGGGTGAGGCTGGCAGGTGGGGTAGGTAGGGCCAGGGGGCGTGGGCAGGTGAGGAAAAGAGGGGAGAGGGGGAAGGTCGGGCTAGGGCTAGGGTTAGAGGGTGGTCCTGGTCACGTGTGGGGCGAGTAGAGAGAGGAGTGGAAATGGGGTGGGACATGCATGGAAAGGGGAAGGGTCGAGCTAGGTGGGGTGCCCAAGCTAAAAGGAGGAGGGGTATTAGGGTTTTTTGCTAGGGGAGAGGTAGATTAGGATAAGAGGGTGGTTTAGGGTTTGGTTTAGGGGATGTTGATTAGAGGGGAGATAGCTTAGGGTTTAGGTTTAGCTAGAAGGATAGATGGCAAGAGTAGGATTAGGGTTTTGCTAAAGAGGTAAGAAAGATGGAGGGGTACTTAGGCTTAAACAAACATGCTACAAACTATACTTAGCAAGATCAAGCAAGAAAAGAGGAAGAGGAAGAGAGAGATGGCCAAGGTGATGATGGTCCTCCTTTGGCCCATGCATGATCCAAGCAAGAACAAGCAAGATCCAAAGGGAGGGGTTTTAGAGGGTGCATGCCACATTAGCACAAGTGTGTGCATGGGACATGGGGTAGGGTTTAGCTAAAGGGTGAAGAGAGAGAGAAGATAAGGAGAAACAAACTACAAGCCAACACATGATTTAAACCAAGGAAGAAGATCCAACTAGGATTCAAATAAAACCAAATACTAGATTAGGTGGCACTTGCATGGCCCATGCAACATAATTAATGCCCAATGGTTATATTGTGAAAACAACATTATTTCATGTGGCTTTAATCCTTGCATTCCCAAAAAGTGGGCAAAGGCCAAGCAAAAGATGATGGGTGGATCCAACCAACAACATGAGCTAGAGATAAATCAACAAAGCCAAGCTCAGATTAGTTGGGTGGTGGAATATAAAAGGTGGTGAAAGATAAGGTGGTGGAGTCAAAAGAGAGATGCCCCCAACTCAACTTGGGCATTTAACAATTTATCAAGACCCAAATACAATATCAAGAGGCAAATACAATTAATCATGCACATGAGATAAGAACCAAACAAGAAAGGGTTTTATATGATGCTCAAATGCAAGGTGGTATGATGATATGAGCATGATATGATGATGATGCAACAACTATATGTTGGAAGTGGCCCTTTTTATTATTACGACATGTAGCATTACAGGGGTTAGACAACTGGGATGCTACAGCTTGCGTGCCCGGACATCTTAAGCACGTGCTCACTAACGGAGCTGCCCTCTTCCATCTTGCAGTTAAAGAACTTTTCAGAAGCCTCATAACTCTCAACTACCGCGTGAGCCTCAAATATCATTTTGAGTTCACGGACAATATCATGTGGGTCATGGTTCTCAAACCTTTTCTGAAGATCCGATTCCAAACCATACAAGATAGCACACTGAACTATGGAGTACTGATTCTTCCGAGCGAGGAAAACATTCTTTACCTCATCGGTAGCATCAGCTGTAGGCGGGTCACCCAGTGGTGCATCCAGCACATAGGTCAAATTACCAACATTGAGGACAATCCTCAAATTGCGGAACCAATCCGTGAAGTTGCTTCCATTGTTTTTCAACTTTTCTTTCTCTAGGAACGCATTAAAATTGATGGTAGGGGCCGCCATTGATCTACAACATATTTGCAATAGTTTAGACTAAGTTTATGACAAACTGAGTTCTAATTAATAGTTAAATTAATCTAGGTGAACTCCCACTCAAAACAATATCCCTCACATTGTTTTAGTGATCACACGAACCAAATCCACCACATCAAAACCGATCATCACGAGAGTTGATGCAGCTTCAATGGCGAACAATCAACATTTTCATCATATCTACTATATGACTCATGCTTTACCTTTTGATGATCCGTGTTCCGAGACCATGTCTGTACATGCTAGGCTCGTCAAGATCAAACCTTATCTTCCGCATGAGCAAATCTGGCTTGCTCACGTTGTATACACTCGCAGAATCTAACACACCCGATCATCACGTGGTGCTTCGAAACAACGAGCTTTAGCAACGGTTCTTATTAAGGATGAACACTTTAAAACTTGAAATTTTGTGCTTGAGGGATCATCTTATAATGCTACCGTCGTGAACTAAGCAATACAAGATGCATAAAAGGATTAACATCACATGCAATTCATAATATGTGATATGATATGGCCTTTCTTCTTGTGCTTCCGATATCCATCTTCAAGCACAGACATGATCTCCATCATCACCGGTATGGCGTCAAGGTCAATGGCGCCGTTTCATGGTTGTCGTCCACCAGCATCAACTATTACAACTACTTTGAATAGACACGTGGGCCTTAACGGAATTTAAAAGACAACCATATGGCTCCCGCCGGTTGCCAACTTACAATAAGGAACATTGCATACATCATATATAATCACAATAATGGCCATATCACATCACAGCACACCCCTGCAAAACAAAGTTAGACGCCTCTAATTTTCTTTGCATGTTTTACGTGGTTTGGGGCTTTCAATAAGTGTCGTTCTAACTTACGAACAAGAACCACAACGTTGATGTTTGAACTATCAAGTGCCCGTTTAAATTGAATCTATACTATGATGGGAGAGACAGACACCCTCAAAGCCACTTATGCAATACAAGTTGCATGTTAAGCGTGGAGCAAGTCTCATGAACGATGTCATGTAAGGTTAGCCCGGGTCTCTTCATCCCATCACACTGCAATATGCAAAGTACACAAAAATCAATTGATAATAAAATTACCACCGCCCATAATGACCATTGTGTTCTACTCGTGCAACAGATCTACATATAGACACGGCTCTGATACCACTATAGGGGTTCGTAGCATGGAAAACAAAAAAAATTCTACTGCATGCACACAAACAAGCCAAGATCTATCTACTAGATTGTACCAACGAGTCAATATAAGCACTCACCCTCGAAGATTCCAAAGCGGTTAACGAGAGCATATTCTCGTGGGTGATGTAGTCGTACACTTGCCGATCTCAAGATCGCATAGACGATCATTCCGGCGCTGCGTTTCGGCAGTGCTTCCGCAGTCGGTCACACGTTCGGTACTTGATGAAGACCTTCATCTCCCTTGTTCCAGCAGGCAGCGGAGGTTGTAGTTCTCCCCTCATGATTCCGGTAGCACGACAGCGTGGTGTCGGAAATAGAGGGAAGATCCCGCAGGGCTTCGCCTAAGCCAGTGCGAGTTATGGTGGATCTAGTGTTTCTCGATGATCTAGGGTTTACCGGGAGGAGGAGGAGGTGTCGGCGGCGGCTAGTGCGGCAATGATGAGGCGGCGACGACTGAAGGCGGCGGCGTGCGGCGGCGGCACGACGACGACGGCGGCTTGGTGTGGGGAGGGCTAGGGCTTGTGGTGTTGGGGCAGCCCTCCCCCTCTATTTATGAGAGGGGGCATCCTTGAGGGAGGGGAGTTTGAAACCACTTCCAAACCCAAGTTGGAAGGACTCTTTCCTTCTTCCACTAGGAAACCATTGTTCCAGTTTGACTTTTCAAACCTCCCGTTTGACTTTCAATTTAGAGCTTTAATTCTCTCTCACAAATGTCCACACCAAGTGACCTAGGATATGATACAATCATTCCACTTACCCATGACACATTCATGGACCATTCCCCTTCCGGGCCGGTGAACCTTCCAGAACCTCTCCGATGAAAACATCGGAATGTTTCCCGAACTCCGGAATTGGACTTTACTTATATGAATATTATTCCCCGGACCATTCCAGATCTCCTCGTGATATATCAGATCCCATCCAAGACTCCGAACAACATTCGGTATCCCTACTAACATTCCATATCTACTAAACAACATCGAATCCTTAAGTGTGTCTCCCTACGGTTAGTGAATTATGCAGACATGACTGAGACACTTCTCTGATCAATAACCAATAGAGGAATCTGGAAATTCATATGGCTCCCACATATTTCTACGATTACTTTGAGATCGAATAAACCACTTACATACGATACCAATTTCCCTTTGTCTCATGATAGTTTACATATCCGAGATTTTGATCGTCTGTATCTCTGCATACCTAGTTCAACCTCGTTACCGATAAGTACTATTTTCTCGTTCCTGTGATATGTGAGCAGCAAGCTAATTGGATGACATTCCACCGAGAGGGCCCAGAGTATATCTATCCGTCATATGGATGGACAAATCCCACTCTTGATCCATGTGCCTCAACCCATACTTTCCGAACACTCAATGCCACCTTTATAGCCACCCAGTTATGGTGTGGTGTTTGATGTCATCAAAGCATCCTTCCTATGATGGTGATTAGCATGATCTCATGGTCGAAGGAATTAGGTTACTATGTATCAGAAAGCTTATAGCAAACGAACTATTGAAATGACTTGATCTTTATGCTATGGTTATCTATAGGAGTATGTCCATCACACCATTCTCCTAATGATATGATCTTGTTGTTAATAACATCTCAATGTTCATGATCGGGAAACCACGATCATCTATCAACCAACAAGCTAGTATTATAAAGAGGCTTTACCAGGGACTCTAATTTAGTTTACAAATCACACAAGTATTAATGTTTTCGGTTAATACTGTTATAGCATGAATGTAAACATTTATCATAAACACAAAGATATAATAATAACCACTTCTATTATTGCCTATAGGGCATATCTCCAACAGAGCAGGTGGTATGCCATCAGTAGGTCCCGTGAGGCACCCATAGGCAGGATCTTGTTGCCTGCCATGACTTCGCGTGCCTGGTTCGATCCTTCCTTGCTGAGGTGGATTACTCGACTGGCGTCGGGGTCATCCTCGTTGGGCGGGGGGATGATTGCCACCTGTTTTCGCTGTTTCTACCCTGTGGGTTGGGCGGCGGTACGTGACCACCCGAACCGGGTGGTTGTTGCTCGTTTTCGCTTTGAATGACCACGGCGCATTGGTAGCGCCCACGGACTGGATCGCTGCTGCCGCAACTTTCGGATCCGGAACCGTAGGTCCCTTCATCCAACGAGGGATCGCAAAGATCTGAGTTGCAGTTGCAGTTGCTGCTGTCATATGACTCATCTGTCAATGTGGGCGTGCGTAGCACGCTGGGATGCGGTGCCCATGAGGCGGGCCTGATCGATGGCAGAGGCAACCGCTCTAGGAGGCGGAGAGTGCCGGTCTGTCCTACCTGGAAACAGAAGCTTCCAAACAGGATCTCGATCCCGTCGCCTACGGGCTCGAAGTCCTTCAGGGTGGCTGGCGAGTGGGCGGTGAAGTCGAAAGCGCCAAAGAGGAGATGGCTCTCCGTCACCGAGGATTTGTAGATCGCTTTGGTCAGGACCGTCACGATCGCACAATCAACGCCCCCGATCTGTTGGAGATATGCCCTAGAGGAAATAATAAATGTAGTTATTATTATATCTTTGTGTTTATGATAAATGTTTACATTCATGCTATAATAGTATTAACAATGAAACATTAATACTTGTGTGATTTGTAAACTAAAATAGAGTCCCTAGTAAAGCCTCTTTATAATACTAGCTTGTTGGTTAATAAATGATTGTGGTTTCCCTATCATGAACATTGAGATGTTATTAACAACAATATCATATCGTTAGGAGAATGATATGGTGGACATACTCCTATAGATAAGCGTAGCATAAAGATCAAGTCATTTTAATAGTTCAATTGCTATATGCTTTCGACATAGTAACCTAATTCCTTCACCATGATATCATGCATATCACCTTCACCGAAGGATGCTTTGATGACATCAAACACCATACCGTAATTGGGTGGCTATAAAGGTGGCATTGAGTGTTCGAAAGTATTGGTTGAGACACATGGATCAAGAGTGGATTTGTCCATCCATATGACGTAGAGATATACTGGCCTCTCGTGGAATGTCATCCAATTAGCTGCAAGCATGTGACTGGCTCACAAGGGATCACATATCACGGAACGAGAAAAGAGTACTTATCAAGAACGAGGTTGAACTAGGTATGTAGAGATACCGACGATCATAACCTGGATAAGTAAACTATCGTGAGACAAAGGGAAATTGGTATCGTATGTAAGTGGTTCATTCGACGCAAAGTAATCGAGAAATATGTCGGAGCCATATGAATTTCCAGATCTATTGGTTATTGTTCGAGAAGTGTCTCGATCATGTCCGCATAATTCACGAACCGTAGGGAGACACACTTAAGGATTCAACGTTGTTTGAGTAGTTATGGAATGATGAGAAAGAGACCGAATGTTGTTCGAGTCTCGGATGGGATCCGGATATCACGAGGAGATCCGAATGGTCCGAGAATAAGATTCATATAAGGAAAGTTCTGTTCGAGTTGGGAAATGGTTCCGTGTTTTCATCAGAATGTTCTAGAAGGTTCGAATGTCGACTCCGAAGGGAAGGGTACATGAATGTGTCATACCAAGTTGGAATGATTGCATCATGTACTAAGTGTCATCGCTGAACAAAATAAAGGGTTTAATCAAATCCTAGTTTGAAAAGTCAAACGCCAATTTGAAAAGTCAAACGGCTATTTTGGGAAGTGGAGGAAGTGGAAATCGAGGGGGAGGAGTTCCTCCTCCACCGCCGGCCCACTAGGGATCCGAGTTGGGGAGGGACTCCCTCCCCTTGGCCGGCGCCTCCCACCTATAAAGGGAGGGGCAGGGCTGCCCCTCCTAGCACACAAGTTCTCCACCCCAAAACCCTAGCCCGGCGCCGCCACCTCCTATTGCCGCCGCCTAGGGCTCCCCTAGCCGCCGACTTGGGCAAGCCCCATGCCCTAGATGCCGGCCCTAGCACCTCCTACTTAGTGTGTCTAAACCCTAGATCGCCAAGGAGCTCTCTCATAGTCCACCATACTCGCTCCGGCTTAAGGCGAAGCCCTGCAAGATCTCCCCTCTACTTCTGGTACCACGCCGTTGTGCTGCCGGAATCGTGAGGAGAGTGCTACAACCTCCGCTGCCTGCTGGAACAAGGGAGAGGAAGGTCTTCACGAAATCAAGTTTGACCGATCATGGGAGAGCTGCCGAATGCAGCTGGGAAGGATCGTCTACGCGATCTTGAGATCGCGAAGAGTACGACTACATCACCCACGAGAATCCGCTCTCGTTAAACACTTTGGAATCTTCGAGGGTGAGTTATTCCATCGACTCGTTGCTACAATCTAGTAGATAGATCTTGGCTTGTTTGTTTGTATGTGATAGAAAATTTTTGTTTTCCATGCTACGAAAACCTACAGTGGTATCAGAGCCGTGTCGATATGTAGATCTGTTGCACGAGTAGAACACAATGGTCATTATGGGCGTTGATGCTTTTATTGTCGATTGCTTCTTGTGTACTTTGCATCTTGAAGGATGTTGGGATGAAGCGGCCCGGGCTAACCTTACATGACATCATTCATGAGACTTGCTCCACGCTTGACATGCAACTTGTATTCCATAAGTGGCTTTGCGGGTGCCTGTTTCTCCCAGCATAGTTAAGATTCAATTTACAATGGGTGATTGTCAATACTAGTATCAATGTTGTGCTTCATGTTCGTAAGTTAGAACGACACTTATTGAAAGCCCCAAACCACATAAAACATGCAAAGAAAGTAGAGGCGTCTAACTATGTTTTGCAGGGGTGTGGTGTGATGTGATATGGCCATGATTGTGATTATATTTGATGTATGCAATGTTCCTTATTGTAAGTTGGCAACCGGCAGGAGCCATATGGTTGTCTTTAAATTCTGTTAAGACCCGCGTGTCTATTCAAAGTAGTTGTAATAGTTGAAGCCGGTGGACGACAACCATGGAGAAGCGTCATTGACCTTGATGCAATGCCGGAGATGATGGAGATCATGTTCATGCTTGAAGATGGAGATCGGAAGCACAAAGAAGAAAGGCCATATCATATCACATATTATGAATTGCATGTGATGTTAATCCTTTATGCATCTTGTATTGCTTAGTTAACAACGGTAGCATTATAAGATGATCCCTCATGCACATGAATTTCAAGTCATAAATTGTTCACCCTTAGTTAGCACCGTTGCTAAAGCTTATTGTTTCGAAGCACCACGTGATGATCGGGTGTGTTAGATTCCGCAAGTGTATACAACGTGAGCAAGCCAGATTTTCTCATGCGGAAGCTAAGGTTTGATCTTGACGAGCCTAGCATGTACATACATGGTCTCGGAACACGGATCACCGAAAGGTAAAGCATGAATCATATAGTAGATATGATGAACATGTCGATTGTTCGCCATTGAAGCTACATCAACTCTCGTGATGATCGGTGTTGATGTGGTGGATTTGGTTCGTGTGATCACTAAAACAATGTGAGGGATATTGTTTTGAGTGGGAGTTCACCTAGATTAATTTAACTATTAATTAGAACTCAATTTGTCATAAACTTAGTCTAAACTATTGCAAATATGTTGGAGATCAATGGCGGCCCCTACCATCAATTTTAATGCGTTCCTAGAGAAAGAAAAGTTGAAAAACAATGGAAGCAACTTCACGGATTGGTTCCGCAATTTGAGGATTGTCCTCACAGCTGGTAATTTGACCTATGTGCTGGATGCACCGCTGGGTGACTGTGGCATCCCGCAAAACCACTACTAGAAAATCGCGTTGTTTTTGTGCATCGCATCGTCATCATCATGCATTGTTTGTCTGAACTATTTCGAAAAGCCTAGTTTTGCTTTGTACAAATAACCCTCTTTATTTCAAAGGCAAAACCCCGATCGTATCGGATATTTTATTTCCCTAAAAACTAATTGCAAAGTGGCCTTGTTTTAAAATAAACAAAACCAAACAAACACATAATTATAAAACCTAGACTCTAAATCCTATTTACACCCAGACCTATCCTACCCACCTCTCACAGCCCGCCACCTCACCCTCTCACCCAATTTCTACCCACCTCCCACCTCATCAATCCACCACTTTTCCCCTCTCCCTCTTTCTCACCCAGCTTCACCCTACCCCTCTCTCTCTGACCCGCGGGACCCACCCCATCCGCCTGGCCCACATGCCAGCCCCACTCCTTTTTCCACCTGCCTCCCTGGTCAACCACTCCCCCACCCCGGCCCCACTTCCACTCACCCCCTGGCCCACCCCGAGGGACCCGCCTCCCCCGCCGACCCTCCTCTCTCCCCGCGGCTCTCTCTCCCCCACCTTCTCCCTTCCTCCCGACCGCCTCCCCCACCAGACCCCTCTCCTCCACCGCCCGAGCTCCCACCCCCGCCTCTGTCCTCCTCTCTCAGCGCCGGCCGCCGCCCCGCTCGCCGCCCGGGGTTCCCTCTCCGTCGCCTCCTTCCCCGTCTCCGGCCACGCCCCTCGCCGCGGCGCCCCTCGAGCTTCACCGCCACCAGCGCGCCGGCCTCCACCACCCCTCCCCTCGCCGTGCGAGCGCCTCCGCCAAAGGCCATCTCCTCCTCTCCGGCGCTGCCCGAGCTGCGCCGCTTCTCCTCCCGGCCCACAGCCGAGCCGCCTCCGTCCACCTCGCCGCGCAGCCCGTTCCCCCGGCGCCCTCCCGACGACGCCGTGGCCCGCGCCTCATCGTCGCTCGCTACCCGGCCGCTGCAGCCTCCCTCTCTCCGGCGCCACCCGGCTTCGCTTCCGTCAGACGATCCACCGCCGGCGAGCCCATGGCCTCCCTCCGACGCCTTCGCCTCGCCCGCCTCTCTCTGGCTGAGGAGCCCCGCTGATCCCTGCCGCCCGACGACCCTCGTCTCGCCTCCGCCGCCGTATAAGCCAAGAGCTCCCGGCGATGGACCCGCAGACGCCTCCTTCCGCCGCTTTGGCTTCATCCCAGCGTCGTGCGCCCTCTGCTTGGGTTGGCCGTGTGCGTCTATGCAAGTCTGTGCTCCATCCAGTTGTTCCCGAGAAAGTCTACCTCTTCTTCTATGTCCATGTTTGTTCCTGCAGTACCAGGTCGGGTTGGTGTTGTCCGGTGGCGGCTAGATACTATGTTGTGGTTGTTGGATAAGTGGAATCGCCCCGCGACGACTGAACCCGAGGAATCACCAAGTTCGACAACGACCCGTACGAATTCGATGAACCGCCGACACCAAACAAGTCACCCTCGAATACCGTTGCCGAGACCCCCAACCCAAGATCTCCTGGAGGCCCTGGCATCAAACAATTTCTCCATCGATAACAAGATCGCCACACGAGCCCTGGACATGGAACGCCATGTACTTCTTCACGGAACCCAAGTTCAGCCGTTCCGAAGACCGATCCGAACCCGGCGCCACGCCAAGTGCTACTTCCGAACCCGAACCCTCGGAACCGCCAAGTTTGCCAAGACCCGTTCCCGGTTTCCGATTGCCGAGCCGAACCCGTGGAACCCCGAAACCTTCCCAAGATCTACGCTGCGGAACAACAAGGCCGTTGGAGTGGAATCGACAAGATCTACCGCCGGACGCCAAGCACTTCACCCCGAACGCCAAGTCCGACCCGACCCGCGGACCCGACAAGGTCTTCACGACGATAAGAACGACATCGACCAGGGCGAATCCGATGCGCCCCGACGCCGACCCAAGTCCTGCTTCCCGGATGCGACAAGATCTACTTCCCCGATCCGAAGACCCTAAATCCCGGAGTCCGAGAACGTTTCCGTCGAACCCTGGACCCCGAACCCCCGGAACCCCAAGATCGTCGAACCCTCAATGTGTGACCCCTTTTCTCGAGCCCTATTTTATAAATGTAATAACAACTTGTTGCATATTGAATTGTCATACTTGCATGCATATTTGTGTGGTTTGGGGGCCTTATGCCGATTCACCATATAATTAAATATGGGGCCCATATGCGGGCAAATCTAGTCTCATATTGGCCTCATTTAAATTTGTGTAGCGAACCCGGTACTATCTTCTGCCATGTTAAGACAACATTTAAATTGCGGGGGTTCTAAGTAACTCGAACCATCTAATTAATTGTCGGGACCCCGGTTCCGCTTAATATGGCCTAATTGCATCGCATCTTTGCCATGCCATACATCATACTTGCATCATGCCCGATCTTTTGCCGTAGTAGTAAATAGTGCATCCGTGTTTGCTCTAGTGTTTTGCTTCTTCGCGGATAAGGCCGTTGAGTTGATGTGAGCTTCGCCCCGATCTTCGGTTGAACCTTCGACAATGTTTTCAGGCGAGCATCCCTTCCCCTTCTACCTATTTTGCATTTATAGTATGTCTTCCCTCCTGTTGATCTATTGCTATCTGTGTTGCGATGCTCTAGTTTTCGTACCTGTGATATCCCTTGCAGCCTTATATTGCCTTGGACACCTCCTATTACCTGTTGTGTGGTAGTTAGTTGGACCTGCGCGTCGTAGTCGCTTGCTCAAATGCTGTTGCGTGTTGCCAAGTGCCACAGTTGTTGGAGTTTTTGCCGCATGTTTGATGTTGGAGATGATCATGGCTTTACTTATCGTTCACTTTAATTCCTGTTTAACAACTAAAATTAAAGTAAGTAAGCAGAGGCATCGGTGGGTGATAGACAATATTTGGTTTCCGACCGCCCACTTGTGCCCCGTAGGACCCCGAGTACTTGATACCTGTTCCTTGATTTATCGCGCTATCCACATCCGGGAGGATTATGGGACCCCCCTGAGCCAGAGCATGATTCATTCTTATTTCTTGGGGCCACAAACTAGTTTGAGGTTTTATTTACTATCCTGTACTTATGCCATGCTACTGCTTTATTTACGATTGTGCGAGGAGCACACTGTACTGTTTAGGATCGGGACACGATTCCGCGGTGTCGACAAGCCCAGTTTTGGGTTCCCAGTCGTTCACAGCCGTCCACCCAAACCTCGGGTCCGTCTCGGAGTCAGCTAACTTCGTTGCGGGTGTACTCCAAGGGGTGGCCCCCTGAAATATTTCTGAATCCTATGATTGCTTTGTCGTGAAGGCCTCGTTGGGTTTTGATTTGGTTTTTCCGAGGTTGATCGAGTGTGTGTTGCTATTGGTGCACCCCGGCCGGGTAAAACTTTCTGAAGCCGTGTCCGCGGTTATGGACGACTTGGAGCACAGTATCTCGATCATAGGCAAGCATAACTAAAGTAGTGCTATAAATTTGACTTTATAATGACTAGTAATCAGCTCCACTATAATGGAATGGCTAACTAAAACTGCCCACAATTGCTTGTTTGGTTTGTCGCTTGCGACAATTATACCTGACTAGTAAGTATTGCAACTACAACGGAATGGCTTAACAACAGTACCAACAACTGCTGGGTTTTGGGTTTTATCTCGTGCTATCTGCATCTGATTAGTAATTGTTGCAACTATAACGGAATGGTTAACTAAAAGTGCCCACTACTTATTTTATCAGGATGATTATCTATACCTGACTAGTAATTGCTGCAACAATAACTGAATAAATAAAACTGCCAACTGTGTGAGTTCCTCGGTTGACTTCCTCGTTCGGTCTCGGGGGGGGGGACACCAGGATGGGTTTTGTTTGGTGATAGCATCAGTTTGGCTCCGAATAGGTCTTTCTTACCCCTCTCTAATAGTCGCCAGTCGTATCGAGTCTCTATAGGTTGTTTAGTGCATGCTGTCGTTGCCGCTTCAGTCCACCATACCTATGTAGGCGAGGACCGCCGAATTCTAGTCTCGCCGTGTACTGGCCTCGATCGACGCCTCTTTTTCCTTTCCCTTTGTCGGCACCCTTTGTTTAAGCAGGTTTTGAGATCGACGTCGTTAGCGAGGTTACCCTTCCGGCTTGGCAAGGTGGTTATGGACGCCATTGGTTATTCTTCAGGGCTCTTAGCCCCATTTGCATCTTGTCCGTAGTCGGACGCTCTATCATTTTCAAGGTGATTTGGATCTTTGTATATTATATCTGTATTCTTGATTCTTTGAGTCGCTGTTATATATATATCTGTTCTGTGGGTCCCATCGAGGACTGTTGTGTAATGTTATTACTTTGTTTTCCACCCGCACGAAAGTGCCTGGTGGGCACCTTTGAATCGTTTCTATGCGGGTTTGGCGGGAATCGCTGAAACTTGCATAGGGTCGATTCTGAGGGTGTTACAGTGACCCACCTGCAGCTACTGCTACCGATGAAGTAAAGAATGTTTACCTCGCTCGGAAGACTTAGTACTCCACAGTTCAGTGTGCTATCTTGTATGGTTTAGAATCGGAGCTTCAGAAAAGGTTTGAGAATTCAGACCCACATGATATTGTCCGTGATCTCAAATTGATCTTTGAGACTCACGCGGCAATTGAGAGCTATGAGGCTTCTGAAAAGTTCTTTAACTGCAAGATGGAAGAGGGCAGCTCCGTCAGTGATCATGTGCTTAAGATGTCTGGGCATGCAAACAAACTTCAAAGCTTGGGTATAGTGATTCCTAATGCTTTGGGGATTTATCGTGTCCTCCAATCACTACCACCAAGTTACAAGAACTTTGTGATGAACTACAATATGCAAAACATGAACAAGCAGTTGCCAGAACTCTTTGCCATGTTGAAATCTGCAGAAGTGGAGATAAAGAAAGAGCACCAAGTGTTGATGGTCAATAACACCACCAAATTCAAGAAAGGCAAGTCTAAGCAAAAGGGACACTTCAAGAAGGGTGGTAAGAAAGTTACCACGCCGACAAAGAAGACCAAGGCTGGACCTAAGCCTGATACTGAGTGCTTTACTGCAAGGGAGAAGGTCACTGGAAGCGGAATTGCCCAAAGTACTTGGCGGATTTGAAGAACGGCAACATCAAGAAGAAAGGTATATCCGATATACATGTTATTGATGTGTATCTCACTAGTACTCGTGGTAGTGCCTAGGTATTTGATACTGGTTCGGTTGCACATATTTGTAACTCGAAACAGGTGCTGCAGAATAAATGGAAGCTAGCGAAGAACGAGGTGACGATGCGCGTGGGAAACGGATCAAAGGTTGATGTGATCGCGGCCGGCACGCTACCTCTTCATCTACCATCGGGATTAGTTTTTTACTTAAATAATTGTTATTTGGTGCCTGCGTTAAGCATGAACATTATATCGGGATCTTGTTTATTGCGAGAAGGTTACTTGTTTAAGTCCGAGAATAATGGTTGTTCGATTTATATGAGTAATATGTTTTATGCACATGCACCTTTGATAGATGGTCTATTTTTATTGAATCTCGATAGTGGAAATACACATATTAATAACATTGAGGCTAAAAGTTTGAAATCGAGCGATAACTCGACCTATGTGTGGCACTGTCGTCTTGGTCACATTGGAGTGAAGCGTATGAAGAAACTCCATTCCGATGGACTTCTTGAATCACTTGATTTCGAATCACTTGAAAGATGCGAAGCATGTCTGATGGGTAAAATGACTAAGACTCCATTTTCTGGTATGATGGAGCGAGCTATGGACTTATTGGAAATCATACATACCGATGTGTGTGGTCCAATGAGTGTAGCATCGCGCGGTGGTTATCGTTATGTTCTTACCTTCACGGATTACTTGAGTAGATATGGGTATATCTATTTCATGAAACATAAGTCCGAAACTTTCGAGAAGTTTAAGGAATTTCAAAGTGAGGTAGAGAATCAACGTAACAAGAAGATTAAATTTCTACGTTCTGATCGTGGAGGTGAATATCTAAGTTATGAGTTTGGCGAGCATTTGAAGAAATGCGGAATACTTTCACAATTGACACCGCCGGGAAAACCACAGCGTAATGGTGTGTCCGAACGTCGTAATCAAACTCTCTTAGATATGGTTCGTTCTATGATGTCACTTACAGATTTACCGCTATCATTTTGGGGTTATGCATTAGAAACAGCCGCATTCACTTTAAATAGGGCACCATCTAAATCCGTTGAAACGACACCGTATGAATTATGGTTTGGGAAGAAACCTAAGTTGTCGTTCCTTAAAGTTTGGGGTTACGAAGCCTATGTAAAGAAGTTATAGCCGGACAAGTTTGAACCCAAAGCAGAAAAATGCGTCTTCATAGGATACCCGAAGGAAACTATTGGGTATACCTTCTATCATAGATCCGAGGGCAAAATCTTTGTTGCCAAGAATGGATCCTTTCTAGAGAAGGAATTTCTCTCGAAAGAAGTGACTGTAAGGAAAGTAGAACTCGACGAGGTTGTCGAACCTTCTCTTGAACTTGCGAGTAGCGCAGCACCGGAAGAAGTTCCTGTGGTGCCTGCACCAATAAGAGAGGAAGCTAATGATGATGATCATGAAACTTCGGTTGTAGTTGCTACAGAGCCTCGCAGGTCAACGAGAACTCGTACCACTCCAGATTGGTATGATCCCGTTATGAGTGTCATGTTGGTGGACAACACCGATGACCCTGCGACATATGAGGAAGCGATAATGAGCCCAGATTCCAATAAATGGCAAGAAGCCATGAAATCCAAGATTGGATGCATGTACGAAAACCAAGTATGGAATTTGGTGGACTTACCGGATGGCCGGAAGGCTGTCGAGAACAAATGGATTTTCAAGAAGAAAACAGATGCTGATGGTAATGTTACTGTCTATAAAGCTCGACTTGTCGCAAAAGGGTTTCGACAAATTCAAGGAGTTGACTACGATGAGACTTTCTCACCTGTAGCGAAGCTAAAGTCTGTGAGGATTATGTTAGCAATCGCTGCATTATGATTATGAGATATGGCAGATGGATGTCAAAACAGCATTCCTCAATGGAGACATTGATGAAGAGTTGTATATGATGCAACCCAAAGGTTTTGTCGATCCTAAAGATGCTAACAAGGTATGCAAACTTCAACGGTCCATCTATGGATTGAAGCAAGCATCCCGAAGTTGGAATCAACGTTTTGATAAGGTGATCAAATGTTTTGGTTTTATACAAACTTATGGAGAAGCTTGTATTTACAAGAAAGTGAGTGGGAGCTCTGTAGCATTCTTAATACTATATGTGGATGACATATTGTTGATTGGGAATGATGTAGACCTTCTTAATAGTGTCAAGGAATATTTGAATAATAGTTTTTCAATGAAGGGTCTTGGCGAAGCAGCTTACATATTAGGCATAAAGATATATAGAGATAGATCGAGACGCCTAATATCATTGTCACAAAGTACATATTTGGACAAAGTTCTAAAGAGGTTTGGAATGGAAGATAGCAAGAAAGAGTTCTTTCCCATGTTGCCCAATACGACCTTGAGTAAAACTCAAAGTCCGACAACGGTAGAAGATAGAGAAAGGATGAGTAAGACTCCCTATGCCTCAGCCATAGGATCTCTAATGTATGACATGCTATGTACTAGACCCGACATTGCATATGCTGTTAGTTTAACTAGCAGATATCAAAGTGATCCAGGAGTGGATCATTGGACAGCGGTCAAAAACATCCTTAAGTACTTGAGAAGAACTAAGGATATGGTTCTTTCTTATGGAGGTGATGAACAACTCGTTGTTAATGGTTACACCGATGCTAGTTGGAACACCGATCCAGATGATTCTAAATCACAATCTCGATACGTATTTACTTTGAATGGTGCAGCAGTTAGCTGGAGGAGTGCAAAGCAAAGAATTGTGGCGAGATCTTCAAATGAATCAGAATACATGGATGCTTTGGAGGCTTCACAAGAAGCGATATGGATGAAAGAGTTCATTACAGAGCTAGGTGTGGTTCCTAGTGCGCTGGACCCAATGTCTATCTACTGTGATAACATGGGCGCCATAGCCAATGCGCAAGAACCAAGGTCACACAAGAAGCTGAAGCACATCAAGCTACGTTTTCACGCTATTCGAGAACATGTCCAAGATGGGGACATAAAGATTTGCAAAGTACAAACATATCTGAATGTGGTGGATCCATTGACTAAACCTCTCCCGAGGGCAAAACATGACCAACACCAAACTGCCATGGGTGTTCGGTATATTACCATGTAATCTAGATTAGATGACTCTAGTGCAAGTGGGATACTGTTGGAGATATGCCCTAGAGGCAATAATAAATGTAGTTATTATTATATCTTTGTGTTTATGATAAATGTTTACATTCATGCTATAATAGTATTAATAAGGAAACATTAATACTTGTGTGATTTGTAAACTAAAATAGTGTCCCTAGTAAAGCCTCTTTATAATACTAGCTTGTTGGTTAATAAATGATTGTGGTTTCCCTATCATGAACATTGAGATGTTATTAACAACAAGATCATATCGTTAGGAGAATGATATGGTGGACATACTCCTATAGATAAGCGTAGCATAAAGATTAAGTGATTTTAATAGTTCAATTGTATATGCTTTCTGATACATAGTAACCTAATTCCTTCGACCATGAGATCATGCATATCACCTTCACCGGAAGGATGCTTTGATGACATCAAACACCACACCGTAACTGGGTGGCTATAAAGGTGGCATTGAGTGTTCGGAAAGTATTGGTTGAGACACATGGATCAAGAGTGGGATTTGTCCATCCATATGATGGATAGATATACTCTGGGCCCTCTCGGTGGAATGTCATCCAATTAGCCTACAAGCATGTGACTGGCTCACAAGGGATCACATATCACAGGAACGAGAAAAGAGTACTTATCAGTAACGAGGTTGAACTAGGTATGCAGAGATACCGACGATCATAACCTCGGATAAGTAAACTATCGTGAGACAAAGGGAAATTGGTATCGTATGTAATTGGTTCATTCGATCACAAAGTAATCGTAGAAATATGTGGGAGCCATATGAATTTCCATATTCCTCTATTGGTTATTGTTCAGAGAAGTGTCTCGATCATGTCCGCATAATTCACGAACCGTAGGGAGACACACTTAAGGATTCGACGGTGTTTGAGTAGTTATGGAATGATGAGAAAGAGACCGAATGTTGTTCGGAGTCTCAGATGGGATCCGGGATATCACGAGGAGATCCGAAACGGTCCGGAAATAAGATTCATATAAGGAAAGTCATGTTTCGGAGTTGGGAAATGGTTCCGGTGTTTTCATTGGGAATGTTCTAGAAGGTTCCGGAATGTTCGGCACTCCGAAGGGGAAGGGTACATGAATGTGTCATACCAAGTTGGAATGATTGCATCATGTACTAAGTGTCATCGCTGAACAAAATAAAAGGTTTAATCAAATCCTAGTTTGAAAAGTCAAACGCCAATTTGAAAAGTCAAACGGCTATTTTGGGAAGTGGAGGGGAAGTGGGAAACTGAGTTGGGGAGGAGTTCCTCCTCCATTGCCGGCCCACTAGGGATCCGAGTTGGGGAGGGACTCCCTCCCCTTGGACGGCGCCTCCCACCTATAAAGGGAGGGGCAGGGCTGCCCCTCCTAGCACACAAGTTCTCCACCCCAAAACCCTAGCCCGGCGCCGCCACCTCCTGTTGCCGCCGCCTAGGGCTCCCCAAGCCGCCGACTTGGGTAAGCCCCAAGCCCTAGCCGCCGGCCCTAGAACCTCCTCCTTGGTGTGTCTAAACCCTAGATCGCCGAGGATCTCTCTCATAGTCCACCATACTCGCTCCGGCTTAAGGCGAAGCCCTGCGAGATCTCCCCTCTACTTCCTGACCACGCCACAGTCTCGGAATCGCGAGGAGAGTGCTACAACCTCCGCTGCTTTGGAACAAGGAGAGGAAGGTCTTCTTGAGTACCGAACGTGTGACCGATCAAGGAGCACCGGAACGCAGCGCCGGAAGGATCGTCTACGCGATCTTGAGATCGGGAAGAGTACGACTACATCACCCACGAGAATCCGCTCTCGTTAAACACTTTGGAATCTTTGAGGGTGAGTTATTCCATCGACTTGTTGCTACAATCTAGTAGATAGATCTTGGCTTGTTTGTTTATATGCGATAGAAACTTTTTGTTTTCCATGCTACGAAACCCTACACGATCCCCACGGACGGCGCCAATTGACGAGGTTTAATCTCGTCAATGCCCATTGTTATGAGCTTGGGTTTTGGAGAAGATGGGGTGCTGGAGATCGCGGAACGGTTAACAGACAAGAAACCAGGGGACATGAGATTTACCCAGGTTCAGGCCCCGGAGGGAAAACCCTACTCCTGCTTGTCTGCTCTTGATTACGGCGGAACCGAAGGTTACAAAGGTGCGCAGATGCAATCTGGCGTGGAGGTGTGTATGCGGTGAGGTGAGAGAGCCTCCTCGTCGTGCCCTTCTAGCCTTATATAGAGATAGGCAGGTCCCGGGCATAGATAATGTCGGTTACGGGTTTAGGGTTTGCCCCTTTGAATATTCTATCTGTTCTAGTCTTGCTCTCCAAGGATCCGAAGACGTCATGGGCTTGGGCCACCCAAAAATCTTCATAGGACGCGTATATTCTCGTGGGCCTTCCTTTGGCTGGACCAGGTATGCTAATGTCATGTACCCGTACGGTATAACCATGTCACCTACAGCCTTTATATTGCCTTGGACATCTCCTATTTCTTGTTGTTTGGGTAGACCGATGGCCTTGCGAGTCGTAGTCGCTTGCTCAGGTGTTGCTTCGCGTCGTTGATGTTCCACTATTATTTGGGGTTGGCATATTCATATAGGTGAAGATGCTCATGGTTTTAATTATAGTTGGTTACTTAAACATTAAAATGGATATAACTAATGAAGATGCACTGGGGGTAATAGTTGAGGTTTGGTTGTTAAACGCCCACTTGCGTCCACCTAGGATCCGAGTTCTTGACACCTGTTCTAAGACTGAGTGCGCTAACCACATGTGGGGTGTATGGGCACCCCTATCGGCTTAGTACCTGATTTCAAAGTACAGTATTGGGTGCCACAAACTAGTTTAAAGTTTTCATGCCACGTTATACCATGTATACCATGTTATGCCATGTTTATTACATGTTGTTCGATGAGCATTTATTACTATTGCGTAGGCGCGACACTCTGTCATGGGAATATATTTTCCATGACCTCTGCTCATGTGACAAGTGTATGCAACCCTAGGGTCCGTACGAGGAGGATTAGCTATACCTCGTATGGGTAGCTCTTTCGGGTGGCCCCCATGTGCTTTGTTTGGGTCTGGGAAAGTGTCGTGTCCTAGACCCCGCTGACATACCGATGGACGTATGCTAATTGATCTGGCAACAATGGTCGAAGTGCGTGTGGAAACTTTGGTACAACCCTGCAAAGTTAAATCTTTTCGAAAAGCCATGTCCGCGGTTATGGACGACTTGGAGCACAGTATCTCGATCATAGACAACTATAACTAAAATTTAATATTATAATTTGACTTGTATCTGATATAGCTAGTAATTTGGATAACCACCATGGAAAGAAAGAATAAAACTTCCAACCATGTGAGTTTCCTTTGCATGACTTCCTCGTTTTGTCTCGAGGGGGAAATACCAGGATGGGTATGTTTGGTGGTAGTATCAGGTTGGATCCGAATAGATCTTCTCATCTCTCTCTGATAGCCGACAGTTGTACCGAGTCTCTATAGGTTGTTTATTGCATGATGCGTTGCCGCTTCAGCCCACCATACCTATGTAGGCGAGAGCCGCTGAATTCTAAGTCTTGTTGTGTACTGGCCTCAGTACTGACTGCTCTCTTTTTCCTTTGCCCTTTGTCGGCACCCCTTTTGTTGTAGCAGGTTTAAGATCAACGTCGTTAGCAGGGTTACCCTTCCGGCTTGTCCTAGCAAGGTTATGGACGCTATTGGTTATTCTTCAGGGCTCTTAGCCCCATTTGCTTCTTATCCATACTCGGATTTTGTATCGTTTTCAAGGTGATTCGATTCTTTGTATTGTATATCTGTATTCTTGACTCATTGAATCGTTGTTGTATATATATGTTTTGTGGATTCCATCATGGACTAATGCGTAATGGTATTACTTCGTTTTCCACCCACACGAAAGTGCCTGGTGGGCACCTTTGAATCGTTTCTATGCGGGAATCGCTAAAATTTGCATAGGGCTGATCCGAGGGTGTTATAACGTCATAACTAAATTCCTTTGTCTCGTGATATATTACATGCCTGAGATTCGATTATAGGAATCTCCATACCTAGTTTAATCTCGTTACCAACAAGTACTCTTTTCTTGTTCCCATGATATAACATTCTAGTGATATTATTACTTGCTTGCAAGCTAAGTCAATGTGATATCACCGAGAGGGACTAGAGTATATCTATCCATCATTTGGATGGACAAATCCCACTCTTGATCCATTATCCTCTACATAACACTTTCGGATTACCTAAACCCACCTTTATAGTCACCCTGTTACTGTTATCAAAGTACTCTTTTGGTGTTAGTGATTGACATGATCTTATGGTCTAAGAATTAGGGTTACTTCGTATGACTTACTATAGCATGTAAACATAATGACTTTGATCGTATTACTATACTTCGTGTGAGTGTTCATCACATCATTCCACCAATGTTGTGATCCTGTTATTAACAACATTCAATATCCATGATTAGGAAACCTTTGATCATCTTGTTAATCAACAAGCTAGTTTATATGAGATGCATATCTAGGAACTCTTATTTGTTTATTAAACACACATGTATTAACATTTCCAATTAACATAATTATAGCATGAGAAATAAACATTTATCATAAACATAGAATAAGATAGTAACCACTTTATTATTTCCTCTCGGGTATATTCCCTTCACTCCCTCCATTCAGAAATATAAGACATTTTAGCTTTATGAAATGAATGTATCTAGACATCTTTTAGTATATAGGTTTAATACAAACCACTACGAACCTATACACTAAAAGACATCTAGATACATTCGATTCACAAAGTTAAAACAAAGTTAAAACGTCTTATATTTCTGAACAAAGGGAGTAGATATGATCTCACGGTTTAAAGAGTAGGATACTTCATTTCCTAATTATTGCAATGATAAACTTTTTGACTTAATCGTGTTGTAATACTTATGTTGGGTACATGTCCATCAAATCATTCATCTAATGACATGAACTCATTATTAATTGACATACATCTCCATGATTAGGGAACCTTAATTATAAATTGACCAATGAACTAGTTGAATAGAGACTATTACGAACTTGGTTTATTTACATACCACATGATGTTTCCAATTGATACACTTATAGCATGATATAAAACTATTATGAACTGATAAAATATAATAATAAACATTTTTATTATTTGTCTATATGGCATATTTCCAACACCTACACGTGCTCCTCTCTGACTGCTATCAAGTTAATACTACCACCATTCCAATGAATAAAGTCTATATTTCTAAGTAGTAGGCTTCTTGTATTAATTTTCATCTATAGGGTCGTATCTATAGCTCTTAGACCTAATGCATTTTATGTAAAAGGGACTTTGGTCCCTCTCTGACAGACTTTCTATTAATGCAGGAGGCTTTTTGTCAAAAAGAAAAGAAGTTGTGTTGGCTTGCTGCGTACATCATACATTATCACAAGCATGCAATGACTCTCACTCTCTTTATAATAGACTAGATTTAGTGGTGCACCTTGGCGCACGATCCTGTTGAATCTTTCCCAATTTACGTTTAATTCTTATCTTTCCCAATTTACGTTTAATTTTTATAATAGACCATGGACAACTCACTTGGCTTTGTCGCTGTTGCCGGTTATTCCTTGTGTCTCCTTTTTTTTTTGCTCCCTCGCCCTCGTTTCTTCCTCTTTTGAAAATTATAACAATTAACTGCCTGCTTAATTCCTATAAAGTTTTGCACAAAAATATGTATCCGTAAAATATGATGAACATTGAGGTATGAATTTGTCAGGCCTACCAACTTAGCAACAAAATCTTTAGAAAAAATCCAGATTGCAAACCATCTAGGTGTGTAATCAGTATATTTTCTCGGCTTGAAGAAAAAACAAAAGGAAATAAGGCTAATATAATCGACTCGAGTCTCCACGATCAGACAAACATACAATTTCTTACTTTGGTCATCACTTTTGGGTCCTTCACACAAAATATCTATAAGCAAACAACCATGAATATCTTTCTGCCTGAATGATAGGAGCATAGTCAGTCCATGAAAGAAGAAAAAAAGATATGAACAACACAACCTTAATATTTATAGCAATTGACAGGGGCAACCAGAAATGCTCCTAGTAATAAGATGGTACAAAAATTGTTTGACAAATTGCAAAAGAAATGGTGCATTGAGAGCCCTTCCAATTGCTGACAAAGCAAAATGGTGAAAGACAGAGACAATAATCATCCAGGACAGAGCACATCAAGGCACTTGCTGACAAAGCCAAAGGGTGCAAGACAATAATCATGGACAAAGCACATCAATGAAATGAAACACAATGGTCCGTTGCATTTACTCGAAAGAAGGTAGCGTTTTATTAGCAGGATAACGTCGACAAATTTTAGTGCTAATCTACATATTCAATATTCATACACACAAAATTAAGGAAATATGTCCATTCGAAATGTTTAATAGCCAAATAAAATTGCAGAGCCATATATTCTAGGTACCAATGATTTTCTTAGAAATTAAACACAACATTTTAGAAAAAACTATAATTGCGGGAACGCTGGATTTAACCAAGAATGATCCACTCAAACTAACCTTATAGCCCCCAATGTAGGGCCTATTGCACTTGGCAGAACTAGGTAATAATACAAAGTCAAAGAAACAAATCAGTTGCGTCACTTATATGCAGGAGAATCAATTTCATATCCTAATCCACATATGCCTTTGGTTTAGCTACTCGTTCTATCATTTGGTGAAGAAAATATTTAAGTGCCTGCCAATTTTTTAGCTACTCGTTCTATCATTTGGTGAAGAAAACATTTAAGTGCCTGCCAATTTTTTTTCTTTTGAGATGCAAACAACTTGTTGCTATTTATAGATTGCCTAAAAATAGTGTGGATGTGGTTGTTTTGAAAAAAATGCGTGAATATTTTTATATAGTTGAATTTTTTATCCACTTATTTTTGCCATGTTGTTCCTGTAAGGGTTCGTAGCATGGAAAACAAACAATTTTTATTGCATGAACACACACAAGCCAAGATCTATCTACTAGATTGTAACAACGAGTCGATAGAGTACTAACCCTTGAAGATCCAAAGCGTTTAACGAGAGAAGATTCTCGTGGGTGATGTAGTCGTTCACTTGCCGATCTTAAGATCGCGTAGGCGATCCTTCCGGCGCCGCGTTCAAGCAGCGCTCCCGCAGTCGGTCACACGTACGATACTCGATGAAGACCTTCCTCTCCCTTGTTTCAGCAGGCAGCAGAGGTTGTAGCTCTCTCCTCGCGATTCCGGCAGCACGATGACGTGGTGTCAGAAATAGAGGGGAGATCCCGCAGGGCTTCGCCTAAGACGGAGCGAGTATGGTGGAGTAGAGGGAGCCCCGGCGATCTAGGGTTTAGATGGCCGAGGTTTAGAGGTAGCTAGCAACTAGAGTTTAGCTAGTCGGTAGCGGTTTAGAAGAGATCTAGATTGGTCGCAACTAGAGAGGGGTGGCGGCCAACCTAGGGTTTCTTGGGCGCCTAGGTCAAGGGGGATACCTTGGGGTGCGCCCCCACCCCTCCTTATATATTGGGATTTGACTTTTTCAAACTGCCTTTTTGACTTTCAAATTAGAGTTTGATTTCTCTCTTCCAAGTGTCCAGCCAAGTGACCTAGAACATGATGCAATCATTACACTTTTTCATGACACATCCATGTACCCTTCCCCTTCCAGATCGGTGAACCTTCTAGACCCTTCTAGAATATTCCGGTGAAAACACCGGAATCATTCCCAAACTCCGAAATTGGACTTTCCTTATATGAATCTTATTCTCCGGACCATTCCGGATCTCCTCGTGATATCCCGGATCCCATCTGAGACTCCGAACAACATTCGGTCTCTTTACTCACATTCCATATCTACTAAACAACATCGAATCCTTAAGTGTGTCTTCCTACGGTTCGTGAATTATGCAGACATGATCGAGACTCTCCTTTGATCAATAACCAATAGAGGAATCTGAAAATTCATATGGCTCCCACATATTTCTACGATTACTTTTCGATCGAATGAACCATTTACATACGGAACCAATTCCCTTTGTCTCGCGATATTTTACTTATCCGAGGTCTGATTGTCGGTATCTCTGCATACCTAGTTCAACCTCGTTACCGATAAGTATTCTTTTCTTGTTCCCATGATATGTGATCCCTTGTGAGCCATTCACATGCTTGCAAGCTAATTGGATGACATTCCACTGAGAGGGCCAAGAATGTATCTATCCGTCATATGAATGGACAAATCTCACTGTTGATCCATGTGCCTCAACACATACTTTCTGAACACTCAATGCCACCTTTATAGATACCCAGTTACGGTGTGGTGTTTGATGTCATTAAAGCATCCTTCCGGTGATGGTGATTAGCATGATCTCATGATCGAAGGAATTAGGTTACTATGTATCAGAAAGCTTATAGCAAGTGAACTATTTGAATGACTTGATTTTATGCTATGCTTAAATATAGGAGTATGTCTATCACATCATTCTCCTAATAATATGAACTTATTGTTAATAACATCTCAATGTTCATGATCGGGAAACCATGATCATATATTAACCAACAAGCTAGTTTAACAAGAGGCTTTACTAGGGACTCTTTTTTGTTTACAAACCATACAAGTATTAATGTTTCTAGTTAATACAATTATAGCATGGTATGTAAACATTTATCATAATTACGAAGATATGATAACAACCACTTTATTATTGCCTCTTGGGCATATCTCCAACAGTTCATACATAGAAGCTTTTATCATTCGGTTTTGTTTTTTCATTTTTTTATTGTGAGATAGAGATATATTATATAATTATTAGGCTTCTAACTTTTATGAATTCAACTTGGATTGGTGATTAGCATATGTCTTTTTCTAGTGCGCTTTGACAGAGGCTAAGAGTTTTAGCAAGTTTTTCTTTTTATACATTGTTCTAGTCATTCCAATTCATTCGGTGGATTCATATAGGAATAAACATTTTTATTGTTTCCTATAGATCTTTAAGATATTACAAAAAAAGAGAAAACACAAAGCCACCATACAATGTATGTCATCAGCCATCCTGAATTTGTCAAAAAACTGCATGTAGTCTTTACAAGTTTTATGTGAAAATGGTTCATGACGATTTTAAATATTCACTTGTAAGTTTCTCTATTTTTAATATCAATTTTTATCTATAGTTTTTAATATATTAAATTGGGTTTGTTTTAATATTTATTTATTTATTTAATATGAGTTGCATGTGGACTTGAAACTGGATTTTTCTCGGGACCACAACAAGTTGCATGTGCACTTATAGCTGGATTTTCTTAGGGAGTGGTAGGGAGTGGGAGAGTTGAAAATATATTTGTAACTGAGTATTTTTTCTTTTAATATGCATTGTATTTGGACTTGCAACTAACATTTTTCTAGGGATCACAACGAGTTGCATGTGTATTTGAAACTGGCTTTTCTCAGGGGAGATGAGAGTAGGTGAACGATTGTAAGTAGGTTTGTAAATAAGAATTTTTTGCTTTTAATAGGAGTTACATGTGCACTTGAAATTGGATTTTTTCTCGGGGGAGGTGTAGGGGTTCGATTTTTTAGACATGCAACTGGCTTTCCTCTTGGAGTCGCAACTAGGGGTGGAACTAAGGATTGTTTTTCGTGGTCCCTTATTTGTACTATTACTTGCATCTGGACTTGTGACTAGGTTTATTGCGAAGTCGCAAACGAGGTTGCAAATGAACATTGTTTTCCATAGTCCCTTCTTTACTATAAATTGCAACTAGAATTGCAATTTGCATTTCTCAGCATCTGGGGTTGCAACTAGGGATTATTTCGTTGTCCTATCTTTACTATGAGTTACAACTGGACTTGTGACTAGCTTTCTCGTGGGAGTTGCAACCGAGGTTGCAATTAATGATTGTTTTCGTGGCCCCTTCTTTTTTCTATGAGTTGTATCTAGACTTGCAACTGGCTTTCTTGTAGAGCCACAATTGGGGTTGCAACTGAAGATTGTTTTTTGTGGTCTCTTCTTTATTATGAGTTGTAACTAGACTTGTAAATTGTAATTGGCCTTTCTCAAGACCTGGGGTTGCAACTTAGCATTGTTTCGTGGTCCTTTTCTACTATGAGTTGCAACTGGACCTGTAACTGAGGATCGAATTATTTCAAATTTTTAAATTTTTGAAAATGATATAGATGCATGTAAATCTAAACAAATCCAAATCACTTATTTTAGAAAAAAAAATAGTTTACTAAAAAAATGATGTGTTTTTAAGTTGAAATAGGCCACTTGATCTTTTTAAAGAATTCCAACAACGATTAAAAGCTTGTGTTCACAGACGGGATAGATCCTGGGAGCTAGCTTCCCTGGCTAGCTCTCGTACGGACTACAGACTACTGACTAATGAGATGTGACGAGGCACACGTACGAAAAAACTGGAGCCAGGCTCCTGGCTGCGGGCGAGCGAGCCGAAACGCTCGAGTGAAGCGAGGCATCGGGGCTGCAGTAAAAGGGTTGTTAGATGTATATATTTATATATTATAGTTTTTCTATATGTTAGGAGGCTTCCTGCATATTCAGACCTGTACCTGTATTATATATTGTGTTCTTTGGCCTTCAGAAAAATACATGTTGCATATTCCTGACATGATATTATAGCTAGGTTAGACAATTTTTCTGTAACATCGTCATAGCCACCACCGTCCCTGTCGTCGTCGTTCATCCGACGTCGCCGCTACCGGTTGCCGCTGTTTTCGGCTATCTCTGTAGATCGGATCTGTAGCCGATCGGATCCGCTGCCCGGGCCGTTCGCCGCCGGGCCGACCGTCCTCCCCGCCGTCATTTGGTCGCTGCCCGCCCCGGCTCAACTCCCTGGCTCGAGGCCGCCACCCGTCAAATCCCCTGGATCGATGCGCCGCCGCCCATCAACTCCCTCTAGGATGCATCTGGCCGCCGCCCCTGGATCGACGCGCCCTGGACTCCACCACCTTGCGCCCGCCCGTCTGAACGCATCTGGCCGTCGCCCGTCTGAACGCATCTGGCCGCCGCCCCTGGATCGACGTGCCCGGATTCCTCCACCTCGCGCCCGCCTCGATCGCTTCCGACGACCGCCCGCCTGCCCGGCCCGCGCTGCCCTGCCATCCGCTGCCGCTGCCGCCCGCCGTCCACCTCCGCCTCGTCCGCCGGCCATCTGCCTGCCCGAGGCGCCCTGCCGATCAGCTGCATCTCCGCTGCTGTTCCTCGCCGATCTGATCGAGATCGACGAGTTGACTTCCAAAGAGAGAGAGAGAGAGAGGGAGATGTCTTCTTCATCGGGTTATGTTGCGATTCCTTGCTGCCCGGTGATCTTCGATGGCGCGAATTACCCTGATTTCACTGCCTTTATGCGCGTTCACATGCGCGGTCTCCGTCTTTGGGGTGTGCTCTCTGGCGAGGTCTCCTGTCCGCCGTGCCCCCTGCTCCTGTGGCTCCCCTTCCGCCGACGCCGATTGTTCTCGGTGCTGATGCTTCTCAGGAGGCCAAGGATGCTGATCAGAGTGCTGATGATAGTGTCGTTGCTGCTTATGACCTGAAGTTCAAGCAGTACTCTTCTGATCTCGAGGAATATCGCCACGCTCTAAATGCCTACAGTCAGTGGGTTGATGAGGATGCTCGTGCTGCTGCTGTTCTCACCTCCAGTGTTCTGCCCCAGTATGCGGCTGAGTTCGTGAGTCTCCCTACTGTTGCCGCTCAGTGGGCCCATCTTCGTCAGCGCTACCAGCCATCTGGGGATGCTTTTTACTTGTCTGTGGTCCGCCAGGAGCATGCTCTCCAGCAGGGTGATTCTACTATTGATGAGTTCTATACTCAGAGTGTTGCTATCTGGCGTCAGCTTGATTCTCTCCGTACTGCTGTTTGTGGCACATGCTCGTGCTGCCAGATTGTGCGCTTGGATTTGGAGTTTCACCGCATCTATGAGTTTCTGTCTCGGCTCCGCCAGGAGTTTGAGCCCCGGCGTGCTCAGCTGAATGCTCGTGGTCGTGTTCCGCTCTCTGAGGTGTTGTCTGAGCTTCGGGCTGAGGAGACCCGTCTCCGTGGTGCTGGTCTTCTTGCGGTTCCATCTGTGCTTGCTACTCGTGGTCCTCCTATGTCGTCTGCTCCCTCGACTCAGCCGCGGTCCTCTGTGCCGCCGCCGATACTACCCACTCCTCCAGGTCAGGGTCAGAGTCAGCACCAGCAGTTTCAGGGTCAGAGTCAGCACCAGCAGTTTCAGGGCCAGAGTCAGCACCAGCAGGCTCGTGGTCAGGGTCGTCGTGGTTCTCTTCATCATTGATCTTACTGTAACAAGGATGGCCACACTTGGGCCACCTGTTATACACGGGATCCTAGTTTACGTCAGCAGCACCAGGCTCGTGAGCAGTCGGCTCCTTTCGGATCTTCAACAGTTGCTCTCTCTGATAAGGATATTATCAGGAGTCTTCGCGGTCTACTTGCTGCTACAGGATCTTCTTCGACAGGTACTGCTGGTTCTGTGACTGATTCTTCCGACACTGCGCGACCACCACCCTCTACACGGTCAGGTACGTCCCTGTGGTATCTGGATTCTGGAGCTTCCTTTCATATGACCTCTGAGTCTTCTTTTATGTCCGCTCTTCGTTCTCTTCCTTCTCCTGTTTGTGTTTTCACGGCTGATGGTACCTCTCTTCCTGTTTCTAGTCAGGGCACTCTTTCTACTTCTTCTTTTTCTGTTCCTGATATTTCTCATGTCCCTCTTCTTAAGATGAATCTGTTCTCTGCTAGCCAGCTTACTGACTCTGGTTGTCGCGTCATTCTTGATGCTGATTCTTGTGTTGTCCAGGACCGTCGCACACAGGCCCTGGTTGGAGCTGGCCCTCGCAGCCGTGACTCTTCAGGACTTTGGGAGTTAGACTGGCTTCGTGTTCCTTCCGCTGCCACTTCATCTGCCAGTTCTTCTCCGGTCGTCGCCTCTGCTACCAGCTCCTTTCAGCAGTGGCATCATCGTCTTGGTCACCTTTGTGACTCTCGCCTGTCGTCATTAGTTCATCGTGGTCTTCTGGGGTCTGTCTCAGGAGATGGGTCTTTACATTGTCAGGGTTGTAGGTTGGGTAAACAGATTCAACTTCCCTATCCTACTAGCGTGCCTGTATCTCAGCGACCTTTTGATTTAGTTCATTCCGATGTTTGGGGTCCGGCTCCTTTCGCTTCGAAAGGGGGCCATTGCTACTATATTTTATTCATCGATGATTTTTCTCGGTATACTTGGTTGTATTTTATGCGCTCTCGCAGTGAGGTGCTCTCCATATATCAGCGTTTTGCGTCCATGGTCCGTACTCAATATTCTACCCCCATTCATGTGTTTCGTGTTGATTCTGCTGGTGAGTATATCTCCCAGATGTTGCGAGGTGTTCTTGCTGACCAGGGCACCCTTGCTCAGTTCTCCTGTCTTGGCGCCCATGCCCAGAATGGCGTTGCTGAGCGTAAGCATCGTCATCTTCTTGAGACCACTTGTTCCATGATGATTGCTTCTTCTCTTCCGCCGCATTTCTGGGCTGAGGATGTTGCTACGTCCGCTTACCTCATCAATATTCAGCCTTCTGCCACTCTGCAGGGTGGTATCCCTCTTGAGCGCCTATCTGGACAGTCTCCAGACTACTCCATGCTTCGCTTGTTTGGTTGTGTTTGCTATGTTCTTCTTGCTCGCATGAACGCACCAAACCGACTCACCGTTGAGTGTGTTTTTCTTGGATACAGTAATGAGCATAAGGGCTATCGCTGTTGGGACCCCGTTGGTCGTCGGATGCGTATCTCTCGTGACGTTACTTTTGATGAGACGCGTCCTTTCTATCCTCGTCCTACCGCTGGTACCTACCCGGTGGAAGATATCTCTTTTCTTCTCTTTCCTAACACACCTCCTTCTACTCCTATTGTGTCTCCTTCCGGATCTCCTCCCCCTGATGTCTCTTCTTCGACACCGTCCTCCTTTGCTCCGTCTAGTTATCCTACTTATCCTTGTTCTCCGGAGTCTTCCTCCGCTATTCCTTCTTCTTCATCATCGTCTCCTGAGTCGTCTTCCTTTGATGAGCTTCCCTCTACTCGTCATGTTCGTCAGCGTCGTACCCCCAACCGTTATTCTCCTAGTTAGTATGGTCTTTTTGTTGCCTCCGAGCCGACTTCTTATGGGGATGTTGAGCATCATCCTGAATGGCAACTGGCCATGGCTAAGGATATAGCTGCGCTTGAGCGCACTGGCACCTGGGATCTTATTTCTCCCCCTCCCGGTGTTCGTCCTATCATGTTTAAGTGGGTCTATAAGATTAAGACCCACTCTGATGGATCTCTTGAGCGCTATAAAGCGCGTCTTGTGGCTCGTGGTTTTCAGCAGGAGCATGGTCATGACTATGATGAGACCTTTGCTCATGTGGCTCATATGACCACTGTGCGTACTCTTCTTGCTTGTACATTGCGTCAGCCGGGTCGTGTTCCAGCTTGATGTTCAGAACGCCTTTCTCAATGGAGAGTTGAGTGAGGAGGTCTATATGCAGCCTTCTCCTGGGTATTCTATTCCCGAGGGGATGGTTTGTCGTCTTCGATGTTCTCTTTATGGTCTCAAACAGGCTCCTCGTGCCTGGTTTGAGCGCTTTGCTTCTGTAGTGACTGCTGCAGGTTTCTCCCCCAGTGCTGATGATCCAGCGCTGTTTGTTCACACTTCTCCTCGTGAACGCACTCTTCTTCTTCTCTATGTTGATGATATGATCATTACTGGTGATGATTCTGAGTATATCGCCTTTGTTAAGGCTCGTCTTCGTGATCAGTTCCTTATGACCGATCTTGGTCCTCTTCGATACTTTCTTGGGATTGAGGTTTTCTCCACTTCTGATGGCTTTTACATCTCCCAGGAAAAGTATATTCAGGATCTTCTTGCTCGTGCTGCTCTTGGGGATGAGCGCACTGTTGAGACCCATACAGAGCTTAATGTTAAGCTTCAACCTACTGATGGTGATCCTCTTTCTGATCCTACGCGTTATCTTCATCTTGTTGGAAGTCTTGTTTATCTTGCTGTCACTCGTCCTGACATCTCCTATCCCTTTCATATTCTGAGTCAGTTTGTTTCTGCTCCTACCACTGTTCACTATAGTCATCTTCTCCATGTTCTTCGTTACCTTCGTGGTACGATCACTTGTCGCCTTTTCTTTCCTTGTTCCAGCTCCCTCCAGCTTCAGTGCTATTCAGACGCTACGTGGGCGAGTGATCCTTTGGATCGCCGTTCCCTTTATGCTTACTGTGTGTTTCTTGGTGGTTCGCTCATTGCTTGAAAGACGAAGAAACAGACAGCGGTTTCCCGTTCGAGTGTTAAGGCTGAGTTGCGTGCTATGGCCTTGTTGACTGCTGAGGTGACCTGGTTACGGTGGTTACTTGCGGATTTTGGGGTCTCTATTAACACACCCACTCTGATTTTTTCTGACAGTATAGGTGCTATTAGTGTTGCACGTGATCCGGTAAAGCATGAGCTTACCAAGCATATTGGTGTTGATGCTTTCTATACACGTGCTCAGGTGCAGGCTCAGGTTGTTGCGCATCTGTATGTGCATTCAGATTCTGATTGTGATTTCTTCACGAAGGCACGCACGAGCGCAAAGATGATTTGTTACTCTCCAAACTCAGTGTTGTGGATCCACCATGAGTTTGAGGGGGGTGTTAGATGTATATATTTGTATATTGTAGTTTACCCATATGTTAGGAGGCTTCACTACAGGAAATAAGGGATACGCCGACGGTGTTTGTATACGCCGACGGGGAAAGGTCGGGCCCGTCGGCCCACTTCCCCGTAATCGTCAGCCGGGCCATCCAGCCGTCAGCGTAGGGAGAGAAGCGCCGACGGTAGCCGTCGGCGAAGAAAAACCGTCGGCGTCAAACGGAAGCCTCCTGACGGTGACCGTCGGCCTACAAGGGGCCGTCGGCGTTAAGCCCTAGTTAACGACCCACCTAACGGGCCGTTGCACGCACAGTTACGCCGACGGCCGGATCGTCGGCCTAGTCAGTGGCACCCTATACGCCGACGGCAAAGCCGTCGGCCTAGGGTTTTTTTCTCCAATGTCTAACGTACTTATATTTGATTTATTTATTTATTTTCCATGCTAATTTAATGTAGATGTAATTTATAAATAAATTGGTGTTTGTAAATTAACCACACGAATCTTCGCGTATCCCACCGCACCCGCAAAGAATACGACGCGAATCTTTCGGAACCCGATGCGAAAATATAAATGTAAAATAGGAAAAACAAAATACACATATAATACACAACTACAACATAATTATTGAAGATATGTCTCATTTTGTACGAACCTCGAAGAACCGAAACCTCTCTTTTGGGGAAACCGTAGAAACCCCTCTCTTTTGGGGACCCTCGGGCATCGAACCCACTATTTGGAGAAACCCTATACCGTGTGAAGGTTATCGCATGCACGCTTTTAAAGGCCGAAAAATTACATTGGTATAACCTAAACAAACAAAAACTACCAAAAAAGTATATTGGTTAACCCACGATTGCATGCGATAACACCTATAGAAGCATGCTGGACATGTAGGAGTAGGCTCCCGCCGCGGGTCAAACGAGGGTAGACCGGTGGAACCCTGGGCCTATCCTTGGTTTTCCATGTAGATATGACCTAAACAAGCCTAAACCACCAAGATAGTGCATTGTTCAACCCTCGTACGGAGAATGCTACGGGGGTAGACCCGCGGGTCCCTCGGATTAGGGTTTCGTGGGAAAAGGACCGCCCGAGTGCCGGGATGCCACGGGAACATGCGTGTGGCCCTAGCACACATGCACAAGGGTGGTGGATTGCCCCTAGACAGAAAACCTAGCTCCCTGGTGTGACCGTCCACGTTGCATGCGATAACACCTATAGAAGCGTGCTGGACATGTACGAGTAGGCTCCCGCCGCGGGTCAAACGAGGATAGACCGGTGGAACCCTGGGCCTATCCTTGGTTTTCCATGTATATATGACCTAAACAAACCTAAACCACCAAGAGAGTGCGTTGTTCAACCCTCGTACGGAGAATTCTACGGGGGCATACCCGCGGGGCCCTCGGATTAGGGTTTCGTCGGAAAAGGACCGCCCGAGTGCCGGGATGCCATGGGAACATGCGTGTGGCCCTAGCATACATGCACAAGGGTGGTGGATTGCCCCTAGACGGAAAACCTAGCTCCCGGGTGTGACCGTCCACGTTGCATGCGATAACACCTATAGAAGTGTGCTGGACATGTAGGAGTAGGCTCCCGCCGCGGGTCAAAATAGGGTAGACCGGTGGAACCCTGGGCCTATCCTTGGTTTTCCATGTAGATATGACCTAAACAAACCTAAACGACCAAGAGAGTGCGTTGTTCAACCCTCATACGGAGAATGCTACGGGGGTAGACCCGCGGGGCCCTCGGATTAGGGTTTCATTGGAAAAGGACCGCCCGAGTGCCGGGATGCCACGGGAACATGCGTGTGGCCCTAGCATACATGCACAAGGGTGGTGGATTGCCCCTAGACGGAAAACCTAGCTCCCGGGTGTGACCGTCCACGCTGCATGCGATAACACCTATAGAAGCGTGCTGGACATGTACGAGTAGGCTCCCGCCGCGGGTCAAACGGTGGAACCTTGGGCCTATCCTTGGTTTTCCATGTAGATATGACCTAAATAAACCTAAACCACCGAGAGAGTGTGTTGTTCAACCCTCGTACGGAGAATGCTACGGGGGTAGACCCGCGGGTCCCTCGGATTAGGGTTTCGTCGGAAAAGGACCGCCCGAGTGCCGGGATGCCACGGGAACATGTGTGTGGCCCTAGCACACATGCAAAAGGGTGGTGGATTGCCCCTAGACGGAAAACCTAGCTCCCGGGTGTGACCGTTCACGTTGCATGCGATAACACCTATAGAACTATGCTGGACAGGTAGGAGTAGGCTCCCGCCGCGGGTCAAACGAGGGTAGACCGGTGGAACCCTAGGCCTATCCTTGGTTTTCCATGTAGATATGACCTAAACAATACTAAACCACCAAGATAGTGCATTGTTCAACCCTCGTACGGAGAATGCTACGGGGGTAGACCCGCGGGTCCCTCGGATTAGGGTTTTGTCGGAAAAGGACCGCCCGAGTGCCGGGATGCCACGGGAACATGCGTGTGGCCCTAGCATACATGCACAAGGGTGGTGGATTGCCCCTAGACGGAAAACCTAGCTCCCGGGTGTGACCGTCCACGTTGCATGCGATAACACCTATAAAAGCGTGCTGGACATGTACGAGTAGGCTCCCGCCGCGGGTCAAACGGTGGAACCTTGGGTCTATCCTTGGTTTTTCATGTAGATATGACCTAAACAAACCTAAACCACCGAGAGAGTGTGTTGTTCAACCCTCGTACGGAGAATGCTACGGGGGTAGACCCGCGGGTCCCTCGGATTAGGGTTTCGTCGGAAAAGGACCGCCGAAAAGTCTGGGGATGCCACGGGAACATGCGTGTGGCCCTAGCACACATGCACAAGGGTGGTGGATTGCCCCTAGACTGAAAACCTAGCTCCCGGGTGTGACCATCCACGTTGCATGCGATAACACCTATAGAAGTGTGCTGGAAGGCATTCAGTTTATATCATTTCTTGAAGCTCTCTCTCTCTCCCCCATTGTTGAAACACAAAAGATTGAGGATGAATTGGTTTTGAAAAGGAACCCTAACGATTTCCGAGGCATGAGGCTCCTCTGAGGTGACCGTTGGTCGGCCTACGGCTCTCGCCGGCATAGGCTCTGCATGGATTCCTCTGGAGGTTGCTGGAAGGTCACCTACTCTGGTGTGATCACGGGTGGTAAGTTTCTGGAAGGTTCTATCGTTGTCTCGGCTGATTCTTGGCTGGTTCTTCTCAATGCCAAAGGCTCTCCCCTTGAGGGGCGATGTTTGGAAAATGGGGAAAAGATCTCTGTTGGATCTGTTTTGAGGTTCCCCTCTCATCTCTCTCGTGTTAATGATTCCTTGGATCCCTCATCTGGATTTCTTGGTAGATCTCCTACCATCACTGGATCAGATGAAGACACTGGCCTTAAATGGCATGCCCTTTGCTCCTCTTTGCCGACTGATAATCTTGAGCCTACTAAAGGTTTTCTCATGCTTTTTCCTAGTTCTAAAAGGCTTGTTCTCCTCAACCACAACGAGGCTGTGATTGATGCTAGATACTTGGTTCATGGTGAGGTGGTGGCTTCTGGCATCTCTATTGATCTCCAGGTGAAGAGGTTTGTGGTTGGTACTCAGATTTTACCAAGCCCTTTGGTCAAGAAATTTTCCACCAATATTGAGAAGATGGTGCCTAGATCTCTGGATTTCTCTGAAAATCTCCCCTCAGGGTGTGCTTCTAAAGATGCTTCGTGTCGGCCTACCCTGGATTTTTCTTTTGGGCGTGATTTTGAGAAGAGGATTTTTGATAAATTCAGGCATCAAGTTAATTTCATTGGTGGTTTCAGGAAAATACCTTTTTATCTGGTCTGTTCTTTTGGGCGAGCAAATTTTAAGTTGGACTTTCATACTGTTAGTCTTGCTCTTCAAGCCTGTTTTGGTGGTAATGCTTCTAAATTCCAGGTGAAGCTTCTGCAAGATAGAACTTTTCGTTTCTCAGTTGCTTGAAGGGCAGTGGGTTTTGAGATTTACAATATTTCAAAGTTTTCATGTAATTCTTTTGTGATTCATGTCAATCTCTGGGGTAATGGGGGTCCGAACTGGATTCATGAAGAAAGGGAATTCTATAAGGAGTCTGCTAAAGAATGGAAAGTTGTCACGTACAAAAAAGAAAGTGCAAAAAAATCTCCTTCTTTAAAGCCTTCCAGTAAAGGTGGCTCGGTTTTTCAAAGACTCAAATTTCCTGCGTCTCCTGTGGGTCCTTCGCCTGTGACTGAGCAACGTATTAATGGTGAGTTCAAATCAGGACTTCATGGCAGATCTTATGCTCAGGTGCTCACTGATGGTGGTTTTAAGTCGATGGTAACGCCGGTCGGGTCTAGGGGAGGCGCCAATCGCGCGGCATTTAAATTGCCTGGTCTCCTTCCTTTTCTGAAATTCCTCTCTTTCCCTAAATGTAGTTGGCCCGACAATTCGTATGAGGGATGGTTCAAGGCCCAGGCAGTTACACATTCCCGGCCCATTATTCACGCCAGTTTTCACGAGTTCACCACTTCGTTGCAAAAAACAACTACCACTTCCCCTGTCTCCTCAACTCCCCCGCCCGCTGAAACCCCATTCCCCTCTTGCTCGTCGCCGGCGAAGGGCGTCGTAATGGCGAACATTCCGATTGATCCTGCGCCTTTCCTACCGAATGGCTTCCAGATTATGCAGGTGGCTAGGCGGAATCGCGTAAAAAGGGTGGTGGTGCCTCGGAGGTCAAGGGCGCATGAACGGTATGCCATTGCTACCATTTTTCCCCTCCCCCTGGTCCTGTTTCGTTCTTGAATATTCATGGTGCCCTGGTTGATTTCTTCAATAATGAGGTTGGAGTGCACTTCAGAGATATCCAGGCTTGTCCCTTTGTGTCTGCGTATGTGCAGTTTCATCATGTCAGCGACCGTGATAGACTCATTGCGGAGAGCCCAATTCCGTTTCAAGATGTGCATGTTTCTTTTGTTAAGCACAATGAGGGTGATAACTGGCGTAGGACTCAGTTTAATAATGAGTGCTGGGTGATGCTAGTTGGTCCTCCCCTTGACCACTGGCATACGGAGGATCTGAATGCTATCTTTGCGGACATTGGGAAGGTTCTTCTGTGGGAGAGGGACCCTGACCAAAAGGGTAGGATTATTGCTAAGATTCGTGTTACTGACTTGGTTGACATCCCCAAGAGTTTGAGGTTTACCATCGGGGACTTGGTGGAGACAGAGTCATGGACTTTTTCTGTTGAAGTTCTTCAGAGTCACTTGCTTGGAGGGGTCCCACCTGAGGAGGACCCACTGCCAGATGACAATGTGGACCCACACCTTGTTCCTGCTCATGGCCCAGGCTTTGGGCCCCAAGTTCCACCTCCCCCCTCCCCCTGCTCCTGGGGGTGGTTGAGACGATGGATGGCCCTGTCTGAGGATCCGCCTCGATGGTGGTAATGCTGAAGGTTGGGGTCCCTGGGAGGCTGCTGCTGCTCCTGTTCAAGGCCCTGTCATTGCTCCTGGAGAAGATATGCCTATTGACAATCAACATCTGCCACCCCAAGATGTGAACAGTGGTGTTACAGGTGCTATCATTGTTCAAGACTGGGAGTTTGATGATGATGAATCTGTTAATGAGCCTGAGTCTGTGGAGGAGCAGGGTGTGGCTGTTGCACCACAAGGGGTTGGCATTGGTGAAGGCCTTCAAAACATTTTTCAGAACTATCTGGATGATGAAGAGGAGGCCAATTCTGATGCTGAGGAGGGGGTAGGAAGCCCTATGGACTCAAGTACTGTGGCTCCTGAGAATGATGTTTGGATGTTAGAGGACCAGCACCTTCTTTCTCCAAATGAGGCTCATCTTCAGGTAGGATGGTGAGAACTTTTATATCCATTCCTGATGTGCATGTGGCTAAGCAGGGCTTTTCCCAACAAGGCTTGGAGCTCTGGGAGAATTATTTTGCCCCCCATATTCAGAAGGAATCTTCTTCAATGGGCTCTCTTAAATGTGATATTCCTGTAAGTTGGTTTAACTTCATTACTCTCATGCTTGCTACTCCTGAGAAGTTTAATTGGGTCAAGGGATTTCTTACTTCTCCTTTATGGGAAATTATTAAAGAACCTATTGCTGAGGAAAGTTCAATTTCTTTCATCATTCCTAATGAGAGCTTTTCCCAGATGGACCCTTCTTGCCTGGGTATTGAATCCAATAAATCTTCATGCTCTCCCTCTACCCCTGCTCGAAAGAGAAAGGGCAAGGAACCTCTTGTGGAATCTGAGGTGAGAAGAAGCCCTAGAATTGTTGAACTAAATGGGGGTTTTAAAAGTCACATAAATTGTCTAATTGTTGATTGCCTGGTTTGTAATGCTGCTCCTCCTTGTATGAATTCCAAAGTGGTTAAAAATCTTTTTAAGGCTCCTCTTGCTGCTTCTCTTGCTGCTTCATTCTGCAAGGTAAAGGATGGGGACCTGGAGAAGAGATTGCTCAAGAAATGGAAGGCCAATGAAGTGGCAGTTAAGGCTCCTACAAAAGGCAGCATTAAAGGAGGAGCCTCTTCCAGCATGGGCATTGGTGGCAAGAAGAAACCTGGGGCTGCTGGTACCTGTGGACAGCAAGCCAAGAAGAAGCCCTCTTCTTAAGTGTTTTAATGTATCAAACTAAGTCTTTTGCTGGAGTCTTGTTGACTCCCTGTTATGTGTTCTGTGATTGTGATATGGCAATGTGGATGGTACTTGTTGTGGATTATCTCTGTGGTACCTTGAATTGGATTGCCTTTTGTCTCTGTAATTGTTGTTTCCTCTCCTGGGTGATTACACTATTTACATCACCCCATATCTATACTTGCTCCTGGTTTCTTAATGAATAACAAAAGAACTTGGAAGATCTTGAATTGTAATATCAGGGGAATCGATTCTGAAAAAAAAATGGATTGCTCTCAGAAACAAAATTGAGGAGTCTGGTTGTGACATTATCTGTCTCCAAGAAACTAAGCGTCAGGACTTTGATAGCTCCTACATTAAAAAATTCTGCCCCCCCAAATTTACCAATTTTGAATTTCTTCCCTCCAGAGGTGCATCTGGAGGTTTGATCACCATTTGGAATGGTTCCCTGTTCTCTAGACATCTTTCCTTTCTCAATGAGTTTTCTATCTCCATCACCTTGACATCTCTCTTGTCCAATGAATCCTGGATCCTCACCAACATTTATGGGCCATGTTTACCTGAAAAAAGTCTGAATTTTTAGATTGGTTTGGCAGCATTGATATGCCTGATGATGTGGACTGGCTCATTGTGGGAGATTTTAACTTCTGTAGACAGCCTTCAGATAGAAATAAATTGGGTGGAGATGTGAATGGTATGCTTCTCTTTAATGAAGCCATTAATAATTTGGGTCTCATAGAGTTACCACTTAAGGGTAGAAAGTTCACTTGGAGTAACATGCAGAAAGATCCCCTCTTGGAAAGATTGGATTGTTTTTTTACTTCTGCTACCTGGACTCAAAGTTTTCCCTCAACTTTTGTTGCTCCTCTTGCAAAGCCTACCTCTGATCATCTTCCTTGTGTCATTTCCATTGGCACAATGATTCCCAAAGCTCAGGTGTTCAGATTTGAAAATCATTGGTTGCATCATAAGGAGTTTAAGGATATTGTTCAAAATTCCTGGAACATTCATGTGGGTTTTATGGATTCTGCAAAAAAAATCAATGCTAAATTCAAAAATGTGAGAAGAGGGCTGAAGCTTTGGGCCAAACAGCTACCTTGCCTAAAGGCACAAATCTGTAATGTTAATGCCACCATTGACTTTCTTGATATCATGGAGGAAATGAGAACTCTTACTGTTCAAGAATGGAATCTTAGGGATATCCTGAAAAATCTTATTATTTCTCTTTTACAAGATCAGAATACTTATTGGAAACAGAGGGGAAAATTAAATGGGTTGTCGGGGATGAAAACACCAAGTTCTTTCACCCGAGCTACCATAAGCTTTAGACATAATTACATTTCCATGCTCAAGGATGATTCGATCTTGAGGTCTATGATCATGATGGCAAAGCAAATCTCCTTTGGAATTCCTTTAAAAATAGAATGGGCTCTTGATAAGCTGAAATGCATTTCAATCTTAATGACTTGGTGGTGATTGCTTAAGCCGGAAGAAAGGGATGCTTTGGAAAAGCCTTTCTCCGATGAGGAGATTGATGAGGTCATCACAAATCGCCAAATGATAAATCCACAGCCCCGATGGTTTTAATAATGAATTCATGAAGCTTTCTTGGCCTATTATTAAGGATGATGTGAAGCATCTACTTGTGGAGTTCTATGAAGGGCAAGCCTCTTTGGAAAGCATTAATTCTTCTTTATCACCCTCATTCCAAAAATTGCTCCTCCCGACTCCTTTGATTTTAGGCCTATTTCTTTGCTAAATAGTGTCTTTAAGACTATCACCAAGATTCTGGCTAACAGACTGCAAAAAGTCATACTTAAACTTGTTCACAAGAATCAATATGGTTTCCTCAAGCAAAGATCTATCCAAGACTGTTTAGGTTGGGCATTTGAATTTATTGATCAATGACACAAGTCAAAGGAGGAAATTTTAATTCTTAAGCTTGATTTTGAAAAGGCTTTTGACAGAATTGAGCATTCTGCAATCATCAATATCCTTAAAGCCAAAGGTTTTGGAGATAAATGGATTTCTTGGATTCAGATGATCTTTGGGTCAGCTTCTTCCTCTGTGCTGTTAAATGGTGTGCCTGGGAAAAAAATTTACTGTAGAAGGGGTGTTAGGCAAGGAGATACTTTATCTCCTTTATTGTTTGTTCTGGCTGCTGATCTCCTTCAAAGTATCCTCAATAAGGCAATGAACCTGGGTCTTCTTTCTTTGCCCACTGAAGATGTGTTCTGTCCTGATTTCCCTGTGGTTCAGTATGCAGATGACACTTTAGTAATCCTTAAGGCTGATTCTGAGCAACTCTTGTGCCTTAAGGCAATTCTACATACTTTTGCTCTCTCCACTGGACTCAAAGTTAATTATTCTAAATCCACCATGATGCCAATTAACATGGACTCTGTGAGGCTTGGGCATTTTGCTAATACCCTTGCTTGCCTCACTGGTTCCTTGCCTTTTACCTATCTTGGTTTGCCTCTGAGCTTGAATAAACCTGATGTGGAACATTTCCTGCCTATTGTTCAGAGAATTGAGAGAAGGTTGTGTGGAATAGCTGACTTTCTTAATTATGGGGGGAAACTGCAGTTAGTCAAATCTGTGTTGTCTTCCCATCCCATATATTACATGAGCTGTTTTGATCTTCCTGTCACTATCAAGGAACAGTTGATTAAATATATGAGGCAATGTTTGTGGAGAAAGAAAACTTCTGATGTTCAAGCTAGAGGTACTGCTCTTGTAGCATGGAAGAAAGTTTGTAGACCCAAGAACCAGGGAGGATTGGGAGTTCTAGACCTTAATGTTCAAAATTCTGCACTTCTTTTGAAGAATTTGGATAAGTTTTATAATCACAAGGATATTCCTTGGGTTCACCTTATATGGAATACTTACTACTGTAATGGTAAGCTCCCTGGAAGAAGTCTTGAGGGATCATTTTGGTGGAAAGCTCATCTAAAACTGATTGACATTTTTAAAGGACTTGCAAAGTGCTTGGTTGGAAATGGGAAATCCACACTATTCTGGTCTGATATGTGGAATGATAGCTGCCTTCAACATAAGCTTCCTCATCTCATCTCCTATGCAAAAAAAACCTCACATCTCTGTCAGTGAGTTCCTGCATACTGAAAATACTCAGGACCTTTTTACCTTCCTTTGTCCCAACAAGCTTACCAGGAATATCAAAGTCTTGACCAAATTCTCAATACTGGCAGGCAAGAGGAATCTGATATTTGGTCTTACATTTGGGGCAGTAATTTTTCGGTCAAAAAGGCTTACTGCTCCTTAGCTGGTTGTCAGCCGGTTCAGCCACATTTCTCTTGGTTATGGAAATCTTCTTATCAGCAAAAGCACAAATTCTTCTTCTGGCTCTTACTGCTTGATAGACTCAACACAAGAAACCTTCTGAAAATGAAATGTTTTTCTATGGCATCTTATGGCTGTGTTTCCCAGGGTTGCAACAGTGAAGAAACCAGTCTACATTTGTTTTGGGAATGCTCTTTTGCAAGAGCTTGCTGGGCTGAAATTTCACAGGTCAATATGGCTGATCAAAATATCTTTGAAGCCTTAGCCAGCATTAAGAAAGATCTTAATGTCCCTTTTGCAACGGAAATTCTGATACTTGGAACTTGGGGCATTTGGATTTGCAGAAATAATGAAATCTTCAATAATCAGCATGCATCGATGGAGAACTGGAAGGCTATTGTAGCCCAGGAATTAAGATGGGTCCTTTATAGAATTAAGAAGAAGTATCATCAGGGCCTTAAAGATTGGATTGAAATTAATTTAGACAGGAGATATCTGCTTAGAATGTTATCCCTCTTCTTTGAGGTGGATTGAGTTTGTAAATATTCTTTTGTAACTCCCTATAATATATATAAAAAAAATTGCAGTGGGGTTTTGCCCTACTGTTTTACCCTTAAAAAAAAGAAGTGTGCTGGACATGTAGGAGTAGGCTCCCTCCGCGGGTCAAACGAGGGTATACCGGTGGAACCCTGGGCCTATCCTTGGTTTTCCATGTAGATATGACCTAAACAAGCCTAAACCACCAAGATAGTGCGTTGTTCAACCCTCGTACGGAGAATGCTACGGGGGTAGACCCGCGGGTCCCTCGGATTAGGGTTTCGTCAGAAAAGGACCGCCCGAGTGCTGGGATGCCACGGGAACATGCGTGTGGCCCTAGCACACATGCACAAGGGTGGTGGATTGCCCCTAGACGGAAAACCTAGCTCCCGGGTGTGACCGTCCACGTTGCATGTGATAACACCTATAGAAGCGTGCTGGACATGTAGGAGTAGGCTCCCGCCGCGGGTCAAACGAGGGTAGACCGGTGGAACCCTGGGTCTATCCTTGGTTTTCCATGTAGATATGACCTAAACAAACCTAAACCACCAAGAGAGTGCGTTGTTCAACCCTCGTACGGAGAATGCTACGGGGGTAGACCCGCGGGGCCCTCGGATTAGGGTTTCGTCGAAAAAGGACCGCCCGAGTGCCGGGATGCCACGGGAACATGCATGTGGCCCTAGCATACATGCACAAGGGTGGTGGATTGCCCCTAGACGGAAAACCTAGCTCCCGGGTGTGACCGTCCACGTTGCATGCGATAACACCTATAGAAGCGTGCTGGACATGTAGGAGTAGGCTCCCGCCGCGGGTCAAACGAGGGTAGACCGGTGGAACCCTGGGCCTATCAAGTGTCCAGTTTCCTTAGGTAAAATGGCGAACAAATTCATTTGCAACTAGTAACTCGGTTTCGATCTAATACGTATTTTCTCCTTTTAGCCAATTCACGGATGAAATGTGGTCGGGAACGACGGATCCCGATGACGCGGAGTTGGAAACCCTTCTAAAAGTGGGTGCCCCTGGAAAGAAAAATTTTACGTCTTGGTTCTATGAAAAGGTAATTTATAACCTGTCCCTCTTACCTGGCAATCCGTGACTTGTTCCTCTTATTACACGTAACTAATGCACAATTTGTACGCAACTTGTAGGGAGCCGATCCCAACGTTGAGATGTCGGATGAGTTGAGATGTGTCTCCCAGGGTTGTAACCGTAAAGTCGAGATGTATGAGAAGTATGATGTGAATGGTTATCGATTCCATACAGAGTCTTACCAGAACCGTCGGCCAAATGCAAAAACTGTAAATACCGGGGTCTTCACCAGAGGAGCCGATGACTTTGATTACTATGGAAGGTTACAAAACGTATACGGGCTGACGTTCAATAATACGCCCCTAGAACTCAAGCTTGTTGTGTTCAAATGCCACTGGTTCGACCCACGCGGTGGATATAGAAGTACCCCTTCCATTGGGTTAGTTGAAGTTAGGCCTTCAACCACCTATAGTGGAGCCGATGTCTTTATTGTGGCCCACCAAGCCAAACAAGTTTATTATTTACCCTACCCATGTCAGAAAGAGGAACTCAAGGGTGGAAGTCGTTCCGTATCGCCACGTGGTAAGCTACCCATGCCCTCCGACGATGATTACAACAACATTGACCCTAAAACATACGAGGGAGTTTTCTATCAAGAACAAGAGAACTTTGGGGACTTTGACTTACAAGATCTTGAGAACCTCGAGAACAATGCACATACTCGTGGTGAGGTAGTCACGAATATAAAGGACATTGATATGCTCACCAAGTTATATTCGGACAATGGCAACGATGAGCCTCCACACTGCGATGAACCTCCAACTTACTTCTCACGTGATAGTGATGTTGATAGTGCTGATGAGAACCCAATACATACACATGAGAGTGATGATGATGAGTGGTGAGGGTCTTTTATGTCTTTTATGCTTAGTATCTTTATTATGCTTAGTATCTTTATTATGCTTAGTATCTTTATTATGCTTAGTATTTATGTTTAATATCTTTATTATGCTTAGTATTTTTATTATGCTTGACTAAATTGTTTACCTCTTCTCAATGTAGGTGATTGACCAATATGAGCCAACGCAAGGAATCACCGTCCTCTATCCTTAAGTGGAAGCAGAAGAAGGTTACCAAAAGTGGAAGAGCACCCATTCCCAACTCGCGTTACAATGACGACAATGCGGGAGGAGGAGGACGAGGTGAGGGAGGAGGAGGTGGACTTCCTCCGAGGCCAGGACGAGGTGCAGGACGAGGTGAGGGAGGAGGCGGACTTCCCCCGAGGGCAGGATGAGGTGCAGGACAAGGTGAGGGAGGAGGCGGACTTCCCCCGAGGGCAGGACGAGGCGAAGGACGAGGCGCAGGACGAGGTGGAGGACGAGGACGAGTTGGAGTACGAGGTTTACGCCTTCTGAGTGACCTACCCTCCGCTTCTGGCGACGTGGCTTTCGAGTCTGCTTACTCGGAGTCTCCTGACGAGGAGGAGGAGTCTCGAGACTTGGAGGAGGAGTCTCGAGACTTGGAGTGGGAGTCTCGATACCAGGAGGGGGGGTCTCGAGACCAGGACTTTGATTCTCGAGACCAGGAGGGGGAGTCTCGAGACACGGAGGGGGAGCCCCGAGACCAGGAGTCGGGGCCGACGCCAGTCAAGAAGCCAAAGATTCGTGGGGAATCGGGTGTCCCAGTGGACGAACCTGCTTCTGAGGAGGAGAAACCCATCATTACGCCTAACGACATTGAGTAAGTGGCTATACTAATTTTGAACATGTAATTTCATTTTGGTCATAACAATTTGGCATGTACTAATGTTTTACTATTGTGCAGCAACTGGACATTTCCTCCAGGTACCGGCGCCTAACACCTTGGTTGGAGCTCGATTAGGAAATTTTGGCCAGCTTTTACACTCTATGCATAACGGCGAGAGGAAGCTAGCCACCAGTTGGGCGCACTATGAGGCCGCCAAAAACTCGGGCTATGCTGGGAAAGCTTCTGAAGCCGTGATCACCAAGTTTTGGGTAAGGAAAAGTTTTCGAGTTTCGTTCATAGTTGATGACCCCACCATGCTAACTAATGATCCTCACAATATTTTGTATGTTGTATGATTACAGAGATTCTATAGGGTGCTTCCGGAGGACCAGGAGAAGGCGGACAAGACTTTGCGGGGGGGGGGGGGGCTTGTCAGAGGTTGACATGGCAGCAATTTTACAATCAGAAGCATACCACCACTAGTCTATACAGCTCCGAGAAGTTGAGAAAGAGGGCGCCGAAGAATTTGAATGTGAAGGTCCAACCAAAGATGACCGAGGAAGATTATGCCGGGGTAAGTAAATTGTCAATCAGATTCTATGTTGTTGCTAATTGCATTATCCATTCTTCAAATGAGTATTGTTTTTTCAGTTTATGCCCACGTGGGCCGATGGTAAGGAGGACGCATGGCTGGCGTTGTCGGCGAGGTGGCGCGGGGAAGACGCCGAGTTCAACGCCTTGAGCGAGCGGAACAAGGCAAACCGTGGCTCCGGGGGGACACACTGTGCGGGAAACCGCAACCATGGTCGCTTCAAGGACCATATGGTATACATGTATACATAGAACAATCTGTATTTATTTCCCTTCGTGATCCTACTTGATACGCATAACATTTTTTTTTCATGCAGGAGACACATCTAGAGAGGCCTTGTTCTGACTATGAAGTATGGGAAATGATGAAGGTATAGTTCGATATGTCCCAGCCTCACCGCTTCGAGTTCTATGGCACCGCCAAGGAGGATGGTGCTAACTACCTCGAGGCGTTCACCGGTTTTCATCCGGAGGTGGAAGATCCTAGAGCAGGAGACCACGAGAGAGCGGTGGTCATGGGCGCGGCCGGAGCACCTGCTTCAAGATTCTCGATAGGGTGATCCCGCGAACTCCTGCTTTGAGCCTCACGTGGATCAAGGCTACCCTCACCGCCGACGACCCCGCTATCCCGCCTCGACGGCCTTCCCGAGCGAACGACGATGTAAGTTTTTCTCATTTCCATCATATTTCCAAAAATCATTCGTGAGTGGCTAAGTTGACGAGATTCATTGTTTTTGAAATTGTAGCACAAAACACGGCCTACAAGGCCGCTTTCGCGGAACACTTGGTGATGCTCGAGACGTGGTCCCAGACCCGAGCGGCCTACGAGCAGTGGGAAGAGTTACGCGATGATGTAAGTTTCCACCTTTATTTTTGCAAAATATGACAAGTCTCGCATTCCCTAGTTTGAATCTTTATTTCTGCAACGCCTCATATCTAAGCTATCTGGCAGCTTTTGGAGAGGTTTTATGGCACTGGAGAGCGAGCCACTCTACCGCCACGGCCACCTAGGCCAGGGCCGCAGCCAATCTTCCCATCAAAGGACGAATATGCTTTGACCTTCTACTCAGGGACCCCGGTAAGTTTTTTGCCAAACCGGTTGTTACAACAAACCTGTGTCTTGGTGGTTGCTAACTCTGCCTCAAACATGTAGGGACCGGGATGCACCGGCAATACACACTTTGGTCGTCCTGATGCCTCGCCGACTATCTCGCGCGCGATGACAACGGTTCATACCGGCCGTGCTTCTCCTGGTGCTTCCGGTGGTGGTGGTGGTGGCGGTGGTGGCGGTGATTCTTCGTCTTTCCATCGTGCTGAGGGTGGCAGTGCTTCTCCTTCTACCGGTGGTGGTGGTCATGGCGGTACTTCTGCTTCTTCCGGCGCTGGTTCGACGGCGGCTACTCGACGTCAAGCTTCACCTTTCTTCGCGCGGGGAGACATGGGTCTCTCGAGTAGCTCTCCGGAGGTTTAGGGATGTGCATGTGTTAGGATGCACTTAGAGATGTACCTATGTGTGGATGTACTAGCTATGTTGTTTGGATGAGGATGTACCTATGTATGGATGATCCTATGTATGAATGACCTAGTTATGTTCTTTTGACGATGATGATCTTATGTTTGTGCATGTGCTGTGTCTGGAATCTGGGAATGCGGGAATATATAATTTGTAGGGAATAAGTAAAACAAAATGCAAAAAAAAACAACAAAATACCAGGTCCTAAGCCGACGGCAATCTGGCTGAGACAAAGACCATATGACACAGATAGCTTTGCCCACAGACCGCTTCGGCGTCGAGATGAGGAGCCCAGCTGGCAGAGAGGGACGACGGCTATGCCGTCGGCGTATCCAAGGACGTAGACAACCATAGAGTGGCACGTGGCCTCTTAGGCCGACGGCTATGCCGTCGGCGTAACCGAACGCGTAGACAGCCACAGAGTGGCACGTGGCCTCTTAGGCCGACGGCTATGCCGTCGGCGTATAAATTCCCGCGCTAACGGCCGTTAGCTGCTCCAGGTGGGCCCCAGGTGGGCCTAGGCCGACGGGAATGTATACGCCGACGGTTTATTGCCATACGCCTACAGGGTACTACGCCGACGGGCATACGCCGACGGCCCCTGTCGGGCCAGCGTACGCCGACGGGGATCAGGGCTTACGCCGACGGGCCCCAGCCGTCGGCCTATTTATCGTTTCCTGTAGTGCTTCCTGCATATTCACACATATATCTGTACTATATATTGTGGCCTTTGGTCCCAGAGGAATACATGTTGCATATTCCTGACAGAAACAACCGTGACGTTATTTGACTGCGACCTACCGTTCGTCGTAGTCGACTACGACATAGACTCTCATAAAATAAACAAGGGAGACGCTGTGGAAGAGGGCCTTGGGCAGCCAGTCCCAGTATCAGAGATCAGAACTGTGTGTGTTTAGCTGCAAAAAAAAACACCGTTTGCAAGGGTAAAACGGTCTTATTGTGAGTGCACGGTCATGATTCTCTCTGGTAAGCCGGCAAGGGGTTGCCCAATTATACTTTTAGATGCATGCAACTTAAACTGGACTTTTGGCTCCGGGGTGCCGCACTCCGTGATAGATTCACCGTTTAATTTGTGTGGAGATGAAATAAAATTACTTATGCTAGTCACGGTGGGACTAACATATGTAGTACTCCCTCCATCCCATAATATGTTACGCATAATTTTGCGTGTAAGTCAAATTTTGCAAAATTTTACCAAAAATATACAAATTAATATAAATATGTATGTACGAAATGCATATAACATGAAAATATATTTTAAACCAATTCTAATAATATTAATTTGGCATTGTATAAGTTCATATTTGTATGAAACTACTTGGTCAAATATTATAAAGTTTGATTTTGATAAAACATTATATACAACATAAACTGGACAGAGAAAGTAACATGCGTATACATGTACTGCCAATTAGGCATTTTGCTGAAATGACATGTTAGAACGAAATCCCCCGTTTGAATAATAAATCTCATCCGATTTTATTCACTCACATTTACCATCCAGCTTCTCAATGAGGTCGCACGAGTATGAGCTCAGTGAGACCAGGTACTTTATGGTTTAAGTGGCGAGTCTGGTATTATCCTCTTCACATGAGCCATGACGAGGTCCATGGCCTTCGTGTAAGAACTCCTCCTAGGTGAACCGGTTCTTCCACCAAAGCTTCACGTGTTCCCCTCACAGTTTCTCCCTGAGCACTTGTTGGTCGTCGCTCATACTCATTTCCGTCGAGTCACCCGTCTATGGGGGAAAGAAGAGGATTACAGAGAGCACATGAGGATGGTGACAACAAAGACGACATGAAAGGTATTGCTGGCCATGCGCCGTTACCCGGAAAGAACGTCGCATGACTCCATAACTTCGAGCCAACCACACGGCCGTAGTCTTTGGAGGATGTTGGCGATGCTCTGAGACGTTGCTGACGCCGTGGTCGGAAGATCGTCGGGAGACCCCGAGACGCTGTGCCAAAAAGAACACACTCCACTTTTTTTTTCCAATCCTCTCGACTCCAATCTACCTTTTTCATTTTTTTCTCCATGACGAAGAGCAGACACCGGGCTGGATGATTCCTGAGATAGGAGAAATTGTTGGTGATAAAAGCTCAAAAATGATCGACCAGATGATAAGAAATCTTTGAAGAGCTCTAAGTTCTCTAGGGCCAATTTTTTCATCTTATAAACCGGCTTAGTTCAGAAAATAAGCTGCAGCAAGAATGTGCAAATCTTGTGTTATTTTAGATAAGATTAAAAAAGAGCTCTGCTTGTGGATCTTGGCGATTGCTAAGCACTTGGGTGAAATGATGACATAAGTGTAGGACTTATTGTAATTTTTGGTACTCCCTCCGACCCATATTAGTTGATATAAATTTATCTAGATTTAGTATATAGGTTCATCTAAATTTTGACAAATCCAAGTCAACTAATATGAGTCGGAGGAAGTATATTTCTTTATTTATCAAACTTCTTTTAATCCTATATAACTAAGAAGTTCACCCCTACTAAGGTAATTCTCTAGACATGCAGCTATGCCACCTCAGCAAACCTCCACTGTAAGCAAAATTGATGCCACGTCAACGAAAATTGCATGCCACTATTTCCTTCGTTATGTATCATTCTCATTCATTTCTCCATACGTCACGTTCACTTCATGTTGTCAAGAGGTCGAGGTATAGCCCATTAGTCCATCCCACATTCAGCCCAATTAGTGTAGACTCTCCAGACTTTGGTTATTGTTCTCCTCTGCAGCCATGATCGGTGTACCGAGCAGCCATCGGTACTTTTTCTTCTCACGAATTGCTACCCGTTCTATTGTTATGTACTTACCTCAGAAGATAAAACGCCCGTGTGTCCTCTCCGATCCCTTCTCCACCTTATTTTCTTGACATTGATTCCCCTCCCACCCACTAATTCGTTCACCGGTGTCACTCGGGCTATCATCTTCTCATGTCCTTGGGTGAAAGGTATTCTCCCTCAGTGCCTTCTCCATCTACCTAATCTGGAACCAGACTCCGCGTCTGACGGAATGGTGATTTGGACAAGCAGCACCGAGGCCTCGATGGGTTTCTAGACATCTCCATCGCAATCTCCAAATATTTTCTGCTTCGAGTGACAAGAGGCATTGACGGATCATTCCTTCCTTCTGTGAGATGCTATTGGTGAATCATATTTTCTCCAAATATTTTCTCAACGATGGTAGGTAAACATTTGAGGAAGACCATGGTGTCATGACTTGGAGGTACTCATTTTCCTATATTTTATTTGATATTGATGATATCTCCAAGGTCGTCCTGTACCAATATACGCTCCACTTCAATTCAGATTGGCAACGTGCCGCATGAATCGATATCACAATTTCCTGGCAGATATCAAATATCCCCTCATATATTTTTTAGATCAACTCCTTAAATTGGTGTGTGTTCTTTCTGATTGATATGCGATGATCAGCCAAGACTTTCTCGTGTTGTTAGTGGAAGCCATCTGCTGGGCCAAAATGGAGTGCACCAGGTCTCACTGTATACCATTATTAATTATCTTCACATCCTTCTCAGATTTATCCACGATTCCCCTTTCTATCTATGGCATATTCTAGCGGGAGGTGAACTGCAGTTTTCAATTCTGAGCTACTAGATGATGGAATCGGTGTTTTCCTTCAAGTGCCCAATCTCTGATTATATTACTGCAGAAGAGTACAGAAATCAAAGTTTGAGTCATTTCCACTCATTTGTTGATCAACTCAACATGGTGGCATGAAAAAACAATTCTATGTTCACCATCTCTTATTCTGTGAGTCCTATGCTCAAATCATCATGCCTTTTCTTTCATCTGATATTAATTGTTTCTCACCATTGGTTAGTATTTTGTCCGTGGAAGGTCTTATAATTTCATCGGAATACTGATAAATGGAGAAAATTACAGAAAACCACCACATTACAGGCTAGGGTTTTAAAAAACCACCACTTTACGTTAGGGTTTCAAAAAACCACCACTTCAGAGTTGGTTCGTTTCAGATAGCACTAATACCAGAATGGGACCACCACTTCGGAGTTGGTTCGTGTCAAAAAACCACCACTTCGTAGTTGATTCGTTTCAAAAAACTACCACTTTAGAGTGGGCCCATCCTGTCAGTTTTGTCATTAGACCAGCGTCAAATCGGTATTAGTGCTATCTGAAACGAACCAACTCTGAAGTGGTGGTTTTTTAAAACCCTAACGTAAAGTGGTGGTTTTTTGTAATTTTCTCTGATAAATGAGACGGCCAGGCAACAATCTGTAATGATCTGTATATTCTATTTTGTATGCTATAAGCACCCTACAACTGGAAATGCCTAAGAATTGTTTGGATTTACATTTATACTTATTTTTTTCTAGAGTGGCGGTTCGTCCAGCGTCGGAAAGGAGCAAGGAGAGGATGCGGGGAGAGGAGCGAGAATTCGAGGAAGGAGCGGTGAGAACCGTGGGCCGGTATGCCTGTTTCGAGGAGGAGAACCGTGGGACGGTGTATACAGTGGTCGGTTCACTGTTTTTTTTTTGACTATTTACTTATGTGTAAGCTATAGAATAATACCTTGCATATTTTTTCTCCTACAAATATATGATAACTTCATTTCATGTCGGCCTCCAATCACAATTGTTTAGTTCATTTACGAGTAATCAAATTACAAATAGTTTATTTTATTATTTGGCTAATTATTCAAGGAGGGTTATGTGCAGAATAAAATAACAATTTATACTAAACTGTTCTGCAACAAAGCGCGAGGTATCATCTAGTTAATACTACTCCGTAGTTTAGAACAAAACTTTTGATCTCGTTTAAAAAAAAACTGCAGTTGAAAAGAACTTGATTTAAGCTCAGCTTAGCTTTTCAGCCATCCTGGTTGCGCCAAACCATGGAAAGACAGCTTCCCGCTCGCCGAGCTTATCGTTTTATGCAAATTTCGTTTTCCCAAAAGTGCCCTCTAAGTATGACAGTTATTACATCCAATATGCCATCTCACCATCTCCTTTTCCTCCTGAACTGACAACCGTTACCTCGTCAATTCAACTCCACCTGACTCTTCGGCGAACCCGCCGTCGCATCCAATCCCCAACCTCAGGTCCAGCAGCATCGGCGCCGCCTCCAACCTCCAGCCTCCGCCCCGCGGCCCCGGATCCGGCCCGCCCCGGAGCTCGACCTCCCCAGCAGAACCAGCACCTCGTGCCCCGTCGCCTGTCCGCCCACCAGAACTGGAAGCATCGACGCCGCCTTGAAGATCGAACCATCGCCGCGGCCTCCGATCTCGATCCCACCAGAGCCAACTCTCTGCTTTAACAGCACTCTCGTAGCTTCCTGGACCTGCCCCACCTCACGCCAAGGAGTCCACAGCTCCATCCGACAGAAGCCAGGTATGCCTCTGCTCCTCCCTGTGTAGATGCTCTAGATTGACATAGATTAAATAATTTTTTATGATTTCTTTTGTACATCCTTTGTACTGCAATATAGAATGGACTAGATTGGATCAGTTTCCACAATTCCTGTCGTATGTGGTACAGTACTATTGATTAGTGCTTTTGGTTGATTGAAAATTCCCGAGAAAGAAACTTGTGGTACCGTCGTATTTATATGTTGTATTGTCGTATGCCCAACGCATAAGTAGATAACATAATAAGGGGATAATAAGATACTGTTTCAAGCAAAATAAGGTCTCTATCATGTTTGCCTCTACATGACAGTAGACTACAGTCCCGATATTACTAGCTCAGCAACTATAATTTCCAATAGCATAGTACCTGCTGATATGATGAGCGCCTGTGCTGTGTAGTTAAGAGTATGCTTAGCCCAAGGGTGCTATTGAAAATTGTTCAAAAAAAAAAACAGTATACAGTTAATTTTTTTTTTTGGAAATGGGCGCTTTATTACTCAACAGTAATTACACTCGGCCTCTGCATAGCTAGGATGCACACAGCCAAACATTCACAGTCTCGGTCGAAAACAAGAGTAATTGGAATACAATAAAATGTAAATGAAAGCATAGTTCTCCCAATTATCTAAGAAAAATCTATTAGCAGCGGTTGTTGCCATCCATGTCGGGAGAAGACATCTCGCGCCGTATCTTCCAACCGCCTACAACCCTCCGCAAACAAATCGCGGAACTCCATACGTTGTAGAGAAGTCCATGCTCGGAGGACAGCCGTGGCCCGATAGATAACCTGCAATGGAGAAGATACAACATTATTAAAAATCTTGTCATTTCTACATAGCCAAAGCGACCAAATAATGGCAAGCGCTCCCACCCTAAATAAAGTCCCATATTTATCCTCAATCCCATTCATCCAGTTGCCAAAAACATTGACTACCGATCTAGGAGAAGATAAACCAGAGGCTATTTGGATGATAAACCATATAACACGAGCAAATTTACATTGGAAGAATAAATGACGTATTGTCTCATTATGATGACAATATATGCATCAGTGCTACCATGCCAATTCCTCCTAACAAGATTATCTTTTGTGAGAATCACCCCCTTATATAGATACCAAGCGAATATCTTTATTTTAAGGGGTATCCTCAACTTCCAAATTTTACTATTATCATCGACTGGAATATTAGGTTGGATCAAAGCTCTATAAAATGAATCAACAGAAAAATTTCCACTATGTAATAGTTTCCATTTAAATTCATCCATACCCTCAGATAGTTGTATCCTGGATAATCTTACTAAGAGATTATTCCATGACACCAATCTAGGACCTAAGAGACTTCGTCTGAAAGACACATTAGGGGGATTAGTTTCCATTACCTCAGCGAGAGTATCCCTTTTGTGTCTAACAATCGAATATAGAACTGGATATTGTTCACGGAGAGAAGTTTGGCCAAGCCATATATCTTCCCAGAACCTAATCTGTGAACCATCCTTAATATTAAAAGTGCCAAAACGGAAGAATTGTGTTTTGGAAGCCATTAGTCCAGCCCAAAAGTGTGAATCACCTGGTTTTCAAACCAGTGTAGACACCTCTTTTGAGCCAACATATTTCCTCCAAAGAATAGTTTGCCAGACCCCGTCTTCGGTAAGAAGTTTGAATAACCATTTACCCAATAATGCAGTGTTTTTGACTTTTAAATCATGTATGCCCAATTCACCATATTCTTTGGGTCGACAAACAACATTCCATTTGGCCAGTCGATATTTTTTTCTCACTATCCCCTTGCCAAAAGAATCTTGAACGAAAATAGTCCAGTTTTGACAAGACTCCTTTTGGCAACTGGAAGAATGATATCATATACAGTACCATGTTGGTGAGTACTGAATTAATGAGGACCAGTCTTCCACCAAGGGATAGAAATTTACCCTTCCAACTATTAAGACGTTTTTGAAGTCTTTCCTCAATAAGTTTCCATTCAGCAATCGTAAGACACCGATAATGTATCGATATTCCGAGATAATTGATTGGAAATTGCCCGTGACCACAGCCAAAAAGATCGGCATAGGTGAGCCTCGTCTTTAGCCTCTCCAAAACAATACAAATCACTCTTATGGAAGTTTATTTTCAATTCAGAAAGCTGCTCAAATGCTGAAAGTATTAGTTTCAGGTTCTTGGCTTTCTCCAGATCATGTTCCATAAATAGTATTGTATCATCGGCATATTGAAGAATAGATAGACCACCATCAACAAGATGTGGAACCAATCCTTCAATTTGGCCATCAGCCTTCGCTCTTTCAATAAGGATGGCCAGCATATCTGCCACTATATTAAATAGTATAGGCGATAATGGATCCCCTTGTCGCAGCCCTTTTTTGGTCTGGAAGTATTTACCTATGTCATCATTGACATTAATGCCAACACTACCTCCAGTCACAAAAGACTGTATGAGAGCACACCACTCTTCAGAAAAACCTTTCATACGGAGTGTTTGATGAAGGAAAGACCAATTAACTTTATCATATGCCTTCTCAAAATCGATCTTGAACAATACCCCATTTAATTTTTTTGAGTGTAGTTCATGAATCGTTTCATGCAGGGTTACAACGCCATCTAAGATGTTTCTCCCTTGCATGAAAGCGGTTTGAGAAGGTCGAACAACATGATCAGCCACTAAATTCAGTCTAATCGTAGCAACCTTTGTGAAAATTTTAAAACTAACGTTAAGAAGGCAGATTGGACGATACTGTTGTATCCGTTCTGCATTGTTAACCTTAGGTAATAGAATTATGTTGCCAAAATTTAACCTGAATAGGTCTAGCTGACCAGCATGTAAAAAATCGAACAAGCGCATCAATTCAACCTTTATAACTTCCCAGAATGTTTTGTAAAACTTTCCTGGGAAGCCATCAGGTCCTGGCGCTTTGTTTGGTTTCATTTGGAAGACGGCCTTCTTAACCTCCTCTTCAATATAAGAAGCAGTCAGAAAGTTGTTTTCCACAATAGAAACCTGGGGAATATCCTCCGTCCGGGACTCATCCAATGAAAAAGAATTTTCAGGAGGTGCCCCAAACAAGGATTTATAATAGTTGGTAATATAAGATTTAAGATGTTGCTGACCTTCGATCGTCCCTTCTTCCTGGGTTAGAGAGTGAATAAGTTTCTTCTTATGCTTGCCATTTGCAACAGCATGGAAGTATCTTGTATTCGCATCTCCTTCTAGGATGAATTTGGCTTTAGACCGTTGGTACCACTTGAGTTCTTCTTCACGCAGGAGTCTGGCAATTTCTGCATTTGATTGGTTTTTAAGCGCAATCTCTTGTGCAGTCAATAACCTAACCTCCGCAGAAGCCTCCAAGTCATTAATAATAGCAGAAAGGCGTATTTTTTCATTTTTAAGGATACCAGAAGCCCAACCACGGAGGAATTTGCGCAAGACACGCATTTTATTGTTCCAACGTTTTATGGGTGTATGACCACTAACCGGTTTTTCCCAACTAGCCTTCACAAGGTCATAAAAACCATCACGATCAATCCATCCTAGTTCAAGCTTGAACCTGTTTTTGGATTTCCGTGGTGGTATTCCGACAGATAGTAGTAATGGAGCATGGTCCGATAAAGCCTCAATACGCTCTAGAGCGCGAACAATTACCATAGGAAATTTATCTTCCCATTCGGTATCCATAAGCACTCTATCTAATTTTTCGTATGTAGGCTCCGGAAGACTATTAGCCCAAGTAAATTTTCTTCCTACAATTAAATGGTGAGCAAATTTTAGTGAACCTATCTTTTGCTCTCTACTTATAGTGTTTTGAACCTATCACTTGCTAGTCAAATTTTAATGTTATGTTTGTATGTTGTTCGCATAAGATTATCTAGAATGATGAAGAAGATGAAGAATTTGAGATGTGCATGTTTGCAATGGGTTGTCATCCTCCATGTTGTGAGAAGGTACCATATGCACATAGAAGATGACCAATGATGATAGGGCTGCAGTGGGTTGAATATAAAGAACAAAACAAAAAGGATCTACTCTATGTTCGTGATGCGGAGGTCAGTGTTCTATCATTACTTGACTTATTGGTTGAGAAATATTTGTCATTGCGGGATGGCCCGATATGTTCATCACACACGTGTATGGTCTGATGTTAGGGTTAAATATGACAATTATCCACGTCCTCCCAAAGGTAATCATCGTACATGCATTAGTTTTACACAAGTGTATATTGCATCTTTTTCATGTAGAGTTTGTTTTAAATCGAATTATATTTGTGCTAATTACAATGGATCAAGGATGAGCATTTTTAGAGAGGAGAGAGAAGTTAACCTCTCTATGGAGCGTGCAAGGATGCACTCGTCTAGACACGCTTCACGGAAATACTCGATTCAAACGTTGTCCCAGGCCTAGATCACGCAGACATTCAAAGAGTCCATTTTCGTCGCCACTAGGCTTGAGCACGCAGACATCCAAACAGTCCAATTTCATCGCCATTGGGCTTGTCTAAGGGTGATGCACGCATCCATAGAGACCAAAATATATGTGCACATATGAATCATATGAACTCACAACAGCAGTAGGGCACATCATCTCCACACATAAATTGATTTGCACAAGACAATTGCCGCCTTTGATCAGAGAAGGGACAAAAGGATGGCTGAAACACCGAGGCATACATATATTTTCACAGCGGACCTTTTTTGTTTGTCCATACGTGCAGGCGCTGCTCGATTGTTAAACCGATCTTGTGCAATGAAAAGCTTCGATGGTTCCAAAGTGCAAAAGGATGAGCTTTGTTGGCTTTATGGGATGGATAGGATAGAGACCATCACCAAGCACAAGGCATGCGCCGTGCATACAATGGCAGCCACCCAGGACAAGTTGTTCGCACTTGCCGGGCCTGCACCACCGTCCCCTTCCCTCTTCCTCGACTGTCCCTCGACAAACAATGGTGATTCGCAGCAGCCGCAGGATGACCTGGCCCTGGCATACATCTCACACATGCTTATGGAGGAGGACATTACTGCCGACAAGTTCTTTTACGGGTACCCTGACCACCCGATGGTCCTGCAAGCCGAGCAGCCCTTCGCCGAGATCCTCTCTGCTCCTGGCACCACCTCATCCGAATCAGATGCCCAGGATTCCTCCACCTTACTCCCGGCCGGCCTCATGGTTCCTGGGTTCTTGTCCGGCGAGGTACACAATCCTGCCTTCGTCTTGAATGTCACGGTCTCTGCGGACGAGCCTAGTACTAGCATGGGCATGCTGTCGAGCATGGCTTTCCTCAAAGGCATGGAGGAAGCCACCAGGTTCTTGCCCACGCACAATGGGTTGATGGATGGTAGAGGGCGCAAGGACAGGAGGTTTGAGGACTTGGATTGTGAGACGACGCCGAGGTTTGAGGGCAGGAGCAGCAAGCAGACAGTGCCTGTGCATACGGAGGAAGAAACCACGGTCGAGATGTCAGACGACCTGCTCATCCTGAAGGGCTACGACATCATGTACCCCGGTGAGATGAGGAAAGAGAGCGGCGACAAGAAGGCGGCGCAGCAGAGCATTAGCAGGAAGGCACCGCGTGTGAGGCGCGGTGCGAGGCAGACGATGGTGACTGACCTCGAAACGCTGCTGATGCGCTGCGCCGAGGCGGTGGCTGTCAGCGACCGACGAACAGCGGGCGATCTTCTTGAGCTGATCAGGCGGCACTCGTTGCCGACGGGTGACGCGACGCAGCGACTGGCGCATTACTTCGCCCAGGGGCTGGAGGCGCGGCTGGCAGGCACAGGGTGGCAGCTCTACCACTCCATCACCCTGACCCTGCAGGCGAAGCGCGCCTCCATCGTGGAGCTCCTCAAGGGCTACCACCTGTACATGGCCTCCTGCTGCTTCCTCAAGGTATCCATCCACTTCTCCAACAAATGCATCTACAATGCAGTGGCAGGGAGGAAGAAGCTGCACGTTGTGCACTACGGCGTCAACTACGAGTTCCAGTGGCCGGAGCTGCTCCGCTGGCTAGCGGGCAGGGAGGGTGGGCCACCGGAGGTGAGGCTGACCGAAATCAGTAGCCCGATCAAGCCCGGGCTGTGTCCGGTCAAACAAGCCGACGATTCGAAACGCAGGCTCGGCTACTGCGCGAGCCAGTTGGGCGTGCCGTTCACGTTCCGTGCTATCGTAGCCAAGTTGGAGGCCGTCCGTGCCGAGGACCTCGACATCGATCCTGACGAGCTGCTGGTTGTGAACAACCTGTTCCATTTTAGGACGGTCATGGACGAGAGCCTCGGCTTTGACACCGTAAACCCAAGGGACCTGGTGCTAAACACCGTCAGGGAGATGAAGCCTTCCCTGTTCGTCCACGCCGCCGTGAACGGATCCTACAGCTCCGCGCTCTTCAAGACGCGTTTCCGACATGCGCTCCGCAACTTCACGGCGCAGTTCGACATGATGGAGACCACCATGCCGAGGGAGCGGGACAACGGCAAGAGGCTACTGCTGGAGCGTCAAGTCTTTGCCCGCTGCGCCATGAACATCATCGCCTGCGAGGGCGCTGACCGGGTGGAGCGCCCTCAGAACTTCAAGGAATGGCAGGCACACAACGGGCGAGCGGGGCTGAGGCAGCTGCCGCTGGACCCTCACACTGTTCAGATGCTCAAGGACCAGGTGAAGGAGCAGTACCACAGGCATTTCATGATCAATGAGGATGGCCGTTGGCTTCTGCTGGGATGGAAAGGCACCATGCTCTACGCCCTCTCCACATGGGGTGCTCAAGCTGATGATGCTAGTGCCTGCCAACCGGCGTAGTAGGTAGATTTACAGCATCACATCTCTGTGAGTTCTCCGGTATTTTTTGTAATATGATTACATTTGAGTTTACGTTACCGTTTCTGAACCAAAACAGGTTTTACTTAGTAATAACAGAGACATCGATCAGGTTGCCATGTTGAACATGTGCGTCAGAGCTGCAGTGAGCACATATATATTCATCTTAACCGTGTAAATCTCTAGCTGCATTAATTGTGAGAAATAAGATTGTGGGAACTGAACAATAATCAGTTTTGATATAGTGACTCGAATACTCAGATATCTGTCTGCAATTCTGTTAGCCAGACATTAGATAATATTGTTAGAATTGGCCCGACTTGTGATGATGTGCACCGCCGTGTACTTTCCGGCAGGACACGCACGATACGAACTAATCTCCTGCGAGACGATTTCCGGCGTGACGGTCTAACCAATCTGATCGATTAATTAGCAGCTAGCTCATGTACAATGCAAACACAGGGACTAGATCGATTGCTCGCTGGGACTCACATACGAAAACGATTGATCGTCATACACACGATCTTTACAGCATCACACCTGTGAGTTCTCCAGTATTTTTGTAATCTGATTACATTTGAGTTTACGTTACCGTTTCTGAACCAAACAGGTTCTACTTAGTAACAGAGACATTGATCAGGTTGAACATGTGCGATCAGAGCTGCAGTAAGCACATATATATTCATCTTAGAGCATATCTACCAAGACACCGAAAAAACGTAGGACCAAAAAAATTCCGGCCGTTTTTCGTGCCGGGTCGCTAAATCTGGCCCGAACAGACATCGTAAACATGACCCGATCTGGGAATTTTTTTCGGGCGCCTGGGAATCGACCCCCTAGACCCATAAATCTCCGGTTCCGAGCTCGTTTCCTAGGTCACGATCCATTTCTCCGCCACCGCCCCCTCCACGCCTCCGCCGTGCACCATCGCTCAAATCGCCGAGCATCGGCGAACAATTTCTCGACCGTAGAAGATCCGGCCGATCCACGCCGCGATGGACCGTCGAGGAGCTTCCACGCCGCGCTTTCGTCGCCTGAAGCCCGCTGTAATATCCCAGCATTTAGGAACTAACGAAGAGTATATTTAGGAAATTGAAATGTTGCATGCATTCATCTATGAAAATGTGGATAAATTTTTTGCCAAATAAAAACCTAAAGTGATCAAGGTTTCTTTCATACTTTGAGATTAGATTTAGTCTTAAAGGATGATTGCTATAGACTTTGATATGATCTTTGAGGAATTATGTGTTTTGGAAAATAAATTTGAATTTAAAACTTGAGTGTTTGAATTATAATTCAAATGAATTAGGAATAAGGTTTGAATCTTGATTTAATTAAGAGTTAATTATTATAACTCAAACTTTATCCAAAGAAAATAATTAAGAATATGAAAACTTATTTCATATTTTCATCCAATAAATAAGTTACAAAGATGAAACTTATTGAAATTATCCAAAAACTTCACCATAGCAAATAAATAAAGAATAAGAATATTTCTCTATTGGTAATAATATAATCTTTATTACAAAAGAATTAAATGAAGATTACAAAATAATAAAATGAAAATTACAAAAGAATAAAGAAGATTACATTAACTATCCTATAAATAAAACCTAAACTAAAATCTTCATCTTCAAATCTGTACCTACAAGACAAACACTAATAAAAAAATAATAAAGGTTAGGGTTAGAATGGTTTTACTCTCAGACATGTCAGTGAGGTGCACTGAACAAGTTTCATCATTGAGAAATTATAAAAGGGGCAAGTTTCACCAATATGAAAGAATCTATCTTTCATAAATTTTAAGCCAAGAAGTCAAATTGATAGCAAGGAGGGGAAAGTTTCACCAGCCAGGTAAAAGTAATCAGACCAAGTAACTCTCTAGTCCAAAGCATATCCACAAGTGTACAGCAACCACAAAAGCAGGACACACACACCTAAATTCATGTGGTGTGCTGTCAGCTTCACATCACAACCCAAACACACAAAACCATCGGCACAGCCGTGGAGAGGCACTAGTGCATCTCTTCACTGCACACACACAAGAACAGCCCGCTTAGGCAGCAGCTAAACCAAGCACAATATACAGTAACCAAACCAACCAAAGCCCAAGATCTCATCACCAGGATGGTGACATAAGGAGGGGGAAGGATCAAGTGGACAGCAAGACCAAGTCCATGAGCTAGGAGGAGCAGGCTAGCTCAAGATCAAGCTCAGGAGCTCGGCAAAACAAGATCAACATCATCACCCAACTCCATAATCATCAGCTTTTGTGGTGAGCATCATAAAACCCTCACATGATCTAATCATATTATCTATACAGAAGCATGTGTTGTTTTATGAAACAAACTCTCAAAAAGCACCCAAGTGGGGTGAATCCATCATGGAGATTTTAAACTCTAAAAGCAAATAGCAAAGTACCAGGATCCAACCAAAACTCAGAACAACATCATTGATTTGGTTGTCAAGCTATATATTTCAATTCAAGCACAAATATAGCTAAGATTTAAGTTCTAGGCACATCCCTAAGATAAGGATAGCACCTTAAAAGCTAATCCTTTGGATCCAGATAATGATCAAGCCTACTATCATTTTTTCCAAGCTTTGATTCAAGAAACAATAGCTGGTACCACTACCAGGACTATCTATATGAATCAACTAGATAAGGCCTAAAGCCCTAAGCCTCAGACCAACATCATTGGTCTTAGGGATTTCAAAGAAGAACATTTCTATTTATCTGATAAAGCCAAGCTTGTCTTAAGCTTAAACCAACCCAATCAATGGAGTAAAATCAATCTTGTGTGCTATACAATGATGGTGTCACAAGAACAATTCTACATGAATCAGGATAAACATTCAATCATCACAGATTCAACCAATCAATCTACTAATCATTTTTCTGTCATTACAGGAATCATAATTAGGACATTCCTATGTTTATCTTCACTGTTTGAGATCATTGTGATCTCAAACAACACATTAATTCTCAAGCCAACGGCACTAAGACAGTGATTTCATCACACCATAGCCATTATCATAAACCAAGAAATGACAGTGGAGAGTTATCAAACTCACTGACTTTACCAAGCATTGGTTTCAGAACAACTATACCATTTGAATCATATGCAATCCAAGCATAAAATCATCTAATAAGCCACCAGAACCATTATAATTCATCTTAAGCAACAAGCCTTAGGATAATAACCATTTAGCATGCTTATAGATCATCCACACATGATATAATTCATTCAGTATATGATCAACCACAGGATAAGAACCCCAAATGGAATAAATCATCTTAATCAGGACAAGACAGTAACCAGAAAGGTCACTTCCAACATCTAGCATAGGATGAGCGAGCACAGAGAGCACTAGGGGAGAGGAACAGAACTCACCAAAGGTCCTCGCTGAAGACTAGAAGAGGAAGCAGAGGTAGCCGACGACCATGGCGGCACGGGGAGCACCCCCAGAGAGGGCGCTGCAACCCATACGGCGCCACGGCGGCGACCATGACCACGGCTAGAGGCGAGGAGAATTACCACGACGCACGACGGCAGCGGCAGCGCTAAGATCCACGCCAACCCCCAAACCCTAGGGTTCGAGACGGCATCGATCCGTCGCAGGAGAGCCCCATGCTCAAATCCAGTTGGATAGAAAGGATGGGCGTAGTCTAAAGGGGTTCGTAGCATGGAAAACAAAAAATTTCTACCGTATGCAAACAAACAAGCCAAGATCTATATACTAGATTGTAGCAACGAGTCGATAGAGGAACTCACCCTTGAAGATTCCAAAGCGGTTAACGAGAGCAGATTCTCGTGGGTGATGTAGTCGTACACTTCCGATCTCAAGATCGCGTAGATGATCCTTCCGTTTGCATTCCTAAGCGCGCTCGCAATGTCACACGTTCGAGATTCGATGAAGACCTTCCTCTCCCTTGTTCCAGAAAATGGAGGTTGTAGCACTCTCCTCGCGATTCGACAAAGACGACAGTGGTACCAAAGTAGAGGGAGATCTCGCAGGCTTCGCCTGAGCGAGTATGGTGGAGTATGAGAGAGGCCTTGGTGATCTAGGGTTTAGAGGGCACCAAGGGGAGGGCTTGGCCGGCGGCTAGGGTTTGGGGAAACCCTAACTCGCCGAGTTAGAGGAGGCCCTAGGCGGCGGCAGCAGGAGGTGGCCGGCGACTTGGGGCTAGGGTTTGGGTGTGTTGGGTGTGTGGAAGAGGGGACACCCCTGCCCCTTCTTTTATAGGTGGGAGGGAGGCGTGGTTGGGAGGAGGGAGTCCTCCTCCAACTCCTCCTCCTTGGACGGCGGGTGGAGGGAGTAGGACTTCCTCCCTAAGTAGGTTTCCTACTCTCCCTCCACCAAGCAAACTTGTCGTTTGACTTTCAAATTAGGATTTGAATTCTTCCTTTATTTTGCCCAGCCATGATACCTAGTACATGATGCAATCATTCCATATTGTCATGACACATTCATGTACCCTTCCTCCTGAGTCTTGGGACCTTAGGACCCTTCTAGAACATTCCCGATGAAAACACCGGAATCATTCCCCAACTCCGAAACAGGACTTTCCTTATATGAATCTTATTCTCCGGACCATTCCGGATCTCCTCGTCATATCCCGGATCCCATCCGAGACTCCGAACAACATTCGGTCTCTTACTCATCATTCCATAACTACTAAACAACATTGAATCCTTAAGTGTGTCTCCCTACGGTTTGTGAATTATGCGGACATGATCGAGAAACTTCTCCTATTAATAACCAATAGAGGAATCTGGAAATTCATATGGCTCCCACATATTTCTACGATTACTTTGCGATCGAATGAACCACTTACATACAATACCAATTTCCCTTTGTCTCACGATAGTTTACTTATCCGAGGTTTTGATCGTCGGTATCTCTGCATACCTAGTTCAACCTCATTACCGATAAGTACTCTTTTCTCGTTCCCGTGGTATGTGATCCCTTGTGAGCCAGTCACATGCTTGCAAGCTAATTGGATGACATTCCACCGAGAGGGCCCAGAGTATATCTATCCGTCAAATGGATGGACAGATCCCAATCTTGATCCATGTGTCTCAACCCATACTTTCCGAACACTCAATGCCATCTTTATAGCCACCCAGTTACGGTGTGGTGTTTGATGTCATCAAAGCATCCTTCCGGTGATGGTGATAAGCATGATCTCATGGTCGACTGAATCAGGTTACTATGTATCAGAAAGCTTATAGCGAATGAACTATATTAAATGACTTGATCTTTATGCTACGCTTAACTATAGGAGTATGTCCATCACATCATTCTCCTAATGATATGACCCTGTTGTTAATAACATCTCTATGTTCATGATCAGGAAACCATGATCATATATTAACCAACAAGCTAGTTTAACAAGAGGCTTTACTAGGGACTCTTTTATGTTTACAAATCACACAAGTATTAATGTTTCCTGTTAATACAATTATAGCATGGTATGTAAACATTTATCATAAGTATGAAGATATGATAATAACCACTTTATTATTGTCTCTTGGGAATATCTCCAACAGTCTCCCACTTGCACTAGAGCCAATAATCTAGTTTCAAACCTTTCTGTATTCAACACCTATGGCTTTCTGGTGTCGTATGTACACGATTGCTAGTGGTCAACTGATCTCCGGATCTGACACTTCCAGATCCGTGTGTAATTGCATGTCTTTGCGTCTCTACGCATCACTCATTCTCTAATGAGATGGCTTCGTACAAATTTGGTCCTTTGGTGTGATCTTTAGTTCTTTGGGGTTAAAACATGTTGATAATATTTTCGTACAATATATCTTCATAGTATTGTCCCTGCTGTGAACTATAGTTAGTTTGATAACAACTACTTGACACAAATGCCCTCTTTTGCTGCTATAACAGCAGTTATATACTTAGCCTTTTGTTGTAGTATCTGTCACAATGTCTCAACTTTGGAACTCATCCAAATCCATTATGGAACTTACTTTCCATCATATTGTGCCACCCTTAGTTTAGATTGAGATAAACTTAATTTGTACTTTGTGACAAAACTAGTATCAATGTAATATATTTACAATGAACTAACCATCTATTTGTCACTTCTACAAAATAATATCTTCTTATTTCTTTTACAAGATCATAAGAATATCTTTACTATTATCCAATGATCATCTTATGAATCATTCTGGTATACACTCATAACATTTAGAGCATAGGACATATCTGGATTTGTACACATCACAACATGATTGATAAAATACTCTTTGTGATTTTATACATCAAGTATCAATCTATACTTGAATCTTTGTTTCACTTACCAAGTGTCAATACACTTGAATATATCATCAATATTGAACTCATTCAATCCTTTCTGTGCGACAAGAACCTTTCTTGTAGTTTCTATATTGAACTCATTCAATATATCATCTATATACTTTCGGCACAACCATATTAGCGTCTATTGATGCCAAATATTTGGGTTTTGCCTAAGTCTTTCATCGAGATGAAATTCTTATCCTGTGTTAACAAAACATACATTATTTCCAATCAACAATATGTCTTCCACATAATGTATTAGAAACATGTCTTAGCGCTCCCACTTAATTTCTTGCAAATGCAATCATCTTCATCGTCTCCGATGAAATTAAACTCTTTTAACAATTTCATCATAGTGAAGATTCCAACTCCGCGATGCTTACTTCAACCATTGAAGTTTGCATATGCCTTTAGCATCCTTTGAATTAACAAAACCCTATGGACCGTGTTATGCACATGTCCTAGGTAACAATTCTATTAGAAGAACTTGTTTTGTTTATTCAACTACCACATAACAAAATTATATGTAGTGGTTGCTACATTAATCCGTCTAGACTAAATATCGCTATGAAAGATCAAATCTTATCATAGTCAACCTTTGAACATTGTTGTGAACTCTTTCCCAACATGTCGACTATTTCATAGATGTGAAACATCCATGTCTATTTCTTTATAGATCCAAACACAACTATAAGGTCTTACACCTTTCTCGAGGGTCCTTCAAGTTCAAAACTTGATTTCTTGTGTATGGAACTATCACGGATTTTATGGCTTCAAGCCATTTTACGGAGTCAGGGCCCATCATCGCTTCTTTGCATGTAGTCCGTTCATTATTCTCAAATAATGATTCAACCCTCAAATCTTGGTATTTGATTGTTTACTCGACCTACTTGGTTCAATAGAAACTTTGACCTCCGTAACCAAAACCTTTGAGGCACGTGAGCCATGAGCATTGTTGCTGCCTCCGGAACACTTTTCGACGCTGCGCAACTTTGCACATATAGCTAAGGTTCTTTTAACCTTATTAAAGTTCTATTGTCCTCCCACTTATCTTTTCACGAAAAATTCCTTCTCAAAGAAACTTGACGTTCTAAGTGACAAACACTCTTGTCTCCGATGTTATGGAGGAATACTTAACAGTTATTCGAAATAACATACAAAGACAGGTTCATCCGACTTTGGTTGCAAACATCTTTCTTATGCATAGCATACCAATGTTTAAGAAAGGACAACTTGGGTTTTATCCCAAACCATAACTTTATATGGTGTCATTTCAACGAATTATGATGGAGCTCTTTCCAGTGGAAAAACGGTAGTCTCTAAAGCTTTTAATCTTTAAAATATAATGGCAGTTTTATGAATTACACCTTCGATCTTACCATGTCAAACAAGGCTTAATTACAAATCTCGAATGCTCCATACTCTTATGGTGTTTCGAAAAATGCAAATCCACGGAACGATTCCTTAAATCTTAGGTATTATGCTAAACTTGTAACTCAAATATCTTACTTTATGATCTTATCATAAACTATTTATATTCTTGTTACAATGATTTTGCACTTCATCTTGAAAGTCTTTGAACTTTTCAAATGTTTCATACTTCATCCTTATTAAGTAAATATTCATATATTCACTCAAATTTTCGGAGGAAGCATATGAAGTTGAAATCCATCGCTCTTGACTACACATAATGGACTTCATACAACAATATGTACAAGTTCCAATATGCTAGTCATTCGTTCCCTTTTGGCCTATGAACGAAGTTTTAATTATCTCTAGAAAAGTTTCACAAGCATCATTTGATCAAAAATCAAAAGGCTCCAAAATTCCATCCACATGGAGTTTCTTCATGTTTTCTTTCCAATATAATTTAAACGGCGATGTCACTTCCTAAGTGATCTTTTAATCAATTTGTCTTTCGACATTTTTAGCACTAGTTTTATGGATGCGATTTCTCCAACGAGATTTGTAAATCATCCATCTTTTATGGATTACGGCAATTATTTGAACAACCCTTTTGTTCTCATAATACCTGATAAAACAAATCTTGAAGGCAAGCTTTTAATGAGCAACACAATAACCCTTTATTTGTTCTCGATGAACATCATCACATATTCTTTTGCTAGTTACTTAGGCCATTGTAGTTCATGAATTCTGTTGTTTCGTATGACGATTCATACCAACAAATTCAGTATCAAATACTTAAGAACCACATTGTTTAACAAGCAAAGAATATAGCCATAACACGTATATCCTTTATATACCTAAACTGAACAATTCTAGTCTTTTCTTTTCTGCCATATATTTATGAGATTCTCTTTCAGTATTTCTTTTTCTATTTGAAAGAATCTATCAACATCAATAGTGGAGCCATACACATGACACATAGTCCAAATCATGTATAGTTAAATACCAATGTCTTTGGACTTGCACTTTGAAGTAGATCGCCATCATCAAATGTTTGGTGTTCTTTCAAATTCCTTTCTTTAGTAATCTCTTGGTGTAGTAAACATTTTACCTACATCAAATATTCACCCTTATCATGGAATTATCCATGATCAAGCTACTTTTAGCTTATAACGATGAATCGCGAGTATAATGTTGCTCTCCAAAAACCTTTTGGTGGATTAGGACAACTAGTGTCTCCAAACTTTTGCAAATTCTCATCAAATATGAGAACATGACCTTTGCCATATTATACTCTATCATGTTGCAACCAAAACTTCGTTTCAGATATCACAATATCTTCCATACATCATGGTTTCTGAAACAACTCTTTCAGATCCTAGATAACCTTGATATTAAGACAATCCTTTGAATATCAAGAATCATGGAGACAAACATGATACTCATACACTAACACTTGGAATTGTCACTCTTGATTTAATACCAGTTATTAAACTTCATGGAGTAACCAGAACTTACTGAAAGTTTGCAATATGACTTTTAAACTTTAGATTAACACTTCAAAACAATACGATACCAGTTCGTAAAGTAACTAACCAGAATTCTATAGTTCTATCATCTCAATTATAACTAAGCGCAAGGTGGTAAACGGATGCCAATGACTACAACAATTATGCAAATTCACTTTGGTTTAATTTATGATAAATAGTGTTCAATTTTTAATCATATTACCGTTCAACTCCCACTCAAAAAAATATCCCTCACATTGTTTTAGTGATCACACGAACCAAATCCACCACATCAAAACCGATCATCACGAGAGTTGATGTAGCTTCAACGGCGAACAATCAACATGTTCATCATATCTACTATATGACTCATGCTTTACCTTTCGGTGATCCGTGTTCCGAGACCATGTCTGTACATGCTAGGCTCGTCAAGATCAAACCTTAGCTTCCGCATGAGCAAATCTGGCTTGCTCATGTTGTATACACTCGTAGAATCTAACACACCCGATCATCACGTGGTGCTTTGAAACAACGAGCTTTAGAAACGGTGCTTACTAAGGATGAACACTTTAAAACTTGAAACTGTGTGCTTGAGGGATCATCTTATAATGCTACCATCGTGAATTAAGCAATACAAGATGCATAAAGGGATTAACATCACATGCAATTCATAATATGTGATATGATATGGCCTTTCTTCTTTGTTCTTCTGATCTCCATCTTCAAGCACGAACATGATCTCTATCATCACCGGCATTGCATCAAGGTCAATGACGGCGCTCCATGGTTGTCGTCCACCAGCTTCAACTATTACAACTACTTTGAATAGACACGCGGGTCTTAACAGAATTTAAAGACAACCATATGGCTCCTGCCGGTTGCCAACTTACAATAAGGAACATGGCATACATCAAATATAATCACAATCATGGCCATATCACATCACAGCACACCCCTGCAAAACAAAGTTAGATGCCTCTAATTTTCTTTGCATGTTTTACGTGGTTTGGGGCTTTCAATAAGTGTCATTCTAACTTACGAACAAGAACCACAACATTGATACTAGTATTGTCAATCACCCGTTGTAAATTGAATCTTAACTATGTTGGGAGAAACAGGCACCCGCAAAGCCACTTATGCAATACAAGTTGCATGTCAAGCGTGGAGCAAGTCTCATGAACGATGTCATGTAAGGTTAGCCCGGGCCGCTTCATCCCACCATCCCGCAAGATGCAAAGTACACAAGAAGCAATCGACAACAAAAGCATCAACACCCACAATGACCATTGTGTTCTACTCGTGCAACAGATCTACATATAGACACGGCTCTGATACCACTGAAGGGGTTCGTAGCATGGAAAACAAAAAATTTCTACCGTATGCAAACAAACAAGCCAAGATCTATCTACTAGATTGTAGCAACGAGTCGATAGAGGAACTCACCCTCGAAGATTCCAAATCGGTTAACGAGAGCAGATTCTCGTGGGTGATGTAGTCACACACTTCCGATCTCAAGATCGCGTAGACGATCCTTCTGGCGCTGCGTTCCGGCAGCGCTTCCGCAGTCGGTCACACGTTCGGTATCGATGAAGACATTCCTCTCCCTTGTTCCAGTAGGCAGCAAAGGTTGTAGCACTCTCCTCGCGATTCCTGCAGCACGACAGCGTGGTACCGAAAGTAGAGGGGAGATCTCGCAGGGCTTCGCCTTAAGCCGGAGCGAGTATGGTGGAGTATGAGAGAGGCCTTGGTGATCAAGGGTTTAGAGGGCACCAAGGGGAGGGCTTAGCCGGCGGCTAGGGTTTGGGGAAACCCTAACTCGCCGAGTTAGAGGAGGCCCTAGGCGGCGGCAGTGATTGGCTTGGACCAACTACTGGGCCCCACATCATGGAATTGTGGACGGGAAAGTACGCCCGGTTGTGCAACAAGGAGTTGATCTCTCATGGGTAAAGTAACGCACCTCTACAGAGTGTAAAAATTGTAACTTGTTACTCTTGTTCCGGGAAGGAGGTACGAACGCGGCAGGAAAGGAACTCCATGAAAGTTCTGGTCAACCTGTGAAGGCTGATGGTCATAGTTTTTCATAATAAAATCAATCTTTGAAGAAAGATTTACAAAAACTGCATAGTGCCAAGGACTTATAGTCCGAGGTGGTAGTTAGAGCATCAAACTTCCCACTTTGCATATAATGAACTTGTTGGGTAACGCTGTTACTCATCCTTTCCTTTGATCCCTTGCTTAGACTCTGAGGATCCTGAAGACGTGCCAATGTATGCAGCCGAATGTCAAGAAGATGTGTTCTACGAGGAACTTGATCTGTCCGGAGGTGTTGAAGGAGTGGATTACGAAATCCGCTACGGTGTCGATGATAACGAGTCCAACTAAGTATCCCTAGTTAGTAGTAACCAACGGAGCCGAGCAGCATGAACTCTATAGAATAAGCTGCTGAGTTCAACTCCTAATCGGAGTTGCTACTTTTAAATTCCGCTAAAACACTTCATATTTTGGTTTGTAAGTTGAATCTTTTGGAAGTCTTGAACTTCCGGTATTGTAATAATAATAATGTGTGTAAATTTGTAATATGGACCCGCAATGTTTCTGTTGTACCACTCTGAGGGATGTGATATTTACAGAACGGTGTTCTGTGGATGTCATGTCAACGACTATAGTCTACTACACATGCAGTGGTATGCTGGGTCATCGCAGTTGGTATCAGAGAAAATTGCTTTGAACTTAGGTTGGAAACCAAGTAAAGGGTATTACCCGTAGAAAAGATTAGCAACAATAAAGAATTCTATAAAAGTACTATAATGGGTATTCAATTGAGAATATTCTGTTATATATTTTAGTGCGATAATTCTTTGTTATGATGCAATATATCATTGGATACTAATCAAAATTATTTTTCTGATATACAGAGATATGGCACCAAAGTTTCCAAAACATACTTTGGTAAGGAAAGAGGAGACTCTTGATGATTATCAAGGATCATTCACTGACCAACTTTGTCAACTTTTAAAGCTCTTTAGGTATCCAACTAGAATTCTAGTGAACACTATCACTTACCTTGACGGCCGGATGTTATCCAAGTATCGTGTGAGTATCCAACTTCCAGAGGAGCTTGGATTATATCACGATCTACCTATAGGAGAAGGTAGGAGTCATTTAGCAGCATATCATGTTGCTGTTGTGGAGGCGATAGATAATATCCGGGAACAGAAAACCAAGGAGTTAGAAGGTAGCACATTCTCTGTGATACCTCATGATTCCATAAACTCGGGTCCTATACCGGATCATCTTACTATGATTAAGAAGCATCCTAAGTTAGCTTCCAAGTTTATGGATAGATACCGGACACTTGTTGCGTATTTTTATAAGACACATAAAGTGATTGTCGAAGATAAAAATGATATGTTAGAGGATCTAACTGATCCTGAGAGGAGGAAACAGTTAGCATTCCAGTTAGAAAAGGAAGCAAGTAGTAGTGCAACACCTATCTTTAAGGATATACCTATAGATCCTGAATCTTTTATACCATATCCTTATTCACCAAGACCTGAACCTATAAATGATCTGACTATGGATAGGAGGTATGCAGTACCACATGGCTTAGAGGATGGTTCTGACTCAGAACTTCCTATTGAGAATTCGGATGGTTGGAGAATGGGATCATATGATGGATCTCATGAACACCAAATGTCCACAGATGGTTCTGACAGAAATGTTGGGCAATCTAGTTGGATGGGTGCAAGGATGAACCCTAATAACAGTAGTAGAAATACCATGTCAATAGATAATCAGGATGAACAAGAAGATTCTGAGGAGAGAGTGTTTGAATCATCAACATCTTCTCAAAACCCAGGGAATATACATTATCCAGTGTTTAACTATCTTGCCCAAGGGAGCACCTGGGAAGCAGCAGGATCTGCGTATCCTATTGACAACTCAAGGAATGAAGCTCAGGAGATGCAGGCTGGAGATAATGTTGAATATGTTTTGAAGACTTTTCAGCTGAGATGGAGGGAGTCAATGCGCTCAGGTTGAGTAATGACTCAAGTCCTGACACTTCAAATAGAGAGTATGTTCCTTCTGGAAGGCCATTTGTTCCACAAACTGTGCGACGAACAACACGTCATCACGGTTGGACATCAGGCATGTACGATGAGCGTAGCTACTACTAGTAGGAGACAACTAGTTAATGATATCAATACCGTGTATTGTACTCCAAGTAATTAAGGTAGTGAGATGAATACGGTAGTTTTGTGATTATACCTATATGATATATGTTGTAAGGACTTTGTATCATTATGATATTATGTAAAATATGTGAAATGCATATTTGGATTTTCTTTGGATCTTCATTGTGTGACTAGTTCTGTGCGTAAAGTCGAGCTCAGAACACATGTGCATGATGTAATTATGAGTATTCGCTTTATGTTGCAGGACTAGAGGGTCATGGATACGGGTGTAGAAATGGAAACTGAGCAGCAGCGGATGGAGCGAGAGGCCAAGGATAAGGCCGATGCAGATGCAGCAAATCAAGGAGCATTACCACCACCACCACCAATGAGGCCGTTAATGGAGCAGAATTTTATGTAATGCATGCAAATGATGCAAGAGACCCAGAACAAGTTCATGAAAGAGCTGCTGGGACGAGAAAATCAGAGGGCACCTAAAGGTGGAGGAGTGAGTATATCTAATTTCCAGAATGCAAGACCGTTACCTTTTGCATCAGCTCCTAAACCAATGGATGCAGAAGATTGGCTAGAAGATACTGAAAGGAAGCTGAAGACTGTAGGTTGCAATGATGAGGATAAATTTAGGTATGCAACTCATCTTCTGATTGGACCTGCAGCATAATGGTGGGAAAATCAGTTGGCCATGCAACAACCAGGAAGGGAGTTTACCTGGGAAGAGTTTAAGCAGAGATTCCGTGAATATCATGTTCCGGAAAGTGTTATGGAGTTGAAGCGGAGAGAATTTGAGGAGCTTCAGCAAGGATATACTAGTGTTATGAAGTACATCCGGGAGTTTAGTAAACTGTCTCGCTATGCTGAGGAGGATGTCAACACTGGAGGGAAGCAGAAGAAGCGTTTCCTGCGTGGATTAAATCAATTTGTGAAGATGCAGCTATGGTTAGCCAATAAGCAAAATTATCAGCAGTTGTTGGATGCAGCCATTACTTTTGAAGATGATTATAAGAATGTCCAAGAGGATAGGAGGAAGAGAGCCAAAAAGGAAACCAAGAGGATTCAGGCAAGCAAACCTAAACCTAACCTGGAGTTCAAACCCCGGAACAGGAATTATGGCAACAATAACAATAACAAGGGCAGTGGTGGAAATCAATCCAATCCGAGAAGGAATGTTATTTGTAACAATTGTGCAATTCTAGGGCATTTCCAGAGGGAATGCAAAAAGCCTGTAGTGATCTGTTATGGTTGTGGTAAGAAGGGACATATCAAGCTAGATTGTCCGAGCAAACATATCAAGCAAGATTGTCCGAGCAAACCACCTGGAGGTTGGCCTACCAAGGGAGGAAGACAAGCCAGTGGAGGAAATGGACAGCCCAATAAAGGAGGAAATATTGTCAAGAACAACAATGGCAAGAGGAACCGACCTACCGGGAAACTGAATTGTGCAACCCTAGAGGAGGTGGATAATTCGGAGCATGCAGTGATAGGTACGCTCAATATCCTTACCAATCCTGGCAAAGTTCTATTTGATACTGGTGCAACTACTTCATTCATTTCTGAAGAATTTTGTGATAAGTTCAGGATTAGAAGGGCAACATTAGAAAGTCCTATGACCGTAGTTACGGCAGGAGGGAATGTGATTGTACGCCACGTAAAACAAGATCAGGTTATGTCGATCTGTGGTTGTACATATTTCGCAGACCTTTATATGATTCCTTTGAAGGGAACTGTAGTAGTGCTAGGAATGGATTGGATGATGGAACATAGAGCTCAGATAAATTGTGAGGAGAAAACTGTCTCAATCAAAACTCCAAGTGGAGCAAGGATAGTTTACCAAGCAGATAAGAACAGTCATATCATGGTGGACCTGTAGTTGAACTCAATGAAAGATGTCAAATTGGAAGAGATTCCTATAGTAAATGAATTTCAAGATGTTTTTCTAGCAGAGCTACTAGGAATGCCACCTGACCGGGAGATAGAATTCACTATTGACCTAATTCCTGGCACATCACCAATAGCTCAAGCACCATATAAAATGAGACCCAAAGAGTTAAAAGAACTCAAAGAGCAAATTGATGAGTTATCTAGAAAAGGATTTATTCAGGAAAGTGTATCCCCATGGGGAACACCAGTAATCTTTGTGGATAAGAGAGATGGTGGAAGAAGAATGTGTGGAGATTATAGAAACTTAAACAATGTTACTATCAAGAATAAGTATCCTTTACCAAGAATTCAAGATTTGTTTGATCAAGTAAAAGGGGCTGGAGTATTTTCAAAGATCCATTTAAGATCTGGATACCATCAAATAAAAATCAAACCGGAAGATGTTCCAAACACAACATCTGTCTCAAGATATGGACACCATGAGTATCTGGTAGTACCATTTGGTTTGACCAATGCACCGGCAATATTCATGAATCTGATGAAAAAGATCTTCATGCCATATTTGGACAAGTTCGTCATAGTTTTTATTGATGATATTCTGATATATTCCAAGGATAAGGAAGAGCATACTGATAATTTGAGAATAGCATTGCAGACTTTAAGAGAACAAAAACTTTATGCTAAGTTTAGTAAGTGTGAATTTTGGCTAGATGAGATAGAATTCCTCGGTCATGTGATTCAGTAAGGATGGAATTGCTGTGAATCCATCCAAAGTTCAATCAGTACTAGAGTGGACTGCACCAACCAATGTGAAGCAAATTCGAGGTTTCTTAGGAATGGCTGGTTATTATCGGAGATTCATTGAGGGTTTCTCCAAAATAGCCGGACCAATGAACAAATTATTAAGGAAGAATACACCATTCAAGTGGGATGAGAAATGTGAAGCAAGTTTTCAAGAATTGAAGACTAGATTAACCACAGCTCCAATCTTAGCAGTTCCTGAAACAGGGAAGGACTTCACAGTATACTGTGATGCGTCTAAAGAAGGTTTGTGTTGTGTACTAATGCAAGATCGGAAAGTGATTGCTTATGGTTCAAGACAACTAAAGCCACATGAATTGAACTATCCAACTCATGATTTAGAGTTAGCGGCAGTAGTTTTTGCGCTGAAAGGATGGAGCCATTTCCTATATGGAGCCGGATGTGAGTTATACACTGACCATAAAAGTCTCAAATATTTATTCACTCAAAAGGAATTGAATATGAGACAGAAACGTTGGTTGGAACTAATCAAGGATTATGATTTAACAATCAACTATACTCTAGGAAAAGCAAATGTTGTAGCGGATGCTTTAAGCAGAAAGAGTGCAGATATTCAGCCTAGCAATAGGGAGCTACCAAAGGAGTTACAAATGGACTTGAAAGATTAGAGATTCAATTCATTAGAACACAGGTTCTTGGAGGATTAGCTACTATGCAGGTAGTTGCAGAGCAGGACAATGTTCTTAAGCAAGAAATTTTTAGACATCAAGCAGAAGATCCTTTTATTGCTGAGGAAATTCGGAGGATATCTCAAAGGCAAAAATCAGTTTTTCGCCTTGGGGATTATGAATCTTTATGGTTCCAAGACCGTCTTTGTGTTCCAGATGTGACTGAGATTCGTGATATCATACTCAGAGAAGCACATGAAACACCATATTCTATACATCCGGGAAGTACTAAGATGTATATGGATTTGAAAGAACTGTTTTGGTGGAATAACATGAAAAGGGACATTGCTAAATATGTATCTGAATGCCATACTTGCCAAAGGGTGAAGGCTAAACATCAAAGTCCAGCAGGACCATTACAACCCTTGGAAATTCCTGAATGGAAGTGGGAGGAAATAGGTATGGACTTCATCACAGTATTACCCATGACACTAAAAAGGAAGGATATGATATGGGTAATTGTGGAAAGACTCACTAAGAGTGCATATTTTATTCCGGTAAATCAAAAAGATAATTCCGAGAAGTTAGTTGAAGTATATGTCAAAGAGATAGTAAGTAAGCATGGAGTACCCAAAAAGATCATAACTGATAGGGGATCAGTGTTTACTTCAGCATTTTGGAAGCAATTGCATGAAGCACTTGGTTCAAAGTTAGATTTCAGCACAACATATCATCTTGAGACAGGAGGTCAAACTGAAAGAACAAATCAAATACTAGAAAACATGTTAAGAGCTTGTGCACTAGACTTTGGAGGTACATGGGAAGATCATCTACCATTGGCAGAATTTTCTTATAATAATAGCTATCAGAGTAGTCTAAAGGAAGCTCCATATCAGGTTCTGTATGGAAGGAAGTGTAGATCACCAATATGTTGGTATGAACCTGGAAGCAGCAAATAATTTGCGCCAGATTATATCAAAGAAAGACAAGATATCATTGATAAGATCAGGGATAGACTGAAAATAGCCCAGAGTATACAGAAAAGTTATGCGGATCAAAGTCGAAGATCATGGCATCCAGAAGTGGGAGATATGGTCTATTTGAAAGTAAGCCAATGAAAGGGGTGAAAAGGTTCGGAGTTAAAGGAAAATTGAGTCCAAGATACATCGGACCATTCAAGATATTGAGTCAAAACAGAACTATAGATTATGCTTTAGAGTTACCATCAAGATTAGCTCAAGTGCATAATGTTTTCCATGTGTCACAACTTCGTAAATGTTTGAAAGTTCCGGATGATGAAATCACACACCAAGAGATAGAACTACAAGCAGACCTGACCTATATTGAAAAGCCCTGTAAGATTCTGGAAGAAAAATGGAAAAGATTGATGAACAGAGCAATCAAATATTGCAAGGTACAGTGGGAACATTACCTAGAAAGGGAAGTCACGTCGGAGAAAGAAGAGGATTTAAGGAAAGCCTATCTAGAACTATTCAGGTACATCTCCACAAACTTTGGGACGAAGTTTAATTTAAGGGGGGAAGTCTATAACATCCCAGCATTTAGGAACTAACGAAGTTTAGATTTAGGAAATTGAAATGTTGCATGCATTCATCTGTGAAAATGTGGATAAAATTTTCGCCAAATAAAAACCTAAAGTGATCAAGGTTTCTTTCATACTTTGAGATTAGATTTAGTCTTAAAGGATGATTGCTATAGACTTTGATATGATCTTTGATGAATTATGTGTTTTGGAAAATAAATATGAAAACTTATTTCATATTTTCATCCAATAAATAAGTTACAAAGATGAAACTTATTGAAGAAAACCTATAAAGAAAACCTAAACTAAAATTTTCATCTTCAAATCTGTACCTGCAAGACAACCTAAACTAAAATTTTCATCTTCAAATCTGTACCTGCAAGACAAACACTAATAAAAAATAATAAAGGTTAGGGTTAGAATGGTTTTACTCTCAGACATGTCAGTGAGGTGCACTGAACAAGTTTCATCATTGAGAAATTATAAAAGGGGCAAGTTTCACCAATATGAAAGAATCTATCTTTCATAAATTTTAAGCCAAGAAGTCAAATTGACAGCAAGGAGGGGCAAGTTTCACCATCCAGGTAAAAGTAATCAGATCAAAGTAACTCTCTAGTCCAAAGCATATCCACAAGTGCACAACAAGCACACAAGCAGGACACACACCTAAATGCATGTGGTGTGCTGTCAGCTTCACAACACAGCTCAAACACACAAAACCATCAGCACAGCCGTGGAGAGGCACTAGTGCATCTCTTCACTGCACACACACACAAGAACAGCCAGCTTAGGCAGCAGCTAAACCAAGCACAACAGCTAGTAACCAAACCAACCAAAGCCCAAGATCTCATCACCAGGATGGTGACATAAGGAGGGGGAAGGATCAGGTGGACAACAAGACCAAGTCCAGGAGCTAGGAGGAGTAGGCTAGCTCAAGATCAAGCTCAGGAGCTGAGCAAAACAAGATCAACATCATCACCCAACTCCATAATCATCAGCTTTTGTGGTGAGCATCATAAAACCCTCACATGATCTAATCATATTATCTAGACAGAAGCATGTGTTGTTTTATGAAACAAACTCTCAGAAAGCACCCAAGTGGGGTGAATCCATCATGGAGATTTTAAACTCTAAAAGCAAATAGCAAAGTACCAGGATCCAACCAAAACTCAGAACAATATCATTGATTTGGTTGTCAAGCTATATATTTCAATTCAAGCACAAATATAGCTAAGATTTAAGTTCTAGGCACATCCCTAAGATAAGGGTAGCACCTTAAAAGATTATTCTTTGGATCCAGATAATGATTAATCCTACTATCATTTTTTCCAAGCTTTGATTCAAGAAACAATAGTTGGTACCACTACCAGGACTATCTATATGAATCAACTAGATAAGGCCTAAACCCCTAAGCCTCAGACCAACATCATTGGTCTTAGGGATTTCAGAGAAGAACATTTCTATTTATCTGATACAACCAAGCTTGTCTTAAGCTTAAACCAACCCAATCAATGGAGTAAAATCAATCTTGTGTGCCATACAATGATGGTGTCACAAGAACAATTCGACATGAATCAGGATAAACATTCAATCATCACAGATTCAACCAATCAATCTACTAATCATTTTCCTGTCATTACAGGAATCATAATTAGGACATTCCTATGTTTATTTTCACTATTTGAGATCATTGTGATCTCAAACCACACATTAATTCTCAAGCCAACAACACTAAGACAGTGATTTCATCACACCATACCCATTATCATAAACCAAGAAATGATAGTGGAAAGTTATCAAACTCACTGACTTTACCAAGCATTGGTTTCAGAACAACTATACCATCTGAATCATATGCAATCCAAGCATAAAATCATCTAATAAGCCACCAGAACCATTGTGGCATCCCGTAAAACCACTACTAGAAAATCGCGTTGAATTTGTGCATTGCATCGTCATCATCATGCATTGTTTGCATAAAAACTATGTTTGCAAAGCCCGTGTTGTTTTCTAAAGACGCCCATCTTTATTCAAACGCCAAAACCCGGGCCGCCGGACTATTTTGTTTTGTCTGTTATCGGGTTGCAAAAGACTTGTTCGAAATAAATAAAAAAATTATTTATTAGTTTAGCGGGCGAACGTGTCGACGACCAACGACCACCCCATATTTCAGATCGGCCCACCCTTATTCCTACTGACTACCTGTAAAACTACCCACACCCAGCCTCCACCTCACCCTGGCCAATTGCCATGCGCCACCTCACCTCTCCTCTTCCCCCACCCAATCAGATTCTGACACCTAGTCCTACCCTCTCTCCACTCCACCTCCACCTCACACTCACCCACACACACCACTCACGCCTGCCCGCGTCCGGTCAACCCACACCTGCCCACCCACTCCACGCGGCCCCACCGCCCTGCCACTGCCCCTGGGTCCCACTGACCCCCTCACCTGCCCACTCACCCACCACACCTGACCACGCCACCACCTGGCCCCACTTCCACCTTCCCCTGGACCCTCCTCCCTAGGCCCCACCCACGAGCCACACGCACGCCAGCCCCCGCGCCCACCCCGTCCCTTACCTCACGCCGGCTCTCTCTCCCTAGCCTCGCCCCGTCGCTCCCCAGCCTCCTCTTCCCCGCCGCTCGCCCGCCAGGCCTTCCCCTCCTCCTCCGTCGCCCCCGACGCCGCCCCCTCTCCGTCGCCTCCGCGCCGCCCTGCCCCTCACCGGACCGGCCCGCCTCGAGCTCGTCCCCGACCCACCTGCCCGCCTTGGTGCTCCCTCTGTGCCGTGCCTCCGCCTGCGTCTGCGTCGCCCACAGCGTCCGTCGCCATGAGCCCCTCTCCCCTGGCCTCCTCTCTTCACCCGCGTGCCCGACCGTGGCCGCGCCAGGCCCGCCCGCGCCTCGCCGTCTTCGACCTCCGGCGCCCGCACCGAGCCCCGGCCCGCCCGGCTTCCCGCCTCGCCCTCCGGCGCCCTGCGCCGCCATGAGGCCGCCTCCTCCTTCTCCGACACTGCGTCTCCGGCGCCTCGGCGAGCCCGCCGCCGCTCAACCGCCTTCCGTCCCCCGCGTCGCCCTACCCGCCACCGCAGGCCCGGCCCCGAGCCCTGCCTCCGCCGGCCTCCCTGCGCGAGCTCGCCGGCCGCAGTCCCCTCGTCGTCGGGTCCCCCTGCCTCTGCATCCTGGCCGTACACGCCCCCCCCATGCTCTGTTTTGCGTCAGGTAGCCAGCCCACTTGTGGCCCCACGTTTCGTCACATATCCTCGCCTGCCAAGATCGACACCGAGTGGAGAAGTGTCACCGACCAAGATGACTCGGTGAATCAACGGCACCGAATCCGAGCCCGACACCAACACTCGAGCACTTCAACAGGGAACGCCATGATCTCCAAACCGCAACACCGAGTGCACCGACATGGAACCCGAAGGCCAAGCCCTCGACACGCCTAGTTCCTTCTCCCGGATCCTAGGACGCCGAGCCCCGGTGCGACGAGTACCCTTCTCCGGACGCCAAGATCACCGACACGAAAAGACAAGACCGCCACACGGACGCCGAGACCCCTGAACCCTGAGTCCCCGAACCGAAGGTCGATCTGAAGCGCCAGGACCCGAACCTGCAGAATGCCAAGTTCGCCGAGAACCTAGATGCCAAGCTCTTCCCTTCGACAGGATCGTCCCCCAAGACACCAAGATGCCACCCGAGGCCAGAAACCGCCAAGGTCTCCCCCGGACGACAAGTTCTCCATCCCGGAACGGCAGGATCGACCGCATAGAACACTAAGATCTTCCAGTACCGAGACCCGAGTCCGACACCGACAATCGAAACCGCTGAACCGACAAGACCGGCACCGACCCGAAAGCAACCGATGCGCCCGACGCCACGCCAAGTTCATCTACCCGAACGCCAAGATCCACCCCGATCCGAAGACCCTAGATCCCGGAGTCCAAGAACGTTTCCGTCGAACCCCAGATCCGAACCCGAGACCGACCCCGTACCCCGAACCCCGGAACTCCAAGACCGTCGAGACCCTAATGTGTGAACCCCTTCCCGAAACCCTATTTTATAATATAATCACAATTGATGCATATTGAATTGTCATACTTGCATGCATAATCATGTGGTTTGGGGGCCTTATGCCGATTCACCTAATAATTAAATATGGGGCCCATATGCGGGCAAATCTAGCCTTATATTGACCTCATTTAAATTGGAGTAGCGAACCCGATACTATCTTCTGTCATGTTAAAACAACATTTAAATTGCGGGGGTTCTAAATAACTTGAACCATTTAATTAATTGTCGGGACCCCAGTTCCGCTTAATCTGACCTAATTGCACCGCATCTTGGACAAGCCATGCATCATACATGCATCATGCCGATCTTCTGCCGTTGAATTAAATATCGCATCCGGTGTTTCTTCTAGTGTTTTGCTTCTTCGCGGATAAGGCCGTTGAGTTGATGTGAGCTTCGCCCCGATCTTCGGTTGAACCGTCGACAATGTTTTCAGGCGAGCATCTCCCCCTTTCTACCTATCTTACTTTTATAGTATTTATTCCCTCCTGTTGATCTATTGCTATCTGTGTTGCGATGCTTTAGTTTCCGTACCTGTGATATACCGTGCAGCCCTATATTGCCTTGGACACATCCTATTACCTGTTGTTTGGTAGATAGTTGGACTTGCGCGTCGTAGTCGCTTGCTCTAGTGTTGTCGCCTTTCGTCCAGTGCCACCGTTGTTGATGTATTACTGTATGTTGATGTTGGAGATGATCATAGTTTTACTTATCGCTCACTTTAAATTCTGTTTAACAACTAAAATTGAATAAGCAGAGGCATCGGTGGGTGATAGATAACATTTGGTTTCCGAACGCCCACTTGTGTCCCGTAGGACCCCGAGTACTTGATACCTGTTCTTTGATTTATCGCGCTATCCACATCCGGGAGGTATATGGGACCCCCCTGAGCCAGAGCTTGATTCAGTCTTATTTCTTGGGGCCACAACTAGTTTGAGGTTTTATTTACGATCCTGTACTTATGCCATGCTACTACGTATTTAAATTGTGCGAGGAGCACACTGTACTGTTTAGGAAGGCGGAGTGATTACGCGGTATCGACAAGCCCAGCCACACTTTCGGGTTCCCAGTCGCTTACAGCCATTGGCGCTAACCTTGAGTCCGTCTCGAAGCTTGCTTACTTTGTTGCGGGATCTACTCAAAGGGGTGGCCCCCTGAAATATTTCTGAATCCTGTGATTGTTCAGTCGTGAAAGCCTCGTTGGGTTTTGATTTGGTTTTTCCGAGGTTGATCGAGCGTGTGTTGCTATTGGTGCACCCCGGTAAAACTTTCGAAAGCCGTGTCCATGGATATGGACGACTTGGAGCACAGTATCTCGATCATAGACAAGCATAACTAAAGTTTATTTGCTATAAATTTGACTTATAATGACTAGTAATCAGCTCCACTATAATGGAATGACTAAATAATACTGCCCACAATTGCTTGTTTTGTGAGTCGCGACCATTGTACTGACTAGTAAGTATTGCAACTACAACAAAATGGCTGAATAAAAGTACCAACAAGCTTTTGGGTTATGGGTTTATCTCATGCTACCAGATGTCGATTAGTAATTGACGCAACTATAACGGAATGGTTAATTAAAAGTGCCCACCGCTACTTTATCGTGACGATTAACTAAATCGACTAGTAATTGCTGCAACGATAATCGAATAAGTAAAACTATCAACGGTGAGTTCCTCGGTTGACTTCCTCGTTGGTCTCGAGGAAACGCCAGGATGGGTTTGTTTGAGGATAGTAGCATGTTGGATCCGAATAGGTTTTTCGCACCCCTCTCTGATAACCGCCAGTTGTATCGAGTCTCTATAGGTTGTTTAGTGCATGCTGCCGCTGCCGCTTCAGTCCACCATACCTATGTAGGCGAGGACCGCCGAATTCTAGCCTCGCCGTGTCTTGGCCTCGATCGACGCCCTCTTTTTCCTCTGCCCTTTGTCGGTACCCCTTTTGTTTAAGCAGGTTTGAGATCGACGCCGTTAGCAGGGTTACCCTTCCGGCTTGGGCTGGGCAGGGTTATGGACGCCATTGGTTATTCTTCGGGCTCTTAGCCCCATTTGCATCTTGTCCGTAGTCGGACGCCCATCGCTTTTCAAGGTGATTTGGATCTTTGTACCGTATATTTGTATTCTTGACTCTTTGAGTCATTGTTGTATATATATCTGCTCATGGGTCCCATCGAGGACTGTTGTGTAATGTTATTACTTCGTTTTCCACCCGCACGAAAGTGCCTGGTGGGCACCTTTGAATCGTTTCTATGCGGGTTTGGCGAGTTTCGCTAAAACTTGCATAGGGCCGATTCTGAGGGTGTTACAGAGTGGTATCAGAGCTCAGCAGTTACGATACCCCACAAGTCCAGCCTGTAGGATAACCTAGCTAACGGCCGAAGTAGAGTGTCAAAACTATTTTTGAAAATAGGTTGGATAGTTCTGATTAGGTCTGATTTTATTCCTTACCCCTCTGCTATTCTCCTCTTACCCCTGCGTGTTTTGAATCTACCTCTTATCTTTTCTTCGAGTCCAGGATTTCTCGTGGTTGGGTTTCCGTCGTACCTTCAGGGTTTCGCTTTCTCCCTTTTGTAACGGAGGTGCTACGATCAGCAATCTGCAACTGTTCTGTTGTGCCCTTCATCCGATCTTTTGGTTCTTGAGATCTTTATCCATATGTGTTCCTTGCCGGATATCAGTGTCGTTGAAAAACATATGCGAAGGACGAGCATTGGTGAAGTTGGAGTATACCTTGAGCATGTGTTGTTTATGCCAATGGAACCATCGCGGAACCTAATCATTGTGTCTTTCATACGATTTCTGCGGGCAACATTCCTTTGTTTCGTATACCACCTGTGAAGATCTTCAGTCTAAATCTCGAGAGTTGAGTTGCCTGATTCTCCTACCCATGTATAGAGTTGATAGTTTGGGTCCGGGATGGACTGATCACCCTACTCGACTCTTACTGTTCGCTCTGTACATCGAACTGGTGGATCAATGTAACTTTTCCCTCTTCTAATGGAAGTTAGAGGTGGCCTTATCGTTTGATACCTCTACCTCCGTCCTTTGTTTCTCCGGAGTGTTCTCTCGACGATCAGGAACAACGACCCTTTGTTGGTGGTGTCGCCGATTCCCAGATGAAGAAGGAACCCTCGTTAGTGGTGTCGCGAAGATCTACATGATGCGAGAAGATTCAGATCGCCGACCCTTCCTTCCGGTACCATGAGGCGGATCTCGAGGGCGAGATCCATTGTTAGTGATGTCGAATTGTGGCATCCCGTAAAACCACTACTAGAAAATCGCGTTGAATTTGTGCATTGCATCGTCATCATCATGCATTGTTTGCATAAAAACTATGTTTGCAAAGCCCGTGTTGTTTTCTAAAGACGCCCATCTTTATTCAAACGCCAAAACCCGGGCCGCCGGACTATTTTGTTTTGTCTGTTATCGGGTTGCAAAAGACTTGTTCGAAATAAATAAAAAAATTATTTATTAGTTTAGTGGGGGCAGTCGAACGGGCCGTATCGACCCGAACGACCACCCCCATATTTCAGATCGGCCCACCCCTTATTCCTACAGCTACCCAGAAAACTACCCACACCCAGCCTCCACCTCACCCTGGCCAATTGCCATGCGCCACCTCACCTCTCCTCTTCCCCCACCCAATCAGATTCTGACACCTAGTCCTACCCTCTCTCCACTCCACCTCCACCTCACACTCACCCACACCACCACGCCTGCCCGGCCCCGGTCAACCCACACCGCCACCCACTCCACGCGCCCCACCGCCTGCCATCGCCCACAGGTCCCACTGACCCCCTCACCTGCCCACTCACCCACCACACCTGACCACGCCACCACCTGGCCCCACTTCCACCTTCCCCTGGACCCTCCTCCCTGGGCCCCACCCACGAGCCACACGCCACCCCACCGCCCTGGCCCCCTACCTCACCTGCTCTCTCTCCTCGCCTCGCCGCCATGACCTCCTCTTCCCGCCCGCCAGCCTTCCTCCTCCGCCGCCTGACGCCCTCCGTCGCCTCCCCGCCGCCCCTCACCGGACCGGCCGCCGAGCTCATCCCGACCCACTGCTTGCCCGGCCCGGCGCCTCCCGGTGCCGTGCCTCCGCCCGTCTGCGTCGCCCAACCCGCGTCTGGCCATGAGCCCCTCTCCCCGCTGGCCTCCTCTTTTCCCGGCCCCAGCGTGCCCGCCGTGGCAAGGCCCGCCCACCACTGGCCGCTGCCTTCGACCTCCGGCCACTGCACCGAGCCCTGCCCGCCGGGCGCTTCCTGGCGCCGCCATGAGGCCGCCTCACCTCCTTCTCCGACACTGCCTCTCGGCGCCTCGGCGAGCCCCGCCGTCTGCCGCTCAACCGCCTCCGTCCCTGTCGCCCTACCACCCGCCCCGAGCCCGCCTCCATGCCTCCTCGTGAGCTCGCCCGCAGTCCCTCGCCGTCGGTCCCCCTGCCTCTGCATCCTGGCCGTACACGCCCCCCCCCATGCTCTGTTTTGCGTCAGGTAGCCAGCCCACTTGTGGCCCCACGTTTCGTCACATATCCTCGCCTGCCAAGATCGACACCGAGTGGAGAAGTGTCACCGACCAAGATGACTCGGTGAATCACCGGCACCGAATCCGAGCCCGACACCAACACTCGAGCACTTCAACAGGGAACGCCATGATCTCCAAACCGCAACACCGAGTGCACCGACATGGAACCCGAAGGCCAAGCCGTCGACACGCCTAGTTCCTTCTCCCGGATCCGAGGACAACGAGCCCCGGTGCGACGAGTACCCTTCTCCGGACGCCAAGATCACCGACACGAAAAGACAAGACCGCCACACGGACGCCGAGACCTCGAACCACGAGTCCCGAACAAGGTCGATCTGAAGCGCCAGGACCCGAACCTGCAGAATGCCAAGTTCGCCGAGAACCTAGATGCCAAGCTCTTCCCTTCGACAGGATCGTACCCCAAGACACCAAGATGCCACCCGAGGCCAGAAACCGCCAAGGTCTCCCCCGGACGACAAGTTCTCCATCCCGGAACGGCAGGATCGACCGCATAGAACACCAAGATCTTCCAGTACCGAGACCCGAGTCCGACACCAACAATCGAAACCGCTGAACCGACAAGACCGGCACCGACCCGAAAGCAACCGATGCGCCCGACGCCACGCCAATTTCATCTACCCGGACGCCAAGATCCACCCCGATCCGAAGACCCTAGATCCCGGAGTCCAAGAACGTTTTCGTCGAACCCCAGATCCGAACCCGAGACCGACCCCGTACCCCGAACCCCGGAACTCCAAGACCGTCGAGACCCTAATGTGTGAACCCCTTCCCGAAACCCTATTTTATAATATAATCACAATTGATGCATATTGAATTGTCATACTTGCATGCATAATCATGTGGTTTGGGGGCCTTATGCCGATTCACCTAATAATTAAATATGGGGCCCATATGCGGGCAAATCTAGCCTTATATTGACCTCATTTAAATTGGAGTAGCGAACCCGATACTATCTTCTGTCATGTTAAAACAACATTTAAATTGCGGGGGTTCTAAATAACTTGAACCATTTAATTAATTGTCGGGACCCCGGTTCCGCTTAATCTGACCTAATTGCACCGCATCTTGGACAAGCCATGCATCATACATGCATCATGCCGATCTTCTGCCGTTGAATTAAATATCGCATCCGGTGTTTCTTCTAGTGTTTTGCTTCTTCGCGGATAAGGCCGTTGAGTTGATGTGAGCTTCGCCCCGATCTTCGGTTGAACCGTCGACAATGTTTTCAGGCGAGCATCTCCCCCTTTCTACCTATCTTACTTTTATAGTATTTATTCCCTCCTGTTGATCTATTGCTATCTGTGTTGCGATGCTTTAGTTTCCGTACCTGTGATATACCGTGCAGCCCTATATTGCCTTGGACACATCCTATTACCTGTTGTTTGGTAGATAGTTGGACTTGCGCGTCGTAGTCACTTGCTCTAGTGTTGTCGCCTTTCGTCCAGTGCCACCGTTGTTGATGTATTACTGTATGTTGATGTTGGAGATGATCATAGTTTTACTTATCGCTCACTTTAAATTCTGTTTAACAACTAAAATTGAATAAGCAGAGGCATCGGTGGGTGATAGATAACATTTGGTTTCCGAACGCCCACTTGTGTCCCGTAGGACCCCGAGTACTTGATACCTGTTCTTTGATTTATCGCGCTATCCACATCCGGGAGGTATATGGGACCCCCCCTGAGCCAGAGCTTGATTCAGTCTTATTTCTTGGGGCCACAACTAGTTTGAGGTTTTATTTACGATCCTGTACTTATGCCATGCTACTTTCTGTATTTAAATTGTGCGAGGAGCACCTTTATCGCTTTAGGAAGGCGGAGTGATTACGCTGTATCGACAAGCCCAGCCACACTTTCGGGTTCCCGTTACGCTTGACCATTGGCGCTAACCTTGAGTCCGTCTCAAGCTTGCTTACTTGCTATGGATCTACTCAAAGGGTGGCCCCGAAATATTTCTGAATCTGTGATTGTTCATCGTGAAAGCCTCGTTGGGTTTTGATTTGGTTTTTCCGAGGTTGATCGGCGTGTGTTGCTATTGGTGCACCCGGCCGGTAAAACTTTCGAAAGCCGTGTCCATGGATATGGACGACTTGGAGCACAGTATCTCGATCATAGACAAGCATAACTAAAGTTTATTTGCTATAAATTTGACTTATAATGACTAGTAATCAGCTCCACTATAATGGAATGACTAAATAATACTGCCCACAATTGCTTGTTTTGGGAGTCGCTTGCGACCATTGTACCTGACTAGTAAGTATTGCAACTACAACAAAATGGCTGAATAAAAGTACCAACAACTGCTGGGTTATGGGTTTATCTCATGCTACCTGTATCTGATTAGTAATTGACGCAACTATAACGGAATGGTTAATTAAAAGTGCCCACTGCTTACTTTATCAGGACGATTAACTAAATCTGACTAGTAATTGCTGCAACGATAACTGAATAAGTAAAACTGTCAACGGTGTGAGTTCCTCGGTTGACTTCCTCGTTTGGTCTCGAGGGGGAAACGCCAGGATGGGTTTGTTTGAGGATAGTAGCATGTTGGATCCGAATAGGTTTTTCGCACCCCTCTCTGATAACCGCCAGTTGTATCGAGTCTCTATAGGTTGTTTAGTGCATGCTGCCGCTGCCGCTTCAGTCCACCATACCTATGTAGGCGAGGACCGCCGAATTCTAGCCTCGCCGTGTATCGCCTCAAGATCGACGCTCTTTTTCCTTTGCCCTTTGTCGGCACCCCTTTTGTTTAAGGGTTTGAGATCGACGCCGTTAGTGGTTACCTTCCGGCTTGGCACGGGCAGGTTATGGACGCCATTGGTTATTCTTCGTGGCTCTTAGCCCCATTTGCATCTTGTCCGTAGTCGGACGCCCCATCGCTTTTCAAGGTGATTTGGATCTTTGTACCGTATATTTGTATTCTTGACTCTTTGAGTCATTTGTATATATATACGTTACGTGGGTCCCATCGAGGACTGTTGTGTAATGTTATTACTTCGTTTTCCACCCGCACGAAAGTGCCTGGTGGGCACCTTTGAATCGTTTCTATGCGGGTTTGGCGAGTTTCGCTAAAACTTGCATAGGGCCGATTCTGAGGGTGTTACAACCATTATAATTCATCTTAAGCAACAAGCCTCAGGCTATTAACCATTTAGCATGCTTACAGATTATCCCAACATGATCTAATTCATTCAGTATATGATCAACCACGGGATAAGAACCCTAAATGGAATAAATCATCTTAATGAGGATAAGACAGTAACCAGAAAGGTCACTGCCAACATCTAGCATAGGATGAGCGAGCACAGAGAGCACTAGGGGAGAGGAACATAACTCACCAAAGGTCCTCGCTGAAGACTAGAAGAGGAAGCAGAGGTGGCCGACGACCATGGCGGCAAGGGGAGCACACCCAGAGGGGGCGCTGCAACCCATACGGCGCCACGACAGCGACCATGACCACGCCTAGAGGCGAGGAGAATCACCACGACGCACGACGGCAGCGGCAGCGCTAAGATCCACGCCAACCCCCAAACCCTAGGGTTCGGGACGACATCGATCCTTCGCAGGAGAGCCCCATGCTCAAATCCAGTTGGATAGAAAGGATGGGCGTAGTTGATAACCTCATACTACACCACGGCGGCGACCAGAACGGCCCACGACGGCGGGAATCGCCGGCGGCGATATCACCGACCACGGGGTCGGGGGCAGAAGAGGAGAGAAGAGAGCTCGAGGGTGAGAGGCAACGAGGAGGTGGGCCGAGTGGGCCAGAACCCTTCGGGATGGCTGTTTTAACTAAGTCTCATGGGCCATAGGGGCCCAATAAGCCCAAATGGTCAACCCATGTCGTTTAAGGCCTGTTTTAGTAAATAGGAAAAGACTAAAATACCCCTGAACTTAATTAAATTCTAGAGAATAAAATAAAAGTCCAAAAAATTATAAATAAAATATTTTTGGATTCACCATAATCCACACTATCCAAATTAATTATGATATAAAATTTTAAGACATTTAAATTTTATTAAGAATTTTGTAATTTATATATTCCTTATGGAATTTTACAAAATTATTGAAAGATAATAAAAATGAATAAAAATCACTTTCATTATATATTGATATTGTAGTATTTTTGAAAAATACTAAATAAATATTTAATAACAATTTTTGATAATTCCTAAAAGAATTATTAAATCAATAAAAGTCAAATAAAAGGGAAATAAAATAAAATAATTCTGTATATGTTATAAATATTTTAAAAATAATATTTATAAATCCCTTATTATTAAAAAGACTTTTTATAATAATGGGGAGAATGCATATCAAGTTAAATGATGCATTACATTACTTGCATAATCATTTTGCTTCTATATATTGTCCTTACCGGGCAATAATGATGTTTTTGTAGACATAGAAGCTCAAGGTCCAGTGCAAGCATCAGACTTCACTACCTTGCCATCACAAGGCAAGTTCATCACTTGCTCATGTCCTTTGAAGAGTCTTTATCAAAGTATTTGCAAATTGTGTGTTATCCTTTGTGCTATAAAAGAAAGAAAATATTATTTTCACAAATAAAGAAATCATAGATATCATCCTAAGTGATGATATAATGGAGCAGTAGAACTTAGGGTTCTATTTGCAATGATGATAATCAATTAGGGACTTAATAACCCCTGACATCAGTGATTCTAGCGCTGTATATTACACGTTAGCCATGAGATTTGGAATGGGACAGAGAATTCAACTGTATCTTCTTCCTCTCGCATGAAGCTGGATGTGCAGGTCGTGGCTGTTATCCTCGTAGCGTGCATATTAATTGGTAATTCGTAGATGATATGTATCATATGGGTGGGAACCCTCATCGTCCCACGATAGTTTTGGCATCTAACGCTTTGTACAAACCATTGCCGTAATTCATTATGTGGGCATGGTGTACACCAAGGAGGCATGCGAGGTCGCGAAGGGGGCAGTGATTGGCTTGGACCAACTACTGGGCCCCACATCATGGAATTGTGGACGGGAAAGTATGCCTGGTTGTGCAACAAGGAGTTGATATCTCATGGGTAAAGTAACGCAGCTCTGCAGAGTGTAAAATTGTAACTTGTTACTCTCTGTTCCGGGAAGGAACTACGAACACGGCAGGAAAGGAACTCCATGAAAGTTTTGGTCAACCTGTGAAGGCTGATGGTCATAGATTTTATAATAAAATCAATCTTTGAAGAAAGATTTACAAAAACTGCATAGTGCCAAGAACTTATAGTCCGAGGTGATAGTTAGAGCATGAAACTTCCCACTTTGCATATAATGAACTTGTTGGATAACGCTGTTACTCATCCTTTCCTTTGATCCCTTGCTTAGACTCTGAGGATCCCGAAGACGTGCCAATGTATGCGGCCGAATATCAAGAATATGTGTTTTACGAGGAACCTGATCTGTCCGGACGTATTGAAGGAGGGGATTACGAAATCCGCTACGGTGTCGATGATAACGAGTCCAACTAAGTATCCCTAGTTAGTAGTAACCAACGGAGCCGAGCAGCATGAACTCTATAGAATAAGATGCTGAGCTCAACTCCTAATCGGAGTTGCTACTTTTAAATTCCGCTGAAAGACTTTATATTTTGGTTTGTAAGTTGAATCTTTTGGAAGTCTTGAACTTCCGGTATTGTAATAATAATAATGTGTGTATATTTGTAATATGGACCCGCAATGTTTCTGTTGTACCACTCTGAGGGATGTGATATTTACAGAACGGTGTTCTGTGGATGTCATATCAATGACTATAGTGTACTACACATGCAGTGGTATGCTGGGTCACCGTACTCGCGGAGGAGGAGGAGCGCCGCCGGTGTGTGCGCTCGGACGGAGCGCGCAAGCGCACCACCCTACACTACAAGAAGTGGCGCTCGCCGGTGCCGCCCGCGCTCCTCCGCCGCGAGACAGAGGAGTTCGACGCCCGCATCCGCGCCTGTCGGGGAAGGGGAGCTCCTCACGCGTGCCGAGGACTCCGCCACCACCGGTGAAAAGGGATGAGGAGCTCCCGGAGGGCCGCGTCGTCATGGAGGCCGACTACGCCCTTGACGACGCCTCCTTCGACCGATGGGTCGAGGTCATCCAGCACCGGAGCATCGCCGAGGCGGAGGCGAAGGCCCGTCGAGCTCAGCGCGACGAGCTCATCAAGGGCATCTTCCTCGAGCAGGGGCTCGCCATCAACCGCGCTTCCCGCGAGAAGCACGAGGTGGAGGTCATCGACCTCGTCTCCGACAGCAGCTCCGGACTGTCGGACTTCGACTTCTTCGACGAGGAGTGAAGCCCGCCGCCGGAAGCGTCGCCGCCGCTCCCTGGGCTTCGGTGAGCCCGATTTGTGTACATGCTAGGGTAGCGGCGTAGACGACATATCCCCGTATTTAGGTTTAATTCGTGTTTTATACATACGATGATCGTGTCAGTACTATGTATGAACTATGCTCGCATTTTGAAATCTCCCGCGAATGTTCAAAAATATCGTGTTTACAGTTCGAATTTCTGGTTTCTGTTTTGGCCATCATGTTCTTCGAGCAAAAACTAACTCAAACGCGACCTGAAAACGCGTTTTTCGGTTCGCGATTTCCATATCTGTTAGAGATGCTCTTAACCGTGTAAATCTCTGGCTGTGAGAAATAAGATTGTGGGAAACTGAACAATAATCAGTTTTGATATAGTGACTCGAATACTCGATATCTGTCTGCAATTCTGTTAGCCAGACATTAGATGATATTGTTAGAATTGGCCCGACTCATGACATTGTCCACTGTGTATTTTTCATGTACTTTCTGGCAGAACACACACGTATAAACTAATCTTGTGCGAGACGATTTCCGGCGTGACGGTCTAACCAATCTGATCGATCAATTAGCAGCTAGCTCACTTATAATGCAAACACAGGGACTAGATCGATTGCTCGCTGGAACTCACATACGGAAACGATTGATCGTCATACGCACGATCTTTCCTTTCTTTATTTCTCAATCGGCTCGGTGATCACAGGGTACTACACATGTATATGTATATATAGCAGTTTTTCTGTACCTAGCCTAATAAAATTAGGACTTCTAATCCTAAACTAATTGTCGTGGTATTGCACGACAGATGCTACTAGGGATAGCTTATATAGAGGGAGCAATGCGACGTAGGAGAATCCGAAAACGAGATTGGCACACGATATACCTAGGTTCATGTCCCCTCGATGGAGGATCGCTACGTCCTGCTGTCAATCCAGTATATAATCATAGATTGGTTTACAAGAAAGCCGCCGTTGGCGGAGGGAGAGATTAGATCTAATCTAACTAGTTGAATGCCCGTGCGTTGCAACGGGTTCTCGCATTTTCTTTCTTCGTAGTCAATCCACTAAGTCTGCTACAATCGCCTGCCACAATACCACTTTGTCACCTAGTAATATGTCACTCGTCTTGCGCACCGGGTTTCCGCCAACACTGGCTGTAGTCGTTCTCATGGCCCTTGACTTCAGAGTTGCTATGGAATAACATGAAGAAATACAGAAGCAACATTGATAAAAAATGTTATGTGTGTGTTTAAACCATTGCGATCGGACCCTCCTTCCCACCGATCCTTTGGCTATACCATTGCTCTGCTCTAGCATCCTTGGGGTTAATTTTTCCAACCCATACAAATTAACCATGCTTATTGTGTTTCTCACCTTAATATGCACAATGTAGATATATAACAATGATGGCATTTGTCCCTCTACATTTGCATCGGTGTCTTGGCGGTGTCGAATGTACAATTATAACATTGGTTGACCAATCAAATGTAGCGAGATCATATAAAGTCGAGTCATGAGCCTATGAGAAAATAACTTGAAAATTCGCCTCACTGATTTGAAATAACAAGCCTCGTCGACTTCCATTGAAGAAACCACCACGGAAAAGTTTCTGCAAACTTAAAAGGCAAGAAAATAATTCTGAAACTTGTTAAAACTTGCTACAGCCCAGGGAAGGAGAAAGCAAAATGAAAATGCTATTCATTCTTCAGGATAGCAAAAGAAAGATCTAGAAAAAAGGGTATCAAAAGCATTAAGGGTATGTTTGGTTCATGCCTGAACCGGCCCTGCCAATTATTTGGCGTGGGATTCTACCGTCCAGATTTAGCCAAAATATCGGCTAAAATCTGTGAAGGCAACGAACAAGTAGTTCATTTACAAAAAATTGGCAATAAACCAAACAAGTTTGAGCACATATGACATGGCCAATTTTTTGGTAAGGTTAGACGGGGCCAGAAACCAAACAGACCCTAAAAACTCTTCCATGTCTTTGTTTGGTGGTCTTCCCAGCTAGTGCCCATCCATATCTTAACGTGTATGCCTCCCAAATCACATTCTCAGTATCAGGACCCCCTCTCAAGTCTTCTTTGGTTTTGCACTTTCTGCCTTATAAAGTTATATTAAAAACATTATTTTACTTTGTAGGATAACAAGACAATATCGTTTGAATATTTGTGAGTTCAGCTAAAGTATCCTCAAACATCACATGGATGCAAACGACAAATAAAATCCAGCAAGCAAATAAATAAGACATACGTCCAGTATAAATGACACTTGCAATTTTCTAAAGTTGGAGTGTAAAGATTATGTTTGAAGAACTAACATGAGAATGATACTGAACTAATTTCTGGATCATACTTGTTCACCATAGAAGAGTATCCTATTTTGCAAGATCAACAATTAGCTTAGGAATTTACAAAAATGCAGTAACTGGTATAGTAGTTCAAGAACAATATCGTAGAACTTGTTATCACTACATGATAGAGTCATAGAAAATCAAGTACTTTAAGAAAAAACAAAATGATATGCATGAGATATCAAGGGGTAGAAAATAGTGTAACACAATCTGTATAAAACAACATATGCATTACTTGACATGGAAGGACAATAATGAATGAAGCAATCAATGTTCTCATTTTAGAATTAAGATTGTTGGTTAAATTTAATGTAGATGCATAAGAATTATTTTGTCAAAATGATGCTTTTGACTTGGACTTTTGATGTTTGGTCTTCTCCAAACCTATCCAACTTATGTGTTGTGTTTACCCTTTGTATCTTCCTTTGTCGATCCTTGTAGTGAACCAAGTATCAACAACACCATCAAGAAAATTTGCATGCATAACATCAAAAGATGTGCATGATTGTCCTAATTTCTACTTAGTTAACCAACAAGTGTCGAATATAACAGAGATCTGAGTGGACAAAGAAATATAGATAAAGTATGAATTCATACTGATCAAGAATGGTGGGGGAGTGGGTGAAGGGGTAGTTGTACCTGGTCCGGTCCAACCAGCTCATGCAACAGACCAAACTGTAATTATTTTGTATGGTTTCTTGTTTTTTGCATTGTATTGAGCAGACTTGTTTCCACACATCAGGTATGAATACCAGATGTAGTATGGTTCAATTCGATGGTGAGTTGGAGCATTGCCTAGATACACTGGCCGCCATCTAGGTGAAGCCGGTCGCCTCCCCTACATGCACTGCCTACATGACCCCGTTTGCTTCATGCCCCAGGACAACGCAGTCTTCCATCTAGGTTGCAGCTGTCGTCTCCCATTCCAGGATACCAGGCCATAGGTCGATCTTTGTGCGAGCCACAATGGAGAGAAAATGACTCCATATGTTTCCACCAAAAATAACAATACAATCCAGAACAACCGAGCAATTGGGCTCAGGTGACAAACATGAAACAAAGCAAAACTACGACCTGCAAATGACACGATAATAATTCAGGCAGCATGTGTATATTCTTTACTTTTTTTTTCAAAAGGCTTCACATGTTTCAAAATATGCACGACATTATTATGGTCTTCCTTACCAAGGAATTCCGATGCAATTTAATAGCCATCTCTATAATGCAAAGCTGATCCACAAAAGAATTTTCCGGGTTCATGCACTGTCGGCGTTGTTTCTATCTTCATTTCTCGAAGCATGGTGGCAGAGTGGAGAATATGAAGTGCTAACTCTATTTGATCATTCTGACCATAAAAACCTGTAATCTAGCTTAACCTTATTGAGATGATGCTGTGATTGCGAGGGGAGTCTCCTTTGCTCACAATCCTCAACGTGATATCTTTGGTGGCCACAGTTCATAACCATCTAGTAATAAATTCATGATATTAGTATATCACAAGTGGCCTAAAACAAAAGAGGTGAATCGGGTTCATATGAGAGCGATCATCAAGCATTGGTTATTATTTCATATTATAGTACACACTGGATCGATGTTTGTCTTACCACAACATATTAATTTGATGATTTCATAGTAAGATACCCTTGGTATAGAGAACCGCTAACATTTTGTATCACTTTTTAACAGTATAAAGATTTAAATTTCCAAGACATTATTCATGGCAGCATAATAAACTGGTATTAGACTGGTCTTTGGATCAAAATAGCAACGACAGGTATTGACTGCAACCAAATATGGCAGCACTTTCTCGACATTGTTACTTTCTCGGGCTAAATGACACTATTAGTTCACAAAAGCTAGAAGTATTATTGTTAGACCCCCCTCCCTCCCCCATAAACTTCTAAATGTCAATCATTGACAACTAATTTGAATGACAAATACCTTGTGTCGATATATACATACATAAAAGCTTACATGCAAATCAAGAATTTCCATCATAGGAGCAGCTTCCAACAAATAGCATATCAAGCTTATTTCTGGACATAAGAAGAACAGTCTCCAATCTCAAATGGTGTGGAAAATTAAATTTGATAAACAACTCTCTGACATACCAGAAACATATAGCAATAAAATTTCATTTTAAGAACCTTCAAACGAATATGCGCTACCCAATAAAATCTAAAGTAATAGTTGTATGAATTTGTGTGCATCTTAAAGTTAGGACATGGTGGCACATAATATTCACTGAATAAGAAATCAACAACAAAATGCTTACTTGATAACTTGATTTATTAGTCCTAGTGATCAAGCAAGTGTTATTGGTATCATTGGGCCTCCTCTATAGTCCAGGTCCGTAAAACCACAATTTAACTCTTTTCTCCTGAACTAAGAGGGGTGTGCCTGAACATGCAAATGCTTGAGTTGGTTCAAATGAACATCGCTGAAATCCAATCAATTTCTTTGAGCAGCACTTACCAAAACCCATGCTCACATCTGCCTCGTTCTCGTTCCTCAACACCTGCATGAGCTAACACATCTCAATATCATGGAAGAAGCACACGGGATGCAAAGGTGGGGATTTGGGGCCAAGAAAGAGGTGGTCTAGGCAGGCCGAGTTGTATGTGTCCAAGAGGCTGATGGGGATGGTAGGCGGTTGGGGCACTCGACCTCGAGCGGGCGGCCGCGGATCTCAGATGAACGGCGACAGAGTGCGGACATCAGGTGGAAGGCACATATGAGGGCGCCGAATTGGTCGAAGCGGTGGCAGAATCCATGACCTCTGGCTACCATCAGTAGTCGTCGTTCCCCTCCTTCCAGCGGAAGGCGCCCATGGTGGTGCCCCACCTAGATCCACCTCCACGGGGAAGAAACAGACTGAGAGAGAGAGAGAGAATGAACCCCTTTGACTTGACAATGGTGGGGAGGGTAAATATGTCTAACTCTGAAGGGTAGAATCGGATAAAAAAAGTTGGAGCGGAAACTGCGAACCTAGCGCTAGTTTGTTACACGGTTGAGACTTCCGATAGCAAGTATTTAGTTGAGTTTGTTGAATTGGACGCGGGGTGGAATTTTTTCTGTAATTTTTGCATGTGACACCAGGCATTCACCACGCTTTTGAAATGCTTACTTGATAACTTGATTTATTAGTCCTAGTGATCAAGCAAGTGTCATTGGTATCATCGGGCCTCCTCTATAGTCCAGGTCCGTAACACCACAATTTAACTCTTATCTCCTGAACTAAGAGGGGCGTGCCTGAACATGCAAATGCTTGAGTTGGTTCAAATGAACATCGCTGAAATCCAATCAATTTCTTTGAGCAGCACTTACCAAAACCCATGCTCACATCTGCCTCATTCTCGTTCCTCAACACCTGCATGAGCTAACACATCTCCAATATCATGGAAGAAGCACACGGGATGCAAAGGTGGGGATTTGGGGCCGAGCAGGAGGTGGTCTAGGCAGGCCGAGTTGTATGTGTCCAAGAGGCTGATGGGGATGGTAGGCGGTTGGGGCACTCGACCTCGAGCGGGCGGCCGCGGATCTCAGATGAACGGCGACGGAGTGCGGACATCAGGCGGAAGGCACAGATGAGGGCGCCGAATTGGTCGAAGCGGTGGCAGAATCCATGACCTCCGGCTACCATCAGTAGTCGTCGTTCCCCTCCTTCCAGCGGAAGGCGCCCATGGTGGTGCCCCACCTAGATCCACCTCCACGGGGAAGAAACAGACCAAGAGAGAGAGAGAGAATGAACCCCTTTGACTTGACAATGGTGGGGAGGGTAAATATGTCTAACTCTGAAGGGTAGAATCGGATAAAAAAAGTTGGAGCGGAAACTGCGAACCTAGCGCTAGTTTGTTACACGGTTGAGACTTCCGATAGCAAGTATTTAGTTGAGTTTGTTGAATTGGACGCGGGGTGGCATTTTTTCTGTAATTTTTGCATGTGACACCAGGCATTCACCACGCTTTTGAAATTAATAGTAAAGATATGGGAGAGCATCTAATATGACATACCCCGTGGGGGTGTCCCAGGTGGCCTTATATATGCAGCCAGTTAGGGTTTACAAGTATTTTGGTGGGCTTTCTATTGGAGTCGACATCTTGGGCCTCCAATCGGCGCCAGTCGTCTAGGTCTAGAATGCGCCAGTCGCCGTATTGGGCGAGTCGACCCGCTCAGGGCTAGGTTTCAGTCGGCTCGATCCAGCTGGCGACTCCGCTTCGTGGGTATTACCCCGATTGGTATTCCCCCATCACTAATCGGTTATAGAAAAACTATTCGGATACTACTATGTATACATGCATATATTGATTATTTCTAACAATCACCTCCTAAGCACTGTACATTCTTGACATTCACCTGGATTCCAAATGCGTGAGCCGCTCCTCGCCAACGTTATACTTGGCATTGCTTTCGCTGTTTCAGATAGCTTCCATGTCACCGACTTTCCCGCTGCCGGCTTTTCCATGGATTTCACGCCGACTATCCTTGTCCGTGTTCTCCTTCTCCACGTCCTCCTTGTTTGTGTCTTTAATCTTCACCGGTTTCTTGGGGTGTCTTTGGTTGCCCGGGATCAAATTTCTCGTTTTTGCTACTTGGCCGACTGGATGCTGCATGTGGAGAGATTGACCTCGGGCCTAGATGAGCGTTTTATTTGGTTACCTGTATTTTCGTTTCTTGTCCAGTGGAGCACTTTTGCCCATTTTGTTTGGTTGCGTGCTTTTAGTTTTCTGATAAGAAGTTAAACTGTTTGGTTGCGGTACGTAAGAAAAATTTCTCACTTCTAATCTTACATTAATAACCTAACTACCGGAAAAATCAATAACATGCCGATAACGATGAGGACGCCGCCACCGTCAGAGCCAGCAAGGGCGACGACACCGGCATCACCGGGCACCCCAGCTTCTCGAGGAGCATTGTATCCGACCCGACGGCGGCTAGGTCGACTCCATCCTCAAGCTTGGCAAGAAGCTGAAATTCAGTTTTGACAGCCAAATAGCTGTATCAAAGTAGCGGTAGAGAATGTCTGAAATTGAGCTAGCTTCAACCGTGCCTCATCGCCGCGCACGGCCACAAGATAGCAGCTTTAGGTGTAGCTGTAGCTACCTTCTGAAAGAGAAGTGGCAATTAGTACGGATCGAGCTACATGCATGTACTAATCAGATCATGGACCTCAGGTCCCATACGTTCAGACTAGATCCTACACTAGTACATGTACAATACTAGATCACTGGTGTAGCAGCCTGATCTTTAGAAGATTATTCAGCGGCAACTATGTCGGTTGATCTTGGGCAGAGGAAAAGCAAGGTCGTCGCAGACGAAGTGGGCAAAGGCCCGGTGGTAGGTGTTAGTACAAATACCACAGCAGCCACCACAAGATTAAAACAAGGAGAAGCTAGAATACCAGATCATCATAATAAGAGTGGTAGATTAGAGCTTTACGGGGTGCTGGAGTCGAGAAAGACGCCATTGATGTCCGGTTGATGCAGGCTTGTGCTATAGTTGAGAAAGACAACATATGGAAGGTACGGATACCCTCCGTCCTCTAGCGGCACTGCCCTAGCACCAGCGGGATGTAGGCTGGCCTTCCCGTCGCTGCTACGCCGCCCTAGATCGGTAGGGTTTTGGGGATATTGGGGAGTAGGAAAGGCAGATCGTCGACTAGTGTAACCAGATCGCTGCCCGACTCCCCTTCTTTATATGGCGCAGGTAACAGGGAACCTAGAGCCATCAGTTGGTTCAGGTGCACCCGATCAGGGCGTCTAAGTTAGCATACGAGACCACCATCTTGTTGGTTTTGATGGGCCCCTCTTTGACTTAACATTAATCTTATCTTTATTCCTTTATTTGACTCTGTCTTGGCCTGTTAAACATGACAGATCAACACCAACATTCTCCCCCTTGATAGTTAGGTTTAACTTCATTTGTCCATTCTCTGTAGGAATAATACACCGAAGTGAGGCATTGCAATAGCCAATGAAATGTTGTTGAACTTCAACACTTATGGCATACCATCATGTTTCGAAATGGATAATATTTTACTTAATGGGAGTGGTTCTTTGTATGGTCCCTTTATTCCAGAATCATAACGCTTCCAGTAGTCAGAACATGGTTCTTCGTCGCCGGCTCCCTCATGGGAGCAAATTGTGGCATAGCCAGAACCTTCCTCGGGGAAGGCGTGTGCCACAAATGCGGGGACATCAAGTCCTTTCTTTTATATCCTTTCTTTATTTAATTTTCATCATGGACAAACTTCCATCTCAATATTTTTTTCTATTTTCTTGCTATGTTTCTCTGCAGAGCCACTTTGCATCCTCTTTTTCACTCATTTTAGATCATGTCGGCTCCAATCTAGGGTGTCCCAAAGGTGGTTCCTCTCAATACTATTGCATTGCACAATATGACTCTGGAGGCGTCTCCCTCTTAACTTACCATGATTATACGGAGCAAGTCATGGAGATGGCTTCGCCGAAGGTGGCCTTCGACTTTCGAGCTCCCGAGGGGACTTCCCTAGAAGAGGATACACCACGGTGCAAACTGCTGACGTCATGGTGGTGGTGACCTCCTTCTCTGTCGAAGTGGTCGGCCAGGTGGTCTCGCCGCCTTGATACCTCTCAATCCAAGACGAAGATCTTCCTGATGTTTGTTTATATTGATCTGGTTCATGTGTCGTGTTCCGGAAGGCTCAGCCGGCGTACTTCATTAGTGCGATCATGACGAGAGATTGCTGGATTGGATGGGATTCGGTCGTGCGCACCCGTGTTTTACTCTGACCGTTTGGTTTTAGAAGGTGCGCTTCAAAGCTTTGTTGGTTGTTAATATCATGGGGCATGTCCTCGTTCCATGATGCTGACGAAGAATGCTATGGAGACCAAGATCTGTAGACTGACAATGGTGGTTCGAATCTCGGTGGTGATGAGGAATTGGCTAGGTGGTTCGTGACTTTGAGCAGTGGCATGCAAGTGGGAACGACTGTACATGAGAGGTTCACGGTCCTACCTTTTAGGGTAAAAACCCAAGGTCTGGCCTTAATTAGTTGTGTCTGACAATGGCTTTGTTGAAGGCATTGTTTGAGAGTGTAGTATTTTTTGAGGGTGAAAATATAAATCTTTGATTGGCGATGACGGTGTTTATGCACTTTTCCTTCTTGGAGGCGTCGCTTTTGGAGAAGCTGGACTTCTGGTGTTGTCTTGGTGGTAATAATGCTGCTGTTTCAATGAATAGGTCATTATAGCAGGACTTTTTTTTTATAGTTCTTCTTTCTTTTTAACTGTGTATATCCATATTGCCACCATGGCAGTGCATTGTTGCAGAGACTGAGTGTAATTGGTATCTTCCGATATTAATATATGCTCCTTTCCAAAAAAAAACACTAACGGCATGAAGACACCGTCACCAACACTAGTGGCGCTGCACTGGAGCAGCAACTGACTTCGTCCAGCCTCGACTTGCTGGTAGTATGTACAAACTATTTCTTGTTTCTTCCGTTCTCTATAGCTATCTGTAACCCCCATACTCGAAATGTCTTCTCTGTAGGCAGCACGAGTCTCAATTATAGTATGAACTTTTGCGTTTAAATTCAAATCTGTCTAGCCTTCAAGTGCCAAGTTGTCAATGTGGAACATCACTAGGGCCCAACCCCTGGCAACGAAGCCATGCATTGGAACATCACTAGAGTCCTCGCCTGAGTGCATAGAATTGGCAAACTAACATGTTGTTGGGAGGCTAAAAGGATGGTTGTAACCCAGCCCATTAGAGTTCAAACTCCAGGTTTGATATTGTGTGTTGTATAAAAGATAGAATATTCTTTCAGTGTGAGGCGACGTTTCCGTCGATAGCAAGACGCTTATGATGACTTTATCAATCTTAAGACCCGATCCGATGGCTCAGTCTCTCGGAGATGCTCGTAAGGCTAGGATATGCGTTCATAAGAGTGAATGCATATATATGTTGTGAACGTCTACAATACATGTTTTTAAGAAAAAGAGTGCATAGAATCTGGTCTTCTCCTTTTGCTTGATGCCACGTCATAGCATCTGGTCAGTTTTCAATACGCGTTAGTAAAACTATATCTCGGTTAATTTGATCTTTTTTTTGAACAATGGAGGACGCCAAAAACACCTGATTTTATTAAGCTCGGCAGCAAAGTACACCCGTTAATACAATGTCCTGTACAAAAGCAGGTTGAAGAGCAAACATTACATGACAAAAAGCCGTGGAGTGAGCTGAATTAGTGCACCCAAATCTAAAGATGTAATTGGTGAGGGTCCTGGGGCTTCTCACAGCGTTTTGCCGTTTCTGGCCGTTGGATGAGGGCTTGGGAGGGGATCTGGCCGTTGGTTGCTAGAGGAAGCCATGGAACAGTGGTATAAAACGACAGCCCAAACCCGCCCAAACCCTAGCCGCCTGAATCTCCCGTATCCAGCCCCAATCGCACCCCTCTCCTCTTTCCAGTCGTCCTCCTCCCTCCAATCGCGCGCCTCCTCCTCCTCGCCGGCCAAACCCAGCGGGTGCCCTTCGCCTCCTCTCCTTCTGCTCCTCCCTCCCATGGAGCTGCTGCCTCCTTCTCCATCCGAGGGCACCGCCTCATCCTCCCCACTCCTCTGGCTCCACTTCCTCCCTCCCTCCTTCCTCATGTTCCTCCTCGCCATTGAGCCGCCACCGCTTCCCACGCACTGGCCTCGAGCAGGGCGCATGGCGGCAAAGGGCGTAGGCGAGCAGCGGCGAGAGGGCGAAGCGTCAGCAGCCACGGTGGCGGCAGCATCGGCGCAAGCGGCGTCAGGCAGTGCGGTGAAAGGCAGGGGCAGCGACGGCGGCAGGGGCAGGCGTGCTGACGGCGAAAGGGGCAGGGCGTGTTCCTCTCTGCGGTTACCTTCATGGCTTTGGTGAAAAAAATCCACAAACCCTAGGTAATTAGTGGTCTGGCCATGAATTATATCTTTCCAATTTGTCTTTTCTATGCAGCTAGCGTCTTTGGCCTCTAATTGGTGTGTGCTATGGCCGTGTGCCAGTGTGTGAAACTAATATAGTTCTATCTCAGACTTCATATTTTATCTTAACAGTGTGTAGGCTTGTTGTATGAACGTGAAAAAACATTTTTCTTCTTCTTTTCAGTGTGATGTGCTTTACTGATTGTCCTGTATATTAGCTTTTCAGAGTTTCAGCACGTAAGCTTATTTGGTATTGTCAATTGGCAGTTTGTATGGTAGATAAAGAAACTCAAGATGTTCCTAACCACATGAATATTGAGTGTGATGACCTGAAGATTGATTCCTTTAGTGGCTTCATATGACTACATTTCTTCAGGGAACTGTGTTCTTATTGGTTATTCTGCCTTTCCTTAGGTTGTATTGACAAGAAGGATGGAGCAGGAGGGTCAGTGAATTTCCAGTGTCCCTTTGAGTGTGACGGTAACCCTCTTTCATATTGCCATGCTCTACAAAAAATTTGTATGCAGCATATAATAAACATTGTCAAGAACTAAACACTGTTCAAGAAAGCCACTATTGAGGTGTTTCCCTTTATAATAACGTAATACAAAACCGTTATTTATATTCTCAACATAAATTTCGGCTTCCTTGCAATATTTGTGTACTTATTACTGTCACGAACAGAAGTATATATGATTTGTTTTTGGTTTTGTAGTATCTCTATCTGATTTGTTTTTGGTTTTGCACTGGATGTATAGTTTGCCCATTATAAGATGGTCATGGTCTTTTTACCTATTTTCTCATTTGTTCTGCTACATAGTTCACCAACACGAGTTTGAGTGAATTTGTTTTTGGTGCTGAGATGTAAGAGAGTATTGTATCTGCTTTTCTATCTACCTAACTCCAGGTGGTGTTTGTTTTCCTTTTCTAGAGTCGCCATGTGCAGTTTGAATATAAGAGGAGTGAGTATGGAAGCGGAGGGGTCAAGAATAATGAGCAACAAATCCATTGCTACACAGCTGAATTTATAAAGGTGTGGCTTGATTCTTGCCGCTGCAGATGGTTGTGTCTCTATTGCAATTTGTCTCCTCGCCTTAGATGTACTCATAATAGCGGTATAGTCCAACTATAAATATCAGGCATAATTGCGCAAGATGTGGCAAGTCGTCGACTGGAGGCAGTGGCAGCCACCGTGTCCCGGCTCCTCGACGAGTGTTAGCGGCGAACGATGTGACCCTGGCCCCAAACTCCTCATCCCCTTTCTTCGTATTATGGGAGGCACCAGTAGCAGCAGTACCTTCACCCTCGCGCCCCAAACCTGCAATGAGGTGATTCGCAATCTCATCTCCTTTCCTACATGTCTCTTTGGCTTCAGCAATTGCAGATGATGCAATGGATTTGTTAGCTATGCTGTTCATTTAGTTTTCCCTGTGAGGATTTCTGCTAAGGCATGAATAAAAAGAAGGCTTGAATAAAGATAATGCGTGCCTTCTGTGACCGATCAATCCCCTAGCCAGCAAAGGAAGCAATAAGGATTGCGAGCAATTAATCCTCAGGTGACTAAGTTGGACTGTTTGTTTTCCTGTTGCACGTGTAAGTTTTCTCTCCTATTAGTTGCTAACCTCTAATTAAAATGTTTTGTTTATGCTACCCTAGCTGACATAAATCTTCAAATCTTATTCTCACAACCTTGTATTTTTGCTTTACTTGAGTATTTTGGCTGAATAGTCTTTTCTTCATAGATAACCATACCAATCTTAATTTTGGACTTAAGCTTTAGGATGTTTCTCGGCTTCCTCTTCATATGCGATGGACCATTGATAAACAGGAAGACCATATGCATGCGGCTCAAGTGATTTGTTTTTATCTAAATCATGTCACAAAGGTAGGTTGAGTTCAGATCTCATCAGTTTGTTATCTCACTATTTACTTCCAATTGAATTTCCTTATTCCCAGTAAATGCGATTTTATTTTTTGATCGTACTATGGGAGTTTGTTCCCTATTTTATTCTTAAAACCACATATGTATTTTTTTAGGTACCGATGAAATTTAGAAGTTCTGATCCTTCTTTGGCTTTTAGGGTGTTGGTTATTCGTCTATTCGAGTTAGGTGTGTTGATATGGGGTACCTTAATGGCAACACAGTGCTTCTACGCTTGATTCATCATCTTTTTGCAACCGGATTGAGATTTCTCTGACCATCCATATTCTCTGAGCTTTCCTTTTGTTAGTGTGTTGAATCTTTTGTGTGCAAATTAAGAGTACCAGATGCATTATGTAACCATATAGATTTTATTGCATGTGACTATATTTGTCTTTTCTATTGTTTAAATGGATGCAAAAAAGATAAGTTATTGCATCTCTTCAATCTGTGTCTGTTTGTGTTATTTAGATTTGTTTTTGTTCTGATGCTTTTTGCTTAATATTTCTTTATTGTAGTCTCCTAGATTTACAAGCTGCAAGGTGGGGGAGTCTACCCCTATGGGATTTCATGAGGTTGATGCTCCGATGAAAGGTGCGTTGTTAGGTCCATTACTTAGATAATATAGTCTCCTAAATTGTTCTTTGGTTGACTGCTTTCTTTCCTGGTTGCACTTTATTTACCATTTGTTATCTAAATACTTTCTGTTTTTACATCGTTTGTGCTCATGTAATATTTATTATTGAAAATTTGGAGCTAGAACAATATGTGTATTGCCTTTTTACTAGAATTAAAAGGGTATTGGTTAGTGCATTTGATGTTCTTTTTCTGGTTATAAATAAGTTAACAACTCAAAAATGGTATATTGTGTGGTTTGTCATTGAATTGTTTTATAAGGTATGCCTTTTTTTCCAAATATTATAGAGCAGATAAATTGTTTACGCATACAACTGGGTTTTCTGAGTTAAGCTTACTGATTAGTCTTTGGCCGCTCCTGGATTGGTGCTACTATTCTGGAAAGTTTTACCTGATTTGATCATCAATGATCGTGTGAGTTGCCTATGAAAGACCACTTTTGTTTCCTATTCGATGAATGGGATAAGTTGAGGGAGATGAACATAGAAAGACAAACCGAGTGTTTATAGATATTGTTTGGTGACTAAAATTTAGCCTTCTTGGTACCACACATATTTACATTTCAGCACACTTTGTCCGGGTGGTCTGAGCACCTACTATCTTTAGTGGTGAAAAAGTCTTTGATATAATAATATAATAGATCTGTGTGGTACATCTCCGTGTCTTGCGCTGATTCAAGTCTTATGTAAAACATTTCTAGAAGTGGGATCTCAGAGGGATGCACCGTCCAAGAAGAAGGCATGAATCAGAGAAACGGGTATAATGTCTCAAATGTTTTGCATATCTCTTCTTACGTGTACTCTTGGATATTCTTGCAGCTTTATATGAATTTCTCACGGTAAGTAGATGCTAAGCATATGCTCTTTATCTTCTACTTGTTTAAGCTTCAGGTTTATCGCTGCCTGATTTGTGTTGCTGCTGTTTTCTTACCTGTGTAGTTTGTTCTATGCTTTAGTGGCTTGCTCAGGAAGAGACTATTGTAAATTCCTGGTGCAATTCCACTCTGCACTTATTAGTATGTGGTCGTTCTAGCCTGCTATGGCTTAGACAGGAAAATACTGTTGTAATCTCCTGGTTGGATACAATTATCTACTTATTAACGTGATTTCATCCATGGTTCATATGATAGTTGTCTTCTAATGTTACTACTGTTTGGTGTATATCCACTTTTGTCAGGGCTTGGTGTGTATGTCCTGTTGCCCGGCTTAGTTCACATGTTTTATTACTTGAGATCTCTGTTTCAAACACTTTTTCCTATGCGTTTTCTTTGTTCAAGGTTTAGAGCATTGGAGTTTGTTGATTTCATTATGTATTAATATTATAAGCACCATCGTTTCGAATGCTTTGCAGGCATGTCCCAAATTCCCAAGTATTAGAGGATTTCTTGGATTTATGGTTTACTGTGCATTAACTTTGTTTAGTAAGTAGAAAAGGTGGAATGGTTGCAAAGTAGATGTTCCAATGAAGAGACCGCCGGTGAGGTTGCAGATGATCCACTGCGACTGCGAGCAGAATCAATAGCAAGAGGAATGTTGGGATGTACGACGGGCTGGTGATTTAACTCAGTCTACCATGCATGTAAACCCAGAAGCTCTATGATGGACAACGAGGTAAGTTATGTGCTCAGTTTTATTAGGCTGAAGAATATTGCACCTAATCATGATGAAAAACTTTAAACCTAACGTGGTCTGAATAAATTATATGCTAGTGTGGTGAATTGTTGTGAGAAAATAATTAATGTTAGGATTTACATATAGTTGTGTAAACCGAAAATAAGTTTTAAGAAATATGATATGTGTTTCTAGGCTGAACTCTAGGAAACATTTTTTATCTGCTCGATGCAGACCATTGTGTTAGTAGATATTCATACTGACACATTTAACCAACCAATGTCTGAATAACATCGGTAGTTATATGCTGAATTTTGCGAGTCGATAATTAATCTCAGCATTTACATGGTACTAGGGTAACCCACATAATTTTGTGAAACCAGGAGCATAGTATCCATTACTGATGGTATCTTTGATGGTATCTGCTTTTAGCCTGACCTTTTGCGAAATAATTTTGTTTGTGCTTTAGGGTAAGGATTGGAGTTAAAGCTGCAGAAAGAACTTTGTGCGCCAACATAAATCGGGTGTTGGAGAAATCTATAAGGAGTTACGCTACTAGAGACAAGCATGTTGTTTACCGTCTTTAAGAATGACGTTCAAATCGCTTGGAGAGGCATATGACTTCTACAACCTGTACTTGTGGGAAGATGGATTAGTATAAGGTATGGGGAAAAAGACGGCATGGTTGTGTATTAGCAGAGGAGACCCCCTGTCTACTGTCAACTCAAACAAAAAAGCAGGGACAAGGCATCGCACGAAGGTCTAGCAAGTCCTTTAGTTTTTTTCTCTATCTAGAAGTGGAATAGAATAACCCGGTTGAAGGGTAATGATCATACGTCTGTAATGCATTGTATGTCCCAGAATAGGTCCTATTCTGTGATACGGGAGTAGCGACACTCCGAAGCAGCAAAGGAAGATAGGTGCACAAACTGTGTGGTGACTAGGCATAGGAAGAACACATGAAACATGCAGGCTGCTGTAAAACCGACTTTATTTGCATATGTATATGTATATGATATAATTCGTGACTATTAACATAGCCTATTTGTGTATTAACAGAGTCTATTTATGTACTTAAAAAACTTAGTTCTGACAATGAGGAGTTGTAAGTTGCATTCAGTCTGTGCGTGGTTGAACTGTAGATCCAAAGTCCATGAGCCATGAATTGGTAACAACTAGAAAATGGCCTAGGTCTGAAGGAAACTCGGAGGGAGTTGTCGGCTGTACTCGGGGGTTGCGAAATTCATTTTTGTTGTGCAGCCAATGGGTATCTTGACCTCAATGAGGAGTCGTTTGACCTCAATGAGCAGGCTGGTTTACTACCGCCTAATTAATTCACGCATATTCTGATGGAAAAAGCTATTGACAAGACTCCAGAGTTGCAAGTTGACACCGACGCTCCCACTGTTGATTTACATACAATACCAACTGATAGTGAAACTGGACCGTTTGTTGCCGGTACAAACACAACATAGCTTTCCTAAGACGATGCAGATGATAATGAGGCTTCATCTCAGCCAATGGACCCACATACTGGAATGCGTTATGACACGCTGCAGGGTGCTAAGGAACACTACAACACATATGCTGCTAGGACTAGATTTTCAATCAAGGTCAATAGAAACAGAAGGTCAGCGCGCACCAATGATCCTGATAAACAGCAATTTGTATGTAACAAATTCAGGAAACCTAGGAATGATGATGGAGGAGGTGACAAACCAGATGTAGTTGGGCCAGTACTATCCTCAGAATCATCGGATGAGGAGGACCGGCAGAACACAGAACTTGCATCTGTTGTTGCTGGGATTGCTAATCAGAAAGGGAAAAAAAGAATCTGAAGAAGCGGAAAAGGAAAACAATAATGCCAACTATTGCAAGGCGGAGATGGTGGTGAAGCTAAAGGATGGTAGATGGGAAGTTATTGCTTTTACAGTGGAGCACAATCATCCTCTTGTCCACAAGCCATCGCTGAACAAGTATCTTAGGTCACACCAAGGTATACCCGCAGAGGAAAAAGATTTTGTGAAGAATTTGCACATCACAAACCTAACTGCTGGTATGTTACTAAATCTATTTCTGTGTTTTTTTAGCTTACCCATAGTTGCTGGAAGACCAGATGAAGTTGCTAGTTGCAGTATACATTTTTTCTAGTGTAACAGATTAAGTTGCTAGTACTGTATGATTATTTGCGAGCGCTAACTATCTTTATGGTTTGAAGGAAACAAAAAGTTTCTTGGTAGTGATAACTAGTTGTATGTTAATGTATTACTAGGTGCCTCCTTAAAGTTGCTGCATTTCAAAAAAGTAATAATGAAAAAGTTGCTAGAACAGTATATATTAGTTGCAAGCTAGTAATATAAACCTTGGCAGAAATCAGTATGTTTGTTGCTAGTAGCTACTGTAAAAATAAAGTTTTCCTCACTCGTTTGCATTCCACAATTTTTTTTACAGGGAGGATGATGGATATAATGTCAGAGTTCTATGACTCAGATTTGCTAGCCCTGTATACTGCCAAAACTATCACCAACTACTGTGCAACTTTGACTGCAGAAGAAACAAAAGATGGTGACATGACCGAAGTGACCAACCATTTTCAAGAGAAAAAATAGAAGAATTCTGATTTTTTACTTTAGATTAGGTTGTGATGAGGATGACAGGGTGAAAAACATCTTCTGGGTTGATGGGCCTGCTAGGAGAGCATATGCTGAAGCTTACCATGATTGTGTATCCTTTGACAACACGTACTTGACGAACAAGTACAATATACCCTTTGCACCGTTCATCGGGATCAACAAGCATGGGAAATCTATCATGTTGGGCTGCGGGTTTGTCAGGCAAGAGTTGGCAACCAGTTTTGATTGGTTGTTTGAGAGTTTCCTTATCGCGAAGAATGGTCGAGCACCGGACAACATGATCACTGACCAAGACGTTGCTATGAAGATGTCAATTGACAGGATGTTCCTACCAACTATCCACCGTTTTTGCCGCTGGCACATCATGCAAAAAGCACAGACTAAGTGTGGTAGTGTTCTGGGCAGAAACCCTTATCTAGCAGAATATTTCAACGTCTACATAGACTTCACCTTTTTCCTAGAGGAGTTTGAGGCAAAATGGGCTCTGTTTTTAGGCATGTGGCCTGCTGCTGCTGGACACTCGCACTTTAGGGAGCTGTATGAAATTAGGGACAAGTGGGTTCTTGCTACTTCCTGCACCGGTTTTTCCCTTTCCTCCAGTCCACGCAGCGCAGTGAGGGTTTTAATGCGGTGCTGAAACGCTATGTGAACCCACACAAGTCACTGTTAAACTTTTTGAAACAGTATGAGAAGATCCAGGTGCATGTGCTTGTGAAGGAGGGTGGCAACGACTACCGTACATAATTTCACGAGGTCCAGAGATGGTCGCCATATCCCATTGAGGAATAGGCGTTCAATGTGTACTGCAGAGACATATATTTGAAGTTTTGGCATGAGTTTGAGCTTATTGCCAGGTACAATGTGAGTCACTTTGGTAGTTTGTACTACAGGCTTGAGCCAAAGAGGACATGGTGTGCCAAGTATGGGTCGAGGACCTACATGGTTACAGTGAACAAGGATATGAAGGCATCTACTCATGCGAGTGTTCAAAGTTTGATCGGGATGACATGCTTTGTTGCCACATATTGAAGGTTTTCACCCACCTTGGTGTTGATGTGATACCCGAGAGGTACATCCTAAAAAGGTGGACGCCACAAGCAGTCTCTGGTGGACAGGAAGCCAAAGTTGTGGAGCAGCCAGATGTGATGCCACCACAGTCACAACAGCAAGTGCGACATGCAAACCTGAACATGTTGTTTCAGAAACTTTCTCGTGTGTCTTGCACAATGGATGAAGATACTGTGATTGTGAACAAACACATGCGTGCTGCAGCGACGGAAATCACTCAACTGAACAAGTCGCAGAAGAAAAAGAAGAAACCTGCTACTACTGAACCGTCGGCAAGCGCCCCTGTTGATCCTACTATTCCTAGGGACCCGCCAAAGTCAACTACCAAAGGGCGAACGAAGGCACATCGGACAAAATCTTCCCTTATACTTCATTCAAAACAGAAAAACCAGTGCAGGACGCGTGGTTTGTTTGAACATAATTCTGCAACATGTGCAGAGAGGCTGGTGTAGGCAGAAACAAATTTTTAGGCTAGGCAACTTTTATTAGTTCTGTGACAACTTTGTCTTGTCATCTTTTTTATCTTTTTATTGTAGTTCTGGTAACTAGTACCATTATTCCTGGCAAGTTTTATTAGATAAGCAATTTTTTTTTGTCTCTAGCAACTCTGTGAATGTGAAAAGCATTCATCAATTGAAGTGCAACTAGGTACTGTTAAATCCACATAAACAAAAACAATCAAGCAAAAAAGATCAAAAAATAAAAAAATTTGTATGTAATCTTGAGCAACTATAGACATTTGATATGAACAATAAAAAGACAAATGGAGATCAGAGTTTGTGTAGGGAACGCCTTCATTGCTTAAAGCTTGAGGACTTTATTCCAGTCGGATTTGTTGTCCTTCGATGTCACCCAACTGTTTGTCATTATCTTCCCGATGTCTGGAATATCCTTTGTTGAGTAGTTCTGAGATTCTCTACCATCCCAATTGATGTTCATTAAGGTGAAAACCCCGCAGTCATCGCTGTAAAACACAAGAAAAAATTCAGTATGGATGTATTCAAACAAACATAGGCAACAAAGATGTTAGGCAAACCAACTACTTATGCATGTAACTTCTAGTGTTGTGTAGGCAACAAAATGTTAGGTCCCAGAATTAATAAATACTAGTCAAAAGAAACTTTCAATAAAAAACAGCATGACAGGGTAAACAAAATCCTAGTGTAAAAAAACTCCTGGTGTGAGGGGTAACTAATATGTTGGTCTGAGCAACTAACATTATCAGACAAGCAACTAACAGGTTGGTTTGAGCAACTAATAGTGTGAGGCAAACAACTAATAGGTTGAGCAACTAACATTGAACAGGAAAAAAGTATGCATGTGGGAAAGTTGCTCGCTGAGATTGCTTACTTGTTTTTATGCTTTGGAACTTGGATTTCTTGAACACGAAAATTGTCAAGTTTGACTTTGGATGCACCGTAGTTATTATCCCAGTGAATGCGGAGAGACGCAATGATGGCTTGGTAACATTTTTGCAGAATCTTATCCTCAATTATCCTCCACGAGTCAAGGATCTGAAATTGCTTTTCTCCGATGTTTAAGTTGAACAACCAATAATGGTTGACAACATCCTTTGCTTTTGGGTTGAGGGCTTGGATAATTGGGAACATAAGTTGTGTAGTTATGCAATTAGTTAACTACAGGGAAGAAACTATTTACATTGTGCAGGCAACTAGTGAGCTTGATAAACAAACTAGAAAAATAGACCAACATAGATAGTATTTATTTTTTTGTAGGAAAAAGCTATAGCTAGGCAAGTTGTGGTATAGTTCGAAGCAAGTACTAACATATATAAAGCAACTACTGAGATAGTGGGAGTAAATTTTCAAATATTGCACAGTAAAAAACTCATTGAGACAACTTTTATTTCTAGTTAGGCAACTAGTGTCATAGTGAAAAGCAACTAAGTAAGCTAAACTAAGCAACTAGAGGACTAAAAAAGAAAGCAAGTAGGAAGCAGTGGTGTGGGGGGTGTTGGGTGTTCTGTTCATGTGGAAAAGTGTATGCACCATATCTTGTCGGTCCAAACGCCTTGAATTGCTGAACAGTAGCTTCAGTTCTTTCGGATTAAAATCTAAATCCTGCAACCATGTCTTTGGAAAAAATAGCAAAAAAGTAGTGACTGTGATTAACAAAACAAGTTTGGTTCGAAAAAAAGGTAAACAAGGTTGGTTCGAGCCATGATTTCACTTACAGAAATCCTCAAAGGCATGACTATCTTCTTTGTAGATTCAGGAATGTTTTTCGCAATCGCCATGATTCCAATTTTCATGACCGAAGTGTGGAGCCATCTTCCTGATTTCATAGAAGTTGCAAGCTCCCATGTTGTAACATGGTAGGTGCCAAAGTTGACGACTACTAGGCTGCACAAAGTAGATTTCATGAGACACATAGTCATGCTTGCAACAAAACACATGTATTCTAACAACTTTTTCTATCAGTAAGCAACTATACATCCTGTATAAGCAACTTGTACTGTAACTAAAAAGCGATGAAGAGAAGTTTGTAAAAAACAGTGGAAAAAAATAGAAAGATCACCTTTCATTAATTTTCTGCTGCTTTGTTGTGATGCTTCCTCCGTGCTGAATTACTTTTGTGTATAGCTTGTTAGCACTTTCCGCGCTTGTGAACTATTTCTTGCTGCTTACATTGGCGTGCGGCGATAGTTGGCAAGGGGGAGGCTTGATTAACCTTCTCACATACTATTGAGGAGCTGTGGAGCTTCTTGAACCATCAGTACCTACATCTGGTGCCGCGGGGGTAGGGGCTTTGTCGGGCGTTTGCAGCACGCCATGTGATTCTTCATTGTATCCAATGTTTCCTGCCTGAGCCACTGCCCTCTGAGAGATTTCTGCTTCAACACGCACTCTCTCAATATCTTCAGGATCGATGTTTGCTAAAACGTCGAGCTCAACATATTTAGCAGCTTGAATTTTCTGAGAAACTTCATCATCGTTATCATGAACTTCTAGACCATCGTCATCATCAAAATCTGGACCTAGGCTGAAAGATGGGCATTCCATATCGATAGCAGACCTGGACCTTGGAAGCGGCATCTTGTATGTGTTTTGTTCCTGCACTTGGAGATCGGGCAACTTGTTTGCTTTTTTCCCTTAGATGGGTGATGGTGGCAGGCAAGTTTGTCTAGTTGGTGGTGGGCTAAAGTGCACTCTTTTTGCCATTGCTGGGCTGTTCAGCGGTTGTTTTTCCTATGTTGTTGCCTTTGGGTGCACTGTAGTTGTCTTGGTCTGTACACTAGTTGTCTGTATAGCTGGAGAAGTTGCCCGAAGAGCTGGAGAACTTGCCTGCAGAACAGCAGAAGTTGCCTGCTTATTCTCTGAAGTTGCTTGTTTCATAGGAATTCTCTCTGGCTAGATATGCACTATAGTTGTTTGAGGCAAAGAAGAAGTTGTTGTTCCTGTGCAGAAGTTGCCTGAGGAACCCCTGAACTTGGTTGCTCTTGCGCCATACTTGCATGTCCTGTTTTTGCAGTTGGCTTCTCTGTGAATTTTGTTGCAGACCTTGCTGGTTCCTTCAGTTTTGCAGGCTCCCCTTTGTTGGACTCAATATTCGTCTTCTTCTCCATGTTAACTAAATCAAGATACCCCTTGAAAGTCCCTGGACTACATTGTATGCTACCATCGATCCATTCCAAACTAGTGTCTTGTGAGTCACCTGATTTTTTCATCTCTTCTTGCAAAATAGAGTTCAACTCACTTTGTGAATTCATTTCAAAGATGGCGGGTTCTTCGATGAGATGAATTTCTGGCAACTTCTTTTTCCCGACGTTCATCTTGCACAAATCCAACAAAGACATTTTTGCATAGTCTTGTTCTTGGATGCTCCCAGCATTGTCATGCTGTCCAAGATCAACTTACTCACTATCCTGAGCAACTGTCTTAGTGTTCTGCTCAATAACTTCCCTAGACTGTGCATCAGATCCAACTATCTTAGTGTTATGCTCAATATACTGAGCAACGGCACCTCCAAGTGCATCAGGACCAGTTTTCGAAGTATCCAAAATAGTGGTGCCAAACAAAACTAATGGGATGCCAACGGGGCAAGAAAATTTTCCATCGCGAGCCACCAATTTAGCCTTCTTGATAACCGTGACTTCTCCAGTTGGTATTTGCTGCTAGGCAGGTTGTCCATCCTTTTCCATGGCCTCGGAAACTTTCCCACTGGCCTGAGCAACTTTACCACTGGTCTCAACAACTTTACCTTTAGGCTCAGTAACTTTCCCCCAGGTCTCCTGTTGTAAAGGATTTGTCATGGTCTGTGGTACACTTTTCTGCATTTTCTGTTGGAAAAAATTAATCTTGCTTTGCTGAACCACTTCTTGCACGGTAGGGGAAACTTCTTCCCTGGTTTGTGAATTTTGATCCATGCTTTTCTGTTCAACAACCTTTGTGAGTTGTCCATCAGTTTTATCCCTAGTTTCAGTATTTCTCTGGATACTTTCAACAACTTCCTTCCTGGCAGCAGCAACTTCCTTCCTGGTATAAACAACTTTCTCCCTGGTATCAGCAATTTTCTCCCTAGTTTATTGCACAGATTCCTCCCGGGTTTCAGCAACTTTTGTACTAGTATGGGCAACTTGCTCTCTGGTACTAGAAACTTGCCCCTTGTTTGTTGAGAAACTATCTCAATAGTTTTCCCTGCAAAATCCTTGTTGACCTGATGAGCAACTTCCTTGCTAGTCTGAGAAACTTGCTTACTTGTCTGAGCAACTTCAACCCTGGTCCGTGCCAGTGATTTTCCAATAGGCTGACTAAATTGTTCTGTAGCCTTGGCAAGTTCTTCCTGAGTCTGTTTAGCATCGCCTTCGGCTGCCCTCTTCCTTTTTGCCCCCGACCTTGTGGCGGACCTTGTTTCCCTATCTTCAACATAGTACTGATATGTGTAACTATCATCCATGCTCTTGTCATTGTCGCTGCCATCGTCTCCATCTGCTCCTCTACCAGATCCTATGTTCCCAGCACCACCATCGTCATCATCACCATTATTGCTGCTGCTGTCATCCCTTTCCTTGTCATCCTCATCATTTTTTGCTGGTCGGACTCATCATTGTCGTCATCGTCGTCGTTGTCGATGTATTCTTTGCTGTGTACAACAAAAAGGGCCAAAAAAGTAAAAGTAAGGTAGTGGTAAAAAAGTAATTTGAAATAAAGAATGAAAAACTACAACGATAAACCACATGATCGTAGTCTTGCTTGCTGTTTTACTCATCAGAGTTGTCAGAGTCCTCACCAGGCAACACCAGTTCTTCGAACACCAGTTCTTTGTCTTTCTTATTGTTTCTTCGTAGATTTTGGTTGACCTCTGCCAGTTACAATAGTTTATTCTATTCCACCAATGCCATTCACAAACTTTGCCATGATATCTTCAAAATCTGAGCATGCTACATGGACCAAAGCAGAAAGTTTCCTTTTCCTCTGCAAGTTTGTTATTAAGACTGAATAAGAACACAAGTTAGTTGTCATGCTGAGCAACTAATAGTGTAAGACAGGCAACTTATATTGTCATACAGGCAACAAACTTGTCAGGTTGATCAACTAAAAAATGAGGTACTCACACACTGGTCGTAATTTGGCGACAAATTTGCGGTGACGAACTCTTCAGCCTTTAGCAATCCGCCGAAAAGTCCTCCATGCTGTGTGTCTATGTATTTTTCCTTGAGCTGTTTTTTGACAAAGTAAGTTACTCAAACATGATTGATATAGAAAAGTAGGCATAGAAGGAGAGTAGAATGTAAAAAACATCATATCACGCTTACTTGCAGTTTCCCAAAAACCCCCGGTTTGATCATTGGTAACGCCTGGAAGCGCTTCGTCGGGAAACCCCAAGAGCAAGGTATGATGCAGCACAGCAGCAAGTCTTCCCTCAGTAACAAACCGAGGTTATCGAACCAGTAGGAGGAAGGAAACGTCTCAAAGGTGTTGCAAGCAATGTGGAAACCTGCACAACACAAACTCAAGACTTTGTCCCAACTAACAGTGAGGTTGTCAATCTCACCGGTTGCTGTAACAAAGGATTAACTGTATGGTGTGGAAGGTGAAAGTGGTTTGCAGCAAGTAAACAGTAACAGTGGAAGATGTATCAATGGTAAAGATTGGACCGGGGTCCATAGTTCACTATAGGTGTTATCCTTAGAAACAAACATGGCATGCTGGGTAAACAAATTACATCAGGGAAATTGACAGGACTGAGCAAGGCATAACAATTCAATACTAGACAAAAAGATCCTATGAGATTCGATTGGGCAATACAACAATATACACAGAATGCCATCCAACTGCATCTATGACTAGAAGTCCACCTTCAGGTTATCATTCGAACCTCCTCTAAGTTGCAAGCAACAGACAACGGCTTTAAGAAAAGTGTGTAAGGTAAACAATCCACTTGTTCCATGAACAAGAGACCGTTGTTTTCTCCCTAGTGGCAACAACACATCTACAACCATAGAGATTTCTGTCACTTCCCTTGATTAAGTAGAGGCATGAACCCACTATCGAGCATAAATACCCCCTCTTGGAGTTACTAGCAACTACTTGGCCAAGATAGCTACTAACAACGGAGATCATGCAACATCACAAACAACACAGACATGATAGAATCAATAAGACAAAACCATTAATCAATCTGACATAGTAATCTCAATATCCATCGGATCCTTGCAAACAAAATATGCATGACTACAAATAGATGAGATCTTAATCATGAACGGAGCTCACAAGATCTAGACATGAAAGCACATAAGAGGATATACAACCATCTAGCTACTCCATGGACCCGTAGTCCAAGGTGGAACTACTCACGCTTCTGTCACATCCCAAGATTTTCCAAATCTTGTAATGTGAAAATAAATGAATAAAATAAAACTTTGTTTGATTTTCAGAGCCAGAAGAAACTTTTTGAATTCAATTGGAACTTCAAACCCATTTGAATTAAATAAAATCCTAAAAGGGATTCATAAAGATAAACATTTAATAAAAGGAAAAATAAAAACATTTGGAAATATTATTTTGAAACAATTAAATGAAAAGATTTGTTATCAAATAAAATAGAAGTTTATAAATAAAGAACATTTTATAAAACAAAATTAAACCTTGACCAAACTTTGGGAATTAAAACATTTTATTTTAAATAAAATAGCAAAAGTTTATTTAAAAATAATAAAGGATTGCTTAATAAAATGATAAGGAATTAATATCCAAATTTTATTCAAATAAAAGGTTTTACCATTTTAATTAAAACATCAAAACTTATTAAATTGTTTTAAATAGGTTTTCCAAGTATTTTATATTCTCTAATAAAACCTACTAAAGTGTTTTGGCTTTATTTTAGATTTCAAAATAAATATCTCAATAAACAAATTCTATTTGATTTAATAATGAAAAGTCTATTATATTTGATTAATAATGAACTCTAAAATAAAAGGATATTTGTTTTAAAACAAATTTCCAAGTATTCTAGATTTCCCCAAATAAAACCTACTAATTTGGTTTTGAAAATATTTAGGTTTCAAATAAAGAGTTTATTAATAAAGTCAAACTCTACTTGATTTAATAACTAAGGCCCATGTTATTTTAAACAAGTATTTTCAAATAAAACCTACTGATTTAGATTTGAAAGTGTCTGGAATTCAAATGAGGATTTTATTGAATAAATCAAATCATGTTAAATAAATAAAGGTCCATTTTATTTAATTAAAGAATGGATCAATAAAATTATTATTTTATTTTATTTTATTTGGGCTTTTGTCCATGTTACTGAATAGAACTAAATTCAATATTACAAAGTTTGGTGTTGTTTGAATTGTTTGATTGATGTTTGAATGTTTGGGAATTTCAAAACTGAATTCAGAAAATAGAAATAGAAAAGGATTAAGGAAACAGAAAAAAAAAGACATGGCCGACCAACCTGTGCAGCCCAATAGGCCAAAGAACAGCTTCTTTCCCCGAAGGAAACGTTTGGCACCAATATTCTTACCCACAGAACCATTGACTGGTGGACCTCCCCCCTCGTTTCTTTTCCCACTGACCAGTGGACCCCTTTCCACTGTTCTCCTTCCCCACCCCGCGACCTGTTCTTCCTCCTCTCTTCGCCGTTGCAGACTTGATTCCTTAGGCTTAATTCACCTTAATGCCACGAGTAAAATCTGCAGTAATCACACACGTTAAATCGTCTGCATCTCCTCTCCGTTTCCCCTCTGCCTCCTTCCCCAAGAACGCCCCCAGGCTGCCGGATTTCGTCAGCCACTCTCTCTATCTCCGACGACCCTTCTCGCCAATTCCGGCCAGCACACGCGCCCTTCTGCCTCCCTGAGCACACGAGCACGCTCACCATACCCTGGCGCATCTTTCTGTGTCAATCATTCAACCGCGGGTGCACCATAGCGTCGGCTACGTCAAACTCTGGATGACGCCGTCGTCTGCAACCTCTCCGTCGAGTACCTCCGGTAAGACCAGACCGCCCCTCTCTCCCTCAATCACACACGCGTCATCCCCTCGACCATATGCCTCTAACCGTGCCTTTTGTTTGCCTCCGAATGAACTGTAACGTCGACTTCGACCTCAGACAGAGCCGTCCGACGTTGTCATCAACTCCGACGAGGAATTACTGCAACCCTAGTGCGCCCCTTCGCCAACTAGTGCCTCCTTGAGCTTCCCCAGGCGTCTGCGAACACAGTGAGCACATTATTTTCCTCCCTCGCTTCCTGTAGCATCGACCCCGCCGTCGTCTGACCATCGCCGCCGCGCGCAGCTGTCAAGCGCCGCCCATCCTTGGCCTAGTTGCTTTGAACCGTAGGATGAGAAACGTCTGGCTGGGATTAGATCTGATCGAAACGGTATGCATCCATCTGTGCCGCACGTTTCCAGTTAGATCCAACGCACCCCAGTAGCCGATCCGAGCGAACCGTTATTGTCCAATTAGAAGCAGCCACGTGTACAGGATTCGATTTAAAACAGAATTTTGATCTGATTAGAATACAAATTTGTAATTGCTGTAACTTTCAAACCACACATCCAAATTTGACAAATTTTATGTCGTTGGATTCAGGAGAACAAGACCTAGACAACCATGCCCTTAGTTTAGCAAATAGTATATGTTAGCTTGTTTGAATTTGCAGAAACATTTGAGTACTTGTTTAGATTATAAAAATTGTTTAAAAATGACTTTTGGATTAAAACCTTTGCAAATTGGATTATTGTGACCTTACTGACCCTAGGAACCAACCCATGGTATTAAAAATGATTTTTTTAAGATTTAGGTTGGATTACTTGAGTTAGTCATTTTCTAACCAAATAAAAAGAATGGTTTTTGTTATAAAAATATTTATGGAAAAGAAACTTTGAGAAAATAGTTTGGACCAAACCTACTGACCCAAAAACACCAAGCTTTGCAATAGCAACTCATTTGGTGAACAACTTAAGAGTTTTTGCCTTAATAAAAACATTTTTCACCACATGAAATGATGAATGGAATTAAAAATAGTTTTTGGACAAAACCTTCTTACTAATAACTTTGCCACTTTGGTAAATGACCAATTTGGATCTTACAAAGTTTAGAAACCCCATAGAGACCCCTTTGCAAAATAAAACTATCTTGTGCATGCTCCCATGCATGAATTGGTTTCCATTGTCTTGTGTGTGTGAAATTGTTTGAGTGATTATTGGTTTGGAATGTAAATTGAATTAGTGTTTGCTTGTTTGACTTGTAGTGAAGTGTGAGACTAACAAGATCAAGGAGTGAACTACCATTCTCTACCAAAAAGGCAAGTGATGCTTCATACTTTCTATCCCATTACTTTCACTATGCATTAGTGATTTTGCTAAGTAAACTTGCATGGATTTTGCTAAGTATAGACCTTGCTATAGTAAAACCTAGTAGAAGAATCCTTAGTAGGATTTTCCTAAGTTAAGATTCCTATTACTATCAAGCTTAGCCTAGCTAATAGAAAACATGGGTGGAAAATATATTCACACTATGGAAAAATCTCTAAGTCTGAGGACTTAAGTTTTTGTTTAATAAAACAACTAAGTTAATGAATCCCCTGGGTGGAATGGGCTTGCTTGGTGGTGTTTGGTTGAGTGGTTCACAAGGCCCATGTTTATGGATGACCTTGTGTATCTCACTTGTGGATGGCCACCCAGGAACAAAGGGATTTGAGATGTCAAATGTTGAGAAGCTTCAAGTGCAACCACTTGGCAATATGGGCTCTGCCATGATCATATAGGTTGCAAGAACTTGGCCAAATGGACAGTGGGTGGTAGTGTTTGATAGGTTGGAGCGCGTCCATTTTGGTCTAAGGGAAGGCTTCTGAAAGATTTTGTCTTGGGAAACCAAGTCTTGTGGGTAAAGTGCACCACCTCTGCAGAGTGTAAAACCTAAGTACTTAGCCATGTCCCTGGTAAAGGACAAATTTGAGCATCAAGACATGGAAGCAATCAAGAATCTCATCATTCAAATTTCTAAGTTAAAACTTGTGGATTGAACAAGGGTTGTTTGAAATCTTAAATCTTTGATTGGTAGATGCCTTGGAAAGGATATTCAGTCTTTGATTGAGAAAAATGATTTTGACAAGCAAAAACTTGGTATTTCCAAATGTTAGGAAAAATCTATTTTTGAGCAATGCAAGCCTCAACTCCACTTAGCCAAATGCATATAGATGATAGACTCCACTATACTACCATAGTATCACTTGCCAATACAATTCAAATGTATTGACCCTTGTGGCTGTAACTTGTAATGTTGCAGGTTTGATTGATTTTAGTGAAGATTGTTTGAATAGGATTACAAAGTCTACAACCAACATCTGCCTGTGGCACTTTGAAGATGAAGGACCCCATGATTATAATTATTCCGCTGCAATGTAATGTAATAGCCAAATGAGCTATGTATTGATGTAATAAAATTATGTTATTCCTAGTTATAAAGTTATAATATGACCTTTGTTTCTTGATATTACATCTAAACTGTGGATGCTAGCTATTGATCCAGGGACTAGCATTGTAAAACACAGGAGGAATCTACCTTATTAGGTTGGAGGAACTCTACAGATGGTATCAGAACATTGTGTTGCCTGTAGGATTTGTAAACCCTAGGATTGGACCAAAACCCTTAGAAGAATAGGAGTTATATTTTATCCAAAACTTATTTACAAAAACACTTGTAAACTCTTTCCTTAACCATTTGGTTTCAACTCTACTTCTCTTCTACTCAACTTGATGGAAAAACCTACCCATGGCCAAGGACTACACCATGTGCAAAACATGACTTCAACATCTTCAACTCTAATGATTTCAACATCTTCAGCATTTTCACCAAGGACTTCCAACTTGGATACCACTAAGGACTACAAGAGAAACAAGGAAATCTTGCTCAAGATTTAGAGACTGAGGGAATGCAAAACAAGAAGGAACCATCAACAACTTTGATGTATTGTGACCAAAAGTTTTTCCAAGGAAACCATAATCTCATGCAAGAAGGATCAACCAAGAAGGATGGAAGGATCACAAGTGAACCATATAGATGGACCACCATATTATAATTAAGTCTAACACACCAACTTATGTGGTGTAACAAAACTATTTTGTTGCCAAAGTATGTGCTTGAACTTTGTTGTTTGAGTGAATTGTTTGGTTTTTGATTGCATGCACATTGCTTGTGTGAATTGTGATGTGTGTGAATAGAATTATTCCCTTAGAAATTTTGTTGCCTATTCTAATCCCAATCCAACCCAAACAGATGACTACTTCAAGAGACTCCAACATCAAGGTTGATGACAACAACAACAACCAAGAGAACAACATGAGAGAACTTATAGCAACCCAAAACCAGTTGAGCCAAGAGACAACTCAGCTTTTAGCCAACAACAATGGACTAGACCCAGCCATACAAAGGATTTTGAAACTTCAAATCCCAATTGTTGCAAGGATTAGTTACTCAAGTGATCAACATGAGAGAAAACTTTTCCCAAGGAGTTAATGACAACAAGGATGACAAAGATGTTGTTCTGGAAGGAACCCAAGCTAACAATATTTTTAGAGACAAGGATCATACATCCAAGGAGCATGAAGATCAATGCCCCAAGAAGAGAGAAAGATCTCCCACCTATGAAGAATATGAACTGGAAGAACTCCTAGCTTTGGAGAGACCCAAAAGAAGAAGAAAGACATAAGCCAGTTGCAATGTTACAATTGCAAAGAGATGGGACACTATGCCAGTGAATGCCCAGAAAAGAAGAAGAACCAAAGAAACAAACAAGAGGCAATGATACCAAAGGAAAAGAAAGATATCAGCCAAGTGATGTGTTTCAAATGCAAGGAACTAGGCCACTATGCAAGCAATTGTCCAGAGAAGATGAAGAACAAGTTAAACAAGTCTATGAAGGATCTCAACCTTGGCCCATGAGTCAAGTATGGAAACCAAGGACACATGCAAAAGTTTGCTTAGAGAAGTTTTCCCAGGATCCCAAGAAGGACAATATGTAAATTTTTGTTTGAAAATTTTTAAGGGTGGTATTACCCTAGTTGTTTGAACTTACTTGTAACCCTAGCCTCCCCAAATCTCAGGACGAGATTTATTTTAAGGGTGGTAGCCTGTCACATCCCAAGATTTTCCAAATCTTGTAATGTGAAAATAAATGAATAAAATAAAACTTTGTTTGATTTTCAGAGCCAGAAGAAACTTTTTGAATTCAATTGGAACTTCAAACCCATTTGAATTAAATAAAATCCTAAAAGGGATTCATAAAGATAAACATTTAATAAAAGGAAAAATAAAAACATTTGGAAATATTATTTTGAAACAATTAAATGAAAATATTTGTTTTCAAATAAAATAGAAGTTTATAAATAAAGAACATTTTATAAAACAAAATTAAACCTTGACCAAACTTTGGGAATTAAAACATTTTATTTTAAATAAAATAGCAAAAGTTTATTTAAAAATAATAAAGGATTGCTTAATAAAATGATAAGGAATTAATATCCAAATTTTGTTCAAATAAAAGGTTTTACCATTTTAATTAAAACATCAAAACTTATTAAATTGTTTTAAATAGGTTTTCCAAGTATTTTATATTCTCTAATAAAACCTACTAAAGTGTTTTGGCTTTATTTTAGATTTCAAAATAAATATCTCAATAAAACAAATCCTATTTGATTTAATAATGAAAAGTCTATTATATTTGATTAATAATGAACTCTAAAATAAAAGGATATTTGTTTTAAAACAAATTTCCAAGTATTCTAGATTTCCCCAAATAAAACCTACTGATTTGGTTTTGAAAATATTTAGGTTTCAAATAAAGAGTTTATTAATAAAGTCAAACTCTACTTGATTTAATAACTAAGGCCCATGTTATTTTAAACAAGTATTTTCAAATAAAACCTACTGATTTAGATTTGAAAGTGTCTGGAATTCAAATGAGGATTTTATTGAATAAATCAAATCATGTTAAATAAATAAAGGTCCATTTTATTTAATTAAAGAATGGATCAATAAAATTATTATTTTATTTTATTTTATTTGGGCTTTTGTCCATGTTACTGAACAGAACTAAATTCAATATTACAAAGTTTGGTGTTGTTTGAATTGTTTGATTGATGTTTGAATGTTTGGGAATTTCAAAACTGAATTCAGAAAATAGAAATAGAAAAGGATTAAGGAAAGCAGAAAAAATAAGACATGGCCGACCCAACCCAGGCCAATAGGCCCAAAGAACCAAAGCTTCTTTCAAGAAGAAGCGTTTGGCACCAATATTCTTACCCACAGAACCATTGGTGGTGGACCTCCCCTCGTTTCTTTCCCACCGACGGTGGACCCTTTCCACTTATTCTCCTTCCCCACCGTGACTGTTTCTTCCTCTCTCTTCGTTCTTGACTTGATTCCTTAGGCTTAATTCACCTTAATGCCACGAGTAAAATCTGCAGTAATCACACACGTTAAAATCGTCTGCATCTCCTCTCCATTTCCCCTCTGCCTCCTTCCCCAAGCACGCCCCAGTGCCGGATCGGATTCGCCACTCTCTGTCTCCGACCCTTCTCGCCAATTCCGCCAGCACATGCGCCCTTCGCCTCCACACGAGCACGCCACCATACCTGGCGCATCTTTACGTGTCAATCATTCAACCATGGCGCACCATAGCATCGGCTACGTCAAACTCTGGACGACGCCGCCGTCTGCAACCTCTCCGTCGAGTACCTCCGGTAAGACCAGACCGCCCCTCTCTCCCTCAATCACACACGTGTCATCCCCTCGACCATACGGCTCTAACCGTGCCTTTTGTTTGCCTCCGAATGAACTGCAACGTCGACTTCGACCTCAGACAGAGCTGTCCGACGTTGTCATCAACTCCGACGAGGAATTACTGCAACCCTAGTGCGCCCCTTCGCCAACCAGTGCCTCCTTGAGCTTCCCCAGGCGTCTGCGAACACAGTGAGCACATTATTTTCCTCCCTCGCTTCCTGTAGCATCGACCCCGCCGTCGGCCGCCGCCCGCCATTGTCACCGAGAATTTCCGTGTTGGAAATTCGGCGATAGCACCGGCCATGCTTTTGCCGATTTCACAGTAACCCCTTTTGACTCATTTTTCAAGGCTATTTTCTCTCTCTCTTCAAACGAGTGTGTGGTGGTGGATTATGAGAAGTATATTTGTTGTAGAACAACCCCAAAGAGCGCATTGAGATCACCCCTCTTAATAGTGCGGTGTTTCCTATTTGAATCAAGAGTAAATAAGAGAAAATAATAAATAACACCACCGTCTCTCCATAAAGAAACGAATGGGGAGTCACCCATTACCTATCGCCAACAATCTGCGGACTCTCACCTGTAGAGAAGCTGATAGAAACATCAGTCCGTTCTCTAGCTCCGATGTCATAGTTAACCAAAACACTAGATAAGGGCTATTTGGCCTTTCAGTCTCCCCCTTTTTGGTTAACGATGACAAACCGAGCTAGAGTCAAAATATGATATTATGATATGATTAGATCTAGCACATAATAGCAAGCACATAGTGATAGGAAATCCAAGTACAATAAGAGAACTACAAAGTTGTCCAAACACACACACAAATGGTTCGATAGAGCAAATAAAAGCACAAGAACATGAGAGACAAACAAGCAAAGTAGGGCTTGTGCAAGAGGCAAGTCATGAAAGAAGCGACTCTACTCTTTCTCCCCCTTTGGCATAGAGACCAAAAAGGAAGAAACGAGCGGAGAGACCGATCTAGCCAGCGAAGTTATCCTCATCTTCATCATCATCATAGGCTTCTTCCTCCTCTTCTTCATCCTGACCATCCTCTTAGTCCTCGTCCTCACCATCATCATCATTCCCTGTAGATGTAGCACGACGCTGAGAGGAACTGGAAGTGGCAAACCCAGGGAACATAGATGGATCAAAACCCCTAAACATGTCCTCATACAGCGGGGGCTTCTCAAAGTTGACATAAGGGACAGGAGCTAGAGCATTGCCCAAGTATGGCACTGGTCGACCATGTTCTGTCAAGAAAGCATTGTGTTGCCTCCTGTTCTCCTGACTGAGCTCCAAACTGCGATGGGAAACATCATAGGAGGAGTGACACATATCCCACAAGTTGTTGAAGAACCGGGCAAAACCTTGCTTGCGAGGAAGAGCACGGGGAAGGTCCCTACGAGAGCGCGAGCCACTAGCAGAAAGAGGATCATGAGAAAGCTTGGTCCAGCGTTCAGACGGCATCATCTGAGGGACATCCACATGAGAGCCCCGACGAGGTAAGGTGAAATCCTCCATATCTTCATGCGGACCTCTAGGGAGAGCAGATGCAGGAACGGTGGCCTCAATCAGACGCTGAACATACTGACAGAAATTGGGAGTCATGCGCTTCTCAATGGACCGCTGAATATCACAGTAGATGAAATCACACCCATTGATCTTCCGGAGGCGATGAGGATCACAGTAGTATAGCAGATTCTTGTGGTGACCGTGGACATCAATAGCATCACCAGCCTTGCTCACAAGATTGTAGCGGAAGAACCGAGCAAGCACCATATAGTAGTAGTACATGCCTAAAAAGTTGGGAGGTTGATGGCTGGGCTCACTGGGGTAGCAGGAAAGGATTTGGTTGTCACTGAAGGACTTCTCAGAGTGAATGCAGAAGCCAGAGACACGGTCAAGAGGGTAACCTAGGGCATGGCAGAAAGCATCAAAAGAAGCCGAGTACGGCTTGGTGCCGGTCATCCAAGTGACAGTGCGAGCATCATCAGTGTGAAAGTAAGCAGTGAAGAAGAACTGGCGAATGAGATCTGGCATTAGCTTGACCTTGATAGTAGCAAGAGCAAAGACATTCATCTGCTTCAGGGCCACAACCACATGCTCGAAATCGGTAGAGAGGTAATGAGCATAGTGGTACTCATTGAGATACTTGGGAGGAACAAAGAAACCCCGCTTCATACGAGTTGTCTCATTGTAAAGGTCATCCCAAAAGCACTTATGAGTGTCAGTCCAGAACATCTTATCATCCCCAAGATAAGTGCGGTTGGGAAAGTGGTACGGATTCTGCCTCCTCAAGTCCCGCCACTGATTCACATTAATATCCGAAGCAGTATTGTAGTTGGTAGGAACTTCTTCTTCGGTAGGACCAAGACTGGACATGCCCTTGACAGGGGATCTTCCAGCATAGGCTTTCTTCTTATGTCCATTTGCAGATCCAGAACCCCCTGTGATAGCAGCTTTCTCTAGTTGACGCTGAGTGAGGCAAGGAGGAGGAGGAGGCCGCTGAAGAGTAAGCTTTCTCTTTTTGCCGGTGTCGGGCTCAAAATCGTCGTGGTCAGACTCTGCACAAGAAGCACACAAGAACGCAAGGCAAAGAAAGAAAATGAGCATATATGCCATAAGAGAGCTCATAGGAACACAGATTGAAAGTTGGGCAAGCGCATGGACATACGAACAAGCGAAAGAAAAATTTCGGCTCCAGGTCCGGCGGAACCGAACCTGTCACCGAAATTGTCAGCGATGGTTCTGGCGAACCGGAAGCTTGACCGAAATTTCTGGCGAGCATTTCGGTCGACCGGAAATTCCGGCGGCGGTTTTGGCACAACCGGGCCTCGGACCGAAAAGTTAGGGCAAGCGACTGTGAGACTATCCATGACTTAGTACTTGCACAAAGAACAACATGTGGGAGAATAGGGGGGTGAACTAGCGTGGTACTAGCCTAGTTACTCTAGGGGTAGAGAACTAAGGGAGCACACCATGAAAGCTAGGGTTTCACCACCAACAAGAGAGATAAGAAGGAGAAGAAATATCAAAGTACCCTCGGATGCTGAAGAAGACGCCATGCCCCTCCCTTGCCAAAGATGGGCACGAAGAAAGAACCACACGAGAAAGAGGGGAAGCACTCCCCGATCTCCCAATGCAGTCAAGGAGAGAGCAAAACCTTTGGTGAAAAGACTTGTAGAGGCCCGATCTACAACTTGGTGGATTGGGGAGGGATTTGGGTGGAGGGAAGGGCCTATGGGGGGTGGGGAAGCTTGGGGAGGCAGCCATGGAGGAGGGGAGGGTGTGGGGAATAAAGAAAGAAGAGGATGGAACTGCCCCACGCGCGGGCTATAAATACCCCCTCAGAAAATTTTCGGTGATAAGTCCGGTCGAACCGGTGCCCACGCCGGAATTTCCGGCGAGGACATCAGTGAACCGGCCCCGTGACTGGAATTTCCGGTGGTGACCGAAAGTTTCAACAAAGAACCAAAAACGTGTATTGGAAGGGTTTTCGGTCGTCTTCCGGAATTTTCAGTGGTCGCCAGAATTTTCGGTCGCCAGGCCAGTCGAACCAGAATTTTTGCCGGAAAATTTCTGGAGACAGCGTATGAGTAAATTTTTCTGGAGATGAAACATTGTGAGCAATCATATGAGCATATACACAAGATCCAAATGAAAACCAGATAAAGCACTATCCATATGACAAGGTCATGAAGAAACAAAAACGAAGAGCAACCATGGATAAAGGATTTAGCTTGGAACATCAAGGCACCCAATACACAAAACCAACCATTTGGCGGAGGATTTCTCCCCCTATGTTTAAGCACACATGTCATGGCGCCTCAAAGATAGATGCTTGGACCCATATCATGACACGATATCAATTTATGTTGCACACATAGGTAATCATCAAACCAAGACATGGTAAAATGACCATCCCTACATGTGCTGCACAACTAGGCTACATAACACGTTAAGAGCAAGAATATAGTGCAAGAAGCACATCAATCCAAGTTTTGAGGATCTAGGATACAGAGTTCTCGCCTCAACATGACAAATCGGGCTTCATCCAAAGGCTTCGTGAAGATATAGGCCAATTGGAACATCGTACCCACATGAGTGAGATTGATATCACCATTTGCGACATGGTCACGTAGGAAGTGGTGGCGGATGTCAATATGTTTGGTGTGGAAATGTTGGACGGGGTTATTGCCAATCTTTATTGCACTTTCATTTTCACATATAAGAGGCACCGTACCAAGAGACACACCATAGACCTTCAAGGTTTGCCTCATCCACAACAATTGAGCACAACAAGATGCCGCGGATATGTATTCGACTTCAGCAGTGGATAGGGCTATGGAGTTTTGTTTCTTGGAAGACCAACTCACCAACGACCAGCCAATAAATTGGCAAGCCCCGGAGGTTGATTTCCGGTCAACCTTATCACCTGCTCAATCGGCATCCGAATAGCCAACAATCTCAAAGGTTGACCCCTTTGGATACCAAAGCCCAAGAGTAGGAGTGAGAACAAGGTACCTAAAATTCCGTTTGACCGCCATCAAGTGGCACTCCTTGGGAGCGGATTGAAAAACGAGCACACATTCCAACACTTAACATGATATCCGGTCTAGAAGCACAAAGGTAGATCAAGGAACCAATCATAGAACAATATACCTTTTGATCCACGTCCTTCTCACCAACTCCAAGGCCAAGTTCTCCATTTAGTGGCATGGGTGTCTTCATGGGATTAGCCTTGGCCATCTCGAACTTATTGAGCATGTCCTTAATGTACTTCTCTTGAGAGATGAAAGTGCCATGAGGAAGTTGCTTTGTGATGAAGCCTAGAAAGAACTTCAACTCCCCCATCATGGACATCCTAAATTTCATAGTCATCAACCTGGAAAAAGCTTTGTTATGAGATTCGTTAGTTCCACCAAAGATAATATCATCAACATAAATTTGAACAATAAATAAGCCACCCCCTTTAACCCGTTTGGTGAAAAGGGTGGAATCGACCTTACCCACGCTAAACCCATCCATGAGTATAAAATCCCTAAGGTGCTCATACCAAGCACGAGGAGCTTGCTTTAGTCCGTAGAGAGCCTTATGGAGTAGATACACATGGTTGGGATAGCATGTGTTTTCGAAACCCGGGGGTTGAGCTACATATGCAACCTCTTTCAAGGGACCATTAAGAAATGCACTTTTCACATCCATTTAATAAAGCTTGAAGTTATGGAAAGATGCATAAGCAAGCAAGAGACGAATAGCTTCAAGACGAGCAACGGCCGCAAAGGTGTCCTCATAGTCAATACCTTCTATTTGGGCATACCCTTGCGCCACTAACCTTGCTTTGTTTCTTGTAACGACCCCGTTCTCATCTTGCTTGTTCTTGAACACCCACTTGGTCCCAATGACATTGATGCGATGATCTTTAGGCCTCTCCACTAGAGACCAAACTTCATTTCGGGTGAAACACTCGAGTTCTTCTTGCATGGCAATGACCCAATCCGGATCCTCCAAAGCCTCATGAACCTTGAGGGGCTCAAATTTGGACACAAAAGCATGATGCCCACAAAAGGTTGTGAGGTTCTTCTTCCTGGCACGGGTCTCGATTCCTCTTGATATGCTTCCAAGGATATTGTCGACTTGAAGTCCACTTGTAATGGAGGCGGCCTTGATCTTCCGAATTGTGCCTTCATGATCAACGAATTCTCTTTTGAGGGGCCTTGATCATTGACACCATCTTGAGATTGACCTTGGGATGGAGATTGATCTTCTACTTGGTCTTTCTCAAAGGATTGAGGGCTTGGTTCTTGTTCTTCGGTTTGCATGGCATCTTGAGTGAGATGTTGATCTTGTGGTGCACTTGATGTCTCGACTTGAGTAGAGCTCGGCTCTTCTTGAGTTGAGCTTGGTCCTCCTCCATCATCTTGTTGAACATGAATGTGAGACTCGGTGGGCAAGATATGCCCAATACCCATCAACTTGATGACTTGAGAGGAATCACCATCACCTACATCACGAGAAGAAACTTGCCCCTCATGGGGACCATTATTCTCCAAAATCTCCACATCACAAGATACTTCAACACAACCATTGGTTTTGTTGTAGTATCTATAGGCACGAGAGTTTTCCGCATAACCAACAAATATACCCTCTATAGTTCTAGATTCGAATTTACCGAGCTTTTCATTTTTGTTCTTGATGAGGCACTTGCATCCAAAGACACGGAAATAGTTGACATTGGGCTTCTTTCTTGTGAGAATCTCGTATGGAGTCATGTCAAAGGGAGCTCGGAGGAAGAGCCGGTTCGTGTAGTGGACCGCGGTAGCAATGGCTTCTCCCCAAAAATTGTGGGGGGACTTGAATTCACTCAACATTGTTCTTGCCATCTCGATGATTGTCCGGTTCTTCCTTTCAACAACACCATTTTTTTGAGGGGTATAAGGAGCTGAGAATTCATGCTTGATCCCCTCATCTTCAACAAATTATTGCATGGTGTAGTTCTTGAACTCGGTGCCATTGTCGATTCTAATGGTCTTGATCTCCACTCCATGAGTACGTTGAGATTGCTTGGCGAAGATCATGAATTCCTTGTAGGTCTAATCCTTTGTCTTGAGAAGAAAGAGCCAAGTATACCTTGAGTAATAATCAACAATGACAAGACCATATCTTCTTCCACCAAGGGAGTCATATGTTGATGGCCCGAAGAGATCCAAATGGAGAAGCTCCAAGGGTCTTGACGTGGCCACCTTGGTAACGAAAGGGTGATGCTTCCCAATTTGCTTTCTTGGAATGCAAGCACTACACACACAATCTTTCTCAAAGGAGACACCGGTTAGTCCAATAATATGCTCACCCTTTAGTTGTTGATTGAGATTCCTCATGTTGACATGACCTAGGCAACAATTCCAAAGCCATCCCTTGTCAGCCTTGGCCATTAGACATGTAGGAAGATATTGGCTCTCTTTCGAGAGGTCGATGACATAAAGGTTGTCTTCCACATGTCCAATGAGAACCAAGATGAGATCATCACCCCTAAAGACCTTCACAAAAGTTCTAGAGAAATAGGAGTCATAGCCGGCATCCGCAAGGTGTTTAATTGAAAGCAAGTTGTAACCAAGGTTTTCAACATGTAAGACGGTCTCTAGAGTCAAAACCTTGGAGATTACCAACTTACCATAACCTAGTACCTTTCCTTTAGAGTTATCTCCAAAAGTGATGCTTGACGTTGAGTTGACATCGTGAATGAATTGGTCAAGCCCGCTTCTACCTCCGGTCATGTGATTGGTGCATCCACTATCAAACACCCATTTTGACCCACCGGAGGCATAACCCTAAAAAATCAATTCTTTGATTTAGGAACCCATTGAGTAATGGGTCCCCTAGCATTATCAACAAGATCCTTAGGTACCCAAATTGAGTACCACCTATAAGCATAACCATTTCGAGGGCCAACATATTTGGCATATACATATCCTTGAGTGCCCTTACATAGCACATAGGAAGGATTGGACTTTCCCGCATACTTATGATTGGGATTGCCCCATATGGCTCCCCCATTCACAGCATTCCTTTTGACTTTATCAAACACCTCATCACCTTCTTTTACAAAGATTATATTCTTTGGTGGAATGGCATTGCTCGTGTTGTTCTTTGGATCAAAACCGACACCTTCCTTGGAAATTTTCGTCTTTTGACGGGATAAAATCGCATCTAGGATCTTTCCTTTGGAGGTAGGTGCACGACGCTCTTTCTCAAGTTGCTCTTTAAACTTCTTATTTTCCTCAATGAGGAGAGCTTGATCAAAGGTAGAGTTAGAGGAACAAGAATCATTTCAACAAAAATTGGATCCTTCAATGTACCAAGAGCCTTTTCAGAGGACACCCGAAGTTGGTCATGGTTCTCTCCAAGTTTTATGAGCTCACGCTTGACAAGCAAACTATATTTTTCAAGGTGCTCAAGGTCCTTGGTAAGAGAAGCATGAGAAACTCCAAGCTCCTTCTTTGAGGCATCAAGCTCTTGGGACAAAGAGTTAGCCCTATCAATAGTGTCCATGTCTTTTGCTTTATCAATTTCAAAAATTTCGATTTGTAGTTTAAGAAAAGAATTGGTATTCTTTTCCTCACAAAGCTCTTGCTCAAGAAGATTGAATCTTTGTTTCTCATCACCAATATGATATTCTAAGCTATCAATGGCCTCATCGCGTGAGCTAACAAGTTCCATTAATTGCTTGAATCTAGCACGAGCAATGGGAGGAAGAGACTTCATGATAGCATACATTTATTTTATATACTCTTCACCAAATTCATCACTATCACTATCACTATCATGATCACTCTCAAGATCATCCAAGACGCTAGATAGGGATGGAGGAGAGACAATTACCTTGGAGCTTCTTGCCATAAGACAAGAACCGGTGATCTTGGGAATAGGAGAACTCTCGATGTAGTCCTTGCCGTAGTCATAGGTGAGAGGTGAACCAGGTTCGACATATGCCAAACCGGTCACACCCACCACTTTCTCCTTATCCCCACACTCCACGTCGGACTCGTCCTTGGAGCTCCTTGCCATGAGGCAAGTGGCGGTGACCTTGGGAGTAGGAGAGTCGTCAGTGTAGTCCTTGGTGTAGTCATAGGTGAAGAGAGACCTGGGTTTGGCGAAGGCCAAACCGGCCACTCCAACCACCTTCTCTTCATCCTCTTCCTCCTTGTCAGATATGTATTCTTGACCTAGGAAGCCCTTACCATCACGCCTATTGTTCCTCTTGAATCTTTCATTGATGGGGTTGGGCTTCAATCTTGGTTTGGCACCCTCTTCATACTTGGGCTTGTCAGGCCTCTTCTCATAAGGACATTTATCGGCAAAGTGTCTTGACTCATCACAATTGTAGCACGTCCTTTTCTTCTCACTTGATCCCATTGAACCTCTCCTTCTTCGGAACTTCATGTTCTTGGTGAAGAGAGCAAGTTGAGAGAGCATATGATCAACTCCATCACCATCACTTTCTTCATCACTAGCATCATCTTCTTGCACATGCTTGACCTTTAGTGCTTGAGTGTGAGAGGACCCAATAGCACGGTTGACCTCCTTGATCTTTTTCCCTTCATCCGCCAAGTTATCTGTGGTAACAAGATAAGAGACTAGATCATCGGGAGTGAATTGATTAGCTCTATCAAGGAGTTGCAAGTTCAAGGAAAGTTTCTTATCGGTGACCACGATCATAGAGACAATCTTGGACTTGATGAGCTCATCATTCAAATTGAATCCATCATCGTACTTCTCACATCCTAGGCCACCAATATTCATGTCGAGGGCAACAAGTCTCTTGTATGCTTCAGCGATAGTCTCACCATCATGGTTCATGAACATGTTCATCTCTGACTTGGCAGCTTCATACTTGGATTTTTGGATAAGAGACGTTCCCTCTTGGAGAATGACAATCCTATCCCAAAGATCCTTGGCGGTGGGGATGTCACTGACTTGATCATGGAGTGTGCGATGAATGGCACTACTTATCTTGTCACAAGACGTCGCATTTAGTTGACGGTCGTAGTACTCTCCCGGAGTGAGGTTGTTGGGATCATGAGGGTGGAAGCCGGTGCACACAATCTCCCAAAGTTCAACACTGCAGCTGCGAAGATGAGATTCCATAGAAGCTTTCCAATGAGAGAAGTGAGTTCCATCATAATGAGGTGCAGCACCCGAACCATTAATATGAGGTATGATATTCTTTTGCTTAGGATAAACATAAGGAAATTGATTATGGGGCGTGGTGAGTTTTGACGAGCCGCTCTCATGAGAGGACTCGGCATCCTTATCCTTTTCGGTGTCCATTGGCCTTCCTTGAGGTACTACCAATGGGTTACCAAGAAAAGCCCCATCACCAATGGCCTTAAGTTGTCCTTCTAGGTAACTCATTCGAACAAGGAGATCAGAATCAACCTTGGCCTTTTCAAGGGCACCCTTGGCTAAGATTTCACAAAGCTCCTTGACCGAATAAGTCTCATCCTCCTCATCATCGGAGAAAACCATATTTTCTCTTAGGCGGTGAAGCCCTTAAAAGAGCCCTATGCTCTGATACCAATTGAAAGTGTAAGATGGTTAACCTAGAGGGGGGTGAATAGGTTTCTACACAATTATTTATAATCTTTTGCAAGTTTTAGGCTTTGCGGAATATAAGTGAGCCTAAATGCAAACTAGGTGAGGCAACCTAGATGATGAACAAGATGCTTCAAGCTCGAAGGCTATCACAGGGTAAACAACACAAGTAAGAGATCGGTTAAGGAATAACCGAGGCACGCGGAGACGAAGATGTATTCCCGTGTTCACCACCTTTGGGAAGGGGGCTACGTCATGTTGGAGAGGTGTGAGGTTCCACGAAGGATTCCTCACACGCCACAAAGGCTCACCTTCTTCTCCGAGCCTATCCCACAAAGGAATAGCTCACTTACTCGTGGTAGACTTTTAAGGTAGTCTCCAAACCCTCACAAACTTTCCACGGAGCAAATCACAAGATGAATGCCTCCGGGCGACCCTAGCCGCCTAGGGTTTCCCACAAACCCAAGAGTAACAAGATAACTCGATGAACTCAAGGGGTAATTAAATTTGGCTTGGTGGAAACATAGATCAGGACCTCCTCTTCCTTTATACCAAAGGGATTTGTATTTGGTTGGGTAGAATGGGAGATCCTCAAGCTTTTGTGTTTCAACAATGGGGGAGAGAGAGCTTCAAGAAATGAAATGTTTGCTCAAATGCCTAACCTCACAGTGGAGAAGAAAGGGGTATATATAGTATGAGGGGAAAAAGAACCGTTTGGGGGTTCCTGTGACAGAACCGGCAATAAGTCTGGTCGGACCGAGTTACTCGCCGGAATTTCTGGCGGCAGCTCCGGTGGACCGGACCACACTCCGGAATTTTCGGCAGCGACCGGAATTCTCGTCGAACAATGGAAATGCTATGTAGTAAGCCATATCGGCGTACACCGAGAATTTCCGACGGCGACCGGAAATTCCGGCGACAGCACCGGCGCCGCCGACCTTTTGCCGATTCCATAGTAACCCCTTTTGACTCATTTTTCAAGGATATTTTCTCTCTCTCTCTCTCTTCGAACGGGTGTGTGGTGGTGGATGACGAGAAGTATATTTGGTGTAGAACAACCCCAAAAAGAGCATCGAGATCACCCCTCTTAATAGTGCGGTGTTTCCTATTTGACTCAAGAGTAAATAAGAGAAAATAATAAATAACACCACCGGCTCTCCATAAAGAAACGAATGGGGGGTCACCCATAACCTATCACCAACAACATGCGGACTCTCATCTATAGAGAAGCTAATAGAAACATTAGTCCGTTCTCTAGCTCCGATGCCATAGTTAACCAAAACACTAGATAAGGGCTATTTGCCCTTTCACTTTGTGTTTTAACTTCTCTTACTTAATCTTAACAAGAGCATCTATAATGTGTTTGGTGAAAGCAACATGCATATCATTAGCATCAGGACTTCTAGCAAGCTTTTGGAGGAACATAATCACTTCAGAAATATTGCAACCATCAAGATCAAAATCAAACTTAGCATCACTAGTGGTAGACTCATTAGGCTTAGGCATTGTAGGAGGAGGAATAGGGACTTCTTGTGGTTTAGTGGCATTCATATTGGTGGTGATGGTGCACACACTATTGTTTCTATCAATTTCAGCTTCCCATTCCCACTTAGCATGAAGTTGAGCTAATAGTCTAACATTTTCATCAATAGTAACTTGTATGGCATGAGTAGCAACAAAGGTACTTTCCATGGTTTCAGGTTTAGCAGCCATTTTATTAATCAAAGATGACTGTGCTTCAGACAAAGAGGAGATATTTTTCTCAGCACTCAAAATTCTTGACTATAAACTAGGAATTTCTCTATTCAGATTCTCAAGCTGGTGACTAATATTTTTCAAGATAACAGATTGTTCTTCCATAGTTTTAGTGAATATCTTGTTTTGCTCATATTGCATCTGCATAAAGTTTTTAGTGGATCTAACTTTTAGAATCCTACCTTACTAGGCATTTCAGATCTACCATGATAATTATTTCTATTATTAGGAGGATACGGCCTATAGTTATTACCATAAGTATTTTTGCCAAAATAGTTGTTTCTAATGAAGTTCACATCAACTTGCTCTTCTTGAGAAACCAAAGAGGCTAAGGGAAAATTATTTGGATCTAAAGGAGCTTTCCGATTAACAATCATAGCCATAATAACATCTATCTTATCACTCAAAGAGGAGGTTTCTTCAATAGAGTTTACCTTCTTACCATGTGGAGCTCTCTTAGTGTGCCATTCAGAATAATTAACCATCATATTATCAAGGAGTTTTGTTGTAGCACCCAAGGTGACAGTCATAAAGGTACCTCCAGCAGCTAAATCCAACAGGTTTCTTGATGAGAAGTTCAAACCTGCATAAAAAGTCTGGATAATCATCCAAGAAGTGAGTCCATGAGTGGGACAATTCTTAACCAAAGATTTCATTCTTTCCCAAGCTTGAGCAACATGTTCATTATCAAGTTGTTTAAATTTCATAATATCACTTCTCATAGATATAATCTTAGCAGGGGGGTAGTGCTTTCTAATAAAAGCATCCTTGCACTTAATCCAAGAATCAATACTATTTCTAGACAAGGATAGCAACCATTTTTTTAGCTTTTCCTCTCAAGGAGAAAGGAAACAACTTGAGCTTAATAATATCTCCATCTACATCCTTATACTTTTGCATCTCACAAAGTTGAACAAAGATATTGAGATGGGCAACAACATCATCAGAACTAGCACCAGAAAATTGCTCTCTCATCACAATATTCAACAAAGCAGGCTTAATTTCATAAAAGGTAGCATTAGGAGCAGGTGGAGCAATAGGAGTGCTAAGGAAATCATTGTTTTTTGTGCTAGTGAAGTCACACAACTTGGTGTTCTCAATAGAGTTCATTTTGGCAAAAGTGGAGCAAGCCAAAAACAGCAGCAGCTAGAGCAGGAACTAATTTTTTTTGTGTTTTTGATAATATAAAGCAAACCAAACTAAACTAATTTTTTTGGAGTTTTTGATAAAAAGAGGCAAACAAAACCAAGCAATAGAAACTAGCAAACTAAAAACAAAGTAAAGAGAAAGGTTGAGGAGGACTCCCCTTGTGAAGACGTCCTTAGCCTCCCCGGCAATGGCGCCAGAAAACTTGTTGATGATGCCTGGAAGCGCTTCATCGGGAAACCCCAAGAGAAAGGTATGATGTAGCACAACAACAAGTCTTCCCTCAGTAAGAAATCGAGGTTATCAAACCAGTAGGAGGAAGGAAACGTCTCAAAGGTGTTGCAAGCAATGTGGAAACCTGCACAACACAAACTCAAGACTTTTCCCCAACTAACAGTGAGGTTCTCAATCTCCCCGGTTGCTGTAATAAAGGATTAAATGTATGGTGTGGAAGGTGAAAGTGGTTTGCAGCAAGTAAACCGTAACAGTGGAAGATGTATCAATGGTAAAGATTGGACCGGGGTCCATAGTTCACTAGAGGTGTTCTCCTTAGAAACAAACATGGCATGCTGGGTAAACAAATTACAGCAGGGCAATTGACAGGACTGAGCAAGGCATTGTCAACACCCGGATTTTTAATCCCAGATGCCTGTTATGCCATACATCGCAATCCCAGGATTACCACTTTTGCGAGACATAACAGAATTGGATACCACAGTACATCATCCATTACAAACCATACATAAGGTCTTACACAAATAAGGATCTCATGATCCAGTTCTTAATACAACTCAGGCAGCGGAAATACGTAATAATAATAAAGGTAGCATAGGTGAAGCTCCATCTTCGGGGTCACAGGCAATGCTGACGATGGGAGATGATCCTAGTTGTCGTAACCTTCCTGCGGTCCATCATCCTGGTACTCTTCTTCATACTCTGGCCACGGGAATAGCCAGGGACAAAGACATGAGTACTCTTTAAGTACTCGCAAACTAATACTAACAAGTTAAAGGGGTTTTTGTAGTAGGACACTAAGCTCTAGGGTTGTTTTGCAAAAAGCCAGATTTACCTCTACTAAGTTCTGGAGCAAAGAATGCTAGTTGAAGATTTTATATCACCTAAGTGGGAACTTGCATTTCATATCACAACTCTGTTGTGGTCAAGTCAAATTTTAAATTCATTTCACAAGTCATTTTGAAAACATCTAACGGGGGAACAGTATGGCCACTCCAACTGTCCATAACCGCAGACACGGCTATTCGAATAGTTTGACACTCTGTAGAGATTGTACAACTTTCACCACAACATTCGATACATCCGTCAGGAACAAATCCTGAATTCACCATACTCAGTATGCGAATAATCAATCCTAACCTTTCAATTACACGCCCTAGTATAAGCACCTCTCCTATGAGTTTGGCCTCCCAACCATGACCAACTGTCATCTTGGGTACTGCACAGGTGGACAATCTTCACAAGGTAGCCTCAGCTCAGACCTTGGCCGGGAGGGAACCCATACTAAAGTATATAAGTTTCCAGTCAAGCCCTACCCAATTTTCGGGTATTGTGGTTGTACGATAAAATTGGAATGGTATCACATCGAGACAACCATCAGTTTTGTAAAGGGCTAAGGCTCATGCCTTAACATTTTCATCATCAAAATCATCTGGTGTTCGGAAACACATGTCAAAACATCTCAGTAGAATGACTCATCATTCTAAGGTTTTCATAACCATTTTCCACCAAGTATTCCCATCTAAAGTTGATCAAGTTTTATTCTTAGCACTAGCATCTACAAATGAGGGGAGTACTAATGAGGGGTAGTAAACAAGTGGAGTTTAACTAAGTTCAATCTCATGCCTTGGGATGACATCAAGATTATCTAGATTAGGCCAAATTTAATGCTCTTTATGCAACGTTCGAATATCTTCCTAGAATCTACAAGTCACTTAAATAAACTCTAAGAAGTAGCTTTGATAAATAAATAAAGTGAAAAGCTTGTAAGTAAAACTAGGAGGGGGTATCATCAAGGCTGTCTAACCAAGCATGCTTAGTGCATTGCATAGGTTATCTAACTTTCATAATTGAAAGTGTTAGCTTGCTCAATCAACTAGTAGTATTAGGCTTGCATAGGTCAACTTGATTAGTAAGGCTTGCCTTGTGCAGAGTAGTGGTTGAAGTTCTCCTCGGCTTCTTCTTCGTAGTATCCTCCTTCCTCCTCGTATCCTTGGTCGGTACTAGCGTCTATGAAAAATACGAGATACACAGTCACCAAACAATACTTAACTATTTTCAATCATCACACAAAAGGGTTCTATAGATGATCTAGCATCATCACTAATATCACAAGAATAAAGCATTTGTCTTATTTATTTATTTTTGGAAAAGTAATTTCTACTCATTGAAAAACTACTTAAGATTTAATATTCTCCAAACCAAACATGGGATCATGTTGACACATGTCATCACAACATAGTTCAGTACATGAGAATGTGATTTAAAGTGGTGTCACAATTTAATAAGGTCTAACCTTTTATTTTAAATAAAATAAATGACTAGAAATTCCTATGTGGCATTCTTTTATTACTTGAACATTATTTTGGTAGGTAAACCCATATGTTTTTATATATTCTGAAAGGTATGATCAAATGTGATTTTTGAGAGTTGGAATCAACTCAAAAGCTATTATGGTTTAAATTTGAAAAATGTTTTAATGTAGAAAAGCTTCTTCCTTGTTATTTTTACCAAGGTTGATCTATAGATCCAAATGATTTGAATCCAACGGGCTTGGATTCAGCATTTCAATATCTTTATAAAAAAATTGGTTTCATGCAATTTGGTTCACTGAATCGAGCTGGGTTGATTTTTGAAACTAGGTACAGAACTAAGTTTGAATATAAATAGAAAAGGCTAAATTCAAACGAGTGGGTTGCGCGGGAAGGTTGTTGGGCCGGCCCAGTGTCACTCCGTAGCGCGGGCGCAAATGACATGGGGGTCTACTGGTCAGTGGCTCGTAAAACGCGAAGCGGTACGGGGTGATGTGGTACGTTGGATTAGAAGCGAGATCAACGGCTGAGGGTCGTCGTCGACGATGAACAGGTCACCGGCGAGCTCGAACCCTAGCGGCTCGGTGGGGGTGCATAGGGGGCATACTGGGGCTCTAGTGACGACGGCGAGGTGCGAAAACTACGAAGTCGACGACGGCGAACTCAGGAATGGTCGCGGCAGCTCTGGGGGTGGACGAAATCAACGGCTCCCTTCCTCTCTAGAGGCGGCCTGCTCCGGCGCAATTCCGGCAAACTGCTGCTCCTCGTCCTCCAGCTAAGGGATGGAATGATCGGTGAGGTGAGGGAAGTGAGATGGTATGAAGAAATCGAGGGGGGGTTGTCTCCTTTTATAGGCTCGACGGAGAGACCGTGAGGGATGGGAAGGAGACGGTGGTGACACGGCAACGGGTGTCTAGAGGCATGGCCGAGGTTGGCGATCGACGGGTGGTCTCCTGGCGATGCTCTAAAGCTTAAATGCGCGTGTAGGGGCGGTGTCAAATGGTCGGGAACACGCGGTGCTCTGCGAGGTAGAGGCGGCGAACTCTGCGGCAAGCGGTGACTATGGAGTACGGGCGGTGAAACGAGCATGTCTGGTGGTCTCCTGGGACGGTGGGGTGCATGCTGGCGGGCGGCGAGGGCTCGAGGTGGTCGGGTTGCGTGGGAATGGCACGTGCTCTACGGTGCGCGTCGGCATGGTCGACAGTGGCACGGGCGCGGCGTTCCTAGCGGTTCTGGTCGCCGTCTTCGAGCTAGGGCTGGTCGAGAGGGGGCGGTGAGGCATGGGCTGCATGCTAGACAAGGTTGGCACGGCTAGTTCTTCTCCTAGCTTGTTGTCCACACTGGGGTGACATGGGTGCTCTCGGCCTGCTCACCATTGATGGCATTGTCATGTTCACAGTGGTGCTAGAGATTAGTTAAGGTTGCTAGATGATCTACTAAGGCTAGTGTAACCAGAGAGGGAACAAGGTTGGCCCAAAACACTGCTCAACATAGTGTTTTTGATTTGGTCAATTTGAATCTGCAACCTGTTTGATGAAATGGCCGCATGAACTTGAGTTTTGAATTTTGAAAAGATTTTTGGTGGGTGTGCTAGGCATGTGTTGAGGATTCTGTGGATGCTTGGGTTTTGAAAATTGAGCTTGTTTGAGTGGTTTTTGAAATAGTGGGATCTTCCCATATGAAATAGATTCAATTTTAAAATGTCATTTAAACTAAGCATTTAAAAGTTTTTGCATGATCACAAAGTGGGCCTTGGTACCTTATTATGAGTACTATCAAGAGGTGCAAAGATCCATACATGTTTCTGTTAAGTTCTGAAAGTTAGAGATAGCCAAAATAGGCATGGGAGTTAATTTGGCCAAAGTGACCATTCACTTAATTTGTTTGTTTTGACTTGTTTGTCTTTGGGAAAAGTTTGGGGATTGTTTAGATGATGTTTATTTCACCTAAGAATCATTTTACAAGCAAAGAAACACAGAACCATGGCAATTCAAAAGAATCCAAATTTTAATGCACACACATATGAATGCCTTTGTATTTTTAACTGGAAAAGTTTTTTATTAACCCTAATTTTGATGATTAGAGTTTGATGATCCAAGTTTAATATTTTTGGGATGTTATAAACCTTCCCCCCTTAAACAAAATCTCGTACCGAGATTTGAAAAAGGACGAAAAAGATTACATAGGATTTGAAGAGATCGGGAAACTCCGTCCTGATGTGATCTTCGCGCTCCCAGGTAGCTTCCTCTTCCGTGTGGTTGCTCCATTGAATCTTGAGAAACTTGATGCTTTGGGTTCTGGTAGTTCTGAAAGCTTCTTCCAAAATACGGATGGCCACTTCGGGATAGGTCAGATCATCGTTGATCTCTATGGTCCGGTGATCAATATTCTTGAATACTTCAGACTTCTCTGGAACTTCGAGGCACTTGCGAAGTAATGAGATATGGAACACATTGTGCACGGCTGACATCTCTTCGGGTAGTTCCAATTGATACGACACTTCTCCTCGATGGTTCAGAATTTTGAAGGGGCCTATATATCTGGGGGCTAACTTTCCTTTGAGTTGGAAACACTGCATTCCTTTCAATGGCGACACTTTCAGATACACAAAGTCTCTTATGTTGAAGGCAAGGTCTCAACATATCTTGTCGGCGTAACTCTTCTGCCTTGACTGAGCTGTCTTGAGGTTCTCACGAATCTTGTGAACCTTCTCTTCTGCTTCTCGTAGGATATCGGGTCCGAAAATCTGATTCTCTCCTACTTCTGACCAGTTCAAAGGGGTGCGCCACTTCCTTTCATACATGAATTCAAATGGGGCCATTTGCAAACTAGCTTGATAACTGTTGTTGTATGAAAATTCTGTGAACGGCAGACAATCTTCCCACTTAGATCCATATTCTAACACACATGCTCTTAGCATATCTTCGAGTATTTGATTTACTCGCTCCGTTTGTCCATCGGTCTGAGGGTGATAAGCGGTGTTGAAATCTAGTCAGGTTCCTAAACCTTCTTGGACTTTCTTCCAGAATCTCGAGGTAAACTGAGTTCCTCGATCCGATACGATGTTCTTGGGGACTCCATGCAAACTGACGATTCTAGCGATGTATAACTCCGCTAGCTTCAAACTCTGATATGTGGTCTTGACGGGTAAGAAATGGGCGACTTTGGACAATCTGTCCACTATGACCCAGATAGAGTCATTTACCCTACTAGAAGTAGGCAATCCGGTGATAAAGTCCATTCCAACGGAATCCCATTTCCATTCCGAAATCTGCAATGGTTGCAACAATCCAGCGGGTGTTTGATGTCCTGCCTTGACTCGCTGACATATATCACACTTGGCGATATAGCTTCCGATTTCTCTCTTCATATTATGCCACCAAAATTGTTCTTTCAAATCTTGATACATCTTTGTTCCTCCGGGGTGGATAGAATAAAGAGTATCATGAGCTTCCTTCAGAATAACTTCTTTCAACTCAGAATCTGCTGGTACACAAAGGCATCCTTTGTACCACAGAATTCCTTCTTCGTCTTCCGTGAATCTGGATACTAGCATTTCCTTTCTGCGCCTCTTTGATCTGGCTGATCAAAGTGGGTTGAAGTTCTATGCTAGCCATAAATCCTTCACTCACTAATTCCATTCGAAAATCTTCCATCTCTTTGTGCAAGCTTGGTTGCTCCTTTAAAATCATGGAGTTCAAGAGGCACGGCAATCTGCTAAGGGCATCTGCTACCATGTTGGCTTTACCAGGGTGATAGTGAATGTCCAGGTCATAATCCTTGATTAGCTCAATCCATCTTGTCTGTCTCATATTAATCTCCTTCTGAGTAAATATATACTTCAGGCTCTTGTGATCCGAATAAATCTCACAACGGTTTCCCATCAGGTAATGCCTCCATGTCTTCAGGGCTAGAACTACGGCTGCGAGTTCGAGGTCATGGGTTGGGTAATTCTGCTCATGTTGTTTTAGTTGTCGGGATAGATAATATATAACTTTGCCTTCTTGCATTAGCACACATCCGAGACCGATCTTGGATGCATCACAATACACGTCGAAGGGCTTCGTGATATCCGGCATGATTAAGATTGGGGATGAAATCAATCTCCTCTTGAGTTCTTGAAAACTCGCTTCACATTTGTCCATCCATTCAAACTTCTTGTATTTCTTCAGCAATTGGGTCATGGGTCTGGCGATACTCGAGAATCCTTCTACGAACTTGCGGTAGTATCCCGCCAATCCGAGAAATGCACGAACTTGGGTTTGAGTGGTTGGGGCTTGCCAATCTTCGACATCTTTCACTTTTGCAGGGTCAACGGCAATTCCTCCGGCTGATACAATGTGGCTGAGGAATCCTACCTCCTGTAACCAGAATTCACATTTGCTAAACTTGGCATACAACTAATGCTCTCTAAGTGTTCCAAGAATGGTCCTTAGGTGTAGTTCATGTTCTTCTTCTGATTTGGAATAAATCAGAATGTCATCGATGAAAACAACGACAAACTTATCAAGGAAGTCCATAAAAATCTTATTCATGAGATTCATGAAATAAGCGGGGGCATTGGTTAGTCCAAAATACATGACAGTATACTCGTATAATCCATATCGGGTGGTAAAGGCAGTCTTTGTAATATCCTCTGCGCGAATCTTGAATTGATGATAGACAGTTCTAAGATCAATCTTAGAAAACACTTTGGCACCGGTCAACTGATCAAACAAAACTTCTATCTTGGGCAATGGGTATTTGTTCTTGATAGTGACATCATTCAACTTCCGATAATCCATACACAAACGGTTACCTCCATCCTTCTTGTCCACAAACAAGACATGTGATCTCCATGGTGACGCACTTGGTTGAATCAATCCAATTTCCAGCTTGGCATATAGTTGCTTCTTCAGTTCTTCTAGTTCAGACGGGTTCATACTATATGGTCTCTGAGCTATGGGTCCTGTTCCGGGGATTAGTTCAATGATAAACTCGATATCCCTATCTGGGGGCATACTGGGCAAAACATCTGGAAATACATCGGGGTATTCACAGACTATCCGGATGGTCAATGGTAGGTTGGTCTATACTCTTGTTGCACTTGAATTGGCGCGGTAAGGTTTCAGATATATGCTCGACTAATATTCCGGCTGTACTGGTCATGGTTATGGCTTTCTTGGCATAGTCAATCAATCCTTTATGTTTGGACATCCAATCCATTCCTAGTACTACTTCCAAACCTTTAGTTCCGAGTAATATCATATTAGCTTCAGTTTGGTTGGTTGAATCTTACTAGTGCATGCAAATTCTTCGGTGACAAATGAGTGCGATGCACCAGAATCAAACAACACTCTAGCAAGTACTGAATTAACATAAAACATACCCAGCACGACGTTTGGCGCTTCCTGGGCTTCTTCAGCATGCATGAGAAAAATACGGCCGTTGCGATTGAGCGAATTCCCTAGGGCAAACCTTCTTCCTGGCTGAAAATGACGCTGCTGCTGAGCTGGGGCATTTGCATTGGGGGCTGCGGCATTATTCTTGGGGCACTCATTGGAGTAGTGACCCTTATTTCCATAGTCATAACAAGTCACTTGCGACTTGTCCTTTGCTACAACAGGCACAACATTGCTTCCAGTCCTCGGGGCAGTGTTGGTGTTGGCGGTAGCGTTGTTGTTGTTGAACTTGGGTGGTGCACGGTTTAAATTGCCAGAGTTGCCGGGGTTGTTGTGATTTCCTCCGGGCCTAGGGTTTCCACGGTTGGGATAGGTCGGACGGTTCATCGGGGGTCGGTTGGTTCTCGGGGCATATCCTGGAGATGAGTTAGGGCGATACTTTGGGGTCTGATGGGTTCCTGGCTGATGCATCATGCGACGCTTGCGGTTCTCATTGGCTTGGTTGATCTTTCCTTCCATCTGGATAGCAGAGTCGACAAGGGCTTCAATATCAGCAAAGGGGATATTGACCAACACAGTCTGCATCTCATCATGCAGACCATTCAAAAACCTCTCGTTCTTCTTGGCTTCGGTGTCGATATCATCCGGGGCATATGTGGCATCCCGCAAAAACCACTACTAGAAAATCGCGTTGTTTTTGTGCATTGCATCATCATGACCGCATGCTCATGTCATCATGCCACATTGCATTTGAGCATCGTCATCATCTTGCTTTTGTTCGCATAAAACTATTTTCGGAAAAACCTAATTTGTTTTCTAAACGCCCCATTTTTATTCAAAACCAAAACCGGGTCTCCGGAATATTTTGTTTTGACTAACTACGTTTTGCAAACGGTCCATTTAACACAAATAAAATATTAAATTATTTTTAGTGGGGGCAGTCGAACGGGCCGATTCGACCCGAACGACCACCCCCAGTACAAATAAACGGCCCGCCTAAATTCCTAAACCTACCCAACCTAATCTACCCACACCCCCTCCACCTCACCCTGGCCAATCACCATATGCCACCTCACCTCTCCTCTCTCCCTCACCCTATCCCACACAGCCACCTCACCCACTCCCTCTCTCTCCCTCCTCACACGCCACCACACTCCACACCACACAGCCCCCCACCCTCTTGGACCCGTTCCCCCACCCCACCCTGCCACCTGGGCCCCACCCCTGGCCCCTGTCCCCCACCTCCCGATCCTCTCTCTCTCTGTTCTTCTTCCTCCCTGGCGCCCCGCTCGCCCCGACAACCCCCTCTCCCCTTCTCTAGTCGCCGGCTCCCCTCCCCGCTCTCCCCTCCGGCGCCTGGCCGCCGCTCCCTGCTCCACCCTCCCTCGCCGCTTCCCGCCTTCCATCGCTCCGGCCGCGCTCGCCTCCCGCTCCCAAGCTCCTCCCCACCGCCGTTCGCCACCGCCCTCCTTCCTCCCAGGCGCTGCCTGTGCCCTCGCTCCGCCCTCTGCTCGCGTCCTCCTCCCGGTCGTCCTCAGCGCTCGCCGCCTTGTCACCCGTCTCCCTTCCGTCCGCCCGCCTCCGGCCTTCATCTCTCGCCGTCTCCCACAGCTGCGGCCCGCGGTGCCCCGGCGCCCCCGTCGACCTCCTCCACCGGCCCATCCTCCGTCCGTCTTCCCTCCGTCTGCTGCGGCCCGCTCGGCCTCTGCGCGACCGCCGCCGCGCTCAGCCTTCTCAAGCCGCCTCTCTCGCCGTCGCGCCCTGTCAGCCGCCGCCCCTCGCCTCCGCATCGCCTCGCCACCAACCTTGCCGCCTTGCCGCCACTTGGCCTTCGCCGCGGCTCGCTCGTCGCCCGACTTGGTGCCTCGCCTGAACCTCGCCAGATTCGCCACGTGGGGCCGCTGCTGTTGCGCCCGAGCTCGTGCCCAGGTTGTCTCCAACCGATGATCTTCGGCCATCATGATGCTCCTCTGTTTACCGAGGCCGATGTGTACCGTGGCGCTGCCCAAGGACGAGTCACGCGATCGAGCCTATATGCCGGCAAGATCTCCAGTCTCCTTGGGAAAACCAAGACCAACACGAGACCCCGAAGGACCGCGCAAGACCACGGGCGCGAGACTCCAAGACCGTACCGAGCCGAAGGTGTCCGGATAATCCCCGACACGACCTCCATCACGGAACATCAAGTACTCCGACAGGGAACCCTGAAGACCTCCGTGACAAGCCCCAAGTTTGCCTCCGATAATCAAGATAGTACCCCAAGATCTCAATCGTATGCGTCGAGCTCAACACCAAAGCGATGACAAGATCTACCGATGACCGAGAACCCTGACGCCAAGATCGCCACCGGTACGACAAGCACTTCGCCGTGGAGCGCCAAGATCTCCCTTCCGGATGCCAAGACCGACTCGATGGAGCGGACCCGACAATATCGACACCAACCGGGGCGAATCCGATGCCCCGACGCCAGACCAAGTACTTCCTTCTGGAACGCCAAGATCTACTCCGCTATCCGAGAACGTTTCCGTCGAACCCTGAACCCCAGATCCGGACCCTGAGCCCGACCCCGAACCCCGGAACCCCAAGATCGCCAAACCCTAATGTGTGAACCCCTCCCCGAAACCCTATTTTATAACATAATACAACTTGTGGCATATCAACTTGTCATAATTGCACGCATACATTCATGTGGTTTGGGGGCCTTATGCCGATTCACCTATAATTAAATATGGGGCCCATATGCGGACAAATCTAGTCTTATATTGGCCTCATTTAATTTGTGTAGCGAACCGTTGATATATTTTGCCATGTTCAAACAACATTTAAATTGCGAGGGTTCTAAACAACTTGAACCATTTAATTAAATGTCGGGACCCCGGTTCCGCTTAATATGACCTAATTGCATTGCACCTTTGCCATGTCATACATCATTCATGCATCATGCCCGATCTTCTGCCGTTGTATTAAATACTGCATCCGGTGTTATTTTAGTGTTTTGCTTCTTCGCGGATAAGGCCGTTGAGTTGATGTGAGCTTCGCCCCGATCTTCGGTTGAACCTTCGGCAAATGTTTTCAGGCGAGCATCTCCCCCCTTTCTACCTATCTTACTTTTCTAGTATTTATTCCCTCCTGTTGATATATTGATATCTGTGTTGCGATGCTCTAGTTTTCGTACCCGTGATATCCCTTGCAGCCTTATATTGCCCTGGACACCTCCTATTACCTGTTGTTTGGTAGATAGTTGGACTTGCGCGTCGTAGTCGCTTGCTCAAGTGCTGTTGCGTGTCGTCCAGTGCCACAGTTGTTGGTATAGTGCCGCATGTTCAATGTTGGAGATGATCATGGTTTTACTTATCGTTCACTTTAATTCCTGTTTAACAACTAAAATTGAAGTAAGCAGAGGCATCGGTGGGTGATAGATAATATTTGGTTTCCGAACGCCCACTTGTGTCCCGTAGGACCCCGAGTACTTGATACCTGTTCCTTGATTTATCGCGCTATCCACATCCGGGAGGATTATGGGACCCCACAGGCGAGCTTGATTCATCTTATTTCTTGGGGCCACAAACTAGTTTGAGGTTTTATTTACTATCCTGTGCTTATGCCATACTCGCTTTATTTACGATTGTGCGAGGAGCACCTTGTCTGTTTAGGTAAGCGGAATGTTTTCGCGGTATCGACAAGCCCAGCCACACTTCGGGTTCCCGATCGTTCTGACCATTGTCGCAAACCTTGAGTCCGTCTCGAGTCACCGGCTTGGGTCTACTCAATGGGTGGCCCCTGAAATAATTCTGAATCTGTGATTGCTTTGTCTTGAAGGCCTCGTTGGGTTTTGATTTGGTTTTTCCGAGGTTGATCGAGTGTGTGTTGCTATTTGTGCACCCCAGCGGGTAAAACTTTCAAAGCCGTGTCATGGTTATGGACGACTTGGAGCACAGTATCTCGATCATAGACAAGCATAACTAAAGTAGTGTTATAAATTTGACTTTATAATGACTAGTAATCAGCTTCACTATAATGGAATGGCTAAATAATACTGCCCACAATTGCTTGTTTGGATTGTCGCTTGCGACCATTGTACCTGACTAGTAAGTATTGCAACTACAACGGAATGGCTGATTAAAAGTACCAACAATTGCTAGGTTATTGGGATATCTCACGCTAATTGTATTTGACTAGTAAGTTCTGCAACTACAATGGAATGGTTAAATAAAAGTGCCCACTGCTTACTTTATCAGGATGATTATCTAAACCTGACTAGTAAATGCTGCAACGATAACTGAATCAATAAAACTGCCAACGGTGTGAGTTCCTCGGTTGACTTCCTTGTTCGGTCTCGAGGGGGAAACACCAGGATGGGTTTGTTTGATGGTAGAAACAGGTTGGTTCCGAGTAGGTCTTTCTTATCCCTCTCTGACAGCCGCCAGTTGTATCGAGTCTCTATAGGTTGTTTAGTGCATCTTTGTCGCCGCTTGATCCACCATACCTATGTGGCGAGACCGCCGAATTCTAGCCTCGCTGTGTCGGCCTCGATCGACGCTCCTCTTTTCCTTTGCCTTTTGTCGGCACCTTTTGTTTAAGCAGGTTTTGAGATCGACGCCGTTAGCGTGGTTACCCTTCCGCTTGGCACAGGCAGGGTTATGGACGCCATTGGTTATTCTTGAGGCTCTTAGCCCCATTTGCATCTTGTCCGTAGTCGGACTCTATCATTTTCAAGGTGATTTGGATCTTTGTATCGTATATCTGTATTCTTGACTCATGGAGTCATTATATATATATATCATTACGTGGGTCCCATCGAGGACTGTTGTGTAATGTTATTACTTCGCTTTCCACGCATGCGAAAGTGCTGGTGAGCACCTTTGAATCGTTTCTATCGGGTTTGGCGGGTTTCGCTAAAACTTGCATAGGTCCGATTATGAGGGTGTTCTGAGTGGTATCGAGCTCGGCGGTTGTGATACCCCAAGTCCAAATGTAGGATAACCTAGCTAACGGCCGAAGTAGAGTGTCAAAACTATTTTTGCAAAATCGGTTGGATAGTTCTGATTAGGTCTGATTTTACTTCTTACCCCTTTGCTATTCTCCTCTTATCTCGACGTGTTTTGAATCCGCTCTCTTCTCTCTCCTCGAGTCCAGGATATCTCGTGGTTGGGTTTCCGTCGTACCTTCAGGGCTTCGCTTCCTCCTTTGTTAACGGTGTTCTACCATCCGGTGTTCAAGCTGCCTGAGGAATCCGTCTACCGTGGTACCATTCTTGGTTCCTTGTTTGTGCCTTCCGGTGTTGTTCCGACACGACGACATCATCTACGCCAGATCCGATGCAGAGTCTGCATCACTCCTTTGTTCCTGAACCTTGTTTGTCGAGATCTTCAGTCTGATTCCAAGAGTTGGTTGCATAATCCGCCTATCCGTGTGCAGAGTAATGGTTTGGGTGCGCGATGGACTGATCACCATCCGACTACTCTTATCATTCCCTCTTGTACATCGAATCAGTGGATCCAGCAGTTTTACTCCGTCCACGGAAGCTAGAGGTGGCTTTATTTGTTGATACCTCTACCTTCGACCTTTTGTTCCCGGAGTGTTCTCTCGACGATCACGGACAACGACCTCTTGTTAGTGGTGTCGCGAGGATCTACACGAAGCAAGAAGATTCAGACCGCCGACCTTCTTTCCGGTACCATGAGGCGGATCTCGAGGGCGAGATCCATTGTTAGTGGTGTCGAATTGTGGCATCCCGCAAAAACCACTACTAGAAAATCGCGTTGTTTTTGTGCATTGCATCATCATGACCGCATGCTCATTTCATCATGCCACATTGCATTTGAGCATCGTCATCATCTTGCTTTTGTTCGCATAAAACTATTTTTGGAAAAACCTAATTTGTTTTCTAAACGCCCCATTTTTATTCAAAACCAAAACCGGGTCTCCGGAATATTTTGTTTTGACTAACTACGTTTTGCAAACGGTCCATTTAACACAAATAAAATATTAAATTATTTTTAGTGGGGGCAGTCGAACGGGCCGATTCGACCCGAACGACCACCCCCAGTACAAACAAACGGCCCGCCTAAATTCCTAAACCTACCCAACCTAATCTACCCACACCCTCTCCACCTCACCCTGGCCAATCACCATATGCCACCTCACCTCTCCTCTCTCCCTCACCCTATCCCACACAGCCACCTCACCCACTCCCTCTCTCTCCCTCCTCACACGCCACCACACTCCACACCACACAGCCCCCCACCCTCTTGGACCCGTTCCCCCACCCCACCCTGCCACCTGGGCCCCACCCCTGGCCCCTGTCCCCCACCTCCCGATCCTCTCTCTCTGTTCTTCCTCCTGGCGCCCGCCCGACAACCCTCTCCCCTTCTCTAGTCGCCGGCTCCCCTCCCCGCTCTCCCCTCCGGCGCCTGGCCGCCGCACCCTGCTCCACCCTCCCTCGCCGCTTCCCTCCTTCCGTCGCTCCGGCCGCGCTCGCCTCCCACTCCCAAGCTCCTCCCCACCGCTGCTCGCCAGCCCTCCTTCCTCCTGGCGCTGCCGCCGCTCGCTCAACCTCTGCTTGCCGCCTGCTCCGGGTCGTCCTCAGCGCGCCGCCGCGATCGCCCGTCTCCCCTTCCGTCGTCCGCCTCGGATCATCTCCTGCCGTCGCCGCAGCTGGCCGCCATGCCCGGCGCCCGTCGACCTCCTCCACTGCCCATCGCCCCGTCGCGCTTCCTCTCGTCTGCCCGCCGACGCTCCGGCCGCCTCTGCAAGCCCCGCCCGGCGCTCTCCTCTCCGGCGACCTCCGCCCGCGACCTCCACCTCGCGCCGCCTTCCCCCTCGTCACCCTGCGCTCTCCTCGGTCGCGCCTGCCCCGGCCGCCATGCCGCCGACGACCCTCTGTGCCGCCGCGTGCCCGGCGCCTCTCGCATCGGCCTCGCCACCAACCCTGCCACCGCTCGCGCCACGCAGGCCCGTCGCCACCTTGGCCTTCATCGCCGCCTGGCTCTGCTCGTCGCCCGACTTGGTCGCCCTCCTCGCCCTGAACCTCGCCGTATCTGCCACGTGGGGCCGCCGCTGGTTGCGCCCGAGCTCGCCGTGCCCCAGGTTATCTCCAACCGATGATCTTCGGCCATCATGATGCTCCTCTGTTTACCGAGGCCGATGTGTACCGTGGCGCTGCCCAAGGACGAGTCACGCGATCGAGCCTATATGCCGGCAAGATCTCCAGTCTCCTTGGGAAAACCAAGACCAACACGAGACCCCGAAGGACCGCGCAAGACCACGGGCGCGAGACTCCAAGACCGTACCGAGCCGAAGGTGTCCGGATAATCCCCGACACGACCTCCATCACGGAACATCAAGTACTCCGACATGGAACCCTGAAGACCTCGGTGACGAGCCCCAAGTTCGCCTCCGATAATCAAGATAGTACCCCAAGATCTCCATCGTATGCGTCGAGCTCAACACCAAAGCGATGACAAGATCTACCGATGACCGAGAACCCTGACGCCAAGATCGCCACCGGTACGACAAGCACTTCGCCGTGGAGCGCCAAGATCTCCCTTCCGGATGCCAAGACCGACTCGATGGAGCGGACCCGACAAGATCGACACCAACCGGGGCGAATCCGATGCCCCGACGCCAGACCAAGTACTTCCTTCTGGAACGCCAAGATCTACTCCGCTATCCGAGAACGTTTCCGTCGAACCCTGAACCCCAGATCCGGACCCTGAGCCCGACCCCGAACCCCGGAACCCCAAGATCGCCGAACCCTAATGTGTGAACCCCTCCACGAAACCCTATTTTATAACATAATACAACTTGTGGCATATCAACTTGTCATAATTGCACGCATACATTCATGTGGTTTGGGGGCCTTATGCCGATTCACCTATAATTAAATATGGGGCCCATATGCGGACAAATCTAGTCTTATATTGGCCTCATTTAATTTGTGTAGCGAACCATTGATATATTTTGCCATGTTCAAACAACATTTAAATTGCGAGGGTTCTAAACAACTTGAACCATTTAATTAAATGTCGGGACCCCGGTTCCGCTTAATATGACCTAATTGCATTGCACCTTTGCCATGTCATACATCATTCATGCATCATGCCCGATCTTCTGCCGTTGTATTAAATACTGCATCCGGTGTTATTCTAGTGTTTTGCTTCTTCGCGGATAAGGCCGTTGAGTTGATGTGAGCTTCGCCCCGATCTTCGGTTGAACCTTCGGCAAATGTTTTCAGGCGAGCATCTCCCCCCTTTCTACCTATCTTACTTTTCTAGTATTTATTCCCTCCTGTTGATCTATTGCTATCTGTGTTGCGATGCTCTAGTTTTCGTACCCGTGATATCCCTTGCAGCCTTATATTGCCCTGGACACCTCCTATTACCTGTTGTTTGGTAGATAGTTGGACTTGCGCGTCGTAGTCGCTTGCTCAAGTGCTGTTGCGTGTCGTCCAGTGCCACAGTTGTTGGTGTAGTGCCGCATGTTCAATGTTGGAGATGATCATGGTTTTACTTATCGTTCACTTTAATTCCTGTTTAACAACTAAAATTGAAGTAAGCAGAGGCATCGGTGGGTGATAGATAATATTTGGTTTCCGAACGCCCACTTGTGTCCCGTAGGACCCGAGTACTTGATACATTCCTTGATTTATCGCTATCCACATCCGGAGGATTATGGGACCCCAGGCGAGCTTGATTCAGTCTTATTTCTTGGGGCCACAAACTAGTTTGAGGTTTTATTTACTATCCTGTACTTATGCCATGCTACTGCTTTATTTACGATTGTGCGAGGAGTACACTGTACTGTTTAGGTAAGCGGAATGTTTTCGCGGTATCGACAAGCCCAGCCACACTTTCGGGTTCCCAGTCATTTACAGCCATTGTCGCAAACCGTGAGTCCGTCTCGAGTCGGTGCTTCGTATGGTGTACTCAATGGGTGGCCCGAAATAATTCTGAATCCTGTGATTGCTTTGTCGTGAAGGCCTCGTTGGGTTTTGATTTGGTTTTTCCGAGGTTGATCGAGTGTGTGTTGCTATTTGTGCACCCCGGCCGGGTAAAACTTTCTGAAAGCCGTGTCCGCGGTTATGGACGACTTGGAGCACAGTATCTCGATCATAGACAAGCATAACTAAAGTAGTGTTATAAATTTGACTTTATAATGACTAGTAATCAGCTTCACTATAATGGAATGGCTAAATAATACTGCCCACAATTGCTTGTTTGGATTGTCGCTTGCGACCATTGTACCTAACTAGTAAGTATTGCAACTACAACGGAATGGCTGATTAAAAGTACCAACAATTGCTGGGTTATTGGGATATCTCACGCTAATTGTATTTGACTAGTAAGTTCTGCAACTACAATGGAATGGTTAAATAAAAGTGCCCACTGCTTACTTTATCAGCATGATTATCTAAACCTGACTAGTAAATGCTGCAACGATAACTGAATCAATAAAACTGCCAACGGTGTGAGTTCCTCGGTTGACTTCCTCGTTCGGTCTCGAGGGGGAAACACCAGGATGGGTTTGTTTGATGGTAGAAACAGGTTGGTTCCGAGTAGGTCTTTCTTATCCCTCTCTGACAGCCGCCAGTTGTATCGAGTCTCTATAGGTTGTTTAGTGTATGCTGCCGCTGCCGCTTCAGTCCACCATACCTATGTAGGCGAGGACCGCCGAATTCTAGCCTCGCCGTGTACTGGCCTCAGTACTGACGCTCCTCTTTTCCTTTGCCCTTTGTCGGCACCCCTTTTGTTTAAGCAGGTTTTGAGATCGACGCCGTTAGCAGGGTTACCATTCCGGCTTGGCCTGGGCAGGGTTATGGACGCCATTGGTTATTCTTCAAGGCTCTTAGCCCCATTTGCATCTTGTCCGTAGTCGGACGCTCTATCATTTTCAAGGTGATTTGGATCTTTGTACTGTATATCTGTATTCTTGACTCATGGAGTCGCTGTTATATATATCTGTTCTGTGGGTCCCATCGAGGACTGTTGTGTAATGTTATTACTTCGTTTTCCACCCGCACGAAAGTGCCTGGTGGGCACCTTTGAATCACTTCTATGCGGGTTTGGCGGGTTTCTCTAAAACTTGCATAGGTCCGATTCTGAGGGTGTTACAGCATACCTAGCTAATGAAAAGAATTTGTCACGGTATTCCACTACGGTCATCCTTCCTTGCTTCAGTTCTCTGAACTCATCTCTCATTCTCTTGATCAAACCCGGTGGCACATGGGTTCTGCTGAATTTGACCTTGAATTCCTCCCAGGTCATCATCTGTTCTCCGGTCATTGCACGAACGCTGTTCCACCATGCTCTTGCATCTCCGGCTAGATAGTGGGTGGCGAACAGAACTTTCTCGTTAGCTTCCACTCCGGCGACTTCCAGGTTGTTCTCCATGGTTTGCAGCCAATCGTCTGCATCTAGGGGCTCTTCCGACTTAGTGAAAACAGGTGGGTTGGTATTCTGGAAATTCTTGAGCTTAGATCCATGGTTGTCCTGATTTCCTTGGCCTTGATTGTTGTGGGCTAGCTGAGCTATCTGCTGAAGGGTGACTAGGTTGGCTTGACGTTCGGCTCTTTCGGCTTCGCGGTCAGAAACCAACATTTGCAGGATCTGCAACATCGGGTCCGGGAATGAATCACTTCCTCCACATGGCATCTGAAGATTGAGATAGATCATGAGAAAAGAGGGAAATTTCTAAGGTTTAGGTACTTTGAAAAGTTGTTAATGTTTGACTCGGATTTTCTAGTAACTTGCTTTTCATTCATTCATTCATATCACACGATACAAACACACACCACAAAACAAGAAAAACAGATGGTTTTAAGAACCATTCTGGAAACTACGATATAGTGGGACCGACTACAACTCACTACGCTAGTGCTCAAGTGCTACTACTCCTTGGAGTCGGTGTAGTCGTCATCCTCATCATCCTCGTCGTCATTGATGAAGGCGAAATCATCCTCATCAGTGAAGAAGTCCACAGCCTGATCTTCTAGAAAATCATCATCGTCGCTAAGATAGGAGTAGGGGTCTCCACGATGATCTTCTCCGGCATTATCCCTTTCCTCTAACTGCATGTCCCTCTCGTGGATGGTCTCCTCCAAATCCGAGATATGGTGGCGAAGACGAGCAATGATGTGAAGGGTTTCACAACATAGTAAATCAAAAAAATTCTACGGATGCGAACGGGAAAGCCAAGATCTAATCTAGGAGATGCAAACAACGAGGGGGATTAGATGAGATCTTCATACCCTTGAATATTCAAGCAGATGAACGCTCGTCGGGCGTGGGTGATGTAGTCGATTCGCGCTCTCTCCTTGCGATCCGATCCGATCTAACACCGCAAGTGGCGATGCCTCCGAGAGATGCACACGTGCGGCACCTCGACGTCTCCTCCTTCCTCGGTCCAGCAAGTATGGTGGAGAGACGGATTGGATCTACAACGCGACAGCGCGGTGCAAGTGGAGGAGAGTTTCTGCAGCAGGGCTTCGCCTACACGCAGTCGGGAGGGAGGAGGTGTGGGGGGAGGGTGCGCCCCATACCTCTATATATAGAGGGGTGGGCGGCTGGCCCTTGCCCCTCCCCCAAGCCCTAGGCCGGCGGCCAAGGAGGGAGGAGTGGGGGGCAAGTTTCCCCCCCCTTCTAGAAGCTCCCCTAGGGTTTCCCTAGGTGCTTGGCCGGCTGGGGCCTTGTGCCCCTGGCCCAATGCGGCCAGGGCACTCCCTCATAGGCCCATGCCCCCTACCGGCAGGTGGGGCCACGTTGGTCCCCCTCCGGAAGGTTCTAGAAGCTTCCGGTACAATACCGATTAACCCGAAACAATTCCGAACTCCAAAAACTGCATTGCCTTATATGAATCTTATCCTCCGGACCATTCTGGAACCTCTCGTGATGTCCCGGATCCCACCCGAGACTCCGAACAAAAAACTCATAAACCAATTATCCAATCTATCCTAGCGTCGAGACACGTTAAGTGTGTGACCCTTCGGGTTCGAGAATATGCAGACATGATCTTCTATCAATAATCAATAGCGGGGTATCGAAACCCATATTGACTCCCACACATTCATCGATGATCATATCTGATGAACCACGATGCCAGGATTCAATCAATCCCATATATATATTCCCTTCGTCTCGCGATATTTTACTTGCCCGAGATTTGATCGTCGGCATGTCATACCTAGTTCGGTCTCGTTCACGTAAGTACTTTACTCGTTCCATAATCCGATATCACTTTGTGATTAACTCCTTAACCACATGGTTGCAAGCGGTGTTGATATCGATTACCAAGTGGGCCCAAAGTATATCTCTCCGACTTGGGAGGGACAAATCCCATCTCGATACATACAACCCAATGGTACTTTCCGATCACGAGAGACACCTTTATGATCACCCTCTCATAGGATGACGTTTGATGACCTCAAAGCTTTCTTAGATACCGAGTTGTATTAGATCATGGTCTAAGGAATACAATATTTGACATAAGAAAAGCTTCGCAAAGATGAACACGATGACACGATCTAATTGCTTCGCTTAGTTTGGGTCTGTCCATCATATCATTCTCCCAATGATATGATCTCATTATTAATCGACAACTCATGTCTATGGTTAGGAAACCTTAACCATCATTAATCAATGAGCTAGTCCATAGAGGCATACTAGGGACACGGTGTTGTTCATAAACCACACAAGTATTAAAGTTTCCGCTTAATACAATTCCAGCATGGAATATAAACTTTATCATGAACAAGAATTATAATAATAACATCTTTATTATTGCCTCTAGGGCATAATTCCAACAGTATCCCACTTGCACTAGAGTCAATAATCTAGTTTACATTTGGCAACAATCTAACACCATGGCACTGAGGTGCTGATCATGTTTTGCACGTGGAAGAGGTTTAGTCAATGGATCTGCGACATTTAGATCTGTATGTACTTTGCTAATCTTCAGATCTCCATCTTCTATATAATCTCGGGTTATATGAAACTTGCGGTTGATATGCTTGGTCTTTGGATGATATCTTGGTTCCTGCTCGAGTGCTATGGCGCCAGTGTTGTCACACAATATCTCCAGTGGGTCCAATGCACTTGGAACCACGCCAAGCTCAGTGATGAAGTTCCTGATCCAAACTCCTTCACTTGACGCTTCTGCAGCAGCCATGTATTCCGCTTCTACTGTAGATCCCGCGATCACGCTTTGCTTGCAGCTTCTCTAGCTCACAGCTCCTCCATTCAAAATATAAACGTATCCTGTCTGAGATTTAGAATCATCCTTGTCGGTGTCGAAACTAGCGTCGACGTAACCCTTTACGACAAGCTGTTCATCACCTCCATAGACTAAGAACATTTCTTTAGTCCTATTTAGGTACTTTAGGATGTTCTTCACGGCTGTCCAGTGTTCCACTCCTGGATCACTTTGGTATTTGCTCGTCAAACTAAGAGCATTGGACACATCCGGTCTAGTACCTATGGCCGAGGCATAAGGCACTTTGCTCATAGCTTCTCTATCATTTACCGTAGCTGGACACTGAGCCTTGCTCAATATCTTACCTGACAACATAGGCACCGAACCTTTCTTTGCCTTATCCATTCTGAACCTTTTCAGAACTTTGTCTAGGTATGTACTCTGCCTTAAAGCTATCAGGCGTCTTTGTCTATCTCTATAGATTTTGATGCCCAACATATAAGCAGCTTCCCCTAGGTCTTTCATTGAAAAACACTTGTTCAAATAACTCTTCACATCGTTAAGCATGTTAATGTCATTTCCAATAATCAATATGTCATCCACATATAGTACCAGAAATGTCACTGAGCTCCCACTCACTTTCTTGTAGATACAAGCTTCGTAGCAATTCGGAACAAATCCAAAGCTCTTGATCACTTGATCAAAATGAAGGTTCCAACTCCGAGATGCTTGCTTCAGTCCATAAATGGAATGTTGAAGTTTGCACACTTTATCAGCATCCTTAGGATCGACAAAACCTTCGGGTTGCATCATATACAACTCTTCATCAATGTTGCCATTGAGGAACGCAGTCTTGACATCCATCTGCCATATTTCATAATCATGAAACGCAGAAATTGCTAATAAAATCCGAATGGACTTAAACATCGCTACGGGAGAGAAAGTCTCATCGTAGTCAACACCTTGAACTTGTCGAAAACCTTTCGCGACAAGCCGTGCTTTATAGACGGTAACATTACCATCCGCGTCCGTTTTCTTCTTGAAAATCCATTTGCACTCAACGTCCTTTCGGTCGCTAGGAGGGTCCACCAAAGTCCATACTTGGTTTTCGCTCATGGATCCCAATTCGGATTTCATGGCCTCTAGCCATTTCTCAGAGTCTGGGCTCATCATCGCTTCCTCATAGTTCGTAGGTTCACTATCTTATACCAACAAGACAGTCAAGACAGGGTTGCCGTACCACTCAGGAGGGGTACGCGACCTAGTCGACCTGTGATGCTCAGTAGTAGCATCGTCCGAAGCTTCATGATCCTTGTCATTAGCTTCCTCTATTGTTGGTGCAGGCGGCACCTGAACAAATTCAGGTGCTGTGCTACTCTCCAACTCAAGAGAAGGTTCAACAACCTTGTCTAGCTCTACTTTCCTCCCACTCACTTCTTTCGAGAGAAACTCCTTCTCAAGAAAGGAACCGTTCTTTGCGACAAACACTTTGCCTTCGGTTCTGTGATAGAAGGTATACCCAATAGTTTCCTTAGGGTATCCTATGAAGACGCATTTATCCGCTTTGGGTTCGAGCTTTTCCGGCATCAACTTCTTGACGTAAGCTTCGCATCCCCAAACTTTAAGAAACGACAACTTAGGTTTAGCACCAAACCACAGTTCATACGGTGTCGCCTCAACGGATTTAGATGGTGCCCTATTTAAAGTGAATGCAGCGGTTTCTAATGCATAACCCCAAAATGATAACGGCAAATCAGTAAGAGACATCATTGATCGGACCATATCTAATAGGGTTCGATTCCGGCGTTCAGACACACCATTGCGCTGTGGTGTTCCGGGTGGCGTGAGTTGCGAAACGATTCCGCTTGCTTTAAGATGCGTGAGAAAATCATAACTCAAATATTCACCTCCACGATCGGATCGTGGAAACTTAATTTTTCTGTTACGATAGTTTCCACTTCATTCTGAAATTCCTTGAACTTTTCAAATGTTTCAGATTTATGTTTCATCAAATAGATATACCCATATCTACTTAAGTCATCGGTAAAAGTGAGAAAGTAGCAATATCCACCGCGCGTCGAAATACTCATCGATCCGCACACATCGGTATGTATGATTTCCAACAAGTCTGTTGCCCGCTCCATCATTCCGGAGAACGGGGTTTTGATCATGTTGCCCATGAGGCATGGTTCGCATGTGTCAAATGATTCAAAATCAAGAGACTCCAAAAGTCCATCAGAATGGAGTTTCTTCATGCGTTTTACACCAATATGACCTAGACGACACTGCCACAAATAAGTAGTATTATCACTATCTACTTTGCATCTCTTAGCCTCAATGTTATGGATGTGTGTTTCATCCCTTTCGAGATTCAGAATAAATAAACCATTCACAACAGGTGCATGACCATAAAAGATGTTACTCATATAAATAGAACAACCATTATTCTCCGATTTAAATGAATAACCGTCTTGCAATAAACACGATCCAGAAATAATGTTCATGCTCAACGCAGGCACATAATAACACTTATTAAGGTTTAAAACTAATCTCGAAGGTAAAACTAAGGAGAGCGTGCCGACGGCCATCACATCAACTCTTGATCCGCTAAACGCAGATCGTCACCTCATCCCTCGCAAGCCGCTCATTCCGTAGCTCCTGTTTCGAGTTACAAATATTAGCAACTGAACCAATATCAAATACCCAGGCACTACAACGAGGGCTAGTAAGGAAAACATCAATAACATGTATATCAAATATACCTTTGATGGTGCCAGCCTTCTTGTCCGCTAAGTACTTCGAACAGTTGCGCTTCCAGTGACCCTTGTCCTTGCAATAGAAGCACTCAGTGTCTGACTTGGGTCCAGACTTGAGCTTCTTCTCAGCAGGGGCAACACTCTTGCCGCCTCCTTTCTTGAAGGGCTTCTTTGCACCCTTACCTTTCTTGAAGGTGGGGGGCTTGTTGACCATCAACACATGATTATCCTTTTTGATGTCCACCTCCGCAGCCTTCAGCTTTGGGAAGAGCTCGGTGATCGTATCAGTGGAACCAATCTGATTATGAGTCACTACAAAACTTTTGTAGCTGGGAGGGAGTGATTGCAGAACCCTGTCAATCTTGAGATCCTCTGGAATCTTGCAGTCCGCTTGCTCAAGGCTGAGTGTAGCCCGACATCTTTATGGCGTCACTAACGGAACTCCCTTCCTCCATCTTGCGCTTAAACAATTTCTCGGAGATCTCATATCTCTCGAGCGGCCTGAGTCTCAAACATAGTTTTCAAATACCAAGAATCTCAAAGGGCAGGATAGTCTTCAAAACGATTTTGAAGGTCCGATTCCATAGAAAACAACATGGTGCTCTTAATCACACCATAATCATCTTTGCGCCGATCGATAGACAGCTTTCTCATCACCGCGCATCTACAGGGCGCCTAACGATTTTCAAGGACATAGTTCTTTTGTCCGCCAGAGAATGATTCTCAGATGCGGAACCAATTGGTGAAGTTAGACCCATTGTTTCTAAGCTTTCCTTCTCAAAGAAAAACGTTGAAGTTGAAGTTGGACTTAGCCATTTGATCTACAATGTTTGCAAGTACAAATTAGACTATGTTCATGATAACTAGTTCAACTTTTAATCAAATTACTAGATGAACTCCCACTAAATTCAACATCCCTGAAGTTGTTTAGTGAACACGATCCAAATTCACCACACCTAATCCGATCTTCACGAGAAGAGATGTGGTTTCAATGGTGGAAAACGAGGTGTCGATCATATCATTCATATGACTCATGCTTAACCTTTCGATTCATGTGTTCCAAGGCCATGTCTGTACATGCTAGGCTCGTCAAGTCAAACCCAAGTATTTCCGCGTGTGCAAAAACTGGCTTGCACCCGTTGTATGTGAACGTAGAGTCTATAGCACCCGATCAGCACGTGATGCTTGGACACGACGAACTTTCGCAACGGTCCATACATGGGGAGAACACAGTTTTATCTTGATCTTTAAGTGAGGAATCATCTTATAATGCTACCGTTGCGATCTAAGCATAATAAGATACATAAAAGGATAAACATCACATGCATATAACTTTATGTGACATGGTATAGCCAATCTTCACGCAATGATCTCCATCTTGTGCGTGCCGGCATGATCTCCATCACTCCACCATGATTGCCTCAACCACGAATAGCAACTACAACTATTGCTAACTACTTAGCGATAAAGTGAAACTATTACATGGCGTCTAAGAAGTTGACACACAGGTCATACACAATTATAAAGACAACCATATGGCTCCTGCAGGTTGTGTACTCATCGACATGAAAGTCGTGAAACATTACAAAACATGATCATCGCATACAATATACACATCACATCTTGGGCCATACCATATCACAGAAAACACTCCCTGCAAAAACAAGTTAGACGCCTCTAATTTGTTGTTGCATGTTTTACGTGGCTTATGGGAGTAGAAAGCTAAGAACGATTCTTACCTACGGAAAGCCACAACGGTGATATTATGGTTGCCAAACTCCGGTGTAAATCCCATGACAACTATAGTGAGAGAAACTGGCATCCACCAGCCGCATGTGTGGAACAAGCCACACGTCAAGTGTCGAGCCGGTCTCGCGAACGAGGTCGCGTAAGGTTGGCCTGGACCGCTTCGATCTCACTATCCCGCGTCATAAGAAGTACACAAACAAGAGGCTTGCAACAGAAAACATCAATGCCCGCAACAACCATGTTGCGTTCTACTCGTGAAACACATCTACGCATAGATCTAGCTCTGATACCACTGAAGGGGTTTCGTAGCATAGTAAATCAAAAAAATTCTACGGATGCGAACGGGAAAGCCAAGATCTAATCTAGGATATGCAAACAACGAGGGGGATTAGATGAGATCTTCATACCCTTGAAGATTCGCACAGAGGAACGTTCGTCGGAACGTGGGTGATGTAGTCGTACTCGCTTCTCCTCCTCGCGATCCGATCCGATCTAACACCGCAAGTGGCGATGCCTCCGAGAGATGCACACGTGCGGCACCTCGATGTCTCCTCCTTACTCGGTCCAGCAAGTATGGTGGAGAGACGGATTGGATCTACAACGTGATGGCGCGGTGCAAGTGGTGGAGAGTTTCTGCAACAGGGCTTTGCCTACACGCAGTCGGGAGGGAGAGAGAGAGGAGGGCAGCAGGGCGGCTAGGGCTTGAGGAGGAGGTGTGGGGGGAGGGTGCGCCCCAGCCCTCTATATATAGAGGTGTGGGCGGATGGCCCTTGCCCCTCCCCCAAGCCCTAGGCCGGCGGCCAAGGAGGGAGGAGTGGAGGGCAAGTTCCCACCCCCCTTCTAGAAGCTCCCCTAGGGTTTCCCTAGGTGCTTGGCCGGCTAGGCCCTATGGGGCCTTGTGCCCCTGGACCAATGCGGCCAGGGAACTCCCTCATAGGCCCATGCCCCCTCCCGGCAGGTGGGGCCACATTGGTCCCCCTCCGGAAGGTTCTAGAAGCTTCCGGTACAATACCGATTAACCCGAAACAATTCCGAACTCCAAAAACTGCATTGCCTTATATGAATCTTATCCTACGGACCATTCCGGAACCTCTCGTGATGTCCCGGATCCCATCCGAGACTCCGAACAAAAAACTCATAAACCAATTATCCAATCTATCCTAGCGTCGAGACACGTTAAGTGTGTGACCCTTCGGGTTCGAGAATATGCAGACATGATCTTCTATCAATAATCAATAGCGGGGTATCGAAACCCATATTGACTCCCACACATTCATCGATGATCATATCTGATGAACCACGATGCCAGGATTCAATCAATCCCATATATATATTCCCTTCGTCTCGCGATATTTTACTTGCCCGAGATTTGATCGTTGGTACCTATACCTAGTTCAATCTCGCTCACAGCAAGTACTTTACTGCTCCGTAATCCGATATCACTTTGTGATTAACTCCTTAACCACATTCTTTCAAGCGGTTGATATCGACACGAGTGGGCCCGAAGTATATCTCTCCGACTTGGGAGGGACAAATCCCATCTCGATACATACAACCCAACAAGTACTTTTTGATCACCTGAGAGACACCTTTATGATCACCCTCTCATAGGATGACGTTTGATGACCTCAAAGCTTTCTTCCGATACCAGGGAGTTGTATTATCTCATGGTCTAAGGAAAACAATATTTGACATAAGAAAAGCTTCGCAAAGATGAACACGATGACACGATCTAATTGCTCCGCTTAGTTTGGGTCTGTCCATCATATCATTCTCCCAATGATATGATCTCATTATTAATCGACAACTCATGTCTATGGTTAGGAAAACTTAACCATCATTAATCAATGATCTAGTCCATAGAGACATACTAGGGACACGGTGTTGTTCATAAACCACACAAGTATTAAAGTTTCCGCTTAATACAATTCTAGCATGGAATATAAACTTTATCATGAACAAGAATTATAATAATAACATCTTTATTATTGCCTCTAGGGCATAATTCCAACATGATGCGCTCCTTATTGTCGAGCTAACGGCGGCGAGACTTGCGGTCCTTTGCTAGCATGGTGATGGTCTAATCCTTCGTCCTGATGATGGCGGACTTGTGGTTGGAGTAGTCACGACAATTATCTAATTCCCGCTAACGATCATACATCATGAAGCTAAGGTGGTCCAACTAAGTCTTTAGCTCGTGGTGATATGGGGCTTCCAGTGGTTCTCCAATAGCATCACGCCTTGGACAAAACTCAAAGTGGGTACCCTTGATCTGGTTGATACTCTGCCCACACGGACGGGCAAGAGCTTCCTACATGGCCCTGGCAAGTCCATCAAGCCAGTTGTTCTCTCTTAAGGTGAACTGAATTCCCTCGGCAGTGGGAGGTTCAATCTTTCCTCGGAGACTTGCAACAATTAGCCAATGCAGATCTTCTCCTCCTTGATCATTGAGCTGAGCTCCGAAGAACTCGGGGTGCGGACGCTCCAGAAGTTCCGAAAGCTGGTCCAAATCCCGCTCAAAGATAAGGTCTCCTCCATTCCCCAACTGATAAAATTTGTTGTACTTCACGTCCATCTATTAAGAATATAGGATGAGTAAGTTAGTAGAGTATTCAAGTGTGTCAAATTTTATGTATTTTGCAAGAGTTTTTGAGGAACATGAATTTTCATGAAAGAATCAAAGTGATAAGAATGGGAATAAGTTTTCATAAATATTTGCTTCCTTTGGTTTTGAAACTAAGTTTTTGATTCAAACGTACAGTCTAACTAGGGTCTCCTATGGTCAGGATGGCTCTGATACCAACTTGTCAACACCCGGATTTTTAATCCCAGATGCCTGTTATGCCATACATCGCAATCCCAGAATTACCATTTTTGCGAGACATAACATAATTGGATACCACAGTACATCATCCATTAAAAACCATACATAAGGTCTTACACAAATAAGGATCTCATGATCCAGTTCTTAATACAACTCAGGCAGCAGAAATATGTAATAATAATAAAGGTAGCGTAGGAGAAGCTCTATCTTCGGGGTCACAGGCAATCCTGACGATGGGAGATGATCCTAGTTGTCGTAACCTTCCTGCGGTCCATCATCCTGGTACTCTTCTTCATAGTCTGGCCACGGGAATAGCCAGGGACAAAGCCATGAGTACTCTTTAAGTACTCTGAAACTAATACTAACAAGTTAAAGGGGTTTTTGTAGTAGGACACTAAGCTCTAGGGTTGTTTTGCAAAAAGCCAGATTTACCTCTACTAAGTTCTGGAGCAAAGAATGCTATTGAAGATTTTATATCACCTAAGTGGGAACTTGCATTTCAGATCACAACGCTGTTGTGGTCAAGTCAAATTCTAAATTCATTTCACAAGTCATTTTGAAAACTTCTGACGGGGGAACGTTATGGCCACTCCAACTGTCCATAACCGCGGACGCGTCTATTCGAATAGTTTGACACTCTGCAGAGATTGTACACTTTCACCACATCATTCCATACATCCGTCAGGAACAAATCCTGAATTCACCATACTCAGTATGCGGATAATCAATCCTAACCTTTCGATTACATGCCCTAGTATAAACACCTCTCCTGTGAGTTTGGCCTCCCAACCATGACCAACTGTCATCTTGGGTACTGCACAGGTGGACAATCTTCACAAGGTAGCCTCAGCTCAGACCTTGGCCATGAGGGAACTAATACTAAGGTATATAAGTTTCCAGTCAAGCCCTACCCAATCTTCGGGTATTGTGGTTATACGATAAAATTGGAATGGTATCGCATCCAGACAACCATCAGTTTTATAAAGGGCTAAGGCTCATGCCTCAACATTTTCATCACCAAAATCATTAGGTGTTTGGAAACACATGTCCAAAACATTTCAATAGAATGATCCATCATTCCAAGGTTTTCGTAACCATTTTTCCACCAAGTATTCCCATCTAAAGTTGATCAAGTTTGATGCTTAGCACTAGCATCTACAGGTGGGGGTAAGCAATAATGAGGGGTGGTAAACTAGTGGAGTTCTAACTAAGTTCAATATCATGCCTTAAGATGACATCAAGATTATCTAGCTTAGGCCCAATTTTATGCTCTTTATGCAACCTTCACATATCCTTCTAGTATCTACCATTTATTCCAGTAAACTCTAAGTAAGGGTATTAGGCTCAGTATAGTATCTTGCAAGGATTAGCTTGCACATTCACTAGTAGTATTAGGCTTGCATAGGTAAGTATCTTGCAAGTGTTAGCTTGCACATTCACTAGTAGTATTAGGCTTGCATAGGTAAGTATCTTGCAAGTGTTAGCTTGCACATTCACTAGTAGTATTAGGCTTGCATAGGTAAGTATCTTGCAAGTGTTAGCTTGCACATTCACTAGTAGTATTAGGCTTTCAGAGGTAAGTATCTTGCAAGTGTTAGCTTGCCTTGTGCCGAGCAGTGGTTGAAGTTCTCCTCGGATTCTTCTTCGTAGTATCCTCCTTCCTCCTCGTATCCTTGGTCGGTACTAGCATCTATAAATAAATACGATGACATGGTTATACCCCGCGGGTACATGATCTCAAAGATACAGTCTAGCCAAGGAAGGCCCATGGCAAATATACGTCGGCCCATGAAGACTTTCGGGTGGCCCCGGCCCATGACGCCTTCGGATCCTTGGAGAGAAAGACTAGAGTAGATAGGAATTCAAAGGGGTAAAACCCTTGAACCTGTAATCGACTAGGTCTATGCCCGGGACCTGCCTAAGTCTATATAAAGGCCAGGAGGGCACGACCTAGATCTATAGACTCATACTTTCGCATACACACCTCCACGCCATATTGCATCTGCAAGACCCAGAACCTTCGGTTCCGCCGTAATCAAGAGCAGACAAGCAGGAGTAGAGTTTTCCCTCCGGGGGCCTGAACCTGGGTAAACTTGTGTCCCCATGTTGCTTGTTTGCTAACCGTTCCACGATCTCCAGCATCCCCATATTCTCCAAAACCCAAGTCCATAACAATGGGCATTAATGAGATCAAACCTCGTCAATTGGCGTCGTCTGTGGGAAACGGGGACGCTGATTGTGCGGTCGTGACGGTCCCAACCCGATCGATCTACAACTCTGTGGTGACGAAGAGTCACCTCCTCTTCGGCGCTTTCGACTTCACCGCCCACTCAGCGGCCACCATGAAGGACTTCGAGCCCGTAGGCGACGGACTCGAAATCCTGTTCGGGAGTTTGACACTCTGTAGAGATTGTACACTTTCATAACAACATTCGATACATCTGTCAGGAACAAATCCTGAATTCACCATACTCAGTATGCGGATAATCAATCCTAACCTTTCAATTACACGCCCTAGTATAAGCACCTCTCCTGTGAGTTTGGCCTCCCAACCATGACCAACTGTCATCTTGGGTACTGCACAGGTGGACAATCTTCACAAGGTAGCCTCAGCTCAGACCTTGGCCGGGAGGGAACCCATACTAAAGTATATAAGTTTCCAGTGAAGCCCTACCCAATTTTCGGGTATTGTGGTTGTACGATAAAATTGGAATGGTACCGCATCCAGACAACCATCAGTTTTGTAAAGGGCTAAGGCTCATGCCTCAACATTTTCATCATCAAAATCATCTAGTGTTCGGAAACACATGACAAAACATCTCAGTACAATGACTCATCATTCTAAGGTTTTCATAACCATTTTCCAGCAAGTATTCCCATCTAAAGTTGATCAAGTTTTATTCTTAGGACTAGCATCTACAAATGAGGGTAGTACTAATGAGGGGTGGTAAACAAGTGGAGTTTAACTAAGTTCAATCTCATGCCTTGGGATGACATCAAGATTATCTAGCTTAGGCCAAATTTAATGCTCTTTATGCAACCTTCAAATATCTTCCTAGAATCTACAAGCCACTTAAATAAACTCTAAGAAGTAGCTTTGATAAATAAATAAAGTGAAAAGCTTGTAAGTAAAACTAGGAGGGGTATCATCAAGGTTGTCTAACCAAGCATGCTTAGTGCATTGCATAGGTTATCTAACTTTCATAATTGCAAGTGTTAGCTTGCTCAATCAACTAGTAGTATTAGGATTGCATAGGTCAACTTGATTAGTAAGGCTTGCCTTGTGCAGAGCAGTGGTTGAAGTTCTCCTCGGTTTCTTCTTCGTAGTATCCTCCTTCCTCCTCGTATCCTTGGTCGGTACTAGCGTCTATGAATAAATACGAGATACACAATCACCAAACAATACTTAACTATTTTCAATCATCACACAAAAGGGTTCTATAGATGATCTAGCATCATCACTAATATCACAAGAATAAAGCATTTGTCTTATTTATTTATTTTTGGAAAAGTAATTTCTACTCATTGAAAAACTACTTAAGATTTAATATTCTCCAAACCAAACATGGGATCATGTTGACACATGTCATCAATACATATTTCAGTACATGAGAATGTGATTTAAAGTGGTGTCACAATTTAATAAGGTTTAACCTTTTATTTTAAATAAAATAAATGACTAGAAATGCCTATGTGGCATTATTTTATTACTTGAACATTATTTCTGTAGGTAAACCCATATGTTTTTATATATTCTGAAAGGTATGATCAAATGTGATTTTTGAGAGTTGGAATCAACTCAAAAGCTATTATGGTTTAAATTTGAAAAATATTTGAATGCAGAAAAGCTTCTGCCTTGTTATTTTTACCAAGGTTGATCTATAGATCCAAATGATTTGATTCCAACAGGCTTGGATTCAACATTTCAATATATTTCTAAAAAAATAGGTTTCATGCAATTTGGTTCACTGAATCAATCTGGGTTGATTTTTGAAACTAGGTACATAACTGAGTTTAAATATAAATAGAAAAAGCTAAATTCAAACGAGTGGGCTGCGCGGGAAGGGTTATTGGGCCGGCCCAGTGTCACCTGTAGCACGGGGCACAACTGATAGGGGGGTCTATTGGTCAATGGCTCATAAAACGCGAAGCGGTACGGGGCGATGTGGTGCGTTGGATTAGAAGCGAGATCAACGGCTGAGGGTCGTCGTCGACGATGAACAGGTCACCGGCGAGCTCGAACCCTAGCGGCTCGGTGGGGGTGCATAGGGTGCATGCCGGGGCTCTAGTGACGATGATGAGGCGGGCAAACAACGAAGTCGACGACGGCGAACTCAGGGGTGGTCGCGGCAGCTCCGGGGGTGGACCAAATCAACAGCTCCCTTCCTCTCCAGAGGCGGCCTGCTCCGGTGCAATTCTGGCGAACTGCTGCTCCTCGTGCTCCAGCTAAGGGATGGAATGATCGGTGAGGTGAGGGGAGTGAGATGGTGTGAAGAAATCGAGCGGGGGTTGTCTCCTTTTATAGGCTCGACAGCGAGACCGTGAGGGATGGGCAGGCGACGGTGGCGACACGGCTACGGGCGGCTAGAGGCATGGCCGAGGTTGGCGATCGACGGGTGGTCTCCTGGCGATGCTCTAAAGCGTAAATGCGCGTGTAGGGGCGATGGAAAATGGTCGAACGACGGTGCTCATGAGGCGAGGCGGCGAACTCCGGGCGAGAGGTGGCCACGGGTGCAGGCGGTGAAACGAGCATGTCTGGTGGTCTCTGACGGTGGGTGCATCTTTGGCGGGCGGCAAGGGCTCGAGGTGGTGGGGTTGCGTGGGAACGTGCGTGCACGGTGCTGGCGTCGGCATGGTCGATAAGCGCACGGGCGCGTTCTGGCGGTTCTCGGCTTGTCTTCGAGCTAGGGCTGGTCGAGAGGGGGCGGTGAGGCATGGGCTACATGCTAGACAAGGTTGGCACGGCTAGTTCTTCTCCTAGCTTGTTGTCCACACTGGGGTGACATGGGTGCTCTCGGCCTGCTCACCATTGATGGCATTGGCATGCTCACAGTGGTTCTAGAGATTAGTTAAGGTTGCTAGATGATCTACTAAGGCTAGTGTAACCAGAGAGGGAACAAGGTTGGCCCAAAACACTGCTCAACATAGTGTTTTTGATTTGGTCGATTTGAATCTGCAACCTGTTTCATGAAATGGCCGCATGAACTTGAGTTTTGAATTTTGAAAAGATTTTTGGTGGGTGTGCTAGGCATGTGTTGAGGATTCTGTGGATGCTTGGGTTTTGAAAATTGAGCTTGTTTGAGTGGTTTTTGAAATAGTTGGATCTTCCCATATGAAATAGATTCAATTTTAAACTGTCATTTAAACTAAGCATTTAAATGTTTTTGCATGATCAAAAAGTGGGCCTTGGTACCTTATTATGAGTACTATCAAGGGGTGCAAAGATCCATACATGTTTCTGTTAAGTTCTGAAAGTTAGAGATAGCCAAAATAGGCATGGGAGTTAATTTGGCCAAAGTGACCATTCACTTAATTTGGTTGTTTTGACTTGTTTGTCTTTGGGAAAAGTTTGGGGATTGTTTATATGATGTTTATTTCACCTAAGAATAATTTTACAAGCAAAGAAACATAGAACCATGGTAATTCAAAAGAATCCAAATTTTAATGCACACACATATGAATGCCTTTGTATTTTTAATTGGAAATTTTTTTTGTTAACCCTAATTTTGATGATTAGAGTTTGATGATCCAAGTTTAATATTTTTGGGATGTTACAGGCATAAAATTAAATACTAGATAAAAAGATCCTATGAGAGTCGATTGGGCAATACAACAATATACATATACCACCATCCAACTGCATCTATGACTAGAAGGCCACCTTCAGGTTATCATCCAAACCCCCTCCAGTATTAAGTTGCAAGCAACAGACAACCGTTTTAAGCAAAGTGTGTAAGATAAACAATCCACTTGTTCCATGAACAAGAGACCGTTGTTTTCTCCCTAGTGGCAATAGCACATCTACAACCGTAGAGATTTCTGTCACTTCCCTTGATTAAGTAGAGGCATGAACCCACTATCGAGCATAAATACCGCCTCTTGGAGTCACTAGCAACTACTTGGCCAAGATAGCTACTAACAACAGAGAGCATGCAAGATCACAAACAACACAGACATGATAGAATCAATAAGACAAAACCATTAATCAATCTGACATAGTAATCTCAATATCCATCGGATCCCCACAAACACAACATGCATGATTACAAATAGATGAGATCTTGATCATGAACGGAGCTCACAAGATCTAGACATGAAAGCACAAAGGAGGAGATACAACCATCTAGCTACTATATGGACCCGTAGTCCAAGGTGGAACTACTCATGCTTCATACCGAAGGCTGGCATGATGAAGAAGAAGGCCTCCGGGATGATCTCCCCTCTGGCAGGGTGCCGAGAAGAGCTTTAGACCCCCTGATCTAGGGACGATGGTGGCGGCAGCTACAGACGGTTTCGTGGAATATTGTTCGGGTACTTAGGGTTTAGACATCGGGGGCTTCTTATAGGCAAAGAGGCGAGGCTGGGAGGCGGCCAAGGGGCCCACACACTGCCCAGGCACGGGCCCACCCTAGGTCGCGCCTGGGGGGTGCAGCCGCCCTGTGGCGCCCCTCCGTCTCTCCTCTGGACTTCGTGTTCTCCTCGGTAAAATACTGACTTTGTCTTTAGTCCCGTCCAATTCCGAGAATATTTCCTTACTAGTTTTTCTGGAACCAAAAATAGCAGAAAACATGCAAATGGCACTTTGGAAACTTGTTAATAGGTTAGTACCAGAAAACATATGAAAAGCACCTCAAAGTGTGGACAAACCAAAGAAAAGTAGATACTAAACAAGCATGGAACATCAAAAATTATAGATACGTTTCCGACGTATCAATCATGTCTTTCTTTTTGACCCTATTTATCAAGACGCTGTCCCAAGCGTCTACTCGAGGGTAACACTTACTGATGAGTTCGTCAACCTCTACGGATTCTAGGTACAGTAACTGCGAGAAAAAATAGGGGAATAAATATGAATTAAATGCAAAACATATTCTATAAGGGGCTGCAATTAAAACATGGTTATTAGCAATTCTTGGTATCATATAGGCAACTAACATGATGGTTTGAGCAACTTTGTGTTCAGCTAGAAACTTCTAGTTACATAAATGCAAAAAAAAAGCAGGTTTGTTTTAAGCAAAACTTAATATGACAGTAAAAAAGAACTACACAAAAGAGATAAACATGCTTCAGAGGTGCTACAAAGAACATGTTCTAGCAACTTTTAGTTGTATATAAGCAACAAACAGGCTTTGCTGAGCAACTAGATGAGTCATAAAAGAAACTACATAGAACATATGTCTATGATTAAAAAAACTATACGCTTACCATCAATTGATAAACACAACAACACACGGACTTCTTGTTTTTTAGTGAACTAAAAGAAAGCCTGATCTGGTCGACAACAAATTGACAGATGTTCGTGCGGGGAATTAGGTCAACATCATATATAGCAGGATAGCAGCGTGGGCTAACTTTTAGACCAGTTGTGGGAGCGAGAAAGTTGTAGGCCATTACAGCCCAAGCTCGAACAAACATATTGTCTGATTTTCCGCACATCTCCTTAATCATCTTGCACCAGCTGGTAAGATTGGGACTACCATTTAGCGAGAAACCGTAATCCTCCATCATTTGTCACGTAATATCAACATTCATCTCGTAGCACACTTTTAAGCCTGAGTTGGGCAGCCCCCAGATCCTGTGCACACTTTCTACATCGACCGATATCTTTCCGCGGTCAGGTATGATCAACTCAAAGGTGTCAGGGTCATAGCACTTCATAACCCACTGACTGAGTTCAAGAGGCATGGTGCATGTGCCGATGTTCAACAGGCCACCAAACTTCTTCTCGATCAGTGCAATCTTCTGTGCACCTATTAGTTTGTTGTTTAGTGCGATAAAATGCGAAGGCGCTAATCTGGTTCTGATTTCCCCAATTTCCTGAGCCTATAATTCAAGCATGCAAAAAAGATGTATTAGATAGTTTCCATATAGGCTTAAAATATGACAGAAAAATAGCAACTATCCACTATAGAGAAGTAACTTCATACTGAAATTAAACAATTACCTGGTACAGAGTAGGAACTTCATACTATAGAGAAGCAACTACCTATTGTAGAAAAGCAACTACCTACTGTAGAGAAGTAATTACCTACTGCAAAAAAAGCAACTACCTACTGCAGAAAAGCAACTACCTACTGAAAGATAAAAAATGACAAGTAATAAGATTTAGCATACGTATAATGTAGATAACATGGGTAGAACTTATATCAGAGTTGTCTGTTGTATTTCTGGTTGCAACCTTTTTCCCCTTATTCTTTGGATTCTCCGTCATTTCAACAATATCACCAACATGTTTCTTTGCAATTGTCTTTTTAGACTGCTTCGCAGGAGGCGGTCCACGATTAGCCAAAGCTTTCATTTTGTTTTGCTTAGTAGGTTCATTCGTAGGTGGAACCTTAGTCTTAGTTTGTTGGCTCCCTGAAGATGAGCCCCCACCTGCTGATGGATCAGACCCATCCATCATGGAAACCTGCTTAACCAATAGCATGGAGACACAGAAAAAGTTTTAAAACTTTAACTAGCTACTTCTTCTTGGATGTATGAAACAAACATGTTGTATTTAGCAACTACTTATGTCAAATAAGCAAACAGACAGGTCTAGTTGAGCAAAATGCTCATGACATGAAAAACAGTACTTATAGGCACCATGGTAACAAAAACTGTGCAACTACTAGTCCAATATAGGCAAGAAATATGTTGGACAAACTAACTACTTGTGTCGTAGCACCTACTAAATGTCAGGCAACCAACTTCTATTACCATGCAGACAACAAATAATGTCAGGTTTAGCAACTAATAAAATGTCAGGCAAAATTTGTCAGATTGAGCAACTAATAGTGTGAGACAAGCAACTAATAGAGTGATACAAGCAACATCTATTATCATGTAACAAAAAACTTGCCAGGTTGAGCAACTAAAAAGTGTGAGACAAGCAACTTCTATTATCACATACTAAATCATGATCCTTGTCACATACTATGAAACAACAACTTCTACTAGCAACTAGTACTTTCATGTATGAAACAAACGATGTTTGAACTGGTAACTTATTTGTCAACAAAAGCAACTAATCAACAGAAAAAACAACTAATCAACTACTAAATCAACTAGTAGTGTGAGCAACTAATAGTGTGAGACAAGCAACTTCTATTATCATCTAGCCAACAAACTTGACAGGTTGAGCAATTAATAATGTGAGATAAGCAACTTCTATTTCCTTATCACAGAATACGAAACAACAACTTCTACTAGCAACTAATATTGTCATGTATGAAACAAACGATGTTTGTACTGACAACTTATTTGAAAACAAAAGCAACTAATCAAACAAAAACGCAAACTAATCAACTACTAAATCATCCCAAAATCATATCCTATTCCTATGGTAACAGTGCGCATCAAAATCCCCCCCAGACCCCCTTCCTTAATGCGCCAATCCACACCCTACAAAAGCATGAATGCACTTCATATAACCCCTACAGAGCAATCCACTGTGAATCGAAATCATAGAAAACCACGCAACATCACAGGCGAACCCCCTGGCGCCAATCCACCCCGAGAGAACCACACAAATCGCATGAAAACACACACATAGAGGAGAAGAAAATCATGGGGATTCATGGAGTCAGAAGGTACCTAATCTGTCGCGGTGCTCGAAATGTTCCGAAAATGTGCTCGCCCAAATCCTACAGGGATATCCCAAAAAACTGGGCGTCAATCGTCAGATTCTGCCAAGAATTCCCGCGAAAATCAACGCCTCCACTCGCTGATGTCGACCTCCCTCGGCCACGCGCCAGTTCCCCTTGCCGGAACGGCTCCACCACCTCCTCCAATCGCCGAAACACCGGAACGGAACCGCCCCCGCACTGCGGTTTGGAGCGAGGAAGCGAGAGAGAGCAGCAAGAGAGGGTAAGTCGAGCACGAGAGAGACGGGAGGGAGTTAATGTGCATCGCGTTAACCCACGTTGCCACACTGGACGTGCGCGTGCGACGTGCGACGAGCGTCGTAGCGCGCCGTACTCGTCAACCTAGCGCCCACCCGCCGTCAAGTAATTAGGATAAATAAAAGACACTTACAAATGTTGAATTCATATTGTAGAGGGAGGTTTGCTAGTGTCTGTCCCTGTAAGGAATAGGTGAACTGAACTACCAACTTGTTTCTCAATAGGTAAGATGGTCCTCAATTGATTATACCACAGTACCAATGTTAACCTCAAGAAAAGGTCCGTATAATACCAGAATCAGGTGTCTTAATTCAAATCATGTAAATGATGTGGGCACAAAATAGAACGCAGTTCTTAGGCAGATCCATCGTGGCACACCCTATAATAATAAAGAAAAATTCTCATGTAGTATTTGGATTAAGCACAAGAAGCCATGGCATTTAGGATGATGGAAGGATATTAGGCATTACAATCAATATATACATAGTGCATGTATTCTCCACCAAATGCACACTGATTTGAAATAATCAAGATAAAATGACTCAAAATTGATATAGAAGAGAAAGGACAGAGAGAAAAAACAGCAGATAACATATGAGATGGATAGAAGAGATAAATCCATGAAGTTTATTCGGCATGCCTTTGACGATTGCCTACACGACAGGTAGGACTCTGCAATGATCGTAATCCCTAATAAAAAAAATCACCAGATCGACCTCCATTTGAGCAATGGCTGCAGTGCCGTGACACTTCATATCCAGCGGGCAGAGGATGGATGAAGCGGGTGGCTAAGTGCCTATGAAGTAGGTGTATCAGGGCATGGTGCGCGACCGCGAAGGGTTGGTGCCGATCAGGTGAATAGTGAGAAAAATGAAGCAGCATCAATTGTAAGCGATCCAGTGCTCGGCATATCAGAAATTGATGTATTCACCTTGTTATTTCTCGAGGGATTTAAGAGGAAGGGGTGGTATATGCGTGGACTTCTCGCATGCCCTCCGCCCATTTCATGTGCAGCTGTTTCTTACAAAAATTATGAAGAAGCAAGAGAGAGAGAGACGCCGAGGAGATCGACAGATTGGCGAAGAGGAAGCGTCTTCTCTTATTAGGGATTTAAGAGGAATTATGGGCCCGTTCTCCAATCATGTGAGCACCGAAGAGGCTGGAATTATGGCGTTCATGAGGTCTCAAATGGGCTGCACATCTGCACTGGTTTAGTAGGAACACACGAAACGGAAACCAAACGCACGAAATAGAACTGGAATAGATGAGCTGGCATATTTTCTGACTTAGATAGCTTGCATTTTATAGAAAATAGGCAGTGGTGGGACTGCTGAGGTGGCATAGCTGCATGTTGAGAGAAATAGGGTAGTGGGGATGATTTTATTAGTTATATAGGATATAGGATGCCCAAGAAATAATAAAAGTAGTTATTATTATATCTTTGTGTTAATGATAAATGTTTATATTTATGCTATAATTGTATTAGCCGAAAACATTAATACTTTGTGATTTGTAAACTTTTAAGAGTTCCTAGTATAGCCTCGTTGTTAAACTAGCTTGTTGGTTAATAGATGATCATGGTTTCCTGATAATAAACATTGAGATGTTGTTAACAAAAAGATCATATCATTAGGAGAATGATGTGATGGTCATACTCCTGTAATTAAACGTAGCATAAAGATCAAGTCATTTTAATAGTTTGTTTTCTATAAGCTTTCAGATACATAGTAACCTAAATCCTTCGACCATGAGATCATGTTAATCACCATCACCGAATGGATGCTTTGATGACATCAAACACCACTTCATAACTGGGTGGTTATAAAGGTGGAATTGAGTGTTCGGAAAATATGTGTTAAGGCACATGGATCAAGAGTGTGATTTGACCATCTATATGACGGATAGGTATACTCTAGGTCCTCTCGGTGGAATATCATCCAATTGGCTTGCAAGCATGTGACTGACTCACAAGGGATCACATATCACAGGAACGAGTAAAGAGTACGTATCGGTAACGAGGTTGAACTAGGTAGATACCGACGATCAAACCTCGGATAAGTAAAGTATCGCGAGAAAAAGGAAAATTGGTATCGTATGTAAATGGTTCATTTGATCACAAAGTAATTGTAGAAATATGTGGTAGCCATATGAATTTTCATTTTCCTCTGTTGGTTATTAATCGGAGAAGAGTCTCGATCATGTCTGCATAATTCACGAACCGTAGTGAGACACACTTAAGGATTCAATGTTGTTTAGTTGATATGGAAAGTGAGTAAAGAGACCGAATGTTGTTCGGAGTCTCAGATTGGATCCGGGATATCACGAGGAGATCCGGAATGGTCCGGAGAATAAGATTCATATAACAAAAGTCCAATTCCGGAGTTCGGGAATGGTTTCGGTGTTTTCACCGGAATGTTCTAGAAGGGTCTAGAAGATCCATCACTCCGGAGTGAGAAGGGTACATGAGTGTGTCATGACAAATTGGAATGGTTGCGTCATGTCCTATATTACGCTGGTCAATGGGAAAAGAGAAATCAAAATCTAGTTTAAAATTCAAACGCCAATTTGAAAAAGTCAAATCCCAACATTGGTTGCCAAGTGGAGGGAGGATTCCTTCCTCCCCTTGCTTTCGACCTAGTAGAGGAGTTGGGGGAGGACTTCCCTCCCTCCAAACCGCCTCTCCCACCTATATAAGGAGGGGTAGGGCGCCCCCTACCCCTCACACCCAAACCCTAGCCGGCCATTGCCCCCTCTCTTGTTGCCGCCGCCTAGGGCTCCTCCCAAGTCGCTGCCTAGGCCCTAGCCCTAGCCCCCGGCCACCACCTCTCCTCGGCCCTCTAAACCTTAGATCGTTGAGGCCCTTTTATACTCCACCATACTTCTCCTGAGAGATGTAAAAGCCATCAGAAGTGGAGGAAACCTCAATCCCAAGAAAGTATCGAAGAGGACCAAGGTCAGTCATAAGAAACTGATCACGAAGACGAGCCTTAACGAAGGCAATATACTCAGGATCATCACCAGTAATGATCATATCATCAACATAGAGAAGAAGAAGAGTGCGTCCACGAGGAGAAGTGTGAACAAACAACGCTGGATCATGAGCACTAGGGGAGAAACCAGCAGCTGTCACTACAGATAAAGCGCTCAAACCAGTACGAGGGGCCTGTTTGAGGCCATAAAGAGAACGTCAAGGCGACAAACCATCCCTCAGAACAGAGTACCCGTGAGGAGGCTGCATATAAACCTCCTCACTCAACCGACCATTGAGAAAGGCATTACGAACATCAAGCTGGGACACGTACCGGTGACGCAATGTAAGCAAGAAGAAGAGTACGCAGTGGTCATATGAGCGTGAGCAAAAGTCTCATCATAGTCACGACCATGCTCCTGAAAACCACGAGCCACAAGACGCTTTATAGCGCCAAGAGATCCATCGAGCGAGTCTTAATCTTATAGACCGCTTACACGTGATAGGACGAACACCGGAGGAGGAGAAACAAGATCCCAGTGCCGGTGCGCTCAGCAATCTCTCGCCATGGCCACTGCCATTCGTGATGATGCTCAGCATCCCGATAAGAGGTCGGCTCAGAGGCAACAGAAAGACCATACTGACTAGGAGAGTAACGGTTGGGGGCACGACGCTGACGAACAGGACGAGTAGAGGGAAGATCATCAGAGGAAGACGACGCAGGAGACGACGATGAAGAGGAGGGAATAGAAGAGAAAGACTCCGGAGAGCGAGGAGAACTAGGAGAACTAGACGGAGGAGAAGATGATGGTGTCGAAGAAGAGACATCAGAGGGAGGAGATCCTGAAGAAGACACAATAGGGGTAGAAGGAGGTGTGTCAGAAGAAGAAAAGATATCTTCCACGGGTAAGTACCAGCGGTGGGGCGAGGATAGAAAGGACGCGTCTCATCAAAAGTAACATCACGAGAGATACGCATCCGGCGACCAACAGGTCCCAACAGCGATAGCCCTTATGCTCATCACTGTATCCGAGAAAAACACACTCAACAGACTGAGCAGTCAGTTTGGTGCGTTCGCGAGGAGCAAGTAAAACATAGCAAACACAACCAAACAAGCGAAGCATGGAGTAATCTGGAGACTGTCCAGAGAGGCGCTCAAGAGGGATACCACCCTGCAAGGCAGCAGAAGGCTGAATATTGATGAGGTAAGTCGATGTAGCGACAGCCTCAGCCGTAAATGCGGGGGAGAAGAAGCAATCATCATAGCGAGTGGTCTCAAGAAGATGGCGATGCTTACGCTCGGCAACACCATTCAGGCATGGGCGCAGACGGAGAATCGAGCAAGAGTGCCTCGGCAAGAACACCTCGCAACATCCGGGAGATATACTCACCAGAATCAGCCTGAAACACACGGATGGGGGTAGAATATTGAGTACGAACCATGGCCGCAAAACACTGATATATGGAGAGCACCTCACTACGAGAGCGCATAAAATACAACCAAGTGTACCGAGAAAAATCATCGATGAATAAAATATAGTAGCGATGGCCCTCTTTCGAAGCGAAAGGAGTCGGACCCCAAACATCAGAATGAACTAAATCAAAAGGTCGCTGAGATACAGACGCGCTAGTAGGATAGGGAAGCTGAATCTGTTTACCCAACCTACAGCCCTGACAATGCAAAGACCCATCTCCTGAGACAGACCCCAGAAGACCACGATGAACTAATGACGAGAGGCGAGAGTCACAGAGGTGACCAAGACGATGATGCCACTGCTGAAAAGAGCTGGTAGTAGAGGCGACAACCGGAGAAGAACTGGCGGATGAAGTGGCAGCGGAAGGAACACGAAGCCAGTCTAACTCCCAAAGTCCTGAAGAATCACGGCTGCGAGGGCCAGCTCCAACCAGGGCCTGGGTGCGACGGTCCTGAACAACACAAGAATCAGCATCAAGAATGACGCGACAACCAGAGTCGATGTCTGGCTAGCGAAGATTCATCTTAAGAAGAGGACATGAGAGATATCAGAACAAAAAAGAAGAAGTAGAAAGGGTGCCCGACGAGAAAAGGAGAGAGGTACCATCACCGTAAAACACGGACGTGAGAAGGGAGAACGAAGGCGGACAGAGAAGAAGACTCAAATGTCATATGAAAAGAAGCTCCGAATCCAGATACCACGGAGACGCACTGACCGTAGAAGGTGGTGGTCGCGATTACTCAAGAGTCGATCCAGAACCAGCGATGCCCGTCGAAGAAGAGCTGTGACAAGCGGACTGCCAAGACTCTGATAATGTCGATCGAGAGAGAGCCACCTGAAGACCCGGAAGGAGCCGATCGTCCACGAGCTCGGTGCTGGCGGCGAACGGGTCCCGTGTATAACAGGTGGCCCAAGTGTGACCATCCCTGTTGCAGTACGAGCAGTGACGAAGAGAACCACGGCGACCCTGACCACGAGCCTGCTGGTGCTGAATCGGACCCTGAGGCTGCTGGAGCTGACCCTGACCCTGAACTGGAGGAGTGGGTAGTATCGGCGGCGGCGGGACAGGAGACCGTGGCTGAGTCGAGGGAGCAGACGACAAAGGAGCACCACGAGTAGCAAGCGCAGATGGAACCGCAAGAAGACCAGCACCACGGAGACGGGTCTCCTCAGCCCGAAGCTCAGACAACACCTCAGAAAGCGGAACACGACCACGAGCATTCAGCTGAAAGCGCCGGCTCAAACTCTGGCCGAGACAGAAACTCATAGATGCGGTGAAACTCCAAGTCCGAAGCGCTGTCAGCAAGACGAGCATGTGCCACAAACAAAGACGGAGAGAATCAAGGCGACGCGGATAGCAGCACTCGAGTATAAAACTCATCAATAGTGGAATCCCTGTTGAAGAGCATGCTCTGACGAACCACGACGGTAAAGAGCATCTCCGGGCGGTGATAGCGACGAAGATGGGCCCAGCGAGCAAGTAGGGAGACTCATGAACTCGGCGACATCTTTGAGGCGTAACAGGAGGTGAGAACAGCGAAGACGAGCATCCTCATCGACCCACTGAGTGTAGGCAGTCAGAGCGTGGCGATAGGACTCGAGATCAGCAGAATATTGCTTGAACTTCAGGTCATAGGCAGCAACAGCAATATCATCAGCGCTCTGAGCAGCATCCTTGGCCTCCTGAGAAGCATCAGCAGCAAGCACAACCGGCGTCGGAGGCAGAGGAGCCACAGGAGCAGGAGGGCACGGCGGACAGGAGACCTCGCCGGAGAGCACACCCCAAAGACGGAGACCGCGCATGTGAACGCGCATAAAGGCAGCGAAATCAGGGTAATTCGTGCCATCAAAGACCACCGGGCAGCGAGGAATCGCAACATAACCCGATGAAGAAGACTTTTTTTTTTTTTTTTTTTTCAGATCAAATCTAGATCCAGATCTAATTGGCCTGGACGAAACAGTCAACAGCAGACCAGGCAGAACCACCGATTGGAGAACCGCAGACCAGGCAGAGCGAGGGAGCAGCAGCGCGCGTCTGGGGAGGTCCCGGGCGCCCGCGTGGCAGGAGGGGCCCGCGTCGGCAGGCAGGTGGGGTACCGCGCACGTGGGGAGCAGCGCGCGTCTGAGGAGACCGCGCGCCCGCGCGCGTGGAGGCTGGAGGACCGCGCGTCTGGGAGGAGGTCCCGCGCGCGTGGGGGGCTGGAGGACCGCGCGTCTGGGAGGGCCCGCTGTGCGTGGAGGCTGTGCGGAGGAGGACGGCCAGCCAGAAGATTTGATCCGATCGGAGAGCGGCAGCAGCGGCCGGACGCGGCGGCGGAGAACCGGGACGGACGGCGGCTGCACAACGAGAGGAGAGGAGCGAACCCTAAGGCTCTGATACCATGTTAGGAATAGACAAAGTTATATTCCTCTGGGGGCCAAAGGCCACAATATATAGTACATGTACAGGGCAAATATGCAGGCAGCCCCCTAACATATGGGGGAAATACAATAAATATATACATACATCTAACACACCATACCCGCTCCGTCTTAGGCAAAGCCCTGCGGGATTTCCCCTCTACTTCCGACACCACGCCGTCGTGCTGCCGGAATCACGAGGAGAGATCTACAACCTCCGATGCCTGCTGGAACAAGGGAGATGAAGGTCTTCATCGAGTACCGAACGTGTGATCGACTAATGGAGTGCTTCCGGAATGCGGTGCCAGAAGGATCGTCTACGCGATCTTGAGATCGGCAAGTGAACGACTACATCGCCCACAAGAATCCGATCTCGTTAACCTCTTTGGAATCTTTAAGGGTCAGTACTCTATCGACTCGTTGCTACAATCTAGTAGATATATCTTGGCTTGTGTGTGTTCATGCGATAGAAATATTTTGTTTTCTATGCTATGAACCACTACAGTGAGAAGTCTGAGCCACATGAGCAAGTGCGGTCCAGATATCAAGATTTTTGAGCTACATTTGCTCAAATGCCCCCACAAAGTAAATTCTTAATATGCATGTGTTTAAGAGGAGACAAATGGTCGGGATTTAATCGTGGGAGAGGAAAAAGGAAACTTTAACATGCTTGAAGATTTACGAGGACATTTAGAAACATGGTTGTCATACATTAACTACCACCAGGATTTTTTTGTAAGAACAACCTCTACAGTTACAAACGTGTTGAATCTATGTTTTTTTCGTCGGGTCTATCAAAACACAGTGGGAATTCTATAAAGTGTAAATGGTCCCATTCCAATAGCTCGGCAGCGATGGGTCACACCAGTCGGTGTTATGTGGTTGACTAGTCAACACATTGCTTACCATCAATAACGCACTAGTAAATGTCTCCATCAATCTAATGTTGTAGTTGGCGTTGAGCTTGCTAGTCATGAACCATGGTACAATTAAGTGTTGGCATGGTATGTACCACGACGCATTTGTAGGTGCCAGCGTTGCTAGGCGCCAAGAAAGCTCATCGGCTGAAAAAAATTTGACTTTCACTTTTTTATTATGTCGTCCAAAAAAAAGTGCCTCATAAGGGGATATTTGTGTAGTGTTATGGTAGACTGTGATGTCTTGTTCTTCCCATGAACTCTTCTTCTTGAATTTGTGGGACTGGAAGTTTTTTCTGTACGAAGTTGGTACTAGAACCTCGCGCGACACCTCGAGCACATGTGTGTTTTTTTCTCGCCTTTTTCTTCCACATCAAGAGTTTCAATAAGATCTTCCGTATCTTGTGTTTTAAGATGTAGCAAAGTTCCTACACGAAGGGAGAAACTTGGCAATGATGTCTCTGACAACGAACTTGTCTAGTAACAAAAAGGTGAAGTGCTCATGTTTCCTCATAAGTGATTGTATTTTGTAATCATGTTCAACCACGAAGCGATCAACAACCATCTTGTAGTCACAGATTTATTCCATGGCGTACAATTCAGTGGCAGTGACTGAGACCCTAAACTTGCTCTCGGGCACCATCAACATGTCATTTCCATTACCAAATGACATGTATGAGTCAATAATGTTTTCTCCAAGAACACTAAGAAGAACAACCTTAAAAATGGTACTCCCTCCGATCCTAGTTCAAAACTATGACGCTTATTTAGGATCGAAGAGAGTATCATACTTTTCAAAATCTTCCTCCTGAATAGGAGTAAGTTCCCCCTTAGGTTTGCCTTGGATGGCATTATTGGAGATCATGGTTTGAAACCGAAACACTGCTCTCATACGCCATCTGTTTTAATACACACCCTCTAAAAGAGGTGGCCTTATAGACACAACAAAGCCACTTGGAGTAAATTGGCTATAATAAAGATTTTGGATTGTCAGAAAATGAGAAATTTACCACATGATTTAATCCATAGAAATATTAGATAAAACATGACTGTAGAAACAAAGGTTGAACTTAGCCATGTCAACTAGTAGAAAAGATGAACTCAATATATCGGAACTAATTGCTGGAACGAGGAAGTTTAGCATGATGTTAAATAGACCACTAGTGGAAAAAGGGCCATCCGTTCGCGCCCCCTTAGAGCATTAGTTCCGGTTGCGCCACCAACCGGGACTAATGCTGGCATGCGTCCCGGTTCGAGCGGGCACGGGGCCAGGAGGCATGCGTCCCGGTTGGTAAGGGGGAATACGTCCCGGTTGGAGCCACCAACCGGGACTAAAGGTTTGGCCACAGCCACGTGGCGCGGCACACACCTTTAGTCCCGTTCTGGCTCAACCGGGACGATTCTCCCTCTCTATAAATGCGCTTGACCCCTCTGCCTCCACTCTGTTTTTTCTCTTGGTGGAAGGTGTGAGGGGTGTGCTAGTTTTTTCTCTTCTATGCATGCATTGAAGGTGTTTGATGAAATGTTTGAGTGAATAATCCAGTTCAATTTCTCATAGAACAAAAATATAGAAGGTGTCCGAGACGCACTTGAGCTTTCTCCTCTTTATTTCCCTCGATCGAGGTTAGCAATCTTATCTTTTCTGTGTCATTGATACAATTCATGTGTCGGTGTGAATTGGTTATTTCACTATTTATGATGTCCTGTTTTTTGATAAACTTACTTATATGATGCATATGAACGGTCGGGAATGGATGTACGGTGACCGGCACGTAGCCGGGTATATGAAAGGCGTGGATAAATTTATCGACGTGGCTACGGCAAACAAAGAGAATGGTTTTATACGTCGCCCATGTGTTCAATGTCGGAACAACAAGGAGTACTCTTCCTCGAAAATCATTCGCGGCCACCTGATTATGAAAGGTTTCATGCCCAACTATAATTGCTGGACCAAGCACGGGGAAAGAGGGGTTATGATGGAAGATGGTGAAGACGAAGATGATGATAACAACTATCATCATATGTTTCCTGAATCTGATAATCGCAATGGAAGACAATGGATAGGAAAGAGGTGAAGAACGGGCATCAGATGAGCCGGCTGATGAACTTGGTAGGGTCATTTCTGATGCAAAGCGAGACTGTGAAACAGAAAATGAGAAGTTGAAGTTAGAGGGCATGTTAGAAGATCACAAGAAATTGTTGTACCCAAATTGTGAAGATGGCAGCACAAAGCTCGGTACCACACTGGAATAGTTGCGATGGAAGGCAGAGTGTGGTCTAACTGACTCCTCATTTGAAAAGATGCTGAAAATAATGAAGCCGAAGTTTCCAAAACATAACGAACTTCCCGAGAGTACCTACGAAGCAAAGAAGACTCTCTGTCCTTTGGGATTAGATGTGCAAAAGATACATGCATGCATTAATGACTACATCCTCTACCGCGGTAAGGAGTATGAGAATTTAGATAAATGCCCGGTATGCAATGCGTTGCGGTATAAGATCAGACGAGATGACCCTGGTGATGTTGAGGGAGAGCCCCTCCGGAAGAGGGTTCCTACTAAGTTTATGTGGTATGCTCCTATAATACCAAGGTTGAAACGCATGTTCAGAAACAAAGAGCATGCTAGGTTGTTGCGATGGCACAAAGAAGACCGTAAGAAAGACGGAAAGTTGAGACACCTGGCGATGGGTCACGTGGAGAAAAATCGAGAGAGACTTCCCGGACTTTGCGGTGATGCAAGTAACTTATGGTTTGGTCTAAGTCGGATGGCATGAATCCTTTTGGGAGCAGAGCTGCGATCCAAAGACTGGCCCGTGACTCTATGTATCTACAACCTGCCTCCTTGGTTGTGCATGAAGCGTAAGTTCATTATGATGCCAGTGCTCATCCAAGGCCCGAAGCAACCGGGCAACGACATTGATGTGTACCTTAGGCCATTAGTTGAAGAACTCTTACAGTTGTGGGGCAAACCAGGTGTATGTGCGTGGGATGAGAACAAACATGAGCCATTTGATCTACGAGGGTTGTTATTCGTAACCATCAATGATTGTCCTGCTCTTAGTAACCTTTCAGGACAGACAAACAAGGGATATAAGGCATGCACCCACTGTTTAGATAAGACTGAAGGTACATATTTGCATAAATGCAAGAAGGTTGTGCACCTGGCGAATCGACGATTTCTTCCGACCAATCATCCCGTAAGAAAGAAAGGCAAGCATTTCAAATGTGAGGCAGATCACCGGAAGAAGCCTGAACTCCCTGCAGGTGATGATGTATTTGGTATGGTCAAGGACATAGAAGTAATCTTTGTAAAGGGTCCCGGCGGTCAATCAGTTCCGAACAACGTCGCTACAGGATACGCACCCATGTGGAAGAAGAAATCTATATTTTGGGAGCTGCCATATTGGAAAGTCCTGCGTGTCCGCTCTTCAATCGACGTGATGCACGTGACGAAGAATCTTTGCGTGAACCTGCTAGGATTCCTAGGCGTGTATGGGAAGACAAAAGATACACCTGAAGCACGGGAGGCCCAACAAATTATGAAAGACCTAAAGAACATGCATTCACATAACAAGACGGATAAAGGGCGTCACTTAAGTCGTGCCAGCTATGCTATTACCAAAGCAGAGAAGGAAATCTTTTTTGAAGTCCTTTACAGTATCAAGGTGCCGTCAGGCTTCTCATCTAATATAAAGGGGATAATAAATATGGCAGAGAAAAAGTTCCAAAACCTGAAGTTTCATGACTGTCACGTGATTATGACGCAGTTGCTTCCGATTGCATTGAGGGGGCTTCTACCGGAAAATGTTCGAGTACCCATTGTGAAGTTGTGTGCATTCCTCAATGCAATATCTCAGAAGGTAATCAATCCATATATTCTGCCAAGGTTACAGAAGGATGTGGTACAATGTCTTGTTAGTTTTGAATTGGTGTTCCCACCATCCTTCTTCAATATTATGACGCATCTCCTGGTTCATCTAGTGGAAGAGATTGTCATTCTCGGTCCGGTATTTCTGAACAATATGTTCCCCTTTGAGAGGTTCATGGGAGTCTTAAAGAAATATGTTCATAACCGTGCTAGACCAGAAGGAAGCATCTCCAAGGGATATGGAACAGAGGAGGTCATTGAGTTTTGTGTTGACTTTATTCCTGACCTTAAGCCGATTGGTGTTTCTCACTCGCGGCATGAGGGAAGACTAAGTGAAAAAGGCCCGCTGGGAAAGAAAGCAATGATATGTAGGGACGGGGATTCTTTCACTAAAGCACACTACACAGTTCTTATAATTCCACCTTGGCAGCTCCGTATATCGAGGAACACAAGAATATTGTATTCTCCAAAAACCTGGGGAAGCCTGAATCATGGATTACAGATGAACACATGAAGTATTTTGGTGGTTGGATGCGGACACATCTCTTGAATGACACCACATGAAGCCTGAAGCCTGAACACATGAAGCCTGAATCATGGATTAAAGATGCTCCATGGTTACGTCTGAAGCGATCATAAGGAAGGACATATGCCAAGAAGTTCATGCTCATATTATGTAACTCTAGTTCATGTCTTTCGCGGTTTGTGGCTTAACAGGAGGATATCTTTCGCGGTTTGTGGCCTTTAGTCCCGGTTTTGTAGTCTCAGTTTTTAATATTAATAAATGTCTTGAGTGTTAGTCCCGTTTTGTGGCTGGACCGGGACTATGAAGAAGTTGTCCCGATTCGTACTTACCATTAAGATCTGATCTCCAAACGCGCGCAGTCACATATTAGGGAGTTCCTATGTGACCAGTTTCTTAGAGATGCCGGAGGACTGGGATCCGGCGGCATCTCCCTAAAACTGGCCGTAGTGGTGTCCCTGCTCTCGAAAACCATCTTGCAGCTTGTAACTTCTCTAACTAGATCAATACGCCTCGGAGCTAACTAATTTCACATATTAGGGAGTGCCTCTATGACCAGTTTCTCGGAGATGTCGGAGGACTGGGCTCCTTCGGCATCTCCTGGCCGCATGATGGTGTCCCTGCTCTCGAAAACCATCTTGCAGCTTGTAACTTCTCTAACTAGATCAATACGCCTCGGAGCTAACTAATTTCATATATTAGGGAGTGCCTCTATGACCAGTTTCTCGGAGATGCCGGAGGACTGGGCTCCGTCGACATCTCCCTGAAACTGGCCGCAGTGGTGTCCCTGCTCTCGAAAACCATCTTGGAGATGCCTCAAACTAGCTGGAGGACTGGACTCGCAAGGATGCCTATTTATAGTACAAGCAGCTCGACATAGTGTCGACACTTACGAAATAATGTCGACATTCACCCCTATCATTAGTGCTGACTCGTGTTTTGTCCCGGTTGGAGACACCAACCGGGACTACGGGTTGATCTTTAGTCCCGGTTGGTGACACCATCCGGGACAAGGTACACGCCGCACGACATAATATCGACATAATGTTGTGCCCATATTATGCATGTGTGTGGACATTGGTATGGAGAACAATGTTGCAGGAGGAAGTTTTCCTTTTTGTCGCACGGAAAAGCCCTTTTCCATTTTCCAAGCGCAAAAGGGTTTTGAAGTAACCACCAAAATGCCGTTTCAGAATGCTACCGTCCCATTTTCCTAAAATACTAGACCACCTTACATGGACTATCTCCCAACCGGGACATCTCAAACCTTTTCGTCCATCCCGGGTAAAAAGGACAAATGTCTGCCGAATCGGTAGGAAGTGGGTCCTGTTTGTACTACAGGTATATGATCTATCGCCCGTGATTTTTTGAAAAAATCATTTTTAGACTCGCAATATGTGGTTTCTTCAGAGATCCAATGCAAGTTCTAACGATGCTCGTCCCCTATCTTCATGCACACCGGTTCGACCATAGTTAGAAATTCAGATATTTCAAAACGGGCATAAAAAATTCAAAAAAAATCCGAACAATGAAAATCCTTCATGTGGTGTCATATTATGTTACATAATTGAAAGAAAAAATACCAGACTTGGTATATTTATCATGTTTTGAAAAAACCTTCACAAAATGACCTATCATGTTCGAGGTTTCATGGCTTTCGGTCCAAATGACCGATGTTATGTGCTGAATCACGGCATAGTTTGTGATGTTGTGCCCATATTATGCATGTGTGTGTACATTGGTATGGAGAACAATGTTGCAGGAGGAAGTTTTCCTTTTTGTCGCACGGAAAAGCCCTTTTCCATTTTCCGAGCGCAAAAAACGGGTCGTTTTATGAAGTAACCACCAAAATGCCGTTTCAGAATGCTACCGTCCCATTTTCCTAAAATACTAGACCACCTTACATGGACTATCTCCCAACCGGGACATCTCAAACCTTTTCGTCCATCCCGGGTAAAAATGACAAATGTCTGCCGAATCGGTAGGAAGTGGGTCCGGTTTGTACTACAGGTACATGATCTATCGCTCGTGATTTTTTGAAAAAATCATTTTTAGACTCGCAATATGTGGTTTCTTCAGAGATCCAATGCAAGTTCTAACGATGCCCGTCCCCTATCTTCATGCACACCGGTTGGACCATAGTTAGAAATTCAGATAATTCAAAACGGGCATAATAAATTCAAAAAAAATCCGAACAATGAAAATCCTTCGCGTGGTGTCATATTATGTTACATAGTTGAAAGGAAAAATACCAGACTTGGTATATTGATCATGTTTCGAAAAAACCTTCACAAAATGACCTATCATGTTCGAGGTTTCATGGCTTTCGGTCCAAATGACCAATGTTATGTGCTGAATCGCGGCATAGTTTGTGATGTTGTGCCCATATTATGCATGTGTGTGGACATTGGTATGGAGAACAATGTTGCAGTAGGAAGTTTTCCTTTTTGTCGCACGGAAAAGCTCTTTTCCATTTTCCGAGCGCAAAAAACGGGTCGTTTTGTGAAGTAACCACCAAAATGTCGTTTCAGAATGCTACCGTCCCATTTTCCTAAAATACTAGACCACCTTACATGGACTATCTCCCAACCGGGACATCTCAAACCTTTTCGTCCATCCCGGGTAAAAAGGACAAATGTCTGCCGAATCGGCACGAAGTGGGTCCGGTTTGTACTACAGGTACATGATCTACCGCCCCTGATTTTTTGAAAAATCATTTTTAGACTCGCAATATGTGGTTCTTCAGAGATCCAATACAAGTTCCAACGATGCTCGTCCCCTATCTTCATGCACACCGGTTCGACCATAGTTAGAAATTCAGATAATTCAAAACGGGCATAATAAATTCAAAAAAAATCCGAACAATGAAAATCCTCCGCGTGGTGTCATATTATATTACATAGTTGAAAGGAAAAATACCAGACTTGGTATATTGATCATGTTTCGAAAAAACCTTCACAAAATGACCTATCATGTTCGAGGTTTCATGGCTTTCGGTCCAAATGACCGATGTTATGTGCTGAATCAGGGCATAGTTTGGGATGTTGTGCCCATATTATGCATGTGTGTGGACATTGGTATGGAGAACAATGTTGCATGAGGAAGTTTTCCTTTTTGTCGCACGGAAAAGCCCTTTTCCATTTTCCGACACTCACCCCTATTATTAGTGCTGACTCGTGTTTTGTCCCGGTTGGTGTCTCCAACCGGGACTAAAGGTTCATATTTAGTCCCGGTTGGTCACACCATCCGGGACAAGGTACACGCCGCACGACATAATGTCGACACGCCATTTTTCCCGCCATTTTTCTTCCCGCCATTTTTCTTCCCGCCATTTTTTGCCGCCAGTTCTTCCCTCCAGTTCTTCCCGCCAGTTCTTCACTATATATATATATATATATATATATATATATATATATATATATATATATATATATATATGTGTGTAGGGTTGGCCTCCATTGTCATTGCACATCTCTAGACTCATATCTGCAACCTCATCACTCTTTCCCATGGCTTCCACCGTAGCACTAACTCCCAGGGAGGCGGAGGCGCTTTGCGCCTCGAACCCCCCGCCAAGACTCTTGTGTCCCCGTCGGTTTGGATCTTTGGCCGGAGGCATGCCAGATCCTCCTTCCCTCTAGGTGTGGCGCGTCGGATGGCCATCACGAACCACTACTACTTCGATCTCACGCCGGAGCAGCGGAGGAATCCCAGATGGCATCCCGACTATTTCCCGACTTGGGAAGCCTTCTTCGTGGATCGGCGTGAGAGGGCACTCGCCAGGCACGAGGAGGAGGGCCCACCTCCTCCGAACTTCAACGAGGCCGGCCGTCAGCTGTGGTGGCGCGGTCGGACTCTCCAAAGCGTCATGGACTACGATACGCCGCCGACTCTAGCCCCCGCCTGTGCTACCCTCAAGTCCAGCCCACTCGTACTCAACCTTCAAGGTTCAACTACGGCGACCCCGACGACGATAGCGACGATGGCCGCGACGAGTATGACGACTACAGTGGCGAGTATTACAGGTGTAGGCAGGAGCATGACTGAATTATTCCAACATTGCAAAACAAGTTCGGCCGATTATGGATTAATCTGGCCATATATCTTAATTTTTAATTCTTCTATGTAACTTTGTGTTAGTTGCGTTATGTACTTTAATTTCATTTCTATCCTAATCAAATTTTCTTTCCGCCCATTATTTTCCGTCCTTTTTTTCGCCCATTAAAAACAGAAAATGGTTTTGAATTACTTATTCAAATCCAAACACTTTTTATGTTTAAAGTTTTTCTAAATTCCAAATTGATATTAAAAAAATATAAGTTAATTTATTTTTAATTGTAAATGGTTCATATTTTAAATGGTTACATTAATTATTTTTTAAACAGAAAATGGTTTTGAATTATTTATTCAAATCCAAACATTTTATGTTTAAAGTTTTTCTAAATTCCAAATTAATATTCAAAAAATATAAGTTAATTCATTTTTAATTTTAAATGGTTACATTAATTATTTTTTAAAAATAGAAAATGGTTTTGGATTATTTATTCAAATCCATACACTTTTTATGTTTAAAGTTTTTCTAAATTCCAAATTGATATTAAAAAATATAAGTTAATTCATTTTTAATTGTAAATGGTTCATATTTTAAATGGTTACATTAATTATTTTTTAAAACAAAAAATGGTTTTGAATTATTTATTCAAATCCAAACACTTTTTATGTTTAAAGTTTATCTAAATTCCAAATTAATTATCATTTAAAAAACATTACAAATTTAAACCCCAAAATAAAAAATAAGGCGGGAACAGAGAGAAAATACCTGAAAAATTTGAAAACAGGGGAATATGTCCCGGTTGGAGCCACCAACCGGGACTAAAGACCCCCTGCGCGCGCGCCCCTTCATCTGCTGAAAATTGGAGTATACGTCCCAATTGGTGGCTCCAACCGGGACGTATGACCACCCTTTAGTCCCGGTTGGAGTAACCAACCGGGACTAAAGGTCCTTCCTTCATATACGTGTGCCTCTTCTTCTTCTCCCCTTCTCCATTCTCTGCAACCACCCGACGCGCCGCAGGGGAGACGCTGTCCATCGCCGACGCGCCACAGGGGAGACGCTCTCCATCGCCGTCGTCGTGAGCGCCGCCGCCTCCACCTACGTCGACCAGCGCCGCCGCCGCCCGCCGTGCCGTGCGTGTACACGCCTTCCTCGCCTCGCCGCCTGGGATCAACGCCACCACCACTGACCGCCTCTCCTTTCCCTGCAGGCCCGGCCTTGAGCCGCCGCCGCCACCGACGCCGCCCGCCACTCACCGCCGGCCGACCGCTGCGCCTGCGCACGCCGCCACTGCGAGGAGATCCGCCACCTCGCCCCCGACGCCGTCTCACCTTTCACTGCCGCCGAGGACCGCCACTGCCGCCGCCCCGACCGTCGCCGCCGCCATCGTCGGCTGCTCCGGTGAGCCCTCCGATCAACATCCAATGGTCCAGATGGACCATTTACTAGTCAGCCTAGGGCGCTGACTGGTCAGCGCCACGTCGGCGTGGTCAAACGGTCACGTTTGACTATTTTTTTGGCAGATTTTAGATGAAACTTGTAAAATTCATAGAAAATAATCTACTGGGCCAAAAATTGCAAATAAAATATGTATGGAATCAGTGTCTCACGTAGAATATTGTTGAATAGTTGTTTTATGCTTTTTCAGAAAGGTTTTGTCTTGGTTAATTAAATGAGTTAATGTTCTTTTTAGAGTATTAAATCCATAGAAAAAGTTCTACAACTCCAAAAATTGCAAATAAGATGTCCCTGGATTCAGTGGAACAAGAGGAGTCTTACAGTGAATTAAAAGGGTAGACTCCGGCCACCGCCTCCACCGCTGATTCCGGCCACCCTGAACTTATTATTTATAAGTCAGAAAAATATGTATAATATACCAAAATGTTCAGAAAAATGAAACCTACCTATTTAAGCTATAATCATGCATTATTAAGCAACTTAAATAATATACCAAGTTTGATTAGAAGAACATAGTAACCCCTCACAGGTGATTCCGGAGTTTCATCGACTTAGGGTTTAATTTGTCGAGCGTGCTTTAGGGTTACTTTTCAATAAAATTTAACTTGTCATATCATCATACTTGCTTCATCATTGCATCGATGCTTTAGGGTTTCCCTTTATTTTCGGTGTTTGGATTATTAGGTTTATTATTAGTTAGGTATTATTAGGTTTATTAATTAGTTTGGTATTATTAGTCTTTGGCTCTATCTTAAAAACCCTATCTTAGATAAGGAATCATTAATACCCGTAGGTGCATGTGGGTTCGACGATGTGCCTTCGCCAGGGCATTCCGAACCCTCTTAAATCGATTCCAATATGGTATTTTGTTAGTATCTAGTGTTACCTATCTGCTGGATAGTTTCCCTTTTGTAGCCTTATACTCATGTTCCCCTCTCATATGCATCCGAGGTTTCTCCGAACTAGGTTTTACACCCCTCGGAACTCTGGAATATTGATTTTAGTTGATTTTAGCTAGAGTTACCTATCTACTACACGGTTTCCTTTTTGTAGCTAGGTTTAGGGTTTCTCTTCATTTTTATTATTGTGTATGTATATATTAGGGTTTCTCTGAATTAGGGTTTATATCTCTCAACACCGTACCTAACTTTCTCCTTTAGCCGCTTTGACTTATTCGTTTTTCCACCTATGCAGAAAATATGGACCCACACGTCAGAGACGAAGAAAAGGAAGAGTTGATCCAAGGTGTGATCCGTGGGGAAGAAAATTTAGACGTATCAACGTTTCTGAAGAACTTCGGTGAGGGTGATCCTCTTTTTACCGAAATAGTCAGAAAGAGAGAATGCGTTTAATTGAAAAACGATTAAAGCAACAACAAGATGAAATTAACGCACTTAAAGAGCAAAGTACTACCGGACCATCTCAGCAGCACACTGCATTCGATGCTACCGGCCTATCGAATAATCGAAAAAGCAGTGTGGCTTCCACCGAGATCCCGGGTGATGACAATGGCGATGACGATGGTGCACCGATGACGGCTCCGGTTGGCTACCCAGTGGATGATATCACAGAGATGACACACTGCGAGCTACATATCAAAGTTGTGAACATATCAATGAAGGTGGCGGTCGGTTATGCCTTACCAATTGGACCCACACCAACATACCACTATCGTCCGGTTCCAGAGGGCTACACTGTTGTCGGGGTGGATGAAATCATGCTCACCTTTGAAGTTTTGGATCTTCACTACCCTGACGGTGAAGGGGATGTGACTGTACTGGGAGACGCAAAAAACGTCACCATTCTATGGCCGGAGGAATGTATCGTGCTTCGAAATCACACGCCAAGGCCATCTTCGCCGCCGCCTCACCCGTTTCCAGCAAGGTCGTCGCCGCCGCGGCAACCGTCTTCATCGCCTCACCCGGCTCCGTCGCCTCACCAATCTCCAGCGCAGCCATCGCCGCGGGAGCCATCGTCGGCGCCTCAGGATAAAAAGCGTAAGCGTATCGCTACTGTGCGTCGTGGTAAGCGATCGCCGAAACATAAACAAGAGCCTCTTCCAAAAGTACCAAAGGTTCCTCCCAAGAGAGCTTATGGTATCTTGAAGAGGAGGCTGGCGATCGTTGATGCGGAACGACAGCGTTTTTAAGCTGAGGCGGCCGAAGATCGAGTTCCCCAAGACCAAAGAAGAAAAAGCCAAAGTGTTGAAAATGCTAAAGACTCTTCATCAACCCGAGCCAAAGCTGTCATCGACTATGAGCGCTTCAATTCGCAAGTCACATGCGGCACAAAAAGCCTCGAGCAAGATCGATGCAAGCGAAATCTGTTGCCGCTCGGAGAACAAGCAAAAGTCTTGCGCCTCTCAAGGTGATTTCCCAAACCAATGTGGGGTCGAGCAAATATGGGGCGAAGAGCAAGATGATCCAGAGGTAGTTACTGTCTGAGAAGCCGCTGCTCAAGGTATGAGTATTGCCCAGTACTTATCCCAGTTAGAGTTCTTCCCCGTGAGTGAAGTAGCATACAAATACCAGTACGGCAAACCTCTCGTCAAACCTGAGGAGGTAAACAATCTTCCAACAAAAATGCGAAGATTGCATAACTGGTATATGCATGCCACAAAGGCCGGGGCTAACTGGATAGTGCTGAGGGTTACAAAAAAGCATCATGGAAAAGAAAAGGATGACATGATATCCATTGAATTTGATGAACTATTTCAATTATTCAATCAAGACGCCTTGGACAAATCGATCATCAGTGCCTATTATCTGTAAGTACTAATTCTGTAATTAATTTAGTCTTCAGCTATCTCACCTTGTTTATTGCATGTATATAATCATACTGTAATATGCAGAATGAAGATTCTCGAATGCAGCAGAGGACAAATCTATGACATTTGCTTCATTGACCCATATTGGGTTCATGAAGCTAATCTCAAAACAAGCCCCAGGATACGGAGGATAATATAGTACACACGTTAAGGTTTCAAGAAACCAAAAGGAAAATACTTTTTCCTTAAAACTTCGAGTGAGTGTTATTGTCTTGTATACACTTTCTATTTCGCTTACTCGATGTTAAGTATATAATTGATTAGTTATGCATTCGCAGCTTCCACTATATTCTGTTAATCATTCAACTTGACAAAGGGCGTGTACTAGTCATGGTCTCGAAACATAAACCCCTTGAGACATGGAAGGACATGCAGATGCTTCTCCAGCGGTAATTCTAATCATTACGACACTATATCGGCAACGTTCGTGAATTTTATGATATCAAGTAATTAATAACTTCTTTTATACTTTTTCTTCGCCGGACAGCGCTTGGAAACGGTTCACCAACAAGGCTAGGGGTGTTTGGAAAGAGGAGCTTATATTTCAACCACTAAATGTAAGCACCACTAGCTATATCCGCGCATCTATTTGATTCTAGTTTTGATACAGTTATTATCATGCTTGATTATTATTTTGATTGAACTTTGTTCTCGTAAAGTGCCCGACGCAGGGACCAGGTAACAATATATGTGGATACTATGTTTGCGAGTTCATCCGGCAGACGTGCGATGAGAAGGGCAGAAATTTAGAGAAACTCCACGTATGTAAACAATTTCTATAGTTTTTAATTACAATCAAATTGTGTTTAGTTTCATTCATATAGACTGACTCATTTTTTAAATCAGATCGAACATCTACGGGACGGTCTTCTGCCAAAGGATTGCGTACGAACAATTCAGGAGGAATTGACGGGATTCTTGGATGCAGAAGTCCTAAACCCAAAAGGGGAATACTATTCGGCTGTGTATAGACAATAGGGATTGTAAAAATAGCAACTTTTGTATGTAGTGCATGAACTCGATCCGTGTATTGAATGTAATATTGTCATGATGATCTTGTGTAATATAAGGTTCCTTCATTGATAAGTGCAAAATACTAAATAAACAATAAAACAACCTAAATGAATTCTCTGCCGCGGCACAAAAAGTGGCGAAAATGCTGCCGCGGCAACAAAATATGCCAAAATGAATTCTCTGCCGCGGCAGAGAAATGAGCCAAATCTCTGCCGCGGCAGAAGGTTATTAGTCCTGATTCGTGTTACGAACCGAGACTAATGCTCCACCCCCTCGCCCTCTGCTGCTGCCACGTGTGGACCCATTTGTCTCGGTTGGTGGGGCAACCGGGACTAAAGGTTAGGGCTTTAGTCCCGATTGCCCCATCCCAGTTGGGCAACCGGGACTAAAGCCCCTTACCAACCGGGACCAATAGGGTTGTTTCCACCAGTGGACGAATAAGATACATGTACGGTGCAAAAAAACGAATCGTTGGTGTTGGAATTTACTTGAGCCATGTCATCGAGGAGGTTGTTGGTGTCAGGTAAGAAGTCGTCGTCAGGGAAAAAGTCATCGGCATCCATGTTAGAAACAAGCTAGTAGTCGTGCGAGAGATTTCCCCAAAATTCTTATCACACCTCTCCCATACATGATGGCAAGAGGTGGTGTTACAGAAGCCTATTATCCCGTCCCTCGGTGCACACCGAAAGACGGGATGGAGAATACCTTTGTAGCGGCGCAGTGCTCTAGAACCAGGCGGTAGACGCATAAGTTGTGGTGTGGTGTATCCCTCTAGAGAGAAGCAACATCTCTCTTACTAGTACAAGATAAGTACAGAAAGGGTGGCGACGGAAGATGAAATGAAGAGCCAGGGAAGCGAACCAAACGTGCATGACCGAAGCCGAACAACCTTCATATTCATTGTCCACTGTCATAAAAAGGTTTCAGCTTTTATGCGACTGGTCATATTCTAGTCGTGTCATGGCAGAAAGACACCTCGACTCATTCCCGCAACTCGTGGCGTCCGAGGCTGGCAGAGGAGGAAGAGGAGCGTGTGTAGGTCTCTTCTTCTAATGATTGTACAAGTGATAGAATAGTTCCTTTTATAAGGAGGTTCGACTCTCCCTTAATTAGCAACATGAGACTAAATTTTAGTTTTACATATGAATCAGTTAGCTTTGAAAATTGGTAAGCGGTTCATATACACCATGTGAAACGGCTCACAATTGATTGCAAGTGATATATAGCATCAAAACTAAAACTGGTTCTTCTATATATAGTGGTATAAATGTTGGCCTTCGCCGTGGAATCTAATGAAAGAGGCACCTAGTGAATTACGATGTAAAAAGGACGATGTTCCATTTATATGGAATGGAACAGGACGAGGAATATTATGATAGATAGATGATCGCTGCCACTTGCGTGCCAACATGACAACCAGTGTTCTTCTTTTAAGCAGACCCGATACGATCTATCTGCGATTTCGACGTATGGAAACAGATTACCTTTTCGTACAAATAGCCCTCGCCTGCACGCACAAGCTCAAATGAAAAAGGAAAATCTTTTGAGAAAGATGGACAACCATCGCTATGCGAAGGGAAAGCTTGGTAGCTACGTACGCACCTGAAATGGAATATTCCAGACTCTTCTTCCCTGATCCTCTAAGCTAAATGCTTCCAGCTAGAGTGCTAGGCCACTTTGATCGGTTTACGATAGTATTGGTTGAGGACTTCATATATATGGTCCTAATAAATAAAGTACTTATATATTACTGCGCTGTGAGCGACGCAGCAAGTGCTAAACACTAAAGATTGTCCTAATCTTGGTCGCTCTCGTCAAGAATACTAAGTGAAGTCAATTTGGCAACGGCACGAATCGCTTTTTGTTTTACCGGGGAACACACAAAGCAAATTAGCACACTACTCAATCAGAATAGTTGGTTATGCACTTATGCTTCTTAATTAATTAATTGATCGTGTATGCGGTGTGCTGATGCATGTACATGACCCAGTCGTGATCACCATATATCCGTTAATTAGCTCCTTTGATTGAAGAAGTACATGATCTTCTTAGCTAGTGATATCTACGCATCTGCTACTACGATCTTCTTAATTTAATCAGCATGAAGATGTGGCCAGAGTGTTCTCAAAGTTTTTTTCCCTGCGTGTTTGTAGAACACATGTTGTTCTCGAGTTCTAGACGTAGTGTGTTCGCTCCTGGCCTTCCGCCAACATGTGTGGCTCTTGTCCAACGGCTGTCACCTGTATGTTTGTGGTTAAACACGTCGTGATCAAGGATTTTCCAGTGCTTGCTCCTCACGGTGATAGTGAAGTTGCCCACTAATCTCACCCAGGTTCACGTTGCATGCGCAGGTTGAAGAATGTTATATATGCTCACCTGGAGACACTCGCTCTATTTTTAAATACATTTTGTATTTTGTTTTGGTCAAAATCAAACTTTATAAATTCTAATAGCTGTAAAATAAAAATATCAACACATACAATATCAAATAAATATTATATTATAATATCACGAAACATATTTCTATGCTGTGTACTGTCAGTAATATGCAACATGTATTCTCTGTAAAAGCCACAATATATCTGACAGGACAAATGTGCGAAGCCCCTAACATATGGAAATACAACTGAGATATATACATCTAACACCCCCCACAAACTCATGGTGGATCCACAACACTGAGTTTGGAGAGTAAGAAATCATGCTGCGCTCTGGTCTGGGCCTTCGTGAAGAAATCCGCCAACTGTAAATATGAAGGCACATACTGAAGCGCAACAACCTGAGCCTGCACCTGAGCACGTGTATAGAAAGCATGAACACCAATATGCTTTGTAAGCTCATGCTTGACCGGATCACGTGCAACACTAATAGCACCTGTACTGTCAGACAAAACCAGACTGGGTGTGGTAAGAGAGACCCCAAAATCCGCAAGTAACCACCGTAACTAGGTCACCTCAGCAGTCAACAAGGCCATAGCACGCAACTCAGCCTCAACACTCGAACGGGAAACCGTTGACTGTTTCTTTGTCTTCCAAGCAATGAACGAACCACCAAGAAACACACGGTAAGCAGAAAGTGAACGACGATCCGAAGGATCACTCGCCCACGTGGCGTCCGAATAGCACTAGAGCTGGAGGGAGCTGGAACGAGGAAAGAGAAGGCGACGAGTGATCGTACCACGAAGATAACGAAGAACACGGAGAAGATGACTATAATGAACAGTGGTAGGAGCAGAAACAAACTGACTCAGAATATGAACAGGATAAGAGATGTCAGGACGAGTGACAGCAAGATAAACAAGGCTCCCAACAAGATGACGATAACGCGTCGGATCAGAAAGAGGATCACCATCAGTAAGTTGAAGCTTAACATTAAGCTCCATAGGGGTCTCAACAGTGCGCTCATCCCCAAGAGCAGCACGAGCAAGAAGATCCTGAATATACTTTCCCGAGAGATGTAAAAGTCATCAGAAGTGGAGGAAACCTCAATCCCAAGAAAGTATCGAAGAGGACCAAGATCAGTCATAAGAAACTGATCACGAAGACGAGCCTTAACAAAGGCTATATAGTCAGGATCATCACCGGTAATGATCATATCATCAACATAGAGAAGAAGAAGAGTGCGTCCACGAGGAGAAGTGTGAACAAACAACGCTGGATCATGAGCACTAGGAGAGAAACCAGCAGCTGTCACTACAGAAGCAAAGCGTTCAAACCAGGTACGAGGAGCCTATTTGAGGCCATAAAGAGAACGTCGAAGACGACAAACCATCCCCTCAGGAACAGAGTACCCAGGAGGAGGCTGCATATAAACCTCCTCACTCAACTCACCATTAAGAAAGGCATTCTGAACATCAAGCTAGGACACAGACCAGTGACGAACAGAAGCAACAACAAGAAGAGTACGCACAGTGGTCATATGAGCGACAGGAGCAAATGTCTCATCATAGTCACGACCATGCTCCCGCTGAAAACCACGAGCCACAAGACGCGCTTTATAGATCTCAAGAGATCCATCAAAGTGAGTCTTAATCTTATAGACCCACTTACACGTGATAGGACGAACACCGGGAGGAGGAGAAACAAGATCCCAGGTGCCAGTGCGCTCAAGCGCAGCAATCTCCTCGGCCATGGCCAGCTGCCATTCAGGATGATGCTCACCATCCCGATAAGAGGACGGCTCGGAGGCAACAGAAAGATCATACTGACTAGGAGAGTAACGGTTGGGGGCACGACGCTGACGGACAGGACGAGTAGAGGGAAGATCAGCAGAGGAAGCCGACGCAGGAGACGACGATGAAGAAGAGGGAATGGGAGAGGAAGACTCCGGAGAACGAGGAGAACTAGGAGAACTAGACGGAGCAGAAGAGTACGGTGTCGAAGAAGAGACATCAGGGGGAGGAGATCCTGAAGAAGACATAATAGGGGTAGAAGGAGGTGTGTCAGGAAAGAGAAGAAAAGAGATATCTTCCACCAGGTAAGTACCAGCGGTGGGACGAGGATAGAAAGAACGTGTCTCATCAAAAGTAACATCACGAGAGATACGCATCCGACGACCAACAGGGTCCCAACAACGATAGCCCTTATGCTCATCACTATAGCCGAGGAAGACACACTCAACAGACTGAGCGGTCAGTTTGGTGCGTTCGCGAGGAGCAAGGAGAACATAGCAAACACAACCAAACAAGCGAAGCATGGAGTAGTCTGGAGACTGTCCAGAGAGGCGCTCAAGAGGGATACCACCCTGCAAGGCAGCAGAAGGCTGAATATTGATGAGGTAAGCCGACGTAGCGACAGCCTCAGCCCAGAAATGTGGCGGGAGAGAAGAAGCAATCATCATAGCGCGAGTGGTCTCAAGAAGATGGCGATGCTTACGCTCAGCAACGCCATTCTGGGCATGTGCACCAGGACAGGAGAACTGAGCAAGAGTGCCCTGCTCAGCAAGAACACCTCGCAACATCTGGGAGATATACTCACCAGCAGAATCAGCACGAAACACACGGATGGGGGTAGAATATTGAGTGCGAACCATGGACGCAAAACGCTGATATATGGAGAGCACCTCACTACGAGAGCGCATAAAATACAACCAAGTGTACCGAGAAAAATCATCGATGAATAAAATATAGTAGCGATGGCCCCCTTTCGAAGCGAAGGGAGCCGGACCCCAAACATCGGAATGAACTAAATCAAAAGGTCGCTGAGATACAGACGCACTAGTAGGATAGGGAAGCTGAATCTGTTTACCCAACCTACAACCCTGACAATGCAAAGACCCATCTCCTGAGACAGACCCCAGAAGACCACGATGAACTAATGACGACAGGCGAGAGTCACAGAGGTGACCAAGACGATGATGCCACTGTTGAAAAGAGCTGGTAGTAGAGGCGACAACCAGACAAGAACTGGCAGATGAAGTGGCAGCGGAAGGAACGCGAAGCCAGTATAACTCCCAAAGTCCTGAAGAGTCACGGCTGCGAGGGCCAGCTCCAACCAGGGCCTGTGTGCGACGGTCCTGGATAACACAAGAATCGGCATCAAGAATGACGCAACAACCAGAGTCAGTAAGCTGGCTAGCAGAGAACAGATTCATCTTAAGAAGAGGGACATGAGAAATATCAGGAACAAAAAAATAAGAAGTAGAAAGGGTGCCCCAACTAGAAACGGGAAGAGAGGTACCATCAGCTGTAAAGACACGGACAGGAGAAGGGAGAGAACGAAGAGCAGACAGAAAAGAAGACTCGGATGTCATATGAAAAGAAGCTCCAGAATCCAGATACCACGGGGACGTACCTGACTGTGTAGAAGGTGGTGGTCGCAAGATCGGAAGAATCGATCAGTCATAGAACCAGGGGCCCGTCGAAGAAGAGCACAGAGCAGCAAAGACCCGAAGACTCGATAATGTCCGATCGGAGAGAGCAAGCTGCTGAAGACCGGAAGGAGCCGCTGTCCACGAGCTGGTGCTGTGGCGGCGTGGGCTGGGTCCGTGTATAACAGTGGCCCAAGTGTGGCCATCCTGTTGCGATAAAGCGTGTGAAAGAGAACCACGACGACCACGACCACGAGCCTGCTGGTGCCGACTCGATCCCGAGGCTCAAGCTGACCACGACCACGACACGGAGTGGGTAGTATCGGCGGCGGCGGCACAGGGGACCGCGGCTGAGTCGAGGGAGCAGGCGGCAAAGGAGCACCACAAGTAGCAAGCACAGATGGAACCGCAAGAAGACTAGCACCACAGAGACGTGTCTCCTCAGCCCGAAGCTCAGACAACACCTCAGAGAGCGGAACACGACCACGAGCATTCAGCTGAGCACGCCGGGGCTCAAACTCCTGGCGAAGTCGAGACAAAAACTCATAGATGCGGTGAAACTCCAAATCCGAGCGCACAATCTGGCAACACGAGCATGTGCCACAAACAGCAGTACGGAGAGAATCAAGCTGACGCCAGATAGCAGCACTCTAAGTATAGAACTCATCAATAGTGGAGTCACCCTGCTGGAGAGCATGCTCCTGGCGGACCACAGACAGGTAAAGAGCATCCCAAGACGGCTGGTAGCGCTGACGAAGATGGGCCCACTGAGCGGCAACAGTAGGGAGACTCATGAACTCATCAGCATACTGGGGCAGAACGCTGGATGCGAGAACAGCAGCAGCACGAGCATCCTCATCAACCCACTGAGTGTAGGCAGTCAGAGCGTGGTGATAGGCCTCGAGATCAGAAGAGTACTGCTTGGACTTCAGGTCATAAGCAGCAATGGCACTATCATCAGCATTCTGAGCAGCATCCTTGGCCTCCTGAGAAGCATCAGCACCAAGAACAATCGGCATCGGCGGAAGGGGAGCCACAGGAGCAGGAGGGCACGGCGGACAGGAGACCTCGCCAGAGAGCACACCCCAAAGACGGAGACCGCGCATATGAACGCGCATGAAGGCAGCGAAATCAGGATAATTCGCGCCATCGAAGATCACCGGGCAGCGAGGAATCGCAACGTAGCCCGATGCAGAAGACATCTCTCTCTCTCAATTTTTTTTTACTCTCAGATCCAATCAGAAAAGTCAACTGTCAGAGAGGCGGCAGAGCCGTGCAGAGCCAGAGCGAGGCAGGTGAGGCGGATCGCGGCGCGCGGCAGCAGCGGGCGGACGGACCTCGAATGCGGACCGAGGCTCGGGCGGCGTCGAAGCGGTGGCGGCGTGGAGACCAAGGGCAGTACGATCCCGCGCCGCGTGGTCTGCTCGTCTGGCGCGTGAGGACGGGTCCCGCGTGGGCTCTAGCGGCGTGAAGACCGAGGCCAACTTGCGGCGTGAGGATGCGCAGGAGGACGTCCCGCGTGGTCTGCTCGTCTGGCGCCACGTGGTCTGCTTCGTCTGGCGCGCAGGAGGACGTCCCGCGTCAGGGAGCAGAGGCGGGGGCACAGGAGGAACGGAGGCGCATGGGCTTCGCTGGCGGCGTGAAGACCGAGGCCGACGTGGCGTCGGGCGGATGCACGCAGGAGAGCAGAAGGACGTCCCGCGTCAGATGCGCGCAGGAGGGCGGCCCGCGTCAGGGAGCAATCGATCCAGAGAGGGCACAGGCGTCGACCGACAAAGACGAAGCAGAAAATCGATCCAGGAGCGGCCGATTTGACAGCCGTGAAGACGAATCGATACAGGGAGGAATCGATCCAGAGAGGCGTGGATCCGATCTACGGCGGTAACCGGCGGCGGCGACGTCGGATGTACGACGGCGACAGGGACGGTGACGGCTGTGACGATGTTGCAGAAAAATTTGTCTAACCTAGCTCCGATACCATGTCAGGAATATGCAACATGTATTCCTCTGGGGACTAAAGGCCACAATATATAGTACAGGTACAGGGCAAATGTGCAGGAAGCCCCCTAACATATGGGGGAAATACAATATACAGATATATACATCTAACATGTACATTTGGTATTGATGTGAACATCAGTATTTTTTTCTATATATTTGAGAAAAATTCACAAAGATTAAATTTGAAAAAAACTAATGTTTCATGTATTTGGAAACGGAGGGAGTAGTCAATTAGTCATTCCGGCTGGGTGTGAATGGCATCATGGATGAAACAATAAGGAAGAGGAGTGGATGCCCACTGAAATAATAGTTAGACTACTCGGTGTGAAAAGAGGGAGAAGGTAGGTGGTGGCTAGGGTTATATCCAAAAGCAAGGGTTTCCGACGGGGAGTTCAACTATTCCTCTCCCACAAGACATCAATGAGGCAACATGGAGGATGGAGGAACATTCGGCCTCTATCCCCAATGTATAGAATAGCATAAATGGTTCTTTTGTTAGCTTTTGAATCGCGACGACGTTGTTCCAGAGGTGATGGTGTTGTTATCTCCAATCAAGATCTTCCAACTCCAATACTATCTTGGTGGCATTTTATTAGTGTTTTGAGGATTTGGGGAGTTTTTTTACGATGGTGTACATAGACGATAGAATATATCTTGTTACTATTTGTCAGTGTGGCTTAATGGGCATCGTCGGTGCACTACAAGAAAAATAGCCAGTAGAGACTTTATTTTGTGCTTGTAGAGCCTCTAGATTTGTCTCCACAAAGTTGTACATACATTTTGTTGAATGCACAAAAATTTTTCCGAACGTGATGTTGATATTGTCCAAATAATGATCCTCTAGATCCAATACTATCTTGGTGGTGCTTGATCCGTCATTGCCAAGGAGCTTGGGTGTTCTTTCCCGTTGGTTGAGATGGACGATGTGCTAGACCATCTCACTATTTTTTGATGTGGATCTGTGGGCATAGTGTGTGGTAGTATGTCATATTCTTCAACAACCGATTCTTTTGAGCCTTTGCGAGCATGGTCAACAATCTGTTCTAGTGATGCTAGTGCTTCTTCTTACCAAGATGTGCATAGTATGATTGCTCCGAGGTATGCATCTGTGTACTATTGCAGAAATTCAATGAGGTTTGGTCCTCTATATGTAGGCTCTTGCAAGTACTTCAGTGGCTAAATTTCTTGATGTTGTCCATCGATGTGAGAGCCATAGTGGAACAACAAGAATGAGTATTCCATTGTCTAATTTGGGCCAAATTTGATTAAAAACTATAAGGATGGGTCCCATAGAAATGGATAAATTTAATTTTTATAAATCAAGTTGATGCTTTATTAATCACTTGAACGTCCATTAGGAGACATAAGGATATGTAAAAATATTGCCTCAATCAAGCTTCAATATTACATCGTATGCATGATGTAGAACTTCGAAGGTGACATTTTGATCCTCCAAAAATATGTCGATATCACGTGTGCATATGTGTATGTGTGCGCGTGTGTGTGCTTTTATACCATCTCTAACTATTTTTCAAGATTTAGATATGGATGCACCATAGCTGGGAAGTTTGTTCTTTTAACACCTAGGGATCTCTTTGGTTTGCAAAAATTATGTAGAAGAAAAAATCTCAGCGGTCATGACATCGACACCGTACTCACGAGAGCACGTGAATTTGGAATCATGTGAGCGCACATATCAAGAAATGGAACTCGAGAAACCAATTGTTACTCATGTGTGAAATAACCCTACTACTTCCTTGCTCTTTATTATATGATGAATATGCAGGAATTATGTTGTCTGGGGAATTCGGCGAGGTCAAATGTGAGTCTCGTCAAGGTTGATAGGTGGAGATCGGTTTGGGATTCTAGATCTTGTTGAAAATGTCGATGGTGCTCCATGGGTATTGGACGTTGTCCTACCTCTAGGAACATGTTGTTACCTTCATTAGGGGTGGGATTTTGGGTCATGACTGAAAATTCATTCTTTGTATTTCGGTCTATTTTAAATTCGATATCCAAAAAATAAAGACCAAAATATATTTGCCAGTTTTACTATCCGACAAATTTGGGTCCGGATTCTGTCATGAATGAATAGTGTGGTAAAAGCTATCGCCATCATTGTATGCTCATTTCACCTTCTATTATTACCGGTTAGCAATTAGAAAGTTAGAGCAAGCTATTCAATAATTATTTTAATGATAAGAGATGTACTATTTGCTAATAACAAATAACGACCTAGTACATGTCTACAAGCATCACACTTCTACATTTTGGAAGAGACAAGGCGTGTGTGAACCACCAAACTTAACCTAACATGTTAGATCTTCTTAGAAGTAGAGGTTACTTGTACTTATCTAGGTTGTTTCTTATAACGGATTTATAGAATTATTCATTGTCAAGTTATATTATCATAATGCAGTAGGTCGACTTGGTCGTGGAGAGTGGAGTTTGGCTGCTCTCACATAAAGTTAAATTAATTCTCTCCATTTGGTTAGCGGGGACTAATGAACGAATTAATCAAACTAAATTTGTTCTACAAAATTTGCTACCTAATTTTTTTACCAGACTTCTCAGTTATGGTCTCATTCTTTTCAGCTTCGGTCATCAGTTTTTCTGTGCACCGATAACCTTCATGTAGTGGGATGGAGGCATCCCTCTTTTCTTGACCAAGTTGTCCCTTTCTTGTGCTTCAAGTCTTTACTTTCGAACCTATGCTCTTGTCTTTTGGAGGGGTATGATAGAAGGCTTCTAGATGATGTTCAGACTTGCACCGTGTAGCCCCACCTAGCCAACTCGGTGCTATAGTGTCGAGGTTGGATCATATTATCCATCGATATTTACATAACACATGAATATGACAATCATAGGAATGTAATGTCATGGCATGATTAATCCCACATGGATTGTAGAAACAATATTGAGTAATGTATGTTGTTTGGATGTGTCACGAGAAAAACATGAGAGGTTTTCTAAGCATTGTTTATATGCAATAATTGCCATAGAAACAAAGAAAATTTTCCCTTTGGTTACACTTAATGGAAAATTACCATTTAAAATGCATATAAGGTAACCCATAGTAAAAACTCGTATGGTTTATAGTCCTAAAACCAAACAACGTACAAAGAAAACATTCATAATGAACAGGATCCTCTAAAATTTCTATAAAATTCCTTTGAAATAAGGAGGCCCTCGGTTGATTATATACTGCTCATTACAGAAAATAAGAGAACAAATCGCCAATTACACAACCAACTAACTTTTTTTGTACCCATATCGATGTACATCCCTCTAATGGAAAAGAAGATAACACCTAAAGAGTTTCAGGCAATTAACTGTGCACACTAAATTCAATAGTTACAATTGGCAGTAAGAACAATTGTGTATTGCCTGAACCGTACCCTTAAAAAATGGATTTAATTAAAAAATTATATCAGGCACAAGCATCTCCAACAGGTTCTAGTACTGTTGTACAGCTAAACTTTTACTTGTTGGTGGATGAATTAATTTTTCTCATTAGGTGCATATTCTGCATATTAAGCATGTGCTAGTCTATCAGGTCTCTCTATATTCTTAATTGTATACCATGTCGCAAAGACGGATAATTTTTATTTTGATACATGTGGCGCATATGAAGCTTGTGTTAATCTTGGGTATCTCTCTACTCTCAATTGTATATTATATGGCAAAAGCAAAGGAAGCACAATATTCAAAGACAGCAGTCAGTGTACCATACTTCATGTACCCCAACATGCTAATCGTGGTTATCGCATAAATATGACCACAAAGTTCTGTAGGGGAAGTGCATGATTTCCTTCATAACCATGATACCTAATTCAATTGATGTTTAACATGGATGGTATTAATTTGGATAGAACATTCCCACGGCTATGTGTCACCCATATATGTTGTTCAATAAAAAACTGAATGAAAATGAAAAATACAAGGAACTTTGATGAAATTGAAAGTAGGGAGGAATTGCATGTTCTAGTTACCTAGCATTTGCAGCCTGATCCTTATTTTTTTTTCACCAAATCTATGATGGGTGGTACACCCGTGCCTGGTGCATCCTCTATCTGCCATTGATATGAGCGCGTAGAACCTGCTGAAACCGCTCAAACCGGCCAAAAATTTCTTAGTTCAATCTTATTCACAAAAATAATCTAAAACTTTGAAGCTAGTGAATTTTTTTGAACTAGCCATGTTATAAACACGAAATAACGAAGAATAAAAATAAAATCACAGCAAGAGACACATAATTTTAACGTGAAAAACCTTTCCAACAAAGAGAGGGAAAAATCATGAACCCTAGCCAAAAAATTTTTACTATAACGAGAAGTGTTTACACAACACCGGGATTTCACCGATATAACATATCCCAGCCGGCGGCTTATAAGAGGTATATATAATGGTGGAAACCTAAGTTTTCAACGATCCTCTACACTTTGGTGCAAGCCTACAGACGACGGGTCTCACTACGCTCGTCAAAAGTTAGCCTCCTTAACAAATTTGGATTATATTTTAACCAATCTAAACCGATTAAACCGGCCAAACCATGTTTGCACGTGCCTATGTAGAGGCATGTAAAAAACTTTGCTGGTCTTTTCATTCTTACTCGTTAATGACACATAGTCATGTACTACTTGCATTAGCCTTCATCGAAACGGGCTTTTGTCCCGCTATATTAATATAACAACCACATGGTACAACGAGATCATTGCCGAGAAAAAAAACACAAGCAAGCACTAAAGAAAAAAACAAGAGAAAGAAATGTCAACAACACCGGATCAACAAGCACCGATGACCCTCAACCACTGCGTTCTCTGGAGAAGTCGCACCACGCTCATATGCTCTAAATCTTCACGTACCAAGCAACACCTTTTAAAAGGAATGCGATGATGATGATGCTATGCAGACTAGTCCTAAAATTTCTCCCGGTACACGGAGGGCACAGAGGAGAGTTGGAAGGGGTACACCTGATGCCCTCCAAGAAGGAAGGGCGATGCCCGCAGGCATCACCGCATCGGTGCCGGCCAAGCTGATATGGATTTCTCCTGACCCCCCAAATGCCACAAACCCATACAACTTGTTGCACTCCACCGACTTGTCGCCCACCAATATACGCTACCACGATCTTGCAGTCACCATCGTCGTCTCACCAAGGCAGACACTACAAGGTTGGTCGGAACAAGAAGAAACAATCTAGACAAGTAGCGGCAGTACCACCGCCACGCTGGAGGGAACAACCTCCAACACCGTAGGTGGTAACCGGCCGGACGCAGCAGCGAGAGCACACCGGGACACTTGGAGCCGGAGGGCGGAAGAAGCACAGCCACCTGGAGGACATCCTTCACCGCCATGGCGGGAGCTGATCGGGCGCAGCAGCAGGGACAAACCAGGCCAGGCAGGCTCAGCCGGGCCTAGAAGAGCCAGTAAATTCCCCGCCACCATACCGCTGCCTGTAGGCCATCGCTGCCAAGGGAAGCTCCACCTCCTTGTTTTACATCTGGTCGCCACACGCGCGCGCGGAGGGGGGGGGGAGGGGGGAGGGTGAGGGTGGCAGGTCGTGAGAGCGTTTCGCTTTGTCTCTTCTCCACTCGAATGGATCAGGGTTCTAGTGTCATTAGCCTTGGATATGACAAATTCACCGATGAACATACGTATCTTATAATTGTGCAAATACAAGTCCAAGCCCCTGTAAGATCCAATACTAGGTTTTTTTTACAAGGAAAACTTGTATTGATCTTAACATCGCATCTGGGTGATAAAGTCTCACTAATTCACTCCCTGTATCTGCATCCGAAGATGCAGATGATATACACATCCAACGTAAACGAACTCTCATGCTAATAATAAATTAGGTGCAGTTATGCAATCAAACTTGGTGCACACTTGGAGCACTTAGAAACCTCTTTATACTGAAGATTTGTTCATGCCGGTGTATGCTCCCGGCGGGTGCATAAAGACCACACATATTTTTTAGTTACAAACTCCAAACTTGAAAAGCCCGGCGGCTCGCACATGGTTTCATGAGAGTGAAAATGTTACCTAAAGAACATCCACGTCACCTAGTTGCCAGGCATGCACAAGCCAAGCAAAGGATTCCCAACACAAGCCATGCTCTGGACTCTGGTTCCTATGATGGTGGCCAAAATTTTAGTTGGTTGGCACATTAGAAGTTCACATACTTTGCACGGGACATACATTTTTATAATCATTTTTTCAATAAAGACATCATTATAACACAACTAAATCGCCCAATAAGAAGATACCGTAAATTCTTTTTGTTAGAGATTGCCCCCTTCACCAGTTACCGTTGGAACATCTAGAACCTGTGCCCGAGCATACACTTCTGTTGCGTACCTCCACATGCTTTCTGCATGTCATCTTGCTTGTTCCGTCGGTCACTAATTCCTCATCTACACCATATATACACATGTAATGTTGACATAAAACAGTATGTGCCCAGTTTGTTACACTACATAGCCTCTGCCTTTGCGCCAAAAAGCAGCTGGCTCTCCGAATGGTAACACCTAGCTGAGCCACGAATGCAAGTACAACTAATCCCTAAGAAATAAGTTGGGATCGACTCGGATCGCCTCCCTGTCATCTTTTCCATTTCCATCAGTGGATGCTGGGATCACCCCTCACCGAACTTCCTCCCCCGTTTCTGCTCGCATGACTCACCCCGGTGCCCCGCATTTTCCATCCGCTTTCTTCTTCCCCCATTGGCGCGCGCATCACTGATTAGGTGATGGTGCACTAGCTGGGCCGCTGGGATTATCCATGTCCTGGAGCTAGCACACATTGGCATATGCTCTTACTAGGTTGTTGTGGCGCAGGTGCTTTTTGGCAATGTATATATAGGTTGCCACGACCCTGAGTTTGTTATAGCTTCTTCAGAGAGAGTTGCAGAGCAATACTTACTTTCCTTTCAAATCGAGATCGAGATGGGTGGTGCCAGTGCCGCTAAGGCTTACGGTGCGGTGGTTCTGATCAGGATCATGTACTCAGGCATGCATGTCATGAGCAAGATAGCGCTAGATCAAGGCATGAACCCCTTTGTCTTCGTCTTCTACCGGCATACCACCGCGGCGCTTGTGTTGATCCCTGCTACTTTTGTCCTAGAGAGGTGAGATAACTCTGCCTTGATCAATGTCTGTCTACTTGTCTGATCTCTTACATGATACTAACTGATTAGTGTGCCATGACCCTCTCGTTGCGCAGGCAAAAGGCTAAACCGGTGACGCTGAAGATTGGGGCGAAGATGTTCATACACGCCTTATATGGGTATGTTGAGTTGTTCTAGCTTCAGTGTTCTTATGGATTCATGCAGTTGTTGTTCCAGAAGAAGTTCATGAGATCTTCGGGTGTGCATGTGTATTCTCAGTCTGTTCATCTTGGTTATGATGTCCCTGGAGCTGTTAGATTTTTTTTCTTTTAACGAAACTTCAATTATGAATGTGACTAATCTGAGAATTTCAGCTCCCTTAAATGCTGTGCTAACCGGATGACCTTCCTGACATTTTCTGGTTGTCTCAGGGTAACAGCATGTGGCGTCTTATTTAACCTCGGTCTTAATTATGCGTCAGCAACCTCATCATCGGCATTGTACAACGTTCAGCCGGTGGTTACCTTCATTCTTGCCGTCATATTGGGGTAATTCATTCAAGTCTTGTATATTTTCTCTCATTTTCCCAGGCTACTGGTAATGTAAGTAGTACAGGAACTGTAATCGACAATCTTGTTTTTCATATTATAATCAACTAAATGCCATATTAGCTTATACAAAATAAATAAATGACGAAGGATGTAGACGTCACAGAATTGAGAACACGCACTTAAACAGAAATGAGGAGGAAAAAGCTAGAATGTCGGTTCCTTGTCCCTAAGAAAGAAACTCCTTGTGACACAGGATGGAGTCTATGAAGCTGAAGAAGCTCCATGGCAACATAAAGGTGGCCGGTATTCTCTTCTGCATCGCTGGCGTCACGGTGCTGGCCTTCTACGAGGGTCCGATGTTCAAATCTTTCAACCACCACCGGCTCTTCCAGGACGGAGGCAGCAGCGGCTCCTCCGGAGCAAACGCCTACTCCAAGAACCAGTGGGTGTTTGGGATTTTCCTCATGACGCTGTCCAACATTTTAGCAGGCCTGTGGACGGTGCTGCAGGTAACTGCAACTCGAACAGAGGTTCAGACCCTTGATGCATGTGTGTTACTGCAGGGAGTAACTGCAGCTTGTTGGTTTGTTCAGGGTCCACTGATAGAGGACACATCGAAACTGATGAACACGACGCTACAGATCTCGTGCGCGTCGCTGCAGGCCTTCGTGGTGGCGGTGGCGGCAGAGAGGGATTTCTCCAAGTGGAAGCTTGGGTGGAATATGAGCCTCGTCGCGGTCATCTACAGCGTAAGTACACTCCGTCGACACAATGTTCAGCTCCGTATGGTATTACTGAAAGTTTTTGCTCACACAACCGAACGAAAGCTGATCGATGCTTGTATAAAAATGGGACAACATACGATTGCAGGGCGTGATCGTGACGGCGCTGTCGTACTACATGCAAATGTGGACGATCGCCAAGAGGGGCCCGGTGTTCCTGGCCATGTCGATGCCGCTTACTATGATCTTCACCATCATCATATCTTCCTTCATTTTGGGAGACGCGGTTAGCCTAGGGAGGTATATATATGAGCATATATATAATTAAGATTGAACTTGTGTTGCACTAAAGAAACTCTGTGAACTGAACCTTTGTTCTTTTTCTGAGCAGTATAATTGCCGGGGTACTACTGATTGGAGGCCTGTACAACGTCCTGTGGGGCAAAAACATGGAAGACAAAGAGGACATGAACAAGATCGGTGCCGGTAAGCCCGTCGTGGAGCTGCAGGGCAAGCAGCCGGAGTCTCAAGTAGTGGCGGATGATGATGCGGCGGCAAAGGTCTGATCGATCTGACGAGCAGCCAAGTGGGCAGTGACGACGATGGGACGGAAAAGATTGTGCCAAGCGACACTACTGGTTCCACGTTCCGTTGGAAAGCAAACGCATGCAGATGTGCTATAGCTGCTACTGACTGATGACCGTGAAACTGGTGGCACGCATCCACGACGATAAGATGGCGGACTATGCGCTGTACCTTATTACCTACTTTCCGCCACCATGCATGGTTTCTTTCGACCACCACACGTCTCCTAGCTAGTAGCTTGTCGATATTGTACTACCGGTGTATCAAATAAACCAACAAAGTCTCAGTCTCAGATGCTTTTTAGTACAGTGACTCTCTGCGTGGCTTCAGCAACTCATGCAATATTTTACGTACGCGGGCATCAGATCAGATGTCGCCGTTTCTTTTTATATCTGGTTTCTGGTGTGTGTTTGCCACGACGCCCGCCATAGCCAAAGTAGTGACGGCGAAATATACTACTCCACTCTCTACTCTCTGGCCCATAGTTTCATGCGTGCTGACATGTCCTTGATGCCATTAGGATTATTGCCATATCTTGCTTGCATACACAAACAACTCAGTACAAGATCAGTGTGAGTAGTACTCCAGTAGTATATGTTAGCACGAGACAGATGTAGTGTAGTACAGTACGTACCTCTGTACGGATGCCACGACGTTTTGATGTTGTTGTGTTGAACCGACTTATCGTTCACGTTCTCTCATTCGGATCTCTAGTCTTAACAGAAGCAGCTGGACTCCGACAAATGCCGGTCCTCCTCAGGCCGGTTGCGTTGCTTCTGCCTGGGCCTCTGGACAGACAGTCGCGCCACAGCACGCCACGCTGCCGCTTCAAATCATGGGAGCGTTTTACGGTTGGGCTGCGCATGTATATGGCAGCCCCGACCGAGTGACAATCACCAGTTCCTTGTGTGGCGTGCGCGCATGTCCTCTCTAGCCCGCGTCGACATGGCACGATTCGAGTGTCGCTCTTGTTCCTCTCACCAGGGCTGAGCCGGCAAAACAAGTATAAATATTAAGAAAAATGTATATAATTTTTTTTGTTGAAAATTCACCGATCTATTAATAATCATTAATATCAGTACAAAGAAGTCTAGAAGATAAATAGATCATTGGACAACCTAGCAACGACTACAGACACTAGCGCGAGCCGAAGGCGCACCACCGTCCTCACCCCTCCTCCATCACCGGAGACGGCAAAGCTTGTCGTACGAGATCTTGTTATAGTAGACAGACGAAAGGTCGTTATGCTAAGGCCACAAAAAACTAGCACACCACAGCAACAACCATAGCTAATGATAGGAACCATAGATCGGAATAGACTGACCTAAAATCACACCAACAAACATGAAAACATACTGGATCCCAACAGATCTGCCGGACAAACGACTTTATGCGCCCTCCATCGGTGCTAGATACACCATCGGAGCGAGGATAGAGCGAAGATGAGCTTATTCTAACTTTAGGCCACCGCCTCAACATCCCAAAGCGGACACCGAAAAACAACCTAGACAAAGAACAAAAAACTCCCGCCGGCGAGAGGCCATGGTCTACAATACTTCCAAATCCATAGAATCGCGGAGGTGGACCGGACCGGCTAAGAGGACGAAAACCCTAGATAGGTTGGCATGTGAAACCTAGAGAAACGAGCTATATTAAGTGACTGACAAGAAGAAACAACAAAAATTCTTCGAAATTAAATTTGAACTACAGAGATACACCGCACACTACATCGGGAATTTTGTAAGAAACTCTATCATGTAAATGATAGGATATAAAATACATGAACGAAGTTGTCTATAATAATATCAAAGATTTTATTGATCAAATAATTTGGTGGATAAATTTAATTGACAAGAAATTGTTGTAAATTTGATGGCTATATTTGGTGATGTCGTAAATAGTTTGCATGCCAATATAGATGGTCATCTATAAATGTTACTCCCTCCATCTCAAAATATGTTGCGCGTAAATTTTGCGTGCAAATCAAACTTTGCAAAGTTTGACCAAGAATATATAAAATAATATGAATATGTATGATATGAAATGCATATCATACATATTTGGTATTATATAATATGAATATATTTTATGCCAATTCTAATAATAAAAATTTGGTATTATATAAGCTCATATTTATATCAAACTATTTAGTCAAATATTTTAAAGTTTGACTTTGATAAAACCTTATATGCAACATACTTTGGGAAGAGGGAGTAGTGAAGATGATATGAACAAATTTTTTTGAACCGGATGATATGAACAATTGATTAGCTATAAAAAGATGATGTGGATAGCTTGCACAAAAAGACGGACTAACATTAATTGCAATTGTAAAGTTTTGCTTTATAAAAAATATAGGTTGGTGAGGTGAGCTTTTTTTTAGTAGCATCCACTAAGGCATCGACGCTCGCGTGGGTTCCCCTTGTTGGGCCGGTCCAGATAAACAGCTTCACTTTTTTTCTAGTTTTTTTTTCTATTTTTATTATTTTTGAAAAAAATGTTCAATTAATTTTTTTTTGAAAAAATAGATTTGAAAAATGTTCAGATTAAAATTAACTAAATTTGTAAAATATTCAAATTTAGAAAATGTTCAAATTTAGAAATGTTCAATTTTGAACAATATTCAAATTATTTATAAAATGACATAGAAAAAGAAGAAGAAACCGAAAAACTGAGAATACCAGAAAAAAAAAAGAAAACCAGAAGGTTCTAGAAGTTTTTCAAACCAAAAGAAACTACAGAGATCTTATTGTGCGGCCAACTTGCGATCGGTAGAGTGAAAGTGGTACATGTTGCGGCATTAACGGACGCAAGAAGCATCAGAGCATCTTCGCTTTTAGGTGAACCTAGACCGAAAATCGGACATTTTTTTGGCCGGATGAAACAAGTTTCGGCAAGGGTATGTCGAGTTTCCCACTCGCGTACTCATGCCGAGTTCTCGTGTTTGGCTAAATTTCATTAAAGATGGACGAATATAGACAGATTACAGAATTTAAACTAAAGTAGTACATAATAAACTAAAAAAAGGCCGTCACCGTGGCCTTCGCCGGCCCCGTCGCCGTTTTATATGCTGAAGTTGCTGTAGAACGCCGTATAGCCGGGATCGGCCCTGCCATCATCGTCGCCGCTGTCGTCGTCGTCGCTCGGCGGCTGGTGTTGGCGAGAGCTCCCCAGGCCTGGGTACCCGCACCTCCACGGCTGGTAGGAAGGGTCGACGACGACGAAGAGCGGGGCACCCTGGTAGGCGAGCTCGCGCCCGGACAACGCCCGTCTCTGGGCCGCCTGCTCCTCGGCCTGCTGATGTAGGAGGCGGACGCGCTGTCCCTCTGTCTCCTCCCAGTTCGCCCTGGATCATTCCAGGATGTCCGGCGAGGAGGGCTCCACCAACGGTGGCTGCGGCGCCGAGTCGCGGAGCGACTGCTCCAGCGCCATCCTCAAGGCGCTGTCTTCGGGCGACATAGAGCCTTTAGTCTTCGGGCGGCGAAGGTGAAGGTGGCCAGTTGGTGACGCCGTCACGCGTGGCTCGCTGATGATGATGCCGCGCGAGCGTGTCCGTGGACGCTGTTGGAATTATGCCCTAGAGGCAATAATAAAGATGTTATTATTATAATTCTTGTTCATGATAAAGTTTATATTTCATGCTAGAATTGTATTAAGTGGAAACTTTAATACTTGTGTGATTTGTGAACAACACCATGTCCCTAGTACGCCTCTATGGACTAGCTCATTGATTAATGATGGTTAAGGATTTCTAACCATAGACATGAGTTGTCGATTAATAATGAGATCATATCATTGGGAGAATGATATGATGGACATACCCAAATTAAGCGGAGCAATTAGATCGTGTCATCGTGTTCATCTTTTCTTATGTCAAATATTGTATTCCTTAGACCTTGAGATAATACAACTTCCTGGTATCGGAAGAAAACTTTGAGGTCATCAAACGTCATCCTATGAGAGGGTGATTATAAAGGTGTCTCTCGGGTGATCGGAAAGTACCTGTTGGATTGTGTGTATCGAGATGGGATTTGTCCCTCCTGTAGGGTTCGCAGCATAGAAAACAAAAAATTTCCTACGATGTGAACTATATACCAAGATCTATCTACTAGATACAAACAACGGGCGGATGTATATCCGTAGAGAACATACCCTTGAAGACCGACAAAGCTTAACGAGTTCAACTCGTGGTTGATGTAGACGATCTTTTGCCGATCTCAAGATCGAGAGGAAGTCCTAGCGCCGCAAATCAGCAGTGCATCCGTGCTCGCACACACGTTCGAGGCACCGAGCAACCTCCGCCTCCTTGCTCCAGCAATGCAGCGAAAGCACAACTCTTTCTTGCCGAATAGCCACCGGGAACATGTATCTCGCTAGTCCGAGACCATGGGGGATAAATTCTAGAGGGGGAGAGAGATCCTTCACGAGGAGGTGTGTGAGACAAGTGAGAAGGGGGGCTCCTTTTATAGGAGGAGGGGGGAACCCCAAGGGGGTGGCCGGCGCATGGGCTGCCCCCTTGCCCTCCCCTCTTCATGTGGGTGGACACTCCACTCACAAATCTCCTTTAAATTCCCTCCACTCAAAAGTCCACTCAAATTCCCATTAAATTTCCACCAAATTTAATGCAAACTCTCATTAAATAAAACTCTTTTATTTTATTCAGAATTTTGTCAATTACTTTAATGACAAACATTCACAAATAACCCCTTGCTAGAATTCTATTTCACATGCATAACCACTTTATGCAATTTCACCCGAAAACCTGTTTCGGTATCTAGTGAAATAAATTCCTTGAGTTTGTCGAAACCCCTTTGCGACAAGTCGAGCTTTATAGACGGTCACATTACCATCAGCATCAGTTTTCCTTTTGAAAATCCATTTGTTCTCCACGGCCTTTCGGTTGTGAGGTAATTCTACTAAGTTCCAAACTTGATTTTCATACATGGATTCCATCTCGAATTTCATGGCTTCTAACCATTTGTTGGAATCCGGGCTCATCATCGCTTCTTCATACGTCGCAGGGTCATTATTTTCATCAACCATGAAATTCATGACAGGATTTCCGTCTGACTCGGAGCCGCGTCTGTTTGACCCGCGAGGTTCGGACTACTCTCTTCGAGTTTCATGATCATTATCATTAGTTCCCTCTTCAATGTGTGGAGCCAACTCCGGAACAACTTCGGTGCGCTACTCGCCATACTTTGAAGAGAAGGTTCCACAACCTCTTCGAGTTCTACCTTCCGACTACTCACACCTTTCGCGAGAAACTCTTTCTCTAGAAAGGATCCATTCTTGGCAACAAAAACCTTGCCCTCGGATCTGTGATAGAAGGAATACCCAATAGTTTCTTTAAGGTATCCTATGAAGACGCATTTTTCCGCTTTGGGTTCCAGTTTATCCGGTTGAAGTTTCTTCACATAAACATCGCATCCCCAAACTTTAAGAAATGACAGCTTAGGTTTGTTTCCAAACCACAATTCATACGTTGTCTTTTCAAAGGATTTAGATGGTGCCCGATTTAAAGTGAATGCAGCAGTTTCTAGTGCATAACCCCAAAATAACAACGGCAAGTCCGTCAGAGACATCATAGATCGAACCATATCTAATAAAGTACGATTATGACGTTCCGACACACCATTTCGCTGTGGTGTTCTGGCAGGTGTGAGTTGTGAAATAATTCCACACTCTTTCATGTGAGTGCTAAACTCGTAACTTAGATACTCACCTCCACGGTCGGACCGTAGAAATTGGATCTTTCTATTACGATGATTTTCCACTTCATTCTGAAATTCCTTGAACTTTTCAAAGGTTTCAGACTTGTGTTTCATCAAGTAGATATAACCGTATCTACTCAAATCATCCGTGAAAGTAACAAAATAACGATATCCACCTCGCGCCGACACACTCATTGGACCACATACATCAGAATATATGATTTCCAATAAATCTGTCGCCCGTTCCATTGAACCAGAAAACGGCGTTCTAGTCATCTTGCCCATAAGGCATGGCTCACATGTATCAAATGATTCAAAATCAAGTGATTCCAAAAGTCCATCCGAATGGAGCTTCTTCATGCGTTTAACGCCAATATGACCTAGACGGCAGTGCCACATATATGCGGATATATCATCATTAAGTTTAATCCTTTTAGCATCAACATTATGAATATGTGTAACATTATCATCGAGATCTAATAGAAATAAACCATTCATCATTGGTGCATGACCATAAAAGATTTCATTCATATAAATGGAACAACCATTGTTCTCGGATTTAAATGAATAACCACTTCGCATCAAACACGATCTAGATACAATGTTCATGCTCAGTGCAGGCACCAGATAACATTTATTCAAGTTTATAACTAATCTCGACGGCAAGTGGAGAGGCAGCGTTCCGACGGCGATCACATCAATGCTTGATCCATTGCCGACACGCATCTTGACCTCACCCCTTGCTAGCGGTCGCTTGTTCCGCAGCCCCTGATTCGAGTTACAAATATTTGCAACTGAACCGGTATCAAATACCTAGGTGCTACTGCGAGAACTAGTCAAGTACACATCAATAACATGTATATCATATATACCTTTGTTTGCCATGCCGGCCTTCTTGTCTGCCAGATACTTGGGCGATTCTTCGATGGATCCCTTACAATAGTAGCACTCGGAATCAGACTTAGGTCCAACTCGGGGTTTCTTTTCAGGCGCAGCAACAGGCTTGCCGCCCTTACTTCCCTTCCATTTTCCCTTCTTGTCTTTCTTGAAACCAGTGTTCCTATTGATCATCAACACTTGATGTTCCTTTTTTATCACCACTTCTGCAGTTTTAAGCATTGACAGAAGCTCTGGGAGAGACTTCTTCATGCCTTGCATATTATAGTTCATCACGAAGCTCTTATATCTAGGTGGCAGAGACTGCAGAACACGATGGATGCCTAAGTCAATGGGAATCGATATTCCCAAGGACATAAGCTTATCGGCGTAACCCGACATCTTGAGTACATGCTCACTAACGGAGCTGTGCTCTTCCATCATGCAGCTAAAGAACTTTTACGAGCGTTGTAGCTCTCACTGACAGCATGTGTCTAAAATCATTTTCAACTCACCCATTGTATCAAATGCATTGCCATTTTCGAAACGCTTTCGAAGTTCCGGCTCTAGCCCATACAATATGCCGCAATGAACTAAGTTGTGGTCCTCCTGACGAGTCTGATAGACATTCTTCTCCTCGTCAGGGGCATCATCAAAAGGTGGGGGGCCTAACGGCGCTTCTAGCACATATTGCTTTTGTGCAGAGAGGAGAATCCTCAAATTCATGGCCCATTCGGTAAAGTTGCTACCGTTCGTTGCTAGTTTCTCTTTCTCCATGAACACATTGAAATTAAAAGCAGGTGGTGCCATCTACAACAGAATTTGTAAAGTTTAGACTAAGTGTATGATAGATTGAGTTCAACTAATCTATATTATGAATGAACTCCCACTCAAAAATGACATCCCTCGTGCCTTTTTGGTGATTACATGAACCAAATCCACTACACCAAGTCCGATCATCACGTGAGTCGGTATAGCTTCAAAGGCGAGCATCAAATGGGCATCATATCAACTATATGACTCATGCTTAACCTTTCGGTCCATGTTCCGAGGCCATGTCTGTACATGCTAGGCTCGCCAAGTTAGAACCTTAGTATTCGCGTGTGTAACTGTTTTACACCCGAAATATGGTCGTGGATCCAAGAACACCCGATCATCACGTGATGTCTTGGAGCGACGAAAACATAATCGGTGCATACTAAAGGAAGAACACATTGTTATCTTGATATTTAAATGAGGGATCATCTTATTATGCTAACAAAGCGCTAAACAAGCAATATAAGATGCTATCAAACATCATATGTTTATTAGTGAAATGATATAGTTCCCGCAGATGATCTCTATCATGTGCATCGTGGTATGATCACTATCATACCTATATGTGTAAATCCAAGGTCTATGGATTTTACACGCTATGTGTGTTGTAAGAGTATCATCTCATACTTCTACTTACAACACTACCATATCATAACACTAGCCCAGCAACAATCTAAACTAGACGCCTCTAATTTATCCATTGCAAGTTTTACGTGGCTTAGGGCTTTCGAGATAGAACCGTTCTTACCTACGAACATGAACCACAACGAGGATAATCAAATTGTTGACAACTCGCTTGCAAAATAGATATTGACTATAGTAGGAGAGACAGACACCCGCTAGCCACTTATGCAAACTAGTTGCATGTCAAGCGTGGAACAGGTCTCATGTGCGAGGACATGTAAAGATTTTCCGGGCCACTTCATCCTACTATGCCACCAATATCCAAAATTACAACAAAGGAGCAACAACATGATCATCATCGCCCACATACTCATATGTGTACTACCCGTGTAAAGTATCTACGCATAGATCCGGCTCTGATACCCTTTGTAGGGTTCTGACATAGAAAACAAAAAAATTCCTACGATGTGAACTATATACCAAGATCTATCTACTAGATACAAACAACGGGCGGATGTATATCCGTAGAGAACATACCCTTGAAGACCGTCAAAGCTTAATGAGTTCAACTCGTGGTTGATGTAGACGATCTCTTGCCGATCTCAAGATCGAGAGGAAGTCCTAGCGCCGCAAATCAGCAGCGCATCCGTGCTCACACACACGTTCGAGGCACCGAGCAACCTCCGCCTCCTCGCTCCAGCGATGCAGCGGAAGCACAACTCTTTCTTGCTGAATAGCCACCGGGAACATGTATCTCGCTAGTCCGAGACCATGGGGATAAATTCTAGAGGGGGAGAGAGATCCTTCACGAGGAGGTGTGTGAGACAAGTGAGGAGGGGGCTCCTTTTATAGGAGAAGGGTGAACCCCAAGGGGGTGGCCGGCGCATGGGGCTGCCCCCTTTCCCTCCCCTCTTCATGTGGGTGGACACTCCACTCACAAATCTCCTTTAAATTCCCTCCACTCAAAAGTTCACTCAAATTCCCATTAAATTTCCACCAAATTTAATGCAAACTCTCATTAAATAAAACTCTTTTATTTTATTCAGAATTTTGTCAATTACTTTAATGAAAAACATTCACAAATAACCCCTTGATAGAATTCTATTTCACATGCATAACCACTTTATGCAATTTCACCCGAAAACCTGTTTCGGTATCTAGTGAAATAAATTCATGCGCTTGTTCATTCTTTCGGCATGAAACATTTGCTCCAATTGGATGTCGGTGTCTCTTAAGTGTGTCACCCTACGATTCGTGAATAATGTGGACATGATCGAGACCCCTCTCGGATCAATAATCGAGCGATGTCGGAGACCCATCGACTCCCACACATTCAACGATGACTTTCTTGTGATCGTCGAACCTTTTACGCTAGTATCTTAATCCCTTTGTTTCACGATATATTACATGTCCGAGATTCGATCATCGGTATCTCCATACCTAGTTTGATCTCGCATCGACATGCACTCTTTTCTCGATCTGTGATATAACATTCTAGTGATCAAATCACTTGCTTGCAAGCTAATCAATGTGATATCACCGAGAGGGCCCAGTATATCTATCCGTCATCGGGATGAACAAATTCCACTGTCGATCCATGAGCCTCAACATAACACTTTATTAGTTACGAATCCATCTTTATAATCACCCATTACGGTGTGACGTTTGATGTTATCAAGAAACTCTTCCGGTGTTAGTGATTGACATGATCTCATGGTCTAAGGATTAGGATCACTTCGTAAGTTGTTATAGCAATATAAACTCAATGACTTTGATCGTAATGCTATACTTCGGATGAATGTTCATCACACCATTACACTAATGTTGTGATCCCGTTATTAACAACATCCAATGTCCATGATCAGGAAACCTTGATCATCTTGTTAATCAACGAGCTAGTTTATGAGAGAGGCATAACTAGGAACTTTCTGTTTGTTTATTAAACACACATGTATTAACTTTTCCGTATTAATACAATTATAGCATGCAAAATAAAAATCTATCATATACTTGGAATACACATAATAAACACTTTATTATTGCCTCTCAGGGCATATTCCCTTCACCTCCCAAGTCGGAGAGATATACTTCGGGCCCACTCGGTAATCGATATCAACACCGCTTGCAAGCACGTGGTTAAGGAGTTAATCACAAAGTGATATCGGATTATGGAACGAGTAAAGTACTTGCTGTGAATGAGATTGAACTAGGTATGCCGGTACCGACGATCGAATCTCGGGCAAGTAAAATATCGCGAGACGAAGGGAATATATATGTGTGATTTCATGATTCATCCGATATGAACATCGATGAATGTGTGAGAGTCAATATGGGTTTCCAGACCCCGCTGTTGATTATTGATAGAAGATCATGTCTGCATATTCTCGAACCCGAAGGGTCACACACTTAACGTGTCTCGACGCTAGGATAGATTGGATAATTGGTTTATAAGTTTTTGTTCGGAGTCTCGGATGAGATCCAGGACGTCACAAGAGGTTGCGGAATGGTCCGGAGAATAAGATTCATATAAGGCAATGCAGTTTTTGGAGTTCGGAATTGTTTCAAGTTATTCGGTATTGTACCGGAAGCTTCTAGAACCTTCCGGAGTGGGACCAACGTGGCCCCACTTGTCGGGAGTGGCGTGGGCCTACGAGGGAGTGCCCTGGATGCATTGGGCCAGGGGCACAAGGCCCCATAGGCCCAGCCGGCCAAGCCTAGGGGAAAACCCTAGGGGAGCTTCTAGAAGGGGGGACTTGCCCCCCACTCCTCCCTCCTTGGCCGCCGGCCCTAGGGCTTGGGGGAGGGGAAAGGGCCAGCCGCCTACCCCTCTATATAAAGAGGCCTGGGGCGCACCCTCCACACACCTCCTCCTCAAGCCCTAGCCGCCCTGCTGCTCCTCCTCTCTCTTTCCCTCCCGACTGCGCGTAGGCGAAGCCCTGCCGCAGAAACTCTTCACCGCTTGCACCACGCCGTCGTGTTGTAGATCCAACCTATCTCTCCACCCCACTTGCTGGACCGAGGAAGGAGGAGACGTCGAGGTGCCGCACGTGTGCATCTCTCGGAGGCATCGCCACTTGCGGTGTTAGATCGGATCGGATCGCGAGGAGGAGAAGCGAGTACGACTACATCAACCACGTTCCGTTGAACGTTTCGCTGTGCGAATCTTCAAGGGTATGAAGATCTAATCTATCCCCCCCCCTCTTTGTTTGCATCTCCTATATTAGATCTTGGCTTTCCCGTTCGCATCCGTAGAAATTTTTTGATTTACTATGCTGTGAAACCCTTCAGTGGTATTAGAGCTAGATCTATGCGTAGATGTGTTTCACGAGTAGAACACAACATGCTTGTTGCGGGCGTTGATGTTTTCTGTTGCAAGCCTCTTATTTGTGTACTTCTTATGACGCGGGATAGTGATATCGAAGCGGTCCAAGCCAACTTTACGTGACCTCGTTCGCGAGACCGGCTCCGCACTTGACGTGTGGCTTGTTCCACACATGCGGCTGGTGGATGCCAGTTTCTCTCACTATAGTTGTCATGGGATTTACACCGGAGTTTGGCAACCATAATATCACCGTTGTGTCTTTCCGTAGGTAAGAATCGTTCTTAGCTTGTTACTCCCATAAGCCACGTAAAACATGCAACAACAAAGTAGAGGCGTCTAACTTATTTTTGCAGGGAGTGTTTTCTGTGATATGGTATGGCCCAAGATGTGATGTGTATGTTTTATGCAATGATCATGTTTTATAATGTTTCACGACTTGCATGTCGATGAGTACACAACCGGCAGGAGCCATATGGTTGTCTTTATAATTGTGTATGACCTGTGTGTCAACTTCTTATACGCCATGTAATAGCTTTACTTTATCGCTAAGTAGTTAGCAATAGTTATAGTTGTTATTCGTGGTGGAGGGAATCATGGTGGAGTGATGGAGATCATGCTGGCACGCACAAGATGGAGATCATTGCGCGAAGATTGGCTATACCATTTCACATAAAGTTATATGCATGTGATGTTTATCCTTTATGTATCTTATTATGCTTAGATCGCGGCGGTAGCATTATAAGATGATTCCTCACTTAAAGATCAAGATAAAACTATGTTCTCCCCATGTATGCACTGTTGCGAAAGTTCGTCGTGTTCAAGCATCACATGATGATCGGGTGCTATAAACTCTACGTTCACATACAAAGGGTGCAAGCCAGTTTTGCATACGCGGAAATACTTGGGTTTGACTTGACGAGCCTAGCATGTACAGACATGGCCTCGGAACACATGAACCGAAAGGTTAAGCGTGAGTCATATGAATGATATGATCGACACTTCGTTGTCCACCATTGAAACCACATCTCTTCTCGTGAAGATCGGATTAGGTGTGGTGAATTTGGATCATGTTCACTAAACAACTTGAGGGATGTTGAATTTAGTGGGAGTTCATCTAGTAATTTGATTAAGTTGAACTAGTTATCATGAACATAGTCTAAATTGTACTTGCAAAGTTTGTAGATCAAATGGCTAAGTCCAACTTCAACTTCAACGTTTTTGTTGAGAAAGAAAAGCTTAAGAACAATGGGTCTAACTTCACCAACTAGTTCCGCAATCTGAGAATCATTCTCGCTGGCGGACAAAAGGACTATGTCCTTGTGAAAGCGCTAGGTGACGCCCCTGCTGTAGATGCGTCGGTTGATGAGAAAGCTGTTTATCAGTCGCGCAAAGATGATTATGGTGTGATTAAGAGAACCATGTTGTTTGCTATGGAATCGGACCTTCAAAATTGTTTTGAAGATTTCCCCGGGCCCTTTGAGATCCTTGAGGAACTGAAAACTATGTTTCAGACTCAGGCCCGTTCTGAGAGATATGAGATCTCTGAGAAATTCTTTAACTGCAAGATGGAGGAAGGGAGTTCCGTTAGTGAGCACGCCATAAAGATGTCGGGCTACACTCAACGCCTTGAGCAACTAGACTGCAAGATTCCAGAGGAGCTCAAGATTGACAGGGTTCTGCAATCACTCCCTCCTAGCTACAAAGGTTTTGTAGTTACTCATAATCAGATTGGTTCCACTGATACGATCACCGAGCTCTTCGCTAAGCTGAAAGCTACGGAGGTGGACATCAAGAAGGATAATCATGTGTTGATGGTCAACAAGCCCCCCAGCTTTAAGAAAGGTAAGGGTGCAAATAAGCCCTTCAAGAAAGGCGGCGACAAGCGCGTTGCCCCTGCTGAGAAGAAGCTCAAGTCTGGACCTAAGCCGGACACTGAGTGCTTCTATTGCAAGGACAAGGGTCCTTTGGAAGCGCAATCGTGTCAAGTACTTAGCGCATAAGAAGGTGGCACCATCAAAGGTATATTTGATATACATGTTATTGATGTTTTCCTTACTAGCCCTCGTTGTAGTGCACGGGTATTTGATAATCGGTTCGCCATAATATTTGTAACTCAAAACAAGAGCTATGGAATAGACGGCGGCTAGCGAGGGATGAGGTGACGATGCGCGTTGGCAACGGATCAAGAGTTGATGTGATGGCCGTCAGCACGCTCTCCTTAGTTTTACCTTCGGGATTAGTTTTAAACCTCAATAAATTTTATTATGTGCCTACGTTGAGCATGAACATCATATCTGGATCGTGTTTATTGCAAGACGGTTATTCATTTAAATCTGAGAATAATGGTTGTTCTATTTATATGAGTAATATCTTTTATGGTCATGCACCTGCTGTGAATGGTTTATTTCTTCTGAATCTCGAAAGAGATGAAACACACATCCATAACATTGAGGCTAAGAGATGCAAAGTAGGTAGTGATAATTCTACTTATTTGTGGCACTGCCGTCTAGGTCATATTGGTGTAAAACGCATGAAGAAACTCCATTCTGATGGACTTTTGGAGTCTCTTGATTTTGAATCATTTGACACATGCGAATCATGCCTCATGGGCAAGATGATCAAAACCCCGTTCTCCGGAATGATGGAGCGAGCAACGGACTTGTTGGAAATCATACATACCGATGTATGCGGACCAATGAGTGTTTCGACGCGCGGTGGTTATCGCTACTTTCTCACTTTTACCGATGACTTAAGTAGATATGGTTATATCTATTTGATGAAACATAAATCTAAAACATTTGAAAAGTTCAAAGAATTTCAGAATGAAGTGGAAAACCATCGTAACATAAAAATTAAGTTTCTACGATCCGATCGTGGAGGTGAATATTTGAGTTATGATTTTCTCACACATCTTAAAGCAAGCGGAATTGTTTCGCAACTCACGCCACCCGGAACACCACAGTGCAATGGTGTGTCTGAACGCCGAAATCAAACTCTATTAGATATGGTGCGATCAATGATGTCTCTTACTGATTTGCCATTATCATTTTGGGGTTATGCATTAGAAACCGCTGCATTCACTTTAAATAGGGCACCATCTAAATCCGTTAAGACGACACCGTATGAACTGTGGTTTGGTGCTAAACCTAAGTTGTCGTTTCTTAAAGTTTGGGGATGCGAAGCTTACGTCAAGAAGTTGATGCCAGACAAGCTCGAACCCAAAGCGGAGAAATGCGTCTTCATAGGATACCCTAAGGAAACTATTGGGTATACCTTCTATCACAGATCCGAAGGCAAAGTGTTTGTCAGAAAGAATAGATCCTTTCTTGAGAAGAAGTTTCTCTCGAAAGAAGTGAGTGGGAGGAAAGTAGAGCTAGACGAGGTTGTTGAACCTTCTCTTGAGTTGGAGAGTAGAGCAGCACCTGAAATTGTTCCAGTGCCATCTGCACCGACAATAGAGGAAGCTAATGACAAGGATCGTGAAGCTTCGGATGATGCTACTACTGAACGTCGCAGGTCGACAAGGTCGCGTGCCCCTCCTGAGTGGTACGGAAACCCTGTCTTAACTGTCTTGTTAGTAGACGACAGTGAACCTGCGAACTATGAGGAAGCGATGATGAGCCCAGACTCTGATAAATGGCTAGAGGCCATGAAATCCGAATTGTGATCCATGAGAGAAAACCAAGTATGGACTTTGGTGGACCCTCCTAGCGACCGAAAGGCCGTTGAGTGCAAATGGATTTTCAAGAAGAAAATGGACGCAAATGTTAATGTTACTGTCTATAAAGCACGACTTGTCGCAAAAGGTTTTCGACAAGTTCAAGGTGTTGACTACGATGAGACTTTCTCTCCCATAGCGATGTTTAAGTCCATTCGGATTTTATTAGCAATTGCTGCGTTTCATGATTATGAAATAAGGCAGATGGATGTCAAGACTGCGTTCCTCAATGGCAACATTGATGAAGAGTTGTATATGATGCAACCCAAAGGTTTTGTCGATCCTAAGGATGCTGATAAAGTGTGCAAACTTCAGCGTTCCATTTATGGACTGAAGCAAGCATCTCGGAGTTGGAACCTTCGTTTTGATCAAGTGATCAAGAGCTTTGGATTTGTTCCAAATTGCTATGAAGCTTGTATCTACAAGAAAGTGAGTGGGAGCTCAGTGATATTTCTAGTACTATATGTGGATGACATATTGATTATTGGAAATAACATTGACATGCTTAACGATGTGAAGAGTTATTTGAACAAATGTTTTTTAATGAAAGACCTAGGGGAAGCTGCTTATATATTGGGCATCAAAATCTATAGAGATATACAAAGACGCCTGATAGCTTTAAGCCAAAGTACATACCTAGACAAAGTTCTGAAAAGGTTCAGAATGGATAAGGCAAATAAAGGTTCAATGCCTATGTTGTCAGGTAAGATATTGAGCAGGGCTCAGTGTCCTGCTACGGTAAATGATAGAGAAGCTATGAGCAAAGTGCCTTATGCCTCGGTCATAGGTTCTATCATGTATGCCATGCTGTGTACTAGACCGGATGTGTCCAATGCTCTTAGTTTGACGAGCAGGTACCAAAGTGATCCAGGAGTGGAACACTGGACAGCCGTGAAGAACATCCTAAAGTACTTAAATAGGACTAAAGAAATGTTCTTGGTCTATGGAGGTGATGAACAGCTCGTCGTAAAGGGTTACGTTGACACTAGTTTCGACATCGACAAGGATGATTCTAAACTCAGACAGGATACGTTTATATTTTGAATGGAGGAGTTGTGAGCTGGAGAAGCTGCAAGCAAAGCATGATCGCGGGGATCTACAGTAGAAGCGGAATACATGGCTGCTGCAGAAGCGTCAAGTGAAGGAGTTTGGATCAGGAACTTCATCACTGAGCTTGGTGTGGTTCCAAGTGCCTTGGACCCACTGGAGATATTGTGTGACAACACCGCCCACAAAGACCGCTAAGGAACCAAGATATTATCCAAAGACCAAGCATATCAATCATAAGTTTCATATAATCCGAGATTATATAATGATGGAGATCTGAAGATTAGCAAGTACATACAGATCCGAATGTCGCAGATCCATTGACTAAACCTCTTCCACAAGAAAAACATGATCAAGACCTTAGTGCCATGGGTGTTAGATTGTTGCGGATGTAAACTAGATTATTGACTCTAGTGCAAGTGGGAGATTGGAATTATGCCCTAGAGGCAATAATAAAGATGTTATTATTATAATTCTTGTTCATGATAAAGTTTATATTCCATGCTAGAATTGTATTAAGCGGAAACTTTAATACTTGTGTGGTTTGTGAACAACACCGTGTCCCTAGTACGCCTCTATGGACTAGCTCATTGATTAATGATGGTTAAGGTTTCCTAACCATAGACATGAGTTGTCGATTAATAATGAGATCATATCATTGGGAGAATGATATGGTGGACATACCCAAATTAAGCGGAGCAATTAGATCGTGTCATCGTGTTCATCTTTGCGAAGCTTTTCTTATGTCAAATATTGTATTCCTTAGACAATGAGATAATGCAACTCCCTAGTATCAGAAGAAAGCTTTGAGGTCATCAAACATCATCCTATGAGAGGGTGATAATAAAGGTGTCTCTCAGGTGATCGGAAAGTACCTGTTGGGTTGTATGTATCGAGATGGGATTTGTCCCTCCCAAGTCGGAGAGATATACTTCGGGCCCACTCGGTAATCGATATCAACACCGCTTGCAAGCACGTAGTTAAGGAGTTAATCACAAAGTGATATCGGATTACGGAACGAGTAAAGTACTTGCTGTGAACGAGATTGAAGTAGGTATGCCAGTACCGACGATCGAATCTCGGGCAAGTAAAATATTGCGAGACGAAGGGAATATATATATATATGGGATTAATTGAATCCTGGCATCGTGGTTCATCCGATATGATCATCGATGAATGTGTGGGAGTCAATATGGGTTTCCAGACCCCGCTGTTGATTATTGATAGAAGATCATGTCTGCATATTCTGGAACCTGAAGGGTCACACACTTAACGTGTCTCGACGCTAGGATAGATTGGATAATTGGTTTATGAGTTTTTGTTTGGAGTCTCGGATGAGATCCAGGACGTCACGAGAGGTTCCGGAATGGTCCGGAGAATAAGATTCATATAAGGCAATGCAGTTTTTGGAGTTTGGAATTGTTTCGAGTTATTCGGTATTGTACCGGAAGCTTCTAGAACCTTCCGGAGTGGGACCAACGTGGCCCCACTTGTCGGGAGGGGGCGTGGGCCTACAAGGGAGTGCCCTGGCCGCATTGGGCCAGGGGCACAATGTTGGAGATATGCCCAAGAGGCAATAATAAAGTGGTTATTATCATATCTTCACACTTATGATAAATGTTTACATACCATGCTATAATTGTATTAACCGGAAACATTAATACTTGTGTGATTTGTAAACTAAAATAAGAGTCCCTAGTAAAGCCTCTTGTTAAACTAGCTTGTTGGTTAATATATGATCATGGTTTCCTGATCATGAACATAGAGATGTTATTAACAACAGGATCATATCATTAGTAGAATGATGTGATGGACATACTCCTATAGATAAGCGTAGCATAAAGATCAAGTCATTTCAATAGTTCAATTGCTATATGCTTTCTGATACATAGTAAACTAATTCCTTCGACCACGAGATCATGCATATCACCTTTACCGGATGGATGCTTTGATGACATCAAACACCACACCGTAACTGGGTGGATATAAAGGTGGCATTGAGTGTTCGGAAAGTATTGGTTGAAACACATGGATCAAGAGTGGGATTTGTCCATCCATATGACGGATAGATATACTCTGGGCCCTCTCGATGGAATGTCATCCAATTAGCTTGCAAGCATGTGACTGGCTCACAAGGGATCACATATCACGGGAATGAGAAAAGAGTACTTATCAGTAACGAGGTTGAACTAGGTATGCAGAGATACCGACGATCATAACCTTGGATAAGTAAACTATCGTGAGACAAAGGGAAATTGGTATCGTATGTAAGTGGTTCATTCGATCGCAAAGTAATCGTAGAAATATGTGGGAGCCATATGAATTTCCAGATTCCTCTATTGGTTATTGTTCGGATAAGTGTCTCGATCATGTCCGCATAATTCACGAACCGTAGGGAGACACACTTAAGGATTCGACGTTGTTTGAGTAGTTATGGTATTATGAGAAAGAGACCGAATGTTGTTCGGAGTCTCGGATGGGATCCGGGATATCACGAGGTGATCCGGAATGGTCCGGAGAATAAGATTCATATAAGGAAAGTCCCGTTTCGGAGTTCGGGAATGATTCCGGTGTTTTCATCGGGAATGTTCTAGAAGGTTCCGGATTGTCCAGCACTCCGGGGGGGAGGGTACATGAATGTGTCATTACATATTGAATGATTGCATCATGTACTAAGTGTTCTTGCTGTTCCAAAACTGAAAAGTCAAACTGCCAGTTTGAAAGTCAAAGGCTAAAACAGAAACTGTGGAAAACAGAACTGTGGGAAACAGAAACTGTGGGAAACAAGCAAGAGGTGGTTGAACCGACTTGGGGAGGAGTCCTCTGCCGCCAAGCGCCAACCAAGGCCGACTTGGGAGGGACTCTCCCTTGGCCGCCCCTCCCACCTATAAAAGGAGGGCAGGGCCTCCTCTAGACACACAAGTTCCTATCCTCTAATCTAAATCCTAGCCCTAGACTCCGTTTAGAGCCGCTTTGGTTTAGAGCTTCTAATTGCACTAGCCTTGGATTAGAGCCTTCTAATTGGTGGGTATAAACCTAGACCACTAATAGCTCTCTCATACTCCACCATACTCGGCTTAAGGCGAAGCCTGCGGATCTCCTCTACTTAGGTACCACGCCATTGCCGGAATTGCGAGGAGAGTGCTACAACCTCCGCTCGCCGGAGCAAGGAGAGGAAGGTCTTCCGAAAATTTAACGATGTGACCGATTGCGTAAGCGTTTAACGCAATAGCCGGAAGGATCGCTCACGCGATCTTTAGATCGGAAGTGTACGACTACATCACCCACGAGAATCTGCTCTCGTTAACCGCTTTGGAATCTTTGAGGGTAAGTTATTCCATCGACTCGTTGCTACAATCTAGTAGATAGATCTTGGCTTGTTTGTTTGTATGCGATAGAAAATTTTTGTTTTCCATGCTACGAACCCCTACACACAAGGCCCCATAGGCCCAGCCGGCCAAGCATAGGGGAAAACCCTAGGGGAGCTTCTAGAAGGGGGGGGGGAAACTTGCCCCCCACTCCTCCCTCCTTGGCCGCCGGCCCTAGGGCTTGGGGGAGGGGAAAGGGCCAGCCGCCCACCCCTCTATATAAAGAGGGTTGGGGGCGCACCCTCCCCACACCTCCTCCTCAAGCCCTAGCCGCCATGCTGCCCCTCCTCTCTCTCTGCCTCCCGACTGCGCGTAGGCGAAGCCCTCCCGCAGAAACTCTCGACCGCTTGCACCACGCCGTCGTGTTGTAGATCCAACCTATCTCTCCACCCCACTTTCTGGACCGAGGAAGGAGGAGACGTCGAGGTTCCACACATGTGCATCTCTCGGAGGCATTGCCACTTGCGGTGTTAGATCAGATCGGATCGCGAGGAGAAGCGAGTACGACTACATCAACCACGTTCCGTTGAACTTCCGCTGTGCGAATCTTCAAGGGTATGAAGATCTATTCTATCCCCCCTCGTTGTTTGCATCTCCTAGATTAGATCTTGGCTTTCTCGTTCGCATCCGTAGAATTTTTTTGATTTACTATGCTGCGAAACCCTTCAGAGGCGAGCGCACTGGCGAGCCCGCCTCGCGCTTGATTGGGCACAGCCCCGGCGAAGGCCCAGTCGGCGTACGAAGCGGCGTCGAGCCTGAGGAGTGGGAGGGAGAGGCGGAGGAGGATCTCATACTAGCCATCCTCCTCGGCATCCAGTTCGCCGGAGGGCGCCGCCCCGACCTGGCTGTCGGCGTGGGTGTGCCCGGGAAGCCGAGGTGCGGCATGTTCCCGGCATTGATGTGCTCCGGCACCACCTTGAGCGTCTGGCCTGGCGCGCTCCAGAAGTCGGCGACCGGCCGAGTTGTTGCGCTTCGGCGTTGACTCATTCGGCGGCCCCTCGTGGCGGTCGAGCTCCTAGGCGCGGCGGTCCGCGAAGAACTGCTCCTAGTACAAGAGGTTGTCCGGGCTCTCGGCGGCGGAGAGGTCATCTATGGCGCCGATGTATTCTTGGATCTCGTACGGTAGCTCCTCCAGCGTCGGCGCCGGCGGGATAGGGATGCCGCCGGCGCTGAGCTTCCACCCTGGAGGGTTTCGCGTGTCAGGCGGTGCCATGTAGCCGGCCTCGTAGAGCAGGCGCGCCTCCCAGGCCTGGAGGGTGCATCGGCCGAAGCCGTTCGCCGCCGCACCGTCCCCGGGGTATATCTCGACCATGGCCTAGAGAGTGAAATGTTCGCCGGAGTTTCGGGCTAGTGGGCTAGGGGGAGCTGTGAGAGAGTGTGAGGAACTCTAGCGAGGGGTACGGCCTATATAGGCCGAGGTGGGCGGCGAGGGCGTGAGGGGTGTAGCGGCGAGGGCGGGGAAAGAGGAAACGACGAGAAGTTAGTGCCCGCCGGTCCGTCGCGGGAGCTGAGGCGGCGGCGGCGGCGGTAGGCCGGCAATTCGGCGACGCGTGGCCGACACGACGGGCAGTTAATGTCCGGTGGTCGCCGCGTGGTTCCGAGGATGACGACGACTCGGCTTCCGTCGCTAACTCGGCGGGTCCACGCATCGCTTGGTTTTTTTTCGCCGAGTTCGCTGCGTCTGGCATTTCCAGAGTGTATCCGGGAACCTGGGTTTGACCTGAGTAGTCCAGACCAAAATTGATCCAAATCTAGACGAAAACAGATTTCTGGATACACGACTATACCAATTTCCATGTCCGAACCTAAATTCGACGTCTAAATCGGCGTCCTAAATAAAATAGACGGGTAAAGATGCTCTCATATAGGATTTCAATCGAATCCTATTTGTCGTCCAACGCGAGCGCCTGCTCCGCCCACGTGGTGTCCGCATTGGGCCTGTCCAGTTTTCTCGGATCTCTTCTGATTTTATGAACTTTACAGAAGCTTTTGGCTTGGTTTTATCGGTTTATTTTTTGCTCGTTTCTTTCTGGTTCAGCAGGTTATTTTTTAGTTTTCTTTCTCCAGTTTAATTTTCCTGTTTTTTTATTTAGTTTTTCTGTTTTCATTTTTTCTTTTTTCCCAAATGTTGAATAGTTTCAAATTTGAACAAATTTTAAATTTGAATATATTCAAATTTTGAATAAATTTCGAATTTGTAATTTTCACAAAATTTGAGTACTTTTCAAATTTGAACATTTTTTAAAATCAAACATTTTTGCGTCTGAAAATTTAAACATTTTTTAAATTGCACAAATTTCAGATTTTAACATTTTACAATTTTTTTTTAAATTTGAACCATTCTCAAACTTTAAACATTTTTTCAAATATCGAATATTTTTTGAATTTGAACAAAGCTTTTAAATACAAACCGAACTAGTGGCCGTCAGAACGATCGAGATAAAAAGAAACGAAGCCACACAGGACAAACTGCTACATGGGTAGCCGGCCCACCCGGGATCCAGTTCAGATATTGTAGGCGGAGCCTAGATAGAGAACGCTTCACCCTAAGAAAAAAGAAGATAGAGAACGCTTAAAGCATTCTATAGCAACTCCCGGATTTGCCCTTCGTGAATGTCTAATGTCTCGAATAATATAGCCCGAAGTCCCTCGCTTGCCCCTTTTTACCCCAAAGCCTCCCACAAGCTCCAGGGCGTCTTTTCGACCGAAGGAGGCCCAAATAATTATAGCCCCGCAATACGTACACTTCAAAAGTTCTGTTAGATGGAGAAAAAAATATAAAAACGGCGGATTAGTAGGGCACCACCACCAGTCCATTTCGGTACCAGCGCCACATATGTAAACGGCATGATCGATCCCTATTCCGAAAAGTGCTTTCTTCATCTTTTTTCCAGGGTAAATAGGATTGTATTTAATTAAATAATAATGTTATTACAATTCTCAAGGATACGACCCAATAAGGGATCTAGAGGTGACTCTAACCAAATAGCAGTTCTATCTTCCAACGTACAAAACCTAGCTAACTCATGATTAGCATAATTCTGCTCCCTAGAAATTTTAGTTATAGGTACAACTCGATCTAGTGAAAAAAAAAAACGTCAAAGGTCCTCCACTGGATGACCCAAGCAAGACCTATCAGCATTAGTACTTTTCACCATTGACACCAACTCCAAGCAATCCGCCTCCACTAGGATGTTTCCGTGGCTAAGATCAAGCGCCAGCTTGACACCCTCTATACAAGCATTGAACTTTGAATCAAGAGCGTAAAGTTTTGTATGCCACAAAAATAATAGTGCAATCGCTACACCTTAGAGATAATGCTGGCACCAGCCCGTCCTGCTTGAGCCAAGAAAGCCCATATATATTTAGCTTCAGCATACCTACATGAGGCTTTTTGCATGGCACATTAGCATATTTGAACCGTAGGGTTCTTAGTGTCTTGACCATGAATAACTTGCTTCCCTTTCAGTACTTCCCTCGGATTCAAATTGCAATATTTTCCAAGGATTGCATATAACTACAGATGAACCTACTACCCCAATAGAAGGCATCGACTTGTCATGTGTGATTTCGTTCCGCACGTGTGAAGCCCTCACTATAGGAATGGATTGGTAAGCAGAGGGACAAAAGCCATCGGCATAGGCTACGCCGATGACTGTCCTCGGCGTAGACTCCTCGGCAAAGATCTTCCTTGGTGGACCGCATGAAGGTCGTCGGCGTAGGCTACGCCGACGGCTGCCCTTGGCATAGCGGTCGTCGGTATAGCCTAACGGCCGGTTGCAAAAATAATTAAAAAAATCACATTTTTTCAAACTTTTTTAATCTTTGAATTATTTAACTCGTTAATCTCTTACTTGGAACATTTTTAACACCAATTATACTTAATCTTTGATTAAATTGCAGTCTTGGCCAAACTTTCTGGTCAGTCACCCATCCTCACTACTCCATCCCTAGCACGTTTAACTTTTCCTTTTCTTCAGAATATGTTTCCGCAAAGCAATTTATGCCTTGTTGTCTGAAAGGATACAAATGTCGTCTAGAGGGGGGATGAATAGGCGAATGAAACTTTTCTGAGAGTGGCTAATAAAGTCGAAATAAAACTAACGTTTACTATGTTAAGCACAAAATCTAGAACAATCTAGGGTTTACCTATGTGCACCAACAACTTATGCTAAGCAAGACAAACAACTATGTGATAGCAAAATATATGCTTCAAGCACGAAGGCTATCACAAAGTAAAGTGCATAAGTAAGAGCTCGGGTATAGAGATACCGAGGCACGCAGGGACGACGATATTTTACCGAGTTCCTCCCAACATGGAGTACGTCTCGTTTGGAGAGGGGGTGGTATCTAACCACCTATGCCACAAAAGGCCTCCCTTATTCTCTGGTGAATCTTACCCCAACGGGATCGATCTACACTTCCACTATTGGTGCACTTGTTAGTGGCAAACCGGAACCTCTCACAAGGTTGGGGCACTTCTCCACAACTTAATTGGAGGCTCCAAACAAACGCCACCAAGGCAACAACCTGCAACACCAACAAATAGTCTAGGGTTCCAAGAACCCAAGAGTAAAAAGCTTCTCAACTTTCACTCACCAAATCCTCCGAGGAGAACTCAAACCGATGCACCAAATTCAAGAGGCGAGAATACCACAAATATGCTCTAATCCCTCACTCTCAAGTTCCAACAAAGCTACTAAATCTATTGGTATAACAAGAGAGAAAGAACACAAAGAGGGACACTAAATCCTCCAAAATCTAGATCTCAAAGATACACTCACAAAGAGATCTTTTGGTTTGGTTAAAACGTAAATCTAGATCTTCTCTCTCTTCCACTCAAATATGGGCAAGAATCATTGGAGGAAAAGGTATTAATCAAGATAGAGAGAGTAAGAACAATGGGCAAAGCTTGGACAAAATAGAGGAAGAAGAAGCAGTCAAATAGCTAAAAGGACAAAGATATTTAAAGGACAGAACAATTCTGCCCGTTGGAGCGTTTTTCCTGAACGGACCGGTAGTACCGGACCCAACCAGCAATAGCACAATAGCGCATGCGAGCAAGGGAAAAGCGGGCAGGTCAACAACGCATGGAGAGAGCCAGCCAGACAGGGCGAGGCAGCGTGCGGGGTGCGAGTCGGGCCGGGCGAGCGCGCATGATCTGGCGAGGCGGCGGCAACGCACGGGAAAAGCGATAGTGCGGCACGCGTGAGTAGAGCGGGCGCACGAGGGAACAGCGGCAGCTTCTCGCTGCGCATGGGTCAACGGGGCGACGATGGGGCCCAATGTGGAAGAGGATCAAGCGGATGCGGCAACGAGCGAGCGGGCTTCGTGGCCGCATGCGCGAGAGGCAAGCGCGGCAGGAGCGAGGCGACACGGTGCTACAGGGCGCCAATCTGGGCCGACCGGTAGTACCGGCCCACCCAAGCAGTACTACCGGGCCGGTCCGGTAGAACCGGATTCTGGTGTCGGGCAACACAGAAGTGGAGCGGCCTGGTTCAGACGCGTCCGATACTGGGCCCAGTAGTACCGGACGACCTAGAAGAGATATTTTTCTTTATCCTTTTCAAATAAAATCGGCAGATTCAAATGGTCATAACTTTTGATTTGTGACTCGATTGACCCGATTCCAATTGGGTTGGATAGAGGACGACAAGAGCTTTCCAAAAAATATTGGTTATCACCAAGTGAGAATGTATCAAGTAATATAATATGACATACCTCACTTGGTGAGACACCGGAAAACCGCCAAGATCAAAATCGCAACAAGATATATACGGGAGATCCGATTTTGATGAACAAGAGCTTGTTATGGATATTACCACAAGCTCCATATCCTCACATGGATACGACCAAATAACAACCAAATATGATGATGCAAGAATGTAAAGGTTTGGTCTCTCTCCGAACGATATGATCGAGTTACTCATTCGAGAGCCCCTCTTGATAGTACGACTATCTATCCTAAACCCGGTCTCCCACTAGAAACATGAGACCGGAAAAAAGGAAAACCTATCAAGATTATACCTTTGTCTTGAGTATTCCACTTGAGCTCGATGTAGACGAACTTGCTCTTATCAAGATGGAACGCCTTTCTTAATTCCTCATCATCGATCCATGATCACCGAGGATGGCAAGCATCAAACATGAGATCTTCTATAGATGATGCATTTTGAGCTTGCGCGACACATCTTCTCATTTCATCTATCTTGAAGCCAACATATGCTCCAAGCAATGCCAATGGACAATTTCTACAAGTACAAATTAATACACACATTAGTCCATAAATATTATCATCAATTACCAAAAACACAAATGGGGGACCACATGTTCTTTCATTGTCAATACTATGATATCAATTGTATTAACTCTTATATCATCATGTCACATGCTTGTATTTTTTGAAATTACAAACAATTATTTAAGTAAACAACAATGAATAAGTAAAAAATATTATTGAATTTTCAAATAAAATATAATGATTTTATTTTTTTGTATTTTTCTATTTAATATGGAATAATTAATATCTTTAAATCCGTAAATCGTAATTCAACAAATAATATGTCTAAATTGATTAAAAAATGAGAGGAATCCAAATATTATATCCATATCAACTTATCACAAACTATGCCGTGATTTTATCCATAATTTTATTTGCTTGTTTAAAACGGCACGCATAAAGATTCTTAGCTCGGAGTTGAGACTCGCTAAATTGAAGTGGATCTCTGATGTAATATTATATTGTGAATCTAAAATTGTTTTTTTTAAATCATGAGCATCAGATCATGTACCTATAGTTCATATCTGATCCACTTCCTACCGATTCAGTAGGAATTTGTCTTTTTCACCAGGGATGGACGGAAAGGTTTGAGATCCCCTCTTAGGACATTGTCCATTTAAGGTGGTTTATTATTTTTGAAAAACGGGGTGGTAGAATTTTGAATTAGCCATTTGGCGGTTGCTTCATAAACCCCCTGTTTTTACGCTCGTAAAATGGAAAATGGCTTTTTGGTGCGATGAAAAGGTAAATTTTCCCCTGCAACATTGTTTGTCATCCCATGATGACATGTATGCACAATATGAACATATTATCAGAAACTATGCTTTGATTCCAGCCATAACATTGGTCATTTGAATCGAAAGCTAGGAAACCTCGAATGTGATAGGTCATTTTGTCAAGGTTTTTTGAGACATAATCAATATAACAAGTTTGATATTTTTCGTTCCAACTATGTCACATAATATGACACCACTCAAAGGTTTCACATTGTTTGTATCGTTTTTGAATTTCTTATGCCTGATTTAAACTATCGTCAAACTTTGTCGAATGGAGGGCATAAAGATTCTTAGCTCGGGGCCGAGCCTCGCTAAAATTAAAGTGGATCTCTGATGAAATATCATATTGTGAAACTAAAAATTATTTTTGTAAAAAATCACGAGCATCAGATCGTGTACCTGTAGTTCATATCTGACCCACTTCCTACCGATTCGACAGAAATTTGTCTTTTTCACAAGGGATGGACGAAAAGGTTTGAGATCCCCTGTTTGGGATATTGTCATTATAAGGTGGTCTAGTATTTTTGAAAAATGGGATGGTAGCATTTCGAATTAGCCATTTGGTGGATGCTTTACAAAAAAACCCTATTTTTTGCGCTCGGTAAATAGAAAATGGTTTTTTGGTGCGATGAAAAGGAAAACTTCCTCCTGCAACATTGTTCGCCATCCCATGATACACATGTAAGCACAATATGGATACATTATCACAAACTATGTCTTGATTCCAGCCATAACATTGGTCATTTGACCCGAAAGCTAGGAAACCTCGAATGAAAGCTATGACCATTTTAAACTATCGTCAGTTTATCGAATCACGGGCATGAAGATTCTTAGCTCAGGGCTGAGCCTCGCTAAAATTTAAAGTGAAACTCTAATGAAATAGCATATTGTGAACCTAAAAATTATTTTTGTAAAAAATCATGAGCATCAGATCATGTACCTGTAGTTCATATCTGACCCACTTCCTACCGATTCGGCAGAAATTTATATTTTTCACCAGGGATGAACGGAAAGGTTTGAGATCCCCCTTGTTGGGACATTGTCTATGTAAGGTGGTATAGTAATTTTTTAAAATAGGGTGGTAGCATATTGAATTCGCCATTTAGTGGTTGCTTCATAAAATCCTCTGTTTTTTGCACTTAGAAAATGGAAAATGCCTTTTTGGTGCGACTAAAAAGAAAACTTCCTCCTAAAACATTGTTCGTCATCCCATTATCACACATTATGTCTTGATTCTATCCATAACATTGGTCATTTGACCCGAAAGCCAGGAAACCTTGAATAAGATAGGTCATTTTGTGAAGGTTTTGTAAGACATAATCAATATACCAAGTTTTATATTTTTCTTGCAACTATATCACATAATATGGCACCACATGAAGGTTTTACATTGTTTGGATCATTTTTGAGTTTCTTATGCCCGTTTTAAACTATATGTAATATTTTATGTTTTACTTAATTTTTATTTGCAAATGTGTAATATTTGAGTTTAGATAGATAGATTTTTTTTTTGCAAATTTTGATATATTATTTGTATTTTTTTTGAATTTGAATGATCTAGTTATGATTTTTCAAAGATTAATGAGGTAAAAGGAAAAATAGCTATGCCAAGGACAGCCGTAGGCATAGGCTACGCCGAGGACATCCATCAGCGTAGTTCTATCCTACCCCAAGGGCAATTCTACGCCGGCGGCTGCTTGGGGTCTGGCCTGGTCGTGGTCTACGCCGACGGCCCCGACATTGGTCGTCGACGTCCACGCCCATTCCTGTAGCACCTCCATGCGATCATAAGAATTCTTTCACATGGTTGCTCCGTTACTGACATGAGCCAAGTTTCTAGCCAATCCTCTAGTATAGGGGTGGCTATCTGAGAAATAGACCACTCCATGCCCATCGCCTCCCAAAGAGCACATGCATGATGGCAATGGACTAATGCATAGTATGTGTTCTCTTGCTCATGTCCACATATACGGCAGATACCAGACATCGGCATATGATGACGTCTTTTATTTTCCTCCTAGTTGGAGGGTGGTTTCCTAGTTGGTTTGTCGGTTGGTGTCGGTACCATCTTCATAGAAGATTGTGAAGAGGCCCGGGCTTTCCCTTTCGTGGGATTTGTGAAGTGGTTGTGGAGCTTGCCATTTTTTGAGTGGAGTTAAAACTAGTCATAAGAAAAGTGGATATTTCTTCATTGACATAGCCTCGGAGAATAAAGTGCCTTTCATGGACGTGGGTAACCCCTTCGTGGGATCCCACACATCTCCAACATGATGTACCTTACATGTAAGAGAACACCGGAATACATCTTCATTTCCGCGTGCCTTGGTTATTTTTATACTCGAGTTTACTTTCCTTGTGATAACCATCGAGCTTGAAGTTCTTATATCTTGCTTACCACTTGTGGTTCATATATCTTATGCTATGTTGCTTAGCTTAACTTGTTGTTAGTGTACTTAGTTGAGCGTAGTGTATTTAGATTTTATGCTTGTAAAATAAATATTAGTTTAATTCCGCATTCTTTCAAGCCAAAACCGTAATAGTTTTTAAATTATCTATTCACCCCCTCTATCCTTTCAATAATTATGCAAACTTTTGTACTGTTGTACTGATGTTGATGATTATTAATAGTTGATAGAATTTTGGCGAAAATATTCATAACAAGGTTTTTTTCCACTAAGGAAATAGTTAATCTACCATTGTATAATTCCCGGAAAAATCTACCATTGTATAAATATTGAAATATTTTATTTACCAATGGGTGATGCTTTTTAGCAAAAAATAAGGTTAGTGAGTGCTTTGACCTTTTTAACCGTGAAGGCCCATACCATTCTTATATTATTGTAAAGGAAATATATATTGAAGTTATAGAATATATAAAATATATTTTATGTACTATAATTTCTTAATTGTAGGGCCTCATTTTGCATTCCCATAGAATTGAATTGTGTTACGGTGTTAGATATCTAAAACATTTCGTGAAATATTTTTACTTATTTTATTTGATTAGGGTTTGTGCTTGGCCGTGAATACAATTTGGCTTGGTCATTTGAAGCCATAATTGAAAATAGGAACCATGAGGCCATCAAAACAAATGTCGCCCCTTTTGTATTTGTGTACAAGGAATATGACCTACAAAACGAGAAGGAATACCAGGCTACAAAAAAATGAGTTGTTGAAGCAAGCAAGTGCCTAACCACGAGACTGAGAAAAAGTACGGTGTATGACGCTATATCCTCTTCATCTTGCAGGCCTCACTGCCACCGTGTAGAACCAACCCTCACCTATCGCCAAATCCGAACCATGCGCAAGGGTGTCGGGTCCACGTGTCCAAGCCACAACACCGGCAAGACCACTGCTCCTCCCAGCGACCAACATGCGCCCACCCCTGTGAATGAGAGAAGGAGCACACCAATTTCTGGGCAAGGGCCATCGGTAGCGACGGTTAGCGAGGGCGGAGGTGGAGGGTTGGGGCATTGAGACACTAGGTTTTCTCCTGGTGCCTCCTCGGAGGAGTGATGCGAGGGGGTTTGCTATTTTACTACTATGCAACTCGTGTGATCACCATGGGGGTGGTTATGAGTTAAGACACTTTCTTCTTTTAGTTGGACACGGCGTTCCCTTAGATTCCAAGGTGCATGTGGTGATATATATTAGACATGTAATATATTAGGTAGTATACGATATGGTGTAGTACACCAATCGTATACGTATCATACTCTGTACGCCACGTAAGGGGCTTTTCCTTACCCTTATTAACATGCATCCGGCCCCTCGCGAGAGGTAACGCCGTTCTCTACGATTTATCATGGTATCGAGAGCAACCTCTTCCGTCTAGCTAGCCGCGCCGTCGGAGGATCTCTCCACGCCGCCAACAGGAATTCAGCGATCACCAACAGGACCAGGGTGCTTGCTTTTGACGTGGGAATCAATTCCCGTCTCAATTGCTAGCTTGCTGATCGCCAGATCGCTAGGACAAAGGACTCAGATCGCCAGGACCAGGGTTCCTTCGTTTGACATGGGAATCAATTCCCGTCTGGATCGCTTACTCTCTGATCGCTAGATCGACAGGACATCGATAGGATTCAGATCGCCAGATCACCAGGACAGTCTCCAGGACCAACGCAGATCGGAAATCAGGAATTTCTCCCACCCTCCCACCTCGTTCAGATCCATGGCCACCTCATCATCAACTCCGTCCGCGCCGGCTGCTATCGGTGCGCCGCCCGCAATTAAGCTCACCCGAGAGAACTTTCTCTATTGGCAAGCCCTCGTACTGCCTACCCTCCGCGGTGTTCGTGTCATGGCCCTCCTTGAGGGGACCGACCGTGCCCCGCCTGAACAGCTTGAGGCCCTCGATGAAAATCAGAAAAAAGTGTTGGTTCCCAATCCGGCCTATGAATCTTGGTGCACAAAGGACCAGCAGGTGGTCAGCTACCTCGTTAATTCGCTTTCTGAGGATGTGTTGCCCCATATCTTTGGTTTACATCATGCTGTTGATGTGTGGCGTGCACTTCATTCTATGTACTCCACTCAGTCTAAGTCGCGGGTTTCCACTCTTCGAGGTGCCCTCACCAACACTAAGAAGCTTGACATGACTGCACAATAATACATTACAAAGATGTAAGGGTTTGCCTCTGATCTTGCTGCTGCCGGTAAGAGTGTAGATGATGACGAGTTGAAGGACTATAACTTGAACGGTCTTGATGGCACTTTTAATTCTCTTGTGGCTGCTGTCAACGCTGTTCCCTCGACTACACTCAATGATATGTGCTCTCAGCTGTTGGCTTGTGAAAACCGTGACGCCATGCTTCTGTCGACAGGACAAACCCCTGGAGGTTTTACTTCCTCTATCAATGCTGCTGCTCGGCACCCTCCTCTCCATTATGGGGCTGCCTATCCTCCACGCCCACAACAACCACCACCACAACCCTATATTCCTCCTACTCCACCACCACAACCCTATATTCCTCCTACTCCACCACTCCAACCCTATATGCCTCCACACAACTACCCATACCCAACCCCGCAGCCCTACACATACCCTACCTATACCCCACAACCTTCTTACTACATGCCGCCCTATCCACCTACGCCATACATACCCCCGCAGTAGCGCATGCCACACCCTCCTCCACAGCGACCACCACAACCTCCTCCAAACCGTGGTCCACCTAGGCCAGATCAGCAGCGTCGACCCAAGGGGGGGTGCACCAAAAACCGTGATCGTGGTCGGGTCGCCACCCCATGGCAGGAAGGCGTGATATGTCAGATATGTAAAAAGGAAGGACATCTTGCCAGCGACTGTTGGTGGCGCTATGGTGATGATGATGAGGATGACACATCAGCTGAACCCAAAGGAGCTTATGGAGTTGATAGCAACTGGATCATGGACACTGGAGCCACAAACCATACCACAGGTCATCTCAACAAGCTTCAGGTTCATGAATCATATCAAGGGCAGGATCAAGTCCATAATGCTAGTGGACAAGGTATGAAAATTGCTAACATTGGTCATTCAGTTTTGCACACCCCACATTGCTCTTTAAAACTTAACAACATCCTTCATGTCCCATCATCTTCCATGAACTTGCTTTCCGCACACAAAATTGCCTTAGATAACAATGCCTTTATTGAAATTCACCCATTCTTTTTCTTGATAAAGGATCAGGCCACGCAGCAAATCATGTTTAGAGGCCCTTGTCATGGCGGTCTCTACCCGCTTGTTCCTGTTTCAATGGGGCCGACATCCAAACATGCACTTGTCACCATCAAGCCTTCATCTTCTACGTGGCATCGTCGTCTAGGCCATCCCTCCTCTTTTATTGTTCAGCAAGTTCTTAGAAAGAATAATTTGTCATACACTCCTGAAGTGAATCCTTATATATGTGATCCATGTCAGCGGGCTAAGAGTCATCAATTACCCTATCCTATCTCCACTAGTGTTTCTTCAGTTCCTTTGGAACAAATATTTTCTGATGTATGGGGTCCTGCTCCTCTGTCTGTAGGAAAACATGCCTATTATGTCAGTTTTATTGATGATTTTAGCAAATTTACCTGGATATATTTGCTTAAGAAACGCTCTGAGGTTTATCAAGTCTTTCTCAATTTCCAACAATATGTGGAGCGCAAGTTTGATAGGAAGATCATTACCATGCAAACTGATTTGGGTGGTGAATATGAGAAACTCAATAGCTTTTTTCAAAGGATAGGCATTACTCACCATGTTTCATGTCCCCATGCTTATTAAAAAAATGTCTCTGCTGAGCGCAAGCATCGTCACATTGTTGAAGTTGGTCTTGCCTTGCTTGCCAATGCATCCATGCCCTTAAAATATTGGGATGATGCTTTTCTCACTGCTACGTTCCTTATAAACTTGCTTCCTACCAAAGTTCTAAATCTTGAGACTCCCACACACAAACTTCTGAAAGTTAAGCCCAATTATGAGTCTCTACGTGTCTTTGGGTGTGCATGTTGGCCTAATCTCCGTCCTTACAATAAACACAAACTTTCTTTCCGTTCAAAACGATGTGTTTTTCTTGGTTACAGTTCCAAGCACAAAGGAGTACGGTGTCTTGATGCCTCTACTGGTCGTGTCTATGTCTCTCGTGATGTTGTTTTTGATGAAAACATTTTTCCTTTTGCTGATCTTCATCCTAATGCTGGTCGGCGTCTTCGTGAAGAGATCCTTCTTCTTCCACCAAATAATCCTTCCTTAGCATCTAATCATGGGAGTGTGCAAAATAATGAACATTACCTGCAAGTTGTTCCTACTGTTGATCCTCCACAGGTTACTATTGAAGCACCCTCTGCAAACACAGGTCCAGATGCATCTCAAAATCCAGAATTTACAGCGACAAACAGTGCATCGCATACTGATTCTAGTCAGGAGAACGAATCAGCACACAATCGGAGCAATCCTGAGGAAAACAACGCTCAGGAATCAGTCTCGGATCACTCGTCTGATAGTTCTCATGAATTTCCCTCACCAGGCGTGGGCGCACATGACACAGGAGCTGTCACGTCTCAGCTGGATTCCCCGGTGGTTCCTGGCTCACCCCTGGATTCCCCGGTGGCTCCTGGCTGTGGCATCCCGCAAAAACCAATACTAGCAAATCGCGTTGAATTTGTGCATTGCATCGTCATCATCATGAATTGTTTGTCAAAAACTAATTTCGAAAACCTATTTTTGTTTTCTAAAAACGCCCCGTCTTTTATTCAAACGCCAAACACCGGGTCTCCGGAATTATTTTTGGTTGTCGGCTATCGGGTTGCAAAGGCCGTGTTTTAAGATAAATAAAATTTAAATTATTTTAGTGGGGGCAGTCGAACGGGCCGACCGACCCGAACGACCACCCCCAGAAAACTAAACGGTCCACCTACAACCGCCCCACTAATTCCTAAAGCTACCAAACCCACCCCTAGATCCACATCACCCCCACCAATGACCTACCGCCACCTCAGCTACCCTCCCCCATCCACCAATCCCCAAGCGCCACTTGTCCCAGCCCACTCCCCCCTCTCTCCTCCCCCCTGGCCCCACCCCCCACCTGCACCGATCCCCAACCACGCAGCCCGCAAGAGCCACCACGCCCACGCGATGGCCTGCTACGCCCGGCCCGCCCCTCACTTCGCCCGGTCCCACCCGACCAAGACACGCTACACGCACAGGCACGCCCGGGCCCCACCCCGTCCCCCACCTCCCATCCTCTCTCTCCCTCTGGCCGTCCCAGCCTCCCCCTCGGTGCCCCGCTCGCCGGCGACCTTCTCCCGCCCGCCTGCGCCGCAGCTCGCCCCCGACCACCGCGAGCGGCCCCGTGCCTTCCTTCTTCTCCCTCGCCGGCAACCCTTCCCCTTCTCGGCCAGACCCCGCCGGCCCCGCTGCTCCGACCACGCCCCTGCCCTCCAGCACGCCCTCCGGCCTCCACCTACCCCGCGCGCACCCCGCCGCCCCGTCCTATCCTTCCGCCGCTCCCGCGACCAGCAGCGTCGCCGCCGTCCGTGCCTCTCCGGCCGCCTCCGCCGTCGCGCTCAGCGCCCGCCCAGCGCCCAGCCCTCGGCCTTGCCGGGTCCCTCCTCGCCCAGCTGCGTCGCGAGCTCCACCGCCCGTCCCGTCGCGGAGCCGCACCGTTCGACCCGCGAGCCGGCCTCGACCTCTACCTCAGCGACCCAGCGCCTCCGGTCTTCCGCCCGGCTCCCGCTCCGCTCGCCGCCCCACGTCCTGCGCCCGTCGCCGTCCTCGACCCGCGCATCCCGGGCTGCTCGAGGCCCGTCGGCCGCCGCGCCCGCGCTGCCGCCCGCGGCCCTCTCCATCGGGACGGGCCTGATGCCGCCGGTTCCTGCTTCCTAGCCCGTGCCCGGCAGCGAGACCGCCTCGCCTGAGCCACCTCGGCTCCTACCTCGGCAGAACGTCCGATGCGTCCTTGGTCCCTGGTGATTGGTGCCTGAGTTTAATCCAAGTTTCGTTGGTGTGGTAGTAGCGTGGTACTACTACGCGCCTACCCCTATGCAAGTTCGACAACGATCCTCTAAATCCCCAAGATCAACATCGACCGCAGCCCCGTGGAACCATCGGCGCGGACACGGGCAAACCGGCAAACCAAGAGGGAACACCAAGACCCTCGGAATCCGCCAAGCCCTTCATCGCAGGACGCCAAGCTCAACGAGATCCTGGACGCCAAGATCCATGACTCAGAGATGCCAGGACACCAAGTTCGTCGAGACCCTGAGGCCCCGAACCGGAAACCGATCCGAAGCGCCAAGTACGCCGACGTGGAATCGACCAGTTCGCCGAGAGCCGCTCCCGGATCCGATAACCGCCAAGATCTACCGACGACCGTGAACCCGATGGCCTCCGAGAGCGCCACCGGTTCGACATGCACGCCGCCACGGATACAACAAGTACTTACTTCCGGAATGCCAAGGACTCCGCGTGAGACATCAAGACCGACAACATGGCCCGACCACCACGAATGCGCCAAGCTCTACCCCCGATGTCCGAGGACGATCCCGTCAAGTTAAATGAACCCGAACGAGAGATCCGTCCAGACCTGGACCGACCCGAACCCCGGAACCCCAAGATCGTCGAGACCCCTAATGTGTGAACCCTTCCCGAAACCTTATTTTATAACATAATAACAACTTGTTGCATATTGAATTGTCATTCTCTCATGCATATCATCGGTTTGGGGGCATTATGCCGATTCACCTAATAATTAAATATGGGGCCCATATGCGGGCAAATCCAGCCTTATGTTGGCCTCATTTAAATTGATGAAACGAATCGGTGCTATCTTTTACCATGCTAAAACAACATTTAAATTGCGGGGTAGCTAAATAACTTGAACCATATGCTTATTGTCGGGACCCCGGTTCCGCTTAACATGACCTAATTGCATCGCACCTTTGTCATGTCATTCATCATACATGCATCATGCCGATCTTCTGCCGTTGTATTAAATAGTGCATCCGGTGTTTCTTCTAGTGTTTTGCTTCTTCGCGGATAAGGCCGTTGAGTTGATGTGAGCTTCGCCCCGATCTTCGGTTGAACCATCGGCAATGTTTTCAGGCGAGCATCTCCCTCTTTCTACCTATCTTACTTTTATAGTATTTACTCCCCTCCTGTTGATCTATTGCTATCTGTGTTGCGATGCTTTAGTTTCCGTACCCGTGATATTCCCTGCAGCCGTATATCGCCTTGGACACATCCTATTACCTGTTGTTTGGTAGATAGTTGGACTTGCGCGTCGTAGTCGCTTGCTCAAGTGCTGTTGCGTGTTGTCAAGTGCCACAGTTGTTGATGAAATTGCCGCATGTTGATGTTGGAGATGATCCTAGTTTTACTTATCGTACACTTTAATTTCTGTTTAACAACTAAAATTGAATTAAGCAGAGGCATCGGTGGGTGATAGAAAATATTTGGTTTCCGAACGCCCACTTGTGTCCCGTAAGACCCCGAGTACTTGATACCTGTTCCTTGATTTATCACGCTATCCACATCCGGGAGGTATATGGGACCCCCCTGAGCCAGATCTTGATTCCGTCTTATTTCTTGGGGCCACAAACTAGTTTGAGGTGTTTTTACTATCCTGTACTTATGCCATGCTACTTTCTGTATTTAAATTGTGCGAGGAGCACTGTCTTGTTAGGACTTGTGACCCGTTTACGTGGTATCGGCAGTCCCGTTTGGGGATCTGCATCGTTACCGGACCCCAAACTTTGGGGTCCGTCTCGAGCTAACTTACTTCGTTGGTGTACTCAAGGGTGGCCCCTGAAATATTTGAATCTGTGATTGTTCGTCGTGAAAGCCTCGTTGGGTTTTGATTTGGTTTTAGAGGTTGATCGGCGTGTGTTGCTATTGGTGCACCCGGCGGGTAAAACTTTCTGAAAGCCGTGTCCGCGGATATGGACGACTTGGAGCACAGTATCTCGATCATAGACAAGCATAACTAAAGTTTATTGCTATAAATTTGACTTTATAATGACTAGTAATCAGCTTCACTATAATGGAATGGCTAATAATACTGCCCACAATTTGCTTGTTTGGATTGTCGCTTGCGACCATTGTACCTGACTAGTAAGTATGGCAACTACAACGGAATTGGCTGATTAAAAGTACCAACAACTGCTGGGTTTTGGGTTTACATCATGCTATCTGTACCTGATTAGTAATTGTTGAAACTACAACGGAATGATTAACTAAAAGTGCCCACTGCTTATTTTATCAGGACGATTAACTAAACCTGACTAGTAATTGCTGCAACGACAACTGAATAAGTAAAACTGCCAACTGTGTGAGTTCCTCGGTTGACTTCCTCGATTGGTCTCGAGGGGGAAACGCCAGGATGGGTTTGTTTGGTGGTAGTCACAGGTTGGTTCCGAATAGGTCTTTCTTACCCCTCGATAACACTTGGTGTTTGAGTCTCTATAGGTTGTTTAGTGCATCTGCCGCTTGATCCACCATACCTATGTGGGGACATGAATTCTAGCCTCGCCGTGTCTTGGCCTCGATCTTGGCTCCTTCTTTCCTTTGCCCTTTGTCGGCACCTTTTTGTTTAAGCAGGTTTTGAGATCGGCGCCGTTAGCGAGGTTACCCTCGGCTTGGCACAGGCGGGGTTATGGATGCCATTGGTTATTCTTGAGGGCTCTTAGCCCCATTTGCATCTTGTCCGTGGCGGGCTCTATCTTTTCAAGGTGATTTGGATCTTTGTATATTATATGTATTCTTGACTCTTTGAGTCATTATTATATATACATTACGTGGGTTCCATCGAGGACTGTTGTGTAATGTTATTGCCGTTTTCCACCCGCGAAAGTGCTGGTGAGCACCTTGAATCGTTTCTATGCGGGTTTGGCGGATTTCGCTAAAACTTGCATAGGTCCGATCTGAAGGTGTTACAAGCTCACCCAATCAAGCTAACGGCGTTCTTGTCCTCTCTGTGTCACCACGAGCTGATTCCCACACACCTCGGTTCCGCCTACCCCGTGTAACACCTCGAGAATCGGACCTATGCAAGTTTTAGGAAACCGCCAAACCCGCATAGAAACGATTCAAAGGTGCCACCGAGCACTTTCGTATTGGAAAAGCAGTAATAACATTACAACGGTCCTCGATGGGACCCACGATCAGATATATATATATATATATATATATATATATATATATATATATATATATATATATATATATATATATACGACTCAATGAGTCAAGAATATGAGATATAATACAAAGATTCAAATCACCTTGAAAATGATATAGCGTCCGACTAGGACAAGATGCAAATGGGGCTAAGAGCCCAAGAAGAATAACCAATGGCGCCCATAACCCTGCCTGTGCCAAGCGGAAGGGTAACCTCGCTAACGACGCCGATCTCAACTTAAACAAAAGGGTGCCGACAAAGGGCAAGGAAAAGAGGAGCGTCAAGATGAGCGACACGGCGAGGCTAGAATTCGTCCTCGCCACATAGGTATGGTGGATCAAGCGGCAAAGATGCACTAAACAACCTATAGAGACTCGATACAACCGGCGGTTATCGAGAGGGGTAAGAATGACCTATCCGGATCCAACTCGAAGCTAACACCAATCAAACCCATCTCGGTGTTTCTGAACCAAACGAGGAAGTCAACCGAGGAACTCACACCGCTGGCGCTTTTATTTATTCACCATCGCAGCAATTACTAGTCGTTTAGATAATCATCCTGATAAAGAAAGCAGTGGGCACTTTTAGTTAATCATTCCGTTATAGTTGCGACACTTACTAATCAGATACAATTAGCATGAGATAACCCAAAAACCCAGCAGTTGTTGGTACTTTTATTCAGCCATTCCGCTAGAAGTTGCAATACTTAATAGTCAGGTACAATGGTCGCAAGCGACGCTCCAAGCAAGCAATTGTGGGCAGTATTATTTAGCCATTCCGTTATAGTGAAGCTGATTACTAGACATTATAAAGTCAAATTTATAGCAATAAACTTTAGTTATGCTTGTCTATGGTCGAGATATCGTGCTCCAAGTCGTCCATATCCATGGACACGGCTAAAGTTTTACCCGGCCGGGTGCACCAATAGCAACACACGCCGATCAACCTCGAAAACCAAATTAAAACCCAACGAGGCTTTCACGATCGAACAATCACAGGATTCAGAATATTTCAGGGGCCACCCCATTGAGTAGACCCGCAACGGAACTAGTCGACTCGAGACGGACTCAAGGTTTGCGTCTGGTCAGAACGATCGGGAACCCGAAGTGTGGCTGGGCTTGTCGATACCATGAAAACACTCCGCTTACCTAACAAAGACAAAGGTGCTCCTCGCACAAACGTAATACGTAAGTAGCATGGCATAAGTAGATCGTAAATAAAACCTCAAACTAGTTTGTGGCTCCAAGAAATAAGACCAATCAAGCTCGCCTGGGGTCCCATATACCTCCGGATGTGGATAGCGCGATAAATCAAGGAACAGTATCAAGTACTGGGTCCCACGGACACAAGTGGGCTCGAAACCAAATATTATCTATCACCCACCGATGCCTCTGCTTACTTCAATTTTAGTTGTTAAACAGGAATTAAAGTGAACGATAAGTAAAACTATGATCATCTCCAACATCAACATGCGGCAATACATCAACAACTGTGGCACTTGACGACACGCAACAGCACTTGAGCAAGCGACTACGACGCGCAAGTCCAACTATCTACCAAACAACAAGTAATATGATGTGTCCAAGGCAATATAAGGCTGCAGGGGATATCACGGGTACGAAAAACTAGAGCAACGCAACACAGATAGCAATAGATCAACAGGAGGGAATAAAGACTATAAAATTAAGATAGGTAGAAAGGGGGGAGATGCTCGCCTAAAAACATTGCCGAAGGTACAACCGGAGATCGGGGCGAAGCTCACATCAACTCAACGGCCTTATCCGCGAAGAACCAAAACACTAGAAGAAACACCGGATGCACTATTTAATACAACAGCAGAAGATCGGCATGATGCATGACATGGCAAGGTGCGATGCAATTAGATCATATTAAGCGGAACCGGGGTCCCGACAATTAATTAGGTGGTGCATGTTGTTTAGCTACCCCGCAATTAAATGTTGTTTTCGCAAGGCAGAAGATAGCACCGGTTCACTACACAAATTTAAATGAGGCCAATATGAGACTAGATTCGCCCGCATATGGGCCCCATATTTAATTATTAGGTGAATCGGCCTAAGGCCCCCAAACCACATGGATGTATGCATGCAAGACAATTATTATGCGACAAGTTGTATTATGTTATAAAATAGGGTTCCGGGAAGGGGTTCACACATTAGGGTTCGGCAGATCTTGGGGTTCCGGGGTTCGGGGTCGGTCTTAGGGTCCAGGGTTCGACGGTGCGCTCGGACTCGGATCGCTCGGAACGGGTAGATCTTGGCGATTCGCGAGGGACCCTGGTTCGGCGTCCGGGCGCGCCGGACTCGCCCTGGTTGGTGTCGGACTTGTCGGGGCCGCGCAGCTGATCTTGGTGTTACCGGATGATCTTGCCGACTCCATGCGAAGGCCTTGGCGCTCTAGATCGGTCTTCAGGGTCTCGTCCATCGGATCCCGGAAAGAGGTCATGGCGTCCGTGAGGCGATCTTGTCGTGTCGTAGATCTTGGGAGGTTCGGGTCCCACGGGTTCGCTCGACAACCGGACTCCGAACGGTTCTTGGTGAACTTGGCGTGTCGGGTTCGCCTTGGCCCGGGAACGGTCTTGCGGTCCGTGAGGGAGATCTTTAGCCCGCTTCACCGGGTCCAGCAGGAGTTCTTGTCATTCGGATGGAGAGTTGTCACCCCAAGAAGAAGAACTTGTCGAGGTACCCCATCTCACCACACTTCCACCACATCGAGGCACACACGCAGGTACATACATCACCAGATGTGGTACACCACTAGTATTGCAGAGAGCCGGCACGGGTTGCGAGGACACGGTAGCGGCCGCCGGGGAGCACGAGTTGCGCGGCCCGTGATGCTCAAAGCTGGCCGCGGCGGTGAGCAACGCAGCGGGAGGTTGACGGCGACGGGGCCGCGCGGGACACCGACGCTCGGGGACGACGGCGGCCACAGACACGGGGAGCCGTGGGGACCGACGAGGTCGCGCAGGCGTCCGCGAGGCAGGGGCGACGGCTGGTTGCAGCTGACGGCCGGGCAAGGCGACGGTCGTGGCTAGACGCGACGGCGGCGGCCGGGCGAGCCGCCGCCTGGGAGATGGCTGGCGAAGGGGCGAGCTTGCGAGGCGGGGGTCCGGCGGCGAGGGTTGGTGGCGGTGGAGGCGGCCGGCGGGGAGAGATGGTGGCGCGGGCGGCGCGGTGAGGGAAGTCCGGACGCGGGGCGGGGAGAGGACGGAGGTGCGGCGGGCGAGCCTTGGCGAGGCAACGGGCGCTGCTCGGCGGCGTTCGGGCGAGGCGGCGGACGCTGGGGCGAGGGAGGAGCGACGCCGGCTGCGTCGAGGGAGGCTAGGAGGGAGGAGGGGCCGGGGAAGGACCCGAGGGAGGTGGGGTTATGGCCGGAGGCGGGAGGCAGCGTGGTGGGCGGCGCCATGGAGAGAAGAACGGAGGGTCGGCGCGGGCTGGGAGGGGAAGAGGCGCCGGCGCGAGGCGGAGAAGCACGCTGGGCGTGTGGCTGCTGGGCCGGAGGAGGCGAGCCGGAGAGGAGGAGGAGGTCGGGCACGGGCGGGTGAGCGGTGGGGAGGAAGAAGGGGTTGGTGGGGAGAGGCGTGAGAGGAGGGCCGACAGGGGGTGGGGCCGCGGGGTCGGGTGGTTCCAGGGGCGACGTGGGGATCGGTGCGTGCGTGTGTGCTGAGGGGGAGAGAGAGGAGAGGCCAGGGGCTGCTGAGGTGGCAGTTCCTGGTTGGTTGGGGAATAGGGAGAGGGTGAGGTGGCGAGAGGAGATTGGGTGGGGTGAGGTGGAGAGGGGCTGGGTAGAATAGGTTGGGTAGGTTTAGGATTTAGGTGTACCGGTTGGTTGGACCGATTAATTTCTCTGGGGTGGTCGTTCATTCGCCCGCTCGACGCCTCTATCAAATAATATAATCTTTTATTTACTTTAAATGCACCGCGTTTTGCAAACCGATAGTAGACAACAAAATATTCCGACATTCGGTTTGAATTTGAAAACAAGACGGGCGTTTAGAAAACAAAACAGACTTTTGGAAATAGTTTTAAACAAACAATGCATGATGATGACGATGCAATGCACAAATTCCACGCGATTTTCTAGTAGTGGTTTTATGGATGCCACACCGACACCACTAACAATGGATCTCGCCCTCGAGATCCGCCTCATGGTACCGGAAAGGAGGTCGGTGATCTGCGTCTTCTCGCTTCGTGTAGATGCTCGCGACACCACTAACGAGGGTTCCTTCTTCATCTAGAAATCGGCGACACCACCAACAAAGGTTCGTTGTTCCTGATCGTCGAGAGAGCACTCCGGAAACAAAAGGTCGAAGGTAGAGGTATCGCAAATAAAGCCACCCCTAACTTCCGTGGACGGAGTAAAACTGCTGGATCCACTGATTCGACGTACAAGAGCGAATGATAAGAGTAGTGATATGGTAGCTACTCCATCCCGCACTCAAACCATTACTCTGCACACGAATAGGCGGATTATGCAACCAACTCTCAGAATCAGACTGAAGATCTCGACAAGCGAGGTTCGGAAACAAAGGAGTGATGCGCATCAGATCGGATCCGCGAGGAGAGGATGTCGTCGCGACGGAAACACCGGAAGATACAACGGAAATCGTATGAAAGACACAATGATTAGGTTTCGCGATGGTTCCATTGGCATGAACAACACATGCTCAAGGTATACTCCAACTTCACCAATGCTTGTCCTTCTCATATGTTTTTCAACGACACGGATATCCAAAGAAGGAACACATATGGATAAAGAGCTCAAGAACAAAAGATTGGAGGAAGGTACAATGCACAAGTTGCAGATTGATGATCGTAGCATCTCCGCTACAAAAGGGAGAAAGCGAAACCCCGAAGGTACGACGAAACCCAACCACGAGAAATCTCGGACTCAAGAGAGAGAAGAGAGCGGATTCAAAACACGAGAGGTAAGAGAAGAATAGCAAAGGGTAAGGAGTAAAATCAGACCTAACCGTAACTATCCACCGATTTTCCAAAATAGTTTCGACACTCTACTTGGCCGTTAGCTAGGTTATCCCACAGTCGGACTTGTGGGTATCGAATCGCCGTGCTCGATACCACTCAGAACACCTCGATCGGACCTATGCAAGTTTTAGCGAAAACCCGCCAAACCCGCATAGAAACGATTCAAAGGTGCCCACCAGGCACGTTCGTGCGGGTGGAAAACGAAGTAATAACATTACACAACAGTCCTCGATGGGACCCACATAACAGATATATATATACAGCAGCGACTCAATGAGTCAAGAATACAGATATAATGTACAAAGATTCAAATCACCTTGAAAATGATATAGCGTCCGACTACGAACAAGATGCAAATGGGGCTAAGAGCCCTGAAGAATAACCAATGGCGTCCATAACCCTGCCCAGGCCAAGCCGGAAGGGTAACCGTGCTAACGACGTCGATCTCAAAACCTGCTTAAACAAAAGGGGTGCCGACAAAGGGCAAAGGAAAAAGAGGAGCGCCAAGATCGAGGCCAAGACACGGCGAGGCTAGAATCCGGTCCTCGCCACATAGGTATGGTGGATCAAGCGGCAGCATGCACTAAACAACCTATAGAGACTCGATACAACTGGCGGTTATCAGAGAGGGGTAAGAATGACCTATCCGGATCCAACCTGAAGCTAACACCAATCAAACCCATCCTGGTGTTTCCCCTCGGAACCAAACGAGGAAGTCAACCGAGGAACTCACACCGTTGGCAGTTTTATTTATTCAGTCATCGTTGCAGCAATTACTAGTCAGGTTTAGATAATCATCCTGATAAAGAAAGCAGTGGGCACTTTTAGTTAATCATTCCGTTATAGTTGCGACACTTACTAATCAGATACAATTAGCATGAGATAACCCAAAAACCCAGCAGTTGTTGGTACTTTTATTCAGCCATTCCGTTGTAGTTGCAATACTTACTAGTCAGGTACAATGGTCGCAAGCGACGCTCCAAGCAAGCAATTGTGGGCAGTATTATTTAGCCATTCCGTTATAGTGAAGCTGATTACTAGTCATTATAAAGTCAAATTTATAGCAATAAACTTTAGTTATGCTTGTCTATGGTCGAGATACTGTGCTCCAAGTCGTCCATATCCGCGGACACGGCTTTCAGAAAGTTTTACCCGGCCGGGGTGCACCAATAGCAACACACGCTCGATCAACCTCGGAAAAACCAAATCAAAACCCAACGAGGCTTTCACGACTGAACAATCATAGGATTCAGAAATATTTCAGGGGGCCACCCCATTGAGTAGACCCGCAACGAAGCTAGCTGACTCCGAGACAGACTCAAGGTTTGCGTGCTGGTCAAACGATCGGGAACCCAAAGTGTGGCTGGGCTTGTCGATACCGAAAACACTCCGCTTACCTAAACGAGACAAAGGTGCTCTCGCACAAACGTAAATACGAGTAGCATGGCATAAGTACAGATCGTAAATAAAACCTCAAACTAGTTTGTGGCCCCAAGAAATAAGATGAATCAAGCTCGCCTGGGGGTCCCATATACCTCCGGATGTGGATAGCGCGATAAATCAAGGAACAGTATCAAGTACTGGGTCCTACGGGACACAAGTGGGCTCGAAACCAAATATTATCTATCACCCACCGATGCCTCTCGCTTACTTCAATTTTAGTTGTTAAACAGGAATTAAAGTGAACGATAAGTAAAACTATGATCATCTCCAACATCAACATGCGGCAATACATCAACAATCGTGGCACTTGACGACACGCATGACACTTGAGCAAGCGATCACGACGCGCAAGTCCAACTATCTACCAAACAACAAGTAATATGATGTGTCCAAGGCAATATAAGGCTGCAGGGGATATCACGGGTACGAAAAACTAGAGCAACGCAACACAGATAGCAATAGATCAACATGAGGGAATAAAGATTATAAAAGTAAGATATGTAGAAAGGGGGGAGATGCTCGCCTAAAAACATTGCCGAAGGTACAACCGGAGATCGGGGTGAAGCTCACATCAACTCAACGGCCTTATCCGCGAAGAACCAAAACACTAGAAGAAACACCGGATGCACTATTTAATACAACGGCAGAAGATCGGCATGATGCATGACATGGCAAGGTGCGATGCAATTAGATCATATTAAGCGGAACCGGGGTCCCGACAATTAATTAGGTGGTGCATGTTGTTTAGCTACCCCGCAATTAAATGTTGTTTTCGCAAGGTAGAAGATAGCACCGGTTCACTACACAAATTTAAATGAGGCCAATATGAGACTAGATTCGCCCGCATATGGGCCCCATATTTAATTATTAGGTGAATCGGCCTAAGGCCCCCAAACCACATGGATGTATGCATGCAAGACAATTATTATGCGACAAGTTGTATTATGTGATAAAATAGGGTTTCGGGAAGGGGTTCACACATTAGGGTTCGGTAGATCTTGGGGTTCCGGGGTTCGGGGTCGGTCTCAGGGTCCAGGGTTCGACGGGTGCGTTCTCGGACTCCGGGATCGTTCTCGGTAACGGGATAGATCTTGGCGCATTCGCGGAGGGGACCCTGGTTCGGCGTCCGAGCGCGCCGGACTCGCCCTGGTTGGTGTCGGACTTGTCGGGGCCGCGCAGCTGATCTTGGTGTTACCGGATGATCTTGCCGACTCCATGCGAAGGCCTTGGCGCTCTAGATCGGTCTTCAGGGTCTCGGCCATCGGACCACGGAAAGAGGTCATGGCGTCCGTGAGGCGATCTTGTCGTGCCGTGGCGTAGATCTTGGGGAGGTTCGGGGTCCCACGGGTTCGGCTCGACAACCGGACTCCGGGAACGGTTCTTGGTGAACTTGGCGTGTCGGGTTCGGCCTTCGGCTCCGGGGAACGGTCTTGCGGTCCGTGAGGGAGATCTTGAGGCGCCCGCTTCACCGGGTCCAGCAGGAGTTCTTGTCATTCCCGGATGGAGAGTTGTCACCCCAAGAAGAAGAACTTGTCGAGGTACCCCATCTCACCACACTTCCACCACATCGAGGCACACACGCAGGTACATACATCACCAGATGTGGTACACCACTAGTATTGCAGAGAGCCGGCACGGGTTGCGAGGACACGGTAGCGGCCGCCGGGGAGCACGAGTTGCGCGGCCCGTGATGCTCAAAGCTGGCCGCGGCGGTGAGCAACGCAGCGGGAGGTTGACGGCGACGGGGCCGCGCGGGACACCGACGCTCGGGGACGACGGCGGCCACAGACACGGGGAGCCGTGGGGACCGACGAGGTCGCGCAGGCGGCGTCCGGCAGGGACAGGGGCGACGGCCAGCGGGTTGCAGCGACGGGCGGCAGACGCGGAGGGCGGCGGTCGTGGCGACGCGACGGGCGGGCCGACGAGCCGCTGCCGCCTGGGAGATGGCCGGCGAGCGGACGGAGCTTGTGGGTGAGGCGGGGTCCGCGGCGAGGGTTGGTGGCGGTGGAGGCGGCAGCGAGAAGATGGTGGCGCGCGCGAGGGAAGTCCGCGGGACGCTGGTGGGCAGGGACCGGAGGAGGCGCGGCCGCGAGCTGGCGAGGCGACGGGCGCTGGCGGCCAGGCCGAGGCGGACGCGCGGGCGAGGGAGGAGCCCGGCAAGGCTGGGGAGGCTAGGAGGAGGAGGTGCCGGAAGGACCCGAGGGAGGTGGGGTTGCGGAGCGGGAGGCAGCATGGGTGGGCGCCGGAGAGAAGAACGGAGGGTCGGCGGGCTCGGCGTGGTGGCGGGAAGGCGAGGCCGGCTGTGAGAAGCACGCTGGCGTACTGCCCTGGCCGGAGGAGGCGCAGCCGGGAGAGGAGGAGGAGGGTCGGGGCACGGGCGGGTGAGCGGTGGGGAGGAAGAAGGAGTTGGTGGGGAGAGGCGTGAGAGGAGGGCCGACAGGGGGTGGGGCCGTGGGGTCGGGTGGTTCCAGGGGCGACGTGGGGATCGGTGCGTGCGTGTGTGCTGAGGGGGAGAGAGAGGCCGGGGCCGAGGTGGCGCTTCTGGTTGGTTGGGGAATAGGGAGAGGGTGAGGTGGCGAGAGGAGATTGGGTGGGGTGAGGTGGAGAGGGGCTGGGTAGAATAGGTTGGGTAGGTTTAGGATTTAGGTGTACCGGTTGGTTGGACCGATTAATTTCTACGGGTGGTCGCTCGGTCATTCCGCCTGCTCGATGCCCCTTGAAATAATATAATCTTTTATTTACTTTAAATGCACCGTTTGCAAACCGATAGTAGACAACAAAATATTCCGGTGACCCGGGTTTGAATTTGAAAACAAGACGGGGTGTTTTAGAAAACAAAACAGACTTTGCGGAAATAGTTTTAAACAAACAATGCATGATGATGACGATGCAATGCACAAATTCCACGCGATTTTCTAGTAGTGGTTTTGCGGGATGCCAGACCCTGCATCAGGAGACACCAGCAGCAGCGATGTACATCGCGCATCAGGCGACAGGAGCCATGATGCTGCTTCTGCGTCGGGTGACAAAGCAGAGTGTCTTGAATCCTCAGATCCTCTCAAGCATTGCATCCTCCACAACCCCCTGCAGCTGGCGTTCAAACAAGGCTTCAGAAAGGTATTCGGAACCCAAAAATTTATACAGATGGTACGGTTAGATATGCCTTGCTCACATCTACAGGAGAACCACGAAATCTCTCTAAGGCTCTTACAAATACAAATTGGAGACTTGCTATGCAAGATGAATATGATGCCCTTCTTGCCAACAACACTTGGCGCCTTGTGCCTCCAAGCTCCAACAAAAACATCATTGACTGTAAGTGGGTTTATCGCATTAAGAAAAATGCTGATGGAACTATTGACAGGTACAAAGCCCGTCTTGTTGCAAACGGCTTCAAACAACGGTATGGTATAGACTATGAGGATACCTTCAGCCCCGTTGTTAAAGCTGCTACCATTAGACTTGTTCTCTCTATCTCCATCTCGCGAGGATGGAGCTTAAGGCAGCTAGATGTAAAGAACGTGTTCTTACATGGTGTTCTGGAAGAGAAGGTTTACATGAAACAACCACCTGGGTTTGAGTCTTCCGCTACTCCAACATATGTTTGCAAATTAGAAAAAGCTTTATATGGTTTGAAACAGCCACCTCGAGCATGGTACTCTCGCCTCAGCTCCAAGTTACAGGCTCTTGGTTTTGTTCCATCTAAGGCTGACACCTCGCTTTTTCTACTGAATAAGTCAGGTATCACTATGTTCATTCTAATTTATGTTGATGATATCATAGTGACAAGTTCTTCAGATCAGGCTATTACAGCTCTTCTTCATAACCTACGCTCCGACTTTGCTCTTAAAGATCTTGGAGACCTTCATTTCTTTCTGGGTCTTGAGGTTCACAGACAGTCCAATGGCTTGCTCCTGAATCAGGAAAAATATGCTACAGATTTATTACATCGTGTTGGCATGCGTGACTGTACATCATGCCCAACACCTCTGTCTACGACTGATACACTATCATTGATTATTGGATCTCCCCTTGGTCCCGAGGATATCACCCGCTATAGGAGTATTGTCGGTGCACTCCAATATTTGACATTGACTAGACCTGATATTTGTTTCTCAGTAAATAAGGTATATCAGTATCTTCATGCTCCCACTACTGCCCACTGGATTGCTGTCAAAAGGATTTTGAGGTACATTCATGGCACCTGCAAGGTTGGTCTTACGTTTCAGAGATCCACTTCCACTTTGCTTAGTGCCTACTCAGATGCAGACTAGGCAGGTGATCTTGATGACAGACGTTCTACTGGTGGTTTTGCTATATTTTTTGGTCCCAATCTTATTTCTTGGAGTGCCAGAAAACAGCCTACTGTGTCTAGGTCCAGTACCGAGGCTGAGTATAAAGCCCTTGCCAATGCAACTGCTGAACTCATTTGGGTTGAGACACTTGTCCGCGAGCTCGGTGTTTCACTCAAGGAAAAACCATGTCTATGGTGTAATAATCTTAGTGCGACATACTTGTCTGCCAATCCTGTTTTTCATGCTCGCACAAAACATATTGAGATTGATTTTACTTTGTTCGAGAACGGGTTGCTAGTAAGCAGCTTGATGTCAGGTTTATTTCCAGCAAGGATCAGATTGTTGATGGTTTCACCAAGACCCTATGTTCCAGACAGTTAGATGAGTTTAAGCGTAATCTAAACCTCTCTCAGGTCTAGATTAAGGGGGGTATTAGACATGTAATATATTAGGTAGTATACGATATGATGTAGTACACCAATCGTATACGTATCATACTCTGTACGCCACGTAAGGGGCTTTTCCTTACCCTTATTAACATGCATCCGGCCCCTCGCGAGAGGTAACGCCGTTCTCTATGATTTATCAATATATTCGACCCTAAACATTTGTGGCCGAGTATTCTTTACTCATTGCATGAGTGTGTGCATGTCTATGTTGTATTTATATAGGGTTCTCAAAAATGAAATAAGCGGGTTGCTACTTTTCATAAATAAAATAAGTGGGTTGCTAATAATCGTATGCCAACACTTTGTTTAGATAATAGATCTTTTTTGTCCTTGTCCTCGACTATTATTCCGAATAGTCTCTGAACGTGCCTTGTCAGTTAGAGTGGATCAAAAGTAACTTTCCTGTGTCATTTTCATTATTTCTTTATAAGGTTCTCTCCTTTTCTTTATACCCAAAAATAGTGTGAAATTACACTTTTATATGAGCCCCAGTATGGTGTCCTCTGTCTGTCCGAGAGACAGCTAGGTTGACTGAAGTCTACTCTAAGTCAAGATTAAGCTTTCTTTCTACAAAGTGCTTTACTACCTAGCAAGTTTACATCGCATCAAGTTTCAACTCCTGTTTTTTTGTTCTCCTTTAGACTCGGTACTTCAGCAGCCAGAACAACCACACAAGAAAAGTATTTACTCTGCGTACCTTTTGCCTAGGTACAGAATTCCACGAGGTTAAAAAAGCACGGTTGACGGTTTTCCTCAACTAACTACCTAGCCTTGTCTGATTTCCTACAATGAAACGCAAAACTCTTGTCTTTTGGAGAGAGATGTCTACCACCGAAAAATGCATGTGCGGGAGTGCGAATTACGTGTGTACTAGGAGAAAAGGCCTGGGAGCTTTGGACATGCAAAAGGTGGTCTTTCTGTAAAGAGAAAGACAAGGTCACAAAGCTGACGCTGCATCTGTCAACAGAATCCCTTCTGCATCAAACTCCAAAGGCTACAGATTGAGATCCTGACCTTGTCGTCGCAGAGCAATCAGTAATGTGCATTTCTATTACACGCACCAAAGTGATGGTAATAATCATTTAACAGGAGACCATGAAGTTATACTATCTGGCACGCACACCACAAGTTCTGATGTTGCATGGGTTCTGTATGTTCAGGCCACTAGTATGGAAGACCTGTCCTTAGCAATCACTTAATAATTATGCAAAGAAGAAAGCATTAGAGAATTCGGCACCTCATTCTCTCTGTTAAGTCAGTGATCATGATTTCGTTAAAGTATTCCAGAATTGCGCACGATGACCATTCATCTGAATAAAACGAATCGGGATCAGGAGATAAGGAAGCTTCTCTAGTGAAGAGCTTTTCCCTAAACAAATTCAACTTACAACATGCTTTATCCCAAAAAAAATCTCCACGCTGCTGATTTAAGTCATATGTGGCCCGCGCACTACTCATCGTTTCCATTAAAATCCCCATTCTGCAAATTAGAATGCAGCTTTTGCTCTTAAAAACCTCTTCCTGTCGTCCCAAAAGCATGTCCTGCCATGGCAGCCTGAACCTTGCAAACAAACTCGATATTTTTATTTCCTGTAAACCCTGCGCATGAGCTCGATCTCTACCTGACATTGTTGCTATCCCAACAGGCACGAACATGCCGAGAACTTGCATACTTTCCCGTTGCATGTCACTTCAGCAGAGCATCTTCAGTCTTGGGAGTTCACACAAACTAGTACTTCGTTTGCCATCACACCTATATATAAGGATGGAAGCTTGTGGCTGTGGACAGACAGACATACGGACACACGGAACGGTTGTGATAGATCCCTCGATACTTTCGTGCTCAGCATGGGCAACGGCAAGGTGTACGCGATGATCGTGCTCATCCGGCTGATATACGCGGGCATGCACATACTCACCAAGGCGTCCTTCGAGGAGGGCATGAGCACCACCGTCTTCGTCTTCTACAGGCACGCCGTCGCCGCCATCTTCTTGGCGCCCTTCGCCGTCTTTGAGATCAGGTAGCGCTGACGGGCGGAGTTGTATATCCAGCCAGCCATCCACCATGGATTTTCAAAGAACTGTTGGGTCATTATTGATCTTGGTGTTGTGTAATTAATTAACCGCAGGAAGCGGCCGGCGCCACCGCTGACGCTGAAACTCTCGGTCAAGATCTTCGTCCATGCGTTCTATGGGTAGGTGTCCACGATTGCAGCACTGCAATATGTTAATTACTTGGTAGGTTTCTTATAGTTCGGTGTTGTTGTGTTTGTCAGGATGGCTGGAACGATAAACTTGTATAGCATTGGTCTGAACTATGCTTCCGCCACCTCTTCATCGGCCATCTTCAACATCGTGCCAGTGGTGGCCTTCATCTTGGCTGTCATGTTCAGGTCAGGAACTCAGCTCGAACCAGAGAATTCCTCTGCTGTTTTAGTTCCTCTACCAACACTAAATAACAAGTAAGTGTATTCGCTGGCCGGACGAACAGGATGGAGACTCTGAAGCTGAAGAGCGTCCACGGCATGGCGAAAGCGTGGGGGATACTTCTGTGCATCGGAGGGGTGGTGGCGCTGGCGCTGTACCAAGGCCCCCAGCTCAAGTCCTTGAACCACCACCCGCTCCTGCACAGCAGCAGCAGCAGCAGCAAGGCCGTGCACGCACAACCGGAGAAGAACTGGGCGCTGGGGATCTTCCTCATGACCGCGTCGGTCGTGATATGGTCTCTGTGGACAGTGAAGCAGGTAAGCTTCGTCCAAGTACGTATATGTGAACTCTGAATTTTGCAGAACTCGAGTAATTAACATTGTGTTTGTTCCTCTGTCCAGGGGCCCCTGTTGCTGGAGTACCCATCCAAGCTTCTGAATACGACGCTCCAGTGCGCCTTCGCGAGCGTCCAGTCGTTCATCATCGCCCTCGTCATGGAGAGGGACCTGTCGCGATGGAAGCTCGCCGGCGGCATGACCCTCGTCGCGGTGCTCTTCACCGTAAGCATCTGGCGATTACTAGAATTACTCAAAACCTCGCTGCGTAGTTAACTTACGCCGTGTTTGTCGTTTCAGGGTATCGTTGTGGCTGCGATCTCGTACTACCTTCAGATCTGGGTGATCGAGAAGAAAGGTCCGGTGTTCCTGTCCATGTCGATGCCGCTGAGCCTGGTCTTCACCATGGCGATCGCCTCCTTCCTCCTGGGGGAAGACGTCAGCCTGGGAAGGTACGTACGTCCCTGCCTACAAGTTACTTAAGCAAGTCTACAACAACAACAAACTGGATTAATTACTCGTCGCACCACCAGTGCACACCATCACATGCTAATAATCGCATTGCCTAACAAAGATCGAGGATCCCTTATCCCGATTTCTTCTGTTCACTAAGTACCTGTAAAGCCGTCGTCGGTGTCACACCCAACCAAACAAACAGAGGACACCTACGCTTTTCTTAGATACGAAATGCGTTGCACGTACTACGTCTAATCTTATAATCTAAGTCCTGTCGTGTCGTCTGGGTGCAGCATTATCGGTGGCGCGCTGCTCGTTGCGGGTCTCTATGCCGTGCTCTGGGGCAAGGGCAGGGAGGACCGAGGAAGAAGCGTGCCGGCTCCGCTGGACGCCACTACTACGGCGCCGCAAATGGAGGGGGAAACCAAGGAGAGCGAGACGTCCGACGCGACAGCCAAGGTTTGATGCGCGATCTCCGGTAGATCTCCAAAAGGCTCCTGTACGACTGGTGCGCGCGACCGGCCGGCGTTATCATGCCGTGATGGTGATTTGGCAAAAGAATGGAGGCAGGGTGATCCAAGACTGTCCCGAGCTGTCGTATATCGTGGGAAGGAATTTATGTTCTTTCAGATAGCTCGTTGTCATGTACTACTACGTCACTCAAAGTACTCCTACTTTTATTATGTGTAGTGTGTACTACCAGCTGTTGCAATGTTACCGGTGTATATCAACTGAAACGAGATAACGACGACAGCAAAAATGCACGCCCAACACATCAAAGTCTCTTTTCTAGTGCGCAAGGTTACCGGTGTATCAACTGATGGTAAAATATCAGGTTACGTTGTACTACTTCAGAAGAATCAGCTCAAGTACATGCAGAGTCTCCAACATTTAGTTTTATCTACTCCCTCGTTTAAAAAATGAGGCCACAAATTTGCCTATATTCGCATTGTATTTGGACGTGCTTTAGTATATAGATACACGCGAATCTAAGAATATCTTCGACATCCTTTTTAAAACGGAGGGAGTACCAATTTTCTTGTGAACATGTTATTAGTGGCATGACAAATCTGACGACACTACTTTAACCGACTAATCTACACACTTTTTGAGCACACTGTGCGAGTAAAAGTTTGAGTAACTCAATTGCATGCTTTATGTGACGTTATATTTAAGAAAGGAGGTGCTACAGGTTATGAAGCGTTCGTGTACAAAAGTCGAGAAGATGAACATTTTTAGGAAAAAAAAATGAAAGATTCAAGTCATGTTTGAAGTTACAAATTTAAAATGTGAATAACAGTGTTAAAAGGTCCAAAAGTCCTGGCCATTTAAGGCATGCGAATTATGCGATGTCAACTTTCTCTTACTGTCTCGCGTAGGTGTCTTTTTTTTACTGCAAGAACATTAATATAAGATAAAACAATCTTTATTTAGCAAGCTAGCCTCTATACATTGAAGGGGAGTTATGGTTGTTGTCACACCTCCTACCACCCTCTTCCCTCACCCATGCATCATGCAAAAAATATGCGCATTTCTGCTATACCATAAACGGAATGAATCATAACAGCAAAATTATCTATCAAATCCTAAACAGACTAGCTCGGCGTACACACCATCTATAAAATTTCCCACGTGACATTGCTGTCATAACACATATATAGAATCAGATCAGATCTTACCTAACCAAATTTGACTAACAAAACTACCATCTTCACAATTATAGCATATAGTGAATGTAGCACAATAACAAATTTGTCAATCAAATCCTCTAATTCTGGATCCTCAAGTTTCGCACGCATAGTTGATAGCACAACACATATAAACGGAATGTATCTAACCAAAAATGTATCCTGCGTGCAATTGATGCCATAACACATAAATGGAATGTATCAATTCAGATCTTACCTAACCAAATTTCACCAACAACCCTACTTTTTTTCACATTTATAGCATACAGTGAATGTAGCACAACAACACACACTACCGCACACTGGGTCTTTGCCGTGTGGACATCCACGCATGGAAAAGAGCCTTCCGAACACGGCAAAGGCTTTGCCGTGTGTATACACACGACAAAAGCCACACGGCAGCGTTCGCCACATCAAATGACCTTTGTCATGTTTCTAGCTTAATAGACACGCCCAAGCCTATGCCGTGTGTTTTGCACTGATACACAACAAAGAAAGGTAACTTGACGGTTCCGGTGGCGATGACGGTGTGAGAGGTGTTGATGTGTGGGGCCTATCCGTGTGTTTTATTGTCTTTGCTGTGTCCAAACCTTTGTCGTGTGCCCAATAGTTTCCGTGTGTGTTCCCTTTGCCGTGTGTCCTCTGGGAGGAACCACACGACAATGTTGCCCCTTTGGCGTGGGCCCTTGGGAGGGGAACTCCTCGTTCCAGTGAAACCGGGGTTGATCTTGTCATAGCCTGTACGCAAACATGGTTTGGAATTATCTTATGACCTAACCAAGTACAAACCAAGAGAAAAGTCTACCAGGCTACCCCTGTCAGAAGAACATCTAGGAGGGTAGGCGATCCGGGGCTCAGGGATCAGGGTTTTATAAGAAGAAGCGCTCTGGGGAATCGGAACACCTCCAACCCATGCATGTGACCTAGCATGTGTATTAAAGTGTGGTGGAATGTTGAAACATATTTACGATGTGGATCGACGATTTGGGGCCATGCAACAAGAACCATTTCACAAGGCGGCCATGCAAGTGGGACGATGTCATAGCACAACCTATTTATATTTGTGTTCATGATCCTATGAAATAACACAAATAACATATATGTAATATAATCCTTGCTAATTATTTAAAAGAAAAAATGATTTGCCATGTATACTCCACAAAACATGACGCTGAGGGCACTCAGCAAAGAGTAGCGCCGTCTGCAGTCGTGAGCTCCTTTTCGTCGACCATACCTGCCAGGCTGCAGGTCCCACCTCGTTCCCGTGGTGGAACCTATGTCGTGTGCCCCTCTGGACTTCGCCGTGCCGCATTTCTTTGTCGTGTTCCTTTCAAAGGCCTTTGCCGTGTTGTTTTCTTTGAGTGTGCTTTTCAAGAATTTCGCCGTGTTCGTTCCCTTTGCCGTGTGCTTTTTGAACGACACACGACTGTTTTTTCTTTGCCGTGTTCCGGACCAGTAGGCATACGACAAATGTGTTTCTACACGGCAAGGGCATTTTTTCCCGTAATGACAATTTTCTATCATATCCTCTACTACCACTTCCTCAAGTTTCACATGCACAATTGGTAGCACAACACATAAATGGAATGTATTTAACCAAATATTTCACAACTATAGCATAAATGGAATGTATCACATAAGAAGATTTGTCTAACAAAATGTAGATCAGATAAGGTAGACCCAGATATTCCTTTAACAGGTTTTTTTTCCACAGCTCATTGTCATGTACGTCAGTCAAATACTTCTAGTTTATTATATGTAAACATTTGTTGTTGCAGTGCTGTGTATCATATGAAAAGATATATCACGAGAAAAATGCAAGCTTTATCAAGTTATTTTATTTCTGTTAGTCAGACAGTCCAGTAATCCAGCTTGAGTTCACATGCAGAGAATGTTTCCTAACCACCACTAGTGCAGACTCCCCCCTCTAACACCGGTTGGGAGGGCCCTCTAACAGCGGTTGTAGAACCGCTGTTGAGGGTTCGGTGTTAAAGGGGGCCCCCCTTTAACACCGGTTCTTATACGAACCGGTGTTAAAGGGTGGCGCACGTGGGGCTGCCGCAGGGCTCAACCCCCCCTTAAAGGTTCTCTGCCGCGGCAGGAAAACGGCCTAAATCTACCGCGGCGAGTTACGCCTCTGCCCGTTAAGGCGTATTTCTGCGGAGGGGAATCGATCGGTATACATATACATTGTCATCGGTACATACGAGTACATGAATAATTAAGCAACTATTAACATCGTCATCGGCACATACATCGTCATCGACACATACATCGTCATCGTTCATTTTGGTGGATATCTAAAAAGTTCTCCGCCAGGCGTGACGACCTCATCAAGTATGAACCCCGCCAGTTCCTCTTGAATGGCTCGTATGCGGTCAAATGGTAGGAGTTGGTCCCGCATCTGTTCGATCTGAATATATGAAGAATGGGGTCAATATATATATATAAGAATAAAACTCAACACAATTGATGGTAATAAAATAATGTTGTGTACTTTGTTTACTTACTCTAAGTTGTTCTAGTGCGGCTTGGCCCGTCGCACATATCGTGTTGCGAATGAACTCGCAAACATAGTATCCACATAAGTTATTGTCGGGTCCACGATGCGCACTTTACGAGAATAGAGAGTTCAATCAAAATAATAATCAATAAAGCATGATATAATGGAATTGGAAGCAGAATCAAAGAGATACGCAGACCTAGCTAGCTAGTATTACTTACATTTTGGTCTACAAATTTTAGTTCTTCTGACCATTCACCCACGGCCCTGCCCGTGAACCTTTTCCAAACCCTAACCAGCAAAGAAAATGGATAAAGGAGTAATTAATTACCTGTTGTCACGAAAGTTGCCGATCTAGTGCGATAATATGATTGAAATTACCTCTGGAGCATCTCTCTAAAGTCTGCCCATATCTCTTTTTCTTTTCGTAACGAGTCCACGACAAAGACTTTTCCTGAGTCGGGTTGAATGACTAGCAGAATAAAGTGGAACCTACGCACGCATAACTCATCATCAGTTACACTTAACATCGAGTAAGCCGAAACAGAATGTGTACAAGAGAGAGGGTAACAGTACTCACGAGAAGTTGTAAGGCAATAGTATTTCCCTTTTGGTTTGTTGTCTCAGTAAATAACTTAGCAAGTAATATTCTGTTTGCCCGGTTTTGGTTCTTACCACTTCTTCATGAACTCTATTTGGGTCAACGAACCCAATGTCAAAAGGGCCTCCTTTCATGCATTACATAACCTTTTTCCTGCATAATAGTATATACATATATGGTGAGCATATATATATACATGCAATTAATGAAGTGAATGAGATGAGATATAAATTACAGAAATAGTACTTACACACAATAAAGGCTGATGGCAGCTTTGTCGAGTTCCTTCTGATTGAATAGAAAATGCAAGTCTTGAATGTTGAAGTCGATCGCGTCGTCTCCGCACAAGAAAATCTGATCTCTTATATGCGCCGTGATCCATTCTTCCTTTCTCGTCTTGCAGAAATCAAGGTACCACTTGTGCAATCTTCGCATCTTTGTTGGTAGATTCTTGAGCTCCTCTTTCTTGACGAGATTCTTCCCATACTTCCATGGCTGTATGGGGTTGGCATCGCATTTGGGCAAGTTGTCTCCCATGATGTTCAAGTATGCAATGTAAGTCATCCCCATCTCATTGGCCTTTCTTTGTAGCTCTGCCTCGTAATCATTTATGGGAGGAGCGTCCCGTGTGTCGAACATTTGGAGCGGGGTGCATGATTGGTTTTCCTGCTCTCCGAGCATGGGAACTGTTTTCTGGGGTGTCACACGACTGCTAATTTCAGTCTCCCTACGACGCCTTGCATCCCCCTTCAAAATCTGGTGCTCGTAGTCCGGCACAAGTGGGGTTTCAGGTTTCAAAAGATTATTGTAAAACTTCTCCACCACCGCCAGATCTGTTTTCTCCTTTGGCTCGACCCGTCTAGGTGCAAAGAATTTCTTAACCTCTTCTTCCGAGATCCTATTGGTCTCCTCGTCGCTGCGATTCCATGGTAAAACCGGCAATGGCTTGGCGGAAGGCTGCGGGACGTAGTTTTTTGAACTCTTTGGCGTACGGTTTCCTGCGGATTTCTTTGTGGCAGTGCTAGTGATGCTCTTCGTGGCAGTGCTCTTCCACTTACGCTGAGGAGATGGCTGACGGGCAGGAGATGGCTGGTGCGCCGGAGATGGCTGCCGCGCAGGAGATGGCTGAAGCGCCGGAGATGGCTGCCACAGAGATAGTCAAGCGGATCGAGGCCGACGCGGAGACGGCGGGGGTGCCAGTGGCCTCCAATTTGGAAGCATGATGTGTTCCTTCTTCCAAAGAATGGTTGTTTTCACTGCAAATTTCAGTTGAGTTTCCCCTTCACCTGTAGCATGGTCAAGCTGTGCTTCCTCATATTCCTTCACAACCTCATCCACCCCGACAATAGCATAGCCATCTGGAATCGGTCGGTAGTGGTAAGTTCCACCAGCTACAGGAGGTAAGGCATAAGCCGACAACCACCTTAATGGATAAGCCCATTAATCTCACATGCATCTCAGCGTGTTTTCTCTCCGTGATCTCATCCACGGGGTATCGAGGACCCGCCATTTCAAGCGTGGGTTGCACCTTCTCCGTGGAAGCCATGCTGCTTTTCCGCGCAGAGTCTGGGCCGCCGGAAGCTTCCAATGCAGGCTCTTCGTGCTGCTGAGATGGGCCGGTAGCTTGATGGCTCTGTTGTGCATTCACTTGCGCCTGCAGCGCCACAAGTGCATGTTCTATCTGTGTCATCCGCTCTGTATGCTCTTTTTATTTTCCGCCGCGCCATCTGTAAGAGTCGCTCCACTCGGCAAACCCATCCTTCCACGTCATACCCCCTGTGCCTCGTGCATGTCCAGGGTGTTCTTTTTTACCGATGGCGCGTGTGAGCTGGTCATTCTCTCTGTCGGGATGGAAGGTCCTGGCGGCTGTTTCCTCGTATGTCGTGATGAGCTCAGTGACCGGTTTGGCAAGGAGGGTTGGGAAGATACACAATCCTGTTTCTGGGTCCAACCTTTCCCCGATTCCGTAGAACCAAGTCTTTGCACGTAGGTCCCACGCATCTGTCTGGGGTGTGATCCCTCTAGCGCGCAGGGCCTTCTCAACTTCCTCCCACTTAGGCCTCTGAGATATGTAGCCACCTGACCCCGTCCTCTGGTGATATTCCTTCTTCTGGGCATTAAGCGTATTGGTTTCTGACCTCTTTTTAGCTATAGCACCTTTTTTATATGTCACAAATTCGGGCCAGTGAGGTCTTATCTTCGCATAATATGCGTCTTCGAAATTTGGAGTCTCGCCAGCTTTGACAAATTTGTTCAATTTTGTCTTCCAGTTGCGGAAAGCGTCAGCCATCTTCTTTAGAGTCCACTCTTTGACCTTTTCCTTTATAACCGGGTTGTTTTCATCCTCCTCTGGCGGAAGGGTGAAATTTACCAACAACGAATTCCAAAGCGTTTCTTTGGATCTTTCATCGACAAAGGTACCGTCGCCCTTCTTTGGCTTATTCCAATATTCAATTATGATTGGGATTTGGTCCCTAACAAGAACTCCAGCCTGACGTACAAATTTGTCTGCGGCCTTCTTGGGCTCCATCGGCCTGCCATCAACACGGACTGCTTCGATCGTGAACTTTACACGATCTTTCAACCGATGGCTCGCGCCTCGCTTGCTCTTTTTCGTAGAAGAAGATGGTTGCTGGCTGGTCGATCCAGAGGGCTAAAAGAAGAAAGAAGCGTTAATTACTACATGTAGAAGAAGATTATTGGTGGAAGTCAGCAGAGGCTTAATCAATGCATATACCTCGCCGGACTTTGTAATCACTAAATTGCGTTCACCGGAGTTTTCATCTTCTCCATGACTACTTGAGCTGTCATCATGTCCCTCCAAGTTCAGATATTGTGAGGTGTCCTCATCAATAATGTTCTCCATTATTTCTTCTTCTTCAAGGTTTCTACTAAGTGGATCCATAGTTTCTAAAACAATAATATTATCTAGAGTAAGAGAGTAAACATTCAAGTGGACTTGGATTCATACACAAATATACATATTATTCATACAAAAATACACAAATAAATACACAAATGAAATTAAAACCCTAAGGATGCTTGATCATTTTAAACGAGTTCCGAGGGGTCCAAACCCTAATTCGGAGAAATCTCGGATGCATATGCGAGGGGCTAGCTATAGTGGCTGACCGGAGGCTGGCGGCGTTGGAGAGCGACCTAGGGCGCGCGAGGTAGCGTGATGCGGCCTACCTAAAATGGGTGTTGTTCGAAAGAGGAGGCCGAGGCAAAAATTATAGCGACGGCAAACATTATAGCGACGGCAGCCCCAGAGACCTATGGTAAAGGGTTTTCCCTGTCTTCTGCCCCGCCCGTTGTCCCCAAGATAGGCCCCAGACCGAGGGGAGAAGCCACGACGCTCGCCAAAGAGCTGCCCGCATAGTCCACCTTCTAAGGCCGCCACCGACATCCGCGAACTCTAGCCACCACTCCGTCGACCAACGACACATCGCATCGCTGAAGAGAGGGACGTCGTGCCGTCGTTGCCAGCGGACACACCTGCAACCCGTGAAGGACCATGCATACACCCCGACATCGCTGGCATAACGCCATGAGCTCACCCATGGCCACCGGAGACTCGCACCCACCTAGGCCGCCCAGCCGAGAGGGAGGCCGTCCCTGCATCGGGCCTGGGCCTCCCCGACGAATCCGCCTCCCTGACCCATCCCCTCCACATCCCTGTCGTTGGCCCCAATCCGTGGACGCGCTCGCGTAGCCGCTCCTGCCCGCCACACCCGATGACGCGAGCTAACACCGACAGTGCGAGCTCGAAATCAGGTTTGGTCTTCCCCTTTTCTCTCTCCAAATCAAGCTCGAGGCCTTTTCTCTTATGTGTCAACAACACATCCCATTTCAGTCTGTAGTTTGTATACCCTGACCATCAATTTGTACAAATGATGCAGGAATTTGACGGTCTATTTGTGAGCTTATTATGGTCTCAGATTCTTCTAGTTGTAGTCAGTCCTTGGGCCGTGTAGGCTGCCAAACCAATTAAAAAAGATATAATCCTCTAGTTAAGAAATTTTGCAGGAAGATAGCAGTTTTGAGAAAGAAAAGAACAAAAGATTTTCTCTTGACATGTAGTTGTGCACTGAGATACTTTATTTATTTTTGCTTTGTTTCTTAGGAGCATAATTGCAACTATAGCCACATTTGGTTGAACACCGATACAAGTAGCAACTCCTAATATCCAAATGAATAATACTAGCTAAAACTCTTGAACTCATACAATGAGCACCGATACAAGTAGCGCCTGCTTCCTCGAACGACGCAGAGGCGTGGACGGAGTGGCGCCACCGCGCGAGCTCCACTGAAAACTGCCGGCCGGCGGAGCCACCGCGCGAGCTCCACACCGCCGCCAAAGGGAGGAAGCAGAGAGGGAGGAAACAGAGGAAACAGAGGAAACAGAGCTCCTCACCACGAGCACGACAGCGTCAGTGGGGTTCTTGTAGGCGTCGGCGTCATCGTCGGCTTCGGTGGCGCGCGCGCGGTGGTGGTGGCGGTGTTGTTGCGCGCGAGGGCGACGGCGGTTCCGATCGAGTTGGCGGTGGCGGCCGACACAAGGCGGCGGCAGCGGCGGCGGCGAGGCTGGGCGACGGCGACGGCACGCTCTCTGTTTTCTCTGCCATGGCGGTTCGATCGCTGGGGAAGAAAGGAAGGGAAGCGCATTTAATACCTTTAACACGGTTCGGGCTGGAACCGGTGTTAAAGAGGGATTCACAGCGCATTTAATACCTTTAACACGGTTCGATACGAACCGGTGTTAAGCGAAGTGCGTCAGGACGAATAAATCGCGCTTCTTTAACACTGGTTCGTGTATGGAACCGGTGTTAAAGGGGGGGGGGCATTTATTTCATGCATTAAAGGGGCATTTTTAATTCAAAAAATAGGATATGAATTAGAAAATTCATATCTTTTTCATTTCAACTCAGAAAAATATGAATAATATATCATAATTTTCAGAAAAATAATATCTATCCATTCATGGAAAAACATTTTATATTTACTTTAGATGAAAATTTTCAAAATGATTAAAACACTTACATATAAATTTTGATTATTCAATTCAAACAAAAATAAATTGTCAAATCCTAAAACTTTGAGCATAAGAAATATTAAGCATCTAAAAAGGAATCTAACCCTATTTTATTAGAGAAAATCATATTTTAATGCCGCATCTTTTGTATTAACATTTTTGAATTGATTGGATATTTAAATACCGCATCTTTTGTATACACTTGAATCTGACCAAGCCTCGCTCAACGTGCATTGGTTTTTTGATAAAATAGCATATTGTGAACCTAAAAATGATTTTTGTAAAAAATCATGAGCATCATATCATGTACCTGTAGTTCATATCTGACCCACTTCCTACCGATTCGGCAGGAATTTGTCTTTTTCACCAGAGGTGGACGAAAAGGTTTCAGATCCCCCTGTTGGTACATTGTCCATATAAGGTGGTGTAGTATTTTTGTAAAATGTGTTGGTGGGTTTTTGAATTAGCCATTTGGTGGTTGCTTCACAAAACCGTCCGTTTTTTATGCTCCGAAAATGGAAAATGCCTTTTTGGTGCGATAAAGAGGAAAACTTCCACTTGAAACATTGTTTGCCATGCCATGATGCACATGTATGCACAATATGACCATATTATCACAAACTATGACTTGATTCTAGCCATTACATTGGTCATTTGACCCGAAAGCCAAGAAACCTTGAATGAGATAGGTCATTTTGTGAAGGTCTTTTTGAGACATAATCAATATACCAAGTTTGAGATTTTTCCTTCTAACTATGTCACATAATATAACACCACGCGAAGGTTTCGCACTGTTTTGATCTTTTTTATTTTTTATCCCCGTTTTAAACTATCGTCAAACTTTGTCGAACAACGGGCATGAAGATTCTTAGCTCGGCGCCAAGCCTCGCTCAACTTGCATTGGTTTTTTGATAAAATAGCATATTGTGAACGTAAAAATGATTTTTGTAAAAAATCATGAGCATCGTATCATGTACCTGTAGTTCATATCTGACCCACTTCCTACCGATTCGGCAGGAATTTGTCTTTTTCACCAGAGGTGGACGGAAAGGTTTCAGATCCCCCTGTTGGTACATTGTCCATATAAGGTGGTCTAGTATTTTTGTAAAATGTGTTGGTGGTTTTTTGAATTATCCATTTGGTGGTTGCTTCACAAAACCGTCCGTTTTTTATGCTCGGAAAATGGAAAATGCCTTTTTGGTGTGATAAAAAGGAAAACTTCCTCTTGCAACATTGTTTGCCATGCCATGATGCACATGTATGCACAATATGGCCATATTATCACAAACTATGCCTTGATTCTAGCCATAACATTGGTCATTTGACCCGAAAGCCAAGAAACCTCGAATGAGATAGGTCATTTTGTGACGGAGATAGAACTGGAATTAAAATACAGAATGCAACTAATAGTAAGTTACATAAAGCACGACTGAAAATTAAGATACATAAAAGAACTGAAAATTAAGATACATGGCCAGATTAAGTAACAATCGGCCGAACTTGTTTCGGAATGTTGGAGTGATTCAGTCATGCTCCTGCCTACACCTGTAATACTCGCCACTGTAGTCATCGTACTCGCCGCCACCGTCATCGCTGTCATCGTCGGGGTCGCTGTAATTGAACCTTGAAGGCTGAGTACGCGTGGGCTGGACTTGAGGGTAGCGCAGACGGGGGTTAGAGTCGGCGGCAGTGTCATAGGCCATGACGCTCTGGAGAGTCCTACCGCGCCACCATAGCCGACGGCCTGCCTCGTTGAAGTTAGGAGGAAGTGGGCCGTCCTCCTCGTGCTGCGGCGCCCTCATGCCGATCCACGAAGGCTTCCCAAGTAGGGAAATAGTCGGGATGCCATCTGGATTCCTCCGCTCGGCGTGAGCTCAGTAGTAGTGGTTCGTGATGGCCATCCGCGCCACACCTAGAGGCACAAGAGGAACCGTCACGCCTCGGCGCTCAGGCATCCGACCGGCGGGACACAGAGCCCGTTGGGCGGTAGTTCGAGGCGCAAAGCGCCTCCGCCTCCCTGGGGGTTAGTGCTATGGTGGAAGTCATGGGAAAGAGTGATGAGGTTGCAGATATGAGTCTAGAGATGTGCAATGACAATGGAGGCCAACCCTACATATATATATATAGTGAACTGGCGGGAAGAACTGGAGGGAAGAACTGGCGGGAAAAAATGGCGGGAAGAAAAATGGCGGGAAGAAAAATGGCGGGAAAAAATATGGAGGGAAGAAATAGAAGGAAGAATAATGGCTCATTTAATACATATACTGTTAACAGAAGAATTATGACATTATTCTAAAAATGGGACGGTTGGAGGGATTTCAGGCTGGCCAGGCAGCACTAATGATAGGGGTGAGTGTCGATATTATGTCGTGCGGCGTGTACCTTGTCCCGGATGGTGTCACCAACCGGGACTAAAGATGAACCTTTAGTCCCGGTTAGAGACACCAACCGGGACTAAAGATGAACCTTTAGTCCCGGTTGGAGACACCAACCGGGACAAAACACGAGTCAGCACTAATAATAGGGGTGAGTGTCGACATTATTTCGTAAGTGTCGACACTATGTCGAGCTGCTTGTACTATAAATAGGAATCCTTGTGAGTCCAGTCCTCCAGCCAGTTTGAGGCATCTCCAAGATGGTTTTCGAGCGAGGACACCACTACGGCCATTTCGGGGAGATGTGACGGAGCCAGATCCTCGGCATCTCCGAGAAACTGGTCATAGAGGCACTCCTAATATGTGAAATTAGTTAGCTCCTGGTGTATTGATCTAGTTAGAGAAGTTACAAGCTGCAAGATGGTTTCGAGGCGAGGACACCACTGGCCAGTTTGGGGAGATGCCGACGAGCCTGATCCTCCGGCATCTCCAAGAAACTGGTCATAGAGGCACTCCCTAATATGTGACCACGCGCGTTTGGAGATCAGATCTTAATGGTAAGTACGAATCGGGACAACTTCTTCTCATAGTCCCGGTCCATCCACAAAACAAGACTAACACTTAAGACATTTATTAATATTAAAAACATGAACTAGAGTTACATAATATGAGCATGAACTTCTTGGCATATGTCCATCCTTATGATCGCTTCAGACGTAACCATGGAGCATCTTCTTTACTTAACGGAATGCTTGGGTCAGTTTTCCTTTGTGAAGGCGGAATTTCATCAAACTTATTATAATCTTCCGACATGTCTCTTGTCCTCGATTCCCACGATGTTTCTTTCCCCGAAAAGAACTATGTGGCCTTTGGCTCATCATATGATGTATTCGTTTGCATATTTTTTGTTTTTTGTGCGGAGGACATGTCCTTCACATAGAAAACCTGAGCCACATCATTGGCTAGGACGAATGGTTCGTCTAAGTTCTTGTCTACCTTCATAAGATTGTTGAGATCCACCGTTGTCATTCCGTACTTCTTGTCTACCTCAACCCCTCCTCCTGTTAGCTTGACCCATTTGCATCGAAACAAGGGGACATTAAAATTAGGTCCATAGTCAAGTTCCCATATCTCCTCTATGAACCCAAAATACGTGGTCTTATGCCCATTGTATTTTGCTGCATCAAAGCGGACACCACTATTTTGGTTGGTGCTCTTTTTATCTTGGCCTATCATGTAAAATGTATTCCCATTTATCTCGTACCCTTGGAAAGTACATACAGTCGAAGATGGTGTCCTGGCCAACAAGTACGGTGATCTAGCCAATGTGGTGTTATTCGTGAGAAGTCTTTGAAGACACCGCCAAAACTCGCCATGTGTTCACTTATAATCCATTCATCGGTATCACAGGTGTTTGAGGCGTATTAAATTCTTGTGTTCATTGATATACGGGCAACCAAGATAGATCTTTGTAAAACCGTGTAGTGTGCTTGATTGAGAGAATGCCCGTCCCTACATATCATTGCTTTACATCCTAGGGTGCCTTTTCCACGCAGTCTCCCCTCATGTTGTGATTCTGGAACACCAATCGCCTTAAGGTCAGGAATAAAATCAACACAGAACTCAATTACCTCCTCTGTTACATAGCCCTTGGAGATGCTTCCTTCTGGCCTAGCACGATTATGAACATATTTCTTTAAGACTCCCATGTACCTCTCAAAGGGGAACATATTGTGTAGAAATACAGGACCGAGAATGGCAATCTCTTCTACTAGGTGAACCAGAGATGTCATAATATTGAAGAAGGATGGTGGGAACACCAACTCAAAGTGACAAGACATTGGGCCACATCTATTTGTAACCTGGTAGGCTTTACGGATCGATTACCTTCGAGATATTGCATTGAGGAATGCACATAGCTTCACAATGGGTACTCGAACATTTTCGGTAGAAGCCCCTCAATGCAATCGGAAGCAATTGTGTCATAATCACGTGATCCTCATGAGACTTCAGGTTTTGGAATTTTTCTACGCCATATTTATTATTCCCTTTATATTCGACGAAGCCGACGGAACCTTGATACCGCCGACATTCAAAAAAGATTTCCTTCTCTGCTTTGGTAAGAGCGTAGCTGGCAGGAGTTAAGTGGCATCGTTTACCCTTCTCGTTCTCAGGATGCATAGGCTCTTCAGGGGCTTTCAGACGTTGCTGGTCCTGCCGTGCTTCCGGTGTATCTTTTGTCTTTCCATACACTCCTAGAAAGCCTAGCAGGTTCACGCAAACATTCTTCGTCACGTGCATCACGTCGATTGAAGAGCGGACCTCTAAGACTTTCCAATAGGGTAGGTCCCAAAATATAGATTGCTTCTTCCACATGGGCGCGTGTCCGGCATCGTAATTCAGAACATATAGACTTCCAGGACCTTTTCCAAATATTACTTCTAGGTCCTTGACCATACCAAATACCTCCTCACCGGTACGGAGGACAGGCTTCCTCCGGGGTTCTGCCAGACGTTTGAAATGCTTGCCTTTCTTTCTTACTGGATGCAGGTTCAGAAGAAATCGGCGATACCCTAGGTACACAAACTTCTTACATTTATCCAAATATACACTTTTAGTCTCATCTAAACAGTGTGTGCATGCATTGTATCCCTTGTTTGTCTGCCCTGAAATGTTACTAAGAGCAGGCCAATCATTGATGGTTACGAAAAGCAATGCTCGTAGGTCAAATGGCTCCCCTTTGTGCTCATCCCACATACGTACACCTGGTTTGGCCCACAACTGTAAAAGTTCTTCAACTAATGTCCTTAGGTACACATCAATGTCGTTGCCGGGTTGCCTCGGGCCTTGGATGAGCACTTGCATCATAATGAACTTCCTCTTCATACACAACCAAGGAGCAAGGTTATAGATACATAGAGTCACATGCCAGGTGCTGTGACTGCAGCTCTGCTCACCAAAAGGATTCATGTCGTCTATACTTAGACCAAACCTTAAGTTCCTTGCGTCACGTGCGAAGTCCGGGTACTCTCGCTCGACTTTTCTCCACTGTGACCCATCAGCGGGGTGTCTCAACATCGTGTCTTTCTTACGGTCTTCCATGTGCCATCGCAACAACTTGGCATGCTCTTTATTTCTGAAGAGACATTTTAACCGTGGTATTATAGGAGCATACCACATAACCTTGGCGGGAACCTTCTTCCTAGGGGCCTCGCCCTCAACATCGCCAGGATCGTCTAAATGCGATCTTATACCGCATGCAAAGGCATACCGGGCATGCATCCAAATTCTCGTATTTCTCACCGGTAGAGGATGCGTCATTAATGCAGCATGTATCTTCTGACGCCTAATCCTAGAGGGCGCATAACCTTCTTTGCTTGGTATGTACTGTCGGCAACTCATTATTTCTTGGAAGAAGATTCTTCATTTTTACCAACAACTTTGAAAATGCGGCTGTCACACCTGCTCTTCCGCCCATTGCAGCAAATCCAAGGTGGTACCTATCTTTTGTGGCCATCTTCGCAAGTTGGATACACCAATGTTTTGTGATCCTTTAACATCTGCTCCATCTTCTCCTTCTCCTTTTGAGTTTCACATTCTTCCTTTGCATCGAATGGCCGACCAAGATCGTCATCAGCGGGCCCATCTCACGCCTCTTGATCTTCATTATCTACCCCGTTCACATAAGATCATCATATTCATGATACATATTATGATAGTTGTCATCATCCTCTTCTTCTTCGTTGTCTTCCATCACAACCCCTTTTTCTCCGTGCTTGGTCCAATAATTATAGCTGGGCATGAAACCGGATCGAAGCAGGTGGGCGTGAATGGTTACGTATTTGAGTAGTCTTTCTTGTTCGACAGTGAACACACGGACATCACATAAAACCATTGTGACCACGGTTTGCATTAGCCACAACGATGAAATTTTGGAGGCCCGTAATGTACTCGGAAGTGCGGCGGTCACCGTACATCCATTGCCGGTTCATCTGCATTAATATGTAGTATATATCAAAAATTATTAGGGAGATGACCATTTATATATATAGTACATCAATGACACATGAAAGGATAGTTGCCGACCTCGACCGAGAAGGAAAGAGCAACGAGAAAACTTATTTTGAGCTCTCGGGCATTTCACCGAACACCTCTTGTGCATATGAAAAAACACAAACTAGCACTCTTCACACCCTCTTGCTAGGCTCCAAAATGAGATAGTGAAAAAATGGAAGAGTGGGGTGTGGGCTGCGGTGTCTTATATAGCCCCCCTTTAACACCGGTTCAAGCCACGAACCGGTGTTAAAGGGGGGATGCGTGGGTCACTGTTGCAGGGTCCTTTAACACCGGTTCGTGGCACGAACCGGTGTTAAAGGGGCTCTTTTTTGCAAGACGGGCCACGTCCCTCTTTAACACCGGTTCGTAGAAGAACCGGTGTTAAAGCCCTTTTCCAGGATCAATGAAAAGCCCCATTTCCACTAGTGCACTTAGCGATGAATCAATTACCTATCCTAACAAAATTACTGACTTTGAATATTAAATTTCGAGTTAAATGTTTTGCTTCGTGAGGTCACGAGCAGATGTCATTTTGTATAAGAACAAAGTCAAATACATAATTTTATCCATTAATTTTCTAACAGTTTTCCTATTTTTAGAATGTCGAGTAGTTGGGCTTAGGAATGGACGCTTTTATTATGACCATGACCATGATATAAAACATCTGACAATATTCTCTAACTAAGTAATCTAGATACATTTTTTAGCACAATACAAGAGTCGAATTTAGGAAATTTAAACTGCATTGTTTACATGATTTTGTATTTAAGAAAGGATGTGCTACAAGTTTATGAAGTGTTCGTGCATGAATATTGAGAAGATGAAATTTTCTAGGAAAAATAAGATTTTAAGTTAGGTTTAAAATTGCAACTTTAAAATTTAAATAATAGTGTTAAAAAGTCAAAAGTTTTGGGTTAAGGCATGTACACTTGTGTGATGTTGGATTTCTCTTACCCATGTCACGTGTAGGCTTTCTACTTGAGAGAGAGAACATTAACTTAACATAAATACACTCTTTATCTAGCAATCTTATACTCCCTCCATCCCAAGGCTTAAGGCATATAACTTTCTTGAAAATTCAAGTCATATAAATTTTGATCAAACTTTTAGAAAAAACTATTAAAAAATATTATATTATATAGGTACCATGTGAAAATATGTTTTATGATGTATGCAAGGGTATGGATTATGTGTTATAAATATTAATATTTTTCTCTAAAATCTTGGTCAAACTTTAAGTAGTTTGACTTTTAAAAAAAGTTATATATTTTAAGCCTTGGAAGGGAGGTAGTATCTTTAATATTAAAGTGGAGTTGGTGACAGTTGTCACACATCTCCCTTCCTCAACATCGCGTCATGCAAAAAAAATTCATTTCTACTATAGCACAAATGGAATGAATCGTTGGAGCAAAATTGGCTCAGCAAGCATAAAACAGATAACTTGGCGTATACTGTAACATCCTAAAAATATTAATCAAGGTTATCAAATTCTAATCATCCAAATTTAGGGTTAATAAAAACTTTTATTAAATTAAAATCAATATGAATGTATGTGTGTATGTGATGAATGCATGAATGCTTGTATGGAATTGTTTGATTATTATGAATAGCAAGGATTGGTTTAAATATGAAAACAACATCATCTAAATCATTTCTATGAAGAATCAAATCAATAGAAATTCAAATATAAACAATACAAGCTAATGGTCATTTTTGCCAAACTTGTTCACTAGACCACTTTGAGTGTTTTTAGTCCAAGATTTCTAACAGAAACAAATCCAATTCTTTTCACCCCTTGCTAGGCCAAGTAAAAGTGAACCCAAGCCCACCTTGCAAACCCACAGAAACATTTTGCAAATCTATGCCAAGGACAATTCAAAATTGAATCTAGTTCATATGGTAAGATCACCATTTCTCAAAACCCAACCAAACCAGTTCACCTTGACAAATCCAAGCAACCAGAGAGTACCCAGTATGTTACCAGTGCACTCACCAAATTTCATCCAAAAATTCAAATATAATTTTATTGGCTATTTCATCAAACAACTGAAGACACAAATCAAATTCTGCCTAACTACACTATTTGGAGCAGTGATCATTCAAACCATTGTCTCCCTTTGCTCATCCTTGTCTGCCCCAGTGATAACCATTGCATTAAACAAGCTAGAATCCTACCCTTGCACCAGTACTGAGCCACCCCGACCACCCCCTTGCCAGCCGACCATGGCAAGCTAGCACGAGCCATCACCGCGCCTAGCCACCATGTCCAGGAGGTAGGCCACCGTCCACCGTCACCCCCTGTCCAGCCCTCGAGCACTGCCAAGCCGTGGACCACAGAGAACGCGCCGCGCCTAGTTCGTCTCTTCCATGCCGAGAGCATGCCAGAGCGCCGCCCCCGACACGCTCGCACACGCCGCGCCTCACTCTAGCCGCCCGTCTACACGATCACCACGACCCCAGGAACCTCCCAGACATCCCTGTTCGCCGCCGCGCGACCAGGAGCACATGTGCATCATTGAAAATACCGATGGTGCCGCTCAGAGCACCAACGCGTTCTCGACCGCCCCTTGCCACGCCATCAAGTCGTTGAGCATCTCCAGGAGACCGCACACCGTCCTAGCCCCCGCGCCATGTCAGTAGCTCGCTGTAATGCCGACCCCGACGAGCTCTGCCCATGCCGTTCGGCCTCTCACGCTCGGCTATAAAAGGAGGCCTCCCAACTCCAATTCTCCACACCATCTAACTCCTCTATCTCTCTCAGAACCACCCACACCCTGCCCTAGAGCAAGGCGAGCACCAGGTCACCGGAATTTGGCCAGAAACCGCCGCAGCAGGAGGAGAAGGGCGACGTCGATTCAGGCCACCGCAGGAGACGCCGCCAGTACCAGGAGAACCGCCGTCATCGACAACCTCATTCGCCCCTGTCGTCGACTCTGGCCTGAGCCCCTGTGATCCTCCCCGACCCTCATTGTCCGTGCTAGGGTTTGTTCCCATCGCGTCCTGTTCAGATGAGGACGATGGCCGTGAGCCGTTGATCTTTAATCTAATTGTACGGTCATAATCAACCCATATCTCTTCAGCACCCCCTGTCTCACTGACGAGTGGGAACACCACTTAAACCAGCCTGGACACGCTGTGTGCAGTGGGCCGGCCCATCTAGATCTCCCGTGCAATCCAGTAGTTTAAATTTAGATTTTTCAATTTAGTTTCAAACCTAGTTGAGACAGTAACTTTAAAAATCAATTCAGAGAGTTTCACTAAACCAAATTGCATGAAACCAATTTTGTTAGAAAGGTATTGAAATTCTTAATCCAACCCTGCTGGATTCAACCCATTTGAAATTATAGATCAGCAATAGTAAAGATAACAAGGCAAAGACTTTTCTGCATTCAATTTTTTTTAAAAAAAATCATCAATAAATGCTTTTGAGTTGATTCTAACTCTCAAAAATCACATTTGATAAGACCTTTCTTAATATATAAAAATATCTAGGTTTACTTGCAGTAATAAAGGACAAGTAATAAAAGAATGCCCCATAGGCATTTCTAGTCACTTTAATTTATTAAAATAATAATGTTAAACCTTATTAAATTGTGACACCACTTTAAATCACATTCCCAAGTATTAAAATATGTGGTGATGACATGTGTCAACATGATTCCATATTTTAATTGGAGAATATTAAATCTTAAGTAGTTTTCAATGAGTAGAAATTACTTTTTCTAAAATAAAATAAATAAGAATAAGTCTTAATTCCATGTGATGATTGTGATGATGCTATATCATCTAGTGTGAACATTTGTGTGCTAAATAGAAGTAGTTAAGTATTGTTTGGTGATTGTGTACCTCGTATTTATTTATAGACGCTAGTACCAACCAAGGATACGAATAGGAAGGAGACTACTACGAAGAGGAAGCGGAGGAGAACTTCAACCACTGCACTGCTCAAGGCAAACCTAACACTACAAGTTTACTATGCAAGCTAATACTTGCAAGCCCCACCATACCACTTAACCTATTGAATGCCTTAGGCATATTTGGTTATACCACTTTATTATACCAAATCCCAGTTTTACTTGCAAGCTTTATTCTTTTTATTTCTTTATCAAAGCTCTTTATTACTTTTAGTTAGTGTTTGTGATGTTTTGTAAAGATATCAGAGGTAGCCTAAAGAGCATAAAACTTGGCCTAAGTTAGATAAAACTAGATGTCATAGTGAGGCATGAGATTAGACTTAGATAAGTCAGACTTGATTAGCACCCCTCATTAGTGATTACCCCCAATTTAGTGGCTAGTGCTAAGCATAAAACTTGATCACTTTATAGGGAATACTTGGTGAAAAGGATTATGAAAACCTTAGAATGATGAGTCATTCTAATGAAATGTTTTGGCATGTGTTAGTGAACACCTGATGATTTTGATGATGAAAATGTTGAGGCATGAGCCTTAGCCCTTTATAAAACTGATGGTTGTCTTCGGATGCGATGTCATTCCAATGTTACCGTACAACCATAATACCCGAATTTGGGTAGGGCTTGACTAGAAGTTTATATATCTTAGAATGGGTTCCCTTGTGGCCGAGGTTTGAGCTGATGCTACCTCGTGATGATTGTCCATCTGTGCAGTTCCCAAGATGACAGATGGTCATGGTTGGGAGGCCAAACTCATAGGGGAGGTGCCTATACTAGGGTGTGTAATTGAAAGGTTAGGATTTATTATTTACATACCGAGTATGGTGATTCAGGATTGTTCCTGACGGATGTATCAAATATTTTGGTGAAAGTGTACCACCTCTGTAGAGTGTCAAACTATTCGAATAGCCGCGTCCGCGGTTATGGACAGTTGGAGTGGCCATACTGTTCCGTCGTCAGATGTTTTCAAAACAACTTGTGAAATGAATCATGACTTTGACTTGACCACAACAGGGCCGTGAGCATGAAAAACTAAGTTCCCACTTAGGTGTTATAAAACATTAAACTAGTTTTCTTTACTTCTGAACTCAGCTAGAGATAAACTTGGCTTTTTGCAAAACAACCTAGAGCTTAGTATTCCTACTTGAACCACTTTACTTGTTAGTGATAGTTTGCGAGTACTTAAAGAGTACTCATGGATTTGTCCCTGGCTATTCCTATGGCTATACTATGAGGAGGACTACCAGGATGATGGACAACAGGAAGTCTACGACAACAAGGATCATCTCCCATCGTCAGCATTGCCTGTGACCCTGAAGATGGAGCTTCGCCCACGCTACCGTTATTATATTATTCCGCTGCGTTGATTGTATTAAGACTGGATCATGAGATCCTTTATTTCTAAGACCTTTATTATGGTTTGTAATGGATGATGAACTATGGTACCAATCTGTTATGTCTCGCAAAAATGGTAATCCTGGGATTGCGATGTATGGCATAACAGGCATTTGAGATTAAAAATCCGGGTGTTGACAAGTTGGTATCAGAGCCATCCTGACCATAGGAGACCCTATTTAGAATGGACGCTTGAATCAAAAACTTAGTTTCAAAACAAAAGAAGTGAGTATTTATGAAAACCTATTCTCATTCTTATCACTTAGAGTCTTTCAAGAAAATTCATGTTCCTCAAAAATTCTTGCAAAATCTTACATAAATTTGACACACTTGATCACTCTACTAACTTACTCATCCTACATTCTTATAGATGGACGTGAGGTATAGCAAGTTCTATACCTCAAGTTCTTACTCATCCTACACTCTATCAGTTGGGCAATGGAGGAGAGATCATCTTTGAGCGTGATTTGGACCAACTCTCGGAACTTCTAGAGCACCCGCACCCCAAGTTCTTCGGAGCCCAGCTCAACGATCAGCAAGGAGGAGAATTGCAGTGGCTGATTGTTGTAACTCTTAGAGGAAAGATTGAAGACCCCGCCTTAGAGGGAATCCAGTTCACTTTAAGAGAGAACAAATGGCTGGACGGACTCGCCAGGGCTATGCAGGAAGCTCTTTCCCGTCTGTGTGGGCAAAGCATCAATTAGATCAAGGGTACCCTCTTTGAGTTCTACGCAAGGCGTGATGCTATGGGACAGCCACTGGAGGTTCCATACCACCCCGAGATGAAGCATCAAGTGGATCATCTCAGCTTCATGCTATATGATAGGTAGAAGGAGTTGGACAATGACCGCTCCTACGCCAACCACAACTATGCCATCGCCGTCAAGAAGGACCAGACCATCACCATCCTTCTGAAGGAGCGCAAGACCTTTCGCCGTCTTCGTGACAAGAAGGATCGCATTATTGCTCGCCTTCGTCACATACTGACAAACTTGGAGGAGACCATACACAAATGGGACATGCAGCTTGAGGAGAAGGAGAATGCAGGGGAAGATATCCGTGGAGAACCTTACTCCTACCTCAGTGATGATGATGACTTCCTGGAGGACCAAGCCATGGACTTCCACACTGATGATGATGACTCCGCCTTCATTGATGATGATGAAGCCACTGATTCTGAGGAGTAGTAGGACTCACACCTATGCTAGCGCTCACTATATGTGAGTTGTATCCGGTCCCATTGTATCGTAGTTTCACAGAATGGTTCTTAAAACCATATGTTTCCTTGTTGTGGTGTGTGTTTGTATTGTGTGCTATGAATGAATGAAAAGCAAGTTGCTAGTGGAAAAACCTGAGTCAAACTTTAAAAACTTTTCAAAAACAAACCCCCGAACCTTAGAAATTTCCCTCTTGCCTCATGATCTATATCAATCTTCAGATGCCTTGCGGAGGAAGCAGTCCATCCCTGTACCCAATGCTGCAAATTTTGCAAATGTTGGTTTCTGACCGTGAAGCTGAAAGAGCCAAACGTCAAGCCAACCTAGCCACCCTCCAACAGATAGCTCAGATCAATTAAGGCCATGAAACTAGGACAACCATGGATCCAAGATCAAGAACTTTCAGACTACCAATCCACCCATCTTTAGTAAGTCTGAGGAGCCATTAGATGTTGATGACTGACTGCAGACCATGGAGAACAACTTAGAAGTCGCTAGAGTGGGGGCCAATGAGAAAGTACTGTTTGCCACCCATTATCTGGCAGGAGATGCAAGAGCTTGGTTGAATAGCGTTCGAGCCATGAATGGAGGACACATGATGACTTGGGATGAATTCAAACTCAAGTTTAGCCGAACCCATGTGCCACCGGGTTTAATCAAGAGGATGAGAGATGAATTCAGAGAATTAAAGCAAGGGAGGATGACAGTAGTGGAGTACCATGACAATTTTCCGTCATTAGCTAGGTATGCACCAGATGAGATTGACACTGAAGCCAAAAAAGGAGAGATTCTTGAATGGTCTGCATGATGAGATGCAGACAGTGTTGGTCAATATTCCGTTTGCTGACATTGAAGACTTAGTGGATTCTGCAATCCAGATGGAAGGCAAGATCAACCAAGCCAATGAGAACCGCAAGCGTCGAATGATGCATCAACCAGGAACCCACCATACCCCAAAGTATCACCCCAACCCGTATGCAGGATATGCCCCGAGAAACAATAGACCCCCGATGAACTGTCCAACCTATCCCAACAGTGGAGGAGGAAACCCAAGGACTAGAGGAAACCACAACAACAACCCTGGCAACTCCAGCAACTTCAGTCGCGCACCGCCCAAAGTCAAGAAACCCACCAACACCAATACTGCCCCAAGAACTGGAAGCAATGATGTGCCTGTTACAGGAAAGGACAAGTCTCATGTAACTTGTTATGAATGCGGAACCAAGGGTCACTACTCCAATGAGTGCCCCAAGAAGCTTGCAACAACCCCCAATGTGAATGCCCTAGCTCAGCAGCAGTGTCGTGTTTAGCCTGGAAGGAGATTTGCCCCAGGGAACTCGCTCAACCGCAACGGTCGTCTGTTTCACATGAATGCTGAAGAAGCCCAAGAAGCGCCAGATGTTGTGTTGGGTATATTTTCTGTTAACTCAGTACTTGCAAGAGTGTTGTTTGATTCTGGAGCATCGCACTCGTTTGTTACAGAAGAATTTGCATGCACTAGTAAGATTCAACCAACAAAGTTGAAGCATGTTATGATAGTTCAAATACCTGGTTCAACCACCAAAGCTAGACAAATTTGCAAGCCTGTACCTATCATAATCCATGGCATAGATTTTTATGCTAATATAATAGTACTTGGAACCAAAGGTTTGGAAGTAGTACTAGGAATGGATTGGATGTCGAAACATAAAGGATTAATCGACTGTGCCAAGAAAGCCATAACCATGACTAGTACAGCCGGAGTATCAGTAGAGCATGTATCTGAAACCTTGCCCCGTCAATTCAAGTGCAACAAGAGTCTATCCCAACCAACCATTGACCAAGTCAGAGTAGTCTGTGAATACCCGACGTATTCCCAGATGTATTGCCCGGTATGCCCCCAGATCGGGATATCGAGTTTATCATTGAACTAATCCCTGGAACCGGACCCATAGCTCAAAGACCGTATAGTATAAACCCATCTGAATTAGTGGAGCTGAAGAAGCAGCTGGATGCTATGCTGGAGATAGGACTGATTCAACCTATTGCATCACCATGGAGATCACCTGTCTTGTTCGTGGATAAGAAAGATGGAGGTAACCGTTTGTGCACGGATTATAGGAAGCTGAATGATGTCACCATTAAGAACAAGTACCCATTGCCAAAGATAGAAGATTTGTTTGACCAGTTGACCGGTGCCAAAGTGTTTTCTAAGATTGATCATAGAACTGGTTACCATCAACTCAAGGTTCGCGCAGAGGATATTCCAAAGACTGCCTTTACCACCAGATATGGACTGTATGAGTACACTGTCATGTCTTTTGGATTAACCAATGCCCCCCGCTTATTTCATGAACCTCGTGAATAAGATTTTTATGGACTTCCTAGATAAGTTTGTCGTTGTTTTCATCGATGACATTCCGATCTATTCCAAATCAGAAGAAGAACATGAGATACACCTAAGGACCATCCTTGGAACCCTTAGGGAGCATCAATTGTATGACAAGTTTAGTAAATGTGAATTCTGGTTACAGGAAGTAGGATTCCTCGAACATATCGTGTTGGCGGGAGGAATTGTTGTTGACCCTGCCAAGGTTAAGGATGTTGAAGAATAGCAAGCCCCAACCACTTAAACCGTGAAAGGGCATTTATTGACATAATCACTTTTGGTGTTCGTTAACAACAAGTAGATCAATTTTACAGTTTGTCATTGTCCACAGGTTGGTATTATGATAGATGAACAACACCCTCACTCTTGGAAAAGACCACATTCATATGCCACTGTTCTGGAAACTCCAGACCGGAGTCTCCGGTCTACCAAGACCGGAGTCTCCGGTGGTCCGAGTTCAGTTCGCTCGTGATGCCTCCTGGATCTGCTGGACATTATGTCTGGGGGACCGGATCCTGCACCGGAGGTTACTCCGGAGTCTCTGGACTTTGTTCAGTCCGGAGTCTCCGGTGTTGGAAGACCGGAGTCTCCGGTGTTGCTGGGGCAGAATTGGTTTGGGTCAGTCAGAAGGGCAGTCCAGAGGCTGGTCCGGAGATTGGATGGAGTCTCCGGTGTAGACCGGAGTCTCCGGGCTACAGGACTGACTTTTCTACAATGGTCAGAAAACGGTTTGTGGAGGGGGCTTCCTATTAAAAGGGACCCTTATCTTCTTCCTCCAGTTGCTCAAGCTGCTCAAGAACACCAACCCCATTAGAGCCACCAAATCTACAAGATATCTTCATCCAACCATCCAAAGTCATTGATCTTTGGAGAATCGAAGGAGGAGGCCTTGATTTACATCTTCACCAAGAGAGATCTTCATTTCCCCCTCATTCACTTGAGGGCCCCCAAGCTCTAGTGTTTCTTTGGAAACCCTAACTTTGATTTGGTTCTTACAAGCTTGTCTTTGATTTGTCTTGACATCTTTCTTGTATTTGGGAGCCTCCAATTCAGTTGTGGATGTGTGCGCCGAACTTGTTGTAAAGGTGCCAGCTTCCACCTCGAAGGTTGCCGATATAGTGGAAGGTGAATCGAGCCCGTTGGGGTGAGGTTCATCGGAGAACAAGGGAGGCCTCTCATGGTGTTGGTGGTTTGAAACCACCCCCTCTCCAAACGTAGACGTACTTCCCCTCAAAAGGAAGGAACTACGGGAAACAAATCCTTATGTCTCCGCGTCCACTCCCTTGGTTACTTCTATCCTTTACCGCACTTTACTTACTTGTTCTTGCTTAGTGTTGTGTTAGTTTGTGCTTGATTGACATATAGGTAAATTCACAATAGTTGCATATTCTAGAGAATTTACCTTTCTTGTCAAACCCTAATTTTAAAAAGAGTAAAATTTGAAGTAGCACCTATTCACCCCCCTCTAGGTGCCCATACGATCCTTTCAATTGGTATCAGAGCCTCGGCTCTTTATTTGGGCTTTACCGCCTAAGAGAATATGGGTAGCCAAGAAGGGATGGTGGTAGTGAGCTGACCCCGGTGACCATGGAAGATCTCAGAAACTTGGAAACAAGATTGAGCTCTTCCTTGGTCAATGAAGTCAAGAAGATGCTTGAGCAAATTCTTAAAGACAAAGATGGCTCATCACCCCCATCTCCTCAAGAGGATCTACCATCCGTTGTACCTAAAGGGAATACTTCGGTATCCCCCGAGGGTATGGTGGTAGGGGGCAAACTAGACAACGCTAATTCCTCCACACAACTTGATGGGGGGAAGGGTGAGCACCGTGATTCTTGATACTCTCCCGATCCTCCCGTCCCTCACCCTCATGTGTACAATAGAGGTGACCCACCTAAGCTAGAAGAGTCTGCTACTTTTGTTCAATGGCAATCACTAATGAGAACTCATGTGCGCAGCTCTTGCATTGAACTATGGAACATCATCGAGCATGGACTCTTTATTGGGGATCCAAACAACTTGACAAGAAGAGAGGTTGTCAATAGTCAACTCAATGCCACTGCTTTGCATATGATTCAACAAGGATTGGGAAAAAAGGATTACCCACACATTGAGCACTTTAGCATTACCAAGGAAGCTTGGGATGCTCTCACTGTGTTGTTTGTTGGAAATGAGAGTATGAGGAGGAACCGATATGATGCTCTAAGAAATGAAGCCGAAGGCTTCTACATGAAAGAGGGTGAAGATCATGAAGACATGTACCGAAGGCTCAAGACCACCGCCATCGCTTTTAGAAATGTGGGTGCCTCACATGTGGATGATGCATGGATAAAAAGTAAATATGTGAGTGCACTCATGCCTTTTGAGCCCACCGACTTGAAGAGTCTACAAGGAAGACACAACTACCATCTCATGACCTCAAATGAAGTTATGCAAGAGATGGCCTCTTTCAAGGTTACCGCCAAGAATGCCAAAGATGCCCGTGCTCGTGCCCTTGATATGAGCAATGTTGTCAATGTTGCATTGAAGGCCAAAGTTGTGGACCATGGGGATGAAGATGATAGTGATGAAGGGCTTTCCATGGACCACCCCGATGAAGTCAAGATTGCTCATAGTCAATATATGGCCTTCTATGCAAAGAACTTTTGGAAGAACCCCGCTAAGGCCAAGATGGAAATGCAAAGAAAAAGCAACCTAAATGGGAAAAGAGAAAATACAACGAGATGGAGAACTTGCTTCAATTGTGGTGACCGCTATCACTTTGTAGCAAGTTGTCCCTATGAAAAGAGAGAAGATCATGGGGGTAAGCTTGTGTTGAAGAAGACTCTCAAGGCACCTTACAAGAAACCTTTCATCAAGAAGAATCCCATCAATAAGAAGTCGGGAGAAATTGTCTTGATCACTCATGAAGAATACTCCTCCGACAATGAAGATGATGAAGAGGAAACTTTGCATGGTGTGGCTTCTCTAGCCACCACCTCTACTCCGACATTCTCACTCTTTGATTCTCCAAATGAGAACTCTCCCACCAAGAACGTCACTTGCCTTATGGCAAGAGGAACGGAGGTATCCTCATCATCCCACTCTACTCCCTTAGATAATGATGAACTTGATGATGGGATGTCTCTTGATGTTAAAAAGGAATTAATTGCCTTTTATGAGTTTATGACTAACCTAGAAGGAGATGCTAAGTTACACTTTGAAAACATCCTAGATCAACTTTCACATACTCAAGAGATTCTAGATGTAAGATGTAAACTTGGGCATGAACACATGATTGAGCTAGAGGCTTTAAACAATGCTCTAGAAGAAGAACAAGAAACTAGGTTATCACTTGAATTAAAACTTGAAGGGCTTGATGAGGCCAATGACAATATTGTTAACAAACTCATCAAAGAGCGTGATCATGCTATTGCTAAATACAAAAGTGCTAAAAAGGACAAGATTGAGTTTGGTGTGGTTCATGAAAAACTTGCCGAGGACTTAGGGTTGCTTAACAAGGCCCACAAGGCTTTGGAGAGTGAACTCTTGTCACTCACAAAGTCCCATGAAACGCTTCAAACTCAATTGGCCAATATTCCTTCACCTAGTAACTTCATTCCATCTAGTAGTACAACTATTCTTGAAGAGAATGCTAGGTTGAAGGGGGAGCTTGCTAAGGCCACATTTACACAAGGAAACAAGTCCATTGATGATCTTTTGAGTAAGCAAAGGACTAGTGGTGATAAAGGGGGCATTGGATTTGTCTCCAATTCTAATAAGAAGAAGAACAAAAAGAATAAGAAGCCCAAGCGCACACAAGAAACTCACAAGGCCATTGTGGGTAGTAAGACCACAAGTGGTAAAACTATGTCTCATGATGACTTTGCGGGTAGTGCTAACCCTCACTATGTTCTAATGCGTGATTATTATGGTGATGTGGTATGCATAATATGTTGGCCCATTTGATGGTTATATTGCTTGGTCTATTTGGGTTCCCAAGACCCTTGTTGCTAACAAAAGAGGACCCATTGAAAAATGGGTACCTAAAAATTAGCTTGATCTTTTGTAGACTTATGCTTCCGGAGGGTCAAAGTGGGTGATTGATAATGGTTGCACAAGTCATATGACCGGAAGCTCATCTATTGTCAAGGACTTAAAGCCAAACGATGATCAAATCACCGTGACTTATGCCGACAAGTCAAAATCTAAGGTATTGGGTTTTGGCAAAGTTGTGGTTGCTCACGACATTACACTCGTGAACGTCATGCTTGTTGAGACCCTTGGGTACAATTTACTTTCAGTCCGTGCTCTTGGAAAGATGGGTTTTTCCATCTTTTTACATAATGATCTTGTGGTCCTCATGTGGAGCAAGTCTCTCAAGGTTGCTTTCGTTGGGTATGTCGAACATGACTTGTATGTGGTGGAATTTTCAGGGCAAGCCACTACAAGTGCGGTGTGCTTATTCGGAAAGGCCGATGTGGGTTGGTTATGGCATCGCCGACTGGCCCATGTCAATATGAGAACTTTGTAAAGTCTCCACAAGGAGGGCCATATTGTTGGACTAAAAGAAAATGTTTCCTTTGCCAAAGATCGTGTTTGCAGGGCATGTGTTCTAGGGAAGATGCATGATGCTCCTCACAAGCCTAAGAACCGCATCAAGTCCACCAAGATCTTGGAGATCCTCCACGTGGACCTCTTTGGTCCTCCATCTCATGCAAGTCTTGGTGGAAAAAATATTGTCTGGTGATTGTTGATGACTTTTCAAGATACTCTTGGGTTTATTTCTTCAAATTGAAGAGTGAGACTCAAAAGACCATCATCGACTTCATCAATTTGGTCCAAAGGCAATACAATGTTCCTGTGTTGATCATTAGAAGTGACAACGGCACCGAGTTCAAGAACTACACCTTGAATGATTTCCTTAGTGATGAGGGGATTAAAGATCAATATTCCGCTGCATACACCCCTCAACAAAATGGCATGGCCGAAAGGATGAACCGACTCTTATTGAGATGGCTACCATGTTGGCGGAGTTTAAATCTCCATACAACTTTTGGGACGAAGCCATTTCCACTGCTTGCCATGCTTCAAACCGGCTCTACCTCCGCAAAGAAATCAACAAGACTCCATATGAAATTCTTACCGGTAACAAGCCCAACATATCTTACTTCCGGGTGTTTGGTTGTAAGTGTTTCTATCTCATAAAAGGTGTTCGTTTGTCTAAATTCGAGTCTAAAGCATTAGAGGGTATTTTTGTTGGCCATGGTCTCGAATCTCACACTTATATAATCTATGATAAGCTCTCCGGAGCCGTCATAGAATCTTGTAGTGTGACCTTATAAGAATATGATGGTCCCCAAGGGGGCGTGTTGATGCTTGTGATGCAGATGATGAAATGCCTCAGGATGCCATAGGAAGAATGGGTGTGGGATATATCCGCCCCGTTGAGGAACCCCTTATGGCGGATCGAGAAGAACTATGCTCCACTCAAGTGGAGCCCTCATCTTCACAACCTCAACATGCTCCATCCACCAAAGAGGACATTGACTCAAGCCAAAGACAAGATGTGGACCCTCAACATGGTGATCAAAGTGACAACTCTAGTCAAAGGGAGCTTGGTCCATTCGACGGATTGTCAAGTGGTTCCAAGTCAATTTCTCAAGGAAGATCCGTACAAGCTGCTTTGAGACAAGCTCAAATTGATGCTAGAAGAGCACTTGATCAATACCAAGGTCAATCTTTGCCTCCCAATGTAGAGGATGATTCCAATGATGATCAAGACGAGGATCAAAATGATGAAGAGGGTCCCCCAAGAAACAAAACGGAGATCCACGCTTGTCACAAAGCTAGAAAGGAAAGAATGTTGGAATTAAGAGATCACACTCTACAAAATGTAGTTGGTGATCTAAGGAAAGGTATTTCCACAAGAGCACAATTGAAGAGGTTCAGTGAACACCAGGCACACATCTACATGATTGAACCAAAGAAAGTGTGGGAAGCACTTGAAGATTCGGATTGGTTAGAATCTATGCACAAAGAACTCAACAACTTTGAGAGAAACAAAGTATGGAAGTTAGTAGAGAAGCCAAAGGATTGCCGCAATGTTATTGGAACAAAGTGGATATTCAAGAACAAGAAAGATGATCATGGAATCATAGTAAGGAACACGGCTAGATTGGTTGCACAAGGGTTCTCTCAAATTGAAGGCATTGACTATGGAGAGACATATGAACCTGTGGCTCGCCTTGAGTCCATTCATATCCTTCTTGCTTATGCGGCACATCATAACTTCAAGTTGCAACAAATGGATGTAGGAAGTGCATTTCTTTATGGTCCACTAAATGAATTGGTATATGTTAAGCAACCCCCGGGATTTGAGGACCCCAACTTCCCAAACCATGTTTACAAACTTGATAAGGCGCTCTATGGGCTCAAGCAAGCCCCACGCACGTGGTATGAGCACCTTAGAGAGCTTTTGTTTAACCGTGGATTTGAGGTTGGGAAAATCGATCCCACTCTTTTTACTAAGAAAGTCAATGGGGAGCTTTTTGTATGCCAAATATATGTTGATGATATTATCTTTGGCTCTTCTAACAAAGCTTTTAATGATGAATTCTCAAAGCTTATGACTAGTAGGTTCCGGATGTCTTTGATGGGGGAGTTGAGAGTATTTCTTGGTTTTGAGATCAAGCAAGTTAGAGGAGGGACATTCTTCAATCAAGCCAAGTATACTCAAGATATGCTCAAGAGATTCAAAATGCAAGATTTAAATGGAGCTCCTACTCCCATGACTACAAAGACACATCTAGAACAAAATCCAAATGGTAAAGATGTGGATCAAAAGGTATACCGGTCTATGATTGGTTCTTTGCTTTACCTTTGTGCATCTAGACCCGATATTGTGTTGAGTGTAGGTGTGTGTGCAAGATATCAAGCGGCTCCTAAAGAAATCCATTTAATGGCGGCCAAGAGAATATTTCGATATTTGGTTCATACCCCATTTTATGGTCTTTGGTATCCTTGAGGGTCAACATTTGCTCTTTGTGGATACACGGATTCGGATTGGGCGGGTGACAAGGATGATAGAAAATCAACATCCAGGGCTTGCCAATTCCTTGGTAGGTCCTTGGTATGTTGGTCTTCCAAGAAGCAAAATTGTATATCTCTCTCCACCGCCGAAGCCGAGTATGTGGTAGCTGCTAGTGCTTGCACCCAATTGCTATGGATGAGGCAAACTTTAAAGTAATACGGTGTCCATTGTGACAAAGTGCCTCTTCTATGTGACAATGAAAGTGCCATCAAGATTGCCTACAACCCGGTGGATCACACAAGGACAAAGCATATTGAGATTTGCCATCACTTCATTAGAGATCATGTTGCTCGAGGTGATATTGATCTATCATATATATCAACCAAAGATCAACTTGCCGATATCTTCACGAAGCCACTTGATGAAGCAAGGTTTTGCTACTTGAGGAATGAACTAAATGTCGTAGATTCAAGGAGCTTGACTTGATATTCTTACACTCTCACCTATGTTTCATCTCATATTTGGTTTAGGTGTAGGCATGGAAATAGGGGGAGTGCGATCCTAATTGTTTGGATCATCCCTCCCCCCATTATGCCCAAAGAAATCAAAATCATTCCTCTTAATATCATTTAGTGATATGTGAGCTTAATGATGAGTTTTGGTAATGGACCCAAGATATATCTTCGTGGTGCCAAGCCAAGTATACTCAAATATGGTGTCCTAGGCCACCGACCTCTCTCATTTGAGAGGTTGGCACTTACTCATGTTTGTCATTTGCTTGATTCTAGTCTCTGGGAGCTTTTCTAAACATTTTTTGAAACCCTATGGCTCTTGTTGGTTATTCACAGTTTGATGTCTCAACCCAAGCCCTATACCTATCTTAAAAACCATCTATCTCTCATATATGTCCCCAAACACTTTTCCGGGAACTTTTGGTCGAGGAGGACCGGAGTCTCCGGTGTAAAAAAACCGGAGTCTCCGGTGTAGACCAGAGTCTCCGGTCCGGACGGTTTCTGTCACTTAAAGAAGGGGGCACGGGGTGAACTGGGACAGCAGTTCACCATTCTTCACCCCGTCCCCTACCTTCAACCCGTCGCCCCCTCTTCAAAAAATCCTCCCCGGAGGTCAAGAAGCCCCTAGATCAGCCATGCCGCCGGCCAACCTTCCCCTCTCCTCCATTGGGTCATTCCCACTGGAGGAATTGATCCCATGGACAGATCTGGTACCTCTCCTCTATTTTTCTCCTAGGGTTCATCTCTAGATGTGTTTTTTTGAGGATTGTTGCTGATTTGTCCATTGGAATCACTTGTTTGCGTGCACTCTAGTACTTTAGCCTTGTTGCATTTCCCGATCTACTAGATTCACCCTCACCAACATCTTCCCACCTCATACCCAAGCCTCCTGAACGGAGATTTCGGACTTAGGTCCGGAGACTCCGGTCCAGGCCGGAGACTCCGGTCCCCAGGACCGAAGACTCCGGTCTAAGCCAGAGACTCCGGTGTAAGGTGCGGAGACTCCGGTGTTGGGTGAATCAAAATAGTCCAGAAATGCATCAAAGCTCTTGTACTGCATCTTTGGGACATATATACTCATCTCCATGCTATCTCCCTCACTGCTGTTCACAGGTGATGGTTCTAGTCCTCCTCGTCGTACCAAGGCCAAGTCCCAAAGGGGCAATCCTCGCTATGATGAATCTCAGGGTCAGTTTATCGTGCCTCCGTCCAACCGGAAACAGCGGGCACGTGATGCAGCTTACATGAATAGGGATCAGGAGAGGGCTGAACAGGAGGACCGTGCCAAGAGGGCCAAGTATGACAACCTTCAGACCTTAGCCAAATGTCTAAAGAGGAGTACCGTGAGCTGAGAAATACAAATTTCTATGCGCTGCCTCGTACCAGTGAGGACCCTCATTACTGGAGGAAAGAACAAGCTATGTTCATGAAGGATGTGTATGGTGTACTCACCAGATCACCTGTCTGCCCTCAGAAGTTCATGAGTGTTGAGCAAATGCGCCAGAGCCCTTACATCAATGATGCCCTATGGATCTGTGAGAAGCTGGGTCTCTACAACTTGATGGAGCTGCGTGAAGACTACAGTGTCCATCTTGTCCAGCAGTTCTATGCCACAGTTGTGTTTGGGACTGACCTTGACAGGACCATGGTGTGGATGACTGGCACCACTCGCTGAACGGCTACATTTCATGACTTTGCCAATGTCATCTTTCAGACCTTCCATAGAGTATCCACTCCTGTGGGACTATGCATGCACTCAGCTGCTTTGGGTGAGAACAAGTTGAAGTTGGCACCTCTGTATGATGATGGTGTTGTGGGGGGTTCCAAGGGACTCAAGACCCTCTACAACCTTATGCTGAGGATTTTTCGTCACACTATTGCTCCAAGTGTTGGAAATGATGATGCTATTAGGGGTGGGCTTGTCAACCTCCTGTACCATACTCACTGGATCTTCAATGCTGGACCTGAGGCTGATGCTGCACCTATTGATGTGATGGACTTCATTTTCGAGGAGATGTTCCATGCCATTCTTTACAAGAAATATCCTCCATATGCACCCTTGGTTATGAGGCTCATCAACTCCCAGGAGCATGATTCTCCACATGGCATACCAACACACCTCACTGAGCACACTCTGGTCTCTCTGCAGCAGAAGGGGCGCATGGGGCCTGCTCCAAGGCGTCGCTATGGGGATAATGATGATGAGGAGATTGAGACGGAGAGGGCTCCCTCCCCACCTAGAGTTTGGAGGAAGAATGCCTCCAATGCCCCTATGCCTACTATGACTCGAGACTATGTGCATGAGAGGGTCAAGAAGGCTAGCTTCTGGGAGAGGACCCTTTGTTGCATGAACGTCGACATTCGCAAGCAGCAGCATGCATCCTACCAAAGCAACCGCCACATTGAGAAGCTTCTCAAAGAGATCAAGGAACATGGTGCTGAGGATAATGAGGAAGGTGAAGATGAATACAATGATGAGCATGGGGCTCAGCAGTCCACAGAGTCTGATCATACACTCTCATTTGGGGCATGGAATGCTCAACATGATAGTCTAGTGGATTGGAAGACGTTTGCTGATGTCACCTCAGGGTTTGGGTACCAGGGTACTTCTTCTTCTCGCCCTCACGGCAAAGGGCCTGCTGTCCCTGAGGATGATGATGATGACTATGATCAGGATGATGGTGACTAGGAGGAGGATGAGTATGCCGAGGATGACGATGACTACTGAGCGGTTGGGGGCGCTAGTGTAGGTCTTTTCCCTTTTTCGGCGTTTCGATGCCAAAGGGGAGAAGACATTCTCATCAGTTTGCATGGACTTGGGATTTGGGATTTGCGACTATCTGCCCTTATTAGCCTTATTTGCCTTCTATTTGCCATTTTCGAACTTGAACTTTATGTGTGTCTATGACTATGTGCTTGTGTGCACCATCTATTGTAACTCATGTGAGACTTATGTGTGCTATCGTTGATACTATCCACCTTACATGTTTTACTTAATTATCTTGCTGCACATAGTCAGGGGGAGCCACATTTGTATGTTATTCCATGCAAATCACTTGTTGTCATCGAACACCAAAAAGGGGGAGATTGAAAGGGCATTTATTGTCATAATCACTTTTGGTGTTCGTTAACAACAAGTAGATCATTTTATAGTTTGTCACTGTCCACAGGTTGGTATTATGATAGATGAACAACACCCTCACTCTTGGAAAAGACCACATTCATATGCCATTGTTCTGGAAACTCCATACCGGAGTCTCCGGTCTGCCAAGACCGGAGTCTCCGGTGTGGACCGGAGTTTCCGGTTCTGGCTCCGGTGATGCCTCCCAGGATCTGGCTGGGACATTCTGTCTGGGGGTCCGGAGCCTGCACCGGAGGTTACTTCGGAGTCTCCGGACTTTGTTCAGTCCGGAGTCTCTGGTGTTGGAAGACCGGAGTCTCCGGTGTTGCTGGGGCAGAATTGGTCTGGGTCAGTCAGAAGGGCAGTCCAGAGGCTGGTCCGGAGATTGGCCGGAGTCTCCGGTGTAGACCGGAGTCTCCGGTCTGACTTTTCTACAATGGTCAGAAAACGGTTCGTGGAGGGGACTGCCTATAAAAAGGGACCCTTATCTTCTTCCTCCAGTTGCTCGAGCTGCTCAAGAACACCAATCCCATTAGAGCCACCAAATCTACAAGATCTCTTCATCCAACCATCCAAAGTCATTGATCTTTGGAGAATCGAAGGAGGAGGCCTTGATTTACATCTTCACCAAGAGAGATCTTCATTTCCCCCTCATTCACTTGAGGGCCCCCAAGCTCTAGTGTTTCTTTGGAAACCCTAACTTTGATTTGGTTCTTACAATCTTGTCTTTGATTTGTCTTGACAGCTTGCTTGTATTTGGGAGCCTCCAATTCAGTTGTAGATGTGTGCCCCGAACTTGTTGTAAAGGTGCCGGCTTCCACCTCGAAGGTTGCCGATATAGTGGAAGGTGAATCGAGCCCGTTGGGGTGAGGTTCATCGGAGAACAAGGGAGGCCTCTCATGGCGTTGGTGGTTTGAAACCACCCCCTCTCCAAACATAGACGTACTTCCCCTCAAAAGGAAGGAACTACGGGAAATAAATCCTTGTGTCTCCGCGTCCATTCCCTTGGTTACTTCTATCCTTACCGCACTTTACTTACTTGTTCTTGCTTAGTGTTGTGTTAGTTTGTGCTTGATTGACATATAGGTAAATTCACCATAGTTGCATATTCTAGAGAATTTACCTTTCTTGTCAAGCCCTAATTTGAAAAAGAGTAAAATTTGAAGTACACCTATTCACCCCCCCTCTAGGTGCCCATACGATCCTTTCACCAAGTTCGTGCATTTCTCGGATTAGCGGGATATTACCGCAAGTTCGTAGAAGGATTATCGAGCATCGCAAGACCCATGAACCAATTGTGGAAGAAAGATAAGAAGTTTGAATGGACGGAAAAATGTGAAGCAAGTTTCCAAGAGCTCAAGAAGAGATTGATCTCAGCCCCAATCTTGATTATGCCGGATATCACGAAGCCTTTTGATGTGTTTTGTGACGCATCCAAGATCGGTCTCGGATGTGTGCTAATGCAAGAAGGCAAATTCATATCCTATCTATCCCGACAACTGAAGCAACATGAGCAGAATTATTCTACCCATGACCTTGAACTAGCAGCCATAGTTTTAGCCTTGAAGACATGGCGGCATTACCTCATGGGAAACCATTGTGAGATTTATTTGGATCACAAGATCCTGAAGTATATTTTCACCCAGAAGGAGCTAAATATGAGACAAAGGAGATGGATAGAGTTAATCAAGGACTATGATCTTGACATTCACTATCACCCCGATAAAGCCAATGTGGTACCGAATGCCCTTAGTAGATTGCCGTGTCACTTGAACTCCATGATTCTGAAGGAGCAACCAAGTTTGCACAAGGAATTGGAAGATTTTAGAATGGAGATAGTAATTGAAGGATTTTTTTGCTAGCATAGAACTTCAACCCACTTTGATCAGTCAGATCAAGGAGGCGTAGAAAGGAAATGCTAGTATCGACGGAATCAAACATCGTATCGGTACAGGGAAGGTACCCGGATTCAAAGAGGATGAAGAACGAGTTTTGTGGTACAAAGGACGTATCTGTGTACCAGCAGATTAAGATTTGAAACAAAATATTTTGAAAGAAGCCCATGAAATGCTTTATTCTATCCACCCCGGAGGAATGAAGATGTATCAGGATTTGAAGGAGCAATTTTGGTGGCATAATATGAAAAGAGAAATCGGAAGCTACTGCGGTGACCCAGCATACCACTGCATGGTGTAGTGCACTATAGTCGTTGACATAACACCAATGAAACACCGTTCACTAGTATTACATCCCTCAGAGTAGTACAACAGAAACACAGCAGGTCCAAGACATGACTATAGGTTACAACTCAACTCTTTACACAAGATCCAGAGAACACTCTAGGTTAAAGAGAGAGAAAGAAACTTCTTACAAAGAAGATCAGAGATAAACAACTCAAAAACTATCATACTAATAAGACTAGTATTTTAACTAATGGTCTGGTATTGCTACTATTGCAATACTCTACAGAAGTAGGTTCTATGGTTAGAAATTCTATTCTTATCTATTCCACAACTTCGTCTTCACTTGAGTGGATATATATGTTGACTTCATTGAAGAGCTTTAGCTTTTGATGATGATTCTTGGAGAATAACTTGATGTAGACGTCATCTATAATGTCTTTAGAACCTAGCAAGGGTTAAGAAGATACTTTGAGTACGAGCGTACTCAACAAGTTCACTAGAAAAGGAGTGTTTGATGCACTATATCTACAGCCACGGACCATAGGTCGTAGGCCATGCAAGTTTTCATAAAAAAATTCTTCAAAGGTTGCTTTTATTCTGAAAAGCTATGTCCGTCAGCCTTCACAGGTTTACCAGAACTTTCATGGAGTTCCTTTCCCGCAGTTACAGCCTCCTTCTGAACAGGAGTAACAAGTTACAGTTCTTACACTCTGCAGAGGTGCGTTACTTTACCCATGAGAGATCTTAGCTTTGTTGCACATCTGAATTGCAGGTTCGTTCACACTTCCTTGGTGTGAGGCCCAGACTAAGATCCAATCCAATCACTGCCTTCTCCACGACCCCGCATGTATCCTTGGTGTACACCATTCCCACCTTTTGAATTACGGCAATGGTTTGTACAGACCGTTCAAATGCCGGAACTATCGTGGGACGTTGAGGGATCCCACCCATATGCTGCATATCCTCTACGAATTACCATATAATATGCACGCTACGAGTGATAACAGCCATGACCCGCACATCCAGCTCCATGCGAGAGGGAAAAGATACAGCTGACTTCTTCATCCCATTCCAAATCTCATGGTCAACGCGTGATATACGACGCAAGAATCACTGGCGACATTGGTTGTTAAGTCCTCGACAATATGTTCTTTTACCACCGGAACTCTTAGAGTAGGTTATTACCTCATGGTAAATAACCTATAATCAAATTATTATGAAAATAGTGTTTTCTGTTCTTTTTCAAATGCAGGTGATGACAACACTAGATTTGCAAAATTCTTTACAGAAAATAATCAAAGGACATGAGAAAGTGTGAACCTGCCTTTTGTGATTGCAAGATTATGCACTCACGGTCTTCAAGACAATATAAAAGATCCAATAGTTGAAATCTGCATCATTGGTCTGGTAAGGACTAATGTTTAAAGAAGAAAGATGCTTTTATGCATAAGTAATTCAATGCAAGTTGATAAATGCAAATCCCGAGAATAATGTTGTTCTAGGGTTTGGATACTGGAAAGGGTTTTTCCTTGGAATGTGTTGCCCTTTTAGATTAAGTTTCATACATGTGCTTCTTATTAAGGCTTGTGAGTGTGTGGGAAACAACATGTATTTATACAACAACAAAATACACAGTATGGAATGCTACTCAAGGTTGCTTACATCTTAATTGTTTATCTTCAATTTTTACTTTACAAGTAATGTCATTTATAAAGAATTTAAGTATTAACAATCTTAGTATACAAGTAAAGTATAAAGTAAGGTGTTTACTATTAATTGTCATATGTTGATTGAAGTGGCAAAACAAATAACTTTTGAAGAAAATCTTATTCAACTAAGCAGAAGCATTTAAGCTTTAAGTTAACCTTATAAGGTGTTATTTCTAGTTATAGTCTTTAAGTAAGAAAGAATTGCCTTTATTTGAATAATGATATTAGGTGTATTTGAGACTTATCTATCTTGGTTTTTAGCCTGATTAGTTTGGTATTAAGATGCTTTATAACTTAATTATGACAGACCAAAGTTAACTATAAAGCATATAATAAAGTCTTTAGCATTATACTTAAAGCTTGGTAATTATAAATAACTTTAAGAATGTAGATAGACTTAGGGTGTATACTTATGATACTTGTATCTTGTTCACTTTATTTTGTTTCCTTAGAGGTACTTAAGAACGTTACTTCTATTGGGGTAGTGATTTCTGTACATTATAATGGTATAAAGGAATTTATCTCCCTATAAGGGTGTGGTTAATGTTTGTGAATAATTAAACAATATTATTTATTACTTATGAACTCACTTATAGTGTTTTGATTTGTTTATGCACTTGTGGTTAATATAAAGAATGGGTTTTATCTTATTACAATTATTCTTGGAGATTTTATATTAGATAAGAATTCTTTTATAAAATAATTTATACTTATGGTTGAAGGATCATTCAATAAGGTTGCATATAAATGGTGTTAAATCATTTTGACCTCATAATGTTAGTATTTACGATGAATACTATTTATTACATTTAATTGGTTAATTTTAAGAAATATTAACAAATTTTATTTGTCATTTTATGAATTATTAACTAAAGAAATAGGTTTAAATTCAAGTTATGAAAGTGTTTAACTTTTTATTTAACTCAGAAGTGGAACATCACATTTTAACATGTAGGTATTATTTTTGTGATCACTTTGGTATATTACATTTATTTTTGTGATTTATAAATAATAAGATATGATTTTAATAAGGTTTATTACTATATAAATACTTAATTAAGAGGAATAATAATGCATGATTATAGTTTTAAACTCTAATTCTTATTTTTCTAAGATTTTTGGTATTTTATTTAGATTTTTAACATTTACCATTACTAAAATATTAATTATCAAAGTTTTATTACTTATAAAACCTTTATTAAATAATATTTATTTAAATATTCATCATAATAATATTTTATAATAGTTTTAAATTGTAGATTTTATTTTTCTCAACATTTTCATATATTATATGTATTTTTCTGATTTATAAAACAAGAGTTATTGATTTTATAAGATTGAATCGTTTTATGAATTTTTTTAATTAAATAACTAAATGTGGTTATTAGGTAATGTTGATGTCAGCATGAAATGAAGGGGTTTTCTCACCAGAGCCTATCCAACCCCCAGTCACTGACTGGTGGGACCTTTTGCCATGTCATTTTTTATTGTTTTTATTTGTTACAAAATTATTACTGAAAAGAAATAAAGGAAATTTAAATATGTCATTACCATGAAAATCATGGTGACATCATCAATGGGGATCCTCAGTAGCTTTCGATTCTATGGATTTTCTGTTTGCGCGAGTTGGTGACGGGGCTTGTCGGGAAGAGGACGTCGCCGTGAACCTTATAGTGGCGGCGCCGCTCTGTTTTAGTCATCGGAGGTTGGTCGGCGACGAGCTCGCACGGCGGTGCGGCACTGCCTCACGCGGGTAGGTAATTAGGACGAGCGAGCGACGAATTGAAAGATGCTAGCATACTCAGAAGCTTACCAGGAACCTTGTGGAGGCTATGGCGAGGGGAGGCGAGCTCGGACAACGACGCCATGGTCGACGGCGAGCGGCGGTCAGAGAAGGTGGATGCGCGCGATTACGGTCTCCTAGCTCGATTTCTTCCGCACATAGACAGTGTCCACCACGGCGGAGCTTGCTGCATCTTCAGTTGGTCTCGGGGAGGTCTCAGACAACGACAGCGAACAACTCCGGCGGGCTAGGTTTCAGTCAAAGAGGAAAATAGGGAAAGAGGGGAGGATAAGGTTTGCTGGTGTTACAAAGTTCCTCTTATAGGCAAATATAAGCGATGGCTCGAATCTTGACGGAGCGGGCATCGTGACGATGGCGGACGGCGGAGCTCGAGCCAGCGAGCTGCTTGCTCGGCGTCGCATTCTGGCGAGAGGAGGAAGAAAGGAGAAAGAAGTGGCGAATCGGTATGGGCCGAGGAGTTGGGCCAGTTGGGCTGGGATCGGATGCTTGCGGCGACGAATAAGCCAGAGAGGAGATGGGCAATGGGCCAGATTGGATTGATACCTCTTCTTCCTTTATTTTTTTTCCGTTTTCGTTTTGTATTTTACTTTCTGTTCAGATTTGAATTATTCACACTTTTGTTTTAAGTTTTCCCAGAAATTTTTACTTAATATTCTGGTATGAATTATTATTATTATATACTTTATTTAGTTACTCTTCTACATTCCCTTAATCATTAACATATAAGGAGTTATTATATTAAATGGAATAAGTAGAATCTAGGGTTTTGGGGTTTAGGTTTTGTTTATAATCCTATAAAAATGATTTCATTATTTCCTCTTAATGAGTGTGATTAGAATGGTTTAAGATACTTAAAGGTATGTAAATAGTATATCCATATTTATTTTGTATAACATTCATTATATAAGATGTTTTAGTTATTAAAATTCTTAATATGATAACTTCTATTATCCTAATTTCACTAATAGGTGAATATTGTTTTAAGGTTCTTGGTTATGACATTACTTATATATTGATAGCCATGATTGAAACAGAAGTTAGGGTTTTAGATTATAAGTATTTACCATGAATTCTAGAAGTTTTGAATATGGGAATATCCTTTTATAGTTATAAATTAATGGTTAAAGTATATTGCCTTTATGTTTATATTTTTTAATGTTATCACCCTTTGAAGTAAAATAGTGGGATTGTTTTCTAGGCTATCTTATGAGAAAGAATTGATAAAGATTGTTCCTAAGCACCTTGTTAGGGTCCCAACCTTTAATAAGGTAGAGTCCCCTGTGTTTACAATGCTAGTCCCTGGATCAATAGCTAGCATCCACAGTTAAGATGTAATATCAAGAAACAAAGGTCATAAAACAACTTTATAACCAGGAATAACATAATTTTATTACATCTTACATAGCTCATTTGGCTATTACATTATATTGCAGCAGAATATCTATAAGCATGGGGTCCTTCATCTTCAAAGTGCCACAAGCAGACATGTTGGTTGTAGACTTTGTAATCCTAATCAACACACTTCACTAAATCAATCAAACCTGCAGCATCACAAGTTACAGCCACAAGGGTCAATACATTTGAATTGTATTGGCAAGTGATACTATGGTAGTATAGTGGAGTCTATCATCTATATGCATTTGGCTAAGTGGAGTTGAGGCTTGCATTGCTCAAAATAGATTTTTCCTTAACATTTGAAAACACTAAGTTTTTGCTTGACAAAATCATTTCTCCCAATCAAAAGATTGAAGATCCTTTAACCCTTGTTCAACCACAAGTTTTTAACTTTGAAATTTGAATGATGAGATTCTTGATTGCTTCCATGTCTTGATGCTCAAATTGTCCTTTACCTGGGACATGGCTAAGTACTTAGATTTTACACTCTGCAGAGGTGGTGCACTTTCCCCACAAGACTTGGTTTCCCAAGACAAGATCTTTCAGAAGCCTTCCCTTAGACCAAAATGGACGCGCTCCAACCTATCAAACTCTACCACCAACTGTCCATATGGCTAAGTTCTTGCAACCTTTATGATCTAGGCAGAGCCCATAATGCTAAGTGGCTGCACTTGAAGCTTCTCAACATTTGACATCTCAAATCTCTTTGTTCCTGGGTGGCCATCCACAAGCGTGATACACAAGGTAAGCCATAAACATGGGCCTTGTGTAACCACTCAACCAAAAACCACCATTCAAGTCCCATTCCACCCAGGTGATTCATTAACTTAGTTATTTTATTAAACAAAATCACAAGTCCCCAGACTTAGAAATTTTCTGTAGTATGGATATATATTCCACCCTTGTTTTCTATTAGCTAAGCTAAGCTTGATAGTAGTAGGAATCTTAACTTAGGAAAATTTCTTCTAAGGTTTCATCCACTAGGTTTTCCTATAGCAGGGTTTATACTTAGCAATATTCCATGCAAGTTTTACTTAAAAAAATCACTAATGCATAGTGAAAGTAATGGGACAAAAGTATGAAGCATCACTTGCCTTTTTGGTAGAGGGTATAAGTTCACTCCTTGTCCTTGCAACAATCACACTCTTCAAGTCACTACAATTCAATCAAGCAAGGCACAATCTCAATCTACCAATCAAGAAAAACATCACATAAAATCATAGAACCAAGATAATGCATGCAAGCATGCAAAACTTTGTTTTATTTGGAAAAGTGGTTCCTAATGGGACATAAACATTTGAAAGCACCTAATGGTCATTTTATAAAGGGGCAAATTCATTTGCAAAGGATTTCACTTTATAAACCATTTTCAAAACAAAGTATCATTTTATGTGGTGTAGAAATATTTTTTTACCAAGGCATTAATCTATAGGGTTCACCAAATATGTTTTCAAACCATAAAACTTGGTGTTTGGGGTCAGAGAGTTTAAAAAAAACATTTCTCATAGGTTTTCTTCCAAAACCATTTTTAATAAATAAACTATATTTTTATTTGACTAGAAATGGTTTTAAATCAAAGAATCATTCTTTTGTTTCACAAAATACATTTTTGTAACCACAAAGTGTTTCCTATGGTCAGTAGGTTCAAATCACACCATTTGCCAAAGATTTTATCCCCAAAATCATTTTTGAACAATTTTTACAATCTAAACAAGCATACAAATCTTTCTGCAAAAACAAACCATTTAACAGAAACTTTTTACTAAACAAATGGCATGGTTGGCTAGGGCTTGTTCCACTGATTCCATTGATATAAAGTTTGCAAATTTTGGACGTGTGGATCAAAAGTTACAAGAGTTTCAAATCTGCATCTAATCAGATTCAAAATTTCTTTTAAACAGAACTAGTGACATGCGGCGCCCAACTACAGGTCGATACCGGTTCGGGTGGATCGACTAACACAGACTGTAGGATTTAAGTGGAATCATACAGCTCAGAAGCGTGCGTACCCATTCGCTTACTTTCTATCCTAATCGTCAGATCCAAATCCAACGGTCCTAACTACTCTGACCAATACTCAGCGGCGCTGGCGGCAGCGCTCAGACGAGGTCATCGCCGGTGATACTGGATGCAAGGGAGAGAAGGAGGAGGCTCACCGTGTTCGCCGAAGCTTGGGGAAGCTCAACGTGTTGTTGGTTTGACGAGGGGCGCGCAAGGTTGCGGTTAATTGCTCGCCGAAGACGTGGTCGGCGTCATATGGTCCTGGAGATCGTCGAGGGCGGTGTTGTGGTTCACTCCGAGGCAAAACGAGGATGCGGTTAGAAGCGCAAGACCAAGGCGAAGCTGTGTGCGTGAAGAAGAGGGCGCGGGGTGGTCTGGCTTACCAGGGGGAGGTCGTCGGAGAAGAACGAGACGGTGGCGGCGGCGGTTGTTGTCGTTGCTGACGCTCAGGGGCGCGCGCGAGCGAGATGGCGATGCGGAAAGGTCCGCCAGGGGATGGGGATCACAGCTGCGTGCTCGAGGAGGCAAGGGGTGGCGTGGAGCTGCTGGAATCCTCGCCGGAGCGTCATCGGACAATGGCGGTGTCGAGAGAAATTCGGCAGCCTGGGGGCGCACTTGGGGGAGGAGACAGAGGGGAAATGGAGGGGAGATGCTAGCGTTTAAATGCGCATGGTCACGGCGAGGGATTAACGCGACATTAAGGTGTAATCAACTGGAGAAATCAATGGCAGCAACGGCTGGGCGAGTTGAACGCGAGGAGGAAGAAGATGACGTGGCGTGGGGCCGTCTGGCAGCGAGAGAGAGGAGAGGGAAAAGAGGTCCACCAGTCAGCGTCTGCGCGGGTCAGTTAACAGGTGCGAATCGTTTTCCTCGGGAGAGAGGGAGTGGGCTGGTACTGGGCCTTGTTGGGCTGGCTCAGTTGGGTCAGGTCTGTTTTCATTTTTTTTCTTCCTGATTGTTTTGTCTTTTTCCAATTCTAATTTCTGTTTTGAAATTCAAACAACCAATCAAGCATTCAAATCTATTCAAACATTCACCACACTTGTAATTGAATTTGATTCTGTTTAACAACATAAACCAATTCCCAAAATAAAATAATATTTTTATTTTTAGAGTCCATTTATAATTAAATAAAATGGACACTGGTTAATAAATCAAATGCGTTTTAATTTATTTAAAAACGCCATTTGAAATCTAAATATTTTCAAAACCAAATCAGTAGGTTTTATTTGAAAATAGAAGATACTTGGAAAACTTGTTTAAAATAAAATAACATTTTATTTTAGGGTCCATTAATAATTAAATAAAATGGACCTTAGTCATTAAATCAAATAGGATTTGTTTTATTAAAAACTTTATTTTGAAATCTAAAATAAAACCAAAACACTTCAGTAGGTTTTATTTGAGAATATAAAATACTTGAAAAACTTATTTAAATTAAATAAATAAGTTTTAGTGTTTATTTAAAATGGGAAAAGCCTTTATTTTTAATAAAACTGGATATTAATAAATACTCATTATTTTGCTTAAATAAACCTTTACTCTTTTAATCAAAGCAAAACCTTTTGTTTCAAAATCTTGGCCAAGGTTTAATTTGGCTTTATAAATAATCCTTATTTATAAATCCACCTTTTCTTTTGAAAACCAAATCTTTTATTAAAAGATCCAAAAATAGTAATTTAAATATTTTTAAGTTTTATTGTTTATTTATCTTTTTAAATTCCTTTAGGATTTTATTTGATCCAAATAGGCTTTGAAAGTTCCCAATTGGATTCAAAAAGTTTCTTCTCACCCTGAAAATCAACAAAGTTTTATTTTATTTATTTATTTTTCACATTACAAGATTTGGAAAATCTTGGGATGTGACACACCTATGATGATGATGGTTGAAAATGACAAAGATGTGCTCAGGTGATTTGATATAGTAAATATTTCTATGAAGCTTTGTGTAAATAAGATGATAGATCAATTAGATGAAATGGATAATATGTTTGCTAAAGATCTAGGGTCTAGTGTTTACCAAGAATTCCTGTATTCCATACATCATAATTCTGGACTTCTAATTAAGGAATTCCTTTCCTAGATATATTACTTCTCTATATCCATCATCATGTGTTAACATGATGAGATTTACCTCACAAGAATATTCTTATCCACCTTTTATTCTTCTAACTCCTCTTGTAATTCCAATGAGCTTGATTCTAAAGCATTTCCTAATCTTTTCATATTTATACTTGGGTATATCAACAACTCTGCTGTTGATAATCCCCAATCTAGCAAGTGGTTACTTCTAACTCCAATCATACTCTTCCTTAGTCATCCTTCACTAATATCACTTCAATAGATGTATCCATCAAATCCTACTTCACCTCAAGTGCTTACTATTTCCAAAGAGGAAAATACTACTTCTTTAATACAATGTTGCTCTAACATCATTTTAATCATATTATCTTGTCTCTACTTAACTCCAATATCTAACATTCCAACCTCACATTATATTAATGTGACTTGTAATGACTAATCTAGGATAATATATCTATACTAGGTTCCAATCATGTTTTATTCACCAATGTCACTCATACATGGTATAAGCATTCAATGTTGGTGAATAAGGCATGGTCATTATAATCCTTTGTGCTTTAGATTTCCAGTTGGCTAATCAAGGATTCATCAATACTACATTATAGTTGTATTGAAATTATCTTCTTATTATCTCTATTGGATTAAGAGATATAATTCATTGACTATACCTACTTGATCCAATAGGATTACTCCTGGGAACTTGCTTCAGGGTTCATCCTTGTAATCTTATTTGTTACCATATTGATTTGATTTTCTTCCATCACTCCCATCCTAAAGATGATATCTAAAACTAGCTTCACTATTTACCTCTTCTTACTTCTTTCTTTATAAGCCTTAAGTGAATGCTATAATAAGAACAAGAGTTGATATGTCAAGAATTGGTGAATCAATAGTTGATTACTCAATATTTATGAACAACAAATATAAGGATAGGATTCAATAGAGATGATAAGGATTGATATGGAAAGAAAGATATATGGTGAATGATCTTGACTTTGGTTTCTTTCCTACTCAATCTCACTAGAGAGTTAAAGTTAGGTATTACCATGATACTCATGGTATAAGTAGATGAGATTAAGATATAGTTGTTACATTCTTATTATTTGTTTTATATTTATAATTTGGTATTCACGAGTGATTATAATGAATACTATGATATGATCACCTAAGGATCAAATATAAATCCATTAAGTCATGTATTAAGGTTTAACTCTTATTACATTTGATCTACCCTTAGATCAAATCATGTTTACCCAAAATAATGTTTTAGCAAAGGTCATATTGAAACTTATCGCAGTCAACTTGATGATCTACTTCAATTCCATCAAGTTAAGAGAAGCTTCAATCACTTTGACAAGTTTTTATTTAAAAGCGCGAAAATTATTCAGATTTTCTAGGCATGAATGCAATGCACACATCTGTGTTCAGCTTATTTCTAAGCTCTAATGCTGGGATGTTACAGACTCTCCCCCTTAAAATAAACTTCGTCCTTGAAGTTCGCACACTCTTTCGTTTCGGAATGAGGAATTGTCTTGTTTCAATTATGATATGTCTCAACTCCATGGTAACCTTAAATGGAAATAATTATATTATTCCATATCTAGATCCTTTCCTTGAATTCTGACTGTACTTGGCAATCTTCAACTTGTTGTCTCCAATACTCCAAAGTTCCTTTTACTTTACTCCCTTTGGGATATGTCCTTATTATTAAATCCTCAATCTAGGTCTCTTCTTTAGTTCCTTAACCTAATTAGGTATCCTAATTCAACTTCTTTTATTTAACCATCGAACTTTCTTACTTTATAAAGTCTAGGAAGTCTCACCAAAATGGTTTTAAATTTCCGTTAGCCAATAGTGATAGTCAAAAGACTAATCTTTGATTTTTCATTGTATGAGTGGTACTGGTAATTCTTCCAAAGATTGGATTTGAACACATTTTGTCCATACCCGTTGGAATTTCTTGTTCTCTACAAATTCCCAAATGGATGTGCTCTATTACCTCTTAAGGATCACTAAAGAGTTGTTTCTTTTAGATTTAGTCTATTAAGAGTATTCCATTTTATTACTTCAAGCTTTTATCTTATCAGGCTTTTAGACAATCTTTTGTTACTATCTTGAGTACTTCTATAATTATGACTTTCTTTTAACCTTATGAAAATAAGGCTTAATGTTTGCATAGGTTAGTATTTCCTCTCCAACATTTACTTGGAAAGTCAGATAACAATACTTACACAAATTGTTTACTCTCCCCCTTAGGGTTTACTAATAGTCTTCAAACTATCTGTTTAGTATTTATTGGTTTAATAATGAGAATATTGGTCTCTATCCATCTTATACTCTACCTAGTTAGGGTCTTATGAAAGATTGTACGGTGTATCCACACAATTGTGGATCTCCGAAGTGAATCTTTCAGCATTATTTGTCTTACTTACTATTCGGACATTTTCGCTTTGATGCACCTGACTTCGCGAAGCGTTTTAGAAATCTATCGCTTAATATTTTATACTCCTTTAGGCCTTACTTAGTTTAGGCCAAGTTTTATGCTCTTTATGCAACCATTAAGATGATCTGATTAACTATGTCAACCAATTACCAGCTGCGGACAAGATACCAACTGTGGATTAATTACCACCATGGATCAAATACCAGCTGCGTATCATTCTAGGTTGTAATTGTTACCCTACGGTTTCTGACATACCTCTAGCATTTTCTCTGAATTGTCAGAGCTTGAATACCATTTTTGATTCCAAAACTTTTTCTTTGTACTTATTCATGATACTACCATGAACTTGGTACAACTTACTTTATTAACTTCTTAGCAACTTACCTACTTTAAATGAACTTTAAGTTCATTATTTCTTGTTGTTCCATACATCTTCTACACTAATCTTCCTTCTTATTACTGATTAGGAATGATCTGAGCTTGATCCATCCTTCAAATTGCGTTGATACTACTTATATTTGACTTTACCCTTCAAGTAAGTCTTCATATTGGTCTTCGGAACTCGTCACTCCCTTACACGAATTCCCATTCCAACAAGGTCAATAACATCAAGTAGTAACTGGATGTTGCAACATGCATTTGCACACCAAGTCAAACTTCATGTACAGATCTAGTCAATCAAGAAGATCCAAGAAAAACAAATAAATCCAAATGTGGTACATATAACACACAATATTCTAAACCTAGAATATAGTAGTTGAGTATAATATCTCTATAATTCCGGCTTAGTTGTGTAGTATATGACACCTCCTCGTATAGGTTTACATCGTGATACTTAGCACATAGAGTCAAACTATTCTTTGTTTCTTAATTTACCCAAATTGCTCAATTGTAATAGGATAATCTTAAGAAAAATGGTCTCAAATTTGGTTTTGACTAAACTTTTGTCTCACCTTTGGAATGACTAGCTATAACCATACTTCCTTTATTAATAAACTATCCTCGCATGATTTCTCTAAATAACTATTAAGATTCTTTTGAACCCCTAAGATTGAAGGTTATCACTATTTTATGACACCTTTTACTTCAATCATGATTCTACCAAGTTATCTGCTTACTCTATCTAGAGATAATTTACTAATTACTCATCATATTTATACTCTCATCATGGTTTAGGAGCTAATCTCACCATGATCTTATTATGTTTTACCTGTACATTATGATTTAAGAGTTAATCTAGCCATGGTGACTTTATTTCTCATGACTCTATCATTCAGTCTTATCATAATTTCACTTCATCACGTGAAATTCTCAAGTGAATCCCACAACATTACTACTCATTACATCGTTATCCTAATGATAGTCAACATGTTATCTTTGGTTACTAACTAACCATAAGATTCTACTGTCTTACATGAATTCTAGGGTTAGGCTACACCATTAAGACTACTTCCATATGATGTCTTACACTTTCCTATAGTGTCTTGTTGGTTTTTGTCTCCTTCGGAATACACTAAAGAGCACTATACTTGAGAAAAGATAAATAATTACTCCTAAGAAAGAATGACTTAAGCATCTCACTTAGGTGTGACAAGGTTATCCTCAAGTGGATACTCATCACAAGTCATAAGATCATTTGGTTTAGATAAGATGGCTCCTATAGTCACTATCCAACCTACAGATCTTCCTAAAAGGGTTTCAATCCTAAGGTCAAAGCATATGATCTGATACCAACTGCGGTGACCCAACATACCACTGCATGGTATAGTACACTATAGTCGTTGACATAACACCAATGAAACACCGTTCAATAGTATTACATCCCTTAGAGTAGTACAACAGAAACACAGCAGGTCCAAGACATGACTATAGGTTACAACTCAACTCTTTACACAAGATCCAGAGAACACTCTAGGTTAAAGAGAGAGAAAGAAACTTCTTACAAAGAAGATCAGAGATAAACAACTCAAAAACTATCATACTAATAAGACTAGTATTTTAACTAATGGTCTGGTATTGCTACTATTGCAATACTCTACAGAAGTAGGTTCTATGGCTAGAAATTCTACTCTTATCTATTCCGCAACTTCGTCTTCACTTGAGTGGATATATATGTTGACTTCCTTGACTTCATTGAAGAGCTTTAGCTTTTGATGATGATTCTTGGAGCATAACTTGATGTAGACGTCGTCTATACTGGCTTTAGAACCTAGCAAGGGTTAAGAAGATACTTTGAGTACGAGCGTACTCAACAAGTTCACTAGAAAACGAGTGTTTGATGCACTATATCTACAGCCACAGACCATAGGTCGTAGTCCATGCAAGTTTTCGTAAACATTTCTTCAAAGGTTGCTTTTATTCTGAAAAGCTATGTCCGTCAGCCTTCATGGGTTTACCAGAACTTTCATGGAGTTCCTTTCCCGCAGCGTTCGCAGCTCCTTCCCAGAACAGGGAGTAACAAGTTACAGTTCTTACACTCTGCAGAGGTGCGTTACTTTACCCATGAGAGATCTTAGCTTTGTTGAACATCCGAATTGCAGGTTCGTTCACACTTCCTTGGTGTGAGGCCCAGACTAAGATCGAAGCCAACCAATGCCTGCTCCGCGACCCCGCATGTCTCCTTGGTGTACACCATGCCCACCTTTTGAATTACGGCAATGGTTTGTACAGACCGTTCAGATGCCGGAACTATCATGGGACGTTGAGGGCTCCCACCCATATGCTGCATATCCTCTACAAATTACCATATAATATGCACGCTACGAGTGATAACAGCCACGACCCGCACATCCAGCTCCATGCAAGAGGGAAAAGATACAGCTGACTTCTTCGTCCCATTCCAAATCTCATGGTCAACGCGTGATATACGGCGCAAGAATCACTGGAGACATTGGTTGTTAAGTCCTAGACAATATGTTCTTTTACCATCGGAACTCTTATAGTAGGTTATTACATGTCAACACCCGGATTTTTAATCCCAGATGCCTGTTATGCCATACATCGCAATCCCAGGATTACCATTTTTGCGAGACATAACAGAATTGGATATCACAGTACATCATCCATTACAAACCGTACATAAGTACTTACACAAATAGGGATCTCATGATCCAGTTCTTAATACAACTTCAAGCAGCGGAATACGTAATAATAACGGTAGCGTAGGCGAAGCTCCATCTTTGGGGTCACAGGTAATGCTGGCGATGGGAGATGATCCTAGTTGTCGTAACCTTCCTAGGGTCCATCTTCCAGGTACTCTTCTTCATAGTCTGGCCATGGGAATTGCCAGGGACAAAGCCATGAGTACTCTTTAAGTACTCGCAAACTAATACTAACAAGTAAAAGGGGGTTTTTGATAATAGGACACTAGGCTCTAGGGTTGTTTTGCAAAAACCAGATTTCTATCTACAAAGTTTAGAAGGAACGAATGCTAGTCGAAGTTTTATAACACCTAAGTGGGAACTTGTATTTCATATCACAACCCTGTTGTGGTCAAGTCAAAGTCTCCATTCATTTCACAAGCCATTTTGAAAACATCTGACGGGGGAACAGTATGGCCACTCCAACTGTCCATAACCACGGACGCGGCTATTCGAATAGTTTTACACTCTGTAGATATTGTACACTTTCACCACAACATTCGATACATTTGTCAGGAAAAAATCCTGAATTCACCATACTCAGTATGCGGATAATCAATCCTAACCTTTCAATTACATGCCCTAGTATAAGCACCTCTCCTGTGAGTTTGGCCTCCCAACCATGACCAACTGTCATCTTGGGTACTGCACAGGTGGACAATCTTCACAAGGTAGCCTCAGCTCAGACCTTGGCCGTGAGGGAACTAATACTAAGGTATATAAGTTTCCAGTCAAGCCCTACCCAATCTTCGGGTATTGTGGTTGTACGATATCGCATCTAGACAACCATCAGTTTTATAAAGGGCTAAGGATCATGCCTCAACATTTTCATCACCAAAATCATCTGGTGTTCGGAAACACATGTCAAAACATCTCAGTAGAATGATCCATCATTCTAAGGTTTTCATAACCATTTTCACCAAGTATTCCCATCTAATGTTGATCAAGTTTTATGCTTAGCACTAGCATCTACAAGTGGGGGTAAGCACTAATGAGGGGTGGTAAACTAGTGGAGTTTAACTAAGCTTAATCTCATGCCTTAGGATGACATCAAGATTATCTAGCTTAGGCCAAAATTTATGCTCTTTATGCAACCTTCATTTATCCTTATAGTATCTACCATTTATTCTAGTAACTCTAAGTAAGAGCTTTGATAAAGAAATAAAGTAAAAGCTTGCAAGTAAAACTAGGATTGGGTATCATCAAATGTATCTAACCAAGCATGCTTAGTGCATTGCATAGGTTATTTAACTCTCATTATTGCAAGTGTTAGCTTGCACATTCAACTAGTATCATTAGGCTTGCTAAAGCAGAGTATCTTGCAAGTGTTAGCTTGCATCAGTATCAGTATAAGCTTGCCTTGTGCAGAGCAGTGGTTGAAGTTTTCCTCGGCTTCTTCTTCGTAGAATCCTCCTTCCTCCTCGTATCCTTGGTCGGCACTAGCGTCTATAAGTAAATACGATGTACACAATCACCAAACAATACTTAATTACTTGCAATCATCACACCAAAGGGTCCTATAGATGATCTAGCATCATCACTAACATTACAAGATTAAAGCTTGGTTTAATTCCTTTTATTTTTAGAAAAGTAATTTCTACTCATTGAAAAACTACTTAAGATTTAATATTCTCCAAACCAAACATGGGATCATGTTGACACATGTCATCACCACATATTTTAGTCCATGGAAATGTGATTTAAAGTGGTGTCACAATTTAATAAGGTTTTACCCTTTTATTTTAATTAAATAAAGTGACTAGAAATGCCTATGTAGCATTCTTTTATTACTTGAAAATTATTTCTGTAAGTAAACCTATATATTTTTATATATTCTGAAAGGTATGGTTAAATGTGATTTTTGAGAGTTGGAATCAACTCAAAAACTATTATGGTTTTAATTTGAAAAATGTTTGAATGCAGAAAAGCTTCTGCCTTGTTATTTTTACCAAGGATGATCTACAGATCCAAATAACTTGAATCCAAGGGCTTGGATTCAGCATTTCCAGACCTTTCTAAAAAAATTGGTTTTATTCAATTTGGTTCACTGAATCGACCTGGGTTGATTTTTGAAACTGGGTACAGAAGTGTGTTTGAAATAAAATGGAAAAGGTTAAATTCAAATAACTGGGCTGCGTGGGAAGTGATACTGGGCTGGCCTGCTAAGCACAGCGCTTACGCGGGCTGGTTAAGTGGATGTCCCCACGCGTCAGTGAGATGAGGGGGTTCGAAGCGGTATGGGGCGATGGGGTGCATTCAATCTGATTCTAATCCAACGGCTGAGGGTCATCGTCGACGTTAGGCAACGCCGGCGAGACAGAAACCTAGCGCGGCCAGTGAGGGTCGTTGGGGGCTCACCGGGGTTCAGGCGAGGGTCGGCGAGGCGGGCGAACGACGAAGTCGACGACAGCGAACCTCCTGGTACCGGCAGCTTCTCCTGGGGCGGCTCCAATCGCTAGCTCCCTTCTTCTCTAGAGGCGGCAGACTCCGGTGAAATTCCGGCGAAGTGCTGCTCGCCTTGCTCCGGGAACGGGGTGGCACGATTAGTGAGGAGAGGGGAGTGAGATGGTGTGCTCAATTCGGCTGGGGGTGACCTCTATTTATAGTTGCGACGGCGAGACCGAACGACATGGGCAGGAGACAGTGGCGACATGGCTACGGGCGGCTAGAGGCATGGCCGACGGTGGCGATCACTTGGTGGTCTCCTGGCGATGCTCTATGGCTTTAATTCGCATGTAGGGGCAGTCTAGTTTGGTCTGAAACACGCGATGCTCTGCGCAGCAGAGGCGGCGTCTTCGGCGGCGAGCGGTGGCTGTGCGGCATGGGGCGGCGAACGGGGATGTCTGGCGGTCTGCTGGGTCAGTGGCGATCATGTATGCACGCGGCGAGGGCGGCGCGCGGTCTGTGGTCTTCGGTCGAGTGTGGCGCTCTGGTGCACGCTCGGCATGGTTGACAAAGGCACGGGCGCGGCGTTCCTGGGTGCTCTGGTCGATGTCTTCGAGGCAGGGCTGGTCGAGAGGGGGCGGTGAGGCATGGGTGATCTCTTAGACAAGGTTGGCACAGCTAGTTTCTCTCCTAGCTTGCTGTCTACACTGGGGTGGCATGGGTGGCTTCGGCTGTTCACCATTGATGGTATTGGCAAGCTCACAGTGAGGCTAGTGATTAGTTAAGATGGTTAGATGATCTACTAAGGCTAGTGGTGTCCAGAGAGGGAACAAGTTAGGCTCAATTCACTGCTCAAAATAGTGTTTTGATTTTGTTAGATTTGTATCTGCAAGGTGTTTAATGAAATGGCCGCAAGAATTCAAGTTTTGAATTTTGAAAAGATTTTTGGTGGGTGTGCTAGGTTGATGCTGGTGAGTCTGCAGATGCTTGGGTTTTGAAAGTTGAGCTTGTTTGAGTGGTTTTTGAAAAAGTGGGATCTTCCCATATGATAAAGATTCAATTTTGAACTGTCCTTTAAACTATGCATTTGAATGTTTCTGTATGATCACTAAGTGGGCCTTGATACTTTGTTATGAGTACAATCAAGGGGTGCAAAGATCTAGAAAAGTTTATGTTAAGTTCTGAAAGTTTGAGATAGCCAAAGTAGGCATGGGAGTTAAATTGGTCAAAATGACCACTCCCTTATTTTATTTGTTTTGATTTACTTGTATTTGAGAAAAGTTTGGGAATTGTTTAGATGATGTTTATTTCACCTAAGCATCCATTTACAAGAAAAGGAACACACAAACAAGTTGGTTCAAAAGAATTCCAAATGAAGTGCATTCACCATGCATGCTTTCATAATTTTATTTAGCAAAGTTTTTGTTAACCCTAAATTTGATGATTAGAGTTTGATGATCCAAGTTTAGTATTTTTAGGATGTTACAAACCTTCCTCCCTTAAACAAAATCTCGTCCTGAGATTTGAAAAAGGACGAAAAATATTACCTAGGATTTGAAGAGATCAGGAAACTCTGTCCTGATGTGATCTTCGCGCTCCCAGGTAGCTTCCTCTTCTATGTGGTTGCTCCACTGAATCTTGAGAAACTTGATGCTTCGGGTTCGGGTAGTTCTGAAAGCTTCTTCCAAAATATAGATGGGTACTTCGGAATAGGTCAGGTCATCGTTGATCTCTATGGTCCGGTGATCGATATTCTTGAACACTTCGGTCTTCTCTGGGACTTCGAGACACTTGCGAAGTAAAGAGATATGGAACACATTGTGCACAGCTGACATCTCTTCGGGCAGTTCCAATTGATACGACACTTCTCCTCGACGGTTCAGAATCTTGAAAGGTCCGATATATCTGGGGACTAACTTTCCTTTGAGTTGGAAACGCTGCATTCCCTTCAATGGCGACACTTTCAGATATACAAAATCTCCTATGTTGAAGGCGAGGTCTCTACGTCTCTTGTCGGCGTAACTCTTCTGTCTGGACTGGGCGGTCTTGAGGTGCTCACGAATCTTGTGAACCTTCTCTTCTGCTTCTCGTAGGATGTAGGGTCCGAAAATCTGACTCTCTCCTACTTCCGACCAGTTCAACGGGGTGCGACACTTTCTTCCGTACATAAATTCAAATGGGGCCATTTGTAAACTAGCATGATAACTGTTGTTGTATGAAAATTCTGCAAACGACAGACAGTCTTCCCACTTGGATCCATATTCTAACACACATGCTCTTAGCATATCTTTGAGTATTTGGTTTACTCGCTCCGTTTGTCCATCGGTCTGAGGGTGATACGCGGTACTGAAATCTAGGCGGGTTCCTAAACCTTCCTGGACTTTCTTCCAGAATCTCGAGGTAAACTGAGTTCCTCGATCCGATACGATGTTCTTGGGGACTCCATGCAAACTAACTATTCTAGCGATGTACAACTCCGCTATCTTCGAACTCTGATATATGGTCTTGACGGGAAAGAAATGGGCGACTTTGGACAATCTATCCACTATGACCCAGATAGAGTCATTTACCCTACTAGAAGTAGGCAATCCGGTGATAAAGTCCATTCCAACGGAATCCCATTTCCATTCCGGAATCTGCAAGGGTTGCAACAATCCAGCGGGTCTTTGATGTCCTGCCTTGACTCGCTGACATATATCACACTTGGCGATATAGCTTCCGATTTCTATCTTCATCTTATGCCACCAAAATTGCTCTTTTAAATCTTGATACATCTTAGTTCCTCCGGGATGGATAGAATAAAGAGTATCATGAGCCTCCTTCAGAATAACTTCTTTCAACTCTAAATCTGCTGGTACACAAAGGCGTCCTTTATACCACAGAACTCCTTCTTCGTCTTCGGTGAATCCGGGTACTTTGCCTGTACCGATACGACGCTTGATTCCGTCAATACTAGCATTTCCTTTCTACGCCTATTTAATCTGACTGATCAAAGTGAGCTGGAGTTCTATGCTAGCCAAAAATCCTTCACTTACTAATTCCATTCGAAAATCTTCCATCTCTTTGTGCAGGCTTGGTTGCTCCTCTAAAATCATGGAGTTCAAGCGGCACGGAAATCTGCTAAGGGCATCGGCTACCACATTGGCTTTACCAGGGTGATAGTGAATGTCCAGGTCGTAATCCTTGATTAGCTCAATCCATCTTCTCTGTCTCATATTCAGCTCCTTCTGAGTGAATATATACTATAGGCTCTTGTGATCCGAATAAATCTCACAACGGTTTCCCATCAGGTAATGTCTCCATGTCTTCAGGGCTAGAACTACGGCTGCGAGTTCGAGGTCATGGGTTGGGTAATTTTGCTCATGTTGCTTCAGTTGTCGAGATATATAAGATATAACTTTGCCTTCTTGCATTAACACACATCCGAGACCAATCTTGGATGCGTCACAATACACATCGAAGGGCTTCGTGATATCCGGCATGATCAAGATTGGGGCTAAAATCAATCTCCTCTTGAGTTCTTGAAAACTTGCTTCACATTTGTCTGTACATTCAAACTTCTTGTCCTTCTTCGGCAATTGGGTCATGGGTCTGGCGATACTCGAGAATCCTTCTACGAATTTGCGGTAATATCCCGCCAATCCGAGAAATGCACGAACCTGGGTTTGAGTGGTTGGGGCTTGCCAATCCTCGACATCCTTTACTTTTGCAGGGTCAACGGAAATTCCTCCGGCTGATACAATGCGACCGAGGAATCCTACCTCGTGTAACCAGAATTCACATTTGCTAAACTTTGCATACAGCTGATGCTCTCTAAGGGTTCCAAGAATGGTCCTTAGGTGTAGCTCATGTTCTTCTTATGATTTGGAATAAATCAGAATGTCATCGATGAAAACAACGACAAACTTATCCAGGAAGTCCATAAAAATCTTATTCAAGAGATTCATGAAATAAGCGGGGGCATTGGTTAATCCAAAAGACATGACGGTATACTCATACAATCCATATCTGGTGGTAAAGGCAGTCTTTGGAATATCCTCTGTGTGAATCTTGAGTTGATGATAGCCAGTTCTAAGATCAATCTTAGAAAACACTTTGGCACCGGTCAACTCATCAAAAAGATCTTCTATCTTGGGCAAGGGGTATTTGTTCTTGATGGTGACATCATTCAACTTCCGATAATCCGTACACAAACGGTTACCTCCATCCTTCTTGTCCACAAACAAGACAGGTGATCTCCAAGGTGACGCACTTGGTTGAATCAATCCAATTTCCAACATGGAATCCAGTTGCTTCTTCAGTTCTGCTAGTTCAGACGGGTTCATACTATAGGGTCTCTGGGCTATGGGTCCTGTTTCGGGGATTAGTTCAATGATAAACTCGATATCCCGATCTAGGGGCATACCGGTCAAAACATCTGGAAATACATCGGGGTATTCATAGACTATCCGGAATTGGTCAATGGCAGGTTGGGCTATACTCTTGTTACACTTGAATTGACGAGGTAAGGTTTCAGATATATGTTCGACTGGTACTGGTCATGGTTATGGCTTTCTTGGCACAGTCAATTAATCCTTTATGTTTGGACATCCAATCCATTCCTATTATTACTTCCAAAACTTTAGTTCCGAGTACTATCAGATTATCATAAAATCTATGCCATGGATTCGGATAGGGCCGGCTTTGCAAATTTGCCTAGCTTTGGTGGTTGATCCGGGAATTTGAACAATCATAACATGCTTCAGTTTGGTTGGTTGAATTTTACTAGTGCATGCATATTCTTCGGTGACAAATGAGTGTGATGCACCAGAATCAAACAACACTCGTGCAAGTACTGAATTAACAGAAAACATACCCAACACGGTGTCTGAGCTTCCTGAGCTTCTTCAGCATGCATGAGAAAAAGACGGCCATTGCGGTTGAGTGAATTCCCTGGGGCAAAACTTTTTCCTGGCTGAACACGAAGCTGCTGCTGAGCTGGGGCATTGGTATTGGGGGCTGCGGCATTCTTCTTGTTGGGGAACTCGTTGGAGTAGTGACCCTTATTTCCACAGTCATAACAAGTCACTTGCGACTTGTCCTTTGCTGCTACAGGCACAGCATTGCTTCCATTCCTCAGGGCAGTGTTGGTGTTGGTGGCAACATTGTTGTTGTTGAACTTGGGTGGGGCACGGTTGAAATTTCTAGCGTTGCCGAGGTTGTTGTGATTTCCTCAGGGCCTAGGGTTTCCACGGTTGGGATAGGTCGGACGGATCATCGGGGGTCTATTGGTTCTTGGGGAAAATCCTGAAGATGGGTTAGGGCGATACTTTGGGGTCTGATGGGTTCCTGGCTGATGCATCATGCGACGCTTATGGTTCTTATTGGCTTGGTTGATCTTTCCTTCCATCTGGATAGCAGAGTCGACAAGGGCTTCAATATCCGCAAAGGGGATATTGACTAACACAGTCTGCATCTCATCGTACAGACCATTCAGGAATCTTTCTTTCTTCTTGGCTTCGGTGTCGATCTCATCCGGGGCATACCTAGCTAATGACAAAAATTTGTCACGGTATTCCACTACGGTCATCCTTCCTTGCTTCAGCTCTCTGAACTCGTCTCTCATTCTATTGATTAAACCCGGTGGCACATGGGTTCTGCTAAATTTGACCTTGAATTCCTCCCAGGTCATCAGCTGTCCTCCGGTCATTGCACGAACACTGTTCCACCATGCCCTGGCATCTCCGGCTAAATAGTGGGTGGCGAACAGAACTTTCTCGTTGGCTTCCACTCTGGCGACTTCTAGGTTATTTTCCATGGTTTGCAGCCAATCATCGGCGTCTAAGGGCTCTTCCGACTTAGTGAAGACAGGTGGGTTGGTGTTCTGGAAATTCTTGAGCTTAGATCCATGGTTGTCCTGATTTCCATGGCCTTGGTTGTTGTGGGCTAGCTGAGCTATCTGCTGCAGGGTGGCTAAGTTGGCTTGACGTTCCGCTCTTTCAGCTTCGTGGTCAGAGGTCAACATTTGCAGGATCTGCAACATCGGGTCCGGGGATGAACCACTTCCTCCGCATGGCATCTGAAGATTGAGATAGATCATGAGAAAAGAGGGAAATTTCTAAGGTTCTAGGATTTTGAAAAGTTTTCAAAGTTTGACTCATATTTTCTAGTAACTTGCTTTTCATTCATTCATAGCACACGGTACAACACACACCACAACTGAAAGTACAAAGGAAGTCGCCTAGAGGGGGGTGCATAGTCTTTTAAAATTATTACGGTTTAGGCTCAAGTAAATGCAGAATAAAACTAACGTTTAATTTATTGAGCACAAAACCTAGCCACTAAGTTCACCTAGGTGCACCAACAACCTATGCAAAGCCATACAAGCAACAAGGTGATAGCAAGGTATAAATACTTCAAGCACGATGGCTATCACAATGTAAAGTGCATAAGTAAAGGGTTCGGTTGAGAGATAACTGATGGACACGGAGACGAAGATTTGTTTCCCGAAGTTCACTTCCAAAGAAGCTATGTCTCCGTTGGAGAGGTGCGATGGCGCAATGCTCTCCGAATGCCACAAATGGCTCACCTCGAGGTGTGGTGGCTCGATGCTCACCCAACTCCACACAAGGCCTCACCCCGGATGCGAAAGCACACAACTCACCGACGCCACAAAAGGCTCACCCTATTCTCCCAAGTGCGCACCACAAAAGGCGGGCACTTGCTCCACTATGGGACGCTTGAGGGCGGTCACCGAACCCGTACAAGATTGGGGCTAACTCCACAACTCAATTGGAGGCTCCCAACAACAAAGCCACAAAAGGCCAACAATGCCACAAAAGGCCAACAACGCCACAAAAGGTCAACAAGACCACAAAAGGTAAACAATCCAACCACACAACCGTCTAGGGTTCCAAGGAACCCAAGAGAAACAAACTCACAAGCTTGAACTCGCCGAATCTCCGAGGATAACTCAAACCTATGCACCAAATGCAAGGGCAATTCCTTCTCCCCCAAATTCCAACAAAGCTACAAAAGCTATTGGGGGAATAAGGGAGGAAGAACACAAGAGTAGAACTCAAACCTATGCACCAAATGCAAGGGCAAGTCCTTCTCTCCCAAATTCCAACAAAGCTACAAAAGCTATTGGGGGAATAAGGGAGGAAGAACACAAGAGGAGAACACAAAACTCTCCAAGATCTAGATACCAATGATTCCTTCACAAAGAAGGGATTTGACTTGGGGGGATTGTAGATCTAGATCTCCTCTCTCAAATCCCTCAAAAAGTTGCAAGAATCATAGGAGGGGAAAGGAGAGGAAAGCTTCTTCAAGGTTGACAATGGAGGAGAGAGAAAGCCAAGAACCAAGAGGAAAAGCTCTTACCCACGAAGGGAAGAGCCCCTTTAAAGGGATCCCAGATCTGCCGTTATGGGCATTCGCGACTCTGGCGGAACTTCGGTGGTACACAACCAGTCAAAAAGCGTGGAGCGAAAAGCGAATCCTGGTGGAACTTCCGGTTCACGAGAACTTCGGTGGGGCGTAACTTCGGTGGAAGTTCGGCGATTACATCAAATAGACATATTCAAAACAGAAGGTTCTGAAAGTGAGCGGAACAAGAGCCGGAAGTTCAACGAAACTTTTGGCGGCAAAACTAGAGCGGAACTTAGGTCCTGGCGAATTTCGGTGAGCGAAACTTCCGGTTAAAATTCCGACTGAAGTTCCGTCAAATAGCACATCCAAAACAGAAGGTTACTGAACGTGAGCGGAAGAAGACCCGGGACTTCCACCGGAACTTTCGGTGACAAAGATGCCTAAGCGGAACTTCGGTGGGAAGCGAAACTTCCGCTCAGTGGAAATTCGAAAACGAAACCAGAAACGCAATAACTTTTGCATCCGAACTCCAAACGGGATGAAACCTATTTTGTTGGAAAGATAACGACGAATAGAATCCAACAAGATCATGAATACATATGTGAACTATCCCCCAAGGTGTGGAGCCGAAAAACTCGCAAGATCAAAAACCGCAATAAGATATGCGAGTGAAATCCTTAGATGATGAGCTAGATCTTGTTATGATGGTGACCACAAGCTCTAGATCCTCTAATGGACAAGAACCAAATAACAACCAAGAAATATGATGCTATGAATGCAAAGGTTTGAGCTCTCTTCGAACGATGCAGACGAGTCACCCGCTTGAGAGCCCCTCTTGATAGCACGGCTATCTATCCTAAACCCGGTCTCCCAACTAACAATACGAGACCGGCAAAAGAAAAGCCCTATCAAGGACATACCTTTGCCTTGAGCATCCCACTTGAACTTGATGTAGACCGTCTTGTTCTTCTATAGTGGGAACACCTTTCTTGGATGCTCTTGCTTGATGAAGATGATGACTTGCAAATTGCTCCTCCATACTCCATGGGGAAACCTCTTCTTTGAACTTGTATTCATCATTCCATGAGCACGAGGATGGCAAGCTTCAAGCATGATATCTTCTAGAGATGGCGCATCTTGAGCTCGCCTTTCTTCATCCCTACTTGAGGTTGATCCATCTTGATGCAACTATTTGCACATGCCTTGATCGACCTTCAAGCTCCTTCTTTCTTCATGATTCCAATGGGCACAAAGCCCTTGGACATTTCTTCATCTTACAACCTTGAGACCAACACATGGCCCAAGCGATGCCAATGGACAAACCTACAAGTGAAACTCAATTTACACATTAGTCCATAGAGATTGTCATTAATTACCAAAACCACACATGGGGGTATACATGCCCTTTCAATCTCCCCCATTTTGGTAATTGATGACAATCCCTTAGCGAGGGTTTAAATATGACCATTAACGACCAAAGCGGTTGCCCCAACATCAAATACTACACAAGTATGTGATGTTGGTACAACCACAATATATAGAGCAAACTCCCCCACAATCTATGCATGTGTGATGAACTTGAATTTCATTGCATAGATTGCCAACCGTTACCGTTGGTTGAGTTTCCTCTATATATTCAACATGCAAAGCAAACACAAAGATGCAAGAGAATGAGAGGCAAATGCTTAAGACCACACTCAAAGCAAAGGCCAACTTCCCTTAAACCCTCCAAAACTTCTCCCCCATTGGCATCGATTGCCAAAATGGGTGAAAAGTTCTAGACGACCAACATAGTGAGAATTCCTCCAAAGGTGTGCCTATGCACAAGTCAAATGATGAGAACTAGGGAGGAAGTAAAACTATATTGAGGACCCAAAGAAAGCAAAAATAAAAGAAAGAAAATAAAAGGGCTTCAACAAATGAAGCGAGCAATCAAGAGATCCAAAAGAAACAATTGAAACACCATCAAATGATGTCAAAAGGAAACAACAACCAAAAAAGTGTTTAAATAAAAATAGAGAAGCTCCCCAAACTTTGTGCAAATATTAGAATACTTGTATTGAATACAATATGCACAAATATGGAATCCTTGCTCCCCCATAAGCATTTAAACCACAAGAAACGATAAAGAAGGAACATGTGCATCATTAAATGAATTATAGAAGCTCCTAAAAGATTGTGCACCAATTATAGTAATTATATTTGGCAACAACATGCACAACCATGGAATCCTCACTCCTTCATAACCATTTAGAAATGCACACAAAATACAATAATTTGGAAACCACCGAAGAATCAAGATGAAGTAAGAGGTGATTTCCAAGAAATGCAAAAACAACCAAATATTGATCTCTTGTGTGTATAAATTTTTAGGTGGAAAATATCACAAAGACATATAACCACAAAGAAACATGCACACACAAAATAGATACTCAAGAAAGCACATGAAGACCCAAAAAGAAGTCAGAGAATATACCAATAAGATGTTTTGCTTGAAAGCATGCCCAAGGGCTCACATATATCTTATTGTACATCAGTGAGCTTCAAACACCAACATACCCCATACAACACAACTATTCTCAAGGGAAGAAGAGGATAGAAGGAATATATGGAGAAAGGCAACAAGTATCACAAGATAGAAATCAACTTGGCAAAAATACTCACTATTGCACATGAGAGATATTGAGAAAACGATATGCAACAAAATTGCTAGATTGACATATTTGGGATTAGTGAATCATGAGCATGATTTAGTATAGTCCCCATTATATGCACTCATCTCAACATACACACATTTGCAATAGAGAGAACTCTTCAAAGCCAAAACAAGAAATCCTACATATGGAAGAACACAAATTCATGCTAACAAGCAACCTACACAAGGTTGGGAACAAGATATGTATGCATGAGAGGGAGATACTTGTTACCGAGATATAATTGGTAGGATGAAGAAGATATGAATTTGTTGATCATCCTATCTTGCATCCAACTAACATGTAGACGCCACTTCTTCCTTGTTCAAGATACAAGCACCCAATATATATCTCCAATGTACCTAGAACACAATTAAGTACACTATGGTCACCAAACAAATTGGGTACAAAGTAGTTAGTGAAACTACAATACATAGGAGAGCCCCCACACAAATATGTGCATATTGATATGAAATTGAATTACATGCACATATTAGCCCATTAGGATTTGGTGGAGTTTCCCCTATATATTGGATCAAAGAAAACAAGCATGCCATAATATGTACAAGAAGTAAATATGCATGCATAGGCTTTCAAGAACCAAAAGGAGATAAAATTTGAACAAAAACACCAAGTAAACCAATAAGACACACACAAAAGTGTGACTCGACAAAAGGTGTCCAAATTGTATCTAAGGGCCAAATCAACACATGAAAGAACACAAGTTCAACAAATGAACTCGAAAGAGCCAAAGAAAAAGGATAAGAAAAATACCAAGGCTCAAGGATTATCTCATCCTAAAAGAACAAAACAAGTGAAACGGAATGAGATGAAGCCAACTCCCAACGAGAGCAAGGAAATAATAACCAAAACAAACTCTTCACACTTTTCATTATGGCACACAAAGTACCAACACAAAAAGGATCGAGCTTCCAAGCAAAAAAACGGATCAAATCAAGAAGCATAAAACAATGTTCTAGATAATATAGGAGAGCTCCCCCATAAGTAGAGCATTATATATAATTTTTGCTTTGAATGCAAAATGCCCACGAATGAGATCATCACTACTACCTACACTAAGTAAAACACAAGGGAAAATAAATAAAATAAGAAGATCCACAAGAGGCAAGGAAAGCTTGGGAGCAACTAGACAAACATTTTATTGGCCAAAGATAAGACAAAAAGGAAAAGTCCAAAATGAATATGATCAATGAATTCTACCATATATTAAGTACTAATTGTCCAAGGACAAGAAGTAATAGGTATAATTTTCCCGAGGTAGTTTGCAAGGATATCCAAGATCATATTCACACAAAGAAGCATATAACAAGATAGGAATTAAACTTGATGCTTCGAAAGAGATTCTTGATTGCTTCAAATAGTCACACAATCACTAGTGATTGGATTAAATAGAAGCAAGTGGTTCCCGTGAGGATATATAGATCCAAATATGAGGAAGCACATACCAAGAATCACTCTCACGAACAAGATCCAAAAGATGAGCAATAAAAACATTTAAGCAAATTGGAACTTGTATGAGCAAATGTGCCACATAGGAACTAGATAATTCTCAATATCAAATCTAAGTGGCACTACCTCAAATGTCCACATTTTCTAGGTTTGTAATATGCACAAAGCATATGACTCCCCCATAATGTGATAAACCAAGAAATCTCAACAAGAGGCAAAAAGATCAAACTAGAGGTATTAATGGACATTATGGAAACTTGAGTTTCTCATGAGAGAGACAAACCACATAGAGACAACAAAATGACTACTAAGTGGTTTTTCTCATGTACACACATTTTAGTATTGTGGAATGCCCAAGCATGACACTCCCCCAAAACGGAATAGTCCATTAATCCCTCACAAGAGCCAAATAAGATACCTACTAGAAACAATAAAGGCTCAAAACCAAGAAACGCAAATACATGGTGTGCCAACCAACATACACAAAGATAATTCATAGGTCAATATAAGTAAGTGGGAAGCACAACATGTACAAGCACATGCAAGGTACAAAACCAACACATGCACAAGGGAGCAAGTAACTATAAATGTAAAGGAGTTTAGCACAAGTTACCGGAAGGAGGAACATTGGATAAGGAATAGAAGCATGATAACCAATGACTTGACTTTGACAACAAGAATATAATGAAGATCTCTCAACTCTTCATAAGATAGCCAAGTCTCCAATGCCCTCCAAAAACACCTATTGATAAAGTTTTAGCTTCTTGGTCCCCAACCAAGTTGGGTCCTAAGAAGTTAGTCACAATAGGTTTGGCCACCCAAATGGTTCTTCTCTTGACACCACTTTGGGCACCAACAAATTTGGCAAACACATTGCCCATCTCATCCTTACAAACAAAATAAGCATCATCAATCAAGATAGGATGAGATGAGGAGATACCCATGGTGCATGAGGAAGAAAGGTGCCCCTTCTCACGGCATATGTAGCAAGTTCTTCTCTTGCCATCTTTATTCTTGGGAGGAGCTGCACCATGAAGAAGAGCTTGAGGCTTCTTGGGAAGTGGCCCATCTTGAGTTTATGGAGGAGCTTGAGGCCGCTTCCCTCGTTGCTTCCCACTAAGAGGCTTCTTCTTCAATGGGCAATCCCTCACATGATGCCCTTCTTCCTTGCACTTGAAGCACACAATGTTGGCCGGATTCTTCACTTGTCCTTGGCCCTTCTTCTTGTTGCCCTTGTGCTTCAACGAGTTAGTGGGCTTGCTCTTGGTGTTGGAGTTGAATCCAAGCCCACTCTTGTCACTTGGGGATCGTCGCACACTCAACATATTCTTGAGCGTGGTCTTCCCTTCATGACACCTTTTCAAGTCATTCTTCAAAGAAGTGACTTGAGCCTTGAGCTCTTTGACTTCCTCTACATGGTTAGTATCAACAACAATACTAGAGGAAGTAGAAGCTTCATTGTTAGAGCAACAAGGAAAATGATGCAATTCATCACAAGATTTAGCATGGTTGTGAGAGGATGAATTACAAGGACTAGCACATGGAAATATAGCATTATGAGTATATGTAGTGCTAATGTCCACATGAGGCCCACTAGATGTTACCTTTGACACAATGGCCTCATGAGCTAACCTTAGACTACCATGGGAGACTAGAAGATCCTCATGCGAGCTTGAGAGCTTGGCATGACTTTATTCTAATTTCCCATAGTTGCTAGTTAGCAAAGCAAGTTCAGCCTTTAGCTCAACATTCTCCTTCAAGATAGATGCTTCACAAGAAATAGAGTTAGTAGCACACGCATCATCATTTAAGGCAAGAGGTGAGGTCAACTTGGAAAGCTCTTTAGAATAAGAAGCTTCAAGTTGCTCATGTGACCCGGTGAGTTTAATGAGATCACCCTTAATAACCCTAGAGCCATTGTTGAGGTGCTCAAAATCCTCAAGGAGTTTAGCATAAGCAACTTCAAGTTCATCATTTTTAATTTGAAGGGAACATGCCACCTCAAGATCTCTATCATGAGATTTCTTCACTCTAGATATCTCTAGAGCAAAGGTCTCCTCAAGAGATTCCTTAGTGGTTTGTTCCACTTCAAGAGCTTCATTTAGGTTTGCAATGTCATTAGCATACTCACGCTCAAGACTACCCATTTTTTCAATAGTATCCTCATGCTCATCAATAAGTTTCCTACTTTCTATAGCATAGGTCAAGATTTCAATGAAAGTAGAGCAAGCATTTTTATTAGGATGAAGAGCACGAAGGACTAGCCCCCCTTCTCTTTTAAGGAAGCAACATCATCATCTACTTCTATATGATCAACATTCACATCATCATGAGATATATTGGAGTCCAAAGGAGAGGTTACCTTTGAACCCTTAGCCATGAGGCACAAGTGAACATTGGAAGAGGATGATGATGAGGGAACACATGAAGCTCTAATGACAACCTTGCGTTGGCCCACACAATCTTCACTTTCCTCTACATGGTTAGCAACACAAGAACTAGAGGAAATAGAAGCACATTCATCATGGCAACAAGGCAAAGTAAGCATATCATCATGAGACATATTCAAGGAATTTATACATGATATGCAAGGGCAATCAACACTAGGATGTAAAAAACATGTGGTCCTACAAGTGTTCATGCCCAAAGATACAACATTGCAATGAGATAGAGACAAAGGATCATGAATGGAAATCTCACTATCTACATTACAAGTTCTATCACCACTCACCATATCATTACCTTGAGATAACTCATATGTTGGTGAAGTGGAAGAAGATGAGAACTCATCGCGGTCGGAGGTGGAGGGAACACAATCATCCTCATTAAGCTTGGTCGTCACATCATATTTTTCTTAAAGCTTGGTCCATATATCATGAGCGTTCCAGAAAGGCATGATTGAGGAAAGAACTACAAAGCTCACAACATTAACAAGCACATTAGACGCTTGAGCTTCGAGATAAGAGTTTGTCTTCTCCTCCAAAGATAGATTTTGGGAATCCTTAGGAGGAGACAAGCCCATATCTAGAATTTGCTCAATGTTTGGGTCAATGGCCCAGAAATGACTAAGCATGCGAGTACGCCAAACATCATAATGTGTGCCATCAAATTTAAATGTGTGAGAGTGCACTAAACCCCTAGGAGACATCTTTACTCTCGAGGTGGTGAAGCCTAAAAGCGAGAGACCTCGCTCTGATACCAATTGAAAGTACAAAGGAAGTCGCCTAGAGGGGGAGGGGTGAATAGGATTTTAAAATTATTACGGTTTAGGCTCAAGTAAATGCGGAATAAAACTAACGATTAATTTATTGAGCACAAAACCTAGCCACTAAGTTCACCTAGGTGCACCAACAACCTATGCTAAGCAATACAAGCAACAAGGTGATAGAAAGGTATAAATACTTCAAGCACGATGGCTATCACAATGTAAATTACATAAGTAAAGGGTTCGGTTGAGAGATAACCGATGGACACGGAGACGAAGATTTGTTTCCCGAAGTTCACTTCCAAAGAAGCTACGTCTCCATTGGAGAGGTGTGATGGCGCAATGCTCTCCCAACGCCACAAATGGCTCACCTCGAGGTGTGGTGGCTCGATGCTCACCCAACTCCACACAAGGCCTCACCCCGGATGCGGAAGCACGCAACTCACCGATGCCACAAAAGGCTCACCCTATTCTCCCAAGTGCGCACCACAAAAGGCGGGCACTTGATCCACTATGGGACGCTTGAGGGCGGTCACCGAACCCGTACAAGATTGGGGCTAACTCCACAACTCAGTTGGAGGCTCCCAACAACAAAGCCACAAAAGGCCAACAATGCCACAAAAGGCCAACAACCCCACAAAAGGCTACAAGACCACAAAAGGTCAACAAGACCACAAAAGGTCAACAATCCAACCACACAACCATCTAGGGTTCCAAGGAACCCAAGAGAAACAAGCCCACAATCTTGAACTCGCCGAATCTCCGAGGATAACTCAAACCTATGCACCAAATGCAAGGGCAATTCCTTCTCCCCCAAATTCCAACAAAGCTACAAAAGCTATTGGGGGAATAAGGGAGGAAGAACACAAGAGTAGAACTCAAACCTATGCACCAAATGCAAGGGCAAGTCCTTCTCTCCCAAATTCCAACAAAGCTACAAAAGCTATTGGAGGAATAAGGGAGGAAGAACATAAGAGGAGAACACAAAACTCTCCAAGATCTAGATACCAATGATTCCTTCACAAAGAAGGGATTTGACTTGGGGGGATTGTAGATCTAGATCTCCTCTCTCAAATCCCTCAAAAAGTTGCAAGAATCATAGGAGGGGAAAGGGAGAGGGAAAGCTTCTTCAAGGTTGACAATGGAGGAGAGAGAGAAAGCCAAGAACCAAGAGGAAAAGCTCTTACCCACGAAGGGGAAGAGGAGCCCCTTTTAAAGGGATCCCAGATCTGCCCGTTATGGGCATTCGCGACTCCTGGCCGGAACTTCCGGTGGGAGGCCAGATGTTCTGGTGGCACACAGCCAACGGTCAAAAACTGCGGAGCGAGAAACTGAAAAAGCGAATCCTGGTCGGAACTTTCGCCGGTTCACCGGAAATTCCGGTGGGAGCGAAACTTCCGGTGGAAGTTCCAACAGAAGTTCCGTCAAATAGACATATTCAAAACAGAAGGTTACTGAACGTGAGCGGAACAAGAGCCGGAAGTTCAACCGGAACTTTTGGCGGCAACTAGGCCTGAGCGTAACTTCCGGTCCCTGGCCGGAACTTCCGGTGGGAGCGAAACTTCCGGTTGAAATTCCGACTGAAGTTCCTCAAATAGCACATCCAAAACAGAAGGTTACTGAACGTGAGCGGAAGAAGACCCGAAACTTCCACCGAAACTTTCGGCGGCAAAGATGCCCTAGCGGAACTTCCGGTGGGAAGCCGGAACTTCCGGTCAGGGAAATTCCAGAAACCAGAAAACCAGAAACGCAAGAACTTTTGCATCCGAACTCCAAACGGGATGAAACCTATTTTGTTGGAAAGATAACGACAAATAGAATCCAACAAGATCATGAATACATATGTGAACTATCCCCCAAGGCGTGGAGCCGGAAAACTCGCAAGATCAAAAACCGCAATAAGATATGCGAGTGAAATCCTTAGATGATGAGCTAGAGCTTTTTATGATGGTGACCACAAGCTCTAGATCCTCTCATGGACAAGAACCAAATAACAACCAAGAAAGATGATGCTATGAATGCAAAGGTTTGATCTCTCTCCGAACGATGCAGACGAGACACCCGCTTGAGAGCCCCTCTTGATAGCACGGCTATCTATCCCAAACCCGGTCTCCCAACTAACAATACGAGACCGGCAAAAGAAAAGCCCTATCAAGAACATACCTTTGCCTTGAGCATCCCACTTGAACTTGATGTAGACCGTCTTGTTCTTCTATAGTGGGAACACCTTTCTTGGATGCTCTTGCTTGATGAAGATGAAGACTTGCAAATTTCTCCTCCATACTCCATGGGGAAACCTCTTCTTTGAACTTGTCTTCATCATTCCATGAGCACGAGGATGGCAAGCTTCAAGCATGATATCTTCTAGAGATGGCGCATCTTGAGCTCGCCATCCCTACTTGAGGTTGATCCATCTTGATGCAACTCTTTGCACATGCCTTGATCGACCTTCAATCTCCTTCTTTCTTCATGATTCCAATGGGCACAAAGCCCTTGGACATTTCTTCATCTTACAACCTTGAGACCAACACATGGCCCAAGCGATGCCAATGGACAAACCTACAAGTGAAACTCAATTTACACATTAGTCCATAGATATTGTCATTAATTACCAAAACCACACATGGGGGCATACATGCCCTTTCAACAACGAAGAAAAACATATGGTTTTAAGAACCATTCTGAAAACTACGATACAGTGGGACCGAATACTACTCACTACGCTAGTGCTCAAGTGGTACTACTCCTCGGAATCTGTGGCTTCATCATCCTCATCAGTGAAGAAGTCCATAGCCTGATCCTCCAGAAAATCATCATCATCGCTGAGATAGGAGTAGGGGTCTCCACGAAGATCCTCTCCTGCATTCTCCCTTTCTTCCATCTGCATGTCTCTCTCGTGGATGGTCTCTTCCAAAGATGAGATACGGTGGCGAAGACGGGCAATGATACGCTCCTTCTTGTCGAGCTGACGGTGGCGAGACTTGCGATCCTTTGCTAGCATGGCGATGGTTTGATCCTTCGTCTTGATGATGGCAGACTTGTGGTTGGAGTAGTCACGGCAGTTGTCCAATTCCTGCTGACGATCGTACATCATGAAGCTGAGGTGGTCCAGTTGAGTCTTCAGTTCGGGGTGGTATGGGCCTTCTAGTGGTTGTCCATTTGCATCACGCCTTGGGCAAAACTCAAAGCGGTTTCCCTTGATCTGATTGATGCTCTGCCCACACAGACGGGAAAGAGCTTCCTGCATGGCCCTGGCAAGTCCATCGAGCCAGTTGTTCTCTCTTAAGGTAAACTGAATTCCCTCAGCAGTGGGAGGTTCAATCTTTCCTCAGAGACTTGCAACAATTAGCCACTGCAGATCTTCTCCTCCTTGATCATTGAGCTGAGCTCCGAAGAACTCGGGGTGCGGACGCTCCAGAAGTTCCAAAAGCTGGTCCAAATCCCTCTCAAAGATAAGGTCTCCTCCATTCCCCAACTGATAAAACTTGCTTTACTTCACATCCATCTATAAGAATATAGGATGAGTAAGTTAGTGGAGTGATCAAGTGTGTCAAATTTTATGTATTTTGCAAGAGTTTTTGAGGAACATGAATTTTCATGAAAGAATCAAAGGGATAAAAATGAGAATAAGTTTTTGTAAATATTTGTTTTCTTTGGTTTTGAAACTAAGTTTTTGATTCAAACGTCCAGTCTAGGGTCTCCTATGGTCAGGATGGATCTGATACCAACTTTTCAACACCCGGATTTTTAATCCCAGATGCCTGTTATGCCATACATCGCAATCCCAGGATTACCATTTTTGCGAGACATAGCAGAATTGGATACCACAGTACATCATCCATTACAAACCATACATAAATTCTTACACAAATAGGCATCTCATGATCCAGTTCTTAATACAACTTCAAGCAGCGGAATACGTAATAATAACGGTAGCGTAGGCAAAGCTCCATCTTCGGGGTCACAGGCAATGCTGACGATGGGAGATAATCCTAGTTGTCGTAACCTTCCTGGGGTCCATCTTACAGGTACTCTTCTTCATAGTCTGGCCATGGGAATAGCCAGGGACAAAGCCATGAGTACTCTTTAAGTACCCGCAAACTAATACTAACAAGTAAAAGGGGTTTTTGAAAATAGGACACTAGGCTCTAGGGTTGTTTTGCAGAAGCCAGATTTATATCTACAAAGTTTAGAAGCAACGAATGCTAGTCGAAGTTTTATAACACCTAACTGGGAACTTGTATTTCATATCACAACCCTGTTGTGGTCAAGTCAAAGTCTCCATTCATTTCACAAGCCATTTTGAAAACATCTGACGGGAGAACAGTATGGCCACTCCAACTGTCCATAACCGCGGACGCGACTATTCGAATAGTTTGACACTCTGTAGAGATTGTACACTTTAACCACAACATTTGATACATCCGTCAGGAACAAATCCTGAATTCACCATACTCAATATGCGGATAATCAATCCTAACCTTTCAATTACACGCCCTAGTATAAGCACCTCTCCTGTGAGTTTGGCCTCCCAACCATGACCAACTGTCATCTTGGGTACTGCACAGGTGGACAATCTTCACAAGGTAGCCTCAGCTCAGACCTTGCCCGTGAGGGAACTAATACTAAGGTATATAAGTTTCCAGTCAAGCCCTACCCAATCTTCGGGTATTGTGGTTGTACGATAAAATTGGAATGGTATCGCATCCAGACAACCATCAGTTTATAAAGGGCTAAGGCTCATGCCTCAACATTTTCATCACCAAAATCATCTGGTGTTCGGAAACACATGTCAAAACATCTCAGTAGAATGATCCATCATTCTAAGGTTTTCATAACCATTTTCACCAAGTATTCCCATCTAATGTTGATCAAGTTTTATGCTTAGCACTAGCAACTACAAGTGGGGGTAAGCACTAATGAGGGGTGGTAAACTAGTGGAGTTTAACTAAGTTTAATCTCATGCCTTTGGATGACATCAAGATTATCTAGCTTAGGCCAAATTTTATGCTCTTTATGCAACCTTCAATTATCCTTCTAGTATCTACCATTTATTCCAGTAACTCTAAGTAAGAGCTTTGATAAAGAAATAAAGTAATAATATTGCAAGTAAAACTAGGATTGGGTATCATCAAATGTATCTAACCAAGCATGCTTAGTGCATTGCATAGGTTATTTAACTCTCATTATTGCAAGTGTTAGCTTGCACATTCAACTAGTAGCATTAGGCTTGCTAAAGCAGAGTATCTTGCAAGTGTTAGCTTGCATCAGTATCAGTATAAGCTTGCCTTGTGCAGAGCAGTGGTTGAAGTTTTACTCGACTTCTTCTTCGTAGAATCCTCCTTCCTCCTCGTATCCTTGGTCGGTACTAGCGTCTATAAGTAAATACGATGTACACAATCACCAAACAATACTTAACTACTTGCAATTATCACACCAAAGGGTCCTATAGATGATCTAGCATCATCACTAACATTACAATATTAAAGCTTGGTTTAATTCCTTTTATTTTTAGAAAAGTAATTTCTACTCATTGAAAAACTACTTAAGATTTAATATTATCCAAACCAAACATGGGATCATGTTGACACATGTCATCACCACATATTTTAGTCCATGGAAATGTGATTTAAAGTGGTGTCACAATTTAATAAGGTTTTACCCTTTTATTTTAATTAAATAAAGTGACTAGAAATGCCTATGTAGCATTCTTTTATTACTTGAACATTATTTATGTAAGTAAATCTATATATTTTTATATATTATGAAAGGTATGGTTAAATGTGATTTTTGAGAGTTGGAATCAATTAAAAAACTATTATGGTTTTAATTTGAAAAATGTTTGAATGCAGAAAAGCTTCTGCCTTGTTATTTTTACCAAGGATGATCTACAGATCCAAATGACTTGAATCCAACGGGCTTGGATTCAGCATTTCCAGACCTTTCTAAAAAAATGGTTTTATTCAATTTGGTTCAGTGAATCGACCTGGGTTGATTTTTGAAACTGGGTACAGATGTGTGTTTGAAATAAAATGGAAAAGGTTAAATTCAAATAACGGGCTACGCGGGAAGTGATACTGGGCCGACCTGCTAAGCACGACGCTTACATGGGCTGGTTAAGTGGATGTCCCCATGCGTCAGTGTGACGAGGGGGTGCGAAGCGGTATGGGGCGATGTGGTGCGTTCGATATGATTCTAATCCAACGGTTGAGGGTCATCGTCGATGTTGGGCAACGCCGGCGAGACAGAAACCTAGCGCGGCCAGTGAGGGTTATTGGGGGCTCACCGGGGTTCAGGCGAGGGTCGGCGAGGCGGGCGAACGACGAAGTCGACTACGGCGAACCTCCTGGTACCGGCAACTTCTCCTGGGGCGGCTCCAATCGCTAGCTCCCTTCTTCTCTAGAGGCGGTAGACTCCGGTGAAATTCCGGCGAAGTGTTGCTCGCCTTGCTCCGGGAACGGGGTGGCACGATCAGTGAGGAGAGGGGAGTGAGATGGTGTACTCAATTCGGCTGGGGGTGGCCTCTATTTATAGTCGCGACGGCGAGACCGAACGGCATGGGCAGGAGGCGGTGGCGACATGGCTACGGGCGGCTAGAGGCATGGCCGGCGGTGGTGATCGCTTGGTGGTATCCTGGCGATGCTCTATGGCTTTAATGCGCATGTAGGGGCAGTGCGGTTTGGTCTGGAACACGCAATGCTCTGCGCGGCAGAGGCGGCGTCTTCGACGGCGAGCGGTGGTTGTGCGGCATGGGGCGGCGAACGGGGATGTATGGCGGTCTGCTGGGTCAGTGGTGATCATGTATGCACGCGGCGAGGGCGGCGCGCGGTCTGTGGTCTTCGGTCGAGTGTGGCGCTCTGGCGCACGCTCGGCATGGTTGACAGAGGCACGAGCGCGGCATTCCTGGGTGCTCTGGTCGATTTCTTTGAGGAAGGGCTGGTCGAGAGGGGGCGGTGAGGCATGGGTGATCTCCCAGACAAGGTTGGCACAACTAGTTTCTCTCCTAGCTTGCTGTCTACACTGGGGTGGCATGAGTGGCTTCGGCTATTCACCATTAATGGTATTGGCAAGCGCACAGTGAGGCTAGTGATTAGTTAAGATGGTTAGATGATGTACTAAGGCTAGTGGTGTCCAGAGAGGGAACACGTTAGGCTCAATTCACTGCTCAAAACAGTGTTTTGGTTTTGTTAGATTTGTATCTGCAAGGTGTTTGATGAAATGGCCGCAAGAATTCAAAATTTGAATTTTGAAATGATTTTTGGTGGGTGTGCTAGGTTGATGCTGGTGTGTCTGCAGATGCTTGGGTTTTGAAAGTTGAGCTTGTTTGAGTGGTTTTTGAAAAAGTGGGATCTTCCCATATGATAAAGATTCAATTTTGAACTGTCCTTTAAACTATGCATTTGAAATGATTCTGGATGATCACTAAGTGGGCCTTGATACTTTGTTATGAGTACAATCAAGGGGTGCAAAGATCCAGAAAAGTTTCTGTTAAGTTCTGAAAGTTTGAGACAGCCAAAGTAGGCATGGGAGTTAAATTGGTCAAAATGACCATTCCCTTATTTTATTTGTTTTGATTTACTTGTCTTTGAGAAAAGTTTGGGAATTGTTTAGATGATGTTTATTTCACCTAAGCATGCATTTACAAGCAAAGGAACACACAAACAAGTTGGTTCAAAAGAATTCCAAATGAAGTGCATACACCATGCATGCTTTCATAATTTTATTTAGCAAAGTTTTTGTTAACCCTAAATTTGATGATCCAAGTTTAGTATTTTTGGGATGTTACATTACCACATGGTAAATAACCTATAATCACATTATTATTAAAATAGTGTTTTCTGTCCTTTTTCAAATGTAGGTGATGACAACACTAGATTTGCAAAATACTTTACAGAAAATAATCAAAGGACATGAGCAAGTGTGAACTTGCCTTTTGTGATTGCAAGATTATGCACTCACGGTCTTCAAGACAACATAAAAGATCCAATAGTTGAAATCTGCATTATTGGTCCAGTAAGGACTAATGTTTAAAGAAGCAAGATGCTTTTATGCATAAGTAATGCAATGCAAGTTGATAAACGCAAATCCCGAGAACAACGTTGTTCTAGGGTTTGGATACTGGAAAGGGTTTTTCCTTGGAATGTGTTGCCCTTTTAGATTAAGTTTCATACATGTGCTTCTTATTAAGGCTTGTGAGTGTGTGGGAAACAACATGTATTTATACAACAACAAAATACACAGTATGAATGCTACTCAAGGTTGCCTACATCTTAATTGTTTATCTTCAAGTTTTACTTTACAAGTAATGTCACTTATAAAGAATTTAAGTATTAGCAATCTTATTATACAAGTAAAGTATAAATTAAGGTGTTTACTATTAATTGTCATATGTTGATTGAAGTGGCAAAACAAATAACTTTTGAAGAAAATCTTATTCAACTAAGCAGAAGCATTTAAGCTCTAAGTTAACCTTATAATGTGTTCTTTCTAGTTAGAGTCTTTAAGTAAGAAAGAATTGCCTTTATTTGAATAATGATATTAGGTGTATTTGAGACTTATCTATCTTGGTTTTTAGCCTGATTAGTTTGGTATTAAGATGCTTTATAACTTAATTATAACAGATCAAAGTTAACTATAAAGCATATAATAAAGTCTTTAGCATTATAGTTAAATCTTGGTAATTATAAATAACTTTCAGAATGTAGATAGACTTAGGGTGTATTACTTATGATACTTGTATCTTGTTCACTTTATTTTGTTTCCTTAGAGTTACTTAAGAATGGCATTACTTCTATTGGGGTAGTGATTTCTATACATTATAATGGTATAAAGGAATTTATCTCCCTATAAGGGTGTGCTTAATGTTTGTGAATAAGTAAACAATATTATTTATTACTTATGAACTCACTTATAGTGTTTTGATTTGTTTATGCACTTGTGGTTAATATAAAGAATGGGTTTTATCTTATTACAATTGTTCTTGGAGATTTTATATTAGATAAGGATTCTTTTATAAACTAATTTATACTTATGGTTGAAGGATCATTCAATAAGGTAGCATTTAAATGGTGTTAGATCATTTTGACCTCATAATGTTAGTATTTACGATGAATACTATTTATTACATTAAACTGGTTAATTTTAAGAAATATTAACAAATTTTATTTGTCATTTTATGAATTATTAACTAAAGAAATAGGTTTAAATTCAAGTTATGAAAGTGTTTAACTTTTTATTTAACTCAGAAGTGGAACATGACATTTTTAACATGTAGGTATTATTTTTGTGATCACCTTGGTATATACATTTATTTTTGTGATTTATAAATAATAAGATATGATTTTAGTAAGGTTTATTACTATATAAATACTTAATAAATACTAAATATTTAATTACGAGGAATAATAATGCATGATTATAGTTTTAAACTCTAATTCTTATTTTACTAAGATTTTTCGTATTTTATTTAGATTTTTAACATTTACCATTATTAAAATATTAACTATCAAAGTTTTATTACTTATAAAACCTTTATTAAATAATATTTACTTAAATATTCATCATAATAATATTTTCTAATAGTTTTAAGTTGTAGATTTTATTTTTCTCAACATTTTCATATATTATATGTATTTTTCTGATTTATAAAACAAGAGTTATTGATTTTATAAGATTGAATCATTTTATGAATTTTTTTAATTAAATAACTAAATGTGTTTATTAGGTAATGCTGATGTCAGCATGAAACGAAGGGGTTTCCTCACCAGAGCCTATCCTACCCCCAGTCACTGACTGGTGGGACCTTTTGCCATGTCATTTTTTATTGTTTTTATTTATTACAAAATTATTACTGAAAAGAAATAAAGGAAATTTAAATATGGCATCATGGTGACATCATCAATGGGGATCCTCACAGTAGCTTTCGATTCTATGGATTTGCTGTTTGCGCGAGTTGGTGCTGGGTCTTGTCGGGAAGAGGACGTCGCCGTGAACCTTATAGTGGCGGCACTGCTCTGTTTTAGTCATCGGAGGTTGGTCGGCGATGAGCTCGTGCGGCGGTGTGGCACTGCCTCACGCGGGTAGGTAATTACGACGAGCGAGCAACGAATTGAAAGATGCTAGCATACTCAGAATCTTACCAGGAACCTTGTGGAGGCTATGGCAAGGGGAGGCGATCTCGGACAACGTCGCCATGGTCGACGGCGAGAGGCGGTCAGAGAAGGTGGATGCGCGCGATTACGGTCTCCTAGCTTGATTCCTTCCGCACATAGACAGTGTCCACCACGGTGGAGCTTGCTGCACCTTCAGTTGGTCTCGGGGAGGTCTCAGACAACGATGACGAACAACTTCGGCGGGCTAGGGTACAGTCAAAGAGGAAAATGGGGAAAGTGGGGAGGATAAGGTTTGCTGGTGTTACAAAGTTCCTCTTATAGGCAAATATAAGGGTGGCTCGAATCTTGGCGGAGCAAGCATCGTGACGACGGCGAATGGCGGAGCTCGAGCCAGCGAGCTGCTTGCTCGGCGTTGCATTCTCGTGAGAGGAGGAAGAAAGGAGAAAGAAGTGGCAAATCGGTATGGGCCGAGGAGTTGGGCCAGTTGGGCTGGGATCGGCTACTTGCGGCGACGAATAAGCCAGAGAGGAGATGGGCCATGGGCCAGATTGGATTGATACCTCTTCTTCCTTTATTTTTTTCTGTTTTGTATTTTACTTTCTTTTCAGATTTGAATTATTCACACTTTTGTTTTATGTTTTCCTAGAAACTTTTCTTCAGAAATTTTTACTTAATATTCTGGTATGAATTATTATTATTATTATTAGTATTATATACTTTATTTATTTACTCTTCTACATTCCCTTAATCATTAACATATAAGGAGTTATTATATTAAATGGAATAAATAGAATCTAGGGTTTTAGGGTTTAGGTTTTGTTTATAATCCTATAAAAATGATTTCATTATTTCCTCTTAATGAGTGTGATTAGAATGGTTTAAGATACTTAAAGGTATGTAAATAGTATATCCATATTTATTTTGTGTAACATTAATTATATAAGTTGTTTTAATTATTAAAATTCTTAGTATGATAACTTCTATTATCCTAATTTCACTAATAGGTGAATATTGTTTTAAGGATCTTGGTTATGACAATACTAATATATTGATAGCCATGATTGAAATAGAAGTTAGGGTTTTAGATTATAAGTATTTACCATGAATTCTGGAAGTTTTTAATATGGGAATATCCTTTTATAGTTATAAATGAAAGTGAATGGTTAAAATATATTTCCTTTATGTTTATAATTTTTAATGTTATCACCCTTTGAAGTAAAATAGTGGGATTGTTTTCTAGGCTATCTTATGAGAAAGAATTGATAAAGATTGTTCCTAAGCACCTATGATGATGATGGTTGAAAATGACAAAGATGTGCTCAGGTGATTTGATATAGTAAATATTTCTATGAAGCTTTGTGTAAATAAGATGATAGATCAATTAGATGAAATGGATAATATGTTTGGTAAAGATCTAGGGTCTAGTGTTTACTAAGAATTCCTATATTCCATTGTCACATCCCAACATTCCCAAATTCTAGATTTGGTACTGCACTGCATCATGATCATCATTCACTTGACATGTCATTTTGCATTCATGAAGATTTTTCAAATGCAAAACACTACATTCAAACCCTAGACGGAGTTACTCGAGTGCTCCTACAAAAGGGAATAGTTGGACCTATGAAGTCACTATTTTGAAATAGACAAATTATTGCTAAAAATGATCCTATGTTGATCCTTTGATTTTTAGAAAACTTTGAAAACAGAAATCAATTCAATTGGCTTAGATAATAAAAAGTTATAAAAGAAATAAGAAAAGAAAAATGAATAAAAGAAAAGAACAAAAAAAATGAATGAACTAACCTACCCCGGCCCACCTAGCTGACCCACCTGGATAACCGCTCACACTCACAGACCTTGTGTAAGACGTGACAAGCAAGCACCGCCGCGGCCCACTCCTCTCCACGCGTCGCTGACGTGTGGGGCCTGCTCCCCTCCTTCAACCTCGCGACGGACACCGCGTGCTGCATGCCTTCGCCACGGGAAAATCTCCGATTCCGCCTCAATCTATTCTTCCCCGCATCTGATTCTCCCCCTTCTATATAAACCTCGACCTACATCGTTTTTCCCCTCTCCCAAACCCTAATTCCATGCCACCAGGCTGCGGGGATTTGTCGCCGAAGTTTCACCGCCGCCGCCGCTTCGGAAGCTCGCAGTCGAGGTCGACCCCGATACCACCGACCACCCCGAGCCCCCCTTTCGCCTCTAACCTCTTTACGATGAACCTCCGATTCGCCCTGACCCGTTCCCCTTCCCTGCAGTGCACCGGGGCGTCTCCGATTGCTCACCGCAGCCTCGCAGTCGCCCTCCACCTTCAATCGCTCGCCGTCGTCGCTAGAGGAAACGAGGCGTGGCGCCGAGTCCGCCAGGAAGCCCGACATCCTCTCCTGCATCTCGTAGACAAGGACTCCGTCTCCAGGGACCACCGGAGACCTCGCCACCGCCATCACTGCATCGCCCGCCGTGACCGTCGTTAAATCGCCAAGGTGAGGACGCAAACATCCCTGGCCGTCCATCCTGCGATCTGCGGTCGAGATTAGAAGGGCCGGACGAACCGGTACCGGCCAACCCCAGAACGCCGCCTGGCTCCTGCGTGGAGGCTGCGTCAGCGCCAGTCAACGTGGCATATTCCGAGAATATTCCCTTTTGAATTAAATATGAAATAGAAATTGCAGAAAATAGCTAAAACTTTTAAAATTCATATCCTTAGATCTACTGGGACAAAATTTGCAAATAAAATATGTGTAGAATCACTGTCTTGTGTAGAATCATACTGTACAATTGTTTTACACTTTTACAGCAAGGTTTTGTCCTAAATAATTAAATGAGTTAATGCCCCTTTTAGAGTAATAAATTCATAAGATTAGTTCTGTAACTCCAAAAATTGCAAATAAGATGTCCCTAAAATTAGTAGAACAAGAGGAATCTCAAAGTGAATTAAAAAGTTAGGCTTACAGTAATAATTTTTGCAGAATCTATTTAAAGGCTTACTGCAGTATTTTAATTACTCAGGGAGTTATATAAATCCTTTTTGAGAAATTCCAATTGGTACTGCTTCTATTTAGAGTTGCCTACACAGTAGAATATTTCCAAGATTTTACAAATAGTATGTTAGCAGTTGTGAATTATTTAGTTTCTATCTCTATTATTAAGCATTATAAATTGCATGCTTTCTTTCTTTGCACTAAAAATAATTTCCATGCATGCATACAGTAGCTATAGCGAATCAGATTATGTGATGCTGCTGTATCATCAATCCACTTGTCATGCATGCATCTTGCATCATCCTTGTTTGCATATGATTGTGGATGGTTTGTTTATGAATGCAATTGTATCGTGTAGATTGTGACGAGTGCAACGCTTGCTCGTGTGTGGATTGTTCTTCCGACCGCTACAACCAAGGCAAGTAGATGCTACTTTGTTCATGATGTTGTCCTACTATTTTCAATGCATTGTCGTGTATTTTGTAGACGCATTTGTAGGATAATACTATCGCTATGCTATGTCCTATTATGAGGTAGGATTTTCCTTGTATATGAATGTAACATCCCTAAAATCATGATTCAAAACTCATGCATATCATCCATACATCCATGATCATTTAGGATTTCATTTCAAAAATCATTTCAAAAACAGGAGCATTGTTGCTCAATATTTTATGTAAGTTTACTCAACCCCTTGTACTACTTGTATTTGAGAAAAGTACTGTTTTTCATTCAGTATTGTTTAGAATCCAAACTCAACTAATTTCAAAAACTTGAGCAAAGTCTCAAAGAAAAATATGAAATAAAACCAAACCTATGCCTATTATCACACCTCATAAAGGCATGGTTTTATTTTTATTTTCAAAAGACCCAAGTGTGTTTGAGTGAACAGATGTGTCTGATACTTATTTGAATACAAGATTTATTATACAAAAGTCCTGAAAAGTTTTGAAATCAAACAGATTTTAATTGATGTTTGAAAACCATTTCAGAAAAGCAAACAGAAAAAAGGAAAAGCTTAAAAGAGAAAAAAAAAGCAACCAGTCGAATCAGGCCCAACCAGCCCAGCAACCCCCCCCCCCCCCCCCCCCCCGCGTGAAGCATTTTCTTTACTCACCCCTGCACCCTCTAGGTCGCTGAAAGAACTGGACCCACTCCCTCTATGTTTCTCTCTCTGACAGCCGCGGACCACACGGCGTCATCGTCTCCACCCCGACGACATGTTCTTCCCCAATTCCTTGCGCACCTTCTGACACCATTGATTCCTCCTATACCGCCCCAGGTCGTCGTCTTCGTCAAGCACAGCTAGGTTCCGACGACGTCCTCAACTCCGGTGATTAAATTCGGCGAGCCCCTTGTTCCCCTTTGCCTCTGATTCATACGAACGTGTCCGCCGTAGTCTTGCGCATCTCCTGATGCTTTTTGTTCATGCTAGGGTGACCAGGAGCGTCGCCAACGTTGTCGTCCACCCGAGCCCGACGCTGACAGCAACTCCGACGAGCCCGTGCAGCCGTGTCCGTGCGCCCCTTGCCAAGCCGTCACCAGGTTGAGCATCAGTGCATCGCTACGAGCCCGGTAAGCACCTCCGACGACCCTAGAACCCCCTGTAGCCGCCGCACCACCGTAGACAGAGCTGCTGCCTCCAGTTGCCACCGCCAGCGCCACCCATCTATGGTCGCTTGGTCGATGACCGTTGGATCTAGATCCAGCGCGTGTAATTAGATCACTTAACGAAATGGTATGAGTAGATCTGGGCCGTACAGATTAAGTAGATCTAACGGCCTGTGTGCGTGATCCTAAGCGAACCGGTACGCGCCAATCAGAGCGTGACGCGTGGCTAGAGATTAGATTTAAAAACAGGATTTGAATCTATTAGTGGTTTGAAATTGTTTTAGCTATAACTTTTGATCCCCAGGTTCAAATTTGACAAATTTTATATCAATGGAATTAGGAGAACAAGCCCTTTCTAAATATGCAATGTGTTTAATGTTTTGCTTCTGTTAAAATGATTTTATTTACAAAAACATGTGTAGGCCTATTTTGTGTATATAAATTATTTGAGAAATGTTTTAGTGTTTAAATAAATGTTGTTTAGCAAGTTTTGAACTTGTTTATGAACCAGTACTGGACACTTGTCTTGTTGAGTTTAGAAAATCATCACATATCATATTTCATGCATTCATATATTTTTTTGTTTGTATATATATTTTGTATGTGATTTGCTGCTATGATTTTATATGTAGATTTTGGTGCCAATAGTGATTGTGATTGTGAGGAGTGTAACTACTCTCAAAACTACCAAGGCAAGTGGTGCTTCATGATATTTTTATCCCTATGTTTTCTAATAAGCATTAGAAATATTTTGCTAGTCTTGCATGTTATATTTTTGCTTATATGCTATGCTTGGGAAATCCTAGTAGTTGTAGAATTGCTAGAAATTACTAAGTTAAGATGCTTATATATGCCATGCTTAGCCTAGCTAGTATCAACCAAGGGTGGTGAAATATATATGCTAAGATAAAAAATATTTCTAAGTCTTTCGACTTGTGTTTTGCCTAATAAAACAACTTAGTAAATGAAACACCTGGGTGGAATGGAAGGAATGTTTATGTTGAGTGGTTACACAAGGCCCATTTCTATGGTTTACCTTGTGTATCTCACTTGTGGAAAGCCACCCAGGAACAAAGAGATTTTAGAGGCCAAATGTTAAGAAGCTTCTAGTGCAGCCACTTGGCAATATGGGCTCTGCCAGGATCATATAGGTTGCAATAACTTAGCCATTTGGAAAGTTGGTGGTAGTGGGATGATAGGTTAGAGCGCGTCCATTTGGTCTAATGGAAGGCTTCTGAAAGGTCCTGTCTTGGTGAAAATCAAGGCTTGTGGGGAAAGTGCACAACCTCTACATATGGAAGAATCTAAGTACTTAGACATGTCCCTGGAAAAGGACAACTTGAGCATCAAGACATGGAAGCTATCAAGAATCTCACCATCCAAATTTCTAAGTAAAACTTGAGGGTGAAAAAGGGTGAAGGACCCCAATGTGTATTGGTGGTTCCTTGGGAAAAGTTTTGACAAACAAAAACTTAGTGATTTCAACTAATAGGCAAAACCTATTTTGAGCAAAGCAAGCCTAAGCTACACTTGGCCAAATTGCATATAGTATCTAGTCCACTAAAAATTATACTAAGGTATCACTTGCCAATACTATTCCAATGTATTGACCCACTGTGGCTGTAACTTGTGATGTTGCAGGTTACTCTGATGAGGATTAGGAGTCATGAGTCTACACTAAACATGTTTGCCCGTGGCACATGAAGGTGAAGACTTTTATCTATTTACTTATTTAAACTCTTGTACTAGGCCTGTGGCCTTGGAGTTGTAAAGACTATGTTTGTCTCTGGAATGACTGTAATAATGACCTTTGTTTCTGTGTACTTCATCTTAAACTGTGGATGCTAGCATTGATCCAGGGACTAGCATTGCACTCACAGGGATCCTTTTCCTTTATAAAGGAGGGATCTTACAGATGGTATCATACCACTGTGTTGCCTGTAGGATTATGACCCTAGGATTGGAAACCACTAAGGAAAAAATTTCAATAACTTCTACACTTGTCTATTCTGCTCGTAAACTTTTCTAATCTTCTTTATCATCTCTATTTGTAGATGAACTCCATCAAAGAAGCCATAAGGAAAGGACCACTCATGACAATGACTTTGGAGTGTGAGACAGAATTTCCCAAGACTCTCAAGGACCTCATGGTTGCAATGGAGATACATGGTGCAGCTGTGTACAATGGTTTTCCTGTGATGGATGAAGGAGTTGAGTACTGGTGGGCGCAACTTCACTTGTATAAAAACAAGGAAGACAACCACAAGGAATCAGGATTCTTCATGTTCACCAATTCAGTGATGCACACTACATTCTTTGATTCAGCAAGGGATGCAGCTTGGAAGACCATCAAAGAACTTGGTGATAGAGTCAAGTGCAGAATGCTCAACATCCAAAATGACCTAAAGGAAGAGAAGAAACATACCCAAGAGTTGGAGGCTACCAACCAAACCTTAAGAGGAGACATTATAGACTTAGTAATGGAGTCATGTGCTCAAGATAGGGTGATTCAATCTAGAAATATTGTGTTAGCCAACATATCTAGTGAGATAGGTTTGTAAGCGTACTTCGCTAGTTGGACCACCACCTATCACCTTATTTTCCAAAAGTTGTTTATAATAAGTTGAACCTCGGTTGTTGTAATGGATCCATGTATGCCATGACTTGTGTGTTTTGATTTCCAAAGATATGCATCTGATGCTTTGCCTTGTGTTTATCGTAAATTGTGTTGTTTCTAACTTTTTCTATCTTATAAATAGATGCCTAATGTTACCATCAACACTGTTGAGGAGTTCCAGGGAACTCGCTTTGGTCCTCGTATTATTGAGCTCACTAGTTTTCTCAATCTCCCTCTTCCTACTATCATGGTGCTTCCCCTCACCAAGTTTGAGAGGAAAGACCTTTGGGGTTTCAAGGTCAATCAGCCTGGACGCCAGACTGAGCCTACCACGGAGGCTATCATCTTCAAGCTCATGCACAGTGACAAGGAGAGAGGCCTACAGGTAGTCATGCAAGACTTGATTGGATGTCTGCTAGGGAGACACTCTCGACAGGTTAGAGGTACTCACTTCCACGTCTTTGGTAGACGTGATGAGGATGGAGAGGCCATCGACTTCGAGGACACTTCGAGAGAGACAGCAGAGCCGATTCGCCTATACCTCCAGGACTTAGAGGTTCTTCTTAGGCACGTGGACACTGATAGGACCAACATCATGCTTAGCAATGACGAACTCCAGGTGCAGCTTCGTGAGAAGGACAAGCTCTTCGCGGAGCAAGATGAGATAGTCAAGGAGATGGAGGCAAAGTTCGAGAGCTAGGACAGAAAGTTCAAGAGTCAAGAGAAGCGAGTCCAAGATAGGAACAAGAGGATTCGGGACATGACTGAAGAACTGAAGGCCAAGGACTTCGAGCTCGAGCATCAGCAGACTGTGATTGAGAGGCTTCGTTCTCAAAAGAGGGCTCTCAAAGCCAAAGTAGAGACCTTGACCACCAATGTCGAGGAATACAAGACCGCTATGGAGAATGCAGGTCTTACCTTTGTTGAGGAGGAGGTTGATGCCGAGGAGTAGTGATGACTACTCATTTATCATTTATTTATCATACTTTATTTGAGTCACAATGACCATCCAACATGTGGATGGCTTGTTATTGGTGTGTTTACTTTGCAAACTTGTCGTTTTTGTTGTTGAACTATTATTATTGTGATGCATGTTTGGTGATTGTTTATTTGATATATTGTGCATGAAAGCATCTATGGGTATCTTATTCTTAACTCTATTGAAAAAACCACAGATGCCTCCCCGTCGTGCAAATCCCAACCCCAACAACAACAACATCACCCCTGAGATGCAGCAAATGATGACAGCTCAGACTCAGCTGATGCAAATGATGACAATGTTCATCCAGAACCAAAACAACAACAACAATAATAATAACAACAACCCACCGGGTTTTGACATGCTTACCAGGTTCTTGAGATTGAGGCCAGCAAAGTTCTCAGGAACAATTGATCCTATGGTGGCCAATGATTAGCTACGCTCTGTGAACAAGGATTTGGTAACTGTAGGCTGTACTGATGCATAAAAAGTCAGATTTGCAGCACATTTGTTGGAAGGACCAGCAGCCACTTGGTGGGATAACTTCCAGATCACCACTCCCATTGAAGATGTGACATGGGCTATCTTTGAAGATGGTTTTCGTACTGCTCACATCTCATCCGAAGTGATGAGTTTGAAGAACAAAGATTGCCATAATCTGAAGCAGCGCCACCGCAGCGTGGCTAAATATATTGAGGAGTTCAACAATCTGGCGCGTTATGCACCGGATGATGTTGACACTGATGCCAAGAGGAAGGAAAAGTTTCTTGAAGGGCTGAATGATGAACTGAACTTGCAGCTATCAGTAGCCTATGTTCCCACATACCAGTCTCTTTGTGACAAGGCTGCTATTTTGGAGAAAAAAATGAAACAAGTTGAAAACAGGAAGAGAAAGCACTCGGACAAGCACAGCTCGGGATCGTCTCACAAACGTTCTCATTATGATGATAGTGGAAGCTCAGGATCCCACAAGCATGGGAAATTTAACAAGCACCACAACCACAACCGTCATCATGACAACAAACATCACCGTAGTCATGACAATGACAAATACAAGAACCATAAGGGTGGATATAAGAGCCAACACAGTGGTAGTGGAAGTGGCAGTGGAAGCCAGCCTGTCAAGAAGGATATTAGTCAGGTTGAGTGCTTCAAGTGCAAGAAGATGGGGCATTATGCAAATGAATGCCTGGAAAATAAAGTTGAAGGACCCAACAAGCCCAACCCTTTTCAAAAGGGACAAGTGAACCACATCAATGTGGAGAAAATTTATGAGGAGCCTGATGCTGTTGCTGGTAAGTTCAAACTCAATTCTATTCCAGCATTTGTTCGTTTTGATACTGGAGCATCGCATTCATTCATATCAAAAGCATTTGTTGATAGAAATGGGTTTCCAACTGAAAACATTGGGTGTCCAATAAAAGTTAGTTCTCCAGGTGGAGACATGATAGTAAGTCTTGGATGCTGGGACCTAGTGATAGAGTTTGGAAAGCATAAGTTTCCAGTGAGTCTGATAATCCTAGATTCCCAAGGACTGGATGTAATTTTGGGAATGGATTGGATGGCTAAGTATGAAGGAGTACTAGATTGTGCTAAATGTACTGTTGCACTCACAACCCCGGAAAGGAAACGGATTAAATTCAAGTCTAACTTTGAATCAAAAGGGAGTAAGCTAAATTCTCTTAAGGGGGTTAGCTTAGACAGTGTGCCAATTGTGAGTGAATATCCTTATGTGTTTCCGGAAGAATTGCCGGGAATGCCACCAGATAGAGATGTGAGTTTCTTATTGATTTGCTACCAGGATCTGGACCAATAGAAAAGAGACCATACAAGATGTCAGTTGATGAACTGAAAGAACTCAAGAAACAACTTGGAGAACAGTTACAGAAAGGATTTATTCAACCAAGTTCTTCATCTTGGGGAGCCCCAGTCTTGTTTGTAGAAAAGAAAGATAGAAGTCAAAGGTTATGCATAGATTACCGTTCACTCAATGAGGTGACTATCAAGAACAAATACCCTTTGCCTAGAATCAATGACTTGTTTGATCAGCTAGAAGGAGCTTGTGTGTTCTCAAAAATTGATTTTTGGCCAGGTTATTTCCAACTCAAAATAAGAGAGCAAGACATACCTAAGACAACTTTCACCACAAGGTATGGATTGTATGAGTACACCGTGATGCCATTTGGTTTGATCAATGCACCAGCATACTTCATGAATATGATGAACAAGGTGTTCATGGAATTTCTTGATAAGTTTGTTGTCGTTTTCATCGATGACATTTTAATCTACTCCAAGAGCAAAGAAGAGCATGAAGGACATTTGCGTTTGATACTTGAGAAGCTTAGAGAGCATAAACTGTATGCCAAATTCAGCAAATGTGAATTTTGGCTAAATGAAGTTGGATTTCTTGTACACGTTGTGTCAGGAGATGGTGTAGCAGTTGATCCTGCTAAAGTTTCAGCTGTAACTGAATGGGAATCTCCCAAGTCAGTGAAAGAAGTTTGTAGCTTCCTTGGCTTAGCAGGTTACTACAGAAGTTTCATTGAGAATTTCTCCAAGGTAGCTAAACCTATGACAGAATTGCTAAAGAAAGACAAGAAATTTGCTTGGTCTGAAGGATGTGAACTCAGCTTTCAGGAATTAAAGAGGAGACTTCTGACAGCACCAGTCTTATGTTTGCCAGATTTGGAAAAAGATTTCCAAGTGTATTGTGATGCATCTCATCATGGATTGGGTGCAGTACTTATGCAAGAAGGGAAAGTTGTGGCTTATGCCTCGAGACAACTCAAAACTCATGAAGTAAACTATCCTACTCATGATTTAGATTTAGCCTCTGTTGTCCATGCACTCAAAACATGGAGACACTATCTTTTGGGAAAGCGATGTGAAGTGTTCACAGATCACAAGAGTTTGAAGTATATCTTCACCCAGAAGGAAATTAACATGAGACAAAGAAGATGGATAGAACTCATCAAGGACTATGACTTAAGTTTGCAATACCACCCTGGTAAAGCAAATGTTGTAACGGATGCTCTAAGCCGTAAGGTTTTTGTGAATGGCCTCACTAAGGGAGAACTGTCAGATGATCTGTGTGCCCAATTTAGAGACCTCAGATTGGAGATTGTGCCTGAAGTACATCTCATGTCTTTGGATGTTCAACCCACTTTGTTAGACAAAATCAAAGAAGCCCAGAAGACTGATAAGGAAATTGAAGAAATTAAGGAAAAGATTGGCAAAGGAAAAGCCAAAGGATTCCATGAAGACGAACAGGGTACTTTATGGCATGGAAGCGATCATGTTCCACAAGATCCGAGCTTGAACTGATTTTGCAAGAAGCACACAACTCACCGTACTCCATTCATCCGGGTAACACCAAAATGTACATGGACATGAAGGAAATATTTTGGTGGAATAATCTCAAGAAGGACATCGCCGAACATATTGCTTTGTGTGATGTGTGTAGTAGAGTGAAAGCGGAACATCAGAAACCAGCAGGTTTGCTTCAACCACTACGTACCTATTCCTGATTGGAAGTGGGACAAGATTGGTATGGATTTTATTACCGGATTGCCAAGGACCCGGTCAGGATATGATTCTATTTGGGTAGTAGTGGATCGCCTAACTAAAGTGGCTCATTTCATACCCGTGAAGACAACCTACACTAGTGCTAAGCTAGCCAAGATATATATGAGTAGAATTGTATGTCTACATGGTGTACCCAAGAGTATTGTGTCAGATAGAGGAACCCAATTCACTTCCCATTTTTGGAGGCAATTACATGAGTCATTGGGAACGAGGTTGGAATTCAGCACTGCTTTTCATCCTCAAACTGATGGACAGACAGAAAGGACTAATCAGATTCTTGAAGAACATGTTGAGGGCATGTGCCCTAGACTATGGAGCCAGTTGGGATGAAAGTCTGCCTTACGCAGAATTTTCTTATAACAACAGCTATCAAGACAGCATTGAGATGGCACCATTTGAGTGTCTCTATGGGAGAAAATGTACCACCCCATTGTTATGGAATGGTGTGGGAGAAAGAAGTTTGTTCGGACCAGAACTTATTAAAGAAGCTGAAGAGAATGTCAAGCTGGTTAAGGACAGATTAAAGATAGCACAGTCCCGACAGAAAAGCTACGCAGATCCTAAGCATAGAGAAGTCACCTACGAAGTTGGTGATAGAGCTTATCTTAGAGTGTCACCACTTCGTGGAGTGAAGAGATTTGGTGTCAAAGGTAAATTGGACCCAAGATATGTTGGACCATTCAAGATTCTGAGTCGCAAAGGAGAAGTAGCCTATGAGATTGAATTGCCAGAAACTTTGTCAGCTGTTCATAATGTGTTTCATGTGAGTCAGCTTAAGAAATGTCATCCAGAAATGGAAGAAACTTCTTTGAAGGACACTATACCTTTGGAAGAGGTTCAATTGGAGAGTGACCTCACTTATGAGGATAAACCTATCAAGATTCTTGAGACTGCAGAAAGATTCACACGGACTAAGACTATCAACTTCTGCAAAGTTCAATGGAACCATCATTCCGAAGAGGAAGCAACATGGGAAAGAGAAGATGATCTTCGGAAAGACCACCCTCACCTATTTGCTAGCCAATCCGAATCTCGAGGGCGAGATTCACCTTAAGGGGGTTAGATTTGTAACATCCCTAAAATCATGATTCAAAACTCATGCATATCATCCATACATCCATGATCATTTAGGATTTCATTTCAAAAATCATTTCAAAACCAGGAGCATTGTTGCTCAATATTTTATGTAAGTTTACTCAAGCCCTTGTACTACTTGTATTTGACAAAAGTACTGTTTTTCATTCGGTATTGTTTAGAATCCAAACTCAAGTAATTTCAAAAACTTGAGCAAAGTCTCAAAGCAAAATATGAAATAAAACCAAACCTATGCCTATTATCACACCTCATAAAGGCATGGTTTTATTTTTATTTTCAAAAGACCCAAGTGTGTTTGAGTGAACAGATGTGTCTGACACTTATTTGAATACAAGATTTATTATACAAAAGTCCTAAAAAGTTTTGAAATCAAACAGATTTGAATTGAAGTTTGAAAACCATTTCAGAAAAGCAAACAGAAAAAGAAAAAGCTTAAAAGAGAAAAAAATAAGCAACCAATCGAATCAGGCCCAACCAGCCCAACTAGCCCAGCAACCCCTCCCCACAGCGTGGGCGTTTTCTTTACTCACCCCCGCACCCGTTAGGTCGCTGACAGACTGGACCCACTCCCTCTCTATTTCTCTCGCTGATAGCCGCGGCCCACACGGCGTCATCGTCTCCACCCCGACGACATGTTCTTCCCCAATTCACGCCGTGTGTTTCCTGGTTTGATTCGCTCGTCAATTCGCGTTGATTGCATGAGTAAATCACGCCCCCGTCTCGCCTACTTAAACCCCCTCTGCCCCCTCTCAATTTTCCCCTAGACTTCGAGCACAGAGCGCCCCTAGGCTGCCCGTAATCACCCTTGCACCATCGCAGACAGAGCTCACTCCGGCGACCAATCCCGGTGAGCCCCGTGCGCCCCTTCTTCTCTAGTTCTTGTAGACAGCTTTGCCACTTCCTTGTGCACATTCTGACACCATTGGTTCCTCCTGTACTGCCCCAGGTCGTCGACTTCGTCAAGCACAGCAAGGTTCCGACGACGTCCTCAACTCCGGTGATTAAATTCGGTGAGCCCCTTGTTCCCCTTCGCCTCTGATTCACACGAACGTGTCCACCGTAGTCTTGTGCATCTCCTGATGCTTTTTGTTCATTTTAGGGTGACCAGGAGCGTCGCCAACGTCGTCGTCCACCCGATCCCGACGCTGACAGCAACTCCGACGAGCCCATGCAGCCGTGTCCGTGCGCCCCTTGCCAAGCCGTCGCCAGGTTGAGCATCAGTGCATCGCTAAGAGCCCGGTAAGCACCTCCGACGACCCTAGAACCCCCTGTAGCCGCCGCACCACCGTAGACAGAGCTGCCGCCTACAGTTGCCACCGCCAGCGCCACCCATCTATGGTCGCTTGGTCGATGACCGTTGGATCTAGATCCAGCGTGTGTAATTAGATCACTTAATGAAATGGTATGAGTAGATCTGGGCCGTGCAGATTAAGTAGATCTAACGTCCTGTGTGCGTGATCCTGAGCGAACCGGTATGCGCCAATCAGAGCGTGACGCGTGGCTAGAGATTAGATTTAAAAACAGGATTTGAATCTATTAGTGGTTTGAAATTGTTTTAGCTATAACTTTTGATCCCCACGTTCAAATTTGACAAATTTTATATCAATGGAATCAGGAGAACAAGCCCTTTCTAAATATGCAATGTGTTTAATGTTTTGCTTCTGTTAAAATGATTTTATTTACAGAAACATGTGTAGGCATATTTTGTGTATATAAATTATTTGAGAAATGTTTTAGTGTTTAAATAAATGTTGTTTAGCAAGTTTTGAACTTGTTTATGAAACAGTATTGGACACTTGTCTTGTTGAGTTTAGAAAATCATCACATATCATATTGCATGCATTCATATATTTTTTGTTTGTATATATATTTTGTATGTGATTTGTTGCTATGATTTTATATGTAGATTTTGGTGCCAATAGTGATTGTGATTGTGAGGAGTGTAACTACTCTCCAAACTACCAAGGCAAGTGTTGCTTCATGATATTTTTATCCCTATGTTTTCTACTAAGCATTAGAAATATTTTGCTAGTCTTGCATGTTATATTTTTGCTTATATGCTATGCTTGGGAAATCCTAGTAGTTGTAGAATTGCTAGAAATTACTAAGTTAAGATGCTTATCTATGCCATGCTTAGCCTAGCTAGTATCAACCAAGGGTGGTGAAATATATATGCTAAGATAAAAAATATTTCTAAGTCTTTGGACTTGTGTTTTGCCTTATAAAACAACTTAGTAAATGAAACACCTGGGTGGAATGGAAGGAATGGTTTATGTTGAGTGGTTACACAAGGCCCATTTCTATGGTTTACCTTGTGTATCTCACTTGTGGAAAGCCACCCAGGAACAAAGAGATTTTAGAGGCCAAATCTTAAGAAGCTTCTAGTGCAGCCACTTGGCAATATGGGCTCTACCAGGATCATATAGGTTGCAATAACTTAGCCATTTGGACAGTTGGTGGTAGTGGGATGATAGGTGGGAGCGCGTCCATTTGGTCCAAGGGAAGGCTTCTGAAAGGTCCTATCTTGGTGAAAATCCAGGCTTGTGGGGAAAGTGCACAACCTCTGCAGATGGAAGAATCTAAGTACTTATCCATGTCCCTGTAAAAGGACAACTTGAGCATCAAGACATAGAAGCTATCAAGAATCTCACCATCCAAATTTCTAAGTAAAACTTGAGGGTGAACAAGGGTGAAGGACCCCAATGTCTATTGGTGGTTCCTTGGGAAAAGTTTTGACAAAGAAAAACTTAGTGATTTCAACTAATACTATTCCAATGTATTGACCCACTGTGGCTGTAACTTGTGATGTTGCAGGTTACTCTAATGAGGATTAGGAGTCATGAATCTACACTCAACATGTTTGCCTGTGGCACATGAAGATGAAGACTTTTATCTATTTACTTATTTAAACTCTTGTACTAGGCCTGTGTCCTTGGAGTTGTAAAGACTATGTTTGTCTCTGGAATGACTGTAATAATGACCTTTGTTTCTGTGTACTTCATCTTAAACTGTGGATGCTAGCATTGATCCAGGGACTAGCATTGCAATCACAGGGATCCTTTTCCTTTATAAAGGAGGGATCTTACAATGAACCACCGTTGGTAGATGTGCTTATCCATGCTATGATGAATAGGGCTGGGTTACATCACCGAAAGTAGTTTCTAAATGTGTTGGTTTGCGAAAACTAAAACAACTTAATCAATGAATCTCCTGGGTGTGATGGGATTGATAATTTTTGGTGGTATCATTGCGGAAAGGCACCTAGGTATCAAGAGAAAATGATTGGCTTCTTTATTTTGTAGATTACGTGTACAACCATGTGCCAATAATGAAATGGGCGGTTGGTTGGACTCGATGAGTTAATAACTCGAACCCGTATCCAGAGATGTAGAATTTTGGTAGGTTGGACCGGTGGCGTCGGGATTGGGAGCTACTTCGACGGTCTCTTCTTGGACTTCTCCCTATCATCACCCAAAATGAGAGTGATGGTACGAGTTGGGCTGGCCAAGTCACATGGGTAAAGTGTACTAACCCCTGCAGGGTGTATAATCTAATCGATTAGCCGTGTCCCCGGTTATGGACATCTGAGTTGCTTGATATTGATTCCATGACATGTTTCTCTCTCATTCTAATTTCATAATTGCTTTAATGATGTTGGGTTATCTTAATTGGGATCTTTTCAAAGAAAATCAAAAACTGTTTATGAAAGTAGGACAAAGGTATTTGCAAATGCAAGCTAGCCACAGCTCCACTTGCCAAATATGCATGTAGATGTTAGCACTATTGTCTCCTTTAATAGCTCTACTTTCCATACGTTCCATGTATTGACCCTTCGGGGCTGCTACGTTTCATGTTGCAGGATGTTCCGATTATGAGTAATCGATTTAGGCCACGATACTCCACTCGGCACTTGTTCACTTGTGGGCAATTTGAAGAATGGAGGATTTGCTTTGTTTATGTTGCTACCTGAATAATTTGAGCTAGCCTTGAGCTAAGCTTTTATTGTAATAATGGTACTCTGGATCTTCGTTATTTATGATACACGGATATTTTGCTATGTTATTCATCTTATTCTATTGTGGGCCAATGAACCGATCCAGGGATTGGCATGTCACATAGAAGCTACGGTCTTTTCAGAACCGTGGTGTTACAGGATGGTATCAGAGCCCGTGTGTCGACTGTAGGATCGTGACCTAGGTTTAGATTAGGAAGCCATAGATTTATTAAAGATTATATTAACTCGGTCTTTCATCTTATGCCTTTCACTCTCGTAAATTCTTACCATATGCTATTCTCACACTTTCCTCTTTTAATTGATAGATGGGAGAAGTCAGGACTGAGTATGCAACCATGGAGTCACCAAGGCCCTTTGCAAGACAGTTAGCACAGCTCTCGCAGTCATTGGGATTGCCACTGCCCATGTTCAAGGGAAGAAGGATGTACACCTATGGATATGGCGAGGATGCATGGGAGATCACCACTTTCATCTTCAGGGATGCCGCCTTGCCAAACCATGTGCATCTGATCTACACCAAGACATATTGCAATTGGGGACTTGGAATAAACTTGGCCTTGCATGAAGCCCTGTCACGCTAGTGCCATCTTGTCCGACACCTGCTGCCAGCAGACTCACCCTACCGTGACTATGGGAGGCGTGATGAGAATGGGAACATTGTGGTTACCCCGGGCGACAGGAACAACATGCTGCCTCGTCGGAGGCACATATAGGATATGGAAAGGGAGAATGGAGCTCTAGATGAGAAAGTAATGATGGTAAAGGAGATAGCAAATTTTGCCAGGAATGCTATGGTGTTCCAAGGACTGGAGATAGAGACCTTGCATGAAGCTGTGGGTGTCCTGGAAAATGCCCTGGTAGGCAGGGATGCCACCATAGCTCAGCTTAATGGGCTGCAGAAAACAACTGACCATACAGGTTGCAAGGGACCGTCCAGGAAAGGGAACAAACTATTGAGGATATGGCAGCCCAGATTGCCGCTCTCCAAGCACAGTTAAATCCACCCTCTGATGATGACAATGGAGATGATGGCAACAATGATGATGATGATGACAGTGGGAACGATGATGATGATGATGGAGATGATAATGATGGAGGAAATGAAGTTGTTGCAGTTGCAGCAGAGAATGAAGAAGAGGAGGATCCAGAAGAGGTGGAGTTTGAGATTTCAAGTGATGACTCAGGAGAGGTGTATACTCTGCCACCATGGTTGGTCCGTGGACAGAAGCGCCAATTCATGAGTGCAAGGACCTACCGCAACCTCTTCAAGAAGTAGATAGAAGTCCACCAATTAGTCTTCGTTAGGTAAAAATCGTTAGGATTAGTCTCGATCGATGTAAAACTTAATTACTGCTAGTTTAAGAGTGTTTAGTTGCTTATTTTTGTACTCCAATATCCCAGGATTATTTGTGCGAATTTTAGGGAAGATTTATGGCAAGTTTGGTTAATATCTGAGTTATTCCTGTTGCAATTTTCTGCTGACACAGAAGTACTGTACGTTTTTTCATATTTTACTGGTATCTGGGAAAAATATGAAAAAAATAGGGATGGTTCGAAACTCTCTGTACTGTACGCACAAAAATCAGCACAAGTTCCTGACGAGTTTAAGTCAGGTAGAAAATTTCGTGAACACTGCTGTACTGTTCTGGCAGATTCCTGTTCAGGTAGATAACCATTGCCAACTCTTTTAAAACTATTTCAGTAGATATGTACTGCTAGGATAACCCCTGGGATGTTGCTGGATCATTTGTTTGTTGATGTGTTGCTTGCTTGAGATTGTCTGTGATTGTTTTGTTGTTGATGATCATAATGCATGGGTAGAATCATGTTTTCGTAATCGATTCTTTCTAAACTTACATGTGCTAAACCGCAGATGCCTCCCCGCCATCAATCCACTGAGTTGGATCAGCTCATGGCAGCTCAGGCACAGCTGACCCAAGTTATGACCCAGTTCATGGAAGCTCAGAACAACAACAACAACAACAACAATGGGAACAACCAGCCTCAGGGAGATGCTCTCACCAGGTTTCTGAGGCTAAGGCCAGCAAAGTTCTCTACTGCAGCGGAGCCGATGGTTGCTCTCGACTGGTTGCGTGCAGTCAACAAGGATCTGGTAACTATTGGATGCACAGATGCTGAGAAGGTGAGATTTGCTGCTCACCTGCTGGAGGGACCAGCCGCTTCATGGTGGGACACTTTTCAGATCACCCACCCGCTGGACACTGTGACTTGGGCAATGTTTGAGGAAGGTTTCAAGACCAACCACGTGTCTTCAGGAGTTCTGAGCCTGAAGAGGAAGGAGTTCCGCAACTTGCGCCAAACCAACCGCACCGTGGCTGAGTATATTGAGGAGTTCAACAACCTGTCTCGTTATGCACCTGAGGATGTTGACACTGATGCCAAAAGGAGGGAGAGGTTCCTAGATGGCCTCAGTGATGAGCTTTCAGTGCAGCTACTGGTGGTTTATTGTCCCACTTTTCAGGAGCTTATGGACAAGGCCGGAATTTTGGAAGGGAAACACAAGCAGGTGGAAAGCCGCAAGAGGAAGAGCAACAATCACCACTCTGGTTCTCACCACAAGTCTCGCACTTCTTATGATGGATACTCCAAGCATGGAGGGAGTGATCATGGGCACCATGAGAGCCATGACCTCCACAACCATGGAGGCGATGGACATCGCCATGATAGCTACAAGAGCAACCGCCACAGCCACAAGGGAGGACACACTCACCATTCTGGAGGACACAGTGGGCATGACCGCAACCGTGATCGCAGCTTTGTGAAGAAGGATCTGAGTGAGGTGACATGCTTCAAGTGTGGCCAGAAGGGACATTATGCAGACAACTGTCCAGAGAAGAAGGTACTGAAGCCAACCAACAACCAGAAGGCCACAGTGAACCACATGAATGTGGAGGAGATCCCAGATGAGCCTGACCTTGTGATTGGTAAGTTTCCAATCAACACTCACCCTGCACTTATACTTTTTGATACTGGCGCATCGCATTCATTCATATCAAGGGCATTTGTGGATAAGTATAAGTTACCTATGGAGTCTATGAAAGAGTCTATTAGAGTAAGCTCACCTGGAGGAGATATGATAGCTAGCGCGGGATGCCGCGACTTAACTGTGAGGATTGGAGCACACAATTTCAATGCACATCTGGTAGTATTGGAATCACAAGGTTTAGATGTCATTCTGGGTATGGATTGGATGTCTATGCATGGGGGACACATAGATTATGCACAGCGAGAAGTTTCGCTCAAAACCCCGGATGTTAAGAGAATTAGGTTCAAGTCGGCTGTACGACCGGGAAGGTGTAAGCTGAATTCTCTTAAGGGGGTTAGCATGGATACTGTGCCCGTGATTAAGGAGTACCCCGACGTGTTTCCGGAAGAGCTGCCAGGGATGCCACCTGACAGGGAAGTGGAGTTTCTCATCGATCTGATGCCGGGGACAGGACCTATAGCAAAGAGACCATATAAGATGGATGTGGATGAGCTGAAGGAATTGAAGAAATAGCTAAAGGAGCAGTTGGACAAGGGTTCATTCAGCCTAGTTCATCGTCATGGGGTGCACCTGTTCTGTTTGTGGAAAAGATGGACAGCAGCAAGAGATTAGTGGTGGACTATCGCTCGTTGAATGAAGTGACCATCAAGAATAAATACCCCCTGCCAAACATAAATGATTTGTTTGATCAACTAGAAGGAGCAAAGGTGTTTAGCAAAATTGATCTGCTATCGGGCTACTTCCAATTGAAGATCCGGGAGGAGGACATACCAAAAACCGCTTTCACTACTAGTTATGGTTTATATGAGTATACAGTTATGTCTTTTGGACTAACGAATGCCCCAGCATATTTCATGACCATGATGAACAAGGTATTCATGGAGTACTTGGACAAGTTCGTGGTGGTGTTTATCGATGACATACTGATATATTCCAAGGATGATGCTGAGCATAAGAAACATCTGCGACTGATTATGGAGAAGCTGAGGGAACACAAGTTGTATGCCAAATTCAGCAAGTGTGAATTCTTGCTTAACACTGTTGGATTTCTTGGACACATGGTGTTAGGAGAAGGAGTCGCTGTTGATCCAAGCAAAGTGACTGCAGTGACTGAGTGGGAAGCGCCCAAGAGTGTGGGTGATATTCGTAGCGTTTGGGACTTGCTGGATATTACAGGAGGTTCACTGAAAACTTCTCCAAGATTGCTAAGCCGATGACAAAACTTCTGAAGAAGAAGAGGAAGTTTGAATGGACGGATGCGTGTGAAGCCAGCTTTCAGGAACTGAAGCGTCGACTAGTGACCGCACATGTTCTGTGTTTACCTGATCTTCAGAAGGATTTCCAAGTGTACTGTGATGCTTCTCGGCAGGGACTTGGGAGTGTGCTGATGCAAGATGGGAGAGTGGTGTCATATGACTCGCGGCAACTTAAACACCATGAGATGAATTATCCCACGCATGACTTGGAATTAGCATCGGTTGTGCATGCGCTCAAAGTATGGAGGCACTACTTAGTGGGGAAACACAGCGATGTGTACACCGACCACAAGAGCCTGAAGTACATATTTACACAGAAAGAACTGAACATGAGGCAAAGGAGATGGTTGGAACTTATCAAGGATTATGACATGAATCTGCAATACCACCCAGGAAAGGCCAATGTAGTGGTAGATGCTCTGAGCCGGAAGGTCTATGCCAATGGATTGACCGTTGGGGAGTTGCCCGAGGATTTGTGCAAGCAACTCAAGGACCTTAGACTAGAGGTAGTGTCTGAAGGATATTTGGCAACAATGGAAGTCCAACCAACGCTACAGGACAGGATCAGGAAGGCTCAAGTAGGAGATAAGGAGATGGATGAAGTAAAGGAAAATATGAAGGAGGATCGAGCAAAAGAATTCCGCGAGGATGAGCAAGGAACCTTGTGGTATGGAGATCGTTTGTATGTTCCCAACGATCCGGAGATAAGGAAGTTGATTCTGCAGGAAGCTCATGACTCGCCGTATTCCATACATCCGGGCAATACGAAGATGTATATGGACCTAAAGGACAGATTCTGGTGGAACAACATGAAGGGAGACATCGCTGAGCATATTGCCTTATGTGATGTATGTAGCCGAGTGAAGGCGGAACACCAGAAGCCAGCAGGACTGCTACAGCCATTGCCCGTGCCGGATTGGAAGTGGGATAGAGTGGGAATGGATTTTATCACAGGATTGCCCAGGACCAGGTCAGGATATGACTCCATTTGGGTAGTGGTCGACCATTTGACCAAGGTATCCCACTTTATACCGGTGAAGACGACCTACACGAGTGCAAAGTTGGCCAAGATTTATATGGACAGGATTGTGTGTCTACATGGGGTTCCTAGGAGCATTGTATCTGATAGAGGCACCCAATTTACCTCACACTTTTGGCGCCAGCTGCACGAGTCATTGGGGACTAGATTGGAGTTTAGCACAGCCTTCCACCCACAGACTGATGGACAGACCAAGAGGGTAAATCAGATTTTGGAGGATATGCTGAGAGCTTGCACCTTGGCTCATGGTTCTAGTTGGGATGAGAATTTGCCGTATGTTGAGTTTTCCTACAACAAAAGCTATCAAACCAGCATCAAGACATCACCGTTCGATGTGCTATACGGGAAGCAGTGTCGGACACCACTATTATGGGATGGCGTAGGAGAACGTCAGCTGTTTGGACCTGATTTGATCAAGGACGCTGAGGAGAAGGTCGCCTTGATTAGGGACAGGCTGAAGGTAGCACAATCAAGGCAGAAGAGCTACGCTGACACCAAGCGCAAGGAAGTGGTGTATGAGGTAGGTGATAGAGCATACCTCAGAGTGTCGCCACTGCGTGGAATTAAGAGGTTTGGAATCAAGGGTAAGCTGGCACCTCGCTTTATTGGGCCATATCGGGTCTTAGCACGCAAAGGAGAAGTTGCTTATCAGTTGGAGTTGCCAGAGGCTCTGTCCGCTGTCCACAATGTGTTCCACGTGTCCCAGCTGAATAAGTGCCATCCGGAGATGGTGGATACACCTCTAAGAGACACAGTACCACTAGAGGAGGTTCAGCTTGAGAATGACTTGACCTATGAGGAGAAGCCGGTCAAGATACTGAAAACAGCAGAGAGGATTACCCGTACCAAGACGATCAGGTTTTGCAAGGTGCAATGGATCCACCACACCGAAGAGGAAGCCACTTGAGAGCGTGAGGATGACATCCGAGAAGACCACCCACACCTTTTTGCTAGCCGCGCCGAATCTCGGGGACGAGATTCATCTTAAGGGGGTTAGTCTTGTCACATCCCAACATTCCCAAATTCTAGATTTGGTACTACACTGCATCATGATCATCATTCACTTAACATGTCATTCTGCATTCATGAAGATTTTTCAAATGCAAAACACTACATTCAAACCCTAGACAGAGTTACTCAAGTGCTCCTACAAAAGGGAATAGTTGGACCTATAAAGTCACTGTTTTGAAATAGACAAATTATTGCTAAAAATGATCCTATGTTGATCCTTTGATTTTTAGAAAACTTTGAAAACAGAAATCAATTCAATTGGCTTAGCTAATAAAAAGTTATAAAAGAAATAAGAAAAGCAAAATGAATAAAAGAAAAGAACAAAAAAAATGAATGAACTAACCTACCCCGGCCCACCTAGCCCCAAAGACACCACAGCTAACCGCCGCACTTGCACCCATGCAGATGTATGACAGCCAGCAAGCACCGTCGCGGCCCACTCCTCTCCACATGTCGCTGACGTGTGGGGCCCGCTCCCCTCCTTCAACCTCGCGACGGAAACCGCGTGTTGCACGCCTTCGCCCCGGGAAAATCTCCGATTCCGCCTCAATCTGTTCTTCCCCACGTCTGATTCTCCCCCTTCTATATAAACCTCGACCTACATCGTTTTTCCCCTCTCCCAAACCCTAATTCCACACTGCCAGGCTGCGGGGATTTGTCGCCAAAGTTTCACCACCGCCGCCGCTTCGGAAGCTCGCAGTCGAGGTCGACCCCGACACCACCGACCACCCCGAGCCCCCTTTCGCCTCTAACCTCTTTACGGTGAACCTTCGATTCGCCCTGACCCGTTCCCCTTCCCTGCAGTGCACCGGGGCGTCTCCGATTGCTCGCCGGAGCCTCGCAGTCGCCCTCCACCTTCAGTCGCTCGCCGTCGTCTCTAGAGGAAACGAGGCGTGGCGCCGAGTCCGCCAGGAAGCCTGACATCCTCGCCTGCATCTCGTAGACAAGGACTTCGTCGCCAGGGACCACCGGAGACCTCGCCACCGCCACCGTCTGCATCGACCGTCGCCGCCAGCCGTCGTTCGTCTCCAAGGTGAGGACGCAAACATCCCTGGCCGTCCATCCTGCGATCCGCGGTCGAGATTAGAAGGGCCGGCCGAACCGATACCGGCCAACCCCAGCACGCCGCGTGGCGCCTGCGTGGAGGCTGTGTCAGCGCCAGTCAACGTGGCATATTCCGAGAATATTCCCTTTTGAATTAAATATGAAATGGAAATTGCAGAAAATAGCTAAAACATGTAAAATTCATATCTTTAGATCTACTGGGCCAAAATTTGCAAATAAAATATGTGTAGAATCAGTGTCTTGTGTACAATTTTACTGTACAATTTTTTTACACTTTTACGGCAAGGTTTTGTCCTGGATAATTAAATGAGTTAATGCCCCTTTTAGAGTAATAAATTCATAAGATTAGTTCTGTAACTCCAAAAATTGCAAATAAGATGTCCCTGGAATCAGTAGAACAAGGGGAATCTCAAATTGAATTAAAAGGTTAGGCTTATAGTAATAATTTTTGCAGAATCTATTTAAAGGCTTACTGTAGTATTTTAATTACTCAGGGAGTTATATAAATCCTTTTTGAGAAATTCCAATTGGTACTGCTTCTATTTGGAGTTGCCTACAAAGTAGAATTTTTCCAAGATTTATAAACAGTATGTTAGCAGTGGTGAATTATTTAGTTTCTAGCTCTATTATTGAGCATTATAAATTGCATGCTTGCTTTCTTTGCACTAAAAATAATTTCCATGCATGCATACAGTAGCTATACCGAATAAGATTATGTGATGCTGCTTTAGCATCAATCCACTTGTCATGCATGCATCTTGCATCATCCTTGTTTGCATATGATTATGGATGGTTTGTTTATGAATGCAATTGTATCGTGTATATTGTGACGAGTGCAACGCTTGCTCGTGTGTGGATTGTTCTTCCGACCTCTACAACCAAGGCAAGTAGATGCTACTTTGTTCATGATGTTGTCCTACTATTTTCAATGCATTGTCGTGTATTTTGTATATGCATGTGTAGGATAATACTATCGCTATGCTATGTCCTATTATGAGGTAGGATTTTCCTTGTAGATGAACCACCGTTGGTAGATGTGCTTAGCCATGCTATGATGAACGGGGCTGGGTTACATCACCAAAAGTAGTTTCTAAATGTGTTGGTTTGCGAAAACTAAAACAACTTAATCAATGAATCTCCTGGGTGTGATGGGATTGATAATTTTTGGTGGTATCATTGCGGAAAGGCACCCAGGTATCAAGAGAAAATGATTGGCTTCTTTATTTTGTAGCTTACGTGTACAACCATGTGCCAATAATGAAATGGGTGGTTGGTTGGACTCAGTGGGTTGTGGTAACTCGAACCCGCGTATCCAGAGATGTAGAATTTTGGTAGGTTGGACCGGTGCGCGCCGGGATTGGGGAGCTAATTCCCGAATGGTCTCTTCTTGGACTTCTCCCTATCATCACCCAAAATGAGAGTGATGGTACGAGCTGGGCTGGCCAAGTCACATGGGTAAAGTGTACTAACCCCTGCAGGGTGTATAATCTAATCGATTAGCCGTGTCCCCAGTTATGGACATCTGAGTTGCTTGATATTGATTCCATGACATGTTTCTCGCTCATTCTAATTTCATAATTGCTTTAATGATGTTGGGTTAACTTAATTGGGATCTTTTCAAAGAAAATCAAAAACTGTTTATGAAAGTAGGACAAAGGTATTTGCAAATGCAAGCTAGCCACAGCTCCACTTGCCAAATATGCATGTAGATGTTAGCACTATTGTCTCCTTTAATAGCTCTACTTGCCATACATTCCATGTATTGACCCTTCGGGGCTGCTACGTTTCATGTTGCAGGATATTCCGATTTTGAGTAATCGATTTAGGCCACGATACTCCACTCGGCACTTGTTCACTTGTGGGCAATTTGAAGAATGGAGGATTTGCTTTATTTATGTTGCTACCTGAATAATTTGAGCTAGCCTTGATCTAAGCTTTTATTGTAATAATGGTACTATGGATCTTCGTTATTTATGAACACGGATGTTTTTCTATGTTATTCATCTTATTCTATTATGGGCCAATGAACCGATCCAGGGATTGGCATGTCACATAGAAGCTACGGTCTTTTCAGAACCGTGGTGTTACATCCATACATCATAATTCTGGACTTCTAATTAAGGAATTCCTTTCCTAGATATATTACTTCTCTATATCCATCATCATGTGTTAACATGATGAGCTTTACATCACAAGAATATTCTTATCCACCTTTTATTCTTCTAACTCCTCTTGTAATTCCAATGAGCTTGATTCTAAAGCATTTCCTAATCTTTTCATATCTATACTTGGGTATATCAACAACTCTGCTATTGATAATCCCCAATCCAACAAGTGGTTACTTCTAACTCCAATCATACTCTCCCTTAATCATCCTTCACTAATATCACTTCAATAGATGTATCCATCAAATCCTACTTCACCTCAAGTGCTTACTATTTCCAAAGAGGAAAATACTACTTCTATAATCCAATGTTGCTCTAACATCATTTTAATCATATTATCTTGTCTCTACTTAACTCCAATATCTAACATTCCAACCTCACATTATATTAATGTGACTTGTAATGACTAATCTAGGATAATATATCTATACTAGGTTTCAATCATGTTTTATTCACCAATGTCACTCATACATGGTATAAGCATTCAATGTTGGTGAATAAGGCATGGTCATTATAATCCTTTGTGGTTTAGGTTTCCAGTTGGCTAATCAAGGCTTCATCAATACTACAATACAGTTGTATTGAAATTATCTTCTTAGTATCTCTCACTAAAAGGAATCTGGCAATATATGACCCTCCATTTTCGTCATAGAATCGTCATAATAGTCTGTTTATGACGATTCTATGATGATTTTGAGATCGTCGAAAGCTGGGCGTCGCAAATGAACTATAACGACGTTTTTGGTAAAATCGTCATAACCGTCTATGACGATATTGGATCGTCATAACGTCTATGACGATTCAATATCGTCATAGGCCATCTAGCCATGCCATGTCAGATCCTACGTGGTTGATCCTACGTGGCAAAATTGTGACGAAATTAAATCGTCTTAAATCGAAATCAGCCCAGTCCGTTTCTAGGTTCCACATGGGCTCGGCCCAACTATTCTGGATTGTTTTTCATATTAAATCTGGTCTGCTACATGGGCCAAGCCCAGCGTCCTGGAATTTTTATTTTCTTTGCATTGGCCTTTTATATGGATATATCTTACTTTCAGGCTTCTTATTTTGGGCTGGTCCCACTAGTAACAGGGGTCCCAGTTGTCAGTTCATATAATTTATATGGTTCCACTTGTTAGTGTCCATTTTCTCACATTTTCACAATAATTAAACAGCTAATAATTTATTCAAGACCAACAGAATAAACAGATTACTTTGATTCAAACATGTCACATTCACAAATAATATGTCGGATAACATCAGCACATTACAATCACACACAGTTTACATCAGGTGGAGTACCAAAATACAATAAAACATCCAGAAAGTATACAAGATAGCAATTTTTTGTTATTTCGGAACTTCATGCTTCCTCTTTCTCTAACTTATTCGGCGTGTACCTGTAGTCCAACAAAAAGGCATGAGGCCTCGATGAGATATTTAGATAAACACACCATAATTTGAAGAAAAAAACTCAATTTTCATACTAAAATTAGGAACAGATAAACTAAACCAAACCTCCTTCCAAAACTTTAGAAACATTCTGAAAACAATGTATACTGATGACTACCGTAAAAAGGAAGAATATGCAGAATTAGACTTGGTGAAACAAGATTGCCCAGATTCTGCCAATGAAAATGAGCAAAAGGAACAATAGTATCATGCAATGAAGCTATTATCAGGTTGGTAACATGACTTTAATAGTGAAAGTCGATAAGCAGTTGAACAATCAATAGCAGATCAAACAGGGCTAAACTATTGAATTGGATGATGACCCCATGAATAAATATTGTAGCTCTACCGCAAGCTCACGAGCATCACAGTTATTCCGTTGACACAAGAGTAGATAAACAATTTTTCTATCACAGCCATGTATCATATAATAAGTGGAGGAGAAAAGGGATGAACTAGGGAATTTACATACCCCAAGATCGTGAAGAAGAGGAGCAGTAGGGGGTGAGGTCAGTAAGATCTGAAGACCTAGCCAGAGGATCTTGTTTCGTCGACCACTCTAAGTCAATGCTACTGGTGCACTCCGCTGCCTCTTCTCATCTCACATCCCCATCTACCAATGCAATTACCTGTATGCCAAAACACGCAGGCTAGTATTAGCAACTATGCATCAATGGAAAAACAACTATAGTTTGATGTATGCCAAGCCACATCACATCTTAGCATCTTAGGGCACAGTTTGCATGAAAGATCACACCAAATTAAACATGACAGGGTAAACATGTATAATAAACATTCAGGGAACTATAAGAGCATGTGTCTAGGCTGTTCAAAATACAATAACAAATATAAGAAGATGCCACATTAAACAAAGATAAATGCTACTGCAACTTATAGTTGTATGCATTCAGATGCTACTGCCATTTACATTTAACTAGAACATGAAAGCGCGCTTTGCCGCGCCCGTCCATCTCAAGGAAATAGTACGGGAAGAATAAGAAAATACCTTTAAATTTGTTAAAACTTAGGGACTAGGGAGACCATAGGCGACTAATGTATCAATGTTTCCATCCCTATTGTCATGAAGCATAAACTAAGGCAGTGGTTGTCGTGCCCATCTATTTAAAGGATTTTTTTTGGATATTTAAGAAAATATGGACAAAGAGATCGTATAAATATATAAGAAAACCTGAACAATGCATAACTGATACACAGAAGCCAGAGCTTTAGTTGGACATAACAAATCTCCATAAACTACAAAATCTGAAGATAGTATTATAGAGCACAACACCATTTTTCAATTGATACCCTTGGAAAAATATAAAAGACATGCACTTAACTCAAACAACCACTCCCAACCAGCCCTATGTCACCCCTCAGTTCGTACACATGCTACTTTACGAAAGTTAAATCATGCCAAATTTCAATGTTTTCCTTTCAAAGAGAATTACTACATAGATGAAATTCTGCAAAACATATTGGTCTGAGAACTGAATCAGCTGACACAAAATAATATTCCCTCAAATTAACTGAATCAACTATGTCTACATATACATACATATGTAGATACAAAAACGCGTCTAGATACACGTGTATCTAGACAAAGCTGAGTCAGTTAATTTGAGAAGGAGAAAATATTGTTTTTAAAAATATCGTAAACAAAGTGTATATTGGGTAAATGGGTACCGTGAAGGATAAAACTAATAGTGTAAAAAAACTTGAAGGCAGGGAACAACTAAACATAATCAAATGGTTCTACAAATTGAACTGTCTTCAACCAGTTAACTTCAAATTCGTTCTTAACTTCTGGGCACTTAACATGACCTTCATTTTATATGTATACTCAGTATGCTAGCTGGTGCAACGCAAACCTGAAATTAAGACTAAAATCGGGTGCAACAAAAATATAAATTTAAGAAGAAAAATTCATTATCTCAATACATTCATACAAGCTAAATTCCCTAAGTCAATCAGGTTAGTCTCAAGGCTTCTTCCCAAAGGAAATCTGACAAATGGTCCAGCATAGGTATGTAGAAGCAGAATTGAGATTAAAAAATATAAGAAACTATAATTCAGTTCTACCCATTTACTTCAGATTCGGCATGGAGGATCACCAGGCACAGGCAGGATAGTGACCGGTCGTCCGCCGCCGCTGAGCTGTTGACAAACATGTTCAGCCCGCCTCAGCGCTCGCTCTGCACCCGCGACAGCATCCAGCATATCACCTCGTGAAAAAATCCAAGAACCAGGTCATAATAAAAATCAGTCCAGCATTCCCTCCTAGAGGAACACCAACAAATACTAAGGAAATCCAATGAAACTCAAAGAAACTAATTTGTCCCACAAATAAGCAGGATCAGGCATGCCAATCACTAAACCAGCTAGTTAGAAAGCATTCGACATACATGTATAAATATAATCATGCATAACCAATGGAAACAAACAGTACAAGCACTGACATGTAATAAGTGCAAGAGTAACGATCAAACTCAGATTTACAATGAATACTCTCAAATCTTAATAGAGACAATTCTAATCAAGTTTAATACACATAAGGACATGCTTCCATTAATTGTAGCAGGAAGATAGATTTACAATCTAACAGGTAGGTATCAGATAGTTTTGAACTCATGAACAGAACTGACTTGTGGGCATATATTGCAGCTCTAAAAGGGAAAAAATGGCAAGGTGCAGTGAGGGAAGGAAAGATATGCTTACCTCGGTGTCATCGATTTATACAGGAGATGGGTGCTTTCAGAGAGATGGCCGCCACTGTGGGAGAGCATTATTCAGTAATAAGAGATAGCCGCCACTGTGGGAGAGCATTATTCAGTAATAAGCTCCATAATCGCACGAATAAGTAGCATATAGTTCAGAGCAATAGATGAAGCCAACATAATTCAACTTAAAATTATTGAAGCCTTAACTTGATTTGTGGCATCAATACAGTTATTTTGAAAATTGAGAACTTAAAATGACAAAAACATTGATTCCCATAGCATACACCAAACCATGACAAAATAAAGACATGGTTCTAAAGAACTATCCTATGTCTATGTGGCATCCATTTGTGTGAAATTAGGGTCAGATACAGCAATCCAAGCAACACAATGATCTTCACCGCCAACTATACATGAATAGATTAGTACAATTACTTCAACCTAAACAGATATATGTGCTATAAGGCTAGTGAGTAGACACAACAATAGCAGCAGGATGTGCAAAAAATGGACAACACAACTTTCAATTTTGATCATTCATAAAACTATGACGAAGGAAATGAGATCCCATTATTTCATTAAGGGAAATCAGATAAAGAAATCACATGCGTGCTTTAGTTTGGTATAAGGACAAAGTTATGAAGAGATAGGTGTTTAACCAGGAGAGCATAATAGCTGAAACATGCATGGTTCATTAGAAATAAATAATAGTGCTATAGTTTACAGATAGATAGAAATGCAGATATCTCAAGTTACAGAACAACAATGTATTAACCATCTCAAGTACATAGTTAAGCATGCCTATGAGACTCACTGGGCTAGCAGAACATACACACAAGTAGTCCCGAATCAACAGGAAACCTAGATATCAGAACATAACATCATGGTAGGGTCGTTCCGCACTGCCAGCTGCTATGAGATCCTCCCAAGGTTACTTGCTCCGCACAACCATCTCCCATATATACACAATAAAGATATTCAATTAAGGCAAGAAAAAGAAGTTGTAGTTTAGGCTTATACACAGAAAGAACAAGAACGAAACTACAATTAATGTCTGGATGTTGTACTACTAATATTAAAACTGAACATATGTATGAATATCAAAGCTACAGAAAGCAAATGAATAACAGTAATGCTTGTGAACCCTATATTGAAGCATAATAATCATGCATGATCAAAACATATTAAATGAGGATGCAGCAGTATCAACAACATTGGTTACAGCGCTAAATTTCACAAAATTCAGTCAAACACACTCTATTATGCATAGAACAGATGTACATTGTCAAGAAAACATAAACGCGTTACATACAAAATTCGACACAATATGATACCATAGCAATCATTGGATCTGGTACTTATCGTCTATTAAGCAAGATTGTGTCATAGTTACATAGATATATAAAGAAAATAAAAAGATCTATATTTACAATACAAAAACCCTAAGACAAGTTCAACAGGGCGTTTAACTGCAGAAACTGTATAAATCCAAGAATATGAGAATAAGCACACACTGATCCCTTGCATTCTAATAGAAAGTAGTGAAGACAGTTTAGGATGTAAGCATATATATGAAGAAGGAAAAATGCATGCTATTAAGCTGAAGACATGTTTCTGCCAGATCTAATAAAATTACCAGTACCAAAGCATCCATGTAGTTGTACTCGAATGAGGAAACAAGAAATAAAGAGAGAGATATTTTTTGTACATGCTGGGAAGAAAAGGGCGATGAAAACACTAAAGAACATACGCAGACGCCCTCCTGCGTCGAAGATGAACTTGTCGGTGTGCTCCATAGCTTGAGGTGGTGCTTCGCTCATGGAGGAGGTGGACGCGAAGCCGGCGGAAGTGGGAGTTACCATGGGCCACGGACACGGGTGGGTGGGCTCGGACTTGATGTCCAAGGGTAGGACCTCTGCATCCTCGAACCCGTTGGTGCGGCCAGCATCCGAGATGGCGGCGAGAAAACATGAGGAAGCGGGCGAGGCAGAGGCCGTAGAGGTTCACCGCTCCTACGCGTTGGGGAACATGCGGGCACCAAGGATGAGATGGATCCACGCCTTGCAGACACCAAAGGAAGAGCCGCACCAAGGAGGAAGAGGTCGCCACTCGTCGCTCTCCATCACCATCGAGTAGCCTAGGCCCAGGGTCGCCGCTCGTCGCTCTCCATCGCCATCGAGTAGCCCAGAGCCGCCCCAAGGACAGGGGCGGCCTCTCGTCGCTCTCCATCGCCATCCAGTAGCCCAGGCTCGGCCGATGGTAGGAAGGGCGGAGGAGATTAGGTGAGGATGGAGGGGATCAAGGCGCCGCTGTAAATTGAGGGGATCAGGGCACCGCCAAGGGAGGAGAAGGGGAATGGAGATGGGCATGGTGTGGCGGCGGGGAAGAGATAATAATTAGGGTTAGTCAAGGCGGCGGGGGATTTGGTGTGCGCGCGAGATGATGAAATATTTTCCACGTGGGCACGCTATGGATGCCACGTCATCGATCCGCCACACTTCAACATCACGTCCGTTTATTATGTTCACATCCTACGGTTGGTATTGTCTTTCTATTATATCTTGACCTGTCTAAAAATTATGACGATTTTGTCTATAAAAATTACGACGTTTTTTTACAAAATCGTCATAGTTTATCAAGGATTTGGCCCTCCCAAATAGCTTGCGACCATATGGTGTAGAATCGTCATAAATCTATGACGATTTCATTCACGGTCACTACCAAAACGTCATAGGTTGACATATTTGTTGTAGTGTCTATTGGATTAAGAGATATAATTCATTGACTATACCTACTTGATCCAATAGGATTACTCCTGGGAACTTGCTTCAGGGTTCATGCTTGTAATCTTCTTTGTTACCATATTGATTTTATTTTCTTCCATCACTCCCATCCTAAACATGATATCTAAAACTAGCTTCACTATTTACCTCTTCTTACTTCTTTCTTTATAAGCCTTAAGTGAATTCTATAATAAGAACAAGAGTTGATAGGTCACGAATTGGTGAATCAAAAGTTGATTACTCAATATTGATGAACAACAAATATAAGGATAGGATTCAATAGAGATGATAAGGATTGATATGGAAAGAAAGATATATGGTGAATGATCTTGACTTTGGTTTCTTTCCTACTCAATATAACTAGAGAGTTAAAGTTAGGTATTACCATGATACTCATCGTACAAGTAGATGAGATTAAGATATAGTTGTTACATTCTTATTATTTGTTTTAAATTTATAATTTGGTATTCAGGAGTGATTATAATGAATACTATGATATGATCACCTAAGGATCAAATATAAATCCATTAAGTCATGTATTAAGGTTTAACTCTTATTACATTTGATCTACCCTTAGATCAAATCATGTTTACCCAAAATAATGTTTTAGCAAAGGTCATATTGAAACTTATCGCAGTCAACTTGATGATCTACTTCAATTCCATCAAGTTAAGAGAAGCTTCAATCACTTTGACAAGTTTTTATTTAAAAGCGCAAAAATTATTCAGATTTTCTATGCATGAATGCAATGCACACATCTGTGTTTAGCTTATTTCTAAGCTCTAATGCTGGGATGTTACAGACTCTCCCCCTTAAAATAAACTTCGTCCTCGAAGTTCGCACACTCTTTCGTTTCGGAATGAGGAATTGTCTTGTTTTGATTATGATATGTCTCAACTCCATGGTAACCTTAAATGGAAATAATTATATTATTCCATATCCAGATACTTTCCTTGAATTCTGACCATACTTGGCAATCTTCAACTTGTTGTCTCCAATACTCCAAAGTTCCTTTTACTTTACTCCCTTTGGGATATGTCCTTATTATTAAATCCTCAATCTGGGTCTCTTCTGTAGTTCCTTAACCTAACTAGGTATCATAATTCAACTTCTTTTATTTAACCATCGAACTTTCTTACTTTGTAAGGTCTAGGAAGTCTCACTAAAATGGTTTTAAATTTCTGTTAGACAATAGTGATAGTCAAAAGACTAATCTTTGATTTGTCATTGTATGAGTGGTACTGATAATTCTTCCAAAGATTGGATTTGAACACATTTAGTCCATACCCGTTGGAATTTCTTGTTCTCTACAAATTCCCAAATGGATGTGCTCTATTACCTCTTAAGGATCACTTAAGAGTTGTTTCTTTTAGATTTAGCCTATTAAGACTATTCCATTTTATTACTTCAAGCTTTTACCGTATCAGGCTTTTAGACAATCTTTTGTTACTATCTTGAGTACTTCTATAATTATGACTTTCTTTTAACCTTATGAAAATAAGGCTTAATGTTTGCATAGGTTAGTATTTCTTCTCCAACCTTTACTTGGAAAGTTAGATAACAATACTTTCACAAATTGTTTACTCTCCCCCTTAGGGTTTACTAATAGTCTTCAAACTATTTGTTTAGTATTTATTGGTTTAATGATTAGAATATTGGTCTCTATCCATCTTATACTCTACCTAGTTAGGGTCTTATGAAGATTGTACGGTGTATCTATGCTTTAGTTCTTAGGGGAAACTTTCCCGGTGTTGATTAATATTGTAGTTAATGCTTGTGAATGGAACCATTAGATTATTGTTTATGTTCAGATTGTTATCCATTACCATATCATCTTTGATCTTGATCCATGTGATGTCTTATGAGTAGTTCGTTTAGTTCTTGAGGACATGGGAGAAGTCATGTTGTTAGTAGTGAATCTGTGATGAGTTATTATTCAATGGTTTAGTATTTAAGTTGTGGTGCTATTCTTCTAGTGGTGTCATGTGAACATCGACTACATGACACTTTACCATTTATGGGCCTAGGGGAATGCATTGTGTATTTGGCTACTAATTGTGGGGTTGCCGGAGTGACATAAACCTGAACCCTCGTTAGGACACCTTTTCACAAGGGAGCGTAGGATCTCAGAGTTTAAGGCTGTGGTTAGATTTATAACTTAATTACTTTCCTGTAGTTACGGATATTTGCAGGGGTTTTAATCACAAGTATGTATGAGTCCTAGGAAGGGCGGTATGTTAGCACAGGTTCAGCCACACAACACTTACAAACACCAGCGAAGAGTACTCAGCTATTTGAAGCAAAAGCACTTGACAGAATTCCCATGTGTCCTCGAGAACGTTTGGTCCATATAAGTATTTCCACCGAATTGTCCTTTGATAAGAAAGGATTGGGCCACTTGCTCCTTTTGTTCGTTACTTCTGTTACTTGCTCTTTGTTTTGTTGCCTTGTCATAAAACCACTAAAAATCCGTTTGCTAAGTATTCACAGGGATTTCCTGCTCCATACCACTGTTCAGCACCTTCTGATCCTTGTTGGGATCGACAATCCTATTTATCGAAAGTACTATGATACAGCCCCTATACTTGTGGGTCATCAGTTATAAATTCCAATCACCCAAATTTAGGGTTAACAAAAACTTTTGTTAATTAAAATCAATATGAATGCATGTGCGTATGTGATGAATGCATGAATGCTTGTATGGACTTGTTTGATTGTTATGAATAGCAAGGATTGGTTTAAAGATGAAAACAACATCATCTAAATCATTTCCAAGAAGAATCAAATCAATAGAAATTCAAATATAAACAATACGAGCTAATGGTCATTTTTGCCAAACTTGTTCACTAGACCACTTTGAGTGTTTCTAGTCTAAGATTTATAACAGAAACAAATCCAATTGTTCTCACCCCTTTCTAGACCAAGTAAAAGTGAACCCAAGACCACCTTGCAAACCCATACAAACATTTTGCAAATCTATGCCAAGGAAAATTCAAAATTGAATCTAGTTCATATGGTAAGATCACCATTTCTCAAAACCCAACCAAACCAGTTCACCTTGAAAAATCCAAGCAACCAGAGAATACCCAGTATGTTACTAGTGCACTCACCAAATTTCATCCAAAAATTCAAATATAAATTTCTTTCGGCCATTTCATCAAACACCTGGAGACACAAATCAAACTCTGCCTAACTACACTATTTGGAGCAGTGATCATTCACATTGTCTCACTTTGCTCATCCTTATCTCCCCCAATGACAACCATTGCATTAAACAAGCTAGAACCCTACCCTTTCACCAGTACTGAGCCACCCCTACCACCCCCTTGCCAGCTGACCATGGCAAGCTAGCACGAGCCATCACCGCCCCTAGCCACCATGTCCAGGAGGCAGGCCACCGTCCACCGCCACCCCATTTCCAGCCCTCGAGCACTGCCAAGACATGGACCACAGAGAACACGCCGCGCCTAGTTTGTCCCTGCCATGCCAAGAGCACGCCAGAGCGCCGCGCCCGACACGCTCGCACACACCGCGCCTTGATACGTTGGAAACATATCTATAATTTTTTATGCTCCATGCTTGTTTAGTATCTATTTTGCTTTACTTGTCCACACTTTGAGGTGCTTTTTACATGTTTTCTGGTACTAACCTATTAACAAGTTGCAACAGTGCCAGATGCCTATTTTCTGCTATTTTTGGTATCAGAAAAGTTAGTAAAGAAATATTCTCGGAATTGGACGGGACAAACGCCAAAGTCAATAACTTTCCGTGGGGAACAAGAAGTCCAGAGAAGAGATGGAGGGGCTGTCCAGGGGGCCAGACCCACCACAGGTGCGGGGTCAGGTGGACCCACGCCTGGGTAGGGTTTGGCGACCCTGTTCGCCTCCCAGACTCGCCCCTTCGCCTATAAGAAGCCCTCGATACAGAAACTCTCGGGACCCGATCAGAAATCCATGAAACCGTCTGTAGCCGCCGCCACCATCGTCCCTAGATCAGGGGGGTCTGAAGTTCTTCCCGGCACCATGCCGGAGGGGAGATCATCCCGGAGGCCTTCTCTCCGGTATGATTTGTGAGTAGTTCCACCTTGGACTATGGGTCCATGTAGTAGCTAGATGGTTGTATCTCCTCCTTTGTGATTTCATGTATAGATCTTGTGAGCTCCGTTTATGATCAAGATCTAATCTATTTGTAATCATGCATGTTGTGTTTGCGGGGATCCGATGGATATTGAGATTATTATGTTGGTTTGATTAATGGTTCTATCTTTATGATTCTATCATGTCTGTGTTATTTGTGATCTTGCATGCTCTCCGTTGCTAGTGGTTATCCTGGCCAAGTAGTTGCTTGTGACTCCAAGAGGGAGTATTTATGATCAATAGTGGGTTCATGCCTCTAGTTTCCAAGGGAAGTGACAAAAATCTCTTCGGTTGTAGATGTGTTGTTGCTACTAGGGAGAAAACAACGGTCTCTTGTTCATGGAACATGTGGACTGTTTACCTTACACACTTTGCTTAAAGCAGTTGTCTATTGCTTGCAACTTAATACTGGAGGGGGTTCGGATGATAACCTGAAGGTGGACTTCTAGTCATAGATGCAGCTGGATGGCGGTCTATGTATATTGTTGTATTGCCCAATCAACCTCATAGGATATTTCTAGCTAGTAATTGCATTGTTATGCCTTGCTCAGTTCCTGTCAATTGCCCCGCTGTAATTTTTTTACCCTTCATGCCATGTTGTTTATCTAAGGAGAGCACCTCTAGTGAACTATGGACCCCAGTCTAATCTTTACCATTAATACATCTTCCACTGTTACCTGTTTACTTGTTGCAAACCATTACCTGCCACACCATATGTTTAATCCTTTATTACAGCAAACCGGTGAGCTTGACAACCTCACTGATTCGTTGGGGCAAAGTATTAAGTCTGTGTTGTGCAGCTCTCCGCGTTGCTTGCAACACCTGTGTGACGTTTCCTTCCTCCTAATGGTTCGATAACCTCGGTCTCAACTGAGGGAAGAATTGCTGCTGTACTCTTCACACCTTGCTCTTGGGGTTCCCAACAAGACTCCACATCAACCACCAAGTTTTCTAGTGCCATCAAGGAGTCATCACGCCTCTCTCTCGCCGCCCGTATACACGATCACGACGACCCCAGGAACCTCCTAGACATCCCCGTTCGCCGCCGCGCGACCAGGAGCACCTGTGCGTCGTCGAAAATGTCGTCGGTGCCGCTCAGAGCACCAACGCGTCCTGACCGTTCTCGATCGCCCCTTGCTGCGCCATCAAGTCATTGAGCATTGCTAGAAGACCGCACACCGTCCTAGCCCCCGTGCCATGCCATTAGCTCGCTGTAACGCCGACCCCGATGAGCTCTACCCATGCCACTCGGCCTCTCACGCTCGGCTATAAAAGGAGGCCTCCCCAACTCCAGTTCTCCACACCATCTCACTCCCCTCTCTCTCAGAACCACCCACACCCTTACCTAGAGCAAGGTGAGCACCAGGTCACCAGAATTTGGCTGGAGACCGTCGCAGCAGGAGGAGAAGGGCGCTGTCGATTCAGGACACCGCAGGAGATGCCGCCACTACCAGGAGAACCGCCGTCGTCGACAACCTCATTCACCCTCGTCACCGACCCTCACTCGAGTCCCGGTGAGCCTCCCCCGACCCTCATTGGCTGTTCTAGGGTTCGTCCCCGTCGTTTCCTGTTCAGATGAGGACAATGGTCGTAAGTTGTTGATCTTTAATCTAATCCTACAGTCATAATCAGCCCATACCTCTTCGGCACCCCTGTCTTACTGACGAGTGGGGACACCACTTAAACCAGCCCGCATGTGTTGTGCACAGTGGACCGACCCATCTAGATCCCCCGCGTAACCCAGTAGTTTAGATTTAGATTTTTCAATTTAGTTTCAAACCTAGTTCAGACAGTAACTTTAAAAATCAATTTAGAGAGTTTCACTGAACCAAATTGCGTGAAACCAATTTTGTTTGAAAGGTATTGAAATTATTAATCCAAGCCCGTTGGATTCAAACCACTTGAAATTATAGATCACCTATAGTAAAAATAACAAGGTAGAGACTTTTCTGCATTCAAACATTTTTCAAAAATCAACCATAAATGATTTTGAGTTGATTCTAACTCTCAAAAATCACATTTGATAAGGCCTTTCTGAATATATAAAAATATCTAGGTTTACTTGCAGTAATAAAGGACAAGTAATAAAAGAATGCCCCATAGGCATTTCTAGTTACTTTAATTAATTAAAATAATAATGTTAAACCTTATTAAATTATGACACCACTTTAAATCACATTCTCAAGTATTAAAATATGTGGTGATTCCATGTGATGATTGTGATGATGCTAGATCATCTAGTGTGAACATTTATGTGCTAAATAGAAGTAGTTAAGTATTGTTTGGTGATTGTGTACCTCATATTTATTTATAGACGCTAGTACCGACCAGGGATACGAAAAGGAAGGAGACTACTACGAAGAGGAAGCGGAGGAGAACTTCAACCACTGCACTGCTCAAGGCAAGCCTAACACTACAATCTAACTATGCAAGCTAATACTTGCAAGCCCCACCATACCACTTAACCTATTGAATGCCTTAGGCATATTTGGTTATACCACTTTATTATACCAAATCCTAGTTTTACTTGCAAGTTTTATTCTTTTTATTTCTTTATCAAAGCTCTTTATTACTTTTAGTTAGTGTTTGTGATGTCTTGCAAAGATAATAGAGGTAGCATAAAGAGCATAAAACTTGGGCTAAGTTAGATAAAACTAGATGTCATACTGAGGCATGAGATTAGACTTAGATAAGTCACGTTTGATTAGCACCCCTCATTAGTGATTACCCCCAATTTAGTGTCTAGTGCTAAGCATAAAACTTGATCACTTTAGATGGGAATACTTGGTGCAAAGGATTATGAAAACCTTAGAATGATGAGTCATTCTAATGAAATGTTTTGACATGTGTTAGTGAACACCTGATGATTTTGATGATGAAAATGTTGAGGCATGAGCCTTAGCCCTTTATAAAACTGATGGTTATCTTTGGATGCGATACCATTCCAATGTTACCGTATAACCACAATACCCGAATTTGGGTAGGGCTTGACTGGAAGTTTATATATCTTATTATGGGTTCCCTTGCGGCCGAGGTTTGAGCTGAGGCTACCTCGTGATGATTGTCCACATGTGCAGTTCCGAAGATGACAGATGGTCATGGTTGGGAGGCCAAACTCATAGGGGAGGTGCCTATACTAGGTGTGTAATTGAAATGTTAGGATTGATTATCTGCATATTTACACTACTAGGAAAACAGCTATAGGTAATCAGCACATCCGTGGCTCACATGGTTGAAGTGCCCCACGGCTAAAACAGGCGTGGCTCACCTGTGGGCAGTGCCCTACTAGTAACTAGAACAACTGTGGCGCACATGACTATAGTGCGCCACAAATGTGTGGGCAGGCCCATTGGTCGGACGCCAAACATCATGGCGCACTATAGCCATGTGCGCCACGGTTGTCTTACCGCGTGGCGCACATGGGGTGCGCTACTAAGCGCACGCCCTCTCTGCTGTGAACCATCCACAGCATCATGGCGCACATGGCATAGTGCGCCACAGTTTGTACAACTTCGTGGCGCACTATGGCATGTGCGCCATAATGTAGTGGCATGCACCAACTCCACCCCGTGGATCGCCTTTTTAAGGTTTGCAAAAAATAAAAGAAAATGATAAACACTTCAAAAATTAAATCCTTTCATATTTAGGTAGGTAATGTGGTATAGCTTCTAGTAAAATTAACAAAAATGAGTTTCGACTTTATTTGCAAAAAAAAGTAATGCCACGGTAAAAGGTCGTAACTTTTGCATACGATCGAAAAAATCGTATAATATACCAAAATAGCGAGCGAGATTCCAGATCCGCTTGCAACTCCTTTAGGTCTTTTAGCGATTTTTAGAATCTCAAAATCGAAAAGAGTAAAAAGTTATGGCAAAAACAAGATTTTTGCTGCAGAAAAAAAAATTGAGGCAACTTACCGTGGCGCACCACCACCTAGTGCGCCACGGATAATCTTGGGCGGGATTCAAATTTGAATCACCACCCCGCCCACCTACCCCTATTCCCTCCCTCTTCTCTTTTTCATTCTCCTCCCTCCTCCTTTTCCTTCTCTCTTCTCCTCCTCCTCCTCCTCCTCCTTTACTTCTCCTCCTTCCCTTTCCGTGGCAGTGACGATGGCGATGGCGATTGCGGCGGCGGCAGCGACCTTCTCCTCCTCCTTGCAGTCATGACGGCGACGACCTCCTTCCTTGCGGCCTCCTCCTCGCCTCCTCCTTCCTTGCGGCCTCCTCCTCGCCTCCTCCTCCTTGCAGTCACGAAGAGCGACGACGAGCTCCGACGACCGCCGAAGACCTCCTTCTCCTTGCGGCAACCTCCTCCCTTCTCCAGCCACACCTCACTGCCTCTCTTCCTCGATGCCGGCGAGGAGAGCAAGTCCACGGCCTCCCGCACCTCCCTGCGGTGGTAGGTCGCGGCCACGCCACCTCCCTGCCGGGCGGCGACATGACGGCGGCGATGCGGACCCGATTGCTTTTGCAATTCAAAACGAGGGTGTTTTTTGCATTTTTTTTTATTTTTGAAAAAAACATCCGTGGCGCACATGTACCCCTACCCGTGGCGCACCTGGTAGTGCGCCACGCCTATCTCGATATAACCGTGGCGCACCATGCAGTGCGCCACGGCTACGAGATAGCCAGAAGGCTGAGCCGTGGCGCATCGCTAGTGCGCCACGAGTATTTTTCATGTGCGCCACGAATAGGCGTTTTTCTAGTAGTGTTAGTATGGTGATTCAAGATTGTTCCTGACGGATGTATCAAATATTGTGGTGAAAGTGTACCACCTCTGCAGAGTGTCAAACTATTCGAATAGCTGCGTCCGCGGTTATGGATAGTTGGAGTGGCCATACTGTTCTGTCGTCAGATGTTTTCAAAACAACTTTTGAAATGAATCATGACTTTGACTTGACCACAACATGGTCGTGAGCATGAAAAACTAAGTTCCCACTTAGGTGTTATAAAACATTAAACTAGTTTTCTTTACTTCTGAACTCAGCTAGAGATAAACCTGGCTTTTTGCAAAACAACCTAGAGCTTAGTATTCCTACTTGAACCACTTTACTTGTTTGTGATAGTTTGCAGTACTTAAAGAGTACTCATGGCTTTGTCCCTAGCTATTACTATGACCAGACTATGAGGAGGACTACCAGGATGATGGACAACAGGAAGTCTATGACAACTAGGACCATCTCCCATCGTCAGCATTGCCTGTGACCCTGAAGATAGAGATTCGCCCATGCTACCGTTATTATATTATTCCGCTGCGTTGATTGTATTAAGACTGGATCATGAGATCCTTTATTTGTAAGACCTTTATTATTGTTTGTAATGCATGATGAACTATGGTACCAATATGTTATGTCTCGCAAAAATGGTAATCCTGGGATTGCGAACAGGCATCTGGGATTAAAAATTTGGGTGTTGACATATACCTTCCTTTCTTAAATTGCTCCCTTGTAATTAATGCCCTCACACATAAATGGGATGTATCGGATTGGGTCTTACCTAAAAAAATTTCACTAATGAACATTCCTTTTTCACAACTTAGCATAAAAGGGATGCACCACAGCAACAAGTTTGTCTAGCAAATCATCAAACTGATAAGCTCCGCATACATATTCATTTATCAAATTTCACATGTGTATTAATAGAAAAACACATAAACAGAATGTATCTAATAAGATCTTACCTAATCAAATATTTCACAACTATAGCATTAATAAAATGAACCATATATAGCAGCAAATTGTCTCACAAACCCTAAAACAGACAACTTGGCTGATAAATTCATTTCTAAATTAGGCCCTTGCAATTAATGGCATAACACATAAGCAAAATGTACCAGATCATATCTTATCTAACTAAATTTTACTAACAAACCTACCTTGTTTCAAAATTATAGCATATAGTGAGTGTAGCACAACAAGTTTGTATAACAAATCATCTCACTACTACTTCCTCAAGTATCACACACACAATTGATAGTATAATATAAGAAAAATGTATCTAACCAAATGATGCACAACTATATCATAAGCGGAATTTATAGTATAAAAGGAAGCTATCACATAAGAAAAAAATTCTAAGAAGTCCAAGATCAGATAAGGTAGTCCGACAAATTACTTACACAAATTGTACATGAGCAATTGACGACAAAACACATAAACATATTAACACATTGGGTCTGACATTGCGAAAATTCACCAACAAACCTTCTTTATTTTTCACAACTATAGATGGAATGTATCTCAAAAATAAATTGTCTAACAGAATAAAATCTGTGCAAAAAAAACAGAATAAAATAGCTAAGCTAAGCATACAAATTCCTTGATCGAAATTTCCACGTGTAATTGAGCAAAAAATACATAAACTTAACATATTTGGATCTTGTCTTATCTAACACAATTTTCAGAACATACCTTACCTTGTTAGAACAAAATTTAACATAAAAATGACAAAAAATATGGCCGTAACAGATTGTTCCTCAAATTTCTCATGTGCATCTGAACAAAACAACCACATTCAATGACCCAAAAAGCTATGCATAGCGTTTTAGAATCCCAACCAATTCTATCCTCAAAACAGTTCACACACTTCCTCGCGCCACTCCTGCATCACTGTCTCCCTCTCCTACTTTCTCCTCTTTGTGTCACAACCAAAAAATAGACCACTACATATCGCGGATCTTCTATGGTAAAATTGTGTGCATACACTTTCTCCTTTGTCAGCTACCACATGCCATGTCATTATCAAAAATCATCACGGACGTGGTGTTATATAAACCATGATGCTTTTCATGCTCCAAGTTTGCCACCCTACCTTTAGAAAATAAACCATGTCAAGCATGTTAAAATAAAAAAAAATCCTTTATAGAACTGATTATAAGCCATACTGGCATGCTTTTGTATACGTACAATATAGGACGTGGCAATAAATCTAACCTCCCAATATATACCAGACACAGTGATTCCCCCAAAAGATATGAAAAATAAAGTCTTGTTCAACTATATTCCTGAAACAAAGGAGACATGCAATTGATTGGCAAGTGAAGGCTATAAAATAACAATGTGCCGCCCATTAGAAATGCTAAACTCAAAATACACCGATTTATGATTCCATGACCATTTTATATCCCTGACTTCTTGATCAAGGCCCATAATCTTTCCGTTCTTAAAAAGAAGGCGTATAAGTTTTTTCTAGAGTCAAACAATGCAAAGTTTGACTAAGTTTGTAGAAAAAATATCAACAACTATAATACGATATAGATATCATATGAAGACATAGTTCAAAACTTATCTAATTGGAATTGACTTGGTACTATAATGTTAATGCGTATTTCTAAAAAATTAGTAAATTTTTTCCTTGTCTAACATAAGAAAAATTATAGGCCTTCTAAGAAATGAAGGTAGTATGCCAAAGAGAAAGTAGGCAAAGTATACCACAATGAGCTGAAATGGGAATACATTCTAGTCTTTTATTCTCAACCTATAGGTAACTAACACTAGATGGGCAGGGTTTTTACATCTTCGACATCATCTATGAAAGATCACAAGCGGGGAAAATGGATCTATCGGTAGTGTAAAAAATATCAACATACATAAACCTCATATATATATATATATATATATATATATCGAAAATAGTTGGCTATCTAAAGTGCTACATGTGCATGTCAATCCAACCACCGGATATTCTATATAGACCATGAATTTGAGCAGACGGATCACAAATTTTCTAATGAAAAACACCACCTCCATTACATCAAGAGCATAGCAAGTTGACCATGCAACTAGTTGTACATGCAAAGTACCACGTGCAAGATAGCACTACATGCAAACTAGCAACCGCTCACTCTATCACATGCAAGCTAGCACTACATATAGACCATTGAACCGGCCAAAATTTGAGCATGCAAGCTAGCACTACGTGTAGACCATTGAACTGGCAAAAATTTGAGCATACAAGCTAGCACTAGATGTAGACCATTGAACCCGTCAATATTTGAGCATGCAAACTAGCACTACATGTAGACCATTGAACCCGCAAATATTTTAGCAACCTAACCAAACAATTTCGCAAGCACATGCAACATATTATTGGCCAACCTCATTCTCGGGCACACGACTGTTCAGATAGAGGACAAATGTTGTCACTGGTAGAAAACGTGCCATGCGTCCCGGTTGGTAAGGGGCTTTAGTCCCGGTTGCCCAACCGGGACGGGGCAATCGGGACTAAAGCCCCAACCTTTAGTCCCGGTTGCCCCACCAACCGGGACAAATGGGGGCACACGTGGCGGCGTCAGAGCGCGAGGGGGGTGGAGCATTAGTCCCGGTTCGTAACACGAACCGGGACAAATAACCTTCTGCCGCGGCAGAGATTTGGCCCATTTCTCTGCCGCGGCAGAGAATTCATTTTGGCACATTTTGTTGCCGCGGCAGCATTTTCGCCACTTTTTGTGCCGCGGCAGAGAATTCATTTAGGTTGATTTATTGTTTATTTAGTGTTTTGCACTCATCAATGAAGGAACCATTATATTACACAAGATCATCATGACAATATTACATTCGATACACGGATCGAGTTCATGCACTGCATACAAAAGTTGCTCTTTGTACAATCCCGATTGTCTATATACAGCCGAATAGTATTCCCGTTTTGCATCTAGGACTTCTGCATCCAAGAATCCCGCCAATTCCTCCTGAATTGCTCGTACGCGATCCTTTGGCAGAAGACCGTCCCGTAGACGTTCGATCTGATTTAAAAAGGAGTCAGCCTATATGAATGAAACTAAACACAATTTAATTGTAATTAAAAACTATGGAAATTGTTTACGTATGTGGAGTTGCTCTAAATTTCTGCCCTTCTCATCGCACGTCTGCCGGATGAACTCGCAAACATAGGATCCACATAGATTGTTACCTGGTCCCTGCGTCAGGCACTTTACGAGAACATAGTTCAATCAAAATAATAATCAAGCATGGTAATAACTGTATCAAAACTAGAATCAAAGAGATGCGCGGATATATCTAGTGGTGCTTACATCTAGTGCTTCAAATGTAAGCTCCTCTTTCCAAACACCCCTAGCCTTTTTGGTGAACCTTTTCCAAGCGCTGCCCGGCGAAGAAAACGAATAAAATAAGTTATTAAGTACTTGATATCATAAAATTCACGAACGTTGCCGATATAGTGTCGTAATGATTAGAATTACCGCTGGAGAAGTATCTGCATGTCCTTCCATGTCTCAAGGGGTTTATGTTTCGAGTCCATGACTAGTACACGCCCTTTGTCAAGTTGAATGATTAACAGAATATAGTGGTAGCTGTGAATGCATAACTAATCAATTATATACTTAACATCGAGTAAGCGAAATAGGAAATGTATACAAGACAATAACACTCACTCGAAGTTGTAAGGAAATAGTATTTCCCTTTTGGTTTCTTGAAACCTTAACGCGTGTACTATATTATCCTCCGTATCCTGGGGGTTTGTTTTGAGATTAGCTTGATGAACCCAATATGGGTCAATGAAGCCAATGTCATAGATTTGTCCTCTGCTGCATTCGAGAATCTTCGTTCTGCATATTACAGTATGATTATATACATGCAATAAACAAGGTGAGATAGCTGGAGACTAAATTAATTAATTAGTACTTACAGACAATAGGCACTGATGATCGATTTGTCCAAGGCGTCTTGATTGAATAATTGAAATAGTTCATCAAATTCAATGGATATCATGCCATCCATATCTTTCTCATAATTCTTTTTTGTAACCTTCAGCACTATCCAGTTAGCCCCGGCCTTCGTGGTATGCAAGTACCAGTTATGTAATCTTCGCATTTTTTTTGGAAGATTATTTACCTCCTCAGGTTTGACGAGAGGTTTGCCGTACTGGTATTTGTATGCTACTTCACTCACGGGGAAGTACTATAACTGGGATAAGTATTGGGCAATACTCATACCTTGAGCAGCGGCAGCTTATCCGTATTGTTCAACTACCTCTGGATCATACTGCTCTTCGGCCCCATATTTGCTCGACCCCACATTGGTTTGAGAAATCACCTTGAGAGGGGCGCAAGACTGTTTTGCTTGTTCTCCGAGCTGGGCAACAGATTTCTCGCTTGCATCAGTACTGCTCTTCGAGGCTTTTTGTGCCGCATGTGACTTGAGAATAGAACGCTCATAGTCTGATGACAGCTTTGGCTCGGGTTGATGAAGATACTTTAGCATTTTCAACACTTTGGCTTTTTCTTCTTCGTCTTTGGGAACTCGCTCTTCGGTCGCCTCAGCTTAGCGATGTCGTTTCGCATCAATGATCGCCGATCTCCTCTTGATCAGATCATAAGCTCTCTTGGGAGGAACCTTTGGTACTTTTGGAAGAGGCTCTTGTTTACGTTTAGGCGATTGCTTACCACGATGCAGAGTAGCGGTACGCTTACGCTTTTTATCCTGAGGCACTAGCGATGGCTCCCGCGGCGATGGCTGCGCCGGAGATTGGTGAGGCGACGGAGCCGGGTGAGGCGATGAAGATGGCTGCCGCGGCGGCGACGACCTCGCTGGAGACGGGTGAGGCGGCGGCGAAGATGGCCTTGGCGTGTGATTTCGAAGCATGATACATTCCTTTGGCCATAGAATGGTGACGTTTTTTGCGTCTCCCAAGACGATCATCCCCTTCACCTGCAGGGTAGTCAAGATCCAAAACTTCAAAGGTGGGCATGATTTCATCCACCCCGACAACAGCGTAGCCCTCTGGAACCGGACGACAGTGGTAAGTTGGTGTGGGTCCAATTGGTAAGGCGTAGCCGACCGCCACCTTCATTGATATGTTCACAACTTTGACATGTAGCTCGCAGTGTGTCATCTCTGTGATATCATCCACTGGGTAGCCAACAGGATCCATTGTCGGTGCACCATCGTCATCGCCATTGTCATCACCCGAGATCTCGGTGGAAGCCACACTGCTTTTTCGATTATTCGATAGGCCGGTAGCATCGAATGCAGTGTGCTGCTGAGATGGGCCGGTAGTACTTTGCTCTTTAAGTGCGTTAATTTCATCTTGTTGTTGCTTTAATCATTCTTCAATTAAATGCATTCGCTCTTTCTGACTATCTGCTTCAACTTCCGCCCTGTCCTTTCTCCTCTGACGGCTTCTATCAGGATATTTCTTCCTCTCTTCGGGAAACCCAGTCCTCCATGGTTGGGAGCCTCTTGTGCCTCGTGTTCGTCCATCATGTTCCTTATTTCCAAGGGTGAGTGTGAACTCATCATTCTCTCTATCGGGAATGAAGTCCCCATCTTTAAAAGCCTTTACTGCTTTTCTCATCCTCTTGATTGGCAAGGGGTCTTCTTTATGTCGTATGTTATATATACACCTCCCTTCCGAGTCCAACGTGCCCCCATGCCCGTAAAACCAATTCCTTGCACGTTCTACCCAATCGTTTGTCTCTGGGGTGATCTTTTTAGCACGTAGTTCATTCTCAAGTTTCTCCCACTTAGGAATGACAGCCCTGTAGCCACCTTGCCCCATAGTATGGTGATACTTCTTGTTAGCAGCATTCAGCTTATTCGTTGCAGACATTTTCTTAGCTTTTTCTGATGTCTTGTATTCCACAAACTCAGCCCAAAATGGTTTTATCTTCTCAAACTGAATATTCTTGAAATCGGGAGTCTTCTCTTTCACGACATAGTCAAGGTGCAATCTTTTCTTCCAGTTGGTGAAACACTTGGCCATCTTCTTCAAAGCCCACTCCCTGACCTTAGCCTCCATGGCTCTCCCATGTTCTAAGGCGTCCTCAACTGGATCCTCCGCATTTGGATCCAGCTCTATCTTCGGTATTTTGAAATTAACCATGAGCCTCTTCCACAGTAAATCTTTGGCGTGGTTAGGGACAAATAAACATGTTCCCTATTCATCCGCATTAGCAGGCCTATTACAATTTCTAATGGTGATCGGGATTAAGTCCCTAACGATTACTCCGCATTGTGCCACAAATTTGTTTGCGACAACTTTGGGAGCCGTCGGTTTGCCGTCTTTAGCGAAATCTTCGATCCTGAACCTCTCATGGTCTTGCAACTTTTTGGTTGGGCCTCGTCTGCTCTTTTCAGCAGATTCCTTCGATCCGGAGGGCTAAAAGAAGAAAGATCGTCGTTACTATTTCTATATAGATAGCAGATCATGATTAATTAATGAATTAATTATATTACATGCACCTCGCCGGAGCGGTCGTCTTCTCGATTACACAAGGCATCGCCTTCTCCCTCGCGGAAGGCAACACCTTCAACCTCAAACAAGTCGTCTATTCCGGTAAAAAGAGGATCACCCTCACCGGAGTTGTTCAGAAACGTTGATACGTATAAATTTTCTTCCCCACGGATCACACCTTGGATCAACTCTTCCTTTTCTTCGTCTCTGACATGTGGGTCCATATTTTCTGCATAGGTGGAAAAACGAATAATTCAAAGCGGCTAAGGGAGAAAGTTGGGTACGGTGTTGAGAGATATAAACCCTAATTAAGAGAAACCCTAATATATACATACACAATAATAAAAATGAAGAGAAACCCTAAACCCTAAACCTAGCTACAAAAAGGAAACTGTGTATTAGGTAGGTAACTCTAGCTAAAATCAACTAAAATCAATATTCCGAAGTTCCGAGGGGTGTAAAACCTAGTTCGGAGAAACCTCGGATGCATATGAGAGGGGAACATGAGTATAAGGATACAAAAGGGAAACTATCCAGCAGATAGGTAACACTAGATACTAACAAAATACCATATTGGAATCGATTTAAGAGGGTTCGGAATGCCCTGGCGAAGGCACATCGTCGAACCCACATACACCTAAGGGGTATTAATGATTCCTTATCTAAGATAGGGCTTTTAAGTTGCTTGACAATGTGAATAGGGTTTGGGGCTACCCACAGTGACTGACCAGTGGGGCCGAAGACCAATAATACCAAACTAATTAATAAACCTAATAATACCTAACTGATAATACACCTAATAATCCAAACATCAAAAAGAAAGGGAAACCCTATAGCATCGATGCAATGATCAAACAAGTATGATGATATGACAAGTTAAATTGTATTGAAAAGTAACCCTAAAGCACGCTCGACAAATTAAACGGGGTTTCGAGGGGCGCAAAACCTAACTCGAGGAAACTCCGGAATCACCTATGAGGGGTTACTATGTTCTTCTAATCAAACTTGTCATTTAAGTTGCTTAACAATGCATGATTATAGCTTAAATAGGTAGGTTTCATTTTTCTAAACATTTTGGTATATTATAAATATTTTTCTGACTTATAAATAATAAGTTATTGATTTTACAATATTAAATCATTTTCTGAAATTTATTTAATTATTTTTAAAACATTTATGACCTCAGGCTGACGTCACCATAGGCTGGGAAACATTTCTCACTCGATCTGGGGCTACTCACAGTCACTGATGTCTGGGCCCCATGGGTTATTATAATTATTTCCAAAACAAGGATATATTGCCTCATGTTGATGTCAGCATGACATCAGCAATGGCGATCCTCGGGTTGGGCTCGAATCTGTCGATTCGCTGCACGCGCGGGCTAGTGGGTAGACTAGTTGGAAAGAGGAGATCGAGGCGGACCTAGTGGTGGCAGCGCCGCCCGCTTGTGGTCATCGGAACAGTGGTCACGATGGCGGCGAGCGGCAGAGCTTGCTCGGACACGGCCGGCGGCAAAGCAAGCAGAGCAAGCGGAGCTCGCCTTGAGCGGATACTCACCAGAGCTCGAAAAACTAGGCGGAGGGTTCGGGGTGGCGAATCAGCGGTGGATGCGGTGGCGGGTCGGCGAGGTTTGGGCGCGGCGAGAGAGCACGTGGAGGCGGCAATGAGGCGAAGCGTGGAGTCCGACGGCGGGGCAGCGCGTGGAGGCCGATAGCGGGGCGGTGGTTGGGCAGCCTAACGGCGTCGAGCGCTTGTCCTCGCGGCGGCGGCGATGATCTGTTGCGGTTGATGAGGAACGGGGAAGAAGGAGAAGGAGAAGGGGTGTCGTGTATAAAGGGGAAGGGCCTTTAGTCCCGGTTGGAGGCTCCAACCGGGACTAAAGGGTCAAACGTCCCGTTGGAGCCACCAACCGGGACGTATACTCCAATTTTTCAGCAGATAAAGGGACGCGCGTAGGAGGTCTTTAGTCTCGGTTGGTGGCTCCAACCGGGACATATTCCCCTGTTTTCAAAAAAAATTCAGGTATTTTCTCTCTGTTCCCGCCTTATTTTTTATTTTGGGGTTTAAATTTGTAATGTTTTTTAAATGATAATTACTTTGGAATTTAGATAAACTTTAAACATAAAAAGTGTTTGAATTTGAATAACTAATTTGAAACCATTTTCTGTTTTTAAAAATAATTAATGTAACCATTTAAACTATGAACCATTTAAAATTAATAATGAAATAACTTATATTTTAAATATTAATTTGGAATTTAGAAAAACTTTAAACATAAAAAGTGTCTGGATTTGAATAAATAATCCAAAACCATTTTCTATTTTTAAAAAATAATTAATATAACCATTTAAAATTAAAAATGAATTAACTTATATTTTTTGAATATTAATTTGGAATTTAGAAAAACTTTAAACATAAAAAGTGTTTGGATTTGAATAAATAATTCAAAACAATTTTCTATTTAAAAAAATAAATGATGTAACCATTTAAAATATGAACCATTTACAATTAAAAATGAATTAACTTATATTTTTTAATATCAATTTGGAATTTAGAAAAACTTTAAACATAAAAAGTGTTTGGATTTGAATAAGTAATTCAAAACCATTTTCCGTTTTTAATGGGCGGAAAAAAGTACGGAAAATAATGGGCGGAAAGAAAATTTGATTAGGATAGAACTGGAATTAAAGTACATAATGCAACTAACACAAAGTTACATAGAAGAACTGAAAATTAAGATACATGGCCAGATTAAGCCACAATCGGCCGAACTTGTTTTGCAATGTTGGAACAATTCAGTCATGCTCCTGCCTACACCTATAATACTCGCCATTGTAGTAAATCGTACTTGTGCCGTCATTATCGCTATAAATTGGTCGTAGTTGAACCTTGAAGGCCGAAATGACAGTGGGCTGGACTTGAGGGTAGCGCAGGCGGGGGCTAGAGTCGGCGGCCGTGTCGTAGGCCATGACGCTCTGGAGATTCCGGCCGCGCCAACACAGCCAACGGCCGGCCTCGTTGAAGTTCGGAGGAGGTGGGTCGTCCTCCTCGTGCCTGGCGAGTGCCCTCACACGCCGATCCACGAAGAAGGCTTCCCAGGTCGAGAAATAGTCGGGATGCCATCTGGGATTCCTCCGCTGCTCCGGCGTGAGCTCGAAGTAGTAGTGGTTCGTGATGGCCATCCGGCGCGCCACCTCCGGCCAAAGATTCAGCCGACGGGGACACGAGTGGCCAGCGCAGGGTTCGAGGCGCAAAGCGCCTCCGCCTCTCTGGGAGTTAGTGCTATGGTGGAAGTCATGGGAAAGAGTGATGAGGTTGTAGATATGAGTCTAGAGATGTGCAATGACAATGGAGGCCAACCCTACATATATATATAGTGAGAAATGAGAGGAAGATAACTGGAGGGAAGAACTGGCGGGAAGAATCGGCGAGAAAAACTGGCGGGAAGAACTGGCGGGAAAAAATGGCGGGAAGAACTGGCGGAAAAAAATGGCGTGAGGATTTTTTTGAAAATGGAAAAGGGCTTTTCTGTGCGACAAAAAGGAAAACTTCCTCCTGCAACATTGTTCTCCATACCAATGTCCACACACATGCATAATATGGCACAACATCACAAACTATGCCGTGATTCAGCACATAGCATCGGCCATTTGGACCGAAAGCCATGAAACCTCGAACATGATAGGTCATTTTGTGAAGATTTTTCGAAACATGATCAATATACCAAGTCTGGTATTTTTCCTTTCAACTATGTAACATAATATGACACCACGCGAAGGATTTTCATTGTTCGGATTTTTTTGAATTTATTATGCCCGTTTTGAATTATCTGAATTTCTAACTATGGTCGAACCGGTGTGCATAAAGTTAGGGGACGAGCATCGTTAGAACTTGCATTGGATCTCTGAAGAAACCACATATTGCGAGTCTAAAAATGATTTTTTTTCAAAAAATCACGGGTGATAGATCATGTACCTGTAGTACAAACCGGACCCACTTCCTTCCGATTCGGCAGACATTTGTCCTTTTTACCCGGGATGGACGAAAAGGTTTGAGATGTCCCGGTTGGGATATAGTCCATGTAAGGTGGTCTAGTATTTTAGGAAAAAGGGACGGTAGCAATCTGAAACGGCATTTTGGTGGTTACTTCACAAAACGACCCGTTTTTTGCGCTCGGAAAATGGAAAAGGGCTTTTCCGTGCGACAAAAAGGAAAACTTCCTCCTGCAACATTGTTCTCCATACCAATGTCCACACACATGCATAATATGGGCACAACATCACAAACTATGCCGTGATTTAGCACATAACATCGGTCATTTGGACCGAAAGCCATGAAACCTCGAACATGATAGGTCATTTTGTGAAGGTTTTTTCGAAACATGATAAATATACCAAGTCTGGTATTTTTCCTTTCAACTATGTAACATAATATGACATCACGCGAAGGATTTTCATTGTTCGGATTTTTTTTGAATTTATTATGCCCGTTTTGAATTATCTGAATTTCTAACTATGGTCGAACCGGTGTGCATGAAGATAGGGGACGAGCATCGTTAGAACTTGCATTGGATCTCTGAAGAAACCACATATTGCGAGTCTAAAAATGATTTTTTTTAAAAATCAAGGGCGATAGATCATGTACCTGTAGTACAAACCGGACCCACTTCCTGCCGATTCGGCAGACATTTGTCCTTTTTACCCCGGGAAGGACGATTTCGGCAGGCTGGGCCAGGCAGCACTAATGATTGGGGTGAGTGTCGACATTATGTCGTGCGGCATGTACCTTGTCTCAGATGGTGTCACCAACCGGGACTAAAGATCAACCTGTAGTCCCGGTTGGAGACACCAACCGGGACAAAACACGAGTTAGCACTAATGATAGGGGTGAGTGTCGACATTATTTCGTAAGTGTCGACACTATGCCGAGCTGCTTGTACTATAAATAGGCATCCTTGCGAGTCCAGTCCTCCAGCCAGTTTGAGGCATCTCCAAGATGGTTTTAGAGCGAGGGACACCACTACGGCGATTCGGGAGATGCGACGGAGCGATCCTCCGGCATCTCCGAGAACGGTCATAGAGGCACTCCTAATATGTGAAATTAGTTAGCTCAGGCGTATTGATCTAGTTAGAGAAGTTACAAGCTGCAAGATGGTTTTCGAGCGAGGACACCACTACGTCCAGTTCGGGGAGATCTTGAGCCTGGCCCTCCTCGGCATCTCAGAAACTGGTCATAGAGGCACTCCTAATATGTGAAATTAGTTAGCTCGAGGCGTATTGATCTAGTTAGAGAAGTTACAAGCTGCAAGATGGTTTTCTAGGCAGGGACACCACTGACCAGTTCGAGGAGATGCCGCGGATCGATCCTCCGGCATCTCCAAGAAACTGGTCATAGAGGCACTCCCTAATATGTGACTGCGCGTTTGGAGATTAGATCTTAATGGTAAGTACGAATCGGGAAAACTTCTTCATAGTCCCGGTCCAGCCACAAAACGGGACTAACACTCAAGACATTTATTAATATTAAAAACTGAGACTACAAAACCGGGACTAAAGGCCACAAACCACGAAAGATATCCTTCGGTTAAGCCACAAACCGCGAAAGACATGAACTAGATTTACATAATATGAGCATGAACTTCTTGGCATATGTCCTTCCTTATGATCGCTTCAGACGTAACCATGGAGCATCTTCTTTACTTAACTGAATGCTTGGGTCAGTTTTCACTGTGAAGGGCGGAATTTCATCAAACTTATTATAATCTTCTGACATGTCTGTCTTGTCCTCAATTCCCACGATGTTTCTTTTCCCTGAAAGAACTATGTGACGCTTTGGCTCATCATATGATGTATTCGTTTGCATATTTTTTGTTTTTTGATGCGGAGGACATGTCCTTCACATAGAAAACCTGAGACACATCATTGGCTAGGACGAATGGTTTATCTCTATAACCAATATTGTTGAGATCCACTGTTGTCATTCCGTACAACTGGTCTATCTTTACCCCTTCCCCATTCAGGTTGACCCATTTGCAGCGAAACAAAGGGACCTTAAAAGAGACTCCATAGTGTAGTTCCCATATCTCCTCTATGTAACCATAATATGTGTCCTTTTGTCCATTCTCGTCTATTGCATCAAAGCGGACACCACTATTTTGGTTGGTGCTCTTTTTATCTTGGGCGATCGTGTAGAATGTATTCTCATTTATTTCGTACCCTTGGAAATTCAATACAGTAGAAGATGGTGACGCGGCCAACAAGTATAGCTGATCTCCAACAGTGGTGTCATTCAAGAGATGTGTCCGCATCCAATCACCGAAAGACTTCATGTGTTCATCTGTAATCCATGATTCAGGCTTCCCCGGGTTTTTGGAGCGTACAATATTCTTGTGTTCCTCGATATACGGAGCTGTCAAGGTGGAATTATGTAGAACTGTGTAGTGTGCTTTAGTGAAAGAATCCCCATCCCTACATATCATTGCTTTCTTTCCCAGCGTGCCTTTTCCACTTAGTCTTCCCTCATGCCGCGAGTCAGAAACACCAATCGGCTTAAGGTCAGGAATAAAGTCAACACAAAACTCAATGACCTCCTCTGTTCCATATCCCTTGGAGATGCTTCCTTCTGGTCTAGCACGGTTATGTACATATTTCATTAAGACTCCCATGAACCTCTCAAAGGGGAACATATTATGCAGAAATACCGGACCGAGAATGGCAATCTCTTCCACTAGGTGAACCAGGAGATGCGTCATAATATTGAAGAAGGATGGTGAGAACACCAATTCAAAACTAACAAGACATTGTACCACATCCTACGTAACCTTGGCAGAATATGGATTGATTACCTTTTGAGATATTGCATTGAGGAATGCACAGCTTCACAATGGGTACTCGAACATTTTCGGTAGAATCCCCTCAATGCAATAGGAAAGCTGCGTCATAATCACGTGGATCATGAGACTTCAGGTTTTGGAACTTTTTCTCTGCCATATATATTATCCCCTTTATATTAGATGAGAAGCCCGACGGCACCTTGATACTGTAAAGGACTTCAAAAAATATTTCCTTCTCTGCTTTGGTAAGAGCATAGCTAGCACGACTTAAGTGACGCCCTTTATCCGTCTTGTTATGTGTATGCATGTTCTTTGGGTCTTTCATAATTTGTTGGTCCTCCCGTGCTTCTGGTGTATCTTTTGTCTTCCCATACACGCCTAGGAATCCTAGCAGGTTCACGCAAAGATTCTTCGTCATGTGCATCATGTCGATTGAAGAGCGGACACGCAGGACTTTCCAATATGGCAGCTCCCAAAATATAGATTTGTTCTTCCACATGGGTGCGTGTCCTGTAGCGACGTCATTCGGAACTGATTGACCGCCGGGACCCTTTCCAAAGATTACTTCTATGTCCTTGACCATACCAAATACATCATCACCAATGAGGGAGTTCAGGCTTCTTCCTGTGATCTGCCTCACCTTTGAAATGCTTGCCTTTCTTTCTTACGGGATGATTGGTCGGAAGAAATCGTCGATTCGCCAGGTACACAACCTTCTTGCATTTATGCAAATATGTACCTTCAGTCTTATCTAAACAGTGTGTGCATGCCTTATATCCCTTGTTTGTCTGTCCTGAAAGGTTACTAAGAGCAGGCCAATCATTGATGGTTACGAATAACAACCCTCGTAGATCAAATGGCTCCTGTTTGTTCTCATCCCACGCACGTACACTTGGTTTGCCCCACAACTGTAAGAGTTCTTCAACTAATGGCCTAAGGTACACATCAATGTCGTTGCCCGGTTGCTTTGAGCCTTGGATGAGCACTGGCATCATAATGAACTTACGCTTCATGCACAACCAAGGAGGCAGATTGTAGATACATAGAGTCACGGGCCAGGTGTTGTGACTGTAGCTCTGCTCCCCAAAAGGATTCATGCCATCCGTACTTAGACCAAACCATAAGTTCCTTGTGTCACCTGCAAAGTCTGGGAAGTCTCTCTCGATTTTTCTCCACTGTGACCCATCAGCAGGGTGTCTCAACTTCCCGTCTTTCTTACGGTCTTCTTTGTGCCATCGCAACAACCTGGCATGCTCTTTGTTTCTGAACATGCGTTTCAACCTTGGTATTATAGGAGCATACCACATAACCTTAGCAGGAACCCTCAACATCACCAGGGTCATCTCGTCTGATCTTATACCGCAACGCATTGCATACCGGGCATTTATCTAAATTCGCATACTCCTTACCGCGGTATAGGATGCAGTCATTAATGCATGCATGTATCTTTTGCACATCTAATCCCAGAGGACAGAGAGTCTTCTTTTCTTCGTAGGTACTCTCGGGAAGTTCGTTATGTTTTGGAAACTTCGGCTTCATTATTTTTAGCATCTTTTCAAAGGAGGAGTCAGTTAGACCACACTCTGCCTTCCATCGCAACAATTCCAGTGTGGTACCGAGCTTTGTGCTGCCATCTTCACAATTTGGGTACAACAATTTCTTGTTATCTTCTAACATGCCCTCTAACTTCAACTTCTCATTTTCTGTTTCACAGTCTCGCTTTGCATCAGAAATGACCCTACCAAGTTCATCAGCCGAGTCATCTGATGCCCGTTCTTCACCTCTTTCCTCTCCATTGTCTTCCATTGCAGTATCACTGTATTCAGGAAACATATGATGATAGTTGTTATCATCATCTTCTTCTTCACCATCTTCCATCATAACCCCTCTTTCCCCGTGCTTGGTCCAGCAATTATAGTTGGGCATGAAACCTTTCATAATCAGGTGGCCGCGAATGATTTTCAAGGAAGAGTACTCCTTGTTGTTCCGACATTGAACACATGGACAACGTATAAAACCATTCTCTTTGTTTGTCGTAGCCACATCGATAAATTTATCCACGCCTTTCATATACCCGGCTACGCGCCGGTCACCGTACATCCATTCCCGACCGTTCATCTGCATCATATAAGTAAGTTTATCAAAAATAGGACATAATAAATAGTGAAATAACCAATTCACATCGACACATGCATTGTATCAATGACAGAGAAAAGATAAGATTCCTAACCTCGATCGAGGGAAATAAAGAGGAGAAAGCTCAAGTGCGTCTCGGACACCTTCTATATTTTTGTTCTATGAGAAATTGAACGGGATTATTCACTCAAACATTTCATCAAACACCTTGAATGCATGCATAGGAGAGAAAAAACTAGCACACCCCTCACACCTTCCACCAAAAGAAAAAACAGAGTGGAGGCAGAGGGGGCTGGGGCGTTGCATTTATAGAGGGCGGGAGCATACGTCCCGGTTGGAGCTACCAACCGGGACTAAAGGTGTGTGCCACGCCACGTGGTTGTGGCCAAACCTTTAGTCCCGGTTGCTGGCTCCAACAGGGACGTATGCCCCGTTACCAATCGGGACGCATGCCTCCGGGCCCCGGGCCCGCTCGAACCGGGACGCGTGCCAGCATTAGTCCCGGTTGGTGGCGCAACCGGGACTAATGCTCTGAGGGGGCGCGAACGGATGGCCTATTTTCTACTAGTGTGTTTATCAACTGGAGGCATCTCATCGGATAGAAAAAGCACACACACACCCGGATGATAAGCGAATGATCTGCCGTTTGTCTGAGACACACCACCGTATATATACAGGAACCAATTTCGGCGTTTAGTACTGCAAAAAGATCTAGCGAAAACAGACGTGGGAAACACTCACATGCTAAACGAGATGTACATGCGAAGATTTTGGATGAAATTCGTGCAACCCAGACACAGGATAACATGCGGCCATCTTGGTCTACTCCCATGGCTAGCTTTATTATCAAAATTCATGCAGGTTTCCTTGTTCCGTTTGATGCTTGATACTCTTGTCCATCTAGCGTTCACACAGCTTGCCAAAGTATAGCTAGTACAGCTACTCTATTTTAGCAAGTACAGACAAACTAGCATACGCATGCATTCCGTTTGGCAGTTGGTAAAATTTTTTGTAACTATATAAGTTGTTGGTTGTGCTACAAAAGCTGCTGGCTGCGATATAGAGGATAAACAGTTATGACACCGTCAATTTGCATGCAAGTTTTTTTTGGCTCTCTCATCTTAATAGCTAAGTATATATATATATATATATATATATATATATATATATATATATATATATATATATATATATATATATATATATATGCGCTATTTGACACCTAGGGTGTAGAATAGTTATTCTACATCCACCCTCTATCTTTAGAACCGTATATTATTTTTACGTCACGTAAATTTTGTATTACCTCGAGAGTTAAAAAGAACATAAGAAAATATTTACATGTCATAATTTTTTTTCTTTATATGCCGTATAAAAATACAACATAAAATATGTATTTTTAGTGTTTTTACGCGATAATTACTCATAAATTATTTTTTATGTCATTTTTTTTTGCGTTGTGGTTGAATATGAACATAATTATTTGTATACAAAACATAAATTTCTAAACGTGACAACATAAAGTTATGTGGGATGCAAAATAACTATTCTGCACCCTGGGTGTCAAATAGGGTTTCTATATATATATATATATATATATATATATATATATATATATATATATTGGGCTACCATGAATGCTACATGTGTATGTCAATCCATCCATTGGATCTCATATAGAGCACGAATTTAAGCATTGGGAGCACGGTTTATTTGATGAAAAATTCCAACGTCGTCACATAGAGAGCACAACACAATCTATCTATGCATGCATGCACATCATATGGACCATAAACATTGCAAATATTTTTTCACCAGCACCTACCACACCAATCCCGTCCATTTAATCAGACAAAATTCTAACCATCTATACATATACCACTCGGGAGGAGACACCAAAATAGGACGAGACAAGCGCTTTCAACATGGCAAGTATCCAATATTTCAGCCACACAACCGAACAGCTGCGCAAGCAAGAAAAACGACCATGGAACTAACCACATGAGTTCAACATGCAACCTAGGACCTAGCAAAATACTCCTTCTATTTCAAATTAATTTGTGCGCACGCTTATCTAGGTGGCTAGTATTCTCTTATTTTTCATTCAAAAAATCCTAAGATTTTTGAAATAGGTAGTATAGAATGTGTACTATGTATTCTAAAAAATTCAGAATTTTTTTGATAAAAAATAAAAGAATAATAGCCCACCTAGATAAGCGTGCATGCTGAGTAATTTAAAATGCAAATTAGCACCAGCCAACTCTATCGCATATCCATATGGTGACCATTGAATTTCCAAAAATTCGAGCAACCCAACCAAACAATTACACAAGCACATGCAACATACTATTAGCAAACCCCACACTCATGCGCATGACTGTTCACATAGAGCCAAAACGGACGAGGAAAAAACTTCCGCGCTAACGAGAGGTACACGCGCGAAAAATCTGACCAAAAATCATGCCACCCCCGACACAGAATAACATGCATGCCAACATGGTATATTTCCACGGCCGGTTATATTGAGAAAATTCATGCAAAATTTCATGCTTGGTTGGATGCTTGTTCTGCCCACCTAGCATTGCACACGTCGTGGCCAAGTAGAGCTAGGTACAACTACTCTATTTTTGCAAGTACGACAAACTAGTGTATACATGCATGCCACTCGCTACAATATATAAATTTTTGTAACTAATGTGCTCAGTCAGACTGTTGGCCATGCGGTCTAGATAACAAACAGGAGATGGCACCGTGAATTGTATGCATCTTTTTTATCTCTCTCATCTTGATAGCTAGTAGAAGTATTCTTTATATCTAACCTTAATATATGCATGCATTGGTAGCACCTATGTTATCAAATCCACGTTAATATATATATAGCGGGACTATTCTACAACCTCTCCCCGAAATAGATTGTAGAGTGCCTATTCTACAACCCCTCCCCGAAATAAAGACCTTCTTCCCGATCCGATCCACCTCCCGCCCCACCCCACCTTCGGCCCCTCCCCACCTCCCGTGCACCGCCCCGTACCACCTCCGGTGTGCCGCCCTCGCCCCACCTCATGCGCGCCGCCCTGCACCACCTCTGGTCCTGCCCCGCCCCACCTCCCGTGCGCCACCTTGCACCACCTCCGATGCGCCGCCCCCGCCCCACCTCCTGCCCCACCTCCTGCACGCCACCTCGCACCACCTCCCGTGCGCCGCCCCCACCCCACTTCCTGCGCGCCGCCCTGCACCACCTCCTGTGCGCCAGCTGCTGCACCACCTCCGCGCTGGCCCCGCCCCACCTTCCTACATCCCCACCTCCTGTTGAACCACTAATTCGAAAAGTGGCAGTTCACTTGATTATTTTAAATAGTTTAGTCTGCAAAACTATGATACTTCAGTCTGCTACCGGGTGGAAGTTCAGAAAGCCTCAACCCCCACCCTCCAACTCTTCCCACGTGAATCTGGTGCTCCGACAGGTATTTCACTTGCTATCTATCGAGAAGTTCACATCTTCCACCGCGGAAGTTCAGAAATCCCCCCACCCCCCCCCCCCCCTCCCTCTTCCCACGTGAATCTGGTGCTCCGGCAGGAAGTTCACTTTCTATCTACGAAGAAGTTCACATCTTTCACCACGGGAGTTCAGAAACACCCCCAACCACCCCCACCCTCCCTCCAACTCTTCCCACGTGAATCTGGTGCTCCACCAGGAAGTTCACTTTCTACTATAGAGAAGTTCACATCTTCCACCACGAAAGTTTAGAAAGATCCCCAACCACCCCCACCCTGCCTCCAACTCTTCCCACGTGAATTTGGTGCTCCGACAGGAAGTTCACTTGCTACTACGGAGAAGTTCACATCTTCCACCACGGAAGTTCAGAAAGACCCCCAACCCCCTCCCACCCCCATCTCTCTTCCCACATGAATCTGGTAGTCAGTTAGGAAGTTTACTTGCTACTATAGAGAAGTTCACATCTACCACCGTGGAAGTTTAGAAAGACCCCCCCCCCCTCCTCCTCCACCCCCATCTCTCTTCACACGTGAATCTGGTAGCCCGTCAGGAATTTCACTATCTAGTCACGTGAAGTTCAGAGTGGGTTCTGCGGAAGTTTAGAAAGGGTTATAGAATAGTTATTCTACAAGGGGTTGTAGAATAGTGGAGCTATATATATGTGTGCAAATATGTATATATATATATATATCAATATCAATATTTATGTGCATTTTTTTGACATGTGCAACATGAAAACACTTAGGGGGTCGTGGCAATGCCCAGGCATTAAACTACTTACATTACATATCTATCATATTTGCACGACTGATATATGAAAAAAATCCCACGTGTACATATACATATGCTCTACATGTGTGTAAGTTTTACCAATAACTGTTTTTATTTGTGATATATGCAAAACAAATGAATGCCTAGATCCACAATAGAAAATAGTACAACGCATGGAAAAAAACATGTTTCTTTAAGGAATTTAGTGTGCTTAGAATCTATGTGTACTTGTGAAAATCATCTGGAACTTCTTTAGACCTCAAGGGTTTTTTTCCGATGTCTCAAAACATGGATTCCACATTAAGTATTCATTCGTGATTTTAGCATCCTAAAAAAGTTCTCTACATTTATATTTGTGGTTTTGACATCCTCACATGATACTATGCAGTTCTAGCATCCTCAAAGACTAGGTCCATGCATACCATGATACATTTTCACCTGATATTTCCCCGTATTATACATCAGTTTTCTCATCCCCACCTCACTATTTACCCTCTGCAACATAAGGGAATGTGACATACTTGATCTAGGTAGGTCCATATCGACATGTATAGTGTTTTGTATTGTATTACTATATTTTTTTCACATTTTTTTGTAGGTTTTATGTGTTTTACCCAAGAGAACTTTGGATGTGCCATGTTCTCGTCCACATAAAACATACAGCTCAATCGTAATATTATCAGTGTTGGCAGCATATGAATTATTGGAACAACTTTACGTAGCATCGGAACACTAACATGCTTGCGGTCGAACAATGTTTAAGAATTGGTGTGACGTTTTGTCGTGTATTAATTGCTCTCTATTTATTTCTTTGTTTTGTGGGAGGACGTCTGCCTAATTATCTAGTGAGTTACTTTTTTGTTGACTTGTATTTTATATTTGTATTAGTAAATTGGACCAACAAAAGCATGGATACATATAGCAGCATTTGTATATATAATGTGCTAGAGCATTTTCCTTGTACCGGTGGAATAATGTACTCCATCCGCCGGGAATTAGATGTCACAGATTGACACCTAATTCGGGACAGAGTGAGTATAAGAATCCAAGGAACATATTCCATTAGCACACTTGTGGTTGTTAACTGTGAGCACTGTTTGTTTCTCTAGTATTTTATATTTTTTTACAATAATAAAACTTCTTAGAGAATATTTATAGTCATTTCCTCATTTGAACATTTAGATCATTCATATATAACATGTGATTCCATCCCTCCATGGTCAAAATGAACCAAATGAGTTATTGAGTTTTTGTAAATGCACATTACGAAGGCATTTCGCGCGGAACAGCTATCCGGTGCTTTGCTTGTTATTGGGATTCGGATATGAAGGACCCACCAACCTATGACCTATTTTATTAGATTTCTTTCTCCAAATGTACTAATAAATTGGAATTGAACTTAACTTTCACACAAAAAATGCAATTTTAATTTTGTTTGCATATTTGATTTCCTCACGACAAACTCTTCAAATAGAGTCCAATATTCAATATATGTAAATTTATTTTGAACTATTTCGTACAGTTTCAGCACTGGATTTGTTCTTTGTTAAATATGCACTTGATTTGTACGGTTTCAGCACCTTACGCATGTAATTCTGTAGTAAATTGTGTTGTATCTATAAAGTACCAATGTCTTGTATGTGCAGTCCTGTGATAAATTGTGATACAAATTTTTTTTAGATAGGACATACTCCCTCCGTTTTATAATATAAGATGTTTTAGCTTTATGAAGGAAATGTATCTAGCCTACTTTTAGTGTGTAGGTTTGGAATAAATCTTTATAAACCTACTTACTCCCTCCGACCATATTAGTTGACTCTAATTTAAATGTATCTATCACAAAAACATGTCTAGATACATCCAAATTGAAGTCAACTAATATGGGTCGGAGGAAGTACTAAAAATAGTTTAAATTTTTTTTCACAAAGCTAAAACATCTTATATTTTAAAACGGAGGGGGTATATAAGACCTATCGACTCGGATATCAACCGACGAACGGGCAGGATAGCTGTTTCGCGTGGAATGCGTTCGGTAAATCTCCGGGTCCGTTAAGTTTTAGGCATACTCCAAGACAACCTAAGCACAGAGAGCGTTTCGCTCAAAAAAGAAAACAGTGGGAGTTGCACCATACTGCAATACCCCGCTACCTGCACAGCGTCCGCAAGCGTCTTCGTCACCAACAGGCCGTTTTCGGCCCAGCAATGTACACGAATTTCCAAACAACCAGCCTGAAAACCGATAGGCAAGAAATCTCGGACCAGGCGCCAAATAAATAAACAAGAAACGTAGCGAATATAACGGGAGCCGCTCCTAATCAACACAACACAATCACTGAGACATCAGTACGAGGTAGCAAAAAGAACCTCTAGGGAACACATCAATAGGGATCCATCGAGCAGGGAATTCACCATGAAGGGGAGGAAGAGGCATCACTGCCTGTCCTGCTGCGTGCTGATCGCCATTCTCACCATCCTCGGCATCCTCGCCCTCGTGCTCTACCTCCTGTACCGCCCGCTCCCGCCGCGCGTGCTGACGTCGCCCGTGGAGATCGGCCTGGAGGATTTCAGCCTCCTCCCGCCGTCGCTGACGCTGTCCGCGTCTGTGCACGTGGAGGTCGTCAACCCGAGCCGCTCGCCGTTCCGGTATGGCGAGACGGTCACGGCAGTGACGTACCACGGGGAGCCGGTTGGAACAACGGTGGTGCCGGCCGGCGCGGTCGGCGGGCGGACAACGACGTGGGTTGCGCCGCTGACCGAGGTCGACGGAGTCAAGGTGGCCGAGAACCCGCACTTCGCCGGCGACGCGGTGTCCGGCACGCTGCCGTTCGTGGCGGTGGTGAGGCTGGACGGCAAGGCGCTGGTGCTGCGCGTGTTCGAGGTGAGCGTGACCGTCGAGGTGGTGTGCTACGTCCAGGTGTACGTCTTCCACGGGGACAGCAGCTCGCGCTGCGTCGCCACCGTCCGTGCAGGCCCTCAACGTAAATACTACTAGGCGCATGCTACACTGCGCCACCTGATCAACGACATGTTTCTCAAAAAAAAAAAACCTGATCAACGACATGGGCTTGCGAGTGTGTAATCTTCTCTTTTATGGTGGCCTACCGGCATTATTACGGAAAATCACTTCTGTAGAATCCTCGTAACAAATCATTTTTTTATTTTTATTGGGTTTATTACGACTATGTCTTACTCGAAAAAAAATACGGAGTATGTCCTAGTTCAACGCCTAAATTAGGAGGTCACAGTGAATCGGTATATTGGAACCATGAACAGCAGCACTGCAAACACTATAACAACCATAGTAGAATAACAAACCGGAATACGGTGCACACACCGATCGTTTGGAGATGGGGTAGCCCGTTGTTGCATAGGCACTACAGGACGCGCACCGAGGGCTAAAAAACCGTTGGTGTAAGGAAAAAAGCCTCGGAGTACCGTCTTCTGCGTAGGCTCCTCGATAAAGATCTTCCTCGGTGGAGCACACGAAGGCTTTCGGTGTATCGAAATGCCGTCAGCGTCTACGCTGACGGCTGCCCTCGGCATAGCGACCGTCGGCATAGCCTGTCCGCCGGTTGCAAAAATATTTTTGAAAACACTTTTTTTCAAAAAATTTAATCTTTAAATTGTTTGACTCGTTAAGCTCTCACTTTGAACATTTTTAACACTAATTCATTTAACCTTTGATCAAATTGCAGTCTTGGTCAAATTTCCTGATCGGTCACCCATCCTCACTACTCTAGCTCTAGCACACTTAACTTTCTCGTTCCTTTAAAATCTATTTTCGCAAAGCAATTTATACATTGTTGTCAATACTATGATATCAATCATATTAACTGTTATATCATCACGTCACATGTTTGTATTTTTTTAAAATTACAAACAATTATTTAAGTAAACAATAATGAATAAGTAAAAATATTATTGAATTCAAATAAAAATATAATGATTTTTTGTATTTTTCTATTTAATATGGAATAATTAATATCTTTAAATCCGTAATCGACAAATAATATGTCTAAATTAATCAGAAAAATGAGAGGAATCCAAATATTATATCAATATCAACGTATCACAAACTATGTCGTAATTATAGCCATAATTTTATTTATCCATTTAAAATGGAAAATGGCTTTTTGGCAACCTTGAATGAGATATGTCATTTTGTGAAGGTTTTCTTGAGACATAATCAATATACCAAGTTTGATATTTTTCCTTATAACTATGGCACATAATATGATACCACGCGAAGGTTTCACATTGTTTGGATCGTTTTTGAATTTCTTATGCTCGTTTTAAACTATCGTCAAACTTTGTCGAATGGCGGGCATGTAGATTCTTAGCTCGGCGTTGAGCCTCGATAAACTTGAAGTGGAGCTCTGATGAAATAGCATATTATAAACCTAAAAATGATTTTTGTAAAAAAACATGAGAATCAGATCATATACCTATAGTTCATATTTGACCCACTTCCTACCGATTCGGCAGGAATTTTTCTTTTTCACCAGGGATAGACGGAAAGGTTTGAGATCCCCCTGTTAGGACATTGTCCATGTAAGGTGGTATAGTATTTTTGAAAAATGTGGTGGTAGCATTTTGAATTAGCCATTTGGTGGTTGCTTCACAAAACCGCCTTTTTTGCACTCAGAAAATAAAAAATGGCTTTTTGGTGCGACAAAAAGAAAAATTTCCCCCTGCAACATTGTTCGCCATCCCATGATGCACATATATGTACAATATGGACACATTATCACAAACTATGCCTTAATTCGAGCCATAACATTGGTCATTTGACCTAAAAGCCAGTAAATCTCAAATGAGATAGGTCATTTTGTGAAGGGTTTTTTGATACATAATAAATATACCAAGTTTGATATTTTTACTTCTAACTATGTCACATAATATGACACCACGCGAAGGTTTCACATTGTTTAGATCGTTTTTGAATTTCTTATGCCTGTTTTAAACTATATATAATGTTTTATGTTTCACTTAATTTTTATCTGCAAATGTGTAATATTTGAGTGTAGATAGATAGATCTTATTGTTCTGCAAATTTTGATATATTATTTGTATTTTTATGAATTAGAATGATTTTGTTATGATTTTCAAAGTTTAATGAGGTAAAAGAAAAAATAGCTACGCCGAGGGCAGCCGTCGGCGTAGCGTAGGCTACTCCAAGGGCAATTTTATGCCGACAGTTTCTTGGGTGGGCTGGTCTGGTCACGGTCTACGCCAACAGCCCCGACGTTTGGCCGCCGGCGTAGCGCCTGGCCGTCAGCGTATCATTCCATTCCAGTAGTGAGGTTGCGAAGACCGGTCGAAGAAAACGACTTTGAAGATGACGAACCGAAGGGCCCACTGGACGAGTCATGATAACGAACAAGAGAAATTATCTGTCATCTTCCATACATAATCACAAAAGATGAGGGGTTCCGAAGAACTTCACTCCCGCTCGTCGATGCACGCCGGCACTCGGGGTGGAGTAGAATATGGTGGATGCGCAAGCAAATAGATCTGACAGAACCCTATATTGGTTTTGATGTGTGTGGTGGAACCCCTTTGAGACTTTATATAGAGCAGTTCGGGAAAAACCAAGCTCAGGATCGGGAGTGACCCGAAACTACTAACGGAGATGCTTCCTTCAAAACCGTAATTTACCAAGCAACAAAAATAAGCTCGACGCATTTTGCAAACCACGACGCATGTCATGATGAGGAGACCGAGTGGCGGAGTAGCAGGAGCATGCGTTTATTATTATCTTCTCGCTAACTCGCCAAGTGGTGAAACACTCTATCTTATATGGCAGCACGACTCTTCTCCAATTTTTTATATGGAACTAAAATTAGCTCTTAATCCTCTTGCCACTCATATATGGGCTGCCACTAATATAGGCTGCCACACTTATGGAATTCCACACATATGGCTTTGAGATTTAGGAAATATCTGAAATTTTACATGGACAAAACGAGTTTCCCCATCTCAAATGGCTATATAAAAATTTACCATCATTGCTACTTGTTTATATATACTAGTGTTTTAACGAAGAATTTTAAGTTAAACTTTCGCCTAGAATTTTAAGGTATATCTATCCACACTTGAATAATAGACTGAGTCTTAAATTATAAGTTTGGCATGAACAAGTTTCACTTAAAGTCATAAGCAATACCTGGCTGTCATTAGCCTACCCCGCGGGGGGGGGGGGATACACATCGTACTCCTTGATCTCTTCTTGAGTCTACTAGATTCACCAAAGTATGAGATTGTGATGTTCAATAGTCGGGCTCATATATGTGTGTTCTTTTAAATATGACCATTATGACAACTTTGCTAGTTATAGCCAACAAAATAAAAATAAGACATGTCGCCAACCTGTCTTACAACTTTTGAGAGTTTTACATTTTCTCATAAAGAGGGTTATCGAATTCTCTCCTTAGTCAAACTGTTACCTTATTCTTCCTAGGTTCTAATTCAAAGATCTCAGATCACAAAGATTGGTTACCACTATGGTGTAACATCTATGGTTCTCGAACCCATTTTCCTTGATGCACTAGATATCACAATCCGTGATAGTCTCTTTGTAAAGGGATCTGCCAGATTTTAATATACGTAATAATTATTACTCTAGAGTTTTTCATTTTTTTAATATACTTCAGACGTCGCTTGACGTGTCTTGTTGACTTCGTATTATACTTATAATTTTACACTTTGATAATCAAAGCTTGGTTGTCATAATTCAAAATGATGACTAACACTGGTTTTTCAATCGTAGGCAAATCAATCAAGAGCTCACACAAATCAGCAAGTTCTGCCTCCATGGTTGACCTTATTAATATGGTCTACCTATGAGACCTCCATGCCATTGTGCTACCTCCAAGGGTAAATACATACCCGCTTGTGGTATAAAGTTCATCAACATCAGATATCCAATACAAATCACTATATCCTTTAAACACGATAGGGTGCCCTAAAGAGTGAATCCCTTAGCTCATAGTACCACATAAATAGTGCATTATGACCATTTCAAGTGCATGACAATGATCAATACCTAGGTTAGACATGAACCTACTCAACTTGCTCATAGAAAAAGATATGCCAAGCATGTAGCACTTGCTAAGTACATGAGAGAGAGTACCTCAATTGATCACTCAGTTCTTTCTTGTTCTCTCGTAATGTCACACTAGGATCAAAGGTGTTGGATAAGACTTGCTACCAATAAAACCAAAACGTCTCAAGATTATCTCAACATAATAAGATTACATTAAAGTAATCACAATCTCGTTCTTAATCAACATGATGTTTCGGATCACATCAGCTTCTCCTAGATCTTTCATATCAAAGCTCTTGGAAAATAAATACTTGATTTCGTTTATCACTTTCATATTTGTACTACTGATCAGAATGTCATCCACATACAAACATAATATAAGAACTTCGCCCCCACCATGGCGATAGTAAACATACCTATGAGCCTCATTAATGATAAAGCCAATAGAAATTAAAATTATGTCAAACTTCTCATGTAATGTATTAGATGCTTGTTTCATCCCATATAAAGATTTTAATAACCTGCACATATTTGTCTCTTCACCCTTTATCACAAACCCATCGGGTTGATCCATATAGATTTTATCTTCCAACTCTCCATTAAGGAAAGATGTCTTCACATCCATTTGATGAATATGAAGACCATAGGAGGCAACCATGGAAAGTATTACTCGGATGGTGGTTAGTCTAGCAACAGGTGAATAAGTGTCAAAATAATCTTCGCCATCTTTTTGGGTGTAGACTTTTGTTACAAGCCATACCGTAATTCTCAATAGTACCATCATGTGTTAGATTTTTTAACACCCACTTACATGCCATAGGTTTACAACCATAGGGCCTCTGTGATAATTCCCAAGCTTCATTAGAAAGAATCAAGTCCATCTCATTTTGGACAGCTTCTTTTCAATCATTTGCATCAGGAGATGCATATGCCTCAACAATGGATCTTGGAGTATCGTTCACAAGGTACATGATGTAATCATTACAGAAGTATTTTGAAACCCTTCCTCTCTTACTCCTTGTGGGAGGTTCAGCGTCATATTTCTAAACGACTTCCTCGTGTGGTTGTTCGGAATTCTCGGAAGATGTACTAGATTCAGCAAATATATCATAAGAAACTCTAACATTGCTATGCATATTTTCATAGGAAACATATTCTCAAAAATGTTGCATCATGTGATTCCATAATAGTACCAACATATCTATATTAGGTACCTCAGATTTGGATATTAGAAATCTATAGTCAATGCTCTGCTGATCATATCCTAGAAAGATACAGTCAATTGTCTTTGGTCCCAACTTAAATTTCTTGGGAATTGGTATATTGACCTTTTCAAACGCCTCAAGTGCCCAAGTAAGAAAGTGATGGTTTTCTCCCAACCCACTTTTTGTAAGAGTTTTCCTCTTTATCCTTGTTAAAAAGTTTATTCAGGACATGACATGTAGTCGACAATGACTCCCCCTAAAATGCCTTTGATAAACTAGTAACGTCTAACATTGAATTCACCAAGTCAGTCAACATGCGATTTTTCTTATCAACAACCCTGTTTGAATGGGGTAAGTAGGGAGGCGTTCTATCATGAATAATACCATGTTCCTTACAGAACTGATCAAATATTTTAGGAAAATACTCACCACGAGGATCCAACCTAAGAAGCTTGATCGGCCTTATAAATTTTAATGTAGCCTAAAGCTTCATCTTTAGTTCACAACAAGTAAACATAGAAGAATCATGTAGAATCATCGATCAATGTCATGAAATATCTCTTTTTTACCTTTTGTCAACACACCATTCATCTCACATAGATCAAAATGTATGATTTCTAGAGGTGCCAAGTTTCTCTCCCCGAGTGCCTTGTGAGTTTTTCAAGTTTTATTTGATTGGAGACAACTATGTCACTTTGAACCTTTGGCAATGGTGAAATTCAGAATTAAACTCATACTGGATAGCCGAGACATCAAACGAAAATTAATGTGACATAAACAATAGTTACAAACACTCGTATAATTATTAAATCCGTCAAAAATATGGTTCACAGATTTATTACAGAACCCTAAAAGGGAAAACAGAACGAGCCTCCAAACTCGTAGCCTTTGACAATAAATTGCTCATGCTTGGAAACACCAAATTTATTAGACTCTAAAACAATCTTAAACTCATGTCTACATAGAAGGTAGACACAAACTAGATTCTTGCTCATAGTGGAGACATGTTGCACGCTCCTTAGCTGCATGATCTTTCCCAAAGTGAAATTCAGATCTTCCATGCCAACGCCACGAATAGGAGCATGCGACTCATTCCCCGTTAGGACGGAGGAATCCTATGTGTCCTGATAAGAAGTTAACATAGAGATGTCAACATACACATAAAAATTAGCACCTATATCAATACACCAACATAGTGATTGAAATACCAAAACAATAATAAATAAATTACCATACTCATTGAATTATGTGTATCCTAATAAGAAGTGCAAACCGGGAATGCTTGTGGACCATGGAGCTTAAGATATGGATGGTAACAACTATGTTTGTATCAACTCGTTGGGACTCCAAGTGCATAGCGGTGTAGCAAGTGTCTTTTCCTCCACAAGGGTGACTCGAGGGTTTATATCAAACTCTCGGAGAATTGGCGAAGAGTATATTTTTTCTTCTCCTCTTAAGCAATCTACAAAACAATTTTTTTCCATGTGTCCCCAACTCCACCGTGTGGTTGTCAAGAACAAGGTTTCGTATTAGTAATATGAAATAATAATACTAACAAGTAAACTAAAACAGTAATAAAAAATATGCAAGTAAAGTAAATGCAATGATAGAAAGGTCTTTTGTGTTTTGTTTGTGTTTGCAAGTAAAGAAAGTATTTTTTGTGTTTTAGAAATATTAAATTAAAAAAAAAGATAAAGTGTAGTAGTAACGTTGGAGGGTTGTTTCTTATGATAAAAGTTGGACCGGGGTTCATGGGTTCACTTGTCTACTATCTTTTTAAGTTGAAGTGGACATAAAACAATTCATCATCAATATAATAATGGTGAAACTTCAATATGTGTTTGATAAGCATTCATATGGGCATCACGTCCTAACATGAAGATGATGTAATACATCTCTCTAATACTCCTCTAGAAAGGGAAAACTCCAAGCAATCTAGAATTAAGAATTAACAGAGCATAGCCTTAAGTACTTTGACATGATGTTTGAATAACAAATATGCTACCTGGACCAAACAAGATTATCAAGATGTCACAATATAATTATAGCACGTGCATTCACTTAATGCCAAGTGAGGTAACAAAAGAAAGGTAAAAACCATAGTAGATCTTGGATTTGTTGTCACTATTCCATCATCACCATCATGTTACTCCATCTAATACACACTTCCCCCACACACGCTCTTGCATACAAGTTGGATCAAAACAAGTAATTAAGAATGGGGTACATAATATGCATTTATCAATACATCTTATACATAAATAGGTTCCAATCTGATATGTCAAATCATAGAATAAAGATCCACCACATAGAAATTACATATATGAACATAATCATGTTGGGTAGATCATATGGTATATGAAGAACAAGAGAGATAGATAGATCAAGATACTGCCACAAACTCATAGTCCATCGGTAGACTACTCCCTCTTTATCATGGTGATGAAGTTGCATATGTTGGAGAAGGTAGAGATCCCTCCGGCGGCGGCTGTGGCAGAGTTTCCCCCTCCAATCTTTGTTGGTTCTGACTCCTTTTTGGTGTTTCTATGTTTAGCAGTGTTATCCTCGAGGATGCCCTATGGGACCCTTTATGTAGAATTTTTAGTCAAACCAATGTGACACCCCCGGGATCAGGGCTAAACAAATCCCAGACCTCCGTCTGGCATAAGCTTGACCTTGAGCTCGAGGATATCTAGTGAAGAATCGATAACACAACAGTGACTCTACGACACAAAATTTATTACAGCAAGCTCATAACTAAGCAGAGAACCAATTACAAGCAGAGGTCACTGACCACAAATATCAAACAACGGGAGGCAAATTATGCTATTAAGTATAGCAAACTTAACAAATGGCCTAAGAGGCTTGAAGCATAACGATGACGTCCCAGCCATAGATTCCAGGCTGCCGGCCGGGAACCCCAAGCTACTCGTGGATGTCGATGTAGTACGGAACTGATTTTCAGGTGAACACTTACTCTGCCAAAAGTATCAACAAAGCAAGGGTGAGTATAGGGTGTACTCCGCAAGACCTATGGCTGGTGGAGTTTTTTTTTGCATAAAGCCACTTTTGTTTATAAAACAAGAGGGAGAAGAAGCTCGTCTAGTCATAGTATTTTAAAAGGGGATAAGAGAGCGACGTCTTCAAAATATTGATCATAATCTTTTGATATCCACCAATCATCATCATCATCTACCAACTAGGATCACCCCCTCGTACCCATGAGGAAGCATCCTTAAGCACACGTTGTGAAGGGTTCGCAGCATAGAAAACAAAAAATTTTCCTACGATGTGAACTATATACCAAGATCTATTTATACTAGATACAAACAACGGGCGGATGTATATCCGTAGAGAACATACCCTTGAAGACCGACAAAGCTTAACGAGTCCAAACTCGTGGTTGATGTAGACGATCTCTTGCCGATCTCAAGATCGAGAGGAAGTCCTAGCGCCAAATCAGCGCAAGATCCGTTTCGCACACACGCTCGAGGCACCGAGCAACCTCCGCCTCCTCGCCCAGCGATGCAGTGAAGCACAACTCTTTCTTGCCGAAAAGCCACCGGGAACATGTATCTCGCTAGTCCGAGACCATGGGGATAAATTCTAGAGGGGAGAGAGATCCTTCACGAGGAGGTGTGAGTGAGAAGTGAGAGGAGGGCTCCTTTTATAGGAGGAGGGGGAACCCCAAGGGGTGGCGGCGCATGGGGCTGCCCCTTGCCCTCCCTCATCATGTGGGTGGACACTCCACTCACAAAATGACCCTTCAAAAGTCCACCAAAATCCCACTCAAAATCCCATTAAATTTCCACCAAATTTAATGCAAACTCTCATTAAATAAAACTCTTTATTTTATTCAGAATTTTGTCAATTACTTTAATGACAAACATTCACAATAACCCCTTGCTAGAATTCTATTTCACATGCATAACCACTTTATGCAATTTCACCCGAAAACCTGCTTTGGTATCTAGTGAAATAAATTCGCGCTTGTTTATTCTTTCGCATGAAACTTTTGCTCCAATTGGATGTCGGTGTCTCTTAAGTGTGTCACCCTACGGTTCGTGAATAATGCGGACATGATCGAGACCCTCTCGATCAATAATCGAAGCGGATCCGAGACCCATACCGACTCCCACATATTCAACGATGACTTTCTTGTGATCGCGGAACCTTTTACGCTAGTATCTTAATCCCTTTGTCTCACGATATATTACATGTCCGAGATTCGATCATCGGTATCTCCATACCTAGTTTGATCTCGCATCGACATGCACTCTTTTCTCGTTCCGTGATATAACATTCTAGTGATCAAATCACTTGCTTGCAAGCTAATCAATGTGATATCACCGAGAGGCCCAGAGTATATCTATCCGTCATCGGATGAACAAATTCCACTCTTGATCCATGAGCCTCAACATAACACTTTATTAGTTCTGAACCCATCTTTATAATCACCACATTACGGTGTGACGTTTGATGTTATCAAGAAACTCTTAGGTGTTAGTGATTGACATGATCTCATGGTCTAAGGATTAGGATCACTCGTAAGTTGTTATAGCAATATAAACTCAATGACTTTGATCGTAATGCTATACTTGGATGAATGTTCATCACATCATTATACTAATGTTGTGATCCCGTTATTAACATCATCCTATGTCCATGATCAGTAAACCTTGATCATCTTGTTAATCAACGAGCTAGTTTATGAGAGAGGCTTAACTAGGAACTTTCTGTTTGTTTATTAAACACACATGTATTAACGTTTCCGTATTAATACAATTATAGCATGCAAAATAAACATCTATCATATACTTGGAATACACATAATAAACAATTTATTATTGCCTCTCGGGGCATATTCCTTGATCCTCCCACTTGCACTAGAGACAATAATCTAGTTACATAGTGATATATCTAACACCCATTGAGTTCGTGTTGATCATGTTTTGCTCTAGGAGAGTTTTAGTCAACGGATCCGCTACATTGAGATCCGTATGTACTTCTAAATCTTTATATCTCCATCCTTGACATGCTCATGGATGGAGTGAAACGCGCTTAATATGCTTGGAATGCTTGTGAGACCTTGGCTCTTTGGCATTGGCAATGGCACCATTGTTGTCACAATAGATCACCATTGGGTCCAACGCTGCCACAACTCCTAGTTCGGATATGAACTCCTTCATCCAAATCGCTTCGAGCCGCTCAAGCAAAGAACATATTCGCCTCCGTTGTTGATCCCGCTACCACAGGTTGTTTGGAGCTCCTCCAACTAACCGCCCGCCATTCATGAGAAATACGATCCGGATTGAGACTTAGAGTCATCCGGATCGGTGTCAAAGCTAGCGTCGACATAACACTTAGCGACGAGCTCTTCTTCACCTCCAGATACAAGAAACATATCCTTAGTTCTTCTCAAGTACTTAAGGATATTCTTGACCGCTATCCATGTTCGAACCTGGATCCGATTGGTACCTACTAGTCAAACTAATAGCGTGCCACATCCGGTCTTGTACATAGCATGGCGTACATTATAGAGCCTATGGCTGAAGCATAGGGACTTTGTCCATTATCTCTCTTTCTTCCGAAGCCGGACTTTGAGTCTTACTCAATGTCTTGCCTTGCAACATAGGTAAGAACCCTTCTTACTTCCGTCCATTTTAAACTTCTTTAAAATCTTATCAAGGTATGTACTTTATGATAGCCCTATTAGGCGCCTAGATCTATCTCTATAGATCTTTATGCCTAATATGTAAGATGCTTCACCTAGGTCCTTCATTGAAAATTTGTTGTTTAGATAACTTTTAACACTGTTTAAAGTTCTATATCATTCCGATCAATAATATGTCATCCACATATAGTATCGTAAATGCCACATTGCTCCCACTCACTTTCTTGTAAATACAAGCTTCTCCATAAGTTTGGACAAATCCAAACTCTTTGATCACCTCATCAAAGCGGAGATTCCAACCGTGATGCTTGCTTCAATCCATAGATGGATCGCTGAAGCTTGCACACCTTGTTAGCATCCTTAGGATCGACAAAACCCTTTGGTTGTATCATATACAACTCTTCTTCAATATTACCATTGAGAAACGCGGTTTTGACATCCATCCGCCATATTTCATAATCGAAATATGCAGCAATTGCTAACATAATCCTAATCGACTTTAGCATCGCTACGGAGAGAAAGTCTCATCGTAGTCAACTCCTTGAATTTGTCGAAACCCCTTTGCGACAAGTCGAGCTTTATAGATGGTCACATTACCATCAACATCGCTTTTCCTTTTGAAAATCCATTTGTTCTCCACGGCCTTTCGTCGTGAGGTAATTCCACCAAGTTCCAAACTTGATTTTCATACATGGATTCCATCTCGATTTCATGGCTTCTAACCATTTGTTGGAATCCGGCTCATCATCGCTTCTTCATACGTCGCAGGTCATTATTTTCATCAACCATGAAATTTATGACAGATTTCCGTACTCGGGGAGCTGCAGCGTCTGTTGACTGCGAGGTTCGGTAGTACTCTCTTCGGAGTTTCATGATCATTATCATTAGTTCCTTCTTCAACAGGTGGAGCCAACTCCGGAACGACTTCCGGCGCTGCGCTACTCGCCATACTTTGAAGAGAAGGTTCCATAACCTCTTCGAGTTCTACCTTCCGACTACTCACACCTTTCGCGAGAAACTCTTTCTCTAGAAAGGATCCATTCTTGGCAACAAAAACCTTGCCCTCGGATCTGTGATAGAAGGAATACCCAATAGTTTCTTTAGGGTATCCTATGAAGACGCATTTTTCCGCTTTGGGTTCGAGTTTATCCGGTTGAAGTTTCTTCACATAAACATCGCAACCCCAAACTTTAAGAAATGACAGCTTAGGTTTGTTTCCAAACCACAATTCATACGGTGTCGTTTCAACGGATTTAGATGGTGCCCGATTTAAAGTGAATGCAGTTTCTAGTGCATAACCCCAAAATGACAACGGCAAGTCCGTCGAGACATCATAGATCGAACCATATCTAATAAAGTACGACACTGACGTTCCGACACACCATTTATTTGTGGTGTTCCGGCAGGTGTGAGTTGTGAAACAAATTCCACACTCTTTCATGTGAGTGCTAAACTCGTAACTTAGATACTCACCTCCACGGTCAGACCGTAGAAATTTGATCTTTCTATTACGATGATTTTCCACTTCATTCTGAAATTCCTTGAACTTTTCAAAGGTTTCAGACTTGTGTTTCATCAAGTAGATATAACCGTATCTACTCAAATCATCCGTGAAAGTAACAAAATAACGATATCCACCTCGCGCCGACACACTCATTGGACCACATACATCAGAATGTATGATTTCCAATAAATCATCGCCTGCTCCATTGAACCGAAAAGCGTTCTAGTCATCTTGCCCATAAGGCATGGCTCACATGTATCAAATGATTCATAATCAAGTGATTCTAAAAGTCCATCCGAATGGAGCTTCTTCATTCGTTTAATGCCAATATGACCTAGACGGCAGTACACATATATGCGATATATCATCACTAAGTTTAATCCTTTTAGCATCAATATTATGAATATGTGTAACATTATCATCGAGATCCAACAGAAATAAACCATTCAACATTGGTGCATGACCATAAAAGATTTCATTCATATAAATGGAACAACCATTGTTCTCGATTTGAATGAAAAACCACTTTGCATCAAACATGATCCAGATACAATGTTCATGCTCGCAGTGCACCAAATAATGCTTATTTAAGTTTATAACTAATCCCGACGGTAAGTGGAGAGGTAGCGTTAAACGGCGATCACATCAACGTTTGATCCATTGCCGACACGCATCTTGACCTCACCCTTGCTAGCGGTCGCACTGTTCCGCAGCCACGATTCGAGTTACAAATATTAGCAACCGGTATCAAATACCTGTGCTCATCGAGCACTAGTCAAGTACACATCAATAACATGTATATCATATATACCTTTGTTTGCCTTGCGGCCTTCTTGTCCGCCAGATACTTGGGGCGATTCTTATGCCCAAAGGCTGGCCCCTTACAATAGTAGCACTTCGGTATCGACTTAGGTCCAACTGGGGTTTTTTTCAGCGCGGCAATGTGCTTCGCCTTACTTCCTTCCGCTTTTCCTTCTTGTCTTTCTTGAAACCAGTGTTCCTATTGATCATCAACACTTGATGTTCCTTTTGATCTCCACTTCAGCTTTTAAGCATTGTGAAGCTCGGGAGAGACTTCTTCATGCCTTGCATATTATAGTTCATCACGAAGCTCTTATAGCTAGGTGGCGAGACTGCAGAACACGATGGATGCCTAAGTCAATGGGAATCGTTATTCCCAAGGACACAAGCTTATCGGCGAATCCGACATCTTGAGTACATGCTCACTAACGGAGTCGTTTCTCTTCCATCATGCAACTAAAGAACTTTTCTCAAGCATTGTAGCTCTCTCTGAAAGCATGTGTGTCGAAAATCATTTTCAACTCACCCATTGTATCAAAAGCATTGCCGTTTCAAAACGCTTTGAAGTTCGGCTCTAGCCCATACAATATGCCGCAATGAACTAAGTTGTGGTCCTCTGACGAGTCGATAGACATTCTTCTCCTCGTCGGGCATCGTCAAAGGTGGGGGGCCTAACGGCGCTTCTAGCACATATTGCTTTTGTGCAGAGAGGAGAATCCTCAAATTCATGGCCCATTCAAGAAAGTTGCTACCGTCGTTGCTAGTTTCTCTTTCTCCATGAACGCATTGAAATTAAAAGCGGTGGTGCCATCTACAACAGAATTTGTAAAGTTTAGACTAAGTGTATGATAGATTGAGTTCAACTAATCTATATTACGAATGAACTCCCACTCAAAAGCGACATCCCTCGTGTCCTTTTGGTGATTACATGAACCAAATCCACTACACCAAGTCCGATCATCACGTGATTCGGTATAGCTTCAAAGGCGAGCATCAAATGGGCATCATATCAACTATATGACTCATGCTTAACCTTTCGGTCTCAGGTTCCGAGGCCATGTGCATACATGCTAGGCTCTCCAAGTTAGAACCTTAGTATTTTTGCGTGTAACTGTCTTACACCAAGTATGGTCGAGGATCCAAGTACACCCGATCATCACGTGATGTCTTGGAGCACGAAAACATAATCGGTGCATACTAAAGGAGAACACATTCTTATCTTGATATTTAAAATGAGGGATCATCTTATTATGCTTAACAAAGCGCTAAACAAGCAATATAAGATGCAATCAAACATCATATGTTTAATAGTGAAATTATATGGTTCCGCAGATGATCTCTATCATGTGCATCGTGGTATGATCACTATCATACCTATATGTGTAAATCCACAATCTATGGGTTTTACACGCTATGTGTGTTGTAAGAGTATCATCTCATACTTCTACTTACAACACTACCATATCATAACACTAGCCCAAAGAACAATCTAAACTAGACGCTTCTAATTTATCCATTGCAAGTTTTACGTGGTGAGGGCTTCGAGATAGAACCGTTCTTACCTACGAACATGAACCACAACGAGGATAATCAAATTGTTGACAACTCGCTTGCAAAAATAGATATTGACTATAGTAGGAGACAGACACCGCTAGCCACTTATGCAAACTAGTTGCATGTCAAGCGTGGAACAGGTCTCATGTGCGAGGACATGTAAAGTTTGTCCGCCGCTTCATCCCACTATGCCACCAATATCCAAAATCACAAGAAAGGAGCAACAACATGATCATCATCGCCACATACTCATATGTGTACTACCCGTGTAAAGTATCTACGCATAGATCCGGCTCGATACCCTCAAGGGTTCGCAGATAGAAAACAAAAATTTTCCTACGATGTGAACTATATACCAAGATCTATTTATACTAGATACAAACAACGGCGGATGTATATCCGTAGAGAACATACCCTTGAAGACCGACAGCTTAACGAGTCCAAACTCGTGGTTGATGTAGACGATCTCTTGCCGATCTCAAGATCGAGAGGAAGTCCTAGCGCCGCAAATCAGCACGCATCCGTGCTCGCACACGCTCGAGGCACCGAGAAACCTCCGCCTCCTCGCCCAGCGATGCAGCGGAAGCACAACTCTTTCTTGCCGAAAAGCCACGGGAACATGTATTTCGCTAGTCCGAGACCATGGGGGATAAATTCTAGAGGGGGAGAGAGATCCTTCACGAGGAGGTGTGAGTGAGAAGTGAGAGGAGGGGCTCCTTTTATAGGAGGAGGGGGAACCCCAAGGGGGGGCCGGCGCATGGGGCTGCCCCCTTGCCCTCCCTCATCATGTGGGTGGACACTCCACTCACAAAATGACCCGTCAAAAGTCCACGCAAAATCCCACTCAAAAATCCCATTAAATTTCCACCAAATTTAATGCAAACTCTCATTAAATAAAACTCTTTATTTTATTCAGAATTTTGTCAATTACTTTAATGACAAACATTCACAATAACCCCTTGCTAGAATTCTATTTCACATGCATAACCACTTTATGCAATTTCACCCAAAACCTGTTTCGGTATCTAGTGAAATAAATTCGCGCTTGTTTATTCTTTTCGCATGAAACTTTTGCTCCAATTGGATGTCGGTGTCTCTTAAGTGTGTCACCCTACGGTTCGTGAATAATGCGGACATGATCGAGACCCTCTCGGATCAATAATCGAAGCGGATCCGAGACCCATACCGACTCCCACATATTCAACGATGACTTTCTTGTGATCCGGAACCTTTTACGCTAGTATCTTAATCCCTTTGTCTCACGATATATTACATGTCCGAGATTCGATCATCGGTATCTCCATACCTAGTTTGATCTCGTTCGACATGCACTCTTTTCTCGTTCCGTGATATAACATTCTAGTGATCAAATCACTTGCTTGCAAGCTAATCAATGTGATATCACCGAGAGGGCCCAGAGTATATCTATCCGTCATCGGGATGAACAAATTCCACTCTTGATCCATGCGCCTCAACATAACACTTTATTAGTTCTGAACCCATCTTTATAATCACCTATTACGGTGTGACGTTTGATGTTATCAAGAAACTCTTCCGGTGTTAGTGATTGACATGATCTCATGGTCTAAGGATTAGGATCACTTCGTAAGTTGTTATAGCAATATAAACTCAATGACTTTGATCGTAATGCTATACTTCGGATGAATGTTCATCACATCATTACACTAATGTTGTGATCCCGTTATTAACAACATCCAATGTCCATGATCAGGAAACCTTGATCATCTTGTTAATCAACGAGCTAGTTTATGAGAGAGGCTTAACTAGGAACTTTCTGTTTGTTTATTAAACACACATGTATTAACGTTTCCGTATTAATACAATTATAGCATGCAAAATAAACATCTATCATATACTTGGAATACACATAATAAACAATTTATTATTGCCTCTCAGGGCATATTCCCTTCACGTTGATCTGCCAAGTTTTACGATTAGGTTCATGTTCTCTATGATCTTGAGTCCGGTCGCCAAGTCGTTCATAACCGTGAACACTGCTTTTCGAAAAGGTTATTACCCTGCAGGGGTGTACAACTTTACCCACATGTACTAACCTTCTCTTAATGCCACATGATTAGCCCTCTTCCTTGGAAGGCCGACAGAGGGTGGTTAGACACGACCTTTACCTTGCTTTCGCCGAAACCATGAGTCACACAATAAGTATGGTTCCGCCGTAACGGGTCAAATCCCGAAGCCGGTACTTAAATATGTGAGGCGAGGTTGGTTTACCAGGGGCGCTATCTACCCCAAGCAACCCGGTCCACGCTTCCCTACCTGTTATGAATGCACCTCCTTCACCTCCTCTTTCGAAAATGTTTTCAATGCATATGTCGAATGGAACGCATGAACTATGTGACTCATGGAATCTACTAGGCAAGTTAGTTGCTCATGAGGTTGTCCAGGCCCCGTGTGGTTGTACGCTCGTCTTGGTTCCAAAGGCAAGAACTCAGGTCCTAGTGGTGGCGAGCATGGGACTAGAAAAACCACATCCCATTGTGGCCTCCCATACAAGCCTTAGCAAGTTTAATCTCATATCATCAATCTCATCTCATCACGATCTCATGTCATACTAGATTCTCTGCATCTGATATATCATCTGGATAGACCAGACTGACAACTATGCATGGCTAAGCAGAACACATATATAAGCTCTAGCAGTGCACACAAGCCAAACCTAGTTATGCTAGGAGCAGTGGATCAGGTAATATAAGCTCAAAGGGAGTAATGCAACAGATAGGATACTCTATCTATCGATAAAAGACCACAGTAGAATTGTATGCATCATGGCAAGAATTGAAATGCTTTCGAAATCATAGGATTATATCATGGTGGGGCTATGCTTGCCTTTGCCAGTTGATAGCAGATAAGCAGATCTTTGGGAGCCTTGTACTTGACTTGGTTACAGGTGGTCAGGTATTGTTCTTCGATCTTCGATGGTCTTGATCTCAGTCTTCGATCTTGATCTCTATATTGTATTCTACCGAGAAGAACCAAATATCGAAAATAAAGGGGAAACAATCAACACATGGCATCGATGCAATTCCCATACAAAAATGATGATATGACAAGTTAATTTTCATTGAAATGTAACCCTAAGGCATGCTCGATAATTAAATCGGGGTTCCGAGGGTTAAAAACCCTAACTCGGGAAAACTTCGAAAACATATGAGAGGGGTTGATTTTGTTCTCTAATTAAACTTGTCATTTTAGTTGTTGATCAATGCATGATGATAGATTAAATATCTAGATCTCATTTTTCTGAACATTTTGATATATTATTTGTATTTTTCTGATAAACAGATAATTAGTTATTGATTTTATAACTTTATTACATTTTCTGGAATTATTTAATGGGTTTATTGCATCAATATGACATCACCAGAGGGGAGGGTCGTTTCTCACTAGGGATTAGGCTACCCACAGTGGCTGACAGAGGGGCCTGAGGCCACCTCAGCTGCCACGCGTTGACAGTCAATGGTTAGCAGGCCCCACGGGCCACGTCACCCTGACGCGGGCATGACATCAGCACGACATCCACCCTCAGGCGGTGGTCACCGGCGATGACACAGGCCACGCCTACACGCGCGGCTGGGCGGGTTCGACGCATGGGATCCCGACGAGCCTAAAAGTGGCGGCGCCACCGGATTTTGGTCACCGGAGCCGCATCTACGGCGAGCGGCGGCGGCGAGGCTCACGGGTCTACAGCGCATGGTTAGCACAGGGCGGAAGGGGAACATATGATGGGTCCAGGAGGACCAGAAGCTCACCACGAAGCGAACGGAGGCGTCGGCGAGGCCGGAGGTGGTCTGGAACGATGGCAGGGTCGACGATGGAGCTTGTCGGACTCGGAGAAGAAGACGACCTTGGCGATGATTGGAGACACGCTGGGTCGATTCCGTCGACGGGGTGGATCCCAAGGGCGAGGCGGAGCTGATGGTGGCCTCAGAACGGCGAGGGGTGGCCGGGAACGACGGCGGTCGCTGGCATCTGGCGAGGCTAGGGTTCGGCTTCGCGCGAGAGAGGAGAGAGGGAGGTCTCTGGGGAGGGGGAGAATGGATGAGGACAAAGGAGACGTGGTCGCGACGCTCTTATCCTCCACCGGGGGCGGCGGGACGCATCGCAGCGGCTGGCAGCATCGGGCGGCTGCGGCAGCGATAGCGAGCAGCTCGGCGTCGGGGACGAAGGCGACAGAACGTCGAAGGGGTATGCGGGCCAGGGTTGGGCCGCTGCTGGGCCGCGGGTGTGCGGCAGGAAGAGAGCATAAGGGTGTTGGGCTGGCTGGGCTGCGGCCTAAGAAGCTCTAGCTGCAGTTTTTTTATTTGACAAAACCTTTTTCTTTTTATGTTTGCAATTTCTGTTTTGTATTTCCAATTTGAATTTCTTTTGAATTATTTCAAAAGTACCAGAAGGTTTTCAAAATATATAAATACTGTAGGAACCCCTTTAGACAATTTGGGTCCCATACATTTGATACTTTTCAGAATATTCAAAACCTTTTGAATGCTTTTCAAATAGAGGGAAGAATGAGGGTTTTAGGGTTTTTTATTTATTTTATTCAATGCACATTTTAAGGCATGATGCTTATGAATGATCAATCAAGCCCTAATATAGGTTTAGCTAAAACTGGGGTGTTACAGCTCTATTCCCCTTACGAGAATCTCGACCCGAGATTCCAAAAATAGGAAAGAGACAGAGAGAGAAAGAAACAGGGTCACTCTAAAGATAAGGGGGAAACACACTATACAGCACATAGAGTATCTCATGGTCAACTCATGGATAGATTGATCAGAAACAACTCTGAGATGACAAGCATGAAACACACCAAGGTAACAGAGGAAACAAGAGGAGAAGGTTTTCAAATTTTGAGATAGATGGTCTTCATAAGGATTGAGACCATGGAACTCAGAAGGGTTCAAATTTATAAAAAGAAAAGCTTCCAAAAGAAAGAACATAACCACGGACTTCAATAGGGAACCTCTACTAAACGACTTAAATAGATATTTTAGGTTGGAGAGATATGGATCAACAAAACCAAGCTGTTGAACTACTTTTGAAACAGAAGAGTTACTCTTTCATCCAACAGAAGGCCAAGACAGAAAGGTTTTTTAGTGGAGAGGACTCATAAGAGTCACACGAAACATGTATCCAGAGAAACTACTGATTTCCAAAATCATAGACACTCTAAAAACATGATTGAGAAAGTGAAGGAAGCTCTTTATTCATCCAGGTATACTCAAATCTTTTCCAAAGATTAGGGTATCACTTTACACCACTAAGATGAATAAGTAAAGAAGATTCCTGATGACACGAGAAGAAAGAAACTCAATTCTTAGACTTCAGTTACTTGGCACAACCAAATGATTGCCAACATAAAAGGGTTTGGAGGATTGACCGAGAGACATTTAGCAACACTACTTTAAATGTTCTCCTTGATGTTCGGAAAAACAAACATCAAGTGCAGGTCGGACTTCGGATACAAGGAAACCATAAGCACAACTCCTATAGTAAATTATAGAAAAAGCCTCATGAAGAGTGGTTGTTACTGCTGATTTAAGAGAATATGACAATAGGTCTTTCCGGCTAAGTGTGTCAACCATTACATCAATCTTGCCAGATTACAAAGAGACCTATGTCAAAACCTTACTATCGTATCTGCTTGAGATTCAGATTTGGTTAGGTGGTATGATACTTCAGACTCAGCATGTCCGAATAGAAAGTTTGCATCATTTACCTCAAAGGTAAAGTTACTGGATTCTCAAGATATGGACTACAGTGTCAAGCTCCAAAAAACGAGCTAGATTGCTAGACCCATGTATTTAGCAACTTGTCGAAAGACAATTGCGCATATATAAAGTACTAGCAATAAAACACACATGTGTCTTTAAGGAAAGAGAGATAACTCTTCTCGAATCCATAGCGACATCTATCAACATTTGCACATGAACCGGAGAAGGTTACTGCTAGCATCCATAACACATACTTCGAGATGACTCGAAGAAGGTTCTCGAAAGTTTCCAACATTAATGCCAAATGTTCCATATGAATTTTGGCTAGCATGGATAATAAAAGGATGTCGTTGATGGGCTCAACAACAAACTTATCAAGACAATCCATTAAGATGGACCCATATGCTGTTTGAACAAAACAAGAATACTGGTCAGACCAAAGAACATGAAGATGCACTCAAGTGAAACATCACAAGTAGAAACATTATCAAGATAGTCCTTGGAACTAAGTTTGATTTGACGATAACCCAAATCAAATCAAAGATAGGGGAAGACAACATGTCCACGAAGGAAATACTATCTTTCTTCAACACGAACAAAACTAAACACTCCATTTATAAAGAACATAGTCGGATATATCTTTTGTCTTACAACTCTCCAAGTTGTTGTTTAAGCTCAACCAACTAGTTCAGGGGTATCACGTACGGATTCTTGGAGAAAAGAACAGTTCAGAGAACTTGCTTGCTCAAGAACTTGACAACACGGTCATGTGGCAACATGGCGATACTTCTAGTACACATCTAGAATATCACGGACCACCGATATGTCACTTATTCGAGAGGAAACTTGCTTGGTAAGGCAAGAAGACATAGTCTCAGAGTTTCGGCACAAGCCTAACTCTTTGATGGAAGAGATGTACCAGAATAGCAGACTTGGTAGCATAATCATCCTTTGCTTAGTGACAGGGTTAACCAATCACGCTAGGAATGACTCAAATGTCCTTAGAGTTCAAAACAATAATATTTGCTAAGAATCTTAGATGGCCACATTATTACGCACACGTATCACTCATGAGCGCGAAAGCTCGAGGAAGGGTATGTAAATATGTGTAAGAGCATCACTTCATTAAGGGGTCAAAAAACTCAGCATGACCTCTTAGTATAAAAGAGTGTGACACCTTGAGGTAGAACAGACAGAAGCTAATCAATTCCTCTTAATCTGCGGAGTACAACACTTTGACCTGGTCCTAGATATGACGAGGTATTGGAGTTTGTTTCTCCTGACTTCCCGAAATGGTTTGTCATGACGGACCACAAGAGTATCTTGCATCAGAAGACACTGATGCACATTTACTACTTGGCTACCAACTGGTAGACAAAGGTCGGAAAACAACAAGGGGAGAAGAACATGCTCAAGATAGAATCCCGAGATGTGGATGCATAAGTTAACAACCTTCCGAAAACCAATGCATAGAAGGGGTAGAGTGTGGCAGAGTCACAAATATAGATGCGAGACTCTCGAGGGGTACTCTTGTCGTGATCTATTTGGTTCCATTAAAGAATATCTGCCATAGCTAGTGGTAAGGGAAGTCTTTCATTGTCACAATTCAATCGTGACAAAGACCACAAGCTTAAAGGATAGAATTATAATACCAGCCATCCTGAGGTAATGTGTGAACATTAACGACAGGGGTCAAAGGATTGGATCTTGGTCTAAAGGTCAGCTTCATGTACAAGATTCACAACACCAGAATCTAGCACAATCCGGGACCTTCGGTTCAAGTCCAAGGGTTAAAACCCGAGAAAGGAGTAACTACTACTTGAGTGACATAGCGTACACTGCAAGATAGTGATCACGAGGCGAAAGGAAACCTCGAAGCCTAGAACAGAACATTGTGGAACCAACAATATAATATTGTGGGTCCAAAAGATAGAGAGATCATGATAGAAAGGAATCTCTCAGATGAACAAGAGCAAGGGGAACAAAGAATTCACAACACACACAACTATAGAGAACTCAACACTAGGTCAACTGGCTGAGGAACGACATGCCAAGAAGACACCTACGCTTTGAAGGACTAGAAGAGATATCAAAACTTTTCCAAAATCAACACAAGATAAGTGTTGTGGATATACCAAATGGGTATACCTACGGCATAGTATCATACCAGCAAGCCCGGGTGGCCCACAGTTGGTGGTTAGGCCTATGGCATAACCGGGCGGCCCAGTTGCTGATAGACAAGACGGAGGTCCAGCAGGGATAAAGGAAGGCGACATGCCACCGCCTAAGATGGAAGTCGGCGCCTTGGAGGACACGAAGACTAGTTAGTGTTAGTCTAGGACTCTGTAACCGTATCCGACTGGGACTCTCCATGTAACCCTAGGTCCTGACGCTCATATAAGCCGGCCTACGGGAGCCTTTAGGACACAAGAACAACAAGTGCATAGCACTACTCGCACACAATGAACCCCCAATCCTGTAACTCGGCGTATTGCCATTATAGTGATTTGTAGCAGGAGTAGGATCTCGCCACCGTCGTGACATCTGAACCTGGATAAACTGTGTCACGCCGACCCAGACGCTCTCCGTCTTGTCCCCATGTCTCTAAACACGCACTGTGAGGACCCCTCCATGGCGTACTCGTCGGCAATACCACGACAGTTGGCGCTCACCGTGGGGCAAGATGCGCTTACAACACGGATCCGGGCAGGATCCCTCGCTGATTTCGAAGACGATCATATCACATCTGGTTGGCACATCTTCATCGTCGGCATAAATTTCATCAGCTATGTTGACGGACTCCAAGTGGGATTCGTCTATAACATCTGATCTACATCAAGCGTGGACATTGCGGATGGCTCAGGATCCGTCAACTCGGCCACCGCGGAGTCCAGCGGAGCGCTGTTCTCCGCCATGGCGTATTGTCGGATTAGAGCCAGCAGCAGTTTTAACGCACGCGATGTCTTATAAGTTTCCGCGTCGGATTGTTTTGAAGTCAGATCTTGGTTCGAGTTGGCATACTCTCGTGGTGGTTTTCACATGATCGATGATAATCTAATGCCCGGCAACGGGAGTCCCAACTCCCAGGACTAATTTATTTTGTTTACACATGAGCATGTAGATGCTTGCCCCGCGCACGCGTGCAAATCATGTGCCTTTGTCCGCCGCTCTCTCACGCCCTGCTAGCTAGCTAGTACGTGAATCATATTTCACGTTGCCTGCTAGTTTGCTGGCTACGAGCGTATATTGCATGTGAAATCCAAAAGCGATGCCCGGTCTGCAACTCAGTCTTCGCTACGGAAGGCTTTTCCATCGGTGCGGCAGACTTCTCAACCAGCACCGTGGATTTTCTGACTTTGTCTGGTCAGATTCTTCTTCGCCGGAACAATACCGACTCCGCTCAAACAGTTAAGTTCTTATTTATATTTACTATTTTAATTATTTATGATCATTAAGATTGGTTCACTCATATTCTGAGTCTTTTACCGTTTTCATTTTTTGTCATATCTTTTTCCACGATTTGCCTTGCGCTCGTGAGTATAAATTTTTTACTGGCTTGCCATTTTAAGACCCCAATACCATGCAAAAAACCCGCATTCGGGTGTTAGCTTAAGTTTTTTAGATACACATTTTCTGTTGTTTTTATGTGGATTCCGGAGTAGTAACTTTTCGGCACTCAAAGCCGGCGTTTTGGCCTTGGGTTCTGGACGGTGCCATTAGGCATCATCATCCAAGGACATGGTTATGTGATGCGAGTCTTCCATCTCACGAAGGTCAATCATAAAAACCAGAATAATTGATAAGCTAGCACATGCTTAAACAAAATTTTACATAAACTGTTCAAATTAGTTGAGTTTTTCCCTCCTAAACAGTTTTATTTGTCCATCTGCTGCATAGTTTTAGCTTTAAAGAATTTGTTTAAAGGTCATATTTACTCCGCCTTACATTTGTTTGTTGGACACGATTAAAGGAAAAATTTAATAAATTTGTATTTTTATGTTTATATTTCAGGTACGTAACGCTTGGACATTGCCGAGTTCCTTGGATTAAGGTGTTTTAAGCCGGATTTTTACTAGGCTTGACACATTGGGGGCTGCGATTGCAATTGTTGACCAAGACTTGAGCCGCCATTGAGGATATCGGATCGGGGGCTTGACATCTCTAATTTAAGAGCTTTGTTCCGCCTTGCGTCCAAGCCGGAACAAACTCGGGGGCTACGGTACGACAATCTCCAAGACATGGTTTAGTTCTCTTTGAGCATCAAGACAGAGAATTCAAGTGAATTCCACCTTGACGCTCGGGGGCTACACCGATGTTGAATTTTTGTGAAGTTCTCTCTGGAGCACCAAGCCAAAATTATTTCGGACTAGGCGCTCGGGGGCTACAATCGTTTGATGTACAATTATGCATGTTCTTTTGAGCATCAAGCCGCCTTCGACGAAGCCGACTCAATGCTCGGGGGCTACATATGGTTATATCAACAAAACTTTTAAGACGGTGAAAAATCCGGCTAGAGAAACTCGGGGGCTCGACATCAACTTTGCCTTTACAGAAGTTTCACTGGGTTACATGGCTCGATGGCCTAAACGTCCGTGATATGAGAGGCTCTAAGACCTTAATTCGGCAAGCTCTTATGTCTGTGACTTTGCTGGCTCTAAGTCGACAGTTTGACAGCCTTTACGATCGTGGCCCGGTAGCCGTGATTTTTTTCGGCTTACCTATCGTCCTGCATGGATGATGATATTGAAGAGGTTCTTAGAGCTTGGAAGAATCACTAACGATTCGTTAGAGATTTCTCCGCCTTGGACTCGTTCGCAGAAGCATACAATCAACTCTCTGGCTAGGCTTAGTCGGATGCGAATATGTTATGAGAGCTCTCCAAGATTCTTCGCGAAGCACGCCTACAAATTGAAGACGACGTGATACTTACGCTCAAAGCTAGACGGAGGAACGCGAGGATCTTGAAGAACTACGGGGGCTACTGTTGTGGATATACCAAATGGGTATACCTATGACATAGTCTCATACCGGCAAGCCCGGGTGGCCCACAGTTGGTGGCTAGGCCTATGGCATAACCGGGCGGCCCAGTTGCTGATAGACAAGACGGGAGTCCAGCAGGGATAAAGGAAGGCGACGTGCCACCGCCTAAGATGTAAGCCGGCACCTTGGAGGACACGAAGACTAGTTAGTGTTAGTCTAGGACTCTATAACCGTATCCGGCTGGGACTCTCCATGTAACCCTAGGTCTTGACGCTCATATAAGCCGGACTATGGGAGCCTTTAGGACACAAGAACAACAAGTGCATAGCACTACTCGCACACAGCGAACCCCCTATCATGTAACTCGGCGTATTGCCATTGTGATTTATAGCAGGAGTAGGATCTTGCCACCGTCGTGAGATCTGAACCTGGGTAAACTGTGTCGCGCCGACCCGAAAGCTCTCCGTCTTGCCCCCCACGTCTCTAAACACGCACTATGAGGACCCCTCCATGGTGTACTCGTCGGCAATACCACGACAATAAGATGACCCAGAGTTAGAGCAAAACTGGATAAGAAAAAAAGAAGCATACTAGAGTTTTCGCAAATACTTTTCATCTTTAAAATAGTTTTCTCAAACACTAGGCTCAACATCAACCAATAGCAAGGTTTTCCTACGGTCGGTACTGCTCTGATACCAAAAACTGTGACACCCCCGGGATCAGGACTAAACAAATCCCAGACCTCCATCTGACATAATCTTGACCTTGAGCTCGAGGATATCCAGTGAAGAATCGATAACACAGCAGTGACCCTACGACACAAAATTTATTACAGCAAGCTCATAACTGAGCAGAGAACCAAATTATTACAAGCAGAGGTCACTGACCAAAAATATCAAACAACGGGAGGCAAATTATGCTATTAAGTATAGCAAACTTAACAAATGGCCTAAGAGGCCTGAAGCATAACGATGACGTCCCAGCCCATAGATTCCAGGCTGCCGGCCGGAAACCCCAAGCTACTCGTCGATGTCGATGTAGTACGGAACTGATCTTCAGGTGAACACTTACTCTGCCAAAAGTATAAACAAATCAAGGGTGAGTATAGGGTGTACTCCGCAAGACTTATGGCTGGTGGAGTTGTTTTGCATAAAGTCACTTTTGTTTATAAAACAAGAGGGAGAAGAAGCTCGTCTAGTTAGAGTATTTTAAAAGAGGATAAGAGAGCGACGTCTTTGAAATATTGATCATAATCTTTTGATATCCACCAATCATCATCATCATCTACCAACTAGGATCACCCCCTCGTACCCATGAGGAAGCATCCTTAAGCACACGTTGATCTGCCAAGTTTTACGATTAGGTTCATGTTCTCTATGATCTTGAGTCCGGTCGCCAAGTCGTTCCTAACCGTGAACACTGCTTTTCGAAAAGGTTATTACCCTGCAGGGGTGTACAACTTTACCCACACGTACTAACCTTCTCTTAATGCCACATGATTAGCCCTCTTCCTTGGAAGGCCGGCAGAGGGTGGTTAGACACGACCTTTACCTTGCTTTCGCCGAAACCATGAGTCACACAATAAGTATGGTTCCGCCGTAACGGGTCAAATCCCGAAGCCGGTACTTAAATATGTGAGGCGAGGTTGGTTTACCAGGGGCGCTATCTACCCCAAGCAACCCGGTCCACGCTTCCCTACCTGTTATGAATGCACCTCCTTCACCACCTCTTTCAAAAATGTTTTCAATGCGTATGTCGAATAGAACGCCCGAACTATGTGGCTCATGGAATCTACTAGGAAAGTTAGTTGCTCATGAGGTTTTCCAGGCCCCGTGTGGTTGTACGCTCGTCTTGGTTCCAAAGGCAAGAACTCAGGTCCTAGTGGTGGCGAGCATGGGACTAGAAAAACCACATTCCACCGTGGCCTCCCATACAAGCCTTAGCAAGTTTAATCTCATATCACCGATCTCATATCACCACGATCTCCTGTCATACTAGATTCTCTGCCTCTGATACATCATCTGGATGGGCCAGACTGACAGCTATGCATGGCTAAGCAGAACACAGATATAAGCTCTAGCAGTGCACACAAGCCAAACCTAGTTATGCTAGGAGAAGTGGATCAGGTAATATAAGCTCAAAGGGAGTAATGCAACAGATAGGATACTCTATCTATCGATAAAAGACCACAGTAGAATCGTATGCATCATGGCAATAATTGAAATGCTTTCGAAATCATAGGATTATATCATGGTGGGGATATGCTTGCCTTTGCCAGTTGATAGCAGATAAGCAGATCTTCGAGAGCCTTGTACTTGACTTGGTTATAGGTGGTCAAGTATTGTTCTTCGATCTTCGATGGTCTTGATCTCGGTCTTCGATCTCGATCTCGATATCGTATTCTACCGAGAAGAACCAAATACCAGAAATAAAGGGGAAACAATCAACACATGGCATCGATGCAATGCTCAAACAAAAATGATGATATGACAAGTTAATTTTCATTGAAATGTAACCCTAAGGCATGCTCGATAATTAAATCGGGGTTCCGAGGGGTAAAAACCCTAACTCGGGGAAACTCCGGAAACATATGAGAGGGGTTGATTTTGTTCTCTAATTAAACTTTTCATTTTAGTTGTTGATCAATGCATGATGATAGCTTAAATAGCTAGAGCTCATTTTTCTGAACATTTTGATATATTATTTGTATTTTTCTGATAAACATATAATTAGTTATGGATTTTATAACTTTATTACATTTTCTGGAATTATTTAATGGGTTTATTGCATCAATATGATGTCACTAGAGGGGGAGGGTCGTTTCTCACTGGGGCTTAGGCTACCCATAGTGGCTGACAGAGGGGACCGAGGCCACCTTAGCTGCCACGCAGGTAGTCAGCGGTTAGGAGGCCCCACGGGACACGTCACCCTGACGCGGGCATGACATCAGCCCGACGTCCACCCTCAGGAGGTGATCGCCGGCGACGACTGAGGCCATGCCTACACGCGCGGCTGGGCGGGTTCGACGCAGGGGATCCCGACGAGCCTAAAAGTGGCAGCGCCACCAGATTTTGGTCACCGGAGCCGCATCTACGGCGAGCGGCGGTGGCGAGGCTCACGGGTCTACGGCGCGCGGCGAGCACAGGGCGAGAGGGGAACATAGGAGGGGTCCAGGAGGACCAGAACATCACCATGAAGCGAACGGAGGCGTCGGCAAGGCCAGAGGAGGTCTGGAACGACGGCAAGGTCGACGGCGGAGCTCGTCGGGCTCGGAGAAGAAGACGACCTTGGCGACGATTGGAGACACGCGGGGTCGATTCCGTCGACGGGGTGGATCCCAGGAGCGAGGCGGAGCTGATGGTGGCCTCAGAACGGCGAGGGGTGGCCGAGAACGGCGGCGATCGCTAGCATCTAGCAAGGCTAGGGTTCGGCTTCGCGCGAGAGAGGAGAGAGGGAGGTGTCTGGGGAGGGGGAGAATGGATGAGGACGAAGGATACATGGCCGCGACGCTCTTATCCTCCACCGGGGGCGGCGGGACGCATCGCAGCCGGCATCGCATCGCGGCGGCAGCGATGATAGCTTCGGCGTCGGGACGAAGGCATGTAACGTCGAAGGGGTATACGGGCGGGTTGGGCATTGTCAGCATGGTGTCTGGCAGAAGAGAGGAGAAGGGTCTTGGCTCTGTCATGGCTGAGAAGCTCTAGCTGCAGTTTTTTTATTTGACAAAACCTTTTTCTTTTTATGTTTGCAATTTTTGTTTTGTATTTTCTAATTTGAATCTCTTTTGAATTATTTCAAAAGTACCAGAAGGTTTTCAAAATATATAAATACTGTAGGAACCCCTTTAGACAATTTGGGTCCCATACATTTGATACTTTTCAGAATATTCAAAACCTTTTGAATGCTTTTCAAAGAGAGGGAAGAATGAGGGTTTTAGGGTTTTGTATTTATTTTCTTCAATGCACATTTTAAGGCATGATGCTTGTGAATTCTCAATCAAGCCCTAATATAGGTTTAGCTAAAACTGGGGTGTTACAACCAAGTTCGTGGGCGAAAGATCGAAGCGAATCGGACGACTCAAGGACAAAAGACCTCAGGTGGTGCTCCTATTAGGGTTGCAGGATCCACCTAGGATCTTTTGGGATCCCAAGCCCTTCTGGTGAGGTCCAACCACTCCAGATCATCCTTCTTCCCAAAATATTGTCTTTTCCAAAATCTTAGCTCCATTGGACTTTGTTTAGGTCCCTGAAAGATAAAAATACACAAAAAAAGGTTCTACTGTCCTGCGGGAATATGTATTAATAAACTAGAAAGTTCATGTATGCATTTTACATGCATCACATAGTCTTCACAAATGTTGACCATCTTGGTATGATGCCATCTACAAGATAGTATCCCTTGTTGTAGTGGTCCCCATTCATCTCGAAGTCCATCGAGGGAGCATGATCCTAAACAAGCTTGGAAAAGACAATAGAGGACTAGAGGACATTAATGTCGTTGTTTGATCCTACTATGCTAAAGAAGGAGTGCCAAATCGAGAGATCCTGTGTAGCAACTGCATCGAGTATCACACTACAACCTCATTTGTGGCCTTTATACATACCTTGATAGGCAAATGGACAGTTTTTCCATTGCCAATGCATGCAGTCAATGCTTCCAAGCATGAAATCCTCTTCTTTCGTTGATTATGAGGATCCGAGCAGTGTCTTGAGTAGTGGGTGATCTGATGTATAGTGACCCAAACACTGCCACGATGATCTACAGAATCTGTACAAACAAGGATGATGGACTCGACCATCCATAGATAGTCATCGGCTGCGTCATCTGGATCTCCGTATGAAAGAAACCTCATCGCCACCATGCACTTCTCTAGTGAGGAAAACACTACCATACTGGTGCATTCCTTCTTGCATATGAATTAGGGGTTGAAATCCCCGATGGCATACACGATCTTATGAAGAGTTTCTAGCTCATCCTAAAACAACGACAAAACATAGCCTCTTCGTACAATGGATTGTCGGAGAAGTAGTTGGCGTTCAACATGCAGTAGCCCTCCATCCGCTGCCTTGCCTTGCACTTCCGGCATCCCTTTGCCGAGCCTCCATGCTTCGGCTCTGCATTCTACGTGTATAGTCTGGCCGGGAAACCGAGGATCTGCACATGCTCTTCATCTTCAGCGGCTGCAGCGATTTATTTCTCCAACAACATGGCTAACATCTCCTCGTTGTCGGAGTCCATGATCGAGTAGGCAAAATGTCAAACACTTTGCAGTCGCGGTGGGCATGAGCTCCAAACGGAGCTGCCGGTGATGTCATGAGAAGGCGAAACAAGGCCAGCAATTAGGGGACACGATCCTATGGTGGCGGTGGACCTTTCTATCGGCATGGGATCAACAGGGTAGCGCAAGGCAGCGCCAGCACCGACATGGCGACGAGGGTGGGTGGAGAGGACTCTGTGTCATGGGAGAGCCGAATCTCGGTGGAGAAGTGGATGTCTCACTGACAGGGTTGGCCCGCCTATTTTTCCTTCCATCCGGCGTTCCCAGGCGATACCCGGCACGTTGGGTTTGGCCTGGGAACGCCGTATGAAAGTTGGGCCAAATTCGACGAAAGAATGTGTCCTAGGAACGCGAGTGAGCGAAACTTCACCGTCCAGATGAAAATAATGGCCTGGGAGGCCCTCCTAGGATGCTAGTGGAGGTGATCTAACCTTGCACCTTTTGGAGTGCACACCAGTAAACTTACCCGGCTTCAGTGCATCAGACAAATACCCCATGTTTAACTCAAAACATTGTCTATAATGAGGTTTCAAATTGTGGATAATTAGGAAAGATTTTCATGATTAATTGTAAAATATAAATCATAACTACAACAACTACGATCAAGTGAAACTCTAACATACTAGATGTATCAATATGAATAGTAGAACTGCATACGCAATAATAACCATAGTATAATAACATAGTAGATCAACATCAGGTGCCAAAGGAGGAGGGTCATTTGCATATTATTTAGCTTCTCACTCAACCAAGTGGTGAAACACTCCACCTTATTAGTGGTGTAACTCTTTTTCAACTTTCCATATGCAACTAAACTTAGACCTACTTCTTTTTGGCTCCTACAACGGCTTCTGGGAGAAGCTTCTCCCTGGCCTTCTGGGAGCCATTGTAGGAGCCAAAAAGAAGTGGTCCTTACCTACCACTCTTCTTGCCTCTGTATATGAGCCCCCACACATATAAGTTTACATACACATGAGTTTTGACATTTAGAGAAAACTCTACAATTACATGGTGTGGACCTCATACCGGAGAATTCACCATGGTTTACAGGAACAAACCTCAAGCTTCTATACTTGTCTACAAGAGGAGGACAATGTTGAGCATGTGTTGGTGCAATGTGTGTATGCTAGGAGACTTGGTTCAAATGCTTTCGTAGAGTGAGATTGCTGGCGAATGTGCCAGAGCCAAGTGATCAACTCCAGAAATGGTGGTTGTGGGTTTTGACATGCATGTCACTCTTATTAGTTGGGGTCCTTTTGGAAACAAAGAAACACTAAAATCTTCAACAATAGACAACAACTCTCTGTCCAGGAGCTAGTTGTCAGTATGATAGATGAATTCAGGCTTTGGAGGCACGCTAGGATAGGTGCGGGTGCCCGTGAAAACTTTAGAGGAAAGTAAGCTTTAGTAAATGGTGTTCGGTGTTTGGGCCAAATTCTTGTTCGCAAATAATTTGGCCTCATCTTGTAATTGTCGTTTTACCTTCTATAAGTATAGGGTGCGCCACCCCTCGAAAAAACGATTTGGAAATCTGCAACTTTATAGCGCACTATTTCAAACACATGTCACTAAAATTATTAAATATACAAACAACACTTAAGGCACAATCCTTTAGAGAAATTGTCTTTTAATAATTTTTTCCTATGGTGACATATTAAGAGATTCTCCATTGTAAAAGACATAAGGTTGTAACCTACTTTCTCCGTTTTATAATATAAGCCTTTTTAGCAAGTTGTTTATTTTGCTAAAAAGATTATATTGTAAAACGGAGGTAGTAAAAAAATCGATGTTATGCCCTATAGGATGATGCAGTATCCCTCTTCTACCAGTCCCGACCAAACGGAGAAAATATGTAAAGGTGTGCCTCAGCCAAAGGAAGTTGCTTTACTTTTCCATCCAATGGTACGCTCTCTTTGATTACATTTTTGTACTGTCACCTTACTTTACTCTGGCATAAGTGGTATTACTTGCTCAAAAGCGGCTTTGGCCGGCCTTCAGTACATGCGTACGTGTTGGCGTCTCATCTGGCATCTGTAAATGGAGTGCCCAGTGTGACTGTATATATAGGCCACCTCTTGATGTCCAAGTCACCGAATCGCGGTGCAAGAAAACCAACAAGGAGCCAAATGGAGCACATGTGCGTAGTGTTTCTGCTCTTACTCATCTTCTCATCCGCCACTGCTGCTACCGTGCCGGCGGCATCTCCTGCTCCTCGATCTCACGCTCAAATCGCCGATGGTAATGGTGATACATTGCTCAGTTTTCCATGGCCCATGGTTCACGCATAAAATGTTTTCGTCAGTTGGTTAATCTGTGTCTCGAATCAGGCGTGCTCACCAACGGCAACTTCGCGATGAGCCCCCGGAAGCTAAACAACACGGTGATCGTCGGCGGGGACTCGCTGCCCGGGTGGGCGCTGCGTGGCCACGTCGAGTACGTCTCCGGAGGGCCGCAGCCTGGCGGCATGTACTTCCCCGTTCCGGCGGGCGTGCACGCGCTCCGGCTGGGCGGCCTCGCATCCGCGGCGCAGGCCCTGTCGGTGCGCCCAGGCGTCGCGTACGCGCTCACCTTCGCGGCCACGCGCACCTGCGCCCAGGACGAAGCGCTGCGCGTGGCCGTGTCGCCGTCGCTCTCCGAGCCTGCCGACGTGCCCGTGCGCACGTTCTACGGCACCGACGCCGCCGACGCCTGGGCCTGGGGATTCCGCGCCTCCGAACGCGACGCGCAGGTCGTGTTCAGCAACCCCGCCGCCCAGGACGACCCGGCCTGCGGTCCACTCCTCGCCGCCGTCGCCATTGCACACGCAGCATAGCTAGAACACGTTGCTATCCGCCACGTAATTTACTGTCGTGCCGATGATGTTAGTCCGTAATGAGCAAGATAGCAGTCGATAGAGATAGCGCGGCGCGGCAAACACGTCAGGTGTAGACACATTTTATTTTCTTCGCTAGCTGAGCTTTATTAGATTACATAGGCGCTAGATAATATACAGGATACGTAGGGATAGGCCTTTTAATTTACTTTTTTTTCGTAATTTAGACATTTTCATACCCTTTATCATGATCCATATGTTGACGATGGCGCAGGTGCGATACTTAATTACTAAACTTCTCGCTTCACAGGCTTATACCCCTGCGATTTTGCCTTTTACATTCCATGACTATCATGCGTCGCTCAGCACGTCCTTTTCTTTCTTTCTTCCTTCGCCAGCGACTTTTTTGTCACTTATTTTTGTCCGACTTCTCTCCTCCATCTTTATACTTTTTCGCTACCGTCTCCTCCCTATAACCATGCTTCGCTTTTACCGTCTTTTTGTCGATTTAGAATGCTATATAACCCGGTGCTCTGATTAGTTATAGAACAAATATGATCTCCACAAATTACCTTTTCTTCCGCTTCTCTCCTCCCTATTGCAATTGTTCTCTTGGTTCTGCGATCTATTATCGACTCCACCCCTTTGCCTATACTCCTTCAGGCTTCTCTCTTCACTTTCTTCCTGGCCAGTGGCCTTATCTTTCTTTTCTCTTCGTCTCAGCTTCCCTCGATTGATGGTGTTGGGCAAACTTAACCATCTATCCCTCCTGTCCCTCTCCACACTACTCTTGTTCTTCTTTATCTCCCTCGCCAGCGATCTGCCCTTCGGTTCCACTCTTCTCCTCATCGACTTCTGCCCTTGTCTTCAAACTTTGTCTCATTCTTCTCCCAGCTTTTTCTCGTTCCCACGCTCTTACGGGCCATACCATGACCTTGCCTTGGTATTTCTTCACTTGCCTTCTAATTGAATAAGCCCCTTGAGCTGCTTGTTAATTCTCCCTTGATCCGTCCAATTCCTTCGATGTTCCAATTCGATTCGTCTTATTCAAAGATTCTGTCTTATTTCTTACAAAAAGCCCGCTAAGGATTACTGTTCTATATGCTGTTGAGCCTGCCCCTTTCACATGAACATCTTGTTAGCCAATCCATCCGAAAAACCTTTACATTATTCATATATATGTCAGATGATCCGCCTCAGCTTCCTTCCCATTCATGATCTTGTTCCCATGTGTTCAAATATTCTCATCTCTTGTAGATCACACTTGACAAATAGAGATTCTATTGTGCCTAAATAGATGTACCGCCACGGCTTCTCTTTTGTTGTATCAGCCTCATGTCCTCAGCGCTCATGTTGCTCTGACAGATTCCACCACTTTGAAATTTTGCAGTTTTTATTCTTTCTCCTCCTTCGCTTGCCTCCCTTGAATCTTGATCTCTTGCCAATCATTGATCTTCTTAATCTTATCATCCACCAGCCCACTGCGGAGTTGCGGACAATCCATTCCACGCATGCTTGCTGAGCATCTTTATCTTTGCCAATTGTGAATTCAGAGGCCTACTTATGGAGAACCAACAGATTCCATTGCATGCACATCCTTTGACATCTTCATGAGCGGTGGATCAGCCATAGATGGCACCCATTCTTCCTCATGACTCACACACACATCTGCCATGATCCAACGCAGCATCACTCCTCCTCATCACTTCGCCATCATCATCATCCCCTCTCCTCCTTCCATCTCCTCCTTGTGAGACTCGATTCTCCTCCTCATTCCTTTTCCATTTTTCTTCCCTCACCTTGACGTGAGCCGAGCTTCCTTCCCGTGGACACTTTCGCTATCATCCTCTTCCCTCCTCGATGTCGACTTCTCTTCATGAAGCTCTGCCTTTGCTTTTTTCTTTCCTTCTTGCTTTTTCTTTGCTCTCTCATCCCTCCTTGCTTTTTGAGCATCTTTTCTTTGCTTCTGTTTTTCTTCATCGTGCTGGAAGCAGCTTGCTTCATGATCAGCCTTGATATTGTTCTATGGATGTGCGCATCGGATATGCCAAGGATTGAGATATTGTCCTGGATTAACGTCGATCATGCAGTCGAGACATTGTTTCCTCAGAGTAGCCCTACCGGCGCTCGATCTGCCTCATGTTGGTTCCCGCCCCACGATCTGATCTCATGACGCCATTCCCTATCTCCATTGGATGCATGGCGTGACAACGAACTCGCCGTCAAATTCTCAGCAGCTTTCCCTGAGTTTGCTCATCGCTTACTTTTGCGCAGATTTTCGCGCTCTTTTCTTCTTCGCCTCATTGACCTCTCCCCATTCTTGTGACCCTTCGATGCCTCTCCGGCGATTTCCGGCGACCGCGCGCGCATCGCCGTACATCGCGCCGGTTATAAGCGCCGTTAGCGGCAGGCCTGACGATCCGCCCCTCTTCCACGTGCCGCCTCAACGGATCGACGCCTCCCCCCTCCTACCGGCCCCCTCCCCGGCCCATGCCTCCTCATCCTCTGCCCCTAGGCCCCCATAGCCCGTTCGCCGATACAAAGCGTAGTCCGCGCGCCCCGCGTGCCGAGCCCGCGCTGTCACCTTGTCGCCAAACTTCACCATCTCCCCGCCGTACTTCACAGCACTTTTGACACGGACCGATACCCCTTGCAGACGATCGACATTACCAATTGTTGGAAATTGGCCGAGCTACCCGGTCGTGGAGTACTCCTCGAACAGCGCCGACGCGCGAGGCAAGCAAGATCAACGAATCAACTCAAGAACCGCGCAAGAGAGAAGAACTAAATCGCACGAGACGAACCGCACACACGAGCATGCACATGATGTGACGATCGCTTCTTCTATGCAGCTAGCAAGCCAGCTCACAGAAAAAATCGGGAATAGAGGTGTGCATATCGCGCTCGCGTAATTTACTTTTTATATTTTCCTCGATGATGTTTTCAAGTTACAATAGAGATAGGCTTATATACACGGCAAGCAATACACTAACGCTAAAACGTGAAAACTAAACCTACTACACAGAGACGGAGACGTGTATCCGAACGCACACACACGATGACGTACCGGCGGCATCGGGTTAACTTTTCTAACAGCCATCAAGGAGCTTGTCACTCCTTTGCCGTCCAAAGGTAATCATGCAATGCAAGAACCATGTGTGCGATCTGATCGCGACACGAAAGAAACTAAACTTAATCCACTGCGTGCGTACGTTGCTAATTTGCTAATGAATGCCAGACAACCTCATCCGGAACGGTGACTTCGAGGTGGGCCCTCCGGCGATCAAGAACTCGACCGCCGGCGTGCTGCTGCCTCCGAAGCAGAAGGACGCGACCTCCCCGCTCCCGGGGTGGATCATTGAGTCCCTCCGCCCCGTGCGTCTCGTCGACGCGCCCCACTTCGCGGTGCCCCACGGCCAGCGCGCCGTGGAGCTGGTCGCCGGCCGGGAGAGCGCGATCGCGCAGGTCATCCGAACCGTCCCCGGCCGCGCGTACAACCTCTCCTTCGCCGTTGGAGACGCCAGGAACGGCTGCCACGGGGCAATGCTCGTGCACGCCCTCGCCGGCAACGCGACCACGGCGGTGCCCTTCGCGTCTAGCGGCGGTGGCGGGTCCAAGCAGGCCGACCTCAGGTTCGTGGCCAGCGGGCACCGGACCAGGGTGACCTTCTTCAGCTCGTACTACCACACCAGCGCGAGCGACGGCATCTCACTGTGCGGCCCCGTGCTCGATCAGGTTAAAGTGCAGCCATTGAAGGCCCAGTGTTTTTGTTGATGGCATTAGCTTGCAATCTTGTATCTGAATTGCCATGTATCTTTTCATTTGTTCTATTCCATCACAGGAGTCTTATCCAGTTTATCCATGTAATAGTACATGTAAGCAGCATGCAGGGGTAATTTGTTTCGTGCTCGTTGGATGCATTGGTTTATTGCGAAATTGTGAGGCAGGGAATGTTTGCTGATTCTGAGCACCGGAGAATGATTGGAGTCGCTTGTTGGGCACATTTCTTAGAGCCCACTCGGCCCCCAATTTCGGCTCCAGATGACTGAAATTTTCCCAGCCAGTATTCCAAGGAGCCTGAAATTTGTCAGATTAAACCCAAAATTCATCCGGCGAACTCTCCACCTCAGGGTTGTCTGAAACGCCGGATGGAACGAAAAGCCGAGCGGGCCCAAGTTGTCGGCAAGAGAAGCCGATTTTCCCTACTTTTCCCCCAACCCGACGGCGAGCTCCCGCCAACTCCCGCCATCTCTATGTTTCCCTCCATTTCCCCCACCTTCCCCTTGCCGCCTCCCTGCCACCTCCCTCAGATCTGCGCTGCCATGCCGCCGAAGAAATTCAACGGCCCGTGACCCGCCGGCGCCAGCGTCATCAAGCCAAGAAAGCCCAAGGAATAGCCCGAATGCATGAGCGACGTCGTGTGGCTAAAGCTTGTGAACCTCATGACGACTGCAAACTGAGGGTCGCCGAGTGAGTGACAAGAAATACAAGGCGAAGCATGAGGCCCTGGAGCGGGTGGAGGAGGAATCTCAGGCGCCGGCGTATCCGAGCATGGTGTATCCGCCGCACCACGACAGCTAGTTCTTCCCCCGCAGAGTTTGGGGCAGCCAGTCGAGCGTCTCGTCGGCACAATACACGTTGTCCCCGCAGGCCATGTTCCAGGACGTCGTCGCCCACGCCACGCCGCACACAAGGTTCTCATCGCCGGAGTATGACATCGACTAGCTAGGCGGTTTCAACCCCAACACTGTCTTCCCCGGGATGTCATCGGCGCTTCGCCGCGGGCCTTTGCCATTTTCCCCGGGCCATGCTTCTTCCTTGATGAACTAGTTCGGAGCTAGTACCGCCAATGTCGCTAGCCTGTACGGCGGAATGCCGAGCGACTCTGTCATGACGACATGATCGCGTCCGGTTCGACCGCCCCTTCTTCGGCTCTAGGGTACTTCACCCAGGAGGAAGCCCGCACAGCCACCGAGAGCGGCCTCGACACGCAAGATTTCAGCGGTGACAATGACGAAGATGAGGAGGAAGAGGAAGCTGCCCAGGAATAGGAAGAAGAGGCAGAGGCCAAGACCAACCTAGAGGAGGGTTTGGCGAGCTGCAAGGGGAGGAAGAAGAAGAAGGGCACGTCGGCGACACCGGTCGGAGCCCGCTTTAAGTGGGCGGCGAAGGAGGACGAGTGCCTCGCCGAAGCATGGAAGACCGTCTCCATCGACCCGATCACCGGTACAAACCAAAACACAGACACGCAAACTTTGTGATCGTCAATTCAATAAGATTCACATGGAGCGCGGCGACAAGGCCCTGTCCACCCATTGGAGACTCATCCAACAAGCCTGCGACAAATGGCATGAGATACAAGAGGAGATGGAGAATCACCCGGAGAGCTGCACGGACTTTGAACGCAAGGTAAACTCTCCGCTTGTCGCCTTCTTTTGCCCAAGATTGCCACAACTTATGCCCAATCTCGCCGCTCTATTCACAGATGAACTACGCCTTCGGCCTCTACCGCGATGACAACAATGGCCAGGACTTCAAGTTCCTCCATGTCTAAACGAAGATCTTAGCATGACCTAAGTGGAGGGACGTGGGCACATCTCCCGCCAAAGGCAAGGATGTCGTGTACAAGTCGGATGATCCGGTACCGCCAGCGTCCGAAGGTTGGCCTGAGCCCGGCCAAAAGAAGGCAAAGGAGCTCAAGCCCAAGGGACCGCCCGGTGAGAAGCTCCTAGCTTCAACTGAGAAGTGCATGGTGGATGCCAAGACCCACTCCGCACAGCGGGACGAGAAGTTTGATGAGAGGTGGAGGGTGATGTTGCAGAACCAAGGCGTCAAGATCGACCTCCTCACGACAAACATCACGACAAAGAAGATAAACACTGATCTAGCGTTCTTGATGGGGACGAACACGATGGTGATGGACGACCAGGTCAAGGCATGGTACATGGCCGAGAGCAACGCCATCCTGAGCGGCCTACCGGCACCGTCCACCGCAGCGCCAACACCGACGCCGAGCTTTGCCCAACCTCCTCTTCTGCATCCTAGTTGATGTCCATGCTTGAGACATCGCCGAGTCCTGCCTCCACCGTCGAGGATCCTACGGCCGCCATCGAGGAACCTATCGTCTGATCCCCGCTCCTATGTGTAGTTTGATCGCCGAACTCTATTTTGTGCCACCGGACTGTGCCTCTTTTGTATCGCCGAACTCTTGGACTTGATCGTGTTTTATGCTGGCGGGAAGAACAAATTCAAAAAAATCCGCCAATTTCTGATCTCTAGGGACCTATACTTGGGGGTGACTGGGAGTTGGTGGCCCCCAAGGCCAAACATTCACCTAATCCGACCAAAAAACGCAAGATTTTGTCCTAGGGAACTCCAATGAGTGAAGATGCTATTAGAACGTGGCCCTGCTTTTTGATCATCTTATAAAACTCCAGAGGTTAAAGTATATACACGTTTCCTTATGAGGAATAAGTAACTATAAATTATGTCTTTGCTCTTACTAGACAGTGTGCAAATGTCTCAAATGGTGTAGTTGAAAGAATTACTACTCATAATCAGTGGCGGACCTTCTTGGAGGCCAAACTAGGCCATGGCCCTCCCAACAATGTTGCAAATTCTCTAATTACTGCCGTTGTTAAGACTAAATTAATAAAAATTAGGAATAGTTATTGCTATTAAATGGTCTAATCAGCATCTTGCCCCCCTAATTTCTCTCCAAGGTTCGCCACTACTCATGATGATGGAGAGATATAGTCTGAGCCCACTCATATACTACGGTGTTTTTCATCGTCTGGTCGGATCAGTGATCAAGTTTGAAAGAGCATGTGCGCCCCATGTGTGGTTTTGATAATTAATGACAATCTTTATGGACTAATATGTGTATTAAGTTTCACTTGTAGGAATAGTTCTTTGGCATTGCTTGGAGCATGTGTTGGATTCAAGGTAGATGATATGAAGAAGAAGAAGAAGAAGAAGTGTTGTGCAAGCTCAAAATGCGCCATCTCTAGAAGATCTCATGTTCGATGCTTGCCATCCTCGGGGATCATGGATCGATGAAGACAAGGTCAAGAAGAGTTTTCCCCATGGTGTATGGGGGAGCAAGTTGCAAGTCTTCATCAAGCGAGTGCATGGAAGAGGAATCAAGGAAGGTGTCCATCTTGAGAAGGTCAAGATCATCTACATCGTGCTCAAGTAGAATGCTCAAGGCAAAGGTATAATCTTGATAGGTTTTCCTTTTTTCTGGTATCATGTTGTTAGTTGAGAGACCGGGTTTAGGATAGATAGCCGTACTATCAAGAGGGTATCTCGAGTGAGTAACTCGATCATATATTTCTTAGAGAGCTCAAACCTTTACATTCTTAGCATCATCCTTTCTTGATTGTTATTTGGATCTTATCCTTGTGAGGTTCTAGAGATTTGATAATATTCATAACAAGCTCTAGTTTATCAAAAATGGATTTCCCCTTTATAACTTATTGTTTTTTTTATCTTGGTGGTTTTCCGGTTTCTCACCAAGGAAGGTATCCCACATTATAATACTTGTTGGATAGCTCTTGTCGTCCTCTTTCCAACAAAATTGGTTTCAGGTGAATCGGAGTTTCCTAACTCAAGTTATTGCCTTATATTTGGTTTAAAAAGAAAAAGAAAAATTATGTACTTGGCCTAAGAGGTAGTACCGCAGTCGCTACCGGCCCGATCTGATCAAGCGGCCTTTTCCTCTGTGCCGCCTGGTAGGCCCTGGCCGGCAGTACCGTCCCAACAGGGTAGTACCGTCCGGCCGAGCCGGTACTAACGGGTCGGCCCAGCTCCTTACGAGCCTACTCGCCTTGCTCCTGTCCGCCGCTGCCAGCCTTCTATGCTCTGCTCGTCACAGCCTCGCGCGCGCTGCCGCTTCTCCCATGCGCTCCGCTCGCCCCACTACTCCTTTTCCCTGCATCGCTCGCTGCTCGTGTTGACTTTCCTCGTTCGCTTGCTACCACTCGCTGGCTTCCTTCTCTTGGTCACTCGCCTGGGCGGTAGTACATCCAGTGGGCCGGTACTACCAGCCTAGGTCGTGTTTTAGCCCCCCAAACGGGTATAAAAATTGTGGCCCTTTATATAGCCCCTTCTCTCTCTTTTTTAGGTTGGTTCTTCTTCCTCTATTTTTCCTCTCAAGCTTTGCCCTATTTGCTCTACTCTCCTGAGCTTGAATTCTTTCTCCCCGTCCTATGATTCTTGAATCTATTTGAGAGAAAGTTTGAGGAGATCTAGATCCACAATTTGACCAAACCATATCATCTCTTTGTGAGTGGATCTTTGGGATCTAGATCTTGAAGGATTTTGTGTTCTCCTTGTGTTCTTCCTCTCTTGTTCTCTCAATTGCTTTAGTAGCTTTGTTGGAACTTGAGAGTGAAGGATTGGAGCATATTTGTGGTGTTCTTGCCATTTGCATTTGGTGCATCGTTTTGAGTTCTTCTTGGAGGATTTGGTTCGTGAAATCATAGAAGCTTGTCCATCTTGGGTTCTTGGAACCCTAGACGATGTGTGGCCTTTGTGGTGTGTTATTAGAGCCTCCAATTAAGTTGTGGAGCTATCCTCAAGCTAGTGGCCTTGGTGGCGTTTATTGGGAGCCTCCAATTAAATTGTGGAGATTGCCCCAATCTTGTACGGGTTTGGTGACCGCCCTCAAGTGTCCCATAGTGGATCGGGTGCTTGTCATGCGGCGGGTGCTCAGGAGACTAGGGTTAAGCCTCTTGTGGCGTTAGTGGTCTTAGTACCACCCACCCCTTCAATGAGACGTACTTACATGTTGTAAGGAACTCGGTAAAATATCGTCATCCCCACGTGCCTTGGTTATCTCTATACCCGAGATCTTTACTTATGCACTTTACACTGTGATAGCTTTCGTTCTTGAAGTAATCTATCTTGCTATCACATTGTTGCTTGTATTTCTTAGCATAAGTTGTTGATGCATATAGGTGAACCTTAGTATACATAGGATTTGTGCTTAACAAAATAAAATGCTAGTTTTATTCCACCATTGTTAAGCCCATCTCGTAAAAGTTTTTAACCATTTATTCACCCCCCTCTAGGCGGCATCTGTGATCTTTAAAAGTTGTTTATCACAAAGAACATTGATAGTATGAAATGAGTAAAGAGTACATACCCGATAACAAGGATAGTCTAGTGTTTCGCCTCGGGCTATGTTAAGTATCGAGAAGCATTGCGATGTGTATCAAAATAATATAAAAAGGTTCACACGATAAAAGAACTTTGCGATTATATGCAGGGACTATGTGCATCAAGGTACCGATGGTGACCATTGTGGAGGAATGAGTTTCGAACATGTCCGCATATATATGAATCCATAGGGTCACACACTTAAGAGATTAATAATATTTAGAATATAAATGCGATTAAAGATTCGCAAATGAAGTAATTCGAAGAAGTCACAAAATATATCGGAGGAGTCCGGAGTTTTTCCACTCATTTATGGAATGCATCGGATTAATTTAGGAAGGTTCAGGAACAAATTGGAGGTGTCTGGGATTTTCCAAAGTTTCGGAATAATTAATAAAAGGTAAAAACCCTTGGTGGCACCATGAGCCAAAGGGGCCTATGAGCCCCTAGGGCATGGCGTGCAGGAGGGGGAGGTCCGGGTTGTACCCCGAACCCCTCCTCTAGGCCAGTAGTTGGAGAGAGGGAGGGGAGGAGTTGGGGTTTGACTCTAACTCCCCTCTCTATGGCAGTTTGAGAGAGGGAGAGGGGAGGAGACCTTCCGGGACTCAAATCCTACTCATACTATAGTTGGAGGGGTCCAACCAATATATAACGGAGGGCATAGGGGCAGCCAAAGACACAACTTTTAGAGGAGCATCTTCCCTAGTTGCTGCCTCCCACACCGCGGCCCTCGATCGCCGCCCGCCTTTGCCATCGGCCCGCCTCCTCCTCCTAGTGCCCTTCTTCTTCTTCTCGTGTCATCGTCAGGAAAAGATCTTCATAGCCTTTGTGGAGCACTGTTGAGTTCTACCTCTAGTTAGATTTAATCTAGATAGGACTTCAAAAGCACTGCCAGATCTTCATCGATATGTTCCCGCTTTGACTGTGTGCTTGATCATACCTCAACGGAGTTCCATTAACCTCGTATGTGTGGATACCGGAGGAGGTGCTACCCTTGGAGCACCTGATCGTGGGAGCCATCCGTGGTATAATACATCTCCTAGAGTCTTGAAAAGTATTTTTGCGGGGATCGACGCTGGTCTTCATCAACCTCACCATCGACAAATATAACATACCATCCTTATGTGTAATATTAAAACCATGTTTGAGAATTGCATGCATGCATTTCACTTGCACCTTGTGTGGAATTAAGAGAGATAAAAAAAATCCTAGAATGAACTATTCACCCCTCTCTTAATAGACCTCTAAAAGGAAATGGTTTTATTTGAAAACCCTAAAATGTTTTGTCTTGGTTTTGGAAACAAATCTTGAAATTGGTATTGGAAAAATGTTTTAAGATGTATTTGGTTTTTTAAATAAATTCAAAACAGAGTTTGAGGTTGCACGCAAATAGAAAGAGAAGAGATAAAAAGAAAAAGGATTTCTAGAAAAATTTGCAACCCTAGCTACTCGGGATCTCTCTGTATCTCTCCCTTGCTTTACCACAGCCTACCAGCAGCCCACCCTGGCTCTTCCGGAGCCCAGCACCGACCCATATCGGTTTGCAGCCTTTTGTTCCTCGCTGTCTTTGTTGACGAAGCGAAGAAGCTCGCTAGACGCCGGTGATGTCGTCCGCTGCCACGCGCGCGCGCCAAGATTTGTGTCGCCACCTTTCGTCATCTACAAAGCCCTCCCCATGGCAGTGGAAAACCTATCTCGCCACTTTCCCCTTCCTTTATTCCTCTTCCCATCATGGACATTGAACCCTAGCTTTGGGTATCCCCTTTCCCCATCATTTGTGGCTGCCTCGAGCACTGTTGAGACCACCACTGGGTTCGTATTGTTATACTCGTTCTCCTACACCAAGCCACGCAATCCAGCGCACCCCAAATCAGACGAATCGAGCTCTCCTCCCCGATGCCAGTCACCGCCGATTGTCGTTGTTCCCGAGCTTTCCCCACCTCGTCGTCAAGCCTAGAACGCTCATGGTGAGCTTATCGTCTGCGTGGTGCTCTATGATTCGTTGCCCGCTTCTTGTAGCACCATGCCAAGTTTGTGAGCATGCGCGCGGCTCAGCGCTGCATGGTGACCGACCCTTGTGGTGTCCCCTTGCCACTATAAAAGGAGGCCCAGGTCGGTCGAGGAGACTTAAAAGAGACTTAGAAGAAAAATATTAGCTTAGTTCTTTCCTAGAAATAGATTTTGTAATTGTGTGACCATCCACCATATAGTAGACATATGCAGGACATAGGGATTCGCACATCGCGGCCTGAACCTGGGTAAAAAAACCCGTGTCTCTATGTGATTTTTATTTGTCTAGCTCATCGTTCGAGCTCGCCAGACGTGTGCCCCTTGACAAACTAAAAAGGGGATCTCCCATTCCTGGCGTCAAAATACAAGACACTCAGCCGATGTCTGATGGGGACATGGGCATTGGCATTGTGTAGTCGGCTAGGCAGCAGTCGTCTAGGAAATGTGCAGCCGGCCAGGGGAAGCAACCGGTAGGGGACTGGCTGCCAGTCAGGGGGCAGCTAGTTGGTCAGGGGGCAGCTGGGCAGGGGCCTAGCAACTGTCCAGGGGCAGCCAGCCGGTCATGAACTAGCCGACCAGGCTTGCGTAGTGGCCAAGGCCTGGCAGCCAGTCAGACAACAGCTGGACAGGCTTGTATAGCTGGCAAGGGGTAGCCAGCCGGTCAGGCAACAACCGACCAGGTGCAACAGACGGCTAGGGTGCATCTAGCCAGTCTGATAGCAACCGGCAAATCTTGTGTAGACGACTGCATCGTGGAGCAGTCGGCTAGGGGGCAGCCAACTGGTCAGGCATAGTCTACCATTATCGTGTAGCCAACCAGGGCTTGACCTGCTATGGCATGCCTGAATTGTTGAAGGTCGACTCGCTCCCGTTGACTTTGGGACCACCAGGGCATCATACCCACGACACGGTGAGTCCCAGAGGTACCTAGCAGCTTCATTTAGAGGTTCAACAAAATTACATAATGGATTACAAGAAAACTGAAAATTACTAGCAAGTCCAAACCTTTTGCAGGTGGACCCTAAAATATAATCTAAAAATGCAACCAAGTCCAGCTCCGGTATTGTTGCTTCTTCGCATCATAGCACAAACAAGAACTATACTTCCAGGGACGAGACCACTTGGCGTGAGGCACCAGGAGCCTACTGTGCTAGTGCAGAGGGGCCTATTGTAACATCCTAGCATTAGAGCTTAGAAATAAGCTAAACTAAGATGTGTGCATTGCATTCATGCATAGAAAATCCGAATAATTTTTGCACTTTTGAACAAAACTTGTCAAAGTGATTGAAGCTTCTCTCAACTTGATGGAATTGAAGTAGATCATCAAGCTGACTGCGATAAGTTTCAAAATGACCTTTGTTAAAACCTTATTTTTTGGGTAAAGATGATTTGATCTAAGAGTAGATCAAATGTAATAAAAGTAAAACATCACACATTGCTTAATGATTAATATCAGATCCTCCAGAGATCATATCATATTATTCATTACAATAACCCATGAATTCCAAGCTATGAATATAAATTAAGTAACAAGAATTCAATAACTAAATCTTGCTCTGTTTAATTCTTATATATTTATACCATGAGCACCATGGTAATACTTGAAAGAACATGTGGCCCCCCATGTGTGGTTTTGGTAATTAATGAAAATCTCTATGGACTAATGCTTGTATCAAGTTGTACTTGTAGGATTTGTCCATAGGCAATGCTTGAACCATATGTTAGCTTAAAGGTTTGGAGAAGAGGTGAAGAGGATCAAGTGGTGACCAAGGTGTTCAAAGAGTGATCCATAGATTGGTCGTGTGAGAGTTAAACCTATGAATATCTCATGCTTAAAGCTTGCCAACCTCGGTGATCATGGATAGATGAAGACAAGGTCAAAGTAAAGGTTTCCCCATGTTGTATGGGGGAGTAACTTGCAAGTCTTCATAAAGCAAGTGCGTACAAGAGAAATCAAGAAAGGTGTTCCATCTTGAGAAGGACAAGACCGTCTACATCATAATCAAGTGGAATATGCTCAAGCCAAAGGTACGATCTTGATAGGGTTTCTTTCTTACCGGTCTCGTGATGTTAGTTGGGGAGACCGGTTTATAGGACAGATAACCGTACTATCAAGAGGGGATCTCAAGTGAGTAACTCAATCATATCGTTCAGAGAGAGCTCAAAACTTTGCATACTTAGCATCATCCTTTCTTGGTTGTTATTTGGATCTTATCCATGTGAGGTTCTAGAGCTTGTGGTAATATTCATAACAAGCCCTAGTTCATCAAAAACGGATTTCCCCTTTATATCTTATTGCGTTTTTTATCTTGGAGGTTTTACCGGTTTGTCTTTTAGAGATAGGTAAAACCTTCCATTATTTGGATCTTATCCATGTGAGGTTCTAGAGCTTGTGGTAATATTCATAACAAGCTCTAGTTCATCAAAAACGGATTTCCCTTTTATATCATATTGCATTTTTGATCTTTGAGGTTTTCCGGTTTCTCACCAAGAGAGGTATATCACTTTATAATACATAAAATGTTATCTCTTGGTGGTATCCAATATTTTGTTGGGTAACTCTTATTGTACTCTTTCCAACAAAATTGGTTTCGGGTCAATCGGAGTTTCCAAACTCTAGATATTGCCATTTGAAGTTTGCCTCTTATTTGGTCCAGACCGAAGTCTCCGGTCTGCCTAGACCGGAGTCTCTGGTGTGGTCCGGAGTTTCCGGATGTGTCTCCGGTGGTGACTTCAGAATCATGGCAGGGAAATACTGTATGGGGGTCTGGAGCAAGGTCCGGAGGCTACTCCGGAATCTCCGGTCCTGGCTCAGTCCGGAGTCTCCGGTGTTGGAGGACCGGAGTCTCCGGCCAAGTTGGGTCGTGGATGGTCCAAGTCATTCAGATGGGCGGTCTGGAGGCTAGTCCAGAGATAGACCGGAATCTCCGGTGTAGACCGGAGTCTCCGGTGTACAGACCGGAGTCTCCGGTCCGACTTTTGCCCAACGGGCAGATAACAGTCATAAATCGATGTGCCTATAAAAAGGGGCCCTTCTTCCCCAATGTCACTGCTCGAGTTTTACAGGCTTTCTCCTCCATTCTTGACCCTCTTGAGCTTTATACCCCTTCAATCCCTCTCTTGATTCTTGCATATACTTTAGGGATTTGAAAGAGGAGATATAGATCTACAATCCCACCAATCCATCTCTCCTCTAAGTGAGGGGAACATCTTGGGATCTAGATCTTGGAGTCTTTCGTGGATTTCCTCCATTGTTCTTCCTCTCTTATTCCCCCACAAGCTTTTGTAGCTTTGGTGGAATTTGGGAGAGAAGGATTTGAGCACTTCTTGTGTTCTTGCCATTGCATTTGGTGCATCGGTTTGAGTTCTTGGTGAGGATTCATTTGAGTGAAAGGTGAGAAGCTTTTTACTCTTGGGTTCTTGGAACCCTAGACGGTTTGTTGTGTTGCAGGTTGAGGCCTTGGTGGAATTTGTTGGGAGCCTCCAATTAAGTTGTGGAGAAGTGCCCCAACCTTGTGGCCATGGTGGCGTTTTTTGGGAGCCTCCAATTAAGTTGTGGAGAAGTGCCCCAACCTTGTGAGAGGTTCCGGTTGCCACCGACAAGAGCACCGATAGTGGAAGCATGGATCGATCCCGTTGGGGTGAGATTCATCAGAGAATAAGGGAGGCCTTTTGTGGCGTAGGTGGTTTGATACCACCCCCTCTCCAAACGAGACATACTCCATGTTGGGAGGAACTCGGTAAAATATTGTTGTCTCTGCGTGCCTCGGTTATCTCTATACCCGAGCTCTTTACTTATGCACTTTACATTGTGATAGCCTTCATGCTTGAAGTAATATATATCTTGCTATCACTTTGTTGCTTGTATTGCTTAGCATAAGTTGTTGGTGCACATAGGTGAACCTTAGTTGTTCTAGGTTATGCTTAACAAAGTAAACACTAGTTTTATTCTGCCTTTGTTGAGCCACTCTAGGAAAAGTTTTAATCGCCTATTCACCCCCCCCCCTCTAGGCGACATCTGTATCCTTTCAATACTTCACCTTAACTCTTCAGATGTATTGAGTAGGAAGGAAATCATGTCAATACCATTCACCACATATCTTTGTTTCCATATCAATCCTTATCCTCTCTAATAAATCTTATCCTTATATTTGTTGTTAATCAATGTTGAGTGATAAACTATTGATTTATCAATTCTTAGCCTATCAATTATTGATCTATCAACTCTTGTCTTTATCATAGCATTCACTTTAAAGCCTTTAGAGAAAGAAGTAAGAAGAGGTAGGTGGTAATGCTAGTTTTAGATATCATCTATAGGATGGGAAAGTTTGAAGAGAATTAAACCAATATGATAATTGATGGAGTAAACTCACTCTTGAATGGATAGAAGAGTTATTTGAAATAAGGATATATGTGGTAATAAAGAAGATTATAAGGATGAATTCTGAAGATAGTTACCAAGGAGTAATCCTATTAGATTAAGTAGGCATAGTCAATGAATAATATCTCTTAGTCTAATAGATATATTAAGAAGATAATTATAATACAACTGTAATGTTGTATGGATGAAGCCTTGATTAGCCAACTGGAAACCTAAGCCATAAATGATCAAAGGATTATAATGATCATGCTCAAGTCACTAAGAGTGAATGATTATATCATGTATAAGTGACATTGATGGATAGAACATGATTAAACCCTAGTATAGATATGTTATCCTAGTTTAGTCATGACAAGTCACAGTGGTATATTTTGAAGTTGGATTATGAGTTACTGGAGTTAAGTAAAGATAAGATAGTATTATTAGACTGATGCTAGAGCAACATTGGATGATAGAAGTAGTATTATTTCTCTTAGATAATACAATACACTTGAGGTGAAGTAGGAATTGATATATATCTATTGGAGTAATATTAGTGATGGATTATCAGGGAAGAGTATGAATGGAGTTAGAAGTAACTACTTGTTGGATTGGAGGTTATCATTAGTAGAGTAGTTGATATAACCAAGTATAGATATGAGCAGATTATGAAAAGCTTCAGTGACAAGCTTTTGAGATTTATAAAATGAGATTACAAAGTAATTTTTGAAGTAAGAGAGTAATCCTTCAAATGGAATTAGATTCATAAGAAGTACTCTAGAGATGAGATTATCTCTATGAGGAGATTATATAGATCTTTAGTGTCAAGCTCATTGGATTTACAAATGGATTTAGGAGGAGGAAATTATTGGTAAGAATATTCTGGTGAAGTAAAGCTCATCATGATAACACATGATGATGGCTATGAAGAAGTAGTATATCTAGGAAAGGAATTCTTTAATTAGAAGTCAATATCTATGAAGTATGGAAGATAGTAATTCTTGGTAAACACTCAAACTTAATTATATAATCAAACATAATATCCATCGCATATGTTGGATCAATCATCTTATTTCCACAATGGCTTATAGGAATATTTTCCTCTTGGCAAATAATTTAAGCATATCTTTGCCACTTCCAAACATCTAAATCATATGCGCTTATAAACCATAATTATTAAATCTTTCTCATAAGTCACTTTAGAAAACAATTCTACCATCCTACTATAGATTGTGATATCATTCATGATCACCCACATGAAGGTAATATATCTTCAACCATAATGTTTATTCATAACTATAAAATAATATAAGTATATTAAGTCCCCTAAAACTTAGGGTGAATATTTCCAATTCAAAATCCTAACTTATATGCAAGTTATAACAAACTATATACCTTGATATCACCTAAGCTCATGGGAATAATATTAACCATATTAATTCCTTAGAACTTTATGTATCATATAATAATGAAGGATCACCATATAAAAGTTTTATTAAAACTATATGTTAATGAGAACCAAATTTTATGAATAAGTAGTAATATATCCTTTAATAAGTTTATGGTATATTAGGTAAATCAAATTCCTAACAAATTTCCTACAAAATAATAAAAGGTAAAGTACCTAATTAAAGAAAATAAAGAAATTATAGAATTATAATAAAGACTCATAAAAGAACACTACATATACTTCTATATGATTACCATTATTTAGCAAGTAAATATTATTAAGAAATTTCCAAACAAATGTATATAAAATAAATAAATGAAAATAGGAAATAGAAAATATAGAAAGGGAAAGATAAATCAGTTTCTGGCCCGAGGCCCATTACCTCAACCCTCTATCTGTCGCTCGCGTGCAAAATCAGCAGCTTTCTTGCTCACTTCGTTGTGGCCCAACAATAGCCCATGTACCGGCTCATCAATCACTGGCAGGTGGGACCAGTAGGGGACTGCGGCTTGAGCCATAAGCATTTCTAGGGACTTTTCTGCAAAACGAGTGTTGTCTTCTTCCTCGTTCGTCACAAGCAGCTGACAACTGTCTATGCACAGCCTATTGGGAACCCCAAGAGCAAGGTGTGAAGCAGCAAGCAGCAAGATTTGCCTCAGTTGAGATCGAGGTTATCGAACTAGAAGGAGGAAGGAAACATCACACAGGTGTTGCAAGCAACGCGAAGACCTGCACAACACAAACTCAAGACTTTGCCCCAACGAATTAGTGAGGTTGTCAAGCTCACCGGTTTGCTGTAACAAAGGATTAAACATATGGTGTGGAAGGTAATGGTTTGGAGCAAGTAAACAAGTAACAATGGAAGATGTATCAATGGTAAAGATTGGACCGGGTTCCATAGTTCACTAGAGGTGCTCTCCTTAGATAAACAACATGGCATGAAGGGTAAACAAATTACAGCAGGGCAATTGACAGGAACTGAGCAAAGCATAACAATGCAATTACTTGTCAAAAAGATCCTATGAGGTTGATTGGGCAATACAACAAGATACATAGACCGCCATCCAACTGCATCTATGACTAGAAGTCCACCTTCAGGTTATCATCCGATCCCCCTCCAGTTTTAAGTTGCAAGCAACAAACAACTACTTTAAGCAAAGTGTGTAAGGTAAACAGTCCACATGTTCCATGAACAAGAGACCGTTGTTTTATCCCTAGTAGCAACAGCACATCTACAACCGAAGAGATTATTGTCACTTCCCTTGGAAACTAGAGGCATGAACCCACTATCGAGCATAAATACCCCCTCTTGGAGTCACTAGCAACTACTTGGCCAAGATAGCTACTAACAACGGAGAGCATGCAAGATCACAAACAACACAGACCTAATAGAATCATAAAGACAAAACCATTAATCAAACAAACATAATAATCTCAATATCCATCAGATCCCCGCAAACACAACATGCATGATTACAAATAGATTAGATCTTGATCATGAACGAAGCTCACAAGATCTATACATGAAAGCACAAAGGAGGAGATATAACCATCTAGCTACTACATGGACCCATAGTCCAAGGTGGAACAACTCATGCATCGTACCGGAGAGAAGGCCTCCGGGATGATCTCCCCTCCGGCAGGGTGCCGGGAAGAACTTCAGATCCTCCCCGATCTAGGGACGATGGTGGCGGCGGCTACAGACAGTTTGGTGGATTTCTGATCGGGTACTCAGGGTTTCTGCATCGGGGGATTCTTATAGGCGAAGGGGGAGACCGAGGCAGCCGCCAGGGCGACCAAACCCTAGCCAGGCATGGGGTGGGGCCTACTCACGCCTGGGGTGGGTCTGGCCCCTCTGGCCAGCCTCCCGGGCTCTCCTCTGGACTTCTTGTTCCCACAAAAAGTAATTGACTTTGTCCTTTGTCCCGTCCAATTCTGAGAATGTTCCTTTACTAACTTTTCTGAAACCAAAAACAGCAGAAAACAGGCATCTGGCACTGTTGCAACTTGTTAGTAGGTTAGTACCAGAAAGCATGTAAAAAGCACCTCGAAGTATGGACAAGTAAAGCAAAGTAGAAACTAAACAAGCATGGAGCATCAAAAATTATAGATACGTTTCCAACGTATCATCAGCTGCTTGTCTACATCGCCGTCGTTCGCCGCCGCGTCGTGACGTCCATCTCCGTCCAGATTCGTGTCGCCACTCTATGGGGCCTATAAGATGTGTCCTCGCTGCAGTGGGGAATACCTACACGCCATATCCATTCCTCTCTCTTGAATTTCCTCTATACCGAAACCCTAGCTCGTCGAAGGTGATCGCTGTCGCTGTTAGAGGCTGCCCAAAGGCCACCCAAATATGCTACGAGCTCCGTCATGACGTGCTCTAACCCCACAAGGAAGGAGTCGAGCCGGCGCGCTCTTAATCGACCCCATCTTCCACGAGTCCAATGATCACCGTCGTTATCTCCACCATCGATTTCGGCTATCCTGCGACTCTCCGACCGCATCATCGCAATCGTGGTGAGCCACTGGTTCTTCCAGTAACTTCCGTTCTCTTTCTTTCTCTCGCGCCATGAGCACCCGACACCGCCGTCGTTGTTCTCCTTTGTTGCCCAGCTTCCGGCGACCATTAGCTAGCGGCGCCACCACTGCTAGGTTCCTTGCATCATCCTCGTTCCAACGAACCTAACCGCAGCCCCGCGTGTGCACTGAATTGGAAGATCGATCATCGATCAGTGGTGTTCATCTCCAGATGACATCACGATGACGTCATAGTGATGTCACTTGTTGCCACGTCGACGTGTTGACCGGGTCCAAGGTTGAATAGTATTGTGCTTAGGTGGCCTATGTCGTGGAACTGACCCCACTGGTCAGTGACCCACGGTAGAGTTCATCTAGGTAAAAAAGTATTTCCTATTTTACAATTTAATTAGGAAATGAATAAAATTTATAAATTCAATATCTTTTGTTTTATAATTCAAGAAAATATATATTATACATCAAAAATTGTAGAAAAATAAAATTTATCATTTAAATATATTTTAATACATTATTACCTTACTTTACTAAATGTTTATTATTTAATAAAGAATTTTCTAATTAATGAAACTTAGAAAATTCATATTGGGATATTTTTAAATCACAAAAATATGTTTAATATATCAAAATTTTCAGAAAAATAAAATCTATAACTCAATTTTATTATAAAACATTATTGTGTTAGACATTTAAATAATTTCTATTTAATAAAAAAATATAAGTATTAATACTTTAAAAATTCATATTGTAATTTTGGTAAATCAGAAAAATATAAATAATATACTAAAATTCTTAGAAAAATAAGAACTATAAAATAACACTATAAACATAAAATATTATTTCACTTAATTAAATGTTTATTAATTATTAAGTGTCTATAAAATAATAAATATTATTAAAATCATATCTTATTATTTAAAATTCATAAAAATACATGTAATATACCAAAATAATCACAAAAATAATATATACATATTAAAATTATAACATTTCACTTTTGAAGTAAGTAAAAACTAATACTCTAATAACTTGAATTTAAACCTATTTCCTTAATTGATAATTCCTATAAGGATAAATAAAAAATTGCCAATCTTTCTAAAATTATCCCTTTGAGGTGTAAAAAAATGTGTTAGTCTTAAATATGGATAATATGAAGTCAAAATAGTTCAACATAATTAAAATACAATTATTTTTTTAATTATCATTCAACTATAAGTGTATATTATTTTTCTAAAGGATTCTTATAAAAATATAAAATCTTCAAAACTAATATCTTCCACTAAATTTTTTTTACCATTGTTTCACCCACAAACTTATAAAGGGATGAAATCCAAAGATAATTCATAAGTAGTTAAGAAACGTTGTTTCCCTGTTATGAATTATAACCACCCATTATTACGAAGATAAATGATTCTATTTAATTATAATATTAAGAAAACATGACCCAAATAAAAGTGCTACCAATCTCAAATAACCTTAAAGAAGCAATATGAAATGAACAAATTATAATACCATCTAATGACCAAGATAGATCTCTCAACTACTAGTGTGGTTATTATCCAAATGAAGTAATTCTTTCTTAGTTAAGAACTATAACTTGTAAGAACACCTAAAAATATTAACTTATAATTTAAGTACTTTTGTTTAGTTAAGAAAACTTTTCTTCAAAAGTTATTCTTTTAAGATACATTATAAAGAAAGACATAAGCATTCTTATGAAAACTCTAAATGATACACAATACTTATATACACAATCTTTGGATACATTCCACACTTGACTATTCTATTTTTGTGTGTACTTTATTATACTTGCATGTTGTTTCACACACACTCACAAGCCTTAATAAGAAGCACAAGTGTGAAACTTATCTAAAAGAGCAACACATTCCAAAGAAACCATTTCCAATTCCCAAACCCTAGATCAATGATGTTTATTCTGGGATTTCGAGTTTAGAAAATTGCATTACATTACTTATGCATAATAGCATATTGCTTCTTTAAACATTAGTCCTTACCAGACCAATGATGCTGATTTCAGATATTGGATCTTTTATCGTCTCGAAGACCGTGAGTGCATAATCTTGCAATCACAAAAGGCAAGTTCACACTTTCTCATGTCCTTTGATTATTTTCTGTAAAGTATTTTGCAAATCCAGTGTTGTCATCACCTGCATTTCAAAAAGGTTAGAAAACACTATTTTCATAATAATATGATTATAGGTTAATTACCATGACGTAATACCCTACTATGAAAGTTCCGGTGGTAAAGGAACTTATTATCTAGGACTTAACAACCAATGTCGCCAGTGATTCTTGCGCCGTATATTACGCGTTGACCATGAGATTTGGAATGGGACAAAGAAGTTAGCTGTATATTTTCCCTCTCGCATGTAGCCGGATGTGCGGGTCGTGGCTATTATCCTTGTAGCGTGCATTAATTGGTAGAGGATATGCAGCATATGGGTGGGAACCCTCAACGTCCCACGATAGTTCCGGCATCTAAACGGTATGTACTGCATATTGTCGTAATTCAATAGGTGGGCATGGTGTACACCAAGGAGACATGTGGGGTCGCGGAGAAGGCAGTGATTGGCTTGGATCTTAGGTTGGGTCTCAAACCATGGAAGTTTGAACGGGGATATACTCCTGGCCATGCAACAAAGCTTAAGATCTCTCATGGGAAAAGTAACGCACCTCTGTAGAGTGTAAAAACTGTCACTTGCTACTCCCTGAAGAAGCTACGAACGTGACAGGAAAGGAACTCCACAAAAATTTTGGTAAACCTGTGAAGGCTGATGGACATAGCTTTTCAGAATAAAAGCAACCTTTGAAGAAATGTTTACGAAAACTTGCATTGCCTATGACCTATGGTCTATGGCTGTAGATATAGTGCATCAAACACTCCTTTCTAGTGAACTTGCTGAGTACGCTCGTACTCAGCGTATCTTCTTAACCCTTGCTAGATTCTGAAACCAATACAGACGACGTCTATATCAACTTATGCTCAAGCGAATCATCATCAACAACTCAAGTTCCTCAATGAAGTCAAGGAAGTCAATATATACGAAAACTAAAGTGAAGATGAAGTTGTTGATTAGATAGGAATATAATCTCTAGCCTTAGAACTTATTTCTGTAGAGTATTGCAATAGCAGCAATGCAAGCCCAATAGTTTAAATATTAATCTATTAGTATGATAGTTATAAGTTGATTATTTGTGACTCTTCTTTGTAAGAAGTTTCTTTGACTCTCTTTAACCTAGAGTGTTCTCTGGATCTTTTGTAAAGAGTTGAGTTGTAACCTATAGTCATGTCTTGGACCTGCTGTGTTTCTGTTGTACCACTCTGAGGAATGTAATACTAGTGAACGGTGTTTCATTGGTGTTATGTCAACGACTATAGTGTACTACATCATGCATTGGTATGCTGGGTCACCGCACCTATGTCTCGGCATATCATCCTAGAGGTTGTTTTTGACCTTCAATTGTCGTTCAGAAAGAACATTCACCCAAAAAGAGGGTGGGGGAGTGGTCTCCCTTTGACCATCTTGTATGGAGACTAACACAAAGCCACTGTGAATGCACTCATCGAAGAAGCTTCCTTGCTCCTCTACTGCTGATGCCTTGAACCAGTAGTACCAAGGTTGCATCATTCTCCCTCATCGCCACGGTTGTCTAAGAGAAAGGAGATAGCACTAAGACCACCAAGAGGTCGGAAAACGCGCTTATTTAGGGGGGTCATCTATGGAGCACCATCCGTTCTCTTACACCCATGGATGGAAATTTTACACATGGGTATGGGTACCTACTGGTACCATACCCGCATGGGTAGGGTATGAGAACACTTTTATACCCACAGGTAGTATCCATACCCTGCTTGTTAATTCGTTGGTAGGGATAGGTATAGCCTTATACATGTGGGCATAACCGTACCCGACCCATTTTGAAAGGATAGAGATGTCGCCTAGAGGGGGGTGAATAGGCAATTTCAAAACTATTATGGTTTTGGCTTGATAGAATGCGGAATTAAACTAACGTTTATTTTACAAGCACAAAACCTAAATACACTAGGCTCAAGTAAGTGCACCAACAACAAATTAAGCTAAGCAAGATAGCACAATATAAATATACCACAAGTGATAAGCAAGATATAAGTACTTCAAGCTCGATGGCTATCACAAGGAAAGTAAGCTCAGATATAGAGATAACCGAGGCACGCGGAGACGAAGATGTATTCCCGTGTTCACCACCTTTGGGAAGGGGGCTACGTCACGTTGGAGAGGTGTGAGGTTCCACGAAGGATTACTCACGCGCCACAAAGGCTCACCTTCTTCTCCGAGTCTATCCCACGAAGGAATAGGCCCTTTCCTTATGGCTAGCTTTTCCTCCACTCCGGAGATGGCAAGCTCCACAACCACTTCACAAGCTCAACGAAGGAGAATCCCGGGTCTCTTCACAATCTTCCACGAAGAGAACACCGCAGTACCGACCACCAAGCCAACTAGGAGGTCACCCTCCAAGAGTAACAAGCTCACGGTCTCTCACTCGAACAAATCATAATGGAAAGCTCAACACTTATGCAAGAATGCAAAGCAAGACCACCAAGGGTGCTCAAATCCTTTACTCTCAAATCCCACCAAAGCAACAAGTGTTAGGGAGGAATTAGAGAGGAAGAACAATGGTGGAAGTAAACCAATGACTCCAAGATCTAGATCCAATGGGTTCCCCTCACTTAGAGGAGGAATTGATTGGTGGGGATTGTAGATCTAGATCTCCTCTTCCAAATCCCTCAAAAAGATGCAAGAATCATAGGAGGGAAGGGGGAGGAAGCAACCTCAAGAGGTTCAACAATGGAGGTCAATTTCGTGGTCAAGAACACTCTAAAACGTTGGGAGAAGAACCCCCTTTTATAGTGGAAAGCAAATATGGCCGTTGGGAGAAAACTGTGCGAATCCGGTTGAAAGTTCAGTTGGACCGGCTCCAGAACCGGATGGTTCGGTTCCTGGACCGGAAAACCGGATCTCAACCAGTATAAGGGTCAGTACACAGTATCGGATAGACTCGGTATATAAAAACCGAAAATCCCAGTTGAATCTCGGTTGAAACCCGGTTGAATCTCGGTTTTCCGGTGCTGGCACCGGACCACCCGGTCTGGGAGCCGGTTGAACCGGATCCACAACCGGGATGAAACTGACTTCACGGAAAACGCAATAACTTTTGCATCCGGACTCCGATTTAGATGATCTTGGGCTTGTTTTGACGAGGACAACAAGCTCTAAAAGGTTGTACAGAGAAACATCATATCCCAACAAAGGAGGATATAACCAAATGAAGAAAGGTAAGAAGCCTCCCTAAATAAGAACCGATAAAACCTCCAAACTCGAAAATGCCATAGAAGATGCATACAAATTCCGTTTTCGATGAACTTGGGCTTGTTGAAGAGCTAGAAACAAGCTCAAGAACCTCACATGGAGAAACACCAAGAAGCAACAAAATAGTAAGATGCAAAGTATGCAAACGATTGAGCTCCCTATGACGATGTGATCAAGTTACACAACCGAGAGCCCCTCTTGATAGTGCGGCTATCTATCCTATAAACCGGTCTCCCAACAACCACCTTGAGACCGGTAAAAGGAAAACCTAGCAAGGCCATACCTTTGCCTTACGCATACCGCTTGATCTTGATGACAACTCTTCAAGCTCCACCCAAGTCGGAATGCAACACTTGATCATTGTTGCTTCGTGAAGTCTCCTAATTTGCTCCCCCATACACCACTATGGGATAGCTTCATTAATACATGTCTTCACATGTCCATTATCACCAATATGGATGGCAAGCTTCAAGCAAATGATCTCCTTGAGATGCTTATCTTGAACTTGCCCTTCTCAACCTTGATGACGATCACCACTTGATGTCATCCTCTCATGGGCTATATAATATCTTCATTTTTTAAGCATGCCCATGGAAAAATACATGTCCCGTATAGAAAACGCAAAGGAAAATATATAATGGGTTAGTTCATGATGCATAATTGACAAGGCTTACCATACCACAAGACCATGTGGTACATTCTTTATGCTTCATGTGTTGACCAACTTGAAATCACTCTTCACTCTTTGTATTGGTCAACCAAGTATCTTCCCGTGCTCCATCTTAATATCTTGAGGTACATAAGGAACTCTTCATTTGATTACATGCTCTAAATCTTAGTCAAACATAGCTCAACTAATGAGGCTATCATGACACCAACTTAGACCCATATCTTGAATTCTTCTATTGAGATCACACTCTCAAGATCTTGATCATATCATATTCTTCTCTTCAACTCGATGATTTTGATGCCAATACTCAAGGTATATCTTTATCTTCATGGCATCCATACTTGAATCCAACACATGGACTACACGCATGACCTATGGAATATACCTTCATATAAAACTCAGTGAAAACATTAGTCCATAGGGATTGTCATTAATCACCAAAACCACACATAGGGGCAATTACCCTTTCAATCTCCCCCATTTTGGTAATTGATGACAATCACAACAAGAGGGTTTATATAATGAATATTAGAAACAAGTACGCAACTTATCCAAGAATAAGTTGTATACAAGAGGTTGTATTTTATATGGTTTAGTAACACAAAGATACTAGCCCATATCAAAACAGATTCTACTCACATAAACTACAATTAATGCAGGGGATGTGAGTAGAACCAACATATATAGAGCAAACTCCCCCACAATATATGCACGTGTGATGATCTTGAATTTCATTGCATACATTGTTAAGCATAGCCTTTGGGAGAGTTTCCACCATATATACAACCATGCAAAACATAATAAAGATGAGATGCATGAAACGCAAACACTTAAGAACAAACCAATCTTAAGTAGAAAACCATTTCCCTTAAAACCCTCTAAACTTCTCCCCCATTGACAACAAGTGCCAAAATGGATAACAAGGTTAGAAGGACAATATAGTATGAGTTCCTACACAAGGTGTGCATTACTCGTAATATGAGTGAAATCACATGCACATAACCAATGATGAACACTTGGAGGAAATCAAACTATATTGAGGATCAAGGATTGCTAAAAGGATAACAAGGTGAAGTAACTTCAACGGATGAAGAAAGCAATCAAAAGATCCAAATAATCAAATGGACAAATAGTGCTCTAAATGAAATAAGGAATCTCCCCAAGGTTCGTGCATAAATTAGTTGTTTCATTGGAATAAAATATGCACAAACATGGAATCCTCACTCCCTATATATTATTTAGAACACAACCAAGATACAAGGATTAGATATAAACCAATACACTTGTCAAGACAAGCTTAAGTCCAAAAGAAACCAAATATGAGATATGAGTGTGTGAATATGCAATAAAAGTAAACCAGGCACTCATAAATCAAGACCTTACCAAAACCATTAAAAATCAAGAGGATAAGAGTGATGGTCGAAAAAGAGAGAGTATATCAAGGCGAGAGATTAACACTCTAGTGTATATAAGTTTCTAAGGGAAAAAACATGAGAATAATCCACAAAGAAACATCCACACATAAGAGGTTAATAAAAAGAATACATGATATCCAAGAGGAAGTCATAAGATATACCAAAAAGGATATTTTGCTTAAGTGCATATATAGCCCATGGCTCTATTTTATCTTATGGTATATCAATGAACTTCACCAAAGAAAAACAAAAAATATCGAAACCATCACAACTAACACTAAGGGAACTAATGCTAGTTGGGATACTTTGAGAAAGGCAACAAGTATCAAAAGGAATGATTCAATGCAATTTAAACAATATTGCACATGAGAGTACCTTGAGGAGTTGATATGCAATAAATTGCTAGAAGGCATATTTGGAATTGGTGAATCATGAAAATGATTTTATATACTCCCCATTATATGCATCATCTCAAATTACTCACATAAGCAATAAGGATACAAAGTCTTTCAAAGATAATTGAAAGAATCGAACATTGACAAACAAATAAATTCATGCCAAGATGCAACCTACCAGAGATTGGATGGAAGAATAGTATGCATGAATAAGATACTTGTTACCGAGATAGCAATGGTATGATGTAGTAGATAAGAATTTTTAGATCATCCTAGCTTGGCTCCATTAACATGTGGTGATAACACTTTCCTTATAGAAGAGACAAGCATCCATTGCATCTTCAATGTACCTAAAACAACATTCTTATCTCATTCAAGAAAATAAAATAGAGAATAAAGAATGAGATAACAAACTCCCAGAAGAGCAAGGTTTCAACAAATAAACCAAACCCTTAACACTTTTCACAATGGCACAAGGTTCCGAGCAGAAAATGTTTGTCTTCCACTAAAACACATTTGATAATAATCAAAAACATCATCAAAGAGATGTTCAAAAGCCAAGGAAGACAATGGGAGCCACACCAAAATTTTGGAAAGAAAGTAAGGCAATAAGAGGTTAACTCCAAAGTGAAGATGATCCACAAATGCTACCACACACAAGTATATCAATTGTCAAAGACAATGAGTGCATTGGAATAGATTTCTGGTGGTATATTGCACGGATATTAAATATAAATCTTCACAATAAAAAGCATAGGATAGAAATAAAAAGATTAAGCACTATGCAAAGATAGATATTCTTGATAGCTTCAACTAGTCACACAATCATGCAAAGCAATGATTAGAATAACTTGAAGCAAATGGTATCCCAAATAAGATATATAGATATGTATTTGAGAAAGACCGCACCAAGAATTTCTTACTCAAACAAAGACCAAAAAGACGAGCAATAAAAGCTTCTAACAAAAATAGGACCTTGTTTGAGCCAACATGCCACCTAGAAACAAGATAATCAACAATATCAACTCTAAGTGGCACTACCTCATATGTTCACATTTCCTAGGATTGTGATATGCAAAAGAAGCATATTACTCCCCCATAATGTGATATTCATTTTTTTATAAGAGGAAAAACAACCTCAACTAGAGATAATTAATGGACATTTAGAATTTGAATTTCTCATGAGTATGATACACCACATAGTGACTAGATAATCTTGCAATATCAATACTAAGTGGTAGTACTCATGTACACATATTTTAAGGTTTGAGAGATGCGTGAGGCATGTCACTCACCCAAAATGGAATGTTCCATTAACCACTCTAAAAGAGCCAAATAAGATATCATCAAGATGGATTAGAGGCTCAAAATAAAAAACACGAGTAAATGATGTGCCAAACACCTAGACATACTTGAATACACAAAATAATCAAGCATTAGGCACACCAAATACAAACACATACTTGGTACAAAACCAAAACATGTAAAGGGGGCAAGTAACTTACAATATAAATGAGTTAAGTACAAGTTACCGCGAAGAGGCACATTGGATAAGATAGGGAAATAATAATCCTTAGGACTTGGCTTGATCAAATATAAAATATGAAGATCCCTTAATTCTTCATGAGTTATCCAAGTCTCCAATGCCCTCCATAAACACCTATTGATCAAGTTTGAGCTAGTTGGTACCCAACCAAGTTGGGTCCTAAGAGGTTAGTCACAATAGGCTTGGCAACCCAAATGGTTCTTTTCTTGACACCACTTTGAGTTCCAACAAACTTGGCAAACACATTTCCATCCTTATCCTTCATAAGATAATAATCATCATCAACAATGATAGGGTTAGATAAGGTACTGTTTGAACATGAAGAGGCAAAGTGCCCCTTCACATGACATATGTAGCAACAAGTGCTCCCCTTTCTCTTCTTCATTGATTTCTTGGCTTGGGGAGCATTATCTTGATTTTTCTTCGGAAGTGGCCTAACTTCAACTTGGGCTTGAACATGAACTTGTGGCCGCTTCCCTTGTTGCTTCTCACTCAAGTTCTTTTTCTTCAATGGACAAGATCTTACATGATGTCCTTCAACCTTGCACTTGAAGCAAATAATCTTGGCCGAATTCTTGACTTGGTTTTGGCCCTTCTTCTTTTTTATATTGGACTTGTTCTTGTTATTGGAGTTGAATCCAAGTCCACTTTTATCATTAGGGGATTTTTGCACACTCAAGATATTATCGAGTGTGGATTTCCCTTCATGACTCTTTTCCAAGTCATTCCTCAAGGAAGTGATTTGAGCCTTGAGCTCTTTGATTTCCTCTACATGGTTAGTATAAATACAAGTACTAGAGGAAGTAGAAGCTTCATTGTTAGATAAACAAGGCAAAGCAATTAATCCAACACAAGGTTTATCAATAGTATGGCTAGATGAATTACTAGGACTAGCACATGGAAAAATAGCATTTTGCATAGAAGTTGTGCTAATGTCCAAAAGAGGCTCACAAGATGCTACCTTAGTAATACTTGCCTCATGAGCTAACTTTATCCCATCATAAGAGATTAGAAGATCATTATGAGAGCCCGAGAGCTTTTCGTGACTTTCTTCCAATTTCCTATACTTGTTAGTTAACAACTCAAGTTGAGCCCTTAGCTCAACATTCTCCTTTAGGATAGATGCTTCACAATAAGTAGAGTTAGTAGCACAAGCATCATTAATGGAATTTTCCTTTTCAAGCTCATAAGATTCAATTTTTTGTGTGAGGATACAATTAGTGTGCTTCTCCTTGGCAAGCTCTTGCTTAAGGAGATTGAAACTCTGACTCACATCATCAAGTTGGAAATCCAACTCCTCTATGGTTCCCGTTTGTTTAGTTATGGTGTCCATAACGTGTTTGAGACAAGTAACGGCCTTATTATTACCACAAAGAGAGGTACACAAAAAAAGTCAACTCAAGCAAGAGAGCACTAGTATCCTCATCAATGTCATCATCACTATCATCATTATCATTGCTATTATCTTTACAAGATATATTGGGGTCCAAAGTAAGAGATACCTTTGATCCTCTTGCCATAAGGCACATGTGAGCATGGGAGAATGAAGATGAGGATATTCTTGAATCTTCATTCATGATCATGTCTTGCTTCATAGAATGTTTGATTTCCTCTACATTGTTAGATAAACAACTAGAGGAAATAGAAGCATTTAGTTCATGGTAACAAGGCAAATCAAGCGTATCATCTACACTAGTACTCAAATAATTTCTAGATGATATACAAGGACTAGCAACACAAGGGGATATAGCATTATTGTTGCAAGAAGTTCTTAAGTCCAAAGAAGAAACATTGCAATGGGATAGAGATGAAGGATCATCATTAGCGAGCACAATATCAACATTGCAATTCCCAACACCACTCACCATATCTTTACCTTGTGTATTGCCACACATTGGTGAAGTGGGTGAAGATGAGAACTCATCGCGGCCGGAGGTGGAAGCAACTTGGAGCTCTTCATGATGTGAAGGAAAAGAGATCTCCTCGGAGAAACCACCGACAATATTAGAAATGGAACCACCAAATATTTCTTTAAGCTTGGTCCACTTCTCATGAGACGACTTGCGCTTTACAATCGTCAAGAACAAATTAACTGTGGGGCTCAAAGAGAAAATAAGATCATTAGATACTTGAGCATCGAGCTATAAATTTTTCTCATCCTCTAAAGATAGATTTTGAGGATCCATAAGAGGAGAAAAACCTACATCTAGAAATCGCTCAATATTTGGACACAAGGCCCGAAGATTACAAAGCAAGCAATTTCTCCACAAAGCATAATTTGTGCCATCAAAGATAATTGTGTCATTGTGCACTATACTACTAGCCGACATCTTTACACTCTAGGCGGTGAAGCCTAAACAAGGAGAGACCTTGCTCTGATACCAATTGAAAGGATAGAGATGTCGCCTAGAGGGGGGTGAATAGGCAATTTCAAAACTATTACGGTTTTGGCTTGATAGAATGCGGAATTAAACTAACGTTTATTTTACAAGCACAAAACCTAAATACACTAGGCTCAAGTAAGTGCACCAACAAAAAATTAAGCTAAGCAAGATAGCACAAGATAAATATACCACAAGTGATAAGAAAGATATAAGTACTTCAAGCTCGATGGCTATCACAAGGAAAGTAAGCTCGGATATAGAGATAACCGAGGCACGCGGAGACGAAGATGTATTCCCGTGTTCACCACCTTTGGGAAGGGGGCTACGTCACGTTGGAGAGGTGTGAGGTTCCACGAAGGATTCCTCACGCGCCACAAAGTCTCACCTTCTTCTCCGAGTCTATCCCACGAAGGAATAGGCCCTTTCCTTATGGATAGCTTTTCCTCCACTCCGGAGATGGCACGCTCCACAACCACTTCATAAGCTCCACGAAGGAGAATCCCGGGTCTCTTCACAATCTTCCACGAAGATAACACCGCGGTACCAACCGCCAAGCCAACTAGAAGGTCACCCTACAAGAGTAACAAGCTCACGGTCTCTCACTCGAACAAATCGTAATAGAAATCTCAACACTTATGCAAGAATGCAAAGCAAGACCACCAAGGGTGCTCAAATCCTTCACTCTCAAATCCCACCAAAGCAACAAGTGTTAGGGAGGAATTAGAGAGGAATAACAATGGTGGAAGTAAACCAATGACTCCAAGATCTAGATCCAATGGGTTCCCCTCACTTAGAGGAGGAATTGATTGGTGGGGATTGTAGATCTAGATCTCCTCTTCCAAAGCCCTCAAAAAGATGCAAGAATCATAGGAGGGAAGAGGGAGGAAGCAAGCTCAAGAGGTTCAACAATGGAGGTCAATTTCGTGGTCAAGAACACTCTAAAACGTTGGGAGAAGAACCCCCTTTTATAGTGGAAAGCAAATATGGCCATTGGGATAAAACTGTGCGAATCCGGTTGAAAGTTCGGTTGGACCGGCTCCAGAACCGGATGGTTCGGTTCCTGGACCGGAAAACCGGATCTCAACCAGGATAAGGGTCAGTACATAGTCTCGGATAGACTCGGTATAGAAAACCAAAAATCCCGGTTGAATCTCGGTTTAAACCCGGTTGAATCTCGGTTTTCCGGTGCTGGCACCGGACCACCCGGTCTGGGAGCCGGTTGAACCGGATCCACAACTTGGATGAAACTGACTTCACGGAAAACGCAATAACTTTTGCATCTGGACTCCGATTTCGATGATCTTGGGCTTGTTTTGACGAGGACAACAAGATCTAAAAGATTATATAGAGAAACATCATATCCCAACAAAGTAGGATAGAACCAAATGAAGAAAGGTAAGAAGCCTCCCTAAATAAGAACCGATAAAACCTCCAAACTCGAAAACGCCATAGAAGATGCATACAAATTCCCTTTTCGATGAACTTGGGCTTGTTGAAGAGCTAGCAACAAGCTCAAGAAACTCACATGGAGAAACACCAAGAATCAACAAAATAGGAAGATGCAAAGTATGCAAACGATTGAGCTCCCTATGACGATGTGATCAGGTTACACAACCGAGTGCCCCTCTTGATAGTGCGGCTATCTATCCTATAAACTGGTCTCCAACAACCACCTTGAGACCGGTAAAAGGAAAACCTAGCAAGTCCATACCTTTGCCTTACGCATACCGCTTGATCTTGATGAAAACTCTTCAAGCTCCACCCAAGTCGGAATGCAACACTTGATCATTGTTGCTTCGTGAAGTCTACTAGTTTGCTCCCCCATACACCACTATGGGATAACTTCATTAATACATGTCTTCACATGTCCATTATCACCAATATGGATGGAAAGCTTTAAGAAAATGATCTTCTTGAGATGCTTATCTTGAACTTGCCCTTCTCAACCTTGATGACGATCACCACTTGATGTCATCCTCTCATGGGCTATATAATATCTTCATTTTTGAAGCATGCCCATGGAAAAATACATGTCCCATATAGAAAACGCAAAGGCAAATATATAATGGGTTAGTTCATGATGCATAATTGACAAGGCTTACCATACCACGAGACCATGTGGTACATTCTTTATGCTTCATGTGTTGACCAACTTGAAATCACTCTTCACTCTTTGTATTGGTCAACCAAGTATCTTCTCGTGCTCCATCTTAATATCTTGAGGTACATAAGGAACTCTTCATTTGATTACATGCTCTAAATCTTAGTCAACCATAGCTCAACTAATGAGGCTATCATGAGACCAACTTAGAGCCATATCTTGAATTCTTCTATTGAGATCACACTCTCAAGATCTTGATCATATCATATTCTTCTCTTCAACTCGATGATTTTGATGCCAATACTCAAGGTATATCTTTATCTTCATGGCATCCATACTTGAATCCAACACATGGACTACACGCATGACCTATGGAATATACCTTCATATAAAACTCAGTGAAAACATTAGTCCATAGGGATTGTCATTAATCACCAAAACCACACATAGGGGCAATTACCCTTTCACATTTATATTGATATGTGGGTCTTACACGTGACGCCCCAACCTAAGCAACCGAACAACCTTGTAGCTCAAGGGCCGAATATGAGATTATGATTTATAAAATTTGATACTTTTCATGAACACATCTACCTGTTATTGAGTTGAGATAATATTTTATTTACTAGATGCACTATCACTGAATGTAAATTTTTTAATAACTTACGGCATGATCTGCCCGCCGGGTAACCAATGGATACTGGTACCTACCGGGTATGTGTATGGATAAAGTTTCATACCGATGAGTATGGGTAGAACTTTGTACGCATTGACTACATGTGTATGGGTATGTTGTTGCTCTACCCTGCTCATACCCTACCATTGCATTCCTTACTTCCACCTTGGAAGTTAAACCAAGGTTTCCATTGATGACCATTTTGTACCGCGCTGAAGCACCATGATGGGAAGAGATCCCTTCTTACCTCCAAATCCACCAACGTCCATGCTTCTCTTCTCTTCCCTCTCGCCACCACGACCAAACAAGAGAAGAAGAAGCGGCCCAACATAGCTCTAGATCAAGATGCGGCGGAATATAGCATTATTGAAGGATATCCTTGAACTAGAGAGCCCCGTCGCCCGTTCCCACAGCCGGAGCATCAAAGGATGGACCACCACCTCAAGCTGCACGAGATTTGGTTATGCTGGCAAACCGCCGAAAACCCTAAATCCGCCCCTACTATCTACTACGACGCCTCTCCTCCGCCATCTCTGGTCGCCGACGCCGCCAGGAGGGGGACTCGGGAGTGGCCGGGCCACTCACGAGGGAGTCTCAACGAAGGAGGGAGGAAAGGGAAGAGAGGGGAAGGGGTAACAAGTTAGTGAAGTAGTACTAGTCGGGTTCGTGAGCTCCCTAGTTAGGGATGGCAATAACATCCATAGATCCGGATATCAACAAACACAAGTATAGATTACAGTACCTGAACATGGATCTCACGATTTCGTAAGAAGATCATGTATTTTGCATGGTGGGTACACAATTACCCCTGAACTCAAGGTTTGAGAATGGATGTAGATTTTGCTGCATGGTTATCCATGGAATGCCTGAGTGGGACCGACATGTCACTGACTTTGTTGCTATAATTTCATAGATCCATGTGACAATAAAGTATCGTGTTACATGAGAATGGCAAATTAAATGTTCTGTAGTTTGGTGCAGTTACTTTTGCAATCTTATCACTGCAGATTATTTTATATACATGTGGGCTTTTTCTTCACAAATGTTGATGCCATGTGTTTTCGTTGCTCCACTGATATCCACACATAGATGGATATATCTAACGAGCATGGAAATGAAGGGCACTTTGTACCCATGAGCCATGGATGTCTTACGCATGGATGTATGGGAGCTTTGGCCATCCAAACTCACCCCGTTATGATCCCTATCGTTCATCTAGTAGTGAGAAATTGGTCCCCGATAACGCTTGATCTATTCACTCCGTCGATTCCTTGTGTCTCATCCCATTTCTGGACATGCGAAAACTTAATGAGAGAATTTCTTATTTGATACTACTCTCAAATATAATTCCTTATTTGATCCTGAATTGGTTTGTCTTTCTTATTTGACATTTGGTGTAGAAGTTTTTGCTATGTATCTTAGTTAGTATCGTCTTTTTTTTCCAAAAAGGTGGCATCCCAGCCTCTGAATCAAATTGATGCATATGGCTAGTTAGTTTCGTCTAGTATTTTATTTTAGTTTGATATCCGTCTATTTTAGTTCCATGTCTCACCTCATATTTTAATTTTCCGTCGTCATGCACAGACATGTAACCTGTAAGGTAAGCAAACCGTACCAGCCGTTTAGTTCGAGGTATACTCCAAGGAAATTGACGATCTAATTAGTTAAGCAAATATCATAGTATATGAGACGTACTTCCATATACGTTCTGCAGTTCAACATTTTGTCCTGGTCGATCAGGCGACAGGTGGGCTTGATCACCAGCCGTCGGATTTTCCAGAACCTCCCAAATCTTGAAACAATCCAAAGAAAATATAGAACATAGATAACAATGCAAAGCGCACACCGAATCCAAACAGCCAAAAACAAAACTCAACTGAAATCCCAATGAAACTCCCCTTCTTACATATTGCTCTGTACGTGTCCCATTGTGCAAGGAGAACAGAGCTAGAGACGCATCCAAAGATTCAGGAAGCACCAGAGTTAGCTCTAGCTAGCTGCCAGCCGGCAATCGACTGATAAGATGAAGAGGAAGTCCGTGGTGATCTGCTGCAGCGTGCTGCTCGCCCTCATCGTCGTCCTCGCCATCGTCTTCGTGGTGGTCTACTGCACCGTGCTCCGGCCGCGGTCGCCGCACGTGGCGGCGAAGGTCCTGAACATGAGAGTACCCCAAGCCAACTTCTTAGCTGTGCCGCCGAAGCTCAACCTCAGCTTCGACGTGGCCGTGACCGTGAACAACCCTAACTACGCGTCGTTCCGCTACGGCGACGTGGTGACGGAGCTGCACTACCACGGCACGCCCGTCGGGCAGTCGGTGGTGCTCGCGGGGGAGGTTGGCGCTCGGACGACGCAGACGGTGGCGGCGACGGTGGAGCTGGAGGCGGACAAGGTGGTGTACACGGCCGCTTTCATCAATGAATTGGCTGCCTCGGTGTTCCACCCGCCGTTGATGCTGCCGTTCGAGACGAGGACCACCGTGGCTGGGAAGGCCGTGGTGGCGGGGACGTTCAAGATCAAGGCCAGCTCGGCCGTCACGTGCAGCATCAGTAGCTACCCTTTGACGGGGGAGAGCGTCACGGAGTGCACATCCACGACGAATGTGGGTTAACTATTTCTCTCAACCGTGTGCGTGTCACGGCCCACGAGGAGCTCACCACACGCCCCATTTACTCATCTGTACCCATTTGGACGGTGGGTACGCTGTTGTATAAAAAGATTTCGGTACTCCCTCACTCCCTGGTTAGGCGTCAAGATTTGTTTAGATTCATATGTATTTATACACATTTAACACTCATTGTGTGTAAATGCATATGAATCTAGATATATCGTGTCATCTAATTTAGGACTGAGGGAGTACTTAGTTTAAATTTTAAATTTAAACTTGATATCAAAGCTCTACGAATATACATGTATCATCCATGAGTTCTCGGTTTTTTAGATATGCCCCCACCCGCCACCCACCCATACATACAGTACGCCAGGTTGTAGACCCCCCGTGTCGTTCCTCGACGCCCGAGTCGCTGCGTGGAGTTCAGGAGCACAGAGTGTGGGCATATGTCAATGTAGACCCAATGCACGCAAGGTTACCCTCCCGTGGTCGACGGCCTAGTCGTGCGCGATGGTGATGTCGATCGGAGTTGATAGAGCTTTTCGGAACAGATTTTGCACTGATTCCGCTTGATGAGGATAGTAGGATTTCGGGATTTTATTTTGTCGCTAACTAGATCAAATCTAAAATTGGCAAAATGGATTTCGAAATTGGTCTAAGATCTAAAATATGGAACCGGCCTAATTATTGATTTCGGCCAGGTGACGCGTCTACGAAGAGAAAAGATTGCACGCAATGTGAAAGTTCTAAGGAACCTAGGATAGACGACACGAGTCAAACCGCTCTATTATCATATAAAAAATATTGAAATCCTAGAATTTGTTGGTGCAGTAAACTAGTTTTTTCCTCACAACTTATGAATTTTTTAAACTAAAAGGCCTCCTGGAGCTCAGGAGCCATTTGTCGACACCTAGAGAAAAATATCTCTCTCAACTTGTTGGACTACTTTTGGTCCCTCAACTACTGAACAAAATACTTTTTCCTCGAAATAGGCTTTCATTCCACTATATTAATATAGCATCACATCATACAACCAACGATAGTTCCAAAAAGAAGAAAATATTGGGGCAGCAACAAAGACATACCCAAAAGAAAAGAAGAAACAAAATGGAGACTAAGGAGGATCAATAAAGCGATAGTGACCCGCAACCGTTGTGTCCTCCGAAGATGTTTCACCATGCTCCTAGCATCAAATTGTCAAATACCAAACAACACTTTCAAGAAGGAACGCCATCGATGATGCTGCTGCCCGGACCAACTGGTCCTAGGGTTTCCCCGACACATCTAAGGAAGTGGACAAAGGGTAGCCACGAAGACATCCAGGAATGAATAGTGCCACCCTAAGGCGGCACCGCGTCGGTGCCGAACGACCCCACAAGGATTTCTCAAAAAAAACTTATCCATAACCCTTGAGCAGTCCATTGCATAGGAGCCCCGCGAGGACAAAGCCCTATCACCACCAAACTCGCCGCCCGCAAGCATGTGCCACCTCGATCAAGAAGCCACCATAGTCGTCTCACCGATGCAATACGAGGCTTGCAATACGGGGGAAAAGCACAACTTGAATCGGAACCAGCAGCATCGTGGCTGTGCGGGGAGGGAACAACCTCCACCGCCGAAGGCAGTAGTGAACCGGGCATGGCAGCTGAGCATACGACATACAGTTCCATATGGGTGTAGTAGGGCCTGTAAAGCCCAGCATTATGCTGCAACAGGCCGACAGCAGGCGACACCATCCCCAGCCTCATACTCGCCAGATCACCTTCTCTAGGGAGCTCTGCAGTCGAGAAGGTCGTCTTGCTGCCACCGGAGCGCCAGCACCACCGTGTCGCCATTGCATATCGGCTGCCAGCCAAGCCTAAAGCCACCCGAGCCGCACCACTGCCACGCCCCGCACCACCGTCCATGTGCCCGGGTAAAGTCCAGTCGTTGCCGCTAGCATCGCACAGGCAATGCCCAACGGCCCACGCCGGCGGCAGGCTAGGGATGGCCAACTCACCCGTGCGAGGGCGAGAAAGGAGCTGAGGTGGAGGAAAACTTTGTAATGGAACGTGTGTTCCATGTTTTGTTGTAACGAAGCTTGCATGTTTTGCAAGGTTGGAGGGCCTTACGACCGAAATGGAAAGAGTATTCCATGTTTTGTTGTAACGAAGCTTACATATTTTCTTGCAGCCGAGATTATTGTAGAAAAAATGACTACAAAACATTTCAAGAATAAAATGGTGTTTCCCAGCTTGCTAAATGAAAGATATGTTTTCTCACGTCCTGCTCTTTGTGAGTAATAAAGTTTCCTTTTGCCAGAAAAAAAGAACTAGATGCCCTGCGTAATCCAATGTCTCCACGTCTAGATAAATCAAGAACAAATAGGGTTCCTCCCATTCAAAATATTTCATAGGAATATTGAACAATTTGAACCCCTGAACGAATTTACTTTGGTTCGTTTGACTCGTAGAATTAGATTGCTTCGTAAATATTCTAGATTTTCTTGCACTTTGTTCTACGACAAATATTTACATCTACTCAGTTGGTTTTCCTATGGTGTCACATGTTTAATCTCAATTCGTGTGGTGATTCAAGAGGACATGCTAGTATTATCATGTACTCCCTCAGAGTTCTAAACTAGTTGACGCATATTCGTCTTGATTCATACATATCTACACACTGAAACGTGTCTATACACACGTATCTGGATAAATCTGTGTCAGTTAATTTGGAATAGAGTGAATAATTTTTATTTTCTATTTCTCCTTGCAATTGCTAGTATCATCGACTTATCAAGATACAAATAACGGAAGAGGCAAAACGACCTTGTTAAATTTTGCAGGCTTCTTTTTGAAATAACGGAAGAGGCAAAACCGGTCTCTTCACCTCTCGCGACTATTCTGATAATGATTAAGCTGCCTATGTTAAAACAACCAAAATGAACAGAAAATACTGCAAGAATAAATGACATCTCAATGTAACACCACACCAGCAGTAGTAGCAACAACATTAGAAGGAGGAAGAAACGCCATCCACTTCAAGAGATATCAAGATCGAAACGCCAAGCTCGGCCGTCTCTCCTGCTTCTAGACAACCAGCTTAAGCATGGCGAGGATCAAGAAGAAGGCCGCCGCAATATGCTGCTGCGCTCTGCTGGCGTCGCTCCTCCTGCTCGGCGCCGCCCTCTTCGCCGCGCTCTACTTCGCGGTGCTCCGGCCGCGCCCGCCGCGTGTGGTGGCGACGAGGGTGTACACGCGGCTCCGCGCGTTCAGCGTCCTCCCGCCGGCGCTCAACCTCTCCCTGTCCATCGACGTCACCGTGCACAACCCGAGCCACGCGCCGTTCCGGTACGGCGAGGTGGTCACCGCGGTGACGTACCGCGGCGCGGCGGCGGGGCGATCCGCCGTGCCTGCCGGGAAGATCGGGGCGCGGTCCACGAGGAAGGTCGGCGCGCGGGTGCAGGTTGACACGGCGAGGGTCATCCGGAACGGGCACTACGTGGTGGACCTGGTCGCCGGGGCGCTGCCCTTCGAGGCCAAGACGGCGCTGGCCGGGAAGGACGCGGCGCTCTGGCCGTTCGGGGTGAGCGCGGACGCCGAGGTGGCCTGCAGCGTCATCCTGTACCCGTTCAAGAGGGAGAGCAGCTCGCACTGCACCCACACGGTTCGTGTCACCTGAATCCGAATGTGATGCGTCGACGAGCCACGACACGAGGAGCTTTTCGCAAGTCGTCACGTCCATTCTGTCTGCTCCTGCTTCTACAGTTCTACTACTCTACGATCAAGGAGCCCAGGTGGCTGGAAAATTCGTTCTTTTGTGGTACTGCAACTTCGCCTTATTTTGGAATTTTGAGTTAGATAGTTAAAACGATTTTTCTTGTGGATGGTGTACAAGATTTACCATGGTACCAAGTGCATCCTCTATGTGTCCGTCCGCTTCTCCATTTTTCTTTTAACTTCCCTCGAGCTCTTTTAATCATTTTTTTTGTCATTTTCTATTCTACATTACCAACATATCGGCATTCTTATCATTGGAACGTGAGAAATCATGTCCGCGTGCAAAGGGATCGTCCCCGTCAGATTTACGGAACCAACGGGCAGGATGTCAACTTTCTTTTTTGGTTTCTTTTCGCCACATGTAAAAAAAGCCATGGGTCGTGCCCCATTGTGGTGTCCGATTGGTTTCCAAACATATTCCTTACACAAGTTTGAAGATAAATAGAACATGTAGTTCTCGAATAGGATTTCGTCCCGCTTTATAGAATATAAGCCACATCGGCCAAACAGATACAAGGTGAAAGAGAGACTCTTTTTACAAAATAGATCAAAATAAACAAACGACCTAAACTTGCCATCAAAGACAAAGAGCCAAGACCGGGATGAACCGGGGCTCCACGACGACGCCCCCAAGAGGGTAACAACACATCGCGTCGTCGCCGAGAGCAACGGTCAAGGGTTTTCACCCGGAGCCCTATCACGAGGAAGGTAGCCGCACCAACGTCTCTAAGAGGGTAACGATATCTGCAGGCATCGCCACGGATGGTGCCGAAGAACTGAGCTTTCGCCCGAAAAAACCTTCGTACCGTTATAGAACACGTAGTTTCAATAACACAATTTAAAATTTAACGGTGTAGTTTCATTTGTGTTTGACTTTCATGAAATCTTAATAAGACACTGATATACAAATTTGACATTGTATATTGGCATACAAACTACCACATTGTAAATTGACATAAAATAAACATTCCAAACTTTAACAGCAAATTAATCATTGCATATGTTCACAACAAACTTTATTCCAAGTCAAACATAAACACGAAAGATAGGGAACACAAGCTTATAGCTAGAGCTACTTGGGCCATCGGTGGTGTGGAGCGATGACAGGAGCCTCGGTGACGTGTAGGGGCTTCAGAACTTTAAGTGGGCGTATGCGCCAATAGGTTGGTGGCGCCAACTTGGGTCGAATGAGATTTGGATGGGGGGTGGGGAGAGGTGAGAGTGAAGTGGGTGGTCAAGTTTGCTAAGGTGGAGGCATACGACGAACAATAGGCGATCCCCATTCCTCACTAGATTTGGAGAGAGAGAAGGGACGAAGATAAAGTTGAACAAATAAGGGATCTCTGGTGTTTATTTACAAGCTGGGAACAAATGGATATATAGGAGAGGTCTAGTTGAGCTCTTGCAGTTGCTCTTACAAGGTTTCATACTGTATTGCAAGAATTTTGAATCTTTGCTTGTTTTGTTACCTATTAATATTTGTAATTTGTTTTTGGAATATGCATTTACATACAAGCCACTTATTTCCAGACGGAGTGAGTATTATTTCCAATTACCTTTTTCATTCAGCTATGTTTTTATGTGAAACTGTGCTTTTCAAATTGTTACGGGTTTTCTCAAAACACATCTTTTAGTCTAATTGTACCTTATGTGATACTGCACCTCTTTCGTTGTGCATTGCTTTTTTTTGTTGCAGAAAAACAGAACAAAAATGGTAGCAGGTTACCTAAGAAGAGCTAAATTGGCTTTACTGCCTGGGATTGAAAAACGAAAGTGATATGATTGAAACCGGACACACAAATTTCTACCAGTAATCTCAGGCATGTAGGGAATAACTAAGATTTGACCAATAGATGAATTTAACAATATTCGGATGAACAGCCATGTAGGAAATAACTAAAGATTTGAGCAATACCATGAATTTCACAGATCTGGACGAGAAGCAGAAAACATAAAAGCATCAGATAGACAATTACTTGCAGGTGGACTGAAAAAAAGAAGACATAATTTCGGGTTTCAGTGAATTTGGACTAGTGACAAGAACTGTGGCAACAAGGGATCCGGCGTTTTTTTTATTCATGTTAAGTTACTCGGCAAACAGTTAGGTACCCGGTTATATCATGACGCCGTCTTCCCGTCAACTCAACCCCACCCCCTCTGTATATACTAGTTTCATGCATTAAGAATTGCTACCCAGTATAACAAAAATAATGACTAGCTAGTGCAACCTTCAGGGAATATATCTAACGCTCTTGTTCAAATATCCTTTCCTAGCTCAACCTTCTTCACCAACCGTAGGGTGTTGTGCAAGATGGAGTCAAGTATTCCAGCAACCTAGAATTTACAGATTACCATTCATTAGCCATGAATAATTGATGCATATTCAGAAATATGAAAATATAAACAAGGATCATGTTCCCACCGTGAAAACTCCACCAACAATAGCACAGACATTTGTGATAAAGTGGGAGAAGGATTTGGGAAGTTCAGTCACCAGGACCTGAAGATAAATGAGAATCAGTTTCGATGGACTGTTCACATCTTAATGAACCAAGCAAAGAAGTACAATTAAACAATATAACAAGATACCTACCTGCATGGGAGAAGGCTCAAAATGGAACTTCACGACAGGAACATAGAAGCTGTGCACCAAGCTGCTGTGCGCTGTGTATTCATATTCTTCAAGCACTTTCAACTCCTTCGACGCTCTCAGCGTAACCAGCTCTGTCTTTACGATTTGTAGATAATGCTCAATCTAGAATGGGATAATTGAAATAAATGCTACGTTATTTTCTAAGGAACCATAAGTGTTAGGACTGGAAAAAACTTAGATGCCTTGCAAACTTAACGAGAGAAGTAAGCAAAATTTAGGGACTTACAGTAACATTTGCATTGACATCACCATGCTTAACAATGTAAGACTGACCAGCTAATCTATCATGGTGTCCACCAACATAGGGAAATAGTCTTTTCAGTTCATTAAACATCCTTGCTGAGAGCCTTTTGCCAAATGAGAACTGTGTCACGTAGTGGGAAACATTTATCTGAGATGGATCAAATGAGTGTGAACCAGATCGAGCTGATATTACAACACTCCCAGGAACCTGATGAAGAGAACATATTAATCAAAGACAGCATCAATGAATCCCCTCCTCCATGCTGCAACTATTAATACTCCCTCCGTTTCAAAATATAAGACGTTTTAGGTTTGTGAAGAAAATGAATCTAGACTTGTTTTAGTACGTAGGTTCATTCAACTTTGGGATGAATCTATACACTAGAAGAAGTCTAGATTCATTTTCTTCACAAATCTAAAACATCTTATATTTTGAAACGGAGGGAGTACTACAGTAAGTTCCCCCACAAATAAAAGAATACTGGAGAGGCTAGCACCCTGCAAGTTAGCTCGGAAGTTCACTTACCTTTTTGACCCGCACAAAACCTTCTATTCTGCATCCGCTGGTCATTGGAGCAGGACGCTTTGCAGGATCAACAGTCTTGTTGGATTTGTCTTCCAAAGCAAGCATATGGGCATCTTTTGGAATATTTGCAACATAAGTTTCCATTGCCTAAGATTCAAAACATATATCAAGGACACAGTACAGAAGAGTAGTCTATGAAACAATAATTAGCACAACAAGCAAAGAAGGTTTAGCTTTAGTCCTAGAGAAAATTATTCCTAAACTGGCTCGGGTAGGCTGAAGTTTAGAATATCTTGTCATAGTAAAGAAAAATCATGTGGATGAACTGATAAATACTCCCTCTGTTCCATAATATAAGCCTTTTTAGCAAGCTAAAACAGCTTCCTAAAAAGGCTTATATTGTGGAACAGAGGTAGTACTATTGTACTAACATATTAAGTAACAGAACTGGAAACTAAGAGATTCACAACATACCGCGACTAAGCTTTCAGTATCACGCTCCCCATAGTATGAATCATGATCATGGTGACCCTGGTTCTCTCTGTATAGAAGTTGATTTGGTTATTTGTTGCACTTGAGGGCAAAGTAATGGCAGATAAAGGTTTACAGTCTCAGTAGCAACATAACCCATAAGATATCTAAGAGATAATTGCAAGGGTAACTGTTCTTACTTCATATCACTCCCTTTATGGAAAATGCGAATTGATGGGTAACCTTGTATATGGTGCCTGCATTTAATGAATTGAAGTCATGAAAAATATATTACATTAGCATGTTAACTCAATAAAGAAACATATGGGAGCACATGAAATTAACAGAATCACAACTGGGACATACACATGCCAATATGTGAAACTAAGAGTGAGAAGGGCAGAGACATGAGGCTTTCATTCAACTTGAAGAACTGGTGTGCATAAATTTTACATTAGTGGCACCATCACAGAAAACACATAGGTAAGAGGCACAAAAAACACTCATGTTCATGTACAGAGGAGATAAGTAGATAATTATGGCACTATATATTCAATATGAAAGATAAAAAAATGCCTTGAAGGCTTGAACTTGTAGTCAGTCAAATAAGTTCCAGAAGGCATAAGCACCCACACAAGTGGCATGCAAGGACACACACTGGCAACTCGTGAAAGATGGTGGTATCATAATATAACTTCATTAGGAATTTATAACATATTAATCAATTTCACATGGTAGATGACAAACAAGATTTAGAGACAAACGAGGATTTTGGGTTCCACATTGCGGCATATCCTATATTTGTTGAATTGAAATTTCACAGTTAATTAGTATACTGTAAACACAGACCTCTTACACAGCTCAACTTCCACGGTGCAGTCAACCTTGCCGAGAAGAATTCTCCCATCCATTTCAGGGTCATACCTGTATGTAACAAAAACATCAGGATGACAATTGAAAATGTAAGATCATGAACCCTCGAGCCATCTTAGAGACAAAGAAGGGCAACAGTACAGACCTCTCTCTTATTATATTCGCAGTCTTTTCCCATGAAGGTTTCTGAAGAAATATTAAATCATCAGAACCTTTTCAACTTTTCAATATATAGATCAAGCAGAAGGGAACACAAGGGAACTAATTCTAACCAATCGATTGCTCCAGTAACACCAGGGGGCATAAAAGTTGACTACCAAAACGGGATACCTGGAAAGGTATAGAATCCATGATAAACGTCAATCGAAACAATAATAAGGATCCAACAACTAAACTTTTTCTAAAAGATAATACAAAATTAAGGACATATATCTCAGGCTGGCAAGAATAAATATGATTGCCATATCACATAGTATTCGAGCAAAGTAGTTAGAGGCTTAGAGCTATAGCGATAAGAAGACTAAATACCCACATGAATAGGGGTTATCCTGTGATTAAAATATCTCTGACAATGCCTGAAGTGCAACAATGTAGGTTCATATTAAACTAGATGGTTGAATACTTACTGGTGCGAATAGCTATCGAAATTGTGAGAGGATAAGGCAACTGAACCATCACCATGGTACTCTTCAACATCATCTCCATGCTTGTTAACAGTGGGTATAGGCCCTGGGTGGAATTCAGATCCAGTTGGTACTAAATTCCGATCAATTGAAAACTTGCGGACAGTTTTCGTTATGTTTAGTCTGTTCTGCAAATGTTTGAACAGGAAACTGAAGTTAAACCAACGTCAAAAGAAAAGATGCATACAATAGAAAGCAAGATAAAAGAGTAGGAAATGCTTCAATATGAAAAACTAACTTGGCAAAAAGTTAGGCGCTTGAGTATTCCGTATTTTAAGGTTGATGTATGTATAAAATATATATAGCTTCCATTTCAGGGAAACGCCTGTTCTGATCACTCAGCTACCCTCTGATGTCTAATTTTCACCCATCACTTCAATACCGTTTACTTTACATCCCCTAAGGAAATCACTGGAAATAACTCCTTCCACCTATTTTTGTTCTACCATCACACCCACGGCATTGCAAAGTTCTGCAAGCATATCACTGGAATCGTTCAAGACAAAGAGATGGCTTGATACAGATGATCCACTCGAGGATCCCTTTACATACACTGCTAGTCTCTTCTGCTGTTCTAAAATCTCTTGCTCTTTTCTCCAACTCACTCTATCTCCACCGGCTTTGGCAGGACAGTCAGTGAGCAGGGACGCATAGCATCGGCAGCATCATGGCTTGGCAGGAAGAAGCCAGAGACTGGCAAGCGTAGCAACGAAGGCTATGCGTAGTTAGCACCGTGGTGGGTGCGAGGAAAACGCTGAAGAAGCTATGGTCTCCCAAGAGCAGCATGCGGTGGTAGCGGCTTGGTGCGAGCAATGACGGCTATGATGAGCTCAGCGGTCTCATGGTGGCTTGATTTGACATACTTCAGTTTTCTCTGATTTCAGTAGGGCGATAGTGTTTGGTCACATGTTGGGACTTCCATTGTCTTCATCTTTTTTTTCTGACTAGTGACACATCGTTATACCTAGCTGCCATGTAGGCCCAATAATCGGTGGACTTTGGCTTAGGAGACAGGGTTGTAGTTGCAATGATTTTCATAACCGGGAGATGCAAAGTAAACCGAAATGAATAATTTCCTATATTTAAAAAGTAGCATAAAGTGATTTTTAGCATGGAGGATAACAAGCCTACTGAATAAAAAAAATTAAGCAAAGCGTGCAAGATATGTTAGATGCCTATCATATGGCCCCCTCCTCCCTTTAGGTTATTCTTACAAAAGGAATGGTGCACGTTATATAATGTCACATTTAGAAGCTAGAAGAAAAATAAAGCACCACAGGAAGAGATAGAATCTTACTGTTCCCAGTACATCACTGACATCAACTGAAGCAAATTCACATGAAAGCGCAGGGAAGCTGCAAAATACAGAACCAAATAGTGAACATAGTAAGTGTTTGCCGCCTATCATTAATGAAGTCATCAAATAAAAAACATTGATCTAAAGTTCTAAACTCTACACAGATAGCTAAGCAAGTGAATAAATCTTACTACAGAAGTACAAATCATGCTGTGCAAGTGAAAGAGCAAACAACCGCCTAGTAGTTGAAATTTGCCAAGAAACTTGGAGGGCCAGTTCCAGCAACAGATCTCAGATGCCTACGGGGTCTAGGAGGAAATAAGATAAGTAATGGATTACCTACTATTCTGTGAACAGTGAACACAATAAATATGGTTGGATATGGACCACTAGCTTGATGGCAAATGACTATTAACCTAAGTATAAATAAGATGCTTCTTTTTGACACGATTCAAAAAGACTAAGAACATCGAGAAACATGTACTGATGTCTCATGTGCTGCATATATAAATCGTATATCAGTAACAGATAAATAGCAATAGCAAGTCATCGATTCTAGCAGAGCTGACAGAGATTAGGTGGAAAGAAAATTTTGATGAAAGCATAAATCATATAAGGTCATTGATGAAACCATAAAGCCTCAGATATAAACTATGTATTGCGTAATGCATGAGAAATGCTATTGAATTCACCTCATGTTAAAATCAATCCGTAAGAACTCCCCATCTGAACTCCTATCAACAATAACAGATGTGGTGGTATTGACCGCTAAGTAACTACTCAACTCCTGCAACAACTCAACAGCTTTAGTGGAAAATAACCTTATCAAGCAGTACTACAAAATTTAAAGGTCATGAATAAGAGCTCAAGTAAACATTATTCAAAGTTGCTAGCAAGAAAGGAACTCAAATGCTTAACAAACGGGGACCCAAGTGGTGCATCGGTTCCAGAGCATAGTGCCATTAACCCGGGTCAGTCAGGTCGAGGAACAGGCTCGACGGACGCTGGACGCTACCTCTCCCAAACATGGTGCGACGAGGAGTATACCTCTTTGGAATGCTAATTCAGGACGTGGTTCACGACCCTGATATATCTGGGTGGATGGCATGGGTTGATGCCAACCTTGCCTTCAGCCAATGATACCAGCCAGTCAAGCCCATAAATCTCGTCTTTCCTACCTAGCGCTAGCCCACCTCCCAGCCTGATACAGACCCCTAACAAATCAAGTTCTACTTCCTACCACTGTTTTTCTCTCCTAGCCGTGGCACCTCTCTCTCCCTCCCCATATCCCTCGTGCAGAAACAAAATGTAGGCGGCAGCTAGAAACAATCAACGCAGTGGTGGCAGCAAGTAACCATGACTGAGGCGGTGCCGGATTTTTTTACCGACTGCATCGAGTAAATCAACAACGACGGTGGTGGTCGCAGCAAGTAACCACGGCATACGTGCATTCTTTGCTCCTCTCTTCCACGTATCTCCCCACTGCCCTGGATTGCAGTTCTCGTCTGGGCTCAAACCGACCTCTGAATGTATCGATCCTGTGTAGACCCTGACCCTCAATTGGGGTTGATCGATCCTAGGTCAGGGGACACAGCGTTGTTCCGTGCTGTTATGTTCCAGAGTAACTAGAATATTTGACCATGTGGTGTAAACTTGCCAGTTTCTATTCATGTATTGCACATAACAATTCGGTCACCAAGTTAGCTTCAAGTTCTCATGATCATAGGTTGCTTTCAAAATCTAGTCCACCATGTTGATGATCTAATGGCCAATTCTAAAATGTTCATTCGAAAAGGTTTATGGCCACTGAACAAAACAAGCTCAGATGTATATTGATGTGGTGTAGCATGTAAGTACTACAGCAGACCGAATAGTAGCACACAAATTAATCGGCATAAAGAGAGAAGAAGGGTGCCCTTCTCATTACAGTTGTTTTCCTTAGATTAATCTAGGCACCAAATCTACCATGGGAACAGCCATACTACTTTGTTTTCGTGCTACATACACTGAAACCAAGTAAGATGAGGTACAGTATAACTGATAACATTACAGAGGTGGAGAAGGGCAGACCATTCCAAACAGAAACACCATTGCTAGTGCCGCGACGATGGATAATCCAGCGCCAGATAGTGACGCCTCCGTCAAATCCCTAGGAATTTTCCTGCAGACAGCAAACGCACACAAAAAAAATATCAATACATATCCACTTCAGTAGGAACTCAAACATAGTACTGCACAATGCTAGCGCAAGGGTCTAAAACCCCACGGCTACACCATACTATTTTGCATTTATCGGTATTACCGCCTTCGTCGAACATATAATGTACAGTTCTCCAGAAATAGACAAAGTAAATCATTAATGCCGAATTGCCGAGTATCCAAACTCAAAACAAAACAGAAATTCGTAGGCAATCCGACGAATACAGACGAAAACGACCGCGCATTCATCCAATCCCACCGACAATCGAGTGGAGCCAGCACCGTTTCTGCGCGCGCCCAGGTTCGCGCAGATTCGGGCCAGTTCCCGAACACACAAAAATCCCCACGATGCCACCGACGGAAAAGGCATCGAGAAATGAAGAGTGGAGGGATGAGTGTACGGAGATCGGAAAGGGCGCGAATGAGACCTGTAGAAGTCGACGGACTTGAGCTTGCTCGAGGAGATCATGGCTGTCGGTGATGACGGCGTGACCTCGCGCCGCGGGGTTCGGATCTGCCGGGTGTGAAGAGATCTGGAAGGAGGGGAAGGAGAGAGGTGAGATTTCTGTGGGGGTCTCTTCTCGTCGTCTAGGAAAGTGTGCCCGCGGATCTCACCGCACTCGTCTCCTACCTCCCGCAGTCCCGAGTACCCGCTGCTTTGCCTCTGACGTCGATTGCCTCGACCAACTGAATACGTATCCCTTTATATCTATCACTTTCTTTTTCTCTACTTCTGGAAATTAATTGGGAGAATTAATTTGGGCCTATTTTACGAGGCTGAGATCTTGGATTTGATAGCTCTGAAATCTCCAAAAAATACTTAAAAATCGCAGTCGATTTGTAGCCATTAGACATTTGGACCCAACTTCCGGATTCGTCTCTGTTTTGGTGGAAAACGGGACTTGGGAACGGATGGGCCGTTTGGGCATTTGATCGTTCTTTACGAGACAAATACTTCATTCGTTCATAAATAAACGTATTTCTAGCTTTTGACTAAGTTAAACTTTATTAAATCTTATTAATAAATATAATAATATATATTATATAAAATTGTTATATTATAAAACTTAATTTGAAAACAAATCTAATGTTACCAATTTAGTGTCATAAACATTGGTACTCCCTCCGCTTTAAAATATAAGATACTTTAGGTTTATAAAGAAAATAAATCTAGACTTCTTTTAGTATATAGATTCATCCCAAAGTTAAGTAAACCTATATAGTAAAACAAGTCTAGATTCATTTTCGTCATAAATCTAAAACATCTTATATTTTAAAACGGAGGGAGTATATTTTTTTATAAAGTTAGTCAAACTTTACTAAAATATGACATTATACTAAAATATGATTTCTTATTTGATCCTTAGAAAAAAATTCTTCCCTATTTGATACCATGTCTAAATTTGGTTTCTAATATGACATCCCATCCATTTTGACTATTAACAGTGTTAAATAACACCTGAAAAGACATTCATACCCCTTGTTCATCATGTCAAAAAAAATGCACCTGAGACCTATGAGAACAGCTGATCACCCAAAAGAGACTCGAAGAAAATTAGGCAAACCAATCATACTAATGACGGTACATACAAACAAGAACTCAATCTAAATTAGAGTGGCAAGCGGTCCGCAAAAGAAAATATAGGCAAAAAAGGTTTCCAAAAGCTAGCAAAATTAATGAAAAATTAGTTTAAAAATAGTACCACAACCCGCCTTGCTTGACACCCTAATTTAAATAGACATCCACGATCCACGAACGTAACATGGAAACTAGCAATTCTCATTGAACCTGATAGGAGCTGGGAAGTGGAATCCTTGCTTGTCGTCGTTGCCATGCAGCAGCACTGGTCGCAACTCTCTGGGAACCTTATACGCTGCCGCCAACTCGCCCGCTCGTCCTGTTCCACGCTGTTTTGGCAAGGCTCTCGCCTCCGGCCGGGGCGGCGGGAAACGGCGCCATATCGTCGCCCCTTCCTGCCACGGACCCCTATGCGCCTTCCCACCGGCGCGGCATCGGCGCCGATAGAACCTAGCTCCGGCAGCTCCTGGTACTACCATTAGAACCGTGCGCCGCCCCATCTTCCTGGTTGCCAACAAGAACCTCCTCCATCGTTGCGTTGTGCCTCCCCTGTCCCGCCACCCCATCTTGAGCTAATTTTTTTAAAATAATATATTTTTTAATTTAATTTTGCAAATAATACATTAAATAAAAATTTTGCAAATCTAACGAACCGTCTTCTTTTTAAAAGACGACGGGAGTGGATCTTTATTTGAGAAGACAACGGATGTCGTCTTTAATTAAAAAGACAACCGAAAGTTGTTTTTTATTTAAAAAGACGACAGGTGCCGTCGTCTTTCGAAATGACGACCGGAAGAGAAAGATGACAAGCAAAAAAAAAAGCCGCACATGCAGCGAGTCCAGGGGCAGTGGGGTACCGATAGATAGCTCCTCTCTTGCCCATGCACTTGTCATCTCCCCCTCCTCGCGTCTTTTCGCTCTCCATCCAGCCTCGTGGAAGCAGCAGAGCAACAATGCTACTACTAGGCAGCTAGTACTAGTAGCCGGCAAGCGTACTGTAGTACTACTGGATTTACTACTCCGTTTTACTGCAACAGCATGTGACAGGGACCAGGAGCTGCTGCTCGGAACCGTGGAAGGGTGTTGGCGCCGGTCGTCTTTTCAAATAAAAACTAGCTCTTGGTCGTCTTTTCAATTAAAGACGGCGCTCCTCGTCTTTTCAAATAACGACCATCTCCCGTCGTCTTTTGAAAAGAAGACGGCCCGTTAGATTTGCAAAAATTTTATTTCGTGTATTATTTATAAAATTGAATAAAAATATATATTATAACCATATTTCTTAGTTCTCTGTCTCGTATACTCTCATTCCACCCCACCGTTGAAACTGTAGCCATAGAGAAATAGGGCCGTGCAGAGTTGCACACACAGAACCAGCAGCGGATAGCGTGGTGGCTGCACCGACGATGTTGCCAATGTTGACCACGCGCAGCTTCTGTATAGCAAGGGGTAATTTTGTTCATAAAGGAAAATCTAACTGGTATCTAGACTGTACAGTGCAAATAGAGTGGAAGTAATGTTATATTGGTAATAAATTTAGACTTACTGTTAAATAAGGAAGAAAAAAATTCAAGGATCAATAAGGGACCGCAGTTTAAGCTAGTGTCAAATAATAAATTTTCTCATGATAGTTTCAAGGAAACTCTATTCTCCGCTCATAATAGTTGCTGAGCTATTAGTTTTTTTATTTTTTTAAATCAAGGCTGTCGCGATTTATTTAAACAACTAAATCCGAGTCTATGATGCTTACAATCCCAGTGGGTGGGACACCCAGCCAAGTCTTACAGAGCTTATCATCGCAGCCATTTTTAGCTAACGGGTGCGCAGCACCATTTTCGGTTCTCTGGATAGCAGAAACAGAGAAGTTCTCAAAGCCCATAGCCATCTCTTTAATCTCCTCTATGAGCGGTCACTGCATTGATCTATCATGCTCCATCCTCTGCAGTTTCCCCACGGACCTTCACGGTCCATCTCAAGAACAACGTGGCTCAGTTGTAGTTCACCAACAAGGAGAAGGCCTCTTCGACACGCGAGAAGCTCCGACGATTCAGCATTAGCGACATGGGGGAAATGGCACACTCCAGCCTTGAAGTCGCCATGGTGGTCACGGATGACCACGCCACCCCTCCATCCCTGTTGTTCTGACGGAACGCTCCATCGGTATTGATCTTGGCCCATTGTAACACCCTCAGAATCGGCTCTATGCAAGTTTTAGCGAAACCCGCCAAACCCGCATAGAAACGATTCAAAGGTGCCCACCAGGCACTTTCGTGCGGGTGGAAAACGAAGTAATATCATTACACAATAGTCCACGATGGAACCCACGAGCAGATACAACGGCGACTCAATGAGTCAAGAATACGATATACTGACAAAGATCCAAATCACCTTGAAAAGCGATACGTCCGAAATGCGGACAAGATGCAAATTGAGCTAAGAGCCACGAAGAATAACCAAAGGCGTCCATAACCCGCCTGAGCCAAGCCGGAAGGGTAACCCCGCTATGACGTCGATCTCAAAACCGCTTAAACAAAAGGGTGTGCCAAAGGGCAAAGGAAAGAGAGAGCGGTCAAGATCTTGAGGCCAAGACACGGCTAGGCTAGAATTTGGCGGTCCTCTACATAGGTATGGTGGATCGAAGCGGCGTGCATGCACTAAACAACCTATAGAGACTCGAGATAACCTCGGCTATCGGAGAGGGATAAGAAAGACCTATCCGAACCAACCGATACTACCACCAAACATACCCATCTGGTGTTTCCCTCGACCAAACGAGGAAGTCAACCGAGGAACTCACCGTTGGCGGTGTTATTTATTTAGTTATAGTTGCATCAATTACTAGTCGGTATAGATAGTCATCCCGATACAATAAGCACTTTTAGATAACCATTCCGTTGTAGTTGTAACACTTACTAGTCGATACAATTAGCATGAGATATCCCAAACCCAGCTTGTTGGTACTTTTATTTAGCCATTCCGTTGCAATGAAGTGATTACTAGTCATATCGGATACAAGTCAAATTATAGCATAAACTTTAGTTATAGTTGTCTATGATCGAGAAGCGTGCTCCAAGTCGTCCATAACCGTGGACACGGCTTTGAAAAAGATTTAACCTGCAGGTGCACCAAGTATCCACACGCACTTCGACCCTTTTGCGGATCGGTTAACATACACCCATCGGTATGTCGGCGGGCCTAAGTCATGACGTTTCGGACCAAAGCAAGTACATGGGGCCACCCACTAAGCTACACGCGAAGTTGGCGGCTCAAACGGACTCGGGGTTTGTGTAGAGCGGTCAAACGGGAACCCGAAAGTGTGACTGGGCTTGTCGATACAGCGAAAACGTGTCACGGTCCTAAACAGTACAGGTACTCCACGCACAATCTTAAATAAAGCAGTAAAACATGGCATAAGTACAGGATAGTAATAAAGCCCAAACTACTTGTGGCCCCCGGTACAATACTTTGAAATCAGGTACTAATCGATGGGGGTGCCCACACACCCCACCTGTGGTTAGCGCGCTCGATCTCGGAACAGGTGTCAAGAACTCGGGGTCCTACGGGACACCAGTGAGCGGTTAAAATCCAAATATTGTCTATTACCCACCGGTGCCTCTGCATTTACCTACTTTCAATTTTAGTTATTAAACAGTAATTAAAGCCATGATCACCTACAACATTAAACATGCGGCAATACTCCAACAACTGTGGTACTTGACGACACGCAACAGCACTTGAGCAAGCGACTACGACGCGCAAGTCCAACTATCTACCAAACAACAGGTAATAGGATGTGTCCAAGGCAATATAAGGCTGCAAGGGATGTTCCGGGTACGAAAACTAGAGCATCGCAACACAAATAGCAATAGATCAACAGGAGGGAATAAATACTATAAAAGTAAGATAGGTAGAAAGGGGGAGGTGCTCGCCTGAAAACATTGCCGAAGGTTCATCCGAAGATCGGGTCGACACTTGCATCAACTCATCGGCCTGATCCGTGAAGAAGCAAAGCACTAGAAGAAACACCGGATGGACTATTTAATACTATGGTAGAAAATCGGGCATGATGCATGTATGACATGGCAAGGTGCGATGCAATTAGGCAATATTAAGCGGAACCGGGGGTCCCGACAATTAATTAATAGGTTCTTATTATTTAGCTACCCCGCATTTTAAACGTTGTCTTAACAATGCAAAATATATCACCGGTTCGCTACACAAATTTAAATAGGGCCAAAGTAAGACTAGAATCGCCCGCATATGGACCCCATATTTAATTATGAGGCGAATTGGCATAAGGCCCCCAAACCACATGATATGTATGCGAGTATGAACAATTTACATGCAACAAGTAGATATACAACTTTTTATAAAATAGGGCTATAGGTTCGGGTCACACATGGAGGAGTCTCGGCGATCTTGTGGTCTCGGGTTCGACGGGGTCGGTCGTCGGGATCCGGGGCGTTGGAGCTTCGGGGTCTCAACCATCGGATCGAGAATCTTGGCGTTCCAGGAAGGAGACCTTGGCATCGGATGGTCCTTGTCGGAGTACTTGTCGTCCATCTGTATTTGCCAATGGTGAGGTTCTTGTACACTTGTTAGTTCTGTTCATCGGGAGGCACGACCACCACATCATCAACCATCGCCACCAAACATCAGCTCCACTCCACCCCACCACATCCATCCATAGATCGACCCTTCACCGTGTCTCCACCCACGGTCACACCATACAACGAGAACTGGCCTCACTCGCTCACACGACACGGGCACGGCCGAAGGCAGCTCCAGGGCATGGAGGAGCGCCTGCAAGTGAGGATGAGAAGGGGGCCACGACCAAGGCACAGGACAACGGTCGATCGTGGCGAGAGCGTTCGCTGCGGGGCAGACGGCCGAGGCAACAGAGGACGGAGGACGACGATGCGGGGGTCGGCGACGTGACCTTGGTGACAGGAGGAAATGGCGGGGCAACTCGGTCGTTGGCGCTTAGAAGAGGGGAGCGGGTGAGGCGCGAGCTCGGGACGCGGGATTCGCGGAGGCGGCCGCGGGAGGACGCGAAGAGGGCGAGGGGGCCACCGGCGCCGGGCAAGGTGAGGGCCGCGGCGTCACAGGGCAGCGGCCGAGGGAGTGGGGTCGACGGGTAGAGGCGAGGCCTCGCTGGGGGAAGGGAGGAGACGCGGCTGGTGAGGAGCTTCACGGGCGAGGCCGACCGGCGAGGGACGGGCGCGGTGATCTTGCTCACAGAGCGGGTGTACCGCAGAGGGAGATGGACGGTGTCTCGCTGGGCGGCGGACAGCAGCGACGCTCGAGGTGAGGTCGCCGGGGCTGCCGGACGCGAGGCAGAGGAGGGGCCATGACCGGGGCTCGAGGGGAGGGCGACGCAGAGGAGAGACGAGAGAGGAGGTCGGGGACGGGCGGGTGTACAGCGGGATCGCGTGCGGGATCGGGATCCCGTGTGCGTGTGTGCCGGCAGGGTGAGTGTGTGGGTCCAGGCGGAGCGTACGGGGTTCGGTGGGGAGTGGGTCAGGGGAGAGCGCGCGGTGGTTTTCCACCGGGGAAGGTGGGCCCGCGCGGGTGAGGTGGCAGGAGTTGAGTGGAGGGGTTGGTGAGGGTGGCTGTGTCGAGTGATGAGGTGGAGGAAACGGTGAGGTGGCAAGCTGTGGTTGGTCGGGGTGATGTGGAAGGGGCTGGGTAGGCTAGGGTGGGGTAGGTTAGGGATTAGACTAGGTTTTAGTTTAGGGCTTGGAGGTGGCCGGCCGGGCTTTCGGGCCTGGCAGGCTGCCTCCTAAAAATAAAATAAAAGTTTTATTATTTAAAACGGGGCATTTGAAATCCGTTGATTGACGAAACAAAATAATCCGGAGACCCGGGTTTTAATTTGAATAAAGACGGGAGTATTTAGAAAACAAAACTAGGCGTTTCGAAAATAGTTTAGACAAAAACCATGCATGATGATGACGATGCTCAAATGCAATGTGGCATGATGACATGAGCATGGGGTCATGATGATGCAATGCACAAAAATAACGCGATTTTCTAGTAGTGGTTTTTGCGGGATGCCACACCCATCCAGGTTCAGGAGGGAGCCAGTGCTTCGTATGATCTCCTTTGACCCTGATCTTCGCCCTGTGCACCAAGCTCCATTCCTCCTTGGTCGCCACTGCCCTAGATGCAATCACCCTTGGGTCTTCAATATTCCGAGATTCCCTAGCATCGTTCCTACCGACCATAGATTGTACAACATTTGAAACATGAGAGCCACGTGGTCACTCTGGGTCTTCCCAATCCAATCTAGCATCCATCCCCGAAGATCTACATGACAAGATAGTCTCCTCGGGGGGGTGAGTCAAAGGTGATCCCAAAAAGAGCCATTAAGGTGGCCCATGCCTGGACCAAATGTAACACCCCCGGTCACTCCGGACCGATGGCTCTCACTTCTGGCAGCTCAATAGGATCTCTAGACAAACCCCACAGACCAACACTAGTCTTTTCTGCGCATTGTCCTCACTCATGCACACCCGGTATCCACTTCCCGGTCGGTCAGCCATCCTAGCATTGCTCTAGGCCAAGCACGCTTAACCTTAGAGTTCTTTTCAGATGAGCTTCCGGAAAAGAAGTTGCAACTTGTTGTATGAGTATGCCATCATTCCTATTAAGTCATGTGCTTGGATCTCACATACACCCACCCTTTAGAAGATCGATGCCCTCATCGATCAAGCACACCCCAGGAACGTTCCCTCTTGGCACGTGTATGTGCGTCCAGTGTCGGCACATGTGCCATACCGTGTCCACTCCGGGCCACACGCGCCATGCTCCACATGTCCCGCCACTGACCTGCACACACCTGGCACGCGTATGTGCATCCAGTGCCGACAAATGTGTCATGTCGTGTCCACTCTGGGCCACACGCGCCATGCTCCACATGTCCCGCCACTGACCCGCACACACCCGTTTTAACCGCGAGGATCGGCTCTGATACCACTTGTAACACCTCCGGTCACTCCGGACCGACGGTTGTCACTTCTGGAAGCTCAATAGGATCTCTAGACTAACCCTACAGACCAACACTAGTCTTTTCTGCGCACTTTGTCCTCACTCATGCGCACCCGGTACCCACTTCCCAGTCGGTCACCCATCCTAGAATTGCTCTAGGCCAAGCACGTTTAATCTTAGAGTTATTTTCATATGAGCTTCCGAAAAAGAAGTTGCAACTTGTTGGTATGAGTATCCTACCAATCCTATTAAGTCATGTGCTTGGATCTCACATACACCCACCCTTTAGAAGATCAATGCCCTCAACGATCAAGCACACCCCAGGAACGTTCTCTCTTGGCACGCGTATGCGCGTCTAGTGCCGGCACATGTGCCATACCGTGTCCACTTCGGGCCACACGCGTCATGCTCCACATGTCCCGCCACTGACCCGCACACACCCGGCACGCGTATGTGCGTCCAGTGCCGACACATGTGTCATGTCGTGTCCACTCCGGGCCACACGCGCCATGCTCCACATGTCCCGCCACTGACCCGCACACACCTGGCATGTGTATGTGCGTCCAGTGCCGACACATGTGTCATGTCGTGTCCACTCCTGGCCACACGCGTCATGCTCCACATGTCCTGCCACTGACCGGCCATATGCAAGTCTTAGCGATTCCCGCTAAACCCGCATAGAAACGATTCAAAGGCGCCCACCAGTCACTTTCATGCGGGTGGAAAACGAAGTAATATCATTACACAATAGTCCACGATGGAACCCATAGAACAAATATATACAACACGACTCCATGAGTCAACAATACAAATATATAATACAAAGATCCAAATCACCTTGAAAATGATACAACGTCCGAGTATGGACAAGATGCAAATTGAGCTAAGAGCCCTGAAGAATAACCAATGGCGTCTATAACCCTGCCCAAGCCAAGTCTGAAGGGTAACCCTGCTAACGACGTCAATCTCAAAACCTGCTCAACAAAGGGGTGCCGACGAAGGGCGAAAGAAAAAGGGAGCGGTCAGTACTTAGGCCAGTACACGACGAGTCTTAGAATTCGGCAGTCCTCGCCTACAAAAGTATGGTGGACTGAAGCGGCAGCGCAGCAGGCACTAATTAACCTATAGAGACTCGAAACAGCTGACGGCTATCAGATAGAGATAAGAAAGAACTATTCGGACCCAACCTGATACTAACACCAAACATACTTTTCCTGGTATTTCCCCCTCGAGACCAAATGAGGAAGTCAGACCGAGGAACTCACACAGTTGGCAGTTTTATTCATTCCATTATAGTTGTAGCAATTACTGTTGGAAATATACCCTAGAGTCAATAATAAAAGTGGTTATTATTATATCTTTGTGTTTATGATAAATGTTTACATTCATGCTAACAGTATTAACTAGAAACATTAATACTTGTGTGATTTGTAAACTAAATTAGAGTCCCTAGTAAAGTCTCTTTGTAATACTAGCTTGTTGGTTAATAGATGATCGTGGTTTCCCGATCATGAACATTGATATGTTGTTAACAACAAAATCATATCATTAGGAGAATGGTATGATGGACATACTCCTATAGATAAGCGTAGCATTAAGATCAAGTCATTTTAATAGTTCATTTGCTATAAGCTTTCTAATACATAGTAACCTAATTCCTTCGACCATGAGATCATGGTAATCACCATCACCGGAAGGATGCTTTGATGACATCAAACACCACACCATAACTGGGTGGCTATAAAGGTGGCATTGAGTGTTCGGAAAGTATGTGTTGAGTCACATAGATCAAGAGTGGGATTTGTCCGTCCATATGACGGATAGATATACTCTGGGCCCTCTTGGTGGAATGTCATCCAATTGACTTGCAAGCATGTGACTATCTCACAAGGGATCACATATCATGAGAACGAGAAAAGAGTACTTATCGGTAACGAGGTTGAACTAGGTATGCAGAGATACCGACGATCAAACCTCGGATAAGTAAACTATAGCGAGACAAAGGGAAATTGGTATCATATGTAAGTGGTTCTTCGATCGCAAAGTAATCGTATAAATATGTGGGAGCCATATGAATTTCCAGAATCCTCTATTGGTTATTGATCGGAGAAGTGTCTTGGTCATGTCTGCATAATTCACGAACCGTAGGGAGACACACTTAAGGATTCGATGTTGTTTAGTAGATATGGAAAGTAAGTAGGGATACCGAATGTTGTTCGGAGTCTCGGATGGGATCCGGGATATCACGAGGAGATCTGTAATAGTCTAGAGAATAAGATTCATATAAGTAAAGTCCGATTCCGAAGTTCGGGAATGATTTTGATGTTTTCATCGGAGAGGTTCTAGAAGGGTCTAGAAGGTTCACCGGACCGGAAGGGGAATGGTCCATGAATGTGTCATGGGTAAGTGGAATGATTGGATCATGTCCTAAGTCACTTTGGTTGGGCATTTGCGAGAGAGAAATAAAGCTCTAAATTGAAAGTCAAAAGGGAGGTTTGAAAAGTCAAACTGGAACAATGGTTTCCTAGTGGAAAAAGGAAAGAGTCCTTCCTTCTATCCAACTTGGGTTTGGGTATGGATTCAAACTCCCCTCTCCCAAGCCTCCCTCCCTCTCATAAATAGAGGGGGAGGGTTGCCCCAAAGAACACACAACCAACCTTCCCCACTCGTGTCGCGCCGCCGCAGGACACCGCCGTCGGCTCGTCGTCGTTGCCCTGTTCGCCGCCGACACCTCCTCCTCCTCTCTGGCATTTTAAACCTAGATCGCTAGAAAACCCTAGATCCACCATAACTCGCACCGGCTTAGGCGAAGCCCTGCGGGATCTTCCCTCTACTTCCGACACCACGCCGTCGTGCTGTCGGAATCATGAGGGGAGAACTACAACCTCCGCTGCCTGCTGGAACAAGGGAGAGGAAGGTCTTCATCGAGTACCGAACGTGTGACCGACTACGGAAGCGCTGCTGGAACGCAACACCGGAAGGATCGTCTACGCGATCTTGAGATCGGCAAGTGTACGACTACATCACCCACGAGAATATGCTCTCGTTAACCGCTTTGAAATCTTTGAGGGTGAGTACTCTAATCGACTCGTTGCTACAATCTAGTAGATAGATCTTGGCTTGTTTGTGTGCATGCCGTAGAATTTTTTTGTTTTCCATGCTACGAACCCCTACAGTGGTATCAGAGCCGTGTCTATATGTAGATCCGTTGCACGAGTAGAACACAATGGTCATTGTGGGCGTTGATGCTTTTGTTGTCGATTTATTCTTGTGTACTTTGCATCTTGCGGGATGGTGGGATGAAGCGGCCCGGGCTAACCTTACATGACATCGTTCATGAGACTTGCTCCACGCTTGACATGCAACTTGTATTGCATAAGTGGCTTTGCGGGTGCCTGTTTATCACAACATAGTTGAGATTCAATTTACAACGGGTGATTGACAATACTAGTATCGATGTTGTGGTTCTTGTTCGTAAGTTAGAACGACACTTATTGAAAGCCCCAAACCACGTAAAACATGCAAAGAAAATTAGAGGCGTCTAACTTTGTTTTGCAGGGGTGTGCTGTGATATTATATGGCCATGATTGTGATTATATATGATGTATGCAATGTTCTTTATTGTAAGTCGGCAACCGACAGGAGCCATATGGTTGTCTTTTAATTCCGTTAAGACATGCGTGTCTATTATTCAAAGTAGTTGCAATAGTTGATACTGGTGGACGACAACCATGAAGCGGCACCATTGACCTTGACGCCATGCCGGTGATGATGGAGATCATGTTCGTGCTTGAAGATGGAGATCGGAAGCACAAGAAGAAAGGCCATATCATATCACATATTATGAATTGCATGTGATGTCAATCCTTTTATGCATCTTGTATTGCTTAGTTCGCGACGGTAGCATTATAAGATGATCCCTCTAGCACAAAAATTTCAAGTTATAAATTGTTCATCCTTAGTAAGCACTGTTCCTAAAGCTCGTAGTTTCAAAGCACCACGTGATGATCGGGTGTGTTAGATTCTGCGAGTGTATACAACGGGAGAAAGCCATATTTGCTCACGCGGAAGCTAAGGTTTGATCTTAATGATCCTAGCATGTACAAACATGGTCTCGAAATACGAATCACTGAAAGGTAAAGCATGAGTCATATAGTAGATATGATGAACATGTTGATTGTTCGTCATTGAAGTTGCATCAACTCTCGTGATGATCGGTTTTGATGTGGTGGATTTGGTTCGTGTGATCACTAAAACAATATGAGGGATATTGTTTTGAGTGGGAGTTCACCTAGATTAATTTAACTATTAATTAGAACTCAATTTTTCATAAACTTAGTCTAAACTATTGCAAATATGTTGTAGATCAATGGCGGCCCCTACCATCAACTTTAATGCGTTCCTAGAGAAAGAAAAGTTGAAAAACAATGGAAGGAACTTCGCGGATTGGTTCCGCAATTTGAGGATTGTCCTCAATGCTGGTAATTTGACCTATGTGCTGGTGAAATGGATCGTATGGGCACCTAGAGGGGGGTGAATAGGTGCTACCTAATTTTTAGTACTTTTTCAATTTTAGGCTTGACACAAAGTAAATTATCTAGATATGTAACTACGAGAATTTCCCTATATGCAAAGCTAGCTACTAAGCACATAAAGAGAGGAGCGAGGGAACCGTAGTGGAGCACGCAGAGACACAAGGATTTGTTTTACCGCAGTTCCTTCCTTGTTAAGGGAAGTACATATGCGTTGGAGGGGTGGGCAGCTCTAAGACCACCACGCCACAAAAGGCCTCACCCTATTCTCCGATGGATCTCGCCACGAGAGGCCTGATCCACCTTCTCCACTATTAGTACCCTTAGAGGCGGGAACCGATGACTTTTACAACGCTACCGGGGCACACACCCACAACTTAATTGGGGACTCCCGAGATGACAACAAGATGTCACAAGAACAAGTTTTATCAATATAAACAAAACAAGGATCTAGGTATTCGCAAGAAATACTAGATCGGTGATTCTCCAAATGAATGGAGAGGAGATGAAGCGCTTGATTGCTGATGATGAAGATCGAGTTCTCCTCCTTCGATTCCCCCAAGGGACGGGGCCTTTGGGTGGATCTAGGTGGAGCTCTCTTGGATGAAGGTTGCAGTTCAGATCTTTACTTTTTCGAATGAACCAAGAGATCTGGCAGGAGGGGGAAAGCTGGCTTAAATACCCCCTGCACAGATCTGGCCGTTGAACAAGCTTGGGGGCGGATTATCCGCCCCCCACTAGGGCGGACTATCCGCCCCCTGGGAAAACTCCGCCCCCAGGGCGGATATTCCGGGGAGAAAATTCGCCCCTCTCTAGGGCTGGCGCTTGAAGAACTTGATGAAGACTTTGGGAGGGGCGGATTATCCATCCCCCTCCAGGGGCGGATTATCCGGCGTGGCCGAAAAGTCCGGCCGAAACTCCGCCCCCTCTCAGTGAGCCACATATCACAAAATGATATTAAGGGAAATGATTTTTCTTGCTTTCGGCATTATGGGGGGAGGGTTAGCCCAATCAATTAGGACCACACTCCCCCTATGGCTATGCCCGCATCTAAACCAAATACATGAATAAGAGCAAGTGAGTGTGCAATGGTAGTCAAGCCAAGCTCCTTGAATATATGATATTTAGCTCATTCCTCAAATAACAAAATCTTGCTTCATCAAGGGGATTCATGAAAATATCAGCAAGTTGGTTCTTCGTGCTCACAAAGGATAGGGCAATATCGCCACGAGCAACATGATCTCGAATGAAATGGTTGTGAATCTCAACATGTTTTGTTGTTGTATGTTGTACGGGATTGTAAGCAATTTTGATAGCACTTTTATTGTCACATAATAGAGGCACTTTGTCACAATTGACACCATATTCCTTTAAAGTTTGCCTCATCCATAATAACTATGTACAAGAACTTGCAGCAGCAACATATTCAGCTTCGGCGGTTGAGAGTGAAATACAATTATGTTTCTTTAAAGACAAACACACTAGAGACCTGCCCAAGAATTGACATGCACTAGAAGTTGATTTTCTATCATCTTTGTCACCAGCCCAATCTGAATCAGTGTAACCACATAGAGAGAAACTTGAACCCTTGGGATACCATAACCCAAAATTTGGGGAATGAACCAAATATCTGAAGATTCGTTTGACCGCCACTAAGTGGCTTTCTTTAGGAGCGGCTTGGTACCTTGCACACACTCCTACACTTAATACGATATCGGGCCTAGATGCGCAAAGGTAAAGGAGAGAGCCGATCATGGATCGGTATACCTTTTGATCCACGTCTTTACCCTTGGGATTGAGCTCAAGATGACACTTTGTTTGCATTAGAGTAGCAACGCCATTGAGATCCGTCATCTTGAACCACTTGAGCATGTCTTGAATGTACTTAGATTGATTAATAAAAGTTCCCTCTCTAAGTTGTTTGATCTCGAATCCAAGAAAGAACCTCAATTCACCCATCATCGACATCTCAAACCTGTCAGTCATAAGCTTTGAAAATTCATCGTTGAAAGCTTGGTTATTAGAGCCAAAAATAATGTCATCTACATAAAGTTGGCATACAAAAAGCTCCCCATTAACCTTCTTAGTAAAAAGAGTGGGATCAATTTGCCCAACTTCGAATCCACGGTCTAACAAAAGCTCTTTAAGGTGCTCATACCACGCACGTGGGGCTTGTTTAAGGCCATAGAGCGCCTTATCGAGTTTGTAAACATGGTTCGGAAATTTGGGGTCCTCAAAACCTGGGGGCTGCTTGACGTATACCAACTCATGTATTGGACCATTAAGAAATGCACTCTTAACATCCATTTGTTGTAATTTAAAATTATGATGAGCAACATAGGCAAGAAGGATACGGATGGACTCAAGACGATCCGCATGAGCATAAGTCTCGCCAGAATCAATTCCTTCCACTTGAGAGAATCCTTGAGCCACGAGTCTTGCTTTATTCCTCACAACAATGCCATTTTCATCTTGTTTATTCTTGAAAATCCACTTGGTGCCGATAACATTGCGACAATCCTTGGGTTTCTCTACAAGCTTCCAAACTTTGTTGCGCTCGAAGTTATTTAATTCTTCATGCATTGCAACAACCCAATCGGGATCTTCAAGAGCATCAAAGACCTTCTTCGGTTCAACCATGGAAATGTGAGCTTGATGATCACAGAAGCTTGCAAGTTCTATTCTAGTAGACACCCTTCTTCGTAGATCACCAACAACCTTGTCCAGAGTGTGACCCCTTAGTTCAAGGTTCCGATCAGCACGAGCCTTGCGATGAGTCTCAATGTCCTTATTGTTTCTAGAAGGAGTTGATTCAGTATTTGTATCCTTGTCTTGTCCACTACCTTGCCCTTGATCTTGATCTGAGTTGACAACAGGAGATTGCTGCAGAACTTGTTCTTCAGGGCCGGATAATCCACCCCTTGGTGGGGCCAGACTATCCGGCTCGGGAGATGAGGCACCAGTTTCCTCTTCCTGAGAATGCCTGATAGAGCTGGGAGATCCAGAGCTGGATAATCCGCCCTCGGGGGCTGGAGAATCCGGCCTGGAGTCTTCTTGGCTGTTGTCTTCTTCTTCGGATCCCTTAGGACAAGTTGGAGTGCCAGGGGCGGATTGTCCGCCCCTTGGATGGGGCGTATAGTACGGCCTAGGACTACTATTTTGTCCAGGATACTGATGATCTTCAGTAGGTTGCGGTGTCGGTGCAGAGTTTTCTCCAATAGTAGGAGCTTGTTGATCTTGTATAGATGAGGGCTCCACTTGATTGGAGCATTGTCCTTCTCGATCCGCCACAAGGGGTTCCTCAATGGGGCGGAAAAATCCCACGCCCATTCTTCTTATGGCATCTTGGGGTATTTCAACATCTGCATCACAAACATCAACTTGCCCTACATAGGAGCCGTTATTTTCATCGAACTCCACACTACAAGATTCTACAACAGTCCCAGTGAGCTTGTTGTAGATTCTATAAGTGTGGGATTCGGCACCGTAACCAACAAAAATACCTTCTAAAGCCTTGGATTCAAATTTAGACAAGCGGACACCTTTAATAAGAAAGAAACACTTACACCCGAATACCCTGAAGTATGAGATGTTGGGCTTGTTACCGGTAAGTATTTCATATGGAGTCTTGTCCAAAATCTTTCGGAGGTAGAGCCGGTTCGATGAGTGACAAGCAGTGGATATGGCTTCAGCCCAAAAATTGTAAGGAGACTTGAATTCAGCCAACATTGATCTTACCATATCCATCAAAGTCCGGTTCTTCCTCTCGGCTACACCATTTTGTTGGGGGGTGTACGCAGCGGAATATTGATGTCTAATCCCCTCTTCGCTTAGAAACTCATTCAAAGTGTAGTTCTTGAGTTCGGAGCCGTTGTCACTTCTTATTACCAAGATAGGAACATTGTGTTGACGTTGAACTTCATTGGCAAAGTCAATGACTATTTGTTGAGTCTCACTCTTTAGCTTGAAGAAATAGACCCATGTATATCTTGAGTAATCATCGACAATGACCAAGCAATATTTCTTCCCACCAAGACTTGCATGAGAAGGAGGACCAAATAAATCCACATGAAGTAATTCCAAGATCCTCTTTGAAGACACAATAGTCTTCCTCTTGTGGGGAGAGTCATGCATTTTTCCTTCAATACAAGCCCCGCAAACACGATCTTTGGCAAAGGAGACATTGTATTTTAGTCCAAGGACGTGGCCACCCTTGTGGAGACTTTGCAAAGTTCTCATGTTGACATGGGCTAAATGGCGGTGCCATAACCAACCCACGTCGGCCTTTCCTAAAAGGCACATCGGACCCGAAGTGGTTTTCCCCGAAAAGTCCACCACATATAGGTCATTTTCGACATATCCAACGAAAGCGACCTTTAGAGACTTGCTCCACAAGAGTACCACCAAATCATCATCGATAAAAATAGCAAAACCCATCTTGCCAAGGGCACAAACAGAAAGAAGGTTGTAACCGAGGGTCTCAACAAGCATGACGTCCACGAGAGAGATATCTTGGGAAACCACAACCTTGACAAGACCCAATACCTGAGATTTAGACTTATCACTGTAGGAGACTATAATATTATCATGATTTGGACGCATCTCCGTGATGATCTCCTTGCTTCCAGTCATATGACTAGTGCATCCACTATCTAGCACCCATTTCGATCCACCGGAAGCATAGCCCTGCAAGAAAATTACTTCTTGGTTTTAGGTACCCATTTTTCAATGGGTCCTTTCATGTTAGTAACAAGGGTCTTTGGAACCCAAATAGACCAAGCAATATATTCATCAAAGGGACCTACATAATAAGCATAAACATCACCATAATCATCACAAAAGAGTTCATAATTTGGATTGTGAGACCCTGCAAAACCAATATTGTTAGTTTGGTCCTTTGTGACATTCTTCTTAGCGGTGCTTGTCTTTGATTGTACATTCTTGGTCTTGTTCTTATTGTTTTTCCTTTTCTTGTACTTGGTGACATACCCAAGTCCCTCTTTACCAAGATTTGAGCTTTGCTTACCAAGAACTTCATCAAGAACACCCTTATCCTTGGGAGTGATGTCCTTGACAGATTCTTCTACCACACTAGCATTTTCCTTGTGACTATATGTTGAATTGGATGTGCTAGGAACATCATACTTGTCCAATCGAATTTAGAGCTGATCATGTGACTCATTGAGAATGGATAAATCGCTTTTCAACGCCTTGTGAGCGTTGTCAAGTTTCTCCAATTCCTCGGAGAGTCTATCATGAGCAGCCCCAAAGTCAATCTTTTCCTTCTTTAGCTTCTTTGCTTTGGTGACTGCATTGTCACGTTCCTTAACAAGTTTGGCCACTATTTCTTCATGTGACTCCTCAAGGGACTCAAGCCTCTCTTCAATAGAGACCCGAGCCTCTTCTTCTTCAAGTGCATTTTTAAGGATGCAATTTCCATTGCATCCTCCCTTTCAATTCTGCCCTTTTCTTCGAGGAGAGCTTCATTTTGGGCAAGCTGGTCCATAAGAGCTTCAAAACGTATTTTGTGCTCACCTTGCAAGTTAGTGAAGAAATAGTCCAAAGCAATAATCTCTTCTTTAACCTTAAGACTAGTAGGTTCATCCATGTCAATCATAGCCTTAGGAAAAGAAGAGTTAGAAGAAGTTACCTCGGATCTTCTTGCCATGAGACAAGTAGCATTCTTGTTGATGATGTTTTCGTTCGGAGAGTCAAAGAGATATGTTGATGTAGATGTCGTGGCTATAGCAGCCACCTCTTAAGAGCTATCATCCTCGTCCTCATCTTCACTTCCCGAAGAATATTCTTCTTGAGCCACTATAACAATCTTTGGTTCCTTCTTGAAGGGAGCATTCTTCTTTACAAACTGTTTCTTGCGTGGAGCCTTTGACTTGTCTTTGAAAATAAGTCTTCCTCCATCATCTTCCCTACTTTGATATGGACACTCAGCTACAAAGTGCAGCCGGACACCACAATTGAAACATTTTCTCTGCTTGGGACCATTTTCCTTTCTTCCATAGGCTCCACTCTTGTGTTCTAGTTTAGCTTTAGCCTTGGCCGAATCTTTCCAAAAGTTTCTAGCATAAAGAGCCAGGTATTGTCCATGGATCCTTTTTATATCCTCGGGACAGTCCATACCTTCTATGGCATATTCATCATGATCAACCACACTAGTCTTCAAGGCCATGTTGACCCCCTTTTGCATCCCCATAGCTCATGCACGAGCATCTTCGGCATTCTTGGCAGCCACTTTGAAAGCGGCCATTTCTTGCATTACCTCATTGGATTTCATGAGGTGGTAGTTATGCCTACCTTGGAGACTTTTCAAATCTGTGGGCTCAAATGGCATAAGATCACTGACATAATTGCGCTTGATCCATGCATCATCAACATGAGCGGCACCATGGTTTCTGAAAGTTGTGGTTATTGCCTTGAGCCTCCTATACATGTCCTCGTGGTTTTCTCTATCCAACATATAGAATCCTTCAGCTTCATTGCTCAAAGCATCATATCTATTCCTTCTCATACTTTCATTTTCCGATGAAGAGCTCGGTGAGAGCATCCCAAGCTTCCTTAGCTGTACTAAGATGCTGAATGTGTGGCATATCTTTGTCACCCACACCAAGTTGTATCATGTGTAGAGCTTTAGCGTTGAGTTGGCTATCGACAACTTCTCTTCTTGTGAGATTGTTAGGGTTTCCAACATGAAGACCATTTTCGATGATTTTCCACAACTCAATGGAGGAACTGCACACATGAGACTTCATCAAAAATTGTCATTGAGTAAAAGTAGATGCTAAAAGTTTGGGTGGATCACCCCTATTATGTATATGTGGGTGAGGGATAGGTGGATCAGGAGAATACACATGAGAAACCTCATTGTATCCATCCTTACCACTATCCTTTTTCAAGGAGGAGCTCTTTCTAGTGTCATCACCAACCACTTCGTTATCTTTGGAATCGGTTTTACCCGTTTCCTTGGATTGCGGAGTGGTAGCCTCGGAGTTAGATGGAGGTGATGATGCGGATGTGGAGATACGCATTATCAATTGACGCATCTCTTCCATCTTAGCCTCCATTGAACTCACCAAGGTTGTTTCCAATGTCTTGAGATCATTCATGGTGACTACCTCCGGAGCATCACTCCCATCTACCTTGGAACCCATACTTCTCTTAGGCGGTTAAGCCCGAAATAAGAGCCGGGGCTCTGATACCAATTGAAATGGATCATATGGGCACCTAGAGGGGGGGTGAATAGGTGCTACCCAATTTTTAGTACTTTTTCAATTTTAGGCTTGACACAAAGTAAATTCTCTAGATATGTAACTACGAGAATTTCCCTATATGCAAACCTAGCTACTAAGCACGTAAAGAGAGGAGCGAAGGAACCGTAGTGGAGCACGCGGAGACATAGGGATTTGTTTTACCGTAGTTACTTCCTTGTTAAGGAAAGTACATCTGCGTTGGAGGGGTGGGCAGTTCTAAGACCACCACGCCACAAAAGGCCTCACCCTATTCTCTGATGGATCTCGCCACGAGAGGCCTGATCCACCTTCTCCACTATTAGTACCCTTCGAGGCGGGAACCGGTGCCTTTTACAACGCTACCGGGACACACACCCACAACTGAATTGGGGGCTCCCGAGATGACAAAAGCTGTCACAAGAACAAGGTTTATCAATATAAACAAAACAAGGATCTAGGTATTCGCAAGAAATACTAGATCGGTGATTCTCCAAATGAATGAAGAGGAGATGAAGCGCTTGATTGCTGATGATGAAGATCGAGTTCTCCTCCTTTTATTCCCCCAAGGGACAGGGCCTTTGGGTGGATCTAGGTGGAGCTCTCTTGGATGAAGGTTGCAGATCAGATCTTGACTTTTTCGAATGAACCAAGAGATCTGGCAGGAGGGGGAAGGTTGGCTTAAATACCCCCTGCACAGATCTGGCCGTTGAACAAGCTTGGGGGCAGATTATCCGCCCCCCACTAGGGGCGGACTATCCGCCCCCTGGGAAAACTCCACCCCAAGGGCGGATATTCCGGGGAGAAAATCCGCCCCCTCTCTGGGGCTAGCGCTTGCAGAACTTGATGAAGACTTTGGGAGGGGCGGATTATCCGACGTGGCCGGAAAGTCCGGCCGAAACTCCGCCCCCTCTCTATTGCTTGCACCTTGGCAGTGAACATGAGGGGCGGAATATCTGCCCCCCCCCCCGCGAGGGGCGGATTATCCAGCGGGGCCGGAAAATTCGGCCGAAACTCCGCCCCCCTTCTGGGGCTTGCGCCTATTTGGGAAAAGGGTGGGGCGGATTATCCGCCCCTGGTGGGGGCATATTATCCGCCCCTAAAGGCAGATTCCTTTTCCTTTTATCCTTAGAGAGAGCTGCAACACTTCAACACACATTAAATAGTCCTTGATATTGTTATCTAACACACAAAACACTAGGGATTATGAAATGTTCTTTCAGCTGGATGCACCGCTGGGTGACCCGCCTACAGCTGATGCTACCGATGAGGTAAAGAATGTTTCCCTCGCTCGGAATAATTAGTACTCCACGGTTTAATGTGCTATCTTTTATGGTTTGTAATTGGAGCTTCAGAAAAGGTTTGAGAACCATGACCCACATGATATTGTCCCTGAACTCAAAATGATATTTGAGGCTCACGCGGCAGTTGAGAGTTATGAGGCTTCTGATAAGTTCTTTAACTGCAAGATGGAAGAGGGCAGCTCCGTCAGTGAGCACGTGCTTAAGATGTCTGAGCATGCAAGCAAGCTTCAAAGCTTAGGTATAGTGATTCCTAATGCTTTGGAGATTCACCGTGTCCTCCAATCACTACCACCAAGTTACAAGAACTTTGTGATGAACTACAATATGCAAAACATGGACAAGTCGTTGCCTGAACTCTTCTCCATGTTAAAGTATGTATAAGTAGAGATCAAGAAAGAGCACCAAGTGTTGTTGTTCAATAAGACCACCAAATTCAAGAAGCAAGGCAAGTAAGAAAGTTACCGCGCCGACGAAGAAGACCAAGGCTGGGCCTAAGCCTGATACTGAGTGCTTTTACTGCAAGGGAGAAGGTCACTAGAAGCGGAATTGCCCTAAGTACTTGGCGGATTTGAAGAACGGCAACATCAAGAAGAAAGGTATATCCGATATACATATTATTGATGTGTATCTCACTAGTACTCGTAGTAGTGCCTGGGTATTTGATACTGGTTCGGTTGCTCATATTTGTAACTCGAAACAGGTGCTGCAGAATAGACAGAAACTAGCGAAGAACAAGGTGACGATGCGCGTTGGAAATGGATCATCTACCATCGGGATTAGTTTTATACTTAAATAATTGTTATTTGGTGCATGCGTTGAGCATAAACATTATACCAGGATCATGTTTATTGCGAGACGGTTACTTGTTTAAATCCAAGAATAATGGTTGTTCGATTTATATGAGTAATATGTTTTATGCACATGCACCTTTGATAGATGGTCTATTCTTATTGAATCTCGATTGTAGTAATAGACATATTAATAACATTGAAGCTAAATGTTTGAAATTGAGCGATAACTCGAACTATATGTGGCACTGTCGTCTTGGTCACATTGGAGTGAAGCGTATGAAGAAACTCCATTCTGATGGACTTCTTGAATCACTTGATTTCGAATCACTTGAAAGATGCGAAGCATGTCTGATGGGTAAAATGACTAAGACTCCATTTTTTGGTATGATGGAGCCAGCTATGGACTTATTGGAAATCATACATACCGATGTGTGTGGCCCAATGAGTGTAGCATCGCGCGGTGGTTATCGTTATGTTCTGACCTTCACGGATGACTTGAGTAGATATGGGTATATCTATTTCATCAAACATAAGTCCGAAACTTTCGAGAAGTTTAAGGAATTTCAAAGTGAGGTAGAGAATCAATGTAACAAGAATATTAAATTTCTACGATCTGATCGTGGAGTGAATATCTAAGTTACGAGTTTGGCGAGCATTTGAAGAAATGCGGAATACTTTCACAATTGACACCGCCAGGAACACCACAACTTAATGGTGTGTCCGAACGTCGTAATCGAACTCTCTTAGATATGGTTCGTTCTATGATGTCACTTATAGATTTACCGCTATCGTTTTGGGGTTATGCATTATAAACAACCGCATTCACTTTAAATAGGTCACCATCTAAATCCATTGAAACGACACCGTATGGATTATGGTTTGGGAAGAAACCTAAATTGTCGTTTCTTAAAGTTTGGGGTTGCGAAGCTTATGTAAAGAAGTTACACCCTGACAATCTTGAACCCAAAGCGGAAAAATGCGTCTTTATAGGATACCCGAAGGAAACTATTGGGTATACCTTCTATCATAGATCCGAGGGCAAAATATTCGTTGCCAATAATGGATCATTTCTAGAGAAGGAGTTTCTCTCGAAAGAAGTGACTGGAAGGAAAGTAGAACTCGACGAGGTTGTTGAACCTTCTCTCGGACATGAGAGTAGCGCAACACCGTAAGTAGTTCATGTGGCGTCTACACCAATAAGAGAGAAATCTAATGATGTTGATCTTGAAACTTCGGTTGAAGTAACTATGGAACCTCGCAGGTTAACGAGAACTCGTACCACTCCTGATTGGTATGATCCCGTTATGATTGTCATGTTGGTGGACAACACCGATAACCCTGCGACATATGAGGAAGCAATGATGAGCCTAGATTGCAATAAATGGCAAGAAGCCATGAAATCCAAGATTGGATCCATGTACGAAAACCAAGTATGGACTTTGGTGGACTTACCAGATGGCCGGAAGGCTATCGAGAAAGGGTTTGGAATGGAAGATAGCAAGAAAGGGTTCTTGCCCATGTTGCCCAATACGACCTTGAGTAAAACTCAAAGTCCTGCAACGGCAGAAGATAGAGAAAGGACGAGTAAGACTCCCTATGCCTCAGCCATAGGATCTCTTATGTATGCCATGCTATGTACTAGACCCGGCATTGCATATGCTGTTAGTTTGACTAGCAGATATCAAAGTGATCCAGGAGTGGATCATTGGACAGTGGTCAAAAACATCCTTAAGTACTTGAGAAGAACTAAGGCTATGGTTCTTTCTTATGGAGGTGATAAACAACTCGTTGTTAATGGTTACACCGATGCTAGTTGGAACACCGATCCGGATGATTCTAAATCTCAATCTGGATACGTATTTATTTTGAATGGTGCAGCAGTTAGCTGGAGGAGTGCAAAGCAAAGCGTTGTGGCGAGATCTTCAACTGAATCGGAATACATAGCTGCTTCGGAGGCTTCACAAGAGGTGATATGGATGAAGGAGTTCATTACAGAGCTCGGTGTGGTTCCAAGCGCGTTGGACCCAATGTCTATCTATTGTGATAACATGGGAGCCATCGCCAATGCGCAAGAACTAAGGTCACACAAGAAGCTGAAGCACATCAAGCTACGTTTTCACGATATTCGAGAGCATGTCCAAGATGGTGACATAAAGATTTGCAAAGTACATACAGATCTGAATGTGGCGGATCCGTTGACTAAACCTCTCCCGAGGGCAAAACATGACCAGCACCAAACCGCCATGGGTGTTCGGTATATTACCATGTAATCTAGATTAGTTGACTCTAGTGCAAGTGGGAGACTATTGGAGATATGCCCTAGAGGCAATAATAAAAGTGGTTATTATTATATGTTTGTGTTTATGATAAATGTTTACATTCATGCTATAACAGTATTAACCGGAAACATTAATACTTGTGTGATTTGTAAACTAAATTAGAGTCCCTAGTAAAGCCTCTTTGTAATACTAGCTTGTTGGTTAATAAATGATCGTGGTTTCCCGATCATGAACATTGAGATGTAGTTAACAACAAGATCATATCATTAGGAGAATGGTATGATGGACATACTCCTATAGATAAGCGTAGCATTAAGATCAAGTCATTTCAATAGTTCAATTGCTATAAGCTTTCTGATACATAGTAACCTAACTCCTTCGACCATGAGATCATGCTAATCACCATCACCGGAAGGATGCTTTGATGACATCAAACACCACACCGTAACTGGGTGGCTATAAAGGTGGCATTGAGTGTTCGGAAAGTATGTGTTGAGGCACATAGATCAAGAGTGGGATTTGTCCATCCATATGACGGATAGATATACTCTGGGCCCTCTCGGTGGAATGTCATCCAATTGGCTTGCAAGCATGTCACTGGCTCACAAGGGATCACATATCACGGGAACGAGAAAATAGTACTTATGGGTAACGAGGTTGAACTAGGTATGCAGAGATACCGACGATCAAACCTCGGATAAGTAAACGATCGCGAGACAAAGGAAAATTGGTATCGTATGTAAGTGGTTCATTCGATCGCAAAGTAATCGTAGAAATATGTGGGAGCCATATGAATTTCCAGATTCCTCTATTGGTTATTGATCAGAGAAGTGTCTCGGTCATGTCCGCATAATTCACGAACCGTAGGGAGACACACTTAAGGATTCGATGTTGTTTAGTAGATATGGAATGTAATTGGGATACCGAATGTTGTTCGGAGTCTCGGATGGGATCCGGGATATCACGAGGAGATCTAGAATAGTCCGGAGAATAAGATTCATATAAGGAAAGTCCGATTCCGGAGTTAGGGAATGATTTTGATGTTTTCATCGGAGAGGTTCTAGAAGGGTATAGAAGGTTCACCGGACCGAAAGGGAAATGGTCCATGAATGTGTCATGGGTAAGTGGAATGATTGGATCATGTCCTAAGTCACTTTGGTTGGGCATTTGCGAGAGAGAAATAAAGCTCTAAATTGAAAGTCAAAAGGGAGGTTTGAAAAGTCAAACTGGAACAATGGTTTCCTAGTGGAAAAAGGAAAGAGTCATTCCTTCTATCCAACTTGGGTTTGGGTATGGATTCAAACTCCCCTCTCCCAAGCCTCCCTCCCTCTCATAAATAGAGGGGGAGGGCTGCCCCAAAGAACACACAACCAGCCCTCCCCACCCGTGTCGCGTCGCACGCCGCCGCCGCCGCCGCGCTGCCGCCAACTTGTCGTCGTCGCCCTAGTAGCCGCCGACACCTCCTCCTCCTCTCTGGCCTTATAAACCTAGATCACCGGAAAACCTTAGATCCACCATAACTCGCACCGGCTTAGGCGAAGCCTTGCGGGATATTCCCTCTACTTCCGACACCACGTCGTCGTGCTGCCGGAATCGTGAGGGGAGAACTACAACCTCCGCTGCCTGCTGGAACAAGGGAGAGGAAGGTCTTCATCGATTACCGAACGTGTGACCGACTACGGAAGCGCTGCCGGAACGCAGCGCCGGAAGGATCGTCTACACGATCTTGAGATCGGCAAGTGTACGACTACATCACCCACGAGAATCTGCTCTTGTTAACCGCTTTGGAATCTTCGAGGGTGAGTACTATAATTGACTCGTTGCTACAATCTAGTAGATAGACCTTGGATCATTTGTGTGCATACGGTAGAATGTTTTTGTTTTCCATGCTATGAACCCCTACAATTACTAGTCAGACATGGATAACATGAGTCATCCTGATATAATAAGGAGTGGGTATTTTTAATTAACCATTCCGTTGTAGTTGCAATACTTACTAGTAAGATACATATACCATGAGACATTCAAAAACCCACCAGTTGTTGGTACTTTTATTTAGCCATTCTATTGTACTGAAGCTGATTACTAGTCATTTCAAGATTAAATTTATAGCACTACTTTAGTTATAATTGTCTATCATCGAGATACTGTGCTCCAAGTCGTCCATAACCGTGGACACGACTTTCAGAAAGTTTTACCCTGCAGGGGGCACAAATAGCAACACACGCACAATCAACCTCGAAAAAACTAAATGAAAACCCAACGAGGCATCACGACAAAGAAATTGCAAGATTCATATAATATTTCAGGGGGCCACCCCACCAAGCTACCCGCTACGAAGTTGGCCGGCTCCGAGACGGACCCAGAGGTTTGCGACAACGGCTGTAAACGACTGGGAACCCGAAAGTGTGACTAGGCTTGTCAATACCGCGAAATCGTGCCACGATCCAAAACAGTACAGGCGCTCCACGCGCAATAGTAAATAAAGCAGTAAAGCATGGCATAATCATGCCATAAGAACATGATAGTAATAAAGCCCCAAACTACTTTGTGGCCCCAAGAAATAAGGTATGACTCAAGCTCATGCTAAGGGTATTCATAGTCCCACATATGGATAGTGCGAATATTCAAAGAACAGGTATCAAGTACTCAGGATCCTACGCGACACAAGTGGACGGTTAAAAACCAAATAACATCTATTGCTCACCTGTGCCTCTGCATTATTTACCTACTTTCAATTTTAGTTATTAAACGGTAATTAAAGTCATGATCATCTCCACCATTAAGCATGTGCCAATCACCCAACAACGATGAAACATCGACGACGGGAAGCAACACCTGAGCAAGCAACTACGACTCGCAAGGCCAACTATCTACCAAACAACAGGTAATAGGGGGTGTCCAAGGAAATATAGGGTTGCAAGGGATATCACGGGTACGAAAACTAAAGCATCACAACACAGATAGCAATAGATCAACATGAGGAAATAAAGACTATAAAAGTAAGAGGTAGAAAAGGGGAAAATGCTCGCCTAAAAACATTGCCGAAGGTTCACCCAAAGATCGGGTCGACTCGCATCAAATCATCGTTCTAATCCGTGAAGAAGCAAATCACTAGAAAAAACACCGGATGCACTATTTAATACTACGGCAAAAGATCGAGCATGATGCATGTATGATGCGTGACATGGCAAAGATGCGATGCGATTAGGCAATATTAAACAGAACCGGGGTTCCGGCATTTACTTAGATGGTTCACGTTGTTTAGATACCCCGCAATTTAAATGTTGTCTTATCAAGGCAAAATATTTCACCGGTTCGATGCACAAATTTAAATGAGACCAATATTAGACTAGAAAATCCCACATTTGATCTCCCTATTTAATTATGAGGTGAATCGGCATAATGCCCCCAAAACCACATGTTGAGAATGCAATCATGACAATTTAACATGCAACAATTTATATAATTCATAAAAATAGGGGTCTCGGAATGAGGGTCACACTTCAAGGTCCGAAGATCTTGGGGACTCGGAGGGGTTAGAGTTCGGCGACGAGATCGTTCTTCAGATTTTGGTCTTCGGGCATCGAATCCGTGAAGAAGGTCAGTGGCGGTAGCCAGAACCTACCAGCAGGGACTTCCGGCGAGACGCCCAGCGAGTCGCCCGACAAGGGTGTTCTCATCCACTTGGGCAAACAGGAAACAAACTCCCACATATGAAAATCTTGATAGAGTTCTAGCTAGCGTATCTTGGGAACAAAAGTTCCCTCTAGTAAGTGTGCGTGCACTCACTAGAGCGGCCTCAGATCATACACCGTTACTTGTTGAATCAGGTGAACAAGCTCACCAGGGAAACAAAAAAAATTTCTCATTTGAATTAGCTTGGTTACGCCAACCTGGGTTCTATGATATGGTGGCCAGGGAGTGGGCTGCAACATCCCATGGAAACACATGCATTGAGATATGGCAGAATAAGATCCGCCACTTGCGAAACTTTCTAAAGGGGTGGGCGAGAAACCAAAGTAGCGTCTATAAAAAGGAAAAACAACGGTTGCTTGGTATCATCGACCATCTCGATATCAAAGACGAAACTACCCTACTAAGTGAGCACGAGCGTGGCTTATTGAGAGAGGCAAATGACCAATTAGCAAATCTTCGACGTGATGAAGAATCTAAATGGGCACAGAGGGCTAAGGTTAAGCATATCCAAGAAGGGACCAACAATACTAAATATTTCCACCTCATTGCGAATGGAAAACACCGTAGAAAGAAAAAAATTCAGCTCGAACAAGACGAGGGAACTATTTTGGGACAAGATAACATCAAAAAATATATCACAGAGTTCTATAAGAGCTTATTTGGTGCTCCGGTTGAGAATTTTGTCTCCATGATAGAATCAATGAAAGATGATATTCCACAATTGTCGCAGGAGGAGAATGATATACTCATAGCTGACTTTGCAGAAAAGGAGGTTCCTGAGGCGATCATGCAGATGAAAAAAATAAGGCGCCTAGGCCTGATGGGTTTCCAGCAGAGTTCTATCAAACGTTTTGGGAGTTAATTAAGGGTGACCTGATGAACATGTTTAAAAAATTCCAACAGGGGGAATTACCTTTATTTCACCTTAATTATGGAACCATTATTTTATTACCTAAGAAGGAGAATGCGGTTCAAATTCAACAGTATAGACCCATATGTTTGTTAAATGTGAGTTTCAAAATTTTCACCAAAGTGGGAACTAAGCGAATCACAAAGATGGCACAGGTAGTTATCAGACCTACTCAAATGGCTTTTATGCCAGGCAGATATATTTTAGAAGGTGTGCTAATACTACATGAGACTATACATGAACTTCATAGGAAGAAAATGGATGGAGTGCTACTTAAAATCGATTTTGAAAAGGCTTACGATAAGGTGAAATGGCCTTTCCTACAGCAAGTCCTTCAAATGAAGGGATTTGACCCTAAATGGTGCCAATGGATTGAAAAATTTGTTAGTAGAGGTAGTGTGGCTATAAAAGTAAATGATGATATAGGCAGTTACTTTAAGACTCACAAGGGTTTATGGCAAGGGGATCCATTATCACCTATCCTTTTTAACATTATTGCTCATATGTTGGCAATTCTTATTGCTCGAGCAAAAGAAGATGGTCAAGTAGATGGTCTTATACCACATCTAGTGGATGGTGGTGTATCCATTCTCCAATATGCCGATGACACTATCATTTTCATGGAACACAAAAGGCTCTTAATATGAAATTGATTTTGTGCATTTTTGAGCAACTATCGGGTTTAAAAATAAACTTTCATAAGAGCGAGCTCTTTTGTTTCGGTAAAGCAAAAGAAATACAAGACCAATATATGAATCTATTTGGATGTGGAATAGGCTCATTTCCATTTAGATACCTAGGGATTCCTATTCATTTCAGAAAATTGAAAAACGGTGAGTGGAAACCGGTAGAAGACCGTTTTGAGAGAAAACTTGGAAGATGGGTAGGCAAATTATTATCCTATGGAGATAGGTTAGTTCTTATTAATTCAGTCCTAACGAGCCTCCCAATGTTTATGTTATCTTTCTTTCAAATACCCAAAGGGGTAAGGAAACGATTGGATTTTTTCGCTCACGTTTTTTCTGGCAGAGTGATGGCCATAAGAGAAAGTATAGACTTACTCATTAGAACATCATTTGCCGACCTAAGGATCAAGGGGGGCTTGGAGTAGAGGTTTTAGATATTAAAAATAAATGCCTACTTATTAAATGGCTTTTCAAACTTTTGTCAGAACATGGGGTCTGGCAGGAGTTAATTCAAAACAAATACCTCCATTCCAAATCTTTGTCTCAAGTGAAGGAAAAACCTAATGACTCTCCTTTTTGGAAGGACCTCATGAAAGTGAAAGAAGAGTTTTTTGAGCATGGTTCCTTTAACGTAGGTAATGGGGAAGCAAGTCGATTTTGGGAAGATACGTGGTTGGGAGATATTCCTTTAGCTCAACAATATCCATCACTATATAATATTACACAACGAAAACAAGTTTCAATTGCTAATGTTATGTCTCAAGTGCCACTGAATATAGGCTTTAGACAGGCACTAACGAGTAACAGAGGTCATAGTTGGCTGCATCTTGTTAACCGTCTAATGGATATTAATTTAACCACAGCTCCTGATGTTTTCAAATGGAAATTGACCAACTCGGGTTCTTTCACTGTTAAGTCCTTGTATTTAGATTATATGAATGACAATACAAGGTTCTTCCGCAAGTATATTTGGAAAATAAAAGTACCTTTGAAGATTAGAATCTTCATGTGGTTCTTGTATAAAAGAGCACTGTTAACAAAAGATAATCTCTCAAAAAGGAACTGGCAGGGAAGTAAAAAATGTTGCTTTTGTGACCAAGAGGAAACAATACAACATTTGTTTATATCATGCCCTTTAGCAAAAGTTGTCTGGTGTATTGTCCATATAGCGTTCAATATATCCCCTCCAAATAATATTACTAATCTTTTTGGGAACTGGTTGTCTGGAGTTACAAAAAATGAAAAAGTACAGATCCGAGTGGGTGCATGTGCTTTGCTTTGGGCCATCTGGCATGTCAGAAATGACTATATTTTTAACAATGCAAAAACAACTTTTTTATGCAGGTTATATCGCTGGCTACCCATTGGATCCATTTGTGGTCCTACCTACAACCAACGGAGCGGCGACAAGATCTGCTTACTAGGTGCAACCATTTGGAGATGGTCGCCAGAGACTTATTCACTCGGTGCAACTGGCGTTTTGATCATAGAATAACATGTTGATGCAGAGTCATTTCACGTGTTCTATTGCTTTTAGGTGGTTGATTCGTATGTCCACCATGTGTGACCCATGATATATCTTTTGTAAAAACTGAATTTCAATAAGTTAATAAAGGCCGCATGCATCCTATCGATGCAGAGGCCGGGGCGTTTTGTCCCCATTTCGAAAAAACAATCTTGTGTGATTTTTATATATCAGAAGAATACATGTTATGCATTCAGTATCGTAGATAGAAAACAATATGTCAATACAAAGTGTCAAGGATAAACCTTGAAAATAAATGCAATGTCTTGCTAACTTGCTGTGGTATAAGGCTTGCATGAAACCCATTATTTTTCTGGATAAATTTGTTTGATTTGTTCAGATATTGCTGCTGGGGCTTGTGTTTTACTGCCTTTTGATGAAGCATATGGAATTTGTTCTTATATATCTCATATTTGCTTATCCCGGTTCTTTACTTTGCTAGTGTCAATTCTTTATCAATCTGATTATGGTGGTCTGTTGGTAGCTTCTGTTTTCTCTCTGTTATTAGCTATTTATCCTCTGGATGGGGTGTGCAGTTATATGATGAGTATGTTGCATGCTTCTCTTAGGTCAATACGTTGTTAGGTTACTGATCCCATGACTCAAGCATTGCACTTCCAAGCCTTTTAGCATCTTCACATGTCAGCTGTTCCCCTGCTGGATTCACGTTCTCATTTTGCTGACTTACATTTGAGTGTCATTCTTTTCTGTACATGTTTATTCAGAGCATTGCTAGTACTTTAGGTTTTGAAGTAATCAAATCTTTGTCTTTATATGACAATATTTAATTATGTTTCTTAACTGTTAGGGTTGTGAAGAAGCTGGATATGGTAGCTTGTTTCAAAGGTTGCAACCTTTATCATTTAACAAGCACATTTTGAGGGAACATCATCGAATGCATAAGTCAATTAGCAAATTTCCATGTGAAACATTTTATGGGTGGAAAGTTCCTCCTGATCCCAAAGTCAAAGATACTAATTACAGTGAGGACCTCGGCCATTTGGATTTGGCTCACTACAGTTTTCACAATATTCAGGTTGTGGATAAATGCAGACTTAAAGGAAAATTTACTGTCCAGACTGCTGCTATCGTGCTGCTTATTGAGAAGCTTTGCAAAGGTAGGTAATATGTAATTTGATGCTATCATCCATTTCCCCCTCTTTGTTCAATCAACATTATTTTCCACTTCAACTTTTGTTTTGTTATATAGTTTTGGTGGATAGAAGTCTCCAAGTTGTTGTGATATGCCTATCAAGAAATGAAGCCGGTATAGTCAGAAGACAACTGAGATCTAATAATGAAATGCATGCCAAATTAAATCTTGTTGTGAAATCTATTGACGAATTGCAACCAGAATGGTTTGATGTGGTCATTTTATCAACAATCGTTGCTGATAATACCGAGCTTCAGCGCATTAAAAATAATAATATAAATGCGGCTCTGACATGTTCAAGGTATGTATCCAGAACTTATTTGTTTCGTGCCAATGAACCATGTGTTGACACCAAGTTGTTTTCTTGCTAGCCATTTTTGTTGGATAATAGGCGAATATGAATCCTTGGTGGCTGGTCCACTTATTTGGAGAAAACTTGCTGTTGATGCCCGGAAGCGGGGATGTGCTCACGATTACAAAGGAAAAGACCTTTTTGAGATAGCACAACGTTTGGAACTGAAGGATAAAATTGATACTCTGAATTCTATTCCTTCAATTCCAAATAATGTACTTTGCAAGGTATGTTCATATCTGAAAAGGGACTTCAGCTTACTTTAGTTATTGCCTAGGCTCATTGTTTTTTGTAGTTGCAAGGTTCTCATATAAGTTTGCAAGAGATTCACGAACCTGTTGCATAAGAAGACCCCGTCTGATGAAAAAACAAAGTAAGAAACACTAGTATGCCTCAGGAAAGAAAGAAAGAAAGAAAGAAAGAAAGAGAGAGAAAACTGGGGAGAGGCTATGGTAGGAAGAAGCGGACGACAGGGACTTCCCTATGGAACTGAGATGATGGAGGCGTCTGTCCCGTGCTCGCCGGCGCGGCATACTAGTGTTTGGTAGGGGGCTCCGCTCGCCGGCCTAGTCGCCTCCGAGGCTTCCCCGCGGGTTCTGCTGCTCGCCGACTCCGCCCTGCAGGTACACCCCTTCCCTCCCGGCGAAAGCCGCCGCCTTGTAGGTACCTGGACCTTGGCTGGGTGAGCGATGGCCCCGTCGCCGTCGCGCGCCTCGACGAAGGGCGCGGAGGACCTCCGAGGGCGCCGCTGGGCCGACGTCGCCGACGAGGAAGAGGAGACAGAGGCGGTGGTGGCGGAGGCAGCCCGCAGATGCTCTCCCCCAGCGTCCCCCACGCTGGCGGAGTTCCTGTCGGCGGCGCGCCGAGTCCGTTCCCCCAGATCGACGACGCGGTCTCGCCAACCCCCTCCCCCTCCACCGGCACCTCGCTCGGCCCCTCCCCGCTGCCGCCGGCCATCGCCGTCGCAAGGGCCGTCTCTGCGGCAGGGGGACGCAGATGCTAGCGTGGCGACGGAGGGAACACCGGGGTCCCCGCTGGAGATCCCTCCATCGTTGGCGCCAGCGACCTCCTACCCGGCGGCGCCCTGTCCCTTGGACGGTGTGACCCTGGTCGGGCCCCCCGTGGCTGGGCCGATGGTGGGGATTGGGCCCGTGGCCGGCCCAGTCCCGGTCCAGGCCTCGCGCGGGCAGGATGTGCGGCTGCGGGCCGAGAGGCCCGCTAACGGGGGCCGGATGGGCCGTGGTGGGGCCGTCGCGGGGAGTCGACCCATTAGGGTTCTCTCCTGGTCCCATCGCGTCGCTGTGGCCTCCAGCCTCACATCTCCCTCCCCGACGCCGCCCCTCTACAGCCACCCTCCTCCTTCCGCCCCACCACCGGCCGCCGCTCCTTCCCCCCGCCGCCGGCCCCATGAAGTACGCTGAGGCTCTGACGCGCAAGCGGCCACGCAGTCTGCCGCCCCCGCGCTGCAGATCGACGCCCCATCGCTCCTCGCCTCCTCGTCACTCCTCGCCGCTGCGTCCGCCTCGGGCGCAGCCTTACAGGGCGCCGGGACACCGTTCCCCGCCCCTGCAGAGGTCCCCGAGGCGCACCTCCTCCCTCCTCTGTTCCCAGGGTCAGGGCAGGTCGCCCCCCCATGGGGGGCAGCGTGGGCAGGGGCCCCAGGGTCGCTCGGGATGGGCCGAGCCGCACAGGGGCTCGTCTCCGGAGGGACGCCGCGTGGAGCAGAGGCTCCGGCAGGAACTGCTCCAGAGGGAGGGGGCTCCTGCTGAGGCGGGCAGGGCTGTGCCGGAGTGGCGCCGGGACCGGGAGGCTCCCCGCCCTCGTTCCCCCCGTCGTGGCACACCTCCGGGCCCTCATGAATCGGCGAAGAAGAAAAAGAAGAAGAACAACAAGAAGAAGAAGTCGGCGTCGGCCCCCGGACCCAGCATCGCGCACCTCGGTGTCGCCCCCCCGCGCCGGGCCTCCCAGCAGTTGGAGTACCTCGCGCACTCCATTGCCGGGGGGTTCTATTACATCGATATCGAGGGGGGTGGCGATTACGGTGCCCAAGAACTTGGCGTTGGTCACCGTGGTGGAGGGACAGGAGCTCCCAGCCTCGGTGGTGATCTCCGCGGAGTTCATCCAGGAGGAGCTCCGGCAGATGATGTCGGGCCACACCTGGAGTGCCCGAGAGATCTCCCCGACCCAGTTCGTGGTGTCCTTCCCGTCTGCCGAGATCCTCTCCATCAGTGCCTGCAGTACCGCCCTCACCCTCCCGACCAGCAAGGTGCAGCTATCCATCGAGCCCTCGACCGCCCACCCCGCGACGACCTTGACTCTCTCGGCGGTGTGGGTGCGGATCCTTGGCTTTCCGGAGGAGGCGCGTGTGCAGACGTTGCCCATACTGGAGCTCGTCTCTCAGGACGTGGGTAAGCTGGTCGTGGTGGACGAGACCTCTCGCATGGGGGCGGGACCGATCCGCATGCAGGTGCTCTGCCTGGACCCAGCTCTTCTCCCAGGGCCTCTCCCACCCTTCTACTTCGGTACGGAGGGGAGGATCCTGACAGTGGAGCTGGACGAGGACCAAAGCCGATGGATTCCCCTCCTCGGTCCCTCCCATGACTACTCTACAGGAGGGGAGCTCATCCGAGAGGATTACAGACGATGACTGGAGGGAGTCTCAGACTCCGGTTCCCTCTCCCCCGGCTCCTCCGGCCGTGGGCTCGACCGTTGCTGCTCCGTCGGCGTCCCACCAGCTGCCCCTGCTGCCCCCCTCGCAGGGCCCTCTCGACCTCCAGATCGCTCAGTACGACTCCAACTTCAGGCAATCTGAGGGGTTCACCGGCCACATGGCTCTTGACCCGCTCTCCGCGGAGATCCCCGACGAGGCACCAGAGGAGCCACAGTTGGAGTCCGACAGGGACTCCGGGAGTGTGGGGATGGTGGTCACCGCCCCCTCGTCGCCTCGCTCTCCAGGAGTCCTCTGCTACTCGCTGTCCCCAGGCTCTACTCCAGCCTCGCCTCGGGGATCTCCGTCGTTGGTCCCAGCGACCCCGACGCCGCACCCTGACGAGCCAGCGGCGGTCTTCCCCATCACTCCCGCGGCTGGGCCCAAGACTTGTCAGCCTCGCCCCCCCCCCCCCGCCCGGTGCCTCCACCTTCGCGCTAGAGTGCACACCTGGCACGTGTCAGGGCGGATAGCCCGGGGGTGGTGCCCACGGTGTCCCAGCTGGCGTCCTAGAGGACTGCAGCACGTAACCTTGACTCAGGTACCCCCAAGAAAGTCCCTCCCTCCTGCCCCTCTGCCTCCCACTCCTCTCCATCAGGCTCCAGGTTCTCGGTCTTAGATGACTCCCCTCTCGATCATCTTGCACAAGTGGCCGCTGATAGTGGCGTGGTCTTCCGCGGGGAACGAGGCCCGAGGCTCGAGCAGATTGAGGCGATTAGAGCTAGGGAGATTTACGAGGGGTCCCTCGCCTCTGCGCGTGCACGTGCTGCACGCCAGCAGGGGGAAACCTCGACACCGTTAGGAACTGGTGTTGGAGATATGCCCAAGAGGCAATAATAAAGTGGTTATTATCATATCTTCACACTTATGATAAATGTTTACATACCATGCTATAATTGTATTAACCGGAAACATTAATACTTGTGTGATTTGTAAACTAAAATAAGAGTCCCTAGTAAAGCCTCTTGTTAAACTAGCTTGTTGGTTAATATATGATCATGGTTTCCTGATCATGAACATAGAGATGTTATTAACAACAGGATCATATCATTAGGAGAATGATGTGATGGACATACTCCTATAGATAAGCGTAGCATAAAGATCAAGTCATTTCAATAGTTCAATTGCTATATGCTTTCTGATACATAGTAACCTAATTCCTTCGACCATGAGATCATGCATATCACCTTTGCCGGATGGATGCTTTGATGACATCAAACACCACACCGTAACTGGGTGGCTATAAAGGTGGCATTAAGTGTTCGGAAAGTATTGGTTGAAACACATGGATCAAGAGTGGGATTTGTCCATCCTCATGACGGATAGATATACTCTGGGCCCTCTCGGTGGAATGTCATCCAATTAGCTTGCAAGCATGTGACTTGGTCACAAGGGATCACATATCACGGGAACGAGAAAAGAGTACTTATCAGTAACGAGGTTGAACTAGGTATGCAGAGATACCGACGATCATAACCTCGGATAAGTAAACTATCGTGAGACAAAGGGAAATTGGTATCGTATGTAAGTGGTTCATTCGATCGCAAAGAAATCGTAGAAATATGTGGGAGCCATATGAATTTCCAGATTCCTCTATTGGTTATTGTTCGGAGAAGTGTCTCGATCATGTCCGCATAATTCACGAACCGTAGGGAGACACACTTAAGGATTCGACGTTGTTTTGAGTAGTTATGGTATTATGAGAAAGAGACCGAATGTTGTTCGGAGTCTCGGATGGGATCCGGGATATCACGAGGAGATCCGGAATGGTCCGGAGAATAAGATTCATATATGGAAAGTCCCGCTTTGAGTTCGGGAAAGATTCCGGTGTTTTCATCGGGAATGTTCTAGAAGGTTCCGGATTGTCCGGCACTCCGGGGGGGAGGGTACATGAATGTGTCATTGAATGATTGCATCATGTACTAAGTGTTCTTGCTGTTCCAAAAAAACATGAAAGTCAAATTGCCAGTTTGAAAGTCAAACGGCTAAAACAGGAAACTGTGGAAAACAGGAAACTGTGGGAAACAGGAAACTGTGGGAAACAAGCAAGAGGAGTTGGAACCAACCTGGAGGAGGAGTTGGACTCCTCCAGGCCGGCGCCCAGCCCAAGGCCGAGTTGGGGAGGGACTCCCTCCCTCCCCTGGCGCGCCAAGACCCCCCTCCCATAAAAGGAGGGGCAGGGCTCCTCCTAGAGACACACAAGTTTCCACCTCTAATCTCAGGTTTAGAGCCGTTTGGTTTAGAGCTTCTAATTGCTTTAGCCTGCGGTTTAGAGCCTTCTAATTGGTGTGTCTAATCTCTAGACCACTAATAGACCTCTCTCATAATCCACCATACTCGCTCCGGCTTAAGGCGGCCCTGGATTTCCTCTACTTACCACGCCATTGTCACCGGAATCGCGAGGAGAGTGCTACAACCTCCAAAGGATCGTCTCGCGATCTTGAGATCGGAAGTGTACGACTACATCACCCACAGAATCTGCTCGTTAACCGCTTTGGAATCTTCGAGGGTGAGTTCCTCTATCGACTCGTTGCTACAATCTAGTAGATAGATCTTGGATTGTTTGTTTGTATGCGATAGAAATTTTTGTTTTCCATGCTACGAACCCCAACAAAGGGTATCGAGCCGTGTCTATATGTAGATCTGTTGCACGAGTAGAACACAATGGTCATTGTGGGCGTTGATGCTTTATTGTCGATTGCTTCTTGTGTACTTTGCATCTTGCGGTATGTTGGGATGAAGCGGCCGGGCTAACCTTACATGACATCGTTCATGAGACTTGCTCCACGCTTGACATGCAACTTGTATTGCATAAGTGGCTTATGGGTGCCTGCTTTCTCCTAGCATAGTTAAGATCCAATTTACAACGGGTGATTGACAATACTAGTATCAATGTTGTGGTTCTTGTTCGTAAGTTAGAACGACACTTATTAACAGCCCCAAACCACGTAAAACATGCAAAGAAAGTAGAGGCGTCTAACTTTGTTTTGCAGGGGTGTGCAGTGATGTGATATGGCCATGATTGTGATTATATATGATGTATGCAATGTTCCTTATTGTAAGTCGGCAACGCAGAGCCATATGGTTGTCTTTAATTTCTGTTAAGACCCGCGTGTCTATTCAAAGTAGTTGTAATAGTTGAAGCCGGTGGACGACAACGATGGAGCGGCATCATTGACCTTGATGCAATGCCGGTGATGATGGAGATCATGTTCGTGCTTGAAGATGGAGATCGGAAGCACAAAGAAGAAAGGCCATATCATATCACATATTATGAATTGCATGTGATGTTAATCCTTTATGCATCTTGTATTGCTTAGTAGACGACGGTAGCATTATAAGATGATCCCTCATGCACATGAATTTCAAGTCATAAAGTGTTCACCCTTAGTTAGCACCGTTGCTAAAGCTTGTTGTTTCGAAGCACCACGTGATGATCGGGTGTGTTAGATTCTACAAGTGTATACAACGTGAGCAAGCCAGATTTGCTCATGCGAAAACTAAGGTTTGATCTTGACGAGCCTAGCATGTACAGACATGGCCTCAGGAACACGGATTCACAAAAGGTAGAGCATGAGTCATATAGTAGATATGATGAACATGTTGATTGTTCGCCATTGAAGCTATATCAACTCTCGTGATGATCGGTTTTGATGTGGTGGATTTGGTTCGTGTGATCACTAAAACAATGTGAGGGATATTGTTTTGAGTGGGAGTTCACCAAGATTAATTTAATTATTAATTAGAACTCAATTTATCATAAACTAAATCAAAGTGAATTTGCATAGTTGTTGTAGTCATTGGCATCCGCTTACCACCTTGCGCTTAGTTATAATTGAGATGATAGAACTATAGAATTCGTTAGATACTTTAGAACTGGTATCGTATTGTTTTAAGTGTTAATCTAAAGTTTAAAAGTCCTATTGCAAACTTTCAAGAAGTTCGGTTACTCCATGAAGTTTAATAATTAGTATTAAATCAAGAGTAACAATTCCAAGTGTTAGTATATAAGTATCATGTTTGTCTCCATGATTCTTGATATTCAAAGGATTCTCTTAATATCAAGGTTATCTAGGATCCGAAAGATTTGTTTGAAACCATGATGTGTGGAAGATATTGTGATATCTCAAACAAAGTATTGGTTACAACATGATAGAGTATAATATGGCAAAAGTCATGTTCTCATATTTGATGAGAATTTGCAAAAGGTTGGAGACACTAGTTGTCCTAATCCTCCAAAAGGTTTTGGAGAGCAACATTATACTTGCGATTCACCGTTACAAGCTAAGTAGCTTGATCATGGATAAATCCATGATGAGGGTAAATATTTGATGTAGGTAAGATATTTACTACACCAAGAGATTACTAAAGAAAGGAATTTGAAAGAACACCAAACATTTGATGATGGGTGATCTACTAAAGTGCAAGTCCAAAGACATTGGTATTTAATTATACACGCTTTGGATTATGTGTCATATGTATGACTCCACTATTGATGTTGATAGATACTTTCAAACAGAAAAGGAAATACTGAAAGAGAATCTCATAAATATATGGCAGAAAGGAAAAGACTAGAATTGTTCAGCTTAAGTATATAGATGATATACATGTTATGGCTATATTATTTGCTTATTAAACAATGTGGTTCTCAAGTATTTGATACTGAATTTGTTGGTATGAATCGTCATACGAAACAACACAATTCATGAACTACAATGGCCTAAGTAACTAGCAAAAGAATATGTGATGATGTTCATCGAGAACAAATAAAGGGTTATTGTGTTGCTCGTTAAACATCTAAGCTTGCCTTCAAAGATTTGTTTTATCAGGTATTATGAGAACAAAAGGGTTGTTCAAATAATTGCCGTAATTCATAAAAGATGGATTCGCAAATCTCGTTGGAGAAATCACATCCATAAAACTAGTGCTAAAAATGTCGAAAGACAAATTGATTGAAAGATCACTTAGGAAGTGACATCGCCGTTTAAATTATATTGGAAATAAAACATGAAGAAAATCCATATGGTTGGAATTTTGGAGTCTATTTGATTTTGATCAAATGACGCTTGTGAAACTTTCCTAGAGATAATTAAAACTTCGTTCATAGGCCAAAAGGGAACGATAGACTAGCTTATTGGAACTTGTACATATTGTTGTATGAAGTCCATTATGTATAGTCAAAAGCGATGGATTTCAACTTCATGTGCTTTCTCCGAAAATTTGAGTGAATATATGAATATTTACTTAATAAGGATGAAGTGTGAAACATTTGAAAAGTTCAAGGACTTTCAAGATGAAGTGCAAAATCATTGTAACAAGAATATAAATAGTTTATGATAAGATCATAAAGGAAGATATTTGAGTTACAAGTTTAGCATAATACCTAAGATTTAAAGGAATCGTTCGTGATTTGCATTTTTCGAAACACCATAAGAGTATGGAGTGTTCGAGATATGTAATTAAACCTTGTTTGACATGGTAAGATCAAGGTGTAATTCATAAAACTGCCATTATATTTTAAAGATTAAAAGCTTTAGAGATTACCGTTTTCCACGAAAAGAGCTTCATCATAATCCGTTGAAATGACACCATATAAGGTTATGGTTTGGGATAAAACCCAAGTTGTCCTTTCTTAAACATTGGTATGCTATGCATAAGAAAGATGTGTGCAACCAAATTCGGATGAACTGTCTTTGTATAAACTGTTAAGTATTCCTCCATAAACACCGGAGACAAAAGTGTTTGTTGCTTAGAACGTCAATTTTCTTTGAGAAGGAATTTTTCGTGAAAAGTTAAGTGGGAGGACAATAGAACTTTGATAAGGTTAAAAGAACCTTAGCTATATGTGCAGAGTCACAAGAAAAAGTGTTTCGAGGCAAAGAATAATGCTCATGGCTCACGATGCCTCAAAAGGTTGTGGTCACGGAGATCTAAGTTCCTATTGAAACAAGTAGATCGGGTAAACAATCAAATACCAAGATTTGAGGGTTGAATCATTATTTGAGAATAATGAACCGACTACATGCAAAGAAGCGATGATGGGCCCTGACTCAAATGGCTTGAAGCCATAAAATCCGTGATAGTTCCATACACGAGAAATCAAGTTTTGAACTTGAAGGACCCTCGAGAAAGGTGTAAGACCTTACAGTTGTGTTTGGATCTATAAATAAATAGACATGGATGTTGCACATCTATGAAATAGTCGACATGTTGGGAAAAAGTTCACAACAATGTTCAAAGGTTGACTATGACAAGATCTGATCTTTCATAGCGATATTTAGTCTAGACGGATTAATGTAGCAACCACTACATATAATTTGTTATATGGTAGTTGAATAAACAAAACAAGTTCTTCTAATAGAATCGTTACCTAGGACGTGTGCATGACACGGTCCATAGGGTTTTGTTAATTCAAAGGATGCTAAAAGTATATGCAAACTTCAATGGTTGAAGTAAGCATCGCGGAGTTGGAATCTTCACTATGATGAAACTATTAAAAGAGTTTAATTTCATCAGAGACAATGAAGATGCTTGCGTTTGCAAGAAATTAAGTGGGAGCGCTAAGACATATTTCTAATACATTATGTGGAGGACATATTGTTGATTAGAAAAGATGTATCTTTTATTAACACATATTAAGAATTTCATCCCGATGAAAGACTTAGGCAAAACCCAAATATTTGGCATCAATAGACGCTAATATGGTTGTGCCAGAAGTGCATAGACAAGATATTGAATGAGTTCAATATAGAAACTACAAGAGAGGTTCTTGTCGCACAGAAAGGATTGAATGAGTTCAATGTTGATGATATATATTCAAGTGTATTGACATTTGGTAAAGTGAAACAAATAATCAAGTATAGAATGATACTTGATGTATGAAATCACAAAGAGTATTTATATCAATCATACTGTGATATGTACAAATCCAGATATGTCCTATGCTCTAAATGTTGTGAGCATATACCAGAATGATTCGTAAGATGATCATTGGACAATAGTAAGGATATTTTTATGATCTTTTGGAAGAACTAAGAGTATATTATTTGTAGAAGTGACAAATAGATGGTTAGTTCATTGTAAAAGTACTACATTGATACTAGTTTTGTCACAAAGTACAAATTAAGTTTATCTCAATCTAAACTAAGGGTGGCACAATATAATGGAAAGTGAGTTCCATAATGGATTTGGATGAATTCCAAAGTTAAGACATTGCAGATACTACAACAAAAGGCTAAGTATATGACTATTTTAGCAAGCAAAAGAGGGCATTTGTGTCAAGTAGTTTGTTATCAAACTAGGTGTAGTTCACAAGGGATAATACTATGAAGATATATTGTGCGACAATATTATCAACATGTTTTAACCCCAAAGAACTAAAGGTCACACGAAAGACCAAATTTATACAAAGCCATCTCATTAGAGAATGAGTGATGCGTGAAGACGCAAAGACATGCAATTACACACGGACTGGAAGTGTCGATCCGGATCAGTTGACCACTAGCAATCGTGTACATACAACACCGTAAAGCCATAGGTGTTGAATACACAAAGGTTTGAAACTAGATTATTGACTCTAGTGCAAGTGGGAGACTGTTGGAGATATGCCCAAGAGGCAATAATAAAGTGGTTATTATCATATCTTCACACTTATGATAAATGTTTACATACCATGCTATAATTGTATTAACCGGAAACATTAATACTTGTGTGATTTGTAAACTAAAATAAGAGTCCCTAGTAAAGCCTCTTGTTAAACTAGCTTGTTGGTTAATATATGATCATGGTTTCGATCATGAACATAGAGATGTTATTAACAACAGGATCATATCATTAGGAGAATGATGTGATGGACATACTCCTATAGATAAGCGTAGCATAAAGATCAAGTCATTTCAATAGTTCAATTGCTATATGCTTTCGATACATAGTAACCTAATTCCTTCGACCATGAGATCATGCATATCACCTTTGCGGATGGATGCTTTGATGACATCAAACACCACACCGTAATCGGGTGGCTATAAAGGTGGCATTAAGTGTTCGGAAAGTATTGGTTGAAACACACGGATCAAGAGTGGGATTTGTCCATCCTCATGACGGATAGATATACTCTGGCCCTCTCGGTGGAATGTCATCCAATTAGCTTGCAAGCATGTGACTTGGTCACAAGGGATCACATATCACGGAACGAGAAAAGAGTACTTATCGAACGAGGTTGAACTAGGTATGCAGAGATACAAGCGATCATAACCTCGATAAGTAAACTATCATGAGACAAAGGGAAATTGGTATCGTATGTAAGTGGTTCATTCGATCGCAAAGAAATCGAGAAATATGTGGGAGCCATATGAATTTCAGATTCCTCTATTGGTTATTGTTAGGAGAAGTGTCTCGATCATGTCCGCATAATTCACGAACCGTAGGAGACACACTTAAGGATTCGACGTTGTTTTGAGTAGTTATGGTATTATGAGAAAGAGACCGAATGTTGTTCGAGTCTCGTATGGGATCCGGGATATCACGAGGTGATCCGGAATGGTCCGAGAATAAGATTCATATAAGGAAAGTCCTGCTTTGAGTTCGGGAATGATTCCGTGTTTTCATCGGGAATGTTCTAGAAGGTTCCGGATTGTCCCAAGACTCCGGGGAGGGTACATGAATGTGTCATTGAATGATTGCATCATGTACTAAGTGTTCTTGCTGTTCCAAAAAACATGAAAGTCAAATTGCCAGTTTGAAAGTCAAACGGCTAAAACAGGAAACTGTGGAAAACAGGAAACTGTGGGAAACAGGAAACTGTGGGAAACAAGCAAGAGGAGTTGGAACCAACCTGGAGGAGGAGTTGGACTCTTCCAGGCCGGCGCCCAGCCCAAGGCCGAGTTGGGGAGGGACTCCCTCCCTCCCCTGGCGCGCCAAGACCCCCTCCCATAAAAGGAGGGGCAGGGCTCCTCCTAGAGACACACAAGTTTCCACCTCTAATCTCAGGTTTAGAGCCGTTTGGTTTAGAGCTTCTAATTGCTTTAGCCTGCGGTTTAGAGCCTTCTAATTGGTGTGTCTAATCTCTAGACCACTAATAGACCTCTCTCATAATCCACCATACTCGCTTAAGGCGAAGCTCAAGGATTTCCCTCTACTTAGGTACCACGCCGTTGTGCTGCCGGAATCGCGAGGAGAGTGCTACAACCTCCGCTGCCTGCTGGAACAAGGGAGAGGAAGGTCTTCGTCGAGTACCGAACGTGTGACCGACTGCGGGAGCGCTGCCGGAACGTGGCGCCGGAAAGGATCGTCTACGCGATCTTGAGATCGGAAGTGTACGACTACATCACCCACGAGAATCTGCTCTCGTTAACCGCTTTGGAATCTTCGAGGGTGAGTTCCTCTATCGACTCGTTGCTACAATCTAGTAGATAGATCTTGGCTTGTTTGTTTGTATGCGATAGAAAATTTTTGTTTTCCATGCTACGAACCCCAACAACTGGGACATCTGATCCCGGATCCGGGATGGTGGGTTCTCTTCAGCAGCGCCCTTCGGCCGCCGCCCAGGAGATCCCCCTAGTTGGGGGATCTCTAGGGAGGCCGCCTAGACCGAGTTCTACACCTTCGTCGTCCCGGAAGACACGATCTGTCCCCCATAAGGGGACCAAACCCAAGAATGTTGTCCAATGAGTTGGCCTACTATCATATCACTCATCTGGAACATCCGGGGGTTTGGGAATGACGGTCGAAGACGCCAGATTAAAGACTACATGCGTCAGGAGAACGTTGACATCATAGGATTCCAGGAGACAATCAAGCAAGACTTCCATATTTCGGAGCTCCAGGTCTTGTCGCGACACAAGTTCGCTTGGAACTGGCTTCCGGCAGTAGGTCACTCTGGAGGCATCCTCCTTGGCGCCAAGGAGGATACCTTTGAGGTGGAGGATATGGATCGCGGGGAATTCTTTGTGTGCATGTCGCTCACCCACAGACGTTCCAAACTCCGGTGGGAGGTCATCATCGTCTATGGCCCCACGGACCATAGCCGCTCCCCAGCCTTCCTCGAGGAACTGAAGGCGAAGGTTGAACGTTGCTCCACTCCGGTGGTTGTGGCGGGGGACTTCAACCTGATTCGTTCCCATGAGGATAAGAGCTCCCACAACGTGGATGTCCCGCGCATGCGGATGTTCAACGATTATATCGCTGATCTCGCTCTTAGAGAGATCACGAGAGTGGGAGCCCGCTTCACGTGGACGAACAACAGGGTTGACCCTGTCAGGAGTGTCTTGGACCGTGTTTTGGTCCCAGTGGACTAGGAGGTCGTCTTCCCTCTCTGCTCCCTCCGCGCCATTACCAGGGTAGGCTCAGACCATGTTCCACTACTGCTTTCGACTGGGGGGAGTTCACCACCACGGCTGAATCACTTCCACTTTGAGAACTTCTGGCTTCAACAGCCAGGTTTTGTGGAAGCGGTAAAGGCCAAGTGGTTGGCGGCGGCGGCTGCCCCCCAGACGCTTTAATGCGGTGGACGTCTGGCATCACTGCGCCAAGCTTGCCCGCCAATTCATGAAGGGCTGGGGGGCCAACTTGGGTGCAGCGACGCGACTCCAGAAGGCTTCGTTGCTGGAGGAGATCCGTACTCTGGACCTGGCGGCAGACTCGGTGGGCCTCTCCGCTGATGAGTGGTCCCACCGTTATGCCTTAGAGACTTCGCTCGTCGAGATTTACAAGGGGGAGGAGTTGTTCTGGCGACAACGCAGCCGCCAGAATTGGCTTCTCCAAGGAGATGCGAACACAACATACTTCCATGCGGTGGCCAATGGTCGCCGTAGGAAATGCTCGATCCCCTGCCTCTGGGACGGTGAGCTCCTCCTTGAGGAGCCCGGGGCGCTCTCCGCCCATATTTACTCCTTTTATAAGGAGCTCTTCTTGGCAGGACCCCTTACGGGGGTCGCGTTGGCTGACGACTTTTGGCCTAGTGGGGCCAGAGTCACAGCTGACGAGAATGCGGAGCTCACCCTCCCATTCCTACCAGAGGAAGTTGAGCGGGCGGTGAAGGCCATGAAGGCCAACTCCGCCCCGGGCCCTGATGGCCTCCCGGTATCTTTCTTCCAGACTTTCTGGAGGGAACTCCAACCGGTCATCATGCCCATGTTCCAGGAATTCTACACCGGAACTCTCATGATGGGGAGACTGAATCTGGGAGTTATCACTCTGATCCCTAAAGTTTTGGGGGCCTCGGATATTCGCCAATTCAGGCCCATCACGGTCCTCAATGTCATCCAACGGATCCTCGCGAAAGTTTGCGCCTCTCGTCTCGCCCCGGTCATGGAGTGCCTCACCCACCAGTATCAATTTTCCTTTCTCAAGGGAAGATTTATACATGATGAGATCCTGGCCCTCCATGAGATTATCCACGAGATCAAGTACAGACGATTGAAGGGCATATTCTTGAAGCTGGACTTCGGAAGGCCTACGATCGTCTGGACTGGCGGTTCCTACGTCAGGTCCTCATTAGGCGAGGATTTGACGACCGCCTTATCACCTGGATAATGCAGTTCGTCATGACCGGGAGCAACGCAATTAACATCAATGGCGAGATCGGGCCATACTTCCGCCCCTCCTGTGGTGTCCGCCAGGGGGACCCCCTGTCCCCCCTCCTCTTCAACGCTGCTGTTGATGCCCTCGCGGAAATGCTTGAGAAAGCGAAGGCGGCCGGCCACATCTCCGGCGTGGTAGGCCACCTTATCCCCGGGGGCGGCATCACCCAGCTTCAGTACGCAGACGACACGATGATCATGATTGAAGGCTCGACTCTGGACATTGCAAACCTCAAATTCCTCCTCCTCTGCTTCTAGGAGATGTCTGGCCTCCGTATCAACTTCGATAAGAGCGAGATCATCGCACTAGGGTTCTCCCAGGACGAGAAACAGAGGATAGCTGACAGTTTCAACTGTCGTCTCGCCTCCTTCCCCATCACCTACCTGGGGATGCCGATACGCGACACCAGGATCCTTATCAGGGACCTGGACCCGCTCGCGGATAGGGTGCGCTCGAGGTCCGAACCTTGGCGTGGTAGATTTACCTCTAAAGGTAGCAAGACCGTCCTGATCGACTCATGTCTGTCTAGCCTGCCCATGTACATGATGGGCATGTACCTCCTCCCCGAGGGGGTGCATGGGACATTTGACAAGGAGCCGTCGAGGTTCTTCTGGCAAGACTCCTTGGGTCGCCAGAAATACCACATGGTCAAGTGGGTAGACATTTGCGCCCCCAAGGATGTTGGGGGGCATAGGTATCCTTGCATCCCGTCAGTTCAACAAGGCCCTAATGCTTAGATGGGTATGGCGCATCTTGCGTGATGATGGTGGTCTGTGGTTCAAACTCATCAAGGCCAAGTACCTGCGAGGTCGGCCCCTTCTGGACTGTGATCGGCGCGATGGGTCCCAATTCTGGCACTCCATTCAGGAGATCAAGCATGAGATCAGGCATGATCTCACCTTTTCCATTGGGAACGGGGAGGGGACCATGTTCTGGCTGGACCCCTGGCTCAGAGAGCGCCCGCTGCAGGAGGCCTTTCCGAGCCTATTCGCCATCTGTTCCGACCCAGCGCTTCGTGTATCCAACGCGGCACATGGAGGTACATGGAACATCTCGTTCCGTCGTACCTTCGGCCCGGAGGAAACCGAAGCATGGAGGGAACTCAGGGCGGAGCTCCCGACCTCCTTGGCCAACGAATTCGATAGTGTATTTTGGACCCTCACCCCGTCCGGATCCTTCTCGGTTGGCTCGGCATATCGAGCCCTCTTTGGCCAGGCGGTACTCCCTTGGACCAAGCACCTCTGGAAAGCACCTCTCCCGCTGAAGACAATTTTTTTTGTGTGGCAACATTTACGCGATAGGCTCCCGTCGGGAGTTGAGGTGGCCAAGAGACATGGGCCGGGGGACGGATTATGTCCATTATGTGGGGTCCCTGAAACGGGCACCCGCATAATGATCACCTGTCCCGCGGCCCGGTTTCTGTGGAATTTCACCAGAGAGGCGTTGGGCCCGGACTGGCTGGCCCATGATCTCGGTGAATTCCTAGAAACCCAAGCAAACCAAGCTGGGAAGGGTCGTCGCCTCTTCTGGCTTGTGTTAGCGGCCATCTCTTGGTCCCTCTGGAATATTCGGAATAAGATGGTTATTGAGAAGATTCTCCCTAGGCGTGCGTCTGACTCGGTTTTCCACTTTCTGACTTCTCTGCAGCTTTGGTACCCGTTGTGTAGACAGCGGGACAAGGCGAGGTTGGACGCGACTCTCCGCCGGCTCTTGGAGGCGGCTCAGCGGCTCCCTCATAGCCCGTCATAGTGTCTTCGGCGTTCACTCCCCTGGCGAGGCGTAGTTCCTCTTTTTCGTTGGGTTTTGTCCGAGTTGGGTCGTCTTGTGCCGTGGCCCCAGCATGTGATGTGTGTGTGACTTTGTACTGTGATATTTGTTGTGGACGGTTGCTTTATTTATAAAGCGGGGCGAAAGCCTATTTCGAGAGATATAAGTTTGCAAAGAGAACATACTAGATGCTCCTCTTTTTTATTTACAAATCTAAAATTTTGAATTACTAATTTTCTGATGTAACAATGGTAATAAAAGGTTTTTATGATCCTTATGAAATTTCGATGAAAAAAAAATCCAAATCAGAGACACAAATCCTCTCTGGGCATTTTCCTTTTTGGTATTGTCTATTGTGAGTTATCTATTTTCAGAATCAGCACCACATGATTTAAGCATATAATCATGGATGCATTTCAAATTCTTGAGAATACCCTAGTTGTATCGGTTATAAGCAAATCTCAGCTTATATATAATAAAACAGAAATCCACAAAACTTAGAGGGACATGTCCATAAATATAGCTTTTGTACTTTCTATTTTCCTTTTTAATATGAATGATCAAGAAATGTTAAACTTATGCAGCCAGGACAGGAAACTACATGGTCTCAAAGACCCCACAGGGGTAAATTCATATTGGCTCATGTCCGAAACCAAAGAGGCCAACCTGGTGATTATATTAACTTAATTCTATTGATGATCTATCTCAAATTTATAACCTTTAAGTCGAATGTCTCTATTTCATGTTGTACATGCAGACACTTGCTTTCTCCAGGCTTGTGCGGGATCAGCTGAATCTTGCAAAAAATATCAGTGTGCCTGCTTACAGCCTCCGGAGGACTTCAGGTGCATTTTGTCTATTCCCGATTACAAGAGTCAGTATGTGCGTAAGTTGAAGTTATCCAAGGGGTTTGGATCAGAGGACATTGACCAGAGAGGGGACGCCCGAATTGAAACTTCAGTGGGTATACTGGAAGATCCTTGTGTTTTGTGCAGTGATATCAGCGACACTAAGGTGAGATGTGCTTATATATGTCTTCATACTCAGTCATATACAGTTTGGTTTTCCTATAATTTTGTTGCGAACTCAAAATTTTGGATAGATCTTCTTTAATGTATTGCACTTATTGCTTTAAACCCATGTCAGTTGTATGCTGAAGAATTTGGTACTGAGCCAATTCATACAGCTTGAAACAACCTTTATCTCCTTTTATCCGCTAGATCATTTTCTGTTAAATACCACTGTCGGTTATCTGATAGGGTGAATATGCACAGTTTTAACTTTACTAAACCACACATCTTTGTGTACATCTAGGTGAGTCCCCTGAAAATGGTACTCTACCCTTATAGGTGTATGGCATTTGAGCTTTAGTTTAATCTCATTTGAATCTCCTCGTGATTTAAGTCACCCTAGGTATGCCTCTTCTGGAACTTGTGAAGCAAACATCCTTCACTCAATATTAGTGATCTGTTAAGTTGCTGGCCCAATACTAGTGATACATTGGGACTTCTCCCGCCCGTGAACTGTGGTAGGACTGTATCTTTCACACGCTATTTTGTCCGCCAACCAATTAATGTATTTTGCAAATTCTAACTTTTTTTGCAAAAACGCAAAAGCTTTGCGTTTCGATGCATTGATAAATCAAGAAAGAGTCAAATTACAAGTCCAGAAAGAACCGACACCCACGCCATACAACTCGACCCAAAGAGGCAGAGCAAACTTAGCCAAAACTAGTCTAGGGAAGTATTTGGCGCAACCCTCGCGCCCCAGCCTTAGCCCACAATTTAGCCTTGGCTTTGATCGTGTCGACTAGGGGAGCCGCCGAGGACTCGTTGTTGAAGACGATCGCATTCCTATGTTCCAAATCAACCACGCCGTAAGCATGATTACGGACAAGGTTCCTTTACGCATCAGACGTGGGCTAGAGTGCACCACCAGCTCTCACCACTCTGCGAAGGGTCCTTCGGCAACTTTCAGCTGAAATTCTAACTTTCAGCTGACATCGATATGTCTATATCTAGGTAGGTCCGTGATATGTTTTATGTTTTCAACCATCCCTATTTACGTTTTCTTCCTCCGTTCCTACACTGTCCGTCGAGAAAAGTAGCGCAAAAAAGGAAAAACAAACGCCATCGTTTAGTCACGGTCTTAACCGAGTCAATCTCGTGCAAAGGTTGCAAGTTGAACCGATTGAGCAAATTACGCATGGGCCGTGGGCCTTTCTCCTTGTACGAAAAGAAAAGACAGACGGATCTGCGCATGCAAGCTGCTTTAGGTACCACCGATCAACTGCAGGCTTGGGTGTCTACCTACACGATCCACAGTGAGAAACATTAAACTCTTTATAAGTGTAATTTCTACAGATGCTTCATCTGCCTTGCAGGCTGAAGCTCAGGGGCTGCTCTTGGCAGTTCGGGTGGTGCAGCCGATGGAATGGCGAAGGGTTTGCTTCCTCTTAGATAGCAACACTATTAAGAAAACAATTATAAATTCTATGGCGTATATAAGAAAAATGCTTCACTAAAATTAATTTTGTGACGCATATAGCAAGACTCTTGTTGATGCTGTAGCTACAGATGATCTGCTCTCGAGGTCGAGTCACTGGGCGCTCAGACCGCTTCTTGCCAATGTGCAGAATCACAGGAATGCAAATGAAGACCTGGTACAGAAGGTATCTCGCATTGACAACAAGACGACGCACGCGCTGGAAAAGTGCGCCTATCGGGATCGTTCTGATCCCCGCACGACGTTCATGTGTAGATTGAACTTACTTTTCCTCTCCCACTGTGCCTCTAGGAACAGGTTTTATAATATTAGGCTTAAGAACATTAGGTTGCAGGCGGTACACTGTCTTGGTTGTAGCTCTAGCCTACCTTTTGGTAGGCATCAGGCACTGGGTTGCCTTGCTGTGTGAAATAAAGGAGATAGCTTGCAAAAAAAAAACAGCCAACTTAATTAATTTTGATAGGATGCAAAGTACTACCAGGACCTCACGTCTGAATGGACCATGACATTGATGATTACGAGTAAAAGTAGTACTACGAAAAATCACGTGTGAGTTAGCTTTCATGGTATATGTTGTATGCTGAGTCCGATTAGAATTTGTAACAGTCCCTGTGTCCGAGCTAGCGTATATTTCAGGTGACTCACGAGTCCGTATTTTTATATATCTATAGAAAATCTAGCTAGGTGGAAGTAAAAATCTGGCGGACGTGCATGCAGTGCGTTGCTACTAAACGATAAAATAAATCAAAGTCAGCAAAGAATTAATCGAAAATTTAAAATGTTTATAGATCAATCTCTTTATCTGATTTAGGATCCGTTTTCACCGTTGAGCTAGTCGCGACGATTTGTACATAGGGTGGATAACTTATGTAATATCAGATGGGTAACATACGTAGTTCAATATGGATAACTTTTGTATTATAGGTGGATAACTTTTGGCTCCGAAACATATCGATATGAGATCTAGTTTTGATGCCCTCGTCGCGACTAGGCCAACGGCAAAAACATATCTAAAATCAGATATACGATTTGACCTATAAGTCATTTTAATTTTTAGATTTTCATATTAAATTAGACGTCAGCTATTTGTCGATTTATAATCAACAACTAAATAGTCACTTATTAGACCTGGACCACCTCATGCATCGTACACATATTCATGCTCGGTATGCATGCTCGACCTAATGGCTGCTTTTCTCTAAACGTTTCCCAGATTTTATCACTTATAGAACAGTTGCTGGATAGCAGCGGCCTATATCTATACCTAATAATAAAAACAGCAACACTTCTATCAACTGCTTTGGAGCCTTTTGCCCTCGCACAAAAATACATATTACGCACCTTGCCACGAAAACGTTATTTTATTTTTCTCACCTTACACCGATCGACCGTCCCCAATGCCCTCCACCTCCACCTCCGATGTGTCCGGTCCTTGCCACTGCCGCCGCCTCGGACCTCCTCCGCCCTGAACATGGAAGCGCGTCGCGCCGGTCGGTGCCGTCCGGCTATTGTACGACAGAGGACTGGAGGAAGGAGGGAACCGAGCATGACCGCAGGAGGCCAGGAGCGAGGAAGCAACAAGTCAACGACCAAGCAGGGCGGGACAGCAACAGGCGGGAGGCACCGTGTGAATGATAGGCGATGACTGCGTGTTGGACGGGATGGGTTCCGGGGAGGCCAGGGAACGGGTGCGGTCTGTTGGAAAATTGGCGTGGACGTGGCGGCGTGCTTCTCCAGGCTCACGCAAGGGATCCGCCGCCTCCCTTGCCACACCCCTGCGCCTCCCAGGATCTCTCGAATTAGTACACCAAGACTCTCTACCGCCCTACCAGATCCGACAGCCGAATTTGGGCGCCACAGTCGAATCTGGTCCCTATAAGATTTCCAACCTTTTACTTATCCCTTTGCAGGATTGCCCTCTAAGATGCATTGGCGGATCGGATCTGGTCTAATCGGTGGTTCCTACGTTGAGGGGTTGTTTGGATTTGTTATGGGGATCGGATTTTACAGTGATTCGCGATGAATTGCTTCGTGTTTGGACGGACTGACTTCTAGACTGAAGTATATTGCTGCTCCTCTTTCGTTGGAGCTCCCACACACGGGCCAAATTGTGTAGTGGAGTGCGAAGAATTGATCCTTATCGCCGAACCTCAATCCTCACAAAAGCTCAATTAACATTTAATAAAACATGAGAATATATGATTGCTAATACTCTAGGATGCAGAAGCTTTTACATGTTCAGCCAGTCCGGAGATTGACCTCTTAAATCGAATGATAAGTAACGAATTTATTAAATCCCTGGGCCTGGCCACGGGACACCAGGGAAGGGGAATGGCGGCCATGCCAGCCTCATCTATGGGCCTTTCTTTTTAACTTAGAACATAGCTTCTCCGATCGAACTTATAGAATCTCATCCGCCAAAAATCGTTTATACTTTTAAATTGACATTGAAACTACTAGTTAAGAAGTTCGAGCAATTTTGAAGATGAGATTCAGGAAAACGGTCGAGGTAGCTTCGGGAGAAGTCGAAAAAGAAGGGGGCCAGATGAGGTCGGCGAGGTCATGACTCACCGGCGCTCACAGGGAGATGAGGAAGGCGGGCTCGCTGGCGGCGGCAACACGGGGTGGCTCGGTGGCGTACATAGGTCATGATGTCGAGCAGCCCTGCGGGGGGATTGATGTGTTAGCCGATTGAGATGATCATCTGTGGTCGTTCTCCCTGGAATATTGCTAGACGGCGCGAAAAGTAGATACTCGAGTACGGGCTTGATCTCCCGCATATTTTTATATCTCTTTCTCCCGGCGCGGCGAATATATGTTTACTTATATTAGAGAAAATATATATAAGTATATTGTTTCCCATCCGCTGCAACGCGTGGGCATTTTGCTAGTTAATACCAAATCGATAAAGGGAATAAACTAATACCAAGTCGATATCAAATGGTGACAACATCTGGATACCGAGAAACATTCTCCAAAAACAACGCCTCCAGAATAGCATAAACACCTTCATCATCTGGTCTAACCAACCAGGTCAAAACGGAGCATGTCTAGCCATTAAGAATGCACATAGCTGGAAAACAAAAGAAAAAAAATATATTAATACCAAGTAGATATAAATACACCCAGCTTCTGCAACAAAATAATGACCAGAGCAAGTCTACCCATTACGAATGCACACCGTTGAAACCAAAAGAAAAAGAAAACAAAAACCTCATTGAAGCAATCAGAGACCCGCAACACTAATGGCACCACCAATGGTGATAACATCTCTCAAAAAACGACGTCTCCAAGATAGTGCATAAACACTTTTGTCACCTGGTCTAACCAACCAGGTTAGAATAGAGCAACTCTAGCAATTATGGATGCACATAGCCGAAAAACAAAAATAAAGAGAATATATTAATACCAAGTCGATATAAAATACAATCGGTTGCTACAATAACATAATGACTGGAGAAAGTCTATCCATTACGGATGCATGCCATCGAAAAACAAAAAGGAAAAGAAAAGTATAACAAAGACCCTATCGAAGAAATCAGAGACTCGCAGCCGTTTAGCACCACCAATGGTGACAACACCTCGGTACCGGAAAAGCTGCTCCAAAAACTACGCCTCTAGCGGTTGAGGAGCCACAACCCGAATGGGCACCGTAGTAATGGGGAAGGTAGCACCTTCATCCGCAGAGTGTCGATGCAGGAAGGTGGGCCCTTTCGGCAACAGCGGCATGGCATCCGACCTTTTTCTTTGGGCTCTCTTGCGAGAGTTCCCTTCGCTATGCTCGGAGGCTTACGTAGTCGGCGAGTGCGCATGAGGGACTGTGGAATCAGATTTCGCGTCTACGCCATCTGGCACAACCGTGTACTTCTCAGGAAGGGTAGGCATCATGCTCTCCACCTTAAGCTCCTACGGAACACCAAAGACTCACGTCAAAATAAAGGACAGAAGACACAAACAAAAGAGAATGCATTACGTGAAAGTAAAAAATTCACATGTGGAACTTCCTTCTTCGCGCTAAAGGGGGCAGTCAACGACTTCCCCGGCAACTCCTTGTCGGCCTTGAAGCATAGCAGAGGTCAAAGCGCCCGGTCGAGGTCGGTTGAGGACATCTCCTCATACGACACTATCATCAGGTCACTGCCGTCGGAGTACAGAAACATCGGGTATGCCCTCGCCTGGAGGGGCTGCACCCGACGCTTGGGGAATGTCCGAATGATGTCAACGCCGGAGACCTCCTTGCTGCGCACCAACTAAAGCCCCTCCACCCGCTTGTACAGCTTCTCCACCACTTCGGTTTCACCCTCAAGGACGTCGTTAGACCACGAACGCTTGCAGGTGACCAGCTGGCTGGCATCGAAGGGAGCTAATCCATATTGTTGGCTATGGAGCTTAGAGTCGCAAAGATAGAATCACGTGTTCCTCCATCCTTGGACGGACTCGCAGAGATGGAAGGTGAAGTACTGGATGTTGGGGCGGATGGATATACCGCACCCGCCCAGTGCGTAAACTCCGCCGGTGCCAGACTGCCTCTTCAGGGCATAGAGCTTCCTGAAGAGGCCAAAGTGCGGCTCGATTCCGATCCAGCACTCGCACAACATGATAAAGCATGCAATGTGCAAAAGAGAATTGGGTGACGACTGCCGTAAAGAAAAAGGATCCCACGATGAAATTCATGGGCAGGAAGAGAAAGACCGCGGATGACAAATGCATAAAACATCACCCCGAAACCTTCGGGGGGTCCGGGGTTACCTTAGATTTGGGGAGAATGGCGTCACCTTTATCCTACGAGATCATGCCCGATTCACGTAGGAGACGCAGGTCCGTCTCCCTCATCATCGACCGCCGCCAGCCACCATCAGTGACGCGACCGGTAGTGGTGGTCTTCTTGGCAGTGCCGACGACGCTCGTCACAGCAGCAGCAGAAGACGATCTCTTGGGCTTGCCCATCTTGTTATCTCGGTGTGCGGCGCGATGAGCGCGAAGAAAGGAACATGGGAAAATGCGTAGAATGTCAAGTGCAAAGGACGTGAGAGCTCTGAAAATGGAGGAGGCTAATCGACGAAGGAAGTGGTGAAGGGAACAATTGCCACAGATCCTCGCAGTATAAAACGACGAAGCACAACCATTGATTCATCAACCCTAACACGTGCCCTTCATCGCATCAAACACGTGGCAAGCATTGCCCGAACCGTCGCGAGCACGCCGTCCACTACGCGCGGAAACCGAGGAGACACAATAACTATCACGTAAACTACGCGTGACTAATCAAATCCCGGTCAGAAAGTGGGACCCACGATCGTCTCATCACACTGCCTCTGCTACCGCAGACGTTGATCTCACCAGGCATCAACAAAAGTGAAGGCCAGCATCGGTTCCAATCTTTCGACTCAAAACAAAAGTACTTACTTGTAACATCCCAGCATTAGAGCTTAGAAATAAGCTGAACCCAGGTGTGTGCATTGTATTCATGCATAGAAAATCCGAATAATTTTCGCGATTTTAAATAAAAACTCGTCAAAGTGATTGGAACTTCTCTTAACTTGGTGGAATTAAAATAGTTCATCAAGTTGACCACGATAAATTCAATATGACCTTTGATAAACCCTTATTTTGGGTAAAGATAGTTTGATCTAAGGGTAGATCAAATGTAATTAAACTAAAACACTATACATTGCTTAATGATTAATACAAGATCTTTAAGAGATCATATTATAGTATTCCTTATAACAACTCATGAATACGAAGTTTAGAATATAACTCAAGTAACAAGAATTTAATAACTAAAACTTGACCTATCTTAATCTCATGCATTTGTACCATGACTATCATGGTAATATCCAACCTTAACTCTTTAGTTATATGGAGTAGGAAGGAAACCAATTCAAGACCATTCACCATATATCTTTCTTTACATATCAAACCTTATCATCTCTACCGAACCATATTCTAATATCTGTTGTTCATCAATGTTGAGTAATCAACTATTGGTTCACCGATTCTTAACCTATCAATTCTTGATCTATTAACTCTTGTTTTTTTCATAGCATTCACTTAAGTCCTATAAAGAAAGAAGCAAGAAGAGGTAGGTGGTAATGCTAGTTCTAGATATCATCTATAGGATGGGAGTGTTGGGAGAGAATCAAATCAATATGATAATTGAGGGAGTTAACTCACTCCTGTATGGATAGAAGAGTTATCTGAGATAAAGATATATGTTGTAACAAAGAAGATTATAAGGATGAATTCTGAAGATAATTTACCAGGAGTAATCCTATTGAATCAAGTAGGTATAGTAAATGAATAATCTCTCTTAGTTAGATAGATACTGAGAAGATAATTATAACACAACTGTAATGTTGTATTGATACAAGCCTTGATTAGCCAATTGAAAACCTAAGCCATAAATGATCAAAGGATTATAATGATCATGCTTAAGTCACTAAGAGTGAATGATTATATCATATATAAGTGACATTGGTGGATATAACATGATTAAACCCTAGTATAGATATGTTATCCTAGGTTCGTCATGACAAGTCACTATGGTATAATGAGAAGTTAGTGTATGAGTTACTATAGATAAGTAGAGATAAGATAGTATGATTAAGTTGATGCTAGAGCATCAAGGAGTTAGAGAAGTAGAATATTCCTATTAGGAAATGCTAAACACTTGAGGTTAAGTAGGATTTGATATATACATCTATTGGAGTAATATTAGTGATGGATGATAAAGGAAGTGTGAATTGAGTTAACAGTAACCACTTGTTGGATTGAAGGTTACCATTAGTAATTTGATATAACCAAGTATAGATATGATAAGATTATGAAAAACTTCAGTGACAAGCTTCTAAGATTTATAAGTGAGATTACAAAGTAATTTGTGAAGTATGAGGGAAATCATTCAAATGGAATTGGATTCATTAGAAACATTCCAGAAGTGTGAGATGTGTCTATGAGGAAATCATGTTGAGCTTTAGTGTCAAGCTCATTGGATTTAAAAATGGATTTAGAAGGAGGAAGTGTTGATAAGAATATTCTTGTAAAGTAAAGATCATCATGTTAACACATGATGATAGATGTGAATAAGTAGTATATCTAGGAAAGGAATTCCTCAAGTAAGAAACAATAATTATAAAGTGTGGAAGGTAGGAACTCTTGATAAACACTAAACCTTTATTCTATAATTAAAATAATAGCCATCTCATCTATTTGATCTATCATCCTCTTTCCCTAATGGATTAAAGGAATATTTTCCTGTAGAAAATCATTTAAGCATATCTTGCCACTACAAAAACATTAAAATTATATGTGTCTAGAAACTATAATTATCAATACCATCTCTTAAGCCATCCTAGTGATTAACCCCACTATTGTATCTTGGTTGGTGATATCATTCAAGAACACAAGCATGAAGACAATATGACTTAACCATTAAATTCTATCCATGGCTATAAAAGAATATGAGTATATTAAGTCTCCTAAAAACTTATGGTAAGCATTTACAATTCAAACCCTAACTCCTATGTTAGTTATAATAAAATCTATACATTGGTATTTCCTAGATTCATGGGAATAATATTAGCCATACTAATTCCTTAGAACTTTATGTATCATATAAAAATGAAGGATCACCATATAAAAATTCTCTTAAAACTATAAGTTAGTGAGAACCAAGTCTCATGAATCGATAGTATTATATCCTTTAATAAATATATGGATATTATGCAAATCAAATTCATAACAAAGGTCCCTACAACTTATTAAAAGGAAAAAGAACCTATTTAAAGAAAATAAAGAAATTGTAATATTATAATAAAAATTACATTACTCCAAATAAAATGAAAACAATGTTATACAGAATTTAAAGGTCTTAAACAAATTCTAAAAACCCTAATTTCTACTTGTTCTAATTAATATAAAATCTCTCATATAATTATGAGAATTATAAATAAAAAAATACAAAAATAGAAAATTAGTTATGATGAATCCCTGCATTGTTTTAATGATTCCACAAAAGTTCCTGGTATTATATTCCTCGTGAAAATTTAATTTGAAATGAATTTGTAACAAAGAAAACAGAATCAGAATTAGAAAAAGGAATGGAGTTGGAAAAACAAAATAGAAATGAAACCAGGCCGTAGCCCATTTTCTATTTGACGCTCTGAGCAACCAGCAGAAATCGTCTTGCTCACTTTCCACAGCCCAACATCAGCCCACGTCGGCCCAGCAGTAGCCCAACATAGCCCGTACCGATTCGTCATCTTCCTCGCGCCGTTGTCGACCTTCCGATGCTGCAAGAAGCTCGGTGGCCGCACCTTCATCGCCGACGAGCGCCAAGATTCGTGTCGCTGTCCCCGGTGCCTACAAAGCCTTGAATCCGCTGTGGATAAGGCCGAGCACATCATTTTCCCCTCTCAATTTCTCGCAAATTCATCATTCCGCAAACCCTAGCGTCACTGTCACCGGCGAGCCTCGTCGTTCCTGACCTCCTCTCGCCCAGATGAGGACCCTAGGAGATTCGCCTCGTATCTCTGAGCCTCTTAGTCAAAGGAATCAAGTAAGGGCGCCTGGAATCGACGCCACGAGGTCATGTTCCTGAGCTCCGGTCGTGCTCCATCACGGTAGATGACTTCGACCTCCCTGGCCGCAAAGACCTCCTCTACGCATTTCGGGTGAGATACTGAACACGCCGCTGCCCTCCTTTACTTTGTTCGCTTCCTGTACCGAGCCACCGCTGTGTGTCGCTGTGCACACCCGCCAGTCGCCATCGTGCACCACTCTTTAGTGACCAAAACCCAGCGGCGCCACCACTAGCTTGCTCGCCTCGATGTACTGGTTCGAACTAGCACGCACGCACCCGCTCCCGTACCCTCTATCGCCGTCCTCGCGCTCCTCTCCCCGTGAGTGGTGTCGATGACGCCATCGCAAGACGGTCGGAAGAGTCAACATGCGAGCCCCACTTGCCGAGGTGGGTGGTAACCAACGTGGCAACGACTCCACCTATCTGTGACTTTGGGCTAGGCTTGTTCTAGTACCAAAAGTTTTATCCATATAGTTATGCCATGCTGATGTCACTCTGACGCGATAAATTCTTTAAACATTAGTTTATTAATTCCAGAAATTGATTAAACCTTACAAATTCAATATCTTTTGTTTTATAATTCAGAAAAATATGTTTAATATATGAAAATTTTCAGAAAAATAAAATATACAACTTAAAGCTATTATCAAACTTTATTATGTTATCCATTTAAATAATTATTATTTAATAAAGATTTTATAAGTAATCAAACTTTAGTAATTCATATTTTAATAATGGTAATTGATAAAAATATAAATAATATATCAAAATTCTTAGAAAAATAAGGACTAAATTTAAAACTATAAACATGTATTATTACATCACTTAATTAAATACCTATTATTTATTAAGTGTTAATAAAATAATAAATCTAATAAAAATCATATCTTATTATTTTTAAATCACAAAAATAAATGTAATATACCAAAATGATCACAAAAATAATGTCTACATATTAAAAATATAACATTCCACTTTTAAAGTAAATAAAAACTTAATACCCTAATAACTTGAATTTAAATATAATTTCCTTAATTAATAATTCATATAAGGGTAAATAAAATTAGCCAATATTTCTAAAATTAGCCAATTGAGGTCTAATAAATAGTTTTAGTCTTAAATATTGATAATATGAAGTCAAAATGATTCAACACACTTTAAATACAATCTTATTGAATTATCATTCAACCATGAGTGTATTTTATTTTCTAAAAAGATCCTTATCAAATATAAAATCTTCAAGGATAATTTGTGACTAAATAAACCTTTTCCCTTACCTCAACCACAAGTTTATAAACATGCAAAAAACATTATAGCCATAAGTAGTCAAGTAATATGATTTCCTTGTTTCCAAACCATAACCACTCATCTATAAAAATATAAATGATTCTACTCCATTATAATATTGAGAAACCACTACTTAAATAAAAGTAATACCATTCTTAGTTAGTTATAAAGAAACATTATGAGGAGAACAAAGTACAAATACCATAAGCATTACATCTTAAGTCCATCTATGTCCTTAAAGTTAACTTTAGTCTACAAGACTTTAAATATTATGTTAAAGGCTTAATTATGTGTTTTACAGTTTACTTTGGTTTGTTTCAATTAAGACATAATGCATCTCAAGACCAAACTAATCGAGTAAACACCAAAATACATCGACCACATTCTATTAAACATAAAGATTGTTTAAACCTTAGGAAAGAAACATTTTCTTCGAAGGTTATCCTTTTTTCCACTTTAGACAACAAATGACAATTAATAATAATCACATTACTTTATACTTTAATTGTATACTTAGGATTACTAACACTTAAGTTACTTATAAATGCCATTACTTCTAAAGTAAAATTTGAAGATAAGGCAATTCTCATACAAGCAGTCTTTGAGTAGCATACCTCAATGGTGTATCTTATTGTTGTATACTATTATACTCACACGTTGTTTCACACACACTCACAAGCCTTAATAACAAGCATAAGTGTGAAACTTATCTAAAAAGAACAACACATTCCAAAGAAACCAGTATCCAAACCCTAGAACAACGTTATCCCCGGGACTCGAGTGTATCAAATTGCATCACATTACTCATGCATAATAGCATCTTGCTTCTTTAAACATTAGTCCTTACCAGATCAATGATGATGATTTTAGATATTGGATCTTATATTGTCTTGAAGACCGTGAGTGCATAATCTTGCAAGCACAAAAGGCAAGTTTACACTTGCTCATGTCCTTTGATTATTTTTTGTAAAGTATTTTGCAAATCCAGTGTTGTCATCACCTGCATTTCAAAATGTTTATAAAACACTATTTTCATAATAATATGATTATAGGTTATTTACCATGAGATAATTACTTACTATGAAAGTTCTGGTGGTAAAGGAACATATTATCTAGGACTTAACAACCAATGTCGCCAGTGATTCTTGCGCCGTATATCACGCGTTAAACATGAGATTTGGAATGGGACGGAGAAGTCAGCTGTATCTTCTTCCTCTCGCATGTAGCCGGATGTGCAGGTCATGGCTGTTATCCTTGTAGCATGCATTAATTGGTAATTTGTAGAGTATATGCAGCATATGGGTGGGAACCCTCAATGTCCCACGATAGTTCTGGCATCTAACGGTCTGTACTAACCATTGCCGTAATTCAATGGGTGGGCATGGCGTACACCAAGGAGATATGCGGGGTCGCGAAGGGGGCAGTGATTGACTTGGATCTTAGACTGGGCCCCATACCAAGGAAGTATAGACAAGGTCATGACTTGGTTGTGCAACAAGGCTAAGATCTCTCATGGGTAAAGTAACACACATCTATAGAGTGTAAGAACTGTAACTTATTACTCCCTGTTCCGGGAAGGAGCTACGAACGCGGCAGGAAAGGAACTCTATGAAAGTTCTGGTAAACTTGTGAAGGCTGACAGACATAGCTTTTCAGAATAAAAGCAACCTTTGAAGAAATGTTTACAAAAACTTGCATTGCCTACGACCTACGGTCTGTGGCTATAGATATAGTGCATCATACATTCCTTTTCTAGTGAACTTGCTGAGTACGCTCGTACTCAACGTATCTTCTTAACCCTTTCTAGATTATGAAGCCAATACAAACGACGTTGATACGTTGGAAACGTATCTATAATTTTTGATGCTCCATGCTTGTTTAGTATCTACTTTGCTTTACTTGTCCACATTTTAAGGTGCTTTTTTACATGTTTTATGGTACTAACCTATTAACAAGTTGCAACAGTGCCAGATCCCTATTTTCTGCTGTTTTTGGTTTCAGAAAAGTTAGTAAAGAAATATCTCAGAATTGGACGGGAAAAACGTTAAAGTCAATTACTTTCCGTGGGGAACAAGAAGTCCAGAGGAGAGCCAGAGGGGTCGGCCAGGGTAGCCAGACCCACCCTAGGCGCGGGTGGCCCCATCCCGCGCCTGGCTAGGGTTTGGCGCCCCTGGCCGTCGCCTTGGTCTCCCCCTTCGCCTATAAGAAGCCCCCGATGCAGAAACCCTAAGCACCCGATCAAATCTCCACGAAATCGTCTGCAGCCACCGCTACTATCGTCCCTAGATCGGGGGGGGGAGGGATCTGAAGTTCTTACCGGCACCCTGCTGGAGGGGATATCATCCCGGAGGCCTTCTCTCCGGTATGATGCGTGAGTAGTTCCACCTTGGACTATGGGTCCATGTAGTAGCTAGATGGTTGTATCTCCTCCTTTATGCTTTCATGTATAGATCTTGTGAGCTCCGTTCATGATCAAGATCTAATCTATTTGTAATCATGCATGTTGTGTTTGCGGGGACCCGATGGATGTTGAGATTATTATGTTGGTTTGATTAATGGTTTTGTCTTTATGATTCTATCATGTCTATGTTGTTTGTGATCTTGCATTCTCTCTGTTGTTAGTAGCTATCTTGGCCAAGTAGTTGCTAGTAACTCCAAGAGGGGGTATTTATGCTCGATAGTGAGTTCATGCCTCTAGTTTCCAAGGGAAGTGACAGAAATCTCTTCGGTTGTAGATGTGCTGTTGCCACTTGGGAGAAAACACCGGTCTCTTGTTCATGGAACATGTGGACTGTTTACCTTACACACTTTGCTTAAAACAGTTGTATGTTGCTTGCAACTTAATACTGGAGGGGGTTCAGATGATAACCTAAAGGTGGAATTCTAGTCATAGATGCAGTTGGATGGCGGTCTATGTATCTTGTTCTATTTCCTAATCGAATCTCATAGGTTCTTTCTGACTAGTAATTGCATTGTTATGCCTTGCTTAGTTCCTATCAATTGCCCTGTTGTAATTTGTTTACCCTTCATGCCATCTTGTTTATAGAGCACCTGTAGTGACTATGGACCCCGGTCCAATCTTTACCATTGATACATCTTCCACTGTTACTTGTTTACTTGCTGCAAACCATTACCTTCCACACCATACGTTTAATCCTTTGTTACAGCAAACCAGTGAGCTTGACAACCTCACTGATTCGTTGGGGCAAATTCTTGAGTTTGTGTTGTGCAGGTCTCCGCGTTGCTTGCAACACCTATGTGACATTTTGCGGTGACCTAGCATACCACTGCATGTGTAGTACACTATAGTCGTTGACATGACATCCATAGAACACCGTTCTGTAAATATCACATCCCTCAGAGTGGTACAACAGAAACATTGCGGGTCCATATTACAAACATTCACACATTATTATTATTACAATACCAGAAGTTCAAGACTTTAAAAGTATTCAACTTACAAAACAAAATCTAAAGTTTTTTAGCGGAATTTAAAAGTAGCAACTTGTAACATCCCAAAAATACTAAACTTGGCTCATCAAACTCTAATCATCAAATTTAGGGTTAACAAAAACTTTTATAAATAAAATTATGAAAGCATGCATGTGTGTATGCATTCCAATTTGAATTCTTTTGAACCACCTTGTTTGTGTGTTTCTTTGCTTGTAAAATGTTTCTTAGGTAAAACAAACATCATCTAAACAATCCCCACACTTTCCCAAAGACAAATAAATCAAAACAAACAAAATGAGTGAAAGGTCATTTTGACCAATTTAACTCCCATGCCTACTTTGGATTTCCCAAACTTTCAGAACTTAACAGAAAATTGTTTGGATCTTTGCACCCCTTGATTGTACTCATAACAAAGTATCAAGGCCCACTTGGTGATCATCCAGAAACTTTCAAATGCATAGTTTAAAGGACAGTTCAAAATTGAATCTTTATCATATGGGAAGATCCCACTTTTCCAAAAACCACTCAAACAAGCTCAACTTTCAAAACCCAAGCATCTGCAGACTCACCAGCACCTAGCACACCCACCAAAAATCTTTTCAAAATTCAAAACTTGAATTCTTGCGGCCATTTCATCAAATACCTTGCAGATGCAAATCAAATTAAATCCAAACACTATTTGGAGCAGTGATTTGAGCCTAACTTGTTCCCTCTCTGGTTGCAACTAGGCTTTAGTAGATCATCTAGCTCAAATGCAAACCTCTAGCATCACTGTAAGCTTGGCAATGCCATCAATGGTGAGCAGGCCGAGTGCACCCTTGTCACCCCCATGTCGACATCGAGCTAGGAGAAGAAACAAGCCTAGACAACATGGCTGGGAGCAAGCCAACACCCCACCACCACTCCTTGTCTAGCGCTCGAACCTTGCCAACCCCTGGACCACACGCACAGACCATGCCAAGCTCACCAGCAACCATGCCGAGAGCGCGCCCCGTGCGCCACGATCGACCGACGCCCATAGACCGCGCGCCGCCCTTGTTGCGTGCATACGTGATCACCACCGTCCCAGCAACCCCGCAGACACGCTCATTCGCCGCCGCGCGAACCATGCACGCTGTGCGCATTAAAAACCTCCGTCGGGCACGCGTAGAGTACCGCCGCGTTTCGACCAAACCGTACCGCCCCACGCCTCGCCACGATGTCGTTGAGCATCGCCAGGGAGCACCGCACCGCCCCCTACCGTCGCCCACGCCACTAGCCTTCTGTGCCGTTGACCACGACGAGCCCAGCTTGCGCCCGTCGGTTCCCTCTCGCCACTATAAATAGAGGCCACCCCCAGCCAAATTGAGCACACCATCTCACGCCCCTCTCCTCACTGATCGTTCCACCCTGTTCCCGGACCAAGGCGAGCAGCGCATCGCCGGAATTTCACCGGAGCCCGCCGCTGCTGGAGAAGAAGGGATCCAGCGATTGGAGCCGCCCCAGGAGAAGCTGCCGGTACCAGGAGGTTCGCCGTCATCGACTTCGTCGTTCGCCCGCCTCGCCGACCCTCTCCTGAGCCCTGGTGTTCCCCCAACGACCCTCACCCTCCACGTTAGGTTTCAGTCTCGCCGGAGTTGCCTGACGTGGATGACGACCCTCAGCCGTTAGATTAGAACAAGATACCACGGCTCATATCGCCCCATACCGCTTCGCACCCCCTCGTCTCACTGACACGTGGGGACAACGACTTAACCAGCACGCGTAAGCACTGTGCTTAGCAGGCCGGACCAGTATCACTTCCCGCGCAGCCCAGTCATTTGAAATTAACCTTTTCCATTTTATTTCAAACCCACTTCTGCATCTAGATTCAAAAATCAACCTAGATCTATTTAGTGAACCAAATTGAATGAAACCAATTTTGTTAGAAATATATGGAAATGCTGAATCCAAGCCCGTTGGATTCAAGTCATTTGGATCTGTAGATCATCCTTGGTAAAAATAACAAGGCAGAAGCTTTTCTGCATTCAAACATTTTTCAAATTTAAACCATAATAGATTTTGAGTTGATTCCAACTCTCAAAAATCACATTTAACCCTACCTTTCAGAATATATAAAAATATATAGGTTTACTTACAGAAATAATGACCAAGTAATAAAAGAATGCTATGTAGGCATTTCTAGTCACTTTATTTAATTAAAATAAAAGGGTAAAACCTTATTAAATTGTGACACCACTTTAAATCATATTTCCATGAACTAAAATATGTGGTGATGACATGTGTCAACATGATCCCATGTTTGGTTTGGAGAATATTAAATCTTAAGTAGTTTTTCAATGAGTAGAAATTACTTTTCTAAAAATAAAAGGATTTAAACCAAGCTTTAATATTGTAATGATAGTGATGATGCTAGATCATCTATAGGAACCTTTTGTGTGATGATTGCAAGTAGTTAAGTATTGTTTGGTGATTGTGTACATCGTATTTATTTATAGACGCTAGTACCGACCAAGGATACGAGGAGGAAGGAGGATACTACGAAGAAGAAGCCGAGGAGAACTTCAACCACTGCTCTGCACAAGGAAAGCCAATACTTGCAAGCTATTAACTTAGCAAGCCTTACTAATCAAGTTGACCTATGCAAGCTAATACTTGCTTGCTACCATGCCAACTATATGCCTTAAAGCATATATGATCATAACCACTTGATAAACCAATCCTAGTTTTACTTGCAAGCTTTATACTTTATTTCTTTATCAAAGCTATTACTTAGAGTTTACTTAAGTGAATTGTAGATTCTAGAAGGATAAATGAAGGTTGCATAAAAAGCATTAAATTTGGCCTAAGCTAGATAATCTTGATGTCATCCTAACGCATGAGATTGAATTTAGTTAAACTCCACTTGTTTACCACCCCTCATTAGTACTTACCCCTACTTGTAGATGCTAGTGCTAAGCATAAAACTTGATCAAATTTAGATGGGAAGACTTGGTGGAAAAATGGTTATGAAAACCTTGGAATGATGGATCATTCTATTGAAATGTTTTGACTTGTGTTTCCAAGCACCAGATGATTTTGGTGATGAAAATGTTGAGGCATGAGCCTTAGCCCTTTATAAAACTGATGGTTGTCTGGATGCGATACCATTCCAATTTTATCGTACAACCACAATACCCGAGAATTGGGTAGGGCTTGACTGGAAACTTATATACCTTAGTATTAGTTCCCTCACGGCCAAGGTCTGAGCTGAAGCTACCTTGTGAAGATTGTCCACCTGTGTAGTACCCAAGATGACAGTTGGTCATGGTTGGGAGGCCGAACTCACAGGAGAGGTGCTTATACTAGGGCGTGTAATTGAAAGGTTAGGATTGATTATCCGCATACTGAGACTGGTGAATTCAGGATTTGTTCCTGACGGATGTATCGAATGTTGTGGTGAAAGTGTACAATCTCTGCAGAGTGTCAAACTATTCGAATAGCCGGGTTTGCGGTTATGGACAGTTGGAGTGGCCATACTGTTCCCCCGTCAGATGTTTTCAAAATGACTTGTGAAATGAGTTGAGACTTTGACTTGACCACAACAGGGTTGTGATATGAAATACAAGTTCCCACTTAGGTGTTATAAAACTTCAACTAGAATTCGTTGCTTCTAAGCTTAGTAGAGGTAAATCTGGCCTTTGCAAAACAACCCTAGAGCCTAGTGTCCTATTATCAAAAACCCCCTTCACTTGTTAGTATTAGTTTGCGAGTACTTAAAGAGTACTCATGGCTTTGTCCCTGGCTATTCCCGTGGCCAGACTATGAAGAGGAGTATCTGGAGGATGGACCCCAGGAAGGTTACGACAACTAGGATCATCTCCCATCGTCAGCGTTGCCTGTGACCCCGAAGATGGAGCTTCGCCTACTCTACCGTTATTATTACGTATTCCGCTGCTTGAATTGTACTAAGAACTGGATCATGAGATCCTTATTTGTGTAAGACCTTATGTATGGTTTGTAATGGATGATGTACTATGGTATCCAATTCTGTTATGTCTCGCAAAAATAGTAATCCTGGGATTGCGATGTATGGCATAACAGGCATCTGGGATTAAAAATTTGGGTGTTGACACAACTCCAACTAGGAGTTGAGCTCAGCAGCTTATTCTATAGAGTTCATGCTCCTAGGCCCCGTCGGTTACTACTAACTAGGTTACTTAGTTGGACTCGTTGTCATCGACACCATAGCGGATTTCGTAATCCACTCCTTCAACACGTCCTGACAGGTCAGACTCCTCGTAGAACACATCTTCTTGGCATTCGGCTGCATACATTGGCGTATCTTCGGGATCCTCAGATTCTAATCAAAGGAAAGTATGAGTAACAGCGTTACCCACCAAGTTCATTATATGCAAGGTGGGAAGTTTGATGCTCTAACTACCACCTCGGACTATAAATCCTTGGCACTATGCAGTTTTTGTAAATCTTTCTTCAAGGATTAATTTTATTATAAAAATCTATGACCATTAGACTTCACAGGTTGACCAGAACTTTCATGGAGTTCCTTTCCTATCGCATTCGTAGCTCCTTCCCGGAACAGGGAGTAACAAGTTACAATTCTTACACTCTGTGGAGGTGCGTTACTTTACCCATGAGAGATCAACTCCTTGTTGCACAACCGGGTGTACTTTCCCGTCCACAATTCCATGATGTGGGGCCCAGTAGTTGGTCCAAGCCAATCACTGCCCCCTTAGCGACCTCGCATGCCTCCTTGGTCTAAACCATGCCCACATATTGAATTACGGCAATGGTTTGTACAAACCGTTAGATGCCAGAACTATCGTGGGACATTGAGGGTTCCCACCCATATGCTGCATATCCTCTACGAATTACCAATTTATATGCACACTGCGAGGATAACAACCACGACCTGCACATCCGGCTACATGCGAGAGGAAGAAGATACATCTGACTTCTCTGTCCCATTCCAAATCTCATGGCTAACGCGTGATATACGGCGCTAGAATCACTGATGTCATGGGTTATTAAGTCCCTAATTGATCATCATTGTTGCAAATAGAACCCTAAGTTCTATTGCTCCATTATATCATCACTTAGGATGGTATCTAAGATTTCTTTATTTGCGAAAATAATATTTTCTTTCTTTGGAGTATATATGATAACATACAATTTGCAAATACTTTGATAAAGACTCTTCAAAGGATGCGAGCAAGTGATGAACTTGCCTTGTGATGGCAAGGTAGTGAAGTCTGATGCTTGCACTGGACCTTGAGCTTCTATGTCTACAAAAACATCATTATTGCCTGGCAAGGACAATATTTAAAGAAGCAAAATGATTATGCAAAGTAATGTAATGCATTATTTAATTTTGTGTGTATTCTCCCCCATTATTTAAATTATAAAAATTCTTTTTAACAATAAAGAATTTATAAATATTTTTTTAAATATTTATAGAATATTGTATTTTTTATTTTGTTTCAAATATTTGTATTTTATTTATTTAATAATTCCTTTAAGAATTTTCATTTAAATACCAAAAATTAATATTAAATATTTGTTTAGTATTTTTCTAAAATACTAAAATATTAATATATAATGAAAGTGATTTTTATTTGCTTTTATCATCTTTCAATAATTTTATAAAATTCCATAAAGAATATATATATTACAAAATTCTTAATAAAATTTATATGTCTAAAATTTTATTTCTCAATTTATTTGGATAGTTTGGATGACTGTGAATCCAAAAATATTTTATTTATAATTTTGGGATTCATATTTTATTTTCTAGAGTTTATCAAAATGCAGGGGCATTTTGGTGTTTTTCCATTTATTAAAACATGCTTTAGGTGATTTGGGCTGACTGTTTGGGTTTGTTGGGCCCTTGTGGCCAAAGAGGGTGAGCCAAACGCACAATCAAGGGTCTGGCCCACCCCCACACTCCCTCTCTCTATCACTTTCTCATCCTCATCTCTCTTCTTCTCCTCAACCCCGTGGTCGATGGCGCCGCCGTGCGCTGCTTGCCACCGTGGTCCTCCCTGGCCACTGTCGTGATGCAGGGCGAGGTTGTCGACCACGCTCTACCTTCCTTTCCAATTCGATTTGGATCTGTAGCTTCCCTGTTGCCAGACTAGCCTCATCCCGAACCCTAGGATTTGGGGTGATGCGGGTGCTATCGCCGCCGTTGCTGCTGTGTGCCGTCGGGGTGTTCTTCGCCTTCAGACGTGGCTAGGGTCGCCGCCTCGGTGTGGTATGGGTCGCAGCGCCCCCTTTGGGGTGCTCCCCGTGCCGCCGTGTTCATCGTCGACCTCTGCTTCCTCTTCTCGCCCACAACAACATTCATCAGTAAGTTGTTCTTCTTCCCCTTGTGCACTCTGTGCTAGGCCACCCTATGCTATGTATTGATAGTGGCTACTCCTGGCTAGTGGTTATGTCCTGATTAGGGTTTGTGTTCTGCTTAGGATTCATATCCCTCTATTGTTTGAATATCTGATGATCTGGATCATGTATTGATGATCCCTAAGCATGTTGAGTGGTGGTTTGCTATGGATTACTGCTGATGGTTAGCCTTGATGATGCTAGTGGCTTATCAGTTGGGTTCCATTGGCTAATTTTGGTAAGGTTCATATGATAAGGTTGCTCTAGAATAATTACTTGGGAATTCTAGTGGTTTGATAGCTCACCACTGTCATTGCTTGGTAAATGACAGTGATTTTTGTGTGATGATGTCACTGTATCAGTACTGTTGGCTTAAGAATTCATATATATAGCTGAGGTCAATTGATCTCTTACAATGATGATATGTATTTGGATTTATCTGAAGATAATTCCTATGATTAGTATCAGGAAAATGATTTATAGTGGCTGTGAAAGTTGGGTGCTTAAACTGCTTAGTTTAGAAACTATTCTTGTGACACCATTCTAACATGGCACACAAAACTAGATTCTATTACTTGGCTTGGTTTTGTTCAAGCTTAAGATTAGCTTGGCCTTATAAATAAGTGGAATCTTCTTTCCTTGCATCCCTAGAACCTATGATGTTGGTCTGAGGTTTAGGGACTAGGCCCCTATCCTGTTGTTTCTCATGGATTGGTTTTGGTAGTGATACCAGCTGCTGATTCTTGAGTTAAAGTTGGAAAAATGATTGGTTTGATTATAGCTTAATGTTGGTGCATATAGTTTATGAAATCTGAGGTGCTACTCCATTAGGAGATGTGCCCAAATTTTATAAGCTATTTGAGAACATTTTGGAATATATATGAGTTGTTGATGATCACCAGGATCTATGATGCTAGTCTGAGATTCTGGTGGATGTGGTAGAGTTTACTGTTAGCCTTTATATTTCAAATTTCGTCTATGATAGGTTTACCCCACTTGGGTGATCACTGAGAGGTTTAACTTGTAAAACAACACATGCTTTTCTGTTTGATTAAGATGAACAGAATATGTGGATGTTTTATGATAGTCACCACACTTGTTGTTGTTGGGGTTGCAAGTTATTGATCTTGTGGTTGTGTGGCTAGCTTGATCTGGTTCTCCTCGTGATACTTCCAGCTTCTAGACTTGTCCTTGATCTAGCTCTCCACCTCCTGGTCCTGGTGGCTTGATCTTGTCCTTTCTATCCACCTGATCTACCCCCTCCTTATGTCACCATCTTGGTGATATGATCCAGGGTTTAGTTGGTGTGATCTTGCTTGGCTTGGTTTGGATGAGTATGTTCTTGGTGTGTAAGAACAGAGAAATTGTGTTGGGTGGCTTCCCACGGCTGTGCTGATAGTTTTGTGTGTGTGGAGCTGTTGCTGTGTAGCACCACGGGTAAAACCACTACTAGAAAATCGCCTGCATTTATATCTGTGCATCATCATCATATCAGCATGCATGTTTTAACTAAAACTATTTTTGAAAAGCCCCTCTTTATTTTCTAGATATTCCCCATCTTCATTTCCAATATAAAACCCCGGTGTTTCCGGATATCTCTATTTGTTAAAACCCTATTTATAAATGTTTTCATTTTAAAGAAATAAAATAAATAAACAAATAAATATATTTTTTTTCGAGGGAGGCAGCCCACCCGGTCGGGCCCAAAGACCCAACCGGTTGGACCAAACCCTAAACCTACTAGTCCCTAGAAACCCTAATCCCATCCTAGCCTAACCACCCGCCGCCTCACCACCCTGGTCAACCCACACACGTGACCCACGCCCTCTCCTGGCCCCACCACGACCACCCCGACGCGCCCCTGTCCTCTCCATTGCGTCGCTCCATCCCTCCCTTGATGCAGCATGGCGCCGCCGCCCTTCCTCCCTGCCCTGCAACCCCACCACAGCGACCCCGCCAACCATGCTCCCCTCCCCGATCCTTCTCTCCTCGAGCGCCTCACGCCTCCCTGCCTCGCCTGTCGCCGCCTGCGAGCCATCTTGCGACCTCGCCGCCATCGTCCTCTCCCCTTGCAGAGCTTCTGCCGCCGGCCCCTTCCGTGCGTGCGCCGCACGTCTCCGCGCCTCCCTCGCAGCACCTCGCCGTGGTCGCCCTCTTCTCTGCAAGTCCGCAGCGCCCCAACCTCCATCGTCTGGGCCTCCTGCTTCTCGAGGGTCCACCGCTGTCGCCTCTGCAGGGTGCCGCCTCCGGCCCAGCCACGCGTCCGCCGCCGGGGCCTCCTCTGTCCGCTGCCAGGGGCCCTCCCCACACCTTCTTCTGCGATGCCTGGCCACCACCGGAGCCGACGGCGCCGCCTCCGCACATCCCCGACGCCCATCACTCCTTGTCCGCGGCCCCTGCTCGCCCTGCCGCCGTGCTCGTCACTACGGCGTCGGTGCCCAGTGCCACCCTTCCTCGACTCGTCCCCGACCTCCTCTCGCCGGTCGCCGCGAGCCACGCCACCTCGTCCGCGACCACTGTCAGGACGCGTCCTCTGTTCCCAGGTCGAGTTCGTCTCCAGGGTCGACCCTCCTGTGTTCCCGTGTTTGGCTCAATCCTTGCCACCAGGTCCATCTACGCTGCCAGCCGCGAGCCTTTTTTTTCCTGCTAGCTACATGTGATCCAAGCGAGGTTGTATACCCTTGTGGTGTTGATGTTTGTTGAAGTGGTGACTGTTGTGGTGCCACGCGATGAACCACCCATGCCATAGTCCAAGTCCGACACTAACAATCGAGGCAGAACCACAAAATTACCGACAAGATCGACCTCGACGAACAATCAGAAGACGGATGACGAGACTCCAACCGGAGGTCGGAGGTGATGGTGCCGGATCGACATGATCTTCTTCATGGAGCCAAAGAACCTCGGATCCGTAGCCCGAACCTCGTCGAACCCCGAGAACCCAAGCTCGGCGAAACCCATGTGTGACCCCTATCCGAGACCCCTATTTTATAAATTGTCAACTATATAAATTATTGCATATTTAATTGTTCATGTTGCATACATATTGTGGGGTTTGGGGGCCTTATGCCGATTCACCTAAATTAAATACGGAGGCCATATGCGGGCAAATATAGTCTTATATTGGTCCCAATTAAATTTGTGTAGCGAACCGGTGACATGTTTTGGCTTGATAAGACAACAATTAAATTGCGGGGTATCTAAACAACATGAACCATCCAATAAATGTCGGGACCCCGGTTCCGCTTAATAATTCCTAATTGCATCGCATCCTTTCCATGCCATACATCATACATGCATCATGCCCGATCTTTTGCCGTAGTATTAAATAGTGCATCCGGTGTTCTTCTAGTGTTTTGCTTCTTTGCGGATAAGGCCGTTGAGTTGATGTGAGCTTCGCCCCGATCTTCGGATGAACCTTCGACAATGTTTTCCAGGCGAGCATTGTCCCCCTTTCTACCTATCTTACTTTTATAGTCTTTATTCCCTCCTGTTGATCTATTGCTATCTATGTTGCGATGCTCTAGTTTTCGTACCCGTGATATCCGTTGCAGCCTTATATTGCCTTGGACACATCCTATTACCTGTTGTTTGGTAGATAGTTGGACTTGCGTGTCGTAGTTGCTTGCTCAAGTGCTGTTGCGTCTCGTCAAGTACCACAGTTGTTGGAATACTGCCATATGCTTTATGTTGGAGATGATCATGGCTTTAATTACAGTTTAATAAATAAATTGAGGTAGGTAAATAATGCAGAGGCACAGGTGGGCAATAGATGTTATTTGGTTTTTAACCGTCCACTTGTGTCCCGTAGGACCCCGAGTACTTGATACCTGTTCTTTGAATATTCGCACTATGCGCATGTGGGACCATGAATCCCCCTAGCCAGAGCTTGAGTCATATTTATTTCTTGGGGCCACAAAGTAGTTTGGGGCTTTATTACTATCCTATACTTATGCCATGCCTTACCGCTTTATTTACGATTGCGCGTGGAGCGCCTGTACTGTTTAGGTAAGCGGAGTGTTTTCGCGGTATCGACAAGACCAGTCACACTTTCGGGTTTCCAGTCGTTTACAGCCATTGACGCAAACCTCTGGGTCCGTTCCGGAGCCGGCCAACTTCGTCGCGGGTAGCTTGGTGGGGTGGCCCCCTGAAATTTATATGAATCTTGCAATTGCTCTATCGTGATGCCTCGTTGGGTTTTTATTTGGTTTTTCCCGAGGTTGATCGTGCGCGTGTTGCTATTTGTGCCCCCCTGCAGGGTAAAACTTTCTGAAAGCCGTGTCCGCGGTTATGGACGACTTGGAGCACAGTATCTCGATCATAGACAACTATAACTAAAGTAGTGCTATAAATTTGACTTTATAATGACTAGTAATTAGCTTCACTATAATGGATTGCTAAATAAAAGTGCCAACAATTGCTAGTTTGGATTGTCACCTGTTATCATTGTACCTGACTAGTAAGTATTGCAACTACAACGGAATGGCTAAATAAAAGTACCAACAACTGCTGGGTTTGGGATGCCTCATGCTATATGTATCTGACTAGTAAGTACTACAAGTACAACAGAATGGTTAACTAAAACTGCCCACTGCTTATTATATCAGGATGACTCATGCTATCTATATCTGACTAGTAATTTCCGCAACTATAACGAATGAATAAAACTGCCAACTGTGTGAGTTCCTCGGTTGACTTCCTCGGTTGGTATCGAGGGGGAATACCAGGATGGGTATGTTTGGTGTTAGAATCAGGTTGGACCCGAGTAGGTCCTTCTTATCCCTATCTGATAGCCGCTAGTTTTATTGAGTCTCTATAGGTTGTTTAGTGTATGCTGCGCTGCCACTTCAGTCCACCATACCTATCTAGGCGAGGACCGCCGAATTCTAGTCTCGCCGTGTACTGGCCTTAGTACCGACCGCTCTCTTTTTCCTTTGCCCTTTGTCGGCACCCCTTTTGTTAAGCAGGTTTGAGATCGACGTCGTTAGGAGGGTTACCCTTCCGGCTTGGCCTGGGCAGGATTATGGACGCCATTGGTTATTCTTCAGGGCTCTTAGCTCAATTTGCATCTTGTCCGTACTTGGACGCTGTATCGCTTTAAAGGTGATTTGGATCTTTGTATTGTATGTCTGTATTCTTGACTCTTTGAGTCATTGTTGTATATATCTGATCCGTGGGTTCCATCGTGGACTATTGTGTAATGGTATTACTTCGTTTTCCACCCGCATGAAAGTGCCTGGTGGGCACCTTTGAATCGTTTCTATGCTGGTTTGGCAGGAATCGCTAAAACTTGCATAGGGTAGATTCTGAGGGTGTTACAGAGTGGTATCAGAGCATAGCAGTTACGATACCCCACTGGTCCAGCCCGTAGGATAACCTAGCTAACGGACGTTGTAGAGTTTCAAAACTATTTTGAAAAATCAGTTGGATAGATCTGATTAGGTATGCTTTTACTCCTTACCCTCTTCTATTCTCCTCTTACCTCTACGTGTTTGAATCTACTCTCTTACCTTTTCTTTGAGTCCAGGAATTCTCGTGGTTGGGTTTCCGTCGTACCTTCAGGGTTTCGCTTCCATCCTCTTGTGACGGTGCTTCAACATCCGACCTTCATGCTATCTGATGAATTTTCATTTGTTGTACCTTGCAGTGGACCAAAAATCACTAATTTTTTCTTTGTATCTTCCGGTGTTTCCAATGCGACGACCTCATATCCATCAGATCCGATAAAGACTCTACATCACTTCTTTGCTTCCGGACCTCGTTTGTCGAGATCTCCAGTCCAAATTCTGAGGGTTGGTTGCATAATCCGTTTGTTCGTGTACAGAGTAATGCTTTGAGTGCGGGATGGAGTCGCGACCATACCACTACTCTTATCATTCTCTTTTGTATATTGAATGGTGGGTCGATGCAATTCTTACTCCTTCCATGGAAGTTAGAGGTGGCCTTACCTTTTTAACTTCGTCTGTTGTTTATCCGGAGTGTTCTCTCGACGAACATGATCAAAGACATCTTGTTGGTGGTTTTGCCGATTTCAAAATGGAACAAGAACCTTTGTTAGTGGTGTCGCGACGATCTACACGAAGCGAGAAGATTCAGATCGCCAGCCTTCTTCCCTGTCGAAAGAACATGTTGGGCCCCCATGTGTGGTTTTGGTAATTAATGACAATCTTTATGGACTAATGTGTGTATTAAGTTATACTTGTAGGATTTGTCCATTGGCATCGCTTGGAGCATGTGTTGGCTTCAAGGTCGATGAAATGCAAAGAAGATATGTTGGGCAAGCTCAATATGCAAGGTCGATGATGAGGAATTAAGGAGGGCGTTCCATATTGAGAAGGGAAAGATCGTCTACATCGAGCTCAAGTGGAATGCTCAAGGCAAAGGTATTATCTTGATAGGTTTTCTCTTTTTCCGGTCTCACGTCGTGTGTGTGAGACCGGGTTTAGGATAGATAACCGTACTATCAAGAGAGGCTCTCATATGAGTAATTGGGTCACATCGTTCGGAGAGAGCTCAAACCTTTGCATACTTGCATCATCATATTTGGTTGTTATTTGGTCTTATCCATGTGATGATATAGAGCTTGTGGTAATCTCCATAACAAGCTCTTGTTCATCTAAATCGGATCTCCCATTTGTATCTTGTTGCGATTTTGATTTATGCGGCTTTTCGGTTTCTCACCAAGTGAGGTATATCACATTATTCTACTTGATACTTTCTCACTTGTTGATAATCAATATTTCCACTTTTTATTGGGAATCCCTTTTCGCCCTCTATCCAACGCAATTTGAATCGGGTCAATCGGAGCTTTCAGTCAAAAGTTATTGCCGTTTGAATATTTGCCTGTTAGGCTGTTTTCTGGGCCAAGCGGTAGTACCGCCCGGACGGGCCGGTACTACCGCCCGGGCCTAAAAATGGCCCGATTTCTTTCTGCCTCGCTAGGTACCTAAATCCGGTACTACCAGCCGGCCCGGTAGTACCGCCCGGGTGGGCCGGTAGTACTGTTCGGCCCAGATTTTTTCCCAGATCTAGATCTGTGCGCGTGGCTCGTTTTGGCTAATCACCGCTGCTGCACTGGGCCCGCCTCGCGCTGCGCATCGCTGAATTGACCCGCCCTGCCGCCTTTGCCGCGCCTTGCTTTGCATGCGGTGGGCCCGCTATTCGCAGCGCTGCTGCGCATCTGCCGCCGCTGCTTCCTCTCACGCGCGCGCATCTACCCGCCTCGCTCCCGTGCCACTTCTTTGGGCCGCTTCTGCTGCATGTTGCCGCGCGTTATTGCTGCTGCGGCGTGGCCCGCTGTTACAACTTCTGCTGGCTGCGCGCGCTTCTTTGGGCTGCGCTGCATTGCCCACGTGGGCCCCGCCACATGCGGTGCTGCTTCTGCGCTGCTGCTGCTTTCTCTCTCTCTCCAACTCGCGCTGCCTGGCATTTCTTGTCCGTTTGGTCTGGTACTACCGAACCGTCTAGAAAAATAGTCCCAACGGCCAGATTTTGCCCGCCCCTTTAAATAGCTTTGCCCCTTTTTCATTTAGGGCTACTTCTTCCTCCTTTTCTTGCCCAAGCTTTGCCCCCATTTTCTCTACTCCTTAAGCTTGATTTCTACACACCCCTCCATTGATTCTTGCAAATATTTGAGGGGTTGTTGGAGGAGATCTAGCCCCACATTTGACCTAACCGATTCATCTCTTTGTGAGTGCATCTTTGGGGATCTAGATTTTGGGGGATTTTGTGTCTCTCTTTGATTCCTCCTCTCTTGTTCCCCCAATAGCTTTAGTAGCTTTGTTGGAACTTGAGAGTGAGGTATTTAGGCATCTTTGTGGTGTTCTTGCCATTTGCATTTGTTGCATCGGTTTGAGTTCTCCTCGGAGGATTTGGTTTGAATTACTCATTGGAGCTTGTCCCTCTTGGGTTCTTGGAACCCTAGACGGTTTTGTGGCCTTGGTGGCATTGTGGCCTTGGTGGCATTTGTTGAGGCATTTTGTGGCGTTTGTTGGGAGCCTCCAATTAAGTTGTGGAGTTGTGCCCCAACCTTGTGAGAGGTTCCGGTTGCCACCGACAAGTGCACCGATAGTGGAAGCGTGGATAGATCCCATTGGGGTGAGATTCACCGGAGAATAAGGGAGGCCTTTTGTGGCGTTGGTGGTTTGATACCACCCCCTCTCCAAACGAGACGTACTCCATGTTGGGAGGAACTCGGTAAAATATCGGTGTCCCCGCGTGCCTCGGTTATCTCTATACCCGAGCTCTTTACCTATTGACTTTACATTGTGATAGCCTTCGTTCTTGAAGTAATATATATCTTGCTATCACTTTGTTGTTTGTATTGCTTAGCATAAGTTGTTGGTGCACATAGGTAAACCTTAATTGTTTCTAGGTTGTGCTTTACAAAGTAAACACTAGTTTTATTCTGCCTTTGTTGATCCACTCTAGGAAAAGTTTTAATCGCCTATTCACCCCCCTCTATGCGACATCCGTATCCTTTCAATTGGTATCAGAGCCCGGTCTCTCATTTTAGGATTCACCGCCTTGAGAGTAAAGATGTCGGCTAGGGGATTAGTGCACAAGGACATGCTCACATTCGATGGCACAAATTATGATGTTTGGAAAATTCGCATGCTTAATTTATTTCGGGAAATTCACCCAATTATCGAGGGCTATCTATATGTGGGTTTCTCTTCTCCTATGGATACCCAAAACGAATCTTTAGAGGAGAAGTTGAACTCTCATATAGATGCTCTAGCTACTAAAATTCTTGTGCATGTTGTGAGCAATGTAGTTCTTTCTTTTATCATGCCTTATTCAAGCGCTCGTGAGATATGGACCAAGCTTCAAGATAAATATAGCAAGTCCAACATTATTAAGGATGATTGTATTGCTTCCACTTCCGGTCGAGATGAGTTCTCATCGTCTACCACTTCACCAACATGTGATTTTTCACAAGGTAATGATATGGTGAGTGGTGATAGAAATTGCAATATGGATAGTGTGTTCACTATTTGTAATCCCTCATATCTATCTAGTTGCAATGATCTATCTTTGGACCTTAACACTTCTAGCACTCAAAATTCCTCACATGCTTGTGTTAATAGTCCTTGCATATCATGTAGAAATGACTTGAACAAATCTCATGATGATATGCTCATGTTGTCTTGTTGCCATGATAAAAATGCTTCTATTTCCTCTAGTGCTTGTGTTGCTAACCATGTAGAGGAAAATGAAGATTCTATGGGCCAAGACAAGGTCTTGAAGAGACCTTCAAGTGCAATCTCATCATCACCTTCCCCCGGTTCTCACATGTGCCTTATGGCTAAGGGAACAAAGGTAACCTCTTTGAATCCCATTGTATCTCATGATGATGATGAGGTTGAGAATGATAATGATGATTATAGAGGTAAGTATGATATTACCTCTATTAAGAAAATGTGAGAGGTTGTCTATAGTGCTCTCTACAAAAATAAACTTGCTTCCTCCAACCTTCTTGAAATATTGAATTATGCTATAGAAGGCAATGATCTTATTGAGGAGAAAGAAAACATAATTGATGAAAAGTTTTCACTTGAGCGTGAATATGCTAATGAACTTGCTCAAGTAAAGGACTCCCTTGAAGAAGAACAAACCACCAAAGAATCTCTTGAGGAGACTTTTACTCTAGAATTATCTAGAGTAAAGGAATACCATGATAGAGAACTTGCGGTGGCTAACTCCTTCAAGATTAAAAATGATGAACTTGAAGTTGCTTATGCTAAACTTGTTGAGGATTTTGAGCACCTAAAAAATGGCTCTAGGGTCATAAAGGGTGAGATCATCAAACTCACCGAGTCACATGAGCAACTTAAAGCCTCATATTCAAAAGAGCTTGACAAGTTGCCCTCACCTCTTGCTAATAGTAGTGATGCTTGTGCTACTAACTCTATTTCTTGTGAAGCATCTATTTTGAAGGAGAATGTTGAGCTAAAGGCTCAACTTGCTTTGCTAACTAGCAACTATGGGAAATTAGAAGAAAGCCATGTTAAGCTCTCAAGCTCGCATGAGGATCTCCTAGTCTCCCATGGTAGGCTAAAGTTGGCTCATGAGGCCATCATGTCAAAGGTAACATCTAGTGGGCCTCATGTGGACATTAGCACTATGTCTACTCCAAATGTTATATTGCCATGTGCTAGTCCTTGTAATTCATCCTCTCACAACCATGCTATATCTCGTGATGAATTACATTCCATGCCTTGTTGCTCTAACAATGTAGCATCTACTTCCTCTAGTACTTGTATTGAAACTAACCATGTAGAGTAAATCAAAGAGCTCAAGGCTCAAGTCACTTCTTTGAAGAATGACTTGAAAAAGGGTCAACAAGGGAAGGCCACACTCAACAAAATCTTGAGTGTTCAAAAATCCCCCAATGACAAGAGTGGGCTTGGATTCAACTCCAATGTCAAGAACAAGTCCACTATCAAGTTGAAGCACAAGGATAACAAGAAGATTGGCCAAGATCAAGTCAAGGATCCGGCCAACATTGTTTGCTTCAAGTGCAAGGAAGAAGGGCATCATGTCAAACATTGCCCATTAAATAAGAAGTCCCTTGGCAAGAAGCAACAAGGGAGGCGGCCTCAAGCCCTACACATTGTTAGAGATGGGCTTCCTCCCAAGAAGACTCAAGATCTTCCTCAAGTTGTTTCTTCATCCAAGAAGAAAGATGGCAAGAGTAGAACTTGCTACATATGCCGCGAGAAGGGGCACATTTCTTCCTCATGCACTATTGGTATCTCCTCATCCCATCCTATCTTGATTGATGATGCTTATTCACTTCGTAAGGATGAGGTTGGCAATGTGTTTGCCAAATTTGTTGGTGCTCAATGTGGTGTCAAGAAAAGAACCATTTGGGTTGCCAAGCCTATCGTGACTAACTTCTTAGGACCCAACTTGGTTGGGGACCAACAAGCCAAAACTTGATCAATAGGTGTGTTTTGGAGGGCATTGGAGTCTTGGCTACATTAAGAAGAATTGAGGGATCTTCATCAATTATTATTGTCAAGCCAAGCCATTTGGATTATCATGATTTTATTATATTTCCAATGTTCCTCCTTGTGGTAACATATGCTAAACTCTTTACATTGAAAGTTACTCGCCCCCTTGTGCATGTGTTGGTTTTGTATCTTCCATGCTTTTGTACATGTTGTGCTTTCCACTTAATTATCTTGAGGTATCAAGCATGTTTGTGTATGATTAGGTGGAACTCCATGTATGTGTGTTTCTTGTGGTTGAGACTTTCTTGATTATATTTTATATCTTATTTGGCTCTTGTGATAAATTAATGGATTATCCCATTTTGGGTGAGTGTAATGCTTGGGCATTCCACAACCCTAAAATTGTGTGTACATGAGGAATACCACCTAGTACTTATATTGGTTTATTGTCAAGTCTCTATGTGGTACAAGTCTCATGAGAAATTTAAAGTTTATAATGTCCATTAATTATCTCTATTTGTATCCTTTTGCCTCGCGTTGGTTTTATGGTAGTATCACATTATGGGGGAGTCATATGATTAGTGCATATTAAAATCCTAGAAAATGTGAATATTCGAGGTTGTGTCACTTAGAGTTGATATTGATAATTATCTAGCGCCTATGTGACACATTTTCTCATACAAGTTCCAATTTGATTGAATGGATTTATTGATCTTATGTTGGATCTTGTATATGAGAATGGTTCTTGGTATGTGTTTCCTCATATTTAGATATCTATATCATCATGGAAACCATTTGCTTCAAGTTACTCTAATCACTAGTGATTATGTGACTATTGGAAGCTACCAAGAATCTTGTTCGAAGTATCATGCTCAATTCTTATATTTAGTTATACGCTTCTTGTTGTGACTATGATATTGGATATCTATGCAAGCTACCTTGGGAAAATTATTCCCAATATTTCTTGTCCTTGGACAATGAGTAATTTATGGTAGAATTTGTTGATCATATTCACTTTGTCCTTTGCTTAATATTGTCCTATCTTTGGCCAAGTAAATATTTTATGTTGTCTCCCAAGCTTCCTTGCTTCTTTTGGATCTTCTTATTTTATTGATATCCTCTTGTGTTAGTTAATGTAGGTAGTAGTGATGATCCCATTTGTGTGCATTTTGCATTCTAAAGGAAAATCCTACATAATGCACTATCCATGGGGGAGCTCTCCTATATTATTTAGAACATTTATATTTATGCTTCTTTGTTTGATCCATATCTGGTTTTATGTGCTTGGAAGTTTAATCTTTTTGTTTTGGTACTTTGTGCCATCATGAGAAGTGTGGGGAGTTTGGTTTCTTATTGGAACCTTGCTCTTTTTGGGAGTTGGTTTTGTCTCATTCCTTGTTTCATGATTTGACCATTTTAGAATGAGATAAATCCTTGAGCATTTTTATTTCCATCTATTTTTGCTCTTTTGGACTTAGCCTAGTTCATTTGTTGAACTGGTGATCGTTCATGTGTTGAATTGGTTCTTTGATACAATTTGGACACCGCTTGTCTTGTCACACTCTTGTGTGTGCCATCTCGGTTTACTTGGTGTTTTTGCTCAAATTGTATCTCCTTTTTGGTTCTTGAAAGCCTTATGCATGCATATTTACTATATTTTTATATTAAGGCATGTTTGCTTTCTTTGATCTAATATATAGGGGAAACCCCACCAATTCCCATCGGCTAAGTTGTGCATGAAATTCAATTTCATATCAATGTGCACATAATTATGTGGAGTCTCTCCTATGTATTGTAGTTTCTCTAACTACTTTGGACCCAAGAAGTTTTGGGACCATTTTGTACTTAAATGTGTTTTAGGTACATTGGAGATATAGTGGATGCTTGTCTCTCAATTTTGAAGAAGTGGTGCTTATAAGAAAATTTGAGGCAAGTTATAGGATGATCAACGAATTCATATACTCTACATACTACCAATTATATCTCGGTAACAAGTATCTCTTTCTCATGCTCATATATCTTGATTCCAACCGTTAGTCGGTTGCCTTCTAGCATGAATTCATGTATTTGTAATTGTTGTAATTCTATCCATGGTTTTAATAGAACTCTCTATTGTAAATGTGTATAAGTTGAGATGAGTACATATAGTTGGGACTATACAAAATCATGCATATGATCCTCCAATCCCAAATATGTCAATCTAGAAATTTTATTGCCTATCATTTCTTCAACTTCTCTCATGTGCAATAGTGAGATTTTTGCTAGTCTATTCTATCTTATGATACTTGTTGCCTTTCTCCATATATTCCAACTTTCTCCCTTTTTCCCTTGGTGATAGTTGTAATATATGTAGTGTGTTGGTGTTTGAAGTTCATTAATGTACAATAAGATAGATTTGAGCCTTTGGCCATGCTTTGAAGCAAAAATCTTATTGGTATATATTATGACTTCATTTTTGCTTTTCATATGCCTTCTTGTATATCTTCTTTATGTGTGCATATTTATTTGTTGGCATATGTCTCTGTGATGTTTTCCACTTATAGACATATACACATATGAGAAGATAATTTTAATTGATTTTTAATCCTTGGATGCCACCTTTTATTTCTTTTTATTCTTTGGTGGCTTCCAAATTTATTTTGCCTATGTGTGATTGTTCCTCTTGTCTACATCTTCGGACACTCATATTTTTTCTCTCATGCCGTGTATTGTTAAATGAATTTGGATGAGTGAGGATTCCATGACTATGCACTTTGTTCCAAAATGCAATTATCATAATTGGTGCATGCTCTTTGGGGAGCTCATCTAATTCATTTAATAATACTCATTTGCATTCTTTCACATTTGTTGTGTTTTAAATGCTTATGGGGGAGCAAGGATTCCATATTTGTGCATTATGTATTCCAATACATTTATTTTGAATTGTGCACAAATCTTGGGGAGCTTCTCTATTTGTTATTTAAAACACTCTTTTGCTCATATCATAATATCTTGTTGTTTCCATTTGGACTCATTTGTTGTTTTCAAATTGGTTTGTCGGACCTTGTAGTTGCTTGCATCATTTGACTTTATTTTTTCAATCTTTGGGTCCTCGATATAGTTCTTCTCCCTCCCAAGTATTCATCATTGGATATGTGCGAAGGCACACCTTTGGAGGAATTATTACTATATTTGCCCTCTAGAACTTGTCACCCATTTCGGCAATCGATGCCAATGGGGGAGAAGTTTTAGAGGGTTTAAGGGAAGTTGGTTTATGCATTGAGTTTGTTCTTGTGCATTTGCTTCTCATGCTCTTGCATCTTTGTTGTTGCTTAGCATGTGGTATATATAGAGGAAACTCCACCAATGATAATGATTGGCAATATGTGCAATGAAATTCAAGTTCATCACACATGCATAGATTGTGGGGGAGTTTGCTCTATATATGATGGTGGTACCAATATCACATACTTTTGTAGTATTTGATATTGGTATTACCATTTTATTCATTAAAATTCCTTATATAAACCCTCTTAAAGGGATTGTCATCAATTACCAAAATGGGGGAGATTGAAAGAACATGTTGGGCCCCCATGTGTGGTTTTGGTAATTAATGACAATATTTATGGACTAATGTGTGTATTAAGTTATACTTGTAGGATTTGTCCATTGGCATCGCTTGGAGCATGTGTTGGCTTCAAGGTCGATGAAATGCAAAGAAGATATGTTGGGCAAGCTCAATATGCGAGGTCGATGATGAGGAATTAAGGAGGGCGTTCCATCTTGAGAAGGGCAAGATCGTCTACATCGAGCTCAAGTGGAATGCTCAAGGCAAAGGTATTATCTTGATAGGTTTTCTCTTTTGCCGGTCTCACGTCGTGTGTGTGAGACCGGGTTTAGGATAGATAACCGTACTATCAAGAGAGGCTCTCATATGAGTAATTCGGTCACATCGTTCGGAGAGAGCTCAAACCTTTGCATACATGCATCATCATATTTGGTTTTTATTTGGTATTATCCATGTGATTATATAGAGCTTGTGGTAATCTCCATAACAAGCTCTTGTTCATCTAAATCGGATCTCCCATTTGTATCTTGTTGCGATTTTGATTTATGCGGCTTTTCGGTTTCTCACCAAGTGAGGTATATCACATTATTCTACTTGATACTTTCTCACTTGGTGATCATCAATATTTCCACTTTTTATTGGGAATCCCTTGTCGCCCTCTATCCAACGCAATTTGAATCGGGTCAATCAGACTTCGGTCAAAAGTTATTGCTTGAATATTTGCTGTTAGGGTTTTTACAGCGGTAGTCTGCTTGACGGGCAGATACTACCGGCCTAAAATGGCCCGATTTCTTTCTGCCTCGCTAGGTACCTAAATCCGGTACTACCGGCCGGCGGTAATCTGTAGTGGTGTAGTACCGTTCGCCCAGATTTTTCAGATCTAGATGCATGCGTGGCTCGTTTTGGCTAATCACCGCTGCTGCACTGGGCCCACCTCACGCTGCGCATCGCTGAATTGACCCGCCCTGCCGCTTTGCCGCCAGCGCCTTGCTGCATGCGGTGGGCCGCCCCACCTGCACTGCGCTGCATCTTTGCTTCCTCTCACGCAGCGCATCTACCCGCCTCTCCGTGCCCTGCTTTGGGCCCTACTTCTTTGTTGCTGCAATCACATGCAGCGTTAGCTGCTGCTGCCTTGCGAGCCGCTTTGTTACATCCTTTCTGCTGCGCTGGCTGCTTCTTTGCATCTCTTGGCCCACGTGGCCCCGCCACATCTTGGTGCCGCTTGCTTTCTCTCTCTCTCCAACTCGCGCTGCCTGGCATTTCTTGTCCGTTTGGTCCGGTACTACCGGACCGTCCAGAAAAATAGCCCCAACGGCCAGATTTTGCCCGCCCCTTTAAATAGCTTTGCCCCTTTTTCATTTAGGGCTACTTCTTCCTCCTTTTCTTGCCCAAGCTTTGCCCCCATTTTCTCTACTCCTTAAGCTTGATTTCTACACACCCCTCCATTGATTCTTGCAAATATTTGAGGGGTTGTTGGAGGAGATCTAGCCCCACGTTTTGACCTAACCGATTCATCTCTTTGTGAGTGCATCTTTGGGGATCTAGATTTTGGGGGATTTTGTGTCTCTCTTTGATTCCTCCTCTCTTGTTCCCCCAATAGCTTTAGTAGCTTTGTTGGAACTTGAGAGTGAGGGATTTAGACATCTTTGTGGTGTTCTTGCCATTTGCATTTGTTGCATCGGTTTGAGTTCTCCTCGGAGGATTTGGTTTGAATTGCTCATTGGAGCTTGTCCCTCTTGGGTTCTTGGAACCCTAGACGGTTTTGTGGCCTTGGTGGCATTGTGGCCTTGGTGGCATTTGTTGAGGCCTTTTGTGGCGTTTGTTGGGAGCCTCCAATTAAGTTGTGGAGTTGTGCCCCAACCTTGTGAGAGGTTTCGGTTGCCACCGACAAGTGCACCGATAGTGGAAGCGTGGATCGATCCAATTGGGGTGAGATTCACCGGAGAATAAGGGAGGCCTTTTGTGGCGTTGGTGGTTTGATACCACCCCCTCTCCAAACGAGACATACCCCATGTTGGGAGGAACTCGGTAAAATATCGGTGTCCCCGCGTGCCTCGGTTATCTCTATACCCGAGCTCTTTACTTATGCACTTTACATTGTGATAGCCTTCGTGCTTGAAGTAATATATATCTTGCTATCACTTTGTTGTTTGTATTGCTTAGCATAAGTTGTTGGTGCACATAGATAAACCTTAGTTGTTTCTAGGTTGTGCTTTACAAAGTAAACACTAGTTTTATTCTGCCTTTGTTGAGCCACTCTAGGAAAAGTTTTAATCGCCTATTCACCCCCCCTCTAGGCGACATCCGTATCCTTTCACCTGTACCATGAGGCGGATCTCGAGGGAGAGATCCATTGTTAGTGGTGTTGAATTGTAGCACCCCGGTTAAAACCACTACTAGAAAATCGCCTGCATTTATATCTGTGCATCATCATCATATCAGCATGCATGTTTTAACTAAAACTATTTTTGAAAAGCCCCTCTTTGTTTTCTAGATATTCCCCATCTTCATTTCCAATATAAAACCCTGATGTTTCCGGTTATCTCTATTTGTTAAAACCCTATTTGTAAATGTTTTTATTCTAAAGAAATAAAATAAATAAACAAATAAATATAAAATATTTTTTTTGAGGGAGGCAGCCCACCCGGTTGGGCCCAAAGACCCAACCGGTTGGACCAAACCCTAAACCTACTAGTCCCTAGAAACCCTAATCCCATCCTAGCCTAACCACCCGCCGCCGCACCACCCTGGTCAACCCACGCACGCGACCCACGCCCTCTCCTGGCCCCACCACGACCACCCCGACGCGCCCCTGTCCTCTCCATTGCGTCGCTCCCTCCCTCCCTTGATGCAGCATGGCGCCGCCGCCCTTCCTCTCTGCCCTGCAACCCCACCACAGCGACCCCACCAACCATGCTCCCCTCCCCGATCCTTCTCTCCTCGAGCGCCTCACGCCTCCCTGCCTTGCCCGCCGCCACCTGGGAGCCATCCTGCGACCTCGCCGCCATCGTACTCTCCCCTTGCAGAGCTTCTGCCGCCGGCCCCTTCCCGTGCGTGCGCCGCTCGTCTCCGTGCCTCCCTCGCAGCACCTCGCCACGGTCGCCCTCTTCTCGGCAAGTCTGCTGCGCCTCAACCTCCACCGTCTGGGCCTCCTGCTTCTCGAGGGTCCGCCGCTGTCGCCTCTACAGGGTGCCGCCTCCGGCCCAGCCACGCGTCCGCCACTGGGGCCTCCTCTTTCCGCTGCCAGGGGCCCTCCCCACACCTTCTTCTGCGACGCCTGGCCGCCACTAGGGCTGACGACGCCACCTCCGCACGTCCCCAACGCCCAGCACTCCTTGTCCGCGCCCCCGCTCGCCCTGCCGCCGTGCTCGTCACTACGGCGTCGGTGCCTAGTGCCACCCTTCCCCGACTCGTCCCCGACCTCCTCTCGCCGGTCGCCGCGAGCCACGCAACCTCGTCCGCGACCACTGTCAGGACGCATCCTCTGTTCCCGGGTCGAGTTCGTCTCCACGGTCGACCCCCCTGTGTTCCCGTGTTTGGCTCAGTCCTCGCCACCAGGTCCATCTACGCTGCCAGCCGTGAGCCTTTTTTTCTTCTGCTAGCTACATGTGATCCAAGCGAGGTTGTATACCCTTGTGGTGTTGATGTTTGTTGAAGTGGTGACTGTTGTGTTCCACCCGATGAACCACCCATGCCATAGTCCAATTACGACACTAACAATCGAGCCAGAACCACAAAATCACCGACAAGATCGACCTCGACGAACAATCAGAAGACGGATGATGAGACTCCAACCGGAGGTCGGAGGTGATGGTGCCGGATCGACATGATCTTCTTCATGGAGCCAAAGAACCTCGGATCCGAAGCCCGAACCTCGTCGAACCCCGAGAACCCAAGCTCGGCGAAACCCATGTGTGACCCCTATCCGAGACCCCTATTTTATAAATTGTCAACTATATAAATTGTTGCAAATTTAATTGTTCATGTTGCATACATATTGTGGGGTTTGGGGGCGTTATGCCGATTCACCTAAATTAAATATGGAGGCCATATGCGGGCAAATCTAGTCTTATATTGGTCCCAATTAAATTTGTGTAGCGAACCGGTGACATGTTTTGGCTTGATAAGACAACAATTAAATTGCGGGGTATCTAAACAACATGAACCATCCAATAAATGTCGGGACCCCGGTTCCGCTTAATAATGCCTAATTGCATCGCATCCTTTCCATGCCATACATCATACATGCATCATGCCCAATCTTTTGCCGTAGTATTAAATAGTGCATCCGGTGTTCTTCTAGTGTTTTGCTTCTTCGCGGATAAGGCCGTTGAGTTGATGTGAGCTTCGCCCCGATCTTCGGATGAACCTTCGACAATGTTTTCCAGGCGAGCATTCTCCCCCTTTCTACCTATCTTACTTTTATAGTCTTTATTCCCTCCTGTTGATCTATTGCTATCTGTGTTGCGATGCTCTAGTTTTCGTACCCGTGATATCCCTTGCAACCTTATATTGCCTTGGACACATCCTATTACATGTTGTTTGGTAGATAGTTGGACTTGCGTGTCGTAGTTGCTTGCTCAAGTGCTGTTGCGTCTCGTCAAGTACCACAGTTTTTGGAAGACTGCCATATGCTTTATGTTGGAGATGATCATGGCTTTAATTACAGTTTAATAACTAAAATTGAGGTAGGTAAATAATGCAGAGGCACAGGTGGGCAATAGATGTTATTTGGTTTTTAACCGTCCACTTGTGTCCTGTAGGACCCCGAGTACTTGACACCTGTTCTTTGAATATTCGCACTATCTGCATGTGGGACCATGAATCCCCCTAGCCAGAGCTTGAGTCATATTTATTTCTTGGGGCCACAAAGTAGTTTGAGGCTTTATTACTATCCTGTACTTATGCCATGCCTTACCGCTTTATTTACGATTGCGCGTGGAGCGCCTGTACTGTTTAGGTAAGCGGAGTGTTTTCGTGGTATCGACAAGCCCAGTCACACTTTCGGGTTCCCAGTCGTTTACAGCCATTGACGCAAACCTCTAGGTCCGTTCCGGAGCCGGCCAACTTCGTCGCGGGTATCTTGGTGGGGTGCCCCCCTGAAATTTATATGAATCTTGCAATTGCTCTGTCGTGATGCCTCGTTGGGTTTTTATTTGGTTTTTCCCGAGGTTGATCGTGCGTGTGTTGCTATTTGTGCCCTCTGCAGGGTAAAACTTTCTGAAAGCCGTGTCCGCGGTTATGGACGACTTGGAGCACAGTATCTCGATCATAGACAACTATAACTAAAGTAGTGCTATAAATTTGAATTTATAATGACTAGTAATCAGCTTCACTATAATGGAATGGCTAAATAAAAGTGCCAACAATTGCTAGTTTGGATTGTCACCTGTTATCATTGTACCTGACTAGTAAGTATTGCAACTACAACGAAATGGCTAAATAAAAGTACCAACAACTGCTGGGTTTGGGATGCCTCATGCTATATGTATCTGACTAGTAAGTACTAAAACTACAACGGAATGGTTAACTAAAACTGCCCACTGCTTATTATATCAGGATGACTCATGCTATCTATATCTGACTAGTAATTGCCGCAACTATAACGAATGAATAAAACTGCCAACTGTGTGAGTTCCTCGGTTGGTATCGAGGGGGAATACCAGGATGGGTATGTTTGGTGTTAGAATCAGGTTGGATCCGAGTAGGTCCTTCTTATCCCTATCTGATAGCCGCTAGTTGTATTGAGTCTCTATAGGTTGTTTAATGTATGCTGCGCTGCCGCTTCAGTCCACCATACCTATGTAGGCGAGGACAGCCGAATTCTAGTCTCTCGCCGTGTACTAGCCTCAGTACTGACCACTCTCTTTTTCCTTTGCCCTTTGTCGGCACCCCTTTTGTTAAGCAGGTTTGAGATCGATGTCATTAGCACGGTTACCCTTCCGGCTTGGCCTGGGCAGGGTTATGGACGCTATTGGTTATTCTTCAGGGCTCTTAGCTCAATTTGAATCTTGTCCGTACTCGGACGCTGTATCGCTTTAAAGGTCATTTGGATCTTTGTATTGTATATCTGTATTCTTGACTCTTTGAGTCAATGTTGTATATATCTGTTCTATGGGTTCCATCATGGACTATTGTGTAATGGTATTACTTCGTTTTCCACCCGCACGAAAGTGCCTGGTGGGCACCTTTGAATCATTTCTATGCGGGTTTGGCAGGAATCACTAAAACTTGCATAGGGTCGATTCTGAGGGTGTTACATGCTGCTGTGCTGACAGCACACACCATGTAGTTTGGTGTGTGTTCTACTTGTGTGTCTACTGCACCTTGTGTATATTGTAGGGGTCCCAATCTTTAATAAGATAGAGCCCCTTGTGTTTACAATGCTAGTCCCTGGATCAATAGCTAGCATCCACAGTTAAGATGTAATATCAAGAAACAAAGGTCATAATATAACTTTATAACCAGGAAAACATAATTTTATTACATCATACATAGCTCATATGGCCATTACATTACATTGCAGCGGAATAACTATAAGCATGGGGTCCTTCATCTTCAAAGTGCCACAGGCAGATGTTGGTTGTAGACTTTGTAATCCTAATCAATCAATCTTCACTAAAATCAATCAAACCTGCAATATTACAAGTTATAGCCACAAAGGGTCAATACATTGGAATTGTATTAGCAAGTGATACTATGGTAGTATAGTGGAGTCTATCAGCTATATGCATTTGGCTAAGTGGAGTTGAGGTTTGCATTGCTCAAAATAAATTTTTCCTTAACATTTGAAAATACTAAGTTTTTGCTTTGATAAAATCATTTTCTCAATCAAAGATTGAATATTTCAAACAACCCTTGTTCCATCCACAAGACTTTAACTTAGAAATTTAAATGATGAGATTCTTGATTGCTTCCATGTCTTAATGCTCAAATTGTCCTTTACCAGGGACATGGCTAAGTACTTAGATTTTTCACTCTGCAGAGGTGGTGCACTTTCCCCACAAGAATTGGTTTCCCAAGACAAGATCTTTCAGAAGCCTTCCCTTAGACCAAAATGGACGCGTTCCAACCTATCAAACACTACCACCCGCTGTCCGTATGGCTAAGTTCTTGCAACCTATATGATCATGGCAGAGCCCATATTGCCAAGTGGTTGCACTTGAAGCTTCTCAACATTTGACATCTCAAATCTCTTTGTTCCTGGGTGGCCATCCACAAGTGAGATACACAAGCCAAGTCCATGGCCTTGTGAACCACTCAACCAAAAACCACCAAGCAATCCCATTCCACCCAGGTGATTCATTAACTTAGTTGTTTTATTAGACAAAATCACAAGTCCTCAGACTTAGAATATTTTTCCATAGTGTGAATATAAATTCCACCCATGTTTTCTATTAGCTAGGCTAAGCTTTATAGTAGTAGTAATCTTAACTTAGGAATATTTCCTCTAAGGTTTCATCCACTAGGTTTTCCTATAGCAAGGTCTATACTTAGCAAAATCCATGCAAGTTTTACTTAGCATAAACACTAATGCATAGTGAAAGTAATGGGATAGAAAGTATGAAGCATCACTTGCCTTTTTGGTAGAGGATATAGGTTTACTCCTTGTCTGTGCAACAATCACACTCTTCAAGTCACTACAAATCAATCAAGCAAGGCACAAACTCAATCTACCAAACAAGCAAAACAACACCTAAAATGACAAAGTCATAGTAATGCATGTAAGCATGCCAAGCTTTGTTTTTTTGAAGAAGTGGTTCCTAGTGAGTCATAGACACTTGAAAACACCTATTTGGTCTTTTTGTAAAGTGGCAAAGTCATTTGCAAAGAGGTTTCACTTCAAAACCATTTTCAAAATAAAGTATCATTTTATGTGGTGTAGAAATATTTTTACTAGGGCATTAATCTGTAGGGTTCACCAAATATGTTGAGGTTTCTCAAAACTTGATGTTTTTGGTCAGTAGGTTTGGTCCAAAACATTTTCTCCAAAGTTTTTACTCAAAACCATTTTCATAACAAAACAATAGTTTTATTTGGCTAGAAATGGACTAAACTAATTAATCCATTCTAAACTTTTCCAAATCTATTTTCCAAATCATGGGTTGGTTCCTAGGGTCAGTAAGGTCACAACAAACCATTTTGCAAAAGTTTTCCTTCAAAATCGACTAGAAATGGTTTTAAATCAAAGGATCATTTCTTTATTTCACTAAATACATTTTTGAGTCCACAAAGTGTTTCCTAGGGTCAGTAGGTTCAAATAAATCCAATTGCCAAAGATTTTAACCCCAAATTCAATTTTAAACAATTTTTACATCCTTAACAAGCATACAAATGTCTCTGCAAATTCAAACAAGCTAACAGATACTATTTTCTAAACTAAGGGCATGGTTGGCTAGGGTTTGTTCTCCTGAATCCAACGACATAAAATTTGTAATTTTTGGACGTGTGGTTTGAAAGTTACAGAGGTTTGAAAATTGAATCTATAACAGATTCAAATCTGTTTTTAAAACTAAACCTGGCCACGTGGCGCAATACGACTGGCTGGTACCGCTTCGGTGTGGATCACGCTGCAGACCGTAGGATCTAATCAAATCGTGCGATCCAGAACGCATACCCCTTCACGGTTAAGTGGTCTAATCCTGCTCGCTCTATCTAGATCGAACGACTGTCATCGCACTGGCCAAACTCGGGCGGCAGCATGTGGCGGCTGGTGAAACAGAAGAGAGGAGGAGGGAAGGTGCTCACCTCGTTCGCTGAGCGATGCTGATGCTCAACGTGGTACTGGTTGGTGAAGGCGCGGGGCTGTCCTTGATTGCTCGCGGAGGCAGCCGGGCTTGACGGTTCAGGAGGTCATCGAGGGCGAGGATAGGGGGCGCCCTAGGACAAACGGAAGGTGCTGTTAGGTTGGTATGAGCTTGGAGATCATCATCGTTTCCACGGGGAAAGGAGGGGAGGTCGGGTACTACTTGGGGACGTCGTCGGAGAAGAGGGCAGATGGCGGTGCTGCTGGTCGTCAACGTTGCCGTATTGGGAGGCACGCCGAGTGGTGAGGCTCTGAGAGGTCTGGAGAATGCTGATCACGATTGCGTGCTCGAGGAGAGGAGGGGCGTGTCTGGTCGGAATCGGCGAGGAGTCGTCGAGATGAGCGGCTCGGGGAGAAATTAGAGCGGCCTGGGGCGTGCTTGGGGAGAAGCAGAGGAGCGAGAGAGAGGAAGATGATTTATCGTGCGTGATCACTGCAGGTTTTACTCGCGTCATTAAGGTGAATTAAGCTGAGGAATCAAAGCACCTGGCGACGAGAGGAGGAAGAACCGTCAGCGGGTAGGGAAGGAGAACAGTGGAAAGTGGCCTACCGGTCAGTGGGAAAAGAAAGGAGGGTAGGGTCCACTGGTCATACTCTGTGTGGGTCAGAATCTAGGTGCAGAACGTTTTCTTTCGGGGTGAGGGAAAGCTGGCTGCTGGGCTTAGTTGGGCCGGCTGGGCTGGGTCGATTTGTTCTTATTTTTTTCTGTCTGATTGATTTATCTTTTTCCATTTCTATTTACTGATTTGAATTTCAAACAAACAATCCAATCAACCAAATAAATTCAAACAACACCAAACTTTGTAATATTGAAATTAGTTCTGTTCAGTAACATGAATCAAAATCCAAAATAAAATAAAATAATACTTTAATCTTTTTAGGTTCCATTCCTTAATTAAATAAAATGGTTCATTAGTTATTTAATAAAATAGGGTTTGATTTAATTAATAGAATCTCCATTTGAAATCCAAATATTTTCAAAACCAAATCAGTAGGTTTTATTTGGAAAGAAAGAATATTTGGAAAACTTGTTTAAAATAAAATAACATCTTTATTTTTGGTCCATTAACAATTAAATAAAATGGGCCTTATTCATTTACTTCAAATAAGATTTGTTTTATTAGAATATTTATTTTGAAATCTAAAATAAAACCAAAACACTTCAGTAGTTTTATTTGAGAATATAAGCTATGTGGAAATCTTATTTAAAATAAATAAATAAGTTTTAGTGTTTATTTAAAATGGGAATAGCCTTTACTTTAAATAAAATTGGATATCAAATCCTTATTATTTTATTTAAATAAACCTTTACTATTTTTAATCAAAACAAAACATTTTATTTCAAATATTGGCCAAGGTTTAATTTAGCTTTATAAAATAACCTTTATTTATAAATCCTCTTTTTCTTTTGATAACCAAATCCTTTTATTAAAAAGATCAAAAATAGTAGTTCCAAAATATTTTATTTTTCTTTTATCAAATGTTTACTCTTTTAATTTTTTAGGATTTTATTTGATCCAACTGGTTTGAGGTTCCAATTGAATTCAAAATGTGTCTTCTGGCCCTGAAAATCAAACAAAGTTTTATTTTATTTATTTATTTTTTCACATTACAAGATTTGGAAAATCTTGGGATGTGACAGGCTACCACCCTTAAAATAAATCTCGTCCCGAGATTTGGGGAGGCTAGGGTTACAATCAGGTTCAAAACAACTAGGGTACTACCACCCTTAAAAATTTTCAAACAAAAATTACATATTGTCCTTCTTGGGATCCTAAGGAAACTTTTCTAAGCAAACATTTGCATTGTGTCCTTTGTTTCCATACTTGACTCATGGGCCAAGGTTGAGATCCTTCATAGACTTGTTTAACTTGTTCTTCATCTTTTCTGGACAATTGTTTGCATAGTGGCCTGGGTTCTTGCAATTGAAACATTGGATATCTTGGAATTCTTTACGTTGCTCTTGTGGACAAGTTGCTACATAATGACCTGGTTCCTTGCAATTGTTGCACACCACTTGGTCAATTCCCTTGTTTTTCTTGTTCTCTGGGCACTCACTGGAGTAGTGTCCCATTTCCTTACATTTACGACATTGCACAAGGTTCATGTCTGTCCTTGGTTTCTTGGGTTTCCTTGATCCTTTGAATTGGGTTGTCTTATTTAGAGGTATGAGTGGTCCTTTTCCTTTGGTAGATTTGGATCCTTCTTGTTTCCTTTGTTCCACCATGGAGTAGATAGGGCATTGGATAGGAGTATGATCGCTTCCTTCACATAGGTAGCAAGTAGCTTGAGAGGTAGGACATTGTCCAATAGGATGTTTCTCTTCACAGTTGGGGCATTGATCCTCATGCTCCTTGGAAGTGTGGTCCTTGTCTCCACAAATAATGCAAGATGGGGCTCCATCTAGAATAACATTCTTGTCATCCTTGTTATCATAAACTCTTTTGGGATAGTTTTCTTCCATACTGATCATTTGATTAGTCACCTTAAGCATTAGTTGGGATTGTTCTTCCAAAAACTTTTGCAGTGCTGGATCTTTATTACTATTGCTGGCTATGAACTAAGCTGTCAGTTGGTTCAACTGGTTTTGGGTTGCTATAAGTTCTCTCATGTTGTCCTCTTGGTTGTTGTTGTCACCATCCTTGATGTTGGAGTTTCTTGGAGTAGTCATCTGTTTGGGTTTGAAGGGAGATTATAATAGACTAGATATTTCTAAGGGATCAATTCTAATCACACACATCACAATTCACACAAGCAATGTGCATGCAATCACAAGTCAATCATTTCGCTCAACCAAGGTTCAAGCACATACTTAGGCAATAAAATATTTTTGTTACACCACATAAATTGGTGGTTTTGACTTAACTAAAATATGGTGGTCCATCTATATGGTTAACTTGTGATCCTTCCATCATTCTTGGTTGATTTCACTTACATGAGATCGTGGTTTCCTTGAGTAAAACTCTTGGTTGCAATACTTCAAAGTTGTTGATGTCTCCTTCTTATTTTGCATTCCCACAGTCTCTAATTCTTGAGCAAGATTTCCTTGTCTCACTTGTAGTCCTTAGGGATATCCAAGTTGGAAGTATTTGGAGAACATGCTGAAGATGTTGAAGTCATTAGAGTTGAAGAAGTTGAAGTCATTAGAGTTGAAGAAGTTGAAGAAGTCCTTTGCACATGGTGTAGTCTTTGGCCATGGGATAGGTTTTTCATCAAGTTGAAAATAGAAGAGAATGTAGAGTTGAAACCAAAATGGTTGAGGAAAGGGTTTACAAGTGTTTTTGTATATAAGTTTTGGATTAAAACATAACTCCTATTCTTCTAAGGGTTTTTGTCCAATCCTAGGGTTACAAATCCTACTGGCAACACAATGCTCTGATACCATCTGTACGGGTCCCAATCTTTAATAAGATAGAGCCCCCTGTGTTTACAATGCTAGTCCCTGGATCAATAGCTAGCATCCAGAGTTAAGATGTAATATCAAGAAACAAAGGTCATAATATAACTTTATAACCAGGAAAACATAATTTTATTACATCATACATAGCTCATATGGCCATTACATTACATTGCAGCGGAATAACTATAAGCATGGGGTCCTTCATCTTCAAAGTGCCACAGGCAGATGTTGGTTGTAGACTTTGTAATCCTAATCAATCAATCTTCACTAAAATCAATCAAACCTGCAACATTACAAGTTACAGCCACAAAGGGTCAATACATTTGAATTGTATTGGCAAGTGATACTATGGTAGTATAGTGGAGTCTATCAGCTATATGCATTTGGCTAAGTGGAATTGAGGTTTGCATTGCTCAAAATAATTTTTTCCTTAACATTTGAAAATACTAAGTTTTTGCTTTGATAAAATCATTTTCTCAATCTAAGATTGAAGATCCTTTACAAGGCATCTCTCAATCAAAGATTGAATATTTCAAACAACCCTTGTTCCATCCACAAGATTTTAACTTAGAAATTTGAATGATGAGATTCTTGATTGCTTCCATGTCTTGATGCTCAAATTGTCCTTTACCAGGGACATGGCTAAGTACTTAGATTTTTCACTCTGCAGAGGTGGTGCACTTTCCCCACAAGACTTGGTTTCCCAAGACAAGATCTTTCAGAAGCCTTCCCTTAGACCAAAATGGACGCGTTCCAAGCTATCAAACACTACCACCCACTGTCCGTATGGCTAAGTTCTTGCAACCTATATGATCATGGCAGAGCCCATATTGCCAAGTGGTTGCACTTGAAGCTTCTCAACATTTGACATCTCAAATCTCTTTGTTCCTGGGTGGCCATCCACAAGTGAGATACACAAGCCAAGTCCATGGCCTTGTGAACCACTCAACCAAAAACCACCAAGCAATCCCATTCCACCCAGGTGATTCATTAACTTAGTTGTTTTATTAGACAAAATCACAAGTCCTCAGACTTAGAATATTTTTCATAGTGTGAATATAAATTCCACCCATGTTTTCTATTAGCTAGGCTAAGCTTGATAGTAGTAGGAATCTTAACTTAGGAATATTTCCTCTAAGGTTTCATCCACTAGGTTTTCCTATAGCAAGGTCTATACTTAGCAAAATCCATGCAAGTTTTACTTAGCATAAACACTAATGCATAGTGAAAGTAATGGGATAGAAAGTATGAAGCATCACTTGCCTTTTTGGTAGAGGATATAGGTTCACTACTTGTCTTTGCAACAATCACACTCTTCAAGTCACTACAAATCAATCAAGCAAGGCACAAACTCAATCTACCAAACAAGCAAAACAACACCTAAAATGACAAAGTCATAGTAATGCATGTAAGCATGCCAAGCTTTGTTTTGTTTTGTTTGAAGAAGTGGTTCCTAGTGATTCATAGACACTTGAAAACACCTATTTGGTCTTTTTGTAAAGTGGCAAAGTCATTTGCAAAGAGGTTTCACTTCAAAACCATTTTCAAAATAAAGTATCATTTTATGTGGTGTAGAAATATTTTTACTAGGGCATTAATCTGTAGGGTTCACCAAATATGTTGAGGTTTCTCAAAACTTGGTGTTTTTGGTCAGTAGGTTTGGTCCAAAACATTTTCTCCAAAGTTTTTACTCAAAACCATTTTCATAACAAAACAATAGTTTTATTTGGCTAGAAATGGACTAAACTAATTAATCCATTGTAAACTTTTCCAAATCTATTTTCCAAATCATGGGTTGGTTCCTAGGGTCAGTAAGGTCACAACAAACCATTTTGCAAAAGTTTTCCTTCAAAATCATTTTCAATAAATAAATTACATTTCTATTTGACTAGAAATGGTTTTAAATCAAAGGATCATTTCTTTATTTCACCAAATACATTTTTGAGTCCACAAAGTGTTTCCTAGGGTCAGTATGTTCAAATCAATCCAATTGCCAAAGATTTTAACCCCAAATTCAATTTTAAACAATTTTTACATCCTTAACAAGCATACAAATGTCTCTGCAAATTCAAACAAGCTAACAGATACTATTTGCTAAACTAAGGGCATGGTTGGCTAGGGTTTGTTCTCCTGAATCCAACATAAAATTTGTAATTTTTGGACGTGGTTTGAAACTTACAGAGGTTTGAAAATTGAATCTATAACAGATTCAAATCTGTTTTACAACTAAACCTCGCCACGTGGCTAATCTGGTTGGTACCGCTTCGGTGTGGATCACGCTGCACCGTAGGATCTAATCAAATCGTGCGATCCAGAACGCATACCCCTTCGCGGTTAAGTGGTCTAATCCTGCTCGCTCAATCTAGATCGAGCAATTTGTCATCGACCGCCAAACTCGGAGGCGGCGGTCGGCGACGGCGAGGTCAGACGGCGGCGGCGCTGGTGAAACAGGAAGCGAGGGAGGAGGGGAAGGTGCTCACCTCGTTCGCTGAATGATGCTGATGCTCAACGTGGTACTGGTTGGTGAAGGGGCGCACGGGGCTGTCCTTGATTGCTCGCCGGAGACGAGCTGGGCTTCAGACGGTTCAGGAGGTCGTCTAGGGCGAGGATAGGGGGCGCCCTAGGACAAACGGAAGGTGCTGTTAGGTTCGTATGAGCTTGGAGATCATCATCGTGTCCACGGGGAAAGGAGGGGAGGTCGGGTACTACCTGGGGACGTCGTCGGAGAAGAGGGCAGACGGCGGTGCTGCAGGTCGTCGACGTTGCCGACGGTGGGAGGCACGCGCGAGTAAGGTGAGGCTACAGAGAGGTGCGCTGGAGAATGCTGATCACAGTTGCGTGCTCGAGGAGACAGGAGGGGGCGTGTGCTTGTCGGAATCGGCGAGGAGAGTCGTCGGAGACAGAGCGGCTCGAGGAGAAATTAGAGCGGCCTGGGGGCATGCTTGGGGGAGGAAACAAAGGGGAACGAGAGAGGAGAGGAAGACGATTTATCGTGCGTGATCACTGCAGGTTTTACTCGCGTCATTAAGGTGAATTAAGCCTGAGGAATCAAAGCCTGCAACGGCGACGAGAGGAGGAAGAACCGGTCGCGGGGTAGGGAAGGAGAACAGTGGAAAGTGGCCTACCGGTCAGTGGGAAAAGAAAGGAGGGTAGGGTCCACTGGTCATACTCTGTGTGGGTCAGAATCTAGGTGCAGAACGTTTTCTTTCGGGGTGAGGGAAAGCTGGCTGCTGGGCTTAGTTGGGCCGGCTGGGCTGGGTCGATTTGTTCTTATTTTTTTCTGTCTGATTAATTTATCTTTTTCCATTTCTATTACTGATTTGAATTTCAAACAAACAATCCAATCAACCAAATCAATTCAAACAACACCAAACTTTGTAATATTGAAATTAGTTCTGTTCAGTAACATGAATCAAAATCCAAAATAAAATAAAATAATACTTTAATCTTTTTAGGTTCCATTCCTTAATTAAATAAAATGGTTCATTAGTTATTTAATAAAATAGGGGTTGATTTAATTAATAGAATCTCCATTTGAAATCCAAATATTTTCAAAACCAAATTAGTAGGTTTTATTTGGAAAGAAATAATATTTGTAAAACTTGTTTAAAATAAAATAACATCTTTATTTTTGGTCCATTAACAATCAAATAAAATGGGCCTTATTCATTTACTTCAAATAAGATTTGTTTTATTAGAATATTTATTTTGAAATCTAAAATAAAACCAAAACACTTCAGTAAGTTTTATTTGAGAATATAATCTATTTGGAAATCTTATTTAAAATAAATAAATAAGTTTTAGTGTTTATTTAAAATGGGAATAGCCTTTACTTTAAATAAAATTGGATATCAAATCCTTATTATTTTATTTAAATAAACCTTTACTATTTTTAATCAAAACAAAACATTTTTTTTCAAATATTGGCCAAGGTTTAATTTAGCTTTATAAAATAACCTTTATTTATAAATCCTCTTTTTCTTTTGAAAACCAAATCCTTTTATTAAAAAGATCAAAAATAGTAGTTCCAAAATATTTTATTTTTCTTTTATCAAATGTTTACTCTTTTAATTTCTTTAGGATTTTATTTGATCCAACTGGTTTGAGGTTCCAATTGAATTCAAAATGTTTCTTCTGGCACTAAAAATCAAACAAAGTTTTATTTTATTTATTTATTTTTTCACATTACAAGATTTGGAAAATCTTGGGATGTGACATATATGCTCTGGATATGAAAGTTACTTTTATCTGGTTACATTCACTTGTCTGGTGAAACTTGCTCCTCCTTGCTGTTTATTTGACTTATGGCTTAAAATTATGAAAGATATAGTTCTTTCACATTGGTGAAACTTGACCCTTAAAAGATTACTCAATGATGAACTTTGAACAATGCACCTCACTGTCAATTCTCAGAGTAAAACATTTTTAACCTTAACCTTTTTTCTTTTAGTTTGTGTTTATTTTGCAGGTACCAGACTTGAAGATTCAAGAATTAGATTAGGTTTTCTTTTTTCATTATAGATAGTTAAATGTAATATTTCTCTTATTCAATTGTAATCTTTATTTTATTCTTTTTTACTATTTATTTTATTCTTTTGTAATAAAGATTGTACTATTACTCAATATATAAAGATTATTTTATTTAATTACTGTTGTAAAGATTGTTGATATTTTTCATAAGTTACATTTTTGTAAATTATTTATTGAATAAAATTATGGAATAAATATTTATTTTATTAATTATGTTATTTATTTAAAGTTTGAGCTACTAATTACCATCTCTTGACTAAATCAAAAATACTCAAAAATAAATCTAAATCCTTTTTAATTATAAATCCAACACTCAAATTTCATTTCCCAAAACACACTAATCCACAAAGATCATATAAAAGTTTATAACAATCATCCTCCAAGACTATACCTGATCTCAAAGTATGAAAGAAACTTTGATCACTTTAGGTTTTTATTTGGCGAAAAATTTACCCACATTTTTACAGATGAATGCATGGAATTTCACAGATTCCTAAATCTACCCCGTCGTTGGTTCCTAAATGCTGGGATGTTACAGACTTCCCCCCTTAAATTAAACTTCGTCTCGAAGTTTGTTGAGATGTACCTGAATAGTTCTGGATAAGCTTTTCTTAAATCCTCTTCTTTCTCCCAAGTGGCTTCCCTTTCAGGGTGATGTTCCCACTGTACCTTGCAATACTTGATTGCCCTATTTCTCAACCTTTTCCAGTTTTCTTCCAAAATTTTATAGGGTTTTTCAACATAGGTCAAGTCTGCTTGTAGTTCTATCTCTTGATGTGTGATTGCATCATCCGGAACTTTCAAACATTTATGAAGTTGTGACACATGGAAAATATTATGAACTTGAGCCAACCTTGATGGTAACTCTAAAGCATAAGCTATAGTTCTATTTTGACTCAGTATCTTGAATGGCCTGATATATCTTGGACTCAATTTTCCTTTAACTCCGAACCTTTTAAACCCTTTCACTGGACTTACTTTCAAATATACCATGTCTCCCACTTCTGGATGCCATGATCTTCGACTTTGATCAGCATAACTTTTCTGCCTACTCTGAGCTATTTTCAGTCTATCCTTGATCTTATCAATGATATCATGTTTTTCCTGGATATAGTCTGGCGCAAATTCTTTGCTACTTCCAGGCTCATACCAACATATTGGTGATCTACACTTCCTTCCATATAGAACCTGATATGGGGCTGCTTTCAGACTACTCTGATAGCTATTATTGTAGGAAAATTCTGCCAATGGTAGATGATCTTCCCATGTACCTCCAAAATCTAATGCACAAGCTCTTAACATGTCTTCTAGTATCTGATTTGTTCTTTCTGTTTGACCCCCTGTCTCTGGATGATAGGCTGTGCTGAAATCTAATTTGGAACCAAGTGCTTCATGTAATTGCTTCCCAAATGCTGAAGTAAACACGGATCCCCTATCCGTTATGATCTTTTTGGTCACTCCATGCTTACTTACTATCTCTTTAATGTAAACTTCTACTAACTTCTCGGCATTATCTTTCTGATTTACCGGAATAAAATGTGCACTTTTAGTGAGTCTATCCATAATTACCCATATCATATCCTTTCGTTTAGGTGTCATGGGCAATCCTGTGATGAAGTCCATACCTATTTCCTCCCACTTCCATTCGGGAATTTCCAAAGGTTGTAATGGTACTGCTGGATTTTGATGTTCAGCCTTCACCCTTTGGCAAGTATGGCATTCTGATACATATTTAGCAATGTCCCTTTTCATGTTATTCCACCAGAATAGTTCTTTTAAGTCCATATACATCTTAGTACTTCCTGGATGTATAGAATATGGTGTTTCATGTGCTTCTCTGAGTATGACATCTCGAATCTCAGTCACATCTGGAACACAAAGACGATCTTGGAACCACAAAGACTCATAATCTCCAAGGCGAAAAACGGATTTTTGCCCTTGAGATATCCTCCGAATTTCCTCAGCAATGAAAGGATCTTCTGGTTGATGTCTAAAAATTTCGTGCTTAAGATCACTATCCTTCTCTGCAACTACCTGCATAGTAGCTAATACTCCAAGAACCTCTATTCTAATGAATTAAATCTCTAATCTTTCCAAGTCCATTTGTAACTCTTTTGGTAGCTCCCGATTACTAGGCTGAATATCTGCACTTTTGCGACTTAAAGCATCTGCTGCAACATTTGCTTTTCCTGGAGTATAGTTGATTATTAAATAATAATCTTTGATTAGTTCCAACCAACGCTTCTGTCTCATATTCAACTCCTTTTGGGTGAAGAAATATTTAAGACTTTTATGGTCACTATATAACTCACATTTGGCTCCATAAAGAAAATTCCTCCATCCTTTTAGCGCAAAAACCACTGCTGCTAACTCTAAATCATGAGTTGGATAGTTGACTTCATGTGGTTTCAGTTGTCTTGAACCATAAGCAATCACTTTCCGATCTTTCATTAACACACAACCCAAGCCTTCTTTAGATGCATCACAATATACTGTAAAGTCTTTCCCTGTTTCTGGAACTGCTAAGATTGGAGCTGTGGTTAACCTGGTCTTTAACTCTTGAAAACTTGCTTCACACTTCGCATTCCAATTGAAGGGTGTATTATTTTTTAACAATTTGGTCATTGGTCCAGCTATTTTGGAGAAACCTTCAATGAATCTCCGATAATAACCAGCCATCCCCAAGAAACCTCGAATTTGTTTCACATTGGTTTGTGCACTCCATTCTAGTACTGATTGAACTTTAGATGGATTTAGAGCAATTCCATATTTACTGATCACATGGCTGAGGAATTCTACCTTAGCTAGCCAAAATTCACATTTACTGAACTTAGCATAAATTTTATGTTCCCTTAAAGTCCGCAATGCTATTCTCAAATGATCAACATGCTCTTCCTTATCCTTGCAATATATCAGAATATCATCAATGAAGACTATGACGAATTTATCCAAATATGGCATGAAAATTTTGTTCATCAGATTCATGAATATTGCTGGTGCATTGGTCAAAACAAATGGTACTACCAGATACTCATGGTGTCCATATCTTGAGACAAATGCTGTCTTTGGAACATCCTCAGGCTTGATTTTTATTTGATGGTATCCAGATCTTAGGTTGATCTTTGAAAATACTCCGGATCCTTTCACTTGATCAAACAAATCTTGAATCCTTGGTAAAGGATACTTATTCTTGATGGTAACATTGTTCAGATTTATGTAGTCTCAACACATCCTTCTTCCACCATCCCTTTTATCCACAAAGATTACAGGTGTTCCCCATGGAGATACACTTTCCTGAGTAAACCCTTTTCTGACTAACTCATCAATTTTCTCTTTGAGTTATTTTAATTCTTTTGGTCCCATCTTATATGGTGCTTGAGCTATTGGTGCTGTACCAGGAATTAGATCAATAGTGAACTCTATCTCCCGATCTGGTGGCATTCCAGGTAGCTCAGCTGGAAAAACATCTTGAAATTCATTTACTACTGGAATATCTTCCAATTTGACCTCTTTCATTGAGTTCAACTGCAGATCCACCATGATATGACTATGCTTATCTGCTTGGTAAACTATCCTTGCTCCACTTGGAGTTTTGATTGAGACAGTTTTCTCCTCACAATTTATCTGAGCCCCATGCTCCATCATCCAGTCCATCCCCAGCACTACTGCAATTCCCTTCAAAGGAATCACATAAAGGTCTGCAAAGTAAGTATAACCACAAATTGAGATCACTTGATCTTATTTAATGTGGCGTATAATCACATCCCCCCTACCGTAACTATGGTCATAGGGTTTTCTAACATTGCCCTTCTAATCCCAAACTTATCACAGAATTCTTCAGAAATGAATGAAGTAGTTGCACCAGTATCAAGTAGAACTTTGCCGGGATTGGTAAGGATATTGAGCGTACCTATCACTACATGCTCCGAATTATCTAAGGATGGCAATTTTACCCATGGGTACGGGTACCCGTGGGTACCGTACCCGCATGGGTAGGGTATGGGCACACTTTTATACCCATGGGTAATACCCATACCCTACCCGTTAAGTCACGGGTACGGGCATGGGTATAGACTTGTACCCATGGGTCTACCCATACCCTGCCCATTTAAACTGACATGTCAAACTTACTTATAGAGTTCACCCTATGCGACCGAGAAGCGTAGGGACAAGTATGAGATTAGGACTTCTAAACTTTAATTTGATACATTATGTACTTGTCTACTATTAGTAAGTAGAAATTATTGTCTTTTTTCAAATATGCTATTGATGGAAGTAAAATTTTGAATAACTTGTATAGTATTGGATATAACCGCCGGGTACCCAATGGGTACGGGTACCCGCCGGGTATGGGTATGGGTAAAGTTTTATACCCACGGGTACGGGTATGGGTAAGATTTTTTACCCATTGACTACACAGGTATGCGTATGGTATTGTTCTACCCTGCCCATACCCTGCCCATTGCCATCCTTAGAATTATCCACCTCCTCTAGGGTTGCACAATTCAGCTTCCCGGAAGGTCTATTCCTCTTGCCATTGTTGTTCTTGACATTATTTCCTCCTCGATTGGGCTGTCCATTTCCTCCACTAGCTTGTTCTCCTCCCTTGGTAGGCCAACCTCCTGGTGGTTTGCTCGGACAATCGGGCTTGATATGCCCGTTCTGACCACAACCATAACAGATCACTACAGGCTTTTTGCATTCCCTCTGGAAATGCCTTGGAATTCCACAGTTGTTACAAATAACATTCCTTCTAGGATTGGATTGATTTCCACCACTGCTCTTGTTATTTTTATTGTTACCATAGGCCTTGTTGCGGGGTTTGAACTCCAGATTGGGTTTAGGTTTACTTGCCTGAATTCTCTTGGTTTCCTTCTTGGATCTCTTCCTCCTATCCTCTTGGACATTCTTGTAGTCATCTTCAAAAGTAATCGCTGCATCCAGCAACTGATGATAAGTTTGCTTATTAGCCAACCTTTACTGCATTCTCACAAATGGATTTAACCCACGTAGGAAACGCTTCTTCCACTTCTCTTATGTGTTAACATCCTCCTCAGCATAACGAGACAGTTGACTAAACTCCCGAATATACTTCATGACACTAGTATATCCCTGCTGAAGCTCCTCAAATTCTCTCCGCTTCAACTCCATAACACTCTCCGAAACATGATTTTCACGAAATCTCTGTTTAAACTCCTCCCAGGTGTTCTCCCTTCCTGGTTGTTGCATGGCCAACTGATTCTCCCACCATGATGCTGCAGGTCTAGTCAGAAGATGAGTTGCATACCTCAATTTATCCTCATCATTGCAACCTACAGTCTTCAGCTTTCTTTCTGTATCTGCTAGCCAATCTTCTGCATCCATTGGTTCAGGGGCTGATGCAAAAGGTAACGGCCTTGCATTCTGGAAGTTAGAAAGACTCACTCCTCCACCTTCAGGTGCCCTTTGATTTGCTCGTCCCAGCAACTCCTCCATGAACTTGTTCTGGGTCTCTTGCATCATTTGCATACATTGCATAAAGTTCCGCTCCATTAACGGCCTCATTGGTGGTGGTGGTGGTAATGCTCCCTGATTTGCTGCATCTACATCGGCTTTCTCTTTGGCCTCACATTCCATCCGCTGTTGTTCAACTTCGGTCTCTACACCCGTATCCATGACCCTCTAGTCTTGCACATAAATCGAATACTCATAATAACATCATGCACATGTGTTTTGAGCTCGACTTTACGCACATAATTAGTCACACAATGAAGATCCAAATAAAATCCAAATATGCATTACACATATTATACATTACAATATCATAATAATACAAAGTTATTACAACATATACCATATAGGTATAATCACAACACTACCTTATTTATCTAAATAACTTATTTCTTGGATTACAATACACGGTACTTGATACCTCTAAATAGTTGCCTCCTTCTAGTAGTAACTACGCTCATCATACATGCCTGATGTCCAACCATGATGACGTGACGTTCGTCGCACAGTTTGTGGAACAAATGGCCTTCCAAAAGGAACATTCTCAATATATGAAGTGTCAGGACTTGAGCGCATTGACTCCCTCCAGCTCAGCTAAAAAGTCTTCAGAAATATATTCAACATTATCTCCCGCATGCATCTCCTGAGCTTCATTCCTTGAGTTGTCAACAGAATACACAGATCCTGCTGATCCCCAGGTGCTCCTTTGGGCAAGATAGTTAAACACCAGATAATGTATATTCCCTAGGTTTGGAGAAGGTGTTGATGATTCAAACACTCTCTCCTCAGGATCTTCTTCTTCATCCTGATTATTTATGAACATGGAATTTCTACTACTGTTACTAGGGTTAATCCTGGCACCCATCCAGCTAGATTGTCCAACATTTCTGTCAGAACCATCTATGGACATCTGGTGTTCATGAGATCCATCAGATGATACCATCCTCCAACCATCAGAATTCTCAGTAGGAAGTTCTGAATCAGAACCATCGTCTGAACCCTGTGGTACTGCATACCTCATATCCATAGTAGGATCATATATAGGTTCAGGCCTTGGTGAATAAGGATATGGTGTAAAAGATTCAGGATCTATAGGTATATCCTTAAAGATAGGTTTTTCACTACTACTTGCTTCCTTCTCCAACTGGAATGCTAACTGCTTCCTCCTTTCTAGATCAGTTAGATCCTCTAACATGTCATTATTATCTTCAACAATGACTTGATGTGTCTTATAAAAAGACACAACGAGTGTTCGGTATCTATCCATAAACTTGGAAGCTAACTTAGGATGCTTCTTAACTAAAGTAAGATGATCCGGTACAGGCTCCAAGTCTATAGAATCAGGAGGTATCACAGAAAATGTGCTACCTTCTAACTCCTTGTCTTTATGCTCCCAGATATTAGCTATCACCTCCACAATGGCAACATGATATGCTGCTAAGTGACTCCTACCTTCACCTATAGGTAGATCGTGATATAATCCAAGCTCCTCTGGAAGTTGGATACTCACACGATACTTGGATAACATCTGGCCATCATAATAGGTTATAGTGTTCACTGGAATTCTAATTAGACAACTAAAAATCTTTAAAAGTTGACGAAGTTGGTCTGTGAATGATCCTTGATAATCATCAAGAGTCTCCCCTTTCCTTACCAAAGTTGTTTTGGAAACTTTGGTGCCATAGCTCTGTATATCAGGAAAATAATTTTTATTAGTAACCAATAATATATTGCATCATAACAAAGAATTATCGCACTAAAACATATAACAAAATATTCTCATTTGAATACCCATTATATTTCTTTTAGAGAATTCTTTATCATTGCTACACTCTCCTACAGGTAATACCCTTATTAGGTTTCCAACCTATGGTCAAAGCAATTTGCTCTGATACCAACTACGGTGACCCATCATACTACTTCATGTGTAGTACACTATAGTCGTTGACATGACATCCACAGAACACCGTTCTGTAAATATCACATCCCTCAGAGTGGTACAACAGAAACATTGCGGGTCCATATTACAACCATTCAAACATTATTATTATTACAATACCAGAAGTTCAAGACTTCAAAAGGATTCAACTTACAAACCAAAATATAAAGTGTTTCAGCGGAATTTAAAAGTAGCAACTCCAACTAGGAGTTGAGCTCAGCAGCTTACTCTATAGAGTTCTTGCTTCTCGGCTCCGTCGGTTACTACTAACTAGGTTACTTAGTTGGACTCGTTGTCATCGACACCATAGCGGATTTCGTAATCCACTCCTTCAACACCTCCTGACAGGTCAGGCTCCTCGTAGAACACATCTTCTTGGCATTCAGCTGCATACATTGGCGTATCTTCGGGATCCTTAGAGTCTAAGCAAGGGATCAAAGGAAAGGACGAGTAACAGCGTTACCCAGCAAGTTCATTATATGCAAGGTGGGAAGTTTGATGCTCTAACTACCACCTCGGACTATAAATCCTTGGCACTATGCAGTTTTTGTAAATATTTCTTCAAGGATTGAATTTATTATAAAAATCTATGACCATCAGCCTTCATAGGTTGACCAGAACTTTCATGGAGTTTCTTTCTTGCCGCATTCGTAGCTCCTTCCCGAAACATGGAGTAACATGTTACAATTCTTACACTCTGTAGAGATGCGTTACTTTACCCATGAGAGATCAACTCCTTGTTGCACAATTGGGCGTACTTTCCCATCCACAATTCCATGATGCGGGTCCTAGTAGTTGGTCCAAGCCAATCACTACCCCCTTACTGACCTCGCATGCCTCCTTGGTGTACACCATGCCCACATATTGAATTATGGCAATGGCTTGTACAAACCGTTAGATGCTAGAACTATCATGGGACATTGAGGGTTCCCACCCATATGCTGCGTATCCTCTATGAATTACCATTTAATATGCACACTACGAGGATAACAACCACGACCTGCGCATCCGGCTACATGCGAGAGGAAGAAGATACAACTGACTTCTCTGTCCCATTCCAAATCTCATGGCTAACGTGTGATATACATCGCTAGAATCACTGATGTCATGTGTTATTAAGTCCTTAATTGATCATCATTGTTGCAAATAGAACCCTAAGTTCTATTGCTCCATTATATCATCACTTAGGATGATATCTAAGATTTCTTTATTGATGAAAATAATATTTTCTTTCTTTGGAGTATATATGATAACACACAATTTGCAAATACTTTGATAAAGACTCTTCAAAGGATATGAGAAAGTGATGAACTTGCCTTGTGATGGCAAGGTAGTGAAGTCTGATGCTTGCATTGGACCTTGAGCTTCTATGTCTACAAAACATCATTATTGCCCGGTAAGGACAATATTTAAAGAAGCAAAATGATTATGCAAAGTAATGTAACACATTATTTAATTTTGTGTGTATTCTCCCCCATTATTTAAATTATAAAAATTCTTTTTAATAATAAAGAATTTATAAATATTTTTTTAAAATATTTATAGAATATTTTATTTTTTTATTTTGTTTCAATTATTTGTATTTTGTTTATTTAATAATTCCTTTAAGAATTTTCATTTAAATACCAAAAATTAATATTAAATATTTGTTTAGTATTTTTATAAAATACTGCAATATTAGTATATAATGAAAGTGATTTTTATTTATTTTTATCATCTTTCAATAATTTTATAAAATTCCATAAAGAATATATATTACAAAATTCTTAATAAAATTTATATGTCTAAAACTTTATTTATCAATTTATTTGGTTAGTTTGGATGATTGTGAATCCAAAAATATTTTATTTATAATTTTTGGATTCCTATTTTATTTTGTAGAGTTTATCTAAATTTAGGGGCATTTTGGTCTTTTTCCATTTATTAAAACAGGCTTTAAGTGATTTAGGCGGACCGTTTGGGTTTATTGGGCCCTTGTGGCCTAGTAGGGCAGAGCCAAAACGGCACCCCGAAGGGTCCTGGCCCAATCCAGCCCACACTCCCTCTCTCTGTAACTTTCTCGTCCTCGTCTCTCTTCTTCTCCTCGACCCCATGGTCGATGGCGCCGCCGCCGTGCTCTGCTCGGCGCCGTGGTCCTCCCTGGTCACTGCCGTGATGTAGGGCGAGGTTGTCGACCATGCTCTACCTTCCTGTCCAATTCGATTTGGATCTGGAGCTTCCCTGTGGCCAAACTAGCCTCATCCAGAACCCTAGGATTTGGGGTGATGCGGGTGCTGTCGCCGCCGTTGCTGCCGTGTGCCGTGGGGGTGTTCCTCGCCTTCAGACGTGGCTAGGGTTGCGGCCTCGACGTGGTATGGGTTGCAGCGCCCCCTTGGGGTTGCTCGCCGTGCCGCCGTGTTCGTCGTTGACCTCTGCTTCCTCTTCTCGCCCACATCAACATTCATCAGTAAGTTGTTCTTCTTCCCCTTGTGCACTCTATGCTAGGCCATCCTATGCTATGTATTGATAGTGGCTACTCCTGGCTAGTGGTTATGTCCTGATTAGGGTTTGTGTTCTTCTTAGGATTCATATCCCTCTATTGATTGAATATCTGATGATTTGGATCATGTATTGATGATCCCTAAGAATGTTGAGTGGTGGTTTGCTATGGATTACTACTGATGGTTAGCCTTTATGATGCTAGTGGCTTATCAGTTGGGTTCCATTGGCTAATTTTGGTAAGGTTCAGATGATAAGGTTGCTCTAGAATCATTACTTGGGAATTCTAGTGGTTTGATAGATCACCACTATCATTGCTTGGTAAATGACAGTGATTTTTGTGTGATGATGTCACTGTATCAGTACTGTTGGCTTAAGAATTCATATATATAGCTGAGGTCAATTGATCTCTTATAATGATGATATGTATTTGGATTTATCTGAAGATGATTCCTGTGATTAGTATCAGGAAAATGATTTATAGTGGTTATGAGTGTGACTGTGAAAGTTGGGTGCTTAACCTGCTTAGTTTAGAAACTGTTCTTGTGACACCATTCTAATATGGCACACAAAACTAGATTCTATTACTTGGATTGGTTTTGTTCAAGCTTAAGATTAGCTTGGCCTTATAAATAAGTGGAATCTTCTTTCCTTGCATCCCTAGAACCTATGATGTTGGTCTGAGGTTTAGGGACTAGGCCCCTATCCTGTTGTTTCTCATGGATTGGCTTTGGTAGTGATACCAGCTACTGATTCTTGAGTTAAAGTTGGAAAAAATGATTGGTTTTCTTATAGCTTAATGTTGGTGCATATAGTTTATGAAATCTGATGTGCTACTCCATTAGGAGATGTGCCCAAATTTTATAAGCTATTTGAGAACATTTTGGAATATATATGAGTTGTTGATGATCACCAGGATCTATGATGTTGGTCTGAGATTCTGGTGGATGTGGTAGAGTTTGATGTTAGCCTTTATATTTCAAATTTCCTCTATGATAGGTTTACCCCACTTGGGTGATCACTGAGAGGTTTAACTTGTAAAACAACACAAGCTTTTCTATTTGATTAAGATGAACAGAATATGTGGATGTTTTATGATACTCACCACACTTGTTGTTGTTGGGGTTGCAAGTTATTGATCTTGTGGTTGTGTGGCTAGCTTGATCTGGTGCTCCTCCTGATACTTCCAACTTCTGGACTTGTCCTTGATCTAGCTCTCCACCTCCTGGTCTTGGTGGCTTGACCTTGTCCTTGCTATCCACCTGATCTACCCCTCCTTATATCACCATCTTGGTGATATGATCCAGGGTTTAGTTGGTGTGATCTTGCTTGGCTTGGTTTGGATGAGTGTGTTCTTGGTGTGTAAGAACAGAGAAATGGTGTCGGGTGGCTTCCCACGGCTGTGCTGATAGTTTTGTGTGTGTGGAGCTGTTGCGGCTGTGTTGACAGCACACACCATGCAGTTTGGTGTGTGTGTGTGTGTGCTGCTTGTGTGTCTGCTACACCTTGTGGATATGCTCTGGATATGAAAGTTACTTTTATCTGGTTACATTCACTTGTCTGGTGAAACTTGATCCTCCTTGTTGTTTATTTGACTTATGGCTTAAAATTATGAAAGATATAGTTCTTTCATATTGGTGAAACTTTCCCCTTAAAAGATTACTCAATGGTGAACTTTGAACAGTGCACCTCACTGTCAATTCTGAGAGTAAAACATTATTAACCTTAACCTTTTTTTCCTTTAGTTTGTGTTTTTTTTGCAGGTACCAGACTTGAAGATTCAAGACTTAGATTAGGTTTTCTTTTTCTTTATAGATAGTTACCTGTAATATTTCTCTTATTCAATTGTAATCTTTATTTTATTCTTTTGTACTTTTTATTTTATTCTTTTGTAATAAAGATTGTACTATTACTCAATATATAAAGATTATTCTTTTATTTAATTACTATTGTAAAGATTGTTGATCATTTTCATAAGTTACATTTTTGTAACTTATTTATTGAATAAAATTATGGAATAAATATTTATTTTATTAATTATGTTATTTATTTAAAGTTTGAGCTACTAATTATCATCTCTTGACTAAATCAAAAATACTCAAATATAAATCTAAATACTTTTGAATTATAAATCCAACACTCAAATTTAAATTCAAATTTCATTTCCCAAAACACACTAATCCACAAAGATCATATCAAAGTTTATAACAATCATCCTCCAAGACTATACCTGATCTCAAAGTATGAAAGAAACTTTGATCACTTTAGGTTTTTATTTGGCGAAAAATTTACCCACATTTTTACAGATGAATGCATGCAATTTCACAGATTCCTAAATCTACCCTTCGTTGGTTCCTAAATGCTGGGATGTTACACGTTTCCTTCCTCCTACTGGTTCGATAACCTCGATTTCTTACTGAGGGAAACTTGTTGCTGTGCTGCTTCATACCTTGCTCTTGGGGTTTCCAACGAAGCGTCCCACGACAAGTGGGGGCGCCATCAAGCTATTTTCTGGCGCCGTTGCCTAGGAGGATAAGGACGTCTTCACTAGGGGAGTCCTTCACTTCCTTTCTCTTTATTTTGTTTTTAGTTTGCTTTGTTTCTTTTGCTTGGTTTTGTTTGACTTTTTTCAAAAAACCCAAAAAAATTAGTTTAGTTTGGTTTGCTTTCTTTATTCAAAAACACAAAAAAATTAGTTCCTACTCTAGTTGCTGGTCTGTTGTTGCCTTGCTTGGTCATGCTTTCTATCAATGGATGGTTTCTTTGAAACTAGTTGGCAAGGTGGGTTCACGGAAGAACAAAAGTATTATTATAAGGAACACCATTTGTCACAAAAAGGGAAACGCTTATGGGAACAAATTGATCAGTTGAATACTATTGCTAGAGACGTGTGCTCTACTTAAAATGTTACTTATTGCTTTGATAAAGCTTGTTGCTGCAAGAGGTATAAACACCTACCCTTTCAATGTGAGTATAATGATAATGTTACCATATCTTCTTATGTTAAAGGAAATTATGATTTTGATGTTGTGGAACAAATTGAAGAATTTATTGCCTTCAAGGGTGCATTTGAACTTGCCAGTTTGCTTGTAAATACTGATGATGCACCTTATAAACATGAGGTTTTTGAGATACTTAAATTTTGCTTTGATAATTACAAGGAAGAAAATAGCTATGTTCTTGAATATTTTAATAGGTGTTTTCCACAAATGGAAGAGACTAATGCCTTGCAGGAGACTATGGAAGAAGAAATTGTTGAAACTGGAAGCTCATTAGATGAAAAAGAGGAGGATACTGATGAACAAAAGGAGGAAGAATGGATCTACCCATGCCTACCTTCTAATGAGAGTAACTCTTTACCTCTTACATTATTTGATTGCCCCCCATGCTTACAAAAGGGGGATGAATGTTATGTTCCTGTGGACCCTTTTGAAATATCTACTTTGGATAAAACCTGTGAAGGTTTTAATCCTACTATTTTTGAGCTTGATAGAAATTATGTGTTTGTACCTCATGAAAAGCCTACTTTATGTGATAGATATATTATTGAGTTTATTCATGAGGCTACTGAAAATTATTATGAAAGAGGAAAATATGGTTATAGAAGTTTTCATGATACTGAAACACCTCTTTTTGTGCTGAAAGTTTTGAAGTTACTCTTGTTTTATCTTCCTATGCATGTCACTTTGTTCTTTGTGAATTTATTTTCTTACAAGGTTCCCATGCATAGGAAGAGGGTTAGACTTAAATGTGTTTTGAATTTTCTTCTTGGTGCTCTCTCTGACTTCAATTCATAATTCTTATGTGAGCATCTTCTCAAGCTATCAAGCCTAACTTAAAGGCGTTAAAGAAAAGTACTTGTTTGGAGATAACCCAAGAGTTTCCTTGAGTATTGGAAGTTATTATTTCAGTAATGAACTCTCCTTTTATCCTTTTTGTTTGCATTTGTTCCAAGAATGACCTCTAATGAGAGGAAAGTAAGATTTGGGGAGTTGCTGTCCCAGAACAGATTTCTGTCCTCCACCAAAAAATATTCGTGAGGAGTCTCTGTAACTCGGATTGAGCTAAAATTTTATGAATAAATACCGCAGTATGTTAGCTAACTTTCATTAGTTCAGCACTTTTTGATTTGAGCAACAGAAGATGTTCGAAAAAAATGGTTTCTACTTGCTGGTCTGTTTTGACAGATTTCTGCCATTATTTGCATTTGCTTCTATTGATTCCTTTTTGAGTTCTCTTTAGGTGAATTGAGCTTTTTGAAGGAGTTACTACAGTAGCTTGTGTTTTTAGTAAAAAGCCTTGCTGTTCCAAAGCTTTGCCAGAGGTCTAATATCTTTTGAATACACTAATGTTGCTAATGAAGATTGTGTGAAGTTTTGTATGAAGGAAAAATTTCAGATGTAGAGAGAGAATGATGCAATGAGATGAAGAATGGACAAAAGCTCAAGCTTGGGGATTCCCCCATGGTGTCACCCCAAGAAATATCCAAGAGGTACAAACGTCAAAGCTTCGGGATGCCCAAGGCATCCCCTTCTTCATCAATAAAAAGCTCAGGTCTGTCTAGACACTTCGTTTTTATTTTTTTAAGGAGAGTTGTGTTGTACTTGGAGCGTCTTAGTTTTTGTTTGCTTTGCTTAGGTTGTTTAGTTTGCTTGCATAAAGTAGTTTGTACCCCGGTTATCGCTGTGTTGTTTTGCAAATAAGTTTGCTTGGTGTTGGAAAGGAGTAGTAAGTTCTTACTTGTAAGTGCAAGAGGAGCTTGCATTGACTGTGACTTAGACTTTAGCATGACATGCTAGGTGTTGTTTTAGCCTTATGATTAGTGATTATTGCTGTAGCATGTGTTGTTCCAAACAATTGGGATTGCTTAGTGTGCCTTGAAGAAATTATGCATTGTTTTAGCATGCAAAAGCATAGTATTGTGGTATTCTCCTTTGATGCTTTGCTTGGGTTGACTTGGCACATGCTTACACCATGTTATGACTATGATAAGTCACCATTATCCTCTATGATCATTTAGTCCTTGACTTGTAGTACCACTCTTTGCTTTGATTAATATGCTTTGTTGCACTGCATGATTATGGCCATTATTGCTCTCTTAGTAGGTTGCTCCCAGTCTTTTGCTAGCCTCCACTTGTATGAGTAAGTTCTACTCATGCTTCCAACTCCCAAGAAACCAAGTTTTTCCAAAGTGCCCACTATAAACTCCTATGCATGGTGTGTTACACCATTCCAAGTATATTCTTGTTTTCTTCTATCTTCCAATTAAAAACTATTTTGTTATGTGAAAACTTAGTGATTAAAGCTCTCACGAACTTGATGGCACACTTTATATTCTCTGCCCCTAATAAACTTGAACCAAAGCTTATTAATTGATGCATATTGTGTTATTACTTGTTCTTGTGCTACTTGTTTCTATTCACCCTTGTGAACTTTGAAGGTGTCCTATGCATCTATTTGCTACTCTATGAGGGACAAGCTGATTGCTACTATGCTATGTTTTCTGTATATGAAACAAACAATTTTTTTTCAATGCATGTTATTCATGATCTTTGTTTGTAGCTTGTCATGTTGCATGCATAGTTACTATGTCCTATTGTTAGAACTCCATCTTTCATGCACATGTTTAGAGTTCTTTGATCCTAGCTTTCAATGCTTGCAAATGGTTGGATCTTTATTGTGAGGGTGCATGTTCACCTCAAAAATCATTCTTTTTATCACTTACCTACTCGAGGACGAGCAGGAGTTAAGCTTGGGGATGTTGATACGTTGGAAACGTATCTATAATTTTTGATGCTCCATGCTTGTTTATTATCTATTTTGCTTTACCTGTCCACACTTTGAGGTGCCTTTTACATGTTTTATGGTACTAACCTATTAACAAGTTGCAACAGTGCCAGATGCTTGTTTTCTGCTGTTTTTGGTTTCAGAAAAGTTAGTAAAGAAATATTCTCGGAATTGGATGGGACAAACGTCAAATTCAATTACTTTCCGTGGGGAACAAGAAGTCCAGAGGAGAACTGGAGGGGCCGGCCAGGGTGGCCAGACCCACCCAGGCGCGGGTGGGCCCCACCCCGCGCCTGGCTAGGGTTTGACGCCCTTGGCCGCTGCCTCGGTCTCCCCCTTCGCCTATAAGAAGCCCCGATGCAGAAACCCTAAGCACCCAATCAAATCTCCATGAAACCGTCTGTAGCCGCCACCACCATCGTCCCTAGATCGGGGGGACGCAGTCTGAAGTTCTTCCCGGCACCCTGCCGGAGGGGAGATCATCCCGGAGGCCTTCTCTCCGGTATGATGCGTGAATAGTTCCACGTTGGACTATGGGTCCATATAGTAGCTAGATGGTTGTATCTCCTCCTTTGTGCTTTCATGTATAGATCTTGTGAGCTCCGTTCATGATCAAGATCTAATCTATTTGTAATCATGCTTGTTGTGTTTGCGGGGATCTGATAGATATTGAGATTATTATGTTGGTTTGATTAATGGTTTTGTCTTTATCATTCTATCATGTCTGTGTTGTTGTGATCTTGCATGCTCTCCGTTGTTAGTAGCTATCTTGGCCAAGTAGTTTCTAGTTACTCCAAGAGGGGGTATTTATGCTCGATAGTGGGTTCATGCCTCTAGTTTCCAAGGGAAGTGACATAAATCTCTTCGATTGTAGATGTGCTGTTGCCACTAGGGAGAAAACAATGGTCTCTTGTTCATGGAACATGTGGACTGTTTACCTTACACACTTTGATTAAAGCAGTTGTTTGTTGCTTGCAACTTAATACTGGAGGGGGTTCGGATGATAACCTGAAGGTGAACTTCTAGTCATATATGCAGTTGGATGGCGGTCTATGTATCTTGTTGTATTGCCCAATCGAATCTCATAGGATCTTTCTGACTAGTAATTGCATTGTTATGCCTTGCTTAGTTCCTATCAATTGCCCTGCTGTAATTTGTTTACCCTTCACGCCATGTTGTTTATCTAAGGAGAGCACCTCTAGTGAACTATGGACCCCAGTCCAATCTTTATCATTGATACATCTTCATCTGTTACTTATTTACTTGCTGCAAACCATTACCTTCCTGTAACATCCCTAAAATCATGTTTTCATATCATGCATACATGCATATCATTTGGGGATCAAATTTAAACTCATTTGAAAGAAAACAGAACTTGGGAGCTATGATTTTATGTGATCAAACATTAAATCAAATGCTACTCTCCATTGAGAGATTATTTATTGAAAACCAAACCTTGTTGCTCTCAGATTGTTTTGCTTGATTATTAGTGCTTAAACCAAAATTTACAAAACAAATATTGATTTAAAACCATTTTCAAAACTTGTTCAAATCAAGTGCTATGTCACTGTTTATTTTTGTTTGATCAATAGGACCAAGATAATATAGAGAGACCACATGATTTTATGCCCAGAAATATGAGTGTTACACTCTACAAAAATCCAAAAAAGGTTTGAATTCAAATGGCTTTTGAAATCATTTGAAAATGTTTCCTGGAAATACAAACAGAAAATGAAAAGGAATAAAGAAATAAGAAAAGGCCGGCGCCACTAATCTAGCCCAATAGCGAAACCAGCCCATTAAGCCCACCAGGGGTTTTCCCCTCTCTCTCAAGCGCACCCACTCGACCCCGCGCTCACTGACCAGTGGCCCCATCGCCACGTCGTCATCGTCCTCCCAGAATCAGCGCGATGAACACGTCGCCGCCCGTTTCTTCCCCCGCCTCTGCCGCGATTTTAAATATCTTAATTGGCGATGAATGAGTGCGTGATCTCTGCCCCTGCTCCGGCTATAAGATCCCCTCCCCTCGCTGCCCATTTCCCCTCACTCAACACAGACACCACGCCACCAGGCTGCCCGTAATCGTGCCCACACCGCCGCAGCACCGACGACCTCCGGCAACCAATTCCGGTGAGCATCGTCCACCCCTCTGTATCTGCTTCATGCGAGCATGTTCTACATGTCCTTGCGCATCTTCTCATGCATTCCTTTTTCTTTGTACCATCCTAGAACGTCGCCACCGTCCACCACTGGAAGCAACCGAAGCTCGGCGCAACTTCGACAGCCCCTCCTGGTAGTTCCCGACCACCCCTTTTTCCCTTTTTGATACTCACATGTTCGCCTGGCTTGTGCACATCTAACAGCCTCGCTGGTTTGTATTAGCGCGCACCAGAACCTCGCCTCCGATGACGCCAAGTCTTGCCCGACGTCTGCCTCTACTCCGACGAGGAATCCTCGCCGTGTTCGCGCGCCCCTTGACAAGGCACTGCCGCGTTGAGCTTCAGCACACCGCCGCGAGCCTGGTAAGCCTCTCCGACGACCCCAACCCCCTCTGTAGCCACCACGCCACGTAGGCAGGCCGCCGCTGGCGTCGCCGCCGCCGCTCACCGCCGCCGCCTCGGACTTTGGTAGGTTGATCAAGCACCGTTGGATCTGGATCTAATGCGTAGGATAGATCACTTAACGAAGGGGTAAGTAGCGAGATGTGCCGCACGATCTAGTTAGATCTAACGACTCGGAAATGCGATCCAGCGCGAAGCGATACCAGATTTGTTTTAAAAAGTTTGAATTAGGTCTATTAGATGTCAAACTTGTTTAAATCATAACTTTTGAATGCCACGTCCAAATTTGACAAATTTTATATCAATGGAATCAGGAGAGAAAATACTTTCCATCTATGCAATGTATTTAATGTTTTGCCTCAGTTAAAATGGTTGTTTTTCAGAAACATGTGTAGGCCTATTTTGTGTATAACAATTATTTGGGAAATGTTTTAATGTTCAAATATAGTTTGTTTGGCAAGTTTTGAACTTGTTTATGAATCAGTAGTGTGCACTTGTCTTGTTTGGTGTAGAAAATCATCACATGGAATTATGCATGCATCCATATATTTTTTTTCACATCCCAAAATTCTCCTAATTTTGGAATGTGAAATAAACAAATAAGATTGATTGATTGTTTGACTACGTTGAAAATTCTCAAAGAGAAGAAACTTTTTAGTAGAAAATCCTCTCAACCTTGAATTCAAAATCTTATATTCTTTTGTCATGACCTAAGTAGCCATATAGGCAAAAGGGCATGGATTGTAGAATTGGTGTGCAAGATTTCAAAATGAAAATCATGAAGCATGCATAAGCATTTCATTACATCCATGCAAAGTTCTCACAAACTAAATGCAAATCCTGGTATCTAAATCCTATTGTTGATTCGCCCAAATGTTCCTAAGAGTAATTAAATTGACTTATTAAAACCCACTGTTGGTAAGCCATAAATTATTGATAATTATAGCCTAAAGAGATCCAATTAATACTACAAAATTTTAAAAACAAAATAGAGCTCATTTGAAGCTAGTATGAAAAAGTTATGGAATAAATACAAACAAATAAAGATATAAATAAAATGGAATATACAAGGATTTATAAACCCACTACTTTCAAACTAGTAAAAAGATTACAAATATAATCCTACAATGATCTATTCTATTTTAGAAAATTTTAGAAATAAGAATCGTGTCATTTGGAGTTCGTATGCAAAAGATATGAGAGAAACAAGTAAAAAGAAAAGAAAAAAAAACTAAACGGGCCGGCCCACCCGGACCGACCCGACCGAACCAGCCAGGCACGTACGTAACCGTGTCCAACTGCTTTAAATTCCGTGCAAAACACGTTTTCTAGACCTATCTTTATTCAAACTCTCATAACTTTTTATCTACAGCTCCGAATTGACTTCCGTTTGTTTCTACTTGTTCCCTAATCTAATACCTATCTCTACATCATCCTAAATCTCTATATAAACTTGTGGAGCCATAGCTGTACGAGTTTTACTTCTCGAAATCCCGAATCTACACATGTCCGAATCTTATTTCGCTTTTTAACCCATCTAGACTTCGTCGTTTGCCTTCGGTCAAAAAATGAAAGTTGTAGGACTCGTCGAAATCTTTCAAACCCGATAAACCTCACCTCTTTTCATCCACCACAGCCGGACAATTTCGCATCGCAATATTTCAGATCTGATGGTGTAAATCCAAGATGTACTCGCACTCGTTTCTTCAAATCCAAATTCCTTTGGTGAGAAGGTAGGAATAATGATTCCCCACAACTTTCATGTTCTAAGTTTTTCAGTTTGACCTACCAATTTGTCTCTCTAACACAGATCTGTTTCTTGTCTATTCTGAGCCAAAATCGGGTCAATCTCTTCTTCTAGCCACCGGATCCTATCCAGACGTTCGAGATCCAATAAAACCGGTGCGTGCCATGTCGTCATCCCGGTCAGCTTCCTCATCAACGGCACATCAACGTCAGGTCAACATCTAGTCCCAGTCAGCATGCAAAGTCAATATTCTCTGGAATATTCCGTTCGAATTTAAAATTGCATATTATAGATCTAATTTGTAAAATTCATTAGAAATTCATACCACGTCCAAAATTGTGTATAATATATAAAATTGAAGATAATTGTACGTAGTATCATCTTATCAGAATAGATCCAACTTTTACTGTACGTGGTTACTGCAGTAATTTAATTAGTTTTAATGGTCTTGTAGGTTAATAAATTCATAGAAAATTATCTGTAACTCCGAAAAATTTGAACAATATATCAAATTTAAGCTACTGTAATGTACATTAATAATATCTGGTTGGATCTAGACTTTGCCCACTATTTAACCCGTAGCAATTTAATTAGTTTTAATGTCTTTATAAATCATTAAATTCATAGTAAATTAATTGCTTGTCACAAAAATATAAATGATATACCGATGGAAAGATGGTTCCATGTAGATCATCAATATGCAATTAGTTCAGCCTTTGACACTAAGGTTTTTCTGTGAAGATTTAAATGGTTTAATGGCTTATTTAGAGTAATAAATTCATAAGAAAATAAATACTATTCGGAAAATTACAAATAATATGTCCCTGAAATCACAATTCCGTGGAGATTACAGATATAATTTTAGTTTGATAGTTAGACAATAGAAACTATATGAATCATTTAAAACCCATTAAAATCTATTTAAATCATACAAAAAGATCTATAACTCCGATTAGGGTGAATCCAATGTCTACTGGTTCGTATTAACATCCTCTATCCAGTAAATACAAGAAACAAATTTAATTCGACAGTTAAAACAGGCGTTACAACAGTACTATTAAAAACCCTATATTGGCAAGTAATTATTAATAACAAGTACTCCATTGCATTAATTGGCCTCTTGCATACATCATATACTTCAATATTGTTTAGAGAACTAAAGTAACAACCATTGTGACTTAATAAATTGTCATGCATGCATTTGTTGCATTTGTTTGATCTCTGTGTGCTATTGTTTATGATTGTATGCAATTGTTTGCTCGATAGATTGCGAGGAGTGCAACGTGTGTGATTACAACTACTATGATTGCAAGTATTGTGGTTATGACGAGTGCAACCATTATATCTATGAGGATTGTGAGGATTATCTAATCGACTACATCTACAACAAATGCAAGTGGTGCTATCTTGGTCATAAATGTCCTATTGTTTTCCTATGCATTGTAGATGTTTTTGTAGAATTTCATATGTAGGAATTGATGTGTATATGCCATGATACGTCCCATATTATTCCCTAGTATTCCTTGTTTATGATCCATCGTATTGGTAGATTGCTTAGCTATGCTATTTAGACGAGGAAGGGAATCACATCATGAAAAGTTATATGTTTTGAAAGGCTTATGTTTTGATAAATGACAAACCAACATGTTTTAATGAACCACCTGGGCGTAATGGCATTGATTGGGTCATCGAGTGTGGATTATGGTGGGGAATGCCGCCCAGGACACTGATAAAGGATTGGTTTCTTTGTTTGGTAGCTTTCGTGTGCAACCATGTGCAAATAATGTAATGATCTGTTGGTTGAACTCAGTAGGTTGTGTTAACTCGAACCCACGTATCGAGAGATGTAGATAGTGTTGGTTGGACCAGTGCGTGTCGGGTTTGGGGAGTTACTTCCTGAACTGTTCCTTCTTGGACTTCTCCCTATCATCACCCAATATGAGAGTGGTGGTACGAGCTGGGCTGGCCAAGTCACATGGGTAAAGTTTACTAACCCCTGCAGGGTGTATAAACTAAGTACTTCGTCGTGTCCCGGTTATGGACAATTTGAGCGATCAGATACTGATGCTATGATATTTCTCACTCATCCTTATTTCTTAATTACTTAAAACTTGTTGGGTGAACATAATTGGGTAGGAGCACCTGGGAGTGAACCAGAGTGTCCTATTTATCATATTGGAAAACTACTTTGTTACAAATGTTAGGATAAAACTGTTGCTTTATGCAAATGAGCTTGAACTCCACTTGGCCAAATAAGCATGTAGTTGATAGATCTGTGTTATCCACTTTAGCCTACTTGCCATACATGCAATGTATTGACCATTCGTGGCTGCAACGTTTTATGTTGCAGGTTATATCGTATCTGAGTGATCGTTCATAGGTCGCGAGACTCCACTCAACAATTGTTCGCCTGTGGCACATTTGAAGGATGGAGATCTACCTTGTATTCATTTTCTGCTGTGTACTTGAATAAATAATGTAAATTCTGGATCATATTTGTTGTATTTATGATGCACAGTTATATTTGGTATCATTTTGTACTGTGTGTGCCACTGAACCGATCCAGGGATTGGCACTATACATATGAACTCAGCCTTATCAGGAGAGGGTGTTACAAGATGGTATCAGAGTTGTGCGTTGACTGTAGGATCGTGACCTTAGAAATGGATTAGTAATAGAAGACCTCTATTAGGATAACAATCATTTTTTCTACTTATTAGAGTTCTTATATTCCTTATCTATCTTTTCTAGAACCTCTTCCTATTCAAACATTTATAGTTTTCCATTCTTATGATACCTATATGAGAGTCAGCTAAGTAAAAGAATAAATAACATGACATAAATGAACATATCACCAAGTTTGGGTAGGTCTGGATCACCATATTTTATCTCTTTAGGAGATCATCGCTATCGTCTTAGCATATTGTTCTTACCAACTTATGTGGTATGACAATATATGTTGCTTGCTTGTTTGTACTAAACCATATCGTGTGATGACTTGTTTAGGATCTGTTGTTTTGAAACTCTAAAGTTGCTGGAGTTTTCGTGTGGTTTTAAAATTATTTTAATGGTGTGAATTGATTGAAATTCGTGGAATAACTGCTGAAGTTTTCTGCCTGACCTGTTGTACCGCGCGATTTTTTATATTTTATTGGTAACTCATAAAAATCTAAACAAATATTATCTGGAGCGTAATTACCTGTAGTATATGCACAAAAATTGGCTAAAATTCCTGACGAGTTTAGGTCAGTCAGAAAAATTCGTGAAGTCTGCTGTACCGTTTTGACAGATTTAGTTTAGTGCTTATATGTTGCTATGTTTTACTCTAGTATTGTTCCCAATGCTTTCAAACTATTTTGTGGTTATATAATTCTATATTTAGACCCCTGTAATGTTATTATACAAGTGTTTGATTGTGTGTTGATCGCCTATGATTGTTTCCTTGTTTGTAACATTGAATGCTTCTTATAGTTATGGGTAGTATTATTTTATTAGTCGTTTCTTTTCTATAGAATCTATTCTTCCCTATCTTGAACCCTTGGAGATATAATGATGTGTTAAGTGGAAGGTTTGACAACACAATGATAGGAGGGAGAATGCTTTATCTAATGGAAAAAATATGTGGGAGTATGAAGTGTTGAAATGATGTTATGTAGTAGATTACGCAACCTGAAAGTTGAAGTATCGATAGTTTAGTTTTAGTAGTAGATTTGTTGATTGAATACATGGGAGTATACATAGAGCATTAGATTGTGCCCATGGAAACATTCTTCAAGGCAAGTAAGAATGCCCGAGTGATTGAAAAACGTGATTCACCTATCCTCATACAGGGTAATGATTTGGGTGCAGGATGGATTGATCACCATTCCTACTAATCTTATTATTCGATCTTGTAATGTTGGATTTGTGGATCTTGAGTGTCTTTTCAACCTTAGCAGAGAGCCGGCGTTAAGCCTAGACCTTAGAATGGTATATTTCCCCCCTTTATAAAAGCACCCAGTGCTTAGCGTAGGAATATACGGTAAGAATGAATCTCAACCATGGTTAATGGGCACCGTGAAGTAAACATCCCCTAATTGACCACCATGAGAGTTCTGCTAGTTCAAGTAGTGTTTTCTTGGAATCTGTCAATCATGAAGTTTAGAATGTGCAAGAGACATTGTGTCAATAAATGTCTAGAGGAGAATTTACCGGAGCCAAGTGAACCCTCAAGAAGTGACCTAGTCAATTTTCTTTTAAGGGTGGTAGCATCCTAATGGATCCCGAACCTTTCGTTCTTTCTAGCCTTCCCAAATCTCGGGACGAGATTTCTTTTAAGGGTGGTAGTCTGTCACATCCCAAAATTCTCCTAATTTTGGAATGTGAAATAAACAAATAAAATTGATTGATTGTTTGACTATGTTGAAAATTCTCAAAGAGAAGAAACTTTTTAGTAGAAAATCCTCTCAACCTTGAATTCAAAATCTTATATTCTTTTGTTATGACCTAAGTAGCCATATAGGAAAAAGGGCATGGATTGATTATGGATTGTAGAATTGGTGTGCAAGATTTCAAAATGAAAATCATGAAGCATTCATAAGCATTTCATTACATCCATGCAAAGTTCTCACAAACTAAATCCAAATCCTGGTATCTAAATCCTATAGTTGATTCGCCCAAATGTTCCTAAGAGTAATTAAATTGAATTATTAAAACCCACTGTTTATAAGGCATAAATTATTGATAATTATAGCCTAAAGATATCCAATTAATACTACAAAATTTTAGAAACAAAATTGAGCTTATTTGAAGCTAGTATGAAAAAGTTATGAAATAAATACAAACAAATAAAGATATAAATAAAATGGAATATACAAGGATTTATAAACCCACTACTTTCAAACTAGTAAAAATATTACAAATATGATCCTACAATGATCTATTCGATTTTAGAAAATTTTAGAAACAAGAATCGTGTCATTTGGAGTTCGTATGCAAAAGATATGAGGGAAACAAGTAAAAAGAAAAGAAAAAAAACCTAAACGGGCCGGCCCAACTGGACCGACCCGACCAAACCAGCCAGACACGTACCTAACTGTGTCCAGCTGCTTTAAATTCCAGGCAAAACACGTTTTCTAGACCTATCTCTATTCAAACTCTCATAACTTTTTATCTATAACTACGAATTGACTTCCGTTTGTTTCTACTTGTTCTCTACTCCAATACCTATCTCTACATCATCCTAAATCTCCATATAAACTCGTGGAGCCACAGCTGTACGAGTTTTCCTTCTCGAAATCCCGAATCTACACATGCCCGAATCTTATTTTGCTTTTTAACCCATCTAGATTTTGTCGTTTGCCTTCGGTCAAAAAAGAAAGTTGTAGGACTCGTCGAAATCTTTCAATCCCGACAAACCTCACCACTTTTCATCCACCACAGCCGGAGAATTTCGCATCGCAATATTTCAGATCTGATGGTGTAAATCCAAGATGTACTCGCGCTCGTTTCTTCAAATCAAAATTCCTTTGGTGAGAAGGTAGGAATAATGATTCCCCACAACTTTCATGTTCTAAGTTTTTCAATTTGACCTACGGATTTGTCTCTCTAACACAGATCTGTTTCTTGTCTATTCTGAGCCAAAATCGGGTCAATCTCTTCTTCTAGCCACCGGATCCTATCCAGACGGTCGAGATCTAATCAAATCGGTGTGTGCCATGTCGTCATCCCGGTCAGCTTCCTTATCAACGCCACGTCAACGTCAGGTCAACATCTAGTCCCAGTCAGCATGCAAAGTCAACCTGTCCAGTCAGCGGAATATTCTCTGGAATATTCCGTTCGAATTTAAAATTACATATTATAGATCTAACTTGTAAAATTCATTAGAAATTCATACCACGTCCAAAAATTGCGTATAATATATCAAACTGAAAATAATTTTACATAGAATCATCTTATCAGAATAGATCCAACTTTTACTGTACGTGGTTACTGGAGTAATTTAATTATTTTTAATGGTCTTTTAGGTTAATAAATTCATATAAAATTATCTGTAACTCCGAAAAATATGAACAATATATCAAATTGAAGCTACTGCAATGTACATTAATAATATCTGATTGGATCTAGACTTTGCCGACTATTTAACCCGTAGAAATTTATTTAGTTTTAATGGCTTTATAAATCATTAAATTCATAGTAAACTAATTGCTTGTCACAAAAATATAAATGATATACCGATGGAAATCTGGTTCCATGTAGATCATCAATAGGCAATTAGTTTAGCCTTTGACTGTAAGGTTTTTCCGTGAAGATTTAAATGGTTTAATGGCTTATTTAGAGTAATAAATTCATAAGAAAATAAATACTATTCAGAAAATTACAAATAATATGTCCCTGAAATCACAATTCCGTGGAGATTACAGATATAATTTTAGTTTGATTTTTAGACAACAGAAACTATATGAATCATTTAAAACCCATTAAACACTATTTAAATCATACAAAAAGATCTATAACTCCGATTAGGGTGAATCCAACGTCTACTGGTTCATATTAACTTCCTCTATCTAGTAAACCCAAGAAAAAAATTTAATTCGATAGTTAGAACAGGCGTTGCAACAGAACTATTAAAAACCCTATATTGGCAAGTAATTATTAATAACAAGTACTCCATTGCATTAATTGGCCTCTTGCATACATCATATACTTCAATATTGTTTAGAGAACTAAAGTAACAACCATTGTGACTTAATAAATTGTCATGCATGCATTTGTTGCATTTGTTTGATCTCTATGTGCTATTGTTTATGATTGTATGCAATTGTTTGCTCGATAGATTGCGAGGAGTGCAACGTGTGTGATTGCAACTGCTATGATTGCAAGTATTGTGGTTATGACGAGTGCAACCATTATATCTGTGAGGATTGTGAGGATTATCTAATCGACTAAATCTACAACAAAGGCAAGTGGTGCTATCTTGGTCATAAATGTCCTATTGTTTTCCTATGCATTGTAGATGTTTTTGTAGAATTTCATATGTAGGAATTGATGTGTATATGCTATGATACGTCCCATATTATTCCCTAGTATTCCTTTCTTATGAGGCATCATATTGGTAGATTGCTTAGCTATGCTATTTAGGCGAGGAAGGGAATCACATCATGAAAAGTTATATGTTTTGAAAGGCTTATGTTTTGCTAAATGACAAACCAACATGTTTTAATGAACCACCTGGGCGAAATGGCATTGATTGGGTCATCGAGTGTGGATTATGGTGGGGAATGCCGCCCAGGACACTGATAAAGGATTGGTTTCTTTGTTTGGTAGCTTTCGTGTGAAACCATATGCCAATAATGAAATGGGCTGTTGGTTGAACTCAGTAGGTTGTGGTAACTCGAACCCACGTATCCAGAGATGTAGATAGTGTAGGTTGGACCGGTGCGTGTCAGGTTTGGGGAGCTACTTCCCGAACGGTTCCTTCTTGGACGTCTCCCTATCATCACCCAATATGAGAGTGGTGGTACGAGCTGGGCTGGCCAAGTCACATGGGTAAAATGTACTAACCCCTGCAGGGTGTATAAACTAAGTACTTAGCCGTGTCCCCGGTTATGGACAATTTGAGCGACCTGATACTGATGCTATGATATTTCTCACTCATCCTTATTTCTTAATTACTTAAAACTTGTTGGGTGAACATAATTGGGTAGGAGCACCTGGGAGTGAACCAGAGTGTCCTATTTATCGTATTGGAAAACTACTTTGTTACAAATGTTAGGATAAAACTGTTGCTTTATGCAAATGAGCCTGAACTCCACTTGGCCAAATAAGCATGTAGTTGATAGATCTGTTGTTATCCACTTTAGCCTACTTGCCATACATTCAATGTATTGACCATTCATGGCTGCAACGTTTCATGTTGCAGGTTATATCGTATCTGAGTGATCGTTCATAGGTCGCGAGACTCCACTCAACAATTGTTCGCCTGTGGAACATTTGAAGGATAGAGATCTACCTTGTATTCGTTTTCCGCTGTAGTTGAATAAATAATGTAAATTCTGGATCATATTCGTTGTATTTATGATACACAGTTATATTTGGTATCATTTTGTACTGTGTGTGCCAGTGAACCGATCCAGGGATTGGCACTATACACATGAACTCAGCCTTATCAGGCGAGGGTGTTACATTTTTGCTTGTATTTATTATGTATGTGATTTTGGTGTTATTATTTTATGTGTAGATTTTGGTGCAAATAGTGATTGTGATTGTGAGGATTGTAGCTACTCTCCAAACTACCAAGGCAAGTGGTGCTTCATGAGTTTATTCCTATGTTTTTCAAATATGCATTAGAAATATTTTGCTAGTCTTGCATGGATATTTTTGATCTATATGCTATGCTTGGGAAATCCTAGTAGTTGTAGAATTGCTAGAAATTTCTTAGTTAAGATGCTTATCTATGCCATGCTTAGCCTAGATAGTAGCAACCAAGGGTGGTTATACATATATGCTATAATAAAATATTTCTAAGTCTTTGGACTTGTGTTTTTCTTAATAAAACAACTAAGTGAATGAATCACCTGGTTGGAATGGAAGGAATGGTTTATGTTGAGTGGTTACACAAGGCCCATTTCCATGGTTTACCTTGTGTATCTCACTTGTGGAAAGGAACAAAGGGATTTGAGAGGCCAAATGTTAAGAAGCTTCTAGTGCAGCCACTTGGCAATATGGGCTCTGCCTGGATCATATAGGTTGCAATAACTTAGCCATTTGGACAGTTGGTGGTAGTGGGATGATAGGTTGGAGCGCGTCCATTTGGTCTAAGGGAAGGCTTCTGAAAGGTCCTGTCTTGGTGAAAATCAAGTCTTGTGGGGAAAGTGCACAACCTCTGCAGATGGAAGAATCTAAGTACTTAGCCATGTCCCTGGTATTGGACAACTTGAGCATCAAGACATGGAAGCTATCAAGAATCTCCTCATCCCAATTTCTAAGTAAAAACTTGTGGTTGAACAAGGGTGAAGGACCCCAATGTCTATTGGTGGCTCCTTGGGAAAGATTTTGTCAAGGAAAAACTTAGTGTTTTCAACTAATAGGCAAATCCTATTTTGAGCAAAGCAAGCCTAAGCTACACTTAGCCAAAATGCATATAGTATCTAGTCCACCAATATTCTATTAAGGTATCACTTGCCAATACTATTCCAATGTATTGACCCACTGTGGCTGTAACTTGTGATGTTGCAGGATATTCTGATGATGATTAGGAGTCATGAGTCTACACTCAACATGCTTGCCTGTGTCACATGAAGATGAAGACTTATTTATCTTACTATATATTTGAACTCTTCTATTAGGCCTGTGGCCATGGAGTTTGTAAAAGACTATGTTTGTCTCTGGAATGATATGTAATAATGACCTTTGTTTCTGTGTACTTCATCTTAAACTGTGGATGCTAGCATTGATCCAGGGACTAGCATTGCAATCACAGGGATCCTTTCCTTTACAAAGGGGGGGATCTTACAGATGGTATCAGAGCACTGTGTTGCCTATAGGATTATGACCCTAGGATTGGAAACCACTAAGGAAATTTTTTTCAACAACTTCCACACTTGTCTTTTCTTCTCGTAAACTTTTCTAATCTTCTTTCTCATCTCTATTTGTAGATGAACTCCATCAACGAAGCCGTGAAGAAGGGACCACTCATGACTATGACTTTGGAATGTGAGACAGAGTTTCCCAAGGCTCTCAAGGACCTCATGGTTGCCATGGGAATACATGGTGCATCTGTGTACAAAGGTTTTCCTGTGATGGATGAAGGAGTTGAGTACTGGTGGGTGCAACTTCACTTCTATAAAAACAAGGAAGACAACCACAAGGACTCAGGATTCTGCATGGTCACCAACTCAGTGATGCACACCACATTCTTTGATTCAGCAAGGGATGCAGCTTGGAAGGCCATCAAAGAACTTGGTGATAGAATCAAGTGCAGAATGCTTAACACCCAGAATGATCTTAGGGAAGAAAACAAGCATACCCAAGAGTTAGAGGCTACCAAACAAATCTTAAGGAAGGACATCATAGACTTAGCAATGGAGTCTTGTGATCTAGACAAACAAATTGCCTCTAGGGATGCCCTGTTAGCCAACTTGGCAAATGAGATGGGATTGTAACGTACTTCGTTAGTTGGACCACCACACTTATCATTTTATTTCCCAAATGTTGTTTAAAATAAGTTGAACCTTGGTTGTTTGTAATGGATCCATGTATGCCATGACTTGTGTGTTTTGATTTCCAAAGTTATGCATGTGATGCCTTGTCTTGTGATTTGTCTTAAATTGTGTTGGTTCTAACTTTTTCTATCTTATTAAATAGATGCCTAATGTTACTATCAGCACGGCTGAAGAGTTCAAGGGAACTCGTTTTGGCACTCGTATTATTGAGCTCACTAGTCTGCTCAATCTCCCTCTTCCTACTATCATGATGCTTCCCCTCACCAAGTTTGAGAGAAAAGACCTTTGGGGCTTCAAGGTCAATCAGCCAGGACGCTAGACTGAGCCAGCCACGGAGGCCATCATCTTCAAGCTCATGCATGATGATAAGGAGAGAGGCCTAGAGGTAGTCATGCAGGATTTGATTGGATGTTTACTAGGGAGACACTCTCGAGAGGTTAGAGGTACTCACTTCCACACCTTTGGTAGACGTGATGATGATGGCGAGGCCATTGACTTTGAGGATACTTCGAGAGAGACGGCAGAGCCGATTCGCCTATACCTCCAGGACTTAGAGGTTCTTCTTAGGCACATAGACACTGATAGGACCAACGTCATGCTTAGCAATGGCGAACTCCAGGTGCAGCTTCGTGAGAAGGATAAGCTCTTCGCGGAGCAAGATGAGATAGTCAAGGAGATGGAGGCCAAGTTTGAGATCCAGGACAGAAAGTTCAAGAGTCAAGAGAAGCGAGTCCAAGATAGGAACAAGAGGATTCGAGACATGACTGCAAAACTAGAGGCCAAGGACTTCGAGCTCGAGCATCAGAAGACTGTGATTGAGAGACTTCGTTCACAGAAGAGGGCTCTCAAGGCCAAAGTAGAGACCTTGACCACCAATGTCGAGGAATACAAGACCGCAATGGAGAATGCAGGTCTTACATTTGTTGACGAGGAGGTTTATGCAGAGGAGTAGTGATGACTACTCATTTACCTTTATTTATCATGTCTTTGATTATTGAGTCGCAATGACCATCCAACATGTGGATGGCTTGCTATTGGTGTGTTTACTTTTCAGAACTTGTTGTCTATGTTGTTGAACTTCTATTACTATGATGCATGATTGTGATTTGTTATGTGATGTATTGTGCATGTTAGCATCTATGGGTATCTCATTCTTATCCTTATTGAAAACCACAGATGCCTCCCCGACGTGCCAATCCCAAACCCAACAACAACATCACTCCTAAGATGCAGCAAATGATGACAGCTCAGACTCAGCTGATGCAAATGATGACTACGTTCATCCAGAATCAGAACAACAACAATAACAACAATAACAATCAGAACAACCCAGCGGGTTTTGACATGCTTACCAGGTTCTTGAGACTAAGGCCAGCAAAGTTCTCAGGAACTACTAATCCTATGGTGGCCAATGATTGGCTACGCTCTGTGAACTAGGACTTGGTAACTGTTGGCTGTACTGATGAAGAGAAAGTCAGATTCCCAGCTCACTTGTTGGAAGGACCAGCAGCCACTTGGTGGGATAACTTCCAGATCACCACTCCCATTGAGGATGTGACATGGGCTAACTTTGAAGATGGTTTCTGTACTGCTTACATATCACCCGGAGTGATGAGTTTGAAGAAGGAGTTCCATAACTTGAAGCAGCGCCACCGCAGCGTGGCTGAGTATATTGAGGAGTTGAACAATCTGGCGCGATATGCATCAGATGAAGTTGACACTGATGCAAAGAGGAAGGAAAAGTTCCTTGAAGGGTTGAATGATGAATTGAACCTGCAGTTAGCTGTGGCCTATGTTTCCACATACCAGCCTCTTTGTGACAAGGCTGCTATTTTGGAGAGCAAAATGAAACAGGTTGAAAGCAGGAAGAGAAAGCACTCTGACAAGCACAACTCGGGATCGTCTCACAAGCGTTCCATTATGATGACAGTGGGAGTTCTGGATCCCATAAGCATGGGAAGTTCAACAAGCACCACAACCACAACCGTTATCATGACAAAAAGCACCATCGTAGTCATGACAACGATAAGTACAAGAATCAAAAGAGTGGATATAAGAGCCACGACAGTGGAAATGGAAGTGGCAGTGGAAGCCAGCCTGTCAAGAAGGATCTTAGTCAGGTTGAATGTTTCAAGTGCAATAAGATGGGGCATTATGCAAACGAATGCCTAGAAAAGAAAGTTGAAGGACCCAACAAGCCCAACCCTTTCCATAAAGGGCAAGTGAACCACATCAATGTGGAGGAAATCTATGAAGAGCCAGATGCTGTGGCTGGTAAGTTCAAACTCAATTCTATTCCAGCACTTGTTCTTTTTGATACTGGAGCATCGCATTCATTCATATCTAAAGCATTTGTTGATAGAAATGGGTTTTCAACTGAAAACATTGGGTTTCCAATAAAAGTAAGTTCTCCAAGTGGAGATATGATAGTAAGTCTTGGATGCCAGGATCTAGTGATAGAGTTTGGAAAACATAAGTTTCCAGTGAGTCTGATAATCCTAGATTCCCAAGGACTGGATGTAATTTTGGGAATGGATTGGATGACCAGGTATGAAGGAGTACTAGATTGTGCCAATCGTACGATTGCACTCACAACCCTGGAAAAGAAAAGGATTAGGTTCAAGTCTAACTTTGAATAAAAAGGGAGTAAGCTAAATTCTCTTAAGGGGGTTAGCATAGACATGTGCCTATTGTGAGTGAATATCCGGATGTGTTTCCGGAAGAATTGCCAGGAATGCCACCAGATAGAGATGTGGAGTTTCTTATTGATTTGCTACCAGGATCTGGACCAATAGAAAAGAGACCGTACAATATGTCAGTGGATGAGTTGAAAGAACTCAAGAAGCAGCTTGGAGAACAGTTGCAGAAAGGATTTATGCATAGATTACCGTTCACTCAATGAGGTAACTATCAAGAACAAATATCCTTTGCCTAGAATCAATGACTTGTTTGATCAGTTAGAAGGAGCTTGTGTGTTCTCGAAAATTGATCTCCGGTCAGTTTATTTCCAGCTTAAGATAAGGGAACAAGACATACCTAAGACAGCTTTCACCACAAGGTATGGGTTGTATGAGTATACCGTGATGCCATTTGGCTTGACCAATGCACCAACATACTTCATGAATATGATGAACAAGGTGTTCATGTAATTCCTTGATAAGTTTTTTGTCGTTTTCATCGATGAAATTTTAATCTACTCCAAGAGCAAAGAAGAGCATGAAGGACATTTACATTTGATACTTGAGAAGCTTAGAGAGCATAAGCTGTATGCCAAATTCAGCAAGTGTGAATTTTGGTTAAATGAAGTTGGTTTTCTTGGACACGTTGTGTCAGGAGATGGTGTAGCAGTTGATCCTGCTAAAGTATCAGCTGTAACTGGATGAGAATCACCTAAGTCAGTTAAAGAGGTTCGTAGTTTCCTTGGCTTGGCAGGATACTACAGAAGGTTCATTGAGAATTTCTCCAAGGTAGCTAAACCTATGACAGAATTGTTAAATAAATACAAGAAATTTGCTTGGTCTGAGGGTTGTGAACTCAATTTTCAAGAATTGAAGAAGAGACTAGTGACAACACCAGTCTTATGTTTGCCAGATTTGGAGAAATACTTCCAAGTTTATTGTGATGCATCTCATCATGGATTAGGTGCAGTACTTATGCAAGAAGGGAAAGTTGTGGCTTATGCCTCGAGACAACTCAAAACTCAAGAGGTAAACTACCCTACTCATGATTTGGAGTTAGCCTCTATTGTCCATGCACTCAAAACATGGAGACACTATCTTTTGGGAAAGCAATGTGAAGTGTTCACAGATCACAAGAGTTTGAAGTATATCTTCACCCAGAAAGAAATTAACATGAGACAAAGAAGATGGCTAGAAATCATCAAGGACTATGACTTGAGTTTGCAATACCACCCCGGTAAAGCAAATGTTGTAGCGGATGCTCTAAGCCGTAAGGTTTTTGTGAATGGCCTTACTAAGGGAGAATTGACAGATGATCTGTGTGCCCAATTCCAGGATCTCATATTGGAGATTGTGCATGAAGGACATCTTATGTCATTGGATGTTCAACCCACTTTGTTGGACAAGATCAAAGAAGCCCAAAAGACAAATATGGAAATTGAAGAGATTAAGGAAAAGTCTGTCAAGGGAAAAGCCAAAGGATTCCATGAAGACGAACAAGGTATGTTATGGCATGGAAAATGTATCTGTGTTCCACAAGATCCGGAGCTTCGGAAACTGATTTTACAAGAAGCACATAACTCACCGTATTCTATTCATCCGGGTAACACCAAAATGTACATGGATATGAAGGAAAGATTTTGGTGGAATAATCTCAAGAAATACATCACCGAACATATTGCTTTGTGTGATGTATGTAGTAGAGTGAAAGCGGAACTTCAGAAACCAGCAGGATTGATACAACCACTACCTATTCCTGATTGGAAGTGGGACAAGATTGGTATGGATTTCATCACCGGATTGCCAAGGACTAGGTTAGGATATGATTCTATTTGGGTAGTAGTGGATCGTTTGACTACAGTGGCTCATTTTATACCCGTGAAGACAACTTATACAAGTGCTAAGTTAGCCAAGATTTATATGAGTAGAATTGTATGTCTACATGGAGTACCCAAGAGCATTGTGTCTGATAGGGGAACTCAATTCACTTCTCATTTTTGGACGCAACTACATGAGTCATTGGGAACGAGGTTGGAATTCAGCACTGCTTTTCACCCTCAAACTGATGGACAAACAGAAAGGACTAATCAGATTCTTGAAGATATGTTGAGAGCTTGTGCTCTAGACTATGGAGCCAGTTGGGATGAAAGTCTGCCTTACGCAGAATTATCTTACAATAACAGCTATCAAGCCAGTATTTAGATGGCACCATTTGAGTTTCTCTATGGGAGAAAGTGTACCACCCCATTGCTATGGAATGGTGTGGGAGAAAGAAGTTTGTTCGGACCAGAACTAATCAAAGAGGCTGAAGAGAAAGTCAAGCTAGTCAAGGATAGATTGAAGATAGCACAGTCCCGACAAAAGAGCTACGCATATCCTAAGCGTAGAGAAGTCACCTATGAAGTGGGTGATAGAGCTTATCTTTGAAGGGAATATACCCGAGAGGCAATAATAAAGTGGTTATTATCGTATTCCTTATTTATGATAAATGTTTATTTTACATGCTATAATTGTATTAATACAGAAACGTTAATACATGTGTGTTTAATAAACAAAAAGGAAGTTCCTAGTTATGCCTCTCTTATAAACTAGCTCGTTGATTAACATGATGATCAAAGTTTCCTGATCATGGACATTGGATGTTGTTAATAACGAGGTCACAACATTAGTGTAATGATGTGATGAACATTCATCCGAAGTATAGCATTACGATCAAAGTCATTGAGTTTATATTGATATAACAACTTACGAAGTGATCCTAATCCTTAGACCATGAGATCATGTCAATCACTAACACCGGAAGAGTTTCTCGATGACATCAAACGTCACACCGTAACTGGGTGATTATAAAGATGGCTTCAGAACTACTAAAGTGTTATGTTGAGACCCAAGGATCGAGAGTGGAATTTGTTCATCCCGATGATGGATAGATATGCTCTTGGCCCTCTCGGTGATATCACATTGATTAGCTTGCAAGCAAGTGATTTGATCACTAGAATGTTATATCACGGGAACGAGAAAAGAGTGCATGTCGGTAACGAGATCAAACTAGGTATGGAGATACCGATGATCGAATCTCGAACATGTAATATATCGTGAAACAAAGGGATTAAGATACTAGCGTAAAAGGTTCACACGATCACAGAAGTCATCGTTGAATGTGGGAGTCAAGATGGATATCCGTGTCCCGCCATCGATTATTGATCGGAGAAGGGTCTCGATCATGTCCGCATTATTCGCGAACCGTAGGGTGACACACTTAAGGGATGCCGACACCATTCGGAGCAAATGATATGTCAGAAAAAGAAAAGGAAAGCGCAGGAATTTACTTCACTAGACACCGGAACTGTTTTGGTTGAAATTGCTGAAACTGGTTCTGCATGTGAAATGGAATACTAGCAAGGGGTTTTATGTGAATGTTTGTTAATTAAAGTAATTAACAAAATTCTGAATAAATAAATAAAAGAGTTTTATTTAAATGAGAGCTTGCATTAATTTTGGTGGAAAATTAATGCATGTGAGTGGAATTGTGAGTGGAGAGGTATTTATGTGAGTGGAGCTTCCACCACATGAATGAGGGAGAGGTGGGGGCACCCTCCATGGCCGGCGGCCATTCCCCCTTGGGCTGACCCCCTCCCCTATAAAAGGACCCCCTCCTCTCACTTGTCTCTCACACATCCTCGCGAAGGATCTCTCTCCCCCCTTTAGAATTTCCCCATGGTCTCGGATCAGCGAGATACATGTTCCCGGTGGCTTTTTCTGGAAGGATTTGTTGCTTCTGCTGCTTCGCTGGAGCGAGGGCGCGGAGGTTGTCGGGGTACCCGTACGTGTGTGCGATCACGGATGCACCACTGCTTTGAGGTGCTGGACTTGATCATGCTGGACCGGGTGGACCAGATGGACTTCATCACGATCTTGAGATCGACAAGCGTTCGTCTACATCATCCACGAGTACAACCTTGTTAATGCTATTCAGTCTTCGAGGGTATGTATTCTATGGATGTATATCCACCCGTTGCTTGTATCTAGTAGATAGATCTTGGTACTTAGATGTTCCCATCGTAGGAAATTTTTTTGTTTTCTATGCTGCGAACCCTACAATATTAGAGTGTCACCACTTCGTGGAGTGAAGAGGTTTGGTGTCAAAGGTAAATTGGCCCCAAGATATGTTGGACCATTCAAGATTCTGAGTCGTAAAGTAGAAGTAGCTTATGAGATTGAATTGCCAGAATCTTTGTCAGCTGTTCATAATGTGTTTCATGTGAGTCAGCTTAAGAAATGTCATCCAGAAATGGAAGAAACTTCTTTGAAGGATACTATACCTTTGGAAGAGGTTCAATTGGAGAGTGATCTCACATATGAAGATAAACCTATCAAGATTCTTGAGACAACAGAAAGAGTTACACGGACTAAGACTATCAAATTCTGCAAAGTTCAATGGAATCATCATTCTGAAGAAGAAGCAACATGGGAAAGAGAAGATGATCTTCGGAAAGACCACCCTCACCTATTTGCTAGCCAACCTGAATCTCGAGGGCGAGATTCACCTTAAGGGGGTTAGATTTGTAACATCCCTAAAATCATGTTTTCAAAGATTTCATATCATGCATGCATATCATTTAGGGATCAAATTCAAACTCATTTGAAAGAAAACAGAACTTGAGAGCTATGATTTTATGTGATCAAACATTAAATCAAATGCTACTCTCCAATGAGAGATTATTTATTCAAAACCAAACCTTGTTGCTCTCAGATTGTTTTGCTTGATTGCTAGTGCTTAAACCAAAATTTACAAAACAAATATAGATTTAAAACCATTTTCAAAACTTGTTCAAATCAAGTGCTATGTCACTGTTTATTTTTGTTTGATCAATAGGACCAAGCTAATACAGAGAGACCACATGATTTTATGCCCAGAAATATGAGTGTTACACTCTACAAGAATCCAGAAAAGGTTTGAATTCAAATGGCTTTTGAAATCATTTGAAAATGTTTCCTGGAAATACAAACAGAAAAAGAAAAGGAATAAAGAAATAAGAAAAGGCCGGCGCCACTAATCTAGACCAACAGCGAAACCAGCCCATTAAGCCCACCCGGGGTTTTCCCCTCTCTCTCTCACGCGCACCCACTCGACCCGCGCTCACTGACTAGTGGCCCCATCGCCACGTCATCATCGTCCTCCCAGAATCAGCGCGATGAACACGTCGCCGCCCGTTTCTTCCCCCGCCTCTGCCGCGATTTTAAATCTCTTGGCGATGAATGTGTGCGTGATCTCCGCCCCTGCTCCGGCTATAAGATCCCCTCCCCTCGCTGCCCATTTCCCCTCACTCAACACAGACACCACGCCACCAGGCTGCCCGTGTGAGACCCCTCCTTTGTAAAGGAAAAGGATCCCTGTGATTGCAATGCTAGTCCCTGGATCATTGATAGCATCCACAGTTTAAGATGAAGTACACAGACACAAAGGTCATTTATTACATCCATTCCAGAGATGAAACATAGTCTTTTACAACTTATGGCCACATGCCTAATACAAGAGTTTTGGAATAAGTAAATAAACACAAGCCTTCATCTTCATGTGCCACAGGCAAGCATGTTGAGTGTAGACTCATGACTCCTAATCATCATCGGAGTAACCTGCAACATCACAAGTTACAGCCACAGTGGGTCAATACTTTGGAATAGTATTGGCAAGTGATACCTTAGTAAATTTTTAAGTGGACTATATTACTAAATGCATTTTGGCTAAGTGTAGCTTGGCTTTCTTTGCTTGAAAATAGGTTTTTCCCTATTAGTTGAAATCACTAAGTTTTTCTTTGTCAAAAACTTTCCCAAGAAACCACCAATAGACATTGGGGTCCTTCAACCTTGTTCACCCACAAGTTTTACTTAGAAGTTGGAGTGATGAGATTCTTGTAGCTTCCATGTCTTGATGCTCAAATTGTCCATTGCCATGGACTGGGCTAAGTACTTAGATTTTCCATCTGCAGAGGTTGTGCACTTTCCCACTGCACTTGGTTTCCCAAGACAGGACCTTTCAGAAGCCTTTCCTTAGTCAAATGGACGCGTTCCAACCTATCATCCCACTACCACCAACTGTCCAAATGACTAAGTTCTAGCAACCTATATGATCAAGGCAGAGCCCATATTGCCAAGTGATTGCACTGTAAGCTTTCTCAACACTTGGCCTCCAAATACCTTTGTGCCTGGGTGGCACACCACAAGTGAGATACACAAGCCAAATCCATGGCCTTGTGTAACCACTCAACCAAAAACCACCATTCAAGTCCCATTCCACCCAGGAAGTTCATTGACTTAGTTGTTTTATTAAGAAAAGCATGAGCCCCAAAGGACTTAGAATTATTTCACCATAGCATGTACATACTTTACCAACCCTTGTTTTCTACTAGCTAGGCTAAGCATGGCATAGTAACTTAACTTAGGAAAATTCCCTAGCAATTCTACAATTCTACACTACATAGGATTTCCCAACATAGCATTTGGCAAAAGTAGCATGCAAGACTTAGCAAAAATAATTCTAATGATTATTTAAAATAAAGGGTGGAAATATCATGAAGTATCACTTGCCTTGGTAATGGGGAGAGTAGCACTCTTCACAATCACTAGCAAAATCTACACAAAAATTTGTAGCATACAATTACACTCAATTTATATACAATCAAAAATATGAATGCATGCATGCAAGAAATTACTAAGTGATGATTTTGCAAACTCTACCAAGCAAGTGCATGATACAGAAACATAACAAGTCACAAAGTTTGCTAACTAAACTTATTTATCCCTAAAACAATTTGCTAAACCGAATCTATACTCAAAATGGACCTAGAAATGTTTCTGCATACAAAGTCACTTTAACAGATACTTTTTGTTAAACACATTGGAGATTCAGAAAGGGCTTGACTCACTGATTCCAACGGTATAAAATTTGCAAAAATCTAACATGGAAATCTCAAGTTATAGCCATTTGAAATCTGGATCTAAATCTGTTTTTGAATTCTGTTTTTGAATCAACCCAAGACATGTGTCGTAGTATTACTGGCGCGTACCGATTCGTTTGGATCGACAAACGCGGACCACAGGATCTAAGTGAGATCTGGCGGCTCAGATGCGCGCTTACCTCTTCGCCCACGTTCTAATCTACGCCGTAGGATTTACATCTGACGCTCCTAACCGTCCTGACCATACACGGGCGGCGCTAGAGGCGTTGACTGGCGGCGGCGCGTCTGACCGCGGCGGTGCTGGCGCTCTAGGTCACCTGGGAAGGAAGGGAGGCGCTTGCCGGATCCGTAGTGGCGTGCTGAAGCTCGACGTGGTGTTGGTTTGCGAAGGGGCGCGCTGGCACGGTCTCAGGAACTCGTCGGAGTAACGGGCGGTGTCGGTAGCTTGCAGTCGTGGTCCTTGCCGAGGTTTGATGTCGCCCTTGCACGAACCCGTGGCATCAGGATTTGCGCAAGACATAGGCGAACAAGCTCGCGTGAAGGAGGGGGCAAGGGGCGCTCGGGTCTTACCTTAATTGGTCGCCGGAGTTTATCGGCGGCGCAGGTGGTTTCAGTCGCGAATGGAGACGACGACCTGGGTCACGAGCAGGCAAAAGGAAGGTATCAGCGTAAGCGCGAGATCATTCCGAACATCCTCGTTTGAACCAGAGAGAGAGGGGCGGTCGAGGCTCACCGTAATTGGCCGCCGGAGTTGTCGGTACTGCGGGGTTTCGAGGGCAATTGCGCGCAGCCTGGTGGCGGAGTGAGCGAGGAGAGGGGGGAAATGCTTGCGGGGCAGAGGGGTTTAAGTAAGCCTAGGTGCGACAGGAAACGCTTGCGAAATAATGGGCAATTACACCGCGCCATTACCGGCCTTGACAGCAGCAGCGACGTGGTCGCGAGCGTGGTTTGAGGAAGACGAGGGTGACGTGGACGGGGCCCGCTGGTCAGCGAAATAAACCGAAGGGGCATGGGGTCTGTCCGTCAGTGGTTGAATGGGTGTGCTCGCGCGTGAGAGAAGAAAAGAGATGCCCCGGGTGGGCTTGCTGGGCCTGCTCCGTTGCTGGGCTAAAATGGCAGCGCTCGGCCTTTTCTATTTGTTTGCTTCTTTTCTTTTTCTGATTCGATTTTCTGAATAGATTTTCAAATGACTTCAAGTTCAACTTGAATTCAAATTTTCCTGGGATCTTTGCAGTGAGAAGTAGTCTCAAATATAGGCATAAGATCATGTGGTTGCTTTGCAAAGGCTTGGTCAAGCTTGGGGATCAAAATATCAAAGACTTGGCACTTGGTTAGCAAAATTTGAAAAATAGTTTTTGAACCTATTTCCCGATTTAAAAACTTGGTTTAAATTCTACATTTAAACCTATCTTCATAGAAGGCAACAAACTTGGTTTTTAAACAATCAAACTTTCAAATGGGGATAGCCATTTGATTTAAATCTGTTCACATAAAATCATAGCACCAAGTGCTTCTGTTTTTCTGAAATGAGTTTGAAATTTGATCTCAAATCTATATGCATGCATGAATGATATGCAAACTTTGAAATTATGATTTTAGGGATGTTACAAATCTAACCCCCTTAAGGTGAATCTCGCCCTCGAGATTCGTATTGGCTAGCAAATATGTGAGGGTGGTCTTTCCGAAGATCATCTTCTCTTTCCCATGCTGCTTCTTCCTCGGTATGATGGTTCCATTGCACTTTGCAAAACTTGATAGTTTTTGTTCTCGTGACTCTTTCTGTAGTCTCAAGAATCTTGATAGGCTTTTCTTCATAAGTGAGATCACTTTCTAGTTGAACTTCTTCCAAAGGTATGGTATCCTTAAAAGAAGTTTCTTCCATTTCTGGGTGACATTTCTTAAGCTGACTCACATGAAACACATTATGGACTGCTGACAGAGATGCTGGCAGTTCAATTTCATAAGCAACTTCTCCTTTGCGACTCAGAATCTTGAATGGCCCAACATATATTGGTGCCAACTTTCCTTTGACTCCGAATCTTTTCACTCCACGGAGTGGTGAAACTCTAAGATAGGCTCTATCACCAACCTCGTAGGTGACTTCTCTACGCTTAGGATCTGCGTAGCTTTTCTAACGAGACTGAGCTATCTTCAACCTGTCCTTAAACAATTTGACCTTCTCTTCGGCTTCTTTGATAAGATCTGGCCCAAATAAACTTCTTTCTCCCACACCATTCCATAACAATGGGGTGGTACATTTTCTTCCATAGAGAAACTCAAACGGTGCCATCTCAATGCTGGCTTGATAGCTGTTGTTATAAGAAAATTCTGCGTAAGGCAGACTTTCGTCCCAACTTGCTCCATAATCTAGGGCACATGCCCTCAACATGTCTTCTAGAATTTGATTTGTCCTTTCTGTTTGTCCATCGGTTTGAGGGTTAAAAGCGGTACTGAATTCCAGCCTCGTTCCCAATGACCCATGTAGCTGTCTCCAAAAATGGGAAGTGAATTGGGTTCCCCTATCTGACACAATACTCTTAGGTACACCGTGAAGGCATACAATTCTACTCATGTAGATTTTGGCTAACTTGGCACTAGTATAAGTTGTCTTCACGGGTATGAAATGAGCCACTTTTGTTAGGCGATCCACTACTACCCATATGGAATCATATCCCAATCTGGTCCTTGGTAATCCGGTAATGAAATCCATACCAATCTTGTCCCATTTCCAATCAGGAATTGGTAGTGGTTGAAGCAAACCTGCTGGTTTCTGATGCTCCGCCTTTACTCTACTACATACATCACACAAAGCAATATGTTCGGCGATGTCTCTCTTGAGATTGTTCCACCAAAATCTTTCCTTCATGTCCATGTACATTTTTGTGTTACCCGGATGAATAGAATACGGAGAGTTGTGCGCTTCTTGCAAAATCAGTTTCCGTAATTCCGTATCTTGTGGAACACAGATACGTTTCCCATGCCATAATGTACCCTGTTCATCTTCAAGGAAATTTTTAGCTCTACCTTGGCCAATATTTTCCTTAATCCTTTCAATTTCCTTATCGGTCTTCTGAGCTTCTCGGATTTTGTCCAACAAAGTGGGTTGAACATCTAATGACATGAGATGTCCTTCAGGCATAATCTCCAATCTGAGTTCTTTGAATTGCTTACACAAATCATCTGGCAATTCTCCTTTGGTAAGGCCATTCACAAATACCTTACGACTTAGAGCATCTGCTACAACATTTGCTTTTCCGGGGTGGTATTGCAAACTCAAGTTGTAATCCTTGATAAGCTCTAACCATCTTCTTTGTCTCATATTGATTTCCTTCTGGGTGAAAATGTACTTCAAACTCTTGTGGTCAGTGAACACTTCACAACGCTTTCCCAAAAGGTAATGCCTCCATGTTTTGAGTGCATGGACGACAGAGGCTAACTCTAAATCATGAGTAGGATAGTTTACCTCATGAGTTTTGAGTTGTCTCGAGGCATAGGCCACAACTTTACCGTCTTGCATAAGTACGGCTCCCAAACCTTGATGAGAAGCATCACAATATACTTGGAAATCCTTTTACAAATCTGGCAGACATAGTACTGGTGCTGTTACAAGTCTCTTCTTCAATTCTTGGAAGCTGACTTCACAACCTTCAGACCAAGCAAATTTCTTGTCTTTCTTTAACAACTCAGTCATTGGCTTAGCAACCTTTGAGAAATTTTCAATAAACCTTCTGTAGTAACCTGCTAAGCCAAGGAAACTACGAACTTCTTTCACATTCTTGGGAGATTCCCATTCGGTCACAGCTGAAACCTTAGCAGGATCAACTGCTACTCCATCTTTTGTCATAACATGACCAAGAAATACAACTTCTTCTAACCAGAACTCACACTTGCTAAATTTGGCATATAGTTTATGCTCTCTCAACTTCTCAAGTATTAAACGCAAATGTCCTTCATGTTCTTCTTTGCTCTTGGAGTAGACTAAGATGTCATCGATGAAAACGACAACAAACTTGTCAAGGAATTCCATGAACACCTTGTTCATCATATTCATGAAGTATGCTGGAGCATTTGTCAAGCCAAAAGGCATTACGGTATACTCATATAATCCATACCTTGTGGTGAATGCTGCTTTAGGTATGTCTTGCTCTCTTATCTTAAGTTGAAAATAGCCTGACCGGAGATCAATTTTTGAGAATACACATGCTCCTTCTAGTTGATCAAACAAGTCATTGATTCTAAGCAAGGGATATTTGTTCTTGATAGTTACCTCGTTGAGTGAACGGTAATCTATGCATAACCTTTGGCTTCTATCCTTCTTCTCCACAAACAAGACTGGGGCTCCCCAAGATGAAGAACTTGGTTGAATAAATCCTTTCTGCAACTGTTCTCCTAGTTGCTTCTTGAGCTCCTTCAGTTCATCAACTGACATTTTGTATGGTCTCTTTGCTATTGGTCCAGAACCTGGTACCAAATCTATCAGAAACTCCACATCTCTATCTGGTGGCATTCCTGGCAATTCTTCCGGAAACACATCCGGATACTCACATACAATTGGCACACTGTCCATGCTAACTCCCTTAAGAGAATTAAGCATACTCCTCTTTGCTCCAAAGCTGGTCTTAAATCTGATCCTTTTATTTTCCGGAGTGGTGAGTGAGACAGTATGGCTGGCACAATCTACCACTCCTTTGTACTTAGTCATCCAGTCCATTCCCAGAATGACATCCAAACCTTGGGAGTTTAATATAATCAAGTTAACGGGAAACTTATACTTCCCAAATTCTATGACTAGGTCATGGCATCCTGAATTCACTATCATTTCTCCACCAGGAGAACTTACTTTTATAGGACACCCAATAGTTTCTACCGGTAGTTCATTTCTTTCAACAAATGCTCTTGATATGAATGAATGAGATGCACCAGTATCAAAGAGTACAAATGCTGGAATGGAATTGAGTCTGAACTTACTAGCAACAGCATCAGGCTCCTCATAGACCTCTTCCACATTGATGTGGTTAACCTGTCCTTTCTGAAAAGGATTGGGCTTGTTAGGTCCTTCAACTTTCTTCTCAGGGCACTCATTAGCATAATGCCCCAGCTTCTTGCATTTGAAGCACTCAACCTGACTGATGTCCCTTTTAGCAGGCTGACTTCCACTTCCACTACCATTCCCACTGTGGTGGCTCTTATGTCCACTCTTGTGGTTCTTGTACTTGTCATTGTCATGACTGCGGTGATGCTTGTTGTCATGACGGTTGTGGTTGTGGTGTTTGTTGAATTTCCCATGCTTATGGGATCCTGAGCTTCCACTGTCATCATAGTGAGATCGTTTGTGAGACGATCCCGAGCTGTGCTTGTCGGAGTGTTTCCTCTTCCTACTCTCGACTTGCTTCATTTTATTCTCCAAAATAGCAGCCTTGTCACACAGAGACTGATAAGTTGGAACATATGCCACAGACAACTGCAAGTTTAACCTATCATTCAAGCCTTCCAGAAACTTTTCCTTTCTTTTGACATCTGTGTCAACCTCATCCGGTGCATAGCGCGCCAGATTGTTGAACTCTTCTATGTATTCAGCCACGCTGCGGTGGCGCTGCTTCAAGTTGTGAAACTCCTTCTTTTTTAGGCTCATTATTCCTGATGAGATATGAGCAGTGCGAAAGCCATCTTCAAAGATAGCCCAAGTCACCTCATTTATAGGAGTGGTGATTTGGAAGTTGTCCCACCAAATGGCGGCTGGTCCTTCCAACAGATGCGCTGCGAACCTGACCTTTTCAGCATCCGTGCAGCCCACGGTCACTAAGTCCTTGTTCATAGAACGTAGCCAATCATTGGCCACCATGGGATCAGTTGTCCCCGAAAACTTAGCTGGCCTCAAACGCAGAAATCTGGTGAGCATATCAAAACCTGGAGGGTTGTTGTTGTTGTTGTTGTTGTTGTTGTTGTTGTTGTTGTTGTTGTTGTTGTTGTTGTTGTTGTTGTTGTTGTTGTTGTTGTTGTTGTTGTTGTTGTTGTTGTTGTTGTTGTTGTTGTTGTTGTTGTTGTTGTTGTTGTTGTTGTTGTTGTTGTTGTTGTTATTGTTGTTGTTATTGGGGTTGTTGTTGTTGTTATTCTGGTTTTGGATGAATGTTGTGATCATCTGCATAAGCTGTGTTTGAGCATTCATCATTTGTTGCATTTCCGGGGTGATGTTGTTGGGGTTTGCGCGACGGGGAGGCATCTGTGGTTTGTTCAAATAGAGATAAGAATGAGATACCCATAGATGTTTTATGCACATTACATCACAAGCAAACACATAGCATGCAACACAAGGATAAAAGTTCAATAACCAGATAATAGGTTCATGAAGTAAAACACACAAGTGGCAAGCCATCCACATGTCGGATGGTCCAATAACAAGTTCACAAATAACAAGTATGATAATAAAAGATAAACGAGTAGTCAAGTCTACTCATCAGCATCAATATCCTCCTCAACAAAGGTAAGACCTGCGTTCTCCATCGCGGTCTTATTCTCCTCAATAGTAGTGGTCAAGGAATCGATCTTGGCCTTGAGAGCCCTCTTATGGGAGCGAAGCCTCTCGATCACCATCTGCTGCTGCTCTAGCTCGAAATCCTTGGACTTCAGTTCTTCAGTCATGTCCCGGATCTTCTTATTTCTATCCTGGACGCGTTTCTCCTGACTCTTGAACCTCCGGTCCTGGGTCTCGAACTTCGCCTCCATTTCCTTGACTATCTCATCCTGCTGTGCGAAAAGCTTGTCCTTCTCGCAAAGCTGCACCTGGAGCTCATCATTGTTGAGCATGACATTGGTCCTGTCCATGTCCACGTGCCTAATGAGAGACTCTAAGTCCTGGAGATAGAGACGTATCGGCTCTGCTGCGTCCCTCGAGTCGTCCTCGAAGTCAATGGACTCTCCATCATCATCACGTCTTCCGAAGACGTGGAAGTGGGTGCCTCTAACCTGTCGGGAGTGACGGCCTAGCAGACGTCCTATCAGGTCCTGCATGACTACCTCCATGCCTCTCTCCCTGTCGTCGTGCATCAGCTTGAAGACGATGGCCTCCGTAGTAGGCTCTGTCTAGCGTCCGGGCTGCTTCACCTTGAAGCCCCATAGGTCCTTCCTCTCGAACTTGGTGAGTGGATGCACCATGATGGTGGGAAGAGGGAGATCGAGCAAAGTAGTAAGCTCAACGATACGAGGACCAAAGCGGGTAACCTGGAACTCCTCAACAGTGATGATGGTAATAGGCATCTATTTATAAGATAGAAAGTTAGAACAACACAATTTAAGATAAAACAAGAAAAACATCTCATACATATCCTTGGAACTCAAAATCACACAAGTCATGCATACATGAATCCATTACATCAACCAAGGTCCAAACTTATTTAAGGTATCATTTTGGAAAATAAGGTGATAGGTGGTGGTCCAACTAACGAAGTGCGTTTACAATCCTATCTCACTGGATCTATTGGCAAACACAATGTTCCTAGAGGCAATCCACCTATCTTGTTCACATGATTCCATCACTAAGTCTATAATATCTCCCCTTAAGGTTTGGTTGGTGGCTTCCAACTCTTGAGTAAGCTCCTTCTCTTTCTCTAAGTCTTTTTGGAGGTTGAGCATTCTGCACTTGACTCTAGCACTTAGTTCTTTGATAGTCCTCCAAGCTGCTTCTCTTGCTGACTCAAAGAATGTGGTGTGCATCACAGTGTTGGTGTACATGCAAAAACCTCTTTCTTTGTGCTTGTCTTCCTTGTTTTTGTACAAGTGAAGTTGCACCCACCAATACTCCACTCCTTCATCCATCACTGGAAAGCCTTTGTAAACAGCTGCACCATGTGCTTCCATTGCCACCATGAGGTCCTTGAGAATTTTGAGAAACTCAGTTTCACACTCCAAGGTCATGGTCATGAGTGGTCCTTTCTTCATGGCTTCGTTGATGGAGTTCATCTACAAATAGAGATGAGAATGAGAGGATTAGAAAAGTTTACGAGGAGAATAGACAAGTGTAGAAGTAGTTGAAAATTTTCTTAGTGGTTTCCAATCCTAGGGTCATAATCCTACAGGAAACACAGTGCTCTGATACCATCTGTAAGACCCCTCCTTTGTAAAGGAAAAGGATCCCTGTGATTGCAATGTTAGTCCCTGGATCATTGCTAGCATCCACAGTTTAAGATGAAGTACACAGATACAAAGGTCATTTATTACATCCATTCCAGAGATAAAACATAGTCTTTTACAACTTATGGCCACAGGCCTAATACAAGAGTTTTGGAATAAGTAAATAAACACAAGTCTTCATATTCATGTGCCACAGGCAAGCATGTTGAGTGTAGACTCATGACTCCTAATCATCATCGGAGTAACCTACAACATCACAAGTTACAGCCACAATGGGTCAATACTTTGGAATAGTATTGGCAAGTGATACCTTAGTAAATTTTTAAGTGGACTATATTACTAAATGCATTTTGGCTAAGTGTAGCTTGGCTTTCTTTGCTTGAAAATAGGTTTTTCCCTATTAGTTGAAATCACTAAGTTTTTCTTTGTCAAAAACTTTCCCAAGAAACCACCAATAGACATTGGGGTCCTTCACCCTTGTTCACCCACAAGTTTTACTTAGAAGTTGGAGTGATGAGATTCTTGTAGCTTCCATGTCTTGATGCTCAAATTGTCCATTGCCATGGACTTGGCTAAGTACTTAGATTTTCCATCTGCAGAGGTTGTGCACTTTCCCCACCAGACTTGGTTTCCCAAGACAGGACCTTTCAGAAGCCTTTCCTTAGTCAAATGGACGCGTTCCAACCTATCATCCCACTACCACCAACTGTCCAAATGACTAAGTTCTAGCAACCTATATGATCAAGGCAGAGCCCATATTGCCAAGTGGTTGCACTGTAAGCTTTCTCAACACTTGGCCTCCAAATCCCTTTGTGCCTGGGTGGCACACCACAAGTGAGATACACAAGCCAAATCCATGGCCTTGTGTAACCACTCAACCAAAAACCACCATTCAAGTCCCATTCCACCCAGGAAGTTCATTGACTTAGTTGTTTTATTAAGAAAAGCATGAGTCCCAAAGGACTTAGAATTATTTCACCATAGCATGTACATACTTTACCAACCCTTGTTTTCTACTAGCTAGGCTAAGCATGGCATAGTAACTTAACTTAGGAAAATTCCCTAGCAATTCTACAATTCTACACTACATAGGATTTCCCAACATAGCATTTGGCAAAAGTAGCATGCAAGACTTAGCAAAAATAATTCTAATGCTTATTTAAAATAAATGGTGGAAATATCATGAAGTATCACTTGCCTTGGTAATGGGGAGAGTAGCACTCTTCACAATCACTAGCAAAATCTACACAAAAATTTGTAGCATACAATTACACTCAATTTATCAAAAATATGAATGCATGCATGCAAGAAATTACTAAGTGATGATTTTGAAAACTCTACCAAGCAAGTGCATGATACAGAAACATAACAAGTCACAAAGTTTGCTAACTAAACTTATTTATCCCTAAAACAATTTGCTAAACCGAATCTATACTCAAAATGGACCTAGAAATGTTTCTGCATACAAAGTCACTTTAACAGATACTTTTTGTTAAACACATTGGAGATTCAGAAAGGGCTTGACTCACTGATTCCAACGGTATAAAATTTGCAAAAATCTAACGTGGAAATCTCAAGTTATAGCCATTTGAAATCTGGATCTAAATCTGTTTTTGAATTCTGTTTTTGAATCAACCCTAGACACGTGTCGTAGTATTACTGGCGCGTACCGATTCATTTGGATCTACAAACGCGGACCGCGAGATCTAAGTGAGATCTAGCGGCTCAGATGCGCGCTTACCTCTTCGCCCACGTTCTAATCTACGCCGTAGGATCTACATCTGAAGCTCCTAATCGTCCTGACCATACACGGGCGGCGCTAGCGGCGTTGACTGGCGGCGGTGCGTCTGACCGTGGCGGTGCTGGCGCTCTAGGTTGCCTGGGAAGGAAGGGAGGCGCTTACCGGATCCGCAGTGGCGTGCTGAAGCTCGACGTGGTGTTGGTTTGCGAAGGGGCGCGCTGGCACGGTCTCAGGAACTCGTCGGAGTAACGGGCGGTGTCGGTAGCTTGCAGTCGTGGTCCTTGCCGAGGTTTGGCGTCGCCCTAGCATGAACCCGTGGCATCAGGATTTGCGCAAGACATAGGCGAACAAGCTCGCGTGAAGGAGGGGGCAAGGGGCGCTCGGGTTTTACCTTAATTGGTCGCCGGAGTTTATCGGCGGCGCAGGTGGTTTCGGTCGCGAATGGAGACGACGACCTGGGTCACGAGCAGGCAAAAGGAAGGTATCATCGTAAGCGCGAGATCATTCCGAACATCCTCGTTTAAACCAGAGAGAGGGGCGGTCGAGGCTCACCGTAATTGGCCGCCGGAGTTGTCGGTACTGCGGGGTTTCGAGGGCAATTGCGCGCATCCTGGTGGCGGAGTGAGCGAGAAGAGGGGGGAAATGCTTGCGGGGTAGAGGGGTTTAAGTAAGCCTAGGTGCGACAGGAAACGCTTGTGAAATAATGGACAATTACACCGCGCCATTACCGGCCTTGACAGCAGCAGCGACGTGGTCGCGAGTGTGGTTTGAGGAAGACGAGGGTGACGTGGACGGGGCTTTGGTCGTGAAATAAACCGAAGGGGCGTGGGGTCTGGCCGTCAGTGGCTGAATGGGTGTGCTCGCGCGTGAGAGTAGAAAAGAGATGCCCCGGGTGGGCTTGTTGGGCCTGCTCCGTTGCTGGGCTAAAATGGCAGCGCTGGGCCTTTTCTATTTGTTTGCTTCTTTTCTTTTTCTGATTCGTTTTCTGAATAGATTTTCAAATGACTTCAAGTGCAACTTGAATTCAAATTTTCCTGGGATCTTTGCAGTGAGCAGTAGGCTCAAATATAGGCATAAGATCATGTGGTTGCTTTGCAAAGGCTTGGTCAAGCTTGGGGATCAAAATATCAGAGACTTGGCACTTGGTTTGCAAAATTTGAAAAATAGTTTTTGAACCTATTTCCCGATTTAGAAACTTGGCTTAAATTCTACATTTAAACCTATCTTCATAGAAGGCAACAAACTTGGTTTTTAAACAATCAAACTTTCAAATGGGGATAGCCATTTGATTTAAATCTGTTCACATAAAATCATAGCACCAAGTGCTTCTGTTTTTCTGAAATGAGTTTGAAATTTGATCTCAAATCTATATGAATGCATGAATGATATGCAAACTTTGAAATTATGATTTTAGGGATGTTACAGCCCGTAATCGTGCCCACACCGCCGTAGCACCGACGACCTCCGACGACAAATTCTGGTGAGCATCGTCCACCCCTCTGTCTCCGCTTCATGCGAGCATGTTCTACATGTACTTGCGCATCTTCTCATGCATTCCTTTTTCTCTGTACCATCCTAGAACGTCGCCACCGTCCACCACTGGAAGCAACCGAAGCTCGGCGCAACTCCGGCAACCCCTCCTGGTAGTTCCCGACCACCCTTTTTTCCCTTTTCTATACTCACATGTTCGCCTGGCTTGTGCGCATCTAACAGCCTCGCTGGTTTGTCTTAGCGCGCACCAGAACCTCGCCTCCGACAACGCCAAGGCTTGCCCGATGTCTACCTCTACTCCGATGAGGAATCCTCACCGTGTCCGCGCGCCCCTTGACAAGCTACTGCCACGTTGACCTTCAACACACCGCCGCGAGCCTGGTAAGCCTCTCCGACGACCCCAACCCCCTCTGTAGCCACCGCGCCACCGTATATAGAGCGCGCCGCCGCTCACCGTCGCCGCACGCCGCCAGACTTTGGTAGGTTGATCAATCACCGTTGGATCTAGATCTAACGCGTAGGATAGATCACTTAACGAAGGGGTAAGTAGCAATCTGTGCCGCACGATCTAGTTAGATCTAACAGCTCGGAAGCGCGATCCAGCGCGAAGCGGTACCAGCCAGTTAGAAAGCGCCGCGTGGCACGAGATTTGTTTTAAAAAGTTTGAATTAGGTCTATTAGATGTCAAACTTGTTTAAATCATAACTTTTGAATGCCACGTCCAAATTTGACAAATTTTATATCAATGGAATCAGGAGAGAAAATCCTTTCCATCTATGCAATGTGTTTAATGTTTTGCCTCTGTTAAAATGGTTGTTTTTATAGAAACATGTGTAGGCCTATTTTGTGTATAACAATTATTTGGGTAATGTTTTAATGTTCAAATATAGTTTGTTTGGCAAGTTTTGAACTTGCTTATGAATCAGTACTGTGCACTTGTCTTGTTTGGTGTAGAAAATCATCACATGGCATTATGCATGCATCCATATATTTCTGCTTGTATTTATTATGTATGTGATTTTGGTGTTATTATTTTATGTGTAGATTTTGGTGCAAATAGTGATTGTGATTGTGAGGATTGTAGCTACTCTCCAAACTACCAAGGCAAGTGGTGCTTCATGAGTTTATTCCTATGTTTTTCAAATATGCATTAGAAATATTATGCTAGTCTTGCATGGATATTTTGATCTATATGCTATGCTTGGGAAATCCTAGTAGTTGTAGAATTGCTAGAAATTTCAAAGTTAAGATGCTTATCTATGCCATGCTTAGCCTAGCTAGTAGCAACCAAGGGTGGTTATACATATATGCTATAATAAAATATTTCTAAGTCTTTGGACTTGTGTTTTGCTTAATAAAACAACTAAGTGAATGAATCACCTGGGTGGAATGGAAGGAATGGTTTATGTTGAGTGGTTACACAAGGCCCATTTCCATGGTTTACCTTGTGTATCTCACTTGTGGAAAGGAACAAAGGGATTTGAGAGGCCAAATGTTAAGAAGCTTCTAGTGCAGCCACTTGGCAATATGGGCTCTTCCTGGATCATATAGGTTGCAATAACTTAGCCATTTGGACAGTTGGTGGTAGTGGGATGATAGGTTGAAGCGCGTCCATTTGGTCTAAGGGAAGGCTTCTGAAAGGTCCAGTCTTGGTGAAAATCAAGTCTTGTGGGGAAAGTGCACAACCTCTGCAGATGGAAGAATCTAAGTACTTAGCCATGTCCCTGGTATTGGACAAGTTGAGCATCAAGACATGGAAGCTATCAAGAATCTCCTCATCCCAATTTCTAAGTAAAAACTTGTGGTTGAACAAGGGTGAAGGACCCCAATGTCTATTGGTGGCTCCTTGGGAAAGATTTTGACAAAGAAAAACTTAGTGTTTTCAGCTAATAGGCAAAACCTATTTTGAGCAAAGGAAGCCTAAGCTACACTTATCCAAAAATGCATATAGTATCTAGTCCACCAATATTCTACTAAGGTATCACTTGCCAATACTATTCCATTGTATTGACCCACTATGGCTGTAACTTGTGATGTTGCAGGATATTCTGATGATGATTAGGAGTCATGAGTCTACACTCAACATGCTTGCCTGTGGCACATGAAGATGAAGACTTATTTATCTTATTATATATTTGAACTCTTGTATTAGGCCTGTGGCCATGGAGTTTGTAAAAGACTATGTTTGTCTCTGGAATGATATATAATAATGACCTTTGTTTCTGTGTACTTCATCTTAAACTATGGATGCTGGCATTGATCCAGGGACTAGCATTGGAATCACAGGGATCCTTTCCTTTACAACGGGGGGGATCTTACACTTCCACACCATACGTTTGTTACAGCAAACCGGTGAGCTTGACAACCTCACTGATTCGTTGGGGCAAAGTATTGACTTTGTGTTGTGCAGGTCTCCGCATTTCTTGCAACACCTGTGTGACATTTCCTTCCTCCTACTGGTTCGATATCCTCGGTTTCTTACTGAGGGAAACATGCTGCTGTGTTGCTTCATACCTTGCTCTTGGGGTTTCCAACGAAGCGTCCCATGACAAGTGGTGGGAGCCATCAGACGTCTCCATCAACTTATGCTCAAGGGAATCTTCATCAACAACTCTATCTCTTGAATTAAGTAAAGGAAGTCAATATATACATCAACTAAAGTGAAGACAGAGTTGCTGATTATATAGAAATATATTCACTAGCCATAGAACCTACTTTTATAGAGTATTGCAATAGCATCAATACAAGCCAAATAGTTAGATGCTAATATTATTAGCACAATAGTTATGAGTTGATTATTTCTGATTCTTCTTTGTAAGAAGTTAATTCTTTCTCTTTAACCTAGAGTGTTCTCTGGATCTTATATAAAGAGTTGAGTTGTAACCTATAGTCATGGCCTGGACTTGCTGTGTTTCTGTTGTACCACTCCGAGGGATGTAATACTAGTGAACGATGTTTCATTGGTGTTATGTCAACGACTATAGTATACTACATCATGCAGCGGTATGCTGGGTAACCGCAGCTGGTATCAGAGCATATGCTTTGACCTTTGGATTAAAACCTTTTTAGGAAGATCTATAGGTTGGACAGTGACTATAGAAAGACATCTTATCTAAACCTAATATTCTTATAACTTGTGATGAGTATTCACTTGAGGATAACTTGTCACACTTAGGTTGGATATTTGGTCATATTTCTTACGAGTAGTTATCTATCTTCTCTTAGGGAAGTGTTATTTAGTGTCTTACAAAGGAGATATAACCCGCCAATATACTTTAGGAAAGCCAATTGGTCGTAGTAGAGTTGGATCAAGTTTAGTATGTAAATTGAAGTAATACAAATGGTGTAGCCTAACCATAGAATTCAAGTAAGACAGTAAAATATTATTGTTAGTTGATAACGGTAGATAATATAGTAAAGACCATTAGAGCATGTATAGATGTCATGGGTAGTAAATCATGTGGGATTCACTTGAGAATTCTACGTGAAGTAGTGAAATTATGTTAAAGATCAATGATAATACAATAAGAAGTAAAGTCATCATGGTGAGATTAGCTCTTAAATCATGATGAATAGGTAGAACATAACAAGATCATGGTGAGATTAGCTCTGAAACCATGATATAGGTGTAAATATGACAAATACTTAGTAAAATTATCTTAAAGTAGAAGTAAGAAATAACATGGTAGAACTATGATAGAAGTCATAGATGTCATAAATTTCTGATAATATTTAATTTTAGGTGATCAATATAAATTTATTAGTCATTTCGAGAGATCATGTGAGGTGAGTTTACTAATAAAGAAATGTTGGTTATATTAGTCATTCGAAAAGTAAGACCAAAGGTTAGTCAAAACCAAATTGAGACCACTTTGTTTAAAATTATCCTATTGCAAATGAGCAATTTGGGTAAATATTGAGATAAAGAATAGTTTGAACGTATGTGCTAAGTATCACGATGTAAACCTATATGAGGAGGTGTCGTATACTACACAACCAAGCCTAAATTTTAGAGATATTATACTTAACTACTATATTCCAAGGCTTAGAATATTGTGTGATATATGTACCACATTTTGATTTATTTGTTTTTCTTGGATCTTCTTGATTGAGTAGATCTGTACATGAAGTTTGGCTTGGTGTGCAGATGCATGTTGCAACATCCAGTTATTACTTGATGTTATAAACCTAGATAGGAATGGGAATTCATGTAAGGGAGTGACGAGTTCTAAAGATCAAGATGAAGACTTACATGAAGAATGAAGCCAAATATAAGGAGTATCAATGCAATTTGAAGGATGGATCGAGTTTAGATTATTATTAGCCAACAAGAAGAAGAAAGACTAGTGTAGAAAATGTAAGGAGCAACAAGAAGTAATGAACTTAAGTTCACCCAAAGTAGGTGATGTTGCTAAGAAGTTAATGGAGTAGTAGTACCAAATTCATGGAAGTATCATGAATAAGTACAAAGAAGAAGCTTTGGAACATAAATGGTATTCAAGCTTTGACAATTCAGAGAGAATACTAGTGGTACGTTGAAAAACTATAGGATAATATGTACATCCTAGGATGGTTCGTAGCTGGTATCTTGTCGGCAGCTGGTAATTGGTTGACTTAGTTAACCAGATCATCTTAGTATTGCATAAAGAGCATAAAACTTGCCCTAAGTTAGAGAAGACATAAAAGAGTAGAAACATTAAAGCGACCGTCTTTTGAGACACCACGCGAAAGCAAGTTTACCAAAGACAGAATGTCCAAACAATAGGTAAGACAAATAATGTTAAAAATATACTACGGAGATCCATAATTGTGTGGGTACACCATAAGTTCTTTCATGAAACCTTAAAAAGGTAGAATACAAGATAGAAAATGACTAACACTCTATACATAAAGCCAATGGTTATTATACTCGTAGTTCAGAGACCATTAGTAAAACCTAAGGGGGAGAGTAAATAGTAAACAGAAGTACTATTATCTGAATACTAGAGTAAAAGATGGAGAAGAAGTATTAACCTATAACAACATTAAGCCTTATTTTCATAAGGTCAAAAGAAGTCATCCTTATAAAAGTACTCTTGGAAGTATGTCTAGATGAAAGATCGAAGTTTACTTCAAGGTAGTAGTATTCAAATGTAACATCCCTAAAATCATGTTTTCAAAGATTTCATATCATGCATGCATGCATATAATTTGGGGATCAAAACTCAAACTCATTTGAAAGAAAACAAAATTTGAAGCTATGTTTTTATGTGATCAACATTAAATCAAATACTACTTTCCAAGGAGGGGTTATTTGTTCAAAAACCAAACCTTGTTGCTCTCAAATTGTTTTGCTTGATTGCTAGTGCTTAAACCAAAATTTACAAAATAAATATGGATTTTAAAACCAATTTCAAAACTTGATTAAATCAAATGCTATATCACTGCTTATTTTGTTTTGAACAAAAGGACCAATGTATTATAGTGAGACCACATGTTTTTTATACCCAGAATTATGAGTGTTACACTCTACAAAAATCCAGAACAAATTCGAATTCAAATGGCATTTGAATTTGTTTGAAAATGGATTCATAAAATTAAAACAGAAATGGAAAAAGAGTAAAGAAAAAGAAAAGGGCCGACGCCACTATTCTAGCCCAACAGCGAAACCAGCCCACAAGCCCACCCGGGTCGTTTCCCCCTCTCCCAATTTTCTACCCTGCACCCGCGTACCCACTCGTTGATGTCTGGGCCCTCACTGCCATGTCACCCCTTCGTCCTCAATCAACGCCGACGACCACCTCGCCGCTGCCGTTTCCCCGCACTGATGCTGCGCTTAATTACATTGATTCGGCGACTGATTTCCGCCCCCGCTCCAACTATAAGACCCCCTCTCCTCGCTGCTCATTTCCCCTCACTCAATTTCCTCTTCACGCCACCAGGCTGCCCGTAGTCTTGCCCACACCGCCGCAGCTCTGACGATCTCCGACGAGCCATCACAGTGAGCTCCGACCGCCCCCTGTCTCTGGTTCAAACCAGCGTGACCAGCGTGTCCTTGCGCGTTCACTGATGCCTTTTGTTGGCTTTCTCATGACCCAGGCTGCCGTCACCGTTTGTGCCCGCAAACAACAGAACCGTCGCTCGACTCCGACGAGCGATTGAGGTAAAGCCCGACTGCCCCTCGACTTCTCCTTGACCCAGTAATATTCGCCGTAGTCTTGCGCACCTCCTGATACCACTGGTTCATGCTAGGGTGATCCAGAGCGTCGCCAACATCTTCGTCACCGAACACCCGACACTACACTGAACTCCAACGAGCTCCTACGACCACATCAACACGCCCCTGTCCACTCCAGCAGCACCCCGAACTTCCTCGCGACTTTGCGACGCCAGTAAGCAACACCACTGTCCCTAGCCCTCGCTAGAATCGCCAATCCATCGCCAGCAGAGCCGTCACCGCCGCCAGCAGTCATTGCGCCGCCCATCTGTGGTCAAAGCGTCAAGGATCGTTGGATCCGGATCTAGAGGCTAGGATTAGATTAGAGGGCGAAGCGGTATGTGTTAATCTGAGCCGTGCATCGTCACTTAGATCTTGCGGCTCGCAAGCGTGATCCGCCCGAACCGGTACCAACCAATAGGAACACGCCGCGTGTCTGTTAGTTTGATTTAAAATCTGAATTTAGATCTATTATATGTTTAAACTTGTTTAATTCATAACTTTTGATTCCCACGTCCAAATTTGACAAATTTTATATCAATGGAATCAGGAGATAAATCCCTTTCCATTTATGCAATTTGTTTAATGTTTTGTTTCTGTTAAATGGTTATTTTTACAGAAACATGTGTAGGCCTATTTTGTGTATATTAATTATTTGAGAAATGTTTTAATGTTCAAATAAAGGTTGTTTGGCAAGTTTTGAACCTGTTTGTGAATCAGTATTGTGCACTTGACTTGTAGAGTATAGAAAATCATCACATATCATATTGCATGCATCCATATATTTTTGCTTGTATTTGTTTTGTATGTGATTTGGTGCTATCATTTCATGTGTAGATTTTGGTGCAAATAGTGATTGTGCTTGTGAGGATTGTATCTACTCTCCAAACTACCAAGGCAAGTGGTGATTCATGAGTTTATTCCTATGATTTTCAAATATGCATTAGAAATATTTTTGCTAGTCTTGCATGGATATTTTTGATCTATATGCTATGCTTGGGAAATCCTAGTAGTTGTAGAATTGCTAGAAATTTCAAAGTTAAGATGCTTATCTATGCCATGCTTAACCTAGCTAGTAGCAACCAAGGGTGGTTATACATATATGCTATGATAAAATATTTCTAAGTCTTTGGACTATGTTTTTGCTTAATAAAACAACTAATTAAATGAAACACCTGGGTGGAATGGAAGGAATGGTTTATGTTGAGTGGTTACACAAGGCCCATTTCTATGGTTTACCTTGTGTATCTCACTTGTGGAAATCCACCCAGGACTAAAGGGATTTGAGAGACCAAATGTTAAGAAGCTTCTAGTGCAGCCACTTGGCAATATGGGCTCTGCCTGGATCATATAGGTTACAATAACTTAGCCATTTGGACAGATGGTGGTAGTGGGAATGACAGGTTGGAGCGCGTCCATTTGGTCTAAGGGAAGGCTTCTGAAAGGTCCTGTCTTGGTGAAAATCAAGTCTTGTGGGGAAAGTGCACAACATCTGCAGATGAAAAAATCTAAGTACTTAGCCATGTCCCTAGTATTGGACAACTTGAGCATCAAGACATGGAAGCTATCAAGAATCTCCTCATCCCAATTTATAAGTAAAAACTTGTGGTTGAACAAGGGTGAAGGACCCCAATGTCTATTGGTGGTTCCTTGGGAAAGATTTTGACAAAGAAAAACTTAGTGTTTTCACTAATAGGCAAAACCTATTTTGTGCAAAGCAAGCCTAAGCTACACTTAGCCAAAATGCATATAGTATCTAGTCCACCAATATTCTACTAAGGTATCACTTGCCAATACTATTCCAATGTATTGACCCACTGTGGCTGTAACTTGTGATGTTGTAGGATATTCTGATGATGATTAGGAGTCATGAGTCTACACTCAACATGCTTGCTTGTGGCACATGAAGATGAAGACTTATTTATCTTATTATATATTTGAACTCTTTTATTAGGCCTATGGCCATGGAGTTTGTAAAAGACTATGTTTGTCTCTGGAATGATATGTAATAATGACCTTTGTTTCTGTGTACTTCATCTTAAACTGTGGATGCTAGCATTGATCCAGGGACTAGCATTGCAATCACAGGGATCCTTTCCTTTACAAAGGAGGGATCTTACATCAAACCTTAAGGTAAATAATAAATGGTAGTTGAAGAAGTACTTAATGTGATAATAAAATATTATCTAAAGCTTGATAAGGTAAAAGCCTGATGGAGATAAAATAAATTACTCCTAACAGACTAATTCTAGGGGAAACAACTCTTAAGTGATCCTTAAGAGGTAATAAAGCATATACAACTGGAAATGTGTAGAAAAAAAATAAATTCCGATGGGTATGGATTAAATGTGTCCAAAACCAATCTTCGGAAGAAATACTAGTATAACCATACCATGATAAATCAAAGGTTAGTATTTTGGTATCAACTATTGACTAAATTAAAACCCTGTTTTTGTAAGACTTCCTAAACCTATAGAGTATAATACAGAATTTTGATGATAAAGTAAAGGAGTTGGAATAGAATACCTAAAAAGGGAAATCAACTAAAGAAGAGACCCAATTTAAGGAGTTCATAATAAGGAAATATCCCTCAGGGAGTAAAGTAAAGGAACTTTGGGATATTGGAGACAACAAGTTGAGAAATGTCGTAACGAATACAAGACAATTCCTCATTACGAAAAGTGACAGTATACGAACTTCGAGGACAAAGTTTATTTTAAAGGGGAGAGTCTGTAACATCGCAGCATTCGATCATAGAAATAAGATGAACCCAGGTGTGTGCATTGCATTCATGCATAGAAAATCCGAATAATTTTCGCGCTTTTAAATAAAAACTTGTCAAAGTGATTGAAACTTCTCTTAACTTGGTGGAATTAAAGTAGATCATCAAGTCTACCGCGATAAGTTTCAATATGACCTTTGATAAACCCTTATTTTGGGTAAAGATACTTTGATCTAAGGGTAGATCAAATGTAATTAAACTAAAACACTATACATTGCTTAATGATTAATACAAGATCTTTAAGAGATCATATTATACTATTCCTTATAAAAACTCATGAATACGAAGTTTTGAATACAACTCAAGTAATAAGAATTTAATAACTAAATCTTGACCTATCTTAATCTCATGCATTTCTACCATGAGTATCATGGTAATATCCAACCTTAACTCTTTAGTTATATGGAGTAGGAAGGAAACCAATTCAAGACCATTCACCGTATATCTTTATTTAGATATCAAACCTTATCATCTCTACTGAACCATATTCTAATATCTGTTGTTCATCAATGTTGAGTAATCAACTATTGGTTCACCGATTCTTAACCTATCAATTCTTGATCTATTAACTCTTATTTTTTTCATAACATTCACTTAAGTCCTATGAAGAAAGAAGCAAGAAGAGGTAGGTGGTAATGCTAGTTCTAGATATCATCTATATGATGGGAGTGTTGGGAGAGAATCAAATCAATATGATAATTGAGGGAGTTAACTCACTCCTGTATGGATAGAAGAGTTATTTGAGATAAAGATATATGTTGTAACAAAGAAGATTATAAGGATGAATTCTAAAGATAAGTTACCAGGAGTAATCCTATTAAATCAAGTAGGTATAGTAAATGAATAATCTCTGTTAGTCAGATAGATAATGAGAAGATAATTATAACACAACTGTAATGTTGTATTGATACAAGCCTTGATTAGCCAACTCGAAACCTAAGCCATAAATGATCAAAGGATTATAATGATCATGCTTAAGTCACTAAGAGTGAATGATTATATCATATATAAGTGACATTGGTGGATATAACATGATTAAACCTAGTATAGATATGTTATCCTAGGTTAGTCATGGCAAGTCACAATGGTATAATGAGAAGTTGGTGTATGAGTTACTATAGATAAGTAGAGATAAGATAGTATGATTAAGTTGATGCTAGAGCATCAAGGAGTTAGAGAAGTAGAATATTCCTCTTAGGAAATGCTAAACACTTGAGGTGAAGTAGGATTTTATATATACATCTATTGGAGTAATATTAGTGATGGATGATAAAGGAAGTGTGAATGGAGTTAACAGTAACCACTTGTTGGATTGAAGGTCACCATTAGTAATTTGATATAACCAAGTATAGATATGAGAAGATTATGAAAAACTTCAGTGACAAGCTTCTAAGATTTATAAGTGAGATTACAAAGTAATTTGTGAAGTATGAGGGAAATCATTCAAATGGAATTTGATTCATTAGAAACATTCCAGAAGTGGGAGATGTGTCTATGAGGAAATCATGTTGAGCTTTAGCGTCAATCTCATTGGATTTACAAATGGATTTAGAAGGAGGAAGTGTTGATAAGAATATTCTTGTAAAGTAAAGATCATCATGTTAACACATGATGATATATGTGAATAAGTAGTATATCTAGGAAAGGAATTCCTCAAGTAAGAAACAATAATTATAAAGTGTGGAAGATAGGAACTCTTGATAAACACAAAACCTTCATTCTATAATTAAAATAATAGCCATCTCATCTATTTGATCTATCATCCTCTTTCCCTAATGCCTTATATGAATATTTTCCTATAGCAAATCATTTAAGCATATCTTGCCTCTACAAAAACATTAAAATTATATGTGTCTAGAAACTATAATTATCAATACCATCTCTTAATCCATCCTAGTGATTAACAACACTGTTGTATCTTGGATGGTGATATCATTCAAGAACACAAGCATGAATACAATATGACTTAACCATTCAATTCTTTCCATGCCTATAAAAGAATATGAGTATATTAAGTCTCCTAAAAACTTATGGTAAGCATTTACAATTCAAACCCTAACTGCTATGTTAGTTATAATAAAATATATACATTGGTATTCCTAGATTCATGGGAATAATATTAGCCATACTAATTCCTTAGAACTTTATGTATCATATAAAAATGAAGGATCACCATATAAAAATTCTCTTAAAACTATAAGTTAGTGAGAACCAAGTCTCATGAATCAATAGTATTATATCCTTTAATAAATATATGGATATTATGCAAATCAAATTCATAACAAAGGTCCCTACAAATTATTAAAAGGAAAAAGAACCTATTTAAAGAAAATAAAGAAATTATAATATTATAATAAAATTACATTACTCCAAATAAAATGAAAACAATGTTATAGAGATTATTTAAGGTCTTAAAAAATTCTAAAAACCCTAATTTCTACTTGTTCTAATTAATATAAAATCTCTCATATAAGTATGAGAATTATAAATAAAAAATACAAAAAGAGAAAATTAGTTATGATGAATCCCTGCATTGTTTTAATGATTCCACAAAAGTTCCTGGTATCTTCTTCCTCTCGCATGTAGCCAGATGTGCAGGTCGTGGGTTTTAACCTCGTAGCGTGCATTAATTGGTAATTTGTAGAGGATATGCAGCATATGGGTGGGAACCCTCAATGTCCCACGATAGTGCTGGCATCTGACGGTCTGTAATAACCATTGCCGTAATTCAATGGGTGGGCATGGCATACACCAAGGAGACATGCAGGGTCACGAAGGGGGGCAGTGATTGGCTTGGATCTTAGACTGGGCCCCATACCAAGGAAGTATGGACAAGGTCATGACTTGGTTGTGCAACAAGGCTAAGGTCTCTCATGGGTAAAGTAATGCACCTTTGTAGAATGTAAGAACTGTAACTTGTTACTCCCTGTTCCGGGAAGGAGCTACGAACACGGCAGGAAAGGAACTCCATGAAAGTTCTGGTAAACCTGTGAAGTGTAAGGTTCCCAACCTTTAATAAGGTAGAGTCCCCTGTGTTTACAATGCTAGTCCCTGGATCAATAGCTAGCATCCACAGTTAAGATGTAATATCAAGAAACAAAGGTCATAATACAACTTTATAACCAGGAATAACATAATTTATTACATCTTACATAGCTCATTTGGCTATTACATTACATTGCAGCAGAATATCTATAAGCATGGGGTCCTTCATCTTCAAAGTGCCATAGGCAGACATGTTGGTTGTAGACTTTGTAATCCTAATCAACACACTTCACTAAATCAATCAAACCTGCAACATCACAAGTTACAGCCACAAAGGGTCAATACATTTGAATTGTATTGGCAAGTGATACTATGGTAGTATAGTGGAGTCTATCATCTATATGCATTTGGCTAAGTGGAGCTTAGGCTTGCTTTGTTCAAAATAGATTTCCTTATCATTTGAAAACACTAAGTTTTTTGCTTGACAAAATAATCTTTCCCAAGGCATCTCCCAATCAAAGATTGAAGATCCTTAAACCCTTGTTCAACCACAAGTTTTTAACTTAGAAATTTGGATGATGAGATTCTTGATTGCTTCCATGTCTTGATGCTCAAATTGTCCTTTGCCAGGGACATGGCTAAGTACTTAGATTTTACACTCTGTAGAGGTGGTGCACTTTCCCCACAAGACTTGGTTTCACTAAGACAAGATCTTTCAGAAGCCTTTCGTTAGACCAAATGGACGCGTTCCAACCTATCATCCCACTACCACCAACTTTCCAAATGGCTAAGTTCTAGCAACTTATATGATCCAGGCAGAGCCCATAATGCCAAGTGGTTGCACTTGAAGCTTCTCAACATTTGACAATCTCAAATCTCTTTGTTCCTGGGTGGCCATCCACAAGTGAGATACACAAGGTAAACCATAAACATGGGCCTTGTGAACCACTCAACCAAAAACCACCAAGCAATTACCATTCCACCCAGGTGATTCATTAACTTAGTTGTTTTATTAAACAAAAAACACAAGTCCTCAGACTTAGAAATTTTTCCATAGTGTGAATGTATATATATTCCACCCTTGTTTTCTATTAGCTAAGCTAAGCATGATAGTATTAGGAATCTTAACTTAGTAAATTCTACTAAGGTTTTCATCTACTGGGTTTTCCCATAGCATGGTTTATACTTAGCAAAATTCCATGCAAGTCCTATACTTAGAAATATCACTAATGCATAATGAAAATAATGGGAAAAAATATGAAGCATCACTTTCCTTTTTGGTAGAGTATAAGTTCACTCCTTGTCCTTGCTACAATCACACTCTTCAAGTCACTACAATTCAATCAAGCAAGGCACAAGTTCAATCTACCATTCAAGCAATTCATCACATAAAATCATATAAACAAGATAATGCATGCAAGCATGCCAAGCTTTGTTTTATTTGAAAAAGTGGTTTCTAATGGGTCATGAACATTTGAAAACACCCAATGGTCATTTTATAAAGTGGCAAAGTCATTTGCAAAGGATTTCACTTCAAAATCCATTTTCAAAACAAGGTATCATTTTATGTGGTGTAGAAATGTTTTTACTAAGGCATTAATCTATAGGATTCACAAAATATGTTTCCAAACCATAAAACTTTGTGTTTAGGGTCAGAGAGTTTGAAAGAAAAAATTTCCCAAAAGTTTTCTTCCAAAACCAGTTTTTAATAAATAAACTATATTTTTATTTGACTAGAATTGGTTTTAAATCCAAGATTCATTCTTTTATTTCTCCAAATACATTTTTGAATCCACAAAGTGTTTCCTATGGTCAGTAGGTTCAAAACACACCAATTTGCAAAGATTTCATCCTTAAAAACATTTTGGAATATTTTTTCTAACCTAAACAAGCATACAAATGTTTCTGCAAAAACAAACAATTAAACAGAAACTTTTTACTAAACAAATGGCATGGTTGGCTAGGGCTTGTTCTACTGATTCCAATGATATAAAGTTTGCAAAATTTTGACATGTGGTTTAAAATTTGTGCAATTTACAAAATCACAAGTCTAATTGATCAAATTCTGTATTTAAAACAAACTCTGGGACACGCGTCTGATTCCTATTCGTCGAAAACGTTTCGCGTGGATCGACTAACACAGACCGCAGGATCCAACTTGATCGCACGACACAGATCGATCGATACCCCTTCGGCTGAGATTCTATCGCGAGCGTGAGATCAAGATCCTACGGCGCGCAGCACGCTTGCCAACTAGTGGCGGCGCTGGCGGCGGCGCTCAGGTGGCAGGGCTCAAACGAGGTAGTCGCCGGTGATACATGACGCAAGGGAGAGGAGGAGAAGGCTCACCGTGTTCGCCGAAGCTTGGGGAAGCTCAAGGTGGCACTGGCTGGCGAAGGGGTGCACTAGAGCGAGAGTAATCGTTCACCGGAGTCGGCGTCGGCGTCAGATGGTTCTGTTCTGTCACATCCCAAGATTTTCCAAATCTTGTAATGTGAAAATAAATGAATAAAATAAAACTTTGCTTAAATTTCAGAGCCAGAAGAAACTTTTTGAGTTTAAATAGAACCTCAAACCCATTTGAATTAAATCCTAGAGGAATTTAATGAGTCAAACATTTAATTAATGGAAATTAAATTTTTTTTTTTGAAATTACTATTTTGGAATCATTAAATAAAAGATTTGGTATTCAAAATAAAAGATGAGTTTATAAATAAAGAATATTTTATAAAGCCAAATTAAAACCTTGGCCAAGCTTTTGATTTAAAACATTTTATTTAAATAAAATTAGCAAAGGTTTATTTAAATAAATTAATAAGGATTTAATATCCAACCTTGTTTAAATAAAAAGTTTTACCAATTTAAATTTAAACATCAAAACTTATTAAATTCTTTAAAATAAGTTTTCCCAAATATTTGATATCCATAATTAAAACCTACTAAAGTGTTTTGGCTTTATTTTAGATTTTAAAATAATTATCTCAATAAAACAAATCCTATTTGATTTAATAACTGAGACCCATTTAATTAATTGTAAATGGACCATAAATAAAAGGTTATTTTATTTTAAACAAGCTTTCCAAGTATTCTTTACTTTCAAATAAAACCTACTGAATTGGTTTTGAAAATATTTGGATTTTAAATGAAGATTTTATTAATTAAAACAAACCCTATTTTATTAAATAACTAAAGATCCATTTTATTTAATTAAAGAATGGATCTTAAAAAGAATTAAAATTATTATTTTAATTTGGATTTTGGTTTATGTTACTAAACAGAACCAAATTCATAGTTGCAAGGTTTGTTGATTGTTTGAATTGATTTGAGTATGATTTGTTGTTTGGAATTTCAAAACAGAAATCAGAAATAGAAAAGGAAAAATAATTCAAAAGAAAAAAATAGGAAATGGCCAACCCAACCCAGGCAGCCCAATAGGCCCAGCACCAGCCCAGTTTCATCACCCCGCAAGAAAACGATTCGCACCTCGTTTCTGACCCGTACAGTGTATGACCAGTGGACCCTTTCCTCATTTCGTTTTACCACTGACAGGTAGACCCACCGCTACTGTTCATCGTCCTCACCGCCCGACCCTTTCTTCCCCAAACCTCGCTGCCGTTTGCTGAATTTGAATACCGCGATCAATTCGTCTTAATGACGCGTCTTTACTTCACCTTGACCATGCTCGATAAAACGCCAACGCCTCCTCCTCCTTTTCCCCCAGACCACTCCTCCTCTCTGCACCTAGGCTGCCGCCAATCTCTGCTGCACCGCCGCCGTCTCCGACGAGCTTCGCTCTCAATTCCGGCCACACACTGCCTCCCCTTGCTTCATCGACCAAGAACGCACGCTCCCCATCCCCTGGCGCTACTGTTCGTGCCCTCCGTTCATCCGCGGGCGTCCCTGAACGTCGCCTTCGTCAAGCTTCAAACACCGCCGTGTCTGATTCTTCTCCGACGAGCCCCACAGGTAGAATCCGACCGCCCCGCGCCCTCTCGTTCACGCACATAGCTCTGCCTTGATCTTACGCTCCTAACCGTACCCTCGTTTTGCATCGGGGTGAACCTCAGAGTCGACTTTGACCACGACCACGCGCAACCGACGCCAGCAGGAACTCCGGCGAGCAATTGCCGCAGTACCCAAGCACCCCTTGTCAAGCCAACAGCACGACGAGCGTCACCACGACCCTGCGATCTCGGTGAGCCTTCTCCTCTTCTTCCTTGCATCCTGAATCACCGTCGACCACCCCGCCTGAGCGCTGCCGCCAGAGCGCCGCCGTCAGTGCCGCTCACTTTAGGTCAAACTCGCCAGTACCGTTCGATCCAGATTTAGCGGCCACGATTAGATCACTTATCGTCGAGGGGGTATGTCCTCTGGGCCACTCGATCTAACTAGATCCAACGACCCACAGCCGCGATCCAACCGAAATGGTATGGACCAATAGGAACACGACGCGTGGCCAGGATTAAAACTAAAAACAGATTTGAATCAGAATTATTTGCAAACTTCAAACCCCTGTAACTTTGAAACCACACGTCCAAATTTTGCAAACTTTATATCGTTGAATTCAGGAGAACAAGCCCTAGCCAACCATGGCCTTAGTTTCGAAAATAGTATCTGTTAGCTTGTTTGAATTTCCAGAAACATTTGTGTACTTGTATAGAGTAGAAAAATTGTTTAAAATTGATTTTAGGATTAAAACTTTTGCAAAATGGTTTGTAGTGACCATACTGACCCTAGGAACCAACCTTTGGTGTTAAAAATGATTTTGGTAAAATTTTGGTTGAATTATATTGACTTAGCCAAATTCTATCCAAATGAAATTATTGATTTTATTATGGAAATGTTTATAGGAAGAAAACTTTGAGTAGATGGTTTGGACCAAACCTACTGACCCAAAAACACCAAGTTTTGCAGTAGCAACTCATTTGGTGAAAAACTTAAGAGTTTGGTTTTGATAAAACATTTTTCACCACATAAAATGATGAATGGATTTTAAAATAAATTTCAAGCAAAAACCCTCTAACTAATGACTCTGCCATTTTGGTAAATGACCAATTTGGACCTTACAAAGTTTATAAACCTAGTAGAGACCAACCTTGCAATGGAACCATCCTTTGCATACTTATGCATGACTTAGATTCCATTTGCTTTATGTGTGTGAGATTGATTGTTTGACTTTGATTTGGAATGTTAGTTGATTTTGTGTTTTGCTTGATTGATTGTAGTGAAATTAGCAAAGTGTGAGACTAGCAAGATCAAGGAGCAAACCACCATTCCCTTCCAAAAAGGCAAGTTACACTATCATACAAATGCCCTACTATTTTCATTATACTTAGGGGATTTGAAAACATGCATGAAAATGATTTATACTTATGCTATGCTAAATCCTAATAGGATTCCCTATACCCTCCTTAGTGAAAATATTGTAGTTGTACATGCTTAGCCATGCCTTATTTTGACAAGAGATACATGTTGAGATTTTACAAAGGTTGAGAAAAGGACTTGTGTTTTACATAATAAAACAAGGACTCAATGAACCATCTAGGTGGAGGATACTTGAGGTTTGGAGAATATGGCAACAAAAGGAACCATGTCCATGGCAATCACTTTGTGTTGTGCTCCAAATGAAAACCACCTAGGAAACTTAGAGATTGAACATGTTTCTCCAATTGTGGCTTTCGTGTACAACCACATGCTATTATGGCTCTGGCTTAGTCAACTACATTAGGAAGACCCATACATTGTCTTTAGTTACCGGACATGGGGATCTGGAATGCACTTGATGCACTTGGGGGTACATTGTCTTTACATTGAACTATGGGAGATCTCGACATTCTAACTTCTAATATAAAAACTTGATGCACTTGGGGGTACCAAGGAATTCAAAGAGATTTTGTTAAGCTTGTTGCACTTGGGGTTACCAAGGTGCTCAAGAGCATGATGTACTTGGGGTTACCAAGGAACTCATGAGTTTTGATAAAACTTGTTGCACTTGGGGTTACCAAGTGGCTCAAGAGATTTTGACAAGGACTTGAACACTTGAGTTTCTACCAAGGAGTTCAAGGAACTTGGAAAAGAAATTTGACAAAGGACTTAAAACCCTTTCTGAAAAGATAGGATAAAATATTGCTTTATGCAAATAAGCCTTAAACTCTACTTAGCCAAATATGCATATAATGATAGGATCCCCTCTTATTATACATGGAAGTGAAGCTTGCCAATACAATTCAAAATGCATTGACCCTTGTGGCTGTAACTTGTAATGTTGCAGGTTGATTGTTTTTAAATGAAGATTGTTTGATTGACTAGGACTACAAAGTCTACAACCAACATCTGCCTGTGGCACTTTGAAGATGAAGGACCCATGACTAGAGTTATTCCGCTGCAATGTAATGTAATAGCCAAATGAGCTATGTTTGATGTAATAAACTTATGTTATAAATTTATATTATGACCTTTGTATCTTGATATTACCTCTTAACTGTGGATGCTAGCTAATGATCCAGGGACTAGCATTGTATAACACAGGAGGACTCTACCTTATCAGGTTGAGGCCTCTACATGTTCGTGGTCGGGGTCGACGCTACAGATCACGAGGGGACAAACAGAGAGCATGGTTAGATGCGCAAGGCCAAGGCGATGACGCGTGCGTGAAGGATAGGGCTCGGGGTGGTCGGTTCTTACCAGGAAACGTCGCCGGAGATAGTAGCAGACGCGGCGGTGCTCAGTCGAGGTGGTTGCCGATGTTTTGGGGCGCCCGCGGTTGAATGGATGGCACAGAGAGAAGCCTCAGAGGCTGGGGAGTAAGCTCGTGTGGTTGGGGAGGTGAGGGGCGGCAGTGGTTCGCCGGAATTGACTGGAGATGCTCGTCGGAGCAGTGGGGGTGCGGCTCGAAATTACGACGGCCTAGGGGCAGAGAGAGGGAGGCGCGTGAGAGGAATGAGAGAGGAGGTGCTGGCGCTTTATTAGGCGTCGTCGTAGGGGGAGTTAAAGCCGTGGTTAACGCGAATTGATCACCGGCGTTACTTGCTGCAACGGCAGGGAGTAATCGGCGCTGGTTGAAGACGATGAACAGGAGAGGTGGGGTCCTGTCGTCAGTGAGTCAGAGAGTTAGGGAAGAGGGTCCACTTGTCTGTCGCTCTGCGGGTTAAAAACTGAGTGCGAAACGTTTTCTTCGGGAGGGAGAGAAGCTGGGCTAGTTGGGCCTTGTTGGGCTGGCCGGCTGGGCTGTGTCCATTTCTATATTTTTTTCTTCCTGATTGCTTTTTCTTTATCTATTTCTATTTTTCTTTTCTGAATTTCAAACAACAATCAAACATTTAATTCACATCAAACTTTCACCAAACTTTGCAAATGGATTTGGTTCTGTTTAACAACATAAACCAAAGTCCAAAGATTAAAATAATAATTTTATTTTAGGGTCCATTATTAATTAAATAAATAGACCTTGTTTATTAATCAAATAGATTTTGATTTATTCAAAACTCCATTTTTGAAATTTAAATATTTTCAAAACCAAATCAGTAGGTTTTATTTGGAAATAAAGAATACTTGGAAAACTTGTTTAAAATAAATAAATAGGTTTTGATGTTTAATTAAAATAGTAAAACCTTTATTTTTAATATATTTGGATATTAAATCCTTATTAATTTATTTTTAAATAAGCCTTTACTAATTTTTATCAAATAGAAATATTTTAAAAAGGCTTGGCCAAGTTTTAATTTGGCTCAATAAAATAATCCTTATTTATATTTCTATCTTTTCATTTAAAAACCAAATCTTTTATAAAAAGATTTCAAAATATTAATTCCAAATATTTTTATTTTCCTTTATTAAATGTTTATCTTTTTAAATCCCTTTAGGATTTATCTTGATCAAAATAGGTTTTGAAAGTTTCCAAATGGATTCAAAAAGTTTCTTCTCACCCTGAAAATCAACAAAGTTTTATTTTATTCATTTATTTTTCACATTACAAGATTTGGAAAATCTTGGGATGTGACATGAAGGCTGACGGACATAACTTTTCAGAATAAAAGCAACCTTTGAAGAAATGTCTACGAAAACTTGCATTGCCTACTACCTATGGTCTATGGCTGTAGATATAGTGCATCAACTATTCCTTTTCTAGTGAACTTGCTGAGTACGCTCATACTCAACGTATCTTATTAACCCTTGCTAGATTCTGAAGCCAATACAGACGACGTCTCCATCAACTTATGCTCAAGGGAATCTTCATCAACAACTCTAGCTCTTCAATTAAGTAAAGGAAGTTAATACATACATCAACTAAATAGAATACAAAGTTGTTGATTATATAGAAATATAATCTCTAGCCATAGAACCTACTTCTATAGAGTATTGCAATAGCAGCAATACAAGCCAAATAGTTAGATGATAATCTTATTAGCATAATATTTATGAGTTGATTATTTCTGATTCTTCTTTGTAAGAAGTTTAATTCTTTCTCTTTAACCTAGAGTGTTCTCTGGATCTTATGTAAAGAGTTGAGTAGTAACCTATAGTCATGTGCTGGACTTGCTGTGTTTTCGTTGTACCACTCTGAGGGATGTAATACTAGTGAACGGTGTTTCATTGGTGTTATGTCAATGAATATAGTGTACTACATCATGCTGTGGTATGCTGGATCACCGCATTACTTGAGTCAGCGACTCAACCAACTACTCGTGTTCTACTCCTATCAGGAGCGTGATAGCTGTGAGATTCGATACACTTTTAATTGCTTTTTTTGATGGTTTTCATGTGGATTTGATGGTTTTCTAGATTTACCTAACGCTTATATTTCGGTGGCGAACAAAACTTGTTTTTCAGTATATGTTTCAGATTCTGAACATCAACAGAAGGTTTCATCATCAAAAATACAATATTCAGACGAAAACAAGCAAGTCCCTTTTTGGAAGCAATCAAGGAAGTCAACCAGAAGGTTTAACGACCGACTATACGGCGGGAATATTTTTTCCGTCCATATAGTTTCGTCCGTATATTTGCCGCCGCCTTCGTCCTGTTAAAAGGAACAACTTCCGTGAAGGAGGCAGAGGCGAAAAGAGTACAAAACAGCCGCCATTCCATCCAGAAGGGAGAAAGAAGAGATCTAGAGAAGAAGGGGAAGACGTTCTTTATTTCACTCCACAATCTTCAACCTCCTAGAAACCACACCCCCATAGACATTACTTGTACTTGATAGAGAGAGATATCTTCACCTTGCAAGATTATGGTTTGAGATTGTTTCTTCCTATCTTGAATTCTGTTGGATTGATTTTCTATTCTTATTGTGGATCTCCATGGTAATATTGAGATGAACTCCTTTTATTTAATTATATCCATCATGCTTTCTTCTCTCATGTGTGAGTAAGTTCCCTTGGGCGTGGGATATGTAAGGGATTGGTGAGATGTGATGTGCCTCTATATTTTCCAATAGTTTGTGAATGATTTTAATTACTATATTATGTGTGCTTGACTATGTGTGGGATGCCCAATGTTTGTTGTCCAATTAATGGCCCAGACAACATGATACTTTGTTCTACATAGATAATATCTTGTTTGCTAGCAGACCAGTGACCCCCCGAGTGTCATGGGTTTATGAATGAAAAACTAGTTGACCTTAAGGATCATGAGGAACCACTATGTTATTGCATTAGTCCGATCCAAGGAGCTTAATTGCTAAGCAACCTGAAGGATCTTAATCGCCTAGTGACTGACTATGGTTTTGGTAACAGACTAGTAGGATTATTGAAGTTGGGATGAAATCTACTAAGAGGAGTTCCGGCTAATTATGGGTTGCTCGCCTACATGCATACTTATAAGATTATAATTGTTACATTTATCACTCATCCACTTGGCACAATCACTATCACCATGAACTGTATCTCCCCACGCCTGCTTTGCTATCTGCAGAAAACAACAAACAATCGAATCGTTCTTTACTTTTACGCTTTTTATTTCTGAAGTTTACATTTTAGTTTTATTTAAATACATTCAGTTCAATCCAATTTTTTTCTTATTTCAACACTTGCAGTCAATTCACTTGAAGACCTGTGACAACTTTGAGTGTGACAGAGACTTCATTCATAAACACTTTCCTTTGGGATCCCTGTGGGATCGATATCTTAACTTTGAAACTAGATACAAACGATCTATGCACTTGCAGACATCAAGCTATTTTCTGGCGCTGTTGCCGGGGAGCTAAGCTCTAAGTGTTTGTCTCTTGACATTTTAGGTCTTACTACTACAAAATGGTCTCCCTAGAAGACAAAGGCTCTACACGCTCTGGTAGGACCTATCTACCAAATTATCTAGAGTGCGTGCCTGTTCAAAGGCATGGATAAATTATTGAAAATGTTTTGAGATCACAGAAGGTTGAAGTTGAAACCTAAGTGATTTTATGGAAATCATGTCCATTCACAGGACAACTACCAAGAAACCCGAGAAAACTCTCAGAGAATACAGTGCTCCAAGTCCTGCTTATATTAAACAACCAATAGAATTCCCTAATCCTAGAGTTAGAGAATATAAATTTGATGGAAAGATTATTAAAACTTTGCAGGAAAAAGCTTTCAGTGGAAGGGAAGATGAAGACCCAGGAAGATATCTTAGCGAGTTTGATGATGTGATAACATCAATTGGACCAAAAGGCTTGCCTAGAGATTTCTCCCATCTAAAATTATTCCGTTGTTCTATAAAAGACAAGGCTCTAAACTGGTTATATTCTATCCCTCGTTATTAAATTAATTGTTGGGAAAACTGTATTGTCAAATTCATAAACAAATTTAATCCTTTTAAAAAGGCAACTGAAATTAGAAAGAATATAGGCAACTTCAGTCAAAACATGGGAGAAAACTACCCACAAGCTTGGGATATATTTTATGGAATGATTAATAGTATCCCTAATCATGGTTATTCCGAATCAACCGTTTGCCACTTAGTTTACCATGGTCTTAATACTCAATGTAGAGAGTTGCTTGATTTATCAGCAGGAGGATCGATAAATACTTTAATTCCTAAAGCCTATTTGGAATTAATGTCTACTAGGGCTAAAAATGATTCTCTTTATAATCCTGATTTTAGTACTAAGCTGGAAAAAGGAATACTTCGTACAACCCCATACTTTATGACTGAAGTACACAAAACAATGAAAGAAAAGGTACACCTTCTGACCTTGTTAAGGAAAAAAAGTAGATCTGTTATATATTTTTACTGAAGAAGATGAAACTAGGAAAGCTTTTCAAGAATTAAAACATCGACAAGCCAATCTCATAATAATCAGCATAAGCAATTTCAAAGACATAAGAAGATTTTGGCAGAACTCATGGAAAGTTATGATGATATTGGCCAAGAAATAAAATTATTCAACAATTACCTTAGTATGATTGAAACCCAATGTGAAAAAATAGCATCTGATTATCAAATATTTATTCAGGATGATATAAATATTCATGTTTCTACTAATGTTGTTACAAGGAGAGGTGCAGTTGTTATAGGACCATTAGGACCACTAGAATATGAAGCTGAAAATGATTGAAGGGAAAAAGCCTTGCTCAAATCAAGCCAAGAAGACGACACACTGGTGGATCCTCAAGATGAAACTATTCAAGAAACACAAGACCAAACCTTGGAAGAGCAAAATGATGCATAAGATGACCGCTATGACTCTGATGTAGAGACTGTTGATCCAAGAGAAGAAAAGGAGATAAGCAATAAATATGAAGTTGTTAAAGTAAAATGGAAGAAAAGCGATAAGCAATAACAAAAGAAAACAACTAAAGAGCCTGATACCCCACAAAAGGTAAAAGACAAGGATAATAAAGGTGACGAGAAACTTCCATATCCAGGTCACAAAAAGAAAGCACCTGATCAGGTAATATATGACTCTTTCAAAAAGGCATTAGGTGAACTTCGTCTAGAAATTACATTTGCGGATGCAATAAAAGTTCCTACCTATACTAAATTTCTCTGTGATATTCTTAATAGAAAGAAAGAAATAACTGAAACCGTTGCCATGGTCACTAGCTATCCTGCCAATGGGAAGTTACTGTCTAAATCGGGAGATCCTGAAATACTAGCTATTTCATGAAAAGTTGCCAAAACTGATATTCACAGTGCCTTTTGTGATTTAGGTGCAGTAGTTAGTGTAATGCCATATTCCCTCTATAAAAGGCTAGGATTGGGGGAATATTACCCTACTTCTATCACTTTACAAATGGCTTACAAATCCACTAAACAACCCATTGGTATGATTGAGGATGTTCTACTTAGAATAGATGAGCATGTTATTCCTACTGATTTTATTATTCTTGAAATGCCAGAGGATGAAAAATTATCTATCATACTTGGAAGACCTTTTATTAGTACTATAGGGGCATTAGTTGATTGTGCTGAGGTAAAAATAAACTTCAATGTCTATGATGCTGAAATTATTCGGTATTTTCCAAAAAAGCTAGAAGCGGGAGAAAGGTATATTCCACCGGCAAAACAAGGTCAAGTGGTAAGTGCCCTTGATAAGGGTCAACCCAAGGTAAGAATACGAGAACAGAGATATGGTTGAAATATTCAACTATTTTTAGTAAAGAACTTGATGGGAGTCAACCCATCAAATTAATAAAATAGTAAGAATTAAGTGTTCACCATATTCCTACAACTTTTTCACAGAAATCCTTGCGGAAGCGCGCCCGTAAAAGATGCAGCTGTCAAAAATTAGTAGAAATATCGACTGAATAAACGTAGATTAAATTTAAAAATTAAGTTTGAGTTTTATCTACAAAAACTGGTCTAACATATTGTTTAGATTAAATAGGGCATATAGTTCGGATGTGGCGAAAAGAAACCCTAATTTCCATCGCCACCGCAAATATACGGCAGGAACTTCATAACCCGCCCATATAGTTCCCACCATACAGTTCGCGCGACCTCTTAACCTCGTCGGCAGAGGTAGGGTTCCTCATCCTCCTCACTTTTTCTCTCATCCTCTCTCTCTCCAAACTCCTCAAAATACACCTAGAATTCTTGATTCTTTGCGGATTTCGTTCGTTTGACTTGGGGAATCAACATATCGGTATGTTTCTCTCCCTATCCATGCTTTATTTTCATAATTCCATGGTTGAAACTCTCACATTGGTCTAGTGGATGAACTCAAGATTTTTGATTTTTCCCTTTTGATTTCTCACATTAGGATTAAATTTTTCCATGTTGAATCGTTCATATATTATGCAGAAACTATATGCCTAAGGTTTTATATTGAAAATTTTTAGTGCATCAAGATGAACAAGCTTGTTGGCCTTTTTCGTAAGAGCAAGCACCAACGTGGTGAGGGCTCGGGACTCCGGGGTGAGCTCGACAACAAGTATGTCATGGTTTCATCAAGGCGGGTGATGCCTACACGTTGGGCCGATGATGCATTCCTCACTACAGCCGGTTGAGGACGGATTTCGACCACATGTGTGCGGGTGTAGGGTTATCACTCCTCGCCTATGTAAGCCACTACACCTACACTAAGATGACCTAGGAGTTCCTCGCTTCATTCTACGATGACCATATGGAGAAAGGTAATGCGTGCATGATGAGCTTCACTATAAACCACCAGCCATATCAAATTTCTTTCCAAGAATTTTGTAATGCTTTTGGGTTCCCTCATGATGGGGAACCAACTGTTACAAATTTGTATGGCGTCTGAAGTGGCAAAACTTTGGAGGTTATTTCTATTAACGGTGGCAGGGACTTCTACCAGAAGAAGATGTCCACCATTCAGAACCCGACGATCTGCTACTTCGCCTTGTTTCTCGCCAACACTCTATTGGGAAGAGGGTATACTGGTTCTATGGACAATGCAGACATGGCCATGATCACCAATGCACTCTTCCCGATGCACCGCAGAGTCCCAATCCTGCGGCTCTACTCATCCAGCACCTCCGCCATCAGAGAAACAAAACAAGAGGTGAAGTTCGCATTGGTGGATTGGTAACCCACCTTGTCCTAGCCCGTGGAATTCCACTACCTGTTATGCAACCTGTTGACGGCTCCATACTTATGGACATCAAATATATAACTGCTTGTGGCTTCCTCGTTGTCTATCAAGCTGACAAAATGCTAGGAGCATATCAGTTTGGTTATCCTGATGCCTACAGGATGAGCAGGTGTCGCTTCCTTGTCCACAAGCTTTCTCGATTATTGGGAAGGACAATTGTATCCTCACCCGAGACCAAGTGGGGGAGATCATGGCTGAGCTCCAGCCTGACTCCGAAGAAGAGCAAGAAGGTGAAGGAGAGCAGCAGGGAGAGAAGGAGTAGTACAATCCTTCTTGGGAAGGATAGCAACAGCAACATGAAGGACCCTAGGACCCATGGCCCGATTAGCAACAACAGCAGCAGGGGTTCAACGACGTCCCCTATAAAGAATTTCTGCAGCTCAACCATCATGTTGGGGAAATCGACCACACTCTTCAGGGAGTGAGTGAGGATGTCAATTCCCTCACTAACAGCTTTATCCACTTCATGACCAACTTCCCCAACTACTACTAGCAGTACCCGTACCAACCGCCGAATGACGACAACAAATAAGCCTGGAAACAACCTAAGCTTGGGGAAGGTTTGAAAACCTCCAAACTTTGTATTCATATTTTTTATTTCTTCTTTTGATTTATTTTTATTCTTTAAAATTTCATGTTTACCTTCAGTTTTGCATTCCTAAATTAAGAACACAAAAAAATTAGTTGTAACATCTATTGCAAATTTGTTTCTTTGTCTCTCGCATAGATTGTTCAAATTTTAGGTGACTTGGCAATAGGGAAGTATAACGGGGTTCAACTCAAATACAAGAATGAAGAAAGTAAGAGGAGGTATCACATTCCTTTCATCACCTCTTATGAATTTTAAATCGACCCTACAACTATTTGCTCGCTTGCACCTGAGTCACTCCCCACTTAGCTTGTTATCTTATAAATTATATTCCTTTGCTAGTGTCTCCTTTTATCTTTGAAACAATGAGCAATGAACTTGGTTAAAATATTTCCAACATTTTTACAACAAGAAAAAGCATCCAAAAGATGACTTGAGTCCATGTTTAGCCCAAAGGATTTGATTTTATAAACTACTCAACCCCATTGAGCTTAATGTAATAGACTTGATAGAACTTTTGAATGGAATTGTTTGATAAAATCGACGCTTTGAAGTAGTATAGATTATGCCACTATTTTTCTAGTAATTAAAGTAATATATTGCTTTACACGTGTCATTACAACACTCTCGTATTCCATGGGGAACTATTAACTCCGCTGGCCAATGAACTATCTAAATGTGGGAAACCACTTGATTTCGGCTATTGAGTTATTTAAGCGTTTGTAGCTACAATGCTATGAAGAGTAAACGTTTTAGTTTCCTCGTGGTCTCACGTTCCAAGTGAAGTTGTAGTACTCCTATGGCCCACTATTGCTCAACAGTTATCTATTTGCATGGTCACGAGTACGCAACACAGCCCCATTTAACTTGTTAAAAACATTGGCATGATCTCTCTATGGAAGAACTGAGATTTTTGAAAAACAAGAAAAGGAAAAAAGGTGCTTTGAGAGTCTTGAAATTTTGACGTGGGAGTAGATGAGTTGTTCTTAAATTGAATATTTTTTATGCTAACTTGAGTACTCTTAACTAATTAAAGAAACAAGAGCAAAAAGTCTTTCACCGTTCAACAAAGAGAGAAACCAAAAGAATTTGTTTCACATTCCTAGCTAAACTTTTTGACACTTGCTTGGGCATATAATTTATTTGCTAGCAAGATATACGTGGTTAGGAAGTGGACTCGGTGCAATCTTGTGAATACTTGTATGATCATGTTTAAGATTGCAGGAATTGTGACGAGCACTCCGCATTCGACAAACTGTTGGGTCCCTGCACCATTCACTTATACATCGACAAGCCTGACGAAAAGAGGAAGGCCAACTGTCTGCTTAAGGATTGCACATAATTCCAGAAGCTTCACGAGGGATACACCCAACTGCAGCGTGATGCAGCAAACCAGGGGTTCAGATCCGCCCCAGGAAACATAGCATAAGGTGCGCCACCACCACCACCTGGAGGACCCGCGCAGCCTGCTGCTGCACCAGCCTAAAATAACGGGGCAGATCCATACCCACGATCGTTGGGTGCATGATGGTACAAAAGGGACGTCCATCCAACATGATACAGAAGACGATCACCCACTAGGTAAACCTAGCTGTTACCTCTCCACCTGCCATACCTGAGTACCTTAGTGGCTCAGAGTCATGCATCACCTTCGACCGCTCGGATCATCCCTGACAAATACCTCGCCCATGCCACTCTGCCTTGGTGCTCGAGGCTCAAATCGACGGATTCGAAATGAGTCATGTATTCATGTATGGCGGCAGAGGCATCAATCTGATGTTCTCCAGCACACTCGCAGTTATGCGGATCCCGCTATGCAGCCTGGAGGCATCAGACACAACCTTACATGGCATCGTCCTAGGGAAAGGAGTGCACCCCCTAGGCAAAATATGGCTTGATGTCATCTTCGGCACCCCTAAGATCTTCAGGCGTGAGCGACTCGAGTTCTAGGTGGTGGACTATCCCTCATAATACGATGCCATCCTCGAGCGCGTGGCATTCACAAGATTCCTGGCAGTGCTACACTACGCGTACCTTCTGCTGAGAATGCCAGGACCTAACAGTGTCATCACCATCCTAGGAAGCTTCACAAAGTCCGATATCTACGACAGAGACTTCAACAGAATCTCCCAGTCTTTCGGCATGCAGGAGCAGATCGCAAGGTTGAAGGAGTCAATAGACAATAGTTTGCCCCTATCACCAAGCAAAATGCGCATGATATGTCATTCCACTCCACAATAAATACCAAGGCGGTGCAGGTCCACCCAACGGACCCCACCAACACGGCTCTAATCGCCAACAAACTGAGTTCTACATAGGAACTCACGCTTGTCAAATTCCTCCGTGAGCACTAGGAAATCTTCGCCTTGTGTCCTGCGGACATGCCAGGAGTTCCCAGGGAATTCGCCGAGCATGCACTCAATGTGTACCCGGATGCACGTCCATTGAAGCAGATGATGCTTCGATTATTCGAGGGAAGAGCGGAAGTAATCGGTATCAAAGTCAATAGACTCCTCGATGCCAACTTCATAAGGTAGATCAAAGAAAGCACCTGGGTTTCTAACCTCGTGATGATCCCCAAGAAGGACATAGACATCCTGCGCATGTGTGTGGACTCTATGGTGCTTAACAAGCATTGCCCAAAGGATCACTTTCCCCTAGCACGGATCGATCAGATCGTCGATTCTACTGAGATGTGAACGACTCTCGTTCCACAACGCCTACTCAGGCTATAATCAAATTCGGCTGAAGGTTGAGGACCAGGAAAAGACAGCCTTCATCATGTTGTTCGGGGTCTTTTGCTACAGCACAATGCCCTTTGGGCTAAAGAACGCAAGCGTGACCTATCAAAGGTGCATGTAGGCATGCCTCAAAAACCAAATTGGTCGCAACATTCAAGTCTATGTCAATGACATAGTAGTCAAGAACAAGGAAAGCCGAACACTCATCGACGATCTCCCTGAGACATTTCATAACCTTGATCGATACAGGGTCAAGCTGAACCCAGAAAAGTGCGCCTTCGGCATCCCATCAGGGCAATTGCTCGGGTACTTCATCTCGGAAAGAGGCATCGAGGCCAACCTGAAGAAAATCAAGGCTATACTAGCCATGGAGAAGCCGAAGAACATCAAAGGAGTCCAGCAGCTAGCTGGCCGAATCGCAGTGCTCAACAGATTCACCAGCCACATGGGAGAAAAGGCACTCCCTTTCTACCAGCTGCTTCGCAAATCGGACAAATTCGAGTGGACGGTCGAAGAGATGAGGCATTCGAAGATCTCAAGCGCCCGCTGTTAACATCTCCCGTACTGGTAATGCCAGCGGCGAGAGAGCCCATGCTTCTCTACATTGCCACAATGCATCAGGTGGTCAGTACATCACTTGTGGTTGAACGACCCGAAGACGGCAAAACCCACAGGGTGCAACACCCGGTGTACTACCTCAGCGAGGTGCTGACAACCACCAAACAGAGGTACCCTCACTACTAGAAGCTGACATACGGCGTATTTATGACTGCACGGCGACTTTTTCACTACTTCCAGGAGCCACCAGATAGTGGTCGTCAATGATGCGCCTCTATCACACATAATCAACAACCCCAAAGCAATGGGGTGAGTGTCCCCCTAGGGCATTGAGCTATCCCCGCAGGAAATCATGTACAAGCGTCACACCGCCATCAAGTCGCAGGTGCTTTCTGACTTCTTCCACTGGATGGAGCTCTAGCTCCCGGATACTCTGGAGATGTCCCAGATCTGGACAATGCACTTCGTCGGATCCAAACGCGACGCCGGATCTAGAGCCGTAGTAATCTTGACATCCCCCAAGGGTACAAGATGAGGTATGTGTTGCGGATGAAATTCCGCACATCCAATAATGAGGCTGAATACGAGGTGCTTCTCCATGGCATGTGGATGGCCAAAGTCTGCGGCCACACGGTTGGTCATCTATAGTGACTCCAATCTCGTCGTCTAGCAGACGATGAACCAATGTGACGCCGTCAGCAACAACATGATTGCCTACCGCGACCTCTACAACACACTCGAATGAGACTTCGATGGCTGCGAGCTCTGGCATGTTGGCCGAGAAAGCAACGAAGAGGCCGACAAGCTCGCTAGCACCGGCTCCACTTGTGCCCTGGTATAGTCGGGCATGTTCCTCGAACAGATTTGCGAGCGCTCCATCAAGCACAAAACCCCCAAGGGCATAACCTATGTTGTGGGACACTCGGGGGCTATGCCACCCGAAAATAGGAGGTATCTGAAGAACTAGAGACCGACGACAAACTGGTGAGACTCGTGCAAGTCTTGACAATCAAGCAAACATGGACCCAACCATACATCAGGTACCTTCAAAGCAAGCAACTGCCCGAGGACCCGACAGACGCCAGGCATATCTCTCGCCGCTCAAAAGCCTTCACTATCATCAACGGCAAGCTGTACAATGGCAACATCACTGGAGTACTCCAGTGTAGCACCCCAGGAAAACCACTACCAGAAAATCGCTCGTTGTTGTGCATCATCATGACGGCATGCTCATATCATCATGCCAACTTTCATTTGAGCATCGTAAAGTCATCATGCATATGTTTGTCTAAACTAATTCCGAAAAGCCCTATTTTGTTTTCTACAAATAGCCCCCTCTCTATTTCAAATATCAGACCCCGGACCTCCTGGATATTTTATTTGTCTAGAACTATTTTACAAAGCTATTATTTAAATAAAACAACCATTAAGTAAAATAAAATATTTTGTATCAGGGAGACAGCAGCAGGCCAGGCCCGAAAGCCCAGCCCGCAGCCACCTACTACCCCAAAAGCAAACCCTAACCCTAAACCACCCTATCCCCAAACCCCCACCTTCCTCTCCAACACCCCGCCGCCACTCTTCCTAGCCCCTGCGAAGCTCTCTCTCTCAAACACACAGTGACACAATCACACTCGTTGCAGGATTCCACCCGCATGTGCCCACACTAACACACACTCACCCGCGTTTGCAACAAGACTCGGTACACCTCACCGCACCAAGCACGCAACGCACCTGCCCGCGACCACCCCCATCATGATGCCAGCGCCCCACCCCGCACTATCCTCTCATGCCATATCTCCCGCTCCCCTCCCGCGGCCCCCCCACCCCCCCCCCCCCGTACGCATGCTCCCACCATCCCCGCGCGGGACCGAGTCCACACGGAGCCGGCTCCTCTAACTTTGCTTCTACCAAGTCTGGGTCCTGACTTACCCTATGTCCACTACATAATTGTCATCCGGTGGCTCTCCTCTTCCTAATACATCTTGTTGCACGTCTTGGAGGGAACATGCGAGCATTCACTCAGTTTTCTGCCAGGATAAGACCACTTTCGTTGCTGCTCTTGCACTTTTTTCTTCTCCATGATTCTCAGTGATATATGGGCATCCGGATTAGAAGAACTAGCTGTGCAAGGCTTTGATTTGCAAAATGTTCAAAGCAATTGTTGTCATTCCGCGGATGAGCAAACATTATAACGAAAACTTGCATGGATATGCGCACATTACAAATTTAACTAAGAAAAACGCTAAAATGGTGTATCAACTTGCCACACACGATCGTTTTGGTCACTGCGTGATGGTGTCAATTAATTTGCTGATGTGGTAGTCTGTTTTTTTGTGATATTTGCCCCCTACATATTTCTTTCTTTTCATTTGTGGCCGGCCTGCAGTAGTGAGATTGACCGGATGAATCCCTCCATAGATGTGCCGTTTTCGTGGTCGGGTGAAGGGACCATGACACAAAGCAAGTTCAGGGAGGGAGGCGGAGGACCAGGAGAATCCACACATGGCGGGGATGCATCGTCCTCGACGCCGGCGTCAAACCATAAGTGGCGCCACCGGTGAGCACAACGAACGCGACAACGACACTGACGAGCATAGCGAATGCAATGACGATGCCGGCATCAAAGCTTGAGCAGCGAACATAGTAGGTGGCACCGGCTCGCCTCTGTCGGCATCGATGGTCAGTTCATCCGTGAGGTCGACTGTCCGTGGTCCTTGAAGGAACACTCTCCTGCCCTCCTCAAACACATTAGGTCAGATCCGGCCAAGATTGGGTTTGGGGTGGCTTCGGTAAGCATGGCCACAATAGGACGGCTGGAGCACATACCCGAAAGTCGGCAGTGGGCCCTCCTACCCTAGTTCACCTCGGGATAGGGCGATGCGGGGGAGCTCATGGGGGCACTGTGGCTATAGCTACTCCCATGGTATAGCAAGTTTCTGGCCCACTTTTACGGTTTCACGAGTTGGTGCTCGTGCTCTGGTACGTCCAATTTGCATCACCATTCTATATCATAATTTTCCTCTATTCATTGATATATTTCATATTAAGAGGTGTTACTTATGTCTTTTCATCTGTTTTTGCTTGTTGGATGATTCTTGGAGGATGAACTGCCGGAGTCAGGATTCTAATGGAAAAATAGGTGTTTTGATGCAATTTCGTGAAGATCAGAAAAATACCAGAAGAACTATGGAAAATCCTATTTTCCCAGAAGACGAAGAATGCTAGAAGGGGAGGTAGATATGGGCCATAGGGGGCCCACACCCCCTAGGCGCGAGCCACCCCTAGGCCGCGCCTACAGGGGTGTGGCCCACCTCTGGCTCCACCCTCTCGCCTATATCTTCTCCTCGAAACCATAATACATGGGGAGAGACCACAAAAAGATTCCGCCGCGTCTGCGGGGCGGAAAACACCGAGAGAGAAAGAGCTCTCCGGCAGACAGATTTCTGCCGGAAAAATTCCTTTCCGGAGAGGGGAGATCGTCGCCATCAACACCATCATCAAGCTAAACTTCATCAGGATCATCATCATCCACACCGTCATCTCCACCAGCACCATCATCACCACTCCATCCCGCTGTAACAATTGTGTTGAATCTTGCATAGTTCTTAGAGGAAACTTTCCCGGTATTGATTACTATTGTAGTTGATTCTTGTGAGTGGAACCATTGGATTTTTGTTTATGTTCAGATTGTTATTCATCACCATATCATCTTTGATCTAGATCCATATGATGTCTCGTGAGTAGTTCGTTTAGTTCTTGAGGACATGGGAGAAGTCATGTTGTTAGTAGTGGACTTGTTTTGAGATATTATTCAATGGTTTAGTATTTAAGTTGTGGTTCTATTATTCTAGTGGTGTCCTGTGAACATCGACTACATGATACTTCACCATTTATGGGCCTAGGGGAATGCATTGTGTATTTGGCTACTAATTGTGGGGTTGCCAGAGTGATACAAACCTGAACCCCCATTAGGAAACCTTTGCACAAGGGAGTGTAGGATCTCAGGGTTTAAGGCTGTGGTTAGGTTTATATCTTAATTGCTTTATTGTAGTTGCGGATTCTTGCAACGGGTTTAATCACAAGTATGTATTAGTCCAAGTAAGTTCAGTACATTAGCACAGGTTCACCCACACAACACTTACAAAACCAAAGAAGACTACTCAGCTATATGAAACGAAAGCACTTGACAGAATTTCCATGTGTCCCTGAGAAGGTTTTGTCCTCATTAGTATTTCCACTGGCTTGTACTTTTCTAAGAAAGGATTGGGCCACTTGCTGCAATTGTTTGCTGTTTTATTTAATTGCACTTTATTTCTTTTCTTTATCAGAAAACCCCTGAAAATCCGTTTGCCAAGTATTTACAGAGATTTCCTGCTCCACACCACTAGTCAACGCCTTCTGCTCCTCGTTGGGATCGACACTCCTATTCATCGAAAGTACTGCGATACACCCCCTATACTTGTGGGTCATCAAGACTATTTTTTGGCGCCATTGCCGGGGAGTGAAGCGCTATTGAAGAGTGGAACTGGTAAAGGAAGCTTCTACTATGAGTATTGCTTTTTATTTATGTTTGTTACTTTGTTTCCAATATGGATAAACCCACTTGGTTTTCTATTTAGGAAAACTCCTACCACTGTTAGGGTAGTAGATGAACTGCCACCTGTTGAGATAGATCCTTTTAAGATACCTACAAGTATTGTTGATCGTGTTATGGATAATTATTATTTAGGGGATGGAACTGTCCACCCTGGTGATCACTTTCTTTATATCCATGAATTATGTGGGTTGTTTAAGTGTGCAGGTATCAGAACTGAACAAGTGAAGAAGTAGTTACTCTCTATATCATTGAAAGGAAGAGATGAAGAATGGTATAAGCTGATGACCCACAAGTATAGGGGGTGTATCGTAGTACTTTTGATAAATAGGAGTGTCGATCCCAACGAGGAGAAGAAGGTGCTGCACAGTGGTATGGAGCAGGAAATCCCTGTGAATACTTAGCAAACAGAATTTAGTGGTTTTCTGACAAAGCAACAAAACAAAGAGCAAGTAACAGAAGTAACAAACAGACGGAGCAAGTGGCCCAATCCTTTCTTAGCAAAGGACAAGCCAATGGAAATACTTATAAGGACCAAACGTTCTCGAGGACACATGGGAATTCTGTCAAGTGCTTTCGCTTCAAATAACTGAGTACTCTTCTTTGGTGTTGTAAGTGTTGTGTGGGTGAACCTGTGCTAACATACCGCCCTTCCTAGGACTAATACATACTTGCGATTAAACCCCCTGCAAACATCCGTAACTACAGGAACGTAATTAAGATATAAATCTAACCACAGCCTTGAACTCTGAGATCCTACACTCCCTTGTGCAAAGGTGTCCTAACGGGGGTTCAGGTTTCTGTCACTCCGGCAACCCCACGATTAGTAGCCAAATACACAATGCATTCCCCTAGGCCCATAAATGGTGAAGTATCACATAGTCGACATTCACATGACACCACTAGAAGAATAGCACCACAACTTAAATACTAAACCATTGAATAATAACTCATCACAAATTCACTACTAACAACATGACTTCTCCCATGTCCTCAAGAACTAAATGAACTACTCACAAGACATCATATGGATCAAGATAAAAGATGATATGGTAATGGATAACAATCTGAACATAAACAATAATCCAATGGTTCCACTCACAAGCATCAACTACAATGGTAATCAACACCGGGAAAGTTTCCCCTAATGAACTAAGCAATATCCAACACAATTGTTACAGCGGGACGGAGTGGTGATGATGGTGCTGGTGGAGATGATGGTGTGGATGATGATGATCCCGATGAAGCCTAGCTTGATGACGGTGTTGATGGCATGACTCCTCTCTCCGGAAGGAATTCTGGCAAATCTGCCGGAGAGATCTTTCTCTCTTGGTGTTTTCTGCCCCCTGGAGGCGGCAAAAATCTATCTGTGGTCGCTCCCCTGGTATTAGGGTTCCGTAGGGAAGATATAGGCAAATGGGCGGAGTCGGAGGTCGGGCAGGTGGGCCACACCTGCCCTAGGCACAGGGTCATGTGGGCCCGCGACTAGGGGGGTGTGGGCCCCCTGAGGCCCCACTTCGTCCCTCCTTCTGGCTTCCTTCGTCTTCTGGTAAAATAATATGTTTCCATATTTTTCTGATCTTCACGAAATTGCACTGAAACGCCTTCTTTTCCATCAGAATCCAGACTCCGGCAGTCCATCCTCCAAGAATCATCCAACATGCATAAACAGATGAAAAGCCATAAGTAATACCTCATAATAAGACAAATATCAATGAATAGAGGTAAATTATGATATAGAAAGGTGATGCAAATTGGTCGTATCAACTCCCCCAAGCTTAGACTTTGCTTGTCCCCAAGCGAATACTGATCTCAGTAAACATGACCACAGGTTTATGGAGTGAAGTGTCGATAAAAGAATACGAACAAGAAGCATCACACTTACAATTGCACAACTCATAGAAGAAAACAACTCACCATTATATAACTTAGCTTGTAACCAAGTACATCAGTCACAATAGAGATGCATAAAGATAAATCATAATTGGAATTGGCAAACTTGTTCTTGGTCAGAGAACACCTGGAAAATAGTTTCACAAAAGCTTTTTGTAAAAGTTTCAAAACAAGAACACTCTTTGCTCAAAAAGGTTTTTCACAAGTGAAGGATTTCAAAGTAATACGCAATAGATAAGAGTTTTGTGCAAACAAGGAAGATCAAGAACATGATTGAATAAATCACCATATGAATGCTTGAAACACAACAACTCAAAAGCTTGCTGGAGATAGAGAGGAAGTAGGTTTACTGACTCAACTTGGAAGTGGGATAAAGGTCCCTTCTTAGAGGGTAGCAGGGATTAAAAGTCATAAAGAGCTTCCAAAAGATTATGGTACTTAGTAGCTTTGAGCCCTCATTGCCCATATCATAAGCATCTTGAGATGATTAAGGTTAAAGTGAACAAAGATGGAGTATATGCTTGACAAAATATAAGTTGAGAATCTCATGTCCCTTGAATATGATGGCCACTCCTCATGCATACTCAACTTTGGGTCCAGGTAAGTTCTTGTCATTGAAAGTATTTGCATATCATCGATAACCGCCAACGGGGTACCCCTTGCACATGGTACAGGAGCTTTCCCATAACCAAAATGACAAGGCAAGCAGACAATGCACATCTTAGCAATCTTTTTATTTACCATATGCATAGCTTTTTATTGATGATGCTTCATAGATGGCTCACTATGGTGATGCTGCAAGTTTCCACCATGATTAAGCATGGCTTAGGCTAGAGGCCCAGGTGTTTCTCTAACATAGAATACACACTCCATGGACTTACAAGTTCCCTCTTTATTTCAAACCGTTGACATCCATAGACAAAAGAGCATGATATCAACTGTGTACAGAGTACAAGTGCAATGTTGAAAACGTTCTCCGTGCCAGCACGCTTCTGCTAATTCCAACGTATAGATGCAAGCATATACAACTTCGATGTTCACAATGGTTCAAGTTTATTAGGGGCAAGTAAAAAAGTGTGCCATCAAGTTCGTGAGAGCTTTACTAACTATTTTTCACATAACAAAATACTTTTTAATTCGAAAGGTAGATGAAGCTTGAGAATTTGATAGGAATAGCAATTGCTACTAGGTAGATATGGTGGACACAAATGGCAAAAGTTTTGGGTTCAAAGGATTTTGGAAACATGAGAAGTATGCCTTCTCAAAACAGGTTTTTGGCTAGCAAGGCTGGGAAGCATGCAAGAGAGTTGAAAGAAACAAGCAAACATATAAGTAATAAAGCCAAACATTCAATTTTCCTTGAATACACAAAATAATCTTAAATAAAGAATACTAAGCTTATGAGCCAACAAGAAAGAAAGCAAATGATACAAAATACCTATAAGATTTTTCTTTCTTTATTTTTCTTTCAAACTAATGCCACTGACCAGAACTCGGTTTGCCAAAACCAATTTAGATCCACTTGCTGATCCCAAAGTGGTGCCAAATACTGATCAACAAGATCCATCATATTATAGAGATTCCAAACTAAAATGAGAAGTGCAAAAAGTAAAAGATGAGACTTCTCATTAATATTCAATAAAGGCACTCACACCAAGGGATACATAGATAATCAACTAAAGGAGAGATACTTCCACATGCAAACCAAACTGTAAGATAACCCTCTCTACTACGGATGGCTCCCGCCGGGTATGGAGGCGGGTATGGCACCTCCATACCCTCCTCCACCACCTCTCCCCGCCACCACCACCCGCCTCCAAACCCTCCGTCGGGTCTAGATCTCCACCAGACCCGGCACCCGGTGGTTACCGATGACCCGACGGGTATCCGCGACAGTGCACAAGAACAGGCGATGTGCTTCCCCTTCTTTTGGACTTGACCACTGATGTCGGAGGGCGAATCAGATGGCGTACATCCCCGCTTCTGGCCGCCTCCTTGGGTCCCCTATTGTTCGATGTTGAGGTTCGCATGCCGAGGAAGAAGCCAAGTTGGGCAGGATCTTCGGCAACTCATCGCCGTCTTCTTGCTGGCGTGGCGGCGTGGGGACTGTGGGATGTGTGCCTTGCTGGAGCGATCCGTCACCAGATTCGCTTCCTTCCTCGATGTCGACTGGCTTGGACTCCATAGCTTCGAGCCTTGGCAGCGGCAGTGGGAAGGTAGGGACCAGGGAGGGGGACTGGGGAGGTGACTGGCATGGAGAGGCAAGAGAGTACGCGAGGATGCGGGGGGGGAGGGGAGGGCGATTGCGACGTGGGGGTGGGAGAACTGAGAGGGGTGGGGTCAGGCTCAGCCACTTAGGAAGTTAGGGTTTGGCTAGCCAATTAGGATTTCTTGTAGACACTTACATGCGGGGCCTACCTATAGTTTCCGGGTCTGCGGGTTAAAGGGTATGGGTTTACCACCTCCAGACCCGCTCCCGTTAGACCCGATGGGTCTGGATATTTACCACTAAGTATACCCATGGGTTTTATTTTCAACCAAACCCTCCTCCATTTGATGCGGGTACCCACCGGGTTAGAGGGTGACGGGTACCCATTGCCATCCATACTATCTACCATAGATATGAATCCACTAAAAAGGTAAAAGATAAAAGATAATGGTGGTGATACCGCGACACTCCCCCAAGCTTGGAACAAGCCAAGGGGATGCCAAAGCTGATGACGAATTACTCCCTTGGTGGTGGTGGTGTTGCCTTGTCATCATCAAACTTCCAAGGCAATGGTTCCCCATCCAAGAAGGATGTACTTGTTTTCACAATCCTGAAACTAGCAGCAGAGCTTATGCGATCAAATCTAGCCTCATACTCATAGTTTTGGTTCTGTATGTCATAGAGCTGTGCTTGCAATTGGTTGGTGGTCTGACAGAGTGAAAATATATCTTCTCGGAGCTCAGCAACTTCTCCCTCGTGCTTGGTGATGAGTTCTGAACTTATCTTATGAATAATATCCACCTCGCGTTCTGCCATCTTCTTGTACCTGAAAACTTCCCGTTCCAATGCTTCCATCCTGTCTTCTAGACTGCCTTCTCCTTTAGGGCCTTGAACTTCTTTCATCTATAGCTTCCCCTCCTTGAGGATCAACTCTTTGGGATGAATCCTCAACTCATACATGTATGGGTTGAGGGCGTCCGCAGAGGAACCCTTCGTGGGTGATCCAGAAGAAGACAATGAGGCTCCAAATCTGAGAATTTTCCTGACAGAAACAGATCAAAACGAAAACACGACGAGAGCACGGTGCAAGAACCTTGGGGAACCCGGGGGAATATATATTACGAAGTTTCAATGCATAAGGAAGGTTTTGATGCAGAAATGAGGCAGAGTCGGAGTTCGAGGGTGTCAAACCCCCTCCAGGCACGGCCAGACTGGGCCCGCACCTGGGGTGGGTTTGTCCACCCTGGACTCCGGTTCCTCTTCAGTTTCGTCTCGTATTTCTCCTTATGTATTGAAAACATCAAAAATATTAAAAGATTGGAGTTTCACGAGCCTTCTGTTTTCACCACTTTTACCTATTCAAAGACGAACTCTGCAGATTCTGGTGTTTGGTTCTTGATAAATTCTTCTGGAGTCACCATTTGAATGACATCCACATCATCATTATAAGAATCTCCAGAAATATAATGCTTTAGTCTTTGACTATTAACCACCTGTGTTGTGTCATCCTTCAGAGAGGAGATTTTGATGGCACCTGAACGGTATACTTCCGTGATAATAAAAGGTCCTTCCCATTTGGAGAGTAGTTTCCCTGCAAAAATATGAGACTATACTATACAAAAGGACTTTCTCACCAACATGAAACTCCCTTTTGAGAATCCTCCTATCATGCCATCTTTTTACCTTTTCCTTAAAGAGCCTAGCATTTTCGTAAGCTTCCCCTCTCCACTCATCTAGTTACTTAAATCAAGCAGCCTTTTCTCACCAGCAAGTCTAAAATCTCTATTTAATTCTTTCACTACCTAATAAGCTTTGTGTTCTAATTCTAAAGGAAAGTGACAAGCTTTCCCATAGACCATTTTGTAAGGAGACATCCCCATAGGATTCTTATAAGCAGTTATATAAGACCACAAAGCGTCATTCAACTTTTTAGCCCATTTTTTCCTAGATCTGTTGACAGTTTTTTGCAAGATAGATTTAATTTCCCTATTGGAAAGTTCTACTTGCCCACTAGTTTGGGGGTGATAAGCTGAAGCAATTATGTGGTTTACATCATACTTAGCGAGAGTTCTTCTAAAATCCCCATGAATAAAATGAGAGCCTCCATCAGTCATAAGATATCTAGGCACACCAAACCTAGGAAAAATGACACCCTTAAGCATTTTCAAGGAGGTCTTACCATCAACACTATTTGTAGGTATGGCTTCTACCCACTTTGTAACATAGTCAACGACAACAAGAATATGAGTACACCCTTTTGAAGGGGGGAAAGGCCCCATGAAGTCAAATCCCCAAAAATCAAAAGGTTCAATAACAAGAGAATAATTCATAGGCATTTCATTGTGTCTAGAGATGTTACCTACTCGTTGGCATTCATCACAGGATAACATAAACTTCCTTGCATTTTTAAAAAGAGTAGGCCAATAAAATCATATTTTAAAACCTTTTGTGCAGTCCTATCCCTAGCATGATGTCCTCCATAAGCACTGCCCTGACATTTTCTCAATATCTCTTGTTGTTCAAATTCTGGAACACATCTTCTCATAATGCCATATACTCCTTCTTTATATAAGTGTGGGTCATCCCAAAAGTAATGCCTTAGATCATAAAAATAATTTCCTTCTTTGCATAATCAGCATACCAAGGACTCTCATGTGGACTTATCCTTATTGAAGCTAACTGCTCATTTGGAAAACTATCATTAACATGCAAAGGGTCAAAAGTAATGTTTTCCAAACGAGATAAATTATCAGCAACAAGATTATCAACACCTTTCCTATCCACAATATGCAGATCAAACTCTTGCAAAAGCAACACCCACCTTATAAGCCTAGGCTTAGCATCCTTATTTGTTATAAGGTATTTAATGGCTGCATGATCAGTATGGATAGTAACATTGGAATCAACAATATAAGGTCTAAACTTATCACATGCAAAGATTACAGCTAAAAACACTTTTTCAGTAGTAGCATAATTCTTTTGAGCAGCATCCAGAGTCTTGCTAGCATAATGAATAACATTTAACTTCTTGTCGACACATTGTCCCAAGACAGCACCCACAGCAAAATCACTAGCATCACACATAATTTCAAAAGGTAAACTCCAATCAGGTGGTTGGACTATAGGAGCAGTTGTCAAAGCTTTCTTCAGAGTTTCAATAGCTTCCTTACAATCATCATCAAAAACAAAAGGTACATCTTTTTGAAGAAGATTAGTAAGGGGCTTTGAAATTTTGGAGAAATCTTTAATAAAACTCCTATAGAAACCAACATGACCAAGGATACTACGAATACGTTTGATATCTCTAGGACAAGGCATCTTCTCAATTGCTTCAATTTTGGCTCTATCAACTTCAATGCCTCTTTTAGAGATCTTGTGCCCAAGAACAATTCCTTCATTAACCATGAAATGGCATTTCTCCCAGTTAAGAACAAGGTTGGTTTCTTCACATCTCTGCAAAACTTTATCAAGGTTGTGCAAACAGTTATCAAAAGAAGTTCCATAGACGGAAAAATCGTCCATGAAAACCTCCACAATTTCTTCACAAAAACCATGAAAGATAGCAGACATACATCTCTGAAAGGTAGCAGGAGCATTACATAAAACAAAAGGCATACGCCTATAAGCATAAGTACCATAAGGACAAGTGAAAGTAGTCTTCTCCTGGTCCTGTGCTTTCACATCGATTTGAGAAAACCCAGAATAACCATCAAGAAAGCAAAAGTGAGTCTTTTTGGACAACCTCTCAAGCATTTGATCAATAAAGGGCAAAGGATAATGATCTTTCTTAGTAAATTTATTAATCTTTCTAAAATCAATGCACATTCTATACCCAACCACTACTCTTTAGGGTATAAGCTCATTATCCTCATTAGGCACAACTGTTATTCCCCCTTTCTTAGGAACACAATGAACATGGCTAACCCATTGACTATCAGCAATAGGATAAATAATACCACCATCAAGGAGTTTTAATACCTCATTTCTTACCACATCCTTCATCCTAGGATTTAGACGAAGTTGGTGCTCAACAACTCGTTTTGCATCAGGCTCAATCTTAATAGCATGCTGACATATAGTAGGAGAAATTCCTTTTAAATCATCAAGAGTATAACCCATAGCTCCTCGGTGCTTCTTCAATACCTCCAATAACCTTTCTTCTTCCTTCCCTGAAAGTTTAGAGCTAATAATAATAGGATATATCTTCTTATTATCAAGATAAACATATTTAATATCATCAAGTAAAGGTTTTAATTCAAAAACAGGATCCCCTTTAGGTGGTAGTGTGGTACCCAAATCTTCCACAGGTAGATTATGCTTAAGCTGTTCTGGCTGACGAAGAAAAACTTCGCCAATCTCCTTTCTTTCCTTCATGAAGACATCACTTTCATGGTCTTCCATGAACTGCTGCAAAGCATTGTTAGGAGCAAGAGAAATGGCAGACAGTTGTTCAACCCTGAAATCCTCATCAGGTAATTCATTTTCATAAGGATTTTTGGCAAATTTGGAAAAAATAAACTCATAAGATTCTCCAGCAAACTTAGTCCAAACTTTTTCCTTCCTACAATCTATGATAGCCCCACAAGTATTAAGGAAGGGTCAACCAAATATGATAGGATAGGATTTACTAGCTTCTTTGCCAAGTACTAGAAAATCAGCAGGATATTTAATCTTACCACAAAAGACCTCCACATCTCTTACAATACCAATGGGGCAAACTTGATCTCTATTAGCAAGGTGAATAACCACATCAATGTCCTCAAGATCACAAGGACCAATCTCATGCATAATTTCCCTGTAAAAGCTCATAAGGAATAGCACTAAAACTAGCACCAATATCACATAAACCATAATAGCTATGGCTACCAATTTTAACAGAAATCACAGGAACACTAGCTTTTCTAGATTTACTAGGATGAGAGATAATATTGGAAGCGTCTTCACAGAAGACAATGTGCACATCCTCTCTATTTCTAGTGACAGGGTCTTTCACAATAGCTACCATAGGTTCAACATTCAATTGCTTACCAAGCTCCACAGTTTTCATTGTACCTTTGTTATTTACACTAATAATCATAAAATGCTCATTTACCTTAGCTGGGAAAGGCATTTTCTCAACATGAGGTTTAGGCACACTGTGATGAGTAGTACAAATTTGAGTACTTCTGACGGGAACATGACTAACAACATGTTTATACGGAGCATGGTACTTATTCCACTTCTTCTTGGGGACTTCTATGTAAGAGGAAAAGTCCTTAAAACATTTGGCAATACTTTGGGAATCAAGACCAAACTCATTGCGAATATCATGGAAGTTATTAGATCCCATAAAAGATTTAATGCATTCATAATCATAGTTTATACCTGACTTTCTTCCTTTGTCATTCTCCCAAGCCTTAGTATTATCTTGGATACGGTCTAAGAGATCCCATTTAGCTTCTTACTTCATACATGTGAATGATCCAGCACAAGAAGCATCTAGTAAATCTTTATCATGAAGAGAAAGCCTAGCATAAAGGTTATTGAGAATAATATTGTTAGGGAGTTCATGAATAGGAAATTTAAGCATTAGTAACTTGAATATCCCCCAAGCATGAGCTGTACCCTCTCCATCAAGAGGCCAAAAGTTATATATAAGACTTCTATCCTTATGGATTTCACTGGGAGGATAAAATTTAGAGTAAAAGAGAGATGCCATCTCCTCCCATTCCATGGATTGTCCATTCTTCAGTAGCTTATACCATGCTTCAGATCTCCCTTTCAAGGATATGGAGAGTACCTTCTTCTTCACCTATTCAGTTGCGATACCTGCACACTTAACAACCCGCATAATTCATGGATAAAAAGCGAGTGATCACCAGGATGGACAGTTCCATCCCCAATATAATAATTATCCATAACATGATTAACAATACTTGTAGGTATCTTAAAGGGATCTATCTCAACAGGAGGTGGTTCATCTACTACCATAGCAGTGGTAGTAGTTTTCCCAAACAGAAAATGAAGTGGGTTATCCATATTGAAAACAAAGTATCAAGAAATAACAAAAGCAATACTCACAGTGAAAGTTTCCCCTACCAGTTCCACTCTTCAATAGTGCTTCACTCCCTGGCAACAGCGCCAGAAAATAGTCTTCATGACCCACAAGTATAGGGGGTGTATCGTAGTACTTTCAATAAATAGGAGTGTCGATCCCAACGAGGAGCAGAAGGTGCTGAATAGTGGTATGGAGCAGGAAATCCCTACGAATACTGAGCAAACGGATTTTAGTGGTTTTCTGACAAAGCAACAAGACAAAGAGCAAGTAACAGAAGTAACAAACAAACGGAGAAAGTGGCCCAATCCTTTCTTAGAAAAGGACAAGCCGGTGGAAATACTTATAAGGACCAAACGTTCTCGAGGACACATGGGAATTCTGTCAAGTCCTTTCGCTTCAAATAGCTGAGTACTCTTCTTTGGTGTTATAAGTATTGTGTGGGTGAACCTGGTGCTAACATACCACCCTTCCTAGGACTAGTACATACTTTTGATTAAACCCCCTACAAACATCCGTAACTACAGGAAAGAAATTAAGATATAAATCTAACCACAGCCTTAAACTCTGAGATCCTACACTCCCTTGTGCAAAGGTGTCCTAACAGGGGTTCAGGTTTCTATCACTCCAGCAACCCCACGACTAGTAGCCAAATACACAATGCATTCCCCTAGGCCCATAAATGGTGAAGTATCATGTAGTCGATGTTCACATGACACCACTAGAAGAATAGCACCACAACTTAGATACTAAACCATTGAATAATAACTCATCACAGATTCACTACTAACAACATGACTTCTCCCATGTCCTCAAGAACTAAAAGAACTACTCACAAGACATCATATGGATCAAGATCAAAGATGATATGGTAATGGATAACAATCTGAACATAAACAATAATCCAATGGTTCCACTCACAAGCATCAACTACAATAGTAATCAACACCGAGAAAGTTTCCCCTAATGAACTAAGCAATATCCAACACAATTGTTACAGTGGGACGAAGTGGTGATGATGGTGCTGGTGGAGATGATGGTGTGGATGATGATGATCCCGATAAAGCCTAGCTTGATGACGGTGTTGATGGCGACGGTCTCCCCTCTCTGGGAAGGAATTCCCCCGATAGAAATCTGTCTGCCGGAGATATCTTTCTCTCTCGGTGTTTTCCGCCTCCCAGAGGCGGCGGAAATCTATCTGTGGTCGCTCCCTTGGTATTAGGGTTCCGTAGGGAAGATATAGGCGAAGAGGCAGAGTCGGAGGCCGGGCAGGTGGGCCACACCTGCCCTAGGAGCGGGGTCAGGTGGGCCCGTCCATAGGGGGTGTGGCCCCCCTTAGGCCCCACTTCGTCCCTCCTTCTGGCTTCCTTCTTCTTCTGGTAAAATAATATGTTTCCATATTTTTCTGATATTTTTCTGATCTTCACGAAATTGCACCGAAACACCTTATTTTCCATCAGAATCCAGACTCCGGCAGTCCATCCTCCAAGAATCATCCAACATGCATAAAAAGATGAAAAGCCATAAGTAATACCTCATAATAAGACAAATATCAATGAATAGAGGTAAATTATGATATAGAAAGGTGATGCAAATTGGGCGTATCATAAGCTGCTGAAGAATGGACAAACCATGGAATGGGAGGAAATAATACCTCTCTTTTATTCTAAATTCTATCCTCCCAGTGAGATTCATAAGGATAGGAATCTTATATATAACTTTTGGCCTCGTGATGGAGAGAGTACAACTCAATCTTGGGGGAGATTGAAGTTACTAATGCTTAAAAGTCCTATTCATGAACTCCCTAACAATATTATTATCAATAACTTTTATGCTAGGCTTTCTCTTCATGATAAAGATTTACTAGATGCTTCTTGTGCTAGATCATTCACACTTATGTAGGAAGAAGCTAAATGGAATCTCCTAGACCGTATACAATAGAACACTAAAGCATGGGAGAATGACAAAGGAATAAAGTCAGGTATAAACTATGATTATGAATGCATTAAATCCTTTATGGGAACTGATAACTTCCGTGATATTAGTACTGAGTATGGTCTTGATTCTCGAAGTATTGCCAGTTTTTTAAGGAATTTGCCTATTACATAGAAATTCCTAAAATGTAGTGGAATAAGTACCATGCACCTTATAAATATGGTGTTAATCATGTTCCTATTAGAAGTACCGAAGTTTGTACTACTAATCATATTCTGCCTGGACCTTATGTTGAGAAAACACCTTTCCCAGCTAAGTTAAAGGAGTATTCTATGATAATTAGTGCGAATAACATAGTTACAAAGAAAGCTATGGAACGTGATGAGCAAATAAACAATGAACCGGTGGTTGCTATTGTGAAAGATCTTGTCACTAGAAATGTAGAGGATGAGCACATTGTCTTCTGTGAAGATGCTTCTAATATTATCTATCATCCTAGTAAATCTAGAAAAGCTAGTGTCCATGTGCTTTCTGTTAGAATAGGTGATCATTGCTATTATGGTTTATGTGATATTTGTGCTAGTTCTAGTGCTATTCCTTATGAGCTTTACAGGGAAATTATGCATGAAATTGGTACTTGTGAGCTTGAGGACATTGATGTGGTTATTCACCTTGCTAATAAGGAAACCATTTTCCCAATTGGTATTGTAAGAGATGTGGAGGTTCTTTGTGGTAAGATTAAGTATCCTGCTGATTTTCTAGTGCTTAATTCAGCAGCTAGTAAAGCCAGTCCTATCATTTTTGGTAGACCTTTCTTGAATACTTGTGGAGCTATTATAGATTGCAAAAAGGATAAAGTTTTAACTAAGTTTGATGGTGATTCTTATGTGTTTAACTTTTCCAAATTTGCTAAAGCTCCTTATGAAAATATCTTGCCTAATGAAGATTTCAGGGTTGAACAACTTGCTTCTATTGATCCAGTTTATGACCTTGGACCTATTTTTGATGATTGTAAGTATGATCATTCTGATGGTAAAGTTGTTTCTTGTGACAATTATATTGTCAACTTTATTCAAAGTGCTATTGAAAGTTATCATGAGAGAGGGAAACACGGTTTTATGCATCTCAATAATATTAAGTTTCCCCGTTTTATGTTGAAAGCTTGGACGTTGCATTTGTTTTGTCTTCCTATGCTAGTGGATTTTTGTTCCAATAATTTGTTTTATCATGAGACCCCCTTGCATAGGAAGTGGGTTAGACTCAAATGTGTTGGATATTTGCTTCTTCATGCTTTCTTTCACTTCAAATGTATATCTCCTATGTGAGCATCTTTGAAATTATCAATCCTAACTTAAAGGCATTAAAGAAAAGTAATTCTTGGGAGATAACCCAATAGTTTTGTTGAGTCTTGGAAGTTATTACCTCAGTAATAACCGCTCCTTATCCTTTTTGTTTTGGTTTTTCTGTTCTTGTTCTCCAAGTTGTTATCCAACTTTCATTAGTTTTGCAATTTTTGATTTGAGCAACAAAAGTTTTCCAAAAAAAAACAATCTTTACCTTCTGGTCTATTTTTGACAGATTTCTGCCTTCATTTGCATTTGCCTCTTATATTGATTCCCTTTCAGATTATTTTTGGGATTTTGGAAAGGAGTTGCTATAGTGGATTTTGTTTTGATGGATTTCAGTTGAAGTTTGAACCTAAAGGTTTATTTTTTTTGCATACACTAATGTTGCCATTGAGGTTTGTGTAAGGCCTTGTATGAAAGGAATTTTCAGGAGATGGCGAAAAGGAATCTGCAGAGTTCGTCTTTGAGTAGGTAAAAGTGGTGAAAACAAAAGGTTCGTGAAAACCTTATCTTTTTATATTTTTGATTTTTTTTATTGCATACATAAGTTACGGGACGAAACATAGGAGGAAACAGGAGGCCAGGGTGGCCACACCCACCCTAGGCGCGGGCCCCAGCTGGTCGCGACTAGAGGGGATATTAGCCCCTTGAACTCCGTCTCTGCCTTGTTTTCTCACAGTACCTTCCTTATTCATTGAAACTTCGTAATATATAACCCCCGGATCCCCCGAGGTTCTTATATCGTGTTCTCGTCGTGTTTTCGTTTCGATCTGTTTCTGTCAGGAATTTTTCTCAAGTTTGGAGCACCATGGTCTCTGCCAACAACAAAGGTAAGAAGCCCGTGGAAGAAGAAAGGATCACTGATAGGGACGAAGACGTGGGTTGGAGCATCAAGGAGAAAGTAAAGGACATGTCGGCATGCATGAAGGAGCAAGCTGCCACATGATCAAGGGCAAGGAAACCTACTTTTGTAGGGGCAATTAACACTGGATGTGCTTTTTTTGTAATATGCAGGGTATCATGACCTCTGTTCTAGACTTCAGAGCCTGCCCTGAGGCACTGGAATCCCTTCGAACCACTAATGAGTTTTGTGATAGGTACCGTGCTCTAGGGGTGAAGGTGCATATACTTCAAGAGGAGAATAACAAGCTTCGTAAGACGCTGGAGTGTTTTCTGACCCTAGATAAGGGAACACCACCACCGAAGGAGTAATTATTCATCAGGTTTGACGTCCCCTTGGCTTGTTCCAAGCTTGGGGGAGTGCCGCGGTATCACATCATTATCTTTTATCTTTTACCTTTTTAGTAGATTCATATCTTTGGTAGAGAAGTTATCTTATAAGTTGGTTTGCATTGTGGAAATATCTCTCCTTTAGTTGGTCATCTATGTATCCCTTGGTGTGAGTACCTTTATGGAATATTAATGAGAAGTTTCATCTTTTACTTTTTGCACTTCTTATTTTAGTTTGCAATATCTATTATATGATTGATCTTGTTGATCAGTATTGGTATCACCTTGGGAGCATCAAGTAGATCTAAATTGGTTTTGGCAAAGAGAGCTCTAGTCAGTATCAACACTTTTTGAGGTTTGAAATGAAAAGAGAAAAAGCTTACAGGTATTTTGTATCATCTATTTTCTTTCTTGATTGGCTCATAAGCTTAGTATTCTTTATTTGAGATCTTTTGCGTCTTCAAGGAAGATTGCATGTTTGGCTTTATTACTTGTATGTTTGCTTGTTTCTTTCAACTCTTTTGCTTGCTACCCAGCCTTTCTAGCCAAAAACCTATTTTTAGAAGGAATACTTCTCATGCATCCAAACCCTTCGAACCAAAACCTGTGCCATTTGTGTCCACCATATCTACCTATTAGCATTATTGCTATTCCAAGCAAATTCTCAAGCTTCATCTATCTTTCGAATTAAAAATTATTTTGTTATGTGAAAACTAGTTAGTGTAACATCCCAAAAATATTGATCATGATTATCAAATTCTAATCACTAAAATTAGGGTTAACAAAAACTTTTATTAAATAAAAATCAAATGAATGCATGTGTGTATGTGATGATTGTATGAATGCATGAATGTACTTGTGTGATTGATCTAAATAGCAAGGAATGGTTTAAAGATGAAAATAAGATCATCTAAAACATTTCCAATAAGAAAAAAATCAAGAGAAAATCAAAAACAAAACAAATAAAGCAAATGGTCATTTTTGCCAATCTTGCTCACTAGGCCACTTTGAGTGTTTCTAGTCCAAGATTTCAAACAAAAACTTTTCCATTTCTTTTCACCCCTTGCAATAGCAAGTAAAAGTGAATCAAAGTCCACCTTTCAAACTTGCAGAAACATTTGGCAACTTGATTCAAATCACATTTCAAAATTGAATCTATAACATATGTGAAGATCACACATTTTCAAAACCTAACCAAACCAGTGCCCCTTGACCAATCCAACTAACCCAAGACTCCCTAGTATGTGACTAGCAAACCCACCAAGTTTGAATCCAAAATTCAAATATGAATTTCTTTCGGCCATTTCATCAAACACCTTTTTGCAGCAAACAAACATCAAGCACTATTTGTAGGACTAAGTTTGGCCAACCTTGTCCCCTGTCTAGCTCACTCTACACTCTCAATAGATGATCAAACTAATCTAAATAGCTTTACACTATGAGCATGCATAGCCATCAATGGTGACCATGCCGAGAGCACCCTTGCCATCCCATGTCGCCAATGAGCTAGGAGAAGCTCTAGCTTTGCCAAACTTGTCTAGGACCCGCAGCACCGTCCATCGCCACCCCCTGTCCAAGCCCCGAGCCTTGCTAGCCCCTGGACCACACGGCAAGCTCGCGCCCAGCTTCTCTACGAATGAGCCGAGAGAGCGCCAGTGTGTCGCATGCGACATCAGCCCACAGACATCATGCCGCCCTCGCCGCTTGCGTACGTGATCGCCAGCACCCCAGCAACCCTCTAGACAACCCTGTTCGCCGCCGCGCGGACCACGGACGCTGTGCACCATTAAAATCCCCGTCGGACCTGCTCAGAGCGCCGTGACGTTCCAACCGTTCCTCACCGCCCCATGCCGCGCCATCAAGCCATTGAGCTTCAACAGGAGGCAACGCACCGCCCCTATCGTCGCCCATGCCATTAGCACACTGTGCTAGCGACCATGACGAGCTCCACCCGCGCCCGTCGGTCCCCTTCAGGCACTATAAAAGGAGGCCACCCCCGTTAGATTTGTGCACACCATCTCACTCCCTAACTCTCATTGATCACACCCACTCACCCCCGGAGCAAGGCGATCACCAGGTGGCCGGAATTTCACCGGAGTTTGCCGCTGCAGAGGAGGAGAGGTGCCGTCGATTGGAGCCGCCCCAGGAGGATCTACCGGTACCAGGAGGATCGCCATCGTCGACTTCGTCGTTCGCCCCCATCGCCGACCATCGTCGGAGCACCGGTTAGCCCCCACTGACCCCCACTGGCCGCGCTAGGGTTCAACCTCGCCGCGTCCTGTTCAGGCATGGACAATGAACCACGACCGTAAGATTAGAGTTAGATCGCACGGCCTAGATCTCCCATACCGCTTCGCCACTTGCTATCTCCCTGACGAGTGGGGACAACCACTTAAACCAGCCTGCGCGCGTTCTTCGTGGTGGGCCGGCCCAGTTAACCTCCCGTGCGACCCAACAATTCAAACTTAGGTTTATTCATTTAGTTTCAAAAGCAGTTCTATACCTAGATTCAAAAACCAATCCAGCTCGATTCACTGAACCAAAATGCATGAAACCAATTTTGTTAGAAAGGTACTAGAGCGTTTAATCCAATCCCATTGGATTCAAACCATTTAAATTTGTAGATCACCCATGGTAAAAATAACAAGGCAGAAGCTTTTCTGCATTCAAACATTTTTCAAAATTCAACCATGAAAGCTTTTGAGTTGATTCCAACTCTCAAAAATCACATTTAACCATACCTTTCAGATTATATAAAAATATATAGGGTTACTTGCGGAAATAATGATCAAGTAATAAAAGAATACCTCATAGGACATTCTAGTCACCTTAATTAATTAAAATAAAAAGGTTAAACCTTATTTATATGTGACACCACTTTATATCACATTCCCATGTACTGAAATATGTGGTGATGACATGTGTCAACATGATCCCATGTTTGAGTTGGATAATATTAAATCTTAAGTAGTTTTCAATGAGTAGAAATTACTTTTCTAAAATAAAGAAAATGAAACTATTTGCCTTAATGGTTGTAATGTTAGTGATGATGCTAGATCATCTAATGTGAACCTTTGTGTGCTAAATAGAGTAGTTAAGAATTGTGTGGTTATTGTGTACCTCGTATTTATTTATAGATGATAGTACCGACCAAGGATATGAGGAGGAAGGAGGATACCACGAGGAAGAAGCCGAGGAGAACTTCAACCACTGCTCTACACAAGGCAAGCTACAACTTGCAAGTTATCTTACTTAGCAAGCCTAATACTACTAGTTGAATTAGCAAGCTATTAACTAAGCAAGCTAAACACTTGCCACTTAGCAAGCCTATACCCATTGATGATACCCAATCCTAGTTTTACTTGCAAAGCTTAGTACTTTATTTCTTTATCAAAGTTTTCTCTTAGAGTTTACTTAGTTACTTGTAGATTCTAGGAAGATAATTGAAGGTAGCATAAAGGGCATAAAACTTGGCCTAAGTTAGATAAACCTTGATGTCATCCTGAAGCATGAGATTGAACCTAGATAAGATCCAATTGCTTACTACCCCTCATTAGTATTTATCCCACTTGTAGATGATAGTGCTAAGCATAAAACTTGATCAACTTTAGATGGGAATATTGGTGAAAATGGTTATAAAAACCTTAAAATGATGAGTCATTCTACTGAAATGTTTTGACATATCTTCTTGAACACCAGATGATTTTGATGATGAAAATGTTAAGGCATGAGCCTTAGCCCTTTATAAAACTGATGGTTTTCTGGATGCGATACCATTCAAATTTTACCGTACAACCACAATACCCAGAATTTGGGTAGGGCTTGACTGGAAATTTATATACCTTAGTATGGGTTCTCTTGCGGCTAAGGTTTGAGCTGAGGCTACCTTGTGAAGATCGTCCACCTGTGTAGTACCCTAGATGACAGTTGGTCATGGTTGGGAGGCCAAACTCATAGGAGAGGTGCCTATACTAGGGTGTGTAATTGAAAGATTAGGATTGATTATTCGCATACTGAGTATGGTGAATTCAGGATTTGTTCCTGACGGATATATCGAATGTTGTGGTGAAAGTGTACAATCTCCGCAGAGTGTCAAACTATTCGAATAGCCGCGTCCGCGGTTATGGACAGTTGGAGTGGCCATACTGTTCTGTCATCAGATGTTTTCAAAATGACTTATGAAATGATTTATGAATTTGACTTGACCACAACAGAGTTGTGATATGAAATTCAAGTTCCCACTTAGGTGTTATAAAACTTTCAACTAGCTTTCTTTGCTTCTAAACTCAGTAGAGATAAATCTGGCTTTTTTTCAAAACAACCCTAGAGTTTAGTATATCCTACTCAAAACCACTTGACTTGCTAGTAGTAGTTTGCTAGTACTTAAAGAGTACTCATGGCTTTGTCCCTGGCTATTCCCGTGGCCAGACTATGAAGAGGAGTATTAGGAAGATGGACCGCAGGAAGGTTATGAAAACTAGGATCATCTCCCATCGTTAGCATTGCCTGTGACCATGAAGATGGAGCTTCGCCCACGCTATCGTTATCTTTACGTTATTCCGATGCTTGAATTGTATTAAGACTGGATCATGAGATTCTTATTTGTGTAAGACCTTATGTATGGTTTGTAATGGATGATGTACTATGATATCCAATCTGTTTTGTCTCACAAAAATGGTAATCTTGGGATTGCGATATATGGCATAATAGGCATCTGGGATTAAAAATCCGGGTGTTGACAAGTTGCTATCAGAGCCATCCTGATCATAGGAGACCCTAGTCTAGAATGGACGTTTGAATCAAAAACTTAGTTTCAAAACCAAGGAAGTGAGTATTTATGAAAACTTATTCCCATCCTTATCACTTAGACTTTTTCATGAAAATTCATGTTCCTCAAAAATTCTTTCAAAATTACATAAAATTTGACACACTTGATCACTCTACTAACTTACTCATCCTATATTATTATAGATGGACGTTTAGTATAGCAAGTTCTATCAGTTGGGGAATGGAGGAGACCTCATCTTTGAGCATGACTTGGACCAGCTTTCGAAGATGCTAGAGCGTCCGCACCCCGAGTTCTTCAGAGCTCAGCTCAAAGATCAGGGAATTCAGTTGACCTTGAGAGAGAAAAACTGCCTCGATGGACTTGCCAGGGCAATGCAGGAAGCTCTTGCTCGTCTGTGTGGGCAGAGTATCAATCAAATCAAGGGTACCCTCTTTGAGTTCTACCCAAGACATGATGTTATGGGACAGCCACTGGAGGCACCATACCACCACGAGCTGAAGAGTCAATTGGACCACCTCAGCTTCATGATGTATGACCGTCAGAAGGAGTTAGACAATGCCCGCTCCGACGCCAACCACAAGTATGCCATCGCCGCCCAGAAGGATCAGACCATTACCATGCTAGTGAAGGATCGCCAGTCTCGTCGCCATCAGCTCGACAAGAAGGAGCGCATAATTGCCCCTCTTCTCCACCGGATCACGGGTTTGGAGGAGACCATCCACGAGAGGGACATGCAGCTGGAGGAGAAGGAGAATGCAGGGGAAGACCTTCGTGGAGACCCCTACTCCTATCTCAATGACGATGATGACTTTCTGGAGGATCAGGCCATGGACTTCTTCACTGATGAGGATGACTTCGCCTTCATCGATGATGATGATGAGTATCATGAGGACACCGACTCCGAGGAGTAGTAGCACTTGAGCACTAGCGTAGTTAGTTGTATCTGGTCCCACTGTATCGTAATTTCCCAGAATGGTTCTTAAAACCACTGCTTTTCTTTTTTGTGGTGTGTGTTTGTATCGTGTGCTATGAATGAATGAATGAAAAGCAAGTTGCTAGAAAAATCTGAGTCAAACTTTAAAAACTTTCCAAAACCCCTGAACCTTAGAAAATTTCCCTCTTTTCTCATGATCTATCTCAATCTTTAGATGCCTCACGGAGGAAGCACTTCATCCTCAGACCCAATGTTGAAACTCTTGCAAATGTTGGTTTATGACCACGAAGCCGAAAGAGCCAAACGTCAAGACAACTTAGCCACCCTTCAACAGATAGCTCAGATGGCCAACAACAATCAAGGCCATAGAAATCAGGACAACCATGGATCCAACCTCAAGAATTTCTAGAACACCAACCCACCCATTTTCAGTAAGTCTAAAGAGCCCCTAGATGCCGATGATTGTCTGCAAACCATGGAGAACAACCTGGAAGTTGAAGGAGTGGAAGCTAACGAGAAAGTTCTGTTCGCTACCCACTAGCTGGTCAGAGATGCAAGAGCATGGTGGAACAGCGTTTGCACCATGAATGGAGGACAAATGATGGCTTGGGATGAATTAAAACTCAAGTTTAGCAGAACGCATGTGCCACCAGGTTTGATTCTACGGATGAGAGATGAATTCAAGGAGCTTAAGCAAGGAAGAGTGACTGTGGTAGAGTACCGTGATAGATTCCTATCTCTGTCAAGGTATGCCCCGGATGAGATCAACACTGAAGCCAAGAAGAAGGAGAGATTCCTGAATGGTCTACATGATGATATGCATACAGTGTTAGTCAATATCCCATTTGCTGATATTGAAGCCTTAGTTGATTCTGCCATTCAGATGGAAAGAAAGATCAACCAAGCTAATGAGAACCGCAAGCGTCGCATGATGCATCAACCAGTAACCCACCATACACCAAAGTATCGCCCCAACCCATCTCCAGGATTTTCCCCAAGAACCAACAGACCCCCCGATGAACCGTCCAACCTATCCCAACCTTGGAAACCCAAGGCCCGGAGGGAATCACAACAACCCCGACAACTCCAGAAATTTCAACCATGCACCACCTAAGTTCAACAACAACAATGCCGCCACCAACACCAACACTTCCCCAAGGACTAGAAGCAATGTTGTGCCTGTTGCAGCAAAGGACAAGTCTTAGGTGACTTGTTATGAATGTGGAACCAAGGGTTACTATTCCAATGAGTGCCCCAAGAATATTGCCGCAGCCCCCAATGCAAATGCCCCAGCTCAGCAGCAGCGTCGCGTTCAGCATGGAAGAAGGTTTGCCCTAGGGAATTCGCTCAACCGCAATGGCCATCTCTTTCTCATGCATGCTGAAGAAGCCCAAGAAGCGCCAGATGTCGTGCTGGGTATGTTTTCTGTTAACTTAGTACTTTCAAGAGTCTTGTTTGATTCTGGATCATCACACTCATTTGTTACTGAAGAATTTGCATGCACTAGTAAGATTCAACCCACCAAACTGAAGCATGTTATGATAGTTTAAATACCTGGTTCAACCACCAAAGCTAGACAGATTTGCAAGGCCGTACCTATCTGAATCCATGGCATAGATTTTTATGCTAATCTAATAGTACTTGGAACTTAAGGTTTGGAAGTAGTACTAGGAATGGATTGGATGTCCAAACATAAAGGATTAATCGACTGTGCCAAGAAAGCCATAACCATGACCAGTACATCCGGAATGTCAATAGAGCATATATCTGAAACCTTGCCCCGTCAATTCAAGTGCAACAAGAGTCTAGCCCAGCCAACCATTTACCAAGTCCGGATAGTCTGTGAATACCCCGATGTATTTCCAGATGTTTTGCTCGGTATGCCCCCAGATCGGGATATCGAGTTTATCATTGAACTAATCCCTGGAACCGAACCCATAGACCAGAGACCTTATAGTATGAACCCATCTGAACTAGTGGAGCTGAAGAAACAACTGGATGCCATGTTGGAAATTGGATTGATTCAACCAAGTGCGTCGCCATGGAGATCACCTGTCTTACTTGTGGACAAGAAGGATGGAGGTAACCGTTTGTGTCCGGATTATCGGAAGTTTAATGATGTCACCATCAAGAACAAGTACCCGTTGCCAAAGATAGAAGACATGTTTGACCAGTTGACTGGTGCCAAAGTGTTTTCTAAGATTGATCTTAGAACTGGTTATCATCAACTCAAGATTCGCGCAAAGGATATTCCAAAGATTTCCTTTACCACTAGATATGGATTATATGAGTATACTGTCATGTCTTTTAGATTAACCAATGCCCCCGCTTATTTCATGAACCTCATGAATAATATTTTTATGGACTTCCTGGATAAGTTTGTCGTTGTTTTCATCGATGACATTCTGATTTATTCCAAATCATAAGAAGAACATGAGCTACACCTAAGGACCATTCTTGGAACCCTTAGGGAGCATAAACTATATGCAAGTTTAGCAAATGTGAATTCTGGTTACAGGAGGTAGGATTCCTCGAACATATTGTATCAGCCGGAGGAATTGCCGTTGACCCTGCAAAGGTGAAGGATGTGGAAGATTGGCAAGCCCCAACCACTGAAACCCAAGTTCGTGCATTTCTCGGATTAGCAGGATACTACCGCAAGTTCGTAGAGGGATTCTCGAGTATCGCAAGACCCATGACCGAATTGCTGAAGAAGGACAAGAAGTTTGAATGGACGGACAAGTGTGAAGCGAGTTTTCAGGAACTCAAGAGGAGATTGATTTCATCCCCAATCTTGATCATGCCGGATATCACGAAGCCCTTTGATGTGTATTGTGAAGCATCCAAGATTGGTCTCGGATGTGTGATAATGCAAGAAGGCAAAGTTATATCTTATATGTCCTGACAACTAAAACAACACGAATAGAATTAGCCTACCCATGACCTTGAACTAGCAACCATAGTTATAGCCCTGAAGACATGGAGGCATTACCTTATGGGTAATTGTTGTGAGATTTATTTGGATCACAAGAGCCTTAAGTATATATTCACTCAGAAGGAGCTGAATATGAGGCAGAGAAGATGGATTGAGATAATCAAGCACTATGATCTGGACATTCACTATCACCCCGGTAAAGCCAATGTGGTACCAGATGCCCTTAGAAGATTGCTGTGCCGCTTGAACTCCATGATTTTGAAGGAGCAACCAAGTTTGCACAAAGAGATGGAAGATTTCAGAATTGAATTAGTGAGTAAAGGATTTTTGGCTAGCATCAAACTTCAACCCACTTTGATCAGTCAGATCAAGGAGGCGTAGAAAGGAAATGATAGTATCAACTAAATCAAATGTCGTATCGGTACATGCAAAGTACCCGGATTCACCGAAGATGAAGGAGTGTTGTGGTACAAAAACTGTCTGTGTGTACAAGCAGATTCAGAGTTGAAAGAAGTTATTTTGAAGGAAGCCCATGATACTCTTTATTCTATCCACCCCGGAGGAACGAAGATGTATTAGGATCTGAAGGAGCAATTTTGGTGGCATAAGATGAAGAGAGAAATCGGAAGCTATATCACCAAGTGTGAAATTTGTTAGAGAGTCAAGGCGGGACATCAGAGACCCGCAGGACTGTTGCAACCATTGCAGATTCCGGAATGGAAATGGGATTCTGTAGGAATGGACTTTATCACCAGATTGCATACTTCTAGTAGGGGAAATGACTCTATTTGGGTTGTAGTTGACAGATTGTCCAAAGTAGCCCATTTCTTACCAGTCAATACCAGCTACCAGAGTTCGAAACTAGCGGAGTTATACATCGCTAGGATTGTCAGTTTGCACGGAGTTCCCAAGAACATTGTATCAGATTGAGGAATTCAGTTTACCTCGAGATTTTGGAAGAAAGTCCAAGAAGGTTTAGGAACCCGACTAGATTTCAGCACAATGTATCACCCTCAGAATGATGGACAAACGGAGCGAGTAAATCAAATACTCGAAGATATGTTGAGATCATGTGTGCTAGAGTATGGATCTAAATGGGAAGACTGCCTGCCGTTCGCAGAATTTTCTTATAACAATAGTTATCAAGCTAGTTTGCAAATGGCCCCATTTGAATTCATGTATGGAAGGAACTGTCATACCCCTTTGAACTGGTCGGAAGTAGGAGAGAGTCAAATTTGTGGACCCGACATCCTACGAGAAGCAGAAGAGAAAGTTCACAAGATCCGTGAGCACCTCAAGACCGCCCACTCAATAAAGAAGAGTTATGTCGACAAGAGACGTCGAGACCTTGCTTTCAATGTCGGAGATTTTGTGTATCTCAAAGTGTCGCCTTTGAAGGGAATGCATCGTTTCCAGCTCAAAGGAAAGTTAGCCCCCAGATATATCGGACCTTTCAAGATTCTGAACCATCAAGGAGAAGTATCATATCAATTGGAACTGCTAGAGGAGATGTCAGCCGTGCACAATGTGTTCCATATATCGTTACTTTGCAATGCCTTGAAGTCCCGGAGAAGACTGAAGTTTTCAAGAACATTGATCACCGGGCCATAGAGATCAATGATGACCTGACATATCCCAAAGTACCCATCCGTATTTTGGAGGAAGCTTTCAGGACCACCAGTGTAACATCCCAATTTCAGCAACCCTGATTAAATGTCCAGAAGGCAAAAATCAGGGGGAACAAAAACTTTTTCTTGTAATGTGTGCTTTCTTGTTTGCTTGTGCTCAAGCAACTGTTTGAGGATTAGTTGTGTTCTCCTCATCTCAACACTAGTTTACAAAAACTATTTCACAAAAGATAAGTCTTGGCTCATCTTTCATATTCTCAAATGTTCTGACATTTCAAAACCTGAGCCGGTAACTTTGACACAACCAAATACTTTACTAGCCTCTATTGCCAAAACTATGGAGACCTATATATTATCTCCTTATGTTTTCAAGACAGAATCTTCAACTACTCTTATCCCTAGGTTTTCCAAAACCTTACTAAAACCTTTTTCATCTCAATCTTGGTAGAGATACCAAGATGGTACTTATCTTACTTAAAAAGTAAAACCCCTTTCAACATGCCCAACATTACCCCAAGCTAGGTTTGATGGTAACCCTAGTAGTAGTTAGATAAGTAGAAGGATGAATTGCCTTGATCTGCTGTCTGATGAATTGCCTTGATCTATTGATTGCCTTGTTTGCTCTAAACTAGAATGAGCTGGTCTAGCAGCTCATACCTTAGGACCCAATATATGCAGGTGATCATCAATCTCAAAGCAAGCATCTAAGTCTAGATCTCTCAAGTGATCATCTCAACCCATGTATATCTCTATCCAAAGATAATACCTCATGATAGCTCCAACCTAGTGGAGACTCCATCCAAGTTAGGATCCCCTCTCTGAAATCTACACCTCAACATCCACCACTTGATGAGAAGGATAAGCTCTTGTCACTCCCTTAGTGTTCCCCTCTTGCACTCTAGTCTAAAACCCTAAATCTGCCAAAAATGGCTAAGTCTGGATTTCTTATCCGTATACCTTCCAACCTATGTGCATTCTTGAGAATGTACTTGAAGTATCTTGTAGTACATCTTTACTACTACCAAATCACACTCCTTCCCTTGGCTAAGCCATTCTATCTCCTACTCATCCTTGATGGTTTTGTAGTCAAGATAATAATCTTTTATGCAAATCTTATCATCTTGCCTACTTTGGCAGAAGCCCACATCTATACGCCACCTCCCCTTGACCCACTCATTACATGATTATGATATACTAACCATGGGCTATCAATCCCCACTTCACTTGTTTCCATTACAGCCTTGTGCGTCTTAAACTCCCATGGTTTAGGAGGCTACCTGATGCATCTGTTATGGCAGTCTTATTTTTAACAAAGTTTGCCATCTCTCCTAGATTATCTCAAATCCAACCAAGACCAACTATTGCTTCCATGATAATATATATTACTTGGTCTATCCATACATATACCTCGTGTGCCAAGGTGATCTCTGAGCTCCCTAATCCAACCTTGTTTAGGTGGCATCAGAATAACCAAACCCTAGATCCTCCAAGAATGTAGTTTCCACCCTTTTAAACACTTTCCTTCAAAACCAAGGTTTATATTGATGCCTACATCAAGTCCACATCATCCACCTTGGATATAACCATCCCCAAATAATTCCCACAATTATTTGGATTATCAAACTATTTTATTTCCTTTACTTACCAATATCTTAAGATCCTTGTCTATAAAGGTAAGTTTGTTTTTCTCCAGATAACTTTGCCAACTCAATGCATAATAGAGTTCTCCATCTCATATCCCATCTTTCCAACTCAAAAATAAATATTTTTGAGATTCTTCATTATTTCTCTTTGCCATTTTTCTTAAATGGCAGAAACAAGAAATAATTCCCCAAAAATACTTTTCCACCCCAATAAATCCCAATAAAATTCTCCAATGAGTGCTATGATATTTAGGACAATATCACATCAAAAACCAAGCTTTTACAAAGTAAAATTATCATCTTAGCTTCCATAATCTACTTCAACCCTTTTTGAAGAAGTGCATTTAAATGGGATTTTAATCATTATACAAATCCCATTTAAATCATGGAGAGATTATTTGACCCACTCCACCTACCAGTAACATTTCCCCACTTTGCTCAATGCAACTTTTGCAACTTCCTTCACAAGCCTTCAATTGATCGATTTTGCAAACTCAATTAAATCTTGATTTAAATCAATCCCAAACCAGCTCCAATCTTCTCTAGCACTTCTCCCTAACCTCATCACTCTCCCCTGGTCGACCACTACCTTGCCCCACATGATTATTTAAGAAGGAGACAAAGGCAATGTCTTGTCTAGCCATCTCTTTGCTTATTAACACACCCCACCCCCACTCTTTTCCCTAGCATGACCAGTCCCCTCTATCTCACCTCTCCATCGCCCCTGAGGCCCAATCCCCAAGCAGCACCCCCTCCTCCATGCTCAACATGGACATAGTCCACCCAACACCCTCCCGCTTCGGTTTATAAGGCTAGCAGCCACCCAGAGCCTCACTCCTCTCTCATTTGCCCCTTCCACTCCTACTTACCTCCCCAGCACCTTCCTTTCCCTCCCCCTGCTCTGCCTTGCCCTGGAGAGGAAGAGCAAAGGAGTTTCGGCCTCCCCTCCTCTTGCAATAACACCTCCTCCCCCCCTCCGTTTCACCAGCTGCATGCCTCTCTCTGGCCCTTCTCTACCCCCTCTGACCCTCCCCCATGTTTTCCTCGTGTGCATGAACGCCCCAAGAAAATCCCCCGGCGAGCTCCCGAAAGCATCGGCGGCCGTCTTCACGCGAGTAAGGTCCCGGTGCCAAACCCCATGTTGCCGCCCCTCGTTCTGACCGCTGTCCCGTGCCGCGTCACCCCCGCCTCTCCTCATCGCCTCTCCGTGTCCCCAGTTGAGCCCCCGAGCCTCCCCTGTTGACCTAGGGTTCTGTCGTCGACGGGCCTGTTCCACCGGGGAAGACGACCGTGGGTCGTCGGATCCCTCTTAATCGGACGGCCCTCGATCCCCCATACCCCTTCTCTCCCTCCCTCTCACTGACGGGCGAGACGACGCCGTCAGCCACCCGATCCCCAAAGCCCGCGCGGGGACGTGCCTGGATGGGCCCAAATCTCCCCTCCACGGCCCATTTAGCCTCAGATCCTAGCCCATGGAACCCCCTTGTTTTATCATATTTACTAGATCTGTAGGGTAGCCTATTGGTTTAATTAATTTTAAAAATGAAAAATTACTCCAAATTACTAGATCTAAATTTTCTAAGGTCCCTATATATCTTCTCACACAGGTAGACCTGGTGCTGGACCAAAACAAGGTTTAGATTAAATCTGATAAATCATATACCCAGAATTGTCCAGAACCCTAAATAAATTCTCCAGTAAGTTTGGTATATCCAAAGGAACTAAATCCTATTGGTAACGAAAGGTATAAACCATACCTTTCAAATCCCACTGCCCCTAACCTATTTTGCTTCCTAGTTTACCCCTGGTGAAAATAATAAAAACAGGCCTTTTCTGACTTTAGGAAATTCCCTAGGTCAAACCAAGTGAGGTATGGACCTAATTCCAACTCTCAGTTGATACACCTAACCATATCTTCCAAAATCCAGCAGCTCATAATTTTATGAGTCTCTGTTTATTTTTAGTGAATTAAACCCTTTTGTGCATGGTTTATTCACTAATAAAAACATTATAGTAGCTATGTAACACCAAAAAGGTTTATTCCAATTTATACATAAAGGTATTGTCAGTACCTAACATGTGTCCTCGGAATCAACTAAAAATCTTCTATAGATTAAATCTCATGAAAAAGACAAATCCTATCCAGTACTGCCTTTGGGAATTTCTCAAGGGCATTCTGGTAACTGTTTTGAGGTGATTCAAACTCCTACTGATTCAGCCCACCAAATACTACTTAATCACCCAAGGAAATAATTTTTGGAACTCCAGAGAAGTTCTATAAGATCATTTCCTAAAACTAGGGTTTTATATACTATAAAATCCATTATAAATCAAGGGAAATTGATAAAATAGTGAAACCACTTTTGTTGGCTTCATTTTATTAATACCTATCTGATGGTATCATTTTTATACCATGGTATCATACAGATCCCGCCCTTGGTAAAAACCCCCTCTCTTAGGCAGTTCCTAGATTACAAACCCAAAGGGAATTCTTTCCCTAATACCTCCCAATCTTCTTCCAATCCAATCAAATCAAACCTCCAACATCCTGCTGATGTTTATCATGTATCTATCTATCCTTTTATTGTTGTATGGTTTGATGCTTGTATGCCTTGTATTGATTGGTGTACTATTTGTTTGCATGTATGCTCGATAACGGCGATAGATGCGATTGTGTGACGCCGAGAAGAAGGAAGCATCCGGGGTTATCTTTAGTATCATTATTGGTTATCTGGTTATCTAACGCCGTCAAGGGACTTCTCGCTGGTCACAGGCAAGCCACCACTCTTGAACTCCTGTATTTACCTACTCCCGTTTATCAACCGTTTTATACCTCGTTTATAAATTGCATGATTAAAGGCATGTTTTGAATCCAAATAAACAGACGTGAGTAACTTGGATCCTCCAAGTTATGAATGAGTGTCCCTTGGACACCTACCCTATTCACACCTACTTTTACCCCTTAGAAAGAGTCTAAGATGATTAGCATCTTCCCTCTTGGAACCCACGGGTTTTCAACGATAAACTATTTTGGGTTATACCCTACTGCAAAGTTTTCAAAATAAAACCCTTGGAAAGAGGCATCCTTTCCAAGCGGAAGTTTTACTAAAAGAAGATATGAGGTGGATGAAGAGAAAGTTAAGTAACAGAAAGGAAGGGATGTTGTAAGCCAATGTCCGGAACAATTTATCCGTGCAACCACATTACCCCAGACGCTGGGGCTTAGCTCGTAGTTTGTCATCTTTAGCCGAGGCTGCTCTTACTCGCTAAAGGGAAGAAATCCCCTGAAATCCGGTCTACCTGTAGGGTAAGGCACTGGTGCAACAATTGGGTCTCTCGCGGATGGTATGCTTTTAGGTAGTACGGATGGAAGATTGGCACTATTGCTACCGGTCAGACTTCGGTCTGGAGGTAGGGGTCAGTGCGGGAGGAAGGACCAGGGTTGTCATACCCCATACTCGTACCGGAGAGATAAACCCAAAAGGAAAAGCCGCCATTGCTAGGGATCGACAAATGAAAGGTTCAAGTTTGATTATCCGAACCCCTGCCTACCATGTGTAGCAGGCTGTGGTTTTATCCCGACGGATGTATTGATTCTTGTGGGTAAAGTGCACCAAGTCTGGAGAGTCTAATCTATTCGAATAGCCATGTCCACGGAAAAGGACGGTTGGAATGGCAAGTGCTAGGAGGACCCTTCGATTCGATTAAGTTATGTGGAAATAAAGGACATGACTTGTTCATGAGAAAGGATAAGAATGAAATTGATTTTGACCAGAGATGGTCGATAAGGTTTTAAAAAGGGGTTTACAACAAAACGTTTTAAAAATATTTTTAACAAGGATGTGGAGATGTCCGGGTTTTCTAAAAGGAGACATGTTTTCTAAAAAATCTTTTTTTCAACAAAGATATAGAGATGCCAAGGTTAGGTTTTTCCTTCAAAAACAACTATAGTGTAGAGCTATCTCGCCACAGCCAGATATGCATTATCTTATTACCTTGTCTCGGTGGTTTGCGAGTACATTCAAAGTACTCACCGGCATTGTCCCTAGCTATTTACTTGGCCAGATTGTAGATGTTAAGAAGGAACGAAGGTGTTGACGTCTATGCGAGCTAGGCCATCTTCCCAGTCAGATGCCTGTAGGTTAAGGCACGGGCTCTGAGCTGAAGACTTCCGCTATTTGTGTTGTAATCGCCATAATGCCTCCATTGTAAAGTTTTGTATTCGTTATTGTAAGGATGATGTAATGATACTAGTCAGTTATGCTCATGGCTCACTGATCATGGGAACGTGAATTGTATGCATAACGGGTATTCTCGGAACATAAATCCGGGGTGACACAACCAGGACCCGAAGCATCAAGTTTCTCAAGATTCAGTGGAGCAACCACACTGAATAAGAAGCTACCTAGGAACAAGGAGACTACATCAGGACGGAGTTTCCCGATCTCTTTAAATCCTTGGTAATCTTTTTTCTTCTTTTTCAAATCTCGGGACAAGATTTTGTTTAAGGAGGGAAGGTTTTTGACATCCCAAAAATATTGATCATGATTATCAAATTCTAATCACTAAAATTAGGGTTAACAAAAACTTTTATTAAATAAAAATCAAATGAATGCATGTGTGTATGTGATGATTGTATGAATGCATGAATGGACTTGTGTGATTGATCTACATAGAAAGGAATGGTTTAAATATGAAAATAACATCATCTAAAACATTTCCAAGAAGAAACAAATCAAGAGAAAATAAAAAACAAAGCAAATAAAGCAAATGGTCATTTTTGCCAATCTTGCTCACTAGGCCACTTTGAGTGTTTCTAGTCCAAGATTTCAAACAGAAACTTTTCCATTTCTTTTCACCCCTTGCAAGACCAAGTAAAAGTGAATCAAAGCCCCCCTTTCAAACTTGCAGAACCATTTGGCAACTTGATTCAAATCACGTTTCAAAATTGAATCTATAACATATGTGAAGATCACACATTTTCAAAACCCAACCAAACCAGTGCCCCTTGACCAATCCAACTAACCCACGACTACATAGTATGTTACTAGCAAACCCACAAAGTTTGAATCCAAAATTCAAATATGAATTTCTTTCGGCCATTTCATCAAACACCTTGTTTGCAACAAACAAACAAACATCAAGAACTATTTGTAGGAGTAATTTTGGCCAACCTTGTCCCCTCTCTAGCTCACTCTACACTCTCAATAGATGATCAAACTAGCTTTAGCATCACTGTGAGCATGCATAGCCATCAATGGTGACCATGCCGAGAGCACCCTTGACACCCCCATGTCGCCAGCGAGCTAGGAGAAGCTCTAGCTTAGCCAACCTTGTCTGGGACACGCAGCACCATCCACCGCCACCCCCTTTCCAAGCCCCAAGCCTTGACAGCCCCTGGACCACACGACAACCTCGCGCCCAACTTCTCTGCGAACGAGTCGAGAGCGCGCCAGTGCGCTGCATGCGACACCAGCCCATAGACCGCGTGCCGCCATCACCGCTTGCGTACGTGATCGCCAGCACCCCAGCAACTCGCCAGACAACCATGTTCGCCTCCGCGCGGACCATGGATGTTGTGCGCCATTAAAATCCCCGACGGACCCGCTCAGAGCGCCGTGACGTTCCGACCGTTCCTCACCGTCCCACGTCGCGCCATAAAGCCGTTGAGCTTCGCCCGGTGGAAACGCACCGCCCCTATCGTCGCCCATGCCATTAGCACGCTGTGCCGGCGACCATGACGAGCTCCACCCGCGCCTGTCGGTCCCCTTCAGGCACAATAAAAGGAGGCCACCCCCATTCGATTTGTGCACACCATCTCACTCTCCACCTCTCACTGATAACACCCACTCACCCCCGGAGCAAGGCGAGCACCAGGTGGCCGAAATTTCACCGGAGTTCGCCGCTGCAGAGGAGAAGAGTCGCCGTCGACTGGAGCCGCCCCAGGAGGAGCTGTCAGTACCAGGAGGATCGCCATCATCGACTTCGTCGTTCGCTCCCATCACCGACAATCGCCGGAGCACCGGTGAGCCCCCACTGACCCCCACTGGTCGCACTAGGGTTCAACCTCGCCGCGTCCTGTTCAGGCATGGACGATGAACCACGACCGTAGGATTAGACTTAGATCACACGGTCTAGATCGCCCCATACCGCTTTGCCACTCACTATCTCCCTGACGAGTGGGGACAACCACTTAAACCAGCCCGCGCGCGTTGTGCATAGTGGTCGGCCCAGTTAACCTCCCGCGCGACCCAACAATTCAAACTTAGGTTTATTCATTTAGTTTCAAAAGCAGTTCTGTACCTAGATTCAAAAATCAACCTAGCTCGATTCACTAAACCAAAATGCATGAAACCAATTTTGTTAGAAAGGTACTGGAGTGTTTAATCCAATCCCATTGGATTCAAACCATTTATATTTGTATATCACCCATGGTAAAAATAACAAGGCAGAAGCTTTTCTTCATTCAAACATTTTTCAAAATTCAACCATGAAATCTTTTGAGTTGATTCCAACTCTCAAAAATCACATTTAACCATACCTTTCAGATTATATAAAAATATATAGGGTTACTTGCAGAAATAATGATCAAGTAATAGAAGAATACCTCATAGGCCATTCTAGTCACCTTAATTAATTAAAATAAAAAGGTTAAACCTTATTAAATTGTGACACCACTTTAAATCACATTCCCATGTACTGAAATATGTGGTGATGACATGTGTCAACATGATCCCATGTTTGAGTTGGAGAATATTAAATCTTAAGTAGTTTTTCAATGAGTAGAAATTACTTTTCTAAAATAAAGAAAATGAAACTATTTGCCTTAATGGTTATTATGTTAGTGATGACGCTAGATCATCTAATGTGAACCTTTGTGTGCTAAATAGAGTAGTTATGAATTGTGTGGTGATTATGTACCTCGTATTTATTTATAGATGATAGTACCGACCAAGGATACGAGGAGGAAGGAGGATACTACGAGGAAGAAGCCGAGGAGAACTTCAACCACTGCTCTACACAAGGCAAGCTACAACTTGCAAGTTATCTTACTTAGCAAGCCTAATACTACTGGTTGAATTAACAATCTATTAACTGAGCAAGCTAAACACTTGCCACTTAGCAAGCTTATACCCATTGATGATACCAATTCTAGTTTTACTTGCAAAGCTTAGTACTTTATTTCTTTATCAAAGTTTTCTCTTAGAGTTTACTTAGTGACTTGTAGATTCTAGGAAGATAATTGAAGGTAGCATAAAGGGCATAAAACTTGGCCTAAGTTAGATAAATCTTGATGTCATCCTGAAGCATGAGATTGAACCTAGATAAGATCCAATTGCTTATCACCCCTCATTAGTATTTATCCCACTTGTAGATGCTAGTGCTAAGCATAAAACTTGATCAACTTTAGATGGGAATACTTGGTGAAAATGGTTATGAAAACCTTAGAATGATGAGTCATTCTACTAAAATGTTTTGACATTTGTTCTTGAACACCATATGATTTTGATGATGAAAATGTTAAGGCATGGGCCTTAGCCCTTTATAAAACTGATGGTTTTCTGGATGCGATACCATTCCAATTTTACTGTACAACCACAATACCCGAAATTTGGGTAGGGCTTGAATGGAAATTTATATACCTTAGTATGGGTTCCCTTGCAGCCAAGGTTTGAGCTGAGGCTACCTTATGAAGATTGTCCACCTATGCAGTACCCAAGATGACAGTTGGTCATGGTTGGGAGGCCAAACTCACAGGAGAGGTGCCTATACTAGGGTGTGTAATTGAAAGGTTAGGATTGATTATCCGCATACTGAGTATGGTGAATTAAGGATTTGTTCCTGACGGATGTATCGATTGTTGTGGTGAAAGTGTACAATCTCTGCATAGTGTCAAACTATTCGAATAGCCGCGTCCGCGGTTATGGACAGTTGGAGTGGCCATACTGTTCCATCGTTAGATGTTTTCAAAATGACTTATGAAATGATTTATGACTTTGACTTGACCACAACAGAGTTTTAATATGAAATTCAAGTTCCCACTTAGGTGTTATAAAACTTTCAACTAGCTTCCTTTGCTTCTGAACTCAGTAGAGATAAATCTGGATTTTTGCAAAACAACCCTAGAGCTTAGTATATCCTACTCAAAACCACTTGACTTGCTAGTACTAGTTTGCGAGTACCTAAAGAGTACTCATGGATTTGTCCCTGACTATTCCCGTGGCCAGACTATGAATAGGAGTATAAGGAAGATGGACCGCATGAAGGTTACGACAACTAGGATCTGTAGGGGTTCATAGCATGGAAACCAAAAATTTTCTACCGCATACAAATAAACAAGCCAAGATCTATCTACTAGATTGTAGCAACGAGTCGATAGAATAACTCACCCTCGAATATTCCAAAGTGTTTAACGAGAGCGGATTCTCGTGGGTGATGTAGTCGTACTCTTGCCGATCTCAAGATCGTGTAGACGATCCTTCCGGCGCTGCTCGTAGCGCTCATGATCACACGCTTTGGTACTCGATGAAGACCTTCCTCTCCTTGTTCCAAAGAAAATGAGTTTGTAGCACTCTCCTGCAATTCCTACGGCGTGGTACCGGAAGTAGATGGGAGATCTCGCAGGGCTTCGCCTTAAGCCGGAGCAAGTATGGTGGACTATGAGAGAGGCCTTGGTGATCTAGGGTTTAGAGGCACCAAGGATAGAGGGCTAGGCCGGCGGCTAGGGCAAGGGGAATCCCCAACTCGGCGTCTTGGGAGAAAAACCCTAGGACGGCGGCTGCAGGAGGGCCGGCGGCTAGGGTTAGGGTTTTGGTGGGGCAAGGTGTAGGTCTAGAGGGGCAGCCCTGCCCCTCCTTTTATAGGTGGGAGGGAGCGGCCAAGGGGGAGGGAGTCCTCCCCCAAGTCGGCCTCCTTGGACGGCGTTGGAGGGAGAGGAACTCCTCCCCAAGTAGGTTTCCTACTCTCCCTCCACCAAGGAAACTTGCCCTTTCACTTTTCAAATTGGCGTTTGACTTTTCAAACTAGGATTTGATTTATCCCTTTATTTTGCTCAGCGATGACACCTAGTACATGATGGAACCATTCCAACTTGTTATGAAACATTCATGTACCCTTCCCCTCCGGAGTGCCGGACCTTCCGGACCCTTCTTGAACATTCCCGATGAAAACACCGGAATCATTCCCCAACTCCGAAACATGACTTTCCTTATATGAATCTTATTCTCCGGACCATTCCGGATCTCCTCGTGATATCCCGGATCCCATCCAAGACTCCGAACAACATTCGGTCTCTTACTCATCATTCCATAACTACTCAACAACATCGAATCCTTAAGTGTGTCTCCCTACGGTTCATGAATTATGCGGACATGATCGAGACACTTCTCCAAACAATAACCAATAGAGGAATCTGGAAATTCATATGGCTCCGACATATTTCTATGATTACTTTGCGATCGAATGAACCACTTACATACGATACCAATTTCCCTTTGTCTCACGATAGTTTACTTATCCGAGGTTTTGATCGTGGGTATCTCTGCACACCTAGTTCAACCTCGTTACTGGTAAGTATTCTTTTCTCGTTTCCGTGATATGTGGTCCATTGTGAGCCAGTCACATGCTTGCAAGCCAATTGGATGACATTCCACCGAGAGGGCCCAGAGTATATCTATTCGTCATATGGATGGAAAAATCCCACTCTTGATCCATGTGTCTCAACCCATACTTTCCGAACACTCAATGCCACCTTTATAGCCACCCAGTTATGGTGTGGTGTTTGATGTCATCAAAGCATCCTTCCGGTGATGGTGATAAGAATGATCTCATGGTCGAAGGAATTAGGTTACTATGTATCAGAAAGCATATAGCAATTGAACTATTAAAATGACTTGATATTTATGCTACGCTTATCTATAGGAGTATGTCAATCATACCATTCTCCTAACGATATGATCTTGTTGTTAATAACATCTCAATGTTCATGATAGGGAAACCACAATCATTTATTAACCAACAAGCTAGTATTATGAAGACGCTTTACTAGGGACTCTAATTTAGTTTACAAATCACACAAGTATTAATGTTTCCTTGTTAATACTGTTATATCATGAATGCAAACATTTATCATAAATACAAAGATATAATAATAACTACAATTATTATTGCCTCTAGGGCATATATCCAACAGTCTCCCACTTGCACTAGAGTCAACTAATCTAGATTAAAAGGTAATATACCGAACACCCATGGCAGTTTGGTGTTGGTCATGTTTTGCCCTCGGGAGAGGTTTAGTCAACGGATCCGCCACATTCAGATCTGTGTGTACTTTGCAAATCTTTATGTCACCATCTTGGACATGTTCTCGAATAGCGTGAAAACGTAGCTTGATGTGCTTCAGCTTCTTGTGTGACCTTGGTTCTTGCGCATTGGCTATGGCGCCCATGTTATCACAGTAGATATACATTGGGTCCAGCGCACTTGGAACCACACCGAGCTCTGTAATGAACTCTTTCATCCATATCGCTTCTTGTGAAGCCTCCGAAGCAGCTATGTATTCCGATTCAGTTGAAGATCTCGCCACAACGCTTTTCTTTGCACTCCTCCAGCTAACTGCTGCACCATTCAAAGTAAATACGTATCTAGATTGAGATTTAGAATCATCCGGATCGGTGTTCCAACTAGCATCGGTGTAACCATTAACAACGAGCTGTTCGTCACCTCCATAAGAAAGAACCATATCCTTAATTCTTCTCAAGTACTTAAGGATGTTTTTGACCGCTGTCCAATGATCCACTCCTAGATCACTTTGATATCTTCTAGTTAAACTAACAGGATATGCAATGTCGGGTCTAGTACATAGCATAGCATACATTAGAGATCCTATGGCTGAGGCATAGGGAGTCTTACTCATCCTTTATCTATCTTCTGCCGTTGCTGGACTTTGAGTTTTACTCAAGGTCGTATTGGGCAACATGGGCAAGAACCCTTTCTTGCTATCTTCCATTCCAAACCTCTTTACAACTTTGTCCAAATATGTAATTTGTGACAATGATATTAGGCGTCTCGATCTATCTCTATAAATCTTTATGCCTAATATGTAAGCTGCTTTGCCAAGACCTTTCATTGAAAAACTATTATTCAAATATTCCTTGACACTATTAAGAAGGTCCACATCATTCCCAATGAACAATATGTCATCTACATATAGTATTAAGAATGCTACAGAGCTCCCACTCACTTTCTTGTAAATACAAGCTTCTCCATAAGTTTGTATAAAACCAAAACTTTTGATTACCTTATCAAAATGTTGATTCCAACTTCGGGATGCTTGCTTCAATCCATATATGGACCGTTGAAGTTTGCATACCTTGTTAGCATCTTTAGGATCGACAAAACCTTTGGGTTGCATCATATACAACTCTTCATCAATCTCACCATTGAGGAACGCTATTTTGACATCCATCTGCCATATCTCATAATCATAATATGCAGCGATTGCTAACAAAATCCTCACAGACTTTAGCTTCGCTACTGGTGAGAAAGTCTCATCATAGTCAACTCCTTGAATTTGTCGAACCCTTTTGCGACAAGTCGAGCTTTATAGACAGTAACATTACCATCAGCATCTGTTTTCTTCTTGAAAATCCATTTGTTCTCGACAGCCTTCCGACCATCCGGTAAGTCCACCAAAGTCCATACTTGGTTTTCATACATGGATCCAATCTCGGATTTCATGGCTTCTTGCCATTTATTGGAATCTGGGCTCATCATCGCTTCCTCATATGTCGCAGGGTCATCGGTGTTGTCCACCAACATGACACTCATAACGGGATCATACCAATCATGAGTGGTACGAGTTCTCATTGACCTGCGAGGCTCTGTAGCAACTTCAACCGAAGTTTCATGATCATCATTATTAGCTTCCTCTCTTATTGGTGCAGGCACCACAGGAACTTCTTCCGGTGCTGTTCTACTCGCAAGTTCGAGAGAAGGTTCAACAACCTCGTCGAGTTCTACTTTCCTTCCAGTCACTTCTTTCGAGAGAAATTCCTTCTCTAGAAAGGATCCATTTTTGGCAACGAAGATTTTGCCTTAGGATATATGATAGAAGGTATACCCAATAGTTTCCTTTGGGTATCCTACGAAGACGCATTTTCCGCTTTGGGTTCAAGCTTATTCGGCTGTAACTTCTTTACATAGGCTTCGTAACCCCAAACTTTAAGGAACGACAATTTAGGTTTCTTCCCAAACTATAATTCATACGGTGTCGTTTCAACGGATTTAGATGGTGACCTATTTAAAGTGAATGCGGCTGTTTCTAATGCATAACCCCAAAATGATAGCGGTGAATCTATAAGTGACATCATAGAACGAACCATATCTAAGAGAGTTCGATTACGATGTTCAGACACACCATTACACTGTGGTGTTCCCGGCGGTGTCAATTGTGAAAGTATTCCGAATTTCTTCAAATGATCGTCAAACTCGTAACTTAGATATTCACCTCCACGATCAGAACGCAGAAATTTAATCTTCTTGTTACGTTGATTCTCCACCTCACTTTGAAATTCCTTAAACTTCTCGAAAGTTTCGGACTTATGTTTCGAAATAGATATACCCATATCTACTCAAGTCATCTGTGAAGGTAAGAACATAACGATAACCACGGCGCGATGCTACACTCATTGGGCCACACACATCGGTATGTATGATTTCCAATAAGTCCATAGCTCGCTCCATCATCCCAAAAAATGGAGTCTTAGTCATTTTACCCATCAGACATGCTTCGCATCTTTCAAGTGATTCGAAATCAAGTGATTCAAGAAGTCCATCGGAATGGAGTTTCTTCATACGCTTCACTCCAATGTGACCAAGACGATAGTGCCACATATAGGTCGAGTTATCGCTCAATTTCAAACGTTTAGCTTCAATGTTATTAATATGTGTATTTCCACTATCGAGATTCAATAAGAATAGACCATCTATCAAAGGTGCATGTCCATAAAACATATTACTCATATAAATCGAACAACCATTATTCTCAGACTTAAACAAGTAACCGTCTTGCAATAAACAAGATCCTGATATAATGTTCATGCTTAACGCAGGCACCAAATAACAATTATTTAAGTATAAAACTATTCCCGATGGTAGATGAAGAGGTAGCGTGCCGACCGCGATCACATCAACCTTTGGTCAATTTCCAACGCGCATCGTCACCTCGTTCTTCGCTAGCTTCCGTTTATTCTGCAGCACCTGTTTCGAGTTACAAATATGAGCAACCAACAAGATCAAATACCTGTGCACTACTACGATTACTAGTGAGATACACATCAATAACATGTATATCGGATATACCTTTCTTCTTGAAGTTGCCGTTCTTCAAATCCGCCAAGTACTTTGGGCAATTCCGCTTCCAGTGACCTTCTCCCTTGTAGTAAAAGCACTCAGTATCAGGCTTAGGTCCAGCCTTGGTCTTCTTCGTCGGTGCGGCAACTTTCTTACCACCCTTCTTGGAGTGTCCCTTTTTCTTAGACTTGCCTTTCTTGAATTTGGTGGTCTTATTGACCATCAACACTTGGTGCTCTTTCTTGATCTGCACTTCTGCAGATTTTAACATGGAGAAGAGTTCTGGCAACTGCTTGTTCATGCTTTGCATATTGTAGTTCATCACTGTAACACCCCGGTTCTGAAAAGACCGTGGCCTCTATGTGACATGCCAATCCCTGGATCGGTTCATTGGCCCACAATAGAGTAAGATAGATTATCATAGCAAAATAACAGTGTATCGTGATCTACAAAGATCCAGAGTACCATTATTACAATAAAAGCTTAGCATAAAGCTAGCTCAAATTATTCAGGTAGCAACAAAACCAAATATATCCTCCAATCTTCAATTTGCCCACAAGTGAACAAGTGCCGAGTGGAGTACCGTGGCCTATAACGATCAATCAGAATCGGAATAACCTGCAACATGAAACGTAGCAGCCCCGAAGGGTCAATACATGGAATGTATGGCAAATAGAACTAGTAAAGGATACAATAGTACTAACATCTACATGCATAACTGGCAAGTGGAGCTGTGTCTGGCTTGCATTTGCAAATACATTTGTCCTACTTTCATAAACAGTTTTCAATTTTCTTTGAAAAGATCCCAATTAAGTTAACCCAACAATATTAAAGCAATTCTGAAGTTAGAATGATCGAGAAACATGTCATGGGATCAATATCTAGCAACTCAGATGTCCATAACCGGGGACACGGCTAATCGATTAGATTGTACACTCTGCAGAGATTAGTACACTTTACCCATGTGACTTGGCCAGCCCAGCTCGTACCATCACTCTCATTTTGGGTGATGATAGGGAGAAGACCAAGAAGAGACTGTTCGGGAAGTAGCTCCTCAATCCCGACGCGCACCGGTCCAACCTACCAAAATTCTGCATCTCTGGATACGCGGGTTCGAGTTACCACAACCTACTAAGTCCAACCAACCACCCATTCCATTATTGGAACATGGTTGTACACGTAAGCTACACAATAAAGAAACCAATCATTCTCTCTTGATACCTGGGTGCCTTTCCGCAATGAAACCACCAAAATTTATCAATACCATCACACCCAGGGGGTTCGTTGATTAAGTTGTTTTAGTTTTCACAAACCAATACTTTGAGAAGACAAGTAGCAATGATGTAACCCAGCCCTCGTTCAACAAAGCATGGCTAAGCATATCTACCAACGGTGGTTCATCTACAAAAAGGGTCCTACCACATAATAGGACATAGCATAGCGATAGTATCATCCTACACATGCATCTACAAAATACACGACAATGCATTGAAAATAGTAGGACGATATCATGAACAAAGTAGCATCTACTTGCCTTGGTTGTAGCGGTCTGGAGCACAATCCTCACACGAACAAGCGTTGCACTCAGCACAATCTACAAGACACAATTGCATTCATAAACAAACAATCCACAACATATGCAAAAAATATGATGCATGAATGCAAGAACGGCAAGTGAATTGGTGCTACAGCTGCACCACACAATTCTAATCCATAATACTACCGAATACATCCATGGAAAAATAGATTTGGCGCTAGGAAAACTAATAGACAAAAGTAATGCCCCAAACTAGAGCTAGAACTTAAATAATTCACTACCGGTAGTATACTATTCGTAAAATCTTGGGAAAATTCTACCGCATAGGCATCGCTGAATAGAAACAGTACCAATTGGAATTACTCAAAAAGGAGTTACAGAACTTCCCGAGTAATTAAAACACTGCAGAAAGCCATTAGAAAAATACTGCAGAAGTTTTTACTGTAAGCCTACCTTTTTAATTCACGATGAGATTCCCCTCATTCACACGAGTTCAGGGACATATCACACGCGATTTTTGGAGCTACGGATCTTTTTCTACGAATTTATTACTCCGAAAAGGCCACTAACTAGTTTGATTAAACTGTACTAAACCTGACAGTAAAAGTCTGAACCAAAGCTACAGAGAGATTCTACACGACTCACTGAACTCGTACATATTTTATTTGAAATTTTTTCTCAAGCGGTTGAATTTCTATGCGATTTACAAGATTCTACCAAAATCTGCCAACTAAAGGGATTAACGATATTGACCCAGTCAACTATGTCATTTGGGGTCAATCGTCTCTGGACAAGGCGGCGGGCATCGACTAGTCAACGCTGGATGCTGACCAGTCAACGAACGATCTAAGCGCTGATCGAGATCCGACGGTGGCTGCTGTCTTACCGGAAGCGGATGGCGAATCGGACTCGGAAGGTGCGGCGACTCGGGCGGTGGCGATTGGTTCGTGATCGAGACTCTCCACGCAGACGTACACACGGCATGCAAGCACGCGAGCAAGGCAGCGACGCTGCAGCGGCAGCGGCGGCGGCAGCGGGCGGCGGCGGCGGCGGCGGCGCGATGGCAGCGGCGCCTGGCGAGGCGGGTAGCGGCGAGGCGGCGCGTAGGGAGAAGCGGCGGCGCGGTAGGCGGCGGCAGGCGGCGCAGCGGCGGTCGCGAGGCGGCGGCGGAAACGGAGAGGGGCGGCGGCGGTGGCGCGATACCTGGCGGCGGAGATGGCGTCGGCGGTGGCCAGGAGACGCGACGGCGCCTCGGGAGGCGGGTCGGCGCGCAGGAGGAGGCGATGCGGGAGGCGGCGGTGATTCTCGGGAATCGCGCGTGGGTTGCGGGTGCGGTTCCCGAGGCAGCGGGACTGCCATTTAAGTGGGCCCCTTGTGCGGGTCCTACTCCAATTCGGTCCAGAATTTGACTATAACTCGGAAATCGGTCCGGATTTTCGGACCGTTTTCCGGCGGTTTACTAAAACGTCTGAGTCTTTTGCATACGAACTCCGATTGGAGCGATTCTCACGCCTACGGGTTCGTATCGTCGAGGGGAACAACCTTCAGTCAAAGTTTGAGTGAAAACTCGAACCTACAGGGGTGGTTGTTGCAAGTCCCTCTAAAGCTCCCCGCAGGAACCTCGTAGCGAAACAAAATAGGGTTTTGAGTATAACGTTTCGTCGAACCTTTCTACTCGACGTTTTTGCATGGAAAGATATGATGCAATGCTATGAATGATATGCAAGACCAAATCTAATGTTTGGGATGTGACAAGACTAACCCCCTTAAGATGAATCTCGTCCTCGAGATTCGGCGCGGCTAGCAAATAGGTGTGGGTAGTCCTCTCGGATGTCATCCTCACGCTCCCAAGTGGCTTCCTCTTCGGTGTGGTGGCTCCACTGTACTTTGCAAAACTTGATTGTCTTGGTACGGGTAGTCCTTTCTGCTGTCTCCAGAATCTTGACCGGTTTCTCCTCGTAGGTCAAGTCATTCTCCAGCTGAACCTCCTCTAGCGGTACGGTGTCTCTCAATGGTGTATCCACCATCTCCGGATGGCACTTCTTCAGCTGGGATACGTGGAACACGTTATGAACAGCAGACAGAGCCTCTGGCAACTCTAACTGATAAGCAACTTCACCTTTGCGTGCTAAGACCCGATATGGTCCAATGAATCGAGGTGCCAGTTTACCCTTAATTCCAAATCTCTTTATTCCACGAAGCGGCGATACTCTGAGGTATGCTCTATCACCTATCTCATACACCACTTCCTTGCGCTTGGCGTCAGCGTAGCTCTTCTGTCTTGATTGTGCTACCTTAAGCCTATCTCTAATCAAGGCGACCTTCTCCTCAGCATCCTTGATCAAATCAGGTCCAAACAGCTGACGTTCTCCTACTCCATCCCATAGCAATGGTGTTCGGCACCGTTTCCCATATAGCACATCGAACGGTGACGTCTTGATGTTGGTTTGATAGCTGTTGTTGTAGGAAAACTTCGCATACGGCAAATTCTCATCCCAACTAGAACCATGAGCTAAAGCGCAAGCTCTCAGCATGTCCTCCAAAATCTGATTCACCCTCTCGGTCATCCATCACCATGGGTGAAACGTGCTAAACTCAATCTAGTACCAAGTGACTCGTGTGGTGGCGCCGAAGTGTGAGGTAAATTGGGTGCCTCTATCGATCACGATACTCTTGGGAACTCCATGTAGGCACACAATCCTGTCCATGTAAATCTTGGCCAACTTTGCACTCGTATAGGTCGTCTTCACCGGTATAAAGTGGGCTACCTTGGTCAAATGGTCGACCACTACCCAAATAGAGTCATATCCTGACCTGGTACTGGGCAATCCTGTGATAAAATCCATTCCCACTCTATCCCACTTCCAATCCGGCACGGGCAATGGCTATAGCAATCCTGCTGGCTTCTGGTGTTCTTCCTTCGCTCGGCTACATACATCACATAGGGCAATATGCTTGGCGATATCTCCCTTCATGTTGTTCCACCAAAGTCTGCTCTTCAAATCCATATACATCTTTGTGTTGCCCGGGTGTATGGAGTATGGCGAGTTATGAGCCTCCTGCAGAATCAACTCCCTTATCGCCGGGTCGCTGGGCACACACAAACGATCTCCGTACCATAAGGTACCATGTTCATCCTCGCGAATATCCTTTTCCCGGTTCTCCTTCACCTTTTCCTTTATCTCTTCTATTTCCTTGTCTCCTACCTGAGCCTTTATGATCCTGTCCTGTAGCGTCGGTTGGACTTCCATTGTAGCCAAATATCCTTCAGACACTACCTCCAGTCTAAGGTCCTTGAATTGCTTGCACAAGTCCTCAGGCAATTCACCAATTGTCAATCCATTGGCATAAACCTTCCGGCTCAGAGCATCAGCTACTACATTGGCCTTTCCTGGGTGGTATTGTAGATTCATATCATAATCCTTGATAAGCTCCAACCATCTCCTTTGTCTCATGTTCAATTCCTTCTGTGTAAATATGTACTTCAGGCTCTTGTGATCGGTGTACACATCACAGTGTTTTCCCATTAAGTAATGCCTCCATACCTTGAGCGCATGAACCACTGACGCTAAGTCCAAGTCGTGTGTGGGGTAATTCCGCTCATGGTGCTTGAGTTGTCGTGAGGCATATGACACTACTCTCCCATCTTGCATCAGCACACTCCCAAGTCCCTGTCGAGAAGCATCGCAGTACACTTGGAAATCCTTCTGAAGATCTGGTAGACATAGAACAGGCGCGGTCACTAGTCGGCCTTGGTTCTGAAGCTGGCTTCACATACGTCGACCATTCAAACTTCCTCTCCTTCTTGAAGTTCAGTCATCGGCTTTGCAATCTTGGAAAAGTTTTCAGTGAACCTCCTGTAATATCCAGCAAGTCCCAAAAAGCTTCGAATCTCTCCAGCATTCTTGGGTGCTTCCCACTCAGTTACTGCAGTCACTTTGTTTGGATCAACAGCAATTCCTTCTCCTGACACTATGTGTCCAAGAAATCCAACAGTGTTAAGCCAGAATTCACACTTACTGAATTTGGCATACAGCTTGTGTTCCCTCAGCTTCTCCATAATCAGTCGCAGATGTTTCTCATGCTCAGCATCATCCTTGGAATATATCAATATGTCATCAATAAACACCACCACGAACTTGTCCAAGTACTCCATAAATACCTTGTTCATCATGGTCATGAAGTATGCCGGGGCATTCGTTAGTCCAAAAGACATAACTGTATACTCATATAAACCATACGTAGTGGTGAAAGCGGTTTTTGGTACATCCTCCTCCCGGATCTTCAATTGGAAATAGCCTGATCGCAGATCAATCTTGCTGAACACCTTTGCTCCTTCCATTTGATCAAACAAATCATTTATGTTCGGCAGAGGGTACTTGTTCTTGATGGTTACTTCATTCAGCGAGCGATAGTCTACCACTAATCTCTTGGTGTTGTCTTTCTTATCCACAAACAGAACAGGTGCTCCCCATGACGACGCACTAGGCTGAATGAATCCCTTTTCCAGCTGTTCCTTCAACTATTTCTTCAACTCCTTCAGCTCATCCACATCCATCTTATATGGTTTCTTTGCTATTGGTCCTGTTCCCGACATCAGGTCGATAAGAAACTCTACATCTCTGTCAGGTGGCATCCCTGGCAGCTCTTCCGGAAACACGTCAGGGTAATCCCTAATCACTAGCACATTATCCATGCTAACCCCCTTAAGAGAATTCAACTTACACCTTCTCGGTCGTGCAGCCGAATTGAATCTAATCCTCTTACCATCCGGGGTTTTGAGTGAAACAGCTCGCTGTGCACAATCTATGTGTCCCCCATGCATAGACATCCAATCCATACCCAGAATGACATCTAATCCCTGTGAATCCAATACTACTAGATGTGCAATGAAGTTGTGTGTTCCAATCCTCACAGTCAAGTCGCGGCATCCCGCGCTAGCTATCATATCTCCTCCAGGTGAACTCACTCTAATAGATCTTTTCATAGACTAAGTAGGTAACTTATACTTATCCACAAATGCCCTTGATATGAATGAATGCGATGCACCAGTATCGAAAAGTATAAGTGCAGGGTAAGTGTTGATTGGGAACTTACCAATCACAAGGTCAGGCTCATCTGGAATCTCCTCGACATTCATGTGGTTCACTGTGGCCTTCTCGCCGTTGGTTGGCTTCAGTCCTTTACTCTCTGGACAGTTGTCAGCATAGTGTCCCTTCTGCTTGCACTTGAAGCACGTCACCTCACTCAGATCCTTCTTCACGAAGTTGCGATGACGGTTGCGGTCATGTCCACCGTGTCCTCCAGAGTGGTGAGAGTGTCCTCCCTTGTGGTTGTGGTGGATGCTCCTGTGGTTGTCATGACGATGTCCATCGCGGCGGTCATGACTCCCATGGTCACTTCCTCCATGTTTGGAGTATCCATCATATGAAGTGCGAGACTTGTGGTGTGAACCAGAGTGATGAGTATTGCTCTTTCTCTTGCGGTTCTCCACCTGCTTGTGCTTCCCTTCCAAGATCCTGGCCTTGTCCATAAGCTCTTGGAAAGTGGGGCAATAAACCACAAGTAGATGTACTGAAAGCTCATCACTGAGGCCATCCAGGAATCTCTCCCTCCTTTTGGCATCAGTGTCAACATCCTCAGGTGCATAACGGGACAGGTTGTTGAACTCCTCAATGTACTCGGCCACGGTGCGATTGGTTTGGCGCAAGTTGCGGAACTCCTTCCTCTTCAGGCTTAGAACTCCTGAAGACACGTGGTTGGTCCTGAATCCTTCCTCAAACATTGCCCAAGTCACGGTATCCGGTGGTGGGTGATAAACGCGTGTCCCACCAAGAAGCTGGTCCCTCCGGTGAGGTGAGCGGCAAACCTCACCTTCTCAGCATCGGTGCATCCGGCGGTCACTAGATCCTTGTTGACTGAACGCAACCAGTCGAGAGCAACCATTGGTTCCGTTGCAGTAGAGAACTTAGCTGGCCTTAGCCTCAGAAATCTGGTGAGAGCATCTCCCTGAGGCTGATTGTTTCCATTGTTGTTGTTCTGGTTTGCCATGAACTGAGTCATCACTTGGGTCAGCTGTTCCTGAGCTGCCATGAGCTGCTCCATCTCAGTGGGTTGGCGGCGAGGAGGCATCTGCGGTTCAGCATAGGTAAGTTTAGAAAGAATCAACTACGACAATAGGATTCTACCCATGCATATGATCAATCAACAACAAACAATAGCAGACAATCACAAGCAAGCAACACGTCAACAAAAAAGCGATCCAGCAACATACCAGGTGTTATCCTAGCAGCATATAACTACTGAAATAGTTTTGCAAGAGTTGGCAATGGTTAACTAAACAATAGGTCAACTAAACAACCAAAACAGCAATCTGCCAGAACAGTCCAGCAGCGTTCACGAATTTATCCGCCTGACTTAAACTCGTCAGAAAATTTAGCCAATTTTTGTGCATATGGCACAGAGAGTTTCGCATCAGACAAATTTTTTTCACATTTTTTCGATTTACCAGAAAAATATGAAAAATCATGCAGTACTGCTGTATCAGCAGAAAAACTGCAGCGAAAATAACACAGATGATAACCAAATTGCCATAACTCTTTCATTAAAATTCGCCCAAATAAAACCTGGGACATTGGAGTACACAAATAAGCAACTAAACACTTTTAATCTAACACGAACTAAGCTTCACAACGATCGAGACTAATCCTAACGAATTCGCCTAACGTGGACTAATTGGTGGACTTCTATCTACTTCTTGAAGAGATTGAGGTAGGTCCTTGCGGTCATGCGTTGGCGCTTCGGCTCGCGGTACAACCATGGCGGCGGAGTGTACACCTCTCCTGAACCATCACTTGAGACTTCAAACTCCACCTCTTCTGGATCCTCCTCTTCTTCTTCATCCTCACCGCCACAGCTTCATCTCCTCCACCATCATCGTCATCCTCGTCCTCATCATCATCATCGTCTCCACTGTCATCATCATCCCCATTGTTGCCATCATCTCCATTGTCATCATCAGAGGGTGGATTTTGTGCTTGGAGAGCGGCAATCTGGGCTGTCATAGCTTCAATGGTTTGGTCCCTTTCCTGGACGGTCCCTTGCAACTGTTGTATGCTCTGGGTATTCTCTTGCACAGTGCCATGAAGATGGGCTATGGTCTCATCTCTGGCTATCAGGGCAGTCTCCAGAACTCCCACAGCTTCATGCAGAGTGTCTATCTCCTGTCCTTGGACCACCATTCCATTGCTAGTAAAGTCTGCTATCTCCTTCAACATCCTCACCTTATCTGCTAGAGCTCCATTCTCCCTCTCCATGTCCTCTATGTGCCTCCGACGGGGCGGCATGTTGTTCCTGTCGCCTGGGGTAATCACAATGTTCCCTTCTTCATCACGCCTTCCATAATCACGTAGGGTGAATCTGCAGGCAGTAGGTGTCGGACATAGTGGCACTGGCAAGACAGGGCTTCATGTACAGCCAAGTTGATTCCAAGTCCCCAGTTGCAGTATATCTTGGTGTAGACCAAGTGCGCGGGGTTTGGCATGGCGGCATATCTGAATATGAAGGTGGTAATCTCCCATGCATCCTCTCCATATCCATAGGTGTACAGCCTTCTTCCCTTGAACATAGGTAGTGGCAATCCCAATGACTGAGAGAGCTGAGCTAACTGCCTTGCAAAGGGCCTTGGTGAATCCATGGTGACATACTCAGTCCTGACGTCTCCCATCTATCAAGTAAAAGAGGAAAGTGTGAGAATAGCATATGGTACGAATTTACGAGGGTGAAAGGCATAAGAAGAAAGACAGTGTTAATATAGGCTTAATAATTCTATGGCTTCCTAATCCAATCCTAGGTCACGATCCTACAGTCGACACATGGGATCTGATACCATCCTGTAACACCCCGGTTCTGAAAAGACAGTGGCCTCTATGTGACATGCCAATCCCTGGATCGGTTCATTGGCCCACAATAGAGTAAGATAGATTATCATAGAAAAATAACCGTGTATCATGATCTACAAAGATCCAGAGAACCATTATTACAATAAAAGCTTAGCATAAAGCTAGCTCAAATTATTCAGGTAGAAACAAAACCAAATATATCCTCCAATCTTCAATTTGCCCACAAGTGAACAAGTGCCGAGTGGAGTACCGTGGCCTATAACGATCAATCAGAATCGGAATAACCTGCAACATGAAACGTAGCAGCCCCGAAGGGTCAATACATGGAATGTATGGCAAGTAGAGCTAGTAAAGGATACAATAGTACTAACATCTACATGCATAACTGGCAAGTGGAGCTGTGTCTGGCTTGCATTTGCAAATACATTTGTCCTACTTTCATAAACAGTTTTCAATTTTCTTTGAAAAGATCCCAATTAAGTTAACCCAACAATATTAAAGCAATTCTGAAGTTAGAATGAGCGAGAAACATGTCATGGGATCAATATCTAGCAACTCAGATGTCCATAACCGGGGACACGGCTAATCGATTAGATTACACACTCTGTAGAGATTAGTACACTTACCCATGTGACTTGGCCAGCCTAGCTCGTACCATCACTCTCATTTTGGGTGATGATAGGGAGAAGACCAAGAAGAGACTGTTCGGGAAGTAGCTCCTCAATCCCGACGCGCACCGGTCCAACCTACCAAAATTCTATATCTCTAGATACGCGGGTTCGAGTTACCACAACCTAATAAGTCCAACCAACCGCCCATTCCATTATTGGCACATGGTTGTACACGTAAGCTACACAATAAAGAAACCAATCATTCTCTCTTGATACCTGGGTGCCTTTCCACAATGAAACCACCAAAATTTATCAATACCATCACACCCAGGGGGTTCGTTGATTAAGTTGTTTTAGTTTTCACAAACCAATACTTTGAGAAAACAAGTATCAATGATGTAACCCAGCCCTCGTTCAACAAATCATGGCTAAGCACATCTACCAACGGTGGTTCATCTACAAAGAGGGTCCTACCACATAATAGAACATAGCATAGCGATAGTATCATCCTACACATGCATCTACAAAATACAAGACAATGCATTGAAAATAGTAGGACGATATCATGAACAAAGTAGCATCTACTTGCCTTGGTTGTAGCGGTCTGGATCACAATCCTCACACGAACAAGCGTTGCACTCAGCACAATCTACACGACACAATTGCATTCATAAACAAACAATCCACAACATATGCAAAAAATATGATGCATGAATGCAAGAACGGCAAGTGCATTGGTGCTACAGCTGCACCACACAATTCTAATCCATAATACTACCGAATACATGCATGAAAAAATAGATTTGGCGCTAGGAAAACTAATAGACAAAAGTAATGCCCCAAACTAGAGCTAGAACTTAAATAATTCACTACCAGTAGTATACTGTTCGTAAAATCTTGGGAAAATTCTACCGTATAGGCATCGCTGAATAGAAACAGTACCAATTGGAATTACTCAAAAAGGAGTTATAGAACTTCCCGAGTAATTAAAACACTGCAGAAGTTTTTATTGTAAGCCTTCCTTTTTAATTCACGATGAGATTCCCCTCGTTCACACGAGTTCAGGGACATATCACACGCGATATTTGGAGCTACGGATCTTTTTCTACGAATTTATTACTCCGAAAAGGCCACTAACTAGTTTGATTAAACTGTACTAAAACTGATAGTAAAAGTCTGAACCAAAGCTACAGCAAGATTCTACACGACTCACTGAACTCGTACATATTTTATTTGCAATTTTTGGCCAAGCGGTTGAATTTCTACGCAATTTACAAGATTCTACCGAAATCTGCCAACTAAAGGGATTAACGAAATTGACCCAGTCAACTGTGTCTGTTTGACTGGTCAAGCGTCTGCTGACTGGGCGTCTGACTAGTCAACGCCTGGGATGCTGACCAGTCAACGAACGATCTAAGCCGCTGATCTGAGATCTGACGGTGGCTGCTGTCTTACCGGAAACGGATGGCGAATCGGACTCCGGAAGGTGCGGCGAGCTCCGGACGGCGGTGGCGATTGGTTCCGGCGTCGAGACTCTCCCTGCACGGACGTACACACGGTCAACTACGGGTCGACAAATAAACTTGCGCGCGAGGCGGCGCGCGTACGTGCGTGTGTCCGTACGTGCGTGTATGTGCATGCATGCAATAACGCGCGCGTACGCGTGCGTGTACGTGTGTGCATGCAAGCACGCGAAGCGAGGCAGCGGCACGCGGCAGCGGCGAGGCGGCGGCGCGGCAGGCGCGGCGGCTGCGTGGCGCGCACGGCGTTGGCGGCGGGCGGGCGGCAGGCGCGCAGCGGCGCGGCGGCAGCAGCGGCGGTCGCGAGGCGGCGGCGGAAATGGAGAGGGCGGCGGTGGCGCGGTCGGGCGGCAGAGATGGCGTCGGCGGCGGCGGTGGCTGGCGCGCCTCGGGAGGCGGGTCGGCGCGCAGGAGGAGGCGATGCGGGAGGCGGCGGCGATTCTCGGGAATCGCGCGTGGGGTGCGGGTGCGGTTCCCGAGGCAGCGGGACTGCCCTTTAAGTGGGCCCCTTGTGCGGGTCCTACTCCAATTCGGTCCAGAATTTGACTATAACTCTGAAATCGGTCCGGATTTTCGGACCGTTTTCCGGTGGTTTACTAAAACGCCCGAGTCTTTTGCATACGAACTCCGATTGGAGCGATTCTCGTGCCTACGGGTTGGTATCGTCGAGGGGAACAACCTTCAGTCAAAGTTTGAGTGAAAACTCGAACCTATAGGGGTGGTTGTTGCAAGTCCATCTAAAGCTCCCCGCAGGAACCTCGTAGCGAAACAAAATAGGGTTTTGAGTATAACATTTCACCGAACCTTTCTACTCGACGGTTTTGCATGGAAAGATATGATGCAATGCTATGAATGATATGCAAGACCAAATCTAAAGTTTGGGATGTGACAATCACAAAGTTCTTGTAACTTGGTAGTAGTGATTGGAGGACACGGTAAATCCCCAAAGCATTAGGAATCACTATACCCAAGCTTTGAAGTTTGTTTGTGTGCCCAGACATCTTAAACACATGCTCACTGATGGATCTGCCCTCTTCCATCTTGCAGTTAAAGAACTTTTCAGAAGCCTCATAGCTCTCAACTACCGCGTCAGTCTCAAATATCAATTTGAGTTCACGGACAATATCACGTGGGTCTGAATTCTCAAACCTTTTCTGAAGCTCTGATTCCAAACCATACAAGATAGCACACTGAACTGTGGAGTACTGATTCTTTCGAGCGAGGTAAACATTCTTTACTTCATCGGTAGCATCAGCTGCAGGCGGGTCACCCAGCGGTGCATCCAGCACATAGGTCAAATTACCAGCATTGAGGACAATCCTCAAATTGCGGAACCAATCCGCGAAGTTTCTTCCATTGTTTTTCAACTTTTCTTTCTCTAGGAACGCATTAAAATTGATGGTAGGGGCCGCCATTGATCTACAACATATTTGCAATAGTTTAGACTAAGTTTATGACAAATTGAGTTCTAATTAATAGTTAAATTAATCTAGGTGAACTCCCACTCAAAAAATATCCCTCACATTGTTTTAGTGATCACACGAACCAAATCCACCATATTAAAACCAATCATCACGAGATTTGATGTAGCTTCAATGGCGAACAATCGACATGTTCATCATATCTACTATATGATTCATGCTTTACCTTTTGGTGATTCGTGTTCCGAGACCATGTCTGTACATGCTAGGCTCGTCAAGATCAAACCTTAGCTTCCGCATGAGCAAATCTGGCTTTCTCACGTTGTATACACTTGCAGAATCTAACACACCCGATCATCACGTGGTGCTTCGAAACAACAAGCTTTAGCAACGGTGCTTACTAAGGATGAACACTTTAGAACTTGAAATTTATGTGCATGAGGGATCATCTTATAATGCTACTGTCGTTAACTAAGCAATACAAGATGCATAAAGGATTAACATCACATGCAATTCATAATATGTGATATGATATGGCTTTTCTTCTTTGTGCTTCCGATCTCCATCTTCAAGCACGAACATGATCTCCATCATCACCGACATTGCATCAAGGTCAATGACGCTGCTCCATGATTGTCGTCCACCGGTTTCAACTATTACAACTACTTTGAATAGACACACGGGTCTTAACAGAAATGAAAGACAACCATATGGCTCCTGCCGGTTGCCAACTCACAATAAGGAACATTGCATACATCAAATATAATCACAATCATGGCCATATCACATCACAACACACCCCTGCAAAACAAAGTTAGACGCCTCTAATTTCTTTGCATCTTTTACGTGGTTTGGGGCTTTCAATAAGTGTCGATCTAACTTACGAACAAGAACCACAACGTTGATGTTTGAACTATCAAGTGCCCGTTGTAAATTGGATCTATACTATAATGGAGAGACAGGCAACCGCAAAGCCACTTATGCAATACAAGTTGCATGTTGAGCGTGGAGCAAGTCTCATGAACGATGTCATGTAAGGTTAGCCCGGGACGCTTCATCCCATCATACCGCAAGATGCAAAGTACACAAGAAGCAATTGATAATAAAAGCACCACCGCCCACAATGACCATTGTGTTCTACTCGTGCAACAGATCTATATATATACACGGCTCTGATACCACTATAGGGGTTCATAGCATGGAAAACAAAAAATTTCTACCGCATACAAACAAACAAGCCAAGATCTATCTACTAGATTGTAGCAACGAGTCGATAGAATAACTCACCCTCGAAGATTCCAAAGTGTTTAACGAGAGCGGATTCTCGTGGGTGATGTAGTCGTACTCTTGCCGATCTCAAGATCGTGTAGACGATCCTTCTGGCGCTGCGTTCCGGCAGCGCTTCCGTAGTCGGTCACACGTTCGGTACTCGATGAAGACCTTCCTCTCCCTTGTTCTAGCAGGTAGAGGATGTTGTAGCACTCTCCTCGCGATTCCGGCAGCACGACGGCGTGATACCGGAAGTAGAGGGGAGATCTCGCAGGGCTTCGCCTTAAGCCGGAGCGAGTATGGTGGACTATGAGAGAGGACTTGGCGATCTAGGGTTTAGAGGAACCAAGGAGAGAGGGCTAGGACAGCGTCTAGGGCAAGGGGAAGCCCCAACTTGGTGGCTTGGGAGAAAAACCCTAGGGCGTAGGCTGCAGGAGGGCCGGCGGCTAGGGTTAGGGTTTTGGTGGGGCAAGGTGTAGGTCTAGAGGGGCATCCCTGCCCCTCCTTTTATAGGTGGGAGGGCGCGGCCAAGGGGGAGGGAGTCCTCCCCCAAGTCGGCCTCCTTGGCTGGCGGTGGAGGGAGAGGAACTCCTCCCCAAGTAGGTTTCCTACTCTCCCTCCACCAAGCAAACTTGCCGTTTGACTTTTCAAATTGGCGTTTGACTTTTCAAACTAGGATTTGATTTATCCCTTTATTTTTCTCAGCGATGACACCTAGTACATGATGCAACCATTCCAACTTGTTATGAAACATTCATGTACCCTTCCCTTGAGTCTGACCTTAGGACCCTTCTAGATCATTCCCGATGAAAACACCGGAATCATTCCCCAACTCCGAAACATGACTTTACTTATATGAATCTTATTCTCCGGACCATTCCGGATCTCCTCGTGATATCCTGGATCCCATACGAGACTCCGAACAACATTAGGTCTCTTACTCATCATTCCATAACTACTCAACAACATCGAATCCTTAAGTGTGTCTCCCTACGGTTCGTGAATTATGCGTACATGATCGAGACACTTCTCCGAACAATAACCAATAGAGGAATCTGGAAATTCATATGGCTCCCACATATTTCTACGATTACTTTGCGACCGAATGAACCACTTACATACGATACCAATTTCCCTTTGTCTCACGATAGTTTACTTATACGAGGTTTTGATCGTCGGTATCTCTTCATACCTAGTTCAACCTCGTTACTGATGAGTATTCTTTTATCGTTCCCGTGATATGTGATCCCTTGTGAGCCAGTCACATGCTTGCAAGCCAATTGGATGACATTCCACCGAGAGGGCCAAGAGTATATCTATCCGTCATATGGATGGACAAATCCCACTCTTGATCCATGTGTCTCAACCCATACTTTCCGAACACTCAATGCCACCTTTATAGCCACCCAGTTACGGTGTGGTGTTTGATTTCATCAAAGCTTCCTTCCGGTGATGGTGATAAGCATGATCTCATGTTCGAAGGAATTAGGTTACTATGTATCAGAAAGCATATAGCAATTGAACTATTAAAATGATTTGATCTTTATGCTACGCTTATCTATAGGAGTATGTCCATCATACCATTCTCCTAAGGATATGATCTTGTTGTTAATAACATCTCAATGTTCAGGATAGGGAAACCACAATAATTTATTAACCAACAAGCTAGTATTATGAAGATGCTTTACTAGGGACTCTAATTTAGTTTACAAATCACACAAGTATTAATGTTTCCTTGTTAATACTGTTATAGCATGAGTGCAAACGTTTATCATAAACACAAAGATATAATAATAACTACATTTATTATTGCCTCTAGGGAATATCTCCAACAGGATCATCTACCATCGTCTGCATTGCCTGTGACCATGAAGATGGAGCTTCGCCCACGCTATCGTTATCTTTACGTTATTCCGCTACTTGAATTGTATTAAGACTGGATCATGAGATCCTTATTTGTGTAAGACCTTATGTATGGTTTGTAATGGATGATATACTGTGATATCCAATCTGTTATGTCTCGCAAAATTGGTAATCTTGGGATTGCGATGTATGGCATAACAGGCATCTGGGATTAAAAATCCGGGTGCTGACAGTTAGTAAAGTTGTCACGAACTTGATGGCACACCTTATTTTCTTGCCCCTAATAAACTTGAACCATTGTGTCATCGAAGTTGTATATGCTTGCATCTATACGTTGGGATTAGCAGAACCGTGCTTTCACGAGGAAAGCTTTTAACACTTATGGATACATATCCAGTTGATATCATGCTCTTTTGTTTGCGGATGTCGTCGATGTGAAATAAGAGGGGATATTGTAATTCCATGGAGTTATGTATGTGTGTAAGAGAAACGCCTAGGCCGCTATCCTAATACATGCCTAATCATGGTGGAAACTTGCAGCATAGTCATAGTGAGTAATCTGTGAAGCATCCTCAGTAAAAACCTATACAAATAGCAAATAAAAATATCGCTGAGATGCTCACTGTCTGCTTGCCTTGTCATTTTGACTATGGGATAGCTCCTGTATCATGTGCAAGGGGTACCCCGTTGGCGGTTCTTTATGATACACATGTACCTACGATGACAAGAACTTACCGGTAACTAAAGTTGAGTAACATGAGGAGCGACCCTCGTACTCAAGGGACATGATATTGCCAACTTATATTTCGTCAAGCATATACTCCATCTTTGTTCACTTTAACCTTAATCACCTCAAGATGCTTATGATAGGGGCAATGAGAGCTCAAATCTAGTAAGTACCATAATATTTTGGAATCTCTTTATGAACTTGAACTCCCTTCTTCCCTCTATGAAGGGCCTTTATCCTACTTCTAAGTTGAGTTAGTAAACTTTTTCCTCTCTATCTCCAGCAAGCATTTGAGTTGTTGTGTTTCAATCATTCATATGATGATTTATTCAATCATGTTCTTTATATTCCTTGTTTGCACAAGACTCTTATCTAATGAGTATTACTACGGTGACCCAGCATACCACTGCATGTGTAGTACACTATAGTTGTTGACATGACATTCACAGAACACCGTTCCGTAAATATCACATCCCCTAGAGTGGTACAACAGAAACATTGCGGGTCCATATTACAAACATACACACGTTATTATTATTACAATACCGAAAGTTCAAGACTTCCAAAAGATTCAACTTACAAACCAAAATATAAGTGTTTCAGCGGAAGTTTCAAATTTAAAACTTAAACTCCAAATTGAGCTCAGCAACTTATTGCTATATATTGTTCATGATGCTCGGCTCAAGTGGCTACTAGAACTATAGTAATTATTCGGATTCTTGGAATTCTCCTCCGTACAAGATGTCATAGTCCTCCCCTTCTACGGCTCCATATAGGTTGGGATCTTCATAGAAGACCTCCTCTTTACCCTCAGATGCATACATTGGAGTATCTTTGGGATTCTCAGAGTCTAAGAAAGGATTCAAAGGAAAGGATGAGTAACAGCATTACTCAGCAAATTCATTATATTCAAGGTAGGAAGTTTGATGCTCTATCTACCACCTCGGACTATCAGTCTTTGGCACTATGCAATTTTCGTAAATCTTTCTTCAAAGGTTGATTTTATTATAAAAATCTATGACCATCAGCCTTCATAGGTTGACCAGAACTTTCATGGAGTTCCTTTCCTTCCGCGTTCGTAGCTCCTTCCTAGATCAGGGAGTAACAAGTTACAATTCTTACACTCTGCAGAGGTGTGTTACTTTTCCCATGAGAGATCAACTCCTTGTTGCACAAGAGGGCGTACTTTCCAATCCACAATTCCATGATGTGGGGCCCAGTAGTTGGTCCAAGCCAATCACTTCCCTCTCCGCGACCTCATATGTCTGCATGATCCTCCGGGGCTGGCTCACCTTTGTTAAGCCCCCTTTCGGGCAGGCTAAAACTCTAATGAGTTCCCGAAGACTCTATGACCTAGTGATGCCCAGAATAGTACCATTTACATGGACTATATCCCTAAACACCATTCATAGATAATCTAGACACCAAAAGTGTGAGGCGTAAGGGTGCCCACCCATATGTTGGATCCGCACAAGGAATCACAACGTCATGTTAATGTCGTCCTGCCTCCATACAAGAGGAAAAGGATACAACTGACTTCTCCGTCCCATTCCAAATCTCATGGTTAACGCGTAATATACAGCGCTAGAATCACTGATGTCATGGGTTATTAATCCCTAATTGTGTATCATTAGTGCAATTAGAACCCTAAGTTCTATTGCTCCATCATATCATCACTTAGGATGATATCTAAGATTTAGTATCTTGAGAAAATATTGTTTTCTTTTTCTATAATATAGATGATAACACACTATTCGCAAATACTTTGATAAAGACTCTTCAAAGGACATGAGCGAATGATGAAATTGCCTTGTGATTGCAAGGTAGTGAAGTCTGATGCTTGCACTGGACCTTGAGCTTCTATGTCTACAAAAACATCATTATTGCCCTGTAAGGACAATATTTAAAGAAGCAAAATGATTATGCAAAAGTAATGTAATGCATTATTTAACTTTATATGTAACCTTTCCCATTATTTAAATTATAGAAAAATCCTTTTTAATTAATTAAGGATTTATAAATATTAATTTTTTAATATTTATAGAATATTGTATTTATTTATTTTTTCCTTTTATTTGAATTATTGATTTAATAATTCCTTTAAGAATTATCATTTGAATACCAAAAATGGTTATTAAATGTTTGTTTAGTATTTTTCTGAAATACTACAATATTAATATATAATGAAACTTATTTTTATTTATTTTTATCATCTTTCAATAATTTTGTAAAATTCTATATGGAATATTTAAATTACAAAATTCTTAATAAAATTTATATGTCTAAAATTTTATTTATTAATTGATTTGGATAGTTTGGATTATTGTGATTCCAAAAATATTTTATTTATAATTTTTCGACTTTTATTTTTATTTTCTAGAATTTATTTAAGTTCAGGGGCATTTTGGTCTTTTTCCAATTATTAAAACAGGCTCTAAAATGACTTGGGATGGCTATTTGGTTTTATTGGGCCCTTGTGGCCCAGTAGGGCAAAGGAAAAACAACACCCCGAAGGGGTATTGGCCCATTCCAGTCCATCACTCTCTGTCTCTTTCTCGAGCTCACCTCTCCTTGTCCTTCCCCGACCCCGTGGTCAGCGGTGTCACCATCGGCGATTCACGCTGCCGTGGACCTCCCTGGCCGCCGCCGTGGTGTAGGATGAGGTTGTCGGCCCCGCTCTTCCTTCCTGTCCAGTTGGATTTGGACCTGGAGCCCTTCTGCGGCCAGATCGATGTCGTGTCGAACCCTAGGGTTTGAGGTTGGCGTTGGTGCTAACACCGCTGCTGCTGTCGTGTTCTGTGGGGATGCTCTTCGCCCCCAGGTGTGGCTATGGGCGCTGAAGTGGCGTTGTGTGGGTTGCAGCGCCCCCTTGGGGGTGCTCCCTATGTCGCCATGTTCGTCAGCCTTCTCTGCTTCCTCTTCTAATCTGCAGCGAGGACTTTTGGTAAGTGGTTCCTCCCCCTCTCATGCTCTCTTTGCTAGGCCATCTTATGCTAGATGTTGGTACTGGCCTTCCTGGTTACTGCCTTGTCCTGATTAAGATGATTGGTTCTGCTTAGGGTTCAAATCCTTCCGTTGATTAAATATTTGATGAATTGGATCATGTGTTGATGATCCTTGAACCTGTTAAGTGGTGACTTGTTGTGGATTACTGCTGATAGTTAGCTGTGTGATGCTAGTGGTTTGTCAGATGATTCTATGGATTAAATTTTATATGATTCAGATGGTAAAGTTGCTCAAGAAGCAATACTTTGTAAATCTAGTGGTCTAATATCTCACCACTGTCATTACTTGGTTGATGACAGTGAGTGTTGTGTGATGAAGTCACTATCTTAGTACTGTTGACTTAAGAATTCATATATAGCTTAAGAACAAAATGGTTTTCTATAGTGAAGATATATATATGAATATCCTGGTTATGATTCCTGTGATTAAGAACAGGAAAATGATTTATAGTTGGTTGGTTGTAGCTATGAAGATCGGATGCTTAACCTGCTTAGTTTAGAACTGTTCTTGTGACACCATCCTTGTATGGCACACATGATTATATTCTATAACTTGGTTTGGTCTTGTTCAAGCTTAAAATTGACTTGGCATTATAGATAAGTGGAATTCTCTTTCCTTGCATCCCTAGAACCAATGATGTTGGTGACCTCTATCTTGTTGATTCACATGGATTGGTTATGGTAGTGATACCAGCTACTGTTTCTTGAATCAAAGTTGGGGAATATGCTTGTAAGCTTGATAACTTATATAGATCCATAAGATTAAATCCTAAGGTGCTACTCCTATTGAAGAGATGTTCCTAGAGGTTTAGTTATTGGCTATATTCATTCTTGAATTGAAATATAGCTTGATAGCTTAGATCAATGATGTTGTCCTGAGGTCTAAGTTGGATCTTTATAGTTTTCTGGTTGCTTTTAGTGTTTAAAACTTCAGTGATGGATTCACCCCATTTGGGTGTTTTTTGAGAATTTGAGTAAAATAAAGATCATGTATGCTCGTCTAATCTTAAACAGATAGATCATGTGATGATATATTTACTCACCACTGTCACTTGATGTTGGGGTTTCCTGTGGTTCATCTTGTGCTAACTTGATCTGATGCTCTCCTAGTATTTACAGCTCCTGGCTTGTCCTTGATCTAGCCCTTCATCTCCTGGTCCTGATGGCTTGATCTTGGTCTTGCTATCCACCCGATCCACCCCCTCCTTATGTCACCATTTTGGTGGTGTGATCTAAGGTTTTGATTGGTGTGATTTAGCTTGGCTTTGGCTGGGTTTAGCTGCTGGCTGCTGTTCTTGGTGTGTATGAACAAGAAAGTGATGTGGGGCTGGCTTCCCACGGCTGTGTGGATGGTTTTGTTTGATTGTGCTGTTGTTGGGGTGCTGACAGCACACACCATGGAGTTTGGTGTGTGTGATGCCTGTTTGCCTGCTGCACAGGTTGTGGATATGTTCTGAATTTGAGAGTTACTTTTATCAAGTTACCTGTTACTTGGCTGGTGAAACTTGCCCCTCCTTGCTGTTTATTTGACTTATGGCTTAAAATTATGAAAGATATATTCTTTCATATTGGTGAAACTTGCCCCTTTTGAAAAGATTACTCAATGATGAACCTTGATCAGTGCACTTCACTATCAAGTCTGAGAGTAATATCCTTTTAACCTTAATTTTCTTTCTTTTGTTTATGTTTATTTTGCAGGTACCAGATTTGAAGATCAAGACTTAAGTTTAGATTTTCCTTTCTTTGTAGAATAGTCACTTCTAATATCTCTCTGATTCAATTGTAATCTTTAATTTATTATTTTGTACTTTTTTATTTTTATTCTTTTGTAATAAAGATTGTACCATTATTCAATAAAGAAATATTATTTTTCTATTCAATTACTATTGTATAAATTGTTGCTTATTAACATAAGTTACCTTGGTGTAACTTATTTATGGAATAAATAAATATTCATTTAATTGATTATGTTATTTATTTAAAGTTTGAGTACTAACTATCTTCTCTTGATTAAAGTATAATACTCAAATATAACTTTGAATTCTTTTAAACTATAAATTCAACACTCAAGTTTAAATTCAAATTTCATTTCCCAAAACACATAAATCCACAAAGATCATATCAAAGTCTGTAATAATCATCCTTCAAGACTATACCTAATCTCAAAGTATGGAAGAAACCTTGATCACTTTAGGTTTTTATTTGGCGAAAAATTTACCCACATTTTCACAGATGAATGCATACAATATCTCAAATTCCTAAATATACCCTTCGTTGGTTCCTAAATGATGGGATGTTACAATTACTTTGGAAGCCATCATTGTGAAAAACCTTTTAGGTTTGAGCAAAGAGTACTCTTGTTGTATAATTTCTACAAAATATTTATTTGTGAAACTGTTTGCCAGCAGTTCTCTGACCAAGAACAAAGTTTGCCAATCCCAATTATGATTTATCTTTATGCATATCTATTGTGACTCCTATACTTGTTGCAATCTAAGTTATATAATGGTGAGTTGCTTTCTAATATGAGTTATGTAATGGTAAGTGTGATGCTTCTTGTCCGTATTCTTTTATCGACACTTCACTCTATAAACCTGTGGACATGTTTACTGAGCTCACTTTTCGCTTGGGGACAAGCGAAGGTCTAAGCTTGGGGGGAGTTGATACGTCCAATTTGCATCAGCATTCTATATCATAATTTTCCTCTATTCATTGATATATTTCATATTAAGAGGTCTTACTTATGTCTTTTCATCTGTTTTTGCATGTTGGATGATTCTTGGAGGATGAACTGCCGGAGTCAGGATTCTGATGGAAAAAGAGGTGTTTTGATGCTATTTCACGAGGATCAGAAAAATACCTGAAGAACTAGGGAAAATCCAATTTTCCCAGAAGACGAAGAATGCCAGAATGGGAGGCGGAGATGGGCCACACGGGGCCCACACACCCCAGGCGGGGGCCACCCCTAGGCCGCGCCTATAGGGGTATGGCCCACCTCTGGCTCTGCCCTCTCGCCTATATCTTCTCCTCGAAACCCTAATACACTGCGAGCAACCACAGAAAGATTTTGCCGCCTCTGCGGGGCAGAAAACACCGAGAGAGAAAGAGCTCTCCGGCAGATAGATTTCTGCCGGGGAAATTCCTTCCCGGAGAGGGGAGATCATCTCCATCAACACCATCATTAATCTAGACTTCATAGGGATCATCATCATCATCATCATCATTGTAACATGCCAAAAATATTAAACTAGAATCATCAAACTCTAATCACCAAATTTAGGGTTAAGAAAAACTTTTCAAATTAAAAATATGAAAGCATTCATATGTGTGTGCATTAAAATTTGGATTCTTTTGAATTGCCATGATTATGTGTTTCTTTGCTTGTAAAATGATTCTTAGGTGAAATAAACATCATCTAAACAATCCCCAAACTTTAACCAAAGACAAACAAATCAAAACAAACAAATTAATTGAATGGTCACTTTGGCCAATTTAACTCCCATGCCTACTTTGGCTATCTCTAACTTTCAGAACTTAACAGAAACATGTATGGATCTTTGCACCCCTTGATAGTACTCATAATAAGGTACCAAGGAACACTTTGTGATCATCCAGAAACATTCAAATGCTTAGTTTAAATGACAGTTTAAAATTGAATCTATTTCATATGGGAAGATCCCACTATTTCAAAAACCACTCAAACCAACTCAATTTTCAAAACCCAAGCATCCACAGACTCCCCAGTACATGACTAGCACACCCACCAAAAATCTTTTCAAAATTCAAAACTTAAGTTCATGCGGCCATTTCATCAAATAGGTTGCAGATGCAAATCAAACAAAATCAAAACACTATGTTGAGCAATGTTTTGGGCCTAACTTGTTCCCTCTCTGGACACCACTAGCCTTAGTAGATCATCTAACAACCTTAACTAATCACTAGCACCACTGTAAGCTGGCCATTCTCATCAATGGTGAGCAGGCTGAGAGCACCCATGCCACCCCATGGTCGATAGAAAGCTACGAGCAACACTAGCCTCGCCAACCTTGTCTGGGAGAAAGCTATCACCCCACCGCCACTCCCTATCCCAGCCGCGAGCAATGTCAACCACTGGACCACACGCGCAGGCCATGCCAACCTTCTCTGCAACCATGCCGAGAGCGCGCCCCGTGCGCCACGCTCGACCAGCACACCCAGACCGCGCGCTGCCCTCGCCGCGTGCACGCGTGATCACCATCGTCCTAGCAACCCCGCAGACACGCCCGTTCGCCGCCTCGCGGACCACGAGCGCTGTGCGCCATCAAAACTTCCGTCGGACCAGCGCAGAGCACCGCAGCGTTCCGACCGATCAGCACCGCCCCACACCTCACCACCATGCCGTTGAGCTTCGCCAGGGAGCACAGCACTGCCCCCTACCGTCGCCCACGCCCATAGCCCTCTGTACCGTCGACCACGACAAGCTCAGCTTGCGCCTATAGGTCCCCTCTCGCCACTATAAATAGAGGCATCCCCTGCTCGAATGCTTCACACCATTCTACTCCCCTCTCACCCAGAACCACCCCACCTCATTCCCCGAGCAAGGCGAGCAGCGCATCACCGGAATTTCACCAGAGTACGCCGCTGCTGGAGAAGAAGGAAGCCATCGATTGGAGCCGCCCCAGGAGGAGCTGCCGGTACCAGGAGGATCGCCGTCGTCGACTTCGTCATTCGCCCACATCGCCGACCCTCGCCTGAGCCCCGGTGAGCCTCCCACGACCCCCACTGAGCCGCTAGGGTTCGAGCTCGCCGGTGACCTGTTCATCATCGACGACGACCCTCAGCCGTCGATCTTCATTCTAATCCAACGCACCACATCTCCCGTGCCAAGCGTTTAAAGATCCACGACCAAGAGACCCCTATCGGTTGCGCCAAGTGAGTGACACTGGCGGCCGTTAACCTTTCCCGCGCAGCCCACTCGTTTGAACTTAGCTTTTCTATTTATATTCAAACTCAGTTCTGTACCTAGTTTCAAAAATCAACCCAGCTCGATTCAGTGAACCTAATTGAATAAAACCAATTTTGTTGGAAATATATTGAAATGCTTAATCCTAGCCCGTTGGATTCAAATCATTTGAATCTATAGATCACCCTTGGTAAAAATAACAAGTCCGAAGCTTGTATGCATTCAAACATTTTTCAAATTTCAACCATAATAGCTTTTGAGTTGATTCCAACTCTAAAAAATCACATTTGAGCATACCTTTCAGAATATATAAAAACATATGGGTTTACTTACATAAATAATGTCCAAGTAATAAAAGAATGCCACATAGGAATTTCTAGTCATTCATTTTTATTTGAAATAAAAGGTTAAACCTTATTAAATTGTGAAACCACTTTAAATCACATTCCCATGTACTGAAATATGTGGTGATGACATGTGTCAACATGATCCCATGTTTGGTTTGGAGAATATTAAATCTTAAGTAGTTTTTCAATGAATAGAAATTACTTTTCTAAAAATAAATGAATAACTAGACAAATGCTTTATTATTGTGATATTAGTGATGATGCTAGATCATCTACAGAAAACCTTTGTGTGATGATTGAAAGTAGTTAAGTATTGTTTGGTGATTGTGTATCTCGTATTTATTTATAGACGCTAGTACCGACCAAGGATACGAGGAGGAAGGAGGAAACTACGAAGAAGAAGCCGAGGAGAACTTCAACCACTGCTCTGCTCAAGGCAAGCTATTAACCTTGCAAGATACCACTTGCAAGATACTCTACATATGCAAGCCTATACTAATACTGATGCAAGCAAATACTTGCTTGCTACCATGACCACTAGATGCCTTAAGAATATGTGATCATATCCACTTGATACACCTTCCTAGTTTTACTTGCAAGCTTCTACTTTATTTCTTTATCAAAGCTACTTAGAGTTTACTTGAGTAAATTGTAGATACTAGAAATATAATTGAAGGTTGCATAAAGAGCATTAAATTTGGCCTAAGCTAGATAATCTTGATGTCATCCTAAGGCATGAGATTGAACTTAGTTAAACTCCACTAGTTTACCACCCCTCATTAGTACTCACTCCCATTTGTAGATGCTAGTGCTAAGCATAAAACTTGATCAACTTTAGATGGGAATACTTGGTGAAAATGGTTATGAAAACCATGGAATCATGAGTCATTCTACTGAAATGTTTTGACATGTGTTTCCGAACACCAGATGATTTTGATGATGAAAATGTTGAGGCAGGAGCCTTAGCCCCTTTATAAAACTGATGGTTGTCTGGATGCGATACCATTCCAATTTTACTGTACAACCACAATACCCGAAAATTGGGTAGGGCTTGACTGGAAACTTATATAGCTTAGTATGGGTTCCCTCGCGGCCAAGGTATGAGCTGAGGCTACCTTGTGAAGATTGTCCACCTGTGTAGTACCCAAGATGACCGTTGGTCATGATTGGAGGCCAAACTCACAGGAGAGGTGCTTATACTAGGGCGTGTAATTGAAAGGTTAGGATTGATTATCCGCATACTAAGTATGGTGAATTCAGGATTTGTTCTTGACGGATGTATCGAATGTTGTGGTGAAAGTGTACAATCTCTGTAGAGTGTCAAACTATTCGAATAGCCGCGTCCGCGGTTATGGATAGTTGGAGTATCCATACTGTTCCCCCGTCAGATGTTTTCAAAATGACTTGTGAACTGGATTGAGATTTTGAATTGACCACAACAGAGTTGTGATATGAAATACAAGTTCCCACTTAGGTGTTATAAAATTTCAACTAGTTTTTCGTTGCTTCTGAACTTAGTAGAGTTAAATCTAGCTTTTTGCAAAACAACCCTAGAGCTTAGTGTCCTACTACAAAAACCCCCTTCACTTGTTAGTTGTAGTTTGCGAGTACTTAAAGAGTACTCATGGCTTTGTCCCTGGCTATTCCCGTGGCCAGACTATGAAGGGGAGTACCAAGACGAAGGACCCCAGGAAGGTTACGACAACTAGGATCATCTCTCATAGTCAGCGAGGATGGAGCTTCGGCTACGCTACCTTTATTATTACGTTATTCCGCTGCTTGAGTTGTATTAAGAACTCGATCATGAGATCCTTATTTGTGTAAGACATTATGTATGGTTTGTAATGGATGATGTACTGTGGTATCCAAATCTGTTATGTCTCGCAAAAATGGTAATCTTGGGATTGCGATGTATGGCATAACACGCGTCTGGGATTAAAAATCCGGGTGTTGACAAGTTGGTATCAGAGCCATCCTAACCATAGGAGACACTAGTTAGACTGGACGTTTGAATCAAAAACTTAGTTTCAAAACCAAAGGAAGCAAATATTTACAAAAACTTATTCCCGTTCTTATCACCTTGATTCTTTCATAAAAATTCATGTTCCTCAAAAACTCTTGTAAAATACCTAGAATTTGACACACTTGATCAATCTACTAATCTACTCATCCTATATTCTTATAGATGGACGTGAAGTACGACAAGTTTTATCAGTTGGGGAATGGAGGAGACCTTATCTTTGAGTGGGATTTGGACCAGCTTTCAGAACTTCTGGAGCATTCGCACCCCGAGTTCTTCGGAGCTCAGCTCAATGATATAGGAGGAGAAGATCTGTAGTGGCTAATTATTGCAAGTCTCTGAGGAAAGATTGAACCTCCCACTGCCGAGGGAATTCAGTTCACCTTAAGAGAGAACAACTGGCTCGATGGACTTGCCAGGGCCATGCAGGAAGCTCTTGCCCGTCTGTGTGGGCAGAGTATCAACCAGATCAAGGGTACCCGCTTTGAGTTTTGTCCAAGGCATGATTCTATGGGACAGCCACTAGAAGCCCCATACCACTACGAGCTAAAGACTCAGTTAGACCACCTTAGCTTCATGATGTACGATCGTCAACAGGAATTGGACAATTGTCGTTACTACTCCAACCACAAGTCCGCCATCATCAAGACGAAGGATCAGACCATCGCCATGCTAGAGAAGGATCGCAAGTCTCGCTGCCGTCAGCTCGACAAGAAGGAGCCAGCATTGCCCGTCTTCGCCACCGTATCTCGGATTTGGAGGAGACCATCCATGAGAGGGACATGCAGTTGGAGGAAAGGGAGAATGCCGGAGAATATCTTCGTGGATACCCCTACTCCTATCTCAGCGATGATGATGATTTTCTAGAGGATCAGGCTATGGATTTCTTCACCGATGAGGATGACTTCGCCTTCATCAATGACGACGATGAGGATGATGAGGATGAAGACTACACCGACTCCGAGGAGTAGTAGCACTTGAGCACTAGTGTAGTGAGTTGTATTCGGTCCCACTGTATCGTAGTTTCCAAAATGGTTCTTAAAACCATCCGTTTTTCCTGTTTTGTGGTGTGTGTTTGTATCGTGTGCTATGAATGAATGAATGAAAAGCAAGTTGCTATAAAATATAAGTCAAACTTTAAAAACTTTCCAAAGTCCCTGAAAATTAGAAATTTCCCTCTTTTCTCATGATTTATCTCAATCTTCAGATGCCACACGGAGGAAGTGGTTCATCCCCGGACCCGATGTTGCAGATCCTGGAAATGTTGGTTTCTGACCGCGAAGCTGAAAGAGCTGAACGCCAAGCCAACCTAGCCACCCTTCAGTAGATAGCTCAGCTAGCCCACAACAATCAAGGCCAAGGAAATCAGGACAACCATGGATCTAAGCTCAAGAATTTCGGGAACACCAACCCATCTGTTTTCACTAAGTTAGAAGAGCCCCTAGATGCAGACGGTTGGCTGCAAACCAAGGAAAATAACCTAGAAATCGTCGGAGTGGAAGCCAACGAGAAAGTTCTGTTCGCCACCCACTATCTAGCCGGAGATGCAAGAGCATGGTGGAACAGCGTTCATGTAATGACCGGAGGACAGATGATGACCTGGGAGGAATTCAAGGTCAAGTTCAGCAGAACCCATGTGCCACCGGGTTTGATCAAGAGAATGAGAGATGAGTTCAGAGAACTAAAGCAAGGAAGGATGACCGTAGTGGAATACCGTGACAAATTCTTGTCATTAGCTAGGTATGCCCCGGATGAGATCGACACTGAAGCCAATAAGAAGGAGAGATTCTTGAATGGTGCATGATGAAATGCAGACTATGTTGGTCAATATCCCCTTTGCTGATATTGAAGCCCTTGTCGACTCTGCCATCCAGATGGAAGGAAAGATCAACCAAGACAATGAGAACCGCAAGCATCGCATGATGCATCAGCCAGGAACCCATCAGACCCCAAAGTATCGCCCTAACCCATCTCCAGGATTTTCCCCGAGAACCAACAGACCCCCGATGAACCATCCTACATATCCCACTCGTGGAAACCCGAGGCCCGGAGGAAATCACAACAACCCTGGCAACTCTAACAATTTCAACCGTGCACCACCCAAGTTCAACAACAACAATGCTACCTCCAACACCAACACTGCTCCGAGGACTGGAAGCAATGTTGTTCCTGTTGCAGCAAAGGACAAGTCGCAAGTGACTTGTTATGACTGTGGAAATAAGGGTCACTACTCCAATGAGTGCCCCAACAAGAAGAATGACGCAGCCCCCAATGCAAATGCCCCAGCTCAGCAGTAGGGTCGTGTTCAGCCCGGAAGAAGGTTTGCCCCAGGGAATTCACTCAACCGCAACAACCGTCTTTTTCTCATGCATGCTAAAGAAGCTCAGGAAGCACCAGACGTCGTGCTGGGTATGTTTTCTGTGAATTCAGTACTTTCTAGTGTTGTTCGATTCGGGTGCATCGCATTCATTTGTCACCGAAGAATTTGCCTGCAGTAGTAAGATTCAACCAACCAAACTGAAGCATGTTATGATTGTTCAAATCCTCGGTTCAACCACAAAAGCTCGGAAAATTTGCAAAGCCGTCCCTATCCGAATCCATGGCATAGATTTTTATGCTAATCTGATAGTACTCGAAACTAAAGGTTTGGAAGTAGTACTAGGAATGTATTGGATGTCGAAACATAAAGGATTGATTGACTGTGACAAGAAAGCCATAACCATGACCAGTACAGCTGGAATATCAGTCGAGCATGTATCTGAAACCTTACCTCGTCAATTCAAGTGCAACAAGAGTATAGCCCAACCTACCATTAACCAAGTCCGGATAGTCTGTGAATACCCTGATTAATTTCCAGATGTTTTGCCCGGTATGCCCCCAGATTGAGATATCGAGTTTATCATTGAACTAATCCCCGGAACCGGACCCATAGCCCCGAGACTCTATAGTATGAACCTGAATGAATCAGCAGAACTGAAGAAGCAACTGGATGCCATGCTAGAAACTGGATTAATTCAACCAAGTGCGTCACCATGGAGATCACCTGTCTTATTCGTAGACAAGAAGGGTGGAGGTAACCTTTGTGTACGGATTATCGAAAGTTGAATGATGTCACTATCAAGAACAAGTACCCACTTCCCAAGATAGAAGATTTGTTTGATCAGTTGACCGGTGCCAAAGTGTTTTCTAAGATTGATCTTAGAACTGGTTATCATCAACTCAAGATTCGCGCAGAGGGTATTCCCAAGACTGCCTTTTCCACCAGATATGGATTATACGAGTATACTGTCATGTCTTTTGGATTAACCAATGCCCCCGCTTATTTCATGAATCTCATGAATAAGATTTTTATGGACTTCCTGGAAAAGTTTGTCGTTGTTTTCATCAATGACATACTGATTTATTCCAAATCAGAATAAGAACATGAGCTACACCTAAGGACCATTCTTGGAACCCTTAGAGAGCATCAGTTGTATGCCAAGTTTAGCAAATGTGAATTCTGGTTACAGGAGGTAGGATTTCTCGGCCACATTGTATCAGCCGGAGGAATTGCCGTTGACCCTGCAAAGGTGAAAGATGTCGAAAATTGGCAAGCCCCAACCACTCAAACCCAAGTTCGTGCATTTCTCGGATTGGCGGGTTACTACCGCAAGTTCGTAGAAGGATTCTCGAGTATCGCCAAACCCATGACCCAATTGCTGAAGAAGGACCAGAAGTTTGAATGGACCGACAAATGTGAAGCGAGTTTTCAAGAACTCAAGAGGAGATTGATTTCATCCCCAATCCTAATCATTCCGGATATCACAAAGCCCTTCGACGTGTATTGTGACGCATCCAAGATCGGTCTTGGATGTGTGCTAAAGCAAGAAGGCAAAGTTATATCTTATCTATCTCGACAACTGAAACAACATGAGCAGAACTACCCAACCCATGACCTCGAACTCGCAGCCGTAGTTCTAGCCCTGAAGACATGGAGGTATTACCTGATGGGAAATCGTTGTGAGATTTATTCGGATCACAAGAGTCTGAAGTATATATTCACTCAGAAGGAGCTGAATATGAGACAGAGAAGATGGATTAAACTAATCAAGGATTACGATCTAGACATTCACTATCACCCTGGTAAAGCCAATGTGGTAGCAGATGCCCTTAGCAGATTGCCGTGCCGCTTGAACTCCATGATTTTGAAGGAGCAACCAAGTTTGCACAAAGAGATGGAAGATTTCTGAATGGAATTTGTGAGTGAAGGATTTTTGGCTAGCATAGAACTTCAACCCACTTTGATCAGCAAGATCAAAGAGGCGCAGAAAGGAAATGCTAGTATCGACGGAATCAAGCGTCGTATCGGTACATGCAAAGTACCCGGATTTACCGAAGACGAAGAAGGAGTTCTGTGGTACAAAGGACGCCTTTGTGTACCAGCAGATTCTGAGTTGAAAGAAGTTATTATGAAGGAAGCTCATGATACTCTTTATTCTATCCACCTTGGAGGAACAAAGATGTATCAAGATTTGAAAGAGCAATTTTGGTGGCATAAGATGAAGAGAGCAATCGGAAGCTATATCGCCAAGTGTGATATATGTCAGAGAGTCAAGGCGGGACATCAAAGACCCGCAGGATTGTTGCAACCATTGCAGATTCCGGAATGGAAATGGGATTCCGTTGGAATGGACTTTATCACCGGATTGCCTACTTCTAGTAGGGGAAATGACTCTATCTGGGTCATAGTTGACAGATTGTCCAAAGTCGCCCATTTCTTACCCGTCAAGACCACATATCAGAGTTTGAAGCTAGCGGGGTTATACATCACTAGAATCGTCAGTTTGCATGGAGTCCCCAAGAACATTGTATCGGATCGAGGAACTCAGTTTACCTCAAGATTCTAGAAGAAAGTCCAAGAAGGTTTAGGAACCCGCCTAGATTTCAGCATAGCTTATCACCCTCAGACCGATGGACAAACGGAGCGAGTAAATCAAATACTCGAAGATATGCTGAGAGCCTGTGTGTTAGAATATGGATCTAAGTGGGAAGACTGTCTGCTGTTTGCAGAATTTTGTACAACAACAGTTATCAAGCTAGTTTGCAAATGGCCCCATTTGAATTCATGTATGGAAGAAAGTGTCGCACCCCTTTGAACTGGTCGGAAGTAGGAGAGAGTCAGATTTTTGGACCCGATATCCTACGAGAAGCAGAAGAGAAGGTTCATTAGATCCGTGAGCACCTCAAGACAGCCCAGTCAAGGCAAAAGAGTTACGCTAACAAGAGACGTCGAGACCTCGCCTTCAACATAGGAGATTTTGTGTATCTGAAAGTGTTGCCATTGAAGGGAATGCAACATTTCCAATTGAAAGGAAATTTAGCCCCTAGATATATCGGACCCTTCAAGATTCTGAACCGTCGAGGAGAAGTGTCGTATCAATTGCAACTACCCGAAGAGATGTCAGCCGTGCACAATGTGTTCCATATCTCATTACTTTGCAAGTGCCTTGAAGTTCAAGAGAAGACTGAAGTGTTCAAGAATATCGATCACCAGACCATAGAGATCAACGATGACCTGACCTACCCCGAAGTACCCATCCGTATTTAGGAAGAAGCTTTCAGAACTACCAGAACCCGAAGCATCAAGTTTCTCAAAATTCAGTGGAGCAACCACACAGAAGAGGAAGCTACCTGGGAGCGCGAAGATCACATCAGGATGGAGTTTCCCGATCTCTTCAAATCCTAGGTAATCTTTTTTGTCCTTTTTCAAATCTCGGAACGAGATTTTGTTTAAGGGGACAAGGTTTGTAACATCCCAAAAATATTAAACTAGAATCATCAAACTCTCATCACCAAATTTAGGGTTAACAAAAACTTTTCAAATTAAAAATATGAAAGCATTCATATGAGTGTGCATTAAAATTTGGATTCTTTTGAATTGCCATGATTATGTGTTTCTTTGCTTGTAGAATGATTCTTAGGTGAAATAAACATCATCTAAACAATCCCCAAACTTTTCCCAAAGAAAAACAAATCAAAACAAACAAATTAAGTGAATGGTCATTTTGGCCAATTTAACTCCCATGCCTACTTTGGCTATCTCTAACTTTCAGAACTTAGCAAAAACATGTATGGATATTTGCACCCCTTGATAGTACTCATAATAAGGTACCAAGGCCCACTTTGTGATCATCCAGAAACATTCAAATGCTTAGTTTAAATGACAGTTTAAAATTGAATCTATTTCATATGGGAAGATCCCACTATTTCAAAAACCACTCAAACCAACTCAATTTTCAAAACCCAAGCAAACACAGACTCCCCAGTACATGCCTAGCACACCCACCAAAAATCTTTTCAAAATTCAAAACTTAAGTTCATGCGGCCATTTCATCAAACAGGTTGCAGATGCAAATCAAACAAAATCAAAACACTATGTTGAGCAGTGTTTTGGGCCTAACTTGTTCCCTCTCTGGACACCACTAGCCTTAGTAGATCATCTAACAACCTTAACTAATCACTAGCACCACTATAAGCTGGCCATTGTCATCAATGGTGAGCAGTCCGAGAGCACCCATGCCACCCCATGGTTGATAGCAAGCTACGAGCAACACTAGCCTCGCCAACCTTCTCTGGGAGCAAGCTAGCACCCCACCGCCACTCCCTGTCCGAGCCGCGAGCAATGCCAGCCATTGGACCACACGCCCAGGCCATTCCAACCTTCTCTGCAACCATGCCGAGAGAGCGCCCCATATGCCACGCTCGACCCGGCACCCCAGTGCCGCAGCCCTCGCAGTAACACGCCTGCTCGCGCCATACCACCACGCCTATGCGCCATCAAAACTTCCGAGACCAGCAGAGCACCGCAGCGTTCGACCGATCAGCACGCCCACGCCACCATGACGTTGAGCTTCGCCAGGGAGCACAGCACCGCCCCCTACCGTCGCCCACGCCGATAGCCCTCTGTGTCGTCGACCACGACGAGCTCAGCTTGCGCCCGTCGGTCCCCTCTCGCCACTATAAATAGAGGCATCCCCCGCTCGAATTCTTCACACCATTCTACTCCCCTCTCACCCAGAACCACCCCACCTCATTCCTGGAGCAAGGCGAAGAAGGAAGCCATCGATTGGAGCCGCCCCAGGAGGAGCTGCCGGTGCCAGGAGGATCGCCGTCATCGACTTCGTCATTCTCCCGCATCACCGACCCTCGCCTGAGCCCCGGTGAGCCTCCCACGACCCCCACTGAGCCGCTAGGGTTCGAGCTCACCGGTGACCTGTTCATCGTCGACGACGACCCTCAGCCGTCGATCTTCATTCTAATCCAACGGACCACATCGCCGTAACGCTTCGCGTTTAAAGAGCCACTGACCAGTAGACCCTCCCCCCTTTCAGTTGCGCCCCATGCTACGGAGTGACACTGGGCCAGCCCGTTAACATTTCCCACGCAGCCTAATCGTTTGAATTTAGCTTTTTCTATTTATATTCAAACTCAGTTCTGTACCTAGTTTCAAAAATCAACCCAGCTCGATTCAGTGAACCAAATTGAATGAAACCAATTTTTTTAGAAAGATATTGAAATGTTTAATCCAAGCCCGTTGGATTCAAATCATTTGAATCTATAGATCACCCTTGGTAAAAATAACAAGTCAGAAGCTTTTATGCATTCAAACATTTTTCAAATTTCAACCATAATAGCTTTTGAGTTGACTCCAACTCTTAAAAATCACATTTGAGCATACCTTTCAGAATATATAAAAACATATGGGTTTACTTACAGAAATAATGTCCATGTAATAAAAGAATGCCACATAGGCATTTCTAGTCATTCATTTTTATTTGAAATAAAAGGTTAAATACTATTAAATTCTGACACCACTTTAAATCACATTCCCATGTACTGAAATATGTGGTGATGACATGTGTCAACATGATCCCATGTTTGGTTTGGAGAATATTAAATATTAAGTAGTTTTTCAATGAGTAGAAATTACTTTTCTAAAAATAAATGAATAACTAGACAAATGCTTTATTCTTGTGATATTAGTGATGATGCTAGATCATCTATAGAAAACCTTTGTGTAATGATTGAAAGTAGTTAAGTATTGTTTGGTGATTGTGCACCTCGTATTTATTTATAGACGCTAGTACCGACCAAGGATACGAGGAGGAAGGAGGATACTACGAAGAAGAAGCCGAGGAGAACTTCAACCACTTCTCTACTCAAGGCAAGCTATTAACCTTGCAAGCTAACACTTGCAAGATACTCTACTTATGCAAGCCTATACTAATACTGATGCAAGCAAATACTTGCTTGCTACCATGACCACTAGATGCCTTAAGCATATGTGATCATATCCACTTGATACCCCCTCCTAGTTTTACTTGCAAGCTTCTACTTTATTTCTTTATCAAAGCTACTTAGAGTTTACTTGAGTAAATTGTAGATACTAGAAATATAATTGAAGGTTGCATAAAGAGCATTAAATTTGGCCTAAGCTAGATAATATTGATGTCATCCTAAGGCATGAGATTGAACTTAGTTAAACTCCACTAGTTTACCACCCCTCATTAGTACTCACTCCCATTTGTAGATGCTAGTGCTAAGCATAAAACTTGATCAACTTTAGATGGGAATACTTGGTGAAAATGGTTATGAAAACCTTGGAATGATGAGTCATTCTACTGAAATATTTTGACATGTGTTTCCGAACACAAGATGATTTTGATGATGAAAATGTTGAGGCAGGAGCCTTAGCCCCTTTATAAAACTGATGGTTGTCTGGATGCGATACCATTCCAATTTTAATGTACAACCACAATACCCGAAAATTGGGTAGGGCTTGACTGGAAACTTATATACCTTAGTATGGGTTCCCTCACGGCCAAGGTCTGAGCTGAGGCTACCTTGTGAAGATTGTCCACCTGTGTAGTACCCAAGATGACCGTTGATCATGGTTGGGAGGCCAAACTCACAGGAGAGGTGCTTATACTAGGGCGTGTAATTGAAAGGTAAGGATTGATTATCCGCATACTAAGTATGGTGAATTCAGGATTTGTTTATGACGGATGTATCGAATGTTGTGGTGAAAGTGTACAATCTCTGCAGAGTGTCAAACTATTCGAATAGCCGCGTCCGCGGTTAAGGACAGTTGGAGTGGCCATACTGTTCCCCCGTCAGATGTTTTCAAAATGACTTGTGAAATAGATTGAGATTTTGACTTGACCACAACAGAGTTGTGATATGAAATACAAGTTCTTTCTTGTGGTTGCGGATGCTTGCAAGGGTTTTAATCACAAGTTTGTATTAGTCCAAGTAAGGTCGGTACATTAGCACAGGTTCACCCACACAACACTTAAAAAACCAAAGAAGACTACTCAGCTATATGAAACAAAAGCACTTGACAGAATTTCCATGTGTCCTCGAGAACGTTTGGTCCTTATTAGTATTTCCACCGACTTGTCCTTTGCTAAGAAAGGATTGGGCCACTTACTGCAATTGTTTGCTATTTTATTTACTTGCACTTTATTTCTTTGCTTTATCAGAAAACCCCTAAAAATCCGTTTGCCAAGTTATAGAGATTTCCTGCTCCACACCACTAGTCAACACCTTCTGCTCCTCATTGGGATCGACACTCCTATTTATCGAAAGTACTACGATACACCCCCTATACTTGTGGGTCATCATGCTCGGCAAGTTGATAGACCATTTTGACGTTTTTGTCATACTCAATATGCCTAGCTCTGACCCTCCATTGGAGAAGACATATTTCTATCAAGCAACCATGAGGCCATTTTATTGAAATTGTGTTAACTGTGTTGTAGATTTTGCAAGCAAGCAGAGTTTCGCCAAGTATTTTGTAGAATATTATTTAACTGAACTTCTAATGTTTGCAATTAGAACAATTCTTTTACTTCCTCCGACCCATATTATTTGACTCAAATTTGTCTAGATACAGATGCATTTAGCATTAAAATATGACTAGATTTTTTCATATCTAAATAAATCTAAGTCAATTATTATAGGTATGAGGGATTACAATTTTTCCGTATAAATGCCTGTTGTTTATCTGACAGTGAATTCAGCAACGTTCGGTTTCAGTTGAGCAGCAGCAATAAAGTACTAGAAAAAGAAGAACCACCAGATGACATTTATACGATGGATATAGGGTAAGTTAGGGTCCCGACTTGGTAGAAGCAAAGTTAGATAAGCCGGCTCCGGTCCACACCGCCTCCATCGCGCAGACTCCTTCATCCTCCCTGATCTGTGTTGCCGCCAGCACCTTCCTCCCCTCCTCACCTCCAGCCGCCGGATGTCGCCGCCCCTCTCGAGCGCCTCCCTTCCTCCTCCCGCTTCGACTTTTCCACCGTCTCGCGTCGACGCCACCTCGAGCCCCCGTCTCTGTCAAGATAGCCGCCACTGCCCTCAATTCTGCTAGCCCGTGCCAGCGCCTCCCCTCAGTGTCCTTCGGCCGCCTGCTTCGTGCCGGACCACCTCATCACCACCCGCTCTTCCGTCGGCCTCCTCATTCCCGAATGCCCATGGCCGCCCCAGCGCATCCTCTTGCCTCTTTATCACTCGTCTCTGGTAGGCGCGACCCCGCTGACACCTTCTGCCGCCAAGGACACCGCACCCGGCCCTGCTCACCTCTCCCCGGTGCTGCCGCGGCCCCTCGTGCCCTGTGCGTCATCGAGCTCGCCACCCCTGCCGCGCTACCCTGCCATTGTCCGTGCATCATCGCGAGCTCCTCTAGGCCACCCCTCTTCCTATGCAGTGCCTCTTCTAGCACGCGGCCCTGTCCAAGAGATCCAACGGCCTCCTCCGTCCTGTAGCATAGAGGTCGTCACGAGGCCCCCTTGCAGTCCTCTTGTCATTGCAGGTTTGAGCGAGTGTCCCATGCTTGGATCCATATCGTCGGCCACCGCCCCTTCCCAGCTTCCAAGGCCTCACCAAGATCTATCGCAACAATCATTTCAGCCATCTCTAAGATCTCACGAAGCCATGCCTTTGTCAAGTTCGACTAATGAAAATTTCCACATTGACAAGATCAACACCGGTCCGAACGACGCTGGACCGTTGACACCAAAGTCCAAGTCCAACTCTGAAAACTGAGTCAGAATCCAGAGGTCGTCGACATGGAACTTCAAGTCCAACTTCGTGGCACCTCAAGCACGGAACTGAATGCGCCAAGACCCCGACCTTGGAAGCCGAGATCCTGATCCACGGATCCGAACCCTTGGCGAACCCCAAGATCATCGAACCCTGACGTGTGATTCCTTTCCGAGCCACATATTTTTATAATACATGATATTTCACTTGTTGCATAATAAATCGCTCATGCTTGCATATATCTCATCATCTGGTTTGGGGGCCTTATAGCGATTCACCTCATAATTAAATATGGAGACCATATGCGGGCCTTTCTAGTCTAATATTTGTTCCGTCTAAAATTGTGTAGCGAATCGATGCTATATTTTGCCTTGTTAAGACAACATTTAAATTGTAGGGTATCTAAATAACAAGAACCATCTAATTAATTGTCGAGACACCGGTTTCGCTTAATATTGCCTAATTTTATTATACCTTTGTCATGTCATGCATCATACATGCATCATGCCCGATTTTCTGTCGTAGTATCAAGTAGTGCATCCGGTGATTCTTCTAGTGCTTTGAATCTTCACGGATTAGGCCGATGAGTTGATGCGAGTGTCAACCCGATCTTCGGATGAACCTTCGGTAGTGTTTTCTAGGCGATCATTCTCCCCCTTTCTACCTTTCTTACTTTTATAGTCTTTATTTTCTCCTGTTGATCTTTTAATATCTGTGTTGAGATGATTTAGTTTTCGTACCTGTGATATCCCTTGCAGCCTCTATATTGCCTGGGACACCTCCTATTACATGTTGTCTGGTAGATAGTCGGCCTTGCATGTCGTAGTCACTTGCTTAGGTGCTGCTTCGTGTCGTCAAGTACCACAGTTGTTGGAAGGTTACCATATGCTTTATGTTGGATATGATCATGACTTAAATTACAACTTGAAATTAAATTGCTTGGAATAGATATAACTAATGCAGAAGCACTGGTGGGCAATAGATGTTATTTTTTTTTAACCGCTCACTAGTGTCCTGTAGGACCCCGAGTACTTGACACCTATTCCTTGACTATCGCACTACCCGCATGTGGGACCATGAATCCCCTTAGCGAGATCTTGAATCATATCTTATTTCTTGGGGCCACAAACTAGTTTGGGGTTTTATTACTATCCTGTACTTATGCCATGTTTACTGCTTTATTTACTATTATTCCTCGTGGAGAGCGTTTACTATTGTACTGTTTAGATAAGTGGAATGTTTTCGCGGTATCGACAAGGCCAGTCACACTTTTGGGTTCCCAGTCGTTATAGTCATTGACACAAATCTCTGGGTTCATCTCGGAGCCGGCCAACTTTGTCGCGGGTAGCTTAGTGGGGTGGCCCCCTAAAATATTATATGAATCTTGTGATTGCTTTGTCATGATGCCTCGCTGGGTTTTCATTTGATTTTTCCAAGGTTGATCATGCGTGTGTTGCTGTTTGTGCCCCCAGCTGGGTAAATCTTTCTGAAAGTCGTGTCCGCGGTTATTGACGACTTGGAGCACATTATATCGATCATAGACAACTATAACTAAAGTAGTATTGTAAATTTGACTTTGTGATGACTAGTAATCAACTTTATATAATGGAATGCAAATAAAAGTGCCAACAACTACTGGTTTTGGGATGGCTCATGCTATATGTATCTGACTAGTAAGTATTGCAACAATAACGGAATGGTTAACTAAAACTGCCCAGTGCTTATGTTATCGGGATGACTCATGCTATCTATATATGACTAGTAATTGTTGCAACTATAATGGAATGAATAAAACTGCCAACCGTATGAGTTCCTCAGTTGGACTTTTCCTTGTTTGGTCTCGAGGGGGAAATACCAGGATGGGTATGATTGGTGTTAGTATCAGGCTGGTCCCTCATGGGTATTTATTACCTCTCTCTGATAGACGACAATTATATTGAGTCTCTGTAGGATGGTTAGTGCATGCTACGCTACCGCTTTAGTCCACCATACCTATATAGGCGAGGAGCGCCGAATTCTAAGACTCGCCGTGAACTGGCCTCAGTACTGACCGCTCTCTTTTTCTTTTTCCCTTTGCCGGCACCCTTTTTTGTTTAAGTAGGTTTTGAGATCGTCATCGTTAGCAGGGTTACCCTTCCGGCTTAGCCTGGGCAGGGTTATGGACGCCATTGGTTACTCTTCAGGGCTCTTAGCTCAATTTGCATCTTATCCGTACTCGGATGTGTATCGTTTTCAAGGTGATTTGGATCTTTGTACTGTATATCTGTATTCTTGACTCATGGAGCCATGTTGTATATATCTGTTCTGTGGGTTCCATCGTGGACTAATGTGTAATGGTATTACTTCATTTCCACCCGCACGAAAGTGCGTAGTGGGCACCTTTGAATCGTTTCTATGCGGGTTTGGCGGGAATCACTAAAACTTGCATATGGATGATCCGAGGGTGTTCATCCAGCGGTGTGTTACCAATAGTTATGGGAGGAGCATACTCCTTGACATCTACGAAGGCATCTGCGGCCACCATGCCGGTAGTCGCGCCCTAGTCGCCAAGGCTATACGGGCTGGTTTCTACTAGCCAACCCCGATGCATGACGCCAAGGACATCGTAGAGAAGTGCAATTCTTGCGAAAGATTTGTAGAAAAACCACACGCACCAGGCTCAGAGCTACGTCCCATACCATTGGCCTGGCCCTTCACCCAATTGGGACTCGAGATGGTCAGCAAACTGTAGAAATCCTCACCTGGAGGACACGTCTTCCTCCTGGTGGAAGTTGACAAGTTCACAAAGTGGATTGAGGCCATGCCTATCACTAACCAAACTTGTACCACTGCTGTCAAGTTCTTCCAGTCCATTGTCTACAGGTTCAGGGTGCCTCATAGCATCATCACCGACAATGGCACAAACTTCACCTCGAAGGAGTTCTAAGACTTCTGCGAAGGACTTGGCATCAATGTCAAATATTCCTTCGTGGCGCATCCGCAGACCAACGGGTAGGTCGAAAAGGCCAATGGTATCGTCTGCAACAGAATCAAGAAACGACTACTGCGCCCACTCGAAATTTTGGCGGGAGCATGTTCAGATGAACTACCCTCCTTCCTTTGGATCCTGCGCACAATGCCAAACAGTGCCACCGGCTACATGCCCTTCTTAATGGTGCACAAAGCCAAAGTAATGCTACCTGCCGAAGTACGCCACAAGGACCCATGGGTCGTCGCTTACAACAAGGCCGAATCAACGACCACACTAGAAGACATCATTGACCTACTGGATGAGTGTAACACCCCCGGTCACTCCGGACCGATGACTTTCACTTCTGGAAGATCAATAAGATCTCTAGACTAAGCCTAGAGACCAACACTAGTCTTTTCTGCGTACTTTTTCCTCACTCATGCGCATCCGGTACCCACTTCACGGTCGGTCACCCATCCTAGAATTGCTCTAGGCCAAGCACGCTTAACCTTAGAGTTCTTTTCGAATGAGCTTCCAGAAAAGAAGTTGCAACTTGTTGGTATGGGTTTCCTATCAATCCTATTGAGCCATGCGCCAGGGTCTCACATACACCCACCCTTAGAAGATCGATGTCCTCGTCGATCAACCACAAGCCAGCAATGTCCCCTCTTGGCACACGTCTGTGTGTCCAGTGCCGACACATTTCCATGTCGTGTCCACTCCGGGCCACACGCGCCATGCTACACATGTTCGCCACGTACTGACCCGCACATGCCCATGTAACTTTGAGGGTTGGCTCTGATACCACTTGTAACACCCCCGGTCACTCCGGACCGACACTATCACTTCTGGTAGCTGAATAGGATCTCTAGACTAACCCCACAGACCAACACTAGTCTTCACTGCGCACTTTGTCCTCACTCATGCGCACCCGATACCCACTTCCCGGTCGTTCACCCATCCTAGAATTGCTCTAGGCCAAGCACGCTTAACCTTAGAGTTCTTTTCGAATGAGCTTCTAGAAAAGAAGTTGCAACTTGTTGGTATGGGTTTCTTATCAATCCTATTGAGCCATGCGCCAGGGTCTCACAATGAGGCCTGCGACATCGTCGAAAGGCCCGTTCAATGGTGTACCAGCAAAGTATCCACAACTACCACAGCCGACAACTGCGCTCAGGGTCCTTTATCGAAGGAGACCTCGTGCTGCGACTCAAGTATAAAGGGCACCTGAAGCTCGAGTCACCCTAGGAAGGCCCCTACATGGTCACCGAAGTAATCCAAGGTGGTGCTTACCGCCTCAAGGACGTCGAGTCCGGAGTAGCATACTCCAACCCCTGGAATGTCGCACAACTGCGACGCCTCTACCCTTAGTTGTATTTACTTTTAATAAGTCTATTTAGCCAGGATACTTAGCCGAAAAATTGTATCTCCTACTATGCGATGAATAAAAGCTAAGTTCCTTAGCCAATATACTTTTCAATTACGGAATTTACCTTCCTAAACATGCTCGGGGGCTACGCCTCACCCTACGATTTCGTCGACTATTACAATAATGCATTACCCTGAGTAGCTGACCACATTAGGCTAACCAAAATTCCATGCAAAACTCAACAACAACAAGCACCATGTGCCACACATCTTACAAACTTTACAAGGGAAGAAAAGGCCCAATCAAAACTATACTGATTTTACATCATTATTTACAACACTTGCAGGACTCAACTGCGCGGAAGCACAACATTCGTCCGCTCGTCCAAGAATGCACGAAATCTTCGGCAGGACGGGTGATGACCCACAAGTATAGGGGGTGTATCGTAGTAAATAGGAGTGTCGATCCCAACGAGGAGCAAAAGGTTTTGACTAGTGGTATGGAGCAGGAAATCTATGTAAATACTTAGAAAACAGATTTTTAGGGGTTTTCTGATAAAGCAACGAAACAAATAACAAGTAATAAAGACAAAGAACAAACGCAGCAAGTGGCTCAATCCTTTCTTAGCAAAGGGAAAGCTGGTGGAAATACTTATAAGGACCAAACGTTCTCGAGGACACATGGGAATTCTGTCAAGTTCTTTCGCTTCAAATAGCTAAGTACTCTTCTTTGGGGTTGTAAGTGTTGTGTGGGTGAACCTGTGCTAATTTACCGACCTTACTTGGAATAATACATACTTGTGATTAAACCCCTTGCAAGCATCCGCAACTACATGAAAGTAATTAAGATATAAACCTAACCACAGCCTTAAACTGTGAGATCCTACACTCCCTTGTGCAAAGGTGTCCTAACGAGGGTTTAGGTTTCTATCACTCCGGCAACCCCACAATTAGTAGCCAAATACACAATGCATTCCCCTAGGCCCATAAATGGTGAAGTATCATGTAGTCGACGTTCACATGACACCACTAGAAGAATAGCACCACAACTTAAATACTAAACCATTGAATAATAACTCAACACAAATCCACTAGTAACAACATGACTTCTCCCATGTCCTCAAGAACTAGACGAACTACTCACAAGACATCATATGGATCAAGATCAAAGATGATATGGTGATGAATAAAAATCTAAACATAAACAATAATCCAATGGTTCCACTCACAAGCATCAACTACAATAGTAATTAACATCGGGAAAGTTTCCCCTAAGAACTAATGCAAGATCCAACACGATTGTTACAGCGGGATGGAGTGGTGATGATGGTGCTGGTGGAGATGATGGTGTGGATAATGATGATGATCCGGACGAAGCCTAGATTGATGACGGTGTTGATGGCGATGATCTCCCCTTTCCAGAAAGGAATTTCCCCGGAAGAAATCTGTCTGCCGGAGATCTCTTTCTCTCTCGGTGTTTTCTGCCCCACAGAGGCGGCGGAAATCTTTCTGTGGTCGTCTCCCTGGTATTAGGGTTCCATGGGGAAGATATAGGTGAGAGGGCGGAGTCGAGAGCCGGCCAGGTGAGCCACACCTGCCCAAGGCGCGGGGCAAGCTGGGCCCGCACCTAGGGGGGTGTGGGCCCCTGTGGCCCGGCTACGCCTCCCCTTCTGGCTTCCTCCGTCTTCTGGGAAAATATAGTTTTCCAATTTTTTATAGTATTTTTCTGATCTTCACGAAATTGCATCAAAACACCTCTTTTTCCACCAGAAACCTAACTCCGGCAATCCATCCTCCAAGAACCATCCAACATGCAAAAATAGAGGAAAAGACATAAGTAACACCTGATAATAAGACATATATCAATGAATAGAAGAAAATTATGATATAGAATGGTGATGCAAATTGGACGTATCAACAGGCCACCGCAGCTAAGTTGATACATCCAAAACATATCTACTTTCCCGAACACTTTTGCTATAGTTTCTCCTCTAAACTTGTGTGATTTGGATACAACTAACACGGACTAACGCTGTTTTCAGTAGAATTGCTTTGGTGTCTAGTTTTTGTGCAGGAAATCAACTTTCAGGAAAAATCCCGGAAAATATGCCAAAATTCGTATTTTACCAAAAGACTCATGGAGCCAGAAGACGAGACGGAGGAGGGACACGAGGGGCCCACACCCCTGGCCGCGCAGGCTAGGCCAGGCCGTGCCAGGGAGGGGTGTGGCCACCTCGGGCACCCCCTCGGCCTCCCTCTTTGCCTACATAAAGCCTTCTGACCTAAAAACAATGGGGGGTTCGACGTTTTTCCAAAAAGAGTTCCGTTGCGCCGTCACCACCAGAAACCATGATTCGGAATCAGAAACTACGTTTTGGCACCCTGCCTGGACGGGGAATTGGAGGAGATCATCGCCATCATAATCGCCGATGCCTCTCCATCAACCATACATGTTTCCCCCATCCATGAGTGAGTAATACCCCGCTGTAGGCTATGGGGATGGTAGGGATTAGATGAGATCTATCATGTAATCGAATAAGATTGTTAGGGCATGGTGCCTGGTATCTTTATTAGTGCTAGTTGACTTTGTTGCAACGTTTTGTGCTTAATGCTTGTCACTAGGGACAGAGTGCCATGATCTCAGATCTGAGCATGTTATTGATTCATGATGATAGTATTGTTTGTGATCTTATCTGCAAGTTGTGTACACATTTCATTGTCCGAAACCAAAGGCCCCGAAGTGACAGAAATTGGGACAGTCGGAGGGTATGGCTGTGATATGAGGATCACATGTGTTCATAGAGTGTTAATGCTTTGCTCCGATACTCTATTAAAACGAGTACCTTAATTACTAGTAGATACCCTTGAGGCCCCGCTACAATGGGCTGGAAGGACAAAAGATGTTGTGCAAGTTCTCATTGGGAGCATGTAAGACTATATATGGAACACATGCCTGTCAACACCCAGATTTTTAATCCCAGATGCCTGTTATGCCATACATCACAATCCCAGGAATACCATTTTTGCGAGACATAATAGAATTGGATACCATAGTACATCATCCATTACAAACCATACATAAGGTCTTACACAAATAATATCTCATGATCTAGTTCTTAATACAACACAAGCATCGGAATACGTAATAATAACGGTAGCGTGGGTGAAGCTCCATCTTCGGGGTCACAGGCAATGTTGACGATGGGAGATGATCCTAGTTGTCGTAACCTTCCTGGGGCCCATCCTCCTAGTACTCCTCTTTATAGTCTAGCCATGGGAATAGCCAGGGACAAAGCCATGAGTACTCTTTAAGTACTCGCAAACTAATACTAACAGGTGAAGGTTTTTTTTGTAGTAGGACACTAAGCTCTAGGGTTGTTTTGCAAAAAGCCAGATTTACCTCTACTAAGTTCAGAAGCTACGAAAACTAGTTGAAAATTTATAACACCTAAGGGGGAACTTGTATCTCATGCCACAACTCTGTTGTGGTCAAGTCAAAATCTCAATCCATTTCACAAGTCATCTTGAAAACATCTGATGGGGGAACAGTATGGCCACTCCAACTGTCCATAACCGCGGACGCGGCTATTCGAATAGTTTGACACTCTGCAGAGATTGTACACTTTCACCACAACATTCGATACATCCGTCAGGAACAAATCCTGAATTCACCATACTCAGTATGTGGATAATCAATCCTAACCTTTCAATTATACGCCCTAGTATAAGCACCTCTCCTGTGAGTTTGGCCTCCCAACCATGACCAACTGTCATCTTGGGTGCTGCACAGGTGGACAATCTTCACAAGGTAGCCTCAGCTCAAACCTTGGCCGTGAGGGAACTAATACTAAGGTACATAAGTTTGCAGTCAAGCCCTACCCAATCTTCGGGTATTGTGGTTGTACGGTAAAATTGGAATGGTATCGCATCCAGACAACCATCAGTTTTATAAAGGGCTAAGGCTCATGCCTTAACATTTTCATCACAAAAATCATCTGGTGTTCGGAAACACATGTCAAAACATCTCAATAGAATGATCCATCATTCCAAGGTTTTCATAACCATTTTTCCACCAAGTATTCCCATCTAAAGTTTGATCAAGTTTTATGCTTAGCACTAGCATCTACATATGGGGGTAAGTACTAATGAGGGGTGGTAAACTAGTGGAGTTTAACTAAGTTCAATTTCATGCCTTAGGATGACATGAAGATTATCTAGCTTAGGCCAAGTTTTATGCTCTTTATGCAACCTTCAATTATCTTTCTAGTATCTAAAAATTTACTCAAGTAAACTCTAAGTAGTAGCTTTGATAAAGAAATGAAGTAGAAATCTTGCAAGTAAAACTAGGATTGGGTATCATCAAATGTGTCTAACCAAGCATGCTTAGTGCATTGCATAGGTTAACTTGATTAGCAAGACTTGCTTAATCAACTAGTAGTATTAGGCTTGCATAAGTATAGTATCTTGCAAGTGTTAGCTTGCATAGGTCAACTTTATTAGTAAGGCGTGCATCAGTATCATTATAAGATTTCCTTGTGTAGAGTAGTGGTTGAAGTTCTCCTCGGCTTCTTCTTCGTAGTATCCTCCTTCCTCCTCGTATCCTTGGTCGGTACTAGCGTCTATGAATAAATATGAGGTACACAATCACCAAACAATATTTAACTACTTTCAATCATCACACAAAGGGGTTCTATAGATGATCTAGCATCATCACTAACATTACAAGATTAAGGCATTTGGCTTATTGCTTTTATTTTTAGAAAAGTAATTTCCACTCATTGAAAAACTACTTAAGATTTAATATTCTCCAAACCAAACATGGGATCATGTTAACACATGTCATCACGACATGTTTTAGTACATGGGAATGTCATTTAAAGTGGTGTCACAATTTAATAAGATTTAACCTTTTATTTCATTTAAATAAAGTGAGTAGAAATGCCTATGTGGCATCCTTTTATTACTTGAACATTATTTCTGTAGGTAAACCCAAATATTTTTATATATTCTGAAAGGTATGGTTACTTGTGATTTTTGACAGTTGGAATCAACTCAAAAGCTATTATGGTTTAAATTTGAAAAATGTTTGAATGCAGAATAGCTTTTGCCTTATTATTTTTACCAAGGGTGATCTACAGATCCAAATGATTTGAATCCAACGGGCTTGGATTCAGCACTTCCAGACCTTTCTAACAAAATTGGTTTCATTCAATTTGGTTCACTGAATCAAGCTGGATTGATTTTTGAAACTGGGTACAGAACTGTGTTTGAATGAGAATGGAAAAAGTTAAATTCAAACTAGTGATCTGCGTGGGAAGAGAAAATGGGCCGGCCTGCTACGCATAGCGCTTACGCGGGCTGGTTAAGTTGCTGTCCCCACACGTCCGTGAGATGGAGGGGTGCGAAGCGGTATGGGGCAACGTGGTGCGTTGGATCTTGTTCTAATCCAACGGCTCTGGTTCATCGTCCACGTCGGGCAGTGCCGGCGAGACAGAACCCTAACATGGCAGGTGGGGGTCGTTAGGGGCTCACCGGGGCTCAAGCGAGGGTCGACGAGGCGGGCGAATGACGAAGTTGACGACGGCGAACCTCCTGGTACCAGCAGGTTCTCTTGGGGCGGTTCCAATCGCTGGCTCCCTTCTTCTCCAGCAGCGGCGGGCTCTGGTGAAATTCCGGCGATGCGCTACTCGCCTTGCTCCAGGAACAAGGTGGAATGATAAGTAAGGGGAGGGGAGTGAGATGGTGTGCTCAATTCGGCTGGGGGTCGTCTCCTTTTATAGGCTCGACGGTGAGACTGAACGGGATGGGCATACGACGGTGGCGACACGGCTACGGGCGGCTAGCGGCATGGCCGAGGATGGCGATCGATCGGTGGTCTCCTAGTGATGCTCTATGGCTTTAATGCGCGTGTAGGGGAGGTGGCAAATGGTCTAGAACACTCGATGCTCTACGAGGCAGAGGCGCCGTCTTCGACGGCGAGCGGTGGCTACGGGGCACGAGCGGTGAAATGGGCATGTCTGGCAGTCTCCTGGGACGGTGGGGAGCATGTTGGTGGGAGGCGAGGGCTCGGGGTGGTCTGGTTGAATGGGAACGGCGCGTGCTCTGCGGCGCACGTCGGCATGGTCGACAGCGGCACGGGCGCGGCGTTCTTGGCGGTTCTGGCTGCTGTCTGCAAGGCAGGGCTGGTCGAGAGGGGGCGGTGAGGCATGGGCTACCTCCCAGACAAGGTTGGCACGGCTAGTTCTTCCTCTAGCCTGATGTCCACACTGGGGTGACATGGGTGCTCTCGGCTGTTCACCATTGATGACATTGTCAAGCTTACAGTGGTTCTAGGGATTAGTTAGGGCCGTTAGATGATCTGCTAAGGCTAGTGGTGTCCAAAGAGGGAACAAGTTAGGCCCAAAACACTGCACACTATAGTGTTTTGATTTTGTTAGATTTGAATCTGCAAGGTGTTTTGTAACATCCTCAAAATCATGTTTCAAACTTATGCATATCATCCATGAGCATATGAATTTCATTTCAAACAAATCAATTCAAAACAGAAGCATTTGTGCTTATTATTTTATGTAAGTTTGCTCAAGCCTTAGTGCTATCTTCCAATGAGAAGAATACTTGTTTTGATTCAGTAAAGTTTGTTTATTCAAACTTAGGCACCACCAAAAGTTTGAACAAATTTTAAAACAAAATGAATAATAAAACCAATATTATGCCTATTGAATATATATCATAAAGGCTTGGTTTTATTTTTATTTTCATCTGATCAAAATGTTTGGTTTGGACAGTAGTGTTTGGCACACATTTGAGTGTAAAGTTTACAGTATAAAAACCTAGGGAAGATTGAATTCAAACTCATTTGATTTGGATTTGAAAAAAATTTCAGAAAATCAAAACAGAAAAAGAAAAGGAGAAAGAAATAGAAAAGGGCCAGCGCTACCTATCTGGCCCAACTACTAATCCAGCCCACTAAGCCCACACGGGGTCCTTCTTTCTCTCGCTCACCCGCAGACACACCCCAGAGTCACTGACCACACGACCCCACCCCTCGCTGTTTAAACCCGCTGTTGAGTGGACCCTGCGACCACGTCGCCTTCGTCGTCAATCACGCGCGCCAGCGCCGCTCGCTCTGCCGTTACCTCGCCGCTGTTACTGCACGCTTAATTGCCATTGATTCACCGCGCAATCCTCGCCACCACTCTGGCTATAAGATCCCATCTGCACCGCGGCCATTTTCCCTCACCAAGCGCCACCTCTACGCCCCCAGGCTGCCCGCAATTACCTCTACACCGCCGCAGACAGAGCAACTCCGGCAGGCGATTCCGGCAAGCTCCGACCGCCCCGCCATCTCTGGTTCAAACGAGCGTGACCTCCATGTCCTTGTGCATCTTCTAACACCCCTGGTTTGCCTGCTCGTGACCCAGGTCGTCGTTCTCGTTCACGCCCGCAACCACCAGCGCCGCCGCTCGACTCCGACAAGCAATAGCGGTAAGAACTGAGCGCCCCTTGCCTTCCCTTTGGTACCATCTTGTTCGCCAGACACTTGCGCATCTCCTAAACCCTCTACCTTGTGCTAGGATGATGCAGAGCCTCGACAACGACCTCGACAGCAAGCGAAAGACGCCGCCCGCAACTCCAACGAGCCCCAGCGACCGTGTCCGTGCGCCCCTTGCCAAGCCGCCGCCAGGTTGAGCATCAGCACGTCGTCGGGTCTCTGGTAAGCGAATCCAACGACCCCCTATCCACTTGTAGCGCCGTGGCGCAGCTCGCCGCCAGCGCCGCTTCGTCGTGCGTGGTCAATTAGATTAGGGTCGTAGGATTTAGATCTAACGAGTAAGATTAGATCTGTGTAGAAGAGGTACGCGTCAGATCTGGCCGTGCATCTTCACTTAAATCGTGTGGCTCTCGTTGATCGATCCGCCCGAACCGGTACGCACCAATCAGATCATGACGCGTGGCTGGAGTTTAGATTTAAAACCGGATTTGAATCTGATTGATGTTTGAATTTGATTTGGCTATAGCTTTTGATCCCCACGTTAGAATTTGACAAATTTTATATCGTTGGAATCAGGAGAGCAAGCTCTTTATAAATATGCAATGTGTTTAATGTTTTGATTCTGTTAAAAAGGTATTATTTGCAGAAACTTGTGTAGGACTAATTTGAGTATATGAAATGTTTAGGAAATGATTTAGGGTTTAAATAAATGTTGTTTGGCAAGTTTTTATCTTGTTTATGAATCAGTACTGTATACTTGCTTTGTTGAGTTTTAAAAATCATCACATATCATTTTGCATGCATGCATATTTTTTTTGATTGTATATGTTTTGTATGTGATTGTGGCTATGATTCTTTGTGTAGATTTTGGTGCTAGTGATTGTGATTGTGAGGAGTGTATCTACTCTCCAAACTACCAAGGCAAGTGGTACTTCATGAATATTTTTATCCCATGTTTTATACTAAGCATTAGAAATATTTTGCTAAGTCTTGCATGTTATCATTTTGCTTATATGCCATGTTGGGAAATCCTAGTAGTTATAGAATTGCTAAGGAATTTCTAAGTTAAGTTACTATCTATGCCATGCTTAGCCTAGCTAGTAGCAAACAAGGGTCGGTGAAATATACATGCTATGATGAAAATATTTATAAGTCTTTGGACTCGTGTTTTGCCTAATAAAACAACTAAGTTAATGAAACACCTGGGTGGAATGGAAGGAATGGTTTATGTTGAGTGGTTACACAAGGCCCATTTCTATGGTTACCTTGTGTATGTCACTTGTGGTAAGCCACCCAGGAACAAAGAGATTTTAGAGGCCAAGTGCTAAGAAGCTTCTAGTGCAGCCACTTGGCAATATGGGCTCTGCCTGGATCACATAGGTTGCTAGAACTTAGCCATTTGGACAGTTGGTGGTAGTGGGATGATAGGTTGGAACGCGTCCATTTGGTCTAAGGGAAGGCTTCTGAAAGGTCCTGTCTTGGTGAAACCAAGTCTAGTGGGGAAAGTGCACAACCTCTGCAGATGGAAAAATCTAAGTACTTAGCCAAGTCCATGGTAATGGACAACTTGAGCATCAAGACATGGAAGCTACCAAGAATATCCTCATCCCAATTTCTAAGTAAAACTTGTGGGTGAACAAGGGTGAAGGACCTCAATGTCTATTGGTGGTTCCTTGGGAAAAGTTTTGACAAAGAAAAACTTAGTGTTTTCAAATAATAGGCAAAACCTATTTTGAGCAAAGCAAGCCAAGCTACACTTAGCCAAATTGCATATAGTATCTAGACCACATAAATTATACTAAGGTATCACTTGCCAATACTATTCCAATGTATTGACCCACTGTGGCTGTAACTTGTGATGTTGCAGGTTACTCTGATGAGGATTAGGTGTCATGAGTCTACACTCAACATGTTTGCCTGTGGCACATGAAGATGAAGACTTTTATTTATTTACTTACTCAAACTCTTGTACTAGGCTTGTGGCCTTGGAGTTGTAAAGACTATGTTTATCTCTGGAATGCCTGTAATAAATGACCTTTGTATCTATGTACTTCATCTTAAACTGTGGATGCTAGCAATGATCCAGGGACTAGCATTGCAATCATAGGGATCCTTTTCCTTTATAAAGGGAGGGATCTTACAGATGGAATCAGAGCACTGTGTTGCCTGTAGGATTATGACCCTAGGATTGGAAACCACTAAGGAAAAAAAAATTCAGCAACTTCTACACTTGTCTATTCTTCTCGTAAACTTTTCTAATCTTCCTTCTCATCTGTATTTGTAGATGAACTCCATCAACGAAGACGTAAGGAAAGGACCACTTATGACAATGACCTTGGAGTGTGAGACAGAATTTCCCAAGGCTCTCAAGGACCTCATGGTTGCATTAGAGATACAAGGTGCAACTGTGTACAAAGGTTTTCCTGTGATGGATGAAGGAGTTGAATACTGGTGGGTGCAGCTTCACTTGTATAAAAACAAGGAAGACAACCACCAGGAAAAAGGATTCTGCATGTTCACCAATTCAGTAGTACACACTACATTCTTTGAATCAGCAAGGGATGCAGCTTGGAAGACCATCAAAGAACCTTGTGATAGAGTCAAGTGCAGAATTCTCAACCTCCAAAATGATCTAAAGGAAGAGAAGAAACATACCCAAGAGTTGGAAGCTACCAACCAAACCTTAAGAGGAGACATTATAGACTTAGTGATGGAGTCATGTGAGCAAGATAGACTGATTGCTTCTAGAAACATTGTGTTAGCCAACAGATCCAGTGAGATAGGATTGTAAGCGTACTTCGCTAGTTGGACCACCACTTATCACCTTATTTTCCAAATGTTGCTTTAAAATAAGTTGAACCTTGGTTGTTGTAATGGATCCATGTATGCCATGACTTGTGTGTTTTGCTTTCCAAGGATACGTATGTTATGCTTTGCCTTGTGTTTTATCTTAATTTGTGTTGTTCTAACTTTTCTATCTTATAAATAGATGCCTACTGTTACCATCAACACTGTTGAGGAGTTCCAGGTTACTCGCTTTGGTCCTCATATTGTTGAGCTTACTACCTTGCTCAATCTTCCTCTTCCTACCATCACGGTGCTTCCCCTCACCAAGTTTGAGAGGAAAGACCTTTGGGGCTTCAAGGTCAACCAGCCCGGACGCCAGACAGAGCCTACTACGGAGGCCATCGTCTTCAAGCTCATGCACGATGACAAGGAGAGAGGCCTTGAGGTAGTCATGCAGGATCTGATAGGACGTCTGCTGGGGAGACACTCCCGACAGGTTAGAGGTACTCACTTCCACGTCTTCGGTAGGCGTGATGAGGATGGAGAGTCCATCGACTTCGAGGACGATTTGAGGGACACAGCGGAGCCGATTCGTCTATACCTCCAAGACTTAGAGGCTCTCATTAGGCACGTGGACTCCGATAGGACCAACGTCATGCTCAGTAATGACGAAATCCAGGTGCAGCTTCGCGAGAAGGACAAGCTCTTCGCGGAGCAATACGAGATAGTCAAGGAGATGGAGACGAAGTTCGAGAGCCAGGACAGAAATTTCAAGAGTCAGGAAAAGCGAGTCCAGGATAGGAACAAGAAGATCCGGTACATGACTGAAGAACTGCATGCCAAGGACTTCGAGCTCGAGCATCAGCAGTCGGTGATTGAGAGGCTTCGTTCCCAGAAGAGGGCTCTCAAAGCCAAGATAGAGAACTTGACCACTAGTGTCGAGGAATACAAGACCGCAATGGAGAATGCAGGTCTTACTTTTGTCGAGGAGGAGGTTGATGTCGAGGAGTAGATTTGACTACTCATTTATCATTTATTATCATACTTGTCGTTGAGAACTTGTTATTTGACCATCCAACATGTGGATGGCTTGTTTTTTGTGTGTGTTTTACTTTGCGAACTTGTTATCTGGTTGTTGAACTTTGATCATTATGTTGCATGCTTTGTGATTGTTTATGTGATGTATTGTGCATGAAAGCATCTATGGATATCTCATTCTTATCTCTATTGAACAAACCACAGATGCCTCCCTGTCGTGCAAACCCCAACCCCAATAACAACAACATCACTCCAGAAATGCAGCAAATGATGACTGCTCAAACTCAGCTGATGCAGATGATGAGGACGTTCATCCAGAACCAAAACAACAACAATAACAACAACAAAAACCCACCGGGTTTTGACATGCTTACCAGGTTCTTGAGATTGAGGCCAGCAAAGTTCTCAGGAACGACTGATCCCATGGTGGCCAATGATTGGTTACGCTCTGTGAACAAGGACTTGGTAACTGTGACATCGATCTTGAAAAGGTCAGATTTGCAGCACATTTGCTGGAAGGACCAGCCGCCACTTGGTGGGATAACTTCCAGATCACCACTCCCATAGAAGATGTGACATGGGCTATCTTTGAAGATGGCTTTCGTACTGCTCATAACTCATCTGGAGTGATGAGTCTAAAAAGGAAAGAGTTTCATTACCTGAAGTAGCGCCACCGCAGCGTGGCTAAATATATTGAGGAGTTCAACAATCTGGCGCGATATGCACCGAATGAAGTTGACACAGATGCTAAGAGGAAAGAAAAGTTCCTCGAAGGGTTAAATGATGAACTGAACCTGCAGTTGGCAGTGGCATATGTTCCCACATACCAGTCTCTTTGTGATAAGGCTGCTATTTTGGAGAACAAAATGAAGCAAGTTGAAAGCAGGAAGAGAAAACACTCGGACAAGCACAGCTCGGGATCGTCTCACAAACGTTCCCATTATGATGACAGTGGAAGTTCAGGATCCCACAAGCATGGGAAATTAAACAAGCACCACAACCACAACTGTCATGACAACAAGCACCACCGCAGTCATGACAATGACAAGTACAAGAACCACAAGGGTGGATACAAGAGCCACCACAGTGGTAATGGAAGTGGAAGTGGAAGCCAGCCTGTCAAGAAGGACATAAGTCAGGTTGAATGCTTCAAGAGCAAGAAGATGGGGCATTATGCAAATGAATGCCCAGAAAAGAAAGTTGAAGGACCCAACAAGCCTAACCCTTTTTCAGAAAGGGCAAGTTAACCACATCAATGTGGAGGAAATCTATGAGGAGCCTGATGTTGTTGCTGGTAAGTTCAAACTCAATTCTGTTCCAGCATTTGTTCTCTTTGATACTGGTGCATCTCATTCATTCATATCAAGAGCATTTGTTGATAGAAATGAACTGCCAGTAGAAACTATTGGGTGTCCTATAAAAGTAAGTTCTCCTGGTGGAGAAATGATAGTGAATTCGGGATGTCATGATCTAGTCATAGAGTTTGGGAAGTATAAGTTTCCCGTTAACTTAATAATTCTAAACTCCCAAGGACTGGATGTCATTTTGGGAATGGACTGGATGACTAAGCACAAGGGAGTGATAGATTGTGCCAACCATATAGTCTCACTCACAACTCCAGAAAATAAAAGGATCAGATTCAAGACCAACTTTGAAGCAAGAAGGAGTATGCTAAATTCTCTTAAGGGGGTTAGCATAGACAGTGTGCCAATTGTGAGTGAGTATCCGGATGTGTTTCCAGAAGAATTGTCGGGAATGCCACCAGATAGAGATGTGGAGTTTCTTATACATTTGCTACCAGGATCTGGGCCAATAGCAAAGAGACCATATAAGATGTCAGTTGATGAACTGAAGGAACTCAAGAAACAACTTGGAGAATAGTTGCAGAAAGGGTTTATTCAACCAAGTTCTTCATCTTGGGGAGCCCCATTCTTGTTTGTGGAGAAGAAGGATAGAAGTCAAAGGTTATGCATAGATTACCGTTCACTCAATGAGGTGACTATCAAGAACAAATACCCTTTGCCTTGAATCAATGACTTGTTTGATCAGCTAGAAGGAGCTTGTGTGTTCTCAAAGATTGATCTCCGGTCAGGTTATTTTCAACTCAAGATAAGAGAACAAGACATACCTAAGACAACTTTCACCACAAGGTATGGATTATATGATTATACCGTGATGCCATTTGGTTTGACCAATGCTCCAGCATACTTCATGAATATGATGAACAAGGTGTTCATGGAATTCCTTGACAAGTCTGTTGTCGTTTTCATCGATGACATTTTAGTCTACTCCAAGAGCAAAGAAGAGCATGAAAGATATTTTCGTTTGATACTTGAGAAGTTAAGAGAGCATAGACTTTATGCCAAATTCAGCAAGTGTGAATTCTGGTTGAATGAAGTTGGTTTTCTTGGACATGTTATGACAAAGGATGGGGTAGCAGTTGATCCTGCAAAGGTTTTAGCTGTAACTGAATGGAATGTCCCAAGTCAGTGAAAGAAGTTCGTAGTTTCCTTGGCTTAGCAGGTTACTACAGAAGGTTCATTGAAAATTTCTCCAAGGTAGCTAAGCCCATGACGGAATTGCTAAAGAAAGACAAGAAGTTTGCTTGGTCTGAAGGTTGTGAACTCAGCTTTCAGGAATTGAAGAAGAGACTAGTGACAGCACCAGTATTGTGTTTACCAGACTTGGAAAAAGATTTCCAAGTATATTGTGATGCATCTCATCATGGTTTGGGTGCAGTACTTATGCAAGAAGGAAAAGTTGTGGCGTATGCCTCGAGAAAACTCAAAACTCATGAAGTGAACTATCCTACTCATGATTTAGAGTTAGCCTCTGCTGTCCATGCACTCAAAACATGGAGGCACTATCTTTTGGGAAAGCGTTGTGAAGTGTTCACAGATCACAAGAGTTTGAAGTATATCTTCACCCAGAAGGAAATTAATATGAGACAAACAAGATGGCTAGAACTCATCAAGGAATATGACTTAAGTTTGCAATACCATCCCGGTAAAGCAAATGTTGTAGCAGATGCTCTAAGTCGTAAGGTTTTTGTAAATGGCCTTACCAAAGGAGAATTGCCAGATGATCTGTGTACCCAATTTAGAGAGCTCAGATTGGAAATTGTGCCTGAAGGACATCTCATGACTTTAGATGTTCAACCCACTTTGTTGGACAAGATCAAAGAAGCCTAGAAGATTGATAAATAAATTGAAGAGATTAAAGAAAAGATTGGCAAAGGAAAAGCCAAAGGGTTCCATGAAGACGAACAAGGTACTTTATGGCATGGGAAACGTATTTGTGTTCCACAAGATCCGGAGCTTCGGAAACTGATTTTGCAAGAAGCACACAACTCTCTGTATTCCATTCATCCGGGTAACACCAAAATGTACATGGACATGAAGGAAAGATTTTGGTGGAATAATCTCAAGAAGGACATCGCCGAACATATTGCTTTGTGTGATGTGTGTAGTAGAGTGAAAGCGGAACATCAGAAACCAGCAGGGTTGCTTCAACCACTACCTATTCCTGATTTGAAGTGGGACAAGATTGGTATGGATTTCATTATCGGATTACCAAGAACCCATTCAGGATACGATTCTATTTGGGTGGTAGTGGATCGCCTAACTAAAGTGGCTCATTTCATACCCGTGAAGACAACCTATACAAGTGCTAAGTTAGCCAAAATCTATATGAGTCGAATTGTGTGTCTACATGTCACATCCCAAGATTTTCCAAATCTTGTTATGTGAAAAATAAATGAATAAAATAAAACTTTGTTGATTTTCAGGGTGATAAGAAACTTTTTGAATCCAATTGGAAACTTTCAAAACCTATTTGGATCAAAGAAAATCCTAAAGGGATTTAAAAAGATAAATAAACAATAAACTTAAAAATATTTAAAATTACTATTTTGGATATTTTAATAAAAATATTTGGTTTTCAAATAAAAAGGTAGAAATATAAATGAGGATTATTTTATGGAGCCAAATTAAACCTTGGTCAAGCTTTTGAAATAAAATGTTTTGCTATGAGTAAAAGAGTAAAGGTTTATTTAAATAAAAATAAGGAGAGTTTATTATTAAACCAATTTTATTAAAGAAAAGGCTTTGTCATTTTAATTAAACATCAAAACTTGTTAAATTTATTTTAAACAAGTTTTCCAAAGTATTTTATATTTTCAAATAAAACCTAATAATTTGGTTTTGTTAATATTTAGATTTCAAATGGAGATTTTAAATAAATAAATCAAAACCTATTTGAATTAATAAATAAAGTCTATTTTATTTAATTATTAAATAGATCCTAAAAAGAATAAAAATATTATTTTATTTTGGGACTTGGAATTGTGTTGTTAAACAGAACCAAAACTCAATGCAAAGTTTGGAGGAGTTTTGAATTGTTTTGCTATTTGAATGGTTTGATTGAATTTCAAAACAGAAATAAGAAATAGAAAAAAGAAAAGTTTACTGTACAAAAAAAATATATGAAAGAAACATGTACTAAACCTACCCTGCACTGACCAAGAAGCCCAAAACCCCAGCCCACCCGGCTCCTCTCTTTCCCCTGCCCGTCTTTTTCTCACCGCATCACATACTCTCACAGCCACTGACCAGTGGACCCCGCATGCAAACACACACCTCGCTGACAAAAGGACCCACCTAGCCACCACGTCGTCATCAAACTCGCGCGTCCGTTGCCAGTGATTGATTCTCGGCTTAAATTCGCTCTAACGCGATCTTAATCACCAAAACCATCAAGTCCCTCTTAACCCCCTCTGACTCCTCCTCATTTCCCCTCAACAACCACCGCTAATGAGCCACTTGGCACCTCGAATTCGAGCTCAACGTCTCGCCGGCTCCGACGAATTCCAGTGCCAAATTCCGGTGAAAAGGACACACCCGCACCTCCATTTTTCTGTTGAATCTCCCTAGTATTCTGACGCGCACCTTCCTGACTCCTTGGTTTGGTTTCTTGATCCCCAGGCATTCGACATTGACAACATCTACAAGCGTCGCCGCAAGCACAACTCCGGCCACCCCTAGGAAACGCTCCAGGAAGCAAACCTCCACCGCTCCAACGCCATCGACTTTGCCCAGATCTTTTGTGCATCGCCTCCATCTCCACCGTCTTCGGGAACCACCAGAACGTCGCCGTCTTACACATCCCGAGCGTCGCCGCCGTCCTCACCATCGCCGGTGACCTGAGCCACCAGGTGAGCCAGCACCCTCTGTTCCTTACCCTTCGATCTTACTTCGACGGACACGATTAGATCTAGCCGAACCTAGCCGAACCATGCGCCGTGAGCCAAGCCTCCAGCCTAGCTCGAGCCTTGATGAATCTGCACCGTTCATTTTATGTAAATCGTGCGACCCACACCAGCTATCCACACTGAACCGGTATCGACCAATAGAAATCTGCCACGTTGCCTGTCACGATGGAAATAAGGGTTTTCTAAATTGCAAAATAAACAAAATTAGTTGCCAACTTCAAAAATTATATTAAATCAACCATAAGTCCAAATATAACAAATAATATGTCCCTGGACTCACAAAAATGTGAACTTTTCAACCATGCACTTTGTTCAGTAAAAAGCTTCTGGTAAAATGTTTGTTTTTGCAGAAACTTTTGTATGCATGTTTAGGATATAAAATTTATTCCAAAATGTTTTTGAGGATAAAATCTTTGGCAAATGGTGTGTTTTGAACCTACTGACCATAGGAATCAAATTGTGGTTTAAAAAATGTATTTGGTGAAACAAAAGAATGAATCTTTGATTTAAAACCAATTATAGTCAAATAAAAATATCGTTTATTTATTAAAAATGATTTTGAAGGAAAACCTTTGGGAAAGGTTTTGTTTTAAACTCTCTGACCCTAAACACAAAGCTTTATGGTTTGAAAACACATTTTGTGAATCCTATAGATTAATGCCTTAGTAAAAACATTTCTACACCACATAAAATGATACCTTGTTTTAAAAATGGTTATTAAAGTGAAACCTTTTGCAAATGACTTTGCTACTTTACAAAATGACCAATAGGTGTTTACAAATGTTTATGACCCATTAGAAACCACTTTTACAAATAAAACAACCCTTTTGCATGCTTGCATGTATTGTTTTTTTTATCATTTTATGTGATGAAATGCTTGAATAGTAGATTGAAATATTGTTTGCTTGATTGAATTGTAGTGACTTGAAGATTGTGATTGTTTCAAAGACAAGGAGTGAACTTTTACCCTCTACCAAAAAGGCAAGTGATGCTTCATATTTTGTCCCATTATTTTCACTATGCATTAGTGATATTTCTAAGTATAGGACTTGCATGGAATTTTGCTAAGTATAAACCATGCTATGGGAAAACCTAGTAGATGAAAACCTTAGTAGAATTTCCTAAGTTAATATTCCTACTACTATTATGCTTAGCTTAGCTAATAGAAAACAAGGGTGGAATATATATATACATTCATACTATGGAAAAATTTCTAAGTCTGAGGACTTGTGTTTTTGTTTAATAAAACAACTAAGTTAATGAATCACCTGGGTGGAAAGGGACTTGCTTGGTGGTTTTTGGTTGAGTGGTTACACAAGGCCCATGGCGATGGTTTACCTTGTGTATCACACTTGTGGATTGCCACCCAGGAACAAAGAGATTTGAGATGTCAAATGTTGAGAAGCTTCAAGTGCAACCACTTGGCATTATGGGCTCTGCCTGGATCACATAGGTTGCTAGAACTTAGCCATTTGGACAGTTGGTGGTAGTGGGAATGATAGGTTGGAACGCGTCCACTTGGTCTAAGGAAAGGCTTCTGAAAGATCTTGTCTTGGTGAAACCAAGTCTTGTGGGGAAAGTGCACCACCTCTACAGAGTGTAAAATCTAAGTACTTAGCCATGTCTCTGGTAAAGGACAATTTGAGCATCAAGACATGGAAGCTATCAAGAATCTCATCATCCAAATTTCTAAGTTAAAAACTTGTGGTTTAACAAGGGTTTAAGGATCTTCAATCTTTGATTGGGAGATGCCTTGGGAAAGATTATTTTGTCAAGCAAAAACTTAGTGACTTCAAATGATAAGGAAAAATCTATTTTTGAGCAATGCAAGCCTCAACTCCACTTAGCCAAAAGCATATAGATGATATACTCCACTATAGTGCCATAGTATCACTTGCCAATACAATTCAAATGTATTGACCCTTGTGGCTGTAACTTGTTATGTTGCAGGTTTGATTGTTAGTAAAGTTTGATGATTAGGATTACAAAGTCTACAACCAACATGTCTGCCTGTGGCACTTTGAAGATGAAGGACCCCATGCTTATAGATATTCTGCTGCAATGTAGTGTAATAGCCAAATGAGCTGTGCAAGATGTAATAAATTATGTTATTCCTGGTTATAAAGTTGTATTATGACCTTTGTTTCTTGATATTACATCTTAACTGTGGATGCTAGCTATTGATCCAGGGACTAGCATTGTAAACACATGGATCTCTACCTTATCAAAGGTTGGGAACCTTACACTACATGGAGTACCCAAAAGTATTGTGTCTGATAGGGGAACTCAATTCACTTCTCATTTTTGGAGACAGCTACATGAGTCATTGGGAACGAGGTTGGAATTCAGTACTGCTTTTCATCCTCAAACCGATGGACAAACCTAAAGGACTAATAAGATTCTTGAAGACATGTTGAGGGCATGTGCTCTAGACTATGGAGCCAGTTGGGATGAAAGTATGCCTTACACAGAATTTTCTTATAACAACAGCTATCAAGCCAGCATTGAGATGGCACCATTTGAGTTTCTGTACGGAAGGAAGTGTACCACCCCATTGTTATGGAATGGTGTGGGAGAAAGAAGTTTATTCGGACCAGAACTTATCAAAGAAGCCGAAGAGAAGGTCAAGTTGGTTAAGGACAGGTTGAAGATATCACAGTCCCGATAGAAAAGCTACGCAGATCCTAAGCGTAGAGAAGTCACCTACGAAGTCGGTGATAGAGCTTATCTTAGAGTGTCACCACTTCATGGAGTGAAGAGGTTCGGAGTCAAAGGAAAATTGGCCCCAAGATATGTTGGATCATTCAAGATTCTGAGTCGTAAAGGGGAAGTTGCCTATGAAATTGAACTGCCAGAATCTCTGTCAGCTGTCCATAATGTGTTTCATGTGAGTCAACTTATGAAATGTCATCCAGAAATGGAAGAAACTTCTTTGAAGGATGCTATACCTTTGGAGGAGTTTCAGTTGGAGAGTGATCTCACTTATGAAGAGAAACCTATCAAGATTCTTGAGACTGCAGAAAGAGTCACACGGACCAAGACTATCAAGTTTTTCAAGGTTCAGTGGAACCATCATTCCGAAGAGGAAGCCACATGGGAAAGAGAAGATGATATTCGAAAAGACCACCCTCACCTATTTTCTAGCCAATCCGAATCTCGAGGGCGAGATTCACCTTAAGGGGGTTAGATTTTTAACATCCTCAAAATCATTTTTCAAACTTATGCATATCATCCATGCATCCATGAGCATATAAATTTCATTTCAAACAAATCAATTCAAAACAGAAGCATTTGTTCTTATTATTTTATGTAAGTTTGCTCAAGCCTTAGTGCTATCTTCCAATGAGAAGAATACTTGTTTTGATTCAGTAAAGTTTGTTTATTCAAACTTAGGCACCACCAAAAGTTTGAACAAATTTCAAAACAAAATGAATAATAAAACCAATATTATGCCTATTGAATATATATCATAAAGGCTTGGTTTTATTTTTATTTTCATCTGATCAAAATTTTTGGTTTGGAAGTAGTGTTTGGCACACATTTGAGTGTAAAGTTTACAGTATAAAAACCTAGGGAAGATTGAATTCAAACTCATTTGATTTGGATTTGAAAAACATTTCAGAAAATCAAAACAGAAAAAGAAAAGGAGAAATAAATAGAAAAGGGTCAGCGCTACCTATCTGGCCCAACTACTAATCCAGCCCACTAAGCCCACCCGGGGTCCTTCTTTCTCTCGCTCACCCGCAGACACACCCCCAGAGTCACTGACCACACGACCCCACCCCTCGCTGTTTAAATCCGCTGACGAGTGGACCCTGCGACCACGTCGCCTTCGTCGTCAATCACGCGCGCCAGCGCCGCTCACTCCGCCGTTACCTCGCCGCTGTTACTGCGCGCTTAATTGCCATTGATTCGCCGCGCAATCCTTGCCCCCGCTCTGGCTATAATATCCCCTCTGCATCGCAGCCATTTCCCCTTACCAAGCACCACCTCTACGCCCCCAAGCTGCCCACAATTACCTCTACACCGCCGCAGACAGAGCAACTCCGACAGGCGATTCCGGTAAGCTCCGACCGCCCCGCCGTCTCTGGTTCAAACGACCGTGACCGCCATGTCCTTGTGCATCTACTAACACCCCTGGTTTGCCTGCTCGTGACCCATGTCGTCGTTCTCGTTCACGCCCGCAACCACCAGCGCCGCCGCTCGACTCCGACGAGCAATAGCGGTAAGAACTGAGCGCCCCTTGCCTTCCCTTTGGTACCATCTTGTTCGCCAGAAACTTGCGCATCTCCTAAACCCTCTGCCTTGTGCTAGGACGATGCAGAGCCTTGACAACGACCTCGACAGCAAGCGACAGACGTCGCCCGCAACTCCGACGAGCCCCAGCGACCGTGTCCGTGCACCCCTTGCCAAGCCACCGCCAGGTTGAGCATCATCACGTTGTCGCGTCTCTGGTAAGCGCATATAACGACTCCCTAGCCACTTGTAGCGCCGCGCCGCCGTAGGCAGAGCTCGCCGCCGCCAGTAGCCGCCGCTAGCGCCGCCCGTCTGTGGTCAATTAGACTAGGGCCGTAGGATTTAGATCTAACGAGTAAGATTAGATCTGTGTCGAAGAGGTACGCGTCAGATCTAGCCGTGCATCTTCACTTAAATCATGTGGCTCTCGTTGATCGATCCGCCCGAACCGGTACGCACCAATCAGATCATGATGCGTGGCTGGAGTTTAGATTTAAAACAGGATTTGAATCTGATTGATGTTTGAATTTGATTTGGCTATAACTTTTGATCCCCATGTTAGAATTTGACAAATTTTATATCGTTGGAATCAGGAGAGCAAGCTCTTTATAAATATGCAATGTGTTTAATGTTTTGCTTCTATTAAAAAGGTATTATTTGCAGAAACTTGTGTAGGACTAATTTGAGTATATGAAATGTTTAGGAAATGATTTAGGGTTTAAATAAATGTTGTTTGGCAAGTTTTTATCTTTTTTATGAATCAGTACTGTATACTTGCTTTGTTGAGTTTTAAAAATCATCACATATCATTTTGCATGCATGCATATTTTTTTGATTGTATATGTTTTGTATGTGATTGTGGCTATGATTATTTGTGTAGATTTTGGTGCTAGTGATTGTGATTGTGAGGAGTGTAGCTAATCTCCAAACTACCAAGGCAAGTGGTACTTCATGAATATTTTTATCCCGTGTTTTTGTTGGAATTATGCCCTAGAGGCAATAATAAAGATGTTATTATTATAATTCTTGTTCATGATAAAGTTTATATTCCATGCTAGAATTGTATTAAGCGGAAACATTAATACTTGTGTGGTTTGTAAACAACACCGTGTCCCTAGTACGCCTCTATGGACTAGCTCATTGATCAATGATGGTTAAGGTTTCCTAACCATAGACATGAGTTGTCAATTGATAATGAGATCATATCATTGGGAGAATGATATGATGGACAGACCCAAACTAAGCGAAGCAATTAGATCGTTTCATCGTGTTCATCTTTGCAAAGCTTTTCCTATGTCAAATATTGTATTCCTTAGACCATGAGATAATGCAACTCCCTGGTACCGGAAGAGGGTGATCATAAAGGTGTCTCTCAGGTAATCGGAAAGTATCTGTTGGGTTGTATGTATCGAGATGGAATTTGTCCCTCCCAAGTCGGAGAGATATACTTCGGGCCCACTCGGTAATCGATATCAACACCGCTTGCAAGCATGTGGTTAAGGAGTTAATCACAAAGTGATATCGGATTACGGAACGAGTAAAGTACTTGCTGTGAACGAGATTGAACTAGGTATGATGCATCGACGATCGAATCTCGCAAGTAAAATATCGCGAGACGAAGGGAATATATATATGGGATTGATTGAATCTGGCATCGTGGTTCATCCGATATGATCATCGATGAATGTGTGAGTCAATATGGGTGCCCAGACCCGCTGATTATTGATAGAAGATCATGTCTCGATATTCTCGAACCCGCAGGTCACACGATTAACGATCTCGACGCTAGGATAGATTGGATAATTGGTTTATGAATTTTTGTTCGAGTCTCGGATGGGATCCGGGATATCACGAGAGGTTCGAATGGTCCGAGAATAAGATTCATATAAGGCGGCAGTTTTTGGAGTTGAATTGTTCCGTTAATCGGTATTGTACGGAAGCTTCTAGAACCTTCCGGAAGGGGACCAACGTGGCCCCACCTTCCGGGAGGGGCATGGGCCTATGAGGGAGTGTCCTCCGCATTGGGCACAGGCCCCATAGGGCCCAGCCGATTCTAGAGATATTTGACTCGTTTAAATCTCGGGATAGAATTTCTAGATAAGGGAGAGTTTAAATCGTTTAAACTAGAGATAGGATTTCTAGATAAGGGAGAGTTTAAATTGTTTAAACTAGAGATAGGCTTGGAGGAGGGGCAAGGGCTGGCCGCCCCCCCTTCTATATATAGAGGGGTGGTGCGCCCCCTTCCCCACACACCTTCCTCCAAGCCCTAGCAGCCTTGCTACCTTCCTCTCCCCCTCCCGACTGTTTTTAGGCAAAGCCCTGCAGCAGAAATTCTCCACCATATACATGTGGCATCCCGCAAAAACCACTACTAGAAAATCGCGTTGAATTTGTGCATTGCATCGTCATCATCATGCATTGTTTGACTGCATTATATGAAAAGCCTAGTTTTGAATTGTATAAAAGCCCCTCTTATTTTCAAACACAAAACCCCGATCGCATCGGAGATCTTATTTGTCTAAAAACTGTTTGCAAAACGGCCTGGTTTTAAATTAGACAGGACTAAACAAACACAAAAACTAAAACAGTCCTATCCTAAATCTATCCCCACCCAAATCCTATCTACCCACCAACCAAATCGTGCCACCTCCCCCTCTGACCCAAAACCTACCCACCTGCCACCTAAGCGATCCCCCCTTTTTTCCCCTTTTCCTTTTCTCACCTAGTCCCTCCCTGCCCCTCTCTCTAACCTGTGGAACCCACCCCAACCGCCTGGCCCACCCCGGCCCTGCCACACGCCCCACCCAACCCCCTAGCTCGCCCCACTGACCCAGCTACCCCCACCACTCCACACTCCCTGACCGTGGCCCCAGCCCCAACCCGCGTCCCTGCCCCGCACCCAAACACACACACCAGACACACTCACCCACACCCGCGCGTCCCCCCCACTCTCCCTGACCCGCCTCTGGCCGCTCACAGGCTCGGCCCAGCCTGCCAACCGCCCTACCCGCTACCGCCACGCTGACCACGCGCTGGCCACGCGCCCACCATGCGCGGGCCACACGCCCCACCCCGCGGACCCGCTCGCCAGCCGCACCGCTCACCCCCCTCTCCCACGCGTCCCCGGTCCCACCTACCTTCCCGGACCCACCAGCCCCGCGCGCACCCCCACGGTCGCCCTCTCCCTCCCTTCTTCCTCCCCAAGCCGCCTCCTCCCCGCCAAGGCCGCCAGAGCCCGCAGCTCGCCCGCCACACCATCCGCCACGCAGCTGCCTGCGCCCGCGCTGGCCACCCGCGCCGCCCCGCCAAGCTCTGCTCCACCGCCCGCGTCGAGCCTGCCCGCAACCCTCCGCCACCGCTCGCCCAGGACCCCCCACCTCCTCGCCTCCGCCCAGCCCCGCAAGCTCCGTCGCTCCACCCTGCTCGCTCGCCGCTGCTCCTCCACCTCCCCCTCTCAGGCCCCGCCGCCACATCCCTGCCCCGCCATCGCCTCCGCCGCGGCCACGCGCCGCCCGGCGAGCCTGCTCGGCTCCGACCCCAGCCTCCGCCTCGCCGCCTCCTTCCTCCGTCCGCCGCGAGCCACCTGACGCCGCCACTGACGCCAAGCTCTCCGCCGACCCCAGCGCGCTCCCTCAACCGCCTCGCCCGCTGGCTCGGGCGCCGGCAGTGCATCCTCGCCCGAGCTCGCCTGTCCGCCCTCTGCGCCTCGCGCTAGCCCCGGCCCGGCCCTGACCGCTTCCTCGCCAGGCTCCCCTCTGCAGCGAGCCGTCCCCGAGCCGTGACCGTGCCGCCTCGAGCCTCCCCAAGCCCGGCCTCCGCGTCCCTGGGGCCCCACCTCTTCGCAGGCGTTCGGTGGAGTCACAGCAGCCCAAGCCTGCAAGCAAGTCCGCCACAAGCTACCCGAGGAGCTCCTCCGAGGGTGTGCCGACGCTCGTGGATGGGGAACAGGGAACACGAAGGACCCAGATAGCAAAAGAGCGACGGTGTCGAGAACCCCCGTACCCGAAGACCTCCGACAGGAAGCCGACAAGACCTCCATCACGGACGCGGGAAAAACCCCCGGGACTCCAAGATCGCCACGAGGACGACAAGTTCTTCTTCCCTCGCCAAGACCGCCTCGATGGCGCGGGCCCGACAAGACCCTCGCAACGGCAAGACCGACCCCGTGGGACCCAGCAAGATCTTCGCGATGACTGAGAATGACACCGACCCGGAAGAAGCCGATGCGCCCCGACACCGACCCAAGTTCTGCTCCCCGGACATCGAGATCCCGATGCGACAAGATCTGCCCCGATGCCGAGAACGAGAGAACGATCCCGGAGCCCGAGAACGTTTCCGCCGAGACCGACCTCGCCGAAACCTGAACCCTGAGACCGACCCCGAACCCCGGAACCCAAGATCGTCGATCCCCCTCTGATGTGTGACCCCTTTTTCTCGAACCCTATTTTATAACATAATAACAACTTGTTGCATATTGAATTGTCATTCATCTCGCATACATATCTGTGGTTTGGGGGCCTTATGCCGATTCACCTAATAATTAAATATGGGGCCCATATGCGGGCAAATCTAGCCTTATATTGGCCTCATTTAAACATGTGTAGCGAACCGGTTCCATCTGTTGCATTGCTAAACAACATTTAAATTGCGGGGTAGCTAAATAACTTGAACCATATGCTTATTGTCGGGACCCCGGTTCCGCTTAACATGACCTAATTGCATCGCACTTTGCCATGTCATTCATCATACGTGCATCATGCCGATCTTCTGCCGTTGTATTAAATAGTGCATCCGGTGTTTCTTCTAGTGTTTTGCTTCTTCGCGGATAAGGCCGTTGAGTTGATGTGAGCTTCGCCCCGATCTTCGGTTGAACCCTTCGGCAATGTTTTCAGGCGAGCATCTCCCCCTTTCTACCTATCTTACTTTGCTAGTATTTACTTCCCTCCTGTTGATCTTTGCTATCTGTGTTGCGATGCTCTAGATTTCGTAACCGTGATATCCCTTGCAGCCATATATAGCCTTGGACACATCCTATTACCTGTTGTTTGGTAGATAGTTGGACCCGCGTGTCGTAGTCGCTTGCTCAAGTGTTTTGTTTGTCGTCAAGTACCACCAATGATGGAGGAATTGCCGCATGTTGATGTTGGAAATGAACATGGCTTTAATTATTGTTCACTTTAATTCCTGTTTAACAACTAAAATTGAATTAAGCAGAGGCATCGGTGGGTGATAGGTAAGATTTGGTTTCCGACCGCCCACTTGTGTCCCGTAGGACCCGAGTTCTTGACACCTGTTCCGAGTTCGAGCGCGCTAACCACAGGTGGGGAGATATGGGCCCCCCATTGATAATTACCTGATTTCAAAGTATTGTACTGGGGGCCACAACTAGTTTGAGGTGTTTTACTATTCTGTACTTATGCCATGTTTACTGCTTTATTTACGTTTATGCGAGGTACTGCACACTGTACTGTTTAGGAAGCGGAGTGATTTCGCGGTATGGACAGTCCCCGTTTGGGGGCATACTGTCGCATACTGCCACTGACGCAAACCCTGAGTCCGTCTCGGAGACCGGCCGACTATGGGTGTCGACTCGGTGGGGTGGCCCCGTGCTTGCTTTTGGTGCGGGAACGTCGTGACTTAGGCCCCGCCGACATACCGATGGGTGTATGTTAAGATCCGCAAAAGGGTCGAAGTGCCTGTGGATACTTTGGTGCACCCCTGCAGGGTTAAATCTTTTCGAGAAGCCGTGTCCGCGGTTATGGACGACTTGGAGCACCGTGCTTGATCATAGACAACTATAACTAAAGTTTACTGTTATGAATTGACTTGTATTCAATTTGCCTAGTAATCAGCTTCACTACAACGGAATGGCTAAGTAAAAGTACCAACAACTGCTGGGTTTTGGGGCTATCTCATGCTAATTGAATCTGACTAGTAAGTGATGCCACTATAACGGAATGATTAACTAAAAGTGCCCACTGTTTACTTCATCAGGATGAATATCTAAACCTGTCTAGTAAAGTGCCGCAACTATAACTGAATAAGTAAAACTGCCAACTGTGTGAGTTCCTCGGTTGACTTCCTCGATGGTCTCGAGGGGGAAACGCCAGGATGGGTTTGTTTGATGGTAGTATCATGTTGGATCCGAATAGGTCTTTCTCACCCCTCTCTGATAGCCGCCAGTCGAATCGAGTCTCTATAGGTTGTTTATTGCTTGCTGCCGCTGCCGCTCCAGTCCACCATACCTATGTAGGCGAGGACCGCCGAATTCTAGCCTCGCCGTGTACTGGCCTCAGTACTGACGCTCCTTCTTTTTCCTTTGCCCTTTGTCGGCACCCCTTAAGTTTGAGCAGGTTTTGAGATCGACGTCGTTAGCAGGGTTACCCTTCCGGCTTGGCCTGGGCAGGGTTATGGACGCCATTGGTTATTCTTCAGGGCTCTTAGCCCCATTTGCATCTTGTCCGTAGTCGGACGCCCCATCGTTTTCAAGGTGATTTGGATCTTTGTACCGTATATTTGTATTCTTGACTCTTTGAGTCGCTGTTGTATATATATCTGTTTTGTGGGTCCCATCGAGGACAGTTGTGTAATTTTATTACTTTGCTTTCCACCCGCACGAAAGTGCCTGGTGGGCACCTTCGAATCGTTTCTATGCGGGTTTGGCGAGTTTCGCTAAAACTTGCATAGGGCCGATTCTGAGGGTGTTACAATACACCACGCCGTCGTGTTGTAGATCCAATCTATCTCTCCACCATACTTGCTGGTCCGAGGAAGGAGGCGTCGGTCTTTGCCGCGTGTGCATCTCACGAGGCACCGCCACTTGTGGTGCTAGATCGGATCGGATCGCGAGGAGGAGAAGCGAGTCGACTACATCACCCACGTTAACGTTCCGCTGTGCGAATCTTCAAGGGTATGAAGATCTAATCCAATCTCTCTCGTTGTTTGCATCTCCTAGATTAGATCTTGGCTTTCCTTCTGTTCGCTCCGTAGAAAATTTTTATGTACTATGCCGCGAAACCCTTCAGTGGTATCAGAGCTAGATCTATGCGTAGATTTGTTTCACGAGTAGAACGCAACATGGTTGTTGCGGGCGTTGATGTTTTCTGTTGCAAGCCTCTTGTTTGTGTTCTTCTTATGACGCGGGATAGTGAGATTGAAGCGGTCCAGGCCAACCTTACGCGACGTCGTTCGCGAGACCGGCTCCGCACTCGACGTGTGGCTTGTACCACACATGCGGCTGGTGGATGTCAGTTTTTCTCACTATAGTTTTCATGGGATTAACACCGGAGTTTGGCAACCATAATATCACCGTTGTGGCTTTTCGTAGGTAAGAATCGTTCTTAGCATCTACTCCCATAAGCCACGTAAAACATGCAACAACAAAGTAGAGGCGTCTAACTTGTTTTTGCGAGTGTTCTGTGATATGGTATGGCCCAAGATGTGATGTGTATATTGTATGCGATGATCATGTTTTGTAATGTTTCACGACTTGCATGTCGATGAGTACACAACCGTGAGAGCCATATGGTTGTCTTTATAATTGTGTATGACCTGAGTCAACTTCTTATACGCCATGTAATAGCTTTACTTTATCGCTAAGTAGTTAGCAATAGTTGTAGTTGCTATTCGTGGTGGAGGCAATCATGGTGGAGTGATGGAGATCATCTTGGAGCACAAGAAGGAGATCATTGCGCGAAGATTGGCTATACCATGTCACATAAAGTTATATGCATGTGATGTTTATCCCTTTATGTATCTTATTATGCTTAGATCGCGACGGTAGCATTATAAGATGATTCCTCACTTAAAGATCAAGATAAAACTGTGTTCTCCCCAAGTATGCACCGTTGTGAAAGTTCGTCGTGTCCAAGCATCACGTGATGATCGGGTGCTATAGACTCTACGCTCACATACAACGGGTGCAAGCCAGTTTTGCACACGCAGAAATACTTGGGTCTAGCTTGACGAGCCTAGCATGTGCAGACATGGCCTCGGAACACAAGAACTGAAAGGTTAAGCATGAGTCATATGAGTGATATGATCGACACTTTGTTGTCCACCATTGAAACCACATCTCTTCTCGTGATGATCGGATTAGTTGTGGTGAATTTGGATCGTGTTCACTAAACAACTTGAGGGATGTTGAATTTAGTGGGAGTTCATCTAGTAATTTGATTAAGTTGAACTATTTATCATGAACATAGTCTAAATTGTACTTGCCAATACTGTAGATCACATGGCCAAGTCCAACTTCAACTTCAACGTTTTCTTTGAGAAGGAAAAGCTTAGAAACAATGGGTCTAACTTCACCAATTGGTTCCAATCTAAGAATCATTCATTGGCGGACAAAGGACTATGTCCTTGGTAAAGCGTTAGGTGACCCCCTGCAAATCGCTATGCGGTGATGAGAAAGTCTGTCTATCGCAAAGATGATTATGGTGTGATTAAGAGCACCATGTTTTTGCTATGGAACCGAGCTTCAAAATCGTTTTGAAACCTATCCGGGCCCTTTGAGATTCTCGAGGAGCCGAAACCATGTTTGAGACTCAAGCCCTTCGAGAGATATGAGATCTCGAGAAGTTCTTTAAGCGCAAGATGGAGGAAGGGAGTTCCGTTAGTGAGCATGCCATAAAGATGTCGGGCAACACTCAACGCCTTGAGCAAGCTGGAATGCACGATTCGGAGGAGCTCAAGATTGTGGGTGCAATCACTCCCTCCCGGCTACAAAAGTTTTGTAGTGACTCATAATCAGATTGGTTCCATCGATCGATCACCGAGCTCTTCGCAAAGTCAAGGCTGCAAGTGGACATCAAGAAGGATAATCATGTGTTGATGGTCAACAAGCCCTCCTTTAAGAAAGGTAAGGGAGCAAAGAAGCCCTTCAAGAAGGGCGGCGGCTTAATGCCCTGCTGAGAAGAAGCTCAGTCGGTCCTAAGCGACCTAATCGAGTGCTTCTATTGCAAGGACAGGGGTCACTGGAAGCGCAACTGTCCAAAGTACTTAGCGGACAAGAAGGCTGGCACCATCAAAGGTATATTTGATATACATGTTATTGATGTTTTCCTTACTAACCCTCGTTGTAATGCCTGGGTATTTGATACTGGTTCAGTTGCTAATATTTGTAACTCGAAACAGGAGCTACGGAATAGACGACGGCTTGCGAGGGATGAGGTGACGATGCGTGTTGGCAACGGATCAAGAGTTGATGTGATGGCCGTCGGCACGCTCTCCTTAGTTTTACCTTCGGGATTAGTTTTAAACCTTAATAAATGTTATTATGTGCCTGCGTTGAGCATGAACATTATTTCCATATCATGTTTATTGCAAGACGGTTATTCATTTAAATCGGAGAATAATGGTTGTTCTATTTATATGAGTAACATCTTTTATGGTCATGCACCTCTCGTGAATGGTTTATTTCTTCTAAATCTCGAAAGGGATGAAACACACATCCATAACATTGAGGCTAAGAGATGCAAAGTAGATAGTGATAATACTACTTATTTGTGGCACTGTCGTCTAGGTCATATTGGTGTAAAGCGCATGAAGAAACTCCATTCTGATGGACTTTTGGAGTCTCTTGATTTTGAATCATTTGACACATGCGAACCATGCCTCATGGGCAAGATGATCAAAACCCGTTCTCCGGTATGATGGAGCGAGCAACGGACTTGTTGGAAATCATACATACCGATGTATGCGACCGATGAGTGTTTCGACGCGGTGGATATCGCTATTTTCTCACTTTTACCGATGACTTAAGTAGATATGGGTATGTCTATTTAATGAAACATAAATCAAACGTTTGAAAAGTTCAAAGAATTTCAGAATGAAGTGGAGAACCATCGTAGTAAAGATTAAGTTTCTACGATCCGATCGTGGAGGTGAATATTTGAGTTATGATTTTCTCACGCATCTTAAAGCAAGTGGAATCGTTTCACAACTCACGCCACCGGAACACCAGTAGCAATGGTGTGTACGAGCGCGGAATCGAACCCTATTAGATATGGTCCGATCAATGATGTCTCTTCTTGATTTGCTTATCATTTTGGGGTTATGCATTAGAAACCCTTGCATTCACTTTAAATAGGGCTCCATCTAAATCCGTTGAGACGACACCGTATGAAGCGTGGTTTGGTGCTAAACCTAAGTTGTCGTTTCTTAAAGTTTGGGGATGCTGAAGCTTCGTCAAGAAGTTGATGCGGACAAGCTCGAACCCAAAGCGAATGCGTCTTCATAGGATACCCTAAGGAAACCATTGGGTATACCTTCTATCACGTAACGAAGGCAAAGTGTTTGTCATGAAAACGGTTCCTTTCTTGAGAAGGAGTTTCACTCGAAAGAAGTGAGTGGGAGGAAAGTAGAGCTTGACGAGGTTATTGAACCTTCTCTTGAATTGGAGAGTAGCGCAACACTGAAATTGTTCCAGTCACCGCACCAACAATAGAGGAAGCTAATGACAAGGATCATGAAGCTTGGACGATCTGCTCTTCGAACGTCGCAGTCGACAAGGTCGCGTGCCCCTCTGAGTGGTATGGTAACCTGTCTTGACTGTCTTGTTAGTAGAAGACGGTGAACCTACGAACTATGAGGAAGCGATGATGAGCCCGGACTCGAAATGGCTGGAAGCCATGAAATCCAATTGGGATCCATGAGCGAAAACCAAGTATGGACTTTGGTGGATCCTCCTAGCGACCGAAAGGCGTTGAGTGCAAATGGATATTCAAGAAGAAAGCGGACGGATGGTAATGTTACCGTCTATAAAGCACGGCTTGTCGCATAAAGGTTTTCGACAAGTTCAAGGTGTTGACTATGATGAGACTTTCTCTCCGTAGCGATGTTTAAGTCCATTCGGATTTTATTAGCAATTCTGCGTTTCATGATTATGAAATATGGCGGATGGATGTCAAGGCTGCGTTCCTCAATGGAAACATTGATGAAGAGTTGTATATGATGCAACCCGAAGGTTTTGTCGATCCTAAGGATGTCGATAAAGTATGCAAACTTCGTTCCATTTATGGATCAAGCAAGCATCTCGGAGTTGGAACCTTCGTTTTGATCAAGTGATCAAGAGCTTTGGATTTGTTCCAAATTGCTCTGAAGCTTGTATCTACAAGAAAGTGAGTGGGAGCTCGGTGACGTTTCTGGTACTATATGTGGATGACATATTGATTATCGGAAATGACATCAACATGCTTAACGATGTGAAGAGTTATTTGAACAAGTGTTTTTCAATGAAAGACCTAGGTGAAGCTGCTTATATATTGGGCATAAAAATCTATAGAGATAGACAAAGACGCCTGATAGCTTTAAGCCAGAGTACATACCTAGACAAAGTTCTGAAAAGGTTCAGAATGGATAAGGCAAAGAAAGGTTCAGTGCCTATGTTGTCAGGTAAGATATTGAGCAAGGCTAAGTGTCTAGCTACGGTAAATGATAGGGAAGCTATGAGCAAAGTGCCTTATGCCTCGGCCATAGTTTCCATCATGTATGCCATGCTGTGTACTAGACCGGATGTGTCCAATGCTCTTAGTTTGACGAGCAAATATCAAAGTGATCCAGGAGTGGAACACTGGACAGCCGTGAAGAACATCCTAAAGTGCCTAAATAGAACTAAAGAAATTTTCTTAGTCTATGGGGGTGATGAGCAGCTTGTCGTAAAAGGTTACGTCGATGCTAGTTTCGACACCGACAAGGATGATTCTAAATCTCAGACAGGATACGTTTATATTTTGAATGGAGGAGCTGTGAGCTGGAGAAGCTGCAAGAAAAGCGTGATCGCGGGATCTACAGTGGAAGCGGAATACATGGCTGCTGCAGAAGCGTCAAGTGAAGGAGTTTGGATCAGAAACTTCATCACTGAGCTTGGCGTGGTTCCAAGTGCATTGGACCTTGGAGATATTGTGTGACAACATGGCGCCATAGCACTCTCTAAGGAACCAAGATATCATCCAAAGACCAAGAATATCAACCGGAAGTTTCATATAATCCGAGATTATATAGCAGATGGAGATCTGAAGATTAGCAAAGTACATACGGATCTGGATGTCGCAGATCCATTGACTAAACCTCTTCCACGTGTAAAACATGATCAACACCTCAGTGCCATGGGTGTGAGATTGTTGCCAGATGTAAACTAGATTATTGACTCTAGTGCAAGTGGGAGACTGTTGGAATTATGCCCTAGAGGCAATAATAAAGATGTTATTATTATAATTCTTGTTCATGATAAAGTTTATATTCCATGCTAGAATTGTATTAAGCGGAAACATTAATACTTGTGTGGTTTGTAAACAACACCGTGTCCCTAGTACGCCTCTATGGACTAGCTCATTGATCAATGATGGTTAAGGTTTCCTAACCATAGACATGAGTTGTCAATTGATAATGAGATCATATCATTGGGAGAATGATATGATGGACAGACCCAAACTAAGCGAAGCAATTAGATCGTTTCATCGTGTTCATCTTTGCGAAGCTTTTCCTATGTCAAATATTGTATTCCTTAGACCATGAGATAATGCAACTCCCTGGTACCGAAAGAAAGCTTTGAGGTCATCAAACGTCATCCTATGAGAGGGTGATCATAAAGGTGTCTCTCAGGTGATCGGAAAGTATCTGTTGGGTTGTATGTATCGAGATGGAATTTGTCCCTCCCAAGTCGGAGAGATATACTTCGGGCCCACTCGGTATCGATATCAACACCGCTTGCAAGCATGTGTTTAAGGAGTTAATCACAAAGTGATATCGGATTACTGAGCAGTAAAGTACTTCTGTGAACGAGATTGAACTAGGTATGATGCAAGACGATCGAATCTCGGGCAAGTAAAATATCGCGAGACGAAGGGAATATATATATGGGATTGATTGAATCCCGGCATCGTGGTTCATCCGATATGATCATCGATGAATGTGTGGGAGTCAATATGGGTGCCCATACCCCGCTGTTGATTATTGATAGAAGATCATGTGCATATTCTCGAATCCGCGGTCACACACTTAACGTATCTCGACGCTAGGATAGATTGGATAATTGGTTTATGAATTTTTGTTCGAGTCTCGGATGGGATCCGGGATATCACGAGAGGTTCGGAATGGTCCGAGAATAAGATTCATATAAGGCGGTGCAGTTTTTGGAGTTGAATTGTTCGGGTTAATTGGTATTGTATGTGAGCTTCTAGAACCTTCGGAAGGGACCAACGTGGCCCCACCTTAGGGAGGGCATGGGCCTATGAGGGAGTGTCCTGGCCGCATTGGGCCAGGGGCACAAGGCCCCATAGGGCCCAGCCGATTCTAGAGAGATTTGACTCGTTTAAATCTCGGGATAGAATTTCTAGATAAGGGAGAGTTTAAATCGTTTAAACTAGAGATAGGATTTCTAGATAAGGGAGAGTTTAAATTGTTTAAACTAGAGATAGGCTTGGAGGAGGGGCAAGGGCTGGCCGCCCCCCTTCTATATATAGAGGGGTGGTGCGCCCCCTCCCCCACACACCTTCCTCCAAGCCCTAGCAGCCTTGCTACCTTCCTCTCCCCCTCCCGACTGTTTGTAGGCAAAGCCCTGCAGCAGAAATTCTCCACCATATACACCACTCCGTCGTGTTGTAGATCCAATCTATATCTCCACCATACTTGCTGGTCCGAGGAAGGAGGAGACGTCGAGGTGCTGCACGTGTGCATCTCACGGAGGCACCGCCACTTGTGGTCTAGATCGGATCGGATCGCGAGGAGGAGAAGCGAGTACGACTACATCACCCACGTTCCGACGAACGTTCCGCTGTGCGAATCTTCAAGGGTATGAAGATCTAATCCAATCTCTCTCGTTGTTTGCATCTCCTAGATTAGATCTTGGCTTTCCTTCTGTTCGCTCCGTAGAAAATTTTGATTTACTATGCCGCGAAACCCTTTAGTTTTATACTAAGCATTAGAAATATTTTGCTAAGTCTTGCATGTTATCATTTTGCTTATATGCCATGTTGGGAAATCCTAGTAGTTATAGAATTGCTAAGGAATTTCTAAGTTAAGTTACTATCTATGCCATGCTTAGCCTAGCTAGTAGCAAACAAGGGTTGGTGAAATATACATGCTATGATGAAAATATTTCTAAGTCTTTGGACTTGTGTTTTGCCTAATAAAACAACTAAGTTAATGAAACACCTGGGTGGAATGGAAGGAATGATTTATGTTGAGTGGTTACACAAGGCCCATTTCTATGGTTACCTTGTGTATCTCACTTGTGGTAAGCCACCCAGGAACAAAGAGATTTTAGAGGCCAAGTGTTAAGAAGCTTCTAGTGCAGCCACTTGGCAATATGGGCTCTGCCTGGATCACATAGGTTGCTAGAACTTAGCCATTTGGACAGTTGGTGGTAGTGGGATGATAGGTTGGAACGCGTCCATTTGGTCTAAAGGAAGGCTTATGAAAGGTCCTGTCTTGGTGAAACCAAGTCTGGTGGGGAAAGTGCACAACCTCTACAGATGGAAAAATCTAAGTACTTAGCCAAGTCCATGGTAATGGACAACTTGAGCATCAAGACATGGAAGCTATCAAGAATCTCCTCATCCCAATTTCTAAGTAAAACTTGTGGGTGAACAAGGTTGAAGGACCTCAATGTCTATTGGTGGTTCCTTGGGAAAAGTTTTGACAAAGAAAAACTTAGTGTTTTCAACTAATAGGCAAAACCTATTTTGAGCAAAGCAAGCCAAGCTACACTTATCCAAATTGCATATAGTATCTAGACCACCTAAATTATACTAAGGTATCACTTGCCAATACTATTCCAAAGTATTGACCAACTGTGGCTGTAACTTGTGATGTTGCAGGTTACTATGATGAGGATTAGGTTTCATGAGTCTACACTCAACATGTTTGCCTGTGGCACATGAAGATGAATACTTTTATTTATTTACTTACTCAAACTCTTGTACTAGGCCTGTGACCTTGGAGTTGTAAAGACTATGTTTATCTCTGGAATGCCTGTAATAAATGACCTTTGTATCTGTGAACTTCATCTTAAACTGTGGAAGCTATCAATGATCCAGGGACTAGCATTGCAATCACAGGGATCCTTTTCCTTTATAAAGGGAGGGATCTTACATGTTTGATGAAATGGCCGCATGAATTCAAGTTTTGAATTTTGAAAAGATTTTTGGTGGGTGTGCTAGGCATGTGCTGGTGAGTCTGTGGATGCTTGGGTTTTGAAAGTTGAGCTTGTTTGAGTGGTTTTTGCAAAAGTGGGATCTTCCCATATGATATAGATTCAGTTTTGAACTGTCATTTAAACTATGCATTCAAATGCTTTTGGATTATCACAAGGTGGGCCTTGGTACTTTGTTATGAGTACTATCAAGGGGTGTAAAGATCCAAACAAGTTTCTGTTAAGTTTTGAAAGTTAGAGACAACCAAAGTAGGCATGGGAGTTAAATTGGCCAAAGTGACCATTCCCTTATTTTGTTTGTTTTGATTTATTTGTCTTTGGGAAAAGTGTGGGGATTGTTTATATGATGTTTAATTCACCTAAGAATCATTTTCCAAGCAAAGATACACACAATGATGGCAATTCAAAAGAATCCAAATTTTAATGCACACTCATATGAATGCTTTCATATTTTAATTGGAAAAGTTTTTGTTAACCCTAATTTTGAAGATTAGAGTTTGATGATCCAAGTTTACTATTTTTTGGGATGTTATAGTGCCTATGATTGTTTAGTACTTGGCTGCTTTATCTTATTTATTTGTAATTTCCCTAGATGTTGAAGTTACACGAATAGTCTCGTCCATGCAACGCCTGTGCATCCATCCCTATGCCTACCGCACTCATACCCTACTGTTTGCTACTATTGTTACTATTGCTTTTGTTCTACTGTTGCTGTTACTTTGCTATTGCTACTAGAAAACTGTTGCTACTGATAAACTTCTGTGAGCAAGACTATTTCCAGGTGCAACTGAATTGAAAACTCAGTTGTTAAGGCTTATAAGTATTCTTTGGCTCACCTTGTGTCGAATCAATAAATTGGGTTATACTACCCTCGAAGACTTTTGCGATCCCCTATACTTGTGGGTCATCAAGACTATTTTCTGGCGCCATTGCCGGGGAGCATAGCTTTATTTTTAAGTTCACTTGGATCTATTATTGTTCGCTGCTATTCCTTTCATCATGGGGAAAACTCGTGATGGAAAGTTTCCAATTTTACCATCCACTGCAAGAAGAGGTATAGTTCTAAACACCTCTGCTGCTCTTGATTCACCGTCTGTTATAAGTAAGCTTGTTACACCACCACCACATACAAATGCTACACCCACTGCTACTACTGCTGAATGTGAAATTGCTTCTGATGCTCATGATGTTACTTCTACTGTGCTTGATGAGAGTGGTTCATTAGGTCCTTTGCTAGATGCTACTATTGCTAGAACTATTTTGGGAAATACTGAAACTCCTAGTGAAGACACTATTACACCTGTTAGCTCACCTGAGTCTAGAGGGATATATGATATTAATGATGGTTACATTGAAATGACTGATGAATTTATGGAAGAATATCGAAACACACGTGATGCTAGTGCTATTAGGAGTCTCCTTGAGAGACGTACTATTATACCTAAACTGTCATCTGATGCTAAGTTTGCTACTTCTCCCATAGACATTAAAGATAAAGATTATGATTTCTCTTTTGATTTATCCTATATAAACTTTGTAGAGAAAGAACCTTTTTGTGGGACTGAGAATGAAAGGGCTGTGGCACATATGAATGAGCTTTGTACTATGAGTGCCTTATTTTCTGATGATGTTAAGATGCGTACCTACTTTGTTGCTAAAATTTTCCCTTTTCACTAAAAGGGAAAGCTAAAGCTTGGTTTAATAGTTTACCTCCTGGATCCATTGATAGCCCTGATTGCTTGATTACTACTTTCTTTCAGAAGTATTTCCCTCCTAGTGTTAGACATGCTATTTTGCAGAAACTTTTTGATTTTAAACAGGGAGAAGAGGAGAAATTGCTTGAGTCATGGACAAGGTTTTGTGCCTTGATTCATGAACATCCTGGATGTCCATTACCTAAAAATGAGCTTATTGATATATATTATAATGGAATAACTGATGAATCTAGGACATACCTAGATAGTTTTGCTGATTTTATTTTCAGGAAAAGAACTCCTGTAGAAGGTGAAGAATTAATGGCTAAAATAAGCAAGAATTATGATGATTGGACTTCAACTGATCCAATTACACCTGAGCCTACTACACCTGAACCAATTGTGCCTGAACCAACTCCAACACCAACACAAAGAAGAGGGGAATGATTGAATTAAATGATGAAGTGATGAAAGAAGCCAAGAAATGTCTTAAGGAGAAAGGTATTAGATATGAAGATGTGAAGAATTTACCTCCTATAGAAGAATTATGTAAGCCAATTTCCCACTCATCCACTATTCAGGTACACTCTCTCCAACACTTTGATGAAGGTGATATCCCCTATGGTAAACCTCCTAATCATTGCTTAGAGGAACTTGACATTTTTATTGTTAAACAAGGTAATTATAATAAACAAGTTTAGAATCATTTATTGGAATACTCTAGAGCTATTAATGAGTTGAAAGATATTGTGGAAAGAACTGCTAATGATGTTAAAATTCTTGTTAAACACTTCCAAATGGCTCAAACCCAAATTGATTAACTTTCTAAGGTACAAAAAGATATGCTATTTAATGCTTCAGGAGATAAACATGCTTATGGAATTAGAAGTAGGAGTGGTGCAGCCACTCAAGATCCTTTATATCCTGAAGGACATCCTAAAAGAATTGAGCAGGATTCTCAACAAGCTGAAAATAGTAGTATTCCTCACAAGAGAAAGAAAAATAAACATAAAACTGTTGAGGAACCTTCTGAACCTGCTGTAGATCCTAACAATATATCTGTCTCTGATGCTGAAACTGAAAATGGTAATGATAAAAATGATGCTCTTGATAAGGAAGAAATTGAAGAAGAACCTGAGAAGCACACTAAGAACACTAGGTACACTAAGGAATATTTTATTGCTAATAAACATGGTAGTGAAAGAGAACCTTAGGTACAAAAACCAATGCCTTTTCCTAATAATAAACACAAGTCAAAGGAGGAAGAACACTATAACAAGTTTTGTGCATGGATGAAACCTTTATTTTTGCAAATTCCTTTGACTGATGCTATTTAGTTGCCTCCTTATTCAAAGTATATGAAGGACAATGTCTCTAATAAATGGAAGATTCATAATTAGGAAATTTCTACTTTGCTTGCTAATTATTCCTTCAATGGTAAGGTTCCAAAGAAACTTGGTGATCCAGGTATTCCAACTATTCCTTGATATATTAAAAATAATTATGTTTGAACTGCTTTGTGTGATTTGGGAGCTGGAGTTAGTGTTATGCCTTTCTCTCTCTATAAGAGACTCCATCTAGAAAAGTTGATACCAACTAATATATCTTTGCAAATGGTTAATAAGTCAACTACTATTCCTGTTGGTATATGTGAGGATGTTCCTGTTCAAGTATCTCATAATTGCTTGGTTTTAATTGATTTTGTTGTGCTTGAGATGCCTGAATATGATAATATGTCTATTATTCTTGGGAGATCTTTTCTTAATACTGTAGGTGCTGTCATCAATTGTAATCAAGGAAAAGTAACTTTAATACTATGACAAAGAGAATACTATCTATTTACCAAAGAAGATTGATAAGCGCTATGTCCTGAATTCAATTGAAAATATTGAGGGCATCAAAGTTGGTTAAATATATTGTCCCATTCCACAAGAAAGTTTTGAAACTATTATGATTGGGACTATTGCTATCAAGATTGAGGTAACATAATCACTTTGTGGAATGCGAAGTTTTGTTTCATATAAGATTGTTTTGGTAATATGACTTGATCAACCTTGTTTAACAAAGGGATTTTAATAAACAAAACAATGCTTTCACAATGGTTATACTTGCTCACTTTTATTTTTCTCCTTTCCAATCTTTGCTCTTCCTCTTGTTAGTGTTAGTTTTGCTAGTTGTTTGCTTTTTAGAGTGTCTTAGAACCTCTATAGTTTTGGTTTTGTCTGCCTTTTGTGTCTTTCAAAAATAATCTTTTTCTGCGAGAAAATCAATTTTCATAACCTGAAAATTGGCCAAAAATAAAGATTCCCGAAAATTTCCAGAAAATTCATATTAAATTTTCCTCGAAAAAAGGGGCAGAGGTCACCTGGATTGGCCTAGGGGGACCCACTAGGCCATCACACCCCTGGTGGCGTAGCCAGCCCTAGGCCGCGCCTGGCCTGGGTGGGACCCACCTGTGGCCTTCCAAGATGCCTACTTCCAGCCACTTCTTTCTCTCTCCCGAAAAACACCATAAAACTTTATCAAGATCGAGTTCCTGCTGTTCTTGCTCCAGATTTTTGATATCCTTGCTCAGCCCATCTTTGATGCTGATTTTTGGAGGGATTGCCCTCCGGTATGTGCCTCCTCCGCTTGTCCAATTAGATTTTTGATTGGTGGATTGTCTTGAGTATGTTGCTACTATAGGTGACAGGTTGTGTGATCTTTCATGCTTGTTATATGCTTAGAGATTTCATTTTGATGCATATTTAGCCCTCTAGCAAATTCCTATAGTAGTTTCTCATCATTTATCAACTTGGAAATCACTTGGTTTGATGTTTGTTTAAAAATTTCAGAAAAGAAGATGGGTGCATACCAACTGAATCAACATGAATTGATGGTACTTGAGCCAATGAAAGTACATCATGAGGAGGAAGTTTCTCTTCCATATATCCATGCCCTGAATTTATGAGAGCTGCGGGGATCTTTCAGGATTTCCAAACTATGATTTCTAATACAAGGTTGGAGCAATTCGTTGGAGAAGAACCTTCCCAATATGTTAAGCTAACCATGCTTGTGGTGCAGGACTTTCAGTTTAGTTGGTCCTTGTATAATCGCATGGTCCACTATAAAATTTACAATATCGCTGTCGACCTCCCTTTTGTTGATTTTTGTGCAGGTATCAAAGTGCCGCAGTGGGGTTCATGTGAGAAGATTAGAGAAAGGCCTAAGCCACTCATGGACTTATATGCTGAAATTTGCCAAGGCTGAGACTTCTCAAAGGAGAGTGGTAAATTTTGGAATATTCATTTCCCATCCATTAGAGATTTTGCCTATTTCATTGCCAAATGTGTTCTTGCTAGGAAGACTGCTAGAAAATTATCTTCATTTGATCTAGCTTTTATCTTAGCTGCTTTGAATAGGGATATAACTTATGACTTGGGTGCTTTGATAGCTTTCCATCTTGGTACTAGCCGTGAGAAAGGTGGAATTTGTGGAGGCCTCATTGCCTCTCGTTTGCTAGCTTTTCATGGTTTAGATCCTCATCATTCAGATTTTCAGTTCCCCATAGAGAGACTTGATCTCAATTCCATGGTTCACGGAATCTCTGTTTAAACTCTTCCCAGGTGTACTCCCTTCCTGGTTGTTGCATGGCTAACTGATTCTCCCACCAAGATGCTGCAGGTCCAGTCAGAATTGAGTTGCATACCTCAATTTCTCTTCCTCATTGCAACCTACAGTCTTCAGCTTTCTTTCTGTATCTGCTAGCCAATCTTATGCATCCATTGGTTTAGGAGCTGATGCAAAAGGTAACGGCCTTGCATTCTGGAAATCAGATAAACTCACTCCTCCTCCTTCAGGTGCCCTCTGATTTGGTCGTCCCAGAAACTCCTCCATGAACTTGTTCTGGGTCTCTTGCATCATTTCCATACACTGCATAAAGTTCTGCTCCATTAATGGCCTCATTGGTGGTGGTGGTGGTAATGCTCCCTGATTTTCTCTATCTGCATCGGAATTCTCCTTGGCCTCTCGTTCCATCCGCTCCTACTCAGTTTCGATTTCTACACCCGTATCCATGACCCTCTAGTCCTGCAACATAAAGAGAATACTCATAATTACATCATGCACATGTGTTCTGAGCTCGACTTTACGCACAAAACTAGTCACACAATGAAGATCCAAAGAAAATCCAAATATGCATGTCACATATTATACATAATATCAAAATAATAAAAATTCATTACAACATATACCATAGAGGTATAATCACAACACTACCTTATTTATCTAACTGTCTTATTTCTTGGAGTACAATACACGGTACTTGATACCTCTAACTAGTTGCCTACTTCTAGTAGTAACTACGCTCATCATACATGCCTGAAGTCCAATCGTGATGATGTGTCATCCGTCGCACAGTTTGTGGAACAAATGGCCTTCCAGAAGGAACATACTCAGTATCTGAAGTGTCAGGACTTGAGTCATTACTCAACCTGAGCGCATTGACTCCCTCCAGCTCAGCTGAAAAGTCTTCAACAACATATTCAACATTATCTCCCGCCTGCATCTCCCGAGCTTCATTCCTTGAGCTGTCAACAGGATCCGCAGATCATGCTGCTTCCTAGGTGCTCCTTTGGGAAAGATAGTTAAACACTGGATAATGTATATTCCCTAGGTTTTGAGAAGATGTTGATGATTCAAACACTCTCTCATCGGGATCTTCTTATTCATCTGATTGTCTATCGACATGGCATTTCTACTGCTGTTACTAGGATTAATTCTTGCACCCATCCAGCTAGATTTTCCAACATTTCTGTCAGAACCATCTGTGGACATCTGGTGTTCGTAATATCCTTCATATGATTCCCTTCTCCAACCATTAGAATTCTCAATAGGAAGTTCTGAGTCAGAACCATCCTCTGAACACTGTGGTACTGCATACCTCATATCCATAGTAGGATCATGTATAGGTTCAAGACTTGGTGAATAAGGATATGGTATAAAAGATTCAGGATCTATAGGTATATCCTTAAAGATAGGTGTTGCACTACTACTAGCTTCCTTTTCCAACTGGATTGCTAACTGCTTCCTCCTTTCTAGATCAGTTAGATCCTCTAACATGTCATTTTTATCTTCGACAATCACTTGATGTGTCTTATAAAAAGACGCAACGAGTATTCAATATCTATCCATAAACTTGGAAGCTAACTTAGGATGCTTCTTAACCAATGTAAGATGATCCGGTATAGGCTCCGAGTCTATAGAATCATGGGGTATCACAGAAAATGTGCTACCTTCTAACTCCTTGGCTTTATGCTCCCGGATATTGGCTATCGCCTACACAACAACAACATGATATGCTGCTAACTGACTCCTACCTTCACCTATAGGTAGATCGTGATATAATCCAAGCTCCTCTGGAAGTTGGATACTCACACGATACCTGGATAACATCCGACCATCATAGTAGGTTATAGTGTTCACTGGAATTCTAGTTGGGCAACTAAAAATCTTTAAAAGTTGACGAACTTGGTCTGTGAATGATCCTTGATAATCATCAAAAGTCTCTTCTTTCCTTACCAAAGTCTGTTTTGGAAACTTTGGTGCCATAACTCTGTATATCAGAAAAATATTTTTTATTAGTAACCAATAATATCTTGCATCAAAACAAAGAATTATTGCACTAAAACATATAACGGAATATTCTCATTTGAATACCCATTATATTTATTTTAGAGAATTATTTATCATTGCTACACTCTCCTACAGGTTATATTCTTACTAGGTTTCCAACCTAAGGTCAAAGCAATTTGCTCTGATACCAACTGCGGTGACCCAGCATACCACTGCATGTGTAGTACACTATAGTTGTTGACATGACGTTCACATAACACCGTTCTCTAAATATCACATCCCTTAGAGTGGTACAACAGAAACATTGCGGGTCCATATTACAAACATACACACGTTATTATTATTACAATACCGGAAGTTCAAGACTTCTAAAAGATTCAACTTACAAACCAAAATATAAGTGTTTCAGTGGAAGTTTCAAATTTAAAACTTAAACTCCAAATTGAGCTCAGCAACTTATTTCTATATATTGTTCATGATGCTCGGCTCAAGTGGCTACTAGAACTATAGTAATTATTCGGATTCTTGGAATTCTCCTCCGTAGACGATGTCTTAGTCCTCCCCTTCTACGGCTCCATATAAGTTGGGCTCTTCATAGAAGACCTCCTCTTGACCCTCAGATGCATACATTGGAGTATCTTCGGGATTCTCAGAGTCTAAGAAAGGATTCAAAGGAAAGGATGAGTAACAGTGTTACTCAGCAAATTCATTATATGCAAGGTAGGACTTTTTATGCTCTATCTACCACCTCGGACTATCAGTCTTTGGCACTATGCAATTTTCATAAATTTCTTCAAAGGTTTATTTTATTATAAAAATCTATGACCATCAGCCTTCACAGGTTGACCAGAACTTTCATGGAGTTCCTTTCCATCCGCGTTCGTAGCTCCTTCCCGGAACAGGGAGTAACAAGTTACAATTCTTAAACTCTGCAGAGGTGCGTTACTTTTCCCATGAGAGATTAACTCCTTGTTGCACAACCGGGCGTACTTTCCCGTCCACAATTCCATGATGTGGGGCCCAGTAGTTGGTCCAAGCCAATCACTGCCCTCTCCGCGACCTCATATGTCTGCACGATCCTCTGGGGCTGGCTCACCTTCTTTAAGCCCCTTTCGGGCAGGCTAAAACCAATAGTACCATTTACATGGACTATCTCCCTAAACACCATTCATAGATAATATAGACACCAAAAGTGTGGGGTGTAAGGGTGCCCACCCATATGTTGGATCCGCACAAGGAATCACAACGTCACGTTAAGGTCGTCTTGCCTCCATACAAGAGGAAAAGGATACAACTGACTTCTCCGCCCATTCCAAATCTCATGGTTAACGAGTAATATACAGCGCTAGAATCACTGATGTCATGGGTTATTAATCCTTAATTGTGTATCATTAGTGCAATTAGAACCCTAAGTTCTATTGCTCCATCATATCATCACTTAGGATGATATCTAAGATTTAGTATCTTGAGAAAATATTGTTTTCTTTTTCATAATATAGATGATAACACACTATTTGCAAATACTTTGATAAAGACTCTTCAAAGGACATGAGCAAGTGATGAACTTTGCCTTATGATTGCAAGGTAGTGAAGTCTGATGCTTGCACTGGACCTTGAGCTTCTATGTCTAAAAAAACATCATTATTGCCCGGTAAGGACAATATTTAAAGAAGCAAAATGATTATGCAAAAGTAATGTAATGCATTATTTAACTTTATATGTAACCTTCCCCATTATTTAAATTATATAAAAAACCTTTTTAATTAATTAAGGATTTATAAATATTAAATTTTTAATATTTATACAATATTGTATTTATTTATTTTATTTCCTTTTATTTGAATTATTGATTTAATAATTCCTTTAAGAATTATCATTTGAATACCAAAAATGGTTATTAAATATTTGTTTAGTATTTTTTTGAAATACTACAATATTAATATATAATGAAAGTGATTTTTATTTATTTTTATCATCTTTAAATAATTTTGTAAAATTCTATAAGGAATATTTAAATTACAAAATTCTTTATAAAATTTATATGTCTAAAATTTTATTTCTTAATTGATTTGGATAGTTTGGATCATTCTGAATCCAAAAATATTTTATTTATAATTTTTGGACTTTTATTTTTATTTTCTAGAATTCATTTAAGTTCAGGGGCATTTTGGTCTTTTTGCAATTATTTAAACAGGCTGTAAAATGATTTGGGCTGGCTATTTGGTTTTATTGGGCCCTTGTGGCCCAGTAGGGAAGAGGAAAAACAATACCCCGAAGGGGTATTGGCCCATTCCAGCCCATCACTCTATATATCTCTCTCTCGAGCTCACCTCTCTCCTCCCCTGACCCCGTGGTCAGCGGTGTCACCGCTGGTGATTCACGCTGCCGTGGACCTCCCTGGCCGCTGCCATGGTGTAGGATGAGGTTGTCGGTCCCTCTCTTCCTTACTGTCCAGTTTGATTTGGACCTAGAGCCCTTATGCGGCCAGATCAATGCCGTGCCAAACCCTAGGGTTTGGGGTTGGCGTTGGTGCTGACGCCGCCGCTGCTGTCATGTGCCGTGGGGATGCTCTTCGCCCCCAGGTGTGGCTATGGGTGCTGTCGTGGCGTTGTGTGGGTTGCAGCGCCCCCTTGGGGGTGCTCCCCATGTCGCTATGTTCGTCGGCCTTCTCTGCTTCCTCTTCTAATCTACAACGATGACTTTTGGTAAGTGGTTCCTCCCCCTCTCAGGCTCTCTGTGCTAGGCCATCTTATGCTAGATGTTGGTACTGGCCTTCCTGGTTACCGTCTTGTCCTGATTAAGATGATTGGTTCTGCTTAGCGTTCAAATCCTTCTGTTGATTAAATATTTGATGAATTGGATCATGTGTTGATGATCCCTGAACCTGTTAAGTGGTGACTTGTTGTGGACTACTGCTGATAGTTAGCTGTGTGATGCTAGTGGTTTGTTAGATGATTCTATGGATTAATTTTTATATGATTCAGATGGTAAAGTTGCTCTAGAAGCAATACTTGGTAAATCTAGTGGTTTAATATCTCACCACTGTCATTACTTGGTTGATGACAGTGAGTGTTGTGTGATGAAGTCACTGTCTTAGTACTGTTGACTTAAGAATTCATATATAGCTTGATAACAAAATGGTTTTCTATAGTGAATATATATATATATATATGAATATCCTGGTTATGATTCCTATGATTAAGAATAGGAAAATGATTTATAGTTGGTTGGATGTAGATATGAAGATCGGATGCTTAAACTGCTTAGTTTAGAACTATTCTTGTGACACCATCCTTGTATGGCACACAAGATTAGATTCTATAACTTGGTTTGGTCTTGTTCAAGCTTAAAATTGACTTGGCATTATAGATAAGTGGAATTCTCTTTCCTTGCATCCCTAGAACTAATGATGTTGGTCTGAGGTTTAGGGATTTAGACCTCTATCTTGTTGATTCACATGGATTGGTTCTGGTAGTGATACCATCTACTGTTTCTTGAATCAAAGTTGGGGAAGATGCTTGTAAGCTTGATAACTTATATAGATCCATAAGATTAAATCCTAAGGTGCTACTCCTATTGAAGAGATGTGCCTAGAGGTTTATTTCTTGGCTATATTCATTCTTGAATTTAAATATAGCTTGATAGCTTAGATCAATGATGTTGTCTTGAGATCTAAGTTGGATATTTATAGTTTTCTGGTTGCTTTTAGTGTTTAAAACTTCAGTGATGGATTCAACCCATTTGGGTGTTTTATGATGATTTGAGTAAAAGACAGATCATGTATGCTTGTCTAATCTTAAACGGATAGATCATGTGATGATCTATTTACTCACCACTGTCACTTGATGTTGGGGTTTCCTGTGGTTGATCTTGTGCTAACTTGATCTGGCGCTCTCCTGGTATTTCCAGCTCCTGGCTTGTCCTTGATCTAGCCCTTCATCTCCTAGTCCTGATGGCTTGATCTTGGTCTTGCTATCCACCTGATCCACCCCCTCCTTATGTCACCATTTTAGTGGTGTGATCTAAGGTTTTGATTGGTGTGATTTAGCTTGGCTTTGGCTGGGTTTAGTTGCTGGCTACTGTTCTTGGTGTGTATGAACAAGAAATTGATGTGGGGCTGGCTTCCCACGGCTGTGTGGATGGTTTTGTTTGATTGTCTTTGTTGTTGTGGTCTTGTGACACACACCATCTGATTTGTGTGTGTCTTTGCTTGTGTACTCGCCGCAGTTGTGGATATGTTCTGAATTTGAGAGTTACTTTTATCAAGTTACATTACTTGGTGAAACTTGCCCCTCCTTGCTGTTTGTTTGACTTATGGCTTAAAATTATGAAAGATATATTCTTTCATATTGGTGAAACTTGCCCCTTTTGAAAAGATTACTCAATGATGAACCTTGATCAGTGCACTTCACTATCAAGTCTGAGAGTAATATCCTTTTAACCTTAATTTTCTTTCTTTTGTTTATGTTTATTTTGCAGGTACCAGATTTCAAGATCAAGACTTTATTTTAGGTTTTCCTTTCTTTGTAGAATAGTCACTTGTAATATATCTCTGATTCAATTGTAATCTTTAATTTATTCTTTTGTACTTTTTATTTTTATTCTTTTGTAATAAAATTGTACCATTATTCAATAAAGAAATATTATTTTTCTATTCAATTACTATTGTACAAATTGTTGCTTATTAACATAAGTTACCTTGGTGTAACTTATTTATGGAATAAATAAATATTCATTTAATTGATTATGTTATTTATTTAAAGTTTGAGTACTAATTATCTTCTCTTGATTAAAGTATAATACTCAAATATAACTTTGAATTCTTTTAAACTATAAATTCAACACTCAAGATTAAATTCAAATTTCATTTCCCAAAACACATAAATCCACAAAGATCATATCAAAGTCTGTAATAATCATCCTTCAAGACTATACCTAATCTCAAAGTATGAAAGAAACCTTGATCACTTTCGGTTTTTATTTGGTGAAAAAATTACCCACATTTTCGCAGATGAATGCATGCAATATCTCAAATTCCTAAATATACCCTTCGTTGGTTCCTAAATGCTGGGATGTTACAATTACTTTGGAAGCCATCATTGTGAAAAACCTTTTAGGTTTGAGCAAAGAGTACTCTTGTTGTATAATTTCTACAAAATATCTATTTGTGAAACTGTTTGCCAGCAGTTCTCTGACCAAGAACAAAGTTTGCCAATCCCAATTATGATTTATCTTTATGCATCTCTATTGTGACTCCTATACTTGTTCCAAGCTAAGTTATCTAATGGTGAGTTGCTTTCTAATATGAGTTGTGTAATGGTAAGTGTGATGCTTCTTGTCCGTATTCTTTTATCGACACTTCACTCCATAAACCAGTGGACATGTTTACTGTGCTCAATTTTCGCTTGGGGACAAGCGAAGTTCTAAGCTTGGGGGGAGTTGATACGTCCAATTTGCATCAGCATTCTATATCATAATTTTCCTCTATTCATTGATATATTTCATATTAAGAGGTGTTACTTATGTCTTTTCATCTGTTTTTGCATGTTGGATGATTCTTGGAGGATGAACTGCCGGAGTCAGGATTCTGATGGAAAAAGAGGTGTTTTGATGCAATTTCGCAAAGATCAGAAAAATACCTGAAGAACTAGGGAAAATCCAATTTTCCCAGAAGACGAAGAATGCCAGAAGGGGATGCATAGATGGGCCATAGGGGGCCCACACCGCCCCAGGCGGGGGCCACCCCTAGGCCACGCCTACAGGGGGTGTGGCCCACCTAGCCCACCTCTATCTCTGCCCTCTTGCCTATATCTTCTCCTCGAAACCCTAATACACGGCGAGCAACCACAGAAAGATTCCGCCGCCTCTGCGGGGCAGAAAACACCGAGAGAGAAAGAGCTCTCCGACAGATAGATTTCTGTCGGGGAAATTCCTTCCCAGAGAGGGGAGATCATCTCCATCAACATCATCATCAAGCTAGACTTCATAGGGATCATCATCATCCACACCATCATCTCCACCAGCATCATCATCATCACTCCATACCGCTGTAACAATTGTGTTGAATCTTGCATAGTTCTTAGGGGTAACTTTCCCGGTGTTGATTACTATTATAGTTGATACTTGTGAATGGAACCATTGGATTATTGTTTATGTTCATATAGTTATTCATCACCATATCATATTTGATCTTGATCCATATGATGTATCATGAGTAGTTCGTTTAGTTCTTGAGGACATGGGAGAAGTCATGTTGTTAGTAGTGGACTTGTGTTGAGATATTATTCAATGGTTTAGTATTTAAGTTGTGGTGCTATTCTTCTAGTGGTGTCATGTAAACGTCGACTACATGATACTTCACCATTTATGGACCTAGGGAAATGCATTGTGTATTTGGCTACTAATTATGGGGTTGCCGGAGTGACAGAAACCTGAACCCCATTTGAAAACCTTTGCACAAGGCAGTGTAGGATCTCAGGGTTTAAGGTTGTGGTTAGGTTTATATCTTAATTTCTTTCTTATAGTTGCGGATGTTTGCAAGGGGTTTAATCACAAGTATGTATTAGTCCAAGTAAGGTCGGTACATTAGCACAGGTTCACCCACACAATACTTAAAAAACCAAAGAAGACTACTCAGCTATATGAAACGAAAGCACTTGACAGAATACCCATGTGTACTCAAGAACGTTTGGTCCTCATTAGTATTTCCACAGACTTGTCCTTTGCTAAGAAAGGATTGGGCCACTTGCTGCAATTGTTTGCTGTTTTATTTACTTGCACTTTATTTCTTTGCTTTATCAGAAAACCCCTAAAAATGCGTTTGCCAAGTAGTTACAGAGATTTCCTGCTCCACACCACTAGTCAACACCTTCTGCTCCTCGTTGGAATCGACACTCCTATTTATCGAAAGTACTACGATACACCCCCTATACTTGTGGGTCATCATGCTCGGCAAGTTGATAGACCATTTTGACGTTTTTTTTCATACTCAATATGCCTAGCTCTGACCCTCCATTGGAGAAGACATATTTCTATCAAGCAACCATGATGCCATTTTATTGAAATTTTGTTGACTGTGTTGTAGATTTTGCAAGCAAGCAGAGTTTTGCTGAATATTTTGTAGAATATTATTTAAGTGAACTTCTAATGTTTACAATTAGAACAATTCTTTTACTTCCTCTGACCCATATTATTTGACTCAAATTTGTCTAGATACAGATGTATTTAGCATTAAAACTTGACTAGATTTATTCATATCTAAATAAATCTAAGTCAATTATTATAGGTATGAGGGAGTACGATTTTTTCGTATAAATGCCCATTGTTTATCTGGCAGTGAATTCAGCAACGCTCGGTTTCAGTTGAGTAGCAGGAAAAAAAGTACTAGAAAAAGAAGAACCACATGATGACATTTATACGATGGATATAGGGTAAGTCAGGGCCCTGACTTGGTAGAAGCAAAGTTAGAGGAGCCGGCTCCAGTCCACACCGCCTCCATCGCTTGGACTCCTTCCTCCTCCCTGATCGGTGTGGCCGCCAGCACCTTCCTACCCTCCTCACTTCCGGCCGCCGGATCTCGCCGCCCCTCTCGAGCGCCTCCCTTCCTCCTCCCGCTTCGACTTCGCCACCGTCTCGCGCCGGCGCCACCTTGAGCCCTTGTCTTTGTCGAGATAGCCGCCCGCCTCAATTACGCTAGCCTGCAGCCTCCCTCAGTGTCCTTCGGCCTTTGCTTGTCTTGGGACCACCTCGTCACCACCCGCTCTTCCATCGGCCTCCTCATTCCCGAATGCCCATGGCCGCCCCAGCGCATCCTCTTGCCTCTTTATTCCTCGTCTCCGGTAGGCGCGACCCCGCTGACACCTGGCCCCGCTCACCTCTCCCCGGTGCTTCCGCGGCCCCTCGTGCCCTGCGCTTCATCGAGCTCGCCACCCCTGCCGCGCTACCCTGCCATTGTCCGTGCATCATCGCGAGCTCCTCCCCGCCACCCCTCTTCCTATGCAGTGCCTCTTCTAGCACACGGCACTGTCCAAGAGACCCAACGGCCTCCTCCGTCCTGTGGCATAGAGATCGTCACGAGGCCCCCTTGAAGTCCTCTTGTCATTAAAGGTTTGAGCGAGTGTCCCATGCTTGGATCCATATCGTCGGCCACCGCCCTTTACCAGCTTCCAAGGCCTCACCAAAATCTATCGCAACAATCATTTCAGCCATCTCCAAGATCTCCCGAAGCCATGACTTTGTCAAGTTTGACTAATGAAAATTTCCACATTGACAAGATCAACAACGGTCCGAACGAGGCTGGACCGTTGACACCAAAGTCCAAGTCCAACTCTGAAAACTGAGTCAGAATCCAGAGGTCGTCGACATGGAACTTCAAGTCCAACTTCGTGGCACCTCAAGCACGGAACTGAATGCGCCAAGACCCTGACCTTGGAAGCCGAGACCCTGATCCATGGATCCGAACCTTGGCGAACCCCAAGATCGTCGAATCCTGATGTGTGATTCCTTTCCGAGCCACATATTTTTTTAATACATGATATTTCACTTGTTGCATAATAAATTGCTCATGATTTCATACATCTCATCATCTGGTTTCGGGGCCTTATGCCGATTCACCTCATAATTAAATATGGAGACCATATGTGGGCCTTTCTAATCTAATATTTGTTTCGTCTAAAATTGTGTAGCGAATCGATGCTATATTTTGTCTTGTTAAGACAACATTTAAATTGCTGGGTATCTAAATAACAAGAACCATCTAATTAATTGTTGTTGGCGGGGTGACCCCGGATAGGGTAAGAACGGGGAAAGACGAAAGAAAGTTCCCCGTCAGGTTTCCGAGTTACAATCTAAATCGGCCGAGTCCTATAAAGGTCGGCCGAGGTAAGCAAGAGCAGGACCCTTATGAGAAGAGCAAGGCGTAACCCGGCCGACATACTATGTAAGTCGGCTGGGTCAGCCCGAATAATCTGAATGCAGGTGAAGGCCAAGCCGAGTTAAGCGAGACAGGGCCGAATGATATGAAGCTTGCAGGAGAAGGAGATGCCTATAGTCAAACTCTACTCGCGAGCAAGAAAGAATCTAAGCAGAGCCAAACACAAAGGACAAGGCGCAGAGCGATAGAAGGGCAGAAGGAGGTCACGGAGGTGACATACCTGAAGCCCGTGTCATGCAGGTGGGGTCCTCTGGAACCTTGCCGTCATTAGAAGGGCAACAGGGAAAGGAGGCCGCCGAGTTACTATATCGGGACAAGCATATTCCTCGAATATGCTTGCCATGTCAGCCCTAGAGGATCCAAGGTTCCCCTTTATAAGGAGAGGCTTAGATTCAGAGAAGGGCATCGAATAATTTAGGACCGTTAGGCTAGTAAAGTTCTTCCTCTCTACTTGTATACAGCTCGAGGAGCACTTGTAGCCCAAGAAAGGAGAAATAAAGAACTTTACGTTAGTCTTCTGTGTGTAGAATCAACTACATCTTCCCTCCCTAGATCCCTCTAGCATCCATTGACCCCATATTTTAGCCTACCGATGGCATCTGCCATGCCACCGCCACGACAGTTGGCGCCCACCGTGGGACGGGAAAATTCATCCACACTAGCAAGCGCATTGTCTCTGGCTTAGTCCGGAGATTTGATCTCTGTGACTACGTCAGCGACAACGTGGGCAACTTCAAGGGAAAAACTCCTCCGCGCAACGGCGTCTTCATCAACTTGGGCATGCACCAGATCTACGTCGGCGTCGACACCTCCAGCATTTATCCTCACCAAGTTGTTGTTGCAGGAGAGCCTCCCCTTAGTGCCACAAACGGTCCGCGCGGAGTGCGCCCCGTCAGCAGCGTCGAGGTGATGGTCGCAGCCGGGGTGCAGGCGGGAACAGCGGGCGCCAGATCAAGCAAAGATCCGACGACGGGTGTGCAGGTGGCCACCAAGCAGGCAGCTCCACAGCTCACCGAGGTAATTCCTTCAACAGCCAAGCCAGCCGAGGTGCAGGATACGACCCCAAAGGCACCAAGGGTAAGAGGACCACCTCTGGAAAGACCCGAATACATTCTTCAGGCAACTACAGATAATCTGACTACACCAGTAGCGCCGATCCTCGATCCGGCTAATGCTCAGGCAGAATTAGAAGAGACCAGGCAAAAAGTGCTGGTAGAGGCAAAAAAGGTGTCAGCATTGCGGGGGTCCTTGAACAGGACCATGCGAGAATATGCTAGGGAAAACAAGCTTGATGTTGCCCCTGAGCGGGTCGACAAACTGAGACTAAGAGGGAAGAACCTCATAGATGATATCAACAAAGAGCATGATGCTCATAAGGCAGAATCAGTTGATCTAGGTTTGCCGAGGTACAGTACCCTGGCAAAGAACCTGAGGGCGGGAAATGCCGCTGCACTAGAGTTAGAAGGGTTGACCGGCGAAGCCCGGCAAAAACAGCAAGAGAGAGTGAATGAACTGGTGCGCATTGCAAACCAGCAGAATGAAGAAATGCTCAGGGCAGACCCAGCGAGGCCTGGTGCCTCACGAATAGTTCATTCAGATGGTGCAGCACCTGCTTTATCTGTGGCAGCAACATCTTCGCCCGGAAACAATGCGTGGAAAGACAGAGCGGTAACCTCGGGAAAAAGAAATAAGCAAATTGTTCCATATGATCCGGCGGTAGCCGGAAAAGCAAATGAAAACAGAGGCAATGGAAGCCGAGGTAACAGTGGCGATAAAAACCCCAGCCGTGCCGAGAAAGGCAACGGAAGCCGAGGTAATGGAGATCTCGTAAGATGAAATCACGAGAATAATATCCCGGCTGAAGGAAGGAGAGAACCGCCACCCAATCCACAACCGAGATATGAACCTCGGCAGGGAAGAGACGTGAGACCAGCTCACCACGATCAAGTGAATGAGAGATATAATGATGGTTATTCCGAGATGGAGTATGCGGTTCACGGTGGGAACAACCACTATGGAATGCAGGAGAGAATTCTATACAGAGATTTGCCGTCAAGTGATGCGAGAGTAAAGCTGGACCGGCTATACCGGTCCGAGTTGTTAGAAGAACAAGGTCCACCGGGACCGGCATGCTTCGGACCACGGATCATGGGCGAGCCGCCAGTGCCGAACTTTCAGCTGGCAAGAGGCACGCAAACATATAATGGAAGCACCAAACCGTAGGATTGGTTGATTGATTATGCCACTGCTATAAAAATAGCTGGCGGAAACTTGCGATGGGCAGTACGATATGTCCCGCAAATGTTGGAAGGACCACCTACAGTATGGCTGAATAACCTGCCAGCAGGCAGTATCAACTGTTGGTTGGATTTTGAAGAAATGTTCATTAGCAATTTCACCAGTACTTACAAAAGGCCAAATAGGCCGCAGCAGCTAGCCATGTGCAAGCAAAGGCCGAATGAGACAGACAGAGAATTCTTGACTCGGTGGTGTAATCTCAGGAATTCATGCGAGGGGGTTATAGAATCACAGGCGATAGCTTGGTTCGCCCAAGGATGCCGCTATGGCAGTGTATTATGGCAGAGATTGCAAAGAGATATGCCAACCACTTTGGCAGAAACCATCAGGATAGCGGATTCCTATGCATTGGGAGATCCGACGCAACCAGAACTAATGTCAGCAGATCATCGGAAACTTCAAGATCAATATGCAAGAGACGCGGCCGGGTCATCAAGGCACAATGAGTTCAGAGGAAGAAGAAGAGAAGAAAGACCGGATTATAGATATGGCTCAAATCAGGTGGCAGCGGTAGTGCAAGATCAGCCGAGTCACGGAAACAATCAGCGGCAAAAGAATGGTCCTCAGCAATGGACGCCGAGGAATGAAGGGAAAAGAAAGTGGACACCAGGACAGAAGAAGCAATGGCAGGAAAGGCCGAAGTACACGTTTGAGTCTATGTTAGATCAACCGTGTAAATTTCACACTTAAAACCCGGCCAAGCCGGCCAATCATACGACTCGGCAGTGTGCCTGGATGAAAAATGCAATGGGTAACCCGGCAGGCATGCAAGCAACATCCCACCAGGCACATCAGCAGTATCAGCCACAGTTGACTGGAGCAAATGCACAACAACTAATGTTACCGCCTCCTCCCCCGAGGTATGATAACTCGGACCGGAGGGATGCAGTGCATCAAGTGATAAATCAAGGTCCGGATGGAAGGACGAACCCGGGAAATAGTGGACGCAATGATTACAGAGAACATCATCAATCATATTGTGTGTTCACAACAGAACAGCAAGACAGGCAAAGTGTATAGCGCCGGCATATGGAAGTAAATGCAGTTATGCCGGCAGTACCAAGATATGTGCCATGGTCAGATCAAGAAATAACTTGGAGCATAAAGTATCACCCCAAAATAATGCCGAATCCGGGGTCGTATGCACTCGTACTAGATCTGACATTTGTCGGACCGAGCATCAATGTGAAATTTTCTAAGGTACTCATTGACAATGGGAGCAGTATCAATATATGTAAAAAGATACAATGCATAAACTCGGAATATCGCAGAATTTGCTGCAATCCACGAGGACCACATTCCATGGGATAGTACCAGGGCTTTCATGCGAGCCCATTGGAAAGGTTCGAGTGGATGTGTTATTCGGCACAAGAGATAACTACAGAGCAGAAAATTTGGAGTTTGAAGTGGTGGATCTAGAGAGTTGTTATCATGCTCTACTCGGACGGTCGACATTGGCCAAATTCATGGGCAGCTGCCACATAACCTACTTGAAAATGAAGTTACCCGGACCTCAAGGGGTGATAACAGTAGCAGGAGATTATAGGAAGTCAATGGAATGTGCTTCGGCCGGATCAAATCTGGCCGAGTCATTGGTAATAGCCAGAGAAAAAAGAAGGATTCAGGAGGTAGCGGCACTCGCTCAGTCGGCACAACTGAATATGCCGGCATTGGCCGATCCACATGGAAGTGTCTCTTTCCAGCCGACTAAAGAAACAAAGAAGTTCCAGATAGACGAGAAGTTCCCAGTGCGCACCGTCACCATTGGTGCCGGCCTAGATGCTAAATAGGAAAGCGAGCTCACCAACTTCCTCCGTGAGAATCGGGATATCTTTGCATGGTCAACTCAGGATCTGCAAGGTGTGCCGAGGGAGTTGGCTGAGCACTCTCTGAATGTAAGTCCAGGAGCAAGGCTGGTGAAGCAACCTCTCCGCCGCTTCGCTGAAGACAGGAGAAAATTAATAGGGGATGAAATAGCTCGGCTCCTTGCGGCCGGGTTCATCATGGAGGTTCTATATCCATATTGGTTATCAAATCCGGTGCTGGTGGAAAAGAAGAAGGATGATCCAAATGTAGCCATTGTATGGAGAATGTGTATTGATTACACGAACCTGAACAAGGCGTGTCCAAAAGATCCTTTTCCTTTACCTAGAATAGACCAAGTCATTGATTTGACCGCTGGTTGTGAACTATTGTCATTTGTAGATGCATATTCTGGTTTTCACCAGATACCGTTAAATCTGGCTGATCAAATAAAGACTGCGTTTATTACCCCGTCGTAACGCGGGGGCAATGTACCAGAGATGTATGCAAAAGTGTCTGCATGACCAGATAGGAAAAAATGTACAAGTATATGAAGATGATGTGGTTATCAAAACCAAAGAAAGCAAAACGCTACTGGATGATATTTGGCAGACTTTCGCGAACTTGAGAAGGTTCCAAATGAAGCTTAACCCAGAAAAATGCACCTTCGGTGTACCGGCAGGAAAACTACTCGGTTTTCTCGTATCTAGCCGAGGTATAGAGGCCAAGCCAACAAAGATAAGATCAGTGGAAAGGATGGAATTGCTGAGATGCTTAAATGACATACAGAAGTTCACATGTTGCCTGGCCTTGCTTAGCCGATTTGTATGCCGACTGGGAGATAAAGCATTACCACTTTATCAACTGATGAAAAAATCTGATAAATTCATTTGGACACCACAAGCATACAATGCGTTCCATGAATTCAAAAAGATGTTGGTCACAGCACCAATCCTGCCTTCTCCATTGTCGAAAGAGCCTATGTTACTTTACATAGCCACCACGAACATATTAGTAAGCGTTGTGATCGTGGTGGAAAGAATTAAAGATGATAAGTCAGTACAAAGGCCGATGTATTACCTAAGCGAGGTACTCTCAGCCTCAAAACAAAATTACCCACATTATCAGAAGATGGCATATGGGGTATACATGTCAGCAAAGAAACTTAAACATTACTTCGAAGAGCACCCCATCAAAGTGATCTATGAAGCACCCATAACCGACATATTGAGTAACAAAGATGCAAGTGGCCGAATAGCAAAATGGGCAATTGAATTGTCACCTTATGCTCCGCCATTCGATAGGCGAGATGCAATCAAATCTCAGGCTGTGGCCGACTTCTTCGTGGATTGGGCCGAGGTGCAGTATGAGCCACCGTTACCAGATCCGAATTATTGGACGATGCACTTCGACGGTTCCAAACTAAGAAATGGTTTGGGGGCAGGAATAGTGTTAACCTCGCCAAAAAGAGATCAGCTGAGATATGTGTTGCAAATACATTTTGCCGCATCAAACAATTTAACCGAATATGAAGCACTGGTCCATGGATTGAAGGTGGCGAAAGAGATTGGCATACGCTGAATCTTGTGCTACGGAGATTCAGATCTAGTACTACAACAAGTCTTAGGCAATTGGGATGCATTAGATGCCAATATGGCCTTATATAGGTTTCATGTGCAAAAACTCAGTGGATACTTCGATGGATGCGAATTTCATCATATACCTCGGGCAGAAAACGACGCCGCAAACACATTGTCAAAACTCGGATCAACCAGACAATCAATTCCCCCAGGTATCGCTCTAGAGCACCTGAGGAAACTATCAATAACACCATCACCAGAGTCCGAATCCATCTTTATTCCGGCAAAATCAAGAGAAGATAGCATGCCGATGGAGATTGATAAGGAATGTAACCCAGAATTTCCAAAAATGAACTCGGCCAAGGAAAGGATAGGTATGAGGAAATGCGAGGTAGTTATGTCGGCGGAAAATATGGAAATAGATAGTGAGATTACCCCAGAAAAAATCATACCAACATGGGCGCAACCCATATTTTGTTTCCTTAAAGATACGATTTTGCCGAATGACGAAGTATTGGCAAGATAGACAGTGAGAAGAGCTAAAGCTTATACAATCATAAACAATGAGCTGTATAAAAGGAGCGTCACAAGCGTGTTGCAGAGATGTGTGAACTCGGCGGAAGGCCAGGAGATCCTCCTAGATATACATCAAGGAGAATGCGGGCATCATGCCTCGTCCAGAGCTTTAGTGTCCAAAGCATTCAGACATGGGTTTTATTGGCCAACAGCGTTGAAAGAGGCCAAAGAACTGGTCGAGAAATGTAATGGTTGCCAGAGATATGCCAGCAAGATACACACGCCATCGTCCGAGTTAAAAACGATACCAATTACTTGGCCTTTTTTTGTATGGTGCTTAGATATGGTGGGACCATTCAAGCCGGCCCGAGGCGGGATGACCCACATCTTAGTCATGGTCGACAAATTCACAAAATGGATTGAAGTAAAACCAACAAAGAAGTGTGATGGGCCAACAGCAGTAAAATTCCTCAAAGATGTTATCTTGAGATATGGTTACCCACACAGTGTTATCACAGACAATGGTACAAACTTTGCTGAAGGAGCATGCGCTAGATTCTGTCAAGTAAAGCACATAAGACTAGATGTCGCCTCGGTGGCTCACCCAGCATCTAATGGGCAAGTAGAAAGATCTAATGGACTAGTACTGTCCGGAATAAAACCACGACTTGTTGAACCACTTCAAAGGTCGGCAGGATGTTGGATTGAGGAACTACCGGCAGTACTATGGAGCCTCAGAACTACCCCAAACAGATCAACAGGGTATACACCATTTTTTCTAGTATATGGGGCAGAAGCTGTGCTTCCAGCCGACATAATACATGACTCGCCAAGGGTTACCCAGTATACAACCGCTGAGGTAAATGAAATAGCTCAGCAAGATGATGTCGATCTGCTAGAAGAAGCCAGGGAGTTGGCACTATCAAGATCAGCTATTTATCAGCGGGACTTGCGGCGATATCATAGCAAGAAAGTAAATCCAAGAGTGTTTAAAGAAGGAGATTTGGTTCTACGGTTAGTGCAACGTACGGCCGGCATGCACAAACTATCACCCCCATGGGAAGGACCGTTCATCATGAGAAAAGCATTCACAATGATGCGTATTACCTAATTGATGCTCAGTCACCAGAAAAGAACAGGGCAGACAAATCCGGCGAAGAATCGAAAGACCATGGAATGTAGCTTTACTTCGTCCATTTTACTCATAGGAGTCATCTACGACACGTTGGAAAGTAACGCTCCAGGACAAAGTATCAACTATGTATTAAACCTCGGCACCTTGAGCAGTGGCTCGGGGACTGCCCTATATTGTTTTCGAGTTTTGGTTATGTATTAAACCTCGACACCTTGAGCAGTGGCTCGGGGACTGCCCTATATTGTTTTCGAGTTTTGGTTATGTATTAAACCTCGGCACCTTGAGCAGTGGCTCGGGTACTGCCCTATATTGTTTTCAAGTTTTGGTTATGTATTAAACCTCGTCACCTTGAGCAGTGGCTTGGGGACTGCCCTATATTGTTTTCGAGTTGTGGTTATGTATTAAACCTCGGCACCTTGAGCAGTGGCTCGGGGACTGCCCTATATTGTTTTCGAGTTGTGGTTATGTATTAAACGTCGGCACCTTGAGCAGTGGCTCGGGGACTGTCCTATATTGTTTCTGAGTTTGGGTTATGTATTAAACCTCGGCACCTTGAGCAGTGGCTCGGGGACTGCCCTATATTGTTTCTGAGTTTGGGTTATGTATTAAACCTCGGCACCTTGAGCAGTGGCTCGGGGACTGCCCTATATTGTTTTCAAGTTTGGGTCATGTATTAAACCTCGGTACCTTGAGCAGTGGCTCAGGGACTTTCCTATATTGTTTCTGAGTTTGGGTTATGTATTGAACCTCAGCAACTTGAGCAGTGGTTTGGGGACTGTCCTATATTGCTTCTGAATTATTGGGTATAGATTAAACCTCGGCACCTTGAGCAATGACTCGGGGACTGTCATACTTTGTTTTTGAGTATGAGTTATGTATTAGACCTCGACACCTCCAGCAATGACTTGAGGACTGGCCCATATTAATTCGCATTTTTAGTGATGTGTTGAGTCCCAATTTTTGGAGCAAGGATTAGTGAATTGCCCCTTGTTACAGAAATGGGTATCAAACCTCGGCACCCAGAGCGATATTATTTCGTTCTCTCCAGATATAGGCTTCGAGATTGACAACTTGGATAAAATTCAAGAACACAATGGTTGAAGTATCAAATTCATCAATGTCAGCCAATATTAGACGTCGAACTACCGTACGAAAAAGGCAAACACACAATCCGAACTTAAGAAATTAAAGGCCACCAAAGTAAAGATTTAAACAAATAGGATTAGTTTAAACAGAATAATAAAGATCAGAATCATGTGTGCCTTAGCGGCAAAACGCAAAAAAGGTTCATACCACACAGGAAGTCGGACAAGTGTTTGACACACATCATACACCCGGCATACCGGGGATAAGAAACGACTTGAGTTTTTTAAACTTAAGGGGCAGAGACTTGATCAGGAACTGGGCGCTCCGAGGTAGACGGTACTTCGGCCGAAGTTGCTTCGCCCTCCACAGAACCAGGAGCGACTTCGGGGGAAGCCCGGGGCTGCTGAGAAACATCAGCTTGAGCCGTGGAATGCCCAGTACCTTTGGAGGAGGATCGCGCGTCGCCATTGCCATCCGAGCTCGAGCTGGAATCACCAGAAGTATCCGAGTCGCCCTCAGCCTCGTCCTGATTGGCTGAATCATCATCAGAGGCATCTTCAACTTCGACCTCATCCGTCGGGTTAGAAAGGAAGCTCGGCCCTTCAATCCAGTTATGCACGTCCGCATACTCAACGAGCTGGAAGGCACGAGCTTATCGGCGGCGGCATTACGGATCTTGAACCGCGGGAGCGGTCGCATTTATCAGGGTATCGAGGGAAATATCCTCGTACCATGACATAACGACTGTGAGTGCCATATCAGCACCAGCTCGTCCAGTGGATTCCCTCCAAAGATTCAACTGGTTCTGAGATGCCATCAATCTTTCCACCAGTATCTTGATTTCATCAATATCAGGAGTCCCAGAAGTATTTGGCCAGAGAATATGGTAGGCCCGAATGGCTGCTTGCACCAAGTCCCTGCCCATAATCTTCATCGGACCAACGGAAGCGCCAACGGCAACCAATAAATCTTCCATCGAGTATTCTAGGATCGCATCAGCAGCAACACCTCGGCGCACACGAGCATTAATCACCGCTTTAGAGCTCACGGGCTTAGCTTCTGGAAAATGGTCTGCGCAAAACAAAAGTACGTCGGTCAGAGGCTTACGGTGAATATAGCTCAGCATTATCTGAAGATCTTTAGCCCAGTCACCCTTGGTTCTCTCAAAGCGAGTGATCTCCTCACCCATCGCCCGTGTCTTGAGTTCGGTAGCCTCGAGGAGTTCTTTATTTTTCTGCAATTGCAGAGCCAGACGATTCTTCTCCTCGGAGAACTCCTGGTCAACTTTCTCTAACTCAGATTTTTGAGAAAGTTTGAGGGACTCCACCTCGGCGCGCAAGCTAGCTATCTCGTCATCTTTATCTTTCAGCTGCGCCGAGTGAGTGGCGGCTTGTTCTAAAAAATGCAGCATCATATCAGGCATGAGTATGCATTCTTGATGTGACGCTACAAAAGTTTGTAACTCGGCTATACCGAAGCCAAAAGGGTTAAGAGAAACTCGGTGCACATTTCAAATAGATGTGTGTAAAAGAAACAAGAGTAACTATCCTTCCAGGGCCTTGACTTTATTTTCAAGACGGATATTAAGATTGTTGATATTACCTATTCACTAGCAAAATCAGCTAACACCTCACTTCCAAAGCAATAAGAACTTTAGGGGTAGTGAAAGCTTGTTAACTTACCAGCTTTCTTCACCACGGGAATGACCTTCTCGTACTTATCTTGCAATTTTTTATGAGCAAAGAGCAGCCTTTGGAATTCGGCGGTCCGCCGATCATGCGCAACCTAAGCAACAAAACAAATAGCAATAAGATATTCGAACATAAGACAAATCCGAATCAAGAAAAGCTTAATTCGGATCTAGGTGGCTGGATATTCGAAGCTCAGACAGATTCGAATCAAGCAAAGCTTAATCCGGATCTAGGTGGCTGGATATTCGAAGCTCAGACATATTCGAATCAAGCAGAGCTTAATTCAGATCTAGGTGGCTGGATATTCGAAGCTCGGATAGATCCAAATCAAGCAAAGCTTAATTCGAATCTAGGTAGCCGGATATTCGAAGCTCAGACAGATCTGAATCAAGCAAAGCTTAATTCGGATCTAGGTAGCTGGATATTCGAAGCTCAGACAGATCCAAATCAAGCAAAGCTTAATTCGGATCTAGGTGGATGGATAGTCGAACACTAACCCAAAACTGAACCAGGTAAAGCATAATAAAACTTCCAAACGAATAACAAGTTATTCGGTTGCAAGCTTAGAGGACTAGAGTATATATAATAGCATTCGGATGACTAATCAAACGTCCATAAAAACAATTACCTCATTCATCTTGTCGCTGTCAAGAACGATCTTGGCAGCCAGATGTAGGCGACTACTGATGTCCGAGAGTTGAAACGGCTGGCTGCTTGGATTGCCCTCGAGCTGATCAGCATCGTTCCAATTGTTGGCATACTCGACCAACGAGCCGAGGCTGTTCCCACTCTCCGTGCGAGTCAGAACTTTACCTCGGACGTGTTGGGTAGCCACCGCCGCCACGGGACTCTTGTGGAGAGCGAACTTTGTATCAGCAGCCGGGGGTAACAGTACTCTTGGCAGATGAAACCCCCTTGCGCAGCGCATCAACAATTGTAGGCTGAGAAGAGCTGGCAAGTCCTTTCTGAGATGAGGGAGGCTTGGTGACAACGACTTTTCTTGCCTTAGAAGAGGCGTCGGCAGGAGCCGTTACCTCGGCACTTGGAATGACGTCTTTAGGGGCTGGAGGGATTACGGTTTCTGAGGGCGCCGAGATATTGGTATCCTCGGCTGGAATCGGAGTCGCAGTAAAGGTTGTGGGGGTCAAAGGGACCTCAGGGGAAACTTTAGGATTCACGGAGGAGGCAGCAGGCTCATTGGAAATATCTACGGGCCGAGTTGTATCGGCATCAACAGGAGAGATCTCAGGCGCATACTAGCGAGATGGCATCTGATTCGGAGCAGGAGGAGAGTCAACACGAGCAGGACTAGGAACTCTAGTATCTTCAGGAGGTGGAGGAGAAGGCGGACGAGTCGTGTGACTCGTCATGTTGGGACCACTAGGCTTAACAGAAAGAGGAGCCCTGCAAAGGCCAAAAAAGATCAGGTCAAAAGGCAGAAAGAGAGAAACAAGAAATACAAATAAAAAGCAACTCACCCAGTAACCCCGGGCATAGTTTTACGCTTAGGAGGATGCGGGGCAGATCTCTTTATCCGTTTCTTGGGAACGGCTTTCGAGGCACCGGATGGAGCGCTACGTTTCCCCGAAGTAACAGGAGGTCGGGAGGCGAGAGGCTCAGTGTTGTGAACCTGACCAGCCGGATTAGCTGAGAAAGTAGAGGCCGGAAATGCATAAGAAATTGGCATTGCGGCAACTACCTCAAGAACTTGGACCTCGTCCGAATCACCTTCCTCCTCGTGGGCCGGGGTCTTGCCACGGGCGCGAGCCGGAGCGAGGTCTGACTTGGGCACAAACTCCTCCGAGTCAGGCTCCCCGCTGTCCGGGGTATTCCGATCCGTGGGCCACGGGAGGGCCAGAACTTTGGCATCCTCGATCTTCTGCTCCGCAAATTTCTGCAAGAAAAGATACACAGAGAAATTAGCAAAAGGAATCACAAACGCAATTAGGGGACAAAACATAAATGCGTAAACTTACCTCGGGAGGGGGATTCCCGCGGGTGAATGGCTTGATCCCAGTCGATCCTCGGCATATCTGTCTTGAAGATAGCTCGGACACGTTTGAAAATGAGATAATTATCGAGCTCAACTGTTGAGACTCGGTTGGGATCGAGAGGACCGCTCATGTAACACAGCTTATGCGTACGATGCTGGAAAGGGCAGATTCGGCTGCTGACAAAGGTGGTCATCAGATCCTCGCCGCGTAGCCCGGCGCGGATCAACTCCTTCAGCCGAATCTCAAAGGCCTCGGCCAGAGCATGGCTCTTCCTTGGTTTGTAGGTCCAGTTCCTCTTTGAGGAGGGGCCGATGGAGAAAGCGGGGAGCCGAATCTTATCTTCCTTTCTAGTATTCTTGACATAGAAAAACGATCTATGCCACTTTTTGCAAGATTCGAGACCAGCAACACGAGGAAACTCGAATTTTCTCCGAGGAGTGATGGAAGTAGCCCCACACTGAGTAAGAAACTTCTCAGAGGGGTTAAGGGATTTGTCTGGAACAACGTTAGATCGGATCTGGAAGAATTTAGACCATACGTGCACAGACGGCCAGAGGCCGAAGTATCCTTCTGAGGCAGAGATAAAAGCAGATAAGGAGGCAATGGCATTAGCCGGAAGATGATGTGGCTGAAGGCCGAAGTAATCAAGAAATTCCCTAGCGAAATCGCTAAGGGGAAGACCGAAACCCCGGGCAAAGTGAGACATAAAGACAACGTACTCGCCCTCATTAAGAACGGGAGAAGATTCGCTGCCGGGTAAGCGACAAGCTACCTCGGCAAGAATCTGGCGAGTTCGGATTAGCCACTCGATCTCGCGCCGAGTGACGGAGGAACCTTGCCAGGAGCCACTCTGACCAGGGCGCTACGCCGTGTCCTCGCCTAACGCGCGCTAACTCGACATAGGGTCGCCGGAGGAACCTACGGAAGAGGAACTAACGGCGAAGCGGGGCTTAGAGGCGCAGGGCCCCGTCGTGATTCTAGGAGGAGGCGGCGGCGGAGCGGAAAAGAGACACCCAGGAAATCTGGAAAACAATGGAAGCGTCTAGGAGGGAGCCTAACAAGGGGACCGTAAGAAAACTCACCGGCGGCGGCGCCGGAGCAAACGCAAGGGAACAGTGGCTTCGCCGTCGAAGAGGTCAATAATGGCGCGGCCGCAGGAACACGAGCGGATGCGCGAGCGTGAGGAGGAAGAAGGGCAACGACGAGCGAAGGGGGAAAATGAACCCTCTATCCCCGTGCCCCTCTTTATAACCGCACGGCCCTGGAGGTAGTGGGATCGTGCGTGCGGGCGATAATCGTGTGGATCGTGCGTGCGGCGGAACCGCTCGTGGATAAGTGGAGCCATACCGAAGACCACACAGCACAGGAGAGGATCAGGCCTCCTGATCGATGCGGTGCGCGAGGCGTTGCATCGCCGACGCGACAGGCGAAGTAATTACTGTAGCCCGTCAGTGCGCACTGTAGAGGAACCAAAAACTAGAAGAACAATGATGAGTGTGACATGTAGGACGAGGCGTACGCGAGAAGATACACATATACCTCGGACGAGGGAAAAGTAACTCGGAAACAAGGAGAAACGAATATTGTGAAACTGATACGGCCCGGCCGAGGTTATAGGCAGGACCATACCAGCTTCGGGGACTAATGTTGGGGGGGGGGGGGGACCCCGGATAGGGTAAGAACGGGGAAAGACGAAAGGGAGTTCCCTGTCAGGTTTCCGAGTTACAATCTAAATCGGCTGAGTCCTATAAAGGTCGGCTGAGGTAAGCAAGAGCAGGACCCTTATGAGAAGAGCAAGGCGTAACGCGGCCGACATACTGTGTAAGTCGGCTGGGTCAGCCCGAATAATCTGAATGCAGGTGAAGGCCAAGCCGAGTTAAGCGAGACAGGGCCGAATGATATGAAGCTTGCAGGAGAAGGAGATGCCTATAGTCAAACTCTACTCGCGGGCTAGGAAGAATCTAAGCAGAGCCAAACACAAAGGACAAGGCGCAGAGCGATAGAAGGGCAGAAGGAGGTCACGGAGGTGACAGTCCTGAAGCCCGAGGCGTGCAGGTGGGGTCCTCTGGAACCTTGCCGTCATTAGAAGGGCAACTGGGAAAGGAGGCCGCCGAGTTACTATATCGGGACAAGCATATTCCTCGAATATGCTTGCCATGTCAGCCCTAGAGGAGACAAGGTTCCCCTTTATAAGGAGATGCTTGGATTCAGAGAAGGGCATCGACTCATTTAGGACCGTTAGGCTGGTAAAGTTCTTGCTCTCTACTTGTATACAGCTCGAGGAGCACTTGTAGCCCAAGAAAGGAGAAATAAAGAACTTTACGTTAGTCTTCTGTGTGTAGAATCAACTACATCTTCCCTCCCCAGATCCCTCTAGCATCCATTGGCCCTATATTTTATCCTACCCATGGCATCTGCCGTGCCACCACCACGACAATTGTCGAGACCCCGGTTTCGCTTAATATTGCCTAATTGCATTGCACCTTTGTCATGTCATGCATCATACATGCATCATGCCCGATTTTCTATCGTAGTATTAAGCAGTGCATTCGGTCATTCTTCTAGTGCTTTGCATCTTCACGGATTAGGCCGATGAGTTGATGCGAGTGTCAACCCGATCTTTGGATGAACCTTCGGTAGTGTTTTCCAGGCGATCATTCTCCCCCTTTCTACCTTTCTTACTTTTATAGTCTTTATTTTCTACTGTTGATCTTTTGATATCTATGTTGCGATGCTTTAGTTTCCGTACTCGTGATATCCCTTGAAGCCTCTATATTGCATGTGACACCTCCTATTACATGTTGTCTGGTAGATAGTCGGCCTTGCATGTCGTAGTCGCTTGCTCAGGTGCTGCTTTGTGTCTTCAAGTACCACAGTTGTTGGAAGGTTACCATATGCTTTATGTTGGATATGATCATGACTTAAATTACAACTTGATATTAAATTGCATGGAATAGATATAACTAATGCAAAAGCACTGGTGGGCAATAGATGTTATTTTGTTTTTAACCGCTCACTAGTGTCCTGTAGGACCCCGAGTACTTGACACATATTCCTTGACTATCGCACTACCCGCATGTGGGACCATGAATCCCCTTAGCGAGAGCTTGAATCATATCTTATTTCTTGGGGCCACAAACTAGTTTGGGGTTTTATTACTATCATGTACTTATGCCATGCTTATACCATGTTTACTGCTTTATTTACTATTATTCCTCATGGAGAGCGTTTACTATTGTACTGTTTAGATAAGTGGAATGTTTTCGCGGTATCGACAAGCCCAGTCACACTTTCGGGTTCCCAGTCGTTATAGTCATTGACACTAATCTCTGGGTTCATCTCGGAGCTGGTCAACTTTGTCGCGGGTAGCTTAGTGGGGTGCCCCCCTAAAATATTATATGAATCTTGTGATTACTTTGTCATGATGCCTCACTGGGTTTTCATTTGGTTTTTCTGAAGTTGATCATGCATGTGTTGCTGTTTGTGCCCCCGGCAGGGTAAATCTTTCTGAAAGTCGTGTCCACTGTTATGGACGACTTGGAGCACAGTATCTTGATCATAGACAACTATAACTAAAGTAGTGTTGTAAATTTGACTTTGTGATGACTAGTAATCAACTTCACTATAATGGTCAAATAAAAGTGCCAACAACTACTGGTTTTGGGGTGGCTCATGCTATATGTATCTGACTAGTAAGTATTGCAACAATAACGGAATGGTTAACTAAAACTGCCCAGTGCTTATGTTATCGGGACGGCTCATGCTATCTATATCTGACTAGTAATTGTTGCAACTATAATGGAATGAATAAAACTACCAACCGTATGAGTTCCTCGGTTGGACTTTTTGCTTGTTTGGTATCGAGGGGGAAATAACAGGATGGGTATGATTGGTGTTAGTATCAGGTTGCTCCCTCATAGGTATTTATTACCTCTCTCTTATAGACGACAGTTATATTGAGTCTCTGTAGGATGTTTAGTGCATGCTACACTACCGCTTTAGTCAACCATACCTATGTAGGCGAGGACCGCCGAATTCTAAGACTCACCGTGACCTAGCCTCAGTACTGACCGCTCTCTTTTTCTTTTGCCCTTTGTCGGCACCCTTTTTTTGTTTAAGTATGTTTTGAGATCGTCATCGTTAGCAGGGTTACCCTTCCGGCTTGGCCTTGGCAGGGTTATGGACGCCATTGGTTACTCTTCAGGGCTCTTAGCTCAATTTGCATCTTATCCGTACTCGGATGTGTATCGTTTTCAAGGTGATTTGGATCTTTGTACTGTATATCTGTATTCTTGACTCATGGAGCCATGTTGTATATATCTGTTCTGTGGGTTCCATTGTGGACTAATGTGTAATGGTATTACTTCATTTCCCCCCGCACAAAAGTGCCTAGTGGGCACCTTTGAATCGTTTCTATGCGGGTTTGGCGGGAATTACTAAAACTTGCATAGGGATGATCCGAGGGTGTTACATCCAGCGGTGCGTTACCAATAGTGATGGGAGGAGCATCCTCCTTGACATCCACGAAGGCATCTGCGGCCACCATGCCGGCAGTCGCGCCCTAGTCGCCAAAGCTCTATGGGCTGGTTTCTACTGTCCAACCGCGATGCACGATGCCAAGGACATCGTAGAGAAGTGCAATGCTTGCTAAAGATTTGCAGAAAAACCACACGCACCAGGCTCACAGCTACGTCCCATACCATTGGCCTGGCCCTTCACCCAATTGGGACTCGAGATGGTCAGCAAACTGTAGAAATCCTCACCCAGAGGACATGTCTTCCTCCTGGTGGTAGTCGACAAGTTCACAAAGTGGATTGAGGCCATGCCTATCACTAACCAAACTTGTACCACTGATGTCAAGTTCTTCCTGTCCATTGTCTACAGGTTTAGGGTGCCTCATAGCATCATCACCGACAACGGCACAAACTTCACCTCGAAGGAGTTCTAAGACTTCTGCGAAGGACTTGGCATCAATGTCAAATATGCCTTTGTGGCGCATCCATAGACAAACGGGTAGGTCGAAAAGGCCAATGGCCTCGTCTGCAACCGAATCAAGAAACAACTACTATGCCCACTCGGAAGATTGGTGGGAGCATGGTCAGTTGAACTACCCTCCTTCCTTTAGATCCTGCGCACAATGCCTAACAGTGCCACCGGCTACACGCCCTTCTTAATGGTGCACGGAGCCAAAGAAATGCTACCCGCCGAAGTACGCCACAAGGCCCCATGGGTCGTCACTTACAACGAGGCCGAATCAACGGCCACACTAGAAGACATCGTTGACCTACTGGATGAGTGTAACACCCCCGGTCACTCCGGACCGATGGCTTTCACTTCTGGAAGATCAATAAGATCTCTAGACTAACCCCACAGACCAACACTAGTCTTTTCTGTGCACTTTGTCCTCATTCATGCGCACCCGGTACCCACTTCACGGTTGGTCACCCATCCTAGAATTGCTCTAGGCCAAGCACGCTTAACCTTAGAGTTCTTTTCGAATGAGCTTCCGAAAAAGAAGTTGCAACTTGTTGGTATGGGTTTCCTATCAATCCTATTGAGCCATGCGTCAGGGTCTCACATACACCCACCCTTAGAAGACCGACGTCCTCGTCGATCAACCACAAGCCAGCAACGTCCCCTCTCGGCACACGTCTGTGTGTCCAGTGTCGGCACATTTCCATGCCGTGTCCACTCCGCGCCACACACGCCATGCTACACATGTCCGCCACGTACTGACCCGCACATGCCCATGTAACCGTGAGGGTCGGCTCTGATACCACTCGTAACACCCCCGTTCACTCAGTACCGACGACTGTCACTTCTAGGAGCTCAATAGGATCTCTAGACTAACCCCACAGACCAACACTAGTCTTTACTGCGCACTTTGTCCTCACTCATGCGCAAGAGAGTGTCCGCAAAAGAGTGCTGCTGAGAAGGCACAACCAGCAAAGAAGAATGACAAGTATCTAGGTGTTGGAAAAGGTCGCCTGAACCATATCTCTGCTGAGGAGGCTCGGGAAGATCCAAGCATCATCATGGGTACGCTTCGTATCAATCAAATTCCAGCTAAAGTCTTGTTTGATTCTGGAGCATCGCATTCATTCCTGTCACAAGCTTTTGTTCAAATGCATGGGATAAGTTTTGAGGGATTATCTATTCCTCTTTGGGTTCAATCTCCTGGTTCTAGTTGGCGTTCCACCATGGTTAGTCATGGGAATCTAATTGAAGTTGCATTTCAACTTTTCCCCACTTATTTGATTGCCCTCAAGTCAACTGATATTGACATCATTTTGGGCATGGACTGGTTGACTAGTCATGCTGGCATAACATTCAAGTATTGGACTGTAGGGTCACTATATCCTTCAGCTATTTCTATTCCTGAAGCAGAGCTGTATGCTCTTGAAGTTTTACATCCGTTAGAGATCCAAGATGTTTCCGTGGTCTGTGAGTTACCGGATGTCTTTCCTGAGGAATTGCCTGGCATGCCACCTGATCGAAGTGTGGAGTTTATCATAGAGTTAGTTCCTAGAACTGCTCCTGTTTCTAAAAGACCCTATCGTATGCCTCCTCATGAGCTTGTGAAGTTGAAGGAGCAATTAGAGGAGTTAGAAGGAAAAGAATACATTTAGCCCAGCACATCTTCTTGGGGATGTCCTCCATCTTTGTCAAGAAGCGGGATACCAATATACCGCGTCTGGTTGTGTATTATCGCCCACTCAATGTTGTGACTATCAAGAACAAGTATCCTCTCCCTAGGATCAACGATCTATTTGATCAGTTAAGTGGTGCCACTGTCTTTTCCAAAATGGATTTAAGGTCAGGGTATCACCAGATAAAGATCCGTAAGGAAGATATTCCAAAGACTGCTTTCACCACTCGTTATGGTCTTTACGAGTATACGGTCATGTCCTTTGGTATTACCAATGCTCCAGCCACTTTCATGCGACTTATGAACTCTGTCTTCATGGAGTATCTTGACAAGTTCGTTGTGGTCTACATCGATGATATTCTGGTCTATTCCAAGACTGAAGAAGAGCACACTGAACATCTTCGTTTGGTGTTAACAAAACTTCGAGAACATCGTCTCTATGCCAAGTGGGAGTCTCCTAAATCCGTCAAGGATGTCCGAAGCTTTCTCGGGATGGCTGGTTATTACCGTCAATTCATTGAGAACTTCTCCAGGATTGCAAAGCCGATGACCGATCTTCTCAAGAAGGAGAAGAAGTTTGAATGGTCTGATAAGGCTGAAGAAAGCTTCCGGTTGTTGAAAACCAAGTTAACCACTGCACCCGTGTTAGTTCTCCCAGACACTAGCAAAGACTTTGTTGTCTTCTGTGATGCTTCTCACCAAGGTCTCGGATGTGTGTTGATGCAAGTTGGGCATGTGGTGGCTTATGCCTCCCGTCAGCTGAAACCACATGAGAATAACTACCCAACTCATGATCTTGAGCTTGCAGCTGTTGTTCATGCTCTCAAGCAATGGCGACATTACCTTCTCGATAGTCGTTGCGAGTTATACTCGGATCATCAGAGTCTGAAGTATCTTTTCACACAACCTGATCAGAATCTCAGGCAAATAAGATGGTTGGAACTCATCAAGGACTATGATTTGGGTCTCAACTATCAACCTGGCAAAGCAAATGTTGTTGCTGATGCGCTGAGCCGTAAATCTTATTGCAACACCCTGTTGATCAAACAAGCACAACCTTCTGTTCATGAGGAATTCGCTCGATTGAATCTTGAAGTAATTCCTCATGGATTCCTTTCCACTCTTGAAGTGAAGTCTTCTATAGAGGATGAAATCAAGCTTTCTCAGAAGAATGATTTTGAAGTTGCTGAAATCAAAGGGAACATTGCTAGCAGGGTCGCTAAGTGTTTCTCTATTGATAATCAAGGAATCGTCTACTTTGGTAACCGTCTGGTAGTGCCAAAACGGACAAAGTTGAGGGATTTAATTCTCCGAGAGGCTCATGAATCACCTCTCTCTATCCACCCTTGAGGTACCAAGATGTATCGGGATCTTCATCAAAGATTCTAGTGGTCTGGTATGAAGAAGGATATCGCTTGTTTTGTTGCCGAATGTGACGTTTGCCGTCGCGTCAAAGCTGAGCACCAAACACCCGCTGGTCTTCTGCAGCCACATAAAATCCCTGAGTGGAAATGAGATGAAGTTGGTATGGATTTCATCACTGGTCTTCCCAAGACTCAGAAAGGAAATGATGCCATCTGGGTAATCGTCCACTATCTGTCCAAGGTTGCTCACTTACTACCTGTTCGCGAGAGCATTACTGCTAATCAATTGGATGATCTGTATATCTCACGAATAGTTGTTCTTCATGGGGTACCAAAGAAAATCATCTCTGACCGTGGAAGTTTGTTCACCTCAAGGTTCTGGGCAAGTTTCCAACAAGCTATGGGAACTCATCTGTCTTTCAGTACAGCTTACCATCCTAGCACTGGTGGCCAGACCGAAAGAGTAAATCAAATTCTTCAAGACATGCTAAGAGCGTGTGTCATATCTTTTGGCAAGAACTGGGAGAAATGCCTTACTTTTGCTGAATTCTCATACAACAACAGTTTTCAGTCCAGTATTGGTATGGCACCTTTATATGGAAGAACCTGTCGTACTCCTTTGAACTGGTCAGAAACCGGCAAAAGAAAGTTCTTTGGTCCGGATATGATCCAGGAAGCAGAAGATCAAGTTCGTATCATTCGAGATCGTTTGAAAACTGCTCAGTCTCGCCAGAAAAGCTATCATGATCGTCACCATCAACATATTGTTTATGAAGTCGGTGATCAAGCTTATCTCCGGGTCACTCCTTTGAAGGGTGTCCATCGTTTCGGCATCAAAGGCAAACTGTCTCCTCGCTATGTTGGTCCTTTTAGTGTTCTATCCAAACAAGGTAACCTCGCATACAAACTGGAGCTTCCTGCAAACTTCCCTGAGGTGCATGACGTCTTTCATGTGTCGCAACTCAAGCGTTGCTTCAAAGATCCTGTCCGTGGTGTTGATCACCAAACTCTTGATCTCCAAAAGGATCTGACTTACCGTGAGTATCCTATTCATATTCTTGATGAAACCGAGCGCAAAACTCGTCGTCAAAACATCAAGTTCCTGAAAGTTTAGTGGTCTCATCACTCTGAGGATGAAGCAACCTGGGAACGAGAAGATCGTCTTAGATCTGAGTACCCTGCCTTCTTTTCTAAAACTTAGGAATCTCGGGTCGAGATTCTTGTAAGGGGGTAGAGCTGTAACAGCCCATGTTTGTATTATATGTAGTTAGTACCTAAGCACTACATGCATGTGTTAAACTCAATAAAATATTGCATGTGTTTAAGTGTGTGAACCAAAGAACAATTGCAAAACCCTAAACCCTAGTCTTTCCCCCTATTTTTGGAATCCATTCAAATAGCTTGAATTTTGAAAATGACAAAATATTTGGAGCCCAATTGGACTAAAGGGCCCTCACAGTACTTTGAATGTTTGCCAAAACCCCTCTGGTATTTTTTCAAATCATTCAAAACATATTTGAAATGAAAATTTGAAACAGAAATTAAAAACAGAAAAAGGAAAAAGTTTTGGTTAAAAAAAATGCAGCCAGAGCAACTCAGGCCGGCCTAGCTCTTCTTCCTCTCCCCCTGCAACCTTTCCTGCAGCCCAGCAGCGGCCTAGGTCAGCCCACCCGGGGCCCAGGAGCAGGCCCATACCCCTTCAATTATTTCCTCCTTTCTTCCTCCTCGCCAGAAGGACGCCGGCAAACCTCCTGTGTGGCAGCGCCGCTGTCGCCCGATCCTCGCCCGAATCGCGCCACGCCCGGAGCAGATAAGAATGCATTGCTCGGCTCTCTCCTCGTCCCCTTATCCCTTTCCCTCTCGCTCTCTCTCGGTAGAGCTCCTCCCCACCGAACCCTAGCTTCCATGGCCACCGGCTTGCCGCCGTCTCCGGCCTTCCCTCGCCCATCCGACACCGCCACGAGCTTCGCCTGGACGCGAGCTTCCTCTTCTCCAAAGGAATCGGGCTGGGACGCCCCAATCGACCGCATCGACCCCTTCTTATTCAACACCGACGAGGTCCGACGAGCTCCTCGCCATCGATTCCGGCCTCGCTTGTCCTCCCCGACCCTTCTACGAGCACCGTGGTGAGCCCCTGGTGCTCAAGGCGCCCTCCGTTTGCCTGCTAGCCTCCCGTAGCCGTCACACGCTGTTCACCTGCGAGCACCGCCACCGCCATTCGCCGTAGCTGCCCCTCCGGCGACCAATAACTAGCGGCGCTAGGATAGTTAGGTTCGCCTTGTTGAGCTCTTTCGAACACGCCCTCCCACGCATGCTGGGGTGGACCTGATCATCGCTTGCGACCACCGCCTGACGTTTCCGCCGTCGTGTCCGACGTGGCTCACGCGTGGGTTGCCTGCGTGGCCTTGGCCCCACCCGTCAGTCGGTGTGGGTAGCCTCTGCCCCAGTGAATTTGTCCCTAAGCCTTTTCACGTGTGTGGCTGCTGAGGTGGCCACGGGCACACCTGTCGGTGTCTGTGGCTAGCCTAGACCCCTGTGTAAAAAGTATTCCCAATTTTGTTTAAATTAATAAAAGGTTTAATAATTTTGGAAATTGTTTTGAATATTGTAAATTCAATAACTTTTAATCTGTAATTCAGAAAAATACAAATAATATATCAAAATGTTCATAAAAATGAGTTCTACCTATTTAAGCTATAATCATGCATTGCTAATCAACTTTAATGATAAGTTTAATTAGATAACTAAATCAACCCCTCTCATGTGTTTCCGGAGTTTCCCCGAATTAGGGTTTTCAAACCTCGGAACCCCGTTCAAGCTATCAAGCATGCCTTAGGGTTTCATTTCAATGCAATTTAACTTGTCATATAATCATCATTGTTTGACCATTACATCGATGCCATGTCTTGATTGTTGCCTTTCTTTCCGGTATTGGTTCTTCACGATAGGATCCGAGCCCGAAGTTGAAGTCAACAACACCGAATATCCGTACCTATTTACCAACGGACAAGGCAAGCGTAGCCTCTCATTCCGAACCTATTTTTTATAAAGTATATTACTTTCTCGCTATGATGCACACGATTTCAATGTGGTCCTTTGTTAGTAGCTAGTGTTACCTATCGGCTGCACTGTTTCCCTTTTGTAGCCTTATACTCCTGATCCACTGCTCCTAGCATACCTAGGTTTGGCATGTGAGCGTTGTAGAGCTTCTGCTACCGACAGCTTAGCCAAGCATAGAAACAACGTCTGATCTATTCAATGATGAATCAGAGGTGCCAATGAAGGTAGTGAGGTAGGAGATGGTGTCATCATCGGAGGAGTTAATTAATCATGCTAAAGCTTGTATGGGAGGCCATGTTAGGTGTGGTTTTTATAGTCCCATGCTCGCCACCACTAGGAACTGAGTTCTTGCCTTTGGAACCGAGACGAGCGTGCAACCACATGGGGCCTGGAAAACCTCACGAGCAACTAACTTGCCTAGTAGATTCCATGAGTCACATAGTTCGGGCTTTCCATTTGGCATACACATTGAAAACGTTTTTGAAAGAGAAGGTGCATCGTAACAGGTAGGGAAGCGTGGCCGCGGTTGGTTGGGGTGGATGAAGCCCCTGGTAAACCAACCTCGCCTCACATATTTAAGTACCGGCTTCGGAATTTGACCCGTTACGACGGAATCATACTTATTGCGTGACTCATGGTTTCGGCGAAAGCAAGGTAAAGGTCGTGGTCAACCACCCTCTGTCGGCCTTCCAAGGAAGAGGTCTAATATTAAGAGTCGGTTGATACGTGTAGGTAAAGTTGTACACCCCTGCAGGGTATTAATCTTTTCGAAAAGTCGTGTTCACGGTTATGAACGCTTGGTGACCAGATTCTAAGATCATAGATAACTTTAACCATTATAAAACTTGTTGATCCACGTGTGCTTAAGGATGCTTCCTCCGGGTCGAGGGGGTGATCCTAGATAGGAGGTTCTAATGAAGCTGGTGGTTATCGAGATATGATGAACAAGATGAAGAAGTTTCTATCTTATCCCCTTTTAAAGATTCTGAGTAGACGAGCCTCTTCTCTCTCTTGTTTACAAATAAAGATTGCTTTCCGCAAAAGTAAATACAAAGAAATCCTTTCTAGCCAGAGCATATAGATACTAGGTTATCTAAGTCTTGCGGAGTACATTCTCGTACTCAGCCTTGCGCCATTGTTGTTTTTCTACAGAGGATCTGGTTGCAACTGAAGGTGGCTTCTACGTTGACATCGACGAGTAGTTGGGGGTCCCAGGTAGCAGCCTGAGGAATATGGGATGGACGTCGCTTTTGTTTATGGCCTCTTAGGCCTTTTGCTAAGTTGTTGTGTAGAACAACATAATTTGCTTTCGCTGTGTGATGTAATGTTGGGTCTTTGACCTCTGGTTTGTAATAACTCTAATATCTTACTCTGTTAAGAGTTTAAACTTATGTTGTTGAATCTCTGTGTTCTGTAATGTTACCGAATCTTACTATGATCTTCCGTGTTTGGGAGTGAACTTATCTTAGATGATAATCTGAGGTTAGTTTAACCCTAACCACGGGGGTGCTACAAAAGGCCCGTTACAATGGTGTACCAGCAAAGTATCCACAACTACCACAGCCGACAGCTGCGCCCAGGGTCCTTCATCGAAGGAGACCTCGTGTTATGACTCAAGTACGTTAAGTCCGGAGTAGCATACTACAACCCCTGGAATGTCGCACAACTACAACGCCTCTACCCTTAGTTTTCTTTACTTTCAATAAGTCTATTTAGCCAGGATACTCAGCCGAAAAATTGTATCTCCTATTATGCGATGAATAAAAGCTAAGTTCCTTAGCCAATATACTTTTCAATTACGGAATTTACATTCCTAAACATTCTCGGGGACTACGCCTCACCCTACGACTTCGTCGACTATTACAATAATGCATTACCCTCAGTAGCTGACCACGTCAGGCTAACCAAAATGACATGCAAAACTCAACAACAACAACAAGCACCATGTGCCACACATCTTACAAACTTTACAAGGGAAGAAAAGGCCCAATCAAAACTATACATATTTTACATCATTATTTACAACACTTGCAGGACTCAACTGCACGGAAGCACAACATTTGTCCGCTCGTCCAAGAAATGCACAAAATCTTCGGCAGGACGGGTGATGACCCACAAGTATAGGGGGTGTATCATAGTACTTTCGATAAATAGGAGCGTCGATACCAACGAGGAGCAGAAGGTGTTGACTAGTGGTATGGAGCAGGAAATATCTGTAAATACTTAGCAAACAGATTTTTAGGGGTTTTATGATAAAGCAACGAAACAAAGAACAAGTAATAAAGACAAAGAACAAACGCAGCAAGTGGCCCAATCCTTTCTTAGCAAAGGACAAGATGGTGGAAATACTTATAAGGACCAAACGTTCTCGAGGAAACATGGGAATTATGTCAAGTGCTTTCGCTTCAAATAGCTAAGTACTCTTCTTTGGTGTTGTAAGTGTTGTGTGGGTGAAACTGTGCTAATTTACCGACCTTACTTGGAGTAATACATACTTGTGATTAAACCCCCTGCAAGCATCTGCAACTACATGAATGTAATTAAGATATAAACCTAACCACAGCCTTAAACTGTGAGATCCTACACTCCCTTGTGCAAAGGTGTCCTAACGGTGGTTTAGGTTTCTATCACTCCGGAAACCCCACAATTAGTAGCCAAATACACAATGCATTCCCCTAGGCCCATAAATGGTGAAGTATCATGTAGTCGACGTTCACATGACACCACTAGAAGAATAACACCACAACTTAAATACTAAACCATTGAATAATAACTCAACACAATGTCATACCTTTTCGAGAGTGATAAGCATTACATGATTGGCGACTGTTTTGAGGAAAATGGCGACTCCCCCACCCACCCCACCCTAAACCCTAGCCACCTTCACCGCCGGTGATCTTCCTCTGATTACCGGCAATCAACCCTTCCCTCCCACATTTTTTCTCTAGCGTTCTTCCCTCTACAAGGTTATATCCTTTTTCTCAACTTCTTTGATCATGGCATGTCTGGAGCCGACTTGGCGATGGAGGGCACTTAGGGCGTGTTCGGATACCATCTAGCTTCCCAAAATCCCGAAATCCAACTCCGTGTGCCAGCTTCCAGCTTTTCTGAGGAGCCAAAAACGTTCGGCTCAGCTCTGATTTTTAGCGTGGGCTGGAAGCCATACTGGAAGAGGATATGGCCCAATTAGCTACTCCTTCGATGGTTTGTTTGTCTGTTTGCTCTCCTAACCGAGAAAAAATAGCTCGTCTTCTTCAAGCGTCGTGGTCCGAGGCGAAAAAGGACGAGGAGGAACTCATCGGCAGTGGGTGAAACCTGAAACTGAGACAGGATACAGAGAGATGGAGGGGAAGGTATGCTAGCAACGCAAGGAATTGCAAAGTCCCCTCCTAATGGCGATGGAATCATCCAAGTATACATGGCCGTGTATCTGGGCGCGTTGGCGATGAAGGAAGTTGCGGCGGGAGTTCGAGAGGATTAGGGGAGCACGTCGTCGCCGTAGCTTCCGCCTAGAAAAATTCCGGCACGCCACTGCTGCTCAGGTCGCTCCTGCCACAACCTCGGATAAGCGACATGAAGGGAGATAGCTACAAGGAATTATGGGGAAAAGAAGTCCCGAGAAAGTTCATGCCTTCGGGAAAGAGATGACAGTGTACCGGTTTGCAACAAGTCACTTGCCGGTGGCATTTCGGACGTAAATAGAACTGCTCCACGTTTCTCAGATCCGTGGAATTGACAAACCCCTGCTTCGTGTTTTGTACTGCAAAATGGTTCAGCTTCGCGGATCTAGCTCCGCGGAGCTAGACTGTTCGGCGCTGCTCCACGCTGAAACTATGGGAAGCTGGAAGCTGGACTACATCCGAACACGGCCTTATTCCACTTCCAAGGATTAGGATCGGGGTCGTCAAAAGCAGTATGATGGTGAGATTCATCTTTGGCCTAGGCACAATTGGCTGGCTATGATCAATGCAAAAGGAGGTGGCCCCATTGGTAAGAAGGTACCCTCTAATGATCTACCTAGGATCGGATCCATTATATCTTTTACTGGGTTTAAGGTCACTGTTCTTTCTTGCACTCTTTCACCTGAGGTATGTGATCGCAGTCATGTTGTTGATTTGATCGATCCGATCATAGATCCGATATTTTCGGCTCATTCTTTAAATCTGGATCTTTCTTCGGGGCTTGCTTTAAAAAATGATGTCAAGAGGAAATTCAGATCAACTGTTCATCCGTTGGGCAAAGCACATCATTTTCTGATGGTTGTTTCCTTTGGAAGATCCAAATTTAAACTTGATGATAAATCTGCTGCTTTGGCATTGGAATCATGCATTGGAGGTTCTGCACATGATCTCTCGGTTATCAAACTTGTAGACAGGGTTTTCAGGTTTTCAGTTTCCTCAAAATATGTTGGATTTTTGGTCTATGGGCTTCAACAATATTCTTTTGTGGATTTTAAGTGTTTCTTTCATCTCTGGAGTAATGGAGGTCCCCTTTGGAATAAAGAATTTAATGCTTGGCAAAAAGAGTGTAATGAAGAGTGGACATTTATTAGCCCCAACAATAAAAGAACTGATCGTGCTTTTAATGCTCTAAGAAAGAGGCCTGCAAGTTCATGCTTTAGAAAGGATTGCTATGTTTCTAAGAAATTATCTTTTGCTGCTTTTGAAAAGTATGATGATTGTGAAGGTTATGAATGCCCTGTTTCGAAAGATCAGGCAGAAGTTTATCTCGAAGCCGGATATGATTGTCCTCAACTTAGGAGAAAGGCTGGAGTAATTATGCCTCCATATGTCTCTGCTGCTACACAAAATATTCAGTTTGGCATGTTTACTGATGAAACTCAATATTCTCACGGGAAGGATTTAAATAGAAAAGTACAAGATGAGGAGGACCCTAATTTTGGGAAAATGATTGATGATATGGTCTACAAGGTCTTTAAGTGTGGTAAATGTTTAAGTATGGGACATGTTACTAATCAATGCTCAAATCAGATTAGATGTCGGGCCTGCTTTCATTATGGTCATATCAGGAAAGAGTGTCTGAAGTTGAAGAGCCAAGCTAGGATGCGGTGGATTCCTAAGGGAAACAGAGTTAGCATTGTTTCTGGAGTAGCCAAGTTGGACAATATGTGTCATAAAGACGACACCGACCAGGTTTTGGACAAGAGAAAACAGTTCTTTGTCGATTCGTCTGCCTCCTCCCCCTCCTACACAACTCCGAACCCTACCGCAAAATCCCCGCATACTCCTACCTCGCCGACAATGGCTAACTTTCCGCTTGATCCAACGAGGTGGATCCCTGAAGGCCATCAAATCATCGATGGTGGACCCACAAGACTGCCTAGGACCTTCTACACGCCGTCTGTGTTGCCGCGGCGACGCCATTACCATGTTTTTACTGCCGAGCTCATGCAACCTCCTCCACCTCATCTTGAACCTTACTGGAGGCAACAGGTCAGGAACTTTATTGTGCACCAGCTGCATCGTGAGGTGGATGCTATTCATCCCTGTCTCTTTGGTCTCGAATTTTTCTTCCTGCATAGTGCTGCAGCTACAGCTGCTCTTGTGAATCACATTACTTTTCAGTTACAGAACGATATCTTTGTACGTTTTGTGCGGCATGATGATAGAGAAAATCATAGAACATAATTGTGTTTCTCTACTGGATGGTTGATGTTCCTAGGACTGCCATTAGATTATAGGAATGACTATGATATAAACAATGCTATTGCTACTTTTGGTAAATGTTTTCACTGGCATCAAGATCAGGATGTGATTGAAAGGACACTAGTTTATGCTTCATTCCCATCTATAGCAAGAGTCCCTAGAGATATTGTTTCTGGAAATTATGCATCTGTGGGTGGAGTAAGAGAGTCATGGACTGCGGTATGTTATATCCTTACTTCCGAATTTGCTGATCAACTACCACATGATGAAGATCAGATGCCACTCAATGTAAATCCTCATCCAATGCCTGGTAACCAGCAATTTGGATACAATAATAATTTTGCTAACCCACCTTTTCTGAAAATTGGTTGGAATCATCAAGAGGATCCTCAACAACATTTTGATCAGCACAATGCTAATATGTTTTTCCAACACCAAGATTACAATGCAGATGGTTTTCAACAACAAGGTGATCTGAACATGGATCAAGCTGATAATTTTGCAGTGACAGAAGATACTGATGACTCTGAGGGTTCCCATCATAATGACAACATGGTGCATCATCAAAATATAATTATTAATCAGGTCAAAATTTCCCTAGTTGAAAGCATGTTGTTGCCTGCGAAATATGGGCCTAGTCCCCCTCCCAGTCTGCTAATTGACCAGCTCTTAAATTCAATGTTGCCTAAGCACTTCATGGACTTTATCCCTATTGGTCTTCCTAGTCCAATTCTCAGCACACTTTTGGCAAAAAGGGATTGGTTCTATGCTTTTGAAGATTGTCTGAATTTTACTGTCTCATGGAAGAAATCTGAAGCCATGGCCTCCTTGGTTGGGAGACGCAAGACAGTTGCCAGGATGCTCAATTATGATGAGTCAGATATTTTGAAGAGTGGTCCATCACCAGTTTTTTCAGCTTCACCAATCTCTTCTCCAAAGACTAAAAAGAGGAACTCCTTGTGCAACACTGCACTGCCTATCAGATTCACACGTAGTCAATCCAAGCCTCTGTTTGCAAATAAGAAAAGACAGAAAATTTCTGATGTGGTCAGTAGCTCAATTTTCATTGGAAAGGACAGGAGTCAAATGAAAAGACCCCTGTTAGAAGGAGCACAAGAATGGCAAACAAGGCTAGATGTTATAAGATTTCTTTGATGTCTGACAAGCCCAAAACCAGGAAGAAGGCTCAGTCAGCTAAGCATTTGGAAAATGCAGAGGAAGATATCTTGCCTGTCATTCCCATCATTACTCTGCAATTAACAGGTCAAGACTTGGAGATCCCATCTGAAGACATAACTGTGGAGAAGCTTATGGCTGCTCCACCTTCTCCAACCACAAAGAAGGACTCCAATGATAAGTGAAGCTTTTGTTTTTGGGTGGTGCTGGAAAGGTTGGGTTCAGAATTGTGAACTTGTATTTTGCAGTCATGCTCTTATAAATTTGGTCCTATCAAACTTTTTATCCACTATGTATAGCACAGTTAGTTCCTGGTTATGTTATTTTGTTTAGTATGATGGAGCAGTGGCAATGAATTACACTTTGGCTCTAAATATGTCATAAAAGTTGATGATTTCCTGGGGAATTTTGTTTTTTATATGTTGGCTTGCTATGCTTGTCATTCTTTTACCACAATTACTTTGGTTATCAATGAATAGTTACTCAAACATAAATCTGGACTGGAAAGTTTTGTTCTGGAATGTTAAGGGACTTAATGACAAGGACAAACAATTGGCAGTGTATAACAAAATTGATGAAAGCAATTGTGCAGTTATTTGTCTACAAGAAACTAAGTGTGAAAGTTTTGATCACTCATTCATAAGATCTTTTTGTCCTAAACGTTTTGACCAGTTCATTTTCTCACCATCGGTTGGGGCATCTGGAGGTATTATTGTCTTATGGAACAACTCTATTTTTAGAGGACAACTAATTGAAATAAACAGAGCTGCTATACAAGTAAAGTTCACCTCCTCACACAACTCTAAAATTTGGACTTTAGTGAATGTATATGGGCCTTGCAAAGGTCAGTAGAGGGACTATTTTGTATAATGCCTTTATGATTTGCAAATACCTGTCCATGATCATTGGTTATTGGTAGGGGATTTCAACTTTATTAGATCAATTGAGAAAAGGAATAAAGATGGGGCTGACATGAATGATATCTTCCTATTTAACAGTATTATTAGTCACCTTGGCCTTATTGAGTTGCCTTTAAAAGGCAGAAACTACACTTGGTCCAATATACAGGACAACCCACTCTTATAACAGCTTGACTGGTTCTTCACTTCTTGCAATTGGACACTTCAATATCCCAACACTATGGTCAATCCATTATCAAAAACTACTTCTGATCACATTACTTGTGTGGTAAACATTTCCACAAACATTCCAAAAGCAAAAATATTCAGATTTGAGAATATGTGGCTTCAGCAACGTGGTTTTATTGATGTGGTTAAACAAGATTGGGGGCAGCCAGTTAAGGAGGGTCCTATTGCCAACATGATTACAGCAAAGTTCAAAAATACAAGATATGCTCTGAAAAAGTGGGGGAAAAGACTGTCCCATATCAAAGATCTGATAGAAAAATGTAATAAGGTCATTCTAATGCTTGATGATATTGAAGACAATAGAGTTCTCAGCAGACCGGAATTTAATTTCAGAAATATTGTAAAGTTACACCTAAAAAGATTATTAAACATTCAGTCAACCTACTGGAAGAATATATGCACCATAAGATGGGTAAAGTTTGGTGGAGAAAATTCAAAAAAAATCATGCTAAGGCCACTGAAAGGTACAGGTGCAATGTGATCAACGAGATCAAAGATGAACATGGCAATACATTTATCAATCATAATGACAAAGCTGATGCTTTATGGAGATGTTATAAGAACCGAATGGAGATTTCTACTGGTGTTGAGAATAGAGCAGATCTATCAGACTTGATTCAAGAAGTGGATAATTTACATTGTTTGTTAGCAGAATTCAGTAATTCAGAAATTGAGGATGTAGTAAAATATATGAAAACTGATAAGGCACCAGGCCCTGATGGATTCAATGGAGCTTTTGTTAAAAAATGTTGGCATATTATTAAAGATGATTTTATCAAGCTGTGTCATGATTTCCATAAGGGCCTCACACCACTTGAGAGCATAAATGGTTCCTATATCACTCTGGTTCCAAAAAAAGCCCTCAGACAGTTAATGATTTTAGACCCATTTCTCTCACAAATACCTGTTTAAAATTTCTCACTAAGCTAGCTGCCAACAGACTTCAGAAGGAGATAAAAAAGATGTATTCATAACAACCAATATGGATATATTAAGTGTAGAACCATACAAGTTTGTCTTGGTTGGAATTTTGAATACTTGCATCAATGCCATGTTTCTAAGAGGAGAGTAGTAATTATCAAGCTAGATTTTGAAAAGGCTTTTGACACTATTGAACATGAAGCAATTATCAGGATTTTGAGGTGTAAAGGATTTGATGAAGTATTTATTGGCTGGGTAAAATAAATTCTCTCTTCTGGTACGTCCTCTATATTACTGAATGGAGTTCCAGGAAGAAACTTTTACTGTAAGCGTGGGGTTAGACAGGGTGATCCTCTCTCTCCTTTACTATATGTACTAGGTGGGGACCTATTACAAAGTTTCATAAATAAGGCCTATAGAGATGGAAGACTGAGAACTCCTATCCCAAACAGAGGAACTTATGACTTCCCTATTGTCCAATATGTTGATGACACCATCATTGTCATGCAAGAAGATCCTGATCAGTTACTTATACTAAAAGAAATATTGGATGAATACTACTCCTTCACAGGGCTAAAAGTCAACTTTCATAAATCTGCTCTGATTCCAATCAATATGAATGAAGATGATGCTGGTGTGCTTGCTTTGGAAATTGGCTGTATTACTGCTACACTACCATTTCCATACCTTGGATTGCCTATGGGGATTACAAAGACAACTATTAAAGATATGTCACCTTTAATTGATAGTGGAAAGAAGACTCTCTGCCACTGCTTCCTTCCTTTCTTATGGAGATAGATTGGTCCTTGTAAACTCTGTGATTTCCTCAATGCCTCTACACTACCTTTGTTCTCTTGAAATTCCAAAAGGAGTCATTGAAGTAATAAATAGAGCAAGAAGACATTGTTTATGGAGGAAAAAGAAACAAGATGGGAAGATAAATTTCCTTGCCTCATGGGACATGATTTGCAAGCCAAAAGTGAAAGGTGGTTTAGGCATAATAAATCTGGAAATTCAAAACAAATGTCTACTCATGAAGCATCTGCACAAATTATACAATAATGAGGACCTTCCATGGGTAAAGTTAGTCAAAAATACTTATTATTACAATGAGGTGCCTCACAATGTTACTGTTTGTGGCTCCTTTTGGTGGAAAAGTATTATCAAATTTGAAGAAGACTTTCGATCTCTGTCAGTTTGTAAAATTGGTAAAGTGATTCAGCTTTATTCTGGTTGGATTCTTGGAATAATCTACCTTTAGCCCAGTCTTACCCAAGGCTTTTCTCTTTTGCTCTTGATAAGAACTGTTCAGTTCAACAAGCCATTGCACTAGTACAGCTAGAGGAGGCTTTTCAACGGCCTTTTTCAGATGAAGCCACTGCAGAACTATCAAGGTTACAAATCCAACTGGAACATGTCAGCATTAACCCACATGTAAGGGATAAATGGGATAATAAGTTATCAAAATCTTGGGATTACTCTGTAAATATGGTGTACAAAGCTCATTTCGACCTGTTCCCAGATCATTTCCCTTCTAAGTGGCTATGGAAGAGTAAACGTATGTCAAAGAACAAGGTCTTTGCTTGGTTAATCTTACATGATAGAATTAACCCAAAGGATATGTTAATAAGAAGACATTGGAATGTGACTACTGATTCAGAATGTGTGTTATGTCCATGTCAGACTTTGGAGGATTGGTCTCATTTATTCTTTGAATGTAATTATAGTGTCAGAGTTTGGACATATTTACAGATCACTTGGGGTACAAGTTTAGGTCCAGAAATGTTAAAAGCTGCAAAGAAAAGGTTCTTAGGCCCATGTTTTGTTGAGATAGTCATCTTAGCCTACTGGAATACTTGGAGGCAAAGAAATAATAAGATTTGTAAAGGGATGAAGCCAACATTCAAAGCCTGGAAGGATGGATTTGTCCAAGATGTCTCCTTGCTTAAACATAGAGTAAAAATTTCTAAAGTTGCAGTTCTGTCAAATTGGATTGACAATCTGTTGTAATCTTGAATTTTTCTAAGTAGTTCTATAGTTTATCCCTTTTCCCTTTTTCTCATTTTGTACATAAATTTGAACCTCTAGTTAATTTTGAATAAAGGGTTGTGGGGGTCTCCCCTACAGTAGATAAGCTTCAAAAAATAACTCAACACAAATCCACTACTAACAACATGACTTCTCCCATGTCCTCAAGAACTCGACGAACTACTCACAAGACATCATATGGATCAAGATCAAAGATGATATGGTGATGAATAACAATCTAAACATAAACAATAATCCAATGGTTCCACTCACAAGCATCAACTACAATAGTAATTAACATCGAGAAAGTTTCCCCTAAGAACTAATGCAAGATCCAACACGATTGTTACAGCGGGATGGAGTGGTGATGATGGTGCTGGTGGAGATGATGGTGTGGCTGATGATGATGATCCCGATGAAGCCTAGCTTGATGACGGTGTTGATGGCGATGATCTCCCCTCTCCAGAAAGGAATTTCCCCAGCAGAAATCTATCTGCCGGAGAGCTCTTTCTCTCTCGATGTTTTCTGCCCCACAGAGGCGGCGAAAATCTTTCTATGGTCGCCTCCTTGGTATTAGGGTTTGATGGGGAAGATATAGGCGATAGGGCGGAGTCGGGAGCCGGCCAAGTGGGCCACACCTGCCCTAGGCGCGGGGCAAGGTGGGCCCGCGCCTAGGGGGTGTGGGCCCCTATGGCCCGGCTATGCCTCCCCTTCTGGATTCCTCCGTCTTCTGGGAAAATATCATTTTCCAATATTTTTCTAGTATTTTTCTGATCTTCGCGAAATTGCATCAAAACACCTCTTTTTCCATCAGAAACCTGACTCCGGCAATCCATCCTCCAAGAATCATCCAACATGCAAAAACAGAGGAAAAGACATATGTAACACCTCATAATAAGACATATATCAATGAATAGAGGAAAATTATGATATAGAATGGTGATGCAAATTGGACGTATCAACGGGCCACCGCAGCTAAGTTGATACGTCCAAAACGTATCTACTTTCCCGAACACTTTTGCTATAGTTTCTCCTCTAAACTTGTGTGATTTGGATACAACTAACACAAACTGACGCTGTTTTCAGTAGAATTGCTTTAGTTGTGTGCAGGAAATCAACTTTCAGGAAAAATCCCGACAAATATGCCAAAATTCCTATTTTACCAAAAGACTCACGGAGCTAGAAGACGAGACGGAGGAGGGCCACGAGGGGCCCACACCCCCTGGCCGCACGGGCTAGGCCAAGCCGCACCTGGGAGGGGTGTGGCCACCTCGGGCACCCCCTTGGCCTCCCTCTTCGCCTACATAAAGCCTTCTGACCTAAAAACAATGAGGGGTTCGATGTTTTTCCAGAAAGAGTTCTATTGCGCCGCCACCACCAGAAACCATGATTTGGAATCAGAAACTCCGTTTTGGCACCCTGCCTGGACGGGGAATTGGAGGAGATCATCGCCATCATCATCGTCGATGCCTCTCCATCAACCATCCATGTTTCCCCCATCCATGAGTGAGTAATCCCCCGCTGTAGGCTATGGGGATGGTAGGGATTGGATGAGATCTATCATGTAATCGAATAAGATTGTTAGGGCATGGTGCCTAGTATCTTTATTAGTGTTATTTGACTTTGTTGCAACTTTTTCTTCTTAATGCTTGTCACTAGGGACCGAGTGCCATGATCTTAGATCTGAACATGTTATTGATTCATGATGATAGTATTGTTTGTGATCTTATATGCAAGTTGTGTACACATTTCATTGTCCAAAACCAAAGGCCCCGAAGTGACAGAAATTAGGACAGCTGGAGGGGATGGCTGTGATATGAGGATCACATGTGTTCATAGAGTGTTAATACTTTGCTCCGATACTCTATTAAAAGGAGCACCTTAATTACCAGTAGATTCCCTTGAGGCCCCGCTGCAATGGGCTGGCAGGACAAAAGATGTTGTGCAAGTTCTCATTGCGAGCACGTAAGACTATATATGGAACACATGTCTATGATTGTTTAGTACTTGCCTGCTTTATCTATTTAATTTGTAATTTCCCTAGATCTTGAAGTTACACGAATAGTCTCGTCCATTCAATGCCCGTGCATCCATCCCCATGCCTACCGCACTCATATCCTACTTGAAAGGATATGGATGTCGCCTAGAGGGGGGTGAATAGGAGATTAAAACTTTTCCTAGAGTGGCTCAACAAAGGCAGAATAAAACTAGTGTTTACTTTGTAAAGCACAACCTAGAAACAACTAAGGTTTACCTATGTGCACCAACGACTTATGCTAAGCAATACAAGCAACAAAGTGATAGCAAGATATATATTACTTCAAGCACGAAGGCTATCACAATGTAAAGTGCATAAGTAAAGATCTCGGGTATAGAGATAACCGAGGCACGCGGGGACACCGATATTTTACCGAGTTCCTCCCAACATGGAGTACGTCTCGTTTGGAGAGCGGGTGGTATCAAACCACCAACGCCACAAAAGTCCTCCTTTATTCTCCGGTGAATCTCACCCCAATGGGATCGATCCACGCTTCCACTATCGGTGCACTTGTCGGTGGCAACCGGAACCTCTCACAAGGTTGGGGCACAACTCCACAACTTAATTGGAGGCTCCCAACAAACGCCACAAAAGACCTCAACAAATGCCACCAAGGCCACAAAACCGTCTAGGGTTCCAAGAAACCAAGAGGGACAAGCTCCAGTGAGCACTTCAAACCAAATCCTCCGAGGAGAACTCAAACCGATGCAACAAATGCAAATGGCAAGAACACCACAAAGATGCTCAAATCCCTCACTCTCAAGTTCCAACAAAGCTACCAAAGCTATTGGGATAACAAGAGAGGAGAAATCAAAGAGAGAGACAAAATCCCCCAAAATCTAGATCCCCAAGGATACACTCACAAAGAGATATTTTGGTTTGGTCAAAACGTAGATCTAGATCTCCTCCCACAACCCCTCAAATATTTGCAAGAATCAATGGAGGGTTGTGTAGAAATCAAGCTTAAGGAGTAGAGCAAATGGGGGCAAAGCTTGGGCAAGAAAAGGAGGAAGAAGTAACCCTAAATGAAAATGGGGCAAGGCTATTTAAAGAGTGGAGCTGATTCTGCCCGTTGGGGCAATTTTCTGGACGGTCCGGTAGTACCGGATTTAACCGGTAGTACCGGACCAAACGGACAAAAAGTGCCAGGTAGAGGGAGCAGCGCATGCGAAATCTGGCGCTAGCAGCCAAAGCGAGGCCATGCAGGATGTCGCATGCGAAGCAGCGGCAGTCAGCGGCAATGATGCGGCGAATCACGGTCATCTGGCCTTGTATGGCAGTATAAGCAACAAGTAGCGCTTGATAGCTAGCGAGCAGCAGCACCCGCATGCAGCAATCATCGCAGCCATTTACGCTGCTTTAAGCGGCAGCAAGGCATGCGATCAGCGGCGCGTGGGGCCTAAGCGGTAGCGCGATTGCAGCGAGCATCTTGCAATGACAGCAGTCAGCAGACGAGCAATCGAGCAAACGAATCTGGATCTGGGAATAAGAAACACTGGGCCGAACGGTACTACCGGCCCACCCGGTTGGTACTACCGGACCGGCCGGTAGTACCAGATTTAGGTACCTAGCGAGGCAGAAAGAAAACGAGCCATTTTTAGGCCCGAGCGGTAGTACCGGCCCGTTAGGGCGGTACGACCGCTTGGCCCAAAAACAGACTGATAGGCAAATATTGAAACGACAATAATTTTTGACTGGAAGCTCCGATTTACCCGATTCAAATTGCGTTGGATAGAGGACGACAAGGGCTTTCAAAATCGCAACAAGTGAGAAAGTATCAAGTAGAATAATGTGATATACCTCACTTGGTGAGAAAGTATCAAGTAGAATCGCATAAATCAAAATCAAAACCGAAAAGTTCACACTCCCATACTCGCCACATCCTTCGGCATCTAACCGCATCGATGTTTGCCTTGGGGTGAACCACAGCACCGTCTCCGACCTCGAGCAGAACAGTCTGACGCCGACGACGACTCCGGCGAGCAATCCTGCCAAGACCAGAGCGCCCCTTGCTTCCTCGAGAGTACCTTGAGCATCCCCTCGACCACGCGAACACGGTAAGACCCTCCCCTGTCCTCCTTGCTCCCTAGGACCACCGTCTGAGCGCGCGCCGCCACCAGCCGCCGCGCAGCGCCGCCCATCTATGACCAGGCAATAGCAGCCGTTAGATCTGTATCAGACGAATCAGATAGTTTACTTAAACCACGAAGGGGTATGTTATCTAGACCGTGCGATCTAGCCAGATCCAACGCACCTCGCTGCTGATCCGACCGAATCGGTACCCACGAATAGAAACACGCCGCGTGTCCCCTGTTAGGTTTAGAACTGATTTGAAATCTGATTAAATTGCAAATTTCAAACCCCCATAACTTTGGATCCACACGTCCAAAAATTACAAATTTTATGTCGTTGGATTCAGGAGAGCAAGACCTAGCCAACCATACCCTTGGTTTTGCAGATAGTATCTGTTAGTTTGCTTGTTTTTGCAGATTCTTTTGTGAGCTTGTTTAGAGTATAAAAATTGTTTAAAATTGAATTTAGGGGTAAAACTTTTGCAAAATCGTTTGGTGTGACCTTACTGACCCTAGGAACCAACCCTTGGTGTTTAAAATGATTTTGGTAAGATTTAGGTTGGATTACTTGACTTAGCCATTTTTAGCCAAATAAAAAGAATGGTTTTTGTTATAAAAATGTTTATGGAAATAAAACTTTAAGGAAATGTTTTGGACCAAACCTACTGACCTAAAACACCAAGTTTTGCAAATTAGCAACTCATTTGGTGAACAACTTAAGAGTTTTTCCTTGATAAAAACATTTTTCACCACATGAAATGATGAATGGATTTAAAAGTGGTTTTGGATAAAACCCATTTGCTAATGACTTTTCCACTTTGGTAAATGACCAATTTGGATCTTACAAAGTTTAGAAACCCCATAGAGACCCTATTTGCAAAATAAAACTATCTTGTGCATGCTCCCATGCATGAATTGGTTTCCATTGTCTTGTGTGTGTGAATTTGTTTGAGTGATTATTGGTTTGGAATGTAAATTGAATTGGTGTTTGCTTGATTGACTTGTAGTGAAGTGTGAGACTAGCAAGATCAAGGAGTGAACTACCATTCCCTTCCAAAAAGGCAAGTGATGCTTCATACTTTTTGTCCCATTATTTTCTCTATGCATTAGTGAATTTTGCTAAGTAAAACTTGCATGGATTTTGCTAAGTATAGACCTTGCTATATTAAAACCTAGTAGATGAATCCTTAGTAGGATTTCCTAAGTTAAAGTTTCCTATTACTATCAAGCTTAGCCTAGCTAATAGAAAACATGGGTGGAATATATATTCACACTATGGAAAAATATTCTAAGTCTGAGGACTTGTGATTTTGTCTAATAAAACAACTAAGTTAATGTATCACCTGGGTGGAATGGGATAGCTTGGTGGTGATTGGTTGAGTGGTTCACAAGGCCATGGACTTGGATTGTGTATCTCACTTGTGGTATGCCACCCTGGAACAAAGGGATTTGAGATGTCAAATGTTGAGAAGCTTCAAGTGCAACCACTTGGCAATATGGGCTCTGCCATGATCATATAGGTTGCAAGAACTTAGCCATATGGACAGTGGGTGGTAGTGTTTGATAGGTTGGAACGCGTCCATTTTGGTCTAAGGGAAAGCTTCTGAAAGATCTTGTCTTGGGAAACCAAGTCTTGTGGGGAAAGTGCACCACCTCTGCAGAGTGAAAAACCTAAGTACTTAGCCATGTCCCTGGTTAAGGACAATTTGAGCATCAAGACATGGAAACAATCAAGAATCTCATCATTCAAATTTCTAAGTTAAAACTTGTGGATTGAAAAAGGGTTGTTTGAAATCTTCAATCTTTGGTTGATAGATGCCTTGGAAAGGATCTTCAATCTTTGATTGAGAAAAATGAGTTTTTCAAGCAAAAACTTAGTATTTTCAAGATGTAAAGGAAAAATCTATTTTGAGCAATGCAAGCCTCAACCCCACTTAGCCAAATGCATATAGATGATAGACTCCACTATACTAATATAGTATCACTTGCCAATACAATTCAAATGTATTGACCCTTTGTGGCTGTAACTTGTATGTTGCAGGTTTGATTGATTTTAGTGAAGATTGATTGTTTAGGATTACAAAGTCTACAACCAACATCTGCCTGTTGCACTTTGAAGGTGAAGGACCCCATGCTTATTGTTATTCCGCTGCAATGTAATGTAATAGCCTAATGAGCTATGTTTGATATAATAAAATTATGTTATTCCTGGTTATAAAGTTATATTATGACCTTTGTTTCTTGATATTACATCTTAACTGTGGATGCTAGCTATTGATCCAGGGACTAGCATTGTAAAACACAGGAGGAATCTACCTTATCAGGTTGAGACCATCCTACAGATGGTATCAGAGCATTGTGTTGCCTATAGGATTTGTAAACCTAGGATTGGACAAAAACCCTTAGAAAAATAGGAGTTGTTTTGTTCCAAAAACTTATTTACAAAAACTTGTAAGCTCTTTCCTCAACCATTTTGGTTTCAACTCTACATCTCTTCTACTTCAACTTGATGGAAAAGCCAACCCCATGGCCTAAGACTACACCATGTGCAAAGCACTTCTTCAACTTCTTCAACTCTAATGACTTCAACATCTTCAGCATATTCACCAAGGACTTCCAACTTGGGAACTACTAAGGATTACAAGTGAAACAAGGAAATTTTGCTCAAGATTTGGAGACTGAGGGAATGCAAAATAAGAAGGAGCCATCAACAACTTTGAAGTATTACAACTAAGAGCTTATCACAAGGAAACCATGATCTCATACAAGAAGAATCATGAAGGAAGGACAGATCACAAGTGAACCATATAGATAGACCACCATAATTTAGCTAAGACAAAACCACCAACTTATGTGGTGTAACAAAAATATTTTGTTGCCAAAGTATGTGCTTGAACTTTGTTGTTTGAGTGAAATGTTGGTTTGTGATTGCTTGCACATTGCTTGTGTGAATTGTGAGGTGTGTGATTAGAAATATTTCCTTAGAAATATCTTGCCTATTCTAATCTCCTTCAACCCAAACAGATGACCACTCCAAAAGACTCCAAGGTTGATGACACCAACACCAACCAAGCTGACAGCATGAAAGAGCTCATAGCAACCCAACACCAGTTGAACCAACTGACACCTCAGTTCATAGCCAACAATAGTGATAAAGATCCAGCACTGCAAAAGTTTTTGGAGGAACAATCCCAACTGATGCTTAAGGTGACTAATCAAATGATTAGCATGGAAGGAAGCTATCCCAAAGGAGTTTATGATAACAAGGATGACAAGAATGTTAATCTAGATGGAGCCCCAGCTTGCATTATTTGTGGAGACAAAGACCATACTTCCAAGGAGCATGAAGGTCAATGCCCTAACTGTGAAGAAAATCACCCTGTTGGAAAATGTCCCACTTCTCAAGCTACTTGTTACCTTTGTGAAGGAAATGATCATGTTCCTACCCAATGCCCCATCTATGCCATTGTTGAACAAAGGAAACAAGAAGGATCCAAGTATGCCAAGAATGTTGATGGCAAAGGAAAAGGACCACTTATACCTCCAAACAAGACAACCCAATTCAAAGGATCAAAGAAACCCAAGAAACCAAGACCAGACATGCACCTTGTGCAATGCCGTAAATGTAAGGAAATGGGACACTACTCCAGTGAGTGCCCAGAGAACAAGAAAAATAAGGGAATTGACCAAGTGGTGTGTAACAACTACAAAGAGCCAGGCCATTATGTAGCAACATGTCCACAAGAGCAACGTAAAGAACTCCAAGATATCCATTGTTTCAACTGCAAGAATCCAGGACACTATGCAAGCAATTTCCCAGAAAAGATGAAGAACAAGTTGAACAAGCCTATGGATAAACTCAACCTTGGCCCATGAGTCAAGTATGGAAACCAAGGACACATGCAAAGGTTTACCTAGATAAGTTTTCCCCAGGATCCCAAGAAGGACAATATGTAATTTTTTTTTGAAAATTTTTAAGGGTGGTAGTACCCTAGCTGGTTTGAACTTGCTTGTAACCCTAGCCTCCCCAAATCTCGGGACGAGATTTATTTTAAGGGTGGTAGCCTGTCACATCCCAAGATTTTCCAAATCTTGTAATGTGAAAATAAATGAATAAAATAAAACTTTGTTTGATTTTCAGAGCCAGAAGAAACTTTTTGAATTCAATTGGAACTTCAAACCCATTTGAATTAAATAAAACCTTGGGAATTAAAACATTCTATTTTAAATAAAATTAGCAAAGGTTTATTTAAATAAATTAATAAGGATTTAATATCCAATTTTATTTAAATAAAAGGTTTTACCAATTTAAATTGAAACATCAAAACTTATTAAATTATTTAAAATAAGTTTTCCCAAATATGTGATATTCACAAATAATACCTACTTAAGTGTTTTGGCTTTATTTTAGATTTTAAAATAAATATCTCAATAAAACAAATCCTATTTGATTTAATAAGGAAAGTCTATTGTATTTAATTAATAATGGACTCTAAAATAAAAAGGTTATTTTGTTTTAAAACAAATTTCCAACTATTCTTTATTATACCTACTGATTTGGTTTTGAAAATATTTAGGTTTCAAATAAAGATTTTATTAATAAAAATCAAACTCTATTTGATTTAATAACTAAGGCCCATTTTATTTAAATTATTAATGGACCCTATATAACAAAATGTTATTTTCATTTTAAAACAAGCTTTCCAAATATTCCTTAATTTCAAATACAACCTACTGAATGGTTTTAAATTATTTAGTTCTCAAGTAGAGCTTTGAATTAAATCAAAACCTATGAATTTAATAATTGGTACATCCATTTAATTAAATAGTAATAGCCCTATTATTAAAATTATTAATTTGAATTTGGATTTTGGTTCATGTTACTGAACAAAACTAATTTCAATGTTACAAAATTTAGGTGTTGTTTGAATTGATTTGAACCTTGTTTGATTGTTTGGAAATTCAAAACAGGAAATAGAAATAGAAAAGGAAAAAGAATTCAAAAGAAAAAATAGGAAATGGACCTGACCCACAGCAGACCAAACAACCCAGTCCAGCCCATCTGCCTCTCCCCCGAAACGTTTTTCTTCACCACAGAAGAAACCCACACCGAGACTGACCGGTGGACCTCCCCCTCGTTTCTTTTTCCCACTGACGACTGGACCCATTTTCCCTATTCATCCTCCTCCTTCCTCGCGATGACAGCGCCTCTCTCCTCGACCGTTTCTGGCGACAAATGCGAGCATCAATTGACGTTAAAGAGGCAGTTAATCGCTCCTGCGACCGCGCAATCTTAAGCACCTCTCCCTCCTCGACATTTTCCCCCAGACAACTCCTTCTCTCTGCCCCTAGGCTGTCGCCAATCACTCCTGCACCGCCGCTGCTCCGACGAGCTCCCATCTCCAATCCCAGCCAGTACACACCACCCCTGCCTCCCTGAGCGCCCTGGCAGCTTCCCCACTCCCAGCATTCGCCAAGATCACCCATTCGACTGGGCGCCCAGGCGTCGACTACGCCGAACTTTCGAGCGCCGTCCGCTCCAACTCCGCAAGCACCTGTAGTCTCGACCGCCCCACGCCTCGCTCACACTCCCATACTCGCCACATCCTTCGCATCTAACCGCGTCGATGTTTGCCTTGGGGTGAACCACAAGACTGCCTCTCGACCTCGAGGTAATCCCGACGCCAACGATGACTCCGGCGAGCAATCCTGCCAAGACCAGAGCGCCCCTTGCTTCCTCGAGAGTACCTTGAGCATCCCCTCGACCATGCGAACACGGTAAGACCCTCCCCTGTCCTCCTTGCTCCCTGGGACCACCGCTGGACCACCGTCTGAGCGCGCGCCGCCACCAGCCGCCGCGCAGCGCCGCCCATCTATGACCAGGCAATAGCAGCCGTTAGATCTGGATCGGATGAATCAGATAGTTTACTTAAACCACGAAGGGGTATGTTATCTAGACCGTGCGATCTAGCCAGATCCAACGCACCTCGCTGCTGATCCGACCGAATCGGTACCCACGAATAGAAACACGCCGCGTGTCCCCTGTTAGGTTTAGAACTGATTTGAAATCTGATTAAATTATAAATTTCAAACCCCCATAACTTTGGATCCACACGTCCAAAAATTACAAATTTTATGTCGTTGGATTCAGGAGAGCAAGACCTAGCCAACCATACCCTTGGTTTTGCAGATAGTATCTGTTAGTTTGCTTGTTTTTGCAGATTCTTTTGTGAGCTTGTTTAGAGTATAAAAAATGTTTAAAATTGAATTTAGGGGTAAAACTTTTGCAAAATGGTTTGGTGTGACCTTACTGGCCCTAGGAACCAACCCTTGGTGTTTAAAATGATTTTGGTAAGATTTAGGTTGGATTACTTGACTTAGCCATTTTTAGCCAAATAAAAAGAATGGTTTTTGTTACAAAAATGTTTATGGAAAGAAAACTTTAAGGAAATGTTTTGGACCAAACCTACTGACCTAAAACACCAAGTTTTGCAAATTAGCAACTCATTTGGTGAACAACTTAAGAGTTTTGCCTTGATAAAAACATTTTTCACCACATGAAATGATGAATGGATTTAAAAGTGGTTTTGGATAAAACCCATTTGCTAATGACTTTGCCACTTTGGTAAATGACCAATTTGGATCTTACAAAGTTTAGAAACCCCATAGAGACCCTATTTGCAAAATAAAACTATCTTGTGCATGCTCCCATGCATGAATTGGTTTCCATTGTCTTGTGTGTGTGAATTTGTTTGAGTGATTATTGGTTTGGAATGTAAATTGAATTGGTGTTTTCTTGATTGACTTGTAGTGAAGTGTGAGACTAGCAATATCAAGGAGTGAACTACCATTCCCTTCCAAAAAGGCAAGTGATGCTTCATACTTTTTGTCCCATTATTTTCTCTATGCATTAGTGAATTTTGCTAAGTAAAACTTGCATGGATTTTGCTAAGTATAGACCTTGCTATAGTAAAACCTAGTAGATGAATCCTTAGTAGGATTTCCTAAGTTAAAGTTTCCTATTACTATCAAGCTTAGCCTAGCTAATAGAAAACATGGGTGGAATATATATTCACACTATGGAAAAATATTCTAAGTCTGAGGACTTGTGATTTTGTCTAATAAAACAACTAAGTTAATGAATCACCTGGGTGGAATGGGATATCTTGGTGGTGATTGGTTGAGTGGTTCACAAGGCCATGGACTTGGATTGTGTATCTCACTTGTGGTATGCCACCTAGGAACAAAGGGATTTGAGATGTCAAATGTTGAGAAGCTTCAAGTGCAACCACTTGGCAATATGGGCTCTGCCATGATCATATAGGTTGCAAGAACTTAGCCATATGGACAGTGGGTGGTAGTGTTTGATAGGTTGGAACGCGTCCATTTTGGTCTAAGGGAAAGCTTCTGAAAGATCTTGTCTTGGGAAACCAAGTCTTGTGGGGAAAGTGCACCACCTCTGCAGAGTGTAAAACCTAAGTACTTACCATGTCCCTGGTAAAGGACAATTTGAGCATCAAGACATGGAAACAATCAAGAATCTCATCATTCAAATTTCTAAGTTAAAACTTGTGGATTGAACAAGGGTTGTTTGAAATCTTCAATCTTTGTTTGATAGATGCCTTGGAAAGGATCTTCAATCTTTGATTGAGAAAAATGAGTTTGTCAAGCAAAAACTTAGTATTTTCAAAATGTAAAGGAAAAATCTATTTTGAGCAATGCAAGCCTCAACCCCACTTAGCCAAATGCATATAGATGATAGACTCCACTATACTAATATAGTATCACTGGCCAATACAATTCAAATGTATTGACCCTTTATGGATGTAACTTGTATGTTGCAGGTTTGATTGATTTTAGTGAAGATTGATTGTTTAGGATTAAAAAGTCTACAACCAACATCTGCCTGTGGCACTTTGAAGATGAAGGATCCCATGCTTATTGTTATTCCGCTGCAATGTAATGTAATAGCCTAATGAGCTATGTTTGATGTAATAAAATTATGTTATTCCTGGTTATAAAGTTATATTATGACCTTTGTTTCTTGATATTACATCTTAACTGTGGATGCTAGCTATTGATCCAGGGACTAGCATTGTAAAACACAGGAGGAATCTACCTTATCAGGTTGAGACCCTCCTACAAATATTCACAATTTCTAGGATTGTAATGTGCACTAAGCATATGACTCCCCATAATGTGATACTACCATAAAACCAACACGAGGCAAAAGGATACAAATAGAGATAATTAGTGGACATTATAAAATTAAATTTATCATGAGAATTATACCACATAGAGACTAGACAATAATCCAATATAAATACTAGGTGGTAATCCTCATGTACACACATTTTTAGGATTGTGGAATGCCTAAGCATAACACTCCCCCAAAATGGGATAGTCCATTAATCTCTCACAAGAGCCAAATAAGATACCAAATATAAACAAGTAAGGCTCAATAAGAACACACATACATGTTGTGCCACTTAATCATACACAAATATGATTGATATCTCAAGATAATTAAGTGGAAAGCACAACATGTACAAAAACATGGAAGATACAAAACCAACACATGCACAAGGGGCGAGTAACTTTCAATGTAATGAGTTAAGCATATGTTACCGCAAGGAGGAACATTGGAAATATAATAAAATCATGATAATCCAAATGGCTTGGCTAGACAATAATAATTGATGAAGATCCCTCAATTCTTCATAATGTAGCCAAGTCTCCAATGCCCTCCAAAACACACCTGTTGATCAAGTTTTGGTTTGTTGGTCCCCAACCAAGTTGGGTCCTAAGAGATTAGTCACAATAGGCTTGGCAACCCAAATGGATCTTTTCTTGACACCACATTGGGCACCAACAAATTTGGCAAACACATTGCCAACCTCATCCTTACAAAGAGAATAAGCATCACCAATAATGATAGGGTTGGATGAGGAGATACCGATAGTGCATGAGGAAGAAATATGCCCCTTCTCGCGGCATATGTAGCAAGTTCTACTCTTGCCATCTTTCTTCTTGGATGAAGAAACAACTTGATGAAGAGCTTGAGTCTTCTTGGGAGGAGGCCCATCTCTAACAACATGTGGAGCTTGAGGCCGCTTCCCTTGTTGCTTCTTGCCAAGGGACTTCTTCTTTAATGGGCAATGTTTGACATGATGCCCTTCTTCCTTGCACTTGAAGCAAACAATGTTGGCCGGATTGTTGACTTGATCTTGGCCATTCTTCTTGTTGTCCTTGTGCTTCAACTTGATAGTGGACTTGTTCTTGACATTGGAGTTGAATCCAAGCCCACTCTTGTCATTGGGGGATTTTTGCACACTCAAGATTTTGTTGAGTGCAGCCTTCCCTTTATGACCCTTTTTCAAGTCATTCTTCAAAGAAGTGACTTGAGCCTTAAGCTCTTTGATTTCCTCTACATGGTTAGTTTCAACACAAGTACTAGAGGAAGTAGATGCTACATTGTTAGAGCAACAAGGCATGGAGTGTAATTCATCATGAGATATAGCATGGTTGTGAGAGGATGAATTACAAGGACTAGCACATGACAATATAACATTTGGAGTAGATGTAGTGCTACTGTCCACATGAGGCCCACTAGATGTTACCTTTGACATGATGGCCTCATGAGCTAACTTTAGCCTACCATGGGAGACTAGAAGATCATCATGCGAGCTTGAGAGCTTAACATTACTTTCTTCTAATTTCCCATAGTTGCTAGTTAACAACGCAAGTTGAGCCTTTAGCTCAACATTCTCCTCCAAAATAGATGCTTCACAAGAAATAGAGTTAGTAGCACAAGCATCATCATTATTAGTGATAGGTGAGGGCAACTTGGCAAGCTCTTTTGAATATGAAGCTTTAAGTTGCTCATGTGACTCAGTGAGTTTGATGAGCTCCCTCTTAACGACCCGAGAGCCATTTTCGAGGTGCTTAAAATCCTCCACAAGTTTAGCATAAGAAACTTCAAGTTCATCATTTTTAATCTTGAAGGAGTTAGCCACCGCAAGTTCTCTATCATGGTATTCCTTTACTCTAGATAATTCTAGAGTAAAAGTCTCCTCAAGAGATTCTTTGGTGGTTTGTTCTTCTTCAAGGGAGTCCTTTACTTGAGCAAGTTCATTAGCATATTCACGCTCAAGTGCAAACTTTTCATCAATTATGTTTTCTTGCTCCTCAATAAGATCATTGCCTTCTATAGCATAATTCAAGATTTCAAGAAGGTTGGAGGAAGCAATTTTATTTTTGTAGAGAGCACTATAGACAACCTCTCCCATTTTCTTAATAGAGGTAATATCATAATTACCTCGATAATCATCATTATCATTCTCAACCTCATCATCATCATCATCATGAGATACAATGGGATCCAAAGAGGTTACCTTTGTTCCCTTAGCCATAAGGCACATGTGAGAACCGGAAGAAGGTGATGATGAGATTGCACTTGCAGCTCTCTTCAAGACCTTGTCTTGGCCCATAGAATCTTCATTTTCCTCTACATGGTTAGCAACACAAGCACTAGAGGAAATAGAAGCATTTTATCATGGCAACAAGACAACATGAGCATATCATCATGAGATTTATTCAAGTCATTTCTACATGATATGCAAGGACTATTAACACAAGCATGTGAGGAATTTTGAGTGCTAGAAGTGTTAAGGTCCATAGATAGATCATTGCAACTAGATAGATATGAGGGATTACAAATAGTGAACACACTATCCATATTGCAATTTCTATCACCACTCACCATATCATTACCTTGTGAAAAGTCACATGTTGGTGAATTGGTAGAGGATGAAAACTCATCTCGACCGGAAGTGGAAGCAACACAATCATCCTCAGTAATGTTGGACTTGCTATATTTATCTTGAAGCTTGGTCCATATCTCACGAGCGCTTGAATAAGGCATGATAGAAGAAAGAACTACATTGCTCACAACATGCACAAGAATTTTAGTAGCTCAACAAAGGTGGAATAAAACTAGTGTTTACTTTGTAAAGCACAACCTAGAAACAACTAAGGTTTACCTATGTGCACCAACGACTTATGCTAAGCAATACAAGCAAAAAAGTGATAGAAAGATATATATTACTTCAAGCACGAAGGCTATCACAATGTAAAGTGCATAAGTAAAGAGCTCGGGTATAGATATAACCGAGGCACGGGGGGACACCGATATTTTACCAAGTTCCTCCCAACATGGAGTACGTCTCGTTTGGAGAGGGGGTGGTATCAAACCACCAACGCCACAAAAGGCCTCCCTTATTCTCCGGTGAATCTCACCCCAATGGGATCGATCCAGGCTTGCGTAGAATCTCCGCTGAATCTCACCCCAATTCTCCGGTGAATCTCCTCCAACAACCCCTCAAATATTTGCAAGACTCAATGGAGGGTTGTGTAGAAATCAAGCTTAAGGAGTAGAGCAAATGGGGGCAAAGCTTGGGCAAGAAAAGGAGGAAGAAGTAACCCTAAATGAAAATGGGGCAAGGCCATTTAAAGAGAGGGGCTGATTCTGCCCGTTGGGGCAATTTTCTAGAAGGTCCGGTAGTACCAGATTTAACCGGTAGTACCGGACCAAACGGACAAAAAGTGCCAGGTAGAGGGAGCAGTGCATGCGAGAGTACGGGCGCGCTGCAGCGAAGCGGGGCCAGGCGGTGTGGGGCTGTCGCATGCAGAGCAGCAGGCAGATGCGGCAGCGGCAGATGCGGGTCATACGGCGCGCGCAGCGAGCAGCGCAAGCAGCAGCAAGCAGCGCGGTAGCTAGCAGCGAGGCAGAGCAGCAGCACCCGCATGCAGCAATCATCGCAGCAGCTAGGCCTGCTGCTAGGCAGCAGCAGCAGCAAGGCATGCAGTCAACGCGTGCGCGTGGGGCCTAGGCAGAGCGCGCAGTTGCAGCGAGCATGCGCAGCGAGCAGCGCAGGTCAACGCGGCCGAGCAATCGAGCAAACGAATCTGGATCTGGGAATAAGAAAAACTGGGCCGAACGGTACTACCGGTCCACCCGGGCGGTACTACCGGGCCAGCCGGTAGTACCGGATTTAGGTACCTAGCGAGGCAGAAAGAAAACGGGCCGTTTTTAGGCCCGATCGGTAGTACCGGCCCGTCCGGGCGGTACTACCGCTTGGCCCAAAAATAGACTGATAGGCAAATATTCAAAAGGCAATAATTTTTGACTGGAAGCTCCGATTGACCCGATTCAAATTGCGTTGGATAGAGGACGACAAGGGCTTTCAAATAAGATACAAAATCACCAAGTGAGCAAGTATCAAGTAGACTGGAAATATTGATTATCACCAAGTGAGAAAGTATCAAGTAGAATAATGTGATATACCTCACTTGGTGAGAAACCGAAAAGCCGCATAAATCAAAATCGCAACAATATACAAATGGGAGATCCGATTTTGATGACCAAGAGCTTGTTATGGAGATTACCACAAGCTCTATATCCTCACATGGATAAGACCAAAATATCAACCAAATACGATGATGCAAGTATGCAAAGGTTTGATCTCTCTCCGAACGATGTGACCGAATTACTCATATGAGAGCCTCTCTTAATAGTACGGTTATCTATCCTAAACCCGGTCTCACACACACGACGTGAGACCGGCAAAAGAGAAAACCTATCAAGATTATACCTTTGCCTTGAGCATTCCACTTGAGCTCGATGTAGACGATCTTGCCCTTCTCAAGATGGAACGCCCTCCTTAATTCCTCATCATCGACCTCGCATACTGAGCTTGCCCAACATATCTTCTTTGCATTTCATCGACCTTGAATCCAACACATGCTCCAAGCGATGCCAATGGACAAATCCTACAAGTATAACTTAATACACACATTAGTCCATAAAGATTGTCATTAATTACCAAAACCACACATGGGGGCCCAACATGTTCTTTCACTAGTGTTTGCTACTATTGTTACTATTGATTTTGTTCTACTGTTGTTGTTACTTTGCTATTGCTACTAGAAAACTGTTGCTACTGATAAACTTCTGTGAGCAAGACTATTTCTAGGTGCAACTGAATTGACAACTCAGTTGTTAAGTCTTATAAGTATTCTTTGGCTCACCTTGTGTCGAATCAATAAATTGGGTTATACTACCCTCGAAGACTTTTGCGATCCCCTATACTTGTGGGTCATCAAGGATATTTTCTGGCGCCGTTGCCGGGGAGCATAGCTTTATTTTTAAGTTCACTTGGATCTATTATTGTTCGCTTCTATTCCTTTCATCATGGGGAAAACTCGTGATGGAAAGTTTCCTATTTTACCATCCACTACAAGAAGAGGTATAGTTCTAAACACCTCGTCTGCTCTTGATTCACCGTCTATTATAAGTAAGCTTGTTACACCACCACCACATACAAATACTACACACACTGCTACTACTGCTGAATCTGAAATTGCTTCTGATGCTCATGATGTTACTTCTACTGTACTTGATGAGAGTGGTTCATTAGGTCCTTTGCTAGATGCTACTATTGCTAGAACTATTTTGGGAAATACTGAAACTCCTATTGAAGACACTATTACAACTGTTAGGTCACCTGAGTCTAGAGAGAGATATGATATTAATGATGGTTACATTGAAATGACTGATGAATTTATTGAAGAATATCGAAACACACGTGGTGCTAGTGCTATTAGGAGTCTCCTTGAGAGACGTACTGTTATACCTAAATTGTCTTCTGATGCTAAGTTTGCTACTTCTCCCATAGACATTAAAGATAAAGATTATGATTTCTCTTTTGATTTATCCTATATAAACTTTGTAGAGAAAGAACCTTTTGTGGGACTGAGAATGAAAGGGCTATGGCACATATGAATGAGCTTTCTACTATGAGTGCCTTATTTTCTGATGATGTTAAGATGCGTACCTACTTTGTTGCTAGAATTTTCCCTTTTTCACTAAAAGGGAAAGCTAAAGCTTGGTTTAATAGTTTACCTCCTGGATCCATTGATAGCCCTGATTGCTTGATTACTACTTTCTTTCAGAAATATTTCCCTCCTAGTGTTAGACATGCTATTTTGCAGAAACTTTTTGATTTTAAACAGGGAGAAGAGGAGAAATTGCCTGAGTCATGGACAAGGTTTTGTGCCTTGATTCATGAACATCCTGGATGTCCATTACCTAAAAATGAGCTTCTTGATATATATTATAATGGACTAACTGATGAATCTAGGACATACCTAGATAGTTTTGCTGATTGTGTTTTCAGGAAAAGAACTCCTGCAGAAGCTAAAGAATTAATTGCTAAAATAAGCAAGAATTATGATGATTGGACTTCAAGTGATCCAATTACACCTGAGCCTATTACACCTGAACCAATTGTGCCTGAACCAACTCCAACACCAACACCAAAGAAGAGGGGAATGATTGAATTAAATGATGAAGTGATGAAAGAATCTAAGAAATGTCTTAAGGGGAAGGGTATTAGATCTGAAGATGTGAAGAATTTACCTCCTATAGAAGAATTATGTAAGACAATTTCCCACTCATCCACTATTGAGGTACACTCCCTCCAACAATTTGATGAAGGTGATATCCCCTATGGTAAACCTCCTAATCAATGCTTAGAGGAACTTGACATTTTTATTGTTAAACAAGGTAATTTTAATAAACAAGTTCAGAATCATTTATTGGAAAACTCTAGAGCTATTAATGAGTTGAAAGATATTGTTGAAAGAACTGCTAATGATGTTAAAATGCTTGTTAAACACTTCCAAATGGCTCAAACTCAAGTTGATCAACTTGCTAAGGTACAAAAATATATGCTATTTAATGCTTCAGGAGATAAACATGCTTATGGAATTAGAACTAGGAGTGGTGAAGCCACTCAAGATCCTTTATATCCTGAAGGACATCCTAAAAGAATTGAGCAGGATTCTCAACAAGCTGAAAATAGTGGTAGTCTTCACAAGAGAAAGAAAAAGAAACATAAAACTATCGAGGAACCTTCTGAACCTGCTGTAGATCCTAACAATATATCTGTCTCTGATGCTGAAACTAAAAATGGTAATGATAAAATGATGATCCTGATAAGGAAGAAATTGAAGAAGAACCTGAGAAGCACACTAAGAACACTAGGTACACTAAGGAAGATTTTATTGCTAATAAACATGGTAGTGAAAGAGAACCTTAGGTACAGAAACCAATGCCTTTTCCTAATAATAAACACAAGTCAAAGGAGGAAGAACACTATAACAAGTTTTGTGCGTGGATGAAACCTTTATTTTTGCAAATTCCTTTGACTGATGCTATTTAGTTGCCTCCTTATTCAAAGTATATGAAGGACATTGTCTCTAATAAATGGAAGATTCATAATGAGGAAATTTCTACTTTGCTTGCTAATTATTCCTTCAATGGTAAGGTTCCAAAGAAACTTGGTGATCTAGGTATTCCAGCTATTCCTTGATATATTAAAAATAATTATGTTAGAACTGCTTTGTGTGATTTGGGAGCTGGAGTTAGTGTTATGCCTTTGTCTCTCTACAAGCGACTCCAGCTAGAAAAGTTGATACCAACTAATATATCATTCGAAATGGTTGATAAGTCAACTACTATTCCTGTTGGTATATGTGAGGATGTTCCTGTTCAAGTATCTCATAATTGCTTGGTTTTAACTGATTTTGTTGTGCCTGAGATGCCTGAAGATGATAATATGTCTATTATTCTTGGGAGACCTTTTCTTAATACTATAGGTGTTGTCATAAATTGTAATCAAGTAAAAGTAACTTTAATATTATGACAAATAGCATACTGTCTATTACCCAAAGAAGATTGATAAGCGCTATGTCCTGAATTCAATTGAAAATATTGAGGGCATCAAAGTTGGTTAAATATATTGTCCCATTCCACAAGAAAATTTTGAAACTATTATGATTGGGAATATTTCTATCAAGATTGAGGTAACATAATGTAAGACCCCACCTTTGTAAAGGTAAAGGTCCCTGTGATTGCAATGCTAGTCCCTGGATCAATTGCTAGCATCCATAGTTTAAGATGAAGTACACAGGAACAAAGGTCATTACTACATCGTCATTCGAGAGATAACATAGTCTTTTACAACTCCATATCCATAGGCTAGTACAAGAGTTTAACTTAACAATATAAATAAAATTCTTCATCTTCATGTGCCACAGGCAAGCATGTTGAGTGTAGACTCATAACCCTAATCCTCATGAGAGTAACTTGCAACATCACAAGTTACAGCCACAGTGGGTCAATACATTGGATTAGTATTGGGAAGTGATGCCTTAGTAGAATAATAGTATCTAGCTTCTACATGAATTTGGCTAAGTTTAGCTTAAGCTTACTTTGCTCAAAATAGGTTTTACCTATCAGTTGAATACACTAAGTTTTTGTTTGGAAAAAACTCCTAAGGAACCACCAATAGACATTGGTGAACATTTACCCTTGTTCAACCACAAGTTTTTAAATTAGAAATTGGGATGAGGAGATTCTTGATAGCTTCCATGTCTTGATGCTCAAATTGTCCATCTCCGGGGACACGGCTAAGTACTTAGATTCTTCCTTCTGCAGAGGTGGTGCACTTTCCCCACAAGACTTGACTTTCATCAAGACATGACCTTTTAGAAGCCTTCCCTTAGACCAAAATGGACGCGCTCCAAACCTATCACCCCTACCACCAACTGTCCATTTGGCTAAGTTATTGCAACCTATATGATCCAGGCAGAGCCCATAATGCCATGTGGTTGCACTAGAAGCTTCTTAACATATGGCATCTCAAATCCCTTTGTTCCTGGGTGGCTTTCCACAAGTGTGATACACAAGGTATACCATAGATATGGGCCTTTTGTAACCACTCAACATAACCCAAACAACCATTCCACCCAGGTGTTTCATTCACTTAGTTGTTTTATTAAGCAAAAACACAAGTCAAAGACTTAGCAATATTTTCCATAGCATATATATAATCCACCCTTGGTTGATACTAGCTAGACTAAGCATGGCAATAGCAAGTATCTTAACTTAGATAAATTCTAACAATTCTACAACTACTAGGATTTCCCAAGCATAGCATATAGTTACTTAGCAAAAATTAACATGCAAGCACTATACAAATACCACTAATGCATAGTCAAAAATATTGGGACAAAACTATGAAGCACCATTTGCCTTGGTAGTTGGGGGAGTAACAAAAATCCTCACAGTCACAATCACCACTAGCACCAAAATCTACACATAAAATGATAGCACCAAATTCATATTTCAATTAATCAAAAAAAAATATATGAATGCATGCAAATGCCATGTGATGATTTTTCCAAACCAACCAAGACAAGTAAAATAGTACTGATTAATAAAATAAACACTTATACATCAAATAAACTATATTTGGCCTTTAAAACATTTTCCAATTAATTTTTATACACAAAATAGGCCTACAAAGGTCTCTGCCTAAAATTCTATTTTAAAAGAAACAGAATACAAAACTAAGCCCATAGATGTGTAGGATTTATTTTCATTATTCCATTTATATCTTATTTGCATTTTTTGGATAAACAGAACAAAAGTTATTGAATTTACAAGTTTAAATAACCAATAGATCTAAATTCAGATTTTAAATCTATTCTGGTGACATGCGGCACTTCCTGATTGGACGGTACCATTTCGCGTGGATCACGCTCGTGAGCCGCATGATCTAAGTGAGATCCTGCGGTCCAGATATGACCGTACCCTTTCGTCTAAACTTCTAATCCTAGCCACTAATCCTAGATCTAACGGATCTGAACGCACATGCCACAAACGGGCGGCGCAAATGGTGAGTGCGGTGGCGGAGCGTCTGACGACGGAGCTCCGGCGACACCAGAGAGTAAAAGTGAGGGCACCAGTGCTTACCGAGGTCGTGGAGACATGGCGAAGATCAACTTGCAGTTGGATAGGGTCGGGGCGCACGGACACGGCGAGGATTCCTCGTCGGAGTTGCGGGCGGATTCGGGTGTGCTTGGTCATCGTCGCTAGGGTCGTTCCAGGGCATAGGAGAGGAAAAGGGAGGTAGAGTTAGATGCGTACTAACGTTGCGAGTGTGTGAGCATGAACCAGAGAGGGAAGGGAGGGCTAGGTTTACCGTGTGAGCTCGTCGGAGTTGAGTGCTTTGTCGGGCACGCACAATCGAAGACGTTGGCGACGTTCTGGGTTGTCCTGGCACACACTAGCAGTGTTAAAATATGCGCAAGGATGCAGTGAATACGCTGGCAAGACTAGGAGGCAAGGGGCAGGGAGTTCTCACCGGAATTTGCCGCCGGAGATGCTCGGTACCGCGGTGGAGTGAGTTCGATTGTGGACAGCCTAGCAGCGCTCTGTGGTTGGTGATTGAGGGGAAAGGAGCGGAGTGGGGAGGGGTTTAAGTAGCCGGGGCGAGAGGGGGTATTATGCCCGCAATAACGCATAATCAAGCGCAAGATCGTCGGGAAGAAACGGTCGCGGCAGAGCTGGTCGCGGGCGTGATTTAGGGACGAAGAGGTGACGTGGCCGCGGGGTCCAGTTGTTAGCGAGGGGATGTGCGCAAGCGGGGTGAGAAACAGAGAGGAGAGGGAGTCCCGGGTGGGTTCGTGGGCTGCTTTTGGTGCTGGGCCAGATTGGTGGCGCCGACCTTTTCCTTTTCCTTATTCTTTTCTCTTTTTATTTTTCTAATTGATTTTCTGAAATCCTTTTCAAATGTTTTTCAAATGAGTTTGAATTTAAAATTTGTCTGGATTTTTATAAAGTGAACCATGCACATATTTGAGTATAAAACATTGATGTTCACTCAAAAATACATTGCCCTATTGAAATTAAAATAAAACCATGCCTTAATAATTTATTTATATAAGGCATTGAAATTGGTTTTAATTTAGATTCTTGTCTCAAAAATTTGAGTAAGCTTTGAAATCAACATTCAAACCTACATTCAAACCTATTCTGGTTGAAACAGAGTATTCTCATAATTTGAGAGTGAAAAAAATAAAGCCATTACCTTTCTTACATAAAATAATAGGCAACAATTTTCTTTTGTTTTGAAATCTTATTTGAAAAATGATTCAAATGCTTATGAATGCATGAATGATATGCATACTTTATAAATCATGATTTTTGGGATGTTACAAATCTAACCCCCTTAAGGTGAATCTCGCCCTCGAGATTCGGATTGGCTAGCAAATAGGTGAGGGTGGTCTTTCCGAAGATCATCTTCTCTTTCCCATGTTGCTTCTTCATCGGAATGATGGTTCCATTATACCATGCAGAATTTGATAGTCTTTGTCCGAGTAACTCTTTCTGCAGTCTCAAGAATCTTGATAGGTTTTTCCTCATAAGTGAGATCACTTTCCAATTGGATCTCCTCCAAAGGTATAGTATCCTTCAAAGAAGTCTCTTACATCTCCGGATGGCATTTCTTTAGCTGACTTACGTGAAATACATTGTGAACGGCAGACAATGATTCATGCAATTCAATCTCATATGCCACTTCTCCTTTACGGCTAAGAATAATGAATGGTCCAACATATCTTGGGCCAATTTTCCTTTGACTCCAAACCTCTTCACTCCACGAAGTGGTGATACTCTAAGATAAGCTCTATCACCCACCTCATAGGTGACTTCTCTACGCTTTGGATCTGCATAGATCTTTTGTTGGGATTGTTATATCTTCAATCTATCCTTTAACAACTTGACTTTCTCTTCAGCTTCCTTGATTAATTCTGGCCAGAACAAGTTTCTTTATCCAACACCATTCCATAGAAATGGTGTAGTACACTTTCTCCCATAGATAAATTCAAACGGTGCTATCTCAATACTGGCTTGATAGCTGTTGTTGTAAGAGAATTCCACGTAAGTCAGACTTTCATCCCAACTAGCTCCATAATCTAGGGCACATGCCCTCAACATATCCTCTAAAATTTGGTTGGTACTTTCTGTCTGTCCATCAGTCTGGGGATGAAAAGCAGTGCTGAATTACAATATCGTTCCCAATGACTCATGCAGTTGCCTCCAAAAATGGGAAGTGAATTGAGTTCCCCTATCAGACACAATACTCTTAGGTACTCCATGCAGACACACAATCCTATTCATATAGATCTTGGCTAACTTAGCACTTGTATAGGTTGTCTTCACGGGTATGAAATGAGCCACTTTAGTTAGGAGATCTACTATGACCCAAATATAATCATATCCTAATCTAGTCCTTGGCAGTCCAGTGATGAAATCCATGCCAATCTTGTCACACTTCCAATCAGGAATAGGTAGTGGTTGTAACAATCCTGCTAGTTTCTGATATTCCGCTTTCACTCTACTACATACATCACACAAAGCAATATGTTCGGCGATGTCCTTTTGGAGATTATTCCACCAAAATCTTTCCTTCACATCCATGTACATTTTGGTGTTACCCGGATGAATGGAATATGGTGAGTTGTGTGCTTCTTGTAAAATCAGTTTCCGAAGTTCCGGATCTTGCGGAATGCAGATACGTTTTCCATACCATAAAGTACCCTATTCGTCTTCATGGAATCCTTTGGATTTTCCCTTGCCAATCTTTTCCTTAATCTCTTCAATTTCTTTGTCCATCTTTTGGGCTTCCCTGATTTTGCCCAACAACGTGGGTTGAACATCCAATGACATGAGATGTCATTCAGGCACTATCTCCAATCTGAGATCTTTGAATTGGGCATATAGATCATCTGGTAATTCTCCTTTAGTAAGGCCATTCACATAAACCTTACGGCTTAATGCATCCTCTACAACATTTGCTTTACCAGGGTGGTATTGCAAACTCAAGTCATAGTCCTTGATAAGCTCTAGCCATATTCTTTGTCTCATGTTGATTTCTTTCTGAGTAAAGATATACTTCAAACTCTTATGATCTGTGAACACTTCACATCGCTTTCCCAAAAGATAATGTCTCCATGTTTTGAGTGCATGGACAACAGAGGCTAACTCCAAATCATGAGTAGGATAGTTCACTTCATGATTTTTGAGTTGTCTCGAGGCATAAGCCACAACTTTCCCTTCTTGCATTAGAACTGCACCTAATCCTTGGTGAGATGCATCATAATACACCTGGTCTCCAAATCTGGCAGACATAAGACTGGTGTTGTCACTAGTCTCTTCTTGAACTCTTGGAAAATGAGTTCACATCCTTCAGTCCAATCAAATTTCTTGTCTTTCTTAAGTAACTCCATCATTGGCTTAGCTACCTTTGAGAAATTCCCAATAAATCTTCTATAGTATCCTGCCAAGCCAAGGAAACTACGAACTTCTTTCACTGACTTAGGAGATTCCCACTCAGTTACAGCTGACACTTTTGCGGGATCAACTGCTACACCATCTCCTGACACAATGTGTCCAAGAAATCCGACTTCATTCAACCAGAATTCACACTTGCCGAATTTGGCATATAGTTTATGCTCCCTAAGCTTCTCAAGTATCAATCGCAAATGTTCTTCATGCTCTTCATTGCTCTTGGAGTATATCAAAATGTCATTGATGAAAACGACAACGAATTTGTCAAGAAATTCCATGAACACTTTGTTCATCATATTCATGAAGTAGGATGGTGCATTTGTCAAACCAAATGGCATCACGATGTACTCATACAATCCATACCTAGTGGTGAAAGCAGTCTTAGGTATGTCTTGTTCCCTTATCTTTAGCTAAAAGTAGCCTGATCGAAGATCAATCTTTGAGAACACACGGGCTCCTTCTAACTGATCAAACAAGTCATTGATTTTGGGCAAAGGATACTTGTTCTTGATAGTCACCTCATTGAGTGAACGATAATCTATGCATAACCTTTGACTTCTATCTTTCTTTTCAACAAACAAAACTGGTGCTCCCCAAGATGAAGAACTTGGTTGAATAAATCCTTTCTGCGACTGTTATCCAAGTTGTTTCTTGAGTTCTTTCAACTCATCAACTTACATCTTGTAAGGTCTCTTTGCTGCCTGATCCTGGCAGCAGGTCAATCAGAAATTCTACATCTCTATCTGGTGGCATTCTCGGCAATTCCTCCGGAAACACATCCGGATATTCTCTCACAATTAGCACACTGTCAATGCTAACCCCCTTAAGAGAATTTAACTTACTCCCTTTTGATTCAAAGTTAGACTTGAATCTAATCCGTTTCTTATCCGGGGTTGTGAGTGTGACAGTACGATTGGCACAATCTAGTACTCCTTCATACTTGGTCATCCAATCCATCCCCAATATAACATCCAATCCTTGGGAATCTAGTTCTTCAGCCCGAAGGGAATTGTGTTGTAGCAGAACACTCCGAACGGCGTGATGAAAGCCGTTTTCTCCTGGTCTTCGGCCTTTAGTCGAATCTGATTGTAGCCTAAGTAGGCGTCGAGGAAGGAGAGTTTCTCGCATCCTGCCGTTGAATCGATGATCTGATCGATCCGAGGGAGAGTGAAGTGATCCTTCGAGCAGTACTTATTCAGCGATATGAAGTCCACGTACACCCGCAGGATGTCCATTTCCTTTTTAGGTACCATCACGGTGTTGGCCAGCCACTCGCTTTCCTTGATCTCCCTGATGAAATCAGCATCGAGCAGTCTGTTGACTTTGACTCAGATGGCTTTGGCTCGTGGCTCGGACAATCGTCGGATGGACTGTTTGACGGGCTTGGCATCTGGGAACACATTGAGTGCGTGCTCGGCGAATTCCCTAGGAACTCCTGGCATGTCCGCAGAACACCAGGCGAAGATTTCCCAGCTCTCACAGAGGAATTCGACGAGCACGCTTTCCTATGCGGGGTTGAGGTCACTGGCGATCAGCGCCGTCTTGGAGGCGTCCGCCGGGTGGACCTGCACCTTCTTCGTGTTGACTGTTGAGTCGAACGACATGTCAGGTGCGTTCTGCCTTGAGACTGGGGGTGCCCCATTGTCTGTCACCTTTCGGAGCCTTATGAGCTCCTCCTTCATGCCGAATGACTGGGAGATTCTGTTGAAGTCCCTGTTGCAGTGATCCGACCGGGTGAAGCTCCCGTGGACCGTAATGATGCCACTAGGTCCTGGCATGTTGAGTAGCAGGTATGCATAGTGCGGTACTGCCAGGAACCTTGCGAATGCCACGCGCCCGAGGATGGCGTGGTATTGTGATGGATAGTGCACCACTTCGAACTCGAGTCGCTCGCACCGAAAGTTATCGGGCTTGCCGAAGATGACGTCGAGCCATATCTTTCCCAGGGGAAATATGCCCTTCCCTGGGATGATGCCGTGGAACGTTGTGTCGAATTGTTCCAGGCTACACAGCGGGACCTGCATTGCTGCTAAGGTGCTAGCCAAAATCAGGTTGATGCCGCTGCTGCTGTCCATGAAGACACGACTCATCTCGAATCCTCCGATCTGCGCCTCCAGCACCAGGGCAGCATGACCTGGGCGAGGGATCTGGCGGGGGTGATCCGAACGGCTCTGCCGCTGTCCATGAAGACACGACTCATCTCGAATCCTCCGATCTGCGCCTCCAGCACCAGGGCAGCATGACCTGGGCGAGGGATCTGGCGGGGGTGATCCGAACGGCTGAATGTGATGTAGGACTCTGAACCGCTGAGGTACTCAGGGATGGCGGGTGGCGCGGTCACAACCAAGCTGACCTGGAGGGTGATCTTCTTTTGCACCATGTTTGTCGGGCGCCCCTTTTGGATCATCAATGAACCTTTCGGCGCGGGGTACCCGTTTACGCCGTTGTTCTGCACGGGTGCGATCGGGTGATTCGAAGGTCCCATGGGTGGTGGTGGAGGAGCTCCATGGGTGATTTCACCTGGTGCGGGTGCGTGTCCGTACCCAGGGTTCGGGGCTTGCTGTCTCATCTTGGACAGGCTCTCGCTGAGTTTCTGAAACTCGCGTCAGTCCTTAAGCATATGGATGGCCTTCTTTTTGCCATCCTGCTTGTCGATGTAGAAGTGGATGGTGCATGGGCCCGACAATTTCTCGTATGCTGAGGGCTCGTCGTCGCGGTCGTGGTGTTGCCACGTTTCCGTTGGGCGTCCTCCATCGCGGAAGTTGTTTCCACGGTATCGGCCGCTGCTACGGTTGCTTTCGTTGTGGCGGTCGGCGTAGCCAGCCACGACCATGTCGGGTCCGTCGCGATCATCGTAGACGTGCGATCTTTGTTTGCTACGGCGCTCACATCGGTGGCCATAGTCGTCCTCCTCATCCGAGTGTGCTTGATGGATGGAGTCATCGCCATCTGCCCACCTATTGGCGATACCCATGAGGTGGTCGAGTGTCTTGGGCTTGACGCGCCAAGTTCTTCCTTGAAGTCCTGGCGTTTGACGCCATCTTTGAAGGCGTCGATTGTTCTCTCCTCAGAGATGTGTGCCGCGGAGTTCTTGATGTTGGACCAGCGTAGTATGTACGAGCGAGTGGATTCGCCCGTTCGTTGGGTGCAGGCCCGCAGCTCTTCGATCGAGGCTGGCCTCTTGCTGGTACCCTTGAAGTTTCGGATGAAACTGTATGCCAGTTCCTCCCAGCTTTGGATGGATCCCGAGGATAGGCTGCTGAGCCAGATCCGAGCTGCGTCTGTTAGCTGCAGCTGAAGGCATTACAGGGCGGTGTTTTTGTTGCCTCTGTGCAGCTTGACTGACGACAGGTGGTCGCTGAGCCACGCCTTAGGGTCCTCTGTGCCGTCGAACTTCAGAGTGTCCGAAGGAAGCTTGAAGTTCCTTGGCATCCGTGTCCGCCGAACAGATTTGTTGAATCATCGAGCCCCGCAGAGTTCTCCTTCTTCGTCATCCTCTTCGGATTCGGATGAGCACACGCGCTTGGCGCGTGCCTTCTCGATCTTGCGCTAAGAGAGTTCGCTTCAAGCGTCGTAGTCACGGCTGCGACGTCGTGGACTCTTGCATCGTCGAGGTAGATCGTGTTCCTCCTCGTCGGATGAGGGTGTGGGACTGCGGTTGAATCTGACCGCAGCCTTCTTTTTCGGCTTCGCATGAGCTTCCTCGTGGAGCGCAGGTCCAACGAGTCCGAGTCCGGCTAGTGCGGAATTGTGCATGGCCCGCTTCGGGTCCCCCACCGGAGGTGGATGGGACACAAGGTATGTAGTGGCTGCCATGATCGCAGCTTGTGGCGTCTTCGGGATGAAGTTGCCGTTGGCATCCATCTCCATGAAGGATGTGTTGAGGGTTCGGGTCACCTCGCGACGTGCATCGGGGTCCATGTTAATTACGCGAGAACGATGCTTGTTGGCGTTGTTGTCGTGCAAGCTGGAGCCACCAACGGCGGAGAGCGCAGCTCGCCGCGCGCTAGACTCCGAGGCCGCTTTCTTGCGTTTGTCGAGTACTTCTTGCATCTTCACCTGCTTTTGTGCTCTTCGATGAGGAGCAGGTGGTATGCCATCAGTAGGTCCCGTGAGGCACCCACAGGCAGGATCTTGTTGCCCGCCACGGCTTCGTGTGCTTGGTTCCATCCTTCCTCGTTGAGGTGGATTACTCGATTGGCTTTAGGGTCGTCCCTGTTGGGCAGGGGGATGGCTGCCTCGTGTGTTCGTCGTTTCTATCCTGTGGGTTGGGTGGTGGTACGTGAGCAACCGAACCTAGTGGTTGTTGCTCCACGTCGCTTTGGATGACCACGGTGCATTGGTAGCGTCCTTAGGTTGGATCACTGCTGCCGCATCATTCGGATCCGGAACCGTAGGTTCCTTCACCCGACGGGGGATCACACAAATCTGAGTTGCAGTTGCTGCTGTCGTATGACTCATCTATCGATGCTGTCGTGCGTAGCACGTTGGGATGCGGGGCCCATGAGGCAGGCCTGATCGATGGCAGAGGAACCCGCTCTGGGAGGCGGAGCGTGCCGGTCTGACCCACCTAAAAGCAGAAGCTCCTGAACAGGATCTCGAGCCCGTCACCTACGTCCTTCAGGGTGGTTGGCGAGTGGGCGGTGAAGTCGAAAGCGCCGAAGAGGATATGGCTCTCCGTCGCCGAGGAGTTGTAGATCGCTTTGGTCGGGACCGTCACGATCGCAGAATCAGCGCCCCCGATTCCCACAGACGGCGCCAATTGACGAGGTTTAATCTCGTCAATGCCCATTGTTATGAGCTTGAGTTTTGGAGAAGATGGGGGTGCTGGATATCGCGGAACGGTTAACAGACAAGCAACCAGGGGACACAAGATTTATCTAGGTTCAGGCCCCTGGAGGGAAAACCCTACTCCTGCTTGTGTGCTCTTGATTACGGTGGAACCGAAAGTTACAGGGGTGCGCAGATGCAATCTGGCATGGAGGTGTGTATACGGTGGTATGAGAGAGATCTAGATCGTGCCCCCCTAGCCTTTATATAGAGATAGCCAGGTCCCGGGCATAGATCGAGTCGGTTACAGGTTTAGGGTTTGCCCCTTTGAATATTCTATCTGTTCTAGTCTTGCTCTCCAAGGATCCGAAGACGTCATGGGCTTGGGCCACCCTAAAATCTTCATGGGCCGCGTATATTCTCGTGGGCCTTCCTTGGGCTGGACCAGGTATGCTGATGTCGTGTACCCGTAGGGTATAACCATGTCACCGGCCTCTGTATCAATGGATGCACACAACCATTTATCTCAACATTCAGTGTATTACAGAGTCATGATCACGGATCACATAAATGATAAGCTAAAATAAACTAGCCATCTCCTAGTCTATTAGTATGCCGCCAAGTAGCCTGGCAGTAGAAATCATGTGCGACTGTCAGGAGAGTATTGGACCTAGTAACCATAGGTTGTCGCTGGTCCATAGATAGAAGATGCGCCCATAGCTGAATCCAATGCGTAGCCATTCGGATAACCTGCAAAAAGTTTGAGCCAGATGATCTGTTAAAAATAATGTTATTTCGGTAGTTCTATATAGACCAACATATGGCAGAGATTCTCTTTTTTTATCTACCCCATTTAGCCAGTTCCCAAACATATTAGTCACATTAGCTGGTGGCGGAATATTATATACAAAAAAGATCATACGCCAAATGATTCTTGTAAAAGGGCATGATATGAACAAATGTTCTATTGATTCCATCGAATCACAAAAACAACATTTCATATAGCCAGTCCACTTACGTTTTGCCAGATTTTCTTTTGTTAACAAAATCTTATTGTTAAGGAACCACATAAAGATTTTGATTTTTAAAGGGATTTTAATTTTCCATAGATATTTTCACAAAAAGCGAGTATGACCATTCATCATATCCAAATACATCGATTTTACCGAAAACAATCCATTGTCATTTAACTTCCAAAAAAAGCATCAGTATTCTCATTCAGCTGCACCAACATCAATCGGGTGCACAGATGAATCCACCGTGCCCATGTATGACCATTCAAGTTTCTACGAATGGCCATGTTCAATGGAGTATGCTGGAATACCTCTGCCACTAAGACGTTTTTCCGCTGAGCAATATTATGAAGACTTGGATATTTATTGGCCAATGAAGAATCACCAAGCCACACATCCTCCCAAAAGCGTGTGGATCGGCCATCATTAACTTTAAAATAACCTCTGGTAAAGAATTCATCTTTAACCATCATGAGGCCTTTCCAAAATTGGGAATCTGTTGGTTTTGCCTAAACTTGGGATAGAGTTTTAGCGTTCAAATACTTGTTTCTCAATAATTCCTGCCATACCCCTTCCTCATTAAGAAGTTCAAAAAGCCATTTGCTAAGCAGGCATTTATTTTTGAGTTCTAACACCTCAATATCGAGCCCCCTTTGATCTTTTGGTCTACATATAATATTCCATATTGTTAACCTATATTTCGTTTTTGTCTCATCACTCTGCCAAAAAAAACGGGATCTATAAAAATCCAGACGTTTTCTTACTCCTTTGGGAATTTCTAAAAATGATAGCATAAACATTGGAAGACTAGTGTCAACACCCGGATTTTTAATCCCAAATGCCTGTTATGCCATCCATCGCAATCCCAGGATTACCATTTTTGTGAGACATAACAGAATTGGATACCATAGTACATCATCCATTACAAAACATACATAAGGTCTTACACAAATAAGGATCTCATAATCCAGTTCTTAATACAACTCAAGCAGCGGAAATACGTAATAATAAAGGTAGCGTAGGCGGAGCTCCATCTTCGGGGTCACAGGCAATGCTAATGATGAGAGATGATCCTAGTTGTCGTAACCTTCCTAGGGTCCATCATCCTGGTATTCCTCTTCATAGTCTGGCCACGGGAATATCCAGGGACAAAGCCATGAGTACTCTTTAAGTACTCGTAAACTAATACTAACAAGTGAAGGGTTTTTTTTGTAGTAGGACACTAAGCTCTAGGGTTGTTTTGCAAAAAGCCAGATTTACCTCTACTAAGTTCAGAAGCAAGAAAAGATAGTTAAATTTTATAACACCTAAGTAGGAACTTGAATTTCATATCACAACTCTGTTGTGGTCAAGTCAAATTCTCAATTCATTTCACAAGTCATTTTGAAAACATCTGACAGGGGAACAGTATGGCCCAATCTGTCCATAATCATGACGCGGCTATTCGAATAGTTTGACACTCTGCAGAGATTGTACACTTTCACCACAACATTCGATACATCCGATAGGAACAAATCCTGAATTCACCATACTCAGTATGCGGATAATCAATCCTAACCTTTCAATTACATGCCCTAGTATAAGCACCTCTCCTGTGAGTTTGGCCTCCCAACCATGACCAACTGTCATCTTGGGTACTGCAGAGGTGGACAATCTTCACAAGATAGCCTCAGCTCAGACCTTGGCCGTGAGGGAACCAATACTAAGGTATATAAGTTTCCAGTCAAGCCCTACCCCAATCTTCGGGTATTGTGGTTGTACGGTAAAATTGGAATGGTATCGCATCCAGACAACCATCAGTTTTATAAAGGGTCTAAGGCTCATGCCCTAATATTTTCATCACCAAAATCATCTGGTATTCGGAAACACATGTCAAAACATCTCAGTAGAATGATCCATCATTCTAAGGTTTTCATAACCATTTTCCACCAAGTATTCCCATCTAAAGTTGATCAAGTTTTATGCTTAGCACTAGCATCTACTAATGGGGGTGAGTACTAATGAGGGGTGGTAAACAAGTGGAGTTTCAACTAAGTACCATCTCATGCCCTAGGATGACATCAAGATTATCTAGCTTAGGCCAAATTTTATGCTCTTTATGCAACCTTCAGTTATCTTCCTAGAATCTACAAGTTACTTCAGTAAAATCTAAGTAAAATCTTTGATAAAGAAATAAGGTAGAAAGCTTGCAAGTAAAACTAGGATTGGGTTATCAAGTGGGTATAATCACATATGCTTAAGGCATATGGTTGGCATGGTAACAAGCAAGTATTTGCTTGCATAGGTCAACTTGATTAGTAAGGCTTGCTAAAGTAGAGTATCTTGCAAGTGTTAGCTTGCTAAGTTAACTAGTAGTATTAGGCTTGCCTTATGCAGAGCAGTGGTTGAAGTTCTCCTCGGCTTCTTCTTCGTAGTATCCTTCTTCCTCCTCGTATCCTTGGTCGGTACTAGCGTCTATAAATAAATACGAGGTACACAATCACCAAACAATACTTAACTACTTTCAATCATCACACAAAGGGTTTATATAGATGATCTAGCATCATCACTAAAAATACAAGATTAAAGCATTTGACTTAATGATTTTATTTTGAGAAAAGTAATTTCTACTCATTGAAAAACTAATTAAGATTTAATATTCTCCAAACCAAACATGGAATCATGTTGACACATGTCATCACCACATATTTCAGTACATGGGAATGTGATTTAAAGTGGTGTCACAATTTAATAAGGTTTAACCCTTTTATTTTAAATAGATAATGTTACTAGAAATTCCTATTTGGCATTCTTTTATTACTTGAACATTATTTCTGTAAGTAAACCCATCTATTCTTATATATTATGAAAGGTATGATCAAATTTGATTTTTGAGAGTTGGAATCAACTCAAAAGCTATTATGGTTGAAATTTGAAATATGTTTGAATGCAGAAAAGCTTCTGCCTTGTTATTTTTACCAAGGTTGATCTATAGATCCAAATGATTTGAATCCAACGGTCTTGGATTAAGAATTTCAAGACCTTTCTAACAAAATTGGTTTCATTCAATTTGGTTCACTAAATCGAGCTAGGTTGATTTTTGAAACTAGGTAGAGAACTGTGTTTGAATGAAAATGGAAAAATCCAAATTCAAACGAGTGGGCTGCGCGGGAGACAATAATGGGCCGGCCTGCTACGCACAGCGCTTAGGCGGGCTGGTTAAGTGGCTGTCCCCACGCGTCAGTGAGACGGGGGGTGCGAAGCGGTACGGGGCAACGTGGTGCGTTGGATTAGAAGTAAGATCAACGGTTGAGGGTCGTCGTCGACGATGAACTAGTCACCGGCGATCTCGAACCATAGAGGCTCGGTGGGGGTCATTGGGGGCTCACCGGGGCTCAGGCGAAGGTCGGCGATGCGGGCGAACGACAAAGTCGACGACAGCGAACCTCCTGGTATCGGCAGCTCCTCCTAGGGTGGACGAAATCGACGGTGCCCTTCTTCTCTAGAGGCGGCCTGCTCCGGCGCAATTCCGGCGATGTGCTACTCGCCTTTCTCCGAGACTGAGGTGGGGTGGTTCTGGGTGAGAGAGGACTGGAATGGTGTGAAGAGTTTGAGCGGGGGAGTCCTCTATTTATAGTCTCGACGACGAGACCGAACGGGATGGGTAGGCGACGGTGGCGACATTGCTACGGGCTGCTAGAGGCATGGCCGAGGGTGGCGATCGATCGGTGGTCTCCTGGCGATGCGCTATGGCTTTAATGCGCGTGTAGGGGCGGTGGCAAAAGGTCGGGAACGCACGGTGCTCTGCGAGGCAGAGGCGGCGTCTTCGACGGCGAGCGGTGGCTACGGGGTACGGGCGGTGAAATGGGCATGTCTGGCGGTGTCCTGGGATGGTGGGGAGCATGCTGGCGGGCGGCGAGGGCTCGAGGTGGTCTGGTTGAGTGGGAACAACGCGTGCTCTGCGGCACGGGTCGGCATGGTCGACAGCGGCACGGGCGCGGCGTTCCTGGAGGTTCTGGTTGCTGTCTGCGAGGCAAGGCTGGTCGAGAGGGGGCAGTGAGGCATGGGATACCTCCCAGACAAGGTTGGCACGGCTAGTTCTTCTCTTAGCTTGTTGTCCACACTGGGGTGACATGGGTGCTCTCGGCCTATTCACCATTGATGACATTGGCGAGTTTACAGTGGTGCTAGGGATTAGTTAGGGTCGTTAGATGATCTACTAAGGCTAGTGGTGTCCAGAGAGGGAACAAGTTAGGCCCAAAACACTGCACACTATAGTGTTTTGATTTTGTTTGATTTGAATCTGCAAGGTGTTTGATAAAATGGCCGCATGAATTCAAGTTTTGAATTTTGAAAAGATTTTTGGTGGGTGTGCTAGGCATGTGCTGGTGAGTCTGTGGATGCTTGGGTTTTGAAAATTGAGCTTGTTTGAGTGGTTTTTGCAAAAATGGGATCTTCCCATATGATATAGATTCAATTTTAAACTGCCCTTTAAACTATGCATTCAAATGTTTTTGGATGCTCACAAAGTGGGCCTTGGTACTTTGTTATGAGTACTATCAAGGGGTGCAAAGATCCAAACAAGTTTCTGTTAAGTTCTAAAAGTTAGAGATTGCCAAAGTAGGCATGGGAGTTAAATTGGCCAAAGTGACCATTCAATTATTTTGTTTGTTTTGATTTATTTGTCTTTGGGAAAAGTGTGGGGATTGTTTAGATGATGTTTATTTCACCTAAGAATCCTTTTACAATCAAAGAAACACACAAGCATGGCAATTCAAAAGAATCCAAATTGGAATGCATACACATATGCATGCTTTCATTTTTTTAATTTGAAAAGTTTTTGTTAACCCTAAATTTGATGATTAGAGTTTGATGATCCAAGTTTAGTATTTTTGGGATGTTATAAACCTTCCCCCCTTAAACAAAATCTCGTCCCGATATTTGAAAAAGGACGAAAAAGATTACCTAGGATTTGAAGAGATCGGGAAACTCCGTCCTGATGTGATCTTCGCGCTCCCAAGTAGCTTCTTCTTCTGTGTGGTTGCTCCACTGAATCTTGAGAAACTTGATGCTCCGGGTTCTGCTGGTTCTGAAAGCTTCCTCCAAAATACGGATGGGTACTTCGGGATAGGTCAGGCCATCGTTGATCACTATGGTCCGATGATCAATATTCTTGAACACTTCGGTCTTCTCTGGAACTTCGAGGCACTTGCGAAGTAATGAGATATGGAACACATTGTGCATGGCTAACATCTCTTCGAGTAGTTCTAATTGATACGACACTTCTCCTCGACGGTTCAGAATCTTGAAGGGTCCGATATATCTGGGGGCTAACTTTCCTTTGAGTTGGAAACGCTGCATTCCTTTCAATGGCGACAATTTCAGATATACAAAATCTCCTATGTTGAAGGCGAGGTCTCGACGTCTCTTGTCGGTGTAACTCTTCTGTCTTGATTGGGCAGTCTTGAGGTGCTCATGAATCTTGGGGAACCTTCTCTTCTGCTTCTCGTAGGATGTCAGGTCCGAAAATCTGACTCTCTCCTACTTCTGACTAGTTCAAAGGGGTGCGACACTTCCTTCCATACATGAATTCAAATGGGGCCATTTTCAAACTAGCTTGATAACTGTTGTTGTATGAAAATTCTGCAAACGGTAGACAGTCTTCCGACTTAGATCCATATTCTAACACACATGCTCTTAGCATATCTTCGAGTATTTGATTTACTCGCTCTGTTTGCCAATCGGTCTGAGGGTGATACGCGGTGGTGAAATCTAGGCGGGTTCCTAAACCTTCTTGGACTTTCTTCCAGAATCTCGAGGTAAATTGAGTTCCTCGATCCGATACGATGTTCTTGGGGACTCCATGCAAACTGACGATTCTAGCGATGTATAACTCCACTAGCTTCGAACTCTGATATGTGGTCTTGACGGGTAAGAAATGGGCGAATTTGGACAATCTGTCCACTATGGCCCAGATAGAGTCATTTCCCCTACTAGAAGTAGGCAATCCGGTGATAAATCCATTCCAATGGAATCCCATTTCCATTCCGGAATCTTCAATGGTTGTAACAATCCAGCGGGTCTTTGATGTCCTGCCTTGACTCGCTGACATATATCACACTTGGCGATATAGCTTCAGATTTCTCTCTTCATCTTATGCCACCAAAATTGCTCCTTCAAATCTTGATACATCTTCGTTCCTCCGGGGTGGATAGAATAAAGAGTATCATGAGCTTCCTTCAGAATCGCTTCTTTTAACTCAGAATCGGCTGGTACACAAAGGCGTCCTTTGTACCACAGAACTCCTTCTTCGTCTTCGGTGAATCCAGATACTTTGCATGTACCGATACTACGCATGATTCCGTCGATACTAGCATTTCCTTTCTGCGCCTCTTTGATCTGGCTAATCAAAGTGGGTTGAAGTTCTATGCTAGCCAAAAATCCTTCACTCACTAATTCCATTCGAAAATCTTCCATCTCTTTGTGAAAGCTTGGTTCCTCCTTCAAAATCATGGAGTTCAAGCGGCACGACAATCTGCTAAGGGCATCTGCTACCACATTGGCTTTACTAGGGTGATAGTGAATGTCCAGATCGTAATCCTTGATTAGCTCAATCCATATTCTCTCTCTCATGTTCAGCTCCTTCTGAGTGAATATATACTTCAGGCTCTTGTGATCCGAATAAATCTCGCAACGGTTTCCCATCAGGTAATGCCTCCATGTCTTCAGGGCTAGAACTACAGATGTGAGTTCGAGGTCATGGGTTGGGTAATTTTTCTCATGTTGTTTCAGTTGTCGAGATAGATAAGATATAACTTTGCCTTCTTGCATTAGCACACATCCGAGACCAATCTTGGATGCATCACAATACACGTCGAAGGGCTTCGTGATATCCGGCATGATTAAGATTGGGGTTGAAATCAATCTCCTCTTGAGTTCTTGAAAACTCGCTTCACATTTGTCCGTCCATTCAAACTTCTTGTCCTTCTTCAGCAATTGGGTCATGGGTTGGGCGATACTCGAGAATCCTTCTACGAACTTGTGGTAGTATCCCGTCAATCCGAGAAATGCACGAACTTGGGTTTGAGTGGTTTGGGCTTGCCAATCTTCTACATCTTTCACCTTTGCAGGGTCAACAGCAATTCCTCCGGCTGATACAATGTGGCCGAGGAATCCTACCTCCTGTAACCAGAATTCACACTTGTTAAACTTGGCATATAAATGATGCTCTCTAAGGGTTCCAAGAATGGTCCTTAGGTGTAGCTCATGTTGTTCTTCTGATTTGGAATAAATCAAAATGTCGCCGATGAAAACAACGACAAACTTATCTAGGAAGTCCATAAAAATCTTATTCATGAGATTCATGAAATAAGCGGGGGCATTGGTTAATCCAAAAGACATGACTGTATACTCGTATAATCCATATCTGGTGGTAAAGGAAGTCTTGGGAATATCCTCTGCGCGAATTTTGAGTTGATGATAACCAGTTCTAAGATCAATCTTAGAAAACACTTTGGCACCAGTCAACTGATCAAACAAATCTTCTATCTTGGGCAAGGGGTACTTGTTCTTGATGGTGACATCATTCAACTTTCGGTAATCCATACACAAACGGTTACCTCCATCTTTCTTATCCACAAATAAGACGGGTGATCTCCATGGTGACGCACTTGGTTGAATCAATCCAATTTCTAACATGGAATCCAGTTGCTTCTTCAGTTCTGCTAGTTCAGACGGGTTCATACTATTGGATCTCTGGGCTATGGGTCCTATTCCGGGGATTAGTTCAATGATAAACTCGATATCCCGATCTGGGGGCGTACCGGGCAAAACATCTGTAAATACATCGGGGTATTCACAGACTATCCGGACTTGGTCAATGGTAGGTTGGGCTATACTCTTGTTGCACTTGAATTGATGAGGTAACGTTTCAGATATATGCTCGACTGATATTCCGGCGGTACTGGTCATGGTTATGGATTTCTTGGCACAGTCAATCAATCCTTTATGTTTGGACATCCAATCCATTCCTAGTACTACTTCCAAACCTTTAGTTCCGAGTACTATCAGATTAGCATAAAAATATATGCCATGGATTCAGATAGGGTTGGCTTTGCAAATTTGCCTAGCTTTGGTGGTTGAACCGGGGATTTGAACAATCATAACATGCTTCAGTTTTGTTGGTTGAATCTTACTAGTGCAGGAAAATTCTTCGGTGACAAATGAATGCGATGCACCCGAGTCAAGCAACACTCTTGCAAGTACTGAATTAACAGGAAACATACCCAGCACGACGTCTGGCGCTTCCTGAGCTTCTTCATCATGCATGAGAAAAAGACGCCCGTTGCTGTTGAGCGAATTCCCTGGGGCAAACCTTCTTCTAGGCTGAACACGACGTTGCTGCTAAGCTGGGGCATTTGCATTGGGGGCTGCGGCATTCTTCTTGTTGGGGCACTCGTTGGAGTAGTGACCCTTATTTCCACAGTCATAACAAGTCACTCGTGACTTATCCTTTGCTGCAACAGGCACAACATTGCTTCCAGTCCTCGGGGCAGTGTTGGTGTTGGCGGTAGCATTGTTGTTGTTGAACTTGGGTGGTGAACGGTTGAAATTGCTAGATTTTCCGGGGTTGTTGTGATTTCCTCCGGTCCTAGGGTTTCCACGGTTGGGATAGGTCGAACGGTTCATCGGGGGTCTGTTGGTTCTCGGGGCAAATCCTAGAGATGGGTTAGGGCGATACTTTGGGGTCTGATGGGTTCCTGGCTGATGCATCATGCGACACTTGCGGTTATCATTGGCTTGGTTGATCTTTCCTTCCATCTGGATGGCAGAGTTGACAAGGGCTTCAATATTAGCAAAGGGGATATTGACTAACACAGTCTGCATCTCATCGTGCAGACCATTCAAGAATCTCTCCTTCTTCTTGGCTTCGGTGTCGATCTCATCCGGGGCATACCTAGCTAATGACAAGAATTTGTCACAGTATTCCACTACGGTCATCCTTCCTTGCTTCAGTTCTCTGAACTCATCTCTCATTATCTTGATCAAAACCGGTGGCACATGGGTTCTGCTGAACTTGACTTTGAATTCATCCCAGGTCATCACCTGTCCTCCGGTCATTTCACGAACGCTGTTCCACCATGCTCTTGCATATCCAGCTAGATAGTGGGTGGCGAACAGAACTTACTCGTTGGCTTCCACTCCGGTGACTTCCAGGTTGTTTTCCATGGTTTGCAGCCAATCATCGGCGTCTAGGGGCTCTTCCGACTTAGTGAAAACAGGTGGGTTGGTGTTCTAGAAATTCTTGAGCTTAGATCCATGGTTGTCCTGATTTCCGTGGCCTTGATTGTTGTGGACTAGCTGAGCTATCTGTTGAAGGGTGGCTAGGTTGGCTTGACGTTCGGCTCTTTCAGCTTTGCAGTTAGAAACCAACATTTGCAGGATCTGCAACATCGGGTCCGGGGATGAACCACTTCCTCCGCATGGCATCTGGAGATTGAGATAGATCATGAGAAAAGAGGGAAATTTCTAAGGTTCAGGTACTTTGAAAAGTTTTTAAAGTTTGGCTCAGACTTTTCTAGCAACTTGCTTTTCATTCATTCATAGCACACGATACAAACACACACAACAACAAAGGTAAACAAATGGTTTTAAGAACCATTCTAGAAACTACGATACAGTGGGACCGAATACAACTCACTACGCTAGTGCTCAAGTCCTACTACTCCTCGGAGTCGGTGTAGTCGTCATCCTCATCATCCTCATCGTCATTGATGAAGGCAAAATCATCCTCGTCGGTGAAGAAGTCCATAGCCTGATCCTCCAGAAAATCGTCATCATCGCTGAGATAGGAGTAGGGGTCTCCACGAAGATCCTCTCCAGCATTCTCCCTTTCCTCCAACTGCATGTGTCTCTCGTGGATGGTCTCCTCCAAATCCGAGATACGGTGGCGAAGACGGGCAATGATGCGCTCCTTCTTGTCGAGCTGACGGCAGCGAGACTTGCGATCCTTTTCTAGCATGGCGATGGTCTGATCCTTCGTCTTGATGATGGCGGACTTGTGGTTGGAGTAGTCACGGCAATTGTCCAATTCCTGTTGATGATCGTACATCATGAATCTAAGGTGGTCCAACTGAGTCTTCAGCTCGTGGTGGTATAGGGCTTCCAGTGGCTGTCCATTACCATCACGCCTTGGGCAAAACTCAAAGTGGGTACCCTTGATTTGGTTGATACTCTGCCCACACAGACGGGCAAGAGATTCCTACATGGCCCTGGCAAGTCCATCGAGCCAGTTGTTCTCTCTTAAGGTGAACTGAATTCCCTCGGCAGTGGGAGGTTCAATCTTTCCTCGGAGACTTGCAACAATTAGCCACTACAGATCTTCTCCTCCTTGATCATTGAGCTGAGCTCCGAAGAACTCGGGGTGCGGACGCTCCAGAAGTTCCGAAAGCTGGTCCAAATCCCGCTCAAAGATAAGGTCTCCTCCATTCCCCAACTGATAAAACTTGTTGTACTTCACGTCCATCTATAAGAATATAGGATGAGTAAGTTAGTAGAGTGATCAAGTGTGTCAAATTTTATGTATTTTGCAAGAGTTTTTGAGGAACATGAATTTTTATGAAAGAATCAAGGTGATAAGAATGGGAATAAGTTTTTGTAAATATTTGCTTCCTTTGGTTTTGAAACTAAGTTTTTTATTCAAACGTCCAGTCTAATTAGGGTCTCCTATGGTCAAGATGGCTCTGATACCAACTTGTCAACACCTGGATTTTTAATCCCAGATGCCTGTTATGCCATACATCGCAATCCCAGGATTACCATTTTTGCGAGACATAACAGAATTGGATACCATAGTACATCATCCATTACAAACCATACATAAGGTCTTACACAAATAAGGATCTCATGATCCAGTTCTTAATACAACTCAAGTAGCGGAAATACGTAATAATAAAGGTAGCGTAGGCGGAGCTCCATCTTCGGGGTCACAAGCAATGCTGATGATGGGAGATGATTCTAGTTGTCGTAACCTTCCTGGGGTCCATCATCCTGGTACTCCTCTTCATAGTCTGGCCACGGGAATAGCCAGGGACAAAGCCATGAGTACTCTTTAAGTACTCGCAAACTAATACTAACAAGTGAAGGGTTTTTTTTGTAATAGGACACTAAGCTCTAGGGTTGTTTTGCAAAAAGCCATATTTACCTCTACTAAGTTCAGAAGCAAGAAAAGATAGTTAAATTTTATAACACCTAAGTGGGAACTTGAATTTCATATCACAACTCTATTGTGGTCAAGTCAAATTCTCAATTCATTTCACAAGTCATTTTGAAAACATCTGACGGGGGAACAATATGGACACTCCAACTGTCCATAACCGCGGACGCGGCTATTCAAATAGTTTGACACTCTGCAGAGATTGTACACTTTCACCACAACATTCGATACATCCGCCAGGAACAAATCCTGAATTCACCATACTTAGTATGCGGATAATCAATCATAACCTTTCAATTACACGCCCTAGAATAAGCATCTCTCCTGTGAGTTTGGCCTCCCAACCATGACCAACTGTCATCTTGGGTACTGCAGAGGTGGACAATCTTCACAAGATAGCCTCAGCTCAGACCTTGGCCGTGAGGGAACCAATACTAAGGTATATAAGTTTCCAGTCAAGCCCTACCCCAATCTTCGGGTATTGTGGTTGTACGGTAAAATTGGAATGGTATCGCATCCAGACAACCATCAGTTTTATAAAGGGGCTAAGGCTCATGCCCTAACATTTTCATCACCAAAATCATCTGGTATTCGGAAACACATGTCAAAACATCTCAGTAGAATGATCCATCATTCTAAGGTTTTCATAACCATTTTCCACCAAGTATTCCCATCTAAAGTTGATCAAGTTTTATGCTTAGCACTAGCATCTACTAATGGGGGTGAGTACTAATGAGGGGTGGTAAACAAGTGGAGTTTCAACTAAGTACCATCTCATGCCCTAGGATGACATCAAGATTATCTAGCTTAGGCCAAATGTTATGCTCTTTATTCAACCTTCAGTTATCTTCCTAGAATCTACAAGTTACTTCAGTAAACTCTAAGTAAAAGCTTTGATAAAGAAATAAGGTAGAAAGCTTGCAAGTAAAACTAGGATTGGGTTATCAAGTGGGTATAATCACATATGCTTAAGGCATATGGTTGGCATGGTAACAAGCAAGTATTTGCTTGCATAGGTCAACTTGATTAGTAAGGCTTGCTAAAGTAGAGTATCTTGCAAGTGTTATCTTGCTAAGTCAACTAGTAGTATTAGGCTTGCCTTGTGAAGAGCAGTGATTGAAGTTCTCCTCGGCTTCTTCTTCGTAGTATCCTTCTTCCTCCTCGTATCCTTGGTCGGTACTAGCGTCTATAAATAAATACGAGGTACACAATCACCAAACAATGCTTAACTACTTTCAATCATCACACAAAGGGTTTATATAGATGATATAGCATCATCACTAACAATACAAGATTAAAGCATTTGACTTAATGATTTTATTTTGAGAAAAGTAATTTCTACTCATTGAAAAACTACTTAAGATTTAATATTCTCCAAACCAAACATGGGATCATGTTGACACATGTCATCACCACATATTTTAGTACATGGGAATGTGATTTAAAGTGGTGTCACAATTTAATAAGGTTTAACCCTTTTATTTTAAATATATAATGTGACTAGAAATGCCTATGTGGCATTCTTTTATTACTTGAACATTATTTCTGTAAGTAAACCCATCTATTTTTATATATTCTGAAAGGTATGATCAAATGTGATTTTTGAGAGTTGTAATCAACTCAAAAGCTATTATGGTTTAAATTTGAAAAATGTTTGAATGCAGAAAAGCTTCTGCCTTGTTATTTTTACCAAGGTTGATCTACAGATCCAAATGATTTGAATCCAACGGTCTTGGATTAAGCATTTCAAGACCTTTCTAACAAAATTGGTTTCATTCAATTTGGTCCACTGAATCGAGCTGGGTTGATTTTTGAAACTAGGTACAGAACTGTGTTTGAATGAAAATGGAAAAGTCCAAATTCAAAGGAGTGGGCTGCGCGGGAGACGATAATGGGCCGGCCAGCTATGCACAGCGCTTACGCGGGCTGGTTAAGTGGCTATCCCCACGCGTTAGTGAGACGGGGGTGCGAAGCGGTACGGGGCAACGTGGTGCGTTCGATTAGAAGTAAGATCAACGGTTGAGGGTCGTCGTCGACGATGAACTAGTCACCGGCGAGCTCAAACCCTAGCGGCTCGGTGGGGGTCGTTGGGGGCTTACCGGGGTTCAGCCGAAGTGTGGCATCCCGCAAAACCACTACTAGAAAATCACGTTGTTTTTGTGCATTGCATCATCATGACCGCATGCTCATGTCATCATGCCACATTGCATTTGAGCATCGTCATCGTCTTGCATTTGCTTGCATCAAACTATTTGCGGAAAAACCTAATTTGTTTTCTAAACGCCCCGTCTTTATACAAACGCAAACCCCGGGTCTCCGGATTATTTTGCTTGTCTGCTATCGGTTTGCAAACGGTGCGATTAAAATAAATAAACTGATTAATTATTTTTAGTGGGGCAGTCGAACGGGCCGATTCGACCCGAACGACCACCCCAGAAATAAAATCGGTCCAACCAACCAGTCCCACCTAAATCCTAAAGCTACCCAGTCCTAACCTACCCAACCCCTCTCCACCTCACCCCGACCACTCCCTCGTGACACCTCACCTCTCTCCCTCTTCCCTCCAATCACCTGCCACCTCACCTCACCTCCTCTCAACCACCCCACCCCCTCCCCCACTCAACCCTCTCACACACCACACGCACACAGTAACGTGACGCTCCCAACCCCACCCAACCTGGCGCCTCCTCCCTAGCCACACCCCCACTCAACCCAGGCCCCACCGAGCCAGGCCCCACCCCGCCGCGTGCACCCACCTCTCCTCTCCCCCAGTCCCTTCTTCCCCACCCGGCGCAGCGCCTCTGCTCGCCCACCCATAGCCTCGGCCCCTCGCCTTGCCTCCCTCCTCGCTCCCCGACCTCACTGTGACCTCCGGCCCTCGTCAAGCCCCGCCCCTCAGCGAGATTCCCGCCGCCTCGCCTCGCCTCCTCCCTCACCTCACCCGCGCCCGCCCGGGACCCCTGCCGGCCCCTCGTCGCATCTCCTCCGCCTCCTCCACCGAGGCCCCGTCGAGCTCGCCCTCACCTCGCCGCGTCCTCCACAGCTCCGCCGAACCCGCTCCGCCGGCCCTCCCCTCTCCGACCTCGGCCCCGCATGCCGCCCATCAGCTGACTCGCCGCCCGCCGACGTCGCCAGGAGCACCCCGCCGCCAGGAGACGCGCGTCCCCTCCGCCTGGACGCCCTCGCCGGACCGCCACCTCTTCTCCGACGCCCGCCCGTGAGCCTGCACTGCCTGCCCGTCGACCCCCCTTCGCCCGCCGCCGGCACGGCCCTGCCCTCGCCTGTCCTCCGTCGTCCGTGTTTGGCCCTGCCGTCTGCGGCCCCGTCGCCCCGCTCCCGCTCGAACTCGACTCCGTATCGGCCTCCACCGCATCGCCGCTGCGTCCTCCTCTCCTGAGCCGCGAGGTCCCGTGCCACCCCCAAGGGCGCCTTCACGCTATCGACGTGGTTCTGCTTTGGAGTGGCGCGTTGTTTGGTTCCCTGCCGATGTAGAGTATGCTTTAGAGCTGTGAAGAGGACATGCGACAAGATCGACAAATGGGCAGCATAAGAAGGACCATCGACGAGTTTATACACGATCTTCACGGAACCTAGACGCCGAGACCCCTGAACCCGTCGGTCATCTGCATGGAACGCCGAAGCCGTTCCAAGTTCTTCCGAGGACCTCACCAAGGTCTACTGAAGAGTTGTGCACCAAGCCTCGCCGAAGACACATGCGCCTATTCAAGATCGTCACTGACCACCGGAAGCCGAAACATCAAGTTCTTCCTAATGAACCCGAGGTCCCTCGATCCATGGATCCGATGGCGCGAGGCTCTTCTTCCAGGCACATCGAGTTCGCCACCTCAGATCCGAAGACCCTGAGAGCCCGAACCGAAGACCGATCCGAAGCGCCAAGGCCTCTGACAGGGAACCTAACCGTTCGCCGAGAACCGCACCCGAACCTGAAGAACGCCAAGATTGCCACGAGAACGCTCCCGAACGCTAACACCGACTCGATGGCGCGGGCCCGACAAGACCCTCGCAACGGCAAGATCGACCCCGTAGGACCCGACAAGATCTGCACGGCGACAAGAACGAAAGCGACCAGGAGAATCCGATGCGCCCCCGGCGCCGAACCAAGTCCTGCTTCCCGGATGCCGAGGTCACCGACACAGAACAACAAGATCTACTTCGCGGACACCGTGCGACAAGATCTACCCAGTAATCCGAGAACGATCCCGGAGGCCGAGACCGACCCGTCGAACCCTGGACCCTGAGACCGACCCCGAACCCCCGGATCCCCAAGATCTGCCGAACCCTAAAGTGTGACCCTTATCCGAACCCCTATTTTTATAAATGCTAAACATAAAACCTGTTGCATATTAAATTGTCATACTCGCATGCATATTGTGTGGTTTGGGGGCCTTATACCGATTCACCTAATAATTAAATATGGGGCCCATATGCGGGCAAATCTAATCTCATATTGGCCTCATTTAAACTTGTGTAGCGAACCAGTACTATCTTTTGCCATGTTTAAACAACATTTAAATTGTGGGGTATCTAAGCAACATGAACCATTTAATTAATTGTCGGGACCCCGGTTCTGCTTAATATGACCTAATAGCATCGCATCCTTGCCATGCCATACATCATGCATGCATCATGCCCGATCTTCTGCTGTTGTGTTAAATAGTACCTCCGGTGTTTATTCTAGTGTTTTGCTTCTTCGCGGATAAGGCCGTTGAGTTGATGCGAGTGTCGTCCCGATCTTCGGTTGAATCCTTCGACAATGTTTTCAGGCGAGCATCTCCCCCTTTCTACCTATCTTACTTTTATAGTATTTATTCCCTCCTGTTGATCTATTGCTATCTGTGTTGCGTTGCTCTAGTTTTTGTACCCGTGATATCCCTCGCAGCCTTATATTGCCTTGGACACACCCTATTACCTGTTGATTGGTAGATAGTTGGACTTGCGCGTCGTAGTCGCTTGCTCAAGTGTTGTTGCGAGTCATCAAGTGCCACAGTTGTTCGTGTTTTGCCGCATGTTGATGTTGGAGATGATAATGGCTTTAATTATCGCTCACTTTAATTCCTGTTTAACAACTAAAATTGAAGTAAGCAGAGGCATCGGTGGGTGATAGATAATATTTGGTTTCCGAACGCCCACTTGTGTCCCGTAGGACCCCGAGTACTTGATACCTGTTCCTTGATTTATCGCGCTATCCACATCCGGGAGGATTATGGGACCCCACGAGCGAGCTTGATTCAGTCTTATTTCTTGAGGCCACAAACTAGTTTGAGGTTTTATTTACTATCCTGTACTTATGCCATGCTATACGTATTTACGATTGTGCGAGGAGAACACATCTTTGTTTAGGTAAGCGGAGTGTTTTCGCGGTGTCGACAAGCCCATTCACACTTTCGGGTTCCCGATCGTTTACATTATTGCCATAAACCTTGAGTCCGTCTCGAGTCACTAACTTCTTGGTCTACTCAATGGGGTGTCCCCTGAAATATTTCTGAATCCTGTGATTGCTTTGTCGTGAAGGCCTCGTTGGGTTTTGATTTGGTTTTCGAGGTTGATCGGTGTGTTGCTATTGGTGCACCCGGCGGGTAAAACTTTCTCGAAAGCCGTGTCCGCGGTTATGGACGACTTGGAGCCTGATATCTCGATCATAGACAAGCATAACTAAAGTAGTGCTATAAATTTGACTTTATAATGACTAGTAATCAGCTTCACTATAATGGAATGGCTAAATAATACTGCCCACAATTGCTTGTTTGGAGTGTCGCTGCGACAATTAATTGTATCGACTAGTAAGTATTGCAACTATAACGGAATGGCTAAATAAAAGTACCAACAACTGCTGGGTTTTGGGTTTATCTCATGCTATCATGTCGATTAGTAATTGTTGCAACTATAGAATGGTAACTAAAAGTGCCTTGCTTATTTTAACAGGATGATTATCTATACTTGACTAGTAATTGTTGCAACGATAACTGAATAAATAAAACTGCCAACTGTGTGAGTTCCTCGGTTGACTTCCTCGTTTGGTCTCGAGGGGGAAACACCAGGATGGGTTTGTTTGGTGTTAGCTTCAGGTTGGATCCGGATAGGTCATTCTTATCTCTCGATAACCGATTGTATCGAGTCTCTATAGGTTGTTTAGTGCATGTTGCTGCCGCTCGATCCACCATACCTATGTAGGCGAGGGCCGAATTCTAGCCTCGCTGCAGTGTCTTGGCGCTCCTCTTTTTCCTTTGCCCTTTGTCGGCACCTTTTGTTTAAGCGGTTTTGAGATCGGCGTCGTTAGCGGGCTACCCTTCCGGCTTGGCACGGGCAGGGTTATGGGCGCCATTGGTTATTCTTGGGGCTCTTAGCCCCATTTGCATCTTGTCCGTAGTCGGACTCTACCGCTTTTCAAGGTGATTTGGATCTTTGTATATTATATCGTATTCTTGACTCTTTGAGTCGCTGTTGTATATATATATCTGTTCTGTGGGTCCCATCGAGGACTGTTGTGTAATGTTATTACTTCGTTTTCCACCCGCACGAAAGTGCCTGGTGGGCACCTTTGAATCGTTTCTATGCGGGTTTGGCGGGTTTCGCTAAGACTTGCATAGGTCCGATTCTGAGGGTGTTACAGAGTGGTATCAGAGCTCAGCAGTTGCGATACCCCACAAGTACAGCCTGTAGGATAACCTAGCTAACGACCGAAGTAGAGTGTCAAAACTATTTTGGAAAAATCGGTTGGATAGTTCTGATTAGGTCTGATTTTACTCCTTACCCCTCTGTTATTCTCCACTTATCTCGACGTATTTTGAACCTGCTCTCTCATCTTTTCTTCGAGTCCAGGAATTATCGTGGTTGGGTTTTCCGTCGTACCTTTAGGGTTTCGCTTCCTTCTTTGATAACGGTGTTCTACCATCCGGTGTTCATGCTGCTTGAGTGATCCGTCTGCTGTGGTACCATTCTTTGTTCCTTGTTTGTGCTTTCCGGTGTTTTCCGACGCGACGACATCCTCTATGCCAGATCCAATGTAGAGTCTGCATCACTCCTTTGTTCCGAACCTCGCTTGTTGAGATCTTCAGTCTAGATTCCGAGAGTTGGTTGCATAATCCGCCTATTCGTGTGCAGAGTAATGGTTTGGGTGCGCGATGGACTGATCACCATCCGACTACTCTTATCATTCGCTCTTGTACATCGAATCAGTGGATCCAGCGATTTTACTCCGTCCACGGAAGTTAGGGGTGGCTTTATTTGTGGATACCTCTACCTTCGACCTTTTGTTCCGGAGTGTTCTCACGACGGTCACGGACAACGACCTCTTGTTAGTGGTGTCGCGAGGATCTACACGAAGCGAGAAGACGCAGATCGCCGACCTTCTTTCCGGTACCATGAGGCGGATCTCGAGGGCGAGATCCCTTGTTAGTGGTGTCGAATTGTGGCATCCCGCAAAACCACTACTAGAAAATCGCGTTGTTTTTGTGCATTGCATCATCATGACCGCATGCTCATGTCATCATGCCACATTGCATTTGAGCATCGTCATCGTCTTGCATTTTCTTGCATCAAACTATTTGCGGAAAAACCTAATTTGTTTTCTAAACGCCCCGTCTTTATACAAACGCAAACCCCGGGTCTCCGGATTATTTTGCTTATGCTATCGGTTTGCAAGCAGTGCGATTAAAATAAATAAACTGATTAATTATTTTTAGTGGGGCGTTGAGCGGGCGATTAAACGACGACCACCCCAGAAATAAAATTGGTCCAACCAACCAGTCCCACCTAAATCCTAAAGCTACCCAGTCCTAACCTACCCAACCCCTCTCCACCTCACCCCGACCACTCCCCTCGTGACACCTCACCTCTCTCCCTCTTCCCCTCCAATCACCTGCTGCCACCTCACCCTCACCTCCTCTCAACCACCCCACCCCCACTCCCCACTCAACCCTGTCCTCACACACACCACACACGCACACAGGCAACGCACGCTCCCAACCCCACCCAACCTGGCCGCTCCCTCCCTAGCCACACACCCCACTCAACCCCGGGCCCCACCGAGCCAGGCCCCACCCCTGGCCCCGCGTGCCCCCCACCCTCTCCTCTCTCCCCCCCGCAGTCCCTTCTTAGCACCCCGTGTGGCCGCCCGCCTCTGCTCGCCCACCCCTGGCAGCCCCTCCGCCCTCTGTGCCTCCCTCCCTGTCGCTCCCCCGACCTCCGCATGTGACCTCCGGCCCTCCGTCGCGAAGCCCACCGCCCCTCCCCGGCAGCGAGGTTCCCCGCCGCCGGTCGCCTCCTCGTCGGCCTCCCTCACCTCACCTCGCCCCCGCCACCTGGGACCCCCGGCCCTCCGTCGCATCTCCTCCCGCCTCCTCCACGAGGCCCCGTCAGCTCGCCCTCACCCCTCCCCGCGTCCTCCTGGCGCCGCCCGCCCCTCCCTCTCGACCTTGGCCTCCCGGCGCCGCCCGTCGCCCCATCAGTGAGCTCGGCCGCCCGCCGGCGTCGCCAGAGCACCCGCCGCCAGAGCCGCGTCCCGCGCTGGGCGCCCTCGCCGGACCGCCACCTCTTCTCCGATGCCGTCGCCGCGAGCCTCACCGCCTCCCGTCGACCCCCGCCGCCTTGCGCCCTCTTTGTCCTCCGTCGTCGCGTTAAGGCTGACCCCGTCGCCCGCTCCCTCTCGAACTCGACTCCGTATCGGCCTCCACCGCATCGCTGCCGCGTCCTCCTCTCCTGAGCCGCCAGGTCCCGTGCCACCCCCAAGGGCGCCTTCACTCTATCGACGTGGTTCTTCTTTGGAGTGGCGCGTTGTTTGGTTCCCTGCCGATGTAGAGTATGCTTCAGAGCTGTGAAGAGGACATGCGACAAATCGACAAATGGGCAGCACAAGAAGGACCATCGACGAGTTTATACACGATCTTCACGGAACCTAGACGCCGAGACCCCTGAACCCGTCGGTCATCTGCATGGAACGCCGAAGCCGTTCCAAGTTCTTCCGAGGACCTCGCCAAGGTCTACTGAAGAGTTGTGCACCAAGCCTCGCCGAAGACACATGCGCCTATTCAAGATCGTCACTGACCACCGGAAGCCGGAACATCAAGTTCTTCCTCCTGAACCCGAGGTCCCTCGATCCATGGATCCGATGGCGCGAGGCTCTTCTTCCAGGCACATCAAGTTCGCCACCTCAGATCCGAAGACCCTGAGACCCCGAACCGAAGACCGATCCGAAGCGCCAAGGCCTCCGACAGGGAACCTAACCGTTCGCCGAGAACCGCACCCGAACCTAAAGAACACCAAGATTTCCACGAGAACGCTCCCGAACGCTAACACCGACTCGATGGCGCGGGCCCGACAAGACCCTCGCAACGGCAAGATCGACCCCGTAGGACCCGACAAGATCTGCACGACGACAAGAACGAAAGCGACCAGGAGAATCCGATGCGCCCCCGGCGCCGAACCAAGTCCTGCTTCCCGGATGCCGAGGTCACCGACACAGAACAATAAGATCTACTTCGCGGACACCGTGCGACAAGATCTACCCAGTAATCCGAGAACGATCCCGGAGGCCGAGACCGACCCGTCGAACCCTGGACCCTGAGACCGACCCCGAACCCCCGGATCCCCAAGATCTGCCGAACCCTAAAGTGTGACCCTTATCCGAACCCCTATTTTTATAAATGCTAAATATTAAAACCTGTTGCATATTAAATTGTCATACTCGCATGCATATTGTGTGGTTTGGGGGCCTTATGCCGATTCACCTAATAATTAAATATGGGGCCCATATGCGGGCAAATCTAATCTCATATTGGCCTCATTTAAACTTGTGTAGCGAACCAGTACTATCTTTTGCCATGTTTAAACAACATTTAAATTGTGGGGTATCTAAACAACATGAACCATTTAATTAATTGTCGGGACCCCGGTTCCGCTTAATATGACCTAATAGCATCGCATCCTTGCCATGCCATACATCATGCATGCATCATGCCCGATCTTCTGTTGTTGTGTTAAATAGTACCTCCGGTGTTTATTCTAGTGTTTTGCTTCTTCGCGGATAAGGCCGTTGAGTTGATGCGAGTGTCGTCCCGATCTTCGGTTGAATCCTTCGACAATGTTTTCAGGCGAGCATCTCCCCCTTTCTACCTATCTTACTTTTATAGTATTTATTCCCTCCTGTTGATCTATTGCTATCTGTGTTGCGTTGCTCTAGTTTTTGTACCCGTGATATCCCTCGCAGCCTTATATTGCCTTGGACACACCCTATTACCTGTTGATTGGTAGATAGTTGTACTTGCGCGTCGTAGTCGCTTGCTCAAGTGTTGTTGCGAGTCATCAAGTGCCACAGTTGTTCGTGTTTTGCCGCATGTTGATGTTGGAGATGATCATGGCTTTAATTATCGCTCACTTTAATTCCTGTTTAACAACTAAAATTGAAGTAAGCAGAGGCATCGGTGGGTGATAGATAATATTTGGTTTCCGAACGCCCACTTGTGTCCCGTAGGACCCCGAGTACTTGATACCTGTTCCTTGATTTATCGCGCTATCCACATCCGGGAGGATTATGGGACCCCAGCGAGCTTGATTCAGTCTTATTTCTTGGGGCGAAACTAGTTTGAGGTTTTATTTACTATCCTGTACTTATGCCATGCTACTTACGTATTCTGATTGTGCGAGAGCACACTTGTCTGTTTAGGTAAGCGGAGTGTTTTAGCGGTATCGACAAGCCAGTCACACTTCGGGTTCCCGATCGTTTACAGCCATTATGCATAAACATTGAGTCCGTCTGGTCGACTAACCGTTCTTGGTCTACTCAATGGGGTGGCCCCAAATATTCTGAATCTGTGATTGCTTTGTCGTGAAGGCCTCGTTGGGTTTTGATTTGGTTTTCGAGGTTGATCGGCGTGTGTTGCTATTGGTGCACCCTTGGGTAAAACTTTACGAAAGCCGTGTCATGGTTATGGACGACTTGGAGCACAGTATCTCGATCATAGACAAGCATAACTAAAGTAGTGCTATAAATTTGACTTTATAATGACTAGTAATCAGCTTCACTATAATGGAATGTCTAAATAATACTGCCCACAATTGCTTGTTTGGAGTGTCGCTTGCGACAATTGTATCTGACTAGTAAGTATTGCAACTATAACGGAATGGCTAAATAAAAGTACCAACAACTGCTGGGTTTTGGGTTTATCTCATGCTATCTGTATCTGATTAGTAATTGTTGCAACTATAACGGAATGGTAACTAAAAGTGCCCACTGCTTATTTTAACAGGATGATTATCTATACTTGACTAGTAATTGCTGCAACGATAACTGAATAAATAAAACTGCCAACTGTGTGAGTTCCTCGGTTGACTTCCTCGTTTGGTCTCGAGGGGGAAACACCAGGATGGGTTTGTTTGGTGTTAGCTTCAGGTTGGATCCGGATAGGTCATTCTTATCCCTCTCTGATAACCGCCAGTTGTATCGAGTCTCTATAGGTTGTTTAGTGCATGTTGCCGCTGCCGCTCAGTCCACCATACCTATGTAGGCGAGGACCGCCGAATTCTAGCCTCGCCGTGTACTGGCCTCAGTACTGACGCTCCTCTTTTTCCTTTGCCCTTTGTCGGCACCCCTTTTTGTTTAAGCAGGTTTTGAGACCGACGTCGTTAGCAGGGTTACCCTTCCGGCTTGGCCTGGGCAGGGTTATGGACGCCATTGGTTATTCTTCAGGGCTCTTAGCCCCATTTGCATCTTGTCCGTAGTCGGACGCTCTACCGTTTTCAAGGTGATTTGGATCTTTGTATATTATATCTGTATTCTTGACTCTTTGAGTCGCTGTTGTATATATATATCTGTTCTGTGGGTCCCATCGAGGACTGTTGTGTAATGTTATTACTTCGTTTTCCACCCGCACGAAAGTGCCTGGTGGGCACCTTTGAATCGTTTCTATGCGGGTTTGGCGGGTTTCGCTAAGACTTGCATAGGTCCGATTCTGAGGGTGTTACTCGAAGGTCGGCGATGCGGGAGAACGACAAAGTCAACAACGGCGAACCTCCTAGTACCGGCAGCTCCTCCTGGGGTGGACGAAATCGACGACGCCCTTCTTCTCTAGAGGCGGCCTGCTCCGGCGCAATTCCGGCGATGCGCTGCTCGCCTTGCTCCGACACTGAGGTGGGGTGGTTCTGGGTGAGAGAGGAGTGGAATGGTGTGAAGAGTTTGAGCGGGGGAGGCCTCTATTTATAGTCTCGACGACGAGACCGAACGGGATGGGCAGGCGACGGTGGCGACATTGCTACGGGCTGCTAGAGGCATGGCCGAGGGTGGCGATCGATCGGTGGTCTCCTGGCGATGCTTTATGGCTTTAATGCGCGTGTCGGAGCGGTGGAAAAAGGTCGGGAACGCACGGTGCTCTGCGAGGCAGAGGCGGCGTCTTCGACGGCGAGCGGTGGCTACGGGGTACGGGCGGTGCAATGGGCATGTCTGGCGGTCTCCTGGGACGGTGGGGAGCATGCTGGCGGGCGTCGAGGGCTCGAGGTGGTCTGGTTGAGTGGGAACGGCGCGTGCTCTGCGGCGCGGGTCAGCATGGTCGACAGCGGCACGGGCGCGGCGTTCCCGGCGGTTCTGGTTGCTATCTGCGAGGCAAGGCTGGTCAAGAGGGGGCGGTGAGGCATGGGCTACCTCCCAGACAAGGTTGGCACGGCTAGTTCTTCTGCTAGCTTGCTGTCCATACTGGGGTGACATGGGTGCTCTCGGCCTATTCACCATTGATGACATTGGCGAGTTTACAGTGGTGCTAGGGATTAGTTAGGGTCGTTAGATGATCTACTAAGGCTAGTGGTGTCCAGAGAGGGAACAAGTTAGGCCCAAAACACTGCACACTATAGTGTTTTGATTTTGTTTGATTTGAATCTGCAAGGTGTTTGATGAAATGGCCGCATGAATTCAAGTTTTGAATTTTGAAAAGATTTTTGGTGGGTGTTCTAGGCATGTGCTGGTGAGTCTGTGGATGCTTGGGTTTTGAAAATTGAGCTTGTTTGAGTGGTTTTTGCAAAAATGGGATATTCCCATATGATATAGATTCAATTTTAAACTGCCCTTTAAACTATGCATTCAAATGTTTTTGGATGCTCACAAAGTGGGCATTGGTACTTTGTTATGAGTACTATCAAGGGGTGCAAATATCCAAAAAAGTTTCTGTTAAGTTCTGAAAGTTAGAGATTGCCAAAGTAGGCATGGGAGTTAAATTGGCCAAAGTGACCATTGACTTATTTTGTTTGTTTTGATTTATTTGTCTTTGGGAAAAGTGTGGGGATTGTTTAGATGATGTTTATTTCACGTAAGAATCCTTTTACAATCAAAGAAACACACAAGCATGACAATTCAAAAGAATCCAAATTGGAATGCATACACATATGCATGCTTTCATATTTTTAATTTGAAAAGTTTTTGTTAACCCTATATTTGCTGATTAGAGTTTGATGATCAAAGTTTAGTATTTTTGGGATGTTACAACTAGTCAGGACTGCATTTATCAAGACTAATCTATCACCATAAGATTGTAGTTTGCCTTGCCAACATCCAAATTTGCCGGCAAACCTCGTCTCGATGGGATGCCATTCGGAATTTAAAAGCTTTATGTGGTGGATAGGTATACCAAGGTACCTAAAAGGAAGTGAGCCAGTTTCACAGCCCAAGATGGTCTTATATTGTTCTTCACAATCCTTCGCTTTTCCAAAATAGAAGACTTCACTCTTGTGGAAGTTGATTTTTAGTTCGGATAGTTGTTCAAAATATTCAAGATCAGTTTAATGTTATCTGCCTTAGCTAAATCATGCTCCATGAAGAGAATCGTGTCATCCACATATTGCAGGATAGAGACTCCCCCCTCAACAAGATGAGGGATTAGAGCTCCAACCTGACAATCCTCTTTTGCTCTTTGTATCAAAATGGCTAACATATCAGCCACTATATTGAAAAGTATTGGAGAGAGAGGATATCCTTGTCTAAGTCCTTTTCTTGTTTGAAAATAGTGTCCAATATCATCATTCACCCTTATTCCTACACTCCCTCCCTGGACAAATTTTTTAATCCAGTCACACCAAACCGGATCGAAACCTTTCATCCTTAGAGCTTGTTGTAGAAAAGGCCACTTGACCTTATCATATGCCTTTTCAAAATCTATCTTAAAGAGTACCCCGTCCATCTTCTTTCTATGTAATTCATGAATCGTCTCATGTAGGATTACAACTCCCTCTAAAATATTCCACCCTGGCATGAAAGCCGTTTGTGTCGGTCTAATAACTTTTGAAGCCACATCTGAAACACGGTTAGTGGCTACCTTTGTAAAGACCTTGAAACTCACATTGAGCAAACAAATTGGTCTATATTGTTGAATCTGAACAGCATTCTCTTTTTTTGGTAGCAAAGTAATGACCCTAAAGTTGAGTTTAAAGAGATGTAATTCACCTGTCTATAACATTACAAACAATGCCATCAAGCCCTCTTTAATGACACTCCAAAAAGTTTGATAGAATTTTGCGGGGAACCCATCCGGTCTCGGTGCTTTATTATGCTCCATTTGGTTAATTGCTTCATGCACTTCCTCCATTGAGAAAATAGCAGTCAACACGACATTTTCCTCATGAGAAATTTGGGGTATATCCTCTGTACGATTTTCCGTCATGGAAAAGTTATTTGCGTCAGGTTCTCCAAATAGTTTTTTATAATATTCAGTTATATAAATTTTCAAACTTTTTCACCTACAATTGTTCCTTCCTCTTGTTCCAACTGGAATATCTTTTTCTTTCGCCGCTTTCCATTAGCTATTAAGTGAAAATATTTTGTGTTATTCCCTCCTTCTTGCACATGTTTCATCTTAGCATGTTGAGCCCATTTGGTCTCTTCATATCGTCTAAGTTGATTCATTTAATCATTTGCATTTCGCAAAGCCTCCCTCTCCACATTTGAAAGGGCATATGACTCTGCTTTTATATCAAGTTCATCAATAATTTTTAACAATCTGTCCTTATGGTTTTTGTATTTTCCACTAATAGATTTGGCACATCCTTTCAGGAATCGTCTAGTGTGCCTTATTTTGTTTTGCCATGTCTCAATAGGTGTGGCGTCATTAGGTGTCGCAGCCCATTCGGCCGCCACCATATCATAAAAACCTTCTTGGCACAACCATGAGAGTTCAAAGGAGAAATGAGGCTTATTGCCATGGTGCGCTTGATTACCCGTATCAATCAAAAGGGGCGTATGATCCAAACCTGATCTAGTTAAAGCTCGAACAGAAACTAATGAAAATTTTGATGGCATTAATCAAATTTATTGTATATAGTAGAAACATATATGGCATATTATGAAACTTCACTTTAAAACGGATCTAGTGATACTGTTTTGGTATCATAAATGTGGCTACATTTTTTTAAAATAATGGTTAAACTTCGAAAAAGTTGACTTAAGATAAAAATTCTAGACGTATACTTATTTGCAGACAGAGGGAGTATATCTCTCTCCGGATGGTGGTGATCCCCTCCCAACTCCTTGCATCAAGCCACACTAATCTTGCCACGCAATAAAGCTCATGACACTAACCAGTTTTTTGTTTTGTTTTGTTTTGTTGATACACGTATTAAACCAAATTGCATATGTCAAAGAACAAAACAAAATTGTACAAGGAAAAGCCTGGGCCTGTGCATTGAGGATGCACACAAAACTATAGATATATAGTCTCAATCCTTTATGTAGTATATGAAATATTAAAGATCATATCAACAGACATTACAGGAGAAGCTTGGTATGCCGAGGGCTTATTGCCGTCGGCGTAGCCAGGAAAACCCTCGGCGTACGCTACGCCGACGGCTGCCCTCGGCGTACCGTCCTCGGCGGACCTCTCCATCGGCGGAGCAGGCGCGGTCGTCGGCGTAGGACAAGACCGTCGGCGTAGGTCAACGCCGACGCCCGTCGGCGTAGAGACGTCGTGACGTCGACCGCCGTCACGGCCAGTTAACGGCGTCGGCTACGCCGGCCTCACCTCGGCGTACCAAGCCACGTGGAGGCTGGTGGGCGGCTGGCGCAGCTGCTCGCCGGGCCTCCCCTCGGCGTCGCCCGCGTGGAGGCGGCGGGCGGCCTGGCTACGCCGACGGCCTCCCCCTCGGCGTATGCCTGCCACGTGGAGGCAGCGCAGCGGCCTGGCAGCAGCGGCCTGGCCCTACGCCGAGGGCCTTGCCGTCGGCGTAGCCTTGACCATTTGGTCACGCGTACCTGCTACGCCGAGGGCAAGGCCGTCGGCGTATCAAATGCACAGTTTTTTTTTGAATTTTTTTTACAGCAGCAGCAGCACTCACAGCAGCCATACATCCATGCAATATATATTCCACACCAATTGAAACAAGATCACATATGCCATACATGTATCAACATCAGTCATACAAGATCATCCATACATTAGTCATACAAGATCATCGACATCATCACACATCCCTACAACTCTGGAGGAGACGGGGTGTACTCGAGATCTCCCCTGGTGAAAAGTGGTGACCTCTGCCGAGGGTTGCGTCCAGTAGAAGCAGCAGAAGAGCCACCTGGCGAGGGAGTAGGAGAAGTGTGAAGCTCGGGAGAACCACCTGCAGAATGGCCAGGAGATGGACCATGGTCATAAAGCGGTGTGATCGCGCCCATCTGCGGCGTGGCCAAAGTGCGGTTCCTTAAGCTCCCGTTCCCTACATGTTGCCTACATGTTAGCAACTTGCGAGGCAAAGTAAAGCGATAACCAGTGGGTTAGCAAAGAACTTACCGGTGTCGATGCGTAGTAGGTCCTAGCGAAGCTTTCCTTCGATTGCATAAATGGCACCGGACCTGGCATGGGAGGCACGGGCCCTAAATCTCTATTCTGGCCAGTTTGAATATTCACCATCATGGCCTACAAGATAGTTTAGAAGTCAGGCCGTAGTACAACAAACGGGGGGAAGTGGGACTTGTATCTTTTGCAAAAAATAAAGGTTCGGACTTACATTTACGTATTGCATGTAGATCGCATTCGCCTCGATCTTGCGAAAGGCCACGATATTCCTCATAAGCGGCATCGTGAGCGCGTCTAACTCGAGCTACAATTTCAAATACAAGGAATCTCGTCAGGTTAGCCATGCAGGAACAAAAGTCATAAAGATGATGAAAGCGAAAAACTTACATCCTCGTGAGGCGACGAGGCTGGCCACGAGGATAGGGGCCGTCGTGGGGTAGGTAGCCTTGTGACGGCTGAAGCTCGTGATGAGGGTAGGCTTGACCTTCTTATTCAGAATCTTGAGGCGTCCATGCTGCAATCCGTGCCCCGACAGGACCAACGATTCCTCGTCGATCTCCGCGTGAATGGGGTCATCCACATGGGGGTGACGAGCCTTCACCATCGTGCTGTAGTTCCCCAAGTCGTTCTGGGCGGTGCCGAAGTACACGGGCAACGAGGGTTGAGGCTCCGAGTAATTGGGCTTCTTTCTCCACATCATCTCATAGACGGCGACGTCATGAATCACCTCCCCGGGTTGTGCCTCGGCCACCTGTATCGCAAAAAGAAAATATTATGCATATGAAGTACAAACATAAGCAGAAATGCACGCAGGTCGTTCCATGTATATTCAGAATCTTGAGGGGAGATTCCACCCTCATACGGGTCCGGAACCTTCGCCTCTAGGTTAGAGCTGAAGGGAATATGCCCTGAGAGGCAATAATAAAGTGTTTATTATGTGTATTCCAAGTATATGATAGATGTTTATTTAGCATGCTATAATTGTATTAATACGGAAACGTTAATACATGTGTGTTTAATAAACAAACAGAAAGTTCCTAGTTATGCCTCTCTCATAAACTAGCTCGTTGATTAACAAGATGATCAAGGTTTCCTGATCATGGACATTGGATGTTGTTAATAACGGGATCACAACATTAGTGTAATGATGTGATGAACATTCATCCAAAGTATAGCATTACGATCAAAGTCATTGAGTTTATATTGCTATAACAACTTACGAAGTGATCCTAATCCTTAGACCATGAGATCATGTCAATCACTAACAGGAAGAGTTTCTTGATAACATCAAGCGTCACACCGTAGAGGCGATTATAAAGATGGATTCAGAACTAATAAAGTGTTATGTTGAGGCTCATGGATCGAGAGTGGAATTTGTTCATCCCGATGGCGGATAGATATACTCTGGGCCCTCTCGGTGATATCACATTAATTAGCTTGCAAGCAAGTGATTTGATCACTAGAATGTTATATCACAGAGCGAGAAAAGAGTGCATGTCGATAGCGAGATCAAACTAGGTATGGAGATACCGATGATCGAATCTCGGACATGTAATATATCGTGAAACAAATGGATTAAGATACTAGCGTAAAAGGTTCCGGCGATCACAAGAAAGTCATCGTTGAATGTGTGAGTCGATATGGGTCTCGGATCCCGCTTCGATTATTGATCCGAGAGGGTCTCGATCATGTCCGCATTATTCACGAACCGTAGGGTGACACACTTAAGAGACACCGACATCCAATTGGAGCAAATGTTTCATGCGAAAGAATGAACAAGCGCGAATTTATTTCACTAGAATCGAAAGCAGGTTTTGGGTGAAATTGCATAAAGTGGTTATGCATGTGAAATAGAATTATAGCAAGGGGTTATTTGTGAATGTTTGTCATTAAAGTAATTGACAAAATTCTGAATAAAATAAAAGAGTTTTATTTAATGAGAGTTTGCATTAAATTTGGTGGAAATTTAATGGGATTTTGAGTGGACTTTTGAGTGGAGGGAATTTAGAGGAGTTTTGTGAGTGGAGTGTCCACCCACATGAAGAGGGAGGGCAAGGGCAGCCCCATGCAGCCACCCCTTGGGTGCCCCCCACCTCCAATAAAGGGAGCCCCCCTCCTCAGGTGTCTCTCACACCGCTTCGTGAAGGATCTCTCGCCCCCTCTAGAATTTATCCCCCATGGTCTCGGACTAGCGAGATACATGTTCCCGGTGGCTATTCGGCAGAAAGAGTTGTGCTTCCACTGCATCATTTGGAGGCGAGGCGGAGGTTGCTCGGTGGCTCGAGCGTGTGTGCGAAACGCGGATCGCTGCTGATTTGCGGCGCTAGGACTTCCTCACGATCTTGAGATCGGCAAGAGATCTACATCAACCACGAGTTGAACTCGTTAAGCTTTGTCGGTCTTCAAGGGTATGTTCTCTACGGATATACATCCGCCCGTTGTTTGTATCTAGTATATAGATCTTGGTATATAGTTCACATCGTAGGAAAATTTTTGTTTTCTATCTGCGAACCCTACGATTAGTATCGAGCGGATCTATGCGTAGATACTTTACAGGTAGTACACATATGAGTATGTGGGCGATGATGATCATGTTGTTGCTCCTTTGTTGTGATTTTGGATATTGGTGGCATAGTGGGATGAAGCGGCCGGACAAACTTTACATGTCCTCGCACATGAGACTGTTCCACGCTTGACATGCAACTAGTTTGCATAAGTGGCTAGCGGTGTCTCTCTCCTACTATAGTCAATATCTATTTTGCAAGCGAGTTGTCAACAATTTGATTATCCTCGTTGTGGTTCATGTTCGTAGGTAAGAACGGTTCTATCTCGAAAGCCCTAAGCCACGTAAAACTTGCAATGGATAAATTAGAGGCGTCTAGTTTAGATTGTTCTTTGGGCTAGTGTTATGATATGGTAGTGTTGTAAGTAGAAGTATGAGATGATACTCTTACACACACATAGCGTAAAATCCATAGACCTTGGATTTACACATATAGGTATGATAGTGATCATACCACGATGCACATGATAGAGATCATCTGCGGGAACCATATAATTTCACTAATAAACATATGATGTTTGGTTGCATCTTATATTGCTTGTTTAGCGCTTTGTTAGCATAATAAGATGATCCCTCATTTAAATATCAAGATAAGAATGTGTTCTTCCTTTAGTATGCACCGATTATGTTTTCGCTCCAAGACATCACGTGATGATCGGGTGTTCTTGGATCCACGACCATATTTGGTGTAAAACAGTTACACGCAAATACTAAGGTTCTAACTTGGCGAGCCTAGCATGTACAACATGGCCTCGGAACAGACGAAAGGTTAAGCATGAGTCATATAGTTGATATGATGCCCATTTGATGCTCGCCTTTGAAGCTATACCGACTCACGTGATGATCGGACTTGGTGTAGTGGATTTGGTTCATGTAATCACCAAAAGGCACGAGGATGTCGCTTTTGAGTGGGAGTTCATTCGTAATATAGATTAGTTGAACTCGATCTATCATACACTTAGTATAAACTTTACAAATTCTGTTGTAGATGGCACCACCTTTTAATTTCAATGTGTTCATGGAGAAAGAGAAACTAGCATGAACGGTAGCAACTTTCTTGAATGGGCCATGAATTTGAGGATTCTCCTCTCTTTGCAAAAGCAATATGTGCTAGAAGCGCCGTTAGGCCCCACCTTTGATGATGCCTGACGAGGAGAAGAATGTCTATCGGACTCGTCGGAGGACCACAACTTAGTTCATTGCGGCATATTGTATGGTCTAGAGCGAACTTGAAAGCGTTTAAGCGGCAATGCATTTGATACAATGGGTGAGTTGAAAATGATTTTCGACACACATGCTACTGTAGAGAGCTACAATGCTTCAGAAAAGTTCTTTAGCTGCATGATGGAAGAGCACAACTCCGTTAGTGAGCATGTACTCAAGATGTCGGGTTACGCCGATAAGCTTGTGTCCTTGGGAATATCGATTCCCATTGACTTAGGCATCCATCATGTTCTGCAGTCTCTGCCACGTAGCTATAAGAGCTTCGTGATGAACTATAATATGCAAGGCATGAAGAAGTCTCTCCCGAGCTTACAATGCTTAAAAGCTGAAGTGGAGATCAAAAGGAACATCAAGTGTTGATGATCAATAGGAACACTGGTTTCAAGAAAGACAAGAAGGAAAAGCGGAAGGAAGTAAGGCGGCAAGCTGTTGCCGCTTTGAAAAAACCCGAGTTGGACCTAAGTCGATTCGAGTGCTACTATTGTAAGGGGTAGCCCTTTGGGCTAATTGCCCCAAGTATCTGGCGGAACAAGAAGGCCGGCAAGGCAAACAAAGGTATATATGATATACATGTTATTGATGTGTACTTGACTAGTGCTCATGATAGCACACAGGTATTTGATACGGTTCGGTTGCTAATATTTGTAACTCGAATCGGGGTTGTGGAACAAGCGACCGCTAGCAAGGGTGAGGTCAAGATGCGTGTCGGCAATGGATCAAGCGTTGATGTAATCGCCATCGAACGCCTCTCCACTTACCGTCGGGATTAGTCATAAACTTGAATAAATGTTATCCGGTGCACCTTTGAGCATGAACATTGTCTGGATCATGTTTGATGCAAAGTGGTTATTCATTTAAATCGAGAACAATGGTTGTTCCATTTATATGAATGAAATATTTTATGGTCATGCACCGATGATGAATGGTTTATTTCTAGATCTCAATGATAATGTTACACATATTCATAATGTTGATGCTAAAAGGATTAAACTTAATGATGATATATCCGCATATATGTGTATTGCCGTCTAGGTCATATTGGCATTAAGCATGAAGAAGATCCATTCGGATGGACTTTTGGAATCACTTGATTATGAATCATTTGATACATGTGAGCCATGCCTTATGGGCAAGATGACTAAACGCCGTTTTCGGTTCAATGGAGCAGGCGGCATTTATTGGAAATCATACATTACGATGTATGTGGTCCAATGAGTGTGTCGGCGGTGGATATCGTTATTTTGTTACTTTCACGGATGATTTGAGTAGATACGGTTATATCTACTTGATGAAACACAAGTATGAAACCTTTGAAAAGTTCAAGGAATTTGAATGAAGTGGAAAATCATCGTAATAGAAAGATCAAATTTCTACGGTCCGACCGTGGAGGTGAGTATCTAAATTCTGAGTTTAGCACTCACATGAAAGAGTGTGGAATTGTTTCACAACTCACACTGCGGAACACCACATCGAAATGGTGTGTCGGAACGTCGTGCACTTTATTAGATATGGTTCGATCTATGATGTCTCTGACGGACTTGCCGTTGTCATTTTGGGGTTATGCACTAGAAAGCTGCTACATTCACTTTAAATCGGGCACCATCTAAATCCGTTGAAAAGACACCGTATGAATTGTGGTTTGAAACAAACCTAAGTCATCATTCTTAAAGTTTGGGGATGCGATGTTTATGTGAAGAAACTTCAACCAGATAAACTCGAACACAAAGCGGAAAAATGCGTCTTCATAGGATACCCTAAGGAAACTATTGGGTATTCCTTCTATCACAGATCCGAGGGCAAGGTTTTTATTGCCAAGAATGGATCCTTTCTAGAGAAAGAGTTTCTCATGAAAGGTGTGAGTAGTCGGAAGGTAGAACTTGAAGATGTTATTGAACCTTCTCTTCAAAGTATGGCGAGTAGCCTTGCAGGAAGTTGTTAGGAGTTGGCTCCACTGTTGAAGAGGAACTAATGATAATGATCATGAAACTCGAAGAGTACTACCGAACCTCGCAGTCAAAGCAGACGCGTGCAGCTCCGAGCTGTACGAAAATCTGTCATGAATTTCATGGTTGATGAAAATAATGACCTGCGACGTATGAAGAAGCGATGATGAGCCAGTTCCAACAAATGGTTAGAAGCCATGAAATCCGAGATGGAATCCATGTATGAAAATCAAGTTTGGAACTTGGTGGAATTACCTCACCGAAAGGCCGTGGAGAACAAATGGATTTTCAAAAAAGCGTCTTGATGGTAATGTGACCATCTATAAAGCTCGACTTGTGTAAGGGGTTTCGACAAATTCAAGGAGTTGACTACGATGAGACTTTCTCTCCCGTAGCGATGCTAAAATCAGTTAGGATTATGTTAGCAATTGCTGCATATTTCGATTATGAAATATGGCAGATGGATGTCAAAACCGCGTTTCTCAATGGTAATATTGAAGAAGAGTTGTATATGATACAACCAAAGGGTTTTGTCGATCCTAAGGATGCTAACAAGGTGTGCAAGCTTCAGCGATCCATCTATGGATTGAAGCAAGCATCACGAAGTTGGAATCTCCGCTTTGATGAGGTGATCAAAGAGTTTGGATTTGTCCAAACTTATGGAGAAGCTTGTATTTACAAGAAAGTGAGTGGGAGCAATGTGGCATTTCTGATATTATATGTGGATGACATATTATTGATCGGAAATGATATAGAACTTTTAAACAGTGTTAAAAGTTATCTAAACAGCAAATTTTCAATGAAGGACCTAGGTGAAGCGTCATACATATTAGGCATAAAGATCTATAGAGATAGATCTAGGCGCCTAATAGGGCTATCACAAAGTACATACCTTGATAAGATTTTAAAGAAGTTTAAAATGGACGGAAGTAAGAAGGGGTTCTTACCTATGTTGCAAGGCAAGACATTGAGTAAGACTCAAAGTCCGGCTTCGGAAGAAAGAGAGATAATGGACAAAGTCCCTATGCTTCACCATAGGCTCTATAATGTACGCCATGCTATGTACAAGACCGGATGTGGCACATGCTATTAGTTTGACTAGTAGGTACCAATCGGATCGAGTTGAACCTTTGGATAGCGGTCAAGAATATCCTTAAGTACTTACGAAGAACTAAGGATATGTTTCTTGTATCTGAGGTGAAGAAGAGCTCGTCGCTAAGTGTTATGTCGACGCTAGCTTTGACACCGATCCGGATGACTCTAAGTCTCAATCCGGATCGTATTTCTCATGAATGGCGGAGCGGTTAGTTGGAGGAGCTCAAACAACCTTGTGGTAGCGGGATCAACAACGGAGGCGAATATGTTCTTTGCTTGAGCGGCTCGAAGCGATTTGGATGAAGGAGTTCATATCCGAACTAGGAGTTGTGGCAAACGCGTTGGACCCAATGGTGATCTATTGTGACAACAATGGTGCCATTGCCAATGCCAAAGAGCCAAGGTCTCACAAGCATTCCAAGCATATTAAGCGCAGGTTTCGCTCCATCCACGAGCATGTCAAGGATGGAGATATAAAGATTTGTAAAGTACATACGGATCTCAATGTAGCAGATCCGTTGACTAAAACTCTCCCTAGAGCAAAACATGATCAACACCAGAACTCAATGGGTGTTAGATTTATCACTATGTAACTGGATTATTGTCTCTAGTGCAAGTGGGAGACTGAAGGGAATATGCCCTGAGAGGCAATAATAAAGTGTTTATTATGTGTATTCCAAGTATATGATAGATGTTTATTTTGCATGCTATAATTGTATTAATACGGAAACGTTAATACATGTGTGTTTAATAAACAAACAGAAAGTTCCTAGTTATGCCTCTCTCATAAACTAGCTCGTTGATTAACAAGATGATCAAGGTTTCCTGATCATGGACATTGGATGTTGTTAATAACGGGATCACAACATTAGTGTAATGATGTGATGAACATTCATCCAAAGTATAGCATTACGATCAAAGTCATTGAGTTTATATTGCTATAACAACTTACGAAGTGATCCTAATCCTTAGACCATGAGATCATGTCAATCACTAACATCGGAAGAGTTTCTTGATAACATCAAACGTCACACCGTAACAGGGCGATTATAAAGATGGATTCATAACTAATAAAGTGTTATGTTGAGGCTCATGGATCGAGAGTGGAATTTGTTCATCCCGATGACGGATAGATATACTCTGGGCCCTCTCGGTGATATCACATTAATTAGCTTGCAAGCAAGTGATTTGATCACTAGAATGTTATATCACGAGCGAGAAAAGAGTGCATGTCGATGCGAGATCCAACTAAGTATGGAGATACCGATGATCGAACCTCCGACATGTAATACATCGTGAAACAAATGGATTAAGATACTAGCGTAAAAGGTTCCGACGATCACAAGAAAGTCGTGTGGGAGTCAGTATGGGTCTCTAGATCCCGCTCGATTATTGATCCGAGAGGGTCTCGATCATGTCCGCATTATTCACGAACCGTAGGGTGACACACTTAAGAGACACCGACATCCAATTGGAGCAAATGTTTCATTCGAAAGAATGAACAAGCGAGAATTTATTTCACTAGATAAAACAGGTTTTGGTGAAATTGCATAAAGTGGTTATGCATGTGAAATAGAATTCTATCAAGGGGTTATTGTGAATGTTTGTCATTAAAGTAATTGACAAAATTCTGAATAAAATAAAATAGTTTTATTTAATGAGAGTTTGCATTAAATTTGGTGGAAATTTAATGGGATTTTGAGTGGACTTTTGAGTGGAGGAATTTAGAGGAGTTTTGAGTGGAGTGTCCACCCACATGAAGAGGAGGGCAAGGGGCAGCCCCATCGTGCCACCCCAGGTTTCCCCTCCTCCTATAAAAGGCCCCCCTCCTCACTTGTCTCTCACACCTCCTCGCGAAGGATCTCTCTCCCCCTCTAGAATTTATTCCCCATGGTCTCGGACTAGCGAGATACATGTTCCCGGTGGCTATTCGGCAAGAAAGAGTTGTGCTTCCACTGCATCGCTGGAGCGAGGAGGCGGAGGTTGCTCGGTGCCTCGAACGTGTGTGCGAGCACGGATGCGCTGTTGATTTGCGGCGCTAGGACTTCCTCACGATCTTGAGATCGGCAAGACATCGTCTACATCAACCACGAGTTGAACTCGTTAAGCTTTGTCGGTCTTCAAGGGTATGTTCTCTACGGATATACATCCGCCCGTTGTTTGTATCTAGTATATAGATCTTGGTATATAGTTCACATCGTAGGAAAATTTTTGTTTTCTATGCTGCGAACCCTACAAGAGCGCATGCATGCGAGGGGGGACACATGCAAGCACCTATATATACTAACCTCTCACCACACCCACACACATATGCTAAGGGCAGATGCAAGTTTTCATCTCATTCCAATGTTCTCGTGGTCTTCCTCCGGCGAAACCCTGATCTCTGTGCACACTCGGATCGTCTACCCCCCTAGACGTTCCTCTGACAGGGGTAACCCGGCATAGCTCTCTCTTGTTTTGTGTTTGCTTAGGTCATAGGGTGATGTCAAACCATGTTGGTTCACAAGTTGGGGCACTATCCTACCCGGTTTCACCTCGACGGGGAGATTCCCCCCTTATACGGGTACGGAACCTTCGCCTCTAGGTTAGAGCGCATGCATGCGAGGGGGGACACATGCAAGCACCTATATATACCAACCTCTCCCCACACCCACACACATATGCTAGGGTCACATGCAAGTTTTCATCTCATTCCAATGTTCTCGTGGTCTTCCTTCGGCGAAACCCTGATCTCTGTGCACACTCGGATCGTCTACCCCCCTAGACGTTCCTCTGACAGGGGTATCCCGGCGTATCTCTCTCTTGTTTTGTGTTTTTTTAGGTCATAGGGTGATGTAAAACCATGTTGGCTCACAAGTTGGGGCACTATCCTACCCGGTTTCACCTCGACGGGGAGATTCCACCCTCATACGGGTCCGGAACCTTCGCCTCTAGGTTAGAGCGCATGCATGCGAGGGGGGACACATGCAAGCACCTATATATACCAACCTCTCACCACACCCACACACATATGCTAGGGGCACATGCAAGTTTTCATCTCATTCCAATGTTCTCGTGGTCTTCCTCCGGCGAAACCCTGATCTCTGCACACTCGGATCGTCTACCCCTAGGCGTTCCTCTTACAGGAGTAGCCAGCGTAGCTCTCTTGTTTTGTGTTTGTTTAGGTCATAGGGTGATGTCAAACCATGTTGGTTCACAAGTTGGGGCACTATCCTACCGGTTTCACCTCGTGGGAGATTCCCCTTATCACAGTCTGGAACCTTCGCCTCTAGGATAGAGCGCATGCATGCGAGGGGGGAAGCATGCAAGCACCTATATATACCAACCTCTCACCACACCCACACACATATGCTAGGGGCACATGCAAGTTTTCATCTCATTTCAATATTCTCGTGGTCTTCCTCCGGCGAAACCCTGATCTCTGTGCACACTCGGATCGTCTACCCCCCTAGACGTTCCTCTGACAGGGGTAGCCTGGCGTAGCTCTCTCTTGTTTTGTGTTTGTTTAGGTCATAGGGTGATGTAAAACCATGTTGGCTCACAAGTTGGGGCACTATCCTACCCGGTTTCACCTCGACGGGGAGATTCCACCCTCATACGGGTCTGGAACCTTCGCCTCTAGGTTAGAGCGCATGCATACGAGGGGGGACACATGCAAGAACCTATATATACCAACCTCTCACCACACCCACACACATATGCTAGGGGCACATGCAAGTTTTCATCTCATTCCAATGTTCTCGTGGTCTTCCTCCGGCGAAACCCTGATCTCTGTGCACACTCGGATCGTCTACCCCCCTAGACGTTCCTCTGACAGGGGTAGCCCGGCGTAGTTCTCTCTTGTTTTGTGTTTGTTTAGGTCATAGGGTGATGTCAAACCATGTTGGTCGACAAGTTGGGGCACTATCCTACCCGGTTTCACCTCGACGGGGAGATTCCCCTTATCTGGTCTGGAACCTTCGCCTCTAGGTTAGGCGCATGCATGCGAGGGGACACATGCAAGCACATATATACCAACCTCTCACCACACCCACACACATATGCTAGGGAACATGCAAGTTTTCATCTCATTCCAATGTTCTCGTGGTCTTCCTCGTGAAACCACGATCTCTGCACACTGGATCGTCTACCCTCCTAGGCGTTCCTCACAGGGGGTAGCCAGGTAGCTCTCTCTTGTTTTGTGTTTGTTTAGGTCATAGGGTGATGTAAAACCATGTTGGCTCACAAGTTGGGGCACTATCCTACCCGGTTACACCTCGACGGGGAGATTCCACCCTCATACGGGTCCGGAACCTTCGCCTCTAGGTTAGAGCGTATGCATGCGAGGGGGGACACATGCAAGCACCTATATATACCAACCTTTCACCACACCCACACACATATGCTAGGGGCACATGCAAGTTTTCATCTCATTCCAATGTTCTCGTGGTCTTCCTCGTGAAACCACGATCTCTGTGCACTCGGATCGTCTACCCCTAGGCGTTCCTCTAACAGGGTAGCCCGTAGTTCTCTCTTGTTTTGTGTTTGTTTAGGTCATAGGGTGATGTCAAACCATGTTGGTTCACAAGTTGGGGCACTATCCTACCGGTTTCACCTCGACGGGAGATTCCCCCTTATCGGTATGGAACCTTCCCCTCTAGGTTAGAGCGCATGCATGCGAGGGGGACACATGCAAGCACTTCATGTGGTCGTGGTGAGTGCTATTGAGAACCACATGCGATAATAACACTTACAAACATATAGAAATTTCTCGGGGTGTGGGAAGATTATAGCGACATTTCATGTGGACGTGTAGACTGCTATTCAGAGGGTACGAAATTATCCAATTAATAAAAAAATATATAAATAATTGATGCAAATACAAAATATATGAAAAATAGAGAATGCTACGCCGAGGGTAACCGTCGGCGTACGTTGCTGGTACGCCGAGGGTGGCCGTCGGCGTATGCTATGCCGAGGGTCGTCGTCGGCTTAACCGACGGCACCGTTAGCGCGCCGTCCGTGCTGGCCGGCATGTGCCACGCGTCCGCTTGCTACGCTGAGGGTGACCGTCGGTGTAGTGTACACTATGCCGACGGCTTGGCTACGCCGAGGGCTGGCCAGTTGGGCTGGCCTGGTGCGGTGCTACGCCGACGGCCCCGACGTTTGGCCGTCGGCGTAGCGAACGGCCGTCGACGCATCTGGCCATTCCTGTAGTGAGAAATCAACTGGCGCGACTCATGTATCACATATATCATATATATAAACTCTGATTTTAGCCTGTGATTCCATACCCTGGCTTGAGCGTGAGGTGAGCTTGCCCTGAAGCGAGTTTGTGTTGAGCGCCAGCGACTAGAGCTTGGCGAGCCGGCGGTAGGTAGTGCTCGGCCGGGATTGCGCCTCAGAGAATACTGTTCCCTCTGAGGTGAATGGTGGTCAGCGCGGCGTACTGCCGAGCTCTCTGGGATGGCGGCGGAGAGCACGAGCGACAACGCAGCGGCCGGAGCACGCCCGCCCACCGGCACCGTCCCGCACAGGTCGCGATGTCTCGCAGGGCTGAGGGGGGGTGTCGCGGGGGGCGGGGGGCAGGAGGCTCGTGCGGAATTGCAAAAAAAAAAAACTCTGTGTCGTAAGTTTCATCATAGGCTGTCCGATAATGGAATCCATTATGGAAAAGAAAAACATTGTCCCGAAGCAAGATTCCCCAAACGAAAAAAAGAAGGAAATCCTCCTACATCAAACAATATTAGGAACCGTAGCCTCGTACGGGTTGCGTGTTAATATAGTCAAAAAAAGTTGGGCCGTATACATACACAACTTGTACGTACCCACTTACATATGAAATACACATGAAATATAGCGTCTTATTACATTGTCTAACACCTCCAACCAGTCTTGCGTTCCTCTCGCCGCCGGCTGCCGTCGCCATGGACGGCCATCGGTACCGTGAATGCCGTCGCCAGAGCGCTGCCGCCCGCCGCGCCAGGGATGTCGTCTGTAGCCTTGATCAAGCCCATGACCCCGTCAACGAGGGGGAAGTGGTGTACGCCGCCGCCGAAGCTCCCCGCCGCGTCAGGGATGTCGTCCGTAGCCTTGATCTAGCCCATGACCCCGTCAACGAGGGGGAAGTGGTGTACGCCGCCGCCGAAGCTCCCCGCCCTGTCGGGGATGTCGTCCGTAGCCTCGATCTAGCCCATGACCCCGTCAACGAGGGGGAAGTGGTGTACGGCGAGCACGGCGAGCTAGTCCGCGGGCGCAGACGGGGTCGGCGCATGCGACGCAATCCCAACTCCGAATCGTCTTCTTCCAGTGTAACCGGGTGAGCTAAAAAAAATCTCTTCCCATCTGTACATCCGCTAAAAAATCTCTTTAGCCCCCCATCCCCCAAATGAAACTTTGATGGAAACTGCGAGTAGAACCACAGATTAAACATCTCGTTAGGCCCTAAAGAATGAAATTTTGATGGAAATTGCGAGTATAGAAGCATAGATTGCAGGCGTTTTTGTACTGACGGAACTAGTTCAAACAATAGGGATGTAGTTCAAGCTTCCTTCTGATAATTGCTAGCACTATGAATTAATTAATGTCCAATCTGTCGTATTAGGGATTCTATTACTGAATTTACTCTACTTGTCAATTCTCTTTGTGACCCAAACCAAATTTTCTTTCACCACCTAAACTAGGTTAGCTCCTTCAAAATTGTCATGTGTACGTTTTGATATAATGGCCACTCATGTCATGAGCAACCACTTGTTTATATTAGGGATAGCACCTAAACCATTGTACCGTGTAAAAAGTTATCGATTCCATTTGAGACCATTGGCATTCCAAAAAAAAGAGGGAGCTCGCAACTTTGCACTTTCTGTATCTGAACAAGCCATCAATGGCGTCAAGGAATACATACATAAAAAAAATGCTATAATCAACTCAAAGGATGAATGTGCAGTCAATTATTACATGGTAACTGTACCATACTTAGTACCCCTAGGTTTATAGATCAAAATGTTTTAATTGTAGCAGATAATTAACATTTTACCTCTAACCTTGAGATATCATATTTAGGTTCCTTAAGATACGAGTTGACTTCGGATCATAAACAAGCATGCACGAATGCGTATTACTATACTGATTATTCTGTATACTTGAGTAGAACAGCTCAAAGTTAATTTCCCTTCTTCCTAGCCAAACAAGTATGTGCGCATATGCCATAACGTTGAAACTCAGACATCAACTGAAAATGATACAAATCATAAAAAAAACGATCCAGCTAATTTTTAAATTGAATTAAGGAATGCACTTGTTAGTTACTTGGTGGAGGAAGGAAATTTGAAAATTCTTGTTTAGTGGAAATTTGACCGTCTTTTTAAGTCATGGTTCTTTATACCTACTTGAATTGCTGCAAGTTACAACCTCTGAGTTCAACCAGCACTGCATCATCTAATAGCAGTGTGTTCACCAATTCAAGCATAAGGCTTAAAGAGTGTTGCATGTACGGAGTAGTATATAATTGTGTTAACTGCATTCTGATGGGTACAAGTTGCCAATTCCAGCCATCGTGGGGGATATTTTCACTTCTATCAATTATATATGCTAGCTCTGCTGCAAAACAATTAAAGATAATAGGGTCTGTTGTCACTGGTAAAACCTCAGTGCAGCTCGAAAGGATTGTAGTTGTTCTTTTTGAAAAAGGAAAAAGAGGACCGAATATTTTAGTGTAAAGTGTAAACAGTTCAATTTTAGGATGGAATCAGCCATTACTTCTCAAGCCAATAGAGCTAGTGGAAGACAAGAAGTACTCATGCAATGCAGTGGAAAACGGAAGGTTCGGAGAATTGGATCTAAATTAGAATGGTGTGACCAAAACCATGAACTATACCTCTTAAATAGCACCAGTGGGCTCACCTGCTGCACCCTTTCTTAATTTCCATGAGATTAGCTAGGATTAAGGTCAAACAGACTTGCATTTGATTAGTGTATTGATCTCCTACAATACCATGCAAGTAGTCCAGTAATAAGGGGAGATTTTGGATCTATGATATACATAGCCCACTTCTAAATGATAGATCTATCTAGAAATTCTCTGTTTCTTGAACAAGGACATGCTTTTGCTAGATGTATCTCTTAGACTCTCACTGCTATGTGGAGCAGAATGTTGGCCCACTAAAAGATAACACATCCAACAAATGAGTGTCACAGAGATATAGGCATGCTACGGTGGATATGTGGCCATACAAAAAAGGACTAATTATTATTTTTTGAACATAGAAGGGTCCCGAAGGACCCGACCCTGCATTAATATGGAAATAGTAGTACACAGAGGATTAAATTGGGATCCATAACATAAAAGAAAATACAAACAGGTCCCTGAACATTTGCAAGAAGGACCTCAAACACACTATGAAACGTGATCAGGTCCCTAGAAACACGGGGGGTCCACCTTGCCGTCGCCAGGGGCGAGGCCACTTGGGGTGACGAGGCTGTCATGGGGCGCGACCTCTGCTTCCAAGCAGACTGGCCTCCACAACGGCAAAGTGCCAGGATGTTGAAGATGGTGGTCAGTCCAAACCGGCCACCTTCGGCCAGAAGAGTCACCAAAGTGGCAGAGACCACCCTTCCATCGCTGCGAAGAAGATCTCCTGGCGAGCAGCGTCGCTCTGCATCCAACTCTAGTGAGGATGAGTTTGATGAAGACCGCCCTTTGGCCAGCAGATTGAGTGTTCTCTTGGAGAACACCGGCCAGCAACCGACGTGGGTGGCCAGCACTCCCCGAAAAGACCCGAAACTGAAGCACCAAATCGATCTGGAGTAGAAGAAATCTCCAGAGAAATCTTCCAGATCGGGGACTAGACTGAGCTTACCCGAGGAGATCCGACGGCTTGCCGCTGCTGTGGACATGGCACGCCAGCCACAGCAAGAACAATGCCGCGAACACCGTTGCCCGCTACTCCCTCCGTTTTAAAATATAAGATGTTTTATGTTTGTGAAGAAAATGAATCTAGACTTGTTTTAGTACGTAGGTTTACTTAATTTTAGGATGAATCTATATATAAAAGAAGTCTAGATTTATTTTTTTCACAAATCTAAAACATCTTATATTTTAAAACGGAGGGAGTACTTGATTTCGGTGACGACACACTCCATAGTCCATACCAGCACAAGGCCGAACACCATAAAACCTAAACCTAATCTAGCCCTTACCCTACTATATACCCTCCCCCCCCCCCCCCCCCCCCCCCAACTCCGGCCGGCAACACTGACGGAGAAGTTTTGGACTTGGGCCGGAGAGGATCAGAGGAGAAAGCTCTCACAATTCTCAAGGCTCTCGAAGGGAAAAAAGGACTGAATTAGAATGAGGTAAATGTGATAGGGTAGGGGTGGCACTGATTGAAGAGAAGCTTGTCCAACACCGACAAAGGTGGTTTTGGCATATCTAGCGGAAGCCTCCAGAAGCACAAGTTAATAGTGGGATTCTGAAGGGTATGGAAAATACTAGGAAGGGCATGGGGAAACCAAAGTTGACATGGGAGGATGCGGTAAAAATGGAATTGAAGCATTGAATGTACTTGGCTTTTGATAGTAATGCATAGAAATCAGCAATCGATGTGCCAAAATCTTAATTTACTCTCTTGTACTTTGTTTACTTCTTTTCTCTCCTTTTCACTTTTGTTTATGTTGTGTTGTTGTCTCTTAGACACTGTACATTTTGATAATGTATACATCCATTTTTGATGATTCAGAGTAATCCTTTTTGTCTTGTGGAGTATGAAATCCAGTTTGAGAATGAGAACTATATGGTGGATTGTTCTTAATTTGGTTCAAGCTGGTCTGTAGTAGCTACATCTACTTTCTTCCAGAGTTGTGCATAATACACAATGAATAACACCAGTGGCGGACTCAGGGTTTCTGCATCGGGGGCTTCTTATAGGCGAAGGGGCGAGACCGTGAGGTGGCCAGGGCCACCAAACCCTAGCCAGGCGCGGGCCTGGGGTGGGTCTAGCCCCCCTGGCTGGCCCCTTTGGCTCTCCTCTATACTTCTTGTTCCCCACAGAAAGTAATTGACTTTGATGTTTGTCTCGTCCAATTCCGAGAATATTTCCTTACTAACTTTTATGAAACCAAAAACAGCAGAAAACAGGCATCTAGCACTGTTGCAACTTGTTAATAGGTTAGTACCAGAACACATGTAAAAAGCAACCTTCAAAGTGTAGATAAGTAAATCAAAGTAGATACTAAACAAGCATGGAACATCAAAAATTATAGATACGTTTCCAATGTATCAGCATCCCCAAGCTTAACTCCTGCTCGTCCTCGAGTAGGTAAGTGATAAACAGAATAATTTTTGAGGTGACATGCACCCTCACAATAAAGATCCAACCATTTGCAAGCATTGAAAGGTGGGATCAAAGAACTCTAAACATGTGCATGAAAGATGGAATTCTAACAATAGGACATAGTAACTATGCATGCAACATGGCAAGCTACAAACAAAGATCATGAATAATATGCATTGAAAAACGTTTGTTTGTTTTATATGTAGAAAACATAGCATAGTGGCAATCAGCTTGTCCCTCATAGAGTAGTAATATAATGCATAGGACACCTGCAAAGTTCACAAGGGTGACTAGAAACAAATAGCACAAGAACAAGTAATAACACAATATGCATCAATTAATAAGCTTTGGAACACTGCACACATAATAACAACTATGCTCTCTTAATGGTGCCTAAAGGTAGAAGGTGGAGACTCAATAATGGTGGAAAAAGGGCCTTTTTATAAAGGAAGCAGGGATTACAAGTTTCAAAAAGATCTTCCAAAAATTATGTTACTTGTTAGCTTTCAGCCCCCATTGCCCCTATCATAAGCATCTTGAAGTGGTTAAGGTTAAAGTGGCAAAGTTGGAGTATATGCTTGACGAAGTATAAGTTGGCAATCTCATGCCCCTTGAATACAAGGGCCACACCTCATGCATACTCAACTTTGGGTCCAGGTAAGTTCTTGTCACTGTAAGTATTTGCATATCATTGAGAACCGCCAACGGGGTACCCCTTGCACATGGTATAGGAGCTTTCCCATAACCAAAATGACAAGGCAAGTAGATAATGAGCATCTTAGCAATTCTTATTATGTACCATGGGAATATGGTGCTTTTTTCTCTTTCCTCTTTTCTCAATGTGTCTCTTTTTTATAAGAAGAATGGTTCATAGATGTCACTATGGTGATGCTGCAAGTTTCCACCATGATTAGGCATGGCTTAGGCTAGCGTCCCAGGCGTTTCTCTAACACAGGATACAAACTCCATGGACTTACAAGTTACCTCTTTATTTCACACCGGTGAAATCCATAGACAAAAGAACATGATATCAACTGAGTACAACAAGGTACAAGTGCAATGTTGAAAATGTTCCCCGTGACAGCACGGTTCTGCTAATTCCAACTTATAAGTGCAAGCATATACAAAAAAGTTGTCACAATGGTTCAAGTTTATTAGAGGCAAAGAATAAAGTGAGCCATCAAGTTTGTGAGGGCTTTAATCACTAAGTTTTCACATAACAAAATAGTTTTTAATTGGAAGATAGTTGAAAACAAGAATATACTTGGAATGGTGTAACACACCATGCATAGGAATTTATAGTGGACATTTTAGAATAGCTTGGTTTCTTGGGAGTTGGAAGCATGAGTATAACTTACTCATACAAGTGGAGGCTAGCAAAAGACTGGGACCAACCAACTAAGAGAGCATAATGGCCAAAATTATGCAATGCAACAAAGCAAACTAATCAAAGAAAAGAGTGGTACTACAAGTCAAGGACTAAATGATCATAGAGGCTAATGGTCACTTGTCATAGTCATAACATGGTGTGAGCATGTGTCAAGTCAACCCAAGCAAAACATCAAAGGAGAATACCACAATACTATGCCTTTGCATGCTAAAACAACGCATAATTTCTTCAAGGCACACTAAGAAATCCCAATTGTTTGAAACAAGACATGCTACAACAATAATCACTAAGCATAATGCCCAAACAACACCTAGCATGTCATGCTAAAGTCTAAGTCACAGTCAATGCAAGCTCCTCTTGCACTTCAAGCAAGAACTTACTACTCCTTTCCAAACACCAAGAAAACTTATTTGCAAAACAACACAGCGAGAACGGGGGTCCAAACTACTAAAGTAAACTAAAAAAACTAAGCAAAACAAACGAAAACTAATACGCTCCAAGAACAACACAATTGTGCATAAAACAATAAAAATGAAGTGTCTAGACAGACTTGAGCTTTTTATTGATGAAGAAGGGGATGCCTTGGGCATACCCAAGCTTTGACGCTTGTACCTCTTGGATATTTCTTGGGGTGACACCATGGTGGCATCTCCAAGCTTGAGCTTTTGTCCTTTCTTCCTCTCATTGCATCATTCTCTCTCTACACCTGAAATTTTTCCTTCATACAAAACTTCACACAATCTTCATTAGCAACATTAGTGTATTCAAAAGATATTAAACCCCTGGCAAAGCTTTGGAACAGCAAGGCTTTTCACTAAAAACACAAGCTACTGTAGTAACTCCTTCAAAAAGATCAATTTACCTGAAGAGAACTCAAAAAGAGATCAATAAGAAGCAAATGCAAATAATGGCAGAAATCTGTCAAAACAGACCAGCAGGTAGAAACGAATTTTTTCGAACAACGAATGCTAGTTAAGGTTTTATAACACCTAAGTGGGAACTTGTATTTCATATCACAACCCTGTTGTGGTCGAGTCAAAGTCTCAATTCATTTCACAAGTCTTTTGAAAAATCTGACAGGGGAACATTATGGCCACTCCAACTGTCCATAATCGCGGACGCGGCTATTCGAATAGTTTGACACCCTGTAGAGATTGTACACTTTCACCACTACATTCGATACATCCGTCAGGAACAAATCCCGAATTCACCATACTCAGTATGCGGATAATCAATCCTAACCTTTCAATTACACGCCCTAGTATAAGCACCTCTCCTGTGAGTTTGGCCTCCCAACCATGACCAACTATCATCTTGGGTACTGCACAGGTGGACAATCTTCACAAGGTAGCCTTAGCTCAGACCTTGGCCGTGAGGGAACTAATACTAAGGTACATAAGTTTCCAGTCAAGCCCTACCCAATCTTCGGGTATTGTGGTTGTACGATAAAATTTGGAATGGTATCGCATCCAGACAACCATCAGTTCTATAAAGGGCTAAGGCTCATGCCTCAATATTTTCATCACCATAATCATATGGTGTTCGGAAACACATGTCAAAACATCTCAGTAGAATGATCCATCATTCTAAGGTTTTCATAACCATTTTCACCAAGTATTCCCATCTAAAGTTGGTCAAGTTTTATGCTTAGCACTAGCATATACAAGTGGGGGTGAGTACTAATGAGGGTTGATACACTAGTGGGGTGTGACTAAGTTTAATCTCATGCCTTAGGAGGACATCAAGATTATCTAGCTTAGGCCAAATTTTATGCTCTTTATGCAACCTTCAAGTATCCTTCTAGTATCTACCATTTATTCCAGTAAACTCTAAGTAAGAGCTTTGATAAATAAATAAAGTAATAAACTGGAAAATAAAACTAGGATTGGTTTATCAAGTGGTTATGATCATATATGCTTTAAGGCATATAGTGGCATGATAGCAAGCAAGTAGTAGCTTGCATAGGTCAACTTGATTAGTAAGGCTTGCAAGTATTGGCTTGCACAATATCAGTATAAGCTTGCTAAATTGCAAGTGTTAGCTTGCCTTGTGCAGAGCAGTGTTTGAAGTTCTCCTCGGCTTCTTCTTCGTAGTATCCTCCTTCCTCCTCGTATCCTTGGTCGGTACTAGCGTCTATAAATAAATACGATGTACACAATCACCAAACAATAATTAACTACTTGCAATCATCACACAAAAGGGTCCTATAGATGATCTATCATCATCACTAACATTACAAGGTTAAAGCTTGGTTTAATTCCTTTTATTTTTAGAAAATTAATTTCTACTCATTGAAAAACTACTTAAGATTTAATATTCTCCAAACCAAACATGGGATCATGTTGACACATGTCATCACCACATATTTTAGTTCATGGGAATGTGATTTAAAGTGGTGTCACAATTTAATAAGGTTTTACCCTTTTATTTTAATTAATTAAAGTGGCTAGAAATGCCTATGGGGCATTCTTTTATTACTTGAACATTATTTCTGTAAGTGAACCTATATATTTTCATATATTCTGAAAGGTATGGTTAAATGTGAGTTTTGAGAGTTGGAATCAACTCAAAAGCTATTATGGTTTATATTTGAAAAATGTTTGAATGCAGAAAAGCTTCTGCCTTGTTATTTTTGCCAAGGATGATCTACAGATCCAAATGACTTGAATCCAACGGGCATGGATTCGGCATTCCCAGACCTTTCTAACAAAATTAGTTTCATTCAATTTGGTGCACTTAATCGATCTGGGTTGATTTTTGAAACTGGGTACAGAAGTGTGTTTGAAATAAAATGGAAAAGGTTTAATTCAATTAACTGGGCTGCGCGGGAAAGGTTAACGGGCCGGCCTGTTAAGCACAGCGCTTCCGCGGGCTGCGTAAGTGGTTGTCCCCACGCGTCAGTGAGACGAGGGGGTGCGAAGCGGTATGGGGCGATGGGGGGCGTTCGATCTGGTTCTAATCCAACGGCTGAGGGTCATCGTTGACGTTGGGCAACGCCGGCGAGACAGAAACCTAGCGCGGCCAGTGGGGGTCGCTGGGGGCTCACCGGGGTTCAGGCGAGGGTCGGCGAGGCGGGAAAACGACGAAGTCGACGACAGCGAACCTCCTGGTACCGGCAGCTTCTCCTGGGGCGGCTCCAATCGCTGGCCCCCTTCTTCTCCAGCAGCGGCAGACTCCGATGAAATTCCGGAAAAGTGCTGCTCGCCTTGCTCCGGGAACGGGGTGGCACGATCAGTGAGAAGAGGGGAGTGAGATGGTGTGCTCAATTCGGCTGGGGGTGGCCTCTATTTATAATCGCGAGGACGAGACCGAACGGGATGGGCAGGCGACGGTGGCGACATGGCTACGAGCTGCTAGAGGCATGTCCGGCAGTGGCGATCGCTTGGTGGTCTCCTGGCGATGCTCTACGGCTTTAATGCGCGCGTAGGGGCGGTGCGGTTTGGTCTGGAACGCGCGATGCTCTGCGCGGCAGAGGCGGCGTCTTCGACGGCGAGCGGTGGTTGTGCGGCATGGGGCGGCGACTGGGGATGTCTAGCAGTCTCCTGGGTCGGTGGCGATCATGTATGCACGCGGCAAGGGCGGCGCGCGGTCTGTGGGCTTCAGTCGAGGGCGGCGCTCTGGTGCATGCTCGGCATGGTTGCTGGCGAGCTGGGCGCGGTCCGTGCGTGTGGTCCAGTGGCTGGCAACGTTCGAGTGCTGGACAAGGAGTGGAGGTGGACGGTGGGCTGCCTCCTAGACAAGGTTGGCACGGCTAAATCTCCTCCTAGCTTGATGTCTCCACTAGGGTGGCTTGGTGAGCTTTTGCTGTTCACCATTGTTGTCATTGCCCATCTTACAGTGAGGCTAGTGCTTGGTTTAACTTGCTAGATGATCTACTGAGATGGTTGTGAGCTAGAGAAGGAACAAGTTAGGATTCAATCACTGCTCACAATATTGTTTAAGATTTTGATGATTTGTGTCTGCAATGTGTTTGATGAAATGGCCGCAAGAATTCAAGTTTTGAATTTTGAAAAGATTTTTGGTGGGTGTGCTAGGTTGGTGCTGGCGAGTCTGCAGATGCTTGGGTTTTGAAAGTTGAGCTTGTTTGAGTGGTTTTTGAAAAAGTGGGATCTTCTCATATGATAAAGATTCAATTTTGAATTGTCATTTAAACTATGCATTTGAAAGTTTCTGGATGATCACAAAGTGGGCCTTGATACCTTGTTATGAGTATAATCAAGGGGTGCAAAGATCCAGAAAAGTTTCTGTTAAGTTCTGAAATTTTGGGACAGCCAAAGTAGGCATGGGAGTTAAATTGGTCAAAATGACCATTCACTCATTTAGCTTTGTTTTGATTTATTTGTCTTTGAGAAAAGTTTGGGTATTGTTTAGATGATGTTTATTGCAGCTAAGAATCCATTTACAAGCAAAGTAACACACAAACAAGGTGGTTCAAGAGAATTCCAAATGAAATGCATACACCATGCATGCTTTCATACTTTTATTTTAGAAAAGTTTTTGTTAACCCTAATTTTGATGATTAGAGTTTGATGATCCAAGTTTAGTATTTTTGGGATGTTACAAGAGGTTATTACAGAAGTAATAACTTTCAATACTCAAGGAAACTCTTGGGTTATCTCCCAACAAGTACTTTTCTTTAATGCCTTTAAGTTAGGCTTGATAGCTTGAGAAGATGCTCACATAAGTATTATGAATTTAAGTCAAAGAGAGCATCAAGAAGAAAATTCAAAACAAATTTAAGTTTAACCCACTTCCTATGCATAGGAATCTTGTACACAAATAAGTTCACAAAGAACAAAGTGACATGCATAGGAAGAGAAAACAAGAGTAACTTCAAAACTTTCAGCATAAAGAGAGGTGTTTCAATACCATCAAAACTTCTACAACCATATTTTCCTCTCTCATAATAATTTTTAGTAGCCTCATGAATAAACTCAACAATATAACTATCACATAAAGCAGGCTTTTCATGATCTACAAACACATAATTTCTATCAAGCTCAAAAATTGTGGGATTAAAACCTTCACAGGTTTTATCCAAAGTAGATATTTCAAAAGGATCCACGGGAACATAACATTCATCCTCCTTTGGTAAGCATGGGGGACAATCAAATAATGTAAGGGATAAAGAGTTACTCTCATTAGAAGGTAGATATGGGTAGATCCAGTCTTCCTCCTCTTGACCATCACTGTCCTCCTCTTTTTCATCTAATGAGCTTTCAGTTTCAGCAATTTCTTCTTCCATAGGCTCCTGCAAAGGCATTAGTATCTTCCATTTGTGGAAAGAACCTATTAAAATATTCAAGAATATAGCCATTTGATTCCTTGTAATTTTCAAAAAAAATTAAGTATCTCATAAACCTCAGATTCATAAGGTGAATCATCAGTATTTTCAAGCAAACTGGCAAGTTCAAATGCACCCTTGAGGGCAATAAATTCTTAAATTTGTTCCACATCATAAAATTCATAATTTACTTTAACATAAGAAGATATGGTAACATTATCATTATACTCACATTGAAAGGGTAGGTGTTTATACCTCCTGCAGCAACAAGATTTATCAAAGCAATAAGTAACACTATATGTGACGAGGTTTAATCTCGTCAATGCCCATTGTTATGGACTTGGGTTTTGGAGAAGATGGGGATGCTGGAGATGATGGCACGGTTAACAGACAAGCAACCAGGGGACACGAGATTTACCCAGGTTCAGGCCCCCGGAGGGAAAACCCTACTCCTGCTTGTCTGCTCTTTGATTACGGCGGAACCGAAGGTTACAGGGTGCGCATATTCGATCTGGCGTGGATGCGTGTGCGAAAGTATGAGTCGAGGTTGGTTGAGCGATCTAGGACGTGCCCTCCTGGCCTTTATATAGACTTAGGCAGGTCCCGGGCGTAGTCCTAGTCGGTTACAAGTTCTTAGGGTTTTACCCCTTTGAGTTTCCTATCTCCTCTAGTCTTGCTCTCCAAGGATCCGAAGACGTCATGGGCCTTGGCCACCCGAAAATCTTCATGGGCCAGCGTATGTCCGCCGTGGGCCTTCCTTGGGCTGGACTAGGTATGCTGAAGTTACGTACCCGTAGGGTATAACCATGTCAGTAGCCCCCGAGTGATCAGTCGAATCGTAGATTCGGCTGAGGACTCTTCAATCCTTCGGGTGCAACTCTGTCTTTCAAGAGGATGTGTAGGGATTGTTGATACGTGTGCCTGACTCACCCGACGGATCAGGGTCAGTTAACCGTCTTAGGACGAAACAACACGATTTTCTTCAGGTTCGGGTCCCTTAACCCGGGCCTGGAACATATGCTGGCGTAATTCAACTCAGGCCGCGGAGGACTTACAGGAGTGGAATTCCAGTGATTTTAATTGGCGTACCCAACGCGTCCGTCGGGATTTTTCATCGCACTGCTGATGCAGATTCATATTAGCGCGATCAAGTGCGTTGCCGTGCCATCGATGATATCTGAGGTCTTATCTTTGCGTCGCCGCAACGACATCGAACATTTATCACCTCGGAGGTGCTTGGTGGCCAAGGAGATTGTTGCTCACTTAGCGTTACTGGGGGCGAGTTGCCAAAAGTTTTTGCATGCTGATCCGAAGATCGCGATCGAAGATTTCATAGGGTGCGCGACCAGCCTCCTATGGGAGTAGCCCCAAGTGTCATTGGTCGTGAGACTCGAACGGAGACTTTTAGTTCAAGCATTGTTTCAATCATTAGGTCCGCAGGACTCGAAAATTTTCGGATGCTTAAATCCATCTTCCCTATGGGAGTAGCCCTCCGAGTCCGTAGTGGAGTCGTAGACTCGACGTAGGACTCAGAGAAGTAATTTTGTCCTCATTTGTCGCCGGTGCGGCCGTATCCGATAGGAGTAGCCCCCAAGTATTTAGTCGAATCGTAGATTCGAGTGAGTACTTTTAGCTGTGGAGCCGAAGTGGTGCTAGTATAGCTTTTGATGACGTCAGTGCTTACGATCGATGACCTCAAGCGTCTGCTACGCCAGAGATGACTTGGCTGGACGAAGCATGGGTCCCACGCGTAGTGGATGGCGTGGTAACGACGGTTCGTTGTGGTGTTGACACGTGTACGGCCAGATTTACCGTTGGCATTAGGTCTTCTCGATGGACGGCCAGCGTGCGTCGTCTTCGCTGTTATAATCCTGGGTGAAATCGTGGTCTGTTGTTTCACCGCACCAGTTCATCTGTTCACTGCCTCCTTGTTCTTGAGCAATTCTCGCTGCGCGTGGAGCTTTCCTTCCACATTTCGTTCGTTCTTTCTGCGTTATCATCACCACCACCGCTGCAGCGCCATGGGGACTAGTCCTCGTATGCTGTTGGGACTAGCGCCGCCGGAGGCAAGAAGAGCACCGCCGCTGCCCGCATCACCGATGGTGGCTGGCGGCGATCAGAGACGCGGGAGAGCGATCTCCGCAAACTGCACGAGCGGAGCCTGATCCCACAGGATGCGACAGTCGTGAGACTCCCCGGCAATGAGGTAATCCCCCGTCCCCCATCTGGGTACCGGGTTATGTTTCTTGCCTTCGTCTTGCGTGGGTTTTCGTATCCAGTCCATGACTTCCTTCGTGGGCTGCTCTTCTTCTATGGGGTTCAGTTGCATCATCTGTCTCCCAACTCCCTTCTCCACATTGCGTGTTTTATCACGCTTTGCGAGTGTTGGCTTGGCATTGAGCCGCACTTTGGCCTCTTCCGGAAGCTTTATTCCGTGAAGAGGCAGTCTGGTTCGGATGGTGTGTATCCCATTGGGGGTTTCATCATCTCTCTCAGTCCCAATGTCCAATTCTTTTCCTTTTCCATGTCCGAATCTGTCCAGTACTGGCGGAGGAAGTGGTTTTACATCCGTGACTCCGTACTGCCTGGGCAAGATTTTGGTCTCGTTCCTTTTGACCCCTCCCAATTGATTGAGAAGAAAAGATCCTGGAAAAACCAAATCTTAGACGGTGAGGAGGCGGAGATAGAGGCCCTGTACCGTCGGGTGGAGGATCTCCAACTGATTCCTGATAAGGAGGTGAACGGTGTCGACATCATCCGGACGTTTCTTGAGCGTCGGGTGCAGCCTCTCCAAGCGAGGGCGCATCCGATGTTTCTTTACTCTGGCGTCGTGATCCGATGAGGGTTTCGAGTGAGAAAATCTCGGAGGCGGAACTTGATAAGGCTCTTCGCGTGCTGCTGAAGTTCAAGGCCGATGAAGAACTCCCGGGGAAGTCGCTGACTCCTCCCTTTTCTTCGACGTTGGCCATGCCGAAGGTGTAGATTTGCGCACATAGTGCTCCCCTTTTGTTTTTGTCATCTGTGTACTTTTTCCTTTGTTTGCTAACAAAGTTCCTTTTCCTTTTGCAGAGCTTCAAAGTGCCGGGCATGGCACCACCGTTGCCCGAAAGGTATCCGAATGCCCCGTACAATGAAGTGGTGGATTCCGTGTCCGAGCTTCCATCGGCGCGATCTCTGGCGGAGGATGCCGACGAGTCGAGTGAGGACCATACGCACGAGCGATCACGGAGCTCGAGCGAGTCTTCGGATGCTTCGACTCCTCCGACTCCCAGAAATCCTCTGGGCCTTGAGCGTCATGATGATGTTCATGGGGGTTCTTCCTCTCCCCTTCCTGCCATTCCCGTGCGAGCTGTTGCTCCGCACCCGCCAGCAAAGAGGAAGAAGGAAGAAAAGAAGGAGGAGAAGAAGGAAGAAAAGAAGGAGGAGAAGAAGGAAGAAAAGAAGGAAGAGAAGAGGGACCGAAGGGCTTCTCCTATCTTCGACCTGAGCGCGTTGGGCTCGTAAGTTTCTCTTGTTGCCACTGTTGTCCTTTGTTTCCTTGTTATTTTTGCACCTGTGTTGATTGGTTCGTATGCATGCAATTCTCCGACGGCTCTAGTGATGGAGCGCGCGAGATGATGGGGGAGTCGAACATTGCGTCGCCTCCTCCTCAGACTGTGGCGACTTCTGGCGATGTTGCGCCAGTTCCTCCTGTGCAGGAGAGGCTGGTGGTTGCGCCCCAGAATTTCGCAGGCGGGCCTACGGGTTCGCCTTCGGAGCACGTAAGTTTCTTCTGCTTGATCTTACGGGGGGATCCCCCGAGTGTATTCGTATGGCGATGTTTATTTTTGCTTCTTTGTGTTGGGCGTAGCCCCCAAGTCCTGTTCTTACTGCTATTGCCTTTTTCTGCAGCCTTTTGTCCAAGAGGCCAAGCGGCTGGTGGAGGAGCGCCTGATGCTGGAGGCGAAACTGCGACAGCTCCAAGGTATTCGTCTGCCTTGTAGTACTTCTTTTGCTTATCCTTGTCCTGTTTTTTGACACTTGCTTGTTGTAAATGCAGAGGAGCATAACGACTCTCTCCGTGAGGTCGACGCTCTGAAGAAGAGCCTTGGCCAATCGGAAGAGCCGAAGCCGCTGGTGCAAAAGAGCGCCTTGAGCTGGAGCCGAAGCGAAGGAGCGTCTGCTGCAGGAGGCCGCATATCGTGAGGAGCAGCTGGCCACCGTTGCGGCTGCTCGTGAAAAAGGGGTGGCGGATAAGCTCATGGCTGCTGCCAAGGCTATTTCGGGTGAGTACCAGCTTTTGGACTTTTTTTTTCTACGGATCTTCTTCCATGCTGACTTTCTTCATATTTTCCTTCGGTTTCGTCTCAGATGCCGCAGGCATCGAGTTCGACCGCGGTGCTCTGGAGAACATGAGTGCTTTAGATGATGCCACTGTGGCGGTCGAAGACTGCTGTAGCACCGTCGTCAACTCCCTTGCCAAGTCGAAAGAGGTCCTTGGTCTCTTCTACCAGGAGCTCTTCCCGAAGGGCGCACCCCTTGAAGATGTGGATGCCCTGGCAGAGGCTCTGTCAGCCGAAGCGCCTGCAGCATACAAGCGCAAGTAGAAGGGCATCGGCGCGGCCATCGGGCTAGCGATGGCCATGGCGTCTGGGGCGGAGCTGGACCTGCCCCAGATTACTTCTCGGATGCCCACGGCTGCGGATGGATCCGAGGTAGCTTTCGCCGCCTACTCCGCTTGTTGCCGACGATATGGGCCTAAGCTCATTGACTTGCTGTCTGAGTACGCACTGCGGCAGCAGGGCGAGGCCAAAGCTAGGCAGTCTGGTTCTGAGGCGACTCAGTGTCCTGCACCTGAGGCATAGTAGACGTAGGGTAGTTTGTAGTCTCCTTCTGTTGTAAATATCTTTTGTAGTACCATCCTTGTGCCATGTAGTGGCCTTATTTTAATGAATTCCTCCGAGTTGTGCTTTTATCCTTGGCTGAATGTCTGTGTGCCTTCTTTTTTCTGCTGCTATAGGTTCCTTCGGGTGCTGACCCAGTTGATACTTCATCCGAGAGGCCCTTGCGAACATCATTGGATGATTCCTCGCAGCTCGCTTTTCTTCGAGATCGTGTGCGCAGCTTGGAGAGGGATTTGCTCGGGTTACACGGTCGTGATGATGTTTGGAAATCCAAAGCAGACCGTGGTGCAGTCAGAGAGGAGTATCTGATGGAGGAGCTGGGTCGGCTGTTCGAGCAGCTGCAATGTAAGTTGATCCTTCTTTCGGGCTGTAGCCCAGTTCTTCGGGTGAGCCTGCTGGCCTTATTCTTGTTTTGTGCGGTTGTCGCAGGTGCCAATATTGTTCCGAGGGAAGAAAAGGAGCGTATTGCTGTTCGAGTCAATTGTTTGACTCAACAGGACATGGAGGCCGGCGGCTTCTTCTGGATGGACCGTGATCGTTCCATAGTTCTGGCGATAGTGCAGGATCGCGTCTACCAGGTTTCGCGAGTGCTTCGCCAGGTGCAGACATCACTTTCCTCGGTGCTGCACGTCATGTTTCCGTTGGATGCCATGCCAACGACCCTTGCAGGTCTTCTGACAAAGTTTCGGAATGCCGGCAATGTCAAGGAGCTGGTGCGGCCGCAGCTCGTCGCAGGGGTGAAGGCTGCCTTGTCTCTTGTGAGGGTGCACCGCCCTGACGTAGATTTGGCTGCTGTGGCGAATGGGCCACCTCCTCGACCAGATGGTGGCGAGTGGAATATGCGTCCGCATTACGCGGCTGTAAGGCAGTATGCCGAACAAATTGTAGACTTGTTTGAGCAGCGTGCTCAGGTTATTCTTCAGAGTAGATAGGACCTGAAAATAAACAGATAGATGTAAAATTTGTATATTGCGGCTGGGCGTTTATGTGCCCTTTGTTGTAAAGGTTTGCTTGTTTGTGAGCACGCAGTGCTTTGATTGAGTACGTGCCCTTTTCGTTTGCCTGACGTAGTCAGCTACTCAGGTGTACACGTTTGGTCCTCAGTCGATGAAATCGTGAGGTGGGGGGAGCCCCCGAGTGCGTTTGTAGCATGTAGTAAAGTTGCAGAAAATAGTCAACCGAAGGTTGGGAGCGAGACACTTAGCTTTATTTATATCGTAATGGAGGAGGTACATGGTTCGGCTGAGTAGCCTTGGCTGAAAGCCTTATTGTAAGTAAAAAAAGGGGGTAGGTTGCTACGGGTAGAATCGTCGCAGGTGCGAGACGTTCCACGGGTTGGAGTATGCGACTCCAGACTCCACGTGCTTGAGGCGATAGGCGCCACCTGGGATGACCTCGGTGATGGCGTAGGGTCCTTCCCATGGTGAATCGAGTTTGTTCGGTCGCTTTTGCTTGAGTCGCAAGACGAGGTCTCCTTCGACGAAGGACCTTGGGCGCAGCCGACGGCTGTGGTAGTTGCGGAGACTTTGCTGGTACACCGCTGATCTAGCTGCTGCTATATCCCGTGCTTCGTCGAGTGTGTCGACGGCATCTTCGAGTGCAGCCGTGGACTCGGCTTCGCTGTAAGCGACGACTCGTGGAGCCTGGTGGCGTACTTCGGCTGGTAGCACGGCCTCAGCTCCGTGCACCATGAAGAATAGTGTGTAGCCGGTGGAGCTGTTTGGCGTAGTCCGTAAGCTCCACAGGACAGCCGGTAGCTCTTTCGTCCAGTTTCCAGCTTTGTGCTCGAGTGAGCTCATGAGACGCTTCTTGATGCCGGCGCCGATTAGGCCGTTGGCCTTTTCCACTTTCCCGTTTGTTTGCGGGTGTGCCACTGAGGCATACGTGATATTGATCCCGAGGCCTTCGCAGAAGTCCTGGAATTCTTCGGAGATGAAGTTTGATCCGTTGTCGGTGATGATGCTGTGCGGTACGCCAAACCTGTAGACAATGGATTCGAAGAACTTGACGGCGGTTTTGCCCTTCTGATTCGTAACTGGCATGGCCTCGATCCACTTGGTGAATTTGTCGACTGCGACCAGGAGGTAGACGTGTCCTCCCTTCGAGGATTTTGGCAGTTTGCCGATCATGTCAAGGCCCCATTGGGAAAAAGGCCAGGCTATGGGTATGGGTTGAAGTTCGGACCCAAGTGCGTGCGGTTTGTCGGCGAACCGTTGGCACCCATTGCATCTTCGGACGATGTCCTTCGCATCACTCATGGCCGTTGGCCAGTAGAATCCTGCTCGCAGAGCTTTGGCGACGAGGGAGCGACTGCCTGCATGGTGGCCGCAGATGCCCTCATGGATATCTTGGAGTATGGCCTTGCCGTCGTCGATGGTGACGCACCGTTGTAGTACACCCGTAATGCTGCGTTTGTACAGCTCGCCGTTGATGATGGTGAAGGCTTTTGACCGACGAGATACGCGTCGGGCATCTGTCGGGCTGTCTGGCAATTCTCCGTTTATCAGGAACTGGAGGTATGGCCGTGTCCAAGTTTCTTCGACTGCCATGACCTGCATCAGGTTGACCATGGCAACTTCGGTATCCAACTTTTCGGGTCCTTCATGACCTTCGGGTAGCGTAGCCCCCGAGTGTTCTGCTTCTTCGGGTGATCCCTTGGGGAACTTCCGCTTGATGGATGGCACACAGATCTGTTCAAGGAACACACCTGGTGGTACCTTTGCACAAGTGGAGCCGATGTTGGCGAGTCTATCGGCCTCCTCGTTGATCTCTCTTCCAACGTGCCGAAGTTCGCAGCCGTCGAATTCTCCTTCGAGTGCGTTGTATAGCGCGCGATTCGCGATCATGTTTTCGGCGTGTGCGTCGCACTCATTCATCGTCTGCTGTACGACAAGGTTGGAGTCACCGTAGATGACCAGGCGTGTTGCGCCGCATATTTTTGCCATCTTCATGCCATGGATGAGGGCTTCGTATTCGGCCTCGTTGTTGGAGGCTCTGAATTTCATCCGAAGGACGTACTTCATCTTGTCACCTTGCGGGGAGGTCAGTATGACTCCTGCCCCTGCTCCGGCTTCGCGTTTGGAGTAGTCAAAATGCATTTTCCAGGACTGCGACATGTCTGGGGTGTCAGGCAGCTGCAGCTCCATCTAGTGTTTGGCCATGAGGGAGCTAATACTAAGGTATATAAGTCAGTCAAGCCCTACCCAATATTCGGCTATTGTGGTTGTACGATAAAATTGGAATGGTATCGCATCCAAACAACCATCACTTTTATAAAGGGCTAAGGCTCATGCCTCAACATTTTCATCACCAAAATCATCAGGTGTTCGGAAACACATGTCCAAAACATTTCAATAGAATGATCCATCATTCCAAGGTTTTCATAACCATTTTGCACCAAGTATTCCCATCTAAAGTTGATCAAGTTTTATGCTTAGCACTAGCATCTACCAGTGGGGGTGAGTACTAATGAGGGGTGGTAAACTAGGGGAGTTTCAACTAAGTACACCTTATATCTTAGGATGATATCAATGTTTCTCACTTAGGCCAAATTTTATGCTCTTTATGCAACCTTCACAGATCTTTCTAGTATCTACCAAACTCTTAAGTAAACTCTAAGGAAGATCTTTGATAAAGAAATAAAGTAAGAAGCTTGCAAGTAAAACTAGGATTGGTTTATCAAGTGGGTATGACCACATATGCATAAGGCATATAGTAGGCATGGTAACAAGCAACTATTGGATTGCATAGGTATAGTATCAGCTTAAATCAATATCAGTATAAGCTTGCATCAATATCAGTATAAGCTTGCCTTGTGCAGAGCAGTGGTTGAAGTTCTCCTCGGCTTCTTCCTCGTAGTATCCTCCTTCCTCCTCGTATCCTAGGTCGGTACTAGCATCTATGAATAAATACGAGGTACACAATCACCAAACAATACTTAGCTACTTGCAATCATCACACACAAGGGTCCTATAGATGATCTAACATCATCTTTAACATTACAAGGTTAAGGCTTGGTTTAATTCCTTTTAAATTTTAGAAAAGTAATTTCTACTCATTGAAAAACTACTTAAGATTTAATATTCTCCAAACCAAACATGGTACCATGTTGACACATGTCATCACCACATATTTTAGTCCATGGAAATGTGATTTAAAGTGGTGTCACAATCTAATAAGGTTTTACCCTTTTATTTTAATTAATTAAAGTGACTAGAAATGCCTATGGGGCATTCTTTTATTACTTGAATATTATTTATGCAAGTAAACCTATATATTTTTATATATTCTGAAAGGTATGGTTAAATTTTATTTTTGAGAGTTGGAATCAACTCAAAAGCACTTATGGTTTAAATTTGAAAATTGTTTGAATGCAGAAAAGCTTCTGCCTTGTTATTTTTACCATGGGTGATCTATAGATCCAAATGACTTGAGTCCAATGGGCTTGGATTCAGCATTCACAGACCTTTCCAACAAAATTGGTTTCATTCAATTTGGTGTACTGAATCGATCTGGATTGAATTTTGAAGTTGGGTACATAAGTGAGTTTGAAATAAAATAGAAAAGGTTTAATTTGAATAACTGGGCTGCACGGGAAAAGTTAACGGGCCAGCCTGCTAAGCGTAGTGCTCCCGCGGGATGCTTAAGTGGGTGTCCCCACTCGTCAGTGAGATAGGGAGGGGCGAAGCGGTATGAGGCAACGTGGGTCGTTCGATCTGATTCTAATCCAACGGCTGGGAGTCATCGTCGACGCGAGGCAACGCCGACGAGAAAGAAACCTAGCGCGGCCAGTGAGGGGTGCTGGGGGCTCACCGGGGTGCAGGCGAGGGTCGGCGAGGCGGGCGAACGACGAAGTCGACGACGGCGAATTCAGGGGTGGTCGCGGCAGCTCCTGGGGTGGCCGAAATCGATGGCGCCCTTCTTCTCCAGAGGCGGCGGGCTCCGGTGAAATTCCGGCAAGGTGGTGCGCGCCTTGCTCCGGGAACGGTGTGGTACGATCAATGAGAAGAGGGGAGTGAGGTGGCGTGAAGAAATCGACTGGGGGTGGCCTCTATTTATAGTCGAGCGAGGGGACCGACGGGGTGCACGGTGAGCTCGTCGGGGGCGATGTTACAGGCGGCTATTGGCATGGGAAACGGTAGGGGATGGTGCGGTGTTCCCTAGCGATGCTCAACGACATGGTTTCGAGGCGTGGGGCGGTGTGGCTTGGTCTGGAACATGCGACGCTCTGCGCGGCAGAGGCGGCGTCTTCGACGGCGAGCAGTGGCTGTGCGGCACGGGGCGGCGAACAAGGATGTCTGGCGGTCTCCTGGGTCGGTGGGGATTGTGTATGCACGCGGCGAGGGCGGCGCGTGGTCTGTGGGCTTCGGTCGAGGGTGGCACTCTGATGCACGCTCGGCATGGTCGCTGGCGAGGTTGGCATGGTTCGTGCGTGTGGTCCAGGGCTTGGCAACGCTCGTGGCTGGGACAGTGAGTGGCGGTGGACGGTGGGCTGCCTCCCAGACATGCTGGCTAGGCTTGCTTCTCCTCCTAGCGTGCTGTCGACATGGGGGTGACAAGGTTGGCTTCGGCTGTTCACCATTGATGGTAATGCCAAGCTCACAGTGGTGCTAGTGGTTAGTTAATCTTGCTAGATGATCTACCGAGATGGTTGTGAGCTAGAGAGGGAACAAGTTAGGCTCAAATCACTGCTCCAAATAGTGTTTAGATTTTGTATGATTTGTGTCTGTAACCTGTTTGATGAAATGGCCACATGAAATCAAGTTTTGAATTTTGAAAAGATTTTTGGTGGGTTTGCTAGATTGGTGCTGGTGAGTCTGCAGATGCTTGGGTTTCGAAAGTTGAGCTTGTTTGAGTGGTTTTTGAAAAAGTGGGATCTTCCCATATGATAAAGATTCAACTTTGAAATGTCATTTAAACTATGTATTTGAAAGTTTCTGGATGATCACAAAGTGGGCCTTGATACTTTTTTATGAGTACATTCAAGGGGTGCAAAGATCCAGAAAAGTTTCCATTAGGTTCTGAAAGTTTGAGGCAGCCAAAGTAGGTATGGGAGTTAAATTGGTCAAAATGACCATTCCTTTATTTTATTTGTTTTGATTTACTTGTCTTTAGGAAAAGTGTGGGAAATGTTTTAGATGATGTTTATTTCACCTAAGAAACATTTTACAAGCAAGGAAACACACAAACAAGGTGGTTCAAAAGAATTTCAAGTTTAATGCATACTCATATGCATGCATTCATAATTTTATTTAACAAAGTTTTTGTTAACCCTAATTTTGATGATTAGAAATTGATGATCCAAGTTTAGTATTTTTGGGATGTTACAAACCTTCCCCCCTTAAACAAAATCTCGTGCCGAGATTTGAAAAAGGACGAAAAGATTACCTAGGATTTGAAGAGATCTGGAAACTCCGTCCTGATGTGATCTTCGCGTTCCCAGGTGGCTTCCTCTTCTGTGTGGTAGCTCCACTGAATCTTGAGAAACTTGATGCTTCGGGTTCGGGTAGTTCGAAAATATTCTTCCAAAATACGAATGGGTACTTCAGGATAGGTCAGGTCATCGTTGATCTCTATGGTCCGATGATCGATATTCTTGAACACTTCGGTCTTCTCGGGGACTTCGAGACACTTGCGAAGTAACGAGATATGGAACACATTGTGCACGGCTGACATCTCTTCGGGTAGTTCAAATTGATACGATACTTCTCTTCGACGGTTCAGAATCTTCAAAGGTCCGATATATATGGGGGCTAACTTTCCTTTGAGTTGGAAACGCTGCATTCCCTTCAATGGCGACACTTTCAGATAAAAAAAATCTCCTATGTTGAAGCCGAGGTCTCTATGTCTCTTGTCGGCGTAACTCTTCTGTCTGGATTGGGCGGTCTTGAGGTGCTCACGAATCTTGTGAACCTTCTCTTCTGCTTCTCGTAGGATGTCGGGTCCAAAAATCTGACTCTCTCCTACTTCCGACCAGTTCAAAGGGGTGTGACACTTCCTTCCGTACATGAATTCAAATGGGGCCATTTGAAAACTGGCTTGATAACTGTTGTTGTACGAAAATTCTGCAAACGGCAGACAGTCTTCCCACTTGGATCCGTATTCTAACACACATGCTCTCAGCATATCTTCGAGTATTTGGTTTACTCGCTCCATTTGTCCATCGGTCTGAGGGTGATACGTGGTACTGAAATCTAAGCGGGTTCCTAAACCTTCTTGGACTTTCTTCCAGAATCTCGAGGTAAACTGAGTTCCTCGATCCGATACAATGTTCTTGTGGACTCCGTGCAAACTAACGATTCGAGCGATGTACAACTCCGCTAGCTTCGAACTCTGATAAGTGGTTTTGGCGGGCAAGAAATGGGCAACTTTGGACAATCTGTCCACTATGACCCAGATGGAGTCATTTCTCCTACTAGAGGTAGGTAGTCCAGTGATAAAGTCCATTCCTACAGAATCCCATTTCCATTCCGGAATCTGCAATGGTTGCAACAATCCAGCGGGTCTTTGATGTCCGGCCTTGACTCGCTGACAAATATCACACTTGACGATATAGATTCCGATTTCTCTCTTCATCTTATGCCACCAAAATTGCTCTTTCAAGTCTTGATACATCTTAGTTCCTCCGGGATGGATAGAATAAAGAGTATCATGAGCCTCCTTCAAAATAACTTCTTTCAACTCAGAATCTGATGGTACACAAAGGCGTCCTTTGTACCACAATACTCCTTCTTCGTCCTCGGTGAATCCAGGTACTTTGCCTGTACCGATACGACGCTTGATTCCGTCAATACTAGCATTTCCCTTATGCGCCTCTTTAATCTGACTGATCAAAGTGGGCTAGAGTTCTATGCTAGCCAGAAATCCTTCACTTACTAATTCCATCCGAAAATCTTTTAGCTCTTTGTGCAGACTTGGTTGCTCCTTAAAAATCATGGAGTTCAAGCGGCACGGCAATCTTCTAAGGGCATCGGCTACTACGTTTGCTTTACCAGGGTGATAGTGAATGTCCAGGTCGTAATCCTTGATTAGCTCAATCCATCTTCTCTGCCTCATATTCAGCTCCTTCTGAGTGAATATATACTTTAGGCTCTTGTGATCCGAATAAATTTCACAACGGTTTCCCATCAGGTAATGTCTCCATGTCTTCAGGGCTAGAACTACGGCTGCTAGTTCGAGGTCATGGGTTGGGTAGTTTTGCTCGTGTTGCTTCAGTTGTCGAGATAGATAAGATATAACTTTGCCTTCTTGCATTAACACACATCCGAGACCAATCTTGGATGCGTCACAATACACATCGAAGGGCTTCGTGATATCTGGCATGATCAAGATTGGGGCTGAAATCAATCTCCTCTTGAGTTCTTGAAAACTCGCTTCACATTTGTCGGTCCATTCAAACTTCTTTTCCTTCTTCAGCAATTGGGTCATGGGTCTGGCGATACTCGAGAATCCTTCTACGAATTTGCGGTAATATCCCGCCAATCCGAGAACTGCACGAACTTGGGTTTGAGTGGTTGGGGCTTGCCAATCTTCTACATCTTTCACTTTGGCCGTGTCAACGGCAATTCCTCCGGCTGATACAATGTGACCGAGGAATCCTACCTCCTGTAACCAGAATTCACATTTGCTAAACTTTGCATACAACTGATGCTCTCTAAGGGTTCCAAGAATGGTCCTTAGTTGTAGCTCATGTTCTTCTTCTGATTTGGAATAAATAAGAATGTCATCGATGAAAACAACGACAAACTTATCCAGGAAGTCCATAAAAATCTTATTCATGATATTCATGAAATAAGCGGGGGCATTGGTTAATCCAAAAGACATGACCGTATACTCGTACAATCCATATCTGGTGGTAAAGGCAGTCTTTGGAATATCCTCTGCACGAATTTTGAGTTGATGATAGCCAGTTCTAAGATCAATCTTAGAAAACACTTTGGCACCGGTCAACTGATCAAACAAATCTTCTATCTTGGGCAAGGGGTACTTGTTCTTGATGGTGACATCATTCAACTTCCGATAATCCGTACACAAACGGTTACCTCCATCCTTCTTGTCCACAAATAAGACAGGTGATCTCCATGGTGACGCACTTGGTTGAATCAATCCAATTTCTAGCATGGAATCCAGTTGCTTCTTCAATTCTGGTCGCTCCGACGGGTTCATACTATAGGGTCTCTGGCTATAGGTCCGGTTCCGGAGATTAGTTCGATGATAAACTCGATATCCTGATCTGGGGCATACCAGGCAAAACATCTGGAAATACATCGGGGTATTCACAGACTATCCGGACTTGGTCAATGGTAGGTTGGGCTATACTCTTGTTGCATTTGAATTGGCGAGGTAAGGTTTCAGATATATGCTCGACTGATATTCCGGCAGTACTGGTCATAGTTATGGCTTTCTTGGCATAGTCAATTAATCCTTTATGTTTGGACATCCAATCCATTCCTAGTACTACTTCCAAACCTTTAGTTCCGAGTACTATCAGATTTGCATAAAAATCTATGCCATGGATTCGGATAGGGACGTCTTTGCAAATTTGCCTAGCCTTGGTGGTTGATCCGGGAATTTGAACAATCATGACATGCTTCAGTTTGGTTGGTTGAATTTTACTAGTGCATGCAAATTCTTCGGTGACAAATGAATGCGATGCACTAGAATCAAACAACACTCTTGCAAGTACTGAATTAGCAGAAAACATACCCAGCACGACATCTGGCGCTTCCTGAGCTTCTTCAGCATGCATGAGAAAAAGACGGCCATTGCGGTTGATTGAATTCACTGGGGAAAATCTTCTTCCTGGCTGAACACGACGCTGCTGCTGAGCTGGGACATTGGTATTGGGAGCTGTAGCATTCTTCTTGTTGGGGCACTCGTTGGAATAGTGGCCTTTATTTCCACAGTCATAACAGGTCACTTGCGACTTGTCCCTGGCTGCTACAGGCACAGCATTGCTTCCAGTCCTTGGGGCAGCGTTGGTGTTGGCGGTAGCATTGTTGTTGTTAAACTTGGGTGGGGCACGATTGAAATTGCTAGCGTTGCCGGGGTTGTTGTGGTTTCCTCCGGTCTAGGGTTTCCACGGTTGGGATAGGTGGGACGGGTCATCGGGGGTCTGTTAGTTCTTGGGGAAAATCCTGGAGATGGGTTAGGGCGATACTTTGGGGTCTGATGGGTTCCTGGCTGATGCATCACACGACGCTTGCGGTTCTCATTGGCTTGGTTAATCTTTCCTTCCATTTGGATAGCAGAGTCGACAAGGGCTTCAATATCTGCAAAGGGAATATTGACAAATACCGTCTACATCTCATCATGCAGACCATTCAGGAATATTTCTTTCTTCTTGGCTTCGGTGTCTATTTCATCCGGGGCATACCTAGCTAATGACAAAAATTTGTCACGGTATTCCACTACAGTCATCATTCCTTGCTTTAGCTCTCTGAACTCGTCTCTCATTCTCTTGATCAAACCCGGTGGCACATGGGTTCTGCTAAATTTGACCTTGAATTCCTCCCAGGTCATCATCTGGCCTCCGGTCATTGCGCGAAAACTGTTCCACCATGCTCTGGCATCTCCGGCTAGATAGTGGGTGGCAAACAGAACTTTCTCGTTGCCTTCCACTCCGGCTACTTCTAGGTTATTTTCCATGGTTTGCAGCCAATCATCGGCGTCTAGGGGCTCTTCTGACTTAGTGAAAATAGGTGGGTTGGTATTCTGGAAATTCTTGAGCTTAGATCCATGGTGGTCCTGATTTCCATGGCCTTGGTTGTTATGGGCTAGCTGGGCTATCAGCTGAAGGGTGACCAGGTTGGCTTGACGTTCGGCTCTTTCAGCTTCGCAGGCAGATGTCAACATTTTTAGAATCTACAACATCGGGTCCGAGGATGAACCACTTCCTCCACGTGGCATCTGAAGATTGAGGTAGATCATGAGAAAAGAGGGAAGTTTCTAAAGTTTTGGGTTTTTGAAAAGTTTTTAAAGTTTGACTCAGATTTTCTAGCAACTTGCTTTTTCATTCATTCAATCATAGCACCCGATACAACACACACCACAACAAAGAAAAACATATGGTTTTAAGAACCATTCTGAGAACTACGATACAGTGGGACCGAATACTACTCATTACGTTGGTGCTCAAGTGCTACTATTCCTCGGAATCTGTGGCTTCGTCATCTTCATCATCACTGATGAAGGCGAAATCGTCCTCATCGGTGAAGAAGTCCATGGCCTGATCTTCCAGAAAATCATCGTCATAGCTGAGATAGGAGTAGGGGTCTCCACGAAGATCCTCTCCGGCATTCTCCCTTTCCTCCAACTGCATGTATCTCTCGTGGATGGTCTCCTCCAGAGATGAGATGCGGTGGCGAAGACGGGAAATGATGCGCTCCTTCTTGTCGAGCTGACGGCGGCGAGACTTGCGATCCTTTGCTAGCATGGCGATGGTCTGGTCCTTTGTCTTGATGATGGCAGACTTGAGGTTGCAGTAGTCACGACAGTTGTCCAACTCCTGCTGACGATCGTACATCATGAAGCTAAGGTGGTCCAATTGAGTCTTCAACTCAGGGTGGTATGGGGCTTCCAGTGGTTGTCCATTAGCATCACGCCTTGGGAAAAACTCAAAGCGAGTACCCTTGATCTGATTGATGCTCTGCCCACACAGACGGGAAAGAGCTTCCTGCATGGCCCTGGCAAGTCCATCGAGCCAGTTGTTTTCCCTTAAGGTAAACTGAATTCCCTCCACAGTGGGAGACTCAATCTTTCCTCGGAGACTTGCAGCAATTAGCCACTGCAGATCTTCTCCTCCTTGATCATTGAGCTGAGCTCCGAAGAACTCGGGGTGTGGACGCTCCAGAAGTTCCGAAAGCTGTTCCAAATCCCTCTCAAAGATCAGGTCTCCTCCATTCCCCAACTGATAAAACTTGCTGTACTTCACGTCCATCTATAAGAATAGAGGATGAGTGTAAGATCCCTCCCTTATAAAGGAAAAGGATCCCTGTGATTGCAATGCTAGTCCCTGGATCATTGCTAGCATCCACAGTTTAAGATGAAGTACACAGATACAAAGGTCATTTATTACAGCCATTCCAGAGATAAAAATAGTCTTTACAACTCCAAGGCCACATGCCTAATACAAGAGTTTGAATAAGTAACTAAATAAAAGTCTTCATCTTCATGTGCCACAGGCAAACATGTTGAGTGTAGACTCATGACACCTAATCCTCATCAGAGTAACCTGCAACATCACAAGTTACAGCCACAGTGGGTCAATACTTTGGAATAGTATTTGCAAGTGATACCTTAGTAAAATTTTAAGTGGACTAGATACTATATGCAATTTGGCTAAGTGTAGCTTGGCTTGCTTTGCTCAAAATAGGTTTTTCCTATTAGTTGAAATCACTAAGTTTTTCTTTGACAAAACTTTTCCCAAGGAACCACCAATAGACATTGATGTCCTTCACCCTTGTTCACCCACAAGTTTTTACTTAGAAATTGGGATGAGGAGATTCTTGATAGCTTCCATGTCTTGATGCTCAAGTTGTCCATTGCCATGGACTTGGCTAAGTACTTAAATTTTTCCATCTGCAGAGGTTGTGCACTTTCCCCACCAGACTTGGTTTCACCAAGACAGGACCTTTCAGAAGCCTTCCCTTAGACCAAATGGACGCGTTCCAACCTATCATCCCACTACCACCATCTGTCCAAATGGCTAAGTTCTAGCAACCTATGTGATCCAGGCAGAGCCCATATTGCCAAGTGGCTGCACTAGAAGCTTCTTAACACTTGGCCTCTAAAATCTCTTTGTTCCTGGGTGGCTTACCACAAGTGAGATACACAAGGTAAACCATAGAAATGGGCCTTGTGTAACCACTCAACATAAACCAAACCTTCCATTCCACCCAGGTGTTTCATTAACTTAGTTGTTTTATTAGGTAAAACACAAGTCCAAAGACTTAGAAATATTTTCATCATAGCATGTATATATTTCACCAACCCTTGGTTGCTACTAGCTAGGCTAAGCATGGCATAGATAGTACCTTAACTTAGAAATATTCTAGCAATTCTACAACTACTAGGATTTCCCAACTTAGCATGTAAGCAAAATATAGCATGCAAGTCTAACAAAATATTTATAATGCTTAGTAGAAAACATAGGAATGATAATATTCATGAAGTACCACTTGCCTTGGTATTTGGGAGAGTAGCACTCCTCACAATCACAATCACTAGCACCAAAATCTACACAAAGAATGGTAGCAACAAATTACACACAAAACATATACAATCAAAAATATATGCATGCATGCAAGAATGATATGTGATGATTTTTAAAACTCCACAAAGCAAGTAAACAGTACTGATTCATAAACAAGTTGAAAACTTGCCAAACAACATTTGTTTAAACCCTAAATCATTTCCTAAACTTTTCATATACTCAAATTAGTCCTACACAAGTTTCTGCAAATAAAACCTTTTTAACAGAAACTAAACATTAAACACATTGCATATTTAGAAAGAGCTTGCTCTCCTGATTTCAGCGGTATAAAATTTGTCAAAATCTAACTGGGAATCAAAAGTTACAACCAAAACAAATTTGAACATAAATCAGATTCAAAATCCAGTTTTAAATCTAACCCTAGCCACGCGTCTGTTTCTGATTGGTGCGTACCGCTTCGTACCGGATCATGTTCGGCTACCGTTGGATCTAACTAACACGCACGGCTCAGATCTGAACTTAACGGTTCGATAAGTGAACTAATCCTACGCGCTGGATCTAGATCTGACGGCTACGAATCAACCGACCAAAAGCGGCGGCGCTTAGTGGCGGCTCGGGCGGCGAGCTCACGCCTCTGGCGGCGCTACAGGTCGCCCGGAGAGGTGGGAGGATGCTCACCAGGTTCGCAGCGACGAGGAGAAGCTCAACTTGGCGGCGGCTTGGCAAGGGGCGCACGGAGTGGGCTGCGGGAGCTCGTCGGAGTTGCGGGCGGCGTCGGGTTCGAGTGGACGGCGACGTTGGCGACGCTCCTGGTCTCCCTAGCACAAACAAACGACACCATATGATGCACAAGACAGTGGCGAACAACTTCGTGTGAATCAGAGGCGAAGGGGCGCGAAGGGCTTACGGAATTTGGTCGCCGGAGTCGAGGTTGTCGTCGGGTGCTTGCGGTGTCGAACGGAACCGACGACCTGGGGCAGTACAGGACAAATCAGTGGGTTTAGGAGGTGCGCAAAGAAGTTGCGAAGCGGCTCGTATGAACCAGAGGGGAAGGGGCGCACGGGGCTCACCGGAATCGATCGCCGGAGTGAGCTCTGTCTGCGGCGGTGTGAGGTTGATTGTGGGCATCCTAGTGGCGGATAGGTGGTGCTAAGTGAGGGGAAATGGCCGCGAGGGGGAGAGGTTTATGTAGCCGGAGCTGGGCGTGGAGTTACTCGCGGAATCAATGGGAATCAACACGACAGTGACTGCGGCGAGTAACGGCGGAGTGAGCGTCGCAGGCGCGCGTGATTGACGAAGACGACGACCGTGGTCACGGGTCCACTTGTCAGCGAATAAAACAGAGAGGGGGGTGGGGTCCTGGTGTCAGCGACTCCGTGTGTGCGTCTGCGAGTGAAAGAGAGAGAGAGGGAACCCGGGTGGGCTAAATGGGCTGCGTCTGCTGCTGGGCTCAATTGCTGGCGCCGGCCCTTTTCTATTTCCTTTCTCGTTTTCTTTTTCTGTTTTGATTTTCTGGAATGATTTTCAAATGAATTCAAAAGCTATTTGAATTCAAATCATTTCTGGATTTTTGTAGAGTGTAACATTCACACTTATGGGCATAAAATCAAGTGGTCACTTTGAATTGGCTTGGTCATTTGGAAAAAAATAAAATAAATAGTGACACAACACTTGTTTAATATTGGTTTTGAAATTGGTTTTCAAATTGTATTTGCTTTGAAATTTTGGTTTAAACCTTAGCAATCTAAGCAAAACAACCTGAGAGAAATAAGACAACAAAGCTTGGTTTCATGAACAACAATCTCTCATTAGAGAGTAGCATTTGTTTCAAATGCTGATCAAATAAAATAATGAGCTCATATGCTCCTGTTTTGAAATGGTTTTCTGAAAATGAAACCCTAAATGATTATGGATGCATGGATGATATGCATGAGTTTGAAACATGATTTTGAGGATGTTACAATGATTAAGTTAGCAGAGTGATCAAGTGTGTCAAAATTTTATGTATTTTGCAAGAGTTTTTGAGGAATATGAATTTTCATGAAAGAATCAAAGGGATAAGAATGAGAATAAGTTTTTATAAATATTTGTTTTCTTTGGTTTTGAAACTAAGTTTTTGGTTCAAACGTACATTCTAACTAGGGTCTCCTATGGTCAGGATGGCTCTGATACCAACTTGTCAACACCTGGATTTTTCAATCCTAGATGCCTGTTATGCCATACATCGCAATCCCAAGATTACCATTTTTGCGAGACATAACAGAATTGGATACCATAGTACATCATCCATTACACATGATACATAAGTTCTTACACAAATAGGGATCTCATGATCCAGTTTTTAATACAACATCAAACAACGGAATACGTAATAATAACGGTAGCGTAGGCGAAGCTCCATCTTCGGGGTCACGGGCAATGCTGACGATGAGAGATGATCCTAGTTGTCGTAACCTTCCTGGGGTCCATCTTCCAGGTACTCCTCTTCATTGTCTGGTCATGGGTATAGCCAGGGACAAAGCCATGAGTACTCTTTAAGTACTCGCAAACTAAAACTAACAGGTAAAAGGGGGTTTTTTGGATAATAGGACACTAGGCTCTAGGGTTGTTTTGCAAAAGCCAGATTTATCTCTACTAGGTTCCAAAGCTAGTCACAATTTTATAACTCCTAAGTGGTAACTTGTATTTCATATCACAACTCTGTTGTGGTCAAGTCAAAGTTTCAAATCATTTCACAAGTCATTTTGAAAAGTCTGACGGGGGAAGTGTGGCCACTCAGCTAATCCATAATCATGACGACGGCTATTCGAATAGTTTGACACTCTGCAGAGATTGTACACTTTCACCACAACATTCGATACATCCGTCAGGAACAAATCCTGAATTCACCATACTCAGTATGCGGATAATCAATCCTAACCTTTCAATTACACGCCCTAGTATAAGCACCTCTCCTGTGAGTTTGGCCTCCTAACCATGACCAACTGTCATCTTGGGTACTGCACAGGTGGACAATCTTCACAAGGTAGCCTTAGCTTAGACCTTGGCCGTGAGGGAGCTAATACTAAGGTATATAAGTTTCCAGTCAAGCCCTACCCAATATTCGGGTATTGTGGTTGTACGATAAAATTGGAATGGTATCGCATCCAGACAACCATCAGTTCTATAAAGGGCTAAGGCACATGCCTCAACATTTTCATCACCAAAATCATCAGGTGTTCGGAAACACATGTCCAAAACATTTCAATAGAATGATCCATCATTCCAAGGTTTTCATAACCATTTTTCCACCAAGTATTCCCATCTAAAGTTGATCAAGTTTTATGCTTAGCACTAGCATCTACCAGTGGGAGTGAGTACTAATGAGGGGTGGTAAACTAGGGGAGTTTCAACTAAGTACACCTTATATCTTAGGATGATATCAAGGTTTCTCACTTAGGCCAAATTTTATGCTCTTTATGCAACCTTCACATATCTTTCTAGTATCTACCAAACTCTTAAGTAAACTCTAAGGAAGAGCTTTGATAAAGAAATAAAGTAAGAAGCTTGCAAGTAAAACTAGGATTGGTTTATCAAGTGGGTATGACCACATATGATTAAGGCATATAGTAGGCATGGTAACAAGCAAGTATTGGCTTGCATAGGTATAGTATCAGCTTGCATCAATATCAGTATAAGCTTGCATCAATATCAGTATAATCTTGCATCAATATCAGTATAGTCAAGGGGCACTGGTTTGGTTGGGTTTTGAAAATGTGTGATCTTCACATATGTTAAAGATTCAATTTTGAATTGTCATTTGAATGGGGTTGCTAAATGTTTCTGTAAGTTTGAAAGGTGTCCTTTGATTCAATTTTACTTGGTCTTGCAAGGGGTGAAAAGAATTGGAAAATTTTCTATTTTAAATCTTGGACTAGAAACACTCAAAGTGACCTAGTGAGCAAGATTGGCAAAAATGACCATTTTCCTTATTTGATTTGTTTTTTATTTTCTCTTGATTTTTTTCTACTTGGAAATGTTTTAGATGATGTTATTTTCATCCTTAAACCATTCCTTGCTATTTAGGTTAATCACACAAGTCCATTCATGCATTCATTTGGTTTTTATTTAATCAAAGTTTTTGTTAACCCTAATTTTAGTGATTAGAGTTTGATGATCATGATCAATAGTTTTGAAATGTTACACCTTTGGTCATCTTGTTAATCAACGAGCTAGTTTATAAGAGAGGCATAACTAGGAACTTTCTTTTTGTTAATTAAACACACATGTATTAACATTTACGTATTAATACAATTATAGCATGCAAAATAAACATTTATCATAAACTTGGAATATACATAATAACAACTTTATTATTGCCTATCAGGGAATATTCCCTTCACTACTCCTGGATCACTTTTATATCTGCTAGTTAAACTAACAACATACACAATATTCGCTCTTATACACAACATGGCATACATGATAGAGCCTATGGCTAAGGCATAGGGAGTTTTGTTCATCTTCTCTCTATCTTCTGCCGTAGCTGGATTTTGAGTTTTACTCAAGGTCGTATTGGATAACATGGGCAAGAACCCTTTCTTATTTTCTTCCATTCCAAACCTCTTTAGAACTTTTTCCAAATATGTACTCTGTGAAAGCACTATTACGCATCTTGATCCATCTCTATAAATCTTGATGCCTAAAATATATGGATTTTGTGAAAGCGTCGTTAGATCCTTCATTGAAAAACTATTATTCAAATATTCTTTGACACTTTTAAGAAGTTCTATATCATTCCCAATCAACAATATGTTATCTACATATAGTACTAGGAATGCTACAGAGCTCCCGCTCACTTTCTTGTAAATACAAGCTTCTCCATAAGTTTGTATAAATCCAAAGCTTTTGATCACCTTATCAAAACATTGATTTCAGCTTCGGGATGCTTGCTTCAATCCATAAATGGACCATTGAAGTTTGCATACCTTGTTAGCATCTTTAGGATCGACAAAACCTTTGGGTTGTACCACATACAACTCTTCTTCAATGTCACCATTGAGGAACACTATTTTGACATCCATCTGCCATATCTCATAATAGTAATATACAACAATTGCCAACAAAATCCTCACAGACTTTAGCTTCTTTAACGGTGATAAATTCTCATCGTAGTAAACTCCTTGAATCTGTCGAAAACCTTTCGCGACAAGTCGAGCTTTATAGAGGGTTACATTACCATCAGCATCAGTTTTTTCTTGAAAATCCACTTGTTCTTGATAGCCTTTCGGCCATCTGGTAAGTCCACCAAAGTCCATACTTGGTTTTCTTACATGGATCCAATCTCGGATTTCATGGCTTCTTGCCATTTGTTGGAATCGAGGATCATCATTGCTTCCTCATACGTCGCAGGGTCGTCGGTATTGTCCACCAACATGACATGCATAACAGGATCATACCAATCAGTAGTGTACGAGTCCTCATCGACCTGCGAGGTTCAGTATTAACTCCGTTCGAAGTTTCATGATCATTATCATTAACTTCCTCTCTTATTGGTGTAGGTGGTACAGGAACATCTTCTGGTGCTACGTTGTTCTCAAATATGAGAGAAGGTTCGACAACCTCGTCGAGTTCTACTTTCCTTCCAGTCACTTCTTTCGAGAGAAACTCCTTCTCGATAAAGGATCCATTCTTGGCAATGAAGATTTTGCCTTCAGATCAATGATAGAAGGTATACCCAATTGTTTCTTTAGGGTATCCTATGAAGACGCATTTTTCCGCTTTGGGTTCAAGCTTGTCGGGATATAACTTCTTTACATAAGCTTTGCAACCCCAAACTTTAAGGAACGACAATTTAGGTTTCTTACCAAACCACAGTTCATATGGTCGTTTCAACGGTTTTAGATGGTGCCCTATTTAAAGTGAATGCGGTTATTTCTAATGCATAACCCCAAAATGATAAAGGTACATTTGTAAGAGACATCATAGAATGAAACATATCTAAGAGAGTTTGATTACAACGTTTGGACACACCATTACATTGTGGTGTTCTCGACGGTGTTAATTGTGAAAATTTTCCGCATTTCTTCAAATGATCGTCAAACTTGTAACTTAGATACTCACCTCCACGATCATTTCGCATAAATTTAATCTTCTTGTTACATTGATTCTCCACTTCACTTTGAAATTTCTTAAACTTCTCGAAAGTTTCAGACTTATGTTTAATGAAATATATATACCCATATCTACTCAAGTCATCCGTGAAAGTAAGAACATAACGATAACCACCGCGCCATGCCGCACTCATTGGGCCACACACATCGGTATGCACGATTTCCAATAAGTCCATAGCTCGCTCCATTATGCCAGAGAATGGAGTCTTAGTCATTTTCCCATCAGACATGCTTCGCATCTTTCAAGTGATTCAAAATTAAGTGATCCCAGAAGTCCAGCGGAACGGAGTTTCTTCATATGCTTCACTCCAATGTGACCAAGACGACAGTGCCACATGTATGTAGAATTACCATTCAATTTCATTCGTTTAGCATCTATATCATGAACATGTGTATCACTACTATCGAGATTCAATAATAATAGACCATCTATCATATGCTCATGACCATAAAAGATATTACTCATATAAATCAAACGACAATTATTCTCGGATTTAAATGATTAACCGTATCGCAATAAACAAGATCCAGCTATAATGTTCATGCTTAATGCAGGCACCAAATAACAATTATTTAAGTATAAAACTAATACCGACGGTATACAAAGAGGGAGCATGCCGACAACGATCACATCAACCTTGGAGCCATTTCAACCACGCATTGTCACCTCGTCTCTCGCTAGTCTTCGTTTATTCTGCAGCACTTATTTTGAGTTACAAATATGAGCAATCGAACCATTATCAAATACACAGACACTTCTATGATTACTAGTAAGATACACATAAATAACATGTATATCGAATATACATTTCTTCTTGATGTTGCCGTTCTTCAGATCTGCGAGGTACTTGAGGCAATTGCGCTTCCAGTGACCACACTCTTTGTAATAAAAGCATTCTACATCATGACTAGCGCCAACTCGGGTCTTCTTATCAAGTGCAGTAACGTAGTTATTGCCTTCGAAGTTACCCTTGAGCTCACCCTTTTCCTTCATGTCTACTTCGGCAGCCACCAAAGTGGCAGTAAGTTAAGTGAGCGATCCAATCACACCTCTTCTCTTGTAATTCAGCACAAACTCTTTGTAACTAGGTGTGAGCGATTGCAGAACTCTATCCATCAAAAGATCAACTAGGATTTCATATCCTAGTACCCTGAGACGTTGAATGTAGCGCATCATCATGACGTGATCATTCACAGAGATGTGTTCCTTCATCTCAACACTAAAGAACTCACTAAAGATCATATATCTCTTAGCACGAATTTGGCTCTCAAACATGGTTTTGAGTTCCTCCACCATGGCAGCAGCGCTGCTAGGTTCAAAGTGTTCTTGGAGTTCAGGCTCCATTGACATAAGGATCGCATATTTCACAATATTGTAGTCATCACTCTTTGTGTCATACACATTGCGCTCATCTCGAGACGCAGTATTTGCAGGTGGGTCACCTAGCAGTGCATCCAGCACATAGGTCAAATTTTCAGCATCGAGGACAATCCTCATGTTACGGAACCATTTGAGGAAGTTGCTTCCATTGTATTTTAGCTTTTATTTCTCTAGGAATGCATTAAAAATGATGGTAGGGTTCGCCATGATCTATAACATATTTTCAATAGTTTAGACTAAGTTTATGATAAATTGAGTTCAAATTAATTCATAAATTAACTAGGTGAACTCCCACTCAAAAAAACATCCCTCGCATTGTTTTAGTGATCACACGAACCAAATCCACTATACCAAATCTGATCATCACGTGAAATGATGTAGTTTCAAAGGCAAACAATCAACATGTTCATCATATCAATCATATGACTCATGCTCTACCTTTAGGTATTCCTTGTTCCAGGACCATGTCTGTACATGCTAGGCTTGTCAAGGTTAACCTTAGTATTCGCATGTGCAAATATGGCTTGCACCCGTTGTATGCACACGTAGAATCTATCACACCCGATCATCACGTGGTGCTTAGAAACGACGAGTCTTAGCAATGGTGCCTACTAAGGACGAACACTTTATTACTTGATATTTTGTGAGAGGGATCATCTTATAATGCTAATGTCATGATCTAAGCAATACAAGATACATAAAAAGGATTAACATCACATGCAATTCATAATATGTGATATGATATAGCATTTCTTCTTGTGCCTTTGATCTCCATCTCCAAAGCACAAACATGATCTCAATCATCACCGGCGTGGTGTCAAGGTCAATGGCGCTGCTTCATGGTTGTCCTCCACCAACAACAACTATTAAAACTACTTGATGAATAGACATGCATGTCTTAAACAAAATTTAAAGACAACCATAAGGCTCCTGCCAGTTTCCAACTTACAATAAGGATCATTGCGTACATCACACATAATCACAATCATGGCCATATCACATAACAACACAAGCGCTGCAAAAACAAGTTAGACGCCTCTAATTTTCTTTGCATGTTTTATGTGGCTGGGGTTTTCGCATAAGAATATTTGTAACTTACAAACATGAACAAAAACGTGATACAATTATTGTCAAGTGCTCGCTAAAAATTGAATCTTCACTATGGTGGGAGAGACAGACACCCGCAAAGCCACTTGTGCAATGCAAGTTGCATGTTGAGCGTGGAGAAAGTCTCATGTACGATAACATATAAGGTTAGCCCTGTCCGTTTCATCCCATTATCCTACAAGATGCAAAGTACACACAAATCAAATGAAAACAAAAGAATCAACACCCACAAAACCATTATGTTCTACTCGTGCAACAGATCTAAGCATAGAGACGACTCTCATACCACTGTAGGGGTTCACTGCATGGAAAACAAAAAATTCTACCGCGGGAACACACAAAAGACAAGATCTAATCTATGAGATTAGTTCAACCAGTTTGTAGAGAACTAACCCTCATAGAACCAAAGTGTTTAACAAGATTCGAATCTCGTGGTTAATGTAGTCAGTGACTTGCCGTTCTCAAGATCGCGTAGACAATCCTTCCGGCGCCACGTTCCGGCAGCGCTTTCACAGTCGTTCACACATATGGTAGTCGATGAAGACCTTCCTCTCCCTTGTTCCAGCAGGGCAGCAGATGTTTGTAGATCTCCATGGAATCCCAACAACACGGTGCTATGGTGGTGGTGGTGGAGAAGAGATTACTACTGGGCTTCTCCTAATAAGCCGGAGCAGTGTATGGAGGAGAGAGGGGAGGCGACGGTGGCTAGGGTTTTGGGTGAGGGAGTAGGGGGTGTGTAACACCCTCAGATCGGCCCTATGCAAGTTTTAGCGCTTCCCACCAAACCCGCATAGAAACGATTCAAAGGTGCCCACCAGGCACTTGCGTGCAGGTGGAAAACGAAGGAATATCATTACACAATAGTCCACGATGGAATCCACAGAACAGATATAAACAATAACGACTCCATGAGTCAAGAATACAGATTTACAGTACAAAGATCCAAATCACCTGGGAAACGATACAACATCCGACTATAGACAAGATGCAAATTGGGCTAAGAGCCCTGAAGAATAACCAATGGCGTCCATAACCCTGCCCAGGCCAAGCCGGAAGGGTAACCCTGCTAACGACGTCGATCTCAAAACCTTCTTAAACAAAAAAGAGTGCCGGCAAAGGGCAAAGGAAAAAGAGAGCGGTCATTACTGAGGACAGTACACGGCGAGACTAGAATTCGGCGGTTCTCACCTGCATAGGTATGGTGGACTGAAGCGGTAGCATAGCATGCACTAAACAACCTATAGAGACTCAATACAACTGGCGGCTATCAGATAGGGATAAGAAAGACCTATTCGAAACCATCCTGATACTACCAGCAAACATACCCATCCTGGTATTTCCCCCTCGAGACCAAACGAGGAAGTCAACCGAGGAACTCACACAGTTGGCAGTTTTATTCATTCATTCCATTATAGTTGCAACAATTACTAGTCAGATATAGATAGCATGAGTCATCCTGATATAATAAGCAGTGGACAGTTTTAGTCAACCATTCCATTGTAGTTGCAACACTTACTAGTCAGATACAAACAGCATGAGATATCCCAAACCCAGCAGTTGTTGGTACTTTTATTTAGCCATTCTGTTGTAGTGAAGCTGATTACTAGTCATTATAAAGTCAAATTTATAGCACTACTTTAGTTATAGTTGTCTATGATCGAGATAATGTGCTCCAAGTCGTCCATAACCGCGGAAATGGCTTTTAGAAAGTTTTACCCTGCAAGGGGGCACAAATAGCAACACATGCACGATCAACCTCGGGAAAAACCAAATGAAAACCCAACGAGGCATCACGACAGAGCAATTGCAAGATTCATATAACATTTTAGGGGGCCACCCCACTAAGCAACCCGCGACGAAGTTGGCCGGCTCCGAGACGGACCCAGAGGTTTGTGTCGACGGCTGTAAACGACTGGGAACCCGAAAGTGTGACTGGGTTTGTCAATACCGCATAAATGTATCACAATTCCTAAACAGTACAGGCGCTCCACGCGCAATCGTAAATAATGCAGTAAAGCATGGCATAAGTATAGGATAGTAATAAAGCCCCAAACTAGTTTGTCGCCCCAAGAAATAATATATGACTCAAGCTCTGGTTAGGGGGATTCATGGTCCCACATGTGGATAGTGCGAATATTCAAAAAACATGTATCAAGTACTCGGGGTCCTACGGGACACAAGTGGACGGTTAAAAACCAAATATCATCTATTGTCCACCTGTGCCTCTGCATTATTTACCTACTTTCAATTTTAGTTGTTAAACTGTAATTAAAGCCATGATCATCTCCAACATAAAGCATATGACAGTCTTCCAACAACTATGGTACTTGACGACACGCAACAACACTTGAGCAAGAGACTACGACACACAAGTCCAACTATCTACCAAACAACAGGTAATAGGAGGTGTCCAAGGCAATATAAGGCTGCAAGGGATATCACGGGTACGAAAACTAGAGCATCGCAACACAGATAGCAATAGATCAACAGGAGGAAATAAAGACTAGAAATGTAAAATAGGTAGAAAGGCGGAGAATACTCGCCTGGAAAAAATTGCTGAAGGTTCATATCCAAAGAACTTGTCGAAGCTCACAACATCTCATCGTCCTATCCGCGAAGAAGCAAAACACTAAAAGGAACAAGCGATGCAACAATTACAACTAATGCAGAAGAATCGGCATGATCATGATATGATGCATGACATGACAATTTAATGATGCAAACTATGTCAAAAAGGTATTAGGGGCATCGCATGTTGATGATATAGAATTTGTGAGGCATTATTATAAGAAACAATTTAATGATGCAAACTATGCACGACCCAGCGAGGAAGCGCCACGTGGGCGAGCCTGGGACTCCGGGTTGATAAGAAGAAAAGTTCAGGAGGATTTTTGAAAAAGATTCGGATGGGACAGTTTCAGACTGAGGGAACTGAATATGTTTGTGCGAAATCGGTTAGCTGGACCGACCTTCCTGAGACGATGGCGATGAATCCATTGAGAATTTGAGAAATACGCAAAAACTCAAAATGTAGAGAGAGACATGACCTACAAGTTTGATGTTCTGAGTTTCGTCAAAGGAGGTATGAATCGAAGGGAAAAATATGAAGAACAGAGAGTGTTCCGTTAGATTTCGGACTGACAGAAAAATCAGAATAACGCAGAGATGAGGCTGTCTTCTCTGGATGACTCCGAGAGTTGTAGGCGTCGGATTGGGGCATGGTTGGTGGCGTTGGAAAGATGAACCCAATGGCTACGTGATGGTAGGACTGGTTTGATCAGAGGTGGTCTAAGCGCGAGGGGTGCTTGCGCTAACAGAGGCAGTAGCAACTGCAACTGCACGCGTTCATGGCGGCGCTGCTCGTCAGAGACGACGCCCCGGCGGGAGCTGGGAAGCGGGGAAGTACTGGGGTGTCACAAAGGAAAATGGCGCTGCTCCATGGCCTCTTGAAGAACGCGGGGAGGCCGGGAGGGAAAGGTGCTGCAAGGGGTGGTCGCGCTCACGGTGGAGCCCGCAGGGTGTACGACAGAGGATGACGACGGCACAGGGCACGAGAGGGAGGGGGAAGCTGTCAAAGAGGAAGAGGGACTCACCAGCGTCTGAACGGTGCAGGCGAGCGTGTTCGAGGGGTAGGCGATATCGCTGGCGACGGGAACCGTGGAACTCCTGACCATGGCGTCTACCACGGCGTCACCGCGGCTCCGGCGGGGCCTCTGGGGATCTTCAGGTTCTGGAAGAGGAAGAGGAAGCAGAGCAGCGCCTCGCGACGTCTTGCTTCTCCTGGAACAGCTCACAATGCCAACTAGCAGAGAGAGAGGGGGTGTTCGGTCAGGGTTTTGGCCATTGTTGGAACTTGAGGAAGAAAGGAAGGAGGGGCAGAACTGGATCTCGATCTAGGATGGGGGTCTCTGCAGGTAGATCAGGGAGAAGGAGGCCAACACATGGGGTGGTCGGTGGCTTGCAAAAAGCTAGAGAGGGAGGAGGGGCTCTCGGGTGGATGGGCTCTTCTCTCTCTTGCCTTCTTGATCAAACTTTGATCACCAAAGAGAGGGGAGAGGGGGACCAGGGGAGGGGTGGGTTGGTGTTGGTTTGCCAAGAGAGGGAAAGATGGGAGGGAGCACTCACACACATCACATGGTGCTCACAGTTAGGTTTTGGCTACAATGTATGTGTGGTGGTATGTGTAGGCACAAGCAGTGGCGGACCTAGGATTTTAGGAAAGGGTATGCCGCATCAAAAGTTTAGCTTTCCTATTGACAAAGGTGGATTTTTCAATATAAAGAGGAAATAACAATTATGAAATATGATATAATAATTTGATAAAAAGATATTTTGTATTATAATTAAAAGGTTAATATTTGGCATCCGTGTGCTCCGCTGAGAAAGATCTTTGCCAAGGAGCCTACGTTGAGGGCAGCCGTCGATGTAGCATACGCCAAGGGTTTTTTAGCCTACGCCGACGACTTTTAACCCTCATATCACGCGCGTCCTGTAGTGACAGTAGCGCTATTTTTTTTTAAAATAATACATTTTTTTATTTAATTTTATAAATAATACACGAAATCAAAAAATTGCAAATCAAACGGACCGTCGTCCGTTGAAAAGACGAAGGTGGTGGTTCGTCTCTTGAAAAGATGAAGGGGGTGGTTCGTCTGCTCAAAAGACGAACGGGATGACTGGGATAGGTTCATTCACACGAAAGACGAACTGACGAACCAACCCACTTCGTCTTTTCAAAAGATGAACCACCACCTTCGTCTTTTCAAAAGACGAACCATCACCTCCGTCTTTTCAACGGACGATGGTCCGTTAGATTTGCAATTTTTTGGTTTCGTGTATTATTTGTGAAATTGAATAAAAAATGTATTATGTAAAAAAATTTAGCCAGTAGCTAGATGTTTTCTTTGTTTTCAAAACATATAGATAGATTATTGTCCAAATCAACGCACTAATCAATCAGCTGGTGTTAAGTAACTACCAAAGCTAATCAACACGATGCCTTGAATCGAGGCATGCATTGGCTGCAGGCTTTACGTGCATTAGCTTAGTTTTTTTTACTTGAACGAGATATGCATGGTGGTAGGCTTGCATGTATTCTCTGATTAATACGACACGCTTGGTGCATGCATCAGCTCGCTAGCTAACTAAGAGCTGAATTGTGACTCAACGTTATCTGTATTGATCAGTTTTGGGATTACATATACAGACCACACATCGTGGGCTTAAGTGTCGCAGATAGAAAAAAGATCCTATGACTAAGGAACTGCCTAAAGACTAGGGAGAGAAAGGGGTTACAACGTGAAAGACAATAACATTCAACACCCCGCAGTGAACTACGCTTGGAGCGATGTTCAGGATGTAACGAAATTCCTCAAAGACAGTTGTCGGCAAGCCTTTTGTATATATATCGGCAAATTGAGAGCTGGTTGGAACATGGAGGACTCGAACCTCTCCTAATGCCACACGATCACGGACAAAATGCAGATCAATCTCAATGTGTTTGGTCCGTTAGGGTTGAACAGGATTGGAGGACATGTACATAACTGAAACATTGTCGCAATACACCACGGTGGCACGTGTAGGAGGATGATGAAGCTCATGAAGAAGTTGGCGGAGCCAACAGCGATCGGCGATGTTTGCAACCGCTCTATACTCGGCCTCCGCACTCGACCGAGAGACGGTGGGTTGTCGTCGAGAAGACTAGGAGACCAAGTTGTTTCCAATGAACACACAAAAACCAGAAGTAGACTTGCGAGTGTCAGGGCACCCGGCCCAATCCGCATCAGAGTAAGCAAGCAGCTCCAGAGAAGAAGACCTGTGTATCTTCAGTCCATAATGAGATGTGCCCTTGATGTAACGCAGGATACGCTTGATCAGTTGATAGTGGGAGTCCCGAGGAGCATGCATAAACAAGCAAACCTGCTGCACTGCATATGAGAGATCCGGCCTTGTGAGAGTGAGATACTGAAGAGCCCCGGCAAGACTCCTGTAGAGGCTCGGATCGGAGAAGGGGACACCATCGGTGGCTGAAACTCTGGAGCGAGTGTCAATAGGTGTCGAAATGGGGTGACAATTGAGCATCTTTGCTCGCTCCAATATCTCCAAGGCGTATTGTTGCTGTGACAAAAAGAGCCCTTCATGTGTGCGATGGACATTGATGCCAAGAAAATGATGAATGTCACCAAGATCAGTCATGGAAAATTCATGATTAAGTGAGGAAATGATGGTATGCAGGAGGTGGGTGGTATGGGCGGTGAGAATGATGTCATCTACATACAAAAGGAGGTATGCGGTGGAGGCCCCTCATTTGAGGATGAAGAGGGAGGAGTCACACTTGGAGACAGAGAACCCAATGGAAGTAATGAACTGGGTGAAGCGATGAAACCAAGTGCGCGGTGCTTGTTTGAGGCCATAAAGATATTTATGCAGGCGACACACATGAGAGGGGTGAGTAGGGTCAACAAAACCTGAGGGCTGCTCACAATACACTGTCTCCTCAAGGTGTCCATGAAGAAAGGCATTCTTGACGTCCATTTGGTGGATAGGCCAAGACTGAGTGGTAGCAATGCTGAGGACAGTGCGAATAGTAGCGGGCTTGACAACTAGACTGAAGGTCTCTCCATAATCAACCCCTTGTTGCTGTGTGAAGCCGCGAACCACCCAGCGAGCCTTGTAGCGAGCAAGGGTACCATCAGGGTTCATCTTGTGGCGAAAAATCCACTTCCCGGTCACCACATTGACACCTGCAGGACGAACAACTAAATACCACGTGTCATTCCGAATTAGAGCATTAAATTCGTCGAGCATAGCAGCATGCCAGTTAGGGTCCTTAAGAGCGGAACGGTAGGTGGAGGGGAGTGGGGAAATGTCGGAATGTGTAGACGTGTGAAGAGAGAAATGTTGTTTAGGCATAAACTACCCTGATTTACCGCGTGTGACCATGCCGTGTGTGTTCTGGGGTGGCTCTACCGTGACAGATTTTGGTGGCAGGGGTGGTTCGGGTGGCGTTAGCGAGGGCGCGCGGCAGGGCTATGGGCCAGGCGATGGAGACGGGAGATGTGGGGCGCGGCGCGAGGCAGGGGCAGGCCGAAGCGAGGTGGGTGGCATGGCAAGGTGTGGTTGGTGCGGGGCGAGAGACGGGATCGTGTGCCCTGGCTGGGGTGCGTGCGACGCGAGAGAACGGACGGAGGGCGCGGGCGACGAGGCTGATATGGACAGACCGGGCAGGTACGAGGTTGGTGGGGCGATGGATCCGAGGTGGATATGCCTGGGGGGTTGGATGGCAGTAGGATCTTCTGTGGAGACCTGATCAGAGGCAACAGAAAAATAGGGGAAGGTTGACTCATCAAAAATAACGTGCCTAAACATGATGACACGCCGAGAATCGAGATCGAGACAACGATACCCTTTATGCTCCCGTGGATAGCCGAGAAGGACACACCAAACGGATCTAGGGGATAATTTGTGGGGGGTTGTGGCGTAGAGGTTGGGGTAACAGAGACACCCAAAGACGCGAAGGTGATCATAGGTCGGATGAACACCATACAAACGGTAGTGAGGGGTGTCAAGGTTAATGGCACGAGATGGACGGCGGTTTAGGAGATGGGTGGCAGTGTGTAAGGCTTCAATCCAAAAGGGAGGGGTAATTTGGCTTGGGCAAGGATGGTGTAACATCCCTAAATTCATATTTCAAAACTCATTCATATCATCCTTGCATCCATCATCATTTAGGGTTTTTCTCAAAATCATTTCAGAAATAGGAGCATTTGTGGCTCATTATTTTATGTATCATTTCTCAAAACCCTAGCCTTTCTGCTACATGCTAATGAGAAAGATGCTATTATTCATTCAGGATGTTTTGAATTCAAACTTAAGTGGTCTCAAAAGCTTGAGCAAGGTTTCAAAACAAAATATGAAATAAAACCAAAGTTTTGCCTATTATTATATCTCCTAAAAGGCTTGGTTTTATTGGATTATTTTCAAATAACCTAAGTAGGTCTGATTGAACAGATGTGTGTTACACCTATTTAAATGCAAGGAACACTGTACAAAAGGCTGGAGCAAGTTTGAATTCAAACTTAATTGAAAAGAGGTTTGAAAACCATTTCTAGAAATTCAATCAGAAAAAGAAAAGGAATAAAGAGGAAAAAAATGGACAACCAGCCAATCTGGCCGACCCAGCCCAACACGGCCCAGCTAGCCAGCAGCTCCCACCCCGCGAAACGTTTTCTTTCACCCGCCACCGCACCCACCAGCTCGCTGACAGGAAGGACCCACTCCCTCTCCTCCTCTCTCGCTGACAACCGCGGCCCACCCAGGTATCATCGTCTCCACCCCCGCGACTGGTTCTTCCCGAATTGACGCCGGGCGTTTCCTGTTTTGATTCGCAGCTTCAATTCGCGTAAATGCACGAGTAAATCTCGCTCGTATCCTGGATACTAAAACCCCCTCTGTCCCCTCTCCCTTTTTCCCCAAACCCCGAACCCAGAGCGCCACCAGGCTGCGTGAATTGCTCCCTGCAACCCCGCCGTCTCCTACGAGCTGCAGCCACGATTCTGGCCAACTCCGACCACCCCTCTGCTTCTGCTTCACACGAGCAGACTCCGCTTGGTCTCACGCATCTCCTAGTACCTCTGGTTCGCCCGCGCGTGACCCAGAACATCGGCAACGCAAACGACTGAGCCGCCACCGTCTTCGGCTTCAACTCCGTCGAGCTCCTCCGGTAAGACCAGACCGCCCCAATCCTTTTTCTTCATGCACGAGTATTCTCCGTGAACTCCTGCATCTAACCACGTCCTCTGCTTGCCTTCTCGTGATCGACAGCGTCGCCTTCGACCTCGAACTGAACCATCCGTCGCCAGACCCTACTCCGGCGAGCAATCCACCGCAACCCTGAGCGCCCCTTGCCGAGCTGACCACACGTTGAGCATCCCCACGTCCTTGCGATCACGGTGAGTACCTTCCCTACCCTTCTAGCGTCCTGTATCGCCGGCGCCGCCACCGTCTGACCGTCGCCGCCGCGCGCAGTCGTTCAGCGCCGCCAGTTAGTGGCTCGCTGATTGAGTCCGTTGGATCTGTATCGTAGGGCTAGGATAGATCTTAAACGAAGGGGTACGCGCGCATCTGGGCCGCCAGATCTAAGTTAGATCCTACGGTCCGCATCTGTCGATCCGACCGAATCGGTACGCGCCAGTAGTTTTGCGACACGTGTCTAGGGTTGTATCTGAAATAGAAATTCAAATCAGATTTAGATCAGATTTTCAAATGGCTATAACTTGAGATTTCCACGTTGGAATTTTGCAAACTTTATACCGTTGGATTCAGTGGAACAAGGCCTTTCTGAATCTACAATGTGTTTAACAAATAGTATCTGATAAAATGACTTTTTATACAGAAACATGTTTAAGGCTATTTTGAGTATAGATTTAGTTTAGTAATTTGTATTAGAACCAAATAAGTTTAGTTAGCAAACTTTGGGACTTGTTATGTTTCTGTATCATGCACTTGCTTGGTAGAGTTTTCAAAATCATCACTTAGTAAATTCTTGCATGCATGCATTCATATTTTTGCTTGTATATAAATTGTGTGTAATTGTATGCTACAAATTTTTGTGTAGATTTTGCTAGTAACTGTGATTGTGAAGAGTGCTACTCTCCCCATTACCAAGGCAAGTGATACTTCATGATATTTCCACCCTTTATTTTGAATAATAATTAGAATTATTTTTGCTAAGTCTTGCATGCTATTTTTGCCAAATGCTATGTTGGGAAATCCTATGTAGTGTAGAATTGTAGAATTGCTAGGGAATTTTCCTAAGTTAAGTTACTATGCCATGCTTAGCCTAGCTAGTAGAAAACAAGGGTTGGTAAAGTATGTACATGCTATGGTAAAAAAATTCTAAGTCCTTTGGGACTCATGCTTTTCTTAATAAAACAACTAAGTCAATGAACTTCCTGGGTGGAATGGGACTTGAATGGTGGTTTTTGGTTGAGTGGTTACACAAGGCCATGGACTTGGCTTGTGTATCTCACTTGTGGTATGCCACCCAGGCAAAAAGGGATTTGGAGGCCAAGTGTTGAGAAATCTTACAGTGCAACCACTTGGCAATATGGGCTCTGCCATGATCATATAGGTTGCTAGAACTTAGTCATTTGGACAGTTGGTGGTAGTGGGAATGATAGGTTGGAGCGCGTCCATTTGACTAAGGAAAGGCTTCTGAAAGGTCCTCTCTTGGGAAACCAAGTCTGGTGGGGAAAGTGCACAACCTCTGCAGATGGAAAAATCTAAGTACTTATCCTAGTCCAAGGCAATGGACAACTTGAGCATCAAGACATGGAAGCTACAAGAATCTCATCACTCCAACTTGTAAGTAAAACTTGTGGGTGAACAAGGGTGAAGGATCCCAATGTATATTGGTGGTTTCTTGGGAAAGTTTTTGACAAAGAAAAACTTAGCAATTTCAACTAATAGGAAAAACCTATTTTCAAAGCAAAGAAAGCCAAGCTACACTTAGCCAAAATGCATATAGTAATATAGTCCACTTAAAATTTACTAAGGTATCACTTGCCAATACTATTCCAAAGTATTGACCCACTGTGGCTGTAACTTGTGATGTTGCAGGTTACTCCGATGAAGAGTAGGAGTCATGAGTCTACACTCAACATGCTTGCCTGTGGCACATGAAGGTGAGAACTTGTGTTTATTTACTTATTCCATAAACTCTTGTATTAGGACTTTGGCCCTGAGTTGTAAAAGACTATGTTTTATCTCTGGAATGAATGTAATAAACGACCTTTGTATCTGTGTACTTCATCTTAAACTGTGGATGCTAGCAATGATCCAGGGACTAGAATTGCAATCACAGGGATCCTTTTCCTTTACAAAGGAGGGGTCTTACAGATGTATCAGAGCACTGTGTTGCCTGTAGGATTATGACCCTAGGATTGGAAACCACTAAGGAAAAATTTTCAACTACTTCTACAGTTGTCTATTATTCTCGTAAACTTTTCTAATCTTCTCATTCTCATCTCTATTTGTAGATGAACTACATCAACGAAGCCGTGAAGAAAGGACCACTCATGACCATGACCTTGGAGTGTGAAACTGAGTTTCCCAAAATTCTCAAGGACCTCATGGTGGCAATGGAAGCACATGGTGCAGCTGTTTACAAAGGCTTTCCAGTGATGGATGAGGGAGTGGAGTATTGGTGGGTGCAACTTCACTTGTACAAAAACAAGGAAGACAACCACAAAGAAAGAGGTTTCTGCATGTACACCAACACTGTGATGCACACCACATTCTTTGAGTCAGCAAGAGAAGCAGCTTGGAGGACTATCAAAGAACTAAGTGCTAGAGTCAAGTGCAGAATGCTCAACCTCCAAAAGGACTTCGAGAAAGAGAAGGAGCTTACCCAAGAGTTGGAAGCCACCAACCAAACTTTAAGGGGAGATATTATAGACTTAGTGATGGAATCAAGTGAACAAGATAGGTGGATTGCCTCTAGGAACATTGTGTTTGCCAATAGATCCAGTGAGATAGGATTGTAAGAGCACTTCGTTAGTTGGACCACCACCTATCACCTTATTTTCCAAAATGATACCTTAAATAAGTTTGGACCTTGATTGATGTAAGGGATTCATGTATGCATGACTTGTGTGATTTTGTGTTCCAAGGATGTGTATGTGATGTTGTCTTTGTTTATCTTAAATAGTGTTGTTCTAACTTTTCTATCTTATAAATAGATGCCTATTACCATCAACACTGTTGAGGAGTTCCAGGTTACCCGTTTTGGTCCTCGTATCGTCGAGCTTACTACTTTGCTCGATCTCCCTCTTCCCACCATCATGGTGCACCCCCTCACCAAGTTCGAGAGGAAGGACCTCTGGGGCTTCAAGGTGAACCAGCCCGGACGTCAGACAAAGCCTACTATGGAGGCCATCGTCTTAAAGCTTATGCACGATGACAGGGAGAGAGTCATGGAGGTCGTCATGCAGGACCTGATAGGACGTCTGTTAGGCTGTCACTCCCGACAGGTTAGGGGCACTCACTTCCACGTCTTCGGAAGACGTGATGATGATGGAGAGTCCATCGACTTTGAGGACGACTCGAGGGACGCAGCAGAGCCGATACGTCTCTATCTTCAGGACTTAGAGTCTCTCATCAGGCACGTGGACACAGACAGGACCAACGTCATGCTCAGCAATGATGAGCTCCAGGTGCAGCTTCGCGAGAAGGACAAGCTTTTCGCACAGCAGGACGAGATAGCCAAGGAAATGGAGACGAAGTTCGAGGCTCAGGACCGTAAGTTCAAGAGTCAGGAGAAACGCGTCCAGGATAGGAACAAGAAGATCCGGGACATGACTGAAGAACTGAAGTCCAAGGATTTCGAGCTAGAGCAGCAGCAGATGGTGATCGAGAGGCTTCGCTCCTAGAAGAGGGCTCTCAAGGCCAAGATCGATTCCTTGACCACTACGATTGAGGAGAACAAGACCGCGATGGAGAACGCAGGTCTTACCTTCGTCGAGGAGGAGATTGATGCTGATGAGTAGACTTGACTACTCATTTATCTTTTATTATCATACTCGTTATATGTGAACTTGTTATTGGACCATCCGACATGTGGATGGCTTGCCACTTGTGTGTTTTATTTCGAGAACTTTGTTATTCTGTTTTTGAGCTTTTTTCTTGTGTTGCTTGCTATGTGTTTGCTTGTGATGTAATGTGCATAAAACATCTATGGGTATCTCATTCTTATCTCTATTTGAACAAACCACAGATGCCTCCCCGTCGCGCAAACCCCAACCCCAACAACATCACTCCAGAAATGCAACAGATGATGAATGCTCAAACACAGCTTATGCAGATGATGACAACATTCATCCAAAACCAAAATAACAACAACAACAACCCCAATAACAACAACAACAATAATAACAACAACAACCCTCCGGGTTTTGATATGCTCACCAGATTTCTGCGTCTGAGGCCAGCTAAGTTTTCGGGGACAACTGATCCCATGGTGGCCAATGATTGGCTACGTTCTGTGAACAAGGACTTAGTGACCGTGGGCTGCACGGATGCTGAAAAGGTCAGGTTCGCAGCGCATCTGTTGGAAGGGCCAGCCGCCACATGGTGGGACAACTTCCAAATCACCACTCCTTTAGATGAGGTGACTTGGGCTATCATTGAAGATGGCTTTCGCACTGCTCATATCTCATCAGGAATGATGAGCCTGAAAAAGAAGGAGTTTCACAACCTGAAGCAGAGCCACCGCAGCGTGGCTGAATATATAGAAGAGTTCAACAATCTGGCGCGCTATGCACCGGATGAGGTTGACACAGATGCCAAAAGAAAGGAAAAGTTTCTGGAAGGCTTGAATGATGAGCTAAACTTACAGTTGTCTATGGCATATGTTCCAACTTATCAGTCTCTGTGTGACAAGGCTGCTATTTTGGAGAATAAAATGAAGCAAGTCGAGAGTAGGAAGAGGAAACACTCCGACAAGCACAACTTGGGATCGTCTCACAAACGATCTCACTATGATGACAATGGAAGCTCAGGATCCCATAAGCATGGGAAATTCAACAAGCACCACAACCACAACCGTCATGACAACAAGAATCACCGCGGTCATGACGACAAGTACAAGAACCACAAGAGTGGACATAAGAGCCACCACAGTGGGAATGGTAGTGGAAGTGGAGGTCAGCCTGCAAAAAGGGACATCAGTCAGGTTGAGTGCTTCAAATGCAAGAAGCTGGGGCATTATGCTAATGAGTGCCCTGAGAAGAAAGTTGAAGGACCTAACAAGCCCAATCCTTTTCAGAAAGGAAAGGTTAACCATATCAATGTGGAGGAGGTCTATGAGGATCCTGATGCTGTTGCTGGTAAGTTCAGACTCAATTCCATTCCAGCATTTGTACTCTTTGACACTGGTGCATCTCATTCATTCATATCAAAAGCATTTGTTGATAGAAATGGGTTTGCATTTGAAAACATTGGGTGTCCAATAAAAGTTAGTTCTCCGGGTGGAGATATGATAGTAAGTCTTGGATGCCGGGATCTTGTCATAGAGTTTGGAAAGCATAAGTTTCCAGTGAGCCTGATAATCCTAGATTCCTAGGGACTAGACGTAATATTGGGAATGGATTGGATGGCTAAGTATGAAGGAGTACTAGATTGTGCTAATCGTACTGTTGCACTCACAACCCCGTAAGGAAAAAGAATAAAATTCAGGTCAAACTTTGAATCCAAAGGAAGTAAGCTAAATTCTCTTAAGGGGGTTAGCATGGACAGTGTGCCAATTGTATGTGAGTATCCGGATGTGTTTCCGGAAGAGTTGCCAGGAATGCCACCAGATAGATATGTGGAATTTCTGATAGATTTGGTACCAGGTTCTGGACCAATAGCAAAGAGACCATACAAAATGTCAGTTGATGAACTGAAGGAACTCAAAAAGCAACTAGGAGAACAGTTGCAGAAAGGATTTATTCAACCAAGTTCTTCATCTTGGGGAGCCCCAGTCTTGTTTGTGGAGAAGAAGGGTAGAAGTCAAAGGTTATGCATAGATTACCGTTCACTCAACGAGGTAACTATCAAGAACAAATATCCTTTGCCAAGAATCAATGACTTGTTTGATCAGCTAGAAGGAGCCTGCGTGTTCTCAAAAATTGACCTCTGGTCAGGCTATTTTCAACTCAAGATAAGAGAGCAAGACATACCTAAAACAGCATTCACCACAAGGTATGGATTATATGAGTATACCGTAATGCCTTTTGGCTTAACCAATGCTCCAGCATACTTCATGAATATGATGAACAAGGTGTTCATGGAATTTCTTGACAAGTTCGTTGTCGTTTTCATCGATGACATCTTAGTCTACTCCAAGAGTAAGGAAGCGCATGAAGGACACTTGCGTTTGATACTTGAAAAGTTAAGAGAGCATAAACTTTATGCCAAATTCAGCAAGTGTGAGTTTTGGTTGGAGGAAGTTAGTTTTCTTGGTCATGTTATGACAAAGGATGGTGTGGCAGTTGATCCAGCTAAAGTTTCAGCTGTGATAGAATGGGAATCTCCCAAGAACGTGAAAGAAGTACGCAGTTTCCTTGGCTTAGCAGGTTACTACAGAAGATTCATTGAAAATTTCTCAAAGGTTGCTAAGCCAATGACTGAGTTGTTAAAGAAAGACAAGAAATTTGCTTGGTCTGAAGGTTGTGAAGTCAGCTTTCAAGAACTGAAGAAGAGACTTGTGACATCACCAGTTCTATGTCTGCCAGATTTGGGAAAGGATTTCCAAGTATATTGTGATGTGTCTCATCAAGGTTTGGGTGCCGTACTTATGCAAGACGGTAAAGTTGTGGCCTATGCCTCGAGACAACTCAAAACTCATGAAGTAAACTATCCTACTCATGACTTAGAGTTAGCCTATGTCGTCCACGCACTCAAAACATGGAGACATTACCTTTTGGGAAAGCGTTGTGAAGTGTTCACGGACCACAAAAGTTTGAAGTATATCTTCACCCAAAAGGAAATCAATATGAGACAAAGAAGATGGTTAGAGCTTATCAAGGATTATGACTTGAGTTTGCAATACCACCCCGGTAAAGCAAATGTTGTAGCAGATGCTCTACGTCGTAAGGTGTTTGTAAATGGCCTTACCAAAGGAGAATTGCCAGATGATTTGTGTAATCAATTCAAAGAACTCAGATTGGAAATTGTGCCTAAAGGACATCTCATGTCTCTGGATGTTCAACCCACTTTGTTGGAAAAGATTCGAGAAGCTCAGAAGTCCGATAAGGAAATTGAAGAGATTAAGAAAAATATTGGTCTAGGGAAAGCTAAGAATTTCCATGAAGACGAACAGGGTACATTATGGCATGGGAAACGTATCTGTGTCCCACAAGATCCGGAGTTACGGAAACTGATTTTGCAAGAAGCGCACAACTCTCCGTATTCTATTCATCCGGGTAACACCAAAATGTACATGGACATGAGAGAAAGATTTTGGTGGAACAATCTCAAGAGAGACATTGCCGAACATATAGCTTTGTGTGATGTGTGTAGTAGAGTAAAAGCGGAGCATCAGAAACCAGCAGGATTGCTTCAACCCCTACCTATTCCTGATTGGAAATGGGACAAAATTGGTATGGATTTCATCACCGGATTACCAAGGACCAGATCAGGATATGATTCCATATGGGTAGTCGTGGATCGCTTAACTAAAGTGGCACATTTCATACCCGTGAAGACAACCTATACAAGTGCCAAGTTAGCCAAAATCTACATGAGTAGAATAGTATGCCTTCACGGTGTGCCTAAGAGTATTGTGTCCGATAGGGGAACCCAATTCACTTCCCATTTTTGGAGACAGCTACATGAGTCATTGGGAACGAGGTTGGAATTCAGTACTGCTTTTCATCCTCAAACTGATGGACAAACAGAAAGGACTAATCAAATTCTGGAAGACATGTTGAGGGCATGTGCCCTAGATTATGGAGCAAGTTGGGATGAAAGTCTGCCTTACGCAGAATTTTCTTATAACAACAGCTATCAAGCCAGCATTGAGATGGCATCGTTTGAGTTTCTCTATGGAAGAAAATGTACCACCCCATTGTTATGGAATGGTGTGGGAGAAAGAAGTTTATTCGGGCCAGATCTTATCAAAGAAGCCGAAGAGAAGGTCAAATTGGTTAAGGACAGATTGAAGATAGCACAGTCCCGACAGAAGAGCTACGCAGATCCTAAGCATAGAGAAGTCACCTACGAAGTTGGTGATAGAGCCTATCTTAGAGTATCACCACTCCGTGGAGTGAAAAGATTCGGAGTCAAAGGAAAATTGGCACCAAGGTATGTTGGGCCATTCAAAATTCTGAGTCGCAAAAGAGAAGTTGCTTACGAAATTGAACTGCTAGCATATCTATCAGCAGTCCATAATGTATTTCATGTGAGTCAGCTTAAGAAATGTCACCCAGAAATGGAAGAATCTTCTTTGAAGGATACCATACCTTTGGAAGAAGTTCAACTAGAAAGTGATCTCACTTATGAAGAAAAGCCTATCAAGATTCTTGAGACTGCAGAAAGAGTCACGAGAATGAAAACTATCAAGTTTTGCAAAGTGCAATGGAACCATCATACCGAAGAGGAAGCGACATGGGAAAGAGAAGATGATCTTCGGAAAGACCACCCACACCTATTTGCTAGCCAATCCGAATCTCGAGGGCGAGATTCATCTTAAGGGGGTTAGATTTGTAACATCCCTAAATTCATATTTCAAAACTCATTCATATCATCCTTGCATCCATCATCATTTAGTGTTTTTCTCAAAATCATTTCGAAGCAGAGCATTTGTGGCTCATTATTTTATGTATGAAAACCCTAGCCTTTGTGCTACATGCTAATGAGAAAGATGCTATTATTCATTCAGGATGTTTTGAATTCAAACTTAAGTGGTCTCAAAAGCTTGAGCAAGGTTTCAAAACAAAATATGAAATAAAACCAAAGTTTTGCCTATTATAATATCTCCTAAAAGGCTTGGTTTTATTGGATTATTTTCAAATAACCTAAGTAGGTTTGAGTGAACAGATGTGTGTTACACCTATTTAAATGCAAGGAACACTGTACAAAAGGCTGGAGCAAGTTTGAATTCAAACTTAATTGAAAAGAGGTTTGAAAACCATTTCTAGAAATTCAATCAGAAAAAGAAAAGGAATAAAGAGGAAAAAATGGACAACCAGCCAATCTGGCGACGACCATTAACACGGCCCACTAGCCAAAGACTCCCACCCTTGAAACGTTTTCTTTCACACCCGCGCACCCACCAGCTCGCTGACAGGAAGGACCCACTCCCTCTCCTCCTCTCTCGCTGACAACCGCGGCCCACCCAGGTATCATCGTCTCCACCCCCACGACTGGTTCTTCCCCAATTGACGCCGGGCGTTTCCTGTTTTGATTCGCAGCTTCAATTCGCGTAAATGCACGAGTAAATCTCGCTCGTATCCGTATCCAGCTACTAAAACCCCCTCTGTCCCCTCTCCCTTTTTTCGCAAACCCCGAACCAAGAGCGCCACCAGGCTGCGTGAATTGCTCCCTGCAACCCCGCCGTCTCCGACGAGCTGCAGCCACGATTCCGGCCAACTACGACCACCCCTCTGCTTCTGGTTCACACGAGCAGACTCCGCTTGGCCTCACACATCTCCTAGTACCTCTGGTTCGCCCGCGCGTGACCCAGAACGTCGGCAACGCAAACGACTGAGCCGCCACCGTCTTCGGCTTCAACTCCGTCGAGCTCCTCCGGTAAGACCAGACCGCCCCAAGCCTTTTTCTTCACGCACGAGTATTCTCCGTGAACTCCTGCATCTAACCACGTCCTCTGCTTGCCTTCTCGTGATCGACAACATCGCCTTCGACCTCGAACTGAAGCATCCCTCGCCAGACCCTACTCCGGCGAGCAATCCACCGCAACCCTGAGCGCCTCTTGCCGAGCTGACCACACGTTGAGCATCCCCACGTCCTTGCGATCACGGTGAGTACCTTCCCTACCCTTCTAGCGTCCTGTATCACCGGCGCAGCCACCGTCTGACCGTCGCCGCCGCGCGCAGTCGTTCAGCGCCGCCAGTTAGTGGCTCGCTGATTGAGTCCGTTGGATCTGTATCGTAGGGCTAGGATAGATCTTAAACGAAGGGGTACGCGCGCATCTGGGCCGCCAGATCTAAGTTAGATCCTACGGTCCGCATCTGTCGATCCGACCGAATCGGTACGCGCCAGTAGTTTTGCGACACGTGTCTAGGGTTGGATCTGAAATAGAAATTCAAATCAGATTTAGATCAGATTTTCAAATGGCTATAACTTGAGATTTCCACATTGGAATTTTGCAAAATTTATACCGTTGGATTCAGTGGAACAAGGCCTTTCTGAATCTACAATGTGTTTAACAATTAGTATCTGATAAAAGGACTTTTTATACAGAAACATGTTTAAGGCTATTTTGAGTATAGATTTAGTTTAGTAATTTGTATTAGAATCAAATAAGTTTAGTTAGCAAACTTTGGGACTTGTTATGTTTCTGTATCATGCACTTGCTTGGTAGAGTTTTCAAAATCATCACTTAGTAAATTCTTGCATGCATGCATTCATATTTTTGCTTGTATATAAATTGTGTGTAATTGTATGCTACAAATTTTTGTGTAGATTTTGCTAGTGACTGTGATTGTGAAGAGTGCTACTCTCCCCATTACCAAGGAAAGTGATACTTCATGATATTTCCACCCTTTATTTTGAATAAGCATTAGAATTATTTTTGCTAAGTCTTGCATGCTATTTTTGCCAAATGCTATGTTGGGAAATCCTATGTAGTGTAGAATTGTAGAATTGCTAGGGAATTTTCCTAAGTTAAGTTACTATGACATGCTTAGCCTAGCTAGTAGAAAACAAGGGTTGGTAAAGTATTTACATGCTATGGTAAAATAATTCTAAGTCCTTTGGGACTCATGCTTTTCTTAATAAAACAACTAAGTCAATGAACTTCCTGGGTGGAATGGGACTTGAATGGTGGTTTTTGGTTGAGTGGTTACACAAGGACATGGACTTGGCTTGTGTATCACACTTGTGGTATGCCACCCAGGCACAAAGGGATTTGGAGGCCAAGTGTTGAGAAATCTTACAGTGCAACCACTTGGCAATATGGGCTCTGCCATGATCATATAGGTTGCTAGAACTTAGTCATTTGGACAGTTGGTGGTAGTGGGAATGATAGGTTGGAGCGCGTCCATTTGACTAAGGAAAGGCTTCTGAAAGGTCCTGTCTTGGGAAACCAAGTCTGGTGGGGAAAGTGCACAACCTCTGCAGATGGAAAAATCTAAGTACTTAGCCTAGTCCAAGGCAATGGACAACTTGAGCATCAAGACATGGAAGCTACAAGAATCTCATCACTCCAACTTCTAAGTAAAACTTGTGGGTGAACAAGGGTGAAGGACCCCAATGTCTATTGGTGGTTTCTTGGGAAAGTTTTTGACAAAGAAAAACTTAGCAATTTCAACTAATAGGAAAAACCTATTTTCAAAGCAAAGCAAGCCAAGCTACACTTAGCCAAAATGCATATAGTAATATAGTCCACTTAAAATTTACTAAGGTATCACTTGCCAATACTATTCCAAAGTATTGACCCACTGTGGCTGTAACTTGTGATGTTGCAGGTTACTCCGATGAAGAGTAGGAGTCATGAGTCTACACTCAACATGCTTGCCTGTGGCACATCAAGATGAGGACTTGTGTTTATTTACTTATTCCATAAACTCTTGTATTAGGCCTTTGGCCCTGAGTTGTAAAAGACTATGTTTTATCTCTGGAATGAATGTAATAAACGACCTTTATATCTGTGTACTTCATCTTAAACTGTGGATGCTAGCATTGATCCAGGGACTTGCATTGCAATCACAGGGATCCTTTTCCTTTACAAAGGAGGGGCCTTATAGAGGGTACGTATGATGTCGTTGGTAGTGCGGAGGAGGCCTTCAGCCTTGCCATTTTGGGGAGATGTATGCGGGCAGGAAAGACGGAAGGAGGCACCATGTGTAGAAAATAAATCACGCAATGCATTAGTCAAGAACTCCCCGCCATTATCACATTGCAAGCAGCATATTGTGGTATGAAATTGAGTTTGGACAAATTGAAAGAAACGCTGCAAGGTGACACAAGTATCTAATTTATTTCTCTAAGGAAATGTCCAGGAGTAATGAGAAAAATCATCTAAAACAACAATATAGTATTTGTAGCGTAAAAAAATAATAATTGGTGAGGTCCACTAGTCGCAATGAATGAGTTGGAAGGCAGCGGAAGTGCGTGATGATGATGTGGGAAAGGGGAGACGAGGTTGGCGCCCAAGTTGGCACGCCTCGCAAATGGGTGAGGGACGCCTGGAAGCCTCAACAACATTATTACATGGTGAAAGAAAATCTAGGGGAAAACTAGAGAGAGATGCATTGCTAGGGTGCCCAAGTCTTCGATGCCACAAGTCGACGGTGGTGGTGGTGAGAGCCATGGGGATGGAGTTCTTGTCGCCGAAGAATGGGTAGAGGCCATCAGCACTATTGGAGCGAAGAAGTAGGGTCTTGGTAGCTAGGTCCTTCACGAAAAACCAAAAGGGTCAAAATCAATAGAAACAAGATTATCACGGGTGAATTGACGAACAAATATGAGGTTTTTGACAATATGTGGAGAGACTAGAACATTTTGAAGAGTGAATGGGAGGCTAGATATTTTGACAGATCCTACCGCTAGAATTGGAAGTTTAGACCCATTACCAACAGTGATATACTGAGAATTTAAATGACCTAAAGAGGAATGAGAGGTAGTCAAGTTACCCGTATTACTGGTGACGCGCCGGAGTCCATGACCCATTCTGGTGGAGGTGGCTGGTACCCTGAGTTGCTGGCAGCATCATGGATCATCGCTGCATAGTTGAAGGAGTATGGCGGGGTGGGGTACTGCGGAGAGGACTACTGCGGAGACGGCAGTTGGGGCAGCTGCTGGGACGAGGCGGGCGTGGCGACGGAGTATAGGACCGGGTAGGCAGAGGAAGCTGCACCCGGGCGTGGTCCGAGCACGCTAGCAGCGTTGGGAGGCACCCAGGTAGACCGAGCCGGCAGGAACGGGGCGCCCACGGGTGCAAAGTATCCAAACTAGGGGTGCTGGGAGGAGCCAGCCTGGCCGTCACGGCTGCCGAACTGCTGCGGGGCACCGCCGCTGCCCTGACCAAATTGGTCTTGCCGACCACGTCCCGCCGCCGCCGGGCCGCCGGTGCCGACCGCCGCCTCCCTGGCCATAGCCATTGTATCCAGGGATGGGGTTCTTGCCCCGGTAATTCGGGCTGACGCCGGGGATGCGTGCGTGCCCACCGCCGGTCTGGCTGCCGCTTGGGGGCTGGGCACGGGCGCCAGTACCGTGGGCAAGGAAGGCGGTGGTGCCGTGGGCCTACTGATGCGAGTTGACGTTGACCTCGGCGAGCTGGATCCGCGAGATGCACTCCGCGAACGGCGGCAGGGGTGGATTTCCTTTGAGGATCTCAGACTGGAGCCGATACGCCTCACCCAGCCCGTTGAGGAACTGATGCGCAAGGTCACGATCGTTGACGGGCCACCCGAGAGCCGCCAGGTCGTCTGCAATGGATTGGAGTTTGCCGGCATAGGCAACGACGGTCATGTCGCCACGGGGAGTGCTGTGGAAGGCCTTGCTGAGGAAGAGGTACCTGGAGTCCTTGTTGGAGAGGAAGAAGCGCTGCAGCCGGGTCCACGTGGTGAGGGCGAGGCCGTCGTCCCCTTTGACGAGGCGATGGAGATCATCGGATTGGGTCGCCATGATCCATAGGCTCATATGGATGTCAACGGCGCGCCAGGTGTCGTCGGGATTGGGGGGCACAGCCCCTTCGGTGACATGATCCATGACATTGTACATGGTCATAAGGGAGACGAAGATTTTTCGCCATTTGGAGAAGTTTTCCCTAGATGAATTCACCTGAAACTTGATTAGTCGGTCATGTGCACGCCGAGAATAGGGTGGAAGGGAAGCGGTGGGAGGGGAATTGGATGGGAAGGGCGGCGCCAGGCTATGGGTAAGTAACCGACAGGACCGGCAAGGCATCAGATATATCGCCGAAGTGGAGAGAGCAATCAGCGAGGGGAGTTGGTGGGGCTCGGGGCATTGGTTGGCGTTGTTGGAGAGGTGTTGAAGGATCTGAGTCGAGAGGGTTGACAGAGGAAGCAGGGGAACCGGAGGAGGAGGGGATGGTGGCCGGAGGGAAGGAAGAAGAAGCCATGGAGGAGCACGGAGGCTCTGATACCAAGCTGAATTGTGACTCAACGTTATCTGTATTGATCAGTTTTGGGATTACATATACAGAGCACACATCGTGGGCTTAAGTGCCGCACAGATAGGAAAGAGATCCTATGACTAAGGAACTGCCTAAAGACTAAGGAGAGAGAGGGGTTACAACGTGACAGTACAATAACATTCAACACTAAGCGCTCATTTAATCCGCCAAATCGGTTAAGCTTGCATGGCTTAGCGTAGGGTATGCTAGTGCATATTCAGCATACCTTGTAGATCCGCCACTGGGCACAAGCACACACATACACATGAAGGATATGGTTTTGGGTAGATCCATGCAACAAAGGTATAATGGACAGTTTGAATTAAGCATTTCAAAAGATCAAGCTCAAGAATTTACATACACACCAAAAGAACCACATGGAAAAAGGAAGGTGGAGGGTTTCTTTTGCATGAGACATGCAAGATTACATCCATGCATGCATGATGTATTAAGATGGTGGAAACATATCACATATGAATGAGATAGGTCAATTTGGATCCATACAAATATATGTGGCTTGGTTTTAAATACTATCAAACAAAAGGCCACATACATGTATATGGTGGAAAAATAGATGATATCAAAGAAGAGATATATGCAAAACTAGTAGATGGAAGGGGAAGTAAAAGATATGCCCTTAATTCAACTTGGACATTTAACATATATCAAAATCCAAATACAATTTAGTAAGAACCAAATGGAATGATAAATATAAAAGACAAGATTTAATATGATGATCAAATGCAATGTGACATGGTGACATGAGCATGCTATTATGATGATGCACAAAACAAAACAACAAGAAATTTCTAGTAGTGGTTTTACCCGGGGTGCTACAATTCGACACCACTAACAATGGATCTCGCCCTCGAGATCCGCCTCATGGTACGGGGAAGAAGGCCGATGATCTGATCCTCCAAGCTTCATGTATATCTTCGCGACACCACTAACAAGGATTCTTTCTCCGTCTTGAAATTGTCGACACCACCAACAAGGTCTATTGCTCACGTTCGTCGGGAGAACACTCCGGCAAAACACAGACAAAGGCAGAGGTCTCAAAAGTTAAGGCCACCTCTAACCTCGACGGACGGAGTAAAATTGCTTGATCCACCGATTTGATGCACAAGAGCGAATGATAAGAGTAGTCGGATGGTGATCAGTCCATCGTGCACCCAAAGCATTACTTTGCACATGAATAGGAGAATTATGCAACCAACTCTCAGAATTTAGACTGAAGATCGCCACAAGCGAGGTTCGGAAACAAAGGAGGGATGGAGATTCTCATCAGATCTAATTTAGATGATTTTGTCGTATCGGAAAACACCAGAGGATACAAAGAAAAAAATTTAGTGAATTTTTGGTCCACTAAAAAGATAGAAGAGATGAAAAATTTATCGGATAGCATGAAGACCGCATTTCAAAGCACCATTACAAGTGGAAGGAGGCAAAACGCTAAAGGTACGATAGAAACCCAACCAAGAGAATTCCTGGACACGAAAAAAAGATAAGGGGTAGATTCAAAACACGTAGAGCTAAGAAGACAGTAGCAGAGGGGTAAGGAGAAAACACAGACGTAATCAGATCTATCCAACCGATTTTATAAAAATAGTTTTAACACTCTACAACGGCCGTTATCTAGGTTATCCTACAGGCTGGACCAGTGGTGTATCGTAACTGCTGAACTCTGATACCACTCTGTAACACCCTCGGATCGGCCCTATGCAAGTTTTAGCGCTTCCAGCCAAACCCGCATAGAAACGATTCAAACATGCTCACCAGGCACTTGCGTGCGGGTGGAAAATGAAGGAATATCATTACACAATAGTCCATGATGGAACCCATAGAACATATATATACAATAATGACTCCATGAGTCAAGAATGTAGATTTACAGTAGAAAGATCCAAATCACCTTGGAAACGATACAACATCGGACTACGGACAAGATGCAAATTGGGCTAAGAGCCCTGAAGAATAACCAATGGCGTCCATAACCCTGCCCAGGCCAAGCCGGAAGGGTAACCCTGCTAACAACGTCGATCTCAAAACCTTCTTAGACAAAAAGGGGTGCCGGCTAAGGGCAAATGAAAAAGAGAGCGGTCAGTACTGACGCTAGTACACGGCGAGACTAGAATTCGGCGGTCCTCACCTCCATAGGTATGGTGGACTGAAGCGGTAGCGCAGCATGCACTAAACAACCTATAGAGACTCAATACAACTGGCGGCTATCAGATAGGGATAAGAAAGGCCTATTCTAAACAATCCTGATACTACCACCAAACATACCCATCCTGGTATTTCCCCCTCGAGACCAAACGAGGAAGTCAACCGAGGAACTCACACAGTTGGCAGTTTTATTCATTCATTCCATTATAGTTGCAACAATTACTAGTCAGATATAGATATCATGAGTCATCCTGATATAACAAGCAGTGGGCAGTTTTAGTTAACCATTCCATTGTAGTTGCAACACTTACTAGTCAGATACAAACAACATGAGATATCCCAAACCCAGCAGTTGTTGGTACTTTTATTTAGCCATTCTGTTGTAGTGAAGTTGATTACTAGTCATTATAAAGTCAAATTTATAGCACTACTTTAGTTATAGTTGTCTATGATCGAGATACTGTGCTCCAAGTCGTCCATAACCGCGGACACGGCTTTTAGAAAGTTTTACCCTATAGGGGGGCACAAATAGTAACACACCCACGATCAACCTCGGGAAAAACCAAATGAAAACCCAACGAGGCATCACGACAGAGCAATTGCAAGATTCATATAATATTTTAGGGGGCCACCCCACTAAGATACCCGCGACGAAGTTGGCCGGCTCCGAGACGGACCTAGAGGTCTGTGTCGACGGCTGTAAACGACTGGGAACCCGAAAGTGTGACTGGGCTTGTCGATATCGCATAAACGTATCACGATTCCTAAATAGTACAGGTGCTCCACGCGCAATCTTAAATAAAGCAGTAAAGCATGGTATAAGTACATGATAGTAATAAAGCACCAAACTAGTTTGTGGCCCCAAGAAATAATATATGACTCAAGCTCTGGCTAGGGGGATTCATGGTCCCACATGCGGATAGTGCGAATATTCAAAAAACATGTATCAAGTACTCGGGGTCCTACGGGACACAAGTGGACGGTTAAAAACCAAATAACATCTATTGTCCACCTGTGCCTCTGCATTATTTACCTACTTTCAATTTTAGTTATTTAACTGTAATTAAAGTCATGATCATCTCCAACATAAAGCATATGGCAGTCTTCCAACAACTGTGGTACTTGACGAGAAGCAACAGCACTTGAGCAAGTGACTACGACACGCATGTCCAACTATCTACCAAACAATAGGTAATAGGAGGTGTCCAAGGCAATATAAGGCTGCAAGGGATATCACGGGTACGAAAACTAGAGCATCGCAACACAGATAGCAATAGATCAACATGAGGAAATCAAGACTAGAAATGTAAAATAGGTAGAAAGAGGGAGAATGCTCGCCTGGAAAACATTGCCGAAGGTTCATATCCGAAGAACTTGTCGAAGCTCACAACATCTCATCGCCCTATCCGCGAAGAAGCAAAACACTAAAAGGAACAAGCGATGCAGCAATTACAACTAATGCAGAAGAATCGGCATGATCATGATATGATGCATGACATGACAATTTAATGATGCAAACTATGTCAAAAAGGTATTAGGGGCATCGCATGTTGATGATATAGAATTTGTGAGGCATTATTATAAGAAACAATTAGTTTCCAATTTTATTTATCATGTTTTCCTTGCATAAGCAGTACTGATTATAAAACTGCTCTTAATGCATGATTCAAATGATAACATGGATATCATGGTTGGAGAGGTCTCGTCGTGCTGATCGATCTGGACATATTATTTATCGAATTCGGGGTTACGGTATTAAATTTATGCAATATATAAGAAAATCCATTTATTAGCATTTAAATTATTTCGAAAATTTAAGTTATTCAAATGATATTATAAATAGCATAATCAGATTCCTCACATTTTTATGATTCAAAAACATATATTATTTGTATTATTTGAATTTATAAATTTAAAACAATATTAAATGCAATAATTCAAATATGGTCAAATGTCAAAGGTTTGACTAGATGGAAATAGATTTGAAAAGATTTGAAAATACTATTGGATTCATATATCAAATTAGTGCATATTTCATATTAAGAAAATATTCAAATTCTAAATCCTTTGAAAGTTAGGAGTGAATTTATATAAAATCAAATTCCGATTTCTATTTCGAATTTAGAAAACATCAGAGACTTTTGTTACTCATGTTAGTTTTACCCACAGACGATGACAGGTGGGCCAAGGAACCGCAGGGCCACAGTGCGTGCACGACCCAGCGAGGAAGCGCCACGTGGGTGTGCCTAGGACTCCGGATTGATAAGCCGAAAAGTTTAGGAGGATTTTTCAAAAAGATTCGGACGGGGACAGTTTCAGACTGAGGGAACTGAATATGTTTGTGCAAAATCGGTTAGCTGGACCGACCTTCCTGAGACGAAGGTGATGAATCCATTGAGAATTTGAGAAATATGCAAAAACACAAAATGTAGAGAGAGACATGACCTGCAAGTTTGATGTTCTGAGTTTCGTCAAAGGTGGTATGAATCGAAGGAAAAAATATGAAGAACTGAGAGTGTTCCGTTAGATTTCGGACTGACAAAAAAATCAGAATAACGCAGAGATCAGGCTGTCTTCTCTGGATGACTCCGAGAGTTGTAGGCGTCAGATTGGGGCATGGTTGGTGGCGTTGGAGAGAGGAACCCAACGGCTACGGGATGGTAGGAATGGTTTGATCAGAGGTGGTCTAAGTGCGAGGGGAGCTTGCGCTAACAGAGGCAGCAGCAACTGCAACTGCACGCGTTCATGGCGGCGCTGCTCGTCGGAGACGACGCCCCTGCTGGAGCTGGGAAGCGGGGAAGTACTGGGGAGTCGCAGAGGAACATGGCGCTGCTCCACGACCTCTTGAAGCACGCGGGGAGGCCGGCAGGGAAAGGTGCTGCAAGGGGTGGTCGCGCTCGCGGTGGAGCTTGCAGGGTGTACGACAGAGGGTGACGGCGGCACAGGGCACGAGAGGGAGGGGTAAGCTATCAAAGAGGAAGAGGGACTCACCTGCGTCTGAACGGCGCAGGCGAGCGAGTTCGAGGGGTAGGCGATGTCGCTGGCGACGAGAACCGTGGAACTCCTGACCATGGCGTCTACCGCGGCGTCACCGCGGCTCCGACGGGGCCTCTGGGGATCTTCTTGTTCTGGACGAGGAAGAGGAAGCAGAGCAGCGCCTCGCGACGTCTTGCTTCTCCTGGAACAGCTCACAATGCCAGCTAGTAGAGAGAAGGGGTGTTCGGTCACGGTTTTGGCCATTGTTGGAACTTGAGGAAGAAAGGAAGGAGGGGCAGAACTGGATCTCGATCTAGGACGGGGGTCTCTGTAGGTAGATAAGGGATAAGGAGGCCATCACATGGGGTGGTCGGTGGCTTGCAAAAAGCTAGAGAGGGAGGAGGGGCTCTCGGGTGGATGGGCTCTTCTCTCTCTCTCTTGCCTTCTTGATCAAACTTTGATCACCAAAGAGGGGGGAGAGGGGGACCAGGGGAGGGGTGGGTTGGTGTTGGTTTGCCAAGAGAGGGAAAGATGGGAGGGAGCACTCACACACATCACATTGTGCTCACGGTTAGGTTTTGGCTAGAGTGTATGTGTGGTGGTATGTGTAGGCACAAGCACACACATACACATGAAGGATATGGTTTTAGGTAGAGCCATGCAACAAAGGTAGAATGGACCGTTTGAATTAACTATTTCAAAAGATCAAGCTCAAGAATTTAAATACACACCAAAAGAACCACATGGAAAAAGGAAGGTGGAGGGTTTCTTTTGCATGAGACATGCAAGATTACATCCATGCATGCATGATGTATTAAGATGGTGGAAACATATCACATATGAATGAGATAGGTCAATTTGGATCCATACAAAAATATGTGGCTTGGTTTTAAATACTATCAAACAAAAGGCCACATACATGTATATGGTGGAAAAATAGATGATATCAAAGAAGAGATATATGCAAAATTAGTAGATGGAAGGGGAAGTAAAAGATATGCCCTTAACTCAACTTGGGCATTTAACAGATATCAAAAGCCAAATACAATTTAGTAAGAACCAAATGGAATGATAAATATAAAAGACAAGATTTAATATGATGATAAAATGCAATGTGACATGGTGACATGAGCATGCTATTATGATGATGCACAAAACAAAATAACAAGCAATTTCTAGTAGTGGTTTTACCCGGGGTGCTATAGGGTGCCCCACCCCTCCTTATATGGGTGGAGGGGCGGTAGTCAAGGTTCCGAATCCACCCCAACTCCTCTCGGCCGATAGCAATTAGAGGGATAAGGGAAACCTTGTCCCTCAAGGTTTCCTTTCCTTCCTCCACTAGGACTTTGACATTTCAAATTGGGATTTGACTTTTCAAACTAGAGTTTCATACCCTCTTCCTAGTCTTGGACGACTTGTCCTAGGGAATGATGCCGACATCCCTACTAGGGCATGGCGCATCCAAGTTCCCCCCTCCAGGGTGGTGGACCTTCCAGAACCTTCTAGAAGCTTCCGTTCAAAACACCGAAATCATTTCTGAACCCCGGAAATTGACTTTCCATATATGAATCTTATTCTCCGGACCATTCTGGATCTCCTCGTGATGTCCTGGATCTAATCGAGACTCCGAAAAACATTCGGTCTCCAACTCATATTCCCTATCCACTAAACAACATCGAATCCATAAGTGTGTCTCCCTACGGTTCGTGAACTATGCAGACATGTTTGAGACACCTCTCCAATCAATAACCATTAGTGGAATCTAGAAATCCATTATGGTTTTCACATATTTCTACGTTGACTTTGTGATCGAATGAACCATTTACATATGATACCAATTTCCTTTGTCTCATAATACTTTTGTAGGGTTCGCAGCATAGAAAACAAAAAATTTCCTACGATGGGAACATCTAAGTACCAAGATCTATCTACTAGATACAAGCAACGGGTGGATATACATCCATAGAATACATACCCTCGAAGACCGTATAGCGTTAACAAGGTTGTACTCGTGGATGATGTAGTCGAACGCTTGCCGATCTCAAGATCGTGATGAAGTCCATCTGGTCCAGCAGGTCTAGCACCGTCATGTCCAGCACCGCAAAGCAGTGGTGCATCCGTGATCGCACACACGTCCAGGTACCCCGACAACCTCCGCACCCTCGCTCCAGCGAAGAAACAGAAGCAACAAATCCTTCCAGAAAAATCCATCGGGAACATGTATCTTCCTGATCCGAGACCATGGGGAAATTCTAAAGTGGGAGAGAGATCCTTCGCGAGGAGGTGTGCTTTGAGAGGATGAGAGGGGGGCCTTTTATAGGGAGAGGGGGGCACCCAAGGGGACATGAACCCAGCCATGGTGGGTTGTCCCCACCTCTTCCACATTCATGTGGGTGGAGCTCCCACTCAAAATGAAAGGCCTCCACTCCCATTAAAAAGCCTCCACTCAAAAATCCACTCACATGCATTAAATTTCCACCAAATTTAATGCAAGCTCTCATTTAAATAAAACTCTTTTATTTATTTATTCAGAATTTTGTTAATTACTTTAATTAACAAACATTCACATAAAACCCCTTACAACATTTCAATTTCACATGCAGAACCAGTTTCAACAATTTCAACCGAAACAGTTTCGGTGTCTAGTGAAATAAATTCCTGCGCTTTCCTTTTTCTTTCTCTGGCATATTATTTGCTCCAAATGGTGTCGGTATCCCTTAAGTGTGTCACCCTACGGTTCGCGAATAATGTAGACATGATAGAGACCCTTCTCCGATTAATAATCAGTAGCGGGACCTGGAGATCCGTACTGACTCCCACATATTCAATGATGACTTCTGTGATCGTGTGAACCTTTTACGCATGTAAATCGATCCCTTTGTCTCGCGATATATTACATGTCCAAGATTCGATCATCGGTATCTCCATACCAAGTTTGATCTCGTTACCGACATGTACTCTTTTTTCGTTCCTGTTATACAACATTCTAGTGATTAAATCACTTGCTTGCAAGCTAATCAATGTGATATCACCGAGAGGGCCCAGAGTATATCTATCCGTCATCGGGATGGACAAATTCCACTCTTGATCCATGAGCCTCAACATAACACCTTCGTAGTGTAAGGTTCCCAACCTTTAATAAGGTAGAGATCCCTGTGTTTACAATGCTAGTCCCTGGATCAATAGCTAGCATCCACAGTTAAGATGTAATATCAAGAAACAAAGGTCATAATACAACTTTATAACTAGGAATAAAATAATTCATTACATCTTACATAGCTCATTTGGCCATCACATTACATTGCAGCAGAATATCAATAAAGCATGGGGTCCTTCATCTTCAAAGTGCCACAGGCAGTCATGTTGGTTGTAGACTTGTAATCCTATTCAACACACTTCACTAACATCAAACAAACCTGCAACATAATAAGTTGCAGCCACAAGGGTCAATACATTGGAATTGTATTGGCCAGTTTCACTACTATGCAGAAATATGTGGATTCTATCATTACATGCATATTTGGCTAAGTAGGGTTTAGGCTCTTTTGCAGAAAGCAATATAGTTTTGTCCTATCTTTTCAAAATAGGTTTTTGATCTTTGTCAAATCTTTCTGAACTTCTTGGAAAACTCCAAGTGCTTAAAATCCCTTGTTTTCACCATCAAGTTTTACTTTGAGAAATTGGAATGTCGAGATCTTCCATAGCTTCAGGCCTTAGTTGCTCAGAATTGTCCATAACCGGGGACACGGCTAAGTACTTAGAATTTGATCTTCTGCTAAAGTTGTACACTTTACCCACATGACACAATCTCGTCTTGATGCCACCAGTGGCCGCTGGATAAGTACTCACCAAAATGGAGTACTCGCAGATCGAGAATGTGACAAAGTCTTTCCATAGAAGTCCTCCCAATACACAATACTAGCTTGTTATCCAGGCACCAATGTAGGGATAAATTTCCCATACACAATTCTAGTTAACCTGAAGATGCCAATGCATGGGTCTTCCACTATGTAGTTGACTAAGCCAGAGCCCATTTATCATGTGGTACACAGCCAAGCCTTGTACGAGAAACATGTTCAATCTCTAAGTCCCTGGGTGGTTTTATTCTAGTGCACATACAAAAAGGTAGCCATATAAACATGGTTCCCTTTGTTGCCACCTTGTCCAAAACTTGAGTATCCTCTTTCCACCCAGGTGGTTCATTGAGTACTTGTTTTATTATATAAAACATATATTTTTCCTATACTTCATATATTCATAACATGGTATTCCACCCCAAGTATTTAGCAGGGCTAAGCATAATACATCTACAATGTTTTCACTAAGGAAGATGGATTTCCTAATAGGATATATCATAGCATAGAAATATAATGGCCCTATCATGCATACTACAAAAATACCACTAAGTGTAGTGAAAATAGTAGGACATGGATGATAGTGTCACTTGCCTTTTTGGTAGATGTTGGTTCACTTCTTGATCTTTCTAATATCACACTCTTCTAACTTCACTACATATCAATCAAGCAAACATAGATTCAACTAGCATTCCAACCAATATTCAAACAATTTAACACACATAAAATAATAGAAACTAAGTCATGCATGCAAGCATGCAAAAGATAGTTTTATTTGGAAAATTGGTTTATACTAGGCTCTAAACATTGTAAGGCTTAAAGTGGTCATTTTCTAAAGTGGCAAAGTCATTTGAAAAAGGGTTTTATCTATAAACCATTTCTTAAATCAAATCATTATTTCATGTGGTTGAAAATGCTTTTAGCAAAGCAACAATTTTATATTGTTCACCAAATAAGTTGTTAATTCTCAAAACTTGGTGTTTAGGGTCAGTAGGTTTGAATCAACACATTTTCCAAAGGTTTTTCTCAAAAAATCCTTTCCATATCAAAATCAATATTTTTATTTGACTAGAAATGAGCTAATTCAATTATTCAATCCTAAACTTCACAAAACACATTTTTAAATCCATAAGTTTGTTCCTAAGGTCAGTAGGTTCACAACAAACCAATTTGCAAAGATTTCAACCCTAAAATCATTTTGAAATAAATTTTATATCCTAAACAAGCATACACAAGTTTCTGCAAAAACAAACATTTTACCAGAAGCTTTTTACTAAACAAAGTGCATGGTTCGCTAGGGCTTGTTCCACTGATTCCATTGATATAAAATTTGCAAATTTTGGACGTGTGGATCAAAAGTTATGAGGTTTACAAGTTTGCATATCAATCTGATTCCAAAATTTGTTTTAAATCAAACTAGTGCCGCACGTCTATTTCTGGTTCGCTGATACCGGTTCGCGTGGATTGTGCAACTACAGACGTTGGATCTAAGTGAGATGGTGTGGTTCAGATTAGCCCGTACCTCTTCGTTTAATGATTCTTTCTAAGCCGCCAGATGGGGATCTAACGGTGTAAAATGGTTTAACCAAACTCGAGCGGCGCCGACGGTGGATGGTGGCGGCGCACGGTCGGACGGTGTGCTAGCGGCGGTTACAGGAAGCAAATGAGGAAACGGGGGTGCTCACCGTGCTCGCGAGGTCGAGGTGATGCTCAACGCATGGTCAGCTTGGCAAGGGGCACTCAGACGCGACGGGGATTCCTCGCCGGAGTGGGTGGCGGCGTCGGGCGGCTCTGGAGGTCGTCGAGGGCAACGCTGCGGTTCACCCCGAGGGAAAAAAAGGGCATTGTTAGATGCGCACAGTCCTGGGGTTCACGTGAGCATGATTGAGAGGGCTCGGGGCGGTCTGGCTTACCGGGGGAGGTCGCCGGAGCAGTGGCAAGGCAAATGAAATTGGGGCAGCCTGGTGGCTCACTCGCAGCGTGGTCTGATGGGAAAGAGAGGGATGACGCAGGCGGTTAAATGGGTGCGGTTACTGGGAGGAATCAAGGCTGTCTTCAATGCGTATTCATCGCCGACGTTTCTTGTCTGCAACGGCAGGGCGGGGTTTGGGGGTCGAAGACGACGCTGAGGTGGTAGTGGGGTCTGGGCGTCAGCGAAGGAGGGAAGTGTGTGGTGGGGTCCGTCTGTCAGTCGCTGAGTGGGTCGATTCGCGAGTTCGAATCAATTTCTGCGGGGAGGAGGGAAGTTGGGCTAACTGGGCCAAGTGGGCTTAGCTGGGTTGGGTTCGAGTTTGATTTTTTTTCTTTCTGATTGCTTTATCTTTTTCTATTTTGATTTTCTGTTTTGAAATTCAATCACAAAATTCAAAAACTAATTCAAATCAAACTTCTACCACACTTTGTATTGAGTTTAGTTCTGTTTCACAACAATATTCCAAGTCCCAAAATAAAATAATATTTTTATTCTTTTAGGATCTATTTAATAATTAATAAAATAGTCCTTAGTTATTAAATCAAATAGGATTTGATTGATTTAAAATCTCCATTTGAAATCCAAATAATATCAAAATCAATTCAGTAGGTTTTATTTGAAAATATAAAATACTTGGAAAATTGTTTAAAATAATTTAACAAGTTTTGGTGTTTAATTAAATTGGGAAAAACCTTTACTTTAATAAAATTTGGTTTATTAATAAACTCTCATTATTTTATTTAAATAAACCTTTACTCTTTTAATCAAAGAAAATATTTTATTTGAAAATGTTGGCCAAGGTTTAATTTGGCTCTATAAAATAATCCTTATTTGTACTTCTACCTTTTCATTTGAAAACCAAATCTTTTTATTAAAAGATCCAAAAATAGTAATTCCAAATATTTTTAACTTTATTGTTTATTTAACTCTTTAAATCCCTTTAGGATTTTATTTGATCCAAATAGGTTTTTGAAAGTTTCCAATTGGAATCAAAAAGTTTCTTCTCACCCTGAAAATCAACAAAGTTGTATTTTATTCATTTATTTTTCACATTACAAGATTTGGAAAATCTTGGGATGTGACACATAGCACTGAACCCATATTTATAGTCACCCTGTTACGGTGTGACATTTGATGTTATCAAGATACTCTTCCGGTGTTAGTGATTGACATGATCTCATGGTCTAAGGACTAAGATTACTTCGTATGATGTTATAGCAATATAAACACAATGACCTTGATCGTAATGCTATACTTCGGATGAATGTTCATCACATCATTACACTAATGTTGTGACCTCGTTATTAACAACATCCAATGTCCATGATTAGGAAACCTTTGATCATCTTGTTAATCAACGAGCTAGTTTATAAGAGAGGCATAACTAGAATCTTCCTTTTGTTTATTAAACACACATGTATTAATGTTTCCGTACTAATACAATTATAGCATGTAAAATAAACATTTATCATAAATAAGGAATAAGATAATAACCACTTTATTATTGCCTCTCGGGCATATTCCCTTCAGTCTCCCACTTGCACTTGAGACAATAATCTAGTTTGAAATTTTTTCGTATTAACACATATGGCTTTCTGGTGTTCCATATACGCAATTGCAAGTGGTTAACATAATCTACGGATCTGACACTTTCAGGTCTGTGTGTATTTGCATGTATTTGCGTCTCCACGCATTACTCATTCTCCAATGAGATGGCATTGTATAAATTTGGTCTTTTGGTGAGACCTTTAGTTCCTTGGGGTTAACTCATGTCGATACTATTGTCGTACGATATATCTTTAGTGTTAGCCCATTCCGAACCACACCTTAGTTTGATAACAAACTACTTGACACAAATTCCCTCCTTTGCTGCTACTATAGCAGTCATATACTTAGCCTTTTCTTGTAGTATTCGTCACAATGTCTTAACTATGGATTTCATCCAAATCCATCACGGAATCTTATTTCCATTACATTGTGCCTCCCATAGTTTAAATTGAGATAAACTTAATTTATATCTTGTGACAAAACTAGTATCAATGTAACGCTTTACAATGAACTATTTGTAATTGTTTGTCACCTCTATACAAATATATTCTTAGTTCTTCCAAAAGATCATAAGAATATACTTAATATCTTCCAATGATCATTTTATGATTCATTATGGTATATGCTCATAACACTTAGAGCATACATATCTGGATGTGTACATATCATGGTATGATTGATTAAAACATTCTCGTGATTTCACTCATCAAGTGTCAAAGCACTTGAATCTTGTTTCACTTATCAAGTGTCGATACACTTGAATCTTGATTCAATTACTTTCCATGCGAAAAGAACCTTTTCTTGTCGTTTCTATATTGAACTCTTTCAATATCTCATATATGTACGTTTGGCACAACCATATTAGCGTCACAGTCTATCCGCTATAGACATTCATGCTAAATATTCTAGTTTTGCTTAAGTCTTTCATCAAAATGAAATTCTTAACCTTTGTCAATAAAAGATACATCATTTCTAATCAACAAGATGTCCTCCACATAATGTATTAGAAATATGTCTCAGCGCTCCCACTTAATTTCTTGCAAATGCAAGCATCTTCATTGTCTCCTGATGAAAACTCCTTTTCATCACGGTGAAGATTCCAACTCTGCGATGCTTACTTCAACTATTGAAGTTTGCATGCACTTTTAGCATCCTTTGAATTAACAAAATCCTTTGGACTGTGTGATGTACACGTCCTAGGTAACCATACTATTAGAAGAACTATGTTTTGTTTATTCATCTACCATATACCAAATTATATGTAGTGGTTGCTACTTTAATCTGTCCAGACTAAATATCGCTATGAAAGATAAAATCTTGTCATAGTAAACTCTTTGAACATTGTCATAAAATACTTTACGACATGTCGTCTATTTCATAGATGTGAAACATCCATGTCTGTTTCTTTATAGATCCAAATACGACCGATAGGTTTTTACACCTTTCCGGAGGGTCTTCCAAGTTCAAAACTTGATTTCTCGTGTATGGAACTATCACGGATTTTATGGCTTCAAGCCATTTGATAGAGTCAGGACCCATCAATCACTTCTTTGTATATAGTCGGTTCATTATTGTCAAAAAATAATGACTTATTCTCAAATCTCAACATTTGATTGTTTATCCGACCTTCTTGGTTCAATAGGAACTTTAGACCTCCGTGACCGCAACCTTTGAGGCACGTGATCCATCAGTATTCTGGCTGCCTCCAGAACATTTTCCGGCACTAGTCAACTCAGCACATATAGCTAAGGTTCGTTAACCTTATTAAAGTTCTATTGTCCTCCCACATAACCTTTTATCAAAAACTTCTTTTTCAAGAAACTTCATGTTTCAAGCAACAAACCCTTTTGTCCTTGGTGTTATGGAGGAATACCCAATTGTTATTCAAAATAACCTACAAAGACATGCTCATCCGACCTCGGTTATAAACATCTTACTTATGCTTAGCATACCAAAATTTTAAGAAAGGACAACTTGGGTTTTACCCCAAACCTGGTGTCATTTCAACGGATCAAGATGGAGCTCTTTTCAGTGCAAAAAGCAACAGTCTCTAAAGCTTTAATCTTTTAAAACATAATTGTAGTTTTATAAATAACACCTTTGATCCAACCATGTCAAACAAGGTTTTATTACAAATCTCAAACACTCCATACTCCTATGGTGTTTCGGGAGATGTAAATCCAGGTGTTTTTGCTAAACTTGTAACTCAAATAAATCCCTTTATGATAAAATCATAATTCATTTATTTTCTTTTTACACTTGTAACTCAAATAATTCCCTTATGATAAAATGATAAACCATTTATTTTCTTGTTACAATGATTTTCCACTTCATATTGGAAGTCTTTGAACGTTTTCAAATACTTCATACTTCTTTTTCATTAAGTGAACATTCACTCAAATTTCCGGAGAAAGCATATGAAGTTGAAATCCATCACTTATGACTATACATAATGGACTACATACATTGATATGTATAAATTCCAATATTTTAGTCGTTCGTTCTTCTTTGGCCTTTGAACGAAGTTTTAATTATCCCCAGGAAAGTCTCACAAGCATCACTTGATCAAATCAAAGACTCCAAAAATCCATGAATATGGACATTCTTCATGTTTGCTTTCCAATATAATTTAAACGGCGATGTCACTTCATAAGTGATCTTTCAATCATTTATCTTGCGACATTTTAGCATTAGTTTTTATGGATGTGATTTCTCCAACTAGATTTGTAAATCATCCATCTTATATGGAATACGGTAATTATTTGAACAACCTTTGTTCTCATAATACCTGATTTAAATAACTATTATTAAAACAAATCTTGAAGGCAAGCTTTGGTGTCAATGAGAAATACAAACAACGGTTTGTTTGTTTTCGATGAACATCATCACATATTCTCTTGCTAGTTACTTAGGACATTGTGGTTCATGAATTGCGTCGTTCCGTATGAAATTTCATACCAACCAATTCGGTATCCAATACCCAAGAACCACATTGTTTAACAAGCAAAGAATACAACCATAACATGTATAACATATATATATACATAAATTGGATATTTCCAATCTTTTATTTTCTGCCAAATATATTTTATAGATTCTCTTTCAGCATTTCCTTTTCCTTTTTAAAAGAATATATCAACATCAAAAGTGGCACCATATACATGACACATAGTCCAAAGCGTGTATATTCAAATAATAATACCTTTGGACTTGCACTTTGAAGTAGATCACCATCATCAAATGATCGGTATTCTTTCAAAATCCATTCTTTAGTAATCTTTTTAGTGTAGTAAAAACTTTACATACATCTTCTATTCACCCTTATCATGACAACTTTCATGATCAAGCTAATGTAGATTATAAAGGAGAATTGTGAGTATAACATTACTTTCCAAAACCCTTTTGGACGATTAGGATGTCTAGCATCTCCAACCTTTGTAAATTCTCATCCAATATGAGAACATACATTATACTCTATCATATTGCAACCAAAACATTGTTTCAGATATCGTTCTATCTGTCACACATGATGGTTTCTGAAACAATTCTTTCAGCTCCTAGATAATCTCGATATTTAAATCAAGAATCATGGAGGCAAACATGATACTTAAGATACTAACACTGGAATTTTTACTCTCGATTTAATACTAATTATCAAATTTCACAGAGTAAATAGAGTTTGCTGAAAGTTTTCAGTAGGACTTTAAACTTTACATTGACACTCAACACAATATGATACCAGTTCCTAAAGTGTATATCTAGAATTTTATAGTTCTATTATCTCAATTAAAACTAAGCATAAGGTGGTGAACGAATGCCAATGACTACAACAAATTATGCAAATTCACTTTGATTTAATTTATGATAAAATGAGTTCTACTAATCCAAATTAGAAATGAACTCCCACTCAAAAATGACATCCCTCGTTTCTTTTTGGTGATTGCATGAACCAAATCCACTACACCAAGTCCGATCATCACGTGAGTCGGTGTAGCTTCAAAGGCGAGCATCCATATGGTCATCATATCAAAACATATGACTCATGCTTAAACTTTTGGTCCATGTTCTGAGGCCATGTCTGTACATCTAGGCTCGCCAAGTAAGAACCTTAGTATTCGCGTATGTAACTGTCTTACACCCGAGAATGCTCGTGGATTCAAGTACACCCGATCATCACGTGATGTCTTGAAGCGACGAAACATTGTCGGTGCATACTTAAGGAAGACCACATTTTTATCTTGATATCTAAATAAGGGATCATCTTATTATGCTAATAAAACGCCAAACAAGCAATATAAGATGCAATCAAACATCACATGTTAATAAGTGAAATGATATGGTTCCCGCATATGATCTCCATCATGTGCACCGTGGTATTATCTCTATCATACCTCTATGTGTAAGGCCAAGGTCTATGGAAGCTACACGTTATGTGTGTTGTAAGAGTATCATCTCATACTTCTACTTACAACATCACCATATCATAACACTAGCCCAACAACAATCTAAACTAGACGCCTCTAATTTATCCATTGCAAGTTTTACGTGGCTTAGGGCTTTCGAAGATAGAACCGTTCTTACCTACGAACATGAACCACAACGAGGATAACCAAATTGTTGACAACTCGTTGCAAATTAGATATTGACTATAGTAGGAGAGACAGACACCCGCTAGCCACTTATGAAAACTAGTTGCATGTCAAGCGTGGAACAGGTCTCATGTGCGAGGACATGTAAAGTTTGTCCGGGCTTCTTCATCCCACTATGCCACCAATATCCAAAGTACAACTAAGAAGCAATAAAATGATCATAATCGCCCACATACTCATATGTGTACTACCCGTGCAAAGCTTCTACGCATAGATCCGGCTCTGATACCACTGTTGGGATCGCAGCATAGAAAACAAAAATTTTCCTACGATGGGAACATCTAAGTACCAAGATCTATCTACTAGATACAAGCAACGGGTGGATATACATCCATAGAATACATACCTTCGAAGACCGTATAGAGTTAACGAAGTTGTACTCCTGGATGATGTAGTCGAACGCTTGCCGATCTCAAGATCGTGATGAAGTCCATCTGGTCCAGCCGGTCCAGCACCATCACGTCCAACACCGCAAAGCAGTGGTGCATCCATGATCGCACACATGTCCGGGTACCCCGACAACCTCCGCGCCCTCGCCCCAGGGAAGCAGCAGAAGCAACAAATCCTTCCAGAAAAAGCCACCGGGAACATGTATCTCGCTGATCCGAGACCATGGGGAAATTCTAAAGGGGGGAGAGACATCCTTCGCGAGGAGGTGCGCTTTGAGAGGATAAGAGGGGGGCCTTTTATAGGGAGAGGGGAGGCACCCAAGGGGCCATGCGCCCAGCCATGGTGGGCTGCCCCCACCTCTTCCACTTTCATGTGGGTGGAGCTCCCACTCAAAATGAAAAGCCTCCACTCCCATTAAAAAGCCTGCACTCAAAAATCCACTCACATGCATTAAATTTCCACCAAATTTAATGCAAGCTCTCATTTAAATAAAACTCTTTTATTTATTTATTCATAATTTTGTTAATTACTTTAATTAACAAACATTCACATAAAACCCCTTACAACTTTTCAATTTCACATGCATAACAAGTTTCGGCAATTTCAACCGAAATAGTTTCGGTGTCTAGTGAAATAAATTCCTGCGCTTTCCTTTTTCTTTCTCTGGCATATTATTTGCTCCAAATGGTGTCGGTATCCCTTAAGTGTGTCACCCTATGGTTCACGAATAATGTAGACATGATCGAGACCCTTCTCTGATCAATAATCAGCAGGGGGACCTAGAGATCCGTACTGACTCCCACATATTCAACGATGACTTCTGTGATCGTGTGAACCTTATACGCATGTAACTCAATCCCTTTGTCTCGCGATATATTACATGTCCGAGACTCGATCATCGGTATCTCCATACCTAGTTTGATATCGTTACTGACATGTACTCTTTTCTCGTTCCCGTGATACAACATTCTAGTGATCAAATCACTTGCTTGTAAGCTAATCAATGTGATATCACGGAGAGGGCCTAGAGTATATCTATCCGTCATCGGGATGGACAAATTCCACTCTTGATCCATGAGCCTTAACATAAGACCTTCGTAGCACTGAACCCATCTTTATAGTCACCCTATTACGGTATGACGTTTGATATTATCAAGATACTCTTCCGGTGTTAGTGATTGACATGATCTTATGGTCTAAGGACTAAGATTACTTCGTATGATGTTATAGAAATATAAACACAATGATCTTGATCGTAATGTTGTACTTAGGATGAATGTTCATCACATCATTACACTAATGTTGTGACCTCATTATTAACAACATCGAATCTCCATGATCAGGAAACCTTTGATCATCTTGTTAATCAACGAGCTAGTTTATAAGAGAGGCATAACTAGGAACTTCCTTTTGTTTATTAAACACACATGTATTAATGTTTCCGTATTAATACAATTATAGCATGTAAAATAAACATTTATCATAAATAAGGAATACGATAATAACCACTTTATTATTGCCTCTCGGGCATATTCCCTTCAACTTTCCTATCCGAGGTTTGATCGTCAGTATCTCTAATTCCTGGTTCAACCTTGTTACCGATAAGTACTCTTTACACGTTCTGTGATATGTTATCCCTTGTGACCTAGTCACATGCTTGCAAGCCAATTGGATGACATTCCACCGAGAGGGCCCAAAGTATAACTATTCGTCATATGGATGGACAAATCCCACTCTTGATCCATGTGCTTCAACACATATTTTCAGAATACTCAATGCCATCTTTATAACCACCAAGTTAGGAGGTGTGTTTGATGTCATCAAATTGTCCATCCGGTGATGGTGATTAACATGATCTCATGGTCAAAGGATTAGGTTAGTATGCATTTGAAAGATTATAGCAAACGAACTTAAAATGGCTTGATATTATGCTATGCTAATTATAGGAGTGTGTCCATCACATCATTATCCTAATGATATGATTCTGTTATTAATGATATCCAATGTCCATCATCAGGAAACCATGATCATATATTAATCAACAAGATAGTCTAACAAGAGGATTTACTAGGGACTCTTTTATGTTTATAAAACACACAAGTATTAGTGTTTCCGGTTAATACAATTATAGCATGGAATACAAACATTCATCAACAACACAAAGATATAATAATAACAACTTTTTTTATTGCCTCTTAAGCATATCTCCAACTCATAAGGATATGCGTAAGGTCGGTTCGGGCCGCTTCATCTCAGAGTATCACGATATAAAAAAATACACGTGGAAAGGTAACAATTATAGTATCAATGCTAACACTTCTGCATGTGTCTAATCCGTACTAGCATACTACGCATATATTAGGCTCTGATACCATAGTTGGGGTTCCGGTGTAAAAAAACAAAAAAATTACTACGCGTGAAACCCTAATTGCCCAAGATCTATCTATTAGTAATGCAGTAACAGAGAAAGACAGCAGTAACATACCCTTGAAGAACAAGAGTGAAGCGATATAACCTGTTAAAGAATTGGATCCTGTGTTTATAATGCTAGTCCCTTGGATTGATTAGCTAGCATACATAGTTTCGATGAATAAAAGAGTATCAATGCGTCACTTTATTACAACTAATGATCCAAGAATATAATTATTACAATATTTGCTTATCTTACAGCTAACTAAAATAACATAGATCAAATAAAGTAAACAATAATAGAGCTCCATTATTCCACATGCAACACGCTGATTGAATATTCACAACCTAAATGATAACCTTACTCGTCTTGAGAATATCCTGCAACATGAAAGGTTGCAGCCACGAATGGTTAATACATTGAATGTATTAGCAAGTGTCACCGATCAACTATAACATATCCAAAGTGACCACTATAAATTCCTATGCATGGTGTGTTACACCATTCCAAGTATATTCTTGTTTTATCTATCTTCCAAATTAAACTTGTTATGTGAAAATTAGTGATTAAAGCTCTCACAAACTTGATGGCACATTTATTTTTCTTGCCCCTAATAAACTTGAACCATTGTGTCATCTATGTTGTATATGCTTGCACTTATAAGTTGGGAGTTAGCAGAACCGTGCTGTCACGGGGAACGCTTTCAACACTTGTAAATATCTACCCAGTTGATATCATGCTCTTTTTTTATGGATGTCATCGGTGTGAAATAAAAGAGGAGCTTGTAAGTCCATGGAGTTATGTATATGTGTTAGAGAAACGACTGGGTCGCTAGCCTAAGCGATGCCTAATCATGATGGAAACTTGCAGCATCACTATAGTGAGCAATCTATGAAGCATTCTTCTTATATAAAAAGAGATAAAAAAAGAGATTGATAAAAATAAAAAAAAAGAGATGAGGAAAAGAGGAAAGAGAGAAAAAAGCACCATTTTCCCATGGTAACTAAGAAGATTGCTGAGATGCTCATTGTCTGCTTGCCTTGTCATTTTGATATGGGATAGCTCATGTGTCATTGGGAAAGGGGTACCCCATTGGCGGTTCTCTATGATGCACATGTACTTACTATGACAAGAACTTACCGATAACTAAAGTTGAGTAGCATGAGGAGCGGCCCTCGTACTCAAGGGACATGACATTGCCAACTTATACTTTGTCAAGCATATACTCCATATTTTGTTTGCCTTAACCTTAATCACTTCAAGATGCTTATGATAGGGGCAATGAGAGCTGAAAGCTAACAAGTACCATAATTTTTGGAAGCTCTTTATGAAACTTGAAATCCCTGCTTCCCTTTATGAAGGTCCTTTCTTGCACTTTTATATTGAGTCTCCACCTTCTTTCTTATGCAACAACTAGGATAGCATAGTTGTCATTCGTAGTTCTATGTGCATTGTCCCAAAAACTTATTGATTGATTCATATTGTTGATATTTCTTGTCCTTGATCTATTTGTATCTAATCACCCTTATGAACTTTGAAGGTGTCCTATGCATTTATGTTTTGATACTCCATGAGGGACAAGATGAATGCCACTATGCTATGTTTTCTATATGTGAAACAAACAAACGTCTTTCAATGCATTGTTATTCATGATATTTGTTTGTATATTTTCATGTTGCAACATAGTTGCTTTGTCTTATTGTTAGAACTTCATCTTTCATGCTCATGTTTAGAGTACTTTAATCACATCTTTCAATGCTTGCAAAATTGTTTGATAAAGATTGTGATGGTGCATGTCACCTCAAAAATCATTATTTTTATCACTTACCTACTCGAGGATGAGCAGGAGTTAAGCTTGGGGATGCTTGATACGTCATAAACGCATCTATAATTTTTGATGCTCCATGCTTGTTTTATGTCATTTGTCTTATGTTTTGTCTACATTTTGAGGTATTTTTATACACTTTATAGAACTAACCTATTAACAAGATGCCATAGTGCCAGTTGCCTGATTTCTGCTGTTTTTGGTTCCAGAAAAGCTAAAAATGATTATTTTTGGAATTGGACGGGACAAAAGCCAAAGTCAAAATTTTACCGAAGCAAAAACGAAGCCAGAAGGACAGACGAAGAGGGGCCAGGAGGCGGCCACACCCTAGGGTGGCGTGGGTCCCCCCTGGCCGCGCCGGCCCTAGGTGTGGGCCCTTCGAGGCTCCATCGACCTTGCCCTTTTGCCTACTTATACGTCTCCCAAACCCTAAAGGGGAAAAAATCCGCAAAAAGATCCACAGCACCGCCGCCACCGAATGGGAGATTCGAGGGATAGAAGTATCTGTTCCGGCACCCTTCTGGGATGGGGAAGTGCCCCTGGATCCATCTCCATCGATATCCACCACCATCTTCATTTTGACCAAAGGAGGAGATGGGCCGTAATCAAGATGGGCTTGGAAGATACATATATGCAACGTATTGCTGGATCGGCCTTGTGCGTGGATTTGGGCTAAATTGCCCGTGTATCTGTATATTATAGTAGGTTCCGTTTCGGTTTAAGTAAGAGATAGAGTTGTAGGGTTATTCCAAAGATAGCAAGTCTCCGGACTATAAATATGTACCTAAGGTTATTGAGAAAGGAGGACAATCACGTTCACAACAAACACAATCTCGGCGCATCGCCACCCCTTGTTTCTAGGGTTTCTTTCGGGTAAGTGTCATGCTGCCTAGATCGCATCTTGCGATCTAGGCGATATCGCTATCGTTATTTGGTGTTACTCGTACTGAAGCCTTGTTGATGAAGAGTAATACTGTTATCATAGATTTGTTTGGGCTAGCATCGGTACCTTTTTGTTATGATTGTTTAGTTATGCTGCCTCTAGTTATCTCGCTACCTTTACACCTTTTCCCGGGTGTAGGGGTAGCATCTTGCTTGATCCTTATTGTTGATTTGATACATTATAGTTATGCCTTGTTTTCCAAGGTTTAGTTTAATATCCACGTAGTCGGCCTTACAAACGGGTTGAACGATCCGAGTACGTGAGGATATGGTTTGCTAATTCGAGAGGAGTTGTTCCGGGAATTGACTTTACGTCGGTTGTTAGGCCTTCTCTAGGGTTAGTTTTCTATCATCTTTTGTATTTACCAGGCTCAATTACGTGTAGGATGTTCCAATTACGTGGTGAAAATGTTAAACTGTCGTAGGTCGATCTAACTTGTATTGATGAAGCAAAACCCCATGTTATCGTAGATCTAATGTAGAACCATGGGATAATCGGCTCCAGGAGCCGATTCACAGGGAAACACAGGAGCAGTCATGGCTCGAATTTTACGATACTTGTTTGCCATGCAGAAACTGATCAAGCAATCCATCACCTTCGACCAGGTATAGGTCAGGTGGCATGCTGCATCAGCCGGGGCGTGTCCGGAGTTTTGCGGGCCGAGGGACCAGGCCCACCAGCGATCTGGGAGCCTCCCGGCTCTTCGTGTTGCTCGTCGCTGCTCGCCGGTGGGTTTTGACAGGCAACACATTCTGGCACGCCCGGTGGGACTTTCAACAGCATCTGCATCAACATCCGACGCTGCGATGGGGGACAGACCGGTCACGTACGACGATCTGCCTGAGGAGCACAAGGCGAAGTATGATGATATCAAAGCTCTCTTCGAAGCCGATCTCATCGGCTCTTTTGAGAGGACCCGTAAGCATGGCATCAGGTGGAAAGGGTTCTCGCCCGAAGGTGCCCTTGATGAGGTGGATCTGTCTGTTCCTTCAGAGGAGCGCACCAGGGCTCTGCGACAGGAAGTCAACTACATGGTGGCTCATTCTCTTCACCGCCATTCTGAGAGCCTAGTGAACGCTTTCGAGCGCATCGCGGTTCGCGTAGTTCAGGAGATCATGAAACATCAGTACTCTCCGTCGGGGCCTACTCTAGGGACTCACCAGGGAGAAAGACCGCTCCAGACCAGGCCACAGCTGCCATTCACACTTGCAGCTCCGGAGCCACCAGGGGCACCGGCGTACGTCGTCTACAAGGTCGGAGGTGACCCAGGCGATTGCCAGTTCCTGTCTGAACCACCTAAAGAAATCCCACATGGATATGTGTGCACCTACGTGCCGGACTGCAATAACCTGACGCGCACGAACCAGATTGCAACCGCAGGGATTTCTGGGGCAGGAGTTGCTGGAGCAGGGGCTTCGGGAGCAGGTATTTCTGGAGCAGGGATGTCTGGCATGGACGCTGATAAACAGGCGTGGCTAGCCAAGTATGCCACCGGAACGAGTCAGGAGAATTTAGCCCCTGCAGCTCAAACGGTGGAGCAAATCCGTACCATCTTGAGAGACCAGTTCGGCTTCGTGCCGAAGAGAAGGACAATCGGCTATTCCAAGCCGTACCCCAACGAGTTTGATCTGATTCCGCTGCCACCCAAGTATCGGCTCCCTGAGTTCTCGAGGTTTAGCGGATCGGAAGGGTCGAGCTCGATCGAGCATGTGAGCCGATACCTGGCACAGTTAGGCATGATTTCAGCATCGGATCAGTTACGCGTAAGGTTCTTTGCGCAATCTCTGACAGGACCAGCTTTTGGGTGGTACACCTCGCTGCCACCTGATTCGATCCAGACCTGGAAGCAACTGGAAGAGCAGTTCCACATTCAGTATCATTCAGAAGCTACCGAGGTTGGCATTGCAGATCTGGCGCAGGTACGGCAAAAGCGGGGAGAAACGGTAGCCGAGTACATTCAGCGTTTCAGGACTGTCAAGAACCGATGTTATTCGGCTCATTTAACTAAGAAAGAAGCAGTCGAGCTGGCAGTGTTGGGTCTCTCAGCACCTATCAAGGATCTGGCTTTCCAAGTAGAGTACAATTCATTGGCGCACATGGCCCAGAAACTGACAATGTATGAGCAGCGCCACCCTGAGTTGTACCAAGACAAGTTCAAACGTCCGATAGGCCTGGTCGAGACAGAAGAAGAGGATCCTGTACAAGACCAGGAGGTGGCCGTGGCTGAATGGGCTCGGGGGGCAGATCCTGTGTCCTGCAAATGGGTAAAGCAGCAAGGGCCTGCAAAAGGGTTCGACTTCGATGTGAGCAAAGCTGAGCAGATATTCGATTTACTGCTGAAAGAAAAGCAGCTGAAGTTACCCGAAGGCCATAAAATCCCTACGGCTCAAGAGATGAACGGGAGACCATACTGCAAGTGGCATCACTCGTTCACCCACACCACCAATGATTGCAAAGAGCTACGTCGCCAGATCCAAACGGCGATAGAACAGGGCCGTCTGATCCTGGGGCAATTCGCCATGAAAGTAGACACAAACCCATTTCCCGGCGTCAACATGGTAGAACACAGCCACTCCACGAGGCGTCAGTTGGATTTCTCGTTCGATGTTAATATGGCAGGACCTGTGTACCACCATGGCACATATAAGGAGGAAGACGGTCGCTCTCGGGGCAAGGAAAGAGAGGAGGCTGGTCCACGCGACCGGCCCCGTTACGACGACAGGCGGTATTTAACCGAGGAGCAGGTGAGACGCGTGCGGTATCAGAAGCCACACTCCACGCATCTCCTTAACAAGTATGAGCGTCAGTATGACCGACGTCGCCGGCACGACAGAGATGAGGAAGGATATGAACACCTCGCTAGGGGAAGGTCAAAAGAAAAGGAAGGCGCAGATAAACATTGGGATTGTCCTTTCTTCAAGTATTGCTGGGATGCGGGAATGAGCCGATTGCCTACAATCGACAACTGCCCGGAATGTGGACAGCAGAAGGATGACACAGGTCCAGTCTCAGTGTTCAAGCGTCTAGGGCCTCTCCCTCCTCGAGCAAAAGACCTCGAGGAGCCAATGGGTGAAAAAGAAGAAGACAGATATCACCGGCCGAGGTGGTGCCCCGATGGACTCAGACACACCCAAAAGCGTAGAGTTCAGCGACTGCGTAACTTGGAGGAAGCCGAAGCGCAGTACCTCCACGCTTTAAGGAAAGCACGGCCCGATCTGGCCGTGAAAATTCGGCAGACCTTGGAGATGGAGGATCGTCCGAAAAGGAAAGAGTGGCGCCCCAAACCAGTAAAAGCCGATGCGAAGACATCGGCTGGCACAAACATGGTGTTCATACTTCCGTCAGAGTTTTGCGCTCCAAGAACCAAAGAGCTGCCAGTGGCACAGTTTGACTGCGGCCCACAGCCGGTTATCTTTGAAAAGCCGCGCGAGAAGGGCTACAAACATCTGAAAGCCCTGTATCTGCGAGGCTACATCAATGGGTAGCCTGTCAGCAAGATGTTGGTTGACACCGGAGCGGCAGTCAATATAATGCCATACTCCATGCTACGGAGTTTGGGACGCTCTATTGCAGATCTGATCAAAACCAACGTCACGTTAAGCGACTTCAACGGCCAAGCTTCAGAAACGCAAGGCGTACTGAACGTGGATCTGACCGTGGGCAGAAAAACCATCCCTACGTCATTCTTCGTCAGGATGCAAAAGCACATACTGCTGTCTTCTTTGGGAGAGATTGGATTCACGCTAATCGCTGCATTCCATCCACGATGCACCAAAGGTTAATACTGGGATGGAGATGAAGTGGTGGTCATTCATGCAGATGATTCGATCGAGATCTCCATAGCTGGCATGAACGTGCGGGAAGCGATTTACCAAGAGCCGATCTCTGGAATCAGTCTAGACGGCTGTGAGCGCATTGAAGCTACAAAAAACGGGGTGAGGCTGGTCTTATCCGCTGGCCTGACAGAGTAGCAAATTCCACGATTGTACGTGGCATGGCCGATCCCTGCGATCGGCCGCAAAAAATAAAAAGCAGTAAGCTTACGACAAACAGGTCATGCAGTCGTAGTAGGGAGATTCCCTGCCATTGTAGAGCACAAATAATTTGTAAACCCTCCTTGACTAATGCAATCGAAAAGGGGGCCGATTCCGGCAATCGGCCCAAATTATCTTTGTTATCCTCACCAACTGTTTGCCCCGTGTTTAGCATCGATTTAGAAGGTGACGGAAAGCTAGGGTATGGGTTTACATCCGCTGATGAGCTAGAGGAGATTGACATCGGTCCTAGGGATAAGCCACGACCAACATTTATCAGCAAGAAGTTAGATCCGAATCTGCGGGGTCCGATGATAGCTTTGTTGAAAGAATATCCAGATCGCTTACCGGGACTATCTGAGATGCCCGGGTTAGACAGAGCATCATTGAGCATCGACTCCGCTTAAAGGATTTCGCCATTCCGGTGAGCACGACGGATGAAGGCCGAAATTTTGGAAGAAGTCAAGAAAGAGATCGAGAAAATGTTGACACTAGGTTAATCAGGCCATGCGGTATCTTTGAGTGGATTTCTAGTATCGCACAGAGAGAAAAGGATGGCCGCTAGCGTGTCCCCATAGATTTTCGGGATCTCAATAGAGCTACCCCAAAGGATGAGTATCCGATGCCGGTAGCAGAGACATTAATCAACGCAGCTGCTGGTCATAAGATCTTGAGCTTCATGGATGGCAATGCCGGTTACAACCAAATTTTATGGCTCGGAAGATATACACAAGACGCATTCGAGTCCTGTGTTCGGGGTTGTTTGAATATGTAGTCATGACGTTTGGACTGAAGAATGCCGGTGCCACATACCAAAGAGCCATGAACTACATTTTCCATGATCTGATCGGCAAGTTGGTGGAAATTTATATCGATGACGTGGTGGTCAAGTCTGCTTCAGTACAAGGACACTTGGACGATCTGCAACGCGTCCTCGACCGAACAAGAAAATTCGGGCTACGGATGAATCCAAAGAAGTGTGCCTTCGGGGTGACGGCCGGTCAGTTCTTGGGTTTCTTGGTCCATGAACGCGGAATTGTGATCGGCCTGAAAAGTCAGGAGGCAGTGCGAACAATGAAGCCACCTACCACGAAGAAAGAACTGCAGTCTCTCATCGGCAAGATTAACTTCGTCAGAAGATTCATCTCCAATCTATCAGGAAGAATAGAGCCGTTCATGGGACTGGTGAAAATTAAATCTGATGAGGAGTTCATTGGGGATGAACAACAACGAGCCTTCGACGAGATCAAAGAATATCTAACGAAGACGCGGTGTTGGTTCCGCCACCGGATAGGCCGTTCTACATTTACTTGTCGATGTCGACACGTCCATCGCCTCGGTGGTGGTGCAAGTTTATGATGGTCTGGAGCGAGTTGTGTTTTACATCAGCAGAAGGATGCTGGATGCAGAGACAAGGTATCCTGAGATCGATAAGTTGTGCCTCTGCCTGTTTTTCACCTGCACCAAGCTGCGCCACATCTTGCTCTCAGCAGAGATTATCATTATATGCAAATCAGATGTCATAAAGCACATGCTGTCGGCTCCTATGTTGAAAGGCCGACTCGGCAAATGGATGTTTGCATTATCGGAATTTGACATCCGGTATCAACCCGCGAAAGCGGTTAAGGGTCAGGCATTGGCCGACCTTATTGCTGAAAGAATCAACACTGATATAGCAGCGCTGTCTATACGAGCGTGGGCTATGTTTTTCGATGGATCGGTTTGTGATGATGGTTGCGGCATCGGCATTCTACTCGTGTCGCCCCGGGGGGCAACATATTCCTTCTCCATCAGGCTAGCTACCCCTCGCACCAACAACGTCGCCGAATATGAGGCGATACGCAAGGGAATGGAGTTGCTCATCGAAGCTGGAGCAGAGGCAGTGGAAATTTTTGGAGACTCCAAATTGGTGATTTCCCAACTCACGGAGGAATACAAGTGTGAGAGTGAGTTGCTCTTCCCATTATGGTTGCAATGCCGTGAGCTCATGGCACAGTTCCGGTACATAAACTTTAACTGGATCCCGCGATCGCAGAATACCGAGGTGAATGATCTCGCACAAATGGCTTCAGGCTACAAGGACATAGAAGAGGGAACTGATGTTCAAGTACAGTTCCTGGAGGCAGACGACTGGAGAGCCGATATCTTCAATTACTTGAAATATTCGGCTCGGGGGGCACCTAAACGGATAAGGTACAAGGCCATGAAGTATGTGCTTATTGGGGACGACATGTTCTACAGGACTCTGGAAGGGTTACTGCTCAAATGTCTGGGGCCAACCGAGGCCAATTGGCTCCTACACGAGGTACACGAAGGCGCCTGTGGAACTCACCAATCGGCTCACAAGATGAAATGGTTGATCAGGCGATCAGGGTTTTATTGGCCCACCATGCTTGAGGACTGTTTTAAATACTACAAAGGGTGTCAAGCATGTCAGAAATTTGGAAAAATTCAGATGGTACCCGCGTCAGCAATGAACCCCATCATCAAACCTTGGCCATTCCGAGGTTGGGGCATGGATATGATCGGCAAGATCAATCCTCCATCAAGCAAAGGCCACATGTGGATTTTGGCCATTACGGATTATTTCACTAAATGGGTGGAAGCCGTCCCTATGAAGTCAGTGAACTCGAAGGATGTGATCAATTTTGTGAAAGAACACGTCATTCATAGATTCGGGGTTCCCCAAACGATCACGACCGATGGAGGTTCGGTCTTCATTTCTCACGAGTTTAGAAAATTCTGCGAGGACACGGGAATTAAGCTGATCCGATCATCTCCATACTATGCTCAAGCAAATGGGCAAGCTGAAGCGTCCAACCAGAGCCTTATCAAGCTGATCAAGAGGAAAGTCGATGAGCACCCTAGGCGTTGGCACGAGGTTTTGTCAGAAGCTTTATGGGCTTATCGCATGTCATGTCATGGAGCGATAAAAACCGCGCCATACCATCTAGTCTATGGACAAGAAGCCGTATTGCCCTGGGAGATTACGGCTGGATCGAGACATGTCACTTTTCAGAACGATCTAACAACTGAAGAATATGCGACCCTGATGAGTGACAGTGTTGAGGATTTAACTGAGCTTAGGCTGTGGTCGCTTGAGAAAATCAAAGAGAACAAGGCCAAGGTAGCTCGTGCATATAATAAGAAGGTGAGACCAAAGGAGTTCCACGTTGGCGATCTGGTATGGGAAGCTGTATTGCCATTGGGGACTAAGGATGCAGCATATGGTAAATGGTCTCCAAATTGGCACGGGCCATACAAGGTCGATCAAGTTTTAAGGGGGAACGCGTACATGCTTGAGGAGCTGAACGGCGCGAAATTCCCAGTGGCTGTCAACGGCCAGCATCTCAAGAAATATTTCCCAAGCATGTGGGACGATGGACATTGAAATGTGGGGGCCGATACATGAAATCGGCCAAATAAAAAAAAATATATATAGCCGATGCACAGTCATCGACTCTAGAGGTTCAAACTGTTACAAGCAGGTGCCAGTTTACGTAAATGAGCTACTGAAGGAATGCCTCGAAGGCATGGAGGGCGTCATCACGGACACGATCAACCTCGGCGATCTCGGCTTCGTCATCTTCGTCCTTGCCCGTCACTAGCTGCTTGTTCAGGGCACGTATTTCCGCCAGATCAGTCTTCAGTTGAGCTTTGAGGCCTTCTGCTTCGTCTTGGGAGCGGGCGATGAATGCTTCCTTGTCACGAATGAGCTGTTTAGTCGCCCGGACCTTCTCTTCAAGATCTTCCAATTCCTTTTTCAAGGATGCAAGCTCGGCGGTGCTGACAGAGGTGTCAGTTTTGGCATCCAGAGACGCCTTTTTCTCGTTAAGCTGCTGACATTTGTCTGAAATATTGGCCTTCAGCGGGAGTTGGAAGCGGCGCAGATTAATCCTCTCACGAGCCAACTTCACCCTTGACCCGTAGAAAGACAGAGTTACAACTGGCCAAAGCTTCACCTGCAATGCTACTGGGAGTTGGTCCTTGATTTCGGCAAGAACGCTCTTCACCTCTTCAGAACCCTCGATCAACTCCTCGATCGGGGAGGACAGCAAGGCTTTGAGGCGCTGGAATTGAGGTAGAAAATCCCTGGCTCGTGGTTCATCGTTGGCAATAGAGGGAGTTGGTTCGATGGACTCAGGGTCGAACGTCAGCAGGCCTGAGATATCACAACCCTGGCAGGCCAAAATGGCGTCAGTATGCGTCCAACATGGAGGGATGAACCGAACGAAGCGAACGTACCTCTCCTAAGATCAAGGGGGTAGCAGATGACGAGACAATTGACTTGTGTGTTGTTGGTGGGGGCTTAGCCAAAGTGGTAACCGTTTCATCTACGCCTTCAGGGATTACTAGATCCAGCCTTGTGAGAGGCATCGGCACTGCCCCGGCTTTCCCACTAGAAGTGTCAGTCGTCTGCATGGAAGGTGCTTAGCCGATGTAAATAGTGATGAATCGGCAGATAAAAAAGAAACAATTGGTGAGAGCATGGAGGGTGATGACTTTCGAAACCTCCTGGCTCGACGAAGAAGTTTGCAGTCCCTTGCGAGCCCTCTTGGGGCTCACAGCTGGCCCCGCCTCGACTGGTGCTCGGGGGGCAGTAGGTTCAGGAACCGGCCTTTTCCTGGAAGCCGATGGTGGCAAATCTGGCTGGCTCGGTGTGATGGTCCTCTCAGAGTCTGTTGGGCCCAATTCTCCTCGATTGGATTGTGTGTGTCACTGGAGGTGTCTTGACGGAAGCTGTAAGAAAGGAGAGCTAGTAAGCACGAGCATGTTTGCAAGGATGAAAGAGATCAACCAAGGCATGGATCAGCGACATGCGAACTTTACGGAGAAGGGCTCCGCCTCAAGGTCTTCCTGGCAGCTACCTTCCTCACCATCGTTCTTGTTTTAGTTGGAACTCGAGAGGCAGCTGACTTAGAGGTCGCTTGGTTCTTGGAAGCCGATTGTGGTGATATCGGCTGGTTCTGCATCACGACCTTTTTCAAAGGTGGCGAGTTTTTGCAGAAAAGGACCACAGGAGCTGGTGGGAAGAATTCGAAGGGGGAGCCATCACCGTGCGTAGGTTCAGGACCATCTTGTTGCTGCAAGGAGACAGGGTGGTTTATTAGAAGAATCATTTGTGAGCTGCATCCAGAAATTTACGAGTAGTGGTACCTGTTCTACGGGGATGTCATATTCAGCATCGAGCTGTTCCAGCAACGGTCCCAGAGCTCTCCTGAAGGCATGAGTCTTCCACATCGACCACCAGTTCTCAAAACCATCGGTTGATGAAGCGAAGGTGAGGTTGTTAGGAATTGGGATGGTCAGAGCATCAAAGAAGGAATAACACCTTTGACTGGTGAGAGGATCGGGTAGGTCAGCTCTGCTCTCTGTAAGGTGGTGGAGAAAGAAATGAGGAGGTACTTGTCCAAGGCCAAATTGCCGAGCCACTACGACCGGCTGGTAGAATTCATATCCAGGCTTGATTATTCTGTTGGATGTGCTCATGCCAACTGGAAGGAAACAGGGACGGATCACAGTGGAAAATAGCTGCCGAGTGCTGGTGTCATCGGCAAAGTTGTCTAGCCTGAAGGAGATTGGATTTTCAAAATGTTCCGATTCTTCCATGTAAGGAAAGAAGATAGGATTGTCCAGGCCTTGAAAGAAAATGCTGAACCACTTGGATGCTTCCTGAGGGATCAGTTTACTACCCGGCGATCTATACAAAGCTTGGCCGAGTGGTGCATCGGATCTGCTTCCCTTTGGCATCTGGAAAGGTGCAACTCGCCAAAAGGGGAAGTTTGGGACATGGTTTTGAAAATACACCGAGCCCATAGCTGAATGAACCACCAAGGACCTCTGTTTTGTGCTATGCCGGAGAACAGTTTGACAGACATCAACTGGAGATATCGATAGACCTCTCCAAGGAACAGTTTGCCGATGCCAAGTTGAGTGCCTTTGGCAAGTTCGTAGGCCAGGGAGATATAATTCTTGGTTGGAGCAAGGGAAGGGCCACAGAATATGAAATGTTCTAGCCAGAGGTTGAGGAAAGCCGTGTGTTCTTTCTCTGTGACAGGGCCTTTAGTTTTCATGTGGCTTTGAATATAGGCACCCCAGTTCGTGCAGTCTGTTTTGGAAGAAAGCTTGTAGGGGACCTTTGTAAGATTAAAAGCAGAGGGGCTGGGTGACGTAACGTCCAGACCAGTAATCATCACCACGTCTAACAGAGTTGGTGTCATTGGGCCATGACCGAACATGAAGCAGTTCAAAGCATCAGACCAGAAGTAGCCGATGGTTTTTAGAAGATTTTCATGTTTCTCAAGGGGAGACAATGACAAATACAAGGCATCGGCTGTTACCGTGGTTTCCCATTGAGATTGGTAAGTTTTGGCTGCCCTGCTGTACCAAGAAACCCAATGTTCAGGGGGATTAGGCCAGGCTCGCAAGCAGTCGGCCCAAGAATTCAAATCTAGGTTTTGGCTTACGAAGGGGATTCTGTTTGCCTCGCAAGAGATCAGATGGGCAGGACTAGATTCTGTACGGGGGCCAAGACAGAGAGAATCTGGGAGAGAAGGATGCGGCAGCAAAATGTCTGAAACCTAAAAAAATTTTAATGGTGGAATAAAAGCATTAATTAAGGTGTTTGCCATCAATTCTAGCACCGTGTTCAGACTGCGAGGAGTAGGCGTACCTTCAGACCAGAGACCGCTGTGTTGATGTTGGACGATTCCGCCATCTAGTTTGCCGGTGGAGATGGATCTATGTAATTGGGGATCGAGGGTTCTTGTCGCTGTAAGCTAGATCTATTCAGTGAGGCAATTGGAGATCTGGGTTGGCCTTTTTTTTTGAAGAGGGTCGCAGGCTACCATTTGAAACTGGGAAGTGGCTGCTCAGATTTGACTAAATATGCGACCAGATTCGACCCTGTCGACGTTTGTGGGGAAAGCCGATGTGTTACCATCGGCTCTTTGGGCTTTGACTTGGTTGACTGTATGAGCGTAGTATGGTGAAAGCCGATACATTACTATCGGCTTCTGGAACATTGACCTATTTTGACTATCGGCAAAATCGAATTAGAAAAGCAATCTTTGTTGATTCAAAAGACGATTGTTTACAATGGAGCCGATTGCTTACAAAAGGAAATCTACTACTAGTACTACTACTACTAGTTCCTAATCTAGAGGCCGGTGTCGCCGCTTGTCGCCTGGCTGTCGTGTTCGTCTGTCCTCGCCCGCCGCTTCTTCTTTGAAGATGTCGTGAGGGCCTCGTCCTCGTCGTCGTCTTCGGTGTCCTCGCTGGACCCGGCGCGGAAGCGCTTCACCGGTGGGTATTCGTCGGAGGAGGTGTCCTCCTCCGCTTCCTCCTCCTCGTCGGAGGATTCGACGCCATCCCAGGACCAGGCATCGTCGGAGCTCTCCACCTCCAGTTCCCCGTCAACAAGGAACTGGAGGCCCTCCTCGCCGTCGGTCAGGGACTCGTCGTCCTCCGACCAGGCGGCGAAGTTCCAGTCCCTCTCGTCCCACCATTGTGGGGCGAGAGCCTCGTACGCCACCATTGGCGGGTGCTCCGGCGTCGGCTCTCGGTCGCTCATCGTGTTGGAAGATTGGGAGGAAAGGGCGGATGATTTGGAGGAAGAAGAGGAGGCCATGGCGGAGGAAGAGGGTTTTTTGGCGGAGAAAGAGGGTTTTTTTGGCTAATGGAGGAAGACGGGGGCTGCAAACTGCTCAGATGAATTTAAATAAGGGGAATAGTGGGAGGTGGTTCAATGCCATAGCGGTTTCCCAGAATGTGGTGCCAAAATTGTCAAATCGTGCACTGCGGAGGAGTTGAGAAGACAGGGCATCATGATGAGGGGTTGGCGTGACGATTCTGCTCTGCAACGCGTAACCCGATAAAAAAACATCAACAGCGTGGTTTTGGAATTATTATTGCCAAAACCAGGGGGGCATGTGTTATCGCCACATTTTGACCAAAGGAGGAGATGGGCCGTAATCAAGATGGGCTTGGAAGATACATATATGCAACGTATTGCTGGATCGGCCTTGTGCGTGGATTTGGGCTAAATTGCCCGTGTATCTGTATATTATAGTAGGTTCCGTTTCGGTTTAAGTAAGAGATAGAGTTGTAGGGTTATTCCAAAGATAGCAAGTCTCCGGACTATAAATATGTACCTAAGGTTATTGAGAAAGGAGGACAATCACGTTCACAACAAACACAATCTCGGCGCATCGCCACCCCTTGTTTCTAGGGTTTCTTTCGGGTAAGTGTCATGCTGCCTAGATCGCATCTTGCGATCTAGGCAGTATCTGCTTATGCGTTATTTGGTGTTACTCGTACTGAAGCCTTGTTGATGGCGAGTAATACTGTTATCATAGATTTGTTTGGGCTAGCATCGGTACCTTTTTGTTATGATTGTTTAGTTATGCTGCCTCTAGTTATCTCGCTACCTTTACACCTTTTCCCGGGTGTAGGGGTAGCATCTTGCTTGATCCTTATTCAGTTGATTTGATCTGTTATAGTTATGCCTTGTTTTCCAAGGTTTAGTTTAATATCCACGTAGTCAGGCCTTACAAACGGGTTGAACGATCCAGTAGTACGTGAGGATATGGTTTGCTAATTCGAGAGGAGTTGTTCCGGGAATTGACTTTACGTCGGTTGTTAGGCCTTCTCTAGGGTTAGTTTTCTATCATCTTTTGTATTTACCAGGCTCAATTACGTGTAGGATGTTCCAATTACGTGGTGAAAACGTTAAACTGTCGTAGGTCGATCTAACTTGTATTGATGAAGCAAAACCCCATGTTATCGTAGATCTAATGCAGAACCATGGGATAATCGGCTCCAGGAGCCGATTAACAGGGAAACCTGGGAGTCGGTCACGGCTCGAATTTTACGTATACTTGTTTGCCATGCAGGAAACTGATCAAAGCAATCCATCACCTTCCTGACCAGGTATAGGTCAGGTGGCACGCCCTTGCATCAGCCAGGACGTGTGCCGGAGTTTTGCGGGCCGTTGCCCGAGGGACCAGGGCCCACCAGCATTCCTGGGAGCCTCCCGACTCTTCGTGTTGCTCGTCGCTGCTCGCCGGTGGGTTTTGACAGGCAACCCTATGTGTTCATCTCTCTCTCTCTCTATGCATGATCATATTGTGATCATGATCTTTGTAATCAAGTAGATATATGCTTCTACTTAAGTGCCTTAATAGATCTCCGGCTCTCCCCACGTGTCTGAAAGTGACATCGTGCATACCGTGGTGGCACTTAGGCTAGAGTTTACATAAATACTCAAGTGCTTCAATAGATCTCTGCTCTCCCCACATGTGTGAAAGTGACAGCATGCACGTCGTGGTGGCACTTAGGCTGGAGTTCATAAATACTTATGATGAGTATATTTTGAGTTAGTTGTCTCTATGAAATTGTGGTGTTTGTTGGAACCATCTAGCGCTCAAGGTGACAGTATGGGGTTATCTAGATGGGGAAGGCGGACTTTGAGGGGTGCTTTTGTAGCCCTACCATGGATTAGAGTGTCCAACCGGAGAGTTGTTCAGGGTAGTACATGAAGAGAATATATTTACTGAGAGTGTTCACTAGTGAAAGTATGATCCCTAGGCCTTGTTTTTCTAAACATTGAAACACTGTTTGCATCTGGATTTGTTACATGTTTGCTTGCTTCCATCAGTTTGCCTTTAGTCTTTTCCTCCCTGTCAGAAGCTATTTTCTGGAACCGTTACCACTTATAATCATCCATACCAGTTGTATTTCACTATCTCTTTGCCGAACTAGTGCACCTATACACCTGACAAGTGTATTGGGTGTGTTGGGGACACAAGAGACTTCTTGTATATTGATTGCCTGGTTGCTTGAGAGGGATACCTTTGACCACTTCCTCCGTGAGTTCGATAAACCTTGGGTAATCCACTTAAGGGAAACTTTCTTATTTTCTACAAACCTTTGCACTTGGATGCCCAACAACTGTCTACAAGAATAGAATTGCGTAGACATCAATAATTTCCATACTCCAACTCTAAATCCACACTCCAACTTTGTGTCCATACTCCATCTTTACTAATGAACATGTCAGTAAGTTAGGCTCAATTCGCTTACCATGCATCTCATAAACAACTAATATCTAGTGCACATGTTAGTAGTCAAGCTCAATGCCCTACCATGCCACTCTTCAAATAACTTGGCTATGCTCATGTCAGTAGTCAAGTTCAACAACCCTACCATGGCACTCAACCAAACAGGCTATTGCTCATGTTAGTAGTCAGGCTCAAGGGCCCTACCATGGCACTTAAGCTCAACAAGTGAACATATTAGTAAGTCGTGCCTTGGCCCTTACCATGCCACTCAAACTATATATTCTCTTCCATCCGTCTATAAAATTATTCTCCTTTCATCAAATCAAAACACAATCTCTTTCACTACCATAGTCATACTAAAACACATCCCTTTCCACTAGACCACGGTCATAGTGCAAAACAACAATTACTTTCACACATCTAGCTCTACCAATACAAACAACATGCATAGAACAATAAATAGAATGTAGAGAAGCAAGTTTCACTTACCTTATTTATTGATGTTGTTCACACCCTCTTTTAGAACAATCTTTCTTGTTCACACTCTAAACGATAAAAATGATTCACAATCAACAATAAGACAAAACAATAAAATCCATAAGCAAAAATATAATAAAACAATGACGAACAAATGCATGATGATGATTTAATAGGTCACAATGGTTGTATTTAGTTCTCTAGACATTATTATATTATATGATGCATATGGAAAGCATTTTAATGCATAAAACAATTTATTAATAAAGCTATATTGGTTTAATAGAGTTTGACTCACTTCAACTAAAGTTCGGATGTTCCTATTGTATTAAATTACTAATTAAGTATCACTAGATAGACAATATTCATGGCTTTCATTTTCCACTGGATTCACATTAAAATGATTTATAGAAGAAAAGTTATAGCCAAAATACTCATTTAAGGGATTTAACCATAGATAATTATTTTGTACTGTGACAAAATCAACTAATGGTACAATGGAATAGGTTACAATTTTATTAATCCATAGACACCAAATTTGCCAAATTTGGAGTTGTGGATAGTTTTATATGAATTTTACAAGTTTAATGGAATATCTGCCTATTTTATTATTTTCTGGAAAACGAGGGGAATATTCTCTAGCACATTCTGCCGACGCGGTAGCTGACTCAGTGCCATGCAGCACGTTGTGACTAGCTGATACCAGATATCGTTTCACATATCCATCTAATCAGAGCCGTCTGCGGGCAATCGAACAGGCACTCACCGGTGAAGACGGCGGTGAACGGCGGCGGCGGCGGCTCTGGCGGCAGTGGTGGAGGGGTCCTAGAGCTCATCGACGGTGTCTAGGTGGTCGACAAGTTGTGTAGGGGGATGTCAAGCATCTTGGTGGATTCTTCATGGTATCATGATTCCTTGGGCGTCAGCAAGACGTGGCTAGAGGCAAGAGGTGACATTGGACCTATGGTGGCCTCGGGTAGCTCCTCTGTTGTGCTGTAGGAAGAGAGGGAAGGGTGAGGCGACGTGGCGAAGGACATGGAGGAGAAATAGAGAGGAAAGCGAGGATGGGGCGACGAATTCATGCTCGACCCGAAGCTTCTATGAGCAGTAATGGCGACGACAGAGGATTTCCGGCGGGATCCGAAAAAACAAACCTGACGGCTAGGGTTTCAGGAAAGACGAAAAAACAAACGAGGATGATGCTGGATGATTTATATGGAGGCGGCATGCAGATGAGCAAGGAAATCAAATCGGAAATCACAGATTTCCTTGGGATTTTGGGCAACCATGGGTGAAAAGATCTCCTCGTGGAGGTTGGGGATGACAGGTGGCCCCCACGCGTTAGAAAAAATGAAGGGCTACTGCACTGATGGACTGCTGGGGCTGCTCTCCTTGGGCCGACGACCCATTTCGCTGCGGAGTGCGCGGTTGGAGGGGAAGGCTTGTTGGGCTGGGCCGATTTGCCTGGCTCGGCTGGCGGTTCTAGTCTTTTTTATTTTAAATTATTCCTTTGCTGGTTTGTTGTGAAGAATTTGTTTTTTAACTTGGTTTTGAAAGAAATCAAATCCTACAGGTTTGTAAAAATAAGGTGAACCTTCTCAGGACATTAAGGACACATAATCCTGTACAAAAACATCAGACATATATTTTCTTTGAAACCCTTATAAGATGCAAGAGGGGATTTCAAATATGAAATTTATAAAAAGGGTTTTGAATATGAACAATTTGCATGATGCTTTATGGAATGCACATGAATTCTATGAACTTTCCCATTCTAAGAACTTGGGATGTTATAGACTAACCCCCTTAAGATGAATCTCGTCTTCGATATTAGAAAGGCTAGCAAATAGGTTCTGGTGGTGTTTTCAGAGATTGTATTTCTATCATCATGTGGCTTCTCTTTCTATGGGTACATTCATCAAGCTAACCCCCTTAAGAGAATTTTACTTGTCATCTCCAAATATCCAAGACTTAATTATGGAATCTTGTACTAGCTATCAATTGCTTCTCTAGTGAGTTCATTTTAACAGATCCTCTAAGTAACTTAATATATGACTAATCTCATCCATGAATGCCTTGATATGAGTGAATGTAATGCAGCTGTATCAAAAATTGATAGAGAAGTGTTGATCAAAACTTATGAATTGCAATATTTGGCATTTCAAAGACCTCTTCGACATTGAGGTGGTTCATGTGTCCCTTCTGAAACGAATTTGGCTTGTTTTTCTTGGAGTTCCAATTACCATTATCCTTATGAGGACAGTCCCACTTATAGTGCCCCATCTCATGGCATGTGAAGCACTATACTTGATTGATATCCCTCTTGATGAAGTTGTTGTGACATCCATCATCCTTCTTCCTTTTAGGATAATCCCATTTATAGTGCCTAGTTTCTTGCAATTGTAGCACAACACCTCACTAATGTCCTTAGTGTTGCCATTGTGATTATCCTCATTTCCCATATGTTGATTGTCCTCATCTCCAACGCGGTTGTGTCCATTGACTCCATGCACGTGATCTACAGAGTTTCCACTAACATCGTGGAAGGTACAGACCCTCTAGTGAGAGCCTGAGTTGTGGTTGCCATTGTGCTTCCTCTTGCATGCCTTGTTTCCCTTCGAGAATTCTGTCTTCATCCTTCAAAACTTGAAAATCATGGGCATGAACAATAGAGAGATGGACTGGGAGTTCATCATTCAGGACATCGAGGATCCTCTCCCTCCTTTTAGCATCAGTATCCACATCCTGTGGCGCATAGAGGGACAGGTTGGAGAACTCCTCTATGTATTCACACACGTTGCGGTGATTCTGGCATAGGTTGCGGAACTCCCTTCACTTCAAGCTCATAACTCTAGTTGAGACATGGTTGGTCTTGAAACCTCCTCAAACATATCCCAAGTGATAGTAGCAATGGGGTGGGTGATCTAGAAAGCATCCCACCAGGAAGCAACTGGTCCCTCTAGTAAGTGGGCAGCAAATCTCACCTTCTCAGCATTGGTGCAACAAACTGTCACTAGATCCTTGTTTACCGAGCGTAGTCAGTCAAGAGAAATCATTGGTTCGGGTGCAGTGGAAAACTTAACTGGCCTCAGTTTCAGAAATCTAGTGAGAGCATCTTCCTAGGGCTTGTTGTTCCCAATGTTATTGTTGTTGTTCTAGGTAGCCATGAATTGGGTCATCACTTGAGCTAGTTGTGTCTGTGGTGCTATCTGCTGCTCCATCTTAGTGGGTTGGCGTTGAGGCAGAATCTATTTGGGGCAGCATAGATATGTTATGGATAGAAGGGACTAGAGAAAGTAGTACTACCCATAACTATATGAAACAATCAATGTCACAATTAAGCAAACAATCATAAGAAATCCACACACAATAAAACACTTGCATAACAACGTTACAGGGGTTTAAACCTAGCAGTTTATAACCACAAAATAGTTTGAAATGTTGGGAGCAATACTAGAGTAGAATAGAACAACAAATAAGAAATAAACAAAATCTGTCAAAACAATACTGCAAACTTCACGAATTTTTCTGACAAACTTAAACTCATCAGGAATTTTTTCCAATTTTTCTACATGTAGTACATGTAATTATGCTCTAGATCCAAAATTTTCAAATTCTTCAGAGTTACCAATAAAATATATATAATCGTACAGTAAAATAATTCAGGCAGAAAACTACAGCAGTAATCTCATAAGTTTAAATCAATTCACACCATTAAGATGATTTTAAAACCTAACAAAAATTTCAGAAACTTTAGAGTTCAAAACTAACTGATCTAAAAACAAGGCATCACAAAAATACCTCAATACAAACAACTAAGCAACTAATATTGTCATACCACATAAGTATTGGTAAGATCAATATGCTAACACGATGGCGATAATCTCCTAAAGAGATAGAATATGGTGGTCTAGTTCTACTCAAACTTGATGAGATATTCATTTATGTCATCCTATTTCTCATTTAGGACAACTCTCATATAGGTATCAAAATAATGGACAACTATAAATTTTGAACAAGAAGAGGTTCTAGAAAAGATAGACACAGAATATAAAAATTCTAATAAGTATATAATATGATACTTCTCCTAATAGAGGTATCCTATTATTAATCCATTCTCTAAGGTCACGAATCTACAGTCAACACAAGGCTTTGATACCATCTGAAGCGATCCAACCCGTTAAATAATTGGATCTTGTGTTTACAGTGCTAGACCCTTGAATCGATTAGCTAGCACACACAGTTTCGATGAATAAAAGAGTATGAATGAGTCACATTATTTCAACGAATGATCCAAGAATAGAATTATTACTCCCTCTGTACCAGAATAGATGTCTTAGATTTTTCAAATTTTTGATGAATCTATATACTAAATAGTGTCTAGATTCATCCAAATTTTGAAAAATTTGAGACATATATTTTGGGTCGGAGGGAGTACAAGGTTTGTTTAGCTGACATCTAACTCAAATAACATAGATCAAATAAAGTAAACAGTAACAGAGCTCCATTATGCCACATGCAACACGCTGAGTGAAGATTCGCAACCTAAATGATAACCTTACTCGTCTTGAGAATATCCTGCAACATGAAAGGATGCAACCATGAATGGTCAATACATTGAATGTATTGGCAAGTTTCACCAAGCAACTATAACATATCCATAATCTCTTTAGTTCCTAGTTTTCTTTCTGGGAACAAGAAGATTATATTGAATGTATTGGCAAGTGTCACCAAGCAATTATAACATATACATTGAATGTATTGGCAAGTGTCAGCATATTGAAAAAGAAGCTACCTGGAAACAAGAAGATTACATTAGGACGGAGTTTCCAAATCTCTTTAGTTCTTAGTTTTCTTTCTCTTAAATCTCGGGATGAGATTTTGGTTAAGGAGGGAAGGTTTGTAACATCCCAAAAATATTAATCAAGATTATCAAGTTCCAATCAACCAAGTTTAGGGTTAACAAAAACTTTTGTTAATTAAAAATCAATATGAATGCATGTGTGTGTGATGAATGCATGAATGATTGAGATTGCCATGTTTGATTGGTATGAATAGCAAGGATTGGTTTAAAGATGAAAACAACATCATCTAGATCATTTCCAAGTAGAATCAAATAAAGAGAAATTCAAATATAAACATTATAAGCAAATGGTCATTTTGACCAAAGTTAACCACTGGACTACTTTCAGTGGTCCTAGCCCAAGTTTCCTAACAGAATAAAATCCAATTCTTTTCACCCCTTTCTAGACCAAGTAAAAGTGAATCCAAGCCCACTTTGCAAACCAACAAAAACAGATTGCAAATCAATTCAAATAACAATTCAAAATTGAATCAAGTGTAGGTACTAAGATCACCATTTCTCAAAAACCACTCAAACCAGTTCACCTTGAAAAACCCAAGCAACCATATACTACCAAACATGTGACCAGATCACTCACCAAAATTCATCCAAAAATTCAAATGTAAAGTTCATGCGGCCATTTCATCAAACACTTGGTGAGCATAGTAATCACTCCCTAACTTCTACTATTCTTAATCAATGCATTGTCCAATTATTGTACCCAATTCTGTCTCTTTGTCTCCCCAGTGACCACACTCACATTGAACAAACTAGCCCCTACCCATTGCACTAGCGCCATGCCACCCGAGCCCTCCTTGCCAGCCGACCATGGCTAGCCCACAGGAGCAAACATCGTGCCCATCCACGATGTCCAGGAGGCAGCTCACCATCCATCGCCACCTCTGTCCAACCCTCGACCGCAGCCAGGCCCTAGACCACAGAGAAAACACTGTGCCCATTTCTTCTCTACCATGCCGAGAGCGCGCCAGAGCGCCGCAGCTGACACGCGCGTACACCGTCGTTACCGACGAGCTCTGCCTATGCCGCATTTCTCCTCTCGCTCGACTATAAAAGGAGGCCACCCCCGCCTCAGTTCTCCACACCATCTCACTCCCCACTTCTCATAGACCACTCCTGACCGTTCCCCGGAGCAAGGCAAACTCCGCATCACCCGAATTTCACCGGAGTCTGCAGCTGCCGAGGAGGAGAAGAGCCGTTGATTGGAGCCACCCCAGGAGCCGCCGCGACCACCGTTCGAACCACCTGTCACATCCCAAAATTTTCCAAATTTGAAATGTGAAAAATAATCATACAAAAGAAATAATTGTTGAAATTTAAGGTGAAAAAAAACTTTTTGCTTCTAAATGGAAACATGAAAACCCTCCTTGAACAAAATTTGAATAAGAAAGACACAAACAAATATTCCAAAGATCAAATGCATCCTTGCATGGAAAGAATCTTGAATTAAAAGCACTTGGGAAAAGTTAAACCAAAAACCGTAAAAATTAATGAAAGAAATCATCTCCCAAGATCACTTTAATATTATGGATTTGTCCCATATAAAAATTAGCAAAAAAATTATAAATGACCAAAAATGGTAAAAAAAATATTACATAACCATGGAAATTGGTTTCACTCAATTTGGTGCCATGGATAAAAACTTATGGTTTTAATAAGATAAAAGAAAGTAATTTCCAAGGCTAATAAAGCTCCTAGCCAAAATCAATACCAAATTGTGAGCAAAGTAATCCTAAAGGGATTTAAAAGGATAAACCAATATTAAATAGAATTATACAAACTGGAATCACTATTTTTGGAGCTATAAATAAAAAGATATGAATTTTATAAGATAAAGAAAGAATTAAGTAAATAAGAAATATTTAAAAGACAATTTAAACCCTGGCCAAATCCATAAGTAAATGGAATAAAAGTAAATGAAATAAAGTAAAAGAATAAAGGATTATTTAAATAAAATTATATGGTTTTAGGAACCATATTTTCAATGAATAATAAATCACAAGTAAAATATTTGGATTGTTCCAAAGTGGACTAATTAAATCAACACATGTTTTGAATAAAGCTATAGAAAAGATTTGGAAGGTTTTGAATTCAAATTAAAGTGGAAATAAATTGGTTTGAATTAAAACAGAAATTAGAAACAGGAAAAAGAAAAAAAGTTTAAGAAGAAAAAAATAGAAAAGAACCCAACCCAACTAACCCTACCCAGCACCCCAGCCCAACTTGGCCAAACTACAGCCCACCCGGAACTCCCCCTCTCTCTCCTCGCGGATCCTTTCTCACCGCACACCACACCCGCACTCTCCCTGACGAGTCGACCCCACCCTTCCATGTCGTTGTCGTCTTCAACGTCGCGCTGACCATGCACTTCTCTCTCTGTTGTTTCTAGACATTTCCAATTCAATTGAATTCGAGTAACCGCGCCAGCAATCTGTCCCCATGACCATGCCCTCTTAATCTTCTACCCCTCCTCTCCATTTCCCCTCACTCTCCCGCACCTGAACGCCCCTAGGCTGCGCTGAATTTAGCTAGCACCGCCACTGTCTCCGGCGAGCTCGGCGCCAATTCCGGCGGACTCCAAACGCGCCTGCCTCCTGGTTCACACAAGCTTGATCGCCATCGCCACACACACCTTCCAGCAGACCCTGTTTTCCTGCACGTGCCCCTGACGCTCGGCTCCTTCGTCGCCCGCATGCCACCGATGACCCCCGCAACTCCGTTGAGCGATTCCGGTAACCCTAATGCGCCCCTTGCCCTCTAGATCATACTATCGCGCTCGCCTTCGTCTTGTGACTCTTCTGGTACTTGCCATTCACTCGCGCGTGATCTGTAGGCTCGCCTCCGACAACGTCCGTGCGCGCCCGACACCAGGAACATCTCCGGCGAGGAATACACGACGATTCCGTGTGCCCCTTCGCCATCTACGACCACCTTGAGAACCACCTTGACCTCACAAACCTGGTAAGCTACTGCACCCCTCCCTTGCTTCCTAGAATCACCGGAATACCGTCGCCAGAGCGCCGCCGCCGCGCGTCGCCAGCTAGCGCCGCTAGTTCTTGGCTAGTTCGCTTAGAGCCGTTAGATCTAGATCCAAGGGATAAAACATATCACTTAAATGAAGCAGTACGTGCTAATCTGTGCCGTGCAATGTTAGTTAGATCCTATGTCCTTTATTGCTCGATCCACCCGAAGCGGTACCAGCCAATAGAAACACGCCACGTGGCCAAGCTTTTGTTTTAAAAACCAGATTTTGTTCTATTAGATGTTTGTGTTTGTAAAATCAATAACTTTTGATCTATATGTCCAAAAAATACAAATTTTATATCAATGGATTCAAAAAAATGTGTAATTTGAAACTATGGACTTAGTTTTGTCATTTGCTTCTGAAAATGTAGGTTTTTATGCAGAGACATTAATAGGACTATTTTGAGTATAAAAATTGTTCTATAAATTATTTTTGAGTGAAAACTTTTGCTGATGGTTTGTTTTGAACACTCTGATCATAAACACTAACTTTTGAATTTAAAAATATATTTTGTTAACAATAGGAATTATTTATTTGAATAAAATAATTTATAGCAAAACGAAAAAAGGATTTAAAAGGCCTATTTTCACTAACTTCATTTTAAATGGATTTACCACTTGTATAAATGACCAGTAGGTGTTTTGAAAATGTTAGAACCTTGTAGTAGGAACCTTTTTTTCAATAAAACAACCTTTTGCATGCTTGCATGCATTTCTTTGTTTTTATTGTTTTGTATTGTGAATTGTTTGAGTGCTAGTTTTGAATATGTGCTTTGCTTGAATGCATTGTAGTGAACTTTGAGGAGTGTGACAATTGCAAGATCCAGGGGAGTACCTAGATTCTCTACTAAAAAGGAAAGTGATACTTTGGTCATCAAAGGTCCTATCTTTTCAATATTTCATTAGTGATATTTTTGTAGTATGCATGATAGGACTATTTTTATATATTGCTATGCTATAGTAGATCCTATAGAATATATCTTGGTAAGAATATTCCTAAGTTAAGAGACATGTTATGCTAGTATGATTATCCTAGCTATTAGATTACAAGGGTGGAATATTCATGATATGTTATTATGCAAAGACTATGACTATGTTTTTGATTAATAAAACAACTAAGTGAATGAATCACCTGGGTGGAATGGGAAAATTGGTTTGTGTTGAGTGGTTACTCAGGGCCCATTTCCATGGCTTACCCTGGTGTATCTCACTTGTGGATGGACACCCAGGAACAAAGATATTTGATATGTTTTGTGTTGAGAAGCTTCCAGTGCAGCCACATGACATATGGGCTCTGCCATGACCAACTAGGTTGCAAGAAATCAGACAGGCAAACAGTTCGTGGTTGTGATGATAGGATGGAACACGTCTGTGCTGATCTGAGGGATTGTTTCTGAAAAGTATTGTCTCGATGCATGTCGAGTCTTGTGGGAAAAGTGCACCACCTCTCGAGAGGGTAAAACCTAAGTACTCAGTCGTGTCCCCGGAAATGGACAATTTGAGCATCGAAGGCATTGAACCAATCAAGGATCTCCGCATCCCAATTTCTCTAAGTTAAAACTTGTTGGGTGAACAAGGGAAGCACCTGGTGTCTAACCAGCGTGCCATTGTTTGATGAAATGTTTTGAAAAGATAAAACTATTTTCAAAGGTTAGGCAAAGCTTATTTTATCAAAGGCCAGCCAAAACTCCACTTAGCCAAATATTCATGTAGATGACAGATTCTCCATATGAATATGATATCACTTGCCAATACAATTCAAATGTATTGACCCTTGTGGCTGTAACTTATTATGTTGCAGGTTTGTTTGATGTTAGTGAAGTTTGTTGAGTAGGGATTACAAGTCTACAACCAACATGATTGCCTGTGGAATATGAAGATGAAGGACTCCATGCCTTATAGTTTTATCTACTGCTTTGTAATAAGATAGCCATATGAGCTATGTAAGTTGTAATGAATTATTTTATTCCTGGTTATAAGTTGTAATATGACCTTTGTTTCTTGATATTACATCTTAAACTGTGGGTTCTAGCTATTCGATCCAGGGAGTAGCACTGTAAACACAGGGATCTCTACCTTATTAGGTTGACCTCTACACCGCCGTCGTCGACAAAGTCATTCGCCCCCGTCACCGACCCTAGCTAGAGCCCTAGTAAGCCACCGTGTACCCTCATTGTTGCTGTTAGGGTTCGGTCTCGCCGGAGCTGTTCGGCAGAGACGACGAAGGTGAACCGTAGATCCTAGTCTAATCGTAAGTCCCAGATTGAATGATGCCGCTTCGCGTAGATAGAGCCGCTGATGCGTGTGACCGCTCTAGTAGCAGCCCGCTACATGCGCACAGTGCAGTTGGGCCGGCCCAGTTTAGTTCGTGCACTCAGCCCAGAGATTCAAATATAGATTTTCAAATTTAGTTCAAACCTAGTTTTATCAGTAGATTCAAAAATAAATTCAAAGAGTTTTACTCAATCAAATTGCATGAAAACAATTTTTTTTAGAAAGGTATTGAAATTATCTATCCAAGCACGTTGGATTCAAACCATTTGAAATTATAGATCACCTATAGTAAAAATAACAAGACAAAGCCTTTAAGACATTCAATTTTTTTCAAAAATAAACCATAAATTCTTTCGAGTTGATTCCAACTCTCAAAAATCACATTGCACCAGCTATTTCTGAATATGTAAAAATATTTAGGTTTACATGCAGTAATCTTGGACAAGTACTAATAGAATGCTACATAGGCATTTCTAGTCACTTTAATTAATTAAAAAAATAATGTTAAACTTTATTGAATTGTGACACCAATTTAAATCACATTCCCAAGCATTAAAATATGTGGTGATGACATGTGTCAACATGATCCCATATTTTAATTGGAGAATATTAAATCTTAAGTAGTTTTTAATGAGTAGAAATTACTTTTATTAAATAAAATAAATATGACTAAGGCTTTATCTCGTGTGATGATTGTGATGATGATAGACCATCTAGTGTGAACCTTTGTGTGCCAAGTAGAAGTAGTTAAGTATTGTTTGGTGATTGTGTACCTCGTATTTATTTATAGACGCTAGTATCGACTATGGATACGAAGAGGAGGAGTACTACTACTACTACGAAGAAGAGAACTTCAATCACTTCACTACTCAAGGCAAGCTAAGCTAAACCATGGAAGTCCTACTTGCAAGCCTAAACCTACTAGTTAACCTATGCAAGATGAATTAGGCATACCTTGGTTATGCAACCTTGATTATACCAAATTCCAGTTTTACTTGCAAGCTTTATGATTTTATTTCTTTATCAAAGATCTTTATTACTTTTACTTAGTGACTTGGGAGTTTTTGGAAAGATATTATAGGTAGCATAAAGAGCATAAAATTTGGCCTAAGTTAGTTAGAACTAGATGTCATACTGAGGCATGAGATCTAGATTTGAATAGTCACACTTGATTAACACCCCTCATTAGTGATTACCCTCAATTTTAGTGGCTAGTGCTAAGCATAAAAGTTGATCATTTTAGATGGAAATACTTGGTGAAAATGATTATGAAAACCTTAGAATGATGAGTCATTCTAATGAAATGTTTTGACATGTGTTATGAACACCATATGATTTGATGATGAGAATGTTGAGGCATGAGCCTTAGCCCTTTATAAAACTGATGGTTGGGTTCGGATGTGATACCATTCCAATTACCATACAACCACAATACCTGAATTGGGTAGGGCTTAGCTGGAAGTTTATATATATTAGTATGGGTTCCCTTGCGGAAGAGGTTGAGCTGAGGCTACCTCGTGATGATTGTCCACCTGTGCAGTTCCCAAGATGACATATGGTCATGGCTGGGAGGCCAAACTCATAGGGGAGGTGCCTATACTAAGGTGTGTAATTGAAAGGTTAGGATTGATTATCCGCATACTGAGTATGGTGATTCAGGATTGTTCCTGACGGATGTATCGAATGTTGTGGTGAAAGTGTACCACCTATGTAGAGTGTCAAACTATTCAAATAGTGGCGTCCGTGGTTATGGACAGTTGGAGTGGCCATACTGTTCCGTCGTCAGATGTTTTCAAAATGACTTGTGAAATGAACTATGACTTTGACTTGACCACAAAAGGATTGTGAACATGAAAACTCAATTCCCACTTAGGTGTTGTAAAACATTAAGTTCTTTTTCTTTACTTCTAAACTGAGTTAGCGATAAACCTGGATTTTTTCAAATAAACCTAGAGCTTAGGATTCCTACTCGAACTACCTTACTTGTTAGTGATAGTTTGCGAGTACTTAAAGAGTACTCATGGCTTTGTCCGTAGCTATTCTTATGGCCATACTATGAGGAGGACTACCAGGATGATGGACAACATGAAGTCTATGACATTTAGGATCATCTCCCATCGTCAGCATTGCCTGTGACCCTGAAGATGGAGCTTCCACCATGCTACCCTTATTATTATTCCGCTACGTTGATTGTATTAAGACTGGATCCTGAGATCCTTTATTTGTAAGACCTTTATTATGATTTGTAATGGATGATGAACTATGGTACCAATATGTTATGTATTGCAAAAATGGTAATCCTGGGATTGCGATGTATGGCATAACAGGCATCTGGGATTAAAAATCCAGGTGTTGACAATTTCCATACTCCAACTCTGAATCCATACTCCAACTTTGTGTCCATACTCCATCTTTACTAATGAATATGTTAGTAAGTCAGGCTCAATTCCCTTACCATGCATCTCATCAACAACTAAACTCTAGTGCACATGTCAGTAGTCAAGATCAATGTCGTACCATGCCACTCTTCAAATAACTCGACTATGCTGTCAACACCCGGATTTTTAATCCTAGATGCTAGTTATGCCATACATCGCAATCCCAGGATTACCATTTTTGCGAGACATAACAGATTGGATATCACAGTACATCATCCATTACAAACCATACATAAGGTCTTACAACAAATAAAGGATCACATGATCCAGTCTTAATACAATCATAGTAGCGGAATAACATAATAATAAAGGTAGCGTAGGCGACGCTCCATATTCATGGTCACATGCAATGCTGACGACGGGAGATGATCCTAGTTGTCATAACCTTCCTGCTATCCATCCTCCTGATAGTCCTCTTCGTAGTCTGGCCACGGGAATAGACAGGGACAAAGCCATGATTACTCTTTAAGTACTCGCAAACTAATACTAACAAGTGAACTGGTTTTTGAGTAGGAAATACTAAGCTCTAGGTTGTTTTGAAAAAAGCCAGATTTATCTCTACTGAGTTCAGAAGCAAAGAAATCTAGTTGAAAGTTTTATCACACCTAAGTGGGAACTTGAATTTCATATCACAACCTATTGTGGTCAAGTCAAGTCACAAATCATTTCACAAGTAATTTTGAAAACATCTGATGACGGAACAGTATGGCAACTCCAACTGTCCATAACCGTGGACGCGGCTATTCGAATAGTTTGACACTCTGCAGAAGTGGTACACTTTCGCCACAACATTCGATACATCTGTCAGGAACAATCCTGAATTCACCATACTCAGTATGCGGATAATCAATCCTAACCTTTCCATTACACGCCCTAGTATAGGCACCTCTCCTGTGAGTTTGGCCTCCCAACGATGACCAACTTTCATCTTGGGAACTGCACAGGTGGACAATATTCACAAGGTAGCCTCAACTCCAACCTTGGCAGCAAGGGAACCCATACTAAGGTATGTAAATTTCCAGTCAAGCCCTACCCAAATTTCGGGTATTGTGGTTGTACGGTAAAATTGGAATGGTATGGCATCCAGATAACCATCAGATTTATAAAGGGCTAAGGCTCATGCCTTAACATTTTCATCATCAAAATCATCTGGTGTTCAAGAACACATGTAAAAACATTTTAGTAGAATGACTCATCATTCTAAGGTTTTCATATCCATTTTCACCAAGTATTCCCATCTAAAGTTGATCAAGTTTTATGCTTAGAACTAGCAACTACAAGTGGGGGTAAACACTAATGAGGGGTGGTAAACAAGTGTATCTTAGCTAAGTTCAATCTCATGCCTCAGGATGACATCAAGATTATCTAACTTAGGCCAAGTTTTATGCTCTTTATGCTACCTTTAATAAACTTTCTATGTTCTACAATTTACTAGGTAGCCTTAACTAGATAGCTTTGATAAAGAAATAAAATAACTAAGCTTGCAAATTAAACTAGGATTGGGTATCAAGTAGTGTAAGCTTTGCAAGTAAAACTTGCATGCTTTAGCTTAGCTTTCTAAGATAGTAGTATGAGTTAGAAAGGATTAGCTTGCTAAGTTAATAGCTTTGCTTGTGCAGAGCAGTGGTTGAAGTTCTCCTCGGCTTCTTCTTCGTAGTATTCTCCTTCCAACTTGTATCCTTGGTTGGTACTAGCGTCTATAAAGAAATACGAGGTACAAAATCAACAAACAATACTTAACTACTTTTACTTATCACACCAAGGTGTTCACTAGATGATCACAAACATTACAATCATTAAGGCAATAGTTTTATTTATTTTATTTCGGAAAAGTAATTTCTACTCATTGAAAAACTACTTAAGATTTAATATTCTCCAACTAAAACATGGGATCATGTTGACACATGTCATCACCACATATTTCAGTATATGGGAATGTGATTTAAAGTGGTTTCAAAATTTAATAAGGTTTAACCTTTTTATTTTAATTAATTAAAGTGACTAGAATGGCCTTTGAGGCATTCTTTTATTACTTGTCCATTATTTCTCTAAGTAAACCTATATATTTTTATATATTCAGAAAGCTATTGTTAAATGTGATTTTTGAGAGTTGGAATCAACTCAAAAGCTTTTGTGGTTGAATTTTGAAAAATGTTTGAATGCAGAAAATCTTCTGCCTTGTTATTTTTACTATAGCTGATCTACAATTCCAACTGACTTGAATCAAACGGGCTTGGATTAAGGATTCTAGTACCTTTCTAACAAAATTGGTTTCATGCAATTTGGTTTAGTGAATCGACCTGGGATGATTTTTGAATCTAGGTACAAAACTAGGTTTGAAGCTAAATTGGAAAACATAAATTCAAACTAATTGGGTTGCGCGGGATGTTAACTGGACCATCCCACGATGCACAGCGCACGCATGGGTGGGTTTAAGTGAATGACCCCACCAGTTAGCGAGACAGGGGGTGCGAAGTGGTACGTGGTGATCTAGACCATGCGATCAAACTCTAATCCAACGGTTGGGACCTATCATCTTCGTCGGGCAACGCCGGCGATACAGAACCCTAGCGTGACTAGTGGGGGTCTACGGGGGATCACCGGGGCTCAGGCGAGGGTCGAAGACGTGGTGATGAAGCACTGAGTTAATGTAGGAGCGCTTCGTTTGGAACCCCAAGAGCAAGGTGTGAAGCAGCGCAGCAGCAAGTTTTCCCTCAGTAAGAAACCGAGGTTATCGAACCAGTAGGAGGAAGGAAACATCACGCAGGTGTTGCAAGCAACATGTTGGGGATATGCTATATGGATATCCTTATAGCATGTCTCTTATTCGACTAACCCGGGTGGCCCATAGTCGGTAGCATGGCCTATGGCCTGCTGGGCGGCCCAGTTAGGTGGATCCAGAAGGGAGGCCCATGCCGGATAAAGGAAGGCTACAGTGGAGTCACCAGCGTACCCGGAGCCTTGGAGTGCAAGATAAACAAGACTAGTAATAGACGGTGTAGGTATCTATGACCTGTCCGGCTAGGACTTTTCCCTGTAACCCTAGGACCTGCTGACTGTATAAGTCGGTCCTATGGGAGCCTTTAGGGAACGATAACTTAGACGTTCATAGACAACCTCGCACAGCGAAACTATCTCTATAACTCGGCGTATTGCCATTATAGTGATTTATAGCAGGAGTAGGATTCCGCCACCGTCGTGGGATCTGAACCTGGGTAAGCTGTGTTACCTCGTACCCGTCAACCGTCCGCCTTACCCCACGTCTCTAAACACGCACTATGAGGACGCCTCCATGGCGTACTCGTCGGCAATACCACGACAGTTGGCGCCCACCGTGGGACAAGAGGCGCTTCAGGCTCTTCAGCGGGCGAGGACCAAGATCTTCGTGGGAATCGGCAAAACTATAGCCATCGGTCGTGTTCTCTTCTCCGGCAACATTCCGATCGTCCCTCCCGACGAGTTCTGGATCCCGGCGAAGACAAACCCTACGCGGTGTTTGATCGTTCCTATCAGAGATATCCACCTCTTCATCGGCGAAACCTACTCGGGCACTAGTTCCCTGGGAGTCGGAGGAGCATCAAGACCCGCACGGACCACCTATGGGCAGGATACGTTCGCGGAAGGATCAATGTCAGATCTCTCTTCGGAGTTTGCCGACAAAGATCGGAAAAATTCAAGGCCCACCCAAACCGCCCCTGTGCAGGATATAAAGGTGGAAGATCACTACAAATCCGCCGGCTTAGTCCGTGCGTCTGGACAGCATGGATCCAAGTTTGTCGGCGTGGTTACCATCTTCGATCTGGCACGCTGCGTTCAGAGAGAAGGCGAAAACCCCCGTGATTACCTGGCCAGGTGGCTCCGTATACGAGCCGACCTAGCCTAATACCCTGATGATAACGCTCTGTATCACTTCGTGGAAGGACTGGACCGTGGCACGCTTCTCTGACATTCTTTAAGACGGCAGCAGGCAATATGACGCCTCACCCTCAAAGAGATGGTGAGAACCATCAACAGCTACGTGGAGGCTGACGCGGCAGCCCAGATGGAGCTCACGCTCGAAGACGGAGAACCTCCGGCTCAGCAGCCACCGCCACCACCTCCAGTCATCGTCGAGCCCGTTGCACCCCAGACTCCCGTCATCGAGGAAGTCCTAGCACCCTCCGACTCTGTCATTGACGCGCTTTATGCTGATTTCAGTGCAGACTTAGAGGAGATAGACTTTAGTCCAGAAGAGCTAGACTCCGCTATGCAGGAGATGGAGGAGGAGTACTCGCGAGATGAGCAGGCCAACAACGCCGTCGTGTCCCGAGGGGTGTTCGTCACCATTGGGATGGCGATGGATGAAGATCAACCCGCACGAGCTCCGCCTACGGCACTGGAAAAGGGGAAGGGGCCACTTATTGCTGCTGACGATGATTGTGCAAAAGTCATGCCTCCTCCGCCCAACCTAGTGCAGCAGCCGTAGGAACTCGGCACTGGCCCGAGCAACAACAACACAAGCAAACTTGCCGCCTCTAGCATCCACGTCTGTAGCAACCCAAGTCACTCCAGCTGATAGAGTGATGTACGGCAATCTCCTCATTGAGCCACTCACCGTTGCTCATATCCAGAACGTGACCCAGCTTGATGAGAAGCGCCAGCAGCTGCTGGAGGAGGCGCAAGCCATCACGGAGCAAGGCGCTAAACTAGATCGAGATCTGGTCGACGTGCAGAAGTCCATAGAAAAAGCTAGAGCAATGGAGGCCGAGTACAAGACTCTGCTACAGCAGCAGAAGGCTAAGAAATCTCGGCTCGCGTCATCAACGATCCTGGTGTACGGCACAACCAAGGATGGCTCCCTCTAAACCGACACAGGCCAAGCCATACATTGACAGTGAAGGCAAGCAGGTGATGCCCACCCCACTCCTTAACCTCGCTGTCGCCAAGACCCTTCTGGAGCAGGATAGATCGCCTGAAGCAGTAGAACAAGTCTACGACCTATTGGCCAAGGCGGTGAAGCAACAGGAAAAGGCCACCTCTCAGAGGCTTGAGTCTAACCCAGCACTCTGCTAGTCTAGCCAGTACAAACCGCCAAGGGACAGATCTCCTCTTGATGTCGGGTCCCAGACGGGTTCATCAGAACGAAGACGGTGGGATGCACTCAACAGGAAGGATGCTATCCCAATATCCTCCGACCACGGAGAAAAAGCCCGACCTCGTCGCCCATCGCCACCGCCCCGATCTCCCCGACATCGCGAAGAATACAAAGCTCACCATTGTACGGATATGCCCCCACCAAAGCAGTGTGGCATCATCATCCGCGACAACGCGGAGCAGACCCGTCATGACAGAGAGCGCAACCAAGGACATAAGAGCAGGTCGCGCCATGACCCTCCGCGTCCGACAAGCAACCGTGACAGACGTGAGGCGTCGCAGGAGGGTAACAGCAAGAAGGCTAACCCACCGCCACCTCCACCTCCGTCACCACCAAGAAGTCACCATGGCGGAGGAGTCCCGCGTCGTTCACGCAGCTCATCCCCTGTTGACAAGAAGAACCCGGAGCCATACGATGCGCGTTCACGGATCGATAAGATCCACGAGGCCCGGGAAGGACCATACCTGTGACCATGTTGCTTTGGACCTGCAATACGGTCCGCAACTTACCCCAAAGGTTTTCGGATTGACAAGACCATCAAGCCCTATGAAGGCACCGCCAAGCCAGCCACATGGTTGCTGGACTACGACAACGCGGTGGAGATTGCCGGAGGCAACCCCAACGTCGCCGTCAAGTACCTCCCATTAATGTTGGCGGGTACGACCCGTCAATGGATCAACGACTTGCTGGAGAAATCTATATACAACTGGTTGGACATGCAAGAAGCGTTCACCAAGAACTTTGAGGGTACATACAAGCGGCCCTGCACTGTGGGCGATCTACATCGGTGCGTGCAAGAGAAAGACGAGACATCTCGCGCCTACCTCTCCCGCTGGCTGGACATGAAGAATTCCTGCGCAGGAGTGCACGCTCAGACCAACAAGGCCGCCTTCATCGATGGGTTGGAAAGGGGCACGTTGCTCTGACATAAGCTGAAGCGCTTGCAGGACAATCCCCAGCTTGACTTGAACCAGATGATTCAGTTGGCTAGTGAGTTTGCAGCTGCCGACGACGATGATCGTGGCTCCTTGCCGGCAACGGCCGTTCCAGCTCAAGCTCGGAGGAACAACAGTACAAAGCGTAAGACCGCTCTAGAAGAAAAGCAATCTACTGACATGGTCGCTATGACTTTTGCAGGACGAGGAGAGGGCGGACAACGTGGCCGAGGAAGGGGAGCTGGTCGTGGGCAGCAGTGAGGAAGTGAAACCACCTCAGCGCCGCTCCGTGTTCCCCAAACATACGAGGAGTACCGCGATATGCCATGCCTCGTACACCTCGATGTCAACGGCAAAGCCACCCATACCAATCGAAACTGCAAGTTTGTCAACGACCTCAAGGAAGACCTGGAGTCCGGCTACAAGCAAAGTCGGAAGAACAGACCACGCAGCAAGGGCAAGGGGAAGAAGAAGGAGGAGGAGTCCAAGGATTCAAGTGACATGGACGAGGAAGTTGACCCCAAGAACGCCGCCAAGAGCGACGACAAGGGCAAGAACCCCTTCGCAAAGAAGGCCCCAGTCTACCACACTTTCCTTGGCACACCCACCATCTGACAACAGACGACCTCTCTGAGGATCCTAATGGCTACTCTCCCCCCAGTCCCCTAGTACCTATGCTGGTCGGTGGTTCGAATAACTTGGGACAGGACTGACCACCCAGACTTTATACCCACAGAGAACCAGTACGCCATGGTCATCAACCCGTTGATTGACGGCGTAGAGTTCACCAAGTGTATGGTGGATAGTGGAAGCAGCATCAACATCATGTACCTGGATAGACTGCAGTAGATGAACTTGACGAAGGCAAACCTAAGGCGGACCAACACCATCTTCCACGGCGTAGTTCCTGGTCGGGAGGCTCGGTCCCTTGGGTGCATTACACTTCAGGTTGCCTTTAGCGATGTTAATCATTACCGCCAAGAGCGCATGACCTTCGAGGTCGTCCCCTTCAAGAGCGTGTACCACGTCATATTCGGCCGCGACATATTCCACACGTTCATGGCCAAGCCATGCTTCATCTACAACAAACTCAAGATACCCGGACCAAACAGTGTCATCACCGTATCCGGAAGCTTTACCAAGGCAAGGGACTGCGAGATCAACGAAGCAGCCGTTGTAGAAGCTGTCCTCTACAGCGAAGAATTTAAAGAAATCCAGAGCAAGGTCAATGACTCAGAGATGCCCACGTCGAAGAAGAAGATCCCTGACTCCACTCCTGCGTTCAAGGCCGCCATCGAGACCAAGCCGGTAGAACTTGTGGTAGGCGATGCCTCCAAGGTCACCACCATTGGGACGAACCTGGAACCCAAATAGGAAAGCGCACTCGTCGAGTTCCTCCGTGAGAACAGGGACATCTTTGCCTGGCAACCTGCCAACATGAAAGGTGTACCTAGGGAACTTGCCGAGCACAGCTTAAACATTGACCCAAAATGCAAACCAGTGAAACAACCTCTACGACGCTTTGGAGATGAGAAGAGATGCGCCATTGGCAAAGAGATAGCTAGGTTACTTAAGGCTAGATTTATCAGAGAAGTCCTTCACACCCAATGGGTGGCCAATCCTGTACTTGTCCCCAAAAAGGGAACCAATGAATTAAGAATGTGCGTTGATTACACCGGCTTGAACAAAGCATGTCCCAAAGATCCGTTTGCTTTGCCTCGCATTGACCAAGTCATTGACTCGACGGCTGGCTCGGAACTTTTGTGTTTTCTCGATGCATATTCAAGATACCACCAGATCAAGATGAGGAAGTCAGACCAATTGGCCACTTTGTTCAATACCCCATACAACACGTTTTGCTATGTCACCATGCACTTTGGGCTGAAAAACGCAGGTGCTACCTACCAGCGGACGATGCAACTTCACGACCAAATTGGTCGGAACGTTCACGCCTACATGGAAGATATTGCGGTGATGTCCAAAAAGTCAAACGACTTAATCTCCGACTTAAAAGAAACCTTTGATAATCTCCGGAAATACAACATGATGCTTAACCCTAAGAAGTGCGTCTTCGGGGTTCCAGCCAGCAAATTTTTGGGCTTCATCGTTTCCCAGCGTGGAATCGAGGTCAACCCGGAGAAAATCAAGGCCATCTTGAACATAAACCGTCCGACATGCCTAAAGGACATTCAACGACTAACAGGTTTTGTTGCAGCAGTTAGTCGGTTCGTCATCCGACTTGGAGAGAAGGCTCTACCGCTGTACAGGTTTCTGAAGAAGGCGGACAAATTCACATGGACGGACGAAGCAGATGCAGCATTGAAGCAGATCAAGGAGATTATTTCCTCAGCGCCCATCCTTGCAGCACCCGAGCCTGGAGAGCCCCTGTTAATTTATATGGCGGGAACCAACCGGGTTATCAGCATCGTCGTCATGGTAGAGTGGAAGGAACTAGGCTATGAGAACGGAGTTCAACGACCAGTTTACTATGTGAGAGAGGTCTTGACGGAATCCAAGAAGCGTTACCCGCACTACCAAAAGATAGCTTATGGAGTATTCCTTGCTTCTCGAAAGCTGAGGCATTACTTTCAGGAGCACCCAATCACAATGGTGAGCAAGACTCCACTGTCCGACATCATCAACAATAGCGATGCTACAGGAAGGGTCGCGAAGTGGGGCATTGAACTTGCCGCCTTCGAGATCACCTACAAGAGACGCGACGCTATCAAGTCACAAGCCTTGGCAGATTTTGTTGCAGATTGGATGGAGATTCCAGATGCTACTCCGTTTCCAGAACCAGAGTACTAGGTGATGCACTTTGACGGATCAAAGCTGCTCAACGACTCGGGGGCTGGTGTATTGCTACAGTCACCAACAGGGTACAAGCTACACTATGTTCTGCAGATCCACTTCGAGGCTACAAACAACATGGCGGAGTATGAAGTACTCATTCATGGACTACGTGTATCCAAGGATATTGGCATCAAGCGTATAGTTTGCTGTGGAGATTCCGACTTGGTTGCCCAGTAGGTGGCTGGCACCTGGAATGCGCGGAACCCTATGATGGCGGCATATCGAGACGAAGTGGACGAGATAACCAAGAGCTTCTTGGGCTACGAAGTTAAGTATGTGCCTAGGGAACAAAACGAGGCGGTTGATCTGCTGTCTAAGGTAGGATCAGGGTGCAAGCGAATTTTGCCAGGAGTTTTCCTAGAGCACTTGCGCACACAATCCATGAAGGGAGCCGACATCGACAACCCGGATAGAGCTGACTCTTTCGTCCATATGGTGACTAAGGTCCCTCCGGCTTGGACAAAACCGTTCATGGAATATCTCGAACACAGAATTTTGCCCGACGACGAAGTCAAAAGACGGCAAATAGTACGACTAGCAAAGGGTTATACCATAATCAATGGGCAACTCTACAAAGGAGCACTACTGGTGTATATCTAAAGTGTGTTTCCCAGATAGAAGGTATGGAAATCCTACGCGAAATCCATCTCGAAGATTGCGGGCACCATGCCGCTCCTCGATCGTTGGTCGCGAAAGCCTTCCGGCAAGGATTGTCTTGGTGACCATGAAGGAGGACGCCGACAAGCTGGTTGAGACATGCATGGGATGCCAGTATTATGCCCAACAACCACATGTTCCTGCTGAAGAACTGCGAACAATACCAATAACTTGGACGTTTGCAGTCTAGGGGCTAGACATGGTGGGACCGTTATAGACGGCACCTTGTGGGTTTACGCATCTGCTTGTAGCAGTTGACAAATTCACTAAATGGATAGAAGCTAAACCCATTAGAAAGCTTGATGGGGCAACTGCCCTCAGGTTCGTCCGAGATCTAGTGGTGAGATTTGGTCTCCCACATAGCATTATAACCGACAACGGCAGCAACTTATCACTCGGAGAAGTGGAGGCATATTGCTGGGAGAAAGGCATCGACTTGACCTTGCGTCATGGCACCCACAATCCAATGGTCAGGTTGAGCGAGCCAATGGATTAATCCTGCAGGAATCAAGCCACGTCTTGAGGCACCGCTACATAGAGCAGCTAGAGCACTGGGAAGAATTTCCATCTGTCTTTGGAGTTCTGAACTACACCCAACAGATCCACTGGCTACACCCCTTATTTCATGGTATATGGAGCAGAAGCCATCCTGCCTTCCGACATCCTTCACGATGCACCAAGAGTTGCCGCCTACGATGAGGATGACGCTGAAGATTCCAGACGCCTAGATGTGGAACTTCTCGAGGAGGAGCGCGTTTTGGCATGCCAAAGATCCGCCATCTACCAGCAGAAGCTACGCAGCTACCATAGTCACAGCGTTCGACATCGCTCGTTTAAAGAGGGGGATTTGGTGCTCCGACTTAAGCAGAAGAAGTCACACAAATTATCCCCGCCATGGGAAGGACCGTTCATCATAAGCAAGGCGCTGCTCAATGGGTCTTAATACCTTGTTGACAATCGTGAACTAAAGGATAGACCCAACGAGGATCATAAGCGTAAGCGACGTGACCTGGATGATGACTACCCGGAGCTTGATCGGCCATGGAACATAGCATAACTACGTCCTTTTTAAACTTAGCATTTTTTTATCTAATTATGTACGTCTTATATGATCAATGAAATAAAGCTCTTTGGTTTATTTCTGAGTCTTTTACCTCCTTTAGTGTTCATTTTTGGATCATGTAAAATTACGTCTACGGACGTTAGCTTAAGTTTTCTGGTCTACACGTTCTTTGTCGTTTTTATGTGGATTCTGGAGTAGTGACTTTTGGCACTTATTATCGGTGATTTTGTGCTCGGGTTATTGAAGGTGCCATTGGGCATCATCACCTCAGCGCATGGTTCCGACAACGAGTCTTCCGACTCACGAAAGGTCAAGCATAAGAACCAAAGTAATGGATAAGCCTGCACTTGCTTAAAAATATATACATGCTGGGAACTAAGTTCTTAAGTGGCAGGAAATAACAACCATTGTTTTCCGCCTTAAGTTACATCATCAAGTTTTTTTCGCACATACACCAAAGGCAAAACAAATATTACATAGTGTTTTTCACTCTTTGGGCGTAGGAGACTTGGAAACAGCGTCATCCCCGGCCGGAGAATCACCCTCAATGTCGGCACTATGATGAGACTCAGAAGAATCTTGGTAGGCACTATCGATGGTGTTCATGGGTACGAAGACATCAATGTCCACCAACTCGGCAACTCTGGTGTCATAACCCGCGAGTGATGACAAGATGGCTTCATGGTCAATCTCTTTGCCGTCATCATCAACGTCAGGGATACCAGAGGTCATCGTGTCGATTTCGGCATCTTCATAGTGTGCCTTCACCATTGAGAGCGCCATCCTTGCGCCAGCCCGTGCACATGAAGCTTTCTAGCTCGTAACACGCTTGGGGGCTCGGCGTAGAATCTCTGAGTACTTCATCACGGAGTCCGAGGCCTTGATGTATATCTGGAGGGGCTTGGCAATCTCCTTGGCTTGAGTAATGGCGGTGTTGATGAAGTTGCCGGCAATAACCATGCATTCCTTGTCCGAAGGAGGCGAGCGGGTTAAAGCTATAGGAGCTGAAAGTTCCGACAAGGATCGCATGACTTCCATAAACTCTAAGTCTCCAGACTACAGAAATACAAGGCGGAGGAAACTTACTAAAGATGCTGGCCTTGGCCTGCCAGACGGTGTCCGCCAAGGATTCCTTCTCTTGTTGGAGGAGCTTAAACGCCTCGTTGTGGCGCTGGTTTTGCTCATCAGCAGCTTGCTTCTGATCTTTTAAGATCGCAAGCTCCTCCTTCAAGCGATTGATTTCCATGGAGGCAGAATCCTGCAGGGCTTTCATGGAATCCTCGTGCATCTTCAGCATCTCTTCCCTCTCCTTCTTAAGGATTCTGTTCTTGCTGTCCAGTTGCTGGATATGCTTGGACTGCTCAACAATATCCTTGGCCTTGGCGACATGTTCTACAAAGTCGGAGAAAACAAAGTACACAGTGAGTACTCGGAGAATGCAGGCATAAAACCAAGACGGAATGCGCAAAAGAGAAAACAGACTCTTGTTTTTGATGATTTGTTCCTTCAAGATGGCAGTTTTACCCTTTTCGGCTTCAAGATCTGCGCGCATCTTCTGGTATTTGTCGTTGTCCATGCCCCTCCGAGCATTCTCGTTCTATGGAACAAAGGAAAAAAGTTCAACCGTTTTTTAGTCTACTTGGAGCATCTAGTCGGAATCTTTCCACTTAGACGCTCGGGGGATACAGCGAGAGTTTTTAACTTAGCAATATGCTTGGCTTTTCTTTAAGCATCTAGTCGGAACTGATTCAATTACAACTAGAAGCTTGGGGGCTACAGTATAAAGTTTTAACTCAGAAAATGCTTGGCTTTTCTTTAAGCATCTAGTCGGAACTAATTCAGTTACAACTAGAAGCTTGGGGGCTACAGTATTGAAAATTATAAACACTGCGTATGCTACTCTTAAAGCATCTAGTCGGAATTCTTCCATCTAAATGCTTGGGGGGCTATAGTGAGAGTTCTTTCTAACCTAGTCACTCTTAGAGCATATAGATGTAAAACCCATGGTTTTCCGTCTACATCCTCGGGGGCTACAGTGGGATACTCATATGAAATGCAAAAGGTAAAGTAAAACTTACAAGTGCAATAATCTTGAGGTTTGTAGCGCTTTCGGTCAGCAGCTTGCCAAAGGAAATGCTATTTCCTCGCAAGATATCCGCTTGTCGGAGAAGCTCCTCAATACCGCATGTCGGAGACGACGACACTCCTCCAGGAACCAGAGTTGTGTTACTCGGCGTGAGCGCCGGGTAAACTATCTTCGGGAACTCGAAGGGCTTCTGGGGAGCAGGGGCGCCGCCTTCGGCAGAGGTACCAGTTCCCACTACCGCCTTGCCGCTACCGATGGCATCCTTAGCCGGAGCTTCAGCCATTTGTAGAGCAGTGCTCTCCTGCATCGCTTGTTCGTCGACAACAGCGAGTTCGGTAGAAGCGCCAGAATCCACTTCCATGGCGGAAGGGACTAGTGCCTCCTGGACTTGAAAACTTATCGGGGCAAAGGAAGGCTTGACGGCAGGAGTAGCAGGGGCAATGGCGGGGGAGGAGTCGCGATGTAGCATATCCTTGATATTTATAGAAGCCCCCAAAGTCTTGGAGGTCTTCTTGAGGCTAGTTGTGGCTTTGTTCCTGAAACGTGCAAAGTGCATAAGTACAGAAACAAAAAAGACAGATAGACAATGTCGGAGAATGAGAAGCTTACACTAGGGGGGTGCTTTCGCAAAAATCCCGGTGGCTTTTCTCTTTTCCGCCTCCAGGGCGGCGGTAGTCTTTTTGGAGGCTCCACCCTCCGTCTTCTTCTTCTTGCCTCTGTTGGCAGCGTCAGAGGTGGAGCTCTTCCGCTTTCACGCCAATGGGACATCGTCGTTGGACACGACCGTGACTTCCTTCATCTTTGGATCGTAGATTTGGGCAGCCAGGTTGTCCTCATCTAGATCGCTAAGATGTTAAGTAAGAAATCACCGTGTTAGATAAAATGGTGTTGGAAAGACGGGGAAACTGGAGCATATGTCATACACGGAAAATAAATATCTACCTTTGGTCACTTGCCGTCTACGAACATGTCGTAGGTGATGGTGAAGCCACGCTTCTTATCCTTCACCTTGACGATGTCCTTTAGGCGGAGCTTGACGGAGTCGCTCAAGAAGTTATCCACGGAGATCCGGAGGGTATCCCTTCGATCACTGGTATACTCGTGCATGAACTTCACGCGGTGCTGCAGAGGTTGGATTCGCCTGATGAACCAGCACATGGCTAGGTCCAAGCCGGTCAAACCCGTCTCTACGAACCATTCGATGCGCCTTCTTGCGCGAGAAGCATCGAGATCGGAGGGAAGGGAGGCATGGGATCTCCATGTGAAAACTTCAGCGGCGGCTCCATCCGCGAAGTCCATGTATGTTACTTCTCGTCCCGCCAAAGGAATGTCGAGGCCGTAGAAGTACGTCCGCTGCCAGTTTTTGTAGGACTCGTGGCCGACGATGTCGGGGAACCGCCGGCCAGGTCGAATTTTGAAGCTTATGGTGCCGCAGTTCCTAAGCTCCTCCCTACTATGTCCGGCTTCACGTTTGACGATGAAGAAGTACATGAACAAGTCTAACCTAGGCCTAATCCCTAGGTAACCCTCACAAAGTGCGGCGAAGTTGCTAAGCACTAAGATGCTATTGGGGGAGAGGTTATGGGGTTGGACCTTGTAGTGGTTCAAGACAGAGAGGAACAAATGGGAGATGGGCTGGGAAACGCCGCGTACCAACTATGCCTTGAGGTACACCTTTTCTCCGGCTTGGGGAGAAGGTGTCACCTCACCGGCCGGTGCCGCTCACCAGGCGAGCCCCTCCGTCGTGGGGAGGTAGCCTTCGACGACCATCTCTTGGATGTCGCGGTCGGTGATGTCTGAGCCGCGCCAGTCACCCTTGTGCGAGTGTGGCTCTTCTTCCAGTGGCTCCAGCGCCGCCAGATTATGGTCGCCGCCGGTGGTTTCAATCACCACCGATGCGGTGATGACCAGGCCCTCTGGGGGCACGACGACGGAGCTCGCTGGCTTCACCGCGGCTTCTCTCGATGCCGCCATAGATGGGGAGGAGCTGCTACTGGCCATGGAGTGTTGGAAGGGCGTGACTGACGCAGAGGGAGGCTAGGGTTTTCGAGTTTTCTCGCGGAGAGCTCGAGGAGGCGTGCGGCTGGAGGAAGAAGACGATGACGCGAGAGGAATGAGGTAAAAAGTGGAAAGTGTCCCACGGTTACTATTTATCATGCTCTGCGTCAAGATTCGTGCAGCTAATCGGACGGTTGCCGCGTAGACGACGTGTTCGTGAACGTGTGCGGTAATTTCGCCACGTCTCCAACCGCCACCGCCAACGGTTCGTATCGCTCGCGCGGGAAAATCGGATATGATTGCGTTCTCTGCATGTGTGAGTTACGAGGCGTCGCTGACCTAAGCCTACGTCGTCCTAGCTGACACAGGTAGATGAGCCGTCGCATCAAAGATTCCGGCATGGACGGATTTAATCTGACTAATGGAAGAGTACGATGGAACATTCAGCATTTCTCCGGCTTACAAATCGAAGATGGAGAAAACCTTGCAGGGTTCTGTGGGAGGACTACAAGATATTGCTTGACGATTTGCCGACATCCATCTAGACAGAGCATTCTATGTGAAGAGGCAAGACGGCGCAAGATCTCGGAGTTCTCCGGGGGCTACTGTTGGGGATATGCTATATGGGTATCCTTATAGCATGTCTCTTATCCGACTAACCTGGGTGGCCCATAGTCGGTAGCATGGCCTATGGCCTGCTGGGCGGCCCAGTTAGGTGGATCCAGAAGGGAGGCCCATGCCGGATAAAGGAAGGCTACGGTGGAGTCACCAGCGTACCCAGAGCCTTGGAGTGCAAGATACACAAGACTAGTAATAGACAGTGTAGGACTCTATGACCTGTCCGGCTAGGACTTTTCCCTGTAACCCTAGGACCTGGTGACTATATAAGTCGGGCCTATGGGAGCCTTTAGGGCACGATAACTTAGACGTTCATAGACAACCTCGCACAGCGAACCTATCTCTGTAACTCGGCGTATTGCCATTATAGTGATTTATAGAAGGAGTAGGATTCCGCCACCGTCATGGGATCTGAACCTGGGTAAGCTGTCTTACCTCGTACCCGTCAACCGTCCGCCTTACCCCACGTCTCTAAATACGCACTATGAGGACCCCTCCATGGCATACTCGACGGCAATACCACGACACAACACAGAGACCTGCACAACACAAACTCAAGACTTTGCCCCAACAAATTAGTGAGGTTGTCAAACTCACCGGTTTGCTGTAAGAGTGGATTAAACGTATGGTGTGGAAGGTAATGGTGGTTTGCAACAAGTAAACAAGTAACAGTGGAAGATGTTTCAATGGTAAAGATTGGACCGGGGTCCATAGTTCACTAGAGGTGCTCTCCTTAGATAAACAACATGGCATGAAGGGTAAACAAATTATAGCAGGGCAATTGAAAGGAACTGAGAAAGGCATAACAATGCAATTACTAGTCAGAAAGATCCTATGAGATTCGATTGGGCAATACAACAAGATAAATAGACCGCCATCCAACTGCATCTATGACTAGAAGTCCACCTTTAGGTTATCATCCGAACCCCCTCCGGTATTAAGTTGCAAGCAACAGACATCTCTTTAAGCAAAGTGTGTAAGGTAAACAGTACACATGTTCCTTGAACAAGAGACCGTTGTTTTCTCCCTAGTGGAAACAGCACATCGACAACCGAAGATATTTCTGTCACTTCCCTTGGAAACTAGAGGCATGAACCCACTATTGAGCATAAATAACCCCTCTTGGAGTCACTAGCAACTACTTGGCGAAGATAGCTACTAACAACGGAGAGCATGCAAGATCACAAACAATACAGACATGATAGAATCATAAAGACAAAACCATTAATCAAACCAACATAATAATCTCAATATCCATCGGATCTCTGCAAACGCATGATTACAAATAGATTAGATCTTGATCATGAACGGAGCTCACAAGATCTATACATGAAAGCACAAAGGTGGAGATACAACCATCTAGCTACTTCATGGACTCATAGTCCAAGGTAGAACTACTCACACATCATACTGGAGAGAAGGCCTCCAGGATGATCTCCCCTCCGGTAGGGTGCCGAGAAGAACTTCAGATCCCCCCATTCTAGGGATGATGGTGGCGGAGGCTACAGACGGTTTCGTGGAGATTTGATCGGGTGCTTAGGGTTTCTGCATCGGGGGCTTCTTATAGGTGAAGGGGGAGGCCGAGGCGGCGTCCAGGGGCGTCAAACCCTAGCCAGGCGTGCGGTGGGGCCCACCCGCGCCTAGGGTGGGTCTGGCCACCCTGGCCGGCCCCTCCGGCTCTCCTATGGACTTCTTGTTCCCCATAGAAAGTAATTGACTTTTACGTTTGTCCCGTCAAATCCCGAGAATATTTCTTTACTAACTTTTCTAAAACGAAAAACAGTAGAAAACAGGCATCTGGCACTGTTGCAACTTGTTAATAGGTTAGTACCAGAAAACATGTAAAAAGCACCTCAAAGTGTGGACAAGTAAAGCAAAGTATATACTAAACAAGCATGGAGCATCAAAAATTATAGATACGTTTCCAACCTATCAACATCCCCAAGCTTAACTCTTGCTCGTCCTTGAGTAGGTAAGTTATAAAAAGAATAATTTTTGAGGTGACATGCACCCTCACAATAAAGATCCAACCATTTCCAAGCATTGAAAGCTGGGATCAAAGAACTCTAAACATGTGCATGAAAGATGGAGTTATAACAATAGGACATAGTAACTATGCATGCAACATGACAAGCTACAAACAAAGATCATGAATAACATGCATTGAAAAATGTTTGTTTGTTTCACACACAGAAAACATAGCATAGTGGCAATCACCTTGTCCCTTATAGAGTAGCAAATAGATGCATAGGCAATCACCTTGTCCCTCATAGGTAGAAGGTGGAGACTCATATAATGGTGGAAGAATGGCCTTTTTGTAAAGGAAGCAGGGATTACAAGTTTCAAAAAGAGCTTCCAAAAATTATGGTACTTGTTAGCTTTCAGCCATCATTGCCCCTATCATAAGAATCTTGAAGTGGTTAAGGTTAAAGTGGCAAATGTGGAGTGTATGCTTGACGAAGTATAAGTTGGCAATCTCAAGTCCCTTGAATATGAGGGCCACACCTCATGCTTACTCAACTTTGGGTCCAGGTAAGTTCTTGTCGTTGTAAGTATTTGCATATCATTGAGAACCGCCAACGGGGTACCCCTTGCACATGTTACAGGAGCTTTCCCATAACCAAAATGACAAGGCAAGAAGACAATGAGCATCTCAGCAATATTTTTATTTACCATATGCATAGATTTTTATTCAGGATGCTTCAAATATAGCTTATTATGGTGATGCTGCAAGTTTCCACCATGATTAGGCATGGCTTAGGCTAGCGGCCCAGTCGTTTCTCTAACACAGGATACAAACTCCATGGACTTACAAGTTCCCTCTTTATTTCACACTGGTGACATCCATAGACAAAAGAACATGATATCAACTAAGTACAAAGTATAAGTGCAATGTTGAAAACGTTTCCCTTGACAGCATGGTTCTGCTAATTCCAACTTATAAGTGCAAGCATATACAACAAAGTTGTCACAATGGTTCTAGTTTATTAGGAGCAAAGAATATAAAGTGTGCCATCAAGTTCGTGAGGGCTTTAATCACTAAGTTTTCACATAACAAAATAGTTTTTAATTGGAAGATAGTTGAAAACAAGAATATACTTGGAATGGTGTAACACACCATGCATAGGAGTTTATAGTGGACACTTTGGAAAAACTTGGTTTCTTGGGAGTTGTAAGCATGAGTATAACTTACTCATACAAGTGGAGGCTAGCAAAAGACTGGGAGCAACCAACTAAGAGAGCAATAATGGCCATAATCAGTGCAACAAAGCATACTAATCAAAGCAAAGAGTGGTACTACAAGTCAAGGACTAAATGATCATATAGGCTAATGGTGACTTGTCATAGTCATAACATGGTGTGAGCATGTGCCAAGTCAATCCAAGAAAAGCATCAAAGGAGAATACCACAATACTATGCTTTTGCATGCTAAAACAACGCATAATTTCTTCAAGGCACACTAGGTAATCCCAATTGTTTAGAACAAGACATGCTACAGCAATAATCACTAGATGTCAAAACAACACCTAGCATGTCATGCTAAAGTCTAAGTCATAGTCAATGCAAGCTCCTCTTGCACTTCAAGCAAGAACTTACTACTCCTTTCCAACACCAAGCAACTTATTTGTAAAACAACATAGCGAGAACGGGGGGTCCAAACGACTTTATTCAAGCAAACTATACAACCTAAGCAAAGCAAACGGAAACTAAGATGCTCCAAGAAGAACACAACTGTGCATGAAACAATAAAAACGAAGTGTCTAGACAGACGTGAGCTTTTTATTGATGAAGGGGATTCCTTGGGCATCCCCAAGCTTTGACGCTTGTACCTCTTGGATATTTCTTGGGGTTACACCATGGTGGAATCCCCAACCTTGAGCTTTTGTCCATTCTTCATCTCATTGCATCATTCTCTCTCTACACCTAAAATTTTTCCTTCATACAAAACTTCACACAATCTTCATTAGCAACATTAGTGTATTCAAAAGATATTAGACCTCTGGAAAACCTTTGGAACAGCAAGGCTTTTCACTAAAAAACACAAGCTACTGTAGTAACTCCTTCAAAAATCTCAATTCACCTAAAGAGAACTCAAAAGGAATCAATAAGAAGCAAATGCAAATAATGACAGAAATCTGTCAAAATAGACCAGCAGGTAGAAAACGATTTTTTCGAACATCATATGTTGCTCAAATCAAAAAGTGTTGAACTAACGAAAGTTAGATAACATACTGGGAGATTTATTCGTAAATTGTGAGATCAATCCGAGTTACAGAGACTCCTCGCGAATATTTTTGGTGGAGGACAGAAATCTGTTTCGGGACAACAACTCCCCAAATCTTACTTCCCTCTCATTAGAGGTCATTCTTGGCACAAAAAGCAAACAAAAAGGATAAGGAGAGGTCATTACAGAAGTAGTAACTTCCAAGACTCAAGGAAACTCTTGGGTTATCTCCCAACAAGTACTTTTCTTTAACGCCTTTAAGTTACGCTTGAGAGCTTGAGAAGATGCTCACATAAGAAATATGAATTGAAGTAAAAGAGAGCATTAAGAAGAAAATTCAAAACACATTTAAGTCTAACCCACTTCCTATGCATAGGAATCTTCTAAGAAGATAAATCAAAGAAGCACAAAGCCACAAGCATAGGAAAGGAAAACAAGTGCAACTTCAAAACTTTCAACATAAAGAGGGGAATGTTAATATTGTTGAGATACATAAGAACATGTTTCCCTCTCTCATAATAATTTTCAGTACCCTCATGAATAAACTCAACAATTTAGCTATCACATAAAGCATGCTTTTCATGATCTACAAACACATAATTACTATCAAGCTCAAAAATAGTGGGATTAAAACCTTCACAGGTTTTACCCAAAGTAGATATTTCAAAAGGATCCACAGGAACATAACATTCATCCTCCTTTGGTAAGCATGGGGGACAATTGTCAACAACCGGATTTTTAATCCCAGATGCCTGTTATGCCATACATCGCAATCCCAGGATTACCATTTTTGAGAGACATAACAGAATTGGATACCAGAGTACATCATCCATTACAAACCGTACATAAGTTCTTACACAAATAGGGATCTCATGATCCAGTTCTTAATACAACGAACTTCAAGCAGCGGAATACGTAATAATAACGGTAGCGTAGGCGAAACTCCATCTTCGGGGTCACAGGAAATGCTGACGATGGGAGATGATCCTAGTTGTCGTAACCTTCCTAGGGTCCATCCTCCAGGTACTCCTCTTCATAGTCTGGCCACGGGAATAGCCAGGGACAAAGCCATGAGTACTCTTTAAGTACTCGCAAACTAATACTAACAAGTGAAAGGGGTTTTTGATAATACGACACTAGGCTCTAGGGTTGTTTTGCAAAATCCAGATTTATCTCTACTAAGTTTGGAAACAACGAATGCTAGTTAAGGTTTTATAACACCTAAGTGGGAACTTGTATTTCATATCACAACCCTATTGTGGTCGAGTCGAAGTCTCAATTCATTTCACAAGTCTTTTGAAAAAATCTGACGGGGGAACAGTATGGCCACTCCAACTGTCCATAACCGCGGACGCGGCTATTCGAATAGTTTGACACTCTGCAGAGATTGTAAACTTTCACCACAACATTCGATACATCCGTCAGGAAAAAATCCTGAATTCACCATACTCAGTATGCGGATAATCAATCCTAACCTTTCAATTACACTCCCTAGTATAAGAACCTCTCCTGTGAGTTTGTCCTCCCAACCATGACCAACTTTCATCTTGGGTACTGCACAGGTGGACAATCTTCACAAGGTAGCCTCAGCTCAGACCTTGGCCATGAGGGAACTAATACTAAGGTACATAAGTTTCCAGTCAAGCCCTACCCAATCTTCGGGTATTGTGGTTGTACGATAAAATTTGGAATGGTATCGCATCCAGACAACCATCAGTTTTATAAAGGGATAAGGCTCATGCCTCAACATTTTCATCACCAAAATCATCAAGTGTTCGGAAACACATGTCCAAAACATTGCAATAGAATGATCCATCATTCCAAGGTTTTCATAACCATTTTCACCAAGTATTCCCATCTAAAGTTGGTCAAGTTTTATGCTTAGCACTAGCATCTACAAGTGGGGGTGAGTACTAATGAGAGGTGGTACACTAGTGGGGTGTGACTAAGATTAATCGCATGCCTTAGGAGGACACAAGATTATCTAGCTTAGGCCAAATTTTATGCTCTTTATGCAACCTTAAAGTATCCTTCTAGTATCTACCATTTATTCCAGTAAACTCTAAGTAAGAGCTTTGATAAAAAATAAAGTAATAAACTTGCAAATAAAACTAGGATTGGTTTATCAAGTGGTTATGATCATATATGCTTTAAGGCATATAGTGGCATGGTAGCGAGCAAGTAGTAGCTTGCATAGGTCAACTTGATTAGTAAGGCTTGCAAGTATTGGCTTGCACAATATCAGTATAAGCTTGCTAAATTGCAAGTGTTAGCTTGCCTTGTGCAGAGCAGTGGTTGAAGTTATCCTCGGCTTCTTCTTCGTAGTATCCTCCTTCCTCCTAGTATCCTTGGTCGGTACTAGCGTCTATAAATAAATACGATGTACATAATCACCAAACAATACTTAAATACTTGCAATAATCACAGAAAAGGGTCCTATAGATGATCTAGCATCATCACTAACATTACAAGGTTAAAGCTTGGTTTAATTCCTTTTATTTTTAGAAAAGTAATTTATACTCATTGAAAAACTACTTAAGATTTAATATTCGCCAAACCAAATATGGGATCATGTTGACACATGTCATCACCACATATTTTAGTTCATGGGAATGTGATTTAAAGTGGTGTCACAATTTAATAAGGTTTTACCCTTTTATTTTAATTAATTAAAGTGGCTAGAAATGCCTATGGGGCATTCTTTTATTACTTGAACATTATTTCTGTAAGTAAACCTATATATTTTTATATATTCTGAAAGATATGGTTAAATGTGATTTTTGAGAGTTGGAATCAACTCAAAAGCTATTATGGTTTAAATTTGAAAAATGTTTTAATGCAGAAAAGCTTCTGCCTTGTTATTTTTGCCAAGGGGATCTACAGATCCAAATGACTTGAATCCAACAGGCTTGGATTCAGCATTCCCAGACCTTTCTAACAAAATTAGTTTCATTCAATTTGGTGCACTTAATCGATCTGGGTTGATTTTTAAACTGGGTACAGAAGTGTGTTTGAAATAAAATGGAAAAGGTTTAATTCAAATAACTGGGCTGCGCGGGAAAGGTTAACGGGCTGGCCTGCTAAGCACAGCGCTTCCGCGGGCTGCGTAAGTGGCTGTCCCAACGCGTCAGTGAGATGAGGGGGTGTGAAGCGGTATGGGGCGATGTGGGGCGTTCGATCTGGTTCTAATCCAACGGCTGAGGGTCATCGTCAACGTTGGGCAACGCCAGCGAGACAGAAACCTAGGGCGGCCAGTGGGAGTCGCTGGGGGCTCACCGGGGTTCAGGAGAGGGGGGCGAACAACAAAGTCGACGACGACGAACCTCCTGGTACCGACAGCTTCTCCTGGGGCGTCTCCAATCGCTGCCCCCCTTCTTCTCCAGCAGCGGCAGACTCCGATGAAATTCCGGCGAAGTGCTGCTCGCCTTGCTCCGGGAACAGGGTGGCACGATCAGTGAGAAGAGGGGAGTGAGATGGTGTGCTCAATTCGGATGGGGGTGGCCTCTATTTATAGTTGCGACAATGAGACCGAACGGGATGGGCAGGCGACGGTGGCGACATGGCTACGGGCTGCTAGAGGCATGGCCGGCTGTGGCGATCACTTGTTGGTCTCCTGGCGATGCTCTACGGCTTTAATGCGCGCGTCTGGGGCGGTATGGTTTGGTCTGGAACGCGCGATACTCTGCGCGGCAGAGGCGACATCTTCGACGGCGATCGGTGGTTGTGCGGCATGGGGCGGCGAACAGGGATGTCTGGCGGTCTCCTGGGTCGATGGCGATCATGTATGCACGCGGCGAGGGCGGCGCGCGGTCTGTGGGCTTCGGTCGAGGGTGGCGCTCTGGCGCATGCTTGGCATGGTTGCTGGCGAGCTAGGCGCGGTTCGTGCGTGTGGTCTAGTGGCTGTCAACGTTTGAGCGCTGGACAGGGAGTGGCGGTGCACGGTGGGCTGCCTCCTAGACAAGGTTGGCACGACTAAATCTCCTCCTAGCTTGTTGTCTCCACTAGGGTGGCAAAGTGAGCTTCGGCTGTTCACCATTGATGTCATTGCCTAGCTTACAGTGAGGCTAGTGCTTGGTTTAACTTGCTAGATGATCTACTGAGATGGTTGTGAGCTAGAGAGGGAACAAGTTAGGCTTCAATCACTGCTCACAATAGTGTATAAGATTTTGATGATTTGTGTCTGCAATGTGTTTGATGAAATGGCCGCAAGAATTCAAGTTTTGAATTTTTAAAAGATTTTTGGTGGGTGTGCTAGGTTGGTGCTGGTGAGTCTGCAGATGCTTGAGTTTTGAAAGTTGAGCTTGTTTTAGTGGTTTTTGAAAAACTGGGATCTTCTCATATGATAAAGATTCAATTTTGAATTGTCATTTAAACTATGCATTTGAAAGTTTCTGGATGATCACAAAGTGGGCCTTGATACCTTGTTATGAGTACAATCAAGGGGTGCAAAGATCCAGAAAAGTTTCTGTTAAGTTCTAAAAGTTTGGGACAGCCAAAGTAGGCATGGGAGTTAAATTGGTCAAAATGACCATTCACTCATTTAGCTTTGTTTTGATTTATTTTGTCTTTGAGAAAAGTTTGGGAATTGTTTAGATGATGTTTATTTCACCTAAGAATCCATTTACAAGCAAAGGAACAAACAAACAAGGTGGTTCAAAAGAATTCCATATAAAATGCATACACCATGCATGCTTTCATACTTTTATTTTAGAAAAGTTTTTGTTAACCCTAATTTTAATGATTAGAGTTTGATGATCCAAGTTTAGTATTTTTGGGATGTTACAACAATCAAATAATGTAAGGGATAAAGAGTTACTCTCATTAGAAGGTAGGCATGGGTAGATAATCCATTCGTCTCCTTTTGTGCATCACTCTCCTCTTTTTCATCTAATGAGCGTCCAGTTTCAACAATTTCTTCTTCCATAGGCTCCTGCAAGGCATTAGACTCTTCCATGTGTGGAAAGCATCTATTAAAATATTCAAGAATATAGCCATATGCTTCCTTGTAATTATCAAAGCAAAATTTAAGTATCTCATAAACCTCAGATTCATAAGGTGAATCATCAGTATTTTCAAGGAAACTGGCAAGTTCAAATGCACCCTTGAAAGAAATAAACTCTTCAATTTGTTCCACATCATAAAAGTCATAATTTACTTTTACATAAGAAGATATGGTAACATTATCATTATACTCACATTGAAAAGGGAGGTGTTTATATCTCCTACAGCAACAGGCTTTATCAAAGCAATACTTAACATTATAAGTGGAGCACACCTCTATAGCAATAGTATACAACTTATAAATTTGCTCCCGTAAGTGTTTCCCTTTTTGTGACAAACGGTGTTCCTTATAATAATAATTTTTTTCTTCCATGAACCCACCTTGCCAATAAGAACTAGTTCCAAAGAAACCATCCATTGGTAGAAATCATGACCAAGCAAGGCAATAACAGACTAGCAACTAGAGTAGGAACTATTTTTTTTGTGTTATGAATAAAGCAAGCAAACCAAACTAGACTAATTTTTTGGGTTTTTTTTAAAATGGGCAAACAAAACCAAGCAAAAGAAACAAAGAAAACTAAAAACAAACTAAAGAGAGAGGAAGTGAAGGACTCCCCTTGTGAAGACGTCCTTAGCCTCCCCAGCAACAGCGCCAGAAAAGCTTGATGTAGTGCTGAGTTGATGTAGGAGCGCTTCGTTGGGAACCCCAAGAGCAAGGTGTGAAGCAGCACAGCAGCAAGTTTTCCCTCAGTAAGAAACCGAAGTTATCGAACCAGTAGGATGAAGGAAACGTCACACAGGTGTTCCAAGCAACGCGGAGACCTGCACAACACAAACTCAAGACTTTGCCCCAACGAATCAGTGAGGTTGTCAAACTCACCAGTTTGCTGTAACAAAGGATTAAACGTATGGTGTGGAAGGTAATGGTGGTTTGCAGCAAGTAAACAAGTAATAGTGGAAGATGTATCAATGGTAAAGATTGGACCAGGGTCCATAGTTCACTAGAGGTGCTCTCCTTAGATAAACAACATGGCATGAAAGGGTAAACAAATTATAGCAGGGCAATTGACAGGAACTGAGCAAGTCATAACAATGCAATTACTAGTCAGAAAGATCCTATGAGATTCGATTGGGAAATACAACAAGATATATAGAACGCCATCCAACTACATCTATGACTTGAAGTCCACCTTGATCTTATCATCCGAACCCCCTCCAGTATTAAGTTGCACGCAACAGACAACTGCTTTAAGAAAAGTGTGTAAGGTAAACAGTCCACATGTTCCATGAACAAGAGACCGTTGTTTTCTCCCTAGTGGTAACAACACATCTACAACCGAAGAGATTTCTGTCACTTCCCTTGGAAACTAGAGGCATGAACCCACTATCGAGCATAAATACCCCTTCTTGGAGTCACTAGCAACTACTTGTCCAAGATAGCTACTAACAACGGAGAGCATGCAAGATCACAAACAATACCGACATGATAGAATCATAAAGACAAAACCATTAATCAAACCAACATAATAATCTCAATATCCATCGGATCCCCATAAACACAACATGCATGATTACAAATAGATTAGATCTTGATCATGAACGGAGCTCACAAGATCTATACATGAAAGCACAAAGGAGGAGATACAACCATCTAACTACTTCATGGACACATAGTCCAAGGTGGAACTACTCACGCATCATACCGGAGAGAAGGCCTCCAGGATGATCTCCCCTCCGGTAGGGTGCCAGGAAGAACTTCAGATCCCCCTGCTCTAGGGACGATGGTGGCGGCGACTACAGACGGTTTCGTGGAGATTTGATCGGGTGCTTACGGTTTCTGCATGGGGGATTCTTATAGGCGAAGGGGGAGGCCGAGGCGGCGGCCAGGGGTGCCAAACCCTAGCCAGGTGCTGGGTGGGGCCCACCCGCGCCTGGGTTGGGTCTGGTCACCCTGGCCGACCCCTCCGGCTCTCCTCTGGACTTCTTGTTCCCCACGGAAAGTAATTGACATTGCCGTTTGTCCCGTCCAATTCCGAGAATATTTCTTTAATAACTTTTCTAAAACCAAAAATAGCGGAAAACAGGCATCTGGCACTGTTGCAACTTGTTAATAGGTTAGTACTAGAAAACATGTAAAAAGCACCTCAAAGTGTGGACAAGTAAAGCAAAGTATATACTAAACAAGCATGGAGCATCAAAAATTATAGATACGTTTCCAACGTATCACGGGGGCGAATGATGTAGTCTACGATGGCGAACCTCCTGGTACCGGCGGCTTCTCCTGGGGCGGCTCCAATCGCTGGCTCCTTTCTTTCTCCTCCGAGGCAGACTGTGGCCAAATTCCAGCGATGTGCTGCTCGCCTTGCTCTGGGAGTGAGGTGAGGTTCTTCTAAGAGAGAGGGGAGTGAGATAGTGTGAAGAAATCGAGTGTGGGTGGCCTCTATTTATAGTGTAGGGAGGGGACCGAAGGGCGCGGGCTGAGCTCATCGGTGTCGTCAGCACAGCAAGCTAAAGGCATGGGAGACGGTAGGGGAGGTGATGTACTCCATAGCGAAGCTCAACGGCATGGTCACACGGCGTGGGGCAATGCGAGACGGTCGGAACATCACAGTGCTCTGGGCGGGTCCGATGGGAAGTTTTATGGTGCACAACATCTACGGTCCGTGCGGCGGCGAACGAGCATGTCTGCAGGGTTGCTGGGGTGGTGATGATCATGCTTGCACGTGGCGAGGGCGGCGCATGGTATGTGGGCGTGGTCGCTTTGTGGCGCTCTGGCGCGCTCTCGGCACGCTCGCAGAGAGGCTGGGCACGCTCGGGCTATGTGGTCTAGGGGCTGGCAGGGCTCGAGCGCTGGACAGGGGGTGGCGGTGGACTGTGGAGTGCTTGCTAGACAAGGTTGGCGAGTCTAGTGAGGCTCCTAGCTTGCTGTCGACATTGGGGTGGCAAGTTGGGCTCGACATGCTCACCATTGATGGCATGGGAAGCTCACAGTGGTGCTAGAGCTTGTTAATTGAGCTAGATGATCTACTAAGGATGTGCTGTGAGCTAGAGAGGGAACAAGTTAGGACAAATCACTGCTCCCAATAGTGTTTGATGTTTGTTTGTTTTGTGTTTGCAAGGTGTTTGATGAAATGGCTGAAGAGATTCAAATTTGAATTTTTGGGTCAAACTTGGTGGGTGTATTAGTTACATACTCAATAGTTTCTGGTTAGTTGGAAAGGTCAAGGGGTACTGGTTTGGTTGGTTTTTGAAAATGGGCGATCTTCACATATGTTAAAGATTCAATTTTGAATTGTCATTTGAATCAAGTTGCCAAATGTTTCTGTAAGTTTGAAAGGTGGGCTTGGGTACTTTTACTTGGTCTAGCAAGGGGTGAAAATAAATAGAATTGTTTATGTTTGAAATCTTGGACTAGAAACACTCAAAGTGTCCTAGTGATGAAGATTGGCAAAAATGACCATTTGCTTTATTTGGTTTATTTTTGATTTTTCTCTTGATTTGTTTCTGGTTGGAAATGATTTAGATGATGTTGTTTTCATCTTTAAACCAATCCTTGATATTTAGAACAATCACACAAGTCCATTCATGCATTCATACAATCATCACATACACACATGCATTCATATGATTTAATTAACAAAAGTTTTTGTTAACCCTAATTTTGGTGATTGGGATTTGATAATCATTGTTCAATATTTTTGGGATGTTACAAACCTTCCCTCCTTAAAAAAATCTCGTCCCGAGATTTGAGAAAGAAGAAAGAAGAAAACTAGGATTTAAAAAGATCGGGAAACTCCGTCTTGATGTGATCTTCTCGCTCCCAGGTAGCTTCTTCTTTAGTGTGGTTACTCCACTAGATCTTGAGAAACTTGATCTTCGGGTCCTGGAGGTTCGGAAAGATTCCTCCAAAATACGGATGGGTACTTCAGGATACGTCAGGTCATCGTTGATCTCTATGGTGCGATGATCAATGTTCTTGAAAACTTCAGTCTTCTCCGGGACTTCAAGGAATTTGCGAAGTAACGATATATGGAACACATTGTGCACTACTAACATCTCCTCTGGAAGTTCTAGTTGATACGATACTTCTCCTCGACGATTCAGAATCTTGAAAGGTCTGATATATATGGGGGCTAACTTTCCTTTTAGCTAGAAACATTGCATTCCCTTCAAAGGTGACACTTTGAGGTACACAAAATCTCCGATATTGAAAGCGTGGTCTCGACATCTTTTATCGGTATAACTCTTCTGTCTTGACTGGGCGGTCTTGAGGTGCTCATGGATCTTATGCACTTTCTCTTCTGCTTCTCGTAGGTTGTCGGGTCCAAAAATATGTCTCTCTCCTACTTCCAACCAATTCAAAGGGGTACGACACTTCCTTCCATACATGAATTCAAATGGGGCCATTTGCAAACTAGCTTGATAACTATTGTTGTAAGAAAATTCTGTGAAAGGCAGATTGTCTTCCCATTTAGATCCATACTCTAGCACACATGCTCTCAACATATCTTCGAGTATTTGATTTACTCGCTCCGTTTTTCCATCGGTTTGAGGGTGATAAGCTATGCTAAAATCCAATCTTGTTCCTAATCCTTCTTGGACTTTCTTCCAAAATATCGAGGTAAACTAAGTTCCTCGATCTAACACAATGTTCTTGGGGACTCCATGCAAACTAACGATCCTAGCGATGTACAACCCCGCTAGCTTCGAACTCTGGTAGGTGGTCTTGACTGGTAAGAAATGGGTGAATTTGGACAGGCTATCAACTATGACCCAAATAGAGTCATTTCCCCTACTAGAGGTAGGCAAACCGGTGATAAAGTCCATTCCAACCAAATCCCACTTCCATTCCGGAATCTGTAAGGGTTGCAACAGTCATGCGGGTCTCTGATGTCCCACCTTGACTCTCTGACATATACCACACTTGTCTATGTAGCTTCCAATTTCTGTCTTCATCTTATGCCACCAAAATTGTTCCTTCAAATCCTGGTACATCTTTGTTCCTCCGGGGTGGATGGAATAAAGGGTATCATGTGCCTCTTTCAAAATATCCCGCTTCAATTCCGAATCTGATGTTACACAGAGACGTCCTTTGTACCACAACACTCCTTCTTCATCTTCTGTGAATCCAGGTACTTTCCCTGTACCGATACGACATTTGATTCTGTCGATACAAGCATTTCCTTTCTGCGCCTCCTTGATCTGACTGATCAAAGTGGGATGAAGTTCTATGCTAGACAAAAATCCTTCACTTACTAATTCCATTCTAAAATCTTCCATCTCCTTGTGCAAACTTGGTTGCTCCTTCAGAATCATGGAATTCAAGCGGCACGACTATCTGCTAAGGGCATCTGCTACCACATTGGTTTTACCGGGGTGATAGTGAATGTCCAGATCATAGTCCTTGATTAGCTCTATCCATCTCCTCTGTCTCATATTCAGCTCCTTCTGAGTGAATATATACTTTAGGCTCTTGTGATCCGAATAAATCTCACAACGGTTTCCCATAAGGTAATGCCGCCATGTCTTCAGGGCTAGAACTACAGCTCCTAGTTCAAGATCATGGGTTGGATAATTTTGTTCATGCTGCTTTAGTTGTCGGGACATATAAGATATAACTTTTCCTTCTTGCATTAGCACACATCCGAGACCGATCTTGGATGCGTCACAACACACATCAAACGGCTTCGTGAGATCCGGCATGATCAAGATGGGGGCTGAAATCAATCTCCTCTTGAGTTGAAAACTCGTTTCACATTTGTCCGTCCATTCGAACTTCTTATCCTTCTTTAGCAATTGGATCATGGGTCTTGCGATACTTGAAAATCCTTCTAAGAACTTGCGGTAATATCCCGCCAATCCAAGAAATGCACAAACTTGGGTTTGAGTGGTTGGGGCTTGCCAATTTTCAACATCCTTCACCTTGGCAGGGTCAACGACAATTCCTCCGGCTGATACGATATGCCCGAGGAATCCTACCTCTTGTAACCAGAATTCGCATTTGCTAAACTTGGCATATAACTGATGCTCCCTAAGGGTTCCAAGTATGGTCCTTAGGTGTAGCTCATGTTCTTCTTCTGATTTGGAATAGATCAGAATGTCATCGATGAAAACAACGACAAACTTATCCAGGAAGTCCATAAAAATCTTATTCATGAGGTTCATGAAATAAGCAAGGGCATTGGTTAATCCAAAAGACATGACAATGTACTCATACAGTCCATATCTGGTGGTAAAGGCAGTCTTTGGAATATCCTCTGCTCGAATCTTGAGTTGGTGATAACCAGTTCTAAGATAAATCTTAGAAAACACTTTGGCACTAGTCAACTGGTCAAACAGGTGTTCTATATTTGGCAGTGGGTACTTGTTCTTTATGGTGACATCATTCGACTTCCGATAATCCGTACACAAATGGTTGCCTCCATCTTTCTTGTCCACAAATAAAACAGGTGATCTCCATGGCGACACACTTGGTTGGATCAATCCTATCTCCAGCATAGCATCCAGTTGCTTCTTCAGCTCCACTAATTCAGACAGGTTCATACTATATGGTCTCTGGGCTATGGGTCCGGTTCCAGGGATTAGTTCAATGATACACTTGATATCCCGATCTGGGGGCATACCGGGAAAAACATCTTGAAATACATCGGGGTATTCACAGACTAGTCTGACTTTGTCAATGGTTGGTTGGGATAGACTCTTGTTGCACTTGAATTGACGGGGCAATGTTTCAGATACATGCTCGACTAATATTTTGGCTGTACTGGTTATGGTTATGGCTTTCTTGGAACAGTCGATTAATCCTTTATGTTTGGACATCCAATCCATTCCTAGTACTACTTCCAAACCTTTAGTTCCGAGTACTATTAGATTAACATAAAAATCTATTCCATGGATTCGGATAGGCACGGCCTTGGAAATTTGTCTAGCTTTGGTGGTTGAACTAGGTATTTGAACTATCATAACATGCTTCAATTTGGTGGGTTGAATCTTACTAGTGCATGCAAATTCTTCGGTAACAAATGAGTGTGATGCTCCAGAATCAAAAAACACTCTGGCAAGGACTGAGTTAACAGAAAACATACCTAGCATGAAATATGGCGCTTCTTGGGCTTCTTCAGCATGCATGAGAAAGAGACGGCCATTGCGGTGGAGCGAGTTCCCTGGGGCAAACCTTCTTCCAGGCTGAACACAACGTTGCTGCTGAGCTGTGGCATTTGCATTGGGGGATGCGGCAATTTTCTTGGGGAACTCATTCGAATAGTGACCCTTGGTTCCACATTCATAACAAGTCACCTGAGACTTGTCCTTTGCTGCAACAGGCACAACATTGCTTCCAGTCCTTGGGGCAGTATTGGTGTTGGTGGCGGCATTGTTGTTGTTGAACTTAGGCGGTGCACGGTTGAAATTGCTGGGGTTGCCGGGGTTATTGTGATTTCCTTCGGGCCTTGGGTTTCCACGGTTGGGATAGGTTGGACGATTCATCGGGGGTCTATTGTTTCTTGGGGAAAATCCTGGAGATGGGTTGGGGCGATACTTTGGTGTATGATGGGTTCCTAGTTGATGCATCATGCGACGCTTTCGGTTCTCATTAGCTTGGTTGATCTTCCCTTCCATCTGAATGGCTGGGATATTGACTAACACTGTCTGCATCTCATCATGCAGACCATTCAGGAATCTCTCCTTCTTCTTGGCTTCAGTGTCTATCTCATCAGGGGCATACCTACCCAATGAAAAAAATTGTCACGGTACTCCACTACTGTCATGTTGCCTTGCTTCAGTTCTCTGAATTCATATCTCATCCTCTTGATCAAACCCGGTGGCATATGGGTTCTGCTGAACTTGATTTTGAACTCTTCCCAAGTCTTCATCTGACCTCCATTCATGGCACGAACGCAATTCCACCATGCTCTTGCATATCTGGCCAGATAGTGGGTAGCGAACAGTACCTTCTCGTTAGCTTCCACTCCTGTAACTTCTAAGTTGTTCTCCATGGTCTGTAGCCAATCATCTTCATCGAGGGGCTCTTCAGACTTAGTGAAAATGGGTGGATTGGTGTTCTAGAAGTTCTTGAGATTGGATCCATGGTGTTCCTGATTTCCATGGCCTTGATTGTTGTTGGCCATCTGACCTATCTATTGAAGGGTGGCTAAGTTGGCTTGATGTTTGTCCCTTTCAGCTTCGCGGTCAGAAACCAACATTTTCAAGATTTGCAACATCGGGTCCGGGGATGAAGTGCTTCCTCCGCGAGGCATCTGATGATTGAGATAGATCATGAGAAAAGAGGGAAATTTCTAAGGTTCAGGGTTTTGGGAGAAGTTTTCAAATTTTGACTCAGATTTTTCTAGCAACTTGCTTTCATTCATTCATAGCACACGATACAAACACACACCACAAAAAAGGAAAACAGATGGTTTTAGGAACCATTCTAGGAAACTACGATACAGTGGGACCGGATACAACTCACTAACGCTAGTGCTCAAGTGCTACTACTCCTCGGAGTCAGTGTCTTCATCATCCTCATCATCATCAATGAAGGCGAAGTCATCCTAATCGGTGAATAAGTCCATGGCCTGATCCTCCAGAAAGTCATCATCGTCACTGAGATAGGAGTAGGGGTCTCCACGAAGGTCTTCTCCTGCATTCTCCCTCTCCCGAGCTGCATATCTCTCTCGTGGACAGTCTCCTCCAACTCTATGATCCTGTGACGGAGACAGGCAATGATGCACTCCTTCTTATCGAGCTGACGGCGACGAGACTAGCGATCCTTTACTAGCATGGCAATGGTCTGATCCTTCTTGGCGGCGATGGCGTAGTTCTGGTTGGCGTAGGAACGGGCATTGTCTAACTCCTTCTGACGGTCATACATCATGAAGCTGAGGTGGTCCAATTGAGTATTCAGCTCATGGTGATACGGGGCCTCCAGTGGTTGTCCCATAACATCACGCCTTGGATAGAACTCAAAGCGGGTTCCCTGGATCTGAGTGATGCTCTGCCCACACAGACTGGCAAGAGCTTCCTGCATGGCCCTGGCAAGTCCATCGAGCCAGTTGTTCTCTCTCAAGGTGAACTGAATTCCCTCTGAGGTGGGGGCTTCAATACTTCCTCGAAGACTTGCAACAACTATCCATTGCAGCTCCTCTCCTTCCTGATTGTTGAGCTGATCTCCGAAGAACTCGGGATGCAGACGCTCCAGCATCTCCGACAGCTAGTCCAAGTCACGCTCAAAGATGAGGTCTCCTCCATTCCCCAACTGATAAAACTTGCTATACTTCACGTCCATCTATAAGAATATAGGATGAGTAAGTTAGTAGAGTGATCAAGTGTGTCAAATTTTAAGTAAGTTTGCTAGAATTGATGAGGAGTATGAATTTCATGAAAGAGTCTAAGTGGTAAGAATGACAGTAAGTTTTCATAAATACTCACTTCCTTTGGTTTTGAAATGAAGTTTTTGATTCAAATGTCCATTCTAAACTAGGGTCTCCTATGGTCAGGATGGCTCTCATACCAACTTGTCAACACCCGGATTTTTAATCCCAGTTGCCTGTTATGCCATACACCGCAATCCCAAGATTACCATTTTTGTGAGACATAACAGATTGGATATCACAGTACATCATCCATTACAAACCATACATAAGGTCTTACAACAAATAAAGGATCACATGATCCAGTCTTAATACAATCATAGCAGCAGAATAACGTAATAATAACGGTAACGTAGGCGAGGCTCCATCTTCATGGTCACAGGCAATGCTGACAATGGGAGATGATCCTAGTTGTCATAACCTTCCTGCTGTCCGTCCTACTGATAGTCCTCTTCGTAGTCTGGCCACAGGAATAGCCAGGGACAAAGCCATGAGTACTCTTTAAGTACTCGCAAACTAATACTAACAAGTGAAGTGGTTTTTGAGTAGGAAATACTAAGCTCTAGGTTGTTTTGCAAAAACCCAGATTTATCTCTACTGAGTTCAGAAGCAAAGAAAGCTAGTTGAAAGTTTTATAACACCTAAGTGGGAACTTGAATTTCGTATCACAACCATGCTGTGGTCAAGTCAAGCCACAAATCATTTCACAAGTCATTTTGAAAACATCTGACGACGGAACAGTATGGCCACTCCAACTATCCATAATCACGGACGCGTCTATTCAAATAGTTTGACACTCTGCAGAGGTGGTGCACTTTCACAACAACATTCGATACATCTGTCAGGAACAATCCTGAATTCACCATACTCAGTATGCGGATAATCAATCCTAACCTTTCCATTACACGCCCTATTATAGGTACCTCTCCTCTGAGTTTCGCCTCCCAACCATGATAACCTTTCATCTTGGAAACTGCACAGGTGGACAATCTTCACAAGGTAGCCTCAGCTCCAACCTTGGCCACAAGGGAACCCATACTAAGGTATATAAATTTCCAGTCAAGACCTACCCAAATTTCGGGTATTGTGGTTGTACGGTAAAACTGGAATGGTATCGCATCCAGACAACCATCAGTTTTATAAAGGGCTAAGGCTCATGCCTTAACATTTTCGTCTTCAAAATCATCTGGTGTTCAAGAACACATGTCAAAAAATTTCAGTAGAATGACTCATCATTCTAAGGTTTTCATAACCATTTTCACCAAGTATTCCCATCTAAAGTTGATCAAGTTTTATGCTTAGCACTAGCAACTACAAGTGGGGGTAAACACTAATGAAGGGTGGTAAATAAGTGTATCTTATCTAAGTTCAATCTCATGCCTCAGGATGACATCAAGATTATCTAACTTAGGCCAAGTTTTATTCTCTTTATGCTAACTTTAATAAACTTTCTATGTTTTACAATTTACTAGGTAACCTTAACTAGAAAGCTTTGATAAAGAAATAAAATAACTAAGCTTGCAAATAAAAATAGGATTGGGTATCAAGTAGTGTAAGCTTTGCAAGTAAAACTTGCATGGTTTAGCTTAGCTTGCTAAGATAGTAGTATGAGTTAGCAAGGATTAGCTTGCTAAGTTAATAGCTTTCCTTGTGCAGAGCAGTGATTGAAGTTCTCCTCGGCTTCTTCTTCGTAGTATTCTCCTTCCAACTTGTATCCTTGGTCAGTACTAGCGTCTATAAATAAATATGAGGTACACAATCACCAAACAATACTTAACTACTTTTACTTATCACACCAAGGTTTTCACTAGATGATCACAAACATTACAATCATTAAGGCAATAGTTTTATTTATTTTATTTTGGAAAAGTAATTTCTACTCATTGAAAAACTACTTAAGATTTAATATTCTCCAACTAAAACATGGGATCATGTTGACACATGTCATCACCACATATTTCAGTACATGGGAATGTGATTTAAAGTGGTGTCACAATTTAATAAGGTCTAACATTTTTGTTTTAATTAATTAAAGTGACTAGAATGGCCTATGAGGCATTATTTTATTACTTGTCCATTATTCCTATAATTAAACCTATATATTTTTATATATTCATAAAGGTATTGTTAAATGTGATTTTTGAGAGTTGGAATCGACTCAAAAGCTTTTGTGGTTGAATTTTGAAAAATGTTTGAATGCAGAAAATCTCATGTCTTGTTATTTTTACTATAGCTGATCTACAATTCAAAATGACCTGAATAAAACGGGCTTGGATTAAGGATTCCAGTATCTTTCTAACAAAATTGGTTTCATGCAATTTGGTTTAGTGAGTCGACCTGGATTGATTTTTGAATCTAGGTACGGAACTAGGTTTGAAGCTAAATTGGAAAATATAAATTCAAACTAACTGGGTTGCACGGGATGTTAACTGGGCTGGCCCACGGTGCACTGCACACGCGTGGGTGGGTTTAATTGAATGTCCCCACCAGTCAGCGAGACAGGGGGTGCGAAGCGGTATGGGGTGATCTAGACCATGCGATCAAACTCTAATCCAATGGCACATTCACATATAAATTGTGCCACAACATTTCAATCATTGGAATTATTCTTGGAAAAGACCAAAGTAAATAAAAAAGAATGCCTCATATATATACATAGGTCGTTGAACATAGGAATATGCTACGACGGAACGGTGAGCCAAGTAGGATGCACAAGACCTTGAGTTGTGCATATCACAAGGCTCACATTCCCGTCGTAGCACATTCACATATATAGTGTGCCACGACATTTCAATCATCGGCATTATTCTTGAAAAAAGACTAATAAAGTAAGGAAAAAAGAAGTAAGCGATTATTCATAAACCTAATAAGATAAAGTAGTAGCATGTACACTTGTCCACACACACACAAAGGTCATCTATAGTTTGGAACTACAACTAGGCCAACATCAAGCCTTCTGGCTCTCTTAGGGAACGGGAGGACGCCTTGTCTCGTCATGAACTTCCTATAGTCACCCTGCATCTCTAGGCGATCTTCTATGTCACGGTTATTCGGGATATTTCCTCCGTAGAAGATCCCCCCTGAAGTCATGACATCACGAAAGATGATTGCCCCAAACTGCTGCTGGATGCGATACATCTCTTGTCTAATATCTGAATAAGTGATCTTGGCCTTTGCTTCGTCCCACTGTTTGAGATGATCTGGCGGCATAGAATTCTGCTGGTCTAGTAGGAACACCCTCATGTGATGGAGTGCGTAGTAGGCTTCCTTCTTACTGCTTTCCGGCTGCTTCACGCAGGGGAACTCTGTTACGTGGTTGAATACGTGCCTGCCGAACTTGACCTTTGTACGCACGAAGGTGGTGCCTTCCGTCGAGGCATAGTCAGTGAGAGCATCATCCAAAACTTCCTTGATCTTGTCATAGTTTTCTTCTTTTCTAGACTCCCCGAGTCGAAGACGTGGTGTGGAAATGCTTCAGCAATAAGTATATGAGCGTGCAGTGTTCATCTCTACACAAAAAATTCAAATGGAATGTGTTGGAAAAAGAATGATGATAATCTAATAAAGCCAATCGACGGTGGCGAGTGAATAACGACTTACACGGGAAAGTAAGGAACGAGAATGTATTTCTTTGTCTTGTTCGCCACGAAGATTCTTTTTAGGTACGAGGCCACGATACGTCGTTCAGCGGGGGAACCCAAGCAGCCGTCACGCATGTAGTAGGGGTCCGCTATAGCGATGCCCGGTGTGTTATCTCTAATGATCTGCATGGCCAGTCTGAGAGAAAACAGGCGGACCATGGTATAGTGCAGCGGGTATAGGTGGAACATATTGAAGATGTCGTCGAACCACAGGAAGAATAGATCCGCAGGGGCATTGTCTATGAAGCCCAAGCCTGGTGGCACCTTAACCAAGAATACCGGGTGCGGGGGATCTTTCTCCGCCAGAAGGCGTCTCTCTATCGTCAGCACGCCGTCATGCACACTCTGCAGTTCTGAACTGGCGAGCCTCCGCAAATTCTTAGGTAGCATGGGCTCACCCGCCACATGAATCCTCCACATAATACCCTCAGGTCTTGGGGGCCCGTCCCGAAACCTGATCGGATTCGCAGTTGATGCCACCGGCTGGCTCGAGCTGCTAGATTTTCTTTTCCTGCCCTTTTTTTCCTTTTGGAGAGCGGGCAAGCACCGCAATCTAAGCACCGGCCTCCCTATGTAGTGTGTTAGGGCTTAGAATAAAGGGACGGTTGGTTGTATCAGCTGGCTCTGTAAAGGCGCAAGATGGAGGCGTCTCCTGAGAACCAAACAGACGCTTGGTGATAGTGGGTTTCTCTGTGGGGCCACCAGCTAGGTCTTCGTTGCTAAACTGAATGTTGAAGAAGTGATCATTCCAGCCTTCGTCGCCTTGGCCGGATCCTGCGCCATGTGCATATCATCAACATGATCATCCGCTAAGGGGGCCTTGCCACCGCTTGTCGATGGCATGACAGGTGGTGCTGTTTTCTGTGGCGTGATGTCCCCCGCCGTCCCCAAACCGATCATGATCTTTGTCCATTGCAAGAATAAGCCGAAGCAACTTCTGAGGACAGCCGGCTCTTCTTCATCCGCTCCTGGGGGTTGAATGGGAGGTTCCAGGTCGTCGCAGGCCCTTAGCACCCGACTAATTTTAACCCTGTGCATGCTATCTGGCATCGGCCTTGAGTGGAACGTGCACTGCAAGGGTTGAACTATGGTACCCTTGGCAACATCTCTCAGCTCATTGTTCACGTAGCATAAGAGAGTGCAAGGAACATGCGTCTGCGGAAAACATGTACGGCGTCGTCAGAGATTCCATAAGAGTAATAGATGGCGTGAAAGGCAGTAAAGCAATTTGTTTACCGTGATGGCGTCGAGATCGGCTAATGTCGAGGCACCGCATACGGCGACGGGCGTGCAAGAGACGGAGGGGCTGCTTGATGTCGCGGTGCTGGCCGCCGGTGTATTCTCCCTACCGGGTGCTTGGAGCTCCGGTGCCATCGCGACGATGGAAGGGGGGCCACCAACATGTCTGGCGCCGCGGTGATGGCAGGGGGAGTCACCAACACTTGCGGCGCCGCGGTGCTAGCGGGCAGAGTCACGAACACGTAGTTCGCCTGATTCATCGACGCCTCGTTGTTCGAGTGGCTGCTGACCATACTTGGAATCGGGCATGGCCCTACTCGACCACCCGCACTCCAGTTCGCTATTGACTCCACCAAGGTAGGCAGGATGGACGTGAGGGTGATTGCCAGGTTGTCTTGGACGATCTACGGGATCTGCGCCACTTGCTCCTTAAGTTCTTGAACCTCGTGGTTTTCCTCTTCGCTCCTTCTCGACGGCGCCACACGCATCCTCGGTGGTGGACCAAAATGATCCACCGAATTCTTACACCCGAGGTCGGTCAGACGCCAGCCGACGATGGCTTCTTCGTAACTGGCTCTATTTTCTTGGCCCGGTTCATCGCCCTGTTAAAAGGGTTATCCCACCGGGTGGCCGCCGTCGACCCCTGGGATGAGGAACACTAGGATCCATGACTAGCAACAATTTCCTCCTCCAAAGAAGAAGTAATAGTGAATCGTTTAGAAACTAGTCTTCATCGATTAGAATGCAATCGAGTTGATTCGCGGTAATTAGATTACTTACCACAATTTCCTCGAAATCCTTCACCGCAGGATCCACGGTGAGTTTTTTGGTTTTTGGGTCCGCATGGTAACGGGCCCTGATGAAGTTTCGAACCTGCCCGGGTTCGAATTTCGCAAAGGTGTTTTCTATACCCTTAGATCTTTACTCTTCGTCCTCCTTATTCCATTTGGCCTCCGCGGTTCTATATCCACCAGATCCGAGATGGTGATGACCTATATTCATCGCCTGCAGCACCTTTCCTCGATTACTATTGGCCAGGGCTCTTTCGGATTCACACCTCTCCTTAAACTCCCGGAACTGATCTTCGGTGATCTGCGGGTCAATCTTCTGGATCTCCTCGAGACTTTTTCCTTCTTTATAGATCTTCTTTATCCGGGTTCTCCAGCTGGCCAGGCGGTGCTCATCTTTGTGAGGGCGGATTTGTTTACTTCGTTCCCTTGATAATTTGTGTTCCGAGACTCAGCGGGGAACTTGTATCTTGCGTGCAGCTTCTCGAAGAGAAGTGTGTGCAAGTGGCCATTATCTTTATGCCGGAGATTCTCGGTGTTGATTGAGATGGTTGTCCGGGTGATCGCCGCCACTTGCCCACCGTACCCTCTGACGACGAGGTCGGGTTCCAAAGGAACCCCTGTTGGGCTCACTTCGGTAATTTCCTCCCTGACGGTGCCGACCATGTTCGGGCGCCGTTACTTCGGCTTCTTCTTCTTCTTAGGAGGATTGCTACCACTCCCTATGCCCTCGACGCCATCAGTGGTTTCATCACCTGCCGTTCCTTCGGATTCTTCCTCCGCATCTTCCATCTCATCATCCTCGCTCTCCGAAGGATGGTATTATTCACTGTCTTCTAGCCGCTGGGTCGCCTCCTAGAATGTCAATTGTTTATTCGGAGGTCTAAGTTATCCTTCAGCGCTGATGCGCTTAGAACATCCAGCCTCGTTGTTGTGACACATCTTTGCACTAATAAAAAACAAATAATTGTTTAAATGCACGGAAAAATCCGGCATGACCTTTGCTAATTTTCTTAAACTAGGAGTGCCCGATTTCTGCCGAAACAGAAGTTAATCAACATTCCGGCAAAAATCGGGACTCATTTCATACTAGAACCTGCATACACGACATAATAAAGTTCTTCATACAAGCACAAGCACAAGCTAGCACACCAAGACATTACCAAAGACATTAACGACAACAAGCACATCAAGATCATTACTAGGTATATAAAATAAATGGCCGATCCAAGAACACATATAGTAGTAGCATCACAAGAGTTTTCAGCCAAAGACATATAGTAGTAGCAACCACCTCAAAGACATATAGTAGTAGCAGCCAAAGACATATAGTAGTAGCAGACATACGCTAGAAAAAATACATAGTGCCTAGATGAACAACAATGCCTAGATGATCAAAACAGTAGCACATATAGTTTTCCATCAAGTCTAGCTCTAGGTTATGCCTAGCATCAGGTTTTCCATCAAGTCTAGGAATTCTCATTGATTAATTACATCAGGTTATGCCTAGCATCAGGTTTTCCATCAAGTATAGCATCAGGTTATGCCTATATTAATCCTACACAGTAAAACCTACAACCATCACAGTAAAAACTATATGTGTATCTGATAAGCATCATCAGTTGCTGGATGAGTATGCTTATCTGATAAGCATTTCATTTGCTACAACCACCACAGTAAAACCTACAACCATCATCAGTTGATGTATGAGTATGCTTATCTGATAAGCATTTCATTTTTATCTCATCAGATGAGATAAGCATAAAACCTACACCCTACGCAATAAAAGTGATATTGAGTATCTACCATATAAACCTACAACCATCTACACTCCACTACAATCTAGCCCATCCAAGCAGAGGTACCTAGTACTTTGAGCACAAGTGTCATGCCCAGTTTAACCTTTGGTATATCTAACAAAATTACCCCAGAGCTCTCTTGATACTAAATATGTTCGTAAAAATTTCTTTGCACTTCTCTATCACTGTTTAGGTTATCGACAACAAGATCCATGGGGTTGAACCATCTGCATGAGAACTTGTTCACAAATTGGCTCGCCAGGACCAAAACCAAACAGTCACTGTCACTCCAACCAAACCTGTAGAGGTCCCAACCTAATAAGGTAGAGTCCTCCTGTGTTTTACAATGCTAGTCCCTGGATCAATAGCTAGCATCCACTGTTAAGATGTAATATCAATATACAAAGGTCATATTATAACTTTATAACCAGGAATAACATAATTCTATTACATCATACATAGCTAATTTGGCTATTACATTACATTGCAGCGGAATAACTATAGTCATGGGTCCTTCATCTTCAAAGTGCCACAGGCAGATGTTGGTTGTAGACTTTGTAGTCCTAGTCAATCAAACAATCTTCATTTAAAAACAATCAACCTGCAACATTACAAGTTACAACCACAAGGGTCAATACATTTTGAATTGTATTGGCAAGCTTCACTTCTTTGTATAATAAGAGAGGATCCTATCATTATATGCATATTTGTCTAGGTAGAGTTTAAGGCTTATTTGCATAAAGCAATATTTTATCCTATCTCTTCAAAAAGGGTTTTAAGTCCTTTGTCAAATTTCTTTTTCAAGTTCCTTGAACTCCTTGGTAGAAACTCAAGTGTTCAAGTCCTTGTCAAAATTCCTTGAGCACCTTGGTAACCCCAAGTGCAACAAGTTTTATGAAACCTCATGAGTTCCTTGGTAACCCTAAGTACATCATGCCCTTGAGCACCTTGGTAACCCCAAGTGCAACAAGCTTAACAAAATCTCTTTGAATTCCTTGGTATCCCCAAGTGCATCAAGTTTTTATATTAGAAATTGGAATGTCGAGATATCCCATAGTTCAAACTTTAGTTGCTCAGTATTGTCCATAACCGGGGACACGGCTAAGTACTTAGATTTTTATTAACTTCTGCAGAAGGAGTACACTTTACCCACATGACACAATCCCATCTTGTTGCCACCAGTGGCCTACTGTATTTGTGCTCACCAAGATGGAGTACCGGCAGACTGAGAGTGTGACGAAGTCTTTCCAAAAGGTCCTCCCATACATCATTGCTAGCTTGTCTTCAGCCCCCATGAAGCATTCCAGATCCCCATGTCCGGTAACTAAAGACAATGTATGGATCTTCCTAATGTAGTTGACTAAGCCAGAGCCATAATAGCATGTGGTTGCACACGAAAGCCACAATTGGAGAAACATGTTCAATCTCTAAGTTTCCTAGGTGGTTTTATTTTTGGAGCACAACACAAAGTGAATTCCCATAGACATGGTTCCTTTTGTTGCCACCCTCTCCAAAACTTAAATTGTCCACCACCTAGGTGGTTCATTGAGTCCTTGTTTTATTATGTAAAATATAAGTCCTTTTCTCAATCCTTTGTAAAATCTCAACATGTATCTCTTGTCAAAATAAAGCATGGCTAAGCATGTACAACTACAATATTTCACTAAGGAGTGTATAGGGAATCCTATTAGGATTTAGCATAGCATAAGTATAAAGAAATCTTTTTCATGCATGTTTCATAATCCACTAAGTATAATGAAAATAGTAGGGCATTTGTATGATAGTGTAACTTGCCTTTTTGGTAGGGAATGAGGGTTTACTCCTTGATCTTGCTAGTCTCACACTTTTCTAATTTCACTACAAGTCAATCAAGCAAACACCAAATCAACTAACATTCCAAACCACCATTACTCAACAAAATCACACACAAGACAAGAAGGAAATTAAGTCATGCATAAGTATGCAAAGGGTGGTTCTATTGCAAGGATGGTCTCCACTAGGTTTCTAAACTTTGTAAGGTCCAAATTGGTCATTTACCAAAATGGCAAAGTCATTAGTTAGAGAGTTTTTGCCCCAAAACCATTTTAACATTCCATTCAATATTTTATATGGTGGAAAAATGGTTTTATCAAATCAAAAATATTTAAGTTTCTCATCAAAAGTTTCTAACTCTCAAGTCTTGGTGTTTTGGTTCAGTAGCTTTGAATCCAAATATTTTCCCAAGGTTTTTATTCCAAAATCCTTTTTTCATAATAAAACCATTATCTTTATTTAGCTAGAATTAGGCTAATTCAATTAATCCATTCTAAATTTTTCCAATTTCATTTTCAAATCCATGGGTTGGTTCCTAGGGTCAGTAAGGTCACAACAAACCATTTTGCAAAGGTTTTAACCCTAAAATCAATTTTAAACAATTTTTCTAATACAAATAAGCACACAAATGTTTCTGCAAATTCAAACAAGCTAACAGATACTATTTGCTAAACTAATTCCACAGTTGGCTAGGGCTTGCTCTCCTGAATCCAACGACATAAAATTTGCAATTTTTGGACGTGTAGATCTCAAGTTATAAGGGTTTGAAGTTTGCAATTAAATCAGATTCAAATTTCTTTTAAAACGAGATAGGTGACACGCGGCACGTTTCTATTCGCGGGTACCGCTTCGCGTGGATCGCGGCTGTGGGGCGTTGGATCTGATCGATTGCACGGTCTGGACGCTGCACTTCGCGGTAAGTGATCTAATCGCACTCGTTCAAACTAGATCCTCTGATCGACTCGCTGGACCAAAAGTGAGCGACGCCGACGGCGGCTAGCGGCGGCGCACGGCCAGGCGAGGGGTTCGCGGTGGTTCTAGGAAGCAAAGTACAAAGGGAGAAGGCTCACCGTGATCGCGAGGACGAGGTGATGCTCGGGGCGTGGTCGGTTGGTCACGGGGCGCTCAGGGTCTGCAGTAATTCTTCGCCGGAGTGTAGGACGGCGTCGGGTGCTTCAGGTGGTCATCATGGATGGCACTGTGGATCACCCCAAGGCGAAAGGATGGCATGGTTAGATGCGCGGGACCAAGATAAAGCTCCTCGTATGAATGAGAAGGCGCAGGGCGGTCAGTACTTACCGGGAAGTTCGACGGAGTCGAGACAGGCGGCGGTGCTGCCAGAGCTTGTCCTAGCCGACTCTCTGGGGCGCCCGCGGTCGAACGGAGAGAACGAACAAAAGCGCCAGGGGATGGGGAGTGTGTGTGCTTGGTCAATGAGGTAAGGGGAGGCCTGGTTTCGCCGAAATCGTCACCGGAGCATCATCGGACAGAGGGTGGTGTGCGGTGTAATTCGTCCAGCCTGGGGGCAGAGAGAGGGAGTGGTCTGGGGGAAATGGAGGAGAAGGCGCAGGCGTTTTATCGAGCATGGTCAAGGTGAGGTAAAGACGTGTCATTAAGACGAATTGATCGCGGCATTCAAATTCAGCAAACGGCAGCGAGGTTTGGGGAAGAAAGGGTCGCACGGTGAGGACGATGAACAATAGCGGTGGGTCTACCTGTCAGTGGGAAAACGAAATGAGGGAAGGGTCCACTGGTCATACACTGTACGGGTCAGAAACGAGGTGCGAATCGTTTTCTTTCCGGTGAGGAGCTGGGCTGGTCTACTGGGCCTTAGTGGGCTGCTGGGTTGGGTCGATCCAATTCCATTTTTTTTATTCTGTAACCTTTTCTTTTTCTATTTCTGATTTCTGTTTTGAATTTCAAACAAACAATTCACACTCAAATCTATTCAAACAATTAACAAACTTTGTAGCTATGAATGTGGTTCTGTTTATCAACATAATCCACATTCCAAAATAAAATAAATATTTTATTCTTTTTAGGATCTATCCTTTAGTTAAATAAAAATGGACCTTTTTGTTATTTAACAAATTAGGGTTTGTTTTAATTAATAAAATCTTTATTTAAAACCCAAATATTTTCAAAACCAGTTCAGTAGGTTTTATTTGAAAGTAAGGAATATTTGGAAACTAGTTTAAAATAAAATAACATTTAATTTTAGGGTCCATTATTAATTAAATATAATAGGCTTTCATTATTTAATTCAAATAGGACTTATTTATTAAGGTGTTTATTTTGAAATTTAGAATAAGGCCAAAGCATTTTAGTAGGTTTTATTTGTGAATATCAAATATTTAGAAAAACTTATTTAAATAATTTAATAAGTTTTGATGTTTCTATTAAATTGGTAAAATCTTTTATTTGAATAAAAATTGATATTAATTCCTTTATTATTTTATTTTAAATAAACCTTTGTTATTTTTTTATTCAAAACTAAATGTTTTAATTCCCAAAGTTTGGTCAAGGTTTAATTTGGCTTTATTAAATAACCTTTATTTATAAATCCATAAATCTTTTCTTTTTGAAAACCAAATCTTTTATTAAAAGATCCAAAAATAGTAATTCCAAAACATTTTTAATTTTCTTTATTAAATGTTTATCTTTACGAATCCCTTTAGGATTTTATTTAATTCAAATGGGTTTGGAGTTCCAATTGAGTTCAAAAAGTTTCTTCTGGCTCTGAAAATCAAACAAAGTTTTATTTTATTCATTTATTTTCACATTACAAGATTTAGAAAATCTTGGGATGTGACAGGCTACCACCCTTAAAATAAATCTCGTCCCGAGATTTGGGAAGGTTAGGGTTACAAGCAAGTTCAAAACAACTAGGGTACTACCACCCTTAAAAAGTTTCAAACAAAAATTACATATTGTCCTTCTTGGGATCCTGGGAAAAATCTCTCTAAGCAAACATCTGCATGGTTTCCTTGGTTTCCATACTTGACTCATGGGCCAAGGTTGAGCTTTTCCATAGGTTTGTTCAACTTGTTCTTCATCTTTTCTGGACATTTGCTTGCATAGTGTCCTGAATTCTTGCAGTTGAAGCAATGAATGTCCTTGAGTTCTTTACGTGGCTCTTGTGGACAAGTGGCTACATAGTGGCCCATCTCTTTGCAGTTGTTGCACCACACTTGGTCAATCTCTTTATTCTTTTTGTTCTCTGGGCATCCACTGGAGTAGTGTCCCATTTCCTTACATTTACGGCATTGTGCAAGGCTCATGTCTTGCTTGGGTTTCTTGGTTTTCTTTGATCCTTTGAATTGGGTTGTCTTGTTTGGAGGTATGAGTGGTCCTTTTCCTTTGGTAGACTTGGATCCTTCTTGTTTCCTTTGTTCTACCATGGCATAGATGGGACATTGGCCAGGAGTATGATCACTTCCTTCACAAAGGTAACATGTAGCTTGAGAGGTGGGGCATTGTCCAACAGGATGGTCTTCTTCACAATTGGGGCATTGTCCTTCATGCTCCTGTTGCCTGTCAAAACCCACCGGAGAGCAGCGACGAGCAACACGAAGAGCCGGGAGGCTCCCAGGACTGCTGGTGGGCCCTGGTCCCTCGGGCAACGGCCCGCAAAACTCGCACACGCCCCGGGTGATGCAAGGCGTGCCACCTATACCTGGTCAGGAAGGTGATGGATTTCTTCGATCAGTTTCCTGCATGGCAAACAAGTATACGTAAAATTCGAGCCGTGACCGGCTCCCAGGTTTCCCTGTGAATCGGCTCCTGGAGCCGATTATCCCATGGTTCTGCATTAGATCTACGATAACATGGGGTTTTGCTTCATCAATACAAGTTAGATCGACCTACGATAGTTTAACGTTTTCACCACGTAATTGGAACATCCTACACGTAATTGATCCTGGTAAATACAAAAGATGATAGAAAACTAACCCTAGAGAAGGCCTAACAACCGACGTAAAGTCAATTCCCGGAACAACTCCTCTCGAATTAGCAAACCATATCCTCACGCATCTTTGGATCGCTCAACCCGCTTGTAAGGCCCGACTACGTGGATATTAAACTAAACCTTGGAAAACAAGGCATAACTATAATGATCAAATCAATGAATAAGGATCAAGCAAGATGCTACCCTACACCCGGAAAAGGTGTAAAGGTAGCGAGATAACTAGAGGCAGATAACTAAACAATCATAACAAAAGGTACCGATGCTAGCCCAAACAAATCTATGATAATGATTACTCGCCATCAACAAGGCTTTAGTACGAGTAACACCAAATAACGATAGTAGATATCGCCTAGATCGCAAGATGCGATCTAGGCAAAGATGACACTTACCGAAAAGAAACCCTAGAAACAAGGGGTGGCGATGCCGAGATTGTGTTTGTTGTGAACGTGATTGTCCTCCTTTCTAAATAACCTTAGGTACATATTTATAGTCCGAGACTTGCTATCTTTGGAATAACCCTACAACTCTATCTCTTACTTAAACCGAAACGGAACCTACTATAATATCTGAGATACACGGGCAATTTAGCCCAAATCCACGACAAGGCCGATCCAGAATACGTTGCATATATGTATCTTCCAAGCCCATCTTGATTACGGCCCATCTCCTCCTTTGGTCAAAATGTGGCGATAACACATGCCCCCCTGGTTTTGGCAATAATAATTCCAAAACCACGCTGTTGATGTTTTTTTATCGGGTTACGCGTTGCAGAGCAGAATCGTCACGCCACCCCCTCATCATGATGCCCTGTCTTCTCAACTCCTCCGCAGTGCACGATTTGACAATTTTGGCACCACATTCTGGGAAACCGCTATGGCATTGAACCACCTCCCACTATTCCCCTTATTTAAATTCATCTGAGCAGTTTGCAGCCCCCATCTTCCTCCATTAGCCAAAAAACCCTCTTTCTCCGCCAAAAAACCCTCTTCCTCCGCCATGGCATCCTCTTCTTCCTCCAAATCATCCGCCCTTTCCTCCCAATCTTCCTACACGATGAGCGACCGAGAGCCAACGCCGGAGCACCCGCCAATGGCGGCGTACGAGGCTCTCGCCCCACAATGGTGGGACGAGAGGGACTGGAACTTCTCCGCCTGTTCGGAGGACGACGAGTCCCTGACCGACGGCGAGGAGGGCCTCCAGTTCCTTGTGGACGGGGAACTGGAGGTGGAGAGCTCCGACGACGCCTGGTCCTGGGATGGCGTCGAATCCTCCGACGAGGAGGAGGAAGCGGAGGAGGACACCTCCTCCGACGAATACCCACCGGTGAAGCGCTTCCGCGCCGGGTCCAGCAAGGACACCGAAGACGACGACGAGGACGAGGAGGCCCTCACGACATCTTCAAAGAAGAATGGCGAAGACGACGCCGGCAAAGGTACCGAGGACAAATAACACGACGACGGCGACGACACCGGCCTCTAGATTAGGAACTACTAGTAGTACTACTAGTAGTAGATTTCCTTTTGTAAGCAATCGGCTCCATTGTAAACAATCGTCTTTTGAATCAACAAAGATTGCTTTTCTAATTCGATTTTGCCGATAGTCAAAATAGGTCAATGTTCCAGAAGCCGATAGTAATGTATCGGCTTTCACCATACTACGCTCATACAGTCAACCAAGTCAAAGCCCAAAGAGCCGATGGTAACACATCGGCTTTCCCCACAAACGTTGACAGGGTCGAATCTGGTCGCATATTTAGACAAATCTGAGCAGCCACTTCCCAGTTTCAAACGGTAGCCTGCGACCCTCTTCAAAAAAAAAGGCCAACCCAGATCTCCAATTGCCTCACTGAATAGATCTAGCTTACAGCGACAAGAACCCTCGATCCCCAATTACATAGATCCATCTCCACCGGCAAACTAGATGGTGGAATCGTCCAACATCAACACAGCAGTCTCTGGTCTGAAGGTACGCCTACTCCTCGTATTCTGAACACGGTGCTAGAATTGATGGCAAACACCTGAATTAATGCTTTTATTCCACCATTAAAATTTTTTTAGGTTTCAGACATTCTGCTGCCGCATCCTTCTCTCCCAGATTCTCTCTGTCTTGGCCCCGCATGTAATCTAGTCCTGCCCATCCGATCTCTTGCGAGGCAAATGTAATCCCTTCAGAAGCCAAAACCTAGATTTGAATTCTTGGGCCGACCGCTATAGCCTGGCCTAATCCCCGAACATTGGGTTTCTTGGTACATCGGTAGCCAAAACTTACCAATCTCAATGGGAAACCACGGAATAGCCGATGCCTTGTATTTGTCATTGTCTCCCTTGAGAAACATGAAAATCTTCTAAAACCATCGGCTACTTCGGTCCGATGCTCAATCGCTTCATGTTCGGTCATGGACCCATGACACCAACTCTGTTAGACGTGGTGATGATTACTGGTCTGGACGTTACATCACCCAGCCCCTCTGCTTTTAATCTGACAAAGGTCCCCTACAAGCTTTCTTCCAAAACAGACTGCACGAACTGGGGTGCCTATATTCAAAGCCACATGAAAACTAAAGGCCCTGTCACAGAGAAAGAACACACGGCTTTCCTCAACCTCTGGCTAGAACATTTCATATTCTGTGGCCCTTCCCTTGCTCCAACCAAGAATTATCTCTCCCTGGCCTACGAACTTGCCAAAGGCACTCAGCTTGGCATCGGCAAACTGTTCCTTGGAGAGGTCTATCGATATCTCCAGTTGATGTCTGTCAAACTGTTCTCCGGCATAGCAGTCAAAACAGGAGGTCCTTGGTGGTTCATTCAGCTATGGGCTCAGCTGTATTTTCAAAACCATGTCCCAAACTTCCCCCTTTTGGCGAGTTGCACCTTTCCAGATGCCAAAGGGAAGCAGATCCGATGCACCAGCTACGGCCAAGCTTTGTATAGACTGCCAGGTAGTAAACTGATCCCTCAGGAAGCATCCAAGTGGTTCAGCATTTTCTTCCAAGGCCTGGACAATCCTATCTTCTTTCCTTACATGGAAGAATCGAACATTTTGAAAATCCAATCTCCTTCAGTTAGACAACTTTGCCGATGACACCAAAGACTCGCAGCTATTTTCCACCGTGATCCGTCCTGTTTCCTTCCAGTTGGCATGAGCACATCCAATGAATAATCAAGCGGATATGAATTCTACCACGGTCGTAGTGGCTCAGCAATTTGGCCTTGGACAAGTACCTCCTCATTTCTTTCTCCACCACCTTACAGAGAGCGAGCCGACCTGCCCGATCCTCTCACCACCAAAGGTGTTATTCTTCGATGCTCGACCATCCCAATTCCTAACAACCTCACCTTCGCTTCATCAACCGATGGTTTTGAGAACGGTGGTCGATGTGGAAGACTCATGCCTTCGTGAGAGCTCGGGACCGTTCTTGGAACAGCTCGATCTGAATATGACATCCTCAGAACAGGTACCACTACTCGTAAATTTCTGGATGCAGCTCATAAATGATTCTTCTAATAAACCACCCTGTCTCCTTGCAGCAACAAGATGGTCCTGAACCTATGCACGGTGATGGCTCCCCCTTCGAATTCTTCCCACCAGCTCCTGTGGTCCTTTTCTGCAAAAACTCGCCACCTTTGAAAAAGGTCGTGATGCAGAACCAGCCGATATCACCACAATCGGCTTCCAAGAACCAAGCGACCTCTAAGTCAGCTGCCTCTCGAGTTCCAACTAAAACAAGAACGATGGTGAGGAAGGTAGCTGCCAGGAAGACCTTGAGGCGCCAGAGCCCTTCTCTAGAAAGTTCGCATGTACGCTGATCCATGCCTTGGTTGATCTCTTTCATCCCTGCAAACATGCTCGTGCTTACTAGCTCTCCTTTCTTACAGGCTTCCGTCGAAGACACCTCCAGCGAGGACACTCAATCCAATCGAGGAGAATTGGGCCCAACAGACTCTGAGAGGACCATCACACCGAGCCAGCCAGATTTACCACCATCGGCTTCCAGGAAAAGGCCGGTTCCTGAACCTACTGCCCCCCGAGCACCAGTCGAGGCGGGGCCAGCTGTGAGCCCCAAGAGGGCTCGCAAGGGACTGCAAACTTCTTCGTCGAGCCAGGAGGTTTCGAAAGTCATCACCCTCCATGCTCTCACCAATTGTTCCTTTTTTATCTGCCGATTCATCACTATTTAAATCGGCTAAGCATCTTCCATGCAGACGACTGACACTTCTAGTGGGAAAGCCGGGGCAGTGCCGATGCCTCTCACAAGGCTGGATCTAGTAATCCCTGAAGGCGTAGATGAAACGGCTACCACTTTGGCCAAGCCCCCACCAACAACACACAAGTCGATTGTCTTGTCATCTGCTACACCCTTGATCTTAGGGGAGGTACGTTCGCTTCGTTCGGTTCATCCTTCCATGTTGGACGCATACTGACGCCATTTTGGCCTGCCAGGGTTGTGATATCTCAGGCCTGCTGACGTTCGACCCTGAGTCCATTGAACCAACTCCCTCTGTTGCCAACGATGAACCACGAGCCAGGGCTGTTCTACCTCAATTCCAGCGCCTCAAAGCCTTGCTGTCCTCCCCGATCAAGGAGTTGATCGAGGGTTCTGAAGAGGTGAAGAGCGTTCTTGCCGAAATCAAGGACCAACTCCCAGTAGCATTGCAGGTGAAGCTTTGGCCAGTTCTAACTCTGTCTTTCTGCGGGTCAAGGGTGAAGTTGGCTCGTGAGAGGATTAATCTGCGCCGCGCCCAACTCCAGCTGAAGGCCAATATTGCAGACAAATGCCAGCAGCTTAACGAGAAAAAGGCGTCTCTGGATGCCAAAACTGACACCTCTGTCAGCACCGCCGAGCTTGCATCCTTGAAAAAGGAATTGGAAGATCTTGAAGAGAAGGTCCGGGCGACTAAACAGCTCATTCGTGACAAGGAAGCATTCATCGCCCGCTCCCAAGACGAAGCAGAAGGCCTCAAAGCTCAACTGAAGACTGATCTGGCGGAAATACGTGCCCTGAACAAGCAGCTAGTGACGGGCAAGGACGAAGATGACGAAGCCGAGATCGCCGAGGTGGATCGTGTCCGTGCTGACGCCCTCCATGCCTTCGAGGCATTCCTTCAGTAGCTCATTTACGTAAACTGGCACCTGCTTGTAACAGTTTGAACCTCTAGAGTCGATGACTGTGCATCGGCTATATTTTATTTTATTTTATTTGGCCGATTTCATGTATCGGCCCCCACGTTTCAATGTCCATCGTCCCACATGCTTGGGAAATATTTCTTGAGATGCTGGCCGTTGACAGCCACTGGGAATTTTGCGCCGTTCAGCTCCTCAAGCATGTACGCGTTCCCCCTTAAAACTTGATCGACCTTGTATGGCCCGTGCCAATTTGGAGACCATTTACCATATGCTGCATCCTTAGTCCCCAATGGCAATACAGCTTCCCATACCAGATCGCCAATGTGGAACTCTTTGGTCTCACCTTCTTATTATATGCACGAGCTACCTTGGCCTTGTTCTCTTTGATTTTCTCAAGCGACCACAGCCTAAGCTCAGTTAAATCCTCAACACTGTCACTCATCAGGGTCGCATATTCTTCAGTTGTTAGATCGTTCTGAAAAGTGACACGTCTCGATCCAGCCGTAATCTCCCAGGGCAATACGGCTTCTTGTCCATAGACTAGATGGTATGGCGCGGTTTTTATCGCTCCATGACATGACATGCGATAAGCCCATAAAGCTTCTGACAAAACCTCGTGCCAACGCCTAGGGTGCTCATCGACTTTCCTCTTGATCGCCTTGATAAGGCTCGTTGACGCTTCAGCTTGCCCATTTGCTTGAGCATAGTATGGAGATGATCGGATCAGCTTAATTCCCGTGTCCTCGCAGAATTTTCTAAACTCGTGAGAAATGAAGACCGAACCTCCATCGGTCGTGATCGTTTGGGGAACCCCGAATCTATGAATGACGTGTTCTTTCACAAAATTGATCACATCCTTCGAGTTCACTGACTTCATAGGGACGGCTTCCACCCATTTAGTGAAATAATCCGTAATGGCCAAAATCCACATGTGGCCTTTGCTTGATGGAGGATTGATCTTGCCGATCATATCCATGCCCCGACCTCGGAATGGCCAAGGTTTGATGATGGGGTTCATTGCTGACGCGGGTACCATCTGAATTTTTCCGAATTTCTGACATGCTTGACACCCTTTGTAGTATTTAAAACAGTCCTCAAGCATGGTGGGCCAATAAAACCCTGATCTCCTGATCAACCATTTCATCTTGTGAGCCTATTGGTGAGTTCCACAGGCGCCTTCGTGTACCTCGTGTAGGAGCCGATTGGCCTAGGTTGGCCCCAGACATTTGAGCAGTAACCCTTCCAGAGTCCTGTAGAACATGTCGTCCCCAATAAGCACATACTTCATGGCCTTGTACCTTATCCGTTTAGGTGCCCCCCGAGCCGAACCTTTCAAGTAATTGAAGATATCGGCTCTCCAGTCGTCTGCCTCCAGGAACTGTACTTGAACATCAGTTCCCTCTGCTATGTCCTTGTAGCCTGAAGCCATTTGTGTGAGATCATTCGCCTCGGTATTCTGCGATCGCGGGATCCAGTTAAAGTTTATGTACCGGAACTGTGCCATGAGCTCACGGCATTGCAACCATAATGGGAAGAGCAACTCGCTCTCACACTTGTATTCCTCCGTGAGTTGGGAAATCACCAATTTGGAGTCTCCAAAAATTTCCACTGCCTCTGCTCCAGCTTCGATGAGCAACTCCATTCCCTTGCGTATCGCCTCATATTCGGCGACGTTGTTGGTGCGAGGGGTAGCTAGCCTGATGGAGAAGGAATATGTTGCCCCCCGGGGCGACACGAGTAGAATGCCGATGCCGCAACCATCATCACACACCGATCCATCGAAAAACATAGCCCACGTCAGATAGACGTGTTGCTATATCGGTGTTGATTCTTTCAGCAATAAGGTCGGCCAATGCTCGACTTTAACCGCTTCGGGTTGATACCGGATGTCAAATTCTGATAGTGCAAACATCCATTTGCCGAGTCGGCCTTTCAACATAGGGGCCGACAGCATGTGCTTTATGACGTCTGACTTGCATATAACGATAATCTGCTGAGAGCAAGATGTGGCGCAGCTTGGTGCAGGTGAAAAACAGGCAGAGGCACAACTTATCGATCTCAAGATACCTTGTCTCTGCATCCAGCATCCTTCTGCTGATGTAAAACACCACTCGCTCCAGACCATCATAAACTTGCACCACCGAGGCGATGGACGGTCACCATCGACAAGTAAATGTAGAACGGCCTATCCGGTGGGCGGAACCAACACCGTGGCTTCGTTAGATATTCTTTGATCTCGTCGAAGGCTCGTTGTTGTTCGCCCCCAGAGAACTCCTCATCGATTTAATTTTCACCGTCCCATGAACGGCTCTATTCTTCCCGATAGATTGAGATGAATCTTCCGACGGTTAATATTGCCGATGAGAGATCGCAGTTCTTTCTTCGTGGTAGGTGGCTTCATTGTTCGACCGCCTCTCGACTTTTCAGCCGATCTCAATTCCGCGCTCATGGACCAAGAAACCCAAGAACTGACCGCCGTCACCTCAAGGCACACTTCTTTGATTCATCCGAGTCGAATTTTCTTGTTCGGTCCAGACGCTGCAGATCGTCCAAGTGTCCTTGTCTCAAGCGCACTTGACCACCACGTCATCGATATAAATTTCCACCAGCTTGCCAATCAGATCATGGAAAATGTAGTTCATGGCTCTTTGGTATGTGGCGCCGGCATTCTTCAGTCCAAACGTCATGACTACATATTCAAACAACCCCACCGAACCTAGGACTCTGAATGCAGTCTTGTGTATATCTTCCGGAGCCATAAAAATTTGGTTGTAACCGGCATTGCCATCCATGAAGCTCAAGATCTTATGACCAGCAGCTGCGTTGATTAATGTCTCTGCTACCGGCATCGGATACTCATCCTTTGGGGTAGCTCTATTGAGATCCCGAAAATCTATGGCGACACGCCAGCGGCCATCCTTTTTCTCTACAGGTACGATACTAGAAATCCACTCAGCATACCTGCATGGCCTGATTAACCTAGCTGTCAACATTTTCTCGATCTCTTTCTTGACTTCTTCCAAAATTTCGGCCTTCATCTGTCGTGCTCGCTGCTGGAATGGCCGAAATCCTTTTTTAAGCGGGAGTCGATGCTCAATGATGCTCCTGTCTAACCCGGGCATCTCTGTATAGTCCCAGCGGCGATCTGGATATTCTTTCAACAAAGCTATCATCGGACCCCGCAGATTCGGATCTAACTTCTTGTCGATAAATGTTGGTCTGGCTTATCCTCAGATGTCAATCTCCTCTAGCTCATCGCGGATGTAAACCCATACCCTAGCTTTCCGTCACCGCTAAATCGATGCTAAACACGGGCAAACAGTTGGTGAGGATAACAAAGATAATTTGGGCGATTGCGGAATCGCCCCTTTCGATTGCATTAGTCAAGGAGGGTTTACAACTTATTTGTGCTCTACAATGGCAGGAATCTCCTACTATCGCATGACCTGTTTGTCGTAAGCTTACTGCTTTTTATTTTTTGCGGCCGATCGCAGGGATCGGCCATGCCACGTACGATCGTGGACTTTGCTACTCTGTTAGGCCAGTGGATAAGACCAGCCTCACCCCGTTTTTTGTAGCTTCAATGCGCTCACAGCCGTCTAGACTGATTCCAGAGATCGGCTCTTGGTCGTCTGCTTCCCAGACGTTCATGCCAGCTATGGAGATCTCGATCGAATCATCCCAGACGTCCCACCGGGCGTGCCAGAATGTGTTGTCTGTCAAAACCCACCGGCGAGCAGCGACGAGCAACACGAAGAGCCAGGAGGCTCCCAGGACTGCTGGTGGGCCCTGGTCCCACGGGCAACGGCCCGCAAAACTCCCAGACACGCCCCGGCTGCAAGGCGTACACCGACCTATACCTGGTCGGAAGGTGATGGATTGCTTGATCAGTTTCACGCATGGCAAACAAGTATACGTAAAATTCGAGCCGTGACGGCTCCTGGTTTTCGTGAATCGGCTCGGAGCCGATTATCCCATGGTTCTCGCATGAATGACCTCCACTTCATCTCCATCCCATCAGATAGGCATCGTGCATCGTGGATGGAATGCAGCGATTAGTGTGAATCCAATCTCTCCCAGCAAGACAGCAGAGGTGCTTTTGCTGTCCATACGAAGAATGACGTAGGGATGGTTTTTCTGCCCACGGTCAGATCCACGTTCAGTACGCCTTGCGTTTCTGAAGTTTGGCCGTTGAAGTCGCTTAACGTGACGTTGGTTTTGATCAGATCTGCAGTGGAGCGTCCCAAACGCCGTAGCATGGAGTATGGCATTATATTGACTGCCGCTCCGGTGTCAACCAACATCTTGCTGACAGGATGCCCATTGATGTAGCCTCGCAGATACAGGGCTTTCAGATGTTTGTAGCCCTTCTCGCGTGGCTTTTCAAAGATAACCGGCTGTGGGCCGCAGTCAAACTGTGCCACTGGCAGCTCTTTGGTTCTTGGAGCGCAAAACTCTGACGGAAGTATGAACACCATGTTTATGCCAGCCGATGTCTTCGCATCGGCTTTTACTGGTTTGGGGCGCCACTCTTTCCTTTTCGGAAGATCCTCCGTCTCCAAGTTCTGCCGAATTTTCACGGCCAGATCGGGCCGTTCTTTCCTTAAAGCGTGGAGGTACTGCGCTTCGGCTTCCTCCAAGTTACGCAGTCGCTGAACTCTACGCTTTTGGGTGTGTCTGAGTCCATCGGGGCACCACCTCGGCCGGTGATATCTGTCTTCTTCTTTTTCACCCATTGGCTCCTCGAGGTCTTTTTCTCGAGGAGGGAGAGGCCCTAGACGCTTGAACACTGAGACTGGACCTGTGTCATCCTTCTGCTGTCCACATTCCGGGCAGTTGTCGATTGTAGGCAATCGTCTCATTCCCGCATCCCAGCAATACTTGAAGAAAGGACAATCCCAATGTTTATCTGCGCCTTCCTTTTCTTTTTACCTTCCCCTAGCGAGGTGTTCATATCCTTCCTCATCTCATCGCGGCCGGCGACGTCATCATACCGCTCATACTTGTTAAGGGGATGCGGAGTGGCTTCGATATCGCACGCTGCCTCACCGCTCCTCGGTTAAATACCGCGATGTCGTCAGAACGGCCGGTCGCGTGGACCAGCCTCCTCTCTTTCCTTGCCCGAGAGCGACCGTCTTCCTCCTTATATGTGCCATGGTGGTACATGTGTCCCGCCATATTAACATCGAACGAGAAATCCAACCGACGCCTCGTGGAGTGGTTGTGTTCTACCATGTTGACGCCGGAAATGGGTTTGTGTCTACTTTCATGGCGAATTGCCCCGGATCGACGGCCGGCCTGTTCTATCGCCGCTTGGATCCGCGACGTAGCTCTTTGCAATCATTGGTGGTGTGGGTGAACGGGTGATGCCACTTGCGATGGTCTCCTGCTCATCTCTTGAGCCGTAGGGATTTTATGGCCTTCGGTAACTTCACCGCTTTTCTTTCAAAGAAGAAATCGAATATCCGCCGCTTTGCTCACATCGAAGTCGAACCCTTTTGCAGGCCCTTGCTGCTTTACCCATTTGCAGGACACAGGATCTGCCCCCCGAACCCATTCAGCCACGGCCACCTCCTGGTCTTGTACAGGATCCTCTTCTTCTGTCTCGACTAGGCCTATCGGACGTTTGAACTTGTCCTGGTACAACTCAGGGTGGCGCTGCTCATACATTGTCAGTTTCTGGGCCATGTGCGCCAATGAATTGTACTCTACTTGGAAAGCCAGATCCTTGATAGGTGCTGAGAGACCCAATACTGCCAGCTCGACTGCTTCTTTCTCAGTTAAACGAGCCTAATAACATCGGTTCTTGACAGTCCTGAAACGCTGAATGTACTCGGCTACCGTTTCTCCCCTCTTTTGCCGCACCTGCGCCAGATCTGCAATGCCAGCCTCGGTAGCTTCTGAATGATACTGAATGTGGAACTGCTCTTCCAGTTGCTTCCAGGTCTGGATCGAATCAGGTGGCAGCGAAGTGTACCACCCAAAAGCTGGTCCTGTCAGAGATTGCGCGAAGAACCTTACGCGTAACTGATCCGATGCTGAAATCATGCCTAACTGTGCCAGGTATCGGCTCACATGCTCGATCGAGCTCGACCCTTCCGATCCGCTAAACCTCGAGAACTCAGGGAGCCGATACTTGGCTGGCAGCGGAATCAGATCAAACTCGTTGGGGTACGGCTTGGAATAGCCGATTGTCCTTCTCTTGACGGCCGAACCGGTCTCTCAAGATGGTACGGATTTGCTCCACCGCTTGAGCTGCAGGGCTAAATTCTCGACTCGTTCGGTGGCATACTTGCTAACCACGCTTTATCGGCGTCCATGCGGTACATCTGCTCGAAATACCGCTCCGAAGCCCTGTTCCAGAACTCCTGCCTGTAAATCCCTGCGGTTGCAACCTGGTTTGTCGCAAAGTTATTGCGATCCAAGACGTAGGTGCACACATATCCATGTGGGATTTCTTTAGGTGGTTCAGCGAGGCGGCAATCGCTGGGTCACCGACCTTGTAGACGACGACGCGGTGCCCCGGTGGCTCGGGCTGCAAGTGTGAATGGCACTGTGGCCTGGTGCAGGCGATCTTTCTCCTGGTGAGTCCCTAGAGTAGGCCCGACGGAGAGTCTGATGTTTCATGATCTCTGAACTACGAACATGATGCGCTCGAAAGCGTTCACTAGGCTCTCAGAATGGCGGTGAAGAGAATGAGCCACCATGTAGTTGACTTCCTGTCGCAGAGCCCTGGTGCGCTCCTCTGAAGGAACAGACAGATCCACCTCATCAAGGGCACCTTCGGGCGAGAACCCTTTCCACCTGATGCCATGCTTACGGGTCCTCTCAAAAGAGCCGATGAGATCGGCTTCGAAGAGAGCTTTGATATCATCATACTTCGCCTTGTGCTCCTCAGGCAGATCGTCTTTACGTGACCGGTCTGTCCCCCATCGCAGCGTCGGATGTTGATGCAGATGCTGTTGAAAGTCCCACCGGGCGTGCCAGAATGTGTTGCCTGTCAAAACCCACCGGCGAGCAGCGACGAGCAACACGAAGAGCCGGGAGGCTCCCAGGACTGCTGGTGGGCCCTGGTCCCTCGGGCAACGGCCCGCAAAACTCCGGCACACGTCCTGGCTGATGCAAGGGCGTGCCACCTGACCTATACCTGGTCAGGAAGGTGATGGATTGCTTCGATCAGTTTCCTGCATGGCAAACAAGTATACGTAAAATTCGAGCCGTGACCGGCTCCCAGGTTTCCACAGATCGGCTCCTCGGCGATTATCCCATGGTTACGCATTAGATCTACGATAACATGGGGTTTTGCTTCATCAATACAAGTTAGATCGACCTCGACGGTTTAACGTTTTCACCACGTAATTGGAACATCCTACACGTAATTGAGCCCGGTAAATACAAAAGATGATAGAAAACTAACCCTAGAAGGCCTAACAACCGACGTAAAGTCAATTCCGGAACAACTCCTCTCGAATTATCAAACCATATCCTCACGTACTCTTTGGATCGTTCAACCCGTTTATAAGGCCCGACTACGTGGATATTAAACTAAACCTTGGAAAACAAGGCATAACTATAACAGATCAAATCAATCGAATAAGGATCAAGCAAGATGCTACCCTACACCGGAAAAGGTGTAAAGGTAGCGAGATAACTAGAGGCAAGATAACTAAACAATCATAACAAAAGGTACCGATGCTAGCCCAAAAAATCTATGATAAGTATTACTCGCCATCAACAAGGCTTCAAGACGAGTAACACCAAATAACGCATAGCGATATCGCCTAGATCGCAAGATGCGATCTAGGCAGCATGACACTACGAAAGAAACCCTAGAAACAAGGGGTGGCGATGTAGAGATTGTGTTTGTTGTGAACGTGATTGTCCTCCTTTCTCAATAACCTTAGGTACATATTTATAGTCCGGAGACTTGCTATCTTTGGAATAACCCTACAACTCTATCTCTTACTTAAACCGAAACGGAACCTACTATAATATACAGATACACGGGCAATTTAGCCCAAATCCACGCACAAGGCCGATCCAGCAATACGTTGCATATATGTATCTTCCAATCCCATCTTGATTACGGCCCATCTCCTCCTTTGGTCAAAATGTGGCGATAACAGCTCCTTGGAAGTATGATCCTTGTCTCCACAAATAATACAAGCTGGGGCTCCATCTAGAATAACATTCTTGTCATCCTTGTTATCATACACTCTTCTAGGATAGCTTTATTCCATGCTAATCATTTGATTAGTCACCTTAAGCATCAATTGGGATTGTTCCTCCAAAAACTTTTGTAGTGCTGGATCTTTATCACTATTGTTGGCTAGAAACTGAGCTGTCAGTTGGTTCAACTGATGTTGGGTTGCTATGAGCTCTCTCATGCTGTCAGCTTGGTTGGTGTTGGTGTCATCATCCTTGATGTTGGAGTCCTTTAGAGTAGTCATCTGTTTGGGTTGAAGGAAGATTAGAATAGGCAAGATATTTCTAAGGAAATATTTCTAATCACACACATCACAATTCACACAAGCAATGTGCATGCAATCACAAACCAAATTTTTCACTCATACAAGGTTCAAGCACATACTTAGGCAACAAAATATTTTTGTTACACCACATAAGTTGGTGTGTTTTTGACTTAGCTAAAATATGGTGGTTCATCTATAGGGTTCACTTGTGATCTTTCCTTCCCTTATGATTCTTCTCGTATGAGATCATGGTTTCCTTGAGAAAAACTCTTGGTTACAATACTTCAAAGTTGTTGATGGTTCCTTCTTATTTTGCATTCCCTCAATCTCTAAATCTTGAGTAAGATTTTTCCTTGTTTCACTTGTGGTCCTTAGTGATATCCAAGTTGGAAGTCCTTGGTGAAGAGGCTGAAGATGTTGAAGTCATTAGAGTTGAAGATGTTGAAGTCATCCTTTGCACATGGTGTAGTCCTTGTCCATGGGTAGGTTTTTCCATCAAGTTGATGTAGAAGAGGTGTAGAGTTGAAACCAAAATGGTTAAGGAAAGAGTTTACAAGTGTTTTTGTAAATAAGTTTTGGATCAAAATATGACTCCTATTTTTCTAAGGGTTTTGTCCAATCCTAGGGTTTACAAATCCTACAGGCAACACAATGCTCTGATACCATCTGTAGAGGTCCCAACCTAATAAGGTAGAGTCCTCCTGTGTTTTACAATGCTAGTCCCTGGATCAATATCTAGAATCCACAGTTAAGATGTAATATCAATATACAAAGGTCATATTATAACTTTATAACCAGGAATAACATAATTCTATTACATCATACATAGCTCATTTGGCTATTACATTACATTGCAGCGGAATAACTATAGTCATGGGTCCTTCATCTTCAAAGTGCCACAGGCAGATGTTGGTTGTAGACTTTGTAGTCCTAGTCAATCAAACAATCTTCATTTAAAAACAATCAACCTGAAACATTACAAGTTATAGCCACAAGGGTCAATACATTTTGAATTGTATTGGCAAGCTTCACTTCTTTGTATAATAAGAGAGGATCCTATCATTATATGCATATTTGGCTAGGTAGAGTTTAAGGCTTATTTGCATAAAGCAATATTTTATCCTATCTCTTCAAAAAGGGTTTTAAGTCCTTTGTCAAATTTCTTTTCCAAGTTCCTTGAACTCCTTGGTAGAAACTCAAGTGTTCAAGTCCTTGTCAAAATTCCTTGAGCACCTTGGTAACCCCAAGTGCAACAAGTTTTATGAAACCTCATCAGTTCCTTGGTAACCCCAAGTACATCATGCCCTTGAGCACCTTGGTAACCCCAAGTGCAACAAGTTTAACAAAATCTCTTTGAATTCCTTGGTATCCCCAAGTGCATCAAGTTTTTATATTAGAAATTGGAATGTCGAGATCTCCCATAGTTCAAACTTTAGTTTCTCAGTATTGTCCATAACCGGGGACACGGCTAAGTACTTAGATTTTATTAACTTCTGCAGAAGGAGTACACTTTACCCACATGACACAATCCCATCTTGTTGCCACCAGTGGCCTACTGGATTAGTGCTCACCAAGATGGAGTACCGGCAGACTGAGAGTGTGACGAAGTCTTTCCAAAAGGTCCTCCCATACATCATTGCTAGCTTGTCTTCAGCCCCCATCAAGCATTCTAGATCCCCATGTCCGGTAACTAAAGACAATGTATGGGTCTTCCTAATGTAGTTGACTAAGCCAGAGCCATAATAGCATGTGGTTGCACACGAAAGCCACAATTGGAGAAACATGTTCAATCTCTAAGTTTCCTAGGTGGTTTTCTTTTTGGAGCACAACACAAAGTGAATTCCCATAGACATGGTTCCTTTTGTTGCCACCCTCTCCAAAACTTAAAGTGTCCACCACCTAGGTGGTTCATTGAGTCCTTGTTTTATTATGTAAAACATAAGTCCTTTTCTCAATCCTTTGTAAAATCTCAACATGTATCTCTTGTCAAAATAAAGCATGGCTAAGCATGTACAACTACAATATTTCACTAAGGAGTGTATAGGGAATCCTATTAGGATTTAGCATAGCATAAGAATAAAGAAATCTTTTTCATGCATGTTTTATAATCCACTAAGTATAATGAAAATAGTAGGGCATTTGTATGATAGTGTAACTTGCCTTTTTGGTAGGGAATGAGGGTTTACTCCTTGATCTTGCTAGTCTCACACTTTGCTAATTTCACTACAAGTCAATCAAGCAAACACCAAATCAACTAACATTCCAAACCACCATTACTCAACAAAATCACACACAAGACAAGAAGGAAATTAAGTCATGCATAAGTATGCAAAGGGTGGTTCTATTGCAAGGATGGTCTCCACTAGGTTTCTAAACTTTTTAAGGTCCAAATTGGTCATTTACCAAAATGGCAAAGTCATTAGTTAGAGAGTTTTTGCCCAAAAACCATTTTAACATTCCATTCAATATTTTATATGGTGGGAAAATGGTTTTATCAAATAAAAAATCTTTAAGTTTCTCATCAAAAGTTTCTAACTCTCAAGTCTTGGTGTTTTGGTTCAGTATCTTTGAATCCAAATATTTTCCCAAGGTTTTTATTCCAAAATCCTTTTTTCATAATAAAACCATTATCTTTATTTAGCTAGAATTAGGCTAATTCAATTAATCCATTCTAAATTTTTCCAATTTCATTTTCAAATCCATGGGTTGGTTCCTAGGGTCAGTAAGGTCACAACAAACCATTTTGCAAAGGTTTTAACCCTAAAATCAATTTTAAACAATTTTTCTAATACAAATAAGCACACAAATGTTTCTGCAAATTCAAACAAGCTAACAGATACTATTTGCTAAACTAATTCCACAGTTGGCTAGGGCTTGCTCTCCTGAATCCAACGACATAAAATTTGCAATTTTTGGACGTGTAGATCTCAAGTTATAAGGGTTTGAAGTTTGCAATTAAATCAGATTCAAATTTCTTTTAAAACGAGATAGGTGACACGCGGCACGTTTCTATTCGCGGGTACCGCTTCGCGTGGATCGCGGCTGTGGGGCGTTGGATCTGATCGATTGCACGGTCCTGGATGCGTACCTCTTCGCGGTAAGTGATCTAATCGCACTCGTTCAAACTAGATCCTACGGTACTGACTCGCAGGACCAAAAGTGAGCGACGCCGACGGCGGCTAGCGGCGGCGCATGGCCAGGCGAGGGGTTCGCGGTGGTTCTAGGAAGCAAAGTACAAGGGGAGAAGGCTCACCGTGATCGCGAGGACGAGGTGATGCTGGGCGTCGGTTGGTCACGGGCGCCAGGTCTGCAGTACTTCTTCGCCGGAGTGTAGGACGGCGTCGAGTGCTTCAGGTGGTCGTCGTGGATGGCACTGTGGATCACCCCAAGGCGAAAGGATGGCATGGTTAGATGCGCGGGACCAAGATAAAGCTCCTCGTATGAATGAGAAGGCGCAGGGCGGTCAGTACTTACCAGGAAGTTCGACGGAGTCGAGACAGGCGGCGGCGCTGTCAGAGCTTGTCCTAGCCGACTCTCTGGGGCGCCCGCGGTCGAACGGAGAGCACGGACAGAAGCGCTAGGGGATGGGGAGTGTGTGTGCTTGGTCAATGAGGTAAGGGGAGGTCTGGTTTCGCCGGAATCGTCACCGGAGCATCATCGGACAGAGGGTGGTGTGCGGTGTAATTCGTCCAGCCTGGGGGCAGAGAGAGGGAGTGGTCTGGGGGAAATGGAGGAGAAGGCGCAGGCGTTTTATCGAGCATGGTCAAGGTGAGGTAAAGACGCGTCATTAAGACGAATTGATCGCGGCATTCAAATTCAGCAAACGGCAGCGAGGTTTGGGGAAGAAAGGGTCGCGCGGTGAGGACGATGAACGAGAGCGGTGGGTCTACCTCGGTGGAAAACGAAATGAGGGAAGGGTCCACTGGTCATACATCAGACGGGTCGAAACGAGGTGCGAATCGCTTTTCTTTCGGTGAGGAGCTGGGCTGGTCTCATTGGGCCTTAGTGGGATGCTGGGTTGGGTCGATCCAATTCCATTTTTTTATTCGTAACCTTTTCTTTTCTATTTCGATTGCTTTTGAATTTCAAACAAACAATTCACACTCAAATCTATTCAAACAATTAACAAACTTTGTAGCTATGAATGTGGTTACGTTTATCAACATAATCCACATTCCAAAATAAAATAAAGATTTTATTCTTTTAGGATCTATCCTTTAGTTAAATAAAATGGACCTTTTGTTATTTAACAAATTAGGGTTTGTTTTAATTAATAAAATCTTTATTTAAAACCCAAATATTTTCAAAACCAGTTCAAGAGGTTTTATTTGAAAGTAAGGAATATTTGGAAACTAGTTTAAAATAAAATAACATTTAATTTTAGGGTCCATTATTAATTAAATATAATAGGCTTTCATTATTTAATTCAAATAGGACTTATTTATTAAGGTGTTTATTTTGAAATTTAGAATAAGGCCAAAGCATTTTAGTAGGTTTTATTTGTGAATATCAAATATTTAGAAAAACTTATTTAAATAATTTAATAAGTTTTGATGTTTCTATTAAATTGGTAAAATCTTTTATTTGAATAAAAATTGATATTAATTCCTTTATTATTTTATTTTAAATAAACCTTTGTTATTTTTTTATTCAAAACTAAATGTTTTAATTCCCAAAGTTTGGTCAAGGTTTAATTTGGCTTTATTAAATAACCTTTATTTATAAATCCACCTTTTCTTTTTGAAAACCAAATCTTTTATTAAAAGATCCAAAAATAGTAATTCCAAAACATTTTTAATTTTCTTTATTAAATGTTTATATTTATGAATCCCTTTAGGATTTTATTTAATTCAAATGGGTTTGGAGTTCCAATTGAGTTCAAAAAGTTTCTTCTGGCTCTGAAAATCAAACAAAGTTTTATTTTATTCATTTATTTTCACATTACAAGATTTAGAAAATCTTGGGATGTGACAAAACCCCTTTCACTCCAGTACCAAATGACATAGTTGGTACTCCTATGAACTTAGCTTAACCCAAGTCATAACTAGACCTTTCAGGGGTATGTCTACAAAAATCAGATAATAATTAACTAAAAATACCATTACATCACAGGAATAGAACATAAAAGTTGAACCTTAACTCATGTAAATCAATAGTGAGAAAACAACAGAATTAATGCATAATAACTTAAATACTCACTTCAGCTAACATGACAAAATGGCTAGTGGGATCACATAGCAGGAAAATTTACCAAGACAGCATGCTAAAATGCATCTTGACATACTCCCGTCTAGTGCCATAACATAAAATTCAAGACCAGTAATTTATCAAGACAGCACTAATGGATCAAGTCTCTCTTTCAAAACGAAATGTGATCAAGCAGAGGTTCTTAACATGATTTCCCCTAAACAATCCGCAGGTGCCTCTGATCCGTAGGTCGCCGTTCCTCCCACCCCTCGCCCAAGACAGAGAGACGAGCGAGGAGGAGCAGCCTAGAGGAGAGAGGGGAGAGGAGGGAGGTACCTTGCCAGCCGTAGGAGGAGAGACGAGCGAGGAGGAGCAGCCGCCGCAGCCGTGTGTGGTCCAGCCCGCGCCGCTCCCTATCCCGAACGATTCACGCAGCCGCTTCCTCCTCCTCCTTCTCCTGGAGTGGTGAACTCCTCCTCCTCCTCCTGGCGTGGCGGCCTCCTCCTCCTGACCTCCGGCGGCGGCGGCGCGTCGATGGGGACGATGGGGATGGGGACGATGGGGACGATGGGGTTAGACGATGGTCCTATGTCTGAGGATGGGGATCAAGGGCGACGGTTGACTAGTCCTACCCACTTAGGCATAGCGAACCCTAGTCAAGGGCTGCCACCCCCATAGTTATCACTAACACTGCCTTATCCCACTGATTCTGCCCACTGCCCTATTATAAACCTGTGAGCACCCAGGTTCGAATCCTGGTGCCCACCCTTTTTATTTTTATTTTAAAAATATTTTTAAATGTTCCAAAAAATTCCCAAAAGTGGTGATATATGCCATAAAAGTTTTGTTTTGTTTTGTTTTTAAAATACTTTAAAATATTCCAAAAATGCCCAAAGGTGATAATATATGTCATAAAAGTGGTACAAATATGATTCAAATATGTCATAATAATTTGTCCATGATACAAATATGTCATAATAATTTGTCCATGAATATTACAATATTTTTCGACCTCGCGTTTTACAATATTTTTTGAGCTAGCGTTTTACAATATTTTTTCCCTTCTTTGTCGCGGTTGAATAATTTAGCCCCGACACTTTAATGTTTCTTCTTTCGAACGGGCTACATTTTTTGGGTAGGGTTGTCCTTTTTCTTCTTGTGATGTATGTTGTTGCATCGTAGTCGTCGTCATCTTCAATATTTGGATCGCCGTACTGGTCGAAGTCTTGCTCGTTGGCGACTCCATCCATTCCGATGATGTTTCTTTTTCCTCTCCTCACGACAACACGACTAGGCTTTGTCGGTTCGGTAATGAAAAAACATTGGTCCACTTTGGTAGCAGTACCCATGGTTCATTTTTCGCGGCCACGTTCGCACCGACGACCTTGGATTTCGCTGCTTCGGGTATAACCATGGTTGTGAAATACCGATCTTCTCTTTCGACGCTCTTTGCCCATCTGACACGGAACATCGACACCTTTTCTCCATAGTAGTTGAGCTCCCAGATCTCCTCGATTCTTCCATAGAATCTTTCCTTCACGTTGTCGTCGGTGTAGAATTCCGACGTTACGCCTGAGTTCTGGTAATCACACTTGTTGTCCTTTCCTCTGTGTAGAATGTGTAGCCGTTGATATCATACGCCTGATAGGTCACCAGGTTTTGCATCGGTCCCTACGACAAGGTGAATATGATCTTTTCTGTGTCCGAAGAATGCGATCGCGGGGGATTATCAAGGAGCGTCTGTCTAAACCAACGCGTGAAATCTGAGTTATGCTCTTTGATTATTTCTCCCTGCATCCTCTGTATGCCCCAGTCACTGTACTTCTTCTCGATTAACCTTTTGTGCTTCTGTACCCAAGGGTCGAGCAGTTCTAAATGATGTAGCGTGACGAGGTTTGCTCGATCAAAGTCTGTGCATCGAAAATTGAAGTCTGCATACAGTATGCGACGACCCTCTCAGTGACCAGATTCGTCGAGCTTGTCAAGGTGCCTATTGACGGGAAGACCGACAGGGTTCTCGATGTCTAGATAATTCGTGCAGAAAGAGATGCACTCTTTGGCCAGAAAGCCCTTGGCTATGCTTCCATCTGGACAGGACCTTTTGCGAACGTATCCTTTGATGTGTCCATTCATCCTTTCGAACGCCATCATGCTACAGAGGAACATCGGCCCGAGTTGGACGATTTCCTCCACGACATGGACCAGCAGATGCACCATAATGTCGAAGAATGCGGGCGAGAAGTAGAACTCAAGCTCGCATAGTATCACCATGATCTCCTCCTGTAGCCTCCCTAGCTGATTCACGCCAATCGACTTCCTAGAGATGACGTCGAAAAACTTGTAGAGGCCAAATAATGTTTCACGGACGTGCTCTTCCATTATCCCTCTTAGTGCAACCGGAAGTACCTGCGTCATTAGCACGGCACAGTCGTGAGACTTCATGCCACTGAACCTCTGCTTCGCCTCGTCTAGGTATCTGCTTATCTTGCCCACGTAGACGTAAGGAAATTTGACTCCTAGAAGTTACTTGAAAAACTGTTTGATCTCATCCTGGCTTAGAGTGAAGCAAGAAGGAGGGCAGTAATATTCGTTCTTCTTGAACTTTTTACCATTCCGACGACCTTATGTCGTCTCCGACTCATGATCATCGTCATCTTCCTGATCATCAGGAGTAGTGCATCCTCCGTGAAGCTCCTTCCGGATACCCATGAATATCAGGTCGTGCCTTGCTTTCGGAACATCTTTCATCCTATCTGGCATGTTGATTATGGTGGCGACCAGACTCTCGCACACGTTTTTCGTGATATGCATGATTTCGAGGCTATGAGGCGTGGGGAGAAACTTCCAGTATGGAAACTCCCATAAATCAGACCTTGTTTTCCATACCTTCATCAGCGGCTTGTCTTGCTGCCTCTTTCACTTCTTTCCAGGGTTAGGACAATCTTTCCAGTTTTTCAGCAACTCTTCCACTTATTCGCTGCTCCTACGCTCTGGGATTCCTCGGGTCTTGGATTTTCCATCGAACAGGTCTCCACGTTTTCTCCATGGATCATTCTTGCCGAGCCACCTCCGGTGCGACATGAACACGGTTTTCGAAGACCCTAGATCTTTCTCGAGTTGGAAATAGCTTGTGTTATCCATGCACCTAACGCATGCGCAGAATCCTTGGATAACCTGCCCCGAGATATACCCGCAACCTGGATAGTCTTGCACCGTAGTGACCAACGCGGCTCTCATAGTGAAATAATCTTGTGCGATGGAGTCGTAAGTATTGCCTCCATATTCCCATAACGTGGCTAGCTCCTCTTTCAACAGCCCGAGATACAGATTGATGTTGGTACCAGGTTGTTTCGGCCCTTGAATTAGCATACTCATTTGTATGTACTTCTTCTTCATGCACAACCATGGAGGGAGGTTGTACATCCATACAAACACGGGCCAAGTGTCGTGCTGCTCAAGCATCGAACGGATTGAGTACATCGATTGCTCGCACCAAGCCCGATGTTCCTCGAATCTCCACAATTCTAGGAATTTGAGGTCCAATGCTTTCCATTGGCTAGCATCTGAAGGGTGAGTCAGCAGCTCATCCTTTTCGGGGTCATCGTCATCTCCTGGCTTCTTCCTTTCCGCATGCCATAGCATGAGCTTCGCTTCCTTAGGGTCCGTGAAATAGCGCTGCAGACGAGGAGTGATAGGAGAGTACCGTACCACTTTTCAAGGTGCTTTCTTCCCTTTCTTGTATCGACTCACGCTGCACACCGGACATGTGGTTTTATCCGCGTCCTTGCCCCGATAAATGATGCAATTGTTGATGCATACGTGATATCTAACGTCCGGTATATCGAGAGGACAGACGATTTTCTTGGCGTCCTCGATACTAGTTGGACACGTGTTCCCCTCCGGGAGACGATCGTGCCAGAATGCCATCATATCGTCGAAGCTTGCGTCGCTCAATTTGTGTTTTGCCTTCATCTTCATAGCCTTGAGCGTTACATTCAACCGGGTATCATCGGGCCTGCATCCTTCATACAATGGATTAACCGCGTCTTTCTCAAGTTGTGAAAGCTTGGCTTTCTCTCTAGCGGGAGCCCTGGCGTTACTCGTATGCTTGAGAAGCAGCTCTTGCACATAAGGGTCCCGCACCCAGCCTGACATTTTTCCATCGTCGTCTGCTCCTCCGGCATCTAGATCATCATTATCCTGGTCTGCTTCCGCACCTTCACCATCTCCAGGAGACTCTTCATCATCTCGCCCGTTCTTGCCGTGATGATCATCGTCATGTTGCCCACCTTCACCATCTCCATCGTCTTCGTCATCGCTTATCCGACGAGTGTATCCATCCATGAAACCATGGCGGAGCAGGTGCGCCTGCAGATTCCCGGAATCTGGGTCGATGAACCAGTTGAGTTTGCATCTTCTGCACTGACATCTTATCTCTGTCTTGTTATTTCGTATCATGTCGGCCATCGCACATTTCAAAAATCTAGCCACAATGCCTTCGCTCATTATGAGCACCATTTTTGCCTGCATGGTGTACACGGTACAATTAGAAGTCTATTAGGACCACATAATGAATGCATGCATGCAATGGTCGATAGAAAATTTCAGCATGACCTATACTAAATTAGGACCTTTGCGAAATGACAAAGTCTTACCAAAATGGAAATGAATCAACATTTTAACAAAAAAAATGGCAACTTGTTCACACACAAACACAAGAGAGAGACCGATCCATACACACATGAACATATCATTATCCTCTCCATACATGCATGCATATGAGCATCGATACTCTCAATATATATACACACACATGACCATCGATCCTCTCCATACACACATCATGAGCATCAATCATATACATACATATGAGCATATCATCCATTTTTCAACACATACATGCATGCATATGCCAAATTCTATGTGATAATTTTTCTACACCAAACAAGACAAGTATACAGTATTGAATCATAAACAAGGACAAGACACACTAAATAAACTTTATTTGATCTTTAAATCATTTTTCAAATCATTTCTATACTCAAAATAATCCTATAAATGCCCCTACAAAAATAACCAATTTTACAGAAGCAAAACATTAAACACATTGCATAAACAGATAGCATTCTTTCTCCTAATTCTAATGATATAAAATTTGTAAAATTTGAACGTGTGGATCAAAAGTTATGAATTTTACAAGTTTTAATCACTAATAGATCTAATTCAAAATTTTAAAACAAAGAACAGGCCACGCGGTAGCGTCTGATTGGAAGATACCGTTTCGCACCGGATCACACTCGTGGGTCGTTAGATCTAACTCACTATGCACGGTCCAGATCAACACATACCGCTTCGCTACAGATCTAATCCCAGGCGCTAGATCTAGATCCTACGGTTGCCAAGCATGCGACCATGGATGCGTGGCGCTAGCGACGGTGGCGCGGCGGCGGCGCTCTGTCAGTGATGCTCCAGCGGCTACGGAGGGGGCTGGGGTCAACAGAGGAGCTTACCGAACTCGCAAGGTCGCGCTGATGCTCAACTACTTGCTGCGTGGATGGGGGCGCACTGTGGAGGTCGCTGGGGCTTGTCGGAGTTGCGGGCGGCGTCGGGTTCCTGCAGACGACGACGTTGCTGACAATGTGGACCGCCCTAACACAAACCAAAGGTGTCAGGGTGCTCACAAAAATCTGGCAATCAAGATAGGGTCAGAGAGGAAGCAAGGGGCGGTCTGATATTACCTAAATCGTTCACCGGAGTTGGGCGGCGGTTCTGTGGTTTGTTGAGGTGGTCGGGGACGGCGACCTGGGTCATGCGCGATCAAACCAAAAGCATTAGAAGAAGCACAGAGGCATGGCGAACTCGACAGGGTCAAGCAGGAGGCGAGGGGCGCTCGGAGCTCACCGGAATCAGTCGTCGGAGCTCGTCGGAACAACGGCGAAGTTTGGTGAAATCTGAGCAGCCTGGTGGCGAGGAGAGGGTGTTGTGTGGGGGAAAATGGCCGTCGCAGGGTGGGGTTTAAGTAGCCAGGAGCGGGGCGAGGTTTACTCCCTGAATCAATGGAATTTAAGAGAAATTAAACCGCGGCGTCACTGCGGAGAGGTAACGGCGGAGCGGGTCGAGCGCGCGTTGATTTGGGGACGATGCTGACGGGGCAAGGTGGGGTTGGCTATCAGCGAGTGGGTGCGCGCTGCTGCGGTGAGAAACAGAGGGAGAAGGCAAAACCCCGGGTGGGCTGTTTTGTCTACTGGGCCGAATGGGTGGCGCCTGGCCCAGTACTGATTCTTTATCCTTTTTCTTTTTCGATTTCGATTTTCAGGAAACAATTTCAAATGAATTCAAATGTGTTTTATTTCAAATTCTTTCTGGATTTTTACAAAGTGAAACCTGCACATTTTTTAGTATAAAACCATGATGTTTCACTAAACTTGCTTGGTTCCTTTGGAGTTTTAAAATAAAACAGTGCCTTTACACAAGATTAAATAAAGATAGGAAAATGGTTTTAAAACCATATTTTGTTTTGAAATTTTTGCCCAAGCCTTGGAACACGACCAAACCAACTCATGAACAAACAATCTTTGTTTAAAACTAATATTCTCTCATCAGAGAGTAGCATTTGATCAATGCTTTGCTTACATAAAATAATTAAGCATCCAAATGCTTCTATTTTTTAATGATTTAGAAAATGATCCCTAAATGATTATGAATGCATGGATGATATGCAAACTTTGAAAACATGATTTTAGGGATGTTACAAATCTAACCCCCTTAAGGTGAATCTCGCCCTCGAGATTCGTATTGGCTAGCAAATAGGTGAGGGTGGTCTTTCCGAAGATCATCTTGTCTTTCCCATGTTGCTTCTTCTTCGAAATGATGGTTCCATTGAACTTTGCAGAATTTGATAGTCTTAGTCCGAGTAACTCTTTATGCAGTCTCAAGAATCTTGATAGGTTTTTCCTCATAAGTGAGATCACTTTCCAATTGAACCTGCTCCAAAGGTATAGTATCCTTCAAAGAAGTCTCTTCCATCTCTAGATGGCATTTCTTTAGCTGACTCACATGAAACACATTGTGAACGGCAGACAATGATTCTGGCAATTCAATCTCATAAGATACTTCTCCTTTACGACTCAGAATCTTGAATGGTCCAACATATCTTGGGGCCAATTTTCCTTTCACTCCAAATCTCTTCACTCCACGAAGTGGTCACACTCTAAGGTAAGACCTATCACCCACTTCATAGGTGACTTCTCTACGCTTAGGATCTGCATAGCTTTTCTGTCGGGATTGTGCTATCTTCAATCTGTCCTTTACAAGCTTGACTTTCTCTTCAGCCTCTTTGATTAGTTCTGGTCTGAACTAATTTCTTTCTCCCACACCATTCCATAGCAATGGGGTGGTAAACTTTCTCCCATAGAGAAACTTAAATGGTGCCATCTCAATACTGGCTTGATAGCTGTTATTGTAAGAGAATTCTGCGTAAGGCAGACTTTCATCCCAACTGGCTCCATAGTCTAGGGCACATGCCCTTAACATATCTTCTAGAATCTAGTTGGTCCTTTCTGTTTGTCCATCAGTATGAGGATGAAAGCAGTGCTGAATTCCAATATCGTTCCCAATGACTCATGTAATTGCCTCCAAAAATGAGAAGTGAATTGAGTTCCCCTATCAGACACAATACTCTTGGGTACTCCATGTAGACATACAATCCTACTCATGTAAATTTTGTCTAACTTAGCACCTGTATAAGTTATCTTCATGGGTATGAAATGAGCCACTTTAGTGAGGCGATCCACTACTACCCTGTAGAGGTTCCAATCTTTAATAAGATAGAGCCCCCTGTGTTTACAATGCTAGTCCCTGGATCAATAGCTAGCATCCACAGTTAAGATGTAATATCAAGAAACAAAGGTCATAACATAACTTTATAACCAGGAATAACATAATTTTATTACATCATACATAGCTCATTTGGCTATTACATTACATTGCAGCGGAATAACTATAGTCATGGGTCCTTCATCTTCAAAGTGCCAAAGGCAGATGTTGGTTGTAGACTTTGTAATCCTGATCAATCAATCTAAACTAAAATCAATCAAACCTGCAACATACAAGTTACAGCCACAAAGGGTCAATACATTTGAATTGTATTGGCAAGTGATACTATGGTAGTATAGTGGATTCTATCATCTATATGCATTTGGCTAAGTGGGGTTGAGGCTTGCATTGCTCAAAATAGATTTTTCCTTAACATTTGAAAATACTAAGTTTTGCTTGGCAAAATCATTTTTCTCAATCAAAGATTTGAAGATTTCAAACAACCCTTGTTCTAACCACAAGATATTAACTTAGAAATTGGAATGATGAGATTCTTGATTGCTTCCATGTCTTGATGCTCAAATTGTCCTTTACCAGGGACATGGCTAAGTACTTAGATTTTACACTCTGCAGAGGTGGTGCACTTTCCCCACAAGACTTGGTTTCCCAAGACAAGATCTTTCAGAAGCCATCCCTTAGACCAAAATGGACGCGTTCCAACCTATCAAACACTACCACCAACTTTCCAAATGGCTAATTTCTTGCAACCTATATGATCATGGCAGAGCCCATATTGCCAAGTGGTTGCACTTGAAGCTTCTCAACATTTGACATCTCAAATCTCTTTGTTCCTGGGTGTCCATCCACAAGTGAGATACACAAGGTCAACCATAAACATGGGCCTTGTGAACCACTCAACCAAAAACCACCAAGCAAGTCCCATTCCACCCAGGTGATTCATTAACTTAGTTGTTTTATTAAACAAAACACAAGTCCTCAGACTTAGAATATTTTTCCATAGTGTAAATATATATTCCACCCATTTTTTCTATTAGCTAGGCTAAGCTTGATAGTAATAGGAATCTTAACTTAGGAAGATTTCCACTAAGTATCATCTACTAGGTTTTCCTATAGCAAGGTTTATACTTAGCAAAATCCATGCAAGTTTTACTTAGATAAAATCACTAATGCATAGTGAAAGTAATGGGACAAAAAGTATGAAGCATCACTTGCCTTTTTGGTAGAGGGTATAGGTTCACTCCTTGTCCTTGCAACAATCACACTCTTCAAGTCACTACAAATCAATCAAGCAAGGCACACACTCAATCTACCATACAAGCAAAACATCACATAAAATAATAAAACAAAACAACACACAAAATCATAAAGTCAAAGTAATGCATGCAAGCATGCCAAGCTTTGTTTTATTTGTAAAAGTGGTTCCTAATGGGTCATAGACATTTCGGAAACACCTATTGGTCATTTTGTAAAGTGTCAAAGTCATTTGCAAAATATTTCATTTCATAAACCATTTTCAAAACAAAGTATCATTTTATGTGGTGTAAAAATATTTTTACTAAGGCATTAATCTCTAGGGTTCACAAAATATGTTTTCAAACCACAAAACTTGATGTTTGGGGTCAGAGAGTTTTAAACAAAACATTTCCCAAAGGTTTTCCTTCAAAATCAATTTTAATAAATAAACCACATTTCTATTTGACTAGAAATGGTTTTAAATCAAAGAATCATATTTTTATTTCACCAAATACATTTTTGAGTCCACAAAGTGTTTCCTAATGTTAGTAGGTTCTAATCAATCCAATTGCCAAAGATTTTAACACCAAATTCATTTTTAAAAAAAATTTACATCCTTAACAAGCATACAAATGTTTCTGCAAAAACCAACAATCTAACAGATACTATTTGCTAAACTAAGGGCATGGTTGGCTAGGGTTTGTTTCCCTGATTCCAATGATACCAAATTTGCAAAATTTGGACGTGTGGATCAAAAGTTATAGGGTTTTCAAATCTGCATACAAATCTGTTTTCAAATTCTATTTTAAACAGAAACTGGCCACGTGGCTGTCCCTGATTGGGCAATAATGGTTCTCTTGGATCGGCTACGGGGTGCGTTGGATCTAACTGGAAACGTGCGGCACAGATGGACGCGTACCGTTTGGATCAGATCTAATCCTATCCCAACGATACAGATCCAACGGACTCAATCAGCGAGCCACTAACTGGCGGCACTGAACGACTGCGCGCGGTGGCGACGGTCAGACAGTGGCGGCGCCGGCGATACAAGACGCTAGAAGGGTAGGGAAGGTACTCACCATGATCGCAGACGCCTGGGGAAGCTCAAGGAGGCACTGGCTGGCGAAGGGGCGCACGGAGGTGAGAGTAATGGCTCGCCGGAGTTGCTCTTGGCGTCGGATGCGTTCAGGCGTCGCTGCTGGCTTTGTTTAGGACCGGGCTAAGACAAAGTGGAGGCATGGTTAGATGCGGAATGACCTGGGGAAGATGCGTGCATCCTTGAGAGAACTTAGGGCGGTCGGAGTTCACCTGGGGTGCTTAACGGAGTAATGGCTGACGGCGGCGCACGCTTAGTGTCGACGAAGCCGAGGTTACAGGGCACTCGCGGATGAATGAATGGCACGGGGAGATGCGCCTGGATGCGTGGAGTATGTGTGCGAGATCGACGAGGCAAGGGGCGGCGTTGGGTCGCCGGAATTTTCACCGGAGCGTCGTCGGAGCAGAGGGAGTGTAGGGCAAAATTCCGCGGCCTGGGGGCGTGTTGAGATGGGGAAACAGAGGGGAAGTGGAGAGGAGTCCTTTGGCGTTTAAAGGGGCATGGTGATTGCGAGGAATCAAAGCCTCCTTCATGCGTAATCAACGCCGGAGTAATCTCACTGCAACGGCAGGGCGACGGGGTCTCGTTGAAGACGATGGCTGGGGATGTGGGGTCTGCTTGCCAGCGAAAAAGGAAGTGAGGGAGAGGGTCCACTTGTCATTGATTCTCAAGGGTGTGTGAGTGGAAAAGAACGTTCATTTGGGGAAGAGAGGTGGGCATTGTCTTGGGTTAGTTGGGCCATTTGGGTCGACTTGTTTTTATTTTTTTTCTGTCTGATTGATTTATCTTTTTCCATTTCTATTTACTGATTTGAATTTCAAACAAACAATCCAATCAACCAAATCAATTCAAACAAACACCACACTTCACAACTTTTGAACTTGGTTCTGTTCAGTAACATAATCCAAAAATTCAAATATAAAATAATTTTTTATTCATTTTAGGATCCACTCATTAATTAAATAAAATGGTCCTTTAGTTATTTAATCAAATAGGGTTTGATTTATTTAATAAAATCTCCATTTGAAATCCAAATATTTTCAAAACCAAATCAGCAGGTTTATTTGAAAATAAAAGATATTTGGAAAACTTGTTTAAATAAGATAACATTTTTATTTTAGGTTCCATTAATAATTAAATAAAATGGACCTTAGTTATTAAATCAAATAGGATTTGTTTTATTAAAATATTTATTTTGAAATCTAAAATAAAACCAAATCACTTCAGTAGGTTTTATTTGAGAATATAAAATACTTGTAAAACTTATTTTAAATAATTAAATAAGTTTTGATGTTTTGTAAATAGTAAAACCTTTACTAATAAAACTTGGATATTAAATCCTTATTATTTTATTTAAGTAAACCTTTGTTATTTTTATTCAAAACAAAATGTTTTAAATCAAAAGTTTGGCCAAGGTTTAATTTGGCTTTATAAAATAATCTTTATTTATAAATCTATCTTTTCCTTTGAAAACCAAATCCTTTTATTTCAAGATCCAAAATAGTATTTCCAAAATATTTTATTTTCCTTTATTTAAAATGTTTATCCTTTTAAATCCCTTTATGATTTTATTTAATCCAAATAGGTTTGAGGTTCCAACTGAATTCAAAAAGTTTCTTCTGGCCCTGAAAATCAAACAAAGTTTTATTTCATTCATTTATTTTCACATTACAAGATTTGGAAAATCTTGGGATGTGACATACCCAAATAGAATCATATCCAGACCTGGTCCTTGGCAATGCGGTGATGAAATCCATGCCAATCTTATCCCACTTCCAATCAGGAATAGGTAGTGGTTTTAGCAATCTTGCTGGTTTCTGATGTTCCGCTTTCACTCTACTACACACATCACACAAAGAAATATGTTCGGCGATGTCCTTCTTGAGATTATTCCACCAAAATATTTCCTTCATATCCATCTACATTTTGGTGTTACCAGGATGAATGGAATATGGTGAGTTATGTGCTTCCTGTAAAATCAGTTTCCGAAGCTCCGGATTTTGCGGTACGCAGATACGTTTTCCATACCATAAAGTACCCTATTCGTCTTCATGGAATCCTTTGGCTTTTCCCTTGGCAATCTTTTCCTTAAACTCTTATATTTCCTTGTCCGTCTTTTGGGCTTCTTTGATCTTATCCAACAATGTGGGTTGAACATCCAATGACATGAGATGTCCTTCAGGCACAATCTCCAATCTAAGGTCTCTAAATTGGGCACACAGATCATCTGGCAACTCTCCCTTAGTAAGGCCATTCACAAATACCTTACAGCTTAGAGCATCCGCTACAACATTTGCTTTACCGGGGTGGTATTACAAACTCAAGTCATAGTCCTTGATGAGTTCTAGCCATCTTCTTTGTCTCATGTTGATTTCTTTCTGAGTGAAGATATACTTCAAACTCTTGTGATCTGTGAACACTTCGCATCGTTTTCCCAAAAGATAATGTCTCCATGTTTTGAGTGCATGGACAACAGAGGCTAACTCCAAATCATGAGTAGGGTAATTTACCTCATGAGTTTTGAGTTGTCTCGAGGCATAAGCCACAACTTTCCCTTCTTGCATTAGAACTGAACCTAATCCATGATGAGATGCATCACAATACACTTGGAAATATTTCTCCAAATCTGGCAGACATAGGACTGGTGCGGTCACTAGTCTCTTCTTTAACTCTTGGAAACTGAGTTCACATCCTTTAGACCAAGCAAATTTATTGTCTTTCTTTAGTAACTCCGGCATTGGCTTAGCTACTTTGGAGAAATTCTCAATGAATCTTCTGTAATATCCTGCCAAGCCAAGGAAACTATGAACCTCTTTCACTGACTTAGGAGATTCCCACTCAGTTACCGCTACCTCTTTTGCGGGATCAACTGCTACACCATCTCCTAACACAACGTGCCCAAGAAATCCAACTTCATTCAACCAGAATTCACACTTGCTGAATTTGGCATACAGCTTATGTTATCTAAGCTTCTCAAGTATCAAACCTAAATGTCCTTCATGCTCTTCTTTGCTCTTGGAGTAGATCAAAATGTCATCGATGAAAACGACAACAAACTTATCAAGGAACTCCATGAACACCTTGTTCATCATATTCATGAAGTAAGCTGGTGCATTGGTCAAACAAAATGGCATCACGGTGTATTCATACAATCCATACCTAGTGGTGAAAGGTGTCTTAGGTATGTCTTGTTCTCTTATCTTAAGTTGAAAATAACCTGACTGGAGATCAATCTTTGAGAACACACAAACTCCTTCTAGCTGATTAAACAAGTCATTGATTCTAGGCAAAGGATATTTATTTTTGATAGTCACCTCATTGAGTGAACGATAATCTATGCATAACCTTTGACTTCTATATTTATTTTCTACAAACAAGACTGGTTCTCCCCAGGATGAAGAACTTGGTTGAATAAATCCTTTCTGCAACTGTTCTCCAAGTTGTTTCTTGAGTTCTTTCAACTCATCAACTGATATCTTGTAAGGTCTCTTTGTTATTGGTCCTGATCCTGGCAGCAAGTCAATCAGAAATTCCACATCTCTATCTGGTGGCATTCCCGGCAATTCTTCCGAAAATACATCCGGATATTCACTCACAATTGGCACACTGTCTATGCTAACCCCCTTAAGATAATTTAGCTTACTTCCTTTTGATTCAAAGTTAGACTTGAATCTTATCCGTTTCTTTTCCGGGGTTGTGAGTGCGACAGTACGATTGGCACAATCTAGTACTCCTTCATACTTGGTCATCCAGTCCATTCCCAAAATTACATCCCGTCCTTGGGAATCTAGGATTATCAGACTCACTGGAAACTTATGCTTTCCAAACTCTATCACTAGATCACGGCATCCAAGACTTACTATCATATCTCCACCGGGAGAACTTACTTTTATTGGACACCCAATTTTTTTAGTTGGAAACCCATTTCTATCAACAAATGCTTTTGATATGAATGAATGTGATGCACCAGTATCAAAAAGAACAAGTGCTGGAATAGAATTGAGTTTGAACTTACCAGCCACAGCATTGGACTCCTCATAAATCTCTTCCACATTGATGTGGTTCACTTGTCCCTTCTGAAAAGGGTTGGGCTTGTTGGGTCCTTAAACTTTCTTTTTCTAGGCATTCATTTGCATAATGCCCCATCTTCTTACACTTGAAGCATTCAACCTGACTGAGATCCTTCTTGACAAGCTGGCTTCCACTTCCATTGTGGTGGCTCTTGTATCCAACCTTATGGTTCTTGTACTTGTCATTATCATGACTACGGTGATGCTTGTTGTCAGGATGGCGGTTGTGGTTGTGGTGGCTGTTGTATTTTCCATGCTTGTGGGATCCAAAACTCCCACTATCATCATAGTGGGAACGCTTGTGAGACGATCCCGAGCTGTACTTGTTAGAGTTGTGTTTCCTCTTTCTGCTTTCAACCTGTTTCATCTTGCTCTCCAAGATGGCAGCCTTGTCACAAAGGGATTGGTAGGTGGGGACATAGGCCACAGATAACTGCAGATTTAGTTCATCATTCAGTCCTTCGAGGAACTTCTCTTTCCTCTTGGCATCAGTATCAACTTCATCCAGTGCATAACACGCCAGATTGTTGAACTCCTCAATATATTCAGCCACGCTGCGGTGGCGCTGCTTCAGGTTGTGGAATTCCTTCTTCTTCAAGCTCATCACCCCGGATGAGATGTGAGCTGTACGAAAACCATCTTCAAAGATAGCCCATGTCACATCCTCAATGGGAGTGGTGATCTGGAAGTTATCCCACCAAGTAGCTGCTGGTCCTTCCAACAAGTGTGCTGCAAACCTGACTTTCTCCTCATCAGTACAACCGACAGTTACCAAATCCTTGTTCACTGAATGTAGCCAATCATTGGCCACCATGGGATCAGTAGTTCCTGAGAACTTTGTAGGCCTCAGTCTTAGGAATCTGGTGAGCATGTCAAAACCTGGTGGATTGTTCTGATTGTTGTTCTTGTTATTGTTATTGTTGTTGTTGTTATTCTGATTCTGCATGAAAGTGGTCATCATCTGCATCAGTTGTGCCTGTGCTGTCATCAGCTGCTGCATCTCGGGGGTGACATTGTTGTTGTTCGGGTTGGGGTTGGCATGTCGAGGAGGCATCTGTGGTTTTCAATAAGGATAAGAATGAGATACCCATAAATGCTTAACATGCACAACACATCACATAAACAATCACGAAACAAGCATCAAAATAACAAAAAGTTCAACGAAATAACAAAAGTTTGAAAAGCAACCACACCAATGGCAAGCCATCCACATGTTGGATGATCATTGAGACTCGATAATCATAAGCATGGTAATGATAAATAAATGAGTAGTCATCACTAATCCTCTGCATCAACCTCCTCATCGACAAGTGTAAGACCTGCATTCTCCATAGCGGTCTTGTACTCCTCGACATTGGTAGTCAAGGCCTCTACCTTGGCCTTGAGAGCCCTCTTCTGTGAACGAAGTCTCTCAATCACACCCTGCTGATGCTTGAGCTCGAAGTCCTTGGCTTCTAGTTCTGCAGTCATCTCTCGAATCCTCTTGTTCCTATCTTGGACTCTTTTCTCTTGACTCTTGAACTTCCTGTCCTGACTCTCAAACTTAGCCTCCATTTCCTTAACTATCTCGTCTTGCTCCGCGAAGAGCTTGTCCTTCTCATGAAGCTGCACCTGGAGCTCGTCATTGCTAAGCATGACGTTGGTCCTATCAGTATCTAGGTTCCTAAGTAGAACCTCTAGGTCCTGAAGGTACAGACGAATCGGCTCTGCCATCTCTCTAGCAGCATCCTCAAACTCAATAGCCTCACCATCCTCGCCGCGTCTCCCGAAGGCGTGAAAGTGAGTACCTCTAATCTCTCGAGAGTGCCTCCCTAATAAACTCCCAAGTAAATCCTGCATGACTACCTCTAGGCCTCTCTCCTTGTCGTCATGCATAAGCTTGAAGGTGATAGCCTCCGTGGCTGGCTCAGTCTGGCGTCCTGGCTGAGTAACCTTGAAGCCCCAAAGGTCCTTCCTCTCAAACTTGGTGAGGGGAAGCATCATGATGCTAGGGAGTGGAAGATTGAGCACACTAGTGAGCTCAATAAGACGAGTGCCAAAGCGAGTTCCCTTGAACTCTTCAGCCGTGCTGATAGTAACATTAGGCATCTATTTTATAAGATAGAGAAAAGTTAGAATCGACATAAATAGAGAAAATCACAAGACAAAGCATCACAGGCATATCATTGAAAATCAACACACAAGTCATGGCATAGATAAATCCATTACAAGCATCCAAGGTTCAACATAACTTAGACAACATTTTTGGAAAATAAAAACGATAAATGTGGTGGTCCAACTAACGAAGTACGTTTCAACTCTCACTCACTAGACAAAATGGCTATCAAAGCATCCTTAGTATCCATCTGTCTATCTTGTTCACAAGATTCCCAAATCAAGTCAATGATGTCTTCCCTTAGTTGTTGGTTGGTAGTCTCCAACTCTTGGGTATGTTTGTTTTCTTCCCTAAGGTCATTTTGGGTGTTAAGCATTCTGCACTTGAGTCTATCACCAAGCTCTTTGATGGCCTTCCAAGCTGCATCCCTTGTAGAGTCAAAGAATGTGGTGTGCATCACTGAGTTGGTGACCATGCAGAATCCTGATTCCTTGTGGTTGTCTTCCTTGTTTTTATACAAGTGAAGTTGCACCCACCAATACTCCTCTCCTTCATCCATCACAGAGAAACCTTTGTACACAGCTGCACCATGTATCCCCATGGTAACCATAAGGTTCTTGAGGGCTTTTGGAAATTCAGTCTCACACTCCAAGGTCATGGTCATGAGTGGTCCCTTCCTTACGGCTTTGTTGATGGAGTTCATATACAAATAGATATGAGAAAGAAGATTAGAAAAGTTTACGAGAAGAAAAGACAAGTGTGGAAATTGTTGAAAAAATTTCCTTAGTGGTTTCCAATCCAATCCTAGGGTCATAATCCTACAGGCAACACAGTGCTCTGATACCATCTGTAAGATCCCACCTTTATAAAGGTAAAGATACATGTGATTGCAATGCTAGTCCCTGGATCAATGCTAGCATCCACAGTTTAAGATGAAGTACACAGAAACAAAGGTCATTATTACATGTCATTCCAGAGACAACATAGTCTTTTACAACTCCATGGCCATGGGCCTAATACAAGAGTCCAAACATAACAATATAGATAAGTCTTCATCTTCATGTGACACAGGCAAGCATGTTGAGTGTAGACTCATAACCCCTAATCACCATCAGAGTAACCTGCAACATCCCAAGTTACATCCACAGTGGGTCAATACATTTGGAATAGTATTGGCAAGTGATACCTTAGTAGAATATTAACATATAGTCACTGCATGAATTTCGCTAAGTGTATCTTAGGCTTGCTTTGCTCAAAATAGGTTTTACCTATTAGTTGAAAGCACTAAGTTTTTCTTTGACAAAACTTTCCCAAGGAACCACCAATAGAAATTGGTGAACCTTCACCCTTGTTCAACCACAAGTTTTAACTTAGAAAAATGGGATGAGGAGATTCTTGATAGCTTCCATGTGTTGATGCTCAAGTTGTCCAATACCAGGGACATGGCTAAGTACTTAGATTCTTCCATCTGCAAAGGTTGTGCACTTTCCCCACAAGACTTGATTTTCACCAAGACATGACCTTTCAGAATCCTTCCCCTAGACCAAATGGACGCTCTCCAAACCTATCATCCCACTACCACCAACTGTCCAAACGGCTAAGTTATTTCAACCTATGTGATCCAGGCAGAGCCCATAATGCCATGTGGTAGCACTAGAAGCTTCTGAACATTTGGCATCTCAAATCCCTTTGTTCCTAGACGGCTTTCCACTAGTGTGATACACAAGGTAAACCATAGAAATGGGCCTGGTGTAACCACTCAACACAAACCAATCCTTCCATTCCACCTAGGTGTTTCATTCACTTAGTTGTTTTATTAAGCAAAACACAAGTCAAAGACTTAGAATATTTCTCATAGCATGATTATATAACCCACCCTTGGTTGCTACTACCTAGGCTAAGCATGGCAATAGCAAGTATCTTAACTTAGAGGAAATTCTAACATTACTACAACTACTAGGATTTCTCAAGCATAACATATTGATACTTAGAAAAATAATCATGCAAGTCCTATACAAAATATTTCTAATGCATAGGTAAAAATATAGGGATAAAAACATTTAGCACCACTTGCCTTGGTAGTTTGGTGAGTAGCAACAATCTTCACAACCACAATCACTATTAGCACCAAAATCTACACATAAAATAATGGCACCAAATTCACATATCAAAAATATACAAGCTAAAATATATGAATGCATGCAAATGCTATGTGATAATTTTTCTACACCAAACAAGACAAGTATACAGTACTGAATCATAAACAAGTCCAAGACACACTAAATAAACTTTATTTGATCTTTAAATCATTTTTCAAATCATTTCTATACTCAAAATAAGCCTATAAATGTCTCTGCAAAAATAACCAGTTTTACAGAAGCAAAACATTAAACACATTGCATAAAAAGATAGAATTCTTTCTCCTGATTCCAATGATATAAAATTTGTAAAATTTGAACGTGTGGATCAAAAGTTATGAATTTTACAAGTTTGAATCACTAATAGATCTAATTCAAAATTTTAAAACAAAGAACATGCCACGCGGCAGCGTCTGATTGGACGATACCGTTTCGCACCGGATCACACTCATGGGCCGTTAGATCTAACTCACTATGCACGGTCCATATCAACACATACCGCTTCGCTACAGATCTAATCCTAAGCGCTGGATCTAGATCCTACGGTTGCCAAGCATGCGACCATGGATGGGCGGCGCTAGCGAAGGTGGCGCGGCGGCCGAACTCACAAGGTCACGCTGATGCTCAACTACTTACTGGCGTGGACGGGGGCGCACTGTGGAGGTCACTAGGGCTTGTCGGAATTGCGGGCGTCGTCGGGTTCCTGCAGACGACGACGTTGCCGATGATGTGGACCGCCCTAACACAAACCAAAGGCGTCAGGGTGTGCACAACAATCTGGCGATCAAGATAGGGTCAGAGAGAAAGCAAGGGGCAGTATGATATTACCTAAATCGTTCACCAGAGTTGGGCGGCGGTTCTGTCGTTTGCTGAGGTGGTCGGGGACGACGACCTGGGTCATGCGCGGGCAAACCAAAAGCATTAGGAGAAGCACAGAGGCATGGCGAACTCGATAGGGTCAAGCAGGAGGCGAGGGGCGCTCGGAGCTCACCGGAATCAGTCGTCGAAGCTCGTTGGAACAGCGGCGAAGTTTGGTGAAATCTGAGCAGCCTGGTGGCGAGGAGAGGGTGCTGTGTGGGGGGAAATGGCCGTGGCAGGGTGGGGTTTAAGTATCCAGGAGCGGGGCAAGGTTTACTCCCTGAATCAATGGAACTGAAGCAAAATTAAACCGCGGCGTCACTGCGGCGAGGTAACGGCGGAGCGGGTCGAGCGCGCGTTGATTTGGGGACGATGCTGAAGGGGCAAGGTAGGGTCGAATGTCAGTTAGTGGGTGCGCGCTGCTGCGGTGAGAAACAGAGGGAGAAGAAAAAAACCCGGGTGGGCTGTTTTGTCTACTGGGTCGAATGGGTGGCACCTGGCCCAGTTCAGATTCTTTATCCTTTTTCTTTTTCTATTTCGATTTTCAGGAAACAATTTCAAATGAATTCAAATGTGTTTGATTTCAAAAAATTTCTGGATTTTTACAAAGTGAAACCTGCACATTTTTTAGTATAAAACCATGCTGTTTCAATAAACTTGCTTGGTTCCTTTGGAGTTTTAAAATAAAACAGTGCCTTTACACAAGATTTAATAAAGATAGGAAAATGGTTTTAAAACAATATTTTGTTTTGAAATTTTTGTCCAAGCCTTGGAACACAACCAAACCAACTCATGAACAAAAAATCTTGGTTTAAAACAAATAATCTCTCATCAGAGAGTAGCATTGGATCAATGCTTTGCTTACATAAAATAATTAAGCATCCAAATGCTTCTATTATGTAATGATTTTGAAAATGATCCCTAAATTATTATGAATGCATGGATGATATGCAAACTTTGAAAACATGATCTTTAGGGATGTTACAAATTCTCTCTCTGTATGCTTTCGAGATTTAGGTTAGACTTATGTTCAGATAGTGGTCTGGAATTTGTCTAGCCCTAATCCTGGGGGTGTCACACACACCACACGCATGTGACCATCACCTTTTTTCCTCCATTGGTTAATCACAAGCCAGCCTCTCCTCTCTAGTCCTTCCCTCATTCTATCTACACTAGCATTCCTAGGAAGCCGATCCGGACGCCGACATTCGGCCCAGACACGTTCCCAGGAACCTCTTTTCTTCCGGATTCGGGTAAACTTTGGTCCGGGCTTCCCAGGCCATTCCCAGGATCCCGGGAACTCCCTGGGAACGCTGGACGAAGCGAAAACGGGCGTGGGCCAGCTCTGTCGGCGAGAGAAGGCCAAACTCCCGCCTTTTTCTTTATCCGCTCCCGCCTTTCTTCCCCATTCACTACTAGGAAAACAGCTATAGGTAATCAGCACATCCGTGGCTCACATGGTTGAAGTGCCCCACGGCTAAAACAGGCGTGGCTCACCTGTGGACAGTGCCCTACTAATAACTAGAACAACCGTGGCGCACATGACTATAGTGCGCCACAGATGTGTGTGGGCCAGGGCCCTGTTGGCCACACGCCAAACATCTGTAGCGCACTATAGTCATGTGCGCCACGGTTGTTAGGGTCATCTGTGGCGCACGTGTGCCTGGTGTGCTACGCCTAAGCGCATGCCCCCCTCTGCTCTGAAACGGCCAGAAACTTCTGTGGCGCACTTGGCCTAGTGCGCCACAGGGAGTAGGAGCATCTGTGGCGCACATGGAGTAGTGCGCCACAGATGTTTGTACTCCCTGTGGCGCACTAGGGCCGTGTGCTCCACGGATGTGTCGATTTCTTTAGGACATCACTTTATGTGCACATGTGTGACCACATCCACCACCCCACACTTCACTTTCCCCTTCTTCTTCCTCCTTAGATCTAGTCGGGATCTTCTCCTTCCCACCTCAATTTCTCCACACATTCACCATTTTTAGCATGTAAAACTTGCTTTGGATGTTACATAAGTAATAGAGGAGGTCTCCGGTCTCTCATCTATCCTTCTCCGGTCGACGCGCGCACCTCTCCTTTCCATCTTTCTCGCGATCGGTCTCTCATCTCGGTAAGTTGTCCATGTAAGGATGTGTTCATGTGTATATGGATGATGTGCTCACATGTATGTAGATGATCGATTCTCATGATGTGTGTATGTGGAGAGGATCGATGGTCATATGTGTGTGTATATGGAGAGTATCGATGATGCTCATGCATGTGTACTATATGGAGAGGATACTGATATGTTCATGTGTGTATGGATTGGTCTCTCTCTCTCTCTCTTGTGTTTGTATGTGAACAAGTTGCCATTTGTTTTGCCAAAATGTTGATTCATTTCCATTTTGGCAAGACTTTGACATTTCGCAAAGGTCCTAATTTTAGGATAGGTCATGCCGAAATTTTCTATCGACCGTTGCATGCATGCATTCATTATGTGGTTCTAATAGACTTCAAATTTGTACCGTGTACATCGTGCAGGCAAAAATGGTCCGCATAATGAGCGAAGGCATTGTGGCTAGATTTTTGAAATGTGCGACGGCCGACATGATACGAAATAACAAGATATAAGATGTCCGCGTAAGATGCAAACTCAAGTGGGTGATCGAGTATTCCGGGAATCTGCAGGCGCACCTGCTCCGCCATGGTTTCATGGATGGATACACTCGTTGGATAAGCGATGACGTATATGATGGAGACGGTGAAGAAGGTGGCCAACATGACGATGATCATCATCACGGTGAGAACAAAGTAGATGATGAAGAGTCTCCGGAGATGGTGAAGGTGCGAAGGCATCGGGATGATGATGATCTAGATGCCGGAGGAGCGACGATTTATGGAACAACGTCAGTGCGCGGGACCCTTATGTGCAAGAGCTGCTTCTCAAGCAAACGAGTAATGCTGTGGCTGCCGCTAGAGAGAAAGCCAAGCTTGCAACTTTAGAAAGACGCGGTTACTCCATTGTATGAAGGATGCATGCCCGATAATACCCGGTTGAATGTAACGCTCAAGGCTATGGAGATGAAGGCAAAACACAAATTGAGCGACGCAAGCTTCGACGATATGATGGCATTCTGGCACGATCGTCTCCCGGAGGGGAACACATGTCCAATTAGTATCGAGGACGCCAAGAAAATCGTCTATCCTCTTGATCTACCGCACGTTAGATATCACGTATGCATCAACGATTGCATCATTTATCGGGGCGAGGACACGGAGAAAACCACATGTCCAGTGTGCGGCGTGAGTCAATACAAGAAAGGGAAGAAAGCACCTCGAAAAGTGGTATGGTACTTTCCTATCACTTCTCGTCTGCAGCGCTATTTCGCGGACCCTAAGGAAGCGAAGCTCATGCGATGGCATGCGGAAAGGAAGAAGCCAGGAGATGATGATGACCCGAAAAGGATGAGCTCCGACGCACCTTCAGGATGCTAGCTAGTGGAAAGCATTGGACCTCAATTCCTAGAATTCGTGGAGATTCGAGGAACATCAGGCTTGGTGCGAGCACCGATGGACTCAATCCGCTCGGTAGCTGAGCAAAGACGCACAACACTTGGCCCGTGTTTGTATGGATGTACAACCTCCCTCCATGGTTGTGCATGAAGAAGAAGTACATACAAATGAGTATGCTAATTCAAGGGCCGAAACAACCTGGTATCGACATCAATCTGTATCTCGGGCTGTTGAAAGAGGAGCTAGCCACGTTATGGGAATCTGGAGCCAATACTTACGACGCTGTCGCACAAGATTATTTCACTATGAGAGCGGCGTTGGTCACTACGGTGCAAGACTATCCAGGTTGCAGGTATATCTCGGGGCAGGTTATCCAAGGATTCTGCGCATGCGTTAGGTGCATGGATAACACAAGCTATCTCCAACCAGAGAAAGATCCAGGGTCATCGAAAACCGTGTTCATGGCGCACCGGAGGTGGCTCGGCAAGAATGATCCATGGAGAAAACGTGGAGACCTGTTCGATGGCAAATCAGAGACCCGAGGAATCCCAGAGCGTAGGAGCAGCGAAGAAGTGGAAGAGTTGCTGAAAAACTGGAAAGATTGTCCTAAGCCTGGAAAGAAGCGAAAGAGGCAGCAACAAGACAAGCCGCTGATGAAGGTATGGAAAACAAGGTCTGTTTTCTGGGAGTTGCCATACTGGAAGTTTCTCCGCACGCCTCATAGCCTCGACATCATGCATATCACGAAAAACGTGTGCGAGAGTCTGGTCGCCACCATAATCAACATGCCAGATAGGACGAAAGATGGTCCGAAAGCAAGGCACGACCTGATATGCTTGGGTATCCGGAAGGAGATTCACGGAGGACGCACTACTCCTGATGATCAGGAAGATGACGATGATCATGAGTCGGAGACGACACAAGGTCGTCGGAAGGGTAAAAAGTTCAAGAAGAACGAATATTACTGCCCTCCTTCTTGCTTCACTCTAAGCCAGGATGACATCAAACAGTTTTCAAGTGCCTTCTAGGAGTCAAATTTCCTTACGGCTACGCGGGCAAGATAAGCAGATACCTAGACGAGGCGAAGCAGAGGTTCAGTGGCATGAAGTCTCACGACTGTGCCATGCTAATGACGCAGGTACTTCCGGTCGCACTAAGAGGGATAATGGATGAGCACGTCCGTGAAACGTTATTTGGCCTATGCAAGTTTTTCGACGTCATCTCTAGGAAGTCGATTGGCTTGAATCATCTCGGAAGGCTACAGGAGGAGATCGTGGTGATACTATGTGAGCTTGAGGTCTACTTCCCACCCGCATTCTTCGACATTATGGTGCATCTGCTGGTCCATGTCGTGGAGGACATCGTACAACTCGGGCCGATGTTCCTCCGCAGCATGATGGCGTTCAAAAGGATGAACGGACACATCAAAGGATACGTCAATGTGTCCCGGCCCGGATGGAAGCATAGCCAAGGGCTTCGGCGAAGAGTGCATCTCTTTACGCACGAATTATCTAGACATCGAGAACCATCGGTCTTCCGCCAATGCAGACACCTTGGCAAGCTCGACGGATCTGGTCACCGAGAGGGTCGCCGACATCGCATGCGCATTTCGATTTTCGACGCGCGGACTTTGATCGAGCAAACCTCGTCGCGCTACAGCATTTAGAACTGGTCGATCCTTGGGTACAGAAGCACAAAAGGTTAATCGAGAAGAAGTACAGTGACCGGGGCATACAGAGGACGCAGGGAGAAATAATCAAAGAGCACAACTTAGATTTCACGCGTTGGTTTAGGCAGACGCTCCTTGATAATCCCCCGCGCTCGCATTCTTCTGACACGGAAAAGATCATATTCACCTTGTCGCAGGGACCGATGCAAAACCTGGTGACCTATCAGGCGTATGATATCAACGGCTACACATTCTACACGGAGGAAAAGGACAACAAGTGTGATTATCAGAACTCAGGCGTAACGTCGGAATTCTACACCGATGAAAACGTGAAGGAAATATTCTACGGAAGAATCAAGGAGATCTGGGAGCTCGACTACTATGGAGAAAAGGTGCCGATGTTCCGTGTCAGATGGGCAAAGAGCGTCGAAAGAGAAGACCGGTATTTCACAACCATGGTTATACCCGAAGCAGCCAAATCCAAGGCCACCGGTGCAAACGTGGCCGCGAAAAATGAACCATGGGTACTGGCTACCAAAGTGGACCAATGTTTTTTCATTACCGACCCGACAAAGCCTAGCCGTGTTATTGTGAGGAGAGGAAAAAGAAACATCATCGGAATGGATGGAGTCGCCAATGAGCAAGACTTCGACCAGTACGGCGACCCAAAGATTGAAGATGACGACGACTACGATGCAGCAACATACATCACAAGAAGAAAAAGGACAACCCTATCCAAAAAAGGTAGCCCGTTCGAAAGAAGAAACATTAAAGTGCCGGGGCTAAATTATTCAACCGCGACAAAGAAGGGAAAAAAGATTGTAAAACGCTAGCTCAAAAAATTATGACATATTTGTATTATGGACAAATTATTATGACATATTTGTATTATGGAAAAATTATTATGACATATTTGAATCATATTGGTACCACTTTTATGACATATATTATCACCTTTGGGATTTTTTGGAATATTTAAAAGTATTTTAAAAACAAAAAAAAACTTTTATGGCATATATCACCACTTTTGGGCATTTTTTGGGACATTTAAAAATATTTTAAAAATAAAAATAAAAAAGGTGGGCACCAGGATTCGAACCTGGGTGCTCACAGGTTTAGAATAGAGCATCGGGCGGAACCATTGTGATAAGGCAGTGCTAGTGATCAGAATGGGGGTGGTAGCCCTCTTATCAGACTAGTCCTACGCACTTAGGCGTAGCGCACCCTGGCCAAGTGCGCTACGGTTATCCGTAGCGCACTTGGCCAGGATGCGCTACGCCTAAGTGCGTAGGACTAGTCAACCGTCGCCCTCGATCCCCATCTCCTCTCAGACACAGATCGATCCCCATCGTCCCCATCCCCATCCCCATCGACGCGCCGCCGCTGCCGCCTGAGTTCAGGAGGAGGAGCAGCGAGCCACACCGCTGCCGGAGATCAGGAGGAGGAGCAGCGAGCCACGCCGCCGCCGGAGGTTAGGAGGAGGAGCAGCGATCAAGCCACGCCAGGAGGAGGAGCAGCGAGCCACGCTAGGAGGAGGAGTTCGCCACGCCAAGAGGAGGAGGAGGCCGCCACACCGCCGGGCACGCACCGCCCGATCCAAGTACTCCACCGCGGCTCCACGCAGACGCAGGTAAGGTTGACGCAAGCTCTGCTCCATATCTTGGGACTCCCCCTTCCGCCTCCTCTGGATGGTGTGCCTGAGCAGGAAGAACAACACACATAGTACATCGGTGCTCTTGCCTCTGAAAGAGGAGGAGGAGTCTTAGCTGCTAGTATTTGTGTTTGTACATCTATAAAAATACAGTAAACACGCTTGCTTGTTTGTTAGAACTGCTATGATACAGCAAACCGAGAGCTTGTTAGAAAACAGAGAGCTTGTTAGATTTTTTGTTAGAAACAGAGAGCAAACAGAGAGCTTGAAGATTTTTTTGTTAGAATCAGAGAGCAAATAGAGGCTTGATGTTCTGTTAGAAACAAAGAGCAAACAGAGAGCTTGTAGGTTTAGGCTTGATTTTTAGCTTGTAGTTCTTGTAGGTTTAGGCTTGTAGTTCTTGTTTTTTAGCAAACAGAGAGCTTGAAGATGTTCTAGCCATGACTTAATCTGCTTGCTCTTTTTTCTATTATCATGTAGCTTGTAGTTCTTGTCTGTTTGCTCTCTGTTTCTGCTTGTAGTATTGCCCAACACCCACTATCTATCTAGCTACCTACCTACCAGGAGATGAGGTTTTCTTGGCAAGGAAGAGTGGTTCAGAATTGAGAAGCAACAGTGAGTTTTTGGCTTCTTGGTGTCCCTACTGTTGGTTTATATAGAAGGGCCCCGGTGTCTCTTGTTGTAGGATGAAATTAATAATGGAAAAGATATGCCCATCATCTATCAGTGATGAGTGTGTAGCTCTGAAGTTTATTTGATAGGTAGGATCCCCTGCCTACAGCTATTACTCATGCAGATACACATATAATTAGTTAACATTTCTATACAGATAGAAATAGCTTGAAGCTGTGTAGGTGAGTATTAGTGGAGTGTTTTGTTAAGATACCTTATTCCCGTGCATGATTCCTTGAAGAAAATCATGCATCTGCCTTTCTAGCAAACACGTAATATAGCCTACAAACTAAATAAACTTAGTTCAATCGAGACCTATACTCCTGATTGCATTGCATGTATAGAAGAAATAGCTTGAAGCTCTGCACTGCTGTCTGACAGTCTTGAGAGATCAGTTTGTTTCTGTTTTTCTATATATAGAGAGAGAGGACACAGTGAGGACTGAACTGAACCACCCAATTTGTCTGGACTGCAACTGAGGTGTTGTTGGGGACACAATTCCATTTCTCTCCACTATGTATATTACTATTAGTTTTCTCCTATATATAATCCTCTTCAGATATAATCATGTGTTGCTCTGCTCTTGTCACTATATAATTACTCTTTTTTTCCTACTGGATTATTGTTGTTTGTGCTGACCAAATTCCTCTCTTGTTTCTATTTCATCTATATTTTGGCTGGATGGATTACTGTGTGTGGTCGACCATATGTGGGTGCTAGGTGTGAGTCTGTGGGTGCATTGTTGGCCATGCTAGTTAGGGTGTTTGTAAATGTTCTTGTCTGAATGTCTGGCTATGATGGCCATTTATTGTGTGATAGCTATGCTGGCCATATATATGCAGGTTCTTGTATGAAATGAGTCCCTATTTTTGCCGGAATGTTGATTAACTTTCGTTTCGGCAGAAATCGGGCACTCCTAGTTTAAGAAAATTAGCAAAGGTCATGCCGGATTTTTCCGTGCATTTAACCAATTATTTATTTTTTATTAGTGCAAAGATGTGTGACAACGACGAGGCTGGATGTTCTAAGTGCATCAGCGCTAAAGGAGAACTCAGACCTCCGAATAAACAATTGACATTTTGGGAGGCGGCGCAGAGTCTAGAATACGATGAAGAATACCATCCTTCGGAGAGCGAGGATGATGAGATGGAAGACGCGGAGGAAGAAGCCGAAGGAACGGCGGACGATGAAACCACTGATGGCGGCGAGGGCACAGGGAGTGGTAGCAACCCTCCTAAGAAGAAGAAGAAGAAGCCGAAGGACCGGCGCCCGAACACGGTCGGCACGGTCAGGGAGGAAATTACCGAAGTGAGCCCATCAGGGGTTCCTTTGGAGCCCGCCCTTGTCGTCAAAGGGTACGGTGGGCAAGTGGCGGCGATCACCCGGACAACCATCTCGATCAACACCGAGAATCTCCGGCATAAAGATAATGGCCACTTGCACACACTCCTCTTCGAGAAGCTGCACGCCAGATACAAGTTCCCCGCATGATCGTAACACAAATTATCATGGGAGCAAGTAAACAAATCCGCCCTCACAAAGATGAGCACCGCCCGGCCACTGGAGAACCGGATAAAGAAGAAGATCTATAAAGAAGGCAAAAGTCTCGAGGAGATCCAGAAGATTGACCCGCAGATCACGAAGATCGATTGCGGGAGTTCAAGGAGAGGTGTGAATCGAAGAGCCCGCCAATAGTAATCGGGAAAGGCGCCGCAGCGATGAATATAGGTCATCAACATCTCGGATCTGTGGATCTGAGAACGCGGAGGCCAAATGGAATAAGGAGGACGAAGAGTATAGATCTAAGGGGATAGAAAACCCCTTTGCTAAATTCGAACCCGGGAAGGTTCGAAACTTCATCAGGACCCGTTACCGTGTGGACCCAAAAACCAAACAACTCACCGCGGATCCTGCGGTGAAGGAATTCGAGGAAATTGTGGTAAGTATAATCTAATTACCGCGGATCAACACGATTGCAATCTAATCGATGATCTAAATGATTCACCGTTACTTGCTGCGGAGGAGGAAATTGTTGCTAGTCATGGATCCTGTGGTTCCTCATCCTGTGGGTCGAGGCGGCCACCGGTGGGATAACCCTTTTAACATGGCGATGAACCGAGCCAAGAAAATAGATTGGTTACTGAAGAAGCCGTCGGATGGCCGTCTGGCCGGCCTCGGGGGTAAGAATTGGGTGGATCATTTTGGTCCACCGCCGAGGACGCATGTGGCGCCGTCGGGAAGGAGCGAGGAGGAAAACCGAGAGGTTCAAGAACTTAAGGCACAAGTGGCGCGGATCCCGCAGATCGTCCAAGACAACCTGGCAATCACCCTCACGTCCTTCCTGCCTACCTTGGTGGAGTCAATAGCGAACTGGAGTGCGGGTGGTCGAGTAGGGCCGTGCCCGATTCCAAGAATGGTCAGCAGCCACTCGAATAACGCGGCGCCGACGAATCAGGCGAACTACGTGTTCGTGACTCCGCCCGCTAGCATGGCGCCCGCAAGTGTTGGTGACTCCGCCATCACCGGCGCCGGAGTACATGTTGGTGCCCCGCGCCATCGTCGCGGCACCGAGCTCCAAGCACTGTCGGTAGGGAGAATACACCGGCCAGCACCGCCATCAAGCAGCCCTTAGTCTCTTGCACGCCCGTCGCCGTATGCGGTGCGTCGACATTAGCCGATCTCGACGCCATCACGGTAAACAAATTGCTTTAATTACCGCCTTTCATGCCATCTATATATTACTCTTGTGGCATCTCGCCCGACGACGCCGTACATGTTTTCTGAGACGGATGTTCCTTGCACTCTCTTATGCTACGTGAACAACGAAATGAGGGATGTTGTCAAGGTACCATCGTTCAACCCTTGCAAGCGCACGTTCCACTCAAAGCCGATGCGGATAGCGTGCACATGGTTAAAATTAGTCGGGTGCTAAGGGGCTGCGACAACCTGGAACCTCCCATTCAACCCCCAGGAGCGGATGAAGAAGAGCTGTTTGTCCTCAAAAGTTGCTTCGGCTTGTTCTTGCTATGGCCAAAGAGCATGATCCGTTTGGGGATGGCGGGGCCATCACGCCACGCAGACAAGCACCGCTGTCGTGCAGCGACAAGCGGTGGCAAGGTCCCTACCCTCGCCGTCACCTCCACGCGGTGGGTCGGATGATCATGTTGATGATATGCACATGGCGCAGATCCGCCGAGGCGGCGAAGATCGGAATGATCACTTCTTCAAGACTCGGTTTGGCGAAGAAGACCTAGATGGTGGCCCCACGGAGAAAGCCACTATCACCAAGCGTCTTGGTTCTCGAGACGCCTCGGCTTGCGCCTTCTGAGCCGGTGATACAACCAACGCCCTTTATTCTAAGCCCCGCACACTACATAGGCGGCGGTGCTCGATTGCGGTGCCTGCCCGCTCTCCAAAAGGAAAAAGGGGAGGAAAAGAAAATCTAGCAGCTCGAGCCAGCCGGTGGCGTCAACAATCGTGAATCCGATCAGGTTTGGGACGGGCCACCAAGACCCGAGGGTATTATGTGGAGGATTCATGTGGCGGTGAGCCCATGCTACCTAAGAATTTGCGGGCTTCGATTCGGAACTGCAGTGTGCATGACGGCATCCGACGATAGAGAGACGCCTTCTATCGGAGAAAGATCCCTCTCACCCGGTATTCGTGGTTAAGGTGCCACCAGGCTTGGGCCGTTGACACTTGCTGGATCTGTTCTTCCTGCGGTTCGAGGACATCTTCAATATGTTCCACCTATACCCTGCACTATACCATGGTCCGTCTCTTTCTCTCACCGCCATGCAGATCATTAGAGAGAACACCGGGCATCGCTATAGTGGACCCCTACTACATGCGTGACGGCTGCTTGGGTTCCCCCGCCGAACGACGTATCGTGGCCTCGTACCTAAAAAGAATCCTCGTGGAGAACAAGACAAAGGAATACATTCTCGTGCCTTACTTTCCCGAGTAAGTCGTTATTCACTCGCCACCGTCGATTGGCTTTATTAGATCATCATCATTCTTTTTCCAACACATTCCATTTGAATTTTTTGCACAGAGATGAACACTGCACGCTCATCTCCTTATCGCCGAAGCATTCCCACGCCACGAATTTCGACTCGGGGAGTCTAGATAAGAAGAAAAACTACGACAAGATCAAGGAAGTTTTGGATGATGCTCTCACTGGCTTTGCCTCGACGGAAGGCACCAGCTTCGTGCGTAAGAAGGTCAAGTTCGGCAGGCACGTCTTCAACCACGTAACGGAGTTCCCCTGCGTGAAGTAGCCGGAAAATAGTAAGAAGGAAGCCTACTACGCACTCCATCACATGAGGGCGTTCCTACTTGACCAGCAGAATTCTACGCTGCCAGATCATCTCAAACAGTGGGCCGAAGCAAAGGCCAAGATCAATGATTCGGATATTAGACAAGAGATGTATCGCATCCAAAGATTTGGGGCAATCATCTTTCGTGATGTCATGACTTCGGGGGGGATCTTCTACGGAGGAAATATACCAAATAACCGTGACATAGAAGATCGCCTAGAGATGCAGGGTGACTATAGGAAGTTCATGACGAGACAGGGCGTCCTCCCGTTCCCTAAGCCGAGCCAGAAGGCTTGATGTTGGCCTAGTTGTAGTTACAAACTATAGATGACCTTTGTGTGTGTGTGTGGACGACAAGTGAACTTATTTTCCTTATTATTATATATCGATCAATGCTTGGTTTTTTTGCTTACTCTTTGGTCCTTTGCTCAATTTGGTCCTTCTTTTTTTCCTTACTCTTTTTTCGAGAATAATGCCGATGATTGAAATGTCGTAGCACACTATATATGTGAATGTGCTACGATGGGATTGTACGCCTTGTGCTATGCACAAGTACTCCAGGTGTTGTGCATCCTACTTGGCGTCTGATTCCATAGCATATTCCTGTATCCAACGACCTATGTATATATATGAGGCATGATTTTTGAGTTACTTTGGTCTTTTTCGAGAATAATGCCGATGATTGAAATGCCGTGGCACACTATATGTGAATGTGCTGCGATGGGATTGTTCGCCTTGTGCTATGCACAGGTCCAGGTGTTGTGCATACTACTTGGCGAACAGTTCCATCATAGCATATTCCTGTGTCGAACAACCTAGTTATATATGAGGCATGCTTTCTGAGTTTGGTCTTTTTGATTTAGGAGTACTTTCTATAAGTGTATCTTCATATGCGACTTTAATTATATATGTTTTTTTCAATAGTCGGTTAATTATTATTGTCAACTTATAGATGACGTGGTACGTCGTGTACAAGGGACGGGTTCCCGGAGTCTACGATGATTGGGAAGACTGCCGGAGACAGGTGCACCGTTTCAGCGGCAATAGCTACAAAGGGTACAACACTATGGCGGAGGCGGAAGCTAGATACACGCGCTATCTAGCGGGAGTTAGGACAAGGAACCGGATGAAGACCTACACCTTCGTCGCGGCGGTGATCATGCTTATCTTCTTTGGTTATTTATCCCGCGTTTGTGTCTAGCTAGTTAGTTTAGATGTCTAGGCGAGCTTCCGAGCTCTAACTTGTTCGATCGACACATGTATTAGCATGTCACCAACTACTACTTTGTAACATGATTACTTAGACTATGTATTCATGTATGAGACCTATCTATATGTATTTGTTTCAATCTTGTTTTTCATATTGAGTATTTATATATATAATTGTATATCTTATATCTATGTGTGTATATCTGCTGTAATATTGTATATAATCTGTATTGCATATAATCTGGCTCGGAAATAAAAAAACAAAAAATACATCTGTGGCGCACATGGTCTACCTTCTGTGGCGCACTACACCTAAAGCGCACCATGGAAGTTTAGTGGCGCTCACGAGTGCGCCACGTAAGATCCTGTGGCGCACCATGCCAAACCGTGGCGCACTTGGAGGTGCGCTACGCCTATCTCTGCACAACCGTGGCGCACTAGGCAGTGTGCCACGGCTGAGAGATAGCCGTAGCGCAAGGCCCGTGGCGCACTGCTAGTGCGCCACGGATGATGTTTCCAGGTGCGCCACTAACGGTCTGTTTCCTAGTAGTGATTCCCCCTACTCCCGCCACTTCACCGTGCTCCCGCCCACCATTCCGCCCAAGAGTTTCGTCAAACCCAGATCTAACCTCAGCGAGGTTTCGAGGGAGAAGAAGGCGAGAAAGCCGAGAGTGCCGGCGACAAAGACGGAGGGCATGTCCAGCGCCGAGTGTACTGCCAAGTCGCAGAGGCGAAAGATCATGTCGGACGAACGGAAGGACGAAAAAGAGAGGGTGAAGCTCAGGCATGAACAAGAGCAGGCGGCAGTGGCGGTGGGGGAAGAGCAGGCGAAGATGAGGGAGAACCAGGCTAAACAGGTGGTGGCGTCACGTGGGGCGATGATGGCAGTGCCATATCTCCCCACCGGGAAAGCCAGGCAAGTGTCAGCTTGCCGGGGGATTCTCGCTGATCTCGCCGGCCGGCTTCCAGGAGAGCCAGGCGGACGCTCGGCAGAGGTACTCCTCGTCCCCCGAGTTCGACGGCAGCATTAACCCAAACATGGTCTTCCCCTCCTTCACGCAAGAATGCCAGTCGTCCTGCCGGCCGACATGTCGGCCGATACATACATGGAGGACATGATCGCCCAAGGCTCGGCCTGCAACCCCTCCTTCACCCAAGAATAGTCCCGGGCCAATGCGGATCACGACATCGAGTGTCATGATTTCGCCGACCCCGACGCTGAGGAGAGGCAGGCCAACGATGCCGAGGATGATGGCGTGCTTCTGGCGAAGGGAAAGAAGAAGCCAGGCACGTCGGCGGTCGAAGAGCGGATCAAGTGGACGATGCCCAAGGACCATTGTCTCGCCGAAGCCTGGAAAATGGTGCAAAGCAAAATTCCTACAACTATTGGAGGCGTGTGAAGCTAGCATTCGACGAGCGTAGCCTTTGCGACCCGAAGTATAGAAAATTTCATATGGAGCAAGGGAAGAAGGCCATGACCAACCATTGGAGGCTCATTCAGCATGCGTGTAGCAAGTGGCACAGCTGCGTGGAAGAGCTGGAACGCACAAAATCCAGCAGGGAAAACATGGACAACAAGGTATTCGCGAACACTAGCCGAAGTTATAACAATATCAAGCATATCTTGACACACTTTGTCTTCCATTTTGCAGCTTCTTCGTGCACTCGCTTTGTATCGGGAGGACATGAAGGCGAAGTTCAAGTTCCACCATGTGTTCCACGAGATCGAGCACTACGAAAAATGATGGGCCACTCGCCTGAGCCTCGCCAAGACCAAGGACAACGTGTGCAACCCGGAGGCCCCTCCTGTTGCTACCAACTAAGGAAGGCCGGAGATCGGCCAGAAGAAGGCGAAGATGCTCAAAGCTGCCGAACCTCCCGCCGAGCGTCTCTAGGCTTCAATCGAGAAGTGCATCGCCGACACGAGGGCGCATGCTGAGAAGAGGGCCGAGAAGAGAGACGAGAATAGGGCATAACTGATCGAGACCCAAGGGCAAAAGGTGGCCCTTCTCAAGGCCAACTATGCCGCCAAGAAGAGGAACACAGATCTCAAGTTCCTAATGGGCGGCGAGGACATGTCGATGATGATTACGCCGGTCAAGGCCTGGTACATGGCGCGCTGCAATGCCATTCTCCAGGAGGACATCGCCGAGATCACTCCTGGCACTGCCCCGACCCCTCTTGCGCCGAACCCCCCCCTTCACCGAACGCCACTGCTATGTCGAGCTCTACTTCTACCTCCTCCAACCAGTCGGCCGAGACGCCCGACCCCGCCACATCGACCATGCCACAGGAGCCCATCCCCATCGACGACTGAGAGTTGGCCGAGCCTTTTTACCCTGTTTTGTAATAATTTGTCGTCGGACTTGTTGGGCGTAATTCTGTCGAACACCTTTTGTCCGAGCTCTCGCCAACGGGAACGATAAAAATTCGAATACGTCACCATTTTCTCTTCGCCCGGGAACTCGGCGTGGGAACGCGAGTGGGAAACTCGGTGTTCCCAGGCCAAAACCGAATTTCGTCCAGCCAAAAAAAGGTCTGGATTTTGTCCTGGGAACGCCCAATGAGTGGGGATGCTCTTAGACAACAATCAAGAGAGAGGGAAAAGGAAAACCCAAACATCCAACCACTATGAACCAAACCAACCGAGCACATGCTCTTGTCGTGGTCACTTTTCCTCCTGCTTGTCCTTGCCCATAAAGAAAACCCCTAGCTCCACCACCATCCAGCTCACCTCAACCACTCCCATCTCATCCAGATCGAGATCAGATGAAGCAGCCTCCCCTCTTCTTCTTCCACAACCAAAACCTCCATGCCCATATGTAACCTAGCTTGCCTCTCCTCTCTTCGCCTAACTGATACGTCAGAAACGTATCTATAATTTTTGATGCTCCATGCTTGTTTAGTATCTACTTTGCTTTGCTTTGTCTACACTTTGAGGTGTTTTTATATCTTTTCTGGAACTAACCTATTAACAAGTTACCAGAGTGCCAGTTGCGTGTCTTCTTCTGTTTTTGGTTCCAGAAAGGCACAAAATCAATATTCTCGGAATTGGACGGGACAAAAGCCAAAGTCAATATTTTACCGTGGGTGACACGAAGTCCAGAAGGGAGACGGAGAGGCGAACCAGGGCCGCCACACCCCCCCTAGGCATGGGTGGGCCCACCCGGCGCTTGGGTAGGGTGTGGCCCCCCTGGCCGCCTGCCAGCCTCGCCTATTCGTCTATAAGAAGCCCCCAATGCAGAAACCCTAGGCACCCGTTCAAAACTCCACAAAACCTTTGGTAGCCGCCGCCACCATCGTCCCTATATCGGGGGGATCTGAAGTTCTTCCTGGCACCCTGTCGGAGGGGAGATCATCCCGAAGTTCTTCTCCTCCGGTATGATGCGTGAGTAGTTCCACCTCTGACTATTTTTCCATGTACTAGCTAGATGGTTGTATCTCCTTCTTGTGCTTTCATGTATATATCTTGTGAGCTCCGTTCATTATCAAGATCTAATCTATTTGTAATCATGCATGTTGTGTTTGCGGGGATCTGATGGATATTGAGATTACTATGTCAGATTTATTAATGGTTTTGTCTATATGATTCTATCATGTCTGTGTTGTTTGTGATCTTGCATGCTCTCCGTTGTTAGTAGCTATCTTGGCCAAGTTGTTGCTAGTGACTCCAAGAGGGGGTATTTATGCTCAATAGTGGGTTCATGCCTCTATTTTCCAAGGGAAGTGACAGAAATATCTTCGGTTGTAGATGTGTTGTTGCCACTAGGGAGAAAACAATGGTATCTTTGCTTAAAGTAGTTTTCTGTTGCTTGCTACTTAATACTGGAGGTGGTTCGGTTGATAACCTGAAGGTGGACTTCTAGTCATAGATGCAGTTGGATGGCGGTCTATGTATATTGTTGTATTGCCCAATCGAATCTCATAGGATCTTTTTGTCCGGTATTGCATTGTTATGCCTTGCTCAGTTCCTGTCAATTTCCCTACTGTAATTTGTTTACCCTTCATGCCATGTTGTTTATCTAAGGAGAGCACCTCTAGTGAACTATGGACCCTAGTCCAATCTTTACCATTGATACATTTTTCACTGTTACCTGTTTACTTGCTGCAAACCATTACCTTCCACACCATACATTTAATACTTTGTTATAGCAAATCGGTGAGCTTGACAAACTCACTGATTCATTGGGGGAAAGTCTTGAGTTTGAGTTGTGCAGGTCTCCGCGTTGCTTACAACACCTGTGTGACTTTTCCTTTCTCCTACTGGTTCGATAACCCCGGTTTCTTACTGAGGGGAAACTTGCTGCTGTGCTGCTTCACACCTTGCTCTTGGGGTTCCCAACAGGCTCCACGTCAACCACGCATATATCCATAAAGTATTTCTGGCGCTGTTGTCGGGGAGGCTAAGGACGTCTTCACAAGGGGATTCCTCCACTTCCTTTCTCTTTACTTTGTTTTTGGTTTGCTTAGTTGCTTTTGCTAGGTTTTTTTGCCTCTTTTCAAAAACTCAAAAAAAATTAGTTCCTGCTATAGCTGCTGCTGTTTTTGGCTTGCCCACCTTTTCCAAAATGAACTCTGCTGAGAACACCATGTTGCTCCCCAAGTTCACCCTAAAAAACGTTTCAATAGGTAGTGGCTCCATAATAGGGAAAGATAATATTGAAGAATTCTTTAATTATGTTAGCAAGCATGAGGATATTGAGGATAAATCTATAGCAGAGCTTGCTCCTAATTATGAGATTGTTGCAGCTTCTTTAGTTCATATGTTGGAGGCTAGGTTTGTTAGCCTTAACCCCATGATGCAAATTTTGTTCCTAAAGATAAAGAAATAAAAGAATGTTGAAAAGAGAGAATTTATTCTTGAAACTTTACTCAAAGAGTTCCATGATGTTGCTAAGGAAGCCAAAAATGTATTTGAGCATTTTAATATGCTTGGCTCATGTGTATATGTTGTGGGTACTTCTAATAAAACTAAGCATAGAGAGGAATTTAAGATACCCATACCCTTTAAGCTTGTTGGAATGCATGAAGCCTTTGAAAAGAATTTTGATTGGATTTTTCCTAAAAATCCTTTTCATGAAAGTAGTAAACCAAAGAGAGATGAGAAAGGATCCTCCAAGACTCATTTGTATGAGATACCTCTCATAGTTGAAGACTTTGCAAGTATTGATCTCAATTCTTCATTTGAAAATACTTGATTTCTTGCTTCTTGTGCCTAACTTAAAGGCATTAAAGAAAAGTACTTGTTGGGAGATAACCCAAGAGTTTCCTTGAGTCTTGGAAGTTATTACTTCAGTAATTACCTCTCCTTATCCTTTTTGTTTGCTTTTTTGTGCCGAGAATGACCTCTAATGAGAGGGAAGTAAGATTTGGGGAGTTGCTGTCCCGAAACAGATTTCTATCCTCCACCAAAAATATTCGTGAGGAGTCTCTGTAACTCGGATTGAGCTCAAAATTTATGAATAAATCTCCTAGTATATTAGCTAACTTTTTTTAGTTCAACATGTTTTTATTTGAGCAAAAGAAGATGTTCGAAAAAAATCGGTTTCTACCTGCTGGTCTGTTTTGACAGATTTCTGCCATTATTTGCATTTGCTTCTTATTGATTCCTTTTTGAGTTCTCTTTTGGGGAATTGTGCTTTTTGAAGGAGTTGCTACAGTATCTTGTGTTTTTAGTGAAAAGTCTTGCTATTCCAAAGCTTTTACTAAAGGTCTATTATCTTTTGAATACACTAATGTTCCTAATGAAGATTGTGTGAAGTTTTGTATGAATAAAAAATTTCAGGTGTTGAGAGAGAATGATGTAATGAGATGAAGAATGGAAAAAATCTCAAGCTTGGGGATGCCACCCCGGTGTCACCTCAAGAAATATCCAAGAGGTACAAGCGTCAAATCTTGGGGATGCCCAAGGCATCCCCTTCTTCATCAATAAAAAGCTCAGGTCTGTCTAGACACTCCATTTTTATTGTTTCATGCATAGTTGTGTTGTTCTTGGAGCGTCTTAGTTTTCGTTTGGTTTGCTTAGTTTGCTGGAATAAAGTAGTTTGGACCCCCGTTCTTGCTGTGTTGTTGCAAATAAGTTGCTTGGTGTTGGAAAGGAGTAGGAAGTTCCTGCTTGAAAGTGCAAGAGAAGCTTGCATTGACTGTGACTTAGACTTTAGCATGACATGCTAGGTGTTGTTTTAACCTTATGCTTAGTGATTTTTTCTGTAGCATGTCTTGTTCCAAACAATTGGGATTTCTTAGTGTGCCTTGAAGAAATTATGCGTTTTTTTAGCATGCAAAAGCATATTATTGTAGTATTCTCCTTTGATGCTTTGTTTGGGTTGACTTGGCACATGCTCACACCATGTTATGACTATGAACAAGTCACCATAGCCTCTATGATCATTTAGTCCTTGACTTGTAGTACCACTCTATGATTTGATTAGTAATGTTTTGTTGCTCTACATGATTATGGCCATTATTGCTCTCTTAGTTGGTTGCTCCTAGTATTTTGCTAGCCTCCACTTGCATGAGTAAGTTCTAGTCATGCTTCCAACTCCTAGGAAACCAAGTTATTCCAAAGTGTTCACTATAAATTCCTATGCATGGTGTGTTACACCATTCCAAGTATATTCTTGATTTCAGCTATCTTCCAATTAAAAATTATTTTGTTATGTGAAAACTTAGTGATTAAAGCCCTCACAAACTTGATGGCACACTTTATATTCTTTGCCCCTAATAAACTTGAACCATTGTGTCATCTATGTTGTATATGCTTGCACTTATACGTTGGAATTAGCAGAACCATGATGTCATGGGGAACGTTTTCAACATTACACTTGTACTTTGTACTTAGTTGATATCATGCTTTTTTGTCTATGGATGTCACCAGTGTGAAATAAAGAGAGAACTTATAAGTCCATGGAGTATGTATTTTGTGTTAGAGAAACGCCTGGGCCGCTAGCCTAAGACATGCCTAATCATGGTGGAAACTTGCAGCATCACCATAGTGAGCTATCTATGAAGCATCCTCAATAAAAAACTATGGATATAGTAAATAAAAAGATCGCTGAGATGCTCATTGTCTGCTTGCATTGTCATTTTTCTTATGGGATAGCTCCTCTACCATGTGCAAGGGGTACCCCAATGGCAGTTCTCTATGATACGCATGTACTTACAATGAAAAGAACTTACAAGTGACTGAAGTTGAGTAGCATGAGGTGTGGCCCTCGTATTCAAGGGACTTGAGATTGCCAACTTATACTTTGTCAAGCATATACTCCATAGTTTGTTCACTTTAACCTTAACCACTTCAATATGCTTATGATAGGGGCAATGAGGGCTGAAAGCTAACAAGTACCATAATTTTTGGAAGCTCTTTTTGAAACTTGAAATCCCTGCTTGCCTTTATGAAGGGCCTTTCTTCCACCATTATTTGAGTCTCCACCTTCTACTTTTAGGCACCATTAATAGATCATAATTTCGATTCTGTGTGCAGTGTCCCAAAACTTATTGATTGATACATATTTTGATGTTACTTATTCTCGTGCTACTTGTTTCTAGTCACCCTTGTGAACTTTGAAGGTGTCCTATGCATCTATTTTCTACTCTATGAGGGACAAGCTGATTGCCACTATGCCATGTTTTCTGTATGTGAAACAAACAAACGTTTTTCGATGTATATTATTCATGATCTTTGTTTGTAGCCTTTCATGTTGCATGTATAGTTACTTTGTCTTATTGTTAGAACTCCATCTTTCATGCACATGTTTAGAGTTCTTTGATTCTAGCTTTCAATGCTTGCAAATGGTTTGATCTTGGTTTTGATGGCGCATGTCACCTCAAATATTATTCTTTTATCACTTACCTACTCGAGGACAAGCAGGAGTTAAGCTTGGGGATGCTTGATACTTCGGAAACGTATCTATAATTTTTGATGCTCCATGCTTGTTTAGTATCTACTTGGCTATGCTTTGTCTACACTTTGAGGTGTTTTTATATCTTTTCTGGAACTAACCTATTAACAAGTTTCCATAGTGTCAGTTGCATGTTTTCTTCTGTTGTGGTTCTAGAAAGGCACAAAATCAATATTCTCGGAATTGGACGAGACAAAATCCAAAGTCAATTTACCATGGGAGACACGAAGTCCAGAGGGGAGACGGAGAGGCGGACCAGGGCCGCCACCCCCTATGCGCGGGTAGGTCCACCTCGCGCCTAGGTAGGGTGTGGGCCCCCTGGCCGCCTCCCAGCCTCACCTCTTCGCCTATGATAAGCCCCAGATACAGAAACCCTAGGCACCCGATCAAAACTCCATGAAACCTTCTGTATCCGCCTCCACCGTCGTCCCTAGATCGGGGGGATCTAAAGTTCTTCCTGGCACCCTGTCGGAGGGGAGATCATCCCGGAGGCCTTCTCCTCCGGTATGATACGTGAGTAGTTCCAACTTGGACTATGGGTCCATGTAGTAGCTAGATGGTTGTATCTCCTCCTTGTGCTTTCATGTATATATCTTGTGAGATCATTCATGATCAAGATCTAATCTATTTGTAATCATGCATGTTGTGTTTGCGGGGATCCGATGGATATTGAGATTACTATGTCACATTGATTAATGGTTTTGTCTATATGATTCTATCATGTATGTGTTGTTTGTGATCTTGCATGCTCTCCGTTGTTAGTAGCTATATTGGCCAAGTAGTTGCTAGTGACTCCAAGATGGGGTATTTATGCTCGATAGTGGATTGTTTACCTTACACACTTTGCTTAAAGCAGTTGTCTGTTGCTTGCAAGTTAATACTTGAGGGGGTTCGGATGATAACCTGAAGGTGGACTTCTAGTCATAGATGTAGTTGGATGGTGGTCTATGTTGTAACATCCCAGCATTAGAGCTTAGAAATAAGCTGAACCCAGATGTGCGCATTGCATTCATGCATAGAAAATCCGAATAATTTCGTGCTTTTAAAACAGAACATGTCAAATTGATTAAATCTTCTCTTAACTTCATGGAATTGAAGTAGATCATCAAGATAACTGCGATATGTTTCAATATTACCTTTGATAAAACCTTATTTGGTCTAAGGGTAGACCAGATATAATAATATGTCACTCATAACACATTTCTTAAATGATTCATATATGATACTTAAGGGATCATATCATAATATTCATCACATCAACCTATGAATACTAAGTTAAGATTACCACTAAAATAATAAAAATGCAATGATTAATGCGGACCTATCTTATTCTTATCTATTCTTACTATGAGTATCATAGTAATACCTAACCTTAACCTCTTTAATAAGTTGGAGTTGAAAAGAGACTAAGTCAAGATCATCCACTAAATATCTTTCTTTCTATAGCAATCTATATGGAAACTTATCTTAATATCTGTTGTTCATCAATGTTGGGTAATTCCTCATTGATTCAAAAATTCTTCAAATATTAATCCTTGATCTACTATTTCTTGATCTTATCATAACATCTAATTAAATCTTTTAAAGAGGGTATAGTCCATTAATAACCTTAATCCAATATGAGATACTAAGAAGATAATTTCAAGGCAATGGAAAAGTAGGATTGATAAAGCCTTTCTTAGCCAACTAAGAACTTAAGCAATAAATGATTAAAGGATTATAATGGTGATGCTTTAGCCACCAATATTGAATGCTTATATTTAGTATAAGTAATACTGGTGGGTAGAACATGATTGGAACCTTAGTAGAGATAAGTTATCCTAGAGTAGTCATTGCAAGCCACATAAATATAATTTAGGGTTGGAGTAAAGTGAATATAGGATGATATTATTCAATTAAAGCTAGTATAGCATAGAGTTATAGAAGTGATGTTATTCATCTTAAAGGATAGTCAATTTTAGAAAAAGGTAATAGAGATACATTAGTAATGATTGATTAAGGAAGATTATGAGTAGAGTTTGAGGGAACTATTTGTTGGATGGAAGGCTATCAACAGTAGAGTAGTAAATACAACCAAGCAAGGATATGAGGAAGTTATGAAATACTTTAGTATCAAACTCATTTGATTCATCCATGAGTTTAGAAGGTTAATCAGTGAATGAGAATAGTACTATGAAGTAAAACTCATCATGTTAATCATGATGATAGATAGAAAAAGGTAGTATATCTAGGAAAGGAATTCCTTAATAAGAAGTCTAGAATTATGAATTATGGAAGATAGTAGTTATTGGTAAACAATCAACTCTAAATCTTAAAACCAAGTATAATATCCATTTCATATTAAGATTTCCTCATCTTATATCTATATCACTTGATAGGAACATTTCCCTACAACAAATCACATAAACACATCTCTGACAATTCCAACCATCATAATTAAATGGGCTTAGGAGTATCTTTATCAATTCATTTCCATAAAACATTCAAGATATAACTTTCAAGTACTAAAGTTGATGTCATCAAATATCCCAAACAGAAAACAATATGCTTAGTTATTGAATCTTTAACCACATCCATAAAGGAGTCTAAGTATATTTAAAAAAACCTAAACGCTATGGTAAATAATCATAATCCAAAATCATAAACCTCTTTGTTTATCATAATAGAATATATACATTGTTATTTTCCAAATTAATGGAAGTAGTAAGAACCATATTAATTTCTTTCATATTTCATGCAACAAATAATGATATAGGATCATTATACATATAAAAATTTATATTCAAACTCTGAGCCAACTAGAGTTAAGTCTTATAAAAAAATAAGAATACATCATTCAAGAAATCCATAACTAAAAGAGGAGATAAAAATAATAAGAAAAGTTTCTACAAATTATTAAAAGGGGTTCATATTGAGTAAATAAAAAAATACAAAAAGATTATATAATAAAAGTTCACAAATGATACTAAATATATTTTAGTATTATTGCAATTATCTAGCAAATAAATACTACAAAGAAAAGTTTAAAATATAAATCAAATTCAAATATGAAAAGGAAAATAGAAAATATAAAAAGAGAAAACAAAAAAAACATTACGTGGTCGTGGCCCAACACCTCTGTACTTATCTGACGCCCATGTGCAGCCCACAAAAGCCCAACAGCCAGCCCAATTCTTTCTCATCTATGACTGACGAGTGGGGCTAGGGGAGGACTGCGGGTTGAGAGGAAAGAAACGCCAGGGGTTATCTCCAAAACAGCACGTCGTCGTCATACCCACGCACACAGATAGCTCGCTGGAGGAGCTCGCCGCCGCTCGATGACGTCATCGTCGTCCTTACACCAAGATCAACGCCACCGTCGACAGGAGGGGATAAGGAGGCCACCACGACGTCCTTGCTCGTCCTCATCCTCAATTTCCCCCTCTGCAGCTCTCTCTCTCTCTCTCTCCATTTCTTCTTCTGACCCGAGAACCCTAGCTCGGAGGTGAGTTGGAGCCGGCGATTCCGTGCTCGCCTCGGCCATGTAAGACCATGGTGGAGACCGACGTGCTCTTCTCGTCCGTTGGCCCCAACTCGCACTAGCGGAGAAGGCGTGAATCAACCCAATCGAACCCTCGTTCCCGAAGCTGTTCGTCGACCTCGCCGGCGTCTCCGACCGCACCTCGCCAAACCAAGCACACCATCGTGTTCCTGGTGAGTCACTGAATCTCCAAGTATGCGAAAATCTTTCGTTTGCTTCCTAAATCCACGCCACTGTGATCGACCGCAAGCACCCCCGTATGAGATCGTCGCCGGTTGACCTCCGGTGACCAAATAGGGGCGGCGCCACCACCAATAGGTTCGCCTCGATCTCCTCTGTCCAACAAACCTAGCCACAGCCCCACGCATGCACCAGATCAATCGATTGATCCTCAACCAGTGAGGATCAACTCGTGTGACGTCATGCTCACCTCAGGTTCGAACCACGTCAGCTAGTTTGACTGGTCTTTGTCTCGCGTGGCTGATGACATGGCCTTGGGCCCATGTGTCATCGACTAGGAGTAGAGAGAGGGTAAGTAACAAAATACATTTTCTAAACCTAAGTATTTCCTGTTTAAAAAAGAAATAAAATGTTATAAATTCAATTAATAATATTCCAGAAATCAAATAAATGCTTAAATCTTGTTTAATTAATAACTTTTGATTTATAATTCAGAAAAATGTGTATAATATATGAAAATTTGTAGAAAAATAAAATCTACAACTTAAAATTATTATCAAAAATTATTATGATTATTATTTAAATGAATATTATTTAATAAAGGTTTTATAAGTAATAAAACTTTGATAATTCATATTTTAATAATTTTAAATGTTAGAAATATAAATAAAATACCAAAAATCTTAGAAAAATAAAAATTATAATTTGAAACCATAATTATGTATTATTATTTCACTTAATTAAATATTCATTATTTATTAAGTAATTATAAAGTAATAAGAATTATAAAAATCATATCTTACTATTTATAAATCACAAAAATAAATGTAATATACCAAAATTATCACAAAAATAATATCTACATGTTAAAAATCTAATATTATACTTTTGAGTTAAAAAATTCAAATATTTTAATAACTCAAATTTAAACTTATTTACTTCATTAATAATTCATATAAGGATAAATAAAATTTATTAATATTCCTAAAATGAGTAAATTAAGTATCATAAATAGTATTAATTTTAAATGTTAATAATATGAAGCCATAATGGTTTAAAACATTATAAATGTTTTTATTTTAGAATTATCTTCAACCTTAAGTGAAGAGTACATTCTAAAAGGATTCCTATTCATAATAAAAACCTTAAAGAACAACTTGTGAATAAATCAGAGCATTCCTATCTACTTTAACCACCAGATTACAGAAACTACCACCACACTATAATAAATCCATAAGTAGTTAAGTAATATTATATTTTGGTTTATAAACTATAACCACTCATTTATAAAAGGTAAATGATACTACTCCATTATAAAAGCAATAAACCACTACACTAAGTAAAAGAATCACCAATATTAAGTAACCTAAAGGAAACATTCCAGATACACAAGATACAAATGTTATAAGTATCATACTTTCAAAACTATCTATATTTTAAAGTTAACTTTAGCCTCCAAGAATTTAAATATAATACTATAAACATTACTATATGTTTTATAGTTAACTTTGATCTGAACAAGTTAAGTTATAAGCATCTCAAGCCAAAACTAATTAGGCGAACACAAATAACATCAACCACCAATACATAACCACAAAGATTGTTTAAACCTTAGAAAAGGAATTTATTCTTCAAAAGTTATTCGTTTTGCCACTTCAGACTGTCGTGGGAATGGCCACGGCAGATGCTGCAATCGGCAGCGAGTAGTAGAACGAGGGGCAAGGGCGGCCAGCCATCTGCGGTGCGAGATGAGGGCAAAGACACAGGGTTTTACCCAGGTTCGGCCCCCCGGAGGGTAAAGACCTACTCCTGCTAGATTGTATTATGGAGGTGTTTACAATGGGCGAACTCGGCGACTAGGCGGCGAGTTGCTTGGGTGTATGAGGGAACGTGTCTCTACTCACCCCATAGGGAGATTTATATAGGCTCACCTCCCCTAGGGTTTACATATCTCAACCGATTCGGTTACAGCTTTGGTAATCGTTTAACCTAGTCCGACCGGGCCTATCTACCGCTTTGGCCTTCAACTTCCGCCCGACCTTCTCGGGCTTTGATCCACTCGCCGTTATGCAGCCCACCGCCAACCCTGGGCGGTCGGAAACGTCCCGCTGAGTATACCCCAGTAGGCGTATCCCCATCAGTAGTCCCCGAGGCCGTCGTTGATTAGGCGTGAGTGGCTGCTGGCAGTCGGAGTATACGGCTTCAAGTAGGCATCCAGTCGAATCGTCGGCGGGCTCCTGCACGAAGGAAAAAATCCGGCGAACCGAATCGCGTCTTGGGCGAGTCGAGCCAACGGACGCGGTCTCGGCGAGTGACTTAGCGAGCCGAGTGGCTGGAGTTGGACCGTCAGGCGTAGTCAAACTAGCCGTTAAGGTAACTCAACGGTAACTTTTGGCGTAATCATCGCGCGGTAACGGCCCCCTAATTTGGCGGGCAACTCCCGCTATATAAGAGGAATGGTAGTCTATCGCAGAGCCAACCGCCCACCATTTCTTCCGAGTGCGCACATCTTCCTTCCTTCGCTTCCGCGATCCGATCGACCCGAAATCCTCCGATCTCCAACCAACCTCTCGGCCATGGCCCTCTCCACCGAACCTTGGGGTAGATCCAAGTGCACAAGGGCGCAACTGGCCTCCTTCGAGGAGGCCGGAATCCTGCGGTCATCTTGGCATATCCCCGCACCGAGAACGACCCCAAACCCGCGAGAGAGAGAGTTCGTCTGCTTTCACCACCATCTCGGCGGGGTTAGGGTTTCCCACATCTTTGTTCTTCCGGCGTTTCTGCGCCTACTACGGGATCCAGCCCTCTGATCTGGGTCCCCACAACATCGAGCAGCTCGCCATCTTCGTGGAGTTCTGCGAGTGCTACTTGGGCTGCCGGCCCTACTTTCCCTTGTGGCAAGATCTGTTCCATGGACGGATCAACCGCGAGGAGGCGGGCGGCCCAATGCTAGCCGCAGGGGGCTTGACTTTCCAACTTAAGTCCAAAGCCTCCTTCTTCGACCTGATGCTGCCGGCCAAAGCAGCAAGCGACTGGAAAAAGTCATGGTTCTACGTGACCGAGGCGACTCCGGAGGACGAGGCGGCGATCCCGCGGTACTCGGCCAACCGTTCCGAGCCACGCCATCTCCAGGTCGGCAAGCTCCCCGACGACCAGCGGATGGTCGTCGATGAGATGCTCCAGACCATCCGTGGTCTGAAGAAGAAGGGGCTCCAGACGGTAAACTTGTACAATTGTTGGCTTGGGCGGCGGCTCGTTCCGCTCGCCCAACGCAACCATTACATGTACCAGTACACTGGCCGGGGAGACTCGACGAAAGCCTGCCTCGACGAGTGGAAGCTGGAGGACTACCTCTCAGCGTTAAAGAAGATCACCCAGGCGGTATACGCGGATGCGCAAGCCGGGGTCCCCCCCTACACCGCGAAGCGTCCGGCTCCGACGGTAATTTCTTTACCTTGTTCGCAGTCGCAGCATATGCAGTCGCGGTAATTCTAACTCTGTTTCATACTCATCGCAGCTGTTCCAAGTGGTGGAAGGGTGGCTCCCACCCGCCGATGACGAGAGCCCGGGGCCATCCACCCAGGATACAAGCGAATCGCCACCCGCCAAGGGCAACGAGGACGAAGAGGACGAGCTCGAAGAGGAAATTGCCCCACTGGTCCGAAAGACCCGCGGGCAACGTCAGCGCGAAATTGAAGCGAGCAGGAGCCTCGAGCGTCATGATGATGACGACGAGCTCCCAGAGACCACCTCGCGCCGCCAGGCCACCCCTTCGAAGAAGAAGAAGAGGGGAAAGAAGGCGAGGGCCCCCCTGAAGAAGAAAACGAAGCCGCCGAAGACGGCCTCGCCGCCGCACTCAACGAGCAGCTCTGATGCTCACGACTCGGCCGGTGACGGCGTGGCCCCGGCGACGGCCGCGCTGGATGCGCCATCCGTGGAAGTGCCGCTGGCCTCAATGCCCCCGCCATTCGCGTCGGTCCCTGGGCTAGGGAAGGCTCCGGCTGTGGCGACTTCGCCTCGCATGGAGGTCCCGAGCGTGGCGGTCTCGCCCCGCAAGGAGGCTCCGGCTGCAGCGGCTCCAATTCGCGAGGAGGCCCCCGCCGAAGGCGTCCCAGAGGCTCCAGCCGCGACCTCAACGACGAAGAAGCCGTCCATGTCTTGGGCCCATGACGTCCTGGAACTCGGGCTTAGTCGCCAGCTGGGCCCCGAGCTGGAAAAACCGGCCGGCCTTCGTACCGGGCTGCGTTTCATTCCAGTCGCCAAGTGAGTGCATTCGACCTTCTCTATTTTCTATAAGTACTTCGATTGTCTTTTCTTGATTTGATTTGATATGCAGGACCGGAGTGAAAAAGATGGGCCACCCGACCGTGGCTAAGGTACCCTCCGCCGCTAGCGAGGAGGATCCTTCCCGTAAGAGGAAAGTGGACGAGGTCGCCGTCTCAGCGGAAGGCAGCAAGAAGGCCAAGGCGGCGACACATCGCCATCGCTCGCCGACACCGCGACCCGCAGCAGTGGAAGCAACCGCGTCTATGAAGGATGGCGTTTCCTTGCCTAGACCAGAGGAAGCGACTTCCTTTGGGGCGGGTGCCTCGATCGCTACCTTCCCCCGCTTCGTAACCAAGGCGGCCACGGCAAGCGGGGCTGCGCCCCCGAGCCTCGCTCCAGGGACCGCCGACGCTGAAGTCGACCAACGTCGCGGGCACACGCCGGTGCTGCTTGCGTCTGTCGACGCAATACAACTCCATGGCATGCTTGGTGCCGCCATCCAGGTACCTCCAGTCCCCGAGGATCAGATCGGTGCTTAGTAGCGTCTTGATTCTTATAGTTTCTCGTTTTGTACTTTCGCATCCAGTCCCCGAGTGCGCACGCGCTAAATTTTAGCGGGTGGGCACTGAGTAATTTTCTTGATCGCCAGTCCCCGAGTGCGCACTCGCTAAATTTTAGCGGGTGGGCACTGAGTAATTTTCGTGATCGCCAGTCCCCGAGTGCGCACTCGCTAAATTTTAGCGGGTGGGTACTGAGTAATTTTAGTGTTTGCTGACTTTGATGATGTGCAGGGTCTGCACCGGAGTCGGCGATTGGCTGAACACAGGTCGAGAAGGAGCTGGCCACTATCCAAGAAGCAAACAAGGAGCTTCAGGCTGTTGCTACGCAGGCGGAGGTAGCTCGCCAGGAGCTTATCCCTGCTGGTGAGCTGGTGGCGGTGCGGTCTGCGTTAAGTGCTGCTGAGCAGAGGGTCGCCGACCTCGAGCGCGAACTGCGGGAGGCAAAAGAGGAAGTAAGCTCGGCGAACGGGCGAGCTAAGGCCGCCATTGCGGCCGCGGAGGAAGACCGCAAGGTGTCGGAAGCCCTCGTTGTTGGGCTTCAGGACGATTATACGTCGCTTCAGTGCTTCATCACGGGACTCGCCCGCCCGTTGCTTGGTGAGTGCGTCTTCCCTGTCTTTCGGTTGTATTATTTGTGGTTTCCGTGGTATTCATAATTGTCTCCTTCTCGCAGGTCGTGTTATTGGTAGCCAAGAAGAAGCGAGCTCTCTTGATGCGAGGGAGTGCGTAAGCATGCTCGTCGACTCGGCGACGCTGTCGGCGACATGCATCCGCGCCTACCTTCAAGAGATGTCGCCCACGGAGGTTATTCCCAGTGACCTCGTTGAGGTGTGGGAGTATTTGGAGAAGGCGCCTGCGGTCGTAGAGTTCATGACGCGGCGTTTGGCGTGAGCGTCGACAAGATCGAGCCTTGGACTCGCCCACTTCCCCGAGGATTTCGACCTCGACGATGTGACGAGTGGGTATCCTTCGTCGACTGGCGCGGTGGATCTGTCCGAGGTTCTCAAGTTGCAGGAACGTGCCGCCGCGTACTCGGAGCGTGTCTGGGCGATGGGCGACCTCCTTCCCTACCAGGAAACGGTCGTCGCGCCAAACGACCCCGAGCCGCCGCATCGGGACTTCAAGGTTGAGCAACCTTTCCGCTCGGTGATGGTGGGTGAGCTGACGACGTATCCGTCGAACCCGTACACCGCGTTCATCCAGAGGGCACCGGATTACAGTGCGCCGTCGCAGAATAGGGTAGTTTGCCTAGATGTGTTAGCAGCAGTTCTGCCATGCGGGCATAATTTGTAATATAAGACAATGCGATATGCGATTGAATGGGACGTTGTGTCCATTTTGCTATTTGTTTGTGTGTTTTGGATTGATTTTGGATGAGTCCCCGAGCGCGTCCCCCCTTTTGTGGGATTCACCTCGTATATGATGTTTGTTGTTATCATGTGTTTTGTTAATTTAGTCGACTCGCCCGAGCTCGGAGAGCCAGTCGCAAGGCGACTCCCGTGAGTGCTCAGATTTACCGCTTTTCCCAGACGCGAACGGGGTCGGGTGGCTGAGTCCCCGAGCGTGGTACTTGGTAGTTCAAGGCGCGACTCGAGGGTGGTTGAGGACTGAGCGCGTTGGTGTGAGCGCGTCACTCCTGCCTGGCCCGGAGGGTTAGTCGCGTGGCGAGTCCTGGGCATGCTCTCTTACTTGGCGTTTTCACGACCAATCGCGATTTAACCGGTATTCAGTCCCGAGCGTGGTACTTAGCCGCTCGAGTCGCTACGCCGAGGATGCGGAGGACCAAGGTCGCCGTGAGAAGCGAGGGAGTTGTCTTGGTTCGCAAAACCAGTCGAGCTAGGCGACTCAATGGGGCTCCAGACATGCGTTTAAGTGGATGACGCAAGACCTGAAATGACTCAGTGCTCTTACATCGCACTACTTAGCCGTGACGATCGCTGTACCAAAGGGTGACTTCTGCATTTTAGCATGACGCTGTTATTACGAGTGCGAGTGGCACAAGGCATGGAGAGTAGACGCAATTTGCGGTAACCGCTTCTTTTATTTCATAGCGACTGGATAGTACATGTGTGGGGTTCTAGGAGTAGAACTTCCGGAGGAGATTTACATTCCATGGCCGCTTGACGTCGAGTTCGCCGTCCCCGCGGACGTCGATGAGGTAGTAGGCGTCGTTGCACGCTACCGATAGCGAACGGGCCTTCCCACGGAGGGGAGAGCTTGTGCATGCCCTTCTTGTCTTGGATGAGGCGTAACACCAAGTCGCCTTCCTGGAAGGTGCGGGTTTTCACCCGTCGGCTGTGGTAGCGGCGGAGACCTTGCTGATAAATGGCGGTACGCGATCGAGCGAGTTCGCGTGCTTCGTCGAGTTGGTCGAGCCCATCTTGGCGGGCCAGCTCGTTTGCGGCCTCCGTATAGTGGACGACCCGCGGTGAGTCGTGTTCGAGGTCGGTGGGCATGACTGCTTCGGCGCCGTAGACCATGAAGAAGGGAGTGAATCCCGTCGACCTGTTGACCAAGGTGCGGATTCCCCAGATGACGGAGGGTAGCTCTTCGACACAGCATCCAGCGGTGCGCTCGAGTGGTACTTGGAGTCGCGGCTTCAGGCCGTGGAGGATGCTTTGGTTGGCTTGTTCCGCCTGGCCATTGGATTCCGGGTGTGCGACTGACGCGAGGTCGAGCCGGATGTGGTGCTCTTCGCAGAATTTGGCCATTGCTCCCTTGGAGAAGTTTGTGCCGTTGTCCGTGATGATGCTGTTGGGGAACCCGTAGCGGTATATGAGCTCGCGTAGGAACTTAGTGGCGGTCTTTCCGTCGCATTTCCGGACTGGCTTGGCATCCACCCACTTCGTGAATTTGTCGACGGCGACTAGCAAGTGGGTGTAGCCAGAGGGGGCCTTCTTGAAGGGGCCGACCATGTCCATGCCCCACACAGCGAATGGCCAGGTGATGGGGATTGTTTTGAGCGCCGAACTTGGTACGCGGCGTGCGTTGGCGTACCGGCACCCGGCGCATCGCTGGACGATATCGACAGCGTCGACGTGTGCGGTGGGCCAGTAGAAGCCGTGTCGCATAGCCTTGGCGACCAGGGAGCGCGCGGCAGCGTGGTGGCCGCAATACCGAGTGGATGTCGTAGGATTTTGCGTCCTTCACCGGTTGGACGCAACGTTGAACACGGTGACGCTGCGCTTGTAGCTCGCCGTCGATGATGGTGTAAGACTTGCATCGGCGAGCAATCATTCGAGCGCTTGTCTCGTCTGCGTGGTGCGGTCTCGGTGGGCGATGTAGGGCTTGGTCCGTCTGCGGCTCGGTGATGAGTGCGACCAAGGCTGCCTCTGGTTGGAGTGGGACTCCGATGTCGATCTCCCTCGGGGGAGAGACTGATGGTTTGGAGATTGTGTCGAGGAACACGCCGGCGGGTGGTGCGAGTCGAGCCGACCCGATGCGAGAGAGGGCGTCGGCCTCCTCGTTTTTCCGCCTGTCGATCCACTCGACAGAGTAGCCGGTGAAGTGGCCGCCCAACTTATCCACCTCTTGGCGATACGCCGCCATGGTAGGGGAGATGGCGTCGCAGGTGCCGGCGACTTGTCCCGCAACGAGGTCGGAGTCTCCGTAGCATCGAAGGCGATTGACGCTCATCTCCTTTGCGGCTCGCATGCCGTGGAGTAGGGCCTCGTATTCAGCCATGTTGTTGGTGCAGGGCGTGAATTCGAGGCGGAGGATGTAGCGGAGCTTGTCGCCCTTTGGTGAAGTCAGCACTATCCCTCCTGCACTCCCGCGTTCTTGGACCCGTCTGTGCAGGCTCCATAATGGAGGTACGGCGGCTTCTCCGCTGGCTCCTCCCAATCGGGCGATGAAGTCCGCCAGCGTGGACTTAATCGCCTTCGTGGCTCAGATTTAATGTTGTGGACGCCGATCTCGACGGCCCACTTGGCGACCCGCCCGGCCGCCTCGCGATTGCGGATGATGTCTTGTAGTGGTGCCGAGGAGACGACCGTGATCGGGTGCTCACGAAAGTAGCGGCAGCGCCACTGAGCCCAAGACCGCGTATACTAGCTTTTGGTATCAGGTATCGTGGCACGACTCGGTGAGGACCTCGCTGATGTAGTACACCGCCGCTGGACCGGGCGCCCTTTCCTTCCTCGTCGCTCGACAACCATTACGGCAATCGACGACGCCGGACGCCGCGACGTAAACCAGCATAGGCTCTTTGTCGGTAGTGCGACTAGTGGTGCGGTGAGTAGCACCTTTTTAAGGTCGCGGAGCGCGTCGTCCGCCTCCTTGTCCCACTGGAAGGTGGGATTCTTACGCATCAGGCGGTATAGGGGCATCGCCTTTTCGCCCAGGCGGGGGATGAAGCGACTGAGAGCCGCTACACGCCCGGCCAGCTCGACGCCACGCAGCACTCGGGTTTGCCGAGCCGCGATCGTGTCGATCTTCGTTGGGTTTGCCTCGATCCTCGTTTGGAGACGACGTACCAAGAGTTGCTCGGCGGGTACACAAGGTGCACTTGCTCGGTTGAGCTTTATCTTGTACCTCCGCAGATTGGCGAAGGTCTCCGCTAGGTCGGCGAGTAGGTCTCCTTGGCGGCGGATTTCCACCACGCCGTCGATGTAGACGTGGATGTTGCGCCAATTTGGCTCGCGAGGCATTCTTGCATGCACCGCTGGTAGGTTGCCCGGCGTTCTTGAGGCCGAAGGTCATGGCGGTGTAGCGTAATGCTCGAATGGCGTGATGAACGCCTTTCCTCATCCTCGACAGACCATTTTGATCTGGTTGTACCCGGAGTAGGCCGAGGAAACATAGCGACTCGAACCCGCGTTGAATCGATTATCCGATCGATCCATGGAGGACGAATCTCCCTTTGGGCAGGCGCTCAGGTTTGTGTAGTCGATACACATTCTCCAGTCCCGCTTTTTCTTCTCGACCAGACTGGGTTTGCCAGCCACTTGAGTATTTGATTGGCGGATTAAGCCGGCAGCAGGCGCTGCACTTCCTCGGCGATTGCTCGACGGGCGTTCTTCATTGAAGGGGTCAGAGCGATCGCTGACAGTCGCACTTTGGGGTCGGCGTTTAGTTTGTGCTCAGCGAGCCCTAGGGACACCAGGAATGTCGGAGGGTTTCCATGCGAAGATGTCCCTATTCTCACGAAGGAACTCGATGAGCGCCTTCCTATCTGGGCTCATGCCTGTCCGATCGTCACCGTCGGCCGGGTCGCCTGGGACCAGCTCGACGGGAAAAGGCCGTGGCCTCAAAGGTTGAGGTGTTTGTGCCCTCGAGTTGGGCTTCTTGAGTATTGTGGGGTCGTCATTGTTGACCCGCCGCAGATTTGGCAAGATCGTCGGCGTGATTAGTTTCTCGCCGATGACAGCGTCGGCGAAGTTCGGCTCCTTTGGCCTCGCATTCGCGGCCATGTCGGGTTGCCGTTGATGGTGATGAAGCCGCGGCCGGAGCTTCATCGCCAGACGCGAGTGGGCGCTGCCATGAATTTGGCGAACGCTGGCGCCCAGGACGCAGTGGTAAGGCTGTCGAAGGGCACCAGCTCGAAGACGATCCGGTGCGGAAGTTTGCCGGAGTGCGAAGGTGACGGTAGCGTGACTTTGCCGATCGGGTACGCCTTCCGACCGGGACGATGCCATGGAACGTGGTGTGGGTTGTCTCGATCATCGATTGCGGAGCCGCAACCATGAAGGTGTCGAGGTAGAGGATGTTGATGGAGCCGCCGCCCATCGGTGTCTTGGGGAGCGATGAGTCGCCAACCTTGGGCTTGACCACCAAGGCGACTCGCCCCGGTACTCGATGCGTGGCGAGTGGTCTTGCCGGCCCGTGATGGTTGTTCCGACCAGTTCAGGAACCGGGGACGTCTGTTTGGGCCACCGCGTTGACGGCGACGGCTGGCGATGACCTTCTTCTCGCCGTGTTGAAGCCTGTGAAGGTGTGGAGCGAGCCTACTTTGCCGAATTTTCCGCCATTTGGCGGTCGTTTTCGTGTCCTCCCGGCGTGCCGCCTTCTCGATTTCCCTGAGGGTGTGGCAGTCGGCGGTGGTGTGCGTGGCGGGCTTTCCTTCCCTGCTGTGAAACGCACATGGTTGGTTAAGGAGGGCCGCGGGATCGAATCTTGGCTTGTTCTTGTAATTGCCGCCATCGCGTCGTTGCCCTCCGTCACGGCGGTAGCTCTTGGGCTCACGTTGTGCGTGCCCAACGTTGGCGACGAAGTCGACTCGCCCGTCGTTGCGGCGCTTGCCTGTGAGGCGGGTGCCGCTGTAGCGTAGGTCGGTTCGGCGTCCGCCGTTGCCGCCCGCGGCGTTCTCCTCGACTCGTCGTCGATTTCTTGGTTGGGATCCTCCTCGGCGTACCGTTTGGCGATCTCGAGGAGGTCGGGATGTTGTCGAGTGCGCGTGTCGCTTGAGCTTGGCGACTAGAGGCTCAGAGCGGCACGAGGTCTTGAAGCAATGGATCGCGGTGTCCGGGTGGATGCCGACGCGTTGTACCGAGCTCTTGCCACCGTTGGACCCAGTTTGGTCGACTGGGGTCCCCGGACGATCGTTCCAGTCCTCGATGGTGGTGGCGCGAGTAGGAGCACTCAAGTGCCCGACGGCGTCTCGCATTTCCTCCCGTGGAGTCGACATCGCCCGGGAAGCGTGTTGATCCATTGCCCGCACGCCCTCCATCATCGGTGGGAGGTAACGGCGGCGAGTAGGTCGATGTGACCCGCGATCCCCATTGCCATGAGGTATGTGTCAAGCATCATGGGGTCGCACGAGGAGTCGTATTTTTCTATCTCCTTTGGCACCTTGAAGTTTGCGGGTACTTTTCGCCTCGGATCATTGGTCCGGGCACTTAGGCCCTAGTCGTGGCGACCCCATAGGCTCGCCATCGGCGATTAGTTAGGGTGTGCCGCAAGTCGTCGGGCTGGCGTGCGCGCCAGTTTTGGTTGTTGATGATGTGAGTGCGGGCGTCGATGGGTTGTCCGTTAGCGGCGACGAAGTTGGTCGCCGGCCTGGGATCGTTGGTGGAGAGTGCCGCGTTTACGGGTCGGCTTGGAGCTGCAGTGGCTCTGGTGGCGGGCAATTGAGGGTGTTTGCCGCCGCTGGGCGGCCGCTTGAGGCCGCCCTGCTTCCCGAGGAGCGCGAGTATACTCGCCCTTGCGAGTCGGCGCCCGCTCTATGCTGCTCCACGGCCTTTGCGAGCAGGGCCTTGACGTACTGGATTTGTAAGGCACCGTCGCCGGTGGCCGTGATGCTATCGGCTGCTGCTCGGCCTGCCACGAGGTTGTCCATCGGGGTGGAGAACAGTGGGAGGCCGTTCGCGTCTCGCTCCCGTGAGGAGACGACTATCCGCGACTGGTCCCTGGGAGGGGTGCGGTTGGGTGGTGGTGGGGCACCCATCGCCGTCGATCCTGGCGGGGGCCGGGCGCTTCCTCCTGGTGGCGCGTTCTCGCAGATCGCGCTCGGCTATCGAGCCGGTCGTTTTCGTCGAAGTTCAGGGCGCCCCTGAGCGGTGGGGTTCGCGTGACCTGATCCGGCTGCTGGTGTAGCGTGATTCTGACATCACTTGCTCGGCGAAATTTTCGCTCGGCACGCTCTTCGTCTTGCCTCCGCCAATTTCAGGCGGAGTTCCTCGACCTCCGTTGCCATGACGTTAGGAGGGATTGGGGTGGAGAAAGGATCCTCCGGCGGATCGGCGCCGGTGGCCATGTAGGTCGCGGCATGGCGACCGGTTCCGTCGTGGAGGTCGGCGGAGTTTTCCGACCCGGAGTCGAATTCGAAGATCCCGAGGATGGAGGGGTCCTCGAAATCTCCCGCGTTGGAGACACAGGCGATGGAGCCGGGCGAGGCATGGTGATGGATCCGGCGAGTGACGCCGGGGTCGCCGAGTCGGCGTCGTCGGTGAGGGCCGCATCTTCTGCGGCCGCTGAGTTCCCGGCCACGTTGCTGTGGGCCGAGTTGTACTCGGAGGCGAGGCGGTGGATCGTGCGAACCTGGCTCTCAGAGAGCCGATCGCGTGGTGGCGACTCGCGGATGCGAGCCGAGTCCTCCGAGGTGATGACGTCGGTGAGGCCGACGAAGAGGCTGATCGTGCCGATTGGCAGGATTACGCTGTGCGTGACGGGTCGCGCCGCCGGGACGTAGCTGCTCGGCAAGATCTGGAGCATCTCGCCGATCGCTATCATACGGCCGGTGGCGACCGTCTCGTTGATGGGCAGATTGGATCTCGCCGCAGAACACCGGCCAGACCGGCCAGGCCCCACGGTGGGCGCCACTGTCGTGGGAATGGCCACGGCAGATGCTGCAATCGGCAGCGAGTAGTAGAACGAGGGGCAAGGGCGGCCAGCCATCTGCGGTGCGAGATGAGGGCAAAGACACAGGGTTTTACCCAGGTTCGGCCCCCCGGAGGGTAAAGACCTACTCCTGCTATATTGTATTATGGAGGTGTTTACAATGTATGACAAATAATAAAAATCACCTTACTTCATACTTCACTTGTATGCCTAGGAGCAATAACACTTAAGCTATTTATAAATGACTATACTTATAAAGTCAAGTTTGAAGATAAAAAATTAAAGTATAAATAATCTTGAAGAGCATTTCATAGGTGTATATTGCTACATAAATATGTGTTGTTCACACACACTCACAAGCCCTAATAAGAAGCACAAGTGTGAAACTTATCTAAAAGGACAACACATTCTAAAGTAACCATTTCCGGAATCCAAACCCCGGGACACACGTTATCCCCAGGATTTGTGTTTAGAACGTGCATCACATTACTTATGCATAAAAGCATATTGCTTCTTTAAACATTAGTCCTTATCGGACCAATCATGCTGATTTCAGATTTTGGATCTTATACTGACTCGAAGACCGTGAGTGCATAATCTTGCAATCACAAAAGGCAAGTTCACACTTGCTCATGTCCTTTGATTATTTTCTGTAAAGTATTTTACAAATACAATGTTGTTATCACCTGCATTTGACAAAGGTCTAAAAACACTATTTTCGATCATAATGTGAACTATTGGTTACAGATACAGGGTGATCAGCTAATCTATTAAATCTGACAGTTGGAATACCACTGTTCAGAACTATCTCACCTAGGACATAACAACCAATGTCGCCAGTGATTCTTGCACCGTATACTACGCGTTGACCATGAGATTTGGAATGGGACGGAGAAGTCTACTATATCTTCTTCCTCTCGCATGAAGCTGGATGTGCAGGTCGTGGCTGTTATCCTCAAAGCGTGCATATTAATTGGTAATTCGTAGAGGATATGCAGCATATGGGTGGGAACCCTCATCGTCCCAATATAGTTCTGGCATCTAACGGTTTGTACAAACCATTGCTGTAATCCAATATGTGGGCATTGTGTACACCAAGGAGGCATGCGAGGTCACGAGGGGGGTAGTGATTGGCTTGGATCATCTTCTGAGCCTCCCATCAGGGAATTGTGGACGGGAATAAGCTGCCCGGTTGTGCAACAAAGAGTTGATCTCTCATGGGTAAAGTAACGCACCTCTACAGAGTGTAAGAACTGTAACTTGTTACTCCCTGTTCTAGGAAGGAGTTGCGAACGCGGCGGGAAAGGAACTCCATGAAAGTTCTGTTAAACCCATAAAAGCTAATGGACATAGCTTTTCAGAATAAAAGCAACCTTTGAAGAAATTTTTATAAAAATTTGCATTGCCTACGACCTATGGTCTGTGGCTGTAATTATAGTGCATCAAACACTCCTTTTCTAGTGAATTTGCTGAGTACGCTCGTACTCAAAATATCTTCTTCACCATTTCTAAATTATGAAGCCGGAATAGACAACAACCACATCATGTTATGCCCCAGGACTTATCATGCAAAGCTAAATCTCTTCAATGAAGTCAAGGAAGTCAACATATACATCAACTCAAGTGAAGACAAAGTTACTGATTAGATAGGAATATAATCTCTAGACAAAGAACCTAATTCTATAGTGCATTGCAATAGCAGCAATGCCAAACCAATAGTTAAAATACTAGTTTTAATAGTATAACAGTTCTTGCGTTATTTATCTTTGATTCTTCTCCGTAAGAAGTTCTTTCTCTCTCTTTAATCTAGAGTGTTCTCTGGACCTTGTGTAAAGAGTGAGTTGTAACCTTTAGCCATGTATTGGACCCGTTGTGTTTCTGTTATGCCATTCTGAGGGATGTAAGACTAGTGAACGGTGTTTCATTGGTGTTATGTTAATGACTATAGTATACTACACCATGCAGTGGTATGCTGGGTCACCGCATATGTATATTGTTGTATTGCCCAATCGAATCTCATAGGATCTTTTTATCTGATATTGCATTGTTATGCCTTGCTCAGTTCCTGTCAATTGCCCTACTATAATTTGTTTACCCTTCATACCATGTTGTTTATCTAAGGAGAGCACCTCTAGTGAACTATGGACCCCGGTCCAATCTTTACCATTGATACATCTTCCACTATTACATGTTTACTTGCTGCAAACCATTACCTTCCACACCATACATTTAATCCTTTGTTACAGCAAACCGATGAGCTTGACAACCTCACTGATTCGTTGGGGAAAAGTCTTGAGTTTGTGTTGTGCAGGTCTCCACATTGCTTACAACACCTGTGTGACGTTTCCTTCCTCCTATTGGTTCGATAACCTCAGTTTCTTACTGAGGGAAAACTTGCTGTTGTGTTGCTTCACATCTTTCTCTTGGGGTTCCCAACAGCCTCCACCTCAACCACGCGTATAGCCATCACTACCCACTGCCACCAATCCAGCTGGCCGTACCCGGGAGATCCTACTGGAGTTTTTGAAGCCGTGCAGCAGCTGGGACATGGAGAAGCGCCAGAAACTCTCCATCTTCCTCATGAACATGCGGCAGCGTGCCAGCGTCGTCTTCGTCCTCTACGACCTTGCCGCCATCATCCTCCCATCCAGCTAGGTGCTAGGTCAGGAGTGGCACGGTGAGCCCCTTTAACTACTAGACATGGTCTCCCCCTCCCCCGTTTCCTCTATCATGATAGCTTTTTGTCGAGCATCTATCGCGCATTGTCCTGCATTTTTCGTCGCCGCCGTTCCAGTCGTCATTGGCCTACATGCTTCCTCTCGTCGAGGCACACCTCCTGCACCACTTCTCTTTAGAGTTCCATCGTCAGAGCAACGAGCCTGAGCTACACCTTGTTCGCGCCGCCATCGGCCTCCATTGTGGTCCTCTCGAATAGGCTTTCGCCCAGCTTTATAAATAAAGCCACACGGCCAAACAGATACAAAGTGATGAGGAGATCCTCTTACAAGCAGATCAAAGATAATCTACAATGAAGCCTAGGAAGCATCTAGCTTGCCACCAAAGACGCTGGGACTAGGAGGCCGAAGCTCCACGACAACGCCTCCAAGAAGGTAACGACGCCCACGCCGCCGCCGCCGAGACCACGAGGGTCTAGGGTTTTCACCCGGAGCTCTAATGGGGCGAGAGTAGCCACAATAACGCCCCCAAGAGGGTCACGACACCCATAGGTGCCACCGTTGTCGGCGCCGAAGGGCTAGGCTTTCGCCTGAAAAAACTCTCGCCACATTCAGTATCTCAGACACCACCAATCTTCAAGCCGAGCTTCCAAATACGATCTGGGCGCTGCCACCACCAGGATCTCCCGATACCCATTCCGCGCCTCCCCAGAGTCCAAGGAGATGAGCCATCACCACCGCAACGCCGCCCTGTCGTCGAGACACTCGCGTAGTCCACCTTTGGGGGCCACCGTCCCGACTTCCAAGATCTCACACAAACCACGTGGCAGAGACCACCACGACACCTCCCTCAGAACATGCGTACTAGGACAGTCCAGCCAAACATGCCATAGACAAATCATAATGGCGAACCCTGCAAGTCAACTCTGCAGCCCGAGGTGAGCTTCCAGGCGGTCACCAGATCTAGGTCCAACGGCCCGGATCCAGCACCTCAGTCCACCAGGACCAAGGGGTGGGCTCCGAGATCTCCTCGAAGCCCCTGAAACCATTGGGCAGCAGGCCCGTCTGGGCCCAGATCTGGGCCGAGGCTAGGGCGCCACCGCCCTGGCCAGCTCCGCCTGGTACCGTCCGGCCCGTTCCGATCCGTCCCTGGACCTCCTGTTCGTCGAGGAGGGCCTTGAGAAGTTTCAAACCGCCGTCGCCGTGAGAGATCTGCTGGCCGGTGGAAGCTCGAGCCCTGCCGCTTTCGGCCGCAACAGCCGAGAGCCCCACCACCAGCCGCCGCCTCTAGATGCAGGGAGCCGCTCGTGGCACCGCTCACTGGCCGTTGCCATGCCAGATCTCGCCGACTCCCGCCTAGTAGCACCGCGTGCCGAGGTTCACGCCGCCCCGCCCTGGATCTCCCCGCCCCGGGTAAGGGAAGGTCGTCGCCGATGGCACCGCACGGGCTTTGCTTGGCGGCTCACGCCGGCGATAGCGGGAGGTAGAGAGGGTGTGGTGGGAGACGGGAGGGAGAGAGGGCCATCGCTTTGGTCGCCCGCGGGGGAGCGACGCGAAGCCCATTGTGGTCCTCTATCCGGTGCGCCCCTGCTTATGATCCACACGATGATGTGTTTCCAGCGGTCTCCTTCTTCGTATGTTGTACGTAAGTGTCTTCCCGCCGCTCTGAATTGCTGTTTGTCACCGGAGACTATGGCCGTCCGTCGCACGCACGCCAGCCAGCCTGAAGCCACTCGCACAGGGTCGTCGCCGCGCACGCGCTACACTGACTGCACGACCATTTGATTCAAGTGAGCTAGCTCGTTTTGCATCTATCCTTGATTCAGCAGGGTGCTTGTGTGCTTCCACCTCCACACCAATGTAATGCTTCAACCTTTGCTGCTGCCCTAGGCACGCTCAGCTGTCACACCACGTCGCGCCGTCCGCCGTCCGTTCCGCGCGTGCGCCCGCGCACGACTTCATTCCATCGACCCACATCACCCTCTGTTCCTATAAGTTTTCATGGTCACCACATATTATTTCCGGCGGTATCCAGCACACTACTGTAAGGTGCGATCAACCATATTCCAGTGGGATCAAACGGCACGCGATTTGGTCACCTAAATCTCTCAAAATCATCCGGCTAAGTGGACAACATTTCGTTGTTTTCGATCGTCAGTTTTCTATCAGCCAACGTCATTGTTTTTGCCTATGTTCCCTTCAAGCTAGCTACATACACAGTTGACCTCCGTCAAATTTATTCGAGTCTATCTCTTCTCCTTTGTTCCCTCTACACGCAGCTTCAAACCATTGGCAAAACGGAGCACCGAATATCTCGTAATCATCAGGCAAAGATCGCTATAGCTAGCTACAATCTCGCGATTCAGTTTCAGCTTCGATCAGTTCAACTCGACGTGTTCTTGACCATTTATCAGGAAAACCCCCCTTTTTCCCTTTTCCATTCCATCCCCTGACCAAGTCAATCTTTTCATCTAAAGTCAAAATCCCATTCAATTCAAATTCAAAACCTAATTTCAAATCTGTTTGGAATTTGGAAAATGTTTCAAAATGAAAAGTGTTTTAAATTTAAAAACTAATTCAAATTCGTTTTCAGTAAATCAAATAATTATCCTAACCGGCCAAACTTAACAATTTTGCCATTTCTATGTAAAATGCAATAAAATATAACTATTATTCTGTTTATCGGAATTCGACAAATAATATATCTAAATCTATCCGAAAAATGACACGATTCCAAATATGCTATCCATGTCATGAATTGCATCATGCATCATGTAGGATTAATAAAACAAACAAGGTATATGGGAATAATGCCAAATAAAATTATACTTTAGTGGTTTAATGTTGAAAACGCCTCACCAATGTTGTATCATCCATATGCCATGCTCATACTATCTCTTCAACATAGTTTCAACATTAACTTGCCATACCATCCATCATAACATGCATCATGTCCGATCTTTTGCCATAGTATTAAATAGTGCGTTCGGTGTTTCTTTTAGTGCTTTGCTTCTTCACGGATTATGCCGATGAGTTGATGCGAGTGTCGACTCGATCTTCGGATGAACCTTCGGTAGTTTTTCCAGGCGAGCATTCTCCCCCTTTCTACCTATTTTATATTTAAAGTCTTTACTTGCTCATGTTGATCTATGGTTATCTATGTTATGGTGCTTTAGATTCTGTACCCTTTATATATCCTTGCAACCTTTATATTTCCTTGGACACCTCCCATTGCATGTTGTTTGTATAGAAAGTTGGCCTTGTGAGTCGTAGTCGCTTGCTCAGGTGCTGCTTCGCGTCGTTGATGTTCCACTGATGTTGGGGGTTGGCATATTCCTAAAGGTGAAGATGATCATGGTTTTAATTACAGCTGGTTAATTAAATATTAAAATGGATATAATTAATGAAGAGGCACCGGTGGGTAATAGTTGATATTTGGTTGTTAACCGCCCACTTGTGTCCATCTAGGACCCGAGTTCTTGACACCTATTTCAAGACTAAGCGTGCTAACCACATGTGGGGTGTATGGGCACCCCTATCGGCTTAGTACCTGATTTCAAAGTACTGCACTGGGGCCACAAACTAGTTTGGGGTTTTAATGCCATATTTATTATCTGTTGCTCGATGAGCGTTTACTACTGTACTGTTTAGGGTGTGGGTCGTTATGTTGAGGGTTATACCTATGGCCTCTAATCTCTTAGCCGGTCTCGCAACCTCTGAGTCTGTCTTCAGAGCTCGGACGAATTTGTGACGGGTAGCTTATTCGGGTGGCCTCTACTTGCTTTTGATTTGGAAAAGCGTCGTGTCCTAGGCCCCGCCGACATATCAATGGGTGTATGTTAACTGATCTGGCATAAAGGGTCGAACTGCGTGTGGAAACTTTGGTGCACCCCTGTAGGGTTAAATCTTTTCGAAAAGTCGTGTCCGCGGTTATGGACGACTTGGAGTACAGTATCTCGTTCATAGACAACTACAACTAAAGTTTACTGTTATAAATTTGATTTGTATCTTATATGACTAGTAATTTGGATAACCACCATGTAAAGAATGAATAAAACTGCTAATCATGTGAGTTTCCTAGGGATGACTTCCTTGTTTGGTCTCGAGAGGAAAATACCAGGATGGATATGATTGGTGTTAGTATCGGGTTGGTTTAGGTCTTTCTCATCTCTCTCTGATAGCCAACAACTATATAGACTCTCTATAGCTTGTTTAGCGCATGCTTCGCTGCCGCTTCAGTCCATCATACCTATGTAGGTGAGAGCCACCGAATTCTAAGACTCGCCGTGTACTAGCCTTAGTACTGACCGCTCTTTTTTCCCTTTCCCTTTGTCGGCACCCTTTTTGTTTAGCAGGTTTGAGTTCGACGTTGTTAGCAGGGTTACCCTTCCAGCTTGGTCTAGGAAGGGTTATGGACGCCATGGGTTATTCTTCATGGCTCTTAGCCCAATTTGCATCTTATCCGTACTCAGATGTGTATAGTTTTTAAGGTGATTTGGATCTTTATATTGTATATCTGTATTTTTGACTCATTGAGTCGTTGATGTATATATCTGTTCTGTGTGATCCATCATGGACTAATGTGTAATGGTATTACTTCGTTTTCTACCCGCATGAAAGTGCCTGGTGGGCACCGAATCGTTTCTATGCGGGTTTGGCGGGAATTGCTAAAACTTGCATAGGGCCGATCCAAGGGTGTTACAACTCATGTTAGTAGTTAGGTTCAACGACCCTACCATGGCACTCAACCAAATAGGCTATGCTAATGTCAGTAGTCAGGCTCAACATCCCTACAATGGCACTCTGAAGACCCATAAGTATAGGGGGTGTATCATAGTACTTTCGATAAATAAGAGTGTCGAACCCAACAGGGAGCAGAAGGTGTTGAAAAGTGGTTTGGATCAAGGATTCACTATAAATACTAGCAAACTGATTTTTAGGGGGTTTTGATAATGCAGATAAATAAAGTGTGAGTAAATAAAAGACAATAATAATAATTGTAGAAAGTGGTCCAATCCTTTCTTTAGCAAAGGACAAGCCAGTTGTATTACTTAAGATGACCAAACGTTCTCAAGGACACATGGGAATATTGTCAAGTGCTTTCGCTTCATATAGTCGATTAATCTTCATTGGTTTGATAATTATTATGTGGGTGAACCTATGCTAATGTACTACCCCATACTTGGACTAATACATACTTGTGATTATACCCCTTGCAAGCATCTGCAACTACAAGAAAGTAATTAAGATAAAAACCTAACCACAACATTAAACTCTAAGATCCTACACTCCCTTATGCAATGGTTTCCTAACGGGGGTATAGGTTTCTGTCACTACGGCAACCCCATAATTAGTAGCCAAATACACAATGCATTCCCCTAGGCCCATAAAGGTGAAGTATCATGTAGTCGACGTTCACATGACACCACTAAAAGAATAGCACCACAACATAAATATCAAACCATTAAATATTACTCAACATAATTCCACTACTAACAACGTGACTTCTCCCATGTCCTCAAGAACTAAATGAACTACTCACGAGACATCATATGGATCAAGGTCAGATATGAAATAATGATAAGTAACAATCTTAACATGAACAATAATCCAATGGTTTCACTCAATAACATCAACTACAACAAGTAATCAACACCGGAAAAGTTTCCCCTATGAACTAAGCAAGATTCAACCCAATTGTCACAGTGGGATGGCGTGGTGGTGATGGTGCTGGCGGGGAGGATGATGAGGATCATGATGATGATCCCGATGAAGCCTAGATCAATGATGGTGTCGATGGCGATGATCTCCCCTCTCTAGAAAGGAATTTCCCCAGCAGATTTCTACCTGCCGGAGAGCTCTTTCTCTCTGAAGATTCCGCCCCATAGAGGCGGCGGAGTATTTCTGTGATGGCTCACCCGAGTCTTAGGTTTTAGGGGGTAGATATACGTGAGAGGGCGACACCAGAGGTGGACCAAGGTGGCCACACCACCTGGCCGCGTGGCCTAGGGGGACCCGCGCCTAGGGGTGGTGTGGGCCCCATGTGGCCCATCTCACTCCATATTCTGGCTATCTTAGTTTTCTGGAAAAATAGGATATTTTCTGATCTTCGGAAATATTGCATCTGGACAACGCTTTTTTCTATCAGAATCCTGACTCCAACAGTTAATTCTCCAAGAATCATCAAACATGCAAAATAGATGAAATAACATAAGTATCATCTCTAAATACTAAATATATCAATGAATAACAGTAAATTATGATATAAAATAGTGATGCAAAATGGACGTATCAACTCTCCCCAAGCTTAGACCTCGCTTGTCGCCAAGAGAAAACTGAACTCAGTAAACATGACCACAGATTTATGAAGTGAAGTGTCGATAAAAATAATACGGACAACAAGCATGACATGTATCAACACACAAGTCATAATAGAAAGCAACTCACTCTTATGTAACTTAACTTGCAATGAGTAAGGGGGTCACAAAAAAGGTGCACAAATAAAATCATAATTGGTGATGGAAATTTTTTGTTGTTGGTTAGAGAACAATTAACAAATCATACTTATTTTTTAGCAAAGCTTTTATAATGAATCTTATATTGTAGGATTCTTTTTCTCAAACATAACGGTTTCTTCACCAACAATGATAGCTTTCAAAGTTATATTCATTCGGATAAGAGCATTGTGCAAAACAAGGAACATAAGAAACAAGATTGAATAAATCAACATATAACTGATTGAATCACAACAAATCAAATGCTTGCTTGAGATAGAGATGAATAGGTTGAATGACTAAACATAAAAGTAAAAGATAGGCCCTTCACAGAGGGAAGAAGGGATTAACAAGTCTTATGAAGCTTCCAAAAATTATGATACTCATTAGCTTTGAGCTCTCATTGCCCCAATCATAAGCATCTTGAAGTGATGAAGGTTAATGTGAGGGAAAATATGAGTTATATGCTTGACAAATCACAAGTTGAAAATCTCATGCCCCTTGAGTATGAGTACCGTTCCTCATGCTACTCAACTTTAGTCACAGGTATGTTCTTGTCATTGTAAGTATATGTGTATCATAGAGAACCGCCAACGGGGTACCCTTTGCCCCATGACATAGGAGCTATCCCATATCAAAATGAAAAGGTAACAGATAATGAGCATCTCAGCGTTCTTTTTATTTACCATGAGCATGGTCTTTTTTATTTATTTTTATCGAAGATGCTTCATAGAATGATCATTATGGTTATGATGCAAGTTTTCACCATGATTAGGCATGGCTTAGGCTAGCTGCCCAGGCATTTCTCTAACACATATACAAACTCCATGGACTTACAAGATCCCCTTTTATTTCACACGGCCGACATCCATAAACAAAAGAACATGATATCAGCTGAATATATATTTACAATGTCGAAAGGGTGCCCCATGGTAGCATGGTTCTGCTAACTCCCAACTTATAATTTGCAAGCATATAAGCAACATAGATGGGCACAATGGTTCAAATTTATTTAGTGCAAGAAAATAAAGTGTTCCATCAAGTTTGTGAGAGCTTTACTAACTAATTTTATCGTCACAAAAATTGAATTTGGAGGATAGATAAAACTCAAGAATTTACTTGGAATAGCAATGATGCTAGTAGGTAGATATGGTGGACACATATGGCATAGGTTTTGGTTCAAGGTATGGATGCACGGGAAGCATTCCCTCTCAGTACAGGTTTTTGGCTAGCAAGGCTGGGTAGCAAGCATAAGAGTTGAGTGAAACATGTTATGCCACGTAGAGATAAAACAAAAACTTTTCCCTCTAACGTGGTGATCCCAAGATCCAGCTGAGGTAGAAGGCCACGAGGTTTACCACTAGACGCGCAGATGCAGATTACTGATGAAGCGCGTTAGTTGATATAGTGCAGTCCCTTGCGATCCGATCGTCCTGGTGCTGATCGTACAACACCTCTGCAGGTATACACACGTACAAGGAGGAGCACCGGCGGCGAACTGCTAGGTTCGATAAGACGACAGGACTGTTGTGGAGCTAGGGTTTCCAACACATGGAATGACCTAACCGAACAACGATTAACCTTTCTAGGTTACGATGCTCCACTATATATAGGGAGTGAATGTGGGATCCACTTCGTGGCCCATTCACTAAATCCCATATAACACTAGTAACCACGAGTCCGACTCGCTGACTCAGTCCTAATCCGGCTCGGGTCCAATCCGGCCAGATTTCCGGCTCAGATCCAATCCGAACTTGCTCCCGCTCTTAAGGAATTTCCTCATGGCTACTTGGACACGATTAGAGTCCGAGATCAGTCGGTAGCGGCTCCTAGCAGAACGTGCTGACTCCCAATTACCAAAGAGTCATGACGACTTGACTTTCCAATGCGACTTGTGTCCGAGTCCCTTTTGCCTCACGATATACCTTGTAAGACCACAGGCGAATAATTGTCATCCCTTAAATAGTCTGAATCTCTTCTCGATCCGAGATAAGTGATTCACCCGACTAACTATTAGTCGATCGCCTCGGTTAACACTTAACCGAGTTGTGCATGGCCATTCATTCCGAATCATATCATCCGAGAGGGCCCAGAGAATATCTCTCCAAGTGGAGGGGCAAAATCCCATCTTGGTTATTCACATCACGCAGCTTGATTCTCAGTCGGCCCGAACTCTGCCTTTATAACTACCCAGTTACGGATCAGTGTTTGACAGAACCTAAGTCGGTGATCCTCAACTCGGACTATGCAATAACCTCAGGTCTAAGGATTACATTGATTGAGATATACAAATGACAACTTGTTCGTTGTACCTCAATATGGGTCAATCCGACTCGCTAAACTCTTTAGCCGAATCTGTGTAAGTTGGAATAGCATCTCCATGCCCATGACAAGTGGAACCGAGTCAACAAGCCAACTTTCACATTGGTCTAAGTTGTGTGTCCAGCACAACCTCAATGACCCAGGACATTTAGTACAAACAACATGAATGCATAGTTCCACAACCGATTCACATATCCAATGATACACATCAGATGTTTATACAAGGACAACTTTATATCTTTATGAATACAATGGGAAATCTCATCATACATGATTGCCTCTAGGGCATATTCCCAACAGTCTCCCACTTTCACTAGAGTCAATCTTCCAACATCACATGTCTAAGCATCTAATGCCCATGGCTCTCAGGTGCGCCTCATGCTTCGGCTGGGGTAACGGATTTGTCAACGGATCCGCAATATTTGTATCCGTGTGTACCTTGCATAACTTGATATCACCCTGATCCATGAACTGGCGAATCAGATGGTATCGCATGAGTATGTGCTTGTTCTTCTGGTGTTGTCTAGGTTCCTTGTCTTGTGCAATAGCACCATTGTTGTCACAATACACGTCTAACGGATTGGACGAGCCCTAAACCACACCAAGATCCATGAGGAAATTCCTCGTCCAAACAGCTTCCTTTGTTGCCTCCGAGGCGGCAATATAATCATCCTCTGTTGTAGATGCAGACACAGTCTCTTGCTTGGAACTCTTCCAGCTCACAGCACCTCCGTTTATAATAAACACATATCCGGATTGCGAACGAGAATCATCAGAGTTGGTAAGATAACTCGCATCCGTGTAACCCTTTACACTGAGTTCATCTTCACCACCATAAACCAAAAATAAATCCTTAGTCCTTCTCAAGTAGTTTAGGATATTTTTCGCCGCTGTCCAGTGGATTTCTTCAGGATCAGCCCGGTATCTGCTCACAACACTTAGAGCATAGGAAACATCCGGCCTAGTACAAATCATGGAATACATGATGGATCCGACTGCAGAAGCATATGGAATCGCACTCATCTGACTTTGCTCATCATTTGTCGAAGGACACTGAGTCTTGCTAAGTTTTACACCATGCGACATCGGTAAGATCCCCTTCTTAGACAATTCCATGTTGAACTTCTTCAACATTTTGTCCAAATAAGTACTCTGACTCAATCCAATGAGCCTCCTTGATCTATCTCTATAGATCCGGATTCCGAGGATGTATGTTGCCTCACCCAAGTCTTTCATTGAGAAACTCCTTTACAATGATTCCTTAGTTTCTTGCAACATCTGGACATCATTTCCAATCAGTAATATGTCATCCACATATAAGATTAGAAAGTTTACTTTGCTCCCACTAAACTTCTTGTATAAACAAGAATCATGATCACTCTAGATGAAGCCAAACGATTTGACTACCTCATCAAAGCGAATATTCCAACTCCGAGATGCTTGCTTCAACCCATAAATGGATTTCTGAAGTTTTCACACCTTGTCAGCATTAGCCGGATCAACAAAACCCTTGGGTTGTATCATATACACGTCCTCGGTTAAATTTCCATTAAGGAAAGCCGTTTTGACATCCATCTACCATATCTCATAGTCGAAATAGGCTGTTATAGCTAACATGATCCGAACTGATTTAAGCATCGCTATGGGCGAGAAAGTCTCGTCGTAATCAACTCTTTGAACTTTTCGGAACCCCTTCGCGACAACGCGTGCTTTATAGACAGAAACATTTCCATCCATATCAGTTTTCTTCTTAAAGACCCATTTGCACTCGACGGGTCTTGCACCGTCTGGCAGATCAACCAAGTTCCAAACTTGATTTTCATCCATGGACTTTAACTCGGATCTCATGGCTCCAAGCCATGACTCGGAATCAGATCCCACCATCGCTTCCGAATAATTTGCCGGCTCATCATTGTCTAATAGTAACACATCACGAACACTTCGTAATCTCGCCGATATTCGTAATATAGGTGCTTCTGTCGGCTCAGCTACCACGACCGGCTCAACCTCCAAGGATTTTGCCGACTCGCTACTAGCCGGTTCCTCTCGAATTTCTTCGATCTGCACCGTGCTCCCACTTACTCCCCGACTGAGAAACTCTTTCTCAAGGAAGACACCGTTCCGAGCGACAAACACTTTGCCCTCTTCTCGGTTGTAGAAGTAGTAACCCAAGGTTTCCCTCGGATACCCCACGAAAATACACTTATCCGACTTGGCCGTGAGCTTGTCCGACTAAAGTCGCTTGACAAATGCTTCATAACCCCAAATCTTAAGAAAAGACAAACTCGCCTTTTTTCCTGTCCACATCTCATGCGGTGTCTTCTCTACCGATTTTGATGGTACTCTGTTTAGTGTGAACGCCGCTATTTCTAGACAATAACCCCAAAATGATAAAGGTAGATCTGTCCGACTCATCATTGACCGTACCATGTCCAACAAGGTCCGATTCCGCCTTTTCGAAACACCGTTCCTTTGCGGCGTTCCTGGCGGAGTAAGTTGAGGAACTATTCCACAACTTTTCAGATGGTCATCAAAGTCATGGCTCATGTACTTGCCACCTCGGTCCGACCGAAGAAACTTTATTTTCTTGCTGAGTTGATTCTGGGCTTCATTCTGGAATTCTTTGAACTTTTCAAAGGCTGCCGACTTATGTTTCATCAAGTAGATATATCCATACCTACTCAAATCATCAGTTAAGGTAATGAAGTACTCATAACCACCCCTGGATGCCGTGCTCATTGGTCCACATACATCACTATGTACTAGTCCCAACAAGTCAGACGCCCTTTCGCAACTCTTTGCAAAAGTTTTCTTGGTCATTTTGCCGAGTAAGCAAGATTCGCATGTCTCGAACGACTCCATGTCGAACGAAGTTAGGAGTCCATCATCATGGAGCTTCTTCATGCGTTTCCAACTTATATGACCAAGCCGACAGTGCCAAAAGTAAGTCATATTCAGATCATTTGGTTTCAAAATTTTAACATTTATGTTATAAACCGACTCACCATCAAGATTCAAAATAAATAACCCGTCCTGACGGGTGCAAAGCCGTGAAACATATCATTCAAATACAAAGAACAACCATTATTCTTGATATTCGACTCATAGCCTTGCCTCATCAAACATGAAGCAGAAATAATATTTCGACTGAGCACTGGAACATAATAACAATTATTCAGTTCCATAATGAATCCGGAAGGTAAATGAAATTGCATCGTGCCGACTTCCAACGCAACAACTCTTGCTTTGTTGCCGACTCGAATATCAACCTCGCCTCTTGCTATGCTCCTAGTTCTTACCAGTCCCTGCAACGAGTGGCTGATGTGAATAACTGACCCGGTATCATATACCCAAGAACTATTAGGTGCATCAGCAAGATATATGTCTATAACATTGCAAACAAGTGTACTTGAGTCGAAAGTCATACCTCCACTCTTGGCTTTGTCGGCCAAGTACTTGCTGCAGTTCCTCTTCCAGTGGCCATCCGCCTTGCAGTAGAAGCAAGTGGATCCGGCTGAAGGAGATGGCTTAGTCCCTGAGGAAGCGCTTGGGACCGGGTCCTGAGCCTGATTTCCTCCTAACTTAGCCTTCTTATTAGTCCAAGAACACTACTTGAACTTAGCCTTATTCTGCACCATCAACACTTGATTGGCTCCCTTCTTGAGATCCGCCTCTGCCTGCTTGAGCATCCCATGCAATTCAGTGAGCTTCTTATCCATACCATGCATGTGGTAGTTCGAAATCAACTGCCCATATGCACTAGGAAGAGAGTTCAAAATTATATCCATAGCGAACTCTTCGCTAATGGGGTAGCCAGGACTCTCCAGAGACTGCACGTAACCAACCATTTTGATCACATGCAGACTCAGTTGATCACCATCCTTAAGCTTGCAACTCAGCAAAGCCTGAGAGACTTGATACCTCTCAGTCTTCGCCTGAGCCTGGAACATACTTTTGAGGCTTTCGATCATATCGTAGGCCTCAACATGCTCGAACTGCTTTTGCAAATCCGGTTCCATGTGAGAAATCATAAGACAACTAATATCCGTGGACTCATCCTTAGCCCGACGGTAGGCATTGGTAGCAACGACAGTCGCATTCTCATTTGGCGCATCTGGAAGTGGGTTGTCTAGGACATGGTCCTTCTTTTCTTGTTTGAGAACAATTCTCAGATTTTGATACCAGTTGGTAAAATTAGTGTCGTTCAGTTTATCTTTCTCAAGGATAGTTTTCAACGCAAACCGGATATCTGAGAGTGACTGCTACTTGGTGCCATGATCTACAACAAAAAATATGCAAAACACTTAAGACATGTATTCATAAAAGAGCAAGCATATTAAATACTTTAATATTTTATGCTCCCACTAGAACCAACACCCCTCCGATGGTTACTTAGTGATTCAGGATCCTAAATAAGCAAGTCGGCTAGTGATCTTTAGCATCACCGATAGCCGCAAAGTGATCTAGGTAGACAACTCCTTGTCAATCGCATCTCATATGACTCCTGTTGGACGGGTGGCATCACATGCCGCGGCTCCCATCCGACTTTTCCCCGAGCCCCACAACCGTTGTGATAGACCCGTCTAGATTACCGAGTGTTTCTGAAGTAAGAGTCCGACTCGAACCCACCTAGTCGGAAAGAATTGGCAGCACCTCAATTTTATGAGCCCACTACCAAAAATGTCCAACTTGTGATGGTGCAAACACTGGCGGGAAAACCGACTAGACCTTCTTTGAGGGATTAGATTATACCAACTATCTAATAGAGGTAAAACAGAGACATAACAATAACACAAAATAAAGCAATTATAATGTGAAATGGTATGGCTCCCTTCATGGCGATCTCCATCTCCACAAAGCCTGTAATCCTACTCATGCCAACTCTTGTCACTTGCCGTCTTACTCCATGTCGTCGACATGTAAATCGCCTTGCATGCCATCCAGGATCTCCAAACAGCTACACTAGCTTAGTAAAGTAAATTACAAGGAGAATCCGACACGCAGGTCGTTATACAATAATATGACAACACCTAGGCTCCAACCGGCTGACAAAACCGTGATTCACAGATCACGTATGGATTACACACATACATCACATGCACATGAACCATACCATTCACAATTTCCTGCAAAAACAAGTTATGCATAGATACAATATCTAACGGCGTTGTGAAACTCGCGACGACATCTAAGGCGCTACGATAGGGCGAAGCCAGCGGTCTCTCTAGCCGGATAGCAGGCGGGAATCAAAGGGGCAGCGCCCCTCGCGGGTGTGGGCAGCGCCCGACGATTTTTCTGAAAACGTAGATCTCATCTACGATCCGGACATGGATTCCGACCATTGTTCCGATTCGATCAAACTTCTTGATCTTCGATCACCGCCTCTAGATTTACGTGTCACAGTCTACCCCGATGGCGGAAACCGACCGGTAGGGGTATGTCGTTCCACGACCTCAGCAGTATGATCACGGAAATCAAATCTACCATTCCCCGAGTATAGTTGATCCAATCAACCTCGTACAAAACTGATCTATCTCATAGATCGACCACCAAAACAGCACATAGATCTCATCTACAGCCAACCGCATATCACATATGCGAGATCTCGAGCCTAAAACCAGAAGCTATCGCTCTGATACCACTGTTAGGCCACGTAGAGATAAAACAAAAACTTTTCGCTCTAACGTGGTGATCCCAAGATCCAGCTGAGGTAGAAGGCCACGAGGTTTACCACTAGACACGCAGATGCATATTATTGATGAAGCGCGTCAGTTGATGCAGTGCAGTCCCTTGCGATCCGATCGTCCTGGTGCTGATCGTACAACACTTCTGCAGGTATCCACACGTACAAGGAGGAGCACCGGCGGCGAACTGCTAGGTTCGATACGACGGCAGGACTGCTGTGGAGCTAGGGTTTCCAACACATGGAATGACCTAACCGAACAACGATTAACCTTTCAGGGTTACGGTGCTCCACTATATATAGGGAGTGAACGTGGGATCCACTTCATGGCCCATTCACTAAAGCCCATATAACACTAGTCACCGCGAGTCCGACTCGCTGACTTAGTCCTAATCCGGCTCGGGTCCAACCCGGCCAGATTTTCGGTTCAGATTCAATCCGAACTTGCTCCCGGTCTTAAGTGTGTTACCCCGCATGCTCATGGCTACTTGGACACGATTAGAGTCCGACTCTCAATCGATCAGTCGGTAGCGGCTCCTAGCAGAACGTGCTGATTCCCAAGTACCAAAGAGTTATGACGACTTGCCTTTCCAATGCGACTTGTGTCTGAGTCCCTTTTGCCTCACGATATACCTTGTCAGACTATAGGCGAATAATTGTCATCCCTTAAATAGACCGACTCTCTTCTCGATCCAAGATAAGTGATTCACCCGACTAACTCTTAGTCGATCGCCTTTGTTAACACTTAACCGAGTCGTGCATGGCCATGCTTTCCGAATCATATCATCCGAGAGGGCCCAGATAATATCTCTCCAAGTGGAGGGGCAAAATCCCATCTTGGTTATTCACATCACGCAGCACTATTCTCAGTCAACCTGAACTATGCCTTTATAATTGCCCAGTTACGGATCAGTGTTTGACAGAACCTAAGTCGGTGATCCTCAACTCGGACTATGCAATAATCTCAGGTCTAAGGATTACATTGATTGAGATATACAAATGAAAACTTGTTCGTTGTACCTCAATATGGGTCAATCCGACTCGCTAAACTCTTTAGCCGAATCTGTGTAAGTTGGCATAGCATCTCCATGCCCATGACAAGTGGAACCGAGTCATCAAGCCAACTTTCACATTGGTCTAAGTTGTGTGTCCAGCACAACCACAATGACCAAGGACATTTAGTACAAACAACATGAATGCATAGTTCCACAACCGAATCACATATTCAATGACACACATCAGATGTTTATACAAGGACAACTTTATATCTGTATGAATACAATGGGAAATCTCATCATACACGATTGCCTCTAGGGCATATTCCCAACAAAAAAAGCAAACATACATGTGATATAAACAATCATGCAATCTTCCTTGGAAGCACAAACGATATTAACTTGAGAATACTAAGCTTATGAGCCAACCAAGAAAGAAAGATAATGAAATATATCTATAAGTACTTTTTCTCTTTTCTTCTCAAACCTCAAAATATTGTTGCTACTGACCAAAGATAAGTTTGCCAAAACCAACTAAATTTACTTGATGATCCCAAAGTGATACCAATACTAACAACAAGGTCAATCATTTAACAGAAATTGCAACCTAAAATAAGATGTGCAAAAAGTAAATGATAAAAATTCTTATTAATATTCCATAACGACACTCACACCAAGGGATACATAGATAAACAACTAGAGGAGAGATACTTCCACACTGCAAACCATCCTATATGATAACTTCTCTACTAATGATATGACTCTACTAAAAAGGTAAAAAGTTAAAAGATAATGATGTGATACCGCGGCACTCCCCCAAGATTGCAAAAAACCAAGAGGAGGCTAAAACCTAATGATGAATTACTCCTTCGGTGTTGGTCGAGAGGAAGACATGGTGGCTCCATAACTGAGAACTTCCCTGACAGAAATAGATCAAAACAAAAACACGACGAGAAAACAATATACGGACCTCGGGGGATCTGGGTGATTATATATCACAAAGTTTAGTGACAAAAGGAAGGTACTAGGAGAAAGCGGGTCGGAGACGAGTTCCGAGGTGGCCACACCACCCGGTGGAGCGGCCAGGTGGGCCCATGCCCAAGGGTGGTGTGAGCCCCCGAACTCCGTTTCCATCCATCTTTTGACTCATTATCTTCCATCTTAAATAAAAACTACAAAAAAATAAGCTGGAAAGTTTTTGCAAACTTTTTCTTACCAGAATTGTACCTATTCGAAAACGGATTCTGCAGATTCTTCAATTTGGTCTTTAATAAATTCTTCCGGAGTCACCACTTGAATAATATCAATATCTTTATTATAAGAATCTCCAGAAATATAATGTTTGAGCGTTTGACCATTCACCACTTGCGTAGTGTTGTCTCTCAATGAAAAAAATTTATTGCACCTAAACGATACACCTCTTCAATAATAAAGGGTCCTTCCCATTTTGAGAGTAATGTTCCTGCAAAAAATCAAAGACAAGACCTATACAATAGAACTTTCTCACCAACATGGAACTCTCTCTTAAGAATTCTCCTATCATGCCATCTTAACTTTTTCTTTAAAGAGTCTAGCATTTTCCGGAAGAAGGTCCAAGAGGTGGGTTTTTTTCTCTTTTTTTCTCCTTTCTTAACATGCGATCATCCATGCACCTATTATGAGACATTTCGGTCTTCCTTGATATGTATTTCATTTGAGTTGGCATAAGACTACTTAGTCTGCAATAGAAGTTGCATCCCCATGGAATTGATTTTCTATGGGATCGGTTTTCTCGCTTACTCAAATTACTTTTTTGCTTGGAGAGAAATCAATATATATTCTTGTATTTTTTAAAACAAGTTAATTGCAAATAAAACTAGTATGAAGACAAATCATAGAAGGAAATATAGCTTATGTTGCTTTCTTCTCTATCCTAAGTTGGTTATATTGTTTTGTTAAGTCGATTGTCCACTTTATCTTAAGTTATTTTACACATTCTTCTAAGTTTCTTATCGTGTTTCATTAAGTTGACTGCCACCTTTAGCTTAAGTTGTTTTCTAGTTTAACTAAAGTTTCTGGCCCGTTTTCATTAAATTTATTAGCCACTTTGGCTTAATTTTCTTCCCATTTTGTCCCAGATAGCTTATCCCATTTAATTTATTTTATCATAAGTTACTTATCCTAGGCCTGCCATCTAGAACATGAGAAACAATATTAGTTTTTGATTGTTCTTGCAATCCCTAGTCATGCAAGCTAAGTGAAAAGTAACTTATGCATTTTTCCTGCACAACCCATGCTTTCTTTACATGGTTGCAATGTTTTTAGACAATCAGTGTGCTAGGTGGAAGCATTATCAAGGAAGGAAAATGAAGCTAGATGAAGAGAGAAATCGGAAGCTACATAGCCAAGTGTGATATCTGTCAGAAAGTCAAGGCGGGACATCAAAGACCAGCAGGACTATTGCAACCATTGCAGATTCTGGAATGGAAATGGGATTCAGTTCGAATGGATTTTATCACTGGTTTGCCTACATCTAGTAGGGGAAATGACTCTATCTGGGTCATAGTAGATAGACTGTCCAAAGTCGCCTATTTCTTACCAGTCAAGACCACCTACCAGAGTTCGAAGCTAGAAGATTTGTACATCGTTAGGTTCGTTAGTTTGCATGAAGTCCCCAACAACATTGTATCGGATCGAGGAACTCAGATTACCTCGAGATTTTGGAAGAAAATCCAAGAAGGATTAGGAACCCGACTAGATTTCAGGACAGCTTATCACCCTCAGACAGATGGACAAACAGAGCGAGTAAACCAAATACTCGAAGACATGGTGAGAGCGTGTGTGTTAGAATGTGGATCTAAATGGGAAGACTGTCTGCCGTTCGTAGTTTTCATACAACAACAGTTATCAAGCCAGTTTGCAAATGGCCCCATTTGAATTCATGTAAGGAAGGAAGTGTCATACCCCTTTTGTCGTGGGAATGACCATGGAAGATACTGCAATCGGCAGCGAGTAGTAGAACATGGGACCAGGGCGGCCAGCCATCTGCGGTGCGAGATGAGGGCGGAGACACAAGGGTTTACCCAGGTTCGCCCCCCCGGAGGTTAAAGACCTACTCCTGCTAGATTATATTATGGTGAGAGTACAATGGGGTGAGCTCGACGACTAGGCGGCGAGTCGCTTGGGTGTATGATGGAACGTATCCCTTGTGCGTACCCTAGGGAGGTTTATATAGGCTCACCTCTCTAGGGTTTACAGATCATAACCGAATTAGTTAAGGATACAGAGATTCTACGACCTAGTCCGACTGGGCCTAGCTACGTTTCTGGGCCTCCGGCTTCAAGTCGCCTAAGTCCACGCTAAGTCTTGATCCAGTCGCCATCCTGCAGGCCCACTCGCTGACGGCTTAGGCCAGTAGGAAACGTCCTGCTGGGTATACCCCGATAGGCGTATCCCCATCAGTAGTCCCCGAGGCCGTCGTTGATTTGTCGCAGGTGTTTGCTGGCAGTCGGAGTATGCGGGTCCAATGCGGACGCCTAGTCGAATCGGCGGCGGACTCCTGAACAAAGGAAAGAACTAGTCATTTTTAATCGCATCAATGGTGACCAATCGTGTCGTAGCTCGGCGAACGGGTCGGCGAGCGCTCAGTCACTGTTATAGTGATCGGGTCGGCGAATCGTCGAGTCACTGGAAGCCACGAGTCGAGCAGATGAAGTTGGACCGTCAATTGTGGTCAAACTAGCCGTTGGGTAATCCAACGGTAATATTGGCGTAATTATCGCGCAGTAACGGCTTCCGAAAATGGCGGGTAGCAACCGCTATATAAGGAGGGCGAAGGGCAAACCAGAAAACGCTTCCTCCACTTCCTCTGATCTCGCATATCTCTGTTTCCCCATTTCGTGCAGTGATCAGAACAATCCAGAGAGCTCCGACCTCCACGAACTTCCAGCCGATGGCCCCCTCCACCGAGCCATGGGGCAGATCCAAGTGCACTAAGGCGCTGCTAGCATCTTTCGAGGAGGCAGGGATCCTCCGCACCGATAGATGGCACATCCCCGTGGCCGGAGAAGTGATTCCAGATCCACGGGAGGGGGAGTTCATCTGCTTCACCAGCCACCTGGAGCGGGGGCTGGGCTTCCCAACTTCCCTCTTCTTTCGGCGTTTCTGTGCCTACTACGGAATCCAACCATCCGATCTAGGTCCGCATAGCATCGAGCAGCTCACCATTTTCGTGGCGTTCTGCGAGGGCTATCTGGGCTGCAGGCCCTACTTCCCCTTGTGGCAAGACCTATTCCATGGGAGAATCAACCATGAAGAGACAGGCGGCCCGATGCTAGCCGCGAGCGGCCTGACGTTCCAACTAAAGTCAAAGGCATCGTTCTTCGATCTGATGTTGCCCGACAAGGCGGCGAACGAGTGGAAGAAGTACTGTTTCTACGTCACCGAGTCGACTCCAAGCGACGAAGTGGCACTTCCAAGGTACTCCGCCGACCGGCCCGAGCCGCGTCGGCTCCAGGTCATCAAACTCCCGCTGGACCAGTGGATGGTTATTGACGAAATGTTACAAACCATCCGCGGCCTGAAGAAGAAAGGCCTCCAGACCATCAATCTCTACAACTTCTGGCTCGGGCGGTGGCTCGGGCCCCTGGCCAGCCATGAACACTACATGTACGAGTATACGGGTAAAGACGACCCGACGAAGTCCTTCCTCGTTGAGTGGAGACTCAACGATTATACGCAAGCCCTGAAGAAAATTACCCAGGCCATGTACCTCGACGCGAAGGCCGGGGTCGCCCCTTATACTGCGAGGCGCTCAGCTCCAACGGTAAGCTGTTACTCCGTTAGCACTCGCAGTCGCAGTTTGTGCATTCGCGGCCGTGCTAACATTGTTTGTTCTTGTTGAAGTTGTTTCAAGTGGTGGAAGGGTGGCTTCCACCCGTAGACGATGAGAACTCGAGCTCGTCAGTCCAGGATGGAAGCGAGTCATCGCCCGCCAAAGGAAACGCCGAGAGCGACGGAGGCGACGACGACGACGATGAAGACGATGAGCCCGTGGAAGTTGCTACCCCCACGGTTCGCAAAACTCGCGGGCAGTACAAGCATGAGCTCGAAGCCAGCAAGAGCTTCGAGCCCCACGACGATGACGACGACGAGATTCCTGAGCACACCTCACATCGCGAGGCCACGCCGTCGAAGAAGAAGAGAGCTCCGCCATAGAAGAAGATGAAGCCAGTGAAGCCGATTTCTCCGCCCCGATCTGCGAACAGCTCCAACTCCACCAGCTCGGCTGAGGATGCAACGGCACACGCGACCGCTGCAACAGGCGCTGCCGCCCCCAGGGACGAGGCGCCGCTGGCGTCGTTGCCACCGCCATTCGCCCCAGTCGTTAGCTTGGGGGCCGCTCCAACCACAGGGCCTCGCCACCAAGGGGGGTTCCCATAGCAATTGGCACGGAGGCTCCTGCCGCGGCTTCATCTTCGAAGAATCCATTAGTGTCTTGGGCACACGATTTGTTTGAGACAGGCATCACTCAGAAGTTGGGGCCCGAACTGGAGAAGCCGGCCAGCTTCCGCACCGGTATACGATTCCTTAAAGTCGCCAAGTGAGTGTTGCTCTGTCCTTTACTCCTCTGCTTACTTTGAGTTTTAATCGGACAGTCTTATTCATAAACTGTTTCACAGGACTGGTGTTAAAAAGATCGGCCATCCTTCTGTGGCCAAGATTCCACTAGTCGCCACCGAGGTGCCAGCAGATTCCTCGCGGAAGAGGAAAGGCGATGAGGTCGCTGCTCCCGCTGAAGGTGTCAAAAGGGCGAAAGGCGACGAAGTCGTCACGGTCTCTGATGATCCGACAGTTGCTCCGAGCGATCCTCCAACCGCAGCGGAAGTGGCTTCGAAAGCCAAGGAGGGTGTCGAGTTGCGGCATGTGGTGCCTGCGGGCTCACCCAATGTGGCCGAGCCGACCCCAAGTGGCGCAGCGGCCGCTGCAGCTTCCTTCCCCCGCTTCATGGCGATGGCGTCCACAGCGAGTGCCTCGGTGCCAGCAGGCCAGCTTCCTGGGGCCTCTGAGACGGAAGTTGAATAGCGTTGTGGCCACACGCCGGTCGTGCTTGCGTCGGTAGATGCGCTGGAGCTTCATGGCATGCTAGGCGCTGCTATCCAGGTATGTCTAGTCCCCGAGGATCTGGCCACTAAATTTCAGTGGTCGGATTCTTAAAGTTTTTGTGTTATCCAGTCCCCGAGTGCCTAGTCGCTGAGTTTCAGCGAGTGGGCACTTAGGAATTTCATTGTCCAGTCCCCGAGTGCCTAGTCACTGAGTTTCAGAGGGTGGGCACTTAGGAGTTGTTTGTTGTTGACAATATAGTTTGCGTGCTGGGCCTGCAGCGCGAGTCAGCCGAATGGCTTGCTGCCAAGTGTTCCTTGAAGAAGGAGCTTGTTACCGTCCAGGAGGCGAACAAGGAGCTTCAAGCAGCTGCGGACGAGGTGAAGGAAGCCCGCCAAGGCCTCGTCCTGGTGGGTGACTTGACGGCGGCTCAATCCGCTCTAAGCACGGCCGAGCAGCGAGTCGCCGAACTGGAGCGTGAGCTCAAGGAGGCGAAGGAGGAAGCGAGCTCAGTGGAAGGACGAGCCAAGGCTGTCGTTACTTCTGCCGCTGAAGAGCGGAAAGTATCTGATGCGCTCATTGCTGGGTTGCAGAATGACTTTTCTTCTCTTCAAAGCTTCATCACGGACCTCTGCCGACCGCTAATTGGTAAACCTTCCTTCAACCACCTTCCGACTACAATAATTGTATTGTGATGTCGATGGTTTGCTCACTGCTTGCTTATGTGCCGCAGGTCGGATCATTGATGACGCGGAAGAGGCGCAGTCATATGACGCGCGGCAATGTGTGACCACCCTGGTCGACTCAGCCGCGTTGTCAGCGACTGGCCTTCGTGCATATCTTCAGGACATATCTCCCACGGAGGTGATCCCCAGCGACCTTATCGAGGTATGGCGCTACCTGGAGAAGGCTCCGTCGGTCGTCGAGTTCATGACGCGGTCGGCCTTCCGGCGCGGGGCAGCGACGGCGCTCAGCCTTGGGCTTGCCCACTTCCCGGAGGACTTCGACCTCGACGATGTCACGAGCGGCTACCCCTCGTCGACGGGCTCGGTGTAGATTGCCAAGGTGTTGAAGCTGACGGACCGGGCCGCGGTGTACTCCGATCGCGTTTGGGCGATGGGCGACCTCATCCCCTATCAGGAGATGTTTGTCGCTCCCAATGATCCTGAGCTGAAGCATCGGGACTTCAAGATCGAGCAGCCGTTCCAAGCGGCGATGGCGGGCGAGCTGACGACGTACCCGTCGAACCCGTACATGCCCTTCATCCACAGCCGCAGGGACGGTGGCGCGTCTGCATCAAAACCTGCGGATCAAAAGTGTTGTGCCCTTGGGCATTAGTATGGAATAACTATGTAACTTTCCTTGTATGTGGAACAATTAGTGCTTCTATAAAGGAAACTCGTGTTATTTTGTCATTCGTTTTGCGATTTTTGATGTTGATTGGGCGAGTCCCCGAGCACGTCCGCCCTTTTTATGGGGTTTACCTCGTTTTTATATGTTTGTTAACTTTTAATGAGTTAAGGTCGACTCGCCATAGCTCGGAGAGCCAGTCGCATGGCGACTCCTAGGGGTGCTCTTTACTTGACCGTTTTCCTGGGCACGAACGAGGTCGGGTTGCCGAGTCCCCGAGCATGGTACTTGGTCGTTCTAGTCGCAATCCCAAGGTAGGAGAGGACTAAGCGCGTCATTGTAAGCGCATCTCTCCTACCTGATCCGGAGGATCATTCGCATGGCGAGTCCTGGGCACGCTGTCATACTTGGCGTTTTTCCCTAGTCGCTTGTATTTGACCAAGTGTCAGTCCCCGAGCGTGGTACTTGGCCGTTCGAGTCGCTGCGCCAAGGATGCAGAGGACTTGGTCGTTTTTGGGGAGCGAGTACAATTGTCTTGGCTCGGGGAGCTAGCCGATCTAGGCGACTCCAATGGGGCTCCGGGTTAGCGTTTTTCGTGGACGTTACAAGGCCTGAGGTTTCCCAGTGCCCTCGTACCGCACTACTTGGCCGTTCCGGTCGCTTTGCCAAAGGATTACTTCTGCGAATAGCGTAACGCTGTTATTACGAGTGCGAGTGGCACAAGACACAGAGAGTAGGCACAATTTTGCGGTAACCAATCTGTTTTATATCATAGCGGGTGGGGGTACATATCTGGAGTTCTAAGAGTAGAACTTCCGTAAGAGGTTTACATTCCATGGTCGCTTGATGTCGAGTTGTCCGTCCCCTCGGACGTCAGTGAGGTAGTAGGCATCGTTGCCCAGAACTCGCCCGATGGCGAATGGTCCCTCCCAAGGAGGTGAGAGCTTGTGCATGCCTTTCTTGTCTGGAATTAGACGCAGCACCAGGTCTCCTTCCTGGAAAGTGTGGGTCCTTACCCGTCGGCTATGGTAGCGGCGGAGCCCTTGCTGGTAGATGGCGGTGCGGGAGCGAGCTAGGTCGCGTGCTTCGTCGAGCTGGTCGACTCCGTCTTGGTGTGCGAGCTCGTTTGCGGCTTCCGTGTAGTTGACCACCCTTGGTGAATCGTGCTCGTGGTCGGTTGGCATGACTTCCTCGGCGCCGTAAACCATGAAGAAGGGGGTGAATCCTGTCGACCTATTGACGGAGGTGTGGATGCCCCAGATGACGGAGGGTATATCCTCGACCCAGCACCCAGCGGTGCGCTCGAGTGGGACTTGTAGCCGTGGCTTCAGGCCATGGATCTGATTGGCGCGTTCCGCCTAGCCATTGGACTCTGGATGAGCGACTGAGGCGAGGTCGAGTCGAATGTGGTGTTCCTCGCAGAACTCGGCCATGGCTCCTTTGGCGAAGTTGGTGCCCTTGTCCATGATGATGCTGTTTGGGAACCCATAGCGATATATGAGCTCGCGTAGGAACTTGGTGGCGGTCTTCCCGTCGTACTTGCGGACTGGCTTGGCCTCCACCCATTTTGTGAATTTGTCGACTATGACTAGGAGGTGGGTGAAGCCGGAGGGGGCCTTATTCAAGGGGCCTACCATGTTCATGCCCCATACGACGAACGGCCAGGTGATGGGGATTGTCTTGAGCGCCGAGCTCGACACGTGGGTCTGGTTGGCGTATTTCTGGCATCCGACGCACCGCTGGACAATGTTGACAGCGTCTGCATGTGCGGTGAGCCAGTAGAAGCCGTGTCGCATAGCCTTTGCGACCAGAGAGCGGGCGCCGGCGTGGTGGCCACAGTCGCCGGAGTGAATGTCTTGGAGGATTTTGCGTTGTTTAGCAGGTTGAACGCAGCGTTGGAACACACCGGTCACGCTGCGCTTGTGGAGCTCGCCGTTGATGATGACAAAGGATTTGCAGCGGTGTGCTATCATCCAGGCCTCTGTTTCATCCGCGGGCAGGGTGCCTCCCTCCAGGTAGGCTACGTATGGCGCGGTCCAGTCGCTTGGCTCAGCGATTAGTGCAACCAGGGCTGCTTCTGGTTGCAGCGGGATTCCGATGTCGATCTCCCTTGGGGGAGAGACGGAAGGTTTGGTGATGGTGTCGAGGAAGACGCCGACGGGTGGTGCGAGTCGAGCCGAGCCGATGCGAGAGAGTGCGTCGGCCTCCTTGTTCTTCCGCCTGTCGATCCACTCGACGGAGTAGCCTGCAAAGTGTCCACCCAGCTGGTCCACTGCTTGGCGGTATGCCGCCATGGTGGGGGAGACGGCGTCGCATGTGCCGGCAACTTGCCCGGCGACGAGGTCGGAGTCTCCGTAGCACTGCAGGCGATTTAAGTTCATCTCCATGGCTGCTCGCATGCCGTGGAGTAGCGCCTCGTACTCGGCCATGTTGTTGGTGCAGGGAGTGAAGTCGAGGTAGAGGACGTAGCGGAGCTTGTCGCCCTTCGGAGATGTTAGCACGATCCCCACCCCTGCGCCGTCCACGTTCTTGGAGCCGTCGAAGTGTAGGCTCCAGTAGTGGAGGTATGGCAGCTTCTCTGGTTGCTGGGCCTTCTCCCAATCGGCGAGGAAGTCTGCGAGAGCCTGCGATTTGATCGCCTTGCGCGGCTCATACTTGATGTTGTGGACGCCGATCTCATTGGCCCATTTGGCGACTCGCCCGATCGCCTCGCGGTTGCGGATGATGTCCTGCAACGGTGCTGAGGAGACGACCGTTATTGGGTGCTCCTGGAAGTAGTGCGGCAGTCGCCGCTGTGCTCTGAAGACCGCGTATACCAATTACTGGTATTGCGGGTAGCGCTGGCGTGACTCGGTGAGGACTTCGCTGATGTAGTACACGGGTCGCTGCACCGGGTGCTCCTTCCCTTCCTCTGGCCGTTCGACGACCATGACGGCGCTGACAACGTGTTCGGAAGCCGCGGCATAGACCAGCATGGGTTCCTTGTCGACGGGGGCAGCGAGTAGCGGTGCTGCGAGTAGCACGTGCTTGAGAGCGTGGAGCGCGTCGTTTTCCTCCTTGTCCCACTGGAAGGTGGGGTTCTTGCGCGTTAGGCGGTAAAGGGGCATCGCCTTCTCGCCTAACCGGGGGATGAAGCGACTGAGAGTCGCGACTCGCCCGGCCAGCTTCTGGACGTCGCGTAGGCACTCGGGTTTGCCGAGTCGGGCGATCGTGTTGATCTTGGCGGGGTTCGCCTCGATCCCGCGCTTGGAGACGACGTACCCCAGTAGCTGTCTGGTTGGCACACCGAAGGTGCACTTTCCTGGGTTTAGCTTTATCTTGTACTTCCGCAGGTTGGCGAATGTTTCCGCCAGGTCGGCGATTAGATCGCCCTGGAGAGCGGATTTTACCACCACATCATCGATGTAGATGTGGATGTTGCGGCTAATCTGGCTCGCTAGGAACTCCTGCATGCACCTCGGGTAGGTCACTCCAGCATTTTTGAGGCCGAAGGTCATGGCAGTGTAGCAGAAGGATCCGAATGGCGCGATGAACACCGTCTTCTCTTCGTCCTCGACGGCCATTTTGATCTGGTTGTACCCAGAGTAGGCGTCGAGGAAGCATAGCGCCTCCGAGCCCGCGGTGGAATCGATGATTTGGTCGATCCGCGGGAGGACGAATTGTTCCTTTGGGCAGGCGCTGTTTCATTTTGTGTGATCGATACACATTCTCTAGGTCCCTTTTTTATTCTCGACCAAGACTGGGTTTGCCAGCCACTTGGAGTACTTGATTGGCCGGTTGAAGCGTGCAGCGAGTAGACGCTGCACCTCCTCGGCGATGGCTCGTCGGCGCTCTTCATTGAAGGGCCGCAGCGACTGCTTGATGGGTCGCACTTTGGGGTCAGCGTTGAGTTTGTGCTCAGCGAGTTCCCTCGGGACACCAGGCATGTCGGATGGTTTCCATGCGAAGATGTCCCTGTTCTCACGGAGGAACTCGATGAGCGCGCGTTCCTATGCTGGGCTCATGCCTGTCCCGATCGTCACCGTCTGGCTGGAGTCGCCTGGGACCAGCTCGACGGTGTGGGTGTGCGTCGTTGCCTCGAAGGCGGTGGAGTTTACACCCTCCGAATTGAGCTTCTTGAGTATAGTGGGGTCGTCGCTGTTGACCCCGCTTGCGTACTTGGCGAGCTCCTCGGCGTGGTTGGCCTCCACCGTGATGACGGCGTCAGCGAGTTCGCCCCCTTTTGCCTCGCATTCTGTGGCCATGTCAGGGTCGCCATGGATGGTGATGATGCTGCACGGCCCAGGTAGCTTCATCGCGTTGTACGCGTAGTGGGGTGCTGCCATGAACTTGGCAAATGCCTGGCGCCCCAGGACGCAGTGGTAGGGGCTGTCGAAGGGCACCAGCTCGAAGACGATCCGCTCGGTGTGGAAGTTTGCTGGTGTGCCGAAGGTGACTGGCAGCGTCACCTTGTCGATCGGGTACGCCTTCCGACCGGGGACGATGCTGTGGAAGGTGGTGTAGGTCGTCTCGATCATCGACTGCGGGAGCCGCAGTCGCCTGAAGGTGTCCAGGTACAGGATGTTGATGGAGCTGCTGCTGTCCATCAGTATTTTGGGGATCCAGTAGTCTCCCACCTTGGGCTTGACCACTAGGGCGACTTAGCCCGGATACTCGATTCGTGGCGAGTGGTCCTCGCGGCTCTAGATGATTGGTTGCTCAGACCAGTTGAGGAACTGGGGGATGTCAATCTGGGCCACCGCGTTGACGGCGACAGCGCGGGTGATGACCTTCTTCTCGTGCTTCATTTTGAAGCCTGTGAAGGTGTGGAGCGAGCCGGCGACGCTGCCGAATTTTCCGCCATTTGGCGGGTTGTTGTCGGGGTCTTCCCGCGCGCGCCGTGCCTTCTCGATATCCTTGAGAGAGTGGCAGTCGGCGGTCGTCTGCGTGGCGGGATTTCCTTCCCTGCTGTGAAACACACAGGGTTGGTTAAGAAGGGCCGCAGGATCGAACCTCGGCTTTGCCTTGTAGTTGCCACCGTCGCGGCGCTGTCCTACGTCGCGGCGGAAGCTCTTGGGCTCGCGCTGCGCGTATCCGGCGTTGGCGACAAAGTCGACTCGCCCGTCACTGCAGCGTTTTCTGGTGAGGCGAGTGTTGTTGTAGCGTAACTCGGGTCGCCTCCCGTTGTCGTTGCCGCTCGTGCGGCGATGCCCTCCTGACTCGTCGTCGGTTTCTTGGTTTGGATCCTCCTCCGCGTACTTCTTTGCGGTCTCTAGGAGGTACGGTATGTTGTCGAGTGTTCCGTACACTCGCTTGATCTTGGCGACCAAGGTCTCATAGCGGCACGAGGTCTTGAAACAATGGATCACGGTGTCCGGGTAGATTCCGGCCACGTTGTACCACAGATCTTGCCATCGTTGGACCCAACTGCGGGTCGACTCGCGGGGTCCCTAGGCGCATCACTCCAGGTCATAAATGGTGGTGGCGCGGGTGTATGAGCCCTCGAAGTGCCTGACAAAGGCGTCGCGCATTTCCTCCCAGGAATCGATGCTATCCACTGGGAGGGTGTTAATTGCATGCACGCTCCCTCCATCATCAGGGGGAGGTAGCGGTTGGTGAGTAGATCGGTGTGACCAGCGATCCCCATTTCCATGAGGTAGGTGTCCAGCCACACGTATGGATCGTACGAGGGATCGTACTTTTCTATTTCCTTCGGCGCTTTGAAGTTCACCGGGTATCTTTTGCCTCGGATCATCGGTCCGAAGCACGGGGGCCCCACTCGGCTTAGCGATCCCCTTGGTTCGACGTCGCGGCGGTTGGTGAGGGTGTGCCGCAGGTCTTCAGGCTAACGTGCGAGCCAACTCTGGTTGATGATGATGTGGGTGCGAGCGTCGATGGGTTGTCCGTTGGCAGCGACGAAGTTGTTCACTGGCCGAGGGTCTTTGGTGGAGAGTACTGCGTTCATGGGTCGGTGTTGGAGCTGCAGGGGTTCTGGTGGCGGGCAGTTGAGATTATTCGCTGCCATGGGGCGGCCGCTCGAGGCCGCTCTGCTGCCTGATGAACGCGAGTACATCCGACCCTGTGAGTCGATGCCTGCGTTTTTTTGCTCGACCGCTTTGGCGAGTAGAGACCTGGCGTACTGGATCTACAGGGCGCCTTCCCCGGTGGCTTCGATGTTGTCGACTGCTGCTCGGCCCGCGACGAGGTTGTCCATTGGGGTGGAGAACAGCGGGAGGCCGTTCGCGTCTCTCTCTCGTGAGGAGACCATGATCCTTGGCTAGTCCCTGGGGGGTGCACGGTTGGGTGGTGGTGGGGCACCATTGGCCGTTGCCCCTGGTGGGGGCCGAGTGCTTCCTCCTGGCGGCGCGTTCTCGCAGATCACGCACTCGGCCACGCGGGCCAGGTCGTTTTCGTCGTCGAAATTCAGGGCGCACCCCTGAACGGTAGGATTCAGGCGCGACCTGAATCGGAGTTGGTGGTAGCGCGACAGCTCCTGCGCTCTCACCTGCTCGAGGCGAAATTTTTCATGCTCGGCTTGTTCCTTGCGGACTGCCTCCGCCAGCTTCAGGCAGAGTTCCTCAACTTCCGTTGCTGTCGCGTATGGTGGTATCAGCGTGGAGAAGGGGTCTTCCGGCAGGTCGGCGCTAGTCGCCATGTAGGTCGCGGCATGGCGACCAGTTCCGTCGTGGAGGTCGACGGAGTTCTCCAACCCCGAGTCGAAGTCGAAGATCCCGAGGATGGAGGGATCCTCGAAGTCTCCGACGTTGAAGACCTGGGTGATGGAACCCGTGGGCGATGCGGCGACGATGGATTCGGCGCGTGACGCCGGAGTCGCCGAATCGTCATCGTCGTTGAGGGCCGCGTCGTCCGCGGCCGCGGTGGTTTCGGCCATGTTGCTGTGGGCCGAGTCATACTCGGAGGCGAGGCGGTGAATCGTGCGGACCTGGCTCTCAGAGAGCCGGTCACGTGGCGGCGACTCGCGGATGTGAGCCGAGTCCTCGGGGACGATGACGTCGGCGAGGCCGACGAAGAGGCTGATCGTGCCGACCGGCAGGATCACGCTATGTGTGACGGGTCGCGCCGCCGGGACGTAGCTTCTCGGCAAGATCTGGAGCATCTCGCCGATCGCGATCATGCGGCCGGTGGCGATCGACTCGTTGATGGGCAGATTGGATCTCGCCGCAGAACACCGGCCTGACCGGCCAGGCCCCAAGAAGGATTAGGAACCCAACTAGATTTCAGGACAGCTTATCACCCTCAGACAGATGGACAAAAGAGCGAGTAAACCAAATACTCGAAGACATGGTGAGAGCGTGTGTGTTAGAATATGGATCTAAATGGGAAGACTGTCTGTCGTTCATAGTTTTCATACAACAACAGTTATCAAGCCAGTTTGCAAATGGCCCCATTTGAATTCATGTATGGAAGGAAGTGTCATACCCCTTTTGTCGTGGGAATGACCACGGCAGATGCTGCAATCGGCAGCGAGTAGTAGAACATGGGGCAGCCAGCCATCTGCGGTGCGAGATGAGGGCGGAGACAGAAGGGTTTACCAAGGTTCAGCCCCCAGGAGGGTCAAGACCTACTCCTGCTAGATTGTATTATGGTGAGAGTAGAATGGGGCGAGCTCAACGACTAGGCGGCGAGTCGCTTGGGTGTATGATGGAACATATCCCTTGTGCATACCCTAGGGAGGTTTATATAGGCTCACCTCGCTAGGGTTTACAGATCATAACCGAATTAGTTAAGGATTCGGAGATTCTACGACCTAGTCTGACTGGGCCTAGCTACGCTTCTGGGCCTCCAGCTTCTAGTCGCCTGAGTCCACGCTAAGTCTTCATCCAGTCGCTGTCCTGCAGTCCCACTCGCTGACGTCTTAGGCCAGTAGGAAACGTCTTGCTGGGTATACCCTGGTAGGCATATCCCCATCACCTTTGAATTGGTCGGAAGTAGGAGAGAGTGAGATTTTTGGACCCGACGAGAAGCCGAAGAGAAAGTTCACAAGATCCATGAGCACCTCAAGACGGCCCAATCCAGACAGAAGAGCTATGCCGACAAGAGACATCGAGACCTCGCATTCAATATCTGAGATTTTGTTTATCTCAAATTATAACCTTTGAAGGGAATGCAACATTTCCATCTCAAAGGAAAGTTAACCCCCAGATATATCGGACCTTTCAAGATTCTGAATCATCGAGGAGAAGTATCATATCAACTGGAACTGCCCGAGGAGATGTCAGACGTGCATAATGTGTTCCATATATCGTTACTTCGCAAATGCCTAGAAGTCTCGGAGAAGACCGAAGTTTCCAAGAACATTGATCACCAAACCATAGAGATCAATGATGACATGACATATCCTGAAGTAACCATCAGTATTTTGGAGGAAGCTTTCAGGACCACCAGGACCCGGAGTATCAAGTTTCTCAATATCCAGTGGAGTAACCACACTGAAGAAGAAGCTACCTGGGAGCGAGAAGACTATATTAGGACGGAGTTTCCCAATCTCTTTAAATCCTAGTTTTCTTTTTCTCAAATCTTGGGACGAGATTTTGTTTAAGGAGGGAAGGTTTGTAACATCCCAAAAATATTAATCAAGGTTATCAAATTCCAATCACCAAAATTAGGGTTAACAAAAACTTTTGTTAATTAAAAATCATATGAATGCATGTGTGTATGTGATGATTGTATGAATGCATGAATGGACTTGTTTGATTGTTGTGAACAGCAAGTAATGGTTTAAAGATGAAAACAACATCATCTAAATCAAGCCCAAGCAGAAACAAATCAAGAGAAATTCAAAAATAAACAATATGAGCTAATGGTCATTTTGACCAAAGTTAACCACTAGACCACTTTGAGTGTTTCTAGTCCAAGATTTCAAAGAAACAATTTCATTTCTTTTCACCCCTAGCTAGACCAAGTGAAATTGAACCCAAGCCCACCTTGCAAACCCACAGAAACATTTGGCAACCTTATTCAAATGACATTTGAAAATTGAATCTATATCATATGTGAAGATCACCATTTCTCAAAACCCAACCAAACCAGTGCACCTTGACAAATCCAAGCAACCATAGACTACCTAGTATGTGACTAGTACACCCACCAATTTTCAGCCAAAAATTCAAATTCAATTCTCTTGCGGCCATTTCATCAAACACCTTTTGATCAAAAATCAAATAAAACATCAAACACTATAGTGAGCGGTGTTGTGCCTAACTTGATCCCTCTCTAGCTCACAACACACTCTCAGTAGATCATCTAACTTGTTTAACTACCCCTAGCTCACTGTAAACTTGACAATGCGATCAATGGTGACCATGCCCGAGCCCCAATGGCCACCGTAGTGTCGACAGCAAGATAGAAGCCTCACTAGCCTCGCCAACCTTGTTCTAGCAGGCACTCCACCGTCCACCGCCACCCCCAGTCTAGCGCCCAAGCCCTCCAGCCTATTGACCACACAGAATGAGCACACCCATTCTCTCTGTGACCATGCCGAGAGCTTGCAGAGCGTCGTGCTCGACACGCTCACACAGACAGTGCCCCGCCATTGCCATTCGCATACGTGATCACCACCGCCCAGGGAACAGCACAGATATGCTCGTTCGCCGCTGCATGGACCGTAGACGCTGTGCGCCATTTAATTTCTCGTCGGATCCTCCTAGAGCATCGAAGTGTTCCGACCGCATCGCACCGCCCCACGCCACCATGCCATTGAGCTTCACCAGGAGGCAGCGCACCGTCCCCTACCCTCGGCCATGCTGTTAGCTCGTTGTACAGACGACCACGACAAGCTCCACGCGCACCTTTCGGTCCCCTCGTCGCACTATAAATAGAGGCCTTCCCCGTTTGATTTCAGCACACAATCTCACTCCCCTCTCTCTCAGAACCACCCCACCTCATCCCCAGAGAAAGGCGAGCACTAGGTGGCCGGAATTTCACCGGAGCTTGCCGCTGCTGGAGGAGAAGGGCGTCGTTGATTGGAGGCGCCCCAGGAGGAGCCACTAGTACCAGGAGGATCACCGTCGTCGACTTCGTCGTTCGCCCCCATCGCCGACCATCCACCACTGACCCCCACTGGCCACGTTCTTCTCAGACGTGGACGATGAACCTCAAATGTAGATCTAGCTTCTAATCCTACGACCCTAATCACCCCGTACCCCTTCGCACCCCCTGTCTCGCTGACTGGTGGGGACAATCACTGAACCAACCTGCACACGCGCTGTGCATAGTGGGCCGGCCCAGTTAGCACTCCCGCGCCACCCAGTAATTCAAATTTAGTTTTATCAATTTAGTTTCAAACTTAGTTCTGTCTCTAGATTCAAAAATCAATCCAGAGAGATTTACTGAACCAAATTGCATGAAACTAAGTTTGCTAGAAAGGTACTGAAATTCTTAAGCCAAGCCCATTGGATTCAAACCATTTGGAATTGTAGATCACCTATAGTAAAAATAAAAAGGCAGAGACCTTTCTGCATTCAAACATTTTTCAAAATTCAACCACAAAAGCTTTTGAGTTGATTCCAACTTTCAAAACTCACATTTGATAAGACCTTTCTGAATATATAAAATATCTAGGTTTACTTGCAGAAATAATGGACAAAAAATAAAAGAATGCCCCATAGGCATTTCTAGTAACTTTATTTAATAAAAATAAAAAATTTAAACCTTATTAAATTGTGTCACCACTTTGAATCACATTCCCAAGTACTGAAATATGTGGTCATGACATGTGTCAATATGATCCCATGTTTTAGTTGGAGAAAAATAAATCTTAAGTAGTTTTTCAATGAGTAGAAATTACTTTTCTAAAATAAAAGAAATAAAACTAGTTCCTTAATCTTTGTGATAATAGTGATGTTGCTAGATCATCTAGTGTGAACCCTTGTGTGCTAAATAGAAGTAGTTAAGTGTTGTTTGGTGATTGTGTACCTCGTATTTATTTATAGACGCTAGTACCGACCAAGGATACGAAGAGGAAGGAGACTACTATGAGGAAGAAGCCGAGGAGAACTTCAACAACTGCTCTGCACAGGGCAAGCCATCCTAGAAAGCTAGAACTTTGCAAGTTAACCTTGCATTATAACTATACCAACTAGATGCATTAGACATGCATTAGTTATACCATTTAATGATAACAAATCCTAGTTTTTCTTGAAAGTTTAATTATTTTATTTCTTTATCAAAGCTTTTTATTACTTTTACTTAATGAGTTTTAGATTTTGGGAAGACATTAAATGTAGCATAAAGAGCACAAAATTTGGCCTAAGTTAGATAAATCTTGATTGTCATCTTGAGGCATGAGATTGAACTTAGATAATTCACACTTGATTATCACCCCTCATTATTGTTTACCCCCAACTTTAGTGGCTAGTGATAAGCGTAAAACTTGATCACTTTAGATGGGAATACTTGGTGAAAATGGTTATGAAAACCATAAAATGATGAGTCATTCTACTGAAATGTTTGGACATGTGTTCTTGAACATCAGATGATTTTGATGATGAAAATGTTGAGGCATGATCCTTAGCCACTTTATAAAACTGATGGTTGTCTGGATGTGATACCATTCTAATTTTACCGTACAACCACAATACCTGAAATTTGGGTAGGGCTTGACTGGAAGTTTATATACCTTAGTATGGGTTCCCATGCAGCCAAGGTTTGAGCTGAGGCTACCTTGTGAAGATTGACCACCTATGTAGTTCCCAAGATGATAGTTGGTCATGGTTGGTAGGCCAAACTCATAGGAGAGGTGCCTATACTAGGGCGTGTAATTGAAAGGTTAGGATTGATTATCCGCATACTGAATATGGTGAATTCAGGATTGTTCCTGACAGATGTATTGAATATTGTGGTCAAAGTGTGCCACCTCTGTAGAGTGTCAAACTATTCGAATAGCCACGTCCGCTGTTATGGACAGTTGGAGTGGCCATACTGTTCTATCGTCAGATGTTTTCAAAATGACTTGTGAAATGAATCATGACTTTGACTTGACCACAACAGAGTTGTGAAAGGGAAAACTCAAGTTACCACTTAGGTGTTATAAAACTTTCAAATAGCTTTCTTTGCTTCTCAAATCAGTTAAGGTAAACCTGGCTTTTTGCAAAACAACCTAGATCTTAGTATTCCTACTAAAACCACTTTACTTGCTAGTGATAGTATGTGAGTACTTAAAGAGTACTCATGGCTTTGTCTGTGGCTATTCCCGTGGCCAGACTATGAAGAGGACTATCAGGAAGATGGACCGCAGGAAGGTTACAACAACTAGGATCATCTCCCATCGTCAGCATTGCATGTGACTATGAAGATGGAGCTTCGCCCATGCTATCGTTATTATATTATTCTGCTGCTTGATTGTATTAAGACTGGATCATGAGATCCTTTATTTGTTGTAAGACCTTATGTATGGTTTGTAATGGATGATGTACTGTGATATCCAATCTGTTATTTCTCGCAAAAATGGTCATCCTGGGATTGCGATGTATGGCATAACATGCATCTGGGATTAAAAATCCGGGTGTTGACAAGTTGGTATCAGAGCCATCCTGACCATAGGAGACCCTAGTTAGAATGGACGTTTGAATAAAAAAAATAGTTTCAAAGCAAAGGAAGTGAGTATTTATGAAAACTTATTCTCATTCTTATCACTTGGGTTCTTTCATAAAAATTTATGTTCCTAAAAAATTCTTGCAAACTTACATAAAATTTGACACACTTGATCACTCTACTAACTTACTCATCCTACATTCTTATAGATGGATGTGAAGTATAAAAAGTTCTATCCGTTGGGAAATGGAGGAGATCTCATCTTTGAGATGACTTGGACCAGCTTTCGGAACTTCTGGAGCGCCCGCACCCCGAGTTCTTTGGAGCTCATATCAACAATCAGGAAGCAGGAGAATTGCAATGGTAGATTGTTGCAAGTCTCGGAGGGAAGATTGAAGCCCCCACCTCAGAGGGAGTCCACTTCACCTTAAGGGAGAACAACTGGCTAGATGGACTTGCCAGGGCCATGCAGGAAGCTCTTGCCCGTCTGTGTGGGCAGAGTATCAATCAGATCAAGGGCACGCACTTTGAGTTCTACCCAAGGTGTGATGTGATGGGACAACCACTAGAGGTGCCACGTCACCCAGATCGGAAGCATCAAGTGGACCACCTCAGCTTCGTGATGTATGACCGGCAGAAGGAGTTGGACAATTCTCGCTCTTACGCCAACCACAACTACGCCCTCGCCATCAAGAAGGACCAGACCAACACCATGCTAGTGAAGGATCACAAGTCTCTTCGCCGTCAGCTTGACAAGAAGGAGCGCATCATTGCCCGCCTTCGTCACAGGATTACAGACTTAGAGGAGACCATCCGCGAGAGGGACATGCAGCTTGAGGAGAGGGAGAATGCAGGGAGGATATTTGTGGATAACCCTACTCTTACCTCAATGAAGATGATGACTTTCTGGAGGATCAAGCCATGGACTTCTTCACCGACGAGGATGACTTCACCTTCATTGATGATGATGATGATGATGCTGAAGAAGATGAAGCCACCGATTCCGAAGAGTAGTAGCACCTGAGCACTAGCGTTAGTGAGTTGTATCCGGTCCCACTGTATCATAGTTTCACAAAATGGTTCTTAAAACCATCTATTTTTCCTTGTTGTGGTGTGTGTTTGTATCGTGTGCTATGAATGAATGAAAAGAAAGTTTCTAGGAAAATCTGAGTCAAATTTTGAAAACCTTAGAAAAACAAAAACCCTGAACCTTAGAAATTCCCCCCTTGTCTCACGATCTATCTAAATCTTCAGATGTCTTGCAGAGGAAGCACTTCTTCCCCGTACCCAATGTTGCATATATTACAAATGTTGGTTTCTGACCGCGAAGCTGAAAGATCCGAACGTCACGCCAACTTAGCCACCCTTCAACACATAGCTCAGATAGCCAACAACAACCAAGTCCATGGAAACCAGGACAACCATGGATCCAAGCTCAAGAACTTCCAGAACACCAATCCACCCATCTTTACTAAGTCTGAAGAGCCCTTAGATGCAGATGATTGGCTGTATACCATGGAGAAAAACTTAGAAGTTACAGGAGTGGAAGCCAACAAGACGGTACTGTTTGTCACCCACTATCTGGTAGGAGATGCAAGAGCTTGGTGGAACAGCGTTCGCGCCATGACTGGAGGAGAAATGATGACTTGGGATGAATTCAAACTCAAGTTTAGCAGAACCCATGTGCCACCGAGTTTGATCAATAGGATGAGAGATGAGTTTAGAGAATTGAAGCAAGGGAGGATGATAGTAGTTGAGTACCGTGACAAATTCTTATCACTGGCTAGGTATGCACCGAATGAGATTGACACTGAAGCCAAGAAGAAGGAGAGATTCTGACATTGAAGACTTAGTGGATTCTGCCATTCGATGGAAGGCAAGATAAACCAAGCCAATGAGAACCGCAAGCGTCGAATGATCCATCAACCAGGAACCCACCCTACCCCAAAGTATCACCCGAACCCTATTCCAGGATTTGCCCCAAGAACCAATAGACCCTCGATGAACCTTCCAACCTATCCCAACCGTGGAGGAGGAAACCACAACAACAACCCCGGCAACCCCAGAAATTTCAACCGTGCACCGCCCAAGTTCAACAACACCAATACTGCCCCGAGGACTGGAAGCAATGTTGTGCCTGTTGTAGCAAAGGACAAGTCTCAGGTGACTTGTTATGAATGTGGAACCAAGGGTCACTACTCCAATGAGTGCCCTAAGAAGATTGCAGCAGCCCCTAATGTGAATGCCCCAGCTCAGCAACAACATCATGTTCAGCCTGGAAGAAGGTTTGCCCCAGGGAACTCACTCAACCGGAGCATCGTGTTCAGCTCGGCCGTCTGTTTCTCATGAATGTTGAAGAAGCCCAAGAAGCGCCGGATGTCGTTTTGGGTATGTTTTCTATTAACTCAGTACTTGCAAGAGTGTTGTTTGATTCTGGAGCATCGCACTCATTTGTTACCGAAGAATTGGCATGCACTAGTAAGATTCAACCAACGAAATTGAAGCATGTTATGATAGTTCAAATACCTAGTTCAACCACCAAAGCTAGACAAATTTGCAAGGCCGTACCTATCCGAATACATGGCATAGATTTTTATGCTAATATAATAGTACTTGGAACTAAAGGTTTGGAAGTATTAATAGGAATGGATTGGATGTCGAAACATAAAGGATTAATCGAATGTGCCAAGAAAGACATAACCATGACCAGTACAGCTGGAGTATCGGTAGATCATGTATCTAAAACCTTGCCCCGTCAATTCAAGTGCAACAAGAGTCTAGCCCAACCAACCATTGACCAAGTCATAATAGTCTACGAATACCCCGATGTATTTACAGATGTTTTGCCCAGTATTCCCCCATATCTGGTTATCGATTTTATCATTGAACTAATCCCTGGAATCGGACCCATAGCCCAGAGACCTTATAGTATGAACCCGTCGAAACTAGTGGAGCTGAAGAAGCAACTGGATGCTATGCTAGAGATAGGATTGATCCAACCAAGTGTGTCGCCATGGAGATCACCTGTCTTGTTTGTGGACAAGAAAGATGGAGGTAACCGTTTGTGTAAGGATTATCGGAAACTGAATGATGTCACCATAAAAAACAAGTACCCACTGCCGAAGATAGAAGAACTGTTTGACTAGTTGACTGGTGCCAAAGTGTTTTCTAATATTGATCTTAGAACTGGTTATCATCAACTCAAGATTCACGTAGAGGATATCCCAAAGACCGCCTTTACCACCAGATATGGATTGTATGATTACACTGTCATGTCTTTTGGATTAACAAATGCCCCCGTTTATTTCATGAACCTCATGAATAAGATTTTTATGGAATTCATGGATAAGTTTGTCGTTGTTTTCATCGATGACATTCTGATCTATTCCAAATCAAAAAAGAGCATGAGCTACACCTAAGGACCATCCTTGGAACCCTTAGAGAGAATATGTGAATTCTGGTTACAGGAAGTAGGATTCCTCGGACATATTGTGTCAGCCGGAGGAAATGCCGTTGACGCTGCAAAGGTTAAGGATGTTGAAGAATGGCAAGCTCGAACCACTCAAACCCAAGTTTGTGAATTTCTCAGATTAGCGGGATACTACCGCAAGTTTGTAGAAGGATTCTCGAGTATCGCAAGACCCAAGACCCAATTGTTGAAGAAGGATAAGAAGTTTTAATGGATGGACAAATGTGAAGCGAGTTTTCAAGAGCTCAAGAAGAGATTGATCTCAGCCCCAATCTTGATCATGCCGGATATTACGAAGCCCTTTGATGTGTATTGTGGCGCATCCAAGATCGGTCTCGGATGTGTGCTTATGCAAGAAGGCAAGGTCATATCTTATCTATCCCGACAACTGAAACAACATGAGCAGAATTATCCTACCCATGACCTTGAACTAGCAGCTGTAGTTCTAGCCCTGAAGACATGGCGACATTACCTTATGGGAAACCGTTATGAGATTTATTCGGATCACAAGAGCTTGAAGTATATTTGCACTCAGAAGGAGCTGAATATGAGGCAAAGGAGATGGATAGAGTTAATCAAGGACTATGATCTGGACATTCACTATCACCCCGATAAAGCCAATGTGGTAGCAGATGCCCTTAGCAGATTGCCGTGTCGCTTGAACTCTATGATTCTGAAGGAGCAACCAAGTTTGCACAAAGAGATGGAAGATTTTAGAATGGAATTAGTAAGTGAAGGATCTTTGGCTAGCATAGAACTTCAACCCACTTTGATTAGTCAGATCAAGGAGGTGCATAAAGGAAATGCTAGTATCGACGGAATCAAACGGCGTATCGGTACAGGCAAAGTACCCGGATTCACCGAAGATGAAGAAGGATTTTTGTGGTACAAAGGACATATCTGTGTCCGAGCAGACTTAGAGTTGAAGCAAGATATTTTGAAAGAGGCCCATGATACTCTTTATTCTATCCACCCCGGAGGAACGAAGATGTATCAAGATTTGAAGGAGCAATTTTGGTGGCATAAGATGAAGAGCGAAATTGGAAGCTACATAGCCAAGTGTGATATCTGTCAAAGAGTCAAGGCGGGACATCAGAGACCCGCAGGACTGTTGCAACCATTACAGATTCCGGAATGGAAATGGGATTCACTTGGAATGGATTTTATCACCGGTTTGCCTACATCTAGTAGGGTAAATGACTCTATCTGGGTCATAGTAGATAGACTGTCCAAAGTCGCCCATTTCTTACCAGTCAAGACCACCTACCAGAGTTCGAAGCTAGCAGAGTTGTACATCGCTAGAATCGTTAGTTTGCATGGAGTCCCCAAGAAAATTGTATCGGATCGAGGAACTCGGTTTACCTCGAGATTTTGGAAGAAAGTCCAAGAAGGATTAGGAACCCGACTAGATTTCAGGACAGCTTATCACCCTCAGACACATGACCAAATGGAGCGAGTAAACCAAATACTCAAAGACATGGTGAGAGCGTGTGTGTTAGAATATGGATCTAAATGGGAAGACTGTCTGCCGTTCGCAGTTTTCATACAACAACAGTTATCAAGCCAGTTTGCAAATGGCCCATTTGAATTCATGTATGTAAGGAAGTGTCATACCCCTTTGAATTGGTCGGAAGTAGGAGAGAGTCAGATTTTTGGACCCGACATGCTTCGAGAAGCCGAAGAGAAAGTTCACAGGATCCGTGAGCACCTCAAGACCGCCAAATCCAGACAGAAGATCTATGCCGAAAAGAGACATCGAGACCTCGCCTTCAATATCAAAGATTTTTTATCTCAAAGTGTCACCTTTGAAGGGAATGCAACGTTTCCATCTCAAAGGAAAGTTAGACCCCAGATATATTGGACCCTTTCAAGATTCTGAATCGTCGAGAAGTATCGTATCAACTAGAACTGCCCGAGGAGATGTCATCCGTGCATAATGTGTTCCATATATCGTTACTTCGCAAATGCCTAGAAGTCCCGGAGAAGACCAAAGTTTTCAAGAACATTGATCACCAAACCATAGAGATCAATGATGACATGACATATCCTGAAGTACCCATCCGTATTTTGGAGGAAGCTTTCAGGACCACGAGGACCCGGAGTATCAAGTTTCTCAAGATCACTGAATAAGAAGCTACATGGGACGAAGTTTCCCAATCTCATTAAATCCTAATTTTATTTTTCTAAAATATTTGGATGAGATTTTTTGTAAGGAGGGAAGGTTTGTAGCATCCAAAAATATTAATCAAGGTTATCAAATTCCAATCACCAAAATTAGGGTTAACAAAAACTTTGGTTAATTAAAAATCATATGAATGCATGTGTGTATGTGATGATTGTATGAATGCATGAATGGACTTGTTTGATTGTTTTGAACAGCAAGTAATGGTTTAAAGATGAAAACAACATCATCTAAATCAATTCCAAGCAGAAACAAATCAAGAGAAATTCAAAAATAAACAATATGAGCTAATGGTCATTTTGACCAAAGTTAACCAAAAGACCACTTTGAGTGTTTCTAGGCCAAGATTTCAAACATAAACAATTCCATTTATTTTCACCCCTTTCTATACCAAGTGAAAGTGAACCCAAGCCCACCTTGCAAACCCACAGAAACATTTGGCAACCTTATTCAAATGACATTTGAAAATTGAATCTATATCATATGTGAAGATCACCATTTCTCAAAACCCAACCAAACCAGTGCACCTTTACAAATACAAGAAACCATAGACTACCTAGTATGTGACTAGTACACCCACCAATTTTCATCCAAAAATTCAAATTCAAATCTCTTGCGGCCATTTCATCAAACACCTTCTGATCAAAAATCAAATAAAACATCAAACACTATAGTGAGCAGTGTTGTGCCTAACGTGTTCCCTCTCTAGCTCACAACACACTCTCAGTAAATCATGTTACTTGTAAATCATTAAACACTATAGTGAGCAGTGTTGTGCCTAACCCTAGGTCACTATAAACTTGACAATGCCATCAATGGTGACCATGCCCGAGCCCCAATGGCCACCCCAGTGTCGACAGCAAGCTAGAAGCCTCACTAGCCTCGCCAACCTTGTCTAGCAGGCACTCCACCATCCACCGCCACCCCCTGTCTAGCGCCCAAGCCCTACCAGCCCCTGGACCAGACAGAATGAGCACGCCCATTCTCTCTGCGACCATGCAGAGAGCACGCCAGAGCGCCGTGCTCGACACGATCGCACTACATCTGCCTTGACCCCAAGCATCTAGTTCACCGTCGCCTTCACCATCGAAGCTTCGGTCTTAGAAGAGGGACCGACAAAGAGATGAGTGTGGTTGATGCCTACGCACTTCTATTCTTGTAGACAGTTGTTGGGCCTCCTAGTGCAGAGGTTTGTAGAATAGCAGCAAGTTTCCCTTAAGTGGATTACCCAAGGTTTATCGAACTCGGGGAGGAATTTGTCAAAGGTATCCCCTCTCAAGCAATCCTGCAATCAAGATACGAGAAGTCTCTTGTGTCCCCAACACACCCAATACACTTGTCAGGTGTATAGGTGCACTAGTTCAGCAAAGAGATAGTGAAATACAAGTGGTAACGGTGCCAGAAAATAGCTTGACGGCGTGGAGGACTAAAGCAAGCAAACATGCAACAGATCTAGATGCAAACGGTGTTTCAATGTTTAGGAACAAGGCCTAGGGATCATACTTTCACTAGTGAACTCTCTCTCATATAAATATCCTCTCTTCATGATACTACTCTTAACTACTCTCTGGTTGGACACTCTAATCATCGGTAGGGCTATAACAGCACTCCTCAAAGTCCTCCTTCCCATCTAGATAACCCCACACTATCACCTTGAGCTCTAGATGGTTCCAACAAACACCACAATTTCATAGAGACATCCAACTCCAAATATAACTCATAACAAATATTCAATCTAGCCAAAGTGCCACAGACGGTATGCACGCTATCACTTTCACACACGTGGGGAAAAGCATAGATCTATTAAAGCACAAAGAGTATTTGAGTAGACTCAAGCCTAAGTCCACCATGGCGTGCATGCTGTCACTTTCACACACATGGGGAGAGCAGAGATCTAATGAAGCACTTGAGTAGCAAGGTAGATATACTTGATTACAAAGCTCATGAACACAAGATCATGCATAGAGAGAGAGATGAATACATAGCTACCGGTAGAGCCCTTAGCCTCGAGGAAGAACTACTCCCTCCTCAGCATGGGAAGCAGCAACGGTGATGAAGATGGCGACGGAGATTGATGGAGATGGCTCCGGGGCACTTCCTCGTCCCGACAGGGTGCCCGAACAGAGACTTTCTGTCCCCCGAATCTCCCCTTCGGTGGCGGCGGCCCTGCGGAGGTTTTCGTGGATTTCTTCTAGATGTATGATTGACGATTTAGGGTTTTCTCATCGGGGGCTTCTTAGAGGCGCAGGAGGCGAGGCTGGGAGGCGGCCGAAGGGCCCACACCTTACCCAGGCATGGAGTAGGGCCCACCTGCGCCTAGGGGGTGTGGTGGCCCTGGCTCGCATCTCTCTCTCCCCTATAGACTTCGTGTCGCCCACAGAAAAATATTGACTTTGGCTTTTGTCCCGTCCAATTCCGTGAAATATTGATTTTCTGCCTTTCTGGAACCAAAAACAGAAGAAAACAAGCAACTTGCATTGTGGTAACTTGTTAATAGGTTAGTTCCAGAAAAGATATAAAAATACGTCAAAGTGTAGTCAAGCAAATCGAATTAGATACTAAACAAGCATGGAGCATCAAAAATTATAGATACGTTTCCGACGTATCAAGCATCCACAAGCTTAACTCCGGCTCGTCTTCGAGTAGGTAAGTGATAAAAAGAATAATTTTTGAGATGACATGCACCATCAAAACCAAGATCAAACCATTTGCAAGCATTGAAAACTGGGATCAAAGAACTCTAAACTTGTGCATGAAAGATGGAGTTCTAACAATAGTACATAGTAACTATGCATGCAACATGAAAGGCTACAAACAAAGATCATGAATAACATGCATTGAAAAACGTTTGTTTGTTTCACATACAGAAAACATAGCATAGTGGCATTCAAATTATCCCTCATAGAGTAGCAAATAGATGCATAGGACACCTTCAAAGTTCACAAGGGTGACTAGAAACAAGTAGCACATGAACAAGTAATATCACAGTATGCATCAATCAATAAGTTTTGGGACACTTCACATAGAATGACAACTATGCTCTCTTAATGGTGCCTAAAGGGAGAAGGTGGAGACTCAAATAATAGTGGAAGAAAGGCCTTTCATAAAGGAAGCAGGGATTTCAAGTTTCAAAAAGAGCTTCCAAAAATTATGGTACTTTTTAGCTTTCAACCCTCATTGCCCCTATCATAAGCATCTTGAAGTGATTAAGGTTAAAGTGAACAAAGATGGAGTATATGCTTGACGAAGTATAAGTTGGCAATCTCAAGACCCTTGAATACGAGGGCCACACCTCATGCTACTCAACTTTAGTCAACTGTAAGTTCTTGTCACTTTAAGTATTTGCATATCATTGAGAACCGCCAACGAGGTACCCTTTTGTCGTGGTATTGCCGACGAGTACGCCATGGAGGGGTCCTCACAGTGCGTGTTTAGAGAAGTGGGGTAAGGCGGATGGTTGACGGGTACGAGGTATCACAGCTTACCCGGGTTCAGATCCCACGACGATGGCGGAATCCTACTCCTGCTATGAATCACTATAAGGGCAATACGCCGAGTTACAGAGATTGGTTCGCTGTGCGAGGTTGTGTGTATCGATCTATGATCGTATGAGATTGTGTTGTGCCCTAAAGGCTCCCATAGGCCCGACTTATATAGTCGCCAGATCCTAGGGTTACAGGGAAAAGTCCTAGCCGGACAGGTTACAAAGTCATACACCGTCTATCACTAGTCTTGTGTATCTTGCACTCCAAGGCTCCGGGTACGCTGGTGACTGCACTGTAGCCTTCCTTTATCCGGCATGGGACTCCCTTCTGGATCCACCTAACTGGGCGGCCCAACAGGCCACAGGCCGTGCTACCGACTATGGGCCACCCAGGTTAGTCGAATAAGAGACATGCTATGAGGATACCCATATAGCATATCCCCAACAGTAGCCCCCGGAGAACTCCGAGATCTTGCGCCGTCTTGCCTCTTCTCGTGAAATGCTCCGTCTAGATGGATGTTGGCAAATCGTCAAGCAATATCTTGTAGTCCTCCCAAACAACCCTACAAAGGTTTCTCTGTCTTCTATGAGTAATTCGGAGAAATGCTGAATCTTCCATCGTACTCTTCCGTAGTCGGATTAAATCCGTCCATGCCGGAATCTTCGATGCGACGACTCATCTACCATGTCAGTTATGACGACGTAGGCTTAGGTCAGCGACACCTCGTAACTCACACATGCAGAAAACACAATCATATCCGATTTTCCCGTGCAAGCGAAACGAACAGTTGGCGGCGGCGGTTGGAGACGTGGCGAAATTACCGCGCACGTCCACGAACACGTCATCTACGTGGCAACCGTCTGATTAGCTGCATGAATCTTGACGCAGAGTAAGATAAATAGTAACCGTGGGACACTTGGCACTTTTTTACCCCATTCTCTCGCGTCATCATCTTCTTCCTCCAGCCGCACGCCTCCTCGAGCTCTCCACGGAAAACCACGAAGAAACCCTAGCCTCTCTTTGCATCAGTCACATCCTCCCAGTCCTCCATGGCCAGCAGCAGCTCCTCCACGTCGATGGCGGCGTTGAGCGAAGCCACGACGAAGCCGGCGAGCTCCATCTTCGTGCCCCCAGAGGGCCTGGTCATCCCCGCGTCGGCGGTGATTGAAACCACTGGCGGTGACCACAATCTGGCGGCGCTAGAGCCTCTGGAAGAAGAGCCATACTCGCACAAGGGCGACTAGCGTGACTCGGACATCACCAGGCGTGACATCCAAGAGATGGTCGCCGAAGGCTACCTCCCCGCGACGGAGGGGCTCGCCTGGCGGGCGGCGCCGGCCGGCGAGGTGACACCTTCTCCCCAAGCCGGAGAAAAGGTGTACCTCAAGGCTCACTGTACGCGTTTCCCTGCCCATCTCCCCCTTCTTTTTGTCCGTCTTGAACCACTTCAAGGTTCAACCCCATAACCTCTCCCCCAATAGTATCTTAGTGCTTAGCAACTTCGCGGCACTTTGTGAGGGTTACCTAGGGATTAGGCCTAGGTTAGAATTGTTCGTGTACTTCTTCACCGTCAAACGTGAAGCCGGACATAGTAGGGAGGATCTTAGGAACTGCGGAACCATAAGCTTCAAGATTCGACCTGGCCGGCGGTTCCCCGACATCGCCGGCCACGAGTCGTGCAAAAACTGGCAGCGGACGTACTTCTACGGCCCCGACATTCCTTTGGCGGGCCGAGAAGTGACGTACCCGGACTTCGTGGATGGAGCCGCCGCTAAAGTTTCCACATGGAGATCCCATGCCTCCCTTCCCTCCGACCTCGACGCTTCTCGTGCAATAAGGCGGATAGAGTGGTTCGTAGAGACGGGTTTGACCGGCTTGGACCTATCCATGTGTTGGTTCATCAGGCGAATCGAACCTCTGCAGCACCGCGTGAAGTTCATGCATGAGTACACCAGTGATCGAAGGGATACCCTCCGGATCTCCGTGGATAACTTCTCGAGCGACTCCGTCAAGCTCCGTCTGAAGGACATCGTCAAGGTGAATGATAAAAAGCGCGGCTTCACCATCACCTGCGACATGTACGTAGATGGCAAGTGCCCAAAGGTAGGTATTTATTTTCTGTGTATGACATTGCTCCAGTTTCTCCGTCTTGCCAGTGCCATCTTATCTAACACAGTGATTTCTCAGTTAACAGCTTAGCGATCTAGATGAGGACAACCTGGCTGCCCAAATCTACGATCCAAAGATGAAGGAAGTCACGGTCGTGTCCGACGACGATGTCCCATTGGTGCGAAAGCGGAAGAGCTCCACCTCTGACGCTGCCGACGGAGGCAAGAAGAAGAAGACGGAGCGTGGAGCCTCCAAAAAGAGTACTGCCGCCCTGGAGGCGAAAAAGAGAAAAGCCACCGGGATTTTTGCCAAAGCGCACCCCTAGTGTAAGCCTCTCATTCTCCGACATTGTCTTATTTATCTTTCTTATTCCTGTACTTATGCATTTTGCACGTTTCAGGAAGAAAGCCACAACCAGCCTCAAGAAGTCCTCCAAGACTCTTGGGGATTCTAGAAATATCAAAGATATCCTGCATCGCGACTCCTCCCCCCGCCATCGCCCCTGCTACTCCTGCCGTCAAACCCTACTCTGCTCCAACAAGCTCTCAAGTCCAGGAAGCACCAGGCCCTTCTGCCATGGAAGTGGATTCTAGCGCCTCTACCGAACTCGCTGTTGTCGGCGAGCAGGTGACGCAGGAGAGCGCTGCTCTTCAAATGGCTGAAGCTCCGGCTAAGGATGCCATCGGTAGCGGCAAGGCGGTGGTGGGAGCTGGTACCTCTTCCGAAGGTGGCGCCCTACTCCCCAGAAACCCTTCGAGTTCCCAAAGATAGTTTACCCGGCGCTCCTTCCGAGTAACACAACTATGGTTCCTGGAGGAGTGCCGTCATCTCCAACGTGCGGTATTGAGGAACTCCTCCGACAAGCAGATATCTTGCGGGGAAATAGCATTTCCTTTGGCAAGCTGCTAGCCGAGAGTGCTAAAAACCTCAATATTATTGCACTTGTAAGTTTTTACTTTGCCTTCTGCATTTCATATGAGTATCCCACTGTAGCCCCCGAGGATGTAGACAAAAAACCATAGGTTTTGCATCTATATGCTCTAAGAGTGACTAAGTTAGAAAGAACTCTCACTGTAGATCCCAAGCATTTAGATGGAATGAATTACTCTGACTAGATGCTTTAAGAGTAGCATACACAATGTTCATAATTTTCAATGCTGTAGCCCCCAAGCCTCTAGTTGTAACTGAATTAGTTCCGACTAGATGCTGAAAGAAAAGCTAAGCATACTGATAAGTTAAAAACTCTCGCTGTAGCCCCCGAGCATCTAGGTGGAAAATCTCCGAATAGGGGCTCCAAGCAGACCAAACAACGACTTAACTTTGTATTTGTTTCCACAGAATGAGAATGCTCGGAGAGGCATGCCCAGCGACAAGTATCAGAAGATGCGCGCAGATCTTGAAGCCAAAAAGGGTAAAACTGCCATCTTGAAGGAACAGATCATCAAAAACAAGAGTCTGTTTTCCTTTTGCGCATTTCCGTCTTACTTTTGTGCCCATAATCTTCGAGTACTCACTGTGTACGTTGTTTTCTCCGACTTGCAGAACATGTCGCCAAGGCCAAGGACATTGTCGAGCAGTCCAAGCATATCCAGCAGCTGGACAGCGAGAACAAGATCCTGAAGGAGGAGAGGAAGGAGATGCTGAAGATGCACGAGGATTCCATGAAAGCCCTGCAAGATTTCGCCTTCGATGAGATCAATCGCTTGAAGGAGGAGCTTGCGATCTTAAAAGATCAGAAGCAAGCTGCTGATGAGCAAAACCATCGCCATAGCGAGGCGTGTAAGCTATTCCAACAAGAGAAGTAATCCTTGGCGGACACCGTCTGGCAGGCTAAGGCCAGAATCTTCAGTAAGTGTCCTCTGCCTTGTATTTTTGTAGTCTGGATACTTAGAGTTTATTGAACTCATGCGATCCTTGTCAGAATTTTTAGCGCCTATGGGTTTAACCCACTCGCCTCCTTCGGACAAGGAATGCATGGTTCTTGCCGGCAACTTCATCAACACCGCCATCGCCCAAGCCAAGGAGATTGCCAAGCCCCTCCAAATATATATCAAGGCATCGGACTCCGTGACGAAGTACTCGAAGATCCTGCGCCGAGCCCCCGAGCGTGTCGAGAACTGGAAGGCTTCATGCGCACGGGCTGGCGCAAGGATGGTGATGTCTATGGTGAAGGCACACTATGAAGATGCCGACATCGACACGGTGACCTCTGGTATCCCCGACGTGGATGATGACGGCAAGGAGATTGATCACGAAGCCATCCTGTCATCACTCGCTGGTTATGACACCAGGGTTGCCGAGTTGGTGGACGTTGATGTCTTCGTGCTAAGGAACCTCATCGACAACGTCAACCAAGATTCCTCCGAGTCTCATCACAGCGCCGATGTCGAGGGTGATTCTTCGACTGGTGATGATGCGGCCTCCAAGTCTCCTGCGCCCAAAGAATGAAAAACACTTTGTAATTTCTGTTTCACCTTTGGTGTGTGCACGAGAAAAACTTGTTGATGTAATCTTAAGGCGGAAAACAATGGTTGTCGTATCCTGCTACTTAAGAATTAAGTCCTAGTATGTATATATTTTTTAAGCAAGTGCTGGCTTATCCATTACTCTGGCTCTTATGCTTCACTTTTCGTGAGTCGGAAGACTCGTTGTCGGAACCATGCGCTTAGCTGATGATGCCCAATTGCACCGTCAATAACCTGAGCACAAAATCGCCGACGATAAGTGCCAAAAGTCACTACTCCAGAATCCACATAAAAACGACAAAGAATGTGTAGACCAGAAAACTTAAGCTAATGCCCGTAGGCGGAATTTTCACAAGTGCAATCGCAAGACTTGTGCATAAAGGTTTTATATGATCCAAAAATGAACACTAAAGGAGGTAAAAGACTCAGCAATATGAGTGAACCAAAGAGCTTTATTTCATTGATCATATAAGAGCTACACAATTAGATAAAAGATGCTAAGTGTAGAAAGGACGTAGCTGTGCTATGTTCCATGGCCGATCAAGCTCCGGGTAGTCATCATCCGGGTCACGTCGCTTACGCTTATGATCCTCGTTGGGTCTATCCTTGAGTTCACGATTGTCGACATTGAGCAGCGCCTTGCTTATGATGAACGGTCCTTCCCATGGCGGGGATAATTTGTGTGACTTCTTCTGCTTAAGTCGGAGTACTAAATCCCCCTCTTTAAACGAGCGATGCCGAATGCGGTGACTATGGTAGCTGCTAGCTTCTGCTGGTAGATGGCGGATCTTTGGCATGCCAAAACGCGCTCCTCCTCGAGAAGGTCCACATCTAGGCGTCTGGATTCTTCTGCGTCATCTTCATCGTAGGCGGCAACTCTTGGTGCGTCGTGGAGGATGTCGGAAGGTAGGATGGCTTCTGCTCCATATACCATGAAGTAAGGGGTGTAGCTGGTGTATCTGTTGGGTGTGGTTCGTAAACTCCACAACACAGATGGCAATTCTTCCGCCCAGGCTCCAGCTGCTCTATGTAGCGGCGCCTCAAGACGTGGATTAATTCCCTGAAGAATTAATCCATTGGCTCGCTCAACCGGACCATTGGATTGTGGGTGTGCCAGAGATGCAAGGTCAAGTCGGATGCCTTTGTCCCAGCAATAGGCCTCCACTTCTCCGAGTGACAAGTTGCTTCCGTTGTCGGTGATGATGTTGTGTGGGAGACCAAATCTCACCACTAGATCCCGGACAAACCGAAGGGAAGTTGCCCCATCAAGCATTCTAATGGGTTTAGCTTCTATCCATTTGGTGAATTTGTCAACTGCTACAAGCAGATGCGTAAATCCACACGGTGCCGTCTGTAACGGTCCCACCATGTCTAGCCCCCAGACTGCAAACGGCCAAGTTATTGGTATTGTTCGCAATTCTTCAGCAGGAACATGTGGTTCTCGGGCATAATACTAGCATCCCGTGCATGTCTCAACCAGCTTGTCGGCGTCCGCCTTCGCGGTCAGCCAGTAGAATCCTTGCCGGAAGGCTTTCGCGACCAATGATCGAGGAGCGGCCTGATGCCTGCAATCTCCGAGATGGATCTCGCGCAGGATTTCCATACCTTCTTGCTGGGAAACGCACTTTAAGTATACCCCACACTACAAGGAATATGGCAATATATGACCCTCCATTTTCGTCACAGAATCGTCATAGTAGTCTGTTTATGACGATTTTGAGATCGTCGAAAGCTGAGCGTCGCAAATGAACTATAACGACGTTTTTGATAAAATCGTCATAACCGTCTATGACGATATTGGATCGTCATAACGTCTATGACGACTCAATATCGTCACGGGCCATCTAGCCATGCCATGTCAGATCCTGCGTGGCTGATCCTACATGGCAAAATTGTGACGAAATTAAATCGTCTTAAATCGGAATCAGCCCAATCCATTATGGTGGTCTATATGGGCCAGCCCAATGATTCTGGCCTTTTTCTTTTTTAGGCCTAGGCCATTTACATAGCATTTCATTTTGTGTCGTGGCCTTTTATGGTACATTTCTTCTATGGTCCATGGCTTTATTAGGGTGTATTCCCTTTTGGGCCTTTATTCTGTACATATCGATTTCTCTTTTATTTTCAGCCTTTTTTCCTTTTTTTTCTAATTCCATGTAGCCTTTTTATATCCGAGAACGAAGCTACTACCAAACCATCCCAGCAACATTTCCAAATATATATTTTACACAACACAACAATTTAACATCTAGAATTTAAATATGACAGCTACGAGGTAACAGTATAACAGGACATGACAGCCAGATCATCATATAACACTATAACAGATATAAATAGCTGATATAGTAGATATACTCATGACAGCAGATACAAAGAAACAGCAGCCAAAATTGATACACAATAACCAAATAATCAGCAGATGTAAACATTCCAGATTAGCTACTGGACTGGCCTGGAGCATAGCTCCCTACTACTCCTTATGGCGCCCTTGTTGCTGGCCTATACCACATCCAAGAACTTCGAAATATCCTCCTTCGGCCTTCTTATTTCTGTCAAACTGAAAAACTAGCATAAGTGATACAAATTGGATAAATAAATAGAAGCATATTAGCTATGGTAAGTCCATTTCCATAATAGTTTTCAAGTACAAAAACATGTATTCAGATAAAAACAATAGACAGTCTTGTACATGCACAAAACATGCATGCCTAGCTTCAAAATGATGTACCAACAGCTATACAACCAATAACAGAGTCATATCCAACTACTGACTTTCTAGCTCTTATCTTGGCTATGCCTTTCTCCAGCCTACCTTCTAGCTGCTTAAGTTCCCTCAGGGTCATGGTGCTGACAGAATCTCTCACTAATGACCTACTGGAAATTTCAGACATGATAGGCTCCAAAAACTTAAGTTCCTATGAGGTATCATACACTATCATATGCATCATGGCATGAAGATTTTAACCTGTTTGAGTTCTGCAAGATACTGATCTGCTGGCCCAACTTGGAGTACTCCTGCTGGTAGTAATGAAAATTCGCAATATGATTATATGAGAAAGCATTCAGAAATAACCAAATATACATTTCATAATCAAATAGTTGTTTTATGTTACAATCTGCACAACAATAAGGTAGTAGACAACAAATATAGTTACTGAAAACAGTCGCTGGGACAAGCTTCCTATTCATTTATATGTGAGTATGCTTCAATTGTGCATTAGATTTTGATTTTGCAATATCTACTCAAGCTGAGAATGGGGCGAGTCTTAATGGGTCTAATGGGGTGGGTTTCGCTTGGATCAGAACAATGGCCTGTGTACATCCCTGTCGTCACCTGCCCTGTACACTAACGTACTACTACTATATGACAACAATTGATTCCAATAAAATGCCAAGAAAAGGATGGATTAGCACATAGAAGTTTTACAGTTGCAAGGTATACAAAAGTATCACAAGAAATGCTTTCGCTTCAGAAGTAATAAACTGCAATGCAATCTTCCAAATGCTTTCGCTTCAGAAGTAATAAACTGCAATGCAAAAAATGACTTCTGTTGTCTAAAATAACACAAAAAATTGACAAGAGATTACATAGCTTTACACTATTACAAACAGAACATAACCAACAGAACCAACAGACTGAATTTTAGTTACTGCTTTTGGTTTTTTAAAATTTTGACAAGATAAATCTCAAAAGCAACATACTAAATTTCGACAAACAAAACATAACCAGGCCACAGCTTACTGCTTCCGTTTTATAGAATTAGCACCTCCCTGTGGACAATTCAAAGACAACTACACCAGATTTGCTAACTAAAGCATATGTAGTCATCACGCATGCACCTGTAGCTCATGCATCCTACCAAAAAGAGTCCACTATAATTTTCAGCACCGCACATAGGTGCGCTCTTGATCAAGAAGAATAGGGGAAGAAAAAGAGGCCTTTACCTGAGGTGGTCGTCGGCATCGGGAAGTACCTGTAGCTTCACCAGAGATGGCCGCATGAGACCGATCCTGACGTATAATGTGCAGTACTCCAATCCTTCCCATCTTCCAAGCCAAATTTGCAAAATTAATGAGCGACAGTTAAGAACCAACACTATAGTATATTCATGGTAAAGTTGCTAGTATATTCAGAACCAAAACTGCTTTAGCAACAAACTGATTAAGATGGCATGTACTACCTCACAACAATCCAGAATTCCAAGGTATGCAAATTATACTGTTGAAACTAATCATGCGACTATAGAAAGTGATAATAAAGCTATCGTGAATGAGATGAAGATAAAGAAGCAAAGAAAATCTCATCTAGTTTTTTATACCGTTGGAATCTAGAGAACTGCTAGCTCAACTATTGAATTACATTATCAAGATATTAAATCAGGTGTGCAACTACCGGTGACCTTGGTGTCCGCGAGCAGGACCTCCCTGCTCATCACCGTTGGTACGACCAGCCTGCTGGACGATGGCAGCAGCCATTGGGTCGAGGTTGAGCTCGTACTCCTTGGGAGGGAGCTCCCGAGAGAGGGATAACTGTAACCCCATCTCAAACAGCTACATAGGGAGAGAAGCAAATCAATTGTAAATCATCTGAGTTATAGAAACAGCTATAAAATGCATGAGAAATTCAAAATGTGGTAAGATGATTTAGTAATAATCATTGAGAACACAAGAACAAGCTAAGATAACATGTTATTTAGTAAATAAATAAAAGAAATCTGACAAGTAGGACATTTCTAGTACTGAGCTAGCTAGCAAATGCAATGTGAAGCTCCAGGATCTCTCATTAGCATGTTTTCTTTCCAAAGAAGGCACATGCACTAAGAGCAATCAACGGTAAGTGTGAAACATTAAGGGCCATACCAAGACCGAAACCCTGTTTATATCAGTAACAAAGGAAAAAATCTTCTACTACTTTTGTTCCATCTATAGTTGCCCAGGATGGTGCTAAAAAATAGCAGGTTCTACCTTGCTGAGGATGGTACATGTTGAGGACGTAACAAAAAAAGATCATATTATTGTCTTAGTTGCACCTCCTTAGAGAAGAAAATCTACTCACCATAAGGAAACCGCAAACATATAAATTAGAAACTAGGAAAATATAACAACATTTGTAGATAAAGAACTTATGTAGGGGCATTGTATATTCCAAAAAGAATCAGTATTAAAATTTATATAGTAAAAAAAATGCATCCCATCATATATTACAGCAGACTATGGTGTTAGAAGATCCCACCAAAGTTATTTGATTACATCTAACAAATTACCACCATTATATTTAGAATCAAAACATGTCCCATACAAAACAGAAAAAGATAACTAACAGGAAGTACGCTTGGTGATACACAACTCACCGTGCTCGTGCCAGAAAACAAGCATCTCTACGGAAAAACCTGAGAGTCGGTGCTAACCATGCTGAACCATACTAGTTCTATCTCAAACAGTGAGCTTACTTCTGGCAATCTGAGAGTAACATCTATGCCTATTACAAGTTTTTAGTTGCAGTTGAGTACATGCTCCAGTAGCATAGTTTCAGATACCTGTAAGTACAACTGGTTCTAGAAAACAAAGTTCAAGTTTATTTATTTTTGCTTCTATGTAGAACTAGCAACATAGAGCTAGCAGGTTACATCTAGCATTGAGCTAGCATGATACATTACAGGGCAAAATAAGCTGCATCAAGGAAAATTGGCATGAAGAAGCAAAAATAGGAAAAATAACATTAGAAAAAATAGCTTCCATCTAGCAAGCTGCAACTAACAGTTTCCATCAGTAAATAAAAACTAGCTTTCATCTAGCAAGTGGAAATATAGTTGCACATGGGCTCAGGCAACAACAAAGAACTCACCAACGAGAGCGGCGTATGGGGTTTCCGCATATGTGGGGGCGGAGCCGGTGACGTCGACGAGGACCCGTGTGTGCTCGATCTCTAGGTCGCGCATGGCCTACAGGCGGTGCTCCTCCAGCCGACCTGCTTCGGCACCGGCGGCATGTCATGCTGCGAAGGAGACCCGTCCTCCTCTGTCTTGGGAATGGTGGCTCGTTGGTGCGGGACGCTGAACGGAACCGAGGGGGCGTGGCGCCGGGGTGCAGATCAATCTACAGCTAGATCTCATCGAAGGTTGACGCGTTCCTTCGACCCTAGAATTAAAGAACCACCGAATTGGTCATGAGACATGAAGGAGTAGATCGAATCGAATAGCATAGGGCATGAATTGGGCACGCGTTTACCTGGATCACATCACTTTGGAGCCATCACGCGAAGGGGAGCAGGGGACGCCTGGTTCGATTTCGAGAGGGATGGGGAGGCAGCGCAAAGGAATGTGTTTCGGGACATGGCCGAGAGTGGCGGAGACCTAGGGAGGGGGCGATAATGGCGGAGAAGGGAGGGAGGGGCTTGGCTGGCGGCGGATCTGGCTCGGCGCACGCTAGGGTTCGGGCGCCGCTAGGGTTTCGGGAGAGGGTGATGCGGCTGTGGGAGAGGGTGATGCGACTGCGGAGTTGGTGGGATGTGGTGAACTGGGCACATATAAGCCAATATTAACACATGGATAGGACACATAGTAAAAAAACCGACACATAGACACGCCACATAGACGCAATTGCTGATGTGGCAAACAACTCATGTCAAGTTATGCTAATTTAGACAATATGACGATTTAAAATCGTCATAGTGAGCTACAAGTAATACCATAGGCTGTTTCCATCAAATTATGACGATTTCATCTAAACTAACTATGACGATTTTTAGCAAAATTGTCGTAATTTTCCAGGGTATAGGCCCTCTTGAACTGCTTACTACCATCTCATGCAAAATCGTCATAACTCTATGACGATTTTGTTCACGGTCACTATTAGAAGGTCATAGAATAACACATTCCTTGTAGTGCCAGTAGTGTGCCTTTTATAGAATTGCCCATTGATTATGGTATAACCCTTTGCTCGTCATACTATTTGCCGTCTTTCGACCTCGTCGTCGGGCAAAGTTTCGTGTTCGAGATACTCCATGAACGGTTTTGTCCAAGCCGGAGGGATCTTTGTCACCATGTTGACGAAAGAGTCAGCTCTATCCGGGTTGTCGATGTCGGCGCCCTTCACGGATGGTGCGCGTAGATGCTCTAGGAAAACTCCTGGCGGAATTTTCTTGCGCCCTGATCCAAGCTTAGACAGTAGGTCAGCCGCCTCGTTTTGCTCCCTAGGCACATACGTGACTTCGTAGCCCAAGAAGCTCTTGGCTATCTCGTCCACTTCGTCGCGATATGCTGCCATCATAGGGTTCATAGCGTTCTGTGCCACTGGGCAACCAAATCGGAATCTCCACAGCAAACTATGCGCTTGATGCCAATATCCTTGGCTACACGTAGTCCGTGAATGAGTGCTTCATACTCCGCCATGTTGTTTGTAGCCTCGAAGTGGATCTGCAGAACGTAGTGCAGCTTGTCTCCTTTTGGTGATCAGAGTACACCCCCCGAGCCGTTGAGCAACTTTGATCCGTCAAAGTGCATCACCCGATACTCGCAGCGGAGTAGCATCTGGCATCTCCGTCCAATCTGCAATAAAATCCGCCAAAGCTTGTGACTTGATAGCGTCACGTCTCTTGTAGGTGATCTCAAAGGCGGCAAGTTCAATGCCCCACTTTGCGACCCTTCCTGTAGCGTCGCTGTTATTGATAATGTCGGACAATGGAGTCTTGCTCACTACTGTGATTGGGTGCTCCTCAAAGTAATGCCTCAGCTTCCGAGAAGCGAGGAATACTCCATAAGCTATCTTTTGGTAGTGCGGGTAGCGCTGCTTGGACTCCGTCAAGACCTCGCTCACATAGTAAACTGGTCGTTGAACTCTGTGCTAGTAGCCTGGTTCCTTTCGCTCTACCACGACGATGATGCTGATAACCCGGTTGGTTGCCGCCATGTAAATTAACAGGGTCTCTCCAGGTTCGGGTGCTGCAAGGATGGGCGCTGAGGAAAGAATCTCCTTGAGCTGCTTCAATGTTGCATTTGCCTCGTCTATCCACGTGAATTTGTCCGCCTTCTTTAGCAACTTGTACAACAGCAAAGCCTTCTCTCCAAGTCGGCTGACGAACCGACTAACTGCTGCAACACAACCTGTTAGTCGTTGAATGTCCTTTAGGCATGTCGGACGGTTTATGTTTAAGATGGCCTTGATTTTCTCCGGGTTGACCTCGATTCCGCGCTGGTAAATGATGAAGCCCAACAATTTGCCGGCTGGAACCCCGAAGACGCACTTCTTAGGGTTGAGCATCATGTTGTATTTTCGAAGATTATCAAAGGTTTCTTTTAAGTCGAAGATTAAGTTGTTTGACTTTTTAGACATCACCGCGATATCGTCCACATAGGCGTGAACGTTCCGACCAATTTGGTCATGAAGGAAACGTTGCATTGTCCGCTGGTAGGTAGCACCTGCGTTTTTCAGCCCAAAGGGCATCATGACATAGCAAAACGTGTTGTATGGGGTAGTGAACGAAGTGGCCAATTGGTCCGACTTCTTCATCTTGATCTGGTGGTATCCTGTGTATGCATCGAGAAAACACAACAATTCCGAGCCAGCCGTCGAGTCAATGACTTGGTCAATGCGAGGCAAAACAAACGGATCTTTGGGACATGCTTTGTTCAAGCCGGTGTAATCAACGCACATTCTTAATTCATTGGTTCCCTTTTTGGGGACAAGTACAGGATTGGCCACCCATCGGGTGTGAAGGACTTTTCAGATAAACCCAGCCTTAAGTAACCTAGCTATCTCTTTGCCAATGGCGCGTCTCTTCTCATCTCCGAAGCATCGTAGAGGTTGTTTCACTGGTTTACATTTTGGATCTATGTTTAAGCTGTGCTCGGCAAGTTCCATGGGTACACCTTTCATGTCGGCAGGTTGCCAGGCAAAGATGTCCCTATTCTCACGGAGGAACTCGACGAGCGTGCTTTCCTATTTGGGATCCAGGTTCGTCCCAATGGCGACGGTCTTGGGGGCATCGCCTACCACAAGTTCCATCGGCTTGGTCTCGATGGCGACCTTGAACGCAGGAGCGGAGTCGGAGATCTACTTCTTCGACGCGGGCATCTCTGAGTCATTGACCTTGCTCTGGATCTCCTTGAATTCTTCGTTGTAGAGGATAGCTTCTGCAACAGCTGCTTCATTGATCTCGCAGTCCCTTGCCTTGGTAAAGCTTCCGGATACGGTGATGACACCGTTTGGTCTGGGTATCTTGAGTTTGTTGTAGACGAAGCATGGCTTGGCCATGAACGTGTGGAATATGTCGCGGCCGAATATGGCGTGGTACACGCTCTTGAAGGGGACCACCTCAAAGGTCATGCGCTCTTGGCGGTAATTATTAACATCGCCAAAGGATACTTGAAGCGTAATGCACCCAAGGGACCGAGCCTCCCGACCAGGAACTACGCCATGGAACAGGGTGTTGGTCCGCCTTAGGTTTTCCTCCGTCAAGTTCATCTTCTGCAGTGTATCCAGATACATGATGTTGATGTTGCTTCCACTATCCACCATGCACTTGGTGAACTCCACGTCGTCAATCAATGGGTTGATGACCATGGCGTACTGGTTCTCTGTGGGCACAAGGTCAGGGTGGTCCGTCCTGTCCCAAGTTATTGGAACCTCCGACCAGCGCGGTTATTGGGGAACTGGGGGGGAGAGTGGCCATCAGGATCCTTAGAGAGGTCTTGTGTTGTCGGACGGTGGGGGTGCCAAGGAAAGTGTGGTAGACTGGGGCCTTCTTTGTGAAGGGGTTATTGCCCTTGTCGTATCTCTTGGCGGCGTGCTTGGGATCCACGTCCTCGTCCATGTCACTTGAATCCTTGGACTCCTCCTCCTTCTTCTTCCCCTTGCCCTTGCCTCGCGGTCTTTTCTTTCGACTTCGCTTGTAGCCGGACTCTGGGTCTTCCTTGAGGTCGTTGACGAACTTGTAGTGTCAATTGGTATGGGTGGCCTTGCCGTTGGCGTCGAGGTGTACGAGGCACGGCATATCACGGTACTCCTCGTAGGTTTGGGGAACGCGGAGCGGCGCCGAGGTGTTTTCACTTCCTCGCTGCTGCCCGCGGCCCGCTCCCCTTCCTCGGCCATGTTGTCCGCCTTTTCCTCGTCCTGCAAAAGTCATAGCGATCATGTCGGTAGATTGCTTTTCTTTTGGAGCGGTTTTCCGCTTTGTACTGCTGTTCCTCCGAGCTTGGGTTGGAACGGCCGTTGCCGGAAAAGAGCCACGAGCATCGTCGTCGACAGCTGTGAACTCACTAGCTAACTGAATCATCTGATTCAAGTCAAGCTGATGATTGTCCTGCAAGCGCTTTAGCTTATGTCGGAGCAACATACCGCTTTCCAACCCATCGCTGAAGGCGGCCATGGCGGTCTGAGCATGCACTCCTGCGCAGGAATTTTTCATATCCAGCCAGCGGGAGAGGTAGGCGCGAGACGTCTCGTCTTTCTCTTGCACGCACCACTATAGATCGCCCATAGTGCAGGGACGCTTGTATGTACCCTCAAAGTTCTTGGTGAATGCTTCTTGCATATCCAGCCAGTTGTAGATAGATTACTCCGGCAAGTCGTCGGTCCATTGACGGGCCGTGCCTGCCAAAATTAATGGGAGGTACTTAACGGCGACGTTGGGGTTGCCTCCGGCAATCTCCACCGTGTTGCCGTAGTCCTGCAACCATGTGGCAAGTTTGGCAGTGCCGTCATAGGGCTTGATGGTCTTGTCGATCCGAAAACCTTTGGGGTAAGTTGCAGACCGTATTGCAGGTCCAAAACAACGTGGTCCCAGGTATGGTCCTTCCCGGGCCTCGTGGATCTTATCGATCCACGAACGTGCATCGTACGGCTCCGGGTTCTTCTTATTGTTGTCAACAGGGGATGGGATGCGTGAAAGACGCGGGCCTCTTCCGCCATGGTGACTGCTTGGAGGCGACGGAGGCAGAGGTGGCGGTGGGTTAGCCTTCTTATTGTTACCCTCCTGCGACACCTCGCGCCTGTCACGGTTGCTTGTCGGACGTGGAGGGTCGTGGTGTGACCTGCTCTTGTGTCTTTGGTGGCGCTCTTCATCATGATGGGTCTGCGCCGCGTTATCGCGGATGACGATGCCACACTGCTTTGGAGGGGGCATATCCGTGCGATGGTGAGCCTTGTAGTCTTCCTGACGTCGAGGGGATCGGGGCGATGGTGATGGGCGGCGAGTTTGGGCTTTTTCTCCGTGGTCGAAGGATATGGGGATAGCATCCTTCCTGTTGCGCGCATCCCTCCGTCTTCGTTCTGATGAACCCATCTGTGATCCGACATCCTGAGGAGATTTGTCCCTTGGCGGTTTGTACTGGCTAGATCGACAGAGCGCTGGGTCAGACTCAAGCCTCTGAGAGGTGGCCTTTTCCTGCTGCTTTACCGCCTTGGCCACTAGTTCGTAGACCTATTCTACTGCCTTAGGCGATCTATCATGCTCCAGAAGGGTCTTGGCAACGGTGAGGTTAAGGAGTGGGGTGGGCATCACCTGCTTGCCTTCACTATCAATGTATGGCTTGGCCTGTGCCGGCTTCGAGGGAGCCCATCCTAGGTTGCGCCGTACACCAGGATCATTGATGATGCGAGCCGGAGCCTTCTTAGCCTTCTGCTGCTGCAGCAGAGTCTTGTATTCGGCCTCCATTGCTCTAGCTTTCTCTATGGACTTCTCCGTGTTGACCAGATCTCGATCTAGCTTAGCGCCTTGCTCCGCGATGGCTTGCGCCTCCTCCAGCAGCTGCTGGCGCTTCTCGTCAAGCTGAGTTATGTTCCGGATATGATCAATGGTTAGTGGATCGACGAGGAGATTGTCGTACATCACTCTATCAGCTGGAGTAACATGGGCTGCTGCCGACGTGGATGCTGGAGGCGGCAAGTTTGCGGTGTTGTTGTTGCTCGGACCGGTGCCGACTTCCTGCGGCTGCTGCACTGGGTTAGGCGGAGGAGGCATGACCTTTGCACGATCATCGTCGGCAGCAATTAGTGGCCCCTTCCCCTTTTCCAGCGCCGTAGGCAGAGCTTGCCCAGGTTGATCTTCATCCATCGTTGTTCCAATGGTGACGAACACTCCTCGAGACATGACGGTGTTGTTAGCTTGCTCGTCGCGCGAGTACTCCTCCTCCATCTCCTGCATAGCGGAGTCTAGCTCTTCTGGACTGAAGTCTACCTCCTCTGAATCTGCACTGAAATCAGCATAAAGCGCGTCAATGACAGAGTCGGAGGGTGCCAGGACTTCCTCGAAGATGGGCGGTGGAGGTGCAACGGCCTCGACGATGACTGGAGGTGGTGGTGCTGCTGCGATGACGGCGGGAGGCGGTGGCGCCGGCTGCTGAACCGGAGGTTCTCCGTCTCTGAGCGCAAGCTCCATCTGGGCTGCCGCGTAGCTGTTGACAGTGCTCACCATCTCTTTGAGGGTAAGGCGTCCTGTTGCCTGCTACCGACGTAAAGAATGTCGGAGAAGCGTGCCACGGTCCAGTCCTTCCACGAAGTGATACAAAGTGTTATCATCGGGGTAATTGGCCAGGTCGGCCCGTATACGGAGCCACCTGGCGAGGTAGTCGCGGGGGTTTTCTCCCTCTCTCTGAACGCAGCGCGCCAGGTCGAAAATGGTAAACACGCCAACGAACTTGGATCTCTGCTGTCCAGATGCGCGGATAAAGCCGGCGGATTTGTAGTGATCTTCCACCTTTATATCCTACACATGGGCGGTTTGGGTGGGTCATGATTTTTTCCGATCTTTTCTAGCAAACTCCAAGGAGATATCCGACATCGATCCTTCCGCGAACGTATCCTGCCCGTAGGCGATCCGTGCGGGTCTTGATGCTTTCCGATCTTTGCCGGCAAACTCTGAAGAGAGATCCGACATCGATCCTTCCGCGAACGTATCCTGCCCATAGGCTGTCCGTGCGGGACTTGATGCTCCTCTGACTCCCAGGGAACTAGTGCCTGAGTCGGTTTCACCGATGAAGAGGTGGATGTCTCCGATAGGAACGATCGAACACCGCGTAGGGTTCGTCTTCGCCGGGATCCAGAACTCGTCAGGGGGACGATTGGAACGTTTCCGGAGAAGAGAACACAGCCAATGGATACGGTTTCGCTGATTCCCACGAAGATCTTGGTCCTCGCCCGCTGAAGAGCCTGAAGTGCCTCTTGCCCCATGGTGGGCGCCAACTGTCGTGGTATTGCCGACGAGTACGCCATGGAGGGGTCCTCACAGTTCGTGTTTAGAGACGTGGGGTAAGGCGGACGGTTGACGGGTACGAGGTAACACAGCTTACCTAGGTTCAGATCCCACGATGGTGGCGGAATCCTACTCCTGCTATAAATCACTATAAGGGCAATACGCCGAGTTACAGAGATAGGTTCGATGTGCGAGGTTGTGTGTATCGATCTATGATCGTATGAGATTGTGTTGTGCCCTAAAGTCTCCCATAGGCCCGACTTATATAGTCGCCAGATCCTAGGGTTACAGGGAAAAGTCCTAGCCGGACAGGTTACAGAGTCCTACACCGTCTATCACTAGTCTTGTGTATCTTGCACTCCAAGGCTCCGGGTACGCTGGTGACTCCACCATAGCCTTCCTTTATCCGACATGGGCCTCCCTTCTGGATCTACCTAACTGGGCCGCCCAGCAGGCCATAGGCCGTGCTACCGACTATGGGCCACCCGGGTTAGTCGGATAATAAGGGACATGCTATGAGAATACCCATATAGCATATCCCCAACACCCTTGCACATGGTACAGGTGATATCCCATAACCAAAATGACAAGGCAAGCAGACAATGAGCATCTCATCATTCTTCTTATGTACCATGGGAATATGGTGTTTTTTTCTCTCTTTCCTCTTTTCTCAATGTGTCTCTTTTTTTATAAGAAGAATGCTTCATAGATGTCACTATGCTGATGCTGCAAGTTTCCACCATGATTAGGCATGGCTTAGGATAGCGACCCAGGCGTTTCTCTAACACAGGATACAAACTCCATGGACTTACAAGTTCCCTCTTTATTTCACACAGGTGACATCCCTAGACAAAAGAGCATGATATCAACTGAGTACAAAGTACAAGTGCAATATTGAAAACGTTCCCCGTGACAGCACGGTTCTGCTAATTCCAACATATAAGTGCAAGCATATACAACATAGAAGACACAATGGTTCAAGTTTATTAGGGGCAAAGAATATAAAATGTGCCATCAAGTTTGTGAGGGCTTTAATCACTAAGTTTTCACATGACAAAATAGTTTTTAACAAAATCACTAAGTGTGCCATCAATATACTTGGAATGGTGTAACACACCATACATAGGAGTTTATAGTGGACACTTTGGAATAACTTGGTTCCTTGGCAGTTGGAAGCATGACTAGAACTTACTCATACAAGTGGAGGCTAGCAAAAGACTGGGAGCAACCAACTAAGAGAGCAATAATGGCCATAATCATGCAGTGCAACAAAGCATTACTAATCAAAGCAAAGAGTGGTACTACAAGTCAAGGACTAATATCTTAGAGGCTAATGGTGACTTGTCATAGTCATAACATGGTGTGAGCATGTGCCAAGTCAACCCAAGCAAAGCATCAAAGGAGAATACCACAATACTATGCTTTTGCATTCTAAAACAACGCATAATTTCTTCAAGGCACACTTAGCAATCACAATTGTTTGGAACAAGACATGCTACATCAATAATAACTAAGCATAAGGTCAAAACAACACCTAGCATGTCATGCTAAAGTCTAAGCCATAGTCAAAACAAGCTCCCTTTTGTACCACTTAAGCATGAAGCTTTCTACTCTTTCCAACACCAAACAACTTATTTGAAACAACTCACAAAGGTAATAATCAATAAAGATCAGTGAGCATGTCTCACAAATCCACAAAGAAGAACTAAAAAGTTCTAAGATGAAAGCACAAGAAAACTAAGGCTGAACGGAGTGCTAGCAAAAGTGAACACTCAGAAAACAATAAGAGTGAAAACTAGAGTGTTCTAGGCAATGGAAACAGAGTGTGTCTCTCTCCAAAAGAAGTGTGGTGTAACCAACCAACTTACTCAAGAAAACTAAGCAAACAAAAACCAAAAAATTCAAACTAAGACACTCCAAGAACAACACAACAATGCATGAAACAATAAAAACGAAGTGTCTAGAAAGACCTGAGATTTTTATTGATGAAGAAGGGGAAGCCTTGGGAATCCCCAAGCTTTGACGCTTGTACCTCTTGAATATTTCTTGGAGTGACACCGGGGTGGCATCCCCAAGATTGAGCTTTTGTCCATTCGTCATCCCATTGCATCATTCTCTCTCTACACCTGAATTTTTTTCTTCACACAATCTTCATTACCAACATTAGTGTATTCAAAATATATTAGACCTCTGGAAAAGCTTTGAAACAGCAAGGCTTTTCACTAAAAACACAAGATACTGTAGTAATTCCTTCAAAAATCTCAATTCACCTAAAGGGAACTCAAAAAGGAATCAATAAGAAGCAAATGCAAATAATGTCAGAAATTTGTTAAAACAGACCAGCATGTAGAAACCGATTTTTTTGAACATCTTTTGTTGCTCAAATCAATAAGTATTGAACTAACGAAAGGTATCTAACATACTAGGGGATTTATTAGTAAATTTTGAGATCAATCTGGGTTACAGAGACTCCTCATGAAAATTTATGGTGGAGGACAGAAATCTGTTTCGGGACAACAACTCCCCAAATCTTACTTACCTGTCATTAGAGGTCATTCTTGGAACAAAAAAACAAACAACAATGATAAGGAGAGGTCATTACAGAAGTAATAACTTCCAAGACTCAAGAAAACTCTTGGGTTATCTCCCAATAAGTACTTTTCTTTAACGCCTTTAAGTTAGGCTTGATAGTTTGAGAAGATGCTCACATAAGAAATATGAATTGAAGCAAAAGAGAGCATTAAGAACCAAATTCAAAACACATATAAGTCTAACCCACTTCCTACGCATAGTAATCTTGTAAATAAACAAGTCATGAAATCACAAAGCACCAAGCATAGGAAAGCAAAACAAGTGCAACTTCAAGACTTTCAACATAAAGAGGGGAAACTTAATATTATTGAGATGCATAAAACCATGTTTCCCTCTCTCGTAATAACTTTCAGTAACAAGTTAGGTTTGTGTGGTTTTGTAATATGGAGACTTATCGACTTTTGATCCCCTAGGTGGATCAAAAATTTGTATGACATGAATTTGTGTGGTCCGTTGTTCCGTTATCTGTTGATAATGGAACCCGATCCCTCTCTTTGGGGGATTGTATGAAAAAAAACATCATGAATAAAATTAACAATATAACTATCACATAAAACATTCTTATCATGAGCCACATCCATATAATAATTATTACTCTCCACATAATCATAGTCATTCTTAGCAATTGTAGTGGGAGCAAATTCAACAAAATAGGTATCACTATTATTCTCATCACCATAATCATCAAATATAGGAGGCATATTGTAATCACAATCAATTTTCTCCTCAATAGTAGGTGGACGGAAAATATCATACTCATCATTGTAATCATCATAAATTGGAGTTTTGGTATCATCATAACCAATAGAATAGCTATCTTCCAAAGCTTGGGGACTAAAAAGATCATTTGCATCAAAACTTGCTTCCCCAAGCTTAGACTTTTCCATAGAATTAGCAATAATGGTGTCCAAAGAATTCATACTAATAGCGCTCCTATTAGCATGCAAATAAAGCTCCATAGGTTTTTTAATTTTCGCTTCAAACACTTCATGTCCTAACTCAAGATAAATGCTATAGAGCTCTCTAATTTTGTTGTTGTTTTCCATTAATCCTAACTAGTGAAAACAAGAAACAAAAAGACAAAATGGCAAAATATAAAGGAAATAACTTCGAGCACTCACACACTAAGAGGATGTGAGTAACTTTTACATTAACTCCCCGGCAACGGCGCCAAAAAAGAGCTTTCTGGCTTGCTGTTGCCGTGAGGTAATGTGTGTGAGTGCCTTTTACCTTTCCTCCCCGGCAATGGCGCCAGAAAAGAGCTTGATGTCTACGCACTTCTATTCTTGTAGACAGTTGTTGGGCCTCCAAGTGCATAGGTTTGTAGAAAAGCAGAAAGTTTCCCTTAAGTGGATTACCCAAGGTTTATCGAACTCTAGGAGGAAGTGGTCAAAGGTATTCCCTCTCAAGCAATCCTGCAATCGAGATACGAGAAGTCTCTTGTGTCCCCAACACACCCAATACACTTTTCAGGTGTATAGGTGCACTAGTTCGGCGAAGAGATAGTGAAATACAAGTGGTAACGGTGCCAGAAAATAGCTTGACAGCGTGGAGGACTAAAGCAAGAAAACATGCAACAGATCTAGATGCAAACGGTGTTTCAATGTTTAGAAACAAGGCCTAGGGATCATACTTTCACTAGTGAACACTCTCTCATAGAAATATCCTCTCTTCATGATACTACTCTTAACTACTCTCCGGTTGGACACTCTAATCATCGGTAGAGCTATAACAACACTCCTCAAAGTCCTCCTTCCCCAATCTAGATAACCCCACACTGTCAGCTTGAGCGCTAGATGGTTCCAACAAACACCACAATTTCATAGAGACATCCGACTCCAAATATAACTCATAACAAATATTCAATCTAGCCAAAGTGCCACACACGGTATGCACGTTGTCACTTTCACACACGTGGGGAAAATCATAGATCTATTAAAGCACAAAGAGTATTTATGTATACTCAAGCCTAAGTGCCACCATGGCGTGCGTGCTGTCACTTTCACACACATGGGGAGAGCAGAGATCTAATGAAGCACTTGAGTAGCAAGGTAGATCTACTTGATTACAAAGCTCATGACCACAATATAATGCATAGAGAGAGAGATGAACACATAGCTACCGGTAGATCCCTTAGCCTCGAGGAAGAACTACTCCCTCCTCATCATGGAAAGCAGCAACGGTGATGAAGATGGCGATGGAGATCGATGGAGATGGCTCCGTGGGCACTACCCCGTCCCAGCAGGGTGCCAGAACAGAGACTTTCTGTCCCCCGAATCTCCCCTTCGGTGGCGGCGGTGCTGTGGACGTTTTTGTGGATTTCTTCTGGATGTATGATTGACGATTTAGGATTTTCTCATCGGGATCTTCTTATAGGCGCAGGAGGCGAGGCTGGTAGGCGGCCGGAGGGCCCACACCCTACCCAGGCGCGGGGTAGGGCCCAGCCGCGCCTAGTGGGGTGTGGTGGCCCTGTCTTGCCTCTCCGTCTCCCTTCTGGACTTCGTGTCGCCCGTGGTAAAATATTGACTTTGGCTTTTGTCCCGTCCAATTCCGAGAATATTGATTTTGTGCCTTTCTGGAACAAAAACAGAAGAAAAAAGGCAACTGGCACTATGACAACTTGTTAATAGGTTAGTTCCAGAAAAGATATAAAAACTCCTCAAAGTGTAGACAAAGAAAAGCAAAGTAGATACTAAACAAGCATGGAGCAGCAAAAATTATAGTTACGTTTCTGACATATCAACATACCGCGCCCCGCTTTCACCACTCGCATACGTGATCACCACCGCCTAGGGAACCGCCCAGACATGCACGTTCGCTGCCGTGTGGACCGTAGACGCTGTGCACCATTAAATTTCCCGTCGAAGCCGCCCAGAGCATCGAAGTGTTTCGACCGTATCGCACCGCCCCACGCCTCACCACCATGCCGTTGAGCTTCGCCAGAAGGTAGCGCACCATCCCCTACCCCCAGCCATGTTGTTAGCTCGTTGTCCAGACAACCACGACGAGCTCCACCCGCACCCTTCGGTCCCCTCGTCGCACTATAAATATAGGCATTCCCCGTTTTTATTTCAGCACACCATCTCACTCCCCTCTCTCTCAGAACCACCCACCTCATCCCCGGATCAAGGGGAGCACCATATGGCTGGAATTTCGCCGGAGGTTGCCGCTACTAGAGGAGAAGGGCGTCGTTGATTGGAGCCGCCCCAGGAGGAGCCACCGGTACCAGGAGGATCGTCGTCGTCGACTTCGTCGTTCGCCCCCAACGTTGACCATCGCCGGAGCCCCGGTGAGCCTCCACTGACCCCCACTAGTGTAGAGGTCTCAACCTAATAAGGTAGATTCCTCCTGTGTTTACAATGCTAGTCCCTGGATCAATAGCTAGCATCCACAGTTAAGTTGTAATATCAAGATACAAAGGTCATAATATAAATTTTATAACCAGGAATAACATAGTTTTATTACATCATACATAGCTCATTTGGCTATTACATTACATTGCAGCGGAATACCTATAAGTATGGGTCTTTCATCTTCAAAGTGCCACAGGCAGATGTTGGTTGTAGATTTTGTAATCCTAATCAAACAATCTTCATTCAAATCAATCAAACCTGCAACATTACAAGTTACAGCCACAAGGGTCAATACATTTTGAATTGTATTGGCAAGCTTCAATTCTATGTATAATAAGAGTGGATCCTATCAATACATGCATATTTGGCTAAGTAGAGTTTAAGGCTTGTTTGCACAAACCAATATTTTATCCTATCTTTTCGAAAATGGTTTTGGTCCTTTTGTCAAATCTCTTTTCCAAGAATCCCTTGAACTCCTTGGTAGAAACTCAAGTGTTCAAGTTCTTGTCAAAATCTCTTGAGCCACTTGGTAACCCCAAGTGCAACAAGCTTTAAAATCTCATGAGTTCCTTGGTAACCCCAAGTACAACAAGCTTTAAAATCTCATGAGTTCCTTGGTAACCCCAAGTACAACAAGCTTTAAAATCTCATGAGTTCCTTGGTAACCCCAAGTAAAACATGCTTTAACAAAATCTCTTTGAATTCCTTGGTAGACACACAAGGGCATCAAGTTTTATTTTACTTTAGAAGTTGGAATGTCGAGATCTCCCATAGTTCAAACTTTAGTTGCTCAGTATTGTCCATAACCGGGGACACGGCTAAGTACTTAGATTTTATTAACTTATGCAGAAGGAGTACACTTTACCCACATGTCACAATCCCATCTTGTTGCCACCAAGGCTCTTTGGATTAGTGCTCACCAAGATGGAGTACCGGCAGACTGAGAGTGTGACGAATTCTTTCCAAAAGGTCCTCCCATACATCATTGCTAGCTTGTCTTCAGCCCCCATGAAGCATTCCAGATCCCCATGTCCGGTAACTAAAGACAATGTATGGGTCTTCCTAATGTAGTTGACTAAGCCAGAGCCATAATAGCATGTGGTTGCACACGAAAGCCACAATTGGAGAAACATGTTCAATCTCTAAGTTTCCTAGGTGGTTTTCTTTTGGAGCACAACACAAAGTGATTCCCATAGACATGGTTCCTTTTGTTGCCACCTTCTCCAAAACTTAAAGTATCCACCACCTAGGTGGTTCATTGAGTCCTTGTTTTATTATGTAAAACATAAGTCCTTTTCTCAACCTTTGTAAAATCTCAACATGTATCTCTTTTCAAAATAAAGCATGGCTAAGCATGTACAACTACAATATTTTCAATAAGGAGTGTATAGGGAATCCTATTAGGATTTAGCATAGCATAAGTATAAAATTGTTTTCATGCATGTTTTTCATAATCTACTAAGTATAATGAAAATAATAGGACTTTTGAATGATAGTGTAACTTGCCTTTTTGGTAGGGAATGAGGGTTTACTCCTTGATCTTGCTAGTCTCACACTTTGCTAATTTCACTACAAGTCAATCAAGCAATCACAAAATCAACTAACATTCCAAACCAAAGTCAAACAAACAATCTCATACTCACAAAGCAATGGAATCTAAGTCATGCATAGGTATGCAAAGGATGGTTCTATTGCAAGGATGGTCTCCACTAGGTTTATAAACTTTGTAAGGTCCACATTGGTCATTTACCAAAATAGCAAAGTCATTTGCAAAAGGCTTTAGTCCATAAACCATTTTTAAAATCCAACCATCATTTCATGTGGTGAAAAATATTTTTATCAAAGCAAAACTTTATGTTTTTCACCAAGTGAGTTGCCATTTGCAAAGCTTGGTGTTTTGGGTCAGTTTGTTTGGTCCAAAACATTTTCCCAAAGTTTTCTTTGCAAAAACATTTCCATAATAAAATCAATAATTTTATTTGGCTAGAAAATGGCTAAGTCAAATAATTCAACCCAAATTTTACCAAAATCATTTTTAACACCAAGGGTTGGTTCCTAGTGTCAGTAAGGTCACAACAATTCATTTTGCAAAGGTTTTAACCCAAAAATCATTTTTAAACAATTTTTATACTCTAAACAATCACACAAAAGAATCTACAAAAACAAGCAAACTAACAGATACTATTTGCTAAACTAATTCCACAGTTGGCTAGGGCTTTCTCTCCTGAATCCAACGACATAAAATTTGTAATTTTTGGACGTGTGGATCCAAAGATACAAGGGTTTGAAGTTTGCAAATAAATCTGTTTTCAAATTTCTTTTAAACAGATCTAGTGCCACGCGTCAAGTTCTTACTGGACAATACCGGTTCGGTCAGATTGATCTCTCTGGATCGTTAGATCTAAGTGGGATCGCACGGCACTGGTTGCTCGATACCCCTTCACTCACTTTCTTTCCTAAACGTCAGATCCAAATCTAACGGTCCTAACTACTCTGACTATTAATCGGCGGCGCTCTGGCGGCAGTGCTTAGGCGAGGTGGTCGCCGGTGATACTGGACGCAAGGAGGAGAAGGAGAAGGCTCACCGTGATCGCAGGGTCGTGGGAAATATCGACGTGGTTGCGAGGAGGCGAGGGGCGCACTGGGGTGGAACTAATTGCTCGCCGGAGTTCCTGTTGGCGTCGGTTGCGCGTGGTCGTGGTCGAAGTCGACTCTGTGGTTCACCCCGAAGCAAAACGAGGGCACGGTTAGAAGCGTAAGATCAAGGCAGAGCTACGTGCGTGAACAAGAGGGCGCGGGGTGGTCGGAATCTACCTGTGGGGCTCGCCGGAGTTGAAGACAGACGGCGGTTGCTCACTGTCGATGACGGAGGTGACGCTACGGTGTGAGCTAGGACACGAGAATGATGGAATTAGTTGCGGGAGAAGTCATTGGTCTTAGGCGCATCATTGAAAAGAAGAGGGGCGGTCAGAACATTACCAAGGGAGTTGCCGGAGAAATTGCAGACGGCGGCGTGAGTCGAGCTTGTCCTTGCCGACGCTGTGATGCTCGCGCGGATGAACGGGAGGCACAGTGAGGTGCGCCAGAGGCTGGGGATCATGTGAGCATGGTCGAGGAAGCTCAGGGTAACGTCGGATGGCCGGAATTGTTGGTGGAGTTCGTCGGAGCAGAGGGCGGTGCAGAGAAGAATTGGGGCGGCCTGGAGGCAGAGGGAAGGCGGTGTCTGGGGGAAATGGAAGAGAAGACGCAGGCGCTTAAATGGGCGTGATCGCTGCGAGGTTTAAGGAACGGAATTACTGCGAATTGATCGCGGGGATTGAAGACAGCAACGGCAGCGAGGAGAGGGCGTGGTCATCGCGGGGTTGAAGACGATGAGCTGGCTGCGTAATCTCGTCAACGAAAGAGGGAAGGAGAAGTGGGTCCAGCCGTCAGGATCGAGTGGGTTCTTTCCGCGTTAAAGAAAAAGTTCGCGGTGGGGTGGGTTGGTCGGTGGGAAAAGAAACAAGGGGAGGGTCCTTTGGTCAGGACTTAGCGGGTGCAGTTGCGAGTGAAACGCGTTTCATGGGTGGAATAGTTGGGCTGGTTGGTGGGCTTCTGAGGGCTTGGGTTGGAGTGCAGTTCAAATCCGTTTTTTATTACGTATCTTTTCTTTTCTATTTCGATTTACATTTTGAATTTCCAAACAAACAAACATGGTTCAAATCCATTCAAACCACACTCAAACTTTGTAATAATGAAATTAGTTCTGTTCAGTAACATGAATCAAAATCCCAAATTCAAATTAATAATTTTAATAATAAGGGCTATTACTATTTAATTAAATGGATGTACCAATTATTAAATCCATAGGTTTTGATTTAATTCAAAGCTCCACTTGAGAACTAAATAATTTAAAACCATTCAGTAGGTTGTATTTGAAATTAATGAATATTTGGAAAGCTTGTTTTAAAATAAAATAACATTTTGTTATATAGGGTCCTTTAATAATTAAATATAATAGACCTTTATAAAATCAATTAGGATTTGTTTTATTAGAATATTTATTTTTAAATCTAAAATATAACCAAAACACTTCAGTAGGTTTTAATTAAGAAAATAAAATACTTAGAAAACTTATTTAAAAAAAAATTAATAAGTTTTGATATTTTAATTAAAATGATAAAACCTTTTATTTAAATAAAATTGGATATTAAATCCTTATTAATTTATTTAAATAAAACCTTTGTTATTTTTATTCAAAACAAAATGTTTAATTCAAAAGCTTGGCCAAGGTTTAATTTGGCTTTATAAAATGTTCTTTATTTATAAATCCACATTTTCCTTTAAAACAAAATATTTTATTTTAAAAGATCAATAATGGTATTTCCAAAACATTTTATTTTCCTCTATTTAAAATGTTTATCTTTTTAAACCCCTTTAGGATTTTATTTAATTCAAATGGGTTTGGAGTTCCAATTGAATTCAAAAAGTTTCTTCTGGCTCTGAAAATTAAACAAAGTTTTATTTTATTCATTTATTTTCACATTACAAGATTTGGAAAATCTTGGGATGTGACAACTAGCCACGCTAGGGTTCGACCTCGCTGCGTTTTGTTCAGACATGGACGATGAACCTCAGACGTGGATCTAGCTTCTAATCCTACGGCCATAATCACCCCGTACCCACACACCCCTATCTCACTGACTGGTGGGGACAATCAATTAACACGCCCGCGCGTGTCGTGCAAAGTGGGCCAGCCCAGTTAGCACTCCCGCGCGACCCAGTAATTCAAATTTAGGTTTATCAATTTAGTTTCAAACTTAGTTCTATCTCTAAATTCAAAAATCAATCCAGAGAGATTTACTCAACCAAATTGCATGAAACTAATTTTGCTAGAAAGATCCTGAAATTCGTAATCCAAGCCCGTTGGATTCAAACCATTTGTAATTGTAGATCACCTATAGTAAAAATAACAAGGCAGAGACCTTTCTGCATTCAAACATTTTTAAAAATTCAACCACAAAAGCTTTTGAGTTGATTCCAACTCTCAAAAATTACATTTGATAATGCCTTTCTGAATATATAAAAATATAGAGGTTTACTTGCAGAAATAATGGACAAGTAATAAAAGAATGCCCCATAGGCATTTCTAGTCACTTTATTTAGTTAAAATAAAAATGTTAAACCTTATTAAATTTTGACACCACTTTAAATCACATTCCCAAGTACTAAAATATGTGGTGATGACATGTGTCAACATAATCCCATGTTTTAGTTGGAGAATATTAAATCTTAAGTAGTTTTTAAATGAGTATAAATTACTTTTCTAAAATAAAAGAAATAAAACTAGTGCCTTAATCTTTGTGATAATAGTGATGATGCTAGATCATCTAGTGTGAACCTTTGTGTGCTAAATGGAAGTAGTTAAGTATTGTTTGGTGATTGTGTACCTCGTATTTATTTATAGACGCTAGTACTGACCAAGGATACGAAGAGGAAGGAGACTACTATGAGGAAGAAGTCGAGGAGAACGTCAACCACTGCTCTGCACAAGGCAAGCCATCCTAGCAAGATAGAACTTTGCAAGTTAACCCTTGCATTATAACTATGCTAACTAGATGCATTAGACATGCATTAGTTATACCATTTAATGATACCAAATCCCAGTTTTTCTTGCAAGCTTAATTATTTTTTTCTTTATCAAACCTTTTTATTACTTTTACTTAATGAGTTATAGATTTTGGAAGGACATTAAAGGTAGCATAAAGAGCATAAAATTTGGCCTAAGTTAGATAAATCTTGATGTCATCCTGATTCATGAGATTGAACTTAGATAGTTCACACTTGATTATCTCACCTCATTAGTGTTTACCCCCAACTTTAGTGGCTAGTGCTAAGCATAAAACTTGATCACTTTAGATGGGAATACTTCGTAAAAATTCTAATGAAAATCTTAGAATGATGAGTCATTCTACTGAAAAGTTTGGACATGTGTTCTTGAACATCAGATGATGAAAATGTTGAGGCATGAGCTGTAGCCCCTTTATAAAACTGATGGTTGTGTGGATGCGATACCATTCCAATTTTACCATACAACCACAATTCCCGAAATTTGGGTAGGGATTGACTGGAAATTTATATACCTTAGTATGGGTTCCCTTGTGGCCAAGGTTTGAGCTGAGGCTACCTTGTGAAGATTGACCACCTATGTAGTTCCCAAGATGACAGTTGGTCATGGTTGAGAGGCCAAACTCATAGGAGAGGTGCCTATACTAGGGCGTGTAATTGAAATGTTAGGATTGATTATCCGCATACTGAGTATGGTGAATTCAGGATTGTTCCTGGCGGATGTATGGAATATTGTGGTGAAAGTGTACCACCTCTGCAGAGTGTCAAACTATTCGAATAGCCGTGTCCGTGGTTATGGACAGTTGGAGTGGCCATACTGTTTCGTCTCAGTTGTTTTCAAAATGACTTGTGAAATGAATCATGACTTTGACTTGACCACAACAGGGTTGTGAAAATGAAAACTCAAGTTCCCACATTAGGTGTTATAAAGCTTTCAACTAGCTTTCTTTGCTTCTGAACTCAGTTAAGTTAAACCTCGCTTTTTGCAAAACAACCTAGAGCTTAGTATTTGTAACACCCTCAGAATCGGACCTATGCAAGTTTGAGCAAAATTCGCCAAACCCGCATAGAAACGATTCAAAGGTGCCCACCAGGCACTTTCGTGCGGGTGGAACACGAAGTAATAACATTACACAACAGTCCTCGATGGGACCCACAGAACAGATATATATATAACGGCGACTCCATGAGTCAAGAATACAAATATAATATACAAAGATCCAAATCACCTTGAAAACGATAGAGCGTCCAGCTACGGACAAGATGCAAATGGGGCTAAGAGCCACAAGAATAACCAATGGCGTCCATAACCTGCCCGAGCCAAGCCGGAGGGTAACCACCGCTAACGACGTCGATCTCAAAACCTGCTTAAACAAAGGGTGCCGACAAAGGGCAAAGGAAAAAGAGGCGTCAAGATCTTGAGGCCAAGACAGCGAGGCTAGAATTGTGAACCTCGCCTACAAAGGTATGGTGGATGGCGGCGGCAAGATGCACTAAACAACCTATAGAGACTCGATACAACTGGCGGTTATCAGAGGGGGGGTAAGAAAGTCCTATTCGGATCCAACCTGAAGCTAACACCAAACAAACCCATCCTGGTGGTTCCCCTCGAGACCTATCGAGGAAGTCAACCGAGGAACTCACACAGTTGGCAGTTTTATTTAATTAGTGGTAGTTGCGGTACTTTACTAGTCAAGTTTAGATAATCGTCCTGGTAAAATAAACAGTGGGTCATTTTAGTTAACCATTCCGTTATAGTTGCAACAATTACTAATCAGATACAGATAGCATGAGATGAACCCAAAACCCAGCAGTTGTTGGTACTTTTATTCAGCCATTCCGTTGTAGTTGCAATAATTACTAGTCAGATACATTTGTCGCAAGCGACAACCAAACAAGCAATGGTGGGCAGTATTAATTAGCCATTCCGTTATAGTGAAGCTGATTACTAGTCATTATAAGTCAGATTAATAGCAGTAAACTTTAGTTATGCTTGTCTATGATCGAGATACTGTGCTCCAAGTCGTCCATATCCGCGGACACGGCTTTCAGAAAGTTTTACCCGGCCGGGGTGCACCAATAGCAACACACGCTCGATCAACCTCGGAAAAACCAAAACAAAACCCAACGAGGCTTTCACGACTGAACAATCGCAGGATTCAGAAATATTTGAGAGCCACCCTTAAGTAGAACCCATAGCAGTAAGCAAGCTCGAGGCCTCAAGGTTTGGGTGGGCGGTGAGCATGGGAACCCGAAAGTGTGGTTGGGCTTGTCGACACCGCTGAATCGTGTCCGCTCCTAAGCGACAGTGCGATTACCTCGCACAATCGTAAATAAAGCAATAAAACATGGCATAAATGCAGGATCGTAAATAAAACCTCAAACTAGTTTGTGGCCCCAAGAAATAAGTGAATCAAGCTCACGGCTCGGGGGTCCCATATACCTCCCGGATGTGGATAGCGCGCAAAAACAAGGAACAGGTATCAAGTACTCGGGGTCTTACGGGACACAAGTGGGCGTTCGGAAACCAAATATTATCTATCACCCACCGATGCCTCTGCTTATTCAATTTTAGTTGTTAAACAGAAATTTAAGTGACAATAAGTAAAACTAGAATCATCTCCAACAACAACATGTGGCAATACATTAGCAACTGTGGCATATGACGACACCAAAAACAGCACTTGAGCAAGCAACTACGACGCGCAAGTCCAACTATCTACCAAACAACAGGTAATAGGGTGTGTCCAAGGCAATATAAGGCTGCAGGATATATCGAATGGAAACTAGAGCATCGCAACACAGATAGCAATAGACCAACAGGAGGAAATAAATACTATAAAAGTAAGATAGGTAGAAAGGGGGAGATGCTCGCCTGAAAACATTGTCGAAGGGTCGAACCGAAGATCGGAACGAAGCTCACATCAACTCTACGGCCTTATCCGCGAAGAACCAAAACACTAGAAGAAACACCGGATGCAACATTTAATACAACGGCAGAAGATCGGCATGATGCATGCATGATGGATGGCATGGCAAAGGTGCGATGCAATTAGGTCATATTAAGCGGAACCGGGGTCCCGACACTTATTTAGATGGTTCGATTGTTTAGAAACCCCGCATTTAAATGTTGTTTTAACAAGGCAGGATTATAGTATTGGTCCGCTACACAAGTTTAAATGAGGCCAATATAAGGCTAGATTTACCCGCATATGGGCCCCATATTTAATTATTAGGTGAATCGGCGTAAGGCCCCCAAACCACATGAATGTATGCATGCGAGATGAATGACAAGTTAATATGCGACAAGGTTATATTTAGCATTTATAAAATAGGGCTCGGAAAAGGGGTCGCACATTGAGGGGTCTCGACGATCTCGTTAGGGTTCCGGTGTTCGGGGTTCGACAGGGTCCAGGGTCCGGTCTTGGGGTCCAGGGTTAGGGTCTTCGGATCGGGGTAGGTCTTGGCGTTCGGGTAGAAGGCTTGGTTCCGTGCCGGGGCGCATCGGGGTTTGGGGTTCGCGTCCGAGACGGAGAACTCGTCGCATCCAGGGAGATCTTGATGTAGGGACGGTCCTTGTCGGCGATTCCTCGGGTCTTATGCTCGGGTAGAAGTGCTTGTCGTTCTCGCATCGGCGACATTGGCATTCTTGGCGAGCATCGGGTCCGGACTTCGCCCCCGGGAACGGGTCTTCAGGGTCTCGACAACTTCGATTCTCTGTGGGCGATCTTGGCATTCGACGTCCGTGAAGTAGTACTTGTCGCCCTACCGTCTTCGGGTTCGCTCCAATCGGGTACATGTCGTAGTACTTGTCGTCCCCTGAGGGAGATCTTGCGTCTAGGGTCGTGGCGATCTTGGGGGTTCCGAGGCGAACTTGGCGTCGGTGTCGGCGAACTTGTTAAGGGTCGGTCTTGCTGTCCCGGTGAGGTACTCGTCAGACTTGTTCGCTGGAGGTCGCTGAAGTTAGATCAAACACCACTGACCCATCTTCACACGGTCGCCATCGCAACATCTGCACAAACCATGCTCATGGACAAGCCCAACACAAAACGCCTGAAGCCAACTTCCTGGTACTAGAGGATGACTCAACGAGGCAGGGAACCCAGCTAGCAGGGAAGGCGACGGCAGCAGGCGGGCGGGCGGCTCGCGTCAGGCCGGCGGCAGAGGGAAGGCGCTTGTGGAGCGAGCCAGCGGGCGGCTGGGCCGACTTCTTGTGGCGTCGTTAAGCGCCGGACGGGTTCGCGTCGGAGGCGGGCGGCGTCTGGAGGTCGGCGTGGCTCCATGGGCTGCTGGAGGCGGGTGGCTCCGAGGCGAGGGGTCGGGCGCTGGAGGTGAGGGCGGCGAGGTCGCTGCGGCGCCGGCGCAGGCGGCGACGGCCTCGAGCGGGCAGCGAGGACGGTTGGTGGCGGTTGGTGAGCTGTTGGAGGCTCGCTGGCGGGAAGGTCGGTGCCATGAGGCGCGCCTGAGGCAGGGCTAAGCGGAGGAGGCGGGCTCGGCGGAGGCGTCTGTGCGCAGGCGGGCAGGTGGGCAGCGATGGGAAGGTCCATGGCGTGGCCAGCGCATGGCGGGGAGAGGAGGGCCTGGGCGGAGCGGGGGTCGCCGGCGGGGAGAGCCTCGCGTGGGGAGGTCCGCCAAGTGGTGCTTGCAGGGGCGGCGTCGAAAGCAGGTAGGGAGGGAGCCTTGAGGTGGTGGTGGGCGTGGCGATGGGAGCGTGCTGGGGCGAGAAGGGGAGAGGGGGTGGTCGTCGGATGCAGCAGAAGCGCAGGAGGGAGAGAAGGAGCGGCGCTGGCGAGGAAGAAAGGAGGAGGAGAGGAGGCCGACAGGTGGGGCCCAGGGGAGGCGCGCCCAGGGAGTGGTGGACCGCGGGGGGGGGGAAAGGTGGGATCTGGTGGGGGTGGCTGGCGTGCGTGGGAGTTGAGTGGGGAGGGGGTCCCACGCGGCAGGGACAGGGGAGGCCGAGTGGGGCCCGGCGGCTGGCTGGCTGTGAGGAGAGAGGGGAGAGAGAGGGGAGGGAGAAAAAGAGGAGGTGGCAAGGTATGATTGGAGGGGGAAGAGGGACAGCTGAGGTGGCGAGCACCGATAGGTTGGGGTGATGTGGCTGCTAGGGGAGGGTAGATTTTTGGGTGGCTTTAGGAATAAGGGACGGACCGTTTGTAGAACTCTGGGGTGGTCGTTCGGGTCGCTTTGCCGATCGTGCCCGCTAAAATAATTAAATATTTTATTTAATTGAATTGGGCCGTTTGAAACCGATGGCAACAAAACAAAATTATTCGAGACCCGTTTGACATTTGAATAGAGATGGGGCGTCTGGAAAACAAATCGGGGTTTGCAAAATAGTTTTATGCAAACTATGCATGATGATGACGATGCAATGCACAAATTCAACGCGATTTTCTAGTAGTGGTTTTACGGGATGCCACAATTCGACACCACTAACAAGGGATCTCGCCCTCGAGATCCGCCTCATGATACCGGAAGGAAGGTCGGCGTTCTCCGTCTTCTCGCTTTGTGTAGATCCTCGCGACACCACTAAAAAGAGTTCATCCTCCATCTTGAAATTGGCGACACCACCAACAAAGGTTCGTTGTTCCTGATCGTCGAGGGAGCACTCCGGGAACACAAGGTCGAAGGTAGAGGTATCGCAAATAAGGCCACCCCTAACTTCCGTGGACGGAGTAAAACTGCCGGATCCCCTGATTCGACGTACAAGAGCGAATGATAAGAGAAGTGGTAGGGTAGCTAATCCATTCCACACTCAAACCATTACTCTGCACACGAATAGGCGGATTAAGCATCCAACTCTCGGAATTAGACTGAAGATCTTCTTAGATGGTATCCGGAACAAGGGAATGTTGCCAGCAGAAATCGTATGAAAGACACAACGATTAGGTTCCGCGATGGTTCCATTGGCATGAACAACACATGCTCAAGGTATACTCCAACTTCACCAAAGCTCGTCCTTATCATATGTTTTTCAACGACACTGATATCCAGCAAGGAACACACATAGATAAAGAGCTCAAGATTAAAAGATTGAAGGAAGGGTACAACAGACAAGTTGCAGATTGATGATCGTAGCACCTCCGTTACAAAAGGGAGAAGCGAAACCCTAAAGGTACGACGGATACCCAACCACGAGAAATCCTGGACTCGAAGAGAGAGAAGAGAGCGGATTCAAAACACGTAGAGGTAAGAGAGGAATAGCAAAGGGGTAAGGAGTAAAATCAGACCTATTCAGAACTATCCAACCGATTTTCAAAAATAGTTTTGACACTCTACTTCGGCCGTTAGCTAGGTTATCCTACAATTTGGACTTGTGGGGTATCGCAACGCTGAGCTCGATACCACTGTAACACCCTCGAATCGGACCTATGCAAGTTTGAGCAAAATTCGCCAAACCCGCATAGAAAGCGATTCAAAGGTGCCCACCAGCACTTTCGTGCGGGTGGAACACGAAGTAATAACATTACACAAGTCCTCGATGGGACCCACGAGCAGATATATATAACGGCGACTCCATGAGTCAAGAATACAAATATAATATACAAAGATCCAAATCACCTTGAAAAACGATAGAGCGTCCAGCTACGGACAAGATGCAAATGGGGCTAAGAGCCCTGAAGAATAACCAATGGCATCCATAACCCTGCCCAGGCCAAGCGGAGGGTAACCACCTAACGACGTCGATCTCAAAACCTGCTTAAACAAAAGGTGCCGACAAGGGCAAAGGAAAAAGAGGCGTCAAGATCGAGGCCAAGACAGCGAGGCTAGAATTCGCGAACCTCGCCTACAAAGGTATGGTGGGTGGCGGCGTGGCAGCATGCACTAAACAACCTATAGAGACTCGATACAACTGGCGGTTATCAGAGGGGGGGTAAGAAAGTCCTATTCGGATCCAACCTGAAGCTAACACCAAACAAACCCATCCTGGTGGTTCCCCTCGAGACCTATCGAGGAAGTCAACCGAGGAACTCACACAGTTGGCAGTTTTATTTAATTAATGGTAGTTGCGGTACTTTACTAGTCAAGTTTAGATAATCGTCCTGGTAAAATAAACAGTGGGTCATTTTAGTTAACCATTCCGTTATAGTTGCAACAATTACTAATCAGATACAGATAGCATGAGATGAACCCAAAACCCAGCAGTTGTTGGTACTTTTATTCAGCCATTCCGTTGTAGTTGCAATAATTACTAGTCAGATACATTTGTCGCAAGCGACAACCAAACAAGCAATGGTGGGCAGTATTAATTAGCCATTCCGTTATAGTGAAGCTGATTACTAGTCATTATAAGTCAGATTAATAGCGTAAAAACTTTAGTTATGCTTGTCTATGATCGAGATCTTGTGCTCCAAGTCGTCCATATCCATGGACACGGCTTTGAAAGTTTTACCCGGGGTGCACCAATAGCAACACACGCTCGATCAACCTCGGAAAAACCAAAACAAAACCCAACGAGGCTTTCACGGTGAACAATCACAGGATTCAGAAATATTTGAGGCCACCCTTAAGTAGAACCATAGCGAGTAAGCAAGCTCAGACGGCCTCAAGGTTTGGGTGGGCCATGAGCAGTGGGAACCCGAAAGTGTGGCTGGGCTTGTCGACACCGCGAATCGTGTCCCGCTCCTAACAAGACAAAGGTGCGACTCGCACAATAAATAAAGCGATAAAACATGGCATAAGTACAGGATCGTAAATAAAACCTCAAACTAGTTTGTGGCCCCAAGAAATAAGTCTGAATCAAGCTCGCTCGGGGTCCCATATACCTCCCGGATGTGGATAGCGCAAAAACAAGGAACAGTATCAAGTACTCGGGGTCTTACGGGACACAAGTGGGCGTTCGGAAACCAAATATTATCTATCACCCACCGATGCCTCTGCTTATTCAATTTTAGTTGTTAAACAGAAATTTAAGTGACAATAAGTAAAACTAGAATCATCTCCAACAACAACATGCGGCAATACATCAGCAACTGTGGCATATGACGACACCAAAAACAGCACTTGAGCAAGCAACTACGACGCGCAAGTCCAACTATCTACCAAACAACAGGTAATAGGGTGTGTCCAAGGCAATATAAGGCTGCAGGGGATATATCGGGTACGGAAACTAGAGCATCGCAACACAGATAGCAATAGACCAACAGGAGGAAATAAATACTATAAAAGTAAGATAGGTAGAAAGGGGGAGATGCTCGCCTGAAAACATTGTCGAAGGGTCGAACCGAAGATCGGAACGAAGCTCACATCAACTCTACGGCCTTATCCGCGAAGAACCAAAACACTAGAAGAAACACCGGATGCAACATTTAATACAACGGCAGAAGATCGGCATGATGCATGCATGATGGATGGCATGGCAAAGGTGCGATGCAATTAGGTCATATTAAGCGGAACCGGGGTCCCGACACTTATTTAGATGGTTCCAGTTGTTTAGAAACCCCGCATTTAAATGTTGTTTTAACAAGGCAGGATTATAGTATTGGTCCGCTACACAAGTTTAAATGAGGCCAATATAAGGCTAGATTTACCCGCATATGGGCCCCATATTTAATTATTAGGTGAATCGGCGTAAGGCCCCCAAACCACATGAATGTATGCATGCGAGATGAATGACAAGTTAATATGCGACAAGGTTATATTTAGCATTTATAAAATAGGGCTCGGAAAAGGGGTCGCACATTGAGGGGTCTCGACGATCTCGTTAGGGTTCCGGTGTTCGGGGTTCGACAGGGTCCAGGGTCCGGTCTCGGGGTCCAGGGTTAGGGTCTTCGGATCGGGGTAGGTCTTGGCGTTCGGGTAGAAGGCTTGGTTCCGTGCCGGGGCGCATCGGGGTTTGGGGTTCGCGTCCGAGACGGAGAACTCGTCGCATCCAGGGAGATCTTGATGTAGGGACGGTCCTTGTCGGCGATTCCTCGGGTCTTATGCTCGGGTAGAAGTGCTTGTCGTTCTCGCATCGGCGACATTGGCGTTCTTGGCGAGCATCGGGTCCGGACTTCGCCCCCGGGAACGGGTCTTCAGGGTCTCGACAACTTCGATTCTCTGTGGGCGATCTTGGCACTCGACGTCCGTGAAGTAGTACTTGTCGCCCTACCGTCTTCGGGTTCGCTCCAATCGGGTACATGTCGTAGTACTTGTCGTCCCCTGAGGGAGATCTTGCGTCTAGGGTCGTGGCGATCTTGGGGGTTCCGAGGCGAACTTGGCGTCGGTGTCGGTGAACTTGTTAAGGGTCGGTCTTGCTGTCCCGGTGAGGTAATCGTCAGACTTGTTCGCTGGAGGTCACTGAAGTTAGATCAAACACCACTGACCCATCTTCACACGGTCGCCATCGCAACATCTGCACAAACCATGCTCATGGACAAGCCCAACACAAAACGCCTGAAGCCAACTTCCTGGTACTAGAGGATGACTCAACGAGGCAGGGAACCCAGCTAGCAGGGAAGGCGACGGCAGCGGCAGGCACGGGCGGCGGGGCCGGCTCGCGTCGGCGAGGCCGCGGCAGGCAGAGGGAAGGCGCGCGGTGGAGCGAGCCCTTGGCGGCCAGCGCCGATCGCTGCAGCGTCGTTAGCCGCCAGACGGGGTTCAGCGTCGGGCGGCGTCTGGAGGTCGGTGGCTCCATGCGGGCTGGAGGCGGGTGGCCCAGGCGCTGGGGCTGGGGGGCGGGAGGTGAGGGTCAGCGAGGTCGCTGGCGCGCTGGCAGCGACGACAGCGGCCTCGAGCGGCAGTGAGCGGTTGGTGGCGGTTGGTGAGCTGTTGGCCAGGCTCGCCCGGGCGGAAGGTCGGTGCCGGGGAGCGCCTTGGCCGGGCTAGCGAGGAGGCGGGCGGGCTCGAGGCGGAGGCTGCGGCGGTGACGAGGCCAGCAGGTGGACAGCGATGGGAAGGTCCCACAGTGGCCAGCGCATGGCAGGGAGAGGAGGGCCTGGGGCAGGGGTCGCCTGAGGAGAGCCTCGTGGGGAGGTCCGGGCTGGTGCTTGCGGTAGGCGGCGTCATGGCAGTGGAGGGAGCGCAGAGGTGGTGGCGCGAGCAGCGATGGGAGCGTCTTTGGGCGAAGGGAGAGGGGTGGTCGTCGGAGGCGCAGGAGGGAGAGAAGGGAGCGGGCGCCTGGCGAGGAAGAAAGGGAGGAGGGAGAGGAGGCCGACAGGGTGGGGCCCGCGCGGGGGAGGCGCGCCCAGGGAGTGGTGGACCGCGGGGGGGGAAAGGTGGGATCTGGTGGGGGTGGCTGGCGTGCGTGGGAGTTGAGTGGGGAGGGGGTCCCACGGGGCAGGGACAGGGGAGGCCGAGTGGGGCCCGGCGGCTGGCTGGCTGTGAGGAGAGAGGGGAGAGAGAGGGGGAGGGAGAAAAAGAGGAGGTGGCAGGGTATGATTGGAGGGGGAAGAGGGACAGCTGAGGTGGCGAGCACCGATAGGTTGGGGTGATGTGGCTGCTAGGGGAGGGTAGATTTTTGGGTGGCTTTAGGAATAAGGGACGGACCGTTTGTAGAACTCTGGGGTGGTCGTTCGGGTCGCTTTGGCCCGTTCGACTGCCCCGCTAAAAATAATTAAATATTTTATTTAATTGAATTGGGCCGTTTGAAACCCGATGGCAACAAAACAAAATTATTCCGGAGACCCGGCGTTTGACATTTGAATAGAGATGGGGCGTCTGGAAAACAAATCGGGGTTTGCAAAATAGTTTTATGCAAACTATGCATGATGATGACGATGCAATGCACAAATTCAACGCGATTTTCTAGTAGTGGTTTTACGGGATGCCACAGTATTCCTACTCAAACCACTTTACTTATTAGTGATAGTTTGCGAGTAGTTAAAGAGTACTCATGGCTTTATCTCTAGCTATTTCCGTGGCCAGACTATCAAGAGGACTATCAGGAAGATGGACCGCAGGAAGGTTATGACAACTAGGATCATCTCACATCGTCAGCATTGCCTGTGACCATGAAGATGGAGCTTCACCCACGCTATCGTTATTATATTATTTTGCTGCTTGATTGTATTAATACTGGATCATGAGATCCTTTATTTGTTGTAACACCTTATGTATGGTTTTTAATGGAGGATGTACCGTGATATCCAATCTTTTATGTATCACAAAAATAGTAATCCTGGGATTGCGATGTATGGCATAACAGGCATCTGGGATTAAAAATCTGGTTGTTGACAATATGACATGATAAGTTTTGCCTTGGAGTCGTGCTTTTTAGTTGTATATCCCTATCATCCATGAATCTTGTTTCAAACTTCATATTTTATTGTTGTCCCGGGTATGACACTTTGTTGTACATATGGTACAACTAAGTTGCTGGTAAAACTAGTTTTTAGGCTTGTTCGAAACTGTGGAATCTACATGGTTGTAAAGAACTATGTTCTTCCCGGGGTCCCAATTTGATGTGGTTACCTTCTGCATAATATCTATAAAAAATTTCAACCTGGGTTTTTCTCTACTTTGTTTAGCTAGATCGGGTTGCACTTGAGAATACATAGACGTGTTTATATGATCTACTTGTTATACTTCATGTAATCTACAGGAAATCTTTTGATTATTTGGCCTAGATGCAATTACCTTTGATTATCTTGTAGGAAGAAGTTTGAGGTTTTCCTTCCTAGGATACTCCATCTGATTTAGAAACTGGAATCCATGGATATAATCCATGGAGATATGGAGGAGGAATAAAGTTGGAGATATGGGTTTATTCTTGTTGGATCTGTAGTTAGTGGATAGGGAGGACATGTTTAGTTATTACACGCGCAAGCATAGCTCGGCTCGATTACCGCGTGTTGTCGAGCTATCCTTTTTGAGCATGGGGTAAGGAGTTGTGGGGTCTTTCCTTTCTGGTATGAGGGCTAGAGTAGAATAACGTGCCCTCGAGTGCTTGCTAGCCGTGTCCTTTTTTATTGGTCTAAAATGCAAAATTTTTGTAACAGGGAAAGCCTATCTAAGCTATTGCAGGTTCTATTAGTTCTTCAAAATAATAATGGTCATGGTCTCATGGAGTTTTGTTACATCAGGTTGTTTCGACCAGGGTTGTATCAGGTATGCTTATCCAAAACACAACTTGTCCTTGCATCAGTTTTAACTTGATTAGATTGATTTGTTTAACTTGATTATGTCTGACATACAACCAAGTTGTTCCAGATCACTAGGTAAGTTGCTTCTCTCGGTTAACCAAGTTGTTCCAGCAATACACTTTTTTGGTTACTGTGCTGTTTGGATACCAGGATTGGTTGCTGAGTTTTCCTCATATGGAGAGGTTTATAGAACCAACAGCATATGTTTGCATCGGGTCTGCTTATCCAAAACACAAATTGTCCATGTATCAGGTTTTTTTCTTTGATTAGGTTGAGTTGTATCTAACATACAACCAAGTTGTTCCAGATCATGGGGAAAGTTGCTTCTCCCAATTAACAAATTATCTCCAGAACATACTTTTATTTGCTGCTCTGTTTTGGATTACTAGGTTTTGGCTATTGAGTTTTTCTCATACGGATGGGTTTATAGAAATAAAAACTGCCCCAACTGTTTAGAATCAATTTTTTGCAAGTTGAATTGTCCCCTCAGTTAGGTGCTTCTAGTTTCTAGAAACATGGGGGAGAGGATGCTCATGTTTTACGTTCTAGAAAGTAAAGGGAATGGAGAGTGAGGGTGTGTGGGGAGAGAAGAAATCAAGGTTACATTTTCTTCTTACTTTGATCTGGTTACAGATCTGAAGAAATTTGAAGGCTTTCTAATGGAGAGAGAGGGGGAGAGATAGGGAGGGATAGGGAGAGAGAACACGTGGTCTCGACGAGGGGTGGTTGGTGCCTGAGACCGTGTATAGGTAGAAACATGCCGGGGAGAGTGGGGTGCGCGCTGGATTGGGTGTGCTTTCCGTTTCAGGGCTAGTGGTACTAGGGAATACTTTCCTTTTTGGGTGATGGCTGATTTAGACTAACCAGCCACCGATTGCTACCTAGACTTTCTTAAAAATAAAATAATTTGTATGCAAAAAATAGAATATAATATTTGGAACAAAAAATAACGACTTTCAGTGAAAAATTTAGGATAAAATAGAACATAACCATTGATCATAACCCAAAGGAGTGAAATAAAATTAAGCAAAAAAGAACAAAAAATAGCGATCGTGGAACAAAATCCCAATTGCAGGTGGAACAACGACCACATGTAGAACAAAACCGTAGCATTCCAAATAAGTACCACCTCCACATAGAACAAATATCACACTACAATAGGGAAAATAAAAGCTTGGAGAAAAAACTCTAGTCTACAGGCGGAACAAAATAATAGAAATTAGGGAACAAAATAAGTACCATGGAACAAATCCTAAGTACAAAAGGAACATTAATGCTATGTGGAATAAAAAAATTCCATCCATGGAATGAATCTTGATGATGAGAGGGACAAGAATATTTACCACAACTCGACTTTGCAACATGTAAAACCTGCCAGCTTGCTAAAATGGAACTCTAGGTAGATAAACTTGCTTAGTTGGAGAGAGAGAGAGAGAGAGTCGATGGTGAGGTAGGATGCGGAATAGGCAGCGCCTGACTCTGGCACCAGTGGACCTTCCGCCGCCGACAAGGTCCCCGGGCGAGTCCTATGGCTCGAGGTTTCAATGCCTCGGGCCAGACTCTGATTCTAACAGAGCGGTTGGGGCGGAGACGCTGGAAGATCTTGATGCCCTCGAGGATGCCAGTGGCGCTCTGGGGTGGACGACGATGTCGCGACGGCGACGGAAGACTGGCAAGGAGCTAAAGCAGGCATTCTGGGAGGAGGTTGACTTCTCCACCAAGGCTTCGAGGTTCTGGGAGAGGAAGTTCGCTTCTCCGCCATGTGAGTTTGTCGCGCGCTGTGGATCGCCGTCCCATATGAGTCGCGATGGTGCTGCGGAGGCTATGGAGCAGTTGCTTCCATGTCTGGTTTGCGGCTGGCTAGAGGGCCTAGGGTCAGGCCATGGAGGGGCCAGTTGCCGCCGCGGCGGAGGTCAGCACCGCCGACTCTCGGTGATGTGATCGCGGCGAGGCTTCAGTTACCGGTTGATCCGGTTTTTCCGCGATCTGTTGACGTGGCGAAGGTGGACGGGCCCACTCCATTTTTCTCCTAGGAAGTGGTATCAGTGAGGATTAGACACATCTGGCTCTCGGTTTCTCATGTGACAACGCCGCTCCCTCCATCTGGTTTGCATACCTCTTCTTCACCGCCGCCTCAATCTTCTTTGCCTCATGTACGCGTGTCTTCGTTGGGGCCTGGCAACGCTGATCGGCTCCAGCAATCCTTTTCCCAGATCGTCCTCAACAACATGGCACAGGACCTGCTGCCGCTCCTGTTCCCAGGGGTCCTGCTGCTGCTCCCGCCCCGAGAGGGCCGTCTCCCGTCATCGACCATCTCGCGAGGGTGCCCGGAGTGGCTGCTGCTCCCGCTGCTGCGCCCCCGAGAGCTCCTACTGCTGGTCCGCATTAGAGGCAGTATGGCGTGACTACATTGCCGGGGCCGATGAACACCACGTTTGGGCAGTTCTTTGTGCAGGGTCAGGGACCACCGCCTTTCTCTCTGGCCCACCAGGGATGCCACCACCTAGAGTGGGGCAGATGTGGGGCCCGTATTGCTATGCTCCTGTTGCAAACTACAATTATTTTCCACCGGCTCAGCAACGTCCGCTCCAGCCACCTTATCGTGATCCGCCAGTTGGAGGAGTCGGGGGATGATGCCTTTCTAGTATGTGGCTGGAGGGCCAAAGCCGGAAAATCAGTTTGTGATCGGAGTGGGTGCGTCCGCTGCACATGCATATCCCAAGAGGAAGAAGAAGAAGCAGGCGCAGGTGCCAGATCAGGGGATGCTCCTTCTCAGGTTTAGCTAGGGGCACATGTCTTGCAGCAGCCGTCGGTGCAGTATTCCTAGCCACAGTTGCAGGCTCTAGGGATTTTGGTGCACCCTATTCGGCTAAGGGTCAGCAGTTGCAATACCAGTATGAGGTGTAGGGTCAGCAGTTACATGGTCAGGGTACTCACGCGCCTGTTGTCACTCCACCTCAGCCACCTGTTGTCGCACCGCTGGTTTCGTCAGCTGTTGGGGCTAAGAAGAATGGCAAGTTTGTTCATTGCTGGAAGTATGTGGTTAATACACACGTGACCAAGGATTGTAAGGTAGTTCACTACTGTTACATCTGGATTGCGCAACCCATCCTACTTTGAGATGTCATGTGCTGAAGCAGCCGTGCATGACTCTGTATATGGCTGGTATCGGCGGTGAGCATACTCTGTTTACTCAGATCCCGGATGTGGTGACTCGTGATCATCTGGCGCATAGTCAGACCCCTATAGCTCTGGTGCGAGTTTCTAGTCAGATGGTATCTGCGGATGTTGTTCAGCGGCAGATTGCTAGGAGGTGTCAGGTGCATGTTCAGTGGAAGTGGGAGGCGTTCCCATATGGAGATTCTGCTTTCTTGATGAGCTTCCCGTCTTTTGAGGACTTGGACAGGGTGGATGGGATCCAAATGTCAGTACCGCTTAGTACCTCTCATCTTACTTTCTCTATTTACAGGACGAAGGAACTGCCACATAAGTTTGAGATGCAGTATTTTTGGCTTTATGTCGAGGGAGTACCTCATATTTTGCGCTATTTCCAGGGTTTGTGGGCTGTTGGAGGTCTCATGGGGAACACTCTAGATGTGGATTTGTTCAGTCCGTGGAAGCGGGGGGTAGTTCGTATTCTTGTGGAGATGTTTGATACGAAGGTCTTTCTGAAGCAGCATGATTCTATGGGTCACTTTATTGTGTCTAATGTCGTGGTCAAGCATAAGTTATATGAGTTTCGTTTCCGGATTGTACCTGAGTTTATATTCCGGAACCAGAGTTTGTTCCTTTCTTGTGAAGAAAGGGTGATGATGACGTAGATGATGATGCCAATGGGAGGCCTATGGAGGATTGCTACGTCATAAACGTATCTATAATTTTTTATGTTCCATGCTTGTTTAGTATCCACTTTGCTATGCTTTGTCTACACTTTGAGGTATTTTTATATATTTTCTAGGACTAACCTATTAATAAGATGCCGCAGTGCCAGTTGCTTGTTCTCTGCTGTTTTTGGTTTCAGAAAAGCTAGTAAGGAAATATTCTCGGAATTGGACAGGACAAAAGCCAAAGTCAATATTTCACCGAGACGAACAAAGAAACTGAAGGGCAACCGAAGGAGGGACACAAGGCTTCCACACCCTAGGGTGGCATGGCGCCCCAAGGGCACGCCGCCACCTGGTGTGGGCGCCTCGGGTGCCCTCCTGCCTTGCCTCTTCGCCTATAAAAGCCCCCCGATGCCAAAACCATAAGTACCTGGTCATATCTCTAGGAAATAGTCTATAGCCACCATCATCGTCGCTAGGTCGGGGGATCTGAATCTCTTCCCGGCACCCAGCCAAAGGGGAGAGATCATCCCAGAGGCCTTCTTCATCACCATGCCAGCCTCCGGTATGATGCGTGAGTAGTTCACCCTTGGACTATGGGTCCATACATTAGCTATATGGTTGTTTCTCCTCCTTTGTTCTATCATGTTTAGATCTTGTGAGCTCCGTTCATGATCAAGATCACCTATTTTTAATCATACATGTTGTGTTTGCGGGGATACGATGGATATTGAGATTTCTATGTCAGATTGATTATTGATTCTATCATGTCTTATGATTATTGATTCTATCATGTCTTTGTTGTTTGTGATCTTGCATGCTCTCTATTGCTAGTAGCTATCCTGGCCAAGTAGATGCTAGTGACTCCAACAGGGACTATTTATGCTCTATAGTGGGTTCATGCCTCTATTAAATCTAGGGAAATGACAGGAATCTCTAAGTTTATAGATGTGTTGTTGCTACTAGGGATAAAACAACAATCTTTTGTTCATGGAACAGTTGTATTATTTACTTTACACACATTGCTTAATGCAGTTATCCGTTGCTTGCAACTTAATACTGGAGGGGGTTCGGACGATAACCTGAAGGTGGATTACTGGTCATAGATTTAGTTGGATGACGATCTATGTATATTGTTGTAATGCCCAATCAAATTTCATAGGAATCATGATGTCTAGTATTTGCATTGTTATGCCTTGTTCAGTCCTGTCAATTGCCCCGTTGTAGTTTGTTCACCCAGCATGTTATTTATTTATCTTAAGGAGAACACCTCTAGTGAACTATGGACCTCGGTCCAATCTTTACCATTGTTACATCATCTACTGTTACTGTTTACTTTCTACAAGCAACCATTACCTTACACACTATACGTTTAATCCTTTGTTTTCAGCAAACCAGTGCGATTGACAACCTCACAGTAAGTTGGGGCAAAGTCTTGAGTTTGTGTTGTGCAGGATTCCAAGTTGTTAGCAACACCTTGGAGTTGTTTCCTTGCTCCTACTGGTTAGATAACCTTGGTTTCATAACTGAGGTAAAACTTGCTGATGTGCTCATCATACCTTCCTCTTGGGGTCTCTCAACGAAGCTCTACTATTGAGCCACGTCAAGGATTTTTCTAGCACCGTTGCCGAGGAGTTAAGGACAGCTTCACAAGGGGAGTCATTCACAACCATTCTCTTTAATTTGTTTTTGTTTCGCTTAGTTTATTTTGATTGCTTATTTTTACCAAAAATTACAAAAAAAATTAGTTTCATTTGGTTTGCTTTTTCTTATAAAAAACACACAAAAAAATAGTTCCTACTCTAGTTGCTGCTACTGTTGGCTTGCTCTACTTTTGCAAAAATGAATTCTGATGAGAACACCAAGTTGTGTGACTTCACTAGCACAAACAACAATGATTTCATGAGTACACCCATTGCTCCACCTGCTCCTGATGCTACCTTATATGAAATTAAGTTTGCTTTGTTGAATCTTGTGATGAAAGAGCAATTTTATGGTGTTAGTTCTGATGATGTTGCTGCCCACCTTAATAACTTTGTTGAACTTTGTGAGATGCAAAAATATAAGGATGTATATGGAGATATTATTAAGCTCAGATTGTTTCCTTTATCCTTGAGAGGAAAAGCTAAAGAATGGTTGCTATCCTTGCCTAGAAATAGTATTGATTCTTTGATTAAATGCAAAGATGCTTTTATTGGAAAATACTATCCTCCTGCTAAGATTATATCTATGAGAAGTGAAATAATGAAATTTAAACAACATGATAATGAACATGTTGCTCAAGCTTGGGAAAGAATGAAATCTTTGGTAAAGAATTGTCCCACTCATGGACTGACCGCTTGGATGATTATCCAGACTTTTTATGCAGGGTTAAATTTCTCTTCAAGAAATCTATTGGATTCTGCTGTTGGAGGTACCTTTATGACCATTACTTTGGGTGTTGCAACAAATCTCCTTGACAATATGATGGTTAATTATTCTGAATGGCACACTAAGAGCTCCACATGGTAATAAGGTAAATTTTGTTGAAGAAACCTCCTCCTTGAGTGATAAAATTTGTCACATCCCAAATTTTAGATTTGGTACTGCATAACATTCATGGCATTGCATCATGATCATCCTTGCAAAATTTCAGTTTGAAAAGATTTTGGCAAAACAAACCACTTGCATTTGCATTTTGACACCTACACATGAACACTTGGTTTTACCATGATACTGTGAAAAACATTATATTTTGGGTGTATGGAAGGCACGGGTGCATAGAGGGTTCCACCACGAACCCATAGCACTTTGAATCGCCCAAATCGGAGTTTCATAGAAGAAGTTATGGCGAACTGAATTTTGGTCTTATTCTAGAAAGATTATGTCAAAAATTCAGATAAAAATTCGACAGAGAAAAAAAAAGGAATAAAAAAGCGGTATGCTGACCGGCCCGGCTGCCAGCATTAGCATGACCGCCAAATAGGCTTGTGCGGATAGTATCTTGCCGCTTGCCCATTGACGAGCTGGTCCCCTGTCCGCCACACGCGTCGCTGACGCGTGGGACCCGCATGTCAGCGTGTTTTCCCCAACACGAACTTCCTCTCCGATTCTTGCGGGAATTTGTGTCGAATCCGAACACCCCCGCGCGAGTTTTTCCTACCGTCTTAAAGCCCTAGCCCTCCTATACGAAACCCCCCAGATTTCGCTCTCTCCCGCGCCGCCACCGACGAGCAATTGCTCGCCGGAGTTCACCGCTGCCGCCGCCTCCGAGCTCGGTAAGCTCGCACCGCCGCCGCGCCTCGCCCCCTCCCTCGCCTCATGCCGCGAGCTTCGCCACACCGCCCGTGACCCGCCTCTCCCTCTCCTCCCCAGGGGACCGGCGTCGTCGCCCGGCCGCCGCCGCGCTCGCCGCTTCGCCGCCGTTGCCCCTTTTCTCATGCCGCCGCCGCCGCCATGAGGAGCTCCGCCACACCGACGACGTCCGCCCCAGCCAAGCCCGCCTTGAGCACCGCCGCTGAAACCACCCGCCGCCACCGGTGAGCACGCCGCCGCCCTCCCCTGCCCTTTGATCTCGATCCAACGGTCCAGATGGACCGTGGAAAGTTCAACCCTGGCAGTTGACCAGTCAACCGCCACGTCAGCTGCCACATAGGCGCGGTCAACAGGCAACTTTGACTGTGTATTTTTTTAATTTGATTTAAATTGGCAGAAAATAGCTAAAACTTGTAAAATTCATATCTTCAAATCTACTGGGCCAAAAATTGCAAATAAATATGTATGGATTATATGTCACACGTAGAATATTGCTGTACAGTTGCTTTAGGCTTTTACCGCAAGGTTTTGTCCTGGTTAATTAAAAGAATTAATGCTCTTTTTATATTAATAAATTCATAGAATAAGTTCTGTAACTCGAAAAATTGCAAATAAGATGTCCCTGGAATCAGTAGAATAAGAGGAATCTTATAGTGAATTAAAAAGTTACACTTATAGTACTGGAATTTGCAGAATCTTTATAATGGCTTACTGTAGTGTTTTAATTACCCAAGGCTTTATACAAAACCTTTTTGAGAAATTCCAATTGGTACTGACTCTATTTTGAGTTGCCTACACAGTGGAAATTTTCCAAGATTTTACAAACAGTAAGTTAGAAGTGGCTAATTATTTAGTTTCTAGCTCTATTATTTGAGCGTTATAAATTGTATGCCTTGTTTTCTTTGCAGTCAAAATAATTTCCATGCATGCATACAGTAGTTATACTGAATAATATTATGTGATGCTACTGTAGCATTATTCTACTTGTCATGCATGCATCTTGCATCGTCTTTGTTTGCATATGATTGTGGATGGTTTGTTTATGATTGCAATTGTATCGTAGATTGTGACGAGTGCAACGTTTTCTCGTGTGTGGACTGTTCCTCCGACCGCTACAGCCAAGGCAAGTAGATGCTACTTTGTTCATGATGTTGTCCTATTATTTTCAATGCATTGTCGTGTATTTTGTAGATGCATGTGTAGGATATTACTATCGCTATGCTATGTACCATTATGTGGTAGGGCTTACCCGGTAGATGAGCCACCGTTGGTAGATGTGCTTAGCCATGCTATGATGAATGAGGGCTGGGTTACATCACTGTAGTTGTTTCTAAATGTGTTGGTTTGCGAAAACTAAAACAACCTAATCAATGAATCTCCTGGGTGTGATGGGATTGATAATTTTTGGTGGTATCATTGCGGAAAGGCACCCAGGTATCAAGAGAGAATGCTTGGCTTATTTATTTTGTAGCTTACATGTACAACCATGTGCCAATAATGGAATGGGCGGTTGGTTGGACTCAGTAGGTTGTGGTAACTCGAACCCACGTATCCAGAGATGTAGAATTTTGGTAGGTTGGACCGGTGCGTGTCGGGTTTGGGGAGCTACTTCCCGAACGGTCCCTTCTTGGACTTCTCCCTATCATCACCCAATATGAGAGTGGTGGTACGAGCTGGGCTGGCCAAGTCACATGGGTAAAGTGTACTAACCCCTGCAGAGTGTATAATCTAATCAATTAGCCGTGTCCCCGGTTATGGACGTCTGAGTTGCTTGATATTGATTCCATGACATGTTTCTCTCTCATTCTAATTTCATAATTACTTTAATGTTGAGGGGTTAACTTAATTGGGATCTTTTCAAAAGAAAAATCAAAAACTATTTATGAAAGTAGGACAAAGGTATTTGCAAATGCAAGCTAGCCACAGTTCCACTTGCCAGATATGCATGTAGATGTTAGCTCTATTGTCTTCTTTAATAGCTCTACTTGCCATACATTCCATGTATTGACCCTTCGGGGATGCTACGTTTCATGTTGCAGGATATTCCGTTTCTGGGTAATCGATTTAGGCCACGGTACTCCACTCGGCACTTGTTCACTTGTGGGAAATTTGAAGAATGGAGGATTTACTACATTTATGTTGCTACTTGCATAATTTGAGCTAGCCTTGAGCTAAGCTTTTATTGTAATAATGATACTTTGGATCTTCATTATTTGTGATACACGGATATTTTGCTATGTTATTCATCTTATTCTATTGTGGGCCAATGAACCGATCCAGGGATTGGCATGTCACATAGAAGCTGCGGTCTTTTCAGAACCGTAGTGTTACAAAATTGATGTTATCATGGCTATGCTAGTTAATGGAAAAGATCATATTGATCCAAATAATGTTCCTTTAGCCTATTTGGTTTCTCAAGAAGAGCAAGTTGATGTGAATTTCATTAGAAAATAACAATTTCAACAAAAATGCCTATAGGAATAATTTGGTAATAATAATTATAGGCCTTATCCTCCCAATAATGGTAATACATATTGAAATTCCTACAACAACAATAGAAGTACTCCCTATGAAAAATGAAGTCATGCTTAAGGACTTTATTAGTAAACAAACCACTTTCAATAATGGTATGGAGGAAAAGCTTTTGAATGTTGAGAAAAATATGTCATCTTTGTCTGAAGCACAATCCTCTTTGATTAATAAGATGGCTACTAAACCTAAAACCTCGGAAAGTACCTTTGTTGCTACTCATGCCATATAAGTTACTATTGATGAAAATGTTAGACTGTTAGCTAAATTGCATGTTAAGTGGGAAAGAGAAGAATAAATTGCTAGAAACAATAGTATTTGTACTATTACTACCACCAATGTTGATGCTACCAAACCACAAAAAGTCCCCATTCCTCCTACAACAATACCTAAACCCAATAAGTCTACTACCTATGATGCTAAGTTTGATTTTGATCTTGATGGTTGTAATATTTCTGAAGTGATTATGTTCCTGCAAAAGCTTGTTAGAAGACCTAATTCTTGTGCTATGAATATGGATTTCACCAAACACATTGTAGATGCTCTCATTAAAATTAAGGAAGAAAAATTGAAACACACAGCTTCTATTCCTAGGAAAGTAGAAGATAGTTGGGAACCCATCATTAATATGCAAGTGAATGACTTTGATCTCAAAGCTTCATGTGACCTTGGTTCTAGTGTCTCTATTATGCCTACAAAGATTTATGAAATGCTTGATTTGCCACTTTTGGAAGATTGCTATTTAGATGTCCCACTTGATGATAATGCTAAGAACAAACTTACGAGGAGTGTTAATGATGTTCTTATTATGGTTAACAATGCCTATGTCCCTGTTGATTTCTATGTTTTGGATGTTGAATGCAATGCTTCTTGTCCTATTACTTTGGGAAGACCTTTTCTTAGAACAGTTGGTGCCATTATTGGTATGAAAGAAGGAACCATTAAATATAAATTCCCATTCAAGAAAGGTATTGAACACTCCCCTATGAGGAGAGAGAAGTTACCTTTTGCTCCTCCTTTTAAAGCAAAATTTGATGTCAATGCTTCTTCTTTTGAAAATACTTGATTCTTGCTTCTTTTGCCTAACTTAAAGGCGTTAAAGAAAAGTACTTCTTAGGAGATAACCCAATAGTTTTCTTGAGTCTTGGAAGTTATTACTTCTGTAATAACCTCTCCTTATCCTTTTTGTTTGATTTTTGTGCCAAGAATAACCTATAATGAGAGAGAAGTAAGATTTGGGGAAGTCGTGAAACCGATTTTTGTGCTTCACTGTAAAAAATCATGAAAATCTTTTTATGTCGGATTAAGCTGTAATTTTCTGAGTAAATCCCCCAGGTTGTTATCTAACTTTCGTTAGTTCAACACTTTTCGATTTGAGCAACAGAAGGTCTTCAAAAAAATTGGTTTTTACCGGCTGGTCTGTTTTGATAGATTTCTGCCATTATTTGCATTTGCCTCTTATTGATTACTTTTTGAGTTCTTTTTTTGGTGAATTGAGATTTTTAAGGGAATTGATATAGTATATTGTGCTTTTAATGAAATTTTTGCTGTTTTGAAACTAAACCCCAAAGGTTTTTTACTTTTGAATGCACTAATGTTGCTAATGAAGATTGTGTGAAGTTTTGTATGAAGGAAATTTTCAGTTCTAGGGGAAGAATGATGTGATGAGATGAAGAATGGACAAAATCTTAAGCTTGGGGATGCCACCCTGTGTCACACCAAGAAATATTCAAGAGGTACAAGCGTCAAAGCTTGGGATGCCCAAGGCATCCCCTTCTTCATTAATAAAATCTCAGGTCTCTTTCTAGACACTTCATTTTTATTGTTTCATGCATTCTTGTGTTATTCTTGGAGCGTCTTAGTTTTCGTTTTTGGTTTTCATTTTCTTAGTTTTATTGAATAAAGTAGTTGGACCCCCTCTTTCGTTGTGATATTTCAAATAAGTTGATTGGTGTTGGAAAAGAGTAGACAGTTTCATGCTTATAGTGGTACAAAAGGGAGTTTGTTTTGACTGTGACTTAGACTTTATCATGTCATGCTAGATGTTGTTTTGACCTTATGCTTAGTGATTATTCTTGTATCATCACTTGTTCTAAACAATTGAGATTTCTTAATTTGCCTTGAAAGAATCATGCGTTGTTTTAGCATACAAAAGCATAATATTGTGGCATTCTCCTTTGATGCTTTGTTTGGGTTGACTTGGCACATGCTCACACCATGTTATGACTATGAACCAGTCACCTTAGCCTCTATGATAATTTAGTTTTTGACTTGTGATACCACTTTATGCTTTGATTGATAATGTTTTGTCTCTCTGCATGATTATGGCCATTATTTCCATCTTAGTTGGTCGCTCCCAGTCTTTTGCTATCCTCCACTTGTATTGAGTAAGCTCTACTCATGCATGCAACTCCCAGGAAACCAAGTTATTCCAAAGTGTCCACTATAAATTCCTATGCATGGGGTGTTGCACCATTCCAAGTATATTCTTGTTTTATATATCTTCCAAATTAAACTTGTTATGTGAAAATTAGTTATTAAAGCTCTCACAAACTTGATGGCACACTTCATTTTTCTTGCCCCTAATAAACTTGAACCATTGTGTCATCTATGTTGTATATGCTTGCGCTTATAAGTTGGGAATTAGCAGAACCGTGCTGTCAGGGGGAACGCTTTCAACACCTGTAAATATCTACCCAGTTGATATCATGCTCTTTTGTTTATGGATATCAGCGGTGTGAAATAAAAGGGGAGCTTGTAAGTCCATGGAGTTATGCATGTGTGTTAGATAAACGCCTGGTCCGCTAGACTAAGCCATGCCTAATCATGGTGGAAACTTGAAGCATCACCATAGTGAGGAATTCATGAAGCATCCTTAGAAAAAATATATAGAAAAAAAGAGAGAAAAAATATATGCACCATTCTCATGGTAAATAAAATGATTGTTGAGATGCTCACTTTCTGTTGCCTTGTCATTTTGATATAGGATAGCTCCTGTGTCATGGGGAAAGGGGTACCTTGTTGGCGGTTCTCTATGATACACATATACTTACAATGAGAAGAACTTACCGGTAACTAAAGTTGAGTAGCATGAGGAACGACCCTCACACTCAAGGGACATGAGATTGCCAACTTACATTTTGTCAAGCATATACTCCATACTTTGTTCACTTTAACCTTAATCACTTCAAGATGCTTATGATAGGGTCAATGAGAGCTGAAAGCTAACAAGTACCATAATTTTTGGAAGCTCTTTATGAAACTTGAAATCCCTGCTTCCCTGTGAAGGGCCTTTCTTCCCACTTTTATATTGAGTCTCCACCTTCTATCCTTAGGCACCAATTAAGAGAGCATAGTTGTCATTCTTAGTTTTATGTGCATTGTCCCAAAACTTATTGATTGATTCATAATGTTGATATTGCTTGTTCTTAAACTATTTGTATCTAGTCACCCTTATGAACTTTGAAGGTGTCCTATGCATTTATTTTTTGCTACTCCATTAGAGACAAGATGAATACCACTATGCTATGTTTTATATATGTAAAACAAACAAACGTCTTTCAATGCATTGTTATTCATGTTCTTTGTTTGTATCCTTTCATGTTGCAACATAGTTGCTATGTCTTATTGTTAGAACTTCATATTTTGTGATCATGTTTAGAGTACTTTGATCCCAGCTTTCAATGCTTTACAAATGGTTTGATCAAGATTGTGATGGTGCATGTCACCTCAAAAATTATTATTTTTATCACTTACCTAGTCGAGGACGAGCAGTAGTTAAGCTTGGAGATGATTGATACGTCGTAAACATATCTATAATTTTTTATTTTCCATGCTTGTTTAGTATCCACTTTGCTATGCTTTGTATACACTTTGAGGTATTTTTATACATTTTCTAGGACTAACCTATTAACAAGATGCCGCAGTGACAGTTGCCTGTTTTCTGCTGTTTTTGGTTTCAGAAAATCTAGTAAGGAAATATTCTTGGAATTGGACGGGACAAAATCCAAAGTCAATATTTCACCGAGACGAACACAGAGACTGAAGGGCAACCGAAGGAGGGCCACGAGGCCACCACACCCTAGGGTGGCGCGGGCCCTAGGGCGCGCCTCCACCTGGTGTGGGCGCCTCGGGTGCCCCTGGCTTGCCTCTTCGCCTATAAAATCCCCCCGATGCCAAAACCCTAAGTACCCGATTATATCTCCACGAAAGAGTCCGTAGCCTCCGCCACCATCGTCCCTAGATCGGGGGATCTGAAGCTCTTCCTGGCACCCTGCCGGAGGGGAGAGATCATCCCGGAGGCCTTCTTCATCACCATGCCAGCCTCTGGTATGATGTGTGAGTAGTTCACCCTTGGACTATGGGTCCATACAGTATCTAGATGGCTGTTTCTCCTCCTTTGTGCTATCTGTTTGGCCATGAAGAGATAAAACAAAACTTTTCCCTCTAACATGGTGATCCCATGATCTAGATGAGGTAGAAGGCCACGAGGTTTACCACTAGACGCGCAGTTGCGGATTACTGATGAAGCACATCTATTGATGCAGTGGAGTCCTTACGATCCGATCGTCCTGGTGCTGATCGTACAACACCTCTGCTAGTATCCACATGTACAAGGAGGAGCACCGGCGACGAACTGCTAGGTTCGTAACGACGGCAAGACTACTGTGGAGCTAGGGTTTCCAACTCATGGAATGACCTAACTGATCAACGATTAACCCTTCTGGGTTATTGTGCTCCACTATATATAGGGAGTGAACGTGAGCTCCACTCTCGTGGCCCATTCACAAAAGCCCATTATTAGTCCATGTGAGTCCGACTCACTGACTCAGTCCAAATCCGGCTCGGGTCCAACCCAACCAGATTTTTGGTTCAAATCCAATCCAAACTTGCTCCCGCTCTTAAGTGTGTGACCCCGTAGGCTAATGTCTACTCGGACACGATTGGAGACTCCAATCGATCAGTCGGTAGCGGCTCCTTGCAGAACATGCCGACTCCCAAGCACCAAAGAGTCATGACGACTTGCCTTTCCAATGCGACTTACATCCGAGTCCCTTTTGCCTCACGATATACCTTGTCAGACTATAGGCGAATAACTGTCATCCCTTTAATAGTCCGACTCTATTCCCGATCCGAGATAAGTGATTCATCCAACTAACTCTTAGTCTATCGCCTCGGTTAACACTTAACCGAGTCGCATATGGCCATGCTTTCCGAATCATATCATCCGAGTGGGCCTAGAGAATATCTCTCCAAGTAGAGGGGCAAAATCCCATCCTAGTTATTCACATCACGCAGCTTGATTCTCAGTCGACCCGAACTCAGCATTTATAATTGCCTAGTTACGTATCAGCATTTGACAAAACCTAAGTCGGTGATCATCAACTCGGACTATGCAACAACCTCAGGTCTTAGGGTTACATTGATTGATATGTACACATGACAACTTGTTCGTTGTACCTCAATATGGGTCAATCCGACTCGCTAAACTCTTTAGCCGAATCTGTGTAATTCGGAATGGCATCTCCATGCCCATGACAAGTGGAACCGAGTCATCAAGCCGACTTTCACATTGGTCTAAGTTGTGTGTCCATCACAAACTCGATGACCAAGGATATTTAGTACAAACAACATGAATGTATAGTTCCACAACCGAATCACATATTCAATGATACACATCAGATGTTTATACAAAGACAACTTAATATCTTTATGAATACAATGAGAATACATGATTGCCTCTAGGGCATATTCCCAACAGTCTGCCACTTGCGCTAGAGTCAATCTTCCGACATCACATGTCTAAGCATCTAATGCCCATGGCTCTCAGGTGCGCCTCATGCTTCGGCTGTGGTAACGGCTTTGTCAATGGATCCGCAATATTTGCATCCGTGTGTACCTTGCATAACTTGATATCACCCTGATCCACGAACTGGAGAATCAGGTGGTACCGCATGAGTATGTGCTTGTTCATCTGGTGTTGTCTAGGTTCCTTGTCTTGTTCAATAGCACCATTGTTGTCACAATACACGTCTAACGGATTGGATGAGCCCTGAACCACATCAAGATCCATGAGGAAATTCCTCATCCAAACAGCTTCCTTTGCTACCTTCGAGGCGGCAATATACTCAGTCTTTGTTGTAGATGCAAACATAGTCTCTTGCTTGGTATTATTCCAGCTCACAGCACCTCCTTTTATAATAAACATGTATCCAGATTGCGAATGAGAATCATCAGAGTCGGTAAGATAACTCAACTTAGAAATAGAGAAAGGTCCCTTCATAGAGGGAAACAGGGAGTTCAAGTCAAAAAGTGGAACGGTTATACCCCACGGGTACACAACATTGGCATACCTATTCCAGCCCAAGGAAGGCCGACGACAAGATACGCGGCCTCCGAATATTTTGGGTGGCCCAAGCCCATGACACCTTCGGATCCTTGGAGAACAAGACTAGAGTAGATAGAATTTCAAAGGGGCAAACCCTAAGCTGTAACCGAATCGACCTACGCCCGGGACCCTCCTATCTATATAAAGGCTAGGAGGGCACATTGAGGAGGGCATCAACTCACCTCATATGCACCTCACGCCATATTACATCTGTGCACCCTTGTAACCTTCGGTCCTACCATAATCAAGACCAGACAAGCAGGAGTAGGATTTTCCCTCCGGGGGCCTGAACCTGGGTAAACACCATGTCCCTGTGTTGATTATTTTCTAACTGCTCTGTGATCTACAACATCCCCATCTTCTCCAAATCCCAAGTCCATAACAATGGACATTGACAAGTTGAAACCTCGTTAATTGGTGCCGTCTGTGGGAACTGGGGGCGCTGATTGTGCGATCGTGACGGTCCCATCCGAAGCGATCTACAACTCATCGGCAATGGAGAGTCACCTCCTCTTCGGCACCTTCGACTTCAGCGCCCACTCGCCAGCCACCATGAGGGATTTCGAGCCCGTAGAAGACGGGTTTGAGATTCTGTTCGGGAGCTTCTGCTTCCAGGTGGGGCAGACCGACACTCTCCACCTCCCAGAGTGGATGCCACTACCTTCCATCAGGCCCGCTTCGTGGGTTCCACCCATCGGCGTGTTACGCACGTCGACGCTGACAAACGAGTCATATGACAGTAGCAGCTGCAACTCAGATCTGTGCGGCCCTCCCTCATGTAACATCCCAACATTTAGGATTAAACGAAGGGTAGATTTAGGATTTTGTGCATCTGCATGCATGCATCTGAAAATTCGGCTAAATTTTTTGCCAAATGAAAAGACTAGAGTGATCAGAATTCTTACTCTGATGAATTAGGTTTAGTGTTATCAGAAGGGGAGTGAGATGAATTTTGACATGACCTCCATTGTTTTGGTGGGTTATGAGGGGAGAAATTTGACTTATGAATAATTATTCATAATAATACTAATACAAGTATGATAATAAAAGTATAAAGATTATTTAAGACCAACATTACAGTATTCTTTTATAAATAAAAGAATGAAGGAAAATTAAAATGAAACAAATAAGAGAATAAAGAAAAGGAAAATAAATTAAAAGAATGAAATAAATAAAAATAATTCTTTATTACAATAATATATGTAACAATGTTCCTTTATAATAAAGGAATGATTTATTACAGTAATAAAAAATATTACAATGTCCTTATATTTACTCAAACAGATGAGAGTATTACAATAAGAACTAATAGGTGCAAGTAAATATGTTCCAAGGAATATGTTACAAAAATTATGAATATTACAAATTAGAAATGAAATAATAAGAAAATCCTAAAAGTAATCTTCATTTCACATCTTCTCAATTTCTGATCTTGTTCCTGAAAAAGCACAAAGTAAACCAAATAGAATACAAAAAAAGAAACAGAGTTAGTGTCGAATAAGTTTTTCTCTTAGTATGGCTATGAAATGCATAGCTATTCACATCATTGAGCATATGTAAATAGGGGCAAGTTTCACCAAAAATGATATCTGTTCTTATCAGTATAGTACTGGCCTTAGTTCAACATCATAGGCAATCAGGGGCAATTTTCACCATTTAGAGATCCAACTACAAAGAGAGAGGCATAGTAAAATAAGCAGGAAATTCACTTCTCAACTTGAGCTCATCCATAATAGATATTTCCACAACCTTGAAACTTGAACCTATAGGACCCACAAGTAAGTAGCTTACTCAACACATGTAGACATGTGTGTTGTCAACACACCAGGAGCACTGGAAAGTAGATAAGAACAGGGAGCAGCCGTAGCAAAGCACCTGCTTGCTTATTTCGCTCTCTATTCCAGAAACCCATCAGAATTTAGTCACAATTCACAGAACCAGCATCAGATCTCTCTCAAGGTCACATAAGAACACCACCATATTATCCATTTCCACACATGTACAGAGCACTGCTTGATTACAGTCACCAGCAAACCACACATATACCAGAGCAACTATGGTTATCTAATCAAGAAGGAGGCAGTAGAAGATCAGGGAGGAGAAGGTCAACTAGATCAAAACCAAAGTACTAGTTAGAGCTACTCAAGATCAACTCATTACACACCAAGCATCAGCATATACTTCTCAACATCAGGTTGCTATTCATCTCTAAGCCGGCCTGAGTATTTAATATCAATTCTTCTCCTACTTTTTTCCCAAGATGGTTTTGGGTGAGAGGGAGCTCTCAGTATAGTGTAGAAGTGCTACACTAGTTCATCCCAGAGCTTTTAAAGGCCAACAAAGTATCTGTTCTTAACTTAGAAAGATTTGGCCTCAGTCTGTTGCATCCTTGGCTTGGACAAAATCTTAAAGAAACCAATTCTGCTACCTAGCCACTGATATGCACAATCCAGGTATGGAGGCACCACAGCAGCAGCAAGGGCAGCATATACCAATAATAATAATAATTGAATTTGTTCTTATTCTTAAAACTGGAGCATCAGACTTTGCATCATAGGCCAAGCCAAGAAATCAAGCATAATACATGTTCTTATCAGTTTATAGAGAGGGGAGAAAGAAAGTCAAGAAGAGAGGGGAGCTTGATCAATCAGTTGAGCTGGTGATCCCTGGTGTAACCAGGAGCTCATACCCTAACCATACAAAAAATAGGACAGCAAGATGTAGTGAGAAGAGCAGCACTACTATACAACACATATACCACATATTCCAAAACAAAGAGAAGTGTATCCTATAAGCATAACACCTACATATTTTTAAATGGAAAACAAGCACACTTTGCACTTGACAACACAAATCTATCCAAGATATTAAGCCTATGATCAGATAGTCTATGACCATTCAAATCAAGTAGCAAACTACTAATAAAGAGGACAAGTATAGTAGATGTATAATCTACTTAGACCAGATACAATCACCTGAACCAAAGGCAAACCCATATTACATAAGCTATTCTAAGCAACAGTGGCAATCCAGTACAAATAGATAAATTGACAAGCCAAAATCAATGAGCAAACTATATAGCAAAGGCACTGTATTGCATCATACTTGGGTTCATACTCAGAGGGAGTGGGTTAGAGAAAGAAAACTTACCCGATTGGCCTCGCAAAGCAAGAAGAGGAAGTATACGGTGGGACATAGAGGTGACGCGAGCCAGGGCAGCGGCACGAGGAGCTCCTAGAGGCGTTGCAACCCGCGCCTAGGCCACCACCAGGGCTGCCAGAGGAGAAACACGTCGGTGCAGGACAACACCACACCGTGAAAGCGCCAGTAGAGCAACCAGGGAAGCACCGAAGCACAGCACCGCCCAGGAGCCACAAACCCTAGCCACCTCGGAGAAGAGTGTTTGACCAGGGGAGGGCTCAAGTGGTGAATCGAATTGGACCAGTCGACGTTGTGTTGTTGACTGTGTCGGCAACCTCATCACCGTCGGCTGGGAACGCTAGAGCTCACCGAAATCGTACAGCAAAGGCGGTGGAGTCTCCCCATCGTGGAGAATAAGGAGGCCCCGAGAGAGAGAGAGGAGAGGGGATCGACTGGATCAGGTTTGACCAAACTTGGTCGCCCGCGTCCAGGGGTGTAGCCCAAGTGGGTGATGGGCTGGGCTTAGAATTAGGTTGGGCTGGCCCAAGAACCAAGCCTGGGTTGTAAAAGAAAAAAATAAGTTAAGCTAAATATTAAATAACCAAAAATACCCCTGTACACTATTTTATTTCTAGAAAAATGTAGAAAAATCCTAAAATATATTTAATACATCTAAATGCTTATCAAAATAATCTCCACCTAAGAAAAATATAATCATATTTATTTAAGTTTAATAAAATGAAGATAAACATTAACACCCTTAAATAATTAAATGAAATTTAATAAATTCAGAAAAATCCTAAAACTAAATAAAAATCACTTTCATACATAAAAATAAATCTATTATCTAATAAAAATACTAACTAAAAAAATTTACAATAAAACTTAAAACAAATATTTAAAGAATTCAATAATTGAGAAATTTAATAAAAAATATCTAAAGATAAATAAAATTCAATTTTAAGATTTTAAGTGAGAATACTTACTAGGATAATACTAAATATATTATTCCAAAAACATTTTAAAATTCTTAGATCATATATCTTCAATTATTAAAATGAGATAATTGTTTTATTAAATATTTAACATTATTTCCTAAGTAAGAAATAATCATGTTCAAAACACAATCTTTTAACTCTAAAATAGTCTAACATATAATTACAATTTAGGATACTATTTTTTAAGTGTTTAAGACTAAGTTTCATTATACTTAGGAAAAACCCTAATTATTGTTAATGCCATAAATATTATATCCCAAGTCCAAATTATATCTTTATAGTTAACCTTGGTCTGACATATCATAAGCTAGATATATAATGACTCAAAATCATTCAAACCTTATCCTAAACCATAAATTTAATCTTATTAATCTTCGAAGTTGATTAACTTAACATAAATAATATTTTCATCAAATGTTATTCTTTTTGCCACTTTCAAAAGAAACACTATACCATTTCTTTTAAACCATAACAAAATTAAAACATAAACCTTGTAATGATTACATGGTATCACCCAATCTTAGAATTGTATTACAATTGTACCTTACTTTCATATCTTATATGTTATCCAAAAGACCCTTACAACTACAGTCCTTTATAAAGTAAACTTAAAGATAATTCACATACTAAACAAATCATCTAAATCTAACTCACATGTAATGTTGAGGAATTACTTAAGGTTTTACAAAATGCATAGCATTACTTATGCATAAAAAACATATTGCTTCTTTAAACATTGTCCTTACCGGGCAATGATGGTACTTTTGTAGAACCCGAGGTCTAGGGTCAAGTCGAGAAATTCGAATACAATACTTCGCTATATCAAGTCAAATTCACACTTGCTCATGTCCTTTGATTATTTTCTGTAAAGTATTTTACAAATCCAGTGTTGTCATCTCCTGCATTTTGAAAAGGTTCGAAAACACTATTTTCATAATAATATGATTATAGGTTATTTACCATGAGGTAATAACCTTCTATGAAATGTTCCGGTGGTAAAGGAACATATTATCTAGGACTTAACCACCAATGTCGCCAGTGATTCTTGCACCGTATATTACGCGTTAACCATGAGATTTGGAATGGGACGAAGAAGTCAGCTGGATCGGCTCCCTTTTGCATGCATTGGACACTGTTCTGGGAATTTGTAAGTTGCAGATCGTGGGTATAGCCGTTTTATACAGGGAAAAGTCTACCATGGATCTGGGCTTACAAAAGACAGATATCTAGTGTTAATGGTTGTTGTGTGTATCCAACTAAGGTATAGCCGTTTTATACGGGGAAAATTCTACCTTGAGTTTGGGCATACAACAATTGTGGTGTATGCGGGATCGCGGAGAAGGACAGTGATTGGCTTGGATCTTAGTCTGGGCCTCATACCAAGGAAGTGTGAACGGGAATGCGTGCCCGGATGTGAAACAAAGTAAGATCTCTCATGGGTAAAGTAACGCACCTCTGCAGAGTGTAAGAACTCTAACTTGTTACTCCTTGTTCCGGGAAGGAGCTGCGAACGCGGCGAGAAAGGAACTCCATGAAAGTTCTGGTAAACCCGTGAAGGCTGACGGAGACATAGCTTTTCAGAACAAAACCAACCTTTGAAGAAATGATTACAAAAACATGCATTGCCTACGACCTATGGTCTATGGTTGTATATATAGTGCATCAAACACTCCTTTTTAGTGAACTTGCTGAGTACGCTCGTACTCAACGTATCTTCTTAACCCTTGCTAGATTATGAAGACATTAACGGTCAGGAAGAGGAAATACTATATCCAATTGAAGACCAAGAAGAATTCCGCTATGAAGAACCAGAAGTATCCGAAAGCGTCGAAGGGAGCAATTACGAAAACATCTATGGAATGGAGACCGACGTATCTGAAGTATAGATGTAGTATATATAGTGATCTAGTCTAGTAGCATAGATCTCTATCCTCTATCTATATTAAATCTCGTATGAACCTTAGTTGCTTCTTAATTCTGTTCTCTGAGTTATTATAGTTTAGACCTGAGTCATCGGGATACCTTTATGGACCTAGGAGGATCTCAAAGTCGTCATGTAAATTTCAGATTGTAATAATGAAAATGTATGTTGTGGACCCGCTTTGTTTCTGTTGTACCACTCTGAGGATGTAATATTTGCGGAATGGTACTCCATGAGTGTTATGTCCACGACTATAGTATACTACAACATGCAGTGGTATGCTGGGTCACCACAGCTGGTATCAGAGCAAAAGCTTTGACCTTAGGTTGAAACCTATTAAATGGGTAGAACTTGTAGGAAGTATGCTAGAAACGGTAAAGATTTCTCTAGAAATATGATGAGAATTCACTTGAGAATTACATTGTCATGTTTCTAGTGCGATAATTATTTATTATGATGCAATTTGGGTAATAATACTAAGTTATAAACTAGTAGGACTAATTATAATCTCTTACCTACAGTAGGGAATGGTATCTCAGTATTCAAACCAGGATGTTCAAGCGATGTATGGGACTTTAGATTACCATGTTGGTGATTGGAAAAAACTTTTGAGATAACTCTTATGGAATATGGAATTGTAAATCTCGACTTTTTGTCACGGTTTATAGTTTCCATTTCAAGGAAGTGTTAGTCAAGTATCGTGTAGTGCTTATCACACTAAAAAGGTAGGGATAAGTGAAGAAATGTCATCAGGGAAGATGAGATTTATGGCAGTGGCGTATCGAATTGTAGTTTTAGAGGCAAGAACCAGGCTTTGAAAACAGGAATCCAAGAGGATTGGTAGGTAGTACTCATGCTACTATACCTCAAGATTCCATAAATTCGGAACTTAAGTTGGATCATGTTGCACTTGTGCAGATTAAATCTACCTTAGCTTCCGAATACATAGATCATAATAGGACATTATTCAGTACCTATCATGATGCACATTAAGGTTCTAGTCCAGGAGTTGGATACAACCTTGAGGATTATGTTGATCCTACTAAAGCAATAGAATGCAAAAAGGGAGTCAGATAGAGAAGCTAGGCATCTTAGAATAGTCTTTTCAAGAGTGGTGTATGAAGAGAATGAATTTGAGGGACCATAGTCCAAAACCTATGCCTAATTATCAGAATAGGTTTTATAAACACGTAGACCATGGAAGAGTATAAAACAAAACAAGAAACTCAAGAAACAACCAATCCAAGTATTCCAGTTTGGAATTACGATGGATGGGGAGTAGAATCTTAGACTGGAACCAGGGAGAATCTTATACCCTGTGATCCTAATAAAGGAGTAGAAACCAGCAAGATTAGCATGGAACCTATGATCTATATGGGGGTAGTACCAATCCTATTGACCTGGAAGAAGGCACTGACGGTTATTACATTTATATGTATAGCTGAATCATGGAAAAGGAGAGAATACATCTTACTTTGAAAGTGCGTTTGAAGGTGGACATGAGAATTCCACGGAAGATCACGCATTTTCTAGTCATTTCGCAATGGCTAACCTCAATCTAAGTACTTCTAATCAAAAGCACGCATCCTCTGGATGTTTATATACTCCAGAAGGTAGTCGTCAGACTTCACATCATCATATATGGAATTCCAGGAAGTACTAAGAAGAGGAAGAAAAGTAAGAAGAGATAATCCACAGAAGTAGAGGGCTTAAATAATGAACATATCCAGTAATGTGTATTGTAGTGTTTGAGAGGCATGACCTAAGAAATGAGAGCATGCTCATACGAGCAAGCAAGTCCTTAAAACATACAAGTAATGTACCAAGTGAGAGGCAAACCGTAGTTATGAGGATTGTTTGTAATAGCCTATAAAAAAACCATGCATAATACATGATATAGGTTTGGTTGTTATTTGGATTGGTTCTTGATTTCCTTGAGTGACTAGCACTGTGCATAGAGTTGAGCCCAGAAAACATATGCATGATGTAAGTATGAGTATTCGCTTTATGTAACAGGACTAGAGAGGGTATGGATACGGGAGTATAATGTTGGTTCTGAAGGACAGCGTATGGAGCAAGAAGCTAAGCAGAGGGAAAGTAATGAGGATATACCTGCAACTAGACCATCAAATCGTCCATTGACAGAGGAGAATTTCATGCAATACATGCAAATGATGCAAGAGTACCAGAATAAGTTCATGCAAGAGATACTCAAACGAATTGGACCCGGAGAGGGGAACAAAGATATCAGAGTAAGTCTTTCTGATTTCCAAAATGCCAAACCAATTCCATTTGTGTCTGCACCAGAACCTATGGATGCGGAGGATTGGCTGATGGATACAGAAAGGAAGCTTAAAACAGTTGGATGCAATGATGAGGAGAAGTTACGATATGCAACATTTCTTCAACCCGGACCTGCCGCAAATTGGTGGGAAAATCAATTAGCCCTGAACACACCAGAATAGATATTCACTTGGGAAGAATTCAAGCAGAAGTTTCGTGACTATCATGTTCCAGAGAGCATTATGGAATTTAAGAGGAGAGAATTCAAGGATTTACGACAAAACGATGAAAATGTGATAAAATACATTAGCAAGTTTAGTCAATTATCTCATTATGCAGTTGATGAGGTAAATACGGAGGAGAAGCGCAAGAGAAAGTTCTTGGAAGGACTAAACCCTTATATGAATATGAAAATACGAGGGGCTTCAACACGACGTTTCCAAGAGCTAGTTGATGTGGCAATTACTTTCGAGGATGATTACAAGATGCTATTGGAAGAGAGGAAGAAATTAGCCAAGAAACGAGCTATAAAAGAACCAAAGAAGATGCAATCTCCACAATCAACATCAAACTTAAGTTTTATGCCTAGATTCATATCCGCAAATGATATATCAAAACATGAGGCATCAAAACGAAAGAAACAAATCAGACGTAATAAGTGTGGAGCATCAGGTCATATAAGGAGAGATTGTTGAAAGACCGGAAAGGTGTGCTATAGGTGTGGTCTGGACGGACATAGGAGATCTGAATGTCCCAACAAGTAGGTTACTCAAGGAGTAAAACCACCATCAAGGGGTGGAAACTTTGGATGGAACCACATTGACGAGGCTACGACAGGTATGTTTAGTATCAGTAGTCCTTCGTCAATAAAGTTGTTCAGGGTTAAAAGTAATCTTATGAAGCTTCGGGAGGAAGTATAAATTAACATTAGGTATTAACAATAATCGAATCAAGGTGGAAAGTAAACTCAAAGAGTGATGATTTTATTAAAAACATTACTTTGGAAAGACATGAAACTGGGAGGAAAGAAGAAAACTCAAGACGAGGCTACTGGAAACTATCATGAGCAAAAAAAACCACAAACTTCGGGACGAAGTTTACTTTAAGGGGGAAGTCTGTAACATCCCAGCATTTAGGATTAAACGAAGGGTAGATTTAGGATTTTTTGCATCTGCATGCATGCATCTGAAAATCCGGGTAAATTTTTCGCCAAATGAAAATACTAGAGTGATCAAAATTCTCACTCCGATGAATTAGGTTTAGTGTTATCAGAAGGGGAGTGAGATGAATTTTGACATGACCTCTATTGTTTTGTTGGGTTATGAGGGGAGAAATTTGACTTATGAATAATTATTCATAATAATACTAATACAAGTATGATAATAAAAGTATAAAGATTATTTAAGACCAACATTACAGTATTCTTTTATAAATAAAAGAATGAAGGAAAATTAAAATGAAACAAATAAGTGAATAAAAAAAGGAAAATAATTACAAGAAGGAAATAAATAAAAATAATTATTTATTACAATAATATATGTAACAATGTTACTTCATAATAAAGGAGTGCTTTACTATAGTAATAAAAAAATATTACAATGTCCTTATATTTACTCAAACAGATGAGAGTATTACAATAAGAACTAATATGTACAAGTAAATATGTTAATACGTTACAACAATTATGAATATTACATATTACAAATGAAATAATAAGAAAATCCTAAAACTAATCTTCATTTCACATCTTCTCAATTTCTGATCTTGTTCCTGAAAAAGCACAAAGTAAACCAAATAGAATATAAAAAAAGAAACAGAGTTAGTGTCGAATAAGTTTTGCTCTCAGTATGGCAATGAAATGCATTGCTATTCACATCATTGAGCATATTTAAATAGGGGCAAGTTTCACCAAAAATAATATCTATTCTTATCAGTATAGTACTGGCCTCAGTTCAACATCATAGGCAATCAGGGGCAAGTTTCACCATTTAGAGATCCAACTACAAAGAGAGAGGCATAGTAAAATAAGCAGGAAATTCACTTCTCAACTTGAGCTCATCCATAATAGATATTTCCACAACCTTGAAACTTGAACCTATAGGACCCACAAGTAAGTAGCTTACTCAACACATGTAGACATGTGTGTTGTCAACACACCAGGAGCACTGGAAAGTAGATAAGAACAGGGAGCAGCCGTAGCAAAGCACCTGCTTGCTTATTTCGCTCTATATTCCAGAAACCCATCAGAATTTAGTCACAATTCACAGAACCAACATCAGATCTCTCTCAAGGTCACATAAGAACACCACCATATTATCCATTTCCACACATGTACAGAACCTTTGATCGCTGATTACACCAACCCACACATATACCAGAGCAACTATGGTTATCTAATCAAGAAGGAGGCAGTAGAAGATCAGGGAGGAGAAGGTCAACTAGATCAAAACCAAAGTACTAGTTAGAGCTACTCAAGATCAACTCATTACACACCAAGCATCAGCATATACTGCTCAACATCAGGTTGCTATTCATCTCTAAGCCAGCCTGAGTATTTAATATCAATTCTTCTCCTACTTTTTTCCCAAGATGGTTTTGGGTGAGAGGGAGCTCTCAGTATAGTGTAGAAGTGCTACACTAGTTCATCCCAGAGCTTTTAAAGGCCAACAAAGTATCTGTTCTTATCTTAGAAAGATTTGGCCTCAGTCTGTTGCATCCTTGGCTTGGACAAAATCTTAAAGAAACCAATTCTGCTACCTAGCCACTGATATGCACAATCCAGGTATGGAGGCACCACAGCAGCAACAAGGGCAGCAGATACCAATAATAATAATAGAATATGTTCTTATTCTTAAAACTGGAGCATCAGACTTTGCATCATAGGCCAAGCCAAGAAATCAAGCATAATACATGTTCTTATCACTTTATAGATAGGGGAGAAATAAAGTCAAGAAGAGATGGGAGCTGGATCAATCAGTTGAGCTGGTGATCCCTGGTGTAACCAGGAGCTCATACCCTAACCATACAAAAAAATAGGACAGTAATATGTAGTGAGAAGAGAAGCACTACTGTACAGTACATACACCACATATTCCAAAACAAAGAGAAGTGTATCCTTTAAGCATAACACCTACAGATTTTTAAATGAAAAACAAGCACACTTTGCACATGACAACACAAATCTATCCAAGATATTATAAGCCTATGATCAGATAGTATACGACCATTCAAATTAAGTAGCAAACTGCTAAGAAAGAGGACAAGTATAGTAGATGTATAATCTACTTAGACCAAATACAATCACCTGAACCAAAGGCATAGTCATATTACAGAAGCTATTCTAAGCAGCAGTGGCAATCCAGTACTAATAGATAAATTTACAAGCCAAAATCAATGAGAAAACTATATAGCAAAGACACTATAGTGTATCATGAACCAAAATGAGGAACCCAAACTTGGGTTCATACTCATAGAGAGTGGGTTAGAGAAAGAAAACTTACCCGATTGGCCTCGCACAGCATGAAGAGGAAGTAGACGGTGGGACATAGAGGTGACGGGAGCCAGGGCAGCGGCACAAGGAGCACCTAGAGGCGCTGCAACCCGCGCCTAGGACACCACCAGGGCTGCCAGAGGAGAAACACGGCGGTTCTGGACAACACCACACCGCCAAAGCGCCAGCAGAGCAACCAGGGAAGCACCGAAGCACAACACCGCCAGGGAGCCACAAACCCTAGCCACCTCGGAGAAGAGTGTATGACCAGGGGAGGACTCGAGCGGTGAATCGAATTGGACCAGTCGACGTTGCGTCGTCGACTGTGTCGGCAACCGCAGCACCGTCGGCTGGGAACGTCGGAGCTCACCGGAATCGAACAGCAAAGGCGACGGAGTCTCCCCATCGTGGAGAAGAAGGAGGCCCCGAGAGAGAGAGGAGAGGGGATCGACTGGATCAGGTTTGACCAAACTTGGTCGACCGGGTCCAGGGTGTGTAGCCCAAGTGGGTGATGGTCTGGGCTTATAATTAGGTTGGCTGGCCCAAGAACCAAGCCTGGGTGGTAAAAGAAAAAAATAAAGTTAAGTTAAATATTAAATAACCAAAAATACCCCTGTACACTATTTTATTTCTAGAAAAGTGTAGAAAAATCCTAAAAATATATTTAATACATCTAAATGCTTAACAAAATAATCTCCACCTAAGAAAAATATAATCATATTTATTTAAATTTAATAAAATGCAGATAAACATTAACACCCTTAAATAATTAAATGAAATTTAGTAAATTCAGAAAAATTCCTAAAAATAAATAAAAATCACTTTCATACATAAAAACAAATCTCTTATCTAATAAAAATACTAACTCAAAAAATTTACAAATAAAACTTAAACCAAATATTTAAAGACATTCAATAATTGAGAAATTTAATAAAAAATATCTAAAGATAAATAAAATTCAATTTTTAGATTTTAAGTGAGAATACTTACTAGGATAATAATAAATATATTATTTCAAAAACAATTTAAAATTCTTAGAACATATATCTTCAATTATTAAAATGAGATAGTTGTTTTATTAAATATTTAACATTATTTCCTAAGTAAGAAATAATCATGTTCAAAACACAATCTTTTAACTCTAAAATAGTCTAACATATAATTATAATTTAGGATACTATTTTTTTTAAGTCTTTAAGACTAAGTTTCATTATACTTAGGAAAAACCCTAATTATTGTTAATGCCATAAATAATATATCCCAAGTCCAAATTATATCTTTATAGTTAACCTTGGTCTGACATATCATAAGCTAGATATATAATGACTCAAAATCATTCAAACCTTATCCTAAACCATAACTTTAATCTTATTAATCTTCGGAGTTGATTAACTTAACATAAATAATATTTTCTTCAAATGTTATTCTTTTTGCCACTTTCAAAAGAAACACTATACCATTTCTTTTAAACCATAACAAAATTAAAACATAAACCTTGCAATGATTACATGGTATCACCCAATCTTAGAATTGTATTACAATTGTACCTTAATTTCATATCTTTTATATTATCCAAAAGACCCTTACAACTACACTCCTTTATAAAGTAAACTTAAAAGATAATTCACATCCTAAACAAATCATCTAAATCCAACTCACATGTAATGTTGAGGAATTACTTAAGGTTTTACAAAATGCATAGCATTACTTATGCATAAAAAAACATATTGCTTCTTTAAACATTGTCCTTACCAGGCAATGATGCTACTTTTGTATAACCCGAGGTCCAGGGTCATGTCGAGACATTTGACTACAATACTTCTCTATATCAAGTCAAGTTCACACTTGCTCATGTCCTTTGATTATTTTATGTAAAGTATTTTACAAATCCAGTGTTGTCATCACCTGCATTTCGAAAAGGTCCGAAAACCCTATTTTCATAATAATATGATTATAGGTTATTTACCATGAGGTAATAACCTTCTATGAAATGTTCTGGTGGTAAAGGAACATATTATCTAGGACTTAACCACCAATGTCGCCAGTGATTCTTGCGCCGTATATTACGCGTTAACCATGAGATTTGGAATGGGACGAAGAAGTCAGCTGAATCAGCTCCCTTTCACATGCATTGGACACTATTCTGGGCATTTGTAAGTTGCAGATCGTGGGTATAGCCGTTTTATACGGGGAAAAGTCTACCGTGGATCTGGGCTTACAAAACATAGGTATCTAGTGTTAATGGTTGTTGTGTGTAATCAACTAAGGTATAGCCGTTTTATACGGGGAAAAGTCTACCTTGAGTTTGGGCATACAACAATTGTGGTGTATGCGGGGTCGCGGGGAAGGACAGTGATTGGCTTGGATATTAGTTTGGGCCTCATACCAAGGAAGTGTGAACGGGAATGTGCGCCCGGATGTGCAACAAAGCTAAGATCTCTCATGGGTAAAGTAACACACCTCTGCAGAGTGTAAGAACTGTAACTTGTTACTCCCTGTTCCGGGAAGGAGCTGTGAACGCGACAGGAAAGGAACTCCATGAAAGTTCTGGTAAACCCGTGAAGGCTGACGGATATAGCTTTTCAGAATAAAAGCAACCTTTGAAGAAATGTTTACAAAAACTTGCATTGCCTACGACCTATGGTCTGTGGTTGACTCCTTTTTAGTGAACTTGCTGAGTATGCTCGTACTCAACGTATCTTCTTAACCCTTGCTAGATTATGAAGACATTAACGGTCAGGAACAGGAAATACTATATCCAATTGAAGACCAAGAAGAATTCCGCTATGAAGAACCAGAAGTATCCGTAAGCGTCGAAGGGAACAATTACGAAAACATCTATGGAATGGAGACCGACGTATCTGAAGTATATATGTAGTATATATAGTGATCTAGTCCAGTAGCATAGATCTCTATCCTCTATCTATATTAAATCTCATATGAACCTTAGTTGCTTCTTAATTCTGTTCTCCGAGTTATTATAGTTTAGCCTTGAGTTATCGGGATACCTTTATGGACCTAGGAGGATCTCAAATCGTCATGTAAATTTCTGATTGTAATAATGACAATGTATGTTGTGGACCCGCTTTGTTTCTGTTGTACCACTATGAGGATGTAATATTTGCGGAATGGTACTCCGTGAGTGTTATGTCCACGACTATAGTATACTACAAAATGCAGTGGTATGCTGGGTCACCACACCTCAGATGAAGGAACCTATGATTCCAGATCCAAAAGCTGCGGCAGCAGCAATCCAACCCGTGCACGCTACCAATGTGTCGTGGTCATCCAAAGCGAAGTAGAATCGCCACCAGGTTCAAGTGCACCAAATCCTCCACCCAACCCGCCCCTCAACCCGCAAGCTGGGAACTGAGGAAACAGGGGAGATCCACCCCTCCAGCCCAATGAAGGTGATGCTAACGCCTACCAGATGATCAACCACAATGAGGAAGGATGGAGCCAGGCATGCGAGGCCGTGGCGGGCAACATCATCCTACATGTGAATGCTTCACGGGATCTGCTGATGGCATACCACCTCCTCCTCATCGGCGAGCATAACCGGCAGGTGAAGCTGATGACGGATCTCGACAAACGCAAGAAAGCAGCCTCGGAGTCTAGCGCGCGGTGAGCTGCGCTCTTCGCCGCTGGTGGCTCCATCTCGCACGGCAACACCGCCAACAAGCATCGCTCCCGCATGGATCAAATGGACCCCGCCGCATGCCGTGACATCACGAGGACCCTCAACAAGTCCTTCATGTTAATGGACATGAACGACAACGTCATATTGAAGACGCCGCAGGCTGCGATCATGGCAGCCACCATGTACCTCGCGTCCCATCCACCTCCGGTGGGTGACCCGAAGAGTGCCATGCACAAGTCCACGCTAGCCGGACTCAGACTCGTCGGAGTTGTGCTCCACGACAAAGCTCCTGCGGAGCCAAATAAAAAATATGCGGTCAAGTTCACCCGCAGCCCTACACCCTCATCTGACGAGGATGAACACGACCTGCCATGACGTCGCAAGAGCCCACAGCGCCGCAGCCGCGACTATGACGCATGAAACGACCTCACCCAATGCAAGGTCGACAAGGCACGCGCCAAACCCCCGTGTTCAACCGAATCCAACGAAGATGACGACGGAGAGGTATGCGGAGCCCGATGCTTCAGCAGATCCGTTCGGCGCACACGGATGCTGAAAAATTTCAAGCTCCCTTCAGATACTCCGAAGTTCGATGGTACAAAGGAGCCGAAGGCCTGGCTCAGCGATCACCTCTCATCCGTCAAACTCCATGGTGGTAACAGAAACACCGCCCTGCAATTCCTTTAGCTGCAACTAACAGGCGCAACTCGGATCTGGCTCAGCAGCATGTCCTCAGGATCCATCTGAAGATGGGAGGAGCTAGCATACAGCTTCATCCGCAACTTCAAAGGCACCAGCAAGAGGCCAGCCTCGATCGAGGACTGTGGGCCTGTACCCAACGTACTGGCGAATCCATTCGCTCGTACATCCTATGCTAGTCCCTCATCAAGAACTCCACCGCGCACATCTCAGAGCAAAGGACGATCGATGCCTTCAAAGATGGTGTCAAGCGCCCGGACTTCAAGGAAGAACTTGGGCACGTCAAGCATAAAAAACTCGACCACCTCATGGACATCGTCAATAGGTGGGCAGATGGCGGGGATTCCCCCCACCTCGGATGAAAAGGACGACTACGGCGGCAGGCGTGAACGCCGCGGTAAGCAAAGATCGCGCATCTAGGACGATCGCGATGGAGTCCACATGGTTGTGGCTGGCTACGCCGACCGACGCAACAACGACAACCACATCACCGGATACCACGGAGGCAAGTTTCGCGAGGAAGGGCGCCCTAGACAAACATGGCAGCATCGCAGCCATGACGACGAGCCCTCGGCATACGAAAAGTTGTCCGGTCCTTGCACCATCCACTTCTACATCGACAAGCAAGATGGCAAAAAGAAGGCCAACCACTTGCTAAAGGACTGTCACGAGTTCCAGAAACTCAGTGAGGGTCTCACCCAAATGCGACGTCAGATCGTGAACCCCGGGTTCAGGTCCGCACCTGCACCAGGTGACATCGCCCACGGAGCTCCTCCACCACCACCACCCATGGGACCGTCGAATCTAGCGATCGCACATGCGCCAAACAATGGCACAGGAGGATATCCACCGCCAAAAGGGTCCCTGATGATATAGAAGGGACGTCCTACCAACAGGGTGCAAACGAAGATCACCCGACACGTCAGCCGGCGGTGAACGCTCTACCTAACATCCCTGAGTTCCTCAGCGGCTCGGAGTCCTGCGTCACGTTCGATCGTTCGGATCACCCCCGCCAGATCCCTCGCCCAGTTCATGCTGCCCTGGTGCTCGAGGCGCAGATCAGAGGATAAGAGATGAGCCGCGTCTTCATGGATGGTGGCAGCAGCATCAACCTGATGTTCGCCAGCACTCTCGCAGCGATGCGGATCCCGCTGTGCGGCCTGGAACAATCCGACACGATGTTCCACAGCATAGTCCCAGGGAAGGGCATATATCCCTGGGAAAGATATGGCTCGACGTCATCTTCGACCAGCCCAAAAACTTCAGGCGCGAGCGGCTGGAGTTCGAAGTGGTGGACTGGCCATCACGGTACCACGCCATCCTCCGGCGCGTGGCATTCGCAAGATTCCTGGCAGTACCGCACTACGTGTACCTACTACTCAAGATGCCAGGACCCAGGGAATCATTACCGTCCACGGAAGCTCCACCTGGTCTGATCACTATGACAGAGACTTCAAAAGAATCTCCTAGTCGTTCGGCATGCAGGAGGAACTCACGAGGTTCCGAGAGGTGACACACAACGGGGCACCCCCAGTATCCATGCAAAACTCACTTGACATGTCATTCGACTCCACAGACATCACAAAAAAGGTGCAAGTCCACCCAACGGATGCCTCCAAGATGGCGCTGATCACCAACGACCTCAGCCCCGCATAGGAAAGCGTGCTCATCGAATTCCTTCGTGAGCGCTGGGAAATCTTTGCCTAGTGTCCTTCGGACATGCGAGGAGTTCCCAGGGAATTCACCGAGCATGCACTCAATGTGTTCCCCGATGCAAAGCCAGTCAAGCAGTCGATCTGACGACTGTCCGAACCAAGAGCTAAAGTTGTTGGAATCAAAGTCAACAGACTGCTCGATGCCAACTTCATCCGAAAAATAAATGAGAGTGAGTGGCTGGCCAACACCGTGCTAGTCCCCAAAAAGGACACGAACATCATGGGGATGTGTGTGGACCTCACATCTCTCAACAAGTACTATCCCAAGGACCACTTCCCTCTACCGAGGATCGATCAGATCATCAATTCGACTGTAGGATGCAAGAAACTCTCCTTCATCGATGCCTACTCAGGCTACAACCAGATTCGGCTGAAGGTCGAAGATCAGGAGAAAACGGTGTTCATCATGCCGTTAGGCGTGTTCTGCTACAAACCCATGCCATTCGGGCTGAGGAACGCAAGCGCCACATACCAGAGGTGCATGAAGGTGTGTCTAAAAAACCAGATCGGTCGCAACATCGAAGTCTATGTCGATGACATAGTCATCAAGACCAGGGAAGCCAGGACACTGATCGACGATCTCCGTGAGACGTTTGATAACCTTGATCACTACAAGATCAAGCTCAACCCAGAAAAGTGCGCCTTCGGCGTACCATCTGGCCAACTACTCGGCTACTCCATCTCCCAGCGGGGGATTGAGGCGAATCCGAAGACAATCAGGGCCATACTGTCCATGGAGAAGCCGAAGAACCTCAGAGGTGTCCAGCAGCTGGCTGGGCGAATCGCGGCGCTGAGCAGGTTCATCAGTCACATGGGTGAGAAGGTCCTGCCTTTCTACCAGCTGCTACGCAAAGCTGACAAGTTCGAGTGGACACCCGAAGTAGATGATGCATTCGAGGACCTCAAGCGGTTGCTCTCCACCTCGCCCATTTTGGTGACGCCAAAGGAGTGAGAGCCTCTGCTTCTATACATTGCAGCTACGCACCAGGTGGTAAGCACCGTACTCGTGGTCGAATGACCTGAAGATGGCAAGACCCATGGGGTCCAACGCCCAATCTACTACCTTACCGAGGTCCTAACACCAACAAAGGAGAGGTACCCTCACTATCATAAGCTCTCCTACGGCGTATTCATGACGGCTCGTCGGCTGAGCCACTACTTCCAGGAGCACCAGATAATGGTCGCTAACGAGGCGCCATTGTCCAACATCCTGAACAACCCCGAAGCAATGGGATGCGTAGCCCTGTGGGGGCATCGAGCTATCCCCTCTAGACATAGTCTATGAGCGGCGCAAGGCCATCAAATCGCATGTCCTCCCTGATTTCCTCATCCACTGGATGGAACTCCAGCTGCTGGACACTCTAGACATGACGCAATCGTGGACGATGCACTTCGACGGCTCCAAGCGCGGGGGCGGAGCAGGAGCCGGCGTTATACTGACGTCCCCTCAAGGCGATAAGATGAAATACGTCCTTCGGATGAAATTTCATGCCTCCAACAACAAGGCCGAATACGAGGCCCTCATCCACGGCATGAGGATGGACAAGATCTGCGGCAAGGGCATTTCCGGCCATCATGTGTGCAGTCTCGCCCTAGTCGCCAAAGATCTGCGAGCTGGATTCTATTGGCCAACAGCCATGAATGATGCCAAGGACATCGTTCGAAGATGCAACGTCTGCCAGAGGTACGCTGACAAGCCGCACGCACCAGGATCAGATCTAAGGCCCATACCACTGGTCTGGCCCTTCTCCCAATGGGGCCTCGACATGATCTGCAAATAGTCCAAATCATCGAAAGGAAGCCATGTCTACCTCCTAGTCGCAGTCGACAAATTCACCAAGTGGATCGAGGACATGCCCGTCACCAACCAAAGCGGCAAAACTGCCGTAAAATTCTTCGAGTCCATAGTGTATAGATTCGGCATGCCACATAGCATCATCACGGACAACGGATCGAACTTCATCTCGAAAGAATTCTAGGACTTCTGTTAGGGCCTTGGCATCAACATATCATACGCCTCCATGGTGCACTAGCAGACCAACGGATAGGTCGAAGGGGCCAACAGCCTCATAGGGAGCGGTATCAAGAAACGCTTGCTATGCCCACTCAAAAGGCACGCGGGAGCCTGGGTGGAGGAGCTACCTTCCGTACTCTGGAGCCTGCATACAATGCCGAACAATTCAACCGGCTACACACCCTTCTTTATGGTGCACGGAGCCAAAGCCGTGCTGCCTGCAGAGGTACGCCACAAAGCCCCACGGGTCGTCGCCTACAGCGAAGTCGAGTCAACGGCCGCACTCGAAGACGCCGTCGACACACTCGACGAAGCATGCAACATCGCTACAGCTCGCTTAGCGGTCTACCAGCAGAGCCTTCGCAACTACCACAGCCGTCGGCTGCGCCCAAGGTCCTTCGTTGAAGGAGAGCTCGTCCTACAACTCAAGCAAGAGCGGTCGAAGAAGCTCGAGTCACTCTAGGAAGGACCCTACATCATCACCGAAGTCATCCCAGGTGGAGCCTACCGCCTCATGGAGGTCAAGCCAGGAGTCGAATACCCCAACCCATGGAACGTCGCACAAATGCGACACTTCTACCCCTAGTTACCTCTTTACTTTCAATAAGGCTACTCAGCCGAACAATGTACCTCCTCGTTATGATATGAATAAAAGCTAAGTTCCTCAGCCAAAATTTCTTTTCTCCTACATTACTTTTCGCTATAACATGCTCGGGGGCTATGCCTCACCTCACAACTTCGTCGACTGAGAACAATGCATACAACCTGAGTAGCTGACCACGTCAGGCTAACGAAAAGGACATGCACATAACAAAGCAAACGTGCTAATACAAATAAACTTTACAAAGGGCACAACAAGCCCACTTGAATACATACAAATTTTACATCAATTTGTTTTTTTATAGGACCTACCTATTCTGGAGTATCACACTCACTCGTTGCTCGAACAGATCAACGATATCTTCGGCATACTGCATCACAGCCGCATAATGCGGGCGCATATCCCAAAGACTACAATCTGGTCAAAGGGGTGGACCAGTATCCACCACCGCGAGATCGACATCACGGCGATGCAGCCGAACAAGTGAAAGAGCGGCCTTCACCCCAGCGACTAGCTGACGCTGCATCAACTCCTTGACGTGGCCCATATCCCGAAACTTTGCCAGCAGACCCCAAAGATTGGAAGGTACCTCATCCAGGGGAAACATGACGGCCCAAGTGGACACCAGGGAAATCCTCGCCTGCCTCAGCACCAGAGAAACCTGGTGCACGCGATCTTGTACGTCGCAAGGATGATGGCCCGATCATGGTCCATCCAGAAGAAGCCGCCAGCCTCTAAGTCCTGTTGGGTCAGGCAATTCATCCGAACTGCAACACTCTCCTTCTCTTCCCTAGTAACGAGATTAACACCTGCACCAAACACAAGAACAAGATGACACACAGGAAAAGTGTATCCGAAAAGAACAACAGTTCGTGCCGAATCACATTGCAGTTGCTCGCTCATCTGACACAACTCCCCCATCAAAAACTCCTCCCTGGTGGTAGATCACTCAGCTTTCGACTTCCACACGTCCATGTGGCCTCGAACGCCAAGGATATCCTTCTCCAAGCTATGGACGCGGTCGCGAAGAAAAACAAGCTGCGACGCATCATCCAGAGATGGTCGTGGCTTAGGGACAGTCGAAGTATCCACGGGAATCTCACTCGAAGGAACCTAAATACAAACAAGTAAGGATATGAGCATCACATACATCTCTGGCGATAGCTCGAAACATAATTTATATACCTCAAAGGCCATCGCGTGGCATATGGAGAGATTGTTCATCAACAAAAGCTTACATTACAAAAGGAAGAGGATAAACTATCCTAACTACAACATTAGAGCCTAGGCACCAACATCCGGAGTGGCCTTAGAGCCAGACTGCCTCCTCTTGGCCTCCTCCTACTGCTTCGCAGCATACTCCGCCAGCAGATCAATAAGTTTCATCCCGTAATGCTTACAGCGAGAGGCAAAGAGGGAGAAGTCTACCTCTAAGCCGTCTGTAGCCGTCGGCATCTGGGAGATAATGTGCGGCAGGTCCAGCTCCAATCCAAATGCCATCTCCATCGCCAACCCCATGGAGGCGCTGATGCCCTTCTGCTTGTGCTTGTACGCAGCCGGAGTGTCCTCCGATAGAGCATCCGCCAGAGCTTCGACATCCTCAAGAGCAGCGCCCTTGGGAACGACCTCCCTATAGAAGCATCGGAGCACTTCCTTGGCCTTCGCCAAGGAGCCAGCAGTAGTACCGCAGCGATCTTCGACCGCTGCGGTGCCATCATCCAGAGCATCTCCATGCTCCAGCGCACCGCAATCAAACGCGGTGCCTGAAGCATCTGAGACAAAGAAGAAAAAGACCCATATAAGAACAAGACAAGCAGCAGTAGAAAACGTACAAGACCTAGGCAAGTAAAAGAAACTCACCAGAGAAGGCTTTGGATGCAGCCATCAGCCTATCCGCATCTCCTTCTCGCGAGTGACCGCCGCAGCGGAAAGCTGCTCCTCGCGATCGTAAGCCTCCTTCTGTAGGCACTCCCTGGGCTCGGCAGCATCAACAACCTCCTTCTGCAGTCTCTCCTTCGCCTCCGCAGCATCCGCAGCCTTCTTCTCTGCTCGACCAAGGCTATTTTCGAGAGCATCCAGCCGACGAAGAGCCGCATTATTTTCATCTACAAACACCAAGAAACATATGAGCAACACAAACGTCAACCATGCGACAGAACAAGAACGAGAAAAGTGTGTACCTCGAAGCTGCTACATGCTGGCCTCCAGTGCCAGATGCTGCTGGATAAGAAGGTTAGCGCTATGCACAAAGGGCTGCAAGAAAAAACAGAAGCAAACAATCAAGAAAGCATCAGAAAGGGCTCGGGGGCTATGCCCCGCAAAAGCAAAACCGACCCACGGGTCATCCAAAAAAGGGCCCGGGGCTCCCCCTACAAGATAAAGGTGTAAACTACTTACGTGCTCAAGCGGAGACTCCGAAGTTCCACGTGCGGTCTTCTGAGTCACAATTACCCGAGCCTCTCGCTTGGAGAGATTCGGCTCATCGTCCTCAGAGTTGGCCACCACCTGAGAGGGAGGAGCTGCCGGCTTTGACTCCCCTACGGCCTCTTGAGTGCCCTCACTAAGAGAATCCTCCGAGGAGTGGCTGCCAGAAAAGACTGATCAAGACAACAAACTACAATACACATACAAAGTGACAGTACATAGCACAGACGAAGCAACTTACGAGTCAATATCCGACAAGTTGAAGACATGCACCGTCTTCTCCTTCTTCTTCTTCTTGGTTGGAGGCTGCGACGCCATCGCCCGAAGAGGCACAATAGGGAAATGTGTAGAAGAAGCACCCTCATCCTCACCATGCTGCTCCAGGAAGGAAGGGCCTCGGGGAGTTGGCGGAGTCATCCGAAGACTCACTCCGAGAGCGATTTCGGGTCTGCCCCTCGCTCGGCTCGGGGTATTCCTGAGTCAGAGATTGCGCCGAAGGAAGTTCAGACTCAGAGTCCACAACCTCATTGTCCGGCGCAATCGGAAATTTTTCATGCAGCGGGGGCATCATCCCAGCTACCTTGCGGTCCTGCAAACCAAAGAAGTCAAAAGATTGTGATTAGTCACAATAGTCATAAGTAAGACAACACTCGAAAAAAGGTGCAACGCGCATGACGCAATTCTACACCTGAGGGACTGCATTCGCGACGCTCAAGGGGGCGGTCAAGGACTTCCCCAAAAGGTCCTCATCGGCCTTGAACTTTAGCAGAGGCCGAAGGGATCTATCGAGGTCGCCCTTGGACAGCTCCTCGGTCGCGACCCTCATAGGGTCATTGCGACCAGTATAAAGAAACATCGGATGCGCCCTCGCTTGGAGCAGATGCACCCGACGTTTGAGGAAGGTGTGGATGATGTCCAAACCATTAACCTCTTTCTTGGCAACCATCTAGAGGGCCTCCACATGACGGTAGAGCTCCTCCACCTCCGCTACTTCGCCCTCCAGAATGTGATTCTTCCAGGATCTCTTTGGAACAATTTCCTAGGAGGATTCAAAGGGAGCGAGCCCAAAATCTTGTCCGTCCACCTTGGCGTCACGGATATAAAACCACTTCTTCCGCCAGTACTGGACGGACTCGCACATGGACAAGGGAAAGAAAAGAACGGAAGATCGGATGGAGATGATGCAGCTATCGAGCGGATAGACCCCGTCGGTGTCAGACTGCCTCTTCACGGAATAGAGCTTCCGAAAGAGGCCAAAGTGCGGCTTGATATCGAGCCAGCACTCACAGATAGTGATAAAACAAGTGATGTGGAGGAGAGAATTGGGAGAGAGATGATGGAGCTGGATCCCGTAAAAGAAAAGAAGTCCACGAAGAAAATCGTGGACAGGAAGCGAAAGCCCACGAATAACGAAGGCAACGAACATCACCCGAAATCCTGCGGGTGGACGAGGGATTACCTCATCACCAGGAAGCTTCATGTCCTCCTTGTTCTGCAGGATCAGCCCCACTTCGCGCAGATCAGTATCACACTCCTCCGTGCGCCTCCATCCGCCATCGGTGATGCGAGCGGCAGTGCCAACCTTCTTTCTGCTGGCGGCGGCGCTTGAGCCAGCACCGGTGGAGACCTTCCTGGACTTGCCCATCGCGCGGCGGCTAGTGCGGTGGTGAGAGCGGAGAAATGAAGAAGGAAACAACCAGAGAACTTCCAGTGCGCGCAAGAGAGGCAGTGTGTGAAAATGGAGGCAATGGCAAAAGCAAATGGAAAGGGGTGAAACAGAATCACTATTTTCGAACGGTTATAAAAGACGAGGATGATAAACAAGAACCGTCAATCCAGAAGCCCTATAGCGCAAGCAAAATCTAACCCTACACGTGTCAGCACAGCAACGAACCATCGCCAGCACGCCGTCCACTACGCACAGAAACCGAGGAGACGCGGTAATTCTCGCCACGACGCGCATGACTAGTGAACTCCAAGTCAGGAAGTGGGACCCACGTTCGTCCTGTCGCTTCATCTCTGGCGACGCAGACGGTTGAGATCACCGATCGTCAGCACTGACATCATCAATACCAATCTAGCAACGGCTAGAAATCTTCGTCTAACAAATCAAGTACTTACTCGAATCTATGATTCGAACAACTACTCGAGGGCTACTCCTATCAGGAGCGCTGGCCGTTCACCTAAGACATGATTAAGGTACTACACTTCTCAACAATCTTCGAGTCCAACGTCGAGTCTACGACTCGACTAAGGACTCGGGGGCTACTCCCGTAGGGAGGATTGGTCAAGCATCCGAAAAAAATGTGTCCTTCGGACCTAAGATGAAAACGACTGAACTAATGTCTCTGCTCGAGTCTATGACTCGAATAGACACTCGGGGGCTACTCCCATAGGGAGCGCTGGCCGTGCACCCTATGAATTATTCGACTGTGATTCTCTGGATAAAAATACAAGCTTTTTCTGACAACTTTGCCCAAACAAATGCTAAGTGAGAAACATTCTCCTTGGCCACCCGAAACACCTCCGCGGTGATAACATTTCGGATGTTGCGTCTACGATGCAATGATAAGACCTACAGATATCATCTGATGGCCTGGTAACGCACCTGACTGCGCTCTACCAGTAAAATACTGTGTCAATAGACACGATGAAAAATCCTGACGGATGCGTTAGGTACATCACTTGAAAACCATTGGGATTCAGCTCCTATAAGACCTCAACGGCCTGAGTCGAATTACGCCAGCATCTGTTCCGAATTCGAGTGTAGGGACTCGAGTCATTCACACGCATCAACAATACCTACGAACTAAATTATTTTCTCTTACAAACAGGCCCAAACTGCACTCGAAAGATTGAAGAGTCCTCAGCCGAATCTGCGATTCGACTGAACACTTGGGGGCTACTGACATGGTTATACCCCACGGGTACACAGCATTGGCATACCTAGTCCAGCCCAAGGAAGGCCCATGTAACTACCTCGGTGAACTACGCTCCTAGATACAAGCCTGGATGAGTGATAGTGGTTGAAATAGTACGGTGGGGCCCCAAAAGCCACTCACTGGTAGTCCTTTCAGACGTCCCAACCACTACCCTCTCAACGGGACTGTCAGGCGTGAGTCGGCAGGCGAAGGGATCAACTACGTACACAAGTGGGTATGTACGCAAGCCACCATACAAGAGTACATCAGAGCCACACCATCTAGAAAGAAAGGAAATATACCAACGCCATACGGCAAGATTCAAATGACCTGGATAAATCTATATTTTAGGATAACTCCTCATGCAACACACATCGAGTATCATGCAGGCGGCAAACAAGATCCGTGCGGATAAGAAGCAAATCGGCATAAGATGCGGAGAAAATAAGCACATCCCAACTACAGGTCTCACGGATCCCGTTCGGAATCTCTACATCGAGCGATCGTTGCCCACATCTTGACTTCTTCCACCCAAGATCCGTCACGAGAAGGTACATTCATCTGAATCAAGAATTTATCGTGTGAGACCCTAAGGGTACTCAGCAAGTCTTAATGCCTCTAAAGGGGACACAACCTGGGTGACGTGATTCGCGAAGAGAAACCCTAGCAATTCTCTGAGATATCGCTCACCATCCGCCTAACCAATGATAGGCGGATGTCCGTGAATTAAGTACAACATTATTATGGTAATCTCATCCGATCCATCCTCCTCCCGCTTACCAACAAGGAAGCGAACAACCCCCATCCGTTGGCAAATTTTATTAACCATTCCATGAGTATTGCACTATTTACTAGTCAAGTTACTTTAGTCGATTAAAAGCGGTACTTTAGTTATGCTTGTCTATGATCAAGAAACGTGCTCCAAGTCGTCCATATCCATGGACACGGCTTTGAAAGTTTTACCGGCGGTGCACCAATAGCAACACACGCTCGATCAACCTCGGAAAAACCAAATCAAAACCCACGAGGCTTTCACGGTGAACAATCACAAGATTCAGAAATATTTGGGGGCCACCCTTTGAGTAGATCCATAGCAAGTAAGCAAGCTTGAGACGGACTCAAGGTTAGCGCCAATGGTCATGAAGCGATGGAACCGAAAACTCGGGTGTCGATATCGTAATCACTCCGCCATCCTAAGCGATTACAATGTGCGTACCTCGCACAATTTAAATACTGACAAAGTAGCATGGCATAAGTACAGGATCGTAAATAAAACCTCAAACTAGTTTGTGGCCCCAAGAAATAAAGGAATCGAGCTGCAGCTGGGGGTCCCATATACCTCCGGATGTGGATAGCGCGATAAATCAAGGAACAGGAATCAAGTACTCGGGGTCTTACGGGACACAAGTGAGCGGGAAGAACCAAATAGCAGATGTTGCTCACGGTGCCACTTTCTTTAGTTATCCCGAACTACTCGGGTTAAGTTTTTAAGTACCTCATTATCCATCAGACTCTCACAAACCCTACACATGCTGTTCTACGACTCGCATGGCTCAAACAACTCCTATAGTAGGGGCTCATGGGATGGAGGAAACAAGCTTGGTGGGGTTTAAAAGTAAAGGCAATGCATACTTGGGATTCAATTTAATGCAATCGCGACTCAATGATGCAAGATTAAGATAGAGGCAATAGGTACTGTATGTATGAAAGCATGTGGAAGTGCTTGCCTGTCAACTCAGTTGTATCAAGGGACGGGTCTGGGTAGTGCTCCTGGTTCTCTTGATACCCACTCGATGTCTATCCGAGAAAAACCAAACAAACAAGGCCAACATGAATATAGAGCACAAGCATTGGAATTAAATGCGTCAAGGAAACAATCATGCCATGACGAATGATGCACAAGTTGCATGGCAATAAGTAGCATGGCATGGGTGAGGTGAGGAGGACAAGAAAATAACATTAGAATTGAGTTTTAGTCACATTTTGTTGCCATAATAGTTGCTGTTCATTATATTTTTATATGATGCATGCTGCAATTGAAGTCATGGATATCCTAAACAGAAAGGTCTCGTCGAGCTGATCATTTTAGACACATCATTTGCTAAATTTGGATTTAGGAATTAAAAGTTATGAATTATTTAAATCCTAGTGGCAATTTGGGTAATTAAACTAAACTTGGAATTTTACTTGTGCAAAAGTCAAAATAGATGGCATATTTGGAATCCTCTCATTTTTCTGATGTCCAAACATATATTACTTGTTCAATTTGGATTTACAAATAAAAAGTTATTTAAAACTGAATAGAATTTGAATTTTGAATTTATTTAAACAGGTTTTGAATTTAAAACAGTCCCTGAACGTTTTCTACTCAGACTGACCCAGCTCAGTCCTTGGCAGGTGGGGCAGGGGGTTCTCAGCCCTGCGCCGGTGCACAGGAAGGGACCATGGTTTATTTTAGATAACGCCAGGAGCCTTTTTGCAAAGATACCTGGACACAGACAAGTGGGCCGTCTGGACTGCGGGTTTGCAAAACAAAAGCTGGGGGGGGGTTTCGCAAAAGGGACGCGGTGCACTGTACTTCTTCCCACGCGTGCATCGGCCTTGTGTGGCCTTGCAGCAGTGGGACTCGAACCCTTGACAGGGGCCTTGTGTGACAGATGCTGGGCTAGGCTGAGTAGGTGATGGAGAGGGGCGCGCTAGATAGGTTGGCGCGACAGGAGGCTGACAGCAGCAGAGTCGCACGGGCGTTCGGCCGTCCGTGAGGCTAGGCGAGATCGGCGAGGGGTTGTCTGGGAGGTGGGCCGCTCACCGTGAGTGTCTTTGGTGTGGTCGGATCGGGCGAGTGCGGCGTGGCGTCGGCAAGCGAGCCTCCGACGACCTAGGGTTTGCGTCGGCTTGCGTCGGTGTTCCGGACTACAGGGCTTCTCCTCATGGCGCGACTGGTGACGGGCGTCCTTGAGCCCCCTCGACACTGCAGCTCCGCCTGCCTCTGCTTGATGTCTTGGCGAGGTGGACGGTGGTCTGGCCGGCGTCGGGGTAGAAGAGGTGGAGAGGGAGGAGGAAGGGGATAGAGCCTTAGGGGAGGGATCTGGGGCGAGGACAGAGGGTGTGTGAGGGGATAAGAACGAGGCGGGGTAGATGGCGTGGGGAGGTTAGCTGGGCGAGGCGTCGGCCACCTCCTGCTCACGTGCTTTCATGGCGGCCAGGCAAAGCAGGTCACCAGAGGAGGGGGGTGAGGCTGGCAGGTGGGGTAGGTAGGCCAGGGGGCAGACAGGTGGGCCTGGGGCGTGGGCAGGTGAGGAAAAGAGGGAAGAGGGGGAAGGTCGGGCTAGGGCTAGGGTTAGAGGGTCCCTGGTCACGTGTGGGGGCAGGTAGAGAGAGGGGAGTGGCGAGCTGGGGGTGGGGCATGCATGGAAAGGGGAAGGGTCGAGCTAAAAGGAGGAGGGGTATTAGGGTTTTTTGCTAGGGGAGAGGTAGATTAGGATAAGAGGGTGGTTTAGGGTTTGGTTTAGGGGGATGTTGATTAGAGGGGGAGATAGCTTAGGGTTTAGGTTTAGCTAGAAGGATAGATGGCAAGAGTAGGGTTAGGGTTTTTGCTAAAAGAGGTAAGAAAGATGGAGGGGGTACTTAGGCTTAACAAACATGCTACAAACTACACTTAGCAAGATCAAGCAAGAAAAGAGGAAGAGGAAGAGAGAGATGGCCAAGGTGATGATGTGGTCCTCCTTTGGCCCATGCATGATCCAAGCAAGAACAAGCAAGATCCAAAGGGAGGGGGTTTTAGAGGGTGCATGCCAAATTAGCACAAGTGTGTGCATGGGACATGGGGTAGGGGTTAAGCTAAAGGGGTAAGGTAGGGAGATGATTTGATGAAGGAACTACAAGCCCAAACAAGTTTTAGCAAAGGAAAAAGATCCAACTAAAATGCAAGCAAAACCCAAATTCTGGAAAAGTGGCACTTGCATGGCCCATGCATGATAATTAATGCCCAATGGTTATATTGTGAAAACAACATTATTTCATGTGGCTTTAATCCTTGCATTCCCAAAAAGTGGGCAAAGGCCAAGCAAAAGATGATGGGTGGATCCAACCAACAACATGAGCTAGAGATACTCAACACTAAAATGCCAAGCTCATATTATTTGGATGGTGGACTTATAAGGTGGTGAAAGAAAAGGTGGTGGAGTCAATAAGAGAGATGCCCCCAACTCAACTTGGGCATTTAACAATTTATTAAGACCCAAATACAATATCAAGAGGCAAATACAATTAATCATGCACATGAGATAAGAACCAAACAAGAAAGGGTTTTATATGATGCTCAAATGCAAGGTGGTATGATGACATGAGCATGATATGATGATGATGCAACAATTATATGTTGGAAGTGGCTCTTTTTATTATTATGACATGTAGCATTACAGGGGTTAGACAACTGGGATGCTACAACTCTCCCCCACTAAACAGGAATCTCGCCCCGAGATTCTAGGAAGAAGAAGAAGAAGACACAAAGAGAGAGGGATGGTTGACACGGAGTTCATCTTCACGCTCCCATGTTGCTTCATCAACAGAATGGTGTGACCACTGCACCTTGCAAAACTTGATGGACTTGTTGCGAGTCCTACGTTCTGCGGTCTCAAGGATTTTGGTGGGGTGTTCTTGATAAGACAGATCTTCTTGAAGGTCGATTAGCTCATGATCCACGGTCTTGCCGGGGTCTTTGAAGCACTTCTTGAGCTGAGAGATGTGGAAAACATCATGGACTTTGAGTTTTTCCGGAAGCTCAAGTGCATAAGCAACTTCTCCTCTTCTACCACGTATCTTGAAAGGACCGATGTATCTAGGAGCCAACTTTCCTTTAATACCGAAGCGGTGTGTTCCTCTCATGGGAGTGACACGAAAGATTGACGAGTCCATAACAATGGGCATTGACGAGTAGAAACCTCGTCAAAAAGAGCTTTCAAAAGATTATGGTACTTACTAGCTTTGATCCCTCATTGCCCCTATCATAAGAATCTTGAGATGATTAAGGTTAAAGTGAACAAGGATGGAGTATATGCTTGACGAAATATAAGTTGGCAATCTCATGTCCCTTGAGTACGAGGGCCGCTCCTCATGCTACTCAACTTTAGTTATCGGTAAGTTCTTGTCATTGTAATTACATGTGTATCATAAAGAACCACCAACGGAGTACCCCTTTCACATGATACAGGAGCTATCCCATAATCAAAATGACAAGGCAAGCAGACAGTGAGCATCTCAGCGATATTTTTATTTGCTATTTGCATAGGTTTTTATTGAGGATGCTTCACAGATCACTCACTATGGTTATGCTGCAAGTTTCCACCATGATTAGGCATGGCTTAGGCTAGCGGCCCAGGCGTTTCTCTAACACACATACATAACTCCATGGACTTACAAGCTCCCTTTTTATTTCACACCAACGACATCCGCAAACAAAAGAGCATGATATCAACTGCATATCTATCCATAAGTGTTTAAAGTGTTCCCCGTGACAGCACGTTTTTGCTAATCCCAATGTATAGATGCAAGCATATAAAAATTCGATGAAACAATGGTTCAAGTTTATTAAGGGCAAGAAAATAAGGTGTGCCATCAAGTTCTTGAGACCTTTACTAACTAGTTTTCACATAAAAAAATACTTTTTAATTTGAAAGATAGATGGAGCTTGAGAATTTGCTTGGAATAGCAATAATGCTAATAGGTAGATTTGGTGGACACAAATGGCACATGTTTTGGTTCAAATGGATTGGATGCATGAGAAGTATGCCTTCTCAAAATAAGTTTTTGGCTAGCAAGGCTTGGTAGCAAGCAAAAGAGTTGAAGGAAACAAATAAACCTACAAGTGATAAAGCCAAACATGCAATCTTCCTTGAATACACAAAATATCTTAAATAAAGAATACTAAGCTTATGAGCCAATCAAGAAAGAAAATAAATGATACAAAATACCTATAAGCTTTTTATCTTTTCCTTTCAAACCTCAAAAAGTGTTGCTACTGACCAGAGCTCAGTTTTCAAAAACCAATTTAGATCTACTTGATGCTCCCAAAGTGATGCCAATACTGATCAACAAGATCAATCATATAATAGAGATTGCAAACCAAAATAAGAAGTGCAAAATGTGAAAGATGAAACTTCTCATTAATATTCCATAAAGGCACTCACACCAAGGGATACATAGATAATCAACTAAAGGAGAGATACTTCCGCAATACGAACCAACCTATAAGATAAATTCTCTACCAACGATACGAATCCACTAAAAAGGTAAAAGATAATGATGTTATAACGTGGCACTCCCCTAGGCTTGGAACAAACCAAGGGGATGCCAAACCTGATGACGAATTACTCCTTCGGTGGCGGTGGTGTTCTCTTGATAAGCTCCTCAATCAGTGTCCTTAAATCCTCAATCAACTCTGAATTTTTCTCAATGCGATTCATGATCATATCAGGCTGAGAGTCTGAGTCCTTGCTATTCTTTCCCCACTCTTCATTCTTAGTATATTCCTTCCCTGCATAGTTAGAACGATGCAGATCCCAAACCGAGGGAAAGTTCCCTTTGGGAACTTGTTGGTATTGATGCTCATGTATAAGAGTATGGAAGGGATTCTTGGTACGTGGAGGAGGTGACCGTGGAGCAAGGATATGAAGCGGAGTTCTCCCTCCTATAGACATCCGTGTTGTCCTTCTAAGCTTGGTAGGTTTTACCAGCACTCCAATGCTTGCGACGGTAGCGCGGGTGTCCGGATGCTCGTCCTCCTCCATGTCTTCCTCATACCCCCTACCAAAATCGCCTCTTCCTTGGGGTTTTGAGGATCATCCTCCTCAGGCTTCTTGCCTTTGTCGTTGGTGGAGACCATGGTGCTCTAAACTTGAGAAGATTTCCTGACAGAAACAGATCGAAACGAAAGCATGACGAGAACACGATACACGAACCTCAGGGGATCCGGGGGGTTATATATTACAAAGTTTCAAATCATAAGGAAGGTATTAGTACGAAAATGAGGTGGAGATGGAGCTTGGGAGGCTCACACCCCCTCCAGGCGCGACCAGCTGGGGCCCACGCCTAGGGTGGGTGTGGCCACCCCGACCTCCGTTTCCTCCTATGTTTTGTTCGTAGCCTTCCGTATGTAATAAAAACATCAAAAATATAAAAAGATTAGTCTTTCACGAACCTTCTGTTTTCACCACTTTTACCTATTCAAAGACAAACTCTGCAGATTCCTATTCTCCTTCTCATGGAAATTTCTTCCATGCAAGGCATTACACAAACCTCAATGGCAACATTAGTGTAAGCAAAAACAATAAACCTTTAGGTACACACTTCAACTGAAATTCATAAAAACAAAATCTACTGTAGCAACTCCTTTCCAAAAACCCAAAAGAATCTGGAAGGGAATCAACATGAGAGGCAAATGCAAATGATGGCAGAAATCTGTCAAAACAGACCAGCAGGTAAATATTGATTTTTTAGAAAACCTTCTGTTGCTCAAATTAAAAAGTGCAAAACTAATGAAAGTTGGGTCACAACTTGGAGAACAAGAACAGAAAAATACAGCTCCATCCGAAGTACTGATCTCCCTCATGAATTTTTCCAATGCAGCACAAAAATCTATCCCAGGACAGCCACTATTCACAACTCCTGTACTTGTCAAAAGTAGTTGATCTTGACACAAAAACCAAAACAAAAAGGATAAGAAGTGGTTATTACTGAGGTAATAACTTCCAATACTCGACAAAACTATTGGGTTATCTCCCAAAAAGTACTTTACTTTAATGCCTTTAAGTTAGGCTTGATAGTTTCAAATATGCTCACATAGGAGATATATATCTGGAGTGAAAGAGAGCATCAAGAAGCAAATAACCAACACATTTGAGTCTAACCCACTTCCTATGCACGGGGGTATCATGATAAAACAAATTGTTGAAACAAAAAACCACTAATATAGGAAGACAAAACAAATGCAACTTCAAAGCTTTCAACATAAAATGGGGAAACTTAACATTATTGAGGTGCATAAAACCATGTTTCCCTCTCTCATAATAACTTTCAGTAGCACTTTGCATAAAGTTGACAATATAACTGTCACTGGCAACAACTTTATCATCAGAATGAGCATACTTACAGTCATCAAAAAGAGGTCCAAGGTCATAAACTGGATCAATAGAAGCAAGATGTTCCATCCTGAAATCTTTATTAGGCAAACTATTTTCACAAGGAGCTTTAGCAAATTTGGAAAAGTTAAACTCATATGAATCTCCGTCAAACTAAGTTAAAACTTTTTCCATTTTACAATCTATAATAACTCCACAAGTGTTCAAGAAGGGTCTACCAAAAATGATAGGGCAAGTTTTGCTAGCTGCTGAATTAAGCACTAGAAAATCAGCAGGGTATTTAATATTACTACAAAGAACCTCCACATCTCTTACAATACCAATAGGGCAAATGGTTTCCTTATTAGCAAGGTGAATAACCACATCAATGTCCTCGAGCTCACAATGACCAATTTCATGCATAATTTCCCTATAGAGCTCATAAGGAATAGCAATAGAACTAGCATCAATATCACATAAACCATAATAGCAATGATCACCAATTCTAACAGAAAGCACAGGGACACTAGATTTTCTAGCCTTACTAGGATGAGAAATAATATTAGAAGCGTCTTTACAGAAGACAATGTGCTAATCCTCTATATTTCTAGTGACAAGATCTTTCACTACCACAGGTTCATTATTTATTTGCTCATCAGGTTCCACAGTTTTTTGTGTACCTTTATTATTCGCATTAATTATCATAGAGTACTCCTTTACCTTAGTTAGTAAAGGGGTTTTCTCAACATAAGTTTCAGGCACAATATGATCACTAGTACAAACTTCGGTGCTTCTAATAGGAACATGACTAACAACATATTTATATGGTGTGTGGTACTTATTCCACTTATTTTTAGGAATTTATATGTAAGAGGCAAAAGCCTTAAAACAATTTGCAATACTATGGGAGTCAAGACCAAACTCATTACTAATATCACGAAAGTCATCAGTTCCCATAAAAGATTTTATGCATTCATAATCATAATTTATACCTGACTTTCTCCCTTTGTCATTATCCCAAGCTTCAGTGTTTTCTTGAATACGGTCGAGGAGATCCCATTTAGATTCTTCCTTCATACGTGTGAATGATCCAGCACAAGAAGCGTCTAGTAAATCTTTATCATGAAGAGAAAGCCTAGCATACAATTTATTGATAATAATATTGTTAGGGAGTTCATGAATAGGACATTTAAGCATTAGTAACTTCAATCTCCCCCAAGCTTGAGTTGTACTCTCTCCATCATGAGGCCAAAAGTTATATATCAGATTTCTATCCTTATGAATCTCACTGGAAGGATAGAATTTAGAATAAAAGAGAGGTACTATTTCCTCCCATTCCATGGATTGTCCATTCTTCAGTAGCTTATACCATTCTTCAGCTCTCCCTTTCAAGGATATATAGAGTAACTTCATCTTCACCTGTTCAGTTGTGATACCTGCACACTTAAACAACCCGCATAATTCATGGATAAAAAGCATGTGATCACCAGGGTGGACAGTTCCATCCCCAAAATAATAATTATCCATAACACGACCAACAATACTTGTAGGTATCTTAAAAGGATCTATCTCAACATGTGGTGGTTCATCTACTACCCTAACAGTGTGTGACACCCCTGGGATCAGGGCTAAACAAATCCCAGACCTCCGTCTGAAATAAGCTTAACCTTGAGCTCGGGAATATCCAGTGAAGAATCGGTAACACAGCAGTGACCCTACGATACCAAAATTATTACAGCAAGCTCATAACCGAGCAGAGAACCAAAATATTACAAGCAGGGGTCACTGACCACAAACATGAAACAACGGAAGGCAAATTATGCTATTAAGCATAGCAAACTTAACAAATGGCCTAAGAGGGCTGAAGCATAACGACGACGTCCTAGCCCATAGATTCCTAGCTGCCAGCCGGGAACCCCAAGCTACTCGTCGATGTCGTTGTAGTACGGAACTCGTCTTCAAGGAACACTTACTCTGCCAAAAGTATCAACAAAGCAAGGGTGAGTATAGGGTGTACTCTGCAAGACTTATGGCTGGTGGAGTTGTTTTGCATAAAGCCATCTTTGTTTATAAAACAAAGGAGAGAGAAGAAGCTCGTCTATTCAGAATATTTTATAAGGGGATAAGAGAGCGACATCTCCAACGTATTGATCATCATCTTTTGATATCCACCAATCATCATCATCTACCAACTAGGATCACCCCCTCGTACCCATGAGGAAGCATCCTTAACAAACATTAGTTGCCAAGTTTTACGATTAGGTTCATGTTCTCTGTGATCTCCCATCCGTTCCCAAGTCGTCCATAACCGTGGACACGGCTTTCCGAAATATTATTACCCTGCAGGGGTCTACAACTTTACCCACACGTACCAACCGACTCTTATTGCCACTTGACAAACTTCCTTGGTGTGCTGACAGAGGGTGTGGTTGCACATGACCTTTACCTTGCTTTCGCCGACACCATGAGTCACGCAATAAGTATTGTTTCGCTGTAACGGGTCAAATCCCGAAGTCGGTACTTAAAGATGTGAGGCAAGGTTGGTTTACCAGGGGCGCCATCAACCCCAAGCAAACCGGTCCACGCTTCCCTACCTGTTATGAATGCACCTCCTTCACCACCTCTTTCGAAAACATTTTCAATGCGTATGTCGAATGGAACGCCCGAACTATGTGACTCATGGAATATACTAGGAAAGTTAGTCAATCATGGGGTCCCCATTTACCCCGTGTGGTTGTACGCTCGTCTTGGTTCAAGAGGCAAGAACCTAGGGTCCTAAGGGTGGCGAGCATGGGACTAGAAAAACCACATCCCACCGTGGCCTCCTATACAAGCCTTAGCATGTTTAATCTCATTTTACTGATCTCATCTTATCACGTTCTCCTGTCGTACTAGATTCTCTACATCTGATACATCATCTGGATGAACTAGACTCAACAGCTAAGCATGTTTAAGCAAGACACAGATAAAAGCTCTAGCAGTGCACACAAGCCAAACCTAGTTATGCTAGGAGCAGTGGATCAAGTAATATAAGCTCAAAGGGAGTATGCAACAAATAGGATACTCTATCTATCGATAAAAGACCATAGTAGAATCGTATGCAACATGGCAGTAATTGAAATACTTTCGAAATCATAGGATTATATCATGGTGGGGCTATGCTTGCCTTTGCCATTTGATAATAGGTAAGCAAATCTTCGAGAGCCTTGTACTTGACTTGGTTACAATTGGTCAAGTATTGTTCGTCGGTCTTCGATCTTTGACGGTCTTCATCTCAGTCTTCGATCTTGATCTTGATACCGTATTCTACCAGAAAGAACCAAACACCAGAAAGAGAGGGAAACAGTCAACACATGTCATCGATGCAATGCTCAAGCAAGTATGATGATATGACAAGTTAAATTGTATTTAATTGAAACCCTAAGGCATGCTCGACAACTTAATCGGCGGTTTCGAGGGGTGAAAACCCTAAGTCGGGGAAACTCTAGAAACACATGAGAGGGGTTGCTAAGCTCTTCTAATTAAACCAGTCATTTAAGTTGTTGAACAATGCATGATTATAACCTAATTAGATAGTTATCATTTTTCTGAACATTTTGGTATATTATTTGTATTTTTCTGACTTATAATTAATTAGTTATTGAATTTACAAATTTAAAACCTTTCCTAAAATTATTAAACCATTTAAAAAGGTTTATTGTGACATGCTGACATCATTAACACGGCCAGGTACTTTTGTTACTGCACCTAACCTAGCCTCAGTCACTGATAGGAAGGGCCCACAGGGTCATATATTTTTCAAAAAACAAAAACATTAATAAAAAGAAAAGGGATTATGACGCAATGCTGGCGTCATCCTGACGTCGGTAGAGGCCAAACTCGCAGATCAAGCAAGGATCTCCCGATTCCTTGCGTGCGGGGCTTGGTGGTTGGTCTTGTTCGACGCATGAGTCCACGACGAGCAAGATAGTGGTGGTGCCGCCACTTCTTGGTCGCCGGAACAGGAGCCGTGACGACGGCCAGCGGCGGAGCTTATAGGTGCATGGCGCGGCGGCGATACATAGAGTGAGGGGAAGAAAGGGGAGGTGCTAGGGCATGGCAGGCTCACCGGGAACGCTATGCGGGTGATGAAGGAGCTGGAGGAAGCCGGAGACGATGGAATCGATGGTGGCCAGCGTCGGGGCAGAGGGCTCAATTGATGTGACTGGGGGCTTCTCAGGCTTAGGTGTTTGTACGAGAAGGTCTAGAAGACGGTGGCGGTCACTCCAGTGCTTTTATACGTCTGAGGGGTGGTCGAGAGCAGCGGCACGCTGGTGAGGTATGAAAGCTAGGGTTAGGGCCAGAGAAGAAATTTGGGCAAGATTGGTACTAGGTTCGTCTGTGGCTGCGTCTTGGGCTACTTGTAGACGATGGAGGGTGGCGGCATTCATCCTGGCGCTTGGCGACGCGGCGGTGGCATCGGACGACGGCGCGAAGTCCACCGAGATGCTTTTCTCGCTGTCCTTCTGTCTCGAGGAAGAAGAAAACAAAAAGGAATGAAGAAACGATGCGATGGGCTGGCTGCCGGCTGCAAGCGCATAAATGGCGAGGAGAGAGAGAAGGATTGGGCTGGCCTGGCTGCTCTGTTTTTTTAGCAGAAAACATTTTCTTTTTTAGTTTTGTTATTTCTTTCTTTTGCAAACTCATTTCAAATCTGTTTTGGGTAATTCAAAAATACTAGAGGGTTTTGTAAAATTAGTAAAATATTTTGGGGCCCTCTTAGTCCATTTGGCCTCCAACTGTTTTGTGATTTTAGAAATTCAAACCCATTTTGAATTTCTTTTCAAGTAGAGGGAAAGAGTAGGGTTTAGGGTTTGCATTTTATTTTCTTGGTTGCATTTTTAGAGGATGATGCTCATGATGCACAAACAAAACCTAATCTAAGGTTAATCAAAACTGGGGTGTTACAGCTGTATCCCCCTTACGAGAATCTCGACCCGAGATTCCAAAGGTAGGAAAAGAGATAGAGAGAGAAAGGAGTAGGGTCACTCTAAAGATAAGAGGGAACACACTAAACAACACACAGAGTATCTCATGGTTAACTGATGGATGGAGTGTTCGGAACAACTCTGAGATAACAACCATGAAACACAACAAGGTAACAGAGGAAACAAGAGGAGAAGGTTTCAAGTTGTTAGATAGATGGTCTTCATAAGAATTGAGACCATGGAACTTACAGAAGAGTTTTGAAGGTTCTAAGACAGAAGGCTTCCAAAAGAAAGAACATAACAAAAGACTTCGATAGGGAACCTCTAATAAATGACTTAAGTAGAGATTTCTGGTTGCAAAGATATGGATCAACAAAACCAAGCCATTGAACTACTTTTAACATAGAAGGGTCACTCTTTCATCCAACAGAAGGCTTAAGATAGAAAGGTGTTTTAGTGGAGAGGACTCATATGAGTCACAAGGAACATTTATCAATAGAAACTATTGATTATCAAAATCATAGTCACTCTTAAAACATGGTTGAGAAAACAAAGGAAACTCTTTATTCATCTAGATTTATCAAAATCTTTGCCAAGATTATGATATTACTTTACACCACTAGGATGAATAGTTAAGAAGATTCCTGATGACACGAGAAGAAAGAAACTTCATTCTCAGACTTCAATTACTTGGCACAACAAGACGCTTGCCAACATAAAGGGTCTGGAGGATTGACCGAGAGACATTTAGCAACACTACTTTAAATGTTCTCCTTGATGTTCGAGAAATCAGACACCAAGTAAAAGTCAGACCTCGGAGACCAAGGAAACCATAATCACAACTCCTATAATGAATTATAGAAGAAGCCTCATGAAGAGTGGTTGATATTGCTGAATCACAAGAATATAACAAAAGGTCTTTCCGGCTAAGTGTGTCAACCATTACATCAATCTTGCCAGATTTACAAGGAGACCTATGTCAAAACCTTGAGGAACACCAACCATGATGGCTGCTTGAGATTCAACTTTGGTTAGGCGAGATGATATTTCAGACTCAGCATGTCCGAATAGAAAATTTTCAACATTTACCACAAAGGTAATGTTACTAGATTCTAAAGATATGGACTACAGTGTCAAGATCTGAAAGAATGAGCTAGATTGCTAGAACCATGTATTAGCAACTTGTCGAGAGACAACTGCATACGTATAAAGTACTAGCAATAAAACACACATGTGTCCTTAAGGAACGAAGTTAACACTACTCGAATCCACGGGGACATCTTTCAACAATTGCACGTGAACCAAAGAAGGTTACTTCTAGCATCCAGAACTCATACATCGAAATGACTCAGAGATGGTTCTCAAATGTTTCCAACATTAATGCCCAATGTTCCATATGTATTCAATCTAACATGGAGAAGATAAGGATGTCATTGATGGGCTCAACAACAAACTTATCGAGACACTCCAAGAAGATGAACTCGTATGTTATATGAACAAAGCAAATGTATTAGTCAGACCAAAGGACATGAAGATGTACTGAAGTGAAACATCAAAAGTAGAAACATCATCAAGATAGTCCTTGGAACTGAGTTTGATTTGACAATAACCCAAATCAAATCAAAGATGGAGAAATATAACATATCCACGAAGGAAATATTATCATTCTTCAGCGCGAACAAAACTAAACATCCCTTTACAAAGGAACGGAGTTGGGTAGAACTTTGTCTTACAACTCTCCAAGTTGTTGTTTAAGCTCAACCAACTAGTTCAGGGGTATCCAGTATGGATCCTTGGAGAAAGGAGCAGTTCAGAGAACTTGCTTGCTCAAGAACTTGACAACACGGTCATGTGGAAACATGGAGGTACTTATAGTAGACATCTAGAATATCACAAACCACCGATATGTCACTTAGTTCCAGAGGAAACTTGCTTGGTAAGGCAAGAAGACATAGTCTCAGAGCTTCGGCACGAGCCTAACTCTTTGACCGAAGAGAATGTACCAGAATACATACCTGGTAGCAGAGTCAAACTTCGCTTAGTGATAGGGTTAACCATCACGCTAGAATGACACAAATGTCCTTGGAGATTAAAACAATAATAATTTCTAAGAATCTCGAGTGGCCACATTATTACACACACGCATCCCTCACAAACAAGAAAGTTCGGAGGAAGGGTGGTAAAGATGTGTGAGAGTATCACTTCAGTAAGGGGTCATGAAAATCAGCATAGCCTCTTAGTATAAAAGAGTGTGATACTTTAAGGTAGAACAGATGGAAGATAATTAATGCCTCTTGATCTGCGGATTACAACACTTTGACCTGGTCCTAGAAATGATGAGGTACTGGATTTTGTTTCTCCTAGACATCCCGAAATGGGTTGGCTTGACGGACCACAAGAGTATCTTGCATCGGAAGACACTAGTGCACTTTTACAACTTGCCTACCAATTGGTATACAAAGACCGGAAAGCAACAAGGGAGAAGGAACATGCTAAGGATGGAATCCCGAGATGTGGATGCATAGATTTTCAATCTTCTGAAAACCAATGCAATAAGGGGAAAGGTGTGACAGTCACGAATATAGATGAGAGACTCTCCAGGAGTACTATTGTCGTGATCTATTTGGTTCCATTAAAGAACATCTGCCATAGATAGTGGTAGGGGAAGTCCTTCATTGTCACAATTCAATCGTGACAAAGACCACGAGCTTGAAGGCTAGAATTGTAGTACCAGCCATCCTGAGGTAATGTGTGAACATTAACAACAGGGGTCAAAAGAATGTATCTTGGGTTAAAGGTCAGCTTCATGTACAAGATTCACAACACCATAATCCAGCACAATCAGGGATCTTAAGTTCAAGTCCAAGGGTTAAAACCCATAGAAAGGAGTAAATACTACTTGAGTGACATAGCGTACACTACAAGGTAGTAATCACGAGGTAGCTTCCAAGATAAGATAAGACTTCTGAAGTACCCAAACAAATAAAAAGGAGGTGGACAAGGCGAAAGGACCCTACGACACAAAAATTATTACAACAAGCTCATAAATGAGCAAAGAACCAAAATATTACAAGCAGAGGTCACTGACCACAAACATCAAACAACGGAAGGCAAATTATGCTATTAAGTATAGCAAACTTAACAAATGGCCTAAGAGGCCTGGAGCATAACGATGACGTTCTAGCCCATAGATTCCAGGCTGCCGGCCGGGAACCCTAAGCTACTCGTCGATGTCGTTGTAGTACGGAACGCGTCTTCAAGGAACACTTACTCTGCCAAAAGTATCAACAAAGCAAGGGTGATTATAGGGTGTACTCCGCAAGACTTATGGCTGGTGGAGTTGATTTGCATAAAGCCATCTTTGTTTATAAAACAAGGGAGAGAGAAGAAGCTCGTCTATTTGGAATATTTTATAAGGGGATAAGAGAGCGACATCTCCAAAGTATTGATCATCATCTTTTCATATCCACCAATCATCATCATCTACCAACTAGGATCACCTCCTCGTACCCATGAGGAAGCATCCTTAACAAACATTAGTTGCCAAGTTTTACGATTAGGTTCATGTTCTCTATGATCTCCCATCCGTTCCCAAGTCGTCCATAACCGTGGACACGGCTTTCCGAAATATTATTACCCTGCAGGGGTGTACAACTTTACCCACACATACCAACCGACTCTTGTTGCCACTTGACACAGTTCCTTGGTGTGCTGACACAGGGTCTGGTTGGACACGACCTTTACATTTCTTTCGCCGAGACCAAGGGTCAAATCCTGAAGTCGGTACTTAAACATGTTAAGCGAGGTTGGTTTACCAGGGGCGCCATCAACCCCAAGCAACCCGGTCCATGCTTCCCTACCGGTTATGAATGCACCTCCTTCACCCCCTCTTTTGAAAACATTTTCAATGCGTATGTCAAATGGAACGCCCAAACTATGTAACTCATGGAATCTACTAGGCAAGTTAGTAAATCATGGGATCCCCATTTACCTTGTGTGGTTGTACGCTCGTCTTGTTTCAAAACGCAAGAACCTAGGGTCCTAAGGGTGGCGAGCATGGGACTAGAAAAACCACATCCCACCGTGGCCTCCCATACAAGCCTTAGCATGTTTAATCTCATCTTACTAATCTCATCTTATCACGTTCTCCTGTCATACTAGATTCTCTGCATCTGATACATCATCTGGATGAACCAGACTCAACAGCTAAGCATGGCTAAGCAAGACACAGATAAAAGATCTAGTAGTGCACACAAGCCAAACCTAGTTATGCTAGGAGCAGTGGATCAAGTAATATAAGCTCAAAGGGAGTATGCAATAGATAGGATACTCTATCTATCGATAAAAGACCACAGTAGAATCGTATGCAACATGGCACGAATTGAAATACTTTCGAAATCATAGGATTATATCATGGTGGGGCTATGCTTGCCTTTGCCATTTGATAACAGATAAGCAGATCTTGGAGAGCCTTGTACTTGACTTGGTTACAATTGGTCAAGTATTGTTCGTCGGTCTTCGATCTTTGACGGTCTTGATCTCTGTCTTCGATCTTGATCTTGATATCGTATTCTACCGGAAAGAACCAAACACCGGAAAGAGAGGGAAACAATCATCACATAGCATCGATGCAATGCTCAAGCAAGTATGATGATATGACAAGTTAAATTGTATTGAATTGAAACCCTAAAGCATGCTCGACAACTTAATCGGGGTTCTGAGGGGTGAAAACCCTAACTCGGGGAAACTCCGGAAACACATGAGATGGGTTGCTAAGCTCTTCTAATTAAACTTGTCATTTAAGTTGTTGAACAATTCATGATTATAACCTAATTACATAGTTATCATTTTTCTAAACATTTTGGTATATTATTTGTATTTTTCTGACTTATAATTAATTAGTTATTGAATTTACAAATTTCAAACCTTTTCTGAAATTATTAAACCATTTAAAAAGGTTTATTGTGTCATGCTGACATCATTAACACGGCCAGGTACTTTTGTTACTGCACCTAACCTAGCCTCAGTCATTGATAGGAAGGGCCCACAGGGTCATATATTTTTCAAAAAACAAAAACAATAACATTAATAAAAATAAAAGGGATTATGACGCAATGCTGGCGTCATCCTGACGTCAGCAGAGGCCAAACTCGCAGATCAAGCAAGGATATCCCGATTCCTTGCGTGCGGGGCTTGGTGGTTGGTCTTGTTCGACACAGGAGTCCACGGCGAGCAAGATAGTGGTGGCGCAGCCACTTCTTGGTCGCTGGAACAGGAGCCGTGACGGCGGCCAGCGGTGGAACTTGCAGGTGCATGGTGCGGCGGCGATACAGAGAGTGAGGGGAAGAAAGGGGAGGTGCTGGGGCACGGAAGGCTCACCGGGAACGCTATGCGTGTGGCGGAGCAGCTGGAGGAAGTCGGAGACGATGGAATCGACGATGGCCGGCGTCGGGGCAGAGGGTTCAATTGATGTGGCTGGGGGCTTCTCAGGCTCAGGCGTTTGTACGAGAAGGTCTAGAAGACGGTGGCGGTCACTCCAGTGCTTTTATACGGCCGAGGGGTGGTCGAGAGCAGCGGCATGCTGGTGAGGTATGAAAGCTAGGGTTAGGGCCAGAGAAAGCTAGGGTTAGGGCCAGAGAATAAATTCGGGCAAGATTGGTACTAGGGTTCGTCCGTGGCGGCGTCTTGGGCTACTTGTAGACGACGAAGGGCGGCGGCGTTCATCCTGGCGCTTGGCAACGCGGCGGTGGCATCGGACGACGGTGCGCAGTCCACCGAGCTGCTTCTCTCGCTGTCCTTCTGTCTTGAGGAAGAAGAAAACAAAAAGGAACGAAGGGGTACGGTGGGCTGCGGATGGGTCGAGTTGGGCTGGCTGCAAGCGCGCATGGGCGGCAGGGAGAGAGGGAGAAGGATTGGGCTGGCCTGGCTGCTCTGTTTTTTTAGCAGAAAACATTTTATTTTTAGTTTTGTTATTTCTTTCTTTTGCAAACTCATTTCAAATCTGTTTTGGGTAATTCAAAAATACTAGAGGGTTTTGTAAAACTTCGTGAAATATTTTGGGGCCCTCTTAGTCCATTTGGGCTCCAATTGTTTTGTGATTTTAGAAATTCAAACCCATTTTGAATTGCTTTTGAAGTAGAGGGAAAGAGTAGGGTTTAGGGTTTGCATTTTATTTTATTGGTTGCATTTTTAGAGGATGATGCTCATGATGCACAAACAAAACCTAATCTAAGGTTAATCAAAACTTGGGTGTTACACAGTGGTAGTAGTTTTCCCAAACAGAAAACCAAGTGGGTTATCCATATTGGAAACAAAGTAACAAACAAAAATAAAAAGCAATACTCACAGTAGAAGTTTCCTTTACCATTTCCACTCTTCAATAGCGCTTCACTCCCCGGCAACGGTGCCAGAAAATAGTCTTAATGACCCACAAGTATAGGGGGTGCATCATATTACTTTCGATAAATAGGAGTGTCGATCCCAACGAGGAGCAGAAGGTGTTGACTAGTGGTATGGAGCAGGAAATCTCTGTAAATACTTAGCAAACTGATTTTTAGGGGGTTTTCTGATAAAGTAACAAAACAAAGTGCAAGTAATAAAGACAACGAACAACTGCAGCAAGTGACCCAATCCTTTCTGAGCAAAGGAAAAGTCTGGTGAAATACTTATAAGGACCAAACGTTCTCGAGGACACATGGGAATTCTGTCAAGTGCTTTCGCTTCAAATAGCTGAGTACTCTTTTTTGGTGTTGTAAGTGCTGTGTGGGTGAACCTGTGCTAATATACCGACCTTACTTGGACTAATACATATTTTTGATTAAACCCCCTGCAAGCATCCGCAACTACAGGAAAGCAATTAAGATATAAACCTAACCACAGCCTTAAACTCTGAGATCCTACACTCCCTTATGCAATGGTGTCCTAATGGGGGTTCAGGCTTCTGTCACTCCGACAACCCCACGATTAGTAGCCAAATACACAATGCATTCCTCTAGGCCCATAAATGGTGAAGTATCATGTAGTCGACGTTCACATGACACCACTAGAAGAATAGAACCACAACTAGAGGTGCTCTCATTAGATAAACAACATGGCATGAAGGGTAAACAAATTACAGCGGGGCAATTGACAGGAACTGAAAAAGGCATAAAAATGAAACTACTAGCTAGAAATATCCTATGAAGTTGATTGGGAAATGTAGCATCCCAAAAATATAAAACAATTATCATCAAATTCTAATCAATAAAATTAGGGTTAACAAAAACTTTGATTAATTAAAATCTTATGAATGCATGTGTGAATGAGATGATTTAATAAATGCATGAATGAACTTGTGTGATTAACCTAAATAGCAAGAAATGGTTTAAAGAGGAAAATAACATCATATAAAAAATTTCCATGCAGAAACAAATCAAGAAAAATCAAAAACAAATCAAATAAAGAAAATGGTCATTTTTGCCAATCTTGCTCACTAGGTCACTTTGAGTGTTTCTAGTCCAAGATTTCAAACAAAAACTTTCCCAATTATTTTCACCCCTTGCTATAACAAGTAAAATTGAATCAAAGCCCACATTTCAAACTTATAGAAACATTTGGCAACCTCATTCAAATCACAATTCAAAATTTAATCTTTATCATATGTGAAGATCACCCATTTTCAAAACCCAACCAAACCAGTGCCCCTCGACTAATCCAACTAACCAGACACTCCCTAGTATGTTCCTAGCAAACCCACCAAGTTTGAATCCAAAATTCAAATTCAAAGTTCTTGCAGCCATTTTATCAAACACCTTGCAGATAAAAATAAAACAAACATCAACCACTATAGTGTACAGTAATTTTGGCCTAACTTGTTCCCTACCTAGCTCACTCTACACCCTCAGTAGATCATCTAACTTGTTTAATCCCTCTAGCTCACTGTAAACCATACCATGCCATTAATGGCAAGCATGCCGAGCCTCACCTTGCCACCCCATTGTCGACACCAAGCTAGGAGCAGCACCAAGCCTAGCAAGCATGTTTAGCAGGCTGAGAGCGCGCCAGTGCGCCACCTTCGACCAGCACCCACAGACCGCGCGCTGACCTTGCAGCGTGCGTGCGTGCGTGATAACCACCGCCCCATCAACCTCGCAGACATGCCTGTTCGCCGCCACGCGAACCATGCACGTTGTGCACCATTAAAATCGCCGTCGGACCCGCCCAGAGCATCGACGCGTTTCGACCGATCAGTACCGCCCCGCACCTCGCCACCATGCCGTTGAGGTTCGCTAGGGAGCACAACACCGCCTCCTACCGTCGCCCATGCTAGTAGCACTCTGTGCCGTCGACGACGACGATCTCAGCCCGCGCCTGTTGGTCCCCTTCAGCCACTATAAATAGAGGCCTCCACTGCTCTTTTTCTTCACACCATTTCACTACTCTCTACCTCAGAACCACACCACCTCACTCCCGGAGCAAGGCGAGCAGCTCATCATCGGAATTTGGCCGGAGCCCGCCCAAGGAGAAGCTGCCAGTACCAGGAGAACCGTCATCATCAACTTCGTCATTCGCCCCTGTCGCCGACCCTCGCCTGATCCCCGTTGAGCCTCCCACGACCCCCACATGCCGCGCTAGGGTTCTGTCTCGCTGGCGCTGGCCGACATGGACGATTAACCAGAGTCGTTCGATTAGAATTAGATCCCACGGTCCACATTGCCCCGTACCGCTTCGCCCCTCCCCGTCTCACTGACGCGTGGGGACAACCACTTAACCAGCCCGCGTGTGCGCTGTGCGTAGTGGGCCGGCCCAGTTAAACATCCCGCACGACCCAACAATTCAAATTTAGTTTTCTTCATTTAATTTCAAACATAGTTCTATACATAGATTCAAAAATCAACCCAGCTTGATTCACTGAACCAAAATGCATGAAAATAATTTTGTTAGAAAGGTACTGAAATGATTAATCCAAGCCCATTGGATTTAAACCATTTGGATTTACAGATCAACCATGGTAAAAATAACAAGGCAGAAGCTTTTCTGCATTCAAACATTTTTCAAAATTCAACCATAAGAGCTTTCGAGCTGATTCCAACTCTCAAAAATCACATTTGATCATACCTTTCAGAATATATAAAAACATATGGGTTTACTTGCAGAAATAATGTCCAAAGTAATAAAAGAATGCCACATAGGCATTTCTAGTCACTTTATTTAATTAAAATAAAAAAGTTAAACCTTATTAAATTGTGACACCACTTTAAATCACATTACCATGTACTGAAATATGTGGTGATGACATGTGTCAACATGATCCCATGTTTGAGTTGGAGAATATTAAATCTTAAGTATTTTTTCAATGAGTAGAAGTTACTTTTCTTAAAATAAAATAAATAAGACAAATGCTTTAATCTTGTAATGATAAGTGATGAGGATAGATCATCTAGTGTGAACCTTTGTCTAAGGTTTAGAAATAATTAAGTATTGTTTGGTGATTGTGTACCTCGTATTTATTTATAGACGCTAGTATCGACCAAGGATACGAGGAGGAAGGAGGATACTATGAGGAAGAAGCCGAGGAGAACTTCAACCACCGCTCTGCACAAGGCAAGCTATTAACTGAGCAAGCTAACACTTGCAACTTAGAAAGCTCATACTATTATCTTAGCAAGCTAAACCATGCAAGTTTTACTTGCAAGATTACACCACTTGATACCCAATCCTAGTTTTACTTGCAAGCTTAATATTTTATTTTCTTTATCAAAGCTTTCTCTTAGAGTTTACTTAGTGACTTGTAAATTCTAGAAAGATAATTGAAGGTAGCATAAAGAGCATACAATTTGGCCTAAGTTAGATAATCTTGATGTCATCCTAGGGCATGAGATTGAACTTAGCTAATCCCCACTTATTTATTACCCCTCATTAGTATCTACCCCCACTTATAGATGCTAGTGCTAAGCATAAAACCTGATCAACTCTAGATGGGAATACTTGGTGAAAATGGTTATGAAAACCTTAGAATGATGAGTCATTCTACTGAAATGTTTTGACATGTGTTCTAGAACACCAGATGATTTTGATGATGAAAATGTTGAGGCATGAGCCTTAGCCCTTTATAAAACTGATGGTTGTCTAGATACGATACCATTCCAATTTACCGTACAACCACAATACCCGAAAATTGGATAGGACTTTGACTTGACCACAACAGAGTTGTTATATGAAATGAAAGTTCCCACTTAGGTGTTATAAAACTTTCAACTAGATTTCTTTGCTTTTGGACTTAGTAGAGGTAAATCTGGGTTTTTGCAAAACAACCCTAGAGCTTAGTATAGTACTACAAAAACCCCCTTAACTTGTTAGTATTAGTTTACGAGTACTTAAAGAGTACTCATGGATTTGTCCCTGGATATTCCTGTAGCCATACTATGAAGAGGAGTATCAGGATGACGAACCGCGGGAAGGTTACGACAAGTAGGATCATCTCCCATCGTCAGCTTTGCCCATGACCCCAAAGATGGAGCTTCGCCTACGCTATCGTTATCTTTACGTTATTCCGATGCTTGAGTTGTATTAAGAACTCGATCATGACATCCTTATTTGTGTAAGACCTTATGTATGGTTTGTAATGGATGATGTACTGTGATATCCAAATCTGTTATGTCTCGCAAAAATGGTAATCTTGGGATTGTGATATATGGCATAACACGCATTTGGGATTAAAAATCCGGGTGTTGACAAGTTGGTATCAGAGCCAGGTTGACCATAGGAGACCCTAGTTAGAATGGACGTTTGAACCAAAAACTTAGTTTCAAAACCAAAGGAAGTGAGTATTTAAAAAAAAACTTATTCCCATTCTTATCACTTGGATTCTTTCATGAAAATTCATGTTCCTCAAAAATTCTTACAAATACATAAAATTTGAGACACTTGATCACTCTACTAACTTACTCATCCTATATTCTTATAGATGGACATGAAGTACATCAAGTTTTATGAGTTGGGGAATGGAGGAGACCTCATCTTTGAGCGTGACTTGGACCAGCTGTCGGAGATGCTGGATCGTCTGCACCCCGAGTTCTTTGGAGCTCAGCTCAATGATCAGGAAGGAGAAGATCTGCAGTGGCTAGTTGTTGCAAGTCTCCGAGGAAAGATTGAACCTCCCACTGAAGAGGGAATTCAGTTCACTTTAAGAGAGAACAACTGGCTCGATGGACTAGCCAGGGAAATGCAGGAAGCTCTTGCCCGTATGTGTGGGCAGAGTATCAATCAGATCAAGGGTACCCGTTTTGAGTTCTACCCAAGGCGTGATGTTATGGGACAGCCACTGGAGGCCCCATATCACCCCGAGCTGAAGAGTCAATTGGACCATCTCAGCTTCATGATGTACGACCGTCAAAAGGAGTTGGACAATGCCCGTTCCTATGCCAACCACAAGTACTCCATCACCAAGAAGAAGGATCTGACCCTCGCCATGCTAATAAAGGATCGCAAATCTCGTCGCCGTCAGCTCGACAAGAAGGAGCGCATCATTGCCTGTCTTCGCCACCGGATCACGGATTTGGAGGAGACCATCCACGAGAGAGACATGCAGTTGGAGGAGAGGGAGAATGTCGGGGAATACCTTCGTGGAGACCCCTACACCTATCTTAGCGATGATGACTTTCTGGAGGATCAAGCCATGGACCTCTTCACCGATGAGGATGACTTCGCTTTCATCGATGATGAGGAGGAGGAGGAGGATGAGGACACTGACTCCAAGGAGTAGTAGCACTTGAGCACTAGTGTTAGTGAGTTATATTCAGTCCCACTGTATCGTAGTTTCTAGAATGATTCTTAAAACCATATGTGTTTCCTTGTTGTGGTGTGTGTTTATACTGTGTGCTATGAATGAAAAGCAAGTTGCTAGAAAAATCTGAGTCAAACTTCAAAAACTTTTCAACAACCTCTAAACCTTAGAAATTTCCCTATTTTATCATGATCTATCTCAATCTTCAGATGCCTCGTGGAGAAAGCGGTTCATCCCCGGACCCGATGTTGCAAATCTTGCAAATGTTGGTTTTTGACCGCGAAGCTGAAAGAGCCGAACGTCAAGCCAACTTAGCCACCCTTCAACACATCGCCCAGATGGCCAAAAACAATCAAGGCCATGGAAATCAGGACAACCATGGATCTAAGCTCAAGAATTTCCAGAACACCAATCCACCTATTTTCACTAAGTCAGAAGAGCCCCTAGATGCAGATGATTGGCTACAAACCATGGAGAACAATCTGGAAGTTGCAGGAGTGGAAGCTAACGAGAAAGTTCTGTTCGCCACTCACTTTCTGGATGGAGATGCAAGAGCATGATGGAACAGCGTTCGTGCAATGACCGGAGGTCAGATGATGACTTCGGATGAATTCAAGATCAAGTTCAGCAGAACCCATGTACCACCGGGTTTAATCAAGAGGATGAGGGATGAATTCAGAGAACTGAAGCAAGGAAGGATGACCGTAGTGGAATACCGTGACAAATTCTTGTCATTAGCTAGGTATGCCCCGGATGATATCAACACTGAAGCCAAGAAGAAAGAGAGATTCCCAAATGGTCTGCATGATGAGATGCAGACAGTGTTAGTCAAGATCCCCTTTGCTGATATTGAAGCCTTAGTTGACTCTACCATTCAGATGGTAGGAAAGATCAACCAAGCCAATGAGAACCGCAAGCACCGCATGATGCATCAAACAGGAACCCACCATACACCAAAGTACTGCCCCAACCCATCTCCAGGATTTGCCCCGATAAGCAACAGACCCCCGATGAACCGTCTAACCTATCCCAACCGTGGAAACCCAAGGCCCGGAGGAAACCACAACAACCCCGGAAACTCCAGCAATTTCACCCGTGCACCACCCAATGTCAACAACAACAATGCCGCCACCAACACCAACACTGCTCCAAGGACTGGAAGCAATGTTGTGCCTATTGCAGCGAAGGACAAGTAGCAAGTGACTTGTTATGAATGTGGAACGAAGGGTCACTATTCCAATGAGTGCCCCAAGAAGATTTCCGCAGCCCCCAATGCAAATGCTCCAGCTCAGCAGCAGCGTCGTGTTCAGCCCGGAAGAAGGTTTGCTCCAGGGAACTCGCGCAACCGCAATGGCCGTCTTTTTCTCATGCATGCTGAAGAAGCCCAAGAAGCGCGAGATGTCGTGCTGGGTATGTTTTCTGTTAACTCAGTACTTGCAAGAGTGTTGTTTTATTCTGGAGCATCGCACTCATTTGTTACTAAAGAATATGCATGCACTAGTAAAATTCAACCAACCAAATTGAAGCATGTAATGATTGTTCAAATACCCGGTTCAACCACCAAAGCTAGGAAAATTTGCAAAGCCGTCCCTATCCGAATCCATGGCATAGATTTTTATGCTAATCTAATAGTACTCTGAACTAAAGGTTTGGAAGTAGTACTAGGAATGGATTGGATGTCCAAACACAAAGGATTAATTGGCTGCGCCAAGAAAGCCATAACCATGACCAGTACAGCCGGAGTATCAGTCGAGCATATATCTGAAACCTTGCCTCGTCAATTCAAGTGTAACAAGAGTATAGCCCAGCCTACCATTGACCAAGTTCGAATAGTATGTGAATACCCCGATGTATTACCAGATGTTTTGCCCGGTATGCCCCCAGATCGGGATATAGAGTTTATCATTGAACTAATACCTGGAACCGGACCCATAGCCCAGAGACCATATAGTATGAACCCATCTAAACTAGCAGAACTGAAGAAGCAACTGGATGCCATGCTGAAAATTTTATTGATTCAACCAAGTGCGTCACCATGGAGATCACCTGTTTTGTTTGTAGACAAGAACAATGGAGGCACACATTTGTGTACGGATTATCGGAAGTTGAATGATGTAACTATCAAGAACAAGTACCCATTTCCAAAAATAGAAGATTTGTTTGACCAGTTGACTGGTTCCAAAGTGTTTTCTAAGATTGATCTTAGAACTGGCTATCATCAACTCAAGATTCGTGTAGAGGATATTCCAAAGACTGCCTTCACCACCAGATATGGATTATATGAGAATACGGTCATGTCTTTTGGATTAACCAATGCCCCCGCTTATTTCATGAACCTCATGAATAAGATTTTTATGAACTTCCTGGATAAGTTTGTTATTGTTTTCATCGATGACATTCTAATTTATTCCAAGTCAGAAGAAGAACATGAGCTACACCTAAGGACCATTCTTGGAACCCTTAGAGAGCATCAGCTATATGCAAAGTTTAGCAAATGTGAATTCTGGTTACAAGAGGTAGGATTCCTCGGACATATCGTATCAGCCGGAGGAATTGCCGTTGACCCTGCGAAGGTGAAGGATGTCGAAGATTGGCAAGCCCCAACCACTCAAACCCAAGTTCGTGAATTTCTCGGATTAGCGGGATACTACCGCAAGTTTGTAGAAGGATTCTCGAGTATTGCCAGACCCATCACCCAAATGCTAAAGAAGGACAAGAAGTTTGAGTGGACGGACAAATGTTAAGCGAGTTTTCAAGAACTCAAGAGAAGATTGATTTCAGCCCCAATCTTGATCATGGAGGATATCACGAAGCCCTTTGATGTGTATTGTGAAGCATCCAAGATCGGTCTCGGATGTGTGCTAATGCAAGCAGGAAAAGTTATATCTTATCTATCCCGACAACTGAAACAACATGAACATAATTATCCAACCCAATACCTTGAAATAGCAGCCGTAATTCTAGCCCTGAAGACATGGAGGCATTACCTGATGGGAAACCGTTGTGAGATTTATTCGGACTACAAGAGCTTGAAGTATATATTCACTCAAAAGGAGCTGAATATGAGACAGAGAAGATGGATTGAGCTAATCAAGGATTATGATCTGGGCATTCACTATCACCCCGGTAAAGCCAGTCTGGTAGCAGATGCCCTTAGAAGATTTCTATGCCGCTTGAACTCCATGATTTTGAAGGAGCAACCAAGTTTGCACAAAGAGATGGATGATTTTCGAATGGAATTAGTGAGTGAAGGGTTTTTGGCTAGCATAGAACTTCAACCCACCTTGATCAGCCAGATCAAAGAGGCGCAGAAAGGAAATGCTAGTATCAACGGAATCAAATGGTTCATCGGTACATGCAAAGTACCCGGATTCACAGAAGAGGAAGAAGGAGTTCTGTGGCACAAAGGACGCCTTTGTGTACCAGCAGATTCGGAATTGAAAGAAGTGATTTTGAAAGAGGCCCATGATACTCTTTATTCTATCCACCCCGGAGGAACGAAGATGTATCAGGATTTGAAGGAACAATTTTGGTGGCATAAGATGAAGAGAGAAATCGGAAGCTATATCGCCAAGTGTGATATGTGTCAGAGAGTCAAGGCGGGACATCAGAGACCCGTAGGACTGTTGCAACCGCTACAGATTCCGGAATGGAAATGGGATTTCGTTGGAATGGACTTTATACTGGATTGCCTACTTCTAGTAGGGGAAATGACTCTAACTAGGTCATAGTTGACAGATTGTCCAAAATCGCCCATTTCTTACCAGTCAAGACCACATACCATATTTCGAAGCTAGCGGAGTTATACATCGCTACAATCGTCAGTTTGCACGGAGTTCCCAAGAACATCGTATCGGATCGAGAAACCCAGTTTACCTCAAGATTCTCGAAGAAAGTCCAAGAAGGTTTAGGAACCCGACTAGGTTTCAGCACCGCGTATCACCCTCAGACCGATGGACAAACGGAGCGAGTAAATCAAATACTCGAAGATATGTTGAGAGCATGTGTGCTAGAGTATGGATCTAAATGGGAAGACTGTCTGCCTTTCGCAGAATTTTCATACAATAAAAGTTACCAATCTAGTTTGCAAATGGCCCCATTTGAATTGATGTATGGAAGGAAGTGTCGCACCCCTTTGAATTGGTTGGAAGTAGGAGAGAGTCGTATTTTCGGACCCGACATCCTACGAGAAGAAGAAGAGAAAGTTCACAAGATTCATGAGCACCTCAAGACCGCCTAGTTAAGAAAAAAGAGTTATGCCGACAAGAGACGTCAAGACCTCGCTTTCAATATCAGAGATTTCGTGTATCTCAAAGTGTCGCCTTTGAAGGGAATGCAGCGTTTCTAGCTCAAAGGAAAGTTAGCCCCCAGATATATCGGACCCTTCAAGATTCTGAATCGTCAAGGAGAAGTATCATATCAATTGTAACTACCCGAGGAAATGTCAGTAGTGCACAATGTGTTCCATATATCGTTAATTCGCAAATGCCTTGAAGTTCCGGAGAAGACCGAAGTTTTCAAGAACATTGATCACCGGACCATAGAGATCAACGATGACCTGACCTATCCTGAAGTACCCATCCGTATTTTGGAAGAAGCTTTCAGAACCACCAGGACCCGAAGCATCAAGTTTCTCAAGATTCAGTGGAGCAACCACACGGAAGAAGAATCTACCTGGGAGCGAGAAGATCACATCAGGACGGAGTTTCCCAATCTCTTTAAATCCTAGGTAATCTTTTTTCTTCCTTTTTCAAATCTCGGGACGAGATTTTTTTAAGGGGGGAAGGTTTGTAACATCCCAAAAATATAAAACAATGATCATCAAACTCTAGTCACTAAAATTACGGTTAACAAAAACTTTGATTAATTAAAATCATATGAATGCATGCATGAATGAGATGATTTAATAAATGCATGACTGAACTTGTGTGATTAACCTAAATAGCAATAAATGGTTTAAAGATGAAAATAACATCATTTAAAACATTTCCATGCAGAAACAAATCAAGATAAAATCAAAAACAAATTAAATAAAGCAAATAGTCATTTTTGCCAATCTTGCTCACTAGCTCACTTTGAGTGTTTCTAGTCCAAGATTTCAAACAGAAACTTTCCCAATTATTTTCACCCCTTGCTAGAACAAGTAAAAGTGAATAAAATCCCACCTTTCAAACTTACAGAAACATTTGGCAACCTCATTCAAATCACAATTCAAAATTGAATCTTTATCATATGTGAAGATCACCCATTTTCAAAACCCAACCAAACCAGTGCCCTTTTACTAATCCAACTAACTAGACACTCCCTAGTATGTGCATAGCAAACCCACCAAGTTTGAATCCAAAATTCAAATTCAAAGTTCTTGTGGACATTTTATCGAACACCTTGCAGATACAAATTAAACAAACATCAAACACTATAGTGTGCAGTAATTTTGGCCTAACTTGTTCCCTATCTAGCTCACTCTACACCCTCAGTAGATCATCTAACTTGTTTAACCCCTCTAGCTCACTGTAAACCAGACCATGCCATTAATGGCAAGCATGCCGAGCCTCACCTTGCCACCCCATTGTCGACAGCAAGCTAGGAGCAGCACCAAGCCTAGCAAGCATGTCTAGCAGGCACTCTACCATCCACCGCCACTCCCTGTCCCAGCCCCGAGCACTGCCAGCCCCTGGACCACACGACAAGACCATGCCAAACCTCTCTGCATGCGAACTGAGAGCGCGCCAGTGCGCCACCTTCGACCAGCACCCATAGACCGCGTGCCGCCCTCGCCACGTGTGTGCGTGATCACTACCGCCCCAGCAACCCCGCAGACATGCATGTTTGCCGCCACGCGGACCATGCATGTTGTGCGCCATTAAAATCGCCGTCGGACACGCCCAGAGCATCGACGCGTTCCGACCGATCAGCACCGCCCCACGCCTCGTCACCACCCTGTTGAGCTTTGCCAGGGAGCACAGCACTGCCCTACCATCGCCCATGCCAGTACCACTCTGTGCCGTCGACCACGACGAGCTCAGCCTGCGCCCGTCGGTCCACTTCAGCCACCATAAATAGAGGCCTCCACCGCTCGTTTTCTTCACACCAGTTCACTCCTCTCTACCTCAGAACCACCCCACCTCACTCCTGGAGCAAGGTGAGCAGCGCATCGTCGGAATTTGGCCGGAGCCCGCCGCTACTGGAGGAGAAGGGAGCCGTCGACTGGACCCGCCCTAGGAAAAGCTGTCGATACCAAGAGAACCGTCATCATCGACTTCGTCATTCTCCCCCTTCGCCGACCCTCGCCTGAGCCCCGGTGTGCCTCCCACGACCCCCACCTGCCACACTAGTGTTCTGTCTCGCCAGCGTTGCCCGATGTGTACGATGAACCAGATCCGTTCTATTAGAACTAGATCCCACGATCCACATTGCCCCGTACCGCTTCGCCCCTCCCCGTCTCATTAACGCGTGGGGACAACCACTTAACCAGCCCGCGCGTGCGCTGTGCGTAGTGGGCCGGCCCAGTTAAACATCCCGCCCGACCCAACAATTCAAAATTAGTTTTATTCATTTAATTTCAAACACAGTTCTCTACATAGATTCAAAAATCAACCCAGCTTGATTCACTAAACCAAAATGCATGAAACTAATTTTGTTAGAAAGGTACTGAAATGATTAATCCAAGCCCGTTGGATTTAAATCGTTTGGATTTACAGATCAACCATGGTAAAAATAACAAATCAGAAGCTTTTCTTCATTCAAACATTTTTCAAAATTCAACCATAAGAGCTTTTGAGTTGATTCCAACTCTCAAAAATCACATTTGATCATACCTTTCTGAATATATAAAAACATATGGGTTTACTTGCAGAAATAATGTTCAAGTAATAAAAGAATGCCACATAGGCATTTCTAGTCACTTTATTTAAATAAAATCGAAAAAGTTAAACCTTATTAAATTGTGACACCACTTTAAATCACATTCCCATGTACGGAAATATGTGGTGATGACATGTGTCAACATGATCCCATGTTTGAGTTGGAGAATATTAAATCTTAAGTAGTTTTTCAATGAGTAGAAATTACTTTTCTCAAAATAAAATAAATAAGACAAGGGCTTTAATCTTGTAATGATAAGTGATGAGGATAGATCATCTAGTGTGAACCTTTGTGTGATGTTTAGAAATAATTAAGTATTGTTTGGTGATTGTGTACCTCGTATTTATTTATAGACGCTAGTACCGACCAAGGATACGAGGAGGAAGGAGGATACTATGAGGAAGAAGCCTAGGAGAACTTCAACCACTGCTCTGCACAAGGAAAGCTATTAACTGATCAAGCTAACACTTGCAACTTAGCAAGCTCATACTATTTTCTTAGCAAGCTAAACTATGCAAGTTTTACTTGCATGATTACACCACTTGATACCCAATGCTAGTTTTACTTGCAAGCTTAATATTTTCTTTTCTTTATCAAAGCTTTCTCTTAGAGTTTACTTAGTGACTTGTAGATTCTAGAAAGATAATTGAAGGTAGCATAAAGAGCATAAAATTTGGCCTAAGTTAGATAATCTTGATGTCATCCTCGGGCATGAGATTAAACTTAGCTAATCCCCACTTATTTATTACCCCTCATTAGTATCTATCCCACTTATAGATGCTAGTGCTAAGCATAAAACCTGATCAACTCTAGATGGGAATACTTGGTGAAAATGGTTATGAAAACCTTAGAATGATGAGTCATTCTACTAAAATGTTTTGACATGTGTTCTTGAACACCAGATGATTTTGATGATGAAAATGTTGAGGCATGAGCCTTAGCCCTTTATAAAACTGATGGTTGTCTGGATGCGATTCCAATTTTACCGTACTACCACAATACCCGAAAATTGGGTAGGCCTTTGACTTGACCACAACAAGTCGTTATATGAAATGCAAGTTCCCACTTAGGTGTTATAAAACTTTAAACTAGCTTTCTTTGCTTTTGAACTTAGTAGAGGTAAATCTGGCTTTTTGCAAAACAACCCTAGAGCTTAGTATCCTACTACAAAAAATCCCTTAACTTGTTAGTATTAGTTTGCGAGTACTTAAAGAGTACTCATGGCTTTGTCCCTGGATATTCCCGTGGCCGGACTATGAAGAGGAGTATCTGGATGACGGACCACAGGAAGGTTACGACAACTAGGATCATCTCCCATCGTCATCATTGCCTATGACCCCGAAGATGGAGCTTCACCTACGCTATCGTTATCTTTACGTTATTCCGCTGCTTGAGTTGTATTAAGAACTGGATCATGAGATCCTTATTTGTGTAAGACCTTATGTATTAAGTTGCAAGCAACAGAGAACTGCTTTAGGCAAAGTGTGTAAGGTAAATAGTCCACATGTTCCATTAACAAGAGACCGTTGTTTTCTCCCTAGTAGCAATAGCACATCTACAACCGAAGAGATTTCTGTCACTTCCCTTGGAAACTAGAGGCATGAACCCACTATTGAGCATAAATACTCCCTCTTGGAGTCACTAGCAACTACTTGGCCAAGATAACCACTAGCAACGGAGAGCATGCAAGATCACAAACAACACAGACATGATAGAATCATAAAGATAGAACCATTAATTAAACCAACATAATAATCTCAATATCCATCGGAGCCCCGCAAACACAACATGCATGATTACAAATAGATTAGATCTTCATCATGAACGGAGCTCACAAGATCTATACATGAAAGCTCAAGGAGGAGATACAACCATCTAGCTACTACATGGACCCATAGTCCAAGGTGGAACTACTCATGAATCATACCGGAGAAAAGGCCTCCGGGATGATCTCCCCTCCGGCAGGGTGCCGGGAAGAACTTCAGGTCCTCCCCGATCTAGGGACAATGGTGGTGGCGTCTACAGATGGTTTCGTGGATTCCTGATCAGGTACCGAGAGTTTCTGCATCGGGGGATTCTTATATGAGAAGGGGCGAGTCCGGGAGGCGACCAGGGTCACCAAACCCTACCCAGGCTTGGGTCCACCTGACCCCGCGCCTGGGGTGGGTCTGGCCCCCCTGGACAGCCCCTCCGGCTCTCCTCTGGACTTCTTGTTCCCCACGGAAAGTAATTGACTTTGGCATTTGTCCCGTCCAATTCCGAGAATATTTCTTTACTAACTTTTCTGAAACCAAAAACAGCAGAAAACAGGCATCTGGCACTGTTGTAACTTGTTAATAGGTTAGTACCAGAAAACATGTAAAAAGCACCTCAAAGTGTAGACAAGTAAAGCAAAGTAGATACTAAACAACCATTGAGCATCAAAAATTATAGATATGTTTCCAACGTATCAGCATCCCCAAGCTTAACTCCTGCTCGTCCTCGAGTAGGTAAGTGATAAAAGAATAATTTTTGAGGTGACATTCACCCTCACAATAAAGATCCAACCATTTGCAAGCATTGAAAGATGGGATCAAAGAACTCTAAACATGTGCATGAAAGATGGAGTTCTAACAATAAGACATAGTAATTATGCATGCAACATGGCAAGCTACAAACAAAGATAATGAATAATATGCATTGAAAAATGTTTGTTTGTTTCACATGCAGAAAACATAGCATAGTGGCAATCAGCTTGTCCCTCATAGAGTAGCACTATAATGCATAGGACACCTGCAAAGTTCACAAGGGTGACTAGAAACAATTAGCACATGAACAAGTAATAGCACAATATGCATCAATTAGTAAGCTTTGGAACATTGCACAAAGAATGACAACTATGCTCTCTTAATGGTGCCTAAAGGTAGAAGGTGGAGACTCAAATAATGGTGGAATAAAGGCCTTTTTGTAAAGGAAGCATGGATTACAAGTTTCAAAAAGATCTTCCAAAAATTATGGTACTTGTTAGCTTTCAGCCCTCATTGCCCCTATCACAAGAATCTTGAAGTGGTTAAAGTTAAAGTGGAAAAGTTGGAGTATATGCTTGACAAAGTATAAGTTGGCAATCTCAAGTCCCTTGACTATGAGGGCTACATGTAGAGGTCCCAACCTGATAAGGTAGAGATCCCTGTGTTCACAATGCTAGTCACTAGATCAATAGCTAGCATCCATAGTTTAAGATGTAATATCAAGAAACAAAGGTCATAATACAACTTTATAACTAGGAATAAAATAATTCATTACATCTTACATAGCTCATTTGGCTATCTCATTACAATGCAGCAGAAATAACTATAGCATGGAGTCCTTCATATTCAAAGTGCCACAGGCAATCATGTTGGTCGTAGACTTGTAATCCTATTCAACACACTTCACTAACATCAAACAAACCTGCAACATAATAAGTTACAGCCACAAGGGTCAATACATTTGAATTGTATTGGCAAGTGATACTATGGTAGAATAGTGGTATCTATCATCTATATGCATTTGGCTAAGTGGAGCTTAGGCTTGCTTTGCTCAAAATAAGGTTTTCCTTATAAGTTGAAAACACTAAGTTTTTATTTGTCAAAATCACCAAAGGAACTACCAATAGACATTGGTGATCCTTCACCCTTGTTCAACCACAAGCTTTTAACTTAGAAATTGGGATGAGGAGATCCTTGATAGCTTCCATGTCTTGATGCTCCAATTGTCCATTGCTGGGGACACGGCTAAGTACTTAGATTTTACTCTCTCGAGAGGTGGTGCACTTTCCCCACAAGACTCGACATGCATCGAGACAAGATCTTTCAAAAGCCTTCCCTTAGACCAAAATGGACGCGCTCCAAACCTATCACCCCTTACCACCAACTGTCCATCTGGCTAAGTTATTGCAACCTATATGATCCAGGCAGAGCCCATATTGCCATGTGGCTGCACTAGAAGCTTCTTAACATATGGCATCTCAAATCTCTTTGTTCCTGCATGGCTTTCCACAAGTGAGATACACTAGGTTAGTCCATAAATATGGGGCCCTGTGTAACCACTCAACATAACCCATTCACACCATTCCACCCAGGTGATTCATTCACATAGTTGTTTTATTAAACAAAACACAAGTCATTGACTTAGAAATATTTCATAGCATGAATATAATCCACCCTTGTTTTATACTAGCTAGGCTAAGCATGATAGTTGTAGGAATCTTAACTTAAGGAAAATTCTACTAAGGCATAATCTACTAGGATTTCCCATGGCATAGTTAACACATAGAAAAGTCCTACTTAGAAATATCACTAATGCATAGTGAAAATAATGGGACAAAAGTATGAAGCACCACTTGCCTTTTCGGTAGAGAATATAAGTTCACTCCTTGATCTTGCAATAGTCACACTCTTCAAATTTCACTACAATTCAATCACGGCACAAATTCAATCTAGCATTCAAACAATTCACCACATAAAATAAAGAAAACAAAACAATGCATGCAAGCATGCAAAAGATTGTTTTACTTGGAAAGGTGGTTTTTAATAGGCTATAAATATTTTAAAACACCTATTCGTAATTTATAAAAGTGACAAGGTCATTTGAAAACAAGTTAGTGAAAATGGACATTTAAATCATTTTTGTTTTGCTAGCAATGACTTTAATCAAAGGAATAATTTCTAATGTTAGCCAAAAGGTTTTTAAACACTAGTATTAATGTTTATGGTCAAAGTGTTTTAAAACAAATCTATTTACAAAAGGTTTCACCCAAAATCATTTTTAAATCAAAGCAACCTTTTATTTTTCTAGAAATGCCTTTAATCAAAGTAATAATTTTCTAGGGTTTAATCAAATACATTTTTTAAATCCAAAACTTAGTGTTTAGTGTCAGAGAGTTTAATTCAACCCATTTGCAAAAGGTTTTACTCAAAAACTATTTTTAAAACATAATCAATAATTTTATTCTACTAGAAATGCTTTTATCTAAGGAATAATTCCTTAGTGTCACAAAATATAATTCTAAATCCATAAGTTGGTTTTTATGGCCAGTAGGTTCAAAACAATCCATTTACAAAATATTTTACCCTAAAACATTTTTAGAATAACTTTTATAATCAAAATAGTCCTAATAATGTTTCTGCAAAACAACCAATTTTACAGAAGCAAAATACTAAAGTAAAGGCATGTTTAGGTTCAAAACAATCCATTTACAAAAGATTTTACCCTAAAACATTTTTAGAATAACTTTTATAATCAAAATAGGCCTAATAATGTTTCTGCAAAGCAACCAATTTTACAGAAGCAAAATACTAAAGTAAGGGCATGGTTGCAAAGGTTTCATTTTTCTGAATCCAGTGATATAAAATTTTTAAATTTTGGATGTGTAGATTAAAAGTCATGAATTTTTCAAATCTAAACATATAATAGATAAGTTTCTGTTATTAAAACAAAAGAAAGGGCCACGTGGCTGATTCTAACTGGACGATACCATTTCACGTGGATCAATCAATACTGGCCGTTAGATCTAAGTTGCATCGCATAGCACAGGACGCACGATACCGCTTTGCTACTCGTTCTATCCTATCCGCCAGATCTACATCCAACGATCCAGAGTAGCTGACCAAGGATGGGTGGCGCTAGAGATGGTGAGTGGTGGCAGCACGTTCGGGCGGTGATGTTACGGCGACTCTAGGAAGCAAGAGGAGTGGGAGGTCTCACCGAGTTCGCAGGGTCACGGTGATGCTCGAGGTGGCCGTAGGAGGGACATGGGCACACGAAACTGATGGCGATTCCTCTTTGGATCTAGCATCGGCGTCGGGCACGTATTGTCGTTGTCGGGGGCGAGTTCTTGGGGCGTAAGAAGGCAAGGCAACAAGTCAGGGAGATGCGCACAGTTGAAGAGGTTACGAGGGAACCTACCAAAGGGCAAGGGGCACGATGAATCATCGGCAACCTCTCGCCGGAGTTGAATCAGTCGACGGTGGCGAGAAGATGTCGTTGTTGTCGAGCCTCTGGGTGCGCGCGGGCAAGGGGAAGGTGTTGGAAGATGCGCATGAGGTTGGCGAACAAGTCTGTGTGATCTAGGGCAAGGGGCGTGGTCTGGGCTCGCCGGAATTCGTCGGTGAGCTCGTCAGAGGCAGCGATGGTGCGGGCAAAAATTCTCACGGCCTAGGGGCGCTCAGGGGTGGGATGTTGAGGGGAAATGGAGAGGAGAGGGTTGCGGTTAAGATAGCACAGTTGAGGGGAGGAATTACTGGCGGTATCAACACCAATTAACACGAAATGAATCAGTGCAGAAACGATAGAGAGAGGCCGTGGTCAGCGGGGTTGAAGACGATGATGACGTGTTCAGTGGGGTTGCGCTGCCAGCGAGTGAGAGGGTTTATGGTGGGGTACAAGCGTCAGCGAGGTGAGAGGTAGACATGCGGGTAAGAAAACGATTCGGGGGGAAGAAGAGGTGGGCTGCGCTGTTGGGCCTGTTGGGCTGGCTCGGCTGGGTTAGATTAGTTGGGTTGTTTCTTTTCTATTTTTTTCTTCTTTGTATCTTTTTGTATTTCTATTTTTCTATTTTAAATTCAAACTCTCATTTGAAATCAGATTTATTCCTCAAATCTTTTCAAAACTTTTCAGTAGGTTTTATACTGTTTATAAATGTGTTTTAAAGTCCACTTTAGAATAATTTCTGTTATTCCTTTATGGTTTATTATTTATTTAAATATACACTTGTCTTTATTTAAATGAATTTAAATATGGTTCCAAACCATATAATTTTATTTAATTATTCTTTTATTCTTTTTAATTTAATTAGATAATTTTTAGTCCATTTGGCAATTTCAAATACTTTCCCATGATTTAATTAATCCTTTATATTAGGGATTTTGTATTTATTGAAATAGAATTGAATTTGGTTAATGCCAAATAATTTTATTTTAAATTTGAATAATCTTTATCCCTTTATTTTATTTGGATTATCTTTATCTCATTTGCTTATGGATTTAATTCAAGTTTTATATTGTCTTCTAAATAATTTTCTTGGAATTCATTATTTAGTTTAGGCAATTTGTCTTTATTTAAATAAAATTGGATATTGTTCAATCCTTATGATTTTATTTAAATATTATTTTACCCTTATTTATTATTCAATAACTTTTATTTGTTTATGGATTTGGCCAATATTTAATTTTTGCTTTTAAATATTCCTTATTTATTTAATTCTTTCCTTCCCTTATAAAATCCATATCTTTTTATTTATAGCTCCAAATTTGGTGATTCCAATTTGTATAATTTTATTTAATATTTGTTTATCTTTTTAAATCTCTTTAGGATTATTTTGCTCACAATTTGGTATGGATTTTAGATAGGAGCTTTATTAGCTTTGGAAATTATTTCCTTTTATCTTATTATATTCATAAGTGTTTATCCATGGTTCCAAATTGAGTGAAACCAATTTCTATGGTTTTATAATATTTTTGTTTATCATTATAAAATGATTGTTGCTGAATTTTTATAGGGATCAAATCCATGGTCTTTAGAGAGATTTGGAAATTATTTTCTTCCATTAGGGTTTTAGGGTTTTGGTTTAACTTTTCCAAGTGTTTAAATTTCAAGATACATTCATTGATGAATGCATTTCACTTGATTGAAATCTTGTTTGATTCCCTTTTCATTCAAAGTTTGTTAAAGATGGGTTTTGATGTTTCCATTTGCAATCAAAAAGTTTCTTTTCACCCTAAATTTCAACAATTATTTATTTTGTTTATTTATTTTGCACATTTCAAAATTTGGAAAATTTTGGGATGTGACAGGCTACCAACCTTAAAATAAATCTCGTCCCGAGATTTGGGAAGGCTAAAGGTTACAAGTTGGATTCAAGCCAACTAGGGTACTACCACCCTTAAAAAGGTTTTCAACTAGATTACATCTTGGCTTACTTGGGATCTTGATGTATCTTCTCTGCACAGTTGCTTGCATAATGGCCTAGATCTTTGCATTTGAAACACATCAATTGGCTAATATCCTTCTTATTCTTTGGTATCATTACTTCTTGTTTGTTTCCTTAGTTCTTCTTTTCTGGACATTCACTGGCATAGTGTCCCATTTCATTGCAATTGTAACATTGCACTTGGATTTTGTCCTTCTTCTTCTTTTTGGGTTTCTCCAAAGCTAGGAGTTCTTCTAGTTCATTTTCTTCATATTTCACCACAAATGTGGGAAATCTTTCTCTCTTCTTGGGGCAGTCACTAGAGATATGACCTTCTTGTCCACATGAGTAGCAACACTTTGTGGTCACCTTGGATGTGGCCTTATGAGGCATGTTTCTGACTTTGCCTTCATACTTCTTGGTAGAAGTTGTTCCATTATGGAGTTTTCCAAACATTTGATGCATTCAATCTTGTTTCATTTGTTGAACTATAGGATAGATGGGGCATTAGATAGGGACATGATCATTTCCTTCACATAGGAAACAAGTAACTTGAGATGTGGGGCATTGTTTAGTTGGATGTTTCTCTTCACAATTAGGGCATTGGTCCACATGCTCTTTATAAGTGTGTTCTATGTGTCCACAAATATTGCAAGCTTGAGTTCCTTCCATAATATCATCCTTGATATCCTTGTTGTCACAATCTCCTTGGTAAAGGTTGTTTCTCATGTTGATCATTTGATTTGTCATCCTTTGCAACAATCGGGATTGGGTTTCCAAAAACTTTTGCATGGTTGGGTTTAAGTCATTGTTGTTGGCTAAAAACTGAGTTGTCACTTGATTCAACTAGGCTTGGGTTGCTAGAATTTGTTCTCTCATGTGCATCTCTTGGTTGTTGTTGTCACCATTCTTGATGTTGGAGTCTCTTGGATAAATCATCTGTTTGGGTTGGATTGGGATTAAAATAGGTAAAAGATTTCTAGGTAAAGAAGTCTAATCACACACAACAATTCACACAAACTATGTGCAAGCAATCACAATCAAACATTCCACTCAAACAACAAGATTCAAGCACATTTTTAGGCAACAAAATATTTTTCCTACACCATATAAGTTGGTGTGATTGATCTATACTAAACATTAGTATGGTGGTCCAACTATAGGATTTTCTTGAGATCATTTCATTCTTCTTAGTTGCTTCTTCATGAACAAGATCATGGTTCCCTTGGAAAAATTTCATGCATCTTGGTCACAAAGCTCAAAGGTGATGATGGTTCTTCCTAAGTTGTGTTTCCTTAGTCTTCCAAGTCTTGTGTATGATCCTTGTCTCATTTGTGGTCCTTGGTGATGTCTAAGTTGCAGTCCTTGGTGAAACTAAAGTTGAACTCATTGGTAATGTTGAAGTCATTGTTAATGTTGAAGTCATTGGTGATGGTGAAGTCTTTTTCTCAACTTGATGTCTTTGTCCAACAAGTTTGAATAGGGAGAGATGTAGAATCAAAACAAAAAATGTTGGGGAAAGAGTTTACAAGATTGTTTGTAAATAGTTTTGGAACAAATACAACTCCTATTTTTCTAAGGGGTTTTCTCCAATCCTAGGGTTACAATCCTACAGGCAACACAGTGCTCCGATACCATTTTTAGAGGTCCCAACCAGATAAGGTAGAGATCCCTGTGTTTACAATTCTAGTCCCTGGATCAATAGCTAGCATCCACGGTTTAAGATTTAATATCAAGAAACAAAGGTCATAATACAACTTTATAACTGTAGAGGTCCCAACCTTTAATAAGGTAGAGATCCCTGTGTTTACAATGCTAGTCCCTGGATCAATAGCTAGCATCCATAGTTAAGATGTAATATCAAGAAACTAAGGTCATATTACAACTTTATAACTAGGAATAAAATAATTCATTACATATTACATAGCTCATTTGGCTATCTCATTACAATGCGGCAAAAATAACTATAGCATGGAGTCCTTCATCTTCAAAGTGCCATAGGCAATCATGTTGGTTGTATACTTGTAATCCTAATCAACACACTTCACTAACATCAAACAAACCTGCAACATAATAAGTTATAGCCACAAGGGTCAATACATTTGAATTGTATTGGCAAGTGATACTATGGTATTTTAGTGGTAACTATCATCTATATGCATTTGGCTAAGTGGATCTTCGACTTGCTTTGCTCAAAATAGATTTTCCTTATCATTTGAAAACACTAAGTTTTTATTTGTCAAAATCACCCAAGGCATCTCCCAATAGAAATTGGTGATCCTTTAACCCTTGTTCAACCACAAGTTTTTAACTTAGAAATTGAGATGAGGAGATTCTTGATAGCTTCCATGTCTTGATGCTCAAATTTTCCATCACTGGGGACACGGCTAAGTACTTAGATTTTACACTCTACAGAGGTGGTGCACTTTCCCCATAAGACTCGACATGCATCGAGACAAGATCTTTCAGAAGCCTTCCCTTAGACCAGAATGGATGCGCTCCAAACCTAACATAACCTACCACCAACTGTCCATTTGGCTAAGTTATTGCAACCTATATGATCCAGGCAGAGCCCATAATGCCAAGTTGTTGCACTTGAAGCTTCTCAACATTTGACATCTCAAATCTCTTTGTTCCTGGGTGGCATTCCACAAGTGTGATACACAAGGTAAACCATATAAATGGGCCTTGTGTAACCACTCAACACAAACCAATCCACCATTCCACCCAGGTGTTTCATTCACTTAGTTGTTTTATTAAGCAAAACATAAGTCAAAGACTTAGAAATATTTTCCATAGCATGTGTATATAATCCACCCTTGGTTGCTACTAGCTAGGCTAAGCATGATGGTAGTAGGAACTTTAACTTAGGAAAATTCTACTAAGGTTTCATCTACTAGGATTTCCCATGGCATAGTTTATACTTAGCAAAATTCCATGCAAGTCCTACTTAGAAATAACACTAATGCATAGTGAAAATTAATGGGACAAAAGTATGAAGGACCACTTGCCTTTTTGGTAGAGAATATAAGTTCACTCCTTGATCTTGCAATAGTCACGCTTCTTCAAATTTCACTACAATTAAATCAAGGTACAAATTCAATCTACCATTCAAGCAATTCATCACATAGAATAATAAAAACAAAACAATGCATGCAAGCATGCCAAAGATTGTTTTATTTGGAAAAGTGGTTTCTAATAGTTTATAAACATTTTAAAACACCTATTGGTCATTTACAAAAGTGGCAAAACCATTTTATATTAAGTTAGTGAAATGGCCACTTTAAGGCATTTTTGTTTTGCTAGAAATGGTTTAAATTAAAGTAATAATTTCTAGTGTTTGACAAATACATTTTTAAACACAAATGTTAGTGTTTTATGGTCAAGTATTTATTATTAAAACCATTTTCAAAAGGTTTCACCTATAAACCATTTTTATACCAAAGCAATATTTTATTTTGTTGGAAATGCCTTTTAGCAAAGTAATAATTTTCTAGTGTTCATAAAATATATTTTTAAATCCCAAAACTTGGTTTTTAGGGTCAGAGAGTTTAAATCAAATCATTTTCCAAAGGTTTTACTCAAAACTCATTTTTAAAACATATTCAACATTTTTATTTAGCTAGAAATGCTTTTATTCAAAGATTTATTCTTTAACTTCCCAAAATACACTTTTAAATCCACAAGTTGGTTTCTATGGTCAGTAGGTTCAAATCAAACCATTTTCCAAAGATTTTACCTTAAAAATATTTCTAGAATAATTTTTATGTTCAAATTATGCCTACACAAGTTTCTGCAAAAACAATTAAGTTTACCGAAGCAATTTATTAAACAAAGTGCATGGTTGGAAAGTACTTGTTTTTCTTATTCCATTGATTTAAAATTTGTAAAATTTGGACATGTAGATCAAAAGTTATGCAATTTACAAATTCACACATCTATTAGAAAAGTTTCTGGATTTAAAACAAACTCCAGGCCACGTGTCGTGGTCTTATTGGCCAAAAACGGTTCGTGCGGATCGGCTTCTGTGGTGCGTTGGATTAAAAGGGTATCGTGTGGCCCTGATCTAGCGTACCCCTTCGCTTAAGTGATTCTTTCGTATCCCTCAGATCAAGATCCAACGGATATTAGTATGATGACCTAAGATGGGCGACGCTGGCAGCGGCGAGTGGCGGCGGCGCGGTTAGACGGTTGAGTTGCCGGCGATAAAGGAAGCGAGTGAGAGAGAGTAGTAGCTCACAGTGGTCGCAGGGGTGTGGCGAAGCTCAAGGTGATCTTTGGAGAGTAGGAGGCGCACGAGGATGGTGACAATTTCTCGCCGGAGTTCCTTCTGGCGACAGGCGTGCTCTGGTGTTGTTGAGGACGAACCTACAGGGCGCACTAGGACACGAAACAGGCGGCATTAGATGCGCTAAGGAACGTAGAGTGCAGTTGTATCCTCCAGAGAAAGAGGGGAAGACAGTGTTTATGGGGAGGGTCGCCGGAGTTGATGTAGTCAATGGCGGCGCTCTGTCGAAGACGTGGCCGAGCCTCTGGGGCAAGCGCGGTCGAGCAGATGATACGGGCAGGTGCGTGAGGTTCAGGGGAGCAAGATAGTGTGAAGCAGGGACATAGGGGTGGGTCGTGTTTGCCGGAATCGACCAGGGTAGGTCGTCGGGGCAGTGGGGTTCATGCGAGGAATCGAGGCAGCCTGGTGGCACCGAGGAAACAAGGACATAGGGGAAAGATAGAGTGGGCGATGGCGTTTAAGATGGCGCGGACATTGGCGAGAATTTGTCAGCCATAATTCTGGAATTTACGCGGAGGACTCAGTGGCAGAAACGGCCGGGGAAGGGCGTGGTCGTCGCGGGGTAGACGATGATGAGGTGGCGTAGTGGGACAGTGTTGTCAGCGAGGGAGAAGGGTTACGGTGGGGCCTAATCGTCAGTGAGGGCGTGGGTGCGGGTTTGAGTGAGAAAGAAAACGACTAGGGGAGGAGAGAGGTGGGCTGGTGGGGCCTCCTGGGCTGGGTAGGTTAGATGGGCTGACCCTTTTTGATTTTTTTCTACTTTGTTTCTTTTTCCTTTTTCTTTTCTGTTTTGATTTGATTCAAATGATTTAAACCTAATTTGAATTCAGGTTTTTGTCAAACCTTTTCCATACTTTCAGTATACTTTAATATTGTTTAATAAAGTATTTTAAAGTCCAAATTCAGAATATTTCTTTGTATTTTCTTGGGCTTTATGATTCATTTTAATAGGCCGTTGTTTTAATTCAAACAAGATTTAATTATATTTTCAAACTCTTTATTTGAATTCTAATTTTCACTAAACCTTTTCAGTAGGTTTTATTTATTTAATAGGGTGTTAAATAATTAACTTTGAATTATTTGAAATATTTTTAGTATGATTTATTAATCATTTAAAATGAGTATTTGTCTTCAATTAAATAAAATTTTATTATGGTTTTAATACCATATAAATTTTTATTCAAATAATTCTTTTAAGTTAATTTGATAACTTTTTAACCCACTTTGATAAATTTCCATTTATTACTTTCTCATGCTTTAATTAATCATTTCTATTAGGAATTTTATCTTTATCCATATATAATTTAGAATATGGTTTAATTCCATGTAATTTTTATTGGAATATCTTTATCCCTTTATTTTATTTGGATTTGGATTATATTAATTCCATTTGATTATGGATTAGGCCAAGTTTTATTTTGGCTTTTGAATATTCCTTATTTATTATTTTATTTCTTTATCTTATAAAATCCATATCTCTTTATTTAAAGATCCAAACTTGGTGATTCCAATTTGTAAAATCTTATTTAATATTTTTTATCCTTTTATATCTCTTTAGGATTATTTTGCTCACAAATTGGTATGGATTTTAGATAGGAGCTTTATTAGCTTTGGAAATTATTTACTTTCAACTTATTAAATTCATTGGTTTTTATCCATGGCTCCAAATTAAGTGAAACCAATTTCTATGGTTTTATAATACTTTTATTTATCAACCTTGATCATTTATAAATGTTTGTTGACAAATTCTTATATGGATCAAATCCATAGTCTTTGAGGTATGTTGGAAATGTTTTTTTCTTCCTTTAGGGTTTAGAGTTTTGGTTTATTTTCCAAGTGTTTCAATTTCAAGATGCATTTATGAAGAATGCATTTAACGTGATTTGAATTTAGTTGGATTCAAATTTTATTCAAAGTTTGTTCAAGATGGGTTTTGATGTTTCCACTTTAAAACAAAAGTTTCTTTTCACCCTAAATTTCAATAATTATTTATTTTGTTTATTTTTTTCACATTTCAAAATTTGGAAAATTTTGGGATGTGACAGGCTACCACCCTTAAAAGAAATCTCGTCCCGAGATTTGGGAAGGATAGAGGTTACAAGTTGACTTCAAAGCAAATAGGGTACTACCACCCTTAAAAAATTTCCACTAGATTACATCTTGGCTTGCTTGGGATCTTGATGAAACTTCTTTGGGCAAACATCTGCATAGTGTCCTTTGTTTCCACACTTGAAGCATGTGACAAGGCTGAGATCTCTCATAGGCTTGCTTGTCTTGTATCACATCTTTTCTGGACAATTGCTTGCATAATGTCCTTGGTCACCACAATTGTAACATGTGACAAGGTTGAGTTCTTCACGTATCTTCTATGGACAAGTTGATATATAATGGCCTAGATCTTTGCAGTTGTTGCACCACACTTGGCTAATTTCCTTATTCTTCTTTTTCTTGGGTTTCTCCAAAGCTATGAGTTCTTCTAGTCCATGCTCTTCATATCTCACCTCAAAGGTGGGAAAGTGTAGCATCCCATTTGTCTAACAACTGTAATGCTACTTGGTTTAGTAATAAAATGGCTACTTCCTACATTTAATTGTTGCATCATCATTATATCATGCTCATGTCATCATGCCACCTTGCATGTGTGCATCATATACAACCCTTTTTGTCTTGGTTCTTATCTCATATGCATTATAAATTGTATTTGCCTCTTGATATTGTATTTGGTTCTTGATATATTGTTTAAATGCCCAATTTGAGTTGGGGGCATATCTTTTATTCAACTCCATCACCTTTTTCTGCTACCACCTTATAATTCCACCATCCAACTAAATATGAGCTCTGCACTTTATTGGGTTTTACCTAAAGCTCATGTGGGTTGGGATGGATCCAATTCTAATTTCTTTTGCTTTGGCTCTATTCCACTTTTGGAAATGCATAAGAATAATGCCATGTCTATTATTTTTGTTTTCACAATAACTAATCATGGCATTTATTAAATTGCATGGGCCATGCAAGAGTACCCACCTTTAGCCAATTGTGTTTCTCTTGGGTTTTAATGGGTGTTCTCTTCTTGGGATCAACTCCATCCATCACCCTCTCTCTTGCCCTTCCCTCTAAACCCTAATCACCTAACCACCACCTCCCCTCTCTTTATTTCTCTCTAAACCCCTTTTTCTTTATTTTGCCTCTCCCTAACCCTAATCACCTACCCCATCATCCCCATCCATACCACTCTCTCTCTCATCTCTCTCTCTTTTCATCTCTTAACCCTAATCACCTAGCCCTAATTACCCTCTCCCATTTTCCATCTAACACCATTCCCCCTCTTTCTACAAACCCTAAACCGAAGCCACCAACCCTGCCCGAGCCTCACCTCTCCTCTCTCTCTAACATGCAGGTTCCACCTAGCCCTCTCTCTCTCTCCACCCAACCTTAAGGCTAACCCTAGCCGAGCCTAACCTAGCTCTACCCGAGCCTCCCCCTCTCTACTTCTCTCTCCCTGCCACCCTAGCCCTACCACCCACCCTCTCCTCTCACCCTGGCAGCCTAGCCCCCTCAGCCCGTGCCTGCTCTGGCCCCCGCGCGAGCACGTGAGGGATATGGGAAAAAAAAGGTGGTCGAGCCACCTTTTTTATCACCACCTCCCCCACGCTATCTACCTCCCTCCCTTCGTTCTTATATACTCCCTCCCACCTCTCTGCAACGCTCAGATCTCCCCCAGGGAGCCTGCCCCCTCCTCTCCTTCCTCCCCACCACCGACTACACCGACTCCGACCACCACCCGTCGGCTCTCTCTCGCTCACATCATCCAGGAGACGGGCGTGGTTGTTGGGCGACGAGGAAGAGCGAGCCGACCGCCAGCGACGCCAGAATCGCCGTCGTGAAGGAGGAGCGCCACAGCCGCCGGAACCAGCGCCGCCCGACGGAAACCCTAACTTCGCCGCCGCCAGCCTCATCGCCGATCCACTGCATGCCTGCCCGATCCGAGCCCACCGTCGAGCCCGCGGTGAGCCTCTCTCCCTCCCCGGCATGGTCTGCTTCACGGTCGTCGCCGGTGCTCGCCGTTCGTTTCGACGAACGCTCGCCGTGCGCCGCCGCCCGCGTCTGTCTACTCACTCTCGCGCCGCGCAGAACCTTACCTAGCCGCGGCCCGTCCTCCTAACAACTACCCCAGCCCGCCGCAGTGGCTCCGCTCTCTGCGCGCAAGCCCAAGTCGCGGGTTCGAGCCCTCGCGCCGCGCGCGTCGCGCGTGTGCCTGCGCGCGTCTGTCCGCGCGTCAGAGGAAGATCCACAGTGCCGCTGCACCTTTTGCGCATAACCCCCTTTTCTTTTTGCCGCTCAACCCGCAGTCCCCTATAGCCCCACCAGTCAGCGTCGGTGGCATTTTTATAAAAAGGTTCCTCGTGTTTGGGCGTATCAACCCGCGGTCCTTCCCCTCTGCTGTACACGTAGGTGGCCCAGTCAGCCTGGCCCCACTTGGCTGTGGCTGTGGCTAGGACTGGGTGGAGTGACAAAAGGTTTTCGGTTTGTCTGTTTTTATTCAAATCTATTTCAAATTAATTCAAATTCAAAATTAAATCTGTTTTCAAATAACTTTTAAATTATAAGTCCAAATTTAACAAATAATATATGATTTCTAATCAGAAAAATGTGAGGATTTCAAATATGCCATCCAAAATATATTTTACACACTTTATTTTCCAAGTTGAACAAAATTACAATAAAATGCCCTCGGCCTTAATTAATTAATAACTTTTGTTTTATAACTCCAAATTTGACAAATGATATGTCTAAAATGATCAGCTCGACGAGACCTTTCTGTTTATGCATTCCATGTTCTGAATTGCAGCATGCACCATACAAATATAATGTAAACAGCAACTAATATGAGGATAAATTGTGGCCAAAACTCAATAAAATGACTTATTCTTGTATTCCACACCTCACCCATGCCATGCTACTTTATTGCCATGCAAACTGTGCATCATTCATCATGGCATGATTGTTTGCTTGTCACATTTTATTCATATGCTTGTGCACTTTATTTATGTTGGCCCTTGTTTGTTTGGTTCTTGTTCGAATAGACACTGAGCAGGGGATATATCAAGAGAACCAGGAGCACTACCCAGATCGTTCTCTCGCTTCAACTGAGCTGCCAGGCAAGCACTACCACATGCTTGCATACATATAGTACCTATTGCCTCTATCTTATTCTTGCATCATTGAGTCGCGATTGCATTAAACTGAATCCCAAGTATTGCATAGCCTTTACTTTTAAACCCCACCGAAGATTGTTCCTCCATCCCATGAGCCATTACTACAGGAGTAGTTTGAGCCATGCGAGTCGTAGAACAGCATGAGTAGGGTATGTGAGTGTCTGATGGATAACGAGGTACCTAAACAACTTAACCTGAGTAGTAATGGGATAACTAATGAAAGTGGCACTGGTGAGCAATATCTGCTATTTGGTTTTTCCTGCTCACTTGTGTCCCGTAGGACCCCGAGTACTTGATTCCTGTTCCTTGATTATTCGCGCTATCCACATCCGGGAGGCTTATGGGACCCTCCTGAGCCAGAGCTTGATTCAGTCTTATTTCTTGGGGCCACAAACTAGTTTGAGGTTTTGTTTACTATCCTGTACTTATGCCATGTTTTATTGCTTTATTACGATTGTGCGAGGAGCACCTGTACTGTTTAGGTAAGCGGAGTGTTTTCGCGGTATCGACAAGCCCAATTTTGGGTTCCCAGTCGTTTATAGCCACTGGCGCAAACCTTGAGTCCGTCTCGGAGTCAGCTAACTTCGTTGCGGGTGTACTCAATGGGGTGGCCCCCTGGAATATTTCTGAATCCTGTGATTGCTTAGTCGTGAAGGCCTCGTTGGGTTTTGATTTGGTTTTTCCGAGGTTGATCGAGTGTGTGTTGCTATTTGTGCACCCCTGCAGGGTAAAACTTTCTGAAAGCCGTGTCCGCGGTTATGGACGACTTGGAGCACAGTTTCTCGATCATAGACAAGCATAACTAAAGTACCGCTTCTAATTTGACTAAGTAACTGACTAGTAAATAGTGCAACACTCATGGAATGGTTAATAAAACTGCCAACGGATGGGGGTTGTTCGTCCGCTTCCTCGTTGGTAAGCGAGGAGGAGGATGGATCTGTTGATATTACTGTTATAACTGTTGTCATTAATTCACGGACATCCGTCTATCTTTGGTTAGGCGGATGGTTAGCGCGTATCTATAGAACTGTTAGGGTTTATCTTTTGCTGCAATTCCGTCACCCCAGGTTGTGTCCCCTTTAGAGGCATAAAGACTTGCTGAGTACCCCTAGGGTCTCACACGATAAATTATTTGGTTCAGCTGAACAGGTACACTCGCAAGATGGATACTGGGTGGAGGAGGCTGATGATGTGGGCAACGATCGTTCGGTGTAGAGATTCCGGGAACGGGGATCTGTGAGATCTGTGGGCGGGATGTGCTTACTTATGGGGCATCTTATGCCGATTTGCTTCTTATCCGTACTCGGATCTTGTTTGCCACTTCCGCTTGATACTCTGATGTGTGATGTATGAGGAGATATCCTAAACTATTATATCTATCTAGGACATTTGAATCTTGCCGTATGGCGTTGCTATATTTCCTTTCTTTTTAGATGGAATGGCTCTGATGTACTATTGTATGGTGGCTTGCATACATACTCATTTGTGTATGTAGTTGATCCCTTCGCCTGCCGATTACGCCGCCCGTACTTGTCCCGATGATTGGAAATGGTTGGGACGGCCGAAAGGTCTATCTGTGAGTGGCATTTGGGCCCCACCGTACTATTTCAACCATTTCCGTTCATCCAGGCTTGTATCTAGGAGCGTAATTCAACGAGGTAGTTACAATTGGTATCAGAGCCATCCCACCCTTCAGGGTCTCAGCCAAATGGTCGTTGTCAGTCTAGCAAATATTTTTGGTAGTTATGTATACTAGGGAAAAACAAAACGCGAGAGTAGGACTGCTTCCACTTTTCTTCTTACCCACCCACCCACCCTTTTCTGGTAAGGAAGTGTAACGTTTTCAATCCTCTTCTTAAAAGTTCAAACTAGGATTCACGTGTTCTGGGTTTCCGTAGTACCATAGGTTGTGTATTTGTGTGTGTGTGTGTGTGTGTAATTCCTTGTCTATCTGTTGCATCCAAGTTGTTATCTAATCAGCCTTTGGTTATCAACTGTTGGTACATTCCATACCATGTGCTTTTTGCAAACCGACGCGATCTATCTAATTCGTTGTATACCGCCGCGATCTGTCTTACTCTTTGTTATCCGACGTTATCTTGTTTGGGGTGTTCGTTTCCGTAGTTACTAATCTTTAGGTTCATCGTGAGAAGAAGGGGTTAGGATATGTGTTCCACTTATTCATGTGCGGAGTAATGATTTGAGTGCGGGGTGGAGTCGCGACCATACCACTACTCTTATCATTCGCTTTTGTATATTGAGTTGGTAGACTCACTAATCTTGATTCGTTAAGTAATTTTGCGCATCTATTGGTATTTTAATGCCGAAATTTGTGGAAAAAATTTCTTTGATATATTTGTGTACCACACTCCTTTTCAGTCGTGTGCGAGATGCTTAATATCTTCTAGGTTCTTTGAACTTTGTTGATATTTTAATATCATCTTAGTAAATTGTATCCTTTAATCTTGGTTAATTCCATCTTGGTACTATTTTGGATTATTATTATTCTCCATTATAGTACTGACTTGTGTTTTATATCAATCACAGGATGGCTCCACCACGCCGTTCTGATGAGGACATACCACCTGAACTGGGTTCCGTGTTGTCAAACATCGCCAATGCCTTGGCAGCAATGCAGCAGAACCAACAGCGTTTTGAGGAAAGTGTCAGGAGGAATGAGTTTGCTCCGCTACCTCCACCTCCCAAGCGAGGAGACATCAAAAGCTTCCTGAAGTTCAACCCTCGCCAATTTGATGTTTCTGATCAACCACTTGATGTTGATGATTGGTTGCGTGAGATGTCAAGGCTACTCGAGACTGCTGATGTTCCTGAGCAAGAATGGGTAAAGTGTGCTACTCACCTTCTGAAGGGAGATGCAGCTCTCTGGTGGGAGAATTACCTGAAGGCAAACTGCATTGGTTTTCAGCCTACTTGGGAACGGTTCAGTGGAGCATTCAAAGAGCAGTATCTGTCAGAAATTGTCATGGAAAGGATGAAGGAAGTGTTTCTCAACCTCAAGCAAGGAAATGATAATGTCAATACCTACATCAGGAACTTCATGAATCTTTCTCGTTATGGTGGCGATGAGATATCTGATGACAAGAAGAAGCAAAAGAGGTTCCGGCAAGGGATCAATGCATCGATTAAATATGCAATCACACATGCAAGGCCGACATCTTTTCTAGAACTTCAGCATACAGCTCTGCAGGAGGAAGCAAGTAGGCAAGTGTTTGAGGAGTCAAAGAAACACAAACCGTGATGCACCAAGCTCTTCAGCTATGTCAGCTCCTTCTAAGCGGCGTGTCTGGGTTCCTAACACCCCACCGTCGCTCCCGGCTCCACCGAGACCTGCAAGATACGCGGCAAGGCCACCAAACTTCCTCACTGCGGCTCCCAGGGGCTACAACCACCACTACCCTGGAGCGCCTGGCGGAGTCCCTGGCTACGTTGATCCACGTCCACCTGGTGCTTGTTTCACGTGTGGAGACTCCGGGCATACAAGCTGGAACTGTCCGTTGAAAAACAAAGCTCTTCCTCCACCCCCTCCAAGATCTGCGGCAAGCTCTCCTATGGTTCGTGCACCACCACCTCGGGCTCTCAACATCAACACCAAGCCCGGGTCTACTGTTGCTCATGCCAACAGTGTCAACGCCGCTCAAGCTGAGCATGCACCTGGAGTTGTGATGGGTATGCTTTCCGTTAACTCAGTCCCTGCACGAGTTTTGTTTGATTCTGGTGCATCGCATTCGTTTGTTTCTCACAAATTTGCAAATGAGAATGAGTAGCTATGGATCCTCTCCTTAAGAGGTTAATGGTCCTTTCTCCTGGAGCAAATATGGCAGCTTCTAAAATCAGCCATGGCAATCAAATTGAGATTGGTGGCTCTTCGTTCTCGGCTTCCTTAATTGTTCTGGGCAATTCTGACATTGATGCCATCTTGGGCATGGATTGGTTGACAGCAAATGCAGCTGTGATTGATTGTGCTGAACGCTCGGTTTCTCTGAAGATTCCTGAAGGCCATATAGTCTATTCTCCAAGTTTGACTCCTGCTGTCCAGCTTTTCTCTTTGGCGGCTCTGAATGATGATGCTATGGAAGCTATTCAGAGTGTACCGGTGGTCTGTGAGTTCCCAGATGTCTTTCCTGAAGAGTTGCCGGGTATGCCTCCGGATCGTGAGGTTGAGTTTGTAATTGAGCTTGAACTGAACGGCTCCTATCTCCAAGCGGCCTTATAAAATGGGTCCTCTGAGTTGGTGAACTCAAACGTCGCCTTGATGAACAAGAGAAGTTGGGTTTCATTCAACAAGACCTCTTCTTGGGGTAGCCCAACAATTTTTGTGAAGAAGCGAGACAGACCGATAGACTTTGTGTGGATTATCGGGCTCTCAATGCTAAAACCATCAAGAACAAATATCCCCTTCATGGATTAATGATCTCTTCGATCACTATTGGAGCTGTGGTGTTCTCTAAGCTTGACTTGAGAAGTGGTTATCACCAAATCAAGATTCGCAAGGAAGATGTGCCTAAAACAGCTTTCACGACCCGCTATGGCTGTATGAGTACACGGTCATGTCTTTCGGTCTCACCAACGCATTTGCTACCTTCTCGAGGCTTATGAACTCGGTTTTCATGGAATACCTTGATAAGTTCGTTGTGGTCTATCCGGATGACATCCTAGTCTATTCTAAGTCAAAGGAAGAGCATGAAGAACACCTTGGTGTGTCATAAACAAGCTTCGTGAGAACCGCTTGTATGCAAAGTTCTCAAAGTGTGAGTTTTGGCTGCCTCAAGTAACCTATCTTGGTCATGTCATCTCCGCCAAGGGCATTGCATCAACCCGAAACTGTGAAGACAATTGTTGAATGGCTTCCTTTGTTAATGTCAAAGAAGTGCGGAGTTTCCTTGGTTTGGCTAGTTATTGCCGTCACTGCTCGTAACTTCTCGAAGATAGCGAAGCCTCTTACCGATCTCCTCAAGAAAGGCAAGAAATACCTTTGGACTCCTGCATGTCAAGCAAGCTTTGAGACACTCAAAGAGAAGCTCACTTCCACACCAGTCTTGGTTCCTCCGGACACATCTAAGCCTTTCCAGATATTCTGTGACGCCTCTTTGCGAGGATTGGGTGCGGTCCTTATGCAAGAAAAACAAGTTGTTGCTTATGCCTCTCTACAGTTGAAGACGCATGAGATCAACTATCCTACACATGACCTCGAGCTCGCAGCAGTTGTCTTTGCTTTGAAGCTATGGAGGCACTACTTGCTTGGCAACCGTTGTGAAATCTTTTCTGATCACAAGAGTTTGAAGTATATCTTCACACAACCTGATCTCAACCTTCGGCAGAGGAGATGGATTGAAGCAATCAATAATTTTGATTTGACCATCAACTACACTCCGGGCAAAGCTAATGTCATGGCCGATGCCCTCAGCCGCAAAGATTATGTCAACAACCTCATGATGGAAGAACAACAGCCTCTCTTGTGCGAGGAATTCCGTCAGCTCAACCTTGAAATTGTGGAACAAGGGTATCTCCTGAACCTTCTAGCAACTCCTCTCTTGGAAGAAAAGATTCGCTCTCGTTAGCTTGGTGATCCGCACACCAAAAAGATCATCTCCAAACTTCAGCTTCCGAAGTATGAGTCCTTCCACGTCGATGATCAAGGCAAGCTTTTCTTTGAACACCGGATGTTTGTTCCGAACTACCCGGGTTTGAGAGAGCAAGTTCTCAAGGAGGCACATGATTCTGTTCTTTCTATCCACCCTGGCAGCACAAATATGTACATGGACTTGAAAACACAATATTGGTGGCCGGGTTTCAAACGATATTGTGCCAAGTATGTCTCGGAGTGTGATGTATGCCGCAGAGTGAAAGCTGTCCATCAGAAACCTTTCGGTCTTCTACAGCCATTGAAACCCCCGGAATGGAAATGGGAGAAAGTAGAGATGGACTTCATCACTGGATTTCCAAGGTCGCAGAAGGGCAACAATGCAATCTTTGTTGTCATTGACAGGCTCTCTAAAGTGGCTCACTTCTTCCCCGTCAAGGAAACAATTTCTGGAATTCATATTTGAGCTCTATATCAACAGTAATTGTCTCTGTATGGGGTTCCGCTTGAGGTTAGTTCGCACTGGGAGCATCTTCACTTCCAAGTTCTGGGAAAGTTTCCAAAATGCTTTGGGAACAAAGTTGAACTTCAGCACAGCTTACCACCCTCAGTCGCAAGGACAAGTTGAAAGGATCAATCAGATTCTGGAGGATATGCTTCGTGCTTGCGTCATCTCTTTTGGCATGAAGTGGGAAGAATGTCTTCTTTATGCTGAATTCTCTTACAACAACAGCTTCCAGAAAAGTCTGAAGATGGCACCATTCGAGGCTCTCTATGGCCGCAAGTGCAGAACTCCGATTGGTTGGTCAGGTGCAGGAGAAAGAATTTGGTTTGGCCCTGACATTGTAACTCAAGCAGAGGAGAAGGTGCATATCATTCTTGAGAATCTGAAGATTGCTCAAAGTCGCCAGAAGAGCAATTATGACAGGAAGCACACGGACATGGTGTATGTCCCTGGTGATCTCGTTTACCTTCGTGTCACTCCAATGAAAGGCACACATCGTTTTTGTATCAAAGGAAGGCTGGCTCCTAGATACATCGGTCCTTTCAAAATTCGTGGAAGAAGAGGAGAAGTTGCTTATGCTCTTGAGCTCCCGGAAAGACTCAAGGTCCATGATGTTTTCCACATCTCTCAACTCAAGAAGTGCTTCAAAGATCCCGGCAGGACCGTGGATCATGAGCTAATCAATCTCCAAGAAGATCTGTCTTATCAAGAACACCCCATAAAAATCCTTGAGACCGCAGAAAGAAGGACTCGCAACAAGTCCATCAAGTTCTGCAAGGTGCATTGGTCGCACCATTCCATTGATGAATCCACTTGGGAGCATGAAGATGAACTCCGTGCCAACTATCCTACCCTCTTTGTGTCTTCTTCTTCTTCCTAGAATTTCGGGGCGAGATTCCTGTTTAGTGGGGGAGAGTTGTAGCATCCCATTTTTCTAACAACTGTAATGCTACTTGGTTTAGTAATAAAATGGCTACTTCCTACATTTAATTGTTGCATCATCATTATATCATGCTCATGTCATCATGCCACCTTGCATGTGTGCATCATATAAAACCCTTTTTGTCTTGGTTCTTATCTCATATGCATTATAAATTGTATTTGCCTCTTGATATTGTATTTGGTTCTTGATATATTGTTTAAATGCCCAATTTGAGTTGGGGGCATATCTTTTATTCAACTCCATCACCTTTTTCTGCTACCACCTTATAATTCCAACATCCAACTAAATATGAGCTCTGCACTTTATTGGGTTTTACCTCTAGCTCATGTGGGTTGGGATGGATCCAATTCTAATTTCTTTTGCTTGGGCTCTATTCCACTTTTGGAAATGCATAAGAACAATGACATGTCTATTATTTTTGTTTTCACAAGAACTAATCATGGCATTTATTAAATTGCATGGGCCATGCAAGAGTACCCACCTTTAGCCAATTGTGTTTCTCTTGGGTTTTAATGGGTGTTCTCTTCTTGGGATCAACTCCATCCATCACCCTCTCTCTTGCCCTTCCCTCTAAACCCTAATCACCTAACCACCACCTCCCCTCTCTTTATTTCTCTCTAAACCCCTTTTTCTTTATTTTGCCTCTCCCTAACCCTAATCACCTACCCCATCATCCCCATCCATACCACTCAATCTCATCTCTCTCTTTTCATCTCTTAACCCTAGCCCTAATTACCCTCTCCCCTTTTCCATCTAACACCATTCCCCCTCTTTCTACAAACCCTAAACCGAAGCCACCAACCCTGCCCGAGCCTCACCTCTCCTCTCTCTCTAACATGCAGGTCCCACCTAGCCCTCTCTCTCTCTCCACCCAACCCTAAGGCTAACCCTAGCCGAGCCTAACCTAGCTCTACCCGAGCCTCCCCCTCTCTACTTCTCTCTCCCTGCCACCCCAGCCCTACCACCCACCCTCTCCTCTCACCCTGGCAACCCAGCCCCCTCAGCCCGTGCCTGCTCTGGCCCCCGCGCGAGCACGTGAGGGAGATGGGAAAAAAAGGTGGCCGAGCCACCTTTTCGATCACCACCTCCCCCACGCTATCTACCTCCCTCCCTCCGTTCTTATCTACTCCCTCCCACCTCTCTGCAACGCTCAGATCTCCCAGGCCTGCCCCTCCTCTCCTTCTCCCCCACCACCGACTACACCGACCACCACCACCCGCTCTCTCGCTCCACATCATCCAGAGGCGGGCCTGGTTGTTGGGCGATGAGGAAGAGCGAGCCGACCGCCAGCGACGCCCCCGTAACCGCCGTCGTGAAGGAGGAGCGCCACAGCCGCCGGAACCAGCGCCGCCCGACGGAAACCCTAACTTCGCCGCCGCCAGCCTCATCGCCGATCCACTGCACGCCTGCCCAATCCGAGCCCACCGTCGAGCCCGCGGTGAGCCTCTCTCCTTCCCAAAGATGGTTCACTTGCCGCCGGTGCTCGCTGCTCGCTTCGTTTAACGCCGCCGGCTTGCGCCGCTGCCCGCGTCTGTCTACTCACTCTCGCGCCGCGCAGAACCTTACCTAGCCGCGGATCGTCCTCCTAACAACTACCCCAGCCCGCCGCAGTGGCTCCGCTCTCTGCGCGCAAGCCCAAGTCGTGGGTTCGAGCCCTCGCGCTGCAGCATCAGCGGTGCTCTGAAGCGTCTGCTGCCGAGGAAGATCCACAGTGCCGCTGCACCTTTTGCGCATAACCCCCTTTTCTTTTTGCCGTTCAACCCGCAGTCCCCTATAGCCCCACCAGTCAGCGTCGGTGGCATTTTTATAAAAAGGTTCCTCGTGTTTGGGCGTATCAACCCGCGGTCCTTCCCCTCTGTTGTACACGTAGGTGGCCCAGTCAGCCTGGCCCCACTTGGCTGTGGCTGTGGCTAGGACTGGGTGGAGTGACAAAAGGTTTTCGGTTTGTCTGTTTTTATTCAAATCTATTTCAAATTAATTCAAATTCAAAATTAAATCTGTTTTCAAATAACTTTTAAATTATAAGTCCAAATTTAACAAATAATATATGATTTCTAATCAGAAAAATGTGAGGATTTCAAATATGCCATCCAAAATATATTTTGCACACTTTATTTTCCAAGTTGAATAAAATTACAATAAAATGCCCTCGGCCTTAATTAATTAATAACTTTTGTTTTATAACTCCAAATTTGACAAATGATATGTCTAAAATGATCAGCTCGACGAGACTCTGTTTATGAATTCCATGTTCTGAATTGCAGCATGCATCATACAAATATAATGTAAACAACAACTAATATGAGGATAAATTGTGGCCAAAACTCAATAAAATGACTTATTCTTGTATTCCACACCTCACCCATGCCATGCTACTTTATTGCCATGCAAATTGTGCATCATTCATCATGGCATGATTGTTTGCTTGTCGCATTTTATTCATATGCTTGTGCACTTTATTTATGTTGGCCCTTGTTTGTTTGGTTCTTGTTCGAATAGACACTGAGCAGGGGATATATCAAGAGAACCAGGAGCACTACCCAGATCCTTCTCTCGCTTCAACTGAGCAGCCAGGCAAGCAATACCACATGCTTGCATACATATAGTACCTATTGCCTCTATCTTATTCTTGCATCATTGAGTCGCGATTGCATTAAACTGAATCCCAAGTATTGCGTAGCCTTTACTTTTAAACCCCACCGAAGCTTGTTCCTCCATCCCATGAGCCATTACTACAGGAGTTGTTTGAGCCATGCGAGTGAGAACAAAGATGAGGGTATGTGAGTGTCTGATGGATAACGAGGTACCTAAACAACTTAACCTGAGTAGTAATGGGATAACTAATGAAAGTGGCACCGGTGAGCAATATCTACTATTTGGTTTTTCCTGCTCACTTGTGTCCCGTAGGACCCCGAGTACTTGATTCCTGTTCCTTGATTATTCGCGCTATCCACATCCGGGAGGCTTATGGGACCCCCCCCTGAGCTAGAGCTTGATTCAGTCTTATTTCTTGGGGCCACAAACTAGTTTGAGGTTTTGTTTACTATCCTGTACTTATGCCATGTTTTACTGCTTTATTACGATTGTGCGAGGAGCACCTGTACTGTTTAGGTAAGCGGAGTGTTTTCGCGGTATCGACAAGCCCAGTTTTGGGTTCCCAGTCGTTTATAGCCACTGGCGCAAACCTTGAGTCCGTCTCGGAGTCAGCTAAGTTCGTTGCGGGTGTACTCAATGGGGTGGCCCCCTGGAATATTTCTGAATCCTGTGATTGCTTAGTCGTGAAGTCCTCGTTGGGTTTTGATTTGGTTTTTCCGAGGTTGATCGAGTGTGTGTTGCTATTTGTGCACCCCTGCAGGGTAAAACTTTATGAAAGCCGTGTCCGCGGTTATGGACGACTTGGAGCACAGTTTCTCGATCATAGACAAGCATAACTAAAATACCGCTTCTAATTTGACTAAGTAACTGACTAGTAAATAGTGCAACACTCATGGAATGGTTAATAAAACTGCCAACGGATGGGGTTGTTGTTCCGCCTCGTTGGTAAGCGAGGAAGAGGATGGATCTGTTGATATTACTGTTATAACTGTTGTCATTAATACACGGACATCCGTCTATCTTTGGTTAGGCGGATGGTTAGCGAGTATCTATAGAACTGTTAGGGTTTATCTTTTGCTGCAATTGTGTCACCCCAGGTTGTGTCCCCTTTAGAGGCATAAAGACTTGCTGAGTACCCCTAGGGTCTCACACGATAAATTATTTGGTTTAGCTGAACAGGTACACTCGCAAGATGGATACTGGCTGGAGGAGGCTGATGATGTGGGAACGATCGTTCGGTGTAGAGATTCCGGGAACAGGGATCCGTGAGATCTGTGGGCGGGATGTTCTTACTTGTAACACCCTCAGAATCGGACCTATGCAAGTTTTAGCGCTTCCCGCCAAACCCGCATAGAAACGATTCAAAGGTGCCCACCAGGCACTTTCGTGCGGGTGGAAAACGAAGTAATAACATTACACAACAGTCCTCGATGGGACCCACAGAACATATATTTATACAACACGACTCCATGAGTCAAGAATACAAATATACGGTATGGAGATCCAAATCACCTTGAAAAGATACAACGTCCGACTACGGACAAGATGCAAATGGGGCTAAGAGCCCTGAAGAATAACCAATGGCGTCCATAACCCTGCCCAGGCCAAGCCGGAAGGGTAACCCTGCTAACGACGCCGATCGCAAAACCTGCTTAAACAAAAGGGGTGCCGACAAAGGGAAAAAGAAAAAGAGGAGCGTCGATCGAGGCCAAGACAGCGAGGCTAGAATTCCGGTCCTCGCCTACATAGGTATGGTGGATCAAGCGGCAGCGCATGCACAAAACAACCTATAGAGACTCGATACAATGGCGGCTATCGAGAGGGATAAGAAAGACCTATTCGAACCAACTGATGCTACCATCAAACAAACCCATCTCGGTATTTCCCCTCGAGACCAAACGAGGAAGTCAACCGAGGAACTCACACCGTTGGCGTTTATTTATTCATTATCGTTGCAGCAATTACTAGTCGTAAAGATAATCATCCGGATAAAATAAGCGGTGGGCCATTTTAGTTAACTGCTCCATTGTAGTTGCAATACTTACTAGTCAAATACGTTAGCATGAGATATCCCAAAAACCCAGCGTTGTTGGTACTTTTATTTAGCCATTCGCTAGAAGTTGCAATACTTACTAGTCGATACAATTGTCGCAAGGCAGACAAAAACAAGCAATTGTGGGCAGTTTTATTTAGCCATTCCATTGTAGTGAAACTGATTACTAGTCATTATAAAGTCAAATTTATAGCACTACTTTAGTTATGCTTGTCTATGATCGAGATAATGTGCTCGAAGTCGTCCATAACCGGACACGGCTTTAAAAGTTTTACCCGCGGGGTGCACAAATAGCAACACACACTGATCAACCTGGAAAACCAAATCAAAACCCAATGAGGCTTTCACGACAAATCAATCAGGATTCGAAATATTTCAGGGGCCACCCTTGAGTACACCGCAACGGTTAGCTGACTTGAGACGGACCCGAGGTTTGTGGGGCCGGTCAGCGATCGGGAACCCAAACTGGGCTTGTCGATACCGCGTAAACGGGTCACAATTCCTAAACAGTACAGTGTGCTCCTCGCACAATCGTAAATAAAGCAGTAGCATGGCATAGGTACAGGATAGTAAATAAAACCTCAAACTAGTTTGTGGCCCCAAGAAATAAGAATGAATCAAGCTCTGGCTCAGGGGGGTCCCATAATCCTCCCGGATGTGGATAGCGCGATAAATCAAGGAACAGGTATCAAGCACTCGGGGTCCTACGGGACACAAGTGGACGGTTAACAACCAAATAACATCTATTGCCCACCTGTGCCTCGGCTTGCCTACTTCAATTTTAGTTGTTAAACATTATTTAAAGTTATGATCAACTCCAACAATAAACACATGGCAATACTCCAACAACTGTGGTACTTGACGACACGCAACAGCACTTGAGAAAGTGACTACGACGCGCAGGTCCAACTATCTACCAAACAACAGGTAATAGGATGTGTCCACGGCAATATAAGGCTGCAAGGGATATCACGGGTACGAAAACTAGAGCATCGCAACACAGATAGCAATAGATCAACAGGAGGGAATAAATACTATAAAAGTAAGATAGGTAGAAAGGGGGAGATGCTCGCCTGAAAACATTGCCGGGGGTTCATCCGAAGATCGGGTCGACACTCGCATCAACTCAACGGCCTTATCCGCGAAGAAGCAAAACACTAGAAGAAACACCGGATGCACTATTTAATACTACGGCAAAAGATCGGGCATGATGCATGTATGATGCATGACATGGCAAAGGTGCGATGCAATTAGGTCATATTAAGCGGAACCGGGGTCCCGACAATTAATGAAATGGTTCAAGTTATTTAGAACCCCGCAATTTAAATGTTGTCATATCAAGACAAAAGATAGCACCGGTTCGCTACACAAATTTAAATGGGGCCAATATGAGACTAGATTTGCCCGCATATGGGTCCCATATTTAATTATAAGGTGAATCGGCATAAGGCCCCCAAACCACATGACAATATGCATGCATGAACAATTTAATATGCATCAAGTTGTCATTACATTTATAAAATAGGGCTCGAGAAAGGGTCACACATTAGGGTTCGACGATCTTGGTTTCCGGGGTTCGGGGTCGGTCTCAGGGTTCGGATCTGGGGTTCGGTCTCGGCGGGAGCGTTCTCGGATTACTGGGGTAGATTTTGTCGCATCCGCGAAGCAGGACTTGGTTCAGCCGGGCGATCGGACTCGCCCTGTCGGTGGCGATCTTGTGGCCCAGATTCGGTCGGTCTTGGCGTTCCGGGACGAAGGACTTGGCGTTCCACGGTGAAGTACTTGTTCCGGTGGCGATCTTGGAGTTCTTCAGGTCCGGGTGCGGTTCTCGGCGAACTGGTCGGTTCCCTGTCGGAGGCCTTGGCGCTTCGGATCGGTCTTCGGTTCGGGGCCTTAGGGTCTTGGGGTTCACGTCCGTGTGGCGATCTTGTCGTTCCGGTTTGGAGATCATGGTGTTCCATATTGAAGTGCTCGAGTGTTGGTGTCAGGATCGGGTTCGGTGCCGTTGATTCACCGGGTTATCTTGGTCGGTGACAATTTCTCCACTCGGTGTCGATCTTGGCAGACGAGGATATATGATGCAACGTGGAGCAACAAGTGCACCGGCTACCTGTTGCAGAACATGGAGGGGAGGGCGTGTCCTGCAAGGATGCAGAGGCAGGGAGGGCCCGACGACGAGGGGACTCGGCAGGGGCGGCCGCGGCGGCCGGAGAGGGGACCTGCGCGGGGGCGAGCTCGGGAGGAGGGAGGAGGCGAGGCCGGAGGGGAGGGGAGGCCGGAGGCGGTGGCGGGCATGGCCTGATCGCGGTGGAGGCGAGGCGGGCCGGAGGGCTGGAGGGCGGCTGCCGGAGAGGGCGGGGCCCGGCGGTGCAGAGACGCGGTGGTGGGCGGGGCAGAGGAGGCGCTGGAGAGGACGGCGGCGGGGAGGTCGACGAGCGGAGGCGGGAGTGCTGAGGCCGGCGGCGAGGAGGACCAGAGGAGGGAGAAAGAGGCTGGAGGGAGGCGCCCGAGGCGGCCTCTGGGCGTGACGGTTGCGGGAGGAAGGGCGGGCTCGGGCTGCGAGGAACGGAGGAGGAAGGAAGAGGAGGCGTCGGCGGAAGGGGAGGAAGAAGGGCGGGGCGCGGAGGCGAGCGAGGCCGGGCTCGGCCGGAGGAAGGAGCGAGCAGAGCGCCGGAGGGGAGGAAGAGGGAAGGGTCGACGGCGGCGCTGGATAGGGAGGCCGGCGAGGTCCGGCGGTTGGGGAGAGAGGCGAGAGGCGCGCACGCGAGGAGAGGAGGGCGTCGGGGGTGCGGAATGCGGAGGAGGGAAGAGGAGCGGGACAGGCGGTAGGAGGGTGGGGCCAGGGGAATCCCGAGGCTGGGGAAACGCGCTTCAGGTGGGGGGTGGGTCGCGCGCTGCGCGCTGGCGTGTGTGCGCGTGGTGGGACCCAGGGCGGTGTGGTGTTGCGTGTGTGTGGGTTGGGGTGAGAGGGAGACTGCGGTTGAGGGGGTGGGTGGTGAGGTGGCAGAGCATGGTTGGCTGGGGGTTGGAGCAGGGTGATGTGGCGACCAGGGATAGGAGGGGGTGAGGTGGAGGGGGGCTAGGTAGGATTGGGGTAGGTTAATTGGTAGCTTAGTTTTTCGGGTGTTCTGGGTAGGTAGGGTTTCAGGGTTAAACCGGATTTGTATTGGGGTGGCCGACTGAGTAGGATCGGCCCGGTTCGGCTGCCCCCCTAAATTAATTAAACATTTTATTTATTTTAAATGCACCGTTTGCAAACCGATAGTAGACAAACAAAATAATCCGGAGACCCGGTTTTTGGTTTTGAATTAAAGACAGGGCATTTAGAAAACAAAACCAAGCTTCTCGAAAATAGTTTTATGCAACCAAATGCAGGATGACATGACGATGCTCAAATGCAAGATGGTATGATGAGATGAGCATGCAGTCATGATGATGCAATGCACAAAAACAACGCGATTTTCTAGTAGTGGTTTTTGCGGGATGCCACATTACTTATGGGGCATCTTATGCCGATTTGCTTCTTATCCGTACTCGGATCTTGTTTGCCGCTTCCGCTTGATACTCTGATGTGTGATGTATGAGGAGATATCCTAAACTATTATATCTATCTAGGACATTTGAATCTTGCCGTATGGCGTTGCTATATTTCCTTTCTTTTTAGATGGAATGGCTCTGATGTACTATTGTATGGTGGCTTGCATACATACTCATTTGTGTATGTAGTTGATCCCTTCGCCGATTACGCCTGCATTTGTCCCGATGATTGGAAATGGTTGGGACGGCCGAAAGGTCTACCTGTGAGTGGCATTTGGGCCCCACCGTACTATTTCAACCATTTCCGTTCATCCAGGCTTGTATCTAGGAGCGTAATTCACCGAGGTAGTTACAGAAAGTCTCCTTGTTTCCTTGGATAATACATACGTTTCCTCTTTGGTCCATCAAGGTGGGTCATAATACATGGAGGTTCAAGCTGAGATTTTCCTTTGTCTTCATCCTTCTTGGTAGAAGTTGTTTCCTCATGCGGGTTTCCAAACTTTTGATGCACTCCACCTTGTTTCCTTTGTTGAACTATAGAATAGATGGGGCATTGGATAGGGACATGATTATTTCCTTCACATAGGAAACAAGTCACTTGACATGTGGGGCATTGATTAGTTGGATGTTTCTCTTCACAATTGGGGCATTGATCTTCATGCTCTTTGGAAGTGTGATCCATGTCTCCACAAATACTGCAAGCTTGAGTTCCTTCTATAATATCATCCTTGACATCATTGTTGCCACAAAATCCTTGGGAAAGGTTGTCTCCCATGTTGATCATTTGATTTGTCATCCTTTGCAACAATTGGGTTTGGGTTTCCAAAAACCTTTGCATGGTTGGGTCTAACTCATTGTTGTTGGCTAGAAACTGAGTTGTTACTTGGTTCAACTAGGTTTGGGTTACTATGGGTTCTTCATGTGCATCTCTTGGTTGTTGTTGTCACCATTCTTGATGTTGGAGTTTCTTGGGGAAGTCATCTGTTTGGGTTGGACTAGGATTAGAATAGGCAAAATATTTCTATAGGAAACATTCTAATCACACACATCACAAATCACACAAGCAATGTGCAAGCAACCACAAACAAACATTCCACTCAAACAACAATTTTCAAGCACATTTTTAGGCAACAAAAATATTTTTTGCTACACCACATAAGTTGGTGGGTTTGATCTAAACTAAATATGGTCGTCCAACTATATGGTTCACTTGAGATCATTCCATCCTTCTTAGTTGATTCTTCATGAACAAGATCATTGTATCCTTGGAGAAATTCTTGTATCTTGGTCACAAAACTTCATAGGTGATGATGATTTCTTCTAAGTTGTGTTTCTTTAGTCTTCAAGTCTTGAGTAATATTCTTGTCTCACTTGTAGTCCTTGGTGATGTCCAAGTTGAAGTCCTTGGTGAAACTAAAGTTGAAGTCATTTCAGTTGGTGAAGTTGAAGTCCTTTGAGTTGGTTAAGTCCTCTGCTCATGTTGAGGTTTAGTCCATCAAGTTGAAATAGAAGAGATGTAGAATCAAAACAAAAAATGTTGGGGAAAGAGTTTACAAGATTGTTTGTAAATAGTTTTGGAACAAATACAACTCCTATTTTTCTAAGGGGTTTTGGACAATCCTAGGGTTATAATCCTACAGGCAACACAGTGCTCTCATACCATCTGTAGAGGTCCCAACCTTTAATAAGGTAGAGATCCATGTGTTTACAATGCTAGTCCCTGGATCAATAGCTAGCATCCATAGTTAAGATGTAATATCAAGAAACAAAGGTCATATTACAACTTTATAACCAAGAAAAAATAATTCATTACATCTTACATAGCTCATTTGGCTATCTCATTACAATGCGGAAAATATAACTATAGCATGGAGTCCATCTTCAAAGTGCCATAGGAAATCATGTTGGTTGTAGACTTGTAATCCTAATAAACACACTTCACTAACATCAAACAAACTTGCAACATAATAAGTTATAGCCACAAGGGTCAATACATTTGAATTGTATTGGCAAGTGATACTATGGTAGTATAGTGGTAACTATCATCTATATGCATTTGGCTAAGTGGAGCTTAGGCTTGCTTTGCTCAAAATAGATTTTCCTTATCATTTGAAAACACTAAGTTTTTGTTTGTCAAAATCACCCAAGGCATCTCCCAATAGAAATTGGTGATCCTTTAACCCTTGTTCAACCACAAGTTTTTAACTTAGAAATTGGGATGAGGAGATTCTTGATAGCTTCCATGTCTTGATGCTCAAATTGTCCATCGCCGGGGACACGGCTAAGTACTTAGATTTTACACTCTGCAGAGGTGGTGCACTTTCCCCCACAAGACTCGACATGCATCGAGACAAGATCTTTCAGAAGCCTTCCCTTAGACCAGAATGGACGCGCTCCAAACCTATCATTCCCTACCACCAACTATCCATTTGGCTAAGTTATTGCAACCTATATGATCCAGGCAGAGCCCATAATGCCAAGTGGCTGCAATTGAAGCTTCTCAACATTTTACATCTCAAATCTCTTTGTTCCTAGGTGGCATTCCACAAGTGTGATACACAAGGTAAACCATAGAAATGGGCCTTGTGTAACCACTCAACACAAAACAATCCACCATTCCACCCAGGTGTTTCATTCACTTAGTTGTTTTATTAAGCAAAACATAAGTCAAAGACTTAGAAATATTTTCCATAGCATGTGTATATAATCCACCCTTGGTTTCTACTAGCTAGGCTAAGAATGATGGTAGTAGGAATCTTAACTTAGGAAAATTCTACTAAGTTTCCATCTACTAGGATTTCCCATAGCATAGTTTATACTTAGCAAAATTCCATGCAAGTCCTACTTAGAAATAACACTAATGCATAGTGAAAATTAATGGGACAAAAGTATTAAGCACCACTTGCCTTTTTGGTAGAGAATATAAGTTCACTCCTTGATCTTGCAATAGTCACACTTCTTCAAATTTCACTACAATTCAATCAAGGTACAAATTCAATCTACCATTCAAGCAATTCATCACATAGAATAATAACAACAATGCATGCAAGCATGCCAAAGATTGTTTTATTTGGAAAAGTGGTTTCTAATAGGTTATAAACATTTGAAAACACCTATTGGTTATTTATAAAAGTCGCAAAACCATTTGAAATTAAGTTAGTGAAAATGGCCACTTTAAGTCATTTTTGTTTTGCTAGAAATGGTTTAAATTAAAGTAATAATTTCTAGTGTTTGACAAATACATTTTTAAACACAAATGTTAGTGTTTTATGGTCAAGTGTTTATTACTAAAACCATTTTCAAAAGGTTTCACCTATAAACCATTTTTATACCAAAGTAATATTTTATTTTGTTAGAAATGCCTTTTAGCAAAGTAATAATTTTCTAGTGTTCATAAAATATATTTTTAAATCCCAAAACTTGGTTTTTAGGGTCAGAGAGTTTAAATCAAATCATTTTCCAAAGGTACTCAAAAAGCATTTTAAAAACATATTCAACATTTTTATTTAGCTAGAAATGCTTTTATTCAAAGATTTATTCTTTAAATTCACAAAATACACTTTTAAATCCACAAGTTGGTTTCTATGGTCAGTAGGTTCAAATCAAACCATTTGCCATAGATTTTACCTTAAAAATATTTCTAGAATAATTTTTATGTTCAAATTATGCCTACACAAGTTTCTGAAAAAACAACTAAGTTTACAGAAGCAATTTATTAAACAAAGTGCATGGTTGGAAAGTACTTGTTTTTCTAATTCCGTTGATATAAAATTTGTAAAATGTGGACGTGTAGATCAAAAGTTATGCAATTTACAAATTCATACATCTATTAGAAAAGTTTCTGGTTTTAAAACAAACTCCAGGCCACGTGTCTTGGTCTTATTGGCCAAAAACGGTTCGTGCGGATCGGCTTCTGTGGTGAGTTGGATTAAAAGGGAATCGTGTGGCTCTGATCTAGCGTACCCCTTCGCTTAAGTGATTCTTTCGTATCCCTCAGATCAAGATCCAACGGCTCTTAGTACGATGACCTAAGATGGGCGATGCTGGCGGCGGCGAGTGGCGGCGGCGCGGTCAGACGGTGGAGTTGCCGGCGATACAGGAAGCGAGTGAGAGAGAGGAGTAGCTCACAGTGATCGCAGGGGTGTGGCGAAGCTCAAGGTAGTCTTTGGAGAGCAGGGGGCGCACAAGGATGGTGACAATTTCTCGCCGGAGTTCCTTCTGGCGATGGGCGTGCTCTGGTGTTGTTGAGGACAAACTTACAGGGCGCGCTAGGACACGAAATAGGCGGCATTAGATGTGCGAAGGAACGTAGAGTGCAGTGGTATCCTCCACAGAAAGAGGGGAAGACGGGGCTTACGGGGATGGTCGTCGGAGTTGATTTAGTCGACGGCGGCACTCTGTCAAAGACGTGGATGAGCCTCTGGGGCAAGCGCAGCCGAGAATATGATAGGGGAAGGTGCGTGAGGTTCTGGGGAGCAAGATAGTGTGAAGCAGGGACAGTGGGGTCGGTCGTGTTCGCCGGAATCGACCAGGGGAGGTCGTCGGGGCAGTGGGGTTCACGCGAGGAATCGAGGAAGCCTGGTGGCACCGATGAAACAAGGACAAAGGGGAAAGATAGAGTGGGCGATGGCGTTTAAGATGGCGTAGACGTTGGCGAGAATTGATCAGACATAATTCAGGAATTTACGCGATGGACTCAGCGGCAGAAACGGTCGGGGAAGGGCATGGTCGTCGCGGGGTAGACGATGATGAGGTGGCGTAGTTGTAACACCGCGGTTCTGAAAAGACCGAGGCTTCTATGTGACATGCCAATCCCTGGATCGGTTCATTGGCCCACAATAGAATGAGATGAATAACATAGCAAAATATCCGTGTATCATAAATAACGAAGATCCAGAGTACCATTATTACAATAAAAGCTTAGCCCAAGGCTATCTCAAATTATTCAGGTAGCAACATAAATAAAGTAAATCCTCCATTCTTCAAATTGCCCACAAGTGAACAAGTGCCGAGTGGAGTACCGTGGCCTATATCGATTACTCAGAATCGGAATAACCTGCAACATGAAACGTAGCAGCCCCGAAGGGTCAATACATGGAATGTATGGCAAGTAGAGCTAGTAAAGGAGACAATAGTGCTAACATCTTCATGCATATTTGGCAAGTGGAGCTGTGTCTGGCTTGCATTTGCAAATACCTTTGTCCTACTTTCATAAGCAGTTTTTGATTTTCTTTGAAAAGATCCCAATTAAGTTAACCCAACAATATTAAACAATTATGAAATTAGAATGAGCGAGAAACATGTCATGGAATCAATATCAAGCAACTCAGTTGTCCATAACCGGGGACACGGCTAATCGATTAGATTATACACCCTGCAGGGGTTAGTACACTTTACCCATGTAACTTGGCCAGCCCAGATCGTACCATCACTCTCATTTTGGGTGGTGGTAGGGAGAAGTCCAAGAAGAGACTGTTCGGAAAGTAGCTCCCCAATCCCGACGCGCACCGGTCCAACCTACCAAAATTCTACATCTCTGGATACGCGGGTTCGAGTTACCACAACCTACTAAGTCCAACCAACCGCCCATTTCATTATTCGCACATGGTTGTACACGTAAGCTACCAAATAAAGAAGCCAATCAATTTCTCTCGATACCTGGGTGCCTTTCCGCAATGAAACCAATTATCAATACCATCACACCCAGGAGATTCATTGATTAAGTTGTTTTAGTTTTCACAAACCAATACTTTTAGAAACAAGTCACAATGATGTAACCCAGCCCTCGTACATCATAGCATGGCTAAGAACATCTACCAACAGTGGTTCATCTACAAGGGAGGCCCTACCACATAATAGGACATAGAATAGCGATAGTATCATCCTACACATGCGTCTACAAAATACACGACAATGCATAGAAAATAGTAGGAAAATATCATGAACAAATTAGCATCTACTTGCCTTGGTTGTAGCGGTCGGAAGAACAATCCACACACGAGCAAGCGTTGCACTCGTCACAATCTACACGATACAATTGCATTCATAAACAAACAATCCACAATCATATGCAACAAGGATGATGTATGAATGCATGCATGACAAGTGGATTGGTGCTACAGCTGCACCACATAATAGAAATCAGTAGAGGTACTGATTGCATGCATGGAAGATAGTTTTAGCGCAAGGAAAACTAATATGCAAAATATAATACTCAAAACTAGAACTAGAACCCAATTAATTCGCTACCGGTAGTATACTGTTTGTCAAATCTTGGGAAAATTCTACAGTATAGGCATTGCTATTTAGAAACAGTACCAATTGGAATTACTCAAAAAGGAATTATGAAACTCCCTGAATAATTAAAACACTGCAGAAAGCCACTAGACAGTTTCTGCAGAAGTTTTTACTGTAAGCCTATCCTTTTAATTCACGATGAGATTCCCCTCGTTCTACTGAATCCAGGAACATATTACACGCAATTTTTGGAGTTACAGATCTTTTTCTACGAACTAATTACTCCAAAAGGCCATTAACTCATTTGATTAAACTGTACTACATCTTGCTGCAAAAGTGTGAAACAATGGTACAGCAAGATTCTACACGACTCACTGAACCTACATATATTTTATTTGCAATTTTTGGCCCAGCGGTTTAATTTATACGCAATTTACAAGTTTCTACGAAAATCTGCTATTTCTAAAACGATTTAAATCAATAGGGAATATTCTGGGAATATTCCCTGCTGACTCAGCGCGGGTTGACTGGCCGTTGACTAGTCAACCGCGCGGTCTCCGGTCGATCTGGGCCGCAGATCTTAGATCCGACGGCCGAGGAAAGGCGGCGGCGGCTTACCGGCGGTGGTGCTCCGGCGGCTCGGAACGGCGGCGGTTGGCGGCGGGACGGCGGCGGTTCAGCGGGTCCTGCACGGAGAGGGGGAGACGGCCTGGACGGCGCGGTCAACGCGCGGCGGTGGCAGGCGGCGGCGCTGGCAGCGGCGCGGTAGCGCTGGTAGCGGCGCGGGCGGGCGACGGCGACGCGGGAGCATGTGAGGCGGCGCGGCGCGAAAAGTGGCGGCGAAGCGGTGGCGAACCTGGCGGCGGCGCGGTCCGTGGTGGCGACGGCGCTGGGATCGAGGCGCGGTCCGGCGCGGGAGAGGGAGGTGGGGCTCAGGTTTTTGTGGGGCCCCACGGTCCTACCGGACACGGTCGGCTGCGGCGAATAATCAATCCATGGCGCGGTGTTGGCTGGCCGACGCTGCCAAAGGGCGGGCGCCTTTTCTTTTGATCCTTCCTTTTTCCCCTTTTTTGCAATTAGTAAAACCTCCGTAACTTTTCCGTACGAGCTCCGAATTGGGCGATTCTTGTTCCTAAATTTTTGTAAAATCGAGGGGAACAACCTAGGGTCAAGGGATGAGAGAAACCACTAGGCTAAAAGGGTGGACAACACAAGTCCTACTAAAGCCTCCCGCAGGAGCCTCATAGTAAAATAGAGTAGGGTTTAGAAAATAGTGTTTTGCCAAACTTTTCAATCGATGGTTTTGCATGGAAGAGTATGATGCAATGATATGAATGATATGCAGAACCAAATCTAAAATTTGGGATGTGACAAGACTAACCCCCTTAAGATGAATCTCGTTCCCGAGATTCGGCACGGCTAGCAAATAGGTGTGGGTAGTCCTCTCGGATGTCATCCTCACGCTCCCAAGTGGCTTCCTCTTCGGTGTGGTGGCTCTAGTGTACCTTCAAAACTTGATCGTCTTGGTACGGGTAATCCTCTCCGCTGTCTCCAGAATCTTGACCGGCTTCTCCTCGTAGGTCAAGTCATTCTCAAGCTGAACCTCCTCTAGTGGCACGGTGTCTCTCAATGGTGTACCCACCATCTCCGGATGGAACTTCTTCAGCTGGGATACGTGGAACACATTGTGAACAGCGGACAGAGCCTCTGGCAACTCCAACTGATAAGCAACCTCTCCCTTGCATGCTAAGACTCGATATGGTCCAATAAACCGAGGTGCCAGCTTACCCTTAATCCCAAATATCTTGATTCCACGAAGTGGCGACACTCTGAGGTACACTCTACCGCCTATCTCATACACCACTTCCTTGCGCTTGGCGTCGGCGTAGCTCTTCTGCCTTGATTGTGCTACCTTCAGCCTGTCCCTAATCAAGGCGACCTTCTCCTCAGCATCCTTGATCAAATCAGGTCCAAACAACTGACGTTCTCCTACTCCATCCCATAGCAATGGTGTACGGCACCGTTTTCCATACAGTACATCAAACGGTGACGTCTTGATGCTGGTTTGATAGCTGTTGTTGTAGGAAAACTCATCATATGGAAAATTCTCATCCCAACTAGAACCATGAGCCAAAGCGCAAGCTCTCAGCATGTCCTCCAAAATCTGATTCACCCTCTCGGTCTGTCCATCAGTCTGTGGGTGAAACGCTGTGCTAAAATCCAACCTAGTACCAAGTGACTCGTGCAGCTGGCGCCAGAAGTGTGAGGTAAATTGGGTGCCTCTATCAGATACGATACTCTTGGGAACTCCATGTAGGCACAGAATCCTGTCCATGTAAATCTTGGCCAACTTTGCACTCGTATAGGTTTTGTTTACCGGTATAAAGTGGGCTACCTTGGTCAAATGGTCGACCACTACCCAAATGGAATCATATCCTGACCTGGTCCTGGGCAATCCTGTGATAAAGTCCATCCCCACTCTATCCCACTTCCATTCCGGCACGAGCAATGGCTGTAGCAATCCTGCCGGCTTCTGGTGTTCCGCTTTCACTCGGCTACATACATCGCATAGGGCAATATGCTCCGCGATGTCTCCCTTCATGTTGTTCCACCAGAATCTGTCCTTTAGGTCCATATACATCTTCGTATTTCCCGGATGTATGGAATACGGCGAGTCATGGGCTTCTTGCAGAATCAACTTCCTTATCTCCGGATCGTTGGGGACGCACAAACGATCTCCATACCACAAGGTTCCTTGCTCATCCTCGCGGAATTCCCTTGCTCGATCCTCCTTCATCTTTTCCTTTACTTCATCTATCTCTTTGTCTCCCACTTGAGCCTTCCTGATTATGTCCTGTAGCGTTGGTTGGACTTCCATTGCTGCCAAGTATCCTTCAGACACTACCTCCAGTCTAAGGTCCTTGAATTGCTTGCACAAATCCTCAGGCAATTCCCCAACTGTCAGTCCATTGGCATAAAACTTTCGGCTCAGAGCATCTGCTACTACATTGGCCTTCCCCGGGTGGTATTGTAGATTCATATCATAGTCCTTGATAAGTTCCAACCATCTCCTTTGTCTCATATTCAGTTCCTTCTGTGTAAATATGTACTTCAGGCTCTTGTGGTCGGTCTACACATCACAGTGTTTTCCCATTAAGTAATGCCTCCATACCTTGAGCGCATGAACCACTGACGCTAACTCCAAGTCGTGTGTGGGGTAATTCCGCTCATGGTGCTTGAGTTGTCGCGAGTCATATGACACTACTCTCCCATCTTGCATCAGCACACTTCCAATCCCCTATCGAGAAGCATCACAGTACACTTGGAAATCCTTCTGAAGGTCTGGTAAGCACAGAACAGGCGCGGTCACTAGTCGACGCTTCAGTTCCTGAAAGCTGGCTTCACATACGTCTGACCATTCAAACTTCCTCTCCTTCTTCAGAAGTTCAGTCATCGGCTTAGCAATCCTGGAAAAGTTTTCAATGAACCTCCTGTAATATCCAGCAAGTCCCAAAAAGCTTCGTATTTCTCCTGCATTCTTGGGCGCTTCCCATTCTGTCACTGCAGTCACTTTGCTTGGATCCACAGCGACTCCTTCTCCTGACACTACGTGTCCAAGAAATCCAACAGTGTTAAGCCAGAATTCACACTTGCTGAATTTGGCGTACAGCTTGTGTTCCCTTAGCTTCTCCATAATCAGTCGCAGATGTTTCTCATGCTCAGCATCATCCTTGGAATATATCAGTATGTCATCGATAAACACCACCACGAACTTGTCCAAGTACTCCATAAATACCTTGTTCATCATGGTCATGAAATATGCCGGGGCATTCGTTAGTCCAAAAGACATAACCGTATACTCATATAATCCATACCTAGTGGTGAAGGCGGTTTTTGGTATGTCCTCCTCCCGGATCTTCAATTGGAAGTAGCCCGATCGCAGATCAATCTTACTAAACACCTTTGCTCCTTCCAGTTGATCAAACAAATCATTTATGTTCGGCAGAGGGTACTTGTTCTTGATAGTCACCTCGTTCAGCGAGCGATAGTCCACCACTAATCTCTTGTTGCTGTCTTTGTTCTCCACAAACAGAATAGGTGCTCCCCATGATGACGAACTAGGCTGAATGAATCCCTTGTCCAACTGCTCTTTCAGCTGCTTCTTCAATTCCTTCAGCTCATCCACATCCATCTTATATGGTCTCTTTGCTATAGGTCCTGTTCCAGGAATCAGGTCGATAAGAAACTCTACTTCGCTGTCAAGTGGCATTCCTGGCAGCTCTTCCGGAAACACGTCGGGGTAATCCCTAATCACTGGCACGGTATCCATGCTAACCCCTTAAGAGAATTCAACTTACACCTTCCCGGTCGTGCAGCCGACTTGAATCCAATTCTCTTACCATCCGGGGTTTTGAGTGAAACAGCTCGCTGTGCACAATCTATGTGTCCCCCATGCATAGACATCCAATCCATACCCAGAATAACATCCAACCCCTGTGATTCCAGCACTACTATATGTGCAATGAAGTTGTGTGTTCCAATCCTCACAGTCAAGTCGCGGCATCCCGCGCTAGCTATCATATCTCCTCCAGGTGAACTCACTCTAATAGACCCTTTCATAGACTCAGTAGGTAACTTATACTTATCCACAAATGCCCTTGATATGAATGAATGGGATGCACCAGTATCGAAAAGTATGAAAGCTGGGTGAGTGTTGATTGGGAACTTACCAATCACAAGGTCAGGCTCATCTGGAATCTCCTCCACATTCATGTGGTTCACTGTGGCCTTCTCGTTGTTGGTTGGCTTCAGTCCTTTCCTCTCCGGACAGTTGTCAGCATAGTGTCCCTTCTGTTTACACTTGAATATGTCACCTCACTCAGATCCTTCTTCACAAAGTTGCGATCACGGTTGCGGTCATGTCCACCGTGTCCTCTAGAGTGGTGAGAGTGTCCTCCCTTGTGGCTGTGGTGGGTTCTCCTATGGTTGTCATGACGATGCCCATCACCTCCATGGTGGTGGCGGTCATGGCTCCCATGGTCACTTCCTCCATGCTTGGAGTATCCATCATATGAAGTGCGAGACTTGTGATGTGAACCAGAGTGGTGATTATTGCTCTTTCTCTTGCGGTTCTCCACCTGTTTGTGCTTCCCTTCCAAGATCCTGGCCTTGTCCATAAGCTCCTGGAAAGTGGGGCAATAAACCACCAGTAGCTGTACCGAAAGCTCATCACTAAGGCCATCCAGGAATCTCTCCATCCTTTTTGCATCAGTGTCAACATCCTTAGGTGCATAACGGGACAGGTTGTTGAACTCCTCAATGTACTCAGCCACAGTGTGGTTGGTTTGGCGGAAGTTGCGGAACTCCTTCCTCTTCAGGCTCAGAACTCCTGAAGACATGTGGTTGGTCCTGAAACCTTCCTCAAACATTGCCCAAGTCACAGTGTCCAGCGGGTGGGTGATCTGAAATGTGTCCCACCAAGAAGTGGCTGGTCCCTCTAGTAGGTGAGCGGCAAACCTCACCTTCTCATCATCAGTGCATCCAACAGTTACCAGATCCTTGTTGACTGAACGCAACCAGTCAATAGCAACCATTGGTTCCGTTGCATTAGAGAACTTAGTCGACCTTAGCCTCAGAAATCTGGTGAGAGCATCTCCCTGAGGCTGGTTGTTTCCATTGTTGTTGTTCTGAGCTTCCATGAACTAGGTCATAACTTGGGTCAGCTGTGCCTGAGCTGCCATGAGCTGCTCCAACTCAGTGGGTTGACGGCGGGGAGGCATCTGCGGTTCAGCACAGGTAAGCTTAGAAAGACTCAACTACGATAATAGGATTCTACCCATGCATATGATCAAACAACAACAAACAATAGCAGACAATCACAAGAAAGCAACACATCAACAAACAAGTGATCCAGCAATATCCCAGGGGTTATCCTAGCAGTATATACCTACTGAAATAGTTTTACAAGATTTGGCAATGGTTAACTAAACAGTTGATCAACTAAACAGCAAAACAGCAATCTGCCAGAACAGTCCAGCAGCGTTCACGATTTTTTCTACCTGACTTAGACTCGTCAGAAAATTTAGCTGATTTTTGCACATACAGTACAGAGAGTTTCGCATCAGCCCAATTTTTTTCAGATTTTTCCCAGTTACCAGAAAAAATATGAAAAATCGTACAGTACTGCTGTATCAGCAGAAAACTGCAGCGAACATAACACAGATATTAACCAAACTTGCCATAACTCTTTCATAAAATTCGCACAAATAATTCCTGGGATATTGGAGTACACAAATAAGCAACTAATCACTCTTAAACTAACCGTAATTAAGTTTCACATCGATCGAGACTAATCCTAACAAATTTACCTAACGAGGACTAACTGGTGGACTTCTATCTACTTCTTGAAGAGGTTGCGGTAGGTCCTTGCACTCATGCGTTGGCGCTTCGGACCACGGTTTAACCATGGCGGCGGGGTATACACTTCTACTGAATCATCACTTGAGATTTCAAACTCCACCTCTTCTGGATCCTCCTCTTCTTCTTCACTCCCAGCTGCAACTGCAACAGCTTCATCTCCTCCACCATCATCGTCTCCATCATCATCATCCTCGTCCTCATCATCATCATCATCGTTTCCACTGTCATCATCATCCCCATTGTTGGCATCATCTCCATTGTCATCATCAGAGAGTGGATTCAGCTGTGCTTGGAGAGCGGCAATCTGGGTTGTCATAGCTTCAATAGTTTGATCCCTTTCCTGGACGGTCCCTTGCAACAGTTGTATGTTCTGGGTGTTCTCCTGCACAGTACCATGAAGATGAGCTATGGTTGCATCTCTGGCTATCAGGGCATTCTCTAGAACTCCCACAGCTTCATGCAAGGTGTCAATCTCCTGTCCTTGGACCACCATACCATTGCTAGCAAAATCTGCGATCTCCTTTATCATCATCACTTTCTCAGCTAGAGCTCCATTCTCCCTTTCCATGTCCTCTATGTGCCTCCGACGGGGCGCCATGTTGTTCCTATCGCCCGGGGTAACCACAATGTGCCCATCTTCATCACGCCTCCCATAGTCACGGTAGGGTGAATCTGCTGGCAGTAGGTGTCGGACATGATGGAACTGGCGAGACAGGGCTTCATGTATGGCCAAGTTAATTCCAAGTCCCCAGTTGCAGTATGTCTTGGTGTAGATCAGATGCACTGGATTTGGCAAGGCGCATCCCTGAATATGAAGGTGGTGATCTCCCATGCATCCTCTCCATATCCATAGGTGTACAGCCTTCTTCCCTTGAACATGAGCAGTGGCAATCCCAATGTCTGCGAGAGCTGTGCTAACTGTCTTGCAAAGGGCCTTGGTGACTCCATGGTGGCATACTCAGTCCTGACTTATCCCATCTATCAATTAAAGAGGAAAGTGTGAGAATAGCATATGATAAGAATTTACTAGAGTGAAAGGCATAAGATGAAAGACAGAGTTAATATAGGTTTTAATAAATATATGGCTTCCTAATCCAATCCTAGGTCACGATCCTACAGTCGACACACGGGCTCTGATACCATCTTGTAACACCGCGGTTCTGAAAAGACCGAGGCTTCTATGTGACATGCCAATCCCTGGATCGGTTCATTGGCCCACAATAGAATGAGATGAATAAGATAGCAAAATATCCGTGTATCATAAATAATGAAGATCCAGAGTACCATTATTACAATAAAAGCTCAGCCCAAGGCTAGCTCAAATTATTCAGGTAGCAACATAAATAAAGTAAATCCTCCATTCTTCAAATTGCCCACAAGTGAACAAGTGCCGAGTGGAGTACCGTGGCCTATATCGATTACTCAGAATCGGAATAACCTGCAACATGAAACGTAGCAGCCCCGAAGGGTCAATACATGGAATGTATGGCAAGTAGAGCTAGTAAAGGAGACAATAGTGCTAACATCTACATGCATATTTGGCAAGTGGAGCTGTGTCTGGCTTGCATTTGCAAATACCTTTGTCCTACTTTCATAAACAGTTTTTGATTTTCATTGAAAAGATCCCAATTAAGTTAACCCAACAATATTAAACAATTATGAAATTAGAATGAGCGAGAAACATGTCATGGAATCAATATCAAGCAACTCAGTTGTCCATAACCGGGGACACGGCTAATCGATTAGATTATACACCCTGCAGGGGTTAGTACACTTTACCCATGTGACTTGGCCAGCCCAGCTCGTACCATCACTCTCATTTTGGGTGGTGGTAGGGAGAAGTCCAAGAAGAGACTGTTCGGGATGTAGCTCCCCAATCCCGACGCGCACCGGTCCAACCTACCAAAATTCTACATCTCTGGATACGCGGGTTCGAGTTACCACAACCTACTAAGTCCAACCAACCACCCATTTCATTATTGGCACATGGTTGTACATGTAAGCTACCAAATAAAGAAGCCAATCAATTTCTCTCGATACCTGGGCACCTTTCCGCAATGAAACCACCAAAAATTATCAATACCATCACACCCAGGAGATTCATTGATTAAGTTGTTTTAGTTTTCACAAACCAATACTTTTAGAAACAAGTCTCAATGATGTAACCCAGCCCTCGTACATCATAGCATGGCTAAGCACATATACCAATGGTGGTTCATCTACAAGGGAGGCCCTACCACATAATAGGACATAGCATAGCGATAGTATCATCCTACACATGCGTCTACAAAATACACGACAATGCATAGAAAATAGTAGGACAATATCATGAACAAATTAGCATCTACTTGCCTTGGTTGTAGCGGTCGGAAGAACAATCCACACACGAGCAAGCATTGCACTCGTCACAATCTACACGATACAATTGCATTCATAAACAAACAATCCACAATCATATGCAACAAGGATTATGTATGAATGCATGCATGACAAGTGGATTGGTGCTACAGCTGCACCACATAATAGAAATCAGTAGAGGTACTGATTGCATGCATGGAAGATAGTTTTAGCGCAAGGAAAACTAATATGCAAAATATAATACTCAAAACTAGAACTAGAACCCAATTAATTCGCTACCGGTAGTATACTGCTTGTCAAATCTTGGGAAAATTCTACAGTATAGGCATTGCTATTTAGAAACAGTACCAATTGGAATTACTCAAAAAGGAATTATGAAACTCCCTGAATAATTAAAACACTGTAGAAAGCCACTAGACAGTTTCTGCAGAACTTTTTACAGTAAGCCTATCCTTTTAATTCACGATGAGATTCCCCTCGTTCTACTAAATCCAGGGACATATTACACGCAATTTTTGGAGTTACAGATCTTTTTCTACGAATTAATTACTACAAAAAGGCCATTAATTCATTTGATTAAACTGTACTAAATCTTGCTCCAAAAGTGTGAAACAATGGTACAGCAAGATTCTACACGACTCACTGAACCTACACATATTTTATTTGCAATTTTTGGCCAGCGGTTTAATTTCTACGCAATTTACAAGTTTCTACGAAAATCTGCTATTTCTAAAACGATTTAAATCAAAAGGGAATATTCTGGGAATATTCCCTGCTGACTCAGCGCGGGTTGACTGGCCGTTGACTAGTCAACCGCGGTCTCCAATCGATCTGGGCGCAGATCTTAGATCCGACGCCGAGGAAAGGCTTATCGGCGTGGTGCTCGGCATTCAAAGCAATGGCAAGCGGTGGCAGCGGCGATGGCGCACATGTGGCGGCATCTTGGCGGCCAGCGGAGTGTGGCGTGGCGGGTCGTGGCGGCGGTAAGCGATGGGGAGAGGGAGGTGGCGGGGCCCGCGGCCTTTTGTGGGGCCCCCACGTGGGTCCTACCAAGACACGGTCGGCGGCGGCGGCGGATACAATCCGCCGCGCGGGCGGCGCGGTGCTGGCCGGCTGGGCTGGCGCCCCTTTTTTTTTATCCTTCCTTTTTCCCCTTTTTTGCAATTAGTAAAACCTCCGTAACTTTTCCGTACGAGCTCCGAATTGGGCGATTCTTGTTTCTATTTTTTTGTAAAATCGAGGGGAACAACCTAGGGTCAAGGGATGAGAGAAACCACTAGGCTACAAGGGTGGACAACACAAGTCCTACTAAAGCCTCCCGCAGGAGCCTCGTAGTAAAATAGAGTAGGGTTTAGAAAATAGTGTTTTGCCAAACTTTTCAATCGATGGTTTTGCATGGAAGAGTATGATGCAATGATATGAATGATATGCAGAACCAAATCTAAAATTTGGGATGTGACAGTAGTGGGACAACGTTGTCAGCAAGGGAGAAGGGTTACGGTGGGGCCTAATCGTTAGTGAGGGCGCAGGTGCGGGTCTGAGTGAGAAAGAAAACGACTCGGGGAGGAGAGAGGTGGGCTGGATGGGCCTCCTGGGCTGGGTAGGTTAGATGGGCTGACCCTTTTTGATTTTTTTTTCTTCTCTTTTTTTTCCTTTTTCTTTTCTATTTTTATTTGATTCAAATGATTTAAACCTAATTTGAATTCAGGTTTTTGTCAAACCTTTTCCATACTTTCAGTATGCTTTAATATTGTTTAATAAAGTATTTTAAAGTCCAAATTCAGAATATTTCTTTTTATTTTCTTGGGCTTTATGATTCATTTGAATAGGCCATTGTTTTAATTCAAACAAGATTTAGTTATATTTTCAAACTCTTTATTTGAATTCTAATTTTCACTAAACCTTTTCATTAGGTTTTATTTATTTAATAGGGTGTTAAATAATTCACTTTGAATTATTTGAAATATTTTTAGTATGATTTATTAATCATTTAAAATGAGTATTTGTCTTCAGTTAAATAAAATTTGATTATGGTTTTAATACCATATAAATTTTTATTCAAATAATTCTTTTAAGTTAATTTGATAACTTTTTAACCCACTTTGATAAATTTCCATTTATTACTTTCTCATGATTTAATTGATCATTTCTACTAGCAATTTTATTTTTATCCCTATATAATTTAGAATATGGTTTAATGCCATATACTTTTTATTGGAATATCTTTATCCCTTTATTTTATTTGGATTTGGATTATATTTATTCCATTTTCTTATGGATTAGGCCAAGTTTTATTTTGGCTTTTGAATATTCCTTATTTATTATTTTCTTTCTTTATCTTATAAAATCCATATCTCTTTATAAAATCTTATTTAATATTTGTTTATCCTTTTATATCTATTTAGGATTATTTTTCTCACAAATTGGTATGGATTTTAGATAGGATCTTTATTAGCTTTGGAAATTATTTACTTTCAACTTATTAAATTCATAGGTTTTATCCATGGCTCCAAATTAAGTGAAACCAATTTCTATGGTTTTATAATACTTTTATTTATCAACCTTGATCATTTATAATTTTTTTTGACAAATTCTTATATGGATCAAATCCATAGTCTTTGAGGTATCTTGGAAATGTTTTGTCTTCCTTTAGGGTTTAGAGTTTTGGTTTATTTTCCAAGTGTTTAAATTTCAAGATGCATTTATGAAGAATGCATTTCACTTGATTTGAATTTAGTTGGATTCAAATTTTATTCAAAGTTTGTTCAAGATGGGTTTTGATGTTTCCACTTTAAAACAAAAGTTTCTTTTCACCCTAAATTTCAATAATTTTTTTTCACATTTCAAAATTTGGAAAATTTTGGGATGTGAAAATAACCAGGAATAAAATAATTCATTACATCTTACATAGCTCATTTGGCTATCTCATTACAATGCAACAGAAATAACTATAGCATGGACTCCTTCATCTTCAAAGTGCCACAAGCAATCATGTTGGTTGTAGACTTGTAATCCTATTCAACACACTTCACTAACATCAAACAAACCTACAACATAATAAGTTACAGCCACAAGGGTCAATACATTTGAATTGTATTGGCAAGTGATACTATGGTAGAATAGTGGTATCTATCATCTATATGCATTTGGCTAAGTGGAGCTTAGGCTTGCTTTGCTCAAAATAAGGTTTTCCTTATAAGTTGAAAACACTAAGTTTTTATTTGTCAAAATCACCCAAGGAACTACCAATAGACATTGGTGATCCTTCACCCTTGTTCAACCACAAGCTTTTAACTTAGAAATTGGGATGAGGAGATCCTTGATAGCTTCCATGTCTTGATGCTCAAATTTTCCATTGCTGGGGACACGGCTAAGTACTTAGATTTTACTCTCTCGATAGGTGGTGCACTTTCCCCACAAGACTCGACATGCACCGAGATAAGATCTTTAAAAAGCCTTCCCTTAGACCAAAATGGACGCGCTCCAAACCTATGAACCCCTACCACCAACTGTCCATCTGGCTAAGTTATTGCAACCTATATGATCCAGGCAGATCCCATATTGCCATGTGGCTGCACTAGAAGCTTCTTAACATATGGCATCTCAAATCTCTTTGTTCCTGCATGGCTTTCCACAAGTGAGATACACTAGGTTAGTCCATAAATATGGGGCCCTGTGTAACCACTCAACATAACCTATTCACACCATTCCACCCAGGTAATTCATTCACATAGTTGTTTTATTAAACAAAACACAAGTCATTGACTTAGAAATATTTCATAGCATGAATATAATCCACCCTTGTTTTATACTAGCTAGGCTAAGCATGATATTAGTAGGAATCTTAACTTAGGGAAAATTCTACTAAGGCATCATCTACTAGGATTTCCCATTGCATAGTTAACACATAGAAAATTTCATGCAAGTCCTACTTAGAAATATCACTAATGCATAGTGAAAATAATGGGACAAAAGTATGAAGCACCAATTGCCTTTTTGGTAGATAATATAAGTTCACTCCTTGATCTTGCAATAGTCACACTCTTCAAATTTCACTCCAATTCAATCAAGGCACAAATTCAATCTAGCATTCAACCAATTCACCACATAAAATAAAGAAAACAAAACAATGCATGCAAGCATGCAAAAGATTGTTTTATTTGGAAAGGTGGTTTTTAATAGGCTATAAACATTTTAAAACGCCTATTGGTCATTTATAAAAGTGGCAAGGTCATTTGAAAACAAGTTAGTGAAAATGGCCATTTAAATCATTTTTGTTTTGCTAGCAATGATTTTAATCAAAAGAATAATTTCTAATGTTAGCCAAAATGTTTTTAAACACCAGTATTAATGTTTATGGTTAAAGTTTTTTAAAACAAACCTATTTACAAAAGTTTTCACCCAAAATCATTTTTAAATCAAAGCAACATTTTATTTTTCTAGAAATGCCTTTAATCAAAGTAATAATTTTCTAGGGTTTAATAAAATACATTTTTTTAAATCCAAAACTTAGTGTTTAGGATCAGAGAGTTTAATTCAACCCATTTGCAAAAGGTTTTACTCAAAAACTATTTTTAAAACATAATCAATAATTTTATTCTACTAGAAATGCTTTTATCCAAGGAATAATTCCTTAGTGTCACAAAATATACTTTTAAATCCATAAGTTGGTTTTTATGGTCAGTAGGTGCAAAACAATCCATTTACAAAAGATTTTACCCTAAAAACATTTTTAGAATAACTTTTATAATCAAAATAGGCCTAATAATGTTTGTGCAAAAACAACCAATTTTACAGAAGCAAAATACTAAGGTAAAGGCACGGTTGCAACGGTTTCATTTTTCAAATCTAAACATCTAATAGATAAGTTTCTGTTTTTAAAACAATAGACAGGGCCACGTGGTTATTTCTAACTGGACGATACCGTTTCGTGTGGATTAATCAATACTGGCTGTTAGATCTAAGTTGCATCGCGCGACACAGGACGCACGATACCGCTTCGCTACTCTTTTATCCTATCCGCCAGATCTACATCCAACGATCCAGAGTAGCTGACCAAGGATGGGTGGCGCTAGCGACGGTGAGCGGTGGCAGCGCGTTCGGGTGGTGATGTTACGGCGACTCTAGGAAGTGAGAGGAGGAGTGGGAGGTCTCACCGGGTTCGCAGGGTCACGGTGATGCTCGAGGTGGCCGCAGGAGGGACAGGGGCGCACGAAATTGATGGTGATTCCTCGCTGGAGCTAGCGTCGGCATCGGGCACGTACTGTCATTATCGAGGGTGAGTTCCTGGGGCGTAAGAAGGCAAGGAGACAAGTCAGGGAGATGCGCACGGTTGCAGAGGTTGCGAGGGGACCTACCAGAGGGCAAGGGGTGCGATGAATCGTCGGCAACCTCTCGCCAAAGTTGAATCAGTCGATGGTGGCGAGAATGCGTCCTTGGTGTCGAGCCTCTAGGGCGCGCGCGGGAAAGGGGAAGGTCCTGGAAGATGCGCACGAGGTTGGCGAACAAGTCTGTGTGATCTATGGCAAGGGGCGCGATCTGGGCTCGCCGGAATTCTTCGGTGAGCGCGTCGGGGGCAGCGACGGTGCGGGCAAAAATTCTCGCAGTCTAGGGGCGCTCGAGGGTGGGAGGTTGAGGGAAAATGGATAGGAGAGGGTTGCGGTTAAGATAGCACGGTTGCAGGGAGGAATTAATGGCGGCATAAACGCCAATTAACACGAAATAAATCAATGTAGAAACGGCAGAGAGAGAGGGCGTGGTCAGCGGGGTTGAAGACAATGATGGCGTGTTCGGTGGGGTTGCGCTATCAGCGAGTGAGAGGGGTTATGGTGGGGTTCAAGCGTCAGCGAGGTGAGGGGTAGACACGCGGGTAAGAAAACGATTCGGGGGGAAGAAGAGGTGGGCTACGTTGTTGGCCCTGTTGGGCTAGCTGGGCTGGGTTAGATTAGTTGGGTTGTTTCTTTTCTATTTTTTTCTTCTCTCGATCTTTTTCTTTTTCTATTTCTATTTTTCTGTTTTGAATTCAAACTCTCATTTGAAATCAGATTTATTCCTCAAATCTTTTCAAAACTTTTCAGTAGGTTTTATACTGTTTATAAATGTGTTTTAAAGTCCATTTTAGAATAATTTCTCTTATTCCTTTATGGTTTATTATTTATTTAAATAGACACTTGTCTTTATTTAAATGAATTTAAATATGGTTCCAAACCATATAATTTTATTTAATTATTCTTTTATTCTTTTTAAGTTAATTAGATAATTTTTAGTCCATTTGGCAATTTCAAATACTATACCCTAATTTAATTAATCCTTTATATTAGGGATTTTGTCTTTATTCAAATAGAGTTGAATTTGGTTAATGCCATATAATTTTATTTTGAATAATCTTTATCCCTTTATTTTATTTGGATTATCTTTATCTCATTTGCTTATGGATTTAATTCAAGGTTTAGATTGTCTTCTAAATAATTTTCTTGGAATTCATTATTTTTTTAGGAAATTTGTATTTTTTTAAATAAAATTATTTCCTTGTTTATAAATTATTTCCTTGGAATTCCTTATTTATTTAATTATTTCCTTGCCTTATAAAATCCATATCTTTTTATTTATAGATCCAAATTTGGTGATTCCAATTTGTATAATTTTATTTAATATTTGTTTATCTTTTTAAATCTCTTTAGGATTATTTTGCTCACAATTTGGTATGGATTTTAGATAGGAGCTTTATTATCTTTGGAAATTATTTCCATTTATCTTATTATATTCATAAGTTTTTATCCATGGTTCCAAATTGAGTGAAACCAATTTCTATGGTTTTATAATATTTTTGTTTATCATTTTTGATCATTATAAAATGATTGTTGCTGAATTTTTATAGGGATCAAATCCATGGTCTTTAGAGAGATTTGGGAACTATTTTCTTCCATTCAGGTTTTAGGGTTTTTGTTTAACTTTTTCAAGTGTTTAAATTTCAAGATACATTCATTGATGAATGCATTTCACTTGATTGAAATCTTGTTTGGTTCCCTTTTCATTCAAAGTTTGTTCAAGATGGGTTTTTATGTTTCCATTTGCAATCAAAAAGTTTCTTTTCACCCTAAATTTCAACAATTATTTATTTTGTTTTTTTATTTTTCACATTTCAAAATTTGGAAAATTTTGGGATGTGACACTACACTCATGGATACTCAACTTAGGGCCCAGGTAAGTTCTTGCCACTGTAAGTATTTGCATATCATTGAGAACCGCCAACGGGTGTACCCCTTGCACATGGTACAGGAGCTTTCACATAACCAAAATGACAAGGCAAGATGACAATGAGCATCTCATCAATCTTTTTATTTACCATATGCATAGCTTTTTATTGAGGATGATTCATAGATATCTCACTATGGTGATGCTGCAAGTTTCCACCATGATTAGGCATGGCTTAGGCTAGCGGCCCAGGTGTTTCTCTAACACAGAATACAAACTCCATGGACTTACAAGTTCCCACTTCATTTCACACCGGTAACATCCATACACAAAAGAGCATGATATCAACGAAGTACAAAAAGTAAAAGTGCAATGTTGAAAACGTTCCTCGTGAGATGATGGGGATAGGCCTACTGGGGTATACTCAGTGAGGGCGATTTGGCCCTGTGGCGAGTGGGCCTGAGCAGCGCGAATGGATTGAAGCCCAGCAAGGTACCGAAAGCTGTTGGAAGTGAAGGCCCAGGCGAGTAGATAAACCGGTCGACTAGGATAAACGATTCAAGTCAGAATCGGTTGAGATATGTAAACCCTAGGGAGGAGAACCTATATAAACCTCCCTATGGGGGAGTAGAGACACGTTCCTCGTACACCTAAGCGACTCGCCGCCTAGCCGAAGCTCGCCCATTGTAACACCTCCCTAATACAATCTAGCGAGTAGGTCTTTACCCTCCGGAAACAACTGGGTAAACCCTGTCTTTGCCCTCATCTCGCATGAGATGGCTGGCGCCCCTTGCCCTCGTTCTACTACTACAGCGCATCATTGCGTCTGTCGTGACCATTCCCACGGGGCTGGCCGATGCAGCGATGTTGGCGCAGATCTGCTCAATCAATCGAGACTTCAGCGAAGGCCAATGCATGCCGGCCGCATGATAGCGATCGGGCGCAGATGCGCTCCCGCATTCTGTCAGAAAGGGCTTTACGTCTCCGCCGGGCGCGACCACACAAAGACAAAGATGATCCCCGCTAATCGGCACGATCACCTCTTCGCTGGCCTCGACGCTATCATCTTGAGGACTCGGCCAGATCCGCGAAGTCGCCGCTTATGAGATCGGCCCGAGAGCCAGGTTCGCACGATCCACCGCCTTGCTCGGAAGTACAACCTCGCCCACAAAGAACGCGGGCCGGGATCTAATGGCCGGCAGTAAGATGCTGCCCCTCACCGACGACGCCGATTAGCGACCCCGCGCCACTCGGGCCGGATCCATCATCAAGGCCTCATCCGCACTCCACGCCCAGGTCTCCAACGCTGAGACTTCGAGTACCCTCCATCCCCTGGATCTTCAATTGACCGGCCCGGAGAATTCCACCGACCTCCGCGAAGGAGCCAACACACTACGGCCATATTGGCCACCGCACCGATCCTCGAGGATCCTTTTCAATTCCTTAATCTCTCCTAAACGCCACGGCAACGGGAGGTCGAGGAACCCGCTTGAAACCGCTGGAGGCTGTGATGCGAAGTGAGCAAAGCCAGCGCCGGTACCGCCGAGCGTGACGGCGCAGGAGCCGCCACGCTGGTTACTCGCAATGCGATCAGTCACGCTTGAACCCCACCGCTCAAGCGCGGGCGTGCCTCAACTTTGACGACGAAAACGACCCGCCCGCGATAGCCGAGCGATTTCGCGAGAACGCTATACCGTGAGGAAGCGCCTGCCCCGCCAGATCGACGGCGGCGGGTGCCCCATCACCACCCAACCGCACTTCTCCCGTGACCAGTCAGCGGAGTAGTCGCTTCTCACGGGAGCGACGCGAAACGCCTCCCACCCGTTTCCTCCACCCCGGCGGACAACCTCGTGGTGCCTGCGCAAATTTTCAGCATCACGGCCATCGCGACCGCCGCCTACAGATCCAAGACGTCAAAGCCACAAGCCTATGGGCGTCGTGGAGCAGCAAAGCGGGCGTCACCACAGGTCGAGTACTGCTCGGTGCTGTTACGCCCCAGCGCGGCAAAACACCCCACCGTTCACCGTGAGCCATCGTAGCTCCAACACCGACCCGCCGAACGTGGCACTCAACCATCCTGTGTCACACCAACTTCGCCGGCCGCCAACGGACAACCCACCACCAGACCTACATCATCAACAACCGTGTTACAAGACGCCACTGGACGACTTGGCACTCCTAACTAATCGCGATGGCGAACCTATGGGGTCGCCACCGATTTGGCCTAAGTGCTTCTGGACTAATGATTCAGGCGGTAAGCACCCGCCTAAAACTTCAAGGCGCTAAAGGAGATAGAAAAAATACGACTGTGACGACCAAGAACCGCTCGACATACCCTCATGGCAATGGGGATCGCTGGTCACACCGACCTACCACGCCTGCTACCTCCTAATCGATGATGGAGGACGGCAGCAAAGGATCAACACTCCCGTGACAAGACGACCGGGAGGAAATGCGCCGACGCCCGCCGTGCACTCCCCGAGTGCTCCTACACCGCCACCACCATTGAGGACCTGGAACGATGGCCCAGGGACCGTGGATTCGACCCGCAATCGGGTCCAACGGCAGAGCTTTGTACAACGCCGGGTCGCAGTCCACCCGACAATCACATCCATTGTTTAAGACCTCGTGCCGCCACGAGCCTCTAGTCGCCAATCTCGCTTGTACACCCACACCGATAATATCCCCGACCTCGAGATCGCCAAACCGGGTACGCCGAGAAGATCCAAACTGTGAAACCGACGACGAAGTCGAGGGCAACGCTTTATCGGGCGGCAACGATGTGCCGACGCCAACCGACTCTACGCCATGGCCGGGCACTCCGCCCACTGCAAGCGCCGCAGGCGACGGGCGAAGTCGACTTTCGTCAGCTAACGCCGGCACGGAGCATGAGCTCAAGAGCTACCGCCACACGGAGGGCAGCAACGCAATGGCAGCAATTACAAGAACAAGCTAAGGTTCGATCCGCGGCCCTTAACAAACCATGTGCGTCGATAGCAGGAAGGGAAGCCAGTTAAACACACACCACCGACTGCCACACCTCGTGGAAATCGAGAAGGTACTGCAAGCTGCCGGGAGGACACCGATAACGACCCGCCAAATGGCAGAAAATTGCAGCCGGGTTTCGCCCACACTCTTTCATGCTTCAACATCAAGCACGAAGAAGGTCATCGCCCGCTGTCAGTCTGGCTACTATGGGCTCAAACAGACGCCCCCGGGGCCTCGAAATGGTCGGACAAATTTCATCACCGGAGCTGCAAGACCACCGCCACGCCGCATCTAGTGGCTCCGGACGAAGCCGCCTGGCTCGCCCGTTGGCTACTGGCTCCCTGCAAGACACCGATGGACGGCCGGGCAACCCATCAACATCCTCACTCGGACATCTTCACAGCGGTTGCGGGTTCCCCGCAGTCGATGATCAGACAACTTATTGACCACGCTCCACGGCATCGCCCCGGGTCGGAAGGCGATCCGATCGGCAAAGTCATGCTGCCCGCCACTTTGCAGACCCGGCAAACTTCCGCACCTGAAAGGATCGCCGAGTCAAGCCCTCGGCTTACCATCAAGGCCCGGGGCGCCAGCGTTCGCTAAATTCATGGCAGCGCCTCTACCACGCCGCATAACGATGAAGCCCCGGCCATGCGGCTATCATCAACGCGACCCGACATGGCCGCCGAATGCGCAGGCCAAAGAGTTTAACCGCCGACGTCATTATCGCTGGGCAGTAGACTAATCACGCCCGACGAAGTCATGAAGACGCGAAGGGTCAACAATGACGACCCTATTAACACGCAGAAGCCCAACTCGTAGGGCAAACACCAACCTTTGAGGCCACGCACGACACTGGCATTGGCCGAAAGGGTCCCAGCGACTCCACTTTACGGTGACGATCGGGACAGCATGAGCTCAAAGATAGGAAGGCGCACCATCGAAGTTCCTCCGCTGGAGAACAAAGACACCTTTACGGAAACCCTCCGACATGCCCGTGTCCTAGGGAGCTCGCTGAGCACACCAACGCCGATTTCTAGCACCCGCTAAGCAAATGCTATGGCCCTTTCATCGAAGAACGCCGCCGAGCAATCGCCGAGGAAGTGCAGTATTTACTCTCCGCCGCTTCATCCGCCAATCAAATACCCAAGTGGCCGGCAAACCCAGTCCTGGTCGAGAAGAAAACGGGACCGAGAATGATTTACCATACAAATCAACAGCGCCCGTCAAAGCGAGTATCTGGCCCCTCCCGCCGGATCGATCAGATAATCGGATTCAAGGGTTCGAGTCGCTTATGTTTCCTCGACGCCACTCCGGTACAACCAGATCAAAATGGCTGGTCGAAGACGAGGAGAAAACAGCTGCTCACCGCTTACTCCTCGGAGCCTTCTGCTACACCGCCGACCTTTCGCCTCAAGAACGCCGGCAACCTACCAGCGGTGCATGCAAGAATGCCTCGCCAAATTGGCCGCAGTCATCCACGTTTACATCGATGACGCTGCCGTGAGAACTGGCCGCCATATGCACTCTACCGCCGACCATGGAAACCTTCGCCAATTCATGGTTGTACAAGATAAAGCTCAACCTAGGAAAGTGTACTTGTACCCGCTGACAATCATCGTATTGCCCCAAACGAGGGATCGAGGCGAACTCAACAAAGATCGACATAACGCCTGGCCTCGGCAAACCCGTGCCCGCGTGACGCCCAGAAGGTTGGTCGGGCGAGTAGCTGCCTCACCGCCCATCCCCGCCTGGGCGAAAGGCGATGCCCTATACCGATGCGCAAGAACCCACCTTCCAAAGGGACAAGGAGGCGGACGACGCGCCCGCGACCTCAAAAGTGTTACTGGCCAAGACCACTACTCTACCGACAAAGAACCTATGCTGGTTTACGCCGCGCGCCCAAGCGGCTGCTGCCGCGGATGGTTGTCGAACGACCGAGGAAGGAAAGGAGCGCCCGGGTTCAGCGTCCGCACTACATCAGCGAGGTCTCACCGAAGTCGCGCCAGCCGTACCCATAAAGACTAAAAAAGCTAGTATACGCCGGGTTCAGGGCTCAGCCGCGCCGCCAAGATTACCTGTGGAGCACCTGGGTCACGGGCCGCTCTCTCACCACCGCAAGACATCATCTCGAATCGCAAGGCTAATCGGACGGATTGGGCCAAGGGCCGCCGAGATCAAGGCGCCCACAACATTAAATACGGTAGCCAATGGCGGCGACAGGGGTCACGGGTAATCGCGTACTCATCGCCGACGGGAGGAGGCCTAAGAGCTGTGAGAAGCCGCCAGATTTGGCCATCGGAGCTCGCATTTTGACGGCTCCAAGAACGCGACGGCAGGAGCGGGATAGTTGATTTCACCAAAGGCGATAAGCCCGCCACATCCTCCGCCCGACCCACGCCCGCACCAACAACATGGCTGAACACGCAGGCCCTACTCCACGGCATGCGAGCCGCCAAGGAGATGAACGCCAACGCCTCGATGCCACGGCGATTCCGACTGTCAGCGGGCAAGTCGGCCGCACCGCGACGCCATCTCTACTATGGCGGGCGCATCGCCAAGAGGTGGTGGACAAGTTGGGCGGCTACTTCACCGCCACTCGCCGAGTGGGATCGACAAAGGGTAAACGAGGGGAGGCCGACGCCTCCCGCATCACGGCTCGACCGCACCACCCGGCCGCCGCGGTTCTCGACACAATTTGAACTATCAGTCTCTCCCGAGGGAGATCGGCATCGCAGTACCACCCAACCAGAGGCGCACTTTGTCGCACTCATCGAGCCGCATTTAATCGGACTAAGCCCTACATCGCTTATCTGGAAGCCGGCACCGCCAACAGACGTAGAGCGACGCTTTAATGATCGCCGCTGGCGTAAGTCTTATACCAATATCGACGAAGTAGCTAATAAGCGCGCAGCTGGCCACCGGGCGTGTTCTCCAACGCGCGCCCAACCGGTCAAGGACGCAAAATCCTCCACAACATTCACCAGACCGCGCTACCACGCCCGCTGCCGCCTCGTCGCCAAGGATATGCGATACGGCTTTACCGTTCCCACCGCACACGCCGATGTTGTCGATATCGCCCAGCGATCGCCGGTGCCGGCGCCAATCAAACGCTGCATTCGAGCTCGGGCGCTCAAAACGATCTCATCACTTGGCTATTCGCCGTGATGGGTATGGATGGTAATTCTTTCAAGAAAGCTCTTCCGCTACACCCACGGTTAGTCGCCATTTATTAAATTCACCAAGGGTGGAGGCTAAGATAACCGGAAATGCGACGGAAGACCGCCCACTAAATCTTCCTACGCCGAGCTCATATATCGCCACGGGTTCCAACAGCATCATCACGACAACGGCACAACCGCCAAGGGAGCAATGGCTGACCCCGCGAAGAGCACCACATCCGCTCGATCTCGCTGCTAGTCGCCCACCCGAATCCAACGGCCAAGCGGAACGGAAACAACCAGCATCCTCCACGGCCTCAAGCCGCTACCCACCACTCGAGCGCACCATTGGGTGCTGGGTGCCCAAGAGTTGCCCTCCGTCATCCTAAACCGCACTTTGCTAATAGATCGACGGATTCACCCCTTCTTCATGATCTACGGCGCCGGCAGTCATGCCCACCGACCGAACACGCATCACCACGGGTCGCCCATTATAACGGAGGTTTAAACGGCTGTCCCGCCAAGATGGCTCGACCAGCTCGACGAAGCACGCCGACTTTCGCCGGGTCACGCACCGCCATCTACCAACAAGGACTTACCATACAGCCGACGGTGAAAACCCAGCATCTCCGTGAAGGCGACCTGGTGTTACGCCCCTAATCCAGACAAGAAGGGCATGCACAAGCTTCCTCCGTGGAGGGCCTGTCGCTATCGGGCCAGACTGCAACGACGCCTACTACCTCATCGATGTCCGCGGGACGGCGAGCTCGATTGCCGACCATGGAATGTAAACTTCTCCGGAAGTTCTACTCCCAGAACCCCATGTACTCTCCAACCGCTAAGTGAAATAAAAAGGAACTGTTACCGCAAATTGCGCCTACTCTCCATGACTTGTGCCACTCGCACTGTATTAACAGCGCACGCTAAATGCAGAAGTCAACCTTGTACAGCGATCGCACGGTTGGCAGCGGTGTAAGAGCATCAATCACTTCGTGCCCTGCATCGCCCACGGTAAAAACTTAACCCGAGCCCCATTGAGCCGCCTAGCTCGATCGGCTTTTTACGAGCCAAGACAATTGTCCTCGCTTATAGCGAATTTTGGTCCTCCGGGAGATCCCCGGCATAGCGACCAACGGGTTATACCACGCCGTAACCGCGATCGGTCGTGGAAAACGCGCAAGAGAGTGCTGCCCAGATCATACGCCGATCGACCCCACGGGCCAGCAGAGTGACGCTGGCCACGCTAACGCCGCTAAGTCCTCAACCACCCCTCGAGTCGCGTTCTAGAACTACCAAGTACCACGCCTGGGACTCGCCACCCGACCCGGCCCGCGATGGGAAAACGCAAAGTACAAAGACTATGGAGTCGCCTTGCGACCTGCTCTCCGGCTCTCAAAGTAGCCCACCAAAATCAACAGGTAATCACATGATAACACACACCATATACGAGGTAAACTCCCCACAGCAGCGGATGCCGCTGGGACTCAGTCTAAAATCAATCCAAAGCACACAAACGAATAGCAAAATGGATACGTGACGGGCCCCATCTAATCGTGATAACGCATTGTCTTATGTTACAAAAATATGCCGCGATGGCGTAACTGTTGCTATTACCAAAGGCAAACCAATTTACCGCGGGTAGGCTTTGATGATTTACCCAGCATCCCGGCGACACGGATGAACGCGGTGTACGGGTTTGATGACGCTACCACCGCATCGCCGCTGGCGAAAAGGCTGCCCGACCTTGAAGTCACGGCGTAGCTGCCTGGGTCGCCCGGGCGCGACGACTGGCCTCGATAGGGGAAGCGAGATCTTCACTCCCGACACGCCCGAGTACATGGCAGCACGCCCGCAATCTGAGAACCTCGGAGAGATCCACCGGCGCTAAATGACGCACTGGATACCCACTGCCACATCGCCAACGCGCTTTAAACGGGAAGTGGGCGCAGTCCGACCAGCGTTCACGCCCACGCTGAAACGCCGACCGCCATGAACTCAACGATCGCCAGCGCCTTTTCTCCAAATATTCCCACACCCGGCGTCACAGTAATAACCGTATATATTTCTGAAGGTAGCGATGCATCACCCCACAGCGTTTCGCCAGCCAGCATGCCACCGTTTTAGCGAGTCGCTTCTTTCGGCTACCAAATAATTAACGGTAGCGGTATAATGATGAGGCGATTTTGACACCACACAAAACTACAATTAATAGAAAGGGAAGATGCACTCACTAAGCAACGGGCGGGCGAACCTGATGAAGCTAATCGAAGCGACGGCAGGTCGCCCGAAGCCCAAAGAATAAGGACCTCCGACACCTGGCGATTCTTCCTCCGCTGCCGCAATGGCGGGCCTTAGCTCGCCTGGGTCCGCCGAGCTCGCTTTCTCGCCTCCCGCAGTTCAAGGCTGAGGTCGGCGATCCATTGCTCAAGAACACCTGCAGGCAGATCGCTACTGGCCACCAACTCACCGCCAAGGACAGCCCCGCGAGCTTCCTCGCCTCGCAGCGCCACCGTTTTTGTTCGCCTCCCGGATGGTGGCCCTCTCAAAGATGCCGCTGCTAAACGGCCCACGACTCAAGCTGCACCGCATATCATCAAAAGCCGCAGAAAACGGGCCTCCTGGGTGCCCACCCGCTAAATTCAGGCGCGGCGGCGCACTGGGACCGGGCGATCGCTGTTCCTAAGTGCCCACCCGGCTTAAATCAGCGCGCGCACTGGGACCGCGATCAAGAGCCTGGCGCCCACCCGCTAAATTTAGCTGGGCGACTCTCGGGACCGCGATCAAGAGGGACCTTGCGCCCACCCGCTAAAATTTAGCGCTGTGAAGCACCGTGACCGGATGCGAAGCAGATTAGAAATGATAAGAACTGCCGCCGCAGCACCGCCTGATCCTCGACCGAGGTACTGATGGCTGCACCATATGCTATGGATAGTATCGTCATTCACGGACGTATAACGCTTACGTGTGCCGCTGGCGCTGGTCGACTTCAAAGATCGGCCGGTCCCTTGAGCGAGGTTGGGGCGCAGCTCACGCCAGGCCGCCTTGGTCGGCCGGAAGGTAGCGATCGAGGCACCCGCCCAGCAGTCGCCTCCGGTTCAGGCAAGGAACGCCTCTTCAGAGATGCTGCCTCCACCGCTGGTCCGGGCCAGCGCACTACTGCGGTTCGCCGAGATGCGATCGCATGTCGTCAGCCTGGCCTTCTTGCTGCCATCCGGCCGAGGCGACGACCCTCGCTCGCTTCCTCTATCGAAGGATCTCCTCGCCAGCGGCGGAGGAGTACCGGCCACTACGGTGGGCCCATCTTTTCACCCGGTCCGTACATCAATCGAATCAATAAAGACAATCGAAATAGTTATGAAAATAGGGAAGGTGAACGACTTACCATGGATCGATGAAACGTAGCTCTGCACGTAAGGCCGGCCGCTTTTTCCAGTAGTTCGGGGCCCGCTGGCTTATCGAGCCCCTGCCTGTGACGCCGCGCCTGCAGACACGACGGCTTCTTCGCCGTTGAGGCCGCGGGTCACGCCCGACAACCTCGCGGGGCTTCCTCGCTAACTGGAGCCGCTACGGCCGGAGCCTCCTTGCGGGGCGAAGCCGCCATTCGAACCTCCTGCGAGGCGGCCGCCGCAGCCGAGCCTTCCCTAGCCCAGACCGGGCGCGAATGGCGGAGGCATCGAGGCCGCCGCACTTCCACCTGGCCGGGCGGTTCAATGCGGCGCTGTCGCTGGGCGCCACGCCACCGCCGAGCTGGGAGCATCGAGCTGCTCGTCGAGTGCGCGGCGAGGCCATCCCCGACGGCTTCGGGCTTCGGGGCCCTCGCCTCTTTCCTTCTTCTTCTTCGGCTGAGGGCCTGGCGCGTGAGGTGGCTTCGATTTCGCCGCCGCCATCATGACGCTCGAGGCTTTGTCGCCCGGACCACACGACGCTGTCTGGCGGGTTTTCTCGACCAGCGGGCGATTTCCCTCGACTCGCCCTCGCTGCCCGCGGGTGGCGACCGCCCATGTCCCGGGCGTATGGCCCCGGCTCATCATCGAAGGTGGGAGCCACCCTTCCACCACTTGGAAATAGCTGCATGAATACAAAATGTAATCCTAATTGCTCGCCATCGGGCGATGCGCTGTGACTGCGAACAAGGTAAAGAAATTACCGCTGGTTTCTGACGCCTGCTGCGGGGAGACCCTCGCCCAGGCATCCGTGCACAATCACTGGTGATCTTCTTCAACTGGAGATAATCCTCCAGCCTTCCACTCGTCGAGGCAGCCTTCACGAGTCTCCCCGCCCGTGGTAATCACATATGGGGTGGTCGCGCGGCTAGTGGAACGAGCCGCCGCCTAAGCCAGCAATTGTACAAGTTTATCGTCCAAGGCCCTTTTCGCATCACTACTTACGGCCTCGAGATCTCGTCAACGACCATCCGCTGGTCGCCGGGAGCTTGCCGACTTGGAGTGTGGCGTGGCCGGAACGATTGGCCGAGTACCGCGATCGCCACCTCGCCCCTGGGTCGCCGCCACGAACCATGAGACTTCTTCCGGCCGTCAGCCGCTCGAAGTGGTAGCATCAAATCAAGAAAGAAGCTTTACTGAGCCGACCGCCAAGTCTGGCTGCCAGTATTGGGTCACGCTTACTTTCCTCGCACGATCCGGCCCATGGGAATGCATCCCTGCCACAAGGGTAGAAAATGGGCAGCTCCGCGCAGCACCCACACGCCAACAAGATGGCGAGTCAGCCATCGCAAGTTGTGGGGACCCAGATCCAAGGCCGGATCCCGTGAGGTGGCGCAGAAACGCCTAAGAATAAAGACGTGGGAAACCTGTAGCCCCGCCTCGAGACGACTCTGTGAAATGTACGACCCTCTCTCGGTTTGGGGTCGCTTCTCCGGCCAAGTGGGACACGCCAACAGCCGGCTCACGTGATTCACCTCCTCGAAGAGGCCACCGCGCCTTGTGCACTTGGACCCGCCTCCCATGGTTCTATGGAAGGGCCATAGCCGAGAAAGCTGGTCGAGATCTGAGATTCTAGTCGATTGATCGCGGAGCAAAGGAAGGAAAATGCGCGCACTTAAGAAGCGGTAAGGTTGGCTCAAGCGATGCTCTACCATTCCTTCTTATATAGCGGAGTTACCCGCCAAATCGTGGAGCCGACCGCCGATGACGCTAAAGTTACCGCTGGATTACCCCAACGGTTAGTTTGACCACACCGACGGTTCAACTTCCCAGCCATTCGCTCGCTAGGTCGATCACCACGACCGCTGCTCACGACTGACTCGCCAAAACGCCGTACTCTGGTTCACCGATTTTTCTTCATATGTGAGCCCGCCGACGATTCGACCGATGCCTACTCAAGTCAGATACCCGACCGCCAGCCAGCCCATCACTTGCGCTCAATCGACGACGCCCGGGACTACTGATGGGGATACGCCTACCGTATACTCAGCAGACGCTTCCGAATGCCCTGTGGCTGGCGAAAGGGGCCCAGAGAACGCGAATGGATTGAAGCCCAGCAAGGTACGAGCGATCGAAGTCAGCCCAAAGTAGTAGATAAACAGTCTGACTAGGATAAACGACATCGGGTTTAATCAATTCCATGATATGTAAACCCTAGAGGAGAACTTATATAAACCTCCCTATGGGGAGTAGAACACGTTCCCTCGTACACCTAGCGACTGTAGCTTCGGCCGCTGAGCGCTCGCCATTGTAACACCTCCCTAATACAATCTAGCGAGTAGGTCTTTACCCTCCGGGGCCGAACTGGTAAACCTGTGTCTTTGCCCTCATCTCGCACCGCAGATGGCTGGCCGCCCTTGCCCCTCGTTCTACTACTCGCTGCCGATTGCAGCGTTTGCCGTGATCATTCCCACGACATGAGAGCACGGTTCTGATAATCCCAACTTATAAGTGCAAGCATATACAACAAAGTTGCCTCAATAGTTCAAGTTTATTAGGGGCAAAGAATAAAGTGTGCCATCAAGTTCGTGAGGGCTTTAATCACTAAGTTTTCACATAACAAAATAGTTTTTAATTGGAAGATAGCTGAAAACAAGAATATACTTGGAATGGTGTAACACACCATGCATAGGATTTTATAGTGGACACTTTGGAATAACTTGGTTTCTTTGGAGTTGGAA